>CM060977.1:105368294-115368294 GCA_030765065.1 Deroplatys truncata | reverse complement strand
GAAATTTAAGATACGATGAAAACAATGAAGAAGATTATTATGTAGAAGATGTTAGCAGCTTTTTTACATCAAACAGATATAAAACAATTAGAAGCAGCTTTAAAAGGGAACAAAAATAGAAAATATCTTTAGTTATTTTCCTGCTTAAAATAGACAATAAAATCACACAGTAAACTACAGTGGAATATGTTTATTGAATGCAGGCAACAAAATGTAGGAAAAGTTCTTATTTTGAGACTATTACAAACCATTACTGATTAAATAGTATCGGAAGAACAATTACACTTTAGAAAAGAACGTTGTTAATGCCAACCTGTTTATATGAGACAAATTATTGAAAAACGTCGAAAATTTGACCTAGAAACTCGCATAGAGTTCATTGATTATAAGAAAGCCTTTGATACGGTAAAAAGGACTGTTTTATGGAAAATATTAAAAACAAGAGGTAAACATCTTATTAGTGCTATTAAGGTTTGGTATAAATACCAAAGTATACATTAGTTCTGGTTCTAAAGTATCCGGCAAAATCTTTTTAAATCAAGGAGTTCAACAAAGGTGTAGTATATCACTTTGCTTAATTTATATATTTATATCTAGTTATGAAGTGAAAAGACGAAATGCAGATTAAAATTAAAATTAAATTAAATGCATTTTTATATACTTTGCTATATACTGATGATCAAATAGTTATTCAAGAGACCGAGGTAATCTAAGTAGAGAGTATATGGATTAAGCCAAAATGTGATTTATTTTAATTTAACCATACGTACAAATAAAACAAAGATAATGGGCTTTAAAGAAGGAATAGAAAATATTGGAACACGTATCCCATTTCAGTTATATAGGATTTAATATTAGCTTTAAATTGAAGTGGTGTATTTGTTATCAGTTGGTAGTTGGAAGATGCTTCAGGTTTATATGCCCCATGTATGGAAGCCAATTTGTCGCAGTCACTTCGTGTTATCTTATTGCTGGGCGCCTGTTATTGTTTTATTATTTTGCATTTTGGGTTCATTGTGCTCCGGCTAGCTATTATTATTATTATTATTATTATTATTATTATTATTATTCAGTCGAGCAAATCTCTTAAACAGGGTGTGTAAACGGAAAGGATTTTGTTACTCAAAGATAACACTGATAAAAGAATTTGTTTTTTACACTTTTATTACCGTCACAATTAAGTTCACATATTGATTCATGATACACGCCAAACTGAAACTGTTATATTTTCTAATATCACTATAATCACTTATTTACTGCGCATTATTAATTCGCGTTTCACATTTATAACAAACTTTAAGACGCGAGAGATTCTGTAGAATTACGACGTGTACTTTATGTATGCTTCCGTTGAAATACGCGACGTGTAACCCGCGAACGATTCTGATGAACTAGCTGTGCGGCGTATAACGCGTGAATGCTTCTGTTGGACTGACGAAATCTGCCTCTGACTTTAGCTTTTTATACTCCCACACCCCGATATGCCTAAAGATTATAACCGAGCTGCTATTGGTTAATAAAACGCGCCAACATTAGCGTCTATATTTATATCCAATCAAAAATTACGAAAACATATGCTCTAGGGAAAATATTCCCGCTATTTCTAAGAAAAGCGCGCCAATCTGACGTCATTTGTTTGTCTCTTCTAATTAATATTCAACTCACCCCCTCGCACATTGTTATCCGCTCCTATTGTCAGTTTCAGTGAGGCCGTGTAAACTTATTTCCTAACAATGCTTATAATTAACAAAAATCTCAAATCAATGTCATAGAATAATGCTTATTTACATTACAATCACTCTGGCATTTACATTATTGTGATACAAATTACTGCCACAAAATTCAACAAAAATATCGAGATAAAAATTAATAGATTTCAAACTATTTATGGCTCCGAATTGTGGACAATAAAACACACACAGAGGGGAGAGAGAGATCAGGTGTACAGTCTGCAGAAATGAAATTTGTGAGATTGTAAGAGGGTAAGGTTGCTAAAACAAGAAATGTAACAATAACATCAGATTTTAATATTTTCTCAGTTCACTTTGTTCAAATCTTAACAGCTATGGTCCTTAGCGTCCCATGTTGGGCGTGAAAGACCAGAAATTGTGCTCAGAGGTCTCTTTATGAGGATTCAGGTTCTTTTACGTGCCGTAAATCTACGACACGGGATTGCCGGCTTTACTTTCCTTCCGAAGAAGCCATGCTAAGGATGTATACGCCCGAAAAATTCCATCGCCCTCCGCCGGGTTTGAACCCGCCACCTCAGGTACTAGAGGTCATCATGGTAACCACCATACCACGGTGGACGACATTTCTTTTCAGTTAACGACTACATTGATGAAAATAAATCAAACTGTAAAGATTACGTCGACAGAATAGAAGATGATCGATTACCAAAGAATACAATTAATCACCAAACAACAGAAATAAACACGTTTGGGCAAACCTCGCAAGAGCTGGTTTAATGATAGCGACCAGAACAGGTGGTATCACCTAATCCTTGAAGGAGGAGAAAGAAGAAGATGTTAAGAATGAACTAGCAGTTGTGACAAAATTTGTTCAATATTATGCTGTGTTCGGCCATTTTAATGGACCGATAAGTTATTCTAACCAAATAGTGAGCATTATGTTATGCTAAGTCGAGGCCCTATTCCTAACACATAGAATCATGTTGATTACAAGTTCAAAAAGGTAGAAATACCTAGATGGTTTCGCTTGAAGGGTGCAACATTTCTCCCGTACTGTACCTGGGTTCTCTCAGACCCCATTTTCCTTAGCTTGGTTTATGTGCAGCGTCGCCATGTTTGTTTATGGGTTTAGTTCTCAAGAACACAAAGAGGCGGCTCTGAAGATGGCCGCCAGAATAGAGACAACATCTCGATTATGGTGTCCCCTTTCCTTCTTCGCCGTTCTTTTTATTTCCACGCTCGGACCATTAGGTCCAATGGCTCCACCACCCCCTCCCGCCATTCACACCCACCATTCACTACAGAGCAAGCCGTTTTCCATTCCAGCCAGCAGCGCTATTCCACAAGTTCTGCTTATTATTGTGCCACATCCACTTTCTTTCGTTTCCTTCAGACGGCCTCAATGTTACGGTTTAATCTCTCAAAAAGTCTTATGTAAATAAAAGGGGTGAAATACACAGAATCTTAGCTTTTACATGTGTGTTTTAGGTCACGAATTACTATTAAACTAACTCCTAGTTTAAAAACAAACAACTATAAAAAGAATTCTACATATTTCAGAAATTCCCTTCGTAGGAAAACTTTAGACGTGTTTCTATTAGCAAGCATGGAATGAATTTCAAACACAGTTCTAGCGCAGTACCCTCTGGGTCAGTAAAACTAAAATGACTCTTTTTTCTGCAAATAGATTCATTATTATATTTGCTTCTCTCTGCTTTCGTTACTGTCATGGAAGAAACGAAAAATTTGGAGGGCTAAAATTAAATCGAGATGATTTACGTTTTAGCTGTAAACATTCAGGGCCCAAGGGTGAGACCCTGGGCGCCTTTTGCAATTCACGGCAAGCTAAATAACTGTAATTTAGGAAATGGTCACTTATTTTTCCTAATTTTCAGTTCATTGCTCTTTTAGCGTCTTTCCAGATCACTTTTATGATAGCAGTGCTAAGATAGTTTCAATTGCTATTGAAGTGTCAAACGTTTCTTCTCACAGGGTAAAGGTAGTATAATGGAGGGCCCCCCGGAACCGGGGTAGAGCCCTGCACGCAGCCTAGTAGGCCCAATGTGCTTACGTGTCCCCTGGGAGGGAAGGATGAGGGGAGAGACCCGAAGATTCAACGGACGCAAGCATGAACAGGGTCCCTAACGTTTCCAGATAGAACGCATCCGACGCCGCACGCTCCATGCTCACAAGCTACCAACCTCCAGGTTCCCATGGAGCGGAGCCCGACGCTGAGGAGAAACTAACTGAGCGGTATCGCAACGACCCCTGGGAAGAAAACTTTACAGAGCGCAAGCCACCGCAAATCAGCCGGAACCCGCCGCACAACTTCGACTGGTCGTACAAGCCTGAAAAGGGTGACAATGAAGATGATGGGTACAGGAAATGAGAGGAGGGAGAGTCGTGGTAGAAGATGAACTAACCCAACATTCGCCTATCGACACGGGGAAACCAGGAAAAAACCCATGGACCAGAGTGGGTGGTCGCCAGAGAACGATCCCGGGACCTCTCGAATGGAGGTCACAGCCCTAACCGCCTGAGCTATCCAGCTCGGTTTTATACAGCGTACTATCCATATTCTTTCTACTCTTGCCTATTTTGGCAACATACATTTCCAATCATTTATCAATTGATAGTTAGATATAGATACACTATGTGATCAAAAGTATCCGTACACCCCAAAACATACGTTTTTCATCTTAAGTGCATTGTGCTGACACCTACTGCCTGGTACTCATTATCCGCCACCTCAGTAGTCATTAGACATCGTGAAAAAGCAGAATGGGACGCTCCGTGGAACTCACAGACTTTGAACGTGGTCAGGAGATTGGGTCTCACTTATGTCAGAAGTCTGTATGCGAGATTTCCACACACCTAAATATCCCTAGGTCCACTGTTTCTGATGTGATAGTGAAGTGGAAACGTGAAGGGAGATGTACAGCACAAAAGCGTACAGGCTGACCTCGTCTGTTGACTGACAGAGACCGCCGACATTTGAAGAGGGTCGTAAACAGTAATAGCAGACATCTATCCAGACCATCACACAGGAATTCTAAACTGCATCAGGATTCACTCCAAATACTATGCCAGTTAGGCGTGAGGTGAGAAACTTTAGATTCCATGGTCGAGCGGCTGTTCATAAGCCACACATCACGCAGGAAAATGCTAAGCGACGCCTCGCTTGGTGTAAGGAGCGTCAACATTATACGATTGAACAGTGGCAAAACGTTGTGTGGAGTGACGAATCACGTTACACAATGTGGCGATCCGATGGCAGGGTGTGAGTATGGCGAATGACCAGTGAACATCATCTGCCAGCGTGTGTAGTGCCAACAGTGAAATTCGGAGGTGGTGGTTACAGTGTGTCGTGTTTTTCCTGGAGTGGGCTTTGTTACACCCCTTGTTATATTGCGTGGCACGATCACAGCGCAGACCTACATTGATATTTTAAGGACCTTCTTGTTTCCCATTATTGAAGAGGAATTCGGGGATGGCGATTGCATCTTTCAACACCATCGAGCACCTCTTCATACTGCACGGGCTCTGGCGGAGTGGTTACACGACAATAACATCCCTGTAATGGACTGGCCTGCACAAGTCCTGACTTGAATCCTATAGAACACCTTTGGGATGTTTTGGAACACCGACTTCGTGCCAGGCCTCACCGACCTACATCGATACCTCTCCTTAGTTCTGCACCGCACTCCGTGAAGAATGGGCTGCCATTCCCCCAAGAAACCTTCCAGCACCTGATTGAAAGTATGCCTGCGAGAGTGAACGCTACCATCAAGGCTAAGGGTGGGCCAACACCTAATTGACTTCCAGAATTGCCGAAGGAGGACGCCACGAACTTGTACGTCATTTTCAGTCAGGGGTCCGGATACTTTTGATCACGTGGTGTATCTTATAGTGAGTTAAATAGTTTTACAATGCTCCAGATAAAGCGTCTATCACTGCTTAAAATACACAAACCTAGTGCGAAAAATCAAACCTTCTCTGTTCAGAATAATCACATTCGATATATACGGGATGCGGAAAAACAATATGCAGAATTTTTTAGGGAAAGGCAGTAGGAAAACAATCATAGGTATTGCGGATAAAAAAATGGGGTCACAGTAGCTTTTTTAATGCGCTACATTCGTCAACTTTAAAGCAATTACATGAGTATCTCCGATATTGCAACCTTTTGACATGTCAAAATGTAAACATACACTTGTATTGCAACTGCTTGTTCCTATCTTTAAATTGCTTAGTGTAGTACTGCCTTTCTACCGTACAGTTTACGGCAAATTGTTTTACCACACCTGTGCAATTCATATAAAAGGTGTTTTTTTAGCCACGTAAGGTTACTCGCGATATACTTTTGCTTACGAATGAATTAAAACAAAACAACATGTCCCGAGTTACGCAAATATTAGCTAAAAGCTTTTAAATGTTTAGCGTTAATAACGAGACGGGTTCTCGTTATGGAAAGGAAACGAGAACTGTACACCTTACAGCACGAACAGATGTGACGTATTCGGGAAATCGTAAATATGCAATATGGAATATTTCGAAAACAGCTAACATTACGAAAATCTTAATTTTATACAGATTGTGTATTTTAATTATCTCCATTTTTACTTTCTCTGCTACGTACAATAAGTAGGGCAAGTATTACTCGTACATTCCACCCAAAAATTCAATATGGAGATTTCACCGGAAATACATGCTTTGAAGTGCTGTGAATCCAAATAAAGCATTTTTGGAAACATGTCCATGTGTGTGTCTGTCTGTGAACAGCATAACTCAAAAGAGAAAAGCAGGATAAATACCAAACTCGGTCTTTAAGTTTAGCATCTTCCAAATATGCGATAAAAAGAGTTTCAAGAAACTTCCCCCACCCCAGACTACTTTTTACGTGGAAAGGTTTAGATTTTCTCATAAATGGCTCTAATCATTTTGATTAAAATATCATGTGTTTAGATATTTTCATGGCAAATAAAATGTATATCTTGAATTTTCTGGGAATGTCCCCAAAGTCCTCTTCATTCTGAATGACTTTCGCATAATTGGTAAACCGTACGGCATAGACAAAATTTTACTACACAAAAATGCATATCTCCTTAAAACATACAATTTATGCCATATAGGTTATTTTTTGTCGAATGGCCCATTTCCGAGACACTCCTTATTATTCATTTAAATTTTCCAATATTTATACTTTGTCTCAAATGGGAATTTATGTACTGGAGATGTAAAGAGAATGGAATGCTCCACATAGAAACCAGCTCTTAAAAGATTCAACTATCACTTAAAGCCTATTATATTCCCCTTGTACTTACAAGAAAATTAGCAATAATATAGTTTCTGCAAATGTTTATTTCGATCAGCATGAACTAGATGGAGAATACACGTTTGTAAAAATGGTTTGCACAACAGTAGAGAAGGTCATGTGAGTGCAACATATCAGATTTGTTTTTTCATTTACTACGTTTCTGCCTATCTCTTAAGAAATACTTGTTACACTAAACTGTATAATATTCATTCAGTATGAAAGGGGGTTCAAAGGCCGTTCGTTGAACATTTAAAAAAAACATCTTATTAGTCATTCAAACGTATTAAAAACAATTGTCTTTGACCATTTAAGCAAAAATCATTAGAGCGAATTTTGAGAAAACAAAAGAAATAAATAATGACAAAATTAATATTTGATGTAAAAGATAGTTTAAGGTAGATGGGTTTTATTGAACAATTTCTATCACATCTTATGGAGAAGCTAAATTTAAACACAAAAATACCAAGTACATACCCGAATTCTCGTTATTGAGCTATACCATTAGTACACACATCTAAAAGGATATATTTTCCTGAAGAACTTTTGGTCGAATACAGTACTTCCTCTTACCTATTATAGGTATGAGGACTGTACCAGAAGTACCTCACCAAACAAAGAAATCACAAAAATGTTGGGAAAACTATCTTTATTTCTCTACATAGTCTCCTTTCAGCTCGATGCACTTCTCACAGCGATGTTCAATAGCTTCGATACCCTGTTTATAGTGAGAACGTCGAGTTCTGCAAAATAGCCATCAACTGCAGTTTCCAGCCCTTCGCAATTGGCAAATCTTTTAGCACCAAGCTATTTATTCAACTTTGGAAATAGATAATAATCAGAGAGGGCTAAATCTGGCAAATAGGGTGGGTGCATGAGGAAACAATTCGAACTTCAACTCATTGATTTTGGCCATGACGATAATGGATGCGTGAACTGGTGCATTGTCTTGATGAAACAAATTTCTTTTCCATTAAATGCGGTCGTTTTTGCTTGATTTCATCATTCAAATGCTTCAATAAGTTTGCTTAATACTCGCCGTTGATTGCTTTTCCTTTTATGAAGATAATCAATTAAAATTATTCCACACACATTCCAAAAAAACTGACGTCATGACCTTGCCTGCAAATGGAACTGTCTTCGTCTTCTTTGGAGCCCATTCTCCCCTTTCAATCCATGTTTTGACTGTTCCTTCGTCTCACGTGTGAAGTGATGGACCCATGTTTCATCCATAGTGATGAATGGACGCAAAAACTAGGCTTTATTGCAGGGAAACTTCGCCAAACACTGGACTGAAACATCCTCACGACGCTGCTTTTGTTCCATTGTGAGTAAACGCGGCATCCATTTTGCGCATAGCTTTCTCATGTGTACATTTTCATTAGTATGCGATGTACAGCACTTTTTGAAATGCTTACGATGTCTGATAGCTCGCGCACTCAAAAGCGACGGTCTTCCAATGCCATTTTGTGGATTTTCCTCACAATTTCTGACGTGGTCACTTCATGTGGTCTATCACTACGATGTTCGTCTTGGCAGCTTGTACGGTCTAGCTTTAACTCTGCCACCGAATATTTTACTGTTGTAAACAAAGGAGCAGGCTCCCCCAGAGTAGAATCGAACTCAGCTTTAATATTAGTTGGACTAAGACCTTTCAAATGAAAGTATTGTATCACATAACGATGGCCGGTTTTATCCATGTTTACAAATTTGCTTAGAGAGTTCACTATTGATGACTGCCAAACAATTACTAAACGACGTAGCATTATCAAACTTTAGACTAAAGCTTTATAGAATTGGTACATATGAACTTTTGCAGACATACCTATATTACACTTTTTGTTATATATACAAGCTATAGTCAAATTTTTAAGAACGGGACGCTATACATTGGCCTTAAAATTCCCTATTCTTTTTATGGCATCGTGAGAACCAACTGAAAATCGACAGGACTATAAAAGATTGAGAAAGCATAGAACAATACGAACCATTAATGACGGATATCTTGGAATCTTCTTATGTCACAAAAAATTATTTTAAATAACTTGTGTGTTTTAAAGACATTACACTTTTTTGCATAGTGTGTTTTCGTCTATCGCTTAACGTTTAACATTTATACAGATAATATAAAATTCCTTTCGAAGAAACAGGACTACAGAGAATTTACATTTTACTTGCCGTGTAAACATCTTTAATATTGTTATTTTAATCAAAATAGTTACAGACAAATTTGAGAAAATAAAAAATTTTGAAAAATGTTCCAAGTAGGATATAGTTGAATGAGGGAATTTTCTTGAAAATATTCGTGTTAAATGTTTGGAAGTTTGAACTTGAATACCAGGTTGGTGTTTATCCAACTTTTCTTTTTTAGTTATAATTATTCACAGACACACCCGCGAACCTTTTTCTGAAAAAGATTTTTTTGGTTTGAGTGGGGCTTCAAAACATATACAAGTATATTCATGAAATCTCGGTATCGAATGTTTGGGTAGAATGCAACCAAAAATGCACCCCTACATACTATGTAAATGATGGAGAAAGTAAAAATAAAAAGTATTAAGTTAAAGTGCAACTTTGGTGCTTAAAAAGGTATATACAGGATGAAACAGAAAATACGTAACAGTTTTATTTAGATAAAAACGGGATTAAAATTTTCGAGATAAAAACATTTATTACTAAAGCATATGTGAAAATTCACTTGAGCTTGATTTCATAAATCAAACATATCCAGAAGTAGGGTCAGTGTCGTCTTCTGATTCCTTAAAAGAAGGGTAGATATAGTTACTTGGATTCCAGCCGCTTGTTAAGGATTTCCATATTTCTCATTCGAAAATAACTTGTTTGGTGTAGTGAACGATTTTTATGCTCTCTACATTCCATTTTTACTGTCTATACTACGATACCAAGATTTCATCTAAAATACCCTGCACCCTATACCCAAAATAAAGCATTTTTAAAAAATGTCCATATGTGTGTGTCTGTGAACAGCATAACTCTAAAACGAAAATTCGCATAAATACCAAACTTGGTACTTCCGTTCAGTACCTTCCAAAGATGCAACACGAAGATTCGTCCATCACAGGCTATCCTTTGTATGGAAGATTTTTCGAATTTTTTTATTTTCTTAAACATGGCTAACCATTTTGATTAAAATACCGTATATTAAAAAGTTTACGTTACAAATAAAATGTATATATAGAATCTTCTGTGAATAGGCTGTGAAGTACCCTCCGTTTAGAATAAATTTCGTATAAACTTGCATAACTGGAAAACGTTAAGCGATAGAAGAAAACGTACTAAAAAAAATCTGGTGTGTTACACTCACAAGACTTTCTCTATTCTTATACAAACTGTTGTTACAGACGCTTATTCTCCAACTACTTCATGTTAATCGAGATATCGAAATGTTAATCTTATTGCTAATTTTCTTTTAAATGCAAGGGGAATTAGTAGGCTTTAAGCTATAATCAAATATTTTAAGAGCTGGTTGCTATGTGGAGTATTCCATTCTCTTTGCATTACCAGGACAAAATAATGAATAACGAATTCCCATTTGAGAAAAAGTATAAGTATTGGAAAATTTAAGAAAATAACAAGCAATATCTCTAAAACGGTTCATTCAATAAAAAAAATGTATATGACATAAATTGTGTATCTTAACGCGATCTACATTTTGTGTGTAGTAACATTTTGTCTTATCTCTTATGGTTTACCAGTTATGCAAAAGTCGTTCACAATGAAGAATACTTTTGGAGAAATTTAAGAACATTCGAGATACACATTTCATTTGTCATGAAAATATCTTAAACATATAATATTTTAATCAAAATCCTTAGAGCCATTTTTGATAAAATTAAAATTTTCGAAAAATGTTCCATGTAAAGGGTAATCTGGGATGGGGGATTTTCTTGAAAACCTTCATGTCGCATCTCTGGAAGATACTGAACCTAAATACCAAGTTTGGTGTTTATCCGAATGTTCGTTTCTGAATTATGCTGTTCACAGACAGACCCATACGGACACGCTTCCAAAAATGCTTTTTTTTTGGATTCAGGGGTCTCAAAACATTAATTTTTTGGTGGAATACAATACTTCCCCTACTTACTATACGTAAGTAAGTAAGTAAAAATTTAGATCTCTTTAAAAAACATAATTGTTTTTTCCGATAAGTTTTTTTTGTGGAGTAAGCAATTTCTGAGAGATATATTTTATTAAATGTTCAAATTGAAAGATAAGCTTTAGTAGGAATAGTTTTTATATCCACTAATAATTTATGGAAGGTAGAGAAAGCTATGTGATTGTATCACATAGAATTTTTTTTATTCCGTATAGCGCTGATTATATTGACATGTCATATTCATTTTAGCTTTGCCTAGATTTACCTCCATGCCTTTTACATGTACAGAAAAATGAAAAATTCTAATTAGGGTAAATAATGTGCGTATATCTAATTAATCAAACAACAGCATATGTTAGTTAATAATATGAATGCATTTAATACTGACAACATTCTACGCTGCCACTAAGCATACATATCTAGAGCGGGGATCGTGGTTCGTATTACGCTGCTTATGGATGAGTTAATTATGCAATGTTAAAAATATAGGGCAGAAAAGCCCGCCTTTTCATACATTAAAGAGTTGTCATGTTACTTTAAGGTTTAAAAAATGTTTATTTGAAGAGATGCAAAAATTCTGGCAGACTAAATAACAGATAATCACTCAGTTATAAAAAAATAAGAAGTCCAACTTATTTTGCGACTGTCTGGTCGAGTGGCTAGCGTTTTGACTTCTTAACCCAGAGGTCTTGGTTTCGATTCCCGCTTGGGGCGCGGAAAGTTTCTTTAACCAGAATTATTCCCCATCACCGCAGAGCCTGGAATAATGAATGCGAGTGTGTTTAATACTAAAAATGATCAAATTCATCGTTAAGAAATCCTACAGTTCAGCAATCAATGATACTATCAGTTGTTTCTCAAGTCAAAGCCCCCGATTTAACAAAAGAAGTTAAAGTAAGCTACACATATGAGACAACTAAAAGAGACCGAACCTTAAGACATCTAGGGAATGGGGTTTGCCTAGGGATAAAGGTCCGGTTTTAGCTAGTCTCCTCTTTTACTTTTAAATGTTTGAAGATTCGTTCAGCATTATAAATGCTATTCAGAAACACGATAATATACACTATGCGATCAAAAGTATCCTTACACCCCAAAAACCTACGTTTTTCGCATAAGGTGCATTGTGCTGTCACCTACTGCCTGGTACTCATTATCCTCGACCTCAGTAGTCTTATAAATCGTGAAACAGCACAATGGGACGCTCCGTGGAACTCACGGACTTCGAACGTGGTCAGGTGAGTGGCTGCCACTTGTGTCAGAAGTCTGTACTTGAGATTTCCACTCTCCTAAACATCCCTAGGTCCACTGTTTCTGATGTGATAGTGAAGTGGAAACGTGAAGGGACATGTACAGCACAAAAGCGTACAGGCCGACCTCGTCTGTTGACTGACAGAGAACGCAGGCATTTGAAGAGGATCGTAAAGAGTAATAGGCAGACATATATCCGGACCATCACACGGAAATTCCAAACTGCATCAGGATGCACTCCAAGTACTAGGACAGTTAAGCGTGAGGTGAGAAACCTTGGATTCCATGGTCGAGCGACTGCTTATAAGCCAAACATCACGCAGGAAAATGCCAAACGACGCCTCGCTTGTTGCAAGCAGCGTCAACATTACCCGATTGAAATGTGGCAAAACGTTGTGTGGAGTGACGAATCACGTTACACAATGTGGCGATCCGATGGCAGGGTGTGAGTATGGCGAATGACCAGTGAACATCATCTGCCAGCGTGTGTAGTGCCAACAGTGAAATTCGGAGGTGGTGGTGTTATGGTGTGCTCGTGTTTTTCCTGGAAGGGGCTTGCACCCTTGTTGGTTTGCTTGGCACGATCACAGCACAGACCTACATTGATATTTTAAGCAACTTCTTGCTTCCCACTGTTGAAGAGCAATTCGGGGTTGGCGATTGCATCTTTCAACACGATCGAGCACCTGTTCATACTGCACGTGCTGTGGCCGAGTGGTTACACGACAATAACATCCCTGTAATGGACTGGCCTGCACAGAGCCTGACTTGTATCCTATAAAACACCTTTGGTATGTTTTGGAACGCCTACTTCGTGCCAGGCCTCACCGACCTACATCGATACCTCTCCTCAGCTCTGCACTACTGAAGAATGGGTTGCCATTCCCCAAGAAACTTTCCAGCACCTGATTGAAAGTATGCCTGCGAGAGTGTACGCTTTCATCAAGGCTAAGGGTGGACCAACACCATATTGGCTTCCAGCATAACCGATGGAGGGCGCCACGAACTTGTACGTCATTTTCAGCCAGGAGTCCAGATACTTCTGAACACGTAGTGTGCACAATGAACAAAATAACAATATTAGGTCAACCTATGAGGCTCTCTGGTATCAAGTAGTTACAGAGAGTTGCGTTATACATCGTTCACTGAAAGTCTTCTAACTCAAACCACTTACAGAAGAAAGCACCAAGGCCTGTGGAAGACGACCCTTGATCCGGGAAACATCATCAGATGTTCTTCCGAAGAAGAAATACACTCTGACAGGTACTTAGTGAGGAAGTACCAAATGTGTGAGCCTAAGAGTGAATGTGTGCAGAAATGTTTCTGAGTCCAAGAACTGGGTGTTTCTGACATAGCAAGATGCGTTCAAAGTAAGCTTTAAATCCTTATTTTGAAAGACTTGTAGAGGATTAATTTTACTTGCGGCTGCACCTCCTCAAATTGGAGAAGCATTAATGCGTAACAGACGAAGAAAGGACGCTACTCCCCTTTGATACCGAGCGGGATGGCTCAGGCGGTTGTGTCTGTGGCCCGTATTCGGGAAGTCTCAGGATCGTTCCCCGGTGACCGCCCACTCTGGCACAAGGGTTTTTCGTGATTTTCCCGGGTCACCAAGAGAATGCTGCGGTGGTTTATCTTCTACCACGACTCTCCTTCCCCTCATTTCCTGTTCCTATGATCTTGCTTGTCATCTGGTTATAGTACCAGACGAAGGTGTTCGGCGGGTTGCGGCTGGTTAGTGGCTTGCACCCTGTAAAGATTTCTTCCCTGGTGTCGCTGCGGTACCGCTCAGTACCCCGCGGGGACGTCGGATGCTTTCTATGTGGAAACGTTAGGAACGCCGTCCATGTTTGCACCCGTCGGCATCCGGATCTGGTCGCGCTTCTCATCCCTCCCCCTCCTAGGAGTCACGCTGGAAGCACAATGTGCCGACTGGGATGCGTGCTGCTCTGCCCAGGTTCTGGGGGCCCCTCCGCGATACGTACCTTTACCTCTGAGACTTAAGTGTTGAACCATGTCATAGAAGTCAACGACATATGCTACTACACCAACGTACACTCTTTTAATTTGCTACCTTACTTGCTACTCCTGAAGCTTTTTTCCTGGCTAAAATTCATTTCCCAAAGTTTAACCAAGCAGTCATGTAGAAGAGAAACTTTGGCTGCAGTCAAGTGGCATGTAGGCAGCTTCATCAAAATTGTGTAAGAAAAAAATTCTGTTGTGATGGCTAGCATCTTCTCTTTCTAATCTAAGTGTAAATCTATCTTAAACATACACGATCTAAACTAACCATGTGATGTTATATTCTTCTGATGCACCATATTGTCGTGTTGGGATTGTGCGGTGAGTTTGGGGGGCTTGTTAGGCGCTCAGCCAACTGGGGCCTTCAGCACGTCATGGATAAAGGAGATGGTGCTCAAATGGATCTCAAGGGTTGCAACTAACACACATGTGGCAGAATACCCGTGCGTCTACTTCACATGTTGCTTCTGACCTGGTTCGAATCTACGAACCCGAACACTCGCTTAAGCAGAAAGTTCAGAATACGGGGGGAATGTCTTTAAAGGTTCCTAACATCTAAGGTAGTGACGGGACGACACCACTATTTCTCGATGCTGACTTTGAGCATCTATACTCGTTACTCACTGTATAACAAAATTGGGGAGGGGACTGCTTGTTCTCTAAATTATGTTATTTTTGGTAGTTTTCGCTGTATAAACGTATTTAACCAATTTTGTATTGAATAATAATTCCAAAATGTTATTTTTTGACATTCTGCAATCGGCAGCATTTATTTTAACTTGATAATGCTAATGGTTATATATTCCCTATTGTTATTTAAGGATGATGATGACGATAATAATAATAATAATAATAATAATAATAATAATAATAATAATAATAATAATAATAATAATAATAATAATAATAATAATAATAATAATTTCTTTGCTTCCGTCTTTATGTAACTATATTTTGTGCTGAAAACTTTTTTTAAAAGATTTTCTATCCAAAGGAAGAAATACTAACAATTCCTCCTTATTCTGCATTCTTGAAAATATATATTTTAAGTGAAACTCCAAATATAATGTGATGTTACACCATTCTACCAATATTCACTGAGGCAATATTTTTAACACTTAAATGATTTCAGTCTGATTATATAATATATAAATTAAAAAACAACCAGACTTAAAGCAATATGTGTATGTAACAAGATATAAAAAGTGTATCTTATAGTCATAGTATTAATGTTTATATTATGGTATACATGTGTAATAATGTTATGTGAATGTGTTACATCATTTAATAATGTAGAAGCTGTGAGAATAACAGGTTAAAAGTTGCTAACAATGAGGTAACAATGAGGTAACCTTGAAGCAATAATGAGTAAGAATGATTAATTATGTTACTAGTCATTACTGGAGCAACAATGATGTAAATTTTGAGACAGTTTATAAATAGCCAATCAACAACCAGAAAAAGCTTTAGTTAAATGAAGGTATTCTATTGGAGTAGGATTAGACAATCAGAAACTGAAATATAGCACAATTTACAAATTCAGAAGTCAGTTTCTTGTAGACAGTGTTCCTAACCGGACGCGAGATGCGTCCTCGAGAAATTTAATACGTATTCAGTGTGAGACGAAAAATAGTTTAAATGTTAAAAAGTGCAAGTAGTTAATAAAAAAACATCACAGCTCTCTATATCAGTGAAGTGTTATTTAAATCGTATCAAGCATTAATAAAAGAAATGAAGTACAATTATAATCTGTGTAAGCCTACATTCTTCAGTCGCACTACTCCCTGCTAAGACATTCATGTCTCTAAAAATAAATACTGACGCAGCTGAGCAAACATAAATATATAATATTTAAAGAAACAGTCAAAATTACAAAGTTAATATTTTTTAATCATTTGGGGCAAAGGCCACTGGAAAGATCATTTAGGGCGAAGGCTACCGGAAACTTTTTACCATACGTGCGGTTGCAACTACTTCAGGTTCGGCTCCCCAACAGTTGAACTATAATACAACACATAAAATAAACCTACTTCATCACAATTACCCTATAACATATGTAATAGCATATGTATTTTTTTCATCCGGTAATAAGTAATTAATCATATAACACTCGGAAGCATAGTAAGCTTCTGGATTAAGCCTTTCTACTACCCACCCTCACACATTAACATATACATGTTTAATACAAAGGTTTGACTTGCGTAAACACAAACTATAGAAGGAAAGAAGAAACATTTTCATGCGCTGTATTATCTCACGTCTTAAGTTCTGATTTGTTTCTGCTGAATTCACAGATTTTCGTCACCGCAGTAGGTAAATGTAATGGCTGAGAGTGAGTCACCAAGCCAGGCTATTGCAGAAACGTGGTTTAGTGCATCAGCTAATCAGTTTCATACACAACTCAGTTAACTTTGAATGTTACACGATTACCTCTACTCCTTCCCCAGTGTTTTGCATGTTTTCATTTAGACACAAGAGTGTATGGAATGATGCATTCATTAACCCGTATGAAACGCAGTCAAGGTCTATCAATAACTATAGGTAGTCCAGCAAGTCTGTGGGACCATTGCGAAGCAATAATGTGAAGTCTCGACTTCTCTCAAGATAAAGTTAAACGCAACAGCTTTTAATAATGCCAAACTTAAAAATTTAAAAGTATCGAAGCTTAATCTCAAAGTATTAGATATTCTTCATTACCACCGATATCAAGGTATCGAGGTCCCATCCCTAATAATTGAGATATGAAATGAGTTTTTACAGAATTTAGATGCATACCTTCTATGCTCACTGATCTAATTCTATCCATTAGGCTGGTTTATTATGGAAGGTGGTGTTTTTTCTTAAATTTATAAATTTTTTAAAGCAATTAACCATGTTATTACCACCAAACTAAATTCATAACTGTTTTTATCATCCCAAAACATATCATTCACAGAAAAAGCTTTTTCAAACTAAACATGCAGAAAACAAAGTGCACTTGTAAAGAAAGAAACGACATGTCTTGACAACACAGAAGCTGCTATATTTGACAGTAGTATGAATTTGTAGAGCAAAACTTTCCTTAAAGTAAGCTAAGTTTACCTCTCTACTGCGAAGTGTGTATGAGTTAATTTTACTTACCACGCTAGATGGCGCTACGGTAACATGTGCTACTTACATTCTGGAGGTCCTGTGTTCAATCCCCGGAATCGCCTATGACCTATGTGTTTTTATGGTTTCCCAGGGGTCGGAGGCGATTGCTAGGGTTATTTTTCCCCTACCACAATTTCATTTCCATAATTTCCGTTTCATTCTTTTTCCTTCTCATCTTTAACGCATGCTTCTAGGTTTCGTGGCATGTGACGGTCAAAATGCATTCTCAATAGAAACAGTATTCTCCGCGGACACCAGAATGCTGTTAGATTGGTTGGTCGTTCTTCGCCCTCTCTCCGCAACTCCAGCAGTGGGACGGTTGCGCGAGCTTGGAAATGCGCTTCTCTGTGGCCGTCCTGCCTGCGGCCTGTAGCCTCAGGTGGTTTATTCACCTCATACTTTCCTCCTAGAGGGTGGTAAGTGGCCTCCACTGCATAATGGCCCGCTCCTCACGACTGTGAAGTCACAGCAGCGGTGTAATGGCAGCAGAATGAAAGATGCGTAATTGCATTATTTCGATGTAATTTATGCATTTAGGTGCAATTAACTCAACGTTTTCATCATAACAAAAACACACAAGTGATTAATTGTTTAACTGGAGTTGGCGTTACTATGGCGCGCATACTGTCAGACATGTGCTGTGCAATGAACGTAGTTACAGAATTCGAAAACAATAACCTGAACAATAAATCACTGATAATTATTATATTTAGTTATATGAAAAATACAAGTTCTTTGCTTCGGAAGCTGTCTTTATTGGGGATTTTAGAGATGAAATTTAGCTTCACGATCCCACGTTTTGAAAGAAAGAGTTATTCACTTATTTTTATAGCAACCCCAATTTTCTCCTTTGACCTCTTCATGAGCTAGCAAGTCGTTCCTACATTTGCAGTAATTGCTTAGCAACATGTTTGTAACTGCAAACTGATGTTGCTATTAATATAATTCGTGACATGCTGTAGTCACAGAGGTAATGAACTAAACTCAACTTCTCAATTTTCTTTAGTGATAAATACTTTACGAAAGTGTTTGTCTCTTACATTTCAAAAGTTCTCTTTCAAGTTCCTGATTAATTAATGTCTCGAATACTTTATACACTATCACAAAGACTTCGACTAGAAAATCTCTTGGCCATTTCAACTCTCCTTTGTCAAATAGAGACAAGTTTTTGAAACTTGTCTCATTCTCTATAGGTATTTGTTTGCATGCTCTTGTTATACATAGAAAGCTCAAAGACTGCAAAGACTTCAAGGCTCTGTTTAGTTCATTTTATGTAAAGTAATTCCCGCAAAAAAGCAGACTCTCTCTCTCTTCTTCTTCTTATTTTTGGCTGTCTACTGATTCTTTCATACTCTCGTACAACTTAACAACTCCTTTAAAGCACTTTCGTTGCAAGATGATGCTTTTTACACTGACTGAATAATGTAGTTTTATCAAGATTACTGGCTTTAATTCCTTTCTGATTGTAGAATTTGTTTCACAGATATATCGATTTTTTCCACTCATTTTTCTGTACAGACTAAACCTACTTTTCAGATTGTCAGTTTGAAATTTTCCTAATAGGGCATAATTCGAATTTACTTGGGAAAGCATGTTCTCACAAACAACAGTTAGAGTTTCAAATGTGCATTTCAGAGTAGTCTGGGGTTTTTGATGTCAGGCGGCCAAAATTACGACTTTTGAGTTGATGGTCCGAGTAATGAAGGGTTTTCCCATTTACAAAAACTGCACAAAAGTTTTAAAATGTTCCCTAAAAATTTCCTATAAAATTTTGCTTCTAATCCACAACTACTTCGTAATTTCGCCTTTTGGGAACATAAAAGTAGTCTGCACGCTTGTTTCCAATCTGTAGTGGTATGTAAAAGAAGAGAAGGGAGAAATACCACTAATATCGAATTCTAAGGGTGCAATGACGACAATGATTATATTTCTTAGTATTAGTGAAACAATATGAACTTTTATAGCCTATAAATGTTCAATATAACTACTGTATCTTAGTAATAATTCATCATTTATAATTATTTCATCATCAATCAAGCCACTAAAATTACACTAAGCATTGTATAAAACAAATTCGTGAATAAAGCTTGTAGCGTATAATTAATTACTGAAAGCACAATTTATATTTCTCAGTGACAGAGCAATCCTAACGCTCATTCTATTGTGGTAACATAACTGACTTATATCCGGTAAGAATAGAATGATGCACTGCTAGTGTGACGTCATGGGAGTGCACCTAATCGCTGAATCAGGCCATCATATAGCGAAGGCCACCGTTGGTAGCCACAATACATCCGTACAGATTCCAGCGCGCGAGGTCTCGCGTCCGTTGAATCCCTCTATCTCGATGGCGTTCTTCTGTGAAGTGCAGAATTCACAGTACAAAATTGCAGATGCAGTACCATTTTAAAATATATATTTGAAATATAAATGCAGTGCCTACAGTAATAAAAGATGTATCATAATTAGAGAGGAAGTTTCGATTTATAAAAAGCATATATCATTCTTACTTTCTATACTACGTATAGCAAGTAGGGGAAGTATTGCATTCCATCAAAAAATTCGATATCAAGTTTTTACCGGAAATACATGTTTTGAGCTGCCCTGAATCCAAATAAACATTTTTTAATAAATACAAAACTTGGTATTTGAGTTTACTAATTTCCAAGGATGCGACACGAAGATTTTCTAAAACATTCCCCACCCCAGGCTACCCTTTACATTATTCGAAATTTTTTATTTTCTCAAAAATGGTTCTAACGATTTTGATTAAAATAACACACATTTAAGATATTTTATGGCAAATGAAATGTATATCTTGAATTTTCTGGAAATGTCTCCAAAGGTTCTTTCATTTTGAATGACTTTCGTATAACTGGCAAACCGACAGAGATGAACAATTTTTGCTACACAAAAAATATAGATCTCGTTAAAACACACAGTTTATGCCACATACTTTTTGTGGGTGAATCATTCCCGAGATATTCTTTGCTATGTGTTTGAATTTTCCAATACTTTTACTTTTTCACAAATGGGAATTCATTTGTTTTTTATTTCCTGGAGATGCAAAGAGAATGAAATGCTCTACATAACAAAAAGCTCTTAAAATATTTGATTATCGCTTAAAGCCTACCATATTCCCCTTTTACGTACAAGAAAATTGGCAATAATAATTTCTGAAAATGTTTATCTCGATTAATATAACGTAGATGGAAAATGAGCGTTTGTAAAATATAGTTTGTACAAGAGTAGAGAAAGTCGTGTGAGTGCAACACATCGGATTTTTTGACAATGTTTGCCATTTAGTTTTCTCCTTATCCTTCTGTGAACCGTTTCATGTGAAATAATTACCGGTTCAGCAGTAGATAGTGTTTAGCCAAAATGGATGTTTAGTGAAAATAAACAACCCAAGAAGTGTAACTTCACGTAAACCTCTGATAGAAAATGTGTGCTTACCAAAGGAGTATTATCACAGCTGTACACTACGATGTTTGTTCTCATATTTTGAGTTTTGTTTGCATTTCCGAGTAATTAAATCATAATAATATTATTACAGGTTAGGGAACTGCATTACAGGCCTGCATAATAGAGTCTTGTGAGGGTTTTGTTACATGTCAAATAGCTGTTGGGGAGGGAGTACTTAAGGATTTGCAGACTTAAGCCAGACGTGTCTTCCCCCGCAATACCTGACAGGCAGATGAGTGGTTTCAGAGAGGTTTGCCTCGTGACTGGATTTCCAAATTCTCACCACTCCACTCCGGCTTAAACCTGTTATTAGTGTCGTTCACCAACTGAACGAAACTTTGTCACTGACAGTAAATTGAATTTGCTCAAGTTTAGCATGAGTGGCGCACCAACACGTAGTTCAGAGGGGATTAGATGCGTTCGTCCCTCGAAACATTTTTGACGACCGCGACGTTTCTCCCTGGAAATATGATTTTATAAGTAAAAGAAAATTGAAATACAAATATTTACATAACATGACCACTCATAGCCTAGCTGTTAATGCGACCTTAAATACATTAATGAAAACAAAATTTGAGCCTGGCTCTGTGATCGCTAGCGTGTCCACCTCACATTTAAATGTTCTCCCGAATTCGAATTTCGGCTAGGGTGAGCTATCCGGGTAAAGTCTTTTCCGGGGTTTTCCTTTATCCTCTAAAGATAAATGTCGGTTAACTTCAAGCTCTATGGATCCCATTTCATTGATCGTCAGATATGACCTAAACGGTTAAGGGGCGCTAGACTAAAAAAAAAATCTGAGGTGTTACATTTACATGACCCTCTTTACCCTCTCCGAACGAGATGGCACCGCGGTAACGTGCTCGACTTGCATTCGGGAGGTCCCGGATTCGGTCCCCGACGACCCCCAATCTGACGCATGGGTTTTTCGTGGTTCACCCGGTTAGGTGGGCAAATCTTGAAGTGATTCGTCTTCTCCCATGACCTTCCTGCCCCTCATTTTCTGTACCCCTCATCTTCCTTGTCAACTGTTTCAGAGTTATAGGACCAGGCGACGTAGTTCGGCGGGTTGCAGCTGGATGGTACATGTGCGCTCTGTAGAGGTTTATTTCCTGGCGTGCTGTGGGACTGCTCTGTTAGGTTTTTCCTCCGAGTGGACTCTGTGGGGGAGCGCCGGGTGCTGGGGATTTTGGGTAGGCCCGGGCGGATACGTTCTATCTGGAAACGTTAGGGTCCCCTTCTAGTCGCCCTTCGGGTTTCTCCCCTCATCCCTCCGTTCTAGGAATCATTGTAGAAGCAAACTGTGCCGTTGTGGCCTACTTGAAGTACTCTAGCCTATTTTCGGGGGTCCCTCCGTTCGTCCATACCTCTTTATCCACTATCGTTTAATTTTATATATCTTGTAAAGACTATTTTTACCACAGCTTTGACGGGAATATATAAATAACCAAATCCAACAATGATAGTAAGATAAATAAATAATTGCAGTAAGTAGTGTCCATATATGAATCAATATTACGTTGCAAGCTTGAATTGAAAAGATTTACCAGGAGAAGAAGGTAACTACGTGGCATGTAAAGAAAGTCATTAGTATCAGCAAATAGAGAACACACTAGCTTAAATTTTCTGGGAATCCAGTTTAGAGGTACGTTCAGTACGCTTACACATGCACGTGGTCAATTCTGGAAATAAGAGAGGTCGAGGATATTCTTAAAAAAGCGAGCCATCATCTATTAATGGTGTCACTTAGAGTTTTGAGATTTGGCAACGTATAAGGTAGAATTTTGTTGGGGAGTAATTCAAACGTAGACGTGACTGAAGTAAAAAGAAAGCAGGCATCTAAATCAGAGAGTTGCTCTCTCGCTCGTACTGTCGGCGGTACTTACGCGTGTGATTTGAATAGCCCAGTGACGTGCTTGTGTGAGTAGCGGCTATTGCGAGAGGTCTTGCAGATCAACATTTTAGCGACTCACGGTAGGTTACGCTTCTATTTTTTTTATTGTGAAGACAATAATTTCCAACCGTAGCTTTGATACTGCAGAAATCAGCAGGTATAATCATTCAATTGTATAGTTTAGAGTACTACAATTCAGAGTCAATCTATTTCTTCGTCTTAAACGGTCGGCAGTTCCAACAACTCAAATCTTAGTTCACAATACATTTTTCAGTCAATTTAAACTGGTGTTGTCCTTCACAATACATACAGCATACCCTGAGTGAAAGTACATACAGCTCTACTACTGGAGCAGCCGGCAGCAGAATCAGCAGCAGATATTGGAGACAACGAGAAAAGGTGTATTCTTGTATCAAACTGTCGCACTATCATCGCGGCAAAGTTCCAGCTTCAAGATGTCGCACCATCGTGTGGCATAAAAAATTGATGATCAAGGTTTCAGCTTCAAAACAAGCGCTTGCAGAAATATTCTAATTTCAAATTTCGTTGTAGGTAGAAGGAGGATACAGGAAATGGAGTAGATAGTCAGATATTTAAAATCCAGTCGCTATATGCTGTCCTTCAAACTGCAAGTCTTTCCATGACATTCCAAAAATAGCTGAATACAGCGCTTTAGAAAATGACAAGATGTTGACAAATTTAAACCGGTAATAACAGATACTCGCCAATGGTTGATGACGCAGAAAACCTTTTAAATAAATTGTGAGTTTTAAAAAGCTCTGCATTTTTTGTGTTGCATGTTTTTGTTTATTCCTTATAGTTTACTCGTTATACAGAATTCCTTACAAATGAAGACGCCCTCAAAGACTATTCCAAGAAACCTCAAGATATACATTTTATTTGTCATGTAAATATATTAAAATTATTTATTTTAATCAAAATCGTTAGGAAATATTGAAACTTTTCCCATGAAAAGGCTAGTTATATTGAAAATCTTCTTTGAAAGATACTGAATTTAAGTACCAATTTAGTCACACATGCACACGGACCTTTCTCCAAAAGTGTTTTTGTTTTTTGGATACAGAGAGTATTTCTGGTGGAATCTAGATATGGAAGTTTTGGTGGTACAATACTTCCTCAGCTTACGTCGTATTAGAGACAGCAATAAAAAGATTGTAAACTCTGTAAGAACTTTGAAATTCTATGACTTCGGTGGACAGGACCTACTGGGACTTTAAAGTTTACTTTACAAGGGTTAGTGATGTGTAGCTAAGAATTACTCTATCATATTTTGGCTTTTAGCAAAAAGTATGAGTAACTAATTCTCTATTTTCAAAACACTTCCTCCAGCTATTATCAGAACTGTTACAACTACGTAACGCTAAATAAAGGTTGAAGCTTTCCTGGCGACGAATATGCTATAGACGTTTTCGGGCTTCAAGCCAGGTGAAGTGATGTGGAGACATCGACGTTTCGAGAGCGTACATCTCTCCCATCTTCAGGATAACTTTACCTGACTTGAAGCCCGAGAACGTCTAGAGCATACGTAACGCTAATTCAAGTGAAATACATAATATGATATACAACGTTTATTGATTAGTAATAATGAATTCATAGCTGTTTCCGATGAACAAAGCAGAAGGATATTTGTTTCTAATCCAAAAGAAAATAAAAAAATATCCAACGTGATACATTCACATACTTTCATACCCTCCATCTTTATTAGTGGGTGCACAAACTATACTTACTAAAGCTTATTTTTCTATCTACTATATTTTAATTAAAATAACATCCAATTAAAGTTCCATACTCTTTCCATGCAAAAATAGCATTTTTGGAAAAATGTCCGCGTGTATGTATGTCTGTAAGCAGGATAACTCGAATTCACTATCTTCCAAGGATGCGACAGGAAGAAGCTTTCAATACAGTTCCCCAACTCAAACTATCTTGTACAAGAAGATTCGTTACTTTTTTATTTTACCAAAAATGGCTCTAAGGATTATCAATAAAATAAGATATTTACGTTTAAGATACTAGCATTATCAATAAAATGTATATCTTGAAGTTTTGGGGAAACAGCTTGTCCTCTTTCATTCTGAACGAATTCTGTATGACTTACAAACCGTAACAGATAGATAAAATTTTAATACATTGGAAATGTAGATCTCTTTAAAGGACTTGGTTTATTTTTTGTAAAAATTTTTGTAGCGTTAACAATTGCGGAGATATTCTTCGTTATTGTTTTCAAATTTCAAATACTTAATAATTTTTTTCAGCTGAAAATAGCTTATTCGCTTTTTTGCTTTCTGTGGTACGTATAGTAAGTAGGGGAATTAAGTACTGCATTCCACCCAAAAATTCGATATGAGATTTCACCGGAAATACATGTTCTTAGGCCCATTTTTAGAAAAAGGTCGGTGTGTGAATAGCATTATAAATCAAAAACGAAAAGTCGGATAAATACCAAACTTTGTATTTAGGTTCAATATCTTTCAAAGATGAGGCACGAAGATTTTAAAGAAAACCCTCCACCTCAGACTCAACATTTTTCGAAAACATTGATTTTCCCAAAAATGGCTCTAACGATTATGATTAAAATACCATATGTTTAAGAGAATTTCATGGCAAATGAAATGTATATCTTGAATTCCCTGTGAGTATCCTTAAAAGTCTTCTTCACACTGAATGAATTTTGCATAACTCGTAAACCTAAGAAATAGACAAACTTTTACTACACAAAAAATGTAGAGCTCGCTAAAACACACAATTTATGTCATATAGATTTGTGTGTGTGTGTGTGTGTGTGTGGAGTGAGATATTCCTTGTTATTTGTTTGGATTTTCCAATACTCATACTTTTTCTCAAACGGGAATTAGATATTCGTTTTTTTCTGTCCTGGGCGTGCAAAGAGAATGAAATACTCCACATAGCAACCAGCTCTTAAAAGATTTGATTATCGCTTAAAGCTTACTATATTCCCCTTGGACCTGCAAGAAAATTAAAAATAAGATTTCTGCAAATGTTTATCTCGATTAACCGGAAGTAGATGGAGAAGGAATTTGTAAAATAGTTTTTACAGGAGTAGAGAAAGCCATGTGAGTGCAACACATCAGAATGTTTTTCTTGTAGCCATGCAAAGAGAATGCAATTTCAAAGCCATCACATAGCGACCCACTTTTAAAAGGTTTCACTATCACTTTAGTTTGCTACATTCTTCTTATGCATACATAAAAACATTTAAATCTGCAATGAAGATTTAGTTCTTGTAAATAAGAATTAGAAGAATAATCTTGTGTATGAATATAGTTTTTAGTAGAACGGAGAGCGAGTAGAGAAAGATATGTAAATGAAAAATATACATTTTTAAGTTGAGGTACTGCAGCACTTTTGAAGAAAATAGCAACCGTAAAAAGTTACAGGAATGTACAAAATTATATTCCTGAATTTACAGAATCTGATTTACTAACGTTATCGAAACGTGTACTATATTTTAAGAGGTTCCACAGAATCGGTGGTGTTGTCTTACTTTTCGTATTTTGTTGTGTTTTCTTTATCTGTTGTTTATTTTGTCACCCTATTGTATCTTAAATATGCATGTACGGTCAATGACCCATGCACTAAATACTTGTGTAATAACTTCAATAATTTGAAACCAATAAAGATACCTTATCTATCTATCTATCTACTTTTCGTAAAGTATAATTTTCATGTTATTTATACAGGAGACGCAGTTGAAAGTAGCTCGTTTGAATATACAGGCCTCTCCTAATTACATACGCCTTTTGCGCTATTTGCAGTGGTAGTGCGGCTGCTTACAAGGCGGGAGACCCGGGTGCTACCGGCGGGAAGATTTTCTCTCTCTGGGAGACCTGGCATTCAGCCTCGTTAGGTCCCTGAGGGGCCAATTGAGGACTTCCTTGATTGAAAAGTAGCGACTCCAGTGCTAGGAGGGATCCGGGGCACTGGCGACGTCCCACCCTCCGTACTGCATCACACTAATGACACCTGTTGTGGGCAGAGGTGGGAGACGCAGCTGCCGGGCGGCGGGCCTTGGCCTGTCAAAGGTTTGTTGCGCTACGGAGTTTAGTTTTTTAGTTTTAGTTTCACCATTTACTTGTTCATTTCTACGACTTTAAATAATCCTTCTGCGAATTCCCTAAATATCTTGTGAAGAAATATGTTCTTCTGAAGCCAGTTTCCCATTTGTTTCCTACCCGAAAGCTTGTGCCTGAATAATTCTTTTAAACAAACCTGTTCTCAAATATGCTTCCACGGATTTCACTGTTTATTTTATTGAGCAAGTAATTTTGCAGGTTGCGTACTGAATAGAAAACCACACAGACAAAATGGTATAGTCTGTTCAATATCATCATTTTTCTTCCACAAAACTGGTGCTTGCTTTATATTTGATGAAAGACTAACATATTAAGGAAAGATGCAAAGTTTTTGTGATGAATTTTACAAACCATTGTCTTATTATTAGGAATTTGGGAATGATAAAATTTATAATTTATTAGTCATGGAATATTCTAGCTCCATAGATAGTTATTTAATATACTATAAAATGTTAACAGATAGCATTGAAAAAACGAAAAGGGAGAAATACACATAATTCACTCAAAACAGAGTTTACTCATTATACAGGGTGTACCATTTAAGTTGAGACTGTACAATATCTTCAAAACTAAGCGTTATAGAAAGAAGTGTCATTGATAAACGTTTTTTTTTGTTATTATGGGGGAAAGTAAATGCCATTAGTCGTGTTTTGGTTGCAGGACGTTATGATGGCCATTTGAGGGTGAATTAATTTTTTTAAATGCGAACATAATTTTTTATGTTGCTTTTTCATTAGAAAATGGTTTATAAAAATTAGTTTATTTTGTGATGGGGAATAAGGAAACAAAATATAAAATGTTGTTTTCCAATTGCGAAACGTAACATTACCTCAAATAACCATCCACGGATGGTCCAACTATTAATTGCGCTCTTCTTACACAGCCATTCGGAACTTTCGTTGTTATTTAGTTGGTGTAAGAATAATTTCAAAGTGCTCCCTACAAATGTTTAACTTTTTATGAGGAGCCATAAAATAATGTAAAAAGGTAAATCTCCGTTTTAAAAAAAATTAAGTGACCATAAAATGACCATCATAACGTCCTCTAAATAAAACGCGACTAATGGCATTTACGTTCCCCATAATATCAAGCAACATTTATTCAAGACATTTCTTTCTACAATGCTTAGTTTTGTAGAATTGTACAGTCTGAACTTAAATGTTCCACCATGTATAATTAGGTAAAGAAGTCTTGGAGAAAACCTGTCACTATTCTTCAAATGCAAAAATAGGCATATTTTCTACAATGTTACAATTTTAGAGTAGGTAGCAAGGGCATGATAGTAAACAGGATATTTAAATATTGGCATATATTGAAATCATTGTACGAGCCTAATATCTTGAAGCAATGTTTAGTAATCCAAGAAAAATCCAATGCTGGGATGAATTGGGCTCAAGGAATAAGGAGAATTTTACAGGAAATAGGAATGGGTAACTTATGGAAGGAGAGAGAGGGGGTAGTTAAAGGTTTCTGGAAAGAAGTGAGCAACAGAGTGGAAGATATAGAGAAACAAGAATTATGTCAAGGTCTGGAAGAAAAGAAAGTTTGGAACTATATAGACAATTAAAGGTGGACTGGGGAAGGGTGAAGTATGTGGATGTAGGTAATAGGTTAGTGAGAGAAGGGTGGATCTGGTCTAGATTAAGTGCACATAGGCTAAAGGGAAATAGGAAGGGAGCGAATTTGGATAGATGTCCTCTTTGTGGAGAGGCAGATAATGATTTGTTTTATATAATTGAATGTGAAGAAGCTAAGTTGTGGAGAGATCAGTTTTTACCTAAAGAATGGGAGAATGTTAACAAAGAAAATTATGGAAATAAATAAATAACTATATATACACACATACATTCATTCAATGTTCCAATTTTTATAAACCATTTCAGAAGATTCTCGGAAAGACTATGTCTCTATCTAACTCTGTTAATTAAAATATTACAATAAAGCTTATTTTGCCAGGATATCTAATGCCTTTGTGTGCTAGTTCAAGGTATGAGAAGATCAGTAGCCCTAAGTGATGGTATGAAACGACTGCATAAAGATTAATGAATATATACGCTGGTCATCATAGGGTTGGAGTTGATACAGTCGTTCCGAAGGTCTGCGAGATGGGGGAAGTGGTAACATCCTGCAGCACCATAAAAAGATATATCACGTACTTTTTTACTGCGGATATCTTAGTGAGGGAGGAGAAAGATGTTCTATCCATTACCATAGAAACGCCACCTACCCTCGCTCACGTAGTCTTTCATTTGCTCTTTAGAGGGTTAAGACCGGCTTACAACATACATAATGTAGAGAGCAAACTGATGGAAGAAAGCCTGCGTGCATTGAAACCCAGAATGAAAGAAAAACCACTGTGGCAGTGGCGTGCAGAAAGCATCTTCATACCCGTTAATATATTAAGTACTTATAAATGCAATGCATTGATCTCTCTGGTGCGGCAGCCAGGATTTCAATTCCAGGTGGGAGTTTTCTCATGTTTTGAAGCGTGAATTGGAGAATTCAAATCACCCCTGGTGACCAATAGTGAAGTAACAGAAAAAAATCTGATGTGACAGATTCACGCAACTTTCTCTACCCCCTATCATTATTGGTGGGTATAAACTATGCTTATAAAGCTTGTTTTCTATGTACTACATTTTAATTTCAAATAAACCACAACAAAAATATTTATGGTATACTATAGAGACAATGAGAACAGCGATAGTCAAATGTTTAAGAACTGGTCGCTATAAGCTGAGGCAGTATTTTTAACACTTAAATGATTTCATTCTAATTATATAATATAAAATATAATAACAGCCTGCCTTAAAGCAATATGTGTATAAATAATATATAAAATTTATGTAACAGTCATTGTATTATGTTTATATTATTTTTACATGTATAATAATGTTATGTGAATATATTAGGTAATTTAACGATGTTGGAGCTATGAGAATAGAGGCCGAAAGTTGCTAACGATGAGGTAACCTTGAGGTAATAATGAATTGGAAAGTTTAATAATGCTAATAGTAATTCTTGGAGCAACAATAATGTAATTTTTAAAACAGTTTATAAATAGCCAATCAACAACCATAAAAAGCTTAAGTTGAATAAAAGTATTCTATTGGAGTAGGATTAGTCAATCAGAAACTGAAATAGAGCAAATTGTGCAAATTCAGGCGCCAGTCGCTAGTAGACAGATGACGTCTTTAAAAGTGCAATTAATAAATAATCTCAGAGCTCTCTATATTAGTGAAGTGTTATTTAATCGTGTGAAGTATTAATAAAAGGAGTGAAGTAAAAAATATAATCTGTGTAAGCTTACATTCTTTAGCCGTATCACCCCCTGCAGAGAGACAAATGTTTCTACAAATTAATACTGACGCAGCCGAGGCAAACATTAATATATAATATTTAAAGAAACATTAAAATACAAAGTTGATTCCTTAACGTTACGGCGAAGACCACTAGAAACATAACTTGGGGCGAAGGCCACCGGAAACTTTTCATCGCACGTGGTTGCAACTACTTCAAATTGGCGCCTAAACGTGGGGTAAATAATAACTTAAAGGCAATACAACTCCTTCTTCAAAACACAACTCCTTTAATGCTGGCCTTAAAATTCCATACTGTTACCATGCAATCGCAAAACAACGAATGTTGAAAGGACTTGAGGAAAATTACGAAGAAATGAACTAATCGAACCTTTAGTAACGGATATCTCAGAAACGGTTTATGCCACAGAAAAACTTTTTTAAGTATATCGTGTGTTCTAAGACATCTACATATTTTATCTGGTACGTTTTCGTCTACTGCTTAATATTTACCACTTAAACAAACTTATACAAAATTCCTTCCAAATGAAGAAGACTTCAAAGGCTATTCCCAGAAAATTCGAAATATACATTTTATTTGTCATGTAAATATCCTTAATGTAGATTGTTTTAATCAAAATCGTTACAAACCATTTTTTAAAAATCCAAAATTTTTAAATATGTTACATGTAAAGGGTAGTTGGGATGCAGGAATTTTCTTAAAACCCTGCTCTCACATCTTTTGCAGGTACTGAACCTAAACACCTAGTGTGGCACTAAACCGAATTTTCGTTTTTGAGTTATGCTGTTCACATACACGGACACAACAGATACACACGGACCTTTTTTCTAAAAATGTCTTTTACTATTCAGGGGTGTCAAAATATGTATTTCCGGTAAAATCTCAGTATCGAATTTTTAGGTGGAATGCAACACCTCTACCAACTGTGTACGTGGTAGAGAAAGTAAAAATATCTTATATGTTTGCATTCACATGATCTTCTCTACTCACTCTCCTTCAAACTATTCGTATTCTTGATTCTATTTCTGTTTCACCGAGATAAACCTTCATTACACATCTACACGTTTCGTTGTAGGAATAGGAATACAGTAAACTAAATCGATAGTCAAAAATTGACGGGGGTGGATATTTGGCGGCTTTAAAATTTAGTTCTCTTTCGATGACCACAAAAGAAAGAAAGAAAGAAAGAAATAAAGAAGGGAGGGCGGGAGGGAAGAAGGAAGGAAGGAAAGGGGAAAACAAGTTGCGATTTACAGTGGAAAAGTATAAAGTATTTGGAAATTCGAACCAATAACAAAGAATACCCCAGAAATAACTAACTTCACATAACATTTATTTGACATAAATTGTGTAATTTAACGACATATGCATTTCTGTGTATTAAGACTTTATCTCCTGCGACTCACTAATTATCCAAAAGTTGTTCAGAATGAAGAGGACTGCACGGGCTATTTACAGAAAATTCAACATATGCTTTTTATTTAGAATGCAAATATCTTAAATATGCAGTATTTGAATCAACATTTTAAGAGCTATTTTTGAGAAATAAAAAAGTAACGAAAGTTGTTGTATGTAGGGGTAGTTTGGGAGGGGAGATTTTCTTAAAAGTCTTGTGACACATACTTGGAAGATGCTGAACTTAAATATCAAGTTTGGTATTTAATCATACGTTCGTTTTTGAGTTACGCTGTTCATACGCACACACACATACACTAGCGGGCGGGAGTTGTGGCGCTCCTCACGTATGCACGCGATACCTCACCTTGATGATGACCTCGAGGTAGAAGTTCTCTGAAGTTCTCTGAAGTTCTCTGCCTTGCCTGCCAGTCGGTAGAGCTATGAATAAAACCTTTTCTTAGCTTATCTTTGCTGAATCTCAGAATATCTTGTGTGAAGGTAAATTATTAAGATGAATTTCTTTAAGGATTGAATTTATTCCAAAACAATAAAAGGATTGAATGATAATGAGATTGATACCGTAGTTTCCATCTTCCCGCTACTTTGAATATTGCAGTGGGCCTATGTACAGGATGTCTCTCATCCACATGCACACTTCCGGCAACCTGCTGCCAGTTAGCTACTCTATAGTTTACAGGAGAGAATTTATAGGAGAGTGCTGAAATCTGGGGCGGACCTTCTTTTTATACCTTGCTGCTATGACGCTAGTTTTCGCGCCATTTCAACAAATCTCTATTTTGATTGTTTACTTGCTTAGCGTTCTATGACAAAGAAATCATCCAATTTTATGTCAGGCTTCTGTCTTGACTTCTTTGGGAAAATCCATATATCTCTGTTTCCCTCACAACTCTTGGTTCTCTTTCTATTTTCTACTGCTTATCCAACTCTATCCTTGTCTCTCCCTCGCGACTTTGCCAAATCCTTTATTAATGTGCGTCGTTGGTGGACTTTTGCCCTGCTGCTAATTCGCTTCTTACTGATTATAATTGTTCCTTGCCTATATCTACATTTTATGATTAAAGTTATTTTATAACATTGCATTATATTATTCCTATTTTGATTATTGATTCCTGATATTTACATTACTTGCCCTGTCAGATGTATGCTCCCCTACAACGCGCACATGTACACATACTCAAACACACGCACTCACGCATCTTTAACAAAAAATCTTCTTTTGGATTCAGGAAGTCTCAAAATGTGTATCTTCTTCTTCTTCCATCCACAGTTTAGGTTCGTTTCTGTTCCCATCGGTTCCTTGGTCGTTCGATTGACTTTCGTCCTGTAGGTTTATAGTTGAAGGTTTGTCTAGGAATTCGGTCTTCTTTCAACCTTTGTGTCTTGTCATTTCTGTATATATTTAGTAATTAACTCTAATATGGACTGTACACCTAATTATTTTTCAAGTCTGTCATTCCTTAGATATATTTTTCAGCATTTGGCTGAGTGTAAGAATCACATTTCAGATACTTGAAGTTTACTCTTATGTGTTTCTTTAATTGTACATGTCTTGTTTCCATATAGAATGACAGATATGGCCATATTTGAATAAAATTTTAACTTGATCTCATTTCTAGCTGTATTTTAAAATGCCTGGCGCACTGTTCCAAGAACAGCTTGTAATTTATTAATTTTCTTGTTTATATTATTATCTTTGCAATATGCTAAATCACATCCTAAATACCGGGAGTGCGACATTTGTTCTATTGTAGTGCTTTCAGTCATAATCTTAGACCTATGGAATGCTATGGAATGCCTTACTTTAGTTTTGTCTATAGATATAGTTATTTTAGTGTTTACATTTTTCGTTTAGTTGATATACAAGCATATTGGAAACTATTTTCTTTGTCACATATTAAAACCACATCGTCTGTAAATAGTAAAGCACTGAATGTGTTTTGTCCTAATTTTATTTCTTTGTGAACCAAAATTTTCTATTTTTAATATTTTCGTCAATATAAATTACAATATTGTGTATTTCTGTTGAAATATCGGCATCGAATACTTGCGTGGAATACAATACTTCTACTTATAGAGGTAAGTAGTAGAGAATGTAAAAATTAAAACCATTTGGATGTATTGTTGCCAATATCCACCCAGAACAACGCTTTTCCATGTCAGAACACATACTTATACGCGCGCGCGAAATTAAATCATTTCTTTTAAGAATTAGGATTACCGTGTCTTATTAGTTTCCTTACTAATGACTTCAAATTTACAGCTTAAACAAAAAGAAGTAGGTTAAACTGACAACTTATATGTTTTTTCTGCGATGCCGGGGAACATATCCGAAACATCATTCGCTTTCCTTGGAGTTTCTCGTATTATGTTGCATAAAGCATATTTTACATATGCCTTCAATTTTTCTACGTCTGCTCCTCTCGACAGAGGTCGCACTACATTGTAATACAGTTGTGTAAAGCAAAACAAACACAAAAAAAACAACGAAGATGTTACTACGCTTCGTGATAGCTAGCTGTCCCAAAAAATGGCAAATGACGTCGTAGATAAAATAAGCAGTTTCTGCGAGCGGCTCGGAAAGTAACAGTGGTGTGTTTTTGTCACTTGGAGTTTTCACATGGTTTGCAAACTAAAGGAGAGTAGTATTATGGTGGGCTTTAAAGCCTTTCAAGTTTTTTTAAAGGGAGATGTATTGACCTATCTTGCCAAATGCTGAATTTACCAAATCTATAACCCATTTTCTCTTCTGTTAACCTAGATATCGCAATGAAAACAAATATTCAGTGAATATATTGTGACTTTGTCCAGCTTTTCTCCAGTCACTCTTTACTTTCTCTGTGCCTCTTCCGCTCGCTTACTGGAGTATTGAACACAGAACCTTCTCTTGATCTATAGCTCGCAAAACACACCTTCTTCACCGTTTCATTAAGTGTACTACTTACCACCCAAAACTTTGAACCAAACCACGCACTGATCCATTAAATCCGATTAAGTTACAATATAAATAAGATCGATAGAAAGGTATCCTTTGTATGGACTCTCTCTCACATTGGCATAAAAGGTAACGAAACAGCAGATGAAGCTGCAAAAGAAGCAACTAAACATCCGTCAGTGATTCATCGATTGCTTCTCCACACCAAGACGTCATCAGTTTCATTAGGGGACCTAGGACAGATTTTTTAGTGAAAATGGCCAAAATCTTAAATTTTTTGTTTTCTGCAAAAATTAACTCTTTATAATGTTAGTCAAACATTTAAATGCATTTTATGCTGATAAGCACCTTTTTAAAGGGTTTGGTAGCCATTTTAAAAAACCACTGCACGGAAATTTAAATGCCTGCCACGCCCATTTTTGTTCTCGCTTGCAAAATAGTTACTTTCTTTCCAAAAAATCATTCAAATTTGCACCATAGTCAGTGTGTATTGGTTATTGCTTCCATCTGGTGTTCATTACTGTAACTACAACAAAACTTCATCTTCATGAGTTCAAAATATAGCCGATTTTTTTGGAAACAAAATATACAGCCGTCTCACACCAGTAAAATATATTTTTATTATAGTATTTAAATATTTTAATAATTTATTTGTAACATTTTATCTGTTTTATAAGTTTTAAATAATTATGTGTTATGTATACATGCAGCTTGGTTTTGTGAGGTTATTACTGTCAGTTTCTTTCAAGTTTATTTATTGGTAATTGAAATGCATACACTAAGTGCAAGTTGGAGGAAACCAACAGTAGGATGAGTAAAAGGAAGCTAAAGACTCTGAAAAATATTGAAAAAAGATGGAAAGGTGTTCCCAAAGAAACTATAGAATCACAACCTGGCCCATCAACATTGCCATATGATCACAAAAGTATTTTATCTGATTCAAATTATAGTACAGAAATTTCAGATTCTACTTCTGTTGTACATAATACATTACCCACACATACCAGTACACATGAAATAATTTCTGCCAGTGACAAAAAGCTCAGATATTTTGAAACACCACTTACACAGCCTAATCTATATGAAAATAAATACATTTTAATTCACTCACAAGTTCTGAATGAGTTATGTGGCAATATAGTATGTGATGAGTGTGGGGAAAAGTCTTTGATTATTGAAACAGGAGAAAATAAGGGCCTAGCATGTAAGCTTACTGTAAAATGTAAGAATTGTGACAAGACATTTTCAGATGTTTACTCCAGCCCAAAAGTAAAGACTGATTCCAAAAGTAAAAAGGCTGCTTTTGATGTAAATAGAAGATGTATACAGACATTTTTAAAAATTGGAGGTGGTCACAGAACAATGGAAAGATTTTGCATGAGCATGAATTTGAATATAATAGATTCTAAAACATTCACTAAGCATATGCATGCCTTAGCAGATGAATCAGAGACCATAAGAAAAAATGTTCTTTCCAAATCAAGAGAAGCAGTGCATAAAGCCCATAAGGATCTGAATGCAGCAAACATAAATAAGAAAGTAATAGATATAGCTGTGTCTTTTGATGGAACCTGGCACAAAAGAGGGTTCAGATCTCTATATGGGATAGGGATAGTAATTGATATTTTAACTGGATTAGTCATTGACTTTGAAATTTTATCAAAATATTGCCCCATGTGTGTCCTCTCTCAAAATGAACTGGGAGAAGATACTCCAGAGTATAACATATGGCTTAGAGGACATAAAAGCATACCTGGAGAATGCTGTAGGAATTACTCTGGTTCATCTGTTGCTATGGAAGTTTCTGCAGCAGATATCTTATGGAAGAGGTCTGTAAGTGAGTGTTCCATGCGCTACACAACTCTATTATCTGACGGTGATGCCAAAACATTCCTTCACCTGACAAAGGAAGCTATATATGGATCAGATACCACAATTATAAAAGAAGAGTGTGTTAACCATATTGCCAAGAGGATGGGTACAGGATTAAGGAATTTGGTACAGGAATGGAAAGCAAAAGGCACTCAACTTGGTGGGCGAGGACCAGGAACACTAAAAGAAGCTAATATTGTCAAGTTAACCAATTATTGATATGAAAAACAGAAAATATCTCATATCTGAAAAACTACTTCATCAATTTTATTGAAATTTACACATAATGCTATTTAGAATGAGGGAAACCAACATACAAAATTTTAATAAGATTGAAAAAAAATTGTAGAAAATTATATAATCTGTCCTAGGTCCCCTTAAACACATGTACATGCAAAAATGGAAATTGAAATGGTCATCAATCAACAGCAAGCGTTATGGAGCTCGCTCAGGCTACACACAACCTTTTCTGCATTACCGAACTCTCAAAAGAAGAGATCAAGCTATCATCACCCGGCTTAGAATTGGGCACTCCAAACTAACGCACTGTTATCTTCTCAATAAAGACCAACCTTCAAACTGTACGAACTTTAACATTTCTCTAACCATTCAGCATATTCTTATATATAGATTGTTCACAGCACAGTAGATGTAGACAACAAGCCGTCATTTCCAATCTTCCCAGTGCAGTTAACAGACCCAATATGCTCAACAAGACGCTACAGTTTCTAATGGATACAAAGCTTTCTGATTTACTGTAAATATTTACCTAATTCCATGTTTATGCAGTTGTAAATTAATGTATATGATTATGTATTATATATGTATATAATAATGTGTTTTTATGATAACACGTCGTGATAAGACCATGTAATCAAAACGATCATAAATATAGCATTACTAAATAATAATAATAATAATAATAATAATAATAATAATAATAATAATAAAAAAAAAAAAAAAACACAGCGCTGTACATCACATCAACCACCTCGTGCCTCGGCGAATATACTCTTCTTACCTGCAAGAGCTCACGAGAAATTTCTTTCGCCGCGAGGGATTTCATCGCCATTTTTTTCGATTAGTCTTCCATTTGCTTCTTAATAGTCCAATTTGAGAGATAGTCTAAGCTTGAAATGCAAGAAATTCCACATTTGTATCCCTGGCACGATTGTTATGCTTTGTAAAATGCATAATATATTGCAAAACCTTTATTGAACTCACAAAAGAAATAGTTACCGAGCGAAATGGCTCAGGCGGTAATGTCTGTGGACCGCATTCTGGAATTCCCGGGTTCATATCCCGTGGGCCGACCAGTCTGACAGGTGTTTTCATGTTTTCCATGAGCCGCTAAGGTATATACCGGAATGGATTAATACCACGGCCCAAAGTTTCACCTTAAGTCTAAAACAATAGTAAAATTGAAAAATAGGTGCTAATAGCGAATTCTGTGCAATCAATTCACAGATAATGAAAACAGGTAGTATGGACAGCCTAATGCCCTAATGCCATTTGCACGGCACGAAGCAGAAGACCCGACTGCTATGCGCTAGGATCTCTGTGGACATGGTTACAGTGATGAGACCTAGAAGGCTAACTGTCCGTCTTTCTATATGAAAGCGAAAGTTAGACGGCACCCAATGCCATCTGCACGGCACGAAGCAGAAGACCCAGTTGCTGTACACTAGCCTGTGGACACGACGAAGCGTGTGGTTACAGAGATGAGCCCTAGAAGGCTAACTGTCCGTCTTTCTATATGAAAGCTGCAGCAGAAGACCCAGTTGCAGTACACTAGCCTGTGGACACGACGAAGCGCATGGTTACAGGGATGAGACCTAGAAGGCTAACTGTTCGTCTTTCTATATGAAAGCGAAAGTTAGACGGCACCCAATGCCATCTGCACGGCACGAAGCAGAAGACCCAGTTGCTATGCACTAGCCTGTGGACACGACGAAGCGCGTGGTTACAGAGATGAGCCCTAGAAGGCTAATTGTTCGTCTTTCTATATGAAAGCGAAAGTTAGACAAGACGGCACCCAATGCCATCTGCACTGCACAAAGCAGAAGATCCAGTTGCTATGCACTAGGTTCTCTGTGGACATGTGACGAAGCAGGTGGTTACAGAGATGAGCCCTAGAAGGCTAACTGTTCGTCTTTCTATATGAAAGCGAAAGTTAGACAAGACGGCACCCAATGCCATCTGCACTGCACAAAGCAGAAGATCCAGTTGCTATGCACTAGGGTATCTGTGGACATGTGACGAAGCAGGTGGTTACAGGGTTGAGACCTAGAAGGCTAACTGTCCGCCACACCTCGATCTATGGGTTAGCCACTAACAGATCCATCGCGATATGACCCATATTTAAAGTGACTTAAAATAAATAGAGTAATAAAAAATAAAGAAACAGTTCCACCGATTAAGCAGGCAGCTCATTCGGAGACTGCAAGTAAATCATCATAAAAAGATAGTGCAAGAATGGGGTTACGCAATTAAGGTGACTTTTTCAGCATCAGAATGATTACGCATACATTGAAGTAACGGTCAGAAGTTTCACGATCCCAAAGTGCACATTCCTCCAAAATTCAATACCGACAATATATTCAGGGTGGACCCTTTAAGTTGAGACTGTAGATATCTCCAAAACTAAGCGTTGTAGAAAGAAATTTCTTGAATAAAAGTTGCTTGGTATTATGGAGAAAGTAACTTCTGTTTTAGTGATGAAGAATGAGGAAACAAAATAAAAAATGTTGGTTCTCAACAACGAAAAGTAACTTGACCCTCAAATAAGCATCCATGGATAATCCTACCACTCATTGCGCTATTCAGAATTTTCGTTGTTATTTGCATTGGTGTAAGAAAAATTGCAAAGTGCTTTATACAAATTGCGTTTAGTTTTCTCTGAGGAGTGAGAAAACAATATAAAAAGTATAGGTTGATATTTAAAAAATTAAATTGACCCTAAAATGACCATCACAAAGTCCTTCAAATAAAATACGACTAATGGCATTTACTTTTCCCCATAATATCAAGCAACTTTTATTCAAGCCATGTCTTTCTACAACGCTTAGTTTTGGAGATATTAAGCCGTCTCAACTTAAATGGTTCATCCTGTATTATAGGATAATACGGTAAATTACGTACATTTTTTAAAAATAGCATAAACAGGTATGTAGTAACGCTTAGGATTAATTTCCTTGAGGCAAAGTATAAAAACACAAAGAACGAAAGTACACAATAGTAATTATAATAATAATAGTAATAATAATATTGCTAATAATCTTCTCCACTTCATGGACTCGGCTGCTGCCTGTTCCACTTCCACAGTATCTCCTTTTCGGCCTTCCTATGTTTCTCTTTCCTTTAGGGGCATATTGGAAGGCTATTTTTGACAGTTTGGTTTCTTCCATCCTCCTAACATGTTCTAACGATATTGTTCTGAACCTATTCATTCTTTAGTTAACAGCATCTGCTTCTAATTCTTCTCTTGTACATCCTTTCGTTTTCCTCAAGAATTTCATTCACAACTTTGTATTCTACTAATTGTCTTTTGTGTAGGTACCCAGCTTTCACATGCATAAAGTAATGTAGGCATTGCCCTAGTGTTATAAAATTTCATCCTTGTTTCGGGTCTTGGTTTATTCTTTAAGGTATTATGTATTGTTTCACAAATTTTTGGAATCTCATCTGTCTATGTCTTTATCGTACTCATTACTGATTCCGCATCCTAAATAATTGAAGGAGACCGGTATTTTGTAATCGACAACTATTTTCGATCTTTTTAATATTTTTCTCCAGTTTTCCATTATTTTTGTCTTCTCACTTGATATTACGATATTATAATTTTTACATACTTGATTATGGTAAAGTATTAAACTTTGTAGATCATCCTCTATTTCCTGTGTTATTACAAGCTCGTCAGCATGCAGTAAAATATTCAAAATACCTCCTGGGGCTATTTTTGTGCCTGCGTCAATTTATTATTTATTAATGATAGTAACAATTGCATAAACCTTATATAAGAACCAGAGGCAGATTCAGAATAGCTTCACGCATTGGATTTGAAATAGCGATACTGCAAACGAAGAGAAAATAATTTGATGTGATACATTCATGTGATCTTCTGTACCCTGTATCGTATATTAATAGGCATACAACTATTCCTAGTAAATCTTGTTTTTCTATCTACTAAATTTTTATCCAAATAAACCTTTGCAGAAATGGATACATTACAAATTTCTTATAGATACAAAGAGATCAGTGATAGTCAAATGTTTAAGAACCGGATCTATATGCTGGCCTTAAAATTCCATACTGTGTCCATGCAATCATGAGAAACAATTGAATATTGAAAGAAACTTAAAGAATGAGTAAGAAAGTAAGAATTCGAAGCATTAATAACGGATATATCAGAAATGCTTATGCCCCCAAAAAAATTTACTTGAAATAGATTGTGTGTTTTAAAGAGATTTAAGTTTTGTGTGTAGCACTTAACGTTTACCAGTTATACAAGATGTTTACAAAATTCTTTCAGAATGAAGAGGGCTTTATAGGCTATTCCCCGAAAATTCAGGATATGTATTTATTTTTCATGTAAATATCTTTAATAGATGGTATTTTAATCAAATTGTTAAGAGACACCTCTTAGAAAATAAAAATTTTCGAAAAATGTTCCATGTAAATCGTAGGGTGGGAGATTTTCTTGAAAATCTTTGTGTCGTATCCCTGGAAGATACTAAACTTAAATACAAAGTTTGGTACTTATCCGACTTTTTGTTTTTGACTTACGCTGTTCACAGACAGACATACAGAAAAAACACGTGGACATGTTTCCAAAAAAGCTTTATCTGGATTCAGGGGGCTCTAAACATGCGTTTCCGATGAAATCTCAGTATCGAATTTTTGGGTGGAGTGCAATATATTCTCTACCATGTATCTACATGATAGAGAAAGTAAACATATATTACATAAATCACATAAACTGGTTTATACACATTTTAATTATATTCATACTCCTTTTTAATTTTAAAATTATCAAATTAAATAATGAACTCCATGTTTCAATTCCTTTCTATTATTTACAAAGTATGTCGTAATAATTTCAGTTTTATAATTTGCAACTTGTAGCTTCTATTTATTTGTGAATGTGCATATCACGGTGGAGATTAAAACAAGGGAAATGGTTTAAAAGTTTATTTGTGGTTCGGTAGTAAATAGGTCCAATATTAACCTTGAGTAATTAGGGCACCTTTTAGGAGTCACAGAGCTTAAAATCTCTGCAAAGATGTACACTGAGGTGCCTACCTGTTTTAATATTTTGACCAAACACGGGGTCACTTTAAAAGTTATGAAAATGTGCAACAATTAATAGTGGTCAGATAGTAACATGTGCAAGTCTGGATGCGCTCTAACAATGTGCGTCAGCACCGCGTGTGTATGTACAGCAGATGCAGCTACGCCATACGCTAGGATGGATCTCAAGCAAGAGCATTTCCGTGCTATGATTTTCTATGACTTTAAAGTCGGTTTAGGGGAGAGAGAATGCCTTGAAAGACTGCATCGTACATTTGGAGATCTTTGCCCTTCACAATCCACCATTTATCGATTATCGAGTTTAGAAGAGGAAGGGATTGCTTCGAAAATACGCTCCGAGCAGGACGGCCGGCTACAGCAACAATAGATGAAAATGTGGTGAAAGCAGAGAGCATGTTGCGGGAAGAACATCGTTGCACATATGGTCAGATTCAAGAAGTCCTAAATATTGGATCGGGAGTAGTGAAAACAATCCTGAAATAAAAACTTGGCGTCAGAAAGCCTTGCAATCGCTGGATCCCCCACCATCACACAAATAATCAGAAACAAGCACGTGTGCTGTGGTGCTAGGAAATGGTTGAACAATGAAGTTTATGAGTATTAAAACATATTTAATATTTTAATAGGTTACGAAACCTGATCCAGAAATTAAACGACAGTCATCGATCTGTTTCTTCCCAGGAGAAGATCCACCAACAAAAGTGAAGCGAACGAGAAGTGTGGGCAAGAAGATGATCGGTTGCTTCTCTCAGCAAGTAGCCACTATGATGATTCCGCTTGAGGGACAAAAGACCGTTACTGCCGGATGGTAAGCCACAAAATGTCTGCCACAAGTGTTCAGCGAATTGAGAAAAAAGCGTCCTAAGACTGGTCTGTGTGGAATTGTGTTGCAGCATGACAGTGCCTCTGCCCACACTACACAGAAACAACCCAATTTCTGCAGGAGTCAGGAGTCATATGTCTCTCCCATTCTCCCTGCAGTCCAGATCCCCATGCGACTGTTTTGTATTCCTCAAATTGAAAGAAAAAATTCGAGTCAACGATTTGAGTCACCTGAAACCGCAGTAGCTGCTCACGAAGAATATATTTGCACTCTCTTCACAGAAGAATGGCATTCAGCTTTTATAACACGTTTTGAAAGGATGAGAGGGTGTACAGAATGCAATGGAAAATATTTTGAAAATATGCAATTATTAGATCTAAATTTTTAAACTTTTATTGCATCCATTCTCAAAACTTTTGGAGTGACCTTTACCAAACTTTCACTCATTGTCCATATTAAGCCAGTGTGGATGTACGAAAGGTATTTTAAACATAAATCTCCGTTTTGCAATACAGTATGAACTACTGAATAATTCACAATTTTAACCTATGTCATCAAATTTTATACTACTTTTCTACCAGTTATCAATGCTTTTCGAACGTTTGTCTTAGCTTCAGTTTTTTAGAACCTCGTCATAGGCTTCGACCACCAGTACATCTACGAAATCCGTAGCTGCTTTTGGAATTAAATTTTTCTGTATTGCAAATGAGAAAACTGAGAAAACTTGGTATATAGGTTCAGTATTTTCTAAAGATGCGAAACGAAGATTTTCAAGAAAATCTCCAACCTCCAACTACGTTTTACACACAATAATCTTCGAAATTTTTGAATTTCTAAAAAATAGTTCTAATGTTTTAATTAAAAGACCATATATTAATATTTACATGACAAATAAAATATATGTCTTGAATTTTCTAAGAATGGTCTTTGAAGTCCTTTCATTTGGAAGGAATTTTTTATACTTTTGTATAACTGGTAAATGTTAAGCGAAAGACGAAAGCGCACCGCAGAAGAAATGTAGATCTCTTTAAAGCACACAGTTTATTTCAAATAACTTTTATGTGACATCAGCCATTTTAGAAATATCCGTTATTAATGGTACGAATTGTGCAATGCTTAGCCATTCTTTTAAAGTCTTCTCAACATTCAGGTGTTTCTTGCTATTGCACTGAAACAGTGTGGAATTTTAAGGCCAGAATATAGCGTTCTTTTTAAAAAAATGAGTATCACTGTTCTCTTTGCATCTATAACGAAATGTGTAATGTAGTTATTTCTGCAAACTCTTATTTGGGTTAAAATGAAGTAGATATAAAAAATATCTGCTGTAGTGCATTCACATGACTTTCTCTAACCTGTATCGTTTATTAGTGGGTATACAAGTTACACTTGCTCAAGCTTATTTTTATATATAATCTAAATAAACCTTTGCATACATAGCTAGATTACACTTTCGTGAGAAGAGAACGTGGGTAGTCAAATGTTTAAGAACTGGACGCTATATGCTGGCCTTAAAATCCATACTGTTTCAATGCAATCGCGAGAAACAACTGAATATTGAGAGGACTTTGAGCAAGCAAGAACAATTCGAACCTTTAATAACGGATATCTCAGAAAGGGCTTATACCGCAAGAAAACTTATTTCAAAATAAATTGTGTGTTTTCAAGAAATCTACATTTTTTGTTTAGTACGTTTTCGTTATACAAGATTATACAAAATTTCTTCCAAATGAAGTGGACTTCACTGGCTATTCCCAGATAATAATTCGAGATATGCATTTAGTCATGCAAATATCCTTGATACATGGTATTTTAATCAAAATCATTAGAGCCATTTTTTAGAGAATAAAAAAAATTGGAAAAAATATTCCATGTAAAGGGTTTTATGGGGTGTGGGAATCTTCGTGAAAATCTTCGCATCGCATCCTTGGCAGACTGAACTTAAATACAGTTTGGTGTTGGTAGACTTTTGCTTTTTGAGCTATGGTGCTCACAGACACACAGACAGATATAGAAACACAAACGGCATTTTTCTAAAAATGGTTTTTTTAAATCAGGGGGTCTCAAAACATATATTTCTGGTGAAATCTCGATATCGAATTTTTGGGTGGAATACAATACTTCCCCTGCATACTATACGTAGTCGGAAAAGTAATAAGCTTTAGTAAGACTAGTTTGTAAACCCACTAATTAACGATACAGTGTAGAGGAAGTCATGTGAGTGTATAAAATAAGGTTTTATAGCTTAGAGTGTATACTGCCACTGACCTTAAGGCCTTTAGTTCTGCTGCTTGTATTCTTCACTTTCTTTCTTTGTTAATGTCTACGCCTCACTATGATATAACAATGCAGAAACCACCACAACTTTATAGAACTTCAATTGCATGTCTTTAGATGTTTTATTTTTTAGTGTTCATATACTTGTTCCTAAAACTTTTTGGAAATAAGATATCTTTAGATCATAATTTTAGATTATTAGATATTAGGCAGACTAAATAATTGAAGACTTATTTCGAAATGCTATTGATAATACTGTTGGCAACACTGCGCTAGTCTGTCGAGTAGAATCGTATCCTTAATGTGTGTAGACATGCTTCAGGTTGCATACCTAACTATTCGGATACATTGGCAGCGATGCTGCGTGGTATAAAATGTCATGAGTATGTCAAGGCATATAAAAGAGCAAAAATATTTATGTGGAATATTTGTTTTTCTAAATGCAATGGAATCTTCATATCCTACCCTGTATTACACCGTAAGAAAAACACCGAAATTATTATTGAAACTCTCAGCGGTTTTTAATTACGGATCGTCCTACGAAACAAACCTCTTGTGTGGAGTACAGTGCCTTCGTTTTATGCCAAGTCCACAACCGCCTTATATGTGTATCGGCCAGGACGGCAGCAACCTCAGTATTATGCCACTGTGTGGAGGCGGCACAGGACGTGTCAAGGGTACCAACATTCCCATTTATTCTGTATAATAATTTCATGTGGTTATTTCCATATATCTTCGTTTATCAGCTGTGAGCTCTCTCAGTCTTTGCTTTGTCTTCGTGTTCTGAAGTGTTCGACAATACGTGTGTTGTTTGTGATTTCCTTAGGAATGTTATTCTCTTATTAGTCCAAGGAGATGCCTGTCAACAAATTCACGCTTGAGCACCGTATTTTTATGTAAGATACAACGTGAAAACTGAATCATGTAGACAGGTTTATAGACAATTTGGGCAGCAATTTCCTGGTTATCCAGTTCTGGATAGAGACACGGTAAAATATTTGGTCAATAAATTTAGAAAAACGGGATCGCTAAACCCTATAAATAAAGTTTATAGGAAGAATCCCCACACCATGGACAAAATTAAGGACAATATAAAAGCAAAAATTATGAATATTACGCAAGAAGAACTTATGCGTGTGAAGATAACTTCATCCCACGATGTCAAGAATGTCTTCGCGCAGATGGACACCAGTTTCAACAACGCTTATAACAAGGTTCGTACTCATTACATATATGTTACCAAAACTCGTGAGTAAGTAGCGGGAGCTACGGAACGGAAAACCCCGCAGTGTAGCAGACTGTGTGCGGAGCACGCATTCGCGAGAACCGCGGCTTTGGCATAAAACGACGGCACTGTATCTCTAATGACTACAAAGCAAAAGAGATGCACAGAACCTTCGTCCTATTTAAACTAATTCACACAAAAGCTACTAGTTCCTTTTTCTCTCTCAACTTTCACATTATGATCCGGCTTTATGCAAATATTTGAAAGTAACTAATTTCCTCCGTCCAGTTTTTATTACGGCATATCCTACTAATCATCCTCTTTTTTACATCTGTTAGATCTTTGATAATGGGGATTTCTTTGAACTTGTTTGTATATTCTCGGAATTAATTACGCTGCCATCAAAGTTTACTTAAGGACGGAATATAGTAGACAGGCGTAGAATAAGAGTTAGCTCGTGGCCATCAACGACAGTAGTTGATATACCCTTCCTGGATTACTGATATTAAATCCGATTTGAGAATGTCTGGATGTGGAGAAAATATAAAATGGTATAACTGTTTTTGCTGGGAAGTTAAACATGTGATACAGGAAGAGGGATCTGACGACAGAGATGCTTGTAAAAAGTGGTCCTAGGCTCAGAAATAAATGCATTTACTTTTTAACAGGAAACATGTATTGACATATTGAATTTTTTGTAAACGAATGTGATAAGAAATGGAAAATCTGGGAGGAAATTGTTACATAAATGTGTACATTGTGTGGGGGATCCTGGAAGTACATATATGTTTTAGTTCACTGTAATATGGAATGTATTTTCCTAAAGTAAATGCTACCATAGTAATAATAATAATAATCCACAACTTGGATTTATCCCTTTTTGGCTGTTGAAAATCGATCTACTCATTTTCTGCGTTCTACCATCTTGTTCTTCCTATTCTTCAGATGTATGTGAAATTCTATCATCTCTAATTTCTAGGTTTAAAATATTTAGTTAGCCTCTTCTTCTCCAAATTACTCTCCTCTTTGGAGAAGTTACACCCCTAAGTACTTACAAGACTCGAGTCGGTAGTCTGTCAAGGAGCAAGGAAACTTTGAATCGTAGCAGAACCAGGATGGGAGACCAGCCCAATGCTGGTACGGCAATGAAAAAGAAGAAGAAGAAGAAAATGAAAAGAGGTGATGAAAGGTATGAGGAAAAAATTCGCGGATCAAATTATCCAACCTAGCATTTGTCTAAGGACCGAGATATACCGCGAAATAACCTTTGGTAGGTTGGTCGGCCTCGGCTTTTGAACCAGGGACCTCCCGAATGCAAATCCTTCATGTTACCGCGCGACACCGTTAATTAGTTTATTATTTCCTTTTTTTTAATTTCACCCAGGAGTGTGTGCGTATATATACAATGTTTATATATACAATGGTCCTTATACATTTTTATTTTCCTTCTAAATTTATTATGAGAATGTTTTGTTCTTAATGCTGCGTTTGCTTTAAAATTCAGGAAAGCCGTTTTCTTTCGCGATATTTTCGAACTATATTTAATTTCTTCTTTTTTTCAACTTGACTTCAGAACAGCTTCTTACATTCTCCACGGCACTATTCCAACATAAAATTAGGAATCACCTAATCAAAATAAGATAATCATCGTTAGAAGAATGTCCATCTGTGTGTATACGAACAGCATAAAACAAAACCCCATGGTTGGATAAATACAAAAATTGATGCTTGAGTTTAGTCTCTTTACGAGATGCGACACAAAACTTTGAAGAAATATCCCCACAACAAACTATCAGGTAGAATTTTTTTTTTAAAAAATAAAGAGATTTGAAGGTTGTTACACTACATCACTAAAATCTTCTTACTTGAACGCGTTTCGGGAGACGGTTTGCTCCCATCGTCAGCATGTTTTCAACTGAGTTTGCCGGTTATTCTATGGGGAATGTGTGTGGCTAGTGGTGTTCTCTGGTGCTGGGCTGATGAACCTCCAAAGTCTGCTGGGTGGCGGCAGTTCGAAATTCATTAGGTGATCCCTGTGTTTGACGATATGTATTTTTTTCCAGATGTCCAATTCATTGCTGCTGTTGATCGGTTTTAAGAGTTTTATGTTCGGAGTGATATCATGGTTTGAAGAACAGAAATGATGTGCTACTGCTGGTTATCTGGCTGCTTTTGGTAAATGCATTTCATATGCTCTTTAAGTCTTATTTCAAGATTTCTTGAAAGAAAGAACCAAAGAAATCTTTCGAACTGCCGCTACCCAGCAGCCTTTGTAGGTTCATCAGCCCAGCACCAGAGAACACAAGTAGCCACATACATTCCCCAGAAAATAACCGGCAAACTCAGTTGAAAACATGCTGACGATGGGAGCAAACCGTCTCCCGAAACGCGTTCAAGTAAGAACATTTTAGTGATGTAGTGTAACAACCTTCAACTCTCTTTATTTTAAATTATGACACATCACTGTTACTAACTTCTAAATCCTCAAAATTAATTAAAAAAACATTTTTTAATTTTTATTTTTTGAAAAATGACAAAAGGATTTTGAATACAATATCTTGTATTTAAGATATTTGTATGACTAATATGTTGATACATAATAGTGATGGGTCGATATCACTATTTCTCGATACTCGATATTCGATACCGATTTTTGACCACCGATACTCGATACTCACTTTATAAAAACTTTAAAGGCGATAGCTTGTTCACTGATGAATTACCTTATTAGTAGTTTTACGTGTATAAACACATGTAACCAATTTTGTATCGTATGCTAATTCCGAAACTGTTCTTGTATGACATTCTCTAGTTGGCAGCAATCTTGATAATGCCACAAGTTATAATCCCCTAATGTTAGGCAGGAATAATAATAATAATAATAATAATAATAATAATAATAATAATAATAATTTCTTTGATTCCCTTTTTATGTAATTATATTTTGTGCTGTAAACATTCTTTTAAAGGATTTACTATCGTTATTATGGAAATTAGTCGTGCGGTTTACTTATGACCTAAGTTCGTGACCCGAGTTTGACTTGCGTGAACACAAACTAACAGATGAAGGAAGGAACAAATATTTCCATGCGCTGTATTATTTCATGTCTTAAGTTCTGATTTGTTTCTGCTGGATTCATAGATTTTGGTTACCAGAGTGGGTAAATGATATAGCTGAGAGTAAGTCACCAAGTCATGCTGCTGCAGAAATGTGATTTAGCACCTGAGATAAATCAGCTTTACTCACAACCCATTCAGCTCTGAATGTTACACGAGTACCTTTACTTCCCCATTGTTTTAAATGTAATTATTTAGACACAAGATTCAATGGAATTTTGCATACATTCATCCACAGAAAACGCAGTCAAAGTCTATCATGAACTATAGTCCAACAACTCTTGGGAACACGTATAAGGCAATAACGTGAAATCTCGGTTCGTTTATCGAGGATATCGAGGTCCCATCCTAATATACAACTAATTATATGTTAATAGCCAGGGAAGTCTTCTTCATTCTGAATAAAATTTGTATAACTGGTATAATCCGTAAACAATAGTTTTCGAAATCTTCTTTGTTACATTTTTAAGTTTTCCCAAGTTGAACGCTCATACACCAGCTATAGGCATGTTATAAAACACGCAGGTCGTATTTTTGCTTTCTCTACCACTTTCTCTACTTTCTTAGGTGCAGAAGATGTTAGATTCCATCCGAAAATTGGATACCGAAATTTCACTGAAAATATATGTTTTGAGGCCCATGAATAAAAAAAGCATTTTTAAAAAAATGGTCCGCGCGTGTGTGTGTATGTGAACAGTATTGTGCTGATCATTTGTGATGATTATTATGTTTCATCGTTATGTCACCTAGAAATATTATTGCTTACGAATTTCTTAAAATATCGTACGTTGGATCGGGTTAACAATTCGAAAATGGTTTAAGTTCATTACAAATTCCCATTACTCACAACAACTAAAGGCATATTTCTGTTTTAATAAAGAACAACGTCCACAATTTATTGCATGCTGGACCCATATGATTCCTTTCTTCTCTTAACGTGAAAACGTGCGCCTTTAAGTTTACATAAATAGTGGTTGACTCATATTCAACAAGGAAAGAAAGCAGGTTGACACGAATAATAATTATAATTCTTGCAGCTGTGATATAAATGTATTAAGCCGAAAAAGCACTCATTACATATACGTGGCATTTTACAAAGTTGAAACTATTTTGAAAGTTTGAATGTTTTTCTTGCAATAAATTGAAATAATTAATTTACGTTCAATTGCTCATTTCCTAACGATTCACTGTTTCCACATGCATGATATAGAATTTTTAACTCTACTTACAAAAGTTTATGAAGACTAGGCATGTTTTGACTAGGCCGAAAAGCGGGTGTATTGCAGTCGCTACCCCCAGCGTAGGGCTAAAACTGTTGATGAGTCGTCCGCTAGCAAATCCCAACTCTAAACTGGCTCCTTTTGATGCTAGGCTAAGCAGACGACCCACGGAGGAGCAAATCACATGACTTCAGTCGCTGTGAACGCCAGCTAGAGAGGGGAAGAAAGAGAGAACACACTAGCGTTCTACCGACGTATTTTTAAACAGCTCGATGACTTCTCCATGCTGGTTGCATTATAAGTCCTGGCAGGCGCCACACATAAGTCATGGAACTGATACTGATGAAATTAAAGTGCATCCATCACTGGTCAGCTTAAATATTGGAATAAGGAGAAGCCGAGACTGGTTAAGTATTACACAAAACGAAAAGTTTGATAAATACCAAACTTGGTATTTAAGTTCAGCATATTCCAAGGATGCGACAAGAGGCTTTACAAGAAACTGACTAACACCAACTATCCTTTACATGAAACATTTATAGAAAATTGTTATTTTCTGAAAAGCGGCTCTAACAATTTTGATGAAAATGCCTTATATTTAAGATACATGAAAAATAAAATGTATGTCTTAAATTTTCTGAAAATAGCCTGTGAAGTCCACTTCATTCGGAAGGTATTTTGTATAATCTAGTATAACTGGAAACGTTTTAGAGATTGATGTAAACGTACTACACAAAATAGTAGACATCTTTAAAACATACAATTATTTCAAACAAATTTTTTGTGGCAAAAGCCATTTCTGAGATATCCGTTGTTAACAGTCCTAACAGTATTTGGAGTAAGTTATCGAATCTAATCCTTAAAGTTTCACCTTACACCTCTTGTATTCAAGGCGTGACTGATGTAGATAAAAAAGCACAATTGAGTTACGAATTTTAAAAGCTTCACATTTCTACACCTGTGAATCCTTTTCTTCTGTGAGAAAACATAGGAATCATTCATACATTTAGTTTACTACAACGAATTAATTTTTAATTTCAGTTGCAGGACATCTCAAGTGCTGGAAAATAATCAACAAATCAAGTTTCATTTCAAGGAATTTTATTTACTAGAACGTTCACTTGTCTTACTGCATTTATTGCAAAGTCTCTCCGCTATTACTCCCAGAGAATTTAGCCGGTTGTCTACTGCGCGTGATATGTGTATCCTTTTGGAGCATTGGGAAGCTTATTGGAGGTTCGCGTTCTGTTGTTCTAATCCATTTCTAAGCCCTTCTTGTTCTCCCAGGAATAAACAACTGACACCAGTGAATCCAAAGTCATCTCTAATGTGTCCGATGCAATCTATAATTGTGACGTGAAAAGGGGATGAATAAATAATATTGCCTTACGTAATATCACGACATATTTAATTAAAGGATTGTGTCATCCTTGTTATGTATTATCCTAAGAGTAACTACAGGAGAGGGAGGGAGAGCGCGAGGGATGGGGATGTTGAAAATTTTATGTTAATTTTTCTTTATATTTCACAGATTTAGGTAAACAGCTTTGGAGGAAAACAGCGGACGCATATAGAAGATATAAATAACTATTGTAAACCGAAAATTCTGTGTTAGTAAGTTTGAGGTTTGTTCCAACATACGGTTCTGAAACGTTCCGAATAATTTCAACACATGCTAATGCACATGTGCCAATCAAGTACGCTCTCTGAACTAATTCGGAATTTTCTGTGGTTGGAACACTACTTGAACCGTTCTGTCACGGCCTTCTTCGTTACACGGTCAATTAGAAGACGAAAGAACATCAACCTAGGTTTGAAATAGAGAGTAAATTCAGCCAGTATTTTTAACACTTAAATTACTTCAGTCAAATTATATAATATATAAATTCAATAACAGCCCGCCTTAAAGCAATATGTGTATAATGTAATATATAAAGTGCATGTAACAGTCATTGTATTAATGTTTATACTATAATGTACATGTTTAATAATGTTTGTGAATATATTACGTAATTTAATAATGTAGGAGCTGTGAGAATAATAGGTTAAAAGTTGCTAACAATGAGGTAACTATGAGGTAGCCTTGAGGCAATAATGAATTAGAAAGTTTAATAGTGCTACGGGTAATTCTTGGAAACCATAATGTAATGTTGAGACAGTTTATAAAATAGCCAATTAACAACAGTATAAAAGCTTAAGTTAAATAAAATTATTCTATTGGAGTAAACCTAGCCAATCAGAAACTGAAATAGGGTAAATTGTACAAATTCAGAAGTCAGTTGCTAGCAGACAGCGTTCCTAACCGGACGTGAAACACGTCCTCGAGAGGTTTAATACGTATTCAGTGTAAGACAAAAATAGTTTACGTGTTAAAAAGTGCAAGAAATTAATAAAAGAATCTCACAGCTCTCTATATCAGTGAAGTGTTATTTAAATAGTGTCAAGCATTAATAAAAGAAGTGAACTAAAAATTATAATCTGTGTAAGCCTTCATTCTTAGCGGAGCTACTCCCTGTAAAGAAATCTATGTCTCTAACAATAATACTGACACAGCCAAGGCAACCATAAATATATAATATTTAAAGAAGCAGTCAAATTACAAAGCAAATATTTTTAAACTTGGTGCGATGGCTACCGGGTACCATACGTACAGTTGCAACTACTTCAAGTTCGGCTCTCCAACAGTCGAAATACAATACAACTACTTCCTCAAATTGGATTCCATATGTGAAGAAACTGCCTTCCTCAAATTTTTACCATACGTGGGGCAGAAACTACCTTCCTCAAATTGTCGTACACATGATTACTTCTCGGACTGGGACAATGAGTCCTAGGAATCCTCAATATGTGATACTTAACATCCTCTTGTTTCTGATTTAATGGTTTACCTATACTAATTAACGAACGAACTAGTGTAGTCTTGTTTACATAAAGTACTAGTCTTGTAGTACGTACTATACCTTTAGATGTATTCTACAACACATGGAATAGTTTAGATAAAACGTGTAAATGGCATGAATCAAAGTAATTAACTCTTAATTTGGATCAAACTAACGATGAAGTTTATTACCCACAACTTACAAGATCCAAATATATGTATAGTACATAACTGATGCATTAAAAACTGATGCATATCACTAAGTATGTAGGTCTAAACATACCTAGCTACCTAAACTGGAAATCGCACACAGCATAAATACATCAAGCTCCGCATGCGTGCTATTAGATCTCGCATAATTTCGAATACAACAGAATTTTGAAGATGTCTTAGTTTGCAAATCATCAATATATTCTGTAATTATATCATATTAGATAGCTCTATACATAGCAAATACACGTTTCGTATGCAGAAAACGAACTTAGAATACTTTATAGAGCTGATAATTAAGCGTATAGCTAAGATTTGTTTTGTAAGTTGGAAATATTCGCTTTAGTGTACGAATACATTTCTCACACATAGCATCTTATATAAAAAGTACGTTTGTTTTTCTTCTTCTCAAGTCAATGTCGCCATACTACTCAACAGCGAGCAACTACTTACCAAACATCTTTGCTATTCCGTATTGAGAAATAAACACGCATGGAGGAATAAATTACATATTCAAATTTATTCATCATAATAAGCGATTTTCTACTGAATACAGAGACTATGTCACTTTTTCTATACTCTCTGGCAGGTTTGTTCCAAGCGATTAGAATCGATTCTGAGTTAACTGAGTATGCGCTGTTAGACCATACAATTTGCGCATGTGCAGAATTTTCAGTTCCTACTCTTCATCAAGAACCGATTTTACTCGTTCCGAACTACTTCCCAAATACGTTGGAACAGCAAATTGGAAATTCAGAATTAGTTCTGAACTGACTCTCTGTCGTGTTGGAACGCCATTTAACTACTGCGCACACTCAGATAATTCAGAATCGATTCTGAATCGTGTGGAAACAAACCTTTAAAATTATTAAGCAAACCTATGTATTGGCCTTTGAATCTAAATGCGCATTCATTCGAATGCGATTTTAAACCATTGTTAACAAATGCGGGAATCATTGAGCAAAACTTTGTTAAAAAATCTGATGTAATGCATTCACATACCTTCTCTATCCTCTATCTTTATTAGTGGGTATACAAACTATTCCTACTAAAGCTTATTTTTATATCTACTACGTTTTAATCCAAATAAAAAGTTGAAAAAATATCTATATTACACATTTCTTTAGATACTAAGAGAACAGCGATAGTCAAATGTTTAAGAACAGGACCTTGAAATTCCATACAATCGCGAGAAACAACTGAAAATCGCTGAAACCTTAAAAAAATAAGTATTGAACGATTCAAACCTTTAATAACGTATATATGACAAACGGCTTATGCCACAGAAAAACTTATTTTAAATAAATTTTGGGTTTGAAAGGGATCCACATTTTTTGTAAACTACGTTTTCGTATTGCTTAACGTTTACTAGTTACACAAGATTATATAAAATTCCTTTCTAAATAAGAGCACCACACAGGCAATTCCTAGGAAATTCAAGATATACATTTTATTTGTCGTGTAAATGTTTTTAATATACGATATTTTAATCAGAATCGTTAGAGCCATTTTATAAAAAAATCGAAATTTTTGCAATAAATGTTCCATGTAAGGGTAGTTGGGAAGGGGAGATTTTCGTCTCGCATTCTTAGAAGGTACTGTGTGGCAGTAATTTGTATCACAATAATGTAAATGCTAGAGTGATTGTAGTGTAAAGAAGCATTATTGTATGACATTGATTTGAGATGTTTGTTAATTATAAGCATTGATAGGAAATACGTTTACACGGCCTCACTGAAACTGACAATAGGAGCGGATAACAATGAGTGAGGGGGTGAGTTGAATATTGATTAGAAGAGACAAACAAATGACGTCAGATTGGCGCGCTTTTCTTAGAAATAGCGGGAATATTTTCCCTAGAGCATTTGTGTTCGTAATTTTGATTGAATATAAAAATAGACGCTAATGTTGGCGCGTTTTATTAACCAATAGCACCTCGGTTATAATCTTTAGGCATATCGGGGTGTGGGAGTATATAAAGCTAAAGTCAGAGGAACAGAAGCATTTGCGTGTAATACGTCGATCAGTTCAACATAAGTATTCGTGAGTTATACGTCGCGTAGTTCAACGGAAGCATACATAAAGTACACGTTACGCAATTCTACAGAATCTCTCTCGTCTTAAAGTTTGTTATAAATATGAAACACGCGAATTAATAATGTGAAGTAAATAAGTGATTATAGTGATACTAGAAAATATAACAGTTTCAGTCTGTCGTGTATCACGAGTCAATATGTGAACTTAATTAATTGTGACGGTAATAAAAGTGTAAAAACAAATTCTTTTATCAGTGTTATCTTTGAGTAACAAATCCTTTCCGTTTACACACCCTGTTTAAGAGATTTGCTCGACTGAATAATAATAATAATAATAATAATAATAATAATAATAATAATAATAGCTAGCCGGAGGAAAATGAACCCAACATTCAAAGTAGTAATACAATAACAGGCGCCCAGCAAAAGATAACACGAAGTGATCGCGACAAATTGGCTCCCATACATTGTGCATATAAACATGAAGCATCTACCAACTAACTAAAATATATTCCACTTCAACTGAACCCAAATACCAAGTGTGGAATTTAACTGAATTTTCATTTGCGTGCTGGTGTTCACAGACAGACACACTCAAACACACACATACGCACGCAAGCGCGCATAACTTTATCTAACATGCTTTTCTGGATTCAGGGGGCCTCAAAACATGTATTTCCGTTGAAATCTCGGTATCGAATTTTTGGGTGGAATGCAATACCTTCGATACCTACTATGTACGTAGTAGAGAAAGTAAAAATAGTGCACACGGGTATCAAGATCTTTGCATTGCCTTCGCATACCTTCAGTCGGCCATCATAGAGTACGGCATTCTGAATGTTGGCAGTCGTAGCGGTTTTGGGACGCGCTGAGCTTTTTTTCTATTTACTATTGTACGTCGCTCTAACTATGTGGTCATATCGCGACGGGTCTTGTGGATCGGTATGTGGCAAACACTTAGCCTTCTAGGTTTCATCCCTTTCATACCATTTTATTTCGTAACAGGTCCACAGATGTATGTATGCAGCAACTGTGCGTCTGCTTTGTGATGGACAAATGGCAGCCACAACACGTGTCCACAGAGACGTATACGGCAGCTATACCTCTGCTTCCACACATGATGGGCAGGTGGCATTAGGGTGTCATCCATACTTCTATTAGCTGTGAATAGATGGCAGAGAATTCGTTACCATCTATTTCTAAATGTTTTGCTATTGTTTTAGACTTAAGGTAGAGCTTTGGGAGTGATATTCAGTATCCAATTCGGAATTTACCTTGGTGACCGAGGAAAACCACGAAAAAATCCAATCAGGTTGTTCGGTTCACGGGATTTTAACCCGGGACCTCCCGAATGTGGGCCACAGACATTACCACTTGAGTTACTGTTCGCTCTGAAATGGGTGTACGACCATTCTCAGCTCACTTTGCAACCATTCAAAGCGAAAGTTTTATCCATTTTGAATAATATGTTGTGTCATTTATGTATGTTTATAGTGGTATACCAGGAATAATTAAATATTCATATGTAGACAGCTTGTGGCGATATGGGCGGAGTTATCATGCAGATATTTAAGTGCATACAACATTCTTTCTCTTTGAAACGCAGAGTAGTGGGTCAACTTGGAGGGGGGTCGGAAGTAGTACTCATGTGTTTTATAATTTTTATTTATAATATACCAACTAATATTTTGAAATAGTTTATCTTTTAGAAGTTCAAGCTATTCCGTTTTAGTTCTGCTAGTAGAAATTATAATTTCTTCGTCTGCGCGTGAGGAATGTGTTCTGCAATGTGTGGTCTACATTTTTGTTACACTCTGTATAGTCAGATACTTTCTGAAATGTTGTAGGCTTCGCTCCCCATGTCGCACAGCATGTTTTGAATTTGACAAAGTTTTAGCGGTCCTCTAGGCTCTACCATATGGTTTTCTTTGGTGTGTGACAATTTTGGTGTTTGGCTCCTGACAAATGTTCCTTGGAAGTTTTTTTTCTCTGCTTGAAATTCATGTTTTCATACATTTTGTTTTGTACTACCACGTTTTTGCAATAGTAATCCGTTAAGTTTCGTTTTTAGTGCTCTTTCCATGAGATTACCTGTTGCATTATAATGTGATCAATTTTTCAAGTATTTAGTGAAATTTCTGGGCTTCTACTGTTATTTTGGACTTATTATGAAGTTTTTGTGATTTCCTTTGTTTTGGCTGGCGTCATAAATCTTATTGTGCGATTGGCACTGCTGTTCCGTGTGCTGGCATAAATTATTTCAAATTAAAGTTTCTTTTTTATACCCTTTGCCTGTGTATTTACAATTTTTTGAGTGTATTTTTATTGTCTGTGTGCATTTTACTACTATTTGCGTCGTAGAATTTGTACTCTGCGTCACGAAGTTTTGATGTAAATTCCGTAACTTCTGGTTATAATTTAGCCTTTTAGTGCTAAATTTAAGCATTTCCTTGAAATTCATGTTGTATTTTTGGTAATGGGTATAGTTTTGAAATTTTTATGCTACTGTTGCGTGTTTTTGGTGTTTCAAATTTTGTCATTACCTTTGGTGTGAAGCCTTGTTTAATTTTTTTCCATGATGTTATCAAATAACAGGTTGAAAGTGTTTCAATTAGTGTTAATATTGTCTCGTCTTAATTTACATGCGCTCAAAAAAACAAAAAACAAAAAAAGAGCTCAGTTAATGTGTTTTGTTACATATAACTGAAGTGTACGGAATTTTGTTTTCCCCAATGTGCTCTATTTGCTGTATGAAGCAATAGCTTCTTATTAATTTCACCACGGTAGGTGTAATGTAGTGATTTTTATGTGCTAATTGAATGACTGTCGTGGTAGGCACGACTGATAATTTCTTTCTTTCACGTGTAGTGCTCTCCGTGAGGGCATCACTTTTGCAATTTTTTTTATGTTCCATGTGCCATTTCTGTTTCAAAATCTCAATTAAAGTAAAATCAAGTGGCTTATATAAGTCTGTGAATATATAGCAATGTACTTAAATCCCACTCTCAGAATTTCGCCGTGGGCGCTTAGTTATAATAACAGTGTATTTTGTGTTATTTATACCTTGTGGATAGCTAAAGTAATGTCAGTCCTGTTTTTACTGAATTGCACTTTTACATTCTTTTAAAATTTTTCATTTTGTTAGGGTAAGAGTATATATTCTGATGTGTCAAAGAGACGTACATTATCTTGTAAGCTCACAAAGGTTCTCCATCTGTGCTGTTATGTGTTCTTTTTATGTTTTGTATCTGTATTATACATCCAGCCAGTCACTTTACGTTGCTTGTCCCGTTGCTTAACGCTCTCTTTGGTGCTCTCTTTTTTTTTTCCTCTGTGGGTTGCTGACGTGGCATGTGCTTTGGCCGTACGCGCTGAGTGGTGGATTTCTGTCCGCATTTGCAGGGATAGCTCTCTGCCCGGCAACTACTGATGCGGATTGTGGAAGTTTTTGTAATGAATTTTTAAGGAACGTCTTTGTGATTTTCGGTGGATCGACCTTATGTAAAGGTAGGCTTTATTATCAGTTTTATGTCCTGGTAATGGTGAGTGAATTTTGGGGCGGAAAACGTTATGTGTGTTTGAAAATAAGAGTTCGTAAAGTGACTGGCTCTTGGAGTTGTTCATAGGTTTAGTGTGTTTTGTTTCTTTTCCAGTTGAGTTATATTTTCAGTACGTGATTTTCAGTGTATAGTTAGTTTAAAATTTGTGATAAGAGCTTTACACAGTTGTGCAATTTGAAAATGCATATTTTGATTCATGAAGGTAAAAAGCATCAGTAGTGTGAAATTTGTGAGAAAAGCTTTTGGCATTTGTCGTCTGAAATTGCATAGTTTGATAAAAGGAGGGCAAGAAGCAATATAAGTAGAAAATTGTGAGTAGGGCTTTACATATTTTGGGCACTTTGAAAATGCATAGTTAATTCAAAATTACAGATATTCTGTTGTGTAAATTATGAGAGCAGTAATTGCAGTTAAAACCCAGTTATGCTGAACCCATTTATGCTGAACTTTGTAACTGAAAACGGTTGGGTTGTAAAGCTATCTACATCTAGCTTAGCTGGACTTTGAAGCTCTCGGTTTCCTGAATTTCATTAAAGTCTGTTTCGGTCTTGTTCAACATTCTTAGCTAGTCTTTGACTAGCTAAACATAATTAAATTTTTTGGTCTGATGTTTATAGTGGCCTTGTTTTATAAACTTTCTAAATTGATTTGGTTTGTTGAATTTTTAGATTTACTTAATTTTGCTGTATTTAAAACTTGCCTTTACTGCTCTGCTCAATTGGTTTTGGTTGCTTTACTCTTTAAGCCATTTTTGTTTTACAGTTATTCTTTTATGGTTGCTTTACGGTTCTGGTTATTAATGTTTGTTTATTATTATCATTAAAGTACCCAAAAACAAACTTATCAATAGTAGTATATTTTTGAGAGTTCTGGTTTCCTTTTGTTTTCCCCTACGGCACTCGTTAGGGCTTCCCTTTTCGTTTGGCCGGGGTTCCCTAACTCAGTCAAACAGCGGAACCATTGCAAATTACTGGTAGCAGAGCGTGGTTAATTGATTTGTCTGTGTTGGTTAGGGAATATTTTTGGGTTTGTTGTTTGCTCTGTATTCTCCGGATCTCATTTTCTTACTTGTACCATATCCGTAGTATCAAGATGGCGGTATCGGTTAGTAATGTGGACAGATTACGGAAAGGTGAATTGTGGGTAGAGTTGGTTGTACGTGGAGGTCAATGTTCTAGGACAACTGAAGTGGCTATTATGTTGGATGTTTTTCGACAAATTAAGGATGCTCCAATAATTACTGTTTCTATTGATCACGTGATAGTGACTAAGTGTGAGTCCACTTGCTCGTTGGCCTTAGCAGAGATTCAGGATAATTTAATGGATTTTGGGCGCGAGGATTCTCCCTCTAAGGCACAGTTGCTCCGGTGGCAAGTTAGAATTCGGCATTACTTGTTCTATTTAGATTATGTCTTACAGAGATTCCCTACTTTGCAGTCTTGTATAGCGTTGTAAAAGTTAAAGGATCAGTTTAAGGAATTAGCCCATAAGGTGGAGGAAGATTTTGGGACTACACAGAATGACACTGGGGCGTCTCCCTTGTATAATCAAGGATTGTCGGATGTGGTTCAGCCTGCGATTGCGGTATCTGCATTTCGGCCACTTAGACTCGCTCATCCCCTCCAACAATTCGTGGAGGGCTTTCAGTTAAACGACATTGTTGATGTACCATCGGCTTTACAGTTTCTCTATTTTCTTGTTCGATTGACGCTAATGGCTAAGCGTTATTTGGTACCCACGGCTCAAGTGATAGAATTATTATCTGTCAAGGTGTCTGGGATAGTTTTGGACCTCTTAATGCGGTGTGCTGGTTTGGCCGAGCCTGTGACTCGCTTTCATTTGGCCCTATTAGACATGTTCATTCCACGTAGGGAATGCACGAGGATAATGCAAGACGTATATTTTCGTCCTCAGGGTCTAACGGAACCGTTTACAGAATATATGGTTCGGGTTAAGGAAATTGCTTTAGTGTTGGTGCTCCCTGATACGGAAGCGGAAATTTGTGATGTCATTTTATCAGGACTCAATCCAGTCGTCAGGTCGGCTTTGGTTTTAGGACCTCGGCCGTCAAATTTGCAGCAGTTGGAAGCATTGGTACCTAAACTCAATGAAGTTATGCTTGTTGATAGGCTGCGTCTGTCAGAGCCTCCGGGCTCATTAGCAACTCCTAATACCACTGTATCAGCTCCTTCTTCGGCCATTGTTCCGGTTTCTGGTCGTCGGGCCACTATTAAATGCTTTCAGTGTGGTCAGGAAGGCCATGTTCGACGAAATTGTCCCAATAGGAGGACCGTGAATCGGGGTTTTCTTCGTGTTTCTAATCAGGGGCGACAGTTTCGACCTTTATGACGCCAGAAGGTTAAGTCGACCATTTGTTTGTCTCGGCGTATTTGTGGTTATCCGTTTTCGGGTAAACCCTTAGTTCAAGTTTCTCTTGAGAAGTTGCCTTTATTGGCGTTATTAGATTCCGGAAGTTCTGTCTCTTTGATTCAGCTTGATTGGCTTAGGTTAAATTTACCATGTATTATGTCGCGTGCAACCACGTGTCAGTTGGTTTGTTTGATGGTCAATGGTCAGGCCTTTCAAGTTACTCAAAAGGTATCATGTACTATACGTTTCCCACGTTTTACGTGGAAACATAGTTTTTTTGTCGTTCCCAAGCTTCCTTATGCATGTGTCCTAGGTGCCGATTTTATGTCAAGGACTGGGATGGCTATTGATTTTTCCACTAGGCAGATCACTTTTCATTTTGCTCCCCGGATAAAGTTGGACTTTGTGAGGGATTTTAAACCATCTCGGCCCCCTTTAACTTTGGGAGATATTAATTTGGTAACCCAAAATTGCGCTACTTCTTCTCTGTCTCATTTGTCCCCTGAACAGGCAAAGCAAATAGAGCATTTAGTTGGGGAATTTGATTCATTGTTTACAGATGTTTTAGGGGTCACTCATTTGACTCAATATGAAATTCAGTTAACTGATTCTACTCCGGTCAAGTTATCTCCATATAAGCTCACACCACCGAAGATGGCTATATTAAAAGAGAAAATACAGAAGATGCTTGACCAAGGGGTTATTAGACCATCTACTTCAAATTACAGCAGCCCCATATTTCTAGTACCGAAGGGAGATCAGGATTTTAGACCGGTCATAGATTATCGTCTCTTGAACAAAAGAATCCTTATTGAAAGTACCCCTTTGCCCGATTTGCATACAGCTGCTCATCATTTTTCGAAGGCTCGCGTTTTTACGACCCTGGATTTGAACAATGCTTATCATCAGATTCCTTTGGCTGAACATTCCAAGCATCTAACAGCTTTCGCTACCCCCTGGCGCCTTTATGAATTCAATAGGGTCCCATTTGGTTTGGCTACGGGCGCGCAAGTCCTCACTCGTTTGCTGGATAATTTGTTTTCGGACATAAAATTTAAATATTTGTACCATTACTTAGATGATCTTGTAGTATATTCCGAGGATTTTGACTCACATCTTGTTCATTTACGTGAGATCTTTCGTCGCCTACAGAGCGCCGGGTTATCAGTTAAGCAGTCTAAAGTTCATTTTGCTACCTCTCAAATATCATTTTTGGGCCATATGGTTTCCCCTTCTGGTATTACCATAGACCCAGATCGCACTAAGGCTATTAGAAATTTTCCGGCACCCAAGAATAAGCGTGAGGTGGCTCGATTTTTGGGAATGGTTAACTTCTTCTCTAAATTTATTTCAAATTTTTCTACTCGGGCGGAACCTCTTAATTGCTTACGTAGGAAAGGGGTTACTTTTGCGTGGGCCGAGGAGCAGGAAGCGGCATTTGTTGATCTAAAAGAGGCTATTTCAAACCCTCCTGTCTTGGCTTTTCCAGATTTTGCTATGCCCTTTATTTTACAGACGGATGCTAGTGCTAGCGCGCTAGCGGCTGTTTTGTTGCAGGAATTTCCTGAAGGTCGTCGTCCCATTTATTATAGTTCGCGTACTTTATCTCCTGAAGAACGTAAATTTTCTACATATGAATTAGAAACCTTAGCGGTGCTTTTTGGATTGGAGAAGTATAGGGTGTACTTAGAACATGTGCATTTCTTTTTAGAGTGCGATAACCAGGCTTTAACGTGGGCGTTAGCTGTCCCAAGGAAGACAGGTCGTCTTGCGCGTTGGGGTGTCCGGATAGGTGCCTTTAAGTTTACTCCTTCCTTTATCAGAGGTTCAGAAAATTGTATTGCGGATGCTCTTACCCGGGTATTTTCCGAACCTACTGAGGAGTGTGTTTATTTCGAGACTTTGGATGCTCCTGCGGATACTCAGATTGAGAGCTTCTCATTTTCGGCATTTCCTGAAATGTTTGTCAGTATACCTGAACTTCAACTTACCGATTCTGGGTTGGCCTCAATTATTGAGCAAATTAAATCAGGAGTTTCACTGCAGGATTATAAGATTCATGAGGGTGTTTTGATGGGAAGAGCTAGTTTTGATCGGCGTTATAAAGTCATAGTTCCGAAGGCAGCTATTCCCATGATTCTCAGTTATTTTCACGATTCTCCTTTCGGGGGTCATTTAGGCATTGCCAAAACCAGAAATCGAATTCGTGAACAGTTTATGTGGCGGGGCATGGATTTCGATGTAAGAAAGCATGTTAAGTCTTGCCGCATTTGCGCATTGTCCAAACCCGCGCAGGCTACAAATTGGGGATATTTGGCTTCGGAGGTTCCCTCCGCGCCCATGGAAAAACTATTTGTAGATTTTATCGGACCGTTCCCTCGTTCTATTCAGGGAAATATTTTTGCATTGGTGCTTACTGATGCTTTCTCAAAGTTCGTATGGATTTCACCTCTGAGTGCTGCTACTGCTCGCCTTGCTATTCGGGAACTTGGAACAATATTTGGATCTTTTGGTGCTCCTCAATATCTGGTCTCTGACAACGGTTCGCAATTTAAGTCGCGTCTCTTTCGTTCCTTTTGTTTTGATTGGGGTATTAAGCATTTTACTACTACCCCTTATTACCCTAACCCCTCATTAGCGGAACGGGTCAACCGTAACCTTAAGTCCGCTTTAATTGCTTATCATCACCAGCAGCACAATTGCTGGGATAAATACTTGAAGCAACTTCAGTTTGCTTTCAATTCTGCGAGACATGAGGTTCATAAGACGACGCCATTTTCATTGTTATTTGCCTACCAACCTTCGTCTCCTTTGGCTAATTTGTGGGCGTTAAATGATTTATTACCGGCTGACAATTCTCCGCATACCATTCGTACTAATTGGAAGGCTGCCTTGAATAATCTGCGTAGAGGCCACTCTATGAGAAAGCAGCGATACGATGCGTCCCGTCGTCCCTCCCCATTCAAAGTGGGAGATGTTGTTATGTGCCGTAACTATCCTCAGTCCTCGAAAGCAGATGCGTTTGCCGCGAAGTTAGCTCGCTATCTTGGCCCGTTTAAGATTCTCAGAATTTATAAGGGGGTGTCTGTTCTTTTGCAAGAATTGTCTTCTTCCTGCAGGCGCCGCGCTCACCTGTCTCAGCTTAAATTGTATAACTCGGGGTAGCAAGTGAGTCACTTGGCATTGTCCTGATGATGGGTGACTCACTTTCAGGAATTAGCGATCCTGCCCCATGCGAGCTCTTGATTTGTCCCATTCCCTTAACCGGGATAAATCCTGTCCCATTCCTCTCCCAATCATCCTTTCTTATCCCTTCCATATTCATGAAAGCTCCCAATTATACTTTCCTTTTCTCCTACAGTAATGGTATCTTTTCGGATGTTAGCATATAGAACTCCAGTGATTTGTCTTCAGATCTTTGACACATGAGAATATCACTATTGCATACTTGCCAACTTTTACTGTTTGCCCGTAAAATGTATGGTTATGTCCGTGTGCTAGGGCTATTCAAGAGTCAGTCACTTGCGAGTTCCTGAATATTTTGGAGGAATTTATGATTTCCTTTTCAAGTCAGTGTGCAAGATAAATATGGTAACATGTATGGTTATCTAATTCTGAAAGTTTTGCCTCATTTCCATTCGCCCTTGCTGGGGTATTTAGCTGTTGCGCAGAGCCTACCTTTGCTGTTGATCCTGTTATTTTGAGTGACCTTTTGTGTTTCTATAAATTTGGCTCGAATTTAATATCCTTTGTTTTTTATTTAATTTTTGGGGGTAATATTTTAAATTATAATTATATATATTTATAAGGTCACTTAATTTCAGTGGGTGTCAGCTTAATTAAATTGTTCTTATTGGGAAAATTTTCATGCTTCCACACCGGTGATGCCTAGCCGGTATGCCCTGTTCACCTGCCTCTCCCCAGTTATAGTTTGTGTGAGGTCGGGGCAGGTGAATTATTATTTTTGTTGTACATAGTTGTTATATAGTGCATTATGTCCCATAGCTTTTTCATTGCATACCATGTTTAATTCTTGTTCTATAATTGTAATGCTATACTTGTCTAATTTAAAAATGCACATGGTTTATTGTGAAATTCAATATTTATATGTCTATAAAATTATAATTGATTGACGATGATTTAGTTTGTATTTGTAAGTTTATATTTTGCTTTGTGAGCCCCCTCTGCTGCTTTGTTTTATTATGTTTCAGATTCTTATCCTTCTCGGCTACCATCCCTTTTTCCTTCCTCGTGCTACTCTGTGGGGACACGTTCTGGACCTTCTGAGTTGCGATGTGCTGACTGCTGTGCAAGTTTCTTCTGCTCTCGTGGTGTGTGCAGCCGTGTGGTCCTACGTGGGAATTTCACCGTCGGACGCTATTTGGTGGTTTAAAATACTGAAGCCTGTGCCTCCTCTTCCGGATCCTGACAACTTTATACATGTTTTGGCCCGCTTCAGTTTCTGCCTTAGCGTTAACCGTCTGCAGTGTCGGCGTCATTAGTAAAGAAAAATCTATTCTCCTGGTTAGCGGCTTGACCGCTGAATGTTGCTGCCAAAATTATGATGCAAATTTTCGCCTGTGACTGTTCCTGGGAGTTATATACTTAAGTTTTTCATCACCTTGGATGGCTGCCCGGTTGCTACGTCGTGGGATATATACTGTTGGGGTTTGCTTGCCTCAATTATGGTCTTCTCCTTGTGTGTTCAGTGTCAGCTACTGAAGTTTGCGGACTGTATGTGTGAAGTTACCTTCTTCGTCTACTTACAGTGTAGCATGTTCCTTCTGTTTTCCTAGTTGTTTCCCCTTTTGGCTACTTATTGTTCCCTTTCCTCGAGTTCCTATAAATGGTTATTTTTTTTTCTTCTCGCAAGCTCGCAGATTGGGGGGGGGCTATTGTGCTGTTATGTGTTCTTTTTATGTTTTGTATCTGTATTATACATCCAGCCAGTCACTTTACGTTGCTTGTCCCGTTGCTTAACGCTCTCTTTGGTGCTCTCTTTTTTTTTTCCTCTGTGGGTTGCTGACGTGGCATGTGCTTTGGCCGTACGCGCTGAGTGGTGGATTTCTGTCCGCATTTGCAGGGATAGCTCTCTGCCCGGCAACTACTGATGCGGATTGTGGAAGTTTTTGTAATGAATTTTTAAGGAACGTCTTTGTGATTTTCGGTGGATCGACCTTATGTAAAGGTAGGCTTTATTATCAGTTTTATGTCCTGGTAATGGTGAGTGAATTTTGGGGCGGAAAACGTTATGTGTGTTTGAAAATAAGAGTTCGTAAAGTGACTGGCTCTTGGAGTTGTTCATAGGTTTAGTGTGTTTTGTTTCTTTTCCAGTTGAGTTATATTTTCAGTACGTGATTTTCAGTGTATAGTTAGTTTAAAATTTGTGATAAGAGCTTTACACAGTTGTGCAATTTGAAAATGCATATTTTGATTCATGAAGGTAAAAAGCATCAGTAGTGTGAAATTTGTGAGAAAAGCTTTTGGCATTTGTCGTCTGAAATTGCATAGTTTGATAAAAGGAGGGCAAGAAGCAATATAAGTAGAAAATTGTGAGTAGGGCTTTACATATTTTGGGCACTTTGAAAATGCATAGTTAATTCAAAATTACAGATATTCTGTTGTGTAAATTATGAGAGCAGTAATTGCAGTTAAAACCCAGTTATGCTGAACCCATTTATGCTGAACTTTGTAACTGAAAACGGTTGGGTTGTAAAGCTATCTACATCTAGCTTAGCTGGACTTTGAAGCTCTCGGTTTCCTGAATTTCATTAAAGTCTGTTTCGGTCTTGTTCAACATTCTTAGCTAGTCTTTGACTAGCTAAACATAATTAAATTTTTTGGTCTGATGTTTATAGTGGCCTTGTTTTATAAACTTTCTAAATTGATTTGGTTTGTTGAATTTTTAGATTTACTTAATTTTGCTGTATTTAAAACTTGCCTTTACTGCTCTGCTCAATTGGTTTTGGTTGCTTTACTCTTTAAGCCATTTTTGTTTTACAGTTATTCTTTTATGGTTGCTTTACGGTTCTGGTTATTAATGTTTGTTTATTATTATCATTAAAGTACCCAAAAACAAACTTATCAATAGTAGTATATTTTTGAGAGTTCTGGTTTCCTTTTGTTTTCCCCTACGGCACTCGTTAGGGCTTCCCTTTTCGTTTGGCCGGGGTTCCCTAACTCAGTCAAACAGCGGAACCATTGCACATCAGACGATTTACATTATTTGAAATATGTTGCAGATTTGCTTTAAGCGTTATTCAATGTGCAGTGTTTAAGCCAAGTTTGTAACACTATATTTGTTAATTGGTTTTATTGGTTACAGTAATTTGGAAAGGTTGTATACAAATATCCTGGTAAACCACAAATTAGCGAGTATTGAGGCTATGTGTACCAGATGTATCATATTTTGGGCAAGCAGAATTTTTGTGAATTTATTATGTGATAACATTTTATCACTCTGTTTTTGTAATGATGTTCATAACTTTAGTTTCTGTGATATGTATTGCTTAAATTTTGCTGTTTTGATGAGTTATTTTGATTTAATCTTTCTTCATTTCCAGGAATCATGATATGTTAGAATGCTTATTACCTTATAATATTTGGTGTGTACTGTTGTATCACTATCTTTTATTTATGTTTCATTATGAGCTGTGATAATTTTCTTTTGTAGAGTTGTTGCACAATTGCTTTGTTGTGAGCACTTTGTTGATAAAGTTTGCTTCGGTGGGATTGCGACAGAGTACCCCCGATGGTGTGACTGTAAATGTCTTAAAGGTGTGTGAGTGGACTGTTTTGTTACATTTTGAGCTTCGATGGGTTTGCTACAATGTACCCTCGAGGTCTCTTTAGTGTTTTTGGTCATTCGCAGGGTTGCTGTATGTTCCTGTGAGTTTAATAAGATGTAAATGATATACACTGCCGTATGTGAAAATTGCAGCACCAAGAAAGAATTTCCCGAATAACTCCAAACTTGGTGGAAGTGTAGAAGAGAGTGCAAGCAATAAGTGATTAGGTCCGCAGAGAGATGGAGTACACGTAGGCCGAGCAGAGCCCTCTCGTGTTGGTCCGACAAGGTCAGTGTAGCGCCCAGTGTAGTCAGTGCAGCGCTGTCAAACAAGGTGGAAACAATAAAGTAAGTACCAGTATGCCTCGTCGACGTCAAAGGGAGCCATATCGGCATGCATGCATGTCATTACGTCGGCTTCCATTGCCCAAAAACCACAAGCTCCTCCGACTGCACGTCGGGCACGTGAACATCGTCACTGGGGTGCTGAGTGACAAAATTTAGTCTTTTCGGACCAGTCCCGCTTCAACGTGTCCTACAGTGATGGCCGCATACGTGTGCGGCGGTACCGTGGTGGGCGCAAGCTGGAGGGCTGCATTGTTGATCGGCATAGCGGACAAACACGAGGTGTGATGGTTTGGGGCGCCATTGGTGACAACAACCGATCTCGCCTACTACGAATTGAGGGCACTTTGAACAGCAACCGGTACCAAATGGTGGTTGTAGAGCCTGAGGTACTCCCCCTGCTTCAGGCATATCCAAAGGCCAGATTTCAACAGGACAGTGCCCGGCCACATATTGCGAGGAATATACAGGCCTTCTTCGAGGAGCTTCATGGCCTGCACGTTCGCCTGACGTGTCGCCCATCAAACATGTCTGGGATATGTTGATCGGCACCTGGTGCGTCACGGTTCTCCAGTAAACAGTGTCACTGATTTGTGGCTCGAATAAAATCTACGTGGAGGGAAATCCTTCAGGAATTTATTCAGAATCTTTTTGATTCAATGCCACGACGTATAGCAGCTCTAATTGCAGCGCATAGAGACTACATTAAATACTTAATATTAGGTCTCAAAAGTCATGTATAGATGTGTAAAGTTTATCATTTGTTACTTGTCACGTACCTAACCTGTGGTATTAAATTCATTTAATTCTTGCGTTTTCAATTTTCACAAACGGCCGTGTATATATATATATATATATATATATATATATATATATATATATATATATATATTTGGCTTGATGGTGTTGCTGTAATGTGCCTATTATGACTGTGTGATGATAGTGAGATTTTGATGTGTAGAGGTATTTTATTGAGTTTCATGCAAACATTTTTGTACCGTAAACGTTTTTTTTTTTTCTCGCAGTCCCATATTGATCCTTACTGTACTTATTGGTACAACAGTACAGTAATACAATATTTTACTCTGATGCCTTAATGAGCTTTGCGTATGTGCATTTTAATATGATTTAATGATTGCATATATGCTCGTTCTATAAGTTTTTCTTTAGAATTTTGTTTCAGTTGTTATTCCCATGGGTTTACATTATAAAATGATTTCATATTCATGCGCAGGATAGCTGTTATTTTTTTAAATTCTACATGTCTGCATGTGTAGTTTATATATTTGTATTGCATGAGATAGCTTTTATATCATTTTATAGTTTGAAGTAATTTTGAGGATCCTACGGTATTAGTTCTTAGTTTGTATACTCTTGGTGAAGCATTGCAATGCTGGAGTGTTTTGTTTTTCTTTGTGTTTGTATGAGTGATAAGTGCAGTTCTTCTGTTATTATTTTATGTGTTTCATATAAGTTAGTTCCGGCAGCTTATATTTAAGTTTTCGGATCCAAATTAATTGTCATGTTCTCTTTCTAACTGCACTGTTTCTATGTTTTTCTTGCATTTCATATGAGTTAGTTGCATAGAAACCATATTTTGCTATTGTCATACATATTTGTTATGATTTTATTGTATTTACTGTCGGTCATAGTTTTTAAATTAAGTACTTACGTCGTAGTGTATCTATTTTTTTGCAAATTCTGTTTTTTTTGTAAAATTTAGCTATATTTTGACACATTTTTATATATTTTTTCATATGCTTTCCCTTACTGACATACTTTGGTGTTCCTATTTGTAACTTTTGTGTTGAAGTATACATTATACATTGTGACCTAATTACTGTTTTAGTTGTATTTTCTATGTACGGAGTACCAGTGCCACTTTGGGTGAGCCCGTTGTTGAATGACACGCCACGTGCAGGGACTGTCCCCTGCCTGGCTGCACTGCTTCGCCTGCTGCAATTATTTCCTGCAACACTGTGTGACAAGGCGTCACTTTGGGGGCACAATCTAGATGGTGATTGCTCCCCACTTTTAACACCAGCAGTCCATAAAGCAGCCTTATTGAGATATGGCCTCAATGGTTCACTGGATTCAAACAGTATATCCTTCACTGACGTGCCTGCGTGTGAAGATGATGGAGTGTGTAATACACCAAGAAATTTACCTCATTTTTATGTACTGCAGTGATGTACATAACTTTAATCTCTGTGCAGCAAGATCTTCATGCATGTGCGGTGATCCTCCCTAAACTTAGTGAAGTTTCTATACACTTTTTTTTTATCTATGGTGCTCCAGACTCCTATGTTGTTGCAATTTCATTACTTTCATATATACTCCTTAGTGACAACACATTTTTTGAAGTTACAGCGCCAAATGAACAGTTTATTTGCATAGTATTTATAATTCTTACATTGATTATTTGCAATTTATGTAATATTATAGTCCAAGCCTTTTTCATTCTTTTACATTTTGTATATTATGTCATTTTCTTTTTGTTTCGACGAGGACGTCGATATTTGAGGGCCGGGGGAGATGTGGCATTTATTGTATGTTTATAGTGGTATAGCTGGAACAATTAAATTGTCATATGTTGGCAGCTTGTGCTGGTAGTGACGTAGGGATTATGGGCAGAGTTATCATATAGATATTGAAGTGCATACAGTATTCTTTCTCTTTAGAGCGCAGTGTGTCAGTGGGTGAACATGGGTTGGGGCATTCCTCATCGGAATAAAAGGTAAATCATCTGTTTTATAATTTTCATTTTTAATAAACCTATTAATATTTTATTACGTTTAAGTACAATCCTCAAAATTTGTGGGATGGTATAAAAACATACATATATGTTTCTGAAATGTTGTAGGCTTCGCTCCCTATGTCGCACATCATGTGTTGAATTTGATAAAGTTTTCTCTGTCCTCTAGGCTGGACCATCTGGTTTCCTTTGATGTGTGACAATATTAACACTAGCTTGTGTACATGATTGTCTAAAACAAGTGACTACACGAACGCGTTTGAAGCTTTACAGCGCACTACCTAAAGGATCATATGAAATACCATAGTAATTTGGCTATCTTCACCACATCTCTGAGTCAGACCGAGAGATTTTAGAACGCTCCTCGTACTTAATCCCTATATAACATTGTACAAAAATCCTAAATGATAATAAGATGTGGTTTCGCCTGTGTTCCCCTTTACGCTCCAGTTATTTAGAACCAAATGTAAAAGGAAAAGCGACATCTATACTGGAACAAATGCAGAATTTATTGCGTAATTATTACATAAACATTTGGTGTGTTGTACTCACATGACTTTCTATACTCTTGTACAAACTATTTTTACAATTACGTATTCTCCATGTACCTCATGTTAATCGAGATAAACCTTTGCTGAAACTATTCCTATTGCAAATTTCCTTGTAGGTTGAAGGCTTTAAGCAATAGTCAAATATTTTAAGAGCTGGTTACTCTGAAAACAAATATATGGAGCGTTTAATTTTCCTTTTCATATCCAGGAAATAAAAAACAAAGAATAGCGAATTCCCATTTGAGAAATGGCATAAGTATTGGAAAATTAAAACAAATAAAACTGGAAAAGGGTTCACTCGACCCCCTCAAGAAAGCATATCACATAACCTGTGTGCTTTAAGAGATCTACATTTTTGAGTAATAAAACTGTCTATCTGTTACGCAGTTAAACAAAATCATTAGAATGAAGAGTACTTTTGGGAACATTCCCAGAGAATTCAAGAGATTTGCCATGAGAATTTCATTTGCCATGAACATATTTTAAACATATGCTATTTTAATCAAAATCGTTAGAGGCATTTTTGAGAAAATCAATATTTTCGGAAAATGTTCCATGTAAAAGGTAATTTTTGTTGGGGAATTTTCTTGGAAATCTGCGAGTCGCATTCTTGGGAGATACTAAACTCAAATGCCAAGTTTGGTATTTATCCGATTTTTCGTTTCTTAATTATAACGTCCACAGACAGACACGCGGAAATGTTTCCAAAATACTTTATGTGTATTTAGATCACGTCAAAACATATATCTCAGGTATAGAGTTTTTGAATAGAATGCAATACTTCCCCTACGTAGTAGCCAAAGTAGAAAATACCTTATACACTAAAAAAATATAGTCTATCTTAATGCAAGTAGTCAAAGCACCACTAGGCTAACAGTCTTCAGGATACATCTCTAATAAAAAAAAGACATTAAGGATGAAAAACTAAAAGAAGAAGCAGGAAGCACGGAAGCTTGTTTAAAATTATCAGAAAGTTTCATGAATATGGACTGGTTTTCACTGCCATGGAAACAAAGGAAAGAGGCACTTCTAACGCTGTTATTGACGTCTGCTCATTAACCACTTGCCTACAGCGTGGTTGCACTGCAGCCAGTTTAAAGAGCCGCAAGCGCTTGCAGAAAGTGAACTTGCCGTATACGTAACCTAAGTAAACAACTTTGCTAGAAAACTGCCCACTTATTGTCACAACGGCAACTAAACTTGAACTTCTGGCTACGTTTTCCCGCCTGGACGGCTCCTTGCACAGAATAGCAACGTAAGTTGAAAACAAAGTTGAGAGGAAATGCACATTATGTTTTCTGCAAATATATGTATGTATTGAAGCCGTTCTCAATGTGACACTTTTGAAGCCGCATCCTTTGCTTCAAATGTTGATGTTGCTATCTCGAAGTTACATCAATTTAAATGAGGTTTAATGTTACCTGATTTGTTGATGGGTTCTGAGATGTCGTCATCTCTTAGCTCGTTCGGCGTTGTCTAGTCTGACGGCTGCCACAGTGATATAGCTATGAGTTCTGAGGCACTATTTTTAACACTTGAATAATTTCAATTAAATTATATAATATGTAAATTCAATAACAGCCCGCCTTGAAGCAATATGTATGTAATAATTTTTAAAAATGTATGTAACAGTCATTCCATATGCTTGTATTATTGTAAACATGTTTAATAATGTTATGTGAATGCATTAGGTAATTTAATAATGTAAGAGCTGTAAGAATAATAAGTTTAAGGTTGATAACAATGAGGTAACAATGATGTAACCTTGAGGCAATAATGAGTTTCAGAGTTTAAACGCTACTAGTCATGATCAGGGCAGTAATAATATAAATTTTGTGACAGTTTAAAATTAGCCAATCAACAGCCAGGAAAAACTTTAGTAAAATGCAGATATTCTATTGAACTAGGATTAGCCAATCAGAGACTTGAAATACAGAAGTTTACGGGCTTGGGCGGTTGAAATATTTTCAGTTGCTGGCAGACCTTGGTGTAATTATGTATACACGTTGACAAAGTGCAAGTATTAAATAAAAGAATCTCGCAGCTCTTGATATCCGTGAAGGGCTATTTAATTTGCGTCAAGGATTAATAAAAAGAAGTGATTTTAAAACTTAAAATCTGTGTAAGCCTACATTCTTGTCGCACCACGCCCTAATTAAGAGAAACGTGTCTCTGAAACAATACTGACGCAGCCGAAGCAAACATTAACAAAAATAATATCTCTAGAAGCAGTTTAATAACAAAGTTAATATTTTTTTTTAAACTTGGAGCGTAACAACAAAAATACATCTTCAAGTCAGCTTTACATACGTAGCAACATATTACGTAACAAAAAATCTTCTTCAAAATTGACATCCATACTTGGAGCTAAATAAAATAAACAACTTCAACGTAAAGACAATATCTACTTCAGTTCTTTGTCTCAGGGCGTACCAGTTAGGTTATAAATACTCTGTTTGAAGGCTGTCGGCATTGGACAAGCATTATTTCTAGAATAATAATTATGGGAAGTGTCAGTTGCCGTAAGTCGCAGAAATGTTACTCGCAAAGACCTCTCACAATAACCGCTAAATATCTCTAACGTAGGCGCTGTAGAACTTAAAAATTGAAACTCAAATTCTTAAGGGTCGCCAAACGAGTGAGTTACAGAATTAAGTGAATAAGTAAGTCTGATCCTGAATGCACTGCCTTTTCTTAACTTAAGCTCCACCTACGATTGCTACCCCTACCAATGTTTCTACTCAAGCGGTCCAATCTTAAAACTCTACGTAGGTGTCGAGTTTTAAGATTGGAGCTTACAGAATTCCTGTCTACGTGACTTTTCAAATGTACTGAACTCAAATCTAACTGCATTCACCGAAATTTTAAGCTAACGCGTTTACTACTCGGTTGTTGCTAATGACTTTTCTTAACATGACTCGCTAATGACCTTTCTTCGCCGGAAAAATCTTTCAACTCAGGCATATTACATTGTGCGTTGATTTAATATACGAAGACAATTTATTGGAATTATTTCTCTATCTTGCTATGATTTCTTTATTTAAGTATTTATATATTTCTGTCAATAATTATCGTATCGGTATATATGTACGTGCATAATATATGTATGAGCATGTGATGCATAAAAGGTGTCTAATTTTTCTAGTTTGCCATAGTGTTTTTACCTCCGTAAGGTTATCACCTTCAGGTAACCAACCTTTGACTCCACCCAACCGATATCAGTTGTGCATGTGACTGGTATGACAAATAATTTATGGACATACAAACTAACTAATGAACGATGCTTGTAATCTACGTGAAATGAAGGAGTGATTCGGAATCCACCATTATGAAGTTTCGCTACGATTGGGACACAAAGAAAGGCTAAACCAATTATAAATAATTCGGTATTCAAGAGGAAGGAGAGAAACTTTATTTGCATGTGCCGTTAAACTTAACTACAGCATGGAGTTTTCATCAGCGAAAGAAGACGAAGATTAAAGTTGTTGGCGTTACTAAACGGCAATAAGAACAGTAGTGTGGCTTGAAAATATAAGGTTTAAGTTACAATGCTACCATTAGGCAGTTCGGCTACACTTTGGGGAAGGTAAAGAACCCTCCAATCCAGTGGCTAGAATGATACTCGAAAAACAGGGGTGGTCACGCTGGTAGGGGGTGGGGCCAAATTTTGCCAGTACTAATATAACAGCTCCGTTCCATTATGGGCAACATTCTATGCACATCCGCATACTATGTAGGTATGATTTTTTTTTCAAATGGAATAAGGCGTCCATATAAGTTCTGTGATTTGTAGAATACACTTGATAGGTACAGTGATGCTGAATTTAAGAAGCGATATCGTTTTACCAAAGCAACTGTTGTAAATAATCTAATGCCTATACTAAAGAACGTAACCTTAATAAACATAGGTTTTGAAGTCGCTACGTGGGATAGCTTACCTGAAAATATGACGTATAGAATTTCAGCGCTATAACACTATCTATGTAACGTTTTCAATTAATATGTTTTCCCATTTATGATATCAAAAATGCTTTTGGTTCCGGAACGAGATTAAGTTGCATTTATTCAGAATTATCCTACAAATAAAATGCGGAAATGTTTCTGCAGTAAACGAAGTACATGTTTGCTTTTCTCCATCAACTTGCCTATTTTGCTTAATCACTACGACTGCAATGGATCACTTAACCTTGGACCACTTAATCACAGAACCTTGAACAAAGGCTTACACATATCGCGTGTAAATCCCTTACTGCAGCCAAAGATGATTATAAGGTATTGGCTACTTTGTTTTTTCAGTTTTAAAGTAGTCCATGAATGAATACCATTTAGGTTAGTAAATCACACAGTGTGCCATTGCCAGCATTCTACAATGTCGTCGTGTCTAAGTACCACTATTTTAATAGGCTTTTTCCTGTTCCTGAAATGTTTTCGTTTTATCATGTTTTCGACCTATCTAATCTAAATGAATAACTAATATTACAAAGTCTAACTAAATTTACAATCTGCTTGCTTTTAAACTAAACTAATTAATAAATGTACTACTCAAAGCCAGCAAACTTTTACCACATTCTCAGCAGCTGAAGTAAACAAAGCAACGACGAATATGGAAATAGTGGCTGACTATGTGATCATCTGCAAGCTCGTTTACACATTGCTTCGCGCATCCAAGTGGCTGTGAAACAGCTGAACCGCATGACCGCATGTGCTTCTGAAATAAGAAAGCGCTTAGCGTGGAGCATATAAGAACCGTCTTTGAATACCAAATAGTATTAAACATTTTCTTATCACACGGAACTATTTATTGCTTAAGCATCCACTTTCCATATAAGCGATGACTGTTAAAACGCCTGTTAATTGAGTGTCAGATAGTGCAAAGCTATTTTACATAGGCATTATACACAGAATGAGTATGAAGTCTAGAGACAAACTTCAGAGAGTGATTCCTAACTGGAAATGGAGCACAAAAGTTCCTATCACTTTGAGGTCGGAAATGCATAGTTTCCACAGTAAATGACACTGAAGAACGACATCAAACCAAGAGCCATGGTACGCAATACATGGCGTGAATTCCATCTATGTCACAACAGATATACAAAGTGACCTCAATGGGATGCAATGTACGCCCGCATACGTCGCGTGATGGACTGCCTCACGTTCGAATGTTCCGAGATGTGTCCGAATATTGTCACAGGCTACGTGGACACGCTGCTGAAGGGTCTGAACATCAGAAAAGGACTCGCCATACACAATTCCTTTCAGATGCCCCCACAAGTAAAGGGGGTTTAAGTGCGGTAATTGAGCAGGCCAGCAACAGTGCCTCCACGTCCTATCCAACGTATGGGGATGATGTGGAGATGTCGGCGAAAATTAATGCGAAAGTGGGCTGGCGCTCCATCGTACTGCAGTCTCATTGCCTGTCGTACTGCCAAAGGTACATTCTACAGCAATGGAGACAGTGTTTTGCAGGAAGTCCAGATACGTTTTCCGTTCGGGCGTTGTGGACGAAGAACTGGTCCAAGCAGGTGAACGCCAATAATTTCTGCTCAAACATAGATGCTGAATCACTTCTGATGGAACGTTTCAACCATTCCGTGATGATTTTCTGTAGCTCACAGATGACGATTATGCAGGTTAATCATGTCATCTCCACCAAGGCTCACTTTATCGATGAAGAGGGCTGAAGACAGAAATCCCATAATGGTGGTGACCTGTTGCACAAACTAGCGACAGAATGTTCCCCGCCGGTGATAATCCCTGCACACGTTGGAGGTGACAGAGATAATAGCGTCTGTCATGTACGATACAGGTAACCGTCCTTTGGCTTACACCACGTTGGCGGCCAATTGCCTGGCGTTTGTACCAGGGTTGTTCTCAATATCATAGAGAACATGTTCCTCCACAACTGCTTGAGTTACCCAGAGAGTGATCTAGATCTCGAGGTCTCGGGTTTTAACCCGGCGGAGGCCGATGGATTTTTTCGGGCGTAAACATCCTTAGCATGGCTTCCTTCGGAAGGGAAGTAAAGCCTGTTGTCTCGTGTCATAGATTTACGACACGTAAAATAACATCAAGCCTGATAAAGAGGCCTCTCACGCCCAATATAGAATGGGACGCTAATGACCATAGCAGTTAAAGAGCGTCCACAAATAAAACTCAATTTATTTAAAGAGGGTGATTATCAAACCGTCCAATCAGGCAGCCCACTAGTGTCCTTGTGAAATACTCTTTCCTCTAAGCAAGTATACACGCCATCCCACACCTCTTTACACCACAAAGCGCATATTTCAGTGTGGCTAATAGGAATATTATTCCTATAGCCCGGAAGTTGGGCAAAATGTCTTTTCTACTTAGATGGACATAATAAAAAATTAAATAGAGATAAACATGTTTCCGTACATTGAAGGACTGTAGGATCAGATTTTGTTTTGCTTTTTTGTCTATTTTGGCTCTTTATGGTTTTTTTTTGTTTTGCTGTGATTATTTATTTACATATTTTAAAACGCACGTGATAGATTTCAATTAAAGAAAGTGAAAATAAAGTGTTACACAAATAATGAAATTACACATTCCTGTCTCAAAAACTATTTTTTTAGGGTCTTATTCTCTGTAAATTCATTTTGTTGTTTTCAAGAAGTTGAATACTTAACTCAAAGGATTAAATTAGCTCTTTAAATAGCAGGCACGTTACATGAAAACATATTGCATGTTAATGTGGACATATAAAAGCTTAAGAATATTTGTGAAATTCCTGAAATGTGAAAGTTCTGTTGTAACTGATATGAGTTCTGTTAAAATAGCTCGTTTTGAATATGCTCCAGTCATTTCAGTGCAATTAGAACGTTCTTACTTTCTCTACTATGTATAGTAAGTAGAGGAAGTATTGCATTCCACCCAAAATACGAACTGAGATTTCACCAGAAATACATGTTTTGAGTTGCCCTGAATCCAAATTAAGCACTTCCGGAAACACGCCCGTGTGTGGCTGTGTATCTGTCTGTCTGTCTCTCTATGAACTCAAAAATAAAAAGTCAGATGAATACCAAACTTGGTATTCGTGTTTAATATCTTCCAAGGATGTGACATGATTTTCAGGAAAATGCCCCACCATTACATGAAAAATCTTGCTAAATCCTTTATTTTCTCAAAACTGGCTGAAACGATTTTGGTTAAAATAGCATACGTTTAATATATCTTCATGGCAAACGAAATGCATATACTGAATTTTCTAGGAATGTCCCCAAAAGTCCTCTTCATTATTAATGATTTTCGCATAACTGGTAAACCGTAAGAGATAGACAACGTTTTACTGCACAAAAATGTAGACCTCGTTAAAACACACAATTTATATCATATACATTTTTTTTGTAGAGTGCCCCATTTCCGAGATATTGCTTGTTATTTGTTTGAGTTTTCCAATACGTATTGTTTTTCTCAAATGGGAATTCAATATTCGTTTTTTTATGTCTTGGATATGCAAAGAGATTGGAATGCTCCACATAGCAACCATATTCCTCTTGCACCTACAAGAAATATAGCAATGTTTATCTCCATTAACTTGAAGGAGATGGAGAAAAAGCGTTTGTAAAAATCGTTTGTACAAGAGTAGAGAAAGTCACGTGAGTGCAACACACCAGATTTTTGTTGCTTTAATCAAGCAAAGTACTAAAAGTACTTCATGTGAAAAATAAATTATTATTTATCCTATTTTCATTAATAAAGAGTGGGATTAATCTGTGTTTTCACGTTTATAAATGCCTATTTAATTATATTACTTCTTATTTTCGGTATTTAAGTACCACTTTGCCTCCTATTTTAAGCAAAATAAATGTCTCTACTAGAATTATTACACAGCATTATTTCCTGATCCGTAATCTAACTGCGAACCAGAGATATCTACTGAAAGACACACATTGAGAAACTCATCCCATTGCATACTATAAGCTAAGGTTTGTTACTTTCCATTCAGACTAGTAGACACCGAGAAGGGAAGAAGGAATAAGGCACGGAAGTGACCGAAAGACTTGATGGCGACGAGGAGCCCTTCTTTCCCTAAACTTTACCGGCCATCGCACTCTTATGCGTGCGCGCGCATGTGTATTAGGAGACAAATTGAGACTCCCATGGATAGAAAACCAAAAGAAAAGGATATAAAGTGTGGCGAACCGGAGAAGAAAGGAAAACGGAGATAAATCAGGGGCAAGATAACACGAAGCTCTAGAAATGGAAGCCAAGTTAGGGAAAAGTGAAAAGCCAAAGTGCTGCGTAGCTTGTGAAGTTAATCCTTTAACATTGTAGATGTAATTCTGTATTTTATTGTTTCCTTTCAGAACTTATTGTCGCATTGTCGTCATCAGAATTTACCTATACATAATTATGAGAAAAAATGTAAATTATTATTATTATTATTATTATTATTATTACTGTTAGTATTACATAAAACATTTGAAAGGGAAAAATAGTTTACTTAGGACATAGTCGTATTGTCACAGGTTGGGGCTAGGAACACAATCCACCAAAAATTATAATTTAAGCGTATAGCTGTGAATTCCTATTAAATCATAGCAGGTAAAAATCTGTCAGGAGGGGATATGTGAATTATTATAACATCACAGAGATAGGATGTTTTATTTCCTACAACTCTGAGGTTTGGTGAAGTCTGAAGCATTCGGAGCACCTAGGCATGATTAAAAATGATCTGTTTGTTTTTATTTTCTCTACTACGTACAGGCTGATTTCGTCCTGACGCGCTTATCTGCATGCTCAGTAGTTGAAGAAAAGTCCATTTAACTTCTAGTAGGTGTATTGAGTCAGTAGTAACAGAACAGCAGGCGCGTACATAACGTGGCAGAAGGTGACACCACGCGTTCCGAGAATGTATAGTTCCTCGCAAGGGGAATACTACCAGCTATTCTCTCTTCCACCCTACACTACCTTCTCCATTTCCGCTGTGTCAGGTTGAAAGTAGAGAAGGTATTGCATTCCACCCAAAATATTCGATACCGACATTTGGCCGGAAATACATGTTTGGAGGTCCCCTTAATTAAAAAAATCAGTTTTAGGTCCGTGTGTGTGTGTGTGTGTGTGTGTGTGTGTGTGTGTGTGTGAGTCTGTGAACTGCATAATCAAAAAATGAAGACTCGTATAAACACCAAACGTGGTATTTAGGTTCAGTGCCTTCCAAAAATGCGACGTGCAAATTTTCAAAAAAAAAATCCCCCCATACCAAACTACTCTTTACATGGGAGATTATTCGAAATCTTTGATGTTCTAAAAAATGGCTCTCAGGAGTTTAAAATTAGCAAATATTAAATATATTTAAATGACCAATAAAATGTATAACTTGAATTTTCTGGGAATAGCCTTTGAAGATTTGTTTATGTGAAAGAAGTTTTGTATAAACTTGTACATAATCGTTTAGAAGACTAGTTTGTATATGTACTTATAAAGGTAGAGGGTAAGGAAAGTAATGAGCTTGTATAACATCAGATATATTGTTTAAAATTGTAACATTGTCAAATAGCTAGGTATTAATTGGTCAAACAAGTTTAAAATAAATATTTCAAGTTGCAGTTTTCAATAACAAGAATGGGCAATCCAAAGAAGTACGTCAACTCCGCTTCTACTTCGTTCTTACTAGCAAAAAACTGGTTAGAGGTTAAGGTCCCTGCACTCTTATTACGGTCAGTCAGTCAGCTGCCCCGTTAACATCTTTACGATGGAAGCATGACTTGATGTCTGTCAATACTCAGGATCAAATATTAGATGAACTTTGTAACTATATTGTTGATGTATATATATGGAAGCGAAGAATATGCTTTCCTAACAGACATGTGGTCATCGTTTTCTGCACACTGTGCCAAGCAGGAGAAACAATTTTGTTTTGTAGGAATTCACATACCAAAGTGCGGGGATTCGTATATCAATATTCTTACAAACCATAAATTTGTAGAAATTCACAGATCCGATTTAAACATAACAAGGGGATTCTCTGAATTTCTACAAAATCATGGCAGGTAGAAATCTGTTAGGAATGAAGATATACGAATTCCTATAATATTGAAGAAGTGGGATGTGTTCTGTCTTATAACTTTGTATGCTCGGAAAGCATTCCAATCAATCATAATACAGATTGGTATGGCTAAAACTCTTAGCTTTATTCCTTATTTAAAATTATAACATTGTCTAAAAGCGAGGCATTAAATCTTGGTCAAAAATATTTAAAATGTATATGGCAGGTTACAGTTTTCAATAACGTCTTTATCAAGAAATTACAATACAAAGAGTTACGTCAACCACTTCCCTACATCACTCTCACCAGCAACAACTGCTTATAGGTTAAAGTCACTGCACACTGGTCGTAACAATAGTCAGACATCTTCATCATCATGGAAATATGAATTAATATCTGTCAAATATCGTACTCCGTGATGTGGTGGTTACAATGCTAGCTTCTAGTTCCCAAGGTCGCGGGTTCAAACCCGGCGGAAGGCGATGAATTTTTTTTGGTGTGAAAATTTTTAGTATGGCTTGCTTCGGAAGGGAAGTACGGCCGGTGGTCCCGTGTCGTAGATTTACGGCACGTAAAAGAACCCCAAGCCTTATAAAGAGGCCTAATAAAAATTACTCGTCTTTCACGCACAATATAGAATGGGACGCTAAGGACCACAGGAGTTAAAGAGCGTCCATAAATAAAAAAAATTCTGATGTGTTACATTCATATGACTTTCTCTACTCTTGTACAAACTATTTTTACAAACGCTTATTCTCCATCTACTTCATGTTAATCGAGATAAACGTTTGCAGACTCTATCTTATTGCTAATTTTCTTGTAGATTTAAGGGGAATATATATTTACAAGGGCAATATAGAAATACTGTAGCCTTTAAGCACATACATATCTCTTAATAGCTGGTTGCTAGGTGCAGCACTATTCCCTTTGCCGCAGATTAACACTCTTTGCATATCCAAGACAAAAAAATGAATAACGAATTCCCATTTGAGAAAATATTGAAAAATTTAAGGGAATAACAAGCAATATCTCGAAAATGGTTCACTCAACAACAAAAATGTATATGACATAAGTTGTGCATTTTAACGCGATCTACACCTTTTGTGTAGTAAAATTTTATCTATCTCTTATGGTTTACCAGTTTACCAAAAGTCGTTCACAATGAAGAATACATTTGGAGACATTCCCAGAAAATTCAAGATATACATTTTATTTGTCATGAAAATATCTTAAACATATGATATTTTAATCAAAGTCGTTAGAGCTATTTTTGAGAAAATTAAAATTTTCGAAACATGTTCCTTGTAAAGGGTACTATGGGGTGGGGGGATTTTCTTGAAAACCTTCGTGTCGCAACTATGGGAGATACTGAACCTAAATACCAAGTTTGGTGTTTATCCGACAGTTCGTTTCTGAGTTATGCTGTTCACAGACAGACAGACAGACACACAGACACACACACGGACATGTTTCCAAAAATGCTTTTTTTGGATTCAGGGGATCTCAAAACATGTATTTCCGGTGAAATCTCGGTATCGAATTTTTGGGTGGAATACAATACTTTCCCTACTTACTATACGTAGTAGAGAAAGTAAAAATCTGTCTAACCTCAGTATAAAAATCTGATGTGTTACATTCACACACTATAGCGCTTATTAGTGTGTATACGAATTATTACTACGAAAGTTTATTCTCATATCTTTTCATTTTATTTCAGTTAAAGCTTTACGGAAACAGCTGCATTACACATTTCGTTATAGATACAAAGGAAACTGATAACCAGATGTTTCAGAACAGGGCGCTATATGCTGGCCTTAAAATCCCATACTATTTACATGCAATCCCGAGTTACAACTGAATGTTGAAACGAATTTAAAGAATGAGCAATTATTGAAAATTTCGAACCATTAGTAACGTATATCTCGAAAATGGCTGATGCTACAGAAAATATATTTGAAATAAATTGTGTCTCTTGAAGAGATTTACATTTCTTGTGTAGTAAGTTTTCTTCTATCGCTTAAAATTTACAAATGTTTTACAAGATTAAATACAATTCCTTCTGAATGAGGACTACACAGGCTATTCACAGGAAATTCAAAACATGCAGCTTATTTCTTATGTAAATATCTTTAATATATGGGATTTTACTCAAAATCATCAAAGATATTTATAAGAAAATTAAAATGCTCAGAAAACAATCATTGTAAAGGGTAGTAGGTGGTGCTGCTTCTTTGGCTTTGCCGAACTTAAATACCAAGTTAAGTATTTATCCAACTTTTTTTCTGAGTTATACTGTATACAAACACACAGACACACTCACACACACCCTTTGACCTTTTTCTAAACACGCATATTTTTACTTTCTTTACTACGTATAGTAATTAGGAGAAGTATTGTATTCCACCCAAAAATTCGATACCGAGATTTCACCGGAAATATATGTTTTGAGTCCCCGGAATCCAAAAAAAAAAAACATTTTTGGAAGCATGTCCGCGTGTGTGTCTGTGAACAGCATAACTCAGAAACGAACAGTCATATATCCTATGTTCAAGATATTTTTATGACCAATGAAATGTATATCTCGAATTTTCTGGGAATGTCTCCAAAAGTATTCTTTATTGTGAACGACTTTTGCATAACTGGTAAACCATAATTTTATTACACAGAAAATGTAGATCACATAAAATACACAATTTATGTCATATACATCTTTTTAGTTGAGTGAACCATTTTCTAGATGCTGCTTGTTATTCCCTTAAATTTTCCAATACTTCTAATTTTTCTCAAATGGAAATTCGGTATTAATATTTTTTTTCCTGGTAATGCAAAGAGAATGGAATACTCCACATAGCACCCAGCTCTTAAAATATTTGACTATCGCTTAAAGCCCAGCAATTCCCCTTGCATCCACAAGAAAATTAGCAATAAGATTAACATCTCGATATGTCCATTAACATGACTCATATGGAGAATAAGCGTTTGTAAAAATAGTTTGTACAAGAGTAGAGAAAGTCATGTGAGTGTAACACATCGATGTTTTATTTAGGGTGCCTCAAAGCAGGTATTTCCAGTGAAATCTCGGTATCGAATTTTTTGGTGGAGTGCAATACCTTTCCTACCTACTACTTATGTGTCAGAGAATAAAAAGAAGAAGACATTGAAAGAAGAAAACGTTCTACAACAACCACACCAGCCTCTATTAAGGTTGCTCAGTTCCACGTTTATTCTAAGCGGGAGTGAAAATTTTGTCTTTCTAGAAATTTTCATATTAAAATTTAGGAATTGATAGAACTGTAAGGACGAAAATCTCAATTCCATGTAAAGCTAGATGACACTTGTGTTTTTCTCGTTATTACTTCGAAATTCAATTGGATAGCAGCAGGTGACTGGTTAATTAGTCGCTGGGCTCAACCTCGCCCTACTTTTTTAAACCAAAGATTTTTCGATTCTCTGTTTCATATTGTGGAGCGGCACAGGAGGTCTGCGTCAATTGGGTTCTAGGTGCCACGTTTGACGTCAAACCGCACAGGTAGAGCGCACATATTTATAACTCCCTTCAGAATAGCAAATATAACAGTGATGATACCTGTTGTAGTATTGGCTCTATCTTATGAGTTCCAGTGCTCGATGGATGTTGCCTAGTTTTGACTAGGATTTAGGCAGAAAAAGCAAGGCAGCCCGTGACAACATGATCTCAACCGTCTTTGATCGCTCCAGATCCTTTTTCTAGTATTGAGTTTTGATCCACTTCCCGTTCTTGCTGTCATAGACGAAAGTTGAATTTCAGTGCTGGTATCTAGTATGCATGAACTATATAATTTTGATATGTTTATTATTACAGACATGGAGTATATTCATATTTAATAGTTGAATTTTACCATTTAAGTTTCCGCTGCATTTATACTTTTATTTATTAATATTTACTTACGACTTAATTCATGCAGTGCATAAGTATGAGCTACTACTCGGCCACGTTAAATGCGCTTGGAGGAGGGCACCAGTGTTTTTGTTGACACTGCCTAACGTCAATAAGGGTAGGGTTAGAGGGAAGTGGGGGCAAAGTGGTAGGGGAATATACAGTTGCACAAGGAAACAGTACTGCATTTGCAGACCTCGGCCTCGCTAATATATGCAACTCGTAACTGCTTATGTTTTCTTTAGCTGACTGTCTTTCCGATGCCCGCCCACTTGTTCCGTAACTGGCTAGTAAGGCGAAATAGTGCAGGTGATTGGGGAGAACAGAAGAAAAAGACCCTAGCAAGGGGAAACAAGTAATACAGGTAATCAGAGCATGTGTGAACAAAATACCAGAAATACAAATTATGGTTAGAAGGGATATATAGCACAGTGGTGGAAGAAAGGTGTTATACGCAGCAGAGAAATGGGGGCTGAAAAAGAATGGTAAAATGTAGATTATATACATAGGAATTTTTGCAAAATAGCCCTGGGATTACCAAAAAGTTCAGCGAATGGAATAGGAAAAGCTGAACTAGGAAGGGTGGGTGCAAAAGGAAAAATGATAGAAAGGGCAATTAAATACTGGTTCAGAGTAAAGCTACTAGAGGAAAATGATATATTAAAGCAATGCTTGGTTGTACACGAGAAAATGGTAAAAAGTATACTTGGATGCACAAGATACAGACCACATTGGAAGAAATAGGAATTGGGGAAAATTGGGGGCTAAAATAGACATCAACACTAAAGGTTTCTGGAAATAAATTAAAACAAGGGTGGAGAATATTGAAAAGCAAGAAATTATAATGTCATTAATAGATTAAAAAGTATCTTAAAACGGAATGCAGAAAAGAAGTATACATCGAAGTATGCAACAGACTATAATGGGTTATGAATGGGCGAGGACAAGTGTAATGAATTCAAGTGGACTAACAGGGACAAGAAGGGAGGAGAGATGTACTAATTGTAATAAATTACGTAACAATTGGCATTATATACTGGAATGCGAGGACACGGATAAAGGAAGGGAGAATTTAATACTTGAGAAATAGAGAAAAATAGCAATAGGGCTAAAAATTTCGAAGATTTTTATACAAGATCAAATGAATATATTAAGAAATCAGGAAAATATTTAGGTAAAATAAGGTTAAAATGGTTAAACGAAACGTGAAGCAAATTGAAGACAATACGGAAAAAAGGTAACAAAACAAAAAAGTAACTAGTGGAAAATTATATTCCCCATTATATATACAACAGAATGTTAAATTCAAGGGAAAGAGTAATAATAAGCCACTTCGTTGTATACATTGTATAAATTGTATGTAAAGTTTAAAGCAGACAGTAAATCAATCATTCATTCCTCTTCCCAACGCACGCATTCATATCATGGCCAACTGGTACAAGTTATTGCTTTAAGATCAACAACAAGATTTGGTTAATAGATTGCAAGTTCACCACCATGGTTAATTTTGGTAACCTTGTTATGGAGCCACACTGTTCAACAGTTGTTAATAATTAATTTTATTAATTAATCTACTATTTCTATTATTCACTATCGTGAAAAATATTGTATGCAATACATATACGTTAAGGGCATTGGAGAATCTCGAAAATATAAAATACGCACCTTCGTCTCATATTTTGAAACTTTCCTAGTTCTACAATTATGCACTTGCCACACTTATATAGCAGATTTAAGTCAAACTATTTTTACTTTCTCTACTACGTATACTAGTACACTAAGTATACACTAAAAACCTACGTCGTGATCTCACCGAATATATTTTAAATTGTTTCTCGAAATGTCATGGAAAGAATATGGACTTTTAAGACCAGCATATAGCGTCCAGTTCTTAAACATTTGACTGTTGCTGTTCCCTTTGTATCTATAACGAAATGTGTAATGTACCTATTTCTGCAAAGGTTTATTTTGGTTAAAATGTGGTAGAATGAATAACATGGTTTAGTAACAATGGTTTGTATACTTACTAATAAGTATAGAGGGTAGAAGAAGTTGTGTCACTGTATCACATCGGGTTTTCTGAAAAAAGTCCCGTTGTGTTTGCAGTGAGTCTGTGAACAACATAACTCGAAAACGAAAAGTTGGATCAACACTAAACTTGGTATAGTTCAATGCCTTCCAAGGATGCGAAACGATGATTTTCAAAATATCCCTTTACCCAAACTATCATTTACATGAAACATTTTTCGATTTTCTAAAAAAATGGCTGTAATACCACATGTAAAATATATTTTCATTTCAAATAAAATATATATCTTGAATTGTGTGGGAACAGCCTTTGAAGCGCTCTTGTTCGGAAGGAATTCTGTATAATCTTATACAACTGGTAAACATTAAGCGATAGACGAAATCGTACTACACAGGAATTGTGGATCTCTTTAAAAGATCCAATTTATTTAAAATATTTTTTGTGGTATCAGTCATTACCGGGATATCCGTTATTAATGGTTCCAACTGTTCAATTGTTAACCATTCTTTTAAGGTCATGATAACATTCAGTTGTATCCCATATTCCATTGGAATAAAATGGAATTTTAAAGCCAACGTATAGCATCCAGTTCTGTTTGACTGTCGCTCTTCCATTTGTATCTGTAATGAAGTGTGTAATGTAGCTATTTGTAAAAACGTTTATTGTATTAAAATGAGGTAGACATAAAAATAACTTTAGTAATTCTATTTTGTACACCCACTAATAAAAGATAGAGGGTAGATAAGGGCATATGAATGTACCATATGAGAGTTTTTAATTTCATCTTGTAATATGGCAGTCCCTCCTTTAAATTTGTTAGGGGAAATGGGTTTATTTAACGGAAAGTTTGGCGTGATGTTGTATTGCACTTCCCAGTAGGTACTGATCCTGCCCATTACGTCAGTGTTGACGAAAGAGGAGCATGGTGGTAGCCGTAGCCAACCTTGAGCTGTCGTGCCACGGAGACGGTAACGCACCTTAAAATACATATTAAGTAAGAGTTCACACCGTAATTATGAAAGGAATATATAAATAATGAAAGAAAGAGGTAATAGCAGGATAGAAAAATAATGGCAATAAATAATTTCCCCATATTAAATCAAGGCATAATATAATGAGCTTGAGTTGAGGGATTTGTCTGCTAAAAAACGTCATTAGCGAATCATGTTAAGCAAGGTCATTAGCAACAGCCGAAATAACGAAAGCGTTATTATAAAGATTTCTGAAATGCAGTTAATTATAGGTTTACTACGTTTGAACAGTCACATACTCCAGAAATCTGTAAAAGAGAAGGGGAATGAAATTCTGAGAATCGGGAAGATACCGCCACCTAACAGTGTCACATATGTATACATAGGAGTTTTGGGATTGAAGCGCATATGAAGTAACATTGGAGGGAGGAGTGAAATATAGGAGCAGCTTGATTTAATATAAGGGCATGTATTCTAATCAAAGACATATTCGTGCATACCTTCGTGACCCTCTCTCTTGAGAATTAGAAATTTAATCTGGTGATTACTCGTGTGTTATTTTAAGCGCTCAGTGACGCACTTGTGTGAGTAATATTTAGCCGCCACCACAATGGGTTTTGCCAGTAAGCATTTTAGCGACTAACTGCAAATTCCGCTTCTAGTTTCTTTTATTGCGAAACAGTTATTTCAAACCGTAAAATTGATACTGCAGATGTTAGCAGGTACAATAATTTAATTGTTATATTTTCGTATATTCAGCTTCATTCTTTATCTTCAAACGTTCGACAACTTGTTTCAATATTTCAGTTATTAGATCGCATTTAATTTCTCAGTCAATTTAAACTGAACTTATCTTTCACAGTACCTCACGCATGCCCTGAGAAAGTACTATAGCTCTACTGCTGGAGCAACCGGCGCACTAGACAACAGAACGAGATAACAACAATACCAGAAACAGGTATAATAGACTGCTCTACTTCAAAATTGTGGCTCCATCGCGCGGCCTTAAAAATTCAAATGACGTAGTACTTATCAGAGTTATAATTAAAAATTGCAAGGTGAGTCTAATGCCACCAGTACTGGACAGAGAGAAAAAGGAGGTTTAATAATAGAAGTTGAATAAGGAATAGAACAATATTTTAATGAAATCATTGGTTTGTATAATATGTTATTGGGAATTCCTTTGACTAGATAATTAGCATAGTATAAAAACTTGAGTTTAATGCTTTGGAACTTCTTTTCTTTTTCACACCTGCATCTAAGTGTTTTGGAAGCTTGGGATACCTCTACAACGTATAAGTCTTCCTTTTCTTGCCATGATCATCAATGGCGGTGGTGAGGCTGATTGTTAGTATTTAACTTTTTACTTTCTATACTACGTATAGTAAGTAGGGGAAGTATTGTATTCCACCCAAAAATTCGATACCGAGATTTCACCGGAAATATATGTTTTGAGACCTCCTGAATGCAAAAAAGCATTTTTGGAAACATGTCCGTGTGTGTGTCTGTCTGTCTGTGAACAGCATAACTCAGAAACAAACAGTCAGTTAAACACTAAACTTGGTATTTAGGTTCAATATCTTCCAGGGATGCGACACGAAGGTTTTCAACAAAATCTCCTCACCCCAGGATACCCTTTACATGGTAGATTTTTCGAAAATTTTAATTTTCTCAAAAACGGCTCTAACGATTTTGATTAAAATATCATATGTTTAAGATATTTTCATGACAAATAAAACGTATATCTTGAATTTTCTGGGAATGTCTCCAAAAGTGTTCTTCATTGTGAACGACTTTTGCATAACCGGTAAACCATAAGAGATAGAGAAAATTTTACTACACAAAAAATGTAGATCGCGTTAAAATACACAATTCATGTCATATACTTTTTTTGTTGAGTGAACCATTTTCGATATTTTGCTTGTTATTCTCTTAAATTTTTCAATACTTATTTTCTTAAATGGGAATTAGTTATTCATTATTTTTTGTCTTGGATATGCAAAGAGTATTAATCTGTGGCAAAGGGAATGGTGCTGCACCTAGCAACCAGCTATTAAGAGATATGTATATGCTTAAAGGCTACTGTATTTCTATATTGTCCTTGTAAATATATATTCCCCTTACATGTAAAAGAAAATTAGCAATAAGATAGAGTCTGCAAATGTTTATCTCGATTAACATGAAGTAGGTAGATGGAGAATAAGCGTTTGTAAAAATAGTTTGTACAAGAGTAGAGAAAGTCATGTGAGTGTAACACATAAGATTTTTGTTTGTATGTTTGTTTGTTTCGGAGAGAAACTTTACTAGACTACAACTCACATCTATACAGAGTGTATCTTTAGTGGTGTCATATATTTGGGGGACGTGTTCTTGACACCAAAACAGTAAAACAAAGTCTGAAAGTCAGTTGTTTCAGAGTTACAACAAAAAATCGAAAGTTACAAAAATTGCTTGAAGTGGCTTCCTCTTGCTTCAGTGCATGTAGTAAGCCTGCGTTCCATGCCCTGGTGTACTCTGTAGAAAATTCCTGATGTGTTTAGTATTTGGTCAAATCCAGTTTGTATACGCCCTCTCAAAATATAATATCAGGTACAGAAGTCGCATAAACCAAGGACTTCAAATATCTCCAGACGAAGAAATCCATTGGATTCAAATCAGGTGATCGAGCAGGCCATGCAATGGGTACCCCTCGACCTTTCCATCCTTGTGGAAATGATCATTCCAAAACTTACGAACTATCATACTGAAATTAGCTGGAGCACCATCGTGTAAAACCAGCATTCGTTGGATGATGTCCAGAGGTACATTATCAGTTAAATGATACAACTCATTTCTGAGAAACTGGAAATAGGTTTTTCCATTCAGACGCGGAGGGAAGAAGTAGGGACCAATAAGGTGATCATGAATGATTCCACCCCAAACGTTGAGAGAAAACCTCTGTTAATGGTTGTCCTGTCGTACTTCATTAGGATTTTCAAATGCTCAGTTATGAGTGTTATGAAAATTGAAGATGCCGTCGCGATTGAAATCAGTCTCATCCGTGAATTAGAAAGATGCAGGTTAGGAAATTGATGAGCATAGTGCACTGCTGTAACATTCGTTGACAGAAACGTCTTCTTGGCTCAAAGTCCGTCTCATGTAATCCTTTCACACGTTGCAGGTGATACGGATGCAGAAGATTTCCATTCAGAATTATCCAGATAGTCATATGACTAATTGTTTTCCTTAAACGTCTTGTGTTTTGTGATGGATCTGCATCCACAGCACGAAGAACTCGTTCTTCAAGCTCAATGCCTCGTACCGCTCTTGGTCTCCCAACATCCCTAGTACTCCAGGATAAACTTCACTGCTCGTGCGCATTGCCGTCTGCACGCCCATCGTCTGTTCACTCATGGAATACGTCATCTTTGACCTATAACAACGAAACGGTTGATTTTCAGACTCGTGTACATATGATTTTTTTTACCGTTTTGATGTCGGGAACACGTACCCCAAATATATAACCCCACTAATGATACATCCTGTAGAAACGGATGAATGAAATTGATGCAATTAATGCTCATATTAACATGGAACGCAGCCCTGAGTTTTCATAATCTACCTCGATAAGCGAAACTCCAAAAAGAAAGGCTTATTCAAGTGTTTCACCCCAAATGAGATTCTAACTCGCGCCATGAGCATTAGAATGTAAACGGGCTAATAGGAAAGACATAGTAGTACCAAATGTGTTTTGAAATAGAGTACATACACCTGAATTTATATTACTAAGTGTGGACATCCGAGCGGAATGTCCCAAAAGGCAAAGTCTGTGGCCCGCATTCGAATCGATCCCCGGCGACCGCCCACTCTGATTCATGGGTTTTCTCTAGGTGTCTTTGTCGTCAGGCGAATGCTGGAGTGGTTTCTTTCACCCTCATTCATCATTTCAATCATCCTCCTACAGCCTTTGGCCTGTTTCAGCGTTGGAAGTGTCGGCGATGGAGTTTTGGTGCAGCAGGGAAAAGGATGCTCTCTGTGAACTCTCTCCTCCCTAAGCCTTTGCCTGGCTGCCGGAGTATAAAGACCGCACATTGGGGGGGGGGGGGCGTTGGACCCTTGTGGGTTGGGATCGGTGTGCCTGTCCGTTTAAACCGGGCATTTATATCTGGAAACTGTAGAAACCCTGTAATTGCTGAGCCGTCACTCCTGGTTCCGGCCGTCCCGTGTTTCTTTTCATCTCATCTCTTCCTCCAGGAACCCCCTCTCGTAAGAGCGTAGTTACAATATCTGGATTCACTGGATCGGTGCCGAATCCCCTCCGCTTTACTGTCCAATCCAAGTGTAAACAGTTGTGTGATTTCACATACATGTTAAGTGATTATAATATTAAATTTTAAATTCTGTTTGAATTTTATATCTCTACTTTATAATCTATGCAATTTTTGAGCAGAACTTAAAACTTTTAGCTTTAGTATTAATAGCAATCTTATAAAACAGTTAAAGTATTGTTTTCATATTATTGACTCCAAATATTCAGAATAACTAACCTCTGCAGTGTAATACGAAATATGTTATATACCTCCAGTCCACAACGATGCTCAAAAACGATTCAAAATTCTCTTTCACATATCCTTTTATAGAAATTAGATTTAAATCTCCCGCAAAAATCTCAAATTCTTCTCCGAGTGCATGACTACCAGATTCCACTTTATGGCTTAGCAAATAATTAAACATAAATTTTAATTTTAATTATACCCTGGGAATGTGACAATATGTTAGTGGTCACGAAGAGGTGAATTTGCGCCTAATTCATAGTTGCCCTTATCTAAGACCGTGCGTACCGCCCACAAGCAAAACCTTATGATGTGTTAGCACGGAAAGAAAAAACGACCCCTTTTCCTCTCTCAACGAATTTCCAAAGCTTTTCATTCCAATGTTGTACATAGGGCAGATAACGATTCGGACGTGACCAAAAGTACAAACATGTTATTGTTTTAATTCAAGCTAAAAAAAAAAAACAGCGGGATGGCTAAACCTGTTAACGTCTCAATATAGAGATTTCACCGGAAATATACGTATTAGGCCCTCTGACTCCAAAGACATTCTTAGAAAAGATCTGTGCGTGCATGTGGGTGTGTGTGCGTGTCTGTGAACAGTAAAAGTCAAAAACTAAAACTCGGTAACGGAGAGGGATGACTCAGGCTGGAGCGTCATTGACCTGCATTCAGGAGGTCCCGGATTTGATTCTCGAACACTGCCCGCTCTGACCAGGTTTCGTAGGTTTCCTCGGGCCGTCGCGTGAATGCTTGATCCTCCATTTCGTTCCTTTAATAATTTCATTCATCGTTCACCGCGTTTGATTTGTTTCATAGGCGGTGATTTGTGGCATTGAACAAGGATGCTCTTAGGGAAATTTCTCCGTCTCTCGGCCTTGGGATGGTAGATGGATATAAGGACCGCACCTTAGGGGAGGCATTGAGCCCCGTGTGAGTGGGGTCCCCGGTTTGCCTGTCCGACTGCCGGGGCGTCTCAATCTAGAAACTGTAGGGACTCTGTCATTGCTGGCCCATCAGTCCTGGAACCCGGTGCCTCCTTTCACCTCATCTCTCCCTCCCGGAGGCGCCCTTTTGTGGGGTGTTTTAAAATACCCTCATTACTGAACTGCTATCGAATCCCCTCCGCCTCACAACGTAATCCAAAAACTCGGTAAGATAGCAAACTTGTTCATCGTGTTTCAAGGATACGACATAAATATTTCAAGAAAAAATACAGCAAAACCCACCCTTTACATTGAAAAACTTCGTTATTTTTTATTTTCTCCAAAATGGCTGTAACGATTTTGATTGAAGTAACAAACGCCTAAGATATGTACATGACAAATAAAATGTATATCTTGAGTTTTATGGATAAAGACATTGAGGTCCTCTTCATTCAGAAGGAATTTTGTGTCAGTTTCTATATCGGGTAAACATATGAAATAGACAACAAAATGTACCACAAAAGAAATGTAGACCACTTTTAACACACAACTGATTTGTAATAAGTCTTTCTGTGTCATCGGCCATTTACAAGAGTCCGTTGTTATCGGTTTCAAACTTTAAAAGATGGCATTTTCTTATGTTGCTGTCGAAATTCAGTTGTTTCCCGGTATATCATGGAAAGAGTATAGAATTTTAAGGCCATAATACAGCGACTATATTTAAATATGAGTATTGACTCGGTTTCCTCTATCCCCCTTGTATTTACAACGAAATATCAAAAAACTATTTTCCAAGAGTTAATAAAAAAAAGGAATATTCGTAGGAATATTCTGTAGAGACCGTATAAAGAATCTGAGGTGTTGCACTCACATGACTTTCTCTACTCTTGTACAAACCATTTTTACAAACGCTTATTCTCCATCTACTTCATGTTAATCGAGATAAACATTTGCAGAAACTAGCTTATTGCTAATTTTCTTGTAGGTGCAAGGGGAATATGGTAGGCTTTAAGCGATAGTCAAATGTTTTAAGAACTGGATGCTATGTGGAGCATTCCATTCTCTTTGCATGACCAGGACGTATAAAAAGAAGAATAACGAATTTCCATTTGAGAAAAAGTATAAGTATTGGAAAATTCAAACCAATAACAAAAAACATCTTCGAAATGGTTAATCGACACAAAGAAAGTATATAATATAAATTGTGCGTTTTAACGAGAACTACATTGTTTGCGTAGTAAAATTTTGTCTACCTCTTACAGTTCAGCAGTTTGCAGAAGTCATTCAGAATGAAGAAGACCATGATGATGATTTTCTTTAAAATCTTCGTATCGCATCCTTGAATGATACTAAACTCAAATATCAATTTAGTACTTATTCCCCTTTTCGTTTTTCAGTTATGCTGTTCACAAGCAGACGCACGGACATACACAGGACATGTTTCCAAAAACGCTTTATTTGGATTCAGGCACCTTAAAAAATGTATTTTTGGTGAAATATTGGTATCTAATTTTGAGTAGAATGCAATACTTCCCCTACTTACGTAGTAGAGGAAGTAATAAACGATAATTGTATGGAGAAATTCATGTGAATGTAACAAAGCTATTTTCGTTATAATGTTTATTACAAAGTCTGTTTGATTAGCTCTAAATTCTTTGTATTTGGAAATTGATTTTAATACTTGTGGCTGTCAGACAACTGTCAATGTTTCCCTTTTTATTGTTTACCTGAATTATGTTGCTTCACTTTGCCCATTAGGTAGCAGTAGAGAAAGGGAACTAACTACGTCATCACTTGGATGTCGGAAGTGCCTGTGTGGTGGTTAGTTCTAGCCGGATTTCGGTGGCTTAATGTGTTAAGTGTTCCGTAGTGTGTGAGTGCGTATGTTAGTATGGAGGCTAAAGTGATTTTGAGTTAAAACGGTAAGACATTAATGGAGCAGATTACCAACTGGAAATCAAGAAGGGAAATGTAAGTATTCATATTGATGTATATTTAATTTCAGACGAAATGACTTCCAGCCTTTGTGACGGTTAAATGAATATTAGTTCAATTCTATTAGCTTGCAGCTGGGAGTAGAAAAATATTTATTTTAGTACTAAATAGTTTCTAGAAATACAACGTCTAGCTTAGAAGCAGATGAACTAATAACTATTTCATCCACCAGCAACTAGAATATTTCATTTTATTGGCAAAATATGTTTTAAATTAAGAAATCTGATGTGAAACATTCGCATGTCTTTCTCTTTCCTCTATCAAAGAGTCTCTTCAACCTAAATAAATACATTTAATTAAACTTAATCCAACCTTAAAAGGTTTTTTTCTTACTATTCTCAACAAACTATAAAGACATTGGAAATTATACTTTATCTTTGGTGCTTGAGCAGGTATACTCGGAAATTCTTTAAGAATTTTATCACTGGGTATACAATTATTCTTACTCAAGTTTATTTTTCTGTCTACCCCAATTTAATCCAAATAAACCTTTGCAGAAATAGCTGCATTACACATCAGTTGTATATAAAAAGGAAACAGCAATAGCCATATGTTTAAGAACTGGACGCTATATGCCGGTATATTCTATACTGTTGCCATGAAATTTCATTCTTTAATAATGGACATTCTAGAAATGGCTTACCCTACTTATTTGAAATAAATCCTATGTTGTAAAGAGATCTAGGTTTTTTTGTGGAGTAAGTTTTCGTCTATCGTTTAAAGTTTACCAGTTAGGCAAGGTTGTAAAAAATAGTCTATGAAGAGAACTTCATATGCTTCACAGAAAATTCTAGATATACATTTTATGTTTAATGTAAAATCTTTCATATACGGTATTTTAAACAAAATCGTTCGAGCTATGTTTTAGAAAATCAAACATTTCGAAAAATATTCCATCAAAGGAATATGAGATGGAGGGATTTTATCTCATGTCGCATCTTTGGAAGATTTTGAACCTAAATACCAAGTTTGGTATTTATCTGACTTTTAGTTTTTGAGTTAAGCTTTCACAAAAAGAGGGACACATCACGGACACGTTTTCAAATATGTGTATTTAGATTCAGAGGGTCTCAAAGTATGTATTTCCAGGGAAATATCGGTACTGAACTTTTGGGTGAAAGTAAAAAAAAAAAGTCTCCAAAAGATTATTGTTTTTCAAGGCCAGTTATTTCATAATATATATTATGTGTATACAATATACTATTATATGAAAGTAGCCATCAGCATGCATGCCGAGCTGCGACCCATTAGACCTGCTTCAACTTCAAGTCCATTGTTTATTCCGAATTTTAGTTTTCCTGTTCTTTTTCCCCATTTTCGTTTGAATGGGGTCATTAGCTCGCGTTTCATGCATATTTCTGCCGGTGATCTCTGACAGACTGTATATACACTACAATTTTGATGAGCTTTTAATATCAGGTTCGTGTATTTGTTCTTGAATAATTCAAGGTGATAAAGTATAGATCTTTATATACGTATATTAGTGCTGCAAAACTAATAAATTGCTCCTTTAGGTTGCTTTGAGAGTAGAGACGTGTCTCGTACATATTTCTTAATTTGCATTTATTGCCTTGATTAACGTTTATGATTATAGAATTTCACTTGTGAAGCAACATATGGCCCTATTATTCTTTAAACTTTAGGATTTCCTTAACAATGGTTATTTAGTACCTTTTTGGAATATTTTATGTTGCATTTTTATTATACATAGAGCTTATACTTTCATGCAGCAGAATTCATTTTAATATAAGCATGACTTACTTAATTTGCCCTGTGAAGCACTGAGTTGAAACTAATTTTTTAAACTACTTTTACTAACCTCTTTACTATATAAAATGCTTCTTGAACTATATTTTATAAATAATTAAGTATTAATTTTGATTATTGCACTAGTTAAAAATACCAACTGAAATTATTTTCCATAATTCGCAGTGAAAAATTTGAAAAGGTAACAGCATGTACGCAAAATACTTTTTTCTTAAAGCAATTAAAATTAAAAATTCCTGCATAAAAATATGTTTGTATATTAAGCTAAAATTAATAAATTTGGGTCGTACGGTCCAAGGAGCATTTCATATTACAATATCAAAAAGTGATTAACAAAGGTTTTATATAGCTGCTATTATGCTATGTGCAATAATGCTTCATGTTCTGAGTGTATGGTAAAAAACTCAAGACAATCAGAAAAAAGCACGAATTCCTTTATTTCCATGGATAAATTTCATTAAACACTTTCAAATTCACTCTCACATTCATATTTCTAGACTGCGGAGAATAGTGAAAGATTCTGGTTAAAGAAAACCCCGTCCTAACCGAGATCACAAGTTGAGAAGCCAGAACGCTGACCACTCGACCACAAAAACAGTCGCATCTATTCTGCTTTCAACATACGCAGTAATGAATTTGCTTATATGTTTAGATTACTAACACGTTTTATAACTTTGTCTAATTTAAACGACTGTATTACTATAGGTAAACGGGATTAATACTAAAACAACGGAAAGAAAATAGGTTAACCAAAATCAAAGTTTGCTTTCTATGAACAGCTCCTTAGCAAAAATGCGTATTTTCTCCCTACTATCTCGGGCATATTGAACTAGTCATTGTGTTTTGCGGGCTGGGTTCCATTTTTCCAAGTTGTAATATGACTTTTTTGTCATTTTCTGCAATAACACATTTTTTGGCATTTTAATAAGATTTTGCACCTTCTACCTGTAATAAATGGCGCCATTTTACAGCTGATTATTTTGAAAGAAGCATCTTATTAAATAAATCCATTATTGGTGAATGTTTAGGGGAAAATACATATTATTTACATTTTATTACGTACATATTTTTAGTGCAACTCATTTTTTCCCCACATTTTTGTTTGGAAAATAATAATGAACAACTTTTGTCTTAAACATTTTTTGAATAAAATATTTAATATGTTTTGAAAAGCATTATGGACGTTAGTATATTGAAAGACTAACTTATATTTAATAATTTTGAAATTAAAAAAACATAAACGCAGTTTAAATACAGACATTAAGTTTGTTTTCATACTTCTTAAGACTTATTATAACACAACTATTGGTGTAATAAAAATATTTCTAATAAAATCTGTTCATTATTAAGGTAAAATCAAAATGTGTTATAACACTTTGGGCTCGGATTTTAAAAATCGAACTAACCATGAAATAACCATAAAATATGAACAAAATAAAATAAAATACACATAATTGTTTTACCCCTTTAAAAGAAGACGACACAGCGTAGTTTCGACCACGCACGTATGGTACAATATTTCCGGTGGCCTTCGCCCCACGTTTACATTCCGGTGGCCTTCGCCCCACTTTAAAAAATAAACTTTGTAATTTGAATGCTTATTTAAATATTATATATGTATGCCTCGGCTGCGTCAGTATTACATTGCAGAAACGCGTATCTCTTAGCAGGGGTTGGTGCGGCTAAATAGTGAAGGCTTACACAATTTATAATTTTTTTTTACTTCGCTCCTTTTATTATTCCTTCTCGCGATTAAATAACACTTTACTGTGTATCCTACTGTAGAGCTGTGAGATTATTGTTACTTGTATTTTTTAACACGTAAGCTTTATATTATTCTCGCCGTAATAAATTTTTATATCTCACATCGAATACGTATCGAACTGCTCGGGAACGCTCTCTTCTAGCGTCTGGCTTCTACCGCCTAAATTTATACTTTTACTATATGCTGTTCACACGACTTTTTTTCCAACAATGCTTTATTTGGATTCAGGGCACCTCAAAACATACATTTCTGGTGAAATATCAGTATCGAATTTTTGGATGGAATGCAATACTACCCCTACTTACTATACTCAGTAGAGGAAGTATTGTATTCCATCCAAAAATTGATACTGAGATTTCACTGGAAATTTCGTTTTGAGGTGCCCTGAATCCAAATAAAGCATTCTTGGAAACAAGTCTTGTGTGTGTGTCTGTGAACAGCATAACTCAAAAATGAAAACTCTGATAAATACGCAACTTGGTATTTGAGTTAAGCATCTTCCAAGGATTCGACACGAAGATTTTCAAGAAAATCCCCCACCCCAACTACCCTTCACATTGAACATTTCTCAAAAATTTTGATTTTCTCAAAATTGACCCTAAGGATTTTGATTAAGATATTATACGTTTAGGATATTGTAATGGCAAACGAAATATATATATATATATATATATATATATATATATATATATTGAGTTTTCTGGGAATGTCCCCAAAAGTCGCATAACAGGTAAACCGTAAGAGATAGACAAGTTTTACTATAAACAGAATATAGGTATGGTTAAAATACACCATTTATGTCATACACAATTTTTGTCGAGCGAACAATTTCCGAGATATTTCCTACTATTTCTTTGAATGTTCGAATACTTAAACTTTTTTCCCAAATGGAAATCCCTTATTCGTTTTTTAAATTTTATTTTATTATTCTTTTTATTTCCTCGACATACAAAGAGAATGGAATGTTCCACATAGCATCCATCTCATAAAAGATTTGACTATCGCTTAAAGCCAACCATATTCCCCGTGCACCTACAACAATATTAGCAATAAGATAATGTGTGCAAATGTTTATCTCGATTAACATGCAGTAGATGGAGAATAAGCGTTTCTAAAAATAGTTTCTACAAGAGTAGAGAAAGTCATGTGAGTGCAACACATCAGATTGTTTTGCAGATTCGTCTACTGTAAAACATGAATATTTTTAAAAATAGACCGCATTGAGCATTTTTATAATGAATTTACAGAATAAAAATTAACCATAGAATCTAGAATCTTCAAACATGGCATAAATATTACTGTTATGTGTAATAAGTGACGTAAATTTCAACAAAATATCTTGCATATTGTGGATTTTCCAGGCTTCACAGCTGTTTAAATGAAATCCATGTTATCGTGGTTTTCATTGTAAGGTTGCTTTAATCAGTTTAATTATATGAATTGGCAGCGTCAACATGTTAATGTTGTTGTACTCGCTTCATTAAGACACATAAGATATTTTTAACCTTAAAATAAAACACTTTTGCCTGACCTGCGGGTTAAATCCCAACAGAACGAAAAAAAAAGGCTTAGCCATTTTATTATTAATGAAATGACGCCCTTGTTGGCAAGCCCTTAGATTACTTTGCGTGACTGTACCCACTTTAGGCTTTAAACACAACTTTCTCTGAACGCCTTCCCGCTACACCGAGTTAAATTCATTTCGCCTCTTCAAGGCCGAATTTTATTCTTTTATTTTTGCTGGAAGCAGCACGGCAGCGCGGTTAGCGTGCCGCAGATTGTTTTGCTATATCCACTGACCTATTTCCGACCTTTTCCTTGTAATTCCCTTCTTCTTCCGCTATGCATTTCAAGATAATCACACTGGTTTTTATTAATCCCCAGTTTCTTTATCTGCAGCAGTTATTCAAAGTCTGATTTAGTTGGAATAGAAACGGCCACGAGGCGGCTACATTCTTTGCTTTTGCAAAGGAATGGGCAGAGAATTTAGGAGTCGCCACATGCCGAGTAGGCCACGGGAGATTCATTCCCACGGGAGGTCATTACCCTTTCATAATAAGAGCTAATATGTATACTTGTATCCACTGCGATCAAGATCGTAGGATCTTTAATCGTACCAAAATTGCATGTGCTAGAAGGAATGCATATACTGCATCAAATTCTAGAAACAAAATAGTCTTACGAGTAGTACGTGAAGGAATAGAAAAACAGAGAAAACTACCAATATTTTGAACTGTTGTGTCCACAAACGTTGCTGTTAGAATGTATTGTGGTTTATATAGTGTCTTACAGAATAATTCAGAAATAGTTTAATATATGGAAAATAGTTTTTAGTTCCACAGTTACTTGTTTAGACACTATTGTATATCAGGTGGAAATATGTAAGAAAAAATTCCATTTAAGACTTTTTTACCCATTACTCAAAACCTATTTGGGTTAGAAGGCAAATTTGCATACGTAGCCATTAAACTAACTTCTAAAAAAAGTTTATCTTTATTTTTGGAGCTTAAACTGAAACTTTGTTTGCTATTCTAGCATATAAATATTTAAAAACCAGACTCGTGTTATTATAGCGGTGCAACAATTTCATACATCTTTATTTAAATTATGAATTTTAATTATGGGACATTTTTATAATCAAACTCAAAATTTTATTTGCACAAAGGTTGTCACAGAAATAATAAGGTATTAGACTAATTTAGTGATTACTACTTGGGAAATAATCATTAAACATGTTAGGCTTTTAAACTAATTTTAATTTCAGATATGGGTACTAAGTCATACATGGAACTTTTTTTTAATTCTTTTCCGCCTGACATAGTATCTATACAGTAACTATGGGGTTAAAATTATTTTTCATATATTGAAATGATGTTCAATAATCTAATAAGATACTATATAAATCACATTAAATTCTAATCCCAACTTTTTGAGATAGAGTAGTTTAAATATGGCAATTTTTTCTCTGTTTTTCCAATTAGGTCATGTGCTACTCCACTTAACGTGACTTAATGATATCCTCTGTGAGAAAAAGCATAAATTGCCAAAATGTTTAAATTTGATTTTACTGTTATTAACCACCACAAAGCTTTTGCTTTAGCTCTATGCAGCTTTTATAGTTATACGACGTTTTAGAACATTTCACATAGCAATTAAATTTGTGTATAAGCTTAGCGTCCTATAAAATTACAGTAAACTACAGGTTTCGCCTAAAACAAACTTAATGAACAAACCATTCAAGAGAGAGGCCTCAGGAATCCCAAATACTAAGTTAACCGCAGAGAAAGAGAAAAATAAAATTCTCGTTACATTCACATGACATTTTCTAGCCTCTATCGCTTATTAGTGGGTATACAAACCATTCTTATTAAATCTTCGTTTTCTATATACTACATTTTAAACAAAATAAACCTTTTGCAGAAATAGCCACATTACCCTTTTCGTTTTAGATACAAAGGGAACAGCGATAGTGAAATGTTTAAGAACTGGACGCTAAATGCTGGCCTTAAAATTCCATGCTGTTTCAATCTAATCACGAGAAAAAACTGAATGTAGAAATGGCTTTTAAGAATGACGAAGTGATTGCAATTCGAACCATTAATAACCGATATCTCGGAAATGGCTTATGCCAGAAAGTTATTTGGAATAAATTTTGTGTTAAGGAGATCTACATTTCTAGTGTATTGCGTTTTCTTCTAACGCTTAACGTTTACTAGTTATACAAGATTATACAAGACTCCTTTCGAATTAGGCGGACTTCAAAAGACTATTCCCAGAATATTCAAGCTATACCTACGTTTTATTTGTCAATAGTATAAAGTATTTTAATCAAAATTGTTAGCGTAATGTTTTGAAGAAAAAAAATGAAAGTTTCGAAAAATCTGCTATGTACGGTTTGGGAGATTTTGTTGAAAATGTTTATGTTGCAGAGATCTAGTTTGTTTGTGTGTTACGTTTTTGTCTGTCGCTTAACGTTTACCAGTTATATAAGATTATACAAAATTCTTTACAAATTAACAGGACTTCGTAGGCTATTCTCACAAAATTCAAAATATAAATTTTATTTGTAATGTAAATATATTTAATATACGATATCGTTACAGCCATTTTTTTAGAAAATACAAAATTTCGAAAAATTTTCCAGCCTAGTAAGGCTAGTTTTGGATGGGGTGGATTTTCTTGAAGATCTTCGTGTTACATCTTTGCAAGGTACTGAACTTAAATACAAAGTTTGGTATTATCCGACTTTTCGTTATAGAGTTATACTGTTTACAGACAAACACACGGATCTATTCCTAAAAGTGCATTTTTTTATTCCGGCGATCTTGAAACTTGCATTTTCGGTGAAATCTCGGTATCTAATTACTTTCTCTACTACGTATAGTAAGTAGGGGAAGTATTGTATTCCACCTAAAAATTCCATACCGAGATTTCACTGGAAATATATGCTTTGAGACCTCTGAATAAAAAAAAAACATTTTTGGAAACGTGTCCGTGTGCGTGCGTGCGTGCGAGCGTGCGTGCGCGCGCGCGCGCGTGTGTGTGTGTGTGTGTGAACAGCATAACTCAGAAACGAACAGTCGGATGAACACCAAACTTAGTATTTAGGTTCAGTATCTTCCAGAGATGCGACACCAAGGTTTTCAAGAAAATCCCCCACCCCAGATTACCCTTTACATGGAACATTTTTGGAAAATTTTAATTTTCTCAAAAATGTCTTTAACGATTTTGATTAAAATATCATATGTTTAGATTTTTTTATGACAAATGAAATGTATATCTCGAATTTTTGGGAATGTCTCCAAAAGCATTCTTCATTGTGAACGACTTTTGCATAACTGGTAAACCATAAGAGATAGACAAAATTTTACTATACAAAAATGTAGATCGCGTTAAAATACACAATTTATGTCATATACATTTCTGTTTGTTGAGTGAACCATTTTCGAGATATTGCTTGTTATTCCCTTAAATGTTTCAATACTTATTTTCTCAAATGGGAATTCGTTATTCATTTTTTGTTTTGGATATGCAAAGAGTATTAATTTGTGGCAAAGAGAATGGTGCTGCACATAGCAACCAGCTATTAAGAGATATGTCGATGCTTAAAGGCTACTGTATTTCTATATTGCCCTTGCAAATACAAAAAAGGGGAACATAGTAGGCCTTAAGCGATAGTCAAATACTTCTAGAACTGGTCGCTATGTGTAAAATGTAATTCTCTTTGCATGTCAAAAGATCGTTTCTGCAAATGTTTATCTGGATTATTAAGAAATACATGGAGAATAAGAGTTTGAAAAAATAGTTTGTACAAGAGTAGAGAAAGTTATGAGAGTCTGACACATCAGACTTTTTTGTTGATGGAATGCAATAACTTCTCTACTATTGTGCACGTGGTAGAGAAAGTGAAAAAGAAAGAAAATAGGAATTAAGTTAAAATGTGAGCTATTCAACGAAATCTGCTGTTTTTGTGCTGTAAGATTCTGTTTATTATTTACAGTATACCAGTTGTGTAAAAGTCATTCTAATCAATAGAAATTATGATGGTGTTACAAAACTAAATACCTGCATTTTATATGTCATGAAAATATTTTAAAGATTGTAACGTTCCTGGAAGACTGATTTAGAAGTAGTCGATGCGTATAAGTCACAATTACTTAAAAAATGTAGTAGAAAAGTAAAATGCCGGGCTCATTATAGAATGCATTGGAAATAAAGCATTCCCGCAGAGTAATAATTGTTTTGTTCTACTAAAGGTTAAAGGAATTGAACAAGGATGCAAATCAGCTTTAAATAAAAGTAAAAATCCTTACAGTCCCAAGGGTATTGAATATATTAATGCTCAAATGTGGAAGCAGAGATATTTTACAATTGAAGCTGATTGCATTTCAATTTGTCCTTCTCACACAGTATTTGCCATTTTGAAATGAAATTTATCACGCGATAACATAATATAAACTCGCTTCCATGAGATATTAAATTTCGCTCTACACACTACAAGAATTTAGAATTTCACTTACGCCAGAAGTATATGATATAGATAATTTAGACAAGGTCGAAATGGCGATGAAGCCCCCGACACGAGGCTCAATAAAAGTCCTTCTTCTCTGGTCGTAGTCGTCTTCCGTGGACTAGTGGTACCGTGCTAGCCTCTAGTTCTCAAGGTCGCGGATTCAAACCCGGCGGAGGGCGATGGATTTTTTCGGGCGTAAAAATTCTTAGCATGGCTTCCTTCGGAAGGGAAGTAAAGCCGGTGGTTTCGTGCCGTAAATTTACGGCACGTAAATGAAACTCAAGCCTGATAGAGGCTTCTGTGCAAAATTACGGATCTTTCACGCCCAATATGGAATGGTGCGTTAAGAACCATAGTAGTTAAAGAGCGTCCATAAATAAAACTCAATTAGAATTTTTGGCTGGTTGTCCAGAACTGTTACACTCTTTTGCCTGAACATACGATATTTTAATGAAAGTCGCAAAACCATTTTCATAAAATCAAAATCTTTGAAAAGTGTTCCTTTAAATAGTATTTTTCGGTAAGGGATTTTCTTGAAAATCGTATTGTCTCCTCGGAATGTGTTGAATTATATGCTAATTTTGGTATTTAATATATTTTTCGTTTTTGAGTTTTGCTGTTCACACACATACCCACCTACGCTCGGATCTCTGACTAAAATGCGTTTTTTGAATTCAGGGAGTGTCAAGAATTTTATCTGTGGTGAAATCTTAGTATCGAATTTTTGGATGGAATACAATACATCCACTAATTACTATAGGTAAGTAGTAGAGAAGTAGTAAACGATAGAGGTGAGAAAGAGCTTGTGAATGTAACGCATCAGATTTTTTTTTGTTAAATGCAAAGTTACCTGTGTGATAAACACATCAACGGCAGGGAAAACAAACGTTGTATATGAATGATTATCGACTTATGTGAAATATTCATGAAAGCGTGTAATGTTATGTGTATCACGATGAGTCATTCATCAGTGAAGTCTATTTATCACGCAACACCGATGTTAAGCTGTATAAGAGAATGTTTGTAATTAATTTTTTTTCGCTGAAACCTCGCGTGGTTGTAACACCATCTGTTAACTTCATATCATCACCGACAATAAAGATAGATCACATTGACCTGTTTTGAAATCCTTCTGGTGGCATCTTTTCTTCCATTTGAATCGTATTTCTCCCTTTCGGCAGATTTGTTAGTCTTTATGGCGTTCGGAAAATGTTGTTTAACCACTCCTGTTTATTTTTGTGGTATTTTCTTCCCTACATAAAATCTGATATGTTTAATTCAATGGCTTTCTCCACTCACCCTTCCTCATACTTTTTTTTAAACTATATTCTTGTATCTAGTTCTGGAACTCATAATAAGCTTCCATTACCTTCTACACTTCCAGGTATAAGAAGAATACAGTAAACTAAAGCGATAGTCAGATTTTTAAAACGAAAATCGATAAACATGGGGGACCATGGGGGACTGTAAGTTATCTCCAAAACTAAGTTGTAGAAGGAAATGTGTTTAATAAAAGTTGCTTGACAGTATGGGGTAAAGTAAATGCCATTAGTCGTGTTTTATTGGAGGATGTTATGATGGTCATTTTAGGGTCAATTTAATTTTTTAAAATGGGAACCTACACACACATACGCACACATGCACCCACACACAGAGACACACACAAAAAGAGAGAGAAACAAACAAACAGAAACACGCAGAGATACAGACACTTGTTTTTCCAGAAATGCGCTTTTTTTTGGATTCATGTCACCTCAGAACGTGTATTTTCTTGAAATCTCAGTATCGAATTTTGGGGTGGAATGCAATATTTCCCCTACTTACCACGTAAGTGGCAGATAAAGAAACATATTACGAGTTTCCTTTATTGCATTATTTATAATGTGCAACAGGCAGATTTCTCAGAAGTCTTAAATTATTCGTTATTCTGTGGCTTAATGCACAAGTAGTGGGTTTCGGAAGTTAGAAATGTTTGCCTGCACTATTTTATAAGCATAAGATTTGTCCGCTTCTTGTGTTTCTTTAAGTGTGTACCATTAATTGTACCACGAATATATTGAAACGTGTATATTTTGCTTTCTCTACCACCTACATAGCAGTAGAGAAGATATTGTATTCCACCCAAAAACTATATGCCGAAATTTCACCGGAAATGCATGTTTTGAGACTTCTGAATAAAATATATTTGTAGAAAAGGTTCCCTGTATGTCTGTAAATAGCATAGCACAAAAACGATAAGTTGATAAATACCACACTTTGTATTGAGGTTCAGTACCTTCTAAAGATGCGATACGAAGATTTTCAATAAAATCCCTCCACCCAAACTAACGTTTACATGCAAGAGTTTTCGAAATTTTTTATTTTCGCAAAAATAACTAACGATTTTGATTAAAATACCACATAACAAAGACTTTTACATGACAAACAATATGTATATATTGCATTTTCTGGGAAAAAGCCTTGAAATTCTTTATTCGGAATGAATTTTATATAATTTTGTATAAGCACTAGACGTAAATGCACTATACAAAAAATATACATCTCTTTAAAACATACAATTTATTTAAAATACGCGTTTTTGTGCCATAAGCCATTTCTGAGATATCCGTCTTTAAAAGTTCGAATTGTTCATTTCTGGTGATTGTTAAAGGTCTTTCAACATTCAGTTGTTTTTCGCGAATTTCATGGAAACAGTATGCAATTTTAAGACTAGCATATAGCGTCCAGTTCTTAAACATCTGACTATCGCTGCTCTTTGAATGTATAACGAAATGTGTAATGTAGATATTTCTGCAAAGCTTTATTTGGATTAAAACGTAGTAGATATAAAAATAACGTTTAGTTGGAATGCTTTGTATATTCACTAATATACGATACAAGGTAGAGAAAGTCATGTGAATGTATCACATATTTTTTATGAAACATTTGACATACCCATACGTTATACAGGGTGGACCATTTAAGTTGAAACTGTACAATTTGTCCAAAACTAAGCGCTGTAGGAAGAAATGTCTTGAATAAAAGTTGCTTGATATTATGGGGGAAAGTATGTGCCATTAGTAGTGTATTTTTATTAGGAGTCCGTTGTGATGGTCATTTTATGGTCATTGACCCTAATCGTAGATTCCCATTTAAAACATTAAATTGACCCTAAAATGACCATCAGAACTCCTCCAAACAAATAACGGCTAATGACATTTACTTTCCAACATAATTTCAAGCAACTTTTATGCAGGACATTTTTTTCTACAACGCTTAGTTTTGGAGATATTTTACATTCCCAACTTAAATGGTCCACCCTGTATATCCCATAAAGATGTCAAAATTGTCCTATTGCTTTCTCGTTGCTTTTCAGATCTCTTCTAAGATTTATGTGCATATTTGAAATAAAATTCTACTTGCGCTGTCTCTGATCATGGTATTAGGCAACGCTTTGTCCTGTGACTCTCTAAGCCCTTTGAAAATACAGGGACGCTTATTGTTAAGTAGTATTGCGCTAATGAGGTTTCCTTACACTGCCCCTAGTGAGAAACGTTAGTATCTCTTTGTTTTAGCGTCAAGTAAGGAGATCAGATAGTAGAAACCAGCACCGGAAGTACATGTTCTTTCCGGATGAAAATCTCTGTGAGAACGCAGTCTGTATCGCTCCATTTCAGAGTTCATTAAGTTTGAAATCACTGTGGACAATTGCTCCCGACTAATTTACAAGTAGCGCTCAATGGAAAGCTGTAACTTGTTTTTTCTCCTCCACTACGACGCACTTAGCCTCTTTCTGCACCATTAAATGCCTATGGTTTCCAGGGAGGTAGTATCATTTTTCTCCCCAGAAGTCTTAGTCCCGGAGATGCCCCGGAGGAAAGGGTCCTTATAACGGTCACTGTTAGGATAAGAGGATGGAATTAGTGAACCATGGCTACACTCCAGTAGCAACTATGCTTTACAAAACAATAGAGGACACTGCTCCTTGAGAGAGAAGGGGTATAAATGGCTTCGATCTGGTGCTTGATATCAACAAGAGAGCAAGCTCTTAAAGGGAACGGCTCTTGTTAAGCTTATAGGCAAATCCTCAAAGGCTCCGATAACCAAAGGGAGAAATAAATCAGTCAGCCCTGTGTTTGCGAAAAATATTATTTCTGTGTGAACTAGATAGATAAGGTATCTTTATTGCTTTCAAATTATTGAAGTTATTTTGTGCCTGGACATTCACCGTACATGCACATTTAAGATACAATAGGGTGGAAAAATAAACAACAGAGAAAGAAAACACAACAAAAAGGAACAAGAAAAAGGGAAACAGAGATAAATTACCTTTGTCTAACTGAACAAATTAGACCTGGTTTCGCGCACTTTAGCCAAAAAATTGCCCATGTTTTGACAGTTCCTCTGGTCAGCGAGTAGATCCCAACATGCCAATCTCTTTCTTGAAGGACTTAAGAATTTTTCTTTCAGTTTAATTGTTCGCTAGTTCTCCCACTGTGCACATTCCGCCAAAATATGTACACAGTCCTCATCCAAATCACAGAATGGGCAGATTCTCCTGCCAGAATCGTCAGTCATTTTCTGTACCCTCCAGCCCCCCAGTCTAAACCGTGCCATTCCTGATCTTTCGTTTCTTTCTAAATTAAGTATATATGCCTCTTTACCCCAGTTCAATTTCATTTCATTTGCTAGACTTAGAGAAGGTTTAATTTTTCAATCCGATTCTATTTCCTGTTGGTTGATGTCTTCTTTTAACACCTTTCCATATGTTTTTGTCATTTGTTTCAGCTCTTAGCCATACTGACCCCACTCCTATTCTCCTCAAACCCCTTTTCAAATCAGCTGCCATAACTTAGGTGTGTGAACTAAAGTTGTAAGAAAGGTAATTAATCCAAAAACTGCAGTTCTAAGTTAAGATAAACTCGTAGCTTTTCGTAAGGAAAACATGCCTTTCTTATTCATATATTCAGAGTGCAGAATCTGAAGAAGTGCACTCCTGTTCAAAAATTAGATTACGCATGCTTTCTATACTGTTCTGCTGGTATTTGTAACTCTCTTCAAGAACATTCGCGTAAATATACTTCGCTAAAGGCACTCGTTTTTATAAACACTGGATACTTAGCCTGAGATTATATTATACGTACCTTCAGCTTGAGTTCTATTTACTAATTTCTGCTTCAGTTTTTGCAGAAACGTCCGCAATGAACATTGTTTCTCTATATGCAATGATTCACTTATATTTGTACTTTCTCTGCTACGTATAGTAAGAGCCCTAAGGCTTATGCCGAGCCTAGGTGAAAAGCGAGTCAGACAGTCATCCTGTTGAAGCCACATCGTAACCGTACGTAAGTAATCGTACAGCTGGAGAAACATATCAAGCAGCTGGTGAAAAATGTTGACGAGGAAGTCTATCGGTCATTAGTGAATAAACATTAGAAGATAAAAAAAAAGTTTTCGTAAAAGTTGTTTCATTTTAAAAGTACTAACCAATGATACTTTAAACAACCCATGTTCCCATTTAAAATTTCAAAGTACCTCCACTTCCAGTTTCTTTCGGAAAATAGAAATACCACCAATAAATTTGGTTTTCAATTTACTTTTACGAACAACGAGCATCTTATCGTTTTAGTCAAAAAAAAAAAAACCGCTGACACGAATGCTCTGGGACACCCGGTATATTTTCTGTGTAGTTAGTAAAACCCATTCCTATTAAAGAGGTGTTCGTAGATTATTCTCAGAAAATTAAAGCTATATGCTTTATTTGCCATATATATATATATATATATATATATATATATATATATATATATATTCTAATATCAAACCTTTTACGTTAATTTCTCAAAAATGGTCAATGAAATACCATATTTTGATATATTACATCATCTCCGTGATCTAGTGGTATCATACTAGCGTCTACTTCCCAAGGTTGCGGATTCCAACCCGGCGGAGAGTAATGGATCTTTTCGGGCGCAAAAATCCTTAGCAGGGCTTCCTTCGGAAGGAACGTAAAGCCGGTGGTCCCGTGTTGTAGATTTATTGCACGTAAAGGAACCTCAAGTCTGATGCAGAGGCCTCTGTGCAACATTTCTGGTCTTATATAGAATGGGATGCTAAAAACCATGGTGGTTGAAGAGCGCCCATAAATAACTCAATTTTTACGGTAAATGTAATTTTGTAATTACGTCAGATAACACCGAATAATTTTAAGTCGTGATTCAGGGGTTATACAGGATGTAACAAAATGTACGGTACAAATTGCAGGACACATACCTCACACGTAGACGAAGAAATTATGGTATATGAACATGGGTCTAAAAACGGTTTGTTACCATGTTACAACTCATTTTCTCCAACTCATTAATGATGGGAATGAAGAATAGAACATACCAGCATACCGCATGCAACTATTTCTCACAGAAGATGTTCAATATGCCTTCCGTGAGTATTGATACATGCATCAACCCGCTGTCAATCCGCTGTCTTAGTGAATCCCGATTGCGCTGATGTATCCCTGGAGCATTGCGTATGGTTTGGCAGCTTCCATAATACGAGCACGGAGACTTTGAACATCTGGTACTGGGGTTCGATACACAAGAGCTTTCTAATGCCCCCACAAATAAAATCCAGTGGGTTTAGAAATGTGGAGTTGGAGAACGTGAGTTGTAACATGGAAACAATGCGTTTCTACACCCATGTTTATCTAACATAATTTCTTCGTCTACGTTTGAGGAATGTGCCCTGCAATTTGTTCCCTACATTTTTGTTACACCTATATTTGAGTATTTTGTTATAGGGAATGTATTTCCGCAAACGTCTTGTTACCGAGCTAGAGATTATTAAGGTTTTTCAAACGCCATGTCGGGTTAGATGACATTCTGTCAAACAGATCCTTGTTTCCCCATAGCATTGAAATATCGCTGATGTATTGTTTTCTTTGTATTTTGCAATATCGCTTGTGTTCTGTTTCTAACATTGCTTATATCAACAGTACCTAAAACCTGTGTTTTGTTGTTAAAGTGGTAAGGGATTTCGTTGCATATTGTACAGCACTTTGGCTTGGCTTTGCGGTTCCTACAATAGGTGTAGGTTATCAATCTCACCTATCAGATATGCTAAAGTACTCCGTTTACTGGAAGGATTTTCAGTTTTACAGTCTATTGTAAAAATGTTCCACGTTACTTAGCATCACCTGCATAAATGTATTACGTTTATGGTGCCGCTTGGGGAAATGCAAAAAGGGCAGAGATCTTTATGCTGAGCTTTACCCAAGGGTACATTTGCCTCATCACAGCACGTTTAGTCCCATACATTAACTTCGAGAAACTGGAACTTTGCAAAAACAGGCGTATCGTTCGGGAGACAAAAGTGAATGTAAGAACAGTGGTTCTAGAAGAGGAGGCTCTTAATCGGCTCCATAATTCTCCGTCCACAAGTAGAAGAGCTATAGCGCACGCCATGCATGCAAGCCAGCCTTCGGTTACTAGAATTCTGCGCAAACAGCAATTACATTCGTATCATCTCAGCCGAATACAAGCCCTGGGGCTGATGACTTCCCCCCCCCTTCCCGACTATAGTCTACCCAGTGGTTTCTTCCTAAATGCATTGATCAACCAATAATTTCTACAACCATTTTGTGAACGGGCGAGAAGGTGTTTACACGAGAGGACATGTTTAACACACACAAGTCACTTTGGGCACAGGAAAACGTTACAGCTATTAGAGGTTCAAATTACCAATACCGGTTTGCGGAGAGCATTTGGGCTGGTATTGTGAGTTACAATCATAGGACCCTATATACTAGCTCTGCTTTTGACGGACCACATTTACCTACAGCTTTTACAACACACTTTGCCATAACTGCAGGAAGACATTCCTTTAGGAATTAATGGTTCCAAGGCGATGGAGCTCCTGCGCATTATTCCGGGACGTAAGGAATATCCTAAGTGTAACGTATCCTGATCGCTGGATTGGTAGAGAAGCACCGAAGTCAAGGCCAACACGTTCACCAGACTCTTGTGTAGGAGACAAGGAGAGCTGATGGCCAGGTCCTTTGTGGCATTTGATGATATTCCTGATATGCCACGCATTCTTGAAAGAATTAGGCAGTGATTACAATACTATCAACTATACTCGAAGTCAAAGGTCGGCATTTTGAACTACTTTATAGACACTTATTCAGTTGTTAAATTCTTGGTTTTGTTAGCTTAACTATGTTTGAAGCGTTTTCAAAACATATGTGTGGATCATCTAACTTTTCAAGTAATGAGTATAATATTGGGGAAAGTTAGACCAACAATAGTATACTTGTATATGTTATTGGCAATAACCTGTATTTGCAGCTGCAGGTCTGTTAACAAAAGTTTTCACCTACTTCAGAGCACATGGATTTAGTGCCATAAAATTAAATAAAGATTCACATGTTACTAAATCAGTTTAAGAGAGTTTTGCATTGTTTAAAATTAAAGATACCGACTACTCTTACTTCAGAAGTCTCAGTGCCTTGTAGTAAAAGATGCGTAGCGACCTGATCGGCGGAATTTCATCCAACCCGACGCGGTGTTTCAAAGACCACAATGTCTTGTAGCTCGATAACAAGACGTTTACGATATACATTCCCTAAAAGAAAATATTAAATGTTCCCCGAATCGCGCCTTAAAATTATTCACCGTTATTCTGACTTAACCTGCATATATACTAAATTTTCTGTAAATAGCCGTGAAGTCTTCTTCCTCATTGAGCTTTCTATAACTGGAAAACCACAAAGACTTTATGCAGGAAAAATACAGGGTTCACTTATAGCTTGTGTCAAATACCTTTTTCGTATCAGCAGCTGCTTCTAAAAACATTCACTGTTTGTCATAAGGAATTTTAAGTAATACAACTTAACCGTCCTTCTGTTTTTCATTAGATCATACAAAGAATAATAGCGACCTCTTTCTCAACGTTTGAGACCAACATTTAACATGATTTAAATGAAATAGAGACAAACACAAGCATTTGTATGAGTAATTTGCAAAAGAGTTAGGAAATAAAATGATATTATGCAGGACAAATCAGAACAGTGAGGAAAGAAAGTAAAGTCAATGCAACGCATCAGATTTTTTCTTTTTCTTCCTTTCTTTCTGTTTTCACAACGTTTTGTTATTTAAATTATTTATACAATACTAGCCGGTTAGACCAGCGCTACATTGGTAACTTTTTAAACCTCGAATGACGACTTCACTGATTAGATTTGCTTTTCTCCGTATTCATAAAACCGTCAATGATCTAGAGTTTTTTATTGCTAAATTCTCACCTTTACCGTTTACAACTATAATTTCATGAAGTACCTGGTATTCCTAATAGCATATGAAAAGCCGCTGATATTCATACAAATATCATATTGGCAGATGTTGCATTTCTGATTTTACTTAGCCTCCCCCGACAGTCATCCAAGCCACGGAAATGTTTATATATATATATATATATATATATATACAACTTATATATAAAAGTACCTTTTAGCCATGAGAAACATTATCAGAGTGGTCAGTTTATCTCGTACTTTAAATTAATTTTAAATCTTTGTACCTTGTCTTTGAACCATAGTTATTTAATCACATAGAAAGCCATACGTTTTCCCATAATACATAAACGCCTGACATTCATACACAACCAAATAGGGCGAAGCTGGTCATTGAAAAGATTCTCCACTCCCAGCTCACTAAGTTGAACATAACGAATATGGCACATGAGGTATGGGGTATTTACCGAAGAGATACTCCTTGCCACTAGGTCTAAGTAACTACAACCCCCGGGAGGAGGTCGCAGACGCGATTACCACACATGCACGCAAGTCCCTATCATTTCCAGTTCGAAGCACCCGCACTCGGCCAGTAGACGCGGATCCCACGAGAGGGCCGATAAAGCGGCCTTGGCAGGCAGGCCAGCGCGCCCTGTCATTGCCAGGGAGAAATCTTTCCAAAACGCAAGCGACCATACATAGCATCAGATGAACTACGGAACCTGGAGACACTGCCTGAAAGATGAAAGGCAGAAATATGAAGTGACAGGATACAGCGAAAGGAGAAATCGTGGTAGAATACACCACCCCAGCATTCGCCCTTTCCACCAGAGGAAAACCACGAGAAAGTTCATGTTCAGAGTAGACGGCCACCGAGAATCGACGGACGTTGCCGCCTGAGCCATCCCGTTCGGTAAAATGGCACTTAGTCTGTCATCAACGAAAAGGATGCTTTTCTCAATTCTCAATTATAGAATATTATGAATTTCTGAAGTTACCCTGGAAACAATTTTCTCTTTAGCATACATTTCTGTTTATTAGTTACCTACACTATGAAAGAGCTCCAAAACACCATAAAGAAAATAGAAAAACAAATCTTACCCAAGGATTATTAAAAGCTTTTGGCGTAACTCACCTGTAAACAGATACGATTGTCATTTTTGTTTTGCTGTGTCTTGCATTTTCTTGGTTTCTAAACCTCGACCATCTGTGTATATTACTTGAAGTGAAATATCCGTGGCTTATGTACTATTTTAATGCACTTTCTGTGAAATAACATCACCCACTCCATGACATTTTCAAAGAGATCAGAGTCTTATTTGTAAGCATGTTCCTTTCTGATTTCATAATTTTAATATTCAAATATTCAGGCGTTGTAAATCCTTTTTATTATTTTAATAGTTTAACAACTGGACTTAGAAGCTGTCTTATAGTCTATGTCCCTTGGGAATAAAAGTGGTTTTTAAATGTGAAATACTTCTCAAAAACGTTGAATGTTGAAGTGGTTTACTTGTTATATGTTTGTATTTGTTAGCCCCAAGTTGTGGTAGCCAATTTGCGACTGTATTACTTATAATGTTTGTGTATTTGTGTTTACTTCACACGGTGAAGCCATCTTGTGACGTGATTCATTTGTTAGGCTTGTTAGCTCCATCTGGTGTTACCAATTTGCGGTAGTATTAGTGTTTGTTTGAAAAAATGCGACTGTTATTTTATTGAATTTTTGTTTACTGTCCTCCGGCTAGCTATTATTTTTTTGGGTCGAGCACTTCTCTTTATACAGGTTGTGTAAACGGAAAGGAATCTTTTATCCAAAGATAACACTGATGAAGCAATTTGTTATACACTTTTATTGTCGAACACAGTCACTATCACATTTACACATTGATCTTGACACTCGCCAAACTGAAACTGTTATAATAACTTCATTACTGATAATTCTTAATTCGCGTACTTCAACTTTTTGTATAATTAACTTTATAACACTTGTGATTTTTCATAACTCGGTTACGCGTAACCTGCAAATTGATATCCGACGTGTGCCGTACAAATACTTTCAACGAACTGACTGACTGAAGGCGACGTGTACTTTACAAATATTTTCGATGAACTGACGGGGTCTTTACCTCTAACCTACCTTTTATTTATACTTCTACACTCGATATGCCTAAAGATTATAACTGAGCTGCAATTGGCTAATAAAACGCGCCAACATTAGCGTCTATTTTTATATCCAATGAAAATTATGAATACATATGCTCTAGGTAAATGTTCCAGAAGATTCTAAAAGAAAAACGCGCCAACATTACGTAACTTCCTCGTTTCCAATAATGATAAACAGCTCACCCCCTCGCTGCATTATTGCACGCTATTATTGTCAGTTTCAGTAAGGCAGTATAAACTTACTTCCCAACAATAATTACAATCAATAAACATCTCAAATCAATGTCACATAAAAATGCATATTCATATTACAATCATTATTTACATTTAAGTAATTTGTGATGCAAATTACTGCATCAATGTTTCGGAGATTACTCCGTACACACACACACACACACACACACACACACACACACACACATAAAAATATTTTGTCTCAGCTGCTGTCAGTGGAGGCATTTCAATGTATATTGGAATAGTAAAGGCACAGTGGTAAACCAGATCTGTGCCAGCATATAAGCAACTTTATAAATATTATTATTATTATTATTATTATTATTATTATTATTATTATTATTATTATTATTATTATTATTGATGTTGTGATTTCGCTTTACCTCTAGCACACTTCAATTTTTCCTTGCATCTAGTGGTGTAGTGCACGGCGCATAGGTAAATCAGCTTCTTCTCTGTTCCAATCACTCATTCATATGTCCAACACAGAATTTCCTTTTCGGCCTCTTTTCGCTCCCGATCGCTCATTGATGCGTCGTGCACAGCAGTCATCTTGTAGCCTTGTCTAGACAAAACTCGCAGAATGAACAGCACACAGCACTGAGCTTAACCTCAACAACCTTAATACGGTGAAGCTCATACTTCTTTTATTCCCAAGAAACCTCGATAAAGTTCGGTACAGAGCGGGGAAAATGCAAGTGTGGCATCTTCTTCTCGGTTCCGATAAGCGTTCCAGACGTTTGTTAGCTGAGAGCGTCTCACATTCATGCGTAGGCTAGCACTGAAGAACATTCTGGTGCGGAAGGTCGGCGAAGACTCAGTAACATAATAATAATAATAATAATAATAATAATAATAATAATAATAATAATAATAATAATAAATAAAACATTCTTGAGAAGTCCTAAATGTTTGATTCTTACCCATTCACTATGCAAGATGCTTGAACATAACTTTCAGACAAATTGCTATCCAGGATTCCGGCTCGCAAACCCTGTATACGCCACGAATGTCCAGGTTTCATGATTTGGAATATTCAAGTGAAGTCCCGCTTCTTTATACAATTAAAGACGGGAAGTGGAAAACGCTGTATGTCACAAACAATTGCCTTTAATTAAATATAAATGCTGATACTTCACATCACTTAACTTTTCATTTAAATATTTTTTAAAAAGGAATTTTGATATTGAGCACCGACTCCCATAAAACTGAACATTTCTGTAAACGTGTATGTGCCATGCGACTAAACCAAGAAAATGCTGAGTGTTCACCCAAGTTCTTGTAGTCTGATATCACTGACACAAAGATTCATAAAATGCTCTGTATTTCACACCAAGAAATTTAATCATAGCAAGTAATTCCTTCTTTTCCTCTGCACTAATTTCGCTTGTCAGTGGAAGTTGAGGCACATTTCCTAAGGACGGTAGATCATTGAATTTCCACCCTTTCTTGAAGACAGAGAACTCAATCCAGTCTCCTTCATCAAAAGAAGTTTTCATTAGAAGCTTGCCTGTCTTGTCCGAACTGAAACATGTAACTGAAGCTTTCGTTATCTTCAATTTGCTGATGTTCAGATATGTATCAACTAAGGAAGCCAAATCCAAGAAATCACCTTCATCCATGTTTACCACCTTAAAGGGATGTTTTACTCTAGCTGTAGCCACCATGTTTTCCATTTTTTCAGGCACCATGCATTTAATATTCTGCTTCCTTTTTTCTATGATACCAAAGTCTCGATCAGAAGGCATGTAATTACTATGACCGGACACTAAAAGCTTCATTTCAATACCAATGATTCTAACTTACATCACGTGCTGGTGACTGCTTCTCAGCAACAGCTGTTCCTTTGTAAGTTGAAGATGGCTTTTTTAGCTCTGAATATCTTTTTAAATTAGCAACCCTTCCCTTCCTTTCCATTATAACAAAATATTGAGGAATATAGTATGGAAATGAATGCAAAATATTCAAAGCACTACAATAGTAGGGGCTCACAACGGAGACAGGAACCAACTAGTATTACTGTTGGCGCGTGGCACATACAGTGTTCACCATGCCACTACCGATGGAACATAATCCTGGTACATCTATCGGATGTCTTATGAATAGCAAGGAAACCTGTATGGTATTTCCAGTCTTTCCCATGTTATCGCCTTGACACATTCAGCGTTTCCATGAAAAATCTGACATTACACAATTTTGACACTTTCAGCGTTTCCCACTTCCAGTCTTCATTTGTTGGTCATCATCGTCATTCTACACGGTTTATACCTCAAGTTCCATTACAGCTACATAGGGTTTACAGCTCATCTCTCCATCGCTTTTTGTGTCTTCCTACATACCCGCGACCTTGGGAACTAGAGGCTAGCACGATACCACTAGTCCACGGAGGACGAGTCGAGAGAGAAAGACATTTTCGCCACCCTTGCTTTAGGCAATAAGTTTCAAAGGAAAGGCCTCAAATAAGACCAGTGTAATTAAAGAAAAAAATAAAGAAGTTCTTTTTATTGCATTGATGTATAACTAACTTTGATTGATAACATTAATAGCAAACTTTGAGGCTCTGCCATAGTGAGTTAGCTAAAATATCAACAATAGATGAAATAGATGAACATTAGCTGACGCACGTTTCATTAGAGAAACAAAAGGAATGAGGTCGAGCGTAGGGCGGCAACTCTCAAGTATTAAATTGCATTCAAGCGAACACTTGTTTTTACTTATTTCCACACTCATTTACTAATATGAATACTATTTAAAATAATTTTCTCTTATTTATCATTGGTCTAATATTTTTAAAACATTTTGTTATTGAAATGTACAGCATGATTTAATAAATAACTATCAGGTTAGACGTATATCGCTGTAGGGCGAGCTGAACTAATAATAATTATAACATTCTAAGGACACAAGCTTAAAGCAGAGATGAAGTCAGGCTTGCTTAAATAAATATTACATACATTTTGAAGAGTTTCTTTCAAAGAATCCTATTTATCTGAGTTACAAAACAGCATTGGCATCCAGTATCTATAATCTCTAAACGTCGTTCCAAAGGCCCGCCCAAGAATTTACAGCCTAAGAAAGAAGAAAAAAAAATCTGATGTGCTAAATTAATACGACTTTCTCTACTCTATATCGTTTATTAGTGAGTATACAAACTGCTCTTACTAAAGCTTATTTTTAGTCATCTGCGTTTTTATCCAAATAAACCCTTACAAAAATAGCTACATTACACATTTCGTTATAGATACAAAGAGAGCAGCGATAGTCAAATGTTTAAGAACTGGACGCTATACGCTGCTTTAAAATCCCAAACTGTTTCCATCACATCGCGAGAAACAACTGAATGTTGAAAAGTCTTTACAGAATGACCAACAAATGAACAATTCGAACCATTAATAACGCATATCTCAGAAATGGGTAGTCTCACTAAAAAGCTTCTTTAAATTAAATTGTGTGCTTTAAAGAGATCAACATTTCTTTTGTGTGTGGTACGTTTTCGTCTGTTGCTTAACGTTAACCAGTTATACAAGATCATACAAAATACCTTCCGAATAAACAGGAGTTCAAAGTCTATTCTCAAGAAATTCAAGATATACATTTTATTTTTTTTAAATATCTTTATTACATGGTATTATAATGTAAATCGTTGGAGCCATTTTTTAGAAAATAAAAATTTTCGAAAAATGTTTCATTTAAAGGGTAGTTGGGATGGAGGATTTTCTTGAAAATCTTTGTGTCGCATTTTTAGATGATACTGGACTTAAATACCAAGCTTGGTACTTATCTGACTTTTCGTGTTTGTGTTATTTTGTTCAAACACACACACACACACACACACACACACACACTGTCATGTTTCCAAAAATGCTTTATTTTGATTAAGCGCGCCTCAAGTCATGCATTTCTCGTGAAATCTCGGTATGTAATTTTTGGGTGAAATGCAATATTTCCCCCACTTAATATATACAGTAGAGAAAACAATAAAGAGCAACAGCCAGAGAGGGTGTTCGATTGGGAAAACATCAGAAGCATTCGTTGACGCTTTGTTCACAATGCACGACTTAATTCCACTGCATGCATTTCAAAGTTAGGCGACTAGTAAGAAGAGACCTTTCAGCTAGATTGTATCCATGGTAGCAGAGCGGTGAAATGCATGTTTCTCGTAATTGGAACAAACTGGGATGGAGTCCTTGGGGTATGTTCTTACTTTCTCTACTACGTATAGTAAGTAGGGGAAGTATTGTATTCTACCCAAAAATTCGACACCGAAATTTCACCGGAGATATATGTTTTGAGGCCTCTGAATAAAAAAAGCATTTTTGGAAACATGTCCGTGTGTGTCTGTGTATGCGTGTGTGTCTGTGTCTGTGAACACCATAACTCAGAAACGAACAGTCGGATAAACACCAAACTTGGTATTTAGGTTCAGTACCTTCCAGAGATGCGACACGAAGGTTTTCAAGAAAATCCCCCCACCCCATATTACCCTATACATGGAACATTTTTCGAAAATTTAATTTTCTCAAAATTGGCTAACGATTTCCATTGAAATATCATATATTTAAGATATTTTCATGACAAATAAAATGTATATCAAGAATTTTCTAGGAATGCCTCCAAAAGTATTCTTCATTGTGAACGACTCTTGCATAACTGGTAAAGCATAAGAGGTAGACAAAATTTCACTACACAAAAAAATATAGATCGCGTTAAAATACACAATTTGTCATATACATTGAGTGAACCGTTTTCGAGGTATTCCTTGTTATTCCCTTAAATTTTCCAATACTTATACTTTTTCTCAAATGGGAATTCGTTATTCATTTTTTTATGTTCTAGACATGCAAAGAGAATGGAATACTCCACATAGCAACTAGCTCTTAAAATATTTGACTATCGCTTAAAGTCTACCAATTCCCCTTCCATCCACAATAAAATTAACAATAAGATGAACATCTAGATATCTCGATTAACATGAAGGATATGGAGAATAAGCGTCTGTAAAAATAGTTTGTAAAACAGTAGGGAAAGTCATGTGAGTGTAACACATCAGATTTTTTTTATTATTTAAATGTAAATTTGTTAATTATATGACAATGCCGACCTGGTTCTGGTCAAGATCGTTTGTCCATCCCTCAACAGCACACTGCACTTACAAGAGGCAGACAGCAATCTCTTCCAGCATGTCTAAAATTAGAAGTAATTCTAATTTCCTTGGGTTGAACCGCACAACCTTGCGTCGTTTGGTTATAGCAGGGCTTTTGCTCGATCGGCAGCTAAGAAGCAGCGTCTTACAGGCGATCATAGATTGTTACCTCTCGTTTACAAAAGAAAATGCCAACCATTACCTGGAATAGGGTTATATTGACATATAAAAAGGTAACATTTTCATCTACAAATGGTGGGGGGAAGTAAGTGTCTACTGCCCCAGAGAAAAATGTTACGACGCAGAATAGGTGGCATAAATGGATATCCAAGGTCGCGTATCTGTGTTCGCGTTGGGTTTGTATGTCACGAGATGGTCTGGGTGTGTTGTGGCAGCTTCATGGGACATTAAATAGCCACCAGACGTCTTTGAAAACCTCATGCTTCATTCTTGAGGAGTATATATCCCAATAAATTTACTGAATTCTAACAGGATAACCACTCTTGTCTACACAAGTCAGCATGTTTCAAACTGGTTCTCGCAAAGGCAAGATATTACAGTTATTCATTGGTCTCCTTGCTCACCAGATTGGAATCCTGTTGAAAATTTACGGTAGAGGCGAGGAAAGGTTTGGAGTTAAACTGGCCTACTCAACAACGTAAGATAAGAGGTGTTTTTGTGATCAAATACAGGATGCTTGGAACGGAGTATCCTCTCGTGAAAATTTCACTATTCATGAGGGCAGGAAGAGAAGCAGAGGGTGTACATACCCCACATTAAGTAAATTTCTATTTTATTTGCTTTTTCATTTAGGAACTTAATATTTATTTATCTCATATTTGGTTTGAAAATGAAAACGAGAGTGTTTAAGCTTTTACGCGTGAGCATACGTGTCTTGAAATCATAGTCTTAGCAATTGGGAATTATATTGCAGTATGGGTAATAAGCATTGCGTTGTACAATGCTTTGCACACGCACACATAAAAAAATATGTTTGGGATACGAGCCTCATTACTCCATATCTGCTTATAACCGCTCCTCTGCCAGCACAAATTCAGCTGCTGGGTCTTAGTATGAAAAGTGGCAATAGAACGAAGCTATGGCATGCGTCCCAAGACACCATTATGAACCGGCCGCGCAAAGTATTTTTACTTCGACAAAAATTGGCTTCGAGAGTCTGCTTACTTCTTTTGTCTTAGGGTGCAAGCTCGTCTCGTCTCGACTCAGCCATTCTCGTACTTCCCAAGGAGAACCACACGCAACAGTGAGGTGTGTGTGTGTATGTGTGTGTGTGTGTGCGCGCGCGCGCGTTTACGTGTGCATGTGCATGTGTATGTTAAGTAAAAAATAGGAGCATTCGATGCAGCAGAAGGGTTATGCCATTCTGATCTTACACATCAGGTTGCGTAGGAGTGCCTTAGAGTGCAAAAGTGAAGAAAGGGGTGAAAACTTTATTGTCAGAAGTAATGGTTAATAAGCTCAACTAGATTCAACTCAAGCTTGATTTAAATGAACTGAGACTATAACAATTACTCTGCTCCAAAAGAATGGGCTCTGATAAAAATTAGGTGAAGTTGGTAAGGAATCAGCGCTGCTCCATGGCGCAGTGGGAACGTTTTCGGCCACGGATTCCGTCCGTATTCGATCCCATCCGTGGGGGTGCGGAGATCCCGGGTATAAGACCGGTGCCCACTCAGTATCGTGAGGAAGATGAGGAGCTAGCGATCCTGGCCTCGAGAGCCAATGTTGCGGCTGGGGATGCGTGATGCTGCCATATCTCCTTCTCGTATCGGTTGAATACCTCTGACGTGCTTATGTTGGCGTGACACCAGCAGTCCGGTTGGCAGTTCAAGGTCCTACATGAGTCGTAGCACCAGGGGAAATAAGGCATCAAAAACCATTTTCCTTCCGAGGAAGGAATCAGCGAGATGATTTAAGTTCCTATATCCTTTGTAATATTCATGATTAAGATCAGAGGTTGCAAACTTTAGAAAACTAGGGCTACATTAACCGTCAGGGAATAAATCGCGAGCGAAACTACGTTAGTTTAAGATAGGTACCATAAAGTCACAGTCACCAGGCGCACAGATCACATTAGTTTTCTGATGCAGTGTCTTACTGAACTAAAATCTACGCTTTGTGCCGTAAGGGTACATAATTAGGAGTTATGTTGTAGCACCACTGTATTTCTTCAGGTTCAGCTAGCCTGGGTTCACTTTCCCTGAAGTGTGCTGATCTGGAAGGTAGTCTCCTATAAAGGCGTAGTAGCCGAAATGTATCTTTATCCAAGGTCTTTTTGTCTGGTACATTTTACTAGGGTTTGTTCGTTGCATTTTGTGATTTTAAATATACGAGATTCTCAAGCAAATGCGTACGCGGAGCTACAGTCGGTAATCGGGCCATATTTTTGTTAGCTACTGCAACAGTTTGATATTCCGTATTTGGCTTGCCCCATTTTGTTACGCTTTTATACACTTGCTGTTCAATATTGGGAGTTTATTTAAATTGTTAATGTTCAGAATTTATCTAAATTGTCATATTGTTTACAATATATCTGAAGAGCTAATAATTAGTCCATTAAAATGCTGGGGTGAGATTGCATTTGAATCCAAAGCCTTAATTCTGCAATCTTAAATTTTGCCATTTACGTAATGCCGGGTGTGTCATATGAGGTGGAACGAGTAGCTTGAGTAATGCGTCACGCTAAATTTGTGTACTGCAGGTTTCTCCCAGAGACTCGTTTGTTCCCTCAGTATTTGATACGATATTTCTGCTCGAATAATACAAAGATTTTATATCCGTGTTTGTAAACATATGGTGTTCCTAATTGTGTAACATTTCCAATCATTATTTGCTTTTGTTAGCTGAATTGTTATATTTACGAACTTAAAGGCCCGTCTTCTTGAATTATGTGTTTTATATACACATTTTTGGGGGGCAATACTCTATCTTGTAGTGGGTTTTGCCATGACCTCGTTTCCAGATCCGAACGTTTCTAGGATTAGGCTCCTTCATCAGTGATGTAAGTCAGCTTACATATTAATAACTATGTAACTGAATACTTGTAAAATTATTGGTACTTCATTCATAGTCTCATGAAAGTGTAACTCATACAACCCATATATATATATATATATATATATATATATATATATATAAAAACCTGTTACAGAAACGTTAATAGGAGTTCATGTTCAATAAGAAGAATGAAACCAACTTTTTAGTGCTATAATAGCAGACATTGGTGATTATAATTTTGTGCTGTCTATCATAAAAACAGACTCAAAATGTTCATCAGTCATAGTAAACCTAATTAAATTTTGACACATTTCAGTTTTGAAAATGTCGTTATAGATATACGTTGATGCGAAACGTCGTGTAACGTCTTTCAAAGGAGGCAATGTGTCACTCGGCACAAAGCTATAAGTCAACCAAAATAACTTAGTTATGTTTAGCCCACAGTAGTTCATTACACGGTTATCAATTAAATGTTTTAGTGCTTAATTTTATATATTCGTTCGGAATTTGTGAATAAATTAATCTGATCAGATACTCTGCTTATTTTTTATAAGTTTGTAGGCCAAAACAAAAGTGGCTCGTGCGCCTGATTCAGCCCTCTGGCCCTAACTTGGAAATCCTTAGATTAGATAATTAAGATTTCAAAGAAATAACTCATAAAATTTTACAATGGTCCTACTGAACAATAAGTCTCAAGTGCATATTTCATAGCAACGTGAAAAATTTGCTGTAACTGGTATAATATAAAATATTTAAAGGGTAGCCTTAGAAGTATTGGGAATTCTGTATGTTTGTTGCAGCCTCTAGAGACTTAACAGGTAGATTTTTCACATTCTAGAGCGCATATAGATATATCTATGTCTAACATTGAGTTAAGTTTGCGCGTGCTATCTCTGACCGAATTGCCCATTTCTATGAAAGGAATGTAGACGCAAACACTGTCCATTCATTATTTGAAATTGTAATATCATCCCTACACATTCAAAATCCGGATAAGTGATATTCTCAAGCCTCGTGTATTCCATGAGAACAAATGGACGCACTCAAATTTTCTACAGTTTAAGAATATATTTTTAGATAATTTTCTTAATCCAATAATAATTAAATTTTCAAGTCAAGGTGCAATATCTTCCTTCACATCGTAATAACTGCACGATTGCTCGTGTCACAAAGGGACTCCCGTTTTCAGAGCTGCAATTGCAAGCACATGCCTTATCATAAGAGATATTGGAAATGTCCTTCTGTATCCACATAGTTTTGGCATCATCTTAGGAAATCGGCATTCACACTGGAGAGTTTAACATCCGAAATTGAGTGAATTTTTCCCTAATGTTTTCTTTTAGTTCTTCCAATGAATGGGGTTTGTTGCAGAAAACCTTATTTTACTGTGATCATCAGAGTCAGGTAAATTTCTTTTATTAGATTTTGCGAAATGATATAGCAATTAATCCACACTTAATATTCTTCTCTGACGAAGCATGGTTCCATTTATATGGCTATGCTTCATCGCAGAATAATATATATTGGAATACAGAGAAACGCGACTTTACATTTCCTTTGCATGACGCGAAAATAAGTGTGCTTTGGCGTGCAATAATTACATACGTAATAATAAGAGCTATAATGTTTGAACAAACAAAAACAGGGAGATCCAAGAGTGGCATAACTTTTTTGAACAGTTGACTGACACTGAATGCCCTCTGAATTTTTCTAACAAGACTCGACTACCGCGCATCCAGCTGATAAGTTATTAAGTTTAATTCAGGAAAGTTTTGAAGATGGGGTAATTAATAAAAAATTACGATTCTCATGATGCCCTGATTTAATTGTATGTGCTTTTTATCTATGGTGAAACTTGAAAAATAAGGTGCACGCAACAAATATTGAAAGAACGAAAAGAAATCATCAGGCGAGAAACTCATTTACTTTAGGATAAACCTTAATAAACTTACTAATCCTCAGACTTTTGAATCACCTTGTGTAACATACTTCAGTTCTATGTGTACCGGAAATAAGATTACGTCTATAAAACCACTGTTAAAAATAGAAGAGAAATGCCACATTCCATATAGCAAAAGGTAGTGCACTTCTGAATCGAGCTAAGCACAAATAAAACATTCATGTGGTCGCTTAACCTACGGGATTCTCTAGCTCTGAATATATTATGCATCGCAACCAAGGAAATTCCAAAGAAAAGAAAAAAAAGGTGAGTTAAAACCTGAGATCCGCATTTGCTATTCTGAAATTGAAGCAACATCGGAAGCAGAGGCTATAAATTAAGGTTTATTTTGCAGGAAATTTTGTCTGCATGTAGAGAGCATAAACATAAACAGACGAAGAGACTGAATTGCACGAACTATAAACATCACCATGACATAAATATTGAAGAAATAAAAGAGTTATTTAGGATGTGATGTATCAATTTATTTTGATGATTTAAGTTATAAAATAAGTAAAAGGAAAAATAATATTGTAGTGAAAGTAGCAGAACACACACACAAAAAGGGTTATGCATTTAATTTAGACAACTTTCTCTGCCGCTTTCATTTATTAGTGCACATAAAACTTTCTTTCAAAATGTTTTTTTATCTCTACTTCATTTTAATGAAGCTAAATTTTAGCAGAAATGGATTCAATACAAATTTCAAAATGAAATTCAGTTTATATCATGCACGCTGTTTCATTGTTATGGTTCTATATTGGTTGTGAAATGCTGGGAATTTTGCTCAGAGGCCTATTTATCAGGCGTGATATGTCTTTCGCGCCGTAAATGTATGACATGGCACCACATTACATATTCCGTTATGGATACAAAGAAAACCGCTGTATGCTGGCGTTGAAATTTCATACTGTTTTGATACAATCGCGAGAAGCAACTGAATATCGACAGAATTTGAAAAGAATGACAAAGCATTGAACACAAAAATTAATTTAAAATAAATTGATTTTTATAAAGAACCTATACCTTTTTGTGTAGCATGTTTTCGTCTTTCTCTTAATCTTAGCAGTTATACAAGCCTGAACAAAAATTCCTTGGAATTGAACAGAACTTAATCCGCTATTGTCAGAAAATTCAAGATATGCATCATATGTCATGTGAATGTTTTCAATATATTGTAGTTTAGTCAAAATCATTTGAGCAACTTTTGTAGAATCAAAAATTTCGTAAAATCTTTCATCTAAAAGCTAGTTTGGACTACGGGAATTTTTTTTAAATCGTGGTGTCGCATTCGAAAAATACTGAACTTAAATACGTTTCCGAGTTCTGCTATTTACACACACACACACACACACACACACACACACACACACACACACACACACACACACACACTATCACGCGCGCGCGGACCTTTTATAAAAATGCTGTTTTTTTATTCAGGGGTCCCAAAAGCATTATTTCTGGTGATTATCGATATCCAATTTTCGGGATTTTTAGGGGACATTTTCTTAAAAATCGTCCTGTCACAAGGATTTAAATATCCAGTTTGGTGCTTAGACAACTTTTCTTTTATGAGTTATAGAGTTTTGTCATGTCAGTTTAGCATTGCAGTTTGTGCGACAGTTTTTTTGTCATGTGTGGTCAGGGAGAGATGCTGCAGGATGTGTGAGATATCGCGCCAAAAAGGGAATCAAGACAGTTTTAGAAACACACCTAAGATCCGCACTCGTAAAGAGTTAATAAGCATATTTAAACTTCGTGTCACATCCGCGCCCTAGTTTAACAGCGGTGGACAGTATTTTACGGCGGCAATACCAGTGTTGTATACTACGAGTGTTAATTAAATAAAGAGAAACGGCAGTGTCATCTTTACATAAACAAAGCACGTCTATGTCTTCCTATATCACCACCCGAGATCTACGCTTCCTTTACCGAGGATAAGTCCATGCTCCTATATAGTTTAAAGAAAACTACTGCAGCTAGCCGAGGATAAAAGTGAAGAGAACCAACACACGTCGAACTTCTGGAACCAACAGGAGAAGCATCAAGGTAAGCCTAACAGCAACGAACGAAGGAGGTGATCGCCGCAAACTGGCGCCATAACGTGGAGCTCGAAGGGAAGACCAGCACAAACGGAGGACTAGGAAACAACGAATAGACGAAGAATCTTCAGAGGAAAGGGGCACAGCAGAACATAATTACAACGCGAACTTCTAGTCTACCTACGTGGGACAACAAAACAGCTGAGAGCATCGCTTACAGAAATTCACCAGGATTCGAACCCGGGACGCATCAATTAACATAGGAGAAAATACAGGTTAGAACATTTATACAAAAACAAACAAAAAGGCATGCAGAGTAGTGACTCAGTTTTGTGAACACATGTTATTGAGAGGGGGTAAAGTCATTACTAGGGAGGTAGAACTTGCTAACGGAACCATGAGTAGGTCAAGGGAAGATTTGAAAGAACTGAATGGGGAGGCTATTGTCAGTATAGCACCAGATGGAGAAAATATGGGTGAAGTAGAGGTAGAAGTTAGGCAACCACCGTTTGAGCAGGTCATTGACGCAGGTCAGAACCAGCTGATGATATTCCTTCAACATTTGAGCACAAAGTTAGACGAGGTAAATAAGAATTTAGAAGAGAAATTAAATGAGCAGAGTAAGGAGTCAAAAAGAAATTTAAGTGAACAAAGTAAAAACTTAGAAAGAATCTTAGATGAGCAGAGTAAGAACTTAGAAAGCATATTCAATGAGCAGAGTAAAAAGTTAGAAAGCATAGTAGATGAGCGGGGTAAGAACTTAGAAAGCATATTAAATGAACATAGTAAGAACTTAGAAAGAATCGTAAGTGAACGTAGTAAGAACTTAGAAAGAATCGTAAGTGAACAAGATAAGAATTTAGAAGGGGAATCAAATGAGCATAATGAGGACTTAGAAAGAATCGTAAGTAAGCAGAGTAAAGACTTAGAAAGAATCGTAAGGGAACAAGATAAGAATTTAGAAGGGAAATCAAATGAGCAGAGTCAGGACTTAGAAAGAATCGTAAATGAGCAGAGTAAGGACTTAGAAAGAAAACTGAGTGAACAGAATAAGGATTTCGAAGGGAAATTAAATGAGCAGAGTAAGGACTTAGAAAGAAACTTAAGTGAACAAAATAAGAGTTTAGAGGGGAAATTAGTTGAGCTGATGAAGGGGAAGTTAATAGAAACACTTGAAGGGAAATTACCACAGACACTAGAAACTAAAGATCCGAAAACACTAACGGGAGAAGAGACGTTTAAGAAAGCTTTTGAAAGAATGTCAAAGGAGGGCGCAGAAAAGAAAGGAGGAATTTAAAACAAAGAAGCGAAAGAAATGGTTGATCGAACTTGGAGAATTAGTATTGGTATAAAAAAAAGTCCAGCATTCAAAAAAAAAAAGGTCTAGCATTCAAAAAAAAAGAGGTATCATAGAATGGAAAATTTATTTAAAGGTCCATACAGGGTGATTAACATTAGGATACATTTGAGTTACAAGAAATAAAGAATTCCAAGATCGTAGGGAGATATCATAAACAGTTGTTCAAACCGTACAAATGTTTAGAGAATGAGAAGGGTGAATAATGTAATGAAAATAATCAGGTTAGTTTTACTCGAAATGAGGTAGCAACCCTATGAACAAGTAGTAAAGGTGATACATCCGATGAATAAAGATGTAAGGAAATAACTAAATACGTAATAATTATTATGTAACAGTATGTATGTAAATAGATTCAATTTTTAGAACTTAATTTGGGTATTAGCGTATTTCTCTCCACCACAAGTTATTCGTGTGCGTGAAGTGTATTGTGCATAAGAATGTCTCTCGGAAAACTGTTTTTAAAAGGAGAGAGGGATCAACCATAGCAAAGTGTAAGAGTGAATGACCCAAGTGTAAACACCACTGGTTTGGCAGAACCCTTGTGAAGGAACAGGTATAGCGAAGGGTCTCTGTAAACAAAACAAACCAACAAAGTCCATACTCAGAGGAATTATTCTGGAAAAGAAAATTGTATCAAGTGCTGAAAAATTTATTCTTTTCCAGAACAGGGCAATTTGAAACGGCAACTCTAGGCCGAGCCCAAGAACTGTAATTATAGATAATTTATTAATTAACTTTTATTGATGTTAAATCATACTATGTAAATATATTTTTCTCATACTGCTTGTATATTTTAAGAAGGGTGATTTAACGTTATGTATCTATCTAGGTTACTAATATTAGTAGAGTTATAAATGGTTTAATGTAAATAATTTAAGCGGTATGTTAAAATACTGTCCACGACGAAATGTTTTAGATACAGGAATAGTGCCTTCAAAGGCAGAAAACCTAGTTTATGACATGTCTTTGGGTCGTAGTGCCATTATTCCTACAGCGAGGGTGTAATGCCTTTGTCCCTTTATTTGATAATTCGCCGTGACGAAGTGAGCGAGACAGATAGCCTAACGGTAAATGTAGGAAAAGCCGCGATTTATATTAAACTTGGACCAATGAGATCTCTGGAAGTTTATTCGAAATAGTTAGACGCGTCGAGTGACGCTCAAAATGGACCAATAGGAAAGGAAGCAGCCTCAGTAGTCTGAGACTATAAATGGATCTGTTTGGAGCAAATTTGAGGCAGTTTTGGTCAAGACAGTTTTATCATGGAGTTTTAGCAGGGCAGTTTTAGCAAGACAGTTTGTCAGGGAGTTTTAGCATTGCAGTTTGTCAGCAGTTTTAGCAAGAGAGTTTTGTCATGTCAGTTTAGCATTGCAGTTTGTGCGACAGTTTTTTTGTCATGTGTGGTCAGGGAGAGATGCTGCAGGATGTGTGAGATATCGCGCCAAAAAGGGAATCAAGACAGTTTTAGAAACATACCTAAGATCCGCTACTCGTAAAGAGATAATAAGCATATCTAAACTTCGTGTCATATCCGCGCCGTAGTTTAACAGCGGTGGACAGTATTTTACGGCGGCAATACCAGTGTTGTATACTACGAGTTTTAATTAAATAAAGAGAAACGGCAGTGTCATCTTTACATAAACAAAGCACGTCTATGTCTTCCTATATCACCACCCGAGATCTACGCTTCCTTTACCGAGGATAAGCCCATGCTCCTATATAGTTTAAAGAAAACTACTGCAGCTAACCGAGGATAAAAGTGAAGAGAACCAACACACGTCGAACTTCTGGAACCAACGGGAGAAGCATCAAGGTAAGCCTAACAGCAACGGACGAAGGAGGTGATCGCCGCAGTTTACAATTAGAAATATCGTTACATTTTGAGGTGAGGAGGTAAGCGTCACTAGGCTTAGGTGTAAAAGGGGGAAGAAAGCGCTAGATTTTCTCTATCTTACAGAATCTCGTTGACAAACAGTGTTATTCTCTGAACGACAAATGCAGGTGTATGCATTGGGTGGGAAGCGTGTGCAGTTAGAGTAGGCTCCTAATTATTATTATGATTATTATTATTATTATTATTATTATTATTATTATTATTATTGTGGGAACTGTTATAATGGGAAAAGCTAGCTGCCCATAAGTATTTATTTCTTAATAAACCACATCTTTTAAGGGAATTGCAGTGTATTTTAATTTCTCTCACCTGAGTCCCGTGAAATTAGTTAGATAGATAATTATTAGGAATGGAGAAAACAACACCTGACGAGCAGCAATAGCCGGAGACAAAAACACTGCACCAGAGGGAATTAACCAGAAAAACAACGTTTTCCTGCTACAGATCATGCAAAACGTGTTCCGCTACACTTTACATGCAACAATTTTTAAAAATCTTAAAATTTTAAAAACGGCTCTAACAATTTTGATTAAAATATCATACTTTAAAGACATTTATAGCATAAATAAAATGTATATCTTGAATTTTCAGTGAATAGACTGTGAAGTCCGCTTCATTCGGAAGGAATTTTGTATAATCTTGTATAACGATAAGTGATATACGAAAACGTACCATACAAAAATTGTGTATTTTTTTAAAACACTTTATTTATTTCAGATGAGTCTTTCTGTTGCATAAACCGTTTCTGAGATATAATTTATTAAAGGTTCGAGTTGTTGAATACTTGTCATTCTTTTAGTCTCATCGAGTTTCAGTTGTTTCTCGCAATTGCATGGTAACAGTATGGAATTTTTAGGCCAGCATATAGCATATTGTTTTTAAACATTTGACTATCCTGTTTTGTTTGTGTGTATAACGAAATGTGTAATGTGGCTATTTTTGCAAAGGTTTACTGGATTGAAATAAAGTGGTAGAAAAATAGGCTTCCATAAGATTAGTGTGTATAACCACTAATAAAGATAGAGGGTAGTGAAAGTCATGTGAATGTATTACTTAAGATCTTTTAGGTTAACAAAGAGAAGATAATGACATATACGTTTGTGGGTGAGAAACTAATAATATGGCAACGCGTAATGAATAGCGGAATAACGATATTCAGGTAGAAACCACTTTTATGGATGATGTTAGCAACATTACAATAATTCGTCTTGCTGGTAGCATTTGAATAAGTTGCGTACCTAGTTGTGATTGGATCAAAACTGTGACTAAAACTTTACTGACGGCCTTTTGGGTTCAAAACAACACTCCGTATGTCCAGTTTTGTTTCTGTGGTTTTAAAAGCTGGCTGAAACCAATCCTCGTGATTATACCGCACGAGTGACTTGTCTTCAATAATGCATGTTAATAATAAAAAAATCTGATGTTTTACGCTCACATGACTTTCTCTACTCGTGTACAAACTATTTTTACAAACGCTTATTCTCCATATGCTTCATGTTAATCGAGACATCGAGGTGTTAATCTTATTGCTAATTTTCTTGTAGGTGCAAGGGGAATATGGTAGGCTTTAAGCAATAGCCAAATCTTTTAAGAGCTGGTTGCTAAGTGGCGTATTCCATTCTCTTTGCATGTACAGGAAATAAAAAAATGAATAAGGAATTCCCATTTGAGAAAAAACATTGGAAAATTTAAGGGAATAACAAGCAATATCTCGAAAATGGTTTACTCAACAACAAATGTATATGACATAAATATCCAATTTTTTGTGTAATAAAATTTTGTCTATCTCTTATAGTTTATCAGTTATGCAAACGTCGTTCACAATGAAGAATACTTTTGGAGACATTCCCAGAAAATTCGAGATATACATTTCGTTTGTCATGAAAATATCTTAAATATATGATATTTTAATCAAAATTTTTAGAGCCATTTTTGAGAAACTACAAATTTCGAAAAATGTTCCATGTAAAGGATAATCTGGGGTGGGGGATTTTCTTGAAAACCTTCGTGTTGCATCTCTGTAAGATACTGAACCTAAATACCAAGTTTGGTGTTTATCCGACTGTTCGTATATGAGTTATGCTGTTCACACACACACACACACACACACACACACACACACACACACACACACAAAGACACACGCACGGATATGTTTCCAAAAATTCTGTTTTATTTATTCAGGGGTCTCAAAACATATATTTCCGGTGAAATCACGGTATCGAATTTTTGGGTGGAATACAATACTTCCCCTACTTACTATACGCAGTAGAGAAAGTAAAAAAACACAATTCCTACTCTTCTTCAGACATGGATAAAAGGTCGTTCCTTTACATTTGGTTTATATCCGCTCCGTCCCCTCTGGTTGGCATTCCGTCTGCATTTCATTTTTAGTTTCTCTACCTAGACTGCTTAAGTCGAGGAAGTATTATATTCCAACCCAAAATTCGATACCGATATTTCACCAGAAATGCTCGTTTAGAGATTCACTGAATCCAAGTATTTTTAGAAAACGGTGCTTGTGTCTGGCTGTGTACTTTACTTTAATTATGAAAGCATAATTAAAAAACGAATAGTTGGTTAAATACCAAATTTGGTGTTTAAGTTCTGTATCTTCCAAGCATACACAAAACAAACTACCTTTGTCATGAAACCTTTTTTGGGAGAATTTTTTAATTTCTAAAAAATGGCTGCAACGCTTTTGATTAAAATACCATTTATTAAAGATACTTACACAGAAAATGTATATCTTGAATTTTCGGAGAGTAGTTTATGAAGTTCCTCTTCATTCGGAAGGTTAAACTTGTATAATTGTAAATCTTAAGCGATAGACGAAACGGTACTACACACAGAATGTAAATTTATTAAAATAGCGTTTTTGTGGCACTATCCGTTTCCGAGATATCCACGTTATAGGCTATTGGCGGTACGAATTGTTAAATACTCTGTCATTGTTTTTATTTATGTCCTCTCTATTTTCAGTTGCTTCTCGTGAAGTCATGGAAAAAGTACGAGATTTCAAGGCCAGCATAGCGTCCAGTTCTTAAACACTTGACTATAGCTGTTCTCTTTGTGTCTATAATGCAATGTGTAATATAGCTATTTCTGCAAAGGTTTATCTGGATTAAAATGAAGTGGAAAGCAAAATGAAGTTTTTTAAGATCATCTGTATACGATGAGGGCAGAGGATGTCATCTGATAGCAACACATCAGATATTGCTGTTTTGTGCTACGACATAATGTTCAACAAATTCCTTATTCCTAGGATTGGGGAAGGTAAGCTTATACTCGTTACGATTCAAATAATTCCGTGTTTATACAGGGTGCTGAATTTGAGAGTGCTCAATTGAAGCAGTAATTTGTATCACAAATTATGTAAATGTAAAGAGTGATTATAGTGTGAATATGCATTATTGTGTGACATTGATTTGAGATGTTTGATGATTGTAAGCATTGTTGAGAAGTGGGTTTATACGGCCTTACTGAAACTGACAATAATAGCGTGCAATAATGTAGCGAGGGGGTGAGCTGTTTATCATTATTAGAGACGAGCAAATTACGTAATATTGGCGCGTTTTTCTTAGGAATTTGCTGGAACTTTTTTCCCCAGAACATATGTTTTCGTAATTTTCATTGGATATAAAAATAGACGCTAATGTTGGCGCGTTTTATTAACCAATAGCAGCTCGATTATAATCTTTAGGCATATCGGGGTGTGGGAGTATAAAAAGAGCTAAGTCAGAGGTAGATCCCTACAGTCCATCGGAAACATTTGTACATTACACGTCGTCTCCAGTCCATCGGAAACATTTGCGCATTACACGTCACTGAATTCAACGAAAACAGTCATGGTGAATACAGAGCATAGTTTATCGATTCGCATGTTACGCGTAGCAAAGTTCTGAAAAATCTCAAGTGTCGTAAAGTTAATTACACAAAAAGTTGAAGTTCGCGAATTAATAATGTGCAGTAAATAAGTTATTATAACAGTTTCAGTTTGGCGAGTGTCACGATTAATAAGTGAAAGTGAATAATTTGTTAAGTAAATAAAAAGTGTAAAACAAATCCTTTCATCAGTGTTATCTTTGGATAAGAACTCCTTTCCGTTTACACACCTTGATTAAGAGATTTGCTTGACCGAGAGATCATAGCTAGCTGGAGGACAGTGAACCCAAAAATTAAATACAATAATAGGCGCTCAGTAAAAGATAATACGAAGTGACCGCGACAAATTGTCTTTTATACGTGCGGCAAATAAACAGTAGCATTCTTTCAAACAAACACTAATACCATCGAAAATTGGCTACCACAACATGGAGCTAACAAGCTTAACAAAGAATACTGTCGCATATTTGGCTCCCAAACGTGGGGCAAAACACAAGTAAACACAAAAACATAATCACGCCACATATTTGGCGCCCAACGTGCGGCTCGATAAATAAATAAACATAAAAACGTCACAAACAAATATGTTACCACATATTTGGCACCCAGAACGTGAGGCAGAATAACCAGGAAGGAGCAGAATAACCAGGAAGGAGCGTAATAACCAGGAAGGGGCGAAGGAACCAGGACGTGCAGCGAATGGAGCAGTGAACTGAACTATAAGACGCAGAATCCAGAAACAACTATAGGAACGACAGACGACGCGGATGAGTGGATATCGTAATTCCGAGATTAAAAGGCAACAGGGGAATTCAACTACAGGACACCAAGACGACGTAGATTCATCATAATACGACGCAGAAGCGACATATAATCTAGGAGGGAGGGGCAGGAAGCTGGACATCAAAGCAACATCAGCAGATAGCATCAGAAAGGTTAGAAAAGTGTGATTTTTTTTTATTCTAAAAAAAGGTGTAAAAATTTAAATGTACTTGAGAAGTGGCAGGATTAAGAAAACAATGTCTACTAATAATACTGAAGAAACAATTATGGAAGGGGATAGTGTAACAGTTAGCTGTAATTCAATACAGGTTACACAAAAATAGCTCAAACAATGTAGGATTTGAGGGAGGAAATGCTAGTGCAGAAAGTGAGAATAGAGCAGCAGGAAATGCTAATTTTGATGCTAGTATGATGATGGAAATGCTCAGAAATATTAATGAGTAATTAGAACAAAACAGGGAAGATATGGAAAAGAATATTGACTAATTAGAACAAAAATTAACTCAGAATATGGAAAAGAGTAATGAGAAATTAGAAAAGAAAATAGATCAAAACAGGGAAGATATGGAAAAGAATAATAGGGAATTGAGAGAAGATATGCAAAAGAACAATAGGGAATTAAGGGAAGATATTGGTAAGAGCTTAGAACAAAACAGGGAAGAAATTGAAAGGAAATTTATGGAGCTAGATAGTAGTATGACAAGAATGAGAAATGAAAATCAGGAAATGATAGCAATTGAGATAGGGGAAGTTTCAAAAAAAATGTTAGACATGAGCAGGGAAATATCTAACGAAGAAAGTGAGGTTAATATTATAAGTGAATATGTTGATGTAGAATGTACAGAGTCAGGTAGTAGAATGAGTATCATTTCAAGTGAGCTAAGAGAGATGAAAGAGGTTACGAATGTAGATTTAAATCAGGCGCAAGTTAGTTTCACAGGGGAGATATCTGAAATACAGAAGGATTCGGAAATACAAAGAAATAAATTGTCCGAAGAAGTTACAGTTTTGTCTATAGATTTGAATCAAAAACCAACTTCTGAAATTAACAAGTACCAAGCTGTTCAGAATGAAAACTCCAATCCAGTACAGTTTAGTACAGATTTGTCAAAGTATTCTCAAGTTAATAAAATACCGCAAGAATTGAAAATGATAGTTGTCAAAAGATGTGTTGTTCAGAAAGCTTTAGATTGCTTTCAAATTATATCTTGGGGTGAAATATCATATGAATCCTTTAAAAGGTTATCCATGAACAAATTTTGGAAGGTTAGGATACGGCTACGAGTAATGTTTAGACACAGACAATTTGATCCAGGAGGGTGAATAGCAATGAGATGCTGAAACCATACAACAATGAGGATAAAGAAGAAACAGAAAACCAAGGTAATAAAAAGTAAATTCAGGATAGTTAAAGCTGAACTGCAGAGCAATGTATTGGAATGTAAGAGGGTTATCTATGTATGTACGTCATGAGAAAGAAGAAATAAAATTCTGGACATAACTAAATGTTTAAAGGGAAAAATAACATTTTCTTAGTAACTGTAACTGCATTGGAAATGAAGCATGTAATAATTAAAACTTAATATTATATTAAAGTAAAAGTACGTAGGTATAATTCAAATAGTATTTTAAATATAAAGTACAAAACAACAAAAATGGGGTAAAAATAATTAAAACAAATACTTATGTAGCAAACAGATAATGTGAAACAGTGTTTAGATTTAAGAGATGTAAATATATTTGTGTAGAGGGTGAATATTTTGGTAAATATGTTTAATGATTACAAAAATGCTTGAAGGCATAAATTTTTGTCAACAATATAAGAAAGTAAACCATTTTGTAACAGTAACTAAATAATTCAGGGTACAGTATTTGCTATAAAAAATTTTTTGTAACGTCAGATTAATATATAAACACATTAAACCAGAGCCAGTAAATAGTGGCGAGATAAAGGCAAAAAAATGACGTGTGTTAAATGCGTGTGAAGTGTTAAGTCAAAGTGATAAATAGCGTGTGTTCCAAGATTCAGGAGACTAAAAACCCAATTATAAAATTTCCAAACAAGTTGTAAATATTTATAATTATGTTTCTAGTGGGGCATATGAAGCAGTAATTTGTATCACAAATTATGTAAATGTAAAGAGTGATTATAGTGTGAATATGCATTATTGTGTGACATTGATTTGAGATGTTTGATGATTGTAAGCATTGTTGAGAAGTGGGTTTATACGGCCTTACTGAAACTGACAATAATAGCGTGCAATAATGTAGCGAGGGGGTGAGCTGTTTATCATTATTAGAGACGAGCAAATTACGTAATATTGGCGCGTTTTTCTTAGGAATTTGCTGGAACTTTTTTCCCCAGAACATATGTTTTCTTAATTTTCATTGGATATAAAAATAGACGCTAATGTTGGCGCGTTTTATTAACCAATAGCAGCTCGGATATAATCTTTAGGCATATCGGGGTGTGGGAGTATAAAAAGAGCTAAGTCAGAGGTAGATCCCTACAGTCCATCGGAAACATTTGTACATTACACGTCGTCTCCGTCCATCGGAAACATTTGCGCATTGCACGTCACTGAATTCAACGAAAGCAGTCATGGTGAATACAGAGCATAGTTTATCGATTCGCATGTTACGCGTAGCAAAGTTCTGAAAAATCTCAAGTGTCGTAAAGTTAATTACACAAAAAGTTGAAGTTCGCGAATTAATAATGTGCAGTAAATAAGTTATTATAACAGTTTCAGTTTGGCGAGTGTCACGATTAATAGGTGAAAGTGAATAATTTGTTAAGTAAATAAAAAGTGTAAAACAAATCCTTTCATCAGTGTTATCTTTGGATAAGAACTCCTTTCCGTTTACACACCTTGATTAAGAGATTTGCTTGACCGAGAGATCATAGCTAGCCGGTGGACAGTGAACCCAAAAATTAAATACAATAATAGGCGCTCAGTAAAAGATAAGACGAAGTGACCTCGACAAATTGTCTTTTATACGTGCGGCAAATAAACAGTAGCATTATTTCAAATAAACACTAATACCATCGCAAGTTGGCTACCACAACATGGAGCTAACAAACTTAACAAAGAATACTGTCGCATATTTGGCTCCCAAACGTGGGGCAAAACACAAGTAAACACAAAAACATAATCACGCCACACAATATCCCAAAAAACTAAGGTTTGTAGGAGGAAATGTCTTTAATAAAAGTGGCTTGATATTATTGGGGAAAGTAAATGTCATTATTCGTGTTTTCTGTAGAGGATGTTATAATTATTTTAGGGACAAATAATTCTTTTTAAATGCAAACCTAACTTTTTATGTTATTTTCTTATTAGAAAATGATTCATAACAAGCTATTTATTTTGTGATGAAGAATAAGGAAACAAAATAAGAAATGTTTGTTCCCAATAATGAAACGTAACTTGACCCTCAAATGGTCATCCATGGATGGTCCAACCATTCATTGCGCTCTTGTACATAGCCATTCAGAATTTTCGTGGTTATTTATCTTGGTGTAGGAGGAATTTCAAAGTATTTTATACAAATGTTGTTTAGCTTTTTATGAGGAGTGATAAAACAGCATGAAAATTGTTCCCATTTAAAAAATTATATTCACCCTAAAATGAACATCACAACGTCCTCCAAATAAAACACGACTAATGACATTTACTTTAACCTATAATATCAATACACCTTTATTAAATACATTTCTTTCTACAACTCTTAGTTTTGGATATATTGTACAGTCTCAGCTTAAATGGTTCATTCTGTATACACATACTTTTGAACTGATTGCAATTATCAGTCTATCACTGTGTTGCCAATCCTTCTGTAGTACCACATATTTTAAATGATGGTACAAAGTTCCATCAACATTCTTAAGCTAAATTAGGGTACAATAAGAACTTAACAGTTTTACCCGATCAGTTGAATTGCAGTCAGTATGTTCAGGTAACAATATTAGCACTGTATAACCTTTCTGCTCTCATCTATATTGCTACGTTTTCGGGGTAAATTTTATACCTACCTCCCTATGCACCACACTTCATCTTTTTAACAAATATTTGAAATTAATATTCTTACCTGCAATACAAATTAATATTTTATCTACAAGATGCAGTAGCAATCTCAATGTGTATATAAATGTATGTATATTGCAGTTTGGATTTTGCCTATTATGTAGGTGACGTGATGGTTTTGCAAAGTTCCTCTTCATTTAGAAGGATCAAACTTGTATTGCTGGTAAACCTTAAGCGATAGACGAAGCGGTACTACATCCAAAAAGGAAATCTCTTTAAAACACGCAATTTATTTCAAATCATTTGTTTTTTTGTGGCATCAGCCGTTTCCGAGACATCGGTGTTATTATTTGTTGGAATTATTAAACACTCTTGGCATTATTTTTTTTCAATGTCCTGTCTATTTTCAGTTGTTTCTCGCCATGTCCTAGAAAAACTAAGGAGTTTTAAGGCCAGCACATAGCGTTCAGTTCTTAAACATTTGATTATCGCTGTTCACCAATGCAATGCGTAACTATTTCTACAAATGTTGTCTTGATTAAAATGAAGTGGATAGAAAAGAAAACCTTTTTAGGAATAATGTATATACCTACTAATAAACGATAAAGAGTAAAAAATGGCATGCTAACGTTTCGGTAATATTTATTATTATTCGGAATTCCGTGTTTATGTACACACACTTTTAACTGATTCCAATTCTTAGTCTATCACTATGGTGCCTCCAATCCTTGCGTAGTATGGAGTACCACATATTTTAAATTATGTTGTAAAGTTTCACTAAAATTCTTAATGAAAAATAGAGTACTCATCAAGAACTTAGCAGTTTTACCCCTATCAGCTGTATTACAGTGTGTTAATATAACATTGTTAGTTGTGTATAGCCTTTCTGCTCTCATTTATATTTCTAAGCTTTCAGAGTAAATTTTATACTTGCATCCCTATGCATCACACTTCATCTTTTTAACAAATTCTTGTAAAGTATTCATACCTGCAATATGTATGAATATTTTATCTACAAGATGCAGCAGCAGTCTCAAGGTGTAAAAGTGTATGTATGTTGCAGACTGAAGTTTACCTAGCTGAATTACATGTGTGGGTGACGTGGCGGTTTGCGCGGATAGGAAATCAGTGGGTCAGTAATCATGCTCCGTGCAGGGTACACGATGATGTGGCTCAGGACTCCCTTTGGCATTAACACTCCCTTAGGAGACAAGCATGCTGACCTAGTTCTCACCCCTAAGGGCGCTCCGGGAGCGGATCATGTGGTCAGAGCAACACACCCTCCGTAACCTTAATCTCGGCGGACTTGACATAAATCTTGTTTCTTTGTTATCTTCATTTCTTTAGGTATTGTAGGAACATTCATGTAATAAGATTTATTTGACGTAGATCTTCAGCGCACTATCCTCTGATTTCCAATAAAGCAATGCTGGCCATTCAATGGCTATAACTAATACGATGGTTTAGTAAGATGCTGTAATTTAGAATGTTTTGAACCATTTGTTTAGTGGTTGATGTCGTGACTCAAAGTGGGTTGTGATAATGGCCTGAAAATGACCAGTATCACAATCTAAATATGAAAAATATTCCATTCTTGTTCAGTTCTTTCCAGAGAGATGCCTACTTTCGTCTTATTCGAGCGTAATATCTAAAGAAGCATATTGTTGCGTACAGTTTTTAACATCTAAAAGGCACTTACGGAAACCAACCACATGACTCAAAAGGAGTATAAGTCGAAGCCGGAATTTAATCACGATAATTAACCGTAATTAAATCAAGTTATCAATCATTAAGAAAATTATACTTAAATCAAATGTAAAACCTACAGTATGCGTACTCTAATCAAACATAACATTACCTACTTTGTATTACCATATATTTTATTAATGTATGTTTAGTGATAAAGGAAAAAATGTAAATATATTTGTAATTTCGTGAACTATGAGACCTGAGTTGTAAATACAAAACTTTTAAGGCTAACAGCAGCCGCATTCGCAGAGTTTGTTAAAATAAGAGAAAGTTGGGTGCCAAAAGCTATTTTTCAGTCACTAGTAGGAACGTATTTTTAAGGGAAGAACCGTGTAGTGTATAAACAGAGCAAAAATGATTGAGGAGACGTTAGATTCAAAGATTACAATTAGATGTCATATGATTTGATTCTAGTCTATAGGAAAACAGTATCGTAGAAGTTAAATAAGTATGTAGGAGATACGTATAAATTCTATGAATGAAATGATAGAAGACAGTGGAATATTCTGGAACAGTGGGAGTACATAAACATATTAAAGCAATTCTTCCGCATCATAAAGTTGTAAATTATAAAGAACGTACTTACCGGGTAGTCTAAATTTTGTGACAAGTGTGAATGAAATATGTAAATTAAACACATTTGAACGATAACGGTCGGGAACTACAATGTCGAAGTACCGAGGGTAGTTAATAAGTATCCATGCAGTATTTTTAATGTTTTGTAAGTTGGTTGTATCGGTTTGTGAGCACGCACGTCGACATGTTGTTCCTTTGTCTCCGCTTGTGGAATGTTTCACCGTTGTCACTCCAGTGAGTGTTGCATTGTTGCGTAAAAAGCATGCTGCACCCCTCACCGTTTGCACTAAAGAAGAACAGCGTTCGGTTATACGTTTTTCGTCGTCTGAAGCTGTACCAGGAGACGAAATCCATGGAAGACTTTTCGCACAATATGGGGGCAATGTTTTACCCCTGTGAAATGTGTACCAATGGATTGAAAAGTTAAAAAATGGTCGGACAATTACTGTAAAGGACGAGGAAAGAATGGGAGCCCATCCATATCCAATAGTGATGCCGACATTGAACGCGTCTATATCCTGATTCAGAGAATCGAAGATTTACTGTAAATGAAGTGGCAAACATATATTTTTTGCCTTAAGGGACCGTCGCTTCACCACAGACCAAGAAGTGAAGGAAGCGGTGCATATATGGTTTGCTGCTCAACCGAAATAGTTTTTTTTGGGGGGGGCATCAGAAAGCTTATGCAACCATGTGAATTCAGAAGATTGGCACTTCGTTAAAAATGAGGTAATTATAGTTTTATATTATTGTTATAATAAATTTAAATAACTCTGTGCGCATACTTATTGACTTACCCTCGTAGTTGTAGTGGTAAATCCTAACAATATAACTGTTACTTGCGGAAAGATATAACCATATATTTTAGTTTTTGGTGACGAAAGTAAAATTCTGTAGTTAAATTTAACTTCAGTGTAATTATTCAACATCCTTCATACTGCAATCACAACCTGAGACTCCAAATCTATGTTCCACTGCAGTCTTTGCTGACTAGCCAGGGAACCCAATAATATTGAGTTGTCTCATAACTTCGTTTTGCTCGCAACTTCGAACTATAGCGCCTGAAAACCCTGAACCCTCTGCACAATAAAGTTATCCTTGTTGTCTAACCACCCCTACGACTTAGAGAACAACCACCAGACTCATTATTGGATATGTCAGTGTGTATTTGTGACTGACGTTGCATAGAATGGCGTTAACTTGTGTTTACAAACTATGGAAAGCAAAATGAACGTTTCCGACATCTTATGCTGTTTTACTATCGTACGGGTAAAACCGCCTCACAATTCCGGCAGAAAATTTGTGCTGTTTACAGGGAAGATGCAGTAACGAAGCGAGCATTTCAAAAGTGGTTTAGTCGATTTCGAGCTGGGAATTATTCCCTAAAAGACAAACCTCGGTCTGGACGGCCAATGGTTACGGACGTGGAAAGAATTCATTAAACGATAGTCAACAATCCACGAATTACAACTAAGCTGTTGGCATTGTAGCTCAATTTAGCTCGTGCTACTGTAGCCAGGAACTTGGCAATATATTTTCGACAATAATGGCGTATACTGCAGGAAATAAATAGTTTTTTTTACAAAATCTAACTGCGTAGCTGTTTATCTTTTAAACACCTTGTGTTTAAAGTTTGTAAACAGAAAGTTCGGCAACTACGCTGTTGTAGTGTGTCGAGGTGTGTTCCCAAGCGTTCTTAGTGATAGAAACGTAAAGAACAGCGAACGAACTTATGAGACCACCCTATATATCGTTTAATTAATTAATTCATTCATTCAAAACTCATTAATTGCCGAATATCTATTGATATGAAGGAGAAGAAGACGATTACCAAAGGACATCACCAACTTCAACTGTGTAGCAAAGAACCGCTGCAAAATAATACTTGTGGAAAATGGTCACTGGTGCTTCTTGACAGTGTACTTTATTAGATTTGCGGCGTTTCCACTTCAATACTATATCAACCAAGCTGTTCTAAAAGTACACTCTTGATAGGATGTTCAATATACCACCATAATTTGTAAGCATTACTTATACTGGTAGTTAATAAAGTGGAAAGCTATCATCCAGCAAATGAATGGTTAGGTAACATGAATCGAACCGTATCTCCCAATTTATCTAGGAGTTTAGGATTGCATTTCAATATTGAATATATATATATGTATATATTATATACTTTATGTAAATTTATTGTGTTTTACTAATGCATGAAATAGTTACGTCGATCGGTGAAGAATTATTATTGTATGAAGTACAGTATCTTTGTTGCTAGATGTATCAACAGTTGCTTTATTTTAAATATTTATGAAATTTTAAGGGACACTGAAAGTGAATTTTTAGATGAAAATGACATAATTTTCAATTTTGGAATTATCATATAAATAATATGTACACTTTTGAATAATTTTGGCCAAACATGTTGCACTATCTGCCATTTTTAAAAGCTCAGCGACATGTTTAAATCACCCGTACGCTCCCTTAAAACTCTACTAGACCATATGTTTGTGTACCATATGCAGTATTGAAAGCAAATGTGTGTGTTAAAATGTGACTACAAATTAGAGAAAGACATAGTTTGCTCAAAGGTGCAACAATACCCAGAAATATTCCAGTCCTCGTTGTCATTAACCCCTTCAAGGATACCCAATGAGGTGAGGTAAGGTGTATTCCTCTTGGAGTAAGAATAAAAAGAAAACTGTTACTTTGTGGCGCGAACCTTTGACTATGTAACATAAGCATATCATGCTGCAATGCCTTAAACCGCTCGGCCATCTGAACACATGGTAGTTGCAGCATTTTTGGTCTCATTAACTGCGTAATATTGTGAGTGAAGTTTTTTTTTTTAAAAAAAAAGGATAAAATCCATTCAATCGAAACCCGTCAGCATCCAACCATGCCGTAACACCGCTTGCTTTAGTTGGGCCCTCCCCATCACTTTCCACAGTTTTAATTGAAAGCAGAACATGCATTTTACCGGGTTTCAGATCCTAAGATCCTTGGTTTTCAGATGTTAGCTATTCCTATTGTGCCTTAGACCACATGGACCTAAATCCCGATGTCGAAGTAAAGAATTTATTTATGTAATCAACATGTACTACTGCATGGCAAATGTCCCATTGGCACTGAATCCTGGTGCTTTTGCAACAAAAGTATAGCTAATCGTACACAACCTGATATCAGTCATAAAATGTCCAAACAGCTTTCTGAGTCAACTGTTTCCAAGATAATGCCTATCTACCAAAGACTAGCCTGCGATGACCTGCTGCATAAATGTGTAAGAGATATTACACAAAATCAACATGAATCGCTAAAGCATAGGTAAATGCCACTATTATACTTCTCTGACAAATGTGAATGTACATGGTAGCTTGAAAAGGTTTTGTTTGCTAACGAAAAATATTCAATTGCATTATCTGCACAGTCATTTCTCTATTTACCCATTAATTAAACGTACCAACTTTCCAGTAAATAACTTTATAAAAAAAGTTATAAACTTCAGTCCCAGTGTCCCTTCAACATCAGTCACACCTTGATACAAACTCGTCTCTATGCAAGGAAGAGGTTCGCTGCTAAAGACAGGAAAGAATCTGCAGGTGGAAAAAAGGGCACAAAAGTACAGAAAAAGGACACAACGGGAACTGCATTTATAAATCAGGATAGTTTTTATATGCAAAGCATACAATCTACTGTTTCCCAGCATAATATTTTATAAAGCAGTGTTTTTCTGCAAACTTCTTTTTCACACATTCAAAATAATGCTTGCGCACGAGTTTTTGTTTAAATACAGCTAACAGTTCTCAGAATCTACAGCAGTATCCGTTGTAACATTCTATGTGAAAAAAGTATGCCTAAACTAATATTCTTTTAAAAATATATTTTTTATGAAAAATTGTGAATTTTATGGATTAAAAGTTGTAAAGTATTGAAAAACTTATCTTAATTCACTCATCAAAAGTTATTGAGCTTTCTTCACATACTTTTCTTGTAACTGATTCAAAGCTTCAATTCCAGAAATATTAACCAACTTTCTGAACTTTTGATGCGCGTGGATAATTTTGGATATGCAATACATTTACATAATAAAATTTATGAAATAATTAAAAAATCACAAAAGTATTTATCTAACTTGATTGAAATTTGGTATTCACATTAATCTAACAGCAATAGAATCACAGCAACATTTTCAGAAATATCCATACAATAATATGGAAATTTGAAAACTCACTCACAGTGTCCCTTGAAAATCAATAAACAAGTCATCATTTAAGCATTAATTAACTCTGATATTAAACTATTTCTCCACATACTTGAATATCATAATTTACAATCACATTGCCTTTCCCCTCTTTCTGAGTGAATTTCTCCTTTCATCTGTACAACAGGTTTAAAGTACCGAGTGTGAAGACAAATAAAAATTTGGGTTAATATACTCACCGAAAGGATGTACTTCACAAATGTAGAATAGACTGAAATAATTCACATTTTTACGAATGCATTCTCCTGGTCACGCCCCTATCAGATTCAGCCGGTCGTCCTCCTGTCTACAACAGACTGTCTCTCTTCACCGATGTACACAGGACCTACTCGCAGTAATTCGGTTCCACCACCAGGCTGCAGCCATGGGATTGAAAAATGTGTCAATGACGCGTTCGTTGCGGCAAAATGTTCTGGAGACGTGACCACCAAAACGGCCACCATAGAGGAAAACATCTCGTACCAAAGTGTTAGGGGGGCGTACAAACTGATACACCATGCATATTGGTGTTCAAAGTTCCGAAGTTTGAATTATTTCCACGATATTGTTAAGGTGGCAAGGTATTTAGTTGGATGCAGTAGCGACTTTTAAAATGTATTTTAATAAATGAAATATGTGAGAAAAAATAACCACTTTTAAGCACACTTGTAGTTTGGAAAGAATAAAGTGCAACAGAGAAAGCCAAAAGACACTGTAATTCTTGGTAGCTGTATACGCTGTAAACCCGACTTTTACCTGTGTACCCTCTCTGTGTGGGACACTCCTGTGTTGAAGATAGTGCGGAAGTTCTGTGTGCACAGATGTCCATGACAGCAAGAGTTTCAGAGACAGCTTTGCTATCCATAATTAACGGATTTGAATTTCAGTATACCAGCGACTAGAACTAGTACAGTGGTTGGTCGCATAAGATTCAATCCCCATCTTTGTGCTTGAAAAGTCTGACTGATTACAATAGGCTATGAAAGCTTCTAAGATGAAACCACCCGGCGACCTTTGACGGAAGCGAGTACATTAGAGTTGTAATCTGAAAAAATCTGATGTGATACACTCACAAACTTTCTCTACTCTTCTATAAACTGTTTCTACAAACGCTTATTCTCCACATGCTTCATGTTAATCGAGATGTTAATCTTATTGCTAATTTTCTTGTACGTGCAAGGGGAATATGGTAGGCTTTAAGCTATAGTCAAATATTTTAAGAGCTGGTTGCTATATGGAGTATTCCATTCTCTTTGCATTACCAGGACATAAAAAAATAAATAACGAATTTGAGAAAAAGTATAAGTGTTGGAAAATTTAAGGGAATAACCAGCAATATCTCGAAAATGTATACAACATTTGTATATGACATAAATTGTGTATTTTAACGCGATCTACATTTTTGTGTAGTAAAATTTTGTCTATCTCTTATGGTAACCAGTTATGCAAAACTCATTCACAATGAAGAATACTTTTGGAGACCCTCCCAGAAAATTCAAGATATACATTTTATTTGTCATAAAAGTATCTTAAATATATGATATTTTAATCAAAATCGTTAGAGCCATTTCTGAGCAAATTAAAATTATCAAAACTTTTCCATGTAAAGGGTAATCTGGGGTGAGGGGATTTTCTTGAAAACCTTCGTATCGCATCTCTGGAAGATACTGAACTCAAATACCAAGTTTGGTGTTTATCCAACTGTTCGTTTCTGAATTATGCTGTCCACAGACAGATAGACACACAGACACACACATGGACATGTTTCCAAAAATGCTTTTGTTTGGATTCAGGGGGCCTCGAAACATATATTTCCGGTGAAATCTCGGTATCGAATACAATACCTCCCCTACTTACTATACGTAGTAGAGAAAGTAAAAAACGTAGGGCCACGGATAAATGTATGTTATGCCTTTGTTTTATTTTGCTTTAAAACCAGTTACTATCATAACGTGCCAAAAACGAAGTAATAAATGTGAATTCCAAAGGTGAAGTGTGTCTTATCCCAGTAATTCACTGCTTAAGTATTTCGAAAATTGTATTTAAACTTCTGTGTGAAACTACCACCAAACCCAATTAGATAGGAAGTAAGTAATAATTATCTTTTTTTATTCAGCGAATATCTTCACTGATTTTAAAGACAGCGTTTTTCTTTTCTCAAAAGTTGAAAATGTGGATATTGTCACGACTATAGATTAATTTAGCAACTTCCCGAGCCTTTCCATGCTTACTCGTAAAGCCATAACAACAGGGGCGAAACTTGCTAAGCATGCAAAACTAAGGTTGCAACGGAGGTTGAGGCAGTATTTTTAACACTTAAATGATTTCAGACTAATTATATAATATAAAATTTAATGACAGCCCGCCATAAAGCAGTATGTATATAAATAACATAAAATGTATGTAACAGTCATTGTACTATGTTTATATTATTGTGTACATATTTAATAAAGTTATGTGAATGTATTACTAATTTAATAATGTAGGAGCTGTGAGAATAGAGACCGAAAGTTGCTAACAATGAGGTAACCTTCAGGCAATAATGAATTGGAAAGTTTAGTAATGCTGCTAGTAATTCTTGGTAACAATAATGTAATGTAATATTTATAAATAGCCCATCAAAAACCAGAAAAGCTGAAAGTTAAATAAAAGTATTCTATTGGAGTAAAATTAGCCAATCAGAGACGTGAAATAGAAAAGTTTACAAATCTAAGCGGTAAATGCCAGTCGCTAGAAGTCAACGTACCTGAGCAGTTCGTTCAGTGCGAGACCACAATTAATTACTGCATGAATATTATAATGTGTTAAAAAGTGCAAGTAATTAATAAATAATCTGGCAGCTCTCTGTATGAATGACCTGTTGTTTAATCGTTTGAAGGATAAATAAACGGATTGAAGTAAAAATTATGATTAGTGTAAGCCTACATTCTTTAGCCGCATCACCTCCTGTTAAGAGATACATGTTTCTACAAATTAATACTGACGCAGCCGAGGCAAACGTATACATATATATATATATAGTTGTTGGTTTTTTTTTGGTTTTGTTTTGGTTGGGTTGTTTTGGGTTTTTGGTTGTTTTTTTTTTTTTTTGTTTTTGTTTTTTTTTTTTTTTTGTTTTTTTTTTTTGTTTGTTGTGTTTTTGGCTCCCCAACATTCTAACTGCAATACAACTCCTCCTAAAATAACCTTCTTCAAATTGGCACCTAAACGTGGGGCTACAACCCTACTTCAAGGAAAACCGGAATCTGTAAAGAAGACTAAAAGGAGAAAGTATTTATATTTTAACAAATGATAATTTTATTGACCAAAGAAGTTACCGTAACCTTACATGCTGTTCACAAAGAAGTCAAGGTACAAAAACCATCCTTGCCACGAGGCAGGTGCAGAGAGCACACCACACTGTTGCTTATATTAAGAAGTCTTGCTGCCTAAAACGATAGAACAATTAATCCCCAATCATTTTATATGCAAACATCCCCACCCTTACTTCCTATTAAAAAGCGTCATCAAAGCCACCAGAACATTCTGGACTAATCTAAAACAAAACCAAGCTACCAGCATTTAAGTTGAGCCTTTCGAAATGAACATGAACATCATAAGAAGATACTATATTTAAAAAGCAGTTGTGTACAAAATAAATTGACCTTCTGACATCCTAACACAACTGTTGCTCTCTCATAACTGAAGGTTTTGGTTTAGTTACTTTAGAAACACACATTAACTCTCCTTGGCTCGTGCTAATTATTTGCTTTGCTTTGTTTTAAAAAGTGTTTTGTAAAAGTCCCCTGTATTAAAATACTTATGGATAAACCATAGCCAGAAATGCAAACTAAGTATAGTTCTTGCTAGCACTTAGAAAGCCATTTGAAATCTAGCGGCTGTTCGATTAAATTTCAAATCCTTAATAATTCCTTCTACATTTACTTCTAACTAGGAGCAGAATGATAGAACTATTTCTGAATAGTTGATACTGATCTTTTAGCATCGATACTCGATATATTGATTTTAGAAAATGTCTAAAGAAACATAGCTTTTTCACTGAATAATTATTATTACAGTACGTTTAAATTTTAATATATAAACATCTATGAGCAATTTTTCTATTTTACATTTGTACAACTGTCGCTGTGTTTTAAGGGAAATAAAATGGTCAAAGTGTCCTACGTTGTGGTACAGTGGGCCGGAGTGTGGAGTTGTAGTTCCCAGCCACGCAATGCGCCCGGGTTCGATCACCCATGGGAGTCTGGATTTCAAGTCCCGGTTATAGGACATCCTCGGGATGTAAAAGCCAACGTTCCGGCTGGGGGAAGCCTATGCTGGCCTCATCAACACTTCGTATGGGTTAGATCAAGGGTGGCGAAAACGCCTTCCTTACGCGAGTTACCAATTATGCAACACGCACTACACCACTCAGCAGCACATGAGAAACAAATGAGTAGACGGCTAGAAAAGTAGTTGCGCCTGCGAGTCACAGTGCCTCGCGAGTCGCGCTTTCGCCACCACTGGGTTAGATGATAGTCCACCTTTGCCATGCCGTGCGGCCGGCAGTCGATTTTGTGAGGCTTGTTAGACTCCTAACTGTTATGCCAAAGTAGAAATGGAGAAAACTGCCAAGCAATGTTTTCAGTTTCTTGTGTTGTATTATTAATTCGAATTTCTCCTTTAATTTGATGTATATATGTATGTAATGTATGGTATGATGTGTGCGTGTGTGTGTCCTCCTCCGTGGTGAAGTGGTTACCATGCTAGCCTCTGTTTCCCGAGGTCGCGTGTTCAAACCCGCCGGAGGACGATGTATATTTTCGGGCGTAAAAATCCTTAGCATGGCATCCTTTGGAAGGAAAGTAAAGCCGGTGATCCCGTGTCGTAGGCTTACGGCACGTAATAAAACCTCAAGCCTAATAAAGAGGCTCTGGGCAAAATTACCGTCTTTCACGCCGGGTATAGAATGGGACGCGAAGAACCACAGCAGTTAAAGGAGCGTCCATAAATAAAGCTCAGTTTAATTTAATTTATTTGGTGTGCATGTGTGAACTTTTTTATTAATGTATGCACAATACTCGTATTTTAAATATATTTTTACAAATTTTACATTTTTAATTTTGCACTCCAAATTCAGCACCACTTCATACAAAAAATATTAACTCCTGTACCTACTCTTTAAAGTTCAGAGGTGCAGTTTAGCTCATCGTTTAAGAGAAGCTTTCCTCTACAAATGGGTACTGCTTCTAAATTTCACATATACCAGAAATGTGATTTTTGCTTTGTAGATATACTTCAGGTTTAATTTTCTGAATTTTCAGTTTGAACAGTATTTTCTCTGAATTACATTTTATGGCATAAATGACTCAGGACTATTGAAGACAGCTTAATGAAATATTGTTATAATAAAAGCATCTCAGTGTTATTGATATAATTTCGTATGGATAAGTTGGTTGGCTGTATTTTAAAATATTAATTTATTATACATTTTAATCCACAGTTTATGTATTTAAGAAAAAATTACATTCTTTCTTAATAAAGTACATTATTTATAAAAGCATACCAGTAAACTAAGAATGCATCTACATCCTGTAAAAATTCATCGTGATATCTTTTAATAACAGTTCCTGAGATAATGAAGTTAGCAAATTTAACATGGGCGGGATAGGACTTTTAATATTCCCTTAAGAAGATATAACAAACTTATACATTAGAAGAAATTCGTTCAACTTTAAATATGAATTCTCGCGTGTATATGAAACTTTCCAGAGAAGATTCCATAAACTTCTGCATTGAGAAGGGCAACATTTCCAACCTCTCTTATGATAAGGTATGTGCTTATTATAATCGTAGCTGCAAGTATGAAAACTGAGGTGGCTGTGCGGATGTTACAACTCTTTTCGACGGGAATCCGAGCCGTAGCGCCCGGAGCGCCAGCCGCCATGTGATGGCCGCAGTATGAAAGAAAATCAATGTATATAATTGCGGCGAGTGCAAAACTTGTGCGTTAGCAGATTTTAGTGAAACAATGAAAATAGTATGGAAACAAATAATAGCCCATTCCACTTCGCGGATGGGTATTTCAGCAAAGAGATTCATGTGATCCCGGAGATAATGACTGGAGCATAGTCTGAAAGTGCTAACCCAGCACCCTATGTATATATCGAGACGAATATTCAGCGCGTCTATATATATATATATACATTATAATTTTAAACGCAGTATTTTCGAAAAGGGTACTGCATTCGCCATTTTTAATATTAATTTTGCAATACGTCAAGGAAAGTATCACAACTTTTACACACATCTTTTAGGGGAAGTTTTGATCTACAAATTGCTACCACTGTTAGGAATGTCCGTTTCTATATGCTCAACTCATGTTGTTTATTTATTTGCAAATAAATATGTGAAAGTTGGTTTTTCCACATTATCTTTTCTAAGTGGTATTTTATGACATAAATAACATGTTTTCTCAGTCATTATTAGAAACAACCAAATTAAATTTTAGAATTATAAAAACAACCTCTTAAGTGCTGTTGTTGATCTTTTGGTGTTAATAACATGTTTGGTAATTTGAATTGTCATCAAAATATGATATAATTAAGAAAATAATCCTATCTTCATTAATAAACTTACTGTGTAAATGTAGATTGGGTAACATGCATCTTCATGTTGTAAACATTCAGTTTTATATCTTAAATCTTTCCTGAAATAATGGTTCAAAGGATACTCATTTGTGAGAATTGAAAAATTCACAATTTTATGTCCATTCCTTTGGAATACTAAATACATTAAGGGTTTAATAAATAATATGTAGACGAAACTTAATGCCTATTCCTAAATAAGTTGCAGAGATATACATTTTGTAATTGTTTTTATTTACTGTTTTGATAAGCTTTTCCACAAAATGCAATTACTTTTTTGAAAAACTTTAAACTCTTTAATAATATATAAATAAATTGCAGAGATGAAGTTTTAACTATACTATGTATTTGGAGAAAATAAATATGAGACGTTTTTTTACTTCATGTACAATTGCTTGTACAACATTTGCTTGTACATTTGCTTGTAGAATATGAAATAATTGTTAAATAACATCACAACTAAGCATGTTGACAAAATTCATGTCATCATTTTTATTGTGTTATTTACAAGGAGGTATAACGTATCATTGATTTATACCAACAACTGTCGTTCGAAGCCATTTGAAAATGAAAATGTGCCGAGAAATGAAGACCTGAGACATTTAGTGTATATACAGGCTCTCTTTTATCTCTTTCTGCTCCTCTGCAACTAATTTAGTGTTCTAAGTCTTCTTAGGCATCTCTTGAATGATTTGTTCATTTATATATGTGCGTTTTTACTAAATTTAATAGTAATTTAGGCTTACACAAACATTTAGATCATTCTATGACATGCTTTAAAATGTCCTACAGCTATAAAACCTACATGAAGCTAGACGGTTTGTAGTGTTTAATAACACTAAAGTGCAGATTTGATGTTTAAAGTTTGTTGCCCTTTTTCACATATGGACATCCAATTCAGCAGATTTAAATTTGGCAGAAGTATGGGCACCATGGTAGCGCAGTGGTTTTGTTTCCGGCTATCTCACTACGGGTGCGGGGTTCGGTTACCGGCTCTGGGGTGACTACTTTAAGTCGGCTCTATCCACGCTTTTACCCCTGAATTGCTCATGTGAAGCATCCCCAAGGCACAATGTGGTTCACAGTGCATGGTAAAAGCTCCTCTCATTCCATGACATTCTCATCACTCTAGGAGGCAACGGATTCCACCATATAGGTGCCTGCACCTCAGAAATGGGTCCAGTAATCGCTTGGAGGAATGGGGTATCCTCGAAGGTCATAGACCATATATAGGAGGCGTTAGAAACGACGATATTGGCACGATAGGATTTTAAATATTCCAAACAGTAATTTTCGGAAGAAAATATACCTTACAGCAGCTTAAACTGATTTAATTCATACTAAGGATTGTTAAAAATAGGTATGGAACCTCGATATCTTCCGTATCTGCATATTCTCAGTACTCGACATAGAAACACGCCGAATATTTCTACTTTGCCAATACTTTTTCCACGCTTTTAAATGTTTAATTTTCGCACTTATGTTGCTAAAATCGTTATTTCTTTTGCGTTTTACTTTACCCTAGAATGATGAAAGGAATAGATCAGGATCGGACTTTACACTGTTACCTAGCATACTTATGTAACTTTTGGGGTCATTATTCTTGACCATTGCCCGTGATTGCGTTTCCTGCAGATGAATCAATACAACATTCTATCCCCTCTTATATGTAAATAAAAACATATAAAACGACGAAGGGGGAAATGCCCTCACATTTGTTATAATAAAACATGATAATATATATAGATAAGAGAAGCAAGCGACCAAAATGCGCAGCTCTATGTCTAAAGTTCTAAAGCGTTCAAAACAATATATTTGTTTAGAACAAAGAAAGGGAAATGAATCCTTACTTAACACATTAAACTAGCAATTATTTCCGAATAAAATGTGTGATATATGTTTGGAGGAGCAGCTACATCTGCATTGCTCCCAATTAAATGCAAAAGCAAGTACTTACAGTTACTATCTTAGGGATTTGTTTCCTTCGTTGTTTGCTAATTTATGTCCTTCCCTTTTATTAAGGAGATAAATTTGGCCGCTTGAATACGCAGCTTTTTGCTTCCCTACGCTCCAGCGCCTAAAGCAATAACGAATGATGTTCCTAAAAACTTGTGAAATTTCGGTATTATCCACCATTAATGAGATATCTTAGTACTTAGTTTTGATTTACTATAGCAGAAAAACAATAACGTATCTGTTTGTACCTCCGTTTACTATCACAAAAATAAAGCTAAAAATACAGGAAGTGCACACAAGGGAAAAACTGTTTTATTGTTTTGGATTGCACTCCTGCATAACACTGACCGGCTACAAATCATACTGCTAAAAATACCAATCGTGGCACAAACTACATGTCAAAAATGAGAAATGATAAAGCGGCGAGATTTAAAAGCTGTCATAAACAAAAGGCAGATTGTACACAAGACCCGTCAAGCTTTAAATTTTCAAGTATTCAGTCCTAACAACTACCCAGCCATTATTTTCCTAACTAAAATACGTCTTTACGCATGACTGAAGTAAAAAGGTTCGTATTGTAAATACAAATACAAGCCTCTGAATCAAATGAGCAAAAAAACGTTTTTTAGTGCGAATAAGGTCTCTAAAACAGATGAATACATATCCAAAACAACTACCTACACTTTTACTTTCTCTACTACGTATAGTAAGTAGGGGAAGTATTATATTCCACTCAAAAATTCGATACCGAGATTTCACCGGAAATACGTGTTTTGAGATCCCCTGAATCCAAAAAAAAGCATTTTTGGAAACATGTCCGTATATGCGTCTGTGTGTCTGTCTGTGAACAGCATAACTCAGAAACGAACAGTCGGATAAACACCAAACTTGATATTTAGGTTCAGTATCTTGCAGAGATGCGACACAAAGGTTTTCAAGAAAATCCCCCCATCCCAGATTACCCTTTACATGGAACATTTTCTCAAAAATGGCTCTAACGATTTTGATTAAAATATCATATGTTTAAGATATTTTCATGACAAATAATATGTATATCTTGAATTTTCTGGGAATGTCTCATTGACATTCTTCATTGTGAACAACTTTTGCATAACTGGTAAACCATAAGAGATACAGAAGTTTACTACACAAAACATGTGGATCGCGTTAAAATACACAATTTATGTCATATACATTTTTGTTGTTGAGTGAAACATTTTCGAGATATTGCTTGTTATTCCCTTAAATTTTTCAATACTAATCTTCTCAAATGGGAATTCGTTATTCATTTTTTTGTCTTGGATATGCAAAGAGAATTAATCTGTGGCAAAGAGAATGGTGCTGCACCTAGCAACCAGCTATTAAGAGATATGCATGTGCTTAAAGGCTACTGTATTTCTATATTGCCCTTGTAAGTATATATTCCCCTTACATCTACAAGAAAATTAGCAATAAGATAGAGTCTGCAAATGTTTATCTCGATTAGCATGAAGTAAATGGAGAATAAGCGTTTGTAAAAATAGTTTGTACAAGAGTAGAGAAAGTCATGTGAGTTTAACACATCAGATTTGTTCCTTCTGTACTGCGTATAGTAACTAGGGGAAGTATTGAATTCCACACAAAAATTCTATACCGAGATTTTACCGGAAATACATGATTTGAGACTCCCTGAATCCAAGTAAAGCACTTTTGGAAACATGTCCGTGTGTGTGCTTGTTTGTCTGACAGTGAATAGCATAGCCCCAAAACGTAAATTCGGATAAATACAAAACTTAGCATTTGAATTTAGTACATTCCAGGGTTGCAACATGAAAATTTTGAATAAAATCCCCCCATCCCCAACTATCCTCACATGGAGTATTTTTAAAAAGAAATTGATTTTCTCAAAAATGGCTCTAAGGAGTTGGATTAAAATACCACACAGTTAAGATATTTTCATGGAAAATTAAATGTATATCTTTAATTTACTGGGAATGTCCCCAAAAGTCCTCTTTACTCTGAATGACTTTCGCATAACTGGTAAATGTGCACACAATTTACTGCACATAATTTGTCATATACATTTTTTGTGGAGTGAACCATTACAAAGATATTCCTCGTCATTTTTTTGAATTTTCCAACACTCATACTTTTCTCAAATGGGAATTCGGTATTCTTTGTTTATCATGGATATACAAAGAGAGTGTATGCTGCAAATGGCAACCAGCTCTTGAATATGTATTGTATTCCACCCAAAAATTCCACAACGAAATTTCAATCAAAATACATGTTTTGAGGCCCCCTGAATAAAAATAAATGTTGTTAGAAAAACGTCCGTGTGTGTATGAACAGCATAACTAAAAAACGTAAAATCCAATAAATACCAAATCTTTCAAAGATGCGGCACGAAGATTTTCAAGAAAATCCCTCCTCAACTTCCCTTTAGATGAAACATTTTTCGGAATTTTAGAATTTCTCAAAAGTTTCTCTAACGTTTTGTTATAAAAATACAACATATTAACTATATTTACATGAGAAGTAAAATGTACATCTTGAATTTTCTGGGGAATAGCGTATGAAGTCCGCTTCATTCGGAAAGAATTTTGTATATTCTTCTGTAACTGGTAAACGTTAAGCGATAGACGAAGACGAATTGCACAAAAACGTATGTAACGATTAAGATGAAGTAGATAGAAAAACAAGAGTTTTTGTGCACATTAATAAGTGACCCAGGATAGAGAAAGTCATTTGAATGTAACAATCAGAGTTTTTAAAATAATTTGAGCAAATGTCTTCTAAAAATTTTAACTTTTACACTATTTCTGAGAGCTTTCCCAGAATTAGAATGTTTTACAAATTGGATATTTCCGTTTGTAACCTCCGTTACCTGCCAATCAAAAAGAAAGGATAAATAAGTAAAATGTCATTTAAATAAATGCTTACTAAATGGGTAATAGGCAATTATTAGAAAGAATTTTAAACGATAACAAGACATAAGCTCTGAACAGAACTTAATTTCAGAGGACAGGAGAAGCAGCACACCAAATATTACCCACTTTTACTTTCCTTAGAATCCCGGCTGACAGGAGTGACGGTTTGTGGTATCCAGCTTATGAGAAGACTGAAAAATGACACACCCGTGGTACTAAATAGTAACATTGTAGTTTTTAAGATGTGATTCCAGCAACAGAGCCAGTAATTACAAACGAACTTAAATGTACGTGATATATTGTGGCGCATTAGGTAATTAGTAGCTATTGTCATGCGTCTTATTGGGACAGCATTGTTGGGGTTTTGGGGTAATTCTTTCGGCTTTAGGCTTGAAGTTCGTTTTGGCATGGCGCTCTCCAGACCGAGCTAGTGGGGTAGCGAGGGTTGGAAAGGGGGAAAGATTAGCGTTACTTTTCTTCGTGTTGTGTTGGTTTGAGAGCCGAGTGAGTGCGGTTGTGTGTGAAGTGTGTGAATGTAGCTCGTGTGTGTAGCATCTCCCCTCATTTCTTTGTCTTTTGTGTGCGATGTAGGGCACCGTGTTTTTATTGAATAAACCACAGTTAATGCGAATTCTGTGTATTTTGTTATAAATATCCCACGCCTGCACTGTAACGTTATGTTCAAAGTTCGGTTCTCTTGCTGTCTCTGCAGCAATTTGCATGCTGGGGTAATTAAAATTTAATATTTTAGCTGTAAACATTTTGGCCCTCACTGCAGCATGTAACATTTTCGCGAAATCAGAAATAAGAACGTCAGATTTAAAGCAGGTAGAAAGCTACCCGCGTACTTAAGAATGCTGCAGAACAATGTTTAACAACCAATGCAGAATTTTGTAGCAAAATAAGTAGCCATAAGAGGACAATATTATTTGGAAGGCGTACATAAAATGTGATTCCGGAAAAACGGGGAAAAATAACTGTCATATCGCTGGGCTAAAATACATAAGCATGAGCACTATTATAATATCTTATAAACAAGGAAGTTACTACCACTACGTATATTTTCTGCGCGAGGAAGACGTTAAGAGAATTAAGTCCGGAGTGGGGCATCTGGTAGTGGAGGGAAGGATAATGGCGCTCACTTAAGGAAAAATTACTAATAATTTCTCAAAATATACTTAAACATACAGATTGCTGGCAAAACACAATCATTGAACACCCTTTTCATATAAATAAACAAGTTTTATTCTATAAACATTATAATGGAGGAAGTAAAAAACAAATAATAAAACTATGCAATGAGCGGGATTGCACGATACTTGGGGGTAATTGCACTCATTATGGTCAGATCAATGGATGCACAAATCACATTTATAATTTTATCGTTTATCATACCCAATAAATCTTTATGGGTCCAATTTGCCCAAAGGTACACCGGGACCATATTTCACTGTTTCGACCAGACTCTCCACACACCGCACGATATCATCTTCATTTTCATTCTCTTCACAATCAGCAAATGGGTTGGCATGATGTAGTCTAGTTCATTGTTATCGTATAACTCTTCTTCATCCACATCTTCTTCTGAAGAACTTTCAAACAACTGCCTTTTTGCTCTTTTGGTTTTCTTTACCCTACCATTTGATGAGGTGGTGATTCCTCACCTGAGCGCCATTGCCCTCCATGGCCATGTTGGAATTATTCATCTATAGTGAAGAAATTATACAGTTTTAGGTGCTGTTTAATATATTAATGGGAAGCTGTATGCATCCTCTAAATCAACATAACTGTCAAGTGCATAATATAATAGTTAGTTTCCTCACGTTGATTTCTGTAAGAAATTCCTGCTGAAAACATTTTGCACGTTTACAACAAAACCTCTTCCTTCGGATCCACCATTAAACTACTACGAAGTTATAAAGACCGCCACACAAGTTCTGCACCTCTTAGGCAGGTCAAACTCTCACACAAACCGAAATACCTACACGAGTGCCATTGTCCTCAACGGAATGACCTCCGTTCCCCTAATCGGGTCGCACGTCAAAGGAGTGTCGGAAACGGGAACAAGGCGTAAAGTAATTACTCCAATAAGTACTTGGTAGTGTATAAATACGGCAGTGTAGCAAATAAGTTTTTGGCAAGCTGTAAATGGCATGAGGAATACAATAAGGCCATCATTCAAAATTAAAGCTGTCATCGTAATTATTATTCTTGTCATAATTAAAGAATAGATTTTCTCGTACAGCAAGAACACATTTTAATATTCCGTGCTTTATCTTACACTATATTACACTTATACTAATCTGTACTTGCCTATTTGTAGGACGCTGTAAAGAATATCTCTCTCTTGTACAAAGTGTATACGAGGCGTGACTTAAAGTAAAAACTAATAACATTTTTAAAAAGTACTACAACATTATTTTCTAAATATTTTATCACCAATCATTATCTTACATCTTGCAATACTTCTCCACATAGTCACAGCTGTCATTCAGCGCTTGATGTACCGGAAAACTAGTTTATTGAATGCCTTCGTCAAAGAATGATGCCGCCTGTGATGAAAGCCGAGTCTGATCACCTTGTTTCACAACAGTCCGCATTTGGCACCAATCGATTTTGATCTGTTTCTTTATCTGAAGAAATTTCTTGGTGAAAAATATTTCAACGACTATTTTGTGAGGTGCCACACTGAAGGAAGCTACCTTAAACAAGATATTAAGGAAATTATTACTTCCATATAAGTGCATTTTTATCCATTTCCCGTTTATATTGTCATGGTGGGAAATTGAATTTTCTGCATTTATTGCTGGTCACCTACGTGTTTTGTCTATTTTACTGCACGTGTTTGCATGAGCTGTAGAACCTTCATCATTTTTATATATTATCTATTATTGCAGACGTGAAATTTTGTATTTGAGTTTTACCATTTACATTTTTCTTGGGTTATTACTTCGCCTTTGTTTCTTAATATTCAGTTAACGATATAATGAGTACACAAGCTAAGTATGAACTGGAATTTATTGATTATTAAGTCAACAATCAACCTTTGATAATCAAATCCCCAGTTTGCCACTAATGTTAAGTTTAGTGTCCTTGCCAATGGGGCCACCAAGTACTAGTAATTAAATTAATTTTCGCTTAAGCAATATTTGTATTATTCACTCGTGGAAAAAATATTGGACCTTACACATACGATAAGTGCAATTGAAGAACTTCGACCCGTATTTTAAAACTCTTACTCTTTCTCCAATAATGCAGTTTGATGAAGTATTTTTAACACTTAAATAATATCAGTTTGATTATATAATATATAAATTCAATAACAGCCCGCCTTAAAGTAACATGTGTATACTATAATATATAAAAAAGTGTATGTTATAGTCATTGTATAATTTGTATATTATTCTGTACATGTTTAATAATGTTATGTGAATGTATTACGTAATTTAACAATTTAGGGGCTGTGAGAATAGAAGCCGAAAGTTGCAAACAACGAGGTAACAATGAGGTAACCTTGAGGCAATAATAAATTGGAAAGTTTAATAATGCTACTAGTAATTCTTGGAACAAGAATGTAACATTTTAAGCAGTTTAAAATAGAAAAAGCTTTAGTTAAATAAAAGTATTCAATTGGAGTAGGATTAGCCAATCAGAGACTTGAAATAGAGAAATTTACAAATTTAAGTGGTAGAAGCCAGATGCTAGATGACAGCGTTCCCAGCCGGACGGTATTAGGCAGCGTTCCCAAGAAGTTCGATAAGCATTCAGTGTGAGACAGAAAATTCATTACGGCGAAAAATAATATATAAAGTTTACGTATTAGAAAGTACAAGTAACAATAATCTCGCAGCTCTACAGTAGGATATATCAGTGAAGTGTTATTTAATCCTGTGAACGATATAAAAGAGTAAAGTAAATAATTATAATTTACTTAAGCTTTATTCTTTAGTCGCACGCACCAACCCCTGCTAAGAGCTACGTGTTTCTGATAATTATTGCTGACGCAGCCGAGGCATACATATATAATCAAATAAACACTAACAATTACAAAAGTCGCTTTTTAAAACGTTGGGGCGAAGGCCACCGGAAAGTTTGTATCGTACGTGGTTACAACTGCTTCAAGCTTTTGGCTCCCCAACAGTGGAACTACAATACTCCTTCAAGTTTGGTGCCCAAAGCATGGTGCAAATACCATAAAGATATGTACTTCAAATTGGTGCCTACATGTGGCTACAATAATATCTACTTCAAGTTTCACATTTTGTATTGCAATATACCTAATGTATTTAGAGTCTAAACCCGTTCGAAATATAAAATACAATATGATGTAGTTTTAATGAAATAATTGTTACACTTAAGCTCAGCATGCATAACACTTGAAGTTTTAACTGTATGAAAACAGATTAAAACACAGCGGTTTTGTAGATTACACCGAACTGCGGCTTATGGGGCAGCTTCAACAATGTTAGTGCTCCCAACCGCTAGCTATCTCCAATTCTTATTGTAAGTCCTATGCTGAAATGGTACCTATTGGCTTGATCCGCATTTATAGGAGGCAATAGAATGTATACCAATGCTCAGCAAACTTAGGGTCTATTACAAATGTAAATGAGTATACACAATGTATACTGAAGTGATTAAAATGTAGCCCATAATGGAACCTAGCCACACCCGTTATCAGTGTCAACGCCTATGTATTTCGACCACAATTCTAGCCACTGGATTGATAGTCTACTTTACCTTTCCCAAAGCATGGTCGAACTTCCGAAGGGTAACATTGTCACATAAACCTTATATTTTCATGCTACACTACCGTTTACATAATGCCGGTTAGTAGCGGCAACAAATTTAACCTTCGTTTCTCTATCTCTGATGAAAGCTTTTATATACACTGCCGCTTGTGAAAATTTCAACATAAAGAAGGAAACGCATGAATTCAATAAATTTAATACCACAGGTTAGGTACATGACGAGTAATAAATGATAAACGTTTCATATCTATACATGACCTTTGAGCCCTAATATTCAGTATTTGGTGTGGTCTCCATGCGCTACAATTAGAGGTGCTATGCACCGTGGCATTGAGTCAAAAAGGTTCTTAATACGTTCCTGAGGGATTTTCTCCCATGCAGTTTGTATTCAAGCCCACAAATCTTGGTTACTGGAGGACCAGGTGCCGACCAACCATATTCCGGACATGTTCGATGGGTGACATGTCAGGCTAACGTGCAGGCCAGGGAAGCAATGGTACCCGTCGCTCTTCGAAGAAGGCTTGTACACTCCTCGCAATATGTGGTCGGGCATTGTCCAGTTGAAATGTGGCCCATAGAGATGTCTGAAGCAGGGGGAGTATCTCAGGCTCTACAACCACCGTTAGTTACTGGCTGCTGTTCAATTCGCAGGAGGCGATATGGGTTGTTGTAACCAATAGACACGTATGCGGCCATCACTGTAGGACACGTTGAAGCAGAATTTCGAAAAGACTACATTTTGCCACTCAGAACCCCAGTGACGGTGTTCACGTGCCCATTGCAGTAGGAGGAGCTTGTGGTTTCTGGACAATGAGAGCCGATGCAATGGCATGTATGTAACTAGTCCAACCTGCAGCACACGGCGACGAACGGTTGATGCAGACAAGTTAACATCTATTACGGTGCTCCAGCGTCGAGCCAACACTGTGGATGAAGCTGTACGATCCGTTATGGCCATGCGGACAAGATGACGGTCATCCCGTGCCGTGGTCATATTCCTTGGTCCAGTACCCGCTCTTCGCTGCGTACAACCTGCTTCCACACAAGCATCACTGTGCACGAGGCGAAATGTCACGGTATGACAAACCCGCTTCCCGGAGACCGGTCATTCTGCCCCGTTCGAACTCACTCACATGCCGATAGGGCTCCCTTTGACGTCGACGAGGCATGTTGGCACTCACTTTATTGTTTCCACCTTTTCAACAGCTCTGCACGGCGCAACACTCACCTGACCGAAACGAGAGGGCTCTGCTTGGCGAATGTGTACCCCTCTCTCTGCAAACCTAATCACTTATTGCTTGCACACTCTTCCACACTTCCAAGTTTGGAGTTATTCGAAAATTGTTTCTTGGTGTTGCGATTTTCACAAACGGCAGTGTACAAGTTGTAGCTGTTGTTCAGTTTAACATCAGCTGCAAATAATTCTTCACCTCTTCCTCTAGAATGCCGAATTATTTGCAATTGGTTTAGCTTTACCTTGTGTACCAAATAGAGGCTGTATCATGCAACCCCGTAGATTCATATAGATTTTAACATCGTTCATTGGTTAGTTTTTATGTCCCTGAATTGTTTTTCAGGCCAGTCGCAAAGAGAATGATATCAGCTGGGTGAGGACAAAAGGTTTGTTATCGGAATTTGGAAACCTTACGTGGGGAAAAACATTATGTTGATCCAAAGGAATGGACCACTTTTTATGCACTACAGTGTGCATACTTAGACATTTTACGTGTAGCTAAATAGCGAAATCCAAAATGAGATTGCTATCCAGAATATCCACTGTTCTACAAACTGTTCTTAGAAAAGCATAATCTTCTATCTGTTTCTTGTTATTCCAGATAAACTTTTACATATAGTGCACTTTTTACACAATTCCTTACTAGTACAAAGCGATATAGAGTTAAGTCAAAGATAATTCGTCGAAATGGTGTCGCTATGTGAGCTTTTAAATTACTGTCTTTGCAGGATCACGTGAGAGAGAGAGAGAGAGAGAGAGAGAGACAGCAGGCTACGCAGTTCTTTAAAAGTATATAAACTATTTAAAATTTCAAACGAATAACGAAAAATATTTGTAAATTTACAAAATTTTATTTTACATAAAATGTTTTGTCGAGATCTAGATCTTTTGTACATCACATTTTCGTGTATATTTTACAGTTTACAAACTATACAAAACTATTATATTGAAGAAAATTTTACAAATAATTCTCAGAAAATTCAGGATACAGGTTTAATTAATTGACATGCAAATAATTTAAGCATGTGATGTTTAAATGAAAATTGTTAGATCAGTTTTTTATGCAAATGAAATGCTTTGGAGACTTTTTTGATGAAAATATCATGTAGTATCCTTGGAGTAATCTGAACTTAACAGCTGAATTTTATGTTCTGAGTTATGCTGTTGACGGACACAGGGCCTGTTTTTAATGCCTTTTTAGGTTTAGTATTCCCAAAACATGCATTTACGTTGAAACCTTGGTATCGAATTTTGGGTGGAATACAATTCTTCCCTGCTTACTATACGTAGGTGGTAGATAAAATAAAGAGGGGCAAAAGTTGTTAACAGAGATGAAGCAACTAAAGCAAATGACTACCACGTAACTAAATAGCTACTACGGCCGGTTGGAGAGGACACCGCGGCGGGACGTCACTGTGTGACGGTGATTAGGTTTTATGTGGGGTAGGAGATTTTTAAGGAGATTAAGCGATAAGAACTTCGTGTGTTTAAGAGTGTGGTAATTTCTTGAATGGGTGCTGTATTAAAAACGCTGACAGGTCTTGCTTATTTGCTAGTTTCCTTCCTAATTAAAATATCCTACTTATGGTCGTTTTCCCGTATTCCGAGCTATCACATAACATTTGCTTGTATCTCCGGCTCTTGGTAGCAAAATTCCGTGATCGCAGTTCGTGCGCGTTTCTAAGTCTTTACAAGGCAGATAGGATTAAATAGTCAGACGGAGGATTTTCCCAGGCACTGGAGCCCACCACCGCACGTAGGCTATCTCAGTAGATTCAATGTGTCTTACGTGATCCCTGAGAGAAAGGAATGAAGGGGAAACGCAAACGGCGACCGGATCTGTACGACGATGCGCACTATCCAGGAACGAGTCCTTAAATTTGATCTTGACTCCGGCGCGAGACATTGCGCAAACTCCATCATCACGCCGTCACGCATCAGTCACCGTCAGCTGGTCCTGCAACCCTGAACCGTATGAAAGTGAAACGGGCGAAAGGAAATGGTGGGTACAAGAAATGGACAGGAAATTTGTGGTGGAAGACGAACAAACCCAATATTCGCTTACTGACCTGAGAAAATCACAAAATGAGCCCAAGTTCAGGGTGCCTGTCGCAACGAATTTCGAAACCGGTACCTTCTGAATGTGAGCCTCACACCTTACCGCGGACCCACATCACTCGGTTACAAGGCAGCTACACCGTACCCATTACGCACATCTATCTATCCCCGTTACACTAAATTTTTCACTGCAACCATACTGAAATTCTGGTCCCCACTAAGTGATCAAAAAATAACATAACTAAAGTTTTGGTATTCCACACTATAATACACTGATTACATGTGACGTAACTGAACTGCTATTGCTTTCATAATACTTGGATTCATTATGATTTTACTCGGTGACGCGTGCGGCTTCCCTATTGCCTATAACTTTTAACACCTTCAATGCAGCTTCCACTGGGATCCATTGCACAGATAAGCAATTAAGTATATGTATTTAAAATAAAATAAAATTATTCTGTTCAGTGTTAATTTAATATCCTAATAAATTCGTTCATTTCCTATACTTCTGTATGAGTTGATTACACGTTACCTGTAAAACATCAATAAATACTAAATGGACTCAACAGCGCCACCATCTATTGCACTACTCACAAACACGCTGAAGGTCCTGCCATCCGATCAGCATTTAGTTGCGCATAATTAAAGTTAGCACCGTTTTGTAAAAGCTCAAAGCTTTGAAATTATAGTTTGGTTGTATGCAACTTTACTATAACGTTAATTAAGATGCTATTATAAAGCTCACTACCGCTCGTTTCATAAACATACTCCCATTCTTAATCACTACTATTATAGCCTTGTTGCATAGGATACTGTTGTATCTCTAGCTCTTGGTAGCATACTCCGAGATCTCAATTGGTGCCTTAGTAACGGTGCGGTCCTACTTAAATCAACAAAGTATTACGAGAGAATAGCCATAAGAAGGGGATCCCAGCCATTGGGTTTCAGTACCGCCATCTCAGTAGGCTCATTGTATCTTACATGTCTCCTGAGCAGAAGGAATGAAAGAGAGACCAAAGGTTGACCAGTTCTGGACGACGATGCACACTATTCAGGAAGAGGTCCTTAAATATTGCAGAAAGACACCACTATTGACTCCAGTGCGAGCCTGTCTGTGCCATCATTAACCTGGGGGTCGTAGGAACGAGCATCCCAGGAAGTGGCACCATCCGACGGACCAAGCACCAGGGAAGGATCCTTTACAGGGAGCAAACTCTACCGTCCCGCCGTATTCCAACTTCGGCTTGTCCTTCAACCCTGAAACTTACGAAAGCAAAACAAATGAAATGAAATTGACAGAAAATATATAGTAGAACAGGAACCACCCCAAAATTCGGTTACTGACCTTGTAAATCCACAAAAAGTGGATACGGTGCCTTCCTCAGCGATTTTGAAACGGATACCTCCCGAATGTGAGTCTCTCACATTACCTTGGAACCATCTCACTCGACAACAAGGCTGCTACTCTGTACACTCAATAATTTAAAACTAGCCGGCGTATGAGAGAGCTCAAATCTAATACTTCAGTGAGCGTTCACAAGGCTGCGCATATTTCTATTGTATAGGGTGATTTATGAAGAGCTGACACATTTATTTCTTTAATTGTTTCAAAACGAGTTACGCTAGCAACAATTTATTAGACATCAAAATGTAGATAAATTTTGGGAGATCATTTACCTATATGGCAAATGTCGAAAATGTCCTCCATCCTGCATAAGGCACAACTCAACGCGTCGTTCCATGTTACTGGCCACTTGTTGGAGGACTCTGTTTACAGTAGCTTGAATCTCCTGTGTAATGTTGTGCTTCAGCTCGTCCAATGTTTGGGGGCGTGTGGCATAAACCCTGTCTTTTAAGTAACCCCATAGAAAGAAGTCCGGCGATGTCAAATCCGGAGATCTCGGTGGCCACAGGTTCTTGGAAATTATCCGGTCGTCAAAGAAACTTGCAATTAGTGTCATGGATTCATTTGATGTATGGCATGTAGCGCCGTCCTGCTGAACATATTTTTGTCTCAGCTCTACATCGTATAGTTGCTCAGCAAACTCCATGAAAATCCTCCGGTACTCTGCAGTGTTCACATTGTTCTAAACAAATTGGTTCCACTATTATCTGTGCGAATATTGCGCACCAAACTCCGATTTTAACTGGGTGAATATGTGAACTCAGCCGGATAAATGTAACCATGCTTCATCTGTGAACATGGTGATGGAAAATATGGCAGGATTTTGCACAATGAACCAACGACAACAATTCAGTCGTCTATTGTTATCTAGTTGCTTCAACTGATGGACAGCCGTAATCCTATATGGCTTTAGGTCTGTAAACTTCACAGCTCTCTGACACAACGAGTAGCTGTAACCTGTCTCCTGCGACGTTTAAATGATTTTTTGGGTGACTGATCCAGTCGTACTCTTACGTCAACAACCTTGGGAAGCCTAGATGAACGAGTTTTGCCCATTTCACACACCAAGATCCAGTTGTTTCCAATTTGTTTACCAGTCCAAGTATTGTGTTTCTTTTGGAAGGATTCCGAACACAGAATTCCCTCTGGTATACACTTCGTTATGTGTAATTGAATTCGTAATCCAGTATTGCTTTACAAGGAAGAGTCGTTCATTTAATGCGTAGTCCATTTTCACGTTGACTAGAACAAAATCTCAAAAACAGTGCCGACAATAAAACTAAATATTACGAATAAAACATGAACATTTGCACATCTAGTGACAGCCAATCGAAACTGCAGAACATTTTGTTTAATTTGATGCTAAAATTGGGGCACTGAGTGAATTTCGAACAGAATAATTAAAGAAATAAATCTTGTCAGTTCTTCATAAATCACCTGTATTTATATGGGGGACACAATTACAATTACAAACGTCTTCCGAGAAAATAATTCATATACAACATTTAAAACTGGCAAATATTTCAGGGTGTTTCACTACTGAATATTTATAACCTAAATACACTTTATTGATTATTGTGTTCAAGTGCAGTATGACTAAATCTCGTTACAATGACACGATTACTGTAGCACTCTTACTGGGTGATACAGGGTTAGCTTTCTTTCCTGAGGTCGCAAGTTTAAATCTCCGTCTAGCTACTCAGCTTCTTTCCCCTTTTGTTTTAAATACATGGGTGAAAAAAACACAGATTTCTTAACTTTTTATGTGTGGCATTTATTTGGAAGTCCCTCACACCGGTAGATGGCGACTTTGATATTAATTTATCGTTCGGGAGGAGGTTTCACACTCTTCAAACTATAAGGGGAAACAGCTCAACTTGGCCAGTGTCTTCCCTCCTTAACGCCCAACCAAACCACGAACTCGCACGACAAGGGATAGACGCCTGACGGAGGTCAGAGTAATAGGTTAGGGTGGGTGACCAGCCACACCCCCGGGATGAAAGCGGGACGGGATGATACGTAGATATAGATGAGAGGTGAATGATTGGAAAGGTGGTGATGGAGCACCGGTGGAAAGAAACATGACGGGGAAAATTGGAGAACCCGCCCAGATGCCACTTTGTCCACTACAAATACAACATGCGGGTCCCTGGGATTGAACCCGGCCGCATTAGTGAGAGGCGAGTGGTCTAATAACTCGGACACGGCGCCGCCTTGGTTTCATACTCAGTCAATATAATTTTATAACCACAAATTACACCAGTATTGTAATTATAAATTTATAAGTAAAATGAAGCAACACGAGTTAATTATTTAACTATATTATAGAAAACTCAATTGTAAAAAATAAAAGTACTAATTCACTGCAGGGAATCGAACTCGAGCTGCTTGCGTAGAATTGAAGTAGCTTAACCACTGCTCCACGCCAAGCACGGGGTGAGGGTAGTCCACATCAGTGTCTTACAGTTTGTGTTATGGAGTTAGCCAAAGCTGCGCACAGCAGTTGACGGTCGCTTTTAGTGTGACCGAGTGTACTAGTTGCACACGGCTGTTCACCCCCATTACACTAAATTTTTCACTGTAGCCATACTGAAATTGTGGTCCCCACTAAACACGTAACTAAATTTCTATTAGTAGCGGCATCTTAAATATTAAGTATTACTGGAGAGTAGGTTAGGGTTATTCTCATAACCTGGAATGCATTTCTCTCGGTAATATGCACTCGGTGAAATAAAAGTGCCAATATATTGAGCTGTATTTAAATTGGTGAGAGATTAGTAAAAAAAGTATTTCCCTTTCATATCTCCACCTCCAAAACTTGCCTAGTTCTAGCAAGCCAAGTTGATTGGGGGCTTTTGCATGCCCTTTTTTCCCGATGGCGGATGTGCACCAGAGGTTAGGATCTAAGGGAGATTTAAATTCATTGGGAAAATGGTCATTTCGGTTTTATTAATTGTTCTTCCATTAGGATGGAAAGGTAAAAGCAGAATGACAAAGCATGTAAGTTGACATTGTATGTTATCTCAAGAGAAGTTTTAACGATGCCTTGTGTTTACTTGAAAAATTGGAGTAAATGGAGAATTTCAATACATATTATGATATCGGTATCGTAGCTTAAACGACGGAGCAGCGGTACCTGAACCTGAAGATCGGAGGTTTGAACCGCCACTATGGTATTGAATTTTTTATTCTGATTCTACCTTTCTGTGGTTAATTCGGAATTATCTTAAATAAATTTTATGATAAGAGTTTTGCCAGAAAATTAATATAAATAAGGTTGACAACTCTTTGTAAATAATGTGAAAATTCCATGTTTTATGACTTTTTTGAAATTCGTTTTCGTTTTAAGTGGTTCATTTCTGTAGCTCACTTTCTTTCCATGCTTATTTGTGATAACTGTATCATAATTCAAATGCTGTTTCTTTGCAAATAGTTATTATCATAAACTCATAATAATAATAATAATAATAATAATAATAATAATAATAATAATAAAAAAAAAATAAAACAGAATACCCTAATCTATTTAATGAGTTATTCAAAGTAAAATGGTTTTTAAATCTCATGAAAGGTTTATTTATTAAAGTGATGTTTTCACATGTCCTTTAATTTTTGTATCCCGTTAAGTTTTAATGGTTGTTGTGCCATGTTAAATGCATTATGCATTTATAATTAAATACGCAACATGTTTTGCGTGTCCAGTAACCCCGTTACAGGTATTTCTTCCACCAGTTTGATGCTCTTCTTGGAGATAGTCCACAGCTCTGCAGCCCTCGCTGCGCTACCTCAATCATTTTCGGTTTGTTTCGATATTCTTTGTTATTTTCGTGACATATATAATAAAGAGGATATTGTCTACAAGGAAATTTCATGCAAACACTCCAATAATGTCTCTTACTTTCTCTCCCCGGCTTCCTTCGCTCATGAGCCGGAAGTCGACCTGTGTTCACTGCTTAGGGTTTAAGTGCCAGACTTTTGAATCAAAGTAATAAGAGACGGACAGATCTGGTGAGTATCTGGCGTCTGCCTTCTAGCCACTCAGGTTTCCCATTCCTTTCACCGTGCACTTTGTTCAAGCCAATGTGAGATTATCACAACCGTGTAGGTGTGGAACACGCTGATAAAGGATTCTAGCAACATTAAATAAAGAAAAACACTGTAGGAAACCAAAATCATGGCACCAGGCTGTGCTCACTCAGATTTAAGAAATTCCTAATATCTCCGCCAGACGGTCACCTTAAGTACCTAGAGTAAATCTCCCTTTTTTAGTTTAAGGGCATTAGCCTTATTAATTTCTTTATTTATATTACATGTTTGGCTTTCCCCGGTTTCAAAAATAAAAATACAAGGGATTTCTATATGGAATATGCATCCAACAATTATAAACTCTGTATACACTTAACTGATTTTCTTGCACACTTCTTAATATGTATTCTTTATTTGCAGTTTCTAATCAAAACAGCTCATGAGGCGACTAACTGAACTGATTGCTATTATATAACAGGTGGAATTAATAACGGGCGAAATGTACGGATACATGCATCCTTATTTGTGAAAATGTGTAATATTGGATCAATAACTGGGCTCCCACTTCAGAAGGAAACCAAATATTCAATATCCTGGATCCTCTTTGGTATGATATGTGGATGATAACGCAGGAAAGATATTCCATAGACTGCGTTACAGGAAATTACACTCGATGAAGAGAAGGAATATAAAAGGAATATATTATTTTCCTCTCTTCCGTTCCAAAGTTCCGTTTTCTCTTACACTATTTTTTTCTTTCTTTTTCTCGCGCTCTTTTCATTTCGATCTTTCTTTCCCCTCACCCCATCCCTTGTATTTTCCTTACATTTGTACCCCGGATCCTCTCTTTGTCGGAACTATGCTTTGCTTGCGACGTTAGCCTGATTTGAAATTCATACGGTAGAATTACAAAGGAAGGGTGCGATAATATTCCATACTTTATTTTGTCATGTGAATTGAATACAAGCTTCTGCAAGATTTATGCGTGCTTAACTTATGCTTGTGATCTGATCAAAGGAGAACATCGATGTTTATTCATCACTGGCAATCCTGCAGCATTGACTTTCAAATAATGAAATGTACTCGTAATATATACGGTTTAAATTAGCATTTTTGTTTTGTCGCTGTTTGGGGAACTGCATCATAACGAAGCTATTTGTAAATACTACATTATAATTTTGAAGCCTGAAATTTTAGAGCTCTGGAATTAAAAAAATTCACTTATGTTCCTAGCTAAGAATATTGTCAGCTTAGCTTTGGAGAGCACAATAATTAATTATGCACCCAAAGAAAAGTTACGTAGTTCTGCTGTACAGTATAGGATTCTCTTTAAAGAGAGAGATTTTAAGATCATTAAACCAGTGTTTTGTTGTGAGTGAAAAACGCTAAAGGTTTCATTTAAATGAATAAAAAAAATATTTTATTAACAGATAATTTTGAAGATAACATTTTCGGCAAATTGAATTTGAAACTTTGCCTCTGTCACATTCAAACATAGAATGACCTATATTTCTTATTATTTTATTTTTTTAGTTACTAAAAAAGATCTGATGTGTTGCACTCACATGACTTTCTCTAATCTTGCTAAAACTAGTTTTACAAATGCTTATTCTCCATCTACTTCATGTTAATCGAGATAAAAATTGCTAATTTTCTTTTAGATGCAAGGGGAATATGGTAGGCTTTAAGCGATAGTCAAATCTTTTAAGAGTTGGTTGCTATGTGGAGTATTCCATTCTCTTTGCATGTCCAGGGGAAAAAAGGGGGAAAACCGAATAGCGAATTCCCATTTGAGAAAAAGTATAAGTATTGGAAAATTGAAACAAATAACAACGAATATCTCGGAAAGGGTTCACACTACAAAAATATATATGGCATGTATTGTGTTTTTAACGAGATCAACATTTTTTACGTAGTACAATTTTGTGTATCTCTTACTGTTTACCTGTTACGGAAAGTCATTTAGAATGAAGAGGACTTTTGGGGATATTCCCAGGTAATTCAAGATATACATTTTATTTTCCATTAAAATATCTTTAACATATGATATTTTAATCAAAACCGTTGCAACTATTTTTGAGAAAATAAAATTTGTCGAAAAATGTTCTATGTAAAGTGTAGTCTGGGTGGGGGATTTTCTTGAAAATCTTTGCGTTGCATCCTTATAAGATACTTAACTCAAATACCAAGTGTGCTATTTATCCGACTTTTCGTTTTTGAGTTATGCTATTCACAGACAGACACACGCATACATACACGAACATGTTTCCAAAAGTACTCTACTTCGATACAGGCGGTCTCAATATATGTATTTTCGGTGCAACTCGGTAATGAATTTTTGGGTGGAATGCAATACTTCCCCTAGTTACTATGCCTAGTATAAAAGTGATACTATAGTCAAAAGAATACAATAAATGCTTTTAGTGGTTTGATATAAAACTCGTATATTTCACTTTTTCAGATCCTGCAAACAAAAACACATATTACACCGGACTGCTTTCAGCGACACTTTTAGGGAACTATGCTACAACATACAGTTAATAGTTCAAGTGTAAAACTATAATCTTAAATTCTTCAGCCCACGATATTTAGTGGCCTGAACCAATCGGAATGAACTTCAATGGATGTATGAAGCAAATGGCGCTAATGCACGGTGCACTTTGATGCTTCTGTAATAAGAATAAATCATGCATATACAATCAATAGCAGTCAGCCTTCGCGACACATAATAATGTAACGGTAGATCTATGAGCCTGCGAATGTATAATGATAGTAATTGTTTCTCCATTATTCTGCAGCGAGCCTCTGTATGTCATTTTGCTAATTGACTGTGCATAAGAACGAGTGACATGATAATTCATTAGCGCGGTGTGCTCATGAATGGAAGGATGAAACTTCAGTTCCGTGTGAGTGGAAAGAGCTAAACACCTATAGGTGTAGTAATTATTATTATTATTATTATTATTATTATTATTATTACTATTATTATTATTAAACTACTCTTCCACACATGCCATATGTAGGCTGAAGTTGGAAAGGTAGAACGAGACTGAAAAATTCAATACCATAATCTGGAATTAAACCAGAATCTTCGACTTTCCATTCCGGTGCTCAAACCAATTGAGCTACCATGGGAATATGCCAGTTCTTTATTCAATTCTCCACCAGCAGCATATTTCCGGCTTGAAATGAAGGCCTTGAAATAAAGGTAGAGAGCAGTTGGACTCGCACAAATGACATGTAGTTTTTAGCATGTATGTGTATGTATTAACCGGATGAGTCTCCTGAGCCTGCGGATTGAGAGGTTATGCAGACACTGTCCACTGCATCGCGTTGTATCAATTTCGGCCGAAATGACTGCTTTGCAGTGACTTGCATTCGTAGGGCAACAGTGTGCAGTGTCCCAGGTTCAAATACTGCCACTTAAAGGTACTTTTTATGTTTAGTAAATTTAATGAGAATTGATAGTTTGGCATGGAAGTTTCATTTGACTTAATTGGTTTAATTATGTGATTTTATTAAAACACAAATTGTTACTTGTTAGAATATGCAAACCCACTTTATAGTGCATTCGGAAAGAAATCATGATTTGCTAGAACGTTCTCGAAACATTAACAGAAATGAATAAGATAAAAAACTCATTTATACGCAGCCGTGCTTTGAACTTTAGATCTCCAACGTGACGTTTCAGCATGTTAACCATTGCGCTACTAGAACGTACAAATCACCAATCATCAGGATGAAAAGAGTCACGCGGTATATTTATATGTTTAATATGAGAGGAAAATGGAACAAACATCTTTCAGTAACTAACTATAAAGCACGAGGGCAGTTAAATGAATTATTACGTACCATCATACGTATACCTGATGTACCGGTAGATACATTAGAAAAGATGTATAGCTCTATGATAAGGCCGATTTTGTTATACGGAAGTGAAATTTGGGGATAGGAAAGATCAGAGCATGTAAAAAAAACGCAGATAGCATTTTGGAAAAGCGTTCTTAGAATTTCACAAGGCACATCAAGCGCTGTAATAAGGGGTGGCTAATGAGGGAGGTGGTATGTTATAAAGGTACACCGTACACAATACTGTAAAATAAGAGCGGTTAAGTACTGACTGAGATTGATGCTGGGAGATAATTCCACATTACGATCCAAATGTTATGAATACCAGGAGAAAACCTGCTTCCTAAGTTTTGGGCAGCTGATTTGGAATGACGTTTGAGGAGATTTGCAGTGGGGTCATTATGGCAAAGAGGTAAAACAAACGGAAAGTGTCGAAAGAAGATTAATAGACATCAGACACAGGTAATAGAACCGGATTGTAAACTTAACTCTTCTCTAAGTCTTGCAAACGAAATAAAATCGTAATAGGTAAAGAGACATAAACACTTGTCTTAGGAAGAAAGGAAAGATCAGTAATGGCGTGGTTTAGATTGGGGGCTGGAGAGCACAAAAGATGACTGACGATTCTGGCAGGAGAATTGTCCATTGCTCATTTGGATGAAGACTGGGTACACATTTGGCGGAATTTGGACAGTGGGAGAACCAGCAAACAACTCAACTCAAAGAAACGTTATTAAGTCGTGCTAGAAGGAAATTGGCATTTTGGGATCTACTGGCTTACTAGAGGAACTGGAAAAAAAATGGGCAATTTCCTGGCTGAAGTGCACGAAGCGAGTCAGATATGTTCAACTAGTCCGAGCTAATTTATCTTTAATTTGTTTCCTTCTTTTTTCTTTTTGTTTCTTTTGGCACCATTTGTATCTTAAATATGCATGTCTAAATATGCATAATCCATTGCACTAAGTACTTGTATAATAACATTAATAATTTTAAGCCAATAAATATACCGTATCTATCAATATAGATCTGAGAGTAAGAACAAAATTAGTCCGTGAGAGTTGAGAGTTATAACGAAACTATAAATTTGCTACCTTTCAGAAATTAAATTATGTTGTATTTAGGGACAATCTTTTAAGTTCTCTCTTAAGTTCTTTTTGAAACGATACGTTGAAGCCATAATATCGATTATACATAGTCTATTTGTGAACCACCTAGAAAAGTGGGGAAACATATAACATGTCTTTATAAGACTGTACAGAGTAGGTATACGACGGGAAATGAACGTACCGTTAGGAGATTGGAATGCGGGCTGAACATGCCCATTGTAACGACACAAGCGTGAATTGGGGGAAACATGCCAGGCAGGTTAGGGTTAAGAAACTTTCAGGAATGCGAACCGAAGGGTAAATGCAGCACTTGTACTCTGGAATTTGATGTGAGCAGACGTGTGAAACACCACAGGGTATCATGTGGCTATAGTTTGATTTGGCGATGGCATAGTTCGATATATTTGTGTGAACGGATCGGTTATGGGAATGGTTTTAAGGAGGTCAGAATAAAACGTGATAAAACCATATAAATATCATCGGTTAACACGACCCGAGATTAAGAGAACCTACGTGTATCCATGCTCTTCCGACATCTGACCGATACCTTTCCTTTTCCCCCTACAAAAACACCGATGCCGTACATAAAAGGAAAACACACAATAAAGTCCATCCCACTAAGGCGCCCAACGAAGACAACACCCAAAGAAGCCGTCCCAATACGGCGCCCAACGATAAAGTCCATCCCACTAAGGCGCCCAACGAAGACAACACCCAAAGAAGTCCATCCCATTTTATATTGCGTGTGAAAGATCGGAAATTTTGCTCAGGGACCTCTTTGTCGGACTGAGGTTCATTTATGTGCCGTAAATCTATGACACGGGACCACCGGCTTTACTTCTCTTCCGAAGGAAGCCATGCTAAGAATTTTTACGCCCGAAAAAAATCCATTGCCCTCCGCCGGGTTTGAACCTCGAAAACTAGTTCAACTCAAGCGGGGTGGCAAGATGATCAACGATTCCAGGCCAGATATGAATGATTTTGTTTGTGATGTCTAATGAACACTAAATGAGGGTTCTCAACATTCCAGATTGGGTGTTCATGCTGTTGGAGTATCCGTCTCGTGCGAAGTAGGTTCATCGGTAAACAAGACGTGCACGGGAAATGTAGGATCTGCGATACTTTATTGCAGAAACCACTGGACAAACTAAACACGAGGTGCAAAGTCTTTCGACCCCAGTCTCTGTATTTTCTGAAGGTGGTTCTGTTCTGTTGTTCACAAACACTGAGTTAAATTGGGCTGTGTGTGTTAGACCTACCAAATCTAACCAGGCGTAAGGGACAAGAAAGAGGTGACGTCACTTGATTCAGTGGTTGTAAACAGAGTCAAAGTGTATTGGCAGTGCCTCTCAAACCTATACTACCAGATACGCTTCAAACAGGGGTGAATAATTCCGTAACGATGCGGTGGAGGAGTTGCTTGACAAAGAATGTTCCCCTCTGCAGGATCTAACGTTCCTCAAAGTTAGTTGCACAGGTCCTGAGCACTCTGTATTATAGCATATAAAACAGCTAAATAAAAATGTTTAAAAAACAATACGGGACGCACAAAAAACTGTCTAGTTTGTCGAAATACAGAAAATAACGGATGACACTTAAAAGTTCCACAGCCTTTCATATATAACGGTAATAAGCTGCAGCTGAAATGAGCAATATTTGCTTTGGAAAATAAGTAATAAGGCATTCAAAACTACTAAATAGAACGCGCTCCTTATGATAGGAAGGTGATTGAAGGGTTTGTCTCTCGGCAATTCACTGAAGTTACTATAGAGCAACGGGAAATTAGTCTGAAGAAGCCATAGGAAACTTGCAAGTCCCTGCCTACCATCCCTTTCCGGCTGGCGACCTTGCTATTAAGACTCTGGGACAGATATTAGTAACATGATGTTTCTGGCCTTAATTCGGAAGTTATAACCCAGTCTTTAGTACTTAAATTCCCGCACTAGATATAGTAACTCAATAAATACTCCTGATTATTGCCTGGCAGTTAGGTAATGAAGTAAAATTGATAAAAAGTCATATCTGCTTAACAAAGAATACAAACGGGTAGGCATAATACATTTCATTTGTAGGAATAATGCACATTTAGTTCATTAAAAAGTCTGCGATAAGTATTTTTAATTGCAGTGGAGCAAAGGTAGCTAAAAGCTTTGGTGCTAAGGGTTGTGGCGGATTTACTCAATCAGATACACGAAGATAAAACGATGGCTTTGTCAGATTGTTTCATTAAAATGCAAACTGATTAGCAGTAAATATACAAATACTAGTGGATTGCTATATTACAATATACAGCATTACCACACATTTTAGAATGGGGAGCAGTGGCCAATCAGTCAATCGGCTAGGTTTCACGTACTCGCATGGCTCTCCAACACGCCCAAACACGAAGTCTCAATGTCAAGTGCCGAGAAGGGCGTGACAAGAGACAACCGGCGAACCATCAGGCCGACTACCATCACAAAAAGAGGGAAATAAACCGAAGAGGAGGAAGTACCAATGTCACCGATGTTTAACAAACAGTATAAGAAAAACTATGAATGCATTGTTACTCACTCATTCACATACTGTTCTTATACGAGCTCGTAAAAGCTCTGTGTACTACTTGTGAAAAGAGATACCCTTTCATTACACATTTATTACCTTCTCTACTGCATATAGTTAAGCAGGGAAAGTATTATAATCCACCTAAAAATTTGGTGTCGAGATTTCACAGGAAATGTGTTTTAAATAAGTAAATTAAGTTTTATTTATGTACGCTCTTTAATTACTATGGTCCTTAGCGTCCCATTCTATATTGGGCGTGAAAGATCGGTAATTTTGCTCAGAGACCTCTATATCAGGCTTGAGGTTCTTTTACGTGCCGTAAATCTACGACACGGGACCACCGGCTTTACTTCCCTTCCGAAGGAAGCCATGCTAAAGGTTTTTACGTCCGAAGAAATCCATTGCCCTCTGCCGGGTTTGAACCCACGACCTTGGGAACTGGAGGCTAGCACGGTACCAATACTCCACGGAGGACGACAGGGAATGTGTTTTGAAGCCCCTGAACCCAGTACAAGCACTTTTAGAAAAAAGCTCGTATGTGTATGTTTGTGAACAGCATAACTCAAAAATCAAGAGTTGGATAAACACCAGAGTTGGTAATTCATTTCAGTATTTTCCAAAGATGCGACAGAAAGATTTTTTTTATAAATTCCCCCACTCCAAACTCCCTTTATATTAATCATTTTGTGAATTTTTTTATTTTTTAAAAATGACAGTAACGATTTCATTTAAATTAGCACTTATTAAAGATATTTACACGAGAAACAAAATGTATATTTTGAATGTTCTGAAAAGAGCCTGTAAAGTCCTCTTCATTTGGAAGGAATTTTGTAGAATCTGTGTAACTGGTAAACGTTAAATGATAGATGAAGATGTAGATCTCTTTAAAACACACAATTTATTTCGAATAACTCTTTTGTGGCATCAGCCATTTCCTAGATATAGATTTGAGCCAGTTTTTTAACACTTAAATGATTTCTGTCTAATTATATAGTATACAATTCAATAACAGCCCGCGTTAAAGCAAAATGTGTATAAATAACATATAAAATATATGTAACAGTCATTATATTATGTTTATATTATTATGTACTTGTTTAATAATGTTATGTGAATGTATTAAGTAATTTAATAATATAGAAGCTGTGATAATGCAGGGCAAAAGTTGCAAACAATGAGGTAACAATGATGTAACCTTGAGGCAATAATGAATTGGAAAGTTTAATAATGCTTCTAGTAATTCTTGGAAACAATAATGTAATATTTTTAAAACAGTTTATAAATAGCCAATCAACAACCAGAAAACCTGAAAGTTGAATAAAAGTATTCTGTTGGAGTAGGATTAGCCAATTAGAGACTTGAAATGGATGAAATTTGCAAATTCAGGCGGTAGAAGCCAGTTGCTAGTAGACAGCATTCCTAACTGGATGCGAGACGCGTCCTCGAGAAGTTCGATACGTATTCAGTGATTCAGTGTGAGACATATAAAAACCATTACGGCAAGAATATTACAAAGTTTGCGTGTTAAAAAGTGCAAGTAATTAATAAATAATCCCACAGCTCTCTATACCAGTGAAGTGTTATTTAATTGTGTGAAGGATTCATAAATAGGGTGAAGTAAAAAATTATAATTTCTGTAAGCCTACATTCTTTAGCCGCATCACACCTTGTTAAGAAATACACCTTTCTACAAATTAATAATGTCGCAGCCGAGGCAAACCTAAATATATATAATATTTAAAGAAACATAAAAATACAAGGTTAATTCCTTAAACATTGGGGCGAAGGGCACCACAAAGTAAACTTGGGGTGAAGACCACCGGAAAGTGAACATTGGGGCGAAGCCCACTGGAAACTTTGTACCATAGGTGAGAAATACAATCATCAAGTTTGGCTTTCCAACAGTGAGGCAAATCAACCTTCACATTATCAACGGTTCGAGTTCAATATAGGTATTCTTTTAAATTCCTGTTGATTTTCAGTTGTTTCTCGCGATTGCATAGAAATCGTATAGAGTTTTAAGGCCAGTAAATAGCGTCCAACTTTTAAAAAATTGACTATCGCTGCTCTCTTTGTATCTATAACGAAATGTGAAATGCAGCTATTTCTGGAAATGTTTATCTGGATTAAAATAATATATGTAGGAAAATAAACTTTCTTAAGAATAATTTCTGTACGCAGTAATAAACAATGGAGGGCAGAGTGGTTAATGTGTGTTTAACACATCAGTGTTTTCTTTAATAGAGTTATTTAACGCCCGCTCTCACTTCATACGGTATCTCAGGCGATAACACTGATATTACGTGAAATGAATAAAAGACATTTGTGAATGACACGCTCCAGGCTTAAGTATGTCCCCCAGCATTTGCCCGTTATGAGGAATGAGATCCTCGGAATGAATGACCTTAGTTTTAACATAAGAGTTGCTTTCACTGTGTAGCACCAGATTACCAGACTTTGTAATGGAAGAAATTTATTTGTTTCTCTAACACATTCCTAGTAGTTACCGAGATTTCACTGGAAACACATGTTTTGATGCACTTTGGATAAAAAATAAAGTTTTATAACTGGTTGTGCATGTATTTTGGATATATTTGTGTATGCATGAAAACACCATAAATCAAAAACTAAAATTCGGTTAATACCAATGTTGTTATTTAAGTAGAGTATTTTCCAAGGATGCGACACCAACATTTTTAAGAAAATTCCACCTCCCTAAACTACACTTCATATGGAAAAAAATTGGATATTTTTATTTTTTAGAAAGTGCTGCATGGATTTTGATTGAAATATCGTGTACTTAAAATGTTTACGAAAAAAATAATGTAATATGAAATTTGTTGGGAACATGAAGTCCTCTTCATTCCGAAAGAATTTTATGTAATTTGTATAACTGGTAAACCATAAGATATAGACAAAAACTTTCTACAAAACAAATTTAGATCTCTTTAAAACACAATTTTCTTCAAATAACTTCTGTGGCAACAGCATTTCCTATATATGCGTTCTTATTGTTTTGAGCGTTTCAACGTTATTTTGTTTAGTTTCCTTGTGGTATTATAAAGGAGTATGGAGTTTTAAACATTTGGCTATTCCTTCGGTTTCCATTTTCATCTGGAATGCGTCTGTTACATCTGGAATGCGTCGATCCTTGGGTTGATGCTACTTGCTGCAGTGTTGTTCCTCGGCTATGGATGCTCGTCGGCTGTTGCTTTTTCCACTCTTAACATTTCCCTACACACACACACACACATATATATATATATATATATATATATATATATATATATATATAACTGTTGCTTCTCAGGGTTATCGTGGGAGAGGCAAATTAAAAATATACCGCATTTCCCTTAATTAATGTGGTTTATTCACAATTTAAAATATTTATGGAAGGCTAACTTTTTCCCAGTATTCCAATCCCACCACTATAAATAGGTCAGGAGCCTAACTATCTGCACACGCACTCCCACCCATATGCACACACGTGCATCTGTCACTAAGAGCTTAGCACTTCGTGTCGACGAAATTCTAGAAAATAAGAGAAAGAGTGGGTAATCTGGGGCCTTGTCTGCCCTTATATACCAGAGCCTAGTGACGCTCACCTCTGCGTTTCAAAATTTAACGACGTCTCTGATTGGTCCTCAGACTGCGTTACCTTAACATGTATGAGAATATGTTACCCCTGGCGCGTTGTGAAGCGGGTTCAATATCTCCGTCTCTTTTTTTTCTCTATATGTCTCATTCTATTTCTCCTGACCGTTACCGGTTCCCTGCTTGTTGGCTTGGTGAAACGTGTGCTCTGCTTAGAATTCTGTTTTACCTGGAATTTTGCTAGCTCGCCCGTTTCTTACAATTAGCTGTGTACAAATGTTGGATGTTGAATATTTTAGCATGTTTCTTGGTAAATTTATTATTACTGTACAATTATTATATATGTATAGTATATCCCCTTTCATATGAACAATTCTAATATATTTATAGTATATCCCCTTTCAACTTCCTAAGAAGTTCAACAACTCTTGCTTGGTAGTTCTTCCTAGTAGTGGATATCTACACTCACTCATTCGGTTAATTTGCTCAATCCATTTTCGTCTATGGTTCATTCTTAATCATATAAATATTGTAATTCTAGCTCCTCTCTTATTTCTTTATTTTTAATCCTATGGAGTTTAGTGCAACCGTTTACTTGCCTAAGGAACCTCACTCCTACCGTCTGTTTATTCTTTGAAACCCAAGTTTCATCGCCGTACCGTATTCTCGGAATTGCCATAACTCTGTAGAACTAAATTTTTTATTGTTTCCTTGCTTTGTTTTTAAAAGTTCTCTGTATAGCGCAACAAACTACCTGGAATTAATTTTAGTATCACTATCCGTTTCTGGATTAAAGCTGATATTACCATCTAAATATTTTAAATTAGATGCTTTTCAGACTTTGACCCTCTGGAATAATTCAACTGGAGTTTTTTCTTTAAAAGCTATAATATTTGTTTAATATTTGTTTTTATTACTGATACCTAAAAATCAAATAATGTATATGATTTGTTTAACTCGCACAAGGATTTCTTAAAAAAACATCTTCATGCTCCTGAATTATGTTTAGATCATCAACAAACTAAATACTGATACTTACAATATTTCATTGCCAACTCTTATTCCTGGGTTTACTAAAAGTGTGTGTATTTAATATATATATATATATATATTGTATTAAACAAAGTAGGGATAAGCTACACCCTTGTCTTAACCCAGTATTAGTATTAAATTGTTCCTGTGCTTTTAAATCCAGTGGTAATTGTATTTGCATCTTCATACAATTCCTTTGATGTTCCAAAAAGACACATTATTCACATTTCATATAATATGAAACGTGAAATATTAAGTCGAAGGTAGAAGGTGTTTTTTTTTTAATTTCCCTCTCCTATCTATAACGAAATGTGTAGTGCAGTGAAAGTTATCTCGATTAACATGAAATACAAGGTTTTGTATGAACAGCTTGTAGATACTATACAAAAAAGGACAGTGGGTAGATACTGAGCGAAGGTCTACCAGAACAAGAGCCGAACCCAAGTTCCCCTTCTATGCCCAGAGTCCAACGCTAACCAAGTGGCTCTCCAGGCCGTGGGTATTTCCCATGAGCCCAATATCTGGTTTCCAAAAAGGCCCCCCGCTTACGTGGAGATGGAAGTGGATACGTCACTACCGCTCGTCATCCCGAAAGGGAGACTACTGATAATCTCGGTAGGGCCGACAGCATTCTAGCAAGCCGTCTACCGGCTATCCAGGTCGGTACTGGTGGGCATTGAGGCGTCTCACAACCCCGTCTGTATGGAAATCCATACAGACATACCCAATTTCCCATGGGTTTTGGGAAGCACTGCCCCGTTGAGACCAACCCAATCCGAGGGGTTCGAATGTTCGGCCCGACGTACTTCTAGTAACGTCAGAAGTACGACGAATGCTCAGGGTACGCAGCCCCCGAACCACGGCAGCTGAAGAGGTCGGAACCCCTGCCTTACGTGGTAGTGGGTAGAGAAGGTCATGTGAATGTAATGAGCAGATTACCACTAATGGCATACTGAATTACTCATATGCGTTTTCGTTATTACGGGTATTACAAACATCGCTGCAGAGTTCAGTTTGTTCACAGTTGTGTGTTCTGCGAAGCAGTGTTGAATCCTCGAGTTTGATTGAGATCGAGTAGTAGGAGCAGGAGGAGGAGAGGGAGAAAAATAAATTTCAGAGATCAAAATGCTTAAGGGCTTCTTTGACTGTGGACCTGTTTCATAACACATGTGTTACCTTCGTCTGAATGTAGTCTCTGTTACTAGTTTAATTGAAACTCTACTTACAATGTGTATTAGGTTTTAGTTGAAGGCACATAGGGGGTGCATTACAAGCATTCGACCCTCTCCTGCAGATACTATGTAAGTACGTTCTTCCGATCCTCAAACGAAATTATCTCTTAATAGCTTCCTTCTGCAAACAATTCTCGAAAATATTTGTGGAGCAAGAATTAATTATTTTTGTAGACAGCGGCTCCAATGTTCTCTATTCCCGCAGAGCTGCTGGGCCGGGTAAGATAAGCGAATACTCTGAAATACAGAAATAAAAACTAACACGCGCCTCCCGCAAGCATCTACCGAGCTATACAAGAGTTTCATTAAAAGTTTAACCCTTGTAAATAGGCCGCTGTTGGGAGCTGCAGCCATGCTGAAATTCCGGAAGCAACTTACACCATTCTGGAGGCATTTTGTTTTCTCATTTGTATAATAAAGGACCTGGATTTCCTGAGATCATCTGCACTTCAATTCACTCCTGCTTTAACTTGTTAATTCCGTGTGTGTATGTATAATTTAAAAGACATTTTAGCTAGTGTTAATGTTTATAAGCACCATTTTGTTAATGGTATAACAAATACTTCGCGATTTAGTCCTTACAGAGTTAACAATTGATTTGACATATCGTGAGAATTTATTCCATTTTTACTTTTTTACTTTCCCCACTACGTATAGTAAATAGGGGTAGTATTGTATTCCACGCAAAAATTCGATACCGAGATTTCACCAGAAATACATGTTTTGAGACCCCCTGTCCGTGTGTGTCTGTGAACAGCATAACTCAGAAAGGAACAGTCGGATAAACACCAAACTTGGTATTTAGGTTCAGTATCTTCCAGAGATGCGACACGAAGGTATTCAAGAAAATCCCCTACCCCAGAAAACCGTTTACATGGAACATTTTTCGAAAATTTTAATTTTCTCAAAAATGGCTCTAACAATTTTGATTAAAATATCATATGTTTAAGACAAATGCAATGTATATTTCGAATTTTCTGGGAATGTCTCCAAAAGTATTCTTTATTGTGAGCGCCTTTTGCATAACTGGTAAACCATAAGAGATAGACAAAATTTTACTGCATAAAAAATTTAGATCCCGTTAAAATACACAATTTATGTCATACACGTTTTGTTTGTTGAGTGAAACATTTTCGAGATATTGCTAGCTATTCCCTTAAATTTTCCAAAACTTAAACTTTTTCTCAAACGGGAATTCGTTATTCATTTTTTATGTCCTGGATATGCAAAGAGAATGGAATACTGCACATGGCAACCAGCACTTAAAAGATTTGACTATCGCTTAAAGCCTACCATTTTCCCCTTGTACCTACAAGAAAATTAGCATTAAGATTAACATCTCGATTATCATGAAGCATATGGAGAATAAGCGTTTGTAAAAATAGTTGTATAAGAGTAGAGAAAGTCATGTGAGTGTAACACATCAGATTTTTCTACCGTTTATCTACTAAGTAGCAGAAGTATCGTATTCCACTCAAAAATTTAAAAACGAGGGTTCACTGGAAATACAATTTTGAGAATTTCCGAACAAAAACATTTTTTAGAAAAATGTCCCTGTGTGCTTTTTGTTGTTACAACAACAAAAACAAAAGTTTGCTTAATTGCATACCTCCTATTTGAGAACATATTCCAAGGATGTGACAAGAAAACTTTCAAAAAAAAATCCAACTCCCCAAACCACCCTGGACATTGAGAATGTTTTAAAAGTTTTGATTTTCTCAAAGGATTTTGATTTATATATCACACCTCTAAATATTTCCGTAACAAATGAAATGTATATATTGAGTTTTCTGGGAGTAGCCTCGGAAGACCGCTTTCTTCTCAATGACTAATTGGCAAACCGTAAGAGATAAATAAAATCTGTAACAGTTATGCAATGCATTATATTTTTAATTCCCAAGGTTAAATGCAGATATTGCATATTCATGCTACAAATACTTATATTTGTTAAATTCCGCTATGTGAAAACGAACAGAGTCACAGTGAATAACAAGCATTAACCAGGATGTGCTGGGCTCATTCTAGAACACGTTCACATACCTACAAAGTGACTTGGCTTACTCCCACAGCTCTCAGTAAGCAGAAGGTACGCTACGCTATTTGGTAACAGTGTATATAATTGTTTTACTTTCTCTACTTATTATAGTAAGTAGGGGAAATATTCCATTCCACCCAAAAATTCGATAACGAGATTTCACAGGAAATGCATGCTTTGAGGTGCACTAAAAGCATAAAAAGCATTTTTGGAAACATGTGCGAGTGTGTGTGTGTTTCTGTGTAGTGTCTGTCTGTGAACAGCATAACTCAGAAACGAACAGTCGGATAAACACAAAATTTTCTCTAACATGACTAACGATTTTGAATAAAATACCATAAGTTTAAGACATGTTTATGGCAAATGAATTGTATATCTCGAATTTTCTGGGAATGTCTCCAAAAGTATTCTTCATTGTGAACGACTTTTGCATAACTGGTAAACCATATGAGATAGACAAATGTTACTACACAAAAATGTAGATCGTGTTAAAATATACAACTTATGTCATTAATTTTTTTTTTCTTGAGTGAACCATTTTCGAGATATCGCTTGTTATTCCCTTGAATGTTCCAATACTTAGTACTTTTTCTCAAATGGGAATTTGTTGTTCGTTTTTTGTCCTGGACGAGCAAAGAGAATGGAATACGCCACATAGCAACCAGCTCTTAAAATATTTGACTATCACTTAAAGCCTGGCACATTTCCCTTGCACCTCGTTATCTCGATTAACATGAAGCAGATGGAGAATAAGCGTTTGTATAAAGAGTTTTGTACAAGAGTAGAGAAAGCCATGTGAGAGCGACACATCAGTTTTTTATTACTTTCTTTACGACGGAAATAGCACATAGAGAAGGTATTGCATTCCACCCAAAAATTTCATGCCGATATGTCACCGAAAATACATGATTCGTGGTCCCCTGAATCCAAATAAACCCTTTTTAGAAACATCCTATATGTGATTCTGAACGGCAAAACTCAAAAATGAAAATTCAGATAAAAACCAAACTTGGTATTTCAGTCAAAGATATAACACAAATATTTTCAAGAAACTCCCCGAACCCCCACTACGCTTTAGGTACACGAATAGGGTTCCAAAATTTTTGTTCGGTATATCGAGTTGGTTAAAATACTATAAATTGTAGATCCTGAATTTTCTGGAAATACCCTGTGAAGTCAGCTTCATTCGGTAGGAGTTTGGTATAGTCTTGTATAACTGGTTATCGTTAAACAGACGAAACCGTACTACACAAAAATGTTGTGGATCTCTTTAAAGCGAACAATTAATTTAAATAACTTATCTGTGGCATTAGTCTTTGCCGAGATATTCGTTATTAATGGTTCGAATTATTCAATACTTAGCTATTCCTTTAAAATCCTGTTGATTTTCTTTGTTTCTTGCTACCCCTTCAGCCTCCGTGGTGCGAGCGCTGCGAACCCCTAACACTCGTGGTACTTCTGAATGTTACTAGAAGTACGCTCGGCCGAAGATTTGAGCCCCTCCTTATAGGCAGTTGTTCGGATTGTGTTGGACTCGGCGGGGCAGTGGGTCCCGATACCCATGGGTGATTGGGTACGTCTGACTGTTTTCCGCCCACGGGATTGTGAGACGCCACGATGTTCTCCAGCATAGTTATCCTTTATTCTCGCGATATCATGGAAAGAAAATACAATTTTAAAGCCAATAGTCACTGTGTGCCACTTACGCACTCCTGAGACTCCTTTGGGCCGTTTCGAGTAGATTCTGTCTCTTGAAATTTCCGCTTTGTATGCGGGCGTATAAAGGGGCTGCTCTTGCCCGGGAGCTCAGTTGAGTTCAGTCAGTTTAGAAGTTACGAAGGCAAATTGGACAGTGTCAGTGCAGTTATGAGTTGTGATTAGACGGATCAGTTGTGTTGTGTTCTAAGTGTATGCCAAAAGTGACTTAAGTGTAACGTTTGTCTACGCTGAGTGTCTATGACAAAGCATGTTTGACAATATCTGTGTTCTCGTTTGTTACAACAATTGTAACCAATTTTCTGCCACTTCCTGCTCTACCGGCATTCACAACAGTCGCGAAAGTGGTTTTCTTGCTGTGCAGAGTAGGAGGTTGTGATACTGTCACTGCAAGAGGGGAACTGAGTGGAACGGGGAGTCAGTTGCAAACTAGGATGACCTTGAGTGGATTGGCGAAAATGAAAGCACAATAATCATGTACTAAAATTATTAACCTTAGGCTTAGACTTTTTGATATTGGCAATGTATGTTCATTCTTGGGCATCACTCTGTTAGTTGTAATTTCATTTGCACCCTACAGCGTGTTCGGAAATTCCCATCACAAACTTTTAGGACTTGTAGAGGGGACTGAATAGTTTGTTTTGATTAGAAACCCATGTCCGGAAACGTACCACTTCCTGCTACAACCATTTGAAAACAGATGTCCAAAGCAACCATATTTGATTAAGTATTTTAGTTAGGCGTGACTCAGTACGCCACTTTTCTTACATATTCAAATCATTAGGTAAACTGCTAAAGAAATAAACAGGAAACTTAAGCAATTTTCACAAACACCTTTGTTTACAATTAAACTGAACAATATACTTTTCTCTTCGTCCCAGGCGGTTGTCATTGTGAGCCGCTACACCTCCGGTTTGATGTGACCACCACTAATGTTATTGCACAGATTGTACCTATGAATGATGTTCTAGTAAAGTCTAGCCATCACTCCTGCTATCTCTTCAATTTGTTGTGCACACAATTCGTGCCAAAATTTCTTCCTCTGACTCTATAGGGCTCGAACCAGGGTAGAGAGGTAGGGTAGATGTCAAATTCCATCAGCTGTTCGTCTGACGTAAACACCGATCATCGTGACCAACCGGTTGCATACCAACCAAACCGATTTGAAATTATTGTAGCACAGAAGTGGTGTGTTCCCGAGCATGGGCTATTATTCAAAACGTGATCTATTCAGTCTCCTCTACAAGTCCTAAAAGTTTGTAAGGGGAATTTAGGAACACCCTGTGTAAGCATTTTATCCAAATTCTCAGGAGCAAGTTTATCGATTTCTTTCGACGCTTACAGATGTTATTGGGCAGAATCTGAGTGCACTTAGTCATTCTGGGGAAATCATTTTTGGGCATCGGTACTCGATACTTAATTAAAAACTGTAATGGTGATAGCTTGATAGCTTGTTGTTCTAAGTGGTTTCCTTGTATAAATGCATGAAACGAATTTTTTATTGTATGCTAATCCCGAAATTTTGTTTCACATTCTCCAAATGGCAGCAATTTTTACTTTCTCTATTGCGTATAGTAAGTAGGGGAGGTATTGTATTCCACCCAAAAATTCTATACAGAGATTTCACCGGAATATGTATTTTGAGACCCCGAATCCAAAAAACAGCATTTTTGGAAACATGTCCGTGTATGTCTGTGAGTGTGCTTGTGAACAGCATAACTCAGAAACTGTGGCAGTAATTTGTATCACAATAATGTAAATGCCAGTGTGATTGTAGTGTAAATAAGCATTATTGTATGACATTGATTTGAGATGTTTGTTAATTATAAGCATTGTTAGGAAACAAGTTTACACGGCCTTACTGAAACTGACAATAATAGCGGGTAACAATGTACGAGGGGGTGAGTTGAATATTAATTAGAAGAGACAAATGACGTCAGATTGGCGCGCTTTTCTTAGAAATAGCGGGAATATTTTCCCTAGAGCATATGTTTTCGTAATTTTTGATTGGATATAAAAATATACGTTAATGTTGGCGCGTTTTATTAACCAATAGCAGCTCGGTTATAATCTTTAGGCATATCGGGGTGTGGGAGTATAAAAAGCTAAAGTCAGAGGCAGATTTCGTCAGTCCAACAGAAGCATTCACGCGTTATACGTCGCACAGTTAGTTCATCAGAATCGTTCGCGGGTTACACGTCGCGTAGTTCAACGGAAGCATACATAAAGTACACGTTACGCAATTCTACAGAATCTCTCGCGTCTTAAAGTTTGTTATAAATGTGACACGCGAATTAATAATGTGCAGTAAATAAGTGATTATAGTGATATTAGAAAATATAACAGTTTCACTTTGGCTTGTATCACGAATCAATATGTCAACTTAATTGTGACGGTAATAAAAGTGTAAAAACAAATTCTTTTATCAGTGTTATCTTTGAATAACAAATCCTTTCCGTTTATACACCTGTTCAAGAGATGTGCTCGACCAAGAAATAATAGCTAGCCGGAGCACAATGAACCCAAAATGCAAAATAATAAAACAATAACAGGCGCTCAGCAATAGATAACACGAAATGACCGCGACAAATTGGCTTCCATATGTGGTGCATATGTGTAATTCAATATAATTTGAAATTCATAAAATTGTTTTTGGTTTTATATTCTTAAGGATGTAAATTAAGTAAAATTTTGTTATTGTATTATTAATTGAAAGTGAACGAATGTTATATAGATTTAATTCATTTTGTGGGATCATATAAGAGTTAAATTGAAGCATCTTCCAACTACTAACAAATATACCACTTCAAAACGAACAGTCTGATAAACACCAAACTTGGTATTTAGGTTCAGTATCTTACAGAGATGCGACCCGAAGGTTTTCAAGAAAATCCCCACCCCAGATTACCCTTTACATGGAACATTTTTCGAAAATTTTAATTTTCTCAAAAATGACTAACGAATTTTGATTAAAATATCATATGTTTAAGATATTTTCATGACAAATGAAATGTATATCTAGAATTTTCTGGGAATGTCTCCAAAAGTATTCTTCATTGTGAACGACTTTTGCGTAACTGGTAAACCATAAGAGACAACAAAATTTTACAACACAAAAAAATGTAGATCGCGTTAAAATACATAATTTATGTCATATACATTTTTTTTGTTGAGTGAACCATTTTCGAGATGTTGCTTGTTATTCCCTTAAATTTTCCAATACTTATACGTTTTTTCAAATGGGAATTCGTTATTCATATTTTTATGTCCTGGACATACAAAGGGAATGGCATGCGCCACATAGCAACCAGCTCTTAAAATATTTGACTATCACTTAAAGCCTACCATATTTTCCTTGCACCTACAAGAAAATTAGTAATAAGATTAACATCCTGATTAACATGAAGCATATGGAGAAAAGGCGTTTGTAAAAATAGTTTATACAAGAGCAGAGAAAGTCGTGTGAGTGTAACACATCAGATGTTTTTATCTTGATAGTGTCATAGGTTATATATTGCCTATTGTTAGTCAAGGCTATTAATGATAACAATAATAATCATGATTATTATTTCTTTGCTTCTCTTTTTATCTAAACATATCTTGTTATAAAACCCTTCTTTTAAAGCATTTTCCATCCATATTATGGAAGTTAGTCGTACGGTATACCTGAAAGCTACGCTCGTGACCCGAGTTTGACTTGGGTAAACACAAACTAACAGATGAAAGGAAAGAAGAAATAATTCCTTACGGTATTATCTCACGTCTTAAATTTTTATCTTTTATTTTTTTGCTGGATTCAGGGAAATGTAATGGCTGAGATTGAGTTACCAAGCCAGGCCATTACAGAAACGTGATTTAGTGCTAAATCAGCTTCATTCACATCACAGAGCTGCATGCTAAATGAATACCTCTCCCCTTTCCCCATCGTTTTGCATGGTTTCATTTTGACACAAAAATCAAGAGAATGTTGCATTGATTCACCCACAGGAAATGCAGTCAAGGTCTATCAAGAACTATAGTTCAGTAACTCCTTGAAGACAAGTGCGATCCAGTAACGTAATGTCTCGATTTCTTTCATTCTTTATCTACGCAACAACTTCAGTAGTGCAAAAGTTGAAAATTTAAAACTATCGAAAGAGCATTATGGTTGAGTATTAGACATACTTCGATACCACCGAGTATCACATTGCATCCCTAAATAAAATAAATATTAAACACACATTTCCATACAAATCCGATGTCTAACTATAAGTCGATAGTTCAAGATTACCACCTTGAATAAAAACATTCTGGTACGTTACACTCACATAACATCCCTAAATAAAATAAATATTAAACACACATTTCCATACAAATCCGATGTCTAACTATAAGTCGATAGTTCAAGATTACCACCTTGAATAAAAACATTCTGGTATGTTACACTCACATAACTTTCTCTCCTCTTGTGCAAACTATTTTTACAAACGCTTATTATCCATATAATTCATGTTAGCCGAGATAAAACGTTTTCAGAAGCTACTTTGGCGCATATGTGGGTGTATTGTCACGCCAGACACATTATTGCTTCGTTAGCAACAGTATTGTTGGGGTAATTCTTTCGGCTTGATGTTTGAATTTCGTCTGGCATTGCGAGGGTAGGGTGGGGGAAGTGAAGCGTTACTTTCTTTGTGTTGGGTGTGTGGAGAGCGTCACGGCTTCAAATCGAAGTGTCTGGCATGGACGGATGTGTGTGAATCGTGTGAATGTGACCTCGTGTGGGTAACATCTCCCTCCAGTTTCTTTCTTTAAATCTTTTGTGTATGATGTATGGGAACCGTGTTATATTCAATATACCACAGGTAATGCGATTAATGTGAAATTCGGTGTATTTTGTGATAACTATCCCACGCCTGCTCAAAATGTGTTGTTAAGATTTGGTTCTCTCGCTACCTCTGATGTTACATCCTCTAACGTTTATGCTGGGGTAACTAAAATTTAATATCTAGCTGGAAACCTTTTGGCCTCACCCCGGTATATAACACTATCGAATTGCTAGTTTTCTTATAGGTGCAAGGGGAATATGGTAGGCTTTAGAGGGTAATCAAATATTTTAAGAGCTGGGTGCTCTTCGCATGTCCAGGACATAAAGAAAGAAAGAAATAGAAGAAAACGAATTCCCATTTGAGAAAAAGTATAAGTATGGGAAAATTCAACAAATAAGGAATACCTTGGAAATGGTTCACTGAACAAAATAAAGGTATATGACATAAATTGTGTGTTTTAACGAGATATACAACAAAATTTGTAATAAAATTGTGTCTATTGTTACGGTTTACCAGTTACGCCAATGTCATTCAGAATGAAGAGGACATTTGGGGATATTCCTAGAAAGGTCATGATATACATTTCATTTGCGATAAAAATATCTTGAACATATGATATTTTAATCAAAATTTTTGGAGCCATTTTTGAGAAAATCAAAATATTCAGGGTAGTCTGAGGTGGGAGGATTTTTTTTGAAAAGGTTCGTATCACATATTTAAAAGACACTGAACCAAAATGCCAAGTTTGGTGTTTATCACTTTTCCTTTTTGAGTTATGCTGTTCATAGACACACAGCACACACGGACCTTTTTCCAAAAATACCTTTTTTAATTCAGGGTGCCTCAAAATATATATTTCCGGTAAAATCTCTACATCGAATTTTTGGGTAAAATCCAATACTTCCTCTACTTACTATATGTGGTAGGGAAAATAATAAATCAAAGAGAAAGGTTTTTAATAATTTGATAAGTATTTGGAGGTGAAGTAATGAGAAATAAGTGTTTAAATGCTGTGAAAGGCGTGTATAATATGTGTGCGTATAGATATAAGATTTTTATATCTGATAGCAGTAGTAATTTGTTGCGAGTGTGTGCTTACTGAACCAAACAATGGAAGAGGGAGGCAAGTAGAGCCGAATGCCAAACAGTTGTACCAGCACATATCTGAGCGTGACAGAGGGTAGGGTAGGGGAGGGGAGAAGACAATGAAGTTTGCTGCTAACCTGACATGTAAACAGCGGGGGTACCTTCCCTGCTTCATTAGCTCTCTGCTATGTGCATATAGTCTGTGTGTAAACAGTGGCCCGCGGGCCTAATATAACATCGAAGGAGCTACCTGCCACAAAATGTCTCCCCTTGCTCATCAGCATTGCTGGGATCCTCTAAATCATTTAGCGCACCTCAACAAAAGTCAGCTGATTAGGAAACAGTTACCACAGTTCTCGATATCTCATATGTCACTTTCATAACGTATATAAAGAATTTGAAGATTATTTTAAAGCATCGGAGCATACAAGAGGATTTCTGGACAGAAAACCTTTCATTCCATCGCACCAATAACGGCAACTTCAACACGGCAGTTTTTTCTTCGTTGAGAACCTAATGTGGAAAAATGTACCTAAATTTATTTCGAGAATTGTACTTTCATACGAAAATTTCATTCTACACAGTAAAATTGTTGAATAAACACAAAATTTTTAGTAAGGGACACCCATCTGTAAAATTCCTAAACTTCACAATTTCAGTTCAATTCATTTGAAATTTTATTTCAGAAAATCATATTTAATGTATGGTCACTAACCAAATTTCATGCATCTTTAAATTTAGTTCGTAAGATACTGTTTTATTATTTTTAACGTTATGAAAAATTTCCCCACACAATGCAATTAACTTTGAAAGGATCTAGTGTGATATAATCACATGACTTTCTTTACCCTCAATCTTTATTAGTGGTATACAAAATATTCATACTAAAGGTTATTTTTTCTATCTACTACATTTTAATTCAAATAAAGCTTTACAAAAATAGCTACATTACACATTTTGTTATAAATACAAAGATAATAGCGACAGTCAAATTTTAAAGAACTAGAGCTTTAGAATTCCATACTGTTTCCATGCAATCGTGAAATACAACGGAAAATCAATGAGACTTTAAAAACCATAAGTATTGAACAATTCTAACGTTTAATAATGGATATCCCAGATACGGCTTATGTCACAAAAAACTTACTTTAAATAAATTTTGTGTTTCAAAGTTATCTACATTCTTTTGTGTGGTAGGTTTTCTTATATCGCTTAATGTTTACCGGTTATACAAGATTATCCAGAATTCCTTCTGAATAAGTGGAGTTATTACGCTATTCCGGAAAATACAAGGTATACATTTTATTTGTCATGTAAATACATTTCATATACGGTATTCTAATCAAAATAGTTACAGCCAGTTTTTTTTACAAAATCAAACGTTTCAAAAAATATTATATATAAGGGATAGTTGTGTTGAGGATATGTTCTTAAAAATGTTCGTGTCGCGCCTTTGAAAGATACTGAACCTAAATACCAAGTTTTCGTTTTTGAGATGTCTTTGCACAGACAGACAACAGACACACACAGAAATGTTTGCTAAAGTGCTTTATTTGGATTCAGGGAGCCTCAAAGCATATAGTTCGGTTAACGTAGTAGGGAAGGTAAATAAGTTTATAATTAAACTCTTAAATATTATATTAATAATATTAAAAACAAAATTTTAATTATACTGCTACGTTGAAAGAAAATAGATGTTAAATATAAGACCTCAATTTGTTCTTACAATTTTACGCATTATGAGCACCTATTATTGTTTAATAACAACATTATGACATTTTAATCCTGTTATTTATTAGGAGATATAAAACATTAATTTATACTGAAAAGTACATCGCGTGGAACAATTTGAAAATGAGAATCTGTGGACAAACGAAATTCCAAGAAAAGAGAGCTTAAAACTTCTAAGGGTAAAATAAAAGTGTTTCTGACTTCATGCTGTTTTAAAAACAAGTGTGTATACAGGCTTTTCCTCGCGTTTTTTCTGTTGCTCTGGAGCTGATTTAGTATTTGAATATTGCTGAGGCATCTCTTGAATGGTTTGTCACTTCAATGTAAGCATGAAGTTTTATGGGAAGTCAGGCTTATAGGAAAACATTTAAATCACTATAAGATCGTACAACCTTGTGTTCAGTAACACTAAAATCCATAAATATGGAAATCTTCGGCTTTTTTTCACAAATGGGTATCCTTACATTTTTACAGAATGTAGGAGAAGGTATTTGTTATCCCTCGATTAGCACTTTAGATGCAAACATTGTTGCTCTTCGTTATTCAATAGATATGACTAAAATTTAATAGAAATACGATATATTTCAAATATTGAAAATACAAAATATATATTGAAAGTTTTGGAACTGGGTTGAGAAACCCTCTTCACTCGCATTCACATTTATATACTTGGAAATGGAAATCGGTAGACAAGAATAGAAACGTCTAAAATATACAGTAAAATTAATAGTAAATAAAATTGTTATTCTGAATATTTACGAAATATTAATCGCTATGAATGTGTAGTAAGACATCTAGGTAATTAACTTGGAGTTTTAAGATCGTCGTCTCTTGTATACAAGAAATGCATATTATTATACAATAAGTTGATTTGGTAAATATGTATTTATCATAATTTAACTTACGCTGTAAAGAAATATACGTATTTTATATATTTGTACATTACCAATTAAAATAAGGCCTAAGAAAACTTGGTGAATGTTGAACATCAAGTTATTTTACAAGTAAGGGAAATATAGGTAAAGTGGTATTATCTATGATAATTAATTGTTATTTCACACAGGCCAGTGGAGGCTAAGGTTGGAGAGATAGAATCAGACTGAAAAATTCAAGGCTATAACCGATATTTTAACCACGGATCTTCCGCTTTCCATGCAGTTGTTCTAACCAATTGACCGTGCTAGCATTGAATACTTTATATGCCCAGGTTAAGGTTAACCATTTCAACACAAATAAAACAGGAGTAATTTCGATTTGTTTGTTTCATTTACTTATTTAAGGTTGCATTCACGTTGTCTAGGTCATGAGAGACCAATTTTGATTTGTCTTCTTTATTTCAGCATCAATTCATGAATTGAACAATATAAAATACACAAGAATGCCGTAGCAAAGCCCGCAGTGGGTGTTCACTTTTCCAGGAACTTACCAACTTTTTAACGTTCTCTCTTAAGGTTATGATGCAACACTAAATTAATTAGTCTGCTGTCATATATTCGCGGTTAAAATGTCTTTCAATTTCTTTTACACTTAAAGATTTCTCAATCAGTTTCGATTCCTGGTTAGGGCGAGTAAATCTTCTTTAATTATATTTCATTGCACTCCATAGAGCCTGAAAGTATGCATATAGGAGTGAACGTGAGAGTGTATCAAGCTAGAAATTATTAAAAACCCAACGTTTAAGAAACTGCAGTCAACGAGTTGTTTATCTAGATAACGCCCCTATATGACTATCAAAGTTAAAGCGGACTATACAAATTACACAATTGAAAAATATTCTGGATCTTTTCCTCAATATTTTGCATACTTATGTATTTGATTGCTTACTTGAATAAATCTTCTTTTCACTTTTCGTAAAGACCTTTTAAGCAGTTATCTATAAACACATTTGGTTTTATACTTCTGTGAAACACTGTAGCAGCTCTTGGGGCAGTTAGCTCTAGAGGATGCTTACAACAGGAGGGGGTAGCAGTTTCAGTTGGTAGAGCGTAGTCGGTACAGGAATTAGGAATGGTACATGGCGAAGGTAGTGGGTGAGCTAGAGGAAGAGGAATCCAATGAGTACCCGGGGGTTGTATAAAAACTAATAGCTATATTTGCAGTTAATTAACATAGTTACGGAGGATGTAGTACGAGCAAGAACTTACACGTAACACATTTACCTGAAATCTTCCGTTATGTCTTGAGGTATCACTAGTTAAGATATTATCTTAGTTATGCTGGGGGCGTCGGGCCCCTGACGGAAGTAGAGTTGGCGTGTTTGAGAAGTTCAACTGTGCGAATATGACCTAATTTCGAGGCCATTAAGTACATTTCAATAAGCTGACAGTGCGAACTCGTGCGCTACAATACCGAGCTTCCTATATTTCACCATTTTACGACATTTTCCAACTTTAACGCAATCCTCGGATCTTGTTTCGAGCTTCGCCTATAGCTCGCTACAATACAACTGGTGTAATACTGCAACTGGTGTAGTATTACGAGGGGTGATCAGAAACTAAGGTTACAAGACCGTTATTCTTGGAATTTGGTCTGTTATAGAGAAATCAGTAGTATGCGGTAATTCTAATACATGCAGTTGGCAACTGTGCAGAGTTTCATTCGCCCGTCACCTACAATGAAACATGGATCCACCACTACACCTCCAGCAGAAAGCTGTCGTCAGTGGAGTGGAGACACTCCTCTTTGCCAAAGACAAAGAAGTTTAAGGTGATGGCAACTGCCGGGAAGGTAATAACCACAATGTTTTGGGACAGCATGTGTGTCATACTCGTGGAGTTTTTGGAAAGAGGGCACACACTGACCGCTGACCAATACTGTGAGACCTTGACTCGATTACGCGAAGTAATCAGGAAAAACGGTCAGCACTTCTCATCAAGGGCATCATCTTCCTTCACGACAACGCGACATACAGCCCAGAAGACCATCACACTGTTGAAGCAGTTTTGCCAGAGCATCATCGACCACTCTCCCTACAGCCCGGACCTGCTCCAAATGCCTTTCACCTTTTTCCTCATTTGAAGAAGCAACTAGGAAGCCGGCAATATTCTTCAGACAAGGCGATGAAACACTTAGATCAACTTTGCAGAACACACAAGGACGGGATTTTTACTAGGAGGGAATATTCAAATATCCCAAGAAGCAAATGTACATATTTCACTGCAGGTTTTGTAACCTTACTTTCTGATCACCTCACGTAGTATACACTGCTGCAGTAATGCTTTTAAGGAGCGTGTGTGGGAGAAAACCATGCAATAATTCCTCACCGTTGAAAAGCAGTGTTATTCCGGATGAACACAGGGTATAAAATATCTTAAACAGAAAAACTAAAACCTATGAGAGAAACCTAGAAAAGTATGCATATTTATGTCATCCAATATGAGAAACGTTTCGTCGAATATGATTCTCAGGAGATAACTTTTGGCATTTTATTGCGATAATCGCTGACACTATTTTGTAGTCCTCTAATTAGTAGAATGCTTCCTTGTAATACTAAAGAAGGCTGAGAGCACTTAATATTTCCATTCCTTTCTTTAAGGGATTAAACTTCTCGTTGTAGAACTTGCAGTCCAATGACTTACAAACCAATGCCCTGGGTCAGCAGCCTTTGGGTGATCAGCGCAATGCCTGCTATGGCGTGAAGAAGGAAATGAAATGTAGTGATGAAAGGAATGATAGGAGAATTTGCAATCAAAATATCCAACCCAATATTCTCCTAGTGATAGAGAACAGCGAAAAAATAATATTTCTATCATTGAAATAAATACAATATTTATTTGGTTTAACTAAGGGGGATGCCATGTATCTAAGAATATGAAGGTTTTAAAGGGTGTGATAAAAGTAAACAATATTTTAAAGACGGTTAACTCTACACGAGTTTTCAATAAGGAAAACTGAGATTCAAGTACTCATATTTAACTTTGCACAAGCTTTTTACTTTTTCTACTACTTGCCTATACTGAATAGAAGCAGTATTGTATTCCATTGAAAATTTCAAAACCGAGATTTCATTGGACATTATAAGTATTGAATACCACTACTACTGCTACCATCCCTACTACTACTACTACTACTACTACTACTACTACTACTGCTACTACTACTACTACTACTACTACTACTGCCGCTACTACTACTTTACTACTACACTACTACTGCTGCTCTATTATTATTACTACTACTGCTAATACTACAACTCCACTACTTCCGCTACTACTACTGCTACTTCTACTCTACTACTCTGCTAGTACTACTCTACTACCCTGCTGCTAATAATACCGCTACTACTACTACTACCGCTACTATTACTACTACTATTACTACTACTACTACTCTACTACTAGCAGTACTGCTACTACTACAATCCCTGCTACTCTACTACTACAACTACTACCTCCACCACTACAACCACTACTACCACCGCTACTACTACTACTGCTGCTACTACTACTACTACTACTACTACTACTACTACTACTGCCGCTACTACTACTTTACTACTACACTACTACTGCTACTCTATTATTATTACTACTACTACTGCTAATACTACAAATCCACTACTTCCGCTACTACTACTGCTACTTCTACTCTACTACTCTGCTAGTACTACTCTATTACTCTGCTAGTACTACTCTACTACTCTGCTACTACTACCCTGCTGCTAATACTACCGCTACTACTACTACTACTACTACTACTACTACTACTACTACTACTACTACTACTACCGCTACTATTACTACTACTACTACTCTACTACTAGCACTACTGCTACTTCTACAATCCCTGCTGCTCTACTACTACAACTACTACCTCCACCACTACAACCACTACTACCACCGCTACTACTACTACTGCTACTACTACTACTACTACCACCGCTACTACTACTACCACCACCGCTACTACTACTACTACCACCACCGCTACTACTACTACTACCACCACCGCTACTACAACTACTACCGCTACTATTACTACTACTACTACTACTACTACTACTCTACTACTAGCACTACTGCTACTACTACAATCCCTGCTACTCTACTACTGCAACTACTACCTCCGCCATTACCACCGCTACTACTACTACTACCACCACCGCTACCACTACTACTACTACTACCACTACTACTACTACTACTACTACTACTACTACTACTACTACTACTACTACTACTACTACTACCACCACCGCTACCACTACTACTACTACTACTACTACTACTACTACCACTACTACTACTACTACTACTACCACTACTACTACTACTACTACCACTACTACTACTACTACTACTACCACCACCGCTACCACTACTACTACTACTACTACTACTACTACCACTACTACTACTACTACCACTACTACTACTACTACTACTACTACTACCACTACTACTACTACTACTACTACTACTACTACTACTACCACCACCACTACTACCACTACTACTACTACTACTACTACTACTACTACTACTACTACTACTGCTACTACTACAATCCCTGCTACTCTACTACTGCAACTACTACCTCCGCCATTACCACCGCTACTACTACTACTACCACCACCGCTACCACTACTACTACTACTACTACTACTACTACCACTACTACTACTACTACTACTACTACTACTACTACTACTACTACCACCACCGCTACCACTACTACTACTACTACTACTACTACTACTACTACTACTACTACTACTACTACTACTACTACTGCTACTACTACAATCCCTGCTACTCTACTACTGCAACTACTACCTCCGCCATTACCACCGCTACTACTACTACTAACACCACCGCTACCACTACTACTACTCCAACCACTACTACTACTACTACTACTACTACTACTACTACTACTACCACCACCGCTACCACTACTACTACTACTACTACTACTACTACTACTACTACTACTACTACTACTACTACTACTACTGCTACTACTACAATCCCTGCTACTCTACTACTGCAACTACTACCTCCGCCATTACCACCGCTACTACTACTACTACCACCACCACCGCTACCACTACTACTACTACTACTACTACTACTACTACCACTACTACTACTACCACTACTACTACTACTACTACTACTACTACCACCGCTACCACTACTACTACTACTACTACTACTACTACTACCACTACTACTACTACTACTACTACTACTACCACCACCGCTACCACTACTACTACTACTACTACTACTACTACTACTACTACTACTACTACTACTACTACTACAATCCCTGCTACTCTACTACTGCAACTACTACCTCCGCCATTACCACCGCTACTACTACTACTACCACCACCGCTACCACTACTACTACTACTACTACTACTACTACTACCACCGCTACCACTACTACTACTACTACTACTACTACTACCACCACCGCTACCACTACTACTACTACTACTACTACTACTACTACCACTACTACTACTACTACTACTACTACCACCACCGCTACCACTACTACTACTACTACTACTACTACTACTACCACCACCGCTACCACTACTACTACTACTACTACTACTACTACTACTACTACTCTACTACTAGCACTACTGCTACTTCTACAATCCCTGCTACTCTACTACTGCAACTACTACCTCCGCCATTACCACCGCTACTACTACTACTACCACCACCGCTACCACTACTACTACTACTACTACTACTACTACCACCACCGCTACCACTACTACTACTACTACTACTACTACTACTACTACTACTACTACTACTACTACTACTACTACTACTGCTACTACTACAATCCCTGCTACTCTACTACTGCAACTACTACCTCCGCCATTACCACCGCTACTACTACTACTACCACCACCGCTACCACTACTACTACTACTACTACTACTACTACTACTACTACTACTACTCTACTACTAGCACTACTGCTACTTCTACAATCCCTGCTACTCTACTACTGCAACTACTACCTCCGCCATTACCACCGCTACTACTACTACTACCACCACCGCTACCACTACTACTACTACTACTACTACTACTACTACTACTACCACTACTACTACTACTACTACTACTACTACCACCACCGCTACCACTACTACTACTACTACTACTACTACTACTACTACTACCACCACCGCTACCACTACTACTACTACTACTACTACTACTACTACTACTACTACTCTACTACTAGCACTACTGCTACTTCTACAATCCCTGCTACTCTACTACTGCAACTACTACCTCCGCCATTACCACCGCTACTACTACTACTACCACCACCGCTACCACTACTACTACTACTACTACTACTACTACTACTACTACTACCACTACTACTACTACTACTACTACTACTACTACCACCACCGCTAGTACTAAAATTACTACAGTAGCGATTCTCAGAAACACATATATAGATACATGGAGACGGAGCACCGTACCAATCAACAAGAGCAAAACTTCGAAAACCTATTCAATGAGCGAAGTCAGTATAACAGTACCGTCAGATGATGATAATAGTAACAATAGTATTAATAATAGCAAGCGGAAAATGACAGTGAAACATATTTATTGCTCACAGTCCCCAATGTTAGACTGGTAGTGGTGGTGGTAGAAGATTGAATAAAAAATTGTTCCAGTGTGTGTGTGTGTGTGTGTGTGTGTGACATAACTCAAAAACAAAGGTCGGTAAAATACCAAACTTGCTATTAAAGTTCAGCGTCTTCCAAAGATGCGACAGAAAGATTTTCAAGAAAATGTTCTCAATTCAAACTTCCTCTACATGGAACACATTTTCAAATGATTAGCTTTCTCAAAAATAATTATATTTTGATTTTGATTAAAATAATATATGTTCAAGATATATTGTGGCGAGCACATGTAGAGTTAGGTTGGTATGCCTAGCATAGAGTCGGCGCTCCAAGAATTAATTTGATAGACCTGTTCCTTCCGGAAGGCTCAAGTCAAATGTTGGTAGCTGGATTTTATTCTAGATTAATCCAGAATGCAATGGTTTTTTGATGACGCTTTTCATAGGAAGTAAGGGTAGGAATGTTTGCATATAAAATGATTGCACATTAATTTTTCTACCTCTATTTTGGCAGCAAGACCTCTTAATGCGGCAAGCATGAGTTACGGACGATGACATCTCTGTGAAAACATGTGAGGTTAAGTAACATACTTTGTTAATAAAATTTCTATTTGTTAAAATTTAACAAATTTCTCCTTTCTCCTTTTAGGCTTCTTTACATATTCCGGTTTTCCTGTGTTGCAATCCTTAGGGAGTTTCGTCCATCCCCGTTGTTACGGCTTTAGTTTGGAAAGGTTCGGGAAGTTGCTTCATTAATACATAGCCGGGACAACATGCTGCCAAATAAGATGCAAATCCTGCATTTTATGTGAATATCCTGTGAAGTACCCTTCATTCCGAATAGCATTTGTATAACTAGTAAAGCGTAAGAGATACACTGCAGAAAAATGTAATTTTGTTAAAACACACAATTTATGTTGAATAAAACCTTTGTGGGGTTAACTGTTTCCGAAATATTCCTTTTTGTTAGACTGAATTTTCCTATACTTCTACATTTGCTGGTCGCTGTTCACCATATAAGGTGAATGAAATTTCAAGGACCTCGTATAGCGATCCGCTTTTTAGAAATCTGACTGTTGCTTTAGCCTATTGCACTTTCTTATATCTACAATGAAATATTTAAAATACGTAATGAAAGTTTATCTCAATTAACAAGAAATAGATGAAACAAATATTCAGAGTATTTTACACAAGGGTGAGTAGAGAAAGTCATGTGAATGCAACATATCAAATTTTTATTTACTGTAGTGTTTTAAAGTACTCTATTCTCGAGTAAAGTGCTGTATTTGAGTGAATATTCCATCGGTGCATCCCCTTTAAATTTATAGAGAACAAATAGCCCGACGGCCAAATGCCACAAAACAAGTTCATTAAACCAAAATCTAGTATATTTCGGCTATGTAACTGAATTTTTTAGTTTGATTCTACCTTTCCAACCTTGTTCTACACTGGCATGTGTGAAAAAACAATCAAGTTTATTGATTGGCCTAGTAGTTCGTTAAACTATGAAGCCCGTGGCTTAAAGTACTTACAACAATGTAAGTCGCCATTGAGGTATATAATCTGAAAGTGAAGTTCAGATCTCCTTGTGTTTTACCGGCAAAAATGCAAGTCAGTTGGAGAATTTAATGTGCCGGCTTGTTGCATGGTAGCTCAGTTGATTAGAGCAACCGGACCGAAACCAGAAGACCCGTTGTTGAAATCCCGGCTATGGCATTGAATTTTACAGTCTGAATCTACTTTTCCAACCTTGTTCTATACATGGCTTGTGTAAAAGAGAAATTAATTGGCAGTAAATTTCATATCGGATTTCAGAAATAATCAAAGCAAGTAAATTAATTTGACAATCTCACTTGACCTTGGGATTGTCTTTTTGTGTTGATATTTGTAGTTCTTTCATTATATTTTCTGCTCTAACTAAAGAAATCAACAAGAAGCAGCAAAACAAAAAAAAAAAAAGAAAGCTGTACTGGAGATATACACCCGACAAGCATTTGTAAATAATGGGAACCAATAACTAAGATATGAATAACGAATAATGTAATACAATATTGTTACTATGAAATACTAACACAAAATGTAATTAGCAAGGGGAGAGAGAGAGAGATTATTGCTCATAAAATGTAGATCTCGTTAAAAACCACACTTCACGTAAAATAACAATTTTTGTGGTCTTAAATATTTCCAAATATCCTTGTTAGTGCTTTAAATTTCCAATTATATGACTCTTTTTTGAGGTGGTAAATCGCTATCTGTTTTTTCTCGTGGTTATGTAAAGAGGATTATATTTAAATGGCATCATATGGCAACCCGCTTTTAAACATCTATCACTTTAGACTACTATATCATTGATATACCTACAACGAAATGTGCAAATTGTAATGTAAGTGTATCTTGATTAACAAGAAGAAGATAAAGGAACACACCTTTATAAGAATGGTTTGTAGAAGCCGAAGAGGACCGTGTGAATGCAGCATATACGATTTTTTCTTTCTTATAATTTAGAGGAAAACAATACATTTGAAAGTGACGTATTTTAGAAAACTAAACACATGTGCGTGTTCGTGTGTGTGTGTGTGCGTGCGTGCGTGTTGTAGCCTCGATGAAAAAGCCTGAAAAAAGTCGTTTCACACAAAAGTTCATGAATACGTGAACATAAGACAGTCTCCTGCAATAAAATTTACATTTCTTACTGTTTCAAGCTTATCTGTTTTCATAATTTTGTATCTCATAATTTTGTGACATATATTGAATTTTCTTAGCGAAAATACATGAGATGAAAAAAATACAGTGTTATTCATTTTATCACGAATATTAACATCTACTACTTAGCATTAAGCATATACGAGCGTTGTTTTTTCTTTTTTGTTTCTGTCGTCAAATAAGAATCAGATTGTAAGCCTTGAGCAACCAGGAAACCGGTATCCTTCATAATATTTTGATTTTAGCAGAATTAGTCTTTTTACGCAGGTAAATATATCTATCTTTGACTACTTCAAACTTTATTCTTATTATGTCTTTATTACTCTATTTGACAATTGAGTATCGGTTCTGTGACTTCACGTGTTCCATTTTCATTTTCTCCTGTTTTACTTCTTATTCTTCTGAACTGAATTGCTCTCGTAACTCCTAAAACTGAATTTTACGTGATACAAAAACAACATAAAGCTCTCTTATTGGCGGTTTTGTCTGTCTAGACTGGAATTATTATGCTCTAGATGCTCGATGGTCGGTGAGAGATAAGAGTGCGTCATTATTATTACAAGTCACAGTACTATCTTTATACCTGTTGGGGCAGTATGCAGAAAATAATGATTGTATGTTGCCATAAAAGTGTGGTAATTGATGAATCAGGAAGAGCTTCAAAATGCTGGACGGAGTGTATTACATACTGTTTCTTTCGACGATAGTGACATAGAAATATAGTTTAAACGGAAATACAATTAATTACTAATACCTATTGAAAATGGCGGTTCCATTGACAATGTCACCAACCTTGATAGCGATCGATTATTCATGCTTGGTTGTTGACCTTAAAATATTAATAATTTGCAGGTCATACATAGGTGATGCATGAATTAAATCGTGAGTGTATATAAAACATAAAAATAAAAAAAGAAGTAAGGACTTAATACTAAGATTTTACTTTAAATATAAGCTTTATATAATTGAATATCCGCAATGGTTTAACTTAAAGAATTGAATACAGTTCGCGTATGAACGTGCAGTAAAACAGGCAAAACGTGCAGGAACAAAAAATTACCAGTACAGAATGGATTCCAGTATGACAGCACAAACACGAAGTGGATCAAAAACATTATGGTCGAAAAAAAAGGTATTAACGCTTTCAGAGAAACAGTATACAGGGTGGACCATTTAACTTGAGGCAGTACAATATCTCCAAAACTAAGCTTTGTATAAAGAAATAACTTAAATAAATTTTGCCTTATATTATAGGGGAAAGGAAATGCCATTAGCGTGTTTTATTTGGAGGACATTATGATGGTACTTTTAGAGTCAATTTAACTTTAGAGGGGAACCTATGTTTTTATTTTATTCTCTTACTCCTAATAAAAAACCAAATATTTGTATAAAGCACTATGCAATTGTTCTTACTCAAACTAAAATAACAACGAAAATTCTGAATGGCTGTGAACGAAGAAAGATTTAATACGATTTAATAAAAAATTAAACTGAACCTAAGATGAACATCATAACGTTCTTCGAACAAAACAGGAATAATGGAATCTACTTTCCCCCAAAATATCAAGCAAATTTTATCCAAGGCATTTCTTTCTACAACACTTAGTTTTGGAGATATTGTACAGTCTCAACTTTAATGGTCCAACCTGTATAACTTAGTTTGTTTTCAAGATGTAGTGGTTGCATAATCGGATACACTCATGCCACGGGGAGTCTCAAGAAATGTATTTACCATTAAATAGAGCAGAATTTGTACATCGAACGCAATACTTCATGAACCTTAGAAATGTATCTTGTTTTGATATGTACAAGAATAGGAGTTTATACTAATATATTAGCTGGTTGATCTTCAAATTCTAATTTTACTTAATTATATATCTACATGTAATTAGTCCGTATAAAATTAATATTTATCCAATGAATTTAAAATGCAGTATCATTTGCAAATCACTTCGATGAAGCTACTGCTACTTTGGACCTTTAATTTTCTCTGTGAACTTTAATACCCGTTGACAAATGATTGATCAAATGAGTTAATGTGACAGGTAGGAAAACAGTGCTGAATACTATTTTTCGATATAATCGTTGGGAACTGGTTCACTAGTATGTGCATCATGTGTCAGTTGCACATAACAGTATGGCTTTGGTAATGTACGCCACTCTATTCAGCGTACTCCAAAGTGAAAGTAAGGTAATTGTAACAACGAATTAGCATTATATATTTGTTTTTATTGCAGTTCTGTTGCATTTATCTTACAAATTTTTAATCATTAAAAAATATGTTTCACGCATCTGTAACTCTAAAAGTTCAGAACTATATTTAAATAATCTGATGTTACATTCGCAAGAGTTTCTCTACCCACTATTTGTATGTAGCTACTGAAAGCAATTCCTATGAAAGCTTATTACTTTCTCTACCACATAAATAGTGGTACAGAAGGTATTGCATTCCACCCTAAAGTTGGATACCGATACTTCTCCGGAAATACATGTTTTGAGGCACCTGAATTTAAAGAAGCATTTTTAGAAAAAGGTCCGTGTGTGTCTGTGAACAGCATAACTCAAAAACGAAAAGTCGGATAAACACCAAACTTCGTATTTAGGTTCAGTACCTTGATGCCAGATGAGTCTCAATAAAATACACCTCCCCAAGCTACCCTTTATATGGAATATTTTTCGAAATTTTTTATTTTCTAGAAAATGGTTCTCACGATTTTGATTAAAATACCATATATTAAAAAATACACACAAAAAATCAAATGTATATCTTGAATTCTTTGGGAATAGACTTTGACGTCCTCTTCATTTGGAAGGAAATTTGGATAACGTTGCTGCCAGCTTTTCCCTGTCCTACGTCACCTCGCTAAATCATACCAACGTTGTAGCGATTAAGAACACTAGAATGATGTGTATGTTTGCAGTGTGGAGAATAAATGCGAGTTAGATGCAGGAACGGATGTGTCTAAATACGGTAGGCGCGGAATGGACCGTAAGTGTAAATGGAACGGATCGTAGGAAAAGCCAATATTCATGATCAGGAAAAAGGGGGCCTGCGACGGGGTTTTTACGCAAATCTCATAAATTTGCTAAAATGAATGGTATTTGGTGCTACAAGATATTTAAAGTATAGTATTTGTCAGTCACACTAATACTGGAACTGCGTGTTGGTTAAATAGGCGAATATTACGATATGTTACATTTTAAGGTTATTTACCTATTGGGGAATTGCTCGAGGTTATGATTTAATAATTTTTTGAGGTTAAATAAGCGAATATTACGATATGTTACATTTTAAGGTTATTTACCTATTGGGGAATTGCTCGAGGTTATGATTTAATAATTTTTGAGCTTAAATAAGCGAATATTACGATATGTTACATTTTAAGGTTATTTACCTATTGGGGGATTACTCTAGGTTATGATGTAATAATTATTTGAGGTTAAACAAGCCAATGTTACGATGTTACATTTTAAGGTTATATACCTATTGGGGAATTGCTCGAGGTTATGATGTAATAATTATTTGAGGTTAAACAAGCGAATGTTACGATATGTTACATTTTAAGGTTATTTGCCTATTGGGGAATTAAGGCTGGTTCACAACCAACGAGAACGGTAACCAGAACGAGAACGGGAAAGTTGAAATACATGTATTCAAATGGGAATGTCCACAACCGACGGGAAGAAGAGTTGCCCAACTTTTAACTTTCTCGTTTTCGTTCCCGGGCACGGCATATTAGATCCCTATTGTGCATATTAGACTCTTCACTCTAGAGGTTAAGCTAAGCGGCCGTGACATGAAACAGCCACTAGTGCTCTCTATAGTCGCAAGCTGGAAACATGAAACTGGAAGGAATTAGTAGTAAATGTGCTTCCTAACCTCATCCCGACACCCGCAAATCTAATCAACGGTGGTTCCTCTTGTGAAGGAATCATTTGTAGTTTGTTTATATGTAACTCAAAACTGGTTATTACCTAAAAAACAATGGCAAAGGCTACAAAGAACAGCTAAAACCGGTGGAAATGAAAAAAAGAATAAACAATTTTAATGTATGCCATTAAATAGAGGAATGTAAGTTTGGCATAAGTAGAGGAATCGTAAATGTAATGAATATGCATTTAGATAATGTTTACTCTATCGAATTTTGACGTTGGCTTGGCTAAATTGGAAGTAGGTGAAAAAATGTCATTGGTCAGTTAAAAACAAATGAAAACCGAATGCGCAAAATCGACTTTCCCTTTGTGATCGATATGCATTCCCGTTCTCGTTACCGGGCTGTTGTGAATCAAAATTTCTTGCTTCCCGTTCTCGTTTCCGTTCTGGTTACCGTTACCGGGTGGTTGTGAAGCAGCCTTTACACGAGGTTATGCTTTAATAATTATTTGAGGTTATGCGGTATATAGCCTAGCCAAAGTTTATTTCACCACAATATGAAAACGCCCTCATTTATTCTGCAGTTGTTCTGCTCAATCTTATATTTTGGGTTGAATTAAGGAATGTAATGCATACGCAACATCCGCTATCAAATAAAGCTGGTGTGTTGCTAACATTTAATACATATGACAGTAAAAGACGTAATTAAAGTGAATAATAATCGTAACTTTATGAATAATTGTCAGTCCAACCAGATCTTTACGCGATTAAGCAGCCAATTAAAATACTGAGATAAATGAAAGCAAATAATGCGTAATAGTAATAGTTAGCCATTTTGAACAGCGATTTTCCCGCGGTCTTCTCCGTCTCGTCGGCATTTATACGTAATGCCAACATCATCCTCATAATGCGTTACTGCCACTTGAGTATTTCTAGTGATGTTTTAATTTAGCGTGTTGGCAGCATACGGTGACGTAGGACAGGGAGAGGCTGGCAGCAATATTACCAAAGTTTGTATAATCTTGTATAACTGGTAGACGTAAAGCAATAGAAGAAAGCTTACTACACAAGAAATGTGGACCTCTTTAAAGCATACAATTTATTTCGAATAACTTTATTGTGCCATCGGTCATTTCCAAGATATCCGTTATTAATGGTTCGAATTGTTCATTACTTGTCCATTCTTTAAATTCCTTTCAACATTCAGTTGTTTCTCGCGATTACAGGGAATTAGTTCGGAATTTAACGAAATGTCTGATGTGGCTATTTCTGCAAAGGTTTATTTGGATTAAAATTAAGTAGATAGAAAAGTAAACTTAGTAAGAATAGTTTGTATACCCACTAATAAGCAATAGACGCTAGGGAAAGGCATGTGAATGTAACACATCAGATTTTCTATCTACTTAATGTTAATTGAATGAAACGTTAGGAGAAATATTTTCATTACAAATTTCGTTGTAGGTAAAGGGTGGTATATAGAAAACAGAATCTATACACAGATGTTGCTATATGTTGGTCTTAACCCTAGACAGGTGGCGCATGTACGTCTTACATTAATGGTGGCGCGGGGTCACTCGCGACCCCAGGAATAAAATGATTGTTGTAAATGGACCGAATTAATAAATTTATCTAATTATTGCTTACATATACCGAGTAATACATCATGTATTAAAATAACTGTTGGTTGTCGAAATCTACTTTAAAAAATAAAACAAAAAATTTGAATTGACAGTTCCTTGCAATTTGGACTGATGCGCAGCACAAAAAATATATTTAAATGTTCACTTCACTCATAATCATAAAGTATCACAGTTAATGTGTTTGTTTTATCTCGACAGTAAGAACATATGTTGATGTTCATATTATAATTCACACACAGCTCCTACACACAACTACACTATGGTCTTTGCACACCTACTGCTTGCATTTTACACACACAAGTTTTGTCTTTCTGCCTGCATTCTCGAACACACATTACACCTCATTCTTTTCTTCACTGGCAATTCCTGTTCTTGATTTTCTGGTTGTGCTGCAATTATAAAATGCCGTATTTTCTCAAGCAATAATTCTGTAGGAGATTTTGCATTTTTAGCTGCAGATTTTACACCTGGTAAGTGAGTCACTATCTTGTGGGAGCAAGTACGTTAATTTTGAGGAGGCTGAACCATTTTCCATGCCGTAACTCGATCCTCCTCTGCACTTTGCTCACTTTCACTATTTGAACTCAGTATTTAAAGTTCATCTTCGGTTTCGCTGCCTTCAACACCTAATGCTTCCTCTTCTTCCACTTCCCTTATTAGGGCTAATAACCTTGCCTGATATTCCTCATAACACATATTGATATAAAAACAGCACTACGTTTAAGACTAAAAAATACGCAAATATTATAACCACAACGTCTCGAAGGTTCAGCTGAAGACACACTAACTACAGACGACACAATATGCAGACGAGACACATAATAGTCAACGGGAGAGGTGGCGTGGGGTATTTCCTGCCCTCATTTCAGCCGAAGAACACAAATAGCCTATATTCTAGGAATGTATGACCTGTATTTGAATGCTAATGACCTCTAACAAAAGCCAAGGAATGCAGCGAAAGGTAAGGGAAAGGCAGGGTTCAGGTATCCGAAATCATTATATATAACTTGCAAATAAAACTGACTGGGGTCAGAAAATACCCGCGCCACCTCTCTAGGGTTAAAATTCCATACACTTTCCATGACATCGCGAAAACAAATGAAGACCGATGTCATTTTAAAAAATTACACAGGTAAATATTGAAACATTCATACCAGTAATACCGATATCTCGTATATGGCTGATGCCACTGAAAAGGCTATTTTAAATAAATGTAAGCCTTAATAAAGATCTATATTTCTGTGTAACACATTTTGGTCTATCTCTTAACGTATACCCATTATGATAGTGTATAAAACTCCTTCAGAATGAAAAGGACTTCACATGCTATTTCCAAGAATTTAAAGATGTGTGCTTTATTAATATGTCATAATGAAAATTGTTTCATTTTGAAGCAAATAAAAATATTAAAAAAGCTTTTCATGTAAAGGGTAGTTTGGTTTGTGTTTTTTTTTCTGAAAATCCTTGTCGCGTCTTTTGAAGATAACTCAATTTAAATACCAAGTTTGGCATTTATCTGGCATTCGTTTTTGAGCTATGCTGTGCGCGCGCGCACACACATACACACGCGCGCACGCTCGCGCGTGCATGGAAAAATGCTTTCTTTTTTGGATTCAGGGGGCCCTAAAACGCATTTCCTATGAAATCCGTAATCGAATTTTTGGGTTGAATACACTTCCTCTTCTACAATAAGTAAGGAGCAGAGAAAGCAAACATTATCACACTGGGCTACCAGGAACCTTCCTTTCCCTTCCTTGTTTCTAACACAAATATTGCAAATTTGGTGCTTCAGTACCTAAAAGCATATTTATTAAAAGCTGGTGTAATTACTGGTTGTATCAGCATCGTTTCTTTTAAACACACAAAGTGAACCATTTAAGTTGAGACTACAATATGTCCAAAACTAAGCGTTGTAGAAAAAAAAAATGCCTTTAGTAGAAGTAGCTTGATATTATGGGGGAAGTTAATGTCATTAGTCGTGTTTTGTTTGGAGGACCATGTAATGGTCACTCTAGGGTCAATTTAGTTCTTTTCAATATAAAAATGAATTAGGGTAGATTAATATGAAAGCATATGATCCTAATATGACTATCGCAACGTCCTCCAAAGAAAGTACTACTAATGGCATTTAATTTCTCTCATAATATCAAGAAAATTTTATTCTAGACATTTCTTTCTACAACGTTTAGTTTTGGAGGTGTTGAACAGGCTCGGTTTAAATAGTTCACCCTGTATACGATAGATGCACTAATGGCTATACAAAAGACGGCGTTCGCATGCGCAGTTACGTCATAAGTTTCTTTTGAAAGATTCAGAAAGTTTCCGGAAAGTTTCTCAAGATAAATTCACGATATTTTCCAGCGTTCTTAAGACAATCTGGGAGCTAGTTGCGACAAAGAGAGAAATCAGAGATGATAGGGAGCCTTGAACACAGAAAGACAAGAGAATTGCATTTTGGAAAACCTTCGTAAATGGCTGCTTTCTCTTTGAATGAATGTCATGAAAATTATAGTTATGTTATTATTATCATTGAGGCAGTATTTTTAACACTTAAATGATTTCAGCCTAATTATATAATACATAAATTCAAAAACAGCCCACCTTAAAGCAATATGTGTATGTAACAATATATAAAAATGTATGTAACAGTCATTGTATAAGTTTATATTATTGTATACATGTTCAAAAATGTTATATGAATGTATTAGTAATTTAATAATGTAGGAGCTTGTGAGAATAATAGGTTAAAAGTTGCTAACAATGAGGTAACCTTGAGGCAAAAATGAATTTGAAAGTTTAACCATACTACTTGTAATTCTTGGCAACAATAATGTAAATTTTGAGACAGTGTATAAAATAGCCAATCAACAACCAGAAAAAAACTTAAGGTATTCTATTGGATTAGGAGTAGCCAATCAGAGGCTTGAAATACAGAAATTTACAAATTTAGGCGGTAGAAATCCAGTCAGTTGCTTGTAGACAATGCTCATAACTGGACGCGTTGGTAGTAGACAGTGTTACTAACCGGACGCGAGATGTGTCCTCGCGAAATTTAATATGTATTCGTGTGAGACGAAAATAGTTTTACGTGTTAAAAAGTGGAAGTAAGAAAAACATAAAAAAGAATCCTACAGCTCTCTCTATATCAGTGGTGCTATTTAAATTGTGTCAAGGATTAATAAATGTAGAGAAGTAAAATTATAATCTGTGTAAGCCTACATTCTTTAGTCGCACCACAACCCTGCAAAGAGAAACATGCCTCTAACAAAAATACTGACGCAGCCGAGGCAAACATAAAAATATAATATTTAAAGAAACAGTCAAAATTACAAAGTTAATATTTTTAAACCTACGAAACGAAGGCTACCGGTACCATACGTGCGGTTGCAACGAACTTCAAGTTCGGCTCCCCAACAGTTCAACTACAATACAACTCCTTCAATACAACCTACTTCAAATTGTCGCCCAAAGCGTAGTGCAAATAACGTAAAAAAACTATCTACTTCATTATTATTATTATTATTATTATTATTATTAGCTTCAGGATTTAAAGCTATAGATTGTTAACTTTCTCAAGCAATTACTTCCAGATAAATTCATAAACGTTTAATCAACAGCGTATTGAAGAGTCAAAGTGAATAAGACGGAAAATGAGTTCCGCCACTGCTTTCCATAATCGGAAAGCACTATACATAGATATAATGAGTAAACAGTAGATACCACACAAGGTAACATATCACTTAATTAAACCATAAATTTATATTAATTTTATAAAAAAAGAGAAAGTGAGATAGAGGGAGAGAGAGAAAAAAGAGAGAAATCTCTCTAAAACCATTCAATCGATTTTAGTATTCTTCACCATTGAAAAGCCCAATTATTTTTCACGGATATGGTCTACAAAACGCCTTGTAATTTAATTTCATTAATTACAAAAATATTAAGGATTTACAAAGCCTTTTACTCAATGTGAAAACATTAGTTATAAAACAAAGTTTGGGAAGAAGGTTTTGACTTTTAGTTTAAAATGCTTTGGAGTGAAAAATGGTAGTTACTCTAGAGAAAGCGCACGGAATATAAAACTAATACCGGGGATATTTCATTCCATTCCGAATCTACTTATATCGATATGATAACCGTGCCAAAATATTTTAATAACCTCAAGCAGAAAAGTTTTTCTTTACTTCATTTGTGTGTAATATTCAAGATTGCTATCAAGTCGTATTAAATAATTGTATAAAGAGAAAAAATTGTATCCAGGTAGCATTACAAATCACGCAACCGATGTTTGATATTCAACAGCTCAGAATGTCATTTCTTTTAGGGTTATGGTCCATGCTGGTGGCCTGGGAGTGGGGAATCTTCATAATCCCAGCTTCACTTCAATTAAGAATAGTCGGGGCAATGCGAAATTGAAATTATAAGGAAGGGGAATTTTCGTCATACAAATTTTCTAAATCATTGTACAGCAACTGAAATTAATTAAATCGTGATTCAAGTTTAAAAATTACTCCTGCAACATCGGTAGCCGGATTGTACAAGATTAATTATGTACGAGAGTAAGTCATTAGGTACACATCCATAATTTTTAAAATGTATTATAACAATAGATCATACCGAGGGATTTAGGCAGTGTGTTAAAAACATTTTTCCAGTGCTATCACTACGGTGTGTTTACTGCACAGTTAAAATCTATAGTTTTTTTTTTTGGTCCTGGTAATCCAAAGAGAATGGAATACTCTACATAGCAACCACCTCTTAAAATATTTGACTAACGCTTAAAGCCTACCAATTCCCCTTGCATCTACAAGAAAATTAGGAATAAGATTAACATCTCGATTGACATGAAGCATATGTAGAATAAGCGTTTGTAAAAATAGTTTGTATACAAGAGTAAAGAAAGTCATGTGATTGTAACACATCAGATTTGTTTTGTCTATAATCCCGTTCTATTCCTATGATCAGCAGTTATTAAACGTATATTAACCAATTATAGTTTGAACTAGAGGGAAAACATGCTGCTTATTTATTTATTATTTAGTTATGTTTGCTTCTATGTAGCAAAAGGCACTGATACCACTGAGTATACAGTTCTGTTTATTTTTTGTTATAAAGTGCTGCCTTGCTATGTATTTAATGAATACCATTCTATCTTTAATTTGCATCCCTTGCATCTCGCATCACACATTTCGATAACCTGGGAGCTCATCAAGCTTTCTCCTTGGCTTTTAACCCTTTCAAAGGCGTGTCCTGCACTAGTGAGAGCGTAAACATATATTTCGTTTCTACCCCAATTTGTAAGCTTTGTTGTGGTTATTGGTGCAACTATTTAGCAGAGGGAGTGGCGCATCCCTGCACCATGGCCTAAAGCAACCAAAGAAATGGCCATGGTTTCGCAAGGTCACGTACAATGATAAATAACGTAACGTAGACGCGAGGCGCAGTGAGATTTTCTTTGGCGCTCTTCGGTATTGAGATGTTTGGGTTGAATGGAATACTTCCTCTATCTACTAATAGGTAAGTGTCTGAGAAAATAATAACTAAATTTGGCAATGTCACATATAGATGTATGTACAAATACCTCACGTGTATTACAAAATTAATTTCCCACGTCTAATAAGGGCGAGTGTATGGTTTGAACCTATATCTGCATTAAACCGAAAGCCACTCACACCATCACTTTGACAGTGTGTGTTAGAGTGTATAACCACTCTTCCCCCCTGTCTCTATGATCTGGCTACCACGCGGAAATCGTTTCAGTGATACCATATCCTCTTTTTTTCTGGGGTTTTATCCCCCCCCTCTGTTTGCGGCTGGCTTCGAATCCCGAAGCGGCAAAACTCACTACGAGGATTCCCTTTGAGCGGTTTAACACAAATGGAGAGGGCTGTTCAGCGCAAAACAAAAAGCATTGCATTCATTCTGTAGATAAAAACGCCCCAACTTCAAATTCCGCTAAAAGCTTCTGTTCGGAATAATGATTTTGCCAACTTGTACCATGTACAGAGTTAATACTCCTGTTTTATATCCAGGCTCCTTATTCTCTCTAATGCATCCTTGAGAGGTTTCACAATCTTGAGCTTTAGATATTAGCGAGCAGTGAAAGGGCGTATTTCATGTAATATTTAATGAAAAGAAAAGGATTTGTGTAATACCTTACATTGTGATCCCACTTTTCTGGTGGTACAGGGAAGCAAAAGTTCTGTTTGCACAAGTTAGCGTGTTCTTTCGTTACATAAAGATGAATAGAAGCTATTATCTGTACACAAATTGGAGGTAGAGAGGGCAGAGGGGATTCAATTGAGGTGGACACAACTGCACAGATCTATTGCGGCTACACCCTCGAGGAGGAAGGGCCGAGGTGAAGTAACCGCAGGAGGGTACAGACCGCAGTCGGATAAGCGACAAAGACGCGCAGAGGTCATAACATCTCCAAGCTGGTGAACCCGTCCAACTGTTGAAGCCGTCGAGAGAGGGCGATTAATGACCCACCAATAAAGCATTATGAGTGGAATACTCTTTCCATTGAGCATGCATCCACGGCATCTGTTCAGCACCGCCATACACCGCGAAACTAGAAGCACACCTGAAATATAAGGAAACGGAATGAAAGGAAAATTATGTAAAGAAAACCGTGGTAGAGAACCATTCGCCTGCCGATTTCGTGGAAACCACCTCCAACCCATGGGTCAAAATGCGCGGTCGTTTGCGATCGAACCCAGGATCTCCCGAATGCGAGTCGCACGCTTTACCGTGGCGCCACCGTTTTAAGATACCGTTAAAATATTAATAACTTTGAAATAATTGTGTTATGCATAAAATTCTACTTCTCCATGCTTTCCAGAGCATGTGTTGAATGAATGTGCACATTGTTATGAAAATACAAGAAAGTCAAGTTTTAACTGGATACCAGATAGCATATGTTTTAAGTAATAAAAGTTTGTATATACAACTCGATATGTTAGCTAAAAAAATTTAAAAATAGTTTGGGGAGAAGATATTGAACAAGATGAAATTGAAACATTAGTACATGCAATTAATGAAGAAATAAGATTGGGAAAATTTCAAGTCCTACGTGCTGCACAGACACTGATACAAACATCTCATACCGATAATCCTACTTTAGAAGTAGGAGTGTAAATTGGTGAAAGTTGAATAAAATAATAATATAAATCAGTTGATGGAAACAGTATATACATACATATATACAGGATGCACCATAAGTTGAGACAGTACAATATCTCCAAAACTAAGCGTTGCAGAAAGAAATTCCTTTTATAAATGGTGCTACATATTATGGTCATTTTAGGGTCAATATAATTTTCATAAATGGAAACTTTCACTTTTTATGTTCTTTTCTCATTAGAAAATGGTTTATAAAAACTGTTTTTTATGAGGAATAAGGAAACAAAATAAAAAATGTTAATTTCCCAATTGCGAAACGTATTTTGACACTCAAATGACCACCCATGGATGGTACAACCATTCATTGCGCTCGTCGTACACAAACATTAATAATTTTCATTGCTATTTACCTTGATGTAAGAAGAATTGCAAAGTACTTTATACAAATGTTGTTTAGTATTTTATGAGGAGTATAAAAACAATATAAAAAGGTTAAGTTCTCATTTAAAAAAATTAAATTGAGGCTAAAATGACAATCACAAGGTCTTCCAAACAAATCACAACTAACGGCATTTATTTTCCTCAATAACATCAAACAATTTTTATTCAAGACATTCGCTTCCACAACGCTCAGTTTTGGAGATATTGTACACTCTCAACTTAGTCGTCCACCCTGTATATTTGCAGGGCAATCAATAAATAAAACTCGAAAAATTAAATTGAGTTTTATTTATGGACGTTCTTTAACTGCTATAGTTCTTAGCGTCCCATTCTATTGGGCGTAATAGACCGGAAATTTTGCTCAGAGGCCTCTTATCAGGCTTGAGATTCCTTTATGTGCCATAAATTTATGACACGGGACACGGCTTTAGTTTTCTTCCGAAGGAAGCCATGCTAGGGGTTTTCACTTCCGAAAAAAACCATCGCCCTGCGTTTCGTCGCGACCTTGGGAACTGGACCACGGAGAACGACAAATAAATCTCAAGATTAGATATTATATGTGGTGAAACGAGAGTATTTTTAGTGCAATATAAAATACACAAAGTCACACAATAAAAATATTGGATATTTCGCCTTTACCACTTCATTAGGAGATTAAATACTATTGTACCATGTTACGATACTATAATAAAACGGCTACTTTTATATCTACATCTTTAATTTTGGTTTATTATCGTAGGCGATGACTCACTACAAGTTAGTAGCCAATGAAAATAGTGCTATAGAAAACATGGGGGCTTAAGATTACTCACATGTGTCACAGAAAGTATAGCTGTTAACATTGTAATGAATCATTTCTGATAAAAACGACTAGTAAACACTAACCCTTTTAATTCTGTATTCTTGTTCACTTCTCAAATCTTGTTTAAATATACTTGTAAGGCTTCTCTTTGAATGCAATGCTCAGTTTTTTTATTTTCATGCTGTATAACATAAGCAAGAATATACATTTTCGGGGTATTAAGGGGCATCGATAGATTTCGATTGTAACTGATTCAGAAGTCCGTTTAGGTCCCATAAGTGCCCAGCACTTTCTTTAGCCGTTTTAATAAAGGAAGGGAATTCAATTTGTTCACTGCCATACGAGGAAACGAACTGGTAACCCACAGGGCGGCGACCTTGCGTTTGTTTATATCAAACTACAATTTGCACGATGCTCCTACATGCGTGCTCTATTAAGCAGTACTACAACAAACAGCCTTCGGGAGGTCCCCGGATCGATCAGGCTCTGGCCCATAGGTTTTTCCTGTTTCCCCGTGTCACCAAGCAAATGCTGAGCTGAGCTGAGCTGAGCTGGTTCAAGTACCGATTTGTGACTTTTCCTTGTCATCTGTTTCAGGGCTCTAAGACAGGCGACGGTACTCGGTGGGTTGCGGCTGGGCGGTGGCTTGCCTCTATAAAGATCTCCTCCATGACATCGCTGCGGTACCGCTCAGGTCTCTTCAGCGTGGGGCTCCGCTCTAGGGAGGTTGGTGACTTGTGGGCAGGGATCGTACGGCATCGAATGCGCTCTACTTGGATACATTAGGCACCCAATAAATGCTTACACCCGTCGGCATTCGGATATGGTCACCCTGCGGGTCTCTCCCCTCATCCTTCCCTCCAAGGGGTCACGTTGGAAGCACAATGGGCAGACTGACCTGCGTGCGGTGCTCTGCCCCAGTTCCGGGGGACCCTCGGTAATACGTACATTTGCCTTTAAAACAAGCAGCCATTTATTCTACAAGTATTGAATTTTAAACCAAAATAGCTAAGCCAACACAGTGATGCAAAGTTTACATTACAAATACATTACTCGTTTTCTACCAAACTTAATTCTTATGCTGTGCTTCTATCTACATTTAAGTAGAAAAATTATATTACAAAACGCATCAAGCTTCTGTTTTTTTGGGTGGGTAAGGAATTATCAATTCTGGTAGTAACACAAAGGTTGTATACATACTGCGAGAACATTAATTACAAATATGTACCTGTGTTTACCTTCATTTTGGTTCTAATTGCAGGCATCGCTTATTAACATTATATATATTCCCAAAGCAATTATTAATTTACCAATGTTGTTATTACAATATACGTATCCATTAGCACAATAATGAAGTGAGGTTAGTAAACGCGAAAAATGGAAAAATATTTTCATTTATTTATTTTCAGAATAATTATGCCAAAAGCGATATACCAAATATAAAATTGCTTCATCATTCTCATCTGCTATCAAAGTTTAGACCATTTCTGAGCTGTTTCAGCTCCTCATTATAGTTGCTCTCTCTATGTTTTAGCTGGTCATCCTCGGTCTTTACGTCCTTGTGAATTATAATCTAGGATCATTTGAGACAGCCTTTCTTCATTCATTCTACTACTGATATGTTCGAACCATTTATTTCTAAATTCTTCTATTTTAGTTACTACACTGATTGTTTGTAGTTCTTTGCGGTTACCTTCATTCTTTTGCTTATCTGAAAGAGTGTATCCTGTCACGTGTAGAAATGTCATTTCTGCTGCTTCCAATCTTCTTAGTAAAGGCGGTGCCGTGGCCGAGTGTCTAGCCTGCTCGTCGGCCCCAGGGACCCGCATGTGAGACTTTTAGTGGACAAAATGGTGTCTGGGTGCGTTTTCTCCGGTTTCACCCACCATTCTTCATTCCACCGGTGCTCCATCTTCGCATTTCTTGTTGTTCATCTCGCATCTCATCTGTCATCTCCTTCTTCCCTCTCATCCTGGTCGTCGGACTGATCCCCCACCATGGTTGTCACACTCTGATCCATAGATCCTCAGCTCCCCGACAGGCATTTGACCACAGGCATTGACTTGCAAGTTCTGCAAAGGGGAGGGTAATTATAGATTGCTCTGCCCTTGCTTTTGATTTTGCCAATATTCCGAGCCGTACAAAAAAAAAAGGTGTAGTTAAAACTTTATAAAATTTTAGGAGTGTTTCTCTATAGGTGTTCTTTGCTAATGTTCTCCTAATTGCACCACAAATATGTTGGAACAAAATGAACTTCCTGTTAATGTCCCTTGTCTGCCATTGCCTAAGAAAACTCCTGAATGGTTAAAACTAATTACTTGTTCTATTAAACGGTTATTCACTACTATTTTGGTTCTTATTGGATTCTTTCCATGGAACGCCATTAGTTTGACTTACGGGTATTGAGCAACAATTTTTCTAATTGAAAAAATGGCTCTTAGTAAGATGTCCTCGTCCGTTGCAATCACTGCCTCTTCATCTGCAAAAAGGAGTGTATATAATTCACTATTATCAACTTTCGATGTCCATTTTGATGTGAATCAGTCGGGTTTGCAACTGTTTGGAGCTTAGGAGTGAAATAAGTTTTGCAGGAGAAGAATACCATCCCTCTGCAAAACCTTTAACCACCAGGAGGGGGGTTTTATTTAGGGTTTCCTTCCCTTATATAGATTGCCTTGATTCTTAAGTAACATCAATAGCTTCGATGGGAATATTAATATTCTTTAATATATACTTGCTTTTGGTGAGGAATAAGATGCAGGAGTTATGTGGAGACTAACAATAGTTTTAGGCACGATCAAAACTGGTGCATTATTTCTTATGCATTACGCCGTTACTATCCAGAGTTAATCTAATTTATTCTGTTTTCAAACTTGCTAAAGCAGGGTGAGAAAGGAGCCTGTGTGCATCAATGTATCTATCCAAATACTCAGTTTTCTTCTGATTGCTCTGACCTTTTAACATATACTCGGACACATTTTAAGAAGCTACGTCAAAATCTTGTTAATATAGGTATGAATTTTTATATTCTTTACCACGTACCTAGTAGGTAGAGTAGGTATTGTATTTCACCCAAAAATTCGACACCGAAATTTCACAGGCAATACAAACGTATTTTTAGAAGTCGATCAGGTGGTCGATATTTCGAACCAGAAGAAAGTCTACCTCGTGTTTCATATATATTTACCTTCACTGTAAGGTCAACGGAATACAACTGTCACCTATTGTTTATCCCAGAGGAAGCTGCTCGTCGGGTTGGGAGAAATCGGCAAGCGAGAAAATCGATAATAGTGTTTTTACGAGGGTAAGACGAATCAACTTGACAGAGATATGGGCGGATAGAATGGCATCCATTGTTTCTTATCACAGCCTAGTCACCCCGAAGGAGACCAGCAAAATTGGTAATATTCACTCTAAGTTTCTTTTTTGTAATAACAGTTATATCAGGGTGGAATGCAGCCCATATAATGTGTTCATTAGTGTTCATTTATATTCATTTTATAAATTTAATTTTTATAATTCTGTTGAGAAAGTTTCACAAATTTTGATGTATTATTTATGCTTTATGTAGTTGTTTGCAAAGTTAAATTTCCATGGTGCACAATTAATTGCGTTAATTGAATAAAGGCATATCCTTAATAATTGATCCCCATGAATTAATGGTGATAAAGTGGAACAAGTAATCCTATAATTAAACTATATATTGCAATATAAATTACTTGAAAATATTTTCCAATTGAATATGGGCGGAATAATGATAGAGACTGAGGTCTGTAGAAGCAATTCAACTTATGGAAAAACATATACATTATAGTATTTAATTTCATTCTATTTATAATTATACTTTTGCCTTTAATAAATAAGTATAGGAAAACGCATGTGTATTTTTGGTTGGTGCAACGTTCATGGTTCCTGATCCCATGCATAGAGGGGGAACTTTAAGATAGGAAAGTGACGATTGATGGGTGCTTTAAGTACATAAAGATCCACACGTGGCCTCAGTATAGTAACGGGGTATAGTTGGGTAGCATGGTACCAGAGATTCTAGGTTATACATGTCACATATGCACGCATGTAACCATATGGCACCAACACTATATCCGCAAGAATGGTGGAAAACATTTTCTTGTATCTTTGCACAGTTGTTTACGTTGCCATCGTTTACAATGCTCTCCTTTGTTTAATGCTGATTCTCCAGAGATATATTTAAACAAAGCATATGGAAATATACGTTAAGGATGGTCATGTTCACTGAATTTAAAACAATGGACGTTATATTCAAATGAAACATTACCCACTACCGTGCTAACAAAATAGCTACTCACTATATAAAAATGTATCATTAACATAACATAATTAACGTTCATACTCCTAAACAAATTAATAATATTAATAAACAGATACATTAATATCATTTCGGAAATAACATTTCTATATAATTTGCCTCAAAGTATAAACTGAATTTAGCATTCTACGCACGCTCTTGTGGTTTATTGAAGTGGATGGTTTGTTAGCCCCACGTTTATGCGCCAATTTGAAGTAGAATATTTGTTGGTAGTTGGAAGATGCTTCATGTTTATATGCACAATGTATGGGAGCCAATTTGTCGCGGTCACTTCATGTTATCTTATTTCTGAGCGCCTGTTATTGTTTTACTACTTTGAATGTTGGGTTCATTGTCCTCCGGCTAGCTATTATTATTATTCAGTCGAGCACATCTCTTGAACAGGTTGTGTAAACGGAAAGGGTTTGTTACTCACAGATAACACTGATAAAAGAATTTGTTTTTATACTTTTATTACCGTCACAATTAATTAAGTTCACATACACGCCAGACTGAAACTGTTATATTTTCTAATATCACTATAATCACTTATTTACTGCACATTATTAATTCGCGTGTTTCACATTTATAACAAACTTTAAGACGCGAGAGATTCTGTAGAATTGCGTAACGTGTACTTTATGTATGCTTCCGTTGAACTACGCGACGTATAACTCACGAATACTGATCGACGTATTACACGCGAATGCTTCTGTTGGACTCACAAAATCTGCCTCTGACTTTAGCTTTTTATACTCTCACACCCCGATATGCCTAAATATTATAACCGAGCTGCTATTGGTTAATAAAACGCCCCAACATTAGCGTCTATTTTTATATCCAATCAAAAATTACGAAAACATATGCTCTAGGGAAGAAATTCCCGCCATTTCTAAGAAAAGCGCGCCAATCTGACGTCATTTGCTTGTCTCTAATAATTGATATTGAACTCACCCCCTCGCTCATTGTTATCCGCTCTTATTGTCAGTTTCAGTGAGGTCGTGTAAACTTATTTCCTAACAATGCATATAATTAACAAACATCTCAAATCAATGTCATACAATAATGCTTATTTACACTACAATCACTCTGGTATTTGCATTGTTGTGATACAAATTACTGCCACATTATTTAGATACTAAAATCTTTATATCGTAATGAGCTTTGGATGTTTCGATAAAAGTTGTACAGCAACAAGCATTTAAATCCTTGGTCATTTAGAACCATTCATTATTGCTGTAGAAATGTTGCTCTCACTAGTGATATCTCATTCGTTTCTTGAATGTTGGCTAAATATTAAATAAAGAATCAGACGGCCTAAAAATGCCGTCACCGGGATTTGAACCAAGGATCTCCCGGTTTCCGACCGGTTGTTCTAAACACTAAGCTACCATGGCGACATACCAGTGTGACATTAAATTGCCCAGCTGATTTCGCATTTTTCCTTTTAAACCACAAGGAGATCTCTAATTGTACTGAAATGACATACCCCAAATGGCGACTTACAATGCTGTAAGTACTTTAAGTTTGGGCGTTATAATTTCGAGCATTCTTATTCAATTAATAAAATTAATTGTTGTTCCACAGAAGGCGTGTGTTGGAAAAGGTTGGAAAGGTAGAATCAGTTGACTGAAAAATGTCATACCGGCATGTTGAGATCTGTGGTTGAATTTCCGGTGATGGCATTGAATTTTTTCAGTCATCTGATTCTACCTTTCTAATCTTTTGCAACACACGGCTTGTGTGAAAGATGAGAAAGTGTGTTTTTAGAAGGAGTTGTATTATATTTCAACTGTTGGGGAGCCGAACTTGTAGTAGTTGCAACCGCAGGTATGGTAAACAGTTTCCGGTAGCCTTCGCCCCAAACGTATTTTCAGGTGGCCTTTGCCCCAAGTTTAAAAACATATTATTACTGTTTCTTTAAGTATTATATATTTATGTTTGCCTCGGCTGCGTCAGTATTTTTGTTAGAAACACGTTTCTCTTAGCAGGGTTGTGGTGTGACTAAGAATGTAGGCTTACACAGATTATAATTTTACTTCACTCCTTTTATTAATGCATGATACAATTTATATAACACTTCACTGATAGAGAGCTATGATATACTTTTATTAATTATTTGCACTTTTTAACACGTAAACTATTGTTTGTCTCGCACGAATACGTATTATATCTCTTGAGGACACTTTTTGCGTCTGGTTAGTAAGGCTGTCTGCAGGCAACTGAACTCTAAATTTGTAAAATTTTCTCCTTTTCAGTTTTTGATTGGCTAATCCTACTCCAATAGAATACCTTTATTTAACTAAAGCTTTTTCTGGTTGTTGATTGGCTACTTTATAAACTGTCACTAAAATTTTCATTGTTGTAACTCCAAGAATCACTAGTACTGTTAAACTTTCTTACTCAACGTAACCTCATTGTTACCCTCATTTTTAGCAACCTTTTACTTGTTATTCTCACAGCTCCTACATTACTAAATTGCGTAATATATTCACATAACATTATTACACATGGATACAATAATATAAGCATATGCAATGACTGTTACATACATTTTACAAATTATTACACACACATATTGCTTCAAGGCGTGCTGTTATTAAACTTACATATTATATAATTAGACTGAGATTATTTAAGTGTTAAAAATACTGACTCAAAGAACAATTAATTCTATCTGACTCTTTATTTAAGATATAGCCAATATACAAAAAATGAGTAATGAAATACCTTTAGTGTGAGCTACATTTCTCGAACAGTTTCATTAGGTATGCTTCGTACTATATTTAACAAGTTCCTTTCTTAGGACATCTTGCTGCAGAATATTTGATTTGTTAGTGATTGTGCATACGAAACATAGTTCACCTCACGCAGGCGTTTAAAGGCAGCGGTTGGAAGGTATCGGCAAAATATTCGCGGCCAGTGAGAGATAAACCTGAACGTGACTGGCTTAGAGATGATTGCGGAATGAAGGATAAAACACAAACGCAATTAGCAGAAATGTAGACTTCCTTCTAGTCCGTTGTTCTCGTCTTTACGAACATCGTTGATTACACACAACACATCTATCGCAAACAGTATCAAACTAAACCAACAAAAAATTTATAATAATGGGAAATTCTCGAATGAAGATGTAGACGTTGGTGAACTTCTGGTGCCTATGATGACAAATATAACCCTTTTATGGTAAATACAGAGATGGAAGTGTTGCAGGCTTGGCGGAACGCCAGATGTACGTCCAGACAGAATTCCAGATCGCTACGGTAATGAAAAGCGAATAAATATATTTTATCTGTTAAACCCGGAAAGCTTTAATTGGGGTGGAGATTACAATGACGTATAGCTAAGTCAGATGTAGGGAAAGTAAACCGCAAAATTCAGTCTTAAAAAACGCCCTATATCTGTTATTCGCGAAACTTTACAACATTTGGACGCGTTTAATGTTGACATCGTATACACAAAATCAGCTTTCATAGGAACTTTTTTGATTTTTAATTTCGAAATATAACGTAATTTTCAAGGTTCATTTATGAAAATATTTTGGTTTTATAGTACCAAAACTATCACAAATTCTACTTCATGTGAAATACCGGAGATTCATTATAGCTGTGTGACAATAACTTCACGTCGTTAATACAGCGGAATGAAATGTGCTTTTTATACATTTTGTAACAGAATGGTTTGGATGAAATTTGGAGAAGAAGAAAACAGTTTATATTTTATTCTGGAAAGAAGCAAGGAGGATAATTGAGGATATAGAAATTAAAACCATATTTGGCGATATTACCGAAAGGTCTCTGATAGCTGTGCAATTTTGGCACACGGTGACTTGGTTAGATTATAACATCGCTAGTAAAAAGGAGAAAAGTTCTAGAAACTTGGAGCGATCCAAACCAGTCAGTTGTTTGTTTCGTGGAATGCAAGGGAATACATATACGGACTTTATGAAGGAAATGTAAGTTGAATATTGTTAAGTATTTATAAATCTTGGCACAGACAGTTTTAGTAAATTTCAGACCAAGACTATTATGCTGTTCCTGGAATTCATATTGTACGTTTTTTACCTTTTGTACCTTTATCCTAGACCTTTAAGCCTCCCTGATTGGTGAATACATTCTACGCTTGATGTGCGGTGTTGTGATTTAGGATGAAGGTCAATTAGGTCACACCACCACATATACCAAGTAACAATTTCGTTAACTATTAGATACGCGCTTCCACAAACATCTGTTCATATAAAGTTAACGAAAATGGCATCGGTAGCATGATGCTAAATACTCGCTACAAGATACTAGCAGAGCGAAATAAAAACGTAAGAAACTTCCCCTACTTACTATACGTAGTAGAGAAAGTAAAAAAAAAAAAATCTAATGTGTTACACACACATAACTTTCTCTACTCTTGTACAAACTATCTTTACAGACGCTTCGAGATATCAAGATGTTAATCTTATTGCTAATTTTCTTGTAGATGCAAGGGGAATTGGTAGATTTTAAGTTATATGCAAATATTTTAAGAGCTGGTTGCTAATGGAGTATTACATTCTCTTTGAATTACCAAGACAAAAAAAATGGATAACGAATTTGAGAAAAGGTATAAGTATTGGAAATTTAGGGAATAACAAGCAACATCTCGAAAATGATTCAATCAACAAAACATAAATTGTGTATTTTAACGCGATCTACATTTTTTGTGTAGTAAAATTTTGTCTATCTCTTATGGTTTACCAGATATGCAAAAGTCGTTCACAATGAAGAATGCTTTTGGAGACATTCCAGAAAATTCGAGATATACATTTCATTTGTCATAAAATACCTTAAACATATGATATTTTAATAAAAATCGATACAGCCATTTTTGAGTCAATTAGAATTTTCGAAAAATGTTGCATGTAAAGGGTAATCTGGGCTGGAGGATTTTCTTGAAAACCTTCGTGTCGCATCTCTGAAAGATAGTGAACCTAAATACAAAGTTTGGTGTTTATCCGACTGTTCGTTTCTGAGTTATGCTGTTCACAGTCACGCACACGGACATGTTTCCAAAAACGCCTTTTTTGGATTCAGGGGGTCTCAAAACATGTATTTCCGGTGAAATCTCGGTATCGAATCTTTGGATGGAATACAATACTTCCCCTACTTACTATACGTAGTAGAGAAAGTAAAAAAGAAAAAAAAAACGAATTCCCATTTGAGAAAAGCATAAGTATTGGAAAATTTAAGGGAATAACAAGCAATATCTCGAAAATGGTGCACTCAACAACAAAAAATGTATATGACATAAATTGTGCATTTTAACGCGATCTACATTTTTTGTGCAGTAAACTTTTGTCTCTCTCTTATGGTTTACAAGTTATGCAAAAGCCTTTCATTGTGAAGAATACTTTTGGAGACACTCCCAGAGAATTCAACATACACATTTTATTTGTCATGAAAGTATCTTAAATATATGATATTTTAATCAAAATCGTTAGAGCCATTTTCGAGAAAATTAAAATTTTCGAAAAATATTCCACGTGAAGGGTAATCCGGGGTGAGGGGATTATCTTGAAAACCTTCGTGTCGCATCTCTGGAACATACTGAACCTAAATACCACGTTTGGTGTTTATCCTACTGTTCGTTTCTGAGTTATGCTGTTCACAGACACACACACGGACATGTTTCCAAAAATGCTTTTTTTTGTAGAATTAGGGGGCCTTAAAACATATATTTCCGTTAAAATCTCGTTATCGTATTTTTGGGTGGAATACAATACTTCCCCTACTTACTATACGTAGTAGGGAAAGTAAAAATGGCTTAAATTAGACAGAAGAATATCCCTAACCGAAACTTTAAGAATGGCTCGCGGGGACATAGGTCGGTTCTCAAGTAAAATTTAGAAATCTGATGTGTTACACTCACATGACTTTCTCCACTGTTGTACATACTATTTGTACAAACTCTTATTCTCCATCTATTTCATATTAATCGAGATAAACATTTGCAGAAACGATATTTTTACATGCAAAGAGAATTACATTTTACAAATAGAGACCATTTCTAAAAATATTTGACTATCAATTAAGGCCTACTATGTTCCCCTTGTTTTGCATTTGCAAGGGCAATAGAAATACAGTAGCCTTTAAGCATAGACATATCTCTTAATAGCTGGTTGCTATGTGCAGCACCATTCTCTTTGCCACAGATTAATACTCTTTACATATCCAAGACAAAAAATGAATAACGAATTCCCATTTGAGAAAATAAGTATTGAAAAATTTAAGGGAATAACAAACGGATTCACACATGGCGGAGGGCGATGGATTTTTTCTGGCGTAAAAATCCTTAGCATGGCTTCCTTCGGAAGGGAAGTAAAGTCGGTAGTCCCGTGTCGTAGATTTACGGCATGTAAAACAACCTCAAACCTAATAAAGAGGCCTCTGGGCTAAATTACCGGTCTTTCACGCGCAATATAGAATGGGGCGCTAAGGACCACAACAGTTAAAGAACGTCCATAAATAAAAGTGAGCACCTGAGTTTGCGGCAGCCATATTCTGAATTCTTACATTTTTTTTAAACTCTTAACCCAAACTATGATTATGATACCTTAGTTAAACACAATTTTACAGCTAAGATTGTGTTGAAGTGGAATTTGCGTTAAGTTCGATGTTAATCAGTTTAACTGGCTGGTCCCGCCCTGCATTCACCGAACACCAATCCAAAATACTTCACATTCAACAGGTTAGCAATATTGTAGCAAATGTAGTCCATGCAGATAATACAGGCAGCGAAGTTCCATTAAATTTTGTGGATATTTATTAAGATTACACACAGCCCAGTTAGGACGTTACAGTCCTCGGCGAACAAAAGCGATGTGTAAACGTCTTATTTAATTAGTTTTTAAACAATTATGATGATGGTGATGATGATAATTGTGATAATTTCTTGCACTAGGGACTTGTAGTTATAATCCGTGCTTCCTCTGTTTCCGTCCACACTGCACATCATAGCTAGAGTGGGCGGAGATATGTGGTCAGGGAGGCATCCCTCCCCTCGAACGTCTGTATGCGGTCATCCAGACTTGGGAGCTGCTCCTGTCCCATCAAGTAGTTGCTCAATTAGTCCCCAAGCACCTCAAGAAGCTGAGTGCATCCCTTGCCAGAGCAGCACAGAGGTTCTCATGCCAGGAATCGCAGAAGCAACGCTACCGCACGGTTACTAGCACTGAATAACTCAGCATTTGAAAATAATATGTTCAATTCTGATGAAAGTCCATTGTTAACGTTACTTGCAGAGATTATTAATTATGGTGTGGTTGCTCCTCGTTACTTTATCTACTACTTTTGTGTAGTAAATAGAGGTATTAGTATATTTCAGCCGAAATGCACGTTTTCAAGCCCCTCAATCCAAACAAATTCTGATGTGGTACATTCATATTGACTTCTTCGAATCTCTATCGTATATTTGTGACTATAAAAACTATTCTTACGAAAACTTATTCTTCTATTTGATTTTAACGAAGGTAAATCTTTTTAGAAATAGCTGCATTACGAACTTCATTATAGATACAAAAGCAATAGCGATAATCGAGTATTTAAAAACTCGACGCTACATACTGGCCTTACTCTCTATATGCAGTCATGGGAAACAATCGAATGTCGAGAGGATTTTAAAATAATGACAATGTAATGACTACATTGAATTACTAATAACGAATATCTCGGAAATGGCTAATGACATAAAGAAGTTATTTTAAGTAAATTGGTGTTTTAAAGAGATCTACATTTTTTGTGCAGTGCGATCTCGTATCTATTAACGTTTACAAGTCCTACAAGGTTATTTGAGAGTGCTTCCAAATGACAGGACTTCATGGCTATTCCCAGAAAATTTAAAATTTACATTTTGCCATATAAATATGTTTAATTTGTGGTATTTTAGTCAAAATATTATACATGGAGGCATGTTTAAGAAAATAAAAAAATTCGAAAAATCTTTCAGTAAAGACTATTTGGTGTATGGGGATTTTTTGAAAATCCTCGTGTCGCATCTTTGGAAGATACTGCATAGACACAAACACACGGTCATTCATATAAAAGTGCCTTTTTGGGGTTTAGGGGGTCTCAAAGCATATTTGCGGTGAAATTTCGACATGGAATTTCTAACTTGGTATTTAAGTTCAGCATCTTCCAAGGATACAAGAAGAAAGTCCTCCTGCTCCAAATTACCCTTAGTTGGAAAGGTTTTCGTTATTTTTCAACAATGACTTTTACGATTCTTATTAAATCTCCATTTATTTAAGATACTTCAACATAACAGAAAATGTATAGATATATTTAATTTTCTGGAAATAGCTTGTGAAGTTCTCTTCTTTCGAAGAAATTTCCTATAATTTTGAAGAAGTGATAAACCATAAGATATAAAACAAAGATTTCCCTGTACAAAAATGTATATATATATTTAAAACACACACTTTGTTTCAAACAGCTCTTTTTGTGGCATCAACAATGTCGGAGATATCTCTTGTTACTTTTTGAATTTTCCAGTACCCTGTAATGTTTTAAAGTACTATCACATTCACTTGTTTCTCGCGATGTCATGGAAGGATATGTAAATTCAAGCTCAACATATAAAGACCCACTTTAAACCTATGATTGTCGCTTGGGTTCCCTGGATTTCCTTCGTACGTACAATTAAATGTGTCGTGGAATTATTTCTGCAAACGTTTATTTTTTATTAGCATGAAATAAGTAGAAAATAAGCTTTTGTAGGAATAGCTTGTGGCAGTTACATCAAAATAAATCAAGTTAGTAGAGAAAGTCATGTGAATGTGCGTCATAATGTAATGTAAGCATTTACCCAAAATTAACGCTTCTCAAAATATTGAATCCTGTGTTTTATTAATGTGTGTATGGTTATAATTAAGCTCAACAGCTGACACTTTAGTACCTGGGGCTTCTAAGAAATTGAAATTAACCCTTATACATACATCGAGTTTCAGTTGGGAAATTCCTTTTGCAAGCCAAATGTAGCAACGTGATTTCGCGTAGTCCGTCAAAATGAACTCTTGTTTTGTTTTCACATTATATACCTAAAGTTAAAGCTCCATAAGTATGTTATTATTGTGACAGCAGCCATCGTTTGTTTTCGTTCGCTGTCATTTGGAAATTTATATACCCTATGATCGATGTACTGAAATAAACCTTTTTATTACACTCTGTATGGTTTTGAATGTTTTATATCGTCATAAATTAATCACGTCTCCTCAAATTATAGACAAAATGATATTTAGAATAGTGCTGATGTGAATGAAATACTGATATGATTATGTGGTTGATTTAGGGCCCTCAATTTGTTTCTCTTAGTTAAATACCTTTGTGTCAGAGGTACAAAATATTTACATCACTTGAAACCGTTCACAACTGGGACCGGATATGAGTACTGACATTAGGATATATTTATCTAAATATTTTATGTGTATTCTGGTGATGAAATTGATAAAATACACTTAAGTAGGAAGGGGAAACTGAAAATTCGTAGAAAATCAAATGAGGATTAATTTTAAAAATTTTAAATGATTTTACTGCTTTTGAAAATATTTTCCATAACATCAATACATTTTTGCATTCGATGAAACCAGACCTTAAAGCAACGATGGCACTCCTTTTTAGACACTTCAGAAACCAGGTTTTTATAATGTTCCATTGCTTCATCTGATGATGAACAGGTGACACCATACATTTTATCTTTAATTTTGGAAACAGAAAGAAATCACAAAGTGCTGTGTCAGGCTGTATGGTGGAGAGTCCATGGTGACGACCTTTAGGGCATCCGGATACACAGTTGTTAGTCTTGCTGTATGCGACGATACTTGTCATGATGTAACATTATTTTCCTTTTGAGCCGTTTACAGGAACATTTGTGTACCAATCGTCTTTCTTCTAGCAATATGGCCCATTTAAAAAAAATACTAACCATCATTTTATCAGCGCTGCAAATTCGTCGGACTTTTGTAGGCTTGGTTCTGTTCGAAAGACTCATTGAGCCAATTGACTTTTCTTTTCAGGATCATAACGATAAATCAAGGATTTATTCCCAGTAACGATATTCCAAACTAAATTTGAAGTGCCGCCTTGGAATATTTCATGTGTCATATTATGTGGAATCCGTCGACAACATAGTTTTCTCATTCCTAGCTGTTGATGTAAAATGTTTTTGATTTGACACATGCATTGCCCAATGTCGCCTGAATAAATTCATAATATTTCCGTCGATCTTGTTCAAACATTGCTCAAACAGCGGCAGTATTTTCATTAGTAACGGCAGTTTTTGGGCGTCATTCACGAAAGTCATCACTAAGAAAAAACGGATCTGTTTTGAATTCGCTGTACCAATTAAAAATTGTTACCTTAAATGGGGCTTCTTCGTCAAATGCATTTCTAAACCAATTTTGACATTGTTTATGCCTTAGTGAGGATTTAAAATAGTAAAAAATCGTAGCCGGAAATCTTCTCTATTCAAATTCAATTGTGGTTGAACACAACATCTTTAAATGATGATAATTAACAAACTATTAGAGCAAATCGAACAGACTACACGGTAATCAGCTCGCAAAACATAAAACATCTGTCAAATATAAACAAATTTCATTTGTATTTAGAAACATGGAATACCAAACTTTTTCATTATAGCCTTCGTATTATTTTTTGGCTTATTGTGTTCTATGCAGAAACAAGAATGTTTTAGTGCTTCAATTAACTATTAGCTTGCATAATTGACAGATATGTAAGTATAATATAACGGTTATAGTTTTATCTTACAGGAATGTAATAAATTTAATTTTATAAAGTCGAGATATTCAGAATTAAGTAATCCATGAAATTGCCTTAATTCTTGCGAATCATTTTAGGATGTTTATGTAAACAGGGATTAGATGACATGGTCTTTAAAAGAGGAAACGATCACCTTAGCTTCATGGAAAATTTGACATATCATTGGATTATGCTGACACCGCTTACATCAGAGCTGTCTGAAGCTCTGGCCAGCATACTCCTCAGGTATTTAAACTTAAGAGATTTTTGATGGCTCGGAGTCTCTGCCTCTCACTTCCCTAGCAAAACTCTGTGACGATCGGCCCAATTGTTTATACTCTAATTTGCTACTTCGACTTAGGCGCACGACGATGATTGAACGGCGAACTTCTTCCGTATACCAGATAAACTCAAAAGCTGTCTAGCTCTCTCCCTCTTGTAATGCAACTTAGATTATTTATTATAAAGATTAAAGTGTGTCTTGAAATCAGAATTGCACAGAAATGCACTCTTATACATCCCTCCAGCTCCCCGCAGCCAATAACCCTGTTAATAAAATCCCTAAGCTTCCTCTCTAGCCCGTTCCTTCCCGTCACCCGGCTAGGGGGTGTAGACCACCCATTTAGTGGAGTCGCCGTGGCGTCTTCACGATATAGAGAATACGGAAAATACTTACCTTATGACCAATACTGAACTATTACTGCTCAAATAAACCCCAATTCCAAAGATCTGGGAGTAATCTGATGCAGAAGTAACTCTAGAAATAGGTTTATCTATGCATCTCACGACAACAAGATTCGAAATCTCAAACTTCTGGTTAGGAGACGCATATTACCCTTAGCAGCAGAGGTGAGCACAGATGAGCGCTATGAAAATTCTGTCATTCACGGTTTATGTTACATTCTGACTTTGGGGAGCCTGAGGAAACATTCCGAATTGCACCTTCTGAAAAGTTTGCGAGTTTATATATATAACCCGACCAAGACGAGTGCAGTCCTGTACCGGAAAGCGCTATTTGTATAAGTAACAGCCTGCTTGCCCCTCTGTACAGTCCAATTGAGAAAACCGCGAAAAATTAACCCGTTCAGTGGCATTTATAATAGGTATTTTGTAACTTTCTTTCCTCTCCATCACAAAATGAAATATTCAAAACAACACGTAAAGCTTGCTCATAAATAACTATCTCTTTTCGTTCCATAACTAGTATTGTGAACATTACGCGATAGCTTGAAGAGTGAATCACATTGTACAGCATTTTCTGACGTACAGTCCATTCGCATTCTTTTTCGCCAGGTCTGGAAGCAGGGGAAGCAGGTCGCCTAGCCCTACAAATGTGTGCTCCGATCCCTTCCCCTACTTTTTGGCTGAAAAGAATGCGAATGGACTGTATTCTACCTATTTACTTGGTATTCCACGAAACTAATCAAATTAAACTGACAGCAAAAACGTGATATATTTGAATAAGAAGGCTCTAATCATTTAGGAACATGTTTCACGTTTAAAATGATATAATTCGTACTTTGTCTTCCACGTAAAGGGTCTTTCAACAAGATTGTCCCATCTTTAACATGCGATAGCTGCCGTTGTTATTGAGTTACAGCAGTCATTCTATTCATGTGGTTACTTTTGTTATTGGCAAATAGCCTTGGAACGTTACAGCATCTAGCAACGCGTGGAAATTGTGAACATTTATTATCAAATTAGATAATCTGTTCGCCAAACCTTCCGTGTATTGCGTGAAGTTTACGGTGTGCATAATCGTCCCTGTAAGAGAACGATTCGGCGTTTGATCGATAAATTTGAAAGAAGTGGTTCGGTCAGCGATCAAAAAACGCCTTTACGTAATCGACGTAAGCGCTCCAAAAAATCATCTTCAGCGACGAAACTCACTTTTGGATAGATGGTTGTGTTAACAAATAAAATTCCCGCTATTGGAGCAATCACAATCCCATGCAGATTCAAGAATGACCACTTCATCCCCAAAAGGTTACTGTAAGGGGTGGAGTTTGGTATGGTGGAATCATTGGTACATGTTCTTCCAAGATGAAGATAGAGAAGCTGTAACTGTCAATGGAGAAAGACACCGGGCTCTTATAAGGGACTATTTTAGCCTCAATTGGATGGTATGGATCTCAGAAACATCTGGTTCCAGCAAGATGGTGCCACATGTTCTACTGCTCTCGAAACAATCGATCTTTTGAAGGAGAAGTTCAGATGTTTCATCATTTCCCATGGTGGTGATGTTAACTGGCCCCCGAGATCATGTGATTTAACGCCGCTGAATTACTTCTTGTGGGGTTATGTTAAATCTCGAATTAATGTCAACAAGCCAAAAACAGTAAATGATCTTATGAATAACATTACACGTGTTATTCGTGAAGTTGGACCAAATTTACGTTCTTCTGTCATTGAAAACTGGGTCAAGCGTATACGCGCAACCCAACGAAGTCGAGGCGGTCACTTATCCGATGTTCTTTTCCACACGTAATGACATTATGTTCCAAGATAAAAAAACTATCATATATAGAACGTGTTTTATTTAAGTTCAAATATAGGACTTTGTTGAAAGTCCCTTTATATAGTAGGTGGAGAAGCCATTGCATTCCACCCATAAATTCGTTACTGAGATTTTCCCGTAAATACATGTTTTTAAGCCCCTTGAATTAAAAAAGCATATTTAGAGTTAAGTCCCTGTTATTTAGGTCCAGTACCTTCCAAAGATGCGACTTAAAGATTTTCAAGAAAATCCTCCAACCCTAAGCAATGGAACAACTTTTGTTTTCTAAACAATGGCTGCAACGATTTTGATTACAATACCATACATTAAAAAACTTACATGTTAAATAAAATGTGTATCTTAAATTTATTGGGAATAGTCTGTGAAGTCCTCTTCATTCGGAACAATTTTGTATAATCGCTTATAACTGGTAAGCATTAAGAGAGAGACGAAAACGTACTACACAAAAAATGTGGATTTATTTAAAATTCAAATAAATTTTTGTGAAATAAGCCATTTCTGAGATATCTGTTATTAGTGCTTCAATTTTTTGATAATTTGTCATTCTCTTTAAGTGCGGTCGATTTTCAGTTGTTTCACGCGATGTTATGGAAATAGTATATGATTTTAAGGCCAGCATATGGCATCCAGCTCCAAAATATTTAACTAGCTCTTCTCTTTGTATTTATGAAATATATAGTGTAGCTATTTCTGAAACCGTTTATCTCGATTATACTGATGTTGATAGAAAAATAAACTTTCGTAAGAATAATTTGTATACCCGCTAATAAACGATAGTGGGTAGAGGAAGTTAAGTGAATGTAACACATCAGATTATTATTACCTTTATGTTTATTTTAAAACATATGATGTCAGTGACGCTTAGTAACGACAGTATGCACTGGTTAGTTTGAAACCTCTCTACATGGGCATTAAAAAGTATCATTTAAGATCATAACTTGTTCGCTGTACAAGATAAACAGAGAATTATCGCTCAGAGTTAGAATATGTAAAATTTGGCGCATGAAAAAAGAAACGAATATATTAAAATATAATGAACAGACATATTTCTAAGTATTGAAGTCAGGATGAAAGGAAATGAAGTTGAACTAATACTAGACTTGATGCAGTGGCGTCGCAGGTTACAAACCACACCCATCCTACGCTCAGTCTTAGCATTGCAAACAACATTCATCAGATCGTGTTTACCTGCCAGTCAATGTCATTTGGCCGCTTTGTTATTTGTAATTATATAGTGGTTTGAATGTAGTTAGCTTTAATTTAACTGCTTAAGAATTATCTGCATGATAACGAATCTGAATTTTCCAAGTTTCATTTGACTGCATGCAAGCTTTAGAGTCTAATGAAGTGAGAAATGTACCATTAATGTAGATATTGTTTGTTTTACAGCTTGAAGTTTTGAAAACTATAAAGGGGTAAACCCAGTGTATTTTTTTAGGGAAAACACGAATAAAGGTCTAAGGAAAAACAGAGATTTATATAGGTCGTAGAAAGGAAAAAGGAAGAGGAAAAGAAGGATCTTATTCTGTTGTGGCGCTATTTATTGGGGGCATAATTGGTGTTGTGTTGGCTGGTACCGCCGTAGCAAACCTACGGTTCGTGGGCGATTCCTTGAACACGAAGAATTCCAAAATTGGATGAACTCCTCAGTGGGGAATAGGTAAGAGTCATGGCCGAGGCCCTGAACAGTAACCTAGGAACAGTGGTGTCAGAGTGTGATCTGGTTCCGTGCCCGGGCCTGTTACCTCCGGGCAGTGAATGTTGATGATGAGTTGTGTCGGCTGAGATGCGGTGTCTATCTGTTGCGGCGTCTGTTTTGTTGAGCGGGTTGATATAGGACGTGTTGCTCCATGAAGTTTCGTATGAGTTGGTATCCTTCTTCCAGCTTGTGGAGGTTGTCCTGTAGCTGGCGTAGGCTGGTGGCGATGTCTGCAGTGGTCCGTAGTTGTTCTTCGCGGATACCGGCGATTGAGGCCTCTATGGTCGTCAACCGCTCGTCCCGGTCGTCGGTTGTGTCATTGTCATGTTCTTCTTCCAGGTAGTTTTCTATTCGGTACAGCTTTTGCTGTATTGACGGCAGGAGGTCTGGGTCGTCGTAGTGGGATAACTCCTCAAGTGGGATAACTCCAAATTGCAGTTTGTTATCTTAACAACTGCAATTAAAGTTAAAAATAAATAACAGGTGATTAAGATTCCCTGAGTCTGTTGAGACTACCAGTGGCGCTGGCGTAGTTCCTGTTTGGTGTGCGCTGCTTTGCTTCAATGCCTGCAAACCGCCGGTTGGCGGCTTGCCGAAGCGTTTCCCGCTTTTGGTTAAGTTTGGCGATATCTGCCTGTATGGTTGCTGAGGCTGCTAGAAGCTCGGTGATTGAGGCCTCTATGGCCGTCAGTGTAGAAGCTGTGAGCGTGTTGGTGACGTCTTTGTTGCTTCGATCCCGGCGAGAGCGTGGTGGTTGTGATGGTGCGTCTTGTTGCGGCAGTTGTGAAGGTGTCCTTCTTGGGTAAAGCGGGCAGCAGGCTTGGCCCGTGAAGTGACCCATCCTGCAGCAGCAGGTGGCGCAGAACCTTCTACGGCGTGAAAGATCATGCTGCTTGCAGGTGGGCGACAAGGCCGGTGAGCCACAGTAGTGGCAGCGTGGTGAGTTGCTGCATTGTTCCGCAGAGTGCCCATACTGGAAGCATCGACGGCACGGTGGTGTCCGTTGTGTGCGGCTGGCTTCAAAGCGGATCGTGGTGCCGAGGAGCTCCACGTCCGTCTGAAGAGCAGCGTCATAGTGCGGCTTGTTGAGGAAAGCGAGGCGCACCAATGGAGTCGGTCCGTTCCTAGAAACAATTCTGGTCGCCTTCACCATTGAAGGCCAGCGTTGTTGGAGCTGTTCCAGGAGATTCTGCGTTGCTAGGTTTCTCTGAACCCCGACCGCGACTGCGCTGAAGCGGCCTTCTTGGTCGGGGGTGGTGTCCGGAGAGGCATCTGCGTTGTCGGATGAGGCAGTCTGCTGCTTCGTTAAGGCGCTGAGATACTCAGCGGTGCGGTTGTATCGAGCAGCAGCGGCGGCGTAGCTCATTCGAGGTGCTGCAGTTGAGTCGCTGGAGGTAGATGACGAAGTAGGGGGCAGGCCGCGAGACCGCAGCCATATGTTGAGTTGCGGACGCCACATGTAATCACCGCGGCAGAAGTATCCCGAGAGTTCGGCGGTATCCAATGATCGTCCGCGAGGCGGCAGCGAAGTCTGGCGTTTGGCCCTGTTGACGGAGAGAGAGACTAGTCCTCTTCGTCCCATCTCGACGAGAGCTCGAAGCGAAGTCCCAGTGTAAGATGGGGAGCCGTTTAAAACGTGGTCGAGATGGATATGATAATTCATGTATGTATGCGACTACTACAAATACTTAACAGTGAATAAAGTTCTTATAGTATTCCATTACTTTACGTGTGACCATTTATTTTCATGAATTAGCTTTTATAGGATAATAATGTTTTTGTCAAGGGAATGTAATTAAATGCGCTTTAATTCAGATGTACCTTGCTATGCCCAACTGTAAAATTATTAAGAATTTTTATTCCAAAACATCCCCCGTGTACTTTGTGGCTTAAGCTAACTCGCTTCTTTACCGTATTTGTTTTGGTAATAGCGATTATGGTGTTAAAGAAGTGAATATATACAGTTTTAATTTTCTTTAAAGCTTTAGAGCATAAATACGCATATTTTATACACATCAGAAAAACTATATTGTGAGTTCGTTCAGTTTTTCAACTTCACTTCACCAATGTAAATAGTTACATTTCCCGTCATTTCTCCTTCTTCGTGACGTAGTTTCTTTTTCCGGACGGTTCACTTGCGTGGGAGTCGAACACAACACTTCTACAATCTCTCGCTCCGCAGTAGCACACGTTGCACGTCACAGCAGTTGTCACCAACTCACTCGGTGAACGGCACTTAATGTCGTAGCAGAAACGCGCTAACCAACTCGCTTACTTAACCACTCAACTGACTCCTCTTGCAAGAACACTCATTTATATAGCAATAAAATCGTTCACTGAATATTCTATAACTATCTGGACAAACGTTCTGGAGGAGAGAGAAGGAGTCTTCAATAATATTCTGGTTATATTATGCTTTATTACAACATTACTTTTGGTGTATATGCTGGCGAGCACCATTTATCTTTGTTTATCTCCGAATGCCCGACACCGACGCCCCTACAACCACTGCGTCAAAATATACTGTTGAATTTGTTGTTAAAAGCTAAAAACCGTTATTAAAATAATTATAATGTAATTGCCCCATAACATTTTGATAAAGATATCACTAGTCTGCATTTTCAAACTTTTTTTCAGATGATTTCTTAAAAGTAGGTGTTTTTGAATCAATGTTTTATGCTGATTCCAGAAATAACTTCCGTTTCTTTCTATCACATCAGGTATTTACACAAAATAAGTAATGTTTTGACAATTTTACTAGTGTGCGTAGAATACCATTTCACACAAGATAAGTTTTTATTCAAGAAACATTTTAAGAATACTCTCCCTAATTTATTTCATGACTACATTGTAACAACACAAAAAGCCAAAGTGTTTCATTTAATGTTGTTCAAACTTTCTCTTCTTTTACTGCCTTGCAGATCCTTGAAGATGACTGTCCCTCCTCAATACCCAACAGTAGACGACCATCATAGTTTGATTCCAGCTCCTTTGGTACCTCCTCTCCATTTCCTTAATATCTGGGTGAAAACGTTCACCCTGCTCTTCACCATAATGTCCCAGATTTTCTGGAAAGTAGTCGATATGTGAATGCACAAAATGCACTTTTACACTCGTGTTACAACCCATCTTGAAATTTTCCAACTTTGTTTCGACAATTGCCTTGTAATTAGGATTTTTGTTATTGCCTAAGAAGTTTTCAGTAACTGATCGGAAGGCGGTCCATGCTTCTATTTCTCTCTCATTCATTGTCTTCTCAAAGTACTCATCCTTCATCAATTTATTTATTTGAGGACCAAAAAAAACTCCACCCTTTAATTTGTCTTGTGTAATGAAGGGAAATTTCTTGGAAAGGTATCGGAAGCATGGTCCCCCCTGTGGTAGAGCCCTTGCAAATTGCTTCATGAAGCCCAGTTTTATGTGTAGTAGCGGAAGAAATATCTTTTTATCTCTATATTTTGAAGTGAAATTGCGAAAATACTGTACATGATAGAAAAAAAACTAAAAGCAGTTCTAAAATTAGCATAAAAGGTGAGTGAGAATCATTTATTAGTTTTCAGTCATCCGATATCATGCAGACTATTGCAATGTTAAGAGAAAATAAAAAGAGAGATAGTAGAAATGCTTGGCTTCATTATTCTTTTTTAACACCCACTGGCGTTATCCTGAATGGTAACACAATATATCTAGCCCAGTTTATTATGTCAGAACTGTGGCAGTGAACCTTGAGAAGAAGAGCATCGGGACAAAAATTAATAATTGACATGCCACATTCTTATAGTTCCACACACTAGTCTACTCCAGCGCCATCAACACGCTACTAGAGTGGTAGCCACCATCCGGCAATAGCAACTACTACTGTATTCGTCATCCACTATCAAGCAGAATACTTTGCTAAGCGCAATTGTAAAATTATTAACGACCTAAATAAGCAGAATACATTGTTATATAAATTGAGTCTTCTTAATGGCTATTACATATTATAATAATAATAATAATAATAATAATAATAATAATAATAATAATAATAATAATAATAATAATAATAATAATAATAATAATATTGCAGTGGCTGTTATCGTCCTGTGTGATGCCCCATAAACGCGGTACTTGGGACCCTCTGAAATGTCTTACGTAGTAGGGTGAAGTTGATTTTGTGGTGCAAATTAAATATTATTTATTGGCCTTCTTGCAGTTGTAAAATATTTTTTAAAATTATATTTATTAAATTAATTGGTCAGCTAGCTGTTTAAAATACGAGACTCCTGGCACCGAAATGGGTATCGGGCATGCTTGATTTTTGAACTACTTGAACAAGAACTCAAGTAATGTAACATTTATGTTGTCGTTTATTTAAAACTGTTGTTGAAAATTCTCAAATAAATTCTTATGTATTTCTTGCTCTTTTAAAACATATAACTTTTAACAGCAATAAATTAATCCGTTTCTTTAATTCAGAGAAATTACCATTGCAATATGGTTATAATGCTTAACGTTTAGAATAATTGGTTCATTCGTTTTTACTTATTTCTTCCTACCAAAAAATTTTCAAGAAACGGCAAAATTCTATACTCTCATTTCTTGTTTGGATAATGTAAGAGTATATGACGCGATATTTTTGATGCAGCAAAGTTGCATAATAACTGTATGCATAGGATCACTACAAAATCTTTGATATTGGGCGCAATAAAATACTACAAATTTAGATCTGATCATTGCATCTTTTCAGAATATTCTCCATACTTCTCTACACCGTCTCATCCTTTCAAACCATTTTTCAAATGATGAACGTAATCCTTGTTTGGAGAGAGTGTGAATACATTCTTTATAAGCAGCTACTGCGGCCTCAGGTGTCGCAAATTGTTGACCTTGAAATTTTTCTTTCGTTTTTGGGAATAGAAAAGAGTCACATGCAGCCAGATCTGCACTAAAAAGAGGATGGGACAAATATCAATCTCCTGAAGTAATTGGGTTGTTTCTTGTGCAGTGTGCGCAGAAACATTGTCATGGTGCAACAAAATTCCATGCAGACTATTCTTAGGATGCTTTTTTCTCGGTTCATTGACACTTGTGTCAGAAATGTTTTGGTGTGCGATTTGGCAGTAAGGGTCTTTTGTCCCTCAAGCGGGATCGTCACAATATGGCCACTTGCTGAGGATAAGGAACAGATTGTCTTCTTGCAACATTTCTCAATCTCTTCACTTTTCTTGGGGAATTTTCTGCTGGGAAGACCCAGATCGATGACAGTCATTTAGTTTCTGGATCATACTGGTAAATCCAGCTTTCGTCACCTTTTACAATGCTAAATATGTTTTTGTACCTTCCTCCATTGAATTGTTCCAATTATTCCAATTTCCTTGCACTATTGCACACGTGCTTGTTTCTACTCGTCTGTGAGGTGGTGGGACTCCAGCTACCACAGTGCTTCCTGATCAAATTTTTCTTTCAGGATTGTTTTCACTGTTGCCGAGCCAATATATTTTAGGCGTTTTTGAACCTGACCATATGTGCAACAATGATCTTTCCGCAACGTGCTCTCTGTTTTCACCACATTTCCATCCATAGATGCTGTAGCTGGCCGTCCTACTCGTTCTTCATCTTCCAGGGAATTACTTTCTGTTCTAAACTCTGGACACCAATGATAAATGGTGGATTTCAAAGATCCCCAAATGCACGATGCAGTCGTTTAAGGCATTCTCTCTTCCCTAAACCGACTTTAAGGTCATATAGAATCATAGCACGGGAATGCTCTCAGCATCCTAGCGTATAGCGTGGCAACCCTGCTGTAAATACACACGTGGGCTGACGATGCACATTGTTGGAGCGCGCCCAGACTTGCACATGTTCCTATCTGAGCTTTAATCTGAAGTTAGGAAAAGCTGCTTTGGCTTACCACTACACATTGTTGCCATTCTCAAATATTTCAGAGTGACCATCGTATTACTATTAGCAAATTAACTTTCAAGACATATTTCTTATAATGCGTGTGAGTAATTATTTTATGAGCTTCGTGATTAGATAAACCCAGGTACTTTTGAATGTAAAGTAATTGTTTCACTCTAAGCGACTTAATTTGGCGGATATATTATTGACTCACTGATCCCTTTCCCACATAAGTTTAATTCTAAATCACTGTAATTCTTCGTCTCCTCAATCACTCGCAGTATTAAACACTATACTATACGTCTTGAGATTCTTCTACGTTTTGCATCTTCTGCGTTGACCCAACACGTCTGCTGCGTGTAAGTTCACTCTCGCGTCTCCTTAACATGTTGCTCTTCCCCTACCTCCTACATTGTTGGTTTCCCTCCGTTTCTCTACGTTTTCAACTGTTTGATTTTTACACATAATGCCATATTTAGTTATATTACGCGTTATTTATTAATACTTTCATCTTTTAAAACCTTTTACTTCCTTGAAATTTTGTTTCTTTCTTAAACCAATTGATTACATTATTACAAAACCTTCATGTTTACAAAGCTTCTTCACTGTTTGTCATTCATATTTATACAATTGAAACAGTAATTCTTGGCAATTAATTTATGACAAATCAAATACCGCTTCACGGGTAACCCCAAAAACATAAACATGGTAAGAAGATGCTATGGAAGAGTATCAATTTCTGTGGGAGCAGAAGTGTAAATGATTTACTAATATATTAAAGATATAGACTGTACCGTTTCGGCTCCCTCACTCAAAGGTTATGGAATAATCTACCAGGCCACTATATGCCGACAGAGGCAGCATCTCCATCTGTAGCCTGGTCACGTGGTAGCAACTGCCGCTCTTTTGCTCTGGATACGGTAGCCTATGATGTAACAGGCTGCCCTAGCGGCGAAAACAGCAAGCTGCTTTCAGGTTGACTCTCGCCGTGGCAAGTGGTGACATGAAAGAAAAAGTGCGTCGAGGCTGACAGGCCACAACAAGAGAGACGAACGTGTAAGGTATCAGAATGAGTTAATATTTCAAAATTCCTTTTTGCTATCTACTTATTCTTTATGTGGGTATTCATTTAAATTCCTTTTGGTAATAATTTCATCTAAATTTTAGCCAGAGCAATGCATTTTTAGAGAGATCCGTTCAGAAGTTTCAAAATGGAAGAACGGGAACCCTTAAAGGTTACGTAAGCTTTCAATTTAATGCAATGATGTTATTTGGGAAAACAACTTTATCTGATATTATTATCTTTAAAGTTTACATTTGTTAAACTTCTTAAAGTTTAGATTAACGTTAAATTGATTGACGATTATCCAAGTCGTATACTTGTTGTTAAATGGACTGGACATATGAATCAAACAGACATAATGAAATGGACACACGCATATCTTGGGTGCGTTTCTTACGTGGAAGCCCTAGCGTTCTTAGATTTTACAGTGAACATTGTCTGGGCAATGAATTAACGTATGGTACGTTTAACTGTTAACCCAGAGTCAATTTAGCAAGCAAACAAAAACTATATCACGTTAAAAGAAAAATATCTACTTTGACAATTGAAAGTAAATTATCGAATCTTGAAAAAAATGTGTTGTATTCGAATTTCCTTGCTTTCCTTTTACATGTGCTCATCTTTCCTAGTTAGGTTCCATCCACGGACTTTTGCATGTTGTCTGGGAAGTACCATTACAGCACAGTTAAGACATACGCTTCTGCACGGCTGTCACGAGAATTAAAGATTTGTGTGTATACAAGGTGAACCATTTAAGTTGAACTGTATATCTCCAAAAGTAAGCGCTGTAGAAAGAAATATCTTGAATAAAAGTTGCCTATATTATGGGAGAAAGTAAATGTATTAGTCGTGTTTTATTTGGAGTACGTTGTTATGGTAATTTTAGGGTCTATTTAATTTTTTTTTAAAAGAACCTACTTTTTTATGTTGCTTTATCACTCCTAATAAAAAACTAAACCGCATTAAATAAAGCACCTTGTAACTGTTCTTACTTTAACGTAAATAACAATGAAAATTCTGAATGGCTGTGTACGAAGAGCGCAATGAATGGTTGGACCATCCATTGATGAAAATTTGAGAGTCAAATTAAGTTTCGTAATTGGGGACCAACATGTTTTATTTTGTTTCCTTATTCATCACAAAATAAACAACGTTTTATAAATCATCTTCTAATGAGGAAACAACATAAAAATGTAGGTTCCCATTTAAAACAATTAAACTGACGCTAAAATTGAGGCAGCATATTTAACACTTAAATAATTTCAACCTAATTATATAATATGTAAATTCAATAACAGCTGGCCTTGAAGCAATATCTGTATGTAATAGCTTGTAAAATATATGTAACAGCCTTTCCATATGGTTATATTATTGTAAACATGTTCAATAATGTTATGTGATGATGCAGTAATTTGTATCATAAATTATTTAAATGTAAAGAATGATTATAATATGAATATGCATTATTATGTGACATTGATTTGAGATGTTTGTTGATTGTAATTATTGTTGAGAAGTAAGTTTATACGGCCTTACTGAAACTGACAATAATAGCGTGCAATAATGCAGCGAGGGGGTGAGCTGTTTATCATTATTAGAGACGAGGAAGTTACGTAATGTTGGCGCGTTTTTCTGCAGAAATTTCTGGAACATTATACCTAGAGTATATGTATTCATAATTTTCATTGGATATAAAATAGACGCTAATGTTGGCGCGTTTTATTAGCCAATTGCAGCTCAGTTATAATCTTTAGGCATATCGGGGTGTAGGAGTATAAAAGGGCTAAGTTAGAGGTAGAGTCCGTCTGTTCGTCGAAAATATTTGTATGATACACGTCGCCTTCAGTCCAGCAGAAATAGTACACGCCGGCTATCGATTCGCAAGTTACGCGTATCAGAGTTATGAAAAATCTCAAGTATTGTAAAGTTAATGATACAAAAAGTTGAAGTACGTGAATTAAGAATGATCAGTAAATAAGTTATTATAACAGTTTCAGTTTGGCGAGTGTCAAGACGAATGTGTAAATGTGATAGTGACTGTGTTCGACAATAAAAGTGTAAAACAAATTCCTTCATTAGTGTTATCTTTGGATAAAAGATTCCTTTCCGTTTATACCACCTGTATAAAGAGAAGTGCTCGACCCAAAGATCATAGCTAGCCGGAGGACAGTGAACAAAAATTAAATAAAATGACAGGAGCATTCTTTCAAACAAACACCAATACTGCCGCAAATTGCTAACACCAGATGGAGCTAACAAACATTATAAAGAATCACGTCACAAAATGGCTTCACCACGTGAAGTAAACACACATACACAAACATTATAACTAATATTATAAGTAATACCGTCGCAAATTGGCTCCCAAACGTGGGGCTAACAAAACAACCATAATGTTACTTCAAAATGGCACCCAGAACGTGGGGCAGAGTGACCAGGAAGGAGCAGAATAACCAGGAAGGAGCAAAGGAACCAGGACGTGGAGCGAATGGAGAAGTGAACTGAACTACAAGATGCAGATTCCAGAAACAACAACAGGGACGACAGACTACGCGGATGATTGGACATCGTAATTCCGAGATTAAAAGGCAACAGGGGAATTTAACTACAGAACACCAAGACGACGTAGATTCATCATAATACGACGCAGGAGCAACATATAATCTAGATGGGAGGGGCAGAAAGCTGGACATCAAAGCAAAATCAGCAGATAGCATCAGAAAGGTTAGAAAATTGTGATTTTTTTTATTCTAAAAAAATTGTAACAATCAAATGTACTTGTGGAGTGGTAGGATAAAGAAAACAACGTCCACTAATAATACAGAAGAAATAACTATGGAGGGAGATAGTGTAACAGTTAGCTGTAATTCAATACAGGTTACAGGAAATACCTCAAACAATGTAGGATTTGAGGGTGAAAATGTTAGTGCAGAAAGTCAGAATAGAATAGCAGGAAATGTTAATCTTGATGCTAGTATGATGATGGAAATGCTGAGAAATATGAGTAGGGAATTGAGGGAAGATATGCAAAAGAATAATGAGAAATTAAGGGAAGATATTGATAGGAGTTTAGAACAAAAACTAGATCAGAATAAGAAAGAGTTGAGGGAAGATATTGGTAAGAGTATTACAGATCAATTAAGAGAAGAAATTGGTAGGAGGAATGAGATATTAGAGCAAAAAGTAGATCAAAGCAGTGAAGAAATTGAAAAGTAAGTTATGAAGCTAGATAGTAGTATGCCAAAAATGAGAGATGAAAATCAGGAAGAGATAGCAAGTGAGATAGGAGAAGTTTCAAAGAAAATGTCAGATATGAGCAGGGAAATAGGTAACAAAAAAGTGAGGTTAATACTAAAAGTGAACATGTTGATGTAGAATGTACAGAGTCAGGTAGCCGAATGAATAGCGTTTCAAGTGAGCTAAGAGAGATAATAGAGGCTACGAATGCAGATTTAAATCAGGCGCAAGTTAATTTCAGAGGGGAGATATAAATTCAGAAGGAATCGGAAACACAAAGAAATAAGTTGTCTGAAGAAGTTAAAGCTTTGTCTATAAATAATAAAAAACTAACTTCTTAAATTAACAAGTACCAAGATGTTCAAATTGAAAACTCCAATCCAGTACAGCTTATGACAGATTTGTTAGAGTACTTTCAAAGTAAAAAGATAGCAGAAGAATGGAAAATGACAGTTGTTAAAATATGTGTTGTTCAGGAAACTTTAGATTGTTTTCAAATGTTATCATGGCACGAAATTTCATATGAATACAAGAGGTTACTCATGAACAAGAATTTGAAGGTTAGGATGCAGCTACGAGTAATGTTTAGCCACAGACAACTTGATCCAGGAGGGTAAATAGCAATGAGATGTAAAGTAAATGCTGGATAGTTAAAGATGACTTGCAGAGAAATGTATTGGAACGTAAGAGGGTTATATATATGTCATGTGAAAAGAGAAATAAATTCTGGACAAAAAATTAAATGTTTAAAAAAAAAAAAGGAAAATTAACATTTTTTTAAGTAACTGTAAAAGCATTTGAAATTAAAACTTAATGTTATACTAAAGTAAAAGTACGTAGATATAATTCCAAGACTATTGTGAATATACAGTACAAAACAACAAAAATGGGGTAAAAGTAATTAAAACAAATATTTATGTAGCAAACAGAACATGTGAAACAGTGCCTAGATTTAAGAGATGTAAATATATTTATGTAGAGGGTGAATATTTTTGGTAAATATGTTTAATAATTAAAAAAATTCTTGAATGCATAAATTTTTGTCAACAATATAAGAGAGTAAACCATTTTTGTAACAGTAACCAAATAATTCAGGGTACAGTATTTGCTATAAAATTTTTTTTGTGATGTCAGATTAATGTCTAAACACATTAGACCAGAGCCAGTAAATAGTGGCAAGATAAAGGAAAAACATATGTCGTGTGTTAAATGCGTGTGAAGTGTTAAGTGAAAGGATAGCGTGTGTTCCAAGATTTAGGAGACTAAAAACCCAATTATAAAATTTCCAAACAAGTTGTAAATATTTATAATTATGTTTCTAGTGGGGCATATGATGCAGTAATTTGTATCATAAATTATTTTAATGTAAAGAATGATTATAATATGAATATGCATTATTATGTGACATTGATTTGAGATGTTTGTTGATTGTAATTATTGTTGAGAAGTAAGTTTATACGGCCTTACTGAAACTGACAATAACAGCGTGCAATAATGCAGCGAGGGGGTGAGCTGTTTATCATTATTAGAGACGAGGAAGTTACGTAATGTTGGCGCGTTTTTCTGTAGAAATTGCTGGAACATTATACCTAGAGCATATGTATTCATAATTTTCATTGGATATAAAATAGACGCTAATGTTGGCGCGTTTTATTAGCCAATTGCAGCTCAGTTATAATCTTTAGGCATATCGGGGTGTAGGAGTATAAAAGGGCTAGGTTAGAGGTAGAGTCCGTCTGTTCGTCGAAAATATTTGTATGATACACGTCGCCTTCAGTCCAGCAGAAATAGTACACGCCGGCTATCGATTCGCAAGTTACGCGTATCAGAGTTATGAAAAATCTCAAGTATATTAAAGTTAATGATACAAAAAGTTGAAGTACGTGAATTAAGAATGATCAGTAAATAAGTTATTATAACAGTTTCAGTTTGGCGAGTGTCAAGATCAATGTGTAAATGTGATAGTGACTGTGTTCGACAATAAAAGTGTAAAACAAATTCCTTCATCAGTGTTATCTTTGGATAAAAGATTCCTTTCCGTTTACACCACCTGTATAAAGAGAAGTGCTCGACCAAAAAGATCATAGCTAGCCGGAGGACAGTGAACAAAAATTAAATAAAATAACAGTAGCATTCTTTCAAACAAACACCAATACTGCCGCAATTTGCTAACACCAGATGGAGCTACAAACATTATAAAGAATCACGTCACAAAATGGCTTCACCACGTGAAGTAAACACATACACAAATAGCATTATAAATTTACCATCGCAAATTGGCTACCACAGCGTGGGGCTACAAAAAATGTTAAATATAAATAACATTAAACCACTTGCAAATTGGCTCCCAAACGTGGGGCTCAACAAATAAAGGTTACAAGTATAGCACTTCAGTGAATATATTAAGTAGTTTAATAATGTAGGAGCTGTGAGAAATAGGTCAAAATTTGCTAACAAAGAGGTAACAATGAGGTAACCTTGAGTCAATAATGAGTAAGAAAGTTTAACAGTACTACTTGTGATTCTTGGAGCAACAATAATGTAATTTTACTGACAGTTTTAAAAATAGCTAATAAACAACCAGAAAAAGCTTTAGTTAAATGCAGGTATTCTACTGGAGTAGGATATGCCAATCAGGGACTTGAAATACAGAAATTTACGACTTTATACGTTGAATCAATTCAGTTGCCTGCAGACAGTGATTGTAACCGGATGCGTCATGCGTCCTCGAGAAATTTTATACGTTTTCGGGTGAGACGAAAAATAGTTTACGTATTAAAAAGTGCAAGTATTTAATAAAAACATCTCACAGCTCTCTCTCTCTCTCTATGTATATATATACATATATATACATATATATATATGTGAAGTGTTATTTAAATCATATCAAGCATTAATAAATGGAGTGAAGTAAAATTATAATCTGTGTGAGCCTACATTCTTAGTCACACCACAACCTTGCTAAGAGAAACGTGTCTCTAAAATAAATACTGACTCAGCCGAGGCAAACATAAATGTAATATTTAAAGAAACAGTCAAATTACAAGGTTAATATTTTTTAAACTTGGGGCAAATGCCACCTGAAGATACATTTGGGGCGAAGGCTACCGGAAATTGTTTACCATACGTGCACTTGCAACTACTACAACTTCGGCTCCCCAACAGTTGAAATATAATACAACTCCTATAACAAACTACTTCTTCAAATTGGCGCCCATACATGGAGCTAATAAATAACCTACTTCAAATTGACGCCCAAAGCGTGTTGCAAACAACGTAAAAAAAAATCTTCCTCAAAATGACCATGATATCGTCCTCCAAACCAAAACACGACTAATGGCATTTACTTTCCCCATAATATCAAGCAACCTTTATTCAAGATTTTTTTTTCAAAACGATTGGTTTTGGAAATATTGTACAGTCTCAACTTAAATGGTTCACTCTTGTGTGTGTGTGTGTGTGTGTGTGTGTGTGTGTGTGTGTGTGTGTGTGTGTGTGTGTGTGTGTGTGTAATGAACGACTTTTGGATAATGTATTTGCTCCCCACAGATATTCCGTTAACTTCAATCTCTTATCATTATATAGGTTCGCATATTTTCACTATTTCAGTTCATTTATGTAAATTCCCATTTATACCTGAAATCGTGGTTGAGAAGAAAGAAGAATAAAAGGGATTTAATGTAGGACAAAATTCTTAAGCTCCTAGTCCGTTTACTAGAGATTTAAGTCTCTGATAACCTGCGAGGTAATCTAACTACAGGATTTTGTTTCCATTTTATGGATCAAACCGACACCGCTGATGATCGTTTTGCATGTAAAAAGGCCGGCAAGCTGATTAAAAGGGAATTCAAAACACGCAGAGCTTTCAGTGAAATTTACCTTAGGGATGTTTTTATTTACGTTATGAAACCGAATTGTTCTGTTTATTTTTGGCTGCAACAACCCCTTCTATGTAGCTACAGCGCTCAAAGGATAGAAATTCAACTGCTTTGCGAACAAAAGTTAGCAATGAAATAATAGGTAGATACGAAGATGGGGAGTAAATTAGGGATAAAATGTTAAAAACAAATATGTACTCGCACGGAACTAGTATAAACTGTTTTGAATTTGATTTCATCATCGTTATCATCAGGGCATAAGCCTTGTGCTTGTTTCGTCTTCAACAAAAACTGGTATGCCTACCTCATTCGCGGTCTACCAACATCCCTTCTACTTATTAGTTTATCCTTTTGTATTATTTGTGGTGTTACATCTTCATCAATTCTGTTTAATTGATCTTGTCATTTTTTTTAGTATTCGGTTATTATTTCATTTAGACTATGAATTCCCACATCTCCTGTAATGTATTCGTTTCTTTCTACTTTCGCTACCACCTGAGGTAGTATTTTTAACACTTAAATAATTTCAGTCTAATTATATAATATATAATTCAATAACAGCCCGCCTTAAAGCAATATGTGTACGTAACAATATATAAAAAGTGTATATAACAGTCATTGCATATGCTTATACTATCGTATACTATAGTATACATGTTCAATAATGTTATGTGAATGTATTACGTAATTTAATAATGTAAGAGCTGTGAGAAATAGGTTAAAAGGTAACCTTGAAGCAATAATGAGTAAGAATGTTTAATAATGCTGCTAGTCATTATCGGAGAAACAATAATGTAATTTTTGTGACAGTTTATAAAATAGACAATCAACAACCAAAAAAAGCCTTAGTTAAATGAAGGTATTCTATTGGACTAGGATTATCCAATCAGAAACTGATATATAGCAAAGTTTAGAAATACAGAGCCCAGTTGCTTCTAGACAGCGCTCATAACTGGACGTGTTGGTTGCAAACAGCGTTACTAACCAGACGCAAAAGCGTCCTCAAGAAATTTAATACGTATTCGTGTGAGACGAAAAATAAGTTTACGTGTTAAGAAGTGTAATTAATTAATAAAAAGAATCTCACAGCTCTCTATATCAGTGAGGTATTATTTAAATGGTATCAAGCATTAATAAAAGGAGTGAAGTAAAATTATAATCTGTGTAAGCCTACATCCTTAGTCGCATCACAACCCTGCTAAGAGAAACGTGTCTCTAACAATAATACTGACGCAGCCAAGGCAAATATAAATATATAATATTTAAAGAAACAGTCAAATTACAAAGTTAATATTTTTTTAAACTTGGGTCAAAGGCCACCTGAAAGTACATTTGGGGCGAAGGCTACCGAAAACTGTTTACCATACATGCGGTTGCAACTACTAAAAGTGTTCGGCTCCCCAACAGTTGAAATATAATACAACTCCTCAATACAAACTACTTCAAATTGAAGCCCAAAGCGTGTTGCAAACAAGTTAAAAAAACACGTTCTTCAAATAGGCTTCCATACGTGAGACAACAAATACGTTCTACAAATACGTTCTACAAATTGATTCCCAAAACGTGGGGCTAATAAAATACTCTCTCACACCTACATAGTAGGTAGAGAGATATTGCATTCCGTCCAAAAACTTATTAAGAGATTTCACTAGAAATATATGTTTTGGGATTCCCTGAGTAAAATAAAATTTAGAAAAAGGTACATGTGTTTGACTGTGTGTATGTGAACAGCATAAACTCAAAAACGAAAAGTAGGATTAATACGGAAGATGGTATTTAGGTTCAGTATCTATAAAAGGTGCGACAAGGATTTTCAAGAAAATTCCTCACCCCAAACTAGCATTCACATGGAGCATTTTTGTAATTTTGTGTTCTTTTATAAAAAATGGCTCTAATACTTTTGTTTAAAATACCATATATTAAATATATTGCATGGCAAATAAAATGTACATCTGGAATATTCTGGGAATAGCCTATGAGGTCCTCTTCATTCGGAAGAAATTTTGTAGAATTTTGTGTAACCGATGGAGTTAAGTGATAGACGAAAACGTACTTCACAAAAAATGTAGATATCTTTAAAGCACATAATTTATTTAAAATAAGTTTCTTTGTGGCATAAGCCATTTCTGAGTTAACTGTTATTAAAGATTAGAATGTTTCATTTCTTGGTAATTCTCTTAAGTCCTGTAAAAACTCAGTTTTTCTTGCTATTGCATGGGAACGGCATGGAATTTTAAGGCCAAAAAATAGCGTCCACTTCTTTAACATTCGAATATCGCTATTTTCTTTGCATCTATAACGAAATGCGTAATGTAGCTATTTCTGCAAAGATTTATTTGGTTTAAAATGTAGTAGATAGAAAAATAACCTTCAATAAGAATAGTTTGTATATCCACTAATCAACATAGAGGATAGAAAAGGAAATGTGAAGTATAACATCAAATGGTTTATTGCTGTACATAGTGGAATTTGCTTAGTTCCATTTATGTTACTAATATGACACCATAACTACAAGATTAAGCTTGTTTTAATGCAGTGATTTATTATGTATCTAACTTTACTCCAGTACAACTTCACAATGGCTAGTCTGCTCATCTCAAAGAACTTTGTTTTCTGCGCGCATAGTATGTGTATGCGGAAGTGAAAGAAAGAAAGAAAGAGAGAGAGAGGGGGGGAGATGAAACACTGCACCAGAAAAGCGTGAAGTGAAGCAAATATGAAATTTAATATTAAATGGTTTTAAAGTTATAATCCAGGATTTTAAACAATTACGTGGTACTAAACAATGGTTTATATCAGAAGCGATGCTTCTTGTATTTTTTACCTTCCCTGCAGGTTACCTGTGATTGACGGAGGAAGTAATAAATTCCGTCCAAAAATTTCCATATCGAAATTTCACTGAAGATACAAGTTGTGGGCTCCCTGAAGCCAAAAGCGCAATATAGAAAAAGAATTGTGTTACACTCAGGGCGGCGCCATGGTCGAGTGGTTAGACCGCTCGCCTCTCACCGAGGCGGCCCGGGTTCAATCCCAGGGAACCGCGTGTAGGTTTTTTAGTGGACAAAGCCGCGACTGGGCGGGTTTTCTCCTGCTTCCCCCGCCATTCATTCCACCAACTGCTTGAGGAAGTATTTTTAACACTTAAATTATTTCAGTCTAATTATAAAATATGTAAATTCAATATCATCCTGCCTTGAAGCAATATGTGTGTGTAATAATTTGTAAAATGTATGTAACAGTCATTGCATATGCTTATATTATTGTAAACATGTTCAATTACGTAATTTAATAATGTAGGAGCTGTGAGAAATAGGTCAAAAGTTGCTAACAAAGAGGTAACAATGAGGTAATCTTAAGTCAATAATGCGTAAGAAAGTTCAACAGAACTACTTATAATTCTTGGAGTTACCATAATGTAATTTTAGTGACAGTTTATAAAAAATAACCAATCAACAACCAGAAAAAGCTTTAGTTAAATTAAGGTATTCTATTGGAGTAGATTAGCCAATTAGAGACTTGAAATACAGAAATTTACAAGTTTAGACGGTTGAAATCTATTCAGTTGCCTGCAGACAGTGCTCATAACTGGATACGTTGGTTGTGTGTCCTCAAGAGATTTAATATGTATTCGTGTGAGACGAAAAATAAGTTTACGGGTTAAAAAGTGTAATTGCTTAATTAAAGAATCTCACAGATCTCTATATCAATGAAGTGTTATTTAAATCGTATCTAGTATTAATAAAAGGAGTGAAGTAAAAATTATAATCTGTGTTAGCCTGCATTCTTAGTCGTATCACAACCCTGCCTAAGAGAAACGTGTCTCTAACAAAAATACTGACGCAGCCGAGGCAGACATACATATAATATTTAAAGAAACAGTCAAATTACAAAGCTAATATTTTTAAACTTGGGGCGAAGGCTATCGGAAAACGGGTACTATACTTGCGATTGCAGCTACTACAAGTTTGGCTCCCCAACAGTTGAAATATAAGACATCATTTTTAAACTGATTTTCCATACATATAAGCTAACAAAACACTTTCCTCATGCTCAATCATCACCTTTCGTTTCATCCATTTCGCCACCATTTTGTTTCATCTACTTCCTTCATCCCATTCCAGGCATTGGGCTGATTCACCCATCCTGGCTATTCTGACTGCTTCATGAGTGTCTGCTCCTTGATGGGCCTCTGACCCAGGCACCCGCCTGTAAGTCCTGGGGGTGTAAGTCCTAGATACGATGAGGATAAACAGCGAATAACTGAATGTGTTACACTCACAGGCTTTCTCTACTCTTGTACAAACTAATTTTACACATGATTATTCTCGTTCTACTTCACGTTAATTGAGAAAAACATTTGCAGAAACTTACTGCTAATTTTCTCGTAGGTGCAAGGGGAGTATGGTAGGCTTTAAGTGATAGTCAAATCCTTTAAGAGCTGTGTGGAGAATTCCATTCTCTTTGCATGTCCAGGACATAAAAAATACATAACGAATTCCTATTTGAGAAAAAGCATAAGTATTGGAAAATTCAAAGAAACAACAAGGAATATCAGGGAAACTGTTCACATGACCACAAAAAGTATATACATATATATATACATATAACGTGTGCGTTTAAACGAGATACGCATGTTTTGTTGTACAATTTGGTCTATCTCTTACGGCTTACCAGTCATGCAATGTTATTAAAAATGAAGAGGACTTTTGGGGACATTTATAGAAAATTTAAGATATAAATTTCATTTGAAATGAACATATTTTAAAGATAGGATATCTCAATCAAAATTGCTATAACCATTTTTGAATAAAAAATGTTCCATGCAAAGAGTACTCTGCAGCGGGGGGACTTTCTTGTAAATGTTGTGTCGCATCATTGGAAGATACTAAACTCAAATACCAAGTATGGTATTTATCCGACTTTTTTGTTTTTGAGTTACGCTGTTCACCGACAGACAGACCAAACACACACACACACACACACACACACACACACACACACACACACACACACACACACACACACAGACATGTTTCCAGAAACGCTTTGTTTGGATTGAGGGTAGCTCAAAACATGTATTTCCGGTGAAATCTCGGTATGGTATGTGGAATTTTAGGGTTGATAGCAATGCTTTCCCTACTTACTATACGTAGTGGGGAAAGTAAAAATGTGTGTGATATATAATAGGGAGGTAGAGAGAGAGAGAGAGAGAGAGAGAGAGAGAGCAGAAGTCAAAAACTAAAAGTCGGATAGGTATTAAACTTTGTATTTCTAATCAGCATCTTTGAATATATTATCACGTTAATATATTGCATTACAACGTTATCATGTAATTTTCCGCTGCCCAAAATATCTTTTAGATGGAAAAAAGTCATGATTTTATTTAATAAAAAATGGCCCTAACAGTTTGTAGTAAAATATAATTTGTTTGGGAAATTGACATAAGGAAGAAAATGTTGAATTTTGTACGAGTATGAATCCAAAAGAGAGGGGTCACCAACTTGCATGATTTTGTGCTACAGTACACAATTTAAAAGCTTTTATTTTTAAAAATGTATTTGCAGCACAAATATTCCGTCTGGAATGATGAAATATATATATATATATATAAAAATATATATATATATATATATATAAAAATTAAAGAGGAAGTACTAGTCAATAATGCTGCACAAAAAATTAAAAATGTTATTTTTTGTAATATTTTCTATTTGGTCTCCTCTTAAGGTTTGGAACAGTAAGTATTCTGTTATAGGTTTGATATAGTATAGGTACTGCACTTTTTAATGCTTCGTTTCTAATGAGCACATAATTAGCAATATTTTCTTGTTTAAAAAAGTACAATCTTCTCAGTCACGTGCATAAAGAGAGTTTGCACTTTCGAATGTTTACTATAATTTACGGAGTATATACAAACAGTTATTTACGTAACTGTTTGTTAAAATGAGTTTTGAGGAAAGTAAGATGCCGGAATATCGAAAGGAGTCTGAAATAAACACTTTTCTGTATTTAGTAACAATATTTGATTTCACATGTCTCTAAATTGGTTAATATTATACTGCATATTATTTTGGACATGGACGCAGTCATACGCTTCATACGCTCATTGTAGGGTCAACATTTAGGTTGAAGGGAATACTAAGACTATCATGCAGGGGTTTCAGAAGAGTATTTCCGTAAGTAAATCAATTAAGTGGAGTTATTAAGTAATAACTTAATAACATAGAATAACATAAATTAATAACAATAATAAAATTAATATATTCATTCATTATCTTTTTACCCTCCTCTTATGTAGGACTTACACCCCCCAGGACTTACAGGCGGGTGCCTGGGGTCAGAGGCCCGTCGAGGAGCAGACACTCATGGATCAGACAGAACATCCAGGATGGGTGATCAGCCCGATGCCTGGTATGGGATGAAGGAAGTAGATGAAACGAAATGTCGGTGAAATGGATGAAAGGAAAGGTGATGATGGTGCAGTCGGTGGAATGAATGGTGGGGGAAACCGGAGAACCCGGAGAAAACCCGCCCAGACGCCGCTTCGTCCACCACAAATCCCACATGCAGGTCCCTGGGATTGAACCCGGGCCGCCTCGGTCTAACTACTCGGGGCGAGCGGTCTAACTACTCGGCCACGGAGCCGCCTCTAAAATTAATATAGAAACATGAAATAATGGAAAGTTCTTCTCTTTATCATTATGTATGCATATGTTGGTGTTTGAGTACGGAAACAGGTGAAGGAAAAGTACAACTTGATTAGTGGTTTGGAGACCCGAAACATGAAATTCCAGAGAGCATGAAACAAAATGTTTTTCCGAATAAATTTTAGAATATCTTCAGTAAACCAAGTGAAGTGAGTGACTATTACAGATTGAATATTTAAATTAAATTCATCCGTGTTTATGTAAATCTAATTATGTTAACGCTGCCGTAAATACTAAAACAACATCAGTATTATCCATGCTGTTAGAATTACACAAAATTCCTGCTACTTGTTGCACTTTCATGTTTGTGACACGTGGAAGCTATCTCGTTGAGGGCATGAGATGCCACACCTAGTGTTGGGGTGAAGGGTGCACTTGCTGAAATTAACCATGATAAATAAGCACTCAAAGAGATATCTCGCACGCAATGAAATGCTTATGGGACTCCGAATTAAATTGACTAATTTAGTAAGTATGCAATTAGTTGGGGTAACGCACAAAGTTACACTCCATCTGTGTGGCTCAGGTGACTAGGTACGTGCTGCCCCCTAAATCAAATTATCAAGGGCTTCAATCCGCGACTATTGTTAATTACCGGGATGAGGTTTTCGGCTGTTTTCATCTAATGCACTCTGCGAATTCCACTTACATTTTGTCCCTGTGTTCCATGGAGATTCGTTTCAAACGCACATACAGGTATTAAAACTCCCAGTGCCCAAGCCCCTCAGGTAAAACAACACAAGGTCTGAAAAATGGAAGGTGTGTCTATGCGGGTATCGCTGTATGGAACATAATTAAAAATCATTCATGTGAAATTCTCTAGTAATATTGATGAAAGTGTCTGCCCACATCTAGTTTGCGTACCAGGTGTGCACAACTGTACAGTGAACCTTGTACTCTAGGTAGAATACACACAGTGACGTTAGCAGATATGAGCGTTTTGCTCCATACAGCCATACTCTGAACAGTATACGCGAACTGCAGATATATTACAACTGCTGAACAGTAACTTGAAGAAACCAGTGTCTTAATTTGTTTATGAAAACTTCATTTGTTTAGTCTCCAGTAACTTGTTTGGTGATTTGGGCTTTTACTTCAGAAGCAACTGATGGTGTTATTGCCCGTTATTGGGTTTCTTTACGCTGTTTTGTTCAATGTTTGAAGCCATACCCTTTGCTTTAATATATGCTGTTGATTGTGCTGCCGGCTGCTACAGTGTTGGGCTATTAGATCTTTCTCTCAGGATATGCGTGGGCGTATTTTGAGAGCACAACTACGCTTTAAGTTGACTGAGAAATTTAATGTGATCTAATACTAGAGCTATTGGCGCGAGTTGTCGAACCGTTTGAAGATAAAGAATGAAACTGGTTATGAAGCATAGCGCTGGAAACTATAACAACTTATTATACCTGCTAAATTCAGCAATATTAATTTTGTTGTTTTTTTGTTTTGTGGTATAAGCCATTTTTGAAGATATCCGTTTTTGATGTTCATGAATTGTTCATTTCTTGGTCATTATCTTAAAGTCCTGTCAACATTCAGTTGTTTCTCGCGATTGCATGAAACAGTATGGAATTCTAAGGCAGGTATAGCGTCCAGTTCTTAAACATTTGACTATGGCTGTTCTCTTTGTATCTATAACGAGATGTGCAATGTAGCTATTTTCGCAAGGGCTCATTTAGATTAAAATGTAGTACACAAAGAAATAAGCTTTAAGATTAGTTTGTATACCCACTAATAAACGATGGGTAGAGTGTAGAGAAAATCATTTGAAGTATCACATCAGATGTTTATCAACCGTTTTCCTTAATGTGTATTTTATAGCATATATTATTGTTGTACAGTACTGTATATAGAGAATTGACCATTTAACTTGAGACTGTACAATATCTCCGAAACCAAGTGCTGTAGAAGGAAATGTCTTTAATAAAAGGTGATTTATATTATGGGGGAAAGTAAATGCCATTAGTCGTGTTTTGTTTTTTATTTACACAACAAATAAAATGCATATTTTGAATTTCTGCAAGTAGCCTGTGAAATCCTCTCCACTCGGAAAGAATTTTAAACAGTCTCATATAACTGGTAAACGTTAAACGATAGACGAAAACGTACCACACAAAAATGCAGATCTCTTTAAAACACATAATTAGCTTAAAATGCTTTTTCCTAAGGCATAAGCCATTTATGAGACATCCGTTATTAAAAGCTCGAATCGTTCAAACTTGTCATTATTTTAAGTACCATGGATTTTAAGCTGTTTCTCGCGATTGCATGGGAACAGTAAGGTAGTGTATAGCGTCCAGTTCTTAAACATTTGATTGTCGCTGTTCCCTGTGTGTCTATAACGAAATGTGTAATTTAGCTATTTCTGAAAAGGCTTATTTGGATCAAAATGTGGTGGATAGAAAACTAAGCTTTAGTAAAACTGAATTGTATACAGCCATATATAAAGATAAAAGATAGGTAAACTCATAGGAATGTATCGCATTTAGGTTTTTAAAAATCTGATTAACATTTTAGCCTAGTATATCATTCTAATGCGTACAAGTATGCAAATGTACAATGAAAGTTAATCTCAATTAGCCATAAGTGCTTTCTTAGAAGAAATAGGTTTTGCAAATATAGTTTGTAGGTAAGTGAGTAGACAAGATCGTTTGAAACACGTACCTTTTTACATTATCTTATATTTATACAGAATCCAAGGTTGCCAAAAAGTTTTACGATTGTTGTTGTATATGTAGGTTAGTTACTCAGTTGAAAATGTAGAGGTTCCTGTTTCTTTTTGTAATTTCCAGCATTGAGAGAATCATACATTTTATACCTTCGCATTGAAGTAATTACATATGCACGGTGTCATGCTATCAGCTAAATCCATGGGAAGCATTCATTACTTTTTATACATGGGAAGAGAGGCGGTGTTTCAAATTTGTGTTCGCGTTTGCATTGCCTCCTGTATGACGTCCAACCACCTGACCTAGCCCCGCAAAATGTCCAACCAACCCTTTGACACAGAAATCTCCATAACACACAACATGGTCCCTCTTTTTCGTTGCTCGCATCCACACGCAAACGATAGCGTGCAAATCTCCTGACCCCCTCCCCCCTCACCTACCGCATCCTCCAAAAACAAAAAACCCCGCCGCCGCTTTGGAATTACAGTGTAGCAGCACCAAATGCAGTTTGTAGAGTAGGGTGAATATTGGTGTGAGGGGATTTGTGGAGGTTTGTGGGGCGTTAGAAGTGATTAGCTTATATCTCCATTGCAAATCCGCTGTGTTGAATATGAACAAGTTGGACACTACGAAAAGGGCAGCAGGCTACGTATTGTAGGCGGTAGTTGCCCTAACTTTAAGCCTGTGGAACATGCAGTTATGCTCAAGTAATATTTGCGGTGGTGAAAATGTATTACCCTTAGTAAACTTTGCGACTTAGTGGGTTGCTAGAGTAAATTAGTAGTATTCGGTCGCTGTGGTGATGAGAGGCTGGTCCGCAACAAGATTAACCACGTCCCCCCCCCCAACAGGACTATGTACAAATTATAAATGTATTATGGCTTCACTGGATTAGCCTACAGAAATACTGCCAGGTACGTTGTCATTGCAAAAAACAACGGCACGGAGATAAAGTTATGCTTTTTGCCTTGCGTTTCGCGAGATTGCTTATTGGGCGCAGTAACGGAATTATCGACTTGTAATTAGAAATGGAAATTCAAAACGCACCGAGATACAAACCTCGATTGGCCGTGGAGAAGTAATGACAAGCACGAACTACACTCACAATACGTTGCCAAGCTTTGCTTTACATATTAACTCTAAAGCCAGTGAAATATTCTACCAGGGCTGTGCTAAACCTATCCGAAAACTAAAATAAGCTTCCACCAATTCTCCCACGAATAATGGTATTGATGCACTTAAATGTAATTTTCATATTAGCCCGTGTATGTTTATAAGCGTGTTTTGCAATGGGCGGATTATAGCAGCTACGCATTAAAGTAAATACAAAATAACACCATTAAAACGGAAATGAAATTAAAAGCTAAAAACTCATAAGGAAATTCATAAGTCAGGAACAAAACTATAACATTTCTATTAACTGACAAAAGTTAGTAACAATAAAAATCTTATGTGTTAATTCACGTGACTTTTCTACCATTCATCTTTCATTAGTGTGTACACAGATTATCTTACGAAACCTTAGTTTTCTACTACTATTTTAATCGAGATAAATCATTGCAGAAATACCATTTCGTTATAGATACAAAGCGAACAGCTATAGTCAAATTTTTATAACTGGACGCTATATGCATGGTTTTAAAATTTCATACTCCTTTTATGACATCTCGAAAAATAATCGAATGTCGTCAGGACTTTAAAATGAGAAATTATTGAGCAATACGAACCATAAATAACGAATATCCCGGAAATGTCTTATGCAACAAAAAAGTTATTTCAAATAAATTGTGTGTTTTTTTCATTTTCTCTACCACGTGCATTCCACCAAAAAATTCTATTCCGAAATTTCACCGGAAATACGTGTTTTGAGGTCCCTGATTCCAAACACAGCATTTGCGTATATCTGTCAACATTACAATAAATAATAAATATAAATACCAAACTTGGTATTTGAGTTCAGTACCTTCCAAGAATGCGACACGAAGGTTATTCAAGAAAATTCCACTAACCCAACTACCCTTTAAATGGACATTTTTCGAAAAATTTTATTTTATAAAATATGGCTCTTAACAATTTTGATTAAAATCCAATATATGAAGGATATTTACATGACAAATAAAATGCATATCTTGAAATTTCTAGGAATGTTCTAGGAAATCCTCTTCATTTGGAAGTAATTTTCTATAATCCTGTATGACTGGAAGACTTTAAACGATAGAGGAAAACGTACCACAAAACAAATGTTCAACCTCTTTAAATGCACAGTTTATTTAAAATAAGTTATTTTTATAGTATAAGCCGTTTCCAAATATTCGTTATTAAAAGATCGAATTGTTCATTTCTTGGTCATTCTTTAAAGTCCTTTCCTTTTTCGCGATTGCATGGAAATAGTATGGAATTTTAAGACTAGCATATAACGCCCAGTTCTTAAACATCTGACTGTCGCTATTCTCTTTGTATCTATAACGAAATGTAATGTAATTATTTATTCAACGATTTATTTGGATAAAAATGTAGTAGATATAAAAATAACATTTATTAAGAATACTTTGTATACCCCCAAATAAAGATAAAAGATAGCCATGTGAATGTATCACATGAGATTTTTTTGTGTAGTAGGTTTTCGTTTCTTGCTCAGTATTCACCATTATATAAAACTCCTTTTGAATGAAAAAAACATATGTTATTCCCAGAAAATTCAAGATATACATTTTCTTTGTCATATAAATATCTTTAACATATGGTATTTTAATCAAAATCATTAGAGCCATATTTAGAAAATATAAAATTACGAAAAATATTCCATGTAAAGGGTAACTTGGGTTGGAAAGAATTTTCTTGATAACCTTCGCTTGGCATCTTTAGAAGATACTGAACTTAAATACCAAATTTTATATTTTCCCGTGAAATATCGATATCGAAATTTTGGCTGGAATGCAATACTTTCTATACTTACTTCTATGTACGTGGTAGAGAAAGTAATAAGGATATAATCTAGATCTAAACGCATGATTAATAATTAAATTATCTTAACGTAATTTAATTATTATAAACTTATTGTAATCTAAGAAACGGAAAGTTTAGTTATTTTAGCTCAGTCTTTTTAGATTAACTTCTCGTTCATGTTATCAGCTGGAATATTGAATTTCCTGCCTTCAGTGCTGACAATCCAACCTACCTGGATGTTTTGTCTATTTTACTGCATGTATGTGTATGAACTGTATTAAATCCTCTAACTTTTGATATATTTATTGCTACAGACATGGAGTATGGCTAAATTTGATAGTTGAATTCTGCCATTTAAATCTTGCATAGCTTTAACCTCCTTTTTATCTTTTAACATTGAATTGTAAATAAATTCATGTAGCACCTAAGTATGAGCTGTAAGTTACTGGTTTTGTAAGGTTGTAAACCATGCGTGGATACTCGATTGTCAGTTTGCCACCAATGATAATATTGGTGAACGTGCTATTGCAACCAGTGTTTAACAAGTGTTAGTAATTAACCGAATTTTCGTCTAAGTACTACAAACAAAAAGGCTTATTACTTTCTCTACTACGTATAGTAAGTAGGGGAAGTATTGCATTCTAACCAAAAATTCGATACCGAGATTTCGCCGGAAATACACTTGGGAGGTGCTCCGAATCTAAATAATGCATTTTTGGAAACGTGCGCGTGTGAATTCCATGACTCATAAACGAAAAGTAGAATAAATACCAAACTTGGTATTTGAGTTTAGTATCTTCAGGGGATGCGATGCCAAGATTTAAAGAAATCCCCCACCCAAACTACCCATTACAGTGAACATTTATCGAAAAATTGTCTTTTCTCAAAAACAGCTCTAACGAGTCTGTTTAAAATATTATATGTTTAAGATATTTTCATGGCAAATGAAATGTATATCTTTAAAATTAGAGAATATTCCCAAAAGTTCTCTTCACTCTGAATGACTTTCGCATAACTGGTAAACCGTAGGAGATAGACAAAATTTTACTACATAAAAACATAGATATCGTTAAAACACACAATTTATGTCATAGGCATTTGTTTTGTCGAGTGACCCATTTCCAATGTATTCCTTGTTATTTGTTTGAATTTTCCAATAGTTATACTTTTTCTCAAATGGGAATTCGTTATTCCTTTTTTTTTTTTTTTTTTGCCCTGGACATACAAAGAGAATGAAATGCTCCACATAGCAACCAGCTCCTAAAAGATTTGACTATCACTTAAAGCTTACCATATTCCCCTTGCACCTTAAAGAAAACTAACAATAAGATTAACATGAAGTAGACGGAAAATAAGAATTTGTAAAAATAGTTCGTACAAGAGTAGAGAGAGTCATCATGGGTGCAATACATCAGATTTGTTTCTGTATTCTTAATGTTAATCAAATAAAGCTTTAGAATTATAGTTACCTTACACATTTCGTTGTGCATACAGATGAAACTAACCAGCTATAGGTTGGCTTGAAATTACACTCTTTCCATGATGTTGCGAGAAGCAACTGAATAGCGACTGCAGTATTAAAATATGACAAGGTATTTAACATTTGAAACCAATAAGAAGGAATATCACATAAGTGGCCTATTTATTTATTTACAAATCTGAGTTTATAATAAAGGTTTGCCACGTTACTCATAGTAGCTCGTAGATGGACTTTTTTTAATTACAAAAATATATATGTGTTAACAAAGTGTAAATAAGTAAATATCAGGTAACTGGTTTTGAATTTTGATAAGTATTACTGCTTAATATTAAATAAGCGTTATAATAATTGAATTGGTTCATGCTACCATGGTTTAGTACACACTACTCGTAAAAATATTTTAAATAAATCGTGTGGAGATTTCCTCAGGCTATTCCTCAGAATATTCAATATATACATTTTTATTCTCATGTGAATATCTTAAAAGTATGATACTCTAATTAAAATACTGGGGCTATTTTTGAAAAAATCAAATGTCTCGAAATATTTTCCACATAAAGGTTGGTTTGGGAAAGGGGTTTTGTTTAAAATCTTCGTAATGTATCTTTGGAGGTTACCGATCTTAAATACAAAGTTTGTCAATCATCCGAGTTTTCGTTTTTGAGTTAACTGTTCGTAGACACTGGAACGTTTTCTAAAAATTATTTTGTTTTGATTGAGGGGGAACTCAAAACACGTATTTGAAGTAAAACCTATATATAGATTTTTTTATCTAATGCAATACCTTCTTTATGTGGTACAGAAAGTAAAAAAATAAGCATGTAATAAATTGCTGTTGTAACGATATTCTTTATTAAGTTTGAAAGAATGCTACTGTTTATTTGCCGCACGTATAAAAGACAATTTGTCGCGGTCACTTCGTGTTATCATTTACTGAGCGCCTGTTATTTTATTTAATTTTGGGTTCACTGTCCTCCGGCTAGCTATGATCTTATAGGTCGAGCACTTATCTTATAAAAGGTGTGTAAACGGAAAGGAGTTTTTATCCAAAGATAACACTGATGAAGAATTTGTTTTACACTTTTATTGTCGTAACATATTATGCACTTTCACATATTAATCTTGACACTCGCCAAACTGAAACTGTTATAATAACTTATTTACTGCTCATTCTTAATTCGCGTACTTCAACTTTTTGTGTAATTAACTTTACAACACTTGAGATTTTTCATAACTCTACTACGCGTAACCTGCGAAACGATAAACTGTGCGATGTATTCAGCGACGTGTAATGCACAAATATTTCCGATGGATTGGAGACGACTTGTAATGTACAAATGTTTCCGATAGACTGAACGAATTTGACTCTGACCTAGCCCTTTTTATACTCCTACACACCGATATGCCTAAAGATTATAACCGAGCTGCTATTGGTTAATAAAACGCGCCAACATTAGCGTCTATTTTTATTTCCAATGAAAATTACGAAAACATATGCTCTAGGGAAAAATGTTCCCGCAAATTCTAAGAAAAACGCGCCAATATTACGACATTTGCTCGTCTCTAATAATGATAAACAGCTCACCCCCTCGCTACATTATTGCACGCTATTATTGTCAGTTTCAGTAAGGCCGTATAAACTTACTTCTCGACAATGCTTACAATCATCAAACATCTCAAATCAATGTCACACAATAATGCATATTCACACTACAATCACTCTTTACATTTAAATAATTTGTGACACAAATTACTGTATCACTGTAATAATTGACTTGTATGGGCTGTTCACTTATCCCCGATTTTAAAGAGAAAAAAAAAAAAATAAATGTACTAGCAGTGTAGCTGACACTCAAAATAAAACATTTCACGTTACGTTGAAGATGGTTTGTTACTCCTACGTATGGAAATCCAATTTAAGTAGGTGTTGTATTGTATTTCGACTGTTGGAGAGCCGAACTTGAAGCAGTTGCAACCGTACGTATGGTATCCCGTGGGCTTCGCTCCAAATATACTTTCCGGTTGCCTTTGCTCCAAGTTTAAGAATCAACTTTGTATTTTGAATATTTTTAAAATTATATATTTATGTTTGCCTCGGCTGCGTCAGTATTTATTTCCTTAGAGACATGAATTTCTTATAGTGTGGTGCGGCTGAAGAATGTAGGCTTACACAGATTATAATTTGTACTTCACTCCATTTATTAATGCTTTAAACGATTAAAATAACACTTCTCTGATACAGGGAGCTGTGATATTACTTTATTAATTACTTGCACTTTTTTACTTGTAAACTATTTTTGCCTCACACTGAATATGTATTAAACTTCTCGAGGACGCGTATCGCGTCCGGTTAGGAACGCTGTCTGCTAGCAACTAAATTCTGAACTTGTACAATTTGCCCTATTTCAGTTTCTGGTTGGCTAATCCTACTCCAATAGAATACTTTCATTTAACTTAAGTTTTTTTCTGGTTGTTGATTGGCTATTTTACAAAATGTCTCAAAAATTACATTATTGTTTCCAAGAATTACCAGTAGCATTATTAAACGTTCTAATTCATTATTGCCTCAAGGCTACCTCATTGTTACCTCATTGTTAGCAACTTTTGACCTATTTTCACATAGCTCCTACATTATTAAATTACGTAATACATTCACATAACATTATTACACATGTATACAATAATGTAAACATTAATAAATACATTGACTCTTACATGCATCTTTATATATTGTTACATACACATATTGCTCTAAGGCGGGCTGTTATATTTTATATACTATATAATTAGACTGAAATCATTTTAAATGTTAAAAATACTGCCTCGACGTTCATTTTCGCCAGTGGTTATGTTAGAAACTGGATTCACTGAATAGTATCTTTCCTGAGCAAGTGCTCTGACTTCGGCACAATTCCAAAGTATAGAAGTATGGAATATAAAACTTTCAGCGGGTGAAAAAGCAGATCCATGTATTATAGTACCTGCTCATGATTTTGAAATGAGCGCTTGCTTATCGAGCTGTATTTTCGTTGCCCAAGTGGATTACCGTTACTGGGGTGTTGTTTCATATACCATGTTAGAGTTTTGTGTGCGTCCGCTCGCAGTACTCTCATAATTTATTTTGTCAATACAGATGTAAATCATACCCGTGGTCATTGCATAATTAGAAATATTGGCATTTGTGCCCCACATATGCAGTTGGTTTTCTGTACAGGTCTATAGAAAAGAAACGTGAGTTTCAAAGACCAAATACATAAATGTGGACTTTGCTTACCAGAGTATTATATTTTCCTAATACATTTTATTTAAGAGTGTAAAGGTAGAATTGACTGAAGAATTCAATACCGTAGTTGTTTCAATCTCGGATATGGCATTGAATTTGTCAATCTGATTCCACCTTTCCGAACTTAGACTACACACGGCATGTGTGAAAGATTAATTATCATTGGTTGACGTATTAGCTGTTTAACTATGAAGCCGGGACTTAATGTACCTACTTCTCTTACTCTGTTTACTCCCACTTTGTTAGGTTTCACATGCCCCAGGACTTTTACAAGCGGGTACCTGAGTCAGATGCCTACCGGAGAGCAAAGACTACATATCTGAGAGTAGCCAGAATGGGTGATCAGCCCGAAGCCTGATGTGAGACCAAGGAAGGAGATGATATGAAATTGCGGTGAGATGAATAAACGTAATCATGGAGCAATTGGAGTTAATTGAAACCCGGAAAACCCGGAGAAAACCTGCCCAGACGCTGCTTTGTCCACCACAAATAACAAATTTGGTTCCGAGGGGTTGAACCGGGATCGCCTTGGTCAGAGGTGAGCGGTCTAATCACTCGGCTACGGCTCCGCGTCTTAAAATATCTACCTATGAGATTCAAAGTCGCTATTGGGGTATGCTATCTCGAATTTGAGAAGTCTTTTGGTTCACTGGAAGAAAACGAAAGCCAGTTTCAGAGTTTAATGTCGTACCGGCATGTCGCCACTGTAGCTCAACTTTTTAGAGCAACGGCACGAAAAGCCGAAAACCCGTAGTTCAATTTCCGCTATGATATTAAATCTTTCAGTGTGACCATTTCCAATCTTAGTCCACACATGGCATCTGTGAAAGAGCACGAGACACCAAGGGACACATTCCCCACGTGACCCTGGGAGGAGGACGTTAGCCGAGTGACATTACCTCTAGCGAGAGCTTTCCTGTAGGGCGGAACCTGAAAATATAATCCGCCCCCCCCACTACAGGGCCGGAGTGAATACGCCACTTACGCGCTTCAACCACAAAAAGGGGAAGACTACCGAAGAAACTGGTTGGGTCAACAGTGAGCTAGCAGAATGTCTAACGGCTATCCAGGGCGGTATCGGAGGACCTTGAAGCGTCTCACAACTCTGTCTGGATGGAAACCCGCCCAGACGTACACAATCTCTCCAGGGTATTGGGAACCACTGCCCCGCCGAGTCCAACGCAATCCAAGCGACACCCTTACGGGTGGAGCTCGGACGTTTGGCCCAGCGTAGTTCTACATAGTAACGTCAGAAGTACCACGAGTGCTCAGGATCCGAAGCGGCCGCACCACGGCAGGGATCGTAATCCTCCTTACGGGGTCTGTAAAAGAACAATGAATAATAACGTCTTAGGATTCTGTAGAAAACATGATTAAATACACTATTGTGCATAAATTGTTTTCTTCACTTTCTCTTCTCGCTTCCTCTAGAAGGCCCAATTATGTTGTATTGACTTAGGTTCTCCTTGTGTAGAAATCGCAGCAAAACTGTTTCATTAGTTGGTATCAAAACCACCCCTCCATTGACAAGGATTATAAACATTCTTCATTTGTTAGTTTTTATTCCCCATTCTCCTAGATTGGTATAGTGATTTACCCTCGGTAACATTCCAACCTTCAGATAATCAACCTTTGACTCACCTAGCCGCCTGAAAAACAATAGAGGCAACAGGCAAGAAGGTATCCACTCCAAAAATCGGATGCAATTGCAACCACATTTAAAAGGACAGCTAGGCCGCAATCTCACGATACACAGTGGCACGGCGACTACACAGAGATGGTCTCTTTGCCCGACGGCCAGTACATTGTGTTCCATTGATATCCGCACATCGGCGGTACTGTTTGCGATGGTCCCAAGAGCATCAAAATTGGACCAACGAGGAATGGGGTCGCGTGCTCTTCACAGATGAAAGCAGATTCAGTCTAAGTAGTGATTCTCGACGTACCCTCATCTTTCGAGGGGTGGCAACACGTAATGCACCCAGGAACATCCTTGAACATGATCGTTTTGGTGGTGCGGGTGTTATGGTTGGGGGCGGCATAATGTTGCTTGGGCACACCGACCTCCAACTCTTTGAACGCTGTACGCTCATTGCTCAACGCTATTGTAATACTGTACTCCTTCCCCATCTGCGTCTTTTCGGGGGCGCAGTTGACCCTGACTTCATTTTTGTGGATGACAATGCGCGACCGCATCGAATAACGCAGGTGGAGGATCTCTTGGAACGAGAGGATATTCAGCGAATGGACTGGTCTGCCCGTTCACCGATTTAAATCCCATCGAACACGTGTGGGATCCTTGGGGAGACGCATTGCAGCACATCCACATGAACAAACGACCATCCAACAGTTGTCAACAGCGCTGGTGGAGGAATGGAACGCCCTACCACAAGAACTGCTTACCAACATTGTGACCAGCATGGGAGCACGATGCAGAGCATGCATTTTTATCTGTGTTGATCATACACCCTTTTAAGCACCATGTATCCGTTTCTGTAAATCTCGGGAGTCATCATATGTCGTATTGACTTCAGTGTAGCTTATGGTCTGTGAATAAAGGTGACATTTATGTTCATCTCATTGCATATTTCGTTTAGTTGCCTACCGTAGCAGTTCCCTTTGTGTATGACCCAAGTTTCACCGAGCTCAGTTACTTGGCAGTGTCACAGCATGCGAGGATTAATTTCGTCCTTAGGTTTTGCACACCAGTGTATTTAAGATATTTTCTAGACAAATTAAACGTATATCTTAAGTTTTCCAAAAATGTCCCTAAAAGTCGTCTTCTTTCTGAATGGTTTTTGCATAAGTTGTAAACCTTAAGGGATAGATAAAACTTTTTCTACGCAAATAATCTAGAGCTCCTTAAAACACACAATTTACGTAATATACATTTTGTTGATTGAACCATTTCCGAGATATTCCTTATTTGTATAAATTTTCCACTGCTTATACTTTTTCTCAAATTAGAATTAGTTATTCGTTTTTTTTATGTCCTAGACATGCAAAAAGAATGGAATGCTCCACATAGCATCCAGCTCTTAAAAGATTTGACTATCGCTTAAAGCCTACCACATTCCGTTGCACCTTCAAGAAATTAGCAATAAGATTCTGCAAATACTTATCTCGATTAGCATGATGTAGATGGAATACAAGCGTTTGTAAATATAGTTTGTACAAGGGTAGAGAAATTCATGCGAGTGTAACACATTAGATTTGTTATTCTATCTCCCTATCACTCCCATTACTGACCTGGAAATCTCATTTCTGTTACTTATATTTCTTTTCTGCAAAGCACATCTTTCACTGCCAAATACACATTTGGGTGTGGGCATTCTTTTATAAAATTTAATAATTGCGTCTTTCCCTGTTTTGTTTTCCAGTGTTCTTTATAGACAAACCCAATAATACGCTGTAGTATAGGACCCAAATTTTAACCATATCACATTTTAAAACATTCATTTGTTTTGAAAGATTTTCTGGAAAATCTTCCCCTCGCATCATTAACAGATACTTGACTTGTTATATTTGGTATCCATCCTACTTTTCATTTTTGAGTTAAGCTATACTTTATCTCTCTCTCTCTCTCTCTCTCTTCAGTAGGTATAAATGTCCTCGAGACATAATGAAATTTTTGCAGCCTTCTTACGTGGTGAGGCAATCAATCCAAACAATTATTTATTGGAGAAGATTACATATTTGGAGATTTATCATTAAATCGATTTATTTTTTTAGTTTTAATATTTGTATTGTCAATAATGTTTTTAATTATTAGTCCAAATTTGATTAGAATTTTATTGGGTTGAGATGGATTGCTGTATTTGACGATCCCTTGAGGTTTTTTTATACTAACATACTAACTGGATTCCTAACGTGGACCGGAAAAAACGTTCATTCCCATGATGTAAAAGGTCTTTCAACAAGAGTGTCCTATTTTTAATATGTGATAGCTACCGTTGTTATTGAGTTACATTAGTGATTTTTCTCCTGTGGTTACACTTTTTATTGCAAAATAGCCATGGAAAGTTACAGCATTCAGCAACACGTAAAAATTCTGAAAATGTATTTTCAAAATGTATAATCTGTTCGCCAAACCTTACGTGTATTGCATGAAGTGTACGGTGTACATAATCGTCCCTCCGAGGGAAGGATTCGGCGCTTGATCGATAAATTTGAAAGAAGTGGTTCTGTCAGCGACCAAAGAACGCCCATATGTAATCGAAGTAAGCGCTCCAACGAGAACATAGGCGCGTGAGAGTGTACGTAGAACGGACACAAATCAATTGCTCGTCGAGCTCAAGAATTGGTACTTTCGTCGACCACATCTTGGCGAATTCTGCATCTGGACTTGAAGTTTCACGCTTACAATATGCTGTTAACTCTAGAACCAAAGCCCAACGACCATATGTTGCGACGTGTATTCGCTGACTGGGCTACTGAGCAGTTGGAAGCTGACACGGATTTTTGTCGAAAAATCATCTTCAGCGACGAAGCCCACTTTTGAATAAATGGTTGTGTTAACAAACAAAATTGCGGCAATTGAATCAATCACAATCCAATCCACATTCAAGAATGACCACTTTATTCTCAAAAGGTTACTGTGTGGTGTGGAATTTGGTATGGTGGAACCATTGGTCCATATTTTTTCCAAGATGAAAATGGAGAAGCTCTAACTTCAATACAGAAAGATATCGGGCTCTTACTAGGGACTATTTTGGCTTCAATTGGATTGTATGGATCTCGGAAACATCTGATTCAAGCAAGATGATGCCAAATGTCATACTGCTCTCGAAACAATCGATCTTTTGAAGAAGTTCAGAGGTTTCAACATTTCCCGTGGTGGTCATGTTCACTAGCCCAGGAGGTCATGTGATTTAACGCAGTTAGATTACTTCTTGTGGGTTGATGTTAAATCTCGATTTTATGTCAACAAGCCACTAAAGAGTAAATGATGTTATGAGTAACATCACGCGTGTTACTATTGGTCACTTAACTGATGTTCTTTTCCACACGTAATGACATTAATTATGTTCCAAAATAAAAAATAAATAAATCTCTGTGATTTATAGAACGTGTTTTATTTAAGTTCAAAGATAGGACACTCTTGTTGAAAGACCCTATATATTGCATCTGTCCTTCAGGTTTGCGAGTAATATATAGAAATACATGCTCGTTATTGACTTCAGCTTAATTAATCTTCCGTTGGGTGTTAAAATGGGTCATATATAATGATATGCAGAATCATTAGTTTCTGTAATAAAGCAAAATGCATGCAGTTATTCACCTGACTTTTTTAATATTACCTGCACGTTATTTCAATTTGATTTTCACAAGTGTTAAAGTAACACTTAAAGTGAGCCCTGAATATAAAACTATAAGTTAAATTTACTTGTGGATACAAAACAGTAGAAATTAACAAGTAACTTTTTAATTATGCTTCGTATATGAAAATTCTAGGTCAAGAAAAACCATATATGAACAGAAAAGCTATTAGCCTCATTTTACTTCTAAAGAAGACGTAGAGCTACTCAAGCTCTGTCTTAATTTATTTGACTTATTATAATATAAGTCCTGGGTAGAATTTTAATGGTCTGTGGTTCTTTTTGTGTTGTGAATTGCAGCTCCAGGTATATGGAAACATTTTAATATAAGCTGTGATAATTATTTTCAAAAGCTTCTAGATGTACAGAGTATGAAGCTTCATACAGTGTAGGTTTTATGTATGCAGGCTTGGAATTTTAGGTTTAGTATCTTCCAAGGATGACACAAACATTTTTAAGAAAATAACGCCTAACCAAACTACCGTTTGCATGGAAATTTTTATTACCTACGTTTCATGGAGAATTGTAATCACTGCGAGTTCAATTCCATACTGAATATAATTTGCGTTTCCATGTTAAGTTCAATACGTATTAAGATCGATTTGGATACACAAGTTCGAGAATTAATAATTGAAGCTTTATCTTAGTCAACTTGGATTTAGGTTGAACAAGTAATATTATTGTCTCGTATGGAAGCCCATTTGAAGTATGTTGTACTGTATAAAGTTTCCAGTAGCCTTCGCCCCAACGTTTAAGAATAAACTTTGTATTTTAATGTTTCGTTAAATATTATATATATTTATGTTTGTAGAAACATGTATTTCATAACGGGGTGAATGTAGGCTTACACAAATTATAATTTTTACTTCACTCCATTTATTAATCCTTCACACGATTAAATATTAATTCACTTATATACAGAGCTGTGAGATTATATATTAATTATTTGCACCTTTTTTAACACGTAAACTTTATAATGAATGTTTGTCTTGCACTGAATATGTATTAAACTTCTCAAGGACGCGTCTCGCGTCCAGTTAGGAACGCTGTCTACTAGCAATTGAATTCTACCGCCTGAATTTGCAACATTTTCTTATTTTTGTCGCGGTAACTTCGTGTTATCTTATTTTATGAGCGCCTGTTATTGTATTACTAGTTTGAATTTTGGGTTCTTTGTCCTCCGGCTAGCTATTATTACAAGTCGAGCAAATCTCTTAAACAGGGTGTGTAAACGGAAAGGAGTTGTTACTAAAAGATAACACTGATAAAAGAATTTGTTTTTACACTTTTATTGCGGTCACACTTTATTAATTTCATATATATTACTCTTGATACACGCCCGACTGAAACTGTTATGTTTTCGAATGCAACTATAATCACTTATTTGCCGCTCATTATTAATTCTAGTTTTTCACATTTTGTAACTAACTTTACGACGCGAGAGATTCTGTAGAATTGCGCAACGTTTGTCTTGAATTATTCTGTAGAACTGCGTCTCTGGCTTTAGCTTTTTATACTCCCTCAACCCGATATGCCTAAACGTTATAACAGAGCTGCTATTGGTTAATAAAGCGCGCCAACATTAGCGTCTATTTTTATATCCAATCAAAATTACGAACACATATGCTCTAGGGAAGATATTCCCTCCATTTCTAAAGAAAAGCGCGCTACTCTGACATCATAAGTTTGTTTCATATAATTGATAAACAACTCACCCCCTCGCTCATTGTTATCCGCTCCTATTGTCAGTTTCAGTGAGGTCGTGTAAACTTATTTCCTAAGAATGCTTATAATTAATAAACATCTCAAATCATTGTCATACAATAATGCTAATTTACACTACAATCACTCTGGCATTCACAGTGTTGTGATATAAAATACTGCGTCATTTTAAGTCTCTGATTGGCTAATCCTACTCCAATAGAATACTTTTATTTAACTTAAGCTTTTTCTGGTTGTTGATTGGCTATTTATAAACTGTCTCAAAAATTACATTATTGTTGCTCCAAGAATTACTAGTAGCATTATTAAACTTTCCAATTCATTATTGCTTCAAGGTTACCTATTGTTACTTCATTCTTAGCAACTTTTGACCTATATTCCCACAGCTCCTACATTATTAAATTACATAATATATTCACATAACATTATTAAACATTTACATAACATAAACATATACAATGACTGTAATATACACTTTTATATATTGTTACATCCACATATTGCTTTAAGGCGGACTGTTACTGAATTTATATATTATATAGTTAGACTGAAATCATTTAAGTGTTAAAAATACTGCCCCAAGGTCGCTGAATCTGTTAAACATGTGTTAGTTTGTATTCTGTATATTTTAACAAGGTGTTGTGGTGAATGAATGTTTTTGGAAAGAATAAATTGGGGATTATGGAAGCGATTAACCTGGCTTTGCTGTGTGTTTTATTACACATATGATTAAAGATCTCCCCCAAAGAAACAAAATGACGAGCGTGCAGCGTGTTACAACGAGTACAGTAGAAGATAGTATCTTTGGCGTATTCTAAACGATTTGAATATGCTAGGTGTTTCCATGCAATAAATTTCGATCCGATCCTCTTCCAATCATGCTTTCTAAGAGGATCGGATCGGAGTTTTAAAATGATCCCGATATGATCCAGATCCGCATTTACATTCAGTATTAAATATAGAAAATGTACTTGGAATGGGTTTGAATTCACCATGGAAACGCAGTAATTGTCTCAAATAGCTCTAAATGTTTTGGCTAAAATACTATGTATTTAAAATACTTAATAAATACAATGTACATATACAGGGTCGACCATTTAAGTTGGAACTGTACAATATCTCCAAAAATAAGCGCTGTAGTAAAAAATGTATTTAATAGAGATTGTTTGATATTATGGGGGAAAGTAAATGTTGTTATTCGTATTTTGTTTGGAGGACGTTATAATGGTCATATTACGGTCAATTAACTTTTTTGAATGTGAACCTACAGTTGGGGTCATTTAAATGATCCCAAAAATGACAATGGAAATTCATTTCCCCCATAATGTCAAACAACTTTTATTCAAGACATTTCTTTTTACAGTGCTTAGTTTTGGAGATATTGTACAGTCTCAACTATGGTCCACCCTGTTTATGTATACTGAATTTTCTGGAATAAGCCTGTGGAAACCTCTTCATCTGAAAGGGATTTTGTACAATTTTGTATTACGAGTAAACCATAACTAATATAAAAAGCGTATTACACAAAAAACTACAGATAGGTATATTTAAGGGCCAGCTTATTTAAGCTAACTATTTATGAAATCAGTCATTTCCAAGATACTCCTATCAGTTATTATGATTTTAATTTTTCAATACTGCGTAATGTTTCTTGTCTCTATCGAGCTGTTTCTTGCAGTGTCGTGGAAACGGAATGGGATTTTAAGGCTATCATACAGCCATTCACTGTTAAACATCTGACAATCGATTCGGTTTCTTCTAACCCACTTGTACCTACAACGAAATTTATAGTTGAAATCTTTCCTCATAGGTTAATCTTGATTAACATGAAGTAGGTAGGAAAATCAGCTTTCGTAAAAATAGTTTATAGACCCTATATTTAATTAAACAATAGTGGGTACAAACGTCATAGCAACGTGAATCCCTTCACCACTGGAAGCAATTCACTGAAAGTCATAGCTTGATTAAAGCAATAATATTATGATTGTTAACTTAATAACACAGTGGAAACTATATAAAGTGCTACATTATTAAAAGTATAAAAAATGTAACCAAATGTTAATATTAAAGCTTCTTTGAACCTTTGCTAAACCTAGTTTTTACTATAAACATTTGAATTCCTGTTTATAGTTGTTATTCTCAAACTTCATGTTTTTTGTTTAGTACTGTGCCAAAATATTCTGACATAAGTTTAAAATGGAATTGAGCTATGAGGTTTGAAAAACAAGCAAGAATCTGCCAATTATCTTTTGCTTTTATGGATTAAAATTTTTAATTTATTGCTATTGTACAGAAGCATTAAAGATTATTTTGATAAATTTTATATTGCACTTATTGGTAGCGTCATCTTAAGAGACAGTTAATGAATAAAGCCTATTTCAACAAGATTTTAATATGCAATATATTCTCTCAAATCTCGGTATCGTATTTCAATTAAAGAGGTAGTATGTAGGGCTCCGATATCCTTCGTTTTCCCAGTAATGGTATCCTTTTCCGTTTTATCGGAATCTGGAACACGAACGATGTGACAAGGGAAGAGGAATTAAATTTCCATCCAGAGGCTTATTCCCGCGTGCATAATTAAAGGTTAAAGTTCATCGAGGTAGGATGTTTCCAAAGTGCTGTGCTATAGGCTAATTGTTATTCTTAAAATGTTAATTGTTTCTATCTGGGGTGATTATTGAAGAGATCTAGCTATTTCATTTGAATGTTATGGTACAGAACACATTGAAAATAAAAAAAGTGGTTTACTCCCAAATTCCTTAACAAATGAAAATGGCAGAAATAACGTGACTTTGGTAATCAGCAAAATTGCAGAATTTATGATCCATTCGTAGAGAAATAAAACAGTAAGTAAGATTCTTGGGGACTAAAATCAGGTTCGATATGAAGATTGACCGGTTTGTCTATATCCATCCACCACGCACATAGTAAGAGAACGTAATGCATTCCAGCCAAAAACCGGAAATACATATTTTGGGACCCCTGAATCCAGAAACATAATATTTAGAAAAAGAACCGTGTTTTTTTTGTGTGTGTGTTTTTATGGGGTTTTCGGGAACAGGTAGGATTTAGCGTGGAGTACAAACGAGAAGTCAGGATAGGTATTGGGGTTCTGCTGTTGCACCCCCGTTAGTGCGTGGTGGGATAGCTGCCAGCTTATTGCGCTGGCAGTGGAGTAAGGAATGTCCGGGTGACGACCATGACAGAGGCCCTGATCGCCATACACGGGGAGGTACGTGGAAAGGAGTTGGAAAGGTTTGTGGCGTTGTTGCGTTTTTTTTTATTGCATCAGTTATTAATTGTCCTCGAAAGGAGCCCTCTGGTGGTCGATAGTGGCTTGGGAAGAAGCGAGCGGCTTCTAGTGACATTAAGTAGCCGTTTGTACGTTCCTGTCCACTCTTCATGCACGAGAGGACGGCTGGCGATGGATTCCCCCAGGCCTTGGATGGCTGTGTCGGCTCTTTCGAACCGCCGCAGGCAGCATGCGGTGAAGCTCTGGAAGGCGGTTGTGAAGTCGGTGACGATGGCGTGAAGGTCCTGGATGGCGGATTCCATTGCGGCAAGACGGCTGAGTTGTGGTTCCAGGTTAGTAGATTGAGCGGCGGTGGCAAGTGAAGCGAGTGTTTCGTCCTGTTGCGAGATGCTGGATCCGATGTTCAGGACCTCTGAATGTAGATCCTGGATCGCATCTCGCAGGGTGGTGTCTGTTGCTGCAGGTGGTGGCGGTGATGGCGTCGGAGGAGATGTAGGTGCAGGTACATTTGAAGCCGGAGTGGATCGACGGTTTCTCGGATACCGAGGAAACTGTGCCTCCCCGGTGAAATGACCGTGGCCGTTGCAGGTGGCACAGTACCTGCGGAGGTCATGGTAGGTGCATCGTGATGTCAGCGTTGGTGCTCCGCAGTAGTGGCACCTCGGAGGTGCAGCGCAGATGGTGGAGTCATGACCGTAGCAGCAGCATCGGCGGCATGGCTAGTGGCTTTCCGCTCGGCTAACCTCGACATAATAAACCTGCACTAACAAGACCAGGCCGTACCTCAAGGCAGCCTCACGGTCGGCCGGATCGGCGAATACCAGGCGAATCAAAGTTGTGGGTCCCCGGGAAGTGATGATCCTTGTGGCCTTCAAGACCGAAGGCCACCGGTGTTGAGCAGCGGTGAAGATAAATCTCGATGGCAGATCCCGGGGAACTCCGGCGATCACCGCGCTGCATCGAGATGACAGCGGCGGCGGTGAAGTAGGTGGTGAAGCTGGCTGCTGATCTGCTGTGTTGTGTTGTGGTGCTTGTGAAATCGACTGCTGCTGCGGAAGGTGAGGTGCGGTGTTGACTGGGCATGAAGTATCTTGCTGCTGGTGTCTGGTTGAAGCCGTGACCGATGTCCAAGAAGGCCCGGCCACTGGCGGCGGTAAGCCAGCGCTCCCGGCAGATGCCGGGGGAGTGGCCGGCAAATCAGCAACGGCGAGGCCCGGAGCAGCTTCATCTGAGGACGGCGTAACTGCGGTCTCTTCGGCGGGTGCCGAAGGGTCGGCGGCGAGTTTTTCGGTGGTTGCTCGCTGTGTCCTTCGCTTTCCCATCTCCAACGAAGAATGACCGAGCCTGTGTGTGTGTGTGTGTGTGTGTGTTTGTGTGTGTGTGTGTGTGTGTGTGTGTGTGTGTGTGTGAACAGCGTAACTCAAAAACGAAAAGTCGAATAAATACCAAACTTGGTGTTTAATTTCAGTATCTTCCAAAGATGTAACACGAAAATTTTCAAGAAAATCCTCAACTATTGTTTACATGGAAGATTTTTAGAAATTTTTAATTTTCTAAAAAAAGGGCTAACAATTTTGATTAGAATACCATATATTAAAGATATTTGCATGACAAATAAAATACACAACTTGAATTTTCTAATAACCTGTGAAGTCCTCTTTATTTAGGAGGAGTTTTGTAGAATGTTGTATAACTGCTAAACGTTAAGCGATAGACGAAAGCGTATACCACACAAAAATGTAGAACTCTTTAAAACACACAATTTATTTCAAACAACTTGTTGATATTATCAGCCATTCCAAGATCTCCGTTATTAATTGTTCGATTGGCTCAATTATGTGTTATTCTTTTTAAGTCGTATCGATTTTCTCACGATTGCAAGGAAACAGTATGGAATTTTAAGGCCAGCATATAGCGTCCAGTTGTTAAGGATTTGACTATTGCTGTTCTCTTTGTATTTATAACGAAAAGTATAATTTAGCTATTTCTGCAAAGGTTTATAGAAAAATATGTTTCAGTAAGAATAATTTATATGCATTCTAATACATGAAAAAGTAGAGAAGGCCATGTGAATATATCACATAAGATTTTTTACCTTACGGAATCTCCTACTTTTCTGGTCTAAATCACCCTTACATAGTCTTACTTTTATTATAACGTATCTATAATAAGCAGAGGAAATATTTTTCCCAGGAAAAAAAATTGTTTCCAGATACATCTGAAGCCAAAAAGAAGCAATTACATTCAGCCTCTTCCAAAGAGGCAACACGAAGGTTTTTAAGAAAATAGTTCATTCTAAAATATTCCTTATGTGATATTTGTTATTCTGTCAAAATTGGTTCTGACGATATATTTAAGGTGTTTGCATGATCAATCAAGAGGATATCTATATTTTCTGCGAATAGCTTGCGAAGGCTTGATCTTCGGAATGAATTATGAGTACTTTGAGATAACTGTTACACCGAAACAAATAGATAAAATGTGTCCACACGAAAACCGTTTATCTTGATAAAAGATGCAATTCCTGTCACATTATTTTTTCAGATATTTGTTGTTACTTTGAATTTTAAATACTTAATACGTTTCTGACGTTATCAGCCACCATTCTTTTTTTTTTTTTTGTGGACATGCCAGTAGTAAAATTCCAGCGCTTCTGTTCTTAGAGAGTTGACTATCTCTTCAGCCTTCCATACTGAAAAGGTGGGATGGGGGTGAACAGGTAATACTGAAGACACGTTTGTGTTACTGTTGCAGCAACTCCATGAAATGATATTATTACGGCTATAGACTAATTAACAAGATTCACTGGGTTTTTCATACTTGTGTCTATGGCAACTAGAGGGGCGTAGCTAACAACGGTACCAGTCAGCACGCATAACTAAGGATTTCAACTTGTATATGTACTGGGAAAGTTAAGGAGTATTCCAAAAGAAGAAGTTATTTCAATTTTAACTCGTGGCAATTTGGTAAACGTTTGTCTTCACACTCCAGGGTCAACGCGCTAAAAGAGCGATTCATACCAAGACCAAGCATTTCAGTACTATCATATTTTCATCCTTATTTCTGACAACGCGCCACGAAGTTACCGGAAAGTTCCATTCATTTGAGACTTGGGTGAATCCTTCCGGTCCAGGACTATCAGCTTATTGGGAGGATCGCCTCAAGCCAGGCCTATCAAACTACACCCCATGTGCTCGCCATAATAAAAGAATAACAATGAAATAAAGGCTTGACAATTTGTAGATGAATAGAAATATGACAATAAGAAGATAAAGAAGGAATTCTAGATCATAATCAAGCCTCCAGCAGAACTATTCCGGAATAGATTGCTGGAACAATTCTCCGCTTGCCTCTTATAAATTAATACAATCTGCAAGGACAATTATATGAGGGTAAGTCCATAATTAGCCATATACTATTTTTAATTTGTTATAGGTTGGCTGTTTCGGTTTGTGCGCGCGTATTTTGACACATTGTTCCTTTGTCTTCGCTTGTGGAATGTTTGGTCATTATCACTCCAGTGAGTGTACGTTACATAATAAGCATGGCTGCTCCTCTCACGGGTTGCATCAAAGAAGAACAGTCTGCAGTTATCAGTTTTTACTCATTTTAAGGTGTACCAGGAGCCGAAATCCATTGAAAACTTTTCGTACATAAGGCAATGTTTTACTCCGGCGAAATCTGTACGAATGGATTGAAAAGCTAAAAACTGTTCGGACAACTGTGAAGGACAAAGAAAAAGCAGGACGTTCATCCATTTCCATTAGTGAAGCCAACATTGAGCAAGTCGGTATCCTGATTCAGAGAACCGAAGATTGATTGTCGATGAAGTGGCAATCCATATCTTTTCCGGTGCACTTAAAAATGCCTTACGGGGGTGGATTCACCACAGACCAAGAAGTGAAGGAAGCGATGCATGCATGCTCAGCCGAAAAAAGTTTTTTTCTGAGGGCATCAGTAAGGTTGTGAAGGATGGACTATATACATTGAAAAGCACGAGAACTACGTTAAAATGAGGTAGTTGTAGGTTTATATTGTTGTTTTAATACATTTAAAATTTATGTGCTGATAAATCCTAGCTTCTTGCATCTATACCAGAATAAAGCTTGCTCATTTAATTTGTACTTTTAATCCTCAGAATGTCATGCATATTATTCATTACAGTTGTGCAGATAACATTTGTCCAACTACATAACTAACTAATCTACAGTTATTAGCTCTAAGTGACCTTACAACCTCAAGCAGCTACATCTATAATAATATTTTTTACAAAAAACGCAATTATGTTAATACATTTTTAATAAAATATTCCAAAACGTTTCATTCCTATCCTCTATTCTTATCTTCATGTGTAGTCGTCGTTGCCGCCTCCCTCAACTTTCACGTAATGTCCATTATATGTATTCTTCGCTCTTCGACTGCTTCTATTCTCCCCATGGATGCCGTAATTATCTTTTATTCATGATCTGTGTGATTTGTTCCTCTTATTCATCCTCTATTTCCTCCTCCACCTTTAGTATTTCCTAATATGTTGGACGTTAGTTCTATGTTGGTTTATTCTTATTTATTTCTGCTCTGCTGAATACTTCTTAGTCAATTAGATTCTCTTTAATATTTTGCCTTGAATATATTCTGGTATTGCTACCATTGACGCACCTATATATGTGTGTGTATATATATATATATATATATATATATATATATATATATATATATATATATGTAGGGTCAATTACAATTTCAGTGGCGTTTGTTGCAAGATTTTGTGGTGCACGTATTAGGTTATTCAGCTAGATATATATAGTAATGAATAAAGAAGTTAATTTCTTTATTCATTACTATATCCCAGATTAGTCTTCCTTGTAATATATATTCTTCCATGTTGTAGAGTTTCCTGATTTCTAATAAATTAAAAATTCACGTGATGTGGTTATTCTCTATATCACCTAGTTTCCCTCCAATCCTCTATAAATGTATTGTAAGGTCTATGTCCATTTAAATAGTGTTTGCGATTGCCGTACTGCGGAGTACCATGAATCGGTGACTCCATGCATTTGATATTAACAATCATCGAGATACGAAAATGGCCTAACTTCTTTCTAATCAAGGAGAACTTTGCATAAGCTTTCCACTACAAGAAGTTCTTACTCCATCTCATGAATAGGAATCTACAATCTGTTTGCTCCAATCTAAGATATTTAACGACTGACATAAATGCTTTCAGCACAAAAGTAAAATAATCGATGCCAAAAATATTAGATTTATCGTGGGACTTTAATTATGGGACTTTACTTTAGGAAAATTACAGCAAGAAAGCGTTTGGTTTTACAAAAGACAGAACACGAGTTATTTAAAAAGCTTAGTCAAGAGCTTATTACGTTGAGATTGTAGTATTCACTCTATCACGATTATGTATACTAAATTGTCCTATATGGAGCAGTCGCTGTGTGTTGAGGACACAGATCACATGTATGCATGCCTCGCCTGCGCTGTAGTGACGCCAGTATTTTTCGCACTAGTGGTGAATGACCTGCTCATCGCTACGTTTGTCAGCTGTGTCATCAGTTGCTACCTTAGCATTAGAGTTCGTGCTTTGTAAAGATGAAGGTTTATTCAAGACAACCTTGTTGCGAGTGATTTGTTTACGAGAGTTCTTGTTATTTTTGTTGTTCTCGTCTTGCTATTAGCCCATTGAAATGCATTCAACAAATTCACGCTTGAAAGATTGTTATATACGATACATACGTACAAACCGAGCCATTTAGATAGGAGTGTAGAGCATTTCCGGAGAAATTTCCTGGTATTCCAGTTCCAGATAGGGTAACTGCTACATGTCTAGTTGATTAGTTGACACAACGGGATCGCTAAACCTAAGAAGCGAAAACGAAATGTTCTAACGGAGGAAAAAATTGACGAAATTGGTACATCATTCGAACACACCATTCGAAAGCTTATAGTGACAACTCCACACCATAGACGAACTTGAGAACAGAGAGTATGAGATTTACGCAAGGAGAGCTTAAGGTGTGTGTGGAAATTTCAACAAATGATGCCAGGAATACCTCAATGCGTATGATTATCAGTTTAAACCCACTTAGAACAAGGTTAGAACTCATGTTAGTATCACTTGTAAGTAAGAAACGCGGGAGATTTAGAATAAAACCCTCCCCCTATGGACAGTACGCGGAGCACGCATACGTGCGATCCTAGAACCACAATATAGCGAACGCTCTGCATGCATTCGGAAGAACGCAGATAATTTATTTAAATGCACACCTAATCATACCAATTTAACAAACAAAATAGAAAAACTAATTTATTAATATTGAAATGGATGTATTAATCAGTAGAACAAGCATGTAATTATGACATAGTTAATTTGTTTAGTTTGATAATTACAAAATAGTTGCCCTCAGAGCAATATAGATGCAAGCCATATTAATTAAAATCCTCTATGCTATTCAAACATGAATTAGTTTAGTAATAATTATTGGTGATAGTCATGTAAGTACATTTATCATTACTTTTGTTATATAGATGCGGGAAAACGATGGGTAGAAAACAGTAAACTTGGAAGGCAGTATCAAGCTAAGAATTTTGAGGTTAAGAGCATGGGGTCTGCGGCAGTCTCCTCCTCCGTCCGATGCTGTAGGCTTACCTTGATGCATCTCCCATGTTAATTCCAGAAGTTCGCAGTGTGTTGGTTAGGCTGCAATTTTATCCTCGGCTAGCTGCAATAGTTTTCTTTAAACTATATGGGAGCATGGACTTATCCTCGGTAAAGGAAGCGTAGATCTCGGGTGGTGATATACGAAGACATAGACGTGCCTTGGTTATGAACAGATGACACTACCGTTTCTTTTTATTTTACTAACCCACGTAGTATACAAAACTGGTATTGCCGCTGTTAAAATGCGGCGCGGATATGACACGAAGTTTAAATATGCTTATTATCCCTTTACGAGTAGCGGTTCTTAGGTGTGTTTCTAAAACTATCTTTATTCCCTTTTTGGCGCGATATCTCACACATCTTGCAGCATCTCTCCCTGACCACACATGACAAAATGCCAAACTGAAATGAAATGCCAAACTGACAAAACTACCAAACTGCAATGCTAAACTACCATGACAAACTGTCCCGAATTTGCTCCAAACAGATCCATTTATAGTCGCAGGTTTCTGAGGCTGCTTCCTTTCCCATTGGTTCATTTTAGCGCCACTCGACGCATCTAACTATTTCGTATGAACTTCCAGGGATGTCATTGGTCCAAGTTTAATATAAATCGCGGCTTTTCCTAAGTTTACCGTTAAGCTATCTGTCTCTCTCACTTGGTCACGGCGAATTATCAAATAAAGGAACAAAGGCGCTACACCCTCGCTGTAGGAATAATGGCCCTGCGACCAAAGAGACGTCATAAAACTAGATTTTCTGCCTTCGAAGGCACTATTCCTGTAGCTAAAACATTTTGTCGTGGACAGTATTTTAACACAGCGCTTAAATTATTTACATTAAACCATTTATAACTCTTCTAATATTAGTAACCTAGATACATACATAACGTTAAATCACCCTTCTTAAACTATACACGCATTATAAGAAAAAGATATGTACATAGTATGATTTAACATCAATAAAATTAATTAATAAATTATCTATAATTACAGTTCTCGGTCTCGGCCTAGAGTGGCCGTTTCAAATTGCCCTGTTCTGGAAAAGAATAAATTTTTCAGCACTTGATATAATTTTTTTTCAGAATACTTCCTCTGAGTATGGGCTTTGTTAGTTTGTTTTGTTTACAGAGACCCTTCGCTATACCTGTTCCTTCACAAGGGTTCTGACAAACCAGTGGTGTTTACACTTGGGTCATTCACTCTTACACTTTGCTATGGTTGATCCCCCTCTCCTTTTAAAAACAGGTTTTCCGAGAGGCATTCTGACGCACAATACACTGCACGCACACGAATAACTTGTAACGCAAACAAATACGCTAATACCCAAATTAAGTTCTAAAAATTAAATCTATTTACATACATACTGGTACATAATAATTATTATGCATTTATTTATTTCCTTACGTCCTTATTTATCGGGTGTAATACCTTTACTACTTGTTCATAGGGTTGCTACCTCATTTCGAGTAAAACTAACCTGATTATTTTCATTACATTCTTCACCCTTCCCATTCTCTAAACATTTGTACGGTTTGAGCAACTGTTTATGATATCTCCCTACGATCTTGGAATTCTTTATTTCTTGTAACTCAAATGTATCCGAGCCAAAAATGTTAATCACCCGGTATGGACCTTTAAATAATTTTTCCATTCTATGATACCTTTTGTTCAGAATGCTAGGCTTTTTCTTGTCCCGTACCAATACTAAGTCTTTAATTCGATCAACCAGTGCTTTCGCTTCTTTCGTTTAAACGTTTCTTTTTTTCTGCGCCTTATTTGCCATTCTTTCAAAAGCTTTCTTAAACATCTCTTCTTCCGTTAGTGTTTTCGGATCTTTAGCTTCTAGTGTGTGTGGTAATTCCCCTTCAAGTGTTTCCATTAACTTCCCTTTCATCAGCTCGATGGGCTTATAACCGGTAGTAGGGCTCACACTTTCATTTAAAATACTTTCGATACGCTGGTAGTGTTTGGCCCAATCACTGTGTTTTCTATTTGCCAAAATTCTCTATTAAACTGAAATGTCCCGTATTATTCTTTCGCAGGGATTGCTTTGTGGGTGGTATTTTGAGCAATGATACAACGTGATTTCGTTTTCTTTTAAGGTGTCTACAAATTTTCTGCTGGTAAATATTGAAGCATTATCACATAAAATTGCCTTCATCTTTTCACATTGTGGAACATACGACTTCATTATCTTTCTTAGGCATGTTTCACTGGTAATCTTCCTGACTGGGTAAATTTTCACGAATTTTGAAAATACATCTATTAACACTACTATATATCTAAATCTAAATTTACTACAAGGCATCTCTCCATGACAGTCCAAGGTCACTAACATGCCTGGTTTTTCTCTTAGTATGGAGTTTGTCTCGTATTCGTATTGTATATTCAATGGCTTTGCTTTTTGACATTGTAAGCATGTCGAAATTATTCTCCTTACTTTATGATGTAATTTTGGAATATACAGATTTTCTTGGATCATTAAAACGGTGCGTTCTGAGCCAGAATGTGCTAGAGCTTGATGGAACGTGTTTATGAGTTCATTCTCCATGTTCTTGGGTATATACGTCTTCCATTTCTGTATTTCGCTTCCAGGTAGTTTATACAACACGCCCCCTTTTACCCCTATGTTTCCCTTGATATTTTCAGCTATTTCTGGAGCCCTTTTTATTAATTTATTTAACTTCTCATCTTGTCGCTGCTGGTCCCCTATTCCTTTTAATTCTTTTATCAATCTTTTACTCAAGGGTATTTCAGTACTCATTAAGGTTACTTCATTTTTAGCGCGTTCTATTCTCTCCGGTATTTCACTGTTGTTATGTAACCTAGACAGCAAATCGCTAAAGACATTTGTTTTTCCTGGAATGTGTTTCACCTCAACATCATACGAAAGAATCTCATGGACTTACCTAGATAATTTAGTACTCGTTTAGCCGACAACGTTTCATAAATGAAATACTCACATGATCTGTGTATATAGTAACCTTCTGTACATATATATATATATATATATGATCTAAATTTCTGTAGTGCGTAATACACAGCACAGATCTCTAATTCGGTGACCGAAGCATTTTTCTCTATTTGACTTAAACCTCTTGAAGCGGTACTTATCACGTGTAGTTGATTTTCCTCATCTGATTGGGCTAGGACACACCCATATCCGTGTCCTGAAGCGTCCACGTAAATTACATATGGTAGGTTGTCCTTGGGTCTCTCTAAGAGAATTGATTTCGCAAATAGTTCTTTTATCTTTTCAAAAGCTTTCTGGTGTACCTCGTCCCATTTCCATCGCACTTTCTTTTTAAGTAATTCGCGCAAAGGTGCTATTTCTGCGGCGTACCTCAGGATAAATTTGCTTTGATAATTTAGCACTCCAAGAAACGACCTAACCTGCTTAACACTCTTGGGCGCTGGTATTCTTCTCACAGCCGCTACTCTTTCTTCGTTTGGCTTTATTCCTCTATCATTAATTACATAACCTAGAAATTCCACCTCACGGATGCAAAATTTAGATTTATTAATGTTCACCGTCATACCGTTTTCTCTCAACTTTCTAAGCACATAATCCACATGTTTAATATGCTCATCAAAATTTACATCAACTATTAGAAAATCGTCGATGTATTGGATCAAAAATTCGTCGGCTGAGTCGCCAAATATTTTATCGATGGCTCTTAATAGTCCACTACATGACGTAAGCATTCCAAAAGGCATTCTCAAAAATTCGAACTGTTTCCCAAAAAATAAAAAAGAAGTATACTTTCTAACATCCTCGTGAAGCTCAATCTGCCAGTATGACGCAGTTAAATCAATATTGGAGAAATATTTGTCTTTGGTTATTTTTGACAGCAATTTTTCTACACTTTCGCTCCGAAATCTGTCTGGTTGAGTATGTTTATTTATCTTTCGACCATCTATCGTCATCCTAAGTTCGCCATTGCGTTTCGTCACCCAACATAATGGACTTTTGTATTATTCGGTCTCTCAACATCTTATCGATCACTTGTTTGGCTCTCTCCCTTAATGCAATCGGAAATTCCCGATACTTATGTGTGAAGGGTGCAATATCTGGTACTTTGAAGCTGTGTTTGTATGCTTTGCACTTGCCTGGGACGTCCGAAAATACCGTTTTGTTTTTTTTGTAACATTCGCCTTAATAGATGCCTTTGTGTCTCTGTGAGGTTCTCGGCAAGGGTCACTTCTTCCTCGACTGCTTCTACCTGGCTGCCGGTCGGAGCTAAAGTAGTTTGTTCTTTATTTCGGGCGTAACCATCATCTTTCTCATTGTGCTCCGTATATCCGTCGTAAAACCTGTCAGCGAACGCATACATGTCATCTGTTTCTTCCCCTTGTGCTATAGCAATTAGTTTCTCACTCCTACCTGTTTGTACTAATTGTACGAAAAATCTTTCTTCGGCGATATCTTCTTCTCCTTGGGTTTTGTTATAATTATCTTGCTTCATACCCTCTACAAAAGGGATTTCTAATAGTTTTCTGTTCTTCTCTATTTTCAAAATTTTATCAGCAAAATCCACCCTAGCTCTTAATTCAAACATAACATCACACCCAATCAAAATGTCACAAATCAAATTGTTAATGACCAGAAAAATAAACTCAAAATTTTCTTCTCCTATTTTCACGTTCAACATTACTTGCATTTTAATTCGGGTAACCTCTTTGTTGACTGCTACCCGGCATACCGTGTTCCTTATAGGTAATGTCATTAACTTAATACCTTTATTTACCAGGTTCTGATATAACCTCAGGCTGCATACACTCACATTGGCTCCAGAGTCTATTAAAGCGTTATATTCTTCATCCAATAATACTACTTTTATGCTAGGGGAATCTGTCAGGTGCTTTTCCGAGTGATTTTGAATAGCAGTTATCAGTTCTATTATAAAGTCATTTTTGAGCCCTGTTTCACATTTGCTGTTTATTTGAGAATTTTGCGCGCTTAGAATCCGCTCCGAGCTCTTGATTGGATCCTGTCTTAGTTTTCCGGGTTATCGACACTATTTGGTGCTCCGCTAGTCTCTTCCACATTTCCCTCTCTCTGGGTTTGCCTATAGTTTGCTCTGCTTCCTTTAAAATGTCCCCGGGAATGTCTCTCTCTCCTTTCGTTTCTTTCTGGGTAATTTTCGTCATAACTCTCACCTACATCGCTTTCCCCTCGGTCAGAAAAATAATGTTCCCTGGATCTGTTTTCATTGTTCCTGCCTCTCCTATAGTTAAAACGGCCCCTGTATCTTGGTCTGGTTTGTATAGCATTTATGTGATATTGGTTATCACCTTCCCTCCTGAAACGGTTATTTTGACAGTTTCTGTTCCCGGATTGAGGCACGTCGTTCCAGTATCTCTCTCTGGGGTTATAGTTCCCTCTCGCGTTTCCTCTCCAGTTCGCATTCCTTGCATTATCCGGTATTGGTCGAACTGTATAGTTTTGTCCGTGGTTCCTAATACTTGTCTCGAATGATGATACCAACTCAATCAATTCGGGAATAGAATTTGGCTTCGCAATGAGTAGGTAATGGTGTATGCGTTCTGGATAATGGGGTACAATCATGTTGATGAAATCCCTCTCGCTTATGGGTGGCTCGATTAGTCTACTACTCTGTGCTTTAGTTAGTAAATAATCTACAATGCTTAGGTTTCCGCGTTCATCGTACTTGCCATTAACTAGGATAGACCTCACCTGGTTCTGAGTATTAGTATTCCAATATTTATTCAAAAATGCCCTTCTGAAATACTCAAAATTATTATTCTCTCCCAAAGTCAATCTTACCCATTGGAGAACCCTTTGATGTAAACCTTTACGAACGATTAACATCTTTAGTTCGTCCGGAATCTGCTTCAAACGGAAATACTTCTCAAGGTCATTTAGATATTGTTTAGGATTATCAGCCGAATTTTCCTCGAAAGTAGGTACCCCTATCTCATTTAACAAATGGTAGTTTGCATTACTTGCATGGTTAGATGTACATTGGTGCCCTGAATTGAAATTATATGGGTCGGCAGCTGGACTTTGACCTCCATTTGCCTCCCTAAAAGTGGTGCTAGTTTCACTGGGTGAGCTATCATCACTCTGTCTCACACTTATCCTAAGTCTACCAGTAGAGCGTTTTAACTCCTTTACACAATTTTCATGTTCTTCAACACTTTTCACAATTTCATGATGATTTAAGAACTGTTCCGTTATTTTTGACGAAAGTTCATTTATCTTTCCCTGATTCTTTTCTACCACTGTTCTAAATTCTCTAAACTCCCTTTGATGTTAGATTCTAAGGTACTTTGTTTTTTTTCTAAAGAAACATTTACAGCTCTTAAGTCATCATCCAATTGCTCGTTTATGGCTAAGCTGGTAACACTTAATTCTGTTTCTACATCCTTCCTTAGTTTTTCTACATCGTTTCTTAGACCTAGTTGTCCTGCTTGAATTTCTTGCACTACTTTCCCTTGCTTACTGAATTTGGGGTTCAATTGACTTTGTAATCGGGTAACCTGTTCACCTAAATATTCCCTCATCTCCTGAGCTAATTCCCCTCTCATCTTCCTGTTTTGCTCTCTGACATATTCGCCTATCTGTATACTCTTCTCATTTAATTTCCCTTCAAAATTTTTATTTTGTTCACTCAAATTTCTTTTTGACTCCTTACTCTGCTCATTTAATTTCCCTTCTAAATTCTTATTTATCTCGTCGATCTTTGTGCTTCAATGTTGAAGGAATATCATCAGCTGGTTCTGACGTGGTCAATGACCTGCGCAATCGGTGGTTGCCTTTCCAGTCTAACTTCTACCTCTGCTTCACCCATATTTTCTCCATCTGGTGTTATGCTGACAATGGCCTCCCCATTCAGTTCTTCCAAACCTTCTCTTGACCTACTCATGGTTCCGTTAGCAAGTTCTACCTCCCTAGTAATGACTTTACCCCCTCTCAATAACATGTGTTCACAAAACTGAGTCACTACTCTGCATGCCTTTTTGTTTGTTTTTGTATAAATGTTCTAACCTGTACTTTCTCCTATGTTAATTGATGCGTCCCGGGTTCGAATCCTGGTGAATTTCTAGAAGCGATGTTCTCAGCTGTTTTGTTGTCCTACGTAGGTAGACTAGAATTTCGCGTGGTAATTTTGTTCTGCTGTGCCCCTTTCCTCTGAAGATTCTTCCTCTATTCGTTGTTTCCTAGTCCTCCGTTTGAGTTGGTCTTCCCTTCGTGCTGGTCTTCCCTTCGAGCTCCACGTTATGGCGCCAGTTTGCGGCAGTCTCCTCCTCCGTCCGTTGCTGTAGGCTTACCTTGATGCATCTCCCATGTTAATTCCAGAAGTTCGCAGTGTGTTGGTTCTCTGCAATTTTATCCTCGGCTAGCTGCAATAGTTTTCTTTAAGCTATATGGGAGCATGAACTTATCCTCGGTAAAGGAAGCGTAGATCTCGGGTGGTGATATAGGAAGACATAGACGTGCTTTGGTTATGAACAGATGACACTACCGTTTCTTTTTATTTTACTAACCCACGTAGTACACAAAACTGGCATTGCCGCTGTTAAAATACTGTCCTTCGCTGTTAGAATGCGGCGCGGATATGACACGAAGTTTAAATATGCTTATCTCTTTACGAGTAGCGGTTCTTAGGTGTGTTTCTAAAACTATCTTTATTCCCTTTTTGGCGCGATATCTCACACATCTTGCAGCATCTCTCCCTGACCACACATGACAAAATGCCAAACTGAAATGAAATGCCAAACTGACAAAACTACCAAACTGCAATGCTAAACTGCCATGACAAACTGTCCCGAATTTGCTCCAAACAGATCCATTTATAGTCGCAGGCTTCTGAGGCTGCTTCCTTTCACATTGGTTCATTCTTAGCGCCACTCGACGCGTATAACTATTTCGTATGAACTTCCAGGGATCTCATTGGTCCAAGTTTAATATAAATCGCGGATTTTCCTAAGTTTACCGTTAAGCTATCTGTCTCTCTCACTTGGTCACGGCGAATTATCAAATAAAGGAACAAAGGCGCTACACCCTCGCTGTAGGAATAATGGCCCTGCGACCAAAGAGACGTCATAAAACTAGATTTTCTGCCTTCGAAGGCACTATTCCTGTAACTAAAACATTTCGACGTGGACAGTATTTTAACACAGCGCTTAAATGATTTACATTAAACCATTTATAACTCTTCTAATATTAGTAACCTAGATACATACATAACGTTAAATCACCCTTCTTGAACTTTACACGCATTATAAGAAAAATATATGTACATAGTATGATTTAACATCAATAAAAATTAATTAATAAATTATCTATAATTACAGTTCTCGGTCTCGGCCTAGAGTTGCCGTTTCATATTGCCCTGTTCTGGAAAAGAATAAATTTTTCAGCACTTGATATAATTTTTTTTTCGGAGTACTTCCTCTGAGTATAGGCTTTGTTAGTTTGTTTTGTTTACAGAGACCCTTCGCTATACCTGTTCCTTCACAAGGGTTCTGACAAACCAGTGGTGTTTACACTTGGGTGATTCACTCTTACACATTGCTATGGTTGGTCCCCCTCTCCTTTTAAAAACAGGTTTTCCGAGAGGCATTCTGACGCACAATACACTGCACGCACACGAATAACTTGTAACGCAAACAAATACGCCAATACCCAAATTAAGTTCTAAAAATTAAATCTATTTACATACATACTGGTACATAATAATTATTATGCATTTATTTATTTCCTTACATCCTTATTTATCGGGTGTATTATCTTTACTACTTGTTCATAGGGTTGCTACCTCATTTCGAGTAAAACTAACCTGGTTATTTTCATTACATTCTTCACCCTTCCCATTCTCTAAACATTTGTACGGTTTGAGCAACTGTTTATGATATCTCCCTACGATCTTGGAATTCTTTATTTCTTGTAACTCAAATGTATCCGAGCCAAAAATGTTAATCACCCGGTATGGACCTTTAAATAACTTTTCCATTCTATGATACCTTTTGTTCAGAATGCTAGGCTTTTTCTTGTCCCGTACTAATACTAAGTCTTTAATTCGATCAACCAGTGCTTTCGCTTCTTTAGTTTAAACGTTTCTTTTTTTTCTGCGCCTTATTTGCCATTCTTTCAAAAGCTTTCTTAAACATCTCTTCTTCCGTTAGTGTTTTCGGATTTTTAGCGTCTAGTGTGTGTGGTAATTCCCCTTCAAGTGTTTCCATTAACTTCCCTTTCATCAGCTCGATGGGCTTATAACCAGTAGTAGGGCTCACACTTTCATTTAAAATACTTTCGATACGCTGGTAGTGATTGGCCCAATCACTGTGTTTTTTATTTGCCAAAATTCTCAAATAAACTGAAATGTCCCGTATTATTCTTTCGCAGGGATTGCTTTGTGGGTGGTATTTTGAGCAATGATACAACGTGATTTCGTTTTCTTTTAAGGTGTCTACAAATTTTCTGCTGGTAAATATTGAAGCATTATCACATAAAATTGCCTTCATCTTTTCACATTGTGGAACATACGACTTCATTATCTTTCTTAGGCATGTTTCACTGGTAATCTTCCTGACTGGGTAAATTTTCACGAATTTTGAAAATACATCTATTAACACTACTATATACCTAAATCCAAATTTACTACAAGGCATCTCTCCATGACAGTCCAAGGTCACTAACATGACTGGTTTTTCTCTTAGTATGGAGTTTGTCTCGTATTCGTATTGTATATTCAATGGCTTTGCTTTTTGACATTGTAAGCATGTCGAAATTATTCTCCTTACTTTATGATGTAATTTTGGAATATGCAGATTTTCTTGGATCATTAAAACGGTGCGTTCTGAGCCAGAATGTGCTAGAGCTTGATGGAACGTGTTTATGAGTTCATTCTCCATGTTCTTAGGTATATACGTCTTCCATTTCTGTATTTCGCTGCCAGGTAGTTTATACAACACGCCCCATTTTAACCCTATATTTCCCTTGATATTTTCAGCTATTTCTGGAGCCCTTTTTATTAATTTATTTAACTTCTCATCTTGTCGCTGCTGGTCCCCTATTCCTTTTAATTCTTTTATCAATCTTTTACTCAAGGGTATTTCAGTACTCATTAAGGTTACTTCATTTTTAGGGCGTTCTAATCTCTTCGGTATTTCACTGTTGTTATGTAACCTAGACAGCAAATCGCTAAAGACATTTGTTTTTCCTGGAATGTGTTTCACCTCAACATCATACGAAAGAATCTCGTGGATGTACCTAGATAATTTAGTACTCGTTTAGCCGACAACGTTTCATAAATGAAAGACTCACATGATCTGTGTATATAGTAACCTTCTGTATATATATATATATATATATATATATATATATATGATCTAAATTTCTGTAGTGCGTAATACACAGCACAGATCTCTAATTCGGTGATCGAAGCATTTTTCTCTATTTGACTTAAACCTCTTGAAGCGGTACTTATCACGTGTAGTTGATTTTCCTCATCTGATTGGGCTAGGACACACCCATATCCGTGTCCTGAAGCGTCCACGTAAATTACATATGGTAGGTTGTCCTTGGGTCTCTCTAAGAGAATTGATTTCGCAAATAGTTCTTTTATCTTTTCAAAAGCTTTCTGGTGTACCTCGTCCCATTTCCATCGCACTTTCTTTTTAAGTAATTCGCGCAAAGGTGCTATTTCTGCGGCGTACCTCAGGATAAATTTGCTTTGATAATTTAGCACTCCAAGAAACGACCTAACCTGCTTAACACTCTTGGGCGCTGGTATTCTTCTCACAGCCGCTACTCTTTCTTCGTTTGGCTTTATTCCTCTATCATTAATTACATAACCTAGAAATTCCACCTCACGGATGCAAAATTTGGATTTATTAATGTTCACCGTCATACGTTTTCTCTCAACTTTCTAAGCACATAATCCACATGTTTAATATGCTCATCAAAATTTACATCAACTATTAGAAAATCGTCGATGTATTGGATCAAAAATTCGTCGGCTGAGTCGCCAAATATTTTATCGATGGCTCTTAATAGTCCACTACATGACGTAAGCATTCCAAAAGGCATTCTCAAAAATTCGAACTGTTTCCCAAAAAATAAAAAAGAAGTATACTTTCTAACATCCTCGTGAAGCTCAATCTGCCAGTATGACGCAGTTAAATCAATATTGGAGAAATATTTGTCTTTGGTTATTTTTGACAGCAATTTTTCTACACTTTCGCTCCAAAATCTGTCTGGTTGAGTATGTTTATTTATCTTTCGAGCATCTATCGTCATCCTAAGTTCGCCATTGCGTTTCGTCACCCAACATAATGGACTTTTGTATTATTCGGTCTCTCAACATCTTATCGATCACTTGTTTGGCTCTCTCCCTTAATGCAATCGGAAATTCCCGATACTTATGTGTGAAGGGTGCAATATCTGGTACTTTGAAGCTGTGTTTGTATGCTTTGCACTTGCCTGGGACGTCCGAAAATACCGTTTTGTTTTTTTTTGTAACATTCGCCTTAATAGATGCCTTTGTGTCTCTGTGAGGTTCTCGGCAAGGGTCACTTCTTCCTCGACTGCTTCTACCTGGCTGCCGGTCGGAGCTAAAGTAGTTTGTTCTTTATTTCGGGCGTAACCATCATCTTTCTCATTGTGCTCCGTATATCCGTCGTAAAACCTGTCAGCGAACGCATACATGTCATCTGTTTCTTCCCCTTGTGCTATAGCAATTAGTTTCTCACTCCTACCTGTTTGTACTAATTGTACGAAAAATCTTTCTTCGGCGATATCTTCTTCTCCTTGGGTTTTGTTATAATTATCTTGCTTCATACCCTCTACAAAAGGGATTTCTAATAGTTTTCTGTTCTTCTCTATTTTCAAAATTTTATCAGCAAAATCCACCCTAGCTCTTAATTCAAACATAACATCACACCCAATCAAAATGTCACAAATCAAATTGTTAATGACCAGAAAAATAAACTCAAAATTTTCTTCTCCTATTTTCACGTTCAACATTACTTGCATTTTAATTCGGGTAACCTCTTTGTTGACTGCTACCCGGCATACCGTGTTCCTTATAGGTAATGTCATTAACTTAATACCTTTATTTACCAGGTTCTGATATAACCTCAGGCTGCATACACTCACATTGGCTCCAGAGTCTATTAAAGCGTTATATTCTTCATCCAATAATACTACTTTTATGCTAGGGGAATCTGTCAGGTGCTTTTCCGAGTGATTTTGAATAGTAGTTATCAGTTCTATTATAAAGTCATTTTTGAGCCCTGTTTCACATTTGCTGTTTATTTGAGAATTTTGCGCGCTTAGAATCCGCTCCGAGCTCTTGATTGGATCCTGTCTTAGTTTTCCGGGTTATCGACACTATTTGGTGCTCCGCTAGTCTCTTCCACATTTCCCTCTCTCTGGGTTTGCCTATAGTTTGCTCTGCTTCCTTTAAAATGTCCCCGGGAATGTCTCTCTCTCCTTTCGTTTCTTTCTGGGTAATTTTCGTCATAACTCTCACCTACATCGCTTTCCCCTCGGTCAGAAAAATAATGTTCCCTGGATCTGTTTTCATTGTTCCTGCCTCTCCTATAGTTAAAACGGCCCCTGTATCTTGGTCTGGTTTGTATAGCATTTATGTGATATTGGTTATCACCTTCCCTCCTGAAACGGTTATTTTGACAGTTTCTGTTCCCGGATTGAGGCACGTCGTTCCAGTATCTCTCTCTGGGGTTATAGTTCCCTCTCGCGTTTCCTCTCCAGTTCGCATTCCTTGCATTATCCGGTATTGGTCGAACTGTATAGTTTTGTCCGTGGTTCCTAATACTTGTCTCGAATGATGATACCAACTCAATCAATTCGGGAATAGAATTTGGCTTCGCAATGAGTAGGTAATGGTGTATGCGTTCTGGATAATGGGGTACAATCATGTTGATGAAATCCCTCTCGCTTATGGGTGGCTCGATTAGTCTACTACTCTGTGCTTTAGTTAGTAAATAATCTACCATGCTTAGGTTTCCGCGTTCATCGTACTTGCCATTAACTAGGATAGACCTCACCTGGTTCTGAGTATTAGTTCTCCAATATTTATTCAAAAATGCCCTTCTGAAATACTCAAAATTATTATTCTCTCCCAAAGTCAATCTTACCCATTGGAGAACCCTTTGACGTAAACCTTTACGAACGATTAACATCTTTAGTTCGTCCGGAATCTGCTTCAAACGGAAATACTTCTCAAGGTCATTTAGATATTGTTTAGGATTATCAGCCGAATTTTCCTCGAATGTAGGTACCCCTATCTCATTTAACAAATGGTAGTTTGCATTACTTGCATGGTTAGATGTACATTGGTGCCCTGAATTGAAATTATATGGGTCGGCAGCTGGAATTTGACCTCCATTTGCCTCCCTAAAAGTGGTGCTAGTTTCACTGGGTGAGCTATCATCACTCTGTCTCACACTTATCCTAAGTCTACCAATAGAGCGTCTTAACTCCTTTACACAATTTTCATGTTCTTCAACACTTTTCACAATTTCATGATGATTTAAGAGCTGTTCCGTTATTTTTGACGAAAGTTCATTTATCTTTCCCTGATTCTTTTCTACCACTGTTCTAAATTCTCTAAACTCCCTTTGATGTTAGATTCTAAGGTACTTTGTTTTTTTTCTAAAGAAACATTTACAGCTCTTAAGTCATCATCCAATTGCTCCTTTATGGCTAAGCTGGTAACACTTAATTCTGTTTCTACATCCTTCCTTAGTTTTTCTACATCGTTTCTTAGACCTAGTTGTCCTGCTTGAATTTCTTGCACTACTTTCCCTTGCTTACTGAATTTGGAGTCCAATTGACTTTGTAATCGGGTGACCTGTTCACCTAAATATTCCCTCATCTCCTGAGCTAATTCCCCTCTCATCTTCCTGTTTTGCTCTCTGACATATTCGCCTATCTGTATACTCTTCTCATTTAATTTCCCTTCAAAATTTTTATTTTGTTCACTCAAATTTCTTTTTGACTCCTTACTCTGCTCATTTAATTTCCCTTCTAAATTCTTATTTATCTCGTCGATCTTTGTGCTTAAATGTTGAAGGAATATCATCAGTTGGTTCTGACTTGGTCAATGACCTGCGCAGTCGGTGGTTGCCTATCCAGTCTAACTTCTACCTCTGCTTCACCCATATTTTCTCCATCTGGTGTTATGCTGACAATGGCCTCCCCATTCAGTTCTTCCAAACCTTCCCTTGACCTACTCATGGTTCCGTTAGCAAGTTCTACCTCCCTAGTAATGACTTTACCCCCTCTCAATAACATGTGTTCACAAAACTGAGTCACTACTCTGCATGCCTTTTTGTTTGTTTTTGTATAAATGTTCTAACCTGTACTTTCTCCTATGTTAATTGATGCGTCCCGGGTTCGAATCCTGGTGAATTTCTAGAAGCGATGTTCTCAGCTGTTTTGTTGTCCTACGTAGGTAGACTAGAATTTCGCGTGGTAATTTTGTTCTGCTGTGCCCCTTTCCTCTGAAGATTCTTCCTCTATTCGTTGTTTCCTAGTCCTCCGTTTGAGTTGGTCTTCCCTTCGTGCTGGTCTTCCCTTCGAGCTCCACGTTATGGCACCAGTTTGCGTCAGTCTCCTCCTCCGTCCGTTGCTGTAGGCTTACCTTGATGCATCTCCCATGTTAATTCCAGAAGTTCGCAGTGTGTTGGTTCTCTGCAATTTTATCCTCGGCTAGCTGCAATAGTTTTCTTTAAGCTATATGGGAGCATGAACTTATCCTCGGTAAAGGAAGCGTAGATCTCGGGTGGTGATATAGGAAGACATAGACGTGCTTTGGTTATGAACAGATGACACTACCGTTTCTTTTTATTTTACTAACCCACGTAGTATACAAAACTGGTATTGCCGCTGTTAAAATACTGTCCCCCGCTGTTAGAATGCGGCGCGGATATGACACGAAGTTTAAATATGCTTATTATCTCTTTACGAGTAGCGGTTCTTAGGTGTGTTTCTAAAACTATCTTTATTCCCTTTTTGGCGCGATATCTCACACATCTTGCAGCATCTCTCCCTGACCACACATGACAAAATGCCAAACTGAAATGAAATGCCAAACTGACAAAACTACCAAACTGCAATGCTAAACTGCCATGACAAACTGTCCCGAATTTGCTCCAAACAGATCCATTTATAGTCGCAGGCTTCTGAGGCTGCTTCCTTTCCCATTGGTTCATTTTTAGCGCCACTCGACGCGTCTAACTATTTCGTATGAACTTCCAGGGATCTCATTGGTCCAAGTTTAATATAAATCGCGGATTTTCCTAAGTTTACCGTTAAGCTATCTGTCTCTCTCAGTTGGTCACGGCGAATTATCAAATAAAGGAACAAAGGCGCTACACCCTCGCTGTAGGAATAATGGCCCTGCGACCAAAGAGACGTCATAAAACTAGATTTTCTGCCTTCGAAGGCACTATTCCTGTAACTAAAACATTTCGACGTGGACAGTATTTTAACACAGCGCTTAAATGATTTACATTAAACCATTTATAACTCTTCTAATATTAGTAACCTAGATACATACATAACGTTAAATCACCCTTCTTGAACTGTACACGCATTATAAGAAAAAGATATGTACATAGTATGATTTAACATCAATAAAAATTAATTAATAAATTATCTATAATTACAGTTCTCGGTCTCGGCCTAGAGTTGCCGTTTCATATTGCCCTGTTCTGGAAAAGAATAAATTTTTCAGCACTTGATATAATTTTTTTTTCAGAGTACTTCCTCTGAGTATAGGCTTTGTTAGTTTGTTTTGTTTACAGAGACCCTTCGCTATACCTGTTCCTTCACAAGGGTTCTGACAAACCAGTGGTGTTTACACTTGGGTGATTCACTCTTACACATTGCTATGGTTGATCCCCCTCTCCTTTTAAAAACAGGTTTTCCGAGAGGCATTCTGACGCACAATACACTGCACGCACACGAATAACTTGTAACGCAAACAAATACGCCAATACCCAAATTAAGTTCTAAAAATTAAATCTATTTACATACATACTGGTACATAATAATTATTATGCATTTACTTATTTCCTTACATCCTTATTTATCGGGTGTATTACCTTTACTACTTGTTCATAGGGTTGCTACCTCATTTCGAGTAAAACTAACCTGGTTATTTTCATTACATTCTTCACCCTTCCCATTCTCTAAACATTTGTACGGTTTGAGCAACTGTTTATGATATCTCCCTACGATCTTGGAATTCTTTATTTCTTGTAACTCAAATGTATCCGAGCCAAAAATGTTAATCACCCGGTATGGACCTTTAAATAACTTTTCCATTCTATGATACCTTTTGTTCAGAATGCTAGGCTTTTTCTTGTCCCGTACCAATACTAAGTCTTTAATTCGATCAACCAGTGCTTTCGCTTCTTTCGTTTAAACGTTTCTTTTTTTTCTGCGCCTTATTTGCCATTCTTTCAAAAGCTTTCTTAAACATCTCTTCTTCCGTTAGTGTTTTCGGATCTTTAGCGTCTAGTGTGTGTGGTAATTCCCCTTCAAGTGTTTCCATTAACTTCCCTTTCATCAGCTCGATGGGCTTATAACCAGTAGTAGGGCTCACACTTTCATTTAAAATACTTTCGATACGCTGGTAGTGATTGGCCCAATCACTGTGTTTTTTATTTGCCAAAATTCTCAAATAAACTGAAATGTCCCGTATTATTCTTTCGCAGGGATTGCGTTGTGGGTGGTATTTTGAGCAATGATACAACGTGATTTCGTTTTCTTTTAAGGTGTCTACAAATTTTCTGCTGGTAAATATTGAAGCATTATCACATAAAATTGCCTTCATCTTTTCACATTGTGGAACATACGACTTCATTATCTTTCTTAGGCATGTTTCACTGGTAATCTTCCTGACTGGGTAAATTTTCACGAATTTTGAAAATACATCTATTAACACTACTATATACCTAAATCCAAATTTACTACAAGGCATCTCTCCATGACAGTCCAAGGTCACTAACATGACTGGTTTTTCTCTTAGTATGGAGTTTGTCTCGTATTCGTATTGTATATTCAATGGCTTTGCTTTTTGACATTGTAAGCATGTCGAAATTATTCTCCTTACTTTATGATGTAATTTTGGAATATGCAGATTTTCTTGGATCATTAAAACGGTGCGTTCTGAGGCAGAATGTGCTAGAGCTTGATGGAACGTGTTTATGAGTTCATTCTCCATGTTCTTAGGTATATACGTCTTCCATTTCTGTATTTCGCTGCCAGGTAGTTTATACAACACGCCCCCTTTTACCCCTAAATTTCCCTTGATATTTTCAGCTATTTCTGGAGCCCTTTTTATTAATTTATTTAACTTCTCATCTTGTCGCTGCTGGTCCCCTATTCCTTTTAATTCTTTTATCAATCTTTTACTCAAGGGTATTTCAGTACTCATTAAGGTTACTTCATTTTTAGGGCGTTCTAATCTCTCCGGTATTTCACTGTTGTTATGTAACCTAGACAGCAAATCGCTAAAGACATTTGTTTTTCCTGGAATGTGTTTCACCTCAACATCATACGAAAGAATCTCGTGGATGTACCTAGATAATTTAGTACTCGTTTAGCCGACAACGTTTCATAAATGAAAGACTCACATGATCTGTGTATATAGTAACCTTCTGTACATATATATATATATATATATATATATATATATATATATGATCTAAATTTCTGTAGTGCGTAATACACAGCACAGATCTCTAATTCGGTGACCGAAGCATTTTTCTCTATTTGACTTAAACCTCTTGAAGCGGTACTTATCACGTGTAGTTGATTTTCCTCATCTGATTGGGCTAGGACACACCCATATCCGTGTCCTGAAGCGTCCACGTAAATTACATATGGTAGGTTGTCCTTGGGTCTCTCTAAGAGAATTGATTTCGCAAATAGTTCTTTTATCTTTTCAAAAGCTTTCTGGTGTACCTCGTCCCATTTCCATCGCACTTTCTTTTTAAGTAATTCGCGCAAAGGTGCTATTTCTGCGGCGTACCTCAGGATAAATTTGCTTTGATAATTTAGCACTCCAAGAAACGACCTAACCTGCTTAACACTCTTGGGCGCTGGTATTCTTCTCACAGCCGCTACTCTTTCTTCGTTTGGCTTTATTCCTCTATCATTAACTACATAACCTAGAAATTCCACCTCACGGATGCAAAATTTGGATTTATTAATGTTCACCGTCATACCGTTTTCTCTCAACTTTCTAAGCACATAATCCACATGTTTAATATGCTCATCAAAATTTACATCAACTATTAAAAATCGTCGATGTATTGGATCAAAAATTCGTCGGCTGAGTCGCCAAATATTTTATCGATGGCTCTTAATAGTCCACTACATGACGTAAGCATTCCAAATGGCATTCTCAAAAGTTCGAACTGTTTCCCAAAAAATAAAAAAGAAGTATACCTTCTAACATCCTCGTGAAGCTCAATCTGCCAGCATGACGCAGTTAAATCAATAGTGGAGAAATATTTGTCTTTGGTTATTTTTGACAGCAATTTTTCTACACTTTCGCTCCGAAATCTGTCTGGTTGAGTATGTTTATTTATCTTTCGACCATCTATCGTCATCCTAAGTTCGCCATTGCGTTTCGTCACCCAACATAATGGACTTTTGTATTATTCGGTCTCTCAACATCTTATCGATCACTTGTTTGGCTCTCTCCCTTAATGCAATCGGAAATTCCCGATACTTATGTGTGAAGGGTGCAATATCTGGTACTTTGAAGCTGTGTTTGTATGCTTTGCACTTGCCTGGGACGTCCGAAAATACCGTTTTGTTTTCTTGTAATATTCGCCTTAATAGATGCCTTTGTGTCTCCGTGAGGTTCTCGGCAAGGGTCACTTCTTCCTCGACTGCTTCTACCTGGCTGCCGGTCGGAGCTAAAGTAGTTTGTTCTTTATTTCGGGCGTAACCATCATCTTTCTCATTGTGCTCCGTATATCCGTCGTAAAACCTGTCAGCGAACGCATACATGTCATCTGTTTCTTCCCCTTGTGCTATAGCAATTAGTTTCTCACTCCTACCTGTTTGTACTAATTGTACGAAAAATCTTTCTTCGGCGATATCTTCTTCTCCTTGGGTTTTGTTATAATTATCTTGCTTCATACCCTCTACAAAAGGGATTTCTAATAGTTTTCTGTTCTTCTCTGTTTTCAAAATTTTATCAGCAAAATCCACCCTAGCTCTTAATTCAAACATAACATCACACCCAATCAAAATGTCACAAATCAAATTGTTAATGACCAGAAAAATAAACTCAAAATTTTCTTCTCCTATTTTCACGTTCAACATTACTTGCATTTTTATTCGGGTAACCTCTTTGTTGACTGCTACCCGGCATACCGTGTTCCTTATAGGTAATGTCATTAGCTTAATACCTTTATTTACCAGGTTCTGATATAACCTCAGGCTGCATACACTCACATTGGCTCCAGAGTCTATTAAAGCGTTATATTCTTCATCCAATAATACTACTTTTATGCTAGGGGAATCTGTCAGGTGCTTTTCCGAGTGATTTTGAATAGTAGTTATCAGTTCTATTATAAAGTCATTTTTGAGCCCTGTTTCACATTTGCTGTTTATTTGAGAATTTTGCGCGCTTAGAATCCGCTCCGAGCTCTTGATTGGATCCTGTCTTAGTTTTCCGGGTTATCGACACTATTTGGTGCTCCGCTAGTCTCTTCCACATTTCCCTCTCTCTGGGTTTGCCTATAGTTTGCTCTGCTTCCTCTAAAATGTCCCCGGGAAGGTCTCTCTCCCCTTTCGTTTCTTTCTGGGTAATTTTCGTCATACCTCTCTCCTACATCGCTTTCCCATCGGTCAGAAAAATAATGTTCCCTGGATCTGTTTTCATTGTTCCTGCCTCTCCTACAGTTAAAACGGCCCCTGTATCTTGGTCTGATTTGTATAGCATTTATGTGATATTGGTTATCACCTTCCCTCCTGAAACGGTTATTTTGACAGTTTCTGTTCCCGGATTGAGGCACGTCGTTCCAGTATCTCTCTCTGGGGTTATAGTTCCCTCTCGCGTTTCCTCTCCAGTTCGCATTCCTTGCATTATCCGGTATTTGTCGAACTGTATAGTTTTGTCCGTGGTTCCTAATACTTGTCTCGAATGATGATACCAACTCAATCAATTCGGGAATAGAATTTGGCTTCGCAATGAGTAGGTAATGGTGTATGCGTTCTGGATAATGGGGTACAATCATGTTGATGAAATCCCTCTCGCTTATGGGTGGCTCGATTAGTCTACTACTCTGTGCTTTAGTTAGTAAATAATCTACCATGCTTAGGTTTCCGCGTTCATCGTACTTGCCATTAACTAGGATAGACCTCACCTGGTTCTGAGTATTAGTACTCCAATATTTATTCAAAAATGCCCTTCTGAAATACTCAAAATTATTATTCTCTCCCAAAGTCAATCTTACCCATTGGAGAACCCTTTGACGTAAACCTTTACGAACGATTAACATCTTTAGTTCGTCCGGAATCTGCTTCAAACGGAAATACTTCTCAAGGTCATTTAGATATTGTTTAGGATTATCAGCCGAATTTTCCTCGAATGTAGGTACCCCAATCTCATTTAACAAATGGTAGTTTGCATTACTTGCATGGTTAGATGTACATTGGTGCCCTGAATTGAAATTATATGGGTCGGCAGCTGGAATTTGACCTCCATTTGCCTCCCTAAAAGTGGTGCTAGTTTCACTGGGTGAGCTATCATCACTCTGTCTCACACTTATCCTAAGTCTACCAATAGAGCGTTTTAACTCCTTTACACAATTTTCATGTTCTTCAACACGTTTCACAATTTCATGATGATTTAAGAGCTGTTCCGTTATTTTTGACGAAAGTTCATTTATCTTTCCCTGATTCTTTTCTACCACTGTTCTAAACTCTCTAAACTCCCTTTGATGTTAGATTCTAAGGTACTTTGTTTTTTTTCTAAAGAAACATTTACAGCTTGCGGCGATCATAAAGTTTGTTAGCCCCACGTTTGGGCGCCGGTTTGCGGCGATCACCTCCTCATCCGTTCTGTTAGCCCAACGTTTGGGAGCCAGTTTGCGGCGATCACCTCCTCATCCGTTGCTGTAGCTTACTTTGATGCTTCTCCCGTTGGTTCCAGAAGTTCTCAGCGTGTTGGTTCTCTTCAATTTATCCTCGGCTAGCTGCAGTAATTTTCCTTAAACTATATGGGAGCATGGACTTATCCTCGGTAAAGGAAAACGTAGATCTCGGGTGGTGATATAGGAAGACATAGACTTGCTTTGTTTATGAAAAGATGACACTGCCGTTTCCTTTTATTGAATTAACACTCGTAGTATACAAAACTGGTATTGCCGCTGTAAAATACTGTCCACCGCTGTTAAACTATGGCGTGGATATGGCACGAAATATAACTATTCTTATTGTCGCTTTCAGAGTAGCGGATCTTAGGTGTGTTGCTAAAACTATTTTGATTCCCTGTTTTGGCGCGATATCTCACACATCCTGCAGCATCTCTCCCTGACCACACATGACAAAAACTGTCGCACTGCAATGCTAAAATTCCATGATAAAACTGTCTTTATTCCCTTTTTGGCGCGATGTCTCACACATCCTGCAGCATCTCTCCCTGACCACACCTGACATAAACTGTCTAATAAAATGCAATACTAAGCTGACATTACAAAGCTGACTTGATTCCCTTCTTGGCGCGATATCTCACGCATCCTGCAGCATCTCTCCCTGACCACACATTACCAAAACTGTCGAATAAAACGCAATGCTAAAATTCCATGATAAAACTGTTGACAATACTGTCTTTTTGGCGCGATATCTCACACATCCTGCAGCATCTCTCCCTGACCACTCCTGACATAAACTGTCCCGAATTTTCCCCAAACAGATCCATTTATAGTCTCAGGCTTCTGAGGCTGCTTCCTTTCCTATTGGTCCATTTTTAGCGCGACTCGACGCGTCTAACTATTTCGAATAAACTTTCAGGCATCTTATTGGTCCAAGTTTAATATAAATCGCGGCTTTTCCTACATTTACCGTTAGGTTGTCTTTCTCGCTCACTTGGTCACGGCGAATTATCAAATAATGGGACAAAGGCTCTACACCCTCGCTGTAGGAATAATAGCACTGCGACCGAAGAGAGGTAATAAAACTAGGTTTTCTGCCTTCGAAAGCACTATTCCTGTAGCTAAAACATTCCCTCGTGGACACTATTTTAACATAGCGCTTAAATTATTTACATTACACCATTTATAACTCTACTAATATTGCTAACCTAGATAGATACATAATGTTAAATCACCCTTCTTAAAATATACAAGCAGTATGAGAAAAAAGATATTTACATAGTACGATTTAACATCAATAAAAGTTAATTAATAAATTATCTATAATTACAGTTCTTGGGCTCGGCCTAGAGTTGCCGTTTCAAATTGCCCTGTTCTGGAAAAGAATAAATTTTTCAGCACTTGATATAATTTTCTTTTCCAGAATAATTCCTCTGATTATGGCCTTTGTTCGATTTGTTTTGTTGACAGAGACCCTTCGCTATACCTGTTCCTTCACAAGGGTTCTGACAAACCGGTGATGTTTATATTTGGGTCATTCACTCTACACTTTGTTCCATAACCCCCTCTCTCCCTTTTAAAAACAGGTTTTCCGAGAGACATTCTTATACACAATACATTTCCCGCACACAAATAACTTGTAACGCAAACAAATACGCTAATACCCAAATTAAGTTCTAAAATTAAATCTATTTACATACATATTGGTACATAATTATTATGCATTTATTTATTTCTTTACATCCTTATTTATCGGGTGTATTACCTTTACTATTTGTTCACAGGGTTGCTACCTCATTTCGAGTAAAACTAACCTGATTCTTTTCATTACATTCTTCACCCTTCTCATTTTCTAAACATTTGTATGGTTTGAGCAACTGTTTATGATATCTCCCTACGATCTTGGAATTCTTTATTTCTTGTAACTCAAATGTATCCGAGCCAAAAATTTTAATCACCCTGTATGGACCTTTAAATAAATTTTCCATTCTATGATACCTTTTTTTTATAATTAATAAAACTAATTTATATGTTTAAAGAAAACTGTCTGCATATTGCTAGCATATCAACCAATTAATAATTTACAAATATTGCTAAATATAAAAAAAATAATAAATATTCTGACAATAAAAGCTGTTTCAACCTTAAGACAAACTTATTCAAACAGAAAGAAACTGAAACATATTAATGGCAAAGGTGTTTCTTGTTCTTCTTCACTATCACTAATGAGCATTTAATACTCAAGTCTCTTTAGTAATGCAAAAAATATTCTCCACAACTGCTTAAGATAATTCATTAATTCACATGTGAAAGCTCTCCTTTCCAGGCACTGCAGAGTCAGGATCAATGATATTATGTCTTTTTTTTTTTTAATTTGAACGCTGGATTTTTTTTTTTTATATCCATACTAATTCTCCAAGTTCGATCAACCCTTTCTTTCGCTTCCTTGTTTTAAATTCCTGCTTTCTTTTCTGCGCCCTCTTTGACATTCTTTCAAAAGCTTTCTTTAACGTCTCTTCTCCCGTTAGTGTTTTCGGATATTTAGTTTCTAGTATCTGTAGTAATTTCCCTTCAAGTGTTTCTATCAACTTCCCCTTCATCAGCTCATCTAATTTCCCCTCTACATTCTTGTCTTGTTCACTTAAGTTTCTTTCTAAGTCCTTATTATGCTTACTTCATTTCCCTTTGAAATCCTTATTCTGTTTATTTACGATTCTTTCTAAGTCATTACTCTGCTTACTTACGATTCTTTCTACGTCCTTATTATGCTCATTTATTTCCCTTCTAGATTCTTATCTTGTTCCCTTACGATTCTTTCTAAGCCATTAGTCTGCTTACTTACGATTCTTTCTACGTCCATATTATGCTCATTTGATTCCCCTTCTAAATTCTTATCTAGTTGACTTACGATTTTTTCTAAGCCCTTACTCTGCTTACTTACGATTCTTTCTACGTCCATATTATGCTCATTTGATTCCCCTTCTAAATTCTTATCTAGTTGACTTACGATTCTTTCTAAGTCCTTACTCTGCTCATTTGCGATTCTTTCTACGTCCATATTCTGCTCATTTGATTCCCCTTCTAAATTCTTATCTAGTTGACTTACGATTCTTTCTAAGTCCTTACTCTGCTCATTTGCGATTCTTTCTAAGTGCTTATTATGCTCATTTGCTTTCCCTTCTAGATTTTTATCTTGTTCCCTTACGATTCTTTCTAAGTCTTTACTCTGCTCATTTACGATTCTTTCTAAGTCTTTATTCTGCTTATTTGATTTCCCTTCTAAATTCTTATCTTGTTCCCTTACGATACTTTCTAAGTCTTTACTCTGCTTACTTACGATTCTTTCTAAGTCCTCATTATGCTCATTTGATTCCCCTTCTAAATTCTTTTCTTGTTCACTTACGACTCTTTCTAAGCCCTTACTCTGCTTACTTACGATTCTTTCTAAGTATTCATTATTCTCATTTGATTCCCCTTCTAAATTCTTATCTAGTTCACTTACGATTCTTTCTAAGTCATTATTATTCTCATTTGATTCCCCTTCTAAATTCTTATCTTGTTCACTTACGATTCTTTCTAAGTCATTACTCTGCTTACCTACTATGCTTTCTGACTTTTTACTCTGCTCATTGAATATGCTTTCTAAGTTCTTACTATGTTCATTGAATATGCTTTCTAACCTTTTACCCCGTTCATCTATTATTGCGCTCAAATGTTGAAGGAATATTAGCAGCTGGTTTTGACCTGCGTCAATGACCTGCTCAATCGGTGATTGCCTTTCTAGCCTAACTTCTACTTCTGCTGCACCCATATTTTCTCCATCTGGTGTTATGCTGACAATAGCCTCCCCATTCAGTTCTTTCAAATCTTCCCTTGACCTACTCATGGTTCCGTTAGCAAGTTCTACCTCCCTAGTAATGACTTTACCCCCTCTCAATAACATGTGTTCACAAACTGAATCACTACTCTGCATGCCTTTTTGTTTGTTTTTGAATAAATGTTCTAACCTGTATTTTTTTCAATGTTAACTGATGCGTTCCGGGTTCGAATCCTGGTGAAGTTCTAGAAGCGATGTTCTCAGCCGTTTTGTTGTCCCACGTAGGTAGACTAGAAGTTCGCGTTGTAAATTTGTTCTGCTGTGCCACTTTCCTCTGAAGATTCTTCGTCTGTTCGTTGTTTCCTAGTCCTCCGTTCGTGTCGTTCTTCCCTTCGAGCTCCACGTTATGGCGCCAGTTTGCGGCGATCATAAAGTTTGTTAGCCCCACGTTTGGGCGCCAGTTTGCAGCGATCACCTCCTCATCCGTTCTGTTAGCCCCACGTTTGGGAGCCAGTTTGCGGCGATCACCTCCTCATCCGTTGCTGTAGCTTACCTTGATGCTTCTCCCGTTGGTTCCAGAAGTTCTCAGCGTGTTGGTTCTCTTCAATTTATCCTCGGCTAGCTGCAGTAATTTTCCTTAAACTATATGGGAGCATGGACTTATCCTCGGTAAAGGAAAACGTAGATCTCGGGTGGTGATATAGGAAGACATAGACTTGCTTTGTTTATGAAAAGATGACACTGCCGTTTCCTTTTATTGAATTAACACTCGTAGTATACAAAACTGGTATTGCCGCTGTAAAATACTGTCCACCGCTGTTAAACTATGGCGTGGATATGGCACGAAATATAACTATTCTTATTGTCGCTTTCAGAGTAGCGGATCTTAGGTGTGTTGCTAAAACTATTTTGATTCCCTGTTTTGGCGCGATATTTCACACATCCTGCAGCATCTCTCCCTGACCACACATGACAAAAACTGTCGCACTGCAATGCTAAAATTCCATGATAAAACTGTCTTTATTCCCTTTTTGGCGCGATGTCTCACACATCCTGCAGCATCTCTCCCTGACCACACCTGACATAAACTGTCTAATAAAATGCAATACTAAGCTGACATTACAAAGCTGACTTGATTCCCTTCTTGGCGCGATATCTCACGCATCCTGCAGCATCTCTCCCTGACCACACATTACCAAAACTGTCGAATAAAACGCAATGCTAAAATTCCATGATAAAACTGTTGACAATACTGTCTTTTTGGCGCGATATCTCACACATCCTGCAGCATCTCTCCCTGACCACTCCTGACATAAACTGTCCCGAATTTTCCCCAAACAGATCCATTTATAGTCTCAGGCTTCTGAGGCTGCTTCCTTTCCTATTGGTCCATTTTTAGCGCGACTCGACGTGTCTAACTATTTCGAATAAACTTTCAGGGATCTTATTGGTCCAAGTTTAATATAAATCGCGGCTTTTCCTACATTTACCGTTAGGTTGTCTTTCTCGCTCACTTGGTCACGGCGAATTATCAAATAATGGGACAAAGGCTCTACACCCTCGCTGTAGGAATAATAGCACTGCGACCGAAGAGAGGTAATAAAACTAGGTTTTCTGCCTTCGAAAGCACTATTCCTGTAGCTAAAACATTCCCTCGTGGACAGTATTTTAACATAGCGCTTAAATTATTTACATTAAACCATTTATAACTCTACTAATATTGGTAACCTAGATAGATACATAATGTTAAATCACCCTTCTTAAAATATACAAGCAGTATGAGAAAAAAGATATTTACATAGTACGATTTAACATCAATAAAAGTTAATTAATAAATTATCTGTAATTACAGTTCTTGGGCTCGGCCTAGAGTTGCCGTTTCAAATTGCCCTGTTCTGGAAAAGAATAAATTTTTCAGCACTTGATATAATTTTCTTTTCCAGAATAATTCCTCTGATTATGGCCTTTGTTCGATTTGTTTTGTTGACAGAGACCCTTCGCTATACCTGTTCCTTCACAAGGGTTCTGACAAACCGGTGATGTTTATATTTGGGTCATTCACTCTACACTTTGTTCCATAACCCCCTCTCTCCCTTTTAAAAACAGGTTTTCCGAGAGACATTCTTATACACAATACATTTCCCGCACACAAATAACTTGTAACGCAAACAAATACGCTAATACCCAAATTAAGTTCTAAAATTAAATCTATTTACATACATATTGGTACATAATTATTATGCATTTATTTATTTCTTTACATCCTTATTTATCGGGTGTATTACCTTTACTATTTGTTCACAGGGTTGCTACCTCATTTCGAGTAAAACTAACCTGATTCTTTTCATTACATTCTTCACCCTTCTCATTTTCTAAACATTTGTATGGTTTGAGCAACTGTTTATGATATCTCCCTACGATCTTGGAATTCTTTATTTCTTGTAACTCAAATGTATCCGAGCCAAAAATGTTAATCACCCTGTATGGACCTTTAAATAAATTTTCCATTCTATGACACCTTTTTTTATAATTAATAAAACTAATTTATATGTTTAAAGAAAACTGTCTGCATATTGCTAGCATATCAACCAATTAATAATTTACAAATATTGCTAAATATAAAAAAAATAATAAATATTCTGACAATAAAAGCTGTTTCAACCTTAAGACAAACTTATTCAAACAGAAAGAAACTGAAACATATTAATGGCAAAGGTGTTTCTTGTTCTTCTTCACTATCACTAATGAGCATTTAATACTCAAGTCTCTTTAGTAATGCAAAAAATATTCTCCACAACTGCTTAAGATAATTCATTAATTCACATGTGAAAGCTCTCCTTTCCAGGCACTGCAGAGTCAGGATCAATGATATTATGTCTTTTTTTTTTTAATTTGAATGCTGGATTTTTTTTATATCCATACTAATTCTCCAAGTTCGATCAACCCTTTCTTTCGCTTCCTTGTTTTAAATTCCTGCTTTCTTTTCTGCGCCCTCTTTGACATTCTTTCAAAAGCTTTCTTTAACGTCTCTTCTCCCGTTAGTGTTTTCGGATCTTTAGTTTCTAGTATCTGTAGTAATTTCCCTTCAAGTGTTTCTATCAACTTCCCCTTCATCAGCTCATCTAATTTCCCCTCTACATTCTTGTCTTGTTCACTTAAGTTTCTTTCTAAGTCCTTATTATGCTTACTTAATTTCCCTTTGAAATCCTTATTCTGTTTATTTACGATTCTTTCTAAGTCATTACTCTGCTTACTTACGATTCTTTCTACGTCCTTATTATGCTCATTTATTTCCCTTCTAGATTCTTATCTTGTTCCCTTACGATTCTTTCTAAGCCATTACTCTGCTTACTTACGATTCTTTCTACGTCCATATTATGCTCATTTGATTCCCCTTCTAAATTCTTATCTAGTTGACTTACGATTTTTTCTAAGCCCTTACTCTGCTTACTTACGATTCTTTCTACGTCCATATTATGCTCATTTGATTCCCCTTCTAAATTCTTATCTAGTTGACTTACGATTCTTTCTAAGTCCTTACTCTGCTCATTTGCGATTCTTTCTACGTCCATATTCTGCTCATTTGATTCCCCTTCTAAATTCTTATCTAGTTGACTTACGATTCTTTCTAAGTCCTTACTCTGCTCATTTGCGATTCTTTCTAAGTGCTTATTATGCTCATTTGCTTTCCCTTCTAGATTTTTATCTTGTTCCCTTACGATTCTTTCTAAGTCTTTACTCTGCTCATTTACGATTCTTTCTAAGTCTTTATTCTGCTTATTTGATTTCCCTTCTAAATTCTTATCTTGTTCCCTTACGATACTTTCTAAGTCTTTACTCTGCTTACTTACGATTCTTTCTAAGTCCTCATTATGCTCATTTGATTCCCCTTCTAAATTCTTATCTTGTTCACTTACGACTCTTTCTAAGCCCTTACTCTGCTTACTTACGATTCTTTCTAAGTATTCATTATTCTCATTTGATTCCCCTTCTAAATTCTTATCTAGTTCACTTACGATTCTTTCTAAGTCATTATTATTCTCATTTGATTCCCCTTCTAAATTCTTATCTTGTTCACTTACGATTCTTTCTAAGTCATTACTCTGCTTACCTACTATGCTTTCTGACTTTTTACTCTGCTCATTGAATATGCTTTCTAAGTTCTTACTATGTTCATTGAATATGCTTTCTAACCTTTTACCCCGTTCATCTATTATTGCGCTCAACTGTTGAAGGAATATTAGCAGCTGGTTTTGACCTGCGTCAATGACCTGCTCAATCGGTGATTGCCTTTCTAGCCTAACTTCTACTTCTGCTGCACCCATATTTTCTCCATCTGTTGTTATGCTGACAATAGCCTCCCCATTCAGTTCTTTCAAATCTTCCCTTGACCTACTCATGGTTCCGTTAGCAAGTTCTACCTCCCTAGTAATGATTTTACCCCCTCTCAATAAAATGGGTTCACAAACTGAATCACTACTCTGCATGCCTTTTTGTTTGTTTTTGAATAAATGTTCTAACCTGTATTTTTTTCAATGTTAACTGATGCGTTCCGGGTTCGAATCCTGGTGAAGTTCTAGAAGCGATGTTCTCAGCCGTTTTGTTGTCCCACGTAGGTAGACTAGAAGTTCGCGTTGTAATTTTGTTCTGCTGTGCCACTTTCCTCTGAAGATTCTTCGTCTGTTCGTTGTTTCCTAGTCCTCCGTTCGTGTCGTTCTTCCCTTCGAGCTCCACGTTATGGCGCCAGTTTGCGGCGATCATAAAGTTTGTTAGCCCCACGTTTGGGCGCCAGTTTGCGGCGATCACCTCCTCATTCGTTCTGTTAGCCCCACGTTTGGGAGCCAGTTTGCGGCGATCACCTCCTCATCCGTTGCTGTAGCTTACCTTGATGCTTCTCCCGTTGGTTCCAGAAGTTCTCAGCGTGTTGGTTCTCTTCAATTTATCCTCGGCTAGCTGCAGTAATTTTCCTTAAACTATATGGGAGCATGGACTTATCCTCGGTAAAGGAAAACGTAGATCTCGGGTGGTGATATAGGAAGACATAGACTTGCTTTGTTTATGAAAAGATGACACTGCCGTTTCCTTTTATTGAATTAACACTCGTAGTATACAAAACTGGTATTGCCGCTGTAAAATACTGTCCACCGCTGTTAAACTATGGCGTGGATATGGCACGAAATATAACTATTCTTATTGTCGCTTTCAGAGTAGCGGATCTTAGGTGTGTTGCTAAAACTATTTTGATTCCCTGTTTTGGCGCGATATCTCACACATCCTGCAGCATCTCTCCCTGACCACACATGACAAAAACTGTCGCACTGCAATGCTAAAATTCCATGATAAAACTGTCTTTATTCCCTTTTTGGCGCGATGTCTCACACATCCTGCAGCATCTCTCCCTGACCACACCTGACATAAACTGTCTAATAAAATGCAATACTAAGCTGACATTACAAAGCTGACTTGATTCCCTTCTTGGCGCGATATCTCACGCATCCTGCAGCATCTCTCCCTGACCACACATTACCAAAACTGTCGAATAAAACGCAATGCTAAAATTCCATGATAAAACTGTTGACAATACTGTCTTTTTGGCGCGATATCTCACACATCCTGCAGCATCTCTCCCTGACCACTCCTGACATAAACTGTCCCGAATTTTCCCCAAACAGATCCATTTATAGTCTCAGGCTTCTGAGGCTGCTTCCTTTCCTATTGGTCCATTTTTAGCGCGACTCGACGCGTCTAACTATTTCGAATAAACTTTCAGGGATCTTATTGGTCCAAGTTTAATATAAATCGCGGCTTTTCCTACATTTACCGTTAGGTTGTCTTTCTCGCTCACTTGGTCACGGCGAATTATCAAATAATGGGACAAAGGCTCTACACCCTCGCTGTAGGAATAATAGCACTGCGACCGAAGAGAGGTAATAAAACTAGGTTTTCTGCCTTCGAAAGCACTATTCCTGTAGCTAAAACATTCCCTCGTGGACACTATTTTAACATAGCGCTTAAATTATTTACATTACACCATTTATAACTCTACTAATATTGCTAACCTAGATAGATACATAATGTTAAATCACCCTTCTTAAAATATACAAGCAGTATGAGAAAAAAGATATTTACATAGTACGATTTAACATCAATAAAAGTTAATTAATAAATTATCTGTAATTACAGTTCTTGGGCTCGGCCTAGAGTTGCCGTTTCAAGCTCTTAAGTCATCATCCAATTGCTCCTTTATGGCTAAGCTGGTAACACTTAATTCTGTTTCTACATCCTTCCTTAGTTTTTCTACATCGTTTCTTAGACCTAGTTGTCCTGCTTGAATTTCTTGCACTACTTTCCCTTGCTTACTGAATTTGGAGTCCAATTGACTTTGTAACCGGGTGACCTGTTCACCTAAATATTCCCTCATCTCCTGAGCTAATTCCCCTCTCATCTTCCTGTTTTGCTCTCTGACATATTCGCCTATCTGTATACTCTTCTCATTTAATTTCCCTTCAAAATTTTTATTTTGTTCACTCAAATTTCTTTTTGACTCCTTACTCTGCTCATTTAATTTCCCTTCTAAATTCTTATTTATCTCGTCGATCTTTGTGCTTAAATGTTGAAGGAATATCATCAGCTGGTTCTGACGTGGTCAATGACCTGCGCAATCGGTGGTTGCCTATCCAGTCTAACTTCTACCTCTGCTTCACCCATATTTTCACCATCTGGTGTTATGCTGACAATGGCCTCCCCATTCAGTTCTTCCAAACCTTCCCTTGACCTACTCATGGTTCCGTTAGCAAGTTCTACCTCCCTAGTAATGACTTTACCCCCTCTCAATAACATGTGTTCACAAAACTGAGTCACTACTCTGCATGCCTTTTTGTTTGTTTTTGTATAAATGTTCTAACCTGTACTTTCTCCTATGTTAATTGATGCGTCCCGGGTTCGAATCCTGGTGAATTTCTAGAAGCGATGTTCTCAGCTGTTTTGTTGTCCTACGTAGGTAGACTAGAATTTCGCGTGGTAATTTTGTTCTGCTGTGCCCCTTTCCTCTGAAGATTCTTCCTCTATTCGTTGTTTCCTAGTCCTCCGTTTGAGTTGGTCTTCCCTTCGTGCTGGTCTTCCCTTCGAGCTCCACGTTATGGCGCCAGTTTGCGTCAGTCTCCTCCTCCGTCCGTTGCTGTAGGCTTACCTTGATGCATCTCCCATGTTAATTCCAGAAGTTCGCAGTGTGTTGGTTCTCTGCAATTTTATCCTCGGCTAGCTGCAATAGTTTTCTTTAAGCTATATGGGAGCATGAACTTATCCTCGGTAAAGGAAGCGTAGATCTCGGGTGGTGATATAGGAAGACATAGACGTGCTTTGGTTATGAACAGATGACACTACCGTTTCTTTTTATTTTACTAACCCACGTAGTATACAAAACTGGTATTGCCGCTGTTAAAATACTGTCCCCCGCTGTTAGAATGCGGCGCGGATATGACACGAAGTTTAAATATGCTTATTATCTCTTTACGAGTAGCGGTTCTTAGGTGTGTTTCTAAAACTATCTTTATTCCCTTTTTGGCGCGATATCTCACACATCTTGCAGCATCTCTCCCTGACCACACATGACAAAATGCCAAACTGAAATGAAATGCCAAACTGACAAAACTACCAAACTGCAATGCTAAACTGCCATGACAAACTGTCCCGAATTTGCTCCAAACAGATCCATTTATAGTCGCAGGCTTCTGAGGCTGCTTCCTTTCCTATTGGTTCATTTTTAGCGCCACTCGACGCGTCTAACTATTTCGTATGAACTTCCAGGGATCTCATTGGTCCAAGTTTAATATAAATCGCGGCTTTTCCTAAGTTTACCGTTAAGCTATCTGTCTCTCTCACTTGGTCACGGCGAATTATCAAATAAAGGAACAAAGGCGCTACACCCTCGCTGTAGGAATAATAGCCCTGCGACCAAAGAGACGTCATAAAACTAGATTTTCTGCCTTTGAAGGCACTATTCCTGTAGCTAAAACATTTCGTCGTGGACAGTATTTTAACACAGCGCTTAAATTATTTACATTAAACCATTTATAACTCTTCTCATATTAGTAACCTAGAATCATACATAACGTTAAATCACCCTTCTTAAACCATACACGCATTATAAGAAAAAGATATGTACATAGTATGATTTAACATCAATAAAAATTAATTAATAAATTATCTATAATTACAGTTCTCGGGCTCGGCCTAGAGTTGCCGTTTCAGTTAATAGGTGCAGTAAAGAACAGGGGCTCCTCATGAGTGTACTTGAAATTTTGACTTGATCAATTATCTTCATTTCCCACTGAAAATGAAATGTAACTCACACGACAAGTGTGTACGTACTGTCTCAACTAATGAGTTTTGGTACATAATGAGAAACTAGCCATTACATGCACGTACTGCAGTGACGGTAGTACCCTACCATCCGGAAGAATTCGCATCATATACACCTACTGACAGTGACTGGCATACTAATTGGCCACGATATGAGTTGAGGTATACTCGTGTTGGGAGCTTAGCTTTCAGTATGTCCGATATATTAATATATGAAATATGGTGATTATCTTGTGTTTTGGATGTTAGTATTACATTTTTATGATATTGTTATTTCTTACCACGGCTGCTGTTGTTTGGGTTTTTGGTAGAGCTTGTTTAACTTTTCAGGGTGTGGTACGGGAAGGAAGTTAAGAAGTAACAACTCTAACAAAAGATTAAATCTGTGGAAGAACACAATGCTTTAATAGCACACGCATTTTTTGCTTTAGTACGAAGCTACACAGTTACTTTAGTTTGTTGGAGCTGTAGGACGGTCGCTGAGCAATCAAGTATTTTATAAGTGCTCTAGAAATAATGGTAGTATTTTACACACGTTCCTATGAACTTTTAAATTGATAACATTTCAACGTTCCTACTGCATTATGAGAAGTAACTAATAACCCTGCTTCTGAGAGTTTACATGTATGTTCCTCACATCGCCGGTAGGGTAATAATAAAAATAATAATAATAATAATAATAATAATAATAATAATAATAATAATAATAATAATAATAATAATAGAATTGCACTTTATACGCAACCGTCTTGGCTGCTGGAGACGCTATAAGTAACTTTTCTGCGCTTTAATATTTGAGCATAATCTTTCTTAAAATGTCATTGGCTGTCTTCGTTCAGCTTGGAACCTTCTAGAAAACTTACCAGGCTATTGTTCGTCGTTTCCAAACATGCGACTCCTCTACAAAAATATGTTGTGTTTGCTTGCCGCATTTTCCCTTGCAAAAGACTTAAGGTCTTGCTTTTATGACTTAGGCTTACAAGTCCTTTTTGCTTGAACCCATATTCTAACAAAAACATGTTTTTCGGCCTTTAACAAGGATTCCACAGCTCTAGCTAAACACTTCCACATACATTAAACTTATGCTTATTAATATTATGCTTATGTTGTTAGTACTTTTCTATTTTAGAATTTTATACACGTTGTTTTCCGTATTATGTATATACAGACTGATACCGTAATTATTGACGTAAAGATATAGATAAGGAACAAATAAATAATAGTAAGATAGAGAAATAATAGCAATAAACAATTTCCGCATATTAAATCAATGTATAATGTAAAAGTTTGGGTTGAAAAGATTTGTCCGGAAAGAAGGCAATTAGGAAGTCATATTAACGAAAGTCTTTAGGGACAGCCGAATACAAAAAGCATTATCATTAAAAATTCCTGAATGGCGGTTAAGTTGTAGTTCAAGATGTGTATGAGAGTCACGAAGGCAGAAATTGTGCAAAAGAAAACGATGGATGAAATTCTAAGAATCGGGAGGTACTCCTAGTAACAAGGTAAGAGATTCGCATAGAGAGAATTTTAAGTATTTGCTCGGGCGTGAAATAACATTGGTAATAAAGTGGGCGGAGTAAAATTAATAAATGTTCGTGCAATTTAAATCAAGTCGTTACTCTGGTACCATCACCGGTACTTACTGCTCGTGTGATATTTGAAGCCTTGTGTAAGATTTCGCGGCTCTCACGAGGGATCCTTCCGAAACAACATTGTAACGACCCACGACAAATTACGCTAACAGTTTCTTTTAGCGGAATCAGTTATTTCAAACTGTAAAATTGATACTGCAGAAGTTATCAGGTATAGTAAGTCACTTAATATAGTTTCGAGTGCTATGATTCATAATCAGTTTCATTCTTTATCTTCAAACGGTCGGAAACTCGCTTCTAAAGCTCAAGTATTAGATCACATTAAATTTCTCATTAAATTTGAACTGGTGTTGTCCTTTCACAATTCGTCCACGCTTACATCATGCTCAACCACTGGAGCAGCTGGTCCTCGAGACAACAGAACGAGCTACGAGATAACTACAACATAAGAAGCAGGTAAAGTATACGGCTTTAAAGGTGAGGGACAATCGTCGTGCATCACCAGTTACACAAAATTATACACAATTTCTTTTGAATCAATAGGACTTCATGAGCTATTCATAGAAAATTCAAAATATACGTTTTATTTATAATGTAAGTGTTTTTATATATGAACGTTTTGATATAACTGTACATCTATTTGGAGAAAATAAAGAATTGAGAAAAAAATTCCATGTAAAAGACTGCTTGGGGTTGATATAGGATATGTAACTTGTATTTATTTATTTATTTATTTCAATTTTGTGTCACATGTTTGAGTTATTATTTTCACACATACGTACATGGGTACGTTTTTCTAAAACAACTGTTTTTGTTCAGAGGGTCCCAAAACTTTTGTTTTCGGTATAATTTCGATATTTAATTCTTAGATGGAATGCAATAGATTCTCTGACTATTAGATACATGGTAGAGGAAGTAAAAATGTAAACATAATTTTGGTGACTAGGAGAAAACACAACATTTGCACTTTTCTTTATGTTTTGTAAAAAGGTTACATGGTTTCTTTGCTTATTTCAGTGAAATGGGATTATTTCCATAATGTTTTGCGACAGCAAGTATGTACTGTATAGTATTACATTTCGATGTCCCTTTTTGCTAATTAAAAGGGTTGAACTTTAATTCCAGTAAAAGGCAGTATGGTTCATTAATGTGAGCTTCAATGCTTCTGTCGGTAATTCTTCACTTTTGCATGAATAGTTTCAGCAATTAATCACTTAACATTTAATGAGCTATCGTTAATATGCAAAACTGATTTAAAGAGAAGTAGTTCATGCAGGGTAATAATATTTTTTTATCGAAACTTTCTGATGAATTCCTTTTTTTATTAATGAACAGCATTTCATTGAGGTTTTAATTAATCTCGTAATGCCATACAGCAAAAAGGGGAGGTACATTCCACAAATAATATATATCAGTTCATCCTTGTGAGCTAATACTGACACAAAAACTTGTACAAATATCATAGTTAAACTCATAACATTCAAGGATGCACAATTGCTAAAGAGTTGTAGGGTCTTCTCCAAGTCCTTTGTTCTTTGTGTAAATATTTCTTTTACTTCTGGAAAGTGCAGGTGAAAGTTAGATTTTCAAAGTGACTTTAACCACGAAATCTCAACGTTGGTAAAGCAGAAAATCGAAATATGCAATGCAAAACTTAATATGGAAATCTTATTTTTATTACATGACTTCTGTTATTTGTTGCAAGTCTATATATGAAAATGAAAAAATTACATTCACGTTACCTCTTCTCACTCTTTTACACTCTCTTCTTCCAAATGCTTATTCTTCTATTTCCCTTTAATAAAAATAAACCTTTGTAGAAATTCTGTTATTACAGATATTGTTGTGGGTAAAAATAGATCGGTAGGCGTAGGTGACATTCAAAAGTTTTAGAAGTGGGTCGCGTTGAAATAACGGTATCAAGTAACTGACAGTTTAAACCGACAGGAAATATCATCTTGGAAATGGTTAATTAAAAAAAAAGAATTTATTTTGGATAACGTGTTTCCTTCAACACGATTTACCTCTTTCGTGTAGTAAGATTTTGTATCTCTCTTACGTATCGAAGTAACACAGAAGTCATTCAGAATGCACAAATTCACAGGCTATTTAGAAAATCGAATATGTATATGTTATCGTGCATATGTCTTAAGCAATGTCTTTTTAATCAAAACAGTTGAAAAAATGTTTAACAAACCAAAAATAACGGGCATTTTTTTCGTATAAATGTGTTTTGGGGAGAGGGAATATTCTTGAATATCTTGGTATCGTAACCTTGGAACTTGATGAAATTAAACATCAAGTTTAGTATTTAACCGAGTTTTCGTTTTTGAGTTATTCTATTCAGAGATACGCGCACGCACACATACAGACCTTTTTCTAAAACTTTCAGTTTTAGTCATTTAACCTCAAAACGTATATTTAGATTTAAAGTCTACATTTTGTAATAGCATGGGCTATATTTTATGTCAAACGTTAATGAGATAGTGTTATTATATAATAGGCTAACCAAGTCATTTCCAGCATCCATCACGTCTGTTGTCTCTCAATGTATAAGTCCCTTGAGACAATAATGAAGTATGCCTGTCTTATTAGTTCTATTTGCATTTTAGATGTAGCAAAGTATGTTTTGCCAACACCCATTCTTTAATTACAGAACGTAGCCTCTAACTACAATGGATATATGGTAACAGAAAGGATAATAATAAGCAGAGAAATGGCTAACGACAGTAAATTAACATCAGCAGCAAAAGAGCACAAAAATTACTACATTATTTAAAACTAACAAGCGTCCCTCTCACAAATATACAACGAGGTATGAAGCCTGCATTAACGCATTTCCAGTGAGAAATAAAAATATGTGATTCAACAATAATTTCTGTTCGCTATTAAATCACAATATAAGCCTGCATACAGCAGAATGCAGAATGAGGCCCTTGAGAGCTGCGCCATGCACAAGTACGTGTAGAACTCTAGCAGCCATGTGAGTTATTGTGCAATATCGCTTCATTATTCCTGCATTGATTTTATTGGAGGACAAATCACCGAAAAAAACCACACTATTTCCTACCTTTGTCCATCCACATGTCAAAAACAGTGCAGAGAATTAAAGTGTCCCTTTGTCACTCTTGGTTATATAAAAATAGCACGAGATTAGTGTTCTAATTGCGCATAATTAACACAAGATCACACTTACAGGAGTAATGAATTCTGGCTAGTTCTCTTTTGTAATAGAAACACAGATAGTGTGACTTTTAATTGTTGATTATACATTTTTAATTTCTGTACCACGTACATAGTAGATAGAGGAAGTATTGCATTCCACCCAAAAATTCGATAGCGAGATTTCACCGGAAATACATATTTTGTTATCCCTGAATCAAAAGAGCATTTTTACTTTCTCTACTACGTATAGTAAGTAGGGGAAGTATTGTATTCCATCCAAAAATTCAATACCGAGATTTCACCGGAAATACATGTTTTGAGATCCCCTGAATCCAAAAAAAACATTTTGGGAAACATATCCGTGTGTGTGTGTGTCTATGTGTCTGTCTGTGAACAGCATAACTCAGAAGCGAACAGTCGGATAAACACCAAACTTGGTAGTTAGGTTCAGTATCTTCCAGAGATGCGACACAAAGGTTTTCAAGAAAATCCCCCACCCCAGACTACCCTTTACATGGAACATTTTTCGAAAATTTTAATTTTCTCAAAAATGGCTCTAACGATTTTGATTAAAATATCATACGTTTAAGATATTTTCATGACAAATAAAATGCATATCTTGAATTTTCTGGGAATGTCTCCAAAAGTATTCCTCATTGTGAACGACTTTTGCATAACTGGTAAACCAATAAGAGATAGACAAAATTTTACTGCACAAAAAATGTAGATCGTGTTAAAACACACAATTTATGTCATACACATTTTTGTTGTTGACTGAACCATTTTCGAGATATTGCTTGTTATTCCCATAAATTTTTCAATCCTTATTTTCTCAAATGAGAATTCGTTATTCATTTTTTTGTCTTGGATATGCAAAGAGTATTAATCTGTGGCAAAGGGAATGGTGCTGCACCTAGCAACCAGCTATTAAGAGATATGTATGTGCTTAAAGGCTACTGTTTTTCTATATTGTCCTTGTAAATATATATTCCCCTTACATCTACAAGAAAATTAGCAATAAGATAGAGTCTGTAAATGTTTATCTCGATTAACATGAAGTAGATGGAGAATAAGCGTGTGTAAAAATAGTTTGTACAAGAGTAGAGAAAGTCATGTGAGTGTAACACATAAGATTTTTAGAAAAAGATCCATTAGGTGTGTGTGTGTGTGTTAGCAGCATAACTCAAAAAACGAAAACTCGAATAAATATCACACTTGATATTTGACTAGAGTACCTTCTAAAGATGTGATACTAAAATTTTAAAGAAAACCCCCCACCCCAATTACCCTTCCCATGAAACATTTTTTTCGACAACTTTTGAGTTTTTAAAAAAATAGTTCTAACGATTTTGATTAAAGTATCACATTAGATACTTACATGGCAGATAAAACATATATTTTGAATTATTTGGGAATAGGTTGTGAAGTCCTCCTCATTCGGAAGGAATTTTGTATAATATGGTATAACCAGTAAACATTAAGCGATAGACGAAAATATGCCCTACAAAAAATGTAGATCTCTTTAAAACGCACAATTTCATTAAAATAAGTTTTTCTGTGGCATAAGTCAGTTACGTAAATTGAATTGTGTTTTGCTTATGACACTCTTTAACTGCTGTAGTCCTTAGCGTCCCATTCTATATTGGGCGTGAAAGAGCTGTAATTTCCCTCAGGGGCCTCTTTATCAGGCTTGAGGTTCTTTTACGTGCCATAAATCTACGACACTGGAGTACAGGCTTTACTTCCCTTCCGAAGAAAGCCATGCTAAGGATTTTTACGTCAGAAAATATCCATCGCCCTCTGCCGAGTTTGAACCCCGGACCTCGGCACCTAGCCATTTCTGTGATATCCGTTATTAAAGTTTCGAATTGTTCAACTCTTATTCTTTTAAAGTTTCGTCGATTTTCGTTGTTTCTCGCGATTGCATGGAATTTTAAGGCCAGCGTATGGCGTCCAGTTTTTAAACATTTGACTATTGATTGACATACAAACTAAACATTTGACTGTTCTGTTTGTATCTATAATGAAATGTGTAATGCCGAAATTCTTGCAAAGGTGTATTTGGATTGAAATGTAGTATATAGAAAAATAAGCTTTAGTGAGAATAATTTGTATAAACATTAATAAAGATAGAGGGTAGCGAAAAATCATGTGAATATATCACATTAGCTTTTTGTTGTAATCATTTGTTTATTTCATGTTTACTTTTACAAATACTTGCTATTAATAAGAGGGGTATTGCATTCTACCAAAAAAGTCTATGCTTTTACCAAAAATACTCATTTTTAGGCTACCTGAATCAAATTTCATATTAACTTTATCTGCTATATACATATTTGGTACTGTACACTAGCCATACATTAAGTTTCTGTGATAGGGTAAAATACGTAACCAACGAATTTTAATGAGTGTTAAATTACGACTTACAGTATTCCCTCAAATTTTCACCATTTTCTTCCACTTTCCATTCGTTTCTGAATTCTGCTTTTACAAATCTTGGCATTCTGAATAAAGAAATACTAAAAGTTGCTGAACTAAGAAGAGAATAAACTTTTGTATCCCATGGGAGATTTAAGTTGAAGCTATAACTTTCTCTCAGACGAAATCAATATGAGAAAACTGAAAGCAAAACATAAAGTTTATGTTTCTCTTTGCTCTCTTGTATTGGGAAAAGTGAAACGCTTGGCAACACAAGAATAGATGTTAAAAAAACTGGAGATTTCTTTTTCTTCCTTTACCTCTAAAGAGGGGTAGCACGGTCAGGGTCGCATTAACAATAGGGCAGTTCTAGAAGCCGTGAGACCGTGCTCAGTAAATTGGAGAGGCTAAAGGGGATGTTCCTACCGGAAGTACATCATCACTGGGACATGATTGTTTGGGAGATCCTTGTAATTGTGCCTCCGCTTGCTCATGACGCCAAAGACACGTCTGACAAATACTGCAACCACTTTCCACCATGGCATGGTCGCTTACCGAATAACAATGTCACTAACTGATAATTACAGATGCCGTGTTTGTAATGTTGGACCCCAAGATCTGGAGTGTAGGATTTGGCAACAAAATATAATACACTTTGACGAGCAATATAGTCCGTAGTACCATACTGCGTGTAGTAAGTAGGGAAAGTATTGTATTCAACCCAAAAGTTCGATATTTAAATTTCATAAGTATGTGTTTTGAGGTCCCTAAACTCCCAGAAAAGCATTTTTAGAAAAATGGCAGTGTACACTTTTCATTACATAACTCAGACTTAAGTCGAATGAATACCAAACTTATTTTAAATTCCGTATATGTTCCAAAGATGAGACTAAAAGATTTTCAAGAAAATCCCCTACCTCCACCTACCCTTTAGGACATTTCTCGGCATGTTTATTTTATAAAAATGGTTGTAACGAGTTTAATTAAAATACAACATTTAAAGACATTTACATGAAAAATAAAATGTATGTCTTGAATATTTGGGAATAGCTTGTGAAGTCCTATTCATTCGAAAGGGACTTTGTATAATCTTTGTATAACTGGTAAACATTTAGAGATACACGAAAACATGTTTTATAAAAATTTTAGACCTCGTTAAATTACTAAATTTATTTCAAATAATCCTTTAATGGCATTAGTCATTTCCGGGATAACCGTTATTAATGGTTCGAATTGATCAACACTCTTTTCACTGGTTTCTCACGTTTGCATGGAAAGGGTATGGAATTTTAAGACCAATATAGCATCCAGTACTTAAAAATTTAAATATCGCTTTTCCCTTTGTATCCTTAACTAAGTGTTTAATGTAGCTGTTTCTGCACAGGTTTACCTGGATTAAACTGTAGTGAATAGAAAAGTAAGCTTTAGTAAGAATAGTTTTATACCAACTATTAAACGATAGAGGGTAGAGAAAGCCGTGTGAATGGGACAGGAGTTAATCTGCGGTAATAAATACCGTTTTCTTCTTGGCTACAGAATGATTCTCGACTGATGTTATGGTTATGTTTATTGGGAACCGGAGGAGGATTTGGTCAGTTAAGCTCACATTTATCTACTGTACTTCTGGAAACTTCTAGGAGGAAAGGGTGAATGAAGGAGACGTGGGTCCAGAATTCCCGGCCACCACTGGGACACAGGCGGCGTCCCTATCGCCCCCAGACCCCGCGAACATGACGAGGCCTAACTTTCCCCAAGGAAAGGCCTTTCTGGGGACACGTCACACCCGAACGCCAGGGGTTTTGGTTATTCACGCCTTCGAACATTAATGAGTTCGTGCAAACTGGGGAGTTGGGCCTTTTGGAATTTGAACGATGTCCATTTCGTTTGTTATATCAACAGAGTTGGTGCATCATTTCCTGTTCGAACCCCCAGTGGACCAAAGTCGAACGATGCAAGTGAAATGTTTCTTCTTAAAATTAAATGAACGAGACTCCAGGCTATTGAGAAATTACATGCAAACATATGGGATGCAACCAGCATAATAGGACATCTATTTGTCGCGTTGCACTAAAGCCTACGACGGTGTAAATTGGAACATCCTGGTAAGAAAACACTCCGCTATTCTAGGGCAACGAAACTCTTCTGCTACTAATTGAGAGCATATTGGCGTTCAACCGACATAGCCCAAATAGCCCCTTAGCCACATACTAATTCAGCACATAGTCACGTGATGTAGGCAAAGAAGTTGCGTCAGAGTAAATCGCTATGCTTCTCTATGCGGACGTTATGATTCTTCTGTGAAAAGTGGACCCTGAACAAGCTATATAATTGGTCGCAAAGAAATGACTTAGACATAAACCCAACGAAACAAAGATCATGAAATTCAGAATGAGGAGGAAACGTCGCCACGGTAGACAACTTCCAGTACTGAAATGATACGTTAGAGTTAGTAAATTCTTACAATTACCTGGGATTAACACTCAAGTCACGGGGAAAAGTTTCACGAAGTATATAGAAGAAAGATTCACCGCAGCCATGAATGGCATTTTTGACACTAGGAACATCAAAAATTTATTCCTTAACACGGCCTTGAGACTATTCCACATTAAAATTGTCCAAGTAGCATGCCATGCAGTCACTAAAACTTGGACCCACCTTACTCTGTAAATCTAAGCAGACTGCAGGCAGTGAAAGCAACTACTTGCATAGAGTATTGTTATAGAAGTAATTAATAAATTCAACAATCGGCGACTATCTTCAACTTAAATTTTAATGTTGAATAACATATTAATCAGTTAAATAAACTGGTGTTAACCTTTCACAACACACTCGCACATACCCTAACATAAATAACTCATTGCTATACCATTAGAGCAGTTGGTGAAAGAGTCACGCAGAACGAACTACGAGATGACGTCATAGAACTCAACAGAGCAGGTGACATTAAATATTATCAACATTTGAAGCAAAGTGTACGCCTTCAAAATTGTCACACCGAGAACGGCTTAAACCGTTTCCATTTTTTAAATCCTTTATTTCCACTAGTGTAATTTCTTTAACAGTTCTTATCCAGTGCGAGCTCCATTGTTACGTAACCACCATTTCACGTATTATGTTAAAGTTCTATATGCCATATGCGAGGGCAGTCCAGAAATTCCCAGGCCTATCGTGGCGATGAGTAGGGCTAGAGCCGCCATCTTGGTGTCAGAACGTTCCTACATTCAGTACGCATCCAGCTGTGGTAGCGTGCGGACTGTGCCTTCCTTACTGTGCTCTCTTCGAGTTGTTAAAATGTGTGTTGCAATAGAAAATCCCGCCACTTGTGAAGTGCGGTTAGCTACAAAGAACAAACCAATTGAAATTTATCGTGAACTTTGTGATGTTTACGGGCAGGAAATAATGAGTGAATGCCGAGTCAGGCAATGGTGCATTAATTTTAAAAATGGCCGTACAAATGTTCATGACGACGATCGCAGTGGCAGGCCTAGCCTTATAACTGGTGAACTGTCAATGCAAATCAATGAAATATTCGTGAAAATCGTCGTCTCACGATTACAGAACCTTCGAAACATTTTCCCCAAATTTCACGGAGTTTGGTGCATCAATTTGATGTTTTGATACTGACGCTGAACTGCATGGCGGTATAAACCAGTGGTTGAAGTTGCAGGCGGCAGATTTCTACAGACTGCAGGATAAATGCCTCAATTTGAATGGCGATTATGTAGAAAAATAGCTTAAGAGTGTACCTTTCAAACGTAGATACTAAACGTTGATATTTGCAGTTTGTTAATCGTTTATTTTAAAACGGTGTTTATGGACCCCTGCGATAAAAGGAACGATAGCTCTCGCGGAGGGGAACATTTTATGTAGTACAACCATCATCCTCCGACGCATCGCTACGGAGTTATTGACCCCTGTTTGAAGCCTATCCGTAGGATGTTTGAGAGGCACAGCCAGTACTCTTCGACGCTGTTTGTTTACAACCGCTGAAACAAGTGACATCGCCTCCTTCTTATCCATTATGTCCGGTTAGGTTTGGTAGGTTTGAGACGCACAGCCCAATTTAATTCAAAGGGTGACAAAACGAAAGGCCCCAGCATATGATCACTGCAGATTCCAGCCCATATGTTTAAGGAATACTTTTGTTGGTGATGTCTAAACAACACTGCATGAAGGTTCTCAACATCCCAGATGTGGCTGCTCTTGCTATTGAAGTATCCATCTCGTTATCTCGTATGAAGCAGGCCTCATCGGTAAACAAGACGTCGCGGGAAATGTAGGATCTGCAATACTTCGTTGCAAAAACCACTGGACAATCTGAACACGAGGTGCGAAGTCGTGCGGCACCAGGTATTTTCTGGAGGTGGTAAGCGTGGAGTTGATCACAAACACTAAGTGAAATTGGGCTGTGCGTCTCGCGCCCAAACCTAACCAGACGTAAGGGACAATAAAGAGGCAATGTCACTTGATTCAGCGGTTTTAAACACACACTATAACAAAGTGTACTAGCTGTGCCTCTCAAATCTATCCTACCAGATACGCTTCAAAAGGGGCGAATAACTCCGTAACGATGCGTCGGAGGAAGGTGGTTGCTTGACAAAAAAACGTTCTCCTCTGCGAGATCTGTCGTTCCTCAGAGTTTATTACAGAGGTCCTGAAACACCCCATGTATTCTCTGTGGGACAGTCCATTACTTCGTATTGAATTTGCCGTTACCTCGTGCTTGGTCTAAACGCATTTTTCTAGTTGCAATCTTCATTGTTTATGTGAGTTAAGCACGGGATGGTGAAGATCTTATGAGTGCAATTGCTATGCCAGAAGCTTATACGTTTTACAGAAATATTTAAATGTAGGGCATCAGGGAAATTTATTTCTTGAAAACCATATACAGTCATAAAATAGAAATATCCAGGAAAACAGATATTGTATCACCATACTCGTAATGCTTTTGAGCTGTAAAATTCTTCATTGAAACATTTAGGAGTACGCAGGTAGTAGATTGCCGGGGGATAAACATGACAGCGTAATCTCGTTTCTGACGTTACCACAGAATCGGACTTGAAAACACTAAGTAATTAAACTATTCTTTCTGCATGTTTTTTTAATTTCTTGTTTGTTTTTGTAAACATGTGCGCCTCCACTGAGTTTAACACTGAAATACGAGTACAAAGTAACTATTAATTTCTAGTAGGTCTCATAATATCATGATCAACTATACATATTATGGACCTTAACTTACTTCTTCGTGGATTACTGAAACCACATAGATTTTACTTTTTCTATAGTTAAGTATTATTTCTATGTTGCAGGCATCTTATGCAATTGTATTTTCGCATAACATAAATGTGCTCCATTGCATTCGGTATCACGTCGTACAATTTACTGATCCTCTTTTTTTTCAAGAGCTTTCCCAGATTTAACTTTTCGTTTAAGCCGAGACCAAACCTCTGGGAATGAAAAAGTGGAATGTAGCCAAATATTATATACACATTCTAAAACTAACCGGTTTATCTCAAATGATGAACTAGAATCTGGTATTTTACTACTACCCATACCACTATTTTAGAAATGTCTGCACCTGCGCAGGGTCTGTAAGAATCACGTGTTAAACACATTGGCCAAAAACATACAGGGTATTTCCAAATACCTCATATCCTATATTTGTATACGGCGCGCCGGTAATGTTTGTTGTATATTACTGAGCTTTCAGGGGTGATACAAAACTAATCATTTAGAGTTTTGGCTCTTAAAGTGTAGTGATGTGTGTTTTTATAACACACTACAAACGGAAGCAGGATTCGAACTTGGAACCTCTTCCTTAGAAACCCATCATCCTAACCACTCGTATACGAAACAACTGTGGATATGTTGGTCAAAGCGGCTAACAAATAGGTAATCTTCATATGTTTGATTCATTACGTACGGCAAAATTATTATTGATATTATTATTACTATTATTATTATTACTATTATTATTATTATTACGGTGTACTACATTATTGTTCATAGTATAAGCATACAATACTATACGAAATGTACAGCTAATAAAATATAAACAGATATGTTATATATAATTAACAATCAAAGATAAATGTCAGTACATCAAATACACTTGCCTCATAGACGGCGGGAGTATTAGCGATACAAGAAACATTTTTAACGAAATGACTGGAACGTAATGATGAAACCGTAGAAAAATTTCACCCTTCCCCTTTGTTGTCTTTGTATTGCCTACTCGCACACACTGGTCAGTGATTTGGGAACACTGTATATTACACTCTTGTATTACATCAAACATAAAAAGTCGAAACTAAAGATTAAAAACAACTAAGATATTATTATTATTTTTATTATTATTATTATTATTATTATTATTATTATTATTATTATTAGTATTATTATTGGTGCATACGCCTCGCCATCCAGGCCATTGAGTCCTTCCTTTTATTTACCTTAAATCTCCATAATATACAGTCACTGAAAAAAGTATTCGTCCTCTCAGCTATATCACATTAATACACATTTTATATGCAATCTAAGACCAGATAACTGCCAATGTTTAGGGTTTATAACGTGTTACTGGCCGCTTTTTAACTATAAAGCTGAAAAGTGGAAAATATTGTCTTTAGTTTATAACAATGACAAAACTTTATAGCCCACTCCACACTATAAGTATTCGTCTGGCAAACTAGGCAGCAACAAAGCTACCCCATTACATGATTCTCCTTCCTTCAGCTGATGTACATATGCTGTGGTCAGTGGGTTTTGTGCCTTGAAGCTGAAAGCATCAGAACAGACACCATGGCACGGAAAAATAAGGAAATGACAGGAAGAAAGACTATTGCAATACGATACCTAAAAACGGAATAATAATAAATAAAATGCTGAAGTAGTAAATAGGCCCATTACTACTTGAAGTTATATTGTAGTTCCACAGTTGGGGAGTCAAAACTTGAAGTTCCTTTTTATCACTGCTGTTTGCACCACGTACTACGATACAAACTTTCCGGTGGCCTTCGGCCCGACGTTTAAAAATCACTTTTGTATTTTTAATGTTTATTTAAATATTATATATGTATGCCTCGGCTGCGTCAGTAGTAATTTGAAGAAACACATATCTCTTAGGAGGGGTAGTACGGCTAAAGAATGTAGGCTTACACAAATTATAATTATAATACTTCACTCCTTTTATTAATCCTTCACACGATTAAATAACACTTCACTGATATATCCTACTGTAGAGCTCTGAGATTTTTTTGGTTAATTGTACTTTTTAACACGTAAACTTTATATTATTCACGTCGTAATGAACTTTATATTTCTCACACCGAATACGTACCGAGCGAACTGCTCAGGAACGTTGCCTTCTAGCATCTGGCTTCTACCGCTTAGAATTATAAATTCCTGTATTTCAAGTCTCTGTTTGGCTAATTCTACTCCAATAGAATACTTTTATTTAACTTCAGCTTTTCTAGTTTTTGATTGGATATTTATAAACTGTTTTAAATATTACATTACTGTTCCAAGAATTATTAGTATCATTACTAAACTTTCTAATTCATTATTGCTTCAAGCTTACCTCATTGTTACCTCATTGTTAGCAACTTTCGACTTCTATTCTCACAGCTCCTACATTGTTAAATTACATTCACATAACATTATTAAACATGTACATAATATAAACACAATACAATGTCTGTTACATACGTTTTATATATTATATTATACACATATAGCTTTAAGGCGGCCTGTTATTTTTTATATTATATAATTAGACTGAAATCATTTAAGTGTTAAAAATACTGCCTCATACTTACTGTTAAAGAGTGCATATACAGATTTAATCAAACAAAAACAAATCAAGGAAAGGTCAACCTTCAGTTATGACTCACAATCAGGCTGAAAAAAACTGAGATAATTAAAAAAGTGAAAATAGATCCTAAATTGAGCGCCACAAAGATTACTGCAGAGGTGGGAAAGGAAATGAGAAAACATTTAAATCCACAGACTGTAAGAAACACTCTTCATGAGACTGAATACTACAACCGAATAACCCGCAGAAAACCATACATAACCAAGGTTAATACAAGCAAGAGACTGGAATATGCCAAAAATGACATAAATGATGTTTACGACTTCTAGGAAAAGATAATTTTTACCGATGAAAGAAAATCTAACTTATTTATCTCCAAATAAAGAGTTGTGATAGAAAAATTGTGACTTAAAAACGAAAAATTTCACAGCCACTATTAAACATCGTGGAGGATATTTGTTTGTGTGGGGTGTATGAGTGGCAATGGTGTAGGCAATCCGTGCTTTATTGATGGCAACATGGGCCATAGGCTTTATATCAACACACTGAGGTCACATCTTCCACAGAGTGAACAATGAGGGTCTTACAGATGGCTACATCTTCACACAAGACAATGACACCAAACACACAGCCCTGAACACGAAGCTCTGGTTGTATGAAGTAGGTTATTGCTTCACGTATGGAAGGCCAATTTGAAGTAGAAGTTGTATTGTAGTTCAAATGTTTAGGAGCTGAATTTGAAGTAGTTGTAACAGAACGTATGGTAAAAAGTTCCCGGTGGCCTTTGGCCCAAAAATGTTTAAAAAAATATTAACTTTGTAATTTTGACTGTTTCTTTAAATATTATATATTTATGTTTGCCTCGGCTGCGTCAGTATTATTGTTAGAGACATGGATTTCTTTGCAGGGAGTAGTGTGGCTAAGAATGTAGGCTTACACAGATTATAATTTTTATTCACTCCTTTTTTTTAATTCTAGACACGATTTAAGTAACACTTCACTGATATAGAGAGCTGTAAGACTATTTTATTAATTACTTGCACTTTTTAACACGTAAACTATTTTCGTCTCACACGAATACGTATTAAATTTCTCGAGGACGCATCTCGCGTCCTGTTAGAAACACTTGTCTACAAACAACGCGTCCAGTTATGAGCGCTGTCTACAAGCAACAGAGCTCTAAATTTGTACAATTTGCCCTATTACAGTTTCTGATTGGCTAATCCTAGTCAAATAGAATACCTTCATTTAACTAAAGCTTTTTCTGGTTGTTGATTGGCTATTTTATAAGCTGTCACAAAATTTACATTATTGTTGCTCCAATAATGACTAGTAGCATTATTAAACTTTCTTACTCATTATTGCCTCAAGGTTACATAATACATTCACATAATATTATTGAACATTTGTACAATAATATAGACATATACAATGACTGTTACAAACATTTTACAAATTATTACATACACATATTCCTTTAAGGCGGACTTTTATTGAATTTATATATTATATAATTAGACTGAAATCATTTAAGTGTAAAAAATACTGCCTCATGTACAACCCACATAATGAACGGAAACACCTCCGCAATCACCAGACGTTAATCCAATTCAGAAGTTATGACATATTGTTGAAGAAAATCTACGAAAACACAAGATATTAAACAAGAATGTTCTTAAGGCGCTATTAATGGAGGAGTGGAACAAAATTACCAAAGAAACTACAAAGAGTCTTGCAAAATCAATGCCATGAAGGTTGCGTGAGATAATAAGGAGGAAACGAGAGCCCACCAAGTACTATGAATATATACCCATAAGTCAAAACAGTGGTGTTGGAGACGAATATATTTTTGAAGTGAAAAGAGATCATTGTGATTTTATTTAGTTTTTCTTATTTTTGTTAAAACAAAATATTATTTTCTTAACATTAATTATGTATTCTTAGGACATAAGAACTAAACTATTCTTTAATTACTAACCTTTATTTGCTTTTAAACTTAACAAGACCAGTTAGACGATACTTTTTTGAGTGACTGTATACCTAATGACCATATGTTAGTCTTTCATTACCTTTCATTTCTATAACTAGTGTATAATTATATTTATTTTACACAGTCTTGTGTTTTTACACCATTCTACCACGCGTATGTTGTAACCTTCGCCACCCCCTCCTCCACTGTGGATGCCAAAACATATGAAAAAGCGCTTTAATGACGTTTGTACGGCCTCAAAATATTTTGTTTTCAAGAATGGGCATCTTGAGCGTAACGCTTTTTATTCTCATATAGTCTACGCTCACCGTGCGTGTTCTAATTGTTCTGGCCTCTTTCCCATTCTCACTTTAGCGTCATTTTAAAACATTGTGTTGCAGATAACAGCTTAACTGAGTGGGTAAAGACTTGCTACAGTTCCATAAGTTACATGGTAGTAAGTTACAGTTTTACAGTATTTAGTTTCAGAATAATTATGGACATAGCGAGAGTTTATATAAACATTTTACATGGTTCTATTTGCATTTTAGGCACTCATTCTCACACAAAAGCGTGTTTCAGTATAAATCTAAAATCATGACTTTGAATTTCGAAGCAGTAATGATGGTCGGCACTTTTGAAGCCATATGCTTTACCTGCTTCTGAAGTTTTATCTCGCACTTCGTTATGTTGTCTCGTGTGCCAGCTGCTCCTATGGTAGAGCTATAAGTAACTTTTAAAGTTATGCGTGAATGTATTGTGAAAGGACAACACCAGATTAAATTGAATGAGAAGTTCAATGTGATCTAATATTTGGACTTTTGAAGCGAGTTGACGACCAATGAAGATAAAGAATGAAACTGATTATGAATAGTAGCACTCGAAATTGTAACTTGCTAACTTCTTCAGTGTCAGATTTATAGTTTGAAATAACTGCTTCCACAATAAAAGAAACTAGAAGCGTAACTTGCCGTGAGTCGCTAAAATGTTTCTCACAAAGATCCTTCGCGATGGTCGCAAAATCTTACTCACGCAAGCGCGTCACTGGGCGCTTAAACAACACCACCACTAATTACGAGATTGTACACGAATGTATGCAAGAACGAAAGTTGATCAGTACCCGCGCCGGCACCAGAGTAATCTCTGGTTTAATCTCTTTATTACTTAAGCTCCGCTTACATTAAAACTTTTCCCACTAACGTTATTTCACTTCGGGGCCAATGGTTAAAATCCTGCGTGCGCCTCTGTTACCTTCTTACTAGCAGGCTTGGCTAAAATATCAGAAATACCTTTTTCTTCTCTTTTCCAAAATTGCCGTGATCCTGCAAACGCACTGAATTTAGCTCTAAACTGGATTCCCTGAATCTTTAAGCTAATGTGTTCTTTATTCGGCTGCTACGTGACTTTCTTGTATGGCTCACTAATTACTGTTTTTCTTTCTGGACAAATCTTTCAACTTAGGCTTATTGTCTTATACATCGAAATTATTTATTGTTTCTTTATCTTTCAATCATTTCTTTACTTAATTGAGGCCGGCAAGTGCACAACTCGTCTTATCCCAAAAATTAAAAAAAAATTAATTTACATGGGATTCAATACTTCTTGCAGTTCTTTACTAACTGGTGACTTCAGGCTTGAACAAAACTCATCTAATACACCTTCAAGAGAGCCCGAAAACTGCCGTTCAATGCAAAACTCTTTAAATCCATGGCGACAGTTGATGCAGAACTCGTCTAATCCATCTTATAATTCAGAGCAAAACTTGACTTCTCCAATACTTGTTCCACTGCAATTGTGCTGTGTGAAGAGCAAAATTCGCCTTATCCAACGCTAAGAAATATAGCAGTTTCGCTTTTCTGTTTCCCTACATTGGCAGTCCTGTGTGATTCCAACTGTTTTAGTTTAGTTTTGACTAGTCTAATATGCAGACGTGTTATTATGGGGTCCTCTGATATATCCCGAAGTTGGTAGAAAGGGTAGAACTAGGAAACGAGCATCCTATGAATCGAAACATGAAAGAGAGAAGAGGGAAAGGTATGTATGATCGAACTACAATTACGTAGTATTCTTCTATTGTTGAATAAGCAATATAGGAATAAGCAGATGTGTTAACAATACACTCTCAATTGTTAAAGGCATTCAGCAAGCCGCGAAGCATTCAGCAAGTCATTCCGATGCAGTAATTTGACACAGAAGGACATAAGGAGATTCCACGAAGCCTTCTACAGTGCAGCTCTATAATTAAACAAGACTGCGTTTTACTGACTTACTGTTCAGCCGTATACCTAAACGGCAGCGTGCAGTCAAAGACGATTCTCGGAAGGGTTTTATAACAAATTATCACGTGAAGCATGTACTAGGTCTGCCAGTTCAGGTGTGTCAGAAAACTTTTCTGGACTTTTGCAAATACCAAGATACAGAACACAAAAGACACCCTGAAACTGAAGTGGGGCCAAAGGAATTCCGAGGTGGACACCGGGTGTCGCAAAAAATATTAATAAGGGAGAATCTGTAATTAAATTCATCCAGAAGTTTAAAGTATTTGACGTCCATTATTGTAGGAGGAAAAACATCAACACGGCAATACTTACCGAGGGAATTAAGCATTAATAAAATGAGACTATATATAATGCAGAAACATCTAATTCATTGAAAGCATCTAAGAGTTTCTTTCGTAATATTTTAATACAAAATTAATACAGTTTTCAAAGGCTCTGTTTTCGATGTATGCTCACTTTGTCTTTCTTATGACGAGAGAATAAAACTGGAAACAGATAAAACTGAACGTTCTGATTTGCTGATAGCTAAACGAATACATAAACTTAGAGCATATTTTGATCTCCTGAAAGAAGATGATAAAGTAGCAACATTTTCATTTGACTGTCAGAAACGTATGGTACTGCCAAAAGTACAGGATCAAGCAGTATACTACAGCAGGCAGTTATACATGTGAACTTCTCCATTGCGCAGGGTTCATCCGAGAAAACAGCATGTTTGTAACTTTGTTTGGACGGAAAGTGAAGGTCCTAAAGGTTGAAACAAAATTGTGTCAGCAGTTATCCAGTCATTTGTGCAAATCCAATTTTTCGGGGTTAAGAAAGTTAGGCTATTTACAGATGGCTGCCGTGGGCAAAATAAAAACACCACTATAATAGGCATGTGTGATAAATGCCTTGCTATTGAAGCACCGTAGAACGTGTAGGTGATAGAAATGATCTTTCCTATTCCTGGCCATTCATTCATCCCTCCCTCCCGATCGTGTTTGCGGGTTAATACAGAAAGAAATAAGAATCAGAAGCACCATCAAAACCCGAAGGATATTTTGAAATCTATAAAAATCATGGAAAGGTAATCAGGCTAGGGATAGATGTATCTGTACAAGATATGCTGCAAAGGAAACATTGAAGTCGCCAGGATCCTGGCATTTTAAATTAAAGACATCTAAACATATTATTTTACAACGTTTTACCCCAGGCAAAGTTCTGGTGCGAGGCAAAAATCTTAGAAATGCTTATTGCAAGGGATTTAGATGTAGTTGTAAAGGTAAAGGAGGAACAAGTTAAAGATGCGAAAAAAGTATTAAAAACATTTGGTGATAATTGGGATGAAAATGAAAGCCTGTATTTTACAAGAATTTAATATCTAAAAACAATATTGCAAATGACGATAAAGAAGTAGATGCTGTTTGGGAGAGTTTCTTGGATAGTGAGGAGGGAGTACTTGGAATTTGACGTTTTATTTTGAACATAAGTTATTAGTATTCCATTTTAAACATAATATGTAAATTTTACAAGACATAAGATGTATGTGATATGAAAACTAGTCAATTTTAATGAGCAAACTATGAAAGCAGTGACTCATTGATATCCTTATGCGAAATTGGTGAAAACAATTGTGAAAATTTAGTTTTATTAACTAAAATGAAATCAGAAATGGTTATAATTATACAAACATTGCAAGAAGTCACTTATTAACATTATCAAACACGAATATTGAGAAGTAAATTGAAAATGTTTGCACTTAATTATGATTTAGTATTCTGTTTCCACCAAAACTCGCCAAATTCACTAGCGTTGCGTGCAAAACTCGCCTTATCCAGATCTAAATTTTGATTTACCGCCATATTATTTGAGACTGATTTTCACGAGAATACATGCATCTTTAAGGGTCCAGTCCGGACATTATTACATTAAAAGAATTTTCAAATGTTCTGTTGTTTGCCTAATTTTAGTTTTTCACGTTTTCTGAAAATTTCTTTTACCTGTATAAGGCGAGTTTTGTACTTGACGGCATCAATTTATATCATTTTAGCTTAATTACAGAAACAAAGTCCCTTTCTAAGTTATACGCATGCAAAGTCTTCTCCAACATGATAGCAAATTAAACTGAGTAAAAATAAAGCGTAAGCATATCTTATTTTGTTAGTTTCAAACATATTCTACTAAGCGAAGCTCACTGAAGTATGACAGATTCACTATCTGCGTTACCTATTCAAGAATTAATTTGTATAGTAATAGTAACTCAGTTTCAAATAAGTTTTCCGGAATCTTAGATATTACACTTAATCTCAGGTATACACTGTGTGTAAAGCATTTGATTTAAATTGAATCTAGGAAAGTAGAAGGAGATACCTAACCTCAAAACCTTTGCTATTGAAACTTGCTACTTAAAATCTGGGTTAGGTTGAAACATGACTTTTAGAAGAGAACAACCTACACCCGCTTATACATTACGAAAGACACTGAAGCAAAGACGGCCGAAGATATCAGGGTATATTACATATTTCACTCCAAAATTGCAGGGGCAACAACACCACAGTTGATACTGAGGCACTAGACAGTTAAGGGTGACTATGACAGGTTTCTCAGCACTCGGAGCGCCATTAGCACATTCCTTCACTCCTAACCGGTCAGGTAGCGTAAAAATGGTCATGTTTCAACTTACTGAGGTGCAGATACCGTCCTGTCAGAAGCATTTTATCCGCAACACTCCCGTGTATAAGAATGATTCGAACTCACAAATACATAACACATGCATGTCCATAATTATGTGAGTGTAACACATCAGATTTTTCATTCTGGAGTATTTTATATGTACTCTGCCCTCGATTTCGTAAGTATCTTTAAAGTGAAATGTTAATTTACATATACCAAGGTGGTACGTATTTTATCTTAACAGATCTTTAACTCACAGATAACCGTAACTTAACACACAAATACCGCTTCTTAAACCGGCTGTCTGCATAAAATCTTTGCTAGTGTACAAATTTCGTAAAAGCTGCTGTTCCTGTTCTCTGAAACAGCTTTAGTGCTGCTTTTCCACGAGAAGAGATGTACTCTTTCTAATCACATCACGTATGCATGTGCTGTTGCATTTTAACGGTCTTGTTTTCAGATTTCAGACACACATTTCAATGCAAATTCGTTGCATTGTTGGGAACTCGAAGAGGCACGCGCTCACTTAGCCAGAGACAACATTTATTGCTTCTGGGAGTAATTAACCCTCTTCTGCCCAGCGCAAGCTCGAAGTAACGATACCACTTTAAGCTATTCTCTCTGATTTATAACCTTTAGTTACTAATGTTACACTTAAGAAGGAGAATGAATGATGAGTGCATTGATTCTTTCTAAATCGTCTCTTTACTTTTTTGTGCTCAGAGGAAATAATAAGACAGCAGTTGTCCTGATCGCTGCAGCAGGTTAACACATTAAAAAAACCTTACTAGAATAATAAACATTTCGTGTTATAAACATGTTTTATTGTAAATATTATTTTACGCCTCTGGTAATAGTTTATAAAATGGTATTCAAAGTTTCTTTAGACAGTTACTATTGCACAATGTAAATAAGAGATGCTTGCAAAAATTTGATACCGAAATATCATCGGAAATACGCTTTTGAGATCCCCTGTGCTATGAATGATTATACTCTGGTGTGAAAAACCTAAGCACGAGATGGGTAAAGTAATATAACAAATGAAATACTGGGTGGAAGTAAATGAAGGTGCGGGAGCATGTTGCTAGAGGTATCTCACACGTACACAGAAAGCTGGAGTGAGTTTAGCAAGCCTATAGTGCCAAATGGGTCTGGTCCCGCAACACGGGGCTGTTGACGAAACAGGACAAGACAGTGTGTGGAAATTAGCGAGCTGTTGCGGTGCACTTTAGTGGTGTTGTTCATTACAACATGGCGTGCAGACACCATTTGGATGACTTCTAACGGAAAAGAGTCATCGGGAAACTGGAAGAAGGGCGAAGAGTGACGAGTGTTGCTCAGGAGTTTGGAATTACTAACAACATTGCTTCACGTGCATGGGGAACCTTCCAAACCACAGGCACTGCTGTCCCAAGGAGAGGTGGTGATCGATCACGTTCAACTACAGCAGCAGATGGCCGCTACATTGTGCAACAGGCAAGAAGGGATCCACGCCAAACAGCAGCTGCAATTGCAACCACATTTGACAGGACAGTAGGCACGCAATATCACGATCCACAGTGGCACGGTGACCACACAGAGGTGGTCTCTTTCCCCGACGGACAGTATGTTGTGCTCCATTGACATCCGCACATCGGCGGCACCGTTTGCGATGGTCCAAAGAGCATCAAAATTGGACCAACGAGGAATGTGGTCGCGTGCTCTTCTCGGATGAGAGCAGATTCAGTCTTAAGTAGTGATTTTCGACGCACCCTCATCTGGCGAGAGGTGGGAATGTAATCAACCCAGGAACATACTTGAACATGATCGTTTTGGTGGTGCGGGTGTTATAGTTTGGGGAGGCATAATGTTGCATGGGCGCACCGACCTCCAAATCTTTGAACACGGTACGCTCACTGGTCAACGTTATTGTGATACTGTACTCCTTTCCCATGTGCGTCTTTTCATGGGTGCAGTTGGCCCTGACTTCAGGTTTATGGATGATAATGCGCGACCGCATCGAACAGTGCAAGTGGAGGATCTCTTGGAACGAGAGGATATTTGGCGAATGGACTGGCCTGTCCGTTTGCCCGATTTAAATCCCATCGAACATGTGTGGGATGCTTTGGGGAGATGCATTGCAGCGCATCTACATGCACAAACGACCATCCAACATTTGTCAACAGCGCTGGTGGAGGAATGGAACGCTCTACCACGAGAACTGCTTAACTGCTTACCAACCTTGTGGCCAGCATGGGAGCACGATTCAGAGCATACATTGCTGTCCGTAGGGATCATACACTCGTTTAAGCACCATGTATCCATTTCTGTAAATCTAGAGAGCTATCATATGTCATATTGACTTTAGTGTAGCTTATGGTCTTTGAATAAAGTGGCATTTCTGTGAGGCAGTATTTTATATCACAACATTGTAAAAGCCAGAGTGATTGTAGTGTAAATGAACATTATTGTATGACAATGATTTGAGATGTTTGTTAATTATAAGCATTATTAGGAAATAAGTTTACACGGCCTCACTGAAACTGACATTAGGAGCGGGTAACAATGAGCGAGGGGGTGAGTTGTTTATTAATTAGAAGAGACAAGCAAATGACGTCAGAGTAGCGCGCTTTTCTTTAGAAATGGAGGGAATATCTTCCCTAGAGCATACGTGTTCGTAATTTTGATTGGATATAAAAATAGACGCTAATGTTGGCGCGCTTTATTAACCAATAGCAGCTCTGTTATAATGTTTAGGCATATCGGGGTGAGGGAGTATAAAAAGATAAAGCCAGAGACAAGTATTGCTCAGTTCAACAGAATCATCCGCGGGTTACACGTCGCGCAGTCCTACAGAATCTCTCGCATCGTAAAGCTAGTTATAAAATGTGAAATATGCGAATTATAAATGATTATAGTTACATTCTAAAATATAACAGTTTCAGTCGGGCGTGTATCAAGAGTAAACATGTGAAATTAATGAAGTGTGACGGCAATAAAAGTGTAAAAACAAATTCTTTTATCAGTGTTATCTTTTAGTAACAACTGCTTTCCGTTTACACACCCTGTTCAAGAGATTTGCTCGACTGGGTAATAATAGCTAGCCGGAGGGCAAAGAACTCAAAATTCAAAACAATAAAACAATAACAGGCGCTCAGCAAATAAGATAACACGACGATACCGCGACATCTGTTCGTCTCATTGCATATTTCGTTTAGTTGCCTAGTGCAGCATTCCGTAGACGTTCCCTCTATGTATGATTCAAGTTTCGTCGAGCTATGTTACTTGGCATTGTCACAGCTTGCGAAGATTACTTTCATCCTTAGCTTTTGCACACCTGTGTACAATTTGGTCGTTTTGATAAAGTTTCAAGTTCTTTGTTGTGCTGAATTTAGGACGTCTGGTAAGCTGTTGGGGATGTCACAGCTTTCTCTGTGTTATACATAGCAACACAGACTCTAACGGGATGATGAACTGTGAGGTTGAATCTGCAGAGGTCGCACACAGGAGGAGGGTCACGGTTGAGGAGGTGTTTGTGCCTTATAGAAGTATGTCCAATATGTAGACGAGTTAATACAACCTGGTCTTAGCGGTTGAAATGATAATGTTGAAGTTTGTATTCGGAAATGTAGACATCGTGGTGGCTTTGCATGTTTTGCCTCCATTGATTAATGCAAGTTTTTTGATGAAGTTGATGAAGTCCATATGTGGGATCTTGATGTCTTGACGGGGGTGTTTGGCAGCTTCTTTGGCTGCCTGACCAGCTGATTCATTTCAATAATTCCGACGTGAGACTGAGTCCAAGCGAATGATAGTGATTTATCAGAGAATAGTAGTTGGTTATATAGATTCTGAAGCCCCTTTAACAATATTTTGGGGGTTGAGGTTTTTTTGGAGGGCTCTTAAGGCACTCAACGAGTTGGAGAATATTATGTAATTATGTAGTTATCTTTTTTAAGTATATATTGCGAACAATTCGCAAGAATGGATAGAAAGATAGTATGGAGGACTATATTGTATGGTGTAATCAGAAAATACCGCTGCACATCCATTATGACCATCAAGTCCGGATCTATCAGTGAAGATATGAGTGTGTGTTGAATTATACCCAGTAAAAGAAGGAATCATATGACTGAGCTCCATTCAAACAAAAAGGGCAGCATACAAGTCAGTACATGTATTACCGTACTGAACTCTATTATATTTACAATGTACACGGTGATTAAATTCAATAAATGCACATGAAAACCATAAAACAATGATATGAATTCTTCATACACTTCAATCCTTGATAAAATGTGCTTTACAGAAGGTTGGGATTTATCAAAATAGTTGTCTGGATTGCATTTGGTCTGTAATACAATTTGGATTGCAACAGTATTTGGCAATTACTTTCAGAAACACTTACGACCGGCGAATCAACCCCAATTTCGCCGTTAACCGTCATAACTATTGCATAAGACGGGCCCAAATTCTTGAACTCTCGGATGCGAACATAATACATCCCCTATTATTTAACATAATTGAACGAGCATAAGCAATGGTAAAATGGTCACATTCGCCTAGATACTGCTTAATCCTACATTGCCCACTTTTACCAAAAGAAAGTTAAAACACATCACTTACCCGGATTATTCAACCTGCTTGGCCCAAACGCCCGGTGCTATCAGAACAGAAGCCTGAAATGCCCCCAACAATCTCCTAGAAGTGTCTTTACAAATTCTTCCCATACTCCTCTGTAAGCAGCTGTCGATCCAAGCGCCATCATCATGAACTACTTCCACGGCGCATTAGGCCCCCATTGTTTAAACATAAATCACATGTACAGAATAATTGAAAACATAATGAAATATTTTGCGAGCAGTAACATCAGGACAATTTTAGAAAATGGTCTATATATGTGTCTGTGTGAAACTTTTGTAAACAGCATAAACGAAAAGTCATATTAATTCCAAACTTGGTATAAAGCTCAACATCATCTAAGGATATGATAAGATGATTTTTCAAGAAAAACTTCACCTCTAACTTCTCTTCAAGTGGAAACGTTTCGATACTTTTTATTTTCTCAAAAATGGCTCTAACCATTTTGATTGCTATATCATATCTATGACATATTTTCATGAGAAATAAGATGCATATCTCCAATTTTCTGGGAGTAGCCAGTGAAATGTTCTTCATTTGAAGTCTTCTTCATTTTGAATAATCGGAAACCTTAAGAGAGAGATAAAAACGTACTACAGAGAAATAAAATCTTAAAAAGCACACACCTGGTGTCAAATAAAAATTGTTGTGGCTATAATCATTTTCGAGATATTCCTTGTTGAATTTTCAAATACTTAACGCCTTTCTCAACTGGTAAGTCACTATTCGTTTTTTCTTTTTTTCTTCTCGTTGTTATACATACAACGTGGAATTTCAAAGCCGTATTTAGTGACACGCTTTTTAAGTTACATCCCTATCGCTTCAGTTATTGTATCGCAAAAGAAAATGTGTGAGTGTAAAATGAATATTTATGTGGATTAACAGTAAGTATTTACAGTAATAATCTTTTGTGTCAAGTTATTTGATAATGGAGGACAGCGAGAGATAGAGAGAGAAAGAGAGAGAGAGAGTCATTTGAATGAAACACTTAAACATATCGCATTTTTACTTTCTCTACTATGTATAGTAAGTTGGGGAACTACTGAGTTCCACCCAAAAATTCGAAACCCAGATTTCATCGGAAATACATGTTTTGGAGTACCTTGAATCAAATAAAGCATTTTTTGAAACATGTTCGTGTGTGTGTGTCCTTGTCGTTTGTCAGTCTGTGAAGAGCATAACTCAAAAACGAAAAGACGAATAAATACCAAACTTGGTATTTGAGTTTAGTATTTTCCAAGGTTATAATACAAAGATTTTCAAGAACATTCCCCACCCCAAACTACCCTTTACATGGAACATTTTTTTTAAAAAATTTGGTTTTGTGAAAATGGTTCTAAGGATTTTGATTAAAATATAATATGTTTAAGATATTTTCATGCTAAATGAAATATATAATTTGAATTTTCTGGGAATGTCCGCAAAAGTCCCCTTCATTCTGAATGACTTTAGCATAACTGGTAAACTGTAAGAGATACGCAAAATTTTACTGCACAAAAAATGTAGATCTCGTTAAAACACACAATTTATGTCATATACGTTTTTGTTCAGTGGACCATTTCCGATATATTCCTTGTTACTTGTTTGATATTTCAAACTCTCAAAAGGGAATTCGTTATTGGTATTTTTAGCTCCTGGACATGTAAAGAAAATGGAATGCTCCACACGGCAATCAGCTCTTAAAAGATTTGACTATCGCTTAAAGCCTGCACTACTCCCCTTACACCTACAAGAAAATTAGCAATAAGGTAGTTTCTGCAAATTTTTATATCGATTAACATGAAGTAGATGGACTGTAATAGTTTGTATAAATATTTTTGTACAAGAGCAGAGAAAGTCATATGAGTGTAACATATAAGATTTCTTGTATTGCATTTTGTGCTGCGGTTTGTGATAGAAATGTTTTGGCAGGTGTCAAATGAATTCTTTTTCTAAGGCATTACTAGCACTGTTTCCAATATAACGTTTGTGCCCAGCCTCGCTGTATGGATTAAAACAGTTGTTACATTAAACCTAAGGTGTGATTTTACCTCAAGTTGCTACGTGAATTTCTGCTTCAACTGTTACAGTATCAGAGGCAGAGATTATTAATGGTTTGCATACCTCATAAAATTTATACTGAAGATCTTCTGTGCTTAGCACTACTATTTTTTTGGAGAACTGGTAGGAGATAACAAGACAGAGCTGTCTCTGCGCAAACATATTCGCGCTTACATAATGTAAAGGCAGCTCTGGAGTTCGATTTCTTTAGAGCCGGCCTAACTTTGGATTTTTTCGAGGATTTTTAAGCTCGGTCGGCGAATGCAACAGTGGTTCTTCTACCACGAATTTCCTGTGCATAATTTTCTGACCCATCATAACCCTTTAACTCTTTCATTTTCACATTTTTCGGGTTTTAGGACCAGATAACGGTGATTAGTGCGTTGTGGTGTTTACGCTATGTAAGTGTTTCTCTCTGGCGCTTAGAAGCCTTGCTGGTACCCTCTCTTGGGGCCTCGTTCGTCCCGGGATCTCAGTTTGAAGATAGCAGTCGCGTCGGCATCAGGATTGGTGTCATTCTGGAATTCTTGGAGATGTCGTCCTTTCTAACTCACATCGTCGTACAGATCTGGTTGCCCTTCGGGTCTTCCGTTCATAACTTCCTCACAGGAGTACTTAAGTCACAAATGACCTACAATGGCCTACGTGGGGTACTGAGCTCCAGTGTCTGGGAACCTCCTCCAGCTGAATAATACTATTCCTATGTCCAAACGTTACGGTGAGATGATCTGGTCAGCCGGTTATTAGATTGCTACCTATCAAAGGCATCTTGATGCTCGAATCGGGTTCTTTCCTGAGCGCTAGCGACAGCCAGGCCTTGTTCACACGACTGTATATCTTCTTGCTCTAGTTATAATGGGGAACGCAATTATAATCACAAAAGCCTACGGAGTAAACAATTCATATACGACATTTTGAACGCACAAATGTTTTAGAATGTTTAAAATTGAATATTTGTATCCAAAACAGTTAGTTTACTGTTCTTGAGGTTGCAAGTTCAAATATCCGTCGGGCTATTTAACTTTTTATCATTAAAATAAATTTTGGTTAATTATTATAGTTCCCCTATTTGCCCAACACGAAATTAAAAGGAAGAGGGCACATTATTTGTTACAGTCCTATATTTTTAGTACAAAATAAAATATTTAAATTCCAAATAGAAAACCAAATCTTTAATTTTATTATAAAAGAGGAAGAAAAGTAGAGGGAAACAATGGCGGAGAAACATTTGTTTTGTTGTCCGTCATAACGGTAAATGACAAATGTGACATTAATTTATCGTTCTGGATGAGGTTTCATACGCAGTCAATTTAATTTTATAATCACAAATTTCACCCATAGTGTAAATTTATTTGTAAGTAATACGAAGTAGCATAAGCATATTATTTAACTGTATTAAGCAAAACAACTTGTAATAAATAAAAATAAATAATCCACTACGGAAATCAAACTGGAGTCCATTGCGTAGAAGTTAGGTAGCTCAATTACTACTGTACACCAAGCGGTGTGGAGGTAGACAAAATGGGTGTCTTGTGGCTTCTATTATAGAGTTAACCAAACCGACACACAGAAGTTGACGGTTGTGAACCGCACGCTTAATCGAAGGGACGTTGAGAAAGTTTAACTGCTCAGTAGATAGACCACTTTTAGATTATAATGGACAGAAGTATTTTTAATTATGATGTTATTATATTATAAATTGAAGTGAGTCGTTACATAGTAATTCTCATCACATCGGCGCTTGGTATTATCTAAGTAGTGCTTTTGAGAGACATGTTCCTCTCATCTTTAGCTCAAATCGACGCCTCCTCATTCACTCGCCTGACCCCCAAGAAATGATTCAGTAGATGATTTTTAAGCCCTCTGCTGGGAAAAATTGTGATCTAGTGGTCTTTTTCCAACAATTTTCAAGATTACATAGCAGATACAGAAATAGCAAGTTACGGTTTAAATTCAGCTAAAGCCAGCAGTTTAAAATTACAATGTACAGAACTTATTAAAAATATGGATTTCACTATGAATAACAACTTTAGCAAAAACATAAATAAAAAGTCTCATATGTTACACTCATATGGCTTTTTCTACTCTTGTACAAAATATTTTTACAAACGCTTATTCTCCATATTCTCTCTTCATGTTAATCGCGATATCGAGATGTTAATCTTATTGCTAATTTTCTTGTAGATGCAAGGGGAATAGGTAGGCTTTAAGCGATAATCAAATCTTTTAAGAGCTGGTTGCTATGTGCAATATTCCATTCTCTTTACAAGTCCAGGACAAAAAAATGAATAACGAATTGTCATTTAAGAAAAAGTATAAGTATTGGAAAATTTAAGGGAATAACAATCAATACCTCGAAAATAGTTCGCTCAACAAAAAAAATGTATATGACATAAATTGTATATTTTAACGCGATCTACATTTTTTGTGTAGTAAAATTTTGTCTATCTCTTATGGTTTACCAGTTATGCAAAAGGCGTTCACAATGAAGAATACTTTTGGAGACATTCCCAGAAAATTCGAGATATATATTTCATTTCTCATGACATTATCTTAAACATATGATATTTTCATCAAAATCGTTAGAGCCATTTTTGAGAAAATTAAAATTTTTGAAACATTTTCCATGTAAAGGGTAGTCTGGAGTGGGGGGATTATCTTGACAACCTTCGTGTCGCATCTCTGGAAGATACTGAACCTAAATACCAAGTTTGGTGCTTATCCGACTGTTCGTTTTTGAGTTATGCTGTTCACAGACACAGACACACACACAGACACACACACACACACACACACGGACATGTTTCCAAAAATGCTTTTTTTGGATTCAGGAGATCTCAAAACATATATTTCCGGTGAAATCTCGGTATCGAATTTTTCAGTGGAATGCAATACTTCCCCTACTTACTACACGTAATAGACAAATCTGATGTGTTACACTCACATGACTTTCTCTACTCTTGTACAATCTAATTTTACAAACGCCTATTCTCCATATGCTTCATATTAATCGAGATATCGAGATGTCAATCTTATTGCTAATTTTCTTGTAGATGCAAGGGGAATATGGTAGCTTTTAAGCTATAGTCAAATATTTTAACGCTGGTTGCTATGTGGCGCATTCCATTCTCTTTGCAAGTCCAGGACAAAAAAAAATGAATAACGAATTTGAGAAAAAGTATAAGTATTGGAAAATTTAAGGGAATAACAAGCAATATCTCGAAAACGGTTCACTCAACAAAAGAAATGTATATGACATAAGTTGTGTATTTTAACGCGATCTACATTTTTTGTGTAGTAAAATTTTGTCTATCTTTTATGGTTTACCAGTTATGCAAAAGTCGTTCACAATGAAGAATACTTTTGGATACTTTCCCAGAAAATTCGAGATATACATTTCATTTGTCATGAAAATATCTTAAACATATGATATTTTAATCAAAATCGTTAGAGCCATTTTTGAGAAAATTAAAATTTTCGAAAAATGTTCCATGTAAAGGGTAATCTGGGGTGGGGGATTTTCTCGAAAACCTGCGTGTCGCATCTCTGGAAGATACTGAACCTAAATACCAAATTTGGTGTTTATCCGGCTGTTCGTTTCTGAGTTATGCTGTTCACAGACACACACACGGACTTGTTTCTAAAAATGCTTTTTACTTTTTACTTTCTCTACTACGTATAGTAAGTAGGGGAAGTATTGTATTCCACCCAAAAATTCGATACCGAGATTTCACCGCAAATACATGTTTTGAGGCCTCCTGAATCCAAAAAAAGCATTTTTGGAAACATGTCCGTGTGTGTGTCTGTGTGTGTGTGTCTGTGTGTGTGTGTGTCTGTGAACAGCATAACTCAAAAACGAACAGTCGGATAAACACCAAACTTGGTATTTAGGTTCAGTATCTTCCAGGGATGCGACACGAAGGTTTTCAAGAAAATCCCCCCACCCCAGACTACCATTTACATGGAACATTTTTCGAAAATTTTAATTTTCTCAAAAATGGCTCTAACGATTTTGATTAAAATATCATATGTTTAAGATAATGTCATGAGAAATGAAATGTATATCTCGAATTTTCTGGGAATGTCTCCAAAAGTATTCTTCATTGTGAACGACTTTTGCATAACTGGTAAACCATAAGAGATAGACAAAATTTTACTACACAAAAAATGTAGATCGCGTTAAAATACACAACTTATGTCATATACATTTCTTTTGTTGAGTGAACCGTTTTCGAGATATTGCTTGTTATTCCCTTAAATTTTCCAATACTTATACTTTTTCTCAAATTTTTTTTTGTCCTGGACTTGCAAAGAGAATGGAATGCGCCACATAGCAACCAGCGTTAAAATATTTGACTATAGCTTAAAAGCTACCATATTCCCCTTGCATCTACAAGAAAATTAGCAATAAGATTGACATCTCGATATCTCGATTAATATGAAGCATATGGAGAATAGGCGTTTGTAAAATTAGATTGTACAAGAGTAGAGAAAGTCATGTGAGTGTAACACATCAGATTTGTCTATTACGTGTAGTAAGTAGGGGAAGTATTGCATTCCACTGAAAAATTCGATACCGAGATTTCACCGGAAATATATGTTTTGAGATCTCCTGAATCCAAAAAAAGCATTTTTGGAAACATGTCCGTGTGTGTGTGTGTGTGTGTGTGTGTGTGTGTCTGTGTGTGTGTCTGTGTCTGTGAACAGCATAACTCAAAAACGAACAGTCGGATAAGCACCAAACTTGGTATTTAGGTTCAGTATCTTCCAGAGATGCGACACGAAGGTTTTCAAGAAAATCCCCCCACTCCAGACTACCCTTTACATGGAAAATGTTTCAAAAATTTTAATTTTCTCAAAAATGGCTCTAACGATTTTGATGAAAATATCATATGTTTAAGATAATGTCATGAGAAATGAAATGTATATCTCGAATTTTCTGGGAATGTCTCCAAAAGTTCATTGTGAACGCCTTTTGCATAACTGGTAAACCATAAGAGATAGACAAAATTTTACTACACAAAAAATGTAGATCGCGTTAAAATACACAACTTATGTCATATACATTTCTTTTGTTGAGTGAACCGTTTTCGAGATATTGCTTGTTATTTCCTTAAATTTTCCAATACTTATACTTTTTCTCAAATACGTTATTCATTTTTTTATGTCCTGACATGCAAAGAGAATGGAATGTGCCACATAGCAAGCAACCAGCGTTAAAATATTTGACTATCGCTTAAAAGCTACCATATTCCCCTTGCATCTACAAGAAAATTATCAATAAGATTGATATCTCGATTAACATGAAGCATATGGAGAATAGGCGTTTGTAAAATTAGATTTTACAAGAGTAGAGAAAGTCATGTGAGTGTAACACATCAGATTTTTTTGGATTCAGGTGATCTCAAAACATGTATTTCCGGTGAAATCTCGGTATCGAATTTTTGGGTGGCATACAATACTTCCACTACTTACTATATGTAGTAGAGAAAGTAAAAATCTCATTGAAAAACCTATTGTATATTTGAAAGCAGACAAGGGCAACCAAATTGTAATCTTAAATACTGACGACTACTACAATAGAGTTAAAGAATTTTTAAAAAAACGATGACTCTGAGACAATTAGTAAGAATCCTTTGATATTGTATATAAAACAGGTGAACAAAGTTCCATCACATTCAAGCATAATACCAGGTGATAAAACATCTACAGCTCAAAAGCAGCAATCCAACCTTATCTAGGATATAACACTTACCAAAAACTCGTAAGACAGACCATAGTATGCGAGCTATCATCAATAATATAGGTTCGCCCAGCTATAGCTTGGCTAAATGGTTGACAAAAGAATTCACATCCTTACAAAAATTTCCACAGAATTAATTAATAACATTCAGAACTTCACAATTAGTAAAGAAGATTTATTAGTGTCCTTTGGCGTTACATCTTTATTCACCAATGTATCTACAGATAGTATTCCGGATTTGTTGATAACTTGCTTAACATCAATTAACTTACAAGAGAATTATATTCAAGAAATGATTGCACTTACAACTTGCAGTATTACTCAAAGCTTCTTTACCTTTAATAAGAATTGTATAAGCAAACTCATGGATTGGCAATGGGTAATCCACTGTCTCCTCTTCTTGCAGAGCTTTCTATGAGCTCTTTGGAAAAATCTGTGACTACATTATACCCGCATATTTTCAAGATTTATTTCAGATGTGTAGATGACTTTTTTTCTATTATTCCTGAACATTGCACAAATTTAGAATTGGATATTTTGAATAAACAAGACATAAATATTAAGTTCACAATGAAAATAGAAACAAATAATGCATTACCTTGTGTGGATTTACTTATAAAAACAAAAGACAATAATATAAATTTTGGTATTTGCAGAAAAACTACTCATGTGAATAATTATATAAAAAATAATTTTTACACCTTACTTCACACCAACATGCTGTTTTTAAGCTTGGTCTACAGATTGATTAATGTTCCTTTGCAAAATGAAGATTATGCTGCCTAATTAAAATACATAATAAATGTAGCTAATGAAAATGGCTTCAAACCGCAGCTCATTAATAATGTAATTATTAAATACAAAAAGAAACATAATTTACACACAACTAGTACCTTACAGAACCCTAATAAAAAGGATATAATATACAAGAAATTCACATACCATCTTGCGATGTTTAAATATTTTTAAAAATCATTCAGAAAACTTCATATTGAACTTGCACCTCAGTATATATATCAAGATTGCCAAGGCTCATATATTGGTAGAACAAAAAACAAATTTAAAAATACCTTTAAGCGAATATCAGAGAAATATAAAATTAAAACAAATCGATAAATCAGCAGCTGCCTAGTATTTTTGGAGTAGTAACCATGAAATAGGACAAGAGATAAAATTACTAATACCTATACAGATTCCTTCACAACTGGAAATTTTGGAATAGATTTTCATTCATCTTAACATCAAGAATATTTTGAATTTTGAAATACTGCCTGACTAATTTATGCAGCTTATCCAATCACATTACAAGACAGAAGAAAGAAGACAGATGAGTTCCCAACCTTCGCTACAGATGGCAGCAAACTCAAGACCGCTAGATCACAATTTTTCCCAACAGAGGGCAGAAAAATCCTCTACTAAATTATTTCTTGGTGTCAGGGGAGTGAATGAGAAGCAGTCGATTTGAGCTGAAGATGAGAGAAACATGTCTCTCGAAAACGCTACTCAAATAACACCAAGTGCCGATGTGATGAGAATTAATATGTAACGACTCACTTCAATTTATAAGATCACTTTTAGTTTGATCAAGTGTACTAGGCTGAAAATTCCACATATTCATGAGTAGCTCCCAGCCCTCTATGCCACGGTACAGAACAACCGAGTTACATGCGTTCTGGAAACGATAACGCGACCACAAATGAAAGCATTTGTGCTTACGTATATTTTTACTTTGCTGGTGCTGCTCGTTCCAGGTGTTCTCTCCATATGTTTTGTTATTATATTTTATCTTTTTTGCAAGAACATTCAATTCTTGACTTATAATTTCATTTGGAATCCTGTTCAGCTTAGTGCAACTTTTAACTACTCGTAAAAATTTCATTTTTGCTGCCTGAACACGAGTAAAATCTTGCCGTACCTTAACTCAGGGTTCAGTACCATACAGCAAAGTTGGCACCGCCATCACGTTATTGAATTTCAACTTCGTATCTCTTCGTCTATTTTTCAATGTTCAGCTTATATTGTCACAAATAATCTGATATCTCTAATTTAACATCTACATCCTTGACCTCTTAAGTAATATAACTCTCTAAATAAATGAAATGCTGAGCTGGATCCAAAATACGCTTTCCATTGCAATTTTACTTGGTATTGGGTATTTCCCCCAGAATACTTAGTTTTACTTACTGTCCTCTTAAAATTATAATCTTTTTCCAGTTAAATTTAAAAGACGGATTTGATTTTGTAATTCATTTTTAGAATTCACAGTTAGTAAAATATCGTTAGCGTACGGTAGTATATTAATATATTTATTCTTGTTTATATACGCTGGACCATTTAAGTTGGGACTATACAATATTGTGACGGTTATAATTTTATTTTAACAGATTTTAGTAAATAGGATTTTATGCAGCTTGAAATATTAAAGAAACGCTTGGTTTAAGTAACTACAGGAAATGGTGTTTAGATTTTGTTAGTCATTTCCTGGGTGTTGAAGTAAGCAAGGATTAGATGGCGTGTGATTTAGGGGAAAGATCACTTCCTGTCTGACACGTGGATAAGTTGCATAATTTCTGCTGACATGTTTAGGTTAATTGCCAGGTGGGCACAAATCAGCATTTTGGTCGGGTATTTAAATATTTAAACTTACGGTTTTTGACAGCTCTCTCTTGACCAACCACGCACCTAGCAGGAGTCTCTGTCAGTTCGGAAATTCATTTTCAACTTATAATCGCGACGTAGGAGCTATGCTGACGACAATTGACTGCCAAACCTTCTCTGCCGATCAGGTAAATTCACCATGTGACTAATTCTTTGTTTTTTTCTTTTTGAAATGTAGTTTCGGTTAGGTTAGGTAAATTAAAGATTTGAACACATATTACAGTTGTTATAATGGCACCCTTTCACCACCCTTGCTACCGTAACCTGTAACCCCTAGTGAATCCATTCTGTGCTATGTTCCCCCAGCCGTTACGTGACATGTGATAAGGGCGCCGATGGCGTCGTCGCCACTCTTACGTCACTATATCTCGAAAACTAAGCGTTGTAGAAACAAATGTCTTTCATAAAAGTTGTTTGACATTATGGAAGAAAGCAAATGTCATTAGAAGGACGTGGTGGTGGCAATTTTAGGGTCAATTTAATGTTTTTAAACGATAATCTACGTTTTGTATGTTTTCTCATTAGAAAATGTTTATAAGAAGCTATTTATTTTGTGATGAGGAACCAAAATAAAAAATGTCGGTTCCCAATTACGTAACGTAACTGGACCCTCAAATGATCATCCATGGATGGTTTAATCATTCATTGCGCTCTTCGTACACCGCCATTCAGAATTTTCTTTGGTTTTTACGTTAGTGTAAGAACAATTGCAAAGTGCTTTCTACACATGTTGTCTAGTTTCTTATCAGGAGTGAGAAAACAACATAAGAAGTTCACACTAAAAACATTAAATTAGCCCTAAAATGAGCATCACAACAACGTCCAAATAAAACACGACTAATGGTATTTACTTTCTGCCATAATATCAAGAAACTTTTATTCAAGAAATTTCTTTCCACAACGCTTAGTTTTTGGTGATACTGTACAGTCTCAACCTAAATGGTCCAGCCAGTATATATCCCTTTATGTGCGCTTTCTCTCCATTTTTATCTATATAAATATTAATAAAAGAGAGGGATGAATTGCACTCTTAACTTAAACTTTCGTTTATTAAAATAATTTCTCCTGTATGATTGGGGACGTTAAGTCTTATATAAGTTCCATTATAAGATGTTCTTCCGAATTGGAGAATCTTCAGCAAAGCATTTGCGAAAATGTCACCGTGTTATTGTGACGAAATCTCCCTTTGCTAACTCCAACACACAGAACACTTTCTCCCGATCAGACGCTCTTGTTACACTACCCCTCCTAGCGGAGGGCAGCATGAACATGGTACACAGTGCTGATTACAAACAAAACTTGAGAGTTTTGCTGTATTTTAATGCCTGTTTATTTGCCTATCTTCAATAATTTATTCATAAAAAATACGTTAAGTTGTTTCGTTTCATCCTTTTTTACTCAGCCTGTATTTAGAAGAATAAGTTTACGTAAGAATAGTTTACATTAGCTATAAAAATGAGGCGATAATTCTGATGGTCAGAAAATAAATAGTTAAATATCACTCATTAACATATTATCAGACACTAACTGAAATGAAAATTGACCAAATTCCACAGTTTTGGCATTATAGAATTGAAATTCGCACCATTAGAAAGCCCGTAGAAAACTACCACTATGTTATCAACTCTGTATATATTGAGTAATAAATGAGCCCGTAATCATGCAGTGTTACTTGCAAGATTTTTCGCAGAAAATAAAGTTTAGAGACCGTTCCTGCCATTGTTATATTTCAAACGCGGTGGCGTGGGTAACGCGTTGTCGTTGTCTACAGTTAGGAGTTTCGGCGAGCCGTTGGGGATACACAACGTCTTTCAAAAGGCAGTTAAAAATACAAAATGTTTGAAGTAACCAATGAGAAATCACAATAAAATAGTAGAAAGGAAAATAACCAATGAGAAGATGATAAAGATTGGCGACGTGCAGATATAACAAAGGTTTGCTGCTAACAATATAAAGATTAGTGGGGGAATGAAAAAGTCAGTCAGTCCAGGTTTGTCAGTTGAGTTCGAAGTCTAAATCTGAGCGTAACAATTTGAGTCCCGTGGCGCTCAGAAATCATGTAACAGTTACGTTTCGCGAGTCGAGATTTTAATTCCTCGCAGTCTATATCAATGGTAGAAAATAATAGGACATAGGAAAGTATTTTAATCTATAAGCAGTTAAATAAGTGAAGTACTAAGTTTATGATTATTTCTGGCGTTGAAAAGAAGTCAAGGGATAGATCAAAAATCGGCGCGCGAGAACCTAGTTAAGAAAACGAGTATGTCGGGGAAGTAAAAAAAACAAAAGAATGGCAGATTAGCAAAGGGAGTGTTTATTAGTGCGGCATAATAAACTTGCAAGTGATATAGTGATTCTGACAGCATCATTGAAAGTGAATTATTGTGTTTTTCCTTAAGTGCACCATATACCTGCATCCCGTATCCTTGGACATTACCCACAATTACTTTTGATAGCCGAGAAGAGAAGCGTCGACCCTGAGATTCAACCTGGACCCTACAACTGTAACGACTCTGCTGCACCGGGCACAACAACAACGATTTTATCACAGGTAATAAACCCACTTCACCATCGACGAAGAGAAAAACGCTACAAAATAAACGAAGGGAATAGAGAAATTAATTTTAATGTAACATTAGAACGTTGTTCCTCTTTCTTCCGAGTCGGTTGTCTGCTCCTTCACTAAATGTCGACACATTTCAATGTGCAGTATGCACACAAAATGTGTACCTCTATATTAAATTCAAAATTACGCGAGTAATTTTTTTCCCCTGGGGTCGGTATATATTCTCCTGTGGAATATCCATTGTTATTGACTTCGGTTCGTCTTCGTTTGTTGATGTTATATTGTTATCGACGCAATGAATCACGTGACTGTAGATTAGTTGATGCCAAGATATTGAAAGAATGGCTGATACAAGTGATTACACAATTGAGGAATAACGCTTGGTAGCCGCTGTGTGGGTTCATGAGCGTCAAATTAATGGCAAATCAATTAAAAACATCCTGGAAGATTTCGTTGCGCGGTTTGTGAAAACAGCACGTTAACGTGGGAAAAGAAAGCATTTTTAACGGGCAGTGTTCGCGAAGCATCTAGAAGTGGAAGACCATTCACCAGACTTGGACTTTGTGCTGACATGGAAAAAATCTACGGAACAATCTCCAGTAGTACTTCAGAGTTGGGTATTACTGGAATCAACCATGAGGAAACACATCAAAGTGGATCTGAAAATGAGGTGCTGGCGTCCATTGGATCATCAAATTATTTGGAGAGACGTGTTGATGCTTATGATCGGATGCTGCAACAATTAGAAAGAATGGCTCAGAAGGCAAAAGTCATCTTCACAGACATATGTGCAATTTATCGCAGCAGAGAACATGGAGGGACACATACGACTGTTTTGGGATCCTAAGATGTAAGGAGAAACATTTAAATAAATAAATAAATAATGAGTATAGGTACTCTTATATCACGTCAGTTCGAATTTAGTATATGGGTATACGGACTTTGTGCGCACCCTATTCATGACACCAGGATCATAGCATAGCAGGATAGTGATCAGCCCAATGTCTTATGAGGCGGTGAAGAAGAAGGAAATGAAATCTAGTGTTGAAGGGATGATAGGAAAATTCGCAGATCAAATTATCCAGCCTTCGGTCAGATTGGTTGGCCCCGAGGGTTTGAACCCGTGCGGATCACAGAGGTTAGCGTCTGAGCTATTAATCACTTAATTAAAACGTGTGAATTATTCAAGCACAACATACTATGACAAATGATTCCTCTAGTTGTACCACAGATTTTGTATTTTAAACGCTACAGCTATTAATTTTTTTAATCCGATGTTTTCATTGGGTATGTTTTCACACATAGATTGTTGATATAGCACCGGACGAAGCTATAGTTATTTACTTACTGCACCAGTGCAGTATTGGTATATTGGAATGCTGGTGGGTATATTGAACAAATCAGCTCTATTCCACGTAGATAGTTAAATATGAAACATATTTATACAATTAATGAGTAAAATATTGGTGTATTGGAATATTTAAAGGGGCCCCGGCTATTAGAAGAATGAACATTCCCTAAGTTGTTCGCAAAGTTCAACTTTAAAGCCAAACCGCTCACCAATGTTTCATGAGAAGCAGTAAAATCTGGGCGTCTGTAGCAGGTGAAGAGCACTAACAAGGTCCAAATGAACAAACCCACAGCATCGTTTCACAACAACATAAAGAGAAGAGAACAATGTACATTGTTTGTTAAAGTGAAACACGTAAAAACGAATATTACTTTTGCAAGGAATTAAATTTAAACCGAAAATCAATTCTCGGTGGATGGAGCTGCGGTACAGCACGAAGTAGAATAGGAGTGGTGAAAGCAATTATTTTACGTCCGCCTCTGTAACAATTAAATAAGAACATTTTGAAGCGCAGTCCCAGCGTTGATTAAAGGGGGGCGAGGGGAGAGGCAGAGTTTTGTTGCTTCCCCTAAGGTGGGGGTGGTGATAAACGTTAAAATGTCCAGCTAAATGAAAATTTGTAGCTTTCACGACAATTACTGTTTTAAACGAGGAGCAGCAAACGGACTTATCAAGGCAAGAAGAGTGTACAACCACGTGTAGCAAACGGGGAGGACTCACTAGTGATGCAATGACTATCGTAAGCCATTTTAAACATCACCACCAAGCACAAAAACTACTGTCCAGAGGAGTATAGGATCATATCTCAGATATATATTTTCTTAAGGGAACATACGTATGTTGAATCCAAGTATATGTAATGGAGGTAAATGGATAAGTGTTTGCCATTTATTGAGAACTAATGGTAATACTAATAATAATAGTAATAATAAAATAATAATAATAATAAGAAGAAGAAGAAGAAGAATAGCGCACAATGGACATGTTTCTGGTTCATTATAGGTTTTACAAAAGGCTGTAACTGAGTTTTCTTTGCTTTGCACCGCGTTAGATGATAACGATCAGAATTTTATCCATAATATTGGGTCAAATAATGGGTAAAATTTATGAACCCACAATTTGACCCTCAAATATTATAAGTACAGTAAGATAGAGATAGAGATAGAGAGAGAGAGAGAGAGAGAGAGAGAGAGAGAGAGAAGTTCGAGCAATAGAAATACACTTAAAGGTGTGCGAGTAAAATAATAACAATAATAATAAAGTTTTGTAAGTAACCGGAAAATATCCGATGTGTTACATTCGCATTATTTTCTCTACATACTATCATTTGTTTTATGTAACACTTACAAAAACTTCCCATTATAGCTTATTATTCTTGCTACTTCATGTTAATCGAGATAAATGCTTACACATTCCCTTTAGGTACAAGAGGGATGCAGGAAATGGTGAAATGTTTAATAGCGGGTAGCAATGTGCTGACCTTAAAATTGCACACTCTTCCCATGACGTCACGAGAAACAACTAAATAGCGACACCACTGCAAACCATGACAAAGGTAGTATTAAATTCACTAACACATGAAACCAATAAGAAAATAACAATGGAACATCTAGGAAATGTCTGTTGCTACAGACAAAGTTATCGAGTGCTTTAAAAATATCTACATCTTTTGTGTATGTTCTCGCCCATCTGTTACAAAAATATATAATAAAATTTTTCCAAATCAAGAGTACTTTTCAGGCTATTCCCAGATAGTTTAAGATATTTATTTTGTTTTCAATGTAAATATCCTAAATATATGATAACCTAGACAATATCATTTGAGCCATTTTTAGGAACAAAAAACATTTCAAAGCTTTTTTCCATATAAATCATAGGTCAGGATGGGGTTGTTTTTTTAAATATATAGGTTTGTCGTGTCCATGAAACATACTGAAGTTAAATGTAAAAGTTTGCATTTACCCGACATCTAGCTTTAGTTACGCTGTTAACACACACAGAGCTTTTTCTAAAACTCCTTATTTTGGATATAGAGAAAAAATCTCATTGCATTGTAATCTCGACGTCGATATTTTTTTTAAAGGAATGCAATATTTCCTCTCAAGTAAGTATCTACGAGGGCTGATGAACAAAGACTGAGACTGATTTTTTCCTGTAGCTTTCGTGATAGTTTCGTATCTGTAACATAAGTATTTGAAAAGAGCTGGTTTTTATATATAATGTTGGTAGGCGGCAGCACTCTCGTATTGGTAGGTTGGTAGTAATGCTCTATTTTGTAGACCCTACGTGCATTTCGCATACCAGACAATGGAGGTGATGCATTTTTTAATCGATTATCACCGGTGATGAGTCATGGCTGCATCATTATGATCCTGAAGGAAAATAATCCAGCACAGTGTGGAAATCGCCAGGTTCTCCAACACCAAAAAAGGCAAAAGTTGTTCCATCTGCAGGGAAAGTGATGATCACATTTTTTTTAACTGTAATGGAATGATTTACCAGCATGCAGTTCCCCTCACACTACTGTTACAGCAGCATACTACACGTCAGTATTGGCTACACTGAGGAAGTACATTGCAAAGAAACGACCAGAGCTTTCTCGGACTGGGTGGCGACTTCATCATAACAATGCACGGCCTCACGTCGCAAATCAAGTCATACAGTTTCTGGCTCGATTCAACATTACCTGTGTACCACATCCACCTTATAGCCCGATCTTGCACCCTGTGACCTTTTTTATTCCCATCACTAAAGGCAAAGCTTAGGGGTATTCGATTTGAGAACTCTGAAGCAGTGCTCAAGAAAAGTGAGGCGATTCTCAAGGACCTGACAAAGAATGGTCTGCAGCACGTGTTCAAGGACTGGCAGAGACGCTATAAAAAGTTGCATTGATGTAGGAGGGGACTACTTTGAAAATGATCATGTAAACATTGAATTGGAGTAATAAACATCTGTGAAAAAAATCAGTCTCAGTCTTTGTTGATCAGCCCTCGTAGAAAGTAATTTCCCTAATTTTTAAACAAAGAATACATAGTTACATGAAGTACTTGACTGACAACAGGTACAGCAATGTTTGAGATTTTTTTGACATAGTCATCACAAGATTCCACACTTGTCATATTGTGGAATCTACTTTTGTATTCCTGTGTCGCAGAAGTCTGCCGCCTGTGAATGGAACCAGCGTGTGACAATCGTCTACAGCTCTTCGTTGTTGTCAAATCGCTGACTGGAGGAGAGGAATTTTTTTAGGCAAGAAAAGGTGGAGATAGCTGGGAGCAAGATCAGGACTCTATGGTGAATGATCAAACAGCTTCCAGCCGAACTCGTGCAGAACAGTTGTTGTGAGCCGAGCCGTATGTGGACAAGCATTGTCATGGAACAGCACAACAACTGCAGTAAGCATTCCACGTTTCTTGTTTTGAATGGCACGTCGCAATTTCTGCAGTGTTTCACAGTAACGGTCAGCGTTCATTGTTTCACTTCTGGGCAGGAAGGCATTGAGCAGAATGCACTTCCTGTCCCAGAACACTATGCACATCACTTTCTGCACCAACATAGTCTTTTTGAATTTCGTCTTAACCGGAGATCCATTGTTCTGCCAATCCATTGACTGCTGCTTGGTTTCCGGAGTAAAGTGCGAAATCCACGTCTCGTCCCTGTGACGATCCTGTCGAGGAATTCGTCGCCGTCATCATGATACCGTTGCAGAGACACCAGTGCCACTCCTAAGCGTTTCGTTTTGTGCTGGGCTGTCAGATTTCTCGGCACCCACCTGGCACACAATTTCCTGAACAGCAGGTGCTTAGTGATAATTTCATGTACCAAGAATCGCAATAGTTGCGGAAAATGGCTGCTGAGCTTCGTAATCGTGAGGCAACGTGCCGCACCAGTTCAAAGTCGTCATTGATGGGCGATGGTTGCCCGCTACGCTCTTCATCATGGACACTTAGACCACTTTCGGAAAACTGCCTACACCAGCGAGACACCATCTGTTTGCTCATAATGTTCGGCCCGGAGACCTAACACCTGACAGAGCTGACGATGAATTTCAATCGCCGCTATGTTTGTGCAGTAAGGAACTTTATCACTGACCGAAACTCGCAGGTGGCTGCTGTGCTACTGGCACAAGGCGGGACCTGTCCGGTCTGCATATCATTGATAGGTCATAGATCTGTTACGAATGTGCAGTTTACCCGGCTAAATACGTTTACTTCAAAGGAAACGAATTCGGGAAGCTTACTTTCTGGATGCGCCTCGTATTTTGTAGGGAAAGTAATAAACAATAAGAAAGTAAAATTAAAGGACAGCTTTAAAAACTCTATCCAAAATCTGTATGTGACTATTTACAGAAATTTGAAAAAAATATTGTTTCCATTATGAAATGTTTTGTAGTATAAAATGTCTACGCTAAAAACAGAAAAAACTATTAGCTTGATAGAACATTATTTCAAAATTTATACAAATATTATTTGGATTGGAATTCCTAACTAAAACAATTTTTTCTCGTTTCATCGACATTTCATTACATGCTCTTCAGTTGGTTTAAATAATTTTTTTAAAAAGCAAGGGTTGTCAATCTGACAGCACGTTAGGAACGGCACTCCAGGTAGAAATACATAAAAAATAACTAAATATAGGCAATAGCTTCACAGAATAAACAAGCTCATAAGAAGCTACACGAGGCCGAAATCTCTCACGAAGAAACTAATTTTGGCACAAACTTAGTTGCTTTGAATTTCATTTTTCAATATTAACATCAAGGTTTGTTCCATCTGTGCTCCATAAAGAAACATTCAAGACGTGTATCATATCATGCTCAATATTCCTTAATATTGGTTCACAGAATATTGTGTTTATGGCTTATTTTCTTCCGAACTAGTGTCTATGGAGGAGAACATCGAAAACATGTCTATTCAGTTTGAGAATACACTGATGAGGAAAATCATTGTCAATATTGGTACTGATAGTTAAATAGTCCTGTATCTACCTTCATCCCATTCCTGTCACTCTAAGTATTAAAATATGTTTGATGGGTTTTAAATGAGCAACACTTATTCCATCCAGGCAATTGAGCAAATTGAATTTGTTCGTCTCCCCTGATTATCAGTTAAATTCTATTTTCGGATCTTTACTACAGCTCAATCACATGAGGAAACACCAAGATTGGATTATATGAAAATTTTTCTCATTATGTGCTTCCATACAGCTTAAAGAGAGATTTATGACATTGGTCTACCGATCGAGATGTACCCGTGCTAACGTGTGAGCATCGCATTCGGGAAGTCTCAGGTTTTATTCCTATCGACATCCACACTGAGCTGGGGCTTTTCGTGAATTTCCCTGGTCGGTTGTGGGGTGGTTTCTCATCTGTCATTATTTCCTTTGCATTATTTTGCTTTCTTTCGTTTCCTTTTCATCTTTCATGTGTGATTGTGGGTTTCGTGGCGTATGGCGGTGCCGGACAGATGACGCGAATGCCTGCTCAAAGATAAGAATATTTCCCGTGGGTTGTAAGAGGTTTGCTTGGTTGAACGGGTAGTTGATTGCCCTTCCTGGGCAGCTCTAGATAGGCCTTCGAGCCATTAACTGTTAAGAGACTTCCACGCGTAACTGTGGCCAGTCTGACTGCGGCTTATAACATGTGTAGTAGTTCCTTCACCTCATCCCTTCCTCCTGGCGGATGGTAGCAGAATTGATCTCGTGTAGATCCAATGCGCGAGGTATCCCTCTTCGCTGTGTACCCTATACTCTGTTCAACTCTGTTTGTGAGTCGGAGTACTTGCACGTACGCAACAACAGTGCTCGGAGTTCGTCTGAAGGGGAAGCGTGATAGCCAATACGTCATAGTACAAGTGCTTGCGCTTTCTGCCAGTCTTGAGGTTATCTTGCTTTTCATAACGTATGTCACTATGTTAAGCTGGAGAGGGCCGTTGACTGTTCCATGGGAGGAAAAGCTTCTTTTACGGAAATGGACGGTCTTATCTATAAAAAAAAATACTGAAATCAACGAGGAATGGAACGTACAGCGTCAGTACGCAATAGTCATTTAGCAGTGACGACAGCTTGCCCCAATGCCGAGATGTATTGTGTGCTGCAGGCAGACACCTGTGAGGCGTGAGTACTGACGTAAGACGTAAGGGAACTTGAGCTAGCGCTGTATTGTTCTTACCTCTCGCTCTATTGTTTTACACCCTGTTCCAAAGTACTTATCCTTTCTTTCCCGGAACAATAAATATTACCGAGTAGAATAGTAATACATTATATTACGGCATAAAAACAATTATGATCATATCTCCAATAAGTAAATCTGTAAAACGTGCATACATGTAAATCAGTATAATTATGATCATACCATGCACTTGCTGACAATACTTCTGAACTGCTGCTATTAAACTATTTGCATCGTAGGAAAAAGCTACCTAGGCCACTGCACGCTTGCAGTTCAAGGACACAGCCATTCTCCTGAGTCAACCACAGTATTTCACTGTTCGCTGGCGCACCCAAGCTGGAATAGTCAGTCCTATACCCTATGATATCGGTCTGAATATGCCCCTCTCTTAACTTTTCTGTGAGAGCTTTGATCAGTGTCCAGCAGATCAACGATGCACTTTATGTGATTATTCCATTCATACGCCGCGTATGTGAAATTGACCAAAAACGATCAGGAATGCCTCGGAAATCAACCAGTCTCGATCGTTTATTTTATAGTATATGATGTTATTTTTATCGGATAAAACGTCAGCCTGTCACTGAACATGGTATCCGCATGCAGTGTTTAATACTTCTTGTATTTTGTCGCTAAAATAAAAGCAAACAACTGCAAGTTAAGCTTTTTGTAATGCGTCTTTTGAGAAAATTGATGTAATTAGGGAATCTAAATTATTTCCGAAAAGCAGCATATTCCTTCAACTTCCAACTTTCTGCTTTTAATCATTGCAATGTTATAATAGTGCCAATTCGCAAATTAATTACATACGTAATATATTTTACATAACAAAACTATATTCTTTATTTGTTCTGGTTATAATTTAAGTTAAACTTTAGATTAACTGTTTTTCCTGAATCTTATTGTTGGTAGCATTGATAGTATTACGTCACAAATTCGATTGTTCATTCATTTAATATGCTGTGATGTGAGAGCTGACATAATAATAATTATTATTATTTTCATAACAGAAAATTCAAGATATATATTTTATTTTTGATGTAAACAGCTTAAATATACAATATTATTACTAAGATTGTTAGCGCCGCTTTAAAAATGGAAAAACCTTTAAATATAAAGGATATCAATACAATTGCTTGTAAAGTAACGTCGTTCACAGTTTGGGGAGGGATTTGTTTGAAAATTCTCGTGCCGCATCCATAAGAACACACACATACACTTATTTATGGGCCTTTTTACTTTCTCTACTACGTATAGTAGTGTCTGTGTGTCTGTGAAGAGCATACTTAAACGAAAAGTCGGGTAAATACAAAACTTAATATTTGAGTTTAGTATCTTCCAGGAATGCGGCACGAAGATTTTCAAGCAAAATCTCCCCACCCCAACTATCCTTTTTATGGAACACATTTCGAAATTTTGATTTTCTAAAAAATGGCTCTAACGACTTTGACTAAAATACCGTAAATTAAAGATGTTTACATGACAGATAAAATGTATCTTGAATTTTCAGAATTATCCTGGGGAGACCTTTTCATACGAAGAAATTTTGGATAAAGTTGTGTAACTTGTAAACGTTAACTGATAGACCAAAAGTTAACACGCAAAAATGTAGATCTTTTTAAAAGATACAATTTACTTAAAATAGATTTTTTGTGGCATAAGCCGTTTCTGAGATATCCGTTAGTAAATGTTTGAATTGCTCAATACCTGTAATTCTTTTAAGGTCCCATCTATTTTAAGTTGTTTCTCACGATTGCATGGAAACAGTACGGAATTTTAAGTCAAGCATATAGCGTCCAGTTTTGAACTATCGCTGTTCTGTTTGTACCTATAAATAAATGTGGGATATGTCTAGTTCTGCAGAAGTTTGTTTGTTTCCAACCATCAGCCGAGTCAAAAATAAGAAAACTGTGTAACAAATTAACAGCAGATGTCTCATTAAATATTTCTACTCTATATTACACTATTTCCTAATTTAGGCCCACTTTTGCATTTTTATAATAATTATAAATTGTATTTTAATTAAATTTAATATAATTATTAAATTAACGAACGAAAGAACCAATTTATGCTTTAGTTGCACCTGTTATGATGATTAAATTGGAGGAATCCAATTAACTGTATAAAATTTATTGGTGTTGTCACCATTAATGTAAAATCTATTGTGACGCAAACAGTTTGCTTTATTTGACGTCTTTATAAACTATGCAAAGGTTAGGTTAGGTTAGCTGAGAATAACCTGAGATAGTGTAGTAAATTTCAAAGCACATAAAATATATTCTTATTACACTGATGCTGCGTAATTATTTACATAATTGTGTTCATATTTCCTACCTTTCCCCTCTTCCCCTCCCCCTAACACTGCTCATAAAACCATAACTTTTAAGAAACAGGGTGAAACTAAGGGGCTTCACCGTTGCTACTAAAAGAATATTACCTTATTTAAGAAAAAAATGTTTTTGGAGGCTGCATAACAAACGATAGCAGGTAGAGAAATTCATGTGAGCATAACAAAGCAATATTTTTTGTTGGAATGGTAGTTACGCGCATCATACCTTGTTTTAAAATTTATTGTTAATAAATACTCAAGTTTGAAACTTATGGTGCCCTGTTTCCAGTATGCTGTAGTAGCATCCTTTGGGCCTGGACATTCTTATTTATCAAGGGTGGAGGAGCTAAATGGGAGAGCTGAAACAGTACCCCTTAGAGTAAACACCCAGGCCACAGCAGCATTGGCATAAATGCGGATTATATTGAAAGTAAAAACATAAGGGGTTCTTAGTATGCAGAACAAAACTGTTGTTAATCTTATAAACAGTATTTACCGGCACATAAACGCCCATACCTGTGGCGGGACTCGAATTGCAGTTATTCACGCGACAGAATACAGTCGCAAGTATCTAGGGACAAGGACCTGCTTATACAACTCACATGAATGCGGCGACCCACACAAAAGCGGTGTCGGAGAAGTGGCCGCTACTGCACGGGGTAGAAATAAACGCACAAAACGTAGATACACAACGTCAAACCCGTTTGCTCCAGTTATCCTCACATCAGCTCCCAAATTAGAATATTAAGGAACGGAGTCTAGCACTTTTTATTGTATAAAGACAATCTAAGATAATATAGTCTGCGTTTTCAGATGATTTCTTAAAAGCAAGTGTGCTTAGATCAAGTTTTTATGCTGATTCCAGAAATAACTTCCGTTTTTTTTCTATCACGTCAGGCTTTTATACAAAATAACTATTGTTTTAACAATTTTAATAATCAGCGTAGAAAAGTATTCAAATACCATTTCACACAAGGTAAGTTTTTATTTAAGAAACATTTTAAAAATACTGTCAACAACTCCCCTAATTTATTTCATGACTACATTTTAACAAAACAAGAAGCCAAAGTGTTTCATTTAATTTGTTCAAACTTTTTCTTCTTTAAATTCCTTGCAGGTCCTTGAAGATGACTCTCCCTCCTCAACATTCAACAGTAGTCGGCCATCATAGTTTCATTCCATCTCCCCTGGTACCTCCTCTCCATTTCCTAAATATCTTGGTGAAAACGTTCACCCTACTCTTCACTATAATGTCCCAGGTTTTCTGGAAACTAGTCGATATGTGAATGAAAAAAATGCACCTTTACACTCATGTTACAACCCATCATCTTGAAATGTTTCAACATTGTTTCGACAATGACCGTGTATTAAAATCTTTGTTATTGCCTAAGAATTTTTCAGTAACTGATCGGAAGGCGGTCCATGCTTCTATTTCTCTCTCATTCATTGTCTTCTCAAAATCGTCATCCTTCATCAGTTTCTTTATTTGAGGACCAACAAAAATTCCAGCCTTTAATTTGTCTTGTGTAATGAAGTGAAATTTCTTGGAAAGGTACTTGAAGCAGGGTCCATCCTGTGGTAGAGTCCTTACAAATTGCTTTTTCAAGCCCAATTTTATGTGTAGTGGCGGAAGCAATACCTTTATAAGTCTATATCTCTATGTTTTAAAGTGAAATTGTGAAAAAACTGTACATGATAGAAACAAACTAAAAGAAGTTCTGAAATCAGCATTAAAAAGTGAGTCAGAGACACTTATTAGTTTTCAGTCATCCGATATCATGCAGACTAGTGTAATTTCACATTGAACCTTAGTTCAGTTTTTAACAGAGAAGTTTCTAATTTCAACCTCTGCGATTTGATTCCATTGTGATGTTTAGAATTTTTAATACAGAAAACATAATAATTACACATGGAATTGTAGCCAAATATGTACCAGATTAATAACAAGAATATGCTACTAATAACTTGTAGAATTTCTATCTTTAATAGCTGCTGTTGCGCAACATATAGATCTTATGTGTTTCATTCACATGCATTTCTCTAGCCACTGTTATTTTACAGTGCCGTCCCTTTAAGGTGAGGCCACAGACTTCGTAGTATTCTGTACTTCAGTGACCTCGGTATTTTTTCGATGCGCAACTGGCGCCGCATGACGCGTTCAAGGTTATCTTTATCAGTTGTGCTTAAATCGCTGCTTTGAGTTAGTGCTGTAAAGAAAACTTGTGAATCTCAAGGGTTAAGGTTTATTAAATATATCTGAGTTGTGTGTGACTTGCTTAAGAGCTAATGTCTTGCTATTAGTCCATTGCAATGCCTGTCGACAAATTCACGTTTGAATAACGTTATGTACGATACATAACGTAACAACCGAATCTGTATACAGGTATGTAGATAATTTCAGGACAAATTTCCTGGTATTACAGTTCGAGGTTGATATAGATTATCTTTACGTTATTAGCACCACGCTTTTTGCGCCAATTTGAGAGGGTTAGTGCCCCACGTATGGTACAAAGTTTCCGGTGGCCTTCGCCCAACGTTGAATTTTCCGGTGACCTTCGCCCCCACGTTTAAAAAAAACAAATATGTAATTTTAATGTTTATTTAAATATTATATATGTATGCCTCTGCTACTTCAGTATAACTTTCAGATCATGTATCTCTTAGCAGGGGTAGTAGGGCTAAAGGATATCGGCTTACACAAAGTATATTGGTATTTAAGTTCATTTTATTAATCTTTCACACGATTAAATAACACTTCACTGATGTATCCTACTTTAGAGCTGTGAGAATATTGTTAATTGTACTATTTAACTTGTAAGCTTTATATTATTCACGCCGCAATGAATTTTTTTATCTCACACGTACCGAGCGAACTGCGTCTTTTGGGAACGCTGTCTTCTAGCGTCTGCCGTTTGAATTTGCACATTTCCACTATTTCAATTTTGATTGGCTAATCCTACTCCAATAGAATACTTTATTTAACTTAAGATTTTTCTAGTTGTTGGTTGGTTGGATATTTATTAACTGTTTTAAATATTGCAATATTGTTCCAAAAATTGTTAGTAGCCTTTATTAAACTTTCTAATTTATTGTTGCCTCAAGGTTACCTAATTGTTAGCAACTTTCGGCTTCTATTCTCACAGCTCCTACATTGTTTAATTAATTAATACATTCACATAACACTATTATACGTACACATAATATAAACATAATATAGTGACGTTACATACATGTTATATATTATTACATACACATATTGCTTTAAGGCGGGCTGTTATTATATTTTATATTATATAGTTAGACTGATATTATTTAGGTATTAAAAATAATGTCTCAAGGTAGAGAAACTGTAACGCTCTGGTTAATAAGTTTAGGTAATAGGGTTGCAATAATTTGTTGCAATAATCCCCAAAGCATACACGAACTTAAGGACAATATAAAAACGAAATTATGAACATTACGTAAGAATTGCTTATGCGTGTGAATGTAAATTTCATCCAAAGACGCCAGGAATGTTTTGAAACAGATGGACAGCACTTCCAACACCACTTATAACAAGGTTAGGGCTCATTTAGCGCATATCAGTATCACTCGTGTGTAAAGAACGCGGGAGTTACAGAATAAAAACACCCAGTGTAATAGTGTGCAGAGTTCTCATACCCGCGAGCTGTGGTCTGATCATAAAACGAGGCTCTGTATAAAATATTCTTGAAAAAACCTTTTTTTTCTATCTACTTCATGTTAGTCGAGATATATGTCTGCAAAATAGTTTCTTTACACATTTCGTTGTAGGTAGGAAGGGAATATTGCAGATTGGATTGATAGACACAACTTTTAAAAGCAGGTGGTTAAATGCTGATGTTAAAATTCAATACTCTTTGCATGCGAGGAATAGCTTTAAGAAATAAGAAAACATTCAGAGTTTAGAAGTAATAACGGATATCTCGGAAATGGCTGATGTTGAAGAAATGTTTCTTGAAATAAGTTGTATATTTTAAAAGGATCTACTTTTTTCTGTAGTAACTTTGTTTTTTTACGCTTTGCAGCTATATTTATGTGCACAGAATGAAGAAAAATACACAGGATATGTTATACAACTCGAGATATATGTTTTGTTCTTGCAATTTATCATAAACGTGTACTATTTTAACCCAAATCGTTAAAGGTAATTTGTAAAAAATAAAAAAAAACAAAAAATTCCATGCAAACGTTGATTTGGGGTGTGGAATCTTCTAGTCGCATTTTAGGAAAATGCTAAATTTAAGCACCTACTTTGGTATTCATTCGGGATTTTATATTTGAGCGCATTCAAAGCCTTTTAATTATTTAGGGAAATGTTGATTTCTCATTTCTCGGCGAGTAGTATTTTAACGCTCTTTCTTACTGCATATGGTACCAAACATTGATAAATGAGAAAGGAATTTAGGAAGGAAACGTTTCAGTCTACATTTAGGGTAACGTCGTGGTATTTACCAGTGATGAATAAGGAAAACCTGGAAAACAGTAGTCAAGGAGGACGGTCCTGGGGAGTACTGAACAGTAGACCTCTCCATTCAAGGATGAAATACAATACTTCTTCCAGTTGTACTTAAGTGGTGGAAAGTAAACGTACGGTATAACGTGACTTAATGTGTAACATTAGCTACTTTTTCTTTACCTCGTGGATCCCCGAATTTTATATTTCAATGCAAAAGGATTTAATTAAAATACACATAACCTTCATTACAAATAATATGCACTTTCACTTTTCTTAGCTACAGGCAACAAGAAGGACATAAACTTGCCATGTCTGCGGAATGGTTGCCATCAAATGTAAAATGACTGTATAATAATCAGGCTGAGGGGTTTTAGTAAGTAAACAGTCGATTCTGTTAGCGCACGGAATATAGCCGATGTCAGCTACACACTCGTTCTCTCTACAGCAGCCGGATTGGTTGCGACTGTTCCATTTATTTGCTGCATAATATACCTACACCAGTGGAAAACTTTGCAATATACCTAAAGCAAAGAGGAGTTTATACATCAACATTATCATCATTTGTGGCGGAATGTGGCAGGGAACACTTAAGCATAAATGGCGAAACCGTCAGATGTAACTTTAGAGATCAAAATATGTTTACTATCATGTTAAACAACATTGCAATTCAATGAAACACAAGGAACATATAACATTATTAAGAATAAACAAAGAGGAAAGCGGATCTTTAACCTACTCAGCCCCAAACTACACATCAGAATTTTTCGAGGAACTGTGTCATACACTAATAAGAGCTGATATTGCTTTAAGAATGTACAACTTTTGAAATGCTTGTTTCGTAGCTTTCATAAGCTAATTGCACACTATCAATAGCTAAACACGCATTTCTTCTAATACTACTCCTTAATCCTGATTTACTTACTTTCGGAGCAGGGTGGTGTGCCTGCAACTGTTCAGCATATTTGCGTACAAAGAACATTGCAAAGTCGCTATCGTTCCAACCTTCCCCCACCTCCAACCCTCGATGCCTTTCTAACTTGATGGTTTGCTTACTAAAAGCACTCTCCTTAAAATAATACAACATAACACACAAATAAACGTGAATATTTATCAATTAAACATGTGTTATCGTTTTGAGGTGTCATTTCTTATAAAACGTTATACGCTTTCCTTACTGTGCGTGGTAGAAATCACAGTTTCCATGCAACTACAGCAAATCTGTACTGAGAGTGTACTCGCTAATACCTAACCAAAAATGAGTTGTAAAGTATTATTGCAAACTATTCATCTTTAACGAGCAAGATGGTCAAAAGTATAGGAAACTTCTATTCGTATTCACCAAAAGGCTGCTGTAACATATTTCTCCCATTGTAGCGCTCTATGGTTACTTTTGGTGATATTCTGTTTGTTCAGTTGATATGAATACCAACCAAATCATTACCACGATAATGCCTGTACTGCCACATTGGCGGTCTGACATTATCTTGCAGTACGTCAACTGTTGAATTTGAAACCAATAATAACCCTTGGTTTTGGTAGAGATCATTGTGTTTCACGTCTGCGTTTATCATAAAGGTGAATAGTCTTAAGGCTTATTTAGGTATTTCACATGTGTACGTATTCTTCACCAACTCGGATACAAAACAAACTTAGATCTGTTGATCTCAGATAAAATGTTTTACAACAGGACTCCAGGCTGATATCAGTTCGTTTTCTGATCTTAGGTAACGTATATCTCCGGTCAGCATTCTTTATACAATTGCGAGTTAACGGTGAAAAGACGAGGTGGCCTGTGCTTCATGTTTAAGTTTATAAAATTGAAACCTAACGTAAAGGTGCAGTTACACTTCTGTAGTATGTTCGGGGCGTGGCTCTGATGAGCTTATCCTTCTTATCAGAGTTTAGCAATACCGAGTAAGTGAGCACAAATTAACAGATAAGGGAAGTATACTGTGGCGGACTAGTCTGCACGCATGGTTGAATATGATTATTAAAGGTATGGATGGATCCAAATGATTTTTGCGACTATAACGTTTAATGTTTCCTCACTTATAAATTAAAGCATTATAATTTTTACTTTCCCTACCACGTACATAGGAGGTAGAGAAGGTATTCATTCCAGCCAAAAATTTGATCCCAATGTTCATCGGAAATAAATCTTCCGAATGGAATATTTTCGAAAAGTTTGAATTTTCATAAATGGCTCTAACGATTTTCATGAAAATATCGTATATTAAAATATCTACATGCCAAACAAAATGTATATCTTGAATTTTCTGGGAGTAACCTGTAAAGTTCTCTTCATTCGGAAGGAATTTTATGTAATCTTACATAACTGGTAAACTTTAAGCGATAGACGAAAACGTGCCATACAAAAAATGTAGATGCTTTAAAACACAAAGCTTACTTAAAATAATTTTTTCCGCTCCATTAGTTATTTCTGAGATATCCGTTATTAAAGGTTCGAATTGTTCAATACGTGTCATACTTTAAAAGTCTCGTCGATTTTCACTTGTTTCTCGCGATGGTATGGAAGGATTATGGAACTTTAAGCCCGGTATATAGCGTCCAGCCTTAAAAACATTTTACTATCGCAATTTTCTTTGTATCTATACAGAAATGCGTCATGTAGCTATTTCTGCAAAGGTTTATTTGGATTAAAAAGTAGTAGATAGAAAGATTAACTTTGGTGAGAATAGTTTGTATGCCCACTAATAAAGACAGAGGGCAGAGAAGATCATGTGAATTTATCACATCAAATTTTTTAAGTATAGCGATAACGCTTACATTTCATGTTAATATTATTTCTTACTAATTTTTACATTCATGAAGAATTCTTACAAAAGCATAATATTTTATCTGCGTTTTGTTAATCGAGATGAATGTTTTCAAAAATTGTTTCATTGTACATCATATTTTTTGTACAAGAGAAATAAAACGGTAGTGAAATCTTTTAAAATCTTATGTGTTGCACTCACATGACTTTTTCTACTCTTGTAGAAAGAATTTTGACAAATGCTTATTCTTTCTACTTCATGTTAATCCAAATACATATATGAATAAGCTATGTTATCGCTTTTTTGGTGCAAGGCTTTAAGCGATAGTCAAATCTTTTAAGAGCTGGTTGCTATGTGGAGTATTCCATTCTCATTGCATGTCCAGCACATAAAAAAACTAAAAAAAAGAATAATGAATTGCTATTTGAGAAAAGGTATAAGTATTACTTCTAACAACAAAATTCAAACAAATAGCAAGAAATATCTCGGAAATGGTTCACTCCACAAAAAAGTTTAAGAAATACATTGTGACATTAAGGAGTACATTTTTAGTGTAGCAAAAATTTGTCTTTCTCCTACGGTTTATCAATTATACAAAAGTCATTCAGAATGGAGAGTACTTTTGGGAACATTCCCAGAAAATTCAAGATATACATTTCATTTGTCATGAGAATACCTTAAACCATGGTATATTAATCATAATCTTTAGAGCCATTTTAGAAAAAAAACAATATTTTCGAAAAACTTTCCATGTAAAAGTTAGTTCTGGGGTGGGGGGTTTCTTGAAAATCTTCGTGTCGATCCTTCGAAGACATTAACCTCAAATACCAACTTTGGTATTTATTCGACTTTTCGTTTTTGAGTTATGCTGTTCACAGACAGACAGGCAAACACACGGACATATTTCCAAAATTGCTTTATTTGGATTCGCCCCACCTTAAAACATGTATTTTCGGAGAAATTTCGGTATAGAATTTTTGGGTGGAATGCAAAACTTCCCCCCAATTACTATACGTAGTAGAGAAAGTAGAGAGTGGTGATTGCTGAGAAAATACTACTTCTTGAATGACGACGAGAACAAGAAAGTAATAGGAACTTAAACTTAAAGAAACAATAAACATTTGAATATTAAACCCAGTAGCAAAATATGTCTCGTAAATGATTAATGTCATAAAAGTATTTTTATAAACTTTGTGATTTAGCTTGATTTACATTTTTTGCAGTAACACACGTCGACATACATCTGTGTCTATAGATTATGATTACCTCTTACAGAAAATTGATTCTGAATAAAGCGGATTTCACACGTTACTCGCAGCAAAGTTCATTAAGTTATACAAGGATCTTAAAAATATAGTACTTGCATTGAGTTAATACAGCGTTTTTTAAGAACATATAAAATAACGAAAGTTTCTCCATTAAAAGTTGGTTTGGAGTTGGAATTTGCTTAAAAATTTTCATGTTGAATCATAGGAAGAATACCTTAAAACACTAGGTTGGATATTTATCCAGCATTCCGTTTTTTAATTGTGCTGTTTAGACACATGCTCATACCTAAAATTTGTGTTTTCTAAAAATGCGTGTTTTGATTCAGGGTAATCCTAAATGAAATATCAATCTCTTATTTTGGGTGGAATGTAACACTTCCTCTACTCACTAAAAAGGAGTGAGGTGGTGCCGCGGTAGCGTGTGTGAATCGAGCTCGGAAGGTCCCTGCTGTTTAGATCCCCAGCAACTACCCACTCTGTCCCATGGGTTTTTCGTGGTTTCCGGGGTCGGCAGGCGAATGCTGAGGAGTTTCATCACGGCTCTCCTGCCCCACAGTTCCTATACGCATCGTCTTCATTGTCATCTCTGTCAGGATTGTAGAACCAAGTGTCTGTGTTCGGCCGGCTACAGCTGGGCGGTGGCTGGGCGCTCTATAGACGTTTCTTCCCTGGTGTGTTGCGGTACTGCTCAGTTGGATCTCGCCTCCGAATGTGGGTGGGCCCGCCGTCGTCGAATCCTTTCGATCTATAAACGTTAGGGAACCCGTCGATGATTTCGTCTGTCGTCATGAGGATCTGGTCGCCCTTTAGGTCTCTCTCTTCGTTCCTCCCTCTCTGATGTCACAGTAAAGCATAAAATGTCTTTTGTAGCCTACTTGCAGTGCTGTGATACGGTTGAAGGGGCCCCAACCGTACCTTTTACTATACTTAAGTAGTAAATAAAGTAATAGTACATAGCGACCCCAAATGCTTTCGTTGGAACTAACATATTCACGAAGGCCTTTATATGTGTAGGTTCTAGGAGTTGTGAAATTAATATGCATGCGTAGTTTAACCACCAACACAACCTGTTGTTATAGTTCGTTAGGGTTGCTCGCAACATGTAACCGGGCAACAAAAAGCTGGGTGTTTAGCTGTGTCGAAGCTGGAAGCTTCCGCCACAACCTCATGAAAAAGTGGTGCCTGTATCTGCAGGGCGGGAGAGGGAGGGAGAGAGAGAGACCTTCAACGTTACACAGGAATAACCTAAGATACAGAAGCAAGCGTGTTAAAGGTAGGGCGTACTTTAGCCCCGAAACGGAGCTCAGTGCAGAAACAAGAAAAACGGTGGTAAGGTTGATCATGTTACAGGGCGTTACAAAGTACACACGGTCAAACTTAAAGTGGCCGTCTTGAGCAGCTAATTTTTTTCCAAGTCCCTTTCAGTGAACGGACGGTTCACAACCGCCAACTTCTGTATGTAGCATAGGCTGACTGAGTATGAAACATCCACACGTCGGATAAATTAGTGTCATGGTTGCTATCTATCGGTATGACGGACTACTTGATAAACGCCACATATATAAAAAACGAAGAAAACCTTTTACATTTTTACACATGTATTTAAAATGGAGGGGAGGAGTTGAGTAGCTCCGCGGAGATTTGAACTTACAACCTGGGAACAGTAAGCTCTCTGCCACTGAGTTAATCGTCGTATTGTATCGAATTTAGTCATACTCCACTTTATAAATAAATAAAGTGGGTTTTGGTTACAAATATCCAGTGTTAAAGCATTGTGATATATCTGTCTGTTTGAAATCTCGAATATGAATTATTTTTTCGGAAGGTTTTTGTAAATGTAGTTCTGTTCCTATTATAACTACCAAAGAATATACATAGTCTTGTGAACAAAGCCTGGTTGTCCCGAGCGCTCACGGCAGTACCCGATTCAGGCTCCGTCTCTCAGACGACTGCCAGTTTTAAATTGACCTTGTGCGCATTTGAAAGATAAACGAAGGAATGATTATAATAAATGTAACCTACTTTTGAGATTTTTAAATAAAATACATAAAGTTATGGAAATCTCCAACGCAAGTAAAAAAAATTGTTATTAATCCTGAATTTAAGCAACTGAAATCGATGCTTAAATATTACAGTCAAAGAAGTTACTTTTTGTTTTGATTTTATTCAGAGTTTTGGAAATCACGGCATGTTGAAGAAATATTTTACTTCAACTGTTGTAGTTTGTTGTTGTTGAAGTTTTTGCATGTTTGCACCACGTATGGACGCCAGATTAAAAAAATGTTTTTTGTTGTTGAAGTTTGCACCACGCTTTGGGCGTTAATTTGTAGTAGATTGTTTGTGGCGTAATATGCTGCTACATATGAGAAGCTGATTTTGAAGATGTATTTTTGTTGTTACCCTCCAACTTTAAAAAAATATTTATTAACTTTGTTATTAAACTGCTTCTATAGATAGTATTTATGTTTGTTTTTTGCCTCGGCTGCTTCAGTATTACTTTAGAGACACGTTTCTCTTAATCAGGGCGTGGTGCAACAAGAATGTAGGCTTACACAGATTTTAAGTTTAAAATTCACTTCTTTTTATTAAAAATTGGCACAAATTAAACAGCACTACACTGATATAAAGATCTGTGAGATTCTTTAATACTTGCACTTTGTTAACGCGTTTACTTAATGTTACGATTCACACGAATACGTAAAATTTCTTTAGAGAACACTTCATCCATCCGGTCACTACCAAGGTCTGCAGACAACTGAACATAATTCAACCGTCAAAATCGTAAGCATCTGTATTTCAAGTCTCTGATTGGCTAATTCTAGTCCAATAGAATACCTGCATTTAATTAAAGCTTTTTCTGGCTAGTGATTGGCTATTTTAAAAACTTTCATAAAATTTGCGTTATTGCTACCGTAATAATGACTAGTAGCATTTAACCTCTCAAACTCGTTATTTCCTCAAGGTTACCTCATTGTTAACAACTTTAAACTTATTATTCTCACAGCTCTTACGCTATTAAATTACTTAATGCATTCATATAACATAATTAAACAGGTTTACAATAATATAAGCATATACAATGACTGTTACATATATTTTAAAAATTATTACATACATATTGCTTCAAGGAGGGCTGTTATTAGATTTACATATATATCATGTAATTGAAATTATTCAAGTATTAAAAATTCTGCCTCAATATTAAAATTATAATAAAAAGGAATTATATTCAAGCAATACTTTTTTACATTTAATGTCCTTTGTGTTATTGGATCATTCTGTTTAACTGAAATATGCTCTAATATAGGTGGGGATCACTTCACATCAGTATTAAGACTGCTTCATCCGTTAATATATTTGCAGAAATTAATGGAGAAATATTGTTTAATAAAAATTTTATATAGCTATTCACGTGTGCTTAAATCAACGATGGAAACACCAAACCATTTCAGGTCAGTGATAAAATTTGCTGCTCACATTACAAGTTTTCTTAATGTAAAATACAATTTAATATCAAAAGCACGCAATTAATTGTGTGTACTTAAATCATTATCGAAAATACCAGGAATTGTTTCTGGGATTAAGCTATTTGATCAAAGTAATTACAGTGCAAGGATTGTTATTACCAAGCGTTACAATTACAAACACAAGAGTGCATGGGCCTCATGCCTTACCGACTCTTCTTGTCCTTGGAATATTACAATTAGAGTACAGTAATAAATTTACTATATTTGGTCATAATGCTGCATATTGCAAAAAGACCTCGTGTTGCATTTTCATGGATTTTTCTACTCATTTTCTCCAAATGTTCTTAATAAAATTTGTTCTTCTATCCACTTGTTAGACCTTCATTACACATTTCGTTGTAGATATATGAAGGATACAGCAGGCGAAAAAGGTAGTCAGCATTTTAAAAACCAGACCGCCGTGTCATTAATTTTAAATTAAATGATCTTTGCATGACCACCCGAAAAAATAAACAGCAACTTACCACTTGAAACAAATATCACTATTTAAAAATTCAAACTGAATAACCAAGGAAATCTTGGAAATGGTTAATGCAAAAAATGTTATAACGTTTTTTGTAGCATCCTTTATAATACTTTGGTACCTTATGAGCTGGTTCGTTGTGTTTCTTGAAGGTATGCGCTTTTAGAGACTTGCTTTTCCTTACATCTGCTGCTGAGAGGGATCACTCAGAGTTTCATTTGAGAACAACAACCCTTCTATGATTTTTTCATTTCTTTAAAATCTTTGATGCAAATGTGAAGACAATAATCACATTCAATAATGGTAAACATAGCAAAATCGCACTTACATTACAGATAAGGGCCGCCAACCTAATAATACGGACATTATATCATTCAAGGAACGGAGGCGCTCTGAGTGAAAAAAGAATCAATCTAATTGAATGAATTCATGCATTTGCTATCAATTACCGCGAACCGCTATGTAGGACCGCTGGCTTTAGAATAAACTTTGTGTGGGATCGCCAATTATTCTTTATAATAATGATCTATAAAATCATCTACAAAACTAATATTTGCAGTAAGTTAATATTTAGTGTGCCCTTTAGTGACTTTTGGAAGAAAAAGTCGCAACTGCTTAACGCGTTAAACTAAAACACAAATACATTTAAAATTTGATGTGTTACGTTAACCATTCAGTTAATATTATTTAATATTATTTATTTAATATCAATTGAGACATAAACTTTCAGAAATGATTTAGTTACACATTTCGGTATACGTACAGGAAGAATATAGGAGGTTGAAGCGATAGTCAGATCTTTAAAATAAGTAAAAATTACATACTCTTTCCATGACAAGACCAGAAACAACTGTATGGTGGCAGCACTTAAAAACATATGAAAATGTTGGATAGCAACGAATATCTCGGAAGTAGCTGTTGCTACAATAAGATTATTTCAAGTAAATTGCGTCTTTTAAAGTAATCTAAGTATTTAAACATCTATTTCAATCAAAATAAAAAACAATGTTTCTCCATACAAAGGGTATTTTGATTCTAGAGGAAATAGTACGCGTTAATCCAAAATTTTAAGTATGGAAAAGTAAACATTCTCATATTTGTTGCCTACAAACTGCTTATGCTGAAAATTCCAAATCGATTGTATGACGTATCCTGGAAAAAAGGTAACTCTGAAAAATGCTGAGGAAAGTAGAGAAAAAGGTGAAATTATGTTGCAAACTCCGAATCACCAGAATGTTATTTAAATCGCACTGGAAGGTATTTAAATGCGAAGGAGAAACTATAAATAAAAAATAAGGATTTTTTCGGAAAAAATGAAAACTTTTAAAGATTTTGTAAGAATCTGAGTGGTACGTTTAACTGTTTACAGCAATTAAACAGTCAGATGCAGGTTGGCTAATGCATAAAGTCGTATTACTTAATTTAATGCTGTAACAAATGAAAACAGTAGTTATTACCAAACATGCTTTAAATGTCACTATATGTGTGAGGAATAAGTGCAGACGGAAAGCAGAGGAAGCTCGCACCGAAACATAACAGACGTATTACGTCACCATTCCCGGTGCGTAGCATGCACAGCTTTGCACTAAGGAAAGTAGCAGTGCGGTTTGTTAGTAAGAGTGTTTACGTGTTCGTAAACAAGTGAAAATGCACACATCGTCACGCGAAGTTATACGCTCACAAAGTAATAAAAGAATATGCAGTGTGTTACAGTTTTGTAAAGAAGAGAAACTTAAGGGGACATGGTACTCTGAAATGATAAAAAATTCAATTTTTTGGTTTATGACACTAATAAAATCTTTATTACTTCCATTTTTAGAAAATATTTACTTTTGGGGGGGTTAAGAGGCTTTTAACACATTTAAATACAATTTAAATGCTAGTGTGCTATCCTTTAAAGCTATCATGCAACGCCCCTTTTTAGAACATTTATGTATATTTCAAAAACAAATGATTATATCATCCCAGCGAGCAGTTTAGCAGTTAACAAAAGAGGCCAAAACCAAGAGAATGTAATAAGAAAACCTGAAGCAATCCAGGAATAATGATGCAGATGAATATGACCCTGGAATGTACTGAAGTGTGTCAGAATTTTAATGTTCAAACTTTAAATTCAGTTTTCTCAAAACAACATTTTTGGATACTTAGGTACCTTTTCCTCAGAAAGTATGAGATGAAGAGAGCTGAAAGTTTCAATATATGTAACCAATACGTCGTTACACGTTCTGAACCACAATCATACTTTTCTAATGCATATTAGTGATATTAAGAAAGAATCAACGTTGCAAATTTCCTACATTTTTACTTATTGACTTTGCAAATAGTTGTTTTTAAATTTATAGTGAACTGATACACATAACTAAATAATTGAGGTTCAGAAGATACCTGATTATACTAAAAAGAAGCATGCAGAAGGGTGATTCTGTAATGCAAAAGTATCAGAGGAATAGGTACATGAATTCACATATTTTAAGAGAAAATGTTATTATTTTTGTGCTGAATGAGTTTTTATGGACTCAACTACATAAGCTATCAATACAAACTACCACTTTAAATAATTTTCATGATTTATAGAATAACTCGTAAAACTTTCAGGCAAAACCACTGTGAACTTTAAGAGCAGTCATATTTTAACACACTTAAAGTGTAATTTCCAGTATTCGGACTACCTTGTCCCCTTAAAGGTGTAGCCATTCCGTTACGTACGTTGTGTCGATATTTTGATGATCAGAGTGTACTATACTCTCGTTCGGGCACATCTCTTCTTTGTAAACCTAACAATGTTACACTAGCGAACTCGACTGCACTCTTTCGTTAGATAAGCAGTAGGTATTCAGCGTAGAACAAAATTTGCACTTGAGACATTTTTGACACACACTCAGAACAGAACACAACTGATCCGTCGAATTGAATCACAACTGAATTGCAGAGTCACACCTCGCTCTGAATTGCACTCACCACTGTGCAAACTCTTCGACTTCTTGACGGTACTTAAATTTGCAACTTAACTAACTTCTTAACCAACTGGGCAAGAGAAACCTCTTATATAGGTCTCACATTGAAAGTGAAATATCCTATACAGAACATGCCGAAAGGTTCTGGAACAGGGAAGTGGCACATAATGGCCATTTTTCAGCAATGGGTATTGTTACGATGGCCGGTTGAAGCCCACGCCCAGTCCCCGGCAGGCGACTTCTATACCCAACCCTTCATCAGTTAGAAGTTTCACTTTGAGGGACACCGAGGATGTTACTTAAATAGGTTTGATTATACCTTATTTTTATTATAGGTGTCGCGTACTTAGGCTTAAATTGTTTTTCTTCCAGGTTATTAAATGTATGTTTTATATGATTCAACATTTTGAGGCAGTATTTTTAACACATAAATAATATCAGTCTAATTATATAATATAAAATACACTAACAGCCCGCCTTAAAGCAATATGTGTATAATATAATATATAAAGTGTATGTAACAGTCATTGTATAATGTTTATATTATTATGCACATGTATAATAATGTTATGTGAATGTATTAAGTAATTTAACAATGCAGGAGCTGTGAGAATAGAAGCCGAAAGTTGCTAACATTGAGGTAACCTTGAAGAAATAATGAATTAGAAAGTTTAATAAAGGCTAATAATAATTCTTGGAACAATAATGTAATATTTAAAACAGTTAATAAATAGCCAAACAACAACTAGAAAAAACTTAAGTTAAATAAAAGTATTCTATTGGAGTAGGTTTAGCCAATCAGAAATTGAAATGGTGGAAATATACAAATTTAAGCGCTAGAAGCAGACGCTAGAAGGCAGCGTTCTCGTGCAGTTCGCTCGGTACGTATTTAGTGTAAGACATAAAAATTCATTCCGGCGTGAATAATATAAAGTTTACGCGTTAAAAAGTGCAATTAAAAATTAATCTCACAGCTCTACGGTAGGATATATCAGTGAAATGTTATTTATCGTGTGAAAGATTAATAAAACGAAGTTAAATACCAATATAATTTGTGTAAGCCCTCATGCTTTAGCCGTACTACCCCTGCTAAGATATGCGTGTTCTAAAAATGACTACTGACGCAGCCGAGGCATACATATATAATTTTTTAAATAAAGATTCAAATACGAAGATGGTTTTTTAAACGTTGGGGCGAAGGTCACTGGAAAAGTGAATGTGGGGCGAAGGCCCACCGGAAAGTTTGTATCGTATCTCCAATACGTGGTGCAAACAGCAACAATAAATTACTTCAAATTGGAGCCCAAAGGTGGTGCTAATAACGTAAAGATATACTACTTCAATTTTTAAGCATAAAAGTTCATATCCAATTGTATTAACATTTTAGAATATTTTTTAATCTTTTGTTAAGAGGTTCATATTACTCATTTTCTCTGAGAAAGCATTCTTATGACGTGAATAACTTTACAAAGGTTAGAAGAAATACGAATAAGTATATCTGATATGTACTTTTGAGTGTTTCATAAGATAACAAAAATGTTTATAAAATTAATCCACATTATTTTACTCTAGTGTAATGAAACTACTTTAATTTACTAAAATTACAGATTTTCATTTCTGTATTATCTTAGATTATTAATCTATGAATAATATTGATTTGGGGTTTTTGTTTTCTGAAAATTCAATGTAATAATTCTAATAATAGTATATTAATAATTAAGCAAACTATGAAACTATGGATATTTAGAGGAGATGCTAAAGGTACCTTGTTTCCAAAAATATCAATCCGTTTCACTAACATCCGTTTTCCAACATTAAATATCTGTATCTTTATTTGATTCAAATATGATGCAGCGCAAGATAAAAGCATACACAGAATTGAACTGACATCTTTATTTTATTATGATACCGCAGCTTCATTTGAGTTGCTGGCAGTATTTAATTACCTTGGTTGGATGTCATTCAACAGCAGCTAATACAGTAACAAAACCACAGAAATCCAGTTAGTCGTATTTAGAGTGAATGTCAACATGTCATTGTCAAAAATGACGCGTAATCAATTACATTATCTAAGACTGTACTTTATAAATTTCAGTGCATGCAGAATTTAACAGTCATCAGATATTTTTTTTTATGTTGTCGGAGATTGAGTTTTGATTCCGGGTTGAAAATAACAATTAATTGTAGATATAGCATTTGTCGTGGCGTCAATCCAGCATCACACATTTCATTGACAAGAATAGCGTTTTAACCCAATTCGTAAAGTTTGAATATTGCATGACTGAGTTTTTGTGTTAAACTTATGGATTAATAGCGAGCATTTGGGATGTTGAGGCAGTATTTTTAACACTTAAATGATTTCAGTCAAATTATATAATATAAAATTCAATAACAGCCCGCCTTAAAGCAATATGTGCATGTAACAATATATAAAAAGTGTACATTACAGTCGCTGTATTAATGTTTGTTATTGTATACATGTGTAATAATGTTATGTGAATGTATTACATAATTTAATAATGTAGGAGCTGTGAGAATATTAGGTTATAAGTTGCTAACAATGAGCTAACAATGAGGTAACCTTGAGGCAATAATGAATTTGAAAGTTTAATGCTACTTGTATTCTTGGAAACAATAATGTAATTTTGTGATAGTTTATAAAATAGCCAATCAACAACCAGAAAAGGCTTTAGTTAAAGGAAGGTATTCTATTGGACTAGGATTAGCCAACCAGAAACTAAAATGGAGCAAAATTTGCAAATTCCGTTGCCAGTTGCTTTAGATAGTGTTCCTAACCGGACGTAAGATGCGTCCTCGAGAAATTTAATACGTATTTTGTGTGAGACAAAGATAGTTTACGTGTTAAAAAGTCCAAGTAATTAATAAAAAAATTCACAGCTCTCTCTATATCAGTGAAGTGTTATTTAAATCGTGCCGAGCATTATTAAAAGGAGTGAAATAAAATTATAATCTCTGTAAGCCTACATTCTTCAGTCGCACCACTCCCTGCTAAGATATTCATGTCTCTAAAAATATAAATACTGACGCAGACGAGGCAAACATAAATATATAATATTTAAAGAAACAGTCTAAATTACAAAGTTAATATTTTTTTAAACATTTGGGTCAAAGGCCACCGGAAAGTACATTTGGGGCGAAGGATACCGGAAACTGTTTACCATACGTGCGGTTGCAACTACTTCAAGTTCGGCTCCCTAAAAGTCAAAATATAATACATCTTCAAATTGGCTCCCAAAGCGTGGTGCAAATAACATAGCAGCAACAAACCTACTCCAAGGTCGTGGTTTCAATTCCTATAGCCGACCTTCCTGACCTTGGGGTTTCCTCGGTCGTCAGGCAAATACTAGAAAGGATGACTAAAGCGAATTTTAGCAATTAGAGAGCCTCTAAACATGTGTATGCTGTGAAATCTCGGTATCGAATTTTTGTTTGGAATCAATATCTTCTGCATCTACCATGTACGTGGTACACAAAGGGGAAGAAAGTCCATATTTCATAAAATATCAAATGAAATAAAATAAATTGCATACAGTTCATAAAGTTTAATTACAGTATACGCACTGGTTTACGAAAATAAAGTCTTCAAGAAGAGAGAACGTTTAATTTCTTACGTGACGTCACAGAGTAATTGCTACATTTTCTCATCTGTACTTGACTTGTGAGGCAGTATTTTTAACACTTAAATGATTTCAGCCAAATTATATAATATGTAAATTCAATAACAGCCCGCCTTGAAGCAATATGTGTATGTAATAGTTTGTAAAATGTATGTAACAGTCATTGCATATATTTATATTATTGTAAACATGTTTAATAATGTTATGTGAATGCATTATGTAATTTAATAATTTAGGAGCTGTGAGAATAAGTTAAAAGTTGCTAACAATGAAGTAACCTTGAGGCAATAATGAATTTGATAGTTTAAATGCTACTAGTCCTTATTCGAGCAACATTAATGTAAATTTAGAGAAAGTTTATAAAATAGCCAATCAACAACCAGAAAAAGCTTTAGTAAAATGAAGGTATTATATTGGTGTAGGATTATCCAATCAGAAACTGAAAAGGATAAATATTTACAAATTCAAGTCAGTTGCTTCTAGACAGCGCTCATAACTGGACGTGTTGCCTGCAGACAACGTTACTAACCAGACGCAAAAAGTGTCCTCAAGAAATATAATATGTATTCGTGTGAGACGAAAAATAGTTTACGTGTTAAACAGTGCAAGTATTTAATAAAAACATCTCACAGCTCTCTCTCTCTCTCTCTCTCTCTCTCTCTCTCTATTTCATTGAAGTGTTATTTAAATCGTATCAAGCATTAATAAAAGGAGTGAAGTAAAATTATAATCTGTGTAAGCCTACATTCTTGTCGCATCACAACCCTGCTAAAAGAAACGTGTCTCTAACAATAATACTGACGCAGCCGAGGCAAACATAAATATATAATATTTAAACAAACAAATTACAAAGTTAATATTTTTTTAAACTTTAGGGCAAAGGCCACCTGAAAGTACATTTGGGGCGAAGGCTACCGGAAACTGTTTACCATACGTGCGGTTGCAACTACTACAAGTTCGGCTCCCCAACAGTTGAAATATAATACAACTCCTACTTCTTCAAATTTGGCTCCCAAAGCATGGGGCAAATAATAACAATACAACCTACTTCAAATTGACGCCCTAAACGTGGGGCAAATAACGTAACAAACCAACTTCTTCATTTGTTAGAAAGAGTGGTTCAGGTGTTTCCAGATGAGTTTCCTATAAGTATTAGTTTGGGTTTTCTAAATGTGTTTCACAGAAAACTGCAGGACTACAGTATTTGGAAAGTCCCTTCTTTGCTAATGCAATATATTTTAAATGCAAAAATCATAAGCGTTACAAAATAGTTTTCATAAAATATGGAAATTTTACCAATATATTCTTAAATACGAAATGTTCATGTATATTGCATTCTGCATACTAAAAAGCCTAAAAATACTTGTTCTTATAATGATAGGAAGCATGATTTGAAATATAAATTTCCAATTATTACCTGTCTTTGGTCATGAGCAGTGCTTTGCGTTCGGCGTCCGAACGCACTATTATTTATTTGTTTTGCATATTGTAGCGTACGTGTGTGCATTGGTCAGACGCATTATTAATGTGTGGAATGCCATTGTTGAGCTAATTATTTAGTTTGTGAGTTGAATTCTTGTCCAGCGCAGCATTTCCCTCCACCTTCCTAGTCAGGGAGGAGTGAAGACAAGTTGAGGGACGAGCCTCTTTGTCTGATAGCGGGATCAATGAGTAGAGTCAGTCGAGTGGATATCTTCAGAGTGTGTGGTGTATGTAGGAATGCGTGTTGCCGTGTGTGTGCGTGGGGCATCTCCCCCAATGTTTATCTGTAACCTTTTGGAAATTATATAACTGCATCAAGGTAACTTCGTAATAAACCACGCCTGCTTTAGCTTTGTGCAGGAAGTTCCTGGTATCTCTTTTTTGCCTCTGTAGCTACGTCTCCCAAAGTTTATGCCGGGGTAACTGAATTTAATATTTTAGCTGCAAAACCTTTTGTCCTCTCCCCGGTGTATAACAATATTTATTACTGCTATTAGTTTTAGCAAAATATAGCTAATCTAGGGAATAGAAAATTGAAATTTTTAGATTTCACATAAACATGTCAATAGATATTGACATAAAATTCAGTTTTTCAAAGTCGTAATACAGGAAGGCATAGATTATGAAGATGGAGTAATAAAATAACATTGTAAGTTCTTTAGAGCATGGTATCTCGGAGTAATTTCGGATTTGGAAGTTTAAAGGATACATGAAGTAGATCAGATTCAGGTCTCTTACCACGATAGCTCAGCTATAGAGTATCAGTACGGAATACAGAAAATCCATGGTTCCAGTCCCGGTTGTGCACCAAAATGTAAGTCCGATTTAGCTTTCGAAAGCTTTGTTTGAATAACATTGGAGATAAATTTAGCCTAAAGTAAAATATGTTACTTCTCAAAAAGGTATATTTAAAGCTTCTATTATATCGTATAATACGGTGGACAAATCAGGTTTCTCCTCGAAACGCGCATTGGTTTTTTTATGCTGGGAGGTTTGCACTTGAAACCCTTTGTTGAGAAACGACAGCTTACTCTCGAAAACACCACATACAAGTAGCAGGGGAGTTTCGGCACTTCTACCCTCTGCCCAAACGCTTTGGGCGAAGTTAGAAAAGGTAGCAGTAATTTAGCTAGCATCAGCCCGTTTCAGCATTTGCTGTATTTGGAGTGTATCACAAATACGAGTATGAATATTATTACCAAATATGATAATACATATCGTTATAAGCTTAATTTAAAATGTACTGTAAACTTAAGAATTTTGAATCCGATATTGATGCTACATACACAATAGGCTTCAATTGGCCTTTACTTACTTGCTCTTCTGCGTGACTAGAAGTAGTACTGTATGGGTATTCCATACAGAAATTTGATATCAAGACTTCACTGCAAATACTTGTTTCTATGCTCAACGAATCCAAAAACAAGACAAAAAATAAATAAAAAACGGTCCATATGCGTGCGTTGTCTATCTGTAAACAGCATAACTTAAAAAGGAAAAGTCGGTTTGTATTGAGCTCGGCGTCTTTGAAGGAAGCAACACGAAGGTTTTCAAGAAAATTCTGCGACTACAAACTATTCTTTACATGAAAGAATTTTTCATAATTTATATTTTCTCAAAAATCACTTTAAAGGTTTTGATTTAACTACGGTATATATAAGGTAGTTCCATGAAAATAAATGTATATCTGAAATTTTCTCCTAATACGGTAGCCTTCATTCTGAATGATATTTGTGTATTCGGCAAACGTTCTCCCTATGCCTACAATTTATGTCAAATACTTTTTGTGGCATTAATAATTTTCGACGTATTCTTAGTCCTTTGTTTTAATTAAATGCTAGTCGGACAAGATATGAGTGCATTCGATGGAAAGCGGAACTAAAAAGTTACGACAAAAGTGGGTGCGGACTGTAGAATAAAGAAAACGTCAACAGACCCAAGTTGCATTTATTATAAGCGAAGCTGAGACCTGCAAATGTACTCTTTTCCTTGTGCATTGTACAATCCCCTCTCCCCTTACCGTTCACTCCCTTCTGATTTCTAGCCTTGATGACGTTAGGCATCATCAACAAACCAGCGGCGTCCGCCTCCAAGCGTATTCATATCGTGGCCTAATGTTGCCGTTATAAGTTTAGTTTGAATTGTGCTATAAAATCAAGATTTCTGGATGCAATACTAATGCTATACACATAATAAAGGACTTTTCAATAACCGTCTACTTTCTCTACTGCTCATCCATAGTAAGTAGAGGATGTATAGTACGAGTATTTCATCCAAGATTTCACTGCAAATATGTGTTTTGAGGTCCCCTGAATCCAAAAAATATAAAAGCCTCTATATGTATGTGTCTGTAAATAACATAACTTTCAAACTTAAGTTCCTTTAACACCAAACCTTGTATTAAGTTCGGCGCTTCCAAGAACGAAACAAGCTTAAGGCGAAGGTCTACTCGGAACTGAAATTTCCCTCCTCTACCCATGGAAAATTGCCAACCGAGCGGCACTCCTCTCTGTGGGGTTTTCCATTAGACCAATACTTGCTTTCCTGAAAGAACCCCCATCCGCTTTCGCAGGGTATGCGCGTCAACCCGGGCCAACAGTGAATTATCACAGCGTCTCCCAGCTCTCAGGCTGGTACAGGAGAACATTCAGGTGTGTCTGGGCATCACCGCTCAGGCACTCATGCGCGCAATCTCCCGGGGTTTCGGGAAAACTGCCCCGTCGAGACCAACCCAATCATAATACCTTCCCTTCGGAAAGGGCTCAGATGTTCGGCCCGAAGTACTTCCGGTAAGGTCAGAAGTACCACGAGTGCTAGGGTATGCACCGCCCGCACAAGGCAGCCTAGGAACCCCTCCCCTATGGGGGACGTAGATTTTCAAGATAATCCCACTGCTACAAACTATCCTTTACATGGAACTATTTTTGTAATTTTTTTATTTTCTTAAAAATGGTTTTAACTATTTTGAGTTAAATACGATATGTTTTAGATATTTCCATGAAATAATAAAACGTATATTTGGAATTTTCTGCCAGTACGTAGACTGTGAAGTCATCTTCATTCTGAATTACTTACACATTTTTTAAATTGTAAAGTTATTATTGCTTTTTACTTTTCTACCACCTATAGTAACTAGGGATTCAGTTGTATTCCACCCAAAAATTTGATATCGAGATTTCAGCGGAAAAACGTGTTTTGAGGCCTCTGAATTAAAAATAGGGCATTTTCAGAAAAAGCCCCCGTGTCTGTGCGCCTATGTGTTATGAGTATCATAGCTCAAAAATGAAACGACGGATGTATCAAACTTGATATTTAGGTTCAATATCTTTGAAAGAAGCCACACAAAGATTTTCAAAAAAATCCCCTCGCCATAGGCTACTCTCTAGACGGAAGCTGTTTTAAAAATTTTGATTTTCTCAAAAACGGCTGTCATAATTTTGAGTAAAATATCATATGCTTCAGACATTTACATGACAAATGAAATGTATATCTTGAATTTTCTTGGAATGTCCCCAAACTCCTCTTCATTCTGAGTGACTTTTGCATAACTGGTAAATCGTAAGAGATAGACAGAATTTTACTACACAAAAAATGTTAAAACACACAATTTGTGTCACGTAACTTTTTTTTTGTCTAGCGAACCATTTCCGAGATATTCCTTGTTATTTGTTTGAATTTTCCATTACTTATACTTTTTCTCAAATGTGAAATCGTTAATCGTTTTTTATGACCTGGACATGCAAAGAGAATGGAATACTCCACATAGCAACCACCTCTTAAAATATTTGACTATCAGCTTTAAGCCTATCATATTCCCCTTGCAGCTACAAGAAAATGAGCAATAAGGTATTTTCTGCAAAGGTTCATCTCGATTAACATGAAGTAGATAGAAGAATAATCTTTTGTAAGAGGTTTTTGTAGAGGAGAATCCAGAGAATATCATGTAAATAAAGCGCATCAAAATTGTTTAGCTATACTCCTAATTATTATGTTTATTACTTAACATGAAAAAAATCTTTCTTATTATTTTTCAAGTTTAAATAAAACTATTAAAACTTTTGAATATAGTTTAAAATGTAAAAGTCTTAGTATGTACAAGTAACAGAAGCAGATGAAGGCAAGAATAAAGACCTGAGCTGTAAATGTAGGAGTAAACGCATTTGTAGCAATATCATTTCAAGGCATCCTTGATTCATATCTTGTGTACCGGCTATTCTGGATTTTTCGTTTACCTCAGTTGCCACATAAATAGCGGACAATTGTTTCACTATATCCGCCCATAGAATAAAGGAACTGAGAAACTAAATGTACATGGAAACAAATCAAGTATTCCTCGAACTACGGTTAAAACTACAGAAAAACTTACATTTCTTTTCATGATCTGAATGAGGTTAATATTCCAAACGAAATGGCTCCGCAATAACATGTAAGGTCCGCATTAGAGAGGTCTGGGGTTCGATTCCGTTTAACCGTCCGCTTTGATTTTGAGCTTTCCGAAGTTTTTCCTGGTGATACGAGAATGCTGGAATGGTTTCCCATCTACCAGATTTGCTTTACATCATTGCGTTTCTTTATCATGTTTAAAATCTGTTTATAGATTTCGTGGCATAGGGCGGTGCCGGACAATGGTGCGGATGCCTGCTCAAAGGAAAGAGTACTTCTCGTGGTTTACTACTCTCTTCGCAGCTCTAGTAATATAAGTGTCTTCGAGTCAGGAACTGTTAGGGACTTCGGCGCGTCCCTGAAGCCTGTCTGCCTCCGATTTGTAGATTTATGTGCTCCCTTCATTTCATTCCTACCTCCTGAGGGGTGGTAGCCGCAATAGTTCTCACGTACGCGGGGTGGCCCCATCGGTTGTATCCATTAGATCAGTAACGACAAAATAGACTGCATAGAAAGTCGACTATGCAATTAAGACTGTCAGTAAGCTGTTCAAGAAAATAGCTTTGAAGAATACTTCTTGTGGGAAGAGTATAAGTAGAAAGAAGATTTTAGAATAAGTACATAGATGTCTTAAATTCTGTGTTATACATTTTCGTTTCTTTTTCTCCTCGATTATCTTAACTTTATCTGTCAAGTATCCCTCTCTATATACTTTCAGTGCCAGTTACATATCGTATTATAATATGCTGTTTAAGTTACTAGCAGCCATGCAGAAGTGCACTTTGCAGCAAAGTGCTTCCAGTTTTATTCATTTCCTTAACCCTGTATATGTTATGGTAATATTTTGCTTGTTAATGGCAGTCACGCCAGCTTCTATAATTATGTCGTATATCACTGCTGTTACCGCACTAGTTTACAGATATACTTCAGTATGGGGTGGTTACCCGCAAGGCACTGCTGTGTGCAATTAGGAATACTGATGATAGTGCTGCTAATGAATATAAACTTTTCCCAAGTTTTCCTTAATGTAGCGTAATGACCAACACTTAGAGAGAGCTAACTTCCACCGTATACATTATAAAGTCTTTCACTTTCTTATGTTTGAAATACATTACTATAACACTGATGCAGTAACTTCTGGAAAGCTTGAAAGAGAGGTCAATAAAGCATTATATTTATACAGCTGAGTTGTTTTGTATATCAAACACGTCAATAGTCTATATTTTATTATGTCCATCAACATTGCCAATTCTTGCAAGCGTATACTAATTATTGAAGTTAGACTGTTTTATTACTTCAAATAATAATATAAATAACTTTAATAATGTTATGAACTTGAGTACTGAACTTGAGTAATTACCTTGTAAAATTACTGTTCCTATAAATACATCGGGAGGTAGATAAGCAATTGGAATAAATAATTTCATGACCTAAAATCAAAGCATAATATAGGATAGGATAGGACTAGAAGCAGGCGGGGGCGAAATAGCAGCTCTATCTACGCAGGTATTTTGACCTAGGCTCTAGACGAAGCACCCGGACCCGGAGGCACGATAGGCAGAGGGCAGGGTCCCTACCATTTGAAGATTTGAACTCGCTGGGTGATGCCTGGTGTAGCCTTCCCTCTGCTGTCTTACGCATCCTCTGCTCGCATTCCGGGGGACGAAGGTTTGCTCAGAGCATCTTTTTCCTCTTCCATGCACACGCTGAGACGTTCCGAAGACACTCGCAACCCACAAGAAACCAAGCAGATGGAAAGGTGAAGTGAAATGAGAATGGAGATGAAATGGAAGGACAGGAAATTGTATGCAATGATCCCTCCCAGCATTTACTGGTGACGCGGAGAGACCCCGAAAAACATATGGATCAGGAAGGTCGGCCACGGGATCGAACTCACGATCTCCCGAATGCAGGCCACAGATATTACCGCCTGGGCCATCCCACTGGGTATACATAAGGTAAGAAGAATGAGTTATAATTCTGCCAATGGATATGAAGTATTGCCAGTCAAGTTAATAGTCGTCTTCCGTGGTTACCATACTAGCTTCCAGTTCCAGAGGTCGCGGTTTCAAACCTGGCGGAGGGCAATGGATTTTTTTCGAGCGTAAAATTCCTTAGTATGGCTTCCTTTAGAAGGGAAGTAAAGCCGTTGGTACCGTGTCGTAAATTTATGTCATGTAAAAGAACCTCAAGGCTGATAAAGGGGCATTTGGGAAAAATTTCCCATCATTCACGCCCAGTATAGAATGGGACGCTGAGAACCAAAGCAGTTAATAAGCGTCCATAAATAAAACTGAAATTTTTCAGGCAAGTTAAGTGTCGGGGCTAAGCAATTAGTTAAAAGTCAAGACTATATAAGGCAATTAGGTATTCCGGAGAAGAGATCTACCAGCTCAAGGTTCAAGAAATTAGAACTCAATAAGTTAAGAGAGTGAATGAAAATGTATGTACACCATTTCTGAAAATGAGAAAGGGAAACAATTCTTAGAATTTAGCAAGGCAGAGAGCAAACGTTATTTCAATGCGAATAAGAAGCTTAATATGTGGCGAAGTATTATGTAGGAGCTTTGGTGGAGTAGTAGGTGGTTGATATAAGAGCGTGCATTTTTAAAATTAGAGTCTTATAGTCTTTTATGTTTTACAGAAGTGTTTTACTGTGATCGATTATCGGCAGTCCGTAGCGCCTAAAGACCGCACTGGGATTCTCACTTATTTGGCGGTAGCCATAAGGAATTTGAACGATTCACGGCAACTTAAGCCTCTCGTATTACGGAAACAGTTATTTTAAAGCGTAAATTTCTTGATGCTACAGAAATTAGCAGATATAGTACTTCCATAATTACAGTTTCTCATGCTAAGATTCAGATCATGAAATTCAGCTACTCGTTTCAAAGAACTAATGTATTAGCCTCCATTAAATTTATCAATCGGCTTAACTGATGTTACCTATTCTCACATCCGCCTACACGTACCCTCAGAGAAGGGTCCCTTAGCTCACCACGGCAGTAGCCGGCAGCAGTTTCATCAACGACGGAGATATTGGAAACGGCATCAGAAGTCTCACATAAGGGATCAAATATTTAATGGAATGAATGCTGGTTAATACAGCTAGTACCTAACCTATACGTAACGTACAGTTTTAAAATAATACTGTATTTTTATGATATATTAAATTGATTTTAGAATAAGGACATGTTGCTCCTCTTACCCACAAACAGGTCAAGATGAGTACCTATGTAGTTTATTTAAATTCAAATGATTGAAAAATATAGTTAGAATTCACAAGTACATTACAACGTTTTTTTCTAAATGTAAATATTCTCAAAGAACATGATATGCGTTTGTGGTGCATACAGCGCGGTATCCTATTTTTGTGTCATTTAGAGGATTTGGAATCAATTATACTTTGTGAGAATTTCCTGACGAGTTATTTTCATAGTCAACTGTTACTCTGCATAGATAATGCTATAGAGGGAATATTTTCTGGATGGGCTGTTTAGAATATTTTTATAACTAGCCTGAGCAAATAATAATTACGATTTAATGAAGAGTATAAAGTGTAAGTTTTCTTACTATCTCAATTCAAAGCTAGTGTGAAAATGTTCAATCCCTTGCGTGTATAGATTTTCCACGGTACATGTAATTATTTCTATTAAACATAGCTAAATATGTCCTCTTCGACGTCGTAAAACTTAACACAAAAGTCGATGTATTACCTTCACATGGTTTCTCTAACCACTATCGTTTATTTTAATATGACGTACACAAACTAGTCTTACAAAAGCTTATTCTTCTATTTACCCCTGGTGAATTGAAGTAAACATCTGGGTAAATACTTTTGTTACACATTTCGTTATAAATACAAAGGCGATAAACATAGTCAAACGTTTAAAAACCGGTCCTTATATAATGATCTTGAAATTCTATGATTTTTGCATGATATCGCGAAAAAAACATACAAAATAACCTTAGCATGACTTCCTTCGGAAGGGAAATCGGTGGTTCGGTGTAGTAGACTTACAGCACGTAAAAGAACCTCAAGCCTCTGAGCAAAATATCAGGTCATTCACGCCCAGTATAGAACGGGACACTAAGAACATCATACTTAAAGAGCATCCATAAGTAACCCTCAATTTACTTTAATAGCCCTGGAATATGCTACTTTTGATAAAACCACATAGGTTTTGCAGCATGGAATTTCCTTCAAAACATAGCCACTTCATTAGATCTGTGAGAAAGCATATAGCACACAAAATGTCCACATATATATTTCCATGTTGTCATAAAGAGCATTGTAAATTTTAGGCAATCCCGGCATGGTGAACAACTTCGCTTCCTGAGAGCATGTAAAAATGTAAGAATATCAGTGTTTCAAAACGAAACTGAGAACTAACCTTTATTGTTACATTTGTGTTTGTGAAACACTTTCATTACAGCTGTCAGAGTGATGTTTTTTGCTATTCATTTTGAACTACCGTATGCTTAAAGCTTCTTTAAGGGAGAGTGACTTTTATAAACAGACATTATCCACAAATTCCACATAATTTCTATCTTGCACACAGTGTCCAGATAACCCATGCGGCTTCACTAGTTCAAGGCACTCCGGAAGACCCTATTCTTGCAATTTTAAATTAGTGATATTGAATGTAGCTTTTGTCTTAATTTACTATATACATGGCTGAATATTTTACATCGGAAAGGTTGCAATTGTGGCTAAACTTTGATCCAGGTGTTTTGAAATATTTTGTATTTTTTAATTAAGTATGATCCTTGTTATTAGGATGTATATTTTCTTTTCTTTTCTTACATATTTTTGTGAAAACAACGATATGTATAATATTTCATTAAAAATTTTAGCGCTAAAAACCTTTAAAAGTTTTTAAAGCAATAATCCTTATAGAAATTGAGAATCTACTATGAATACATAGCTGAATTAGCAGTAAGTTGGTACTTTTGACTAAACTATAATACAGGTTTTGAAATATTTTGTTTTTAAGTAAATATTATCTTTTTTCTGCGATGTTTACTTCTTCTTTATTTATAATATATATTTTATGAAATCGAGGAAATAATTAATATTTATTTAAATGTTTTAACAAAAATCTTTAAACAGTTTTAAAGCATTATTCCTAAGTTGAGAAAAGCTACATTACAGTATGAAAAAATTGTAACTTATGAAAAAAGCCAACAAGGTGATCCTCTATTTTATCCCCCAATATCCTCACACCTTATTCTGTGCTGTGTTGGTCCCTGTTCTACTGCTCTGAAGGCTTTAGATACCCTAATCCTTTCTTTGTCTAATTTGGTCATTGTCTATTTTTGTAGCTAAATGCACCTGATAATACCATCCTTCTTACACTTTACCACAGCACCATACATTCACTAGTCTGCATGATATCCGATGACTGAAAACTAATAAATGATTCTGACTCACTTTTTATGCTCGTTTCAGAACTGCTTTTAGTTCTCTATCACGTACAGTTTTTTCACAATTTAACTTAAAAAATATAGAGATATGCTTCCACCACTATACATAAAATTGGGCTTGAAGAAGCAATTTGTAAGGGCTCTACCAAAGGATGGACCCTGCTTCAAGTACCTTTCCAAGAAATTTCCTTACATTACGCAAGACAAATTAAAGGCTGGAACTTTTGTTGGTCCTCAAATAAAAAATTTGATGAAGGATGACGATTTTGGGAAGACAATAAATGAGAGAGAAATAGAAGCATGGACCGCCTTTCGATCAGTTACTAAACACTTCTTAGGCAATAACAAAGATTCTAATTACAAGGCCATTGTCGAAACAATGTTGGAAAATTGTAACATGATGGGTTGTAACATGAGTGTAAAGGTTCATTTTCTGCATTCACATATCGACTACTTTACAGAAAATCTGGGACATTATAGCAAAGAGCAGAGTGAACGTTTTCACCAAGATATTAAAGAAATGGAGAGTAGGTACCAGGGGAGATGGAATGGAACAGTGATGGCCGACTATTGTTGGATGTTGAGGAGCGCAGTCATTTTCAAGGATCTGCAAGGAAGTCAAAGAAGATAAAGTTAGAAAAAATTAAATAAACACTTTGGCTTCTTTTTTTGTTAAAATGTAGTCATGAAATAAATTAGGGGAGATCTTGAGAGTATTCTTAAAATGTTTCTTGAATAAACATTTGAATACCTTTCTACGCTCGTTAGTAAAATTGTCAAAACATTACTTATTTTATGTAAAAACCTGACGTGATAGAAAAAAACAGAAGTTATTTCTGGAATCAGCATAAAAACTTGATTCAAGATCACATACGTTTAAGAAATCATCTGACAAAAAGTTTGAAAATGCAGACTAGTTATCAAATGAAGTACGTCAAAGTATGCTAAATCTATTACGGTACATATAAAAGAAATACTGCTGACACATTCATGGGGTTCTAGGTTTGGCCATTAACACAGTTTTGTAATAAATCTTTATCTTCCAGATCCATGAATATTGGTTTTATAATTTCCAATTTCGTCCTGACAGACCAAGTCTATGACATAATTTTTCTTGTTTCCTTCCATCTGTTGTATTTGAAACAGCTGTCATTTTCAGTGGGACACAAATCATGTTCAGGATTCGCATTTCATGAATGTAGCTGGAAAAATAAGATCACATAGTTTTCCCCATATCTTCTACATTTCTAGTGTTTTTATTTATGGCCAGCGCATACTAATTTTGAATTCTGTCTATGGTAGATACGTATAATCTGTTGTTTCCTTCTAAACCGGTACCATCACTGAACTTCTGGTCCTTATAACTTGTGCTTAACCTTCTCAATTTGGTGCCCAATACATTATAATTTCTGGGTATATAGATTATCGAATAAGGTTTTGCACCTATTACTTCTTTGAATGCTTTGGAATATCCATACCCTAAATATGTATCTAAAGTTGTACATAGGAAGAGAATTTTCAAAAATGTTCATTGCCCCTTGCACCTTCATTTGAACTTTTTTATGCTAAGTTCTTGATTTGAAAGCTTTGTCATTAAGAGGTCATGCCTAGGCAGTATAGAATTCAAAATTGTGTTAACTACGTATAAAATTGAGGAACTACATAAGTAATTTATCAGTTTAAAAGTGAAATCTTATAAACTAAGTTAAAATAAAAACCGAAAAAAAGAATTTAATCACTTTTCAGCATTCCGAATTGCCTTGAGGGGAGATCAAATGTCCTATCCCACTAATGTTAAATTTAACAAATGCATGACTCATTATCTCAGAAGTAATTTAAGATATCAGGCAAAGTTTTACAAACAGTAGATGATGCCTTCTTAGTTGACTGATTTACTTTTAAAAAGTAAAATAATTTATAAAAGATGTGTTTTTTCTTAATTAAATATTTTTTGTTAAAAGTTGTAATATTTGTAGCAACATAATCAACGTATTAATAACAAAGTAATTCATCAACACAATTAAGGTATTATTTTTCTTGCATAAAAGTTTCTTATCCAGTTCCTGAGAAAACGGACCTTTTACACTACGCGATCAAATGTATCCGGACACCTGGTTGAAAATGACGTACAAGTTCGTAGCGCCCTCCATCGGTAATGCTGGAAGTCAATATGGTGTTGGCCCACCCTTAGCCTTGATGATAGCGTTCACTCTCGCGGAGCAAATGAGAGGGAAGATACAGGAGGTGTGCGGGTGTAAGGATGGATCTCTTAATCCGTGGTCGTGTTGTCCGATGCTTATTACAGATGCCGTTTATAGTTAAATAACTTTATTCACACGCACTTTGTTTTGTTCTCTAAGCGTCACTTCCGCGTTCGATTCTGCCACAAAAACATTTATATACCATCTATGGTAACAATATCAGACAAGCACAATAGCTCCACGCTAAAGCTTGTGGAACCGAATGAAAGTTCAGCAGTATGAGAGTATCACTATGTTTGCTCAGTTGTATGCTCCTGTTCTTGCTGCATCAAATGGCGTCAAAAATGGAACCATTCTGATAAGGGTATATTATTTTCCTTTCCAATTAAAAATACTGTATTTTTAGGTTATTAACCAGTGCAATAGGCGTGGTGATCTCATGAGCACTCGATAAAAAATGGTAAGGCCACATCAGAGCTTATTCCAAAGTGCAAGAAACAGAGAAATTCACAACCGGCCAGCAGTAGCACTCCGGAGATAATTTGGAAGCTGAAGACCCGTGCTTCAGGACCACATCCTGCAACTCAGAGTCATTGCAGCATGCCTGTAATTAGGCACTTCTGCTACTACTGTGAACACCATAATCAACCAGGATTTGAATCTAGAAAGTTCCATAAGAGCTGGGTAACTAATTTGTTTCCTAAATATATTGCAGAACATGCCACTAACAGCATGATACCTAGCTGGTTAAAAGTGTATATTTCTTGTCTTTGTAGATGAGACATATGCTTATGCAAGTGACTGAAACAAAACCTGGGCTTTATATTACCGACCAAGTGGGAGAAAATAAAATTGAAAGTTGGTATGAGGAAACTAATTAAACTTTCCCCAATGATTTCATTGTAATAGTAAGATTCACTTACAATGGAAAATTCGCCATTCGCCCTGTACATAAAATTGTGAAAATAAACTTGACATATTATCAGGCTAATGTTCTGATGCCAATTTTCAATACAGAAATCCCCGCTCACAGTGGTGCAGACGTGAACAAGGTTTGATTGCATCAGAATAAGGCACTACACCATAGTCTGCTTCAACCTATAAATTTTTGGAGAACATAGAGGGAAATGGGAATACACTCCATACCTTACAGCGAAATCCGTGTTAACTCATGATGCATCACTGATGAAGTTTTATACATTTGGATTACTGAAAAGAGCCCTTGAAAGCAGACGGACTCGAAGTTTGGATGGTCTTTGGAAAGCTGTCAAGAGGAATGGAATAAGCTGGACATACCTGTATTTCGTAGCAGCTTGCTCCAGTGGTGGTTGCGCTGCAGATTGACAGCTCAAGCTGAAGGCTGCCAGATAGAACATCACGGCTAGTTGAAGCGCAGTTTTTATAAGATAAGGGGATCTTAAGTTTGTTACCATAGATTGGGCACAACCCTCTGTATTCCCGTCACAGCCCAATTTCGCTAATTGTTTGCTATAAACTTCCTTTACCTCAACTCACAAAAATTTACGTTTTCCAGCACTACATAACGACGTGTAGTTCCAGTTTATGAAATTGCATTGCTCGTTTCATTGGACCGCCTGCGCATACTTCCAAATTGTGTCTTTATAGGGCCGACTCCGCGTAGCTCGAAAATGAAGTGGTCTTACTCGTGTATTTCATTTCTCACCATGTAATTCTAGTTTGGTCTACCGAGCCATTTAACATATTGTTTTGATATTATTCCTAAACAGAATGTCTTTAAAATAAGCATAATTTTTCTATTGGTGGCTAAATATTAAAGATATCCTACACTTAGCTTTCTCAATGCTTTTGAAATATCAGCGTTCTAAACACTCCCATGAGAACTGATGCGATCTCAGTTTAAAACACCTTTCACTAAAACCTTGCCTTGCCCATATAGGCATAGGTTTCCTTATGCTGGATAGATACACCATAGTTACAAAGACACTTTTACCGCCTGCATCCTGACTCCTCCTAGAAAGCTGGCTTATTGTATTTCCAAAAAGTTCTGTTTTTCCCAGCGAACGTATATTTCCGTCTGCATCCGATATTATACCCGGTGACCCAACCGCGCTGTATTTTATGCGTGTGCTTTGCAAGAGTTGCAGAATTCAGCGGGGAAATTCCAAGCAAACGCAGGTCAGTGGATAACTGGCGCACTAACGTGAGCGACCTTCGTTTTACTACTCTTGCATATTAGCGAACACGATAGCGGATCGTGCTCATTGAGAGGCATTTCCTAGACACTAGACTAGGGTATACAGTCAGTGTAGAACAGACAAGAACAGTGTAAAGAAAGTGATGAATAACGGGGGATTAAATGCCAGTGATACACACTACGTGCTCTCATGTTTGGTTTCTTTACGTCCCTTTAATGTTTTTATCTACAGTACTCTGCTTATAGTGCGTAATAATAATAATAATAATAATAATAATAATAATAATAATAATAATAATAGTGTAATCAGGATGTAAATACCAGTGCTATACTTTACCTGTTCTCGTTTTGCATGGTTTTCGTTATGTCAAGTTACTGTTTTTATTTACTCTAATTTGCGTATAAAGTGTAATAATAATATAATAATATAATATAATAATAATAATAGGGAGCTAATGCGAGTGATGCACATTACGAGCTCTCAAGTTCGCATGGTTTTCGTTACGACACTTTAATATTTTGATTTATCTGTACAGTGCGTATAATCCGTAACGTTAAACAACAAGAGCGCAAATATAATTTACAAAATATCTATGAACGGATACTGACAGATCAGTTCAAGACATTACAATTATTTGTCAATATAAAAAGGGAATTTATTCCCTCGGAAGTAAAGTCTCTGTAACTGAAGTGCAAAACATTCTAAGCCCTTTTGGTTATGCTGTTCTTGTCTATCATCACTGCCTGTACACTCTAGTGTTAGCCTGAAAGCTGCCTCTCGATGACCGCGATCCGCTAATCATATTCGCTAATAAGCAAGACAGTAGAACGAAGATCGCTCACGTCAGTGTGCCTGTTGTCTATGACATGCGTTTCCTTGGATTTGCTCCGTTGAATTCCAAAACTCTCTTAACGCAAGAAGGAATATCTGCACGAGTGAAATAGACGTTGTTGGGCCACCTGGTATACATACTTCTAACCGATTCTATACATGCGTCTAAAATTAATAGTAAAGTAGTATAAGAATAGACATTATTTTCTATCAAAATTGTCCTGCGCCATAGAGCAGTGGGCTGGAGCGTGGTACTCTGGTTCCGGCCATGGAATGCGACCGTTTCTATTCATCCGGTTGTCCTGGTTGTAGGACCGGTGCCCACTGAGCATCTTGAGGAAAGTGAGGAACCGGAATAGGCAGCGGTCCAGGCCTCATGAACCCATTTTACTAATATGAATACTATTTTGAATCTTAATGTTAGAAACGAATTATTTATTTTAGTTTTGGGAAAACGATGTTAAGCTTAAGAGAATCTTTACCTTTCAGTAAGTTAGTGTATTAATTCGATATTTTAATTAATATTCCTTTATTGATAAACGATATAGAGAAACCACTCGCAATATTATTTTTTTGGAATTACAGTTTTGGATGTTTCTCTACAGCATTTGATGGAAGTGCAAGAAAAATTGCATGGTATGAAGCATTTTGAATGCTTCAAAATGCAGAAAAAACATAAGGCGAAAATAAAATTTCAAATTGTGCAGGATTATCTAGTTTGTGCCCAGGCACATTAAAAAATTAGTGTAAAAATTCTAATCATGATAATACACACCAAATACAGACAATGAAACTAGGTTATTGGTTGTTAATAATAGACCTGTGTTGAATATCTAAGCTTTCGTTTCTTGCAGTGGCGCAAAGGGTGTGGAATTTCAGAACCAACACACAGCGATCCACTATTTGAGGGTTTTAACTATTGCTTCAGCGTCTTGTATCTCTATTCAACAACATATGTAATAGAAGTTTTTCTGCAAACTTTGATATGGATTTACATTAAGTGATTAAAAAATAAACTTTTGTGAAAATGGTTTATATTAAGGGAGATAAAAATAAATGATTTTAGGTAGAGAAACTCTATGAAATTAAGGCATCTGATTTTATTTTATAGTTTTAAACAAAGTCAGTTTATCACCCACAGATGGTGAGAAAATAAATCACTGGATTGTAAAATAGCCTGAAGCACGAGAAAGTTCACTGCTGTAACAAGGTGACACATTCTTATTTCGAAGTTAGTTTTGTTGGAAAGCTTTAAATGTAGGTATATTAGAAACAAAGGAATTTATATATTGTTTAAATTCTGTAAAGTTAAAATCCTGTATTTCTGGAGAAATCTTTATGCACTTTTTGCTAAAATGCAACACCTGCATTACTTTATGCACCTAAGCCTCAGAAAGAGTGAAGAAAAAACAGAAGAACTTTACTGTGTACTTACAAAACACAAGCGGAACGGAATGGTATAGGCGGTAACATCTCTGGCCCGCATTCTGGAGGTCCCGGGTTCAAATCCCGTGGGCCGACCAATCTGAGAGGTGTTTTTTTCCCTAAGATAAATACTGGATTGGATATTTAATACCACGACCCGAAGTCCCACCTTAAGTCAAAAATAACAGTAAAAATTGGTCATAATAGCAATTGCCCTGCCATATATCCACAGAAAATGAAATCGGGTACTGGACGGCACCCTAAAGCCATCTGCACGGCACGAAGCAAAAGATCCAGTTGCTATGCACTAAGGTCCCTTTAGACACGTGCAAAGCATGCTGGCATGGTTACAGGGATGAGACCTAGAAGGCCAACTGCCTTTCTATATTAAAGCAGTTGTACTGGACAGCATCCTAATGCCATCTGCACGGCACGAAGCGGAAGATTCAGTTGCTATGCACTAAGGTCCCTGTGGACACGTGCAAAGCATGATGGCATGGTTACAGGGATAAGACCTAGAAGGCTAACTGCCTTTGTATATGCAAGCAATTGACTGGGCGGCACCCTAATACACGAAGCAGAAGACCCAGTTGCAATGCACTAAGGTCCCTGTGGACACATGCAAAGCATGATGGCATGGTTACAGGGATGAGACCTAGATGGCCAACTGCCTTTCTATATTAAAGCAGTTGTACTGGAGAGCACCCTAATGCCATCTGCACGGCACGAAGCAGAAGATCCAGTTGCTATGCACTAAGGTCCCCGTGGACACGTGCAAAGCATGATGGCATGGTTACATGGATGAGACCTAGAAGGGTAACTGCCTTAGTATATGCAAGCAATTGGACTGCTTGGTACCCTAATGCCATCTTCATGGTACGAAGCAGAAGATCCAGTTGCTGCACTAAGATCCCTGTGGACACGTGCAAAGCATGATGTTATGGTTTCAGAGATAAGACCTAGAATGCTAACTGCCTTTGTATATGCAAGCAGTTGGACTGGGTGGCACCCTAATGCCATCTGTACCTTAATGCTCGAAGCAGAGACCCAGTTGCTATGGACTAAGGTCCTTATGGACATCAGACGAAACGGGTGGCTATACGGATGAGACCTAGAAGGCTAATTGTCTGTCACACATCGACTTAACGGTTATCCACTAACAGATCCTCGTTATATGACAATGTTGCTAAAGCGACGTAAAATAAATAGAGTAATAAGAAAACAAGCGATTCCTTATTTATATCCATTAAATTTATGCATATCTTCCACAATATTTATCAATAGGATTATAACATCCGCTTTTCTGTATAAATTGTTGTGCACGAATCGTCTAACTAGTTGTTAATAGCGGACATGTTTGACAAGCTGTGAAAAGCTAATTGCATAATTGGGAACATACTTGAATGCACAAATATGATATTGCATTGTGATGTTATACTCTTTTAAAAGTAAGGAAAATAGCCATTTATATAACAAGTATGCTAAGGCGTTGTGTACGTGGTACATACAATAAGCTTTAGTAAAAGTTCTCTAAATTACATAAAATAAATATAATATAAATACTGCATAAATACGAAAGACGTCGTCCTCTGTAGATTATTGGTACCGTGCTAGCCTCTAGTTTCCAAGGTCGCGGGTTGAAACCCGGCGGAGGGAAATGGATTTTTTCGGGCGTAAAAATCCTTGGCATGGCTTCCTTCGGAAGGAAAGTAAAGGCAGTAGTCCCGTGTCGTAGATTTACGGCACGTAAAAGAACTTCAAGTCTGACAAAGAGATCTCTGAGCAAAGTTACCTGTCTTTCACGCCCAATATAAAATGCGACGCTGAGGACCATAGCAGTTAAAGAACGTCCATAAATAAAACTCGGTTTAATTTAATATGAAAGGCATAGTCCGTAATTTGCTGATATATTCTAACAGCTGCCCGAATCCTACACTATGAAGCGCACAAATGCATCCTAGGAAGCGCTGACCATAACAATACGAGATGCGGATGTAAATGGCAGTGCTTAGTTGAGCGCTCGTTTCTAAACAACAAGCTTCCGATTGAACATATGGGTGAAAATCCCGACGAAATTTCAATCCGAGTCAGAAACATCAAATCGGAGCTTCTGCCAGTATGAGATATAATATATTGCATTTAAGGAATATTGCAAGGTAAACAGTGCTTCTTTTGTGAATTAGCATGTGATACTGACTTATTTACATGAAAAATCAAAGACACTGAAAGGTCCATTACTATGGTCAAATACTCAATGCTTAAAATTACTTTGTGTTTAAAAGAAAGTATTAGTACTGATTTATATTCTTGTTTTATGAGCATGTATTTCATTTCACCCTGTTGAATTTGGTATAGGAGGTCATTGGCATCTGAATTTTGTTTATCACGCCGTTAAAGTCAGTTTTCTGTGTTTACCTTAGTTTCTGATCACCCCTGTAATAAACTAGCCTTGTTCTTGTTCTTCTTATTCTTCTTCTACTTCACTGCATGGGTTAGGAAAAATTCCTGTTCCATCTTCCTTTCTTCACCTCCACATTTTCCTTGGTGTCCAACATTTCTTCATCAATGGTTTTTATTTCATTATTCATTCTAATCAAGTGCTGCTTTTATTCTCCTTGGACTTTTCAGTTTTATCATTTACTTTAAATATAACTAGTTCTTATCGTGTGTCTTCATTTCAAAAGAGGTCTTCTCTGGTACAACATTTTACCCTTTTCAGAAATCTCATATCTACTGCTTGTAATTTACTTCTATCTTTCTCGCTCATAATATAGGACTCGCTGCCATGCATCAACTTTGGAACAGCTATTCTTTTATAGAATTTAATTTTTGTATCTTTTCTATTTTTATTTATTAATGATCTTATAATTGTGGCAGATATTTGTTGAAATTTACTTATTTTAATTTCTATCTCTTTACCTCTGTCAACATTTATGATCCAACCCAAGCAGTCACTAATATTTAACCTTCTACAATGATTTTAGGTGTTTTAGGGCATTTTACCTTGTGTGCCAGCCATTTTCACATTGTAATTATTTTCTATAGCATTCAACTTATAGACGGAGCGTTGCAATTCATTTTCACTCGTTTGCATTAATACATAAAATATTCCTACCTGTGTGTATACCTGAATTTATATGAACTTTCTTCAAGATAATCAATATAAATATATTGAATAATGTTGGTGATAGACTACATCCTTGTTTAACACCATTATATGTGACAAGTTTTTCAGTGTTTTATGTACCATTGTTTATAATTACATTAGTTCCTCTACACAGACTTTTAATTGCTTGAATTAAATGTATGAGGTGTACTCTTTTATTCATTATATTCCATAGATTATCTCTATCTGCATAATGGAAAGCTTTCTGGAAGTCAATAAATGCTATATGTGTTCTTCAGGATCGACTTCTCGTCGTCTTTTTAAAATCATCTTTAAACTAAATACCATTTTCACTGCGCGAAAGACCTTTTCTAAATCCTGTTTGCTCTTCATCTAATAGTGCATTTGCTATATTTTAGACGGTTATTAATTATTTTTGCATACGCTTTATGTACAGTATTCAAAAGCTTATACATATATAATTCCTGCACTCATCCCTTTGACCCATTTACTCTCTTCACTATGTGTAGGGAAAGCATTGAAGTCCACCAAAAAGGTCCGTGTGTATATGTCTGTGAACAGCATAACTCAAAAACGAAAAGCGAATGAACACCAAACTTGGTATTTAAGTTCAGTGCCTTTCAAAGATACAACACGAACATTTTCAAGAAAATCTCCATAACCCGGACTACCCTTTATGTGAAAGATTTTTCGAAAATTCAGTTTTTCTAAAAATTGATCTTACGTTTTGATTAAAATACCATATATTGCAGATATTCACATGAAAATTAAAATGTATATCTTTGATTTTCTGGGAAAAACCTGTGAAGTCCACTTCATTTGAAAGAAACTGCGGCGGTTCCTCCTTGGTAGCCCGCACTACGTTGATGATGGATGCTGTGTTATGTACCTGTAGGTCGTCTTGACCCGTATTCTTGTAATGCATTTTGAGGTTCTCGTAGAGTGGAGTCTGATGATCGGGTGTCTGTATTGTTGTGTGGGTTAGTGTGTTGTAATTAATATTTTATAATTGTGCTACGGCTGTTGTATTTTGCGTCAGAGAGCAATTGTGGCTTGTCAGGGTTAGGTGTGGAGAACGTTAAAATATTTTGCATACGCGTATTCTGTTAATTATTTCACTTTTATTTTAGATAAACCACATATGATATTCACAATTCACTATTAACTTTGTCGTACTAAAATATGTATAACTGGTAGACTTTAAATACGCAGTTTTAGCGTCTATTTAGAGAAGAGCTTATACACTACCTTCCTGCTCAAACATTGAAAAGCTTCTGTTAGCGTTCCCTTCGACCGTTTTCTTAACGTACGTATTTGAATTATAGGCATGTATCAATGTACCTGATTGGTGCTACTATCCAATAACATGCAATAACAGTTTGTTACATATATAGCTTATAGCTATATAGCTTACAATGGCCTTTCCGTCTTATATTATATTTTATATGTAATAACGTTATATAATTGTTCTCTACCATGTGTACATAATGAATGTGCGTTTAACATCCTCTTAATTATTATAGTACAATATTAGCAAAACATACATAACACGTAAAACTTGCAACAAAAATATTAAAGAAAGAAATTATTCATGTGTTGATGCTGAGAAGCTGTGAATTAGATATCTTATTACATTACTAAGTTATCGTATTAGTTTGTCTGTGGCTATTACTGTATGTTGATTCAAAAATTTATATAATTTTGTACAACTGGTAGACGTTAAGCGACAGGCGAAAACGTACACAAAAAGAATTGCAGATATCTATGAAACTCAAAATTTATTTAAAAGAAGGTTTTTGTGAAATAAGCCCCTTTTGAGATATCCTTTAAGAAAGGTTCGAATTTTTCATCTCTTGGTTATTCTCTTGAAGTCCTTTTGACATAGAGTAGTTTCTTGCGCTGCATGAACACAGCATAAAATTTTAAGGCCAGCATACAGGGCCCGGTTCCTAAACATTTGAGTAACACTGTTCGCTTTGTATCTATAACAAAATGTGTTATGTAGGGATTTCTGCAAAGATTAATTTGAATTAAAGTGTAGTAGACAGAAAAATAAGTTTTAGTGAAATAGTTTATATTTAATAAAAGATGGGGGGTAAAGAAAATCCTCTGAATGTATCATATCAGAATTTTTAAGAAGTGAAGCAATTTAAGCTATTTTCATTATGTGAAGATTTTTAGCCTTTCCTACATTCATTTTATAGATGTAATATCCTTAAGTGATAAATTAAACCAGAATATTTTAATACTTCAGTATGATCCAATCTGGTTTACAAGCCTTTCTTTTTTTCATACTCTTCAGGGATATTTGTAATTATTCTAGTGTAATTAAGTCCACTGCTTTATTACATTGAGGTTCTCTGTTTACCTTAATTTTTTCACCGTATAGTTCCTTCGTTGTTGCTTGTATATTAACATTCTCTCTTTCTGTTCTATTGAACCGGTTCATCATTTTAAAAGCTAGTGTTTTTCTTGTGGCGTTCTATTCTTGCTGTAAATCTATCGCAGGATTCATGATGAGCTGTCTTTGTCAGTTATTTAGCAGAATTTCTTTTCTGTTTCTTCTCCAATTCAGCTTCTTCAGTCCTCTTTTGTAAAAATTGAACCTATGCTTTTCCTTTTTCTTTCACAGCTTCTTCTGTTTGAGTGTTGCATAATCTAACCTAATACTTGTATATTATTGTGATTTAATTAAGGAGATTTAGCTTCGTTTTAGGACAATGTCATAAGTGTTGATGTCAAAAGCACGGGTTTGTACGATTATCTCTACTGATCCCTGGCAGAAACTAAAAGCATTAAGCGGAAATGGTATTAATTACGAGAGTTATTCAAATTGGCCGTTTCCTTTGACAAGAGTGGGAGTTCCCAGATAAGAGTGTAGATATATATTCACATCTGCGAACGGTACGTTCTGGGCGTATGGACCGAGACAAAGGGGTAATTTTGTTCCAGTGTTACAGTAAATAACTTCCATGACCGGTTGACGCTCCGATGTTAACAGTTTTGTTTGCTCAGCGAATGAAGAAAGAAGAGAGGGCGATGTAAAAGCTCGGAAAAGAGAAAAAGAGTTCCAAGTAAACACGCTCTATGGAAGACCTCATTGGAACTGAGCGTTTCTGTGTGTTTGTCAGCATGGAGCATGCAAGAATAAAACTGAATTGCCAATCCCTCAATTCTGTTTTCTCTTAACGTAACATTCATGATCCAATTTTGCTTTTAAGTTAATTATCACTGATTCCCAACATCAAGGCCTTTGTTGTAAATAAAGCCTAACTAAAGAATCTGGCAAGGCAAAAATCAATTTACAATTGTCAGGTGACAAAAGAAGACGACTTTGCGTTTACAATTTGCAATCAACAAAAAATCCCTAACAAATTAAGTAACTTAGATAGTGCTGCAGTATCTAGAAGCTTAGAACTACACAGAGTAATAAACACATAGCGACAATATGCTCATGTGTTCATGTCATTCTATATTTATGAGACATACCAAAAAAATATCAAATGTGTTAGGTGGGGACTTAACTTAGAGAAAATGTCAATAACTAGCCGTATTTATTCGCTATTTGTCAATAATGTTTGTAAATGGAAATATATTTAACCAGGTATAGGAATTCTATAACCCAGGACTAAATGAAATGAAGCTAATCTGCTATTGTTATATTTAGTTTTAAATTTTCTAGTAATTTAAGGAGCAAGTTCGTTATTTTACCTGAGTTATTGTGTAAAATCAAAATGATTTTAAATAAATCGCTGAGGTATATATAATATGAAATATAGAAACCATTTATGCCTATATTAATGATGATTCAAAGGAAATAGACAAACAGTTAATTAAATGCGAAGGCTTTCATGGCCGAAGTTGATCGATAAAATATTAAAAGGCCGTGGTCTAAAGGTAAAATTGCAATTGTTTTTAAGCTGCCCAGGGTGTTACCCTCTTGAAGATGGCAACCAAAGAGTTGACCGAAACGTGGAGTACAAATAATTTTACCCTTAGACCACGCCTTCCAGCCCGGAAGATTTTAATAGTTTATTGAAACACTTATATTAATTGATAATTAACACTAGCCGTGTGACAAGGTTGGAAAAGTAGAATCAGACGACTGAAAGATTCAATGCCATAGCCGGGATTTGAACCATAGAACTTTCGGTTTCCACCCGCTTGCTCTAACTGAGCTATCACGACAACATGTCAGCACTCTAAATTCCCCAATTGCCTCGCAGTTTTTTCGGTGAACCACGAGGATATTTCAAATTAATTTTTAAAATATGTACTCCAATGGCGCCGTGGCCGAGTGGTTAGACCGCTCGCCTCCCACCGAGGCGGCCCGAGTTCAATCCCAGGGACCTGCATGTGGGATTTATGGTGGACGAAGCGGCGTCTGGGCGGGTTTTCTCCGGGTTCTCCATCATCACCTTTCCTTTCATCCATTTCACCAACATTTCGTTTCATCTACTTCCTTCATCCCATACCAGGCATCGGGCTGATCACCCATCCTGGTTGCTCTGTCTGATCCATGAGTGTCTGCTCCTGGACGGGCCTCTGACCCCAGGCACCCGCCTTGTAAGTCCTACATAAGAGGAGGGTAAACAGATAATGAATGAATACTCCAATGACGACTTAAAATATAGATATTTCACATACGTAATTACATTCAGTTCTCTCTGCTACTACACGTTAGTCTAATTATATATCAAATAAGCATGCTTTAATCCCGAATATATTAAACCCCGAACTTGTGAGTTGCTGCCAGCAAGCTTCAACACCGTGGTTGTCTCCTTAGTGGGGACCGCAACATACTCTTTAAACCATATCTACTTCTAGTACACCTATGCATCTTCCTTACCTAATTTTTCCATCCATTATTGTTTAACACTTCCTAGAAAACCACCAACTTCTTTAATGTCCTTATCTAATTTTAATTCCAGTAGCTTTATCCCTGTTATGTGCTAAATTAAATTCCTCTCAAAAACCTAAAAGCTTGTTTCCTTCCATATTGCAAGTAGTATCATTATTAGCCCTTTGCACTCCATCTTATTTAATTAATCATTTTCAATGTCCAATTTAATTTGTACCTCATCTACCCTTGCATTAAATTCTCCCATTATTATAAAGTTTTTATACATATGCCTATTCCGTAGTTCTTCCATATTACGTCATAATTTGTTTAGCAAATCTAGGTTGTAAAACTCGGAAGCCATTGGTGAGTTAAATCTGCTGCCACACACACTCTTTACGTTCCCCCTAAGACACCTAATTCACACCATAACATACCATAACACTGAGTTGCCACTAGCTCTTTCAACTCCTTGGTTCGCAAACACCCTACTTGCCTAACACCTGTCCCCCCTCTTTCCGTAAAAGTTAAAACCAGCCATCTGAATGTTAATATCCTTATCCTGCCATGTCTCAGTTACAGAAATTAAGTCATCTGAATGTAATAACTGCACTATTTCTCCATTCTTCACTTTCTTCATCACTCCTTCAGCGTTTCAGAATATAGCGCCCCCAATTCGTTTCCGCAAACGGACCCTTTCTCTCGAATCTGAAATCCTGTAATTCTGTCCTACTCCTTGTGATTCCGCCACTCCTGTCCGTGCCTACTCCCCTATCTCTAATTGCTTGAATGCTTCCATTTTCTATTGACAACAATGTAATAAGTACTTAAAGTCCCGGGCTACATAGTTTAACGAACTATTAGGTCAATCCGTGGTAATTAATTGTTGTTTCACACTAATCATGTGTGAAACAAGGTTTGTTATACAGGGTGTCCCCCTTAAAACACAATAAACATAAATGGAATATATAAGCCAAGGATAAATAAATATAGTGGATTTGGTAGTGCGGATCTTGCAATTTGTGTAACAATGTAACAATGATTGCCATCGAGTTGTGACATTGAGAAATAAATAAATAACAGAAACAACAGAACTAAGATAAAATAAATGTTATAACTCAACTGAACAAGTTAGGTAATTGAAAATGTAATTCAAATGTTAATATTTTCTATTAGATAAAGAACTGCAATTTAAATAGCTTTCAAAATCACAACCATTTACACCACGGCAGAAGTCGAACCTGTTGTTAACCTCTCTCCAGGTATTCTTCAACATAGCAATTGTGGCATTTTAAATCGAAAGGCGAATTCTGAATTTCAAATCATTCTTGTGTTCTGTAAAATTTACCTTTGACGAATAGAAAAAAGTCCAAGGGTAATAGATCTGTTGACCTTCGCGGCAAAACGAGTGCCTCGGATCCTGTGCCAATCACTGTCTGGGAAAATTGTCATTCCGAAACTTTCGTACCTCCAATGCGAACTCCCCAGGGACTCACTTCGTGTGAGTACGGGTTTGGCGCATCCGGGGTCTTGAACCTCTCATCACCATCGCCATCCCTCCACCCTCGTCCGGTCGAGGTGGGTTCGTCCTCGTGACCTAGGGAACAAGGTAGGCTCTCGTGCGTTCTTTGCATTTTATTCCATGCCGCCCCTCGCCATCGTTTCTTTCTTCTCTAATAGTTATTTCCGAACATATTTCACCACGACCATTCACACATCTCCCTTCCTCGCCGGCACACCTTGCGTGCGAAACTCCCACGAACTTTTTGGTTTATTTTCCGAGTTTATTTATTTCAATCCTCTGTGGACACAGCCTACGGATACCCGCGCTATGGGTGCGCAGCTGGGTGAGTGGGTAATAGCGTCATCCCCACCACCCGGTGTCGTCATGTAGTGCCTGTGTTTGTATCCGCTATTCAACTGCAGTCCCGCGGGGGCCATTGCACAAACTGCTGACTCCCCACGGCCATTGGGTCCCTCTGTCTATGTTCTGGGAGGTGTGACCCTGGGGTGAAGCTGGTATGGATAGGCCACTCACCCAAGCTGGGGTAACGCCTGGGAAGTCAGAGCCCGCGGTCGGAGACGGTTGCAATGGTGGAGGATTTCTTTTGCTATGGAGCCCTGTTTCTCCATTACTTCTAATAAGCGCCGAAAAGTTATTGTAACAGAAGTAGCACCACTGCCAGGCGGTTGTTACTTGATCATTACCTGTACAGAGGAGGGACAACTTTTGAGAAGGTGAACCCTTTTATTATACAGAAGGGCATTGAGTCTGTTGCTGGTTCGTTTCAGCCCTGGTACACTGTTAGTTCAAAGCAAGTCCGATCGGGAAAGTAAGACCTTGTTGCGCGCCACGCTTCTCCACGGTTATCCCATCCGTGTTGAGAAGCACCGCACTTTGAATTCCTATCGAGGCATCTTCACCAACCATAGCCTCGATGGTATGTCGGACGATGAACTGGTACACTATCTATCAGATCAACAGGTAACAGCGGTTCATCCAGTGCAGGCTAAACGAGCCGGAGTGTTGATACACTGGTACCCTGTTTCTAACTTTCGATGGCGTCGATCTGCCCACGAGTATTGCAGGGTACGAACGCATTGCAGCGAGGCCCTATATTCCCAGACTTCTGTGTTGTTTCAAATGCCAACGTTTAGGGCATAGCAAGTCTCTTGTAAAACTGCCGTATCTACTGTGCCTCATGTAATCAGCCCTCACACGATGGTATCTGTTCATCAACTCTTGTCTGCGTTAATTGCAAAGGGTCTCACACTGCTTCATTTTGTAGCTGTCCGCGGTACTTGGACGAGAAGGAGAATCAGGAGATCCGGATAAAGGAAAAACTCTCATTCACTGAAACCCGAAGGCGTTACCACACGAGCCAGCCTGCGCTCCTGCGATCAGGTACATTCAGCTCTGTTGTTGCCTTGCTAGTACCCCAGAAGGATGCCGAAGCACAGTCCTGGACCATGAATTCCTTGACCGCGATTACCATCCGGCCATCCAACTCTAGCACAGTCATCAAGCCATCTAAAGCTAGTCCTAAGGCGCTGAATTCACAAGGCACTGACAAGAAGTCCAAGAAAATCTTCCTTCGTACGGAAGATTTTCTTAAAGACACTCCGCGCGCGCGGTAAGAAAAGTTCACCTTCTCCTCCTCTTAGGGCGCAGTTCCAGGATGCTCCTGGGTCAAGCCTTGCTCAGCGGTGCCCTTCAGCTATTGCCACCCAGAACCGATTTTCGGCGCTTGAATCAGTTTCTGACACTGAGCGCGTGGGCCCTTCCTTCGAGGAGGCTACGGAATCTGACCAACAACATAATCAAAGCCCGAGCCCCAAGGTTAATCACAAAGTCATTCTGAGCCGCCCTTTTAAGTAGGAAGCTTATCCCTTTTATTTATAGCTATCCTGACCTGGAATTTACGTGGTGTGCGATCGCATAGGGCGGAACTGAAAATTTTATTGCGTTCCCATTCACATATGGTTGGTGTTTCCAGGGGACCAACCTTCGTCCCCACTATCCTTTTGATCTCCGAGGGTATACTCCGGTTCGCTACGATCTTGCACCCGATGGGGGTACTCCTGCCCATGGAGGTGTAATGGTATTAGTGTCTTACGACATTCATTTTCACACTCTCACACTTACATCTGCCTTGCAAACTGTTGCCGTTCTGCTTCAATTCTCTGGCTTTTTCTTTTCTATTTGCTCCGTTTATTCACTTCCATCGTCTCTCCTCACCTTTGTGGGCATTCGAGATCTCTTGTCCGCTCTCCCAACCATTTTTTCTGTTGGGAGATTTTAATTCCAATCACCCCCTTTGGGGTTTGCCAAGGGCTTGTGCGAGGCGAACGCTTCTTTCCGACATTTTTGCTCAGTTCAACATCTCCATCCTCAATACAGGTGAATCTACCTTTCACACTGAATCTTCTGGTACATTCCCTCATTTGGACCTTCCGTTTGCTCCAACCATCTTGCTTGTCGTTTGCAGTGGAACGTCGTCGCTGACACCTACTCTAGCGATCATTACACCTGTATTGTTTATCTTCTGTCTCACCACGTCCAACATTCCAGAGCACTTACCTGGCAATTCAGCAACTGTATTCCAGTCTCGTGACTTTTGAGGACCAGCGCTTCACTAACGTTAACCAAATGGTGCAGCACCTTACCTCTACGATCCTATCTGCCGCCGAACGAACAATTCCCCGTTCGTCCTCCCACTCTCGCCGTATTCCTGTTCCGTGGTGGACTGAAGACTGTCGGGACACCGCTCGTGCCCATAGAGCTGCGCTTAGGGTGTTTCGACGACACCCTACATTTCCTAATTTGCTTAACTTTAAACAATCGCGCGCCAGGGCTTGTCGCATTATTCAAGAAAGCAAGAAGGCGTCCTGGACTCGTTTTTACAAGTCTTTTAATCGCTTCGCGCCCTCCTCTGTTTTTTGGGATAAAATTCGTCGCTTCTCCGGTAAAGTGTCGCATTGTAATGTGCCTGGCCATCAGGTTTCCAATGCCAACGTAGTGGATCCGGTTGCCATTGCCAACTCTCGGGATGCTGCCTTTGAGGCGGTTTCCAGTTTTGATCATTATTCCGCCGGCTTTCGCACTCTCAAATACCCGCTGAATTTCGAGACATATAGTTTTCGGTCTCCTAATCAATAGTGTTATAATGAACTATTCATAATGAGGGAGCTGGAGCACGCCCTCTATTTCTCTAGGCACTCCACTCCTGAGCCGGACGGCGTTCATGTCCTAATGTTGAAGAACCTTTCAGGCGACCGTAACCTATTTCTCTTGCAGGTCTGTAACCGTATTTGGTAGGACGGCCAGTTTCCTTCAGTTTGGTGCGAAGCTATCATCGTCCCTATACTTAACCCTGGGAAGGATCGCCAACTACCTTCCAGCGACCGCCCTATCTCCGTCACCAGTTGCTTTTGTAAGGTGATGGCGCGCATAATCAACGGGCGGTTGACATGGTGGCTTGAGTCTCAGAACCTTCTGACGAATGCTCGGTGAGGGTTTCATCGCCATCGCTCTACCGTCGACCATCAGGTGTCTGTCGACACATATTATGAACGCATTTCTGAGAATGTGTCAAACAGTGGTTGTGTTTTTGAGCTGGTGAAAGCTTATGGCACTTGTCAAAGCGGCAGCATTTTACGTACACTCCACGCATGGAATATACGCGGTCGTCTTCCCATGTTTCTTTGGGAGTTTGAGGGATCACGTCTTTCGTCTACGTGTGGGCTCCTTTTATCTAGTCGTTTTATTCAAGAGAACGGTGTACCGCAGGGCTCTGTACTCAGTGTCACATTTTTTGCGATTGGTATTAATCCCATTGTTGAGAGTATTCCACCTGATGTTTCATCGTCCCTTTTTGTTGACCATTTTGCCATTTATTGCAGTTCACGGTGGATCTGTCTGCTCGAACCCCTTCTCCAGAGCTGTATCGATCTCCTGGTGTACCCCAACGGCTTTAATCTCTCCGCCAAGAAATCCGTCTGTGTCAATTTCTGGCACCGGAAGACTTTCCCTTCGCCCTCTCCCCACCTTGGAACAAAAAGTCTTACATTTGCAGACGTGGCGAAATATTAGGAGTTGATATTTGATCGAAAGCTGAGCTGGACTTCGCACATTTCCTTTTTAAAAGCAAAGTTTGACCGTTCTGTTAATCTTTTACGTGTTTTAAGTGGCACATGCTGGGGAGATCATCGGACCCTCCTTTTACGTCATTATTGCCCATTGGTCGTTCCAAACTTGATTTCGGTTGCATTGTCTATTCATCGGCCTATCCATCTGTATTACGTCGCTTGAATGCCATGCATCATCGTGGAATAAGGGTCGCTACAGGGTCCTTTCCAACTAGCCCGTAACCAGTCCATATGCTGAAGCTGCAGAGCCTCCGTTGTCCTTCAGGTTAGAGATGTTTTGTGCAGCTATGCCTGACCACCCGTAATTCGAGTTATTTTTCGAGGATTCGCTTGATCGGCTATATTTAGTTATCTCCTCTGCATTGCTCCGTCCAGGGGTTGGATTTTGTCGTCTTCTTCGGCATTTGGGCGTTACGCCAGCGCCGACCTTCCCCAAGGGGAAACGCGGTTTCCTCCTTGGTTGCGCGTTGAGGCACACTGTTCCTTGGGTTAACATCGATGCCAAAGAAGTCCTTAGATCAGCCTTTTTAAAACTTCAGGCGCAATTCGGGGAATTTCTTTTTATATATACGGATGGGTTTAAGACTGATGTTGGAGTAGGGTATGCTTTTATTGTTGGACAACATAGTTTTACCTTCGTTTACCGGGGCAATGTTGGATTTTTATCGCCGAACGTTTTAGTATTTATAAGTTTTTATACATCCAGTGGCACGAACTACGGCACTGTGTTCTTTGTACAGACTCTCTGAGTGCTCTTCAGGATATTCGCGTGCTGTGCACCTACCACCCGCTGTACAGCGCATTTATGATCTGCTCCACTCGCCTGATGTTTCTGGCATCAGTGTCTCCTTCGTGAGGATTCCAGGTCATGTGGACATCTCAGGGTGTGAGTCTGCCGACGCCGCTGCCAAGTCGGAAATTTTATCACCCAGAAGTTTTACTTCTGTTGTTCCCTCCACAGATTTGTTTGTTATTTTACGTCGCCGCATCCTCTCGCTTTGTCACGATGAGTGGATCGACCCCCGGGGGAACGAGTTACGAGAGGTTAAAACTCTCCCGTTAGTCTGGGGTACCTCTTCTCATTGGGAGGAGGTAATTTTAACTCATTTAGGTATCGGAATTTGCCTTTTTATCATAGACATCTGCTCAGTGGTGACCTGGCACCACTCTGCGAGCAGTGTGTCACGTTTTAGCTCAATTGTGCGTTCGTGTGTTTTGGCAGACGACGCGCATGGTGCAGAATATCTTTTACGTTTTATCAGTGACAGTGACTCTAGTCAGCGCATTTGATGCGCTGAGCGTCTTTGAGTTTTGTAAGTTTATATTGTCTGTTTTAACGGAGGCTCTTCTCCCCGGCGGACATATGGCGCTCTTGTCCCTTGCGTTCTACAGATACGGGTGCAAATTTTGAATATGATTTAAAAAAGATGATTGCTCTATCAACTTTAAAACAATTAGGTTTAATAATAAGAATTTTATCTTACACGCCGTTTTACCATTTTTAGTGTGGTGGATTTTAGAATTTGTCGCCTTGTATTTTGTGTTTTATACTAAGCGCATTTGTTTCCGGTATTTTAGTTTTTGGATTTTAAATTTTATACGTTGTAAGGGCGCTGATAACCTTAGATGTTTAGTGCCCTTAACCCCATATCATCATGATCATCATCATCATCCAATGCGAAGTGAGGAAGAGCGCCATCTTTCTGATAAGTGGTTGCTGCAGGAAGTCGTGGGACGACATACAACTCCAACATATCTAGATACATTCGACCAGTCACTGTAGGTCAGCAAAAAAGATGAGACCTATCACACGATCTTGCATTAAACCGCACCAGACAGTAACTTTGGGTAAATCACGTTCATGTTGAAACACAGCAGGATGTTTCTCATTCCCCCAGCTTTGCAATTGTGTTTGTTAACTTTTCTTGATATGTGGACGGTTTACTCATCAGAGAAACTGATATTTAAGCACGGGTTGTTTTCATCAAATTTGTCCAAAACACATTCAATAAAATTTAGCTTCTTATGTTTGTGATCGTGGTTGATTTTCTGTATGATTTGAATTTTGTATGCTCGAAGTCGAAGTCTTTTGTGCACATTTTGAACACTATTACGAGGAATCTGGAGTGGTAAAGTTGCTTTTTATATTGATTTTCTTGGGCTTCTTGTAAAGAAGGTTTGTATGAATTCAGTTATTTTATTTACTGTTTCAAAATGTTCGTTTATGAAAATTTAAAAATACTTATTCAAGGAAAATCTTCTTAGGGCACCTGGTAAACAAAGCCGAATTTGACCTGAGGAAACTGTGTACTTATAAGAGGATAATGGTGTATTCAGACAACACTGTGATAACATTAGTGTGTGTAGTCCTGGGTAATGATCATGTTTCAGTTAAAAATCGTTACAACAACTGATCATTTCCTATAGCAGTAGAGAAAGAATTACATTTCATCCAAAAATGTGAGCGCGAGATTTCACCTGAGATACACGAAAATCCAATAGGGCATCTTTAGATACATGTTTTGTGTATGTATCTGTGCGTGTATAATATAAATAAAGAATCTGATGCGTTACACTCACATGACTTCCTGTACGCTTGTACAAACTATTTATATAAATGTTTATTCTCCATCTACTCCATGTTAATCGATTAAAAGAAAATCCTTCACCCTAAGCTACACTTTTAAGTGAAAAACCTTTCCGAAAATTTCCATTTGCTAAAACATTGCTAACAATTTTGATAAAAATATATATTTCAGATATTTTCATGACAAATAAAATGTATACTTGAATTTTCTAGGAATGTGACCAAAACTCCTCTTCTTTCTGAATGGTTTTTGTATGACTGGTAAACTGTGAGAGATAGACAAAAATTTTCCATTCAAAACATGTAGAGCACGTTAAAACACGCAATTTATGTCATACATTTTTTGTGGGCAAACCATTTGCGATATATTCCTTGTTATTTGTTTGAATTTCTCAATACTTATAATTTTTCTGAAATGGAAATTCGTTATTCCTTTTTTTATGACCTCGACATGCAAAGAGAATGAAATGATCCCCATAGCATCCAGGGCTTAAAGTATTTGAAAAGCTTACCATATTTTCCTTGCACCTACAAGAAAATTAGCAATAAGATGGTTTGTGCAAATATTTATCTCGATTAACATGAAGTAGATGCAGAATAAGCCTTTGTAAAAAATAGGTTATACAAGAGTAGAGAAAGTCATGTGGGAGTAACACATCAGATTTTTTTATCCCATGCGAAGTGAACGGAATTTCAAAGTGTTCAGGTAGCGACCAGCTTTTAAAAGATTTGACTATCGCTTAAGTCTACACAAATTCCCATTGTATCAGCAACGAAATGCTTAATACTTCTACAAATGTTTGGCAGGATTAACATGAAGCCGATATAAGTAAGAATAAGCTTTTGTAAGAGTTGTTTTAGAAGATGGGCAGAGAAAGTGAAGTGAATGTAATGCAACAGAATTTTAAGTAGGGCAATTTTGCTATATGATGTAGAGAAAACGCTCGTAATTTGTCCTTTGAGTTCGGTAAGTATAATATGGTCTTCAACGAAAATTTGTCTTACTTTTTGGATCTAAAATAAAGTTTTGCTCTTCCAGGTTCTGGTAAAGGTGATTAAACAACACAGGCTATAACATACACTATTCATCATCTCCCAGGTACGTATTTATTTATGTACCATACTTGAGCTTATTGCAGTTTAAAACAACAGTGATTTTTATAAATAAAGTTTATGTTTGCATCTTAGTTCTTTTTATATTTATCTATTAATAAATTGATTCAATTAACCATAAAGAAGGTTTTCGCATTCATTAAATTGCATATAGATGGTTATACTGTGTTACTTAAGTTTCTCCACAAAATAATTTGAAGTTATATTTATACTATTAAGTAGCTTATAAAACTATACTGACTTTAATTTGGTCTACAAGACCTGTTTGCCTTACTTTCATTATTTGTTCCATATATGCGCCTTATTTCATTGCACATTAACTCGATGTTGTGTTGCAAAATACTTGACTTCACGAGTTACATAAACACAACTGGAGACAGTGCAAAATATATTCGGAGAATGCGTTGCAAACCGGATTTTACTGCGCAAATGTCGAGCCTTAAGATGCCATGAAATGTGGTTTATTGCACGGTAAACCTCACGTAAAATAATGTTAACAACCAGCAATAATAAAAAAACAGCACCGTTCGCATTACACATAACTTACATTTATGGTCCATATACTTTTGCCTTAAATGCAAAACCCCTTCAGATATGTTACCGGCAAACCTTCAGTTTAGACCGAAGTACTGCATTGTTAAAAGAACCTCTGGTTGCTCGAAGGTAGACTATATGACGGATTTTGCTGTTGTATGCGTTCTGAATTTTTTTCGATATCTCAGTATCAGTAGTCGTAAGTTAAGCGAAAATATATCTTAAATGCGAATGTTTAAAAGGAAGCAAAGAATGCAACGATGTTAGTATCCTTACAAATATGTTGAAACCCATTAGCAGAGTCACTGTGTGATTATCAGGCATAGAAATCCTTAAGAAGTTAGTTTCAAGGTATCAAAAATCAAACCATTATCACTACAAACAAAGCAGAATAATAGGGGTCAAAGGTCGGGCAGGATAAGCCGATCCGACGGCTGTCTGAACGCCCAAAGAATGAACGAGTATTGATAATTATGAGAGATCTGAAAGGCTGAAACGTTTGAATGATAGTGTTGGAGCTTTTAAATGTCTAAATTATTATGAAATATTACGTTATGTTGGATGTACTTCCATAGAATTTATATTTATCAACCATTACTGTAGACTGTACTGTTTTTATTAACAGTGGCTTTAAAAACTTGGAAAGTTTTTCTTGTGTTTCGTCTAAATAAATTATATTTAAAAATTCTCAGATCTTAACATTATGACGAAATGGGCAGCGGGTGCATCCTTCAGCTCTATCCAGTGCATGATTTCTTGAAGAGATGGAGACGTTCCCTGCTAAGGAAACACCTAGAATATTTAAGAAGGATGGCGAAACTTCGAGACGACCTTTCCTCGGTGGCATAAGAAGTTTCTCGACGATCTTGCGAGTACAAAGAGGCCGGCGCAGCATCAGGTAGTTGATATGATGAACAGCGCTGTGTATATATTGGGTTCTGAGAACAGTATATAGATGCTGCTTTGCGCATGATTTATCGCAACGCTACGTGCAAGGATAAAGTAAGAATGACTGGGGAAAAACTGGACATAGTCACAATACTTGGAAAGATATTGTATTTTGTTTAGATTTTGAGCTTCCGTGTTAAATTTTAGATTGCAGTGATAGCACATACTTCTCATAAGTAAGAAATGCCATGCACATTAGATGCTTCAAGGGAAGCATTATGGCAATTGTGGGCTTGATTAATAGTTCCTAATGCACATGTCGCATTGATAATTAGAAGTATATATTTCCTTACACGAATCATTCTAAAAGAATGCAACGATTTTGTTTAATCTATGCTTTTTAAGTATACCTACCTGTAACATTTCAAAAAGGCAGAATTTCAAGTCGATTCACTTGATATTTTACCACCATTTTATTTGTCTCTTTACTATTCCTTTTACTGTTTTGAAAAGTTCTTCACACAATGCATTTATTATTTTTAAATTAATGTTTTGTGGTTAGACTATTTCAGAGTGTAGGGGTGAAGTTTTAATTAGCTTGGGATAAAATAAATGTAAAATATTGAAATTCAATTTTTGCTTAGCATTTACGCAATATGAATATTATTATTTAATAATTTCAGAACCAAACTTTTTATCAAAAATAATCTCATAATTTTTATAATGTTAATAACAGGGAAGTATACAAAATTTTATTGCCTTATACAGAAAAGTACTTCGTGTGAAATAATTTGAAAACGATAAATGAAAAACCCAGAAAACATTTTAAAAGTTATAATAAGAAGACACAGCTGTTTCTGACTTATACTGTTTAAAACGTATTTAGTGTTTATAAAGACTCTCCTTGATCTTTTTATGCTTCTCTGCAACGAATTTACTATTTGAAGTTTCTTAAGCGCATCCCTTGAATGGTTAGTTCACTTTTATATAGGCGATTTTTACTACAGTGGTATAGAACTCTAGGCTTACAGACACACATTCAAATTGCTGTATTGTAATGACCTGCGTGGATTTCGATCCATGACGAGAAAGTGACATCAGTTTCCATCAAGTTTCAAAAAGTTTTGTAATGGGGACGATACTTTGTTGATCTGTAACTCCAAAACGTATTTATTGGCACGTAAATGGGCCAGCTCTCGCAATTCTTCACGCGTCCAGCAGCTGCGCAGAAGCTTCAGTTTTGGTCCCGTACTCCAACCTAATTCAAGCTATCTTTAACCAGTGACTCGTCCTGCCAGAGTTATCGAGTTGATTCGTGTAAAGGTACATCTAAGCTCTTGCAATATAGGCCCCCTTCGGTGGGCCTACAACTCCTACTTCCATTCATTAAATAATATAGTAGATAGTTTTTATAGAATCCACTGTGCCTATTTATACCTGTGCCTATTAGCTTCCCAATGGCACCCCTCACCCGGTACCGACTGCCTCTCCCTTCTAATCCTATCACCCCATTTTGTCAGAGGGGTCTCTTCCCGCACCGTTTTCGCTTGTACTGCTTTCGGTCCGCCTGCTGCATGACGTCATCGAGAGTGAAGTTTTAGCTAGCCAGTATTCTGCACCGTACTCTTCGGCATGAAAGTTCGTACAATATTCTCGTTATACGATCTGTTTCGCCCCTATACTACTTGAAACAAAATCGTATCTATAACTAGACTTAGTCTTCGAAATAAACACAAACCTGTCTTTTTACAGTTAAATACCCAACTGGCGCCAATTTTTCTTCTTGAAATATTCACTAAAACGCTGTCGATATATGAAATTTGGTCTTGAGGAATGACTTACAGCATACATGTTATTCAAAAAAACAGAGATATGTAGATATAAAGCAGATATTTGTTATATTAAAGTTGTTCAGAAGCTCTAAGTTGCAAGCTTTAAAACCATTTTCTTAGTTTATGCTATTGCTTGACTTTAACTATATTATGTTAAAGAAAACCAATAACACATTATTCGGCCAATTTTAGCAACGAAAATAAAATACGTTATACGCTATATAAAATTCAACATTATACGCTATCGGGTCTTAAACTTTGATTCGAAATTAAATTGTATTGTTTGTTTATGGATTGTGAAAAACGGAGCTTAATGAGAGAAACTGTATGTTGATCATGCTATTATGTAATATGACTTAAACATAGCAGTTTTAAAAGTCATGATAGCTGAAAACTTGATATATGTGCATGTTTTCCAAGACTTTTTTTTCGCGTCTAGGTAAAAGCATGAATAATCGACATGCATATTTAAAATAATTTTTTTAAAAAGAATTTTATTAATATAACTATTTTGGCAGAGGAGAGTAACTCCACAAAATGAATTAAATTCACATAACATTCGACTACTTGAAGTAGATAATGGACACATGCTGAAAAACAGTTATCTGCACAGCAAGTCTTGCAAATATCCTCCAATTTTCAAATAAACCGAATTTACAGAGTAGTGTACATTCCAATGATGTGTTCAGAATTTGGATATTTTGGCTTCATTATTTAGGCTGAGAATGTGCTTATATAAACCTAGTTTCTTAATTATTTCTAGTATAAAGTTGTTTTAATTTTTTAATTAATGAATAATTAATTGTACATAGTTCCCATTTGATCCTTCCTACTTGAAAGAGTAAGAACAAGGATGCGTCTAGCCTTAATATTTTGGAGATATTAATTTTAGAACAACCTTTCCTGTATGCTTTAGTATACGCTCGCAACCAATACCCTTAAAAGCACACAAATGTAATGTTTTCACCCACGGGAAAGTGGGTGTTGTTAAAAGGAGGTGTATTAGTGTATTGCACTGGCGATCATTGAAACATATTACACTGATCTTTTTAAAAGGAGGTAGATCTAAGGAACTTGCCAATTGTAATTAGGTGCCTATATTATTTAGTATTTATGCAAGGAAAGTGCAATAACTTACTCGTATCTTAGTTTTCGTTATTTTGTATAAAACATGGACACATTTCACGCCAAACAGGAGAGGCTTTACGAAACAAATCAATATTATGTGAGCAAATACAGGGGAGATGAACGTAAATACATGAGAGAAAATGTCAGAGCGGTGTTTTATAAGCAGGGCGCGGATTTTGATGACTAATTTTTTTTTAAAATGACTACATTTGTTTTAAAATGACTACATTTGTTTCAAAATGACTTTGTAATTACAAAAAATTATCTAAAATGAGATTTATTTGATTTACTAAAATTAGTGTACAGAAAGTTATAAATTAATTTATATATTGATATAACTCCTATACAAGAAGAAAAAATAAGTAAAAGAGCAGTGAAAATGTTCTTGTTCAAAGAATCTGAAAAGAAAAGAAGATTTTCTTACTTTTCTTTTCAGATTCTTCAAACAAGTAAGAACATTATTTTCTTTGCTTTTCAGATTCTCCAAACAAGAACATAGAACAAATATATTTTCAATTAATTTTCTAACTTATTGTATTTTTAAACAGCTCTTACAAAAGTGTAGCATTAACTCTTTTGAGAACTCAGAATATGCAATTTTTATTGCAAACGAAGAGGATTTCACAGTCCATGTCATACATAAATAAGAGCAATACGCACTTATTAAGCAAAAAAGGGAAAACTGACCTCCTCATCCCTAATTTTGGACATGAATTCATAACAGTAGTTATACCTGTTTCCATGACAATAACCATCTCTCCACCCACAAGCAACTCTTTCCAGACCAACCAATAATCTTTATATACTCTATACTTATGCAAGGAAGTTACCAAATAAAGCGGCAAAGGACAAAGAAATTACAAATTAATGATGTAATATCGAAAAAAACATTATCCAAAATAGAAAACTTGAAACTACCAAAATGACCTAATATATATATATATATATATATATATATATATATATATAGCAATACCTTTATTGAAAGAATTAAAAGATGGCATGTCATCAGAATCCGGATCATGCTTATGTGATACTTGGTCTTCAAACAGCTTCTGCTCACAATAATATACTGTTTAATACGCATTCCTGAGGGATATAAAGAACTTACTTTTTGGCAGGTAGGCCGACTCATAACATGAAAACAGTTGTAATGCGGGCCAAAGGTGTTGTTCCCTGAAAATGGCAAGCTTTTCCAGGTATATAATCCTTTACAGAACCACAGTGAACGGAAAAGGGTTGTTAAACTTTGGCTGTAAGAGAAAACAGCATTTCCTTTGAAATAATTATGCCGCTCAACTGCGTAAAAGGCAACAGATATTAATCTAAGCTTCTCTTCGCTTTAAAAGTCACGTGCAATTATCCTAGTTTATCTCGCTATGTTGGCGGAAACTTCACAACTTAACAACAGATGTACGAAAGTACATTATTCCTTATCACTCAGTCATATAACCCCCCCCCACTTCAACAAATAAGTTTCACACACACATTTAAACTAGAATCTTGAGTATAGATTCAGTTTTCTCTGCTTTGGTGAAGTGTTTAAGTCGGTGTGCAATGAGTAAGAACGTTAAGAGTAGAATGTATTGTGCTGTAGCACAATACCGTAATTACGGTTTTAAAACGGTTGGTGTGAATTATCACACATTTCCAAAAAAAATGAGCAATTAAAGCGCGTGTGGGTGTCTCGCTGTAAGCGTACTGACAAATTTAACGCTGATAATTCACGTGTATGTTCAGTGCACTTTCTTCCTAGTAACTATAAACGGGATTTGAAGTGTGAACTTTTAGGTTTGCTGGTTAAGAAAATTCGGCTCCCAGATGCAGTTCCGTAGCAGTTCATTCCCGATTGGCCTGGATATGCACTTAGTGAAGGTCCAAGTACAAGTGGAATGTTGCAGGTATGTCTCTTTCATTTTTACATCCTGTACCAGAATAATGCATTCTGGAATTATTGTTTTCATTTCTTACGGTAAACAAATACACCAGCATATCCATTTAGCGATTCCTTTAGAGTAGTTGTAAATTTTCCTTTAGTACTAAAGTAATGTATGTTTGAATCTCTTGTAGCGCCTACAGTTTACGTTGAAGTCCTGGATGTGTTCCAGTAGTTTTGTTTATACGTAAATATATTACTAATGTAATGCAGTTTCCATTCGTTTTGCTTTATGTTTAGCCCACAATGTTTGTAGAATGCTCTGAAATAGTACACCTTTTAAAAAAACTGGAAGAAGTGCTAATAATAAACAATTGGGAGTTAATCGGGAGGAATTTAGTGTGTTCACTGCGCTGTGTTTGTATTACGGCTCGTCTTCACTCTCACTTACGTCACAGGCGGGCAGCCAATGGCAGCTCCCATCTCGGAGTGGCTCACCTTAGTTATCTAGCCACATTGCCATTTTGTTAGCAACCCCCAGGGCTGCCTGCCTGTCGCTAAAATATGGCATGCTTTAAGAGGCAGTGCAGCAACAAAAACCACATGTATCCTATCATCTTATCGGAGGGGACTCGGCGCCGATCCAGAGAGGATATTGTACCTATACCTCAAGAAGGGGCGTCCTCAGGAGGGATGAGGTGAGAGGAGACACCGGGCGGGCGGAACTAGGGGTGACGGCACGGTAATGACAAGGCCCCTAGTTTAACAGATTGAGACACCCGGGCGGTCAACTGAAGGCCGAGGGACGAGAAAGGTCGGGAGAGCATCTTTTTTCCCAGCTGCGCCGTATCGAAGCATCATCGCGACCCTTCCAACCCTGAAATAAGCCTAACGGGTTGAAGGATGAGTGAAATGATGAATGGAACGAAATGGAGGCATAGGAAATTTAGGGGCTGAAAGAAACCACTCCAACATTCTCCTGATGACTCCGAGAAAACCTCGGAAAGAACACATGGGTCAGATTAGGCGGTCGCTGGCGATCGAACCCGGATCTTTCGCATGCGGGCCACAGACGGGCCACAGACGATGTAAAACTGCTTGTTAACGAAATTAGGTTTGTAGTATTTAATATCGGAACTATTCACATTTATAAATTATGGCGATTTTCGGTCTTTTTCAAAGATGGGTATACTTAATTCAAGAAGCTGTAATTTTAACTAATTGTCCTGTTTTATGCACTAATGCATATGGTTTTCATAGCTGAGTAAAATTTAGGTAATTAATTTCCATTAGAACTAATGGTATAAATGATTGTACAAGTTGAAATGTTTATAAAGGCTGTCAGCTAACACTTGCCATTAGGTGATATAGACCTCCAACATAGCCTAACAGAGTCATAAACTACAGCCTACAAGTGTCACCCCTAGGTGTGTTTTGCGGGATGCCACCGTCAATAGCTTAAATCAGTGGTGTGCAAAACGCGTGTAGTAATTGCATCGTTTAATGAGCAGCAGATAGACCAGCTTGTATCCCTGTTACAATCGCTGCTTTTCAGGTTTTGGTCGTCACTGACCTATAATGTGTTCTATAATATAAACTTATATGAAAGGATATTATAATATGGCTATTCTCTGCGGTGCTAATTCTCTATCGCCTTCCTTTTTAGAGATATATTTTGTTAAGGAGGTGAAAAACGAGCCTTCCCTTAGGCGATTTTCTATATTGTATATACAGAATGTTTTAAGCATTGAGGGCTTAATTTTAGGTATGTATTCCCTATATGTGGACCAGATGCATTACAAAATGTGTGCGGAAATGCTTGGTTTCAGAGCTATGACCTTCAAAACACTGATATTCACCGGAACGTATTTATATAACATTTTCTTTATAGAAGACGTTCAAAGTGACCATCTCTTCCTTGAATACAGTCCTCGCATCGACTGCTCATGGCCGTGCGAACACGACTCCAAATTCCAGGATTTGGGATATTTCCTTACAAATTAGATTCTGAAGGGATTCCATCAGGCATCGGAAAAAAATACACCAAAGTATTTAAAAGGCCCACAAGTAGAAATCGAGGGTTCAAATCAGGTGAACGTGGTGGTCAATAAATTGGGCCACCTCTACCTATCCATCGATCATGAAACCTTCGATCCAAATGCCGGCAAGCGATACGATTGAAGTGTGCAGGAGCGCTATCGTGCAATAAATGAGCTTGTTGACGAATGCTCAGTGAATTGTCTTCAAGAGGTATAGTGCTTTCTAGTAAGTTGGTGTACGCCTGCCTTAAGCCTATTTACAAGTATATTGAGTCCAAATAACTGATCACCAATGCTATCGGCCTACATGTTGAGAGTGAAGCACACTTGATGATAAGATGGAATAATTGCATGTGGGTTTTCATATGCCCATGCATGCTGTGGAAATTTGTGATACAGTCTCGTGTGTACTATGCTGTAAATAATACAAAGGCAGGAAAATTTGGATTTGTAGCACACTGCTGCACGAATCACTAGCAGAACATCAATCGAGCATGATAATCTGCTGGTGATTACAGGACTTGTACACGTTGCAAGCGGTAAGGATATAACTTCTGTTCTCTCAACATCTCCAGACAATCGTATAAGGAACATTGCAACGCTATCGTGTACTGATTGGAGGAGTAGTGTGCACAGAATCCAGAATCTCCTCGTCTACATCTGGAGTTGTAGATCTTGGTCGTCCTCTCCCCAAACCAGGAGATGTAAACTACCCATGAGCGCACAGAGAGCGATGGAAACATTCAAATGGCTTCCTCTCTGTACATCTTTGCTGTGGGTACCTCTCTTGGTACAAACAACGAACCACCGCAGCATTGCCGTGCGCCTTACCGCACATGAAGTGCATTTCCGCCATCTTCTGATTTGAGTCCATGTCGCTCAGTCCAACGCCAAACACAACACTCATTGTAGGCTTCGCCTCGGAATGAATTGTCAGAGTATACTGTTAATATCTTCTGTCGCGGTAACTACCTGCTTGAAGAAAAACGTTTGGGTGAATATCACTGTTTTGAAGGCCATAACTCCGAAACTTCCGGACACATGTTGTAATGGACTTTTTTATTCTCTACATATAGGCAATTCATACCTGAATTTATGCCATCCACTTTTGAAACAGCCTGTGTACATATATTTCACCACAAACATAGCTTCAGAATATATGTATGAAACAGAGAGGGATAGAGACAAAGCGGTTAGCATAATTCCAAACCAAGTCGTAGGATAAGTAGCAAAGCTCTTACTTAAAAATCCAAATGTGTTACATTCACATCACCATCTCTGCATTCTGTGGGTTATGGTATACAAATTATTCTTACAGTACTTTGTTTTTCTATCTACCTCATTTTAATCTGGATAAACCTTCCTGGAAATAGCATCATTACACATTTCGTTACAGATAAAAAGGGAAGAGCGACAGTCAAATGTTTTAGAGCTGAACCTATATAGTGGCTTTAAAATTCTATACTTTTTTCCATGACATCGCGAGAAACAACCGAAAATCGACAGAACTTTAAAATAATGTCTAAGTGTTGAACAGTTCAAACCATCAATATTGAATATCTCGAAAACGCCTGATGCCAAAAAAGTTATTAGAAATAAACAATGTGTATTTTTCGTCTATTGCTTAACGTTTACCAGTTATAAAAGATTAGCGATACAAAATTACTTCCGAATAAAGAGGAGTTCATAGAAATTTCCAAAAATTTTCTTTCGTTACACTTTTTTCACATAAATATCTATACTATGCGTATTTTAATCAAAATTGTTTGAGCCATTTTCTTAGAAAATACAAAATTTCGAAAACTACTCCATATAAAGCGTGGTTTGGGCTGGTCGTATATCCATAAAAATCCTTTTTGGGCATGTTAGGAAGGTACTTATTGGTATATTTTTTATTTTTTAGTTATGCGTACACAGATACACACAGATATTTTTCTAAGAACGCTTTTCTATTCAGGGGACGTCAAAACATTATTTCCGATAAAATCTCGGAATAAAATTTTTGCGTGGAATGCAATACCTCCTTATCTACTCTGTGCGTGCTAGAAAAATTAAAAATAATTTTTAAAGGGGCAAGGAGAAACATTTCCAAGGATTCCCGCTGCAGTAGTCATTAAAACGTGCCTGACACTATCAATTTTTCTTTGCTAAAAACTGTATTACAATGCATACGTGACATGTTTGTATGATATACAAATACATATATCTTGAGGTTCATTTATTTGTAATTAATTTTAAATTAATTACAGCGGCATGTTTTTTTCAGTACCTAGATACATTTGAAAAAGTAGCTATCTGAGGGTCTAGTAAACCAACATTTCAGTTGGTGTCGACCATATTATCTCCTGGAATCGGCTGAATAATCTCTTCCGTGCGAATATGTGCTAACGGATTGGTAGGCCATGACCCAACAAGTTTTGTTTCGCCGTAGAATACTATATAATTAAATAAATATAAGAGGTGCAAAAATCCTACTACAGAAGTAATAGTGTGGGAAAATAGTGCACAGAATATTGGGGAGTAGAAAGGCAGTGACAATGCGCATTTTGAGGATTGTGAAAGCTTTTTGTGGCGTTCAGATGTAAACAAAACGCGTTCTTGTATAATATTATAATCCCTCCACTCTTAGAATCAAACTAGAATGTAAACACATGGCGTCACTAACCATCTCAGGATATGCGGGAAACCAAAGCAACATCCTAACATATAGTACCTTAAAAGTACGCGATTATCTGCGTGTTTCAATAAGTACGTTAATCAAACAGAATATGAAACTTTTGATTGACATGAAATAATAAACAACATGAAACCACAAACTACAGAAGATTGTAGCTTCGTTTAACTCTGCGTGGTGTGGTTCACTTCTCTTCTGTATGCAGACGACAATGACGGGAGCTTGTTCCCCACAGCTGATACGAACACGAGGTTAACGCGGAGGGATACACAATGTTTTGTCTACATCAAGTCTGGTCCTAAGACTGGAAATGGCTACAGTCACCGTCAGTAGGTATGTCTGATGTAAATCCTACTGGATAGTATGATGATACCATCTTGTTCAGTACAGTTCAAGCACGCAATGTTTAGTTTCTCATTGTCTACCAGTACTCACTAGTCGAGACAGAACGTACACATGTACATTTCATTTGGACTGCCAAGTGAAGAAGTTTCTTAAATTCGGATTTCAATTATGTTCATGCAGCGTTCCTGTTAATGTATTGAAACTGCGATCCATTGCTTAGTTCAGTACGCCTTTCCGCTCTAGAATTCTCTGCAAATGCTTTTCCAACACCTGTCAGTAATTAAAATATAGGTTTTATATAGCTTACGTGTTGTTGTAATATTAACTGCTACTGTGAAGTTAAATTTGAAGTAGTCGGTTGTTGCTTCACGTATGGATAGCCAATTAGAAGGAGGGTTTATTTTTGGAGGAGTTGTATTGTACTTCCGTTGTTGGGGAGTCGAACTTGAAGTAGTTGCAGCCACGCACGGTACAAAGTTCCGGTGGCCTTCGCTCCAAGTTTACTTTCAACTTTATATTTTAATGTTTCTTTAATATTATATATTTAGGTTTGCCTCGGCTGCGTCAGTATTAATTTGTAGAAACATGTATCTCTGAACAAGGTGTGGTGCGGCTTAAGGATGTAGGCCTACACAAATTATAATTTTTACTTCACTTCTTTTTATTAATCCTTGACACGATTAAATAACACTTCACTGAAATATAGAGAGCTGTGAGATTATTTAATAATTAGTTGTACTTTTTAACACGTAAACGTTCTCTCCGTAATGAATTTTCGTCTCACACTGAATACGTATTATAGTTCTCGAGGACGCGTCTCGCGTTCAGTTAGGATCGCTGTCTACAAGCAACTGAACTGATTTCTACCGCCTGAATTTGCAAATTTCATCTATTTCAAGTCTCTGATTGGCTACTCCTAATCCAGTAGAATGTTTTTATTTAACTTACGCTTTTTTCTGGTTATTGATTGGCTGTTTATAAACTCTCTCAAAAATTACATTATTATTACTCCAAGAATTACTATTAGCTTTATTAAACCTTCCAAATCATTCTTGCCTCATTGTTACCTCATTGTTAGCAACTTTTTATCTTTATTCTCACAGCTCCTACATTATTAAATTACGTAATACATCCCAATAACATTATTAAACATGTACATAATAATATAAACAATAATATGACTGTTACATACATTTTATATGTTTTATTTATACACATATTGCTTTAAGGCGGGCTGCTATTGAATTTTATGTTATATAATTACACTGAAATGGTTTAAGTGATAAAAATAGTGCCTCAACTCCTAAACGTCATGCTCACATTCATTTGTTTCTTAGGACCTGTAACGGCGATATGGTGTTGTGCCGTTGCTCTGGAGCACACGTGACGAGTCTTTACGTTGTATTTTGTAGTTGGCTCCGGGTCTAGGTGAATCAGTGGTAGCACTAATTGTTGACTGTGTAAAACTACGTTTATATTCCTAGAATTTGGATTGCTCAAGACGATTACTCTCGATCGAGAATGGGAAGACATTAAAATTTCTTTGAAGAATTAGAATTCACTTTTATATGATTCACTGGTCAAATTTCACAATCCTGAGTATATGATAAGTAAACTTGATTAACTGTGCATTATTTTGTTCAGTTGAGTTCTAAGAATTAAAAATGTAAATCTGTGTCCACGTACAATACTTTTTCGCGGAACTAACCAACGCGACCTACGACAGCGGAATCAGTTTAGAAGTGTTGTCTTAACTTCGCTTCTCCTTCAAGCTTTCTCGTGGCTAATGAGATGGAGTTACTAGTAATGCAGTCTTAAACATGGCTAACATTGAATTCTCATGATATAACTGCACGTTTTCCATGCGTTAACGAGCTGTTTATTTTAAATCTGGATATATTAGGCGACTGTCATTTTACTTTATCGGGAGCATGATGACTAGAAGTATCAGCTGATTTCAGGTCGCGCCGTAGCCGGTCGATCTCGTTAGCCACCCTTTCTTGGTAGTGTCCTCACTAGTTGCTATAGTAACCCTCAAAATGTAATACTATTCCCTATTAAATTTGCTGCTTGGTGCGTTTCACAATATATTATTATTACTCTTACGATTGACTAAATGCAATTTTAATATATTATAGGACTTTAACAAAACTTTATATACGTTATTCCAAGTTCTTTCCAAAAGTTCTTTTGTTTTTATTTTAGATTGCATTAGATAAGTGTGTTTTATTGTAAGGCTGAATTCTTTACTACTTTTGGTATTCTCGTTCGATAGTTACCCTTAAATTTTCGTTTCACACCTCAAGAAGGATCTTTATATTACCATGATTCGATTTTAAATCTACTTAATTTTTATAACAAATTACTGTTTTTCAGCCAATAAAAGCCCAATACCTAATTGAATCAGTTCTTACTAATACTAATGCTTAATGTGAATTAGTTACGTTAGAAGCATCAGCTTTTATATAAATAAATTATAGAAGAATATAACTGAATGATCATACTAGGAGGAACTCTTGTGACTGTTGCACATAACATGTTCTGTCATTTCACAATGCTACGGAGAAAATGAAATATATAACATAGGCAATTTTCATCTATGCTTTACATAAATATTCAAACAAATTCTCCTTCCACTAACTTTACCTTAAATCACCGGAAGGGTCGTCACGAAATAGTCGCAACTTAAGTAACATTGAATTAGGTGCAAAATGAGAATACAAGTTTAAAATGTTTATATAATCTACCTATTTTTATAATAATGATCCCTTTATGAAACAGAAAGAAGAATCACATCTTTGAAACACGGTACGATATATTTAGTACCGTAGAACAAACTTCAACTTGAAAGCTGAAAAATAGAACGAATATTCCGAAAAATGCTGCTACTGAAAAATATGCTTTTGGATAAATGTCTAATATTAACGTATATAATGGGGCCAAAAATATCCCTTGTAAAACATCCTCTTTTTGCATGTAACTTGCTCATTAAAAACATGTATACCTATTACTACAATATTTAATATTTGATTGCTTAGAGCTCACTTGAAGTTTAGGTAATACAGAAGGGGCTTTACAAAAGGGCTTTGGAGGTTAAACCAAACCTACATCGTATATTAAGTATTTTAGTTTTTGGAAGAGTGAATAGCATAGTTTTTATTTATTTATTTATTTTAAGAGATTTTGTCACTTAGGGAATTTTGATATGATGAATGTTAAGAAGGTATATTAACTTTTCGTCATTATTGCGCTGCTTAACATATTCTAAAATGTTTCAATTACCGTGGAAATAGGTATGGCTACCATTGCTCTTAAGCGTTTTACCTATTGCTGCTGGTCGTGTTTCAAATCCTGATGGTGCCAAGTTTCCGTCCGAGATTTCTATTCAGAGTATTAATTAATCCTAAGGATGACTGTCAGATAACGTTATAATTCAGAGCTCATGTCGACAAGCACTTCATGCCTTTATTTATCGTCTGGAATGACCTGTTTGGTTAAAGAACGCTTAGCTTACTTAAGGGGAAGAGAAAGCGTGAGAGGGAGCGAGAAAGAGAGAAAGAGGAGCCCTAGTTTACGTTGAATAATAATAAATAATACAATAAACTGTTGGAAACGTTTTCAAGTCAGTTCAAAAGCTTTTACATTCACAAGAATTTCTCTCCCCAATTATTTTTATACAGTTTTACAAATTATTCTTCATGTTTACTGTTATTCCTTGTAGAAATAGTTTCATTACCCATTCCGCTGTAGGTACAAGGTGGATACAGGGTAGTTAAATGTTTAAAAGCGAGTTGCTCCATGGTAGCCTTAAAATTCCATGCTATTACCATGACCTCCCAAGAAACAATTTGATGATATAAACAGTTAAATTAAATATTAAAAATATTAAACCGATAGCAATTTTAAGGAAATGCCTGATGCCATAAAAAGTTACTTGAAATGTTTTCCGTGTTTTAAAGAGGTTGCATTTTTTGTGTATTACGTTCTTCTCAAGCTTACGGGGTTACATGTTAAACAAAATTATACATAATTTCTTCCAAATGACGAGGACTTCATATGTGTTCCCAGAAAATTCAACATTTACAGTTTATTTTTCATCTAAGTATCTTAAATGTATGCTATTTTAACTAAAATCGTTACAATCATTCTTCAGAAAATTTTTCACTAAACTATAATTTGGGGTGGGGGCATTTTATTCAAAATTATAAGAGTTGCACCTTTGAAAGATAACGAACTTAAAACCCAAGTTTGGTATTTATTCGACATTTCATTGTTTTTTACTATCTCTGCCGTACTATTAGGCAGAGAAAGTGTTATATTACATCCAGAAACTAGATTCTGAGATTACACCAGAAATACATATTTTGATGTGCCCTGAATAAAAAAAGTTTCAGAAAAATGTCCGTGTGCGTGTTTGTGAACAGTATAACTCAAAACAAAATCAGATAAATATCAAATTTGGTACTTACGTTCAGTACCTTCCAAAGATACGACACGAAGATTTTCAAGAAAATCCCCCTATTCTTAACTACCTTTGACATGGAACATTTTTCGGAATTTTTATTTTATAAAACATGGCTGTAACCACTTTAATTAAAATATCGTATATTTAAGATGACAAATGACACTTGATAAAGTGTATATGTTGATTGAGGAAAAGCGGCTCACGCTACTGTCGGCACACCTCACGTCACATGGACTGGATTGCGCGAAAGCGCTTATATATTCAGTGGAATCTTCCAAAAACTGTTCTCAAACGTTCTATAACTATTTCGGCACACTTTCTGGAGGAGGGAGGTGAAGAATCCAGTAAGTCTGTTATCTCCCCATAGCGCGTACAAGGTTTAAGCTGGCAAGCGGCGGATATCTTGTTTACTCCGACCGCTCGGCGCCGACCTCCGGATAAACTTGGCCACAATACACGTACTTAGGGATGTTTAGCTAAAAATGGTTACTTTTATTCATGGATCTCAAAACCAGTAGTTTCAGTGAAATTTCGATATTACAGTTTTTGGAGGAATGCAACACTTCCTCTATCTACTGGGTATGGAGCAGAGAAAGTAAAAATTCAAATATTTTTAGGCTGCTTTTATCCTCATTTAAGATTATTAAAGCGGAACAGTTTGCCTTAATTACTGACAAAATGTTGTAGTGAAATTGGAACTCCTATGTCAGTAAGACTGGTATCTCCAGTTTAAACTCGCGTGTAGTTGTGTGTGGGTGTATTTTTGAGTATCCAACGAGTAGTGTGTGTCTAGAATGAAGAGATACTCGAGTAGCGTTTAGAAAGTATAGATAGCATGAAGCTATGATGGGTTTAATTGCAGCTTCTGCTGAAGCTACGATAAGGACGCCGCTGTTAACGGTGATGGATGGCCACTCGTACGGGAGACGGATGTGTGTCCATCAGACTGCACGTTATTGAATAGCAACTTACTCTCGTGAGATTGTAATTTAGCTAAAACCGTGCCTCTCTTATACCTGGGTCCCTTTATCGAAGACGAAATGTAAAGAACAACTCTGTTCCATAATATCACCAGTGCTGATAGTTCTTCGTAATTTTATTCAGGTTAACGAATGGCAATAAGCATAGATTTGAACCTTCATTTACCTAAGAAAATTATAAAAAGTAACAATATTAGTTTAAGTACTTTTAATATAATCAATGGAATGATACAATGCAAGAGCAATACCACTTTTAGTATTTTTAGTAAAATCACTGAATTGATCACATTTTAAGAGCGGTACAATTTAGTGGTTTTAGTATAATTATTGAAGTAATTACAACACAGAGCCGATGCCAATTTTTAGTATTTTATTATAATCATTGAAGTACTTATAATGCGTGAACGATACCAATGTTTGTACTTTTGGTATAATCACTGAAGTGATTACAAAGCGAGAACGATACCAATGTTTGTACTTTTGGTATAATCACTGAAGTGATTACAAAGCGAGAACGATACCAATGTTTGTACTTTTGGTATAATCACTGAAGTGATTACAATGCGAGAACGATACCAATGTTTGTACTTTTGGTATAATGACTGAAGTGATTACAATGCGAGAACGATACCAATGTTTGTACTTTTGGTATAATCATTGAAGTGATTACAAAGCGAGAACGATACCAATGTTTGTAGTTTTGGTATATTCACTGAAGTGAATACAATGCAAGAACGATACCAATGTTTGTAATTTTGGTATAATCACTGAGGTGATTACAAAGCGAGAACGATACCAATGTTTGTACTTTCGGTATAATCAGTGAAGTGATTACAAAGCGAGAACGATACCAATCTTTGTACATTTTGTATAATCACTAAAATGATTACAATGCGAGAACGATACCAATGTTTGTACTTTTGGTATAATCAGTGAAGTGATTACAAAGCGAGAACGATACCAATCTGTACATTTTGTATAATCACTAAAATGATTACAATGCGAGAACGATACCAATGTTTGTACTTTTGGTATAATCAGTGAAGTGATTACAAAGCGAGAACGATACCAATGTTTGTACTTTTGGTATAATCACTAAAATGATTACAATGCGAGAACGATACCAATGTCTGTACTTTTGGTATAATCAGTGAAGTGATTACAAAGCGAGAAATGATACCAATGTATGTACTTTTGGTATAATCAGCGAAGTGATTACAAAGCGAGAAATGATACCAATGTTTGTACTTTAGGTATAATAAGTGAAGTGATTACAAAGCGAGAACGGTACCAATGTCTGTACTTTTGGTATAATCAGTGAAGTGATTACAAAGCGAGAAATGATACCAATGTTTGTACTTTTGGTATAATCTGTGAAGTGATTACAAAGCGAGAACGATACCAATGTTTGTACTTTTGGTATAATCACTAAAATGATTACAATACGAGAACGATACCAATGTTTGTACTTTTGGTATAATCATTGAAGTGATTACAAAGCGAGAACGATACCAATGTTTGTAGTTTTGGTATATTCACTGAAGTGAATACAATGCAAGAACGATACCAATGTTTGTAATTTTGGTATAATCACTGAGGTGATTACAAAGCGAGAACGATACCAATGTTTGTACTTTCGGTATAATCAGTGAAGTGATTACAAAGCGAGAACGATACCAATCTTTGTATATTTTATATAATCACTAAAATGATTACAATGTTTGTACTTTTGGTATAATCAGTGAAGTGATTACAAAGCGAGAACGATACCAATGTTTGTACTTTTGGTATAATCACTAAAATGATTACAATGCGAGAACGATACCAATGTCTGTACTTTTGGTATAATCAGTGAAGTGATTACAAAGAGAGAAATGATACCAATGTTTGTACTTTAGGTATAATCAGTGAAGTGATTACAAAGCGAGAACGGTACCAATGTCCGTTCTTTTGGTATAATCAGTGAAGTGATTACAAAGCGAGAAATGATACCAATGTTTGTACCTTTGGTATAATCTGTGAAGTGATTACAAAGCGAGAACGATACCAATGTTTGTACTTTTGGTATAATCACTAAAATGATTACAATGCGAGAACGGTACCAATGTCTGTACTTTTGGTATAATCAGTGAAGTGATTACAAAGCGAGAAATGATACCAATGTTTATACTTTTGGTATAATCAGTGAAGTGATTACAAAGCGAGAACGATACCAATGTTTGTACTTTTGGTATAATCATTGAAGTGATTACAATGCGAGAACGATACCAATGTTTGTAGTTTTGGTATATTCACTGAAGTGAATATAATGCAAGAACGATACCAATGTTTGTACTTTCGGTATAATCAGTGACGTGATTACAAAGCGAGAACGATACCAATCTTTGTACTTTTGGTATAATCACTAAAATGATTACAATACGAGAACGATACCAATGTTTGTACTTTTGGTATAATCAGTGAAGTGATTACAAAGCGAGAACGATAGCAATTTTTGTACTTTTGGTATGATCACTAAAATAATTACAATGCGAGAACGATACCAATGTTTGTACTTTAGGTATAATCAGTGAAGTGATTACAAAGCGAGAACGATACCAATCTTTGTACATTTTGTATAATCACTAAAATGATTACAATGCGAGAACGATACCAATGTTTGTACTTTTGGTATAATCAGTGAAGTGATTACAAAGCGAGAAGGATACCAATGTCTGTACTTTTGGTATAATCACTAAAATGATTACAATGCGAGAACGATACCAATGTTGTACTTTTGGTATAATCAGCGAAGTGATTACAAAGCGAGAAATGATGCCAATGTTTGTACTTTAGGTATAATCAGTGAAGTGATTACAAAGCGAGAGCGGTACCAATGTCTGTACTTTTGGTATAATCAGTGAAGTGATTACAAAGCGAGAAATGATACCAATGTTTGTACTTTTGGTATAATCTGTGAAGTGATTACAAAGCGAGAACGATACCAATGTCTGTACTTTTGGTATAATCACTAAAATGATTACAATGCGAGAACGATACCAATGTTTGTACTTTTGGTATAATCATTTAAGTGATTACAAAGCGAGAACGATACCAATGTTTGTAGTTTTGGTATATTCACTGAAGTGAATACAATGCAAGAACGATACCAATGTTTGTAGTTTTGGTATAATCACTGAGGTGATTACAAAGCGAGAACGATACCAATGTATGTACTTTCGGTATAATCAGTGAAATGATTACAAAGCGAGAACGATACCAATCTTTGTACATTTTATATAATCACTAAAATGATTACAATGTTTAAACTTTTGGTATAATCAGTGAAGTGATTACAAAGCGAGAACGATACCAATGTTTGTACTTTTGGTATAATCACTAAAATGATTACAATGCGTGAACGATACCAATGTCTCTACTTTTGGTATAATCAGTGAAGTGATTACAAAGCGAGAAATGATACCAATGTTTGTACTTTTGGTATAATCTGTGAAGTGATTACAAAGCGAGAACGATACCAATGTTTGTACTTTTGGTATAATCACTAAAATGATTACAATGCGAGAACGATACCAATGGTTGTACTTTTGGTATAATCAATGAAGTGATTACAAAGCGAGAACGATACCAATGTTTGTAGTTTTGGTATATTCACTGAAGTGAATACAATGCAAGAACGATACCAATGTTTGTAATTTTGGTATAATCACTGAGGTGATTACAAAGCGAGAACGATACCAATGTTTGTACTTTCGGTATAATCAGTGAAGTGATTACAAAGCGAGAACGATACCAATCTTTGTACATTTTATATAATCACTAAAATGATTACAATTTTTGTACTTTTGGTATAATCAGTGAAGTGATTACAAAGCGAGAACGATACCAATCTTTGTACATTTTATATAATCACTAAAATGATTACAATGTTTGTACTTTCGGTATAATCAGTGAAGTGATTACAAAGCGAGAACAATACCAATGTTTGTAATTTTGGTATAATCACTAAAATGATTACAATGCGAGAACGATACCAATGTCTGTACTTTTGGTATAATCAGTGAAGTAATTACAAAGAGAGAAATGATACCAATGTTTGTACTTTTGGTATAATCAGTGAAGTGATTACAAAGCGAGAACGGTACCAATGTCCGTTCTTTTGGTATAATCAGTGAAGTGATTACAAAGCGAGAAATGATACCAATGTTTGTACTTTTGGTATAATCTGTGAAGTGATTAATAAGCGAGAACGATACCAATGTTTGTACTTTTGGTATAATCATTGAAGTGATTACAATGCGAGAACGATACCAATGTTTGTAGTTTTGGTATATTCACTGAAGTGAATATAATGCAAGAACGATACCAATGTTTGTAATTTTGTTATAATCACTGAGGTGATTACAAAGCGAGAACGATACCAATGTTTGTACTTTCGGTATAATCAGTGAAGTGATTACAAAGCGAGAACGATACCAATCTTTGTACTTTTGGTATAATCACTAAAATGATTACAATGCGAGAACGATACCAATGTTTGTACTTTTGGTATAATCAGTGAAGTGATTACAAAGTGAGAACGATAGCAATGTTTGTACTTTTGGTATAATCACTAAAATGATTACAATGCGAGAACGATACCAATGTCTGTACTTTTGGTAAAATCAGTGAAGTGATTACAAAGCGAGAAATGATACCTATGTTTGTACTTTTGGTATAATCAGTGAAGTGATTACAAAGCGAGAACGATACCAATGTTTGTACTTTTGGTATAATCACTAAAATGATTACAATGCGAGCACGATACCAATGTCTGTACTTTTGGTATAATCAGTGAAGTGATTACAAAGCGAGAAATGATACCAATGTTTGTAATTTTGGTATAATCAGTGAAGTGATTACAAAGTGAGAACGATACCAATGTTTGTACCTTTGGTATAATCAGTGAAGTGATTACAAAGCAAGAACGATACCAATGTTTGTACTTTTGGTATAATCACTAAAGTGATTACAATGCGAGAATGATACCAATGTTTGCACTTTTGGTATAATCACTAATGTGATTACAATGCGAGAATGATACCAGTGTTTGCAATTTTGGTATAATCACTAAAGTGATTACAATTCGAGAATGATACCAATGGTTGCAATTTTGGTATATTCACTGAAGTGATTACAATGCGAGAACGATACCAATGTTTGTACTTTTGGTATAATCAGTGAAGTGATTACAATGCGAGAACGATACCAATCTTTGTACTTTTGGTGTAATCACTAAAGTGATTACAATGCAAGAACGATACCAATGTTTGTACTTTTGGTATAATCAGTGAAGTGATTACAATGCGAGAACGATACTAATATTTGTACTTTTGGTATAATCACTGAAATGATTACAATGGCAGAATGATACCAATGTTTGTACTTTTGGTATAATCACTGAAGTGATTACAATGCGAAAGCGATGCTTATTCCTTTTAGCATTTTGTGTAGTCAAAGATGTGATTACAATGTTAGAACGATACGCTTTTACAACTTAAATCAGGTGTATTTTTAAGATAGTACCTATAATTTCTTTTTAAATTAACACAACATTATTTTCCAAATACTTTATTCTCATTCATTACCATTTTACTTTACACTACTTCTCCCTGTAGTGGCCGCCGTTATTTAGGCAATTGTAACGGAAAACCAGTATGTATTCCTTCGTCAAAGAATGTTGCCGCCTGTGATGAAAACCAAGTTTGTACTGTTTGTTTTACAGCATAATCGTCTTTGAAATGTATTCCAATGATAAATTTCTTTAGATAAAGAAACATAAAAACCGCTTGGTGCAAATCCAAACTCTAGGGATGATGTCCGAATTGTTTCCAACCAGATGGTGCGGTCAGATCTTGCATTTGTTTTTCTGTGTGCGACCGGGCATTGTCACTAATATTGTTTCCCTATAAACCACACACAATATGCGATGAACTTCTCGCATTCAGAAAACGAATCACTGATCTGACTTCACAACCAGGAATCGTTCGATTGTTTTGAAGTTTGAGAAGCTATAATAACAAGAAAACAATAAGTGACGGTAGTTTACAGCTGCGTCTGGCCTCGTAATGATTGGAGGAAGTGATCGCGTATGCTCAAACTCGCGATTGCAGCTCTGTAGCGCAAAATATTAAAATAGTACTTTAAAATCACGCCTCGAAGTACAATCATATTCCAGTATCCAGTATGATTACAACATGACTACGATGTCATCTTTTTTCTTTCAATATAACCACTGAAGTGGTTTATCTGCTTTATCTCTTATTTTGTGGTGTTATATATTTTGCCTCTTCTTTTGTTTTTAGATTTCGTAGATCACCAAATGTGTCCATTTTTACCTTCTCTACTACGCATAGTAAGTAGGGGAATTATTGCATTCCACCCAAAAATGTAATGCAGGTTTCACCCGAAACACACGTTTTGAGGTGCGCTGAATCAAAAAAGAACATATTTGGAAACATGTCCGCGTGTGTGTATGTGTGTGTGTGTGTGTTTGTCTGTCTGTACATCCTAACTGAAAAGCGACCGGAAAAATATCAAAATTAGTATTACAGTTTAGTATTTCCCAAGGATGCAACACGAAGATTTTTAAGAAAATACCGCCACACCAGACTGCCATTTACACAGAATATTTTTCGAAAACTTTGGTTTTCAATTGGCTCTAACGATCTTGATGAAAATATGATATGTGTAAGATACTTTCAATGCAAATGAAATGTATATCTTTAATTTTCTGGCAATGTCCCCAAAATTCCTCTTCATTATAATGGCTTTGCATAACTGGTAAATCCTAAGAGATGGACAAAATATTACTACACCGAGGCAGTATTTTTATAGTTTAAATGATATCATTCTAATTATATCATATAAAATATAATAACAGCCCGCCTTAAAGCAATATGTGTGTAATATTATATATAAAATTCATAATACTGTCGTGACCTCTTTACTAACTAGCTCAATGGGGTAGAGCAACTCTTAAAGTTAACAATTTACATTATACGAGGTCAGACGGGGGACGCAGCTAAGAGAAATATGAAAAATATATCAGAATACTTCTAGGAAAACTATTAATACATGGCGTGGAAGAGGGAAGGGACTATCTACTATGATAATTTAAACATAAGGACGATGGATGGTAAGTGGGTTTATTGATGTAAAGGGATACAGTACCTCCTTGTTTCCATGTCTGTCGGTGAGGATGCCATGCTTGTACGCATGGGTAGCGCGCACACACACGTCTTGCCTCGAACAGTGACTAGCCTCGACTCTACTGAACCCCCACGCTCAACTCGGCGTGGTGACGCTATGCTAACTCGCTTATCCCCTCCACTATTGCGCAATACCCGATCCGGGCAGCCAGGTCATATACGCAACAATACTCGTACGTCACATCTCCCCCTGGCCACCCAGATCGTCGTCCTCGTCGACACAAGGAGGATTTTCTTTTGTATGAAATTTCGAGTCCACCAGGCGAGACAGACAAATTATGCTTGGTAGGCGTAATAAAATGCCTACACGGTATCACCATGAAAATAGGAGAAATAATGAATTTCAGGGCCAAAACAAATTCAATTACACTACCCAAAATATCAGATATTCAAGAAAACAAGGGACACAGAAACACACAAATTATGTAAGAATGGAAAGCATGAATTAACTGAATTCTACTTCACCCAGGAGTAATAATCGATTTCGGCATAGAGGAAGTATGCCTAATAGGGGAAACTCTCACAACTATAACCATACAGACAATACAAATTCAGAAATATATACTCGGAGGACATAGCAATTATAATAGGAGAACACGAGCTAGGGGGCGTGGCTCATACACCAATGTAAATTATAATAAAATAACAGTAACTGCGGTACGTAATGGCAATCCTGTAAGTATTGAAAATGCTCACCAGGAAAACCAAAATTACGTATTGCCTGACGTAGATTCTGTAATACAGTACCTTCTGCTCCAAGTGGCAAAAATAATATCTACACATTTTAATTGTTGCCGTCTTAATACAAACACTCGGTATTGTGAAAACCAACATGAATCCCCGTATATTCAAACCTTTATTGCAGGAAGGGAAGTAAACGTTACAATAGATTCAGGATCATCAAGCTCTATCTGTTCAAAGAAATTGTATGAACAGCTGTTAAATGAAGTCATAAACTAATGTCAGCGCCAGTAAATAATGTTGTATATATGGTAGCCATAGGTGCAATGACCCAAACTATTAAATCTCAAACATTGATACCTATACAAATAGCAGATATTACATTAGAGGTCGTGTTTTAATGGTTATAAGTTTAATATGTGAAGTTATAATTGGATGTGATGTATTAATAGAATTCTCTGCTGTAGTTGATTTTAAGGAGGACAGACTTATATTAAATAAACAAGAAAATAACATCTATGTGCCTTTTATATAAAATAAAGTGTGTAGAGTGCAAAGAATGGAACAATAAAATGCAGTATATGAAGAAGAATGCTTCATACAAATTGTAAATGTCCAAGCAGGGAAAATAATGAAAAGTTATTGATCCTAAACTTCGAAGAACAGAAAATTGACCTTACCAAGGGGAACCCCTATACAGATAAACCGCTGGTAGGAGAAAATATGCTAGAGCAGGTAAAATAGTTATGCAACAGAGATAGAAGGCTGGAAAATACACACAATTCTACTGGTGGCAAATACAATACTGATTGACCCTGAAAACATAATAATGGAGAAGGTACTAGAGGACAATAAGCATGTGTTCAATGAAATTCCAGGTCGGTGTACATCATATATGTGACATCTTCACTGTAGAAAATCTACCAACATTCAGAATAAAATATAATAACCTACCAGTAAACTTATGAAACGAAGCTAAAAGATTAATAGCTAGTATGCTGGAAAATAACATTCATTTGGCTTAGGAATTCACAATATATAAGTAGTGTTTGTTGGACGATAAAGAAACATAATAGTTTAAGAATCACTATAGATGGAAGATATTTAAATAAGTTCATGCTACTAGACCACTTTCAAAATGAAAGTATAAAACAAACAATTGCAAAATGGCAAATATATTTCTTACAGTTTCATGTGTGGCAAGTAGAGCTAGATACAAAGGTACGTGATTACACAGCTTTTCAAGTTTTTGGATTACAGTATAGGTATTGTGTAAATCCGTATGGATTGAAAAATAGTGCTAGTGGATTGCTGAGAGCAATACATAGTATCTTTGATGACAGGAGATGATTTCTTAATCAGATTCAGATGATTTTCTAATAATAAGCCAAATCTTTGAGGAACATTTAGAGAATGTGTATTAAATAAATTACCTGAACATGGCATGACCATAAATATAAAAAAGCCAAAATTCTGTGTACCTGAAATCAAATTCCTGAGATATGTATTTAATGAAGTAGGTATTCGAACAGATGAAAGAATAGACGCCATATTAGAAGTACCACCACCTAAAAATATTCACAGCTACGACATTTATTTGGAATTATGAAAGTAAATATTTACCAATATATGCTATAGAAGTAGAACCTTTAAGACATATTTTAAAGAAAACAAATAAATGTAAGTGGGCAGCAGAGCTACAAGAATGTTTTGAAAATGTAAGAAAGTTATTTAAAAATGCAATACTGCTGGAGCGTCCAAGGGATGAATTAAACTACGAGTTGTATGTGAATGGATTTTGTCAAGCTCATACTAGGGCAAAGAGAACATGACAACACATTTCATGTAATAAGTGCTGCTTCAGGTGGCCTAACCTATGTTGAAAGAAATGCATCAGTAACAATGTTAGAAATAGGAGCACTTTATTTATCATTACTTAAATTTAAGATACATATATTTCAGAAGAAAGTAAAAATATACACAGATCATATTAGCTTGACCTCCATTCAGAAATATAGGTTATATAGTGGCAAGTTAGCTAGAATGATTCACGCTATAATGGTATTTGATGTAGAAATTGTACATATTCCACGCAAACAAAATACATTTAGTGATTAATATCAAGAGTCGACCACAACAAACAAATTCCTGAAAGCTGTTCTAGACAACAATATGAGATTATAGTGCTTAGATAGATATTCCAATGAAGAAAGAATTAATGAATCAATTTAAAAATATTAAAGAACAGCAAGATAAACACATTAAACTAGTAAGTTTGAAAGAAAAAGCTTCAAAAATAGAAGAGGCAAAGAATAGTACAGTCGCTGTTAAAAATCGTATCTTATATAATAAACATGGAAAGGAGATAAAGAGGTGGAAAACGTATATTCCAGCAAGTATAAAATTAGAAGTGATAGAACAATTTCATCTAGGATTAATACATGGAGGTACAGAGAAGGCAACCCTAACTATTTGGAGAATTTATATGTCCCTAAACTAGGACATAAAGTAAGGAAATATATATCGTGTTTGTAAAAAAGCAAAACAAATTAATGCGGCTTACGAATATACAACGAACTCGGTGCTTAGAAATAAACCAAGATGTTTATTAGCTTTAGATTTGCATGGTTCAATGCCTGTAAGTACATTTGGATACAAATTTCTATTTGTATGCAATGATGTATTCAGTAAATATATACCAATTATTTCATTCAAGAATGCAACCAGCAAAACTTGTTTAAACAAATTATCAAAATCATATTTCCCAAAGAAAGGAATAGTTCAGGCTATACTTTTTTATAATGCATCAGTGTTTTCCAGTTCTAAATGCATGAACGAAATCAAAGATTTAGGAGTCAAACAGTATTTCTCATGAAGTTATAGACCTAACGCCCATTCATTAGAGAGAGAGAGAGAGATAAAAGAAATTTCAAATTATCATAACAAGCAGAGCAGTTGGTACTCATACATAAATATTATTCAGAATCTACTTGATCCATCCGTAAATACAGTAGCATGATTCAAACTAATTAAACTTCACCATGGAAAATTACACAATACGTTGAGCAGTAAAGTACCAGAAGTCGTTGAATTCCAATCAGTTAAATTACCAGAAAAATAACAAAGTTTAAGTTAGCATTTTCAAAAATACAAGCAAAGGCTCTGAAGGGAAAGCAAAAACATGAAGAAAGTGTTGTGAAAACCAGTGCGTATTACATAAATAGTGCCTGTGAGACATAGCAAGTGCTATAATAAAATGGTTATGTTTCTTTCTTTCAGGAAACTTTCAGAAAATATTTAAAAAATTAAAGTAGAAAAACAAAAATAATATAATTTTTAAATATTTCTAAAAGGGGGCAATTTAAGGCAGTATTTTTATACCTTAAATGATATCAGTCTAATTATATAATATAAAATATAGTAACAACCCGCCTTAAAGCAACATGTGTATAATATAATATATAAAATGTATTTTACAGTCATTGCACAAATTTTATTTTATTATGTACATGTATAGAAACATTATGTGAATGTATTACGTAGTTTAACAATGTAGGAGCTGTGAGAATAGAAGCAAGCTGCTTTTTGTAGCAAACAGAATTGCAAACTAGAATCTGAAAGTTGCTAACAAGAAGTAACCTTGAGACAACAATAAATTATAAAGTTTAAAAAGCTACTAGAATTTCTTGGAACAATAATAATGTAATATTTAAAACAGCTTATACATAGCCAATCAAAAACTAGAAAAAAGCTAAAAGTTAAATAACGGTATTCTATTGGAATAGGATTAACCAATCACAGACTTAAGCATACTGGCACACACTTTACTGTTTCCACCTTGTTTGACAGTTCTGCACTGGCTACACTGCGCGCAACACTGACCTTGTCGGACCGATATGAGAGGCCTCTGCTCGACTGCAAACCTAATCACTTATTGCTTGCACACTCTTCTACACTTCCACCAAGTTTGAAATGTACAAATGTACATAATGTAAAAATTCAAACGATAAACGCTAGAAGATAGCGTACCCAAGCATTTTGGTTCGATATGGGTCAGTGATTGTGAGACATAAACATTTCATTGCGGTGAGAATAGTATAAAGTTTACCTGTTAAAAGTGAAATTAACAATAATCTCACAGCTCTATAGTAAGATGCAAGTGTTATTTAATCGTGAGAAGGGTTAATAAAAAATTAAAATATAATTATAAGTAGTGTAAGCCTTGTTATTTAGCTGTACCAACCCTGTTAACACATACGTGCTCTAAAAACTCTAATGACGCAGCCGAGGTATACATACATACATACATCATACATACATACATACATACATACATACATACATACATACATACATACATACATACATACATACATACATACATACATACATACATACATACATACATACATACATAAATAAACATTAAAATTAAAAGTTGGTTCTTAAACGTGGGGCGAAAGCCACCGGAAGGTTTGTACCGCACGTGGGGCGAACACTCCTAGAAGCGTATCTCCCGCAAATTTTGTACCTAAATGTGGCCCAACACCTACTTCAGCACAAAGACACAGATCTAGTTAAAATACACAATTTATATCACATACATTGTTTTTAGTCCATTGAGCCATTTTCTAGATATTTCTTATTATTTGTTTGAATTACTTACATTTCTTGTTTTCAAATGGGAATTCGTTATTCGCTTTTTCTATGTCCTGGAAATGCAAAGAGAATGCAATGCTTCACATAGCAACCAGCCCTTAAACGATTTGACTGTCGCTTAAAGCCTACCATATTCCCCTTGTACCTACAAGAAACTTAGCAATACGCTTCTGCAAATGCTTATCCCGATAAATATGAAGAAATGGAGAATAAGTAGAGAAAGTCGTGTGAGTGCAACGCATAAGACTTTTATAGTTTGTACAAACCGGTATTAGTGAAGAGGAAAATGCATGAAAATAGGCTTTCTAAGTCTCTAGTGGAATCGAAGTAGAGATTATAAGAATAGAAAATAAACGTAGGAGAAAAAAACTATTAGTTTTTGAACACCCCTGCTTTGAAACTATCGATTGAGTTGGATGCTGATTGGTGAATAAGGAATCAATAACACCGTATATGGACTGTGAAGAAAGACGATGGTCGGCAATTTTTGAAGCCGTTTACTTTAACTGCTTCTGATGCTGATTTCTCTGCAGTCGCTCTCTGGTAGCTCATTCTGCATTGTTTCGTGCTGCTCCAGCGGTATAGCTACGAGTAAATTCTCTCAGGGTGTGCGTGAGGGTATTGTTAAGGGACAACACTGATTTAAATTGAATGGCAAATTTAATGTGATCTACACTTGAGCTATCAAAGCGAGTTGCGGAAGATTTGAAGATAAAGGATGAAACTATTATGAATTATAGTACTCGAAACTATAAGAAAGTAGTTACTATACCTGCTGACTTATGAAGTATCAATTTTACGGTTTGAAATAGCTGTTTCCGCAATAAAGGAACAATAGCGTTACTTGCCGTGAGCCGTTCAATGTTTACCGGCGAAACCCCTCACAATAGCCGCTAAATCTTACTCATACAAGCACGTCACTTGGCGCTGTAAATAACACACGAGTAGTAATAAGTATCCAGAATGACCAATGTATGCACGAAGGTGTGCACAAAAAGAGTGTCCTTGATTTAGAATGCAAGTCTTTATATTAACTTAGGCTCCGCCTATAGTAGAACTGCCTCACCAAAATTCTACCTGATATGTTGCCAAATCTTGCGTATCAGTAAGACAAATTTTACTTCTTTGACTCTGTCTCTCCTTTCTGAAATGGCTTACGTATAATTTCTTGCCGTTGTTCTGATGGGCCTTTCTAACTCTCAGAATTTAAGTGTCTTTCTCTTTTTCAGAATGTCTGAATACGTGCAAACATCCTGAATTTAACTCTAAACAGCATTCCCAGTATGATTGTGTTTCAGGCGTTCACCATTTCGGGTGTTAGTAATGACTTTTCTTAACATAACCCACTAATAACCTTTTCTCCTACTAAATCTCTTCAGCTCAGGTTTATTACATTATAGCTTGATTTAATATAAATTACTTAACCAGTTGATTCTTTATCTTAGTATCATTTCTTTATTTAAATATTTGCATCTTCCCGTTAATGATTACGGATCAACTGAAAGGCCATCGAGTTTAATTACACTGGTCAACGAACTTTAAGATTTTTCATGTTAAAGTACAATCGGTGATACTGACTTTTTATGCTGATTTCAAATACCTTTACAGAACCTTTTATCACCCATAGCTTTTGAGTAATTGCATGAATAACATTTCTGGTAATTATACTTTAGAATATGTGTAACACTTTAGCTAGAATAACCTTTACGTACCTAAAAAGAATGTGAAGTAGATTTTTGACCATACTTTACTTGAACATCTGTCTTGAGTGTCCAACAGTAGTCTGCCAACATATTTGGAGTCCATTTGCCCTGGTAGCGTCATTCCATTACAGCGATGTCTTATGGAAACGCTCACATTGTTCGTCGCTGACAGCACCGAAGTTATCAGGGAAAAAGTCAAGATAGGTGTCCAACATAAGTATTTTCAGACATACTACGAGTATATCCCATACCTTGTAGTTCTCAGTCAGTTCACTGACAAGTTCTCTGTAATTTTCAGACCTATAGTTTCCTAGAAAATTTATGACAAAGTTTCTAAAAGAGAACCATGCAGCTCTTTCTTGTATATTTAACAGGCTTTCAAACTGTGAATCTTTCATAAGATCTCTAATTTGAGGCCCAACTAAAATTCTCTCCTTTTATTTTCGCTTCATTGACATTTGTAACCTTAGTTTCCAGGAACAGAAATGCACTACCGTCACGATCCATTGTTTTCACAAAGTTCTCAATCAAACCTAGTTTGATGCATAATAGTTGAGATAATAAGATTTTTTCAGAACTTACAAGTGGTTGATGAACAACATTTGCCTGTCCTGCATTGAATGATTCTTTTTGGCAAGCTCTTTTTAACACAATGATTCCTTTTATCTCTTCTATCCCACATGCCTAAGAAACAGCAACATGTTTTACAGCCAAGTAAGATAGCTATCAATTTAAAATCTACACATTTCCGCCATGAATAGTCATCATACTGCATACTGATAGCAAGATATGCATGCTCAGGTAAGGCTCTTTCATACCAATGCGTGGACTATAGGAATGAATGAAAACTTGCTTACATTAGGTAGCAAGACTTCTTTCAGTCTTCTTTTCGAGATATCGGTGAACAAGCGCCAATCATCAGGTTTACGTTGGACACCCCCGGTCTCAATAAAAGAATCAATATTATTATATAAAGTAGGCCCTCCTGTTTAGAAATTAAATGCTCAAATTCCTTTTGGTGTTGCCGGAAAGAACTTACTTTGGTGCCATCCTGCAGCAACTGCTAGTTTTCAATCTTCAAGCAAGTAACTCGACTTTATATTAAGATAGCCCAAGATCACGAACCAAATCATTTAGATCCTCCTGTGTTAGAAAGTGCGATTCGTTTATGGTAGCTCCTACAAAATCTGGGTCACTCTGTTGTTGTAATTCACCAATGTCATCAATACTTTCAAATCTTCAGTCACATTTCTGTCATGTGGTAGAGTTGGTATGGGAAAGCCCAGTCTATGAGGCACTGGTCGAATTGCTGATTCTAAAGATGCACATTTAACAGTATGTTTAGACTTTGAACTTATTCTATACATATTTGTCAAGCAGGAGTAGTAGTCTGTTACATGATCCTTAGGCTTTCACCATACCATAGGAAACGCAAAAAGCATATGACAGGACCATTTTAACCATCCGGTTAATAAATACATATTTGGTACAACAGATTTCCGGAGCCCAAAACTTATTCTGGTCTATTAAGCCTCTGCCTTTTAAAGTGAACCCACCACAAATGTAACAAAATTTGTTATTTATCGTTTACACATTTGCGAGATATTATCCTCCTTCTAATTTACAATGCATAAGAAAACACACTATTAGATGATACTATATTTGTTAATTCGCAACTGAGATCACACGGAATTAGCATATTTCATTAAACAAAGCTTCTACTGCTCTGGTAACTATGCAGGAAACCTTTATCTGTAATAGACTTTCCTTATCTGTTAGATTAAACATTAACTTGGCTTAGAAAACCATAGTTTTCTGAGGAGAAGCTCATTGTTGAACATTGTCATTTTATGAAGTCACAGACAACAATCCCCTAAAGAAAATATGTCATTTGTTGACCTAATGAAATAAAATTATTTTCGTTTAATTAGTACATTTACAGTCCTATGCTAATAAAGAGGAAAACAGTCTTTTTTATATTAAAAACAATTAGTGAGTGAAGCAACATTGTGAATATCATAGGTGGTTTATCTAAAATACAAGTGGAATAATTAACAGACTATGTGTGCAAAATATTTTAACATTCCCCGTACCCAACCCTGACAAGACACAAGTGCTCTCCGACACAAATACAGCAGCACAATTATAAAATAAGCTTCTGGCTTAATTTTAGGATTTGGTAAATGCAAACACATAAGAATAAACAGAAATTATTTATTTGACATTTTCAATGTTGACCAGTGTTATCTTTGTATAGCATATCAGTTCAGTAATTCTATGACGTTCAGTGCTATGGATATAGTCAAAGTTATCTAGTTATATGCATAGTCCTTTCAATTACAGCTGTATTATGATTACGATACAACATTGCACACATTGCTAACTTGCATATGTTTCTAGGAAAACGTTCAGAAGTGATATAAAGCAATTGAGCCCCTAATAAAAGAGGATTTATATCAAGCATTTCGAAATTCAAGAGAAAATGTAGCAATTAAAGTCTGATGTGTTAGAATGACTTCCCCTTCCCTCTTATAACTTCACTTAAGGGAAGGATTCAAAACTTTACGCTCTACTTTAGGGAAGAACTAAATGGCGAAAATTGCCAAGAAGTGACATTTTTACTCCTTTGTGATGTAGCGGTTCATGCCCCGCATTACGTTGATGATGATGGATGGCTGGATGCTGGGTTTCGTGCCTGTAGGTCGTCTCGATGCCCGCACTCTTGGAATCTGATAATCGTGTATCTGTGTTCTTCCTTGTGTGTGTTAGTATGTTGTAATGATTATTTTATAATTGTGCTGCTGTATTTGTGTCGGAGAGCACTTGTGTCTTGTCAGGGTTGGGTATGGAGAATGTTAAAATATTTTGCACACATAGTCTGTTAATTATTCCACTTGTATTTTAGATAAACCACCTATGATATTCACAATTCACCATCACCTTTGTTGTGTTAAAATATGTATAACTGATAGACTTTAAATACGTAGTTTTAGAGTCTATTTAGAGGCGAGCTTATACACGGCCTTCCTGCTCGAACACTGACAAGCTTCTGTTAGCGTTCCGTCCAACCGTTTTCTTAACGTAGGTATTTGAATTATAAGCATTTACCAGTGTATCTGATTGCTGCTACTCTTCAATAACAGTTTGTGTTCTATGTAATATATGTTTACAGACTTCCATCGTCTTGATTATGAATTCAAGGTTCGTTACAAGCTTACGTACATACTACTGCATTTCTCGTAATTTTATATTACTGGTTATATAGCTAACAATGGCCTTTCCCTCTTATATTATATTTTATATACTTGTTCTCTACCATGTGTACATTATGAATATGTGTGTTTTTAACATCCTTTTAATCATTAGTCGTACAATATTAGCAAAAAATGCATAACACGTCAAACTTAGAACAAAAAAATATATTAAAGAAATAAGTTATAAATGTGTTGATGCTGAGAAGCTGTGAATTAGACATCTTATTACATGAATGAGTTATTGTATTAGTTCTTCAGTGGCTAGTACTGTATGTTGCTTCAGTGCACTCTGATTAATTAGAGTTTCTTTTCTAATTTGGTATAAATGTTTGTCATTATAGGCAGAATATTTATATTTTAAATGAAGTTTTAAAAATGGCTGTACATCTGCCATTTTGTATGTGAATTCTGCATCACTTCACAAAAAATGGAGTCGTAAATCGTAACTACTCAACACTTTGGAGCAGAAGGATAAACTTTAGCCCATGTTTAGGGAAAGTTTCACGGTTAATTATGGCGGCTGCTTTGTGCTCAAGCCATGCATTTTCTTTCTGTGCGGCTAATTATGATTGCCCTCCTTTACGGATAAACGCCAAGCCTTGTTTGCTATTATTTGTAAAGGAAACTTTTAATTTTCGACGTTTAAATTTTAAATTAATTGTACATTAATTGAGGCAGCCGTCTCTTATATGACTCCAAGTGCTTATTAATGAAAAATACTTAAAAATAACGCACAACCATCTTCACAGAACATAACATAGGCTCTGCATTTGCGTGATGTGTATAAAACCGGGTTCGATTATCAACTCGCTCGGAAATTCTTCTTCAACAAGGTTTCTCAGTATGTCCAGTGTCTGGTGTGTGAATATGAGTATGCTTGTTTGTATGCATCGGTTACTTAACCAGCTGGTCCGTAAGCAGATATCAGGTCGTTTGGATCGTAGCTCAGTCGATAAAGCACCGCCTGACGTGCGAGGGGTCGCGGGTTTGATTCCCAGCTGGGAAATGGGGAACTTTTCTCTAGCCAAGTTTATTTTCTATCCTCCCCAGAGTATGGGAGTGTATGGCGTATGACCTCCCGGGTCTACCGCATTCCACCAAGCGATGACTGCACACATTTTGGCTGCAGAGGCACCGAGAGGACGGAGTTCTTTATCTCTGAGAAATGTTTAGCGGTGGAATGAAAGAACCTACAGCTTTTACCGTAGACTTCGAACCACGCTGAGCCTTTCTGGCCCTTCACATGAGCAAGTCAGAGGTGAAGACATAGATAGGATTGATTTCGAATTTCCACCCTAGATCTGGGAATCGAATTACTGACCCTCAAAATGAGAGCCGGAAAGAAAATCATTGCGCTCTCCGGCACCCGCTTATTTTTTATATAATTCCTTCAGTTTTAATGCCTTAGTATTAGGTTTGTGTTTAGTTTTTGTTTCATTAAGGGTTTTCTTTCTTTTTTTACTTTTGGTAATGCCTCATTGTTTACTTTCTCCTAGTTGGCATTATTTGATACCAAGATTTCACCTGAAATGTATGTTTTGAAGTGCCCTGAATCCAAATAAAGCATTTTTGGAAACATGTCCGTATGGTGTATATGTTTGTCTTTGAACAGCATCACTCAAAAACGAAGAGCCGGATAAATACCAAACTGGTATTGGAGTTCAGTATCTTCCAAGGATGCGACACGAAGACTTTCAAGAAAATCCCCAACTCCAACTACCCTTTACATGGAAAACTTTTCGAATATTTTAATTTCTATAAAATTGCTTTAACGGTTTTGATTAAAATATCACATACTAACGATATTTACATGACAAATAAAGTATATATCTTTAACGCGCCTAGGACAGCTTGTGAAGGAATTTTGTATAATCTATCATATCTAGTAAACCTTAAGCGACAGACGAAATCGTACTGCACAAGAAATGTAGATCTTTTTAAAACACACACTTTATTCCAAATAAATTTTTATGTAGTATCAGCCATTTCCGAGATAACCGTTATAAATGGCCCGAATTATTCATTGCTTGGTCATCTTTAAAATCCTTCAACATTCAGTTGTTTCTCACGATGTCATGGAAACAGTATAGAATTTTAAGGCCAGAATATAGCGTCCACTTATTAAACATTTAACCATTGCTGTTCCTTTGTATTATAACGAAATGTGTAACGTAGCAATCTCTGTAGAGGTTTATTTGGATTAAAATGAAGTAGATAGAACAATTAGCTTTAGTAAGAAGGGTGTGTATAACTACTAATAAAGATAGAGGTTAGAGAAAGTCACTGTTGTTTCCTTAGGTATTTGTAGATAATAAAGTTCATCTTTTTACCGAGCATTGAAATTCGTTATTTGAGGGATGAGCTGTTAGGTCAGCACCGACTATGAGCGCACCAATACGAGGTGTTGCAGCAAGACCGAGGACAGATGTCGCCATTTAATCTGATGGTAAGTCACGCGTACATTATGGCTGTAGCATTATGTTCCGTGTCATGTAGCAATTCATTTCACCGTACAACCCAAACCAGTAAATTGCAATAAATTTACCTATGCAAGATATGCTGGCGGAAATAGCAAAATATATGTGGCAGATATCATTCGTGGATCTGCCCGAACAATGTAGCTACTTGTTTCGCAGGATGATAGCAGTTCCGATAAATGAAGGCGCCAACCAAATGCATGGTTCTTCATTGAGACAAACGACATGGCGCCTTCACACCACTCAATGTTGACAATGAAGGGTTGCTAAGCAACAAATGCTTTCTTTTCATTTCTACTTTATCTAGTTATAAATGTCAGTGCACTCTTGAGGAATTACTCGCTCTCAAACTGTGTAATTGGTTGTCTTTAGTATCACAATCTGTATGTTTATTATAATTTCCTGTAAAGCAATACATATTTTGATGGAGAAATTGATGCAATCCACACTGCTCCTAAATATTTATTTGTTTTGCTACAAAAATGCAAAGGTATTGTTATTTTACCAGATCTAGAGCTGCAATCAAAGCAATAACATTAACTCAGCATCCAAAAAACAAAAAAGTCTGATGTGATACATTTAACATAATTTTCTTTACCCTCTACCCTTATTACTGTGTATACAAACTATTCTTACTAATGCTTATTTTTCTATCTGATACTTTTTAATCCAATAAACCTTTGCAAAAATATATAATTACACATTTCGTTACAGATACAAAGAGAATATGCAAATTTTTAAGAACTGGACGCTAGTATATAGCTGTTTCCATCCAATCGCGAGAAACAGCGGAACAATTCGAACCTTTAATAACAGATATATCGGAAATGGCTGATGTTACAAAAAATTATTTGAATAAATTCTGTATTTTAAACAGGTCTACAAATTTTGTGTAGTACTTTTCGTCTATCGCTTAACGTTTACCCGTTATATACATTATACAAAAATTGCATCAGAATGAAGACGGCTTTATAGGCTATTCCCAGGAAATTCCAGATATACGTTTTGTCATGTAAATATCTTTAGTATATAGTAGTTTTAATCATACTCTTTGCTGCCATTTTTTACACAATCAAAATTTTTGAAAAATGACCCATGTAAAGAAAGGTGCGGATGGAGAGATTTTCTTAAAAATCATCCTGTCTCACCTTTGGAAGATAATGAATATAAATACCAAGTTTGTGCTTATCGGAGTTTTCGTTTTTGAGTTCTCTTGTTCACACACACTCAACTCGGACATTCTTCTAAAAATGATTTTTTTTTGCATTCAGGAATTTTCATACACGTATTTCATCGGTATCGAACTTTTGGTTGAAATGCAATACCTGTTTTATCTAGGTACGAGATAGACGAAGTGAAAATACGAGAAATTCATCGTTTGGTTGCATACGAGTACATAAAAAATTTAAAGAATAACACGTCTTCCAATGGATACCTGCACATATTGGATTGAGTAAGAAGGATAAATCAGGCATTTAGGCATAAAGGTAACCACAATTCAGAATAAACTACAACCAAAAGTATCAACGGAATCGGTTAAACGTATGATTAAAAAGAAAAACATTAATGATTATAACTCTAAATAAACTCCAAAAATATTAACTTCCAAAACAAAAGAAATAATAAAAGCTCTAAAACTAATTCTTGAACTACCTCGTCGCCACGTTCACACTTACCACTGGGCAGAAGTGCCTCTGCAAACACCTACATATAATTGGATTGCTAGTATCTCCAAATTCTGTATTATGAAATAATGAAGGAGAAATAAATGTAGAGCATTTATTAACCTGTGAAATAGCTTAAATCGTATCGAGACTTGATCTCAAAATACAGTACGTGATTAAAAGTATCCGGACACCTGGCTGAAGATGACGAACAAGTTCGTGGCGCCCTCCATGGTAATGCTGGAAGTCAATATGGTGTTGGCCCACCCTTAGTCTTGATGACAGCGTTCACTCTTGCAGGCATACTTTCAATCAGGTGCCGGAAGGTTTCTTGTGAAATTGCAGCCCATACTTCATGGAGTGCGGAACTGAGGAGAGGTATCGATGTAGGTCGGTGAGGCCTGGCACGAAGTTGGAGTTCCAAAACTTCCCAAAGGTGTTCTATAGGGTTCAAGTCAGGACTCTGTGCAGGCCAGTCCATGACCAGGGATGTTATTGTCGTGTAACCACTCCGCCACAGCCCGTGCAGCATGAGCATGTGCTCGATCGTGTTGAAAGATGCAATCACCATCCCCGAATTGCTCTTCAACAGTGCGAGGCAAGAAGGTGCTTAAAATAACAATGAAGGTCTCCGCTATGATCGTGCCACGCAAAAAAACAAGGGATGCAAGCCCCCTCCAGGAAAAACACGACCACACCATAACACCACCACCTCCGAATTTCACTGTTGGAACTAACCCACGCTAGCAAACGACCTTCAACGGGCATTCGCCATACCCACACCCTGCCATCAGATCGCCACATTGTGTACCGTGATTTGTCACTCCACACAACGTTTTGCCACTGTTCAATCGTGTAATGTTGACGCTCCCTACACCAACCTAGGCGTCGTTTGGCATTTTCCTGCGTGATGTGTGCCTTATGAGCGCCGCTCGACCATGGAATCCAAGGTGTCTCACCTCACGCCTAACTGTCATAGTACTTGAAGTGGATTCTGATGCAGTTTGGAATTCCTGTGTGATGGTCTGGATAGATGTCTGCCTATTACTCTTTATGAAATGTCGGCGGTCTCTGTCAGTTAACAGACGAAGTGGGCCTGTACGCCTTTGTGCTGTACATGTCCCTTCACGTTTCTACTTCACTATCACATCAGAAACAGTGGACCTAGGGATGTTTAGGAGTGTGGAAATCTCGCGTATAGACTTCTGACACAAGTGACACCCAATCACCTGACCACGTTCGAAGTCCGTGAGTTCCACGGAGCGTCCCATTCTGCTGTTTCACGATGTCTAATGACTACTGAGGTTGCAGATAATGAGTACCAGGCAGTAGGTGGCAGCACAATGCACCTGAGATGAAAAACGTATGTTTATGGGGGTGTCCGGTTACTTTTGATTACATAGTGTATTGTGAAGTAACAAGGAGAATGGCTTTGTTGCTAAACCCTGGCCATTAGACATACACATACACATACACATAATTTCCTGTAAATACAGTTTGCAGCGTCACCTATATTTACCACGTTTATTCATTATACAAATGTTGCACCATCCTCATTATTTACCAAAACAACAGGAGTGATTGATTACACAAAAAAACTGACGAGTTGAATTCACATGATATTGTCTGCTCACTCATCTATAAACTATTCTTGAAGACAATCTTATCTTTCTGCTTATTTCTTCTTAATTGAGGCACGTTTCATTATAAGTTTCTATAGTTACAAGGATAGAATAGCTAGAGCGACGGTCAATTTTTAAAAAGCATGTCACTTTGTAATGGCTTTGAAGTTCCATGCTCTATGTATGACCACGAGGAAAAACGAATAGAGAAAAACGTATGAGTATTTGAATATTCAAAGCAATAACAACGAATACGTCGCTAAGGCCAATGGCACAAATTTTTAATTTCTCTACCACGTAGCTAAGAGCTGGAGAAGGTATTGCATTCCTCCCAAAAGTTTCATATCGAGATTTTGCCGTAAATACCTGTTTTAAAGTCCTCTGAATGCAAAGAAGCAGTTTTAGAAAAATGTGTGTGTGTGTGTCTGAACAGCATAACTCAAAAACAATAAATCGGATGAATATCAAACTTGAAATTTGAGTTTAGTAGCTTTAAAAGGTGCGACATAAAGATTTTCTTATGTATTTGAAAGAGATCTACATCTTTTGTGCAGTACGTTTTCGTCCAACGCTTAACGTCTACCATTTATACGAGATTATGCAAAATTCCTTCCGGATGAAGAGGACTTAACAGGGTATTACATGAAAATTTAGTATATGTATATTGTTAATGATGTAAATATATTTAATATATGGTATTTATTAAAAATCTTTAGAGCCAATTTTGCGAAAATTAAAAATTTCGTAAAATGTTCTATGTAATGGATAGCTGGGTTAGAGGATTTACTTGAAAATCTTCGTGTCGCAGTTTTCGAAGATATTGAACTTAAATACCGAGTTTGGTATCTATCCAACTAAACGTTTGAATATTTCTGTTCACATACACACAGAGAGGCATACGTTCTGCATATAGCAACTAGTTTTTATACCGTTTACTGTCACTGTCCCCGTTTTATCTATAACGAAGTGTGTAATTCAGCTGTTTCTGCAATGGTTTACTTGGATCAAAATGCAGTACATAGAAAAATAAGCTTTAGTAAAAATAGTTTGTATACTAACTAATAAACGACAGAGGGCAGAGAAAGTCATGTGAATGTGTACAGCAGATTTTTTTTATTTTATGAAGTCTTATGGCTGTGAGGTTATAAATGTATGAAAATAGTTTCCCTTTCTCATAAGATTACCAATTTTAATTCTCTATGTCGTGAACCCTGGAAGGAATGTGTACACATACACACAAGTATACAGACATGATGACGTAATGAGTCGGGCACAGTTAGACACGGTGTTGAAAAATATGATGCAGCCTATCTTATATTAGTGTTCGTGCTAATTGCCTATTCGATACACTGGGATACTTGAATACAGTGAGCAAAGTAGACTATATGAATGCTGCAGGTGAACGCTGAACAAGACTGTATTGTTCGCTGCGTAACTCAGATTTCATTTTCCTCTCTCTCAACACCTCATCCCGCGGGGCTCACGAGACCAAAACACTACCACGGGTGAATTTTAGAATAGATTCTTAATTTTCACGAATTTTCTGTCCACATTTCCTTTCAGTCAATTAGTAGGAGGGTCAGACGCGGTGGACCTATGTACAGTGGAAGCGGTATATGTGTTTTGAGGAGAGAACAACTTCTATCCTGGCATCGATATTTCCGACCTGCATTTCTCCTTGTGGATAGATGCGAGGGAGGTTCTGCAAGATACATAATTTGGTCACGTTAGGGACCACGCTGCGCTGTAATAAAGTCTTGCTATCATTGGCACATGCTACCTTATCCCTTCTTACCGAAGAACAAGTATGACAACCCCAATTACTGCGAGATACACTTTATTTATCACTTAGATACTCAGCGTAGCACAAATGTTTCATTTGAGTCACTTTAGGCACCCACTCTGAACACAACACAATTCATTCGTCGAATCACAGCTCACAACTGAATTGCCCCCTCCAAATTGCAAAGTCCAAAACATACATTTACAGTCAGGGATTCTCTCTTAAAAATGCTCACTTTAATGTGTATACCAATATATTATACGCCGTCGGTGTTTTTCTATACACACTGTATAGGTCCCCCATACAAAGCGGAAGGTTCTAGAAAGAGAGGCTACTAAAACATGCCGAAAGTGTGTTCTCGTACAGGTAAGCAGCACACAACGGCTATAGTTCCACACTAGCTGTTGTTCCCGACGGTCGATCGAAGTCCCCATCCAGGTGATGGGCCGAGAGGTACGTACTGGCGTCCCGCAGTTAACCTCGCGCGCGCTGTCACAGTATGGTCAGTATGTCTAGACTTCACCGCAGTGGTGAAATTCCCCTCCGTGCCGTAATATATAGTTCAATAATATTATATTAATTTTATTTGAAATTGAGACTTTTTATTTCTATTTATTTTTGTGAAATCGTAGGATTCTTTCAGTGGTGTACTCTTTTTCTATTCGATTCACTACCTTGTTTCTGTTACTGGACACTTTTAATTTGATTTATACTTGTTTTCACAAAACTAATCTTCTTTGTATGGATTTTTAAATTATTGTCATTTGGATAACTGTTCTTTAAGCTATGCTTAGCCTTTTTATTTACCGCTTCTATATTTTAATTCCTCTATTACGTAATTCTTTTTATATCAGTAACCTCCATTATTAATTTTATGATTTACTACATAAGCGTTGAATGTATTACTTAGTGTGACTTGCATTAACGCTTGCGCTCTCACTTTACACATTCATTAATCTAATGAAAAAAAGTCCTACTTGCCAAAAATTTAACGCTTGTGTTGTAAAGACAACACGATATATTCTCCAACAATTCCACATAAATATGTTATTGTGGAAATAGTAACTATATTTAAATCATCAGCACTACAGTTTTAATTGTTTATCTATCACATTCTGCAATTCATAATCTGTCGTATAACCCAATTTAATCATTTTAAGCCTCACACAAACAATGTATGTATAAAAATATATCAGTAGTTTGTATTTTCCTATTTAGACATATTTTATCAACAAGACTTTGTTAAAGTGCCCCAGATTATAAAAACCGTTTAACTTCTTCTTAGTCCTTGTAAAAGTGGTAACGTCATTTTTTTCTGGCGTAATTCTTTACCCAATTCCATATTTTACCCTCAGTACCTCGCACCCTTGTAACTTCAGGCAGGAGCTCACATGTTCTTAATCCGACAGAGAAGAAAGACTTCTTGTGCTCTACAGAGAACCATAAATTTCTTTCTGGCCATTAAGGACTTTGCACCGGCGTTTTTCGTACCGCAGAACTGTGTTACTTGCGAAAAAATATTTTTATGTGGACGCAAAGATTAAAGTGCATTTCCCACAACACTAAATAATGCTTGTATTTATGTCTGGCAGCAACGAATTCATTGAAGAACTCACTTGGTCATAAAAATCTAGGCCACGAAAGTGCTCGCATCAGTTTATAGTTTCTGAGGTACGTGAGCCAATGCGTATACCCAAGGGTTTTCAAAACTGTATTTTAAAGTTTGGGTGGGATTATTATGATGTTCTTTCTGTCGTTCACGTATTAGCTGATAAACTATCAGACCCATGATAACTGAGGAAAGCTTTTGCCATCAGACAAGTTCTATCAAACATACAATTTACAAAATTATTCTGTTTGGTATTACGTGGGAACATACTGTATAATTCAACAATCTCATTACCAACTACATTTTACTACATATTTTAAATCGAAGAAGTAATCCATGTAAGATAAAAATGTTTGTAAAGATAAGATTGTGGAACAGCTGGTGGAATTTAAATATTTAGAATGCAATTTATGATATAAAAACAAATCTTATAAAAAATGGAAGTCTTCAATTATTTTAATCACGATATAAAATATATTCGAAGAACAAAGCAAGGAAATACACAATATTAAGATTTTATAAAGTAATGTTCCGTGCCAAAATTACTGTCTGAGAGTGAATTATTATGATGGAGAAAAAAAAGTAAATGAAATGAAGTTTTTAAGAGCAGTGGCAGGATATAAAGAACAGATCATAAAAGAAATGAAGATATATACAATATGAATAAAAAACAAAGAATAAGTGAGTAAGTTATCTTCAAGGAATGAATGTAGACAGACTACCATTTCATTTTAAAAACTATAAACGAATAGGGAAAAGGAATATTGGAAGATCAAATAAAAGGTGACACAAGCAAGATATGTAGACTGGTACAGACACAAATGTCTAATGCACAGAGGAAGAAGAAGAAGAATTAATGCATTATCGGTTGCATGCTGCACTATAACGTAAGCGGTCACGCGGGAATGTTGATCTCATCCCAAAGAAAATCAGGCTTGGGTGCAAATCTCAGCAAATACTGGCTATGTTTTTTATTGAGACAATACGCTCAGCGTAGGGTGGAATAATAGTAATAATAGTAATAATAATATTAATAATAATAATAATATGTACGTAAAGATTATGTAAACAATACTCAAGAAAATGTGTATACCATACCTTTAGAATCCCTGTACCAAAATGAAAACACGCTAAGAGGAAAAGAAGGGTTTAAAGGGATGTAATGCAACAAACGCACTACATGCTGCTAGATTTGGGAACGAGAAAGAATTCGGCCGGCCGCCGCTACTCCGACTTCCGCCGAAACATTTATACATAATATCGGCGCAACCTCCTCACGTTCTCTACCCGTAACTTTATTTAATGCATTGTGACAGGAAATTATTAACTTACAATTGCACAGTACAAGTATGTGATGGACTGCTTGGCCTATTCAAGCACCTCGCTTAAAGTTTTCGCTTAGCCCAGAGGTGTGGATTAGTGAGGAGCTACGTTTAAAATATTACACAAATATCGTAACTTTTTATAGTAGATAAACTTATTATATCTTTAATAATCTTGTAAATTTAAATGAAGCTTACAGTTTCTTTTAAAATTTATCAACCTTAAGGTAAACATATTTAAATTACAAAGATTCTCGTGTTTTCTTTCACCTTTCGTTACATCGTTTAGGTTGATTTACAGTAATTGTTGATTCGTTACAAGTACTTTATTTTTAAACTGAAAGTGCAGTAATACAAAGTCACATTCTGAAGAGATGTTTCTCCCGCGACTTTAAACAATTTTTCACCTAGTGTAAAGGAGTAAACATTGAATTGCTTACCGAAAAGCATGATAACATTTTGAAATGACCGAATTACCCTTTGTCAAATTATAGCAAAATCTGGCCTGAGTGAAAAGCAGAGCTAGGTGCTCTAGCGGTCTGCTCGCTCAGTCTCTCGTGGACCACTGCTTCTGTTCCTGCTCGGGAGTTTCACGTTGCTTCACACGTCTAGGAGAGTGCTGCGATCGGTGACGCAGACAAGCCAGCTATAATAGTAACTGTGGACGGCCTTATGCCTTTCTGCCACAGCTACATCAGAAATGACGACATCATACTAGAATATTCCTGAGAGTTCCTGCTGGCAACGTGTCCAACGCCCAGAGACGGGAAGGGGGATAGACGGCACAGTTCTCATAATTATATAATATTATAATGAGAATAAGCCCAAACCTTATCATAAGATATGTTGGAAATACTGTCCTTCTCTATTAATATATTTCAGGCATCTCGCCGGGAAATTTTCAGCTACACTCGAAATTTCAATATTTGAAATAGTTCTTCCGGCATATAGTGTTTGTTGTACACACTGCATTTTTTATTTGATCATCAGAGTCGGGTAAATTTGCAAAAACTGATTTTGCAAAATGTCAATAATGGAGTAACTGACCCACGCTTAATATTCTTCTGCAACGAACATGGTTCCATTTGTATGGTTAGGTTTCATCGTAAGAAAAAATATACTGCACCACAAAGAATCCCAGTTTACACACGATGTTCCCTTGCATGACACGAAAAGTACTGTGTGGTGTGGAGTAAATATATACAGAATAATTGGAATGTATGTATTTGGAACAAATATTAAATGCATGAATGAGTTTTATGCTTTTTGAACAGCTGAAAATGTCAGTATGAGTATTTCCGGCAAGACGTTTGCTATCGCGTATACAGCTGATATGTCATTAAGTTTAATTCAGGAAATTATTGAAGATAGGATAATTAGTAAATAATTATAGCCCTCAAGATCCCCTGATTTAACTGCATGCAATTGTCATCTATTGTGGAACTTTAAAAGTAGGGCGTATGCAACAAATTTCCATACATTGGAAGAACTGAAAAAAAAATTCCAGCGAGAAACTCACTCAATTTATTATATTGAACTCTAGTTTAAATGCACTTTTCCTCAGAAGATGCGAGAAATATGTGGTTAGAGAAGGACACTTCCAGCATCTCATATGATAATGTATTTGTTTATTATCATTGTAATTGTAACTATAAATTTAAGAACCTAAGGCGATGGCCGTAGTTTTGAAGTAAAACAATATACAAAGCCGACGTTAGGAATATAAATTAAGAATTAAGAAATAGGAAATACCAGAAATTCAGTTGTCGATTAAAAGGGAAATTATATCTCACGTATTATGAAAAGGTGTGTATTCAAAGTTTTGTGGAGAAAACAATTTTGGAGGATCAGGAGGCACTATTACTGACAGCTGTCTCTACTTCGTGAGGAAGCAGGAATCTACTTCGTCGGGCACTCTAAGAGTTGCGATGAGTCAAATACATGGCAAAGGGTTTTAGATTGGGTGTGGCGCCAGAGACCATTAATTTGGGTTGCTATTCGGTGCGTGTGTGGGCGTTGGAAGTAAAAATACAAGAAAGGTGACGGGTAAATAAACAGGTGAAAGCCAACGTCTACATCTTCATCATCTCTGAGAAAGATCCGTGCTCACATATATAAAAATCTGATGTGGCACACTTCTCTATTCCCTATCGTTTATTATTAATCTTACAAAGGCTTATTTTTCTATCTACATCATGTTAATCCAAACAAACCTTTGCAGAAATAGCTACATTACACATTTCGTCATTGATTCAAAGGGAATAGCAATAGCTATTTAAGAACTGAGCGCTATACGCTGGCCATAAAATTTCATACTGTTTCCATGCAATCGTGAAACAAGTAAATGTAGACAGGACTTTAAAGAACGATCAAGTAATGAGCAATTAGAAGCATTAGTATCGGGTATCTTAGAAATGACTTACGCTACACAAAAGATTGACATAAATTATGTGCTTTAAAGTCTATACAAAATTCCTTCCAAAAAGAGGACCTCCTAGGTTATTTCTACATTTTATTTGTTACGTAAATATGTTTCATATAGTGAATTTTAGTCAAACTTGTTGGAGCCTTTTTTTTATAAAAACAAAATTTTCGAAAAACGTTCGATGTAAAGGGTAGTTGCGGTAGGGTATTTTATTAAGAGTCTTCGTTTCGCATCCTTGGAAGATACTGAACTCAAATATGTACAAAGCTTGGTATTTATTAGTTTGTTCACACACACGCACATGTTTCCAAAAATGCTTTATTTGGATTCAGGGAGCTTCAAAGCATGTATATACGGTGAAATCTCGGTATAGAATTGTTGGATGGAATGCAATACCTTCTCTGCCTACTATGTACATGGTAGATAAAGTATAAACGAAACCACACTATCAAAGTACTGAATCCAGTAACTATTCCATATTTCCTTTGAGTGAGCCAGTCCATGTTATTTCTATAACTTCCGTCACACCACTCGGATACTACCTCATTATTTAATGGATGTTGTTCTAATATGCTGTTATACTTATAGTACCTTACAGTAATGGTTATCTGTTCTTGCGATAAGTATGAAAAACTTGATGAATGTACTTCTCATTTAATTAATTGTGTATAACGGTTAGGCTAGTCATGCATTTCTCAAAAAGGTTATTCATATTTTAGGCATTTACCCTTTGGGGTATCAATCACTGCACAATTTGTTTTTTTTTATATTGCAGAATGGAATCGTGGTATCTGTGATGACAATCATCTCCTATTGATCTTATTCCTTTTTATGTATGCATGGGAAATTAATTCAATCAGCATTTCTTTTTAAACCTTCTTCTTCCTTGTATTTTACGGATTAGGCAATTTGAACGTTCCGGCTTTACAGTAAACGCCCCAGCATATAAACCGGTTGTATTCTATGAAGCAATTGAGTGAAATTTGTTTTACGTTAGAGAGACACCACCAATCCAAACAACCCGCTACAAAGATGGGGTTTGATTTTGGAGTTCCTTCTCCTAGAACACTTACCCTAACTATGGCTCACGAGCGTGCCCTACTCGAGGTTTTTGTTAGCAGACGTGTTCTCTTCTAGCAGGGCCACCTCTTGCAGAATGTAGTTTTCTACCCCACAAAATGTCTTGGTTGTAGCGTCATTGGAAGCAAAGATCTTGTATTCATTCTCAGGTGAACCCTTGGTATAGTGACGACCAGTATTGAGTCAAGCTCCAACAAAGTTACTACCTCTGTTCTCATCCTTGGCTCCCTTGCTAAACCTTCGGAAACGTTTAAAGTGCTTTGGAGATTGTAACTCGCCATTGGAGGGGGGGTATGTTATCATTAAATGAATTTGAGAAGGTCTTGTAGATTACCAGAAAAGCTACGCGTCATTTGGGGAATTAAATGTCCCACCAGCACGCTGCCATAGTAGTTCAGTTAGTTACAGTAACCGTACGAGGTGTTTAAAATCCATAGTTCAACTCCCAGTTAAGGCATGACATTTTTCAGTCTTATTCTAATTTTATAACCTTAACTTACACACAGCATGTGTAAAAGAAAAGTAAATAATAATTTATCTTGCATTATTTTGTTAGGATTTAGTTTAAAGCCAGAAATAAAGAGACCACAACAACACCAATATACTTTTTGGTGTACAGATTCCGATACCCTGGTCAATAAAAGTCAAAGTCCTTTATTGCCCATCTTCTGCTGAATAATAGGTCAATCTAACCGATCACGCGATGAGCTCTTGTGACCCTAATAGGTTTTGTTTTATGTTCTTCTCAAGAGAAGCCTTGTACCTTTAATTTCAGATTCCCCTTCATTTTCAAGAATGATACTGAAGAACTTGCTATGAACTCATTCCTTAAGCGAAATTAATCCACGTAAAAGTTGCGTTTCCACCGGTCCAATTTAAGGATTAACTAACTGCTCATTTATTTTGACTCCTAATTATGTTGTTTTTAAAATTCTAAGTGCAGAATTTTCCAAAACCACTCTAGGTCCAAGTTAAAGTTAAAACATGTAAACAGATAATTCCACACCCTAAAGCGTGTATCCAGGTACCAACGGGTAGAATAGCGTTGAAAATTCTGAATATATTTTGTAAATTGATTTTATTTATGAAAATACTATCTTATATTCATAATCTATATGATAAATCGTCGCTTTTTTACTTGAGAAAACACTGAATTTGCTTAAATGTGCAATTGCTTCAGCTGCATCTGTTTGTATTGGTCCCTGTATAATGAAATATTATTGTTTTAATATTCTCTTTGCTAACAAAACTGGATTTTAGGACAGCTACGCAAGAATTACTTTCTTTGGATACATGAGATGATTCATAATTCCTATTACAGACTTCTTAAGGTTGTGGAGGTGCAATTTCTACTGAGTTTAGATACGGAACGATTATTTTGATACGGAAACAACGTTTTCTATACCACACACATAACACGTTAAAACACCGAATTTGAAATGTTCGGCTTTACCTGTGCCACTGCAGGAGTTGCTCAATGTGGCAAGAAGTTTGTCGCAAACTTTCTACCTTATACCAGAGTGTTTTTATATACACAACGAAAAATATCTGGTGTGTGCTAAATCGTTTCTACTGTAGCCAAAACTCGTGCACCCAGGTATTCCTCTGACTCCACACAGGTCTCGTAAATAAGATTCTTCATGTAGTCCAATACGAAAAGGTTAAAAGGAGTTAGATCTAGGATCGTGACGGCCAAATGAGTGGGTCTACCGCGATCGAGCCCCATATCCCCTGGCTTATGTTGGACGTTATGGGTAAAGTGTGCTGGTGCACAATCATGTTCTAACCACGTGTTCTGATGAATCTGCTACGGTACATCGTCAAAGAACTGTGAAGATGTTTTTTGAAGGAAGATCCTGCATCTCGGACCGAGAAAGGTACGGTCTAATCAGTCTACAGTCGACAGTACCATCAGAGACATTGATGAAAAACAGTTGCTGAAATCTATGAGAATGTTTGACACTGGTTCATGTAACTGTTGAAAGTACCTTCCGTGTTAAAATGTGCTTCATCTGTAAAAATAACAAGCAGGGGAAACTCGGGAACGTCCACACAACAATGTACACGTAATTCATGCACAGTAATTGACACGTGGTACAAAATCTTACGGATTCATTGCATGTATTCTCTGGGGGTGAAGCTAATGGTCAAAAATACACCAAATGCGTTCATGTTATGCTCGATGGTACAAGGACTTGTCAACAGGTTCTCTTCACTTCGATTAAGAATTCGAGATAGCGTCATGTCCTTAGAATACCACAGTCGGCACCCGTTTCTCGCAGTGTTATTCTGTTGGGGAAAAAAATTGATAATGATAAGAAGATGCGATGCGGATAAATCTCTTCATACAGACGTAGCGCTGTCTAAATTACTGCCAGCTTCGCCGTAAATTAACATGTCGGTGCTCTCAGTAAACGTGTATTCAACCATAATGTACTGCTTTCAGTAACGGCTGGACAACAACCGACGTGAGTTCGAAGCACATAAGGTTTTGTAAACAGAGGACTGTCTACAGCAATAACTTGATACGTAATCTTTGACGGAAACATATAAATAATTAAATAAACAATAGTAACATGAAGAAATAATTACAACAAACAATTTCAGTATATTAAATCAATTCTAAAATAATCAGTTAGAGTTGAAAGATTTTTCGGCAAGAAAAATGTAAGTAGCAGGTTATTTAAGGAAGCCATTAGTAACAGCCAAGTATAGAATACATAAGCTTAAAGATTATTGAAATGGAGTTAGAGTTTAGTTCGGTACGTTTGTAAAGTCACGTAGGCTGTAAATTGTAAAAGTGAAAGGTAAGCCTTAGCAACAAGGTAAGAGATGTATACTGAAGAAAACTATTTATTAGCTCCACGTATGGACGCCAATTTGAAGAAGTTGGTTAGTTAGTTATTTATAATTCAACTGTTGGGGAGCCGAACACTTAAGTAGTTGCAACCGCACGTATGGTAAACAGTTTCCGGTAGCCTTCGCCCCAAATGTACTTTCAGGTGGCCTTTGCCCCAAGTTTAAAAAAAATATTAGCTTAGTAATTTGACTGTTTCTTTAAGTATTAAGTATTTAAGTTTGCCTCGGTGCGTCAGTATTATTGTTAGAGACACGTTTCTCTTGGCAGGGTTATGGTGCAAATAAGAATGTAGGCTTACACAGATTATAATTTTACTTCACTCCTTTTATTAATGCTTGATGCGATTTAAATAACAGTTCACTATAACTATATATATATATATATATATATATATATATATATATAGAGAGAGAGAGAGAGAGAGAGAGAGAGCTGTAAGATGTTTTTATTAAATACTTGCACTTTTTAATACGTAAACTATTTTCGTCTTACACGAATACGTATTAAATCTCTCGATGACGCACAAGCAATGCATCCAGTTATGAGCACAGTCTGTAGGCAACTGAATTGATTTCAACCGTCTAAACTTGTAAATTTTTGTATTTCAAGTCTCTGACTGGCTATTCCTAATCCAATAGAATACCTTCATTTAACTAAAGCTTTTTCTGGTTGTTGATAGGCTATTTTATAAACTGTCACTAAAATTACATTATTCTTACTCCACTAATCAGAAGTAGTATTATTAAACTCTCTTACTCATTATTGACTCAAGGTTACCTCATTGTTAGCAACTTTTAACTTATTATTCTCACAGCTCCTATATTATTAAATTACGTAATGCATTCACATAACATCATTGAACATGTTTACAATAATATAAGCATATGCAATGACTGTTACATACATTTTACAAATTATTATATACACATATTGCTTCAAGACTGGCTTTGATGAATTTATATATTATATAATTTCACTGAAATCATTTAAGTGTTAAAATACTGCCTCAATACGTAAGTTTTAAGATTGGTCTGCACGCTAAGGAACGTTGCTAGGGGTATCGATATGTTGGAAAGCTTAAGTTAAGAAAAGAGCACACATTCTTAATCGACACATTCGTGCATACATTCGTGACATCTTCGACACATTCTTGGCTCTCGTGGAACTTACTCTCTTATGTAAGGTTTACGCTGTGTAGTGCACATGAACATGCCAGCACTAGAAAGAGTTAGAGGCTATTATGAGTGATCTTTCTGAGCAATATTTCTACGCCGTTGGGCAAATGACGCTTCGCTGAATTATTATTATTATTATTATTATTATTATTATTATTATTATTATTATTATTATTATTATTATTATTATTATTATTATGAGAATACACGTAATTAATTCGTAAATTCCATATCGACGACTCTTCTGAAGCTGGTCTTTAGAGTGAACATTAAAATGTCTCGGCTAACTAAACAGGTGTTATCCTTTCATAATACGCTCATGCATACCCTGAGATAAAGAACTCATAGCTATACCACTATAGCAGCTGTCGCCGAGACAACGCAGAGCGAGTTACGAAATGACATTATAAAGCTCGTCAACAGAGCAGGCAACACTAGAAGCAGGGAGCGGCTTCAAAGTTGTCGCACAGCGAACGCTTCATACTGAATGACTAGTTACGTGAAAGTTGAAGCAAACCAGAATGTAAACAGTGCACTGTATTCAATAACAACTGAATATAAAATAATGTGAAGCTCGGACACGCTTAGGAAGAGAACGTTGCAAGTTTTAAAGATCACATCAGCCAGCAGAAGAAGTCGGCTTTTGTCATTATGGACTGTCTGTCGTAAAGCGGAAGATTTTAAATTGCATCATCTTGTATTGTTAGCACCGTAAGGGTTCAATTTGATCCATTAAGTTCCCTCTACCACCGCTATAAGTGTGTAATAGACGTTAGGAATATTCCACCACATTTTGGTTTGCATTTAAAAGCGTTTCTAATCAACATCGTTTGCCAGGTATGCGTAGAAACATTTGTGGTATGGAAAATTAAACTCTTTTGCCTTTCTGTTTTTCATCCTTAGAATTCGTGTAGTAATGAGGGATATTTCGGTTAAGCTATGCTTGGTATTAAATGATATTGTGCAAGTCTAATATAGTTTTTAAATTAATATAATTGCTAGAATATGAATGCCTTACATTTATTATGGCAATCATGTAAAATATATAAATTGGAAATGTTCACAAATTGAACTGGAGAGGATATACACGGCTATGGTGGATGAAATAATGTAGTATGAAGTGGAAATATGGGAAGAATCAGAATTAACAAACAAGGTGGACAAGAGCTGCAGGTTATTCTGCAAGAAACTATTAGCACTACCGCAATCGGCCCCGGGGGAAGTCGGTTTACTAGAATTAGGAAAGACAAGAAGGAAAGGTTTAGTTCTAGAATTTGTATAAATTCTTAACAGAGAAAGAAGGAAATGTCCTAAGAAGCTCTTTGGAACAAAACGGAATAGAAAAAATAAGAACAGTTGAAAAACGCGCTGGAAGAAATAGCATATACGAGTATACTACAGGTCTAAGGGAAGAAGACACCCGAGGAAATTAGAAAACTATGGTCAGACACGTTTTGAAACCGGAACAGACAGCACTACTTAATCCCCGGAGTGCAAAGAAGAAGCTCGTAATATATGGTTACAAGGGGAAAGGAAGAGTCCAGCTTTTTGGAATAAATGGTAGAAGATATAGAAAGGCAGAAGATATGGGTAAGTGAGTAAACAATATTTTTGAAATTTTGCAATAAATAAGAATGGGAAAGAGGTCTAGAAAGGTATATAGAACACTGTAATAAAAAAGAAAAAGAAGGGTTAACTTGGCTGACAAGGGAATGATATTAAGTGTCGTAAGAGGTAGTGATAAAGGGATATGTTAATTTTGTAATGGCGAGGGAAGTATACAACATTATCTAACCGCATGTGAATATTTAAAAAAATGTATAGAGAATAGCCCAAGAAGAGGAACAGTATAGGGTAATTTAATTGCATTGAAAATCTTAACAAGTAAAGAGAAAGTATGTAATAGGAAAGTATGGTTATTTTTAATAAAGGTGAAAGAAAATGGATGAGGAACGTCAAGAAGAAGAAGAGGGAGGGAGGGAGAGAGAAGAGAGAAGATAAAATAAAATGAATTATACTGAGGTTTCAGCAAAGGGAAGTAAATGCTGTACTGCAGCGCTGAAGACCAGGGAGTCATACTGACTGTTCAAAATAAGGAAGGTACAGAGAGAATAGGAAGAAATAAACACGACTTTCCTGGACAAACCGCATTTGTTACCGTTTCCAGGATACTGCATGACTTCATTTTATTGGGTGTCATCTTGTAGGTGCTATCATGCCTTGTGCTGTGTATCTTACTAATAAGCATACTTACGCTAATTCTGCAAACTCACTGGCAAATTACGAATAGGTATAGTTAAGAAATAGCGACCAATTGTTTTGATATTTCGCAAGGTTAATTGCGAATATACAGCAAATATCTGTTTGGAAATGCTCATGAATATGAGTAAATTTTCGAGATGTTAGCATTTAAATCCTCAAGCATCAGTTACAGGTCGTCATATAAATTACCATTTCCTAGATATGTAAGTATTTACATGTTGAACAGGCAAGCTATAGCCCCCTTCCTCCTTCAAAGCAATGCCCTATTAACGCACTAACGCTCTTACAGACAATCAGAAATTCGATGTAGATTACTTATGGGATGTGTACCAGTAATATACATACTAAAGTAGAAATGTGATGTATAAATGTATCGAAATATTGTGACTAGAATGTATACAATAAGCTATACTAAATCATTATGAAAATTACTCCATTTCTCTTATGGCCGTTCTAATCATTTAGTCAGTATTTTGTATAAATTGAACTTAATGTGTTAAATCGCCGTTATACATGTCGAATAATAAATAAGTTCTGGTAAGGTATTAGCAAGTTTTGAGTAACCACTCACAATATTTCCTCAAAGTTTTTTTTTTTTTTAGAAGTTCATGGCAGAATTTCACATCAACGTATGCAACGGTCTCTGCTTGTTTAATCGACATGTCATATCACTTAGGGATGCGCTTGCGTTATAACTTATATTCTTTGATTTTGCATTAATATGGATATTAAATATTACACTTCAAGCCAAGTTTAGTAGCCATGATAATGATTACATGAATTAAAATTGCTGCAGTTTCTTTATCTTTAAAAGCTGTATATATTTTTACAGATATGTTTCGTTTATAAACTTGTATATATATATCCATATTTAAGTAATGTATTCATTAAAGCGGTGTTGGATAACGTCGAATGTAGCGGTGTGCTGCTGTAGTCCGGGACACTGGCTAGAAATTCGCTGCTTCTCTTCGCGTCATAGCTGTTGTTACCTTAAATATCGTAAATGTTTTAGCTATTAGTCCGAACCGCTTTGCAATCCCTTAAATTACATCCCGTTGACTCCCATCTCTGTTGTCACTCTAGGTAGAACCTACGTGAGAGTTCACATGCTTTCCACCAAGATCGATGTGAAGTGGATCTTTTCAAAACCAGAATTGGAAGAATGTTTCTCGAATTGTCCACGTTTTATGCTCTGCTAATTTTCCCGGTAACGTGTAGATACTCCTTTGGCGTCTAATGAAAATAAATCATTCATGTATGTTTCTCTGGCAAAATTTGACTATTTTGGGATTTCTGAGTTATCTTGTCCCTTTATAATATATATTTCACTCACTGCAATCACTATTTATTCTAAATCCTGCGCTCATCGATTACTTATTTAATTACTCCCTGTTTTAGGTTTCCTCGGCTTCCCTTTGTGGTCTGATTGTTAATTACCTTTCACGTTAGCAGCTTTCTTGAAACATTTTTCCTTTTAAAAAAATTCACGTCTGCAGTCATACATAATATTCTTTAATCGTATTATATATTTACATTGTTATTTCCCAATGCTATCTATTTTATCATTGTCTACTCCTTATTAATTACTCTCTCTCTATTATTCCATAATTATTTCCTACTTTGATATGTTTCTTCCTAAAGTTATTCTTATTTTCTCAAGTATTTTTGCTGTTATATCATTTATTTATGTTTAATATAATACACTATCCCACTAGAGCGTTTTAAATGTATTGTTTTATATCTGATAATGCTCTCTGTTCACCAAACTATTTGTAGAATCATATAAAGCCTCAAACGTTTAATTACTTCCTTTGAAAACTACTCCTCCCAGATACATTGATTTCCCAACTTAAATTCCTGGAGAAATGTTCAATTATATGTTCCCGGTATTCAAAAGGTAGCTCTTTTTTGATCTGCTTATTATAGTTGCAGAAAACTCTTTAGAACAATAGCAAACCTCAAGCTGCAGGCAGTATTCGGAGTACCTTACAACCTTCCAGTAAATACCTATGTGATATGTATACGCTTAAAGGGTATGACAAATCAGTGCTGCTACCTAATACACACGTACCAGTACCGCCACCAATACAAAAAATAAATGGAACAGCAGCAGAGGGAAATGATGTTGGCAATGTAGTGATTTATAGAATAAAACCTGAACAACGCGGAAAGTACTCATTCAATTGCTTCTACGGCACGTTTTCAAGCAGAGGATGAGAATATATACAATATATATTGTTTATATATGTGTGTGCTTTAATGTTACTAAAGTGTAAATAACAGCATTAAATATGTAATATTCTACTATAAATTTAAATAGTAATGTCACAGCAAGGATTTGCCTACTGGATTTTCGACTTTGTGTTCCATAATTATTCCTCTAAACTTCTATGACAAGATACGCGAATGCGCATTGAACTTCTCTCAAGTACACCTTAAATACATGTAATGTAACGACATTAATTGTAATTTCGGGGTTTCTATTTAAACACAATAATTGCTTTTACACACCAGTCATTTGAAAGACAATTTTGGGAAGTTGACAGTACATTTAGTGGCACAAAAACGTAAATAAATAAATATAAAAAGAAGATAAATAAAAATCTAATGTGTTACATTCACATGACTTACTGTAAACTCTCTTCTTTTTAGTGGGTGTACTAATTACTCTTACGAAAGTGTATTTTCCTATCTAGTTCATTTACATTTCCGAAAATAATACATTACACATTTCGTTGGATACTAAAGGAATATCGATGGTAAAATGCTTTATAAATGGACTCTACACGCTGGCCTTAAAATTCCTTACTCTTTTCATAACTTGCGAAAAACAATTTAAAATCTACAAGACTTTAAAAGAATGGCTAATTATTGAGCAATTTAAACCATTAATAACAAATCTCGGAAAGGCTGATGCCATGAAAAATTATTTGTTGTTATGTGTTTTAAAAAGATCTAAGGTTTACCAGTTATACAACATTATACGAAATTCCTTCCGAATGAGGACTTCACAGGCTGTTCCCAGAAAATTCAAGATATACATTTTGTTTGTCATGTAAATATTCTATTGGATATTATTTTAATCAAAATTGTTAGTTGCATCTTTTAGAAAATCAAAAGTCTCGAAGAATGTTATATGATATTTTGGGGTTAGAGGATCTTCTTAAAAATCTTCGTGTCGCATCTTTGGAAGATCTAAACATAAATAACGTTCACAGACGCAAACACACACATAAAAAAACTTTTTCTAAAAATGATTTTTTTTATTTCAGACATTTATTTCCGGTGAAATCTCGGTAAGGAATTTTGGGAGGAATGTAATATATTTTCTACCTACTAGGTGCATGGTAGAGAAAGAAACAGAAAGGAAACATGAGGCAGTATTTTTAAAACTTAAATGATTTCAGTCAAATTTATATACTATATAAATTCAATAACAGCCCGCCTTAAAGTAAAATGTGTATGTAACAATATATAAAAAATCTGATGTGTTACACTCACATGACTTTTTTTACTCTTGTACAATCTAATTTTACAAACGCCTATTCTCCATATGCTTCATGTTAATCGAGATATCGAGATGTCAATCTTATTGGTAATTTTCATGTAGATGCAAGGGGAATATGTAAGCTTGTAAGCGATAGTCAAATATTTTAACGCTGGTTGCTATGTGGCGCATTCCATTCTCTTTGCATGTCCAGGACATAAAAAAAATCTGATGTGTTACACTCACACGACTTTCTCTACTCTTGTAAAACTATTTTTATAAACGCTTATTCTCCATATGCTTCATGTTAATCGAGATATCGAGATGTTAATCTTATTGCTAATTTTCTTGTAGATGCAAGGGGAATATGGTAGGTTTTAAGCGATAGTCAAATATTTTAACGCTGGTTGCTATGTGGCGCATTCCATTCTCTTTGTATGTCCAGGACATAAAAAAATGAACAACGAATTTGAGAAAAAGTATAAGTTTTGCAAAATTTAAGGGAATAACAAGCAATATCTCGAAAACGGTTCACTCAACAAAAGCAATGTATATGACATAAATTGTGTATTTTAACGCGATCTACATTTTTTGTGTAGTAAAATTTTGTCTATCTCTTATGGTTTACCAGTTATGCAAAAGTCGTTCACAATGAATATTTCTGGAGACATTCCCAGAAAATTGGAGATATACATTTCATTTCTCATGAAAATATCTTAAACATATGATATTTTAATCAAAATCGTTAGAGCCATTTTTGAGAAAATTAAAATTTTCGAAAAATCTTCCATGTAAAGGGTAGTCTGGGGTGGGAGGATTTTTTTGAAAACCTTCGTGTCGCATCTCTGGAAGATACTGAACCTAAATACCAAGTTTGGTGTTTATCCGACTGTTCGTTTCTGAGTTATGCTGTTCACAGACACACAGACACACACACAGACACACACACGGACATGTTTCCAAAAATGCTTTTTTTGGATTCAGGGAGTCTCAAAACGTGTATTTCCGGTGAAATCTCGTTATCGAATTTTTGGGTGGAATACAATACTTCCCCTACTTACTATACGTAGTAGAGAAAGTAAAAATGTATGTAACAGTCATTGTATATTTTCGTATCCATCTGTAATAATGTTATGTGAATATATTACGTAATTCAGTAATATAGGAGCTGTGAGAATAATAGGTTAAAAGTTGCTAACAATGAGGTAACAATGAGGTAACCTTGAGGAATAATGAATTAGAAATTTTAAATGTTACTTGTGATTCTTGGAAGGAATAATGTAATTTTAGTGACAGTTTATAAAAATAGCCAATCAAAAACCACAAAAAGCTTTAGTTAAATGAAGGTATTCTATTGGATTAGGAATAGCCAATCAGAGACTTGAAATACAGAAATTTACAAGTTTAGGCAGTTAAAATCAGTTCAGTTGGTTGCAGACAGTGTTTATAATCGGATGCGAGATGCGTCCTCGAGAGATTTAATACGTATTTTCTGTAAGACAAAAATAGTTTACGTATTGAAAAGTGCAAGTATTTAATAAAAACATCTCGCAGCTCTCTCTCTCTCTCTCTCTCTCTCTCTATATATATATATATATATATATATATCAGTGAAGTGTTAATTAAATCGTGTCAAGCTTTAATAAAAGGAGTGAAGTAAAATTATAATCTGTGTAAGCCTACATTCTTAGTCGCACCACAACCTTGCTAAGAGAAACGTGTCTAAAATAAATACTGACGCAGCCGAGGCAAACATAAATATATAATATTTAAAGAAACGGTTAAATTACAAAGTTAATATTTTTTTTTTAACTTGGGGCAAAGGCCACCTGAAAGTACATTTGGGGTGAAGGCTACCGAAAACTGTTTACTATACGCGCGGTTGCAACTACTTCAAATGGGCTTTTCCATACGTGAAACAATAAATATAAGCTTTCGTACGCCATTTTCCGTCTCCACGGTGGCTCAAAAACAATAACAGTTAAGAGGCGTCAACATTTTTTGAAAGTGAATTTTTCAAGTGTTATTCAACTTGCCAATGGCAACTTCTCTCCTTTCTAGCTTAGATAAAAATAGTCGTGCCTTTGAAACATATAAACCATGAGAACAGTGCTTTTGTTTTGTATAGTTTTGGGCAGAAATACTTGTTGCAACTCTAAATAGTAAGTACTCTACGTTTAATAATGGATCCAAATGGGCTGGGCCACTACCTTATCTCATGCATAAATGCCGTGGAAACTTTCCAGGTCCTATAGTATTATTTGTAGAAACATTGACCAGTTGATTTAAACAGTACAAATTTATACAAAATAAGTTTAAATTGTGGTGGGAGTAGCGTTTGAGAGTTACAAGGATAGCCTATTATTTTCTTTGCGTGCTATAGTACAGCAGTCTTATCGTAAATATTTTCTGTTAAATTATATACATAGGTAGCATCTTTTCTGCCCTTTGGTTACGTTGATTGTAAAACTATTCAACAATCGTGGTATGCAGTATAGAAACTTTTGTCCTAATTTCCTTGAGCTAACTGGTATAGGTGTTGTTTTACACGTTCAGAAATTCAAATATTGTATTTGTTTATACACTTTAAGATAGCTGCCGAACCAGATATCCAAAATTACAACAAAGAAAGCAGAGGACTCGCTTGTATTACAAACGCTAACATTGAAATTTTACTCGCCTTCCAGTTCTTCTCGCGTGTCCTTTAGCGTTCCGGACTTTTCGAACCAAGAGCACCTTCCCCTTTTCTCTCTCCAACTAATCATACGCCAGCCGCCCTTGGAGAACACGCCTGTGTGTAGATGGTGTCAAACTATTAAATTTATTATAAAAACACTAGTACATGCATAATTCGTACAATTATATCCATATGTGCGAGTTAAATGTGAAGGAAAGAAAAATAGACAATAATTTAAAGAATTGAGATAAATTGCCCCTGATATCCGAAACGTTTTGATCTGGCGAGGAAATTGCTCATGCTTTGCCAGTTGCTCTGCTCAACCAGTAGATCCCAACATACCATTCTCCTAGCTGAACTTAATTTTTGGGGGTAAATTAATTTTTCGCTGGTTCGCGCAGTGTCCACATTCCTCCAAAATATGTAGTCTTTATCCCTACCACAAAATTGATATATTCTCCTGCCTGAATCGCCAGTCATTTTCTGTGCCCTCCAGCTCCCCTCTCCAGTCTAAACCATGTAATTTCTTATCTTTCCTTTCTTCTTAAGGCAATTTCATTTGTATTTAACCAAATTCTGTTTTATTTCATTTTCTAGGCACAGGAAAGTTCATTTTTACAATCTAATTCATTATCCTGACGTCTGATGTCTATTAATATTCTTATGACAACTTTCTATGTTTTTGTCGTTTATTGTGTATATGTATAACGTATGCAATGTGCCGATTGTTTTGTTGGACACAAATCTCATTTCATATTCACTTATTCTCTTTATATAATTTGTGTTTATGGTGTAGGCGCTACTGCGCCGTGCAAGTAGTGCAGTTGATGGTGGTTGAGTCGTTTCTGTCTATAGAGGAGTAGGAGAGAATTTGAGGAGAGTGACTTGCAGGCGATAGCCGAAGACGATGGCGTGGCGCCGTTTGGGCCGAGCGGGTTAATTAACCCGGCTAAGTGAACATTCTTACCGTTCTTCTAGGTTTTTGGGCAATGTCACATCTAACTGTAACTGGCGAATCTGACTGTTTATCATTGCTATGCTCGTTTACTTAGCTTAAATGATCGGGAATGTATTTTTATATTTCACGAGGGTTCTTGATGTTGGGCGTGTCTTATCTGATGGTTGTAAAAATAAGGGTGAAATTGGGATTATTCCGTTTGTAAATGTTACTGAACGTATTTGTTCAAAACTGATAAATCAAATTATATATAGTAAGTGTGTAAATTATGTAATTCAATGCTGACTTGTACATTGCCGTTTTGTTGTAGGATCTTTAATACCTAATTTTTTCTTTTACTTATTAAATATGCGAGTTGTTTTCTTAAGAGGAGACTAGTGCAACATGTATGAACTTTGTTGACTGAAACATGTATAGCTAGTTTCGGATTTTAAACAGGTGAAAGATCCGTTTTTGATTGAAATAGATTAAACAGTAATTCGTTTTCAAACAATACCCAATTAAATAACCTGTTTGTTTCTAAATCATATGAAAGAAGCCTAAGTTAACAGACATTATAGAACCAATCATATTTTTTCTTCACCTTGACTGCTTTTAATATCTTTACTATTATTGTCTAATTTTAACGCCATTTTAACTTGCACGGGATTATATAGATTGTATTAATTAAATTCATTCTCTTCGACATCTATAAGAACATTGGCACGGTAGCCGTCTGTATGCCTGACCTTCTTCATAAGTTTTCACCTGTCGTAAGCCATTAATTCAAGTAATAGTTTTACTCATATTACATATATACCGTGACATATTATTTAACAACGTATTAGTGATTTTTCGCATAGATAATACGTTTGAATTGTGCCGGATTTTTTTATCCGTCACATGTATATGTTATTCCCCCTTCGGTTCATTGTATTGTCACTACTAGTTTACCGGTTCTGCTCCAGGGGTAAGTCGTGCTGTCTCTGCCTGTTGTTTGTTCGTGGATTAGACGAGTGTCTCGCCGCAGTAAAAATATTTTCTGCCATGATGGCAGAGGTGTGCTTAGCTGGCATTCTATTTGGCTATGTTACGCTGTTCTATTAGGTTATAATCATGAATAAATGTGACGTTTGTTCCAAATCTTAGTTCATCGTAGTGGCTTATACAAGCACAAGCGTTTAAAGCATGGAATAAAGACGGAATTTGAAATGTACTGTGTGTGTCCTATTACTCCAAAATAGGTAAAAATTTAATACTCACACTAAATTATGTCACAAAATGGAGAAAACTAAGAGAATTAAACGTACTGTCATAGGCTTTAATGAACAGTTTTTATAGATATACCTCTATGCATGAGGATTTGAAGAACGTTCATTCACGCATACTCAAAGAAGATGTATACGATTTTCAAGATGAAAATGTTATCTATCACTCTTGTCGGCACTTAAACTTGTGGCTACCATAGTATCTTTCGGGCTACTAATTTGCTATTTATTTCTTACTTACACAAAAACTAACGGATCAAACTTATCACAAGCAATTAGAATAAAGGTCACTTTTAAAAGTTTCTTTATTTTACTGAATTGCACATTTTAATTATTACTGCTGAAAGCAGCATTTTATTTACTTTTTATCCTTGAGGAAGGTGTTTCTTTAGATAGGTACCTACGTTAAAAATGTCCTAAGTTAATATCCCTTGAGCTGATAGATAAAATGTTCATTTGATCACCATATAGTCTTTTAGCACATGAGTAGCATAAAAGGGTTTTTAGCTCGTCTAGTCTCTTAACGGCCTACCTTACACAGCATTCTTATTATAATATTAGAATTACAATTGACAGGCATTGGTGCTATCTGCAAAATAAATCAACAACCAGAACAATGAAACTAAATTGACAGTTTAGTTACAGCTGACTGAGGCATAGCCATACTAATGACGTTATGATAGGTAATGACGCGGCCATATTAATGACGTCATGGACGAAGTGACCTCGTGGCAGGAAAATATTTTTACTGCGGCCAAAACACTCGTGTGGGTTAGGGGTAGCGCCACCATCAGTTTCTGGCGTCCGTCCGGTTCGGTTTATCAAAAAGTCACGGAGTGAGCAGCTCTGGAACGTCGACCTACGCGGTGCGCATTCGTGGTAAGTTTCCCCACATTTTTCACTCTTACACGCGTAAGAATCTGTCCCTGGTGTAGAGAGGAAGAAACTTGATTTTATATTCTGGCGCACTGTAAAGACAGAAGAGCTGCGGAGAAAGTGTCCTTGAATTCTTTATTAACTCAAGAAGAGGCTTACAAGCTTGTTGGGCCTTGCTGGTTGGGACAGGGTAGAGGGGAGCGATTGCTATATTTTTACAAAAGCTTATGCAGCTCAGATCAAAGTGTAAGGATGAGGGACAAGGTTGGGAGGGGGAGCGTTAGTGGCTTATGGGCGGGTATTTGTTTTGTAAATAATTCGTGTGCTTGTAAACAAGTTATTTTCTTCTTCTGTTTTGTTGGTGGGATTTTCGTTGTTAGTTTCTCTGTTTTTTTTCTTTTCGTTCCAATTCTAATAAAACATTATTAGCTTTAAACACAGTGTGATGAATATAGACTGAAACATATGGACTACAGTTTATTATATAAGAACGTACGGTCTATCTGACCCGTGCAATGTATGTGTTTGAGCGTGTAAAATGTTTAAGACCAATAAATACACAACACTTCTTATTTTTACACTCGTAATGTAACTTGCGTTGTACTTCACGTTTCTGATGTGTTCTTTGTTCGTGGTCTATTTATGTGTCGCAGCTCACCTTATGGCTTTATAATCTTTAGCTAAAGTTTAATGCAATTCATAATTACTATTTTAAGTATACATTAATGGATTTGCGGTTCTTAGCCGGGAGTTTAAGGTAATTAATGACTACTTTAGAAGTTCATTAATGTCAATTGATGGATTTCTCAGCCGATTTATTGGCATTGGTATAGTGATAATTCCCATACATTTTATTTTGTTGTTGCAGCAAGAAAAATAGTAGAAAGGAACATCTCAAGCATTCAGCAAAATGCTTCAAGACACGAATCTGTAAACCTCATTATGATTTACTTGTTTCACATGCATTTGCCATGAGGCGGAAATATATTTCCTACATTACATTTTCAGTGTTATTTGTGACGTCCTCTGGGGTGAGTTATTTCCCCTTCTTAAATATGTGTAGAGGCGGTGCTATGTTTTCCAAAATCCTACTGTTTGTATAAATACCACAGTACAGAAATAACATATTCCAAGTACCGGATTACATTGTAAAGACAGAGAGCATTGGGAGTTTTAAACGCAGCTGCAGAGTCTTTTTCATATTCATCGATTCAGAAATCCGATTTCATTATTATCCCATTTTAATGAGCGACGCAGTGACACAAATGTCTTTAAAAGGTTTTCTGGTAGGGGCTTTTAAAAGAAGAGCTAGTAAGAGCGTTTGCTTCTTTTAAATGCAAGTGGAAAAGTGATCTTTTATTTCGTTAGAATTATTGACTTCAAGCAAGCATTTCTATTTATAAGCCAAATTTAAGTTGATGGTATCTCTCCCTGCTTGAACTGGAGCTACTTCCTGTTTCCTTTTCCTTGTTCAGAAAATGAACTTTATGCCTTTCTTTCTTAGGGTTTGCAGAGCTTTTAATTCCCTGGAGATGTTCAAGCTTTAACCAGGAAGACTCATCATCTCTCTTTTGCTGTTTCTTTCATTATATCCTAGTTACCACTTATCAAAGAGGTTAGTATGTCTTCAACTGGAATTCTTTAAATCAATAAAACCATTTGTTTGTAGACAGAGCAATTCTTTCAATTCCTAAACTTAAACTGAGTGTTTAAATACACTTAGGTACTCGGATATCGTTTACAAAGAAGATTAATGTTCTAAGAATAGGGATTCCCCATAACTGTATAGAAAATTACCTTTAGTTCTATATTTCAAAGCTGGTAATCTCAAATTCGCTAAATTATAGAACTGTCAATATAGCAGCGGTAAAATATATAAACATATTTATTATTATTGGTCTGATTACCTTGCTAGTCAGCAAGGCAGCTTCCAAATTCAGAATCTCCAGGTACTATGAGGTCACATAAACCATAATGAATAAAGAGGGAAGAATTAGGAAAGCATTTTGATGGACAATCGCATACAAGCAACTATACATTGTGTAAATAATGTATGTAACATCTTCTATTAGTGACTATACAAACTATTCTTACGAAACCTTATTTTCTATGTACTTCGTTTTAATCCTAACAAACCGTTACAGAAATATGTGCATCACACGTTTCGTTATAGACAAAAGGGGACATAGAAAGTCAAATCTTTAAGAACTGGACACTATAGGCTGGCCTTAAAATTCCATACTGTTTCCATGACATCCGAGAAACAACTGAATTATGACACGACTTGAAAAGAATGACCAAGTAAAGAGCAATTCGAAACATTAATAAAGGGTCATTTGATCCAGTTTGATAAGTGAATTATAATTATTGCTGGAATAATGAATGGTAGTGCAAAATTAAATGTAAGAAATCGGTTTAAAGTTGTATTATCTTACTTAATGATTTTTTTATTGTTTTAGTTATAATAATATTTTATATTTATTTAAATATCCTCTGGCGAAACAAAAAAGCAATTTGGAATACATTGTGTGATTTAAAGAGATCTATAGCTATTGTGCAGTACGATTTCGTCTGTTGCTTAACGTTTACTAGTTATACAAGATTGCACAAATTCCTTCCGAATAAAGAACACTTCGTAGGCTTTTTCACCTGAATATATTTAATATATCTTATTTGAATCATCATTTTAGAGCCATTTTTAGAAAATAAGTTTCCAAAAAAATTTCGTGTACAAGATAGTAGGGTGTGGGGAATTTTCTTGAAAATCTTTGGAAGATATTGAACTTAAGTACCAAATTTGGTATGTATCCGACATTCGTTTTTTAGTTATGCTGTTCATACATACATACACACACGGGGTTTTTCTAAAAATTCAGAGTACCTCGAAACATGTATTTTCGGTGAAATCTCGGTACAAATTTTTGGGTGGAATACAATACTTCCCCTACTTACCATACGCAGTAGAGAAAGTAAAAGGTAACATTGTAAGAAAAACGTATGTACAGATGAGAGTGCTAACCGGACGAAGTAATAAACATTTCCGACTTCAGTAGTTAACCTAGGAAAGTTCCATAACAGGATTGAACACAAGGTGCAGGAGATGTAAACCTGACACTTTGTGCGACTGAGAGGGCAGTGTTAGAAAGAGACAGGGATACCTTGGAAATCCCAGATTTGTGAAACTTAACATAGTACGAGAAAGCGGGTGATTTTATTTTATATGACGCTTGGTGAATAACCAATCTGTATATGATAATGTAACAGTATTAGTGCGAAATTAGGCGTTTGTTCGGTTAGCGACAAAATAGGGTCAGTTTTATTTCCGATCATCGAGAGAGACAACGGCTGTGCAGGGAATTGTAAATTGCTCATTAACATTCTTATGTAGCAAGAGTTAAGGGAAACACTGTACAGACTTCGCGGAACTACTTAAAGCCGGATTGAAAGTGAAGGTGTACCTGGATAGGCGCTTTCATTGATTTTAATTATCAATTTTTGGAACTGGAATAAATCCAGCTGGGGTACCAAATACATGGATTATAGTTTATTTGCTATCACACCCAACTTCAAGAATATATAGAAAGACGAAGGCTACAGATGATCAGCTATCAGACCGGACTTCGACATCATATACTCGTATGCATACAGCTTGTGTATACAACGTACAGCATGCCATAGCCATATCATATAGCGATACGCCCCAGCCTCTTAAGTTGTGGGAGCAGCGTGTCTGCCTCACATTCAAGAGCTTCCGAGTTTGAGCCTCGGTTATCCGGTTAAGGTTTCTTTCCCGGGTTTTTCCCTTACCCTGAAAAGTCGAATATCGGGTAACTTTAAGCTCTATAGACCTCGTCGTCCTCCATGATCTACGGGGTACTACGCTAGCCTCTTCTTTCCGAGGTCGCGAGTACAAACCCGGCGGAGGGCGATGGATTTTTTTCGGGCGTAAAATCCTTAGTATGGCTTCCATCGGAAGGGAAGTAAAGCCGGTGGTCCCGTGTCGTAGATTTACGGCACGTAGAAGAACCTCAAGCCTAATACAGAGGCCTCTGAAAAAATTTCCAGTCTTTGACGCCAATAGGTTAGAATGGAACGCCAATGACCATAGTAGTTAAAGAATGTTCATAAATAAAACTGATTTTCTTTTTGTCGATCCAAGGCTGATTTCAGCAGTATTTTTAGCTATTTCATTCATTGTCCGGTATGACCTAACCGGTTAAAAGGACGCTAAGCTTAAAAAAAAGACATAGCCCGAAGAATCCTTGCCGCGTGTTTTCTGCCCCAAAATTCCTGTAATTTCATTTCCTAATGTTTTGAGGTCAAATGATCAAACCAGTGGGCGGCGACGTGTGGTGGTGGAGTTTGTTTTGAGGAACTGTCTTCCGTAGCATTCGATGGACCTCCAGAGACCATTCTGTCTGGTGAGTAGGCCTGTGGGGGAGTCCAGTCGGCGTCAAGGATGTAATGCCAGGACCCTGTATACTTCCGTGGCTGCCATCCCGGATCTGGTCGCCGTCGGTATCCTTGGACACACGCCTTCCGTGCTGCAGTTTGCAGATGCACAAAGGCCTTCATGTGTGCTTAAATTTCGAGCACCTCCTCCGCTTTCTGATAATTATAAACACATTAGAACATCGGTCCGCAGTCCTGAGCCACGATTATAGCACATGTATTAATCGTAGCAGAAAGTGGGAAGGAATGCTATGCTCAAATTAGCCCATTGCTAACCTAAATTGAAACAAAAAATGTGTTTGACGCACATGGATTGTAGCATAAATGCTTTGTAGAGTAGAAACATGTTATCCTTTCAGGGCACTGAGCTCTAGCCGTACTATATTTCCAATAATAATTATACTTTCTAATCGTTTTCTTTTTTTTCGTTCAAGAAATGACCTAAAATAGACTAGACACATTATTTTTAATTCATTTAAGACCACAAAGAAAGCAAGTGACCAGAGACAACCAAAGGCCAAGTAAATATTTAAGTGTTTTTTTCTCTACATTAGATTCAATTTTACAATATTAGAAAAGAAAAACCAAAATAAAACTTCATTTAGCTTAGTATCAGAAAAATTCACAGTGCTAAAACATGTGGCCTTTATTTCCCGCCTTCTAGTTTACTTTAGGTACCCAATAATTTACATTAGGTTGCAGTGTTTACTGAGGATTTGGTTGTACCTCGTTTTGCTTGTTATAACGGTTATAGATGCCTTGATATTGGAGACGAAGCTAACACCAATTACGGCTTCAGGGTTCAGCGTACCGTTTACCTCTCCCACCACCTAAAGCTTTACTTCAGAGATAAGCAACCCCACCCCACCCCAACCCATCCTACTAGCTAAAACGTCACTGCACAGACAGGTTACGTTCATTCGTTAACATGCTATTCCGATATAGTATGCATATATAATTATGGTTTTAATATAATTATGACGATACTATACATTACTATTTGTGAATAGTATAAATAAATGAAATAACTATGGGAGTGCGTAAGCTCTTGATGACTGCTTTTAAGGGAATATAACTCTACTTCTGGAATATAACACATTTTTGTGTACCTTACACTAAAATGTAGAAGTGTCAATTAAGCTAAGTCGACATCGCACTTGCTGTGGAATTAAAAAACAACGACCAGATGATAAATCTGTTAGCAAGTAGCGAGAACTGATGTAGTTAGAAAAAAATTTACTTTCTCTACTACGTATAGTAAGTTAGGGGAAGTATTGCATTCTACCCAAAAATTTGATACCGAGATTTCACCGGAAATACATGTTTTGAGGCCTCCTGAATCCAAAAAATAGTATTTTTGAAAACATGTCTGTGTGTGTCTGTGTGTCTGTCTGTGAACAGCATAACTCGGAAACGAACAGTCGGATAAACACCAAACTTGTTATTTAGGTTCCGGAGATGCACCATGAAGGTTTTCAAGAAAATCCTCCCAAACCAGATTCCCCTACATTTTTCCAAAATTTGAATTTTCTCAAAAATGGCATTAACGATTTTGATTAAAATATCATATATTTAAGATACTTCCATGAAAAATAAAATCTTGAATTTTCTGGAAATGTCTCCAAAAGTATTCTTCATTGTAAACGACTTTTGCATAACTGGTAAACCATAAGAGATAGACAAAAGTTTACTCCACAAAAATGTAGATCGCGTTAAACTAACAATTTATAACATATGCATTTTTTTTTGTTCAGTGAACCATTTTCGAGATATTGCTTGTTATTCCCTTAAATTTTCCAATACTTATACTTTTTCTCAAATGGTAATTGCTTATTCACTCTTTTTTACTGGTAATGCAAAGAGAATGGAGTACTCCACATAGCAACCAGCTCTTAAAATACTTGACTATCGCTTAAAGCCTACAAATTCCCCTTGCATCTGCAAGAAAATCAGCAATAAGATTAACATCTCGATATCTGGATTAACATGAAGCATATGGAGAATAAGCGTTTGTAAAAATAGTTTGTACAAGAGTAGAGACAGTCATGTGAGTGTAACACATCAGATTTTTCTGTAATAAATTATTTTTCAAAAATATATCTAACATCCATTACAAAAATTATAAAACTGACTCGCGTGTGTGCAGGTGATAAAGCAGAGTTTGACAATGACAAGGCTGTCACATGAGAGATAGTGACTTTTGATGCGGTAGGCCTACAACGGTCGGTTTAGAGACAAGGATAGGTTGCAAAATGCAGCTGATTATTTGCTATAATTGACAGTTTATACAGGAGAACCCTTTGTTGTTTCCGTTGAATTCCTATATTGTATCATTATAAGATTGTTTTATCTAGATTTTAGAGTAAATCGCGAGCCAGGAAGGTAATTTGAAATCTATATTCATAGAATCCATAACTTGTTTTTTCTTTTTTTTTTTACTTCTTTTGCACATTAGAATGAGAAGGATAAAGTAACTTATGAACAATATATTCCTATGAAGTATTACTAATTGCTATACATCATATTTCTATATATTAAAACTATCTAAAACATGCATGCATTTATTCTGTCAAAATCTTTAAAATATACTGTAATTTTGAAAATATGCACTTATACACTAATTTTTTTAAATTTAAGCTAATAAGCTTTTATTATTTGCAGTGTCCACTAGGTCAATTTAAAACTGGATGGTGTCTGAGAGACGGACCTCGAATCGGGTCCGTAGGTGAGCATTCGGGACAGTCAGGCTTTATACACAAGGCTTCGGAATATTCTTGTAGTAGTTATAATGGGGAACACAACTATAATCACAAGTGTCTTCCGAGAAAGCAATTCTCATAGAGTTTAAACAGACATATGTTTCAGAGTGTTTCAACACTGAATAATTGTAACCATGAATACTTTCTTGATTTATAAAGCGGAGTATGACTAAGGCCGTTACATTACCACGCTTACTACAATACTCTTAGCTCAATGGTAGAGTTAGCTTATTGTTTGTGAGGTTTCAAATCTTCGTGGAGCAACTCAACTTTATTTTGCCTTTAATTTTAAGTACGGAGTAAAGAATAACATGTTTTCTTTATTTTTATGCATGTGTAGTAGTAGGTCATACCGATAGAAGGCAACCACGACATTAATTTGTTCGTCGTGATGAGGTTACATACTCAGTCAGTTTAATTTGATAACAAAAAATCTGATGTGTTACACTCACATGACATTCTCTACTCTTGTACAATCTATTTTTACAAACGCCTATTCTCCATATGCTTCATGTTAATCGAGATATCGAGATGTCAATCTTATTGGTAATTTTCTTGTAGATCCAAGGGGAATATGGTAGGTTTTAAGCGATAGTCAAATATTTTAACGCTGGTTGCTATGTGGCGCATTCCATTCTCTTTGCATGTCCAGGACATAAAAAAATGAATAAGGAATTTGAGATGAAGTATAAGTATTGGAAAATTTAAGCGAATAACAACCAATATCTCGAAAACAGTTCACTCAACAAAAGAGATGTATATGACATAAATTGTGTATTTTAACGCGATCTACATTTTATGAATAGTAAAATTTTGTCTATCTCTTATGGTTTACCAGTTATGCAAAAGTCGTTCACAATGAAGAATACTTTTGGAGACATTCCCAGAAAATTCGAGATAAACATTTCATTTCTCATGACATTATCTTAAACATATGATATTTTCATCAAAATGGTTAGAGCCATTTTTGAGAAAATTAAAGTTTTCCAAAAATGTTCCATGTAAAGGGTAGTCTGGGGTGAAGGGATTTTCTTGAAAACCTTCGTGTCGCACCTCTGGAAGATACTGGACCTAAATACCAAGTTTGGTGTTTATCCGACTGTTCGTTTTTGAGTTATGCTGTTCACAGACACACACACACACAGACACACACACGGACATGTTTCCAAAAATGCTTTTTTGGATTCAGGGGGTCTCAAAACATGTATTTCTGGTGAAATCTCGGCATCTCCTACTTAATATACGTAGTAGAGAAAGTAAAAAATTCAACATTATTGTAATTATATTTTATTATTATGACATTTATCTTGAATTTTTAACAACAATTAAAATTTACAATAATAATAAACTCCATGGTAAAATCATGATACATTACGCAGTTCGGGTCTGGTATGACCATTATGCCTACAGGTAATTCTGGTAGCTGTTCCACAAAATGGCTGCCTTGTACTTTATAGAAATTTCATAGTATCTACTAGAAAATTACATACGGTAATATTCATCTAATACTACATTCAGTCAGTAAAAAGGTGTATTTCCAATATGCTCAAGCCCTGTATACTCACGACTTTCAGTCGCGGAGAGAGAAAGTATTTGAAATTATTTAAACATGATTGAATTTGGAAAGATATTCCCATATCACAAGCCCTAATGAGAGGCTTGTCTCAAATACCCAAATTATAAGGTAATTTACAACCAAAATTAATTTCACATATTACTTAACTCAATGCAACATCCTACTTCCTCTTTGCCTGAAAATAAAACGGCGCTTTGGCCGTACAACTGTTAAAAGCGCCCTCCTCTTCGGGGTTCAGCTCCAGACTTCTTCGTCATTCCGGCTGATAACCAAGCACAGACACGCTAAAAAGAAGGGAGAAGGAAAAGCCTGTCGCAGCACGCCGAGTAAGCTCGCCCGACAGGTGCTGCGATGTTAGCCAAGCGGCTATTCAGAGAAATATTTGCTCTGGTCCTATTGCAGCCAACAACTTCAAGTATAACCAGTGATACACAACTCTGCTTTCTGCTGCTCTGCTACACTCTGCTGCAAGCCAAGCTACTGGTCAGAACTGATTCGACTGCAGCCAACATACTTTAAGTATGATGAGTGACGTACAATCGTCACAACTTGCATTGAATTATCTGTTGAATATAAAGAGTGGCGTTTTCTAAATAGATGTTGTTGCCCGTATGGATCTTATGGCTAAAGTAGTGGTTTAGGTTTGAAAATTTCTAAGTTATACTACGTGAAGGCGTAATTGCGACACAGCGTCCAACAAGATTGAAAATTACACGACTTAATGATAATTTTGAGATGCATCTTATCATTTGTTATGTTCACGAGGGCAGTTGCGGAAGACCTTGTACAGCAGCAAGTCGTGCTTTTTTAATAACAGAAAAGTCTACAACGACACCTCAAAGTTCTCGTAGAAAAGGTTGACGATGCTAGTGTACGACGTATTCTGAAAGCCGCTAAGTGGAATCTGTACTTACCAAGATTAATGCACGCAGTAATTGCAATCCTGATCTCCGGATAGTTATGAGTGCTTTCAGCACATGGTAAATGAGAATGAAGAGTATGTGATGAGATTGTGTGCTCTGATGAGGGCAAATTTAAACTTCACGAACAGTGAATCTGCATAACTGTATTTACACTTAATGCCGAATAGGCAGTCAGTCAACCGGGACTGAATGGATTATCATATAGGAGTGTAGTAGCGTCCTTCATCTTTGAAGGTACAGTTACTGCCACCATTGTGTGATTACATCAATTTTGCCAGATATACATAAGTACTTTTTGAAAATAGTGACTATATACAAGAAGGGGCACCCCTTTACTACCACCGCGACGTGTGGGGTTTTCTGGACGACAATCTGGTATCCGGAAGGAAGGGATTGCATTTGAATTCCCAGCAGTTCACTAGATTTGACTCCTATGGACCTTTAGGGGACCTTGAAGGATGGCGTGTATCGCAGGAAACCGCCTACGTTGCAGTCTCTCCATAAAGAAATTACAGCAGCATGAACAGAAATGCGCATGGAAGACACTGACCAATGCTGTTCGTCAGCCATTCGCCATTGTTATGTGCCTGATCGCTAATGTCAACCATTTTGAGAACCAAAGGAACTCAACAGGTGCAGGAAGCTTGAATTAAACTTGTGATACATAATGAAGTTCAGTACACACAATACAGAATTTGTGTTCGTTTAAGTGTGCATACATTTTGATATAACCTGTATATGTATACAAACGCATGCGCAAATACACCCACATACACACAAACAAAAAAATCCATATACACCCAAGTTTCATAGCACCCTGGTTCAAAAGCACCTGGTTTTAGTCTTCGGTGTAGTCCTTTATATCTATTCAGGCCTCCCATGGGGGGAATCCTGCAGAATTTAAACATTTGGGGAATGTGATGCAAAAAATATTGAAGTGCATTAAGGCAGATAATGCAAACACATTTATTACAAGTTCCAGTCATGTATGCAGTTGTAATAATTACTCGGTCTACTTCACATCACTTCGGCTCTGATGTTGTTGGCCACCGGAATGCTTTCGGAAGATTTCTTCCCATCTTCAGCGTAGGATTTCGACTCATCCCTACCGTACACTCCTTTGTAGGGTAGGTAGGGATCAGCCGACCTCCTTCGCTGAAGATGGGAAGGAATCTTCCCGAAGACGCTTCCAACAACATCAGAACTGAAGTGATGTGAACTAGAAAAGTCGACCAAGTACTACAATTACTACAATTAACTGGACATCACTTTTAGAAAGCCTTCTTATAATTGTTTAATGTAATTGTTAATTATTTTGTATCTTAATCTTCGTTAATCTAAATGTGCTGTATCCCCCCAAAAGTAATGTTAATTACAATCCGTACTGTATGGTATAATGTGGCGTATGATATAATATTTCGAACTGTATCAAAGGAATAACAACATTAGAAGTAGATATATAGTTATTCAGAAAGATAGCCTTATTTCACTTACTATGTTGGCCTATTTAGATAGATACAAAGGATACATTGAAATAACAAGTAATAAAATACAGAACCTGCCAAATACTGTTGTTTATAATTTCGACTAAGTATTACGATTTTTTAGTAATTTCCAGTAATTGATTTAAGCTTTTCTTGGTATGACAATAGCTACTACTATAACACAGCTCCTTTGCGAAGCTTTTTAGCAACGTATAAAAGGAAACAAATAGCTTAAATTAAGTTAAAAATGGGGAAGAGAATTATTGTTTTGGTGAGGGATGATTACACTCTATTCTCTAATATATGTATATATATATATATATATATATTACTTATTATAAATCGAAAATTAACACTAGAACTGTCGATATTTTGACACTTACAACTAAGTCGTAGATTTCCACCAAGAATATCATTCGAACATGTTGTATTGTTGACGTGTTTGCTGAAGCATAATTTTGCATTTTACACACGTTGTTTGAGATTACTTTATACGAACAGAAATGGCGCCTACATCAGTCGTGAGAATGGCTCAAAGAAAATTTTTACTCATCTGGAATTACTGATGCGAGGAATGTAATTTTATAACAAATAAAATGAGAGGCGACTAGCAAATCAAGAAGTTCGTATATTGCTAACAACATCAATGTAAGTGTTATCAGTGAGCAAAATTCACTGAAATGTTATTTCTGTATAGAATGTTCAAATTCCTCAGAATAGCCAACAGGTACTATCCATAATATGGAAAACGCCATTATATGACACTATAGCAAACCTATGTCGATCTGGCACATAATTAGTAATTTAAATTTTCTACGTGAGCGGTGTGGCTGTATTTTTATTGAGTTCTTATCTTCACCGATCTTTGAGCCAATTTAGAGTCCTCATCTTCAGCTGGTTTGAATTCACCTCGAGTAGTGGCCTTCTATCTACCGTTGAAGTGTTTTGGATCTCGGGTGAATTTTCTGTGACGGTGTACTCGCCGTATTCAATTTTTAACCTGAGAGTTATCTGTGATCTTTACTTGGGTTTGCGTTACATATTGTATTGAATATAAGAGAATGGGTATGCGGAGTCATACACAAGAAACACAGATATGGACGTTAAGCCGGCTATATTTGTGTTTCTTTTGGAGCGGTAAATTTCGACATTCTGCTTTCTGAACTTCATTTAGTGTACGTTGTTCTATTCTTGTTGTTCATTCTCAGAGTTTGTCATATTTTTAGTATTTAAGTATTTAAATAGTTCAATATATAGGTAGGGTGTTTCAGGACCTCTGCGACAAACCTTGAGGTCAAGCAACCACCATCCTCCGTTGCATCGTTACGGAGGTATTCACCTCTGTTTGAAGCATATTCGGTAGGACAGGTTTCAGGGGCACAGCCAGTACAATTTGATTCTTTGTTTACAAGCACTGAATCGCTTCCTTGTTGCCCCTTACGTTATGGAGGGTTTGGTACGTCTGAGACGCACATACCAATTTAACTCAGTGTTGTGAACAACAGCTCCACACATACCACTTCCAGAAAGTACAGGGGCTGGGGCTGAACGACTTGGAACCTCTTATTCAGTTTGTCCAGTGGTTCTGTAAGAAGTATCTAGATCTTATATTTTCCGCAAACGTCTTGTTTTGCGCCTGCTTCACACGAAACGAATACTTCAACTGCAAGAACAGCCATATCTGGGATGTTGAGAACTCTCATGCAGCGTTCACCAATAGTATTCCGTGAACATCTGGACTGGAGTCTTTGGTGATCATCTGCTGGGACCTTTCGTTTTGCCACCCCGTTTTAGTAAAAAATGGGCTGTGCCTCTCAGTCCTAGCAAACCTAACCAGACATAAGGAAGAAAAAAGTGGCGATATCACTTGATTCAGCGGTTGTAAACAAAGAGTCAAAGTTTAATCGCTGTGCCTCTCAAACCTACCCTGTCGGATACACTTAAAGCGGGGATGAATAACTCCGTAATGATGCGTCGGTGTATGGTGGTACTTGAAAAAAATAATATTCCCCTCTGCGAGATCTACCGTTCCTCAGAGTTTGGCGCAGAGGCCTGAAACACTCTGTATAGAGGTTATCTCATTTGTTGCTGAGTTAATTCAGATTGCACAACCTCATCTAAATTGTTAATAATCAGGATTCATTACGGAGCTGCGGTTAGATTATATTTTAATGTAAAGGTTGTTTTCCGCATTCTTAGATTTGGCAGTTATACAATGCTGATGTCATGTGAGTTGGAACGGGTTGCTACCGATTTCTCCCAAAATCTTTGTTCTCTCCCTTAGTATTTGTTACGAAGTACAGTCGAACAACGTAAAGATTTTTACATCTACCTTTATAAAATCATTAGTTCTTAATGGTGTAACATTTCCAATGAATATTCGCTTCTTTGGCTGATTCAATACACGTATGGAACCCAGTGTTCATATACTGAAATTAGGAGCTGTCTACTTCACTTGCGTGTTTTCTGGATACATTTTGGGGGGTATTCTTGTACCTAGTAGTGAATGTTGCTATTATCTCGTTCCTATATCCGAACGTTTAGACTCCTCCATGATAGATGTAAGTAGGCAAAGGTGAAATACATGTATCACCAACTTCTGCATTCAAAAGTATATAACGTGCTCTTTAATACTATTTTGAATTACCAATTAAAATATAATATAACGGCATCAGCTGTAATGTTAGTTATTATATTTTGTCATAACTAAATTTCAAGAAATTGGCTACATATTCACCTTGGGTCAGAATGTCCCTGACACCATTTAGGTATACAATTTACACGGGGTTTCTAGCGCGGACAGTGAGTTATTCCTATAACTACAGATAGATTGTGTAACCCAAAAAAAACAAGGGTTATGTACCATAATGATCGTGCATTAAGCGGATTTTGTGTGTCTGCAAAATGAATCTAATTGTATGTAGAGTCTCATGAAAATGACGAAGCGACGGGGTTTCACTTAGGGAATCCTCATACTGACCGATTAAGCTGGCCAACTACAAGAGATCATTATCCCTTGATGACGAAGGTAGCCTTTGATGTTACCAGAATATCCGGTTTACGTGGCCGTGAGGAGATGGTCGGATTGGAGAAATTTGAGGGTGGGTTAATTCCCAAGTAACAAGTCTGGGCTTTCTGCCATTCCACTATAGATTCTCTGGTAGAGAGAGTTTGTGTGCTCACCCAGAGGCAATAACACAATTCAATTACAAACTCCGTAACTCATATGCGGTGGTGGCACTGAAAATTCTTGTCAAGTGAGAAAGAAAACTTTCATAACTTCGTATTATGATATCTTTTGTTGCCTGTCACATATAAAGAGTGTATTGATTACTAGGGCAATCACTAAAACACCTGCGTTCTATTGATTTTTCCTCAAAATTAGGCACGAGGTTTTTATTGAAAATTATTGCCTTAATTGATAGCAATAAATAGTATGGAATAACGATGTGGATTTTCGATTGGAAGATCGATTGCTGACCAATTTTATACCTTCACTACTACATGTAGTCAGTATTGAAAGTATTGCATTCCACCCAAAAATTCCATATCACTATTTCACCGGAAATACATGTTTTGAGGCTCCCTGAATCCAAATAACACGTTTTTAGTGGAGAAGTGTGTTTATGTGTGTGTCTGTGAACATCATAACTCAAAAACGAAAAGTCGGATAAATACCAAAATTGGTATTTAGGTTCAATATCTTGCTAGCATGTGACACAAAGATTTTCAACAGAATTCGCACACGAAACTACCCTTTACATGGAAGAGTTTTCGAATTCTTTTATTTTCTAAAAAATGACTAAAGATTTTAATTAAAATAACACTTATGAAAGATACTCAAAAGTGACGAACAATATACAGGGTGGACCATTTAAGTTGACACTGTGCAATATGTCCAAAAGTAAGCGTTGTAGAAAGAAATATATTTAGCAAAAGTAAACTGATGTTATGGGGGAAAGTAATATCCATTAATGTGTTTTGTTTGGAGGTCGCTATGATGGTCATTTTACAGCCAATATAATTTTTTAAATGGGTAACCCACAATTAGGTGCTTAAATGGATGTGTTACGAAGAAACATGGCATCTAAAGTACTAACAAATAAAGTTGCAGAGGATGGGGATGTGTGCAGAATTAAAATTATGAATGCACTGTAGTAAAACTACTGCATGGTAGATAATTCCTCACTAAAAATGCATTAATTCCTTCATGTTTGACATTCCTCACCGCTACAATGCTACAATTTTATTCCGGCGAGAATATTGTTAATAAAAAATCTGATTTGTTACACGCACATGACTTTCTCTACTCTTGTACAAACTATTTCTACAAACGCTTATTCTCCATCTACTTCATGTTAATCGAGATAAACATTTGCAGAGTTTATCTTACTGCTAATTTTCTTGTAGATGTAAGGGGAATATAATTTACAAGGGCAATTTGGAAATACAGTAGCCTTTAAGCACATACGTATCACTTAATAGCTGGTTGCTAGGTGCAGCACCATTCCCTTTCCCACAGATTAATACTCTTTGCATATCCAAGACAAAAAAAATGAATAACGAATTCCCATTCGAGGAAATAAGTATTGAAAAATTTAAGGGAATAACAAGTAATAACTCGAAAATGGTACACTCAACAAAAAATGTTTATGACATAAATTGTGTATTTTAACACGATCTACATTTTTTGTGCAGTAAAATTTTGTCTATCTCTTATAGTTTACGAGTTATGCAAAAGTCGTTCACAATAAAGAATACTTTTGGAGACATTCCCAGGAAATTCAAGATATACATTTTATTTGTCATAAAAATATCTTAAACATATGATATTTTAATCAAAATCGTTAGAGCCAATTTTGAGAAAATTAAAATTTGCGAAAAATCTTCCATGTAAAGGGTACTCTGGGGTGGGGGATTTTCTTGAAAACCTTCGTGTCGCATCCTTGGAAGATACTGAACCTAAATACCAAGTTTGGTGTTTATCCGACTGTTCGTTTCTGAGTTATGCTGTTCACAGACAGATACACATACAGACACACAGACAGACACACAGACACACACGGACATGTTTCCAAAAATGCTTTTTTTGGATTCAGGGGGTCTCAAAACATGTATTTCCGATGAAATCTCGGTATCAAATTTTTGGGTGGAATACAATACTTCCCCTACTTACTTTACGTAGTAGCGAAAGTAAAAAGGTTTCCTAATTGTTGAGTGAATTCCATAACATGATTTCGGATATAATGTTACTTGGTTTCCCCACAAAGATCCAGATGTATTACATTCCATAACCTTATTGAGATATTTATTCAAAATAAAACTCCTACGAGCTACGAACATAGCAATCATCATAGGAATTGTTACAAAGTTTCATTTGCAATCTGTAATTGAATTAAAAGCTGTATCGATGAAGAGCCCTTCAAGAAGTGTAAATAGTTCTATGTTTCATGAATATTGCTAAACAAATAAAGGCTTAATTGCTTAAGAAAACCTACAGGATTTGGGCAAAATAGCGTAGCTTCGCTTCAAAACGTTCATCGTATTTTTCCCGGCGTGGGTCATAAAATTCCGACGTTTCTTTGTATTTCGAGGGGATGAACCAAGTTTCAAGAGAAAGTTGACGCTACGGGAAACGGTCTCTTCGTCGATTCGTCGACAGTTGAACCTGAGATGATGAGTGCTTCCTAACTGACATTGGTGACATCGATGCCTGAAGTCGACCCCTAACACTAGCAGCGAGATCTACAACGCAGGTAAGAAGAGTACTACTACTACTACTACTACTACTACTACTACTACTACTACTACTACTACTACTACTACTACTACTACTACTACTACCACTACCACTACCACTACCACTACCACTAGTACTACTACTTGATACGGACAGTAAGTATTTTATTCCACCAAAATTTACCATATCGATTTTCACCGAAAATGCATATTTTGAACCCTCTGAATCCAAAAAGGAAAGATTTCTAAAATAATATTTTTAAATTTCAATAGCATAACCAGAAAACGAAACGTTGGATAAACACCAAACTTGAAACTTAAATTCAAGGTTGATTAAAATGTTATATATTTCAGATATTTACATCATCAAAATAAATACAGTTTCTGAGAATAGCTGTGAAATTGTCTTCATTCAGAAGGAAATTTGTATAATTTTAACTGCTAAACCATGACAGACAGACTAAGCTTATCATATAAAAATGAAGTCCCTTTAAAACTCATTTATTTCAAATAAGTTTTTAGTCGGCATCAGACATCACCGAGATATCCGTCACTGTTGGTTTGAATTTTTCAGTAATTTTGTCATTTTTAATGCGGTCATGGTTCAGGTGTTTCTTGCGATGTCATGGAAAATGCATGGCACCTAAGAGCCAGCATATAGCGATCAGCTTTTAAACTTTTGACTGTCATTTCGACCTCCTGTATCCCACTTGTATCTACAACGAAATGTGAAATGAAAGTATTCCTGTAAACGTTTATAAAAATTCATGAAGCAAATAGAGAGATAATGTTTTGCAAGAATAGCCTGTAGAAGTTGAATAAAGATATCTGTGATATATTTGCATGACTTTCTCTACCGTCTATCATTTATTAGTGGGTATACAAACAAGTCACACTAAAGCTTATTGCTTAAACTATTACGTACTTAGTAGGTAGAGAAGTTATTGCATTCTTCCTAAAATTTCAATACCGAGATTTTAGAGGAAATACATGTTTTGAGGACCCTTGAATCCAAAAGGCATTTCAGAAAGAAAGGTCTATATATGTATACCTGTGAGCAGCATAACTCAAAGACGAAAAGTTGGGTAAATACCAAACTTGATATTTAGTTTCAATACCTCCAAAGATGCGACAAATGTTTTCAAGAAAATCCTCCTGTTACAACCACGCTTTACATGGAACATTTTTCGAAAATTTTGTTTTTCTAAAAATGTCTCTAACGATTATGGTTAAAATATAATATATAAAAATGTTTACATGACTAATAACATGTAAGTTTTGAATTTTCTGGGAGTAACCTGTGAAGTCCTCCTTATTCGGAAAGAATTACATTTAATCTTGCATATAAGGTAAACGTTAAGTGATAGACGAAAGCGTACTACATAAAAATTTAGATTTTATTTCGAATTAGACGCAATCTATTTCGAGTTACCTTTTTGTGGCTTCAGCAATATCCGAGATATCCGATAACCAATTTTCGGATGTTTCTGGAATTTTAAGCACAGCATATAGCGTGCAGTTTCTAAAACCTTTGACTATCAGGTTCTCTTTGGATTCTAACGAAATGTGTAATCTAGCTATTTTTGCAAAGGATTATTTTTATTAAAATCAATAGATATAAAAATAAACTTTCGTAATTTGTGATAATAAACGATAGGTGTTAGAGAAAGCTATACGAATATAACACTTCAGATGTTTCTTATATCTACTTAGTTTTAATCCAAATAATCTTTTGCAGAACTGTGCGCTAGACGCTGACCTTAAAATTTCAGTGTGTTTCAATGGAATCGCGAGAAATAACTAAATGTTGACAAGAGTTTAAAAGAACTGCTAAGTATTCAAGAATTGGAAACATTAATAATGAATACCTCGGAAAGGCTGATACCACAAAGAATTATTTAAAATAAATGGTGTGTTTTAAAGAGATCCACTTTTGTTGGGCAGTACGTTTTCGTCTATCGCTTAACGTTTACCACTTATACAACTATATACAAAATTCCTTCCGAATGAAGAGGTCTTCAGAGGCTATTTCCAGAAAATTGAAGATACGCATGTTATTTTTTAATTAAATATCCTTAATATATAGTATTTTAATAAAAATCCTTGTACCTATTTTTTAGAAATCTATAAATTTCGAAAAATGTTCTATCTCAAGGATAGTTTAGGGTATGGGAATTTTCTTGAAAATCTTTGGAAGGTACTGAACTTAAATACCAACTTTGGTGTTGATCAGACTTTTCGTTTATGAGTTACACTGTTCACGCATTCACACAGCTACATACATGGACGTTTTAATAAAAATGGTTGTTTTGTATTCAGGGAGTCTTAAAATATGTGTTTTCGGTGAAATCTCGGTATCGAATAGTACCTACTAGGTACGTGGTAGAGGAATAAATAAACTATAGTTGGTAAAGGACACCGTAAAGTATATCCGAACCACCGTAGTATCTGTGGTTCACTAAAATAGATGATGGTTCAGTGTTTTATGTTGTTAATTCTTCATTTCTCTGAATATACCGCTGAGCGTTTTGATCTTCAATGGTTCCTAATATTCTTTTCAGAATCTTTCTTTCAAAACTTATAGCTTTCGTATTTTTGATGCTTGAAGCATCCATTTCGCACATCCGTATGCCACTGTTGGCCTAATAACTATATTGTAAATTGCGTTACCCATATTAAAGTGTATTTCTTATGTCAGTGACAACGTTTCTCGCCTGCTCCATTCCATCACTTACTCCCGCTCGATGGCTGCTATAAAAAAGCTAACTCTCGCGGTTTGCGGTAGATTTATGCTCTTGCTCAGCTCGGATGCGTGATGCAGATAAACAGACGGTTTCTTGTTTGATTTACAACTTAATTACGTGACTTTTATTTTCTTCCATAGGAAGAAAAGGAATGGTGCACTGACCTTGTTCAAGTCATGCAATAGTTTTGTAACTTGAAATGAGACGTGACGCAGTGTGATGTGTGGGCAACATTTTATGGACCAATACTTCACATTTTACGAGGAATTTATTATGATATTAAAAAAGCAGGCAATTCACATAATGCATTTTATTTACAATGCTTTCTGATGTTTTTGCTAGAAGATATGCTCTCTCCTTCCAAATGGACGCACTATATTAAAGGAAAGATTCAAAGAAACTGAGTGACTGTTCTTAAGCTACTGGATGGTAATCTTCCCCAAGAACACTTCGAATGCAAACTTGGAGGTAAACCCTGTTCCGTATAACTTTGCCTATACCGTATTCACTCTTAGTTTAATCCGCGCCAAAACAAAATCAGGTGACCAGTGCACCGTTACAATGTATCCTTCGGCCATTCGCGCCACAAATGCTCCACTTTCACGCCCATTTGTGGCGACTACACGCGGCAAGTAATACAAAAAGAATAAAGCCCTTATTCCGACAACATTAAACAGTGATTAGCATAGGTATTAACGGAGATAAGATTGACAGTTACAGCAAAATAAAAGTTTGCACATATAATAATAGTTAATTCTAAAAGAAAGAGCGAAAAGGAAAGTAACAGGTATGCGATACTTGACATTTATTCGCTCTCTGGAAGCACACTTTATCAACTGTTGGCGGCTCATTTTTGAAAAACGAAATTATGCACTGTTACGCAAATTACATTCTTCACAAAATCGTTACATTCTTGCATCACGTGTTTCACACGCTTTATTTTTTTCCCGGTTATAACACATTTCCTGTTTTACATTTTTCTTTATAAGCATTCTTTTATACTTGTACTCGAAACACCGGTGAACTCAGCTAAGTTCACCACTTCTTTCACCGCAAGTGTTGGATATTCTTCATATAACTTATAATAAACATTCAACACTTGTTTTTACTTTCTCTACTACGTATAGTAAGTAGGGGAAGTATTGCATTCCACCCAAAATTTCGATACTGAATACATGTTTTGAGGTGCACTGAATGCATATAAAGCATTTTTGGAAACATGTCCGTGGGTGTGTGTGTGTGTGTGTGTGTGTCTGTCTGTCTGTGAACAGCATAACTCAGAAACAAACAGTCGGATAAACACCAAACTTGGTATTTTGTTTCAGTATCTTCCAGAGATGCTACACGAAGGTTTTCAAGAAAATCTCCCCACTCCAGATTACCCTTTACATGCAACATTTTTCGAAAATTTTAATTTTCTCAAAAATGGCTCTAACGATTTTGAATAAAATACCATAAATTTAAAGACATTTTATGGCAAATGAATTGTATACCTCGAATTTTCTAGGAATGTCGCCAAAAGTATTCTTCAGTGTGAACGACTTTTGCTTAACTGGAGAACCATAAGAGATAGACAAAATTTTACTACATAAAAAATGCAGATCGCATTAAAATACACAATTTATGTCATACACTCTTTTTTTGTTGAGTGAACCATTTTCGAGATAGTCCTTGCTATTCCCTTAAATTTTAAAATAATTATACTTTTCCTCAAATGGGAATTCGTTATTCATTTTTTGTCCTGGTAATGAAAAAAGAATGCAATACTCCATATAGTAACCAGCTCTTAAAATATTTAACTATTGCTTATAGCCTACCAATTTCCCTTGCGTCTACAAGAAAATTAACAATAAGATTAACATCTCGATATCTCGATTAACATGAAGCATATGGAGAATAAGCGTTTGTAAAAATAGTTTATACAAGAGTAGAGAAAGTCATGTGAGTGTAACAATCAGATTTTTTCACCACTATTCGATGGATTTCCCGACTTATGCTACATGTAAGCCGACGAAGACGCGAGAGCAAATTCACCGTCCCCTATGATACTAAAAGAAACTGCTGGTTTCAGGTTGTAAAGAATATTCTACACATTATTGGATCAGGTGACTCATACGAATTACATGTTGGGACTCTAGCTATGTTTATCAGTATGAATCAGTGTTAATTAAACTCTTAAGTGTTTGTTTAGAATATTAAAGATAAATTCCAAAATTTAGATTATTACCATGGGACTACTTTGCTACGCGCATTGCTACCGTGTCGTACCACGGTGCACTGGTCATGCGGGTTTATTTTGGCTCGGATCAACCTAAGAGTGAATACAGCATAGTATCTCTTAACTTTCAGGTGCACTAGTGACTTCTCATTGGCTGCTGTAATGGAATAGGATGTGGTGCACTACAAACCACGAGGCGTGTTTTTAAAGTAAGTACCGATAACTTTTTAAACATTATTTTCCAAATGCTTTAATATCATTCATTGCTCATACCTTGCACTAGTTCTCCACATACTCACCGCTGTTATTCAGGCACTTGTCGCAACAGGAAACCAGTTTTTGTATGCTTTTGTCAAAGAATGATGCCGCCTGTGATGAAAGCCATGTCTGCACTTTTTGATTCGTTGAAATGTTTCCTACCATGTAATTTCTGCAGACGAGAAACACATCAAAATCGCTTGGTGCCAAATCCAGACAGTAGGAAGGGTGATCGAATTATTCCCAACCAAAGATGCGATCAGATATTGTGTTTGTTTGGCTGTGTGAGGTCATTCATTATTGTTTCCCTATAAACCTCACACAGTTGATGAATGTTTGCCTGCGTAACATTTCTGGCATTCAGGAAACGAATCACTGAGCTGACTTGACAGTAGGTGGTCATTCGATTCTTTTGAACAATTCTAAACGCTCTAAGAACAGGGAAACACAAAGTGACGATGGCTAGCTGCATCTGGCTTTCTAAAGATTGGAGGAAGTGATCGTGCATGCTCAAAGTCGCGACTGCAGCAGAAAAATATTAAAACTGTACTTTGAATACACGCCTCCCTTGTTTATCAAGATCGTTTCTCTTAATGTATGACATATGTGCTATACTAATATCTCGAAACTAACTTAAGAATATGCATAAAATATGGTGTACATGTTAGAAATTAAACCTAAATGCCGTACTAGAATTTTAATGAATCGAACTGAAATTATGTATTTCAGAAATTCCTTAAGACTTCATGTGATATAATATCGTAGGGGCAATTACAAGCCTGACTGTTAAATAGAGCAAGAACATTTTTGTCTCAGATAGAAAGACTGAAACTCGTGAAAACAAATGTCTGCCATAAATTCAATTTCTGTTCCTCTCTCTCATAATCGAGTCCTAAAATTGCCTTCGATGCACTGGAAGATGGCGTATAAGGAAGAGGAGAACAAAACGATCGTATATCGCAGATTTTACTACACACGCGACACTATTACCTTAACAGCATAATCTGAAGCGTATAGAGAGCAAAATAAAATAGGGTTTCCCGTTAAGATGAACTGAACTGCTCTGCCCCAGCGGTTAATGAGGGCATTTTATGACGGGGTAAAGCAATATTCCCACCCTGCAGGGGAGAGTGCGAAGTACCTGAGCCATGACTCATCCGACCCCCTTAACCCATCCTTAAAGCGTTTTAAAACCCAAGGGTTAATCTCCGGCTCCGTTATTCTTTATTCACATAATTATCAGCCTCGCAATGTGAGCTTAAGTGTCTAGCTTTTCTTACTCTTATTTTTCTCCCTACATTGTAAAATACTCACTCTGGTTAAGCAGGCTTTATCTATTCCATATACCTATTTTATAAACCGTCATTACTTTTTGCAGTAAATGTTAAAGAATAGGAATAATAATAAAAATCTGATTTACTGCACTCACATTACTTTCTCTACTCTTGTATAAACGCTTATTCTCATCTACATCATGTTAATCTTGTTGCTAATTTTCCTGTAGATGCAAGGAAATATGGTAGGCTTTAAGCGATACTCAAAAACAGCTGGTTGTTATGTGGAGCATTCCTTTCTCTTTGAATGTCCAGGACATAAAGAAACGAATAGCTAATTTCCATTTGAGCAAAAGAATAAGTATTGGAAAATTCAAACATATAACAAGGAATATCTAGGAAATTGTTCACTCGACAAAAAAATCTATATGACATAAATTGTGTTTTTTAACGAGATCTACATTTTCTGTGTAGTAAAATTTTGTCAATATCTTACGGTTCATGAGTTATGCGAAAGTCATCCCTAATGAAGAGTACTTTTGGGGACATTTCCCTGAAAATTGAAGATATATATTTCATTTGACAAGAAAATATCTAAAACTTGGGATACTTTAATCAAAATCGTTAGAGCCATTTTTGAGAAAACAATAATTTTCGAAAAATATTTCAGGGTAGTCCGAGGTATGGGACTTTGTTGAAAATCTTCGTGTCGCTGTTTGAATATACTGAACTTAAATACCAATTTTGGTATTTATTCCACTTTTCGTTTTTGAGTTGCGCTGTTTACAGACTTCAGACAGGCAGACATATGCACGGACATGTTTCCACAAATCCTTTATTTAGCTTCAGGTGAAACATGTATTTCCGACGAAATCTCGATATCGAAGTTTTGAGTGGAATGCAGTACTTCCGCTACTTCCTATACGTAGTAGTTTCTGCTCTATTGCAGATTGAATGGTTTTACAAATCTGTGTAGTTCCGTGATATTTTATACGCAGATCTACTGTGGCTATTTAAAGATTTCTCGTTACACTACAAAGGAACTATAATGACTTTGTGCATTAGCAGAGGAAATCGTATATTCGACCAAAATTATCATCCTGAAGATCCTACATTTCATCCTAAAATATCATTTTGTGTACTATTTATATTTCATTTGAAGTTGATTGTTATTAACGATAGTTTTTCTATACTTTGTGCTTTAATTTATTTTTATCGTTATAAGAGTTTTAAAATAAATGTTAATTGTATAGATATGCTTTGTTTACATGGCAGCCCTTAAATGGGGAAAGTACTTCAAATAAATAAATTACTTAATTAATAAATAAAGACTTCGTAAGTAGTTATGCACAAACACTCAAATAATTATCTGGCTATTTCGCATAATTAATACAGATTACGTTTTACCTTCTCATATAACTGTAGGTGGAAGATTTATTATATCCAACACAAAACAGTAGATCTTAGGATTGCAATAAAAATACGGTTGATATTCATCGGAAATTTGGTTTTTGAGTTATGCTCTTCACGGACATACACATTCGCACACACTATTAGGACCTTTTTCTAAAAATTTCGTTTTTGGATTTATGGGACCCCAAAAGATGCATTTCTGTTTAAAGACTATATGTAATCTTTGGGCGGAATATAATAATTTCTGAAATTAAACACATAACATCTAAATTTCACTGAAGTGAGTTTAATAAGGGAAAAGCCTTTCGTCATTATTGCCGAAGGATTGCAGATTAAATGATCAAACTGACACTTGAAATATTTCATGCTTCTCGTGGGTTATCTTACTACTGTGCAACACATATAGCTAATTTCCGGAATTTATTTAACTTTAATATAAAAATATCAATAGAAAATAGCTGTGGATAGTGCATAGTGTTACTGGTGGAAACAGTGATTTTCTCAGGTGTTTACGATTCCACTGACTCATTAATCAAGTATTATGCTTTTATGTCTTATTCCACACCCTTTGTTTATGCTTACCTGAATTTATAACTGCAGACTGCTGTTTCAGCCTTTGTATAAGCATTATTGTGGCATTGCCTAAGTAAAACCATCTAAATGAAGGTACTTAATATTGAACAGCAAGAAGGAGTGGAAAAAAAATCTGATATGAAACATTCACAAGACCTTCCCTACTTTGTATCCTTTATTAGTAGGTATAAAAATTATTCTTACTAAAGCTTATTTTATATCTAGTAAATTTTAATTCAAATAAATTTTTGCAGAAATAGCTACATTACACATTTCTTTATAGATACAAAGGAAACACGGATAGTCAAATATTTAAGTACTGGGTGATATATGTTGGCCTTACAATTCCATACTGTTTCCATGCAATTGCGAGAAACAACTGAATGTGAAAGAACTTAATGACGAAGAAATGAACAATTTGAACTTTTAATAACGAATATCGCAGAAACGGCATTCCACAAAAAACTTACTTTGTAATAAATTGTGTATTTGTACGAGATTTAAATTTTTGCGTAGTACGTTTTCGTCTGTCGCTTAACATTTACCAGTTATACAAGATATACAAAATTTCTTCCAAATAAAGTGAACTTCATAGGTTATTCCCAAAAATTTCTAGGTGTACATTTTATTTGTTATGTAAATATGTTTAATATATGTTATTTTATTCAAAATCTTTAGAGCCATTTTTCATAAGATAAACATTTTCGGAAAATCTTTCATGTAAAGGGTAGTTTGGTTTGGGGGGATTTTCTAGAAAATCTACGTATGGCGTCCTTGGAAGGTACTAAGGTTAAACATCAAGATTGGTGATGATCCGACTTTTCGTTTTTAAGACAGGCACATTGACCTTTATCTAAATTTTTTTTCGTATTCAGGGGGCCTCAAAACATGTATTTCCGATGTAATTATGATATATAATTTTTGGGTAGATAACAATACTTCCCGTACCTATTATGGGTAGAAGAGAAAGTGATAACGTTTTAGATATTGCTAAATCCTTAGACTAAATATTATGGTTGGATAAGACAGTTTGAAATTGATATTTATCGCTATGATTTTACCAATGTTGTATCATAATAATAACCATCATATTCATAAAGTTATCTGGGACATTGAAATGCTTTTAATAATTTATTAATTAATAGATCCACTCTACGTTGGCTCTTTAGTTGCTGTTTTATTATCGGGAGAGAATCGTCCGATTAATAGCTGGCTTACCTGACATTCATAGTTAAATTTTTAAACTCGAATGATGATTTAAGCAATATTAGTTAATTCATTATGAAATTAATGTATAATGATGTATGGAATTTTTATGGTGAATCCTCTATATAATTGAAATTTCGCACAACCCATTCTGTTACTACTAGCGGTTAAAAATTCCCTGACATTCACTCAAAAGAATATGAAACTTCGGCGGAACGCCTGACTTCCTTAAACTCCCGCCGACAGTCTTCCAAATTCTGAAAACGTCGCATAGCATTAGCACCCTATAGTTGTGTAATGGTCGAGTAATTTTAATTTTCTCTGCTACGCACGGTAAGTAGGGGAAGTGTTGCATTCCACCCAAAAATTCGATACGGTATTTCACCGGAAACACATATTTTGAGACCCCTCAATAAAAAAAATCGTTTTTAGAAAAGGGTCCCTGTGTGTCTATGTGCGAGTGTGTGAACACCTAACATAAAAACGAAAAATCGTATAAATACCCAACTTGGTATTTTAGTTCAGTATTTTTCAAAGATGCAACACGATTTTCAAGAAAATCCTCCCACCCCAGACTACCCTTTACATGCAACACATTTTAAAAATTTTTATTTTTTATTTTCTGAAAAGTGTTCTAACGATCTTGATTGAAATATAATACGTTTAAAATATTTTCATTGCAAATGAAATGTATATCCAGAATTTTCTACGAATTTTCCCAAAAGTACTCTTCATTCTGAATGGATTTTGCACAACTCGTAAACAGTAAGATATAGATAAAAGTTTGCTACACAAAAAAGAACAACTCGTCCAGAACACAATTTATGTCACATGCATTTTTGTGATGTACCATTTCCTAGATATTCCTTGTTATTTGTTTGACTTTTTCTCAAATGGAAATTCGTAATTCGTTTTTTTATATGTCCTGAACATGCCAAGAGAATGGAATGCTCCACATAGCAACCAGCTCTTAAAATATTTGAATACCGCTTAAAGCCTACCATATTCCCTTTGCACCTACAAGAAAATTGGCAATAAGATTAAGCGTTTGTAGAAATAGTTTTACAAGAGTAGAGTAAGTAATGTAGGTGCATACATCATATAGTAATAGGTGTAATTTTAAACCCCTAGAACTTCTGTTTGGTTCAGCTATATCGTTTTCACATAATGAAGAACACTTAGCATACAAAGAAATAGAGATCAAACTGAAGTATGAAAATTCCGCATTCCTAGGCCACTAAGTTAATTTCTTTGGAAATATAGATTGAGAAAAATAATATTTTCAGTTGTTAATTATTAAACATCGGGTTACTGATTTTTAATGATAGAACTTTTTTCTTTTTTAAGAACTATTTAGCGTGCCCTGCTAACAAACATGATTACAGCAAAAGTGCAAGGAAATAAAGCACAACTTTGTTACATAATGGTTATTAAAGTATTTTCATATTAGTATTGGATGCGCATCGAAGCGTAAGAAGCAGATTCGATTCACTCTATTTTTTCTATTTACATGTCGGTTTAACATCTGTGTTACTGGTGGCTTTGCCTTTGGAACAATTGCTCATCCGCAGTAAGTTAACTCCCTTACTATGGTGTTAATTTTTGGGTCTGTTTACTTTGGATATTATTTTAAACATTAATTCTACGCCACACATTTGCACTCTCATTCATATTTCCAGACTCTAGGGATAATAGTTAATAATCCTAGCTAAAGAAAAATTCCAATCCCCAGACGGGAATCGAATCCGGAACCTCTGGATTTGGAAGTTAGAATCCTAACCAACAGATTAAAGTGGTAGTGGATGCTATCATGTTTTGCTGGGTATTCCGTTTTCTTAGTAACTAAATCGTGACCATCTATACACGGGGTGTTCAGATTTATTCGGTCGATACCGCCAGTCGGTTGTCTGCACATCACGGCAATATTTTGAAGCGAGTTTATCACCAATGCATTTGGCAGAGGACTAGCGAAAGATGAGTGGAAGGTGTGGCTATCAACAGATTTGAGGCAGTATTTTTAACACTTAAATGATTTCAGTCTAATTGTATAATATGTAAATTCAATAACAGCCCACCTTAAAGCAATATCTGTATGTAACAATATATAAAAAGTGTATATTACAGTCATTATATATGTTTATATTATTGTATACATGTTCAATAATGTTATGTGAATGTATTATGTAATTTAATAATGTAGGAGCTGTGAGAATAATAGGTTAAAAGTTGCTAACAATGAGGTAACTGAGTCAATAATGAGTAAGAATGTTTAATAATGCTACTAGTCATTATTGGAGCAACAATAATGTAAATTAAGAGACAGTTTATAAAATAGCCAATCAACAGCAAAAAAATCTTAAGTTAAATAAAACTATTCTATTGGATTAGGAATAGCCAATCACAGACTTGAAATACAGAAATTTACAAATGTGGCGGTAGAAATCAAGTCAGTTGCTTGTAGACAGCGCTCATAACTGGATGCGTTGGTTATAGGCAGTATTTCTAACCGGACGCAAGATGTGTCCTCGAGAAATTTAGTATGTATTTGTGTGAGACAAAAATAGTTTACGTGTTAAAAAGTGCAAGTAATTAATAAAAAATCTCACTGCTCTCTCTCTCATCAGTGAAGTGTTATTTAAATCGTGTCAGGCATTAATAAAAGAGCGAAGTAAAATTATAATCTGTGTAAGCCTACATTCTTCAGTCGCACCACAACCCTGCAAAGAGAAACACGACTCTAACAATAATACTGGCGCAGCCGAGGCAAACAAAAATATATAATATTTAAAGAAACAGTCATATTAAAAAGTTAATATTTTTAAACTTTGGGGCGAAGGCCACCGGGTACCATACGTGGTTACAACTACTTCTAGATCGGCTCCCGAACAGTTGAAATACAATAAAACACCTACTTAAAAATGGCTTTCTATACGTGAAGCATAAACCTATCTTCAAAATGGCTCCCAAAGCGTGGGGCAAATAACAATACAACAAAAAAACTATTTCAGTTTCCAGGTCACCTTACTGAAATGGGACTTGTATCGCACCTTTCCTGTATTTATATTTGGAACGTCTTTCACTTGCGTCTCGTAAACTCGTAATCTCAGTAGTATGCATGTACGTAACTGAAATAATTGGATGATTTTTGTAAATTGTCTCAGCTTAGTGTACTCAAGCATGCAAATTCCATGGCCGGTGAACACTTGCATCTCGCGTGCAAAGAATAAAAAATGTCCCAATGAAAAGTAGTTCTCCGCCGCAGTATATCAAGCTATTTAGAAGTCGAAAACGCATGCAGTCCGAGGTTCAATTCGGTACCTCCCATTTGAGACAAGATCCTCACTGAACTAATAATGACGTCATTCATTTAAACCGACTGGCGGTAAAGGCCGAATAAATCTGAAAACGCCCTATATGTATACAGGGTGGACCATTAAGTAAGACTGCACAATATCTCCAAAACTAAGCGTTGTAGAAAAAATGCCTTTAATAAAAGTTGCTTGAAATTATAGGGGAAAGTAAGGTGATGAGGAATGAGGCAGTGTTTCTAACACTTAAATGATTTCAGTCAAATTATATAATTAGTAAATTCAATAACAGCCCGCCTTAAAACAACATGTGTATGTAACAATAATTTGTAAAATGTACGTAACAGTCATTGCATATGCTTATATTATTGTAATCATGTTCAATAAGGTTATGTGAATGCATTACGTAATTTAATAATGTAGGAGCTGTGAGAATAATAAGCTAAAAGTTGCTAACAATGAGGTAATCTTGAGGCAATTATGAGTAAGGAAGTTTGAATGCTACTAGTCATTATTAGAGCAGCAATAATGTAATTTTAGTGACAGTTTAAAAATAGCAAATCAACTACCAGAAAAAGCTTTAGTTAAATGCAGGTGTTCTATTGGAGTAGGATTAGCCAATCAGACACTTGAAATACATAAATTTACAAAGTTTAGACGGTTGAAATCTATTCAGTTGCCTGTACGCAGCGATAGTAACCGGGTGCAAGATGTGTCCTCGAGAAAATTAATTACGTATTCCTGTGAGACGAAAATAAGTTACGTATTAAAAAGTGCAAGTAATAAATAAAAGAATCTCACAATTTTCGATATCAGTGAAGTGCTATTTAATTTGTGTCAAGGATTAATAAAAAAGGAGTGAATTAAAACTAATAATCTGTGCAAGCCTACATTCTTGCCCCATCACGACCTGCCAAGACTTCCATGTCTCTAAAATAATACTGACGCAGCCGGGTCAAACTTTGAATATATAATATTTAAAGAAACAGTTTCATTACAAAGTTAATATTCTTAAACTTGGGGCAAAGACCATCTGAAAATACATTTGGGGCGAAGGCTACCGGAAACTGTTTACTATACGTGCGGTTGCAACTATTAAAAGTTCGGCTCCCCAACAGTTAAAATATAAATCAAATGCTTCTCCAGGAATAAGGAAACAAAATAAAAAAATCTGATGGGTTACACTCACATGACTTTCTCTACTCTTGCAAAAACTATTTTTACAAACGCTTATTCTCCGTATACTTCATGTTAATCGAGATAAATATTTGCAGACTCTACCTTATTGCTAATTTTCTTGTAGATGTAAGGCGAATATATATTTACAAGGGCAATATAGGGATACAGTAGCCTTTAAGCACATACGTACATATCTCTTAATAGCTGGTTGCTAGGTGCAGCACCATTCCCTTTCCCACAGATTAATACTCTTTGCACATCCAAGACAAAAAAATGAATAACGAATTCCCATTTGCGAAAATAAGTATTGAAAAATTTAAGGGAATAACAAGCAATATCTCGAAAATGGTTCACTCAGCAACAAAAAATGTGTGTGACATAAATTATGTATTTTGACGCGATCTACATTTTTCGTGTAGTAACAGTTTGTCTATTTCTTATGGTTTAACAGTTATGCAAAAGTCGTTCACAATGAAGAATACTGTTGGAGACATTCCCAGAAAATTCCAGATATACATTTTATTTGTCATTAAAATATCTTAAAAATATGATACTTAAATCAAAATCGTTAGAGCCATTTTTGAGAAAATTACAATTTTCGAAAAATCTTCTATGTAAAGGGTAATCTGGGGTTGGGGGATTTTCTTAAAAACCTTCGTGTCGCATCTCCAGAAGATACTGAACCTAAATACCAAGTTTGGTGTTTATCCGACTGTTCGTTTCTGAGTTATGCTGTTCAGACAGACAGACAGACACACAGACACACACACACACACACACAGACAGACACACACACGGACATGTTTCCAAAAAGGTTTTTTTTGGATTCAGGGAGTTTCAAAACATGTATTTCCGGTGAAATCTCGGTATCGAACTTTTGGGTGGAATACCATACTTCCGCTACCTACTATACGTGGTAGAGAAAGTAAAAATGTTGGTTCCCCAGTAGGAAACGTAACTTTACCCTCAAATAACCATCCATGGATGGTCCAACCATTCATTGCGCTTTTCGAACACAACCATTCAGAATTTTCGTTGTTATTTACTTTGGTTTAAGAACAATTGCAAAGTGCTTTATTTAAATGTTGTTTAGTTTCGTATGAGGAGTGATAAGAACATAAAAAAGCTATATTCCCATTAAAAAAATTAAATACTCTCTAAAATACCTAAATAACGTTCTCCAAACCAAACACAATCAATCGAATTTACTTTTTCCCATAATATCAAGCAACTTTACTCAAGACTTTTCTTTCTAAAACGCTTAGTTTTGGAGATATTGTACAGTCTCAACTTAAATGCTCCATCCTGTATGTTTATCTATGCATACACGATATACTTTCGGAGCTTTGTGCTGCTACAGAGAAGCTTGCATTCAATGTTTTATCTGTTTCGTAAGAATTTACAGCTGTCTTTATTTTATTAATTTAACAACTGCTTGTTCTTTTACAGAAGCAGGTGGCAGCCTGATTGGGCTCTCTACTTAGGCAGAGTAAAGCATCTTACGACTTTAGCTCAGAAAGCGTCTATTAGTTCTCACATTTCCAACCCCGTTCAACACACACTCATCAAGTGGTGGGTGAGGGTAAGTCCTCGCTTTCTCCTCCTCCAATAAAACCAAATTAAAGGGTTCTGAATTTTAATCATACTTATTCAACTTGGTCCTTCCATATTTGATTCTCTGCCACCACCGTCTCTTCTTGCTCGCCTGCCTGCCAGGCGAAATACTTAATCTTTTTCGCAGTTCTTAATGGCTTTTTCTTGACTCAAGACCTAGCCCTCATTCAAATTTTGTATTAAAGATTACCATATAAATTGAATTCCTGTAGAGCTAGTGGCAAGAGAAACGCCTCCCAGTCAGTATTATTATAAAATGCCAGCCTTTATGAAGCTATGTAGCTATTATATTGTGTAGTTAAAATGTAGAGAATATGGAAATGGTATCCACCGTTTTTCAAGAGGATACAGCCTTATTAAGAACTCCTAAACTATAGCTAAGCTCCGCTGTGCTTAATTTAAAACCAGATAAGTGACTTTTACTCTACGTTCAGTGTTAGGTGTTAGATCCTTTAACAATTTATAAAATTTGGGTTTAATACATTAACTTCCTAAATACTAAAACATCAATCAAATTTGTAAATATTGGTTTAGTTTGTAACAAGATAAAAATCCGATGTCACACATTAAAAGGAGCTCACTTCTACAAACTATTCTTACAAACAATAATAATTTGGTGTATTTATTGCTAACCTAGACAAATTTTCGTTATACTTTTTTTTGTAGATTTAAGGAGGATACAGCAAGCTAAAGGATAGTTTGAGTTTTAAAAAGCGTGTCCCTATATGATGGCTTTGAAGTTCTATACTCCTTATACGGACGCGAGAAAAAAAGGTTACACTATGCCGTTTGTAAATGCAAAGCCACCCTTTAACTAATATTTTTGTATCTTGCGTTTAAATATTAGGTTATGTGGTTATGCTAAATGGCAATAATTTGCAATTATCATAACTACTCACACTCCTATCAGAATTAGGCTAGCTAAAGATTTGATTAATAAGTGAAACTTAGAATTAAATTAATTTAACTGCTTGAGTAGTTAAATGAACAGTATATGATATAACACTTTTGTACCCATGAGTTATTTGTCACATGTTTAGCTTCATAAGTCACTCAAATTACTATTAATTTTGAATTCTTCATTATATGTATGTATAGACACGCACACACATATAAGGTGGACCATTTAAGTTGAGACTGTAAAATATCTCCAAAACCTAGCACTGTAGAAAGAAATGTCTTTAAAAGTTGCTTGATATTATGGGGTGACTAAATGACATTAGTCTTGTTTTTTGGAGGACGTTATGATAGTCATTTTAAGGTCAACTTAATTATTTTTAAATGGGAACCTATAATTAAGCTCAATTTAAATTGACCCTAAAATACCACCACAACGTCCTCCAAATAAACCACGACTTATGACATCTACTTTCCTGCCATAATATCGGGTAACTTTTAGTGGGGAATTTTCATTCTCCTAAAAAATAAATAATAAATTCCAAAGCTATTTTAAGACATATTTATATTAGTTACTGTGGCGGTAAGTCTCGCATGTAATCAACACGAGCTATCTCACCTGGAAGCCTGCATCAAGGTGGACGTTCTCCGCAGTTTCCTAATATTCTTTGCCTGGGATGCCAGTCGTAGAGCTGACGCGAAATGCCTATCTTAGCTATCTTTTATAACGCTCGGGATTTTGTGGGTAAAAACATGTAATAAAAATCTGATATATTACACTTACATGGCTTTCTCTACTTTTTAAAACCATTTTGTATCTATCTTATTGCTAATTTTCTTGTAGGTGCAAGGGGAATATGATAGGATTTAAGCGATAGTCAAATGTTTTAAAAGCTGGTTACTATGTGGAACATTCCATTGTCTTTGCATATTCAGGACATAAAAATACGAATAACGAATTCCCACTTGAGAAAAAGCATAAGTATTGGAAAATTCAAACAAACAACAATAATATCTTGGAAACGGTTCACTCCACAAAAAATGCATATCACATAATTTGCGTGTTTTAACGGGCTCTGCATTCTAAGTTTAGAGACTTTAGCCTATCTCTTACGGTTTACCGGTTACACAGAAGCCATTTAGAAAGAAGAAGACTTTTGGGGACATTCCCAGAAAATTCAAGATATACCTACATTTGGCATAAAAATATCTTAAATAATGACATTTTAATTAAAATCGTTAGAGCCATTTTTGAGAAAATCAAATTTTCTAAACATTTCCCATATAAAGTGTAGTTTGGGGCGGGGGAGTTTCTTGAAAACCTTCGTGAAACATATTGAACCTAAACACCAAGCTTGGAATTTATCCGACTTCCCTATCTTGAGTTATGCTGTTCACAGACACACAGGCAGGCACACACACGTACCTTTTTTTAAAAGTGCTTTATTGGATTCATGAGGCCTCAAAACATGTATTTCTGGTGAAATTTCGGTATCTAATTTTTGAATGGAATGCAATACTTCCCCCACTTACTATACGTAGTATTGATTGCTCTTAAACCGCTTAATTTATTATACGTAATACTTGTCGGAGGGGCAAATTTTCTCCTTGTTTGATAATAATATATAAATATGAGAGGTGTAAAGTATATCTTCCCACTACTTTTAGTTTGATGTGAACCCAACCTCGCTACACTCTGTCTCCTACAGAAATCTGCCGTTTTAACTTACATGAGATATGTCGGTGAGAATCAGTAAAGATTGCTCAATCTGGGGAAACACCCATTTTCATATTCCTCAGCTATGGCGCCAATATGCGCACCGTTATATCTAATAACTACTCTTCACTGTTGATTGATGCTATGAAAACAAAATTTTCCAATTTTAGAAGTTACACTTCTGTTCGATTCCTCTAAAACCCACTATCTCTTTATTACTTCTAACTTCTGGTTTCTCTTTCTATTTTTCCAACTCCCTTGGCTTTCCAGGAATTCAACGCCTATCTCCGTCTTCTGTCATTATGCCTCATGCCGGGGTGCATTAGCGTGTGTTTGTTGAATTTTACCCTTGCTGCTAATTCTGGCTAATTACATGTTTCTTAGGTATGAATACATTTTATGCTAAACGTTATTTTTACAGTATTAGATTAGGTACAGTATTGACTATATTCCTATCCGAATTATTGGTTCCTATCAATGTAATTGTTTGCCCTGTCGGGTGTATGTCCCCTTATATTACCTATACAAAATAGTACCCGAAGGCAGCATATACCGTGAATCTAATACAGGCCATGCACGTACACATTCTCTCCTCTCTCCCCCTCCCCTGTTTGTTCTTAGAGTAGAATGTTATGGGTCTCCCAGTCATGCAACTCGCTAAACCGACCGTGTCTGTTGGGAATGTATGAATAACGCATGCAGCATCAAAGTGCGGTGAACAAAGACGTCTTGCTGGGTTGGCTATCAACTTCGTCGACCCTAGAGGTTTTCCTGAGAATCTGCGCAACCAAACGATGTTCTCCAAGCATCTTTCTACGGGAGTCCACTATTGAAAGCTTTTGTATTTGTTTTTAACTAATGATACCAGAGAAGACCGTAGTGGACGTTACTTCTACACGTAAATCAAATTAATGTAAATGTAAGCAATGCAACAGGCTTCCGTGAAACACTGCAATGTCGTGATGAAGTAAGTTAACTTGGAGTAACCATCGACAGAAAACTAAACTAGAGTAGACATATACAAAAATCCCCCATAAAGGAAAAATAAGAGTAAAAATGTATAGCAGAGTCTTCCACAACCACACAATTCAAACCAAATAAAAAAATCTCTGTTGCACTCACATGACTCTCTACTGTTGTATAAATTACTTTTGCAAAAGTTTATTCTGCATCTACTTCATGTTAATCAAGTTAAACATTTGCAGAAACTCTTATTGCTAATTTTCTTGTAGGTGCAAGAGGAATATGGTAGGCCTTACACGATAGTCAACTCTTTTAAGAGCTGGTTGCTATGAAGCATTCCATTCTCTGTGCTTGTGCAGAAGATTAATAAACGAATAACATTTCCCACTTGAGAAAAAGTGAAATTGTTGGAAAATTCAAACAACTAACATGGGATATCTCGGAATGGTTCACTCGACAAAAAAAAAAAAAGATTGTGAGTTTTAAAAAGATCTACATTTTCTGTTTTTGTATTCTCTTTGTCTTTGTCTATCTCTTACGGTTTACCAGTTATACAAAAGTCATTCAGATTGAAGAGGAATTTTTAGGAAATTAATAGAAAATTCAAGTTAAACATATAATTTGCTTTGAAAATATCTTAAACATCTGATATTTTAACCAAAATCCTTAAGAGCCATTTTTGAGAAAATCAAAATGTTCGAAACGTTTTCTGTGTAAAGGTAGTCTGGGGTGGGGATATTTTCTTGAAATTCTTCATGTCGCATCCTTGGAAGATACTAAACTCAAGTACCAAGCTTGGTGTTTATCCGACTTTTGGTTTTTGAGTTACGCTGTTCATAGACAGACACATACATGGACATGTTTCCAGAAATGCTTTATTTGGATTCAGGGCACCTCAAAATGTGAGTCGTCCTCGTGGTATGGTCGTTACCATGCCAGCCTCTAGTTCCCGAGGTCGCGGTTTCAAACTTGGCGGAGGGTGATAGATTTTTTCGGCATAAAAGTCCTTAGCATGGCTGCCTTCGGAAGGGAAGTAAAGCCGGTGGTCCCATGTCGTAGACTTACGGCACGTAAAAGAACCCCAAGCCTGATAAAGAGGCCTCTGACCAAATTTACCGCTATTTCACGCCCAATATAGAATGGGACGCTAAGAACCACAGGAATTAAAGAGGTCCATAAATCAAACTCAATTTAATTTAATTTCAAAGCATGTATTTCTGGTGAAATCTCGGTATCAAATTTTGAGTGGAATGCAATACTTGCCCTACTTACCGTACGTAGTAGGGAAAGTAACAATATTGTACATATAGTTTATTCAATCCTTCCTCTTCCAGCCTGCATGGCATAGGCAAATGTTTGTGGTACTGGTATTAAGAAACTTCAGTCCATTCAAAACGTTATTCTCCAAAAAGTACTCATAGGCCCTGTCTTCCCATCAGCAACCATGAGTAATTACAAATTAAAACCATACAGGAAACAATTGAGAATAGAAGCAAGTCGGTATAGAATAACATCCGTGCGCAGGCACACACATCCATTTGTGAGAAATATGGTCAGTGGCGAACCGCGCCATCGAAAGAACAAGAGAGTGAAGGGTATTAACTCAAAACTCCGGACTGTGAATATTGTAAATAATACTGGACAATAAAGTCAAGGAAACTAAGGGGGAAACAAAACCTCTTGTAAATACTGTATATACATAATTGAACACTATTTGGTTTTAAACGAGCGAAAAGCAGCAAAGATTATCTAGATAAGATGTTCTTGCGTGTTATACACCCGTATATGGACTTACAAACCCACAACTATAAATTCATTGTTAATTATAACAACAAATGAAGTTCACCTGTAAGGCTGAGGGATTCTTACAGCCACAGAGCAAACACAGTAAATAAAGACAAAGTAGGCAAGCTTCCGTACACCTTTCATAAAGAAAATTCTCCTCCTTATTTCAAAGAGAATGTTTTTAAAAATTATAATGTTTGTGTTACATTGGCATGACGCAGGCGATGCGCGTGTGACTCCCTTTCGGGAGGTCGTGAGTTCGGTTTTCGCGTCCGACCTTCCTGACCCATGGGATTTCTTTGGAAGTTTCCCGGGTCGCTAGTCGAATATTGGGAAGGTTAATCACATCTCCAAATTTCCTGTCCCACCATTTCACCTCCTTTCTCATTTCACTTCACCTTTCATCTCCTTTGTTGTTTTAGGGTAGCAAGTATTGGCTGGAGTCTCGGCGTTGGATGGCGGGAAAAAGTATGCTCTCTGCAACAATTTGTACCCCGGAACAGGGATGTGAAAGTCTGCAGGGGGAGTTTGTTGTGTCAGCTGCCACCGGGGAGTTTCAAGCTGGAGAATGTAGGGACCCTGCCTGTGCTCCCTCGTGTTTCCTGATCCAGCCGCTCTCCGTCTCCTCTCACCTCACCTCTTACTCCCGGGGGCACCCCGTTAGGGACCTAAGCACAAAATATCTCCTTAGGTCGAGGTGCTAAGTCCCCTTCCGCTTCTGGTCATACGTTATACATGACATTTTCTACTCACTCTGCTATAAATTGTTCTTACACAAGTTGATTATTCCAACTACTTGTTAATACAGATAAACTTTCAATGCACATTTACACAGTTCGTATTTTTATCAAAATCGTTAGAACCATTTTTCAGAAAATCGAAATTTTCGAAAAATATTCCATGTAAAGAGTAGTCTGGGGTGGGAGGATTTTCTTGTAAATGTTCATATCGTATCTTTGAAAGATACTGAACCTAAATAACAAGTTTGGTATTTATCCAACTTTTCGTTTTTTAGTTATGCTGTTCAGATTTACAGACACACACAGACATCTTTTTTTATTCACGGGTCCTCAACAAGTGTATTTCCGGTGAAATCTTGATATCGAATTTTTGGGTGGAAGACCATACTTCCCCTACTTACTATACGTAGTAGAGAAAGTAAAAATGCTCTTTTGCGTTCGGAGGATCTCAAAAGATGTGTAATGTGAAATCTCTAGATAGAAGTGTTAGGTGAAATACAAACTCTTCCTCTACTTGCTCTACGTAGGTAGTAAAGAAAGTAATAAGTAACACGAAGTAGCTGAGGTACTGACATAAACTGTCAGGGATGATAACGATGTGCCATGTAAAGAATGATTTTTCTTGATTAATCCTTAAGAACCTGAGTAACCAGGACTGCTCGAGAGAGGTTATGCAGGCTGTAACAGAAATGCAATTCAAAACTTAGGGGAAGTTTATGTAGAGTATGAAAAAATTTATAAAAGTAAGGCGTAAAAACATTGTATTCCCGTGTTAGAACCCATATTTCACAAATTTGCGTATATCAGTAATGGGAAAGACAGAAACATCCACAGGAGTCTTTGTATCAGATTTATACTGGAGAACAGCCGCCGCATTGCATCCGGATGCGCTCATATCTATCTCGACAATGCCGCATTGTTTCGCAGCCTTTCACAATACGGTAGCCAAGACACACTACATCTTGAATTGAGGGTCCATTGTAAACAGGGAGTAAAAGTCTGGTGCCTTACAAGACCGCCAACAGACGGGTCGAAACAGCTTCCTTCGCTCCCCCTCTCCAACTCCGTCGTTTTGCCCCCTTAGTAGCATGCTACCAAAAATTTTGGCTTCAACTTGGAACATTCAGAATGTTCAGAATCCTAGAAAATTCAAGCTGCTCATTTTATATTCCATGTAAATATGTTTAATATGTGTATTTTTTATCAAAATCGTTACAGCCATGTTTTAGAAAATAAAAAAGTGTTCTAAAATGTTTCATGTAAGGGGTAGTCAGGGTGGGAGAACATTCTTGAAAATCTTCGTGTCGTATCTTTAGAAAGTGCACCCAAATATCAAGTTTTTTATCTATTCAACTTTTCGTTTTTGAGTTATGCTGTTCAACACACACACACACACACACACACACACACACACACACACACACACACACACACACTCACTCACACACACACACACACACCTTTTTCAAAGAAATCCATTATTTGGATTCAGGAGACCCCAAAACATGTATTTTCGGTTAAAATATCGAATTTTTCGGTGGAATGAAACACCTTTTCTACCTAATGTCCGTGTGAAGGCGCTTGTATCACGTATGGTAAGCCAGTTTGAAGTAGGAGTTGTATTTTTGTATTGCTGCAGTTGGAGAGCCAAACTTGATGAAGTAACTGCCCCACGTATGGTACAAAGTTTCAGGTGGGCTTCGCCCCAAGTTTACTTTCCGGTATCCTTCACCCCAACGCTTAGGAATTAACTTTGTATTTTATGTTTGTTTAAATATTATATATATGTTTGCCTCGGCTACGTCAGTATTCATTTTTAGAAACATGTATTTCTTAACAGGGGTGATACGGCTAAAGAATGTAGGCTTACACAAATTATGTGTACTACACTCCTTTTACTAATCCTTCACATGATTAAATAACACTACTTGCACTTTTTTAACACGTAAACTTTATAATATTCTCGCCGTAATGAATTTTCGTGTAACACTGAATACGTATTAAACTTCTCGAGGACGCGTTTCGCGTCCAGTTAGGAACTCTGTCTACAAGCAACTGACTTCTACCGCCTGAATTTGCAAATTTCATCTATTTAAAGTCTCTGATTGGCTAAGCCTACTCCAATAGAATACTTTTATTTAACTTTTAACCTCTCTAGTTGTTGATTGGCTATTTATAAACTGTTTTAAAAGTATTACATTATTCTTTCCAAGAATTACTAGTAGCATTATTAAACTTTCCAATTCATTATTGCCTCAAGGTTACCTCATTGTTACCTCATTGTTAGCAACTTTCGGCGTCTATTATCCCAGTTCCTATATTGTTTAATTACCTAATACATTCACATAACATTATTTAACATGTACATAATAATATAATCATAATACAATGACTTATACATACATTTTATATGTTATTTATACACTATTGCTTTAAGCGGGCTGTTAAGTTTTTTTATATTATAGAATTAGACTTAAATCATTTAAGTATTAAAAATACTGCCTCACGTGTGGAAGTAATAAACGAAAGAGGGGAATTTCTTTGTTATTTATGAGATTAACTTAAATAGTTCATAATAACTCATTAAGTTCCACTCAATCATCACCGACACGTTTGTAACTTTGGTGCACCTGATACTGCATTTCATCGTTTCCCATATGCATGCATAAAACTAACGAAATTCTTATCCCAGCACAAAATTGCCCATTCGTTTCAATATCTTCTGCTTTTAGTTCTTGAATTTATCGTGGACATTAGGATACCTTGGTGGCACTTTCAGCTTTTTGCGTGATGAATCATTCGTTTCATATATTGTGGCTCAGAAAATGTCCGCAACTAACAATTTTATTTCTTTTTCACATGCCGATATCAGGTCATGGATCATTTTACCCCCAAGGGAATTTGACATCCACTCCTGGGCATATTTTTATTTTGCCTCCCTGAAGCAATTCATTTTAGTGCCCTCTCTCTTTTGCTGCCCATATTCAAAGGCATGTTTTCACTGGCTTATTTTTTTTTTTCTTCCCTCCATATTTTACAGTATGCATGATGTATATTGTTCCATACATTTGCCTTACACCAAATCATCAGCAATTCACCACTTGCTAATTAGGCTGTTAGAGATACGTGACACTTCCGTAATTATAATTTTCTATATTCTTTAAGAAAGCAGCAATCCAATATTAAAAATCTGATGTTACATTCTACCCTCTATCGCTTTTCAGTTGTTAAACAAATTATTCTTGCGATAGATTATTTACCCATTTTTATGGTCCTTGGCGTCTCATTCTATAATAGGGTGAAAGACCGGTAATTTTAGCTCATAGACTCTCTATCAGGATTGAGGTTGTCTTACGTACCGTAAATCTACGACACGCAACCACCGGCTTTACTTCCTTTCCGAAGGAATCCATGCTAAGAACTTTTATGCCCGAAAAACTCCATTGCCCTCCACCGGGTTTGAATCTTACCTCGGAAACTAGAGGCTAGTATGGTAACCGATACAACCACAGCCTGGGGAATGAACACTACTTCATTTTAATCGAGATAAACCTTGTAAAAATAGCTAGGTTACACATTTCTTATATTGAAAGAATAGCGGTAGTTAAATGTTTTAGAACCGTATGCTATATGCTGGCCTTAGAATTCCATTATGTTTTCATAATATTGCGAGAAACAACTGAAAATCAACAGGACTGTAAAATAATGGCTAACTATTGAGGAATACGAAGCATTAATGAGGGATATCTCGGAAATGACTTATGCCACAAAAACGTGAAATAATTTGTGTATTTTTAAAAAAGATCTAAAGTTCTTATGTAGTATATTTTCATCTATTGCTTAAAGTTTACCAGTTATACAAGATTACATAAAATTACTTCCGAATGAGGAGTACCTTACAAGTTATTCCCAGAAAATTCAAAATGTATATTTTACTTGTCATATAAATACATTTAATATATGGATTGTAATAAAAATCATTAGAGCATATTTTTTTAGAAAGTGCAGAACTTTTAGTGTAGTTTGTATTGGGGGGGATTTTCTTGAAAAATCCTCGTGTCGCATCTTTGGAAGATGCTGAGCTTGAGTGACAAGTTTGGTATTTATCCAACATTCGTTTTTGAGTCATGTTGTTCACAGTCAAACACACGCGCGCGCACACACATGCACACACACACACACACGCGCGCGGACACTTTTCTAAAACTGCATTAATGCTTTTTGTATTCAGGTGGAATGTAATACCTTCTCTACGTGGAAGAGAAAGTGTAAATCTGATTAGATGCATTTAAATGTCTTTTTCTACTCACTGCTCTACAGACTTATTATTACAAAAGCCTATATTTTTACCTACAGAAATAAACTTTTATTAGACACCTTGAGACAGAATGTGCCGGAATTAATTTTATTATATACTAATTTATTCAGTGTTCAATTTAATCTATAAATTATATAAGTGTACAATGTGAAAACAATGTAAATAGTAATTTTTGTATAATGTAATATTTGTCGTGTAAATAGTGTTCCTGTTTCACTAGGTTTAGAATGTCTTGAAAGCTGCAGTTAGGATAGAAACATGCTGTTTCCAGGTGCAGCTAAAACGGTATCTTTTGTGTAAGAAAATAAAGGTAAAGGTTTTATGACTCTGTTTGTTTCCGCTCCGGATGTATGGAGCGAGGCAAATATTATAACGGCAGTTTTACCGTTGACTTTTAGTAGAGGACCGTCCACAGTGTAAGACAGTTGAGTTGAGAAGGCAGTACACAGGGGAAGACAGTGGTGATATGTGAACAGGAACAGTATGTAGTGTTAGAGTGAGGAAGTAATAATAAATAGTCCTAAAGCAAACGTTCCAGTGTGTAATCAATTCCTCTATAAGCTCCCATTGCCACAACTGAGATCGACGAGCTTATCAAATGTCATGATAGGCAGAGTCCATGCAAACATCACCGCTGAGATCCATCTAGCCAGGGTAACAGCGAGAAGGACTACAAGACGAAGCCACGTCGAAACAATAGGCAGGGATACCGACGCATAAATGTCGCCCAACCTGGTGGGGCTTGAATCGAGCAAATGAGGAGAGAATAGGAATCATCAAAAAGGAATTAGGAGACGCGGGAAAGAAAGAAGAAGATGACACCAAGACAGCGAGCAGAGGAGAGGAGCACAGCGAAGACAGCGTGAAGCGAAAAGAAGAATCTTGTGGAAATATTTAGTGCAGTGTTGTGATATGTGTAGAGTAGTGAATGTGCCTTAGGAAGGAAGGGGCATAAAATTAAGAAAAGAAAATCATATCAAGAGAATAAAAACCGCTACAATATACTACAAGAAGAAAGAAAGAACAAAAAAAAGGTCAGATTAATATTCATGTTAAATTGTAAATCTAGTAATAGTGCTATATAATCTATGTTATTACGTAATAATAAGGTAATACGTAGGAAAATGTCTGATAAGGGTGAGAATTTTGAGAAAAGTCAGGAGGATAGGGAGAGCTATTCAGAACCTGATGTGGAAGTTGGATACGATCAAACGGAAGTAGTAAATATGCCTTCGAGTATCATTTCTACAGAGGTGAATTTAGAAGAAAGCCCAGATGATAGGTTCAGTGACCCACTTTCAAACGTAAACATTCACAGAAACCCCAGTCCAGAGCAGGTAGATAGAGTAGATGTCAGTCAGGTAGAAAATAATGCTCAACCCTCCACACAAAACTTAGAACAGAGTAATTTCTAGATACTTATGTTCATGATGAAACAAATAAGTAGTGAAATGAAAGACATTAAAGGGGAAATAAATCAGAAATTTAGTAGTGAAATGAAAGATATTAAAGAGGAAATAAGTCAGAAATTGAGTGGGGAAATGAAGCAACTAAATCAGAAAATTGACAAGCAAAGTAGTGAACTTCAGAACTTAAGAGGGGAAATCAGCCAAAAGGTGAACCAAGAAATATGCGAAATGAAAGAGAGGCTTAAAGGACAAATGGAAACAATTAATATTAAAATCCAAGGAGAAGTTAATCAGGTTAGAAAGGAAGCTAAAGATAGGGAAAGCAAAATATCTAAAGAGATAGGGAAACAATCAGAAAGGGTAGATAAACTACTGTCGAAACAAGAAGTAGAGATAAATAAAGTCAGGGAAGAAGTAAATAAAATGCATGTAAATATTACCAATAGTGTATAACAGGTGGAAGAAAAAGATAAGTGCTCAACAGGTAGAAAATATGCAGGGGTGGAATGATAAATTGCATTCAGTTCGGGAGGAAATATGTGATAAAATGCATAGTACTAATGATGAGATTTTAAGTAAAGTAAAAGATATAAATGACCAGTTGGCAGAGGAAATTAAGAAACAGAATGCAAATTGTCAGAACACACAAAAAGCTGTTGATGTGTTACTACATAAAATTAATAGTATGCATGTAAATAATAACAGTAGTTCTATGAACAATAATGTCTCCAATGTATTTAATAGTGAAGGTAATGGACGTAGAGAAACCTCTTCTGTATTTTCCAACAATGTTAGTGAAGCAACAGGGGGTGCCATTCAAAGTTCTGAATCTAATAATGTAATTTCAGGGACCTTAGGTCAAACAATAGATTCCGGTATGCAATCTTATAATAGCAACGTGTTGAGTGACCTACCTCTACCTACTTTTTCGGACGCCAATGACGACTCACCAATTTACTTCCTAGAGGAATTACAAGAATACTTTAGACTTAAAAATGTTCCAGAGGGATTAAAGATGATGATAACTCGAAAATGCGTGGACCGACATACTTTGAATTGGATAATGATCGCGATGGGTCCTGAAAATAATTTTGAATATTTTAAACATCTGTTCCTCAATAGATATTGGAGCGCGAGCAAACAACAAGAATTAAGAGTAAAACTGTGCTATGGTTACTATTCTCCCAGAGAAAATATGAGCATGGCAGATTACCTTTTGCATAATGCAAGGTATATTAAATACTTAAGACCTCCTGTACCGGAAGTAGATCTCATGGATATGATGGCAAAGCATTTTCCAATTCATATTCAACGTTCTTTGTTGGTCGCGAAGCCTAAAACGTTAATTGAAATGGTAGACCTAATTTCTGCATTAGAAAGTCAAGAAACTGAATCTTCAAATTCTTGGGAAAATATGCAACAGAACTCGAACTTCAGCCGAAACAATAATCACCAAGAACGTAGGGGACAATCAGGGAGAGAAAACAGACCTCGTAACAGATATGAAACTCAGATCCCTCAGTTCCAGCATGGAAATAGAGTAGATAACCGAAGAGATCGCCATGAACGCATAAACTTCATGCAATTCGAGAATAGATTTTCTCCAAGGCAAAGATTTCGTGGCCGAAACGAATTTTCACACAATTCAAGGGGGCATACAAATAACTGGAGATCTGGATACAATGGATTTCATTCCGATGGTGAAAGATCAAATAGATCAGTACGAACAACAAACAACCGTGGAACAATGCAACCAATTCAAAATCAACGTGATGGCAGACAGGAAATCACAGTAGCACCTGTTCAAAATGGCCGCCCTCACATGGATAGTAATACCAGTCAGTTAAACTAGATTGTGACGTAATGGTTAGGGATCATAGAGGCGTCACACAGAATTTCTTAGAGGAATATAGAATTAAGATTGATTTTGAAAAGCATAGTGCTTTTATTCAAAAGGAAGATCGCATTTTAAGTGGTCCTTTCATTAAGAAACAAATTATTCCAATTGAACGCACGCCTGAAGAAATGGAACTTGTTGACTCGGAACTCTTCGTACAGAAAATAATGATTGACAACACCGAAATAGTAAGTATGCGTACTGTAGAAGAAAACGGACAGCTGACAGGAAGGGACAGCTATACCGACCGATTTCCAGGTAGTAAGCACAGGTACCCAGCAACGGGAGAAAGAGGAGACAAAAGGAAGAAATTCTTCAAAAATGCAACGATGTCAATGGCCTGAACTATAAACAGCAAGAAATTAAGTGGACTATTCAGATTGGTGATAACGTACTATTGCGTAATAAATCATTGTCCAATAAAATAAAGAAGGAAAACCAAAGATTAATGATCTATTACAAGGGACCGTATGAAGTCATCAAGAAATTTGGTACGGATACTGTTGAAATTGCTGATATTAAAAATGGAAAAAGCTTAGGAAGATTTCATAAAACCTTGTTGAAGAAATATAAACAACCATCGGAAGAGCAACAACTAAAGAATATAGAGGAAAATGAAAAGTAACGGGTAGAAAAGAAAGAAGAAAGACCAGTAAATGAGAAGTAAAACTGAAAACCAGTTAGGTATAATACGGTTGCTCAACTAGGTTGCTAACTAGGGTTGAAATGGTTGTAAATAAAAATAAAATTGCTTAACATTGTATTGTATATAAAATAGAATATTAGGGGTATTGAATATAATATAAATTTATAATAAATATATTGCTTATATTACTTGTTACTCATATAGACATGTTAAAATCTAGTATTAGTGTAACGTAACACAGAAAAGGACAACAATAAGTGTTATTTGGGGCGAGAAATTAATGTCAGAGGTATTAAGTTGTGAATAAACCACAATGTGTGTGTGTGTGTGTGTGTGTGTGAAATATTAGAAATGTCAAAAGGAATGCTGTATGGATGATGAAGTAAAATATTTTGTATTAAAATTAAGGTATAAATGTCTAGCTTAGGAAGGAATCGTTAGAATGTAAAGAAAGAAACAACGATTTAAAATTTTCTTTAACATTCACGATTGGGGCATTATGAGACAGAATGTGCCGGAATTAATTTTATTATGTACTAATTTATTCAGTGTTCAATTTAATCTATAAGTTATATAAGTGTACAATGTGAAAACAATGTAAATAGTAATTTTTGTATAATGTAATATTTGTCGTGTAAATAGTGTTCCTGTTTCACTAGGTTTAGAATGTCTTGAAAGCTGCAGTTAGGATAGAAACATGCTGTTTCCAGGTGCAGCTAAAACGGTATCTTTTGTGTAAGAAAATAAAGGTAAAGGTTTTATGACTCTGTTTGTTTCCGCTCCGGATGTATGGAGCGAGGCAAATATTATAACGGCAGTTTTACCGTTGACTTTTAGTAGAGGACCGTCCACAGTGTAAGACAGTTGAGTTGAGAAGGCAGTACACAGGGGAAGACAGTGGTGATATGTGAACAGGAACAGTATGTAGTGTTAGAGTGAGGAAGTAATAATAAATAGTCCTAAAGCAAACGTTCCAGTGTGTAATCAATTCCTCTATAAGCTCCCATTGCCACAACTGAGATCGACGAGCTTATCAAATGTCATGATAGGCAGAGTCCATGCAAACATCACCGCTGAGATCCATCTAGCCAGGGTAACAGCGAGAAGGACTACAAGACGAAGCCACGTCGAAACAATAGGCAGGGATACCGACGCATAAATGTCGCCCAACCTGGTGGGGCTTGAATCGAGCAAATGAGGAGAGAATAGGAATCATCAAAAAGGAATTAGGAGACGCGGGAAAGAAAGAAGAAGATGACACCAAGACAGCGAGCAGAGGAGAGGAGCACAGCGAAGACAGCGTGAAGCGAAAAGAAGAATCTTGTGGAAATATTTAGTGCAGTGTTGTGATATGTGTAGAGTAGTGAATGTGCCTTAGGAAGGAAGGGGCATAAAATTAAGAAAAGAAAATCATATCAAGAGAATAAAAACCGCTACAATATACTACAAGAAGAAAGAAAGAACAAAAAAAAGGTCAGATTAATATTCATGTTAAATTGTAAATCTAGTAATAGTGCTATATAATCTATGTTATTACGTAATAATAAGGTAATACGTAGGAAAATGTCTGATAAGGGTGAGAATTTTGAGAAAAGTCAGGAGGATAGGGAGAGCTATTCAGAACCTGATGTGGAAGTTGGATACGATCAAACGGAAGTAGTAAATATGCCTTCGAGTATCATTTCTACAGAGGTGAATTTAGAAGAAAGCCCAGATGATAGGTTCAGTGACCCACTTTCAAACGTAAACATTCACAGAAACCCCAGTCCAGAGCAGGTAGATAGAGTAGATGTCAGTCAGGTAGAAAATAATGCTCAACCCTCCACACAAAACTTAGAACAGAGTAATTTCTAGATACTTATGTTCATGATGAAACAAATAAGTAGTGAAATGAAAGACATTAAAGGGGAAATAAATCAGAAATTTAGTAGTGAAATGAAAGATATTAAAGAGGAAATAAGTCAGAAATTGAGTGGGGAAATGAAGCAACTAAATCAGAAAATTGACAAGCAAAGTAGTGAACTTCAGAACTTAAGAGGGGAAATCAGCCAAAAGGTGAACCAAGAAATATGCGAAATGAAAGAGAGGCTTAAAGGACAAATGGAAACAATTAATATTAAAATCCAAGGAGAAGTTAATCAGGTTAGAAAGGAAGCTAAAGATAGGGAAAGCAAAATATCTAAAGAGATAGGGAAACAATCAGAAAGGGTAGATAAACTACTGTCGAAACAAGAAGTAGAGATAAATAAAGTCAGGGAAGAAGTAAATAAAATGCATGTAAATATTACCAATAGTGTATAACAGGTGGAAGAAAAAGATAAGTGCTCAACAGGTAGAAAATATGCAGGGGTGGAATGATAAATTGCATTCAGTTCGGGAGGAAATATGTGATAAAATGCATAGTACTAATGATGAGATTTTAAGTAAAGTAAAAGATATAAATGACCAGTTGGCAGAGGAAATTAAGAAACAGAATGCAAATTGTCAGAACACACAAAAAGCTGTTGATGTGTTACTACATAAAATTAATAGTATGCATGTAAATAATAACAGTAGTTCTATGAACAATAATGTCTCCAATGTATTTAATAGTGAAGGTAATGGACGTAGAGAAACCTCTTCTGTATTTTCCAACAATGTTAGTGAAGCAACAGGGGGTGCCATTCAAAGTTCTGAATCTAATAATGTAATTTCAGGGACCTTAGGTCAAACAATAGATTCCGGTATGCAATCTTATAATAGCAACGTGTTGAGTGACCTACCTCTACCTACTTTTTCGGACGCCAATGACGACTCACCAATTTACTTCCTAGAGGAATTACAAGAATACTTTAGACTTAAAAATGTTCCAGAGGGATTAAAGATGATGATAACTCGAAAATGCGTGGACCGACATACTTTGAATTGGATAATGATCGCGATGGGTCCTGAAAATAATTTTGAATATTTTAAACATCTGTTCCTCAATAGATATTGGAGCGCGAGCAAACAACAAGAATTAAGAGTAAAACTGTGCTATGGTTACTATTCTCCCAGAGAAAATATGAGCATGGCAGATTACCTTTTGCATAATGCAAGGTATATTAAATACTTAAGACCTCCTGTACCGGAAGTAGATCTCATGGATATGATGGCAAAGCATTTTCCAATTCATATTCAACGTTCTTTGTTGGTCGCGAAGCCTAAAACGTTAATTGAAATGGTAGACCTAATTTCTGCATTAGAAAGTCAAGAAACTGAATCTTCAAATTCTTGGGAAAATATGCAACAGAACTCGAACTTCAGCCGAAACAATAATCACCAAGAACGTAGGGGACAATCAGGGAGAGAAAACAGACCTCGTAACAGATATGAAACTCAGATCCCTCAGTTCCAGCATGGAAATAGAGTAGATAACCGAAGAGATCGCCATGAACGCATAAACTTCATGCAATTCGAGAATAGATTTTCTCCAAGGCAAAGATTTCGTGGCCGAAACGAATTTTCACACAATTCAAGGGGGCATACAAATAACTGGAGATCTGGATACAATGGATTTCATTCCGATGGTGAAAGATCAAATAGATCAGTACGAACAACAAACAACCGTGGAACAATGCAACCAATTCAAAATCAACGTGATGGCAGACAGGAAATCACAGTAGCACCTGTTCAAAATGGCCGCCCTCACATGGATAGTAATACCAGTCAGTTAAACTAGATTGTGACGTAATGGTTAGGGATCATAGAGGCGTCACACAGAATTTCTTAGAGGAATATAGAATTAAGATTGATTTTGAAAAGCATAGTGCTTTTATTCAAAAGGAAGATCGCATTTTAAGTGGTCCTTTCATTAAGAAACAAATTATTCCAATTGAACGCACGCCTGAAGAAATGGAACTTGTTGACTCGGAACTCTTCGTACAGAAAATAATGATTGACAACACCGAAATAGTAAGTATGCGTACTGTAGAAGAAAACGGACAGCTGACAGGAAGGGACAGCTATACCGACCGATTTCCAGGTAGTAAGCACAGGTACCCAGCAACGGGAGAAAGAGGAGACAAAAGGAAGAAATTCTTCAAAAATGCAACGATGTCAATGGCCTGAACTATAAACAGCAAGAAATTAAGTGGACTATTCAGATTGGTGATAACGTACTATTGCGTAATAAATCATTGTCCAATAAAATAAAGAAGGAAAACCAAAGATTAATGATCTATTACAAGGGACCGTATGAAGTCATCAAGAAATTTGGTACGGATACTGTTGAAATTGCTGATATTAAAAATGGAAAAAGCTTAGGAAGATTTCATAAAACCTTGTTGAAGAAATATAAACAACCATCGGAAGAGCAACAACTAAAGAATATAGAGGAAAATGAAAAGTAACGGGTAGAAAAGAAAGAAGAAAGACCAGTAAATGAGAAGTAAAACTGAAAACCAGTTAGGTATAATACGGTTGCTCAACTAGGTTGCTAACTAGGGTTGAAATGGTTGTAAATAAAAATAAAATTGCTTAACATTGTATTGTATATAAAATAGAATATTAGGGGTATTGAATATAATATAAATTTATAATAAATATATTGCTTATATTACTTGTTACTCATATAGACATGTTAAAATCTAGTATTAGTGTAACGTAACACAGAAAAGGACAACAATAAGTGTTATTTGGGGCGAGAAATTAATGTCAGAGGTATTAAGTTGTGAATAAACCACAATGTGTGTGTGTGTGTGTGTGTGTGTGAAATATTAGAAATGTCAAAAGGAATGCTGTATGGATGATGAAGTAAAATATTTTGTATTAAAATTAAGGTATAAATGTCTAGCTTAGGAAGGAATCGTTAGAATGTAAAGAAAGAAACAACGATTTAAAATTTTCTTTAACATTCACGATTGGGGCATTATGAGACAGAATGTGCCGGAATTAATTTTATTATGTACTAATTTATTCAGTGTTCAATTTAATCTATAAGTTATATAAGTGTACAATGTGAAAACAATGTAAATAGTAATTTTTGTATAATGTAATATTTGTCGTGTACATAATGTTCCTGTTTTACTAGGTTTAGAATGTCTTGAAAGCTGCAGTTAGGATAGAAACATGCTGTTTCCAGGTGCAGCTAAAACGGTATTTTTGTGTAAGAAAATAAAGGTAAAGGTTTTATGACTCTGTTTGTTTCCGCTCCGGATGTATGGAGCGAGGCAAATATTATAACGGCAGTTTTACCGTTGACTTTTAGTAGAGGACCGTCCACAGTGTAAGACAGTCGAGTTGAGAAGGCAGTACACAGGGGAAGACAGTGGTGATATGTGAACAGGAACAGTATGTAGTGTTAGAGTGAGGAAGTAATAATAAATAGTCCTAAAGCAAACGTTCCAGTGTGTAATCAATTCCTCTATAAGCTCCCATTGCCACAACTGAGATCGACGAGCTTATCAAATGTCATGATAGGCAGAGTCCATGCAAACATCACCGCTGAGATCCATCTAGCCAGGGTAACAGCGAGAAGGACTACAAGACGAAGCCACGTCGAAACAATAGGCAGGGATACCGACGCAACCTGCTCACTTCGTTTTTGGTATAATGAGGATACATTAGGCTAAAACTATAATCAGACTTGTATAAATCCGTTTGCTACGTGATGGCTTTGAATTTCTATGTTCCTTGCATAGCCACGAGAAAAAGCATTTGATTCAAACCAATAACAAAGAATATCTCGAAAATAGTTATCGCTGCAAAAAAGTGTATTTTACATAAATTGTATGGTTTAACTACACCTACATTTTTCTGAAATAAGATTTTATCTGTACTTTACGGTTTACTAATTATACAAAAGTCATTCAGAATAAAGAGGACTTCACAGGCTATTTGCAGAAAATTTAAGATGTACATAGTGTCAATTAATTATTTTAAACATAATGTATTTTAATAAAAATGTAAGAAAGTAAACGATCAGGAAACTTTTCCATATAAAGTGTAGCTCACTGTGGGGGGATTTTCTTAAATCTTAAAAACCAAGCACAGCCGTACAATATTCCGCTCTTAGTTACATATTATATCAGGTGGCCCAACTGCGCCGTATTTCAAGTATGTAGATATCCCTTCGTGTGTTAAAAGAGTTCTAGAACACCACGGGGTAATTCCAAGTAAACACAGGTCAGTACGTAGCTGGCGAATTAGCATATGTGAGCTTATGTTTTAAAGTTCCATTTATACCCCGCCTTTAAATACAATGACTGTATCGGCGGCCTTTCCTTTGGAACATATTATTGCCTATAGGTAATGTGTTATCTCGTATTCGCTTGTTTTTGGGTTTCTAATAAACTTTGGCCCTTGATTATTAGATCACTTACACATTCATACTTCCAGACTCTGGAGACAATAGCGAATAACCTTGGCTAGCGAAAAATTCCCACCTCCAACCGGGAATCAAACTCGGTTCCCCTCGCACATCGGGCAGGTGCTCTAACGACAGAGTTACGGAACGATCTTTGTTCTCTCCTCTTGCTTGCAAACACGATGAGCGGATCGCGCTCAATGAGAGGCACTTCCCAGTGTGTGCAATCCGTGATTATAGACAAAAAGAAAAAACCTGATGTGTTACACTCGCATGACTTTCTCTACTCTTGTACAAACTATTTTTACAAACGCTTATTCTCCATATGCTTCATGTTAATCGAGATGTTAATCTTATTGCTAATTTTCTTGTGGATGCAAGGGGAATTGGTAGGCTTTAAGCGATAGTCAAATATTTTAAGAGCTGGTTGCTATGAGTATTCCATTCTCTTTGCATTACCAGGACAAAAAATGAATAATGAATTCCCATTTGACAAAAAGTGTAAGTTTTGGAAAATTTAAGGGAATAACAAGCAATATCTCGAAAAAGGTTCACTCAACAAAAAAAATATATGCCATAAATTGTGTATTTTAACGCGAACTACATTTTTGTGTAGTAGAATTTTGTCTATCTCTTATGGTTTACCAGTTATGCAAAAGGCCTTAACAATGAAGAATATTTTTGGAGAAATTCCCAGAAAATTCGAGATATACATTTCATTTGTCATGAAAATATCTTAAACATATGATATTTTAAACAAAATCGTTAGAACCATTTTTGAGAAAATTAAAATTTTTAAAATTGCTCCATATAAAAGGTAGTCTGGGGTGGGGAGATTTTCTTGAATACCCTCGTGTCACCTCTCTGAAAGATACTGAACCTAAATACCAAGTTTGGTGTTTATCCGACTGTTCGTTTCTGAGTTATGTTGTTCACAGACACCCAGACACACACGGACATGTTTCCAAAAATCCTTTTTTTCGATTCAGGGGATCTCAAAACATGTATTTCCGGTGAAATCTCGGTATCGAATTTGTGGGTGGAATTCAATACTTCCCCTACATACTATACGTCGTAGAGAAAGTAATAGATCCTTGCACTAGAGCGTTCCGTGATGATAGGTAAAAGTAGCCGAAAAGGTCTTAGAATATTTTCAGTTTTGTTTCACGGGCTTTATTTTCGAGGGAATAAGCTCACACTGTAGACTGACAATTTCTTAAAATATCTTTATTTGACGTATCCATATCCGCCCATAGCTATCTTTTAATTCTGTTAATGCTGTTCTCATCTAACAAACTGTAAGCAATAAACATGAGAGCACGCAGTTTTTCAGTGCCATTTTATAACTTGCTATTATTATAATAATAATAATAATTATTATTATTATTATTATTATTATTATTATTATTATTATTATTATTATTATTATTATTATTATTATTATCTTCATCTAACGGTACTGTAACGCTGATTTCGTTTCACTGAATAGCTGTTCGAAATTTTGTCCCTCTTGATTCATACTCGTACAATGTTACAACCGACTCCGTGTATCCATATGAATCTTTCTGAGAACCGCTGCTGTAGTGGTAATAGTAGTGGGTCTTTTAGGGCGCTAATGCGGCAGTTTCTCACTGACCTGCGTTTACTTGGAATTACTCGTTGAGTTCTGCAACTGTTTTAAAGCACGAAAGGTTATCTGCACATATCAAATACGACGCGGTTGAGCCACTGGTATGTCCCTAATTTCTCTTTCCCATTTTAACCTCTTTCACTTTGCGTTGTGAAATGCGTTGGAAGCTATGGAGAGAGCTATACACCGCAAGCAAGTGGTTTGGTAGCACTGGAATTGTCGATGCATCATCATTTTAAAAGAAATATTTATCGCCAGAACAAGTACTGAGCGAATTATTTAATTAGTCATAGCTGTATAACAATTCTTCGAAATGTTAGAATCTTAAATTAAATTAAAAGTTGCGTAAAATAAATGGAATGCCTAATAAGCCATATATTTTTACTTTCTCTACCATTATAATAAATAGGGGAAGTATTGCATTCCACCCAAAAATTATTTACCGAGATTTTACCGGAAATACATGATTTGATGTGTTCTGAATCAAAATAAAGCATTTTTGAAACATGTCCATGTGTCTGACTGCCAGTCAGCTTGTGAACTGCATAACTAACAAAAGAAAGGTCGGGTAAATACCAAACTTAGTATTTGAGTTAGTATCTTCCAAGGATGCGACACGAAGATTTTCAGGAAAATCCCTCCACCCCAGACAACACTTTGCATGGAACATTTTTTGAAAATTTTGATTTACTCAAATGCCTCTAACAATTATTAAAATACCATATGTTTAAGACATTTTCCTGGCAAATAAAATGTATATCTTGAATTTTCCGGGAATATTCCAAAAAATTCTCTTCATTCTGAATGACTTTCGCATAACTGGTAAACCGTCAGTGTTATAAAAATCTTACTACACAAAAAGTACAGATCTCGTTAAAACACACAGTTTGTCATATAACGACATATTTTTTGTCCAGTGAACAGTTTTCGAGATATTCCTTGTTATTCGTTTGAATTTTCCAATACTTATACTTTTTCTCAAATGGGAATTCGTTATTTGTTTTTTATGTCCTGGACATGCAAAGAGAATGGAATACTCTACATAGCAACCAGCTCTTAAAATATTTGACTGTCGCTTAAAGCCTTGCACCTTCAAGAAAATTAGCAATTAGATAGTTTCTGTATGTGTGTGCAACACATTAGTTTTTTTTTTCAATAGTGCAGTGCACCATAGGTGTATCGCCTCTATTTGCAGAGGTGAGGAGGGTTGCCTATCGCGTCCCTTTGCTCTAATGTGTGAATTTGATTTTATAATCTGTATGCTTTTTAGGGTTACACCTGTATGTATTTTAAAAATACTTCATTTACAAGGTCAAGAAATTTATAAAACTAATATAGTGCAAAATAAGCTATACACAACGCGTTGCTGTTTTGTTAATAAACGTTTATGAATGGCCTAGGAATAAATGTTAAATAAAAAGACCCTTATTCATAATGAAACATGTTATTACCGGTAAGTTGAATACAATTAAAAGGATCTTATTATTATTCAGTGAATGCAACAAAACTAAGTTATCAAATACGAACTTTTTTTTACTAGTAACCTCCAGGTTATATTATTATACCTAGAGCTGTTCCCGTAGCTCAGGTAGCGCTTCCATTTGCGGTGCTGATTCCCAGTATTGCAATGGGATATTTTCTCTTATGGAAGGCGTGATACGGGGTGCACTCGTCCTGTGAGGTTCTTGTGGATAAACTGAGAAATGCAGCGCTTTCGGTCTCTCAAACAAAATTTAAGCTATTTGGGAAAGCGGCATTGTGACCAAATCTCATCCTCTTACTCCATTCTGCCCATAAAGTCCTACATGGATGTAAGCGGACGACACAGCAGATGTACTTTAAGGCTTTTACTCTTTCGGCTGTTGCTCTAAAAATACAGCTTTTCGTTCTATGGATTGTTATCTTCATGAGTTTTTCAAGCGCCTTACTTAATAGATTGCTAATCGCTGTAGAATTGCGGAAGTGATTGGTCCTAAACAAATGCTATGTATTTTTTTAATTTTAATAGAACGAACTGTACTGTTCCGGACCAACACGTCTGTTAAACAATGGATGATCAAATTCCGACAGTCTGAAGGCCTCAGACCTCCAGATGTTTCATTACTAGATATCTTAAAAACCAATTTTTCATGGCAAATACGGCCAATTTAAATTATTCCCTTCGGGAAGTTATAAATAGATTCATAGAATGGATAGTGCATTTTGGATTAAAGTAACTTGAAAGTATGTGGAATGCTTTGTGTTTAAAACTTCATATTCAAATATGTTTGATGGAGTTGGATAAAATCTCGTTGCCTCTCTCTCACCTATCGCTTTTCGAAATCAGTAACCGTTTTTGCGTTTCTCGAGATTGTCAAACAATGGAGAAACAGATGACTGAAAAATTCAATGCCATAGCCGGGATTTGAACCACGGATCTCCCGGTCTCCGTCCGGTTGATCCGTGGTTCAAATCCCGGCTATGGCATTGAATTTTTCAGTCATCTGATTCTACCTTTCCAACCCTGTCCAACACACGGCTTGTGTGAATGAACAATTAATTCCAATGGAGAAACAGTTTGTGTTCTGTTTCGCTGCAGTGTAGATTTGAAAGAGCTCTGTAACTCTGCATATAATGCAGCCAACGTTCCAAGCTTCGAAAACTGTCTGCTTTTAGCTATAATGTAAATAGCCACTTTTAATCTAAAAATAATTCACATCCTTTTCTTTACTAGTACTGCTTTATCAAGCATTTCTAACACTAACGGAATATTATTTTGTTAAAATTATCATAATACTATGCACTTATTTTAAAAATCAATTAACGTAACACAATACATGAGTGATAATATGGCTTTCCTTGAATCTAGTTTGTATTTAATCCTTGGGTAATGAATAAAACGAAAAAATTTTCACGATGTACGGAAGCAAGTTACAAATATAAAACAATATTTGTTAATACCTCTCACTACAGAATTGCTTATAACATTTACTTGGACTTATCCAAAAATATTGACTTGCTAGTGCTAATTTTACCAGCACATCTGATAATTATTGGAGCGTAAGAAGTAGAAAGAAGGATGTGTTAATCGGAAGGGAACACCTCGCTCAAAGTGACCAGGTTGATCGTTGTGACCACACCTTCCAGGAGGCAGGGATGGTGAAATAGCCGCAGGAGGTCTCAGGTCCGCAAGAGGCAGGCCACAGAGACGCGCAGAAGTCCTTATTATTTCCAGTTTGAACAGCCGCGCACCAGTAGAAGCGAAAAACCCCGAGTGAGGGCTACGAAGCGACATTACCGGGCGGACAACATACCCTGGCGTTCACGGGGCGAAATTTTTCCAATGCGCAAGCACCCATGCCTTCTGCCCAACACCGTCAGCACCGCAGGACCTGAAAACACACCTGAAATATGAAAGGGAGAGATGACATGACAGGAAATGGGGGAAGGAGAAATGGTGATAGAATACACTACCCCAGCATTAGCCTAGGCGACCAGGGAAACCACGGAAAATTCCATGGTCAGAGTGGGCGGTCACCGGGAATCGAATTCGGAACCTCCCAAATGCGGACCACAGAAGTTGTCGTCTGAGCCATTCCGCTCGTTATTGGAGCCTAAATGTGGAGTAATAGGAGTAATTCGCTGAGCGTTGAGTGATTTTGATCTATTTTTGCTTTCTGTATTACTTGCCCGTAGTAAGTAGAGGAAGTATAGCTTCACCAAAAGATTACATAGCGGGATTTCACCGGAGATACACGCTTTGATACTCCCCGAATTTAAAATATTTTTTAGAAAAAGGACCTGAATATATGTGTGTGCGTGTGTTTGTATGTGTGTGTGTGTTTGTGTGTGTGTAGCATAACTTAAAAATAAGGATGCGAAACGAAGTTTTTAAAGAAAATCCGCCAACGAACTACCGTTTACCTGGAACATTTTTCCGTATTTATGATTTCCCCAAAAATGGCTCAAACAATTTCGTTTAAAATGTAATTAATATTTAACGTATGTTGAAACATGCGTTTCTGTCCCAATAGGAAGTGGATTAAGGTAGGAATGATGGCACATTATTACTTGACAATATATTACATAAATCAATTAATAGCCGAATTTCTTTCATTTAATGAGTTTACACTTCTATAAAATATATAATTGTAATTTCAGAAACCCTTATTCTTCCACAATTCTTTAAATTTTTTACGGTTTTAATCCACTGAATTAAATTACAATTATTACATACTTGTTTCCGATATATTTCAAATTTAGAACACCAATAAGTCTATATTTCGCACGAACAATCTTTCCCCGTTAATAATTACTAAAGATAATTTTGAATAAGTTAAACCAAAAGAAATTTAGAAAGACTGTCCGCAATTCCTTCTGCCTAAACGTTGCCCTGCTATTTTCCTCGAGAAATTCCTCACCGTCGAAGAAAGACTGACTTCAGCTTCGTCCACTGTACGGTGAGCAGAGCTGGGACTGAACCGGCGCCTGCGCAGTTGACGAGCACATTCGCCGACGTACTACGTGAATCAAATTAACTGTGTCCTTTCTTCTGGTCATGACGCCACCTTTACAAAGCACCACCATACTCATTTCACTGTTGTTCCTGTAGACGTCAGCCTTCCTTTAGTACAGCCCGTAGTCGCCTAGAGTAGATTTCTCCGGGGGAGGGTCAATTTGACACTTTGTGCATGATAAATAAAATTGATATCTTGAGTTTTATATGAATACCGGTGAATTACTCTAATTCTAAATGACTTCTGCATAACCGTAAGAGACGGATAAAATCTACACACAGTTTACGGCAAATTTATTGTTTGTGGCGTCAACCATTTTCGAGATATTCTTTATGTTTGGTTTGAATTGGAGCGAGATTGTGGGCCAGTATTGTAGCCCTGGATACTGGATCTGGTCGTCCCGTTGCCCCGTTCACTGTAACTCACAATTGCCTGATTTGTATTTGTGCACCACTAACTAATTTGGTATTATTGTATCCGCCTGGTTGAGGGAAGTGCTACTTGGGGGTGTACGGTCTCAACTCGGTGATTGTTGACTTGTGATAGTGAACGTTACGTTATTAGAATTTTGTTGTTGCTTAATCTACTTATTTTACGTGGACATATTGCGACAGATCTTTTAGTAGATAAGTCGTGGGTTGATGTGTGGCGGACAGTTAGCCTTATAGGTCTAGACTTCCCTGTAAGCATACTATCTTGCTTCGGCACGCATTCATAAAGACCTCAGTGCATAACAGCTGCATCTTCTGCTTCGTGCCGTGCAAATGGCATGAGATTGCTGTCCAGTCTATCTACTTTTATTATTTGTGGATAGATGACACAGCATTCGCTATAACCACCTATTTTTCATGTTTACTATTGTTTTAGACTTGAGCAGGAACTTTGGGTTGTGGTATTAAATATCCAATCCGGCATTTACCTTTATTTCTAAGGTAAACCACGAAAAAACCTCAGTCAGATTGGTCGGCCACAGGATTTGAACCCGGGACCTCCCGAATGCGCGCCGCTCCGTTGGAATTTTGTTGTAGAAGTTAAGCAGCATTGGGCTTGGTCGTCACCTGAACGTTTGTCCGTTTGGATGGTCCACCATAACTTAGCCAATAGTAGCACAGGATGCTAGGCCCGTTGAGACGCGACATAAAAGCTTGCGTAAAATGAAAATCTCTTATCGCACAGGTAAGCTCGCGCTACCGACTAGATACTCTGGCGATAAACATGTGCGACCTGATTTCGATTTTTGGATTCCTGGATTGTGGAAGCTTTAATTAACGTGCTGGTATATCCGTTGCATTTTAAATGATTTTAAAATACATCTAGCTCGGTTGTAAGCATGGGTATTCTTCTATTATCAGGCTTTTCTAACGTGTTGAACAATGGTAAGACAATTTAAACCACTAAAATCATAATAATGAAATTCACTTAAAAGTGATTTATTTGCTTTCAGGCATTTGAAAATTAAATGGTAGAACAATATTTACCTTTTATGATTTACTCCATTTTATTACTTTCGTTCCATAATTGTTTGTATATCAGTATCTTTGCTGATAATTACTTTAGCATATAACACAGAATAATTTGGTTTGGAAATTAAAATAATTTATTTGAGCCTTGCTCAAGATGTCCGTGTCTCTTAAAATCTTTATGAGTAATCTTTAAAAAATGAATGTTGTTTTCTCTCTGCTTGGTTACTAAGCGTAAAGAAATAACTTAAACAGTATTTATACAAATTATTTGCACTAAACAAATTACATTTTGATAGAAATAACATATTTCCAATATGAGATTTTTTAACATATTTCTTATTAGTTTTCGCTTTTATTCCATTTTCTGTTGTGTATAAATTTTGCGAATGCAATGTTTTCGATACTTCCTGTTAACATCTTTTATCTAACAGCGTTATTCAATTTTCTATTTGTTTGTTCTTATTACATTAAACTAATTTTATTTCATTTATAACTCTTTAACACAGTGTATATATAATAATGGTGCACTTGTCAATCCTTGTCCATCTCATTTAAATTGCAATTCTCACTTGACTTTAACTCATTTTAAATTCATATGACGTTTTCATCTCATTTTTATTCAGAATTAGAATGATTAAATACTTATATTTTACTCAAATGAGGGGTCGCTATTCGTTTATTGTTTGTTTGAGTTCATGTAAAGAGAATGAAATTTCAAAGCCACCATAGCATCATGCTCTTTGAACACGAGACTATTGCTATAGCCTAAGGCATCCTTCGTATACCTAAAAAGTCGTCCTCCGTGGTCTAGGGGTACCATGCTAATCTCTAGTTCCCGAGGTCACGGGTTCAAACCCGGCGGAGGGCGATGGATTTTTTTCGAGCGTAAAAATCCTTAGCATTGCTTCCTTCGTAATGGAAGTTAAGCCGGTGGTCTCATGTCGTACATTTACGCCACGTAAATGAAGCTCAAGCCTGATAAAGGTGCCTCTGAGCAAAATTTTAGATCTTTCACGCCCAATATAGAATGGGGCGTAAGCATGGTAGTTAAAGAACTTCCATAAATAAACTGGATTTCTATTTTGCTTGTATACCTGGATTGACAAGAGATAGATGTAGTTTGTGTAAGAAAAGTTGCGTGGTGGGAGAGCATAACTCGCAGTATGTTCGATATATTAATATATGAACTAATATATGAACTATGGTGATACTGATAATTATCTGGTGTTTTAGTTGTTACTCTTAAAGTTCATCTTTATTTCTTGCCACGGCTGCTGTAATTTGGGTTTTTGGTAGAGTATGTTTAACTTTGCAGAGTGTGATACGGGAAGGAAGGTAAAAAGTAACAACTCTAACAATTGATTAAGTTAATGAGGAACACTATGCTTTAATGGCACACGCATTTACTGTCTTAGTAATAATCTACACAGTTACTTAAGTTAGTTGGAGCTGTAGAACGGTCGAGCCCTACCACGTTCGTAAGCCAAACTTGCGGTTGCTGAGCAATCAAGTATTTTATACGTGCTCTAGAAATAATTGTAGTATTTATCTCACGTTCCTATAGACCTTTAAATTGATAACAATTCCACGTTCCTACTACATTATGAGAAGTAGCTAATAACGCCTGCTTCTGAGAGCTTACACGTATGTTATTCACATCGCAGCACTTTATATTCAACCGCCCTGGCTGATGGGGTCGCTACAACAAACATTTCTCCCCTTAAAGATTTTAAACATATTCTTCCTTAAAGTTTCATTGTCTGTCTTCGTTCAGCTTGCAACCTTCCAGAAGACTTACCCGGTTATTGTTCGAAGTTTGCAAACATGTGACCTCTCTACAAAAATATGATGTGTTCCCTTGTCGCCTTTTCTATTTCACAAAGACTCAAGGTCTGGCTTTTATGACTTTCCCGTACAAGTCCTTTTTGTCTGGGCCCTAATTGTAACACAAAGATATGTTTGTCGGCTTTTAACAAGGGTTCCATAGCTCCAGCTCAACACTTGCACATAAAATACATAAAACTTATGCCTTAACTTCTATTTCTGTAACCAGTATTTTGATTATTAATATTATTTTATATTATAATTTACATTAATGTATATATGGCATATATAACCATAGTTACTGTCTCAAAGTTTCTGGAATAGTGAGTAAAGAAAGTTATTTTGTCATATCAGTGGTAAAGAAGCGCGGAATGTATATTTATGAGATTTTTATATAATAGGGGTTATAATGAATGCTCAATTGTATCCATTGCTGAAAAAGTCTAACAATAAGGTGAGCGATGAACTTCAATTACAATGTGAGCAGGTCAGGTTTCCTCAAACATTTTGTGACGTTCGTAAATACTGATGGCTGAAAGATTAACCTCTCTTCATAGTCTAAAACTTTCAGTCAATTTTGCTTCTTCATTCTCAAAAATGTGATCATGTTTCATTGATTCTGGCTAACTAACTATGCTATTGACGTAGTGGAGGGCTGGCAAGGTTATAAGGGTGATTCCGTCATATATCCACAAGTTTGTACCATGTAGATATGTGTATGACCTTGAGCAAGCCATTTTATTGATTCAGCAGGTTTGATAATATTTAAACCTTAGGAAGTAAATTTAAAATTGCTAAATTAGAATGCATGAGGCTTTTCCTTTAAAATGCATAATATCTTCTATAAGTTAGTTCTTTCTTACTTTATTAATATTAATGTTTGCCGTTCATGTGTATCAGGGGATAAAAAGTTGCATATTATTGCAACATGATGCCCAAGTGCTTGAAAAAGCTATATTTACAGGGACAAATATAACAATTTCTCCTTCTAATGCTGAATGTACTTCAGGAATTAGTTTGCTTATTCCAGGAAAATGACTGCCTTCGTACCATGGCTGTTCATGGTTAACATTAGCGTTTCTTACTGAGCTACCTTGATTTTACTTTTTCGTTTTTTTTTTTTTTGCTTTGCAAGTCCTTAAAATTGTCTATCCTCAATTGTCTATATTCAATTCTGCAACTATGGAAAGCCATGAGAGAACCTAGTCAGTCTGGAAAATTTTGGATTTAAACTTAAATCTATGGGAATGCGACTCAATTTTGAGTAAAAGTTATTTTTTCAAAAAAGGAACACACGTTATACAATCATTTATAGTTTCTGAAAAAAACAGTTTTTAAACCAATTTATTTCTTCTGCCCATACGTATTAACTATGAATGATTATTAGGTAAGGTTTTTGCCACAGCTAAGACAGGAGAATTTTAATGATCGCAAATCTACGAGAGTAGCAGAGCGCAGGTACTTTAATAATCTTATTTAATTCATCCACTTTATAGAAATATAACAAAAATTGCACTAAATGTTCAACGTTGCCATATCCTTTACTTCAGTTAAGTCTTCTTAAAATGAATTATAGCCATACAAGAAAAATTGTACAAAATGAGAAAGAAATGAATATGTGCAAATGTTAATTTTTTCCGGCGTAAAATGAGTTTCCTTATTAAATGGCCTAAAAACACATAATAAGTGATACAGAAATTAAATGAATTCCTCTTTCTCGGACACACACTAGAAAACACACTTTCAAGTACATAGCAGAACAAATAATTGACACCTTCTGGCATATGGTAATAAAGGATTGAATATACAATATAATTTTATACAATAAACGAGAACACGAGTTTTCAAAAATGTTTCGTGAACTTAATAGGAGGTGCAGATAAGTAGGGGAAAAGAGGGAAAGTTGGCACATGGCTCTTATTTCAGCCCTTAGTCAACAGATTGCAGCCAAATGCAGACATGCTGTTCCTTGTCTCTAAATACACGTCCCACGGAAGCGACAAGTTGTAGTGGAAGGAAGCCATAAGTTGTTTCTCCCGCGAGGTTAGTAAATATTCACTTCATGGGGATATTTTTTTCCTGGTTTCATATCCAATATTAAATAGCTTCTAAATGTTTTGTTTTTCAGTGCTTTTAAATGAGTTTATTCCTTGGTATTTTAAGTATTTTAATTCTTTATTCTTGCTCGCAATATCGAGCTTTCATTAAAAGAAATAGATCAGGGGCAAGTTGGCAAAACAGAAAGGAGGTAGATTGGCACGATGATAACAACAGGTGTTTAAATCGTTTTTTGGACATCTCTAATTAATTTGTGCACAGTGTTTCCTTTAATTATTTCCATTTAAATGTTTAATTATCTTAAGACGTTATAATTTACTTTAATGACCTGTTGATGTGTTTTACTATCATGAATCTGTAATTATATTTCTGAAGTGTTCTTAATAACTTGATCATGACATTTGTTTTAATAAATTGTTTAAAATGCACATTTTCCATTTAAATAACATCTAGCCAACCCCACATCCTGCGCCAACCTGCCTCCTAGGTGTGGTAACTTGATTCACTACGCAATGGTTTTAAAAATTTTAAAAAATTAACCTTAAGGAATCTAATGAAGCAGTTGTTAATAGATACTGTTAAAGAAATTTATGGAACAGTACCATGTCTGGATTAGCTGACATGTTTCTGTAATAAAAAATAAATAGAACTTAAAATTTCTACCAACTTGCCTCCTCACCCCTACTTTCAGCCGTCACCTTGAAGGTTGCATAAACACAAACATGATCAGGACGATCGTGTCGTCTCGTAAATTCGGTAGTTTGAATGAAAAAACTAGTAGTAGCAAGTCATGTTGTTTATCTTACTAAATTGTACTATATATGGAAGTCTGAATTCCGAGAATGATAGCTAGCTTAAAATTGGGATTTCTGTTGGAGCTCTTTTTGGGAGTTACATGTGAAATGCACTTGAATTACGTGAAGCCGGAGGAAACTCAAATTAGTACAATTACAACCTGAAGCTGGTTTTGACAGTAGCATAGGCGAGCGCGAACCCTTCTTAAAAATTATTCGTTAATTAAATTGTGAAAGGCCATTCGACCTGCATTTGACGTAACCACCGCGGAAGTCACCGGCAGAATATTTTTCCATATCCACGCTGAACGTTTCACGTGCAAGTTGTCAAATGTCTGTGGAAATGTGAAGATGCCTAGCTTCCCTGTTAGAACTCGCAGGGGATTTACTGCGTACCGTCAAAGGCAGAGGACAGATTACAGGGTGAACAAAAAGTCTCTATCCAGTTTTCCCTAAATATTAGAATATCTTGTTTCATTGAAAATGTAATCTATTAGAATGATGACTGGTGAATAATGAGTGGTTATTATTAGTATTCTGTTGTATTTGATTTAGGAAAGAGGATAGAAAATTTTAAATGTAGATATCGAACATTAGGGCCAAAACGACAATACGTCTAAGAGAAACGTTGCCTCTATGACATATTCAGCGAAACGTTCTCATTAGATGGATAAGCAAGACAGCGCCTCGTGCAGTTTCTGTTTACATGCTTACTTATTTCTTTATATGGTTACAGCAATGTAAACTAATAAATTTGAACTAACTACATACATATCTACGTCATAATTGTCCTATTAGTAGAGCAGAGTGGTTATTTATTTGTGTTAAACATTTTACATGTTCGAACTCGTACATTGCACGGGGCAGATAGACCATACATGCTTATATGATATGCTGTTCATATTGTTCAGACCATATTCACAATCTAAGCTTTAAAATTAATCACATTTAAAAGAAATGAAAAGAAAAGAAAAAAAGGTAAACTAACAACAAAAATCACACAAACAGAACAACAGAAGAGAAAAAAACTTGTTCACAAGCACACGATATTGCTTACAAAACAAACAAATACCCGTCCTGAGCCCCTAATTATTCCCCACCCACCCTTGACCCTCTTCCTTACATTCCGATCTGAGCTGCATAACCTTATGTAAAAATATGCCAATTTCTCTTTCCTCCCCCCCTCCCTGTAACCCTCTTCCTCGAGTTAACAAAGAAACCTGGCAGATATTTTCTTTTGAGTGTAGGGACAGGGTTCTGGAGAAAAGGAGTACATAAATAGCATATGCTTTAAATTAAAAATGTAGTTTTAAATACAATTATTTTGTAAAGATAAGAAGAAGTTAGAGGAGTATACAAGTAAAATTAAAAATAAATTGCATTGGACAAACAAAAATTGAATAAATGCAACTTGAACTCCAGATTTGTCAAAATAGAATGTTTTAGATATTAAGGAAAGGTTGTGTATGAATACGGAAAGCTATGAAAATGGGCTGAACCTTAGACACATTATTATATATTTTGCCAAGTAAAACCTGATGTGATACATTCACATGACTTTCTCAACCCTATATGGTTTATTAGTGGATATACCATTATTGCTAAAGTTTATTTTTCCATTAGATTTTAATCCAAATAGACCTTTGTCGTTAAATATGCAAAAGAAACGGCGATAGTCAAAAGTTTAAGGAAGGCTGCCATACGCTAGGTTTAAAATTCCGTAATGTCTCCATGCATTCGCGAGGAACAAGTGATTGTTGACAGGACTTAAAAGAGATTGACCAAGAAATGAACAATTCGAACCTTTAATAATCTCAGAAATGGCTTATGCTACAAAAAGCTTATTTTAAATAAGTTGTGTGTATTAAAGATATCTATGTATTTTTATAAGACGTTTTCGTTTATCCTTAAGTTTACCAATTACACAGTTAAAATTCCTTCCAAATGAAAAGGACTTCACGGGTCTTCCCAGAAAATTAAAGATATAAATTTTATTTGTCATATAAATATCTTTAATGTATAGTAATTTAATCTAAATCGGTAGTCATTTTTTAGAAAATCAAAACTTAAAATATCTTCTATAAATGGTAGTCTGTGGTGGGGGATTCTCTTAGAAAATATTCGTGACGCATCTTTGAAAGGTAATGAAACTAAATACGAAGTCTGATGTTTAATTCACTTTTTTGTTTTTAATACTGTTTACCGACAAACACATGGACCGTTTTCTAAAAACATGGTTTTGGATTCAGGGGCCTCAAAACATGTATTTCCGGTGGAATCTCGATATCGAATTTTTGAGTGGAATACACTTCCCTGCTTACTATACGTAGTAGAGAAGGTAACAAATAACAATTGCCAATATATACGATCCATGATGAATAACATTTATTTGATTAATACTCTCAAAACTTTGTAACCTTCTGTACAGATAACCGATAGTATTATATCTTCTCAATAAGTTCTAAAACTCTTCGGAATGATTGATTATAGTGAAATAATACCCTAGAATGTTATGGTATGTAAAATGTTATATTACGGCTGCATTGTTATGGATGCGTCTCGCCAATTTAATGTGTTCTATAAACATTGCCTTGCTCAAACAATTAATTGAAAATGACTATTTCAAAATTATTAAAAACTATGGAATGGTATAATTAAAATAGACCCTTTCGTCCATCCTTCTTCTCGTCCGTGCCTTTACTCATCTATCCACTCATTTCCTCATTTTGTTCCACCCTCAACATTTCCACCCCATCCCATCACAACTCATACTACACCATTCCACTCATCGTAACCCACTCTACCCCATTCCATCCCATTCAACTCTCCCGTCCATCCTTCTATCATCTATCGATCTATCCCCGAATAGATGAAAAATTGTGTGCGTTCCATATGAAGTGCCAGATAATTCTATTTTCATCCATGGCAAAAACACAGCTTAATTAAACAATTTAAAATGCGAGAAACACGGATTTTTCAGACTGATGTTAAACCAGAACTTCCGCTTTAAGACACCCTATGTGCTTTCAATTTTTATGCACATTACGGACCCAAAATTAAATCTCCTTATTTTGAGTTTTTGTTATGGTTTCTAAGTAAAATCGTGTACGCAACTTGAACGTGCCATTTGTTTTATATTTACATAATTTTCACCATGAGGTGATGAAATTATTTTCACTCGTAGAAAAATTCCAAATCAACCAAAAGATGCGTAAATAACTGTTGCTTAGCACATTCAAAAAGGATATAATAACTGAGTTATACATTCCAAGATACATCCTCCGGTGAAAGGAGCATATTTCTTTTCGAGAAATATTCCTTGCTGTTTTGAGGTTAATGCCATGCACATCCATATATTTTGCTTACATTTGCAGCCATATCTGTGAACTTCAAATATCGTCTCTAACAAAGAAAATTACAAATAAGCACATCAGATTCTTGTTCCGCAGATTTAACTAGAAAGCATTAAACTATTGTGACGGTTGTAGTTTCATTTTACAAGAATATGATAAATTTAATTTTATGAAGTTCGATATATTCAGGACGAAATTAGTTTAAGCAAATCATGAAATTCGCTTTAGAATTTCTTCGAGTCATTTCCTGGATGCATATGTAAGGAGGGTTTACAACGTATTATTTTGCGGGGAAATGATCACCTCGGCTCATCGAAAGGACACGTGGAGAGATTATAAAAATCATACCTACACCCGCTTACGTCAGTACCGTCTAAAGCTCTGGTCAGCATACTCCTCGGATATTTAAACATTTTGTTTAATTGTTTTTGACGGCTCGTGTTCTGCTAGACCGTGCTAATAAGAATCTTGGACAGTATTTTAATCTTTAATCTAATCGTTAGCTACGCCGCAAGTCCACCAAAACATGGAAAGCCCAACCTTACTCTCACAACAGGTAAAGTTGTCTCTTGTAGCCTTATCATTAGTAGACGTGTTTGCAGTAATGTAGAGTAACTAAACCTTGCTGACATGTTTATTATAGTGTAGTAGTACTATAGATAACTAAACTAAATTAGGACACAAGGTTGTCCGTCAATAATTTTCTAACCTTCACCGCTGCTCCTACTCGGCCACCCCTCTGCCAAGTTTGCTGTCCCATCTGGTAACCTGAACTACATACCAGTCCTTGTCCCATCTAGCGAAGGCGCTGTATGAAATAGAGGCGATGTCGCAGTGTATTACTAGAAAATTATAATAAGAATATGCGTGTGTATTCAGGCTCTTTTGTTCTAAAAAGGAACACAAATTCCTAAGAATGCTCATACATGAAAAAAGCCAAAGTTGCCAAAATTCATAAACGTGAATTTTAGTGTTATTAAACATTATAAACTTTCTACTCAGCCTCTGAAACATGTCATGTAGTAACTTAAATGTCTGACTGTAGATTATTATAAAACTGAGGGGAAAGCGATACGTTTTGCATATATAAAAGTTGATAAACCATTTAAGAGAGAACTGCAATATTCAAACACTAACCTAGTCACAAATGGGCACAAAAATACCAAGCTTGTATACCACTAAACACTTTTTAAACTGCATAAATTCGGAAGCAGTGTTACCTTAGTGTCATACTGTTTCAACTATCGGCACATTCTCATTTTTAGATTGTTCCAGAATATGTATATTTTGATATAATGCAATGAAGTTTTGTGTACCTCCTTATTAACAACAGGCTAAAGAATTATTACAGAGTTTTGTTAATATGCTTAGTTGTGATGTTATACTCATACCTATTGTATAAATTTTTTGTAAAGAAATTGAATTGTTATATTCAAGGTTTATTTTATCCCAAGCTAGTAAGATTATTAAAAATCCATCTCTTTAATTTATTCGTGTGTTATTAATGAAATTTTAAAACATAATTGTTTTTAAGATTAATTGCACTGTGTGGAGCAATTTTTTAAAACAGTAAAGCAAAAAAATTATAAATAAAGATTATTATCTCTGTAACTAATATAAAATATTTTTACAAATGCTTACTCTGTCTACTCTATGTTAATCGCCATACACATTTGCAGAAACTTATATTAAAATATAATATGATTGCTAATTTCCTTATAGGCACAAGAGGGATATGGTAGGCTTTAAACGATAGTCAAGTCTTTTAAGAGCTGGTTGCTATGGAGCATTCCATTCTCTTTGAATTTCCAAGACATTAAAAAGAAAATAAATAAATAACGAATTCCCGTTTGAGAAGAAGTGTAAGTATTGGAAAATTCAAAAAAATAACAAGGAATATCTTGCAAACCGTTTCCAGGAAACAAAGGTATATGACATAAATTGTCTGTTTTAACGAGATCTATATATTTTTTGTACAAAAACTTCATCTATCTCTTACAGTTTACCAGTTATACAAAAGCCATTCAGAATGAAGAGGACTTTTGTGAACATTTCCAGAAAATTCAAGATATACATTTCATTTGTCATAAAAATATCTTAAATATGTAGTATTTTAATAATATCGTTAGAGCCATTTTTTTTAAAAATTAAAATTTTTGATAAATGTCGCATGTAAAGGTTAGTTTAGGGTGGGGAATTTCCTTTAAAATCTTTGTGTCGCATCTTTGAAAGATACTGAACCTAAATCGTAGTTTGGTATTTATCTGACTTTTAGTTTTTGAGTTATGCTGATCACAGCACATCCATATGTAAAAACACAAGAGAACACACACACTGGACTTTTCCTAAATGTTTTTGAGTCCGGGACCGCAAAACATGCATTTTCGTTGAAATCTCGGTATCGACCTTTTGGGTGGAATGCGATACTTCCCCTACTTACTATACGTAGCGGAGAAAGTAAAAACATGCATGAAGCTTTGTTTACTTACTATAGTGCTTTTCCTTCACACTGTGGCCACAGCACACTATTCGTGCGCCAGCCGCCGCCGCTCGCAATCCCACCGAAGCCCATATAATATCCTCGCAACCGCTTTATGTCGCTTAGTTGCAATAATTACAATGAATAAGCACATACCTACCATAAGAGATGTTGGAAATGTTGCTCTTTTCTAGCCACATATTTTTGTCATCTTCTCAGCACATTTTCATTCACATTGGGAAGTTCAATATCTGAAATTGAGCGATTTCCTTCCTGTAGTAGAAAAATGTATCAGTGGATGAAGGAAAACAATTGTAAGGTTAAATAAAATGTTTTAGAAAAGAAACATTTCAAATCAAAATAAAAACTCATCTATAATTGAATAGTAAAATGTCTATTACTCCATATATCAGAAGCGTAGACAATGAATAGGCAACAAGAAAGAAGATTATTAACAACAGAGATGCATTCTTGTCGGAGGGCTTCTGGAATCTCAAGAATGGAATAAATTAGAAGTACAGAAATTCGGGAAATAGTGCATATAAAAATAATGTATTGGAAATAACAGGAGAGAGAAGATTAAAATGGTTCTGCCATGTGAAAAGAATGGGTAATGGTAGAATAGTAAGATTGGTGCTATAATGGGAAGCTGAAGGGAACAGAAGGGAAATGCCAAGAGAACAATGGATGGATGGGGTCCGAAGAAGCATGGCGTCTAGAGGACTAACACATGAGGATACAAAGTATAGGGATTTATAGAGAAATAAACTTATGATTTGGTTGTAGGAAAACTAACATGGCAGATAATTCCTAAAATAAAAAATCTGATGTGTGACACTCACATGACTTTCTCTGCTCTTGTACAACTATCTTTACAAACGCTCATTCTCCATCTACTTCATGGTAATCGATATGAACCTTTGCAGACTATCTTATTACTAATTTTCTTGTAGGTACAAGGGGAATATTGTAGGCTTGAAGTGACAGTCAAATATTTTAAGAGCTGGTTGCTATGTGGAGCATTCCATTCTCTTTGCATATTCAGAGCATAAAAAAGAAACGGCTAACGAAGTATAAGTATAGGAAAATTGAAATAAATAACAAGGAATATCTCGGAAATGCTGCGCTTGACAAAAAAAAATGTATATGACATAAATTGTATGTTTTAACGAGATCTATGTTTTTGGTACAAAAATTTTGTCTATCTCTTACGGTTTACCAGTTATGCAAAAGCTATTAAGAATGAAAAGGAGTTTTTGTGACATTCCCAGAAAATTCATCATATACATTTCATTTGCCATGAAAGTATCTTAAACCTGTCAAATGTTAATCAAAATCGTTACAGCCATTTTTGAGAAAATCAAAATTTTCGAAAAATGTCGATGTAAAGGGTAGTCTAGAATAGGGAGATTTTCTTGAAAATGTTCGTGTTGTATCTTTGGCTGATACTGAACCTAAATACCAGTTTGGTATTTATCCGAATTTTTGTTTTTGAGTTATGCTATTCACAGACAAACACTGACCTTTTTCTAAAAATGCATTTTGTACTTCCCCTACTAACTGTACGTAGTAGAGAAAGTAAAAATTGATCTTAAGTACCTACCTTATTGGCCCAAGTCCTTTAGATTTATAATTAATTGGCCTAAAAGCGTGGCAAAGAGGTAATTAGGATGCAATGTAGTTACGTAACTAATTGATCGTGGCTGAATGCAAGAAACCATTGTAAGCCAAGATATTGTTGCTATGCCTACTTTTGCTCAGGTAAATATTCGGATCTCCGTCGGATGGATGATGTAACACGGAAATGTGATCATAATAATAAATTTAGCACTGAAGTTGCACGGAAATGACGAAGAAACCTTCCCACCCAGTCGAGGGTAGAGCTTTAGAATTAGGGATGTGGTAACAATATAGAGACGAAGATTGGAGGTGGGTCCTCGTTCATCCCCTACCGTGTCATCCTCCACCTCCGGCAATACCCAGATAACTCTAATTAACTCTCGGAAATTAACAAAAGCATTAGGCACAAGTTGGTGTGTGCTTTATTAAGGAAAGTCTCTCACATCGACTAAGCCACTCGTAGCCATCCCAGAATGGCCAAATAATGCTAGATAACAGGCCAAACTCTAGTTAAAATGTCTTGATGTGTTGCATTCACATAAATTTCCCTACTCACTCTTCTACAAACTATGCTTACGTAAGCTTAATCTTTTATATGCTTCATGTTAACCAAGATAGACCTTCATTACACAGCTTGTTTTAGATATAAGAATGATACAGTAGGTTAAAGAGAGTATTTTTTTAAATGAGCATCCCTAAGTGATGAGTTAACAATTTTAAACATCTTGGATGACCACGAGAAAAAGGAAATAGCAACTTTACAATGATAAAGTATGAGTATTTGAAAATTTAAGGAAATAAATAATATATCGTAATTAACTAACACCACATTTTTATTTTGCTTAAATGGCGTGCTTTAACGACTTCTACATTTTTTGTGCAGTGAAGTTTTACATTATTTCTTGCAATGTAATAGTTAAACAAGTCATTTAGAATGAAGAATATATCAGACTATTCGTTGAACATTCAACTAACATATTTTATTTATTTATTTTTTATTTATTATTTTTTATGTTTTCTTTTAAAATAGTTCCCTTGTTTTACCCAGTTTATGATACCGTGTTATTACTGTTTTCGTAACCGCTTATTACCGAAACGTACATACACACACAAATACCCATGCCCATGGGTGACCTTCAACTTGGTGGAGCGCCGAAGCTATACTCTCCAGCGACCACGGCTACAAGAGCTGGCAAATTTGTCATATAAATATCGTAAACTTGTGGTGTGTTAATCAAAATGTTGACGAAATGAAAAAATAATGAAAGCTTTACATATAAATGAATGGTTTTGGTTAGCAGGATTCTCTTGAGAACCTTCATATACTATCCTTACTGAGCGAGGTGGCACCGCGGTAAATGTGCGACTCGCATGCGACAGATACCTGGTTTCACTTTGACCCATAGGAATTTCGTTCTTTCCCCATTTCGGCAAGCGAATGCCGGGGATGGTTCATCTTCTACCACAGCTCTCCTGCTCCTCATTCCTGTACCCTTCCTTCTCCTTGTCATCCGTTTCAGGGTTGTAGGACCAGCTGACGTTGTTCGGTGATTGGCCTGGACGGTGAGGTTTCTTCCCTGACATCGTTACCAAACTGCAAAGCTAGGTCTCACCTCCGAGTGGACACCACCCTACGGTGGTTCTGTGGCTTGGGTGGGCCGGGCGGTGTTGGCGATTACGTATCTTGATACGACAGGGACCCCGTCCATGCTTGCGTCCGGTCATCCATATCTTGCCGCCCTTCGGGTCTCTCCCCGCCTTCCTCCCTCCCAAAGGTCATGGTAGAAGCAAAATGGGTCGTTTTGGCCTATTTGCGATGCTAAACCGCGGATGCGTGGGCACCTCCGTTCGTACATACCTTTACCATTATCTTTTATACTGTTCTTGGTATTTAACTGACTTATAGTTTTTGAGTTATGGATTTTACAGACAGACTGGAAGCTTACAGATCAGACGCGCAGACAAATAGAAACTTACACGTTTTTCTAAAAACCCGTTTTTTTTATTTATTCGAGAATCTCAAAGAGTGTACTTCTGGTAAAATCTCAATATCGAAATGTTGGATGGATGGCATTACTTCTTCTCTATATGCACTGAATTACTCCAAATCCCCTTCCTGACATTGAACACGCCGGCAGCAGGAGATTTTGAGGGCGTAACAAAAGGTTGTGTCATAATCCTGGCGCAAGCATGGTGGAACGACGTAATGGGTTGTCCATGCTTGTCATTGGCTGGTTTAAACAACATCAGTTATTGCAGCGCCTTAGCAGGCAAGAGCAGGAAGTGGTTTCCCCGGGCGAAGGCAGTGGCCAGTGAACGAGGAAACGACATAGTGAGTAGACCGCCTAGCAAATCTAGTTTGCATTTGGTTTGGGAGAGCATTTTCAGCATATTATTAACAAGAGTAATTTGTGGACATGTCTAAATTTAACTTCATACATTTTGGTAAGCATTTTCAAAATTTAATTCATTACCCTTGTTTATAAATGTTTTAGCTTGCGGGAGAAACATTTAATTCAATACTTGTAATTCTACACGATTCGAATTGGTAGTTGAAGCAAACAGAAAACCTTGTAAAGAATTAGAACTTGTAAAGGAAAGTAATAGCCAAAAGGAAAAGTGAAAGAGAAACAAGAACTGTGTTGTATTTATATCTGGAAACTATTTTATAATTTTATGTATGTTAAAGCTACAGGCATAATTGAAAACCCCATAATTGTTTAAGGCTTTATAAAACTGTTTTTGTGAAATAAAAACGTCAGCTTATTCGTTTGAGTAATTAAATCTGAGTTCCCATAACAATACATTCCTTAGAGGCAATAAATTACCATTAAGATTAAATTGGACAGCAGCTTCGTTATTTTTATAAAATGCTAACGAGTGCTTTGAAGGAATAATAACATGATCATCAGCGCACCGTTACAGTTCGTAGTAGAGGAAATGGTGAATAGCAATTCTCTGAGAAGGAATAAAAGAGTGTAATCAATTTTAATATGATTTTTGTCAGCTTTTCGTTGATTCTTTATATCTTTAAAGTAGTATTTACATAGAGTCCACCAACAGTGGGAACCGAATTTGAAACGGCGAAGTCATCCTCCGTGGTGTAATGGTTACCTTGCTAGTCTCCAGTTCTCGAGGTCGTGGGTTCAAACCCAGCGGAGGGCGATGGATTTCTTTCGGGCGTAAAAACCTTACATGGCTTCTTTCAGAAGGGAAGAAAAGCCGGTCTGATAAAGAGGCCCCTGAACAAAGATATCAGTCCTTCACGCCCAATACAGAATTGGGCGCTAATGACAACAGAGTTAAAGAGCGTCCATAAGTAAAACTTAATTTAATTTAATTTTTAAACTGTGAAAGCACAAGATAGTACAAGCAGAAAGCCTCTTAGTAAACGTGGGTTCGCAAATGAAGTTATTAAGATAAATTGCAAGTCTAAGATACAATCTGCTACTAAACTGCTCGACTGTACAGATTATAAGCTGCTGTACGTGGATGAGGATGCTTCACGACTACAGTTGTAATACGGTATCCAACACAGCTATGTCCAAAAACGGTAGGTCTTGATTTGCAAGATCAACTGGATTAACTCTTTGATGTTTTTGTCTCTGTGGTCATTTTAAAAGGCATACTATAAAGTGAGTTTAATGAACTCTATACAATAAAGGTTTTCGTACACGAAATTTATATAAACAAAACATGAACTATGTCCCAACAAAACTGAAGATGTCCTCAGGTACAACACCTTCCATTCCGAAATGTTTCATAATGTTAGACTCAACATCGTCCTTCCCATTTGAAACAGACTCTGGGGTGTCAATGCTTTGCTGGTATGATTCTAAATGTTAGGTTTCAACATGAGTTGACATGTTAAAACATGAGTTAAAAATTAACCAATTATTAGGAGAAGCTTAAAAAGCTAGCTTTCGTACTTTGTTATGTACATTTATTCCTAACACTAGTGTGCATGATATCGGAAGACTGAAAACTATTAAGTAATTCTGACTCACTTTTTATGCTGATTTCAGAACTGCTTTTAGTTTGTTTTCTATCACGTACAGTTTCTTCACAATTTCCCTTCAAAAATATAGAGTTGAGCCAGTAGATGATGAGTATTATTGAAGGGAAATTTATCACTTCTTGGAGGGAAATTTCCCAATACAGACTTGTAAGTCTTTAGGTTGTTACACCTGTAGATGCTGGTGGCTATTTGTAATTTAAGCATTATTGTTAATATCAGAGGCATGCATTACCAGTGTTATATCGTGATGGAAGTTATAAATACATTATGTCTACACAAGTGTGTGAACAATCCAAATGTTTTCTGCTACATTTGTGAAAATTATACAGTGCTTCAGCAGAGAACTGATATAACAGACTTTGTGAAAAAGTGTACCATGCTTATTTTAAAATGAAACTTGTTGACCAAGACAAGGCCTGGGCTCCAAAGACAGATTGCCATTATTGTGTTGAGAGGTTAAAATAGTGGATAAAAGGAAAGAAATCATGCATGCCAATTACAATTCCTATGTTGTGGAGGGAGCCTAAAGACCACCTTAAATACTGTTATTTCTGTTTATTTAATGTTCAGGGGTGCAATTCGAAAAATAAGAAACTCATTGTGTATCCAAGTATTCTTTCAGCCATCAAGCCAGTTCCACACGGAGAAGATCTGCCTGCTCCTCTTCCTCCAGCTGTTTTAGAGAACTTGGAAGAAGATTGTGTTGAAAGTGAGCCTCATGCAGTCATCGAGGACGATTCTGATGATATCTACCGCCCTGAATACGACGTGACTCCACAACTGTTCTCTCAGAGTGAACTAAATGATTTAGTACATGATTGGAATTTGTCTAAGGAATCTGCAATACTACTAGGCTCCCGTCTTAAAAATAAGAATCTTCTAGAACCAGGAAGACATTACTCATGGTACAAACACAGAGAACAAGACCTATTTCCTTTTTTCACACAGATCGAGTCCTTAATTTACTGCAATAACAAACGAGTTAATGCCCTTTTATGACATTGAAAAAGATTCTACTCAGTGGAGACTTTTTATAGATTCATCAAAGAGGAGTCTGAACGGCGTGTTACTGCATAATGGGCATGTGTATGGATCCATTCCTGTCGCACATTCAGTTCAAATAAAAGAGAAAGTTGAAAACATGAAGATACTTTTAACAAGTATCAAATACGAGGAACAAAATTGGCGTATCTGCGGTGATTTCAAAGTTATTGGAATAGTATCAGGACAACAAGCTGGGTTCACAAAAATACCTTGTTTTCTGTACGAATGAGACAGTCGGGCAAAGCAAAGACATTGGAATGTGAAAATATGGCCCCAGCGGAAAAACTTGTTGCCTGGAACTAAAATAATCCTGCACGAACCACTTGTAGTGAGACAAAAGATATTGCTTCCGCCACTACACATAAAATTGGGCTTGATGAAGCAATTTGTAAGGGCTCTACCACAGATGGACCCTGCTTCAAGTACCTTTCCAAGAAATTTCCCTTCATTACACAAGACAAATTGAAGGCTGGAATTTTTGTTGGTCCTCAAATAAAGAAATTCATGAAGGATGAAGATTTTGAGAACACAATGAATGAGAGAGAAATAGAAGAGTGGACAGCCCTCCGATCAGTTACTGAAAACTTCTTAGGCAATAACAAAAATCCTAATTACAAGGCCATTGTCGAAACAATGTTGGAAAATTTCAAGAAGATGGGTTGTAACATGATTGTAAAGATGCATTTTCTGCATTCACATATCGACTACTTATCAGAAAATCTTGGACATTTTAGTGAAGGGCACGGTGAACGTTTTCACTAAGATATTAAGGAAATGGAGAGAAAGCACCAGGGGAGATGGAATGAAACTATGATACCCAACTACTGTTGGATATTGAGGAGGGACAGTCATCTTCAAGGATCTGCAAGGAAGTCAAAGAAGAGAAAGTTTGAAAAAAATTAAATGAAATACCTTGGCATCTTGTTTTGTTAAAATGTAGTCATGAAATTAATTAGGGTAGTTTTTGAGACTGTTGTTAAAATGTTTCTTGAATAAAAACTTACCTTGGGTGAAATGATATTTGAATACTTTTCTACGCTCATTAGTAGAATTGTAAAAACATTACTTCTTATTTTGTGTAAAAACCTACGTGATAGAAAAGAAACGGAAGTTATTTCTGGAATCAGCATAAAAACGTGATTCAAGAACCCGTACTATTAAGAAATTATCTGACTAAAAGTTTGAAAATGTAGACTGGTGTAATCAATGATTTTCTGTAGCAAGAATGACAGTTTGTTTGTTTTTATTACCTTTAAGGGTAGTATGTGATCTTGATATGATTTAAATGTAGCAGTGAGTGTGCTCTGATATCTCAATCAGTTAGAATATGACGCAGTAATTTGTATCACAAAAATGTAAATGTCAGAGTGATTGTAGTGTGAATATGCATTGTTGTGTGACATTGATTTGAGAAGTTTGTTGATTGTAATCATTGTTGAGAAGTGGGTTTATACGGCCTTACTGAAACTGACAATAATAGCGTGTAACAATGTAGCGAGGGGGTGAGCTGTTTATCATTATTAGAAACGAGCAATTGACGTCAGAGTGGCGTGTTTTTCTTAGAATTTGCGGGAACATTTTCCCTAGAGCATATGTTTTCGTAATTTTCATTGGATATAAATATAGACGCTAATGTTGGCGCGTTTTATTAACCAATAGCAGCTCGGTTATAAATCTTTAGGCATATCGGGCGAAGGAGTATAAATTCGTGTCAGAGTCAAGTTTCACAGAGTCCAACAGAAGCATTCGCGTATAAGACATCGATGAGTTCAACGGAAGCAGTCATGGTGAATACATCGCACAGTTTATCGATTTGCAGGTTACGCGCAGCAAATTTATGAAAAATCTCTCGTGTCGTAAAGTTAATTACACAAAAAGTTGAAGTACGCGAATTAATAATGTGCAGTAAATAAGTTATTATAACAGTTTCAGTTTGGCGAGTGTCAAGATTAATAGGTGAAAGTGAATAATGTGTTACGACAATAAAAGTGTAAAACAAATTCTTTCATCAGTGTTATCTTTGGATAAAAACTCCTTTCCGTTTACACACCCTGTACAAGAGAAGTGCTTGACCGAGAAATCATACCTAGTCGGAGGACAGTGAACCCAAAATTAAATACAATAACAGGCGCTCAGTAAAAGATAACACGAAGTGACCGCGACAAATTGTCTTTTATACGTGCGGCAGATAAACAGTAGCATCTTTCGAACACAAACATTAATACCGCCACAAATATGAGGATGGAGTGAATAAAACAATCCGTTATTTCAGAATGGAAGGATTCGCAGCTGCTCGCATGGACGCTGCAGTGTAATCGGTGCACATTGAAGGTAGAAGATGGCTGTTACTGCATAAGAGCATATAACACCCATATCAGTTTGCATAACAGAAACTAAAACCTCTGAAAATAATCAACTTCTTCGATTTCAGCAGCACTTTAGGAAATTTGTTATGATTGTAGTCTATAAAGCTATCACTTCCAGCTTGTCATTCGCTTTAAGGAAGAAGAAAACTGCAATCTGGTATGAAAATATATGGTTTAAGTTTCAATGTTACCCTTTGAAAGTTCGGCCATACTTGGGGGAGGTAAATTACCCTGTCACTCCAGTGGCTAGAATATTATGGTCGAAAAAAGATGTGCTCACGCTGGTACGGGTTGCAGCTAAATTTTTTCAATACCAACATAATCAGCTCCGTTCCATATGGGCCATATTTTATGCATGGCAGTATATCGGGAGTGAGTTCAAACAACATGGTACAGACCTAAGGGTTAGCAACTGCGATACCGTCCTCATTGGGACAGAGTTCGTTAACAGCGCTGTAAAGCACTCCCAACACAATTAAACCGGAGCAAACAGTTGTAGATACTTGTTAATGATTTAGAAAACCAACAGGGTGTTCAGATGAATCTCAAGTTCAATATTTAGTGTTGCGCTTAATTATTTAATAATATTTTGGGCATACCCATTAAAATTTATGAGTGCGTAGTAATGTGATATCCAAATTCTTATGGGCGATGAGTTCTATTTGCATATAGGTCAAGTTAGCTGCTGAAGTACTTTTTACCAACCAAAAATATGGCGTGTTGTATAGAAACCATGAAATTATAATACAATTCCAATGTAAAACTTAGTAAGTCTAAAATACAGTCACAATTATCTTGTTAACGGTTTATTTGCAAAGTCATATTCACTATGACAACTTTTCTTCTTCCAGCATATGCACTTCACTCTTTCAGTTAGTGCTGTCACTTCTGATACATCCTGTGTATTGCTATGTTACATGGTATTGTTGCATAAGGTGTATTAGAGTTCTGGTTTCGGTTAGTGAAAGAAAGCTGATTTATTGCTTTCACCTCATGCATTTTCCAAGTTACGTATGCATGTACACTGCCGTGCATTAGAAATTTCTCTAGATCGCATTAGTGATTTTCCGTCCGTAGGTATTCCGCCTTCAGTAACCAACCTTTGACACTACTCAGCCAGTATCAGTTCTCTGTGTGACTGCCGTGAAAAACAATTTAGGGACACCTCAATAAAGTTTATGCAATTACTAATAACTTTAGAAGCAAAATTAAATGGTGCTGATCCTAACAATTTATGTTTGCACATCAGGGATTGAACGTAATTATACATTTAGTAAAGTAATAAGATAAAAGAAATTTCAGGTTAAATAATCACACTATTTTGTTATTACGTAATATATTATAACTTAAAGTTGTGTATTTTTCAGCTGTATTTTATTTCTGTCTTAGTATTTATTTAACAATTAGCTTTGTAGTTGATTTAAACTTTCTGTGTATATTTAATTTTTTTATTTTAAATTTCATAACACATAATATACTTTAAATAACATAACAGGTTTAACAGTAACTGTACTCCGTATAACTGGAGATTTAGATAATTGAAATGAAATTAACGGCTCGTACTGTCTTTCTTTCGTATCCCTCCTACTCACAAAAATGCACCCCAAAATAATTGTGAAATGCTACCCATAAAAACAAGTTTCGTATAATTTGAATATTCCGAGACAGTGATTTCTCCTACCTTCACTACGCCGCCAAATGCGCTTCTCAAAGTATTCCATCATCCGCTTTGATCGTCGTATCCAAAAATTTGGTCAGCTCGAGAGGTACTTCTCTTACCAGAGTGCTACTGTCGGCTGAATTAATCTACTAGCTTGTCAAATGCGCACACCCCAGTGAGTCAATTCCAAATTTGAAATTAAGTTTTATTTATGGGCGCTCTCTATAACTAGTATGGGCCTTAGCGTCCCATTCTATATTGGGCATAAAAGACCGGAAATTCTACTCAGAGGCCTCTTAATGAGGTTTGAGGTTCTTTTACGTGCCAAAAATCCACGACACGAGGCCACCGACTTTACTTCCCTTCCGAAGGAAGCCGTTCTAAGGACTGTTAGTCCGAAAAAAATCCATCGCCCTACGCCGGGTTTGAACTATGATACCCCTAACATGGTACCCCTAGATCACTGAGAATATAGGACCAATCCCGCCTCCTAGAGTGTGCGTTCGAAAATGTTCCAAGAGGTATGTTAAAGAAGACGACAAATCTTGCGTTTTACAGCAGACGATAAGGGAAGGGAAAATGGTACACAAAAGCAAAGCAATTCTCCAATATGATCTTACTACCCGGTTTAAGGACAAAAAAAGGCAAAATAATGTATCTGTTACACTCACATGACTTTCTCTACTCTTGTACTCTTATTGCTAGTTTTCTTGTAGGTTCAAGGAGAATATGGTAGACTTTAAGCAATAGTCAAATCCTTTAAGAGCTGGTTGCCGTGTAAAGCATTCTCCCTGCATGTCTAAGACATAAAAAAATAATAACGAATTCGGATTTGTCAAAAATTATAAGTATTGGAAAATTAAAGAAATACGGAATATCCCTTAAACGATTCACTTGCTAAAGAAAAATGACATAAATAGTGTGTTTTAACGAGATATATATTTTTTGTGTAGTAAAATTTGTCCATCTCTTACGGATTACCAGTTATGCAAAAGTCATTCAAAATGAAGAGAACTTTTGAAGAGATTTCCAGAAAATGTAAGTTATGGACTTCATTTGCCATAATAATATCTTAACATGTTACTTTAATCAAAATTGTCACAGCCATTTTTTAGAAAATCAAAGTTCTTGAAAAGTATTTCACGTAAGGTTAGTCTGAATTGCGGAATTTTCTTGAAAATCTTCGTGTCGCATTCCTGGAAGATATTAAACTCTAATATCAGGTTTGGTATTTATCAAAATTTTCGTTTTTGAGTTATGCTGTTCACAGACAGACACACACACACAGACAGACAGACAGACAGACAGAGACATGTTTCCAAAGTTATTTTATTTGGATTCAGGGAACCTAAAAGCATGTACTTACAGTGTAATTTAGGTATCAAAATTTTGGGTGCAATGCAATACTTCCCCATACTTACTATATGCAGTAGAGAAAATAAAAAAGGTTGCTAAATAGATGTGAAATGAGAAGGTCGTTTAAATACCGCATCTATTAGACGGTTTCACCAGTATTGCTATACAAAGGGAAAGTCTAAACCAATACAACACAACTCGCCCTTCTAAACGAAGGGGTGAACATTATTTGCATATGTGGTTAAATTCGATGACAGCTACGACATTTTTATCAGTGACATGGGACGAAGGTAAAAGTAACTGCAGCCAGCGAACGGCGATAAGAAAATCGCGGTGGTGTAACATAAAAGTACAAGACAAGTTTTACTGTTCTCCTTCGGTAGTTCCACCATATTTTGGTGGAGATAAAGTATCTTTCCTATCCTGTGCTTAGAATTATGCTCGAAAAAAGGACACGCTGGCAGAGGGTAGGGCTACACTTTTCAGTACTAACATAAATATCTGTGTCCCATTATGGGCCACATTTGTGCATATCAATATACGTGACTAGTATATGACTTTTTGAACACACAAAATTCAAAATCAAATAGCTTCAGGTTTAGATGTAAATATTACTTTCACAGTGAAAATTAAATGTTCCGTGTTTTGTAACGGATTAGTGATAATATTTCCGTTTGGGTCGTATTCAATTTGGAATATATTAGGCCACTTATAATTTAATGGATTTTGATCAGAAATGTTGCTTAAGTTAATAGCTGATTCACGTGTCTCTGTATTAAACTTGTGTGCAATACAGTGCATTCGCTTCCCCCTGCTTCCGGCAAGCTGGGCGGGTGATCGCAGGTAAGCGCAGAGGATTAGATAGCAACGTGTATCAACTCTTAAGCTTATCCTACTCTTTTATTGGTTTTTTATTGTTATTCACTTGAGTACTAATCTTGTCACAGAAGATGTTGCAGATAGTGTCCATCTGCATTGATGCATTCTTTACATCTTTTGATGGAATTTTCATTCACCCGCTGAAGTTCAATAGCTTTTTACATTGGTTACGTTCATAAAATTCTTTGTTCAAGCGTGAATTTCGCGATTGCCATATCAATGTATTTTAAAATAAACCTAGGACGCGTCTTATACACTGTACTACGTTTTATACGGTGTAGACATAAACAAAACCTGCGTGCGTCTTCTAAACTGCATAAACGGAAACCACCACAGCGAGGCAGCATGAATGTAGTCTGTATTACTGCTGCTCCGTGCTTGGATGTGATTGCCCGGTCGCCGGGGGAATCGAACGTATTGTAGAAATTACTTTTATAATCTACTGTCGAATTACATGGTCCCCAAAACACTAAATAGTGCTATTTATCTGGTTTTAAATGTTTCGTATCTTTACAATCTCTCTTTATTAAATGATAAAACTTACTACAAACACTTTTGAAAATATGTTCGACATTTAAGTTGCGGAAAGATGCTTTGATTATCAGGATCAGCGTTATGTAATGTATTGTAAATAGCAAAGGATAGCAGTTACGCCTGATTAAAACAAACTATTTCATGTTAGACCTACGTGAAAGTTGTGTAGGTACAATTTTTGTAGGGATTTGAAATTTTGTGATCCACCGAAGAGGTTTAAAATTCAGTGTGTAAATGCTGACTGGCCGCTGTCGAATGGCGATAATGAACTTATCAAATTAACTGGTCACTTAATTGATGGTAGTTCGAACTTTGCCCAATAGTACTCTAGATCAGGCACATTAATACCAATCAGCTGAAAATATCACTGATTAATCTACCAGAATTATAGTTTTTACTGTAAAGTACTTTAAAATGGTAAGCAAAATGCCTAATGTTAGCAAACGTTGCAAATCATTTTCCATAAATGAAACACAATTAAAATATGAAATATTGTAAATAGATCTATTTATCTAGTTCAATAATATGGAATAGTATGTTGTAACATTTAGCAAAAGCTTTAGATCTCTGCTTCAAATAGTGTTTCAAGAAATTAGTGACTAAAATGTATTTTTTTGGTATTGTCTAATAAATAAATTATCATTTATTTTCGGAATACAATCTGCATGAAGATGAAACTTCGTGGAGACACCTATGTGTTAACATTACTTAATGTTTTTAGGTGGATCTATAAATTAAAATCCGAAATTTACATGTTTTCTTTATTCCATAATCATTACTTTTGATAACTGGAAATCTTCTGTGTTATAATGCTATCATGTGTGTTACTGAACCAGAGCTGAATGCACCTTTCAGTGAATATTCTAAGAATTGTGCAATTCTGGTGAATCCTATATCTAACATTGAAACAAATGGAAAGCTTTAAAAAATTCAACTCCTTTTTAAGTTCCCCTCTGTTGTTTGTGTAGCTTGAAACTGAATTTTCTGTGTAAAATCCTAGTTACCTGGTAAACAAATACATTTCATACGGGACACAAGAAACTGCGCGCATGCTCAGACCTTACAGCAATGCTTCATCTTGCTTGCCAGCAACAAGGTTCGTGTGATATACTCGTGTTTAGGCAAAGCCATTATAATAAATAACAATTAGCAAAACACGAGCCACGCCATGTCCCAGCACGTTGAGAGAGGGGTAAGGCTGAGTTTCAGGAGCAGTAGAAACAATGGAATGAATCCAGGTGCTGTACGACACGTTAATGAGGCGGATTTTAGTTGCCCGTAAATTCGTACGCTTGTAACTAAATTCTTTGCTTATATATAAGTATATACAAACTACATGTTCCACATTTTGGAGAAAAATTTCATTACAGAACATCTTACAGTTATCTTCTTGCATTTGGCATATATATTTTAGCATTAATCTGATAGTCTACTTGTAACTAATATATTTGGAACATCTGAGTTTATTTTAAGTTTTACATATTTTATGTACAGATTGGGCGAGAAGTCCCCGTATTCCTCTAAGTATCAAATATTATTATGCTATGTAGGTATAGAACTTCTTATCAATTGTCGGAATGAATTGCTGAATTCATGGTTACACGTTTTCGCTGTCGAATTTTAATTTGTAGCCATGGCAGATGTGAGCGGTCATAGTTAGACCATTGAGGGGCGCTTAGTAACAAGTGTTGGGTGCACGAACGACAACACACAGGGCAGACAATGAGACAGATTATAGGAGCATTCCAGGAAACATTTAATAAGGCTCCACCGCGAAAAGTAACACTTCTGGATTGGGAAAGATGTGCTTTTGCTTTTGGCAGTGTTAAAGAGTGGAAGGCAGAATACACGAGAGGAAACATGTGCCGGAGTCTCTGCTTCGATTGAATAATCTCCTATGAAGTCGATATGTAGACTTGCTTCGGAATTCGGTATACAATGGACAACAATGTGAGATCACATGAAAAAAGAGCTTAAGCTCAGACCTTTTCGACCGACCTTCGTAAACAACTTATCGAATAGAGACCGGAATGGGCGCGTTTTAGTATTCCGTGCTTTGCTAACTCGATTTCCAAATGGAGTGAACCGTGCCAAGGTTATGTTTTCAGATGAATGTGGGATTTAGCTCAGCTGCATTGCCGTGTGGGCCAAAGAGAATCCTCATTACACAGTCAAGTTAGAAAGGAACCCGCCTCACGTAACTATATGGGTAGCGCTGACATCACATCTGCTTGAACCTCACTTTTTTAAAGGGACTGTGAATGGCGCAAATTATTTACATATGTTACAAAATGGTTAATACTTCTGCTTGAAGAAAGGGGCCTCACACAACGCATGTGGTTGCAGCAAGATGGAGCACCTCCTCATACACTTTTGCAATGAGCTAGTTCTTAAATGAACACTTTCAAGGACGGTGAATAGGTCGTGGCTCATCAGAAACACCAGTTCCCTTGAAATGGCCACCAAGAAGTCCTGACCTCGCCACTCTTGACAACTCGTTGTAGGGAGTCATTAAGACAGATGTATGCACGTCATTGCACTATAAACGAAGAACTGCGCAATGTTGTTGAGGATGCATTTCGCACTATAGCACCGGACATGCTCAAGAATATGTCAAGAACATGTATGCATATGGAACTGTGTTTACAGCATGATGGGGAACACATATATTGGACACTTAATACGTAAGTACTTGTGATAAATTGATTGAAATTCGATACTAGGGGTTACGGGGACTTCTCGCCCATCCTGTAGGTGTTTTTCGACAATTGTATTATTACTGACTAAGAACATTTTGAAACATTGTAGAACCTAATGCTCTAGCTATTTTCAGACACAATATACATTTTAATGCCCGAGATACGGAACAGTTAGTTTTAAAGTAGTTCTATAATAAACAAATCGCCACACACAATAATTTTTTAAGTAAGCAAATTTGATGTTACTGTTCGATGACTTATCTTTGGCAAAATGAGCCAAGCGAGTCAGATTTAAAATCCCGTAAAGTATAGTATTAAATATTTTAGTTACGAGGGGCGCTCTAAACGTTCTCGGCCTGACTCGGAGATGCAGCGAATATGCAAAGTACTATAACAGTCTTAAGTATCCTTTGAGGGGCAGTGCTGAAATGTTTCAGACGCCCAAGCGTAGTCACTCGATTGTGATAATTGTGTAAGCATACTAGTATGAATATTTTATAAAAAAATTGATAACATTGAAATGCCGCTGTGATAGAGTACTGCGTATTGAAGGCTTAACCCCAATAGGAATAAAAAAACAGTTAAATTTGATATAAAGGACTCCTCAAGGTTAAAAAGGGACTGCCAAATTTAAGCTGGTCTTATGCACCTCAGAACTGAGTTCAGTTATCGTTAAAGCCAAATTTTGCAGGTGTGTCATGTAACATATACAGACCTCAAGGAATGTCGCGTGTGTGGTCACACAACATGCACGGTCTTTGGGCTTGAGTTCGGTTACTATTAAGGTCAAATATTGCAGCTCTGGCCTCACAAGATAAATAAACTTTAAGGAGTATATCATATAGGACACACCAGGCCTTAACAGGATACATCTATTCAAGATGATGAGTACTCAGGGTGTTACAAAACCACAACGACCGACAGATAATAAAAAAATTAATAATATAATTCTCAGTGACCACCTATTGAAGGTGCGCGAATTGGTTGACATTGCAAAGACCAAGACAGGCCATGTTCACTACCTTTACACGAAGTTTTGGGTATCGTATGAGAGAGCTGTAAGATTGATGGGTACCCATTTGTTACCAGTGTGCCAAACACCTTCAAAATAAGACCTCCCAAGTGCATTTAAGCGAAACTTCCAGTGAGTTTCTCCGAAGTTTAATAACAGTAGATAAAACGTGGATTTACCAAAAAACGCCAGAGATAAAGAGACATACCAAACAGTGATGACAGCAGTTGAAAGTGCACCAAAGAAAGCAATAACGGATCCAGGTATAGACGAGGTCATGTATTGTCTGTCTGTTCAAAAGTGAACCAGAATTCGGGTCCTGTGCTCGTAACCAACTGTTCACTTCTGTTTCATCTTCGTCACGGTGTTAAAGTGGGTGTTAAAGTGATTACCTCCAAGATGATCTTTGAGTCAGATGAACATGTGAAAATCACTTGGGAAAAGATCTGGTGAATACGGAGGATACGAGAAAACTTCCGAGTTTTCTCGTATCGTCCGTATTCACCGGAGCTTGCGCCAAGTGATTTTCACATGTTCCTCCAACTCAGAGGTAAGCACTTTTAATACCGATGATGAAGACAAATCAGTGAACAGCTGGTTGCGCGCATAGGACCCGACCTAGTACACCAATGGCTTGCAAAAACTTGTGTGATGTCCCCAAAAATGCTTGAAAAAACATGTTAACTACTCAGAAAAGTAACAGAAGGATTGTACAATATAAATAAACTTAATTCAACATGATCAGTTGTGTGTAATGGTTTTTATAGAATAGCAAAGCTTATTTATTGGACGCCTCTCGTATGTAGAGAAAGTCGTGTGAATGTATTCCATCAGATTTTTTAATATAACCTGGGACAAAAGTCTCTAAAGCGACCAATATTCTTCGGAGTTGTATATTTTGTAGGCTAACCCTAAACAACTATTCTTATAGGAACGAGAGGATTTTTGCTATCTCATGTTTCAGAGAATAAACAATCTGAAGTTTCTAGAAGCCTATAGAGCATATGTTTCAGATGCAACGGTAGTATCTGTTTATAAATATTACTGCTCTGTTTCCGATGTGAAGATAATGTATCTCCAAAATTTGGAAAATCCACAGTATATAAGGACTATGTTGTTAAATAATTATACCCGAAATTACGCACCATAACAGTAATGTTTCTGCCATGTTCCAAAGTTCCAGATTGCATGGTTATTGAATATTTAATTTCATTTCTTTATAAAAAGATACTCTACACCATGCATTTTTAAATATATTTCCATAAAACATTCAAGTTTTATAGTAAATGAGTTGAAAAATATCTATTATATCATATTTTTGTCACACTCAAATATTTTAAAAAAGGTATTAATTTTTGTACTCTTCAAAATTCTTCATCTTTGTTCTTCCTCTTCTTCTATAACGTATTACACTTTGTTGTAGGACGTACACCCTCGAGGACTAACAAGCCAATGCCTTGGTCAGTAGCCTGTGGAGGAGCAAGCAAACTCTGGATCATAGCATATCCAGGATGAGTGATCAGCCCAAGCCTGTTATGGCGGTGAAGAGGAGCAAATGAAACGAGCAAAGGAATAATAGGAAAATTCGCGGATCAAATTAATCAACCCAGCATTCACCTACCGACCAAGGAAAACCGCTAAGAAACCTTTTGGTCGATCGCAGGGATTGTACCCAGGATTTTCCAATTGCGGGCCATAGAGGTTATCGTTTGAGCCGTTACGCCCAGTTGATTTTTTCAAAATTAATAATTTACTTATCAAAATTTGAGAATTATTTTAAAAAAGCTCATGTGTTACACTCACATGAACTTTTCTACTCCTATACAAACTATTTTTACAAACGCTTATTCTCCATATGCTTCATGTTAATCGAGATATCGAGATGTTAATGTTATTGCTAATTTTCTTGTAGAAGCAAGGGAAATTGGTAGGCTTTAAGCTATAGTTAAATATTTTAAGAGCTGGTTGCTATGTGGAGTATTCCATTCTCTTTGCATTACCAGGACAAAAAAATGAATAACGAATTCCCATTTGAGAAAAAGTATAAATATTAGAAAATATAAGGGAATAACAAGCAATATCTTGAAAATGGTTCACTCAACCAAAAAAAAATGTATACGATATAAATTATGTATTTTAACGCGATCTACATCGTTTGTTTAGTAAAATTTTGTCTAACTCTCGTGGTTTACCAGTTATGCAAAGGTCATTCACAATGAAGAATGCTTTTGGAGACATTTCCAGAAAATTCAAGATATACATTTTATTTGCCATAAAAATTTCTAAAACATATGATACTTTAATCAAAATCGTTACAGCCAATTTTGATAAAATTAATATTTTCAAAAAATGTTCCATGTAAAGGGTAATGTGGGTGGGGGAATTTTCTTGAAATCCTTCGTGTCCATCTCTGAAAGATACTGAACCTAAATATCAAGTTTGGTGTTTATCCGCCTGTTCGTTTCTGAGTTATGCTGTTCACAGCACACAGACATACACATGGACATGTTTCCAAAAATGCTTTTTTTGGATTCAGGGGGCCTCAAAACATGTATTTCTGGTGAAATCTCGGTATCAAATTTTTGGGTGGAATACAATACCTCCCCTACTTACTATACGTATTAGAGAAAGTAAAATCATATTGCTATTTTCTTTAAGTGCTTTTGAAAAGAGGTACAAAAGCTGTTAAACAAATTAGTAAGTAGTTCAATGGTGTGGAGCATCTTGAATACCGCAAAATGGTGAAAAATGTTTGCGAAAAAGAAGGCTTAATGTGGGCATGTCAATTAATAAGCATGCGCCTCTCGCTTTATAGCTTCAGTTAAGTGGTAGGTTAAATAATCCAAGCAGAAAAATATCTGGTGTTGCACTCGCATGACTTTCTCTACTCTTGTACGAACTATTTTTGCAAACACTAATTCTTCATCTACTTCATGATAATCGAGATAAACATTTGCAGAAATTATTTTATAGCTAATTTTCTGGTAAGTGCAAGGGAAATATGGCAGAGTTTAAGCGATAATCAAATCTTCTGAGAGCTGTTTGCTATGTGGAGCATTCCAACAAACAAATGGCGAATTCTCATTTGAGAAAGAGTATATGTATTGATAAATTCAAACAAATAACAAGGAATATCTCGGAAATGCTTCACTCAACAAAAAACAAAGCATATGACATAAATGGTGTGATTTAACGAGACGTATATTTTTTGTGAAATAAAAAGTTGACTATCTCTTACGGTTTACCAGTTATGCGAAAGTCATTCAGAATGAAGACAACTTTTGGGGACATTCCCAGAAAATTCAAGATATATTGATTTGCCATGAAAATATCTTAACTTATGAGACTTTATTGAAAATCGTTAGCTATTTTTGAGAAAATCAAAATTTTCTAAACATGTTACATATAAAGAGTAGTCTGAAATGGGGGGATTTTCTCGAAAATTTTCGGTCGCATCCTTGGAAGGTACTATACTCAAATACCAAGTTTAGTATTTATCAGACATTTCGTTTTTGCTATGCTGTTCACAGACAGATACACAGAAAGACAGACATACACACGGACATATTCGCAAAAATGCTTTATTGGGATTCAGGGTGCCTCAAAACATGTATTTCCGGTGAAATTTCTGTATCAAACTTTTGGGTGGAATACGCTAATTTTCCTACTTATACGTAGTAGAGAAAGCAAAAACGACATTTTATTTTAAGTTTACAATTAATGTCATCTATTATAAAAATTATTTTTTTAATTTCTCAGATTTTGCGTCGAATTTTACAATTGCATACCTCAAATTTATCAACTTTCACGCTTTTTGAGTAATTAGCCCAAACGTGGAAAGCATTCCACCATTTTGCATTAACGAGATCAGTAAACGCTATTTCAGTTGCGGTTGCTGTTTATTGCTGAACGATTGCCAGCATTGTTCGGAGTTGAGCACATCAGGCAATTGCAAAGAGGCGTGTTTACCTGAAGTAAATTATTGGTTTTGTCGCCTTAATACCGGATGAAGTAACTGCAACTCCAGTCAGTACCGACACTCTTGATTATTGAATTGTTCTCAACAACAATACAACTCCCATTGTCTGTGGTCAGGATAGGAATGAGGCTGGAATTTTGCCACGAATTTGTAATGGCAAGGAATAAATTTCAATAGGGGGTGTTCCACCGATGATTTTGCTTCTCGAATACAGGCTGATTCAACTCATCCTGTTGCTAAATAGGGAATCCTGCATTTACAGGAGATGCCAGCTATATAAATGCGCTTTGAGGAAGGCGCCACTGGTTTTGTTTACATTGTCTTGACGCTTGGAATCAGAGGGGAATGAGAGGCAAGACGAGAGGGGAATATACAGTCGTACAATGAAAACCGTCAACTGTATACATAAGTTCCGCTTTCCACCAAACGCACTCATATTGTGGCCGATTACTAGCTTAGGAAACTCTAGTTTTCCAAAAGGCCTTTTCAGCTTATTACAGGAAACAGTCAAAATATGATATTTCATATTGTAAAACATGCTTGCTGTCATTATGGGAAAACGTACCTTCACATTTTGCAATGACTAAGATTAAATTCACATAATAAGATCTCTAATATTTCAAATTATTTTGGTAAAATCTTCATAATCTATGAAAATCTCCACTTTTTATATTTCATAAGATTTTCGCTTTTAAAATCATTTTTGTTAGCAATCAACGCGGCTTTCCATATATTTTATTCGGACAGTTTTCTATGAAACACATTTATAAAAAGCTAATCCAGGAAATGCGTCTGGAAAAACCTGCATCACTATTTTCAACAAGTCAGGTACCCTTTGACGCAGTAATTTGTATCACAAAAATGTAAATGTCAGAGTGATTGTAGTGTGAATATGCATTGTTGTGTGACATTGATTTGAGATGTTTGTTGATTGTAATCATTGTCGAGAAGTGGGTTTATACGGCCTTACTGAAACTGACAATAATAGCGTGCAATAATGTAGGTGGGTGAGCTGTTTATCATTAATAGAGACTAGCAAATGACGTCAGAGTGGCGCGTTTTTTTTAGAATATGCTGGAACATTTTTCCCCAGAGCATATGTTTTCGTAATTTTCATTGGATATAAATATAGACGCTAATGTTGGCGCGTTTTATTAGCCAATAGCAGCTCGGTTATAAATCTTTAGGCATATCGGGCGAAGGAGTATAAATTCGTGTCAGAGTCAAGTTTCACAGAGTCCAACAGAAGCATTCGCGTATAAGACATCGATGAGTTCAACATAAGCAGTCATGGTGAATACATCGCACAGTTTATCGATTTGCAGGTTACGCGTAGCAAATTTATGAAAAGTCGCTCGTGTCGTAAAGTTAATTACACAAAAAGTTGAAGTACGCGAATTAATAATGTGCAGTAAATAAGTTATTATAACAGTTTCAGTTTGGCGAGTGTCAAGATTAATAGGTGAAAGTGAATAATGTGTTACGACAATAAAAGTGTAAAACAAATTCTTTCATCAGTGTTATCTTTGGATAAAAACTCCTTTCCGTTTACACACCCTGTATAAGATAAGTGCTTGACCGAGAAATAATAGCTAGCCGGAGGACAGTGAACCCAAAATTAAATACAATAACAGGCGCTCAGTAAAAGATAACACCAAGTGACCGTGACAAATTGTCTTTCATACGTGCGGCAGATAAAAATGAAACATCTTCCAACTACCAACTAATAACAAATAAATAACATTAAAACTACCACACCTTGAGAAAATCTAGAATTTGCTCTGCGACGTCACATGCGAAATTAAATGCATTTTATTCTTCAAAAAATCATATTTTCGCAAACAGATGTTGTTAGGGGCATGTTTTAAACATTACTTAATTTTTATTAGCATTTAATTTCAACTATTTTGCAAATTAATTAAACATTAATGTTTATTACCATTAAGCAAGGATAAATGAACCAATGACCTCGTTTTATATTATTTCTTTGCTTAAGGGCTTCACAATGATTAGAATATTCAAACCCTACGTAATATATGCAGATGAAATATGAGTTGACATTTTATTATTAAATATAAATAAAATCTACAAAACTATTTTTTTAAACTAATGAACTGAACCTTATATAAATCCTTAAAGTATAGTATATTTTAGCTTGAAAATATTTAATTCAAAACATGTTGGGATTATTTGGTAAATTTTTATATTTTGCCAAAAACATTTCACGGTTTGGTAAACTTTTCTTAATATTTTGGCTGCCCCTACTTGTCACAGCATGTCACTGGTTCGAATCTCTAAACCTTGTAGATGCATTTTTAGCCATTCCTTTTGATTTTGAGAACTTCATGACTGAGATAAATTATTCCGTATGGGATATTCTAGATATCTGCCCAGTCTTTAAATAATCTCACCTGCAGTGAGTAAAAATGTTTCGTGTTAATTGTTACAAGAAACATTTAATCTGGTTACATTAGGAACCTTTTTTTATCATAGGTAATACCCACAAGAGGTTTCGAGTTTATCTCATTAAACTCTTATCACTAAATGTGATTTATTAACAGTATTCCATGGAATGGAATAGAATGTGTATAGGAGGGGACTCGGCACCCATTCAGTGAAGAAGAATATTCTACCTATGCCCCTGAAGGTGCGCGCCCGAGGGGAGGATGAGGTGAGAGGAGACACCGGACAGCCGGAACCAGGAGCGACGGTACAGCAATGACTCAGTCAGATTATGACAGCTGTCAGTGGGACAGGCAGACCGGGAACCCCACCCAAAACTAACCCCAAAGCCCCACAAAAGGTGTCTGTACCCCGCCAACCACCCGAAGCCCGTGGGACGGAGAAAGTTCCACAGAGATAATCTTTTTCCGCTGACACGCCGCATCGGAATACCAAGCCGACACTTTCATCGCCGATGCTAACTTCTGTTCAGACAGAAAGGTCTGTCTTTTTCATTCGAATGGAATTTAATATAATCCTATAAAACCGGTAAACGTTAAATGACAGACGAAAACGTATTACACAAAACATTTAGACATCTTTAAAACCAATAATCTATTTCAAATAATTTTTGTGTTATCAGCAATTTCGGAGATATCCATTACTAGTGGTTCAAATTGTTCAATACCTTGTCATTCTTTTAAAGATCAGTCGAAATTAATGTCATTTTTGTACTGTGGTGCCTAGGGAGTTATTGTTTTTTGGGTCCAACCCCAAAATGTTCAGAGTTATATGGAGTCTTCAGATTTATTCAACCAATGCCACAGAGGTTCTCTGCGCATGATGTCAATAGTTTAAAGCAAATGTATCACCAGTGCCTCTGGCAGAGGACTAGCGAAAGATAAATGAAAGGGTGGATGTCAACAGTTTCGAGGTCATCTTATGAAATGGACGTGTATCCTACCTTTCCAGTATTCACAATTAGAGCGTCCTTTGCTTGAATCTCGTAAACCCGCAATCTCAGCATGTATGCTGATAGGTAACTCAAATAACTGGACGGTTTTTGTAGCATACAGTGTTTCGGCTTAGCACCCAAACATGGAAATTCTGTGATCAATGGTCACTTCCATCTCGATGAAAGAACAGACAAACTGCCTAGTGAAAAGCAGTGTTGCACCGCCGTAGCACGTCAACCTGCTTACGAGGTTCAATTCCTCACATCCGTTTGAAACAATGGGCACTCTGAACTAAGAATGGCGTCATTCGTTTAAACTTACTGGCTGTAAAGGCCAAATAATCTGAAGACCTGTAACTTTGATTTAAGCTAAAGATGTTTGATGGTTTAATTTCCCATGTGGTCTCTATGGTTACATCCAGCAACTGTCCTCAGAACTTTAGTTTCTGTGATTTCTATTTTTACTTTCTCTACTACGTATAGTAAGTAGGGGAAGTATTGTATTCCACCCAAAAATTCGATACTGAGATCTTACCGGAAATAGATGTTTTGAGACGTCCTGAATCCAAAAATAGCACTTATGGAAGCATTTCCGTGTGTGTGTGTGTGTGTCTGTCTGTCTGTCTGTGTGTGTATGTCTGTGAACAGCGTAACTCAGAAACGAACAGTCGGATAAACACCAAACTTGGGATTTAGGTTCAATATCTTCCAGAGATGCGACACGAAGGTTTTCAAGAAAATCCCCCCACCCCAGATTACCCTTTACATGAAACACTTTTCGAAAACTTTAACTTTCTCAAAAATGGCTCTAACGATTTTGATTAAATTATCATATTGTTAAGATATTTTTATGACAAATGAAATGTATATCTCAAATTTTCTGGGAATGTCTCTAAAAGTATTCTTCATTGTAAACGAATTTTGCAATTCTGATAAACCAAAAGAGACAGAAAAAGTTTTACTACACATAACATTTAGATCGCTTTAAAATACACAATTTATGTGATATACATTTATTTGTTGAGTGAACCATTTTCGAGATATTCCTTGTTATTCCCATAAATTTTCAATACTTATACTTTTTCTCAAATACGTTATTCAATTTTACTTTCTCTACTACGTATAGTAAGTAGGGTATACCGAGATTTGATGCAGTAATTTGTATTACAAATTACTTAAATGTAAATAATGATTGTAATATGAATATGCATTTTCATGTGACATTGATTTCAGATGTTTATTAATTGTAATTATTATTGGGAAATAAGTTTATACGACCTTACTGAAACTGTCAATAATAGCGCAATAATGCAGCGAGGGGGTGAGCTGTTTATCATTATTGGAAACGAGGAAGTTACGTAATGTTGGCGCGTTTTTCTGTTGAGAACCTTCTGGAATATTTTCTCCCTAAAGCATATGTATTCATAATTTTCATTGGATATTAAAAAAGACGCTAATGTTGGCGCGTTTTATTAGCCAATAGCAGTTCAGTTATAATCTTCAGGCATATCGGGGAGTAGGTGTATAAAAAGCCAAGTCAGAGGTAGATCGCAGGCAGTTCATCGAAAATCTCAATACATTACACGTCGCCTTCAGTCGCTCAGTTCATCAAAAATCTGTGTACACTACACGTCGTCTTCAGTTCGTCAGTTCGTCAAAATATTTGTATGAGATACGTCGGCTATAGATTCACAAGTTACGAAAATCTAAAGTATTATAAAGTTAATTATACACAAAGTTGAAGTACGCGAATTAAGAGTGATTAGTAATGAAGTTATTAAAACAGTTTCAGTTTGGCGAATGTTAAGATCAATGTATAAATGTGATAGTTAACGTGTTCGACAATAAATGTGTAAAACAAATTTCTTCATCAGTGTTCTTTTTGGATAAAAGATTCCTTTCCGTTTACACAACCCTGATCAAGAGACATGTTCGACCGAGAAATAATAGCTAGCCGGAGGACAGTAAACAAAATTTAAATCAAATAACAGTCGCATTCTTTCGAACACTAACACTGCTGCAAATTGCTAACACCAGATGGAGCTACAAACCGAACAAATGAATAACGTCACAAGATGGCTTCACATGAAATAAACACACATATACACAAACATTATAAATTTAACACTCGCAAATTGGCTCCCAAATGTGGGACTAACAAATACAAACATATACAAATAATGTAACTTCAAATTGGCACCCAGAACGTGGGGCAGAGTGACCAGGAAGGGGCAGAATGACCAGGAAAGGAACCAGGACGTGGAACGAATGCAGCAGTGAATTGATCTACAAGACGCAGATTCCAGAAACAACAGGGACGACAGACTACGCGGATGATTGGACATCGTAATTCCGAGATTACAAGGCAACAGGGAAATTCAAACTACAGGACAACAAAGCAACGCAGATTCATCATAACACAACGCAGAAGCGACATACAAATCTAGGAGAGAGGGGCATGAAGCTGGACATCAAAGTAACAGCAACAGACAGTATCACAAAGGTCAGAGTATAGTCATTTTTTTTAAAATAAAATTATAGCATTCAAATGTACTTGAGGAGTGGTAGGATAAAGAAAACAATGGCTACTAATAATATTGAAGAAACAATGATGGAAGGGGATAATGTAACAGTTAGCTGTAATTCAATACAGGTTACAGAAAATAGCTCAAACACTGTAGAATTTGAGGGAGGAAATGTTAGTGCAGAAAGTGAGAATAGAATAGCAGGAAATGTTAATTTTGATGCTAGTATGATGATGGAAAAGCTGATAAATATGAAAAGGGAACTGAGAAAAGATATTAGTAAGAGTATGAGGGAAGATATGGAAAAGAATATAGAGAAATTAAGAGAAGATATTGATAGGAGTTTAGATCAGAATAAGAAAGAATTGAGGGAAGATATTGATAGGAGTTTAGATCAGAATAAGAAAGAATTGAGGGAAGATATTGGTAAGAGTATTACAGATCAATTAAGGGAAGAAATTTGTAAGAATAGTGAGAAATTAGAAAAGAAAATAGATCAAAACAGGGAAGATATGTAAAAGAGTCATAGGGAATTAAGCGAAGATATTGGTAAGAGCTTAGAACAAAACAGGAAATCAATTGAAAATATTGGTAGGAGTAATGAGATATTAGAACAAAAAGTAGATCAAAGCAGTGAAGAAATTGAAAAGAAAGTTACGAAGCTAGATAGTAGTATGCCAGAAATGAAAGATGAAAATGAGGAAGTAATAGTAAGTGAGATAGGAGAAGTTTCAAAGAAAATGCTAGACATGAGCAGGGAAATAGGTAACAAAAAAGGTGAGGTTAATACTAAAAGTGAGGTTAATGTAGAATGCACAGAGTTAGGAAATCAAGTGAGTAATATTTAAAGTGAGATAAGAGAGATAAGAGGTTATGAATGTAGATGTGAATCAGGGGCAAGTCAATTTCAGAGGGGAGATATCAGAAATACAGAATGAGACAGTAATACAAAGAAATAAATTGTACCAAGATGTTCAAAATGAAAACTCCAGTCCAGTACAGTTTAGTACAGATTTGTCAAGAGTATTCTCAGATTAAAAAGATAGCAGAAGAATTGAAAATGAAAGTTGGTAAAAGATGTATTGTTCAGGAAGCTTTAGATTGTTTTCAAATGTTATCATGGGACGAAATTTCATATGAATACAAGAAGTTATCCATTAACAAAAATTTGATGGTTAGGATACGGCTACGAGTAATGTTTAGCCACACACAATTTGATCCAGGAGGGTAAATAGCAATGAGATGTAAAGTAAATGCTGGATAGGTAAAGATGACTTGCAGAGAAATGTATTGGAACGTAAGAGGGTTAACTATTTATATATGTCATTTGAAAAGAGAAATAAAATATAAAAAAATAACAATTTTTAGTAACTGCAACAGTATTTGAAAAGAAGAAGGTAATAATTGAAACTTAATATGATATTAAAGTAAAAGTACGTAAATACAATTCCAAAAGTATTGTTAAAATAAAGTACAAAATAACAAAAATGGGTAAAAATAATTAAAAAAAAACAAAACAAATATTTATGTAGCAAACAGAACATGTGAAACAGTGCTTAGATTTAAGAGATGTAAATATGTTTGTGTAGAGGGTGAATATTTTTGGTAAATATGTTTAATAATTACAAAAAAATTCTTGAATTGATAAATTTTTGTTAACAATATAAGAAAGTAAACCATTTTTTGCAACAGTAATTAAATACTTCAGGGTACAGTATTTGCTATAAATTTTTTTTTTTTGTAATATCAGATTAATGTCAAAACACATTAAACAAAAGCCAGTAAGTAGTGGCGAGATAAAAAAAAACATATGTCGTGTGTTAAATGCGTGTGAAGTGTTAAGTGAAAGTGATAGCGTGTGTTCCAAGATTTAGGAGACTAAAAACCCAATTATAAAATTTCCAAACAAGTTGTAAATATTCATAATTATGTTTCTAGTGGGGCATATGATGCAGTAATTTGTATCACAAATTACTTAAATGTAAATAATGATTGTAATATGAATATGCATTTTCATGTGACATTGATTTCAGATGTTTATTAATTGTAATTATTATTGGGAAATAAGTTTATACGACCTTACTGAAACTGTCAATAATAGCGCAATAATGCAGCGAGGGGGTGAGCTGTTTATCATTATTGGAAACGAGGAAGTTACGTAATGTTGGCGCGTTTTTCTGTTGAGAACCTTCTGGAATATTTTCTCCCTAAAGCATATGTATTCATAATTTTCATTGTATATTAAAATAGACGCTAATGTTGGCACGTTTTATTAGGCAATAGCAGTTCAGTTATAATCTTTAGGCATATCGGGGAGTGGGTGTATAAAAAGCCAAGTCAGAGGTAGATCGCAGGCAGTTCATCGAGAATCTCAATACACTACACGTCGTCTTCAGTTCGTCAGTTCGTCAAAATATTTGTATGAGATACGTCGGCTATAGATTCACAAGTTACGAAAATCTAAAGTATTATAAAGTTAATTATACACAAAGTTGAAGTACGCGAATTAAGAGTGATTAGTAATGAAGTTATTAAAACAGTTTCAGTTTGGCGAGTGTTAAGATCAATGTATAAATGTGATAGTTAACGTGTTCGACAATAAATGTGTAAAACAAATTTCTTCATCAGTGTTCTTTTTGGATAAAAGATTCCTTTCCGTTTACACAACCCTGATCAAGAGACATGTTCGACCGAGAAATAATAGCTAGCCGGAGGACAGTAAACAAAATTTAAATCAAATAACAGTCGCATTCTTTCGAACACTAACACTGCTGCAAATTGCTAACACCAGATGGAGCTACAAACCGAACAAATGAATAACGTCACAAGATGGCTTCACATGAAGTAAACATAAATACACAAACATTTGTAAATAAAACCGTTACAAATTGGCTCCCAAACGTGGGGCTACAATAATGTTAAACAATAACATTAAACCATCGCAAATTGGCTCCCATACGTGGGGCAGTTAAAACTATGTAACCAAACAAAACAAAAGCAGCACAACATAAGATCTTCAAGTTCTAATAATTTACGTAAAAACATATTACGTAAGCATTTATAATATCACTCGCAGATTTCACCAGAAATAAGTTTTGAGGCTCTTTGAATAAAAAAAAAAACTTAGAAAAAGGTATGTGTTTGTGTCCGTATGTCTGTATGTCGTGAACAGTATAACTCAAAAATTAAAAGTCGGATAAATAGCAAACTTGGTATTTAGATTCAACATCCTTCAAAGATGCAATACGAGGATGTTGAAGAAAATCCCCCCGCCCAAGACTACCCTTTACATGGAAAATTTTTCGAAAATTTTGATTTTCTCAAAAACGGCTCTAACGATTCTGATTAAAATTTCATATATTTAAGGCATTTTTATGACAAATAAAGTGTATGTCTTGAATTTTCTGGGAATGTCTAAAAGTCCTCTTCTTTCTAAATACCTTTGATAACTAAACGGTAAGTGGTAGACAAACTTTTTCTGCACAAAAAATGTAGAGCTCGTTAACAAACACAATTTGTCATACGCATTTTTTTTATTGAACCATTTCCGAGTTGTACCTTGTTATTTGTTTCAATTTTCCCATACTCATGCTTTTCCTCAAATGGGAAGTCGTTGTTCGTTTTCTTTACATTCTCTACTATGTATAGTAAGTAGGGGAAATATTACATTCCACCCAAAAATTCGATACCGAGATTTCACCAGAAATACATATTTTGAGGCCCCCTGAATCCAAAAGCAGTATTTTTGGAAACTTGTCCGTTTGTGTGTCTGTGTGTGAGTGTGTGTCTGTGAACAGCATAACTCAGAAACGAACAGTCGGATAAACACCAAACTTGGTATTTAGGTTCAGTATCTTCCAGAGATACGACACGAAGGTTTTCAAGAAAATTCCCTTACGCCCAGATTACCCTTTACATTGAAAATTTTAACTTTCTCAAAAATGGCTTTAACGATTTTGATTCAAATACCATATATTTAAGATACTTTCATGACAAATATATCTTGAATTTTCTGGGAATGTCTCCAAAAGTATTCTTCATTGTAAACGACTTTTGCATAACTGGTAAACCATATGGGATAGACAAAATTTTACTACAAAAACAACGTAGATCGCGTTAAAGTACACAATTTATGTGATATATATTTTTTTTTTGTTGAGTGAACCATTTTCGAGATATTGATTGTTATTCCCTTAAATTTTCCAATACTTATCCTTTTTCTCAAATGGGAATTCGCTATTCATTTTTTTGTCCTGGTAATGCAAAGAGAATGAATTGCTCCACATAGCAACCAGCTCTTAAAATATTTAACTTTCGCTTAAAGCCTAGCAATTTCCCTTGCATCTAAAAGAAAATTAGCAATAAGATTAACATCTCAATATCTCGACTAACATGAAGCATAGGGAGAATAAGCGTTTGTAAAAATAGTTTGTACAAGAGCTGAGAAAGTCATGTGAGTGTAACAATCAGATTTTTATGTCCCGAATACACGAAGAGAATGAAATGCTCCAGATAGCAACCAGCTCTTAAAACATTTGACTATCGCTTTAAGGTTTACCATATTCCCCATGAATCTACAAGAAAATTAGCAATAAGGCAGTTTCTACAAGTGTTTATGTCAATTAATAGGAAGCAGATAGAGAATAAGTGTTTGTAAAAATAGTTTGTACAAGAGTAGGGAAGGTAATGTGAGTGCAACGCATCAGATTTTTTAATATTTGTAATATTTTCCCACATAATCTTTTAATTAATTTATTGTGTCATTTAAATCTTCATCGGAATAAGAGGACATCCTAAATAATTAAAATTATCTGCTTACTCAATATTGTAGTGAACAATTGTTTTAGCTCTTTCTGATAATAACCTACTATAAGTTTAATTTGACTCTAGGCATACCTCATAGTTCGTTTTCATGAACGGTGTAGGATTTATTTTAGATTGTTTAATATGTTCACTCATTAGTCTCAGAATCAAAAGAGAAATTCACTACGCGTCGAGAAATCACATCTAACTCCAGATAAAAATGTTGTGTGCTTGGCATAGGAATGGTTCTAATGGTTTCAGCAAGAGGGAGAAACAGAATTATTATATATAGCATCGATAACAACCCGAGGTGGGTAGGTTTCTGGTGGTCATACGACTCTGGTCCCCTTGGGAGACATAACTTGCAATCTTCTACCCCCTCCTCCAGCCCGCTTAGCCCCTCAGGGGCTCGTTAATGCTCTCCCCACTTCTTCACACGTACATTGCCACAACAATAGTTCTCTCAAATCGTTTCGCTGATTTAAGTTCTGTGCCTTGCAATATCTGCTTGTTTCTTCATTTTCCTCTCTTTAATAACGCAGTCATATTTATACAAAAACGTTTCTCAGAATATTTTATGTATTAATGTTATTAAGGCCGGTAATTACGCCTTGTTCCCTAAACTGTTGATAAATTTTAATATATATCCAATTCAGATTATTCAAATATAGTAATTCCTATAAGAACTTTGTCGCCCTCCATTGTTAGTGGTTACCGCTAGCCTGTGCCGTCATCCGTAGTCAAGGGTTACCATGCTAGCCCATAGTTCCTGAGGACGCGCGTTCAAATCCGTCGGAGGGCGATGGATTTTGCGGGCGTAAAAATCCTTAGCATGGTTTCCTTCGCAAGGGAAGTAAAGATGGTGGTGCCGTGTCGTAGATTTACGGCACGTAAAAGAACCGGATGTTAATATGGAGGCATCTCAGCAAAATTTCCCATCTTTCACGTCCAATATAGAATAGGACGCTAACAACTATAGCAGTTAAAGAGCGTCCATAGATAAAACTCGGTTTTATTTTTTACCACTAGCCTATGGTTCCCGAGGTTGTGTGTTCAACCCCGGTGGAGGTCGATGCAATTATTTTCAGGCGTAAAACTCTTAGCAGGACATTGTTCGGAAGCGAAGTATGCTGGTTCCGTGTAATGCTTATTTATATGTAAAGGAAACACCATACCTTTAAGGAGCAGAAAAGAATACGTCCCCTTTTCAAAATTGTCACCATTTGTCGTGCTTCTCTCTCGTAGCGCTATCTATGTGTGTTGACAGGAAACTACCATAAGAACGTAAACAACATCAGTTTATTACTTTCTCTACCACGTACACAGAAGGTATTGCAAAAATCCGTGTGCGTGCGTGTGTGTCTATATCTGTGAAAACTACAACTTAAAAACGAAAAGTCGAGTAAATACCAAACTTACTATTTAAGTATAGTATATTCCAAGGATGCGACAAAAAGATTTTCAAGAAAATCTTCCCAACACAGACTCCGTTTTCACGGAAAATTTTTAGACATTTTTGATTTTCTAAAAAATTATTCTAACGATTTCTATTAAAACACCATATATTAAAGTTATTTACATGATAAATAAAACCTACTTATTGTATTTTATGGGACTAACCTGCTAATTCCTCTTCATTCCGAGAAATTTTGTACAAACTTGTATAACTGGTAAACGTAAGTGATAGAGGAAAACGAATTCCACAAAAAATTGAAATTTCTTTAAAACGAACATTTTTTGCACGTTTTTTTGCATCAGTGATTTCCGAGATATACGGTATTAATGGTTCGAATTGTTCAATATCTGTCATTCTTTTAAAGTCCTGTCAATATTCATTTGTTTCTTGCAATGCCATGTGTCTTGGAATGAGCATGGTCTTTTAAGCCAGCGTATAGCGACCAGTTCTTAAACATTTGACTATTGTTATTCCCTTTGTATCTATGACGAAAGGTATAATGTAGCTGCTTCTGCAAAAGATTCATTCGGGTTAAAATGAAGTAGATAGCAAACAAACCGTTGTAAGAATAATCTGTATAGCCTCAGCAGACTATAAAGGGTAGAGAAAGTCATGTGAAGTAATACAACAGAATTTTTTAATGTAGCTTCCACAAACTATTCTAACAAAAGCTGTCTTTCATGCTATTCAAGATAAACTATCGGGGAATATAGGGGAAACAGCATTTTCATTCAAATGCTTTAAAGCGAGTTATTATGTACTGGTCTTAAAATTACATTATATCGCCAGAAACAACTGAATAGCGACATCACTTGAATTAAGTATTTATCAGTTCAAACTAATAACAATGCACAAGTGTCTCGGAAATTCTGATGCCAAAAATGTTATTGGAAATATATTCTATATATTAAACTGTTCTAAGTTTTTTGTAGCACATTTTTACCAGTTATACCAAAATATACAAAATTTTCTGTCAGTGAACAGGACTTTACAAGCTACTCCCAGTAAGATGAAGACATGAATTTCATTTGAAATGTAAATATCTTAAAACGTAATCAATTGTAATCAAAATCGTTAGACTTTTATAAGAAAATAAAAAAAATTGAAAAACTTTCTTTATGTGTAGTTCGGGACAGAGCAATTTTCCTAAAAAGCTTCGTGTGGCATCTAAATGTATAATACTATTATGTTTGCAATTATGATTTAAGAACATATAGCTGATCGTGTGTAAACATTTTAATTCAATTACTTTACATATATTTGTAATGGGCAATCCATCGTTAAATGAAAATAGCTTGTGAAACAGGAAACCAACCGTGACATGATAGCCGTATGACGTCATACGGACTGTTGATAAAATTATCTGCCAGGCTAAACGGTAAAATTACTTTTGGTGACGAGAACAATGAATGTAAATAATTCGTAATTACGGTGAAGTCGAAAAAATATGTCTTAAGCCCTCGTGACATTAAGATTTATTTATGGGTGATACGAACCAATCAGCTTTCATTTTACTTATTAGTTAGCAATAGTAAAGCTAATATGTCAAAGAAGCGTCATTTACAGCCGTGTAAGTGAAAGGGCGCGGGTCGAGAACCGTACTAGAAGACGCCGTTTGGATTGGTGCCATGGAAGTGAACAGCTGCAAAGCATACATTCAGTAATTAGATCATGAAGTTTCAGGTAGAAGATTACATTTTTTAAACATCGTAGCATTATTGGTAATACTATTTACAAACGTTAAAGGAACGTGAAGTTATATATAGGGTGTTATATAATTCTCAGGGGTGTGGCGGTATATAACCCTCAACGCTTGGTTTGAAGTTTGGGTTGGCAACACCAAGCGTAACTTAGGTTGGCTACCCCATGTCATTCCAACGTGGAAGTTACCTCCTCCATTTTCCAACCGTCGGCAAGGCTGGTCTGCCCTAATTTTCGACACAGAGAGACCATTTTCAAACCACTGCGAGTTAACACTTCCGGCTTTGGCTGGTTTCTTATGTCGTCGACACGAGTGAGACCATGTTAGATCACGATTATATTTAGTAATGTATTTCTTTGTATTTAACTTTGGTATACTTTGGGTGTCTCTTATTACCATTCAAAAATTTAAATTCTGATTTAACGCGGAAGGACAACGTGCTGATACTTTCAATGTTTTAAATTTTGTGCAACTTGTTTTTGAGCTGTGCTAACAGCCATGATTTAGTGGGACAGTTAACTCGCTACGAATTTAAATTTTCTTATGTTCTATTAACTGAGCTGACCAATCAGCAATTTACATTATATGCGGTACTAATTTCCTTAAATTCAGCTTTTTCGTTGGTTTATTACTTGATTAACTAAGGGTTATATAGTGTACTAGCTTTCTATTCAAGTGTGGATGCTTTGAATGTTCGCTTTTAAATATTTGCTTTATTTGCATACAAGGGTTATTTATATATGTCTTTGGCTAGCTCAATTTATTACAAAATGTAAGGAATAGGAGCACGATTCTTTGACATATAAATTCGTGCCACTGCATTCTCATTTGTATATAACACACAGTTCATTTTACTATTTATTTCCAAATAGTTGGCTGCGCAGATCACAGACAAATTTAGTCTCCCAACAAAAGAAATATATGAAATTTCGCTTATAAGAACTCTAAGAATATTATTTGAAAAAAAATTATAAGAATAGGTGTACATTTAGGAAATAGAGCCTGAGGCAGTATTTTTAACACTTAAATTATATCAGTCTAATTATATAATGTAAAATATAATAACAGCCCGCCTTAAAGCAATATGTGTATAATATAATATATAAAGTGTATGCAACAGTCATTGTATTATGTTTATTTTATTATATACATGTATAATAATGTTATGTGAATGTATTACGTAATTTAACAATGTAGGAGCTGTGCGAATAGTAGCAAAATATCTTCCGTAGCAAACAGAATTATAAATTAGAAGCCGAAAGTTGCTAACAATGAGGTAACCTTGAAACAACAATCAATTAGAAAGTTTAATAATGCTACTAATAATTTTTGGAACAGCAATGTAATATTTAAAACAGTTTATAAATAGCCAGCCAACAACTAGAAAAAGCTTAAGTTCAATAAAAGTATTTTATAGTAATCATGAAATTGAACAAGAGATAAAACTACTAAAATTCATTCAGATACCTTCACATTTGGAAATATGGGAAAAGATCTTCATTCATTTCAACATTAAGAATGCTTTGAATTTTGAAATACCACCGACAGACCACTTAATACAGTTGATCCAATCAAGTTACAGGAGAGAAAATAGAAGTTCCGAATTTCCTCCACAGATGGCAACAAATTCAAGATCAAATGTTTCCACTTCTTCTCAACAGTGCAATTAGACTACAAGATTGAAGAAAGAAGTATGATGAATGACCAACCGACACCACAGATGGCAGCAATACCACCAGGTTCCACTTTTTCTCAACAGAGAGCAGAAACAACGTTCAATGAAGCATTTCTTGGGGTGAGGGGTGAGGGAGATCCAGTTAGTTGGGTCTCAGCTGAGGATAAGAGAAACAAATCTCTCGAAAGCGCTCCTACGGTAACAACTAGCGCCTTTATGTGATGTGAATTAACATATACCATCTCAAATTTTAAAGTATCAATAAAAAAATTCTATTGGAGTAGAATTAGCCAATCAGAGACTTGAAATAGAGTAAAGGTACGAATTTAGGCGGTAGACGCCAGATGCTAGAAGGCAGCGTTCCCGAACAGTTCGCTCGGTACGTGTTCAGTGTGAGACGTGATAAATTCGTTACGGCGTGAATAATATAACGTTTACCTGTTAAAATGTACAAGTAACAATCATCTCACAGCTCCACAGCAGGATACATCAGTGAAGCGTTATTTATTCGTGTGAAAGGTTAATAAAACGAAGTTAAACACCATTATAATGTGTGCAAGTCTTCATTCTTTAGCCGTAATACCCCTGCTAAGAGATAAATGTTCTAAAATTACTAATGACGCAGCTGAGGAATACATATATAATATTTAAATAAATATTAATGATAAAAATTTGATACGTGAACGTGGGGCGAAGGCCACCGCAAACTTTGTACCGTACGTGGGGCGAACACTCCTAGAAACATATCTCCCGCAATACGTGGTGCAACCACAGCAAATTAAACGACTGCAAGTTTGGCTCTCAACAGTGGAGTTAAAACCCTTTCATATCTAAACATAACAAATAACAACTTGCAAATCGAAATTGACACAAACACTTTGAAAGGAATAAAATAATTTATTCAGTTCAAAAAGAACTGCAATCGTGATAATTACGTTCGCCTTCATATACCAAACTCTGCAACCAGGAACTGCTGCCAAAGAAATCTACTACATGAACAATTGGTGACAAGAGACGAGCATTCGTACCATTCCAAAACTACAAATACTGCTATATATAATGGATAGAGAAGGTTGTGTATGCTGCCAAAATTTTCAATATTCAGATTTCATCATAAATGGATGTTTTGAGGTACCGTGAATAAAAGAAATAATTTCTACAAAAAAATTCGTATGGGTCAATGTGTGAGAGCGCGCACGTGTGTCTGAACAGCTTAACTCCAAATCAAAAGTCTGATAGTTACCAAGTTGGTGTTTAAGCTAAGCATGTTCCAAGGATGCGACCCAAAGATGTACAAAAACATCCTCCCACGCAATACTAACTTTTCTACAATTAATTTTTCGAAATGTTTTGTTTTCTTAAAAATGGCTATTGAATTTTTATTAAAATACGATAGTTACATGACAAATAAAATATATATCTTGAATTTTCCGGAAACAGTCTCTGAAGTACCCTTCATTAGGAAGAAACTTGTATAATTTTTTTATAACTGGTAAAGCTTAATAGGTTTACCAGTTATAAACGTGCTCATTAAAATTTTACAACTCTTTAAAATACCAATTTATTAAAAATAGTTTTTTGTGTCATCAGACGTTTATGAGATATCTCTTATTATTGGTTTCAATTTTTAAATCATTTTTCATTTTTAGGAGCTCTATTTAGTTGTTTCTTCTCACGTTACGGAATTACTAAGGAATTTTAAAGTTAGTATAAGTGACACGTGACTATAGATTCGGTTCGCTCTATCTCCTTTGTACCTACAACGAAATATGTAATTTAGCTATTGTTAAGTAGGTAGAGAAAAAAGGAGTTCTTAAGAATAGTATATAGAAATTATATAAAAATAAACACAACGGGTAGAGAAAGCCATGTAAATATAACACAATTTATACGTTAACTGCCTAATTAAAACGGCTTTGATCAGTATTTCTAAATAACTTAGAAAAGAAAAGCGAAAGTTATATACAGAATTCATAAATGAATAACAGAACGCACAAATATTACGACACAAAAGTAGACCTTGTAGCTAGTTCTAAATACCCTATATACTATCAGTGAAATTGCCTTATCGAAAATGTAATATTCCACAAAGGTTCTTAGATTTAAAGACTAGACTTGGGTGTGTTATTCATGGATACCACGCCACCATTCGCTCTGAAAATGGGTTTTCAAACATGGTGTGGAGCGAGCTATACAAATTTGCCCAGGACAGTTGTCAAGTACGTACGTACGAATAATAAACAAGACTCGGTATTTTAGCACACTATGGCTGTCATCCATTGCCTAACAAGTCCTAGTCTACCGAACATGCTCGCCTGTGTAGCTCAGGCAATAAGTGTCCGCTTGCTAAGTTACGGACACATGTTGCGAGTGTTTCCCTGAGTGAGGATGAAGGAGATTTTCATTTAGAGCACTGAAGTATTCAATAAATATTTCTGGCACTGTAGCTTCCTCTGGCGGTTATCGGCTCATGGACACTAGTTTAATTCTGGGCTTTGCAGCTGATGTCTTTGGAAATGTCGTTTGTCTCAACCTCGATAGTTACCCTTTTGTTTTCTCTAATCCTTTTCTGAGCTACCAAAGCTTTTGGTAATGTTGTCGTTTGTGTAATACGTCCTGAAGCACTTTGAAACCCCCAAAATATTTCACACAAAGTTATAGATATGGATATACAAACCAAATACATTTCTTATTGCATGTAATGATTCGGCAGCCATATGTGCTGTTGCAGAATCATGCAATAAGAGCGATTTTTGATTACAGAATAATTAGTGTTGATTTGTGGCCCCCTCATTCTGCTGACCTAACGAGTTGTGATTTTTATTTATGGGGTTCTTTAATAGACAAAGTGTATCGTTCCAATCCTACAGGAACTTAAAGAAAACATTGTGCAAGAAATCACAAGAATTCCTGCTGCTGAGCTTCGGAGAGTGAGCGAGAATATTTACACGAGATTTGCTGCCTGTTTGAGAGCAGAAGGTCAACGTTTCCAGCATCTATTATAAGGTAAGGGGTTTAGTCCACCTCTGCCGGCGTAATTTCCCCGGCGACTGCCGGCTGTCTCGCGCAGTAGAGAGAGAGGGCGCGAGTAGGTTTGAATATAATTTAACTACCCTATAGTAAAAGTATTGGAAAATTCAAAAAAATAGCAAGAAATATCTCGGAATTGGATCACTCGACAAAACAAATGTATATGACATAAATTGTGTGTTTCAAGGAGATCTACATTTCTTATATAGTAGAATTTTGTTCTATCTCTTACGTTTACCAATTTATGCGAAAGTTATTCAGAATGAAGAGGGCTTTTGAGGATATTCCCAGAAAACTCAAGATATACATTTCATTTACCATAAAATATCTTAAAGATATGAAGTTTTAATAAAAATCGCCGGAGCCATTATTGAGAAAATTTTTAAAAACGTTACTTGTAAAGGGTAGTCTGGGGTGAGAGATTTTCTTTAAAATCTTCGTGTGCATTCTTGAAGATGGTATTTATCCGACGTTTCGTTTTTGAGTTATGCTCTTCAGACACACACATGACACACACACGGACACGTTTCCAAAAATGCTTTATTTGGATTCAGGGCACCCCATAACGTGTATTTCCGGTGAAATCCCGTTATCGAATTGTTGAGTGTAGTGCAATACTTCCGCTACTTACTATACGTAGTAGGAAAAGTAAAAACTGAAATATGTATCTTGAATATTCTATGATAGCCTGTTAATCCCATTTATTTTATTTGGTATTATTTTTAATGAAAAGGAAGCCTTAAAAATTGATAAAATCTTGCTACAGTACACTGTAGAAATACTTATAACACAAAATTTGTTTCAAACGCTTTGGTAGCGTTTGCTGTTTTCGAAATATTTCATGAAGCGTTTATAAACAAATGTTATTTTTGTGAATTATTTGCAGCATTTTCATGAATAATCATCATCGATTTCTCTGTGCGGCACTCAATTAAGCTACCACTCTCCTTTCCAGAGCACATGAGTACTCCTGATTCACTACAATTCATTCCCTGGAATTCCAGAGTTGTAACAATTCTTGAATGCGGTTGTAAAATTGGCTACTACAGTTAGGCTTTAATAAGTCTTTAGTCATCTTAAATTTATAAAAATAATATAAAAGCAATACGGTATAAACGTAATTTTACAAGAGCGGGTTAATCATTTAATGAGTAAAAATAGCTTATTGTAATCTACAATAATTTAACTCAGAATCAGTTCTTATGTCCACATTCTTATATTTTTATATTCTATTCTTTATGCATGGGCTCAAGATAAAACACAAGGATGGTTATTTAATATGTCTTAGTTTACAACTTAGAATACGGAAATATTCAAACACAATTTATTTTTAATGTCTTGGGTTTATTCCTTTCCCTTCAAAACATTTTAAGGTTAATTTAAAACATACTTCAAAAATTAAAGTTAAAGATTACATTACTAACTTTTTGGTTTGAAACATGTGTCATTTTAATTCAAATCATTGATACCAGTTTGAGAAAATAAAATGAACCAAACACTTGCATGTAAAAATCTGTTTGCGCTGAGGAAATTTTCTGAAAATCTGCAACTGATATTGTTAACGAATAATTAACTTAACTTTGGAATCCAGTAATAATCACATATTTCGTTTCCAAGTCCTGCTGTTTGTATAGGACCACCCCCACACACTTTTCCATCTAAGAATAATTTTTGGAACTCAGGGAAATGAAAATGCATCTTTCAAATAAAATCTGAATTGTATATGCATAGCCGTATACAACTATATATAAGTATAAAGCTCTTTATATACCATGTATAGATACATGTATAGATTCCATGATAAGAAAACGATAAATCAAATTATTTGCTATGCTTATTATGAAATGCTTTTATTCTTTTTCCTATTTACGTCGTGCAGAATAGGAAACACAATTTTAATATTATGTTACGTGCTAAGTTTCGCCGAGTGTCCCTCTTTTCTCTTTAGAGTTGTTAGTTTTTACTTTCTCTACTACGTGCTATAAGTAGGGGAAGTATTGCATTCCACCCAAAACCTCGATATCGAGATTTCATCGGTAATAAATGTTTTGAGGGCCCCTGAATCTACATAAAGCGTTTTGTAAATATGTCCGTGTGTGTAGATATGCCTGTCTTTAAACAGCATAACTCAAAAACGAAAAGTTGAATAAATACCATACTTAGCATTAAGGTTTAGCATCCTTAAAAAATGTGACACGAAGATTTACAAGAAAATCACCTCACCCCAGACTACCCTTTGCACAGAACATTTTTCGAAAATGTTGATATTCTCAAAAATGGCTCAAACGATTTTTATTAACATACTATGCGTTTAAGATATTATCATTGTAAATGAAATGTGTATCTTGAATTTTCCGGGAATGTCCCCAAAAGTCAGCTTCATTCAGAATGACTTTTATATAACTGCTAAACCCTAAGAGATAGCGAATGTTTTACTGCACAAAAATGTAGATCTCGTTAAAACACACAATGTTTAACCTACTTTTTTGTGGAGTGAACCATTTCCGAGGTATTTCTTGTTATTTGTTTGAATTTTCCACTATTTATACCTTTTCTGAAATGGGAATTTGTTATAGTTTTTCACTGTCCTAGACGTGCAAATAGAATGAAATGCTTCACATAGGGATCAGATCTTAAAGATTTGTCTATCGCTTAAGGCCTAGAAGTGTATCCATATTCCCCTTGCACCTATAAGAAAATTTCTGCGAATGTTTATCTTGATGGGCAATAAGAGTTTGTAAAAATAGTTTGCAGTAGAGAGTAGAGAAAGTGATATTGTGGCGTATGTGTGTGTATTGTTGCTTCGGACACATTATTGCTGTGTATAATATTGTTGAGCTAATTGTTGTGTTTGTGTGTTAAGTTCTTGTTCGGCGCGGCAATTCCATCTTCTAGTTAGGGATGAGGCAAGTCGAGGGAATAGCCTCGTTGTGTGTGTGTCTTGGCGTTCTGTGGTGGAATCAGTCTAGCGTAGGTTGTCTGTGTGTTAGCATGTGTGTAAGAGTGCGTGATGCCATGTGTGTGCGTGGGGCATCTCCCCCAGTGTTTCGTCTGTAACCCTTTTGTGTACAATGTAGAGCACCTTAATGTATAATAAACCTAAGCAAAATTTGCGTTCAAATGTAATTATTTATAAATATTCCACGCCCGCTATAGGTTTGTGCAGCAAGCTCTTGGTATCTTTCGCTTGCCTTGTAGCTACGTCCCTCAATGTTTATGCCGGGGTAACTAAATTTAATGTTTTAGCTGCAATGAGTGCAGCACATTAGAGTTTTATACAACTTAACGTTTTTCGAATGCATTGTATGACTGTCGGTTAGTAAGAACTTGCACGTAGGCAAAACCTCTGTTCTACTTCTGCCAAAACTACCGGAGTATATATAAAATTAGTAAGAGAGTGCTATAATTTTCATAGTTTAATGTATTAATTTTTTTAATATCGTCTGCAATGCAGAAAAGAACTTTCTCCTTACAACTTGCACTAATACTAGACAGTAATAATAAAATTATACATTCGAAAGCTTGATCAAATAGTCTTTAACACAAAAAAACTACGGAAAATTAACAATGGTAATAATTTCTGTCTATAAATGATATGGATACTCTACCTATACATATCATGTCCAAGCCTCACAAGTGCAATTATGAAATAATTACAGGGTTCCTAGTACAACTTGTGGCCGGCAGAGCGCGGTAAGTCACGCGAGAAAGAGACACTGAATCATCGGGCGTAAAATGTTTAATGAGTGCGTCAATAAAAACAACAATAATTTTAATGATGATATTGTTAATAATATTAAAAATAATAAAAATAACCACGGAAAATTAACCTGTGCTAGAGCAGATGTTAAGAATGTGCCCTCAGCAGCAATACATTGATACTATCTGCGTGTGAAAGTGATTTTTTTCTTTGGCGAACGTTCCGCTATTGTGTGTAACTCCTCGAGTAAAAACACGCCTCCTTGTAACCCGTTTCCTATCATTCACAGGTCCTGTCTCTTGGAATCTTGTGTCGTCCTCCGTGATTTAGGGGTACTTCTAGTTCCCGAGGTCCTGGGTTCAAATCTAGCGAGGCGATGATTTTTTTCGGGCATAAAAACCCTTAGCATGGACGGTGGTCCCGTGTCGTAGTTTTAGAGCACGTAAGAGCCTGAAGCCTGATAAGAGACCTCTGAGAAAACTTTCCTGCCTTTCACCCCCATATAGAATGGGACGCTAAGAACGATAATAGAGCGCCCATAAATAAAAACTCGATTCAATTCGGAACTTTGTAACACGTCGTCGAGTAGTTTTTCTATTTGAAACACGGTCACCAGAGCAATCTTTTGTAAAGTGCATTATCACTTCTCTGCAAGAATCAGTTTTCACTTAATTATCCACATAAACACTCTTCGTTGAACACTGAATGGCGGCATAATTAACAAAGAACAATAACAACGCTAGCAAAACACGTAAACCATTTCACGTGAATTTAAACAGAGAAGTGCGTATAACACGGCCATTCGTTGAGAATCGTGCGCTCAAACTGACTAGATAATCGTACGTCCGGCACCGGCACCGGCACCGGCATTGGCGGGCGAGACGTTAGCGTTCACGGCGAAATAGTCGCGCTCTATCATTTTGCATTAACAACCTTTTAGTTGGCTGGCCGATGTTGCACGAATAGGTTGTTTTTAACCTAGAACGAGAAATTAATTTCATTTACCTCCCCCTGTCCGTTATAATATTATTTTAGTTATCTATAACAGGTCCATACAAGAACCGGTGTATTGGCAATGAGCTACTGTGATGATGGCGAGTCCAATTCACTGGCAGTAGGGTATTACGTCACACTGCGTAAATGCAAGCAGAGTGGCGGTCTTTAAGTTGTTTAGTATCTTATAGGCAATGTTATTCTGTGAAGTTCTAGGAAATAAACGAAGGCCCTCGACTCGAGTTTTCCAGGAGGAACGGGAACATTTATTGTTCACAGAAGTGGATGGTGGTGTAAAATCTTTGGTGGGATAGAAATATTATGTGGAGAAGTCCTACAGTGTCTATTGTACAACATATATGTTTTTCACAGCGAATAAGCACTATGTACAATTAAGTTTATTGTTATTTTGTAATAAATTGAGACATGAAATCAATCTAGAAAGATGTGCATGTCAGTTCATATTACGTCTAGAATATTGCTAAGTTAGGTGTAGCATTAATGCTGTACAATATTTTAACTTTATATACATTCCGTGTTTATGATTATTATTAAATGAACTGTGAAAGGTGACTTGAATCTATCAAAGAGTGTAATTTCACTGCATCGGTGTAAATCATATGACAATGTGTCAATGCATGTTACAAACATTATACACCTTTAATAGTATCCAGTCCGATACTGAAGTCACTTTCTTGTTCTCCCCCGTCTGTCTCACGACCTCCTTACGATTCTAGTTTGGTCAAGGGCAAGAACGCGATCGTACTGGCAAAGCCTGTACTGGCCTGATCTATAAGATTTTTACTGCGAATCCTTCACTTTACCCCTTATAGTTGTAACTTCGTATAGCCTCGGCTATTCCTATTAACGGATGAAACATTCCCCGATATTCGCAAGAGAATGTGAAACATCGGCGGAAGTCTGACTTCCTTAAACGTATCCCAGAATTCTCAATTGGAATGGTCGTGAAACTTGTTATATATATACTGCCTGTGAAAATTGCAACATCAAGAAGGAAACACATGAATTCAATGAATTTAATACTACAGGTTGGGTATATATGACAAATAACAAATGATAAGCTTTTCAAATCTATACATGACTTTGAGACTTAATATTCAGTATTTTGTGTGGCCTCCATGTGCTGCAATTAGAGCTTCTATACGCCGTAGCATTGAATCAAATATATTCTGAATAAGTTCCTGAGGGTTTTCCCTCACGCAGTTTGTATTCGAACCCACAAATCCGTGATTTTGGTTACTGGAGGACGTGAAGCACCAGATGCCAACCATATTCCATACATGTTATATCGGCAATATTTCAGGCGAACGTACAGGCCATGGAATCAAGGTTGCCGTTCAAAGTGCCCTCAATTCGTAGGAGGTGAGATACATTATTGTAATCAATGGTGTTTTTCAGCTATGCCGCTCAGCAATGCAGCCCTCCAGGTTGCGCTCATATGTATGCGGCCATCACTGTAGGATATGTTGAAGTGGGACTCGTCCGAAAAGCACCCCAGTGTCGGTGTTCACGTGCCCATTGCAGTCGGAGGAGCTTGGGTTTCTGGACGATGGAAGCCGACGTAATGGCATGCATGCAACCAGTCCAACCTGCAGCAGACGGCGATGAACCGTTGATGCAGACGAGATCACACCTGTCACAGTGCTCCAGCGTCGAGCCAACACTGTGGATGAAGCTTTACGGTCCGTTATGGCCATGCGGACAAGATGATGGCCATCCCGTGCTATGGCCATGTTCCCGATCTTCGCTGCGTACGACCTTCATCTATCCACTGCTTCCACACACGCATCACTGTCGTAGCAGCATGCCCTGTACGAGCCGAAATGTCACTGTATGACAAATCCGCTTCCAGGAGTCCGATCATTCAGGATGTAGGTTCCCATTTAAAAGAAATTAAATTGGTCCTAAAATGACCACACAATATCCTCCAAATAAAACACGACTAATGGTATTTAGTTTCCCCCATAGCATCACGCAATTTTTATTCAAGACACTTCTTTCTACAATGCTTAGTTTTGGAGATATTGTACAGTCTCAACTTAAATGGTCCACGCTGTATACATCATAGTCATCTATAAAATAAAACCGGCTGCACTCAGTGGAGTACAGCAACTGTTTATATTATATGGAGTAAGAATAATTATTTTTCTGCTCTGTGGCATACTCAACTAAAAGTAAAACCCTCTTCACAAGCATGCTCTTTTATAGCTTCAGACTTTCGTATTCAAGTACAAGAGCTTTGTAAATATTTTTAATATCTTGATAATTTATGAAATGAAATTAGAAGGTGCTTTAGTCCCATGCTCATCAGAGCTTTTAAATAAGGAAGGAATTATCAATATCGGTTGAGTGGTTTTTGAGATAAAGATTAATCCTTAAATGTTTTTGTCTTGTGGCCGATATATTGAACCATCTTTTGGAAAATCAATAATCAGGAATATTCTGAAACCTAATCTTAAAAGTTATAACTTTTATTAAGCATCTCTTACTTTTAAACAAAATTTAAATTTATCCACAGGATATAGTTAAACTTGTGTATAACACTTGAGATTCACATATGCAGCGTTTATCTTAACATTCGTTAAGTATTTATGAGGGTCTCTACATAAACAGTCTTGAACCTGTTTAGACTTCAATTTGAGACGCGATTATTTTCTTCAAACGCTTACGGGTACAATGTGAAATTTTTACATGAGAGAATTCTGACTTCTTTAATAGAATAGAATAGACAGACAGAATGAGGACAAAGCGATGCTTTTGTTTCATTTTTGGCTTGTTTATTGACACAAGGATGATTGATTGGATGTCTGACTCCATATTACGACTTGAATGAATTTGTGACATTTGCTGCAACACAGATAAACCAATTCAGTAATCATTATCTTTGTTACAGATTAAATCAACACATGTTCATACGTCACATTTTGCTGTTATTCACATTGTAACTTTGCAACCAGGAGCACACCAGCCTGACTACGGAAAGAAACGCAAAATCACTTGATACTGAAGTATCTAGTCTAATGAACGACTCCTTTATTGTGTGGATAGCATTAAAACTGCACTACTAGTGCCGACTGCTTTTCCCACTAGCTGGAAACCTGAAGGTTACTGTTGTGCCTGTCCGTCACTAGAAGAGTATGATACAATCACTATTTCATATGTGGTTAGGTGATCCAATATGGGACAGTCAACCGTAAGATTTCCTAGATTACAGAATTTTATTTACGTTTTCTAAATAAGTATAACAATCGAAGAGCTTTCTGTGAAAGCAAAAATATGCTGAAATACTGCCCTTAGAAATACATTCTTCGAATCGTATTTACCCCTATGATCCTGGATATAAGTATAACACTTTAATCAAAATAACCACGAAGTAATATATCAAAACATTTGCACATTATAGAAAAAAATACAATAAAATGAATATACTAGTAGAGTCAGAAAGAAACCAAGTAAATACATAATGTTTTTTAAAAAATCTTATGTGTTGTACTCACATTACATTTTCTACTCTTGTTCAAACCATTTTTACAAACGCTTATTCTCCATCTACTTCATGTTAATCGAGATAAACATTTGCAGAACTATATTATTGCTAATTTTCTTGCAGGTGCAAGGAGAATGTGGTAGGCCTTAAGCGATAGTCAAATGTTTTAAGATCCGGTTGCTATGTGGAGCATTCCATTTGCTTTGCATGTTCAGCACATAAAAGAAAAATAATAACGAATTCCCATGTGAGAAAAAGTGCAAGTATTGGAAAATTCAAATAAATTACAAGTAATATCTCGATAAAACTTCACTCCACAAAAAAACGTATACGACATAAATTTTTGTGTGTTTTAACGACATCTGTATATTTTGTGTAGTAAACGTTTATTATCTCTTATGGTTTACCAGTTATGTAAAAGTTATTCAGAATGAGGAGGGCTTTTGGGAATGTTTCAAAAAATGCAAGGTGTAAATTTTAATTGCCATGAAAATATCTTAGAAATATGATACTTTAATCAAAATTGTTAGAGCTATTTTTGAGGAAATCAAAATTTTTGAATAATGTTCCATGTAAAGCATAGTCGTGGGTATGAGGATTTTCTCGTGTCGCGTCCTTGGAAAATGATAAACTCAAATACCAAGTTTACTATTCATCCGACTTCGTTTTAGAGTTATGCGGTTCAGAGGCAGCCACACACATGCACATGTTTCCAAAAATGATTTATTTGGATTCAGGGCACCTCAAAAGATGTACAATCTCGGTATCGAATTGTGGTTGGAATGCAATAATTTCCCCGCTTAAGAGAAAGTAAAGTTTAATATTTCACACCTCAACTTGAAAGTAAGCCCATTGCTCAGCGATATACCTCTACCGAGCACTTATCGGTATCAGATTTATAGCAACATTCTGAGTTAATTTGTGACACCATCTTAAGAGCACGCGTCAGTTGTACCTTCATGGAACCCATTTTATAATAGTGTATTTTTTCTTTCTTTTTTATTTGGGCATTTAGTAATCAGATATAACACAATCTAGAGAATCCAGAGGATCAGGAAGAATGTCTATACGTTATACTTTAGGAGGAACTGGCTCACCTGGTGCGCTGAGACGTTGTGTTGATGGATAACCCAATCTTTTGCCCATCATAAACGAGATCTCTTTCATCGTGCTGTATTATGAAGACTACCAGGAATGGCAGATAATCTCTTTATTGCGAGTTCAAACTTCAAGAATAAATTTCAGATGTACCAGCCTGTCTGCAGAAAATCGTTAGTATCGTGATGAAGATGACTCCCATGGTGATGACTGACATTTGGATTGTTCATCGTAAACACAACACCTGTCTTGCCTTCTGTAATCCTATTAAACAGATATCCACCCTTTCAGGTGCACTAAACTAACCATTCGTTCGATTTTCCGTTGCCCATCAGCGTCTTGCGGAAGGAGTTAGCCACACAAATGCCGCAGCTTCACAGTGTTGAACAGAATAGACTGCATCATAACAACAGCAATAATTTCTTCACATCTTATCCAGCCAACTATTTTTGGACTTGAATTAACTTCCGTTAAAAGCGGGGGTTGTTTAAAATCAATAATAGGAATGATAATAGAATTGTAGCATTTCAAACATTTGTTTTCGGAGACATGGAACATGACTAGAGCTTGAAAAATATCCACCCTACCTAGTTCACGTGAGTCGACGATCTCCGTAGTCTAGGGGGTAACATGCTAGCCTTTAGTTCTCGAGGTCGCGGGCTAAAACCCGGCGGAGGTCCTCAGCATGGCTTTCTTCGGAAGGGAAGTAAATCTGTTGGTCCTGTGTTGTGGATTTATGATACGTGAAAGACCCTCAAGCCTGATAAAGAGGCCTCTGAGCAAAATTTACAGTCTTTCATGCCCAATATAGAATGGAACGATATGGACCATAGCAGTTGAAGAGCGTCCATAAATAAAACTTAATTTAATTTAGCACACGTGGCGTATTAAATACGGATCCACAGTCAACAGCCAATAGTTTGCTTGCGTTACTGCTATGGTAGAATCGCTCTCTAGAAGAAAATCTACCATACCCCTGACTCAACTGTTTATATTTTCAGGTTACCTTGCCATCCCCTTTCTCTCACCACACTATCGACACAAAGTCGCTGCGCGCACACATTGTAAGCGAAAGTATGTGTCCTTGCTCTGATCGTATCATATTGAAGAGATACGGACAATTGGACGCACATCATTGAATCCTAAGAAGTCTAGAATGGTATAAAATGTTTACTGACCTTTAATTATAATTAACTAATTTTAATAAGTTATTTTATTCGAAGTGTGATATTCACTGTAGTGTGTTATGGATAACTATTAAAATATATAAATTAAATCTCCATGTGCATTTAATTCACCCTAGGTATATTGCATATTATTACAAAATTTATGTTGGTAGATGTTGGCTTCCTTAGAAACGAAATCATGTGTTGGAGTTCTAAAGTTCCTTCTGTGTAAATATCATCGGGGAGTCGTAGAAAACACCCGATCTGCAAGAATCATTGAGCATCTCTGCACATATTACCTTTAGTAGAATGTTTATTTGTTTATCGTAACAGGCGGTGGCTATAATAACAGAAGGGGAAGTGTAACGTTATTACTCAGAGTGCTTGGAGTCGCCTATGGCTAGGTTTGCAATGCTTCATGCATCACTACCAAGAAGCATATTGCAAACGCAGACATTAATGGCCGAATTGCTTTGCACCGTGGCGTAGTGCTTGGAGCGTCGATTGCAAACAAGGAATACGCCTAGTTTGGAGTCAAGTCAGGGATATTTTTCGGCCCATGTGTAGTCCTGGTAGCAATTCAATATTTGAGGAATTTGAAGAGCTACGTTATGGAGGTCAGAGATACCATTTGGGCCGAAGGAAGCATGATCCTGATCACCTTTACTTTCACATAGTCTGCAGTGCTATGTGTGCGTGAGATCGGCAGTCAGCTAGCCGGCCCAGGCCTGTTAGGGCTATCATGCAACTAAGCACTAATGGCCGAATATCTGTCAATACGCAAATGTAACAGATGGCATAAAGAAAAGCATATATATAAATAAAATTCATGGTTAGGAATTCAAGTTATAAAATCACAGAAAAAAATCTGATGTGTTATACTCACATGACTTTCTCTACCCTTGTACAAACTATTTTTACAAACGCTTATTCTCCATATGCTTCATGTTAATCGAGATATCGAGATGTTAATCTTATTCCTAATTTTCTTGTAGATGCAAGGGGAATTGGTAGGCTTTAAGCGATAGTCAAATATTGTATCAGCTGGTTGCTATGTGGAGTATTTCATTCTCTTTGCATTACAGGAGAAGGAAATGAATAAGGAATTCCCGTTTGAGAAAAAGTAAGTATTGGAAAATTTAAGGGAATAACAAGCAATAACTCAAAAATGGTTCACCCAACAACAAACAATGCATATGGCATAAATTGTGTATTTTAACGCGATCTACATTTTTTGTGCAGTAAAATTTTGTCTATCTCTTATGGTTTATCAGTTATGCAAAAGTCGTTCACACTGAAGAATACTTTTGGAGACATTCCCAGAAAATTCGAGATATACATTTGATTTGTCATGAAAGTATCTTAAATATGTGATACTTTAATCAAAATCGTTAAGTCATTTTTGAGAAAATTAAAACTTTCTAAAAATTTTACATATGAAGGGTAATCTGGGTTGGGGGGATTTTCTTGAAAACCTTCGTGTCGCATTTCTGGAAGAAGTTTGGTATTTATCCGAATGTTCGTTTCTTAGTTATGCTGTTCACACATAGACACACATAAGGAAATGTTTCCAGAAATACATTTTTTTGGATTCAGGAGGCCTCAAAACGTGTATTTCCGGTGAAATCTCGGTATCGAATTTTTGGTTGGAATGCAATACTTCCCCTACTTACTCTACGTAATAGAGAAAGTGAAAACGGAATTTTCGGTGCAGAGGTAGAAGAATACCCCATATATACGTGTTTTCTAAATCCCATTTGGAACTAGTAAGTTGTAATGTAGTCAGAACGTAGCAGTTATAGTGCTAATTTTAATCTGATAGCTATAGGAGCCGTATACCGCTTAAGACAGTGTGTTAAATTAGCAAAATGCTACAAACAATAAAACCTTAGATTGTCTCAACCTGAAAAGAGCTAAATGAAATATCTCTGTCTCTATCTAACTCATACATGATGTCATTAGCTTCGTCCGTTTGTACTCTCGCGCTGTCGCCAAGTTGCTAATAAGCTGTAAATATTCATTTGTTGTAAATTTCAGCTTTGGACATATTATCCTATAAACGATATTTTGCTCTTATTAGACCTATTTTTAGAGCGTTCGTGGACTTTTTTAGGTACAAATTTCTAAAGAAAAGGAGTTTTTTTAGTAAAAGTTCAATATTTGACGTTTCTACGCTTATCATGCAGCAAATAATAAAGTAAAGGGTATAGTGTAACTATATAGTTTTCTTAGCTGGAGTAAAATAGCGTGTTGATACCTACCCAGCTTGAATTCTCCACATTTAATAACATAAGCGTTATAATTCTTTTAAATTAAATATTTTCGGAAAAGTCAGTAGAATAGTCAGCCAGCGAGAAACTTTTTTGTTATTGGATTTATACCCAAGACCATAATACCAAGCGAAAGAAAATGTTGAGGAAGGTTGGAGACAGTTTTTAAAAGAAGCCGGAATACTCTTAACGTCTTGCATTCATTGTGTATCACAAGCAAAATTCACCCAAACAGCCCAAACGCAACGTAGAGGTCAGTGATGGTTATCATCAATTTTAAGGAAGCGGGTACGTTTATAGTGTGAAGTGTTATGTAGGTTATTTATTTAATATTTGATGTAAATACTTATGCTTATGGAGGGAGAAGCTAGGTAGAGACGAAATCTTGGTAAAAGAACAGCAATAATGAATGTTTTAGATTGTTATTCAAGTAAAATGAATATTAGTAAGGCAATAAAAGAAACAGCTAAAGGCACCCGGGTGTTAAGAAACAGTATTGTATAGGATAAAACAGGTACGAATAAAATGTCCTCCAAGGACCCATAAAAATTATGCAAAAAAGGAGAGGATAAAGAAACCCACACTAAACTGACGCAACATAATGAAATAGCGCAAAGCGGAGTGTGACGCATCCTTCATTCTTTGCTTTTGAACACATTTCACCCTTGTTGAATGCAATTTTGTCAAGCGTAAGCAGTGATTATATCCTACTATATAATAGCCTTTATCATCTATACCTCCAAAATTAAATGTCTTACTTTTGCCTTAAATAGCAGCGCAGATATTTCACTATTTGGTGATGTATCATTCACAAGGTGATATTTAAATTGGTAGATCGATCCCAGCTGAGCGCCAAATTTGCCAGCTTACGTATAGTGCATGTGGCAACAGTACGCTCCATTTAAGCTGTACTGTCTTTTAATCGTGAGACGTGATATAGCTTACTACAAAGGAGCACAAGTAATCTTCGTAACGTGAAGTAATTATAATTGAAGAAATACTTTAAAATCACAACAATTTGATCATTATGGCTAAGCTCTCTGAAAATTTAGTTGTGTATATACGATTAATTTTTAGTTTATCATATTTTACATGATTTACGAGTTTGAGAGCATACCTTATTAACATGAATGATGCCTGAAGAGAGGATAATTAACGAATGCTCAAATTAACCCAGATTTCAATTAGCGGAGATTTGTCTGACAATTATCGTTATAGAATAAGCAAAACCTCGACAGAATGACAATCAATTTTAACACACAAACATCTAACAGGGGTAAATGTATTTACATACTTAAAACCTCTAACACATTCCAAAAAGATATGAAATAAAACTTATTAGAAAACCACACCAATATCTTAATAATGCATAATTTTCTCCATACTTTACCATTTTCAAAAATTATGGTTATTAATAGTTTTGTTTTAAAAAGTTTCGTAAACTGTCGAATTAAAATAAGCAAAATATTTAAGAGGGAGAATAAATCTAAGTAGCATAACTATTACGAAATATTCTTTTAGAAGCACATTTGTTAAAGTTTGTATTATGTTCAAATATTCGGCAGCTTTCTGTACAGTCTCTCAAGTAAGATAGGCTTTTCAGTACATTTCACTTCAGTGATAACGAGTTTATACCTTAACATTTGCGGGTATGATTGTGGTGCAAAGGTATCTGTTATCTCCATAACTTCGCTTTAATTTAAAGTATCTATACCAATAAGCCTCTCACGACCTGTAAATTGCTGATCGTTCAATAAATGACCTTGGTGTCGTTCCAAAAATCCAGAAAATCCTTTCCTTACATTCTTAATTGCTTCCTTTATTGAAAGTATGTTTGTTATTGTTTAAACCTTTTTTATTTTTCCCCCGACTCCCGATTATAGTAGTTTTTGATACACATATTATCCATGCTGTCATGGTATAAACATGAATTTCTTACATTCAGTGCTGGTATCCTGACCTACCTTTCATCCTCCATGGTGTAGGAGTACCATGCTAATCTCTAGTTTCCGAAGTTGTGGGTTCAAACCCGGCGGAGGGCGATGGATTTTTTTTCGAGCGTAAAAATCCTTAGCATTGCTTCCTTCGGTCATAAAGGAACCTCAAGGCTGAAAAAGACCTGTGAGGAAAAATTTCCGGTCTTTCATGTCCAGTATAGAATGAGACGCTAAGAACCATAGTAGTTACAGGGCCTCCATAAATAAAACTCATTATTTTAACATGACCTACCTGCGTGTTTTACCTATTTTACTGCAGGTGTATGCATTAACTATATTGAATCCTATAGATTTTGATACATTGATCATTGCAGACATTATTGATATTTTCTGGGTGTTTACTTGTTATTTATTACTAATTACTTAATATTTATTTACAATTAAATTACTGCAGCGGGTTGTGCAAGCTATAGATTCATTAAGTTCAACGACCAAGAGTGGATAATCTATCTCTGGAAACTCCACCAAAGTTCATCTGGTGACACTACTGAAACCATCGTGTCCAACATATGTTACTAATTAATTTTATTTTCCCATAAGTATAATTTCTATTATTCACTATTATGGTAAGAATAGTACGCAATACACATGCAATAAGTTCAATGGAGAATTTCGTAAGTAAACAATATTCGACTTCGTCTCTTATTTTCAAGCTCTTCTTCGTTCTTCAATTATGCATTTGCTGCACTTATATCGCAGTGCACTATTGTTAACTACCTTGAGGTGCTACTTAGCTCCAAATTCAACTGACACACTGTTGAGGTATTACAACGCTCTGAATGTGAGTATAGGGTATTGAGAGTATTCTTGATATAATAAGTATTCCAAATGTAAAAAATTTCAATATGTAATAATCTGATACCAATCATGTAATATAATATTCATAAGGCTAATTGTGTTTTTCTAATTTTACTATATATGTTAGATTATAGGTACAAGTTTCGTTGATGCTTTTGGTGGCTAGAAAAGTACACAAAGTTACATTTTCGGAGAGATCTACTCAACAGTAGATTAGTTTAGTCATACAAAACATTAGCTCTTGATGTATGTTAAGCTAGGGGAAAGAAGAGAACTTTCCACTGGAAAACATATGAAGCAGAAGTCGTTGCAGATACAAAAATTACAAAGTTAATCAAGTGTTACGTAGCAGCAAATGGCAGCTTGAGAGTTAAATTTAAAAGGTTTCCAGTAAAGGCAATGTAATCAATGGGACCTAAATGTACAGAATTTTAAAATCTTTGATTGTATGAAGTAAGAAGTAGCGTACTCACACTATAGTTATTTCTTCGGTGCACGTTAATCTGTACAGATCGTAGTTGTATCTGTTAGTGATATGGTAGTGATTGCAACTGTAAAGAATATAGAAAGCCAGAACTTATATTTTATTTGAAAAGTTATTAATATTGCGAGTGCGCAGATAGTACTTTATGTACATGTGAGAAATAAGTGGAACACAACGTGAGAACTTAGAAAATTTCTGTAACTAACGGCAGCATCGTCACAAGTTAAGTACCACAGCTTCAACGAACAAAGTTATATAACACTACAACAGTGAAAACTGTTTAACAATAGCTCTAGTTTGCATTAAAAATAGGATATTATTCAGAAATTCTTGTGTTTTAAATTTGTTACACAAATGCATCTCCCTTACCTGTGTCCACCCCTACCAAATGATGCATGCTCTACCGAGGCAAGAACATATATTATTGTGGATAAGAATCAACAATAATATCTTTAACTGTGAAACGTAAACAAACAAGATAAGCGCCAGATATCATTTCACAGAATACAACGGTGGCGAAAATATCGCGCACTGCAACCTACAGGAGATCTATTGCGGCTACCACCCCCAGGAGGAAGCGATGAAATAAAGGAACTCAGAAGACTACAGGCCGTAGGTGGATAGATCGCAGAGACGCGCGGAAGCCCTTAACAGTTCCTAACAGACCCATCCCAGAGAGAGGATCAAGACCTGTTCAACCATGCAACCACCAAATGTCCACTCTTTCCTTGGAACAAACATTCAAAGCCATCTGCCCTGCACCATTTCGCAATACTAAACCTAGAAGCACACTTAAACAGGAGAAGGAAACGGAATGAAAGGGAAACATGCAAAGGAAATCACAGTAGATGATAAAGCACCACAGAAATCTCCTACCGACCAGGGAAAACTACGAAAAACCCAAGGTCAGTGTAAGCGGAAGAAGGGAATCGAACCCGGGACCTTTCAGAATGTGAGACTCACACGTAACCACAGAGCTCGGTCTGAGTTTATGTAACATGACTATTTGGCAATGCAATGGTTTTCAGACAGCTCTGCTCTAAGTTGCTAAGAAAACAATACTTTAAGGCGTTAATGAAACTTTCTGAATTAACAATGTAGCAAGTGTGTGCGTTAAAAATTGATTATTATGGCTGTAAGTTAATTACAATATAAGATTCTTACTCTCTCTCTCTCTCTCTCTCTCTCTCTCGCTCTCTCTGCCTTCCTGTGACTATCTATCTCTCTATGTAGGTTCTCTTTATTTATTACAAATCAGTTCTTCACCTCCTAGCAGTGGCTTTCCTCTGGGTAAACCAAAATCATTCACACACCAACGTGTACACGAAATTCTCATGTTCCAGGCAGCCCTGTGTATAACAATTATATTATTATATAAATAGAAATATGTTTCCGGTTTACTATGTGCAAACGTTTTTCCGGCACCCAAGACCAGTTTTTAACATCTTCTTGCCACTTTTTTCCATTCTTGTCTGTTGACCATAACCATTCCTCAACTTTCCAATTCAACATTGCCCCTCTAGTTCCTTGAATCCACGTGCTATGTGGTTTTTCTTTTCTCCTCCTTCCTGGTGGCGTCCACTGCATTATTATTTTAGGTAATCTTTCAACGTTGGAGCCATAGGTTATAATACTTCTAACTTATTTTAAAAATTGCAATTTTAGTTTCTTTTGAGAGCTGTTTATAATATACCATTCAAAGAACATATAACACGCTTTCCTGAGTTTATCTTTGATCTTATTTCCTTTTCTTGTTTTCCATCTTGCGCAATCGTACTCCCAGATATTTATAATCACCTGTGTGTTTAATTATCCCCATTTTGTATTTCAAATCTTGATCTCCAGTGTACATATAATTGGATTTATCCATATTTATTTTAGGCCCCATTTGTTGTATCAGTTTCCTTGTAACACAGTGATACGTCTTCATATTTTTGGGCCAGAATTAACTGATCATTCGTAAATTGCAGGGAATGTATTGTTGAGTCATCATCTATTAGAATTCGTACATTTTTCCAACCTTCTCTTTTCCCTCGGTAGCGAGGATGTGCCGGAAGATTGAAAAATAGGATATATTTCCACAATATATAAAAAAGGGAGAAAAGATGAATTTAAAACCTTTTAGAGGCATTACAATAAGTAGCATATTAAGTAGGCTATATGGTAAAGTAATTGAGCATTTCCTTGAGTTACAATACAAAGATTTGGAAGTAGAAGAACAGACAGGCTTAAGAGCGGACAGAACAATTATTGGTCATGTATTTTGTTTAAAACAGATAATAAACGAGAAATCAAAACACAGCCATTTGATGTTCATTGATATAGAAAAAGCCTACGATAATTTGTGATTATCACAATTATGTTAGCCTTATAACTGATGGAAATTTTTGACAAGATAAATTCAAAATTTGTACAAAAATACGCAATAAAAAGTAAAAATGGAAAAATACTTGCCAGGCGGATTTCATTAATAGTATATATGTGGAAAAGGTTTTCTAATACAGTCAAATAAAATTTCAAAATGTATGTAGTTTATAATGTAGGCCTATGTTATGTCCTCCCTTTTGGTTGTACGTATTAACTCAGCCGGTTAGATAGATAGATAGATAGATAGATAGATAGATAGATAGATAGATAGATAGATAGATAGATAGATAGATAGATAGAGAGAGAGAGAGAGAGAGAGAGAGAGAGAGAGAGAGAGAGAGAGCAGTGGGACTTGCTGGAAGGGTACAGTATCAGTTCAATATGCAGTTACAATTGGCGCACCAGGGTACTGTGCTGGAACCCCCAGGCGGCAAACAGATGACCTAACCAAACTCAGTGCATTGATATCCAGGAATTTATCGATTTCTACAATGCTGTAAGTAAATCAAGTGATTGTATTTCTGATATTAAAGCTGAACAACCTGTACTTTATTTATCTATGAATTACCTATAACGCATTCCATTTATCGACATAGATTGCAGTTTATCATATTAAATGGGCAGCACGGGATCGCATTTATTTAAAATATTGCTTTCAATTTTTGAAATTAAATTTTAAAAAAGATTAAAAAATACAGTGGATTAAAACTAAAGAAAAACAATGGAATAATAGCTAAGGGATAACAAGACAGTCGTTTTTATAAAAATCTGATGTGTTAGACTCATATGATTTCCTCTACTATTGTACAAAATGTTTTTACAAATGCTTATTATCCATCTACTTCATGTTAATCGGAATAAACATTTGCAGAAACTATCTTATACCTAATTTTCTTGTAGGTGCAAAGGGAATATGGCGAGCTTTAAGCGACAGTCAAATCTTTTAAGAGCTGGTTGGTTGCTATGTGGAGCATTCCATTCGCTTTGCATGTCCAGGACATCAAAAAAAGAAACAAAAACCACGAATAACAATTTCCCATTGAAACATTCAAATACATAACAAGGAATATCTCGGAAATCGTTCACTCTACAAAAAAATGCATATTACATAAACTGTGTACTTTAACGAGATCAACATTTTTTGTGTAGAAACATTTTGTCTATCTCTTAAGCTTTACCAGTTATGCAAAATCCATTCAGAATGAAGTGAACTTTTGTGGACATTTCCAGAAAATTCAAGATATACATTTCATTTGTCAAATATTGTAAATATATAATATTTTAATAAAACTCGTTAGAGCCATTTTTGAGAGAATCAAAATTTTCGAAACACTTTTCATATAATGGATAGCCAGGGGTGGGGGATTTTCTTGAAAATCTTTGTGTCGCATCTTTGGAAGATACTGACCCTAAATACCGAGTTTGATATCCAATGGAATTTTCGTTTTTGAGTTAATCAATTCACAGGCACACAGAGAGACCCACACATGGACCTTTTTCTAAAAATGCTTTTTTTGGGATTCGGGGGGCCTAAAAGTATGTATTTCTGGTGAAATCTCGGTATCGAACTTTTGGGTGGAATGTAATACTTCCCCTACTTACTATATGTAGTAGAGAAGGTAAAAACTGGAAGCAATTAATATTGTATTGCTTGCATATTTGGTGTGCAGTCGAAGAACCATTATGAAGTTGTGACCCTGTTGCGGGTCTCAGTTTTACCAAGTCCGCAGGGGACAACCGCAGTATCCCCAGATACAAAGCCTCATAAACACAGATTAAAGCAGCGTTAATATGGGATTATCGTGCCGACTTCCCCTTTTCTGAGCTCTAATGTAAGATTATCACCTCTAGCAGTGACCCAGGGGAGGGGGGATGCCCCTCCACCTTGCAAACAAGCAATGTAATAATGGAGGAAACTTGTAGGCTCAAGGTGCTGCAGTACATTTGGAACAAGTATGGACGCGATTCTCAGAGGTGTAATTGGCTCCCTGTCTCTTGAGTCAACTGTATGTAGCCTGTGTATGAAATGTGCAGTTTCGGTATAAGAATTCACACAGAATCGCTAGAGGCTTAATAGATTCAGTAGCATTCAAGAAAACAAGAAAAACGATTACACGTAACACCTAAATTGATGTTTAATAATTAATTATTTCAAAAAGTTTCATAAAAACAATGCTTTACCCATCAGCCTTAATCCATCCATCAGTTTCACCTCATATATGCAACTAATTCGCAGAATATTAGACACATCTGTGAAATAGTTTTTATTATAACAATTGATTTTATTTTTTTAATTGCATCACAAAAATATCTCATTGTAGTGCAGTTTTATAAATCTTGTAACAAAATTTCGGATTTACATCCCAGGAATGCCACTTCTAAAAAGTGATCAGATTATTTTTAAATCGAACAGGATTTAATGTAGAAAAAGTATAAATTACTTATTATGTATAAATTATGTATTATTACTTATAAATTCTTACTTACTTATGGGGTAATTAATTGTTACTCCACACAAGCCGTGTCTAGGACAAGGTTGGATAGGTAGGACCAGGCGACTGAGAAATTCAATCTCATAGCTGGGATTTGAACCACTTCCGATTTCCGTCCGTTTGCTCTAACCAGCTCAGCTACCACTGCAACATGCTATTGCGACATGCGAGTCAGCTGGGGAATTGAATTTTCGAGATCTGTGGTTGAAATCCCGGCTATGGCATTGAATTTTTCAGTCGTCTGATTCTACCTTTTTAACCTTGTCCTACACACGGCTTATGTGGAAGAACAAATAACCAAATAGTTGGTTAAACTATGAAACCCGGGACATAGAGTACTTAAAAAATTGTAAGTTGTCATTGAATTTGGGATCTCCTTGATGTTTACCGGGGAAAATGCAAGTCAGTTGAAGAATTTAATGTCCCACAGGCATGTTGCCAGCTCAGTTGGCTAGAGCAACAGGACTGAAGTCGGAAGATCAGTGGTTCAAATCCCGGCTATGACAACGAACTTTTCAATTGTCTGATTCTACCTTTATAAAGCCAAAAAGAACTTTGTTAATATATATCCATAAGTTGAGGCGGTATTTTTAACACTAAAACAGTCATTACAGTCATTGTATATGTTTATATTATTGTGTACATGTATAATAATGTTATGTGAATGTAATAGCTAATTTAATAATGTAGGAGCTGTGAGAATAGAGGCCGAAAGTTGCTAACAATGAGGTAACCTTGAGGCAATAATGAATTGGAAAGTTTAATAATGTTACTAGTAATTATTGGAAACAATAATGTAATATTTAAAACGGGTTATAAATCACCAATCAACAACCACAAAAACAGAAAGTTAAACAAAAGTATTCTTTTGGAGTAAAATTAGTCAATCAGAGACGTGAAATAGAAAAATTTACAAATCTAAGCGGTAAATGCCAGTCGCTAGAAGGCAACGTACCTGAGTAGTTTGTTCGCTCGATACGTATCCAGGGTGAGACGAAAATTCATTACAGCGATAATATTATAAAGTTTGTGTTAAAAAGTGCAAGTAATTAATAAATAATCTCACACCTCTCTATATCAGTGACGTGTTATTTAATCGTGTGAAGGATTAATAAAACGAGTGAAGTAAAAATTATAATTTGTGTAAGCCTACATTCTTTAGCCGCTTCATCCCCTGATAAGAGATACATGATTCTACAAATTAATACTGACGCAGCCGAGGCAAAGGTAAATATATATTATACTATTTAATGAAACATTAAAATACAAAGTTGATTCCTAAACGTTGGGGCGAAGGCCACTGGAAACTTTGTATCGTACGTGGGGCGAACACTGCAAGAAACTATCTCAAGTTTTTGGCTCACCAACAGTCGAACTACAATACAACTCCTCCTAAAATAAAACCTTCTTCAAAGTTTACTTTAATAAAAAGTGCAAGACATAACTTCTTTATTACCATATTAAGGAATTGTGATGAAAAATCTGATTGGTTGAAATTTGCATCGCAAAGAGCATTTTGAACATTCACATGCGTTGGAAAAATGTATTACAAGAAAAATTACTTTTAATGTTTGAGGTATGAGTTTTGCAGCGGTATCTCGGTCATGGTCATTAATCTATCTCGGTTTTGAAACAGTCACCGACAACGTTCACTTGAAGTTCCCTCAGTTCCCCTCGTGGTTTTCTTCTTGTTGTCTCCGCCGTCTGTGCTCCGACTACCTTAAAAGAGTTGGGTAAAGCGATAGATATTTCCTTTTGCTGAAAAGGACGTTGGCCTAAGACCTTGGTGGCAGACCAAAGACAACAAATTGACACTAAAAAAACCTAGTTTATTTCTTTTCTCATATACCACAGTGCTTTCACAATGTAGCACTTTTAGAACTGTCGTCACCAATGACAATTTCCTTAGCGACACAGGTTATTTCGGCAGCTTCTTTACTCGCATTTATACGACTGTTCGCGCACTTGGTTAGTTGTAAATAACTAGATATGTGTGTTCCAAACTGAATACATGATCGCACTTAGAAATCTTAACCTTTTAACGGCAAATCATAGATGGGATTTCGCGCAACAGGTTCACCCTCGGAAATTTTGAAGCTACTCGCCGAATTGACCCAATACGTCTCTTTTTTATAGTACCTACCCTCTGTATCTTATCGTTTCCTCCAACATTGGAGCTACAAAATGAAATAAAAACTAGGTGGGGTAAGGAAACATATATTTTGGAACTGAGTATAAAACAGAGGACTGGAATAGCATAGCTTAGGTTGGGAGGGTCGAAAGCTCGCAAGATTGTTGATGACGCTGGCAGGAGGATTTGCCCATTATGCGGGGAACATGAAGACTGGACGCATATTTTGGCAGCATGCGTGCAGACGGAGGGTATTAGGAAAAAACTTATTACCGGAAGTATTTTTGGCTTCCAACAGACGGAGGACAGCATGCTGGGACATGATTCTAAACAGCCAAAACTGGCCAAGCTTGGGCACATACTTAATGGAAGTACATGTACTAAGAGATAAGGTGTTTATGTAATTTTTCTTTAAACATATGTGGTACTTGAGTACTTGTGCGCGACTGTGTGTGTGTTTGAGTGTGTGATTCAGAGTGTTTTTCAATTTTATATGTATGTATATAGTGCGGTGATTATAAAAAAAAAATAATTGTTTTCTGGTTGATACTGCAAGTCACGTATACAGACCAGGTATTTTTCTAGAGAGCATGTACGGTCTTATGACCCATGTGACTGTGTTATGCAATTAATGTAATACTAAATACTTAATAAATACCACCACTACTACTACTATCGTTTCCTCATTGGCTCTTAATTCGCGTTCTTCGAAGTATCATACGTTTCCGTGTCTTGTTTCTCACACATTACTGGTTGCCTTTCATTCCCAGAATAATATGGATACGGGGCTTCCCCACCTTCTCTCGTCCCAATTGTGTTATCTCACTCTTTTCACCATGCCAAATTTTAAGTATAAAAGAACAAGGCCTACAAACCCTTCCTGTCTTATACTATGAAACTGTTTTCTCTCGCATGTTATAAACTGCACTGTGTCTAGGACTGCACTTTTTAAGCATCTTAAAATTTGGCTTCGGACAGTTCTTTTACATAGAGTTATAAAATTTGTATCTGTAATCCTGAATTACATAATTATTTAGGTGCCCTTTGTATTGACATTGGCATAATTACCTTGTCCTTTTTAAGTTGTTTAAACGTGTATTAAATTTATGTACATACATCTGATATTAAGACTAACAATGTTTACTTATTGATTGATATTAATAGCGGCAGAACGGCCTAAAGTTCCGTCTGAAGCTTTTACCTTTAAACTGGAATTTAAATGGCCACGTGATGAGCGTTTAAAGCGCAACTTCGATATATTACTCTATAGTCATCAAGGTTTGTTAATGTAAAAAATCCTAAAGTCGATATTTTCAAGACTTTGTCAAGATTATCATAGATTGGTTTCCCTAATTATCTTTAAAATTTGTGTAGAAAATATTTCATTGAGATAATACCATTCAAATTAATACATTTTTCATGGTTATATGGAGTCTGAGGAAATAATTACATTTTTATATAGCAAGTCTATATAGATAGTGTAACTTGCAAACAAGAAAAAAGAATTATATCCCGTGAATCGCGGTAATGCATGTTTTGTTATGAATATCCAGGAACATACAGTATTTGATAATGAAGTGTAAACATTTAAACGAACAACAGTGAATATTTCGGAAGAAGCTAATACATATTATGAAAATAGAGACATAAATTGTGTGTTTTAACGAGCTCCACAGTTTGCTTGTCATTTTCCAGTTATATTATATTCAGCAAAATAAGAGAAACACAAAGGTAACGCACACCAATTTACACAAAGCTAAAACAAGAGAAGAACACTCGATGAGCAACTTTTTCAAATCAAAGTCTCTAACTTTAAGGTTGTTAAACACGGCATATAAATTGAAGCAAAGAAAAAAAAAACAAAATAAGGTATTTACAGACCACGGTTAATTGAACACATACATTTAAGTTATGTTTTAATATCGATATAGTAAATAAAACCCACTTTTAAATATGGCATACGCTTAGGCCCATTGTGCTTAAAGTTATTTTCAGGATGATCCTTAACACCTAAGAGGAGGAAAAACCAGAAATACCATTTTTTCCAGATAACTCACCTTAAATAGATCTCGTATTGACTACTTCTTGTACGGAGACAGACACGCTATCCTTACAGCACGGAGGTAGGTTTAAGAAACTTCTGAGTAAATGTAAACCCGTATTATTTTGATAAAACTGATAACATGGTAAATGACTTAAGGAATGGTGTTTGTTGCATTGCAATAAGTCTATTACGTTCTGAGAAATTTTAAGATGAAATTGACTCTTGAGACACAACAAAAGAGGCAAACCTTTATTTATTTTATTTTCCTGTGAATGGAAATCCTGTGTTATTTCCAGCGTAGGTGACAGCAAAAATACCATTAAGGACAGCTTTTGTCATATTGTGATATATCAGTGACCTCGAGAAGTTCACCTAGACTCAACGACGCGGTTGAACCACAGAATGTGCAACTGAAGTGCGTTTCGTTGTATCTCAAATGTCAACTTCACGTTACAATTTCTCGGGGTGTAACTGACTTATTGCAATACAACTGTTATTCTTAAGGCTATTTTTCATATTATCAATTGCGTCAAAAGTAATACGGTTTCTCTAAAACAAAAAAGCAAGTTTATGTTGAAAGTCACATGGCCTATCAACATTAATGAGTCCCTTCACTACATTAATTGCCTGTGAAAGTAGTTCAACTGCTATTTTTGTTTCAGAGATGGGTCGGTTTAGTCATTCTGTTTACATGCAATTATATTTCCCCTTTGCGTATAAGGGAGTAGTGGCGTTACAAATTAATTAAATATTGATTACATAAAAGTGATCCAATATTACGACAACCAAATTGCTTTAAATCAATAATCGAGTTTTGAGACAATGATTGATGTTTTCCCAACAAGTGGTGCTTTCTTGTTAAATAACGTTTGCGTGCCTGCTTTAATATCGATTAACCCTGTGAGACACTTATATCTCCATTAAGCTCATGTAATGTTTCTATTGAAACTTCGAATCACCAAATCTTTATATAATCTCGTCAATTTTCATACCGCACCATAATTATTAATCAAAAAAATTAAGTGACAAACAGACTGACATACTGTGTTTAATAATCCTAACTACACGAAGGGTAATCAACATGTAATTGTGGTAATAGCCCTTAATAGTAATATAATTAAGATAATTGCAGCATTTAATGCGATGGTCTTAGGGGGAGAAGAAAGAAAAAAAAAACGTACATCCGTGGCAAAAGCTGCAGTAGGAAGCCTTAGGGGTGGTGCAGTTAATGTGAAAGGTCGGCACAGCTTGCGTGACCCACCTTATCTATCCCTTCTGATGTATGTTTAGTTTTTCCCTTCGCCTCGTCCCACAAAATTATAAACACTGGCTCGACCGGGCTATCTTAAGACAATCTCCATGTTACATGTTTGCACTGCAAATTGCCATAATTTTCCCAGTTTATTACAGGAACGTGAGATTACAAGGTTCACAACTGTGACGGATGTGCTAGCAGTACGCATTCTATATCTGTGCTGGGAACCAATTTTGCCAATTGTTCAGGGAATCTATACAAAGAAGCAATGATACAAAGCTACTTTTGTTCCAACTTAAACAAGTTTAAGGGAGATTATGCATGCTTTAATCGCCTAATACATTAATTTTATTATTCGGATTGACTTGAGTATCATAGCGATGGAGTAGGGTTGTAATTGTCCTTAATACTTGTGCTGATCGCGTATTTTAGGTAAGTTTTATGATTCTATTACGAGGGCCAATCAGACAGTCTTTCCCCTATGATTTTAGCCAAATAACGGTTGTAAATGCAAAGTCTACATAACCATTCCCAGCGGTGGACCTTCTTGGCCCGGCCCAGCCTTATCTGCCGGTAGCTCAGCGACATGGCGCTGCTGTCTGTTGAAAATGGGGTTGTGCTTCACAGGGCCACGGCGAACGAGCAACGAAGTGTAATTCGTTTTCTATGGAGCTAGGGACGAACACCTCTCAAGGTCCACAGGGAAATGCAGTTCACACATGGGGAAAACTGTCTCACTTTGAGAAGTGTGAGATGGTGGTGGTGATGGCGGCGAAAGTCCGTGAAGTCGTGCATGATCATGAACATACGAGGAGTCTGCGTTCGTCGCTGACTGGCAACATTTACCCTGTTGATGCAATGGTGAAAGCAGATCGGCGTGTGCACCTCAAGCTAATTTCCCGGGACCCTGGCATTTCGTATGGAATGTGTATGGCCGTTCGCGGGTCCTTAGGGTACCGGAAGGTTTTCTGTCGGTGGGTGCCTAAGCAGTTGAGAGACATGATGAAAGGCAAGTAAATGATTGCCTAACTGAATATCTGCAACGGTACCCCGAGGACGTTGAGAGTTTTCTGGACCGCATTCTTACTGGCGATGAAACATAGATACTGCTTTTCACGCCGGAATCGAAGCAGCAGAGCATGGCGTGGAAACATCCGGGTTCGCCTATGACAAAATAAAATCCGTTCAGTACCATCTGTTGTGAAAATGATGTTAACGGCCTTCTCGGATCGTCGTATTGAGATCATCCCAGGGGGTGCAACCATCAATGCCGACAGTTATTGTTTCACACTGTCACATCTACGGACTGCCATCAGGCGAAATCACCGAAAGATTCTCGATGTGGTTAACGTGATTCGCGACAATGCGAGGCCACTGGGAGAATATGGACCATCCACCATCTCGCCCTTAGTGATTTCCACGTTTTTGGACCGCTGAAGAATTTCCTGGTAGGACACCGATTCACATGCAACGATGAAGCCAAGACAGCAGTCCAACTCCACAGTCAGCCGGACGAATTCTACCAAGGGGCATCTCAAATTTAGTACTGTGATGGGACAAATGTGTGGACCGGTATGGGGATTATGTGTAAGTATTAGTGTAAGGTACATAGAATAGTGCGTATATTTGTAATTACTGCATATAGCTTATTTTGGCTAATAAAATAGGGGCAAAAACTTTCTGATTCGCCCTCGTACATCACGGTAGGTGGCATGTTTCTTGTTGATTTTTCCCTGCTCGTTCCGCGTCGGCGTATTTCCTAGCTTGGGTTGCTTTATGCTTTACGGGTGGTGAGTTCTTCCCCTATGCCACGGAATAGACTTTGATCTTAGTGAGTTGTCGAATAGCTTTTCAAGCTAAGAAATTTTGTTTTTGCTTAAAGGGTTGTAAAGCACTATATTGTAATTAACCTTACATAACGTAGGGAATGAAAGGAAAGATTATTGAAAGGAAATAATACAATCGGCGTAAAAGATAACTGTTGGGCCCATTTTACAAACACCTCAAATCATCAAGTGCCCCAGGGCTTACAATTATTTAAATTATATAATCAGTAGAACAGAAATTAAATCCATGGTTTGCAAATGTAAACTTAACAAAGCTTTTTCTTATAGCCACAATATAAAATTATATTGTATACCAAGGCCAATCACTTAAGAAATGTCCATGTCATACACTGACTCAAATACAATAATAAATTTCACGCTAAAGTTTTTAATTTCCCTTGCAATAAGGCTTTACGATGCGAAACTTTACAGTAATACTTTAGAATGCATTATTCTCACTCTCTTCCAAAAGTTCTGAATGTTACACTTTGAAGATTAATTACTGAAAGGTATTTGGCGCAGAATTTAGACAAAGGCCAAAAATGGTGTGTGCTAGAAAGCGCTTCTCTAGACCTGGTGTTAAAGAGTTGCTTTCTGACGGCAGGTGAACTCAAACTATATTCTCGCTTCAGCTCGTACTGTTGATGCCCGGGTAGCTCCAGCCTTTTCCCATTAACCTGATGTCAGGAACTTCAACAGCGCCATGGTAGTGTCTTTAAGCTGCCCACTGTGGAGTATTTATCTCTATGCTGGGTACCAGCCGATAATGCAGTAAGATGTAAGATGCTGGTTGTGTTCACTTCTTGGCAGGCGTAAGAGTATGATGGTGACTTCTATGCAGAATTACTCGGCAGCGTCATTTATTATGTGAGGAGGGAGCCAACATGGTTCAGGGTTTCTGACCGGATTTTCGTTGGGCTTGCCCGTTGTTATTTATTCTGCTATCTACCATCTTGTATGTAAGAAATATTTAACGAGCCAGAGTCGGATTTGCGACAATTTGTTGTAATTGTATTCTGGCCATGTGGATTAAAGCACGCAGTTTCTGAATAACATTGATCGTTTTAGATGATCTTGTTAGTTTTTCAGAATGTTTTAATTCTTTTAAATAAGTGTTATGTTTATGTGTTTATATGAATATGTTAATGCAGCTGTTTATTAAAATCGTTAACTTCTTCCCAAGGTTTATTAAATTGTTAGTTTTAGCTTTAAAAGTAAATTATTAATCTTACTCACACAAAGCGTCATGGGCATTTAAACAACACAAGAGCAGTCGCAAATATCCAGGGTGAAGAGTCGACCATCCCTAAGTACCGGTGGCGGTACCAGAGTAGCTCTCTGATTTAAAATAAACGCCTACGCTTGACTACCCTCAATAAAGTTACTTCATACGCGGGCCATTCTCCAAACTCTGACATATTTGTCTCTTAATTGTTACCATTTCGTGCATTTTGGAGGTTTCGGGTTCGATTCCCTGCGACAGCTCACCCTGATTCATGGCTTTTTCGTGGTTTTCCCGGCGTCTCCAGAGAATGTCGGGATGGGTTCTTCTCTACTACGATTTCCTTTTCATCATCTCCCTTTCATTCCGATTCCTTTTCATCTTACAGTTGAGCTTCTAGGTGTCATGGTGTACGGCGGTGCCGAACAGATAGCGCGGATACATGCTCAATGGAAAGAGTATTCCCCGTGGACACCAGAGGGCTGCTTGATTGGTATGCGGCTAGTCCTCCTCTCTCGGTGGCTCCAACAGTTGGAGGATCTGCAACTTAGAAATGTTAGGGAGTTCCACGCATTTCTATGTTTGTTTACGTATAGCCTACAGACTCCTATGGTTCATTCACCTCATCCCTTCTTTCTATAGGTCGCAGTACTCGGGTTCCAAGGTTTTATATAGGTATCTATATGGCAAATAAAACCTATATATTAAATTATCCGAAAGTAGCCTGTGAAGCACTTTTAATTCGGAAGGAATTTTGTATAATTACTGATAAACCTAAGATATAGCAAAAAACATACAAGACCAAAAAATTTGGATATCATTAAAGCACATAATTTATTTAAAATTGCTTTCTGTGGCATCAGCTATTTTCGAGATATCCGTTGCTATGTTTTGGACTTTTCAATAGTTTGTCATTTTGTTGAAGCCTGTAACTACATCAGCTTTGGGAATACAAGGTATGGGAGTATGGGAGTATTCTCACACTCATTTAGAGTACGGAAATTCAAGCCCAGTATATAGCGACCCACGTTTTAAAACATCTGTCTATCGATTCTGTTTTCCTTATCCCCCCTTGTGCCTTCAACAAAATATGTAGTGACACAACTTCTGCAAAGATTGTCTCTATTAACACGAAGTATATATTAAAAAATCTGATGTGTTACACTCACATGGCTTTCTCTACTCTTGTACAAACTATGTTTACAAACTCTTATTCACCACCTATTTCATATTAATCGAGATAAACATTTGCAGAAACGATCTTATTGCTAATTCTCTTGTAGGTGCAAGGGGTATATGGTAGGCTTTAAGCGATAGTCAAATCTTTTAAGAGCTGGTTGCTATGTGTCGCATTCCATTTTATTTGCACGCCCAGAATATACAAAAAGAAAAGAAGAAAAACAAAACGAATAACGAATTCTCATTTGAGAAAAGGTATTAAGTATTGGTAAATTCAAACAAATAACAAGGAATATGTCGGAAATGGTTCACTGCACACAAAAAATATATATGACATAAATTGTGTGCTTTGTGGTAAAATTTTGTCTATCTCTTACGATTCTTCATTCAGAATGAAGACGACCTTTGGGGACATTCCCAGAAAATTCTAGAAATGCATTTCATTTGCCATCAAAGTGTCTTAAAATATTATACTTTGATCAAAATCGTTAGTGCCATTTCGGAGGGAGCAAAAAAATTCGAAAAAAATCCATGTAAAGGGTAGTCTGGAATGGGGGAATTTTCTTGAAAATCTTCGTGTCCCATCTTTTAAAGATACTGACCCTAAATACCAAGTTTGGTATTTATCCGACTTTTCTTTATTAGTTACGCTGTTCACAGACACACGGACACACATACGGATCATTTTTTAAAAATGCTTTTTTTGCATTATGGGGCTTCAAAACATGTATTTCCGGTGAAATCTCAAATATCGAATTTTTAGGTGAAATGTAATATTTCTACTTAATATTAGAGAAAGTAATAAGCTTAAGTAAACATACTATGTATACCCACTAATAAACGATAGAGGGTATGGAAAGTAATATGAATGTATCACATCGGATTTTTTTCTTCTAGTTTACTGTTTTGCTGGAAACGCGTGCTACCTCACTTATACCTCAATTTTAGCCTTAACCGAGTGCACTTCGCGTTCATAATCACAACTATCTACACACATCAGTACTTCACGTTCGTATATAATCATATCTTGCTCTGTGTTTTGGTTTTCGGTATCCTTGCTTGTATTACAAAATATCATTTGACTGTGATTGCGTTCTCTTACGCCCACAGAATATTTTTTTATGTTCTTGACATGCAAAGAGAATTACTTTTTACACATAAACACCAGTTCTAAAAATATTTGACTATCGCTTAAGCCCTACTATGTTCCCCTTGTTTTGTATTTGCAAGGACAATATAGAAATACAGTAGCCTTTAAGCATAGACATATCTCTTAATAGCTGGTTGCTATGTACAGCACCATTCTCTTTGCCACAGATTAATACTCTTTGCATATCCAAGACAAAAATATGAATAATGAATTCCCATTTGAGAAAAAGTATAAGTATTGGAAAATTTCAGGAAATAACAAGCAATATCTCGAAAATGGTTCACTCAACAAAAAAAATATATATGACATAAATTGTGTATTTTAACGCGATCTAATTTTTTGTAGTAAAATCTTGTCTATCTCTTATGGTTTACCAGTTATGCAAAAATTCATTCACAATGAAGGATACTTTTGGAGACATTCCCAGAAAATTCGAGATGTACAATTCATTTGGCATAAAAATGTCTTAAACTTATGGTATTTTATTCAAAATCGTTAGAGCCATTTTTGAGAATATTAAAATTTTCGAAAAATGTTCCATGTAAAGGGTAATCTGGGGTGGGGGGATTCGTGTTGCATCTCTGGAAGATACTGAACTTAAGTACCAAGTTTGGCGTTTATCCGACTGCTGCTCACAGACACACACACGGATATGTTTCCAAAAATACCTTTTTTGGATTCAGGGGGCCTTAAAACATATATTTCCGGTGAAATTTCGGTATCGAATTTTTGGGTGGAATATAATACTTCCCCTACTTACTATACGTAGTAGAGAAAGTAATAAGCTGAAAGCCATATGAATGTAACACATTACATTTTTGGCAGTGTTAGTTGCGGTAGAATACAAAGAAGATTAAAAGTCATGTAGGTCAACCTTTTAATACATTTTACCTTAAGTTATATTTTTGAAGGACATGTTTTGGATGTCTTTCTTCTGTCTTCAATCGACAAGCAGCTTAAGATGGAAGAAAAAAAGGCTTCCAAAACATGTGCTTTAAAGTATTACTTATACCCCCGCCGCTATAACGTTGCACTTGACAGTTCGTGTGGCTTCGCGTAAGGTTGGCTACATCGTTGTTGCGACGTTGCCAGAGTGGCTAGTAAACAACAACAGCTGATTGTTCTCATTTCTATCGTGTCTAAGCCGCATACAAAAAGTGTACGTAAGTAGCGAACGTCACTGAATAATAACTATTTCGTATTATTATTGTTAATTGAAAATAAGCGATATAAGCAGCTTTGGTATGGTCGGATACTCCTTTCTATGATAATAGGCATAAATGTGTCTACCTATGGCGTCTAACTGGAAAGCATCAATATTTGTGACTGGACGAGGCTTCTTTTTTTTCTTCCCTGGAGTTGATAGAAATACCTGTTGTGTTCCAGATGGTTCAGGAATTTTGTCCTCTTTCTCTTGTAGTTTCACTCCTTTGTGCACAACAGTTCTCGTGCTTAAACCAAGAGCTGCTGCAGTTCGTTGTACGGCTTTATCAGCAGGAATAGAGGGATTTCCGTGAAGCTTCACGTACTCCTTTTCCTGTTCAAAGAACTCCCGGGTTCTCCTTAATAGTTCCAATGCCTGACTATTAAGTGGCACACCTCGGCGCAAAGGATTTTCACTTCGTGAATCATCACTCGGCGATCGGCGTCGTTTTTCCGACATTGTCGCACTTAAGTTTTGTTTAAATAAATAATATGAATGAAATATATATAAAATAGATAAATATAAATAAATAAATAAATGTATAAACGAACAATAAGAAAACTATCAAACAATAACCACAAATCTAAAGCTTGCAAAGAACAACACTACGCTCTGCTAGAGATTCACAAACTGAAGCACGTGGTTGGGAATAGTTACATCCGGCAACAGAGCCGATCCTAGTTCCGGTTCCGCTTTGTCATCGACCATCCGGAATGCTGCCTTGTGATTGGCTTAGGAAGTCAAACGGTTGAAGCTTTTCATCTGTTTTTTCGCGAGTGTACCAACTTAAACGCTAGCCATCAAGTGCAAAGTTATAGCGGCGGGGGTATAATGTAAAACGTTTCAAAATGTTAACATGCATGAATATTAGCATAAGTGACTATTATAAGCATTATAAGCATTAGCATAAGTTAACATGAGTGAATATTAGCATTTGATGACTTAGAAAACGTTTAGTAATACCGTATTTCAAGATATGTATATTTCCAGTTTTACTGTTGTACCTTAACAGTGAAAATGGTTAGCCGATATATTATATGATAGGATAGAATGAGTTAACAGAGGGGAGACTTGGGCAATACTTTTTAACACTTAAATGATTTAAGTCTAATTATATAATATAAAAGCAATATGTGTATAATGTAATATATAAAATTATGTAACAGTCATTGTATTAATGTTTATATTATTATGTACATATATAATAATGTTATGTAAATATATTACGTAATTTAATAATGTTGGAGCTGTGAGAATATAGGTCAAAAGTTGCTAAGAATGAGGTAACCTTGGGGCAATAATGAATTGTAAAGTTTAGTAATGCTACTAGAAATTCTTGGAAACAATGTAATATTTTTAAAACAGCTAAAAGTGAAATAAAATTATTCTATTGGAGTAGGATTAGCCAAGTAGAGACTTGAAATGGATGCAATTTACAAATTCAGGTGGTAGAAGCCGGTTGCCTGTAGACAGTGTTCCTAACCGGACACGAGATGTGTTTCCGAGCATTTAAATACGTATTCAGAGTGAGACATAAAATTTATAAACGGCGAGAATATTATGGAGTTTACGTGTTAAAAAAGTGCAAGTAATTAATAAAAGAATCTCACAGTTCACTATATCACTGAAGTGTCATTTAATCGTGTGAAGGGTTAATAAATGGAGTGCAGTAAAAATTATAACTTGTGTAAGCCTACATTCTTTAGGGCGGCGCCGTGGCCGAGTGGTTAGACCGCTCGCCTCCCACCGAGGCGGCCCGGGTTCAATCCCAGGGACCTGCATGTGGGATTTGTGGTGGACGAAGCGGCGTCTGGGCGGGTTTCTCCGGGTTCTCCGGTTTCCCCCGCCATTCATTCCACCGACTGCTCCATGATCACCTTTCCTTTCATCCATTTCACCAACATTTCGTTTCATCTACTTCCTTCATCCCATACCAGGCATCGGGCTGATCACCCATCCTGGATGCTCTGTCTGATCCATGAGTGTCTGCTCCTCGACGGGCCTCTGACCCCCAGGCATCCGCTTGTAACTCCTGGGGGGTGTAAGTCCTACATAAGAGGAGGGTAAACAGATAATGAATGAATGAAACTACATTCTTTAGCCGCTTCACCTCCTGCTAAGAAATAGATGTTTCTAGAAATTAATATTGACACAGCCGAGCAATATTTAAAGAAGCATAAAAACACAAAGTTGATTCTTAAACATTGGGGCGGATAAATGAACGTTGGGGCGTAGGTCACCGGAAAGTAAGCTTGGGGCGAAGACCACCGGAAAGTGAACTTTAGGGTGAAGGCCACCGAAAACTTTGTACCATACGGGGGGCAGTTACTTCATCAAGTTTGGCTCTCCAACTGCAGCAATACAATGCAATTATCCTTAAAAGATATTACTTCAACACCTAGCACTGCCCCAGGGATTTATTGTACGTACACACTCGGGAGAAAGGGATGAGTTGAGGGAACCGCAAGGCCAGCGATTTTGGACAGAGACGCGCAGAGTTCCTTAACATTTTGAGGCTTAACCATCCGGTCACGGGAGGGAGGCTGGGAGTCTTCCCTCTTGTGCGACCAGGATAACGTTCTAAAGCGCAAGCCTCTACGCCATCTCCCCGACACCGACCGAACTATGACTCTGGAATCAACCTGCAACATGAAATGGAAATGCAATGAGAGGAAATGGGGGAGAGAGGAAATCTGTGCTAGAACACACCACTCCAGCATTCGCCTATGTAATCCAGGGAAATCTACGTAAAACCCATGTTGAGAATGGATGGTCACCGTGAATCGAACCCAGGACCTACGAATGTGAGTACAATTTTAACAAATTAAAACTATGATGGGTTACATTTACACGACTTTCTCCGGTTATTATACTTTATTTTTATATAGTTTTACAAACTAACTCTTTGGAAAGCCTGTTTTCCTATTTACTTCATATTATTTGAGATAAACATTTACAGAAACAGTTCCATTACATGTTTCGTTAAAGGAACAAGGGAGGTGGGGATGGAAGAAACCAAATCGATAATCATGTTTAAAATTCAGGTAGCTATATGATGGCCTAGAAATGCCATACTCTTTCTTTAAAATCGCGAGGAACAACTGAATAGAGCCAGTACTTTGAAAATGAGAAAGAACTGAAAAACTCAAACCAATAACAATATTTCTCTGAAAAGGACGATGCACAAAACAAGATATTTCAAATATTATGTACATTTTATTTGTTATATAAATATTTTAAACTTATAGTATTTTAATGCAAAACTGTTAACTTCGTTTGCGAAAATCACAAATTTCGAAAAATCTTCTGTGTAAAGGGGAGTTTGTGTTGGTAGGATTTTTTTGAAAGAGTTGGTGTTGCGTCTTTGGAAGATTTTAAACCTAAATGACATTCAATATAGTTCTTGGGTTATGTTGTTCACACACACTATAGATTTGTTTCTAAAATGTTTACTTTTTCTATTGCGTATAGTAATTACGTCGGAGGATACCTCGCCACGACCAACTAGATCTAACGTGGCTACGCCCTCGGGAGACAGGGATGAAGTGAAGGTGCCGCAAGACGTCATAGGTTACAGGCAGATGAGATTACAGAGACGCACGGAAATCCCTATCGTTTGTAGTTCGAAACACCCGCACTCGGCGAGTAGACGCGGAGTCCCGCGAGAGGACCGACGAAGCGACCCTTGCAGGTAGGCCAACGAGCCCTGTTATTGGCGCGGAGAAATCTTTCCAAAGCGCTGCAACCATACACTCTGTCCACCATCAGAACTATGGATAAACTAAACTATGGAACCCGGAGACACTGCCTGAAGGATTAAAGGAAGAAAAATGAAATGAGAAGAAAATTTTTTGAACAGTTCTTCCAGCCATAGTACTAGTCTTCATCGCTTTACCTTCTTAGTAGAATACACCCCCAGCTTTCGCCTAACTGACCGGAGGAAAACCACGAAAAACCCCATGGACAGAGAGGGCTGCCACCGGAAATCGAACCCGTAACCTCCCGATTGCGGGCATAGACTCGCCTGAGACATCCAGTTCGGTATTGCGTATACTAAGTAGCGAAAGTGCTGCATTTCCCCCAAAAATTCGATACCGATATTTTACTGAAAATACATGTGTTCACTCCCTGAATCAAAAAAAAAAAAGAAGAAAAAAGCATTTTTAGTAAAAGATCCGTGTGTGTATGTGTGAACAGCATAACACAAAAACGAAAAGTCGGATAAACATCAAAGTTGGTATTTTGCTTCAGTACCTTCCAAAAATGCGACATGAAGATTTTCAAAAAAAATCCCCCAACCCAAACATGGAAGATTTTTCGAAAAGTTTGATTTTCTAAAAAATGGCTTTAACGATTTTGAGTAAAATACAATACATTAAATATATTTACATGACAACTAAAATATATATCTTGAATTTTCGGATAATAGCCTCCTTCATTCGGGAGGAAGTTTGTAAAATCTTGTATAACTAATAAACGTTAAACGATAGACGAAAACGTACTACACAAAAAATGTAGATCTATTTATTTAAAATAATACTTTTTGTGGCATATACTCTTTCTGAGATATCCGTTATTAACGGTTCAAATTGTTCATTTCTTAGTCATTCTCTTGAAATCCTTTTCAACATTCAGTTGGTTTTTGGCGACTGCATGGGAACAGTATGGAACTTTAAGGCCAGCGTCTAGTTCTTAAACATTTGACTTGCTATTCCCTTTGTGTGTATAACGAAATGTATAATGTAGCTATTTCCGCAAAGGATTATTTGGATTAAACTGTTGTAGATCGGAAAATAAGCTTGTAATCTTTTCTATTTATTCAGGAGTAAAAATATGCATTCCAGATTAAACTTCGATATCAAAATAGTTGGTGAAATGCAATGCCTTTTTACTGGGCACGCAGTAGGAAAGTAAGAAAAAATATACATGCTGAAAAATGTCCTACAGTTACTGGTTATGGTGGCGTAGGTATAGGTAATACAAAGGAGGAGGATACCTCGCAACTTAGACCTGCATCGATCTGTTGTGACTACCAATCCCAGGAGGAAGGGATGAAGTGAAGGAACTACAAGAGACTACACACCCCAGGCATACGGACCACAGAGACGCGCGGAAGTCCCTAGAAGTTCCAGGCTCGAAGACTCGTTCAACTGCTGGAACTGCGTTTATAGGTCGAGGAACGACCCATTGACCAAAGGGCCCTCTAGTGTCCACGGACAGTATTCTTTCCTTTGAGCGAGCTTCGTGCCATCTGTCGGCCACCGCTATACGCCACGAAATAAAAAAAGGAACCTGAAAGGTGAGAAGAGGAAACACAAGTTCGCAGTGGGCGGTCGACGGGAATCGAACCTGGGACCTTCCGAATGCGATTCTCTCACGTTATCGCGGAGCCGTTTGGCTTGGCTATGATGAAATAAATACTACGTTATAGGTAAAAATGTATCGATTGTGAGGTGGAGTGAAAATTTGCAACTGTTAGAAATGAAATAATGATCGACTAATTTGGGAAATTATTCAGAAAACGGTTGATATGTGTGAGGCAGGAAACGTGTGCAGTGTATTACTAATGCTCGCGTCAACACGCTGCTGCTTTCCCAGCGCTCCCGGCGTGATATGCAATCCCTCAACCTTTGTGGCACCTGTCACGTAATCTATCATTCCCTGGCTTGTGCGCATGCGCACAGGCCAAATACTGGTGCGTGACGCGGAGCTCCGGCAAAATTAATTTCAAAAGACACGTAAAGGGTACCTCCCCATGTCGTCTTGTATTGCTCGTCGCTAGCTGTGCGATTAAGACCAGACATTCGCCAACATGTTCTGTGTTTGCTAAAGAGGTTTATCTAAACATCAATAAAGCACACTAAGCCAAACTACAACTACAGAAACAAACCACAGCTTCAACAAGAATATCGCAAATTCGGCGATATTATAGTTAAATTGCATATATGTAACTTAAATACAAATTAAACCTTAATTATTTCCGTCCTTTATTTGCTAAAATATAACAATGAAACGCACAAAATTAGAAACTAATTTCGGCAGCTCTCATTTTGAGGATTAAAGTTACCGTGGTTTTATTTTAGGAGAGATGTAGGCAATGGGTAGAGAAAGTATTGTATTTCACACAAACACTCGATAACCAGATTTCACCGAAGATACATGTTGTGAAGCACCCTGAAACTAAAAAAAAAGGTATTTTTAGAAAAAGGTCCTTGGGTGTATGTATGTGCGTGTGTGTGTTTGTCTATGAACAGAATAACCCAAAAACGAAAACTTGGAATAAATGCCAAATATGGTATTTCGGTTCAGTACCTTTCAAGGATATGACACGAAGATTTTCAAGAAAATACCTCTACCACAAGCTACCCTTTACATAAAACATATTTCGAAGTTTTTTATTTTCTAAAACTAAAACAATTTTGATTGAAATACCACATATTAAGGATACTCACATGAAAAATAAAATGCATATCTTGAATTTTCTGATAATACCCTTGAAGTCCCCTTCACCAGGAAGGAATTTTGTAGAATCTTGTATTATTGGTAAACGTTAAGCAATAGACGAAAACATATCACATAAGAAATGTAGATGTCTTTAAAACACACCATTTATTTCAAATGACGTTTTTGTAGCATCAGCCATTTTAAATATATAGTACATTCTTGCTTCAATTTTATTCAATACTTTGCCATTCTTTTGAATCCCATCGATTTTCAGTTGTTTCTTGCGACTACACGGAAGTAATTTGGAATTTTAAGGCCACCATATAGCATCCAGTTCTTTAACATTTGACTATCACATTTACCTTTGTATCTATAGGTATAACTAAATGTGTAATGTAGCTATTTCTGCAAAGGTTTAATCGGATTAAAATATAGTAGATGGAAAAATAAGCTTTAGTAATAATAGTTTGTATACTCACAAATAAAGATTGAGGATAGAGAAAGTCCTGTGAATGTAATACATGGATTTTAATAACACTTTTATTTAATAGGTTATAGATATTGGAACATATTATTAGGGTACTTGACTTATTTATTTCTTTCTTTCTTTATTTTTTCTTTATTTATTTCTTTTTTCTACGTCTAAGTTCATGTCAAATCTTATATACCTTGGCAAACCAACTGTGCCACGCCCCTTTTTCACGTAGCAGCTGTGTTTTTCATGTTTTGTGTGTATATTGCTATTTTTCCATTAAAATTGTAACATTATTTTAAATATTAAAGGTGGTTAACAACAAGCGAAATCGTAATCAAATAATTTTTTTTTCAAAAATGTGAGTATAATGTGTTTCTGAAAATTTCCAAAATAGGACTCCGACTGGGAAACTTCTACCTGCTCCATAATCCAGGCAATCTAAGGGCAGCTATTTTGTGCTGCCTTTTTTGTTTTACATTAGTGAATGCTAGTTTATGTTAATTTACGGCAATTACCAGCCTAATAAAATTCCAAATATCCCACACCGTTCACTAGAAAATTACATTTTTCCAAAAATACAGTATCTTCTCTCTGAAACTACTCAACTCAGAACAGCGAAACTTACTAGTATCTTGTAAAAGTGTCAAGTAAATAATTCTGTTGAACACCGCTTTTGTATTTTGAAAATAATAGTATTTATGATTCTGTATATCAATGATTTTAAGGAATTTCTGTTTCAAACCTCTTATTTAAAAAAATTTATTATCTGTGCTTAAGAAAGTTGAGCACAAATGTTAATTACATTTTCATTGCAAACTTTCATTCATCTAATGGTTGAATTTTCGGAAAAAGTATAATAAGAGCATGTTAATTTAAAAATCCATTTTTTAAGTTCACATTTTAGTTTGCAATGATGATTATTGATGCCAAACATAATTATATTACCTTAAAAACTTTGGAAGTTGTTTTTCGTCTCATTACGTCTTAAAATAAAATAATTAAAAATACATAGCCTTTCACTATAGTTAAAGTTAGGTTTTACGGCGTGGTACTGCCCACAAAGGGAACTGAAACACTAAGGTTCACTATGATTCAGAAACATCACTAAACGTTATGGCACTAAAAAGATAAAAGTAATAGTCCAATTTTTAAACTCTTATTTTTAAATAAGGGCTAAGTTGTTGTGTTTTCCTTCGCAAAAAAACAATTCTGATTATAAAATGTATTACTCATTACATATTATGCTCATAAATGATGTTTATGGGAAATTCAGGAAGGTTATAAGTTATACTTGGATAAGGTATAGTTGGATTAAATATATCATTTTTTGCAAAACATAATGATGTAAGATATCCCAATAAGCTTTTGTTACACTCGGTTAGTAATACGAACTTCAATGCTGAATATCTCTTCACGCTCATTATAAAACATAAAGTAATGTGATAATAGCAGTAAATAGGAAATATAAATGACATATGTCGTGCTAAAGGAAAAATGTGATATTTATTTCGAGTTTTACTTCAGAATGATTACCTAGTTTTAAATCCTTAACCAAGATAAACCATGTTCTAAGCATTGCAAAGAAATCGCCGAACAAGGAAATGCAAAAATATTTAGGAATAGGTATTTAGAATGTCATTAGGCTTTTAGAAATAGCAGAACAAGAACCGTTGTAGAAAATAAATTATCAGCCACAGCTGTAACGAAACATGTTACGTTTATTTACAGGAGAACAAATAAACTACAGATAAAAGAAAGAAGTTTATTTGATCAAGCTCAAAATCCTCATATAATTCTGCAGGTATAGGAGTGCGTATTTCACCTTTACAGGAAAGCTATTAAGACATGTGCCATGCATACGCTTATGTTCAAGAATCGGCTTCATTTATTCCAAGAGGTTTATAAGGCTTTGCATGAAAGAATTTCAAAGTCTAAGTTTTTTCAGTTTCGCTTAAAACCTCTATCCTGCTGACTTTCACATGCATTATACCTAAACTTTGAAATTAACTCAGAGTTTAAAAGATGATTTTCACACCCCCCACTCCCCAAGTTTTATTTCAGTTTTTGCGTGTATTTATTGTCCTCATCGTTTAGTTTGGTGGAACGCACCTAAAGATCTGTATATTTTGCTATATTAAAAGATGCTGATGTGCTGCACTCACACGACTTTCCCTACTGCTAATTTTCTTGTAAGTGCAAGGGGAATATGGTAGGCTTTTAGCGATAGTAAAATGTTTTAAGATCTGGTTGCTATGTGAAGCATGCCCTTTTCTTTTCGTGATCAGGACATAAAAAACGAAAAACGAATAACAAATTCCCATTTGAGAAAAAGTATGGTGTTCGTTAATGAGATCTACATTTCTTTTTGAGGTAAAACTTTGTCAATCTCTTACAATTTACCAGCTATGCAGAAGCCATCCGGAATGAAGAGGACTTTCGGGGACATGCACAGAAAATTCAAGATATACATTTCATTTGTCGTAAAAATATCTGAAATTTATGATATTCTAATAAAAATCGTTTGTAATTTTTGAGAAAATCGAAATGTTCAAAAAATGTTCCATGTAAAGGATAATCTGGGCTGGGGGATTTTCTTGAAAGTCTTCTTGTTGCATCTGTGAAAGATACTGAACCTAGATACCAAATTTGGTATTTATTTTTTTGGATTCAAGGGACCTCAGAACAGCATTTCCGGTGAAATATTGATATGAAAATTTTGGTTGGAATGCAATACTTCCCCTACTTACGATACGTAGAAGGGAAAGCAAAAAGTTTCAAGCAATTTAATTAATCCTTCAGCATTAATAAAATGGCACTTTTTCTTGCCATATTGTCACATCCATGGCTGGATGGACATAGGGGGAATAGCGATATCAGGGTGGAACATCTCAAGCTTGGCTTAATTTTACTTGCTTGGTTTATTAAGTTCAGATACTTGCAATGTTGAGTTTACATTGAAGGGGGAACAAGCTATAGTACATGTAAGAGCCTACCTGAAAGTACTTGTCGTGCGGGATGTGGACGGACCTGTGAACCCATCGTTGTAGATAGCAGATTAAGATGCTGACGGGCAGCGATTCGACCCTGTCTAGCATGTGTCGGTCTCCCCCGAGCAGCGCTCAGGCGCTTGCTTAAATAGGCAAGAATCGACTCAATCCTAATGACGTCTATATCCTGTTTGTGGTAAGCCGACGCCATACATAAGTATGATTGAGCGGAATTGTGTAGGATTGAGCGGAAACACGTGATCGGTTCTATGTTGCAAAAGGCAACATTATTTTAAGAATGTCCATGGGAAATGACGCAAATGAGGTAGCCCACATACATCCTGTCACGTACACATCTTAAGAAAGTTGCTTAAGGCAGAAAATGTAAAATACGATTCTATTAGAATTTAGAAGAATGAGCCATATTAATGTTAAAATCCAAAGTAATGTAAAATAAACGAGTCCGTCTAACATCACATGCGACAATATTGTATAAAATATTGTATAAAATAATAAAATATTTATTTACTTTTTTATACTTTATTTGCTTCACTACCCTAAATTTACTAAAATAAAAAGTAAAGAGCTATAAGGTAACGAAACTTTAGTCTAGCTTCGTATTTTACTGAATATTATTGTAATAAATCCTTGGTAATCCGTTAATTGAAGGACTATATTGTAATCCTAACCTTGTGCTATCCTTCTAGATAACGTTACTTCTTTGCAGACAGAATAAGCTACTTAAATTTCCACTGCATCTTTTTATTTTCAAATAAATTGAATTTTTTAGCGAAATGAATGTACATGACTAAGTGAAATATCAATAACAAACCACTTGCAGAATTTGTTATGGTTTATAGTAGAAAACGATGTTTAAAATTAAATCAAATGCACACTCATATACTACAAATTTTCAAATGTGATTGTTTTTACAATCACTGGTGATTGCACCAAGAATTATTAAAATGTGAGTTTAATTAAAATTATAACCCATTTGGCAGTTCTTTCTGCGTGGTAGTCATGGTTGTAATTCATCACACGAATCACTGTTCCGAAAAGCTTTCAGACGCTACTCATCACAATTCGAAACGCGGACATGCGCACTTATAAACGTTCTTTAAAAGGGTTGGTGGTTTAATGACATTGTGGGGTAATATTTGCACAGCGGAGTTAACAGCAGATCGCTTGTTTAACTGATGACCTGCCGTTTGGAATTCCCACAATATGCAAATAACTTATGGTGAGTGGAGCCTGGCTATGATTTGAGAGAGATGTGATTGTCAGTGCGATTACCTCAGCTAAAATAAACACACTACTAATACAAATTAAAATAAACACGGAAATAAAATGATGGAGCACTTGCTGCTTCAGCTTTCTGGAATATTTACTCTTAAATGTGTGTTACGGAGATATAATGGATTGCAATTTTTTACTTTCTCTACTACGTATAGTAAGAGGAGCAAGTATTGTATTCCACCCAAAAATTCGATACCGAGATTTCACCGGAAATATATGTTTTGAGGCCCCCTGAATTCAAAAAATAATTTTTGGAAACATGTCCGTGTGTGTGAACAGCATAACTCATAATCCAACAGTCGGATAAACACCAAACTTGGTATTTAGGTTCAGTATCTTCCAGAGATGCGACACAAAGGTTTTCAAAAAAATCCCCCCACCCCAGATTACCCTTTACATGGGACACTTTTCGAAAATTTAAATTTTATCATAAATGGCTCCAACGATTTTGATTAAAATATCATATGTTTTAAGATATTTTCATGACAAATGAAATGTATATCTCCAATTTTCTGGGAATGTCTCCAAAAGTATTCTTCATTGTAAACGACTTTTGCATAACTAGTAAACCATAAGAGGTAGACTAAATTTTACTACACAAAAATGTGGATCGCGTTAAAATACACAATTTATGTCATATGAATTTTTTTTTGGCAGAGTGAACCATTTTCGAGATATTGCTTAAATTTTCCAATACTTGTACTTTTTCTGAAATGGGAATTCGTTATTCGTTTTTTTTTTGTCTTGGCAATAGAAAGAGAATGGAATACTGCACATAGCAAACAGCGCTTAAAATATTTGACTATCGCTTAAACCGTACCAATTCCCCTTGCATCTATAAGAAAATTAGCAATAAGATTAACATCTCGGTTAACATGAAGCATATGGAGAATAAGCGTTTGTAAAAAATAGTTTGTACAAGAGTAGAGAAAGGCACATGAGTGTAACGCATCAGATTTTTCCCTATGTGATGGCGATTATTTTATAAGGTTTAAAAGTAATACATCTGACAGAAGAACTATTTGCATTTAATCCAGATTTTAAAAAAAAAATCTCATCTGATACTTTCATACGACATTAGACAAACCACTCTTACTAAAACTTATTTTTCTAAATACTAAATTTTAGTCCAAATAAACATTTGCAGAAATAGCTACATTATGCACGTTATAGATATAAAGGTAACACCAGTAGTAGTAAAGGGTTTAAGAACTGGACGCTATGCGCTGGCTTTGATTAGATACTGTTTCCGTGCAATTGCCACAAACTGAATGTTGACTACTTCGAAATAATGGCCAAGTAATTAACAATTCTAACTATTAGTAACGGATATCTCAGATATGGCTCATGACGCAAAAGCTTATTGAAAATAAATAAAGACATATAATTTTTTGGGTAGTACATTTTCTCTATGGCATAGCGTTTATCCCTTATACAAGATCCATGAAGGCAAAATTGATGAAATAAAATGTTAATGGAACAATTGGTGGAATGAATGTGCGGGGGAAACCAGAGAACCCGATAAAACCCACCCAGGTGCCACTTCGTTCACAAAATCCCACATTCGGGCCCCTAGGATCGCATTGGTGGGAGGCTAGCGGTGTAATCACTCGGCAACGGCACTCGGTTATGTCGCAGTTCTCAATGGCTTGTGTTATCTTATTTGTTGGGCGCTTATTGTTTAATTATTTTTAATTTTGGTTCTTTGTCCTTCGGCTAGCTATTATAACTCAGTCGAGCACGTGTCTCTAAGCAGGGTGTTTAAACGGAAAGGAGTTGTTGCTAAAAGATAACATTGATAAAAAAAATTGAATATAGAATTTATTGCCGTCAGACTTAGTTAATAATTGACATATTTAATCTTTATACACGCCTGACTGAAACTGTGATATTTCCGAATGTAACTACAGTCATTTTAGTTGCCGTGCACCAATTACTTCGCGTACTTTACATTTTTGTAAGTAACTCTGGACGTGCACCTCGTGAGAGATTCTTCAGAACTGTGCGACACTTCCTTATGGCTCAAGAATATATACTCCTTCACCTCGAATTGCCGAAACAGTATAATATAAATGCTATTGGTTACCAAATCGCGCCAAAATTAGCGTCTGTTTTGCCAGCCAATCACCACTACTAACATATATGTTCTAGGGAAGATATTCCCTCCATTTCTAAGAAAAAGGCACGCTACCCTGACGTCATTTGATTATCTCTTCTTACTGGTAAACAACTCACTCCCTCGGTTTATTGTTACCCACTTATACTGTCAATTTCAGTGGGGTCGTGTAAACTTATTTCCTAACAATATTTATGGCTAACAAACATCTAAAATACTGTACATACAATAATATTAATTTACACTACAATCACTCTGGAATTCACAACAGGTTATGATATAAAATATTGCCTCAGTTATTAGAAGCGCAGAATATTAGTAATGCTAAGAATTTATTTATTGCAATTTATTATGATTAAGTTTCAGGTGCACGAAGTTAAAATTTTATTTATCGACGAATTTTTGAGCTAATTACTTCATCGTCTGTATGTGCGTTAAAAACAATTTGTGGGAAGCAAATGTGCGACATGAAATTAAGAAAAATGTCAAATACAGAAAGCGGAAATTAACTGGGAGAATGCGTCGATTGGAGAAACCTGAAATGTCACCAAGCAGCTTATGATTGGAGCCTCCTTCCAAAGATATACGGTACAACCCAATTAGAACTAAAGTTAAACAATGGGCATGTTTTTGTTTACCCCTTCACTGCTACATATTTCTCGCAATCATACATCTCAGCAGCTCCAATATTTTTTCGCTTTAAAGCGAGATTAAAAGCCTTATCCCTCCCCCAGAAAATGTTAAATTTTCTCAATTCCACAAGTTACCTCAAACTATTTAACATACCAAAATGAAACCTTTACAGAATATACATGCAAATTTGTAAGTACACTTTATACAACAATTTCTTTTATAAAGGAAGATATGATTATTCACTTAATTTTAACATCTTTTGAATAAAATTTATCAATAACTGTTTTCAAGTAAGTAGCCGTGTTATTAAGATCAAATTAGATCCGCAGCAGCACTTACAATTGTTTCTATCATCCTAAAAATTAATTTCGCTATCTTTAACAGTTTATGGGGGGAAACGAATGATTTATAGCACAAAAGTTCTTGCTGTTCAAAATACAACCTGAGAAAATAAAAGTGACGTACGGAATTAGTCGTTCTTCTGCACGAGTCGTGTGTTGGACGCGGTTGGAAAGGTAGAATCAGACGACTGAAAAATTCAATGCCATAGCCGGGATTTGAACGACGGATCTCCCGGTCTCCGTCCGGTTGCTCTAACCACTGAGCTACCATGGCAAAATGCCGGTAGGACATTAAATTTCCCAGCCGATTCGCATTTTCCCAGTAAACCACAAGGAGATCTCAAAATGTAATGTAATGACATACCCCAATGGCGACCTCCAATGTTGTAAGTACTTTAAGTCCCAGGCTTCATAGTTTCAACCACTCTAAGTCAATTAATGGAATTAATTGATTTCCACACAATAGTGGTTGAAACTGTGAAGCCGAGGTCCGTGGTTCAAATCTCCGCTGTGGCATTAACTTTTTCAGCCGTCTGATTCTACCTTTCCAAAGTGGCGTATATTTGCAAAGAAGGAAACGAAATGGCATGATTATACAGAAGGTGACATACTTAACAATAGCACTAATTTGTAGAGTAAACGATAAGAGTAAAGGTAAAGCTACGTATCACGCGGGTGTCCCGGAATGCGGGGCAGAGCACCGCACTCAGGCCGGTCGGCCTTTATGCTTCCCAGGTGACCCTGGGAGGGAAGGATGAGGGGAGGATCCTGAAGGGCGACCAGATCCGGGTGCCGGCGGGATTCTTAACATTTCCGGATAGAATGTATCCGACGCCGCAATGTCCACCTAGGGACCTAACTGAGCGGTACCGCAGCTACGCCAGGGAAGAAGCCTTTACAGAGCGCAAGTCACCGACCAGGCATAACCCGTCGAACACCGTCGCCTGGTCCTATAACCCTGAATCAGATGACAAGCAAGATCATGGGTACAGGGAATGAGAGGAAGGAGAGCCGTGGTAGAAAACGAACTACCCCAGCAACCTGCATGGCAACCAGTGAAACCACCAAAAACTCATGGGCCAGTGTGGACGGTCTTCGGGATCGATCCTGGGACTTTCCGAATGCGAACCATAGACGTAAACGTCTGAGCCATTCCACCCGTTTGTGGAACATAACATCCCCTATTATGAAATTTATTGCAAATTTACAATATGTTTTTAACCCAAAATTTAGTAAATGGGTTACAAGTAATGTCTGTAACATTAAAAGTAGTTAACGCGTAATTGTAAGTCTAAGACTTACAACGCTGTAGAAGGTCAATGATAGTACTTTTGCGTACTAGATTCACTGCAAAAGAGTTCGGATGGTTACCTAAATGGTGCTGATACAAACGACAATGGGATGTGATATCTTCTTTTATTGTAGAGGCGCAAACATCGTTATGGGGCTTGGCACTGGAGACGTGCACTTGTCACACAACCAAGAGTTCTAAACTCAAATCGTCGTAGGATGTCAATATTCCCCTAAAATATGAGCTACAGTTTACCTCTCTATTCCAAACTATGTATCCTTCTGTGATATGGTGCAGAATTCAGAGTACAAAATGACAGATGCCGTACTCTATTTAAAACTAACTTTTAAAATATAAGTATTGTGCCTACAATAAAAAAAATTCTTATGTGTTGCACTCGTATGACTTTCTCTACTTTCAAACTATTTTTACAAACGCTTATTCTCCATCTAATTATATTAAACGTGGTAAACATTTGCAGACTCTATCTTATTGCTAATTTCCTTATAGGTACAAGCAAAATATGGTAAGCTTTAAGCGATAGTCAAATGTTTTAAGAGTTGGTTGCTATATGGAGCATCCCATTCTCTTTGCAGGTTCAGGATATAAAAAACGAATAACGAATTCCCATTAGGTCTGTGTACAGAACAACTCAAAAACGAAGAGTGGGATAATAACCTAACTTGATATTTGAGTTTAGCATCTTTCAACGATTAGACACGACGATTTTCAAGAAAATTTCCCTATCCCAGACTACCCTTTACATGGAACATTTTTTGAAAATGTTGATTTTCTAAAATATAGCTCTAACGATTTTAATTTAGTTATCATACGTTTAAGATATTTTCATGACAAATGAAATGTATATCTTGAGTTTTCTGGGAATGTCCCCAAAAGCCGTCTTCATCCTGAATGACTGTCGCATAACTGGTAAACCGTAAGAGATAGACAACATGTTACTACACAAGAAATACAAATCGCGTTAAAACACAGAAGTTATGCCGCATACATTTCTTTTTGTTGAGTGAACAATTTCCGAGATATTCCTTGTTATTTGTTATAATTTTCCAATTTCTTAAATGGGAATTGGTTACTCATTTTTTAAGTTCTGGACATGCAAATATATTCCCATGCTCCACATAGCAACCAGCTCTTAAAATAGTTCACTCTCCCTTAAAGCCTACCACATTTCCCTTGTACCTACAAAAAAGTTAGTAATAAGATAATTTCTGCTAATGTTTATGTCGATTAACTCGAAGTAGATGGAGAATTACGCGTTTCTAAAAATGGTTTGTAAAAGAGTAGAAAAGGTCATGTGAGTGCATCAGATTTTTTTCTATCCAGTTCATGTTAATCGAGATAAAGCTTTGCATAAATAGCGTCATTACATATTTTGTTTGCAGCACAAGCAGGAATGAGGGAAACGAATCGATAGACAGATTTTGAGAAGCGGACTGCTATATACTGGTATACCTCCTCTTTCCATGGCACTGCGCGAAACAACCGAATAAGTAAAGTAGTTAGAAATGACATAATATTGAAAAAATTATACCAATGATAACGGATATCCCGGAAATGAAGAACTTATTTGAAATATCTCGTGTTTCTTTTAAAAGAACTCAACAGTTTATGTTTAGTAAGTCTTTGTCTATATTTGGACTCTCACTTCACTCTTTTGATCTAGTTCAGCCTTCCAATGGACTCCACCTAGTTCATCCTATTGCTTCAGTGTTATGAGCCAGTTCAATTTCACTTTCTTCGTGACGTACCTGCATAACGAAATAATACGTATGATGTAGGACGATTCACTCGCTGGGGAGTTGAACACAAGACTTCAGAGATCTCTCGCTCCGCACCAGAATTCACTGCAAGTCATAGCAGAAGTTACTAGTTAGGAGAACGCATTGGCTGACTCACTCAGCCGTTTGAAAGAGTTCCAGAACATTCGAGAAGAGGAAACATCCTGAAGATCCGATAGCGCTTCCGGTGTTTACGCTGGCGAGAGTGCTACTTATATTTGTTTAGCTCTCCGCTGCTCGGCTCGATCTTATAATAACCTTGGGCCGCAGTCGCTGTTCACAATATCTGGTTTACCACTTAAAACTATACAAAATTCCTTTGGAATGAAAAGGACTTTACAAGCGCCCCAGAAAATTCAAGATACACATTTTATTTCACATGCAAATATCTTAAATATATCGCACTTAATAAAAATCGTTAGAGCCATTTTTGAGAAAACAAAAAATTACAAAAAATTGTTAAACTTAAGGGGTAATTTGGGGTGGGGGTATTTTCGTGAAAATCTTGTCGCACCTTTGGAAGATACTGAAGTTATATACCAAATGCGAAATTTCGTTTTTGAATTGCAGTGTTCACACACATACGGTCTGTTTAGCTAAAGTTATTATTAAGAGGGTCTCAAAACATATATTTCCAATTAAATCTTGACAGGAACTTTTTGGGTGATATTCAACATTTCTTCTACCCACTAGGAACACGAAAGAGACAGTAGCATAGTATAAAAGTCATCAACACAAGTTTTACAAAGGACAAACATTAATTTCAAAGCACATGTTGTTATGGGTAGTGAAGAAGCTAAACTGAATGCAAATGATGACTGAACAAGACGAGAGCACTCCAACAGATAAATCCGTCGTTAAAGTTGAAAGGGTTAAGCCCCTTTGCTTTCCAGTGGAGATGTTGCTGCTGCTGAAGTGAGATTTCATTGATGGGCTCTTTTCACAGAAATCAACTTTAGACAAGTGCTCTGGAATGTAACTCATAGATGCATAACAGAAAACATAATGTGTAGTTATCTAAATTTAAATTCTCTCAAATGTATCAATATCTTTTGGCTTTATGGAAATAAAGCTAATAAAAATTAGAATACTTAAACAAGGTAATTTGTTTAATATGATACCTGCCATTACCGCCTAAAAAAGTCCATATTAATATTTCAGTACACATACACATCAGATACTGTGAATTGCCTGCCACCTTACATTTTTAGAAAAATACGTTTATCTTCCGTGCGTCTGTCGTAAACAGCTCAAAAACGAGGAATAAATATCAGGTTTACTTAACTCCAGTGGCTTTTAAGGATACAGGCGAATATTTTCGTTATAGACGAAAATGTATATCTCAAGATATTACAAATATTTTATATTAAAATATCCTGGCTCTTATACTATAATTACGTTTAAATTTATTAACCATAAAAGACATTAAAATGTTGTATTGATTTGATTTTAATTTACAAAGATGCCTTCGAAAACTATGGTATAAACTAAACTTTCTCCCAAAACAATACTTAAATGGAATACTGTTATTTCTATTTTTTCAAAAATAATTTCACAAGTTTGATTGAAGTATATGCTTGAGGAATTGGGATAGATGTTTTTTGATTGTGTACTCTAAAGCTATGAAAGATACAGAAACACCTTTTACAAATATTTAGCAATCATTGTTCTTTTTGGTACTAAAATATCAGCAGATGGAGGTTTACTTTCGTGCGTCATACATGAAAGATGCTCGAAAATCTATCCATTCTTCTGTTTTATTTTATCTTAAGCTCATCATTAACAAAATAGAGATGTGATTTCACTCCAGTGCTATTATTGCATATTGCCTAGTTTGTTATTGCCGAAAAAAGGTGTATTCTGATTATCCTGAAGGTAAAGAAGAAAATATGGAAAGTATAACATAAAAGGAATAGCTATGAATTGGTAGTAGCGAAAATAACTCAACTGCCACACTTAGGTTTACGTTTATTATTATTATTATTATTATTATTATTATTATTATTATTATTATTATTATTATTATTATTATTATTATTATTATCATCATCATCATCATCATCATCATCATCATTTGCTAATTAGCCCATGTAAGACTACGGAAATTACTAAGATATGCTTCTTTGTTTTCCTTTGAATCCACATTTCTCTTATTCTTTCTTTTTCTCTCGTCTATCCAAGTTGTTCCAGTTTTTTTCTTCGGTTTGCCTCTTGGCAGGTTGTGACTTATACATTTTGCTTCTAAAAATAATCTCTGTTTAGGATATCATCTTGTGGCATTCCCGGCAATTTTAAGTCATTTTTTACTTCGCTTCAGAGTATCTACTTACGGTTTACTTGTATATTTCTATTTTTGTAGAATTCCATTCTTTGTTTTGTGAACCTGCTGGAGTTCATTCTGTAATAAAAATTCCACAAAATTTTAACCTATATCACTCTGAATGTCTACATATAGTAGGGGAAGTATTGTATTCCGCCCAAAAATAAGATACCAAGATTTCACCGGAAATATATGTTTTGAGGGCCCCTGAATCCAAAAAAAAAAACATTTTTGGAAACATGTCCGTGTGTGTGTCTGTGTGTTTGCGAACAGCATCACTTAGAAACAAACAGTCGGATAAACACCAAACTTGGTATTTAGGTTCAGCATCTTCCAGAGATGCGACAGAAAGGTTTTCAAGAAAATCCCCCACCCTAGATTACCCTTTATATGGAACATTTTTCGAAAATTTTAATTTGCTCAAAAATGGCTCTAATGATTTTGATTAAATTATAATATGTTTAAGATGTTTTCATGACAAATAAAATGTATACCTTGAATTTTCTGAAAATGTCTCAAATTATTCTTCATTGTGAACGGCTTTTGCATAACTGGTAAACCATAACAGATAGGCAAAATTTTACTACACAGAAATGTAGATCGCGTAAAAATACGCAATGTGTCGTATACTTTTTTTTTCGTTGAGTGAACCATTTTCGAGATACTGCTTGTTATTCCCTTAAATTTTCTAATGCTTTTTCTCAAATGGGAATTCGTTATTCATTTTTTTCTCCTGGTAACGCAAATAGAATGGAATACTCCACATACCAACCAGCTCTTAAAATATTTGACTATCGCTTAAAGCCTACCAATTCCCCTTGCAACTACAAGAAAATTAGCAATAACATTAACATCTCGATATCTCGATTAACATGAAACATATGGGGAATAAGCGTTTGTAAAAATAGTATCTACAAGAGTAAAGAAAGTCATGTAAGAGTAACACATCAGATTTTTATTTTAATTTTAATTCTGAGTATACATTGTTGCCCTATAACATGTCAACCAACCTAAAATTTCTCTTATCATTTTGCATAATTTTTTTCACAATATTATCGACATGTAATTTTCTATTCCAAATTAATGTTTCTGCTCTGTAGAGTCACTCTGGTTTAACTAAAATTTTATACTGTCCTAATTTTGAATGCTTAGGTACGCATTTTTATTATAGTTGTTTTGAGTAAGCCAATATGCTATTTCCACTTTTTGGCTGATACTTTTACTAGCTTTACTTCGATTCCATTCTCTGGAATTATTTCAAAAGGTATTTAGATTGTGAAACTTGTTTAACCTTTAAATATTTGATTCACATGTATTTTTGTGCCCCTTTATTGCACAAAGTATATTAAGAATCTTTACGATGAATTCTGCATAGCGCTTTTATTGAATAGTTCAACCTGTTTTCGAGCTGTTAGGATGTCACGAGTGAGGATCACTAGATCATCTACATATGCTAGGCAATCTAATCCTTCATTTTCCGTATCTAATATAATCGGCTAATTTATTTTTAAGATTTTTTTGTGTTTACGCCATTGGTGTATTACTTTTTCAATAGCACAATTGAAAAGTAATGGAGAAACACCATCTCCCAGTGTTACTCCTTTTTTGACTTCAAATGATTCAACATTTCCCGTATTAATTTAATTTTAGGCTTTGTATCAGTACCTGTTTAACAATGCAAGAGTTTTAGGATCTAAATCTTGTTATTTCAATATTTTAAATAATGATTCACCTTTAACCAATTCCTAGGCTATTTTAAAGTCAACTAAGTTGTTGCCACAACTTCTTTGATGTCCTAAGATTAGCTTAAGGTTCAGGATTTGTTCTGGACTCGATCTACCTGGTACAAATCGTGTTTGATATGCTCCAATTTTCGGTTTTAGTTGTTGTGCTCCGTTGAGCAATATTTATTATTAATACTATTATTACTATTAAACCATTCTTCCTAAATAAAACTTTCGGGACTGACAAAACATAATTGACAAATTTATGGACAATATACATATGATTTTGTAAACATGTTTTAGTATATCTAGTCCAAAAGCATTTGAAGCCTATACTATGAACTGAAGTGCTTACAAAATACAACTAATGCCGCATTAAACTTCAAATCGTATTCATTGTGGTATAGGTTTTGAGGCCAACACTAGAATAGCCAAAGGTAACAGGACGAATAAAGTAGTGAAGTAAATAAAGAGGAGTTATATTGTGCAAGGGGTTGAATACAAAAATAGTAGTTTTCACAGCTTATTCAAAAACCAGGAGTCCACTGCTAGATCTCCCAGGCTCACATGGTCTTGTTGCAGCAGTTATATCTAAACATTGTTTACTGATAATCAACTCAACTGTTTCCTAGACAAAGAGATGTATTTGCACACATTTGTTAAGCATGTTTCTAGGTAGTAGTTAAGAACACATGTAGTAATGCTCCCCTAGTAAGGACACAAAGGTATGTCATATCTTGAAGGTATGATCATTCGAAAACAATAAGACCATATAGATTCTCGAAGTTGTGGATAAACCATCAACAGAATTAAATTCTAATTTAGTATTTGTAAACAATTTAACGTACTGTGCACTTAATTTCATATTCCACTCAAGTTTATACATAAAATGCCTAATTCTAATTCCAAGGTGGTTCTCAAAGAAGGAAGTTAAATTGAGACAAAATGTGGAATACTGCCAAATACATTTATTACTTTCCCTGCAACGTGTAGTAAGTAGGGAAAGTATTGTATTCCACCCAAAAATTCGAAGTCGAGGTTTCACCGGAAATATATGTTTTAAGGCCCCCTGAAACCCTCCTAAAAAGCGTTTTTAGAAAACGTTTCGTGTGTGTGTGTTTGTGTGTAAAAGCATAATCAAAAACGAAATGTTGGATAAATACCACACTTGACATTTAGTTTTACTACCTTACAAAGACGCTACACGAAGATTAAAAGGCATCCCCCGCCACAAATAAACTTCACATGGGAAATGTATCGAAAATGTTGATTTTTCCAAAAATTCCTGTAAAAATGTTGATTAAAATATCATATATTAAAGATGTTCCAATGAAAAATAAAATATATATCTTGAATTTTGTTGGAACAGCATGTGATATCCACTTAATTCGGAAGGAATTTTGCATAATGTTGTATAACTGGTAAACGTTAAACGATAGACGAAAACATACCATACAAAAATGTAGACCTCTTTAAAACACACAATTTACTTGAAGTAAGTTTTTCTGTGGCATACGCCGTTTTTAAGATAAGCGTTATTAAAGGTTCGAATTGTTTAATACATGTTATTTTAAAGTCTCATGGATTAAAACACACAATTTACTTGAAATAAGTTTTTCTGTGGCATATGCCGTTTTTCATATAAGCGTTATTAAAGGTTCGAATTGTTTAATACATGTTATTTTAAAGTCTCATGGATTAAAACACACAATTTACTTGAAATAAGTTTTTTGTGGCATAAACCGTTTTTAAGATAAGCATTATTAAAGGTTCGAATTGTTTAATGCATGTTATTTTAAAGTCTCATGGATTAAAACACACAATTTACTTGAAATAAGTTTTTTGTGGCATAAACCGTTTTTAAGATAAGCGTTATTAAAGGTTCGAATTGCTTAATACATGTTATTTTAAAGTCTCATGGATTAAAGCACACAATTTACTAAAAATAAGTTTTTATGTGGCATACGCGTTTTTAAGATAAGCGTTATTAAAGGTTCGAATTGTTGAATACATGCTATTTTAAAGTCTCATGGATTAAAACACACAATTTACTAAAAATAAGATTTTCTGTGGCATAAACCGTTTTTAAGATAAGCGTTATTAAAGGTTCGAATTCTTTAATACATGTTATTTTAAAGTCTCATGGATTAAAACACACAATTTACTAAAAATAAGTTTTTCTGTGGCATAAACCGTTTTTAAGATAAGCGTTATTAAAGGTTCGAATTGTTTAATACATGTTATTTTAAAGTCTCATGGATTCTCAGTTGCTTCTCGCGATTGCATGGTAACAGTATGAAATTTTAAGGCCTCATACATAGTGTTGAGTTCTTAAACTTTTGACTATCACAGTTCTCGTTGTAAATATAACAAAATGTGTAATGTGACTATTTTTGCAAGGATTTATTTCGATTAAAACGTAGTAGATATAAAATAACCTTTATTAAGAATAGTTTTTATATTCGCTAATAAAAAATAGAAGGTGGAGAAAGTTACGTGAGTGTATCCCATCAGATTTTTTAACCTTTTGAGCAGATGTTTTAATTGGTATTTCCTCTTTAATTGAAACTCTGCACCACTTTATAGAAAAAAGTGATAACACCTACAAACTTTGGAGTACACTGCCCAATATTTAGGGGAAGTTTTACTCTACAAATTGCTACTACTGTTAAGTATGTTAACTCCCATTTTTTGAAGACATGAAGCTTATTTTTGTTGGAAATATATGCAAAATTGTGTTTTCAATTTTGTGCTTTGAACAGCTGTCTATTTACCATTTGTTGCTTTTCTCAGATAGCATAGAAGCTAGATAAACTAAATCTTAAGAAAAAAGTATGTTTGCTGTTGTGAATCTGCTTTAATTTTAAAAAGATAGTTGGTTACTTTTTAAATACAATGATATTGATACATTTTAATGAAAGGTTGTTATGCTTAAGAAAATAATCCCATGTTCCATTATAAACTTTTTTGAAAAAAAGTAGATCAGCGAACTTACAAGGTCCTGTAAAAATGTCAGTCTGATATATTCACTAATTTTGTAGAAAATGCGTCATCGATTTAGCAGGTTTAATATTGGGAAGTTAGGGCTTATCGTGCCCATATAACTACTACCATTCATTGCTTTCACATAACATGAAGTTACTTTAAATAATTAATCACAAGGTTTACACTGCACAGGTTTAAATGAAAATGAATGGTTATATGAAATTAGTATTTGAATGGAAATGTTACCTAGTTGTTTTAACACAGACGGAGAATTCATTGCTTGAATCTTGGATTTCCATTTCTGATGTCGAAAATACTAACTAAACTCCGAGCCAATCCACTCCCCACCTGAAGCTAGCGAAATTTTGCCGATGCAAGCTTGTGAGTTTACCAGCTAACCTCGCGCAGAAGAACACGTTTTCTTAATCCAGGCAGTTACATGATATTACATCAGCCAATGTACCTTAAAAAAATCCTGATGTGTTACACTCACATGACTTTCTCTATTATTGTACAAACTATTTATACAAACGCTTATTCTCCATATGCTTCATGTTAATCGAGATGTTAATCTTATTGCTACTTTTCTAGTAGATGTAAGGGGAATTGGCAGGCTTTAAGCCATAGTCAAATATTTTAAGAGCTGGTAGCTATGTGGAGTATTCCATTCTCTTTGCATTATCAGGACAAAAAATGAATAACGAATTCCCATTTGAGAAAAAGTATAAGTATTGGAAAATCTAAGGGAATAACAAGCAATATCTCGAAAATGGTTCACTCAACAAAAAATGTATATGACATAAATTGTGTATTTTAACGTGATCTACATTTTTTGTGTAGTAAAATTTTGTGTATCTCTTATGGTTTACCAGTTATGCAAAAGTCGTTCACAATGAAGAATACTTTTGGAGACATTCCCAGAAAATTCAAGATATGCATTTTATTTGTCATGAAAGTATCTTAAATATATGATATTTTAATCAAAATCATTAAAGCCGTTTTTGAGAAAATTAGTTTTCGAAGAATTTTCCATGTAAAGGGTAATCTAGGGTGGGGGATTTTCTTGAAAACCTTCGTGTCGCATCTCTGGAAGATACTAAACCTAAATTCCAAGTTTGGTGATTATGCGACTGTTCGTTTCGGAGTTATGCTGTTCACAGACACACACACACACACACACACACACACACACACGGACACGTTTCTAAAATGCTTTTTTTTGGATTCAGGAGCCTCAAAACATGTATTTCCAGTGAAATCTCGGTATCGAATTTTTAGTGGAGTGCAATACTTCCCCTACTTACTATACGTAGTAAAGAAAGTAAAAATCTCCCCTTTTTGGTTTTTTCTTCAAAGTAGTCTATTGAGTAGATTAATAATATATCCGAAAAGAAAGCTAACTATAGGTATATGAGACATAAATTTATCTAATTTTCACAGAATATTATCCAGGATGCAAAATTTCTCGGAACAAAACGAAAGACAGAGTAACTCCACCGTTACCATACATGTGTGATGCAGAACGTTTTGTGTAGAACTGTACTAAAGCGTGCGTTTGCGTGCCCCCTCTGTCGTCTCTAAATGAAAATAAACTCAGGCCTCCTTTGGTGCCGTTCTACGATTATAACGCGATATGGCTTTTAGTAGAGAGCATGGGGCAATCCACATAAACTTGGGCAATTGCTGGAGCACTTGCAGGGAATTTCCGCTGGGTTTTTACGCCGCGATGTAATGAGGGCGCACACTGCCGTGCTGGCGTAGAAAGGGAGAGAAGGAAAAAAATTAAAATTTAAATATAAGTTGCTGGTAATCATGTTGCAGTTAAGTGAAGCTGTAATGTTGCTGATAGAACAACTTTTAGTATTAAGCTAAAGTCGGCATCCGCGCGCTCCCTTCTTTTTCTTTTTTGTGCTCGAGAAAAACGACCAAAACAGAATTCCTACTTACAAATGTAGGCAACTTCCTTGCTCTATGAAACATGCTTTTAATTCTTTCTTTGCTACGTCGAAACTCATTACTCTGATACTATCTAAAACATTTATTTATAGTTTTATATTCAATGAGATTGAGTGTATAACATTCACTCAAATTATCGCTTTCAGCTTAAAGGAGGCAAATTCTTTTGTTATATACACACATACATTTCGCTATGTTCCACATGCCCATTCTTTATCATAATATGCAGGTTCGACCATTTAAGTTGAGACTGTAAAATATCTGTAAAACTAAGCGTTATAGAAAGAAATGTCTTGAATAACAGTTGCTGGATATTATGGGGGAAAGCGAAAAACATTAGTCGGGTTTTGTTTGGGGGACGTTATGAGGGTCATGTTATGATCAATTTAATTTTTTTAAATGCAAACCTATATTCTCTATGTTGGCTTCTCATTAGAAAATCGTTTATAAAATGTTGTTTTTTTGTGATGAGGAATAAGGAAGCAAAATAAAAAACATTGGTTTCCAATTACGTAACGTAGCTTGATCCTCAAATGACCATCCATAGATGGTCCTACAATTCATTGCGCTCTTCGCACACAGTCATTCAAAATTTTCTTTGTTATTTACGTTGGTGTAAGAACAATTTCAAAGTGTTTTATACAAATGTTGAGAAAACAACATTAAAAATGTAGGTTCCTGTGTAAAAAAATAAATTGACATTAAAATGACCATCACAACGTCCTCCAAATAAAACACGAATAATGTATTTTCTCTGCCCCCATAATATCCAGCAACTTTTATTCAAGACATTTCTTTCTACAACGCTAAGTTTTGAAGATATTGTACAGTTTCAACTTAAATGGTCCAACCTGTATATTACTTGCTATCTTCTTCTCATTCAAATAATTTTTCCATTCTCCATTCCTTTCAATGGCGTTTCATCTAAACAGTTGCTTGTTAATTTATTTACTTTCTCATCAGCTACAGACTTTTTTATATTCTTTCACGTGTACATCTACTTTTAACCTTTGTAGTCATATGGGAGGCTTTGTTTTCAGAAATAACTAACTCTATGTAGGTTTCTGCTTTTAGTTTTTGCTGATTTTCATTAGTAACCGCTCACACATTCATGCTTCTAGAAGCTTCGGAGGGTAGGGGATAATTATAATTGAAGGAAAATTCTCCACCGCAGCCGAGAATTAAACCCGAGACCTCGGGGTGAAAAGCCAGAACACTGACCACTCGATTAGAATTTGCAACACTGTGCAGTAAAGGGTTAATTTCTCGTCAATTTCTTTCCGTCTTCTTCACTCTCAGTATTACATTCCTTCACTACTCTTCCTCCAACTGCCTCATTACTAACTTTTGATCGACCGCATTATAATACTCCGATTAAATGTGACGTAACTGAATTGTTATGTCATGAATAATACTTCAGTGAATCATTATGATCCTACTGCACGTGCACCTCTCAGATAACCTTTAACACTTTTTAAAAAAAAATTTCCTTGTTTTTACCCAGTTTTTACTGTGTTTGTACTGCTTTCGTTATCGCTAATAACTGCAATTACGCAACACTGACACACACAAACAACCATGCCCATGGCGGGACTCGAAACCGCGACCCTCAGCTTGGCGGAGCGCCGGAGCTTTACATTACAGCGACCACGGCTACGAGGGTCGACAAACACCTTGGAAGCAGCAGTCCACTGGGATACATTCTCCAGTAAACCAATGAAATATGTGTATTTAAAGTAAATTCAGTCGATTGTATTTTTAATATTCTAATAAATTGAGTTAATTTTATTTCCTTCGTTGCTTTTACGTTACCTGCAAAAAACCAATGAATACAGTATGGACTCAATAGTGCTGCCATCTGTGGAACTGTGCACTACTCGCAAACACACACACACAATGCCCTGCCCTGTCGCTACCACTCGTGTCATAAACATGGATTGACCCAGGAGTTTAGCTATGACCTTGTGGTTGACAAGTGAACCTGAGCCAGCGCTGTAGTGTTCTTCCCTCTCGCTCTATTGTTTTACACCATGTTCCAAAGATGCTTATCCTTTCCTTTCCAGGAACAACAAATATTACGCGAAGTAGCATCAGTAATACATTATATTACGGCATCAAATAAAACCATTATAATCATACTTTCAAAAAATAAACCTGTAAAACCTACATACATGTAAAACAATACAATTATGACGATACCCATGTAAATCTGCACTTGTTGACAATAGTTCTGAATCGCTGGTGTTACACTATTTGCATCGTAGGCAAGAATCTCTCTAGTCCACTGCACGCTTGAAGTACAAGGTCAAAGCCATTCTCCTGAGACAATCACAGTACTCTCGTCTTAATTACCACCATTATGGTGTTCTTGCGCAATATACTATAATCTATCCATTTAACACACTCACATTTCAAATACTTCCACCTGTTTTTATTTTCTGTACCACATACATTGGCGTGTCTAAAATGTGGCCCAAAATGGAACGGAGCTGTTTATGTTAGTACTGAAAAAATCTACCCCCGCCCCTAACAGCGTGACCACCTCTGTTTTTGAGCATAATTTAACAACTGGATTGGCACGGTACTTTATCTCCCTCAAAGTATGCCTGAACTGCAGAAGGTTAACAATACAACTGAACCTTATATTTTCTCCCTGCAATACCGTTTTCTTAATGTCGGTTTTTTTTATTGTCTTTAGTAACGACAACCTGGCCTTCGTCTCCATGTCGCTGACGAACGCTCTCATATATACAGGATGGACCATTTAAGTTGAAATTGTACAATATCTCCAAAACTAAGCGTTGTAGAAAGAAATGTCTTGGATAAACGTTGCATGGTATTATGGAGGAAAGTATATGCCTACCGTCGTGCTTTATTTGGAGGACGTTATGGTGGTCATTTTAGGGTCAATTTAATTTCTTAAACGGGAACCTATATGTTGTATTCTGTTTTCTCAGTAGAAAATGGTTTACAAGAGGCTGTTTATTTTCTGATGAAGAGTAAAGAAACAAAATAGAAAATGTTGGTTCCCAATTACAAAACGTAACTTGATCCTCAAATGGCCATCCATGGATGGATCTAGCATTCATTGCGCTCTTCGCACACAGCCATTCAGAATTTACGTTGTTATTTACGTTGGTGTAAGAACAATTGCAAAGTGCTTTATACAAATGCCGTTTAGTTTTTTATGAAGAGTGAGAAAACAACATAAAACAGTAAGTTACCGTTTAAAAAAAATTAAACTCACCCTAAAATGACCATCACAACGTTCTCCAAATAAAACAGGACTAATATCATTTACTTTTGCCTCATAATATCAATCAACTTTCACTCAAGAGATTTCTTTCTACAACGCTTAGTTTTGGAGATATTGTACAGCCTCAACTTAAATGGTCAACCCTGCATATATGTTGTGGTTGTCGTTCAGTTTTACCACACATGCAAATAATTTTTCACCTTTCCCTCTGGAACGCCGATTCATGCTGCAATTGGTTTAGTCTTCCCTTATGTGCCAGTTGTAGCGAAACTCTTTGATAGAGGCAGTATTTGAATAACCCCTTTATTCTACATCAATTATAAACATCGTACATTTTTTTGTCTGTCCCGTATCGTTTATTACGCAGTCAGACAGAGAACTATATCGGCTGGGTTCATTTAAAAGTTGGTTACCTGAAGTGGAAAGCTTATGGAGGGAAAAGTACAATACCGTACTATACCGATCTAGGGGATTGGGCTGCATTTTATACACGACAGTGTACTTAGTAGGTAAAAAAGATAATGCATTCAACCAAAAAATTGGACATCGAGATTTCACCGGAAATACATATTTATCACCCGCTGAATCCAAAAAATATATGTTTAGAAAAAGGTCTGCATGTGTCTGTGAAAAGGAAACTAAAAAGTGGAAAGTCGGATATATACCAAACTTGGTATTTAAGCTCAGAATCTTCCAAAGAGATGGCATGAAGGTTTTCAGCCACCCCAAACTATCTTTTATATGGAGCGCGTATATGGAACATATGTTGTTGTAGGCTTAAGCGATAGTTAAAGCATTTCAAAGCCGGTTGCTATATGATGGTTTTGACGTTCTGTTCTTTTTGCATGAAAAAGATACGAATAGTGATTCGTAATAGAGAATAGTATAAAGTATTTCAAAATTTAAACACGTGACTAAGAATATCTTGGGATTGGATAACGCCACAGGAAATGTCATTTGACATAAACTGCGTGCTTTACCGAGCTCCACATTTTTGATGAAGGAACATTTTGCCTATATCTTACCTTTTACCTTTATAAAGAAGTCATTCAGAATTAAGAAGGCTTCACAGGCTATTCCCAGAAAATTAAGGTATATATTATATTTGTGAAGATCAAGCGGAACGCCTCAGGCGGTTGCGTCTGTCGCCCGCACTAGGGAGGTCCCGGGATCGATCCCCGGTGACCGCCCACTCCGATCTATGGCTTTTTCGTGGTTTCCCCTGGTCGACAGGCGAATGCTGGTGTTATTCATTTTCTACCACGAATCTCCTTCCTCTCATTTCCTGCTCCCATAATCTTCCTTGCCATCTGTTTCAGGGTTGTAGGACTAGACGACAGTGTTCGGTGGGATGCGGCTGGGCGGTGGGTTGCGCTCTGTAAAGGTTTCTTCCCTGGTCGTCGCTGCGGTACCGCTCAGTTAGGTCTCTCCTCAACGTGGGGCTCCCTCCGGAGGATCCTGGGGGTTGGTGGCTTGTGGACAGGGACCGTGCGGAGTTGGACGCGTTCTATCTGGAAACGTTAGTGACCACTTCCATGCTTGCGTTATATTTATGGACGCTCTTTAACAGCTGTGGTCCTTAGCGTCCCTTCTATATTGGGCGTGAAAGACCGGTAACTTTGCTCAGAGGCCTCTTTATCAGGCTTGATGTTCTTTTACGTGCCGTAAATCTACGACACGGGACCGCCGTATTTACTTCCCTTCTGAAGGAAGCCATACTAAGAATTTTTACGCCCGAAAAAATCCATCGCCTTCCACGAGTTTGAACCTGCGACCTCGGAAACTCAATTAACATGAAGCATATCGGGAATAAGCGTTTGTAAAAATATTTTTTACAAGAGTAGAAAAAGTCATGTGAGTGTAACACATCAGAATTTTTCAGTTACGCTCTTCTAGATACTCAAACAGGATACACAAAATGCCTTCTTTGGATTCAGGAGACCTCAAAACGGGTACTTCTAGTGAAATTTGATATTGAATTTTGGATGGAATGCAATAGTTTCTACTTACTGTAAATGGGTAAAAGTAGAAAAAGAAAAAGCATTGCAGAAGATAATGACATGAATCTGTGTAGTGCGGCCAACCTCTCTCTTTCAGTGCTGTATTTTACCTCGGTGAGTAGGGAGAGATACGTTCTTGTTTACCTGCCCTGTTTCGACGTGATTTGAGACAGGACGCAATAGAAGCATTTTATAATCATTTCCTCCGACCCTCTCTCAGCTATTTAGCGTTTCGGAAAGCAATTGTCTGACTAAATTACATGCTGCACATTGCAACATCAACACTGGAAAATCTGTGCAGCACGTCTATAAACCTTGATGGACTAATGTGATGTTTCCCAAGCGTTTTGCAATTGCATTAAATGCACGGTTATTAAGCGCACGCAAGCCCCAGTGCATATATACAACATGCAGCGATTCTGACGTGTGCAACAAGGTGCCAGCAAAATGTGCACATTTGTTCCACATTCTAGAAAATTTGCGCGGGTAATCTCAAAAACCACTAAACCGATTTTGATAATTGTTTCATCATTAAAAACCCAATTCGTTCTGCCGGACTCGAGACTGTAAAATTCCATTAATATTTATTTCATAAGTGATAGTTTGTAACTGAGCGGGTGGCTCTGGCCCGTATTCTTCCCTATCCCCGGCGACGGCCCACACATGGGCTTTTTCGGGGGCTTCCCGGGGTCATCAGGCGAGTGCTGGAGGTTTCTTTCAGCCGCCGAATGCCCTGTCTCTCCATTTCGTTCCACTCATCCTTCATCCCGTTGTCTTTTTCAGGTTCGGAAGTGTCTGTGATGGTGTTTCGGTGTAGCGTGGTAGGGGAAAAGGATGCGCTCTGTAACTCTCCTCGTCCCTCCGCTTTCGGCTGACCCCAGACCCCATTGATGCGCATTGGACCTTCTATGTGTCGGTCCTGTCCGCGTTCCGTGTGCCTACTACTGGAAACGTAGGGACCCTGTCATTGCTATCACTCCTCCTGTATCCGGCCGCCCAGTGTCTCCTCTCACCACATCCTTCCTCCCTTTGGTCTCTTTCAGGTTCGGAAGTGTCTATGATGGTGTTTCGGTGTAGTGCAGTAGGGGAAAAGAATGCCCTCTAACTCTCTCCGTCCCTCCGCTTTCGGCTGACTGCCGCGTTATCCAGACCCCATGATGCGCGTTGTACCTTCTATGTGTAGGGCGAGAACTCGGTTTGCAGGTCCTGTCCGCGTTCCGTGTGCCTACTACTGGAAACATAGGGACATTGCTATCACTGCTCCTGTATCCGGCCGCCCAGTGTCTCCTCTCACCTAATCCTTCATCCCGGAGACGCCCCCTCGTGGGACGTTGGCAAAATATCCACTCTGGATCGGTTCCGAGTCCCCTCCGTAAAATATATAGTTTATAAGCTATACATCGGACAGGAACACCTCGCGCATTGCGACAAACATATATCTATTGTGGCTAATACCCCCAGGAGGAGAGTATGAAATGAAGGAGCCACAGGAGGTTACAGACTGCAGAGACACGCGGAAGTCCATAACAGTTCCATCCTCGAAGACCGTCCCACTACTAGAGCTGCCTACAGAGGGCGAATAGCGACCCGTCGAACAAACAGCCCTCTAGTGTCCAAGAGGAGTAGTCTTTCCTTTGAACAAGTATCCGTGCTATCTGTCCGGCACAGCCAAACGCCACGAAACCTGAAACATGAGAAGAACACGGGATTAAATAGGAGTTGTGGTAGATTAGGGAAAACCACGAAGCACTTAAGGTTAGAGTGGGTGGTCGATGAGAGTGGAACGCAGGACCTCACGAATGCGAGCCTCTCACGTTACCGCGAAGCCTTCTTGCTCTGCATTTTATAAGTAAGCGCTAGTAATTGAATGCGAGCTCATTTCAGTTATAAGAGAGTATTAAGAGGGAGGTGCAATAAGCACCCGTGTTTCAAAATGTTGGTTTTACTAAGCCAAGCTGGTGCTACCATCGAGTGCTGTCATTTGTTAGAAGGCGCCAAAATAAATTCGCTACTAATTCATACGTTAGTTTGTATTTGGCAGGCATTTTAGTTACTCGTTCAAACTGTTTTCGTTAAAATGGAAAAAAATTCGTATCATTCAGTGCATCGCTTTTGGATTGGAAAACGTGCGAGGAGATAAATGCGAAATCCGGTGCTGTTTACGGAGATTCTTGATGATGTATGACAGCATTTAAGATATTGGTTCAATGTCTTTAAAGATAGTCCAACATCCGTTTGTGATGAGCGCTCAGGACAACCGGAAGATGTGGTTACCCAGGAAATCATTGAAAAAGTCCATCATATGATTCTCATGGATCATCGAGCGAAAGTCTACGAAGCAGCATAGGTATGTCTACTTATATTACTTTCTCTATTGCGTACATAGTAGGCAGAGAAAGTATTGCGTTCTACTCAAAAAATTAGATACCGCGATTTAACCGGAAAGAATATGTTTTGAGATGCCCTAAATTTAAATAAAGCATTTTTGGAAACATGTTCGCGTGCGAGTCTGTGTGTCGGTCTGTCTGCCTGTGACTGTCGGTGAAGAGCATACTCGGTATGGTATTTAAATTTCGTATCTTCTGAGGATGCCACATGAAGAATTTCAAGAAAATCCCTCCAACCCCAGACTATCTATACACGGAACATTTTTCGAAAATTTGGATTTTCTCAAAAACGACTCTAACGATTTTGATGGAAATATCATATGTTTAAGATATTTTCATGGCAAATGAAATGTATATCCTGAATTTTCTGCGAATCACCTAGGCGGTCCTCTTCATTGGAAAATAATTTTGTACAATATTGTATAGCTTGTAAACCTTAAGCGATAGACGAAAACGTACTACACAAAAAATGTAGATCTCTTTGAAACACAGAAGTTATTTAAAATAAAATTTTTGTAGCATCAGCCATTTCAGAGATATCCGTTATTAATGGTTTGATTGGTTCAACACTTGTAATTCTTTTTTAAGTCCTAACAATTTTTAGTTCTTACTCGCGATTGCATGGGAACAGTATGGAATTTTAAGGCAGCATATAGCGTCCAGTTCTTAAACATTTGACTATCGCTGTTCTCTTTGTATCTATATCGAATGTGTAATGTAGCTATTTTTGCAAAGTATTTGGATTAAAATGTAGTAGATAGAAATATACGCTTTAATAAGAATATATTGTATACCTACTAATAAAGGTAGAGGGTAGAGAAAGTCAAGCAAATGTGTCACATCAGATTTTTATCATAAGTTGGAGAAGAAAAGGTCGGGCCGAGAGTGCAGCGATTGTTAAACGTGGACAAGCGAGCTGGAGCAATTTAAGCGAAATCTGAAGGATTTTGTGTAGAGTTGTTACCATCGAAAGACCTGAATTCTTCATTATATTCCGGAAACCAAGCAACAATCAAAGCAATGGGTTGTTTCCGGTTAATTTGCTCCAAAGATGACGAAGGTGTCCCATGGGGCCGGAAAATACATGGTGAGGATTTTTTTGAATGTGAAAGTCGTCTTATTCATGACTTCTTAGAAAAAGAAAAGCGGATCACTGGACAATACTACAGTGAGTTCTTGGGCCGATTTGACAAGAAGTTGAAGGAAACACGGCTTCATTTGGCGAAGAACAAAATACTTTTTCACCACGACAACGCATGAGCCGCCAATCTGCATGAATTGCGTTAGAATTGCTACCGCACCCCCGCTATTCGCTCGACCTGACTCTCTGTGACTATTACGTGTTCCCAAACATGAAGAACTGCCAGAGGAAAATAAACTTAGATCAAATAACTTCATCATTGCCAAAACAGAGGCGAATCCCTATTTTGGAGGAGTTAAAAATGGCAGGGATTTTGAGGGAAGTGTATGTCCCTAAAAGGGGATTATGTCGAGAAATAAATAACTGCTTTTGAAACAAAATGGCGACTTAATTTCCAAAACTGTTACTTATAGGAGCATCCTAGTGGTTGAGAATGTCATGGAGTATAAAATAATTGTTACTCCACAGAATATTCATGTAAAATAAGACAAAAGCCGTGTATATTTCATTCCCAGCAATATATATGTAGATGGTCGTGATTCACCAATTAAGAACAGGCAAACAAAAGAGAATCTAAGCTGTTTATAACGCTGCAAATTGTATGCAATATCAATGCCAAAATACTTTAATAAACCTTATGTAAAAATATTTGCCTTATTTTCTTTTTATTCAACTTTATCATGCAGGGCATGCAAAATAATTGAATAAAGAGAGAAAATTGCAAAAATTACAAATGAGATAACTGATGGCTTCTATATAACTCAGAATACTGCTATTCTCAATGGCCGCAGACTATATGTTTTCCAAATAGGTCAGTTTGATGGCCTGGGGTTGCGAAATCTACATATTCATTACCTTCATCTATATTTTGTTGTATTTTTACTTGATATCATAGTGACTTGGCACATTTAGTATTTATCGTAAACTCACGTCACTAAATAGCAAGGGTGGATTGCTACCAACTGTTTAACTCTTAGACCTAGAATTTCAAGAACGTAGAATGAGATGATACAAAGAAATCTTTGTTTTCAAATGAGTGTCCAAAGAAAGCTTCACTAAATTTACTTCTTTCGTATAACAATTCAAATTCAATTCTTTCAATTGTACAACAGTAACGAAATTCATCTCAAATATTGCTTTCGCCTTACAAATATTAACATCATTAAACCTTTAATATGGAAACAGTTGACTAACTCCTCAATACGTTTATGTAAAACTCAATTTTACAACAAAACAGTCTTAACATCTCGAGTTCTTCAAACGTTACAGAATTACTGACAAATGTGCTTAAGAAAATATTTTACTCGTTCTCTCCGTAATCCATTAAGCCTGCTAATAGCTTACGAACCTGCTCTAAAATTTATATCAGAAATTACAACCGTAAAAAAAAGTATTCGAGCTTCAAATGTTCTACATTACCTTTGCTTCGCTAAAATTTTACAAGACGAGCTTCTGAAAATACACATACATATATCCTTGAATCTAAATTTTGAAAATTATTACTTACATGTGATACTGAGGTTGAATTTAGAATAAGGCCGAAAAATTGTCGTACCCCGTAATTCGTTGCTCGCGAGACTCCGGCAAAAAAGGTCTATCGACGACTGGATCTCCCCCAGTTTTCTCTTGACCATCAGCGTAGCTGCTCAGTCCAAGCCAAAGAGGGGAGGCATTCAGCGACTTCACTGCCCATCCCCTGGTGATGGCCAAACGGTGCACTTCTCTCTGCTTATCCCACGTTATCCTTCCAGTTGTGTAGTAGTACGTCACCCAAGTCGTATTCTATGAGATTAATTGTGGTGGCTAATGACATCTCGTAAGACAATACACCGCTTTGGTAACATCTTGTAACTGTCGTGAGGGTTGTGCAAAACAGCACAGGTTTCTATATTTGTGAAATCTATGTACCTTTTAGATTATTAAATAACTCCGGGAACAAAAAGAGGGTACAAGGGTTTACAATTTCACCTGTCTTAATAAGTTATTGGACCATTCCGATTAATGATTTATTTTTTTCCATAGCCAAAGGACATTGATAGATTATGCAGTTTCCCCAAAACATATAGGATTGCCGGGGGCGAGATGTTATGAAATTTGGACGCTTCACTGATGTTTCATACTCTTTTGCGTGAATATCAGGTAATTCTTCATTCGTATTAGTAATAGATGGGACTTACGAAATTACAATTATGATGGGTAAAGGGGAGAATTAACCATAACAAATTTTGCGGACCATTGTACCATACTTTCGTAAAGGAAAGGTTGAAATAAATTAAATTAATGAAATCGCCATTGGAGTTTCAAAAGCTAATCGACGTTGAACATAAATGTAACCCATGTCATGCATTTTTGACACCTTTACTACGGTACATTTTTGAACATTTTTAAACTTGAAATTCACTTTTTATTGTTCCACTGGGTGAGCAATGCTTGACGCAACCGCGGGAATGACCGGCAGGCGCTGGCCGCTATGTCGACGGAGGCGGTGAGTAGATTTCTCCTCCGCTGCGCGAGGCTTCAATGTGCGCTGAAATCTTGCTTGCTCTTGAAATCTACAGTCAACTTCTCATTACAGGAAATTCATGACATGTTTCAAGATAGTTGTCACTAACAACATATGGCTTCCTCGTTCCCCCAATTTAACCCCTTACGATTTTTATCTCTGAGAGACATTAAAAGAGAAAGTGTACAAAACAAATTCAAATACTTTAGATGAACTTAAAACCAAAATTTGTCAAATTGCTGCCATTTCTCAGAGGGAATTGCAGAGTGTAATGAGCAATTTCCTAAGCCAGTATCAGAAATGCTTGAACAATGAAGGGAGGCAGTTCCAGCATCTTCTTGCTTGATATACATGAGTGATTTACTTTTCTTTTTAACCGTTTATGTTATGTATGTAATAGCTCACGCGACAAACCGTATACTATATTTACTGCGGACTTCCAGCCACATACGCAACCCACACAGCAGCCAACCACGCCGGCCAGCGGAACGCCGCTATATCGGTTCCGTGAAGGATCGTTACCATGTAGAAAGTGAAATCTTTCATTCTATTGGGAAGGTAGTATCAGACGACTGAAACAATTTAATGCCATCGCCGGGAGTTGAACCACAGATCTCTCAACAATAGAATTCATTCTATTATAAACAACTGTTGATATCGGTCAATATTGTGAAGCGGTGAGTTTTAATTTTATTGTAATATTTACAAGTTGACATTCACTTCGCATTATAGAAGAAGAGTGGGTGTGTATAAATATGAAAGTATAGCATATATCAAGTCCATTTTACTGCACGAGTTTTAGAATTTGAATACTAATCCATTCAATATTTAATTGTGTGTCAGCTATTGTTGAAATATGTGAGGTATGTATTCAAGTTTTAATGTTATACAAAAACAAAACGTTAAGCTTTAATGAGATTAGTAGAACATTGCTTTTCTTATTGTATACAGCTTTTCTTACATTAGAATGCTGAATTAAATTACTATCTGCCAAACAGAAGGTATTGATTTCGATTCCCGATACTCCTGGAAATGTTGCGAGTGGTATTTCCTGTGCATTTATGGTGAGGATGCCGATATAATTACTAGAATACGCAGGAAATTAATTTCCATAATTTTAAGCAGATTGCCAAATATTTTTAACCTGGACGTACGCTCAAAAGGACTTCGGATATTATTTGGTAAAGAAAATAAAAACGTAGAAGCTACTCTTATTGGTCCTCTTGACTTCAATATTTTTACTCATGATGACTATGCAAATAAAGATGGTGGGATCACTGGTATTCTCTGTGGAAAGTAACTTCTTGCTGAACCTGAAGTACGAGCTACAAATGGAAGAGGCCTATTTCGTGATCAGTAGAGCTAGGACAAATATCCATTGAGTACGGAATTAACGTAACTACCATGTGACGTCGCACAGAATACACGGACCCAGGGCTGCACAGTCGACAATAAGTAGTTCGCTTGCATTACTGATAGAGTTGCTGATAGAGTTACTGATAGAGTATGAGAGCTCTATGTTTATGTTCAATTCTAACTATGACGCTTGTGTTTACAGTTACAGGTTACCTCTGGCACCTCATTACTCTCGTTGCACTGTCGACACAAACTCACTGTGTGCAGACATTGTAAGCCAATGGATATTCATGGCCTAACTCTGTTGATCAACACATATGTGAACACCCAGTAATACACTTAGAACATCTGTTGTGCCATGTACTGTGTGCCAGGGCTCTTGGTTTGATGTCGTTCTTAAGTGTCATCTGCCATAGAAACTATGCATTTCCGGACACTAGGTGATGTGAACATTTGTGCTCCATTTTCAGTCAGGAATCATCCCCTGAAGTTTGTCGTTGGACTTTAAACTCATCGTGTATACCGATTAAGAAGAATCGGGCCTCTCCAGTTGAGATACTTCCTTTGTTATTCGCTGTGGTTTGTGATTGTTTTTGGTGGACTTGCTACACTTGTTCTGCCTAAATGTTCTTTTCAGATGTATCTATGCTCAAATATTTTATATTTTATAAAATGTTTATATTTTTACTGTCTCATAATGGGTTGACTATTCGTAAACAGTTTTTGACAGATCTTAAAAAATTAATTTCGTGTGACACATCCTTCATCACTAATACCCATAATTATCGAACGAAGTGGCAACGCAGTAACGTGTACGACTAGCATTCGGATAGTCCTAGTTTCGATTCCCGTTTTTTGCCCACCCTAGCCCATGGATTTTCCTAGTCTCTCCAGGTCAGTAGGCGAATTCTGGGGTATTTCTTTTCTATGACGATTTCCTGAAACCCTAATTTCCTGTACCCCTCATTTCCTTCAATTCGATTTTTTCAGGGTTGTAGTACAAAGCCGTGTTGCAGCTGGGTGGTGGAGATGCGCTTTGTGGAGGCTTCTTACTGGTGTCGTTCAGCACTGCTTACTTATGACTGCCTTTGGGTGTACTCGGGTGGTTGCCTCATCGGAGGACCCCGGGGGTAAGGCGCTTGTGGGTGGGCTCGGGCGACGTCGGATGCGTTCGAACTGGAACCCTATCCCTTGTCATCCAGATCTGGTCGCCCTTTGGGTCTCTCCCCTCTTACTTCCCTCCTAGGGCTCACGGTAGAAGCACAAAGGACCGGATGGCCTATGCGCTGTGCTCTTTCCCGGTTACGGGAGCCCCTTCGTTAATATCTGCATTTACCTTAATACCCGTAATTTTGCAGGAAGAAGCGGCCTACACTTTATACATTCAGAGTTTGTTTTCCAGTTTTCCTGAGAATTTCTTTTATAGTGCCACATATAATTTGATATCGGCTTAATTTCTTTTATGTTTGCCAGTCACGACTATATGTGATTATCTTCTGTGAAGAAGATAAAGCGTTTTGTCTTCTTTTCTGTTATCTTGAAGCTTACAGTTTCTTTTAAACTGAGTATTTTTATTGAAAAGTCATTAAGTTTGTTTTTTCAACTGCTGTCTAAAGTTTTTAAACGAGACCTAACTACATGTTTACAACTAACTATATTTTAGCGTGTAAATAGCACTCTGTAGATAAACCACTGATTTTTTTATGACTGCGAGGTCCTCTGCATATATTAAAATACTTGTCATTGTATCGTTAATGCACATTCGTTTTTGACTTTGACTAGAATTAAATAAGTTGAAAGTGACATGTAAAATTAAATTCATATAAAAGCAAACCAAAATTATAATTCAAGTAGATAGATAGTCCTTAATATACGAGGGCTGATCAACATAGACTGAAACTGATTTTTTTTTCATAGATGTTTATTACTCCAATTAAATATTTACATGATCTTTTTCAAAGTAGTCCCCTCCTACTTCAAAGCACTTTTTATAGCGTCTCTCTCAGTCCTTGAACACGTGCTGCAGACCATTCTTTGTCAGGTCCTTGAGAATCGCCTCACTTTTCTTGAGCACTGCTTCAGAGTTCTCAAATCGAATACCCCTAAGCTTTGCCTTTAGTGATGGGAATAAAAACAAGTCACAGGGTGCAAGATCGGGGGAAATTAGGTGGATGTGGTACACAGGTAATGCTGAACCGAGCCATAAACTGCATGACTTGATTTGCGACGTAAGGCCGTGCATTGTCATGATGAAGTCGCCACCCAGTCCGAGAAAGCTCTTGTCGTTTCTTTGCAATGTGCTTCCTTAGTGTAGCCAATACTGACGTGTAGTATGCTGCTGTAACAGTAGTGTGAGGGGGAACTGCATGCTAGTAAATTATTCCATTACAGTCAAAAATGTTATCACCATCACTTTCCCTGCAGGTGGAACAACTTTTGTCTTTTTTGGTGTTGGAGAACCTGGCGATTTCCACACTGTGCTGGCTTGTTTTCCTTCAGGATCATAATGATGCAGCCATGGTTCATCACTGGTGATAATCGATTTAAAAAATGCATCACCTCCATTCTCTGGTATGCGAAATGCACGTAGGATCTACAAAATAGAGCATTACTACCAACCTACCAGTACGGAAGTGCTGCCGCCTATCAGCATTATACATAAAAACCCGCTCTTTTCAAATATTTATATTACAGATTCGAAACTATCAGGAACCTACAGGAAAAATTCAGTCTGTCTTTGTTGATCAGCCCTCGTATTTACAATATTATATGTTATTGTGTTAACATTTTTAAATTGTGAATTACTAGGAAGTACTGTGTTAAGGGATTCGAAATTCTTTCAAAAGTTTGTTATAATTTAATTTGTTTTGTATGAAAGAAATAAGTAAATGAATGGTTATAAAAAGGAAATAAATTATGATAAACGAAAAATATAACAAACCCTTTATAGAAAGAAATACATAACAAAAGTGCAAACAGGCATTTAAAAGAGAAATGTAAATGTAAAAATGAGGAATTAGTTTGGTTAATCGTTATTTGCATTCAATGTAAAAACGTTAAATGCAAATAATTTCTATATAAGTTAAAGATTTATTTCGCTAAACATAGCAACCAAAAGTATAAGTAAACAACCTGAATGATTTTGATACCCTTACAAAATTTTTTAAATTTTCAAGGAAATTAATTTCAAATATTATTGTTAATATATCGTCGAATATATAATAAAGAATATTGTCATCAGCAATAGTGATATAAAATGAACCACTGAGCTTAAAGAATGAAGTGATTAACTGAAACAGAAAATGGCAATTGCTATATTAGTAAAACTTTACATTTGTTTAAAAAGAAATAAACAGTTTTATACAAAACTGAATCATTATTTGCATTGTAATTTACTGCTTTGCCTTCTTAAAACACGTAAGAAAAGCGTTAGTAGATAAAAGGAAGTTCATGATCACCGATGAGCTGATTGTATTTCGAAAACATAACTCGTCGGACAAATATCATTCAATTAAAGTAAAACCGTCACTGAAACATTATAACGTAACGACAGATATAAAGAAGCAACAATCACTAAAGTTGTACACCGCCAAAACATACAAGCTTGCCACAGCTGGCGGATACCTTGCTACCAACACATTTACCAAAGCGGCAATTTTAAATGGGGTAAATAAATTTGCAGAATACGAGACAACGAGACCCTGAGACGAAGTAGAGACGAACCTAGGACAACGAAGGAGCAGGTAATCCACATCACATCCACCATCAACTTAATTCCTTCTAATTAAATAGTTACAACAAGAAAGTTCTGGGGGAAGTGGGAAGCAGTTCGGATTACAATAATCTAAATCGATTCATCCCTGTGAACCTAATTCTGTGGAAAAAGTACATTATTCCTTATGTGATGAGGTGGTTTGACGGAAGTTAATGGGGTGATATGGACTAGCTGAGTTTCAAGAAAGTTGTGGAGTGGCCATTGGGTTCAGGTTTCTCTAAGGATGTTTCGGTTTATATACACCTGGTGTAAGGGAAGTTATTACGCTTATTTAAACCAGATACAGATACCATTATTTGTCACAGATATTGTAACTTCCATTCTTTTTAGGACCAATCTCCTGAGGAAATATTTTAGGTTTTTGGAGAGCATGAAACAGGCATGTTGATAACATTACACGTTTGCTGACCTACGGTAGCGAGGGTACCACTTTCACTTACAAAACAGAGTTACATTTAAATAGGTTTCATTTTCACTTTCATAGTGGCATGTGTCTCATGCGTAAACAAACAAACGTTTAGTGTTTGCTGCTACCTCCTAATAATTTCATTTGAATCTTCCAAGGACACATTTTTTAACCCAAAATTACAATCTACGTATAATTTATCAGCTCGTAGCATTAAACTTAAATAAGTCTTTCAATTGATTCTGTTGTAATGCAATCAACCAAACCATCTTTATAATATGTAAACACAAAACAATTACATTATTAGTCGCTTATTGGATGCAGAAATATTCCTTCCATTTTACTGCGTTCTAGTTAGGCCAATAACATTACTTTTACTTGTTATTTCACCAAAATATACATCAATATTTCTCGTGAATTGAATTAATGACTTGTGGAAAACTAAGCCATTAGTAAAGCTTCATATAAAGAGGAGTGCTGTGGAATATGTTTCCTTTACGTCCGGTAGCCGGTTCAGATTATGCGACCTACCGCGACCTTTTTCTACGTTGCCGAGTTCAACAGCCACATTACATCTGCAATAAGCTCTTTGGAATAACCTTGTAAGTTATTAATTATTTAAAACCCTGTGTGACTCATATAGTTTCTATCAAACCCAACTATTTTACAAATAACAAACCGGTTTCTTCATACAATCTCTTGAATATAATTTGGAGCAAGAACTAATATGTTTTCGAAAACGCAAATCAAAGATCAAAAGTCATTATTCCATTTTATTTGTTGTTCTTCTCTAAGAAATAATGTAAAGATTCCCTTCCACTTAGTATGTGACATGAATCCTTATGGTTGGTAAAGAAGTAGTATAGTGTTGTTATTTCTCTGTCAACGTTTGTGCATTTTTGCTGTCTAACACACGCGCACCAAACTATACATTCCCAACTCATAGCCTCCGATTCGGCACACACAGTTAAATGCTTTCGTCGCGTATCTCGCTCATCGAAATTCTTCAGGAACTCTATTTTCGCAATAGACCCACTGTCATAACACGCGACCTAGTAGCTCTATTTAATTGGACACTGAGTTTGGTTTATTTCCTACTGGGTAAAGCTTATATTTTTAACATCTTCTAGGTAGTTTTAATGGAGGATTGAACTTTTATTTTTACATCCAGTCCAATCCTACTTAGCACCCATACTCTTCCTCGTTTTCAAATTTTGAACTATGATGATAACTGGAAACATCCCGTAACGGAACTTCAATTAATAAAGCATTACGTTTATTGCACTACATCCCTTTGAACGTTTCTTTCCTTTTTAGCTTGGTTCATATTACATAACTTGTGTAAATTTATATTATGCATATTTTCCTCAAAATGCTCTCTACAGTATTTACGTACATACATGTTAATGCTATTATTATTATTATTATTATTATTATTATTATTAAAAGGTTCGAAGCTACAAGGTAACTTCCAGGAGCTCAGCTTCAATTGAATTACAGTTCACGTCAAAGTTACGATAAGGTGTAGAGAAGCAAAAATGACAAGAACCTTGAACTTACGGCTATAAAAACAGCCAATAAATTTACACACCATTTAGATATTGGCAAGAGTCAATTCAAAAATATGTATCTCGGTTTGGCCCATTAGCAAGGCATTTTATAATATAATTGAAATGTTTAACATTGATATACGTTTACAATGTTATTAATGTTACTTTGATTCTATGCTTCTACATATAAGTGGGTCTCCGTGGGAAAATTTCGGGGTAGCGTGTCTGACTCACGCTCAAAAGGTCCTGAGTTTGATTTTCGGTTACAATGAGTTACTCATGTAAGGCTTTTGCCGTGGTTTTTCCTTATCCTGAAAAGATTGTCAGATGAATCTAACTTCTATGGACCCAAAGCTTATTTGAGAATCATATCATTCATCGCCTGATATGACCTACCCGGTTAAAGGGCGTTAAACTAAAATAAATACCATTTAATAATAATTTATTATTATATACTAGGCGAAGTGTATTGCCGTACTGAACACCTTGGTTGTAGGGACTTCCCTAGACAATTTTTGTCACGAAGACGAACCTTTATAGCTCCAGGCTTATTCAAGTATACGTTTCACTCTCCTCATTCACGAAATAATAAAAAAAAACATAAATCACCACGAATTCTACCTCGTAGAGCTAATTTTCATCGCCAAAGATTCCGGCAACATGTATGAACGTGAACTTTCTTTTTGGATCCACAAAGAGTTACAGTTGTTAATGCTGGTCGTTCTTCATAATATATCATTGTTAAGATTTAACACAATGTGCTTGTCACGCAAGGTTCATTGTTGCTAGTTCTTTGGGCGTGTCACTTCTGCAAGAACACACCCAACATAACGTGCCTCACAAAGAGCACTTCCATTCCATCCAGAGTGTCAAACTCCACTCCTGTTGCTCCAGGAATACATTAACCACCCTCAGGAAGTGGGTCGGGATCGGTAGTTCCTAATGGACAAGTTCAGAATGTCGGATTTGCATACGTGACCGCTGAAAGCTGTCAGCACAGATAGGATCTATTAGTTGTTAAGAGATTTGCAATGTTTATATGCTGGTGCACTCTACAGTTTTATGCACTTTATGCACACTGCATCAGCTATTTAAATTAAACATTTAGTTCCTCTGCACATATATCCATAGAGTATTTACTTTTTTTCCAAATTCCGATTTTGATGGTAAGAAAATGTATTTAGTTTTAAATATATAAACCTCTATAACAGAAAATTGTAGAGGTTTCTGCATGCATTCGTAATGGCTGACTGATAAACGTTGTTCACCTGTAAATATATGCCTATAGTTATGTTCTGTTTTGCAATATACGGAATGCCCCAAATGCAGGTATACATTTCATTACATTTATTTATTTCATTCTTCTTCTTCTTCCAATGCAAGGACTGGTGTTATTTCCGTTCCGAAGCCTAAGTGTTACAGCAATGCTGTTTCCATCTCTTTCTGAGCAGTCTTCCTATTGGTTCATAAGAACGTATCTTCAACGGTAGACGATAAATTAAAATTAAATTGAGTTTTATTTATGGACGCTCTTTAACTGATGTGGTCCTTAGCGCCCCATTCTATATTGGGCGTGAAAGACCAGCAATTTTGCTCAGAGGCCTCTTTATCAGGCTTGAGGTTCTTTTACGTGCCATAAATCTAGACACGGGACCATCGGCTTTACTTCCCTTCCGAAGGAAGTCATGCTAAGGATTTTTACTCCCGAGAAAACGGCAGGCGTTGAGGGAACATTCTTTGTACAGTAGAGTGCAAAAAAGAAAACAAAAAAGACGTACTGATGCCTTTGGTTCCTTTTAGTGTTTTCCATTCTTGAATGATGGCAAAATCTTTTTATTTGTAATCCGCGCCTGCCTTATGTGAACTATCCCCCAATTGGTTTTAACTGAAGTCCGATACGATAGCATTACCCTATAAAGAAAGGTCAGGCCTAGCTGGGTGATGAAAGGGATGGAGAATCGGTATGTTTCAACGAATGTTTGAAACAATCTGCTTCTCAAAGACTGTCCATACTAGTCCCTGAGTGATTCCGGTTCTTATTGGTTCGGCATTCAAGCATTAATCTCTGTAACCGAATGAGTGATGGAAGGCGCTGCATAGGTGTTAATTATCGATTGCCAACTTAAACCGCGGTTCCTCATTTCTCTTACACCCGACTGTACATGTTGATGCCACCGCTCCTGGTAGTGTGTCACTTCTTCCTCCACACTCTTTTCTTTCTTTGGTTCTTTTGTAAATTTCTTGACCCCTTCTTTCATCTCTAAGGCTCACCCTTGATATCGATCTTAAAAAAGCTCATTTCGGCTGCTTTATTAAGTTCTTTATCAGTTGTTCTTAGCTCCTACCTCACTTCCATATATCAGGGACGGTTTTGAGGTGGTGTTATGTAGTCTTAATTGGATTCCATTATTCATATTTTTCCTCAAATATGTTTTTATACATAGGTTTATGTTATTATGTTTTTGTAGACTGCATTCCAAGACTATTTGTTTTACATATTGACATTCCACATCCCAAATATATCTAAAAGTATACAGTTGTTGTATTATATTGTTGTTTATAACTATTTTAGCTGTGATGATGTTTTTTCCTCTTATAGCCATCACTTTTGTTTTTGAGGTAGATATTTTCATACTATTATTTCGTAAGATGTTTAATTTTGTCAGATTGATTTGGAGATGATCTTCCTATTCCGCTAATAGTACATAAAATAGGATATTATGAATCAGATTTTTCTTTCCAATATGTCGATATTGTAAAAATTGAGAACAACGGTTATTGCAAAAACACACTTTATTTATCACTAGACACTCAACGTAAAATAAACGTTACATTTGAGTAACTTTGCCACACACTCGGATTTACAACGCAGATGTTCCATCAAATCACAACTGAACTGTTGAACTCAACGACTCACAATTAAAAAGCATTGTCCACTCGCACCAGAACTCATCACTCGACTCAGTTCAACCTTACTGCATTCGACTCTCGACTGACTCCCTTCTAGCAGAGTGGCGCCTTATATACGTCCGGTATACAAACAGATCTTTGGAGAAGGAGAACCTCCAGAAAGGGCCAAAAGGAATCTTCTGGAGCGTAAAAGTAGCACAGAATGGCTGTTGTTCCAAGCGCCCATTATTCCAGAGAGGGGCCGACCATCAGCTTAAGCCGGGAGGCGCTCACACCGCTGGTCCTTAGCGCGTGCTGTCATAACATGTAACCTCTCATTGCTTGCATTCATATAATCTTATTCATACATAAATAAAAAGTATCAGAGAAATACCACAGCCGTGCTTTAGCCCTTATTTATTTCTATGAGCGTTTTGTTTATTTCTATAACAGTATTATCATACACAAATTTTATTACATTTAACAAACTTTCTGGAATATTATATTCGCTCAGAATTTTCCGTAATATCTGTCATCCTATCATAGGCCCTTTTATAATTCAGATACGATAGATATAGCAATAAATTGAACTCTTTTTTTCTCCATTATTGTTTAATAACCAATAACAGGGGACAAGATCTTCCCTTTCTAAATCTAATGTTCATAATATCCTCCATTTATTTGCGTTACAACTCTGTTCCTACCTACGTAGAACACTCTGACACATAATAATGTGTACATAAATTACGGTTAGTTCAATGTCATGAAATGCTTCTGTTATTCATAGCTCTTTTAATTCGTCTATTCTGTGAGGGTATTATTAAATACTTTATTATTCAATACATCACAAATTATTAGTTCATATGTCAGATCGTGTGAACGTTGCAGCCAGTCATTTCTAACGTGTCGTCCAAACCAATGTTGTGGGAAAGTGTTAAGGTAGCTCCTTAACAAAATGATGGGCGCCCAATCTTGTTAGAAGTAAAGTCCAGGGAAATCATTTTTGTTCATAAATTATGAGAACACTGCGTTTTGTAACGAATTTCGGGATGCCGGTCATTTCATTCTTCTCTGTCAAAGGTTCTTAGAACATGCAGATTTGTACACATTTTTCGCAGAACACGTTGCTTCTAATTTGTCTTTGATAGGATAAATTGTCAGATGTGTTGGTGCGGGAGTGTAAAATTCTTTTTGCCATACTGCGGTATTTTCAGATTCCCTGCCGTGTTTTCGGTTAACTTCCCCACATAGATAGGATTTGTATTCTGTTATTCGATTTTCATAGTAAGCATTACACCAATTAACCGCTCCATAAACCCAACATTCCCAACACGAATGAAGAAATGGCACTCAATCGGTACTGTACACTACATTTGGGCCATTCTATATATTATATACTAAAAGTATAGCTACGATATAACATACAGAAAAACGTCTAAGAAATATATTTATATCATTGTCTCTGTCACTCATCATGTAAAGTAATATTTAGTTTAAGTATTAGATTTAATAAATTATTACTAGAGTGTCTAAGTCCGGTATTGATTGGTGTCATATGTCCATATCCACCAAGATATTTTCTCAATTCATGCCAAAATCATCATATCATCATTCAACACTAAAGACGAGAATTCCGTGCACTCTAAAATTCCAAAATATGCATGCATTCATCCACTAACAAACTACAATTGATGCACGATCAGGTGAAAAATACATTAAAATATGTTTTTTTTTTCAAATTCATTAATTCCCAAGAAGTTATCGGCACATATTTCAACGAACATGTTTGTCGAGGGATCGGGAATATCTTTTGATGTTAATGTTTACTTTACCAAACAACCTTTAAGAGTTGGTTTCTGAGTTTCTCAAGTTGCTCCTACAAAAGCATTGCACAAATCCACTTTAAAATTATTTTTCGCGGTGCCTTAGGTGCGGGAGCAGTAATGAATGACTGGATTTGGTGTGTGGCAGATTCTTTTGTTTTCCGCATTCTTGCAGATATGACGCAGATGCGACATGCTGTTCGACTTGAAATTGAGGCAGTATTTTTAACACTTAAACGATATTAGTCTAATTATATAATATAAAACATAATAACAGCCCCCTAAATCAGTATGTGTATATAAAAATATATAAAGTGTATGTAACAATCATTGTGTTATGTTTATATTATTGCGTACATTATAATAATGTTATTTGAATGTATTAAGTAATTTAACAATGTAGGAGCTGCGAGAAAAGAAGCCAAAAGTTGCTAACAATGAGGTAACAATGAGGATTTGAGGCAATAATTAATTAGAAAGTTTAATAAAGGCTACTAGTAATTCTTGGAACAATAATGTACTGTTTGAAACAGTTTATAAATAGCCAATCATCAACTATAAAAAGCTTAAGTTAAATAAAAGTATTCTATTGGAGTAGGCTTAGCCAATCAGAGACTTAAAGTAGGGAAAAAGTGCAAATTCAAGCGGCAGACGCCACTAGACAGCGTTCCCAGCCAGACGCTACTAGGCAGCGCTCCCGAGCAGTTCGCTCGGTACGTATTTAGTATGAGACATATAAAATTCATTACGGCGTGAATAATATAAGTTTTAAGTGTTAAAAACTACAAGAAACAATCTCACAGCTCTACAGTAGGATATATCAGTGAAGTATTATTGTATCGTGTGAAAGATTAATAAAACGAAGTTAAATACCATTATAATTTGTGTAAACCGTACTACTCTTGTGCAAGGAGTACACTTTTGGAACTTTTAATTGGAGGCATATTAGAAGCACATTAACACATTCAAACAGAATAACACAGATATTTACCGCTTACGAGATTCACACACACACACACACACACACACACACACACACACACACACACACACACACACGACGAATGATTTCAGTTTTAAAAGATACGAAATTGCTAGTAAGGTTTGTTCAAATTCCGAAGCACTGCTCTGCAGCTGTCTTTGTCGCGTCAGCCGCGTTACCTAACTTAAAAGGCTAAATTTCCACTGTCGCAAAATCAAGGACTTGCCGATGATTGTTGTGGATAAATAAATGTTTGTGACAGGCGGTCATAATTAACAGGCTGTCAGTAAAATTCTGGAAAAGTCACACCATTTTCAGAATTTTAACCTTCTATTTCTGTTATTTCCTCCCTTTCTGTTTTCAATCCTGATTCCTGATGCAAAACTAAGAATCATAGAATCGATGAACTGAGGTGTTTACTCAAAACCATTAAAACATGCATTTAAACTGAAAATAGTGCATCATATATGCGTAATTAAGCTAAAAATGCCTTATATATGCTTTATGCATGTTTTTATCCACAGAAAGCTTAAAATATGCAAATATGCACGGAAAAAGTACACCATATTTGAAATCAGAAAGTAATGAAATTGATAAGTACTAAGTTTGAACTATGTCCAATGATTCTATGAAAACATGATATTTGCATAGTGTTCTCGACTTGATTATTATTATCATAATTTCCATTATTATATTTATTATTATTATTATTATTATTATTATTATTATTATTATTATTATTATTATTATTATTATTATTATTATTATTATTATTATTACTATAAGAATCCGCACCATCATTATCACAATCATCACCATCACTATCAGCATCAGCATCTTAATCATCTTTATCGCCATCATCATTTTTTGACACAAACTATATATTTTAATTAGCTGTACATAATTTGTGTAGCACATTTTTTTCTATCTCTTCTAGTCTCCCAGATATATAAAATACAGTGGAGAATATTTGTTCATTGTTATCTTCTGTTAAGGATTTTGATTAAAACGTAATGAGATATATGAGTGAGAAGCAAAATCTACATTTCAAATTTGTTTGAAAAACGCATGAAATCGTTTTCGTTCTCATTCAATTTTGTATAACTCAAAATTTTAAATAAGGGATATTATTTTGTCCTTTATGATATATTCCGTTTATGCGTTTGCGTTTATATTGTTATAAGTAATACACTTTATTTTCTAATGAGTTGTCGCAAATAACGAACTGCTTTTTAATAATTCGACTGTTTTCCTAGCCTCCTGCAAGCTCCTAAATAGAAGAAAATAGGCATTAAAATTATTTCTGCCGACATGTAAAATTAAAATCAGGTGTACAAAAATGAGATTTTTGTTAATAGTTTATATAATATGCATGAAAATAAATCACACTATGATAAGCGACATGACCGAAGAAGATTTTTTTAATGTCTTTACCACTTACCGAAATTGTTAACTGAATAGGTATCTAAATTTCAACTGAAATACAGTTCCTTAACCTCAAAACATCATTTTTAGAAAAAATACGCCCTTTTGTGTGTCTGTCAGCATAACTCAGAAACGTGTTACTTTAACACCTTACAGTAATGCGACAAGTTGATGTCAAGCTCTATCCGGAGCCGAAGCTCCCCTTCGTATGCCAGGGGAAGTCCTCAACCACTCCCATAGTGCTTTCTTGTCAGACAATACCTAACTTCTTATAAAGCTCCCCATCCCCGGTACTATTCATAGGGACTAGTGGGCATCAACCCATCTAGGAGGACTACCTAAGAATCTAGGTAAGGACTCTGCCCCCACCCATGAATAAACGATGGGCAGGGACAGCACGACCGACTCTCGGCGGCGAACAGGCCAAATAACAGTGAGAATATCCCGAAACGTACACGAGAAAAACAAAACGTAAAACTACCAATTAAACTTAGCATAGTTCCTATTCATACTTATGGGATAGTCGCGTCCCTTGTGAAATTAATGAACTGTTTAGAGCATTAAATATTACAATGAGGTATAGAGTTGATGTAGTGTATACGACAGAGGGAACACCTCGCGCACTGCAGCCTACACAGATCCCTCAGGAGGTAGGGATAAAGTGAAGGAACTACGGGAAACTAGAAGCCACAGAAGTCCCTAACATTTAGAATCTCGAAGTCTCGAACCACTGTTCGCCCACAGAAGACGATGAACGACCCGTTCATCCAGGCAGCCCTTTAATGTCCACGCGGAATACAATTTTCTTGAAGTAAGTGTACGTGGAAGTTGTCCGGCACCGCCTCACGCTATGAAACCTAGGATACCTGAGATATTAAAATGAAGGGAAGTGCTGGAAAGAGATGAGAGATGCTGCTAGATGAGAAACACTCCCAGTATTCGTTTATTGACCAGAGCAGTCGACGGGAATAAACCCGGGACCTCCCAAATGCGAACCTCGCACGTTACCTAGGAGCCAACTCGCTGGGTGTAATGGGCATGGTGCGAAATAAGTATATTGCTCAGTTTTTCCCCATTCTCTATGAGCTAATTCTAAACAAACTCTTAGATACCAGTGATGTGGCAAGGTATAATACGCAATTGTGAAGAAGTAGTTTTGTTGTAAGAGTTGTATTTCAACTGTTGGGGAGCCGAAATTGTAGTAGTTGCAACCGCACGTATAGTAAATAGTTTCCGGTAGCCTTCGCCCCAAATGTACTTTCAGGTGGCCTTTGCCCCAAGTTTAAAAATATTAACTTTGTAATTTAACTGTTTCTTTAAACACTATATATTTATGTTAGCCTCGGCTGCGTCAGTATTATAGAGACACGTTTCTCTTAGCAGGGTTGTGGTGTGATTAAGAATGTAGGCTTACACAGATTATAATTTGCTTCACTGCTTTTATTAATGCTTGATACGATTTAAATAACACTTCACTGATATAGAGAGAGGGCTGTGAGATGTTTTTATTGAATACTTGCACTTTTTAATACGTAAACTATTTTCGTCTCACACGAATACGTATTATGCTTCTCGAGGACGTGTCTTGCGTCCGGTTAGGAACACAGTTTGCAGGCAACTGAATTGATTTCAACCGCCTAAACTTGTACATTTCTGTATTTCAAGTCTCTGATTGGCTATTCCTAGTGCAATAGAATACTCTCTTTTAACTAAAACTTTTTCTGGTTGTTGATTGGTTCTTTTATAAACAGTGACTACAATTACATTATTGCTTCCAAGAATCACAAGTAACATTATTAAACTCTCAAACTCATTATTGCCTCAAGGTTACCTCATTGTTAGCAACTTTTAACCTATTAAATTACGTAATATATTCACATAACATTATTACACATGGATACAATAATACAAACATATACAATGACTGTTACATACATTTTTTAAATATTGTTACATACACTTATTGCTTTAAGGTGGGCTGCTATTGCATTTATAATTATATAACTAGACAAATCATTTAAGTGTTAAAATACTGCCTCAATTGGTATACGAACAAATCAGGGTTTATACGGAATAACACCTCATAAGATTGGTATATATTGTAGGATTTCGGATCTCAACGCAAATAAAGGATACTAAATTATCTATTTCGTTTTACGGCGTTTATTTAAAATAGACGCATAGCTGCTTAAATTACACATTGAATAATACAAAAATGTTTCCAAAGACTCCGAATAATTAACAAAATATTTGTTGACACTATGAAATTTTACAACACAATTAATAAAGAGAGAAAGCATAATAATTAGTTACTGTTAAATCAATCTTGAGGCTTGAAAACTAAAGCAATTCCAACCATGTCATGACTTAAATATTCATGATGCGGTTACTAGAACGTTCATGAGTTCCAAGGACAGTCAAGAATTGCAAACGAGTCTTCTGAGCAATATACAAAACGTAATACATAAAGGTCATGGGGATGGCATTGAATTATACCATTAATGCAAATAATACGGTTTAAAATGCAGTAGTTTACGTCCCATTTTCGTATTATAGGTACTATACCGTATTTTTACAATCCTACTACTCACTATAATAATGCCAACAGACTTGTTTTATTTTCCATACTATGCAAGCAACCAATTCCATATTATTCATTTAGAAATTATTTATTTAATTAAGATATTGATGAATGTAATATGAATGTATGCGTACTAAACGAATACCGTGAGTTTGTTATGTTTATGGAAAATCAGGCTTGTATAATAAAGACAATTTATATTTCCCTTAAAACAGTTCTCTAGAGGTTACAATATTTGAGGTTACTAAAGAACAACTTTGACATATTCCAACCATTATGAGATAAGTCACTAGAATCTGGTGATATTCGGGTTGTTAGGTTCAATCTAAAATCGAAAACTCCTCTGCAAAAACACACTTGTTATGTGTATTGGGAATGTTAGTTATATTGTATCCGTTACGTTGGCGCTTGTTTTTAAATTCGTAGGTGTTCAAACTTTGCATGTCAGCAACTGATTCATATTATACTACTAATTATATTAGATTTGTTATATGAATTAGGCTAATTTCACGAGCATTTAATTGTTAATTATTACTTAGGTTATTAGAATATTAGTTTGTTATTAATTATTAATTATTAACATTACAGTTAACCTGCAATTTGAATTATTTTTGCAAAGTTTGGTGTAAGCGTTGTCTATCTGCGTGAGTTTTATTTTTAGAGGAAGATCTGTGCTAAAGGAAACCAGAAACTTATTGTTTGTTTTAGGTTCGTACGCCGAAATCATATTAAAACCTAACTATAACTTGTACTTCATACTAATACAGTACACTAATCTGTAACGTTTAATATCATAGGTTTGTTATATGTACTATAACCAAGCGGGATGGCTCAGGTGGTTAGGTCTCTCATTCGGGAGGTCCCGGGATCGATCCCCGGTAACCGCCCACTCTGGCCCATGGGTTTTTGTGGTTTCTCCGGATAGCCAAGGGAATGTTGCGGTGATTAATCTTCTACCACGACTCTCCTTCTTCTAATTTCCTGTACGCATCACCTTCCTTGTCACCTGTTTCAGGGTTGTAGGACCAGGATGGTGTTCGGCGGGTTGCGGCTGGACGGTGGCTTGCTCTCTGTGAAGGTTTCTTTCCTGGCGTCGCTGCGGTACCACTGAGATAGGTCTCTCCTAAGCGTGGGCTCCGCTCCGGGGAACTGGAGGTTGGTGGGTTGTTGGTAGGGACCGTGCGTTGGATGCGTATACCCGGAAATGTTAGTGACCCCGTCCATGCTTGCGCCCGTTGGAATGCGAATGTGATTGCCCTTCGGGTCTCTCCCATCGTCCCTCTCTCCCAGGGGTCACGTTGGAAGCACAATGGACCGACTGGCCTGCATGTGGTGCTCTACCGCGCTTCCGGGGGCCCCTCCATATATGTGTTTTATGTCTATAGCACAGATAAGTGCTTAATTTAATACTTAAGTTACATCCAGGTTGCAGGTATAGTCAATGGTTATGGCGGAAGAAACGGGATATCTAAATCTTTCTAGTGATTTCTCCGGTTATATATATATATTGTGACTCAAGTTAGAACATTGACCGCTCTTACATCTGACATCAACCATCTTTGTCTTTAGTAACCTGAGTTAGCCTGCACCCCCTATATCTACGTATTTTTTTCTGTTTCTTCTATTGTGGCTTTGTATACACAAGCATATGTTTCTTTAACTCGTCTTTTCTTTTTCCATTATACATAGGAACCGTGCTTGAAATAACAGCTGGAGGAAAAGGTCAGCATTCATCTTTAAAGCCTCAGCAAGGATATGTTGGTTTTTTTTTGCAACAAGGCTACGTTTATTAACGATACGTCTATCCGAACTTAGTACTGAAATCAATTAGCTCTCAGAAAGTTGCTTCTGGAGCTGTCACAGGGAATATAGCCGGCAGGAGACGGAAGTCGACCAAATGATCATTACAGTCCATAGTCAGAAGCTATTATTGTAACATACCCTATCCCATTTAGTGTGTCAGTCTCTGGAGATTACTGGCCAACATTCCTCTTGTCAGATTGTAGCGGGAAATTATCCAGAAGCTACTAACTGCTGAAATCTGACTGATTCTGGCTGATTTATGGCAACTAGATGAGGACCTTTATATTGTACAAGTAAAATGGTTAGCAACTCTGTTTCTTGTTATTAGTATTATATGGACGAACGAAAACTCGCCAACTTGCAACATGTTTGTAAAATGCTCCAGTCTTCAATTTAAGGTGTATTTTTTATTTATTATATAGATTAAAATATATTTTACAACTTTTATATTAGAGTTGTACTTTTGTAATTCTAAAAAGAATTACAATAGTATCATTTAGTTATTTTGTTTATCATGTATTTATTTATTTACATTTTACAATATTAATGTGATGAATACATTTTACAGAATACTTTTAACAGGGTGTTCTATAAAATTTTAGCAAAGGTTTTATAAATTCTATGTATGATATATTTTGGGAGATAGTTTTTTTTTATCTACATGCCGCCTCTTGTTGTCATAGTGGAAAGTTGAATTTCTGGCATTCAGTGCTTCGCGTTTTGTCCGTTTTATTGTACGTATGTGCATGACCTGCATTAAAGCTTCTGGCTTTTGATATATTTATTATTGCGTACATGGAGAATAAGGATATTTCATAGCTAAGGTTTACCATTTAAATCCTAGCTGGATATTTACTTACATTTTAATTAGTGCAACAGTTGTCAACAACCACGCGTAGTTAATCGCTCGCTACTTCGCCAACAACTTCAATGTTACCGATCTTAAAACTGGAACCAAAATATGCAACAGCTGTTAATAATTGTTACTAATTTTCTTATAAGTACTATTTCTATTATTTACTATAGTCTAAAATAGTATGTAATACTAATTTTAGTATGTGAAGTCCATTGGAGAATCTCAGAAGTATAAAATACTTTACTTCGTCTCGTATTTTTGAACCCTTCCTGTTATTATGTAGTTATTTTCCTTCGCACTGTGGTCATAGTCCGGTGGCTAGTGCGCCGGCCCCTGCAGCTCAGACTCGGACCGTAAAACAGTTATTATATCCCCGCAACCACCTCACATTCTTATCAGTCACAGTAACAACAATAATAATCATCATCACATATCTTATCATAAGAGATGTTGGAAATTTTGTCTTCTTTACAAACATTTCTCTCATCTTCTCAGGAAATTTTAATTCACATTCGAGAGTTCCATATCCTAAATTGGGTGATTTTCTCGCATTTTGTTCTTCTTTCTTTTTATTTTCTTTTTGCATAGAATATATTTTCCAAGTTTCTTCATAGATGATAATTGCATACAGTTTATCAAGAATCTTGAGATATATAATTCTTTTCCAGTTACCCTATCTTCTAAAATTTCATGAATTAAGCTTAATGAATAAATTCCATGCAAATGCACGTTCTTATAGTATCATTGGACATAGCTCAAACTCAATACTTAATCCATTTCATTACTTTCTGATTTCGAATACGTGTACTTTTTCCCTGCATATTTGCATATTTTCACCTTTTCACCTTTTTGGGATAAAAATATACGTACATAATGGATGTGTAAACCATTTTATCTTAATTATGCAAGTATGTATAATTATTTTCAGTTTAAATGCGTATTTTAATGGTTTTGAGTAGACATCTCAGTTTTTAGATTTTATGATCGTTATTTTTGCTTCAGGAATCAAGATTTAAGAATGAAAAACGGGCAGGGGGTAAATAAAGAAATAGAAGCCTAAGATTCTCACAATAGGGTGACTTTACCAGAACGTTACCGACAGCTCTCTGTAGGCCTCTTGTGATAAACAGATTTATTTATCCACAACAATCACCGGTAAGCCTTTGATTTCACGACACTGAAAATTTAGCCTTATATGTCAGGTACCGCTACTGACGCCACAAAGTCACAGCTGCAGAGGAATTTGAATAAACCTTACTCGCAATTTCGATTCTTCTAAAACTGAAATAATTTGCTAAACTGTCTTCGAAGTGTGTGTAAGGACCTCGTAAGTGGTAAATGTCCGTGTTATTCTGTTTGGTTGTGGTATATATCACATTGATATATTCATATATTATGAAATAATAATTTAATCTATATTTAAATAAAACTCTCCCTAATCATAAACCTATAAATTTCTTAGTATGTTTAAATAATGAATTAAATAAGAATGTCAGTTTTTTAAAATTTATATCCATATTACAGGAACATGTTTTAGAATTTCAGATAAAATATACCAAAAAGTTTCAAGTCGAAGAGTATGTTGCATCTGCGTCACATATTGCAAGAATGCCAAAAACAAAAGAATTTGCAACACTCCAAATCCAGTCATTTTTTACTGTTCCCATACCTAAGGCACCACTAAATAATGTTTACATGGATTTGTGCGATGCTTTTGTAAGAGCAACTTGAGAAATTCAGAAACCCAAATCATAAGGGCTTTTTGGAGAAGTGTACGGCAAAAGATGTCCCTGATGCCTCGACAAATATGTTCGTACAAATTTGTGCTTATAACTTCTTGTGAATTAATGAATTGGAAACAAAAATAATAGTGCATATTCTATTGTACTTTTCACTTTATTGTACTGTATTGTAGTTTGATAGTGCATGAATGCATGAATTGTTTGGGATTTTATACTGCACGAAATTCTCATCTTTATTAATGGATAATCAGCTGTATGAGCTGATTATCCATCTTGTTATTGTAAGTCATTCTTGTGCCTCTCTGCATTTGTTTATTCAGGAAATATAAATCCTATTACTCTGTTTGCACTTAGTACTGCAGACCACACACCAATTTTCGCGTCATGCAAGGGATCTCGTGCATAAAATCGGGTTTCTCTGTGCTTCACTATCTGCTGTTTTACGACAGAACATAAGCTATAAATGAAACCATGCTTCGTCAGAGATGCGTGTCAATTAACATATCTTTAGCATTTGGCAAAATCCGATTAGAAGAAATTTACCCGACTCTGATGACTCATGTTAAAAATAACGTGTATGCAACATACCACATTCATATGTTTCAAAGTCACACCATCTTCAAGATTAAGCGATGCAGTGTCAAGAAATATCGACATAACACAGTTTTAGTTACAGAATGTGGATTCTAAGGATATTATTATTTATATCACCAAACCAAACTGGTGTTAAGTTCGGTAGTTTCCAAAGTTGCGACGCAAGCTTTTCAAGAAAATTCCCTCACCGCAAACTACCCTTTACACAGAACAAGTTTCGATACTTTAGATTCGCTCAAAAATGACTACCAGTTTTGATTAAAATGCCGTATTTTCAAGATTCTTACACAAAATAAAATAGGATAAAATATATATAAACTTTTTGGGAATAGCCTATGAAGTCGTTTTCATTCGAAAGCACCTTTTATAACTTTATATAACAGGTAGCCATAAAGAATAGGTTAAAGCTTAATAAAAAAAATTTATGTATCTGTATAACACAATTTATCTCAAATAATTTCTTTTTTCCAGGATATGCGTTAATATTAGTCTTAATTTTTCAGTAGGCTTATGATTTTTAAAGCGCGGCTACTGTTTGTATATTTCTCGCAATTGCCATGTAAACAGAATTACAAGCCAATTGAACTATTTTTGCAAATGATTATTTCGATTAGCACGAACTGGATAAACAAAGTTTCACAAGAATAACCCGTAGAAAATAAATAAAGTAAAGGTTACTGGGTAGAGAGAGTCAAGTGAGTCTAGCACAGATTCTTTTTCTAGTTGTTTAAATTTCAAAAATGAAGAAGTTCTTTAATGTAAATCTAGCATACTTATACTAGTTATACGCTTTGGAACCACAACTATCCAAAATTTTATTATTTTATACAAAAGAAATAGAAAGGTTCTGCTATAGGTTAAAGACAACTGTTTGAAAGCTGTGCGTTGTTTAAAGGAAAAAGTATTTTAAAGGATTGTTAGAAAACCGCAAAAATAACGGAAATAGTATAAACTAGGGGAAGTGACCTCGATACTGTCGATAACTGCATACTCTCGATACTCTCTATCGATGTATCTCTAATACTTTGAGACAAATCTTCGATACTTTTTCGATACGTTTACATTTTTTAAGTTTTATATTATTGAAAGTTGTTCGTTTAACTTTATGCTAGATAAGAAATGAAATGAGTCGAGACTTCACGTTATTGCCTCACACGTGTCGCCAAAGAGTTTCTGTAGTATAGTTCTTGATTGACCTTGACTGCGTTTCCCGTGGGTGAATGAATGAGACATTCCACAGTCTCTTGTGTCCAAAATTAAAACAGGCAAAACAATGGCGGTAACTGAGTTGTGTATGTAGCTGATTTAGCTGACGCAGTAAATCATGTTTCTGAAATAGCTGTCTTGAGAATCACTCCAAGCTATTACATTTACCTACTCCAGTGACCAAAATCTGTAAATTCAGCGGAAACAAAGCGGAACTTAAGACGTGAGATAACACACACAGTGTAGAAATATTTATTCATTCGTGAATGCTTGTGTTCTTAAACGAAAAAATCTGATGTGTTACACTCACCAGACTTTCTCTACTCTTGTACAAACTATTCTTACAAACGCTTATTATCCATCTACTTCATGTTAATCGAGATATTCAGATGTTAATCTTATTGCTAATTTTCTTGTAGATGCAAGAGGAATTGGTAGGCTTTAAGAGATAGTCAAATATTTTAAGAGCTGGTTGCTATGTGGAGTATTCCATTCTCTTTGCATTACAAGGACAAAAAAAATGAACAACGAATTTCAGAAAAAAGTATAATTATTGTAAAATTTAAGGGAATAACAAGCAATATCTCTAAAATGCTTCACTCAACAAAAAATGTATGTGACATATACTGTGTATTTTAACGCGATCTACATTTTTTGTGCAGCAAAATTTTGTCTATCTCTTATGATTTAACAGTTTACCAGGTGTTTATGTAAATTGTCTTTAAATATATGTGGTGCTTGAGCACTTGTAAGGTGTGTGTGTGTGTGTGTGTGTGTGTGTGTGTGTGTGTGTGTGTTTGCGTGTGTGATTCAGAGTATTTTTCAATTTTATATGTATGTATATAGTGTGGTGATTATAAAATAGATGTTTTCTGGTCGGTTCTGCAAGTCACGTATGCAGACCAGGTATTTTTCTAGACAGCATGTACGGTCTTATGACCCATGCGACTGTGTTATGCAATTAATGTAATACTAAGTACTTAATAAATACCACTATTACTACTACTACTACTACTACTACTACTACTACTACTACTTCTACTGCTACTAAAATTCAACGTATTAGTCTGCCTGTACGATAAGAACTTAACGAAGATGACTAAGGTTCTAGAATAGCGGAATAAGTAATGTGGAAGAAGTGTTAATGTGGGTCTTTGGGCGAGTGCGACGCGACATTCGTGTAATGGATTCCATTTTATCCAGGAACGTGCTGTCTGAATCTTGAGGGTTAAATGCCTGATGGGACATATTAAGTAAAATCTGCAATAAATCCCACAGATGGACCGCAGACTTAACATTTCAATTATTAGCGGGGAACATTTGCGTCGTGTTTCCATGTTTAATTATGCAGTGGAAGACCCGGAAGAGGCCGTATCCCCTTCATAAGCGTCTACCGAATGAAGATTGCAGGGTTTGGGAAAGAGACGGAGTCAGAAATCGTCGTGGGAACGCCGCAGGTGGCGATGCTTGAGAAAAACTTGGGAGGCGGCAGCAAGAAACAGCCACCCCAGTACAACGTCTCCCCATTCCTGGGGCGTTGTGAGAGGAGGAAAAGAAGAAGTGGTAACACATACTCCAACGTGCAACATTCTCTCACAACAAGCTCTTAGCTCCCCACAAGGACATGGATCCATTATAATGTGCTCCTGGAAAATTCAAGAGTCTGCAGGTCTGAAAAATACGTGGTGCGGAAAAGATTTCTGCATCTCATATCGCGAAGAAAGTATAATCTTAAATTACTTCTCTTGAGTCTTTACAAATATCTGGTTTCCAGAACTTATTTTAATGCATCCAATAAGTTACAACTATGACTATATTAGGTGATTTTCAGATCTTCAATATTGTTATATTTTTTGTTTCCATTATCTGCTGTATTTCACTCCTCCAGGTAGTACTGGAGAGTCCTCTTTGTTCTTTCTGTAGTTGTCCACAAAGTTTGTCTTGGAGTTCTTTCTCTTTAATTCCTTTTAAATGTCCATACAATTTTAGTTGTTATTTTGTATATCGTCTAGTGTGATTCCATTTATATTAATGATTTCTCTAATTATTTCATTTCTTATTATATTTAAAAGAGAAACTCCAGAAGAACCTCCAAGAAAATCCGTTTCTAATAGCAACAAGCACCTCTCCTCCTCCGCTGATAATGCCCATAGTTCTCATTCCTGGAATACAACACTTTCAATTAGGATATTATACAGGATGGACTATTTAACTTGAGACTGTACAATATCTCCAAAACTAAGCGTTGGAGAAAGAAACGTCTTTGATAAACGTTTCTTGATATTATGGGTAAAGTAAATGCCATTAGTCGTGTTTTGTTTGGAGGTTGGTCATTTTAGGGTCATTTGAATTTTTTGTAAATGGAAACCTACATTTTGATTTAGTTTTCTCATTAGTAAATGGTTTATACTGGTTCCCAATTACGAAACGTAACTTAACCCTCAAATGACCATCCATGGATGGTCCAACCATTCATTGCACTCTTCGTACACAGCCATTCAGAATTTTCGTTGTTATTTACGTTGATGTAAGAACAGTTGCAAAGTGCTTTATGGAAATGTTCTTTAGCGTTTTATGAGGAGTAGAAAACAACATAAAAAAGGTAGATTGCATTCAACAAAATCAAATTGACCCTAAAATGACAATCACAATGTCTTCAAAGAAAAAAAAACGGACTAATGGCATGTACTATCCCCCCATAATGTCAAGCAACTTTTATGTAAGACATTTCTTTCTACAACGCTTAATTTTGGAGATATTGTACAGTCTCAACTTTAAAGGTCCACCCTGTATATTTGTAATAGAGTTTTATAAAATTACTTTACCAGAGAATTTAATTTAATTTGGATATTAATGTTCGCTTGATTTATTGTGTTATAATTTTTTATTAGTTTTCCGTTGAGCTGAGTTTTATGCCCAAGTATTTATATTCTGAGAATTCTTCTATTACTTCTGTTTCTATTAATAATTCGGAATGATCTTCTCCTAAACAGATAATTACTTTCTCTACTACGTATGATAAGTAGGGGAAGTATTGTATTCCACCCAAAAATTCGATACCGAGATTTCACCGGAAATATATGTTTTGAGACCCCCTGAATCCAAAAAAGCATTTTTGGAAATATGTCCGTGTATGTGTCTGTGTGTGTCTGTGAATAGCATAACTCAGAAACGAACAGTCGGATAAACACCAAACTTTGTATTTAGGTTTAGTATCTTCCATAGATGCAACACGAAGGTTTTCAAGAAAATCCCCCAAATCCAGATTACCCTTCATGGATCATTTTTCGAAAATTTTATTTTCTCAGAAACGGCTGTAACGATTTTGATTAAAATATCATATGTTTAAGATATTGTCATGACAAATTAAATGTATATCTCGAATTTTCTGGAAATGTCTCCAAAAGTATTCTTCATTCTGAACGAATTTTGCGTAACTGGTAAACCATAAGAGATGGACAAAAGTTTACTACACAAAAACTTTAGATCGCGTTAAAATACACAATTTATGTCATATACAATTTTTTGTTGAGTCAACCATTTTCAGATATTGCTTGTTATTCCCTTAAATTTTCCAATAGTTATACTTTTTCTCAAATCCGTTGTTCAGTTTCTTTTTGTTCTGGTAATGCAAAGGAGAATGGAATACTCCACATAGCAGCCAGCTCTTAAAATATTTGAATATCGCTTAAAGCCTAGCAATTCCCCTTGCAGCTACAATAAGATTAACATCTCGATATCTCGATTAACGTGAAGCATATGGAGAATAAGCGTTTGTAAAAATATTTTGTACAAGAATAGAGAAAGTTAAGTGAGTGTAACACATTAGATTTTTTTATTTATATTAATCCGTATTCCAATTCATTCATGAATACCATTCAGTCTGGGGGGAAATTCAGAATATACTAAGAGCTTGGTCATGAGGATAGCCAAAAACAAACGTGACGTTTAGGCTACACACCCGGTTGAATGCGAATGAGCGCAAGTACCACTACAAAATACTAATGCCTGAATCCTTCTATGCAGTGTAACGTATCTCTCTTCTTACATATGAGTACAAAAATAAAACACCGGTTTACCATCTTTCATTTAGTCCATGTCTCATATCCATTGACAAATAGAGCATTTACTCCGATTAATAGTTGTCTGTTATTTTAAAACTTAAATCAAGAATAATAATTCCAAACCATAAAGACAATTTTGTTCCTTTTGTACTTACTGGTTACAACAGTAGTTGGATATTATAGTGCAAGTAGCATAATCTTTGAACTACAAAGAGGGCACTAATATTAAACCTTCTTCTGAAGTATAATATTGGTTTAAGACAAGCCTATGGTGATATATTTATTAAAAGCTTCAAAAGGTCATATCTGTTTTGTTCTGGCCACTTTCTCATAATTTAGATTCTATAGAGACAAATTTTACGACAGTTTGGGCATTTACGAGTAATATGCAGAAGTATGTTTTAATATCACAAACACAAAATAGTGGCACGTGCATCTTTAAACCCAATTGTTTAAGACATTTTCACCAGTATTATTGAAAAATATAATACAAGCAGGCACATAAAACATAAACAGAAAGGTTCAAACAGTGCTTTTTAAAAGTGTGAATGATTTAAAATATAATTGAATAAATTATAGATTATGAGACGTTTCTGTGCATTTATTCAGTAGAAAATAAAAAATAATAGATTACAGTACAAGGGGTAAACACAAAGTTTGGGTTGGATGATTACGGAGGGAATTCGGCATGATCCAAAGTGGATATTGTTCCTATGCCCCAAGAGGGAGCGTCCCCGAAAGCAAGGATGAGGCGAGAGGAACACCGGGCGACAGGACGCAGGAAAGACGACACAGCAATGTCAGTGTCCCTAATAACTTTAATTTTTTATATGTTCTTACTTTGTGTATCCCGTTATACGTAAGCATTTCATTTCTGAAGCCTGTACTTTACTTTTTTGTTTTTCAGTTAATATCCAGGTTTAGCGTCCGTTCGTTAACACGTGTGCATCCATATCTTTATAAAAATTCAGTCTTTTTTAATTTATTTATTTATTTTAAGTCGCTTTAACTCTTTTTGCGAATCTTACATTAACCAGTGGTGGTTGAACGTTAATAGATTTCTAGGAATACACATACATAATATTATTTGGTATTGAACAGATAATGATTTTCTTATGTGAACAATACAATTAAGGAACAATTACAATTATATTACATTGTTTTATGTTTCATTGTATATTTTGTAAGAACATTATCATCTTTTTATACATTGCTGAATCATTGAGACAGCTAATGTTATTTGGCACCTTGTATATTTCCCTGTGTGGGCATTCTACGAGTTCATGGGAAACTGTTAACGGAGTTTTGCATGTTGAACAGTGTGGCTGAGTTTCTTTAGTGATCAGGTAGGAGTGTGTCGCCTTGTATGTCCAATTCTTAAGCGGTAATGATAACTTGATGTTTCCTGTTTAAGTCTTTAAAAATATATTTGTTGTTTGAAGCTCCTATTACAGTAAGTAGCTTGTTTTCCTGGTTTTGAGACCATATATTTTGCCATAAAATAATGATTTTGGTTCGAATGTATAGGGCTAACTCTGAATGGCTTGTTATTATCTCTGCATTAAATGTGGTTTTTTGGATGGTCACTTTAGCTGTTTCGTCCACTCTCTTATTACCTCGTAATTGCTGGTGCGGTTTTGTTTCTTTGTGTATTTTTTCTAAATGTTCGAGTGTTCCATATCTTCTCTGGAATTTGGATACCTTATTGTCTAAACTGTGTTCACTATTATATGGAATATTGAGGCAGTATTTTAACACTTAAATAATTCCAGTCTAATTGTATAATATATAAATTCAATAACAGCTTGCCTTGAAGCAATATGTGTATGTAATAATTTGTAAAATGTATGTAACAGTCATTGTATATACTTATATTATTGTATCCATGTGTAATAATGTTATATGAATATATTACGTAATTTAATAATGTAGGAGCTATGAGAATAATAAGTTAAAAGTTGCTAACAATGAGGTAACTTTGAGTCAATAATGAGTAAGAAAGTTTAACAGTACTACTTGTGATTCTTGGAGTAACAATAATATAATTTTAGTGACAGTTGATAAAATAGCCAATAAACAAAGAGAAAAAGCTTTAGTTAAATGAAGGTATTCTTTTGGAGTAGGATTAGCTAATCAGAAACTGAAACTTAACAAAATTTACAAATCTAGAATTCAGTTGCCTGCAGACAGAGTTACTAACCAGATGCAAAAAAGTGTCCTCAAGAAATATAATATGTATTCGTGTGAGACGAAAAATAAGTTTACGTGTTAAAAAGGTGTAATTAGTTAATAAAAAGAATCTCACAGCTCTCTATATCAGTGAAGTGTTATTTTAATGGTATCAAGTATTAGTAAAAGGAGTGAAGTTAAATTATAATCTTTGTAAGGCTACATTCTTTAGTCACATCACAACCCTGCTAAGAGAAACTGTCTCTAACAATAATACTGACGCAGCCGAGGCAAACACAAATATATAATATTTAAAGAAACAGTCAAATTACAAAGTTAATTTTTTTTAAAACTTGGGGCAAAGGCCACCTGAAAATACATTTGGGGCGAAGGCTACCGGAAACTTTTTACTATACGTGCGGTTGCAACTACAACAAGTTCGGCTCCCCCAAATATAATACAACTCTTTCAATACAAACTACTTCAAATTGACGACCAAAACGTGGTGCAAATAACGTAAAGAAAACTCCGACTTCAAATAGGCTTTTCCATACGTGAAACTAACCACCTACTTCAATATCAGGTAGTTAAAATTCCCCACCTGTTCTATACAACGATTATTAACAATTGTTTTTGTTATAGTTCGCTATTTCCCTATGAATGCTAATACTTTATTAAATGTTTTCCTATTGCGTTGTTGGCATGGTTAAATGAACATTTTTACATTACTGAAAGCTAAAGAATTTGTCAACTGACTTTTGGGCCACGCGGTATAAACATCAGTGCAGTTATTTACGACTGACCGCTGTTGCATCAATCAGAGTCCCTTTCAATAATGCTGACAAGTATGGGATGAACTTCCGATATTTGTCCGATATATCTACAAGATCCAACAGCAGGGGGTAATTTTTTTCCTCGCCTGAAGGAATGTAATTACAGAAGATGATTCAGGCTTTTGGAGGCCCCCTGGGCCAGTGCCAATCTGATAACCCTGCCCTCCTGTTCGCGGGTGATATTGCGGTAACATTATGTGTACACACTGGTATTATTATTACCAACAAGCCCACCCTACTCCCCAGCACCCTCTTCATCAATCACGCTCCCCCTGCATGATTATACGCTGGAAAACAATCAGTTTACAAGCCTAAGTGAGGCGCATCCACCCCTTCAAAGTGGGTAAATAATTATGTTGCAAGCATACAACATACATGCTCGAATTACCAGAAACCATTAATTGAGATGTCTTGTATCTGAGAGGTTCATTAATGCAACCTGGGAATTAGGTCTGTTGAAACTTGAAAATATGTTTCTAAATATACAGTAACATATGCACTTATAGTATTCTCCTAAATTGAGGTAGTATTTTCAATACTAAAAATTATTTCAGTCTAATTGTATAATATATAACAACAGCCTGCCTTAAAGCAATATGTGTATTTAAAATACATAAAAAGTGTATATTGCAGTCGTTGTATATGTTTACATTATTGTATCCATGTGTAATAATGTTATGTGAATATATTACGTAATTTAATAATGTAGGAGCTGTGAGAATAATAAGTTAAAAGTTGCTAACAATGAGGTAACCTTGAGGCAATAATGAGTTTGAGAGTTTATCAATACTACTTGTGATTCTTGGAAGCAATAATGTAATATTTGTGACAGTTTATAAAATAGCCAATCAACAACCAGAAAAAGATTTAGTTCAATGAAGGTATTCTATTGGATTAGGATTAGCGAATCAGAGACTTGAAATACAGAAATTTACAAATTTTAGACGCTAGAAATCTATTCAGTTGTTTGCAGACAGCGTTACTAACCATACGCAAAAAGTGTCCTCAAGAGATTTAATACGTATTTGTGTGAGACGAAAACAGTTTACGTGTTAAAAAGTGCAAGTAATTAATTAAAGAATCTCACAGCTCTCTATATCGGTGAAGTGTTATTTAAATCGTGTCAAGCATTAGTAAAGGAAGTGAAGTAAAATTATAATCTGTGTAAGCCTACGTTCTTGTCGCACCACAGCCCTACCAAGACATTCATGTCACAAACTATAATACTGACGCAGCCGAGGCAAACATAAATGTATATATTTAAAGAAACAATCAAATTATAAAGTTAATATTTTTTAAAACTTGGGGCGAAGGCTACCGGAAACTGTTTACCATACGTGCGGTTGTAACTACTTCAAGTTCGGCTCCCCAGCAGTTGAACTATAATACAACTCCTTCAATACAAACTACTTTAAATTGATTTTCCATACGTGGTGCAAACTCCTACGTAAAAAAAAACTACTACTTCAAATTAACGCCCAAAGCGTGGTGTAAATACTTAAAAATAAAATACTTCTTCAAAATGTAGGTTAAAAACTTGACAATTTGAAAATTGTGGTGTGCTATATTCATTACACATTCTCTACCCATTAAACCTTGTGTTGAATATATAGCTTCTAAAACTGTTCTTACAGCTCTGTACTGTTCTTCTATCTATTTCGTGTTAATTCAGGTCAAACTTTATAGAAATACTCTCATTACACATCTCGTAGTTGCAAGGGGTACTAATGTCGACAGTTAACATCATAAACAACCATGTGCAAGACAGTTTGTTGAATCGTTTCGCACACATTTCTCAACCCTCTTCATTCTACTTCTCCCACATGACTGTTTGGTTTTTTTACTTCTAGTTTTAACTACAGTTTCATAGCTTTTCTTTCTACGAAATGCTATTTGATAGCCTTACCCATTAATTTTTTGTTTTTCCCAGAAACTATGTTTCAGGAGCTGTACTTTTTTCCCGATAAGAAGTACTGACTAATGAATTGTACCTCTGTTTTACAAATTGGTTTTAAATGACGCTGCTTCTTTAACGGATTACCCTCCTCTTTGGAGGAGTTATACCCCCAAGGAATTACAAGTCAATGCCTTGGGTCTGTAGCCTGTAGGGAAGCAAGCAAACTCTAGATCATGGTATACCCAGGATAGGTGATCAGCCCAATGTTTGGTATTGCGGTGAAGAAGAAGAAATGAAATATAGTGATGAAAGGGATGATAAGAAAATTAGCGGATAAAATTATTCAACTGAGCATTTGCTGTGGCAACCGAAAAAAATCTGAAAAATCTTTCGATCACGTTAATTCGTTCCGAGGATTTGAGCTTTTAAATTCATGGTTTAATATCGTCGTCGTTTCTGGCGCTCCACATATGATCCATGACTTTTGGAGATTATTTTATTCCTCCAAGCGAGACTAGGCCCATTTCTGAGAGGAGGCACCAAGCGTGCAGAGTCCGATGTCAAGCTGAAGGTGAAATGAGAGGCCCTACAGCTTTTACCGTGGACTTCGAGCAACGATGGGCTTTGGAGATACTTTACGAGGTGAAAGCGTGTATAGGGCCGACTTAAAATCGCCACCCCAGAGTCGGGAATCGAACCCCGGACCCTCAATACGAGAGTCACAAGCCAAACTACTGAGCTACCCCAGCAAATGTGTGTAATATTATATTCAAATTAAATTTAGTATTAGACAAAGGTTTGAACATGTAGCTTAAGCTAATGCATACGCTGCAAAACCCTACATAAAAAGAAAATCAATTTGTGTATGTATGTGTATATATAATATGGCTATAAATCCACTCTCCATATTCATTATTTATTGTCCCTTTGTTAAATGTATGCGTTATGTTAAATGTGGTTGGTTTTAAACTAAATCGACAAAGATGGATTTAGTTATAATACAATGATTATCCGGAGAGATAACAGTAAGAGACCAAGAGAGGTTTATTTCGTGTGTGGGTGTTTTTCATCTCGTCTCTATGTGCATGGACTATTGATTGCCCCTTTACTGAATGGTGTGCAACACATTCATTTTAGAATAGAGATGCCTCAATTTTAAGTGATACATGGTGAAATTTTCGTTGGCAATATGGAATCAAATGTGGTACATTTTGTAAAGTTCAAATACTTTTATGTCTATGACCTTTAAGGGTACACAGATAAAAATTGAATGAATCCCTCCAAATAGTTCATTTCTGCTTTCTCTTCTACGTATGTAACTAGGGGAAGTATTGTATTCCACCCGAAAATTCGATATTGAGATTTCACGAGATATACATGCGTTGGGGCCCCTTGAATCCATAAAACGAGCAAGCATTTTTAGATAAAGTCGGATAAATACCAAATACCAAACACCAAACTTGGCATTTAGGTTCTTTAGTATCTTTCAAAGATGCAAGCAGAAGATTTTAAAGAAAATCCCCCAACCCAGACTATCCTTTATATAGAAGGTTTTTCGAAAATTTTAATTTTCTCAAAAAGTCTAACAATTTTAATTGAACTAAATATATCCTTAAGATATTTTTGTGGCAAATTAAATGTGTATCTTGACTTTTCTGGAAATGTCTGCAAAATTCCTCTTCATTTTGAATGACTTTTGCAAAACTGGTAAACCGTAAGAAATAAACAATATTTTTGTACACAAAAAATATTGATCTCGTTAAAACACAAAATTTATATCATATACTCTTTTGTGGTGTGAAACATTTCCAGATATTCCTTGTTATTTGTTTGTTTTGCAATACTTATACTTTTTTATCAAATGGGAATTCGTTATTCCGTTGTTTTATGCTCTGGACATGCACAGAGAATGGAATGCTCCACATAGCAACCAACTCATAAAAGATTTGATTATGACTTAAAGCCTACGGTATTCCCCTTGCACCTGCAAGAAAATTAGCAATAGTTTCTGAAAATGTTTATCTTGATTAACATGAAGTATATGGAGAATAAGTGTTTGTAAAAATAGTTTGTACAAGAGTAGAGAAACTCATGTGAGTATGACACATCAAATTGTTTTATTTATGAGTGTGTTATTAAGAATTTGGTACCTAGTTTTATTAGTGTATATGTTTAGTGAGTATTACATATGGTTAAAAATAATTTTACACGAGTTTTTAAATGTGCCGCGCACAAAGCCAAATGCCCTTCGGGATTTCAAAGCTCTTTTCTCGCTTTCTAGTTTTTCTAAATTTTACGGGTTCAAAATGTTTCATATGATGGCATTTTTGTTCGGTTTCCTTCACAGTTTGTGGAGAAACACCAAAACCGTAAGTATAAAAAAGTTGGGAGTGATTTTTATTTTTCCCTTATCTGTGTAGGAAGACTCAAAATATAGATTTACATTAGTCAAATCTTAATTTTTTCTTCTATGAACTGTTTGTATTGACCCTTAAAATAATTAATCAAACAATTAATAACTTGAAAACTACTAGAGATATTGCAATGAAAATTTGTATACATGCCTATAATTTTGGTGTGTTACTTGCAGTATAGCATTCAAGAAAATATGTTTATAAACGTAAAATTTATAACTTTCACCTATTGCGCACTTACTTGTAAATGAAACAATGAGGCTATGTTTATTTTAAGTATTTTCAACCTGGATATTAGAATAAAGGTGCACCCATACCAATATGTTTTCGTAAACTTAATTAAGATACACTGTTAAGCAACAACCTTCGTGAACTGTTTTCGAGTTTGCAAACAAAATAATTTACAAGCTTCTTAACCAAGTTTATCAAAAACAATTTCTTTAACTTTTGGGAGTAAAATAATTCTTTAACGTTTCGTGTTTTCGATAAAGACTGGTTTCAAATAAACGGGAGCGGGAACCAGCAAGGGAACACAAAGTTAAATGAATTGTTTTACGAGTACAGGGCGGCACCGTGGCCGAGGCGGCCCGGGTTCAATCCCAGGGACCCGCATGTGGGATTTGTGGTCGACAAAGCGGCGTCTGGGCGGATTTTTTCCGGGTTCACCGGTTTCCCCCGCCATTCATTCCACCAGCTGCTCCATCATCACCTTTCCTTTCATCCATTTCACCATCATCCATTTCGTTTCATCTACTTCCTTCCTTCCTTCCTTCCATACCAGGCATCGGGCTGATCACTCATCCTGGATATTCTGTCTGCTCCATGAGTGTGTCTGCTCCTCGACGGGCCTCTGACCCCAGGCACCCGCCTGTAAGTCCTGGGGGATGTAAATCCTACATAAGCGGAAGTTAAACAGAGAATGAATGAATGTATTACGATTACAATGCAAACATTGACAATTAACGGGAAGCTTACCAGAGCTCCGGAGCTAAACAGGACACTTGGTCGAGTTTAAGTTTTTTGTTCCATATTGTGAGTAGCTGTCTTCATATTAGAGATTATTTAAACAACCATGAGCAACTAGTCGTAAGCTTGGAAACACAAAACCAGAACACAGCATGCAACATTAATCTTCAACGTGGGAAATTTGTTAACCAATATACTAGGATGAATGAGGAATAAGAAATAATAATGGCATGGCTTTTAGACGTTTAATGCGTCGAATTTAGAATTTGGTTAGTCGGCATTACTTTGAATGATTAGCATGCATGTGAAAAAATACCAGTGTTCCGTCACAAACAAATGAATCCTAATGCACAAAAGCGACTTTCAACGTTGGTGTCGATAAGATTCCGGTTTGATTCTCAAGCATTATGCATTAAACCTAATAGTTGAAGTTTAAGTTGAAACCTGACCATTTTGACGCTACCTGACCGGTCCAGGAGGGAGTGCGCTAATTTTTGTCCAAGAGCTGAGAAACCTGTGACAGTCACTGCTTAGTCTCTCAGTACAGTTGTACTTGTTGCCAGTTACTTTTTTGGCACTGAAATATGGAAAATATCCTGATATTTTTTGTCGTTCTTGCTTCGCTGACTTTCGTATTGTTGCGAGCGGACGTTGGTTGTTCATTGTTTCAACCTAGCCCAGGTTTGAAATAGTAAAGGTTTTGAGATTAGGCAATTAAGGATTACCAACTGTCGTGTGGAATATAGTGCTATTTCTTTCTACTTACCAGGTTTCAACTTAAAGCAAATTCACTTATATCTTTACTTTCCATTCTATTCTAGTTTCCGTCCCCGTTCCCAGTACCATATTAAAACGATTTACCTTTATATATTTTCGTTTATCGAAGCGAAGCAACATCAGCATGTCTGATTAATAAATGAACAATGAAGTGGTGCAACGAAAACTTAATAGGGATACTATAATTTAATCAGACCAACCATAACTCAAGGACAAGAATGACATGGTCCTTTGGGGTGGCTCAATTGCTTAGGCACTGGCCTTCTGATCTAATGTTGCGGGTTCAAACCGACCCAGATCGGTGCTTAAAAGTGACAGCCCCAAGTCAGTAGATTTATTACCATGTAAAAGAACTCCTGCGGGGCGAAATTCCTGCACACCGGTGGCGTTTAACAAAGAAAAAAATAGCCAGGAGAGAGGTATTACCTCTTTTACTCGAATTGAATTTATCCTTTATTATTAGTTGCAAGAATTTTAAGTTCAAGTGTTCTGTTCAGCCAGTTAACTTGTTTTCCTTCCTGGAGAAGAAAATACCTTTGGAAGATACCCTTATGTCATATTTTGCCATTAAACTTTAAAAAATAAGACGTAACTTCTAACATTTTGAGCCTAAAATGCATTTTTGCTCCTTTAATGCATTTACTTTCCTATTTAATATGAAATACACTTGCTCTTTTAGTTTAAACCACTTTAAAAATACCGAGTAATGAATTTCAAGTTCAGAAATATGTGAGTTTATTCATTTATTTATTTTATAAACTAACTCTGCATCCCTATCAAATATAGTAGTAGTTTTAGAAGATATGTTATTATCAAGTTTCATAATACGCTTGCAAATAAAACAGTCTAATCCTCATCGACGTACATGCTGTTTCTATCCCTGGATTTTACAATAACAGTAGAGTAATAAATATACAGCCACATTGTTTACTGGGTACCAATCTAATGGAAAAAGAGACAGTTCACTAAGAAATAATTATTGAATACAACATACACAAAAAGGAAATAATAAGAAAAATGATAATTTAGAAGGAAATAAAATGCAAAGCTTAAGACATTCGCTGTTACATATCCTCTCTCTCTCTCTCTTTTGTTCTTTATAGTATTTAAACTCCTTTGCCGAATCTTAACTAAAATACTCCTAGTTGTTGCCCAGAGCCCGAAATTACATCCAGGAGGGGCCTTTATTCCGTTACTGAATCCGGAAACTGCTATTAAATATTCCTTTCTCAATAATTATGTTTCGCATGCGTGTTTCTATGGCAACCTTTACGTTTGCAGTTTTCTTTAATCTTTCTCATTACCACAATGAATGCTGCGGATGCATTTTCTTTTCCTGATCCTGTCCTCTGTAACGTCATCAACACATATTTCGTGTGGACAATGTTTAAGAAGCATTTAACATAAATTTATCAATTTGTTAGTAAACATTTAGGGGAACTGTATTTATTAACGTTGGCTCACCATTAGCCAAGTAATAAAAATTTGGCACTTAAATGCCCTAAGCTCTGCTGCTTTAGACACTCATAACTGGTCCGATTGCTGAGGGTATATAATCAAGTCCATAGTGTTTTAATGTGTGGAAAGCCTCCTTCCCGAAATATATATTCATTTCGTGTATCATTGTCCACTGCCAGTGGTGATTTAGTATGCTATAAGAACGTGCTATAGTGTAATTTATTTCCTTAAGACATTTCTTTTAAGCTTCTACAGAATAACAAAAATAACAAACTTCAGCTGTGTGTGCATATTTTGGCATTTGATTGCACCTCTAAGAAACACTGCATCTATTGGCTTAGCTTTCACAAAATGTTAGTGAATTTCTTAACTTCTTCATTTTGGTCTACAAGGATAAAATGTCACGAATACAGAGATCGATGTATAGAACTCTACGAAAAAAGCTAAATGTAACATTAAAACTATGTGAAAGCAAAAGTTAAATATCTGAACTGCGGAGAAATTATGGTTTTCTACTACAACGATATTACAGTGTAAGCAGATGTTATGATAGATCTGTACAGAGCTGGATTCTGTAGGTGAGACAAAGAAACATTCCAGCGGCTGTAATATCGAAATGAAATAATATAAAGAAACGCCGAAGGAGAGGGATAAACATATAGATTGCAACGTTATCTCAGTGTTGAATGAAGCTCACTTGCTGACCTAAAGATATTATCCCGTTTTTGCAGTCTGCTATCATGGTAAGTGGTTCATTCTCGGAGTTTAATTTATTTTTTTCCAAGGGAGCAAAATAGGTTAATTAGATAGCACCATTATGTGTTGCAATCAGGCTTGTTAAGTGAATGCAGAACATTCTAGAAGCAGAATTTCATGAGTGTGGTGCTATTTACAGCTCTTCACAAACATTATTCTTCTTCTCGTATTTAGTTTTTGTCTCAGAGACAGTATCCCAACATCAGCACTGTAACATTTCTTTCACTGTTCTTTTTGTGTGGTATAATTAACTCATGTGTGTATTACCAACTTTCATGATCTGATTTTGCATTTAAAAGTTGCTTTATGTAAATTCTGAATACCTGTGCTAATTGTCAATATCCAATACCAAACTTCCAATGTATGACAGTATTCTGGAATATATTTCTGACATTTAAATTCGAAGTACTCTAAAACAACCAGATTATCGATTTGGTAGTCGTTTTTATGTGATGCATCCGCTTATATGTGTCTTATTTTCTCTGTAGCTACTTTGTATTTGTGTCTCTTGGAAAAATCTCTCGTCTAAATGATTGCACTACACCAGTTCCTATAGCTTCTAAGATTTTTCAGGAATTATAAAGAATATGATAAATAAAACCTGTAAATTTACAAAGTAAATGCGATATAAACGTGTGTTTTCTTGCTATTCGATGAGAAAAAAATATCTGAAGTGTTACACTCGCAAGACTTTCTCTACTCTTGTACAAACTATTTTTACAAACGTTTATTCTCCATATGCTTCATGTTAATCGAGATATCGAGATGTTGATCTTATTGCTAATTTTCTTGTAGGAGAATTGGTAGTCTTTAAGCGATAGTCAAATGTTTTAAGAGCTGGTTGCTATGTGCAGTATTCCATTCTCTTTGCATTACCAGGACAAAAAACTGAATAACGCATTCCCATTTTAGAAAAAGTATAATTATTGAAAAATTTATGTATTTTAACGCCATCTACATTTCTGTGTACAAAATTTTGTCTATCCCTTATGGTTTACCAACTATGCAAAAGTCGTACTTATGGAGACATTCCCAGAAAATTCGAAATATACATTTCATTTGTCATGAAAATATCTTAAACATATGATATTGTAATTAAAATCGTTACAGCCATTTTTGAGAAAATTAAAATTTTCGAAAAATGTTCTATATAAACGGTAATTTGGGGTTGGGGGATTTTCTTGAAAACCTTTGTGTTGCATCTCTGGAAGCTACTGAACCTAAATAGCAAGTTTGGTGTTTATCCGGCTGTTCGTTTCTGAGTTATGCTGTATATAGACACACAGAAACACACACATGGACATGTTTCCAAAATTTTTTTTGGGATTCAGTGGGCCTCAAAACATATTTCCGGTGAAATCTCGGTATCGAAATTTTGGGTGGAATACAATACTTCCCCTACTTACTATACGTAGTATAGAGAGTAAAAACGAATAATGAATACCCATTTGAGAAAAAGTATAAGTATTATTAAATTTAAACAAATAACAAGTAAGATTTCTGAATGCCTCACTCAGCAAAAAAAAAAGTATGTGATATAAATTGTGTGTTTTAACGAGATCTACATTTTTTTGGTTAGTAAAATAATGTCTCTATCTCTTAAACTATAAAAGTTATGCAAAATTCATTCAGAATGAAGGACTTAGGGTACATTCCCAAAAAATTCAGGTTATATATTTCAATTGCCATGAAAGTATGTTAAACATATGATATTTTAACCAAATCCTTAAAGACATTTTTTTTAGAAAATCAAAGTTATCGTAAACTTTTCCTTGTAGAGTATAGCCTGGGGTGGGGGATTCGTTTATAGATCTTCGTGTCGAATCTTTGAAACATACTGAACCTAAACACAAAGTTTGGTATTTACTTGACTTTTCGTTTTTGCTGTTCACAGACACATCCATATAGACACACACACGGATCTTTTTTTAAAAATGCAATTTTTGGATTCAGAGCCCTCAAAACATGTATTTCCGGTGAAATCTTGATATAGAATTTTTGGATGGAATGAAATACTTCCCGTACTTGCTATACGTAAAAGAGAAAATAATAATAATTTCTCTTCTTTTATATGCCAAAAGTGTATGTCGAAGACTATGGCTGCTTATAAGAAAATTTTATCTTGAATATGATCAAAAACGGTGTTTTATATCCAGAAAGCTACTGTATTCAAGGGCGAAATTGAAATATACTTTTATGACTTCTTTTATAAATAATTTATAGTTGGTAATCTGAAGTTCATACGGAAAGAGAGCTTATCACCTGCGCTGGAAAAGTGAATGAAGTAAGCAGCCTAGATCTATTCTAAATTATTCAGAGGAGTAATGGAAGACGCGTTCTGAAAGTTGAGTGAGAATGGACGTACCATAAGCTTGAGAAAGAAAAGCGAAAAAGGCCAATTTTCAGGTACCTGAAATACCTGTATACAACCTCGCTGCTTGAACTGCAATAACTGCAGTAACGAGTGTAGCGATTGGCATTCAGGCGGAGGAAAAACCGAAAAATTCAATAATTTATTATTGTAGGTTCTATATACGGTATATCTCCTTTGCTTTGAGCACCGGCAGGACATCTTTATATGAAATAACAAAATGATAGTCATTCATAGGAAACATGTACATACAACACAAATGGGAGTGTACTATACAGAGTGGACCATTTAAGTTGAGACTGTACAATACCTCCAAAATAAGTGTTGTAGAAAGAAATGTTTTGAATAAAAGTTGCTTGATATTCACTAGCCATGTTTTATTTAGAGGACGTTGTGATGGTCAGGTTCGCATTTAAAAAAATTAATTGACCCTAAACCGACTATCATAATTTTTATTCAAGACATTTTTTCTACAATGCTTAGTTTTGGAGATATTATACAGTTTCAACTCAAATGGTCCAGCCTGTATGTGCGAGTAACCTTACAGGTCTATTGTTTTTTGTTAATTGCTTTTCTTAATATCCGTGTATAGGTAGATACAATTTTTAAGTCTAATACAGATTCACAACTTACAGCTCCAAAGTTTTAGTTGCTTAAAGAAAATAGAGCAATGAGATCCAGGCTTCAAATTCTATGTAAATTCTATTTTTGTAGTCAAAAAGAAAACAATTTTTAAAAACCTATCATCGTAAATTTTTATATTCTTACATCTTCATTTTGCTGTATAAATTAATCACCCAAAAAACCTTAAGAGCTGAAAAAACTGCGCGGCAGTTTTAATGGTTTCAATTTTCAGAATGTACATGAAAATTGCGAGAAAAGTGGCTGAAACTCCATCGTATGGAACATTTTGAAAAAGCAAAAATACCGAGAAAAGAATAAAAACACTTACATTTTAGAATGGAAATAAGTTTATTTCTAGATTGTCACCTTGTTGCATATAAAAAGTGAAAATGTTGTTTTCCCTGCTTGCTTCTACGTATTATACTAAGTTTTCGGTGGTCTTCGCTCCAACTTTACTTTCAACTTTATATTTTACTGTTTCTTTAATATTATATATTTATGTTTGCCTCGGCTGCGTCAGTCTTAATTTGTAGAGACATTAAATCATTAACAAGGCGTGGTGCGGCTGAAGAATGTAGGCTTACACAGATTGTAATTTTACTTCACTCCATTTTATTAATGCTTGACACGAATAAAATAACACTTCACTAATATAGAGAGCTGTGAGATTATTTATTAATTACTTGCACTTTTAACACGTAAACTATTTTTGTCTCACACTGAATACGTACTAACTTCTCGAGGACGCGTATCGCGTCCGGTTAGGAACGCTGTCTGCTAGCAACTGAACTCTGAATTTGTACAATTTGCCCTATTTCAGTTTCTGATTGGCTATTCCTACTCCAATACTATACTTTTATTTAACTTAAGCTGTTTTTTGGTTATTGATTGGCTATTTTATAAATTTTCTAAAAAATTACATTTGTTGCACTAAGAATTACCAGTAGCATTATTAAACTTTCTAATTCATTATTGCCTCAAGGTTACCTCATTTTTACATTATATTATGGGTACATTATATTATGCTGAAATGTTCTTTGAATAAAGAAATATATATTGATGAAGTCCTAAAGGAGGAAAGGGAGGCCATAGCTTTGATAAGAACTGCACTAATTAAAAGGACAGATGATATTTTTATAGGAAGAGTGTATATAGAGCAGGAATACTTAGAGCACATAGTCGTCCTCTGTAGTCTACCGGTACCATGCTAGCCTTTAGTTATCGAGGTCACAGGTTCAAACCCGGCGGGGGGCGTTTTCGTGCGTAAAAATCCATAGCATGGCTTCCTTCGGAAGGGAAGTAAAGCCGGTGGTCCCGTGTCATAGATTTACAACAAATAAAAGAACCTCAAGCTGATAAAGAAGCTTAGGAGCAAAATTTCCCGTCTTTCATGCCCAATATAGAATGGGACGCTAAGGACCAGAGTAATTAATGAGCATCCATAAATAAATGTCAATTTAATTTTTCTAGAGCACTTAATGCTTAAATATAAAGGAAATAAAACTTGAGAGAAGAAGCATTTTAACTTTTACAGTTCCACCTATTTTACGTTCTTAACAATTACTCAGTGGTTATCGATATTATTATTCCATTAAACAAGTTGTTAATCTTTATATTGTACCGTAAAGGCCTGGCGCTTCACCAATTGTGACCTAAGCTCGGCGACCATCAGCGGCTTCACCAGACGTCCCGTAAAGGATGGGGGAACATAGCACAAGATGGGCTCGGGAGGATTACAGATAGCTGTAAGGGTGTTGAAGGTATGCCATTATAAGAGATGTAATTTCTGTTCCCCATCTATCTAATATTTAATTTGTCTAACATAACTTAAACTACAGTTCCAAAAGGAAGTATTAAACAGCTGGTGGATTTACCTGCGTGGAGGAATAAGTCTGGCGGTCCATCTTAATCTGGCCTAGCACCTAAGTCGAGATTGCATAGTAACACTACATAAATTTAATAAACGGCCAACAAAGAGTCCGGCTAGGCAAGTGGTTAGTCATAACCGTACCGGCAAAAACCCTAAGTTTTTAATACCAGACAAAATGCTGATTAGTACCTAACTGGTAACTGACGTAAACGTATGTAAGCAGAAATTGTGTAACTCACTCACACGTAGGACCTGAAGTGATCTTTCACCCTAATCCGCGTGCCATCTAAACTCTGCATACTTCAACATCCGGGAAATGATGCGCAAGAAAACTAAAGCAAATTTCCTGAAGTGGCTTAAAGTTTGTCCTGAATAACTGAAACTTTATGAAAACCTTAAAAATAAAATTATAACCGTCGTAATGTATTAATTCCTGTCTCGAAATCTGTTGGAAGGATTTTAAGGAAATTCACCGGAAAGGAATTTTGGAGGACAACAAATTCATCTAAACAGTATATATATATACTAATATACAGCAGTAAATCAAGGACAACCTATTTCGTACAAATAGATTGTACATTCTTAAATTATTTAACTTCGTATCGTTATAATTTATCTTTATAGAATACACACTTTAAGTGGATTCAAGGAATTCATTATGTAATTCATGAATTAAGCTTTAATATAGTCTGTAAAAGTGTATTTTATTAAGAACAATAAAATTCCGAAGCGCAGATAAGGAAAATTATTTACTTTAGCTACAGGTGGCGAGTTTGTTTCATATTATGCTTAATATAAATTAAATGACAACCTAATTACGCTTTATTGTTAATTGTTTTTTGGCAGAAGCATAGTTTGACCACATAAATGTATTAAAATAGTAATATTATATTGTGCATGCGTCACATCCCTAGAAATACACAACTTGCCTGAGGTTTATTGCTCTGAAATCCAATAGATTTCCTATTAAGATAACATAGATTCCCCAATCTTATATTAGGGTCAGTTTTGTTTCCTCACTGATGACTTCAGTTGAGACTTTTTTGGGGCGGGGAATTTTGTTCCAACCACTCTCTGCTTGCATTTCAGGTTATTGAGTTTTTTCTGCACCAATAGATTAACTCGTGTAGAGAAAATACTCTTGTGCAAAATACAAACCAGAAATATATTCTTTCGGTTTGCATGCTTTATAAAAAGAATATGATGTGATCCATACACCTGACATTTTTTACCCTGTATCGTTTATTAGTGGGTATATACTAAACCTTATTTTTCTGTACTTCATTTTAATCCAAATAAACCTTTGCAGAAATCGCAATACTACACATTTCTTATACATATAAACAGCGATTCAAAAGTTTAAGAACTGGACGCTATATGCTGGCCTTAGAATTCCATACCGGTTCCATGACAACGGAGAAACCACTGAATGTTGGCAGGGCATTAATGGAAATGACAAGTACTGGACGGTTTGAGCCATTGATAACGAATATCTCGAAAATGGCTGACAACATAAAAAGAAGTTATTTAAAATAAATTTTATGTTTTAAATAGATCTACATTCATTGTAGAGTACGTCTTTGCCTCACGCTTAATGTTTAACAGTTATACAAGGTTATACAAAATGCCTTCCGAATGAAGTGGACTTCACAAAAATTCAAGAAACGCATTTTATTTTTCATTTAAATATCTTTAATATATGGTATTTTAATCAAAATAATTAAAGCTGTTTTTAGAACATAAAATTTTTCTAAAATGTTCCATGTAAAATGTAGTTTGGGGGGAATTCTTTTGAAAATATTTTGTGTTGCATCTTTGTAAGATATTGAATTTAAATACCAAGAAGTTTAGTATTTATCCGACTTTTCGTGTTTGAGTTGTGCTGTTCACAGACACACACACAGAAATTTGTTTCTAAAATTGCATTTTTTGGTTTTAGGAGGCTTCAAAATATATATTTCCCGTGAAATCTCGATATGAATTCTTGGATGGAATACAATACTTGCTCTACTTATTAAAAACTGTAAAATTTAACCTTCATTTAATGAAATGTCGTCAAGGATATGTATTATCACAATGCTGTTTTACCGGAAAATATAGCATAAAACCAACAAAATTACTTTCGATATTCTTTCGTTTTTCAATTCTTTGGTTTGTTTCATTAAGTATTATAAATATTAAAATTAATATTTTCTCACGGAATAGGTGTATAAAATAATAGAAAGCAACGGTGTGATGATTTCCTTAAAAACTGCGAACTTTGCTTAAACAAAATGGTTTCATGGATGGATTTGAACCACAAAGGTGAATATAAAATCCCAATTGGAAGCGTAGGTTCGTGACTGAACAAATCGGCCCAGATTACAAACGGTTTTTCTGTCTTTCCAGATGTAATCACAAAAAGATTCCAAAAATTGGTTTGTGTTTATTTAAACATTTATCAATTCTCAATGAGATTTAGAGTAATGTTGAGAGTGCTCTTTTAAAGTATACAGTGAAATTAAACAGTAAAGAGATGTCCTTGTTGAAGTTTTGTGTTCTATGGACAAACATCTTCAAAGTGAAAACGTGGTACTTCCTGAATTAGTTTTCCCCAGAGCTAGTAAATAGTTTCAAATTTTGCCCAATAACATCTGTAAACGTGGAAACATCCTTCTCAGTATACGACTTACGTTAGCAGACAAATGTCATAAACTCTCATCTGAGCGTTCAGAAAAGGTGATTATTACATGTTGTTAATCAAATTACAACGACCGTGTCATTTTTGTCCTCCCTTGGGGAACATCTTTGGGACGGCCATATATTAACTATGAAAATAACGATTTATAAATTGTTGGGTGTATCTCTCTTTACCTTTGCTGACACGAGCAAAGGTGTTTTAAGCCTGATCTTGACAGTTAAAACACTTCTCTTTTAAGGGATAAATAGTGCCCCTTTTTTTTTTCTAGAGAGGCACATTGATGTTTGTTTCTCATTTATCATATAGTAGTTCTCTCTTATTCTTATTTAATGAACTGTAGCATAATAAGGTTTCTGTTATCGCATTTGTTTTTCTATTCCGTTTTGCCTTCTGGTGACCAATTTTTACATAATTTTCCCTTTGGTGGTTGTAACTGGTAGTTGTTGACAACCCTGTTCATTGCAGATGGAAATATTTGCGTGGCATAGGGTTTTCTCTTTAGAACAAGAGGGCTCCAAAAACCGAAACCTACCAGGTAATAATACCAGAATGTGCTGCAAAAGAAATTATTATTGTGTCGAATTCTTATGAAAGTTTCGAACTGCGTGTTTATTTTAATTTAGTAGCAAACTGGTTCCCTGGAGGGGAAAGAAATTATTTGCGACCTCCAAGCACGTGGACCCCGATCCGGTTGAAGTAAACTGATATTTAATGGCTTACGAATGAACGATTACTGTCTCTTAATGCCGAGGATATAAAAAATATTTTACAGGAAGCACGTAGATTTTAATTACCAAAGAATATATGCGTAACAATTTTAGGACTAGGATTCTAAGTGGAGAGAGACTAACCACCTCGGCGTAAGCAGATCTTTTCTGTCTATGCCCCGGGAGGGTAGGGATAAGTAAGAGGAGACGGAGGGCGGCCGAACCAGGAGGCAAGGGCAAGGTCCCTACCATTTCCAGATTTAAACTCTCCGGATGGGCACTGGAGCAGCCGGTTCCTCTCACCCCTTATGGGGTGTACATCTGAATGCCCAGTAGCCAGAGACAGTCCCCAATCCGGAGGACAAAGCTATCCTCAGAGCATTGTTTTTCCCTGCCAAGGCCTCTCGCCGACACCTGTAACCCTAAAAGAGACTAAGCGGATGAAATGTGAAGTGAAATGTGAATAGAGGTAAAATGGAGGAACAGGATATTCGGGAGACTTAATGATCCTTCTCAGTATTCTCCCGGGGAAGCTCCCGAAAAATCCCAAGGGTCAGGCAAGTCGACCGCGGGGGTTGAAACCATGATCTTCCAAATGCGGACCACAGACGCTGTCGCCTAAGTCATCCCGTTCGGTAATTTAACAATATTAGTGCATGCTTAGGGGATATTATTAAAATTATGTAGCATATTTCAAAGATTTTGTCAGCATAAATATATGCATAGCTTAGATGTCCTTTTAGTACATACAAATCTGATGTTTTCTCATAATATGAGCGAGCGCTCACTTTGAAAGAACCACAAGATAGAATAACATGTAATTTCACGTTTCTGTATCTAAAATTTGAAACTTTGTCCAGGGGAAAGCTTCAAAGCAAGAGCTTCTTGAGAGTAACAAGCCAAAAGCACACAAATACAGCTCCAGGACCTCGCCCCCGAGATTACTAGGTCAGTAATCGCATCATACCCACTATTTAGCACCAAAGCGGCACAAACAGAATTGCAATTTGTGGTTCTCTCTTCTACTCAGACCTCACAAAATTGGGCTCCGGTCAATGCACTAAATATAATCAGCTATAGCCCGAAATCCATTTACGAAAAAACCTTAGAAACTAATGCAATCTCTGTGATCCATTTTGTACTGGAAACCAGAGGGAAGGAAGAAGGCTGATGACACAGGAAATGCATCCAGGGGAAATTCCCTTTTTCAGTCAAGTGGCAGAAAGATACAAGTCCCTCCCCTAGTATCGTTATACCCACTGTCCATTACACATATAGCCCCTCACTCCTTCCTGAGATTGACTCAGCTACTCTAAGATGACGTGATCATCTTCCAGCAGGCCATCAAGTTGAGTGAGTGGACGAAATGACGAGTAACCTTTCAAGATTCCTGCACACTACGTCGCTTGGTTGTTGTTTGAATGGGTCTTTTAGATTATGTTTCTCTGCTGAAATGTCCCATAAGAATTATGGGAGAAAATATGAAGTTTAGTGTGAGAACATCGGTTTATCTCCTAGAAGCAAATTTAAGACATACTTTACTTACAGATACGTATTCCAAACAAATATTCTGTGTTTCGGGGTGGCGGTTTCACACATTTTCATTTTTCTTACCTTACATACCATGCAGATAAATTTTAATTCCTTTCAAAATATTTTTATGTTACGCTTTCGCAGAAATCGGTGTAACACAAATAAATTGAGAGGTTTTAAGGCGAAAAGTTCTGAAAATTGCCAAAAAATGACAATTTTAAAACGTTTATAAGATCTTATTTTTTTTGGAATTTCCTCCCTAAATTTATATATACCTTTTTGTAGACACAATACTTATATTTAAAATGAATTTTTAAAAATTGTACTGTATCTGGATGACAAGGAACAAAACATATCTCGTATATGTTTTGATTAATTTTAGCTTATATTTTAGGCGATTTTGCTCTACAAATTGGTTGTTTTTTAAGTATGGCAGCTTATGTGTGCTCCATCTATGTAGTTTATTTTTTTGCAACTGAATGTGAGTTTGTTTGTTTGTTTTCTTCCACTTCTGCTTTGAGCAACTTTTTTCTGTGAATTTCTGATCCGTTTTCTCAAACTATTTAAGATAGTAAAATTAAATGTTAACGTTATAAAAGACCTCTACTCTGTTGTGGATCTAGTTTGTTGTTAATAACATGGTTACTTAGTAAAAACATATATCAGAATATGGTGTAGTTAAGAAAATTAATTATCTTCCTTGATAAACAAACTTATTATACGAAGGTAGATCCGTGAACATACCTAGAAGGCATACATTTATATCATAAAAACACCAGTCTAATAAACATTTAATAGGTGCTTCGCCATGGATTCATAAACATGGCGAAATAGGGCATTTAGTTTCACCTTAAAGATAAACATAAAATTATAGATGTGTTCGGTTTGTAACAGAAATAATCCTATAGTACTGAAAAAATATTTTAGTATAAATGTACCCTAGCGATGTTTTCCTTAATTAAATGAGTTTTATGCAGTCACTGATTCCACCACTAAGCGCGCATGGATAGTGGCAGGGGATTAGTCCACCGCTCATCCTTAAAATCATTATCAATATAATTGGGATGTCATTTTTCCAACATTTTTAAAGCGGTTTGGCAAATTTCAATTGCATAATTCAGCGATTGAGATAATAAATTTACATGGCTCTGCAAATAAATTATTTTTAATTCTTTACCGATTTCAATCAAATATGACAAGTATGGTCTAATTCGCATCTTCGAGAGCTTTTTCTGTCTTAGGAGCCGAAGAGCGTACAACGCTTCAGGTTCTTCGCAGCAGCGAACGCACCTGAAGCTACCAGAAGTTCGTATGTATATCTCCACTGGGTAGCCCATTGTTTTGTTATTATGTTTGATATTCCTTTATTTAATGGAAAGGTTACAATTAAACTACAATATTTTAGAACTAATAAATAACAAAATCCATATCTTGAATTCTGATTAAAAATACTTTTTATTGTAAATGTTTATATAACTAGAAAACCATGCAATTCGCTTTCAGAGGAAAAATCTACTTCCCGTTCTGGAATACCTTTATTGAATAACTAATGAACTTTTGCTGTGGTATGTCAAGATTTTCCAAGGGTAAGACATTTTGCTTAAAATGTGGAAATCCAATTCCTTTGTGTGAAATCGGCTAAAGCGTCATATAATAGGAGTAGATGTTGAAAATGCTATGGGCCTCAGTTATTCCACAATAGGCGTCGGCCGACGTACTTCACGGTTGGAGAGATAAGCGCCCCACCTAGCTTAAACAAAAGTGCTATCGGGATATAACGAAATTGTGTTGTGATGCAGTAATTTGTATCATAATTTATTTAAATGTAAAGAATGATTATAGTATGAATATGCATTATTGTGTGACATTAATTTAAGATGTTTGTTGATTGTAATTATTGTTGAGAAGTAAGTTTATACGGCCTTACTGAAACTGACAATAATAGCGTGCAATAATGCAGCGAGGGGGTGAGCTGTTTATCATTATTAGAGACGAGGAAGTTACGTAATGTTGGCGCGTTTTTCTTAGAATTTTCTGGAACATTTTTCCTAAAGCATATGTATTAATAATTTTCATTGGATATAAAAATAGACGCTAATGTTGGCGCGTTTTATTAGCCAATAGTAACTCAGTTATAATCTTTAGGCATATCGGGGTGTAGGAGTATAAAAAGGGCTAGGTTAGAGGTAAAGTCCTTCAGTCCGTCAGTTCGTCGAAAACATTTGTACGTTACACGTCGCCGTCAGTTCGTTGAAAATATTTGTACGTTACACGTTGCCTTCAGTCCAGCAGAAATATTAGTACAGTACACGTCGGCTATCGATTCGCAAGTTACGCGTAGCAGAGTTATGAAAAATCTCAAGTGTTGTAAAGTTAATCACACAAAAAGTTGAAGTACGCGAATTAAGAATGATAAGTAATGAAGTTATTATAACAGTTTCAGTTTGGCGAGTGTCAAGATCAAAGTGTAAATGTGATAGTGAATGTGTTCGACAATAAAAAGTGTAAAACAAATTCTTTCATCAGTGTTATCTTTGCATGAAAGACTCCTTTCCGTTTACACAACCTGTATAAAGAGAAGTGCTCGACCAGAAAGATCATAGCTAGCCGGAGGACAGTGAACCAAAATTAAATAAAATAACAGTAGCATTCTTTCAAACAAACACTAATACTGCCGCAAATTGCTGACACCAGATGGAGCTAACAAACCTAACAAAGAATCACGTCACAAAATGGCTTCATATATATATATATATATATATATATATATATATATCTGTGTGTGTGTTGGAGTACCGCAGAACCTCTTGGTATCAGAAGATTATGAAAGTATATCTAAGATGTGCTACACAATACATTTAAGTGCTAAGGTAAGATATTTACAAAGATGTGCTTCGCTGATTATTCACTGTTTTGGCATGTTGCGATTTTAAGATGTTTTACAATTTCATGCAGTTTATATCGTTTATTTGCATTAACTACTATACTTGTGCTCATAAATATAAGAAACGAACAAGTCTTTCAAATAAATACATTGTCGTTAATAAATGGTAAACTCTATATTGTGTCCTTGTTCAGTTTTCACCGTGACTTCACCAGTGTAATCTAGTACAATTTTTGCTGTCAAATTATTTAGTTCTCACTGTCACTTCACTAGCGTGATCTAGTTCAATTTACCATATCACTTCACTTTTCTTCGACATAGCGGCGTAATGAAATACGCGCAAAGCAGCCTTTTCTTCATTCCGGTTCACACGCTGAGGAGTCGAACACAAGACCTCCCTTAATCTCTCGCAGTAGGAGCACTCATTGTATGTCACAACTGTGATCGCAACCTAACACTGAATTACCAATACTTTGTCGTACAGCAACGCACTCAGTAAATAGCTGTTTCACTCGCGAGAACGCTCGCTTATATAGCCACTGGAATATTCGAAAGAGTTCTAGAATGTTCGATAGGCGGGGAAAAAGAAGGTTCCAACACAATTTCGTTATATCCCGATAGCACTTTTGTTTAAGCTAGGTGGGGCGGTTATCTCTCCAACCGTGAAGTACGTCGGCCGACGCCTATTGTACAATAACTGAGGCCCATAGCATTTTCAACATCTAGCTCCGATTATATGACGCTTTAGCCGATTTCGCAAAAAGAAATTGGATTTCCACATTTTAAGCAAAATGTCTTACCCTTGGTTCACTCAACAAAAAAGATGTACATGTCATAGTTGTGTGTTTTAACGAGATGCACATTTTTGCGCAGAGAATTTTTGTGAATATTCACAGAAAAATTCAAGATGTACATTTAGTTTGCCATGAAAATATCTTAAATATATGGTGTTTTAATAAAAATCGTTACAGCTATTTTTGAGATTTTCTTGGAAATGTTTATGTTGCATCCTTATAGGACACTAAACCTTGTAATTCATTTTTGAGTTATACTGTTAACAGACAGATACTAACACACGACATGTTTCCAAAATGATTTATTTGGATTCAGGACACGTCAAAGCATGTATTTCCGGTGAAATCTCGGTATCGAATTTTGGGTGGAATGCAATACTTCCCCTACTTTACTTAGTATACGCAGTAGGGGATGTAAAAATGGTGCAAGAATATCAGTAGTAATAGTCCCGGATGAGCCAATTGTTTTAACGATAATCCTGCCGCTAGGGGCGCTAGTGTCGCTAGTGTCGCTGCGTGCGACGGCGGCGGCGGTAAGTTTGAAAAGCGCCCTGAGCGTTAGGATTATCGTTAAATCGGTTGGCTCATCCGGGACGAGTTGAAAGAATTGAGGAAGTGACGTGTAGTGTTTTGATTGGTTCGTTAATTTGGGGTGGGAGATGGAGGAAGGGAGATGGAGGAGTATGGAGGTCGCGTGATGGAGAGGAGCTGGGTGGCGAGGTGTTGTGTGTGCGGAGGTCGGTACTGAAATGGGGGAAAAGATGGGGAGCGAGGGATAAAAAGTGTAAAGGAAAGTGACGTGTGAAGTTGTGATTGGTGGGAATAAGAAGTGATGTTATTGGTGGAAAGGAGCAAATGAAGGTTGTTGATTGGTAAGAATAAGAGAGATTATGATTGGTGGAAAGAAAAAGGAGTGGGGTATGTTGGAGGTGATGGGAAAGGTGAGTTTTGCTAGCAGCAAGATTTGCAAAAGCCTGTCTTGAACTGATCAGCAATTTTTGAACGTCGGATGGTAGTTTTCTTGAGTGGATAGAGAGATGGGGGCGATATGAGATGCGGTGGCGAAAATGGGGACTAGACAAGGTTGTTGAGACAAGAGGTTTAAGGACGAGGAAATTTGGAGGTTAGTGGTGAACACGGCTGTCGCAAGAGGTGGGGGTAAGGAGACGCAGTGGTGAGAATGGGAACTAAAAGAAGATGGGGGTAGCAAGAGTTTTAGAAGAGTAGATTTTGAGGTTAAAATAGTGGGAACTAAAAATGGCGGAGGGTCTGCGACAAGGAGATGCGGTGAGAACTAAACAAGATGGCGGACGCAAGAGGTGGGTAAGGAGGTTTGAGGTTACAGTACCAAAACACGAAAGGATATATTCCTACGCCAAGCAGGTCCGAAAAATAATTATGCGTGTGTTACTTACCTGTTACCGGTGTGGATGCGTCACCAAAAGCGCGGCACGCGAGACGGAAAAATAAAAGCAAACTGTTTTTGAAAATGCTTAACCAGCTTTAAGATCAACCAACATCACTACGCACTGATATACCTAGGTTTTTAAAGCGGTACAGACACCCTTTGCAGAGGCGTAATTTAACTATACCAAAAACCTGGTACTGGACCATCGTGATGGTCGCTAGCGTACGTAGGAGCAGGGTTCTCAAGCCGGTCGAAAGCGGTCAAAAACGTGTACGACGTAGGTGTTCGCAGTAGCTGCTGTCGAGTCAACCGTCGAGGTGTGAATAAACGAGATCTGTTCTCGCCGGCAATTTGGTTCGGAGATGTGAGCAGCGGCGAGGTGTTGTGTGTGCGGAGGTCGGGACTGAAAGAGGGAAAAGATGGGGAGCGAGGGATAAAAAGTGTAACAGAAAGTGACGTGTGAAGTTGTGATTGGTGGGAATAAGAAGTGATTTTATTGGTGGAAAGGAGCAAATGAAAGTTGCTGATTGGTAAGAATAAGAGAGGTTATGATTGGTGGAAAGAAAAAGGAATGGGGTATGTTGGAGGTGATGGGAAAGGTAAGTTTTGCTAGCAACAAGATTTGCAAAAGCCTGTCGTGAACTGATCAGCAATTTTTGAACGTTGGATGGTAGTTTTCTTGAGTGGATAGAGAGATGGGGCGATATGAGATGCGGTGGCGAAAATGGGAACTAAACAAGGTGGTTGAGACAAGAGGTTTAAGGACGAGGAAATTTGGAGGTTAGTGGTGAACATGGCGGTCGCAAGAGGTGGGGGTAAGGAGACGCGGTGGTGAGAATGGGAACTAAAAGAAGATGGCGGTAGCAAGAGGTTAGAAGAGTAGATTTTGAGGTTAAAATAGCGGGAACTAAAAATGGCGGAGGGTCTGCGACAAGGAGATGCGGTGAGAACTAAACAAGATGGCGGACGCAAGAGGAGGGTAAGGAGGTTTGAGGTTACAGTACCAAAACACGAAAGGATATATTCCTACGCCAAGCAGGTGCGAAAAATAATTATGCGTGTGTTACTTACCTGTTACCGGTGTGGATGCGTCACCAAAAGCGCGGCACGCGAGGCGGGAAAATAAAAGCAAACTGTTTTTGAAAATGCTTAACCAGCTTTAAGATCAACCAACATCACTACGCACTGATATACCTAGGTTTTTAAAGCGGTACAGACACCCTTTGCAGAGGCGTAATTTAACTATACCAAAACCTGGTACTGGACCATCGTGATGGTCGCTAGCGTACGTAGGAGCAGGGTTCTCAAGCCGGTCGAAAGCGGTCAAAAACGTGTACGACGTAGGTGTTGGCAGTAGCTGCTGCCGAGGCAACCGTCGAGGTGCGAATGAACGAGATCTGTTCTTGCAGGCAATCTGGTTGAGAGATGAGAGGCGCGGTGGTAAAAATGTGAACTAAATAAGATGGCGGAGGCACGAAGTTGAGGTTAAGGAGCGGCGAGGTGTTGACTGTGCGGTGGTTGGGGTCTGAAAGAGGGGGGAAAGATGGCGAACGAGGGATAAAAAGTATAACAGAAAGTGACGTGTGAAGTTGTCATTGGTGGGAATAAGAAGTGATGTTATTGGTGGAAAGGAACAAATGAAAGTTGCTGATTGGCGAGAATAAGAGAGATTATGATTGGTGGAAAGAAAAAAAGGTGTGGGAGTGGGGTATGTTGGAGGTGATGGAAAAGGCAAGTTTTGCTACCAACATTTGCAAAAGCCTATCCAGAACTCATCAGCAATTTTAAATAACTAGTGTTTCGGGGGTTTTCTCTGGTTGGTAGACGAATGCAAGCTGTTTCTACCATACTTATATTATTCGTCTTTTTCCTTTTTTTTTTTTAAAATGACTAGTTTTTTTTTTTTTTTTTTTTTTTTTTTTTTTTTTGGGAGTTTTCTGCGGATGGTAAACAAATGCAAGCTCTTTCTGCTTTTTCATAGGTTTTCCCTGGTTGGTAGGCGTTTTCTGTACTGGTTGACGAAGGCGTTTCTAATTTTGGAGGTTTTCTCAGGTTTTTAGCGGTTGTCCCTGCCCGGTAGGCAAATGATGAAGTTTTACCTTGTCGGCGCGCGGATACTAGGCACGTACTGGCGCACACACACACACACACACACAGAGAGACAGACAGACACACAGACAGGCACACACACACGGACATGTTTCCAAAAATGCTTTTTTTTTTTTTTTTTTTTTTTTTTTTTTTTTTTTTTTTTTTTTGATTCAGGAGGTCTCAAAACGTGTATTTCCGGTGAAATCTCGGTATCGAATTTTTGGGCGGAATGCAATACTTCCCCTACTTACTATACGTAGTAGAGAAAGTAAAAAAGTATTGAAAAATTTAAGGAAATAACAAGCAATATCTCAAAAGTGTACTATCTTGTTTTCAAGGGTTTTCCAGATCGGTAAGCGTTAGAATACTCTTAGAGCTTTTTTCAGGTTTTTTAGCGGTTGTCCCTGGCCGGTAGGCAATTGATAAAGTTTTTCTATAACGACGTCGTTTTGGCTTGTGGCGCACGGTTCCTAGGCACGTACTCGCGCGCGCGCGCGCACACACACACACACACACACACACACACACACTAAAATAGTAGCGTATAAAAAAACTGATTTGTTACACTCACATAACTTTCTCTACTCTTGTACAATCTAATTGGTAGCTTTTAAGCGATAGTCAAATATTTTAACGCTGGTTGCTATGTGGCGAATTCCATTCTGTTTGCATGTTCAGGACATAAAAAAAATGAATAAACGAATTTGAGAAAAAGTATAAGTATTGGAAAATTTAAGGAAATAACAAGCAATATCTCGAAAACGGTTCACTCAACAAAAGAAACGTATATGACATAAGTTGTGTATTTTAACGCGATCTACATTTTTTGTGTAGTAAAATTTTGTCTATCTCTTATGGTTTACCAGTTATGCAAAAAAGTCGTTCACAATGAAGAATATTTTTGGAGACATTCCCAGAAAATTCGAGATATACATTTTATTTGACATGACAATATCTTAAACATATTATGTTTTAATCAAAATCGTTAGAGCCGTTTTTGAGAAAATTAAAATTTTCGAAAAATGTTCCATGTAAAGGGTAGTCTGGGGTGGGGGGATTTTCTTGAAAACCTTCGTGTCGCATCTCTGGAAGATACTGAACCTAAATACCAAGTTTGGTGTTTATCCGACTGTTCGTTTTTGAGTTATGCTGTTCACAGACACACAGACACACAGACAGACACACACACGGACATGTTTCCAAAAATGCTTTTTTTTTTTTTGGATTCAGAGATTCTCAAAACATGTATTTCCAGTGAAATCTCGGTAACGAATTTTTGGGTGGAATGCAATACTTCCCCTACTTACTATACGTAGTAGAGAAAGTAAAAATGAATAACGCATTTGAGAAAAAGTATAAGTATTGGAAAATTTAAAGGAAATAACAAGCAATATCTCGAAATACGGTTCACTCAACAAAATAAATGTATATGGCATAAGTTGTGTATTTTAACGCGATCTACATTTTTTGTGTAGCAAACTTTTGTCTATCTCTTACGGTTTATCAGTTATGAAAAAGTCGTTCACAATGAAGAATTCTTTTGGAGACATTCCCAGAAAATTCGAGATATACATTTCATTTCTCTCGACATTATCTTAAATATATGATATTTTCATCAAAATCGTTAGAGCCATTTTTTAATACAAAGAGAACGGGATTTCACAAGTGAAACAGTACTGTGATAACGATACCACTGAAACAAAAAAAAAAATCTGATGTGTAACACTCACATGACTTTCTCAACTCTTGTACAAAGTATTTTTACAAACGCTTATTCCCCATCTAGTTCATGTTAATCGAGATAAACATTTGCAAAATCTATTTTATTGCTAATTTTCTTGTATAAAAAAAAAATCTGATGTGTAACACTCACATGACGTTCTCTACTCTTGTACAAAGTATTTTTACAAACGCTTATGCTCCATCTAGTTCATGTTAATCGAGATAAACATTTGCAAACTCTATTTTATTGCTAATTTTCTTGTAGATGTAGGGGAAAATATATTTACAAGGGGAATATAGAAAAACAGTAGCCTTTAAGCACATACATATCTCTTAATAGCTGGTTGCTATGTGCAACACCATTCTTTTTGCCACAGATTAATACTGTTTGCATATCAAAGACAAAAAAAAAATGAATAACGAAGTCCCATTTGAGAAAATAAATATTGGAAAATTAACAAACAATATCTCGAAAACGGTTCACTCAACAACAAAAATGTATATTACATAAGATGTGTATTTTAACGCGATCTACATTTTTTGTGTAGTAAAATTTTGTCTATCTCTTACGGTTTTTCAGTTATGAAAAAGACGTTCACAATGAAGAATACTTTTGGAGACATTCCCAGAAAATTCGAGATATACATTTCATTTCTCACGACATTATATTAAACATACGATATTTTTCATCAAAATCGTTAGAGCCATTTTTTTTTAATACAAAGAGAACGGGATTTCACAAGTGAAACAGTACTGTGATAACGATACCAACAAAACTAATTATTATTCACCCACTGAAACACATAAAAAAAATCTGATGTGTAACACTCACATGACTTTTCTCATCTCTTGTACAAAGTATTTTTACAAACGCTTATTCCCCATCTAGTTCATGTTAATCGAGATAAACATTTGCAAACTCTGTTTTATTGCTAATTTTGTTGTAGATGTAGGGAAAATATATTTACAAGGGGAATATAGAAAAACAGTAGCCTTTAAGCACATACATATCTCTTAATAGCTGGTTGCTATGTGCAACACCATTCTTTTTGCCACAGATTAATACTGTTTGCATATCAAAGACAAAAAAAAAATGAATAACGAAGTCCCATTTGAGAAAATAAATATTGGAAAATTAACAAACAATATCTCGAAAACGGTTCACTCAACAACAAAAATGTATATTACATAAGATGTGTATTTTAACGCGATCTACATTTTTTGTGTAGTAAAATTTTGTCTATCTCTTACGGTTTTTCAGTTATGAAAAAGACGTTCACAATGAAGAATACTTTTGGAGACATTCCCAGAAAATTCGAGATATACATTTCATTTCTCACGACATTATATTAAACATACGATATTTTTCATCAAAATCGTTAGAGCCATTTTTTTTTAATACAAAGAGAACGGGATTTCACAAGTGAAACAGTACTGTGATAACGATACCAACAAAACTAATTATTATTCACCCACTGAAACACATAAAAAAAATCTGATGTGTAACACTCACATGACTTTTCTCATCTCTTGTACAAAGTATTTTTACAAACGCTTATTCCCCATCTAGTTCATGTTAATCGAGATAAACATTTGCAAACTCTGTTTTATTGCTAATTTTGTTGTAGATGTAGGGAAAATATATTTACAAGGGGAATATAGAAAAACAGTAGCCTTTAAGCACATACATATCTCTTAATAGCTGGTTGCTATGTGCAGTACCATTCTTTTTGCCACAGATTAATACTCTTTGCATATCAAAGACAAAAAAAAAATGAATAACGAATTCCCATTTGAGAAAATAACTATTGGAAAATTTAAGTAAATAACAAGCAATATCTCGAAAACGGTTCACTCAACAATAAAGATGTATATGACATAAGTTGTGTATTTTAACGCGATCTACATACTTTCGTACTCACCTATAAGATATAGAGGGTAGAGGTCGTACGAACGTAGCACTTTGAGAATCTATATTCAACAGTTGGTGTTACTCCTTAGAAAGGAAGTATCTGCTGATTTTTATTTAATTCTTTACATTTTACATAACACGTATGCACTGGCACAGCACAAAAGCACTACACACAATACTCAGTTTTAATATTTGCACTAATAACATCAGGAATAACTGAAGTCTGCAAACAGTCATTTCCCATGGGCAGCCTTACGTACAGAAAACGTGTGTGGCTGATCTATGCGTAAAAAGAGCCTGAGAGCGGATGTACGTCAGCGGTAAAATCTTTTAAATGCATTTTTATTGGCGATGGTAGAAAACGTGCAGTGGTGGATCGTGAAAATTCATATAAATGGATGTATCACCTCATAATAAGCCTCTATATACCAAGAATATTGAGTTTTTAAAAAGTCAGCAACTGTACCTGTGTTTCTATACGTGAACGTCAGATGGCAGCTTCGATACGTGTCCACGGAGACCTTAGTGCTAGGCAACTGTACCTCTGTTTCTATACGTGAACGGCAGATTGCAGCTTCGATACGTGTCCACGGAGACCTTAGTGCTAGGCAACTGTACCTCTGTTTCTATACGTGAACGGCAGATTGCAGCTTCGATACGTGTCCACGGAGACCTTAGTGCTAGGCAACTGCACCTCTGTTTCTATACGTGAACGGCAGATTGCAGCTTCGATACGTGTCCACGGAGACCTTAGCGCTAGGCAACTGCACCTCTGTTTCTATACGTGAACGGCAGATTGCAGCTTCGATACGTGTCCACGGAGACCTTAGTGCTAGGCAACTGTACCTCTGTTTCTATACGTGAACGGCAGATTGCAGCTTCGATACGTGTCCACGGAGACCTTAGTGCTAGGCAACTGTACCTCTGTTTGTATACGTGAACGGCAGATTGCAGCTTCGATACGTGTCCACGGAGACCTTAGTGCTAGGCAACTGCACCTCTGTTTCTATACGTGAACGGCAGATTGCAGCTTCGATACGTATCCACGGAGACCTTAGTGCTAGGCAACTGCACCTCTGTTTCTATACGTGAACGGCAGATTGCAGCTTCAATACGTGTCCACGGAGACCTTAGTGCTAGGCAACTGTACCTCTGTTTCTATACGTGAACGGGAGATTGCAGCTTCGATACGTGTCCACGGAGACCTTAGTGCTAGGCAACTGCACCTCTGTTTCTATACGTGAACGTCAAATTGCAGCTTCGATACGTGTCCACGGAGACCTTAGTGCTAGGCAACTGCACCTCTGTTTCTATACGTGAACGGCAGATTGCAGCTTCGATACGTATCCACGGGGACCTTAGTGCTAGGGAACTGCACCTCTGTTTGTATACGTGAACGGCAGATTGCAGCTTCAATACGTGTACACGGAGACCTTAGTGCTAGGCAGCTGTACCTCTGTTTCTATACGTGAACGGCAGATTGCAGCTTCGATACGTGTCCACGGAGATCTTAGTGCTAGGCAGCTATACCTGTTTCTATACGTGAACGTCAGATTGCAGCTTCGATACGTGTTCACGGAGACCTTAGTGCTAGGCAACTGTACCTGTGTTTCTATACGTGTCCACGGAGACCTTAGTGCTAGACAACTGTACCTCTGTTTCTATACGTGAACGGCAGATTGCAGCTTCAATACGTGTCCACGGAGACCTTAGTGCTAGTGCTAGGCAACTATACCTCTGTTTCTATACGTGAACGGCAGATTGCAGGTTCGATACGTGTCCACGGAGATCTTAGTGCTAGGCAACTATACCTGTTTCTATACGTGAACGGCAGATTGCAGCTTCGATACGTGTCCACGGAGACCTTAGTGCTAGGCAACTGTACCTGTGTTTCTATACGTGAACGTCAGATGGCAGCTTCGATACGTGTCCACGGAGACCTTAGTGTTAGGCAACTGTACCTCTGTTTCTATACGTGAACGGCAGATTGCAGCTTCGATACGTGTCCACGGAGACCTTTCGCTTCAGGTGACAAAATAACACTAGGCACTTGTGTGCCGTGGTGTAAGCCGCAATCACGGTATTGGTAGCGTGGATCTCCTTGGGGCTCTCCTCGGAGTTACCTCAACACCACGTACATGACCTGGTTCGTCACGGGTACGCAGGTCTGCACTACCACTTCCTCGGCGTTGAGCAGGCCCAGGAGGCGATCGTACCGGTACACCAGCTAGCACGTGGACATGTTATCGCGCGGTGGTGTTGCGTGTGCGAGGTATGGAAACTCAAGGACGCAAAACATGCACGACCGAGGGTTAAAAAGCAGAACAAGTAGTGACGTGGAGCGTTGTGATTGGTGTAAATAAGACGATCTCTGATAGGTGGACAAATTGAAATAACGTGATGTGATAGGCGAAAATAAAATCAAAGGTGATTGGATGAAAAATGACGAGAAGGAATTAGCGGTGAATTTGTGAACTAAGATGGCGAAGATTTTTTTTTTTTTTAAAAAAAAGGATAATATAAGTACGGCAACTGTAACGGTTTACGGCAAACGCGCGCCGCGCAATGCGTCACGCCGGGCATCTTGCTCAATATGATTTTTGTTTTATTGCCCGGGCGTGACGCATTGCGCGGCGCGCGTTTGCCGTAAACCGTTACAGTTGCCGTACTTATATTATCCTTTTTTTTAAAAAAAAAAAAAATCTTCGCCATCTTAGTTCACAAATTCACCGCTAATTCCTTCTCGTCATTTTTCATCCAATCACCTTTGATTTTATTTTCGCCTATCACATCACGTTATTTCAATTTGTCCACCTATCAGAGATCGTCTTATTTACACCAATCACAACGCTCCACGTCACTACTTGTTCTGCTTTTTAACCCTCGGTCGTGCATGTTTTGCGTCCTTGAGTTTCCATACCTCGCACACGCAACACCACCGCGCGATAACATGTCCACGTGCTAGCTGGTGTACCGGTACGATCGCCTCCTGGGCCTGCTCAACGCCGAGGAAGTGGTAGTGCAGACCTGCGTACCCGTGACGAACCAGGTCATGTACGTGGTGTTGAGGTAACTCCGAGGAGAGCCCCAAGGAGATCCACGCTACCAATACCGTGATTGCGGCTTACACCACGGCACACAAGTGCCTAGTGTTATTTTGTCACCTGAAGCGAAAGGTCTCCGTGGACACGTATCGAAGCTGCAATCTGCCGTTCACGTATAGAAACAGAGGTACAGTTGCCTAACACTAAGGTCTCCGTGGACACGTATCGAAGCTGCCATCTGACGTTCACGTATAGAAACACAGGTACAGTTGCCTAGCACTAAGGTCTCCGTGGACACGTATCGAAGCTGCAATCTGCCGTTCACGTATAGAAACAGGTATAGTTGCCTAGCACTAAGATCTCCGTGGACACGTATCGAACCTGCAATCTGCCGTTCACGTATAGAAACAGAGGTATAGTTGCCTAGCACTAGCACTAAGGTCTCCGTGGACACGTATTGAAGCTGCAATCTGCCGTTCACGTATAGAAACAGAGGTACAGTTGTCTAGCACTAAGGTCTCCGTGGACACGTATAGAAACACAGGTACAGTTGCCTAGCACTAAGGTCTCCGTGAACACGTATCGAAGCTGCAATCTGACGTTCACGTATAGAAACAGGTATAGCTGCCTAGCACTAAGATCTCCGTGGACACGTATCGAAGCTGCAATCTGCCGTTCACGTATAGAAACAGAGGTACAGCTGCCTAGCACTAAGGTCTCCGTGTACACGTATTGAAGCTGCAATCTGCCGTTCACGTATACAAACAGAGGTGCAGTTCCCTAGCACTAAGGTCCCCGTGGATACGTATCGAAGCTGCAATCTGCCGTTCACGTATAGAAACAGAGGTGCAGTTGCCTAGCACTAAGGTCTCCGTGGACACGTATCGAAGCTGCAATTTGACGTTCACGTATAGAAACAGAGGTGCAGTTGCCTAGCACTAAGGTCTCCGTGGACACGTATCGAAGCTGCAATCTCCCGTTCACGTATAGAAACAGAGGTACAGTTGCCTAGCACTAAGGTCTCCGTGGACACGTATTGAAGCTGCAATCTGCCGTTCACGTATAGAAACAGAGGTGCAGTTGCCTAGCACTAAGGTCTCCGTGGATACGTATCGAAGCTGCAATCTGCCGTTCACGTATAGAAACAGAGGTGCAGTTGCCTAGCACTAAGGTCTCCGTGGACACGTATCGAAGCTGCAATCTGCCGTTCACGTATACAAACAGAGGTACAGTTGCCTAGCACTAAGGTCTCCGTGGACACGTATCGAAGCTGCAATCTGCCGTTCACGTATAGAAACAGAGGTACAGTTGCCTAGCACTAAGGTCTCCGTGGACACGTATCGAAGCTGCAATCTGCCGTTCACGTATAGAAACAGAGGTGCAGTTGCCTAGCGCTAAGGTCTCCGTGGACACGTATCGAAGCTGCAATCTGCCGTTCACGTATAGAAACAGAGGTGCAGTTGCCTAGCACTAAGGTCTCCGTGGACACGTATCGAAGCTGCAATCTGCCGTTCACGTATAGAAACAGAGGTACAGTTGCCTAGCACTAAGGTCTCCGTGGACACGTATCGAAGCTGCAATCTGCCGTTCACGTATAGAAACAGAGGTACAGTTGCCTAGCACTAAGGTCTCCGTGGACACGTATCGAAGCTGCCATCTGACGTTCACGTATAGAAACACAGGTACAGTTGCTGACTTTTTAAAAACTCAATATTCTTGGTATATAGAGGCTTATTATGAGGTGATACATCCATTTATATGAATTTTCACGATCCACCACTGCACGTTTTCTACCATCGCCAATAAAAATGCATTTAAAAGATTTTACCGCTGACGTACATCCGCTCTCAGGCTCTTTTTACGCATAGATCAGCCACACACGTTTTCTGTACGTAAGGCTGCCCATGGGAAATGACTGTTTGCAGACTTCAGTTATTCCTGATGTTATTAGTGCAAATATTAAAACTGAGTATTGTGTGTAGTGCTTTTGTGCTGTGCCAGTGCATACGTGTTATGTAAAATGTAAAGAATTAAATAAAAATCAGCAGATACTTCCTTTCTAAGGAGTAACACCAACTGTTGAATATAGATTCTCAAAGTGCTACGTTCGTACGACCTCTACCCTCTATATCTTATAGGTGAGTACGAAAGTATGTAGATCGCGTTAAAATACACAACTTATGTCATATACATCTTTATTGTTGAGTGAACCGTTTTCGAGATATTGCTTGTTATTTACTTAAATTTTCCAATAGTTATTTTCTCAAATGGGAATTCGTTATTCATTTTTTTTTTGTCTTTGATATGCAAAGAGTATTAATCTGTGGCAAAAAGAATGGTACTGCACATAGCAACCAGCTATTAAGAGATATGTATGTGCTTAAAGGCTACTGTTTTTCTATATTCCCCTTGTAAATATATTTTCCCTACATCTACAACAAAATTAGCAATAAAACAGAGTTTGCAAATGTTTATCTCGATTAACATGAACTAGATGGGGAATAAGCGTTTGTAAAAATACTTTGTACAAGAGATGAGAAAAGTCATGTGAGTGTTACACATCAGATTTTTTTTATGTGTTTCAGTGGGTGAATAATAATTAGTTTTGTTGGTATCGTTATCACAGTACTGTTTCACTTGTGAAATCCCGTTCTCTTTGTATTAAAAAAAAATGGCTCTAACGATTTTGATGAAAAATATCGTATGTTTAATATAATGTCGTGAGAAATGAAATGTATATCTCGAATTTTCTGGGAATGTCTCCAAAAGTATTCTTCATTGTGAACGTCTTTTTCATAACTGAAAAACCGTAAGAGATAGACAAAATTTTACTACACAAAAAATGTAGATCGCGTTAAAATACACATCTTATGTAATATACATTTTTGTTGTTGAGTGAACCGTTTTCGAGATATTGTTTGTTAATTTTCCAATATTTATTTTCTCAAATGGGACTTCGTTATTCATTTTTTTTTTGTCTTTGATATGCAAACAGTATTAATCTGTGGCAAAAAGAATGGTGTTGCACATAGCAACCAGCTATTAAGAGATATGTATGTGCTTAAAGGCTACTGTTTTTCTATATTCCCCTTGTAAATATATTTTCCCTACATCTACAACAAAATTAGCAATAAAACAGAGTTTGCAAATGTTTATCTCGATTAACATGAACTAGATGGGGAATAAGCGTTTGTAAAAATACTTTGTACAAGAGATGAGAAAAGTCATGTGAGTGTTACACATCAGATTTTTTTTATGTGTTTCAGTGGGTGAATAATAATTAGTTTTGTTGGTATCGTTATCACAGTACTGTTTCACTTGTGAAATCCCGTTCTCTTTGTATTAAAAAAAAATGGCTCTAACGATTTTGATGAAAAATATCGTATGTTTAATATAATGTCGTGAGAAATGAAATGTATATCTCGAATTTTCTGGGAATGTCTCCAAAAGTATTCTTCATTGTGAACGTCTTTTTCATAACTGAAAAACCGTAAGAGATAGACAAAATTTTACTACACAAAAAATGTAGATCGCGTTAAAATACACATCTTATGTAATATACATTTTTGTTGTTGAGTGAACCGTTTTCGAGATATTGTTTGTTAATTTTCCAATATTTATTTTCTCAAATGGGACTTCGTTATTCATTTTTTTTTTGTCTTTGATATGCAAACAGTATTAATCTGTGGCAAAAAGAATGGTGTTGCACATAGCAACCAGCTATTAAGAGATATGTATGTGCTTAAAGGCTACTGTTTTTCTATATTCCCCTTGTAAATATATTTTCCCCTACATCTACAAGAAAATTAGCAATAAAATAGAGTTTGCAAATGTTTATCTCGATTAACATGAACTAGATGGAGCATAAGCGTTTGTAAAAATACTTTGTACAAGAGTAGAGAACGTCATGTGAGTGTTACACATCAGATTTTTTTTTTATACAAGAAAATTAGCAATAAAATAGATTTTGCAAATGTTTATCTCGATTAACATGAACTAGATGGGGAATAAGCGTTTGTAAAAATACTTTGTACAAGAGTTGAGAAAGTCATGTGAGTGTTACACATCAGATTTTTTTTTTTGTTTCAGTGGTATCGTTATCACAGTACTGTTTCACTTGTGAAATCCCGTTCTCTTTGTATTAAAAAATGGCTCTAACGATTTTGATGAAAATATCATATATTTAAGATAATGTCGAGAGAAATGAAATGTATATCTCGAATTTTCTGGGAATGTCTCCAAAAGAATTCTTCATTGTGAACGACTTTTTCATAACTGATAAACCGTAAGAGATAGACAAAAGTTTGCTACACAAAAAATGTAGATCGCGTTAAAATACACAACTTATGCCATATACATTTATTTTGTTGAGTGAACCGTATTTCGAGATATTGCTTGTTATTTCCTTTAAATTTTCCAATACTTATACTTTTTCTCAAATGCGTTATTCATTTTTACTTTCTCTACTACGTATAGTAAGTAGGGGAAGTATTGCATTCCACCCAAAAATTCGTTACCGAGATTTCACTGGAAATACATGTTTTGAGAATCTCTGAATCCAAAAAAAAAAAAAGCATTTTTGGAAACATGTCCGTGTGTGTGTCTGTCTGTGTGTCTGTGTGTCTGTGAACAGCATAACTCAAAAACGAACAGTCGGATAAACACCAAACTTGGTATTTAGGTTCAGTATCTTCCAGAGATGCGACACGAAGGTTTTCAAGAAAATCCCCCCACCCCAGACTACCCTTTACATGGAACATTTTTCGAAAATTTTAATTTTCTCAAAAACGGCTCTAACGATTTTGATTAAAACATAATATGTTTAAGATATTGTCATGTCAAATAAAATGTATATCTCGAATTTTCTGGGAATGTCTCCAAAAATATTCTTCATTGTGAACGACTTTTTTGCATAACTGGTAAACCATAAGAGATAGACAAAATTTTACTACACAAAAAATGTAGATCGCGTTAAAATACACAACTTATGTCATATACGTTTCTTTTGTTGAGTGAACCGTTTTCGAGATATTGCTTGTTATTTCCTTAAATTTTCCAATACTTATACTTTTTCTCAAATTCGTTTATTCATTTTTTTTATGTCCTGAACATGCAAACAGAATGGAATTCGCCACATAGCAACCAGCGTTAAAATATTTGACTATCGCTTAAAAGCTACCAATTAGATTGTACAAGAGTAGAGAAAGTTATGTGAGTGTAACAAATCAGTTTTTTTATACGCTACTATTTTAGTGTGTGTGTGTGTGTGTGTGTGTGTGTGTGTGCGCGCGCGCGCGCGAGTACGTGCCTAGGAACCGTGCGCCACAAGCCAAAACGACGTCGTTATAGAAAAACTTTATCAATTGCCTACCGGCCAGGGACAACCGCTAAAAAACCTGAAAAAAGCTCTAAGAGTATTCTAACGCTTACCGATCTGGAAAACCCTTGAAAACAAGATAGTACACTTTTGAGATATTGCTTGTTATTTCCTTAAATTTTTCAATACTTTTTTACTTTCTCTACTACGTATAGTAAGTAGGGGAAGTATTGCATTCCGCCCAAAAATTCGATACCGAGATTTCACCGGAAATACACGTTTTGAGACCTCCTGAATCAAAAAAAAAAAAAAAAAAAAAAAAAAAAAAAAAAAAAAAAAGCATTTTTGGAAACATGTCCGTGTGTGTGTGCCTGTCTGTGTGTCTGTCTGTCTCTCTGTGTGTGTGTGTGTGTGTGTGCGCCAGTACGTGCCTAGTATCCGCGCGCCGACAAGGTAAAACTTCATCATTTGCCTACCGGGCAGGGACAACCGCTAAAAACCTGAGAAAACCTCCAAAATTAGAAACGCCTTCGTCAACCAGTACAGAAAACGCCTACCAACCAGGGAAAACCTATGAAAAAGCAGAAAGAGCTTGCATTTGTTTACCATCCGCAGAAAACTCCCAAAAAAAAAAAAAAAAAAAAAAAAAAAAAAAAAACTAGTCATTTTAAAAAAAAAAAAGGAAAAAGACGAATAATATAAGTATGGTAGAAACAGCTTGCATTCGTCTACCAACCAGAGAAAACCCCCGAAACACTAGTTATTTAAAATTGCTGATGAGTTCTGGATAGGCTTTTGCAAATGTTGGTAGCAAAACTTGCCTTTTCCATCACCTCCAACATACCCCACTCCCACACCTTTTTTTCTTTCCACCAATCATAATCTCTCTTATTCTCGCCAATCAGCAACTTTCATTTGTTCCTTTCCACCAATAACATCACTTCTTATTCCCACCAATGACAACTTCACACGTCACTTTCTGTTATACTTTTTATCCCTCGTTCGCCATCTTTCCCCCCTCTTTCAGACCCCAACCACCGCACAGTCAACACCTCGCCGCTCCTTAACCTCAACTTCGTGCCTCCGCCATCTTATTTAGTTCACATTTTTACCACCGCGCCTCTCATCTCTCAACCAGATTGCCTGCAAGAACAGATCTCGTTCATTCGCACCTCGACGGTTGCCTCGGCAGCAGCTACTGCCAACACCTACGTCGTACACGTTTTTGACCGCTTTCGACCGGCTTGAGAACCCTGCTCCTACGTACGCTAGCGACCATCACGATGGTCCAGTACCAGGTTTTGGTATAGTTAAATTACGCCTCTGCAAAGGGTGTCTGTACCGCTTTAAAAACCTAGGTATATCAGTGCGTAGTGATGTTGGTTGATCTTAAAGCTGGTTAAGCATTTTCAAAAACAGTTTGCTTTTATTTTCCCGCCTCGCGTGCCGCGCTTTTGGTGACGCATCCACACCGGTAACAGGTAAGTAACACACGCATAATTATTTTTCGCACCTGCTTGGCGTAGGAATATATCCTTTCGTGTTTTGGTACTGTAACCTCAAACCTCCTTACCCTCCTCTTGCGTCCGCCATCTTGTTTAGTTCTCACCGCATCTCCTTGTCGCAGACCCTCCGCCATTTTTAGTTCCCGCTATTTTAACCTCAAAATCTACTCTTCTAACCTCTTGCTACCGCCATCTTCTTTTAGTTCCCATTCTCACCACCGCGTCTCCTTACCCCCACCTCTTGCGACCGCCATGTTCACCACTAACCTCCAAATTTCCTCGTCCTTAAACCTCTTGTCTCAACCACCTTGTTTAGTTCCCATTTTCGCCACCGCATCTCATATCGCCCCATCTCTCTATCCACTCAAGAAAACTACCATCCAACGTTCAAAAATTGCTGATCAGTTCACGACAGGCTTTTGCAAATCTTGTTGCTAGCAAAACTTACCTTTCCCATCACCTCCAACATACCCCATTCCTTTTTCTTTCCACCAATCATAACCTCTCTTATTCTTACCAATCAGCAACTTTCATTTGCTCCTTTCCACCAATAAAATCACTTCTTATTCCCACCAATCACAACTTCACACGTCACTTTCTGTTACACTTTTTATCCCTCGCTCCCCATCTTTTCCCTCTTTCAGTCCCGACCTCCGCACACACAACACCTCGCCGCTGCTCACATCTCCGAACCAAATTGCCGGCGAGAACAGATCTCGTTTATTCACACCTCGACGGTTGACTCGACAGCAGCTACTGCGAACACCTACGTCGTACACGTTTTTGACCGCTTTCGACCGGCTTGAGAACCCTGCTCCTACGTACGCTAGCGACCATCACGATGGTCCAGTACCAGGTTTTTGGTATAGTTAAATTACGCCTCTGCAAAGGGTGTCTGTACCGCTTTAAAAACCTAGGTATATCAGTGCGTAGTGATGTTGGTTGATCTTAAAGCTGGTTAAGCATTTTCAAAAACAGTTTGCTTTTATTTTTCCGTCTCGCGTGCCGCGCTTTTGGTGACGCATCCACACCGGTAACAGGTAAGTAACACACGCATAATTATTTTTCGGACCTGCTTGGCGTAGGAATATATCCTTTCGTGTTTTGGTACTGTAACCTCAAACCTCCTTACCCACCTCTTGCGTCCGCCATCTTGTTTAGTTCTCACCGCATCTCCTTGTCGCAGACCCTCCGCCATTTTTAGTTCCCACTATTTTAACCTCAAAATCTACTCTTCTAAAACTCTTGCTACCCCCATCTTCTTTTAGTTCCCATTCTCACCACTGCGTCTCCTTACCCCCACCTCTTGCGACAGCCGTGTTCACCACTAACCTCCAAATTTCCTCGTCCTTAAACCTCTTGTCTCAACAACCTTGTCTAGTCCCCATTTTCGCCACCGCATCTCATATCGCCCCCATCTCTCTATCCACTCAAGAAAACTACCATCCGACGTTCAAAAATTGCTGATCAGTTCAAGACAGGCTTTTGCAAATCTTGCTGCTAGCAAAACTCACCTTTCCCATCACCTCCAACATACCCCACTCCTTTTTCTTTCCACCAATCATAATCTCTCTTATTCTTACCAATCAACAACCTTCATTTGCTCCTTTCCACCAATAACATCACTTCTTATTCCCACCAATCACAACTTCACACGTCACTTTCCTTTACACTTTTTATCCCTCGCTCCCCATCTTTTCCCCCATTTCAGTACCGACCTCCGCACACACAACACCTCGCCACCCAGCTCCTCTCCATCACGCGACCTCCATACTCCTCCATCTCCCTTCCTCCATCTCCCACCCCAAATTAACGAACCAATCAAAACACTACACGTCACTTCCTCAATTCTTTCAACTCGTCCCGGATGAGCCAACCGATTTAACGATAATCCTAACGCTCAGGGCGCTTTTCAAACTTACCGCCGCCGCCGTCGCACGCAGCGACACTAGCGACACTAGCGCCCCTAGCGGCAGGATTATCGTTAAAACAATTGGCTCATCCGGGACTATTACTACTAATATCTCTGCGGTATCTATTACTGTAAATGTGGGCCCTATTATCCGTTTTGCTGATACAGCGATGTTTTCATCGTGCAAGGAACTTCATTAATTAAATTATGATTCTCTGTGCTCCAATAAACTACATGACCCATTTAAGTGAAATCATGCTTCATCTTTGAAAATAATATTAAACATGGATGAACAGTACCGTCAACAATATTTTGTAAAATTCACTTACAGAAATCGGCTCGTTTTTCGTCCTTATGTGGTTGTGATTCATGAACTAAAGTCACTTTGTGGAGTTTAAAATTTAAAAGTTAAGCAGCTATATGAGCAAAGATTTTTTAAACACTCACGTTCTGTAACATGTCTTAAACACTTCTATGAAGAGCGTTCGAATGATGTACAATTTAGTCCATTTTTTCTTCCATTAGAACATGAGTTTTTCACTTCTTAGGTTTAGCGTTAGCGGTCATGTTATCTTAAACGTATTAACCAGACATATAACAGTTTCTCTACCTGGAACTGGATAGCCAGGAAATGTCTCTTGAAATTGTCTACACAACCGTCTACATGATTCGGTTTTTACGTATGTATCGCATATAAAAATGTTGTTCAAGCTTGAATAAATTTCAATGTTTCGGTAGTCATTTCAGTGGACTAATAGCAAGACAAAAACAGCAATATTAATAATAATAATAATAATAATAATAATAATACTCTTAAAGTAATTCACACAGCGTAGATGTCTTGAATAAACTTTCACATTTGAGATGTAAAATGAGCAAAAGCTAGTCTTTAAAGCTCGAATTGAAGGCAGCAACTGACAGGGGAATACACCTGATAAAGTAACCTTGGGCGGCTCACTGACCACTTGTGCGATGACGGAACCGAGGTCACTGCAGTACAAACGAGCTACGCATATACGCGATCTATGGTCCGCCTGTAAATTAAACATATGGTAGTAACCTACTTCTAAATGTATAATAGGTGGACGTAGTAAATTCGGAATTTGGTTCCGATCAGTATTTCAATCAAATATCTATCTTAAAGATTCAGAAATTAATTTGCATAACGAAATGCTCTCTGCTGTTAAGTTAAGATGTCTTTTTTCAACACTCGCATCTGCTCGCAGAGAACGGTGGATACTTTTAAATAGAAAATTTGCAACTAATACTTCAGAAATAATCATTCAATTCTTAAAACGTGTGCTTTTTTCCAAGATAATAATGCAAATGAAGCATTAAGGAGCAATATATACGATATAAATCAAATAGCTACTATATTCACAAACATTTACATAGATTATAATGAAGAGTAACATAAATATATTGTTATTGCGATACTCCATGTATGCCCAATAACATTCGGGGAAACCTCGTTCGACCAAGCTATGGCTGGACTAACTTACTACCGGAAGAATTTCAGCGGACCTAATACGAGAATAAATGGATAGGTAGGAGCGATGGAACGAGAGGACCTAAAGCTTTTACCGTAGACTCCAAACAACGTTGGGATTTGTTGCAGTTAGAGGTGAAGGCTGACTTAAAATCACCACCAAGATCTTCAGTTGCAAACGAAACAACAGAGAGATCCCGCAATCCTTAAGTAAAACAAGTATTTAAATATGAACTTATTTGAAATATAAATTTAAATTAATTTATTATTTAATGTACAATAAGTTACTAATTCCCAGTCCATAACTGCTCTTGCAAACATTTATGATCTTTTTAGAGCCTTAGAATTACAAGTTACTTTTTACAGAAGTAGACTTTTTCCCTTTTTGTGCTTTTAAAATTTAACACAATGTAAGTGCAGTGTTCTGAGATGAAATGCATGTATTTTTATCACTTTTCCAAACAGTCTTCTTAGAGATACACAATAAAGCTTTAAGGAAGCCATTATTAAAATGCAAGCTATTGTTCTTCTGTAAGTTGTTCATCTAGTAGTAATGCTTTAATAACAACCATAGATAAGAATATTTTTGTTTTTATATCAGCGTCCTATTAGCCCAGAACATCTGCACAACCTTTGCAATGGTTTATACATTTTTTTCTCCCTTCATTCATATTTTCTTCCTTCGGTTTAAGGTTTCTTTCTCGCAGTTGCTAAATAATTCACGATGCATTAGAGAAAGGTAGAACGGGAGGCACAAAATACGGTTTTGAATCTGCAAACTTAGGATGAAAGGAAGGGGAGGGGAATACAACAAAAGAATACGAAATTACGGTCTCTATATAGGCAGTGCAAGCAACCACCCACGATCAGGAGCTCCTTGTGAGGGGTAAAACAGCGAAGGGCAATGAATTGCGTGTATGTGTGTGTGTGTGTGTGTGTGTGTGTGTGTGTCTAAGTCCCTGCATCCATCAAACTTTCTCCTCTCTCTCTATCTCTCGTTATTTTTTAACCCCCTTAACGTTCTCTAATGGAAAGAGGCGAAAGAGAAGAACAGGAGAGGTAACATTGGCCTTAAAACTTAACGAACTCCTTTTCTGCACCCTCTAAGATCTGCTAGGTGTGTCATCATGTTGGCTTCTTACTGTTCCTCCACCGCACTCGGTGTCATAGCAAGGACCATTATAGTGCAGAATTTATCGGCTCGTAACGTGGGATAAGGGGTTGCAGTTTCAAGGAACTCCTTTACAGGATTATGCTATCCATCCCTTCAAAACCGGAGGGTAGCTCCGTGAAACAAAGAAGCCAATATCAGGTAGGTACACTCTGAGGATATAAATGTATTCATGTCCTCCAACCAGTTCATTTAAAACACTATGTTTAAGCGCAAAAGACCTTAAGAAGCTATCACTTTACGAGATGCTATGCATGTCCCAAGGCAAAAGGTGCTAAACCTAGCATCTTATAGCTAATGGCGAGGGTAAACTCTACGGTTTATAAAAAGAAACATAAGTATTTTAAGCCCACTTACTATAACATCTGGTATTAAACCTCAGGATATTCACGTTCTCAGACAGAAATATGTTACTGCTTCTAACATTTGATTTTATCATCAGGCTAAGGATCCCAGACAATTTAGCAACCAACATTACTATAGAGTTCTATAAACACAGTACTGCTGATGTAAACAAAAATGCCAATGCGCTCCTTAGTTGCTGCTGTAAACATTGCATCCAGTGATGGTGGAAAATGAAGTAGGACACATATATCGGAATAAGAGACAAAGTGTATTGTGCCGCTAAAGCGATATAAACACATTAGATGCTGTGCTTTCGGAATACTGAGAGGTTGGTTTAAACCAGGTATCCTCCCATCTACCGAGTGACCCAATGCCATAAGAACCAGCTACGCGGAGTGTTTCCACTAAGTGTGTGGACACTGTTTCCCGGTGCAGCTGCAATTGAGGTTACGCTCTGACGTGACTTTGCCTTGTTCTGCTCTGCAGTATTGTGTTGATTGTAATGCGGTGTAGTGCAATTGTTACGCGTTCTTTACTATTGCACAGCGTGTATTTATGTATGATTGGTATATGTAAAAGCAGTCATCTCATCAGCAGATCAGGATAGCTTCTGAAAAGGTGCCTAAACTGAATTGACAACGACGGTGGCCAGTTTCAGCACCTTTTCATAACGTTGATAAGCAAAGTCTTTAAACATCGTTAAGAAAATTACTGTGTGGTTACATCAGCGCCACTCTATGATTGCTACAGACGGCAACGCGCGCCGCCATAGCGAACCGAAAAAAAACACCGCGCAGCCGGTTCATAGTTCATTGTGTCTCCCTGTATTTGTTTATAAAAATTTACATGCATTCCAGTTGCATTAGCTCTGTTATGTCATATACTTAATTCACACGGTTATGAAAATGTAAATTTTAAAACTATTCTCGAATATATTACAGTAAATGAAGAACTAATTTGTATTGCATAACAACACTATTCCACGACAGCAGCCAATGAGAGGTGACTAGTGCAGTGACCGTAAAGAGAGACGGGGTAAAGTTATATTGAACAGGTCTCAGTCAAGAAGCGGATTGTACACGGCCTCACCGGTAAACAACTCCCCAATGCACTACTTCACTCCACCATACTCGATGCGCAGTAAACTTGACTTCACTCTTAAGTGTGATTCTTGGCCGGTTTATTACTGCTTCGGTGCCACATTAATATCTTCCAAGTTCTCCTTCTCAAATACTTGCCAACAGTAAGAAAGAATGCGTTGCATTCAACCCAAAAGTTCTATACGAAGATTTTACGGAAATACAGATTTTGAGATTAACTAAATACTCCCCAAACAAAATCTGTGTGTTTTGTGTGTGTGTGTGTATGTGTGTAAAATTAAATTGAGTTCTATTTATGGAGCTCCTTAACTGCTATGGTTCTTAGCGTCCCATTCTATACTGTGCGTGGAAGACTTGAACTTTTGCTCAGAGGCCTCTTAATCAGGCTTGAGGTTCTTTTACGTTCCGTATAGACCACTGGCTTTAGTTCCCTTCCGAAGGATGCTATGTTACTCCTGAAAAAATGCATCGCCTTCAGCCGGGTTTGAACCTGCGACCTATGTAGGTAGGTAGGTTAGGTTAGGTAAGGTAATGTATATGTTAGAGGTCTGTACGGGCCAAAATTCTTAGGCCCAGCCAAACCTGACCCGGTCTGAAACAAACCCAGCCCGAGAGTAGGTTACCAATTGTCTAATTTGATTTTATGAAATTAATTTTAAGTTATTATTATTATTATTCCAAGAACCGTTACTGCCTGCGGTCCGACTCGATACTCGGGTTCAATTTCCGGTACTGACATGGGAAGTTTTCCCCTTTGCTGGAGGACTTGTAAGGGTTGCATTCAGGCCCTTGGAGCCAACTTTACAGAAATAGTGGTGGCTGATGTCCTAAAATTATCATGTAGTAAGCGGCATGTTGACATATACTGCTTTATTGACCATATGTTGCCCCTATTACTATTGTCTGCCCGAGATGTCCAAGGTGTAGGTGAATGGAGACAGCCTTAACTTGAAGTTGGCGTGCTGTTGGCGCGAATCGGGGATTTATTTACTACAACTAATGTTACTACAGCTATGGATGTGTGCATACTGCAACAATTTTGCTATCCTGCAATCAATATGCCGTATCAAATAATATGATAAATCATTTTTTGTCCTTATTCTCTGCATATCTACATGAAACATATTTCATTATTTTTAATTTTCTCAGAAATTGTGATGATTTGGGTAAAAATACCGTACGTTTAGTATATTTACATGACAAATAAAATGCTATGTTGAATATGACAAATTAATTCTTCTTCGTCCTTATTTTCCAGCCAGAACACGAAAAACATTTTTCAAATTAAGCTCGACGGCTGGGCCCAAGACCATGCAGACTTTTACTGTCTGTCTATGAACAGCATAATTCAAAAATAAAAAGTCGGTTAAATACAAAATTTGCTATTTAAGTCCAGAATCTTACAACGATGCGACACGACGATTTTCAATAAAATATTGCGCCCAAAAATGCACTTGGCGTGGAAAATCTTTCGTTATTCTTAATTTCTTAAAAAATGGCTCTAACGATTTTGATTAAAGTATGTGCCATTTAAATGTTTACATGACAAATAAAACCTATGTTTTGAATTTCCTGGGATTAACCTGTGAAATACTCTTCATTCGTAAGAACGAAGGCAATAACGTACTACACAGCAATGTAGAGGCAGACAATGGGGTTTTCAAACAATATTTTTGTAATATCAGCCATTTACGAGATACACATTGTTATTGGTTAGAATTTTTCAATGCATAGTCAGTTTTTGAAGTGCCAAATCTATTTAGTTGTTTCTTGCGATGTTCGGGAAGGAGTTTGGAATTTTTAGGCCAGCATATACTGACTTCCTTTTCTTGATTTCCTCCATCCGCTTCGTACCTATTAAGAAATGTATAATGAAAGTATTTCTGCAAATCTTTAACTCTGTGAACATAATGTGCAATACATTTCAATGAAATATAATTACACATTAATTACCTTTTGCAAAATACTAAGTAATTGAGAACGCTTTATATATGATGAGAAAATTAATTGAGGAATATAAAATATGCGGACCAAATATTAACTTTAACAAAGCTGAATATTTATCATCTTCCTCAACAACGAACACGGATTGAAAACCTAGAATGGTAAATAAATATAAATATTTGGCCTGAATCATAGAAGCGGATGGAACTAGTTGATTAGAAATGGAAAAACATCTGATGTGATGCATTCATATGACTTTCTCTACCCTCTGTCTTTATTAGTGAGTATACAAGCTATACTTACTAAGGTTATTTTTCCATATACTACGTTTTAATCTAAATAAATCTTTGAAAAAATAACTACATCACACATTTCGTTATATATGCAAAAGAATAGCGATAATCAATTCCATACTGTTTCCATTCAATCGCGAGAAATAACTGAAAATCAATGGGACTTTAAAAGAATGCCAAGGATTGAACAATTCGAACCTTTAATAACAGATATTTCAGAAATTCTTATGCCACAAATAACTTATTTTAAATAAATTTGTTTTAAACAGACCTACATTTTTTGTGGTACGTTTTCGGCCATCGCTTAACGTTTACAGGTTATACAAGATTATTCAAAATTCCTTCCGAATGAAGACGTCTTCCTAGCTATTACCAGAATATTCCAGTTAGGTCGTTGTTTATAATTTACATATTTTAAGTTTAATCAAATATTTATAATTTAATCAAAATAGTTAGTACTATTCTTTAGAAAATCAAAACTTTCCAAATGTTTTCCATGTAAAGGGAGAATTTTCTTGAAAATATCTTGCTTAACTCAAATATCAAGTTTAGCATTTATCAGACTTTCATTTTTGAGTTATGGTGTTCACGGACACACGCGAACATGCTTCTATAAATGTTTTATTTGGATTCAGGGAGTCTCAAAACATATGGTTCCCTGAAATCTCGGTAACGAATTTTTGGGTATAATGCAATACCTTCTTTACCTATTATGCACGTGGTAGAGAGAGTAAAAAGAATAAGTGAACGAAGAAAAAAATTGTAATATAGCACTGAATATTGTGGAGAAGGAACATTTCAAATAAAACTTAGAAACTCATTTATAATTCAATAGAAAAAAGTATAGTCTCTATGGAGGAGAAATGTGGACAATATGTAGGCAGCAGTAAGAAAATTGTTAACAACAGAGATGGGTTTTTGGCCAGGGCTTCTCGAATCTCAAGAAGGGATAAAATTAAAAATATAATAGCTCGAAATAATGGATGTGGAAAACAACTATTGGAAATAATATAAGAGAGGATTAAAATGGTTCGGGCACGTGAAAAAATGGGAAACGATAGAGTGATGAGAATGGTGCTAAAATGGAAAACTGAAGGAAACAGAGGACGGGTAGACAAAGGGAACAAACGATGTATGGGATCCGAAGAAGCATAGCATCTAGAGGACTAACAGATGAAATGTGCATAGGACATGAATTTTGGAGAATGGGCTGTAAGAAAACTACTGTATGGTAGATAATTCCTAAATAAAAGAATTTGATGTGTTACACTCACTTGACTTTCCCTACTTTTGTAAAACTATTTTCAGAAACGCTTATTCTGCATCTAATTCATGTTAATCGAGATAAAAATTTGCAGAAACATCTTACTGCTAATTTTCTTGTAGGTGTAAGGGGTATATCGCTTTAAGCGATAGTCAAATGTTTTAAGAGCTGATTTCTGGTTTTAAGAGCATTTTATTCTCTTTGCATGTCCAGGACATAAAAAAAACCAATATCGAATTCTCAGTTGAGAATAAGTATAAGTATTGGAAAATTCAAACAAATAACAAGGAAGGTCTCGGGAATGGTTCACTGGGCAAAAAAATGTATAAGACATAAATTGTGTGTTTCAATGAGATCTACATTTTTGTGTAGTAAATTTTTGTCCTTCTCTTACGGTTTACCAGTTATGCGAAAGTCATTCAGTATGAAGAGGAGCTTTGGGAACATTCCCATAAAATTCAAGATATATGTTTAATTTGTCATGAAAATGTCCAAAATATATGATATTTTAAACAAAATCGTTAGAGCCATTTTTGAGAAAATCAAAATTTTCGAAAAATGTTCCATGTAAGGAAAGTGGGGGATTTTCTATAAAATCCTCGTGTCGTATCTTTGGAACATCTGAACCTAAATACCAAGTTTGATATTTATCGTACTTTTTGTTTTTGAGCTAGGCTCTTCACAGACACATAAATACACAAACACAGACACACACGGGCCTTTTACTAAAAATGTTTTTTGTTTTGGTTTCAGAGAGCCTCAAAACATGTATTTTCGGCAAAATTTCGGTATCAAACTTTTGGGTGGAATGGAATACATTATTATACTAGTAGGGAAATTAAAAATCATGTAGATAGAAATATAATTAAGCTTTCGTAAGAATAGTATATGAAGATGATAGTGAGTAGCGAAAGTCATGTGAATGTAACATATTAAATTTTTTCGATCATAACCCAGTTTTTTTCTACATCTGTTGTCTTTCACTGACATTACACTATATAAATTGCTAGTGTAATGTGAGTACCAAAACTTTAATAACACAATTAGGACTCTGAAACCCCTACTTTTTCCTGCCTCCTGAATATAATAATATTTTTTGATTTGACGTTTTATCTTTTCCGGTCGCTGTGCTGTGCAGGGACTGAATACTCGCTGTAAACGGATGTGGTTCACATTTTTGGAAATTAGGAAAAACCGAACTGGTAATCATTGGAAATGTGTGTTTTCCCATGTGGTCTACGTCAGATCTTTCCCGTTAATTGTCATTTCCAACAGCATGCGGTCATGCATTTGTCCCCACTGTTTCAATGTAATCAATCTGCAATCCCAAATAGAACACGAAAACGGAAATAAATTTCCGCTTCACGAAAAAAATACAAAGTTCCACATAGAAGCACTGAAAAATATGTGGCTTTCCTAGCAGCAGTAGTCTGCAATTTCAGACTATGTCTTTCAAAAGCAATTTCAAACAAATCGGTGTAGGCAGCTATTGTCACTAGGTTGAAGTTACAGACTTTATGCAATTAACATTATTCAAAATTGTTTTTAACACAAAATAGCAGTTTATAATAAAACAAAATTGTAACCAAATAAAATTAGAACAATGCTGTTTACCTCATGTTTCTAATACATTGATGGCGCCCCCGGGAGGGAGGGATGAGGTGAAGGAGACATTGGGCGGACGGAACTAGGAGTGACGGCACAGCAGTGACAGGGACCCTGCAGTTTCCAGTTATAGACATCCCGGCAGTCGAACAGGCTCAGGCTCCAACCCCCTTCCAAGGGGGTACTGATACCCCGGCAACTAGCCGAAGTCAGAGGGACGGGAAAAGTTCACAGAGAGCAACCTTTTCCCCTGCACCAAAACACCATCGCCGGCACTTCGAACACTGAAATACACCAAACGTTGTGATGGATGAATGACATGGTGAATGGAACGAAATGGAGGGACAGGAAATTCGAAGAAGGAAATAAACCACTCCAGCATTCGCTTGACGACCCGGGAAAACCCCGAAAGAACTCCATAGGTCAGAGTGGGTGGACGCCGGGAATTGAACTGAATACGGCCACAGACCATACCATCTGAGCTATTCCACTCGGTTCCTAGTATATAGTTAGGGAGTGTTATTCAAATTCCACGCATTTGGCTTTCGTGTACTGTGTTTGGAAAATCAACAAGCCTCCTCAGTTATTTTTTTAGTCTCTTTCTTTGCAAATGGATTATTTGAGCTTACTTTAACCCATTTGGTTAATAAGTTGATAATTTTAAATAGTCACCTTAAAGGTATTTAGAATAAAAAGGAGGATAAAACGTTTGTTTTCTGAACAAAGAATGGGATATAATTTTCGTAAATACCTCTAACGATAGTACATGATGCTATTTATATCAGCTTTTAGCCTTAATCTTGGAATATTCTACTTGATTGTCGGAAGGAATTTTGAAATACTGTAATGTTTTGGGTAAGCTAAAAATCTCGTCACCGATTGGATTAGAAATAGCGAAGGGATCTCCAATCAACGAAGATTGGTACAACGCATTGACTACCAAATGGGCCGATTTTATCTTGCAGCGACTACCAGGAGGAAGGGATCAAGTAGAAGATCCGTAAGGCTGCACGTGTTAAGCGAAGGGGTGTTGTGCTTATCCTAACGTTGAAGCTAGCCCACTATGAATGGATACCTTCTGGAGATCTTTCAACAAGTTGTCCAACTAACCGGTCACCAAAGATAAATCCTCTCCACAACGCGAATTCCCCTCAATGATGTGCGCTGACCCTCTCGGAATTTAATTCTCAATTAGACTGGCAGACAGTAAAAATTGACCGTAACTAGCATTTTGCATAAAAGGAAGTGCTGCTAACTAACAGCAGCTAAAGCTGAACTCCATAGTAATCCAAACCAAGAGATGATTGGTCTCAAAATACAATTTCAGCCAAAGAAAAATTTATTCTAAACATACGCCAGGGTGCAGAAGGGCCGCTGAATCTTAACAGGCAGCTGCCGAGGAGCTACATGATACCTTCCTTCTTTCTATTGTATCTAAAACAAAAACCGTCATCGTTAAACATCATTTTCTTTACAATAGTCATCCTGCGGTTAAACCCTGTTGAGGGTGGGTACTCAGCAAATTCACTCGGGTTAAAACTTAGTATGCCAGTCGAAGACATCACTCGCTAGTATGTTCTACCACCTCGGCAATTCTTACCTCTTTTTGTTATCGCACTTCGTCCGCTCGGTGCTGGTCACTGTCAGTCCCTCTGCTCTGCGTATGGCTACAAACGCAACATCTTGCGACCAAGAGTTTTGCATTCAAATATTTTGGCCTCTAAAAGACCTCGGTCTACAAAGATGCCAACCTTTTTAGCACAGTGGGCTAATAATATTTACACACGCTACTTACTAAACGTTTTGGTTGATCTAGGAGTAGCACTGTTTACATGCAGCAACAAGAAACCTTGTAGTTCTGGCACTAAGTACACCTTCAGTTGCTTTCTCACAACACAGGATGGTACATGTTTCACAGCACTTTCAACAAAGTCTAAAACGACACCTAATGTTTGTACAAATGAAGCTGCGGGATAATGCCGAATACTCTCGCTGATATCACACTTGTATATTAAATCCATTAGCATTGAATTGAAGGAAGGTGTAGCAATTGTATTTCTGCACGGATTACAGTTCAAATTGATTATCAATTTTGTTTTATATATCCTCCAACGTGGGCTATAGAGGAAAGCCTGATGCTGACGATGCGGATATCTGCAAACATACACTACGTGATCAAAAGTATCCGGACATCTGGCTGAAAATGACGTACAACTTCGTGGCTCCCTCCATCTGTAATGCTGGAAGTCAATATGATGTTGGCCCACCCTTAGCCTTGACGACAGCGTTCAACCTCACAGGCATACTTTCAATCAGGTGCTGGAAGGTTTCTTGGGGAATGGCAGCCCATTCTTCACGGAGTGCGGAACTGAGGAGAGGTATCGATGTAGGTCGGTGAGACCTGGCACGAAGTCGGCGTTCCAAAACATCCCAAAGGTGTTCTATAGAATTCAGGTCAGGAATCTGTGCAGGCCAGTCCATTACAGGAATGTTATTGTAGTGTAACCACTCCGCCACAGCCCGTGCAGTATAAACAGGTGCTCGATCGTGTTGAAAGATGCAATCGCCATTCCCGAATTGCTCTTCAACAGTGGAAAGCAAGAAGGTGCTTAAAATATCAATGTAGGTCTGCGCTGTGATCATGCCACGCAAAAAAACAAGGGGTGGAAGCCCCCTCCAGGAAAAACACGACCACACCATAACACCACCAACTCCGAATTTCACTGTTGGTACTACACACGCTGGAAGATGACGTTCACCGGCCATTCACCATACCCACACCCACACCTTGTCATCGGATCACCACATTGTGTACCGTGATTCGTCACTCCACACAACGTTTTGCCATTGTTCAATCGTGTAATGTTGAAGCTCCTTACACCAAGCGAGGCGTCGTTTGTATTATCCTGCGTGATGTGTGGCTTATGAGCAGCCGCTCGACCATGGAATCCAACGTCTCTCACCTCACGCCCAACTGTCATAGTACTTGGAGTGGATCCTGATGCAGTTTGAAATTCCTGTGTAATGGTCTGGATAGATGTCTGGCTATTACTGTTTACGACCCTCTTCAAAGATCAACGGTCTCTGTCAGGCAACAGATGAGGTCGGCTTGTACGCTTTTTATGCTGTACATGTCCCTTCACGTTACCACTTTACTATCACATCAGAAACAGTGGACCTAGGGATGTTAAGGGGTGTGGAAATCTCGCGTACAGACTTCTGACACAAGTGACACCCAATCACCTGACCACGTTCGAAGTCCGTGAGTTCCACGGAGCGTCCCATTCTGCTATTTGACGATGTCTAATGACTACTGAGGTCGCGGACAATGAGTACCAGGCAGTAGGTGGCAGCACAATGTACCTAAGATGAAAAACGTATCCTTTTGGGGGTGTCCGTATACTTTTGATCACATAGTGTATAAAAGAAATTTTTTAGTTTTTTAAATTAAAGCTGAATTAAAAGAATTTACCTGAATTTAATTTTTATAAAATCGAGTCATATTAAAATACAACGATACAAGAAGACAATTACAGATTGTTATTAAATATTAACTACATGTACATATGTACATACATGTAAATAAAAATTGGTAATCTGGTAAGGATCGCTGCAACATGGTCTGGCAATACACTTTCTGTTGCACTGTGTCTTAAGCTGGGCATGGTCTGGGAAACATTTTGTAGCCGCATTGGTCGATCGTTGTTGTCTGTCACTACGGAGTAGGTAACGATGATGTGGGTATACCTGTTGTAGGAAGCACTTGAAGTTCTGGTAGATGCATGCGTTTGTGTCCCAGAATCAGCTATTGATGAACGTTCCTTTCTCATAGCCATCGACTGCTACGTTGCTATGTGTTACCTGTGTGTTAGGTGTTGTGTGCAGTATGGGTTAAGTTTGGTGTTATGATATATTTTGCCTCAGCTAACTCATATTATCGTAGAGCACTCTATTCTTACAGGTAGTGGGATGACGACGGGAAATAGGTATAATAAACACACTGGATTTCTGGATTTGCAACGGTGTAACACAAGAATTAAGTGTTGAAATCACTTGATAATAAATGTAACACACTAGGAATATTCTGTAATCTATCAAAAGCATTTGACTGTGTAAATGATAACATACTTATCAAAATTATCATATTATGGCATTAAGAATAAAACATATCAATGGATTGCATCTTTCCTATCAAACAGACATAAAAAGTTCATAATAAATTCTGCAGATAATTTGAAAACATATTCCAAATGGTCAGAAATAAAGGTTCGATTTTGGGTCCATTATTGTTTCTAATATATGTCAACTATCTCCCCAGTGTATAAATGAACATGCTCACCCTTCTCTTTGCAGATGATAAAGGTATTATAATTAAAGAACACAACATCATTCGCCTGTCAGAGTTATTCAACAGTATTTTCAGTGTGATAAATAACTGGTTCGATAGTAACAAAATTCATAGAAACTTTGAAAGAACTAAGTGTATGAATTTTTGCACAAAAAATATAAGCATTGCAGACATAAGAATTGAGCATGAAGGCAATGAAATTACTGAAACTTGTAACATATTATAGATCATAATATGAATTGGAAAGACCATATTGACTACATCCTGCCAGAACTAAGCTCTGCATGTTTTGAAATTAGATCAACAATCCATTTTACAAATAAAAGCATCCTAAAACAGTATATTATGCTTATTTTCAAACATTTATGGGCTTATGGGATAACATTTTGGGGAAATTCAGTAGACGCAAAAAAAGAAGTTTCTTTTGCAAAAAAAAGTAATAAGAATAATGGCAGGTGTAAAGCAATCAACTCATTGTAAACCACTATTCGAAACATTATGAATTTTACCATTAGCCTATGAGTATATTTTAGCTGTACTTTTAACCGTGATTGACCGCCCAGAAGTGTTCATAAAAAATTCAAACATATGCAGCAAACAAACCAGAAATGGGCAGGACTTACACAGACCAAGCAATAACCTACAAGTATACCAAAAAGGGGATGGTATAGTATTATTTAATTTACTTCCATCATATCGTCGGCTTACTTCTAAAACCTCGTAAGTGATTTTGGTCCATTTTGAGATTTGGTGTGTTTTAATTCGATTCTTATTGCTCTATCGTCGTTTAAAGCCTCGTAAGTTTGAACGCTATATTAAGGCCGATATTTAATAAAACGTAAACCTCGTATTTTTCTAAGCCTTTAAATGTTACCTTAAAACTCGTAAGTTTCCATTTTATTCTGGAAGAAAGACTTGCCAGGTTTTATGAATGAACAGTGTTACCTTAAAAACTCTTAAGTCTGAATTTCTTATTGAATTCATACGTACAAGGTTTTATTAAGAAATTATTGCTTTTAAACCTGTAAATCCAGACATTGCAATAAGAACGGCAATTCTGTTTTCTTTCTTATAACTCAAGTTCAATATCGGAGAGATGATTGTATCCTATAAATAAACCGCTAAAAATATATGATGCATTTGTGATCTCGGGTTTTAGGCTGTCTCTTTTTGTCCAATGAGAGATGTTATTTTATTATAGAGTTGATCTGGTTTAGAAACAGCAAATACTGTTCCAGCTGACAGTCTTAATAATGACGAATTACGCTCTTGTTTGCGAAATTTATCTTACTCTGAAAATTAGTGATCATTTTGCGTGGAAACTTCATTCTGTGAGGTGATTCTTTTACTGAGTGGTTTGTGACGTGGTATTTCATATTAGTACATCAAGTATTTGGACATTTTAATAGTAAGTACTCGTATTATAATAAGTTATGGTAAATTAAGACTTTGTAGAATGTGCAGGTAGGAGTTTTAATCAGGGCTCGAAGTGAACGAGAGCAAAACTAAAACCTGTTCTGTTTCTTAAAACTTTGGATGTCTTCCGTTCCCTCTTTTAAGAAAAATTTGTACCATTCAAGTCCGTTTTAGTATGTAAGAAATACTCTGCATAAAAAAATCGAAGGACACAAGAAACGACGTAGCAATAACAAATGTGAAAAATTTTGTAGGACAACCACCGCTACAATCTGCAGTTGCAATTTGAGTACAACATTCCTACACAACCAGTATAATTATAGTACCTTTTCTTACACGAAAAGTGTTGTCTCATAGCCTATATTGCTGATATGCTAAATAATCATTATTTCACTTTACACTTTATTTTATAACGTAGTGCGGGCATGAGTAAACTAACTTTTTCGTATTTCGAATTTGATTACTATTTGGGGCAGTATATTTAACACTTAAATAATTTCAGTCTAATTATATAACATATATAATTCAATAAGAGCCCGCCTTAAAACAATATGTGTATGTAACCATACATAAAAAGTGTATATTACAGTCATTGTATATGTTTATATTATTGTATACATATGTAATAATGTTATGCGAATGTATTACGTAATTTAATAATGTAGGATCTATGAGAATTATAGGTTAAAAGTTGCTAACAATGAGGTAACCTTGAGGCAATAATGAGTAAGAAAGTGTAATAATGCTACTAGTCATTCTTGGAGGAACAATAATGTAATTTTTGTGACAGTTTATAAAATAGCCAATCAACAACCAGAAAAAAGCTTAAGTTAAATAAAAGTATTCCTTTGGATTAGGAATTTACAAATTTAGGCGGTAGAAATCAAGTCAGTTGCTTGCTGACAGTGTTTCTAACCGGACGCTCGATAGGTCCTCGAGAAATTTAATACGTATTCGTGTGAGACGAAATATAGTTTTCGTGTTAAAAAGTGCAAGTAAATAATAAAAAAAATCTCACAGCTCTCTCTCTCTCTATATCAGTGAAGTGTTACTATAGTCGTGTCAAGAATTAATAAACAGGAGTGAAGTATAGTTATAATCTGTGTAAGCCTACATTCTTCAGTCGCACCACAACCCTGCAAAGAGAAACATGTCTCTAATAATACTATTGACGTAGCCGAGGCAAACATAAATATATAATATTTAAAAAAACAGTCAAATTACAAATTTAATATTTTTAAAATTTTGGACGAAGGCTACCGGTACCATGCGTGCGGTTGCAACTACTACAAGTTCGGCTCCCCAACATAGAACCACAATACAACTCCTACAACAAAATAGCTTCTTCATATTTTATGGAATTACCTTCATGTTCCAGTTTGCATGTAAGTTGTCAAATGACAACAGAAAATTCGTTTATTTACTTAATGATTGTTAAGTCTTACATAATAATGTTAATCAAAAGAAAGAATAAAGAAAGCCAGTGTAGGTTTGTAAAGCTCTAACAAACGGCAACTTTAAATAAGTTTGAATTTTAAATGTTAATGGGTTAACATTTTGGGGGATTTAAACTAAAATATGAAAATAATGAGTGGTAAATAATATGATATGATCGGTTGGTTAAATTTGAGGTTTTATTAGCCTTCCGTTTTGTCAAAACGTTCAGTGGGTTCGATTAGCGTTCTCTTTGGTATAGGTTTCCGTTTCGATTCCTGGTTTTAAACAGTAGGAAGCAATCCTCAAATGGGAATATTAATATAGTTACTTAGAGCAAACGTTTGTTATCTATTACTTACCATTGCGTTCGCTCTTCTTCATTTTTAATAGAAAATGAGTTTCAGAGCTCAGAATATGTTGAACTTTTTGTGAATACAAGTATCGCTGGTTGGAGAACATAGACATAAATAACTATTGAAATATTAGGAGAGTTGAAGATAAAGAGAATGCATCTCAATTTTCCTCAACCGTTGTGCAAACAAATAAAATCGAATTTATTATTAATGATTTAGGTGCTGAAAACACTTAAAAGGAGCTTCATGGATTAGATTAAAATAAAACTACAGGTGAAAAACATACGTTCTAGATATGGAATGGAATGAAAAATGTCTTAATATTGGAGAAACTCTGATAGAGAAAAGGAGTAGTGTTGAGTTAGATGTAACTAAAGACGAGCATTATACTATTTTAGAACTGTCGCCTTTAGGAGGAAATAAAATAAATTTAAATTCTCTAAAGGTAGATTCAGACGATACCCCTCAAGGAGAACTAGTCTAGTTACACTAATTGGGGAGGGTGAACCTGAACCAGATGGCAGCAATTGTCAATTTATACAAAGTAATACTACTTTGATATAAGTTATGTCACAGAAAACATGAACAAAGACATTCATACTAGAGGAAGAAAGAACTAAGGAAATTTAGTACGAGAACTTACGTGGACGTCAGAGGAAAATAAAAAGAAGGTAATGCATAGTAAAGCATATAGGGAGGACCAGAAGACTGAAGTACATGGAAGTATGGTATTGAAGAAAAAGTAGAATAATGGGAACTACGAGATTGCTATGTGTGGCACGAGAGTGAAGGAGGGCTCAGTGCTAATGAATTTGCTACAATTCTGTGCAATTTCATCTCAAAACGTGTTATGTGTGACAAAGAAGATTAAATAATATTTTACAGTGATGGTTGTGGCTATCAGAATAGAAATGTGACACTAGCAAACGCGCTACTTGATTTGGCTAACGAGATGAACGTCTTTATAGTTCAAAAGTATTTGCCAAAAGGCCAGACACAAATGGAATGTGATTCAGTGCATTTTTCGTAGAGAGAAAATTAAAATATCAGGACATATACACACCTGCAAGCTATATTGCAGTGTTTCAGACAGCAATACTGAAACCTAAACGATACAAAATATATTACATAAGCCATAACTCCTTCGAGGATTACAGTTCATTGAAGACATATTCTTCTATTCGTCCAGGTATCAATAAAGCGGACAGTCATGTGTTGCTTGAAGTAATGCCCCTACATAACAGAGCGGTTCAAAGTTGATTTCAAAGGTAAATAATATAAATAAAGTATAAATCTCGAAAAAAATTTAAGTTTTGAATAAACAGTTCAGATGAGTTGAAGGACCGATGTAACAGAAGAAAACGTGGTAGTGAAAAATGTTCTCATGTGATAGTTGCTGGTCTGTACAATGCTCCCCTTAGAAAGACAAATTCATTGACCTACATGTACAGAGTCACTGGTTCCAAAAGGCTTCTACTCATTTTATAACAATTTGCCTTAAGAATAGGACACATTGCATAGCACCAATTTCATAATAGACTTTTGCAAGTTTATTTAGAAAAGTTTAAAGAAAACATGGTTAAAATATAATTATTTGTATGATTTTTCTGATATGAATACCAAACCAAGTCTGAGTTGATTAAATATCGGAATCAAAACTTTTGTAACTTAATAATTACTTCCAGGAATTTATTAAAAAAACAATGTAAATCTCGTAAAATCTATGAAAGCTTTTAAGCCAGAAGGTATATAAGGTAAATTTATTAATAAAACCATATAAGTGTAATAAAATCTCGTAAAACCCCGCAAGTCAATACGTCATTCCAATATTTGATTAACAAAATTTTGTTAGTCTGTAAAAATGTCAATAATATTTAAAATTTCGGAATAATGCATCAAATTAGTAAATTTTAATGTTAGAAGACCTTTCACAAAAATTTGACTAGCAAAAGCGGTTTTACAGTAATGTAAAAAAGTTTTTTTATCCTCCTGTAAAATTGTCTGGAAGAGACATACGAGGTTTTAAAAGTAAGCCGACGATATATTAGGGAACTGAAAACTAATAAAAATAAATTCAAGTTAGCATTGAAAAGATCTCTTCACTCACACCTTCTATACAGAGGAAGATTTATTTCATACAAAAAAAATAACTGACTATAAAATGTTACTGAATTTTATAAATAAATTAAGTATAAATAATATTGTTTTAAAACTTTTAGCTCTAACTATTCTACATAAGAACTACAATTTATTTACATACAAGTACAGAATGCAATTATGTATTTATGACGTAATATAGAGTAGATTAGCTTTCCTTAAGCTGGTCTAACTCACTATAGGGTCCACAGATTGAAATGTTATGTTATAGTGTATCTTGAATATTTAACACACGAATAGCTTAGGTATGACGCGCATCAGAAGGTACGTGGCGTGAGTATCAGCAATAATTGCTAAGTTTACTGTAACTCGTTAAAAATGGCTTAAGTGTTTAAATCTCATACGTTAGCACTCGGGTCTTGTTATTCAGATTGTAAGTACTATTAAATAATGGATTTATTATGCAATATTTGTACTTCCTATACGCGCAACTACAGCTCTTCTGCATCTTCTGAGTCTTACTATCGAAATAACTCAACATGGGGCGATTCATGAACGAATCGTTCATATGAACGACAACAAGGAAAGAATCGCACGAATCGTGAATGAATCGCTGTTCAAAAAGAATCGTAAGAATCGTTCATGAATCGTCGTTCAAAAAGAATCGACATCAGGACACTCAATTCATTCTCGCTTGCACTTTGATTACTACCTAGTTTTGGTGGCAAGCCGACCCCGGGCGAATACTGCCGAGTGAGTACAATGATACACGGAAATTACTACACATTGTAATGCTATAGCATGGTATACGAAAACAGAACAGGAGTCAAAAAACTGAATATTGCCGATACGGAGTAAAACAGAATCATCGCAGCACTGAATGAATTGTGCAGGTTGAAAGAATTGTTGGAAATTATAATTTAAATTGGTGCACCGTCGCGATTCTTTGATATAAAGATGATGATGATGATGATGATGTCATAACCTAAGAGGACCGAGTTCAGCCGAAAAAGAATAATTCATAAAAACAATCGCAGCAAAATTAATCGTAAACATTGCCAACGGATGAACGGAGGCTGAGCATGTGGTTAAAACAATAGTAATGTTCAATATTTTTCTGACAGATCTAATGCACAGTATTGTGTGATTGCAGTGTGGTAGGTATTATATAAAGTAGCAAAATATATGCAAAATGGAGGGAAACATGGGAATTTTAGAATTCTTGTTTGAAGAACATTTTGATTATAAAAATATTATAAAGGTTAAAATGATATAATTCAAAACCATTAATTTATAGACTATAATGAATATTAAAAGTATAGGAACATGCATCGGTATAACTGAGCGTATTCTCATGCATAAAAGATTCTTCGTATTTGACGAAATGAAATCGATATGATATTTTGCGATAGCACGACCTTATATCAGCGATAAGTAGTAGTAGTAGTAGTAGTAGTAGTAGTAGTAGTAGTAGTAGTAGTAGTAGTAGTAGTAGTAGTAGTAGTAGTAGTAGTAATAATAATACCTTTGCACAATACCGTCAGGAAAGGAGACGATTCATGAACGAATCGTGCGCTATTACAGACCAGCGAACAGTCGGTATGGTGAGGCAGTATTTTTAACACTTAAACGATATCGGTATAATTATATAATATAAAATATAATAACAGCCCGCCTAAAAGCAATATGTGTATAATATAATATATAAAATTATGTAACAGTCATTGTATTATGTTTATATTATTATGTACATGTATCAGAATGTTATTTGAATGTATTACGTAATTTAACAATGTAGGAGCTTGAGAATAGAAGTCGAAAGTTGCTAAAAATGAGGTAACCATGAGGTAACCTTGAGACAACAATAAATTAAAAAGCTTAATAATGCTACTAATAATTCTTGGAACAGTAATGTAATATTTAAAACAGTTTATAAATAGCCAGTCAAAAACTAAAAAGGTTTTAAGTTAAATAAAAGTATTCTACTGGAGTAGAACTAGCCAACCAGAGACTAGAAATAAAGTAAATGTAAAAATTCAAGCGGTAGACGCCAGATGCTAGCAGGCAGCGTTCCCGAGCACTTTGCTCGGTACGTATTCAGTGTGAGAGAAAAAAAAAATCATTATGGTGTGAATAATATAACATTTACGTGTTAAAAAGCGCAATTAAACAATAATCTCACAGTTCTACAGTAGGAAATATCAGTGAAGTGTTATTTAATCGTGTGAAAGATTAATAAAATGAAGTTACATACCATTATAGTCTGTGTAAGTCTTCATTCTTTCGCCGTACTACCCCTGCTAAGAGATACGTGTTTCTGCAAATTACTACTGACGCAGCCGAGGCATACGTATATAATATTTAGATAAACATTAAAATAAAAGTTAAATTTTTTAAACGTTGGGGCGAAGGCCACCGGAAAGTTTGTACCGTACGTGGGGTAAACACCTCAAGAAACAAATCTCCTGCAATACGTGGTGCAAACAGCAGTAACAAACAACTTCAAGTTTGTATCTTACGTGGGGCAACAACTACTTCAAGTTTGGTGCCCAAAGCGTGGTGCTAAATTCTACTTCAATCAAATCGTATGAATCGATTACTGCAATAGAATCGCTTGATCCAACCCTAGAAGTAACACAAATTTGGAAAATGTATCTGAGCGTTGTTTCTCTCTTTAAGTTTAAACCTTCTATTGGTCTTAACCAATGCTTAGACTAACCTATCATAGTATAGATAGTTACTGGATCGTTGGAAAACGACTGTTGGCTTCCAAATATCCATCGAAGCTTCTAGAAATGTACTTCTTGTTACAGTTTTAAAACACAACCTTCACTAAGGGTACTTTTGTTGGGATAGCTTTTTCTTGTAGCCTTGTGCTGCGTTTTAAGAAACTTTGCTTGCTCAGTTACGCTTAGCGAACACTGTTGTTTTACAGGTTTGAATATTCCTACACAAGTATACATATATACAGGGTGGATCATTTAAGTTGAGACTGTAAAATATCTCCAGAACTAAGCCTTGTAGAAAGAAATGTCTTGAAAATAAAGTTGCTTGATATTATGGGAGAAAGTAAATGCCATTAGTCATGTTTAATTTGGAGGACGTTGTGATGATTATTTTAGGGTCAATTTAAGTTTTTTAAAGGATGTCTATCTTTTTATTTTGTTTTATCACTCCTCATATAAAACTAAACAACATTTGTATAAAGCACTTTGCAATTGTTCTTACACCAACGTAAATAACAACGAAAATTCTCAGTTGTTGTGTACGAAGAGCGCAATGGTCTGTCATTTGTGGGTATATATATAATTATTCCATAACCCTTCACACCTACGAGATCCTACATGTTTGAGTACATCACTAATATGAACACAAACGAATGCATGCTGTGACAGTTAATATTCATTAATTAATTATGCTTGTGAGATCTGCAATACCGCCACAATTTCCAGAATTCCATACAGACAGCGATTCATTCTGCACTTCAACGTTGAAGCGGATGGAATGGCGATTAAGCAAGTTTTAAAAATCTTCTTCATGCTAAATGTCACTGGTCTACAATCTAGTATATCGATGCTTCAGCTGTTTGACTCAAACCACCGAAGAACATTACTATTGGTCAGAATTAAATGATCTGGTTATAACAAAGTGAAAACCGCCGTTCAGCAGAAATCGTACACATTTCACAGTGGATGCGTTTGTTAGAATCAGTGCTTCATAAACTTTCATGCTCAGAAATTACATTTCAGAATTTAACCTTCCTTTTTTATGTGTTCTATATATCCAGTGAACACGTTGTCTAACCAGGCAAGTTGTTCAATATCAATAGGAAAAAAGCGGATCTTGTTTGGATTTATTGTACGACTGTGGTGTGTAGTACTGCTGACATCATGGAGAGTAAACCATCGTGATATATTTTCTATGCATGTTATGATTGCGCTAGAAGATGTAAAGGCCTCTTCTCTAGAATACGCTTGTAGGTTAACTTTCTAGAATTTTAACACGATATCAGTTCACCGCTAAAGGTCCATTTTACTTGTAATGTTTTACATTAATTTTTTCGAAATTTGTCGGGTCTACATATTTTCTTGACACAAAATGTCACTGGTTCTTTGTCTGAATCTTTCACTTACAATTTTTGCACTTTCTATGCTGAAATAATTTCATTTCCATCAAAAATTATTCTTTTCAAGAAAAGAGATCCAATATTGTTTAGAATATTAGGTCTTTAGAACTCTTGAGTCTTCTGGATGTGAATGTCTTTTTAACAGATAATTTCCTCATCATTGAAACCTTCGTTTGTGGTTATCTGTCACTAAACGATGAACAATGAAGCCCACACTCTTCAGTGTAGTGAATAACAGATAGTCAGGGTGTGCAGTTGGGATCAGTAAGGCATTTAGTGAAAAATATCACGTGTTGCACTCGCATGGTTTTCTCTACTCTTGTAGAAACTATTTTAACAAACGCTTATCCTCTATCTACTCCATGTTAATTCAGATAAATTTTTGCAGAAGCTATTTTATTGCTAATTTTGTTGTATGCGCAGGGGAATATGGTAGGCTTTAAGCGATATTTTAAGAGCTGGTTGCTATGTGGAGCATTTCACCCTCTTTGCATATCTACGACATAAAAAATCGAATAACGAATTCCAATTTTAGAAAAAGTATAAGTATTGGAAAATTTAAATAAATAACAAGGAATATCTCGAAAATATTTCACCTACCAAAAAATGTATATAGCATAAATTGTATGTTTTAAAGATATATATATATATATATATATATATGTTTTGCGTAGTAAAGGTTTGTCCATCTCTTACGGTTTACCAGTTATGGCAAAGTCATTCCTAATTAAGAGGACTTCTGGGAAAATTCCCATAAAATTCAAGATATAGATTTAATTTGCCATAAAAATACCTTAAACATATGATGTCTGAATCAAAATTGATACACCAATTTTTGAAAAAATCAAACCTTTCGAAAAATGTTCCATGTAAAGTGTTGTCTGGGGTGGGGAGATTTTCTTGAAAATCATTGTGTCGCATCTTTGACATCTTGTGTCTCATCCCATTGTATCTATTACGAAATGTGTATTGTAGTTATTTCTGGAAAGGTTTATTTGGATTAAAATGTAGTAAACAGGAAAATAAGCCTGAGTATGAATAATTTGTCTACCCACTAATAAACAACAGAGAGAGGAGAAGATCATATGAATTTATCACATCAGATTTTTAAAATTTTATATGTGAGCTATGAAATCGTATTTATCATCTTCACGTCGCTGTTGCAGATGAAACTTGATTATATAAATAATTTATTTCCTTTTGTTTTAGCTAACAATTAACTTAGAGTTTATAATCTTTTTGAATATATAATAAGAAATATATCCATAACTCGCCGGTTTACCCAAATATATGTCCAGGATCAAACAGAATATCTTACCAGGTCTAGGTTCTGATGGAGTACTGATCTCTTTACGAGAAGAAGATTAATTATTTCTCCTTGACAATGCTGATAAGAAATCTTCTATTTACTTTGTTATAAAAACAACAAGTGTCTGCTTCTATTAACTTTTCCATGGCTATTAAATAATAGATACTAGTTTTCCTTATTTATAGGTGTAGTTATAGTTAACCATGACATATACAAATCACTGTTACATTGGTAATTAAGTTTATATTCTGGGTGTGTATTCATTAAAAGGGCATGCATTTACCAACAAACAAATAAATTTTAATATTAAAATTAATAACACCATATATGTGGATAAAATAACAAGCATACAAATTCAAAACATTTCAATTAAGGCAATATTTTATATCACAGCATGCTGCAAATGCCAGAGGGATTATAGTGTAAATTACAAAATAATTTTTTAACCAGTTTTGTGTGTACAACATTATTATTATTATTTTATATATACTTATATATATATTTATATACTTATATTTATATACTTTTAGATGTTTGTTAGCTACAAGGAGTTGTTAGGAAATAAGTTTGCACTGCCTAACTGAAACTGAGAATAGAAGTTGGGTAACGATAAACCGAGGGGGTGAGTTGTTTGTCAACAAGAAGAGAAAGCGGGAATTGAGGTCACACTTTTTCAGAAATGGAGGGAATATCTTCCCTGGAGTAGATATGTCAGTATTAGTGATTGGCTGATCAAAAGAGATGCTAAATTTGGCACAATTTGTTAACCAATAAGAATTATATTAAAATTTTTAGGAAATTCGAGATGAAGGAGTATATACTCTCGAGCCATGAGGAAGTGCCACACAGTTTTGAAGAATCTCTCACAAGATACACGTCGCAGAGTTAGTTACAAATGTAAAGAACGCAAAGTAATTGCTGCGCGGCACGTTTAGAACTACAGCAGTTTCAGTCAGGCATGTAGAAAAATTGAATATGTCATTTACATGACGGCAATAAAAATCTACGATTCAGATGCTCTCAATCAGTGTTATGTTTTAGCAACAACTTCTTTCTGTTACACACCCTGCTTAGAGATATATGCTCGACTAAATTACAATATCTAGCTGGAGGACTATGTACAAGAATTAAAAAAAATAATTAAACAATAAGCACCCGACAGATAAAGATAACAAAAGTCACTGAGATACTTCCGACGCAATGAGCAACTTCTGCAACCTCAAACATACATGTACAGGTAAGCTAAAATACCTAGTCATATCATCAGTTCTGTCACAGCGTTAAGGAATAATTTAAGGATTAATGAAAACATTTTTCAAGCTTTTATATACCATTTAACAGAGTAGATTATGAGGAACACTTTGCACTATCGTTTCACTCAAGCTTTTAATGCCTTGGCCAGTCGTCTACAGCGGCAGGTATGACGTTTATGCTACATCCCACTGCTCACCTCAGATATTTCTTTTAGACTTTCTTTTAGACTTGAAGAGCTATCTTGTTCTCCAAAATGTCCCACAGTTTATAATCCAGGGGATTCGGTTTGTAATGAACGATGGAGAATCCATGTGGCTGATGAAATCTGGGACGTTGTTCTTGAGCCACTGTTGAATCTTCCGAGCTTTATGGGCCGGAGGGCTGTCCTGTTGGAAGATCCAGTCATTGCCTGACATACACATTAGCAATTGTTCTGACCCGCTTTTCGCAGAAACGAACAGCCCATTTGTACGAGAATCCAAATTAAACCATTACTGATGTTGGATGATGGCCACGAAAAACCCGAGGAGCAACCTGGCGGAATTCCTCACGACTCCGAGCAAACATTCTGTCGTTCTGTCTGTTGAATTTCTGCTCTATTGTGAAAAGTTTCTCTCTGAATAAAGGATTCTCTGATGTTAATTTTTGGCGTGTTGTCTGAGGAGGTTAAGTGATCTCTCCAATCTCTTCTCCTTAAGATAGGTCTTGAGCATGTGTCCTGTGTATCGGCGGTAAGTCGAAGTTCTAGGTCTTGATTTAATGGCCTAGAGACACTCCTCCTTGACATTTAGTCACTCCTCATGCTTTAGTTTCCTAAATGAATTTCTTCTGACGCGCTCCCAGACTTCCTTTATCGTATCCAGGGTTCGAACCGGGTGAGGACGGAGAGATCTTGAATTATTATCGACAGTGGAAAGATGGTCGAACCTTCTAATACCCCGATAAACAAATCTGCGTGAAATTCCTAGCGGTTTTAACACATTGAAAATCGACTTTCGATCCTTTATGCAGTTTTGTAACGCTATTACAGCTACACGAGTTTCCTCTACAGACTATTCCATCTTGAAACATAGATAAATATTGAATGTCAATAGGTAATACTGCTGAGGAAGGATGTTTATTCAAGATAAAAGTTCCGGAAGCCGCTGCGTTTCGCCAATTGAGAGACAGGGGGCAAAGTTTAGTGTCAGTAAGACTAGGTACATTCATCCGTTACAGATAAATAAAAAAACAGCCTGTATCAATATATAACGAGAATGCCAGATCGCTGATTCCCAAAATATAATATTCAATTAAGAGCACCAAAGTTACAGAAACAGAGGTACATCGTTTCTAAGATGATAAGATCCATTCTTGAAGTCGGAATAGACCCGCTGTCCTAATCCTTAGTGAAGAATTATTAGAAAAATGTGTTTTGAAAGAATAGTTTATAGAAGCTAGTTAAAATAAGCGATATATGGTAGAAAAGATGTGAGTGCATTACACCAGATTTTTAAATTAATATTAAATTGTAAAACCATTGTAAAAAAGCCACATAATCTATATGCTAATACGGGTTAAATGAAAGGAACCAGAAATGTACTGTCACAAAGTAAGCAAAAAGAAATTACAGTTATAGGATTCATAACAGATGTAGGTAGTAGGAGAGAGCACAAGAAGGGGATCTTTTTGTTGATGTTGCAGTTGAAGGGGAGGAGGAAGCGTTAATTTTATTATGTGTTTCTAATTAGGTAGTAAGTTGCCACAAGCAGAAGGGAATATCTTGTTTATACACCACGGGGGTTAGAAGCGCGCTACTGGCATCTGTCTTTTTCTTACGTCACTGCCATCTGACACATTTCCACCTAATTACAACAAAGCAGCAGCAATGCACTTAAGCATATTGAGCCCTTCGCTGCTCGTTCTGGCATGATGCTCAAAACCTGATATGCTGGTACCATGCAGTGTTGGTTTTCTGAAGGTGTATCAATTAATCCTAAGTTAGCGTTTCCACCCTCTTGCTTTGAACTTGAAATATGTTGCCAGTTCTGAGAAACTCCGTTTTAAGGCGTGTGTGCGAGTCGTCTTATTCCTAGAAGGCTATGACTGCGATCCAATAAGCGCTAATCAAAGGAACTTCAGTGAGATACAGCACACTTCCCTTAGGATTGCTTTTGATCTTTGAAGATGCATACTGTGTTTAACAGTTTTTAATAATTTGATATAAAAATTCAGATTGTACGTTTAAAAGACTTTCTCTACACACTATCGTTTATTTTTATGTCGTCCTCCGTGGTTGCCATGCTAGCCTCCAGTTCCCGACGTCGCCGCTTCAAACCCGGCGGAGGGCGATGGATTTTTTTTCGAACGTAAAACCTTGGGGTCCTTCGGAAGGGAATTAAGGCCTGTGGTTCTGTATTGTATATTTATGGCACTTAAAAGAACCTCAAGCCTGATAAAGAGACCGCTGAACAAAAATTCCGGTCTTACACACTCAATACAGGATGGGACGCTAAGGAGTCCATAAATAAAACTCAGTTTAATTTGGTTTATTTTTATATAGCTCCTATAAACTTCCTTTCATATTAACCGTATGTTTGCAGAAATAGTTTCATTACACATTTCTGTATAGATTACAGGAAGAATACAAAGCAATATACAGACATTAAAAAGCGCGTCTCTATATACTGGCCTTCAAATTCTACATTCTTTGCATGATATAGCAAGAAACAACCAAATACTGATTGGTCATTGAATGCTGATTGATTTCCGTCAAAGCGGATTAGCTCGGCAATGGCTGACGCCTTGAATAAGGTTATTTGAAATAGTGCTTTAAAGACCTACATCAGTGTGCTTTGTCTATCTCTTATGATTTATTAGTTATAAAAACTTATGGAAAATTCCTTTGGAAGGAAGAGAACTTCACAGACTATTCTTGGAAAATTCAAGATATATGTGCACATTTTACATGGGGTCATAAAACATCTTAGACATATAATATTTTAATCAAGATGTAAATAATTTTTCAGAAAAATAAATAACGACACATTTTCAAAGTAAAGGCTAGTTGAGGGTAGGAGTTCGTAAAAATATTCGGTCACATCATTGAAATATGCTGAATGTAAATGTCAAAGTGGTATTTAACCGAACTTTTCGGTTTTTAGTTATGTTGTTCTCAAACGGACACACGGGCCGTTGTCTAAAAGCACTTTTTTATTCAGGGGTCCTCAAAACCTCCAAATGTGATAGAGTGAAGTAAAGGTGTAGAAGTTTCTTCCATATTCTTAAAAAATTAGAGCATATACGTTTCTTCAAAATCGTATTTTCCTGTATTCTAGATGCTTGTACTAAATTCTACGATTATAGCTAATATAACAAAAGCAAACAAGATACACTTAGGTATTAGAGATATGATTGGCGAAACAAAAGTAAGGTTTATATACCTAAGTATGGTCAGAGGGAGAATAGCTGAGAAGGTTTTAATAGAAAAGAAAATGTCTTCTGTGTACCTTTAAGAAAGTATAAAGAAGAGTGTTATGAGAAAATTAGGAAAAGTGACTGGAAATATTTTAAACGGAATGGCAAGAAAGTGAGGGCGAAGGAAGAACAATGGCAAATCATTTTTTGACAAGCTATGGGTTGCTAACAGATGCATGCGGAAGAGTGGGATTAAAATAAATGTTCTGTGGAGAAAATGATACCAGTTTTTAGACAACATCTTCAGGCAGCGGTTATGACCCAATGTTATCGGGAGGCATGGGCAGGGTGGTCTGAGAGATAAAATATGATCTGTAGCGCTCTTGACCAGCGTGAATACCGGAAGCATTATCCTCATATAACCATAATCTTCTAAAAATTTGCCCTTCTACTGTTATTTGGGCGTTTCCAGCATTCTCGCGTGATGAAGTTAGTGAGTGTGTTTCTGATGCGACAAAAGTGCCGTTCTCCGAGCGAGTTTGCGATGAGTGCTGTGACGTGCATTGCGTGCTGCTACTACAGAGCAGATCGGAGAAGTTCCCTCTCCGTTCGGAAGAAGGGTCTACGTAGTGCGTATTTCATCACATCGCTACGTCACGAGGAAACTGAAATGATAGTGAAAACTAATTGAAGTGACAGTGAAAGGTTCAACTAGATCACTTTAACGAAGTGACAGTTAAACACTGAAAAAAGTCACAATATTGAGAGAGATAGTACACAAACAGTGGACGATTTGTCAATAAAATATACCGATTTCTTAAATTATGCTAAGAATTCGAAAGATAAAGGCGAAGACAACTGATGCGGTATGGCAAAGTAGCTCTGCAGTTGGGTAGAATGTAGCTGGATAAATATGTCATTAATATCAATAGAAGACTTGATAGTCTTCTATTTATCTCGTGCCCTTTATCTGATGAAATTCTTCCTAAATTATGGAGAATTTTCAGAAGCTCCTCTAAATTAATAGGGAATATTTGATTTATTTTTTTACTCTCTCAAAACCAACTCTAACAATATTTGTTATATGCCTGAGATAATACACATAACTTAAATATGCTTTTCTTAAATATGCTTAAAATAATAACGCATTAAAAATAACATTCTTTCTTTCTCTGCACGTACATAGTAGATATAGAAATATGTATTGCATTCTACCCAAAATTTCGATGCCGAGATTTCACCGAAAATACACCTTTAAGGCCCCCTGAATAAAAATAAGCATTTTTAGAAAAAGGTCCATGTGTGCTGTGTGCTTATGAACAGCATAACTCAAATACGAACTTTTGTACAAATACCAAACTTGCTATTTAGATTCAGTACTTTTCAAAGATGCGACCAAAATATTTTCAAGAAAATCCCCCACCAAAACTATCCTTTACAGGAATTTTTTTCCTCGGAAATTTTAATTCTAAAAATTTATAATAACTCAACATATAGGTATATTGATTTCACTTGATGTGACATAAATTTTTTAGCTTTAACTATTTCTTAGAGATTTTTATATTAGCTGAATTTTCAAACAATTTATCTATATGTTTTTCAGCTACCAATCGCCATTTTTACTTTCTCTTCCACGAACATAGTAGGTAGAGAAGGTATTACACTCCACCCATTATTGAATACTGGAAATACATGTTCTGAGTTGCCCTAAATACAAATAAAGCATTTCTGGAATCATGTCCATGTGTGTCTGTATATGTGTGTGTGTCTGTGTATGTGAACAACATAACTAAGAAAGATAAATAAATACCAAATTTGGTATTTGAGGTCATTATCCTCCAAGGATGTGACACAAAGACTTTCAAGAAAATCGCCTCATCCCAACTACCTTTTAAATGGAAGATATTTCTAATTTTTTTATTTTCAAAAATGGCTATAACGATATCGATTAAAATACCATATACGGGAGATGTTTACATGACAAATAAAATGTAGGTATATTTGAATGTTGTCGGGGTAGTCAAGGAAGTCCTCTTCATTCGGATGGATGTTTGTATAATCTTGTATAGCTGGTAAATGTTAAGCGGTAGACGAAAACGTACCACACAAACAATGTAAAACATACAATTTATTTAAAAAGGTTTTTTGTAGCATAACCGCTTTCTGAGATATCCGTTATTAAAGGTTTAATTGTTCAATACTTGTGCTTCTTTTCAAGTCCCATAGATTTTCAGTTGTTTCTCGCGAATGCATGGAAACAGTATGGAATTTTAAGGCCAACTTATGGAGTCCAGTTCTTAAACATTTGACTATTGCTGTTCTCTTTGTATCCATAACGAAATGTGCAATTTAAATATTTTTGCAACGGTTTATTTGGAATTAAATGTAGTAGACAGAGAAATAGGATTTAGTGAGAATAGTTTGTATGACCACTTATAAAGATACAGGCTAGAAAAGTCATGTGAATGTATCACATCAGATATTTTTGTTCATTTTTATGCAATCATAAAGAAATTTTATAGCCATCACGTCATAGCGACCTACTTGTAAGGTATTTTATTGTCTCTTCAGCTTGCTGTATTCTTCTTATTCCTACAACGAATACGCAATGAAAGTTTGTCTTGATTAAAAAGAAGCAGATAGAAAAATAAGCTTTCCTAAGAATAGCTTATATAATAGTGAGTAGAGGAAGTCATATGATTCTGAAACACATTAAAAAGGATAAAAATCATTTGTAAATTATACTAATGAATGGTAAAACGAAATCCAATAAACTGTATGCGCAAAGTTCATGCATGCTATATTTATGCATGCATTGGGTATCACAACTATTAATATATTATTGCCTAAAAATCATTTGTGTCATCTGCCTTGCTTCCAGCATTTACGTATTTTAAGTTACTAAATACAGTTGTATTTATTGCTATAATGAGAGATAAAAAACTTAATGACGTTGAAACAGGTTAAGTAAAGTGATCGAAAAATATTGACTTCACGGTAAAGATGTGTAATGTGTAACGAAAAGTAAGAATTTAAGTAGCAAATGTTTATATATAATATGATTGTAAAAGTTTTATTCTTTTTAACATGTTATTTATTCAATGTAAGAATTTGTAAACTGTGTGAATTTCTTTTAGGATCGATAGGAACCAGACAATAGCTTAAATAAACATGGTTCAACTATTGGATTGTTAAGAAAATTGTCACTTAGAAAGGAGACGTTTACAGGGAAAACGGAAGAAGCGCATTAGTTCTCTACGCGAATTATCAAATATTCTCAACGAGAAGTAATAAAGACTTATTATAATATAAACAATGGCTACAAGTAATTAAAGCAAATACGTAAGTAAATATTTGATTCAATTGCCGTATACTGTTCGTCGTTAAAGCAAAGTTATCAAAAGAATAAAACGCATTGAAAGTTCATTTGTTGTGTTTATTATATGTAAAAAAATCTGATGTGTTACACTCACATGACTTTCTCTACTCTTGTACAATCTACTTTTACAAACGCCTATTCTCCATATGCTTCATGTTAATCGAGATATCGAGATGTCAATCTTATTGGTAATTTTCTTGTAGATGCAAGGGGAATATGGTAGCTTTTAAGCGATAGTCAAATATTTTAACGCTGGTTGCTATGTAGCGCATTTCATTCTCTTTGCATGTCCAGGACATAAAAAAATGAATAACGAATTTGAGAAAAAGTATAAGTATTGGAAAATTTAAGGAAATAACAAGCAATATCTCGAAAACGGTTCACTCAACAAAAGAAATGTATATGACATAAGTTGTGTATTTTAACGCGATTTACATTTTTTGTGTAGTAAAATTCTGTCTATCTCTTACGGTTTACCAGTTATACAAAAGTCGTTCACAATGAAGAATACTTTTGGAGACATTCCCAGAAAATTCGAGATAAACATTTCATTTCTCATAACATTATCTTAAACATATGATATTTTCATCAAAATCGTTAGAGCCATTTTGGAGAAAATTAAAATTTTCGAAAAATGTTCCATGTAAAGGGTAGTCTGGGGTGGGGGGATTTTCTTGAAAACCTTCGTGTCGCATCTCTGGAAGATACAGAACCTAAATACCAAGTTTGGTGTTTATCCGACTGTTCGTTTTTGAGTTATGCTGTTCACAGACACATACACACACACACAGACACACACACACGGACATGTTTCCAAAAATGCTTTTTTTGGATTCAGGAGGTCTCAAAACATGTATTTCCGGTGAAATCTCGGTATCGAATTTTTGGGTGGAATGCAATACTTCCCCTACTTACTATACGTAGTAGAGAAAGTAATAAGTATATTATCTTCCAAACAGGGAAAACCTGAGATAAGATTCAATATTGACACGACTTAGAGATAGTAAATGTTCTGTATATCTTAAAATATAACGGACAAAAAGAAACATTAAGCTATTTTGCTATATATCACATATTCTAGAATCCACAACAACTATAAAATAAAAATTATCATCCAGGAAGTCAGTTCTACCACACTAGACATAAACTTGCCATACCAACTGTGTGAGAGGTGCGGTAAATTCAAACCGAGCAGTTTAGAGTACACAGCATCCAGGAACTTCCTAAGCGTCTACCAGGATCCAACGGTGACACGTGAAGTAGTAGGCTTGTTGTATTGTGATTTTTATTTGCCCCACGCTTTGGAAGCCAATTTGAAGACTGTTTTTTGCTGCTACGTATGGAAAGTCAGTTTGAAGATGATGTCATATATTTCGACTATTGGGGAGCCGAAATTGAAGTAGTAGCAACCGCACGTATGGTACCCGGTAGCCTTCGTACCAAATTTAAAAAAATTAACTTTGTAATTTGACTGTTTCTTTAGATACTATAAATTTATGTTTGCCTCGGCTGCGTCAGTATTATTGTTAGAGACATGTTTCTCTTTGCAGGGTTGTGGTGTGACTGAAGAGTGTAGGCTTACACAGATTATAATTTTACTTCACTTCTTTTATTAATTCTTGACACGATTTCAATATCAGAGAGCTGCAAGATTCATTTATTAAATACTGAAACTTTTTAAACACGTTAACTATGTTCACACAAAAAATACGTATTAAATTTCTCGAGGACACATCTCGCGTCCGGTTAGGAATACTGTCTACAACCAAAACGTCCAGTTATGAGCACTGTCTACAAGCAAATAACTTGATTTCCGCCTAAATTAGTAAATTTCTGTATTTCAAGTGTCTGATTGGCTATTCCTAATCCAATAGAATACCTCTATTATCTAAAGCTTTTTCTGGTTGTTGATTGGCTATTTTATGAACTGTCAGAAGAATTACATTATTGCTTCCAAGAATAAACTAGCATTAAACTTTCAAATTCATTATTCCCTCAGACCCATCGACATCCACCCATACCAACCCCTTCTTAATAATTTCTCCTTCAGTTATTAAAAGCCTTATATGTTTTATCCTACACCCGTTTTGGTTTCAGTTTTAAACTCAGAAGACTCCTTGTGTGATATTAAATATTTTAATTGTGTTTCTGTAGTCTGTTTATTAAAAACAATGTTGCAGACTTAGCAGTGAATTTAGGAGGTCCCTGCGTATGATAACTGTTAATTCCTATCTCCCAGCAGTGAACCTGTGCGAAAGGCTATAGCTCGTGATGTAACCCCACGAAGAATTCATTAATTAATAGTGAACAAATGAGCTCAAATAACATAAGTAATCACGTTTAGAATTACTTGCAAATGAACACGTACCGAGCGTAAGAGCTGAAATTTATTCCCACCCATTTGATATGCGTCTTTCGAACTCTCATTCCGCCGAAGGAACCGTAGAAACGTATTTGTCATTTGTCATTTGCGTTATCAAAGTTTATTTTGACGCGAATGGAAGGAGAGACCTGCAGCAGGAAACTTGATTAACAGAGAATGAGGAAGAAAAATGGAGCAGAACTCCGAGAGATTCATTCACTGCAGCAGCGCTCTATAGAGCACTAGTCTCGTCAAACGGAATGTCCGTGTGAAGGGGAAATTCTCAGCACCAAAGTCTTCCGTGGCGATAGGATTAAGTGCGGCGCGGGTTATCAAGGGCTTAACACCCTTTGACAGGACAGACCTTGCTGATTGATATCGACTACTGCTTTCCAAGCCTCAAGTATGTCGCTCACCATTAGCTCCCGGACCCAATCCAGAAAAAGGTTCCGACATTACATAATCTGTGCCGGACATAATTGTTTTAAGGGCAGTTTTAGCTTTCTTTACTAATATCTACATCACGCTTTTTTTTTTAACTTTAAAATAGAAACACTAATATTGCAGTTGGATATTCTTACTTAAAGCTATAATAATAATATTAATAATAATATGTTAACAATATAAAATTAGAAATAAAACTTTAAAATATTATATTATATATACAGGATGTTCGGAAATTCTCCTTACACACCTTAAGACTTATGGAGGGGACTGAATAGATAATGTTTCGAATAGAAACCCATGTCCGCAAACGTATCACTCTGTGCTACAGCAATTTCAAGTCGGTTTGCCTGATATGCAACCGGCTAGTCACGACGAGCGGTATTTACTCAGACGAGCAGCTGATGCCATTTGACCTCTACCCTACCCCTCTACCTTTATTTGAGCCGTGTAGAGTCAGAGGAAGAAATTTTGGCTCGAATTGCGGTCTCTGTACAACAAATTGCAGAGATACCAGGAGTGATGGAGAGACTTTACTAGAACATCATTCGTAGGTGCAAAGAGCACCTCGCGTCTATGTTACATTATTTATCGTTATACAAGGCCTTGCGAAGCCATGGCCATTTCATTGATTGCTTTAGGCCACGGTGAAAGGGTGCGCCACTCCTGCTAAATAGTTGTACCAATAACCACAAAAGGTTACAAAATGTCGTAGAAACGAATGTTTACGCTCTCGATCGTATCGGCTAAAAGAGAAAGAGATCATACAGACCTCTTATCGTGATTGGTAGCCCATACCTTATCGGCTAGTGCAGAACACGCTTTGGAAGGAGTTAAAAGCAAAGGGGAAAACTTGATAACTGTCCAGGTTAGCGAAATGTAGAATGTGCAGTGTGAGAAGATTTTCAAGGTGTGCAAATTAAAGCTTGAATAGTATTCATTAAATACATAGCAAGGCAGAACTTTATAACAAAAAATAACAGAACTGTATTTTCACAGTGGCATCAATGCTTGTTGCTGCATAGAAGCAAACATAACTAAATAATACATAAATAAAGCAGAATGTTTTCCCTCTAATTCAAACTATAATTGGTTAATATATCTTTAGTAACACATTACTGAACATATGAATACAACAGGATTATATACAAAAATGTAACGCAATTTTATTGCCATAATATGTATGTCATATTCGGTAAACCATATACATATTTATCTCTAGTGTTTAACTCAATTGTAACAAAAGATTAATTTGCATTTAGTAAACGAATATCACGGAGAGTGCCCACTTTCTGGCGTCTTCCCCGCTTTCCTGGAATAGTTTAATCCAGTAATTTACTATAAAAACACTTATGCACTGCCGTTGCAATTGCTGTAACAATGCGATCAGGCTCCCACATACCTTTCCACGAGTAATTTTGCTGGTATACGGCATGACTGGTTCTGAGACGATAAATATGTTTTGGTTTCAATAACACCATGAAAACAAAGGCATCAACCTCTCCTCTTTCCCCTCTTATTGCCGTGTTATCAAGCCACCACGCTCTGCAATAGATAAGATGAAAGACACGCCTCTAAAGACCCCATAAAACGATACAAACTCCGCAGAAGAATTTAGTTGGCGCTGTTTGTACAATGTGTGCAACAACTTTAGTGGTGGTCACATCGAACCGGAGTTAAAGCGGATCAGAATGTCAAACAGTATGTGACAAAGAGAAATACACATTTCAGTTTAGCTGTAAGCAAAAGTGTTTGTGAAGATTGATAGAGCTTCCTGTTTATTTCTTTATTAGTGTTACCCAGTGAGTTTAATTGTAAGAAAGGTGATGTACTGAGCCAGCTTAACTAAAGTACTTAAGCAAACGTGGTCACTTTAAACACCTGTTTTCAGATGGTTGTAGCACGAAAACGATACCTTTCCGGACCTGGGTTCCTATTCAAAACATGATCCTTTCAGTTCTCTATTATAGTCCTAAAAGTTTGTATAGGGAACTTTTGAACACCCTGTATGACACACAGAGGCATTAGAGAAGATGATTAAATTTGTATGGACTTATTAAATGAATGAAATCGAACAGGCTCACAAAAATAATGGAATTTGTGAAACATTTTTCTGTCCCGAACTTTAAATGATTGTATTAGATTCCGACAGGTGTCACCGTGTTTTCTTGGTAATTTTATTTTTACCCGCTTGTTGCGTGTCGATGCTTTTTCTAGCTTGGTTTGGGTTCTGTTTTACGGCGGGTAGACAATTCCTTCTGGGCCACTGCTACGGGGCACATCCTGAGTTTACTGAGTTTCCGATTGGCTTAGTAGCCTGGTAAATATGTATTTTTCTAGAGCGTTACTGACCGGAATTTTCACAGGGTTCGTCCTTTGTTATTTGTTCTGAATCCTGCTGTTTTATGTGAAAGGTTATTCTTAGCGGAACCAGAGACGGGATTCATATTTGTTAAATATAATTGCTGTTGTGTATCCTGGTCTTGTGAGTTAACGTATGTAAATTGTGGATTCCATTGGGCGGTTTTAGGTTACCTTAATGCTTTCAAATAACTATGTCAATAAGCTTTGTTTAATTGTTAAATTGTTGGCAGTTTACATGTATTTGTTAAATTTGTATGTTTATTAAAATTGTTAATTTTTCCAAGAGTTTACCAAATTGTTATTTTCAGCTTTTATTGTTAATTGTTGATGTATATAAAACTTATGTTATGTTATGGTTGGGTTTGTAAACTGCTGATTGTGATAGTCGAGTTTGTTGTTTCATTACTAGCCTAGCATACGGTGGAGATCTGGGAATACACAGTTAAAACGGCCTGTAATTTCAGCACAAATTAAGTGACGTTATTCTGCTTTTCTACTCACTAACTTTACATAATAATCCACTGCTATTCTATAGTACATGAAACTGATGATTTCGTAATTCAAGCTGCATATAATAGTGTATATTATATTTTGTGAAACGCTTTATTAAACAAACCCAGAATATAAATTTCTCCTGTATATTCAAGTGCTTGGGGGGCAAGATTTCACCGGAAATAAATGTTTTGAACTGCTCTGAACCTAAATAAAGTATTCTTGGAAATATTTACGTGCGTGTGTCTGCCTATATTTGTGTCGTCTGTCTGAGAACAGCATAACTCAAAAACGAAAAGTCACCAAACTTCATATTGCAGTTTAAAATCTTCCAAGGATACGACACGAAGATTTTTAAGAAAATCCTACCACCCCAGAATACCCTTTACATGAAACATTTTTCTTAAATTTTGATTTTCTCAAAATGGTTCTAACGATTAAACGATTTTTATTAAAATAACGTATGTTTAAGATACTTTTATGAAAAATGATGTTTCTGAGATTATCCCCAAAAATCCTCTTCATTCTGAATGAGTTTCGCTAACTGGTAAACCGGAAGAGATAGACAAATGTTTACTACACAAAGGATATAGATCTCGATAGAACACACAATTTATGTCATATACGTCTTATTTTATATTTTTTGTGGAGTGAATATTTTCCGAAATATTCCTTGTGTGTTTGAATTTTTCAATGCTTATACCTTTTCTCTGTAAGTGTTTCCGCAATTGTTTATCTGGATTAATATGAAGTAGATGGAGAATAAGCGTTTGTAAAAATAGTTTGTACAAGTTTATAGAAGGTCATGTGACTGCGACACAGATTTTTTTTTCCTTTATCCTGTTCATACGTATTTCTCCTTAGTAGAACATATTTCTACTAAAGGTAGAAACTTCTAGAAAATTATATTTTCAGTTTTGTTGTGCTGCCGTGTGTGTATGTCGTTATAGATATCATATTTTAAACACTATTTTAAAAATGATACTGGATCCGTAATTTTGTACTGTGAAATCTGCACCACTTCACAAAATAAACAAAATCGTAACTCCTACCTCTTTGGAGCAGAAAAGCACACTTTAGCCCATTTTTCGAGGAAGTTTTGCTCTACAAATTGGTACCACTATTTAAGTATGGAAGCATCTATGTGCTCAAGCCTTATGATTTATGGGACTTTTCTTCAATTTTTGCTGTGTACACGTTTTCTGTGAATGACATTTTCTGGTATTAGTGAACCGGGCACTTTCTGAAGCCTTTGCTTTAACATCCGCTGTTGATTCTGTTGCCGGCTGCTACAGAGGTTGGATATGAGATCTTTCTCTCACGGTATGCATGGGCGTATTTTGAAAGAATAGCACCAGTTTAAATTGACTGAGAAATTTCATGTGATTAACACGTGAGCTACTGAAGCGAGTTGCCGACCGTTTGAGGATAGAGAATGAAACTGATTTTGAATCGTAGCACAAGAAAATATAACAATTGACTTATTATACCTTCTACATTCTGCAGTATTAATTTCCGCAATACAATAAATTTGAAGCGTAACTTTCCGTTAGACGCTAAAATGCCTACCCGCAAATCCCCTTGCGTCTACCGCTATATAATTGATAACCCATCGTGGTCTTAGGCGCTACGAACTGCCGATCACCGTAAAAGACTGAAATCCCCCAGGTTGCATACGAAGAAAAAAAAGGTTAGACGCTAGTTTTAGTGATACACGCACTTTTATACTTAAGCTCTGCCTACTTTAGAACTATCCTACCAAGGTTCCTTCATTTGCTTCTCTTAACTGTTACTGGCCGTAACTGCCTGTATCTGAAAATTTCATTCCCTTTCTCTTTTACAAAATTTCTGTCTACGTGACTCTGCAAAGACACTTAAATTAACTCTAAACTGCATTAGAGGAATCTTTATACTAATGCGTTCATTTCTTCCCTGTTACTAGTGGCTTTGCTCGCTGATTACCTTTTTCTCCGGAAAAATCTTTTCAACCCAAGCTTATTACATTAAACATTGATTTAACACACAGAAAGTATTTATTGTAATTATTTTTTGTGTTATACAATCATTATTTCTTCATTTAATTATTTATATGTTCCTGTTAATAATCACGTTACCAAACAATTTAAACACGTTAAATTACATTTTAAAATGATAAAAACAACCCCTAAGTGTCATTATGGACATGATTTAGTTTTAATAAGTTGGTTGATTAGTATATTGATTATTCATTTTTTGAAAAATACACGTACGAGTGAGGTTTTCGCAGCGGTAATGTGTGCGACTCGTATTCGGGAGGTCCCGGGTTAAGAACCCCGATTACGACCCAATGACAGAAGATTTTTTCGCGGTTTTACTCGGTCGCGAGGCGAATGCCGAGCTTGATAATTTTATCCGTTAATTTTCCATTCACCCCTTTCATCACTGCATTTCATTCCGTTCTTCTTTACCGACATACCAGGCATTCGATTGATCACCCATCCTGGATATGCTATGATCTAGAGTTTGCCTGCTCCTCGACAGGCTACTGACTAAAGGCATTGGCTTGTAAATACTTGGGGGTTTAAGTCCTACAAAGAGGAGGGTAATCTGTTAAAAAAGAAGACCAAAAATTGTATAATAGAGATAAAATAATATCTTGCTTAATAAGTGAACTTTTGGATAGAAGTGGATCAGTGAAATTAGAAGGCATTCATTTACTTCCCGTAAAATCTTCACTCTGATATTTTAAACAGCTTCTGATATAATGGGTGAAGAATGCATCAGATTTAACATTCATGGGATAGGGATATTAATGTCCCTTTAAATAGTCTATTTGGAGAGCTAGCCAAGTGTTTGGTGTTGATTAATTCACAGCCTCCCTCTCTCTCTTTCTCTCGCTCTCACCTTTATCTAAATGTTATTTTGTATAGCATCCAATTTTTTTATTGAATGTAATTCCTTGTCTACCTTAGGTAACGGTTAGAAAAAGTAAAACTAAAGGAAACAATAGGATAAGCTCTTTGTTTTTACTTTCTCTACTACGTATAGTAAGTATTGTATTCCATCCAAAAATTCGATAAGCCGATTTCACCGGAAATGTATGTTTTGAGACCCCCTGAATCCAAAACAATCATTTTTGGAAACATGTCCGTCTGTGTGTCTGTCTGTGAACAGCATAACTCAAAAAGGAACAGTCGGATAAACACCAAACTTGGTATTTAGGTTCAGTATCTTCCAGATATGCGACACGAAGTATTTCAAGAAAATTCCCCCACCGCAGATTACCCTTTATATGAAACATTTTTCGAAAATTTTAATTTTCTCAAAAATGTCTGTAACGATTTTGATTAAAATATCATATGTTAAAGATATTTTCATGACAAATAAAAAGTATATCTTGAATTTTCTGGGAATGTATCCAAAATTATTCTTCATTGTGAACGACTTTTACATAACTGGTAAACCATAAGAGATAGACAAACTTTTGCTTCACAAAAATGTAGATCGCGTTAAAATACACAATTTATGTCATTTCCATTTTTTTTGTTGAGTGAACCATTTTCGCTATATTGCTTGTTATTCCCTTAAATTTTTCAATACTTATTTTCTCAAATGGGAACTCGTTATTCATTTCTTTCCTTGGATATGCAAAGAGTATTAATCTGTGGCAAAGAGAATGGTGCTGCACCTGGCACCCAGCTATTAAGAGATATGTATGTGCTTAAAGGTGCTGTATTTCCATATTGTCCTTGTAAATATGTATTCCCCTTACATCTACAAGAAAATTAGCAATAAGATAGAGTCTGCAAATGTTTATCTCGATTAAAATGAAGTAGATGGAGAATAAGCGTTTGTAAAAATAGTTCGTACATGAGTAGAGAAAGTCATGTGAGTGTAACACATCAGATTTTTTTGCTTCTGCACATTTCATAGGTTTCATTTTGCCGTTATGTTGGTTTTGAAATGCAGAACGCAGTATGAAGAAGACCTTAGACTCATCATGTGGCAGAATCCAGCAAGAGATGAAACGACACCAAACCCTACAAAATGCCAGGCTTTTTCGCCCAATTAATGTGACAGAGAGACAGCCAGGAAGGATGGAGGAAGTGAAAGGAGGGAAATGAATATGGGTTCCAAATGCGAAACCCTGTGCTGCGTATTGTAGTTGCAGACAGAATCTGACTAGGTTCTATCAGTCGCATATCGGATGGTTCTCAGCATGTCGAACGCAAATCCCGATCGTGTAATCCCTTCCCTCTGTCGAGCGAGACGTTCTTTTATTTCTCAAGGGAGCAAGACGCACTCGTATGTATTAAATGCGTTGGAATTGTATTTAACTTTTATACTGACCAGCCGTTTTAATTTATCTACTCCGATGAATGCTTTTTACTTTCTCTCCCACGTATCTATAGTAGGTAAGAGGGAGTATTGTATACCACCAAAACTTTCGTGTCGAGATTTCACTGTCTTGGGGCCTAGAAATTTAAAAACGTAATTTAGTTAAGTAGAAAACTTGATACTTGACTTTGGCATCTCCAAGGATGCGTTACAAAGACTTTTAAGAAAATCCCCCGCCCCAAACCATCGTTTACCTTTATGGAATAATTCTTCTTGCTTTTTATTTTCTCAAGGAGTCTCTAATGATTTTATTACAATACTATACGTTAAGATATTTGCATGTTACATAAAATCTATATCTTAAATTTTCTGGAATAGCCTGTAAAACCTTCCTCATTCTTGATAACTTATGTATAATTTTTGAATTGTTAGATATAGACAGAACGTGCTGCACAAACGTAGATCTCATTAGAGTACACAAATCATGTAAAAATAGTTATTTTTGTGGCGTTAGCTATTTCCGAGATATTCTTTTTTATCAACTTAAATTTTTAATGAGTTATAGTTTTTAAACTGCTAAGTCGTTCCTTTTTTACTTTATCACATACATAGTATACAAGACTTTCGCTTACCATCGTTTATTACATTATCTACTACTACCTATATCTACTAACACAGGAAAAACCTATTTTTGCATTCCACAAAAATTTTCAATATCGAGATTTAACCGGAAATAAACGTTTTGAGGCCTCCTGAAATCAAAGCAAGCAGTTTTTTAAAAAGGTCCATATGTGTGTATGTGTCTGTGAACAGCATAACTCAACTAAAAATGTCGAAAGAATACCAAACTTGGTATTTCAGTCAGTATATTTTAAAGATACGACAGAAAGATTTTAAAGATACGACAGAAAGATTTTAAAGAAATTTCCCCACTCCCAATTACCCTTTACATGGATAAAAGTTTTATTCTTAAAAATGGCTCTAACAATTTTGATAAAAGTATCATGTTTATAGGTGACAAAATGTATTTCTGGAAGCTTCTAAGAATAGACTAAAAGCCTCTTCATTCAGGAAATTTGTATAACTTATAACTTCAAGCGTACACAAAATGTAGATACATCTCTTTAAAATACAGAATTGTTTTGAAATAACATTTGTGACATAGCTATTTCCGAGATATCCCTTTTTATTGTTTAGATCAAATTGTTCAACACTTTCTTATTTTTTAATTATCAGTCGATTTTCAATTGCATCTCGCGATTGCATGGTAGGAGTATAGAATTTTAAGGCCAGCATAAGCGTCCAGTTCTTAAACATTTGACTACTGTTCCCTTTGTATGTTAACAAATGTGTATTGTAGCCATTCTGTGAAGATTTATCTCGATTAAAATGAAATATATAAAAAAATAGGGATTCGTAACAGTATTTTGTATACCCACTAATAAACGATAGATGGTAGAGAAAGTCATGTGAATGTAACATAAAATTTTTCTCTTGGTGAGGCAAAGAGTATGGAATTTGAATGCCGTGACATAGCGACACGCTTTTTAAAAACTTCACTGTCGCTTGGTCCACTGTGTAATTCTTATACAAGGCGTGTTTTTTAAAATAAGTATCGTTTAAATATTTTTAGTGCCCGCGATCACTTCCTAAATTCATTAGGAAGTCAGACGTAGCTGTGAGCGATCGTCACTTTGTGTTTTCTTGTTGTCAGAGCGTTTCGAAGTGTTCAAAACAATCGAATGATCTGTGACTTGCTTTTTGAGTTCAAGATACGTAACACCAGCAAACATTCATAGCCAATTATGTGAGTTTATGGAAAACAGTAATGAGTGACATTGCCCGCCCATACAAACAAACTAAAGATCTGACGCATCATTTGGTTGTGAATAATCGACCACCATCCATACAGTACGGATTTGGCACCAAGCGATTTCCATGTGTTTCTTCATATACAGAAATTCCTTGGTGGAAAACGTTTCAACGACGACGATGTTCTGAAACAACAAGTACAGACTTAGCTTTCATCATAGGTGGCATCATTCTTTGACGAAGGTATAGAAAACTGGTTTCCCATTACAAGTGCCTGAATAACGGCAGTAACTATGTAGATAAGTATTGTACGCTGTAACACGCCTCGTACCCACAACAAACTGTGTGTGAATTTTGTAGTGTAAAGTTATTTCGATTAATAAGTAGTAGATAGAGGAATAAGCTTTTGTAAAAATGTTTTTAGAATAGTATGTAGATAAAGTTCAGTGAATGCTGCACATAATAATTTTACTATAATAATATAGCTTATGGGTTTTCCGCTCTTGGGACATTGAACTTTTTTCTGCGCTTAGGAGACCTTGTCCGCCGTAATGACCGAGACAAGTGCTCTAAATACATCCGATTCTGCATTACCAAAGTGGCTGTTGGAGAGCTTGCGTGCAGGACCCGGGGTCTGTTAAGGAAAGTGAACTAGTAGGGCAGTGGGAAAACAGACAAAAGCGGCTGAGGAAAATAAATAGAAGCACTCAGTTTATTTTAGAATAAGACTGGTTGTAACCAAGGGACCTTTTGTCTTAAGGTATTCCAGATATGCCGTAGAATATATCGATAAAAGGTCTTATGATTAGATGCAATGGTGTACAGTTAAATAAAAATATAGCAGCCTAGGGGAATTATTTATACCCAATGAAACCCATTGCACCGAAAATTCGAGTTAAAGGGATGATTTAATAATTATTCACAAAGTACCCATATTGGTTAAGTAACAAAACTTGTAACTCCTTAAAATAGGTTATAAATACAACAAAAACTGTATTTTAGTTAATATTTAGGAAATATACCCAACTAATTTGCAATAAAAGTTACCAACATATGTTAATTTTGAAAAGTATGTTAATATGCAGTAGTTATGGTCTTAGATTTCCTGGGCTTCCAGCTGGTGCAGAATTGAATACAAACCGATGTTAGACGTTTGTGGAAATAGTATAAATTGCTTTGGAGTTAGCATAAATATGGAGGACTCCTAATTTTCATCTTTCAGTTATCTTGAAAGTGGAAGCGGTTTACGATCCCGATACGTTGATTTCTAACCAACCCTACACTTGGCTGGAAACCGGAGGAAATCTGGAGTATTCACATCGTCAGCAAAACTTCAGCTCATATTTCGTGCAGTAGCTATTTTTCGAAGATGTGGTTGTTTCAACGCAACACAGAACCTAAATTTTTTGGACGTTGTTTACTAAAATCTATGTACACGCTTGAAAATAGTCTGGTATAATGGTAGGAGATGATTGGTAAATATACTGGTGTTTCTGGAACTCAACATATGCCAAAAAACACGCGAAAGCTTATTATAGGCTATTTTATTCTTTATAACCTTGATTCTATAGATTTCATTGCTATAAATTTGTACCGGTACACGCGACTGCTGGCATTTTTGTAGCAATCAGTTTTATTTTCATTTCCCACAAAATATTTTCAAGTTGTAATTTTACCATTAATAAAGAAGGTAGGAATGTACGAATAGTTAAATGCAGAAATGTTATAGTGCTGGGTCCGTTTTACTCTCAACACTTTGATGTACGAAGTGTCGCCACAGGTTACAAATGATTTAAATTTCCTCACAAAACAGGAAAAAAATTAAATATAGAGTCAGAAAATATATTTTAAACACAATAAATGCTTATTTTCTTGCAGCCAGATAAGAAGTAATACATTTAAATCGGTTTACATACACTACGTGATCAAAAGTATCCGGACACCTGGCTGAAAATGACATACAAGTTCGTGGCGCCCTCCATCGGTAATGCTGGAAGTCAATATGGTGTTAGCCCACCCTTAGCCTTGATGACAGCGTTCACTCTCGCATACTTTCAATCAGGTGCTGGAAGGTTTCTTAGGGAATGGCAGCCACGGAGTGCAGAACTGAGGAGAGGTATCGATGTAGGTCGGTGAGGCCTGGCTCGTCCTCCGTGGACTAGTGGTACCGTGCTAGCCTCTGATTCCCAAAGTCGCGGGTTCAAACCCGGCGGAAGGCGATGGATTTTTTCGGGCCTAAAAATCCTTAGCATGGCTTCATTCGGAAGGGAAGTAAAGCCGGTGATTTACGGCACGTAAAAGAACCTCAAGCCTGATAAAGAGGCCTCTGAACAAAATTACCGATCTTTTACGCCCATTATGGAATGGGACGCTAAGGATCATAGTAGTTAAAGAGCGCCCATAAATAAAACTCAATTTAATTTATTTAATTTGAAGACTGCGTTCCAAAACATCCCAAAGGTGTTCTATAGGATTCAAGTGAGGACTCTGTGCAGGCCAGCCCTTTACACGGATTTTATTGTCATGTAACCACTCCGCCACAGCCCATGCAGTATGAACAGGTGCTCGATTGTGTTGAAAGATGCAATCGCCATTCCCGAATTGCTCTTCAACAGTGGAAAGCAAGAAGGTGCTTAAAATATCAATGTAGGTCTGCACTGTGATCGTACCACGCAAAACAACAAGGAGTGCAAGCTCCCTCCAGTAAAAACACGACCACACCATAACACCACCACCTCCAAATTTCACTGTTGGCACTACACACGCTGGAAGATGATGTTCACCGGGCATTCGCCATACCCCCACCCTGCCATCAGATCGCCACATTATGTACCGTGATTCGTCACTCCACATAACGTTTTGCCACTGCTCAATCCTGTAATTTTTACGCACCTTACACCAAGCGAGCTGATTCTGAAGCATTTTAGAATTCCTGTGTGATGGTCTGGATAGATGTCTGCCTATTACTCTTTACGACCCTCTTCAAATGTCGGCGGTCTCTGTCAGTCAACAGACGAGGTCGGCCTGTACGCTTTTGTGCTGTTCATGTTCCTTCACGTTTCCACTTCACTATCACATCAGAAAAAATGGACCTAGGGATGTTTAGGAGTGTGGAAATCTCGCGTGCAGACTTCTGACACAAGTGAAACCCAATCACTTGACCACGTTCGAAGTCCACGAGTTTCACGGAGCGTCCCATTCTGCTGTTTCACGATGTCTAATGACTACTGAGCTCGCGGATAATGAGTACCAAGCAGTAGGTGACAGCTTAATGCAGCTAAGATAAAAAACGTATTTTTGTGGGGATGTCCGAATACTTTTGATCACATAGTGTATAATAATTAGGGTTTAGCAGATTTAACATTTGTTATAAAACATTAGTCTCTCTTGCACTGGTAACACTGGTAAAGAGAATTTACAACTGTCCTTTAAAGAAAAGTATTCTCACTGTATCCGAGAAAGTTAATGAAAATCACCACACGCACTAAATGTTTAAATTTAGAATGTTATACCAAAAATTGTTAGAGAGAAATTTAGGCAATGCCAAAATGGCGTGTGCACCACGACACTTCCCTAGAGCCGATATCAAAGCGTTTCTTCCTGAACGGCCGACGATCTGAGACTTCTCTTTCTTTTCAGCCCTTCTTCCTTCACCCGGGGTCGCTCCGTCAGCCGAACACATAATCTAAAGTCAGAGTCCAATGCAGCGCCAGTGTAATCTACTTGAGTGGAGTGCTGAGGATTGCTGACCAGTAATGCAGTTGGTGACTTCTGGCGAAAGTTGGTTATCGTCTATGCCAGCAGAATTAGTCCCATAGTTAAGAATTTTAGCACGGCAGGTAAAATGTTCTGTGAGGTGTGGAACCACCATGGTTCAAATTTCAAACATTTAAATCAGGAAGTTTTTCATAAAGGGGTTAGTTTAGGTTTGCGTGATTTTACTCTCAAAGATTTGTTGTATTTAAAACATATCCTGTAGTTCATGTGTATATATATATATATATATAAAAGGTTTATATAAAAGTGAATGATACGGCTGTAACATTGTATATTGTATGTAATGCTGGCAATAATTCTTTATGTAATGAATGTTAGATTTTCAAATATTTAAAAAGTATGCACTTTTCCATTATGCGGATTAACACTTTCTTTAAATGTTAAGAAATATTTCACGGTTGTTAAAAGACGTACCAGAGGCATGATTTTGGAGATCTCTGATATGGTTTCAGGATTATATAATTTGTGTTAGTTCTAAACAGCAGGATTGTAAAAGTTCTTTGTTAAGAAACTAAACTATATTAGAATTTTCAGTGTGCATTGGTAATACCGAAACTTATTAACTAGTAATCGAATGAGGAATCGACATTAGGCAATTGTAGGCTAAACACACTCTAAGAATGCACCCAAGATCGTTTCATCGGCAGCTGTGTCTAAAGTTGATGTTAATGGAATAGTGATACCAATGAGAATGGTGGTAACTTCAAATCAATTTGGGCGTACTTCCTGAACGATATTTTTGAAAGATCGGTTAGAACATTTTACAAACCAGGAAAGTTTATCCTGAATAATGTATACAAAACAATCACAGATAAAACGTTTTATAAGCATAAAACATGACACGAAATGAAATATATGATTAGGTAAAAATACACCTTTGTTTGGAATTAGTGTAAATTTAGGGAAATTACCAAGAATAGGTCTGTTATGCTTATCACTCTATCATCATATTTTGGAATGCACGTCAGTTAGCTAAGAGATTTGTTTTACCAGTGGTGATTTAACTAAAAGTAAAGTAAGGCTTCTTTGCCCAAAGTATCAAATCTAAAATATTAAATCTTTTTAATGCTAATAATATATTATTTATAATTTTAAGAGTTACTAATGTAATAATTTCCGTGAAATCGCCAGGAAAGAATACAGAGTAATTAAAGTAAAGCATTTTTCAATCTCTGGCTTCCTTAGAGCAAATTTGAAAACATGAAAATATGTTTAATATTTCTGTATATTTGCTGAAAAATGCAAATACTCTTTTAATATATAACTTTATTATGAAATGCTGTTTTTAGTATTCTTAATTTAATACTTCGCTAAGTTCAACGTTTGATTATCCTACCAGAGACATTACTGTTCCGATTATTAAATTCTGTAAATTTTCCTGAATGAGATTCAGTTTTATAGCCATCCGTGTCAAAGTATTTCGTCGGAATTAGATTATTTATACGCCTTCAAAGTAATCAGAATAATAATGTTATAAAAGGCCCAACATTTTGGAATTTTCAAATAAAACAGCCATAAAAAATCTTGAACTTTAATACGACATAGTGAATTACCATAATCCAAAGTTTCGTGACTCGAATCTCTTCCATAGTATTGAATTTTTTGGTTTGATTCCACATTCCAACCTGAAATATAGTAAATTGCATAACTTTTCGTTCTATACGGGAGATGAAGCTAAGTGGATAAGGGAAATGAGAACATATACGGGTCATTATCTTGTTCTTGTAACTTGGAGGTCACAGGTGTGTTTTTGGAGCTAGGGGCACGGTTTCAAAATCATTTGTCCAAAGAGGAAAAGGCATAAAATTCTCGGACAACTACAGGACCGCATTGTTATGTCTATTATAAAAATACGTGGCAAAATTCGTAACCATTTATATGGTAGACATACTATTTAGAATGAGTGCAAGAGAATATTGCATTTTTCTAAAAATTTTCTTTTAACATAAAGAAGTTAATCCCATTAAAATTTTTTCTTTTAACGATTTGGTTTATTCCTTATTACCCTCCAGCGTTTATGAATTTTAACATAAAACATTATTTAAATGCCGGACTTTTGTTTGTAAGGTCAGATATATTTATACAGATATATGTGTTTTTGGCAACATTTTCCACCTGCAATTTCCCTGACCTAAGTATCAAGTAACTGATAAGTGACCGGAAAAGTGATACGAAGAGCTTTATATGGACTGGTATAGCGGTATTAATTATTTTATCTGAAGGAACAGAGGTGCTATTTATAGTAAAATGGAGACCTGATAGCAATTTAGTTACTCGTTATAAAAATTCTATCGTTTCTGTACTCCGGCACTCTTTGGAATGTTTCCTTATATCTTCAGTTTTTCAGGGTATATTTAAATAAAAGCAGGTTCAAACGAAGGTGAAGAGGTGCTTTGTAGGCAGTAGCTCACAGAACACCTAAACGCACTTTATTTGAAGTGAAATAGGTGGGAGAAAAGTATAGTGAAGAGAGGTGAGAAGTTCTGAAGAACGGGCTGAGAAGAGAAAAAAGTCAATTTCGTGGAATGTAAATGTTCTTCAAGAAGGGGGTTTGCAACGAAGCAATAAGGACTGGTAGAATAAGGAAAGGTGAAGTGTGTGAAGGGAAGGAAGTCGAAACGATTAAACTTCAGAGAAGAGAAGGACAAAGAATACGAAAGTGGAAGTACAGTCAGGTACGTGATAAACGGGCGCAAAGCGTGAGAATATTTCGATAGATCTTGTAGCTCTTAGAAACTGACCTTTACCTTTCATCATTATAGGAGGGAAGGTATTTTCAGATTGCAGATTTCTCAAAATAAAGGCGAGGAACAAACATGATACATGCAGTAGATTTAACTTTTAATTGTAAGTTCAAATGAATTAGTTATTTAAAGGCGGTATTTCAGTTCAATAATCCCACCCATTTTAATTAACTACCGGTATTAGTGAAACAAAACATATAGTATGTTCTTTATTAGATTCAAAGCCGTAGTACAAAAAACGCAGTTAATAACAAACAAATTAGCTAAATTTTTCGGTGAAAATTTATCACATGTGTTAGTCGTAACTTAAGGGTTTGTCCCACTGCATGAGTAATTATAACTAACATTTTATCATGCATATTTCTCATTATCTTAAGGATTTAACGAATAGTTTTATTATTATTATTATTATTATTATTATTATTATTATTATTATTATTATTATTATCGTTAGCTCCTCTAAGCTCCTCATGGACTTCGGATAGGTACACTAATTGTGAGCGATTAAATAAGATAGATAAAACTTACTAGCATACCTATTCATTACAGTATGGCCATTTATCAGGATATTTAGACCTATGTCGAAAGAAATCTGATGTGATACATTCACATCACCTTCACTTCCCTCAATCGTATATTGTGGGTATACAAATTATTCTTACTCAAGCTTATTTTTCTATCTACTACATTTTAATCGAATTAAACCTTTGCAGAAATACCTAAATTACACGTTTCATTATCAATATAAAGAAAACAGCTACGGTCAAATGCTTAAAAACTGGACGCTACATATAGGCCTTAAAATTCCATACTGTTTCCATGCAATTGCGAGGAACAGGTGAATGTTGAAAGGGCTTTAAGAGAATCACCAAGAAATGAACAATTTAAACATTTAATAACGTACATCTCAGAAACAGATTATGCCACAAAAAGCTTATTTCAAATAAATTGCGTGTATTAAACAGATCTACATTTTTGTGTAGTACGTTTTCGTCTAGGTATTCCTTCATATTTATTAGCTATACAAAATTATAAAAAAAAATCCTTCCAATGAAGAGAACTGCATAGGATATTCCCGAAAATTCAGTATAAACATTTTATTTGTCATGTAAGCATATTTCGTATATGGCTTTTAATCTAAGACGTTAGTGCCGTTTTTTGGAAATAAAAAGAATGAGAGACTTTCCATGTAAACAGTAGTTTGAGGTGGGGCGATTTTGATGAAAATCTTCATGTCGCATATTTGGAAGATATAGAATATGAATACCAAGTATGATTTTTATCCCACTTCTCGTTTATATTTATGGCGTTCAAAGTCACACAGAGTTAGACATGTTTCCAAAGGTGCTGTGTTTGGATTTAGTGAGCCTGAAAACATTTATTTACGTTAAAATCTCGGTATGGAACTTTTGGGTGGAATGCAATGCTTTCCCTACTTACTATACATACTGAGAAAGTAAAAAGTTTCATTTTGAAATGCAATCTCCCAGGAAAACATTATTAGGTACTTTTACTTTCTTTAATATGCATAATAAATAGAGGAAGTATTGTATTCCAGCCAAAATTCCGATGTCGAGATTTCACCGGGAATATATGTTTTGAAGCCACCTAGATAAAAATAATCATTTTTAGAAAAGATCGATTTGTGTGTATGTGTGTGTGTGTGTGTGTGAGAGAGAGAGAGAGAGAGAGAGAGAGAGAGAGAGAGAGAGAGAGAGAGATCACCATAACTTAAAACGAAATTTTGGAAAATTACTTTGTGTTTAAGTTCAGTATCTTCCAAGTATGCGATACAGAGGATTATCAAGAAACCCCCCCCCCCCAGTTTGTTTTTATTTCTGTGAAGTCGTCATTCGCAAGGAGCTTTGTGTAATCTTGTATAAGTACTAAACGTTAGGCGATAGAAGAAAGAGCACTGCACAAAATAATATTTCCACTATTAATGGTTCTAATTGTTCAAGATTGTCTTTCCTTTAAAGTCCTGTCCACTTTCAGTTGTTTCTCGCAATGTCACGGAAAGAGTGTTGAATTTTATGTCTAGCATATCGTCCAGTTCTTATACATTCCACCATCGTTGTTACCTATCTATATATAAAGAAATGTGCTATTTCTAAACAAGGTTATACGGATTAAATTAAATAGATCGAAAAATAAGCTTTGGTAATAATAGTTTTATACCCAATAGTAAACGATAGAGGGTAGAGAAGGTCATGTGAATGTAACAAGTTCTCAGCCTGAGGTTTCGGCGGTTGGTAAATATATTTGCAAATTTCTTTAATTGTATGTTTCTTTATGTGAAACATTAAACAATGTAAGAGGCCTTTATAAAAACGACGAAATTAATATACAACAAAGAAGCTAATTGAACCCAGAGTAGAGGTATCTCGCTGTTAATGATAAAATTAAATTACGTGCTCCAATTAAGAAGATGCATTGGACGAATAAAAGCTGCTAAAGTATTATTCTAGAGGTTTAAGTCCATTTACATATCTTTATGTAATTTTGATTTCTATCCGGACTTGCTCCAACGAATTCAAGGTGAGTTTGATGAAGGTGAATTACAATTAGTATCGGCGTTTAATGTTGTGTATAGAAGAGGAAGTTTTGCACTTATTTTTACTTTCTCTACTACGTATAGTAAGTAGGGAAAGTATTGTATTCCATCCATAAATTCGATACCGAGATTTCACCGGAAATATATGTTTTGAGGCCCCCTGAATCCAAAAAAAGCATTTTTTTGAACATGTCCGTGTGTATGTGTCTGTGAACAGCATACCTCAGAAACGAACAGTCGGATAAACACCAAACTTGGTATTTAGGTTCAGTATCTTCCAGAGATGCGACACGAAGGTTTTCAAGCAAATGCCCCCACCCCAGATTACCCCTTTACATGGAAAAGTTTTGGAAAATTTTAATTTTCTCATAAACAGCTCTGACCATTTTGATTAAAATATCATATGTTTAAGATATTTTCATGACAAATGAAATGTATATCTTGAATTTTCTGGGAATGTTCCCAAAAGTATTCTTTATTGTGAACGACTTTTGCATAACTGGTAAATCATAAGAGATAGACAAAATTTTCTACACCAAAAATGTAGATCACGTTAAAATACACAATTTATGTCATGTACATTTGTTTTGTTGAGTGAACCGTTTTCGAGATATTGCTTGTTATTCCCTTAAATTTTCCAATACTTATGATTTTTCTTAAATGGGAATTCGTTATTCATTTTTTTGTTTGTGTCCTGGTAATGCAAACTGAATGGAATACTCCACATAGTAACCAGCTCTTAATATATTTTACTATCGATTAAAGCCTACATCTTGCATCTACAAGAAAATTAGCAATAAGATTAACATCTCGATATCTCGATTAACATGAAGCATATGGAGAATAAACGTTTGTAAAATACGAGAGTTTGTACAAGGGTAGAGGAAGTCGTGTGAGTGTAACGCATCAGATTTTTTAAGTGAATATTCTGGAGTTATATTTATGGGAATAATTGTGTGCTATTTTTCTTGGTTCTGGTTTAAATTAAATTCTATTGTGTATACAAAATTAATTTTTATTGCTTCGAGAAACTACACGCTATCCGTATTATAAGTTAATATATTTAGCGTGAAAGAGATTTCTATCGCTTTATTTTAAATTTGTTATTTTTTTATTTCGGATTAAAGTTTTTATTTACTCAAGTCACCATTCCACTCTTAAAATACCCCTTTGTAATGCCAAAGTCTGGCCCCACTTCAGATTTGGTTTATCTCAGACAGGGCAATTAAATTTCGTTAGTTTTTTTATGTGATATTCGAGAAATCTAAAACATAAATAGTGGCTTTGATATTATATTTAAGAGTAAACCAAGTAGGATGGCTCAGACATCGAGGGATTCAGGAGGTTGTGGGTTCGATTGCCACGGGAAAACTTCCTGACCCATGGGGCTTTACGGAGGTTTTCCGTGTCGCTAGGTGAATGCTGGGAAGGTTCATTACATCTTACGAATTTCCTGTCCCTCCGTTTCATCTCCATGCTCATTTAACTTCATTTTTCATCTGCTTGGTTTGATCAGGGTTGAAACTGTCGGCGGGAGTCTTGGCGTTGCAAAGCAGGGGGAAATGATGTTCTATATAACTCTTCGTCTCCGGATTGGGGGTGATCTTCAAGTCCCGCTCCCCCCCGTAAGATGTTCAAGCTTGCCGGGAGAAGGGGTGCCGGTTGTACCAGCTGCTATCCGGGTGTTTCAATCTGTAGGGACCTTGTCCTCTGCCGTTCATGCTTCCTGGCCCGGCCACGCTCTCCTTTCACTTCACTCCTCCCTCCTGGGGGCACCCTCTCAGGATGTTAGGCACTAAAGATCTTGTAGGTCGAGGTGCTATGTCCCCTCAACCAGTCCTACTCCCAGTCCTAACAACCAATTAACAAACAGAGAGGAATAAAACAGAATGACATAGGAGTGTCATTGAGTGAATTAGGAGTGTCTAGGCATTTAGCTAGTTAATTAACGTAAAGTATTGAATAATGGTTGTATAATTTTTATAACTGGGAACAATAGATCCTCTAAGCTTTGGAATAACAAAAAGTGCACAAATTCCCTTTTCAGCTTGATTGCCTGCAGCAATAGCTGCTCCAAATAAAGTAATAATCCATCTTTAAGTCTTAGTATTACTTACACCTTTAGAATTGCATTCTAATATCATCTCCATATTAGAGTGAGAGGTTTTCATTCAGTATAATTCCAGCAGAAAAAGAATTACGTCCAGTGCTGCTCTTCGAAACTAGTGTGCTGTTTCTTACAAACTAGATAATGGTGATAGTGAGGACTCTGATGTTAACTATGATAATGTTGATCTCCATAAACACACAGAAATATCAAAGATGCAAGTCATATTTGCAAATATAAGCGTAGGTCTATCAGTTTGTTTGGAAGCTCTGACATCTGTTAATGCGAAGTGTATAGAACTTGTGTGTGTCTTACTGCTACCAGTCTTGTTTGGAAGCTGTGCCATTCGTTCATGCGTGGCGCGTAAAACGTGTGTATCTGTTCAACTATCAGTGTTGTTCGGAAGCTCCGGAATTCCATCATGCAGAGCGCGTAGAATTTGTCTATCTCTTACTGCTATCAATCTTGTTTGGAAGCTGTGACATCTCTTCGTGCGGGGCGCGTAGAATTTGTTATGTCTTACTGTTATCATTCTTGTTTGGAAGCTATGCATGCGGAGAGCGAAGAATTTGAATAACTCTTACTGCTATCAGTCTTGTTTGGAAGCTCTGACACTACTTCATGCGGAGCGCGAGAATTTGTGCATCTCCTGCTATCAATCTTATTTGGAAGCTCTGATACTCCTTCATACGGCGATCGTACGTTTGTGTTACTGCTATCAGACTTGTTTGGAGGCTCTTGCATGCGGAGAGCGGAGAATTTGAATAGCTGCTTCGGTCTTGTTTGGAAGCTCGGACACCCCTTCATGCGGAGCGCGGAGAATTTGTGTATGTGTTAATGCTATCAGCCTAGTTTGGAGGCTCTGGCATGTGGAGAGCGGAGAATTTGAATATCGCTTACTGCTATTAGCCTTGTTTGGAAGCTCTGACGTTCCTTCATACGAAACACGAGAATTTGTGTATCTCTTACTGCTGTTAGTCTTGTTTGGAAGCTCTGACAACCCTTCATGCGGAGCGCGGAGAATTTGTGTATGTGTTAATGCTATCAGCCTAGTTTGGAGGATCTGTCATGCGGAGAGCGGAGAATTTGAATGTCTCTTACTGCTATCATTCTTGTTAGGAAGCTATGACATTCCTTCATACGAAGCAGGAGAATTTGTATGTATCTTACTGCTGTTAGTCTTGTTTGGAAGCTCTGACATTCCTTCATGCGGAGCGCGTAGTATTTCTGTATCTCTTACTGCTATTAGTCTTTTTGGAAGCTGTGTCACTCTTTCATGTGGATCGATAGGTGGAGTTCAATAGGTGTATCTCTTATTGCTATCGATATTGCGTGGAGGTTCTGACAATCCTTCATTCAGAGCGTATTTAGTTTATGTTCCTCTTATTGCTATCAGTCCTGTGTGTAGATGTGACAATCCTTCATGCAGAGAGCGTTTAGTTTCTGTATCTCTTTCTGAAATCAGTCTTGTGTGGAAGATATGACAATCCTTCACGCGGAGCGCGCTTAGTTTGGTGTCTCTTGCTACTTTCTTTCTTGTGTGGAAGATTTGACAAATCTTCATGCGGAACATGTTTTGCATTTGTGTCTCTTACTACTATGAAACTTGTTTGAAAAGTGTCTTCACACACGGGGATACTTTATGTATTTATTACAGCCGCAATTGGTCTTTCGCGGAGGATCTCGCTCTTTCAACTTGCATATTTTGTGTGGACATTAACTGTACTGTCACTTTTACAAGTAAAGAATTTACACTATTTGGTGGTCATAATGCTACGAGCACATGTCAGGTTGGTAGACCCTGCGTTGAGTCAAACCTTCGTAAGAACTAGAGTGGTACACCTGATTATGTTTGTATACTGAAAGGCTTGACTCAAATGTTGGTCCTACTGATTAGGTTAGTTAATTGGATGTTTGGAATGGTTCAGTAGATTGGAGTTTAACAGGAAGTTGGGGTGGAGATAATGAAATATAAAAAAGTTGAATTAGTGTGTTTCGCTCTCTTTTGGGTTTGGGTATAGTGAGAGAAACATGTAAGTAACCTTCGTCGACCTCGTGGCGGGACATGGCGTCAGAATTATCTTGGAGGTTAAAGGAACTTCTGGAATTTAGTAATAAATTGTGTTATTTGTAAGTTGAATCCTGTTTATTTAGGCTTCCCGTACTATACCTCCTGGTCCTCGGTATTGCACGGCCAAGCGAGTAGCGTTAGGTTTTACGTCCCCTTTGTCCGGCTGAGCTAGGAGGTTAGGATTTCGGAATGATTATGGTATAGCCGTGACAATAAGATTAAACAAATACTTATGTGCCTCAGAGAAAGTCACGAAATATGTTTTAAATTTTGTTGAAACAGTATTGGAGACAACAGTAAAATAATTTACACTTTAAAAGGATTTTTAAATCGTTCACCAAATGTTTTAAGGGTTTACACACTCGTTAACTATGCTTTATGAAACAGGTCTAGGTATACAACAGAGCATGACTTACATGAAGAACTCGACATAAAATAAGTTAGGAGTTATGCATTCTAAAGAACAGTTATTGAATAAAATTCGATAATGAATTTGAATGTATCTGAAAAGGAGGAAACGTTTGTTTACCCAAAGCATTTATTTTATGATAATGGAAAGCTGAGACTAATCTGTTGATATCCAGACTGAAGCAGATAGGTTAACTACTGATAGTAATTAATTTTATGCAATGAACAAGTCATTGATTTAGCATTTTTTCCGAAATTGTATGCCGTAATGAAATGAGAAACGTTCTTTAATTTACACTGTTTTTCTCTGTGTATAATAACTTAATGCACTTGTGTGAGGACTGTGTAATATAAAACGTAGAACACATGATGTAATTTTCTCCCATGGCATTGGCTCTATTTGAGATAATTCACCAGTACCTTCCTATTATGTCTTACGTGTTTCAGGCTGCATAAATATAGTGGCGTAAAGTATTTTAGAACCAACCACATTAATTTTTCCCGTTTGAATACTGCGTAGTTCTATTTTGTATTAGTCTAAGCGCACAGAAACGGAATAAAATGGGCTTACTAAGAGAACGGCTAACCTACTGTGTTCTCCCCCAATAACCCGCGGTGTTGCAATTCTATCAGTCAGAAAGTTTTCTATGCACTACTTGCTTTTTGAGAAGCAATTAACCCTCAGCTACTATGTTTTCGTACCGCCTTAAACCATTGAGAGAGGTCAAGTGGACCACAAGCAGAGAACTAGAATTAACATAATATAAATATGTCGTGTTCTACTTAGAACAAATAAAATCATTTTAAAACCACAATTCTAATGCTTCAACATTGTATCTCAGCATTAGCATTGTCAAACAAATATTCGAATTACAAATTACAATATTTTTCTCATTTTCCAACACTACCGACGAAATAATTTTCTTTATTTCCTATTTTTCACTTTACCTTATATGTTATTTTCGTATTCACAAGTGCATTTTTACATTTTTATAATGTACTAACAGTAACATTTAAGTTTCTTGCATGCAGTTTTAAAATTTGTTCACTAAGTGTGACATGCAAGACACACTGCTCTCTGCATTTTCTTACAGTGGGTATCGCAAATGAGTTTCTTGCAACACTAACACTTTTGTTCTAGATTTTGTATAATTTTTTCTTGGACGTAACTGACATCGGATTTCGTTTTGACATGACTACACCTTATAATTCACGCTAGAAAAGTACTGAGCTGCTTCCACACAATTTAAAAACAACAATTTGTGCTAGAATAACTAAAACAGACAATGCAGTGAACATCAAACTTTCAAGATACAGAAAATCTTATGAACTGTTATGAGGGGACCAAGCTGACATCAAGTTGTATTTTATATTTTACGATTGTATTTATGGAACATTTTACGCAGATATTTTATGGTAATAAAGCTGATTAAATTGTTAACACTTTACAAAAATTTCAAAATTCTAAATAAGATATTTTACTTATAAAAACTAAAGAGTTAAGACACCAGCTGGATCCTGCATAGCAGTCTGAAGGATAAGTTCATTGTTTGTGAATTGTATAAGGAGAGCCTGTTTCTTCGCCTTTCTTCAAAACTTTGCTTCCGAGTTCTGCAAAATTCATTTTCCAGTCCATATTGCAATTTTTAATGTAATGCGTCACAGTTTGCGCGTGAACTATAGAAGGAGGCCTATTAAGCTTCCCTCTCTTTCTCAACTTCATTCTCTGAGTTTTCCGCAGCGCTGTATCCTTCAAATAAACTTCCGTGCATTTATGCGTTTTAGAGTATCTAAACGCAAACGTTGTGTGACTAGTAAACGTAACATTTAATTATTGCGTTATATAAACAAGGAGTTAATACAACACTTTTTCTGAGAAAGATATCTCATTACTTATGTACAGAATGGACCACTTAAGTTGAGACTGTACAATATCTCCAAAACTAAGCGTTGTAGAAATAAATGTTTTGAATAAAAGTTGCTTGATAATGGGGGAAAGTAATTGCCATAAGTCGTGTTTTATTTAGAGGATATTATGATTGTCATTAAAGGGTCAATTCAATTTTTTAAATGGGAGCCTACATTTTTATGTTGTTTTCTCACTCCTCATAAAAAATAAAGAACATTTGTATAAAGCACTTTGCAATTGTTCTTACGTAAATAACAACGAAAATTCTGAATGGCTGTGTACGAAGAGTGCAATGAATGTTTGGACCATTCATGGATGGTTATTTCATGGTCAAGTTACGTCTCATAATTGGGAACTAACAGTTTTTATTTTTCTCCTTATTCCTAATCACAAAATAAACACCTTTTTCTAAACCATTTTCTAATGCATAAAAACATACATGTAGGTTCCTATGTAAAAAAATTAAATTGACCCTAAAATGACCATCACAACGTCCTCCCAACAAAACACGACTAATGTCATTTACTTTTCTCCATAATATCTAGCAACTTTCATTAAAGACATTTCCTTAGTTTTGGAGATATTCTATAGCCTCAATTTAGATAGTCCACCCTGTATAATTCACAATATGAATATAAGGAATACATATAAAATATATAGCCAAGGGTGTGAATTATGCAATAAGCTTCTTAAAATTAAACTACTGCACCCTTCGTTTATACTATTATGCACACATTGCTACTTTCGGGACTTATAAATTTGTTGTTGAAATGGATGAATAAATATAAAAAATCCGATGTCTTACAATCACACGGCTTTCTCTACTCTTGTACAAGCTACTTTTACAAACGTTTATTCTCCATCTAATGTTCATCGAGATAAACATTCGCAGAAACTATCTTGTTGCTAATTTTTTTGTGAGTGCAAGGCGATAATGGTATGCTTTATGTAACAGCCAAATGTTTTAAGAACTGGTTGCTATGTAGAGCATTCCATTCTCTTTGCATGTCCAGGACATTTAAAAAAACTAATAATTAATTCCGATTTGAGAAAAAGCATAAGTATTGTAAAATTCAAGCAAGTAACAAGGAATGTCGCGGAAATGGCTCACTTGACAAAACAATGTATAGGATATAAATTGTGTGATTTAACGAGACCTACATTTTTTGTGTTGTGAAATTTTGTCTATCTCGTAAGGTTTACCAGTTATGCAAAAGTCATTCAGAATGAAGAGTACTTTTGCGGACACTTCCAGAAAATTCATGATATAAATTTCACTTGACATGAAAATATCTTAAACGTATGCTATTTTAATCAAAATCGTTAGAGCCATTTTTAGAGAATTAAAATTTCGAAAAATATTTCATGTGAAGGGTAGTCTGTGGTCGGGAGCTTTTCTTGAAAATGTTCGTGTCGCATTTTTGGAACGTACTGAACCTAAATACCAACTTTGGTATTTATCCCACTTTTCGTTTTTCAGTTATTCTGTTCACAGACAGATTTAGGGGGCATCAAAACATATATTTACGGTTAAATGTCGATATACAATTTATAGGTTGAATGCAATACTTCACTTCCATACTATACATTGTAGATAAAGTAAAAATAAAGTGCTTTACAAATCCGTAATCTATATATACCTTCTGCAGTCTTGAAAATGCTCAATTACTGTAAACAGATAACGTTTCCTTTATTTATGTATATTAGTTATGTTTTAGAAAACTACAGAAGTCTTGATTCATAATAATTTATTGAATTATGTTTCGAATATTCATTTCATAAGCTCTACTAGTTTAGACGATATTAATTCTGGTTATTAATTAATAAAGAATTTAATTATCCTGTCCACGACTTTCAAATGCAATTAAAATTGAAGTATTCGCTTTATATGCGTAAAAATCTATAATACGAAATATATAATTTTCCTCCAGTGTTTTTTTGGGATGAATAAATATTTATATAACCTTTTTATCAGTGTTTTATCACACAATGTAGAAATCCATGGGATGCACACCGTTATGTAATAGCATAATATACCTTGTTTTCTTTTTACTACAAGGGGCTGCGGTAAAATTAAACAGACATTAAGCATGTTTTATATAAAACATTACAAAACAACCAAACTAAAGGTATAAATGTTTTAAAATATGGTAAAGGAAATTATGTGATCTCTAAAGGACACAAAAATAAACAACTGTTGATTTTTTTCTCAGTGGAATATTTTATCTTTCTTTAATGATAGAGAAAAAGTGACATTCTTTATCCTTTAGCCTTAATTGCACCCAAAGGTTCCCTTAAGTGGAGAGAGAAGTAAATTAGCTCCGGTTTTATATTACTTCTGTCATTGTCTCACGAACAGCAGGTGTAATGATAATCTTAATGAAGAACATTTACACAAAGCAGGTAATATCTACATAGCAGTAAAACAGCAGAGTTGCCGGAATCTTCATCACATTTCACCATATTTCTCCCGAGAGACTCGAAGCCGGGAGGCCGAATAGCGAGGTCTGGGGGAGCCTGCAGTAGCAATAATTTCTGCCCGAGATAGGGACAGAATAAACGGCCGAATTCCTTAGTAGACATAAATTACGTTTAATTAAACTAGAAGCAGGAATTTCGGGATCGGTGACACAGTTCCTTCCTCTCTACCTATATGTATCCACTCTTCCCTTCATCGCCGTCCTTCTTCCACCTACGGCGGCGACGTTCCACTTCTCATAATCTTTTATTTTCACTTCTATTCTTCCTTATGCCGTGCCGGTTACTACCCTAACTTATGGTTCCTAGGTCTGATATATAGTTCTCTTATATCTGCACTATTTTATTTACAACGGCGTGGAAAAATTTGTCCAAATTATTTATCATACATGATTATGTATTGGATATACATTGTACTGAATATTAGCGTTAGCAAATTTCCTGATGATTTGAGAATAATTTACCGATGCTGAAGGTTTAGTACGTCCTGTTTCTATCCAGGGTATCCGTTGGAATAGTCTATTATTATGCACTACACTTACAACAAACTGCAATAAGCAGAATAAGCTTGTTGGCAACCATTTGCAATTGTTTATATAAAGTAACTACGGTTTACAATGGTTGGAAAATATTTTAATCATAGAAATCGAAAATTACATAAATGTTAATTAATGCGTATATAAATGTTCATAATGTTGGTATAACAAGTTAACGAGGTGGTAACTTTTAGATTCTATTTCTGTGGACTGCCTACCCTGACCTTGGGTTTTTTGTGGTTTACCCTGGTCGGTGGGGGGATATTGAAGTTGGTTCTCATCTAATACGATTTCCTTTACATAATTCTCCTAAATTTAGTTTTCTTCTCATATTTCAAGTGTGCTTCTAGGTTTCGTGGCGTATGCCACGCTTGCCATGCTTGCTTTGAGCAAATGCTTGCTCAAAGGAAAGAGTAGTTCCCTTGGACACTAGAGTGCTGCTTTGTCAACGGATCTTTCATTGTCCTCTCTAGACAGTGGGACGGATCTTCGAGCCCGAAATTGACCTCCGCGCGTCTCTGTGGCCTGTGTCTCCTTCAGGTCATCCTTTCTCCTGGGGGATGGTAACAGTCACAACAGATCTATTTAGGTCGCAGTGCGGAGGTGTCCCCCTCCGTTGTATAACTCATAACCCATATACACAATTTCTCGATTGCCGTCCACTTTGTTCGAAAGGAAAACCCAAATGACAACAGGAATATTAAAATAGCTCTACTATTACATAGGAGTAGTTGCTTCCGTTTCAGTTATTTGATTTAAAAATTGGCACTGCTAACACCTCTACCGCGTGGGAGGCAATGGAATGCATTTTTTCTTGTTTATTCTACAGATTAAACCCTATTTTACATGTATATGTTAGGGTTATAGTATTATCATTTAAAGGAAGTTAAATTAGTATGGTTATGGATGTTGAAATTTTATAAAATACTTGTAACAACATCTTCTATAAGAATGCTATACAATGCTGTTTACAAATTCTGTGTTACAGTGGTTTAAATGAGTTTCAAACAGTATTTCTGTATACGAACCGAGGACAATTAAAGAGTAAATGTTCTATTGTTTCTTCATTTCCACAAAGGCAATTCAGATTTTATATGATAATATGGAATATTCAGAAGTATAAACCATATTTGACGTGAGCAGGAACAAAGTGTGTTAGTATGAAATTAGAGAAGAATACTTTACTTTTTAAACAACTGTGTGTATTGGAAAATATATTTCTTATTCTTGAGACATTGTTGATATTTAATCATAGTAAATTGCATGTGTTTATGGTTTGTATTTTGTACTCTGATTTCAGTCTTGATATCGGATATTTTTTGTAGGAAAACTTGCCATTGTGTATTTGGTGTACTAACATTCAGCATTGATTGTTCCATCGACCTAACTGGCACACTGTTTGTGTACATTATTAATTATATACTTCGTATGGTCTTATAATGTTCATAATATGTATACTAACCCATAAGCAGCGATCAAAAACTAAGGTTAGAAAGTCTGCAGTGAAACATGTACATTTTATTTCATACAACCAATACAGCCAACGATAGCACCTACAGTAGTTTTTTTTTTCGACCTGGCCTCCATATCGGTTTAGACACTTGTCGCTTCATGGGATGAGTGAATACTCTCTCTTGGTAAAAATCCTGTCCTTGTGTGATCCGCTACGTTGTCGCGAAGTATTTCACCTCCTCGTCTGAAGCGAATCGTCGGCCTCCTAGGTGCTCCTGCAAGAGATCAAAAACGTGAAAGTCGCTTGGAGTGAGGTGTAGGTCATAGGGAGCGATGATGTCCCAGCGAAACTGCTTCAACCGCATAGTGGTCTTCTGGGCTGTATGGAGTTGCGCGTTGTAGTGAAGGAAAATGACGCCCTCGTGAGAAGTCCTGGCCGTTTTCTCCTGATTGTTTCGCGCAATCGTGTCAAGATGTCTCGCAGTATCGGTCAGCGGCCACTGTGTGCCCTGTTTCCAAAAAACTCCACGAGCATGACACCCCCGCTGTACCAAAACTCTGTGGCCATCACATTCTCGGAAAATGGCGTCACCGTAAACTTCTTTTTTTGGAGAGGAAGGTGTTTCCACTCCACTGACAAACGCTTACTCCTGGGGTTTTAGTGGTGGATCATATTCTGGCACCCTGAAAAAGTGGTGAAGAAATCTCTCTTCCGTGGAAAAGCGTTGCAAAAGTTGCAGACTTTTCTCATACCCTTCTCCTTGTGTTGATTAGACAGATTTCGTGGAAACCGGAAACAATCTTTCTGGTACTGCATAAGATCGAGAACAATGTGAAGAGCGCTTCCGAACGAGATTCCCATTTATACCGTCACATGCCCTAACTGATCCTCCTGCTGTCCTGAATCAGCTCCTGCACGCTAGCAGTGTTCAAATCTGTTGATGGCGTGCTGGTTGGCCACTGCGATCCTCGTCAGTGACGTTTTCTCTACCGGCGGTAAACTTTGTACCCATTCTGCGACATGATGACGGGAGTTTACAGTCTCTCTGTAAGCCTCTACCAGCTGCCGATGAATTTCAACCGCGGTTGCATGTTTCGCCCACAAAAATCGAATAATGGAGAAAATTTCTTTGCAAGACCTGTTTTCCAAACGAGTCGCCATTTGTGTTTACCTACACTAGCGCTATACGTGGGGGGTGGCTGAAACTCTGCACAGTTGACAACCAAATGTATTAAAATTACCACACAATACTAATTTCTCTAAAACGGACGAAACTCCAGGAATATCGGCCTTAAAACCTTAGTTTCTGATCATCCTTGTAATAATCTGTGATGCATTACAGTATTATGATGATAATAATAATAATAACAATAATGATAATTAATAATACATTCTGTCCGTCAGAAGACGCCTGAATATTGCATGTTGGATAGTAGCTCTACCTAAATATCTGCAACTGAGCTTTGTGTACGAGTGGTTATAGCGTATTTCTAAGGAAAAGTTTCCAAGTTCGAATTTCACTTCCTTCTGTAGAGCTTCATATAGTAATACATTCTGTACTTTACGTGCATATCTTGAACAAAGGCAAAGTCGTAACTGATTAAAATTCATATAACTACTGCAACATAAAACCAACATTACCGACTTGCCGTGCACAATTACGAGGTATAGCTTGAGCAAGTAGACGGGAATTCGGAAGCGCCGTGTATGTGGTTGCCATAAATGAAATTAGTGCCGTGATTAAGAAGAACATGGACGCTATAAGCAGATAGTGTGTTGTAGCGGGAATACGTCGATCCTAGGGTATGATGTTGTCTGTTGCAGTGTTCTTCTTCCTCGGCTATAGATGCTCGTCGATAGTTGCGTATTCCATTCCTAACTTTTCCTACCTATATCTAATTCTTAATTCTCAGGTTATTGTGGGTGAGGCAAGTTAAAAAATACACTGCAATTTTCCCTTAATCAATGAAGTTTATTCACAATTGATATAATTATGGGCGGCTAGCTTTTCCCATTATTGTAATCCCACCACTTTAAATAATTCAGGAGCCTAGCTATCTGCACACGCATTCCCACCCTTGTGCGCACACGTGCATTTGCTAACAGCGTAGCACCTCGTACCGACGACAATTCTAGATGAGAGAGTGGGCTCTGAGGCCTTGTCTGCCCTTATGTGCGGGAACCTAGTGACGCTCACCTCTGCGTTTAAAAATGTAACGACGTTTCCTAATGGTCCTCAGACCGCGTTACCTTAACATGTATGGGGATATGTGACTTCAAATCCGTGCGCTTAAGCGTCACCCTGGTGCGTTGTGAAGCCGGTTCAATATCTCTGTCGCTTTCTTTCCTCTATCTGTTCCTTTTCTATTTCTCCGTACCGTTACCGGTTCCCTGTCTGTTGGCTTGGTGAAAGGTACGCTCTACTTAGGATTATGCTTTCCTGGAATTTTGCTAGCTTGCCCGTTTCTTACAATTATCTCTGTGCAAATGTTGGATGTTGAATATTTTAACATGTTAGTGAATTATATTAGTACTGTACACTTCTTATATATGTATGGCATATCCCCTTTCATATGTACAATTCTTACATATGTATAATATATCCCCTTTCAGTGTATAAAGAAAGTTCAATGTCTCAGTTGAAGCGGATTTCCAGGTAATTCCATCTTATTTTACATTCAGCTTCTAGAATATTTGTGTTTAGGAAATCACACTAAAGCAATGTTTGTTTCCTCTCAATCGATTTCATATAGGATTATAATCATATTGTATTTCACCCTAAACAATATTATCAAAATATCAGGGAAGATATACATCTTTGTGTCCCCTGAATACACGGAAATATTAGCAAAGTCGTCTCTTATGTTTGCTATTTTGTGCATGTGAAAAGCATAAGTTAAATAAAATGTAGTGAATGCCAAATTGTGTAATTACATGATGTAAGCCTTCGTTTCCGGGCTTCCCAAAACTATGCGATTTAAGGGTTAAAAACTGCAATGTTTCCAAACAGTTTCATTTCTCCTTTTCATAGAATAGGTCCGCGAGGAAGACAGATGTAATTTAATTTACTTTACTTTTATTAGTCGTTAAATGTTTACAGAGAAAGATGTTTGGTATCTGTCCGTAAGGCTTATATTCTTCTGAACCATGAAACTTAATTATGCGGCAATTATACGGCTCATTTTTCCATGATAATGATGCATAACTTGTTGCGATGAACATTGAAACTTGGGCAGGTGGCAAGTATGGAGACGCTGTCCTATAAATTAGGCATCACTTAATCAGTGAATTACTTGAATTATGGAATAAACTTCGTATAAGTGCAACAGCTTAAACGAGATTCGCAGGATGATATTTATGGAGGATTTTTAAGACTCCTACGTAGCGATAAGCATCCATAAAAATATAGGTTCTTAATATGTATATTATAGAATGTATTACTTTTTCTACCACGTACGTAATAGGTAGACAAGGTATTGCATTCCCCTCAAAAATTCGATACAAAGATTTCACCGGAAATACATCTTTTGAGGCCCCCTGAATCCCCCCCCAAAAGTTTATAAAAGGTTTCGTGTGTATTTGTGTCAGTATCTGTGTGTCCTTGAACAGCATAACTAAAAAACCGAAAGCCAGATAAATACCAAACTTAGTATTTAGGTTCAGTATCTTCAAAAGATACGACACGGAGATTTCTGAACAATGTGCTCTCACCCCAACTACCCTTCATACGGCTCATTTCTCCAAAAGTTTTACTTTTCAAAAGAATCGCTCTAACGATTTTGATTTAAATACCATATATGAAAGATATTTACATGACATATAAAAGTATATCTTGAATTTTCTGCGATTAACCTGTGAGGTCCTCTTCATTCAGAATGAATTTTATGTAATCTTGTATAACTGGTAAACGTTAAACGATAGACGAAAAGGTACTACATAAAAACGTAGATCTCTTTAAAATACACAATTTATTTCAAATAGGCCTTCTTTTGTAGAACCAGCCATTTCCATTGTTAAAGGTTCGAATTGTTATTTACTTGGTCATCCTCTTCAAGCCCTTTTAACATTCAGTTGTTTCTCGCGATTGCATGGAAACACGTGGAACTTTTAGGCCGGCATACAGTGTCCAGTTCTTAAACATTCCATGTGACTTTCTCTACCCACTTAACTTTATTAGTGGGCATGCAAATTATTCTTATGAAAGGTTATTTTCTATTATTTTTCTTACTTTTTTATTCCAGATAAATCTATGCAGAAATAGCTACATTACACATTTCGTTATAGATACAAATCGTGATAAACAAATGAAAATTAAAGTAACTACAAAATATAGAACAATTCCTAAATTAATTACATATGTCTTGAAAATAAATTATGCCTAAAAGTTATTTGAAACATATTGTATCATTTAAAGACATCTACATATTAATATAGTACGTTGTCAACTATCGATTAACGTATACTACGAGTATTTGAACTTTTAAACCAATAACAAAGAAAATATCGGAAATAGTTAACGCAATAAATAATTTTATTTGATATAAGTTTATACCTTAAAGAGATTTACTGTTTTTAATGTAGTAAGAATTTGTCTATCTCTTACGGTTTACTAGTTATGCAAAAGCCATATAGAATGAATGGGATTTAACAGACTATTCCCAGAAAATTCAAGATATAATTTCTCTTGCCATGAAAATATCTAAAATATGAGTTATTTTAATTAAAATCTTTAGAGCCATTTTTGAGAAAATCAAAATGTTCAATATATTTTATATGTGATGGGTAGAGGGATTTTTTTTAAAAAAAAGTTTTTGTCCCACCTAGGAAGATACTGAAATTATTAATCTAGTTTGGTATTTAACTGACATTTCGTTTTTGAGTTATGCTGTTCACAGACACATTCACCTGCGCACACAGACACACAGGTGGCTTTTTTTTAAGTTCATTGGCCTCAAAGCGTGTATTTCGGGTGAAATCTCGATATTAAATTCTTGTGTGGAATACAATACTTCCTCTACTTACTGTAAGTGCATAGTAGAGAAAGTGATGGTGTTGATAATGGTAATAATAATAATAATAATAATAATAATGACACGTCTATTTACAGCATTTGTAATGAATTAGTAAACTACGCAGCATTAGTTGAATTACTTCAGGCGGTAGTAAGAAAACTCCAATGTCTTACATTCGCATGCCTCTCTCTAACCCTTCTTGAAAAAACTATGAGGGTAAGTCGATAAGTATCCGCACACAATTTTTAATCTTTTGTGAATTGGCTGTATCGGTGTGTGCGCGCGCACGTCAACATGTTGTTCCTTTGTCTCCGCTTGTGGAATGTTTGACAGTTATCACTCCAGTGAGTATTGCATAGTTTCACAATAAGCATTGTTGCAAGCCTCGCCGTTTGCACCAAAGAAGAACAGCTTGCAGTTATCCGTTTTCGTAGTCTGAAGGTGTACCAGGAGACAAAGCCCATCGAAGACTTTTCGCACAATGTGGAAGTGATGTTTACCCTTGAAAAATGTGTATGAATGGATTCAAAAGTTAAAAAATGTTCGGACAACTGTGAAGGACGAGGCAAGAGCAGGACGCCCATCCATATCAACTATTGTGCCAACATTGAGTATGTCCACATCCTGATTGAGAGAACCGAAGATTGACTACCGATGAAGTGGCAAATCATATCTTTCTTGGTCCACTTAAAAATTCCTTAAGGGGTCGTCGCTTCACCACAGACCGAGTAAAGGAAGCGGTGCATGTGTGCCTTCTACTCAGACGAAAAGCATTTTTTCTGAGGGCATCACAAAGCTTGTGTAACGATGGGCCATGTGCATTGAGAAGCAAGGGGACTACGTTAAACCATGAGGTAGTTGAAAGTTTATATTATTGTTATAATAAATTTTAAAAATTATGTGCGGATACTTATTGACTTACCCTAGTATTATTACATAAGCCTATTATTTCATCTGCGTCATGTTATTCGTGATAAACGTTTACAGAAATGGTTTCATTACACCGTTTTCCTTGTAGGTACAATGGGAATAGGGGAATACACTAGACTTATGCAACAGTCGAATATTTTAAGAGCTGATCGCTATGTGTTGGCTTACAAAATTCTGTTCTCTTTGCATGATCAGAAAAAAAATGACTTGCTATTTGAGAAAAGCACAAGTCTTGGAAAATTCAAACAAATAACAAGGAATACCTTGGAAATGGTTAACTCTTTAAAAAAAATATTAGACGCAAATTGTGTTCTTAACGAAGTGTACATTTTTTGTGTAGTACGATTTTGTGTCTTAACCGGTTATGCAAAAGTCACCCGGAATGAAGAGGACTTCAGAGGTTATTCCCAGAAAATAAAGATTTAGATTTCATTTGTTATAAACATGTCTTAAACATATGGTGTTACAATCAAAATCGTTACAGCCATTTTTCTGAAAATCAAAATTCAAAAAAAAAAAAAAAATCATGCACAGAGTTGTTTCGAGTTTAGAGATTTTCTTGAAAATCTCGAAAGTTGGAGAACATAATACGAAGTTTGATATTTAACAAGCTTTTCGTTTTTGAGTTATGTTGTTCACTCACAGACATTTTGCTAAAACACCTTTTGGGGGTTCAGGGACCTCAAAAATATTTAATTCCACTGAAATCTCGGTATTGAATGTTAGGGTAGAATAGATGGTTCCTCTACTTTCTTTAAGTACACAGTAGATAAACTGATAAAAATTAAACTGAAACTAAATCTATTTAGAACGTTATAATTAATCAGTGAAATATGCAACAAGTGTATTATTTGAGGAGATTTTAAATGTTAAATAAATTAAGGAAAAGCGAGATGGCTGAGAGGGAAATGTCTGTGGGTCGCATTCGGGAGGTCTGGGTTCAATTTCCGTAGGCGACCAATCTGAGTGGGTTTTTTCGTGGTTTTCCTCAGTGCCCAAACTAAATACTAGATTGCATATTTAATACTACAAAGTTCCACCTTAAGTCTAAGACAATTGTGAAAATAAAAATCATTTGCCATTTATCCGCAAATAATGACAGCAGGTAGTCTAGACGGCACCCTAATGCCAATTACCCGACACGTATAGACTCAGAGATACAGTTGCAGATACTAAGGTATCTGTGGGCACATGTCGAAGCAGCGATCTGCCCGTCATAGAAGCAGAGGTACGTTTGTCTAGCACTAAGTCTCTGTGGACGCGTGAAGAAGTAAGATAGCATGAGACCCAGCAGGCTAACTGTCCGCCACACACTGATCCACAGGTATCTCCTAATAGATCCGTCACGGTAGGACCGCTTAGCTAAAGCTATATACAATAAAACAGAGAGAGAGAGAGAGAGAGAGAGAGAGAGAGAGAGAAATGGGTTACTAGGCTTGATCAAAGCCTTTTGTATGAAGCGTGTCAGGTAAACTTGTACTATAAGCCGTTGGAAAGGAAGCTTTGTATCCACGAGGGATGTTCGAAAATCGACCTTTTTTCATGAAGTTACAAAACATCCCCATTTAAGTTAAAATGGTTTATTAAAAGACGAAGCCTCAGTGGCTTGATACATTCCTTCCGACCTTGATTTACAATTATGTTGCTGTCATGTAGTAAATTCTAGAGAAGCAAGGAGTGCAATACCTCATACATAATTAAACTTAAAGACAAGCATAAGTAAGCATAAAAACTTGTTTCATGCTATCTTAATGCGTGATGACGTTGACGTAAATATGACCGTTGGGGTAACTCGCAGTGTGTACACATGTCCGATATATTAATATATATGAATTATTATATTAACTATGGTGATCATCTTAAAGTTTTGGTTGGTACTATTAAATTTTTAATGATGTTATTATACTTCTTGCTACGGCTGCTGTTGTTGGGTTAATGGTAGAGCATGTGTAACTTATCAGGGTATGGTACGGGAAGGAAAACATTGGTAACAACACTAACACAAGATTAAACCAATGCAAGAACGCAATACTTTAATGACACACGCAGAAATAACTGCGTAGTTGGAGCTCTAGAATGATCGCTTAGCAATCAAGTATTTTATAAGTGCTCTAGAAATAATGGTAGTATTTATCACACGTTCCTAAACTATACTTTGTTTCGCTTCTTATAACTTTAACTTTCAAAGTAATAGAATTTCAGTGTTCCCACTACATTATGCTAGGTAAATAGTGAGAGCTTACACGTATGTTCTGCACATCGCCGCACTTTATACACAACTGACTTTGTCTTGGAGCATACCTAAACTTACACATTTAAACATATTTTTCTTAAAACCTTATTGGCTGAGTTCCTTTAGCTTGGAACAGTGTAGAAAACTTACCAGGCTATTATTCGTTGTTTCCAAACATGTGATCTCTCTTCAAAAATATTCGTTGTGCTAGCTTGTCGCATTTTCTCTTACACAAGACTTAAGGTCTTGCTTTTGTGACTTCCCCCTACAAGTCCTTTTTGACTGGGCCCTATTTCTTACAAAACATGTTTGTATGCTTTTAACAAGTGTTCCACAGCTCCAGCTAAACTCCTACACTTACATGAAACTTATGCTTTACATCTATTTATATAACAATTATTTTGCTTATTAATATTATTTTACATTATTAATATGTATACATGGCCATAGTTACTGTCTCACCGTAAACTTATAATGCAAGCATAGAAGTCCGTAAGCTCTAAGCTTTTATGTGAAGTATAAGAAACTAGCCAATTTTCCATACACCTCCTTAGGTGATCATTCTGCTATCTCATTCCGTCTCCTAGTTTTGACTTACTAACTGCCTTTTCGTGTTAGGTCACAGGCCAGGACTAACTGAGATATCTATAAAAATCACAGACAAACAAAATGTGATGGCAGGTGGTGCTTTTTTCTGAGTTTAATGTCCTTTAACCGAGTAACTTGTTTATAATGCTGTACTACATAACCTCTTTCGCCGTGTGTACTGTCGGTAGTGGCTTTACATTTCACCATATTAACTCAGCTGTTTCATGCTCTCTTTCGATTGGCTGTTACTTGCATGTAATTCACATTCCGGAGATCTTGAGTTCCATTCCCAGCCACCGCTCACTGACCCACGAGTTTTTTATTGGGGGGGTCGTCAGACGAATGCTGGAGTAGTTTCTTTCAGACCGCCAATTCCCTGTCCGTGCATTACGTTCCATTCGTCATGTCACTCGTGCTTCACCCAGTTACATCTGTTTCAGTGTTGGAAGTGTGAGGCGTTGCAGCGAAACAGGATGCTCTCTGCGGAAATGTCCCAATCCCTCGGCTTTTGGCTGGTTGCCGGGATAAACGGAGAGGGGTTTCGACCCCCTGTGTGTCCGACTGCCGGGCCGTTTCAATCTGGAAACTGTAGGGACCCTGTGATTGTCACCTAGTGTCTCCTAGCGCCTCCTCTTCGCTTCCGGGAGCGCCCCCTTGTGGGGCATTGGTACAATATTCTCACTGGAGCATCCAGTGAGTCCCATCTGATCGTAAAAATGACTTCATGATTAAGTTAATTAAACTATATGATTAAAATAGTACATCTTTAAGCAGGACAATGTTTCCATGCCAGCCATACCCAGATTTCATGCCCCAGTATATATGAATGTGTGCAACGCACCTACCAATACTTCGCTGACTCCCAACACCTGCATGTCTTAGATAAGGGTAGTGAAAGATCAAGGTTGAGTACTCCCAACCAACTGGTACAAAATATCTTATAATGTATCGCGACAGCATAACACTGTAATAACCGGGAAATACTAGGTACTACACGGTAGCGTGGCTCGGGGATAGAGTTACCCTTTAGGGGCCGAGTTAATTGCTCCGCAGTAACGTCTGAGGCTCGTATTCGGGGGTTCGATTACCGTCGACCTCCCATACTGTCTTTGCGTTTTTCATGGTTTTCGCTGATGGTAGGCGAATGCTGGAGTGGTTCTCATCTACCACGATTTACTTTCCCTCGTTTCCCTTTCATTCCTTTCATTCTCATTTTTCAGCTGTGCTTCTAGGTTTTGTGGTGTAGGGCGGAACTAGACAGATAGCGCAGATGCTTGCTCTAAGGAAAGAGTATTCCTGAGGGCTGCCTGTTTGAGCGGGTCGTTCATCGCTCTATTTGGGTAGCTCCAGTAGTGGGACGAGTCATTATGCCAAAGACTTTTAGGGACTTCCGTGCGCCTTTGTGACCTGTCTGTAAATTGAACTCAGTTTTATTTATGTTTAACTGCTGTGGTTCTTAGTATCCCATTCTATATTGGGCGTGAAAGACCGGTAATTTAGCTCAGAGGCCTCTTTATCAGGCTTGCGGTTCCTTTACGACACGGGACCACCGGTTTTACTTCCCTTTCGAAGGAAGCCTTCCGAGAAAATCCATCGCCCTCCGCCAGGTTTGAACACACGACCTTTGGAACTAGAGGTTAGCATGGTACCCTTAGACCACGGAGGATGACTGCGGTCTATACCATCGTGTGTTTTCTTAGCTTCATCGCCTTCTCCTGAAGTGGTAGCCGCGAGAGTGTTCTTATACGAGAGAAATTTGTTTTATATGAATACTGTGTGCAACTGCCCTTGCAATAACACAATTTTAAAAGCTTTTATGTTTCCGTTTACCACTTTAGGCTGGAAGATATTAAAACTCTGAAATTGTAACAATAAAATGCAAAATGTCAAAAAGGTGTCTGTTTGAAATAGGTTAACATGAGCATGACACCTGCCTAAATACACCCCACTTTCAAGTTTGCATAAAAATGTTTTAGCCTATGTCCGTCAGGAAGAACAGTGGTGAAACGTTATCAGAAACGGTTGAGCGGTTTTGCATTCCATCCAAAAATTCAATACCGAGATTTCACCGGAAATAAATGTTTTGAGGCCCCCTGAATAAAAAAATAACTTTTAGTAAACCGTCCGTATGTGTGTCTGTGAGTCTGAATAACTCAAAAATAAAAGGTCGAATAACCTTGGTATTTAGGCTTAGTATCTATCATAGATGCGACATGAAAATTGTAAAGAAAATTCCCCTTTACATGAAACAGTTTTCCAAAATTTTGATTTTATCAAAAACGGCTCTAACGATTTTGATTAAAATGTCATATACTTAAGATACTTTCATGACAAATAAAACGTATATCTTGAACTCTCTGCGAATGTTCCCAAAAGTCTTCTTTCTGAATGGCTTTTGCATAGTTGGCAAACCATAAGAGATAGACAAAATCTTTCTACACAAAAATATAGAGCTCGTTAAAACACACAGTTTATGTCATATACATTTTTTGTGTAGTCAACCATTTCTGAGATATTCTTTGTTATTTGTTTGAATTTTTAAACACTTATGCTTTTTCTCAAATGGAAATTCGTTATTCGTTCTTTTTTATGCCCAGGACACACACAGAGAATTAAATGCTCCACATTGCAAACGATTTGACTATCTTGCACCTACAAGAAAATTATCAATAAGATACTTACTGTAAATGTTTATCTGATTAACATGAAGTACATGGAGAATAAGCGTTTGTAAAAAATAGTTTGTACCGGAGTAGAGAAAGTCATGTGAGTGTAACACACAAGATTTTTGTAGTATTTACGATCTTACATACTTTTAAAACTTGACCGCATGTATTATATTTTACTTCTTTCATCACTGTGCATCACTATTATTGTATTTAAAACTCCTCACTAATAAAGCTTTGGGTATTTATCCCTCTTTGGAAGGACGTTAATTTTAGAAAATAGGGTGAACGTCCTAATAATTCACCAAAAAGTCTGCAAGCTTTATTCAGCTATACAGCTATTCAGGGCTATATAGAGCCATAGTTCAGACTGTTCCTCTATTTTCTACGAACGTTCGGGAGCCATACGTTTCAAAAGACTGTAAAATTCCAACTTTTTACCCTTTGCATTAGAGGATACCCATGCCATTCCACATTACTGAGAGTGGACGTGGTAAATACTAGCATAGTGGCTAATAAAGCATATACACTTCACGGCGGACGTAAAAAAAGCAAAGGGTCGTTCCTTTTTACTTTCTCCTAATTTACCATCTGAAACTATCTTACAATCGGAGTCACCGAAAAGCGTTGCGTTTTATATGCTCTTCTCGTTCACTCTTGCTTTCTCATTCCACATGCAAGAGACGGCAACTTTCCTTTCATCTAAAAGTGAACATCGGGCATGGCAAAGAATGCAAAAGCCTTTTTAATTTTTTTCTTTTATAGGAGGCTGCTTTCATTTCTACTAATTACCACAACAGCTACTAATTATGGACTTCGCTAATTATTTTCAGAAATTCTGAAAACTCTTTCCCTAAAAACATCAGGAGATAGCCTTGTCAATAATGGCAAAGGCAGAATTTGTAGTGAATCTTGAGGAATTTATATCTCACAGCCGCGCAATGACCCGTGTTGAACCATTTGCAGCACAATCTGGACTCCAATTCTGGAGTCAAATAACAACACTATGGACAGGTGAGAATCAGCCAAATGGATAGCAAGTAAACCGAATATACGTTAAAGAGATTATATAATTCCTGGAAAATAATGTATGTGTTTGTTTCTAGAGCGGCTGCATGAATTATAGAACAATAATCATAACAAAAGCGCGGCATCACTATTATAATACTTTGTTTTTTGTGACGAAAGACACGCGCAAAAATTTGGTATTGATTTACTAAACGCTTTATAATTCTGTCAATAAATGAAGGTTTGAATCTGTAACATAAACATATACTGAGTGGAAATAAATAATTTTAGTGTATTTTTAAAGCCACTTTTTAAAGCAAACGTACTGGGGACGCTGAGCACTGGTGATGCATGAAATGAAATGATAACCGGAACTTGAAATTTGCCCCCTTTTAAAAATATTTAAAAATTGTACTTTTTTTGTTTTGTTCTTTTTAAAATTTTAAATATTTTATGAAAGTCTCCTGAAATAAAGAAACATAACCTTTACACTTCCTGTTTTTCCCTGTCACTTTTATTTAACACCCACTGGTTTTTCACTACACTCGTGTATAGCAGAATACTCTATATTTTGTTCTTCCACCTGTTCGACACTTTAAGGTCAATGATCTGGTGTTCAGTGACCTGAGTGAAGTTTGTTTATTCGCTAACACAGCCACTATTAAATATACTATGTGCCAGACATTTAATACTTGATTAGGCATATTAACACTTTTTACCCTTTCTTTACAAATTATTTCTTAAGCATTTTTATTATTTTCTTACAGTTGCTAACAATTTATACCTTATACAATATAAATGCTGTTGTTATTAAGATTATTTTTTATGTTTTTCTTACTAATAATGAATTTTTTCTAATGCATTTTCTTTATATAAACTCTCTTTTGTTAAATTGACAATTGATTACATTTAGTAAAGGTATTATTATACTACTTTTTAATTACATTGTTTTCCCCTTTTATGTTCCAGATACTTTATTTTTTTTCTTCTTGCCCGCATACTGTTTAAACTTATACGGCTTTCATTTGTTTGTGGAATATTCCAATTATTTTATTTGTTTTATTGTTCCTAAGTCCATATGTATCTGTTTCAAATATATTTATTATTTCATAAGGACCATGGGATTTCAGAAACAATCTCCAATATTCCTTACGAAGTTTATTTGACTACCTCTTGATCTTCACTAATATTTGATCTCTTATCTTTATTTTCCAAACTCTTCTTTTTCTTTCCTCATGTCTTTGTTTCCTCTTCAGGGATTTTGCTTGTAATTTTAAAAATGCTAATTTAAAAATTTCTTATTTTTCTGGCAATTTAACTGATTTGTCTTCAATAACTTCTGGTACATTATGGCTCAAAGTATTGTATAATTTTCCATGAGGAGTTCTATTGATTTAAATCCTGTTACTGTATGTATTGATTGATTTAGTAGATTTTGAATAATATTGATGTATGAGTAGCAACTACCTGTATGTTATGACACTCTACACGTAGATAATTTGCAATTTCTTTTATCTCTCTTTCTACTGGTTTGACATTAGGTCTATATCTTGATGAGAAATACTGTTTAACTCCCAAATCTTTGATTCTATTCATAAATTTAGAACTGCTAAACACTGATGCATTATCACAAAGTATACCCTGAACTATTCCTTCCCATGGGAAATATGATTGTGTTAATTTGCTTAAACATGTTGTGTTGGTTGCATTCTTGAGTGCATATATTCGTCCATATTTGCTAAATACGTCATAGCATACAATTAAAATGTTGTACTCAAATGTACTTACAGGTATTGGACCATGCGAAACATCTTGGTTTATCTCTAAGTGCAGAGTTTGTTTTATAGTCATAAGCTACATTAATTTGTTTTGCTTTCTGACAAAGATCACAACATGATATGTATTTCCTTACTTTATGTCCTGGTTTAGAGATATATAAATTTTCCAAAATAGTTAGGGTTGTCTTCTCTGTACCTGCATGTATTAATCCTAAATGAAATTGTTCTATTATTTCTAACTCCATGGTTGTTGGAATATATGCTTTCCACCTCTTTATCTCCTTTCCATGTTTCTTATATAACACACCATTTTCAACAGCGATTGTACTATTCTTTGCCTCTTCTATCTTCGGAGCTTTTTCTTTCAAACTTGCTAGTTTAATGTCTTTATCTTGCTCTTCTTTAATATTTTTAAATTTGTTATTTAATTCTTATTTCATTGGAATGTCTATCGTAAGCACTTTAATTTCATATTGTTTTCTAGAACATCTTTCAGGAAATTGTTTTTTGTGGTTGATTCTTGATATTAAATCACTGAATGTATTTTGTTTACCTGGAATATGTATAACTTCAACATCAAATTACATTATAGCGAGAATCATTCTAGCTAACTTACCACTATATAACTTACATTTCTGAATGAAAATATAGCTAATATGATTTGTATATATTTTTACTTTCTTCTGAAATATATATGTCTTAAATTTAAGTAATGGAAAAATATAGTACTACAATTTCTAATATTGTTACTTATGCATTTTTTCCAATATTGGTTAAGCCACGTGAAGCAGTACTTATTACATGAAATGTGTTGTCATGTTCTCTTTGTCCTAGTATTCCTGCATATCCCTGACAAGATGCATCCACATACAATTTATAATCTAATTAATCTCTTGGACGTTCCAGCAATATTGCATTTGCAAATAACTTTTTTACATTTTCAAAATATTTTTGGAGCTCTGCTGTCCACTTCCATTTATTTGTTTTCTTTAGAAGTTGTCTTAAAGGTTCTACATCTATAGCGTATCTTGGTAAAAATTTACTTTCATAGTTCCAAATTGCAAATAAACGTCGTAGCTGCCGAATATTTTTAGGTGGTGGTATTCTTAATATGGCTTCTATTCTTTCTTAATCTGTTCGAATGCCTACTTCATTAATTACATATCCCAATAATTTGGTTTCAGGTACACAGAATTTTGAATTTTTAATATTTACAGTCATGCCATGTTCATGTAATTTATTTAATACATAATTTATATTCTCTAAATATTCCTCAAAAGTTTGGCTTATTATTAGAAAATTATTAGTGTATCTGATTAAGAAATCATCTGCTGTGTCACCAAAGATACTATGCATTGCTCTCAGGAATCCACTAGCACTATTCTTTAATCCATATGGGTTTAGACAATACCTATATTGTAATCCAAATACTTGAAGGGATGTGTAATCACGTACTTTAGGATCTTGCCAAAATGAAACTGTATGATCTATAGAAGAGATATATTTGCCACGTGATAACTTTGCAATTGTTTGTTCTATACTTTCATTTTGAAAGTGGTCTGGTAGCATGAATTTATTTTAATATCTTCCATCTACTTCCATCATACTGACTATTACTTTTTAGCTTCGTTTCGTAGGTTTACTGGTAGGTTATTATATTTTCTTCTAAATGTTGATACATTTTTAACTGTGAATGTGTGAATATATGATGTACACCGTCTTGGAATTTCATTAAATTCAAGCTTATTGTCTTATAATACCTTTTTCATTATTATCTTTTCACGGTAAGTCAGTATTGTATTTGATTCAGTTAACTTATTACTTAACTCCGCACTAGTCTCATTTAGCTTATTAAAGTCTTTCCTCAGTTCTGTATTAGTTTCAGTTATCTTATTTTTAAATTCTTTACTTAATTCTACTCTCATTTCTGTACTAGTTTCTTTAACTCTCCTCTCATTTCCTCTATCTTGTTATTTGTTCAGTTAACTTATTATTAGTTTCATAATTGCTTTTAGAAGACACATAAAATTTTGTTTTGATAAGTTTAGATGCTCTTGTTGGCTAGATGTGTGAGGGTTTCTTTCTTTTGTTGTTCCCTGCACTTACATATGTAAAGGTGATTGACCTTGCATACTGATGCTATCTCATTCTATGCCTTGCTGTGAATTTACAGATAACTGTTTTTCTACATCTACCTATTTGTTTTCTATAGCTCTGATTGTAAAGTTACATTGTAATCAGCAATGGCTGACCTATCCTCCCATACTTCCATTGTTTTCTGTTTCCATTTTATTTTGTATATTTTCTTTTGTTATATTTGTTTTGGAATTCTCAATTTTAATTTACCGCTTCTTAAACGCATGAAATTATCTTAATAACAACATACTCTTAACTAATTTAATAATTATATATTTGTAAAGTATGGAATTTTCTGATCTTTTGTTCTGGCTGTTATTAAACCTTTTTATTCTGGTGTTCCCTCGTAGATTGTTGTTAAATTGTTGACTGCGTGCTCCGTACTCCTGAAAGAATTGTTTCTGTCCTTGAATGCTATTGATGATTCCAAAGTTCTCTGAAGTGAAGTCTTGTAGTTTTGTCGAGTCTGGTAATTATATGAGATTCGTTGATCTCTTCTTTTCAGCTGTTCTCGCCAATACTTGTCTCTTCGAGTCCCACGCTGGGCGCCAATTTGAAGTAGATAGTTTCTTTACGTTATTTGCACCACGCTTTGAAGTAGGTTGTCTTGAAGGAGTTGTATTATATTTCAACTGTTGGGGAGCCGAACTTGAAGTAGTTGCAACCGCACGTATGGTAACCCGTAGACTTTGTCCCAAAAGTTTAAAAATATTAACTTTGTAATTTGACTGTTTCTTGAAATATTATGTATTTATCTTTGCCTCGGCTGCGTAAGAGAAATTTTGATATGTTTAACGTCCTTTTTAGCAACTCAATTCAATAAAAACGCTCTAATTCCTTAAATGTTTTTCTCTGTAAGATCGAAGCCTTTTTTCACAATTTCAGGTACCATACACAGACACACACATTTGCTGTACTATAATCAGGAGCATACGAAGGCTGACGAGTGCAGGAAGCGCAGTAGCAGTGCTGAGTCACGTGACCTGCCAGTGTATGTCAAACAAGAATAAGAGACACGGTGTTATCTCTGTCCCTTTCTCTACGCAACGGATTTCTCCGATCCGAATTTTTTAAATTCTTTTAACGTTCACCTATTACCTGTGTTTATCTTTGTCGTGTTTATTTTGTTTTTGATTTTTGCCGATGTTATCATTATACACACAGACACAAACACCCATGCCGGGACTCGAACCCACCAACTTCATCTTGGCGGAAGGACGAAGCTATGAGCTCCAGCGACCACACCCATACAAGCAGGATTGGTTGCTTCGTGCGTACTAACGACTTTAAATGCATGTAAAGTAATTTTGTGAACGTGCACACGAAAAAGTTGAAAAATCGGTACAACTTTCAAGGAATTATAAAACCAAACAATGAATAGTATTAAAATATCTGATGTGTTACACTCACATGATTTTCTCTATTCTTGTACAAACATTTTTACAAACTCTTATTCTCCATATAGTTCATATTAATCGAGATAAACATTTGCAGAAACGATCTTTTGACATGCAAAAAGAATTACATTTTACACATAGCGACCAGTTCTAAAAATATTTGACTATCGCTTAAGGTGTATTATGTTTCCCTTGTTTTGTAATTGCAAGGGCAATATAGAAATACAGTAGCCTTTAAGCATAAACATTACTCTTAATAGCTGGTTGCTATGTGCAGCACCATTCTCTTTGAAACAGATTAATACTCTTGGCATATCCAAGACAAAAAAAAAGAATAACGAATTCCCATTTGAGAAAACAAGTATTGAAAGATTTAAGGGAATTACAATCAATATCTCGAAAATGGTTCACTCAACAAAAAAATGTATTTGACATAAATTGTTTATTTTAACGCGATCTACATTTTTTGTGTAGTAAACGTTTGTCTATCTCCTATGGTTTACCAGTTATGTAAAAGTCGTTCACAATGAAGGATACGTTTGGAGACATTCCCAGAAAATTCAAGATATAATTTTATTTCTCATGAAAATATCTTAAACATATGATATTTTAGTCAAAATCTTTAGTCATTTTTTAGAAAATTAAAAATTTAGAAAAATGTTCCATGTAAAGGGTAATCTGGTGTGGATGGATTTTCTTGAAAACCTTCGTGTCGCATCTATGGAAGATGCTGAACCTAAATACCAAGTTTGGTGTATATCCGAATGTTCGTTTCTGAATTATACTGTTCAAAGACACACAGATACACACACGGACATGTTTCCAAAAATCCTTTTTTTGGATTTAGGGGGTCTGCAAACATATATTTTAGGTGAAATATCGGTATCAAATTTTTGGGTGGAATACAATACTTCCCGTACTTACTATACGTAGTAGAGAAAGTAAAAAAACCGTCAGAACATGTAAATTGTAATATCGTTTGGTCTTTCTGTATATTAGAATTATGGGTTTCTTTGCGTTAATTTGGTTGCTAGAATTTTAAATGAGAAGACGAATGCTTTCTGGAATCCCTGATTATACAAATGTTTGAATTTTGAACCCTCCCTAGGAAGAAATATGTGGGTACTTTATGATTTCATAGAAGAATGCAGGCTGTCACAAAAGTGAAGCTTCATTCCCAAGAAAACTGTAATGATCGTTTCCTTTAATAGGCGTTTGAAAGTACATTCTCTGTGAAAGAAGAATAGCCATTGTTTCCTGGATACTTGGTGGTCACACACTCGAGGAGGTTTGAGGGTTTCACCTTGGAAGACACGGAAGGAAGTCGCCAACAAGGACGAATATCAGATTCTTGTAAACAAATTCAAACGAATAGATATAGTGCTTGATGAAAAATTTTCTGGATGACTGTCAACATCTGACGACACACCTCGAAGAATTCCTGAGGCAGTTGTAAGAAGCCCAAGTACTTCCGCTCATCGGCTGAGCCGCGAGTTGAACATTGCACGAACCAGTGTTTGGTGACTGTTTATTTCACTCTGAAACAAAGGGTGTATCACTTCCAGATAATGCATCACCTGGAAGAGAAATATTATGCAGTCCGAATGAAAACGATATTCGGACGCGTTTCGTCCGAATTCCGGGAAAAGGCAGCTTACGTTTCGGCTTGCTACCTGACCTAGTGACGTTTCGTCCGAGTACTACCATACCAATAGTGTTTAATGACGCTTTAAAAACCTATTGTTGATTTCTTAAGCTTACATTGGATAAGACACATTGCTGGCGCCAGCTAGGACTCCGTTCGCTGTTTTAAGCCGTCCTCCGTGGTATAGTGGTCACCATCCTAGCCACCAATTCCCAAGATCGTGGGTTCAAACCCGGCGGAGGGCGATGGGTCTTTTCGGGCGTAAATATCCTTCGGAAGGGAAGTAACGGTGTTCTCGTGTCGTAGATTTACGGCACGTAAAGGAAGCTCAAGCCTATTAAAATTACCTCTGAGCAAAATTACTAGTCTATCAGGTTCAATATAGAGTGGGACGCTAAGGACCACAGCAGTTAAAGAGCGTTCATAAATAAAACTCAATTTAATGTAATTTTTGTTCCTGTTTGATTGGTACCTGTATGAAAACAGAGTGGACTTAGTTTATAGCTTCGCAGGTGTACAAGGAAAGGTGATCCATGGACGTCAAACCCGCACAGATAATCTATGGATTTTTAAGTTTAGTTTATAGATTGTTTGACATTCTTAAAAGTTCTATTGAATTTACGCACTTAGACTTAAAATGTAAGGCTTAGCCCCAAAATTAAATTACAGTTTTAGCTTTGTCACTTAGAACGTTTTTTTTCGAAATGCTTGATATCATTATACGAGGTGAGTCAGCTGCCCCTAGGTATTCGTATGTATGCAATCTTCAGTTTATAGTCTTATGTGAAAACATTGACCTTTTTTAGCAAACAAACTATTATTGCAGCTCTGGCCTTCTATTTGGTACTATACGCAATTCTCATTAATGATTAAAGACCTGAATGAGAAACAAAGAGCTGCAAAAGCCTTAGAAAAGACGGCGTTTCACGGATATAATGCTTGCAAGGAGGTAGAGGAACGTTTTCCCGAAGAGCGGGATAAACTCCGTGGGTTCTGGCGGAGTGGCTTAGCTGCCGGAATGTGGTGAAGCAAAGGTTAGCTTCAGAGTTTCGAATCTGATACAAACATAAAATTGTTTCGGTACTTTTTTTCCCTTTACTTGTGTTTATTTTCAAAATTGTTTTCGTTCTTTTTTTCTTTCCTTGTGTTTATTTTCTGTATTTTAAGGTACTGACTTTTTTAACTGGCTCTCCTATGAGCCAAAGACAAAAGAATTACAATCAGGTAATTGTGCATCATGTTTACCCTAATAATCTGTACCGTATCTGGTGTTGCAGACCGTGTTACGTAGTTAGCTTTCATTCTCTTGGGCGCATATCGATGATATTAAATATAACAGTTTTTGTTTCATGTTTAAATATTATGTTTCACTTCTGCTATTGACAGAGGAATTGTAAATGTGTTGAGTTCACGGGTAAACAGAATAATAAGTTGTTAGAGAGCGTGGATTTCATCAAAGAAGTAAATGTTCAAAATGACGACCCCCTTCATCAATGTACATTTGTGTACGTTGACGGAGAGATCTTCTTGCATGCTGTAACATGCGCAGTGTAATCTGGCTGCATTCCTCACGTATGAGTGTGCCCGTATATGATTTGGGCTTTGCGGTTCTTCTTCTTTGCGATGGAAAACATGACGATTATTCTATTTTGTACACACTTATAATGTTATCAAAAATGTTATTTATGTCATAATATAAAATTATAGACCCAAAGTGGTATAACAAACGGTAATAACAAATTTGAAACTTACCCGAAGGATTTGAACCCGAATTAAAGTGCCACAGTGTTAAAGCAACCATGATAATACCATTCGGCCAATGCTACCTTGCGAGATGAGGCTCTTATACGAATTAGTAATCGCAGAACTAGACCCCACCTCGAATCTTTAAATGCTTTTTCAGGGTCATACAGTGTTTTGAGCTCGGTTTGATAGTTTTAATTCAAAAAAATAAATTGCATCAGTCATTAAAATTACTGTATGATCTGAAATACGCCATAGTTGGTGCAATAAGAGAAATTATCTACCTAATACTTAGCATTTTGACAAGGCTCTACATTGACTAACGGCTTAAATCCAATTGGTTGCACTGCGTAGATCTGCCATTTTGTTTTCAAATGGTTTTGTCAACCGATGCATGTGATGGGTTGTTCCTTCAGGGGCCTTTTCAAAGGGGTACATGGATGTATGCTAAAGAATAAAAGTTTATAAAATTGGCTAAAATTGCCAACTGAACATATTGCAGCTCCCAGTGTCAGGGTGGGATGTTTTTTCATCGACATACATAGCGATTTCATTCTGTCCCGTAAGACACTTATGCACTGAGTTATGTATCCCTCCTCTATAAAGTGTTATGCAAATCAGCCATTAGAAGACACTCAAGAAAGGCGTAAGTCATATATGTCGCTTAGCACGTTGCATAAATTCAAAAATAAATAGGAGCAGCTGACTCACGTGGTATAATTAATTTTAGTAGCTACCGCTCTTTTAGATATATAGGTACATACACACAGGGCAGGCCATTTAAGTTGAGACTGTAGAATATCTTCAAAACTAAGTGTTGCAGAAAGAAATGTCGAATAAAAGTTGCTTGATATTATGAGGGAAATTAAATGCCATTAGTCGTGTTTTATTTGGAGGACATTGTGATGGTCATTGAATGTAATTGTAGGTTCCCAAAAATGACCATCATAATGTCCTCCAAACGAAACAGGACTAATGGCTTTTACTTTTCTCCATAATATCAAGAAACTTTTATCGAAGACATTTCTTCTACAACGCTTAGTTTTGGAGATATTGTATAGTCTCAAGTTAAATGTTCCACCCTGCTTACATAGGTAATAAACTGTAACGTGAAAGTATTACACAATGTCAGCATATGGTTTAGTAAAATCTTTCCCTTTTTTATATTATTCTATTCGGATAAAGAAAGAGATTCTTCTCAACATTCTTATCCAGTCTCCTGAATGCTTCATTGAGCTCCATTGAGACAAATTTCTTCTTCCTTTTCGCCCCTTCTAAATTAAGCTCCTTTCTTAGAATGTTAGTATCTGAACATCCTGCTTCTTTCTTCAGGTACATAATCAAATCCTTCACTCGGGGGTGTGGTTTACCCACGACTGAATTGAATCTGTGGTTCAACGACGCTATTTGCCCTGTGTCTCTTTTGTTTGCAGTTCAACACGTCTATCGGAACCTATGGATTTTCCAACCACTAATCCTTAAACAGACGAAAAATTCAATCAATCCTTCATTTTCTTCTGCCTCACTGAGGATATGAATCAAGGTTGGTTGATAAAGATGTCACAAAATTTACCGCAATTTTGAAACACCGTGTAAATCCACTTTTAGTCATTGACGTACTAGGAAGATGGCAGGTTAAATTGCAAACTCATGTCATATACTGAGTACTGACATGGGTGAGCGAGGTTGCTAAAGCACGGACTCGCACACAGAGTTTTGCAATTTACATTTCACTAGGATCACTTATCCGACTGAGGTTTTTTCCAGGTTTTTCTGAGTCCTCATAACTGGCAAAAGCCAGGGAGATCCTAAACTTAGATACGGAACAATTACTTCCCAGATTTCTTTTCACAATTATCATTTCATGTTATGTATCATCTATGTCACCACCTGTGGTGCCGTATGAGATAAGTGTTAAAAACTGTTCAAAAACACACTATTCAATCAATTATGTATATTAAACACTCTGGTGTAACTGAAAATTTTCTGAAAAAATGCCAGGAATATGCAGACAGACAGACAAAGCAAACATTATCAAAATGTCTTATTATGAAGTAGGTATTGTCTTTAGGAGTTGTTTATTTATTTCTCTCCACGTATGGACATCAATTTGAAGTGGATTGTTTGTTACGTAATATGCTGCTACGTATGAGAAGCTGATTTGAAGATGATGTATTTTTGTTGTTATGCTCCAAGTTTAAAAAGTATATATTTAACTGGCTCCATAGATATTATTTGTTTTTTTTGGCCTCGGCTGCTTCAGTATTACTTTAGAGACACGTATCTCTTAGACAGGGCGTGGTGCGACAAGAAGGTAGGCTAACACAGACTTTAAGCTTAAATTCACTTCTTTTTATTAATCCTTGACACAAATTAAATAGCGCTACACTGATATTAAGAGCTGTGAGATTCTTTTATTTAATACTTGCACTTAGTTAACGCGTATACTTAATTTACGATTCACACAAATACGTAATATTTCTTTAGAGGACACATCTTCCAATCGTTTGCTATCAAGGTCTGCAGTCAACTGAACATATTTCAACCGACCAAACCCGTAAACGTCTGTATTTCAAATCCTAGTCCAATGGAATACCTGCATTTAATTAAAGCTTTTTCTGCCTGTTGATTGGCTATTTTTAAACTGTCACAAAATGTACATCATCGTTGCTCTAATCATGACTAACAGCATTTAAACTCTCAAACTCATCATCGCCTCAAGGTTACCTCATTGTTACATCATTGTTAGCAACTTTAAACTTATTATTCTCACAGCTCTTACATTATTAAATTACATAATGCATTCACATAACATTATTGAACATGTTTACAATAATATAAGCATTTACAATGACTGTTACCTACATTTTTATAAATTATTACATACATATTGCTTCAAGGCGGTCTGCTAATGAAATTACATATTATATAATTTAATTGAAATTATTCAAGTGTTAAAAATACTGCCTCAATGGTAAGGTATATGCTAATTGTCATTGTAAATTTAACTGTAACTATGAAAACGTAAGGCGGTTGCGTGAATATTACAGCTGTTTCAATGCAAGTCCAAGCTGCGGACGCCGGTGTGTGAGTGCCGTACGATGCCCACATGTATAGAGAAAGCACTGTAGTAATATAATCTTTGTCGCCAACCTACGTATTAAATAACATTTTTGCAAAACAACGGATTAAATTCATTGTCAGTCCCCAATAGTTACCTTGTTTTACTCTATGTAATATATTTGTTTACTTGTTTATTAACAGGTACAAAGTGTTATAGCGTATACAACGAAGGGGGACTGTGAACTACGGGAGATCTGTTGAGACTAGCACTACCCAGGGAGGAAGGCGGAAGAGATGAAGTGAAGGAATCAGAAAGCCGCAGGCAGCCAGGTTCTAGAGACGCGCAGAGGTCTCTAACATTTCTTAGCTCCAGCTCATCAGAGAGGGCGATGAACGGCGCTTCTCAGAGAACAACCGGTTTAACCAAGCAGCCTTTAGAGACTAAACTTTCTTTGAAGAAATCATCCGTGCCATCTGTCCAAAACGGCCTGACACCACGAAACCTATAAGCACACCTGAAACGGAAATAATAGCCAACCCGTTCGCGGTGCGACAACTTTGATGTCGCTCCCTGCTTCAAATTTTATAACATTTTATATCACCTGGTCCATTGCTGAGTTTTATGATGCGATCAGTAGCTCGTTCTGCGTTGTCTCTTGCGCCAGCTACTCAAGTGTAAATTCTTTCTCACTGTATGTGCGAGTGTATTTTGAAAGGATAACACCAATTTAGTTAGCTGATAAATTTTAAGTTTGACTAAAATGTTCGATTTGAAAAGAATTGTCGACTGTAGAATTTACGAATTCATTACTTCTATGCCAATAGTTGAACGAAGCGGCAGTTGCCGTAAGACACAAAAATGTTACTCGGACAACTCCCTCTCAATAGCCGCTAAACCTGCTCATATGCGCTACATAACTTAAAAATTACACACGAGAATATGTCACGCGAGAATCAAGGTTCTCAGGAGACTCCCGTATATGTCACGAAAGTGTGCACGAACATGTGTCCGATTTAGAGTGCGTGCTCTTTTCTTAACTTAAGCCCCGCCCCAATCTCTACCCCTACCAACGTTACTTCATACGCGGAACAATCTTAAAATCCTACGTATGCGTCTCTTGTCTTGTTGCTAACCCGTACCTTTCACTTTTCTAATTTGTAGAATTGTTGCCTACGTGATTGCAAACATACTGAACTCAACCCTCACTGCATTCCAAGAATCTTTAAGCTAATGCATTCTATACTCGGCTGTTGCTAGTGACATGACTCATTAATGACCTTTTCTGCTCCGGACAAATCTTTCATCTTGAGCTTATAGATTGATTTATTATACGGAAAATATTTGTTACAATTATTTCTCTGTCTTACTATTGGTGCTTGATTTCATTATTATGTCTTCCTGTCAATAATTACGGTATCAATAGGCAGGAAATTGTGGCAGATAAGAAACCACCCCAGAATTCGCCTACGGACAGGGGAAAACTTGGAAATACCTAAATCAGAGTGGGCTGCCGAAGGAAATCGAACCCAGGAACTCCCGAGTGCGAACCCTACACGTTACCGCAAAGCTAACTCACTCGATTTACAATGCAGTACACTAAATCTATCAGGATGGAGTAACTGAAACAAAAATGACACTGCAGTGCTTTGATATTACGGTTTAGGGTATCAGTGGAACACTTGGAGACCTCTGAACCCCCCTCAGCGTACACTCCTGCTTACAGTACTGCAACATTTGCCCTTGAGAGATACAACAAGCCGCCACTGGTAGAACGGCAAGTAGAGATAAGTCCAGGCTCGCTCTTCACTTGAACATTTCAATGTTTGTGGTAGGCAGCGCGCAGCACCTGAGTGCAAGTGTTTGCTCGTCGGCCATGTGCCCTTGTTGACGTGGTGCCGTTTAACTGGTGCAAACTGTGTTAGCTTGCCCAACTCTTGTTTGCCTACCAACACGTTCTCCTACCTAATGACTGGGTGTTGTGGCCACTTTGCTTTTCACAAACGTTATACTTCGGGTTACTCAACCTTTCCGAGTATGCAAACATTACGGGAGGCTTTGAGCGCTCTCCCTGCCGCCCAGCCATGTTTAAGGAGAGATAGGAAGCCCCACGTAAGCTGACAGACTCTCTCAAATCCTACATTCACATGATAGAAACGTCTATCCTACTTTAATGTGTGTAGGAAAGTACAACCAAGGGTACTGGGACGTGGAAATGGTCAAAAATCGATTTTTTGTTTTGTCTTATATAAAAATCTAAGAAATTTTCTAAATCCAATAACGTATCACACTATAGACACTCTAAATGTTTAAGAATTTTAAACGCAGATTTAAATATGGCGTCACTTGGGGTTATCCCTGCAATGCTTTATTTATTTTTTATTTTATTTATTTATTTTATTTTTTTTTTTGCATTTTTCCGCAAGTTGAAATGTAGGGCTTTAGGTAAACTTTTCTCAGAAATTATTAAAGATAGAGGGCTGAAAGTTTTTATGATGTAGTTTAACAAAGATACTTTTCAGATGCAGCACACTGAATTTTTAAGTTTTAAATTATGCATACTTAGAACAATAGTATTTTATCTCTATTGCCAATTGTTTAAAGCTTATGGCTGCTTATACCAAACAAATTATCCACTAATTTTACTTATTATAAGTTCTTGATCTCTCATGAAAAAACCTAAAGATCTATCAACAAACTTGTGGCAGAAAAAATCTACTTTTTGTATTGTCTTTTGTGCAAATCTAAGAGATTTTCTAAATCCAATGATTTATCACACTTTAGACATTTGCATTGTTTAAGCCTTTTAAACGGAGATTTAAATATGGCGTCACTTGGGACTTATCCCTGCAATGCCTTTGGTTTTTGCATTTTCCGCAAATTTAACTGTTAGAGATTTAAGTGCACTTTTCTCCGAAATTACCAAGATAGAGGGCTGAACGTTTTTTCAGATGTTACAATACCAGTAGTTTATTAAAGTGAGTGAAAGATATTTTTCAGATGGAACATACTGTATTTAAGACTTTTAAATTATGTACTTTTAGAACAACAATATTTTCTTTCTACTGCCAGTTGTGTAGAGCTTATGTCTGACTATACCAAACAAATAATCCATAAATTTTGTTTATTATTAAGACTTTGTCCCTCATGAAAAATGAAAGATGTATTAACAAAATTGTTGCAGTTATGTGTACCTAGTTAATGATATACGTTTTTAGAATTTTATTTATTGACCTGAATTTAGGAGTAGGCTGATTAATATTACGAACTGATATTACATATTTAGCATTATCAGCATGTTAAGAATAGGTTGTTTGATAGTTGGTGTGATTTTTATCACCAAAGATTTTGAACTGCAAGTAGTTGAACACAACATGTGCTTGCCCACGTCCTTAAAGGAGATGCCCTACATTTAAAAGTTAAGTAATTATCATCATCATCATCATCATCTTATTCTTCTTCATGTGCTGACTTAATAGCTATTTTGTCTCATATGCAGAATCAAAGTTCCTTATTCTGCATTAGTATATTGCGATACAAGTTCGACTATACACTTCCCGAAACGAGCGGGATGACTCGGGCGGCAGCGTCTGTGACCCGCAAACGGTAGGCCCCGGGTTCGATTCCCGGTGACCGTCCACTATGACCATGGGGTTTCTTGTACTTTTCCTCTGGTCGCCTAGGCGAATGCTGGGGAGGTGATTTATACCACGATCTTCCTACCCCTCATTTAATATTTCAGAGACTATCTTTGGGTCCTGTAGTGCGGCTAAGTCGGGCGGATGGCATGGTTGCTGCGCTTTGTAAAGGATTTCGCCCAGTAAAACGCCAGGCACGTTGGCCCGCCTTTTAAGTGTCACTCTCTCGCGAAATTCTTGCCTATGCTGGTGCAGGTGGGTGTTTCAACATGGAAATATTAGGGACTTCCGTGCGTCTCTGTGTACATGCCTGCCTTCGGTCTTGCGATCTCGTGAGACTCATTACTTCATCCTTACCTCCTGGAGGGTGTAGACACAATAGTATAGGTGGTCGCAGTGGCGAGGTGTCTTCCTCGGTAAATACCTTCTACCTCATATTCTTCCCGAAATAATAAACACACTTGAGGTAAACAAAGGCAAGAGGCAGCCTCGTGCACATGGTAACATGCTGTCATTGGCCCCTGACCGCAATATTCAATCTTAGAATCGAAAATAGATCTGGTATTTTCTGAATGTTATTACTTTAAAAATGCGCTAAGGGATACATTTAATGATTTTGTTTCATGCACCACATTTTCAGTGTTGCATAGAAATAGAAACAGATCACTGTATTAAAACTGAGCATTTATCGTATATTGATTGCATATGTGTGCGCTTGTTGTGCAGACGTATACAAGTGGTTTTTTTTTTAGAGCTGATTCTTAAACTGAAAATAACCAACATTTATCAGTAATCTAGAGACTAAAATAGGTAGTTGCACTTAGTTGATTTCCATTTGAGATTATACTTCTTTAAATTTAAACTAAAATAAAGATGGTTACTTGTAGAAAATTTATATTATGAGGGTCGTCCAATAAGTAAGATTCCATATTATATAAAAACATTATACACAATTTAACATGTTGAATTGATTTTATTTATATTGTACAATCCTTCTGTTACTTCTCTACATAGTCAACATGTCTTTCCAAGCATTTTTGGGGACGTGACACAAGCTTTTTCAAGCCCCTGTTGAACCATGTCGGGTCCTGTGCTCGCAAGCAGCTGTTGACTGATTTGACTTCATCATCGGTGCTAAAAGTGCTTACCTTTCAGTTGGAGGAACATGTGAAAATCACATGCGGCAAGCTCAGGTGAATACGGAGGATGCGAGAAAACTTCCAAGTTGAATCCTGACCCAGGCGGAGCTCAGAAGATTCAACTGGGAAGTTTTCTTGCATCCTCCATATTCTCCAGATCTTTTTCCAAGTGATTTTCACATGTTCTCCTGACTCAAAAGTCATTACGGAGGTAAGCACCTTAACACCGTGACCAAGTTCAATCAGAAGTGAACAGTTCGAGTACAGGATCCGACTTCTGGTTCACTTCTGATTTATCTTCGTCACGGCGTTAAGGAGGTTACCTCCATAATGACCTTTGAGTCAGGGGAGCATGTGAAAATCATTGGAAAAAGATCTGGTGAATATGGAGAATGCGAGGAAACTTCCCAGTTTAATCTTCTGAGCTCCGCCTGGATCAAGATTCAACTTGGAAGTTTTCTCGTATCCTCCGTATTCACCGGAGCTTGCCGCAAGTGGTTTTCGCATGTTCTACCAACTGAAAGGTAAGTACTTTTAACAGCGATGATGAAGTCAAATCAGTGAACAGCTGAGCACAGGACCCGACCTGGTACAACACTGGCTTGGAAAATCTTGTGTCACGTCCCGAAAAATGCTTGGAAAAACATGTTGACTATGTAGAAAAGTAACAGAAGGAATGTACAATATAAATGAAATTAATTCACCATGATCAATTGTGTGTGATGGTTTTTATAAAATAGGGGATCTTACTTATTCGACTACCCTTGTACATAGTTTTCAGATTAGTGTTATATAATTATACATGTACGTGAGTTAAAACTAATCAATTTTCATATCTACTACTCTTTGTATCTATAATAACAAAGTTTTATCTGAGAATCACGTAAACTAGTGAAGAACGCGTACAAAACGTATGTTTAATAAGGTGATAAACAATATTACCAAATAAGTTTCCTTAAAATGATAGTTTGTTCATTAAATAAATAATATTCCATAAGTGCAAATATACAAATTTTTGGGGATTTAATGTAGTTCGTGAACATACGTACAGTAAAATAGAAAAAAATAACACTCGGATATGTCCCTCGGCCACTTACATGAAATATGACTTGAGCCATCACGTTTACTGACCGTCCGCTTCCTGCCTCTCGCACATCATGACAGCAAACTTGAGACGAGCTTTGCAATTATGCTGTATCAAAGCTTTTCATGTAATTATGCTGCATATTTCATGTGAGTGGCCGAGTCAATAAGCATGACTGCATTATTTGGAGAACTGAGAACCCACACGTCTCATATGACCCATTTCACATACCATACGACACACTTAACACGCTGCTGTGGCATGACACTATTTTGTCTCCTATGTGCTGCCATGCCACGAGGATGAATTCCGAACATCACTCATAGTTTACTTACATCCTTTCTGCTATATTGCAGCAAACGGGTCAGAGATGAGTGAATTAACCTCTTTATAACGTTTTACTTTTCTGACATCTGAAACGGATCACCCTGTATATCTTCATTAGAGTTTTAGCGCAGGCCAGAGTAAGGGTTAGTCAAGTATAACATCACCTAACAGTACCTTTATAGCGCTGTTTTCTCGACAATCTATCCGTTTTTCATCCAGCCGGAACGCACCTCGTAATTAAAGGTAAATATACATGGGCCCCCCAAAACGGGACATAACACCGCGAGTTGGCCGAAAGTGACCCGGGAGTGGGGGATGATATAAAGGAACCGAAGGGTGACCAGATCCGCGGGACGACGTGCACAAACACGAACGGGGTCGCTAACGTTTTCAGTTGGAATGCATCCGACGCCGTTCAAGACCACCACAATCCCCTGAACACTTCGGGGTTCCTGAAGGGGAGGCTCCTCCAAGAGTATCCAGAGGCAGGAACTATCTGAGCAGGCCGATTGACGCAGTGAAAAATCTTCACAGTGTGCACCTCCAACGCCCAACCGCAACACGCAGAACATCGTCGTCTTGTCCTAAACCCCAAAATAAATGGAAATAAAAAAGTTGATGAGTGCAGGAAATAAGGGAAAAGAAAGTCGCGAGAACATGAACCTGAACATTCGCCTACCGACCCGCGAAAACCACAAAAAAACCACAGTCAGAGTGAGCGGTCGGCGGGAATCGAATCCAGGACCTCCTGAATGTGAGCCTCACACATTACGAAAGATCCATCTCGCTTAGTCACCACGTAGTGCTACTGCATATAGAAGCTGAATTATTTGTAAATATCCCTCAAAGTTTTCATCATTATCGTTGAATTTTTGTGATTGGGAAACCATTAATTATGAACAAAAAATTACTCCACAAAAAATTTAGAGCTCAAATAAAGTTGCAATTACTCTTAAACATTCTCTTATATTTTGGCGTTTCCGAGGTATCCCTTGTTTAAGTTGAATTTCCCAATTCTCTAAGCAACATAGTTTTGAAATGTTAGGTCTATTTATTTCGTTTGTCATCAGTTCCTGTAAAGACAAACATTCACATAAGCAAAATAAGCTACAGATTTATCAAATGAAAATAAGTGTCCTTACCTTAATATATGAGGTATTACTTCTTTATAAATTGTGAAAATAAATACCTCCGTTAGGAAAAACGCTACAAGATGTTTATTAATCCAAAAATGTTATTTTATTTCTAGAATTTTATTACTAAGCCCCTATTGCCGTCGGCCAGATTAACAAATAATAAGCATATTAAACAATGCTACAGCCTGTTATATTAGTCCATGCAAAGTAAAGAATACTAAATTAAAAATAATACAAAATCTGAAGAATTAAACTGACATGACTTTCTCTGCTCTTTACAAACTATTTTTACAAACGCTTATTCTCCATCTGTTTCATGTCAATCGAGATAAAAGAATAACGAATTTCCATTGAGAAAAATAAGGAATTGGAAACTTCAAACAAATGGCAAGGAATAACTCGGATATGGTTCACTCGACAAAAAAGAGTACCTATATCACATAAATTGCATTTTTAACGAAATCTATGGCTTTTATGTAGTACAATTTTGTCTATCTCTTGCAAATTACCAGTTATGGAAAACTCAAAGAGAATGAAGAGGAACTTTTGGGAACATTCCCAGAAAATTCATGATATACATTTCATTTGCCACAAAAGTATCTTAAACTATGGTATTTTAATCAAAATCGTTACAGAAATTTTTGATAATATCTAAATTTTTTAAAAACGTTCCATGTAAAGGGTGGTCTGGGTTGGGAGGGTTTTCTTGAAAATATGTGTGTTGTATTCTTGAAAGCTACGGAACATAAATATCAAGTTTGGTATTTATCCGACTTTTCGTTTTTGATTTATGCTCTTCTTCATACAGCATACAGAGACACACACGACTGTTTTCTAAAAATGCTTTTTTTATTAGGGGGGATAAAATATGTATTTCCGGTGAAACATCGATATGGAATTTTTTGTGAAATGTAATACTTCCCCTACTTACTACATGTAGTAGATAAAACCAAAACAAAGCAAAAACAAATGCCATTAGTTGTTTTTTGTTTGGAGGATGTTATGATGGTCATTTGAGAGTCAATTTAAATTGATCCCAATTGTAGGTTCCCATTTAAAATAAATTAAATGTCATTTACTTTTCCAGATAGTATCAAGCAACTTTTATTCAAGACATTTCTTTCTACATCGCTTAGTTTTGGCGATACTGTACAGTATCATCTTAAATGGTCCAGCTTGTATAGTAGGACGTATGAATGCATTTAAAAAAACATTTATTTTATTTGTATGAGTATGTGAGATGGAGGTGGATGAGTGATATTTGGTTTGGTTTATAATATTTATATGAAGGATAATAAGAATGTTTGTTAAATGATGGAAACATCTTAAGTGTGTTATATATAAAAGCATGAGTGAGTATATTTTTAAGTTTCTTGTTTGTATATTACTTTCTCTACTACGTATAGTAAGTAGGGGAACTATTGCATTCCACCCAAAAATTCGATACCGAGATTTCACCGGAAATACATGTTTTAAGACCTCCTGAATTCAAAATAAGCATTTTTGAAAACATGTCCGCGTGTGTGTCTGTGTCTGTGTGTGTGTGTGTGTGTGTGTGTGTGTGTGTCTGTGAACAGCATAACTCAAAAACAAACAGTCGGATAAACAACAAACTTGGTATTTAGGTTCAGTATCTTCCAGAGATGCGACACAAAGGTTTTCAAGAAAATCCCCCCACCCCAGACTACCCCTTACATGGAACATTTTTCGAAAATTTTAATTTTCTCAAAAATAGCTCTAACGATTTTGATTAAATATCATATGTTTAAGATAATGTCATGAGAAATGAAATGTATATCTCGAATTTTCTGGGAATTTCTCCAAAAGTATTGTTCATTGTGAACGACTTTTGCATAACTGGTAAACCATAAGAGATAGACAAAATTTTACTACACAAAAAATGTAGATCTCGTTAAAATACACAACTTATGTCATATACATTGCTTTTGTTGAGTGAACCGTTTTCGAGATATTGCTTGTTATTCCCTTAAATTTTCCAATACTTATACTTTTTCTCAAATTCGTTATTCATTTTTTACTTTCTCTACTACGTATAGTAAGTAGGGGAAGTATTGCATTCCACCCAAAAATTCGATACCGAGATTTCACCGGAAATACATGTTTTGAGACCTCCTGAATCCAAAAAAAGCATTTTTGGAAACATGTCCGTGTGTGTGTCTGTGTGTGAGTGTCTGTGTGTGTGTCTGTGTGTGTGTCTGTGAACAGCATAACTCAAAAACTAACAGTCGGATAAACACCAAACTTGGTTTTATGATAAACCAAGCGCACATATGTGATGTGAATTTGCATTTTCCGGCTCAAAAAACTTTAAATAAAAAATAAAAACCAAACTTGGTATTTACGTTCAGTATCTTCCAGAGATGCGACACGAAGATTTTCAAGAAAATCCCCCCACCCCAGACTACCCTTTACATGGAACATTTTTCGAAAATTTTAATCAAAAATGGCTCTAACGATTTTGATGAAAATATCATATGTTTAAGATAATGTCATGAGAAATGAAATGTATATCTCGAAATTTCTGGGAATGTCTCCAAAAGTATTCTTCATTATGAACGACTTCTGCATAACTGGTAAACCATAAGAGATAGACAAAATTTTACTACACAAAAAATGTAGATCGCGTTAAAATACACAACTTATATCATATACATTTTTTTTGTTGAGTGAACCGTTTTCGAGATATTGCTTGTTATTTCCTTAAATTTTCCAATACTTAATACTTTTTCTCAAATTCGTTATTCATTTTTTTGTCCTGGACATGCAAAGAGAATGGAATGCGCCACATAGCAACCAGCGATAAAATATTTGACTATCGCTTAAAAGCTACCATATTCCCCTTGCATCTACAAGAAAATTACAAATAAGATTGACATCTCGATATCTCGATTAATATGAAGCATATGGAGAATAGGCGTTTGTAAAAATAGATTGTACAAGAGTAGAGAAAGTCATGTGAGTGTAACACATCAGACTTTTTATGTCCTGGACTTGCAAAGAGAATGGAATGCGCCGCATAGCAACCAGCGTTAAAATATTTGACCATCGCTTAAAAGCTATTCCCCTTACATCTACAAGAAAATTAGCAATAAGATTGACATCTCGATATCTCGATTAACATAAAGCATATGGAGAATAGGCGTTTGTAAAAATAGATTGTACAAGAGTAGAGAAAGTCATGTGAGTGTAACACATCAGATTTTTTTTAATTGAATTTGATTGAAAATTTATATATTATTTTTTAATTTTGTTTACTTAAGTCATTTTAATAGAATATTTAAAATAAACATTTGGTTTAAGTTGTTTTTAATTGTTATGTTAATAATTTTAGTTTATTAATTTTGATTTTAGAATTAAAACTTATTGTTTGTTGTCTTATTTTCACGCGTTACTTATTTACTGGCTATTATTTTTAAACATTACCTTTTGTTTTACTTTACCTTTTCCTTTTCTTATTTTCTTTTAACTTAGTTTTAAATTTAATCATCTTAAAATCTTTTTAATTATTTTGTATTACAATATAAAATATTTTAAATAAATGTAAGGATCTGGGATATACGCCCTACAATTAGGTAATACGAGGGGGCTGTATAACAGGTTTTATTTATTTATTTATTTTATTCCAAAATAATCCGATTAGATACATTTACATAACGTTTTCCACCAATGTGAAATTCACACACATACATTATGCATTTTACTATTCTGAGGCAGTACGCTGCGCCGTACTATACTACACTACACTAAGCCAAACCGAGAGGGAAACAAGATTCAGTGGGATTTAGGGTGATGAACGCAGCGCTTTTGTTATTAAAGTCCCATTAAGGATATTAGCATGGTCCAGACTTGGGAACGTGAAAGATGCTTTTTACTTGTTAAGACTGAACTGCATGTTAAAAGGAAAGTTAATTTCTACAATTCGTTGTTGGATAATGCTATTGATCGTTCCACACCAGAGTTTCAGTTTCTATTTTCTCTACCACGTACCTAGTAGGTCGAGAAGGTATTACATTCCACCCAAAAATTCGATACAGAGATTTCAAAAAAACACAAAAAAGTATTTTTTAGAAAATTTCCGAATTTGTGTGTCAGTGAACAACGTAACCCAAAAACCAAAAGTCGTAAAAACATCAACCCTGGTGTTTAAGATCAGTACTTTTCAAAGATGCGACACGAAGAATTTCAAGAATATCCTCCTACCACAAGCTACCCTTTACATGGAAAATTTTTCGACTTTTTCATTTTCTAAAGAATGGCTCTAACGATTTTGATTAAAACACCACATACTATTTACATTTACATGAAAAATAAAATACATATCTTGAATTTTCTGGGAATAGCATTTGAAGTCCTCTTCATTCCGAAGAAATTTTTTATGAATTTGCATAACTGGTAAACGTCAAGTGATAGATGTAAACGTACTACGCAAAATGTGTAATCTAGCTGTTTCTGCAAAAGTTTAATTGGATCAGAATGATGCACATATAAAAATAAAGTAGGACTAGTTTGTATGCCCACTGTAAATGTATAACAACAGATTTTTTTTTTTTTTAGTTTCTCTACTACGTATAGTAAGTAGAGGAAGTATTGCTTTCCACCCAAAAATTCGATACCGAGATTTCACCAGAAATATATGTTTTCAGACCCCTGAATCCAAAAAAAGCATTTTTGGAAACATGTCCTCCGTGTGTGTTTGTGAACAGCATAACTCAGAAAAGAACAGTCGGATAAACAACAAACTTGGTATTTAGGTTCAGTATCTTCCAGAGATGCGACGCGTAGGTTTTCAAGATAATCCCCTCACCCCAGATTACCCTTTACATGGAAGATTTTTCGAAAATTTTAATTTTCTCAAAAATGGCTAACGATTTTCAATAAAATATCATACATTTAAGATATTTTCATGACAAATGAAATGTATATCTCGAATTTTCTGGGAATGTCTCCAAAAGTATTCTTCATTGTGAACGACTTTTGCATAACTGGTAAACCATAAGAGATAGACAAAGTTTTACTACACAAAAATGTAGATCGCGTTAAAGTTCACAATTTATGTCATACATTTTTGTTGTTGAGAGAACCATTTTCGAGATATGGCTTGTTATTCCCTTAAATTTTCCAATACTTATAGCTTTTCTCAACTTCGTTATTCATTTTTTTGTCCTGGTAATGCAAATAGAATGGAATACTCCACATACCAACCAGCTCATAAAATATTTGACGAGAGCTTAAACCCAACCAATTCCCCTTGCATCTACAAGAAAATTAGTAATAAGATTAACATCTCGATATCTCAATTAACATGAAGCATAAGGAGAATAACCGTTTGTAAAAATAGTTTGTACCAGAGTAGGGAAAGTCATGTGAGTGTAACACATCACATTTTTTTTAAATCAATATCGTTATATGCAGTATTGAGGTACTAAAATAACATCTCCTAAACATTTTTATTTTCGATTTTAAAGCTAACTTAGTCATGAAAATTGTACATTTCAGAGTTTATTGTGTTCACAGACATATGTTTCACGCGCGGTGGTATACCTATTCTCTTTTATTTGTTTATTTTTTTTCAGGGTGCCCTAATATTTTTTGTGAATTATTAAAATTGAATATCTGGTTATGTAATGTTAGACATGGATGTAGAGAAATAAAAAAATGTCTGATGTGAATGTGGTATATTAGTGGGTATACAAATTATTCTTATTCAAGCTTATTTTTCTATCCACTACATCTTAATCCAAATAAAACTTTGTAGAAATAGATACATTATATATTTTGTTATAGATAAAAAGGGAACAGCGATAGTCAAATGTTTAAGAACTGCAGGCCTACGCGGGCCTTAAAATTCCATACTGTTTCAATGCGCGTGAAAGTACTTTAAGAGAAATACAATGAATGAACAATTCGAACATTTAATAACGGATATCTCGGATACGGGCTTATGCCAGAAAAAAACTTATCTGAAATAAGTTGTGTGTTTTAATTTTGTATGGTACGTTTTCGTCTATCGTTTAACGTTTACTAGTTACACAAGATTATACAAAAATGCTTTCGATTAAAGAGTACTTCATAGGCTATTCCCCTATAATTAAATATATATATTTATTTGTCATATAAATATCATTCATATGTGGTATTTTAATAAAAATCTTGGTACCTGTTTTATAAAATAACTTTTTTTTTAAAAATTTCTTGTAAAGAGTAGTTTGAGGTGGAAGGGATTTTGGTGAAAATCTTCTTGTCTCATTATTTGAAGATATTGAACCTAAATACAAAGTTTGATATTTATCTGGCTTTTAGTTGTTGAGTTATGGTGTTCATAGGCACACATACAGACACACAGACACACACACAAAAATTCTTCCAAAAATGCTTTATTTGGATTCAGGGGGCTTCAAAACATGCATTTCTGGTGAAATCTCGGTATCGAATTTTTTGGGCGGAATTCAACACCTGGCCTATTTACTATACGTAGTAGAGAAGGTAAAAATGTTGACATCTAAACAGAAAATGAATCTCTTAGTCTATAAAGTGTAGCCTAAGAATTAACACCCTGCGCCGTTCTTAATGTATGTAAATATCTCCGGTATAATGGAGCCATAATTTCACAGAGCTAGAAGCTTTGAGATATCCTAAACGGAAACTAGAGGCAATGGGCTCTCTTATCTCGCCTTTCTGGAAGGAGCTTATTCCAGAAGCTGATCAGGGACGGAAAGAGATAGTTGGAAGGAAATCAAGATGGAGTTAGGAACAAAGTTTAGCAATATCGTACATCATTAAGTCCCAGTGGTCCACAGCATCGCAAAGTTACATAAATCTGAAGTCATCCCAATCTGCCATTCTCTGCTCATACATCATCCTTGCTTCTCTCGGTCATTCTGTTTTGTGATGCATAGAAAGCAGCTGTGTGGGGCAGTCCTACCTGCCTCGTGCTTTGTAGTTTAAAAAGGATATTTAGTTGATTTTGACCGATTTTCAGAAGAGCAATCTTTTAAGACCTTAAATGAATGTTCACTTTGGTATGTAAGAGAACTCGTATCTTATTTTAGGACAGCAATTTTTTTTAAAATCAATCTTATGAGTGTCTCAAAAAGCAGAGGAGAATTTCGGCACTTATACGCACATGAAGGGTATTTTTATTCTAGTAAACTTTCAGGAGGAAGGATTGAAGCGAAGGACACAAAAGGCGCCTAGATCTGAGGGGGCAGGCACAGACGCAGGCGGGGTCACTAACGTATATTACATTCAGACTTCTGCGGGACCCTCCACAGCTTACCTCTTTCCACGAGAGGTCCCACTGAAAACCCACACTTTTTGCTAGAGCAATAAATTCAACTCGCCCGCCGTTCACTCGCCTGATCGTTAGATCCTAAATCATGGTAATTAAATGAACATAAATCCTGAACACGGGGAAGCGAGTTCCATGGGGCTTTCCACTAGGACGATGATTATTTTATATCCCGCTCCCCGTGCTTTCACAGAGACTGAAGTGTATACCCCACTTACGTGCGCCAAGCCCACTGAGAAAGACTTCCGAAGACCTCAGTGAGTGGCAACGGTGTCTAGCTACTGTCTACCAGCTCTCAAGGTTGATCCCGGAGGACATTGAGGCATCTCACAACGCCGCCTAGGCTTCGAATAGAGCTATGTCCGACCACAAATCATGACAAGAAAGTGAAATGTAAAGAAAAATTCGCAGCATTGAATACTCCATCCTATCATTCGTCTACCACCCATGGAAAACCGTGAAAAACCTTAAGTCATAATGGAACGGAATGAACTCGAATGTGATCCTTCTATTTTACCATGAAGTCATCTCTCGATCATTCTTAATGTTCTGTTCACGGGTAAGTCTTTCGTTGCCATTATTTTCTTTTTATTACCTTTTTCTATTCTTTCCGCAACTTCATACTCTATCATCTGGCATTTTCCAACGCGAACCTCTTTCCTTTAACCATTGCTTTCAGTGCATCTCCATTAAGCGGTTTATTCTCATCCAAAGCCCAGATAGATCGTCTTCCTCTGTTTGAACACTTACGTATTCTTCTTCCTACACCCGATTCTCCATCGTCTAAATATTTTAAATACTTCTAATTGTTTATTCTCACATCTCTCAAAGTCTATGTTTCCACGCTATACAATGTCACATCAGCACTTTACTAATCTCCTTTTTAGATTTTTCTATGGACCACAGAATAGGTTTCATCTAAAGCTTCCTTTGCCATTGCTATTCTCTGACTGTATTATTGATAACCTATAATGATTATTTATGGTACATCCTAAATATGTTCACTTCTTCCAATACTTTATCCCGAATTTTTAAGTGCATATTCTTTGCATTTTTTCCAACAACCCCTATTTTTTACTTATTTGCACCTGTTTTCGTACCCTACTACTCGTAGTTGCCTCTAACGATATTTCTAAAGTTTTCCTCACCGAGCGGAATGGTTCGAGCAGTAATATCTGTCCTGCATTCGGAAGGTGCGGGGTTTGATCCCCGGCGACAGTTCACTCTCAGCTATGGGTTCTTCGGGGTTTTCCCGGATCGTCAGGCGTATGATGAAGTGATTTCTTTCATCTTCCGGATCATTTGATTCATCCTTCAACTTGTTTGGTCTATTTCAGGGTTAGAAGGGTCGGTGATTGTATTATGGTGCAGCGTGATAGGGAAAAGGATGCTCTTTGAACTTTCTCTCCCTTGCTTTCGGCTGTATGGCGGGGTATAAGGACCTCCCCTTGGGAAGCGTGGGCTCTCTGTGGGGCAGGGTCTCCTGTCTGTCTGACTGCCGGGGCGTCTATATCTGTAGAGTATAGGTACCATATCATTGCTGTGCATTTACTCCTGGTTCCCTTCGGCTCATTCCTCCCTCTCTGGAGCGCCCCCCTCATGGACGTCGGTATTAAATTCTCATTTTCTCCTGGATCGGTGCCGAACTTCCTCCGCTTCCCAATGCAATCCAATCTAAGGTTTCCTCTCCTGTTAATAATACTGCTTCATCAGCAAATGTAATGTGTTTTATCCTTCTTCCTCCTGCTGGAGAAAGCTTTTTTTCAATTATGCGTTGGACGGACTGTGGACATAAGATTAGCAAGCTTCACCTGTTCTACTTCTATAGGATCTTGAATTTGCAGATATCCTTTATATAGGAGAACATTTTACAGAATTTTTTTTGAAATATCCATACGTTTATTTCAATCTGCTGTCTCAAATGATTCTTCGATATCTACAAATTCAACATAAGCTTCTTTATATTTCTCTAAGTTCACGTCATCCTCCGTGGACTAGTGGTACCGTGCTAGTTACCAAGGTCGCGGGTTCAAACCCGGCGGATGGATTTTTTCGGGCGTAAAAATCCTTAGCATGGCTTCCTTCGGAAGGGAAGTAAAGTCGGTGGTCCCGTGTCGTAGATTTACGGCACATAAAAGAACCTCAAGCCTGATAAAGAGGCCTCTGAGTAAAATTACCGGTCTCTCACGCCCAATATCTAATGAGACGCTAAGAACCATAGTATTTAAAGAACGTCCATAAATAAAACTCTAATGGGATGCTAAAAACCATAGTAGTTAAAGAGCGTCCATAAATAAAACTCAATTAAACTCTCTTAAGTTCATCGACTGTGCGTAGCATTCCAATTGCCCTTCTTGCACCGAACTGTTCTTATTATTCTCCTTCCATTGATTCTGAGTCCTCAGCAGAATCTTTGCTGAACGAAACCTCAACATCCATACTGTTTTATTTGATATTGACACCACTTCGTGAAGCACATAGCCTGCTCACTATCTGTATATATACAGTCGCAAATGTATACTTGGTAGTGATTCATTCAGTTCCTGTTGTGTTCGCTCCTTCATTTCCATAGTTGGTCCATTCTTTGTTTCGTAACAAAATTTGAAATCGTTGTCCACTGTATTTGTGTTTCACCTTCTATGGCCAATTTTTTTAGAATGGAAGTTTTGGATTCTTCTTATAGCATTTCTTTCATATTCTCGGTATTCCTTAATGGTTATTTTAATCTTTTTATCTGTTGTTATTAACATTAAATACTGGTTCCTTGTGAAATATTTTACCTCATAACACATCTGGACCTTTGTTTCTTCACAAGTTCAATCTATTCCTGTTACACCTTGCCAATTTCTCTTCTTAGCTTGTTAGGTAGTTCCTATAGTTTATTCTGTTGTATTATTTGTATATTTTTTCTATTTTCGTTCGCTTCTATCTTCTACAAAAAATATTTTTCCTCTCGCCTACTACTTTTGGTGTTTATATATTCAGCTGATTCTTCTATTAGTGAATATCTGTAGTCATTTGTTTATACTAGGTTCATTCATGTTCCTTGATTTCGATTGGAGGTTATGAGCTGTCAGGTTTGATTTTCCCTCTTCATTAACTTTTATTTTCCAAATTTTTACTCGCCATATTTGTTGGTATACATATCGATTTCCTAGTTGAAAAATACTTATCTCCGTCAAACAAGAGCCTATATGGCCACTGGATGTTATAACATACGCATACCTACATCATTCTGTTGTTGTTTTCTAATGTGCTGCACTTCACCCCAAAGGCGTTAGAAATCTTGCTCTCCAGTACTTCTCTGTTGCGATCTTCACTTTGTAATGCAATGCAATTGTCCAGATGGTGTTCATCCATATCCTCTGCTATATTTGGGAAATGCGAAGTTGTTGATCCGATGCAGGGATGTGTAAAGTAGATCGCCTCCTTCTGGTTTAGCCAGCAGGTGCATCCTGGATAACGCAAAATTGTCTATCTATATGTAAAGATGAATATTGTAAATAAAAACTCCGTAGTAATAACCCAACCTACATCATTATAACAGCCATACATTATAAAATTTATATTCTGCTCTGTTTTCCACCAAAGTGCTTATTCTATTTCTATCTTATGAACTTTTCATTACTAAAGTTAGAGAGATCCATATATTCGTAACGTTTTGGAAACGAAGATCCTAGACGGATGAGAAATCTATGCTACATACCTAGATGTTCTCGTGCTTTAAACCAGGTAAATTGTTAGAGCGCCGAAATTAGCATTTTCTTGCATCTCTACCGGGAAGGCTTCAGCTCTTACTTGAAATTACGTGATGTTCACCTTTGGCTTGAAAATAAGCGAAAATACTTTCTATAGCTTCAAATTGATTAAAGGACCATATTCCATTTAGCTTGTATCATTAAACTGAATTTTTTGAAATACATAATGTGATATAATCGTAGATAATCTCTTTAAAAGAAACTATAGTTATCAAGAGATCGATATCAACAATTTCACCGTTTCACAGTACGACCAAGAGCCGATGAGAGCATATTTTGACCTCGGACAGGAATAAAAGTATAAAAGTTTGATTCGTGCATATGATTCCTTATTTTTGATAGATCTAAGAACCTGCAAGTTAATTTAAGAGATTGACTGTACTATAAGCGTTTACCTTAGCAGCTTATGCCCATAGAACTGAAGAAAATAACACGATTATTGGGATTATAAAGGTACACATCAAAGTTTCATATAGAACAAAGTTTATGAAGGATATCTCTACTTTACATGTCACTGGCCAGTGCAGAAATATCATAAAAGAAAGAATTGTATCTCATATCACCGTTTACTCCTATAGTATACCTTTCTCTACAGCTCAAATTTACCCAGCAATGTGTGGTCATTTGGAGGATAAGTATGCACGCGTTCTGCCTGCCACAGGTTAAATAGCAGTTTTCCTCGCCTGTGCTTCAAGAAAGGGAACATTACTGCGCCGTGTGCTCTACACTACCATAGTGCCTTAGCCAGGTTCAAACCAATTTATTCCCGCTCACTTGTCTTTTTTTTGCAGCGTCAATAGGAGACTTCAAAGCTTAACAAGCCTATAAACGTCTTCACCTGCTGTCTGTATCTCTAAACAATGCCTACTTAGAGTAGGAAAACGTGTTTTTGTCTGCTTCAAACATTCTATCCTATTTCTGACTTAGAAGAAAGTGCGAAAGATGAATTTTGTGCTATTAGCTCCTGCAAGAAAAAGAGTCCAAGTTATTTCAGGACACTGCTTTCGATATTGGCACTCCAACTAACTAGTATGCTATATGCTCGAGCCAATAACGATTTGCATTTAATCAATAACGTATATTGTATCCAATGACCTTGTCGTTGCTACAAGAGAATCTTGCGTACCTCAGGTATCCTGAGCCTCCGGTGTAATAACTTTGTCCTTCATAATCAATTTAATGATGTTCTGGAATAATATTTGTTATTGGCTTTAAAGAAGTGAAGAAAATATAACTTTGAGCAACACAAAAATGTGTTTTCGAATTTTTAACCTATTTTATTGATGTTTTTGTAGTTATTTTTTGAAGTTATAACGTAATATTCTAATAAAGCAGCTCAAAATGTATCAGATTTCAAACTAATAGTTTGCTTATATTTTAATGAGCATTCTAATTTGGACAGGACATTGATATGGTGCTGCTATGTTATAATTCCTAGTTTTCCTTTTACGCGATAATTTAAAATCGTCTACCCATTTTCGAAATTATTGACTCTGAAATCCAGAGGTGCATTTTTTATGTTCAGCTTAACGCAATTGAACTTCTCAGAAGTGAAATTATTACTTACATTGGGATCGAGATGCATGTAGTAGAAACTTTCTTTTATAAAAATCGAATAAGGTATATCATCATCATCAATAACAAAACGACTTAGGCGATATGGCCGGTTCAGTCTCCACGTGGTGTTAATTAAACCGGCCACGCTATCCTCTCCTTGGTTGATCTATAGTTCCTCTTCCTTACGGTTTATAATTGTATAATGTCTGGGATAAGCGGATTCTCTCCATGTTCATGCCATCCTTGTATATATTTTTGTATTACTGCTAGGATACAAGGTACTTTCAGCTCCCTTCCTGGTATCAACATTCCGCTATGGTCCAGTAACTTATATCCTGCAACCAGTCTTAAACCTCTTGTACATGATCAAACAATTTTTTTAATTGAAGAGTTTACAAGAAAAACTTTCAAATATTTTACAATATTTTATAAAATTGGACAAGACTTAATAAGAAGTGACAAGACTTGACAATGTCATAAATGTGTATTCACACGTTGTCTCTTTACCAAACTTAAACTCTTCAGAAGACTTTGATAATTTATAACGTACAAAATAAATTACTATTAGCATCACGATATGACAATTTGCAATTAAATATTACTCTCTACGTAATATCACATAGCACTTTCACGTATTATAGCCTATGAATTCAGATTATGATAAAAGAATAGAATGGAATTAACACGACTTGATAAATTAACTACACTGTATAACATTGCATTAATGCATTATTGTACATTTTAGAAATCTGCCCGGCAATTTCTTCATGTGCTCTCGCTTTCATCTTGTGGTAATCTACGAAAAGCACACAACGTACACACATGGTCAGTTTCCATATAATTTAATCAGCTCCCAGTTACCCATTTTTGTTTTTTTACTTTTTGCTTTCAGTCATATTGTAGATTTCGTGACGCACTGTAAATAGTTGCATTTCATTGGCAAAAGCCATCAAATTATTGTCAAACTTTTGATCGTTTATAGCATATCCTTATTTGCTTTGAAGACTTCCAAAGATTTTAAAAGTATTGGAAGCAGTTTGACAAAAAAGTTGTGAAGGCGTGAAAACTCTTGGAAAGTCTTAAAGCGTTGAATTTGACAAAACTTTGATCGTGTACAAGGAGCTTTAGAAGTTTCATCTCAGCTACTTCTAATCTCTTTTTCTGTTGTGTAGGCAAGGTCCATGTTTCCGATCCGTATAACAATATTGGCATGGCCATTACTTTGTAGAACTTTAGTATAGTCTCTTTTCTTACTTTTCTTTTACAGGGAGTTACTCTTATTATCCCTCTTAATTCTTGACCCTGCGGAGGGCGGTGGATTTTCCGGGCGTAAAAATCCTTAGGATGCCTTCCTTCGGAAGGGATGTAAAGCCGGTGGTCCCGTGTCGTAGATTTACGGCACGTAAAAGAACCTCAAGCCTGATAAACAGGCCTCTGAGCAAAATTACCCGTCTCTCACGCCGAATATAGAATGGGACGCAAAGGGCCATAGAAGTTAAAGAGCGTCCATAAATAAAACTCAGTTTTATTTAATTTCTTAATTCTTGATATTTTGTGACTTTTATTTCCATGTCACTTTTAAGAAATACTGCATCCCTAGTAACTGAACTGGTTTGCTTATTCTATTTATTATTATTATTATTATTATTATTATTATTATTATTATTATTATTATTATTAATATTACTATTATTGCTCTTAATTGCATGTATATGTATATATAAATATATATATATATATATATATATATATATATATATATATATATATTTGAATATTATTAGTCTAGGTAGTGGAAGAATCATATTCAAAGGATGAGTCTTTCGAGATATCCTAGGCAAGCGTTATGATATAAACCGTATGGACGGAGAGATACAGGACCACGAATATAGAACAGTTTGAGGAACGTCTTAACAGGTTGCGGACATAATACTTGTAGGGAAGAAGAAGAAAAAGTTTCTGAAGCTGCGACTTTTCAGAAACGCTTTCAGAACTGTTTCAATAATGTTGAGGCAAAATTTAAATGAGTCGAAAGAGACATATGAAGTTAAATATATATAAAAGTAAGCAAGAAGTGTAATTCATAGAAATTAACAATGCTTGCTATGTGTATAAAATGTTATGTTATTGTGTTAAAAATTTTAGTTAAGAATTATTAGAAATTAATATTTTTAAACCTTTAAATTACTTGCTAAGAAACTTTGTAATAATATAATTTGTTTTGTATAAAAAGGAAGAAGATAATTGAACAACGATATAAAGGAAAATACGTTATTCTAGGTGCATTTACTAAAAGAAATACACAATATAAATGCAATGTGTACTTAAAAGAGAAAATTAAATTATAGTTAGGTAAAATAATCAGATTGTTAAGATTATTTGTATTTTACATGTAAATTTTTTAATGCAATTAACTTATATTTTAAAATATATTTCGCTAAGTATAGCAACTACGGTAGAAGTAAACACTGTTCACTTTTTAATACTCTTGATAAAAAATTATAAGAATACATCTTGTATCTAGCTTAAGAAAGTTAATTCCAAGTAAATATCATCTTATATTGCTAAATATATTAAAAAGAGTAATAACTTCAAACTGACGATATTAAGTGAACTGTTTAATTAAACAAATGAAAAAGTAAATAAAATTACCAAAAAAGGGTAATTATTCTATTACGTAAAATACACATTTCTTCAAAAGAAATAAAACAGTTTTATGTGAAGTTAATCATTATGGAGATTGTAATTAATTGCCTTACCTTCATAAAATAAGTTACTTAATCCCTTGACATTAAACAATACTCTCGCTAATTGCTGAGCTGATATGCATTTCAAAATCATATAAACAGCGGCACAAATCACACTAATTAAAGTAACTTTTCCACTAAATTCTTATAACGTAACGACAGTTAGAAAGAACCAACGATCACTGAATTAAGTTATATACCGCTACTTTTATAAGTCTGGCACAACAGGCAGGTACCAACGTTCTTGAAATAAAACACTACTAATGGCATTTACTTTCCCCCATAATATCAAACAGCTTTTATTCAAGACATTTCTTAATTTTGGAGATGTTTTACAGCCTGAACTTAAACTTCCATTCTGTATATGTGAGTTTGGTTTCTCTAGGTTCGCTTTGAACAACTTTGTATGATGTTTCCTGGAATAAGCTTTCTGAGAAACTATTAAAGATAGCTAAATTAAATTTTGGAATGATAAAAATGGGCCCCAGAGTGCTGGGCTATAAATAATAATTAAGGATAAATTTTAATGAAAAGTCGCTATAATTTAGAAAACACTCCCAACTTAACAAAAACACCACATAAAAGTAGCTCAGTGTACTTAGAAGACTTGTATCTGCATTTTATAAAAATATTTTACGAGATAATCGGTCATCTTTAGTTCATTCTTAAACTTTAGTTACAGCTGGAGTATACTTATTAATTCTATTGTATAAAACATTTCCAAAACGATTATTAAAATTTGTATTAGTATTTCTGTTTTAACAATATGTATATCAGGATTAGGAGCAAATTTTGAATATGATTTTAAAAATCTGTTGTGTTGCACTCACATGACTTTCTCTACAATTGTACAAACCATTTTTACAAACGCTTATTCTCTATGTGCTTCATGTTAATCGATATCGAGAAGTTAACCTTATTGCTAATTTTCTTGTAGATGCAAGCGGAATTGGTAGACTTTAAACGATAGTCAAATACTTTAAGAGCTGGTTGCTATGTGGAGTATTCCATTCTCTTTGCATTACCAGGACAAAGAAAACGAATAACGAATTCCCATTTGAGAAAAAGTATAAGTACCGGAAAATTTAAGGGAATAACAAGCAATATCTTGAAAATGATTCACTCAACAAAAAAAAAATGTATATGACATAAATTGTGTGTTTTAACGCGATCTACGTTTTTGGTACAGTAAACTTTTGTCTATTTCTTAGGGTTTACCAGTTATGCAAAAGTCCTTCACAATGAAGAATACTTTTAGAGACATTCCCAGCAAATTCGAGATATAAATTTTATTTGTCATAAAAATATCTTAAACATATGATGTTTTAAACAAAATGGTTAGAGCCATTTTTAATAAAACTGAAATTTTCGAAAAATGTTCCAATGAAGGGTAATCTGAATTAAGGGATTTTCTTGAAAACCTTCGTGTAATATCTCTGGAAGATACTGAGCCTAAATACCAAGTTTGGTGTTTATCCGATTGTTCGTTTCTGAGTTATGCTGTTCAAAGACACACAGACACACACACGCGCGGACATGTTTCCAAAAATACTTTTTTGGATTCAGGAGGCCTCAAAACATGTATTTCCGGTGAAATCTCGGTATCGAATTTTTGGGTGAAATGCAATACTTCCCCTACTTACTATACGTAGTAGAGAAAATAAAAAAATTTAGCAGATTAACATTGGCGGCTTAGGGCTTTTAATCTTCCTTAATTCGAAAAAACGTACAGTGGAATATATTTATTCTTGGTTTTTAGTCTTAAAACAACATTTATGTTTTAGCGGAATTATTATAATAACAAATCGACTGCACTGAATCGTAGAGTATACAAGCTTATATCACGTATTTGATTTTTCAATATTATGCAGGGTGGACCATTTAAGTTCAAACTGTAAAATATCTCAAAAACTAAGCGTTTTAGAAAGAAATGTCTTGGATAAAAGTTTCTTTATAAATGGGGGAAAGTATATGCCATTAGTCGTGTTTTGTTTGTGGGAGGTCATAATGGTCATTTTAGGGTGAATATGATTTTTTAAAATGAGAACCCACATTTTGTATGTTGTTTTCTCATTAGAAATTTCTTTCAAAGAAGGTGTTTATTTCGTGATGAGCAATAAGGAAATAAAATAAAAAATGCTGCTTCCCAATTACGAAATGTAACTTGGCCCTAAATGACCATCCATGGATGGTCCTCCATTAATTGCGCTCTTCGTACACAGCCATTGAGAATTTTCGTTGTTATTTACGTTGGTGTGAGAACAATGACAATTGCTTTATACAAACGTTGTTTAGTTTTTATGAGGAGTGAGACAACAACATTAAAATGAAAAATCTGATGTGTTACACTCACATGACTTTCTCTACTCTTGTACAAACTATTTTTTACAAACCTTTATTCTCCATATGCTTCATGTTAATCGAGGTATCGAGATGTCAATCTTATTGGTAATTTTCATGTAGATACAAAGGGAATATGGTAGGTTTTAAGCGATAGTCAAATATTTTAACGCTGGTTGCTATGTGGCGCATTCCATTCTCTTTGCATGTCCAGGACATAAAAAAATGAATATCGAATTTAAGAAAAAGTATTATTGGAAAATTTAAGGGAATAACAAGCAATATGTCGAAAACGTTTCACTCAACAAAAGAAATCTATATGACATAAATTGTGTATTTTAACGCAATCTACAATTTTTGTGTAGTAAAATTTTGTTTATCTTTTATGGTTTACTAGTTATGCAAAAGTCGTTCACAATGAAGAATACTTTTGGAGACATTCCCAGAAAATTCCAGATATACATTTCATTTCTCATGACAATATCTTAAACATATGATATTTTAATCAAAATAGTTAGAGCCATTTTTGAGAAAACTTAAACTTTTCGAAAAATGTTCTATGTAAAGGGAAGTCTGGGGTGGGGGGATTTTCTTGACAACCTTCGTGTACCATCTCTAGAAGATACTGAACCTAAATACCAAGTTTGGTGTTTATCCGACTGTTCGTTTGTGAGTTATGATGTTCACAGACACAGACTCACACACACACACACACACACACACACACACACACACACACCCACACACACACGGACATGTTTCCAAAAATGCTTTTTTTGGATTCAGGGAGTCTCAAAACATGTATTTCCGGTGTAATCTCGGTATCGAATTTTTGGGTGGAATACAATACTTCCACTGCTTACTATACGTAGTAGAGAAAGTAAAGATTAATTAACCGTATAACGACCTTCACAACGTCCTCCAAATAAAACTCGACTAATGGCATTTGTTTTCCGCTATAATACATATAAAGCAACATTTATTCAAGACATTTCGTTCTACTGTGCTTATTTTGGAGATATTGTACAGTCTCAACTTAAATAGTCCATCTTGTATATTTCGCTTCATTATTACATACACAATCATACTGCTCTATGACAATCAATAAAATATATTGTCCAAATATTGTTCGAAAGGATCCTAAACAGATTTGGACTTTTGTGTGAATTTAAACTGGATTACAAAATGCACATTTAAAAAAATATATCATTTCCAATGCAAGATTTTTCGTATAAGTCTATTTGAGTTTCTGTAAATCAAATATGATACTGATGAAAGTAATTCTGTAATATAGATCCGAGGGCTCAGACTGTTTTGGGGGTAGATAATTTCAAGTCACGCATTAAATCATTAACTTCTCCCTGTTTAATGAGATGGGGTGACTTGTCACACTCTAGATTGCGTTCGTCTGAGGGAGCAGATGAACTTTCCTCATTACCAGACATATTCACGTCCAGTGTTTTGGATGATGCTCTGGAAATTTACATGGAATCCATATTACGCCGGATATGATGCCACGCACATCTCGGAAAATGTAATGTGGAATGTTTAAAACACAAGGTTACGCGACTAGAGGCAACATTGTATAAAAACCGCATTGCCAATGTGCTACGAGTCAAAAGTTTTATAACCCACGAACTTTCATGTATGTAACTTCAATCAATGGCTATTATAGTAGGACAGACATTATAGTCTTCATGTCTAGGCTAAAAAGTAAGATATACAGGGTGGTTGGAAAGTCAATACATATTTTTAACATTAAATATTTCAAGGAAAGAATAACTTATCATTCAATACATTAGAGGCATACTTGAGGCATCATTATATAACCGTATTGCCAATGCGCTACGAGTCAAAAGTTTTATAACCCACGAACTTTCATGTATGTAACTTCAATCAATGGTAGTAATAGAAGGACAGACGTTATAGTCTTCAAGTATAGGCAAAAAAGTAAGATATACAGGGTGGTTGGAAAGTCAATGCCTATTTTTAACATTAAATATTTCAAGGAGAGAATAACTTATCATTCAAAACATTATTAGAGTGTACCATTTGGGCTAGTAATTTAGATTTCGAAGTGTGCACCCGCATTGTCTACACATTTCTGAAATCTTTTTCGCACAGCGTCCACGGATTTTCTTAGCATCTCAAGTAGCACATTTGCAAAAAATTCACGAATTTTTTATTAAAGACTGTCCACTTTCGCTGGTAGCTTCTCTTGTTGACTTTCTAGGAATTTGTTAAAACATCTTACGAACAAAATTCACATTACCTTGTGATTTGGATGTCAAGGGTCTTCCAGATCGATGTGCATCTTTCACACTACCAGTTGTCATTAACTTCATGTGACAGTTTTTTATTGTCATCGGGTTAAGCGATACATTCCTACCTCGCTTTGTCCTCCACCATCTCAGAACTTGCATCACTGACCTCTATGCTTCATACCTGGTGATAACCTTAGCTCTCTCTGCTACGTTTTCTTCTACCATTGATTTGTTTTCACTCAGTAAGTCTGAAATAGGCAATGGTTAACCTCATAGTAGTCAAATTTATTTACATGACAGCAAGAGGTAATGTAGTTTCTCAGATATCTATTCTAAAAATAAGTATTGAATTTCCAAACACCCTGTATATTAGGTACTACTGTCAGATTTGAGATCCACGAAAAACCAGGCTTATAAAATTCAGGAAGAAAATAAATTAATTTATGAACCAGCCACACCTTACTGTAAGACTTTATATAAACTAAACCACATTGAGGTAATGAGCATTGTGATTGGAGCCAGAGGGACCATTCCGGGACAAATAATAAGCTTTCTGAAGAACTTCGGAACAAAAAAATGAACTTTTCAAGGGAGTCGACCTCCAGGCACTGAAAGGATCGTTAAAAATTCTACGAAATCATTTATATGTTGTACATATATATTTTTACATCTTTCGCTATATACTTTTCAAAGGTAGCATTTCTATATGTGTTCTCTTTCTGTTATTTAACCATTTAGCTGTTTGTTATTTTGCTGGGTTTTCCTTTTTTGTATTTTCCTAAGATTTAATTTTATAGTTATTATATTTTATGTTTGGTATTGTCATTTAATTTTATTCCTATTTTGTTGTAATATGATATTCGTTTGTCTACGGACAATGTCTGCGTCCAGGAAAAAAATTACATTAAATTTTTAGCTATACGTCAGGTAATTACGGATTCAGGTAACTGATGTCTTAAATGGAATATGCTATATGTTAGTGAATGTAATGAAACAAACAATGAAAATCGCGATTGTCGAAATGTAGCACCTTCATTTTACTTTCCTACTACTCCGATACCAAGGGAAGGGTAGTTATTGTAGGAGTATTGCTGTAAAAAGTCCAGTATTACAATTCATAACATTGGAGGCTTTGTCGCGGTAACTTTCGTTCGTGTTTTCTTATTTGCTGAGCGCCTGTTATTGTTTTATTATTTTGAATTTTGAGTTCTTTGTCCTCCGGCTAGCTATTATTACTCAGTCGAACAAATCTCTTGAACAAGGTGTGTAAACGGAAAGGAGTTGTTACTAAAAGATAACACTGATAAAAGAATTTGTTTTTACACTTTTATTGCCGTCACCCTTCATTAATTTCACATATTTACTCTTGATACACGCCCGACTGAAACTGTTATATTTTGAATGTAACTATAATCACTTATTTGCCGCACATTATTAATTCGCGTATTTCACATTTTATAACTAGCTTTACGACGCAAGAGATTCTGTAGAATTGCGCGATGTGTAACCCGTGGATGATTCTGATGAACTGTGCGACGTGTAACGCGTGAATGATTCTCTTAAACTGTGCGATACTTGTGTCTGGCTTTAGAATTTATACTCCCCCACCCCGATATCCCTAAAGATTATAATCGAGCTACTATTGGTTAATAAAGCGCGCCAACATTAGCGTCTATTTTTTTATCCAATCAAAATTACTAATACACATGCTCTAGGGAAGATATTCCCTCCATTTCTACAGAAAAGTGCGCTACTCTGACGTCATTTGTTTGTCTCTAATTGATAAACAACTCACCCCTCGCTCATTGTTACCCGCTATTGTCAGTTTCAGTGAGGCCGTGTAAACTTATTTCCTAACAATGCTTATAATTAACAAACATCTCTAATCATTGTCATACAATAACGCTAATTTACACTACAATCACTCTGGCATTCACAGTGTTGTGATATAAAATACTGCCTCAGCTTTGAGCCCAGTGAGCGAAACAGAAAAATCTGTTGTACATTCACACGACCCTTTCTACTACTTTTATTTCAAATAAACCTTTGCAAAAATAGCTAAACTATGCATTTCGTTATAAATACAAAGAGAACAGCGACAGTCAAATGTTTTAAGAACTGGACGTTATATGCTAGCCTTAAAATGCAATACTCTTTACATGCAATCGAGAGAAACAACCGAACATCTATGGGACTTCATAAGAATGGCCACGTAATGAATAATTCGAACCTTTAATAACGGATGTCTCAGAAACGGCTTATGCTACAAAAATTATTTTAAGTAGATTATTTGAATGGTACCCTTTCGTCTATCACTTAACGTTTACATGTTATACAAGATTATACAAAATGCATTGCGAATGAAGACGCCCTGGGCTATTCCAGAAAATTTAACATATACATTTTATTTGTAACGTAAATATCTTTCATATACGATATTTTAATCAAAATCTTTAGAGCTATATTTTAGAAAATCAAAGTTTTCGAAAATTGTTCCATGTAATCGGTAGTTGGAGCTGGGGAATTTTCTTGAAAATCTTCGTGTATCATCCTTAAAAGATACTTAATTCAAGTACGAAATATGGTATTTAGCCGCTTTTCGTTTTTGAGTTACACCCTTCACAGACACACACTCATACGGAAATATTTTCAAAAAAGCTTTATTTGTATTCAGGACGCCTCAAAACATGTATTTACGATGAAATCTCGATATCCCTATTTACTATACACAATAGAGAAAGTAAAAATCGAAAATGTTGTGACATACTGTATCTAAAACGGCGAGTACAACAATAATAAACAGCCTAGTTATCTAGGCGGGATAGGATTGTTTAAGAAGTACAAGTACAAGAACGCAGTGAAAGGAGATGTAATCAATGTACACTATGTGAATGAAGTATTGACTGACTGTCAGAGCACCCTACACATGAACAGCGTATCGAGATAGTTATGTGCAGTAATGCATTTTCGTGATCCTATTAGGTGCTATGTAGTGGAATCTATTACCTGTCATTCGTAAGGCGCGTCATTGAAATTCGCATGTATGGAATAGCCTTTTTTTCTTTTATAATTTTCTGAATGACATAACACTTCATTGTTTCGAATAAAATTTAAACTAAATGGAAAGGTTACCACCCAGCTCCTATGAGCTTTTGTTATATATCACCTAGCCTTAAACAAATACGCATATATATTTATTTTGTGACGGAGCTCTCGGCGATCTCGTGTACCTCGTATAGCGGGCGTGCGTTCCAGTACTAACCGGCGTATGGTTGGTTGGAGAATGAGAGGAGTAAGGTGATCTGAGCTCCCGGAACTTTCGGGGATCTTGTAGAAACTTCCAGACTCTTCCCTTTCCCCGAGCTGTATTAAACATTAAGGAGGTAAGCGTGGAGACAGGAAGAAAAAGGGGCTAGACGGCAAGTCCTGCGTTCGACACATGTATTTGCGCGTTACCAATTGAAGCGCTACATACAAGGGAAAAAGCTGATAGTGACTACACGAAGAATGAGCGTAGTCATACTATGATGGATGGATCATTCTAAAACTATTTGCATAAATAAAGAGCAAGAAATTTGGAACGGAGGTGGAAGTAGAGGTGGAGATGAAGAAAAAATATGGAATGCCGGAAATGGGAGTGGAAATGAAAAGTTTAAAAACAGACTGAATAACGAAAGGTGAAAATAAAATGTAAGCATGGTCTTGACATTTGACTCTGTAATATGCGAGATAAATATTGCTGTGTAAGATCTGAAGTACGCCATTGCTAAGGAGTAAGAAGAAGTTAAATCTTACATAGAGGAAGAATTAATGCTTTGAAAAGGCCTCTGGATCAGTAAAAAAAATATCAGGTGAAGGAAAAGAATGAAAAATCAGACAGCGTACAATATTTTAACTGAAAGAGACCGCGCGTATTAAAAAAAATCTATAAAAACTGACATATCTACAAAATTTTGCAACTTTTTCAGTCCACAAGTAAGGACCCCACTAACTGTTCTAACATCGAGCGGGATGGCTCAGGTGGTAATTTCTGTAGTCCGCATTTAGGAGGTGCCGGGTTCGATTCCCGGTCACTGTTCACTTTGATCCACGGCTTTTTTCGGGGGTTTTCCCGGGTCGTGCATTTCGTTCCATTAATCATTTTATTCACGCTACATCCATTTGGTCTATTTCAGGGTTTGCAGTGTCGTCGATGGTGTTTCGGTGCAGCAGGGCAGGGAAAAAGGATACTTTCTGTGAAACTTCTCTGTCTTTCGGCCTTAGGCTGGTTGCTGGGGTATAAGAACCGCCCTTTGGTTGGCGTTGAACCCTGTGTGGGGTGGGGTCCCCGATCTGCCTGCCCGACTACAGGGTGTCTCAATCAGAAAATTGTAAAGACCCTATCATTGTTGTGCCGTCACTCCTGGTTCCGACCACCCGGCGTCTTCCTTCATCTCATCGTTTCTTCACGGGGCGCCCCCTGTTGTGCGTCAAAACAATGTCCTGTTTCTTGGATTGCAGCCGATTCCCCTCCGTTTTATAATCCATTGCAATTGCCCTCATGCTTTTTTTTTGACAGGAATAAATTAAGATTCCATTACGTAACTATTATTAAGAGGATAAAATTTAAAGTCCAAATTTTCATGAATTTGGAATCCTACTTAACGCATTTCACCTTGACTAATGATACGACAGTTCAGTACCTATTACACCAATCAAAATGTTGCATTAATGAACATAACCTGCCACAAAAAGTTTAATATTAATGCCAGTTTTTGTGTTCCTACAAACTTGAGTCTTTCCTTGATTTCTGCGCTGCATGTGGTAAGTCAACTGGCTAAACAGAAACATTTTTTATATTTAATGATGCATTACAAGCACTTTACAAATAACTTAACATTTCCATTTTTTGAAGGTTGAAGAATTGAATACCATGGCAAGGACTTGAACAATTGACTTTGCCTCTCCTTACCGATTCTCTTGTCTCTCGAGTTAGATTGGTTAGAGCTTCGGCAGTACGTTGTGAATTGTCACAATAGCGTAATTGTATTTGAATTTGAGGCAGTATTTTTAACACTTGAATGATTTCAATTAAATTATATAATATGTAAATTCAATAACAGCCCACCTTGAAGCAATATGTGATTGCAATAATTTGTAAAATGTATGTAACAGTCATTGCAAATGTTTATATTATTTTATCCATGTGTAAAAATGTTATGTGAAGGTATTACGTAATTTAATAACATAGGAGCTATAAGTTAAAAGTTGCTAACAATGAGGGAACCTTGAGGCAATAATGTGTTTGAGAGTTTAAATGCTACTAGTCATTATTAGAGCAGCGATAATGTAAATTTTGAGACAGTTTAAAAATAGCCAATCAACAGCCAGAAGAAGCTTTAGTTAAACGAAGGTATTCTATTGGGGAAGGATTAGCCAATCAGAGACTTGAAATACAGAAATTTACAAGCTTAGACGGTTGAAATCAAGTCTGTTGTCTGCAGACCGTGATAGTAACCGGATGCAAGATGCGTCTTCTAGAGAAATATAATACGTATTCGTGTGAGACGATAAATAAGTATACGTTTTAAAAAAAATGCATAATCTCACAGTTCTTGACATCGGTGAATTGCTATTTAATTTGTGTCAAGGATTAATAAAAAGGAATGAATTAAAACTTAAAATCTGTGTAAGCCTAAATTCTTTGTCGCATCAGGCCCTGCCAAGATATCCACGTCTCTAAAATAAATACTGATGCATCCGAGGCAAACATAAATATTAAATATTTAAAGAAACACTTTTATTACAAAATTCTTTTTTTTAAAACTTGGGGCAAAGGCCACCTGAGAGTACATTTGGGGCGAAGGGTACCGGAAACTGTTTAACATACGTGCGGTTGCAAGTACTTCAAGTTCGGCTCCCCAACAGTTGAAATAGGATACAACTCCTTCAATACAAGATACTTCAAATTGACGCCCAAAGCGTGGTGCAAACAACGAAACAACACAACACTTCCTCAAATTGACTTCCAAACGTGGGGCTAAAAAGAACAAAACTCCTTCAAATTGAATATTTTAAGTTATTTTATATTCATTTAGCAGCTTATCCTGTTTCGTAAATTGCTGCTGTGTGAATATCTGGGCTGCAAAGAAATTAAATAAGTTTTCTATATATTACTTCGTTTAAGGGGAAATTAAAACACCTATCCCACCAGAGTTAAAATATCTAAATTCATGCACGTTGTCTCGTAAACTATTTAAGCCATTAGACTGAAATATTTATAGGATTTGGATTCAAGATTTTTTAGTACTGATCTAGTTTTATAAGATACGTTTGTTCTTTACTGAAGATCGAAACACTTTATAAATATAACATATTTTATTTTATATTAGGGTTGATCTAAAACTAAGGGTAAAAGGGTACTACTGGAGTTTCGTCCGTTAGAGAGACATTAGTAGTGTACGGTAATTTCAATTCATGCTGTTGTCAACTATGCAGAGTTTCAGCTACCCGCCACCTACAGCGCTAGTTGTAGGTATACACAAATGGGAATTCGTTTGGAAAACTGATCTTGAGAAGAAACCCGCTCTGTTATTTGATTTCTGCGGGCGAAACATGTAAACGCGGCTGAAATTCACCAGCAGCTGGAGAGGTTTACGGAGCGATTGTAATGTCTCGTCAACATGTCGCAGAATGGCGTCGAAAGTTTGCGGCTGGTAGAGAAAATGTCACTGACGAGGATAGCAGTGGCCGAACCAGCCCGCCATCAACAGATTTGAACACAACTCGCGTGAAGGAGCTGATTCAGGACAACAGGAGGATCGCGTTACCTCATATGACGGTAGAATTGGAATGTCGTTCGGAAGCGTTGTGCACGATATTCTGCAATACCGGAAAGCATGTTTCTAATGGGTTCCACAAAATCTGTCTAACCAACACAAGGAGAAACGCATGAGGGCAAGTCTGCAACTTTTGCAACGGTTCTTCACCGAAGGGAATAGTCTTCTTCACCACATTATCATTGGTGACGAAACATGGATCGACCACTACACCTCCAGCAGTAAGCGTTGTCAACGGAGTGGAAACACCCTCCTCTCGAGAATTTTAAGATGACACCATCTGCCAAGAAGGTGATGGTCACGTATTTGGGGATAGTGCAGGTGTCATACTGGTGGAAGGTTTGGAAAGAGGTCACGCAGTGACCGCTGACCGATACTGCGAGACCTTGACACGATTGCCCCAAGTAATCAGGAGGAAACGGCCAGGACTTCTCGCCGAGAGCGTCATCTTCGGACATCATCGACCAAATTCCCCTACAGTATGGAACTTGCTACAAGCAACGTTAACTTTTTCCTCACTTGAAGGAGCACGAGGAGGAGAAACGCTTCGCGACAACGTGACTGCACACGCAAGGACAGGATTTTTACCAGGAGTAAACATTCACACTCATCCCACAAAGCGACAGGTGCCTAAACAGATATGGAGATTATGTCGAAAAATAACCTAATGATGTACTATCAGCTGATTGCTTTGGTTGTATGAAATAAATGTACAGGTTTGATTGCAGGCTTTGTAACCTTAGTTTCAGATCACCCCTGCATTTATCAGAAATTGTTATGCTTTTTAATAATGAAGCGCATTACTAACACTAAAATACATCCATGGAACTTGCAGGTTGTTTAAATCATCATAAAATATAATTTCTATATTTTCATTAGTTTCTCAGAAAACGGATTGTTTATGGCAGAATAGCTGTTCAAAGCAAAAATGAACAAAAATAAAAATAGAAAATAAAACTTGCATATACTCGTATTTTCAATGCAAGAAATCACATGCTTGAGCACAGTAGTACCAATTTGTAAGCCTAAACATTCACTAAAGGATGGGCTTAGATATACTTATAGGTGATTCAACGGAGGGTGACACTTCACGAGCTGCAATCTTCACAGATGTATTGCGACTACAGCGCTCAAGAAGCAAGGAATGAAGTGAAGAAACCACAGGAGGCTACAGGCAAAAGACAGAGAGGCCACAGAGTCCCGCGGAAGTTCCTAATATTTCCAAGCTCGCAGATCCGAACAATATTGGAGCCGCATAAAGAGGGCGATGAACGACCCATGATCAGGCAGCCCTCTGACGTCATGGAGAATATCTTTTCATTGAGCATGCATTTGCGTCATCTGTCCGCCACCGCCATATGCCATGAAAGCTAGAAGCAAACCTGAAAGCGTGGTAGGGTAAAAAAAAAAAAGAACAAACCATTATTTGCCTGCCAGCCCCGAGGAAACTATAAAAAAATCTATGGCTCAGAGTGAGCAGTTGCCGGGGATTGAATCCGCAACCTCCCAAAGCCAGTCGCACACTTTACCGCGGCGCCACCTCGCTCGGTGAAAGTTGGGCAGATATAAGTAACAACCTAGATGTAAGATCCTATGCACCAATCCTTATACTATGTGCCACTGTAGAACCATCTTACAACCATGAGCTACTTACAATTAAGATCCAGTTCTAAATCATTAGTGTAGACACATCTGTAAAGGCAATTGCAGCAATAAAACTGTAAACTTGAGGAAATAAAAATAAATATTCTTACAGTTCACCCAGATATAGGAAATAAGGCAGCTGTGCATAAGTTGTAAGATATTTTATTTTTACTTTATTTTTTAACGTTTACCACTTTATTCAGGCGTATAAGGGATACGACATTTTCCGTGAATTGTTGCACAATTCATACTAGTTACAAAATGGCAAATGGAGTACCATTATCAAAAGCACATTTAAAAAATCTGATGTGTTACACTCACATGACTTTCTCTACTCTTGTACAAACTATTTTTACAAACGCTTATTCTTCATATGCTTCATGTTAATCGAGATGTTAATCTTATTGCTAATTTTCTTGTAGTTGCAAGGGGAATATGGTAGGATTTAAGCGATAGTCAAATATTTTAAGAGCTGGTTACTATGTGGCGCATTCCATTCTATTTGTATGTCCAGCACATAAAAAAATGAATAACGAATTCCCATTTGAGGAAAAGTATTGGAAAATTTAAGGAAATAACAAGCAATATCTCGAAAATGGTTCACTCAACAAAAAAATGTATATGACATAAGTTGTGTATTTTAACGTGATCTACATTTTTGTGTAGTAAAATTTTGTCTATCTCTTATGGTTTACCAGTTATACAAAAGTCGTTCACAATGAAGAATAATTTTGGAGACATTCCCAGAAAATTCGAGATATACATTTCATTTGTCATGAAAATATCTTAAACATATGATATTTTAATCAAAATCGTTAGAGCCATTTTTGAGAAAATTAAAATTTTCGAAAAATGTTTTATGTAAAGGTTAATCTGGGGTGGGGGGATTTTCTTGAAAACCTTCTTGTGGCATCTCTGGAAGATACTGAACCTAAACACCAAGATTGGTTTTTATCCGACTTTTCGTTTCTGAGTTATGCTGTTCACAGACCCACAGCCACACACACAGACACACAGACAAACACACGGACATGTTTCCAAAAATGCTTTTTTGGATTCAGGGGGCCTCGAAACATATATTTCCGGTGAAATCTCGGTATTGAATTTTTGGGTGGAATACTATACTTCCCATACTTACTCTACGTAGTAGAGTAAGTAAAAATAAATATTGTTCTAGTGTAATAAAATTAATTAGGAAATCCAGTTAATAAGACTGCGTAATTGTTTTGTCCATTCTCGACATTTAGTGTTCCCTTAAGCAAATCGAAAAAAATACCTATTATCTGAAAGCTCCTGGGAGTCCGTTTCTCCTTCAGATACTGCATATTTTAACTTTCTTTTCCTTTCAGTGTCACAACGTATCCTCAAGATGCTGGTAATGCGATACAACCGTCACTAGAGATATTCTCTCTTCGGGGAAGATCGCGAAAGGAAGCGAAATAGCTTCATTTTCCAAAATTTGAATAATTACATGAGGATTTGAAAGCGGGTTCCTTCCATTTCATTCTGTTTTCTCCCTTGCATTGTCCTTTTACTCCCGTAGAGATGTGAGCTTTCCTCAAGAGCCCTTACATTACGTCACAGGCTTTTGGTTGACAACCTGTTTATGCGATGTCGCTTTGTGTGATATTGACAACGAAACGAAGCACAACCCACTTAGCATAATAATGCCCTTACCTACTACAACCACTTTCACTTTAAAATGCGGTTCAAGGTTAACGTTTGCAAACGAAACACCAGCTCTTTCAACCTGATACTTTACCTAAAATTCGTATATATTGGTAAACAACGAATATCACAATATTCTAATCATAAATCGTTGGTTATTACTTTTTCTAACGCTTAATCTAGACCAAGTGGGATGGCTCCTGCGGCGTCTGTGGTCCCATTCGGGAGTTACCGGGTTCGATCTCCGGACCGCTCACTCTGGCCGATGGGTTTTTTGTGTCTTCTTCTAGTCCACAGGCGAGCACTGGGGTGATTCATCTTCTAGGTTGTAGGACCAGGCGACGGTGTTCGGCGGGTTGCAGGCTGGCCAGTGTAAACCTTTAGAAGTTTCTTCCCTGGCGTCGTAGCGGGACTGTTCAATTAGGTCTTTCCTCTGAGCGGGCTCTAACCTCTGGTGGACTACCGGAAGTGGCTTGTGGACAGGGCCGGTGGCGTTGGATGCCTTCAATCTGGAAACGTTATGAACCCCGTCTGTGCTTGCGTCCGTCATCCGGATCTGGTCCCTCTTGGGCTCACTGGTAGAAGTTGGCCTTCATGCGGATCTCTACCCCTGTTTCGGGGGCCCGCTCCATTGCATTTTATTTGCTATGTAAAAGTCTTACATATATGATATTATAATAAAAATCGTTAGCCATTTTTTATAAAATATAAAACTTAAATGTGGCATTAAAAGGATAGTCTGGGATAGAGAATTTTCTTGAAAATGCTCGTGACGCAACTTTGGAAAATATTGAACTTAAATGCCATGTTTGAAGTGTATCCGACTTTTCGTTTTTAAGTTATGCTGTTCACACGCACGTGCGCGCGAGCACACACACACACACACACACACAAACCGTTTTCTAAAGATGCTACTGTTTAGTTATTCAGGAGGCCTCAAAACATGTATTTTCGATAAACTGTCGGTATCGAACTTTTGGGTGGAATGCAAAACTTCCCCTACCTACAATACGTAGTAATGAAAGTGATAACTTACCGTGCGGGATGGGTCGAGGCACGTGTTGGCTCGCTTTTGAGAGGTCAGGGTTCCATCCCCGCGGCCGACCATCCTTACCCATGGGTTTTTACCGGAGTTTCCCGGATCGCTAGGCGAATGTTGGGAAAGATTATTAAGTCCCCCGAATTTCACCTCCATTTGCATTCACTTCACCCTTCAATCGTTTGGTTTCTTTCAGGGCTGCAGATGTCCGCGGGAGGTCTCGCGGTGAGCATGGTAGGGAAAAAGGATGCTCTCCAGATATAAATCTTAACAAATAAATAATACTAACAAAAACATCTAATAAAGAAGTAATGATAAAAATAACCTCGATTTCCAATCAAAAACTCTTCAATTAATTAGAATAAATCATTCAAATTCAATTATTGAAGGTGGATTTAATTGTAGTTTTATAAAGATTATTAAAAAGATTAATAGTTGTACATATACATATACATATACATATACATAGTTGTACACATCGCCCGACAGAACAAGTCATATAATTATAACTGTATTCTTTGCACTACCTTTACTATTAAAATTTATAATTTTTGGATGAATTAATAACTCTGGAAACCTTTGTCCCTCGGATTGGAGACGTCTTACATGGGAGAAGACGACCCGCGTGCTCCAGTGCCCATTCGGGGAGTTTACATTTGGAAATGGTAGGGACTCTGCCCTCTGTCTCTTGTGCCTCCTGTGCCGCCGCCCTCTGTTTCCTCTCACTTTATCCCTCCCTCTTGGGGGATGGCACAAAAGATCTGCTTAAGTCGAGGTGCTAGTTCCCCCTCTGCTTAGAATCCTAAGCCAAATTAAAAACTTTATGTTCAGATATATCAATTCAGATACAGTAAGTTTACGTTGCCCTTAGCTTAATGAAGGGTTTTATAGTACGACTTGTAGCACTTATGTGTTGTCTACATTTTTATTATTCATGCCAGCTATTTAAGGTGATCGTTCTGAATGTGCGTTTGTTGTTTCACAAGCTAGGAATTTATGACTCTACACATAAGGCTGGAATTTGTAAAATTCTCTGCAATTCTTAAAAACGAATACGTAGTCTAGACCTAAACCCTTTCCATTAAACGTTTCTCAATTTTCATAAATGCACATAAAATTCCAAAAATAAGGCATCGTTAATTTCCAATGGCATCCTATCCTGCAAAATGTTTTAAAAGCCGCTGTAATCCGAGGAACGCAGTTTTGAAACCCATTCATCAAATGATCTTCCCAGAGATTAGAGCGGGCTCCCTGCCTATAAAACCGAACAACCCCTCCAAAGAAAATTTCATCTACTTCTTATAAAAACCAACAAATGGCTCGAGTTCTCCAAACATACAAGAAAAGATGATGAAAGTAAAAGTTTGTTTTATCCTTTCGCATTAGCGAAGAGAGAGTCTTAGCATAAACAAGGGAGTGATATAGGAAAGAGGAGATCATTATATTGCCCATGTAACTAACGGGGGAGGAAAAGAATGTTTACCACTATTCATTATAATTCCCCCGCACTCAACCTACCACAAAAAGAGACAGTCTTTCTTTTTTTACTGCTGAAGGAAAGGAGATTATATAAGTCGTTTCCATTCCAAATCACATCTCGACAGTATTATGTCCAATTTTACATCGTGCATTGCGAAATATTCTATTTCCTCCTCCTTTTTGGCCGGATACAAAAAATGGAGGGAGATGGAGGCTTGGGGGAAAGTAGGAGGAAGAATCTAAAGAGTTAGAAGGGGAGGGACTCACTGTAGCGCATTGAATAAAACGCACTCCGTTCCTTTACTGTATGAGCTCAACTCAGTTTTTGCTGACGCCAAAATAAAATCGAATTTATCTTCCCAATGGACTGCGGTGGTAGTATTATTACGGCTGTATCACTTCATCCGGTTGTGCTTTTCTGTGTACAGTTACTGCTCGCAGTAGAATGGAGCAGCAGGTAAATCTTCAGCGTTGTTCATTGGTGTGCCCCTTTTGTCTCTTGCCTGGCCTCTCAAGGAAATGATTCTGAACTCAAAAAGATTCTCTCTTCATTTTCATATGTAGTTTCCATAATAATAATAATAATAATAATAATAAATAAATAATTAATAATAATCTCTTACCTGGACCATTCTAGGAAACGATGCTAAACGCTGCCTGATTCTTTTTCTTGGCTCATTTCATTATTAAGTTAAATAATAATAAACTCCTTGAAAGTATTATATTACCGAGCGGGATGTCTCTAGTGGTAACGTCTGGACTAGGGTTTTTCAAACCCTCTTGGTCGACTTTTTTTCGCGGCTTCCCTCGGTCGCTGGGTGAATGCTGGGTTGGATAATTTGATCCAAGAATTTTTATATTGTCCTGCTGAACACCCATTCTGGAAAAACTATGATCCAGAGTTTGCTTGCTCCTCGACAGGCTACTGATCCAAGCCACTGAGTAGTAAATCCTTGAGGATGTAAAAGGTAAAGATGAAGGTATGTATCACGGAGGGGCCCCTGGAACCAGGGCAGATCAGCGCAAGTAGGCAGTCGACCCGTCTTGCTTCCAAAGTGACGTTTGGGAGGGAAGGATGAGGGGAAGGACCCAGAGGGCACAAGATCTGGATGCAACGGGCGCAAACATGGATGGGTGCCGAACGTTTCCAGATTAGAACGCATCCGACGCCGCACGGTCCCTGTCCATAAGCCATAAACCACCAGGATCCCCTGGAGCGGAGCTCCGCCCTGAGGAGAGAACTAACTGAGAGGTACCGCAGCGACGCCAGGGAAGAAACTTTTACAGAGCGCAAACCACCGTCCAGCCACAACCCGCCGAACACTGCCGCCTTTGTTCTACAACCGTGAAACGGATGGCAAGGAATGATGAATACGGAAATGGGAAGGAAGAGAGTTTTGGTAGAAGATGAACCACCCCAGAATTCGCCTGGCGGACCGGGGTAACCACGAAAACTCGTGGGCGAGAGTAGGCGTTCGCCCACTCTCCAAATGAGGGCCACAGACAAAACCCTCTGAGCGATCCCGCTCGCTCTTGCGGATATAAGTACTAGATATAGCAGAGTAATCAGTTAAAAAAGAAGAAAAGGTATAAAGTGTTCAAAATGTTCGATTTCTTTCCAAAACTGTAGGTGGATTATTAGTGGAGAAAACATAGTAGGTCATTCCGCTAGCGCGGCTAGCTTTTTCTCCTCCGCGAGATATCGTATTCAGATCTTATACTTGTCCCAATATTATGTTAACACGTAAAGCGTGCCATTGTGTTACAATGGATACATTCCTGCTATTGGAATCTTGGAATGGACAGACTGATGTCATTTTCTTGAGGAAGAAATAACAAGATCTTACACAGCAAAGGCCATCTCCTTAACGCGGTGACGTCGCTGCTGCTTACCAACCATTCGGGTTCGATTCCCGGTACCGTTGTGGGGATTTTCTCTCTTTGGAAGATTTGCCCCGGGGTGCAGCGGTTCCAGGTTAAGAAGGCCGCATATACTGGCCGGGAGGAACCCGGGGTGCTGAACACATCCCATCCCACTCATGATGCCTGTTTTGAGCAGAGGTGGAGGATCAGCGGCCTTTCCCCGGCAACGAGCTCTTGCGTCACAGAGTTTAATTTTACTATTAATGGATGGATGGATGATTGAATTAATTATTCATTGTCTACTTATTGCCCTTTATATTTAACAGTCTGTTGTACATATAATGATGAAGTATAATGTATCCACTATAAACTTTCTTGCCTTCTAACCTTTTTACCGTTCTTTCTCCAGCTTATTTCACATTTCTTTTAAATATTTTAACCTTGTTTTTCGTGAATGTGTTCCTGCTTTCTCCATATATTCATTTGATCTTGTATTAAATATATTCCCAAATTTTAGCTCTACTGGTAAATCTTTCCATTTCTTTAATATTAAACTATCTCATCCTTTAACTGAGACCTCGCATTGTAGAATATAGCGCAAATTGTTATGTAATCCATTACCTTTAGTACATCCCTGCTCCCTTCTTCTCCCTGTTAGACCACTTAAACTCATTACACCTGTCCTCCCTCATTCTGGCCTCTTTGCTGACACTTCAATGTATCTTTCCTTTCTCCATTCCATTTTAAAATATTTATAATCTATTAATGGCCTTTCTTCCTTTAAACTACTTATAATTTCTTGCTTTTCAGTATCCTCCACTCTTGTTCTAATTTCTTTCCAGAAACCGCTATTTTTCTTGTTTCTTTCTGTCCAAGTTTCCTCCATTCCGGTTTCTTCCAATGCTGTCTGTGCCTTGCACATCCAAGTTCTTTTAGTTTAGTTTTGGTTACACCATAGAATAAAATTGTGACTAAAATCATTCCTCCAATAACAGCAAGATTCATACAGTCCCTAGATGTATATTATATATGCAGCATAGCATTGTAAAACGAATGCTGGAAGAACTGTTTCCGGAATAAAGTATTAACTATGGAAGCAACGTAAAAATACACGATAGGGGCTTTTTTTTAACGAAACTGCATTGTGCGTGTACCAGCAGTTCGGTTCCCCAATCTTGAAAGATATGTTGATGTATGCCTGCCAGAAGGTCTTTTCGAAATGTCCTTGAAACAATGCACCGTGTTATACAATATGTGTGTGCTGAAGATTAATGTGAAAATGAGCGGTCGTAATCTATTTGTACTCTTTCAGGATGCTGTGTCAAGACCGTTTTGTTTGAAATCCACATTATCATCGATAATATCAGTGATAAAGATGATACTAACATAAATGTTACAAAAACATTTAGCGTGTTAGTATAATACAGCGTTATTATTAGGGACCCCAGATTGTCGGTAAATAAAATAATGTAATATCGGTGTAAAAATATTATAGTGAGTGGTGTCTTGAACGGTAATTAAAACTGCTTAACGGTGTTATCTCGTGCAAAAAAGGGAAAAAACAAAAACAAAGTTTAAACTACTTTACTGTGGAACAAAGGGCACCTTACATGTAACTTAAAAAGAGAGGAGCATGGAAATATTTACATAGTATACATTTCGACTGATTTACTTTGTTAGAGACAAAGCCACCATAAGTTCGGTGTTCTCTGGCTTAAGATTTGTTCTTAAGTTTGTCATGATGCTCCCATATGCATATTTCACTGTCCACATTGGACATGGGTACCCACAATAGTTTCATACACTTCTCACTGAAACTCAAGTGATCACATTGAAGTCCAGAAAGTAAATCCATATGTTCACTTCAGCAGCATCATCTAATTTCTCACACACTATGTTCTTCAGAGCAGCATATTCCTCCTCGAATGTCTTCTCTGGCAAGTCTCGCAGAAAAGGTAACATTCTTCTTGCTTTTTCTAAAGTTATATCAGTAGATGCCTCATTTGATACTATTTTTCGTACATCAAACAATTTACCTGCAGAATGAATATCATCATCAGCTGGATCAGCCGACATTAAGGAATTCAGCTTGGTAACTGACTTTATGCCCAATTGCTTGAACTGACTGATAACATAAGACTTCTTGAGGGTTGGCAGTCTCTGAAGAAGACTTGAAGTTTTCTCTCCAAACAAGCCCTCAGCTACTATTATGAAGCCATTTGATATATCTTTAAGTTTGCTATATAGTTTATGAACAAATGGATATTTAGATCCCTCAAGCACTTCAATAAGGCAAATGGTGTCTTTGCAGTGTTCAAGAAGGAAAGATGCCTGACAGTTTATTATATTTTGAGACCGCATTGAAATACTACTGTGGAATCGGTTTGAATTCCCGCGTGCCGCAAAAATAAACTGACCTGGCAACGTCTTGCACATTCTGTCTGTACGGCGCCCAAACGGCACGTTGCCAACTCCACCGTCAGCTGAATTGTGCATGCGCTAGCTTAGTTTGAAACGTGGCTCCATCGGCATAATTCGTTTTCTTTTTCAGAGCAGAAGGTAAACAGACTCCTTGCGCTAAATTGTAACGCAATTTAAAGAATATAACTTGACTCCAAACGAATCTTTCAGTATAGCGGACACAAAATATACCTAGACATGCGTTCACATTATGACAACGTCGCGAGACAGCAACAATTTCCGTGCGAGGGGTACAGGAAACGGAGACAGTGATTGGTAAAGAGGCTGTCTACTGTCAGAATTTACTTGAACCAGACTTAGAAATTCATGCATTATTTAACGATACTTTTGCGACAGTCTTTTCCAGCCGGCATGAAATGGGGCGATGCAAGCACGAATGGTTAAAATACGGCATTAGAGAAGAATTGCAGGTAATATTGTCGTTTAAATCCAAAGAATAATTTGAGTGAAATGAGAAATCCATCACTGATGCGGTGTTGCCGAGTTCCGATAAACATGGCATTCCTTTTGTTGTGCATGCGATAGGTGAAGAGTGAAGAGGACGGGGTAGTCGAAGCAGTACCGATGTTTGCCGAAGCTCTGGTTAAATCACAGTGCAGTTTGGTGTTCTGTGCCGTTCAGCACACAACACCGTGCAGCATGGCCGTAGCGAATGACAATACACGTATCCGTAAATGATTCATAAGCCAAATATCTGATTGTTTATGTGAAGAGGAGAGACAAACGCCAAAAAAGGAGAGAGAGAGAAACATTTAGGGTTATTTTGCACATTTTTTCTCATAACGGTGTTATTTCGCGTTTTCGCGATATAGAACTAATGTCGCGTTATTTCGCGACTCAGAATGGATATATATGTGGAATTTAAAAATAATTGATTAAAGGTTTTCCTTATTGTTAATTTTCGGTCAATTTCGCGAATTAACTACTCGCGAAAAGTCGGGGTCCCTAGTTATTATAAATAATCGACACGATTTCATAAATTCACTGTAACTACGTTACTTCACATATGGTCACAAAACTCAAAAATCATACAGAAAAACTCACAAACTTTTGTTTTGTTACAGTCGCGCTTCAAATTTCTGCCACGAGAGTACAGCGGTGAACAGTTAGTCAAAATGCCGACAGGCGCCGAGAAAGCTTATGTTGTGCTTGAATTTCATTCATACCAGTCTATCGTAATAGTGAAAAGGCACTTCAGAACGAAGTTCAACAAATATCAGCCAACTGCCAAACCCATTTGGCGAAGGATGCGCAGTTTACAGTTTCGGGATGCCTCTGTAAGGGGAAATTAACGGGTCGGCCTACAGTCACTGAAGAAGCAGCTGAGCACGTGCGGGCCAATTTTGCAAGTAGCCAGCAGAAATCGACGAACAGAGCCAGTAGAGAGCTGAACATTCCACAACCGACTGTTTGGAAGACCGCTTGAAGCAGAAGCCTTGTCGAATTTCGCGAATTCTTAAACAGGAGATTGAGAAACCGATGTATCGTGGTGTTAATCATGATCAGCAATTGCTGTCATAGCCTCCACGCTCTCCCGATCTAAATTCTGCATTTTTTTGGGGGGATGCGGTTATGTGAAAGATTCAGCGTTTCAGTCTCCCCTACCAACAAACCTACATGAACAGCGAGCTCGCATCAACAGTGCTTTTGAACAGATTGACAAGGACACGCTCCACCGGGTATGGGAAGAACTTGATTACCGACTTGATATCTGCAAAATCAGTACGGGACACATATGGAGCACTTGTAATATGTAAAAGAACTTTCTGAGCTTTTCTGTATGTCTGAAAAGTTCTTAACAATGTGTGAAATAATATAGCTACAGCAAATCCGTGAAATCGGGTCCATCATTTGTAATAACCCTGTATATGAAAATCGGATATAGTCTATAGTCATTCAAATTTCGAATCACAATATCTCGCGACACTCCGAAAAGCTAGTGGAATGACTTTTCCATGTTTTCACCGACCAAGCATCTCCCATATACCGATTTAGAAATAAATATACGGTAGTTCCCTTGTAGAAATCCTATTAATAAGTAATTCAATTGTCCTTTATTCGTTCCTCATTTGAAAAATATTGTTTTAAAGTATAAATAAATATAACTTTACCTGCGTCAGAAAATACGAATGTAGTACTTCGAGATTTTCGCAATTATAATTTACTTCATAGGTATTTCCTGAAGTTCAAAAACTATCCATCCAGACCACAAGATGTTTTGAGGTAATATTCTGAAGTGCATATGTAATGTCCTTATAATTTACTTCATAGGTATTTCCTGAAGTTCAAAAACTATCCATCCAGACCACAAGATGTTTTGAGGTAATGTTCTGAAGTGCATATGTAATGTCCTTATGTTTAAGTACATAAAATCCCCGTTACTTCAATCTTAATACTTTATCGATGATTTGTTAAAACTGGCAGAAAAGTTCGCAAAACTTGAACACAGTGAGACCCCTTTCTTACTTGAAATTTGAGGGAAATAATGATGAAGGTCGTCAATAGTGAAGTGCCTGTGTTCATGAATCTTTTCTTCAACTCCATGATGCGAGTGTTATCTTGTAATGTTTTTAATTGTGACGTTTGTGTATTTATGTTTACTTCACGCGTGGAAGCCATCTTGTGACGTCATTCATTTGTTCGGTTTGTAGCTCCATTTAGTGTTAGCAATTTGTGGTACCTAGTATTAGTGTTTGAAATAATTTTTAAGTTTTGTTTACTGTCCTCCGGCTAGCTATTATCCTGTTGGCTTGAGCACGTATCTCTAACCAGGTTGTGTAAACGGAAAGGAATCTTTTATCCAAATATAACACTGATGAAGAAATTTGTTTTACACATTTATTGTCGAACACGTTAACTATAACATTTATACATTGATCTTTACACTCGCCAAACTGAAACTGTTATAATAACTTCTTACTGATCACTTTTAATCAACGTACTTCAACCTTTTGTATAATTAACTTTACCATATTTTAGATCTTTCATAATTCTGCTGCGCGTAACTTGTGAATCTATATCCGATGTATGACGAACTGACTGACTGAAGACGACGTGTAGTGTACACAAGATTTTTGATGAACTGAACGACTGACTGACTTTACCTCTAACTTGGCTTCTATTTATACTCCCACTCCCCAATATGCCTAAAGATTATAACTGAGTTACTATTGGCTAATAAAACGCGCCAACATTAGCGTCTATTTTAATATCCAATGAAAATTATGAATACATATGCTCTAGGGAAACATTCCAGAAGGTTCTCAACGGAAAAACGCGCCAACATTACGTAACTTCCTCGTTTCCAATAATGATAAACAGCTCACCCCCTCGCTGCATTATTGCGCGCTATTATTGTCAGTTTCAGTAAGGCATTAAAAACTTACTTCTCAACAATAATTACAATAAACAAATATCTCAAATCAATGTCACATAAAAATGCATATTCATATTACAATCATTATTTACATTTAAGTAATTTGTGATACAAATTACTGCATCATATACCCCACTAGAAACATAAATATAAATATTTACAACTTGTTTGGAAATTTTATAATTGGGTTTTTAGTCTCCTAAATCTTGGAACACACGCTATCACTTTCACTTGTCACTTCACACGCATTTAACACACGACATATGTTCTGTCTTTTTTTTTTATCTCGCCACTACTTACTGGCTCTAGTTTAATGTGTTCAGACATTAATCTGACATTACACAATTTTTTTTATAGCAAATACTGTACCCTGGAGTATTTAATTACTGTTACAAAAAATGGTTTACTTTCTTATATTGTTAACAAAAATTTATCAATTCAAGAATTTTGTGTAATTATTAAACATATTTTCCAAAAATATTCACCCTTTACACAAATATATTTACATCTCTTAAATCTAGACACTGTTTCACATTTTCTGTTTGCTACATAAGTATTTGTTTTTTTTTATTATTATTTTTACCCATTGTTGGTATTTTGTACTTTATTTTAGCAATACTCTTGGAATTGTATTTACGTACTTTTACTTTAATATCATATTAAGTTTCAATCTTTACATTCTTAATTTTCAAATAATGTTATAGTTACAAAAAAAATGTTATTTTCTTTTTTTTTTAAATTAATTATGTCCAAAATTTTATTTCTCCTTTCACATGACATATATAAATAGTTAACCCTCTTACGTTCCAATACATTTCTCTGCAAGTCATCTTTAACTATCCAGCATTTACTTTACATCTCATTGCTATTTACCCTCCTGGATCAAATTGTGTGTGGCTAAACATTACTCGTAGCTGTATCCTAACCTTCCAATTTTTGTTCATGAATAACCTCTTGTATTCATATGAAATTTCGTCCCATGATAACATTTGAAAACAATCTAAAGTTTTCTGAACTACACATCTTTTAACAACTGTCATTTTCAATTCTTCTGCTATCTTTTTAATCTGAGAATACTCTGACAAATCTGTCATAAGCTGTACTGGATTGGAGTTTTCATTTTGAACATCTTGGTACTTGTTAATTTCAGAAGTTAGCTTTTGATTACTTATAGGCAAAACTTTAACTTCTTCGTACAACTTATTTCTTTGCATTACTGACTCCTTCTGTATTTCTGATATCTCCCCTCTGAAATTAGCTTGCGCCTGATTCACAACTACATTCATAACCTCTTTCATCTCTCTTATCTCACTTGAAATGTTACTCATTCTACTACCTGACTCTGTACATTCTACATCAACATGTTCACTTTTAGTATTAACCTCACTTTCTTTGTTACCTATTTCCCAGCTCATGTCTAACATTTTCTTTGAAATTTCTCCTATCTCACTTACTATTACTTCCTCATTTTCATCTCTCATTTTTGACATACTACTATCTAGCTTCATTACTTTCTTTTCAATTTCTTCACTGCTTTGATCTACTGTTTGCTCTAATTTCTCATAACTCTGAATTATTTTATCTAATTTCTCATTAGTTTCACCAATATCTTCCCTCAATTTCTCATTATTCTTTTGCATATCTCCCCTCAATTCCTTCTTAATCTGATCTAATTTTTCACCAAAATTTCTAAACATTTCCATAATCATACTAGCATCAAAATTAACATTTCCTGCTATTCTATTCTCACTTTCTGCACTAACATTTCCTCCCTCAAATACTACATTGTTTAAGCTATTTTCTGTATCCTGTATTGAATTACAGCTAACTGTTACATTATCTCCCTCCATAATTATTTCTTCTGTATTATTAGTAGCCATTGTTTTCTTTATCCTACCACTCCTAAGGTACATTTAAATGTTATAATTTTGTTTTCAAAAAAAAATACCATACTCTGACCGACCTTTTGTGATGCTGTCTGTTGCTGTTACATTGATGTCCAGCTTCCTGCTCCTCTCTCCTAGGTTGTATGTTGCTTCTGCGTTGTATTATGATGAATCTACGTCGTTTTGATGTTTTTGTGTCCACTCATCCGCGTAGTCTGTTGTTCGTATAGTTGTTTCTGGAATCTGCGTCTTCTCGATGTTTTTGTAGTTGAATTCACCTGTTGCCTTGTAATCTCGGAATTACGATGTCCAATCATCCGCGTAGTCTGTCGTCCCTTTTGTTGTTTCTGGAATCTGCGTCTTGTAGATCAATTCACTGCTCCATTCATTCCACATCCTGGTTAATTCTGCTACTTTCCTGGTTACTTTGCCCCTTTCCTGGTCACTTTGCCCCACGTTCTGGGTGCCAATTTGTAACGGTATTACTTATAATGTTTGTGTATTTGTGTTTACTTCATGTGAAGCCATCTTGTGGCGTCATTCATTTGTTCGGTTTGTAGCTCCATCTAGTGTTAGCAATTTGTGGTACCTAGTATTAGTGTTTGAAATAATTTTTAAGTTTTGTTTACTGTCCTGCGGCTAGCTATTATCCTGTTGGCTTGAGCACGTATCTCTATACAGGTTGTGTAAACGGAAAGGAATCTTTTATCCAAATATAACACTGATGAAGAAATTTGTTTTACACATTTATTGTCGAACACGTTAACTATAACATTTATACATTGATCTTTACACTCGCCAAACTGAAACTGTTATAATAACTTCTTACTGATCACTTTTAATCAACGTACTTCAATCTTTTGTATAATTAACTTTACCATATTTTAGATCTTTCATAATTCTGCTGCGCGTAACTTGTGAATCTATATCCGATGTATGACGAACTGACTGACTGAAGACGACGTGTAGTGTACACAAGATTTTTGATGAACTGAACGACTGATTGACTTTACCTCTAACTTGGCTTCTATTTATACTCCCACTCCCCGATATGCCTAAAGATTATAACTGAGTTACTATTGGCTAATAAATCGCGCCAACATTAGCGTCTATTTTAATATCCAATGAAAATTATAAATACATATGCTCTAGGGAAACATTCCAGAAGGTTCTCAACGGAAAAACGCGCCAACATTACGTAACTTCCTCGTTTCCAATAATGATAAACAACTCACCCCCTCGCTGCATTATTGCGCGCTATTATTGTCAGTTTCAGTAAGGCATTAAAAACTTACTTCTCAACAATAATTACAATAAACAAATATCTCAAATCAATGTCACATAAAAATGCATATTCATATTACAATCATTATTTACATTTAAGTAATTTGTGATACAAATTACTGCATCATATGCCCCACTAGAAACATAAATATAAATATTTACAACTTGTTTGGAAATTTTATAATTGGGTTTTTAGTCTCCTAAATCTTGGAACACACGCTATCACTTTCACTTGTCACTTCACACGCATTTAACACACCACATATGTTCTGTCTTTTTTTTTATCTCGCCACTACTTACTGGCTCTAGTTTAATGTGTTCAGACATTAATCTGACATTACACAATTTTTTTTATAGCAAATACTGTACCCTGAAGTATTTAATTACTGTTACAAAAAATGGTTTACTTTCTTATATTGTTAACAAAAATTTATCAATTCAAGAATTTTGTGTAATTATTAAACATATTTACCAAAAATATTCACCCTTTACACAAATATATTTACATCTCTTAAATCTAGACACAGTTTCACATTTTCTGTTTGCTACATAAGTATTTGTTTTTTTTTATTATTATTTTTACCCATTTTTGGTATTTTGTACTTTATTTTAACAATACTCTTGGAATTGTATTTACGTACTTTTACTTTAATATCATATTAAGTTTCAATCTTTACATTCTTAATTTTCAAATACTGTTATAGTTACAAAAAAAATGTTATTTTCTTTTTTTTTTAAATTAATTATGTCCAAAATTTTATTTCTCCTTTCACATGACATATATAAATAGTTAACCCTCTTACGTTCCAATACATTTCTCTGCAAGTCATCTTTAACTATCCAGCATTTACTTTACATCTCATTGCTATTTACCCTCCTGGATCAAATTGTGTGTGGCTAAACATTACTCGTAGCTGTATCCTAACCTTCCAATTTTTGTTCATGAATAACCTCTTGTATTCATATGAAATTTCGTCCCATGATAACATTTGAAAACAATCTAAAGTTTTCTGAACTACACATCTTTTAACAACTGTCATTTTCAATTCTTCTGCTATCTTTTTAATCTGAGAATACTCTGACAAATCTGTCATAAGCTGTACTGGATTGGAGTTTTCATTTTGAACATCTTGGTACTTGTTAATTTCAGAAGTTAGCTTTTGATTACTTATAGGCAAAACTTTAACTTCTTCGTACAACTTATTTCTTTGCATTACTGACTCCTTCTGTATTTCTGATATCTCCCCTCTGAAATTAGCTTGCGCCTGATTCACAACTACATTCATAACCTCTTTCATCTCTCTTATCTCACTTGAAATGTTACTCATTCTACTACCTGACTCTGTACATTCTACATCAACATGTTCACTTTTAGTATTAACCTCACTTTCTTTGTTACCTATTTCCCAGCTCATGTCTAACATTTTCTTTGAAATTTCTCCTATCTCACTTACTATTACTTCCTCATTTTCATCTCTCATTTTTGAGATACTACTATCTAGCTTCATTACTTTCTTTTCAATTTCTTCACTGCTTTGATTTACTGTTTGCTCTAATTTCTCATAACTCTGAATTATTTTATCTAATTTCTCATTAGTTTCACCAATATCTTCCCTCAATTTCTCATTATTCTTTTGCATATCTCCCCTCAATTCCTTCTTAATCTGATCTAATTTTTCACCAAAATTTCTAAACATTTCCATAATCATACTAGCATCAAAATTAACATTTCCTGCTATTCTATTCTCACTTTCTGCACTAACATTTCCTCCCTCAAATACTACATTGTTTAAGCTATTTTCTGTATCCTGTATTGAATTACAGCTGTTACATTATCTCCCTCCATAATTATTTCTTCTGTATTATTAGTAGCCATTGTTTTCTTTATCCTACCACTCCTAAGGTACATTTAAATGTTATAGTTTTGTTTTCAAAAAAAAATACTATACTCTGACCGACCTTTTGTGATGCTGTCTGTTGCTGTTACATTGATGTCCAGCTTCCTGCCCCTCTCTCCTAGGTTTTATGTTGCTTCTGCGTTGTATTGTGATGAATCTACGTCGTTTTGATGTTTTTGTGTCCACTCATCCGCGTAGTCTGTCGTTCCTATAGTTGTTTCTGGAATCTGCGTCTTCTCGATGTTTTTGTAGTTGAATTCACCTGTTGCCTTGTAATCTGGAATTACGATGTCCAATCATCCGCGTAGTCTGTCGTCCCTTTTGTTGTTTCTGGAATCTGCGTCTTGTAGATCAATTCACTGCTCCATTCATTCCACATCCTGGTTAATTCTGCTACTTTCCTGGTTACTTTGCCCCTTTCCTGGTCACTTTGCCCCACGTTCTGGGTGCCAATTTGTAACGGTATTACTTATAATGTTTGTGTATTTGTGTTTACTTCATGTGAAGCCATCTTGTGACGTCATTTATTTGTTCGGTTTGTAGCTCCATCTAGTGTTAGCAATTTGTGGTACCTAGTATTAGTGTTTGAAATAATTTTTAAGTTTTGTTTACTGTCCTGCGGCTAGCTATTATCCTGTTGGCTTGAGCACGTATCTCTATACAGGTTGTGTAAACGGAAAGGAATCTTTTATCCAAATATAACACTGATGAAGAAATTTGTTTTACACATTTATTGTCGAACACGTTAACTATAACATTTATACATTGATCTTTACACTCGCCAAACTGAAACTGTTATAATAACTTCTTACTGATCACTTTTAATCAACGTACTTCAACCTTTTGTATAATTAACTTTACCATATTTTAGATCTTTCATAATTCTGCTGCGCGTAACTTGTGAATCTATATCCGATGTATGACGAACTGACTGACTGAAGACGACGTGTAGTGTACACAAGATTTTTGATGAACTGAACGACTGACTGACTTTACCTCTAACTTGGCTTCTATTTATACTCCCACTCCCCGATATGCCTAAAGATTATAACTGAGTTACTATTGGCTAATAAAACGCGCCAACATTAGCGTCTATTTTAATATCCAATGAAAATTATGAATACATATGCTCTAGGGAAACATTCCAGAAGGTTCTCAACGGAAAAACGCGCCAACATTACGTAACTTCCTCGTTTCCAATAATGATAAACAGCTCACCCCCTCGCTGCATTATTGCGCGCTATTATTGTCAGTTTCAGTAAGGCATTAAAAACTTACTTCTCAACAATAATTACAATAAACAAATATCTCAAATCAATGTCACATAAAAATGCATATTCATATTACAATCATTATTTACATTTAAGTAATTTGTGATACAAATTACTGCATCAATGAACATTCGTCCTTCCTTCATCGAAAAGTCTGCACCACTTACGCACATTTCCATTATTCAACACACATTCCCCATACACTGCAATTGTTACGGAAAACAAAAATCTGTTGTGTTGCATTCACCTGACTTTTTCTACTCTTCTACAGAGTATTTGTAGAAACGCCTATTTTCCATTTACTTCATGTTAACGAGATAAACATTGTCAGAAATTATCTTATTTGTAATTTTCTTGTAGGTGCGATAGTCAAATGTTTTAAGAGGTGGTTCTATGTGGAGCATTCCATTCTCTTTACATGTCCAGGACATAAAAAGGGAATAACGAATTCCCTTTTGAGAATAAGGATAAGTATTGGAAAATTCAAAAAAATAACAAAAATACCTCGAAAATGATTCACTCCATAAAAAATTGCATATAACACTTCTAATGAGATCTACATTTTTATGTACTAAAACCTTGTTTATCTCTTTCGATGTACCAGTTATGCGAAAGTCATTCAGAATGAAGAGGACTTTTGGGATAATTCAAGACATACATTTCATTTGCCATGAAAATATCTAAAGCATATGATATTTTAATCAAAATCGTTAAGGCCATTTTTGAGAAAACAAGAATTTTTGAAAAATTCTCTTTGTAAAGGGTAGTCTGGGGTGAAGTGATTTTCTTGAAAATGTTCATGTCCTTCCCTGGAAATTACTAAACTCAAGTACCAAGTTTCGCATTTACCTGACTTTTCATTTTTGAATTATGCTGTTTACACACATGTTTCCAAAAATGCTCTTTTTGTATTCAGAGCGCCTCAAAACATGTATTTCCGGCGAAATCTTGGTATCGAATTTTCGGTGGAATGCAATACTTCCCCTACTTGCTATGCGTATTAGAGAAAGTAAAAAGCGTGCAAGATGGAGTGGCGCAGAGTTCTGTGATGACAGTATCCAAAAGTTGGTGCCATGTGAAGTAGTATATTTGTTAGTAGTTGGTAGTTGGAAGATGCTTCATGTTTATATACCCCATGTATGGAAGCCTATTTGTCGCAGTCACTTCGTGTTATCTTATTGCTGGGCGCCTGTTATTGTTTTATTATTTTGCATTTTGGGTTCATTGTGCTCCGGCTAGCTATTATTATTATTCAGTCGAGCAAATCTCTTAAACAGGGTGTGTAAACGGAAAGGAGTTTGTTACTCAAAGATAACACTGATAAAAGAATTTGTTTTTACACTTTTATTACCGTCACAATTAAGTTCACATATTGATTCGTGATACACGCCAAACTGAAACTGTTATATTTTCTAATATCATTATAATCACTTATTTACTGCACATTATTAATTCGCGTGTTTCACATTTATAACAAACTTTAAGACGCGAGAGACTCTGTAGAATTGCGACGTGTACTTTATGTATGCTTCCGTTGAACTACGCGACGTGTAACAAGCGAACGATTCTGATGAACTAACTGTGCGACGTATAACGCGTGAATGCTTCTGTTGGACTGACGAAATCTGCCTCTGACTTAAGCTTTTTTATACTCCCACACCCCGATATGCCTAAAGATTATAACCGAGCTGCTATTGGTTAATAAAACGCGCCAACATTAGCGTCTATTTACATATCCAATCAAAAATTACGAATACATATGCTCTAGGGAAAATATTCCCGCTATATCTAAGAAAAGCGCGCCAATCTGACGTCATTTGTTTGTCTCTTCTAATTAATATTCCACTCACCCCCTCGCACATTGTTATCCGCTCCTATTGTCAGTTTCAGTGAGGCCGTGTAAACTTATTTACTAACAATGCTTATAATTAACAAACATCTCAAATCAATGTGATACAATAATGCTTATTTACACTACAATCACTCTGGCATTTACACTATTGTGATACAAATTACTGCCACACATGACTAAACAAGTGTTTAGACATTAATGGTGACTAAGTAGAAAAATAAAACGATGTACATATTTTCATTTCCTATTAATTTACATTCCTAAATAAAATGTTTCGGGTGTTATAACAAAACGGTTCTTATTTTAAAAAATCTGATCTGTTACACTCACATGACATTCTCTAACTCTTGTACAAACTATTTTTACAAACGCTAATTCTACATATGCTTCGTGTTAATCGAGATATCGAGATGCTAATCTTATTGTTAATTTTATTGTAGATGCAAGGGGAATTGGTGAGCTTTAAGCGATAGTCAAACATTTTAAGAGCTGTTTGCTATGTGGAGCATTCCATTCTCTTTGCATTAGCAGGACGAAAAAAAAAGAATAACGATTTCCCGTTTGAGAAAAAGTAAAAGTGTTTCAAAATTTAAGCGCATAAGAAGCATTATCTCGAAAATGGTTCACGAAACAAAAAAAAATGTATAGGACATAAATTGTGTATTTTAACACGATCAACATTTTTTGTGTAGTAAAATTCTGTCTCTCTCTTATGGTTTACCAGTTATGCAAAAGTCGTTCACAATGAAGAACACTTTTGGAGACATTCTCAGAAAGTTCGAGATATACAATTCATTTGCCATAAAATTTCTTAAACTTATGGTATTTTAATCAAAATCGTTAGAGCCATTTTTGAGAAACTTAAAATTTTCGAAAAATGTTCCATGTAAAGGGTAATCTGGGATGGGAGGATTTTCTTGAATACCTTTGTGTCGCATCTCTGGAAGATACTGAACCTAAATACTAGACACACACACACACACACACACACACACACACGGACATGTTTCCAAAAATGCTTTATATGCATTCAGTGCACCTCAAAACATGTATTTCCTGTGAAACCTCAGTATCGATTTTTTGGGTGGAATGCAATACTTCCCCTACTTACTGTACGTAGTAGAGAAAGTAAAAATGACTCTCCTAATCTCATTTAGCTATTGTTTATGAGTTAGGATGTTTGGGTTTTAAAACTGGTTTACAGATTTAAATATTATGCTGTTAATGCAGCTTAATCTTAAAGGTATAACACGTGGATGTACGATAATGTCTATCCACGAAAACCCAATATTCATAAAGTTCTAACTAATGATATGATTATTCCCTGTTTTCTCTGAATACGTGTTCTTTTGTAGAATAAAGTTTATTTGGACGATTTCGATGAAATTTTTACAAATGGTTTGCTTTGGAAATTTGGAAAAATAATCTTCTAATTTTACTAAATGATTCGGTTTCTATATCCAGCAATTGAAATCCTAATAGCAACCAACGACGATAGTAAACACCATGCAGTTTGTTTCATCTTAGTGTGAGTGTTACTATGGTACACCTACATGCCGAGGTATCAATTGACTGGCATCAACCGGCCGGGTCTGTAAGAGACAGGTGGCCGTGTATATCATTCTCGTTAAACAAACCCTTCAGGGATCTTTAGCTTACCGCGGTAAGAATTTGACCATGGTAATCATATTACAAATGAGATCATCACCGCACGAATGTTTACCGCAGTTTAGGTGACCGTGAATAGCTGGAAGGCGCTCCCATTATTTGAGCGCACAGCTCATTCAGGTAAACTCTCCTGCCGCACTCGGAAGTACATTGCATCACTTGTTCTACCACTTTGCTGGAACACATGCATATACTGGTTCAGCGTTCAATGGAAGAAAGCAAAGGTAGTCATAGGTTTCTCTAAACATGAACTGGATATGTTATTAAATTCAACGTGCAATTTTTAAAAAAAGATAAGAAGTAAAGAGATAAAAGCAATAACTTAAAAATAGACACGTTGAAAAAACTGCCTTACAATTAAGTAGAAAAATATTGTGGATTTTTGCCTTTCTTCACAATGATCAACGTTCCATTTAACTTAATCGATATCCGCCTTTTGAATCACAGAGTAAAGGAAAAAATATTATCCCAGGTTAGGAATTGAAGTCGGAACCTCTTCAGTCTTCGTCATTGATCGGTTTCATATATATGTGCAATTAGAGTATCCTAACATTCCTAAAAATATACTAATTGCGCTAAATCCATTCATTTCTCCCCTATTTTTGCGTTGTTATTGGAATAATAATATAATAATAATTTCACCTTAACTGAAGGTCCTCATTTAAAAAATTAAATGGACCCTAAAATGACTATTATAACTCCTCCAAACAAAACACGACAAATGGCATTTACTTTGCCCCATAATACCATGCCACTTTTATTAAAGACATCTCTTTCTGCAACGCTTAATTTTGGAGATATTGTACAGTCTCAACTTAAATGATCCAACCTATATACGCGAGCGATCTCGCGTGATCGAGACGTTAGCGAGTGCATTTCTGGTGCGACAAAGTGCTGGATATTCACTGTACTTTCCGGATGAGTTTGTGACGACGTGAGTACTTCATTAATCCGCCAGGTGTGAGAAAGTGAAACGACAGTAAGAACTTAGTGAAGTGAGAGTGAAAATTTAAACTGGTTACATGTGAAGTGACAATGAGAACTTTGTGAGTGGACAGTAAAGTCTGGACAAAGTCACGCTGTGCTTTTTCAAAACATCGCATTCTTCAACTAAGCTTGCTCAACTAGATTAAGGAAGATCGAGGTGACAAAACGGCCATTTAATCCACATTGCAGATTGTGGATTCAGAACCAAAATGAATACTCTGAACTATGACTAATGCTCTTAGATATTTTAAGAACTTCAGTCGTATCTTCTTGTTTATGTAGTGTGTTATGTGCACATTTATTGTGTAATTAGAGACAGAAATGGTTGGATAGATGCTTGCTCCGTCCTATTATATTTTTTGCTACTCAAATTTCTCGTATTCGCTATGTAATGCATATTTGAAAGTATTTAATACTTCACCTACAAGGAAATACTCTTTCAAAGCATTATGAGATCGATAAAACTGAAATGTCTGAGAACCTATAAAGATTTTGGATGAAAATAGTCTAATTTGCAGCAGTAGAAATGCTATAAATGTTATTAAATATTCTAATTGTATAAACAGAATTAATACAAATCCTACAATGGGAGGAGTGTTGGAATTAACATAATCAAATCGTATACCAAATTCAAGCATATTACCTTAAATACTGTGAGAAAGTTTATTTTGATTCTACTCTTCCTTATGCAAGCTTACCTTTAAAGTTAAATAATTTAATTCAATCTGTACTTCTCCAGAGAATATTATATTGTAAATTGCTTAATACTAAGTTATGTGTTTTAATTATGTGTTTGTGTGTATTTCGAATTTACCTATCCTTAGTAACAAAATTGAAAGTTTTCCTAGTGCTGTTTCAATAGACTTATTGTGAGTAAGTCCCGTTTTTCTTTTAGATGTTATTATTCTATAAATACTGTTTTAACAAATGAACAGTTATGTATGATACACTATTATTATCTAACCAAAAGTTATTCTCTCAACACCTCAACAGCAGCATTCCATCCTCGTTGTCACACATCTCCGTGACGCAGGAATAGCTTGTTTGGCTTTTAATCGGAGGTCCAAGTTTGAATCTCAGTTGGACTGCATTATGTGGATAAGGTATTTCAGGCGTAAGCGTTGCAGAATTCTCAGCTGCAAATACCACGGACTCGTCTGTACATTCACCTTACCGTCATACACAATTATCCTCTCTCTCTCTCTCTCTCTCTCTCTATATATATATATATATATATATATATATATATATATATATATATATAGAAGGAACAGATTTTAAATATTAACTTTTAATGAACGAATATAGATAGCGACCCATACACACACACATCATTGAATAGAGGAAAGTTCAAAGTTTTAACCCCACCTATTAGTTCCATTCAGTGCCTACAGCGCGCTGGGTTTGCTTACGAGAAAATGGCGACACCATAGGAAAAGTCGTTTAATGTGCTACGGTATGCAAAGATTGAATCTATTGTTTCATTGCAGCGTGAATTTCAAGCAGCCGCTACGTCATAAAAAAAGTCCAATTGATACAATAAATTCGTAAACGATGGCTGATTATGCAAACGGAAAGGCATAGGTCGTCCTCGCATAACAAATGGTGCTCATTTTAAACACATAAAATAAACCTCTGAAGTTTCTTCTATTCAGTGATGTATCGCGTATGTCACCATCTGTTGTCGTTCATTAGAAATAAATATTTAAAGTCTGCTCTTTCTTTTTGAATAACCCTCTATATATAAAGAAACAAACACACGGAACAAACAATTCTGTAGGTCAGGATGACACATTTGGTAACACTGGGTTTCTGTCTTTAAGTTTACGGATTTGATTGCAATCCATAATGATGGAAATTAAATGTGTTTAAATGCAGCAGCCTCATCAATACCTTTATTGGCATTAAAAGAGCTCATCATATACCACAAGTTGTACACAGGACCCTGTTTTGGGCTTCAGAATGCTTTCATTAATCGACCCAAAACCTCATTGGTCTTCCTTTTTCTCGGTGTCCCGATATATAGTTATTTGGTTGTCCCACTACACTTTTAGTTTCCCTACTGCTTACCTATATAAGTAGACGAAGTATTGTGTTTCATCCTAAATCATCTGGTTTCACCAGAAATACGGTTGTGAGACTTCCTGAATCCCCCAAAAATATGTTTACTTTCTTTACTACTTACCTACAGTAAGAGGAAGTGTTGTATTTCACACCCAAATTGACATCGAGATTTCACTAATATTTCTTAAGTTTGCTGTATTCGCTTATTCCCCAGAACCCTGCAAATACTTATGTAACAAAACTGTTCTGCAAACGTTTATCTCGATTAACATGAAATACATACATGAATACGCTTTTGTAAGGATAGTTTGGTGAAGAATCGGTAGAGAAAGCAATGTGCATGTAATAAATAACAGTTTTCCTTATACGAGGGGTGATCAATAAAGACTGAGACTGATTTTTTCCTGTAGCTTCCTTGATAGTTTCCCGTCTCTATCACGAATGTTTGAAAAGAGCAGGGTTTCATTATAATGTCCATAGGCAGCAGCACTCTCGTATCGGTAGGTTGGTAGTAATGCTGTATATTGTTGACCCTACTTGAATTTTGCATACCACTCGATACGAGAGGAGCAATACAATTTTTTTTCGTTTAAATCATACAGCCTCTGAAACTTTGTAAAAGCTGAAGCAAGCATACGGTGAAGATGCGCTATCTCGTGCATCAATGTTTAGGTGGTTCAAGGACTTCAAAGAAGGGCGAGTCCTCTGTGCTAAGCAAGGTGGGCCTGGTGCTTCGGCTTCTGCTATGACTGAAGTCAACATCAACACAGCTGCTGTGATTGTTGTTCTTCCTCACACTACTGTTACAGCGGCGTACTACACGCCAGTATTGGCTACACTGAAGGAGCACATTGTAAGGAAACATCCAGAACTTCATCAGAATGGGTGGCGACTTCATCACAACAACGCATGGACTCACGTCGCAAATCAAATCCAGGAATTCAACATCACCTGCGTACTGCATCCGCTTTATAACCCCAATCTTGCCCCCTGTGATTTCTTTTTTATTCCCATCACTAAAGGCAAAGCCCCGGGGCATTCGATTTGAGAGCACTGAAGCGTGCTGAAGAAAAGTGAGGCGATTCTTAAAGACCTGACAAAGAATGGCCTGCACCATGTGCTCGAGGACTGGCAGAGACGCTAAAAAAGTGCATTCAAGTAGGAGGGGACTACTTTGAAAAAGATCATGTCAACATTGAAATGGAGTAATAAAAACTGAAAAAAAACAGTCTCAGTCTTTATTGATCAGCCATCGTATGTTCTTAACTTTTCATTCAATTCAAATATGTTTAGTTCTTCCCTTATGTCTGCATTTCTTAACTTATTACTTATAGTGTACACTGCCATTGGCTACAAAATGTTAACAAAAACTTTCTTTGTTAATGTGCAGCAGGATAACATTCCGACATGCTGCCGGGTCGTTGAAAACACTGATCCATGTTGGACTCCCCTCATATGTTTATATAGTCATCTTGCTAGCGGGAGCCGATAGACTTATATTTCGCTTTCATGCTCTGCGTTATGACAAGTTTTCCTGCAAATTGGAGTAGAGATCCAGTAGTGACTACTGCCTGAGCCCTGTAATTACTTCCAACAGCCAAGTCAGAGGACAACCAGAAGCTAACTAGGTGGTGCTTCGGAGGATGACGAAGCTGGTCACGTGGTGTCCTCCGCAGGCTTACGGCTGGGTAACGTCCGACGGAAAGGGACAGTTAGTTGAAACTTCATCGCCACTGGAGAAGTTAGAATAGCTCGGCGCTTCAAGGAGCTGCACTCCATACGCGCTTTCGGCCTAATTCAAAATATAACTCTTTCATCTTTAGTAATTAATTTTCTAAATTAATTTTAAAAATCGTGTGGCGTGCTTTTAATGTATGGCCGGTTTAGGGCGAGCGGTTATTGAAAGACTTTATGCATACTCTATGTGGAACTGAATTGTTCAAGAAAGACATGAAGCGAGGATTCACGTGTTTGTTAGCTGTTTGTAATTTCAGCGAAAATCCAGAATATATAGGTATTTAATTGCTGTTTAGCTACAAATGAATCCAGTTTTTTATTTGCATAATTGTTAAATATTTCCTTCGTTGTATTTTCAAATTATATTTTAATATTTGTTGCTAGTGAGTGGGTAACTACTCAAAATGATATAAAGATCACACCACGTAAGATCTTTCTTGAAACACACAACCATTGCTATACTCTAACCACGATTCACAGCAGGCAGTGCAACACCAGCAATTTTTAAGTCATTCAGTATCACTTCACCATCTTCATATTGGTCCAGACAAGGAAATAGGCTAAAGATTGATTTTCTCTGTTGAAAGTGTCTAAATGCGCTTCAATGTGATAGCCTCTTGCCAGATCACTTAGATCAGAGGTGGCGAAAACGTGACTCGCGAGTCATTTTGACTCGTAGGCTCCGTTCTCTCTCTGCAACCATCCCTTTGTTTTTCACATGCTGCTGAGTGATGCAGTGCGTGTTGCATATTTGGTGACTCGCGAAAGGAAGTCGTTTTTGCCACCCTTGACTTAGATACAATTCAAAAAAGACATTACGAAATACATACATTTCATCATTATTTTCATCTGTTTGAGCTATTTATCCCTATTACGAAGATAACACTAACAAACAACAATGCTGTAATGCAGTGGAAAGTAAGACACAGACTCTGAACAGAAGACCTTCATGTCAGAATGCAATTTCAAACCTCCTTCTGAAAGCAAACTAGGTGTGATGCCGCCTAACTAACACGATATTTTCAATCGGAAGTAATACAGATGCAAATAATATACGCCTGTTGGCTATCACGATCGACAAAGGACTTTCATCCCCTCAGTTTTAATGTCAGTATTTGCAACAATCTCATCGTGAAGCATTTCCATATATTTCCATCCAGGAAGTGGTGTAATGAACACAACGCTGGTGTTGACAAACAGTTAAGATGCTCAGAGCCGGTGGCAGATTATTAGGTAGCCTAACTTAATACAGTATGCGGACATTAGCATAGTGGTCCAGGCTGGCACTGAGGATTTGACGTGCATAAACTAATCCCGCCGTCACTCTGGAAATCACAAAGTGCCGCCTTCCATCCCTGGAGAGACGAGCACACACTTTGATGTCTCTGTGCATGCTAACACATCCAGAGAGTTAGAAACTGTTCTTAACTCTCCTTCATGAGCTGTGGTCGAAAAACCAGGGCACTAGCCGTACGCTGGATACCAGCGTAACCTATGTCTCAAGGGGATGCCACTGAAAACACTGCAGCAGAATTTTATAATGGCAGTAAATGAATATGTTAATGCTTCAAAATTCTACTAAACACACATTTCTGTTACAAAATTCTGTAATTTGTTCAAAGTATCACATTCTAATGCTTAATAAATAAAATGCTTTGATATTGCTTTTCTTTAGAATTCAAAGAGCTTTATGTGAATGTTGTGCTATTTATAGGAGGTCTTAGAAAACCAGAGTTAACATAGTTTAAGATTTTCAGAACACGAAACAAATATGCAATAACTATTTTACTTCTGAACCTAAATTCAATTAAATAGAGTTTTATTTATGGACGCTCGTTAATTAATATGATTCTTAGCGTCCCACTGGGCGTGAAAGACAGGTCAGTTTGCTCAGAGGCGTCTTTATCAGGCTTGAGGTTCTTTTACATGCCGTAAATCTACGACACGGGACCACCGGCTTTAATTCCCTTCCGAAAGAAGTCATCATAAGGATTTTTATGCCCGCAAAAATCCATTTCCCTCCACTGAGCCTGAATCCGCGATCTCGGGAATTAGAGGATAGCATAGTATAACTAGACTACGGAGGACAACCTTTCTGAACCTGATAAATAGATTGCAAAGTAAAACTGTTATGTACCTACACTACTCACTTAGAGATATTTACATTCTGAGTCCTGCCTCATTTATTTGTTTTTAATGCAGGACATGTATAGCTGAAACCTACCTAGGAAGATGGCTCCTCGGACTCGCATTCGGGAGTTCTTGGATGCGATTCCGCAACCCGGCCACTCTAACCACGGCTTTTTCGTCCTTTCTCTGCTTTATAAGGTGAATGCCGTGGTGTTTTCTCTTTTACCAGGAATTTCCATTCTCTCTTTCCTATAATTTCGTTTCCCCTTTAGTGTTTAGTGGCTGTGCAGTGTCGATCTGTGTCGAACAGATGTTGCAAATGCTTGCTCGTTGGGCAATTGTTTTTGGCCCTGCTAGATGGCAGCGTTATCTTGGTCAATTTCTCCCCGGTTTCGCCAGAGGGAAGCCTCTCTGAGCAGTCCGCTGGTGTAACGAATCATCAAGTCTGGAACTGTTATGGACTTCTGCGTCACCCTGTTGACCGACCTGCATGCGGCCTATATCATCCTAGGATCTGTTTAACTCATCCGTTTCTACTTGGGATGGTAAACACAAAAGATATGTATTCGGTCGAGGTGCGAGGTGTCCCCTCCTTTCCCTGGTCATAGTCTTAGCTGAAACCTAGGAACTAGTAATATGAAGGAATTTGTTAAAAGTTAAAGCATTTGTAAGGAGTTAACGTTCAAAATGTCCTACTTTCCCTTCCGCTTACCTATAGTAGGTAGGGGAAGTATTGTATCCCGCCCAAAAGTTTCACTAGAAACATTAACTCTGAAGTCCACTGTACCCAAAATGTGTTTTTTTTAGGGTTAGTGAGTAGTGTGCGTGTGAGCGCGTGTGCGTGTTCGTGAGTGTTAACAGAATATCTGAAAAACTAAAATTGGGAAGCATAATATATTTCGTATTATACAAAGCATCGTTCAAGGATGTAACATGAAGATTTTCAAGAAATTTATCCCACCCCAAACCAACCTTTTCCCTTACATTTTATTTCTTCAAAATGTTCTCTGTTTTATATTAAATGTAGAAGTTGTATACCCTGGAATTAAGTGATATCTCAAATTTCTATAGAAAGCCTGTGAATTCTTCTTTATTTTTATTGATTATCCTGTAGTTCTAAATAACTAAGTTAGCTATGAGAATAGTCCAAGCTTAGAGCAGAAAAACGATAATTTTTTTAATATAATATGCTCTATGTGCTAAATAATAGCCTTTGTGGTACTAACCTGTTGGTTTTATCCTTTCAGTGTGTTAGCGATATATTTTTTTGAAGTGCTAAGTCAGTTTTCTTTTATCTATTTCTTCTTTATTTATTTTGTGATATGCAAATAGAATATACGAGGGATATTTTTACTTTCTCTACTACGTATAGTAAGTAGGGGAAGTATTCGATACCGAGATTTCACCGGAAATACGTGTTTTGAGACTCCCTGAATCCAAAAGAAGCATTTTTGGATACATGTCCATGTGTGTGTCTGTCTGTGTGTCTGTGAACAGCATAACTCAGAAACGAACATTCGGATAAACACCAAACTTGATATTTAGCTTCCGTATCTTCCAGAGGTGCGACACGAAGGTTTTCAAGAAAATCCCCCACCCCATATTAGCCTTGACATGGAACATTTTTCGAAAAATTTAATTTTCTCAAAAATTGCTTTAACGATTTTGATTAAAATATTATATGTTTAAGATATTTCCATGACAAATGAAATGTATATCTCGAATTTTCTGGGAATGTCTGCAAAAGTATTCTTAACTGTGAACGACTTTTGCATAACTGGTAAACCATAAGAGATAAACAAAATTTTACTACACAAAAATGTAGATCGCGTTAAAATACACAATTTATGTCATATACATTTTTTTGTTGAGTGAACCATTTTCGAGATATTGCTTGTTATTTCCTTAAATTTTCCAATACTGCACATAGCAACCAGCTCTTAAAATATTTGACTGTAGCTGAAAGCCTACCAATCCCCTTGCATCTACAAGAAAATTAGCAAAGATTAACATCTCGATATCTCGATTAAAATGAAGCATATGGAGAATAAGCGTTTGTAAAAATAGTTTGTACAAGAGTAGAGAAAGTCATGTGAGTGTAACACATCGGATTTTTAAAGTAGGATCTGTTGTGCAATAGAAGAAGAACTACTGAATACTTTGGTTAACTAATTGTATTCAATTGTATGTGTCTTAAGCTTTGTTTTCATTAAATTTTCACAATCAATTAAATTCTCATTGTGGTGTAAAATCAATTTTAGTGGCTCATCCTAACAGAGGTTTCTCGCCAGTTCATAAATCAATCCTACAGTTTCTGAGATGCTTTTTTCTGTCTAAGATTCTATCGCAGAAGAAATTGCGGGAGGATTCAAACTAATAATCCGGATGGCGGATGTTTATCACAGAGTAGTTTAAAGAAAACAATTGTGAATCTGCTAGTTAATGTGGTGTTAGGGTAAATAACACTCATTATTTACGTATTTCAAGAAGCTTTCATCTGATGGAGTTATTTATTAGCCCCACGTATGGAAAGCTAATTTGAAGAAGGTATTTTGTTATAACTTGTTTGCAACACGCTTTGGGCGTCAATTTGGAGTAGGTCTTATTGAAGGAGTTGTATTATATATCGACTTTTGGCGAGCCGAAATTGAAATAGTTGCAACCGCACGTATGGTAAAAAGTTTCCGGTAGCCTTCGCCCCAAAATGTACCTTTTGGTGACCTTTGCTCCAAGTTTAAAACTAATAACTTTGTAATTTTACTGTTTCCTTAAACATTATAATTTAATGTTTGCCTCGGCTGCGTCAGTATTATTGTTAGAGACATGTTTCTCTTTGCAGGGTTGTGGTGCGACTTAAGAATGTAGGCTTACACAGATTATAATTTTACTTCACTTATTTTTAATAATGCTTGACACGATTTAAATAGCGCTTCACTAATAGAGAGCTATGACAGTCTTTTATGAATTACCTGCACTTTTTAACACCTAAAGTATTTTTCGTCTCACACGAATACGTATTAAATCTCTCAAGGATGTGTATCGCGTTCGATTAGTAACACTGTTTGCAGGCAACTGAACTGATTTTCTCCGCCTAAACTTGTAAATTTCTGTATTTCAAGTCTCTGATTAGATATTACTAATCCAATAGAATACCTTCTTTTAAATAAAGCTTTTTTCTGGTTGTTGATTGGGTATTTTATAAACTGTCACAAAATTTACATTATTGTTGCCAATAATGACTAGTAGCATTAAACTTTCAAATTCATTATTGCCTCAAGTTTACCTCATTGTTACCTCATTGTTAGCAACTTTTAACCTATTATTCTCACAACTCATACATTATTAAATTACGTAATATATTCACAAAACATTATTACACATGGATACAATAATATAAGCATATAAAATGACTGTAATATACACTTTTTATATATTGTTAAATACACATATTACTTTAAGGCGGGCTGTTATTGAATATACATATTATATAATTAGACTGAAATCATTTTAGTGTTAAATACACTGTCTCAAATCCATGTGCCGTTGATGGACTGGCGGCGAAGGTCTGCGAAGAGGTTCAAAAAAAACCTATGCTACGCTAAGATAAATGTTCTAAAACCCTTGATAACTGGTGGAAAAGTAGTGTACGGTTTGAAGGCTTAGATAAAAAAGAAACTAAACTGAAAAATATTTAGTAGTCCGCACTTTATTGCAAAACAGACCTTACTTTTAAAGCACCGCTCGTAATACCAGGGCCAGCATATAGCGATTTGATTTTCAAACGTTTGATTGCCTGTACGATTCCATATTGCTATAACAAAGCATTTAGTGTAACCATTTTGGCCAAACAAACACAAATTAGAGAGAAAAGCCATAATAATATTTTAGGAATAATCTATAGATAGTTATGAAAACCAATTACAGTAGGTGAAGAAAATCTATTTTTATTTTAATCAATTTACGTTGATTTGTAAACACCTTCTCCAGTCAATACCCGTAACTTTAAGGATGTATTTCATAATGTTTGTAGTAAATAAACACTTGCCTGAAGGTACAATGACGATTTATACCATATTATTTATGATGCATATATGAGCCTAAGGGCAACATTTTTGAGGTAACTTATGTCATTAAACTATGCACAGAGAGCAAAATCCCTCGAGATATGTGTAATATAACTTTGTCTTTGATGTTTCCGAAATTAATTATTTTCAGAGCCATACATTTTTAAAAAAAGCACTGGAACATTCTAAGTTAATACTGCAGTTCATTTTCATTTTCTTTAAGCACAGTTCATTCTTATATAGCTCAAGGAAAAGTCGCCTCTTTGATGTATTTCCAAATATTGTTGCAAATTGCTCATGTATTATAAATGTACAAATGGAATATCACCTGCTTCCTCACAACGTGACATTCTCTCTAGACATCTTATCCCTTAAACTTCCCAAGCTTACGTTCTATAGTTACTCCAATGAGGCCAGGGGATCCAAACCTCGCTGATTTCCGGGTTGAATGGGTAATTAGGTTTAGGGGTAGTTCGCTTTCAAGTGACTTGTGTTACGTTACAAATGACATGCTTGAGGTTGGCCGGTGAAGCCTGTTGAAACGGTATAATTAGCTTAGGTTTGTGGCTCTCACAATGCGAGAAGTGAACCCCATAGGGGCGAAACTTTGGAAAGGGATTCGCTTATTCTCTCCAAAAAACTGAAATTTACACCTTTTGGGAATAAAAGAAGGCTAGAAAATGCTAAAATTAGCATTTTGAAGAATAACTAAGCTGATTTTTTTGCGCTAGAAATTGATCTCATGATACGAACTTAAAACACGTCGTGCTAGTTTCATAATTAGCACTCCTGGTTACCTGCGAGAGAGGGGCTAGTTGAGATATCTTCAATATCGCCTACCGCAAAATGCGGCTGACAATTCATGAACTGGTGTGGCTTTGAAACTCCGCTTTCATCACAACAAATCTTCAGCTGAGGCCTATGCAATGTTACAAGACGCCTGGGTTCTTCGTATATTCGGCTTAGAAATCGGAAATTGAAACATTTTAGTTGCTAAAAACCCTTAGATTTGTTTTAGTTTTAGCTCTCTTACTGTTTAGGAACTTATTTTCGAAACCGATATTGATTAATATTGTTTTCTATAGTGAGTGCTATTGCTGTGTTACCCGAATAAACGTTTTCCTATTGCTGACGTTACTTTCGAGCAATTAACATCACTTATTATATGATCCAAGAAAACACTTACACCGTTTTACACAGCCACGAGTCAAATGAATTGAATAAATCAAATGCGTGGATTGAGTTCTGAAAGCTGACTGTTAACTGCCGAATTATGAATAAAAAAGCGCGTCGACACACGCCTTTTTAATTTAATTACGCTCCGCCTCCCAGTTTAGGACACTCTTTCAACACCGACATGTTTTTCTCGCAACCCCGATTTTACGTGTATCTAACTTGAATTTAGAATCCTTACCTTGGACTTTGCTAACAGTTCAGCCCGGCCTGAGTCACTAATTACCTCCCGTCTGCTACCAAAGTGTTAATCTTTACCTGCTTTCCAGTTTCAATTCTTACGCAAAGCATTACATGACGTTTTAAATTAGAATTATTATATAAATACTTAAACTTGATGCAGTCATGTTATATATCGTTATTAACAATAAATCTTTCCTGTACTACCATTATCATAATTATTCTGAGCTGTTTTCGTTATGAATTGCTATATATATTAAAATAAAGGTAGGGACAATAATTAAAACGCTTAGCTAGAGCCATCTAACTATATTCCAAAGATTACATTTCTACCGTGCAATAGTTTGGTTTACAAGATCAGGAATGACGGTGGTACTAGCTAACATTATTATTAACAACTTATTTTATAATGCTTATCTTGAGAAACATCTCGTCGTGGATGAGAATAGCCAATACTCAACACGACTTTGTCAAGCCGCTAGTGGTGCAGCGGCCGTCGACGGGTACTATAGTGGTCCCGGCCAAGTTACAACACAAAGTCTCACGAGCAGAGCTAGAGTGCTAGCTTATATAGAGTTTAATGCCCTAGAGGGGTTCATTCTAGTACTTTAGCAGCTATTACCAAATATGGTCTGCCAACACCCTGGAAAATGCGTAGGCTTAGGACTTACCAAGGATCATGTGATCCAAAGGGTGCAGCTAAGAGTCGTGCATAAAGACACGTACTCTTAAGGAAATGTAGCATAGTAATATACCTTTGAAATATCAAGGGAAGTGGCAAGCCACTAGTTCCAGCCAAATATACAATTTACTAAGACTCTAGCAGAATTAAGAAATATAAAATATGATTCTATATGAATTTAGAAACTTGTGACAAGTTAATAAAATAATGCCAATTAATATAAAATAATAAACATAATACGGATCTCCTCAGTCACGTTCGTGACATATCCCGCAACGTAAGAAATGGCGACGCCTGGCGCCAACTAAATCAAAGAAAAGAGAGCAAAGTGGGAACCGATGATCTTGTGTGTAAAAATAAACATAGGGGGGACCCAGCATCGCAATATACAATCACAGATAAAGAAAATACACTAACAGAGTCAGAAATACAAGGGTAAAATCAGAGCACATAGGCAACCACGCATACTTGCAAGGTGCAGATTCCTAAAACCAATTACAATTATGAAGTACGGCACTGTGTACCAATAAAGAATTATAAGTAAACGTGCAGCACCTGAAAAAGAAATAAGGAAAGGGAACCAACAGGACTTGAAAGGGAAACTCTACAGAGGAAAGAGGAAAGAAAAGTTCCATCGTAGCTCACAGGAGGTAACATGTTCAGTTCCATCATCATAGACTCCAAGAAACCATACAGGAGACACATAGAACATACCTCGATGAATAAGATAAACATACAAGTTTATACATTCCGTACACAGCCCATGAAAAGTTTTTGGTACGCAGCCAGCTATCTAGGCGAGATAAAGCGCACCTATGACATGCGTATCATCTTGCTATGTCCAGTCATCACCAGAAGTCCGGCGGGCAAAAAACAAAACATGATGGCTGCCAGCATGATACAACAGTCGTAAAGAAGCACCCAACATTTCAAGTGCAATGTTCCTCTGGGAACATATAGATGCAATGTCCATGCCAGGGTAAGCATAAATGTTGAAGGTACATCTGGAGTCCGTGGAGTTCGCCAAAAAACACAAAGCAAGGAATTAGGAAAAGAATATAAAATAGAAAAGGGGAAGTTCCGGTACACGATATTTAAAATTCATTAATTTATTTATGAATATTATATTAGCGAAGTCTACCTATATTCTCAGCTGTGAAACTTGACCAAAGATTGTGCAAAATTAAAAAATTAATTGTTATAGTAAAATAATATAAGTTCTAAACTTTAAGAATACATATATTTTTTTTCCATTTCGCTTATTAAATCTATCAATTAACTGAAGTTATAAATGTACAGGCATATGCTTAGAAATAAGACACGCCTAACCTTGTTTTATTCGCAAGGCTATTTTTCAGCGTTTTTCAACATTCAAAAGGCTCACAACTAAGCAATGCTGTACTAATTGATTTCAAAATTTTTGTACTGCTTTTCAAAAGTACATTAAATAAAATTAACATATAGCTTTTTTAAAACAACGCTCCAGTTTTGAGAAATAAAGCGTTAAATTTTTAAAACTCGGGAATTTTGTAGGGCTCAAAAGCAAAACTTTTTCAAAATAATTAGTGATTAATATAAATTTTTTGTAACTGTATTTACTGTGAAACCCAACTTTTTATTTGAATATTTCTAAAAATGTGTGGTGTACAGCATTTTTATTACAACAATGAATTAATATTTAAATAACCATAAAAGTTAGAATGATGAAATATAACAACTTTACTGTTATTATGTGTAATAATTGGCATAAATTTCAATAAGGTATCTTGCATATTCCGGATTTTCCAAATTTCACCAATGATTATCTTAATGTTTACTTAATTTAGCCGTTGCAAGTAGGAAAAGCTACTGATATAGCGTATATCGATGTATAAGCCTATATAAATCGCATACACGTGTGTGCGTTTGTATCAGGCTCAGCATATTTAGCAAAATTTTCCGGAAATCCACAAAGACATTTTGGATAGCATCCCGAATTATATCATCACATTAAGTTTTATTGGAATATAGCAGGTGAGATAGTGAGGGCATTTAAAAATATTTGGTACTTAAACTTGAAAGGCTCCCCAGATGAGTTGAACTTCACTCCGTTCTGCCAAACTTATGAACATATTTATGCAATATAAAACCAGTCCTTACGTTACTTTATGACTACTTAGAAGCTTGAGTGCAGCCGGGCTATCTGAGAACAAGGATCTGTTTACCAGTGTAAGCTCTCCTTATGTTTTCATATGCGTTGTGTAATACCATAACTTTCTATTTCAAAAATCGTTTCATATTCACCCAAGGGAAAAGAGGGCTTAACGGAGTCAAATCATGTTTATGTGTGGCTTTGCATGGCCATGGGAAAAAAATAACGGCCTGCCACCTGAAAGAGGTTTGTATTGCTGATTCAAACCAATGACAAAGATTATATCAGGAATGGCAAACGATAAAAAATATTTTGACATAAAGTGTGTGCTTTAACAACATGTACATTTTGTGTAGTAGGATATGGTCTATCTCTTACCGTTTCCTAATAATTTTACAAAGGTCATTCAGAATAAAGTGAACTTTACAGGCTATTCCCAGAAAATTAACGACATAAATTTTATTTGCCATCTAAATATCTTTAAATGATCTTTAATCAAAGTCATCAGTTATTTTTGAGAAAATAAAAGATACCTAAAACCTTTCACTAAAAGCGTAGTTTGAGATGAAGGAATTTGTTGGAAATCTTCGTGTAGCATCTTGGGAAAATACTGAGCTTAAATGCCAGATTTGGTATATATCCAACACTTCGGCTTTTAGTTGCAACACTCGCGTGCGATCGCGCTCATACGCACAATGCTGAGCGAAGGTCTACCAGGACAAGAGCCGGAGTCCAGGTCCCCCTTCTATACCCAGGTTCAGCGCCAAACACGTGGCTCTCCAAACCGTGGGAGGTTTCCCATGAGTCCAATCTCTGGTTTCCTAAAAAGGCTTACGCGGAAATGGAAGTGGATACGCCACTTACGCGCGTCATCCCGAAAGGGAGACTACTGATAATTTAGGTAGGGCCGACAGCTTTCTAGCAAGTCGTCTACCGGCTATCCAGGTCGGTACCGGAGGACATTGAGGCGTCTCACAACCCCGCCTCTATGGGAACCCAATCTTCCATGGGTATCGGGAACCACTGTCCTGTCAAGACCAACCCAATTCGAACAGCTCCCCAACGGGAGGGGCTCGAATGTTCGGTCCGACGTACTTCTAGTAACCTCAGAAGTACCACGAGCGCCCGCACCACGGCAGCTGAAGTGGTCGGAACCCCTCCCCTACGGGGACTCAAAAGCACACAGATATATGTATATATTATATATACCTTTCCTAAAAATAATACTTCTATAGCAATTGGCCACAATTGTAAGCGAATTACAATTCGCCAAGTGATTTCTTGGTTCAGATTTATAATTGGTCATATTGACACTAATGACATTGATAGCAGAATTAGTTAAGCACCGGTTTATTCAGAAAGAAGGAACGGAGTTTAAATACTTATTTCTAATTGGCGAAAATAGATACAGACACATATAATAGGTCACTGTACAGAGGGAAGTTCAAAGTTTTAATTTATGCAATCAGCATGAACATCATTTGATATGCGAGGACGACTGTGCTTTACTCTTCTCATACGCAACAATCTTCTATGAATTTGTTGTATGAATAACTATAAATCTATTTATGACGAGGTGGCTATTTGTTGAATTTACAATGAAATGCACGCTGCACTGAAACAATGGATTCACCCTTTGCATAATGCAGTACACAAAACAACTTTCCCTTTCGTGTCGCCATTTTCTTGTAAACAAACCACAGTGCCGCTGTAGGTATTGAATGGAACTAATAGGTGGGGGCTTAAAATTGAATTTTCCTCTAATATTGTATGTATCGCTATCTATTGTCGTTAATAAGGTATTCATATTTAAAATGTGCTCATTCCTTTTTAATAGCCCTGTATAGTATTGTTAACCATGGATTAAATTTTCTCTATACTTATAGTATACTCCTATACAGCTATTTTGGAAACCGCAGCTGTTTTTAGAATCAAATAATTCTTAAACAATAAGCGTTCCCAAATGTTAGTTCCAATACCACTCTCTTACTATGCCATACTACTTTTGACCAACAAGAACCTACGAAATGTGTTTCAACAATCATGACTGCTTATCCCACATTATTACCTCCTAGTTTCTCCATTTTTATCATCTTCCTAGTATCTGTTAATTTGTTTGCGATAATCATTATTTTCAGCACAGATATTCAAAGTTAGCTTTACCAAAACAGCACGACACCAAACAAAATAAAGGGATACAGAAACATTGTATGGAAGCTGATCGAGTAATTAATTTATAAAGTTAATATTTTAATGTATTTATTACTTGTCAGTCTTTATATAGATACTTTCCTCTAATCTGATATAGTTGATTTTCTGTATAAATCAAAACCTCTAATGAGATTACTGTTGATAAGCTAACTTCATTTTGACAATATTTCAACTACTGTACAGTTTTCTCCCAAGGAATATGCCTTTTCCATAATAATATTATTTTTATTCTTGAGTATATACTATCACTTCATCATATTTATCAGCGTATATGAACTCTCCTTTATTAAGACCACATAATAATAACACAAGATTCCAGAAGAATATTTGCGTTTTATGATGGCTGTCTATTAAAATAAAGCATATTTCTGCCAGTTATCCACTAATTATAATTTTTATTTGGAGAATAAAAATCCCTTTAAATCAGTGAGTTAGTTTACATACATGTTGAACCACACTGTAGGTTCTATGTCCAAAGAGCAACTTCACTCTAAATAATCGAAAGTCGCTATTGTATAAAGTGTCAAAATTACAACTCTGAGCGTATCATACAACAATGAATATAACGCTGATGATTACTTTAAAATGATTTTAATCCCATTATATTTTATTAATAAAAGTTGATGATTAATTCAGAATTTATTAATTTTGTAATCTTTTACGGTGTTACTACTTGCTAAAGAATAGACGTATGATGGATGGGTAGACTTTATACCCCAGTGTGCCTTCTCTTGGGTTAGCTGGAAATTCATCACCAGCGAGTTGAAGTGAGGCAAGAGCTAGAGTTAAGACATGGAATACGGGAAAAGTGGTGATTAGAACGTGTAAAATTGTTCATGATGGCATTTGAGCACATTTTAGAGAATTTAGTATAAATAATATCCTGCACGTGATAATTTAACGTTTACTGTCTCTAGGGCCTAAATAAAATTATATTCAGAAACTACACTTCTTTGAAACTGGTATTTAGTTCGGGTTAACTTGAGAAATTAAAACTATGTAAGCCCTAAGTGATACTTAGACATGTTCGAGTGTTAAAGTGTGTGTTTGGTGCGTGGAAGAGATCTTAGAATAGAAGCCAACGAAATCAGAGGGACTGAAAGGCTAGTGCTCTGATGAGTGGCACAAGCGTCCAACACAAAGGGATCGTTGAAAACTTTAGCCAAAATAATTACAATTTCTGAGAAGCACATCTTCAAATTCAGCTTGCTAGCTAGACTGCCAGCCCGAATGAAAACCCAGTTTCCAAGGAATGGCGTGTTTCTGCTAAGTTTACATGAAATTTTGCCTTATTTGATACCCCTAGTGGCTTCTCATATTGTGTATATTTGAACAAGTTGAAGAAACCATTCTTTTACTATAATCTTTCTAAAATAGTTCTTTATCGGAATAGTAGCACCCGAAAAAAGTTCTGTGGTGGCGTAATAAACAAAATCTAGATGACAGTGATCACGTCTTCGTTCACAAGAGAAACGCTACTTACCTTGCACCCGTCTTTAAATGCAATGTATTCCTTCTCATACTGCAGCCGAGGTTTTATTGGCGGGAGCTCCGATGTTTCTGGCTGGATTAAAATTTACTCCAGTTTTCACCTTTATTTTGTGTCACAAACTTGTTGTTTAGAAATGAGGGCTCAGAACAAGTACTGTCATCTACGCCCGTTTCTCGTATTCTTCCGATCAGTGCTTCCTAGAAGGCGTTGGTACGGTTCATAGCGTAGATTTAGACGGCTGTGAGATTATGTCAATAAATGACTGATTGTGTCGTGTATAATTATGCAGCACTTATATTTAGTTATTTTATTTCATATAATTTAGAGAGCTTTTACCAAAACAATTGTATGCACCATTTACGCAAAAGCTTTAGCGGACTCGTCAAGTATTTTGACTCGGCTTACGCCCGTCAGAAATAGTTAATTCCTCTAAAGCCTTATTATGCGTACTTGATATATAAGTATGTATGTACGAGTACACTCCAAATTGTTGCAGAGATTTTCTATCACATGTGACTATGTCCACACAAATATTACCTTCATCCACTTTTGACTGTTGTTTACGGCCGTCTTCAGTAACTCATTTCTAAAAGATTGTAACACATCCCTGCTACTTTTATAGCAAATGTAAAACACTTTTATAGACTGAGGGCTGAGTGGTTGCAGAGTATTGCAGCGGAATAATTTCACACGTTTCCAGAAGTGGGGTTATAAAAAGCTATTGAAGGGCAAGGCGATGAATTATTGCGAGAGAAATTGTTCGGAGATAGAGGGAGAAGAAAAAACATTTCCGTTGTGTTATCATCACAAGTGATAAAAAATAACAGAGGAAGGGGATTCACTGACGGATGAAGATGGATAGAAGAGCAAAACTGCCAGGGATAAATCTCAGGAAAAATAGGGGTTTGTTTTTATGAGCATGGACAGGGTTGTGAAAAACCAACCCCTAGTACTACTTTATACAGACCAATTCTTTTTCTGGCCGCCGCGTGACGACATTAATAAAATCGTGTACCGGAACTGCGTCTCATTGTTGCGCTTGCTAAAAGCAGGAGGAGAAGACAGTCACTTGTTATGATGCGGGAAGGGAGAGGAAATGTGATTCATAGGGGCCTGAAATAGCCCTGGGGTATATTACAACCACATAGCCCATTTCGTTTCTTCCTCTGGTTTACCATGCAATGAATGCCTTTTTCCTAATGATTACCTACAACTTCTAGAAAATAAACTGGACATTGTTTGCCTCCAGAGTATAATAAATGAACAGTTCATTTAGCCAGATAAATTCAGTAATGAATTCTATACAAACATTTAAACTACAAAGCAAAATGTTTGCTACGAAAGGTAAAGACACGGACACAGGTTAAATAGGAATATCAGACTACAGAATTTAAGGGACACATAAATTAAGAATATTTGTAAAATAAAATCTGATGTGTTAAATATACATGACTTTCTACCCGCGGTAATGTAATAGTGGATATTAAATATTCGTATGAAAGCTTATTTTTCTATCTATTTCATTTTAATCGAAATAAACCTTTGCAGAAACAGCTGCATTACACATTTCATTATAAATAAATGAGAACAGCAGTATTCAAATGGTTAAGAGCTGGACGCTGTAAGATGGCTTTAAAATTCCATACGGTTTCCATGCAATAGCGAGAAACAACTGAATATTTACAGGAATTAAACGAATAGACATTCGAAATATTAATTACTGATGTTTTGAAAATGGTGTATAGTACATAAATTTATGTATGAAATTAACTGTGTGATTTAAAGAGATCTTCATTTTGGTATACTATGTTTTAGTCTATCACTTAATGCTGCCCATTATACAAATTATACAAAATTCTTTCCGAATGAAGAGCACTTGACAGAAAATTCAAGCTATATAATTTATATCCTAAACTTGTGCTATTTTAATAAATACCTTTAGTCAATTTTAAAAAATCTAAAATTTCTAAAAACATTCCAAATAAAATGTTCAAGCTTGGAGTGGATTTTCTCTTGAAAAACTTCGTCTCGCGTCTTTGAAAGATATTGAACTTAAATACTGCAACGTGTCTCTCATACTCACATTATGAAAATGGAGGTGTCTCAACTAGGAAGTGTTCGGACCCAGGATATTGGGTGACGCCAAGACCGATACAAAGTAACAAAACTGCCCCACAAGCATCTTATATACTGGGTTTACTTTACATACATAAGCTTGCCACAAGACAATATGCATCATCATATGTAGCATGAACATACAAAATATTGCAGCAGGGGACATAAAGTAAATTATGTTAACAAAATTGACCCATTTAGCTGTATCACTTTAGCTTTTCAAGTCGCGCTTGTAGTATTAATAACAGCCTTTAACATACCAAAAGGAATAATGCCTATTTAGCAGCTTTCCCAATTTTTGTGTGTTTCAGTGCGTAATTATTTCACTTTTATTTAGTGTATAAGTTTTGTAATTTATGTTTCTATCGTTTAATGTATTTTCTTCCTTTTTATATTTATTTTTTTATTCATTTTAATTTTTATGTTTATGTCTTTAGTTTGCATTATCTTAAATTTAACACTTTTAAATTAACGTTTTAAACATGGCAGTTTATCATTTCGCTAAACTGTTCTTGCATCTCTTAATTGGTCAATTTCATATGGGAGTAAATTACCTAATTCATCTGAAGTCTTATTTTGCGTACTTAATACATTAAAGCTATTATGATAGTATAAAATAATGGTATTTCGTATCCTACTGGGGAGAATAAATGCCTGAAACTGCTAAACTCTACATTTTTAACTTTTAGTGCAGTCCTATTAATTAGAATGTTCTCTTTCATTTGGTATATATACATACATATACATACAATACACATGCTTTAAATATATTGTACACGTGTTAGTATCCTGCATTATTTAAACTTTCACCACTGCACAGAAATACTACGACTCTTACACACTTTGGAGTGGAGTGATAAACTATCAATATAGCGATTCCAATGTCCTCCTGTCATGTGATCTGTGTCTTCTCATATTTATTGACATTCATTCATTCATTATCTGTTTACCCTCCTCTTATGTAGGACTTACACCCCCCAGGACTTACAAGCGGGTGCCTGGGGTCAGAGGCCCGTCGAGGAGTAGACACTCATGGATCGGACAGAGCATCCAGGATGGGTGATCAGCCCGATGCCTGGTATGGGATGAAGGAAGTAGATGAAACGAAATGTTGGTGAAATGGATGAAAGGAAAGGTGATGATGGAGCAGTTGGTGGAATGAATGGCGGGGGAAACCGGAGAACCCGGAGAAAACCCGCCCAGACGCCGCTTCGTCCACCACAAATCCCACATGCAGGTCCCTGGCATTGAACCCGGTCCGCCTCGGTGGGAGGCGAGCGGTCTAACCACTCGGCCACGGCGCCGCCTATATTTATTGACAACTGATATCTAAAGCTGTGAATGACAAAGTAGGGAATTTACTCTTGGGTATATCGGCAACTTCTTCGCCTTCACAGTATGGCGGGAAATCTCACCTTGAGGTTTACAGGAACAAGAGTGACAAATAATATCCTTCGTTCTAATAATTGAGAGAATTTACCCCTGCGTGCATAGGCAAATTCTTCGCCTGTTTAGTATGGCGGGAAGTGTCATATTTGAGGCTTACACAGTATCAACTAGGATCGTTCGTGATGAAAGACAAAGTGAGAGAACTTACCCCTGTACGTATCGGCAACTTCTTTGCCTTTTCTGAGTGGCGGGAAATCTCCCCTAGGAAGTTTACAGGTTCAAACCTATAAACTGGCATCCATGTTGTGAAACACAAAGTGATTGACTCTACCCCGCTTAATATCGCGACTGCATACATTAGGTATCTACACATAAGGGTGTACTTTACAAAACTGTTGACATTTTTACATGAAATTAAATTGTTAGTGTTCCCGTTGAGATTGTTTATTGTGGTTGTGGTTGCACCACGTACTGCTGGAAATATGTTTCTTGGAGTGTTCACCCCACGTACGGTACAAAGTTTCCGGTGACCTTCGCCCCACTTTTACTTTCCGGAGGCCTTTGCCCCCACGTTTAAGAAATCACCTTATTAATTTGAATGTTTATTTAAATATTATATATGTATGCCTCGGCTGCGTCAGTAGTAATTTGCATAAACACGTATCTCTTAGTAGGGGTAGTACGGCTAAAGAATGAAGGCTTACACAAATTGTAATGGTATTTAACTTCGTTTTCTTAATATTTCATACGATTAAATAACAGTTCACTGATATATCATACTGTAGAGCTGTGAGATTATTGTTACTTGTACTTTTTAAATCCGTAAACTTTATATTATTCATGCCGTAATGAACTTCTTATGTCTCTCACTGAATACATACCGAGCGAACTGCTCCAATAGAATACCTTTTATTTAACTTAAGGTTTTTCTAGTTGTTGATTGGCTATTTATAAACTGTTTTAAATATTACATTATTGTTCCAAGAATTATTAGTAGCGCTATTAAACTGTATAGTTTATTGTTGCCTCAAGGTTACCTCATTGTTAACAACTTTCGGCTTCTATTCTCACAGCTCCTACATTGTTAAATTACGTAATACATTCACATAACATTATCATACATGTACATAATAAAATAAACATAATGCAATGACTTTTACATACATTTTATATATTATTACATACGCATACTGCTCTTAAGGCGGCTGTTATTAAATTTTATATTATATAATTAGACTGACATCATTTTAAGTGTTAAAAATACTGCCTCACCGCAATGTTTGAAATAGAGCACTGTTATCTTTGTTTTTTAAATTGTGGACACTCAATGATGATGATGTTGGTGAGCACGGTTTGTACGTTGTTGACACACAGATGGTGCTTCTTGAGACAGAAGATGGGAGTGAGCCAGGATATAGGAATTTAAAATTTAATTAGTGCACACTGGATGGAGTAAAAAGCCACTTGCTTTGTCACTGATGTGCTATGACTCGTTTTATATGGGTAAGAAAATCTTGATGTGATGTTTTGATGCGATCTACCGGAGGGTGTCGTGTCGCTTCTTTGGCTGCAGCATCGACGTTCTCGCCTTTCTTCACCTTTTCTGTATGGCGGAAAATCTCACCTTGGAAGTTTACAGAAATAATAGTTGACAACTGATTATCATCCTGATGAGAGACAATTTAAGAGAATTTTACCCTTTGTATACTGACAATTTCTTCGAATTTTCTGTATGGTGTGAATCCTACCTTGGAAATTTACAGGTGGATATAATCTCAAACTGGCTCTCATCGTTGTGAAAGACAAACTGAGAGAATATACCCCCATGTAAATCGTCATTTCTTTGCCCCTTCCGTATTACAGGAATCTTGGAAGTTTACAGGGTTAGCGAATATGCGAGTTTGTTTTCTCCGTTTTTTCTTTGAACACCTTATCTGTGAATAGTATTTTATAATGTAACTAACACGTTTACTCAAAAACTATTCAAGATATCTACATTAAATTCTACGATGATAAAAACAACACTAAGTAATGTTGTAGATCTACATTGGTGTTAATAACATGTTTTATTACTTTTAATTCTTAATTGAATTTAAATTTAGGTGCGAAGTTTTCGAGGTTAGGCAACGGCACAAAAATCTGCAACTGTTAACAAACAAGTGCGTGTCGTTGACCTATCACATAACCAGCTTGTCTTCTAGCTTCAGTTTATTAATTTAGCACCTTCTTTCATGGATGGTTATGATGGTTTCATGATGGTAACATTTTTATCAAAGAAGATAGTCTTTTTAAACTCCTAGATAACAGCTCACCCAGACATTCATACCAGGGAGATTGACTGCCTTGTAAAAATGAATGTGTAGATTTTTTGCACCTGGTATACACAAGAAGATTCACTGTTCCATAAAGCGTGGATTTGGTCCCATTAGACCGTATTATATTGCTCAAACATGCACTATGCTCTGTACCCCACTATATAATATACTCCAATCCGATCGTCCTCATTTCTGGTGTGCAATAAACCTGGTAACTTCCGCTTAGCGGCTTTCAGAATGCGTCGCACTTGCACTGCTCTCCTGTCCCACGAGCGCATTGTGTAGCAGACTTCTAAGCAATGTTGCAAACTTTTCTGAGACCATAGCCGAAGAAACAGGATGTATAGCTGTACGAGGTCTTCCGTATGATCACAAAGTCGTGTAATTGCCAAGCGTGTTGGAGTTTGTATTGTAAACTCACATATTCATGCATGTTAAACTTCAGCGACATTTTAAAACTTGAATCACTGTTTTAAAATGAGATTGCGTTCCTGAGGCGTGCTCCGACGGCTTTTATTCACTACTACACGTCTTAAGTAAGTCTTTATAGCCATATAGATACCCGTATCTGTTAGGAAAATGTAATAATATTTCAAAGATAATTCAGTGCAACTCTGAAAAAAAATATGTGAATAACATTGTAAAAGGTATAAGGGTACGCACGAACGGAACCCCTGAGAGGGAGTGATTTTGGGGAGAGATCCGAAGGACGACCAGATCCGGATGATAACGGGTCCCAAACACATCCGACATTCCAGTTCTAACGCATCCGACGCAGCCTGCATAATTCCCAGAGGTCACCTCTGGTGGGGCCCTTTGGATACGGATCCATACTGAGTAGTCTCGCAACGATGCTAGGGAAAAACCTCTACAAAACGCATATCCACCGCCCAGCCATAACCCGCCGAACACCGTCCCCTGGTCCTACAACCTTGAATGTGACAATGAAGGAGATGGTGAGCACAGGAAATGCGGGACACGAAAGTCGTGGTAGAAGAGGAACCACATCAGCATTCACCTGCGGACACAGGAAAACCATGCATCAGAGAGAACAGTCACCGCGAATCGAACCTGAGACCTCCAGATTAGAGTCGCATACGTTACCGCGATGCCACCTCGCTGTAATAACAATGCTAAGGTACGATTAAATGTATTTTATTGACGGATTATATATATAGTGAAAGGCAAATGAAAATGCTTGTGGAACTATTTACGAGATACTTGTTCTTTTGAACAGAGTATGCAACATCAAAATCGGTAAATAAGGACCTTCTTTTACAAATATTTATTTTTCCCGATTCATTATATTCCGTTTTCGTTGATATGGTACAATACATGATAGCATACCATTTTTAACAGCTGTGATTTAATTAATTGTCCTGTTTCCTTTTTATAAATCGTTTCATAGGGTTTAATTTTATGTGGAATGTGTGCTTGAGTATTGTACTACTACTACACGAGATACCATGCACTGCAATGACGACCATCTTGACATTTATGGTTTAAAGGATTGCATATTATGATGGAAGCGTGCCGCTATGCAGGACGTATGCTGTGCGTTGGTGTGTATACACGCCTTGAGCATATACGATGTCGAGGGTACGTTCTGCTTCAGTAGCTTTAGTTCTTTTTCTTTCTAGACATTCTTGATTACCTCTCAATGTATAGCTGCTCTTATGTCGGGTGGGGTGTGAGAGCAAATAAATAAGCGCTGTGTTTGGTATTTAAGCTTAATTTATTCCAGTTGTAACAATAATTAAATAAATTAAAAGGGCTAACAGGGTACAACGTTACTTTAAATAGCACCATTAATTCTGTAAATTAGTTAAAGGTAATTATTTCCTTAACTCTCACTACTAAAGACTTTTAAAGCTCGCTAACTATACTTTTGTTACACACAATTCTCAGCAAAGACCGCCGTGAAGTCTGTTTCTCAATGATAGGAGATAGAAGCATCATTGGAAATTGTTCCTTTTACAGGTAACCAAATAGATACGCCTACTTTCTCGCCGATACTTGTTATAAATATTGTGAAGCAGTAGGTATGGCTCAAGGTTATCGGAAAGATGGCACAGGACAGTCGCAGGTAAATAAAGATAAGCAGTGCTAGCCAGGTAAACACCGGTAGGATGCTAAAGAAAAAGTGTTCCATATTTTGAGAGGTGGTAGAATGGATCAAAATAAGAAAAAAAGTCCAATGATCATAAGCTCTAAAATGCATACCTTAAGAACTATAGCACATACTCATCTTCGCTACTGTGAAACATCCCTTCTACTGCAATCTCTTTGCTATTGTGTACGACCTACAGAATGCAGTAAACAAATGAGGACGCATTACCATGCTACTGTGAAACAGCACAGCTTGTAATGTAATTTGTTACAATTGCATAGACCTATAATTGCAGCATCGCTAAAGGAGGTGCTCACTATGGTGAGTAAGGCATGCTTCTATCCGAGTCTTAGGGAATCACGCACTCTCACCACTCTAGGTTGGTCACGGATGTTCTGGCAGTGCACAGATGGTGCCTTCCTGTAGTGTTTGTACATCATTAATGCGGCATGCACCAAAGATTCAAAGAAAATTAAAATGTAAAAGCATTTCACAAAGTTGTCAAAACACAAGCTGGTTTCGTTAGAACTAATAATAATGTTTATTTATTTACCCAGAATTGTGAATACGGTTTATAGTTACAACACTAACAGATGTTTACTGCATGTTGTATCCATGGACAATATCGAGTAATGAGTCCTCATTTGTTTACTGCCTCCTGTAGTCGTGCGTAAGTAATAACAAAGATCTTGCAGTAGAAGAGATGTTTCACAGTAGAGAAGATGAACAAATGCTCATAACTCTTAAGGTATGCATTTTAGAGCACATGTTTACTGGAACTTTTTACTTTCTCTACTATGTATAGTAAGTAGGGGAAGTATTGTATTCCAGCCAAAAATTCGATACCGAGTTTTCACCGGAAATATATGTTTTGAGACACCCTGAATCCAAAAAAAGCATTTTTTGAAACATGTCCGTGTGTGTGTGTCTGTGAACAGCATAACTAAGAAGCGAACAGTGGATAAAAACCAAACTTGGAATTTAGGTTCAGTATCTTCCAGAGGTGCGACACGAAGGTTTTCAAGCAAATCCTCCCACCCCAGATTACCCTTTACATGGAACATTTTTCGAAAATTTTAATTTTATTAAAAATGGCTCTAACGATTTTGAATAAAATATCATATGTTTAAGATACTGTCATGACAAATTAAATATATATCTTGAATTTTCTGGGAATGTCTCCAAAAGTATTCTTCATTGTGAACCACTTTTGCATAAGTGATAAACCATAAGAGATAGACAAAATTTTACTACACAGAAAATGTAGATCGCGTTAAAATACACAATTTATGTCATATACATTTTTTATTGAGTGAACCATTTTCAAGGTATTGCTTGTTATTTCCTTAAATATTCCGACACTTATACTTTTTCTCAAATGGGAATTCGTTATTAATTTTTTTGTCCTGGTAATGCAAAGAGAATGGAATACTCGACATAGCAACCAGCTCTTAAAAATATTTGACTATCGCTTAAAGCCTACCAATTCACCTTGCATCTGCAATAATATTAACATATCGATATCTCGATTAACATGAAGCATATGGAGAAGAAGCGTTTGTAAAAATAGTTTTACAAGAGTAGAGAAAGTCATGTGAGTGTAACACATCAGATTTTTTTCTTATTTTAGTGCATACTAGCACCTTTCAATATATGAAATAGTTTTTTTTAACACCTGGTGAGCGACCGCGAGTGGCAGTAAGTGGATTAGCGAGTGCATTTATGGTGCGACGAAAAGTGCTGTTCTCCTAGCGAGGTGGTGACGACTGCTGTGACGTGCAGTGACTACTATTTCTCGAGATATTGGAGAAGTCTTGTGTTCGACTCCCCAGCAAGTGAATCGTCCGGAACAGGAAGCTAAGTAGTACGTATTTCATTAAGTCATTACGTTGTAAATAAAGTGAACTGATAGCCGAAAACTGGACAAACTCACAACATTCTAATTGGTTATTTACGCAAACTCGTATAAGAATAAACTCACACCAAGCCTCACACATCTGGGATTTCCAAAATATCTATGCCTTTGTCTAAAATTGTTGCTCAACTGTCAGGTTTGCCGATTTCTTTCGTATCATGGCCAGTTTTGCCTAATCGTGTTATAGATGCATTCTGCCAGCTTTAGTCCTATTGTTAATTACTTTGCCCTGCTGGCGACCTTCTCTGTGTAAACGAATTTCTTGCAATGTTCTTTTTTAGCGAAAATAATATAATATTTTGTGTTACTTGAATTATTTACATTATTTATATTTATTTATACTTGCCTTTCCTTGTTCTTTCCTAGTTGTTTCCTCTTTATTAATTATGGGGTAGTTCTTATCTCTACAATCTGCATCATAAAACTATCTAATACTGATTCATCTGGCATACATTACTTATATATTTGATGTTTACACTCACATTACTTTCCCTTCTATTCTACATACTATTTTTACAAACTCTTATTCTCCATCTGCTTCATGTAATCGAGATAAACATTTTCACGAACTATCTTAATATTAATTTTCTTGTAGGTGCTAGGGCAATATGGTAGGCTTTAAGCGATAGTCAAATCGTTTAAGGGCTGATTCCTATGTGGAGCATTCCGTTCTCTTTGCATGTCCAGCACTTAAAAGACGAGTAAGGAATTCCAATTTCAGAAAAGTATAAGTATTGGAAAATTCAAACAAATAACAAGGAATATTTCGGAAATAATTCAATCCACAAAAAAGTGTATCGGACATAAATTGTGTGTTTTAACGAGATCTACATTTTCTGTGCAGTAAAATTTTGTCTATCTCCTACGGTTTACCAGTTATGCGAAAGTCATTGAGAATGAATAATACATTCCCAGAAAATTCAAGATATACATTTCATTTCTCATAAAAATTTCTTGAACATATGAGATTTTAATACATTCGTTAGAGGCATTTTTAGGAAACTCAGAATTGTTGAAAAATGCAGAATTGTTGAAAAATGTTCCATGTAATGAAGATTTTCTTTGAAAATCTTCGTGTCGCATCTTTAGAAAATACCAAACTCAAATACCAACTTTTCGTTTTTCAGTTATGCTGTTCACGAACAGACACTCACACGGATATGTTTCCAAAAATACTTTATTTGGATTCAGGAAACCTCAAAACATGTATATTCGGTGAAATCTCGTTTCGAATTTTGGGTGAAATGCAATACCACCCACTTACTCTACGTAGTAGAGTAAGTAAAAATCTTGTTTTAACTTTTCTTAACCGGTAGGTCATATCGACGATAAATGAATGAAATTGTTGTACTGATGCTCAAATAAGCCCGGAATTCATAGAGCTTAAAGTTAGCCCACATTAATCCTTTCGTCATAAGAGAAAATTCAAAAACCTTTATTAAAGTAACCGAGATTCGAACTCGGGTACCTCTGAATGTGAAGCAGACACAGAGATTTAAACAGATTTATGCAACTTGTTATGCTTATCAAATACATTGGCTTCATTGTTATGTATAAATTGTATTATACATTAGCTGCAATTTTTGCAATTTAGTGCATACTTGCATAAATATTCTCCATCAGAATTAACAGTATAATCTTCACACATTTATACACATGGATGTTTATTAATGTTAGTCACACCACAAGTAAAATGCAAAATGTTCCGACGAGAATCAGAGCAAATGCTAAGCGTTGCTTGTTTGGCTTGAAGCAATGAATTCTTGTTTCCACCGCAAAGTGCAAATGGGGTGTACGTGTAATTAGTATGGAAAATCGGGCAAATACGTGTGCTAAGCTTCTGTACTCATAATGGATATTGGGATCAAAATGAGTGCATTTCCATTCGACATTGCCGCCAAATAATCTGCAGAGTGTAAACCCGTATTTATGTAAGAGGGGCTCAAAAACACGTCGTCCAAACTAATAACATATTATTACTATTGGTAAACAAGCTAATATTTATATTACTTCCTGCTATGTCTAAATTTACTTCATAATGCTGCTTGTTTCTTGAAAACTCGCTCAACGGTCGTTAGGAACTTGGAAACCAGTATGCGCGCTAAGGATGTGTTCCTTTAGTGTATGTTAACGCTTTCTTTGTGAAAACTACATCTTGAAACTGAAATCAAAAAGTTGTATAAGAGCAGAAAGAAGTATGATCTATTCAGCGATTTTCATGTGTGTCGCTCTCTCAAACCATTTCAACCTCATTTAGAATATTTTGGATTTTATATATCCAAATTTCTCTCCCGTTAACTCATTATGTTAAGATAAGATAGGACTAATTAACGGAGGGGACACCTAACCCCTCGAAGCTCAATGCCTTTGTGCAAATACCCACGGCAGGAATGGATGAGGTGAGGGATCTACAGGAGACGTATGGGCTACAGAGATGCCGGCGCAAGTCGACAGAGACGTGCACTTCCCTAACACTTTCAGGCTTGACCACCCGGCCACGGGAGAGTCGCTTGGAGGAGGAGTCCCTCTAGTGGGACCGGGAAAACGCGACCCAGCAGTGGAGGATCTGCGGCTTCTCTCTTTCAGGGCGTGAATATATAAATAGATAAATAGGGTATCATCATTAGTTTAAAGTTATTGCAGTTATTACACAAGTACTTAATGCATAGGCCATTGACCATATGTGCATATTTAACATACAAGATATGGTGAGAAATTAAACAACAGAAAAAGAAAAAACAAAAAAGAAAGACAAGAAAAAATTAAAACGCAGATAAATTACCTTTGAGTAACTGAACAAATTTGACGTAGCTTCGCGCACTTTAGCCAAGAAATTGCCCATGTTTTGCCAGTTACTCCGGTCGGCAGTAGATCCCAACATGCCAATCTCTTTCTAGACGGGCTTAAGAATTTTTCTTTGAGTTTAATTGTTCGCTGGATCTCCCACTGAGCGCATTCCATCAAAATATGTACCCAGTCTTCATTCACTTCTCAGAATGAGCAGATTCTCCTGCCAGAATCTGACGCAGTAATTTGTATCACAAATTATGTAAATGTCAAGAGTGATTATAGTGTGAATATGCATTATTGTTTGACATTGATTTGAGATGTTTGATGATTGTAAGCATTGTTAAGAAGTGGGTTTATACGGCCTTACTGAAACTGACAATAATGTAGCGAGGGGGTGAGCTGTTTATCATTATTAGAGACGAGCAAATGACGTAATATTGGCGCGTTTTTCTTAGAATTTGCTGGAACATTTTTCCCTAGAGCATATGTGCTCATAATTTTCATTGGATATAAAAATAGACGCTAATTTTGGCGCGTTTTATTAACCAATAGCAGCTCGGTTATAATCTTTAGGCATATTGGGGTGTAGGAGTACAAAAAGAGCTAAATCAGAGGTAGATCCCTCCCAGTCCATCGGAAACATTTGTACATTACACGTCGCTCCCAGTCCATCGGAAACATTTGTGCATTACACGTCGCTGAGTTCAACGAAAGCAGTCATGGTGAACACATAGCATAGTTTATCGATTCGCAGGTTACGCGTAGCAAAGTTATGAAAAATCTCAAGTGTCGTAAAGTTAATTACACAAAAAGTTGAAGTACGCGAATTAATAATGAGCAGTAAATAAGTTATTATAACAGTTTCAGTTTGGCGAGTGTCAAGATTAATATGTGAATGTGAATAATGTGTTAAGACAATAAGAAGTATAAAACAAATTCAATCATCAGTGTTATCTTTGGATAAAAACTCCTTTCCGTTTACACACCTGTATAAGATAAGTGCTCGACCAAAAAGATCATAGCTAGCCGGAGGACAGAGAACCCAAAAATTAAACACAATAACAGGCGCTCAGTAAAAGATAATACGAAGTGACCGCGACAAATTGTCTTTTATACGTGCGGCAAATAAACAGTAGCATTCTTTCAAACTTAACAAAGAATACCGCCGCATATTTGGCTACCACAACGTGGGGCTTAACAAACAAATGAATAATACAACTTCATATTTGGCTCCCAAACGTGGGGCTCAATAAATAAATAAACTATACCGTCGCAAATCGTCAAGTCATTTTCTGTGCCCTCCAGCCCCCCAGTCTAAACCATGGCATTCCTGATCTTTCCTTTCTTCCTAAGTTAAGTATATATGCCTCTTTACCCCAATTCAATTTTATTTCATTTGTTAGACTTAGAGAAGGTTTAATTTTACAATCCGATTGTATTTCTGTTGGCTGATGTCCCCTAGTCTTCTTTTAACACCTTTCCATAAGTTTTTGTCATTTGTTTCAGCTCTTTGCAGGCGTGAATAAGTTCTAAATCGAAGCCTCTGCGCCATCTGCCCGACACCAAACAAACCACAGCCCCGGAGTCAACCTAAAACATGAAAGGGAAATGAAATGAGAGGAAATGGGGAGAGAGGAAATACGTGGTAGGATACACTACTCCAGCATTCGCCTTGTGCCAACCAGGAAAAATTACGAAAAACTCAAGAGGAGGGGGCCTCTGGAAATCAAACCCGAGACCTCCCGAATGCGAACCCCCCACGTTACCGTGGAGCCACCTCGCTCGGTACTGTTATGTTACCAAACACTGTTTGATGATATTATCCTCATTTAGCTTCCATACCGTATACCAATATTTCAGTGCTGTTTCCGTTAGCCTAGTCTTTCAAACTCAATTAGAACAGGTTCATTAAGCTAAGATTTGTGTAAGCATAGGTCAAGTCTACAATTTATCACATTTATTGCCTCTCATCCTTCATCTGATCCCCAAATGTCTATTGCATATATCATTCTGTTCTCCACTACAAATTTTTATACCCTTTTTATTTTACTTGCATACTTGATATTGTCTTTACACAGGATCTGGTTGCACTCAGAGCCATTTTTCCTTCTACTAATGCTTTTCTGTATTGACCGCTCCATTTTCCAGTACATAACTTCTAGGTAATATATTTTCTTGACAATCTCGATTTATGCGCTTTCACACCTCCATTTCTCCTTTTCTTTTTAGTTTGTGACCCCAGCTCTCCACCATAATCTTGGATTAAGTATTATTTATCTTAAGACTCCAATCTCTGCAGATGTACCTTTAACTTCCTACACTCTTTACAAAACCTGGTACTAACGTGGAAAAAGCAAAAGTATTTCTCAAAGCAAAACAAGGATATCTGAATATGAAGAACAATTAATATAAATGACCAGGAACTTAAATTTCCAAACAAACAACAGTTTATATATTACTCGATACACATTCTTAATACTGTGGCTTTGTGCAGTTTTACTTTTAACTGTCACTCTTCTTAGTTCTCTCTGTCGCTGTTTTGTTTTTAGCTGTCGCTGTTTCACTCATTAAGGCGATTTAGTTAAATTCTCCGTCACTTCACTTCCTTCTTGACGCAGCTACTTCACTCGGGAGTCGAACACAAAACCTCCACAGCCCGTTGCTCTGCAATAACACTCACTGCACGTCACAACAACCGTCACCAACTCGCTGATATAATCGCTCCTGATACAGCACGAGAAGCTCACGCAACTCGTTCGCTCACTGATTGATCGACTCTGCTGTCACTACTGACTCGATCTCGCGAGAGCGCTCGCTTATATAGCCAGTGAAAAACCCGGTAGGTTCCGTTAGTTCAATAGCGGTAATGACCTGCACAAGACTACTCTTTTCCGGCTGAGAATGTCAGCTGTCAGTTGCTGCCTTCTGTAAGTGCTGTAAAGACCAGAGCTGTTTTCATTGTGCATCTCAGAAGTGAAATCTTATTCAGTCTCCTGTTCATCTGTGTTATGTATGAATTACTTTAAAATAATATTATTTTTGTTGCTGCTGCTGCTGCAGTTACTGTCTTGTTATTAGTACACTGAAATGCTCACCGAAAGATTTACCCTTGAAAAAACAATGTTTATACCCGATGCATATGTAAAACGAATCATGTAGACAGGTGCGCAGAATTTTAGGAGCCAATTCACATAGAGATACTGTAAAATGTCTGATTAATACGTTTATGTCAACTGGATCGCTAAACACTAAACGCTAAACATAAGAAGCAAAAAAAAAACTAGTTTTAATGGTGGAATGATTGATGAAATTTGGCATTATTTGAACGCTCTGTAAAAAAGTCCCTCAGACTTAAGTAGAGTAAGTGGGTGCTTCAAAAACCTCTGTTCGTACAGCTGATAAACTTTTAAAACTTTAACTCCACAGAGTGACTATTGTTCGTGAATAACAACCTCGCAACGGCGAGGAATGCTAGGAATGTCTCGATGCAGATGGACATCACTTATAACAAGGTTAGCACTCATTACAGTGCATGTTATTACTCTTGGAATGCAACGCGGGAGCTTTAGAATGGAAAACCCCAGTGTAGTAGACAGCGCACGGAGCGCTCATTCACGCGATCTCGGCCGGGCCATAAAACGACCGCGCTGTACTTTACGTGATACAAGAATACTGTAATGGAACAATAATGGCACGATATATTGACCAGAGGAGCATTATCTCGTACTTGGAGGAATTTGGTTAATGAGCTCCAGTAATAAAACACAAGATTATATACTGCGCCCGTTAATTATGTATGCGTTTCTGAGTGAATCATCACTTTCTGTTTCCGTTAGATTTGTAACCATTACTGATTATCTAATTTCTCCCACCTTTACTTCTATAACAGTTAATAATTACTAGTCACTTTCTGTCATCGTTACTTTTCTTACTGAGACTGACTAATATACTTTCAGACCTATTAATTTTGTATTCGTTTCGAATAATCATTTACTTTTGTCACCGTTAATTTTCTAACCGTTACTGATTAGTTACTTTCTGTTCTAGTTACTTTTTATCCGTTTCGGAGTAATTAACCAATTCCTGTACTTGCTACTTTTTCGCTATTACTATTACGTTTTGTTCCCGTTACTTTTGTAACCATTACTGAAGTTACCTCGTAACGTTTTACTTCTTTGTCCGTTTCTGATTAACTACTTCCTTCTGTTTCCGTTACTTTTGTGTCGTTTTTGAGTAACCAGTTACTGTTGTTTTATTTTTAATTAATTATTTACATCACATGTTACACCGGTAGGTATATCACGGTATATTTACGGTAATTATGGTACAATTATACAATGTTTTACTGTTCCATATCATTTTGTAGCTTAAGAAAGATATACCTTATAAAACTTGAGATTGTACAGTATTTATAAAATGTTTCATCACTCGGGGCAATGGAGGAGCTTGTAGTGCACTGGTCATTCTCTTGAAAAGATGGTGCATTCCTTCAGAAGGATAAGCTGTTTGAATAGACTTTTCAGGGCAGTCACAATGTGGTGATGGGATTCTATTCATTTTTGAAGGTACGATCTAAAGCAGTCATGATCTGTTAGGAATTAGGAGAGGGTAAAGTTGGGTTCAAAAGATATGGGAAGTCTGTGAAAAATGTTGTGGATAAATAATTTGGTATGTAGTGCAAATCTGGAATTTGTTTAGATTGCGTTCCAGACTTTTATATAGTGCTGCTCTAGTGCCTGCTTATTTATTTCCATTGGGATTACGTTGTAGATAATGGTGATTATATAACCGGTGAAGATCTTGGCTAGATAATCCGCCCGTTCATTGCTTCGAAGTCCATTGTGCGCTTTGATTCGGCGTAGTGTGATATGCGTCGTGTTTTGCAGTTTGACAATTTTCTTCGTTACTGCAACAGATAAAGGATGTGTCGTACGTGTGTTGACTACTGCAAGAAGGACTGCTTTGATGGCGTGGGAAAATCCTTTCGATTCTTTGCGTTGAATCAATTCTATAGCCATGTATATGAAAAAACGTTCTGCTTTAAAGATAGAACTTTGTATGAGTGGTCTTTGTGCTGCGATGTGTATTTCCATCGAGACTTTTTCAACTACCATGACCCCAACATGACGTTCTGTTTTTGAGCCGTCCGTGTAAATGATATAGTCAGCGTGTCCCTACGTGCCGGTGATGTCTGAGCTTATGTAGTCGTCTTTCGGGTGGGTGCCTCTTGTTTTAATAACAATTTCTATGGTTTTCAGGCCAGTAATAACAGTGTTTGCCCGTAAGTCTCTTGACAATGCAATTATGTCGTTGTGGAGAAGAATAGCTTGATAAATGGTCATTGTACCAAATATTGCCTGTAGATCTTCATTGGATACGGTTTTATAGACTTTTTCACAAATAGGAGAAAAGATATTTGCATCTTTGTCTTAGTTTTGCTTTAGCTCTTGCCGATATAAGAAATACCAGGCCTCTACTGCGATGTTATTGGTGGAAGAAAAGCATGTTTGTAGATGGCTATCAGGTTGGGAAAAATATATCCCATGTGGCTTTGAAGCAACGGACCAGGTAGTTTCGAAGTGTCATTGTTTTATTTTCAAGGTACGTTGTATGAGGAAACCAGTACATCTTGCAATCCATCATTACCCCTAGGTATTTAATTTTATCGAGCACTTTCATCTCCCATGTGAGATTGTAGGGTGCTCTTTATATGCTTGTCTATTTTTTTATGTACATGGGCTCAAATGCGGACTAACAGTTACTTTCTGCCCAAGTTACTTTTGTAACTGACAATTAACTTCTGCCATGTTACTGTGTAACAATTAATTATGTTACAGATATAAAATACACCTCAGAATGTTTTATGGCCATCCCTAGCCGTCATAAGTTGACTGAATTGTGTAATAAAACCCATTCTGCTCCATTGCAATGTAGAGAATGCTTTAACATGGGTAGAAATGAAATAGATTTGTCTTTTCTTAGTTCAGGAAGTTTCCGTGAAATACTGATGGGTAGATAAAATCACGTGATAAGTAAATGTCAATTTGGGCAAGTCTTTGAAGAAAATATGGAATAATAATAATAAACATATATTTTATTGAGTGGCCATCTAAATTGTAACTACGCATTTTTCCTTATATGACTTCTTTGTATCTCTAAGAGCTCCAAAGTCCTCAAGTGCATGAGCATCTGCAGGACGTAAAGTAATGTACTTTGCTCAGAGTTTTCGGAAAGTACCTGTGTACCGCTTACACTAAATCCTTCAAAATATTAGAAAACTGGTTAAGTATATAGCTTATTGATGCACAAGCTTTGACTCGGCCACTCACATGAAATGTGGCTTTGTTCCGAAACATCGATTTAACCACTGATCGCTTCCTGCCTCTCACATATTATAACAGCAAACTTGAGACGAGCTTCGTAATTACGCTGCATAAAAGCTTGCTTTTGTTGAATATGATATGGAAACCTCTTAAGACACTGTCTACCAATCCTCCGACATATTTTGTATGGCATAACCTGCTGTGCTGATAAGTGGTGCAGTGACTTTCATGTAGAGCTGTTATGGCATGACCACCATTTTGTCTCCTATGCACGATGCCACACGGATGAAATTTGAAACATCACTCACTGTTAACTGCCATGCTTTTCGCTTGTATTACGGAAAATGGCAAAGAGATGTGTCTTTTAACCACTTATATATAACTTTTAGTTTCTGACATCTCAAACGGATCACCCATGTTTACGCATTTTAACCTAAATAAGCAGTTCTCTACTTTTATGTGAACGATAAATTTTCTCTTGACTCAGATTTCAGGTTATACTCTTAACTCTACTTTTTCAGTAGTGAAATATCATCATTACCCTTAATTACTAGCTCCAAGACTTATGTAAGGATAACTTTGGGTTAGAAGTTGAAGTTGTCTTACTCGAGATGAGAAGGGTTTTGTGTGGCTTCAGAGACTAAGTCTAGTAGATTGAGAAGATTATGATTTAACATGAGATGAGCTAGAATCTTGCACTTATATCTTGATATGGATTCCCTCTCAACTTTGTTCTGCTGATAATGCATAATATTCTAAACGTAAGTAATAATGCCAGGGACTTTACCTAACTACAGTTATCCAGAATATTCTGGAACGGAACACAAGCAAATTAGACACTAACAATATACGGAGTTAAATTGTTAGCAGGAAAATCGATCTTTCAACCTATAGTTTGACTGTGGTGCCATATGATAAGTGCTGTAAGAATAAGCGGACCATAATCCGTTTTGGTTTATCTTTCTTGGTGGGGGGGAAATAGCTCCAGAGTTTTAAATATTTTCTTGTAAGCTTATAGTTTCTAGCAAGTGTATAGTTTATTTAAGGTGAGACATCTGTGAAATTAGTCCAAAAATTGTGAAAAATTCAAAACATTAAATTTATCAAAATGAAATAATAGCAATTTCAAGCTTTAAGAAAATATATTTTTGTTTTCACTTGGTGCTTTTAGATTGCCAATTAGCTGACGTGTTAAATAGATAAGGATATTCTTATAAATAGGCACGCCCACATTAAATTTTGTTTACTCGCAAAACCTTTTTCACTATTTTTCCCTACTCAAAATGCTCCATATGATGTAGTTTAATACTAATTTGTTTCAAAATTGTTGTAATACCTCTCAAAATTTCATTTATTAAAATTGCCATATGCCTTTTTAAAATAATGATGCAGTTTTGAGAAATAAATTATCAGGTATTGAAAAATTAGAATTTCGAAGAGTACAAACAGTAATAATTTTCCTACAATAATTGGAGTTTAATATGAAACATTGACGTAATGGATATTTTTTAAAACTCGTTTAATATAAGACCTGCATTCGTTATGTGAGTATTTTTAAAAATGCTGTTGTAGAGAATTGTATTAGGACAATGAATTTACACACTAAAAATGAACATTAAAATAATCAAATAATTTAGAATTTTGAAATATGTCAAATATATTACTGTTGTGTGTAATATCTGGAATACAGTTAAAAGCATGTCCCATACACTGTGGATTTTGCAAAGTTCACAGATGCTTTGTTTTAACAAGCATCATATTTTATTAGAACCTAGCTAATTAATGACAATATTAAAACATAAAATAATGAAACCTCAGGTGAAATATTTGTTACAGCTACATTCCATTGTGGAATAACATTTCTTCTGGTGTGCAGAAAATATATATCTATTCTTTGCAAATTAAGTTCATTTTGATTTAAACATGGAGTATTGATGACTTCTGACGACAGGTTATCAAAATATTTCAGTAAACCATAAACCCCAAGAATAAGGTTTTCACAAGAACATGGCAAAGGTTTTTAATAAATAAGAAGAAAACAATAAAAATTAACCCTTTAAATTCCAGATGCTCTATTTGAATATTACTAACCTACAGTCACCAAAACCGTTTATTTTAATGGATGAATTTAATAGCCATAACATTCTATGGCGATGATACAAAATTGACACCAGAGGAAAAATTATAGAAAAAAGTATTAGGCGAATTTGACTTTATGTTAATAAACTCTACAAAACCTACTTGCTATGATATTGCTCATGGGAGTAGCAGCAGCAGCAGCATAGATTTCACTTTTGCACCTGATATCTACGAAAGTGACCATCTTCCCATCATAGTCACAAGTGAAAGTAATTATCCCAGCAAAACTCTCAAATACTCCACAATGTTAGGTGGAATATCCATTGAGTTCATTTGGCAGAAGTTCAGAGATACTGTCAAAATCTCTTAAAAAAACCTAACACCACCTGACAAATTTTCAACAAAACACATTAACATCATACACGAATTTACGAAAGTTATCACCCAATCTGCAGATGCAAGTGCTCCAAAAATAATTTTGCCTAGTTCAAAGAGAAGGTTCCCTGGTGGAACGAAACCTGCAAAAAAGCTATAAAGAATGAAAACCACGCCTTTTATCTCTATAAAAGGAAACTTACACCTGAAATGCACAGCAACAGCTCGTAAAGTTATCAAACAAAGTAAGAGAGATTATTACATATCATTTGTCCCATCATTCATATTAGAAACACCCTCCAAAATAGTATGGGATAAAATCAAAAGAATAGCTGGAAAATATAGTCAAATCCATATCAAAGCCCTTGGAAATCAAATTACTGGAACCTTTATAAATGAAAATGAACACATAGCTGATACGCTTGCAAATGACTTTGCCAAAATCTCGAATAACTCCAAATTCTCATCTTAAGTTCGTCTTTCGTTTACAAGTGAGGCTATAGTAACATAAACTAACCTTTCTGATAACGGCCGCTTTCTAAATGATGAACTGCAACTTCGTGAATTACAAAACGAGCTAGACAAATGTGGAAAATTCAGCCACGGTCCAGATTCCATACTTTATGAATTCATCAAACAGCTTCCATCCATAGCATTAAATTGCCTTCTAGCAATCTATAATTTTATGTGGACTTCAAACCTATTTCCTGACTGATGAGTAAAGCTATCTAATTCCGAAACTGAAACTATAAAAAGACAAATTAGCTACAGAAAGTTATCGTCCAGGTTCTCTAACCAAGACTATGTGTAAACTACTAGAAGAGATAGTTACTAAGAGATGGTATCTTGAAAACATCATATTTTTAACAGCATACAAAGTAGACTTAGGGAAGCGCATTCAACTTCAGACATCTATTTGTGTAGAATCTGAAATTCAGAATGCTTTTATCAACAAGCAATACTGTGTAGTAGTTAGTCCAGATTTTGAAAAAGCATCCACGCAGTATGAAAATATTATATCATTGACGTTCTAAAGACATATTTCTCAGGAAATATACCACAGTTCTTAACAAACTTTCTTCAGGATCGACAAATTCAAGTCAGAGTAAATGGGTTTCTATCAAAGAAATTCACAGTAAAGATTGGAGTGTCTCAAGGATCAGATATTAGCGTAATATTGTTCCTAATATCATAAATGACATTGTTTCAAACATATCACCACTGTTTAAGCATGTCATTTTTGCAGACGATCATATTTTATCTTGTACAGGAAAAACATTGATATAATTCAACAATTACTGCAAGGTCAATTTTAAAGATTAAAAAGTGGGCGTAAGTTACAGGGTTTAAGTTCTCAAAGACAAAATCCAACTGTATTTGCTTCTCTAAAAGAAGGTGTAATGACAGAGTCTCTAACTGTATATTGACAACCAGAAACTTGAACTACTCAAGAAAATCAAACACCTACAAAGCATTTATTAGAACAAAATTGGATTACGGTGGTATTATTTAAATACTGCAAGACTTTCTACTCTGCAAATGTTGGATTCAATACAAACCACACCACTTTGAATAACACTTGAAGCTTTATGTTCCGGCTCGACAGCAAGTATACAAATAGAAACAAGTGGATCTCCACTTGAAGTTAGCAGAAAACAATTGATTTCAACATATGCCCTCAAGATAGCGACGATGTCCGATTCTCGAATGAAAAAGTATATATTTCATAAAAGACTTAAAGAAACCGTCAAAAGGTCATTAATAATACCTTTATATCTGAGAGTCTCCAAATATGTCGAAGAACTCAACATTTGACTTCCTTCTGTGTCAAAAATAAACCCCTCTCTTGCTATTCCGCCATGGACAATCACTTCACCTAAAATAAATTTAGAACTGAACATCATCTCCACATAACAAATGGATTCCTCAGTTTACCGCCAACTATTTAATGAATTGCATGACAGATATGGAAAACATACAGCAATTTACACAGATGGATCAAAGTGTAATGATACAAATGCTTGCGCTGTTCTTTATCCAGACCACACTGTGTTATTCAGACTTGCTGATTTTTGTATCATCTCAAGTGAACTGTTTACACTTAAACAAGCTGTGATTTATGTTTTGAATACCTGATGTTCAAACTTATTTGATATATAGTCGGATTCTAAAAGTGGACCACTTGCAATAAACAATCTGTCACCAACCAATATTCTTACATAACAAAATCAATCACTACTTGATAGAGTCAATAAGCAAGGAAAGCAAGTGTCTTTAGTATGGATTCCGTCCCGCATTGGAATACAAGGCAACGAATTGGTCAATCAGGAAGCAAAATAAACCACTAAACATCCACTAAGTGACCCAACTATAACTGTTATCTCAATCATTCAGAAGAAGCTCTACCAACATTGGTAGACAGGATGACTTGACTCCACGAGAAGCATAATTCCGTGATATAATATCGAGTTTTTCGACACATCTTTCCAGTAATACTCTTTCTGGACAAAATCAGGTTTTAATATTCCGGCTGAGAATGGGCCATACCAAGACCACGCACAGTTATCTTCTTTCAAAGAACCAACCACCCATCTGCCATCAGTGTAACATACTGTTAACGACGAAACACATAAGCGTGGAATGTCCACAATACGATTAATGGAGACTATACTACCAGATACCCAATGATTTACAAACAGAACTCACTATTCGATGTACACTGAGATCAGTTTCTTAAAAGCATAAATGTATATAAAAGTATATAGAGTTCAATCAATATGATTAGTTATAGTGTCACAATTTTGTACTAGTTCGTTGTATTGGTTTAAAACTGCCAGTATGTTAAATGACCTCATTGTTTTATTGTTGAATATTTATTTTATAAACAGTTCGAAAGTCGCGATATGAATAATATGTTAAAACGATTATAAGCTAAACAAAAATATGGTCCGTTTGGTCACAATAACAACATCACTCACGAGACAAGGTTTTATTGATAGTAATATGTGCCTACATATATACATTAATTTTCCACATAATCGCCGTTCACATCTATATATTTGCTGTAACGCTGCAGCAGCTGCTTAAACTACTCGGCTTAGAAGTCTGCCGCCTAAGACAGGAATCAGTTGGTAACGCTCGTCTTGAGTTCATCGCCGATTTGTCCACCCAGCCAACGTTTCAAATGCAAGAAGAGGAAATAGTCACTTGTGCCAGGTCAGAACTGTACGGAGGGTGGTCAAAGAGTTCCCAACGACACTCTTGAATCTTCTCTTTGGTTTTGGCAGTGGTATGCGGGCGTGCGTTGTCCTGCAGTAGGATGATGCCAGGCAACAGTTTCCCGCGCCGTTGATTTTGAATCGCACGTCTCAGATTGGTAAGTATTGCACAGTACACGTCAGCAGTAATTGTTGATCTACGGTCCATGAAATCAATCAAAGGAACACCTTTACGTCCCAAAACACATAGCCATCATTTTGCGATTCGTGTCCGGCAATTGCTTACTTTTTTGATTTGGGTGAATCGGAACGGCGCCATGCATTGACTGTTGTTTCGATTCTATATTGGTGTACGCTATACATGTCTCGTCACCCGTAACACTGTGGGAAAATAAACCATCTCCATATTGTCTATAGCGCTCCAAAACTTTCGTGCACTACGCATTCGTTGCTCTTTGTGCTGACCGGTGAGCAGCCATCTCGCACAAAGTTTCCGATATTCAAGTTGTTCAGTGACAATCCTGTAAAGTGAAGTTCGAGCAACATTTGGGGATTAATCAGCCAGGCCACTAATCGTCAAACACCGATCACTTCGAAGTTATGGTTCACTTGCTCTACGATGTCGTCGGTCCGAGTACTGGGTCTAGCACTCCGTTGTTCATCGTGCACATTTATGTGGCCATTTCGAAATTCTCAACACCAGTGTCGAACCTGTTTGTCACTCATTATGACCGTCCATACACGAGACATAACTCACTATGAATGTCTGCAGCTGACGATGCTTTTGCCAGCAAAAATCTAATCACACCGTGAGCTTCACAATTGGCGGGAGCTACGATTGTCGCGGCCATTGCGATCTGCTCTCACTGACCGGAAACGCCTACTGCGTCACATCAACACTGCGTTAGATTCCTCAGGATTTGATAGACGGCGCTGCAGCCGTGAATCGTCATTCAGCCTACCATCCATTAAATATTGTTCACCAGACCTTAGTTTTGGAATACGCTCGTAATTAGCGTGTGGTCTTTCTCTGCAACATTTTCTATGTTAAGCATTAATATTCTGGAAATTTCGCAGATTTCATTGAATAATCTAAGAATTACTGTTAAATTAAGTTGTGCATTTTGAGCAAGATAATACTAAAGTCCAGAGAGATTATAGTGTTACACCAAAGAAACCAAAGGGATGGGTCTAATTATACAATTCTTTGCTCTGTGTATGGAGTGTCATCGAAATTTTGCATCTTAGTAGTTGAAAAGTATTCACATAATTAGGAAAACCAAATATCTCATACTTCATCAGAATCATGTGATCGGAATAACTGAAGGCATCTCTGTTATCTATTGCATATCCTTGCGACCTAGGTGATGTCAGTTACAAGTATCTACAATAGAAATTATTATTCAATGATTTAGTGCCATCGTTTGGATCTCCATTGCATGCATATCAAGCTTTAAAAATAATCCTTACGATTTCTCAAGAAACATAATTTTAAAATGAAAATTAGCAGAACACAATAATTACATGTAATAATAATAATAATAATAATAATAATAATAGGAATTAACTAATAAACAGTAGCTTGAGAATGGTATAGACAGCTTACGTATAAATTTAAGGGCAGTCTAAATAGCGAAAATTGCCTAAAAACAACCTAAAAGTAGAACTTCTAATGCAGTGCACACAAGCTATAAGCTTTACATTATCGCACAGTATGACCATGCGATAATCTCCTGCGTGACCACCTTTGGCTTCAAGTCCAATCATATAGCAATTACCCTTTGTGTTTGCACATGTTTAATAACTCGACTTGGTTTGATTAGGTTTTACTTTTCGTTTTGTCGTTTCACATGATGAATTTCTCATGGGGCCCGCAATACCTATTCGCATTACCAATTGCCATACTTCAGTTTATCGCAATTCGTTGTAGAGTTAACCTATACGTTATAACAGCAGCTTTCTTTCATCTAAAACGTTACTCTTTTATCTAACATACGTAAATATTAAATGGCAGAAGCTATGAATTCAGAAGACACTGAAATGGAAGTTAAATTACAGAAGCAGCAGAAAGAATAACATGAAGATATTACCCCCAAAAATCCAGAAAGCAATATTAAATAGAATTTAAGCGCTTCATTGGCTGTTGTAAGCGAAAACATCGTGAAAACAATTTCACTGTAGCTAGCGAAATCAACAAAATATCTGATATCTCGTATTTTTAATGTCATTTCTCTTGTTTCAACAACACGTTCTAAACGTGGTATCTGTTAGAATAAGCGTGATATCAATATAATATTATTGATACTTTACAAATTCGAGTGCTGTCTAAAGCGTTATTAAAAGTGATTCTATTTTATCTTTTTGGATTGCAAAACGAAACCCTGATTTTACAGCCTGTATCATTATGCATTATTTTAGTTTTTATACAACATTATTAATGGCAGTTTTCCCTTTAATTCCATATACGTTATTGTGGACATAATATTCATATTTTTAAAAATAACATCTGCCACTTTGTGCTATGAATTCTCAACCACTTTACCGAAAAAAACCATAACTCCTACACACTAAGGACTAGAAAACTATTATTTTAGGGGAAAGTTTGCTCTAGAAGCTGGTATTACTGTTAAGTAAGCCAGTTTTGCACTCAAGCTAGATTTCTTTCTATATATGTGATTTTGTTTTTTCCTCTTTTGTTTTAAACAAACTTTTCTGTGAATGAAACTTTCTGGTATAAGGATCTGCTTTTTCAGAAACTATTAGGTTTTACTGTGGATCTACTTTGATGTTAATAATATGGTTATTTAAAATAACTACTATGGTGTTTTAATCAGAGGATGATGTAATTAAGGAAATAATCCTATCCTGCATAAGATAATGGATCTGTGAAATTTGACCAAAAATTGTAACAAATAAAAAAAGATGTTTTTTTCACAATAAAGTAATAGGAATCCTAAACTTAAAGGTATATTCTTTCCCACTTAGGGCATTTAAACTTTCAATTAACTGACACTAAATGGACATGAGTATTCTTGTTATTAAGCATGCCCAAAATGTAATTTTTTACTAGTTTATTTCAACGTTGTTGTACCGCCTCTCAAAATTACACTAAACATTACCTTATACGTTTTTAAAATAATGTTCCAATTTTGAGAAAAAAATTTTAACTCTTGAAAAATTAAGAACTCTAATGTACGAAAGTAATAATTCTTCTAGAATAATTGGGGGTTAATATAAAGAATATGATATAATAAATCGCATTTTAAGTTAACTTACTTTAAACCCTGAATTTTTATGTGAAACGTTTTTAAAATACAAGTTGTGGAGGATTTTTCTTAGGAAGAGGAATGTGCACAAAATAATACTTTTAATAACCTGTAAGACAGAAGTTTCAAAAAATGTCAAAACAGTACCATTGTAATGAGTAATAACTAGCATAAATGTTAACTAGATGACTTACACACTGTGGATTTACCAAATTTTACAGATGCATTGAATCTGTGAAACTTGTTGGATAAATATCGTAAGTAGTTTTTGAGATAGTGGATCATAAATTCGGTAGATTTAGGTCTTAATATCCGCTTAATACTCCTCGGAAGAAACTGCAAGGTTATGCTTAATGTTCTTTTAAGGATATTTATGAAATCCTATATTCATGCCACAAACACAAGTATTGTAGGACTAAGGAGGAAGTGAGGAAAAGTTCGAATGAGGCTTTCGTCTAAGTTTGTAATCCGAAACCAATTTTATACCATAGGACATAAAATTCCAGCGGTAAGGCCTATAGTCTATTCCGTCCTTACTCCATCATTCCCATCCTTTCCTTGGGTGACCGACATGTTCTACCTTGAGGTGCATAAACATGTACGATCCTGGGTATTCTGTTTTCATTCATTCTCTTCACGTATTCCTTCCATTTACCCTTATTTTCTTCGATCTTCTCATTTAGTTCATATTTCTTTAATTCTTCACGCATATGTACATCTCTTATTGGATAGGCAGGCAGGCAGCTTTATTGGTTTCAAATTATTAAAGTTATTACACATATATTCAGCGTATAAGTCACTGACCGTACATGTATATTTAAGTTACAAATTACATTAAAAGTAACAACAAGAAACAAAGAAAAAGAATACAAGAGAAAAAAACAAAAGAAAAGAAAACAGTAGAGATAAATTGTCTCTAACTAAACAAATCTGACCTGGCTTCGCGCACTTTAACGAAGAAATTGCCCATTTTTGCCAGTTCTTCTTGTCAGCCAGTAGATCCCAACATGCCAATCTCCTTAGGATCTAAGAATTCTTCTTTGAGTTTAATCGTTCGCTGGTTCTCCCACTGTGCGCATTCCGCCAAAGTTTGTACCCAGTTTTCACCCAAACCACAGAAGGCTCAGATTTTTCTACCGGAAACGTCAGTAATTTTCTGTTCCTCCAGTCTGCTAGTCTAAACCATGCTCTTCCTGATCTTTCCTTTCTTTCTAAGTTAAGTATATGTGCCTGTTTAACCCAATTCAACTTTATTTATTTTGCAATACTCAGAGAAGGTTTAATTTTACAATTCGATTCTATTTGCTATCGTCTGATGTCTCGGAGTCTTCTTTAGATACCTTTCCATAAGTTAGTCATTTATTTCAACTCTTTGCTATACTGAACCCACTCTTGAATTCCTCAACCCTCTTTCCAGATCAGTTGCCCAAAACTTAGGAGGCAGGTTTTCTGCTGGTACTTTTAAAATTTGGACCGTAGTTAAAAGTATTTCCCTGCATCAACCTCAACCAGTACTTCACTGCGCTTATTTTACAGTGTATTGTGTCTTCGTAACATTCCACTCCTCTCATTACCCCAGAATTTGATGTACCTTGTGAAATTCAAGATAACTAATTTTCAAATGTTAACTGTATTTATTCACAGGCTCAGCTTCTTCTGTATAATATAATTGGCTGTATTATAGTACAAAAGCGTATAAGCGTGAGCGTACGTATTAGTTAATTTAACTGTCCTCGTACTTTATAGTTAGTTACTGAGAAGTCCTTTCCTATACAACCTTTCATGGCTCACAGAAGTCTCACTTCGGCGCTGTATATCTTACTTCTGTCACTCTGTTTTAAGATCCAGCATTCGTTTCCATGTAATGAATTGCATCTTATCTTACAAACTTTTATTTATTGTCAACAAATTTGTTAGGGGTTATTTACATTAGGTTATATATCATTATCTCTGTCTAAACATAATGTTACACACCAAGCACTTAAAATGGGAATCTGTTCCAGGGTTTTTCCTTTTATACTCATCTTTGAGCAGAAAGGATATTTCAATTGGTGTGCTTTTATTTTAGTTTTCTTTTGTGGTATTCTTAAATGATATTATTTACTTATTGTATGCAATTTAAACACTGCTCTCTGTAAATTTCTTCCCTATTGTGTATAATGACAACATCTGCATTGAGTAGGATATTTGGTTTTTCCCTATTATTTTTATCCCTGAGTTAATTTATTGTTTCCATTTCTGAATATCATCATATATAATGAGATTGAAACGCTTTGGAGACCGACTGAATCCTTGTCTAAGCCCTTGATTCGTCTTAATTGCTTGCGTTTTATTCCATTTATATTTATCTTTGTTGTTGATATTTTTATAAACTCTTTACAACATTAATTATATGCAAGGGATATCTCTTTTTTTTCCATTATATTCCTATAATTTACTTCTATCCATATAATTAAAAGCTTTAGTAAAGTCAATAAACAGCACCTGCATTTCTTAGTTGACTTTTTATCTCCTCTCTAAAAGTCTTTCTATTCTAAAAAGCGTTTAACAATTTATGTTTCTTAAAAACAGACTGTTCTTCCCCAATAACGGTTCTGTTATCGTTCTAAGACGTTTGTTAATTGTTTGTGTATATACCTTATAAGCGGTGTTTAGAATTCTAATTCCCCGAATTATTACAGTATATTAGTACATAACTTGGAACGAGTAATTTCCGCGCATACTAACATTCCCAGCTATCAAAAATAGTTATTGTTCTCTAGTGATTTTGACTGCTGGTATTCTGACCACTATATTTAATGTGTATATTATTTTAAACCTATATGTTGATCGATTTAACCCATTGGAAGTGTAAATTCTTATTTTACGTCCTATGTCTAGGCAACCATTGGTCATTGATTTCACTAACAAGATCGTTTTTCTTTGCTCTGTCTTTTATGACTGAGGAGAAGAGTTAAAGTCCGCACATAAATGGGTGGTTTGTTATCCGCGCCGTAACGAAAGCTAGCGACATATTGCTCTTGCCAAGCGATCAGGAGACATCAAAACCTCTCCGCAGCAAGTTTTTACAGCTCTCCCACCCCTTTTCTTTGCAAGGCAATTTTCGACGTTTTACAGCGTAGAGAAACCCTTGCTGCTTTCATTCCTCGTGAAGGCATCCGGGACCATTCTGAAGACACATGACGTCTGCAGATGGGAGGTGGAGGTTCTGCTTCCCTAGAAAAGGTCGTGACCCGTCTGAAAAGCATCCTCTTTCAAACTCTCATATGAGAGGGAAATGACGAAAAGAAGGGGAGGGAAATATCCGGCATTCCCTTAGAAATGACCATAAAACACTGCTTAGAATGCAGACAAACAAGATAGCCAAAGAAAGCCTGGAATTCCAGTAATAATTCATCCAGGCTTTGAGTTTTTCTACTATCTCGTGTTTTATATTAGTTCTGGAATCTTGCCGTTTATCATATAGTTTTTATTCTTTTAAGTGGTTTCAGAAATTCCTTAAACAGTTAGGCAATATGTATTACCATACTCCGTAAGCATTCACTAATATATAGTTGTTATATCAGCTATGGTTGATGATAGCCGCAGACATTTATTGAATGACCTCATATGAAACTTAGTTGAATCTTCACTCCAAGGGCCAAAACTGTTAAAATCTGTGTCAATTTGCCTTCCACTCTCCTTTTTGGTACCCAATTAATACTGAAAATTTCTGTTTAACTATAGATGCAGTACAAAAACGTAATTCTTGCAGGGGTTAAGCACTCTTGCTGTTCCATTTTCACAGTGCTCGGACAACCTACTCCTTCGTCGCCCAAACTCTCTTCTCCCTTGAGATTGGTGGGTGTTCACCAAGTTTGGAATTCTTTCGTTTTCTATATGAGCCCTCTAGTTGTCTTTATGATTTTCTAATTTCTAATCTTAACTGTATATATTCAATTCTTTTCTCGCTCTAGACGTCGATGTTTCACCGGAAATGTATATTTTGAGGCCCCCAGAAACTAAAACAGATGTTTAAAAAACCATCCATGTGTGCTCTGTGAACACTAAAAACGGTAAGTTGGTTAAACACCAAACTTGGGATTTTAGGACAGCATCTTCCAAGTATACGACACCAAGTTTTTCAATATAATTCCCCCATCCCCAACTACACTTTTCATGGAACATGCTTCGAAGCTTTTTATTTTCGCAAAAATATCAGTAAATTATTTTCATTAAAATACCATATTATTCAGCTATTTTCTTGACAAATATAACATATTTTGAACTTTCTGTAACTAGCTGTGAAGACGTCTTCATTTAGAAGAAATTATATATAATCTTGTGTAAACGGTTAACATTAACCGGAAGACGAAAATGTACTACACAAAAATATAGCTCTCTTTAAGACCTCGCAATTTATTTCAAATAACTTTTTTCGTGATATCAGCCATTTATGATATCTCGGTTATCAATGATTGAAATTTTTCAATACGTCATCAATCTTTAAATTCCTGTCGACATTCAGTCGTTTGTGGTGATTGCATGAAAGGGGTATGAAATTTTAAGGCCAGCATATAGCGTCCAGTTCTTAAACTTTTGACCGTTGCTATTTCCTTTTCATCTGTAACGGAATGTATTCTAGTAGCACTTTAGTTTTGTATACTTTTGGGTTTTGTTTTGAATAGTTCTATTTATAGTCCACATATTACTTAACATTTTTAAATTTATTTTACTGTCATAACTTACATTGCCTAGGTAATCAAACTAAAACACTTGTTGCAACTGTTTGTTTCTGTCGTCATCTTTAAGCGCAAAGGATGTTTACCTTTGATGGACCATAACTTTTGTGATAGATATTTTTAGGTGATATTATTTCTTACTTTTACTGAACTTATATACTGAACATTATAGGTTATCCTTACTGTTCCATATTATTGTTAAAACACCGGCTTTAAGCAGTATATTTGGATATTTATTTCTAGTAATTGTTACTTTCTATACTATGTATAGTAAATAGAAAAGATATTACATTCCACCCAAAAATTCGATAACTAGGTTTCACTGGAAAACACATGTGCTAAGGCCCCCTGAATCCAAATAAGGCATTTTTAGAAACATGCTGTGTATGTGAACACTATAAATTAAAAACGGTATTTATTTTTCAATAGGTTCCACAGATGCGACACGAAGATTTTCAACAAAATCACCCGACCTCAAATTATCCTATATATGGAATATTTTTCGAAGTTGTTGATTTTCTAAAAAAAAATGGCTACAACGATTTTGATTAAATTACCATTTATGATAGATATCGCATGACAAAGTGTATATCCTGAATTTCCTCTTCATTAGGAAGCATTTTCTACAATCTTACATAACTGATAAACGATAGACTAAAACTTACTGCACAAAAAATGCTGATTTCTTTAAAACACACTATTTATTTAAAATAACATTTTTGTGGCATAAGGGTTACATTTCTTGGCAATTCTCTTAAAGTCTTTTCAACATTTAGTTGTTTCTCGCAATGTCATGGAAACAGTAGGGAATTTTAAGGCCGCGTATATCGTCCAGTTCTTAAACATTTGACTATCGCTGATCTCTTTGTATCTATAACGAAAGTGTAATATAGCTATTTCTGTAAATCTTTGTTTAGATTATGATGTAGTAGATAGAAAAATAAGCTTGAATGAGAATACTTTGTATACTCAGTAATAATCGATAGAGGGTAGAGAAGGTAATGCGAGTGCATCACATCAGATTTTTATATCTAGGGTTATTTTATTCTTCCATTTGTTAATTATATCAACATAAATGCAGGAAAGTGTATGTAACAGAGTACAGTCCTGTCATATTCTATGGTTTATCTTATGGGTTCTGAGTTTGACATGTCTGCATCTATTAGTATCATGCCCAGTTTTAAGTACTGAGACTTTGTCCAGATTTAACTCTCACCTCACTCATTTCTCACCGTCAGTATTGATCTCGTTCATCTTTCAGTGGGACTTCTGTTACTTCACAATGTCACTTCACTAGTGTAAACTAGTTCAGATGTCCTTATCACTTCGCTTCCTTCGCGATGTAGCGGCGTAGTAAAACACATACGGCCCAGCCTCTTCTTCCGATAGCTCACTCGGTCGGGAGTCGAACTCAAGACCCCTTTTTGTATCCCTCGCATTGTACGTCGCAACTGACGTCAGAGCCTCACTAGGAGAATGAACTTTATGTTGCACCAGAAACACACTAACTGATTCACTCACTGACTCACTAACTCCCCTACTTACTGACTTACTTGCGAGAGCGCTCGGTTATATAGGCGCTGGTTAGAGTTTGACAGTACATTCTGTGCAGCTAGATATATAAAATGATAGCCATAATAATATGAAAGTAAATGTTAGTAACAGTAGTCATAATATTATTAAATAAGACTGGGAAATGAATATTACTTGTAAAGATGAATATGCATTGAAGAGGCAGAGAAAGCAGCATGCAGGAAACGGGGAGGGTTTTTCCCCATTGTAGCCGAGTAAGGCAAAATACGTTTTTGTTTATGTACTGTAAGATCGCCTGAAAAAAATGCGTGGAAATGGTCATTGCTCTGATAGCCGCAGGCATAGGACTTCATGTGGAAACTTAAAGAAGCTCGAAATCACGTGATAGCGAAATGGGGGATAGCAAAATTCAGAGAGTTTTTAAAATCACTTGTTCTTGGTATTCCCTTGGAGGTCGTTCTAAAAACCAAATCTGGGTTGCAGTTCAAAGCAAATTTATAGAAAAGTGTCGGCAGGTAGGAGCGGTAGTTTGAAGTATAGCAGTAAATGCGGTGCCCAAAGAAATGCATGTATATGGTGAGGCTCCATTTGGAATGAGATATAAAAAGGTGACGGAAAATAAACGGGTAGAAAAACGAACCAGTCGTGTTATGCATCATAGCCTTGATCCAAAGACCCATGCAACAACCTAAGCTAGCATCTAACCCGGGACAATTCCTACAAATTTTGTGCTGCCAATTTGGCGCATACCTCCTTATACCCTCTTAAATTCCACAAGATACTGGTCATCTGACGATAACGCTTCCGCTTCTGCTGTTTACGCTGGACGAGAGCGCTAGTTATCTTTGTTTATCTTGGCCCAACCTCCCGAAGCATAGCCTCTGAATCACGTATATACAAACATTTAATAACTTCAACAATATATCTCGAACAGCCTTCCGACAATATATTTCTATCAATTGAGTTAAAAACGTTTTCGAAGTCAGTGAATATAATATACGTTTTCAAGCTGACTTCCCCTCTTTTCTTCTAAAACCCTTTAATACTAAATACAACAATGTGATACGCACCTTTCATGAAACCCGTTCTTCTTTAATATACATTTATATACACTTCCGTTTGTGAAAATTGCAACACTAAGAAGGAAACACATGAATTCAATTAATTTAATACCACAGGTTAGGTACATGACAAGTAACAAATGATAAACGTTTCAAATCTATACATGACCTGTGAACCCTAATATTTGGTGTGGCCTCCATGCGCTGTAATTACAGCTGCTATACGTCGTGGCATTCAATCAAAAAGGTTCTGAGTAAGTTCCTAAGGGATTTTCCCTCTACGCAGTTTGTATTCGAGCCCACAAATACGTGACACCGGTTACTGGAGGACCGTGACGCACCGGGTGCCGACCAATCATATCCCAGACATGTTCGATGTGCGACATGTCAGGCGAACGTGCAGGCCAGGGAAGCAATGGTACCCGTCGTTCTTTGAAGAAGACTTCTACGTTCCTCGCAAAATGTGGCCGGGCATTGTTCTGTTGAAATGTGCCCTGCGGAGATGTCTGAAGCAGGGGGAGTACCTCAGGCTCTACAACCACCGTTAGGTACCGGTTGCTGTACAAAGTGCCCTCAATTCTTAGGAGGCGAGATCGGTTGTTGTAACCAATGGAACCCCAAGTCATCACAACTGGTGTTTCTCCGCTATGCCGCTCAACAATACAGCCCTGCAGGTTGCGCTCACCACGATACCGCCGGACACGTATGCGACCATCACTATAGGACACGTTGAAGCGAGACTCGTCCAAAAAGACTACATTTTGCCACTCAGCATCCCAGTGACGGTGTTCAAATGCCCATTGCAGTCGGCGGAGCTTGTGGTTTCTGGACAATGGAAGCCGACGTAATGGCATGTATGCAACCAATCCAACCTGCAGTAGACGGCGACGAACCGTTGATGCAGACAAGTTCATGCCTATTGCAGTGCTCCAGCGTCGAGCCAACACTGTGGATGAAGCTCTACGGTTCATAATGGCCATGCGGACAAGATGACGGTAATCCCGTGCTGTGATCATGTTCCGTGGTCCAGTACGCGCTCTTCGCTGCGTACGACCTTCATCTATCCACTGTTTCTACACAGACATCACTGTCGTAGCAGCATGAAATGTCACGGCATGACAAACCCGCTTCCCGGAGACCGATCATTCTGCCCCGTTCGAACTCACTCACATGCCGATATGGCTCTCTTTGACGTCGACGAAGCATACAGCACTCACTTTATTGTTTCCACCTTGTTGACAGCTCTGCACTGACTACACTGGGCGCAACACTGACCTTGTTCGGACCGACACGGGCGTGTTCTGCTCGGCCTATGTGTAACGCATCTCTCTGCAAACCTAAGCACTTATTGCTTGCACACTCTCTACACTTCCACCAAGTTTGGAGTTATTCGGGAAATTCTTTCTTGGTGTTGCAATTTCACAAACAGCAGTGTATAATCTATCATTCATTATTTTAGCATATATTTAATATTTAACTGATTTATATCTTTATCGTTTTCCGCACTTACATAGATTTCCTTTCTTAAATTGTTAGATATACTCAGATATTCTTAGTGAATCTAGTACCTTATAATCACGCCAGCATGTTTTATTTTATAAAAGCCCCTTTAATTGTAGCCAGAGAGAATCAGAAACAGCTGTACAAAATGAATAGACTAATGTGTCCTTAATTTGTAAGAAATATTTTTACAGAACTATCCCATTTCTTGCCCCCGAATGCAGCCGAGAACCAACAGTACTACACGAAGGCCAAGAAAGCCTTCAGTCAATGTGGTTTAAGCAGTTTTATTAGTTTACGTATGGAGTAGGTTTACCAGCTAGGTATAAACCAGCATTTTATAGGAACCTAAAATTCCTCCACCAAAATACTGGCTTAGCGACACAGAAATACGTAACCCGGAATACTACTATGAAGAGGGACAGATACTTGGGATGTCGAAACGTTCTCTGAGAAAACGTTCTGAAATATTGTGCATGCCTTATTAGATAGTTGCAAGTACTGAAATAATCACTGTATTCTGTCAAAAATATATTTTTTTCGGGGTCATACAGTTCTTAAAATCTTGTGTTCTTTCTTTTAGCCTAGATCTTTTTTTCTGCTACCGCTTATATTAGGCATGCCAAACCAAATGTCCTACCTTCAGGAAGAAATTTTTCTTAATTTTATATAACGTGTAAACCATGAAAGATAGACAACGCATACCCTACCGAAATGTATATCTATTTAAAAACAAAATTTATTTGAAATAATTTTTTTGGCATTAACCATTTGCTAGGTGTGCATTGTTATTGGTTTGAATTTTTCATTAGGTTTTTAATTTTTTTTAAAGTGCACTCGCTATGTCGTTTCTTGCGCATGCAAAGAGTATGGAATTGCATTACCAGTAAGCAATGACCATAGCTCAGAAACGAAAATTCAGATAAATACCAAACTTCGTATTTGAATTCAGTATCTTTCAGGGATGCGACACGAAGTTTTAGAAATTTTTGTTTTTCTAAAAAATGGCTCAAAGGATTTTGTTTAAAATACCATATACGAAGTACATTTAGATTAGAAATAAACTATATCTTGAAGTTTTTGGGAATAGCCTTTGAAGTCCTCTTCGTTCGGAAGGAATTTTGTATTATCGTGTTTTACAAGAAATCTAAATCTCTTTAAAACACGCGATTTATTTAAAATATGTTCTTTTGTAGCATTGGCCATTTCTGAGATACCGTTATTAAATGTTCCAGTTTTTCAATACTTGTCATTCTTTTTAACTCCCATCGATTTTCAGGTTTTTCTCGCGATTGAATTGAAAGAGTAAGTAATTTTAAGGTCAGCATTTATCATTTAGCGTTCAGTTCTTAAACATATGACTATCACTGTTCTCTTTGTATCTATAACGAAGAGTGTAATTTAACTATTTTTAAAGGTTTATTTGGATTAAAATGTAGTAGATAGAAAAATAAATTTTAGTACGAATGGTTTATATACGCACTAATACATATAGAGGGTAGAGAAAGTCATATGGATGTATCATGTCAGATTGTTTTTGCTGTATTTTAATGTCTGTTATTGTATCACCAAGGTTATAAATATGTGTTTCTTTGCAGCGGTTCTTTGCTACACAGTGGAAGATAGTGACGTCTTCTGGTCACCATCTTGTTTTCCAACCGAATTTGGCAATTAAGGAGTTTTGACTGAATTAATTAATTATATACTAACGGGTTTCCTGGCTAGTCATTAAAGGTTGCAATGAAGCAAAGATTTACAGTCTCAGGTTGTGCTTGCGGTATAAAGTATGTTGAATGATTACACTGAAGCTAAATTGACTGTACGATTTTACTTTCGTCATCACAAATTAAAAATGTATATTACACGTTTTCCTCCGTGTATCACTTATGTGAAATTTTACGTGTTAATCACTGCAATTACTTCGACCGTTAGTTTCCGACCATTATCGCGCAAATGTATTTAACTTACATATTTTGTTAACACGTTTCACAAAATTTAGACTGCCATGTAAGTACGTTCTTTATTGATTATAACTTTTTTATGCGGAGGGATTACCTTTTATGTTTTTGGGGGTATTCATTATGCTAACGTTGCGTGTGGCGCAGATACATTGTGTGTAAAGTTCGAGATAATTTTGGCTTCCTTCTAAAGTTTTCCAGCTGATACAGGATGGATATTTAAGTTGGGACTGTACAATATCTTCAAAACTAAGCGTGGTAGAAAGAAATGTCTTTAATAAAAGTTGCTTGATATTATGTGGGATAGTAGATGCCATCAGTCGTGTTTTATTTTTAGAACGTTATGATGCTCATTTTAGGGTGAATTTAATTTTTTTTAATGGGAACCTACATTGTGTATGTTCTTCTCTAATTCGAAAATGGTTTATAAAAAGTTGTTTATTTTGTAATGGGGAATAAGGAAACAAACTAAAAAAAATTTGGTTCCCAATTACGAAACGTAACTTGACTCTCAAATGATGGTAAATGGTCGAATCATTCATTGAACTCTTCGTACACGGCCATTCAGAATTTTCGGTGTTGTTTACGTTGATGCAAGAACAATTGAAAGTGTTTTATACAAATGTTTAGTTTTTATGAGGAGTGAGAAAACAGCATAAAAAGGTATGTTCACGTTTAAAAAAACTAAATTGACCCTAAAATGATCATCAAAACGTCCTCCAAACAAAACTCCATTAATGGCATTTACTTTCCACCATAAATCAAATAACTTTATTTAAAGACATTTCTTAATCAGCAACTAGTTTTGGAGATACTGTACAGTCTCAGCTTCAGTGGACCACCCTGTATATTCCTATAGTTCCAGAATATTCCATAGGTTACTATCATTTCATCAGGTGAAATTAACGCGTCTCCTACATTCAAATATAATCTCCTATGCTATTATTTTCCTATAGGCTACTATCATCATGTGACGCCTAACTTGAATCTTTGAATCTAGCGTCTGCTCAAACGTTTTTTCTCTGTTTACACAATCTTCGGTTCTTCACTTCAAAATACGTGGCCAGTACGTGATTCAACAATAGCTTCTGTTACCCAACTTTCTCTTTTCTTACAAACTCTACGAATGGGACTGCTGATTTGAAAGTTTGCCGTTTACAACTCACATCTCCATGGTGTTACGAAACTACAACTACATTTACATATGTTTCGTATACCTCTAAATATACGTCAATAAAAATATGACAATAAGAATTAGCAGGTGTGTTTTTAAAAAAACAATCGTTTAAATATTATGCTGCTGCAGCGCTGCAGTCACTTACTCCATTCATTAGGAAACTAGACACACTTGTGTGGCATCGCCACTATGTGTTTTCCTTTTGTTAGAACGTTTATAAATGTTCGAAGCAATAACAAGACAGGCCGCTATAAGGTCACATCATGATTCTTTTTTAATGTGAGTGTTACGGCAGTAAACATTCATCGCTAGCTGCGTGAGTTTTATGGAGAAACAATAATTAGTGACAATGTCCAGCCACATACAGCAAACGAAACTCGAGATCTGATCGCATCATTTGTTTGGGAACAATTCGACCACACTCTCTACAGTCCGGAATTGGCACCAAACGATTTAATCTGAAAAAATTCCTTGGTAGAAAACATTTCGACGAGGATCTGAAACAAGAAGCGCAGACTTGATTTCATTCCAGGCGCATCATTCTTTGGCGAAGGCATGAAAAACCTGGTTTCCCGTTACGACAAGTTCCTGAATAAGGCGGTTACTATGTGGAGAAGCAATGTAGGGTATAAGGTAATGAATGATAATAAAGTATTTGGAAAATAATATAATATTTAGTTTAAAAACACTTCCCGTAGATAATTTTATCTTTTATTAGAGTATTCACTCTGTAGGTTTTTATATTTAATTTAACTGCAATTTATTAATAATTATGATTGATATTTGATTTGATTACCATTTCTTATCGTAATAAAGTTCTGGCTTTATCTTTCATAATTTTAGTACCTCTAAGTACAGAGGTTCTTTTACAACATTTCTTTTCTCAAGAGTTGTACTGTGCTAATTTGAAAAATCATCCTTCAACTCCTGGCAACTGACCTGCAAATAACAGTCAACTCGTACGTTTACAAATTGCAAGCTCTCACTGTTGGAGAGTGCATGCCAAATTACAAAGCGATACACAGCCACAGTTATTTAGGTTACGTTTATGGTGTCACAGCAAGTAGCGAGACATGAAACTATCCCACATAATTTTATAGGGAAGACCTATTTATACCAGGTCAGTAGAGTATGAAACCTCCATGTTATGTCTCTCTGCTTAAACGGCCGAGTGTTATAGCCTGCTATACATCGACATCGGCCAGATGTAAGCTCTTGCCAATATTTACAGGCTTATCGTCCGCATGCTACACTAGACCATAAGGAAGAATTCGTCACGAGTTGCCTTTTGTATTTATAATGGAAACGAAGTTGCAGACCGTGTTATTTTGCAATGATGTACATACTTGCACTTCAGAGAAATAGTTTATCTGGAATAAGCTAAATTTAACATACTGGCAGCTTTGGTGCTAGCCCAATTGTAAAAACCTGTGATAAAGTTTCATCCAGATTTTCCTTCTGCCTCGAATATAAGAATATTAGTAACTTATAGCTAATCTTGCTACAAGTTGTACATGGGTCACTATACCCTGGTTATGGTGTGTCATAACCATTCCCAGAATTTTGGGTGAAACTTTTTAACTAAAAAGTTCGTACTTTGATGAACCTGTACTGTGGTTTATACACCTCAAGAAATCCGGGAGGGATGGGCTTCTGCAACCAAGTGCTGTATGTCCTGTTATGTATTTTTGCCATACTTTCCAAACTTTCCTGGATGTAATCTTCTGCATCATCAAGCAGCATACCAAACAACCATGAACATCACCCAAAGATATGAAAGGTATTGACAAGGACTCTTGAATCTCTTCTCTTACTGATTATTAGTGGATATCAAAATATCTTTTCTTACGCCTAAGTCACTATTTTCCTGAATAATGCCTTTGTGCAACAGAACAGAGGCTTCCGAAAAGTTCTTTTGGACGGCTGTTATTGCGCGAAATTAAAGTCCATGCTTAACCAGTCTGACGGTAACAGGCTTATCATAAGTATTTTTTCGTTCCATTGAACAAAACCCAAATCAATTACAGTATAATAATAATCTGCAGCATGGACTGTGATATTTGTTGCGCAATTGTAATGGAGCATTCTTGACCGTACCGTCTAAGAAACTTGGTCGGGTGTGCTCAAACGCTTAATGTAGAGAATATTAGAAATTGGTATGGGTTTTCATACTACATTGAATGAAAAAAGCTCTCGCCCTTTAGACGGTTAATTTGTTCCGACTACGTTGTCACATTTGAAGGTATATGTGGACTTTATTGCTTATTAAAAGTTGCTCTTTAATAGTTTTAGGCATGTAAGGTAACATCCCTTGTTAAGTACATGTTCTTCAACGGAACCACAATTCGAAAGGGGTTTTCATACGAACATGTTTCCACAAATGACGTAAGTTCAATGAATACTTCTCTCACTTAAGCGATGCAGCCATGGATTCATGGAGAATCCGTGATTTTTATTTTATTACGAATATATTATTTAGGTCAGAACTCCACAATGAATTTACGTAATATTATACTTGAAAATTTCTGTGCCTCACCAACATAACTTATGGCTGAATTAAAGCATTACATAATACTATCTATAACGAATTATTTTCATCTTCTGTGAACATTTTATGCATACCAACTTAGTATCAACATTTGAGGAACTACGATAGGTTTCTCAACCCGTGCTGGCAACATTATCTACCCGTATCAGCTGAATGATCGTCTACCCATGCTATCCGCATGCCGTGTTGGTAGACCTAGACCCAAACGGTTGTCGTAAAACAAATTATTATTGTTGTTGTTATTAATTGAACTTGTAAAAATAATTTTTTGAATGAAGGAAACATTAACATCTGTTGTCTATATTTTATTTGCCACTTTAAACAGCTACCGTATATAAGAAAGGAAAATACTGCCAGCAAAGTTTGGTCGAGGAGTTTTTAGAGTCTTTACAAGGAGTAGATTAGTAATTAAGAAATTTTCCTAGTGTGAGGAACTTTGAACTGTTCTAGAACATTTGTTTTACGATTCTGTGGCTATTATATTCTGATAATCTAGTATTTGGCTAAATTAATATAGTGTGTTAAATGGTTATCGAAGTTTTTGTTTTTCAGCTGTGAAATAACCAAAACACGATTGCATATTTCGCTTTCCTTAAAGCTGAATCAAAATAAAGCCTATTTAGTCAAATCATTGTCTAGCTTACGTCACGTTAATTCTGAAATTGGACTTCAGGGGTTGTAAAGACTTGGACAAATATGTTTCCAAAAATTTACACGAATGTTTTGTTTTCCTAGAGAACAGTTTACACTCACTTTGAAATCTATGAATATGCTTTCTAACTGACGTTCTTCTCTAGACACCGCAACTGTGAATAATAATAAGATGGGTCGAATTATGGGAGTTTTCTGTGATAGGTAAATAACATTAGGCGGCGCCGTGGCCGAGTGGTTAGACCGCTCGCCTCCCATCTAGGCGGCCCGGGTTCAATTCCAGGGACCTACATGTGGGATTTGTGGCGGACGAAGCGGCGTCTGGGCGGGTTTTCTCCGGGTTCTCCGGTTTCCCCCGCCATTCATTCCACCAACTGCTCCACCATCGCCTTTCCTTTCATCCATTTCACCAACATTTCGTTTCATCTACTTCCTTCATCCCATACCAGGCATCGGGCTGATCCCCCATCCTGGATGCTCTATCTGATCCATGAGTGTCTGCTCCTCGACGGGCCTCTGACCCCAAGCACCCGCTTGTAAGTCCTGGGGGGTGTAAGTCCTACATAAGAGGAGGGTAAACAGATAATGAATGAATGAATAAATAACATTGGTTATTCCACAACAAAACTAGAGTATTTTTGGGTTCATTTCTATAGCCCCCACTAACTGCTATTGTCATATAGGAGGCTTCGACTGTAACATTTCATGGTTACACTTTTAACATTTTTACTATATCTACTACGTATAGTAAGTAGGGGAAGTGTTGTATTCCACCCAAAATTTCGATACCGAGATTTAACCTGAAATATATATTTTGAAGCCACCTTAATCCAAAAAAAGCATCTTTGGAAACATGTCCGTGTGTGTGTCTGTGTGTCTATCAGACTGTGAACACCATAACTCAGAAACGAACAGTCACATAAACACCAAACTTGGTATTTTGGTTCAGTATCTTCCAGAGATGCGAAATAAATGTTTTCAAAAAAATCCCCCAACCCATATTACCCTTTACATGCAACATGTTTGGATAATTTTAATTTTGTAAAAAATGGCTCTAACGATTTTGAATAAAATATTATAGGTTTAAGATATTTTCATGACAAATGAAATGTATATCTCGAATTTTCTGGGAATGTCTCCAAAATTATTCATTGTTAACGACTTTTGCATAACTGGTAAACCATAAGAGATAGACAAAGTTCTACTACACAAAAAATATAGATCGCGTTAAAGTACACAATTTATGTCATATACTTTTTTGTTGAGTAAACCATTTTCGAGATACTGCTTGCTATTCCCTTAAATTTTCTAATACTTATGCTTTTTTCAAATGGGAATTCGTTATTCATTTTTTTGTCCTGGTAATGCAAACATAATGAAATACTCCACATTGCAACCAGTTCTTAAAATGTTTGTCTATCGCTTAAAGCCTACCAATTCCCCTTGTATCTACAAGAACATTAGAAATACGATTAACATCTCGATATCTCGATTAACATGAAGCATATGCAGAATAAGCGTTGGCAAAAATAGTTTGTACAAGAGTAGAGAAAGTCATGTGAGTGTAACACATCAGTATTTTTTAGGTTATAGGTTATAGGTTTCTGTAATTTTGGTATTGCATATTGGCAGTTCAACTCACATTCACACTTCCGGACTGTGTGGAAGTTAGAAAATAATCCTAATTAAATAAAAATATCCCCCAACCGGAAAGAGAACCCGGGATCTTCGAGTGAGAATTTAGCTTGCTGACTACTCGACCACGGATGCAGCCTTAAATTAAAATTTCTGAGATAAATACAGACAATTATTGCACTCCTCGCATTTTATGTATCTACTCTTGCTTCTAAAGAATTTTGCCGTCGACTGTTTGACACTGAACAAAACTGGAACACCGTCACGAAGGCGATTTGACCAGAGAAACTGGCACACTGTGGGGGGTTACAGAGTGAGTAACGTAGTGTTATGGCTCGGGGAATAAATTTCCCATGGAGGACTGTTCAACTCCGGTAATCCAGAACCCCACACCGTCATGGTGAATTGCGTAACTCTGGGGTCATCATGACCTCGGTGGAATTAGCAATGGTACATACACCTGCACGTCAGGTTAAGTAAAGCGTTTGTGTTTGAGTAGGAACGGAAACTGTTTGTGAATGAGTTTATGTGAGTGCCTTCATTTAGTGTTGCGGGAATACATTAGTGTGGCTGCAAGAATTGCTACCACAGGGTGATTATTAATTGCGAGTTACTAGAAATAGCAGAGGTGAGTAATACACTAGGAGAACTATTGATGGTGTTCATTATTGAGACCCCATTCTAAGACAGCGCTATAGCCGCTACTACTAAAATTAAATAAATTGATAACATAGTAGTAGTCACTGAGATTAGAATACGTAGAGCCATTTCTATTAGACAAAATAAAGAAAGTAATCCTAAAGAATTCAAAACGAGGGAAAGATGGTTATTGTCTCAATTAATTTACAAAATCTCCTTCTGCTTTTATCCTCACATAAGAATCCACAGTAAGTAACTATAAGCGTGTATTTTATCTGTCATATTAAAATTATTGTACTGCAGCAAATATATTTTAGCAGATATTTTTACTTCATCTACTACTTATAATAAGTAGGGAAATTATTGCATTCCACCCAAAAAATTGAGACCACAATTTCACCGGAAGTACATGTTTTGAGGCCACCTGAATCCCAAAAAAGCCCTTTTAGAAAAACGTCTGTGTGGATGTATGTCTGTGTGTCTGTGAACAGCATAATTCAAAAGCAAAAAATAACAAATAAATAACAAACTTGTATTTAAACTTACTATAGTTCAAAGATTCGACACAAAGATTTTCAAGAAAATCCCCCCACTCCACACTACCCTTTACATGAAACATTTTTCTAAAATTATGATTTTCTCAAAAATAGCCCTAACGATTTCCATTAAAATATGGAATGTTTAAGATATTTTCCTAACAAATAAAATGTATATCTTGAATTTCCTGGGAATGTCCCCAAAAGTCCTTTTCATTCTGAATGGCATTTGCATAACTGGTAAGCCGTAAGAGATACACAAACTTTTTCTACATAAGAAATGTAGACCTTGTTAAAACGCACAATTTATGTCATACGCATGTTTTCCCGATATATCCCTTCTTATTTGTTTGCATTTACCAATGCTTATACTTTTTCTCAAATGGGAATTCGTTATTCGTTTTTATGTCCTGGACACGCAAAGAGAATGGAATGCCCCAAATAACAACCAGCTCTTTAAATATTTGACTATCACTTAAAGCCTACCATATTCCCCTTGCACCTACAAGAAAATCAGCAATAAGTTTCTTGAAAAGTTTATTTCGATTAACATGAAGTAGACGGAGAATAAGCGTTTGTAATAATAGTTTATCTGGTACTACTTGGTAGGGAAAGTATTGCATTCCACCCAAAATTTCGATACCGAAATTTCACTGGTAATACATGTTTTGAGGCTCCTGAATAATAAAAAAAGCATTTTTAGAAAGGAGTCCGTGATTTGACTATCGCTTTCGCTTAAAGCCTGCCATATTCCCCTTGCACCTACAACAAAATTAGCAATAAGATTAGCAATAAGTTTCTGCAAATGCTTACTTAGATTAACTTGAAATAGGTGGAGAATAAGCGTTTGTAAAAATAGTTTGTACAAGAGTAGAGAAAGTCATGTGAGTATAACACACAAGATTTTTTTCGTATATTTAACCATTTGTTCTAACAGGTATGAAATGCATTATAGTTTTAATTCCTAAAGTTAAATGCATCACTGCACGTTCCACAAATTTTTAAATTTGTGGAGTTCCCCTAAACCACTATTTCGATTATGTAAAAACTAACATAGTTCAAGGCAAAGCAAGTAATAAGCTTTAACTAGTAGGTGCTGGGCTCATTCTAGAACACATTCACGTATTAAGAATTTCCCAGAGAAATAATCATATTACTAAAAACCACGTTAGGAAGAAATTAACACAAGGATTTAATACGCTTCTTTAGGATAAAACCACTAATATTCCTGCAGCTGAATAACAATAAATATATGAATGTAAAGCTTTAATAGTGTTGACAAGGAAAATTAGATTTCGCATATTCTCAATATGGAGTTTAAATTCCGTCCTCAATGCTCCAGGTTTGCAGATTTAATACAATTTCAAAGTACCAAACGACGTATGAACTCTCTCCAGTGAAATATACTCAAAACCGCTCGATACATAAAACATCAAATTTAGAAAGTTACTTACGACCATGTAAATAATTTTGACAAAGCTGAAAGGATGTGGAGCCAGTCGCTTTTAAAACACAGAGCGCGAAGAAGTGTTTCCCAGTCCGTGGCCGAAAACGAAGTCCTTCAGCTTCGCCTGATCGTTGGCTCACTCTCGAGGCACATGTGATGTAGATCACGTTGGATGACGTTGCTGCGACGATAGCACCTTCTAGCCTGGCTGACAGAGTGCATCCTGGTGAGAGCTGAGGAAATGTCTTCCTGCCAGTAACGAGGCTTATTATACTTGCGCTGTACTGAATGAAACAGAGGACAAAACGTATTTTTGATGAACTCCAGGTCACTCTCGTGTTGAATATGGGCCATGCCTCCTAATAAAACCTGGGGGAAAAGGCCATAAGCAGCTCAGTAATCAAAATATTAAGCGTTTTGAAAAGGCACACTAAAGCATAAGAAAAACATAAAAATGTGAAATTTCCCTTACATATTTCTTCTGCTTTTGTCTGAGCTACATTCTGCCATTAGAAGATAATTAGATGAATCCTGTGAGTAATTCATTGCAGAACGTTGGTGTATGATTAATATATTATTGATGATTAATAAATCAAAAACCCCCTGACATTTGTTATCAAGATTATACTCGTACATCTCAAATGATATTGTACTTTGTCCGGTTTTCACTGTCACTCCACTGTTTGATCTAGTTTAAACTTCACTGCAACTTCACTTACTTTACACTGTCACTCCACTAATGTAAACTAGTTCAATTTTCCCTGTCACTTCACCTTCTTCGCGACATAGCGGCTTCACTCTCTGGGGAGTCGAAAACAAGATGTCTCTAATCTCTTGCGGAAGCAGCACTAGCTGTACTCATTACTGCCTCATAAACTCACTTGTAAAACCGCACTTGAAGTCCGATCAGAAATGAGCTTATAGCTCACTAACTTACTGACGAAAACGCTGGTTTATAAAGCCAATGAAATTTTCCAAAAAATTCTAGAATGTTCTGGAAGGGAAACTTACAGAAGGTTCTGGTTATGAGTTGATCGTGGTTCTAGTGTTTACCCTACCTCGTCTACTTATATCTCCGACTGTTTGGACTTCTCGGTAAGCTTGGATCATAGATGCAGCATCACAATATCTGGATATTTATTTAGCGATAAGAAAGTTAGAATTTCACTTAAGAGTTTAAACTCAATGGGAAGTACATATCAACTTCTTTCCAAGAAAATGGTACAATTTAATGAATGAATAGCTTTATATATTTTAAATGTCAAATTTAACTATAAAAATAAGAGCAAAAATGGTTTACCTGTATGTCTGTACACATTCATGTCACAAACGTAATACATATGCATACGAGGGCGACACTGAAAATTTGTATAAAATCAAGTAAGGATTAGTTTTAATAAGTTAAATGATTTTGTTGTTTTATTTACTTTAGTTATGTAATATAGATGTTACAGTACTAAAAAAACGTAAACCTGTTCATTAGCTAACTAGTTTCGTAATGGTACCTCATTACGCAAATATTTTCGTAATGAAGCTTCTATTACGCAACGATTTTTGTAATGTAACTCTTATCATGAAACTCGTTGCGTATTGTGTACCATATATAAATAATACGAAGTCGGGATTTATTAGGAATTAAACTATCTACAACAGAATTAGCTGCGTTTACAATATCTTCGTCAGAACTGCTTTTTAAAATTTATTTCATTTACCTGGCACTCCAGTACTTCTGTTTTAAACACAAACCTAACGAACAGATCCTTACCAAACCATGCATGGCCCAATACACACACCTATAAACCATATGAGGTAGTGTGTTGTTTCAATGATTCCTAATACAACATCTGAAATAAAAATGTAATTTAACCAAAGAAAATAAAAGAATCAATATTGCCTAACTAAAGCAGATAAAATGTTGTACGATACACATATCGTAACTAAATATTACAATACTCGATTGGTTATCAAACTCGTGAGTGACTCCTCCAATCTCATATTGTAGTACAATACGTTACGATATTCGTATCGTAAATTATTATTTCAAAATATTCTCCTTTAACATCAATATATTTTTTGCATTCGATGAAACCAGTCCTTAAAGTAAAGATGCCACTCCTTCTGAGACACTTCAGAAACCAGGCTTTTTATTATTCCACTGCTTCATATGATTACGAAAAAGTGATTCCACACATTTTATCTTTAATTTTTGGAAGCAAAACGAAGTCACAAGGTGCTAGATCAGGGCTGTATGGTGGAAGATCCATGGTACTGATCTTTAGGGCATCCAGATACACAGTTGTTAGCAACGATGGGTTGTCATGATGTAACGCATTTCTGAGGGTATCTTCATATTGTTTATAATTACGTTTGAAAATTGCAAAACAATCATAGCCCGGAAATGTTTTGTAGTCAGGTTCATTTTGGGGAGAACACAATATCTTTAAATGATGATAATTAACAAACTACTGAAGAAAATCAAACAAACTACGCGGCAATTAACTCCCAAAGCATCATAAAGTATCTATCAAATATAGAAGAAATTTCATTGTTTTCCCCTTAAAAACATGCCATTCTAAAATTTTTCAGTATCGCTCTCGTAATTACGGACGTTTTCGAGATAGATTATCGCAGTAACCCGAACAACCCTTGGTCCGCCGCTTAAAGGATAAATCTATCGGGGCATTGGGCCTCGGGAGTGCGATCCCTTACAAATCAAGGTTATAAGTTTAATTTTGATTAAATGCAACAGATCAATCAGATTACAGTTTGTGAATAATCCTCTTTGTTGTGACGACGAACTATTTCATATTAAATTTAAATTGTTTAATTTTATTCTATATAATTATAACATATCAAACTGTACACAGTATGAAAATGATACAAAAAATATCAATATAAATACTAAAGGTGGTTTAAGTGATTTGATATAAGCAAATTCAAAGCGGATGACACTCTCTTTCATTTCAACTACTAAGAGTTTAAATTTCAATAGACAGAGGCAATAAATTAAGCTTTAATTTAATTTTAATATCTTAAATGGCTGTAATATATATTATACTTGAGATTTAATGGACCCTGTGATATTGGAAACAATTAAACAACGCATCTGTTTCAGTAGAGCCCCGACAATGAATGCCTTTAGAATCCATTTTGGGTTGTATGTAGTCGGATTTTATGTACAATAGTTGCTTAGACTAACTAATACTTTACGAAATCGAGAGTTACTAAATAGGTCTTCCTTTACAGAAGTAGTTTCTTAAACTAGTCTCATTTGAAGGTATTTGCTAAAATGTACACTTATGCGAGAAACTTGAAAAATATTTCCCCCAAAACTGTAAACTGTGCAAAATAAAGATTGTCGCACTATATTGTGTGTACCTTAATAAAACTGATGTTTTTCATTAACATACAAAGGAAATAGCGATAGTCAGATGCTTTAGATCGTCCTCCGTGGTATAGTGGTTGCCATGCTGGCCTCTAGTTCCCGAAATCATGGGTTAAAACCCGGCGGAAAGCGATGGATGTTTTTTCTTTTTTTTTTTCTTTTTTTGTAGTAAAGATCCTTAGTTTGGAAAGGAAGTAAAGCCGATACACGTAAAAGCCTGATAAAGAGACCTCTGAGCAAAATCACCGGACGCTAAGACGCTAAGGACCATAGCAGTTAAAGAGCGTCCTAAATAAAAAACAATTTAATTTCAAATGCTTGGGAACTGGACGCTATACTCATGCCTTAAAATGCTATACCTTTTTCATGAGAGCGCGAGAAACAGCTGAAGATTGACAGGACTTTAAAAAATGGCTAAGTATTGAACAATTCGCAACATTAATAAGGGATATCTCGGAAATGCCTGAGGGAAAAATAAACTTTTATATAAATTGTATGTTTTAAACAGATGTACATTTCTTGTGTAGTACGTTTTTGTCTATCGCTTAACGTTTACCAGTTATGCAAGATTATACAAAATTCCTTTTGAATGAAGAGGACTTTACAAGGCTATTTCCAGAAAATCCAAGATATATCTTTTCTTTGTCATGTAAATGTTTTAGCATGAGGTATTTTAATCAAAATTGAGCCATTTTTTAGGAAGTCAAACATTTGAAAAACATTTCCATGTAAAGTATAGCCTGGGGTGGGAGATTTTCTTGGAAGGTACTCAACTTAAATGACAAGTTTGGGGTTTATCCGCATTTTCATTTTTGAGTAGTGCTGTTCTCTCTCTGTCTCTCTCTCTCTCGCTCTCTCTCACGTGAAATTTCGTTATCGAATTTTTGGGTGGAATGCACTTCATTCTCTACCGACTATGTATGTGTGAGATAAAGTAAAAATGCTTGTTTATTGATTAAGGAGGCCTTAAAACATATATTTCCGGTGAAATCTCGGCATCGAATTTATGAGTGGAATGCAATAACTTCTCTACCCACTATGTATGGGTTAGAGAAGGTAAAAATGATACATTTATATGTACATCCTCGGTACTTGCATGATTACTCAGTGAGCCAGTTTGGCTCCCTACCCCAAGTTGTTGGCTGGCAATACCAGTTTTACCAGATGGCCTTACCTACTGCATTGCCGCCTGAGGATACATTGTCATTCCACCTGAGCCGACCTCGATACTACCAGCATGACGTAGCTACCTTATCGGCCAGCACATCTTAGGAGCAATCAACAGAGGGCAGTCTAAACGAATAAAGTGGCGCTGCAGATGGCTTCTGACGTCGGAAGATAAGATACGATAGGTAAGATACGATCACTTTACGCCGCTCCTGGGCGACTACAAGGCACTAGAAAACAAGAGTCGTCCATTACCGAACATAGTGGACGGAATTTAGTAGCTTCGAGTTTAGGAAGTGCTTTCGCCTACGCCATTCGGCTTATTGAAAGTTTTCGTATAACCATATTCATTTTACGTAAGTAAGACTTAAATTTAATCTTCGGGCGTGTGGGGAATTTTCTAATGCACAGAGCCAGAGGGAACACGATGTTCATACTATTAAACATTTGTAAAGTGCACAATCAGTAATTTAAAGTGCAAGACATTACAAGCTTTGTTCACTGTACTAAAGCAAAGCTTGTAAAGTACTTATTGAAAAGGATGTAATAGTTGCATATAGCTGCAAGAATGCTGATATTAATTGTTGTACAAAGAAATTAATATCAGCATTCTTGCAGCTATATGCAACTAAAACTAAAGAAACGTTGTACAGGTTTCTTTAGTTTTGAGAAATCCTTTCCTCACTTACATTTGTGCTTAAATTTAAAAATATTCCTAACCTCTGTGGATAGTTCATGCCTGCAGAATTGTAGTAAAATGGGCCCAGCATTTATATATCATCATATAAATAACTATTTAGTACTTTCCTCGTAGGAATGCTATTATTGAGATTATTACTTAAAATGTGGAGATTTAGTGTTGAATGTTAGCACATGGTGACTGCTGTTACCAATTTTTCCTAGTTTAAAATGTAACAGTTCATCAGTTGAGGAAGAGCAGAAAGGATATGGCAGTAGTTAGGTTTCTGACGCAGATTTCCTTCGTGCTAGGCTATCTGAGCTGAAGTTCCTTCGCTCACGTGGCGTGTCACTTTAAAAAGGAAACTAAGAAATTGATACTGAAACCAATACCTACTCAGGGCTTCAAGCTGAAGTTATGAACGTTTTGGATGTAAAATTTTAGCAGAAAGATATCATAGAAGCGGCGTTGAGCAAAGGTATGTCCAATTTCCGGAGGATGCGATACGCAGGTATGCAAAACCTACTGTGGTATTAGTTTATTGAACACATGCGATAAGGTATGTAGTACAATAATCAAAATTTGCTTGAATATTGCAACCTAAAATACCATATCAGACCAAAATGGCTTTAGGAGAGGCAGATCCTACTCCGGATGCATCTTTTACTGTAACTTAGCTAATGGAGAAGCACAGAAGTCAGTATGTTAGTATTAATGGCACTTATAGCCTATGTCAAAGCATTCGATAGAGAGGACACCATGGAACCTTAGACTATAATGGTACAGAAAAGTTTTCTTCGCCACTTTATAATGGCAAAGTCTATATGCATGCAATTAAAATTAAAGGCAACAATAAATAGTGGAGTATAACAAGGCGTTTATTATCCTGTCACTTTTTTACTTTATTTGTTGAAGACACAGCACACTATTAGAGGTAGCATTTTAACTTTCTCTACTACATACTTACAGTGAGTAGAGGAAGCATTGTATCCTACTCAAAAATTCCAAGTAGAGATTTCACCGAAAATACCTGTTTAGAGGACCCCTGAATCCCAAAAGTATATTTAGAGAAAGGTATGTGTGTCACTGACTAGCATAAACCAAAAACGAAAACTCGATTAAATACGAAACTGGGTATTTAAGTCCAGGACCTTCCAAGTATGTGACACGAAAATTTTTAAGAAAATCATCTCATCGGAAACTACCCTTTGCATGGAAAAGCATTCATTACTTTTTATTTTCTAAAATATTAATTAAAACACCATAAGCTACTTTAAGGAATAATAAAATCGACACTTTGAATTTTCTATACTTGATAAAACATAAGAAATAGACACAATCGTAGTTTGCCCTTTCAAATAGGGTAGGCCATTTAGGACAGTGACGGATAAAAATGGTTGAAATTCTGCTCAAATGGGTCCGGGATCACTACATAATACTGAAGTTCATTAATGGCGCTCTTTAACTTCTATGGTTCTCAGCGTCCCATTCTATATTGGGCGCGAAGGACTGAAATGTTTCTCAGAGGTCTCTTTATTACTTTTGAGGTTCTTTTACGTGTCTATGACATGGGAACGCCGGCTGTACTTCCCTTCCAAAGGAGCCATGCTAAGGTTTTCTACTTCCGAAAAAATTCATCCCCCTTCGCCGGGTTTAAATCCGCGACCTCAGAAGCTAGAGCATAACTAAAACACGAAAAGTCCAATAAGCACCAATATTGGCACTGAAGTTCACTATCTTTCAAAGATGCGACACGAAGGTTTTCAGGAAAATCTCCACACACCAAGTACCCCCTGCACGAAAAAGTTTTCGAAAATTAGATTTTTTAAAAAGTGACAGTAAGGATTTTTATTAAAATGTTATGTATCAAAAATATTTCCATGAAAATAAGACGTATATGTTAATTTTCTAGGAATAGCTTGTGAAGTCCTCTTCATTTGGAAGGATTTTCGTATAATCTTGTATAAGTGGTAAACGTTAAGCGATAAATTAAAACGTACTACTCAAATAATGTAAATCTTTATAATACAATTAATTTACATAAGTTTCTTGTGGCACAAGCCATTTCTGAGATATCCGTTATTAAAGGTTAGAGTTGTTCACTTCTTTAAAGTCCTTTCAGCATTCAGTTGTTTCTCGCGATTGCATGGAAACAGCATAGAATTTTAAGACGAAATTAAATTGAATTTTATTTATGGACGCTCTTTAACTGCTGTGGTCCTTAGCGTTCCATTCTATATTGGGCGTGAAAGACTGGTAGTTTTTCTCAGAGGACTCTTTATCAGGCTTGAGGTTTTTTTTACGTACCGTAAATTTACGACACGGGACCACCGGCTTTATTTCCCTTCCAAAGGAAGCCTTGCTTAGGATTGTTACGCGGAAAAAATTCATCGCCTTCCGCCGGATTTAAACCCGCGACCATGTGAATTAGAGGCTGGAATTCTAAGACCAGCATATAGCGTGCAATTATAAAATATTCGACTATTGCTGTTCTCTTTGTATCAGTATAATGAACTGTTTAATGTAGTTATTGCTGCAAAGGTTTATTCAGATTAAAATGTTAGTAGATATAAAAATAACGTTTAGTAAGAATAATTTGCATACTCACTAAAAAACTATACGGGGTAGAGAAAGTCATGTGAATGTATCACATCAGATTTTTTTACAAAAAATACTCTATGAATACACACATGTCTGAAGATGACCAAGCACTTATAGCTGATTCAGAGTAAATAAAGAAAATTATCCGAAAAGATAAAGTGATATTTTTCAAACAAAACGTTCAAATCCGCTTAAATTTTACAAAATCAAAAATAAACTCACTGAATTTGTTTATTATTTCCTTATTACTCTATTTCTTTCGCATTGCTTTAACTGTATGATCATATCGCAACGGATATGTTAGTGGATAACCATTAGATCGAGGTGTGGCGGACAGTTAGCCTTCTAGGTAACCACCCGCTGCGTCGTGTTCACAGAGACCCTAGCGCATAGCAACTGAATCGTTTGCTTCGTACCGTGCAGATGGCATTAGGGTGCCACTTTCGTACATAAAGGTGGATAGTTAGCCTTCTAGCTCTCATCCCTGTAACCGTGCTATCTCGTTCCGTCATGTGTCCACAAAGACCCTAGCGCATAGCACCAGGATCTTGTGATTCGTGCCGGCAGGTGGCATTAGGGTGCAGTCCAGTCTACTTTCTTTCATTGTAAGTGGATAGATAGCACAGCATTTGCTATTACCACCTATTAGCCAATCCGGTATTTACCTTAGCGGCTGAGGGAAACCACGGAAAAACCTCAGTCAGATTGGTCGGCCCACGGGATTTGAACCTGGGACCTTCCGAATCTGGGCACAGATATTACCGTCTTAGCCATTCTGCTCGGTTCACCAAGTTTTGTTTACAACTTTAAAAATATTTAGTATTTACTCCGTTCATTACTCGGCGATTTGAAGTATAGATGTATTTTTGGCATGTATTTTCATTTACGTTGCTTTATTACTTCCAAAGTCTGGATAGTTTATTTCACTCCCGTGGAAAATCAACCGTAGCGAATAACTCCAAAGACAAAGTGGTTGCGACATCATGACATAAAAGCATATACTAAAGGAGTAGAGAGGCGATATGACAGTATTTTTGTAAGTTGAAATCCATGTGACGGTTGTAGCTTTATAGTAGTGTACGCTTCTACAAAGTTCCATTCAGATACACCGACTTCCGAATGACATGTACAAACTTTAGCTGTCCCCAGCCTTCATATAAAATGCTTTCGGAATGATGTCATTATTTCTGGATGTTTGTTGTGTAGCAAAGGGAAACTTTTATGGAGCTTCTTTTCAAGTGAAAACATAAGCGGGAAGGACCAAGGACATTAAGTACAGAAGCAAACAAGGATTTCATTGCCTGACTCTCAACCCCTCTCTGGAAGACGAATTTACCACATACATTTTGGGGAGAAGTTCAGTAATGCTCAATTGATATGCCTGCGCCTCTTCTACCCTCAGTAAACACAAAGCGGAAGTGAACCAAGTTCATAACAACTCGGCGGCTCATATGTCATGTCCTACATTTATTTAGCAGCAACCATGATTCCTGTGCAACAGGCCATACGCCTTATTTAAATCATGAATTTAAAAAAAACGTACACTACTGTTCATTAATTTCAATACACCATGACCGTTATCTGGTATTTGAGATATGAACACAAATCAAACTTTATTTCTCCAAAATATAATTATATAAACTTAAATATATAATGCAACCATAATGATTTAATTTTACTTTCATCAAAGTATCCTCCTTTGAATTTAATGATTGCCTCACAAACTCGAGGCATGCAGTCAATTATTTTTGTAGATAGTTTGATTCTTTATGATTCTACACATCATTAATAACCTTCCAGAGATATTCCTTGGTGGGTATATGAACTTCTCTGATACGTCTGTTTCCACTTCATCCTGGAACATTTCGATGGGAGTCAGGGCTTTGTGACGACCAGGCCATATCTTTCAGTACTTTGTGTCTTTTCTTTGATGCAATGTCTTCTTATAGAAAGCTGCCCGATGTTTTGGGTCATTATCCTGTTGTAAGGTGAACCCTTTCGTTATTAAGCGCAATCCATATGGTATTGTATGATACCGAAGTATGCGATGATCCATACATCCTTCTATCTTCACAATGTCTCCAACTCTATCCGCTGCAAAACATCCCTAGAAGTTATTGCTTAACTGCAGGTAAACGCACTGCTGTGCCACCATTTCTCCTTCCCATCGGCGAATAAATATCCTTCTTCTGGTCCCAAAAATACCAAACTTTGATTCATCTGTGGATAACACTTTATTTCACTCTTCATGTGTTCAATTACGATGTTTTCTAACCCAATCAAGTCTCTTCTTTTTGGAAAGGTAGAATCAGATGACTGAAAAATTCAATGCCATAGCCGGGATTTGAACCACGGATCTCCCGGTCTCCGTCCGGTCTCCGGGAGATCCGTGGTTCAAATCCCGGCTATGGCATTGAATTTTTCAGTCATCTGATTCTACCTTTCCAACCCTGTCCAACACACGGCTTGTGTGAAAGAACAATTAATTCTCTTCTTTTTATTTATGGACTTCCAGAAGTGGTTTTCTTGCAGCCACATATCCTTTCAAGCCGGCTTTAATCAGTATCATTTTACTGTTGCAACATATACGAGGGTGGTTTGAAAAGTTTCCGACCTAATAAATATACACGACATTTTTTCAGATTTTTTTTCAACATAGTCTCTTTGTAACTCTACACACTTCTTCCAGCGATGCTCCCATCTCTGTAACCCGTCCAAATAGTACTCGGCGTTTTTCTCTGAAAAATAATTGTTCACGAAGGTGATTGCCTCTTCATTTGACGAAAATCTCTGTCCTCCGAGCGCAATTTCCAGATGAGGGAACAAAAAGAAGTCGCTTAGGGCTAGATCTGGTGAGTAAGGCGGATGGTCAAGCAGTTCAAACCGTAATTCGTGGATTTTCGCCATTGCAACCGCTGAGGTGTGAGACGGTGCGTTGTCTTGGTAAACAGAATTGCCTTTTTCTGCAAATGTGGCCGTTTTTTCGCAATTTCTGCCTTCAGCTTGTCAAATAATGATGCGTAGTATGCTCCTGTAATCGTTTTTCCTTTTTGAAGATAATCGATTAAGATAACTCCACGATTATCCCAAAAAAGTCACCATCACTTTTCCAGCCGAAAAAACAGTTTTTGCTTTTTTGGAGCCGGTTCCCCCTTTGCAGTCCACTGTTTGGATTGTATTTTTGTTTCGGGCGTATAATGGTGTATCCAAGTTTCATCTACAGTAATTAATCGGCGCCAAAACTCGGATTTATTGCGCCTAAACTGCGCCAACAGAGCGTTGGAAATGTTCATTCGAACAAACGTGGTTCATTCGAACCAACATTCTTGGTCAAACGTGAGCAAACGCGGCACCCAACGCGTGGACAGCTTTCTCATGTCTAAATGTTGATTTAATATGTGACAAACACGTTCTTTTGACATATTCATAGTCTCTGCTATCTCTCTCACTTTAATTCGGCGGTCGTCTAGCACCATTTGGTGAACTTTGGCGATGTTTTCGTCGGTAGTTGCAATTTTTGGAGTCCCGAACGTTCATCGTCTCCCAAGCTCTTACGGCCATGTTTAAATTCAGCTGCCCAAAATTTCACTGTGGTAAATGATGATGCAGAGTCCCCATACACAGAATCCAACTCATCTTTGATTTGCGTAGGCGTATTGCCTTTCAAAAACAAATACTTAATGACAGCTTGATACTCGATTTTGTCCATTTTCATAAAAACACTCACATCACCTCACTCAAACGACTGTTACATAACAACTGAGCGTCCAAAATGGCTGAAACTTTGGCGAGTAACTGTCAACAGATGAACAACGAAATTCACTAGTTTTTATTTACGAGTGTTGCCATCTTCATGTTGAGATCGGAAACTTTTCAGACTACCCTCGTATGTCTTTCTTGTTCGTTTCTACCAATTCTGCGCGAATTTGTGGCGCAGTTTTGAACCTTTCTCCTACTAGTAATTCTGATGAATTTCTCATCACTTTTAGTTTTTTTACGAGGTTGCCATGGTCGTTGTGTGTCCTTATTGCTACCTGTTGTCGGCTGGCGATGAAGGGTATATTGCACACCCACTATAGACACGCTACATTGTTTGGCAATTTGGCGAAGTGATAAACCTGCTTGTTTGAGTGCTTCAATTGCAGCATATTTTTCTATGGATATATCTACCTTTAGAGCCTGAAGACGTTGTTATTTGCCGCACGTTCTGGGAGCCAATTTGAAGAATTTTTGTTGCTGCTACGTATGGAAAGTCAGTTTGAAGATGTATTATGCTTCGACTGTTAGGGAGCCGAACTTGAAGTAGCTGCAACCGCACATATGGTACCCGGTAGCCCTCGTTACAAATGTACTTTCCGGTGGGATTGCCCCAAATGTTTAAAAATTATTAACTTTGTAATTTTTGACTGTTTATTTAAATATTATATATTTATGTTTGCCTCGAAAGCATCAGTATTTATATTGTTTTAAGGACATTAATTTCTTAACAGGGCGTGATGCAGCTGAAGAATGTAGGCTTACACAGATTATAATTTTTACTTCACTACTTTTTATTATTTCTTGACACGATTTAAATAACACTTAACTGATATAGAGAGCTGTGAGATTCTTTTATTAAATACTTGCACTTTTTAACACGTAAGATATTTTTGTCTCACACATAATAAGTATTAAATTTCCCCAGGACATATCTAGTGTCCGGTTAGAAACGCTATCTACAACCAACGCGTCCAGTTATGAGCACTGTCTACAAGCAACTGACAAGATTTCTACCGCTTAAATTTGTAAATTTTGCTATATTTCTGATTGGCTAATCCTAATCCAATAGAATACCTTCATTTAACTAACGTTTTTTTGGTTGTTTATTGGCTATTTTATAAACTGTCACAAAATTACATTATTGTTGCTCCAGTAATGACTAGTAGCATTAAGCTTTCAAATTCATCATTGCCTCAAGGCTACTCATTCTTACCTCCTTGTTAGCAACTTTTAACCTATTATTCTTACAGCTCCTACATTATTAAATTATTAGTACATTCAGATAACATTATTACATGTATACAATAATCTAAATATATACAATGACTGTAATATACACTTTTTATATATTGTTACATACACATATTGCTTTAAGGCGGCTGTTATTGAATTTATATATTATATAATTAAACTGAAATTATATAAGTGTTAAAAATACCGCCTCAAGCCATAATAAAGATGTCCACACTGTCACCTGTCACTAAGGAACTGAAATGCAGGAACCAAATAATATGTATTCTAGCAATTCTTGAAGCACACTGCGAACATAACACTACATGGAACAACAGAGGTGCATTTAATGGGCCTTCAGTCGTAAACACAGCATTCTTTTGGGGCAATATTGCATCTAGATGAAAACAAACACATAAACTTGGCACCTTTACTAATATTGTACTATTCCTTTGTTTACTCAACCGTGACCATGGTATTATACCGTATCTACAGGAAATTAGATATAAATTAATAAGGGATGGTGTAGGTCCAATGAATAAATTTACAGGAAGGTATTGAATTACACCGACAAATCCAGACCGGATTCCACAAGAAATACAGGTTTTGAGGTCCCTGATTAAAAAAATCTGATGTGTTACACTCAAATGACTTTCTCTACCCTTGTACAAACTATTTTTACAAACGTTTATTTTCCATATGCTTCATGTTAATCGAGATATCGAGATGTCAATCTTATTGCTAATTTTCTTGTAGATGTATCGGGAACATGGTAGATTATAAGCGATAGTCAAATCTTTTAAGCGCTGGTTGCTATGTGGCGCATTCTATTCTGTTTGCATATCCAGGACATAAAAATTGTGTAACGAATTTGAGAAAAAGTATAAGTATTGGAAAATTTAAGGAAATAACAAGCAATATCTCGAAAATGGTTCACTCAACTAAACAAATGTATATGACATAAATTGTGTATTTTAACGCGATCTACATTTTTTGTGTAGTAAAATTTTGTCTATCTCTTATGGTTTACCAGTTATGCAAAAGTCGTTTTCAATAAAGAATATTTTTGGATACATTCCCAGGAAATTCAAGATATACATTTTATTTGTCGTAAAATATCTTAAACATATGATATTTTAATCAAAATCGTTAGGGCCATTTTTGAGAAAATTAAAATTTTCGAAAAATCTTCCATGTAAAGGGTACTCTGGGGTGGGGGGATTTTCTTGAAAACCTTCGTGTCGCATCCTTGGAAGATACTGAACCCAAATACCAAGTTTGGTGTTTATCCGACTGTTCGTTTCTGAGTTATGCTGTTCACAGACACACACACACAGACAGACAGACACACACACACACACACACGGACATGTTTCCAAAAATGCTTTTTTTGGATTCAGGGGTCTCAAAACATGTATTTCCGGTGAAATCTCGGTATCGAAATTTTGGGTGGAATACAATACTTCCCCTATTTACTATACGTAGTAGAGAAAGTAAAAAGCATTTTTGGAAAAAAAGTACCTGCATATGTGAGTGTACTTTTGAACAGAACAACCAAAAAAGAAATCTCCGATATATACTAAGCTTAATATTTAAGCTAAGTGCCTTTCAAGGATACAACACGACGTTTTTCAAGAAAATCCCCACTACAAACTATCTTTAAATCGGATATATTTCGAAATCTTTGATTTAGAAAAAATAACTCTATTTGGATTAAAATACTATAAGTTATACATATTTAGATGAAAAATTAAATGTATGTCTTGAAGTTTCTGGAAATAACCTGTAGTCCTTTTCATTCAAAAGGAATTTTGTAGAATCTTGTATAACGTTAAGCGAAACACTAAAAAGCTCTACACAAAGGAATCTAATGTGTTAAATTCACATGACTTTCTCTACTATCTGAAGCTTACTAGTGAGCATACAAATTATTCTTAAGAAACTTTGTTTCCTAGCTACTTGATTCTAATAAAAATAATCCTTTGTAGGAATAGCTATATTGCACATTTCGTTATTGATACAAAAAGAATAGCGAATGTTTAAGAACTGATCGCTATACCATGGGCATAAAATAACTCACTCTTTCTATGACCTCGCAAGAAACAACTGAATTTTCATATGATTTTAAATGAATGGACAAGAATTGAACAATTCGAATCATTAATAATGCATATCTCGAAAATAGCTGCTGCCAAAGAAAAAGTGTGTACATTTTGGTCTACCGATTAACTTTCATTAGTTATTACAAGATTATAATGATTTAAAAGATCATTTGGCCTGAACTGAAGTTTAGTTGAAGTTCAGTTTTGAACTTTTGAACGATCGACCTTCTACAGGTGAATGAAGGGAATTAAACATAGGCGAAGACAGCAACAGCAGACAGAGCGAAAGGCTAGCGCTCTGGTGAGTGGGTCTACATGCCAAGAACAAGGGTAACCTAACCATAATTCAATGCTGTAGCTCTACCGCAAATATTATTTTGGGTCACAACCGCTTCAGCTTCTGAGAGGCAGAGCACCTCAGGTTGAAACCTAAACGAAATCCCAGCTTCGAGCCTGTGGAGTGTTCGTTTTAAGTCTGTAGCACCTAATACGAGGCATTTTCTGGACATACATGTGTCATTATTACAAAAGTAGATTAATATATTATATGGTTTTATTGATGATTATTGGGCGGATGGTTAGATAGTGGATAGATAAATATATAGATGGATGGACAGTCGGATGGATAATTACTGACTTGCAGTCGCAACTTTTTCTGAACTCAAGTTTACGTCCCTAGATCCAGTAAGTGAAGTCTAGCAAAATTTATGATGATGAAGATCTTATTGGTTCTAGAACCTAACGAAACAAATAATATGAGAAATGATTTATAATATTAAACCCCAATGGAAATTCATGCGTGTTATAAAACAATGCTTAAAGCTTATTTCTCTAATTCTGTTGCAGTAATTGATATTTATGTTGTTTAAAATCTGTATAAACTAAGATATTTAAAGCCGATTTAACGATTAACTTCTCAGCATTTGATGCTTGCACACTGATAATTCTTAATAGAAAAAATGCTTTTGGGGTAATAAACTAAAGTATAGTAAAGGCTTCACACAATTGAGATTCGAACCCTGGCCCTACTTTGGAGATATTCTTTCAAAAGAGAGAACGGTAAATTCTTTTCATTAGTTAAATCAAAGGATAAAATATTCATTCGCTGCATAGAGTACGGAAATAGGTGTTTTGAAACATGTCCTTTAAATGCATTCACAGCCTTCCTTAAATGTTGAGTCCACATTCACAATGTTGGTTCATCAAAAACTAATTCTTTTAAAAAAGTTAAACTTCTCGTGGATCATTCATGGTCAACCGTTACTGGCTGTCTCCATAGCTTGCGGTCATTTAAAACTTTAGAGTATTTCCAGATCTGCCAACTGCAAAAAGTTGTAAAAACTCAATTAAACTTCAGCACCACGGAGGCCTGCAATTTCGCCCTTCCAAATTAGTCTGTCTTTAACAAAGGGAACTACGTCACTCGATGGAGTTTGGCGCAGGTTTGTCACTCTAAATTATTCGCATTCGTTCAAACGGCTAATAGTTCATACTAAGGAAACAAATAGTATCTGCCAAAGTGTTTATGATCAGTGTTTCCGCCAAATTAAGCGAGTTTAGAAAATATAAACTGTATACAAACATATAGCCAAACAAATCTTAGTATTTCCAGTTAGCATCAGTATATTTGAAACGAGCTGGCATACCGGAAGTTAAATGGTTAGCTTTTCAAACTCGAATGGCGAATTAAATAATTTTATTTACCTCCCGACGTTATTTATGCAATTATCGTACAATAACTTGAGAACATTATGGTTGATCCTCCACTTTATCACCTTATGTTTATTATTTCATGCCACCCCAGATATTCCTAATCACGGATGAAAAAGGCCCTGATATTTACCTTATCTTGTGTTACGAAGGGGATTTGGCACGGATCCAGAGTGGGTATTGTACCCACACCCATTGGAAACATTGGGGGGCCCATCTACTTTTGCGACCGTCGGCATCCGGATCTGGTCGCTCTTCGGATTTCTCCCCTCATCCTTCCCTCCCAGAAGTTACATTGGAAGCATAAAGGAGAGGGGGCGGCCCCGAGAAGAAGAATGAGCAAGAGGAGACACCAGGTGGCCGGATCCAGGAGCGACGGTACAGCAATCACAGGTTCCCCAAGTTTCAAGGTATGGAAAAACGGATAGACAGGCCGGGCGGGGAACCCGCCCACACACAGAGGGGCTCAACGCCCCACAACGGGATTCGTATACCCGGAAGTCAACCGAAAGCTGAGAGACGGATAGAGTTTACACAAGGCATCCTTTTCCCTGCCACTTTGCACCATCGCCAGCGGACACTTCCGAACCTGAAAAAGGCCAGCGGGATGAAACATGAATTAAATGAAGAACGGAACGAAATGGAGGGACAGGACATTCAGGGCAGAAGGAAATCATTCCAACACTGGTCTGACGATTCAAAAAAAAAAAAAAAGAATCGAAACCGGGACCTCTCAAATGAGAAGCACAGACGCTACCGCCTGAGTCATCCCGCTCGGACCCCCAATGTTCACTTAAGGGCTTGTGGAGGATCCGTGAAGCATTTGACTTTGTTAACCTCCCTCCGACAGTCTTCCAAATTCTGGAAATACTGTGTAGCGTATAAGTGCTATTTGATGGTGGAACAATCATCGTTCGGAATGGTAGAGTAACTTTTTATATAATAGAAAAAAGTTGAAATTTTTAACTTTTCATTTTCTTGAAACTCTTTGTGTCGCATCTTTGAAGTATACAGAACCTCAAAACACGTATTTCCGGTGAAATCTCGGTATCAAAGTTTTAGGTGGAATGCAATACTTCCCCTGCTCACTATACGTGGTACAGAAGATAAAAACACAAAATATTTCGGAAATGTTTAATGACACAATCATTTTATTTGACATAAATTGTGTACTTTAAGGATATCTACATCTTTTGTGCAGTATGATTTTGTATGTATTTTACGGTTTATAAATTGTGCCAATCATTCGGAAGGAAGAGAACTCTACAGGGTATTCCCAGAAATTTCAACACATACATATTAATTCCACCTAAGTATCTTAAATATATAATATTGTAATCAAAATCATTGGAACCATTTTGTGAAAAATAAATAGTAACAAAAATGATTCTATTAGAACGATAGTTTGGGATGGAGAGATTTTCTTTAAAATCTTAGTGTCGCATACATGGAAGATGCTGTACTTAAAAACCAAGTTTGCTATTTAACCAAATGCTTATTTTTGAGATATGCTGTTCCGGTGAAATCTCGGTATCGAATTTTTAGGTGAAATGCAATACTTCCTCTACTTATTATAGGTAATAAGGAGAAAAATTAAACAGATAGATAACTGCGCGTGTCATTGATTGTACATGCATATTTAAGATACAAATTAAAGGTGACAAAAAGAAACAAAATAAAAAATCTGATGTGTTCCACTCACATGATATTCTCTACTCTTGAATAAACTATTTTTACAAACGCCCTATTTGCCATCTACTTCATGATAATCGAGATAAACATTTGCATCTTATTGCTAATTTTCTTGTAGTTGCAAGGGGAATATGGTAGGTAGGCTTTAAGAGATAGTTCAAATCTTTTAAGAGCTGGTTGCTATGTGAAGCATTCCATTCTCTTTGTATGTCCAGGACATACGAATAACGAATTCTCATTTGAGAAAAATCAAAAGTATTGGAAATTAAAATAACACAAGGAATATCTCGGAAACAGTTAATTCTACTAAAACAGTGTGATGACATTGATTGTGTGTTTTAACGAGATGTACATTTTTTGTGTAATAAAATTTGGTCGATCACTTACGGTTCACTAGTTATGCAAACGACATTGAGAATGAAGAGGACTTTTGGGGGCATTCCCAGAAAACTGAAGATATACATTTCATTTGCTATGCGAATATCTTATTTTTATCAAAATCATTAGAGCTATTTTGAGAAAATGAAAATTTTGAAAAATGTTCCATGTAAAGGGTAGTCTGGGGTGGGGTGATTTTCTGGAAAATCATCGTGTCGCATTTTTAAGGATATGAACCCAGATACCAAGTTTGGTATTTATCCGACTTCTCGCTTTTGAGTTATGCTGCTCACATACAGACTCACTCACACACACGGACCTTTCCTAAAAAGGTTTTTTTTATTCAGGGGGCCTGAAACATGTATTTCCTAAAATATCGAAATGGAAGTTTTTGGTGGAATGTAATACTTCCCCTGCGAAGTACAGTAAGTAAAAAGAAAAACAAAGAAAATATAGAAACAAATTATGTTTTAATTAAAATTTGTTCTTCAAGCTGGTTTTAATCTATTTATTAAACATGACTTGCAGAAACATCACATCTTGTAAACTCCCGTCTATCCTTTATATTTGCCAAGCTTTATTGTTTGTTAAACATATTCTATAATAAAGGCTGCACTGCTAGCTCCTTGTAGTAAATTCAGGATTTTTTGAAATTACCCCTTTGAGTTCCGCAATTCTTTTAACGCACAAAGGGATCTACACACTTGAAATACGGCGCAGTTGAGCCACCTGGTGTGAATGTTTTCTTTTTGTTTTTACTTTACCATGGAACATTACAATTCCTTCTTACTTTCAGGAACGGAAAGCAAGGCCAACTTCATTATGGTTAATAATAGTCAGTATTTCTTCGTCCACTTGGATTATCCTAAACTATTTACATATCTGGAATAAATATGTTTAAAATATTAAATTATCAGTCTGTGTAGACTCGGTGAGGAATTCAGTAACTTGAATTTGTCCTCGTGGCGTTACAAGCCACACGGAGGGTAAGAACAGTGCTGAGACAGGCGCCCTACAGCTTGTGTTGCAGCTCCTCTGCATATAAACCCCATCAAGCAGGAGGGCTGCTTCCGCTCTTGAGCTTATGTGATAATCCAGATCTTCCCGTGACTGTTGTAGTCTTTACCCATTGCCTTGAGCAAAAGATTTTCATATTTATAAATCCTAAAGACAGGATGACCTGTAAGAAAGGTTACATAAAATGAAACAGTAATTGTAAGCTATTCTAGACAGATGAATTAGGTCAACCTATATAAAATGGGGTACCCTGAAATAAAATACCCCAGTATTATTATCTTATAGTAAGTAGGGGAAGTATTGTATTCCACCCAAAAATTCGATACCGACATTTCACAGGAAATACATGTTTTGAGGTGCACTGAATGCATTTAAAGCATTGTGTATGTCTGTGTGTGTGTATGTCTGTGAACAGCATAACTCAGAAACGAACAGTCTGATAAACACCACACTTGGTATTTAGGTTCAGTGTCTTTCACAGATGCGACACGAAGGTTTTCAAGAAAATCCCCCACCCCAAATTACCCTTTACATGCAACATTTTTCGAAAATTTCAATTTTCCCAAAAATGGCTGTAACGATTTTGATTAAAATATCATACATTTAAGATACTTTCATGAAAAATAGAATGTATATATTGAGTTTTCTGGGAATGTCTCCAAAAGTATTCTTCATTGTGAACGACTTTTGAATAACTGATAAACCATAAGAGATAGACACAATTTTGCTACATAAAAATGTAGATCGCGTTAAAATACACAATTTATTTCATATACATGTTTTTGTTGAGTGAACCATTTTCGAGATATTGCTTGTTATTCCCTTAAATTTTCGAATACTTTTTCTCAAATGGGAATTCGCTATTCATTTTTTTTACTGGTAATGCACAGAGAATGGAATACTCGACATAGTAACCAGCTCTTAAAATATTTGACTATCTTTTAAAGCCTACCAATTCCCCTTGCATCTACAATAAAATTAGCAATAAGATTAACGTCTGGATATATCGATTAACATGAAGCATATGGAGAATAAGCGTTTGTAAAAATAGTTTGTACAAGAGTAGAGTAAGTCATGTGTGTGTAACGCATCAGATGTTTTTTATTTGCGTTTGGTTTTCGTTTCTTTTTTCATTCAAGAGTGGCTGAACCGATTGCAGTAATGCTTTGTATTTCTTTACCTTAGGTTTCTCAAAGTGAGTAGACCTTATTGCATCTTAATTACTTTTCCCAAAGAAGAATGAAGTAAATAAATAAAAACTCCTAATTTATTGTTGACTTCGTTTTAGTATGTTAAACGTAAGCTTATGCGGATAATTTCCCTGTCTCATCTTATTATTTAGAAAATGTTGATATAATGATTTAAGGAGTTGGGCCGTGTGCAAAAGTTAGTTGAAATGTAAAAAGCTCCTATATCTCAGCTTGCTGGCACGAACAGAGAAAACAGAGAGAGAAGGAGGGAGAAAGAGAGAGAGAGAGTAGAGAGGGAGGGAGAAAGAGAGAGAGAAAGGACGAGAGTGAGTGAGATAGGGGAGCACAGGGATTGAAGTAGACAGAGGGAGAGAGATAACAGGTATGTGTGTGTGTGTGAGAGAGAGAGAGGAGAGGAAGAGGGAGAGGGAGAAGAATCTCGACATCTAACGCAAGAATGCGATAGGGTTGTGGATTCAGCTAGTAAATAATAAATAGCGATTGCCCATTTTTACCAGTGAGTCAGACAGTTTGTATTTGTTTGTTAGCAGCTCCCTCTTTGTTTTTTCCTTCTTTCTTTATTTCGTTCTTTCTTTCTCCTTCAGACAATTTTTTTGTAGTTCTTTGAAAACTAAGTAGAAAACACAGATTACTGCCTTAGTTAGTGAACTACGTTTTTTATCTTGGAGGTCTGCGGTATTTATATATTTACAGAAACGAACCATTTGTAGCTACTTGATTATAATTCTTCTAAGGTCTTTTTTAATAATTTAATTTTCAGGTTTACACAGTTGAGGACATGGTTATGTGGCATTTTCCCCAATCTATTTCGTTTTCCCTACCATTGGTTTTACGTTTATTTTCTTGCTCATTTAGTAAAAATGCAATAAAAATGCAAACCAGTTGAGTGTACAATTCTACGAGCAAAATAAAATAACTTGTAAATGTGCTGTCATATACCATTTTTATACAATACTGAATATTAAGTTTTAAACTATCCAGGTGGAATTTTTGTGAAAATAGCAGTGTGCATTCCAACATGCGCAATGGTGATATCTAATTTGTTGTTTTTGGTCTTCGTTGTTGTTTGATCTTCATAGGACCAGTTCTGACAACATGATCACTTAGAAATCATAACATTGTACGGGGGACATCCAGAAAGTAAAGAACGATTGCACATCACGCTCGATGCCGATCCGCTACCACCAGAATTACATGCACGCTAGTCAGCTCCTTACTCCACCTGAGTGTGAGTTGAGTTTCATTGTTGTGAGGTGCCTGTCTGTTTTACAACTTATCCAAATGGCAAGGCCAGTTGAAAGTCCCGCCAAATGTTAAGTTCGTAGTATGATTCATTTTTTGTGCACAAAATGATGGGTATATAGAAATTTATAGGTAAATAATACAAGTGTATGGTAATAATACAATGAAGTCTTCAGTGAGGAAATGGTGTATAATGTTTAACTAAGAAAGTACCAGCGTTCCCGACGAAGACCAGTGTGGGAGGCTAACACTCATTACGGATGAGTTGAAAGCAAATGTTGATGAACTAATTGAGGATGTTCACTTGTTTCCGAAACAAAAGGACGTTTTGGGTGGAAAAGAGTTTCCAATCCATGAAGACTCAAAGAGGTGACAGTCTTTGGCGGTATAAGAGTATAACATCGGCATTGAAGAATTGCACGTTACAATAAATATATTGACAGCAATGGCGATTGCATTGATAAATAGAGTAAGGTTCCTGATAAAAGTTTTGTGTTAATATCTGCCGTTATTATTTAGTTACGCCAAATCGTTCCTTACTTTCTGGATGTCTCTCGTATAACATATAAAAGGCTGTGCGCAAATAAATAAACTGAATCATGTAAGCATAAATATATTACTATACATGTATCGTATTTAACATTAATATTATCATTCCGTTTTATGCAATTTTGTACTATTCTTCGACTTCTGGCAAGAATTCCAACGTTATCTTCTGCGCTGTTTGCAAAACTTTTTCAAAATCAATTTCCGAGTCATTCATGTCGATATAGGGCCTCCAATTATATATAATTATAATTTCCATCACAAGAAACAAGAGTGGCAACAATGCACTATTTTAAAAAATATTATTGCGTTCAATGTTATAATCTTCAACTTCCGGTATGAGCAGCTCGTGTTAAAAACTCTATTTTTAGTGCCAGCTTTCTTAAAACGCTGTTTTAATCCAGCACTTACTTACTTTCACCTTAATGAAGGATAGAACTAAGATTCGCATGTTTTATGTAATATTCTACAAGATCTTGGGTTGTGCATAATAATGTTGAAAATAGGATCAATGTAGAACTTACCATTCAGGATCTAGACGATATTTTCCACACCGGCAGCGCAACGGTGGTGACTGATGCAGCTAGCCAACATTCTTTAAGCAAATATTTCCTGCCGGAGCAACTGATCAGCCATAACGTTTCAACGGGAATGTGTAGTCATTGTAGTGCTTTAAATATTTTTATAAGCGTTTAAGCAGTATACCATGCATGACATTCCTGGTGTATATGTGGACATTACTTTTTCATCGGAGCTCCTAATACTTGTGTGTCTGTCTATCAGTAACGGTTTTATAGGCAGCTTTTCATTCACACAAGTCAGTATATTTTCGCAAACAGCTTACAATTATGAAGTTTAATATTTTATTTTCTTCTAAATTCATTATAGAATATGTAACATTGCAGAAAATCCTGGGAGTCGTACTGCCCATCCCCACATAACATAAATTTGAATCATTCATGGAAATTGTAAAAGTACTTTATTTTTCTTTAACATATTATTAAGAAACAAAATAGTTTTAATACTTTTGAGAATGACAAGAAACAATTAAATGTCATTCCGCAAAGATACATGCCTGAAGTTATACATATATTATCTTTCAAGCTTCAACTTTCGCCTCCAGAGCACCATCCATATGTGTTCCCGTTTATACAACGAGTTATAATTAATATTAATGCCCCTCGTATTAGAGTTTCTTTCACTGACAGGCCTAACACGTGTGTGACAAGTACTGAAGAGCGCATGAAGATCATTTATACATACGAACACAAAAGTATATTCTGGTCGTACCTGTATGATCTTCTGCATATTCACTCAGTTCCCTCAAATACCCATCTTAATCATTTACAGCTAAGGATTCTCTTCCTTATCAGTCAAACTTTTTCCCATTAGAGTCGTTTATAGCACTAAAATTTTCAGTTCACAACTCGCACTGTATTTCAACGTATTAAACTTCTTGTGTAAAGACTCCAACTGTGTGCTTCACTTCCTTGCTGATAATTGCTTACTGAATGATCGAATAACTCTAACACTTGCTCTCTTTTAATATTTGAGGTTATTTTTTTGATTTTTTTTTCTTCTTATACTGTTAAAAATTTCGAAGCCACCACATCTATCAGTGTAGGGCTTTTGAATTTCCTGTTCTTCATTATTCATATTTTTATAGCATCCTACTCATTAAAATTACTTTCTTTGAAGTGAATTCCGCGTACTCCAGTATTTTTTGTTGGCACAGATTTTTTGCGCTTTCATAGCAGCAACGCATTTGTTGTATGCATGTCGATTCTTATCTCTATCAGGGAAAGACTAAAAACCAGCAGATGGGTTTTAGTAAGTAAACCATCAAGGGTGTTGCATTGTCCTGCTGCAAGAGAACTCTATTTCGGTTAATTGATACTGGGTATCTCCGCCTCAAAATGTCATTAATTCGTTACAGTTATTGATAATAAAGAACCGCATTGACACATTTTTGGAACAATCTCCGAGTGAATGTCTCCTTCAAAATTTCACCGGGCACACAGCATTACTTTGGGACCGAATTAATTTTTTTTTAACGATGACTGCCAGGTTGACGCTGTTTCGAGGTCTCAGGGTTTCGATAACAAACCTATTTTTCATCACATGTGAAAATTCTCCTGATAAATCTATCATCCATGGAATTACCGATAAGTTGACGACAGATATCCATTATACGTTGAGCCTGTTGAGGTGAAATTCACGAGGTACAGATCTACAGCTTCTGTTTGATTTTTCAAGTTTCTCAATCTGGCGATGTATGGTATCTTCTGAGGACTAAGTTCTTCTGAAGGCCTACAAGTATCTTTTTGCGGATTTTCTTTCAAAACTCTGCGTGTTCTATAATATAGGTGTTACAAAACATCGCAAATCTTTAGTGTTTTCTTCTCCAATGTTGAAGCATTGGAACCATCGTTGTGCCACACGATCACTAACGACACATTCTGCTTCCACTTCACATATTTTTCAAGCCGCGGCAGTAGCTTTATAATCTTGTGTCCAGTGCAGATTTGGATTGGACTCTAATCTCAAACTTTGTAGCTTTCATTTTGTGATTGTGTATCAACAACTGACAACTGTCACATTCTCGTAATATACGCAATACCAGCATGACATCCTGTAAATACCATTGGTGATCCAAAGAAAACCAATTCTATCTTATAGAACACCAAGCTTAAAAACCGACAGTACTAATGAGACACTCTAATACATGTGGTCTATGACCACGGAGAGAAAATAGTCTTCTCAGTTGTTAATTACAAAACATCGTTTGGCTTATTTCTGATTTTAGCCTGTTATAATTTTCTCTCTTTATTAAGTTATTAACCTACCCTACTAACGATCTTCATCATAAAATACAAGGGAAATAAGGCAAACCCGTCTTACTTGAGGGTACAATCTGCCCATTTTGTGGTTTGGATAAAGATTGCACTGAGAGAACGAGCGAACAATTAAATTCACAGAAGGATTCTTAAGTTCTGCCAGAAGGGGATTTGCATTTTCGAATCTACTTGACCAGAGGAACCAGAGAAACATGGAAATTTCCTGTCTAAAGTGCGCGAACCCAGATCAAACCTTTTCAGTTAGAAGTAATTTAATTGTATTTTTTTCTTTTCTTTTCTCTTTCGTTTCCTTTTGTCGCCATTAACTTGTATCTCAAATATTCATGAACGGTCAATGACCCACTAACTACAGTGTGATCGTTTTATGGTGAGGTCACAGATCGCGCAGATGTATACATTTGTGTAATACACCCTGACAGATGCGCAATAGCACTGGTCAGTCCACTTTCATAATAAGAGGGGGTAATATTCCACCTGCTGCGAGCTGAAATGCAAGGTTTACACAATTGTTAACAATGCATTGTGTGTGTGCTGCCTCGGAGTTCTGATATCACTTGTACCCCACCACTCTCACCATTTACCCTCATTTCTCCTCTCTTGCACATATGGAGTGTCACGACATTGGATACAAGCTATAAACACACTCTGACAAATTGGGATGAAATTTCCGTTCACACGCATAAGCTCCTCTTAAGTGAAGTTCATAATTTCTGTTTTTATATTGTCCTTAAGTTCGTCTGTTGTGTGGGGATTGTTCCTATAAACTTTGGTTTTTAGGGTTCCTCACAAATACATGTCCAATTTCTTCAATTTTTTTCTGCGTTAGAACATCTCTTTTTCGCTTCTTAGGTTCAGCGTTTAGTGATTCAGTGGTCCTAAATTTATTAACCAGGCGTCTAACTGTTTCTCTACATGGAGCTGAAATAACCAGGAAATTTCTCCTGAGTTTTTCTACACGCCTGTCTACGTGTTTCGGTTTTTACTTTCTCTACTACTTAGAGTAAGTAGGGGAAGTATTGTATTCCACCCAAAAATTCGATACTGAGATTTCACCGGAAATATATGCTTTGAGACCCCCTGAATCCAAAAAAAAAAACATTTTTGGAAACATGTCCATGTATGTGTCTCTGTGTCTGACTGTGAACAGCATAACTCAGAAACGAACAGTCGAATAAACACCAAACTTGGTATTTAGGTTCAGTATTTTCCAGAGATGCACGAAGGTTTTCAAGAAAATCCTCCCACCCCAGATTATCCTTTACATGGAACATTTTTCGAACATTTTAATTTGATCAAAAATGGCTCCAATGATTTTGATTAAAATATCATATGTTTAAGATGTATTCATGACAAATGAAATGTATATCTCGAATTTTCTGGGAATGTCTCCAAAAGTATTCTTCATTGTGAACGAATTTTGCATAACTGGTAAACCATAAGAGATAGGCAAAATTTTACTACACAAAAATGTAGATCGCGTTAAAATACACAACTTATGTCATATATATTTTGTTTGTTGGGTGAACCATTTTCGAGATGTTGCTTGTTATTCCCTTAAATTTTCCAATACTTGTACTTTTTCTCAAATTTGCTATTCATTTTTTTTTGTCCTGGTAATGCAAAGAGAATGGAATACTCCACATAGCTCTTAAAATATTTGACTATCGCTTAAAGCCTACCAATTCCCCTTGCATCTACAAGAAAATTAGCAATAAGATTAACATCTCGATATCTCGATTAACATGAAGCATATGGAGAATAACAAGATATCAACAATCTTAAGTAAATCACACACAACACAGATGACTTGAATGAACTTTCACCTTTGAGGTGCATAATGCACAATTCTCTTTATAGCAGCGACTGAAGCACAGCTGATAAAGATAATCCTGAACGCGTCATGCGCCGCCAGTTGCGCATCGGAAAAGTACTGAGGTCACTGCTGTACAGCTTGCTACGCATATAACTGACTTAACCTGAATTTGTATAATTCAATAATTTCACAACCAATAAGGATACCTGATCTATCCATAAATTTATCTTTGAGGACTATTGGAATATGGCACTGGCTGATTCGATTCTCTTTCATTTCACTTTGCCTTAGTTGACAAATCGTGAGTATCTGTAGACTATGTACATTTTAGACGTTGGCAAAATGATTGTTTTTAGGTGACATCTGACGTTTCCACTGGACATTCTGACATTGTTGACCATAATCTACTTCAGACATTCTGTCAATAGAGCGTTATTTGTTTTTCTTTACAGTGACTTGAAAATTGCGTCTCAGCAAAAGAAGAAATAGAATTAACTCCTAAAAATGTTCGTGCAATGATTTATTACGACTTTCGACGTGGATTATCAACACAAGTGTGGATCGATCAATTTACCTCCACACTTGGTGATGAAGCTCCATCCTTTGCCACTGTGAAAACGCTGATATAACGAGTTTAATCGTGGTCACCGTTCGCTCACTGATGAAATTCTTGAAGGTCGTCCAAAATCAATTGTTGTGTCAGAAATCATTGATGCTGTGCAAAACCCGATAATTCAGGAGGGTCATGTAACATACTGTGAGATGGAGGCAAACCTCGGCAATAATTCCACCAGCATATATAGAATATTGCATGATTATTAATCTGAAAATAGTTTGCTCTCACTAGATCCCACATAATTTGACGAAATCTCAAAAGATACTCGTATTGATTGGTGTACAACAATGCTCAATAAATTAAACGGCGGTGCTTCAAAAGACGTATATATAATTGTAACAGGTGACAAATCATGCATTTATGCGTATCAGCTGAAACATAAACATCAGTCGACTGTATGGGTGTTTCAAGCTGAAGCAAATCCAACAAAGTAAATCGCGCTCGAAGCACTTTGAAACAAATGGGCGCCTATTTTAAAAAAAATGGTTATGACGTTACAGTTCATTTAGAGAAACATAAAACGGACAATTTTGAATGGTACACAGCCATTTGTTTGCAGGGAGTCTTCGGTGAAATAAGGAAGACAAACAAGCGCCGTCGGATCGTGCATTAAGACGATGCAAGCGCACACACATCTCGTCTAACAGTCGACTATTTGAACACTAAAACATTGAATTAATGAGTGATCCGCCATACAGCCCGATTTGGCACCCAATGACTTCTTTTTGTTCTTGAACATCAAGAATAAATATCATGGACAACGATTTTCGTCGGCAGAAGAAGCCGTTAATGCGTTCAAAAACCATGTTTTGGAGATGTCTCAAGCAGATTGGAAAAAGATGCTATAACAAATGGTTCGAACGCATGCAAAAGTGTATTAATCATAATCACTAATCATTTGACTGTGTTAATCATGATATTCTGATAGAAAAATTGAAATTCTATGCACTAAAAATGAAAGTCTAAGTTGGTTCGTATCATATCTAAATGAAAGAAAACAAAGTGTTGAAGTTGTCAATGATATTGAATTTGGAAAACATACATCAAAATGGAAAACAGTAACACTGGAGTGCCCCAAGGTTCAGTCCTAGGACGTTTACTATTCTTGATCTATATAAATGACCTATCATTTTATATAAAGGATATTGCAAGTATAATTCTGTTTGCTGATGACACGAGTGTTCTGGTGACAAGTAAAAACTTGAATGAGTGTGTAATTAAATTGAATTATGTTTTGAACTGTATGTCACACTGGTTTAAAGCTAACAAATTATCTGTAAATCTAGACAAAACAAAAGTTGTTAAATTTATAACCCATCGATCACTACACACTCCAATAGAAATTGGGATTAATGACATGTCACTAGAACAAATAGACAACATTAAATTTCTGGGCCTCCAAGTAGACAGATATTTAGATTGGAAGGTTCACATTACGTATATCATACCCAAACTCAGTTCTGCATGTTATGCTATCCGAGCATTGGTAAATGTCAGTTCTAAAGATACACTTAAATTAGTATACTATGCATATTTTAACTCTATCATTGAATATGGAATATTATTTTGGGGAAATTCGGTAGAAAGTAAACGAATATTCCTCATGCAAAAGAAGGTTATAAGAATCATTTCCAGCACTCATAGCAGACACTCTTGCAAGCATCTTTTTAGAAGACTGAAGTTATTAACCCTACCTTGCATGTATATATTTTCAATCTTAAAATTCTATGTATGCAATCGAGCTACATTTATTAAAACATGGAAATTCATGAGATAAACACTAGGCAAAAGGGTAACATCCATCATCCCAGTGCAAAGCTTTCTTGCTTCCAGAAAGGTGTATATTACGAGACCATAAAATATTTAATGCTCTCCCTAATGATCTTAAGAGAAAAGTTGACAATTGCAATGTCTTTAAAACTGCTGTTAAAGAGTACCTATGCTCAAAAGCATATTATTCTGTACAAGATTATTTGAATGGCAAATTATCCTGATGATAATACTTATATAGCTCTGTAAGTAGTATTAGTAAATATTAATGACAATTGCCAGTCATATTTGATGCCTGCTCTAGAATTAATGAAGCTATTTAAATGTATGTATATTAAGAACTGACAGTAAATGCTATGCATTACAAATCAAATAGAACAAAATGATCAGACGAAAAAAGGTAAAATCCTAGTGAATGTTAAAATAACTGTTCTTGCCTATATGTATGTTAACCTTATAACAGTAAGGAGGTATTCAACTCTGTACAAAATTACACTTGTTTTGCTTCATTTTGTATATAATATGTCTTTATTTTAAATGTTCTGTATACTATGTAATATTTATGTATATATGTAACTTTACTGTACATTTCCTTGACACGCATATAGTATGTGTCTATTTTATTTCAAATGTTCCATATTCTGTGTAATATTTATGTTTATATGTAATTTTTGTACATTTCCTTGACATGTTCTATGTTCACAAGCCTTTACGGCTTCTAATGAACTCACAGAATACAATCTAATCTAATCTAATCTAAATCAGAATGTTTCGAGAATCAATAAAACAACTTTCAATGATAAATTGCTGTTTTTTATTATAATCCTCAAAATATAAATATGTTGCTAATGAAATCTGCGCGGCATTTGTTGTGTTTTATATACATATACGGTGGGGAACAAAATTTATTTTCTACTCCATGGAAGTTTCGACTAAAAACAAAGGCTTCTTCGCAATTATGTTATTGTATAACTCCAATGCGTTTTTATTTAAGTACAAGGCCTTAGGTGTTTTACAGACAGTATCCGTCAGAAATAATTGGACTCATCAATGGTTTAAGAATTAACAAAATCGGTTGAGTGGGTTTTGAGATTACCCTACATAGACACACCCATATACATACATATCCCCTCTTTATAATACTAATATATATTAATGTTTCCCCCTTTTGATACTAATTGCGCAAGGTTATAAATGCGGTGATACACAAAACTTGTTAGTCAACATTAGTTTAGGTTTTCATGAAGGTGAATACAAGAGTTGTAGAGCAGTTGAGAGGAGCTCTGGTCGCCAGTGACGAGGTGCACATGGAAGTAACGTGCCGTAAAGGACGTTTTTGTTCCCGCTAATGAAAGGCTGTGCCACATATGAATGACAAATGGCGCATAAGGTGGAATTCTTTACTTTGTGGTTTCCCTGAGGACCGACGGGGTTCGCCCTTTATTTTGTAAGGGATGCTGGTAATTTACCTTCGTAATTACCGTCAGCACTACTCGTAGGTGATAAAGGGACGACCCTTCTATCTCAGCTCATCACGGCAAGAAGGAGAATATGTGGGAGGTGCAGGAAATTCTTGCGAGTGGCCAGAGAAATTTAATAATGCTATTTAGGCGAGAGGAATGGCGCGGCGAAGGGATGCTCTACAGGGGTGAGAAAACTTTATATTCGCCGCATCAAATTAAGCGGAGGTTTTAAGGAAGGTGGTTAGGGTAAAAATACATCAGTTTTATTTTTTTTTTGGGTAATTTTTAAAGCTTAAACATTGTTGGAATGGTAGAATCAGATGACTGAAAAATGCCGGGATTTGAACCATCAGTCATCTGATTCTACCTTTCCAACCCTCTCCAACACACGGTTAGTGTGAAAGAACAATTAATTCCATTAAACATTGTTGTTTCTTAATCCAGTGCTTCATCTCATGAAAACATACCCGAATACATTTAAATAAAGGTAAGTTTCAAATGACAATTACTGGATAGTCCCCGTTTCATATTCCTTAATCCTCATCGTAAAATATCAAACTATCTTTTTACTTTCCCTACTATGTATAGTAAGTAGGGGAAGTATTGCATTCCACTCAAAAATTCGATACCGAGATTTCACCGGAAATATATGTTTTGAGACTCCCTGAATCCAAAAAAAGCATTTTTGCAAACATGTCCTTGTGTGTGTCTGTGAACAGCATAACTCAGAAACGAACAGTCAATAAACACCAAACTTGGTACTTAGGTTCAGTATCTTCCAGAGATGCGACACCAAGGCTTTCAAGAAAATTCCCCCACCCCTGATTAAACTTTACATGGAACATTGTTCGAAAATGTTAATTTTCTCAAAAATGCCTCTAACTATTTTGATTACATTATCATATGTTTAAGACATTTTCATGACAAATAAAATGTATATCTTGAATTTTTTGGGAATTTCTCCAAAAGTATTCTTCATTGCGAACGACTTTTGCATAACTGGTAAACTATAAGAGATAGAAAAAATTTTGCTACAAAAAAATTTAGATATTGTCAAAATACACAATTTATGTCATATACATTTTTTTGTTGAGTGAACTGTTTTCGAGATATTGCTAGTTATTCCCTTAAATTTTTCAATACTTTTCTCAAATGGGAATTCTTTATTCATTTTTACTTTCTCTACTGCGTATAGTAAGTAGGGTAAGTATTGCATTCCACCCAAAAATTCGATACCGAGATTTCACGGGAAATACATGTTTTGAGACCCCCTGAATCCAAAAAAAGCATTTTTGGAAACATGTCCGTGTGTGTGTCTGTGTGTGTGTGCGTGTCTGTGTGTCTGTGTGTCTGTGAACAGCATAACTCAAAAACGAACAGTCGGATAAACACCAAACTTGGTATTTAGGTTCAGTATCTTCCAGAGATGCGACACCAAGGCTTTCAAGAAATTTCCCCCACCCCTGATTAAACTTTACATGGAACATTGTTCGAAAATGTTAATTTTCTCAAAAATGCCTCTAACTATTTTGATTACATTATCATATGTTTAAGACATTTTCATGACAAATAAAATGTATATGTTGAATTTTCTGGGAATTTCTCCAAAAGTATTCTTCATTGCAAACGACTTTTGCATAACTGGTAAACTATAAGAGATAGAAAAAATTTTGCTACAAAAAAATTTAGATATTGTCAAAATACACAATTTATGTCATATACATTTTTTTGTTGAGTGAACTGTTTTCGAGATATTGCTAGTTATTCCCTTAAATTTTTCAATACTTTTCTCAAATGGGAATTCTTTATTCATTTTTACTTTCTCTACTACGTATAGTAAGTAGGGTAAGTATTGCATTCCACCCAAAAATTCGATACCGAGATTTCACGGGAAATACATGTTTTGAGACCCCCTGAATCCAAAAAAAGCATTTTTGGAAACATGTCCGTGTGTGTGTCTGTGTGTGTGTGTGCATGTCTGTGTGTCTGTGTGTCTGTGAACAGCATAACTCAAAAACGAACAGTCGGATAAACACCAAACTTGGTATTTAGGTTCAGTATCTTCCAGAGATGCGACACCAAGGCTTTCAAGAAATTTCCCCCACCCCTGATTAAACTTTACATGGAACATTGTTCGAAAATTTTAATTTTCTCAAAAATGGCTCTAACTGTTTTGATTACATTATCATATGTTTAAGACATTTTCATGACAAATGAAATGTATATCTTGAATTTTCTGGGAATTTCTCCAAAAGTATTCTTCATTGTGAACGACTTTTGCATAACTGGTAAACTATAAGAGATAGAAAAAATTTTGCTACAAAAAATTTAGATATTGTCAAAATACACAATTTATGTCATATACATTTTATTGTTGAGTGAACTGTTTTCGAGATATTGCTTGTTATTCCCTTAAGTTTTTCAATACTTTTCTCAAATGGGAATTCTTTATTCATTTTTACTTTCTCTACTACGTATAGTAAGTAGGGTAAGTATTGCATTCCACCCAAAAATTCGATACCGAGATTTCACGGGAAATACATGTTTTGAGACCCCCTGAATCCAAAAAAAGCATTTTTGGAAACATGTCCGTGTGTGTGTCTGTGTGTGTGTGTGCGTGTCTGTGTGTCTGTGTGTCTGTGAACAGCATAACTCAAAAACGAACAGTCCGATAAACACCAAACTTGGTATTTAGGTTCAGTATCTTCCAGGGATGCGACACGCAGGTTTTCAACAAAATCACCCCACCTCAGACTACCCTTTACATGGAACATTTTTCGAAAATTTTAATTTTCTCAAAAATGGCTCTAACGATTTTGATGAAAATATTATATGTTTAAGATAATGTCATGATAAATGAAATGTTTATCTCGAATTTTCTGGGAATGTCTCCAAAAGTATTCTTCATTGTGAACGACTTTTGCATAACTGGTAAACCATAAGAGATAGACAAACTTTTACTACACAAAAAATGTAGATCGAGTTAAAATACACAATTTATGTCATATACATTTCTTTTGTTGAGTGAACCATTTTCGAGATATTGCTTGTTATTCCCTTAAATTTTCCAATACTTATACTTTTTCTCAAATTTGTTATTCCTTTTTTTTATGTCCTGGACATGCATAGAGAATGGAATGCGCCACATAGCAACCAGCGTTAAAATATTTGACTATCGCTTAAAAGCTACCGTATACCCCTTGCATCTACAAGAAAATTACCAATAAGATTGACATCTCGATATCTCGATTAACATGAAGCATATGGAGAATAGGCGTTTGTAAAAATATATTGTACAAGAGTAGAGAAAGTCATGTGAGTGTAACACATCAGATTTTTTTATGTCCTGGACATGCAAAGAGAATGGAATGCGCCGCATAGCAACCAGCGGTAAAATATTTGACTATCGCTTAAAACCTACCATATTCCCCTTGCAGCTACAAGAAAATTACCAATAAGATTGACATCTCGATGCCTCGATTAACATGAAGCATATGAAGAATAAGCGTTTGTAAGAATAGTTTGTACAAGAGTAGAGAAAGTCATGTGAGTGTAACACATCAGATTTTTTGTCTTGGATATGCAAAGAGCACTAATCTGTGGAAAAGATAATGGTGCTGCACATAGGAACCAGCTATTAAGAGATATGTATATGTTTAAAGGCTACTTTATTTCTATATTTCGCTTGCAAATACTAAACAAGGGGAACATAGTAGGCCTTAAGCGAATAGTCAAATATTTTTAGAACTGGTCGCTATGTGTAAAATGTAATTCTCCTTGCATCTCAAATGATCGTTTCTGTAAATGTTTATCTCGATTAATATGAAATAGATTGAGATAAGAATTTGTAAAAATAGTTTGTACAAGAGTAGAGAAAGTCATGTGAGTGTAACACATCAGATTTTTCTTATTATGCCTAGTTCCTTCTTTTTGAGTTTAACCATCCTTCTGTTTTGTTCTTCAGTTTGCATACCTCCAAGGTGTTAGTGAAGCTGTATTGCCTTTCAATGAAGGAAATATGGGTCGTGTGAAGGTGCTAGTACCCTTATATATTGAACCTGAAATATCACATTGAACGATTTCAAGGATTCAGAAAACATGTCAAAGGATATTACAAAACAGAATCGGTGTAATAACAGATCGAGATAAAGATTTTTGGACTCTTAGAATCCAGTGTATGGATGTAGTTTATTGTAGTTAACTACAAACTTTAATTTAGATTTTCTCGAAGCATTCTTACTATTTTCTGAAGAACTACTTTCCTACAATGATGCTATTCTTACCACTCATTTTCTGGGTTATTTATTGTGCTAGTGACTTGTTTTTATAACCCTACCATTAAAGCAATGGATGACAGATTTCCTTGTATTAAAAAAAGAGGTGAAGAAATTGTATGCTCATTAGAAGAGCAAAAATTTATTAAAGCATATTTATGTAATACAAAACAGTCAGTGCAATAAAAAATCATTGATATATATATATATATATGTGCTCCAAATAGTGCACCTCAAGAGCAAATACTTTTCCGAAAATTAAATTAAACTCATATTTAGCATTACAAGCCTAGGGTTTACAACCTTCTATTAACACACATTTAAGTGTTAGCAAAGGTATTTCATTCCAACCAAAAATTCCATAGCGAGTTTTCACCAAAAATAATGTCTTGAGGCTCCCTGAATAAAAAAAAGCTTTTTTTTTAGAAAAAGGTTTGTGCGCGCGTGTCTTTGAATAGCATAACTCAAAAAGGAAAAGAGTCTTCCAAAGTTGCGACGGGAAGATCTTCAGGAAAACCCCCGCATCTAAACTACTTTTCACTGTTTTGCTCTGCTTTAGGACTTCCCTATATGACTTTCTTAAATTTAGAAAAGAACAGTCAAAACTGGCCAAGCCTGGGCACATACTTAATGGAAGTACGTATACTAAGATATAAGGTGTTTATGTAAATTTTCTTTAAATATATGTGGTGCTTGAGCACTTGTGTGTGTGTGTGTGTGTGTGTACATAAGGTGTTTATGTAAATTTTCTTTAAATATATATGGTGCTTGAGCACTTGTGTGTGTGTGTGTGTGTGTGTGTGTGTCTGTTTGCGTGTGTGATTCATAGTGTTTTTCAATTTTATATGTATGTATATAATGTGGTGATTATAAACATAGTGTTTCTGGTCGAAGACCAGGTATTATTCTAGAGAGTATGTACGGTCTTATGACCCATGCGACTGTGTTATGCAATTAATGTAATACTAAGTACTTAATAAATACCACTACTACTACTACTACTACTACTACTACTACTACTTTTCACTGAAACATATTTCAGAATTTTTTACTTTCTAAAAATGGCTCTAATGGTTTAGATAAAAATATCATATTTAAAAGATATTTGTATGACAAATAAGATGTACATCTTGAATTTTCTGGCAATACCCTATGAAATCTCCTTCATTCGGAAGGAATTATGTATAATCTTGCTTAACCAGTAAACTTAAGTGACAGACCAAAACGTACTACAGAAAAAACGTAAATCTCTTTAAACCATTATTTTTTCGAAGAAGCTTTTTTGTAGCATAAAACCTTTCTGAGATATCTGATATTAAATGTTCGCGTTGGTCATCAACATCAATATCCAGATGTTTCTCGCAATTACTTGGAAAATCATATGGAATTATAAGGCAGAATATATCTTCCAGTTCTTAAACATTCGACAATCCTGTTCTCTTTGTATCTGTAACGAATTGTATAATGTAGCTGTTTCTGCAAAGATTTATTTCCATTAAAATGTAGTAGATATAAAATTAAACTTTACTAGGAATAGTTTGTCAACCCATTAATAAATGATAGAGTGTAGAGAAAGTCATGTGAATGTATCACATCAGATTTTTACTTAAACTATAACAGAATTGCTTCTATATATTTATGATTGTGGTAACTGATGGTCGTTATCGTTATCGAAAGGATTATGGTTTATTTTTAATCCTGTAGCATATTTGTTTCGGTTCAGAAGTGATATCTTCCTTCTAAGCAGTACACATTAAACTGACTGCTTTTTGATTGCAAGATGGTACTAAGGGATCGTAGGAATGTATCTGAATCTAAATGATTACGTAAGACTATGAAAAATCCTAGTTAGTTTGGTCAGAACCAGAGATTTCATATATGTGGGGTTGTTTTGCCGTGTCTATAGGTAAAAATAGCTTTGGCTAACGTTTCGTCCCTGTCTGTGAACATCTTCATCTCATCGCTTCTCACTAAACTAATGCATTCTTCGAAGGAGAGCCAATATTTGTACTGTTTACCCCATGTATGGAATGAGGGGAAAGGATTGTGTTGTTTCTTGCCTAACGGATTTTTGCGGAGTTGCGAAATTATATACGCAGTACAGAAAGCAGAAAGTAAAGAATTGTCCTGTAGGGAATAGAAAATCACTGGGGATTTTAGAAGAGGAATTTGCCCAATTTGGGTTTTGGATGAAGGTTCGGTACATATTGTGACTGAATGTGCAAGTGGTATAAACGACAAAAATCAAATTAATACAAACATTCTTAAGTCCAGCTTGAAGGAAAATGTCATGTTGACATCTATAGGTTGAGCAGAGAACTGGTAAAACATGGGCAACCTCCTGGCTAAAGTGCACGAAGTGAGAATCAATTTTTGCATTCCACCAAAATTTCGATAGCCAGATGTCACCGAAAATACATGTTTTGAGGCCCACTGAAACCAAAAAAACGTTTAGAAAAAGGTCGTGTTTGCGTCTGTGTATGTATGTGTAGTGTGCGTGCGTCTCTGTGTGACTGTGAACAGGAAAGCTCAAAAACGGAAAGTCAGATAAATACTAATCTATCAAAGATGCGACACGACAATTTTCAGGAAAATTCCCCCACCCCAGAATAACCTTTACGTGGAACATTTTTCGAAAATGTTGATTTTCTCAAAAATGGCTAACGAGTTTGAGTAAAATATCATACGTTTAAGACATTTTCATGACAAATGAAATGTGTATATTGAATTTTCTGAGAATATCTCCAAAGTCCTCTTCATTGTGAATGGCGTTTGCATAACTAGTTGTCGCGGTTACGTTCGTGTTATCTTATTTGCTGAGCGCCTGTTATTGTTTTACTATTTTAAATTTTGGGTTCTTTGTCCTCCGGCTAGCTATTATTACTCAGTCGAGTAAATCTCTTAAACACGGTGTGTAACCGGAAAGGATTTGTTACTAAAAGATAACACTGATAAAAGAATTTGTTTTTACACTTTTATTGCCGTCACATTTTATTCATTTCACATAATTGCTCTTGATACACGCCCGACTGAAACTGTTATATTTTCGAATGTTACTATAATCACTTATTTGCTGCACATTATTAATTCAAGTATTTCACATTTTTATAACTAGCTTTACGACGCGAGAGATTCTGTAGAATTGCGCGACATGTAAACCGTGGATGATTCTCTTAAACTGTGCGTTACCCGTCTTTGGCTCGGAATTTATACTCCCTCACCTCGATATGCCTAAAGATTATAATCGAGCTGCTATTGGTTAATAAAGCGTCTATTTTTATATCCAATCAAAATGACGAACACATATGCTCTAGGGAAGATATTCCCTCCATTTCAAAAGAAAAGCGCGCTACTCTGACGTCATTTGCTTGTCTCTTCTAATTGATAAACAACTTACCCCCCTCGCTCATTGTTACCCGCTCCTATTGTCAGTTTCAGTGACACTGCGTCATATGCCCCACTAGAAACATAATTATAAATATTTACAGCTTTTTTTGGAAATTTTATAATTGGGTTTTTAGTTTCCTGAATCTTGTAACACACGGTATTTATCACTTGCACGTAACACTGCACACGCATTTTACACACGTTATACATCTTGCCTTTTTCTCGCCACTATTCACTGGCTCGGGTCTAATGTGTTTCTATACATACATCTGATATTACAAGTTTTTTTATAGCAAATACTTTACCCTGAACTATTTAGGTCACTGTTACAAAATGGTTATACTTTCTTAGATTATTGGCATAGAAATTTATACACTCAAGATTTTTAACCTGGTTCATTTTGTAATATTGAACACATTTACCAAAATATTCATCCTCTAAACAAATATATTTACATCTCTTAATTCTATACATAATTTCACATTATCTTTGTACTACATAAGTGTTTTACTTTAATTATCTTTACTCTTTTTTGTTTTGTACTTTATATTCACAATACTCTTTGAATTATATCTACATACTTTTACTTTAATATGACATTACATTATCATTATTACAGGCTTCATTTCAAATGTGGTTACAGTTTACTAAGAAAATGTTCTTTTTCCTCTTTAAACATTATTTTAGTCCTGAGGTTATTTATCCTTTCTTATAACATATATACATAGTTAACCCTCTTACATTCCAATACTTTGTTCTGCAGTTCAGCTTTACTTATCCTGGATTTGCTTGCTTTTTTTTTAGCGGTCATTGCTATTCCCTTTCCTGGATCAAATTGTCTATGGCTAAGTTACTCGTAGCTGTATCGTAACCTTCCAAAATCTGTTCATGAATAGCCTCTTAAAGGATTCATATGAAATTTCACCCCCTGATACAATTTGAAACCTATCTAAAGTTTTCTGATCCAAACATCTTTTAACAATATCATTTTCAATGCTTCCGGTATCTTTTTAATTTGAAAATACTCTGACAAGTCTGCAACAAACTGTACTGGTTTGGAGTTGTCATTTTGAACAGCTTTGTACTTGTTAATTTCAGAAGTTAGTTTTTGATTATTTATAGACAAAACTTTTTCTTCGGACAACTTATTTCTTTGTGTTTCCGAATCCTTCTGAATTTCAGATTTTTCCCCTCTGAAATTAACTTTCGCCTGAATTAAATCAGCATTCGTAGCCTGCTTCATCTCTCTTAGCTCACTTGAAATGCTATTTTTTCGGCTACCTAACTGTACATTCTACATGAACATGTTCAATTTTAGTATTGACCTCACTTTTTTCGTGAGATATTTCCCTGCTCATGTCTGACATTTTCTTTGAAACTTTTCCTATCTCCCTTGCTATTATTTCCTGATTTTCATCTCTCATTTTTGGCATACTACTATCTAGCTTCATAAATTTCTTTCCTTATTTTCCTATTTCTATTTTCCATATCTTCCCTTAATTCCCTATTCCTTTTTTCCATATGGTCTGTAATACTTTTATTTAACGTTTCAAGAAAATTTCTCATCATTTCCACCATCATACCAGCATCGAAATTAACATTTCCAGCTATTCTATTCTCCCTTTCTTCACTAATATTTTCTCCCTCAAATACTACATTGTTTGAGCTATTTTCCGTAACCTGCATTGAATTACAGCTGTTTCATTATCCCCTTCCATAATTGTTTCTTCAGTATTATTAGTAGACATTGTTTTCTTAATCCTACCACTTCTCAACAACATTTAATTTCTCACAATTTTTTTTAGGATACACAAAAAAAATTACAATTTTCTAACCTTTATGATGCTATCTGATGATGTTGCTTTGATGTCCAGCTTCCTGCACCTCTCTCCTAGATGTATATGTCGCCTCTGCGTCGTACTACGATGGATCTGCTGTCATGGTGTCCTGTAGTCGAATTCCCCTGTTGCCTTCTATTCTCATAGTTACGATGTCCTCTCATCGCGTCGTCGGTCGTTCTGGTGGTTGTTTCTGGGATCTGCGTCTTGTTGTTAATTTCACTGCTCCATTCGCTCCACGTCCTGGTTCCTTCGTCCCTTCCTGGTTATTTTCGCCCCACGTTCTGGGAGCCAATTTGTCGCGGTTTCGTTCGTGCTATCTTATTTGCTGAGCGCCTGTTATTGTTTTACTGTTTTAAATTTTGGATTCTTTGTCCTCCGGCTAGCTATTATTACTCAGTCGAGCAAATCTCTTAAACAGGGTGTGTAAACGGAAAGGAGTTGTTACTAAAGGATGACACTGATAAAAAAATTTGTTTTTACACTTTTATTGCCGTCACACTTTATTCATTCTACATAATTACTCTTGATACACGCCCGACTGAAACTGTTATATTTTCGAATGTTTCTATAATCACTTATTTGCTGCACATTATTAATTCGTGTATTTCACATTTTTATAACTAGCTTAACGACGCGAAAGATTCTGTAGAATTGCGCGACGTGTAACCCGTGGATGATTCTGTTGAACTGCGCGACGTGTAACGCGTGAATGATTCTCTTAAACTTGTCGTTACCCGTCTTTGGCTCGGAATTTATACTCCCTCACCCCGATATGCCTAAAGGTTGTAATCGAGCTGCTATTGGTTAATAAAGCGCGCCAGCATTAGCGTCTATTTTATATCCAATCAAAATTACGTACACATATGCTCTAGGGAAGATATTCCCTCCATTTCAAAAGAAAAGAGCGCTACTCTGACGTCATTTGCTTGTCTCTTCTAATTGATAAACAACTCACCCCCTCGCTCATTGTTACCCGCTCCTATTGTCAGTTTCAGTGAGGCCGTGTAAACTTATTTCCTAACAATGCTTATAATTAACAAACATCTCAATTCATTGTCATTCAATAATGCTAATTTACACTACAATTACTCTGGCATTCACAGTGTTGTGATATAAAATACTGCGTCATGGTAAACCGTAAGAGACAGATAAAATGTTTGAACACAAAAGTTTAGATTTCGGTAAAACACACAATTTATGTCATATACTTTTTTTCGAGTCAACCATTTCCGAGATATTCCTTGTTATTTGTTTGAATTTTCCAATAACTTTATTTTTTCTCAAATGGGAATTCGTTATTCGTTTTTTTATGTCCTGGACATGCAAAGAGAATGGAATGCTCCACATAGCAACCAGCTCTTAAAAAATTGAATATCGCTTAAATCCTACTATATTCCCCTTTCACCAACAAAAAATTAGCAATAATATAGATTATGCAAATTTTTATATCCGTTAGCAGCATAAAGTGGATGGAGAATAATCGTTTGTAAAAACAGTTTGTACAAGAGTAGAGAAAGTCATGTGAGTGTAACACATCAGACTTTTTATGCAAACATTTTCCCGTTTACATCTGCTACCGATGTGCATAACGACAACATTATGTTCTGTGATTATTTATCTATCTATGCTGTGTTTTGTAGTGGGAATGATGAGTCATATTAATTTATGCCTCAATTTGTGTGTGGTATTTGGAATTTGGTTACAATTCCTGAGATGATTTGTTATTGGTTCCAACTCTTTTGAGAGGCCTAAAACTAAATAAGAATCCTATGTGCTGATTTATTCGATAGTTTTGAGTATATACATTAATTTAGCAATTACAACGGCTTTCTTAATTTCTTCATTTCAGTGTTTCACGTTAGTAACAACGCAAGACTCCATCCCCTGCACTTTCTGCTTTACATAAATGGTCTACCTAATCACATCCGAAGTGCCAGATAATGCAATTTGCTGCCGACACTTGCATTTCCATCAGCAGTAACAAGGAACAAGTGGTACAGGCAAATATAATAGATAGGAGCAAATATAACAGAAACTTTGGGATTGTTGTTAAAAGGACAATCCGGTGATAAACAGTGAGCAAATCATAGATATCTCTTACACTGGTTTAAGAAATGAAAATTCTTAAAGCGCTATTAAAAGTTACTAACAACTTAACTAATTATATTATGCGAAAATTGTTAATAAAAATCAAATTTGAATTAATTAAAAACTCACTTATGTCAGCGCTTCTCTCAAAATTATAAGGAAAAATCAAACTTTAACTCACGGAGAAGCCTGTAGTTGATTTGCTGTAGTGCAAAGCTATTGTGCAGCAGGAAAAGGTAGAGACAAGTTTTGGAACACAGTGCAGTGAGAAGTGAATTATATAAACTGCTTTAATCTTTAACATCATTTTCAGTGTTTTAGAGTGTAAAATGTTGCAATTGACGCTTAAACCAAGAAAAATTCTCAAAAATTCCAAAACAAAAAATAACAGGCACATTTACACCATAATAAACAGCAATTAGATAAGTAAGAAATTGATGTATACATTCATACTACTTTCTGTACCCTCTGTCGTTTATTGATGACTATAAAAGCTATTCCCACGAAAGATTATTTATCTATCTATTCATTTTATTCGAGACAAACCTTTGCACAAATAGGTATATTACATATTTCGTTATAGATACAAAGGAATAGCGATAGTAAAATATTTAAGAACTGGACGCTATATGCTGGCTTTAAAATTACATGCTACTTCCAAGCAATCGCGAGAAACAGCTTAAAGTGCGCGGGACTAAAGGAATGAAGGAGTATTGAACATATTTAACCATTAATAACGGAAATGACTTGATTCAAGAAAAGGTTATCTGAAATAAATTTTGTGCTTTAAGGAGATCTAAATATTTCGTGTCACGTTTACCAGTTATACAAGATTATATAAAATTCCTTCCAAATTAAGGGGATATCAGACACCATTCCCATAAAATTTAAGTTATACATTTTATTTTTCATGTAACTATCCCAATATATTGCATTTTGATAAAAATCATTATAGCTATTTTTAGAACAAAAAAGTTTTCGAAAATGATCAATGTAAAGGATAGTCTGGGGTGATGGATTCACTAAAAATCCTCGTGCTGCATCTTTGAAAGATAATGAACTTAGATAGCAAGTTTGATATTTATCGGACTTTTCAATTTTGAGTTATGCTGTACACACAAACACACATGGACCTTCTTCTGAAAATGGTTTTTTTTCAAGGATCCTCAAAACATGTATTTCCAGTGAAAACTTGGTATAGAATTTTTGGGTGGCATGGAATATCTTCTCAACCTACTGTGTGCACGGTAGAGAAAGTAAAAATTGATTGCCACAGCCGGGACTCAAACACTGATTCTACCGCTGAACTAACATGCGAGATGAGGGAAAACATTAAAACTTCTCGTCTGATTCAAGTGTTGCTATAAAGCTTAAATGCAATCTCAAATACTTGAGATATCGGAAAATAAAAACACCTTTTGAGGTATGATATTTCGAGCGTTCAGGAGGCATAGATGCATGGCCATGAAAATCAATTAATATGACTTTCCATAACGCAACATTCTTTGAAGGTGGTACACCAGTAATAAATTATATAAAAATTTCCATACGAACCCAAATAAATTCAAAAAATAAGAAAATTCATATACGCGGTACAACCATTGGTCATGCAAAATTAGTTTCGTTCGTAACATGAATACTTAACTGTGTATTTTAACTAATAACGTATTTCTCTGCAAACATTTATAGCAATAATATTGTAATTTTTCACTTTCTCTATCACTTACGTAATAGGTAGAAAATTCGATACCCGGGTTATAAATGCATAAAATGCATATTTTGAGGCCTCTGAATAAAAAAAGCATTTTTAGGAAAAGGTCTATGTGTGTGTCTGTGAACAACATAATATAATCCACAAAATTTTCAGGAAACTACACTTTACGTGAATCATTTTCGATAATTTTAATTTTCTAAAAATGCCTCTATTGATTTTGATTAAAATAAAAATTATTAAACATATTTACATGACAAATAAAATGTATGTCTCAACTTTTCGGTGAAGTCCTCTTCATTCCGAGGGAAGTTTGCATAATCTTTTGTAACTGGTAAACGTTAAGTGATAGACGAAAACGTAGTACACAAAAAATGTACACCTCTTTAAAACACACAATTTATTTCAAATAAGCTTTTTTGTGGCATAAGCCATTTCTGAACTATCCGTTATGCATAGTTCGAATTGTTCATTACTTGGTCATTCCCTTAAAGTCCTTTCAATATTTAGTTGTTTCTCGCGATTGCAGGGAAACAATATAGAATTTCAAAGTCAGTGTATATCTGATTATCGCTGTTCTGATTGTATCCTAACGAAACGTGTAATGTAACAATTTCTGCAATGGTTTATTTAGATTAAAATGTAGTAGATAGCAAAAGGTGCTTTAGTAAGAGTAGCCTGTATACCCACTAATAAATGACAGATGGTAGAGAAGGACAAGTGAATCAAACATGTATTTCGGGTATCGAATTACTTGGTTGTAATACAAACTTTCTCTACTTACTAAAGGTAAGCAGTAGAGAATATAAAATATGTCTACTGTTAACCATATCAGCTTCCTTTTTCAGAATCAGAGCTGATTGATATATTTGTTTTTTCTTTCTTTTCCATTTGCAATTGTTTTATAGTTTTGTGTATAAACAATTGCATAATATAATTATTAAAAAGGAACTTAACATAATTTTGAGACGAGATACCGAAACTATTATACAGGACGTTAAAGAAAAGGTATTGCATATTCTGAGAGATAGCATTTGGGCCAAAACAAGGAAAAAGTGTTCAGTAAACATGGGCTTTAAAATACATACCTTAAGAGCTATAAGCAGTTGTTCATCCTCGCATCTCTTCTACTGCAGCTATTAAGTATCATTTACGGAATGCAGTAAACAAACGAGAACACACTACTCTGTTACTGTAAAACAGCATAGCTTCTAATGTAATCTTCTTGCAATTACGTAAGACCTGCACTTGTCTTACGCTAAAGAAGGTGCTCACTATAGTGAGTAACGCATGCTTCTTTCCAACATCTTAGGGAATCACGCACTCTCTCCACTCCAGGTTGGTCACGGATGCTCTGGCAGGCATTGATAACGCCTACCTGTAGTATTTGTGGGTCATTAATAGGGCTTGCATACAACAAAGATTTAAAGATAGAACTGCAGTGTAAAAGCATTTCACAAGCTTATCAAAACACAAGCTGGTTTCATTAGAACTAATAAGAATATTTGTAACATTTACCCAGAACTGTGAATACGGTTTGTAGTTACAACACTAACATATGTTTACTGCATATTGTATCCATGAACAACAACAGAGAAATGTCCTCATTTGTTTACTGCCTGCTGTGGGGTGTACATAGTGAATGTCAAAGAGCTTGCAGTAGAAAAGATATTTCACAGTAGCGAAGATGAACAAGTGCGCATAGCTCTTTACGTATACATTTTAGAGTCCATGTTTACTGGACTTTTGTCTTCTTGTTTTGGTTCATACTACCACCACCACAGTTTTTTAAACACCTGGTATGTTCTTTGAAGCCCCTAATCACATATTGAAGGATACCACAATTGTTTCAAACAATACAGCATTGTATCTAACATGAATCTCGGTGCATCTAGGATTCAATATATCTGGCGACTATAAATATCAATAATGTAGGTACTAACTACGTGAGTTATATCCTTAGTTGCAACACAACTTTTTTCGTTTCTTCACGAACAAACGTAGATCCCAATTTTTGCTTAGTCATTTCGTGGATTCAGACAGCCATATATCTTAACTCCTTTCCTAATGCCTTTTCTCTACTTTTACTTCATTTTTTATGCTCTCATCCGATCTTTTTTCTCGTTCTTCTGGCTCACCCCCGTTTCTTGCTTCGCTGTTCTTCCATCATTATTTCCTCATCCGATCTCCTAATTTGCTTTATCTCCTTCTGGTTTTTAACTAGTCCTCTTTTTTTTCTATAATGTACTTTTGTTACAAATTGCTATTATAGTACACCATTATACATGTTAGATATTTTTCATATTTTCTTCTCTAACTTTATTTGTCACTTGTTTCAGCAAATTTTGCTTTAAATGTAATAGCTTTTAAATTATGCATATGAATTTAAACTTTTAGTAGTGATATCTCTCAACCACTCATATTTGTCAGTTTTTCTTACTTAAATTTTGCTGCTAAAATGCCTTTTTGTAGCATCTAACGCCAGTTAATATTGCATATACGACTCTGGCGGTGGACACTGGATGATACGTGAAATTACGTGATATACTGTATGATCCTATCAGGAAGTATAGTTCTCGTGGGATTTGAACAGCCGTCGTTCCGTTTAAAGGTCCGTGCCTTGATGGGCTTGCTTACCCGTTTAGTGTTTTAATTTCAAAACTAAGGTAACCACAGCAATTCAACAACCGAGGCAGTATTTTTAACATTTAAATGACTTCAGTCTAATTATATAATATAAAAAATAGCAGCACACCTTAAAGCAATATGTGTATAATATAATAAATAAAATGTATGTAAAGTAATTGTAGTAATGTTTATATTATTTTATACATGTATAATAATGTTATGTGAATGTATTAGTTAATGTAATAATGTAGGAGCTGTGAGAATATAGGTCAAAATGCTAACAGTGAGGTAATTTTGAGGCAAAAATGAATAAGAAAGTTTAATAATGCTACTAATAATTCTTGGAAAAAATAATGTAATATATTTAAAACAGTTCATAAATAGCCAATCAGCAACTAGAAAGGCTGAAAGTTAAATAAAAGTATTCCATTAGTGTAGGATTAGCCAATCAGAAAGTAAAATAGAAAAATTTACAAATTTAGGCGGTAGAAGTTAGTTGCTAGTAAACAGCATTTCTAAATGGATGCGAGACACCTCCTCGAGAAGTCAGTATTCAGTGTGAGACGAAAATTCATTACGGCGAGAATATTATGAAGTTTACGTGTTAAAAAGGTGCAAGTAATTAATAAATAATCCCCTGTTAGGAGATACATGTTTCTACAAATTAATACTGACGCAGCCGAGGCAAACATAAATATATATAATATTTAAGGAAACGTTAAAATACAAAGTTGATTCCTAAACTTGGGGCGAAGGCCACCGAAAAGTAAACTAGGGGCCAAAGCCACCGGAAACTTTATACCATACGTGCGGCAGTTACTTCATCAAGTTTGGCTTTCCAACAGTGAGGCATTCACCTTTCTCACAACTTATCTTAATACTTTCTACTTACTTTCTCCTATTCCCTTACCATACCTTCTTAATCTAATTGTTGATATTGCAATTTAATAATACAATGGCCTCACACGAAACATTATTCACAACTATAGTACAGAGGTAATATGTATCCTATCTGGGGGAACTCACATGACTTGATTTTATAACGGGGATTCCGCATCTCCAAAATATTCCTTCGTACAGAAGGATATTGAATTAATTTATATCACCATCTTCATATTCATGTCTGAAAGTACAAACGTATATCAAGGGTATAAGTAAAGAAGTGAATACAATTTAATCTTTCGTTAGCAGCAATTTAAATTGCCTTTTTAACTTAGCTTATCGTGCATTTGTCAAGCTGCTCACGTCCTTTAAATTCCATATTAGTCGGTACACAGATTTGGACCGACCAAATTTAGACCAAACAAGCTACCCCTGGGCCATATCCATAAGTGGTATATATTTATTTACTTAAGTTCTAAATATTGAAATCCCCATAATTTTTTACCTACCAGTGAAGATAGTTTTGGGACAATATCACTATTTCTCGATACTCGATACCGATACTGATTTTTGAGCACCGATACCGGATACTCGATACTCACTTTGTAAAAAATCTGTAAATGTGATAGCTTGTTCACTGAATTATGTTCTTATTAGTAGTTTGCTTGTACGAGGGGTCATCAAAAGTAAGGTTACAAAGCCGATATTCCCCGAATTTGGAAAACTGGTCTCGCAAAGTAATCCGCTCAGTTATTCGATTCCTGTGGGTGAAACAATTAACCGCAGCTGCATTTCATCGGCCGCTGGTAGCGGTTTACGGAGAGACTGTAATATCCTGTTGGCATGTCGCAGAATGATGTCAAAAGCTTGTGACCGGTAGAGAAAACGTCACCAACGAGGGTCGCAGCGGCAATCCAGCTTGTCATCAACAGGTTTGAAAACAGCTCACTTGGAGGAGCTGATTCAGGACAACAAGAGGATCACGTTACCGCTTATGACGGTAGAATTGGGAATGTCGTTCGGAGGCGTTCATCACATTGATCACGATATTCTGCAGTATAGGAAGCTATGTTCCCGATGGGTTCCACGAAAGCTGTCCAACCAACACGAGCAGAAACGCAAGTCTGTAACTTTTGCAACGGTTCTCCACTGAAGGGAATAGTTTTCTTCACCGCATTGTCACGGGTGACGAATCATGGATCCACCACTACACCCCAGCAGTAAGCGGTCATCATTGGAGTGCAAAACAAAACTTTTAAGTGACGCAATCTGCCGGGAAGATGATGACCACAGTGTTTTGGGAGATGCGGGTGTCACACTCTGGAGTATTTGGAAATAGGGCACACAGTGACAAGGATTACATATACTTCGATAACATCGAATATCAAGGTATTGACGATATCGATATCCCACCCTAAGTGAAAATGTAGCTTTCATTTTTCACAGGACCCTTGGTTTTAAGAGGAGATTAAACCCCCTGCCCCAACAAAGTTAAATTTTGTGACCAATTATCTCAGAGGTATCTAAAATATTAGACTGAAGTTCTTACATAATGTAGATGCCTTATTATTTCGCTGATATACCCTTATACAATAATGTGGTTTATTGGGGAAGATAGGATTTGTTTTTAATTATCCACGTTTTGATAAACATTTCTCAGAATTTAATATTTTATAGTATAAAAAATCACTAGCTAACCCCTAAGTAGATCATTAACGGCATTAAAGTATTGTTTTTATCATATATGAACTGCATTTAACTAGCTTCAAATGTTCCTGAGTAAAAAGGATCATTTACATCAGAAAACGCTATTTAGATAAAAAAAAACTTTCAAAGTAAAAATGGAGATAAAGCTCACATAAGAAAGCAAAAAAATTTACTTCAAATAAAATATAAATGAATTTAAATCACAACCCAAAACATAATGCATATTAATATACGTTGACTAAACAAGCCGTCAATTGCAGCTTTATGTTTTCCTCATACATAGATACAAAAGAAGTTGCCGCATCATTGCTGTTCAAAGTGGCGTGCAGGCACAAAACGAAAGATCACTGAGGTAGTGCTGCTGTTTGCAGGTGTTTACCTGGTAGTTTCGTACTGATAAGCGTCACGTGGTGTCGCGTGGTCGCCTCCATGCAGTTCCAGCCAGGTCATTCAGACAAAAAGGTAACGATTATCAATAACGAATACACAGATGTGGTTGTGGTCTGTGCGGAGACACACCAAAATGCAGTTGAGGCTTGAAGGTGTTTTTTTTTTTGGACGTACAGAAGTACTATTAAGAAATTAAGGATCATTCCAGGTAGAATGTTGGCCTGAGAGGCTCTTACATCAATTCGTCCACAAGGCGGGCAGGTTTTTGCACGTGCTTATTATGAATAATGCAGTAATAAAACAATTTAATTCAAAGTCACATTTAAGGGTAGATAAATATAATAAGTTAACAGCTGGTGCCATATAGTTGTACTGATTGTAGACTGTCTTTGAACTAAATGACTTAACACCTGTGTTTTGGTTTGCATCAAACGGCAATCCTGAATTCTTGATAATAAGCAAATTTGTTATTAAGTAACCGAAAACAACCCCCTACACACACGCGCAGGTATTCTCATACTCAAACACCAGTATACCTTAAAATGTTTGTTTTTAAGGCAACTTTCTGGAGCCCATGCGGGTATTGAAACCACAGTACCCCATACGAGTATAGCAGGCAGTTTCTCTACCGAATGAGCTCTGAGACCAGTAATAGCAGTTAAAAGTGTTGGTTTTCGAGCATTGGCCTTTCAATCAGCGGTCTCCTCTCTGCCGGTATGCAGTTCTGCTTAGACAAACCTTTTGGCTTCCGCGCTATCCGGTATAAACTAATTTCAACTAAGGACGACTTGTGTGGGCCAGCTGATGTGACATGTGGAAGCTGGTACTTAGAAGTGGTACCGATTTGTAGAGCCAACCATCCTCTAAAAGATGAACTAAAATCCACCTCTACTCTAAACAGTAGTTATTATTTTTGTGTAAAGCTGTGTGGAATTCAGAGTATAAAATCTCAAATGCAGTACTTTTTAGAAATAAATTTAAAATATAATTATTTTGGTTACAATGTTAAAATACATATCAAATGGAAGGAAACTTTCCCATTTATTAGGGAGGTACTAAACGAAATCGTAATTTGGGGGAGGATTTTCGCGTTTCAGTGTCGTATTAAAGCTAACATGGCTGGTGTTGTTTACTTTTGCAAAACATTACATAATTTGAAACGAGAGCTGAACCAAGAACTCCCAGAATAATGCCAAGGCGTAAAAAGCAGTTAAATGAATGTGTAAATAGATAAATGTTTGTATATTGTTGGCATACCTACTAGGAGACAAACTGAAAGAAACATAGGAAAGCGACAACATAGTTGAAGGATAAGGCGATCTGGTTACTATACGCGAGAAATAAATAACCCCAAGAGAAACGCCATCAGACTTTCCTAGAAGGGGGAACAATGGTATGTCATAAGTGCAAATTTCTCACCAGGGGTTCCTTGGCATGTGCCTTCCTTTTAAAAACATGTATTTTGAAGAAGGTTTGTTACTGCTACGTATGAAAAGCCAGTTTGAAGAATGTGTATTATATTTCGACTGTTGGGGAGCCGAACTCGAAGTGGTTGCAACCGCACGTATGGTAAAAAGATTCCGGTAGCCTTCGCCCCAAATGTTTAAAAATATTAACTTTGTAATTTTGACTGTTTCTTTAAATATTATATATTTATTTTTGCCTCGGCTGCGTCAGTATTTATATTTTTTATTAGAGACATGAATGTCTTAGCAGGAGTGGTGCAACTGAAGAATGTAGGCTTACGCAGATTATAATTTTACTCCTCTCCTTTGTTTAATACTTCACACGATTTAAATAACACTTCACTGATATAGAGAGAGCTGTGAATTTTTTTTTATTAATTACTTGCACTTTTTAACTCAAACTATTTCTCTCTCACACTAAATACGTATTAAAGTTCTCGAGGACACATCTCGCGTCCGGTTAGGAACACCGTCTACAAGCAACACTTTTTAATTTGTAAATTTTGCTTCATTTTAGTTTGTGATTGGCTAATCCTAATCCAATAGAATATCTTCATTTAACTAAAGCTTTTTCTGGTTGTTGATTGGCTATTTTATAAGCTATCACAAAAATTATATTACTGCTTCCAAGAATTACAAGTAGCATTTTTAAACTTTCAAATTCATTATTGCCTCAAGTTTACCTCATTGTTACCTCATTGTTAGCAACTTTTTACCTATTTCTCATAGCTCCTACATTATTAAATTACGTAAAACATTCAGATAACACTATAAGATGTATACAATAATATAAACATATATAATCTCTGTAATGTACAGTTTTTATATGTTGTTACATGCACTTATTGCTATAAGGCGGGCTGTTATTGAATTTATTTATTATATATTTAGACTGAAATCATTTAAATGTTAAAAATGCTGTATCAATTTGGAACAAGAGAAACTGAGGTCTGCACTATTTTAGTGTCCAAAAGCATACCGTACTATTTAAGAAAAAATAAAGAAAAAAAAACCATACAATGTAAAATAACTATATTCAATACATTTGATCTATTAAAACACTTCTTACATTAAAAAAACGGTATCTTAACTTCTGTTATTGTAATTGCTGCATGGCCCCCACCCCCCAAAAAATAAATTTTAAACATTGAACCCAGTCTGTATCTTTGTAAACTTCCAATAACACCAACACAATACACAATGATTAATTATTTTCATCTTTCTTCTTACGGCTGCTTAACACTCTGAAGGTGGAAGTTGCTGGTGCTGGATCATCCTTTTCTTTACCGCCAGATCCGCTCAGGCTGGATGCTTTACCGGGTAATTTTTTTCTGCCTCGTTTCTTTTTGTCCTACTTCCTACTTTCCTGCAATTTTTTGTGTCATCTCCACTAGGCAGCTGTCTAACAGACACCAATGTCTTCTTCGCTCTCTGCATCAGAAATATTTGCGAGCACTGACCCAGGATCAAATGAAACTAGATCTGAGACCGATATCCAAGGCCAAAGTTCCCCCATTTAACAGCATAGCACCGCCAAAGTTACAACAACGACATATTTAAAACAAGTCGGATGTGTTACATTCCCATGACGCTTACTGCTCATTGTACTACAAAATATCCTTACAAAAGCTAATTTTCTAGCTGATTCATGTTAATCGAGATACACATTGTAGAAGTGGTTTTATTCCATATTTCATTGTAGATACAAGGGAAATACAGTAGACCTAAGATGACTGAAATTCTCTTCTCTTTGCATGAGCAATTACCACATGAAAAAAATATCTGATGTGATACATTCACACGACGTTTTCTACCCTAGTGCGTATACAAAATATTCTTACTCAAGCTTACTTTTCTACCTACTACATTTTAATCAAAAAAATCCTTTGTAGAAATAGGTACATTATACATTTTGTTATAAATACTAAGGGAACAGCAACAGCTAAGTGTTTAAGAGCCTGACGCTATATGTTGGCCTTAAAATTCCATACAGTTTCCATGCAATCGCGAGAAACAACTGAAAATCGATGGGACTTGGTATTGAACAAATCGAACTATTAATAACTGATATCTTGGAAATGGCTGATGCTATAAAGAAGTTAGTTGAAATAAGTTGTGTGTTTTAAAGATATCTACATTTGTTGTGTTGTATGTCAATGTTTACTAATTATACAGCATTCTACAAAATTTATTCCGAAAGAAGAGGATTTCACAAGCTATTTCCAGAAAATTTAGGATATACCTTTTATTTGTCGTGTAAATATCTTTAATAAATGACATTTTAATCAAAATCGATTTAGCGGTTTTTAAAAAATAAAAAAATCGAAAATGTTCAATTTTAAGGATAGTTTGGTGTGAGAATTTACCCAACTTTTATTTTTGAGTTACACGCTATTCACACAGACACACACGGATCTTTTATAAAAAAACACTTTTTGGATGCAGGGGTCTCAAAGCGTGTATTTCCAGTGAAATATTGGTATAGATTTTTTTATTGATTCCAATATCTTCTCTAACTACTATGCACACGGTATAGAAGGTAAAAGTGGATTCATAATAAACATGACTGCATAGGATATTCGCAGAAAATTCAAAGTATTTATTTTAAGTGTCATGCAAATATCGTAAACATATGGTGTATTGCTCAAGATCCTTCCAGTTATTTTTAAGACAATAAGAAATAACATTTGTTCCATGTAAAGGCTATTTGGGAGGGGAGAGGTTTTTGAAAAATTTCGTGTCGTACCCCTGGAAGATATTGAAGATGTAAATAAAATTCGGTATTTAAGCGAATTTTCGTTTTAGTTATGCTGTCTAAATTCTCACACACACACGAATCTGTTTTCTAAAAATCCTCTTTTGAATTTAGGAGGCCTGGATGTCGAATTTTTGAGGGGAATACGATAAATAAATACAATCCTCTACTTAAGCAGTAGAGAAAGGGATTATTCATAGTTTCTTCAATGAATACGACTTAATGAACGAATTTATCTGTAGCAGTTTAATTCCTAATACCCGAAAAGCCTTACTTTTATTCACTCTTCATTTTAAAAATAGTTATATGTTTCTATAGAATTAGTTTCGGGAGTAAATATGTTTTTGGAAACAAAAGAAATTCAAGAAATGAAAATAAGCATTCATCGAAAAATATTGTTATGTTATCCCTTCCTAGATTAAGGAATTCGGAACAGTTATCTGAAGTACTTTTGTTTCCGACTTTCAAGGGAAAGGCGCATTTCAGCCTTTATGTCTGTTCTTCGGCCCAACTTCCGTGGAAACTTTTGTATGTTGCTGAAGAAAGCAAAAGGAAGCTACGTTGGAAACGTAATGATTTTGATATCCCTGAATGCAGGAGGTGAAGCTAATGTCACAGTAAAAGGAATGGTTAATAAGAGAAAAGGCTTGGAGGAAAACGGGAAGACAAGGGGAAAGTTGGAAAGTTTGCGCTAATGAGGCCCCGTAACGTGCTTACCTTTATGCCAAACCATGAAAACAAGTCTCCATGTGCGTGCACGGGAATTTCGCTCCGGGATATTAACTACACGCAACAGGCGACTTTGTATCTAAAAGCGCTGTGACCAACGAGCATAGAAGCACAGACTTTCAAAGAGGCGCAGAATGTGATAAAGCTAATGCAGCTAGAACACACAGATAAAAGTTCATTTTTGTTGTCCCACATCGTTTGTAGACATGCTCCTAATATCTTCATCTATAATCATATTATGAACAGAGAAAATGTATTGTATACATAATGTAAACAATGATGTATATAATATATAATACAAACATGTATAACGTATACAGGGTGGACCATTTAAGTTGAGACTGTATAATATCTCCAAAACTAAGTTTTGAAGATAGAAATGTCTTCAATAAAAGCTGATTTATATGCCATTATTCGTTGGAGGACGTTCTGATGCTCCTTTTAGGGCCAATTTAATTTTTTTTAAATTGCAACTACCTTTTTATGTTGTTTGCTCACTGCTCGTAAAAAGTAATCAACATTTATATAAAGCACTTTGCATTTGTTTTTTACACCAACGTAAATAACAACGAAAATTCTGATGTATGTACGAAGAGCACAATGAAAGGTTGGACCATCCATGGATAGTCATTTGAGGGTCAAGTTATGTTTCGTAATTGGGAAACAGTCTTTTTTACTTTGTTTTCTTACTCCTCATTACAAATTAAACAGATTCTTATAAATGAGTTTCTAATGAGAAAACAACATACAAAATTCACGGAAAATAAAGGTTCCCATTAAAAACATTAAATTTACCCTAAAATAACCGCTATAACGTCCTCCAAATAAAACATGACTAACGTAATTTAATTCCCCGATAATATCTGGCAACCTTTATTAAAGACAATTTCTTTTTACAATGCTTAGTGTTGCCAGCCTCAGCTTAATGGTCTTAACTTTATGTATATATGTAAACACACACACACCAGGTGGTCCAAACAAGCCGCGCTTTTCAGTTTTATGTTTCCCTCATGTACAGGTACAAAATAAGTTGCCGCATCACTGCTGTTCAAAGTGACAGTGCAGGTACAAAGTGAAACGTCGCTGAGATAGTGTTACAGCCCACAAGTATTTACTTGGTAGTTTCGTACTGATTAGCGTCGCGTGATTGCCTACATGCAATTCGAGCCAGGTCATTCAGGCAAGAAGATTACGATTACAATAACGAACACACAGATATGGTTACGATCTGTTCAGAGACACCAAAACGCTGTTGAGGCTCACGGGTTGTGTTGTAATAATTTTCAGACGTGGTATCGGTCTTCTGCGTACGGTTTTTTTTTTAACGTAGAAAAATAGTATTTAGATATGGTGGATCATTACAGGTAGAACTTGGACTTAATAGGCCCTTACATCATTTCATCCACCAAGGCAGGCATGTTTTTGCACATGCTTATTATGAATAATACACTAATAGAATGTATTTTAATTCTAAAGCACATTTAAAGGTATAAATTCTAATTCTTTGCGGCACTCATTGGCGTCATATAGTTATACTAATTGTAGGTTAATTGTCATAGAACTAAATGACATAACATGTGTACTCAGGTTTGCGTGAAGCGAAAATCCTGAATTCTTGTTAATGTGAAAATTGCTTATTAATAACCGATAACGCACCCCCACACACACACACATAGGTACACTCACATTAAAACAACAGACTCTGGGGATATCGTGAAATGTTTTTGTTTAAAGAAAACTTCCTGGAGCCCAACCGGAAATCGAACCCGGAATACCTAATATATCAGGAAGTTTCTGGACCGAATGATCTCTTGGAACAGTAAGGGCAGTTAAAGTGTTCGTTTTCAAGCATTGATCTTTCATTTAGCGGTCTCCTCTTTGTCGGTATGGAGTCCCCTTTGCAGATCTATTTAGGCAAACCTTTTGGCATATGTACTATGCGGTATTAACCTACTTCAACTAAGCACGGTTCCATTCCCGGCGACCCGTACTCTAATCCGTGGGTTTTTAAAGGTTTTTTCTGGGTCATCAGGCGAATGCATGAGTGGTTTCTTTCATCACCAAATTTCTTGTTCCTTAATTTCGTTCGATTCATTTCATTCGTTCTTCACCCAATTAGGTCCATTGTAGGGTTGGAAGAGTAAGTGATGGGTTTCGATGCAGCGTGGCACGGAAAAATGATGTTTTTGGTGGAACTTTCTCCGTCCCTCGGCTTTCCGCTGGTTGCTGGGTTAAAGGGGCCACACCTTCGGAGCGTGGTGATGGAACCTAGAGTGTGGCGGACGTCCTCGTTCTGCCTGTCCGACTGTCGGGGCGTCTCAATTTGGGAACTGTAGGGACTCTGTCATTGCTGTTCCATTACTTCTGGTTCCGGTTACCCGGTGTCTGCTCTCGTCTCCTCCTCCTTCCGGGGCGCCCTCTTGTGTATATCCACACTGGAGCAGTGTCGAGTCTCCTGGATCATCCGAAAAACAAAACCTAGATTAACATTCTTCCTGTTTTAAGCTATATGTACTGTGGGTCCCAGTAAGCTAAAAGTAAATGTTATCTTCAATTGTATACACAAAACGAAGCCGATTTAGAAATTTGTGATATATGTTGGAATTGCATGTTAAAACGCCCTAAATCCTCCCACATCTGGCACTAGGAATTCCCATGTGTTTGTTGGCAGCCCAGGCTTAACTTTTTGGGGGATTAGGTGGTTACAAATACCATTAGAAATAATGAAGGCAGCAGGCAAACGGTTGAGATTTAAAATTTGTGGAATGAAAAACCTGAATATTTGGAATAAATATTAGAACTTCCTTTGATTGTATGCCCTTTTTGGAATGAAACCCATTAAAACTGCTCCACGGTAACGTGTGAGAGTCGCATTCGGAGGTCCCGGATTCAATTTCTTTTGGGCCGATCACTTTTATCTTGGATTATTCGCCGTTTTCTCTAGTTGGTAGGTAAATGCTGGGGTGGATTCTGAATGTCCTAAATTGTTGTTCTTCTTCTTCTTCGCTATCAAGGATTAGATTTGTAGCCTGTTCTGTCTTCATTCCAGGCCCACTGCTAAAACGTCGTTGAACGAAACTAAAGTAGTGAATTATGGGACAAAAGGGGTGTGGATGTTGAGTAGCAGTTGCTATTCTTGTTTGTGAAATGTAAAGGGCATGAAGAAGGGAGTATGGAATAAAAGTGGTATTGCCAAAGTCTAATGTTCCTAAGTGTAAATGGACTGAGATTGCTACAATTGGAAACAGGAAACCTTGAGGTTAAAATTGATATTGGTGCTGATATAAGTGTAATGCCCCATAAAACCTTTCCGAAAACCATGTCTTCCCAGGTCCTTCTATTTTTCTCTTTCTTGGGTTGTGTTTGTTTTTCTCCATTTTCTTTTAATTTCCTATTGTTTTAATGTGTCATCTACGTTTTTGTTTATGTTGTTCCACAAGTTCAGTAATGGAGCTTACTTTAAATTCCCTTATTACTTTTTCGTTTCGTATTTAATTAATATAATTGTAGAACCTTTCAACTCTCTTAAAAAGATAATCTCTGCAGCGTCTATAATACGTTACTGTTTTTTACTTTCTCTACCACGTAGTAGGCGGAGAAGGTATTGCATTCCACCCGAAAATTCGATACCGAGATTTCACCTGAAATTCATGTTCTGAGGCTCTCTGAATCCAAGAAAGCATTCTTGGAAGCATGTCCTTGTGTGTGTGTGTGTGTGTGTGTGTGTGTGTGTGTGTGTGTGTGTGTGTGTGTGTATGTGTGCGCGCGCGCTCGCGCATATGAACAGGTTAACTCAAAAGTCGGACAAATACTGCAGTAGATGCAGCCCCACTGTTGGAGAGCCAAACTTGAAGTTGTTTATTGTTGCTGTTTGCACCACGTATTGTGGGAGACATGTTTCTAGGAGTGTTCGCCCCACGTAATATACAAAGTTTCCGATGGCCTTCGCCCCACATTTACTCTTCTGGTGGCCCTTCCACGTTTAAAAATCGACTTTTTATTTTAATGTTTATTTAAATATTATATATGTATGCATCGTCTGCGTCAGTAGTAATTTTTAGAACACGTATCTCTTAGCAGGGCTTGTACGGCTAAAGAACAAGGCTTACAAATTACAATTGTATTGTACTTTATTTTCATTAATCCTTCACAGGAATAAATAACACTTCACTGATGTATCCTACTGTAGACCTGTGAGATTATTGTTAGTTGCACTTTTAAACACGTAAACTTAATATTATGCTCACTGCAATGCATTTTTGATGTCTCACACTGAACACGTATCGTACCGATCGGGTACGCAATCTAAACTGGACTGATAGGGAACGCTGTCTTGTAGCATCTGCCGCCTGAATTTGTATAATTCCTCTATTTCAAGTCTCTGATTGGCTAAGCCTAGTCCAATAGAATACTTTTATTTAACTTAAAACTTTTCTAGTTTCCGATTAGTTATTTATAAACTGTTTTAAATATTACATTATTATTATTCCAGGAATTATTAGTAGCATTATTAATATTTATAATTTATTGTTGTCTCAAAGTTGCCTCATTATTACCTCATTGTTATCAACTTTCGGCTTCTATTTTATAGTTCTGTTTGCTAGGGAAAGCAGTTTTTTTCTATTCTTACAGTTCCTACATTGTTAAATTACATAATACGTTCACATAACATTATTATACATGTACATAACGATATAAATATAATACAATGACTGTAACATACACTTTATATATTATATTATACATATATTGCTTTAAGGCAGGCTGTTATTATATTTTATATTACATAATTAGGCTGATATCATTTAAGTATTAAAAATCCTGCCTCAATACCAATCTTTATCTTGAGTTCAGTATCTTCTAAAGATGTAACACGAAGATTTTCAAGAAAATCAACCTAACTCCAACTACACTTTACATGGAACATTTTTCGAAAATTTTTATATTCTAAAACATGGCTCTAACGATTTTGTTTAAAATACCATATATTAAATATATTTGGATTACAAATAAAAGTGTGTATCTTGTATTTTCTGGAAATAACCTTTGAAGTCCCTTCATTCGTAAGGAATTTTGTAGAATCTTCTATAACTAATAAACGTTAAGCGTAAATGTCTTTAAAACAGTATATTTCAAATAAGAGTTTTGTGACTTTTTCAATTTTCGAGATATGCGTTATTAATGGTTCAAATTGTTCATTAGTTGTCAATCTTTAAAGTCCTTTCAACGTTCAGTTGTTTCTCATGGAAACAGTATGGAATTTTAGGACTAGCATTGACTAACTGTTCTCTTTGTATCTATAACGAAATGCGTAATATAACTATTTTTACAAACGTTCATTTGGAAGAAAATATGGTAGAGAAGAAAAATAAGCTTAGGTAGGAATAGTTTGTATACCCACTAATACTGATAGAGGGTAGCGAAGATCATGTAAATGTATCACGTTAGAATCTTTTGAATCTTTTGTTATTGTCCGTGATTCACTTCTTTTGGGTTAAAACTGATATGCTGCCTTACAGAGTTTTGATTTTGTCTGTTGCTTTGTTTTTATTTTTGGTATTTTTGTGTTTTTCCACATAACATTTGAAATTCATTAAGTTCATTGTTTATATAATTTAATTATATAGGTATTTCTTTTTATAAATTATATTATTATTATTTATTATAAAATTGGAACGTACAAAGTTTTTGCTCTGAATACCACGACCTTAGTTTTCTTGTGTGATATTTTAAAATAATATTTCGGATAATTGATGTAAGCGATATATTTCTATCTGCAGGTTATTTTAATTTTTGGTACTTTATTAGTTAGGGCATTTCTGTCTGCTCAGCGTCTTCCTTCTCCACACTCTCCCATCACTTCCTCTGAAATCGTTCTACATCCTGCAGCCATCTAGCTCTATGTCTGCCTCTTCCTCTTACGTCACCTTTAAATACTACTTAAACATAAACACCAACGAATATTCAGCGCACATGTGAACGAGGAAGCAAATGCTCTGTGTTTTAATAGCTCACCCTACAGGAGCCGACAACCTTGCTTTTGTTTACACCGAGTCACCATCGCTGACGATGCCTGTACACTATGTACTCGAACTGTGGGGCACGATTCCTAGAGAGACGCGAAGGTCATGAAAGGGGGGCCCAGCGCATTTTCGTACGCACAGATAAACATTAAAACAACCTATCCGTAGGTGGTTAAGTCTATAACAAAGCAATGAAATAAATAAAAGTATGTATAGACTTATTTGAATTAGTGCCGGATTCAATTTCCGTGAATTTCAGAATAACATTCTCTTCACTTGTGCTTACAAAAAGTTTGCCACAGACAGCGCAGGTAGTTTGCCAAGCGGCTGCATCTTTTTCAGGCATACTGCAACTGTACTTTCCTGCAATGAAAAGGTGAAGTAATTCGTAATAAAATTAGATCTTTTGGAGAAAATATGGAAAACGACACGCTAGAACATGTCATGTTCCCTGTTTTGGTGTCATGGTACAGATACTGATAATCCAGTGCTTCCGACGCAGCATCTTTCATCTCAAAATGTTGAAACTTCTCTTGACAAATAGTTTTGCAATGGCTTTGCTGAATTTAATTGGATTAAAACTCCATTCGAAAATACATTAGGGCCATCATCTCTGAACATAAATGAGCAAGAACAACTTATAGATGTCACTAGTGACACTTAAATAAAATGTAAATGCATTTAACTGTCCTTATCAGAGTTCTGGATATACGTAGGCAACGAGTACCCAACCTTGAGGAAAAAAGCTCTGAAGATCCTGATTCCATTCTCAACAACTTACTTACTTGAGATAGACTTTTCTTCTTTAGCAGCTGTGAAGACAAACTACCGTTCCAGGCTAAATATTTGTAAAGAACTAAGAGTGGCTATTTCTCAAATTACACCTCGTTTTGTTAGAACGTTCGCAAAAGCAGGCCCATGCAGCACACTGAACTTCAATATTTAAAAGTTAGTTTTGTGGAGAAAAAAGAAATGTGTCTATTTAATATTGTTTCTTTTCTACACACACTATTACGAAGGGCAAGTGTTAAAGTTGTTATTGTAAGTAAGCTAACTGCTAAGTTTTAAGTATGAAAACATAAAACGAAATAAAAGTTTAAAATTACTATCAGCTAGTTATAATTTTGACTATCAAAACTGTCATTGTAGAGATGGGGGACTGCGATCTGCTCAGGAGGAATGGACGAGGTGAAGGAACCACAGCAGGCTACAGACTGCAGGCAGACAAGCCACAAAGACGCGCCTAAGTCCCAAACATTTCCAAGCTCCCAGACCCTTCCCACTACTGAACCGAGAGAGGATCATGAACGATCCAACAATCAATCAGCACTCTGTAGGACACAGGGAGTACCCTTTCCATTGAGCATGCATTCGCGCCATCTGCCCGGGAAAGTTTATGTCAAGAAACTTACTTAGAAGGAAACGGAATGAAAGAGAATTGATGGAAAGAAACCTTGGTAGAGAAAAAACCTCCCAAGTATTCGCCTGCCGACGTCGGGGAAACCACGAGAAACCTATGCGTCAGTCTAGGCGTTCGCCGGCAATTGAACCCGGGACCTCCCGTATACGAGTTGCACAAATTACTGTGGTGTCACCTCGCTCGGCACACCAACTTGTACTCGTCACAATCCAGAGCTGAGCATTTAACTGGAGGTATTTAACCTAAGTCAACATTGGTAAATGCTAAGAAGTTGTTACTAAAACTGAAATTATCGTTCTGAGATGCTTATAATATGAGTGCCTAATATTTTAATAGCCTCTAAACTACATTTTATTTGGATATAGGCAATGTTTCGTAAGTTAAAACATATTGATATTAATCCAATATTACTACCATAATCTCCCTGTTCACCATTCACTAGCTGATTGAATTTTCAGTTCAGCACCTCATACCCGCCCCACTGGGTTTTGCTAGTCATATAACGTTTGCAGAGGTTATCTTCGTTACCTGCCGAAGAACCACTTTTTGCTGAATGCGTTATTTCACTTGCTTACGCTTCGCACGTGCAGTGTGTTGAATTTGCAGAGGTTACATTAACCGAGAACTCGGCTATTGCTATTTGGACCGTGATGAAACCGACCACGGAGGCAGATCGATTGCACCTGACGGTTATATGCCAAATCCACGAATGTCACGTGCACCTCCAGAGACAAGTGTGCCATGAAGAAATTAAGGGCCTCCCCCTGGACAAGCAAGTGGTTTACAGGATTTGGAAATTCTATTAAGAGCGTCCGTTTGAACATGCCCTCAACCAAACCTGCTTCTGACAACCGGACACGCTACGATCAACAGCCATTATTCGCGAGAAGAGACAGGGAAAAAAAACCCTTGGGCAGGTAAATGGAAAGGCCTGACAAGTGCGAGGGTAGACGAAATTCCTCGCTACCGTCCAGTTAAAAACACAATCTGATTACACAAAGCATTACAGCACATTTCTACCTTAGCCAAATACAGTCTTCCTGAAGTACTTTATACGCTTCTCTCAAAAAATATTCAGCGTTTTTTTTATCTTAAAGGAATTCGCAGCTTTCCAGATATGTAACAATCATTTTTCAAAGATAGCGTTGTGTGATTCACTTCCCGTCCATGCAGTCATTCCTTCATTCAATACCGGTGACGTAACCTACATGCGTGTTTCGCCTATTTTGCTGAAAGTATATGCATGAACTGGGCGGCGCCGTGGCCGAGTGGTTAGACCGCTCGCCTCCCACCGAGGCGGACCGGGTTCAATCCCACCTGCATGTGGGATTTGTGGTGGACGAAGCGGCGTCTGGGCGGCTTTTCTCCGGGTTCTCCGGTTTCCCCCGCCATTCATTCCACCAACTGCTCTATCATCACCTTTCCTTTCATCCATTTCAACAACATTTCGCTTCGTCTACTTCCTTCATCCCCTACCAGGCATCGGGCTGATCACCCATCCTGGATGTTCTGTCTGATCCATGAGTGTCTGCTCCTCGACGGGCCTCTGACCCCAGGCACCCGCTGTATGTCCTGGAGGGTGTAAGTCCTACATAAGAGGAGGGTAAACAGATAATGAATGAATGAATATATGCCTGAACTACGTTACTTTTGATATATTTATTGTTTCAGATATGGAATATAATCATATTTGATGGTTGAATTTCATCCTATAAATCTTACTTGGATGATTATTTCCTTTTTTTTCTTCGTCCTCATGGTGTGGGCTATGCAGCTCATTCTGGCGAAGTCATTTGTGGAGTCATCATTTTCAGTGTCGGTCAATATCGGTCGTTCTCTCGGATTTAATAGGAAGGTTCTGTTTGGTATTCTTTCGTGTTCATTCTTATTAGGTAGTTCGTGCATTTTCTTTTATACGTTTTAATTTTATCTAATCATATAACTATTTAATTCTTCTTTTATTGTATTATTACTTATAATATCCGCTCTTGTACCTCCTTTAAAATACGTAAGAAAGCTCCTCAGCTGCCTGTATTTTACTTTTATATTTAGATTAGTTATCCAGCTTATTCTTCAACATACTAACGATGAGACGGCTATTGCTTTATATAATTTCAACTTTGTGTTTTTCCTGATTTTTCACTCTATTTCTTTTGATGGCTCCATATATTGTCTGCAACATTGATATTTTTTACTTTCTCTACTACGTATAGTAAGTAGGGGAAGTATTGTACTCCACCCAAAAATTCGATACCGAGATTTCACCGTAAATACATGTTTTGAGACCCCCTGAATCCAAAAAAAAGCATTTTTGGAAACATGTCCGTGTGTTTGTCTGTGTGTCTGTGAACAGCATAACTCAGAAACGAACATTCGGAAAAACACCAAACTTGGTATTTAGGTTCAGTATCTTCCAGAGATGCGTCACGATGGTTTTCAAGAAAATTCCCCCACCCCAGACTACCCTTTACATGGAACATTTTTCGAAAATTTTAATTTTCTCAAACATGGCTCTAACGATTTTGATTAAAATATCATACGTTTAAGATATTGTCATGAGAAATGAAATGTATATCTCGAATTTTCTGGGAATGTCTCCAAAATATTCTTCATTGTGAACGACTTTTGCATAACTGGTAAACCATAAGAGATAGACAAAATTTTACTACACAAAAATGTATATCGCGTTAAAATACACAATTTATGTCATATACATTTCTTTTGTTGAGTGAACCGTTTTCGAGAATTGCTTGTTATTCCCTTAATTTTTCCAATACTTATACTTTTTCTCAAATTCGTTATTAATTTTTTTATGTCGACATGCAAAGAGAATGGAATGCGCCACTTAGCAACCAGCGTTAAAATATTTGACTATCGCTTAAAACCTACCATATTCCCCTTGCATCTACAAGAAAATTAGCAATAAGATTGACATTTCGATATCTCGATTAACATGAAGCATATGGAGAATAAGGGTTTGTAAAAATAGTTTGTACAAGAGTAGAGAAAGTCATGTGAGTGTAACACATAAGATTTTTTCATTATACCTTTATCTTGTCGACAAGTAATAACACATCCTAAATACTGAAAATGTGATAGGTATTCTATCTTATCTATTTATTATTCTATCTTAACACCATATTTTCCTCTAAACGGCATTACCTTCGATTTGCTTATTGATATTCTTCAATTGTATCTATGACCTGTGAATTGGAATTTACATGCCAACACTTCTGACTCTTTCAGATTCAGCCATAAGAACAACAACGTCTGCAAATAATAATCCGTGTATTTCATTTATATTACACAGAGTGAATCACCTAAAATTTGCACCGCAAATATTTCAGAAATGGAAAGTGCTATTCATGTGAAGTTTTCACAGCATTGATTGGTAGTTAGGGGCTCGTGCATTTAGCCTATAAACATATTTTAATAATGTTACATCAACAAAATAAAGGTAGTGTAAATTAAAACTCCGGTGGCGTTTGTTGCAAGATGCTAGTGCAAGTGGTTTTCGAGAAATATTATTTTGAAACTTTTACGCACCAACACTTGTAGAACCTGTGGTAGCACAATCTAAAGCAAAACAAAGGGGAATTAATAATTATAATTGCAATATTAGGATTCATTAAATTTTCAAAATGGTTTTATAAATGTTTATTTGTATTTTAAAATAATTTTAACTTTTCTTTAATTTTATGAATATTAATTCCTTAAACAAGAGGTTTATTTATTTTCAATTTAGGATTATTCTTGAAAATCTTTGTGTCGCATTCTTGGAAGATACTAAACTTAACTACCAAGTTTGGTATTTATCCGACTTTTCGTTCTTGAGTTATGGTGTTCACAGGCTGACACGGACATGTTTCCAAAAATACACTTCAAATCATGTATTTCTGGTGAAATCTCGGTATCAAATTTTTGGGTGGAATGCAATAGTTCCCTTATTTACTATACATAAAAGAGAAAGTAAAAACTATAGTTTTGAAACTATAGTATAGTTGACGGACGCAGTTGTATGCAACTTGACTTCAATGGAAATTAAGATGATCGTATAAAAATAATGAAATTCGAGTCTTAATTACTAACATTATAGCCTTGCTGCATAGTTTAATACAGTAAAACCTGTCTTCAGCGGAACTGAACGACACTTCTGAACATTTCCGTTAAAGATAGGTTTCCATTTAACGAAGGTAGGCCTAGGCTATTAACAAAATTAAACTATAAACATACACCTGTACTCATCTTTTAAACACAATGATTTATTCGGTAACGCGCGGAAGAATAGTCCCGTCTGGTCGCCGTTTGCAATGTTTTCAGCTTCATATCTTTCGATTATTGAAGGTAGTTTAGCAATCCAATCAGTGATGGTTTCAATATTAACGTCATTCGATTTACCACAAAGTTTCTTAAAACCTACCTTATGTCTTTTGCGGAAGCTCTCCAACTATCCAATAGATGCTTTGAATTCAGGCTTACCCGTTAGCATATTCCTGTAACATAGTCCCCGATATGCGATGGCTTTTTGCACTAGTATTAACGAACCACTCTCGCACTATTTCATTAATGTACTGGTTTTCAGTTTTCTTAAGTTCTCTCTTTATTTTTCCATCAACGCAATTTTCCCACCGCTTCAGAATTTCTGCTTTCTTCTTCTTCTTCTTCTTCTTCTTCTTCTTCTTCTTCTTCTTCTTCTTCAGAATCTTAAGCTTGAGTTTTGCCTACGTTGAACACCTCAATGATCATTTATCACATTCACTAGCATAAATCACTTTCACTCTGCTGTTAAGACCTAGCAAAACTCTTATTTTCGAAGACATGGTGATGCTATGAATACTCAGATTATATTAACATTGAATATGACTCTTATATAAGAATTTGGAGGGAAGGTAAAGCAATAAAAATTAAAACTGTGGCTGGTAATATGTTCAAAGGATTTATAAATATTGTTCATCTATAACATCACCTATGTAAGTCATTACAGCAGGAAATGGAAAGGGAAGAGGCAATAATAAAAGATAATCAGCTGTGCTTATTGTTTACTTAACTATGCAGTGAAGGATGAGTGTAACAGGTTTCTCAATATTCGGACCGTCATTAGCGCAACCCCTTTCTGACTTGACAGGTAGTAGCAAAATGGTCATGTTTCAACTTAAACATCACGTGCTTATAGCAGATAACGCAAACTTCCACAGAGTGGAATTAATTGTTCTTTCACACAAGCCGTGTGTTGGACAGGGTTGGAAAGGTAGAATCAGATGACTGAAAAATTAAATGCCATAGCCGGGATTTGAACCACGGATCTCCCGGTCTCCGTCCGGTTGCTCTAACCACTGAGCTACCATGGCAACATGCCGGCACGCCACTAAATTCTCCAGCTGACTCCATTTTTTCCGGTAAACCACAAGGAGATCTCAAATTGGGGTATGACATCTCAATACTGGAATTATTCAGTCATCTGATTCTACCTTCCACAGAGTGCCTGAAAATTTTCTAAACTCTGTACTGGAACTGGAAAGTTTCGTTAAAAGACTCACTTTTGATACATTGTACGCGTAAGATAGTATCCGTTATTAAATGGAATTTAGCATGTTATTCTCCCCGAAATTCATGGGACCATGAAATATTTCCGTTTAAGACAGATTTCCGCTTAACAAGGGGTCCGTTGAAGGCAGATTTTACTGTATTAGTATTCCTCTTACTTTATTATTTAGTCAGTTCATATTAATTGAGTGAGGTTTATTAATACGGCCACATTTTCTGGATTTTAGCCATAAGTTCTATGGCCGTAGATATAGCTTCTCTTTTGGAATTATATCTAGTGCATGTAGTGTTCTAATTTCATTTGGGAAAAATTATTGAAATAAGGCTTATAGTAGGTACCTGCAGACTATTATAATATTTTTTGCATTATTCTATAACGAATCAAGGATTTTGCTCAGCGTATATTTGAGAATGAATGAAATTTAATCCTTTCCCTTTAATTTGTTTTTTTACCTCGCTGAAAGCTAATGCCATGCCAGCTCAGTGTGCGTTTGGTGGAGGTAGGGATAATGAAAATAAAGCCTAATTCTACGCATCGGCAGCCATTGAGCTTGACGTTGACGAACCTGACGTAAATCCTCGCCGAAAGCGTACAATAGCGATCTCTCTGCTCCACCATCGAGGTTGGCGGCCTCCTTGTGATATTGGCTTCTTTGCTGCGTTAGGTGGAAAAGAAGCAATTTTACGCTTCTATGAAGCTTCTCTAACCTTTACCTTTTAGGTGCTCTCCTGCTTCGATGACGTCAACGCTATAGTCTGTTTCTTACTAAAAGTTAAGCCTCGAAAGTTCCAGATTCTGCGGACGAAGACCTGATTTGGGATTTCAATAGATTGATTACATTCTGTCACCAAATTTATAAGTTTTTGAATTTCAAATGCTGTACTTTAGCGTTACGAACTACTTTCTAATAAAGTATAAGCACTGCTATCAGAATAGTTTGCAGTTTAGCTAGTGAATTTTGCCACCTTAAAACATACTAAATTCACAACTATTGAGGCAGTTCTTGTTTCTTAACACACTCGGCTAATTCCTTCACAAATACATGTCCGGATTATATTGGTATAAACTGCTGTTCTTCAGGGGTATGTGTTAAATACGCTAAATACTGCTTTTCATTCGAAAAAAAAACATTATTTTCATGCTGAAAAATACATGTTTAATTAACTGCGAAGAATAAGTTTTTCCTATTATAAATTGGAATAATTGATAATTAAATTTGAATTGGTTCATTTTGACATTAATTTTATGGAAATGTGTTTATTACACGTTCATAATAATGGTATAATCATAAGGATAAATCATTTTGGATGTTTTCTACTAATAACTATGTTAAATTATGCAAACAAAATTATATGTAACTAAGACAATCTCATCTATTACAAAAACCGACATTGTTTTTATAAACCTCAGGAAGAATATTTTTATTATTATTATTATTATTATTATTATTATTATTATTATTATTATTATTATTATTATTATTATTATTATTCCGAGATAGTGTGAGAAAAATATAACCTAATATTAATTTATTTTTACTATGAAGAGCCTATTGTAAAATGCACATTTGTCATAAGTTATCCAGGGAGAGCGACTGAGGATCGCATTCTGAAAGTCAGAGTTCAAACCCCCAGATGAGTAATTTTCCTACGCATATTTTCTTCGATTTGTGTGGTTTCTAGGCGAGTGCTGGGATGAATTCTCATGTCCTCCGTTCTCTGTCATTTTATATCTTTCCTCATCTTAGAGGGTTGCGGGGTTAGGATCGGTTTGAGGCGTATGAGTAGATGTACTTGGAGGAGAGAGCTCTTGTTACCCTAGTAAAAACATCTCCGATTTCTACTTTACCTTTTGCGCAATCTGGAAACGTTAGATTCCCATTGCCCGTGCCAGCAGACGTTAGCCCTTGTCACCAGTGGTGTTACTTCGCCTTTGTTTCCTCCTTCCTTCCTTCAGGAGGTTATAGGTGTAGATTGTCAATGAAGGGGGACACCTCGCTCACTGCGACCTACTATCTGTTGTGGCTATCACCTCCCAGGAGGAGGGGATAAAGTGAAGGAGCCACAGAAGGCTACGGATACATGCAGATAGTCCACAGAAACGCTTTGAAGTCCTAGGACTTCCGTTCCACTGCCGGACCTGTCTAGAGGGGGCGATAAACGACCCTTCAACAAAGTAGCCTCCAGTATCCACGGGAAGTACCCTATCCTTTGAGCAAGCATCCGCATCCGCATCCTAAATGTACACCTGAAAGATGAGAAGGAAATGGGATGAAAGGGAAATTAAGGAAAAGAAATCGTAAATGATAAACCACCCCAGAATTAACCTACCGTCCAGGGAAAACAAGAAAAATCCGAAGTCAGAGTGGACAGTTCACGGGAATAGATCCCGGGACCTCCGGATTACGAGAAAAAAATAGTCCGTTTTGCTATCTAAAACGAAAAAGTCTTGTGTTTACTTCCCTTTTATTTTAGTGTATGGTGTAGTTATGCACAACTTTTGTGTAGCATATGCAGCAGAATGTTTTCTTTTCGGGATCAGCATGTATTCCGAACAGAGTTTGGCTGCAAATCGTGTATGGTTCCTCTGTGCACCTGAATACAATATTAATCAAACACAACACTCATGCCAAATTAAGAAACATCGGGTAAAATTGAAAACATTCTATACTAAGAAATCAATGCTTCTCGTGATCACTATCATCGTTATGATCCCCATATTTATGTAGCAAAATAGAACTTTAGTGATTTATTTGTGCTTTTCTTGATGTTACCCGACAGCATAATTAGAGGTGTCTTGGAGCGATTTTAGCATTACATTTGTGTTTCATAGCGACAATAAGTTGCAGGTACTTTCATTCTCTTCTATTATCCCTGCGGTATTCTCTGTTTAATGAAAAAATGGCTTAGGCACTATCTGTGGCCCGAATTCGAGGTTCGTGTGTTCCCGCGGCTGACCTTCCTGAATCATGGTTTTTTTCGGGGGTTCCCCGGTTCACTAGGCGATTGTGGGAAGGAGTTTACATCGCCCGAATTTCCTATCTCTGCATTTCACTCCATTCTCATTTCACTTTACCTTTCATCTGCATGGTATCTTTCAGGGTTACAAATACATGGAAAAGGATGCTCTAAACAAAACATTCGTCCCCCAGAATGGGCGCCGTCTCCGAGTCCCAGGGATGTGTAAGCCCAAGGGGAGCTGGCTCCACAGCTGCCATCCGGGGATTTTTAATCTAGATGGGATGACGCCTTAAATGGAAGCGAGTGTGCATGAAATGAAATGATAATTGGGAAAATAAGTTTAGGAAGGAAACATCCAGGATCTCCGCGGTTATGAGAAATGAGAAAAATCTGAATAAACTTCAGTCAGGGAGGACTTTCTTTACTAGATTTGAACCACAGATCTCCTGTTTACGAGTTCATGTCTTAAAGACTTCAGCTACCCATATTGGTATGTTCATGAATGGATAGATAGGTTAGGTTAGGTTAGGTAGGTAGGTAGGTAGGTAGGTAGGTAGGTAAGGTAAGGTAGGTAGGTAGGTAGGTAGGTAGGTAGGTAGGTAGGTAGGTAGGTAGGTGAAATTGAAGTAAGCAAGCGCCTTCTCTCTTTTTCACACACATTACAAACACACACGGTTTTGTTTTAATGATCTCTTTGTTAATTTATTTCTTATAAACTATTGATGTCGCTGTAGACTTTAACCACAAAAATGGAACATTCAATATCAGCCTGTCATCTCCCGGCTGAGGAAATCATGCATGCTGAATCAGTGAAATACCTAAAATTACATTTGGACGCCAAACTAAACTGGAGGTTGCACATAAATAATTTAATTCGAAAACTCCGTAACAGACCGCATAAAGTAAAACAAATCAACAAAGGTTCTCGTCCATGGCCACTTAAACTAAACTGAATGATTTACTTTTCTTTGATCAACATTATACTCCTGTTATACACGTCTTCAGCATTCATTGAAGGACCATCCAAATAATCTGTTCAACAGATTCCCCAAATTCCCACTTCCCAATTGCCCAACTTCCACCACCTTGGTGTCTAGGAAGACTAAACAAAGATACGCTTGGACCTCATTGACAAGCAAAATGACAATTCTGCTTTCCCTGTAAGCTTGGGAACAGTCATATCTCAAAACATGTGACTGTGAATTACACAACTCTATTCATGGTGTTCACAAGTGTATTACACATTACTGCATAATAATGTTATCTGCATTAAAAATGGGTAAGTGGATAGATGAATATAAGATTAAAACGATTAGTAAAATATCTTATGTTTCACATTCACATAACTTTCTCTACCCTCTATTATTTATTAGTGGGTATACACATTATACCTTCCAAAGTTTATTCTTCATCTCCATCAAGAAATAATTATATTATACATTTCGTTAGGATACAAAGGAAACAGCAATAGATAAAGTTTAAGAACTAGAAGCTATATTCTGGGCTTCAATTTCCATACCCTTTCGATGCAATCACGAAAAACTACCGAAAATTGAAAAGAATGACAAAATATTCAAAACATCTAAGTATAAATAAAGATAGCTGTTTTTAATGCCACAAAAATTGTACACATTTTTTGTGAACTACGTTTTCGTCTATCGCTTAACGTTTTCTAGTTATGCAAGATTATACAAAATTCTTTCCGAATAAAGAGAACTTCACAGACTGTTTCTAGAAAATTCAAGATATCTATTTTATTTGTCCTGCAAATACCTTTAATATATGATATTTTAATCAAACTCATTATAGGCACTTTTACAAAACAAAACTGTTTTTTAAATGTTTCGTGTAAAGGATAGTTTCGGGTGCGGGGATCTTCTTTGGAATCCTTGTGTCGCATCTTTGGAAGGTTGTCGCAGTTCTCGATATCTTGTGTTATCTTATTTGTTGGGTGCTTATTGTTTAATTATTTTTTTAAATTTGGGTTCTTTGTCCTCCGGCTAGCTATTATAACTCAGTCGAGCACGTGTCTCTAAGCAGGTGTGTAAACGGAAAAGGAGTTGTTACTAAAAGATAACGCTGATCCAAAAAATCTGAATCTAGACTTTTATTGCCGTCACACTTAATTAATAACTGACATATTTAATCTTTATACACGCCTGACTGAAACTGTGATATTTCTGAATGTAACTTCAGTCGTTTTAGTTGCCGCGCACCAATTACTTCGCGTACTTTACATTTTTGTAACTAACTCTGCGACGTGCACCTCGTGAGAGATTCTTCAGAACTGTACGACTCTTCCTTATGACTCGAGAATATTTACTCCTTCGTCTCCAATTACCTAAACATTATAATAAAGTTGCTATTGGTTACCAAATTTCGCCAACTTTAGCGTCTGTTTTGGTCAGCCAATCACTACTACTAACATATATGCTCTAGGGAAGATATTCGCTCAATTGATAAAAAAAGCGTGCTACCCTTACGTAAATTTCGGCTTTCTCTTCTTAGTGACAAACAACTCACTCCCTCGGTTTATTGTTACCCACTTCTATTGTCAGTTTCAGTTAGGCCGTGCAAACTTATTTCATAACAATTCTTATGGCTAACAACATCTAAAATCATGTACTTACAATAATATTAATTTACACTATAATCATTCTGACATTCACAACATGTTATGATATAAAATGTTGCCTCAAGGTACTGGTATTTATCCGAGTTTTCGTTTTTGAGTTATGCTGTCCATAGACATCCACACACCCATGTGAACCGTTTTCTGAATATGCTTTTTTTTATTCAGGGGGGTCTCAAAACATGTATTTCCGGTGAAATCTCGGTATCAAACCTTTGGGTGGAATGCAGTATCATTCTTGCCTATTACGTATACCGTAGAGAAAACAAAACAATATTATGATGTGATTCATTCACATGAGTTTCTCTACCCTATATCGTTTATTAGTGATATACAAACTACTCGTATTAAAGCTTATTTTTCCGTCTACTACATTTTAATACAAATAAAACTTCCTTATAGATACAAAGCGAAAATCTATAGCCAAATGTTTAAGAACTGGACACTTTATGCTGGCCTTAAAATTTCACACTGTTTCCATGCAACGGTGAGAAACTACTGAATGTTGACAGGACTTCTACAGAATGGCCAAGTATTGAATATCTCCAGCCATTAATAACAAATATCTCAGAAATGGCCTATGGCACAAAAACTTATTTGAAATAAATGGTGTGTTTTAAATGGATTTACATTTATTGTATAATACTTTTTGATGAATCGATTAATGTTTACCTGTTATAGAAGATTCTACAAAATTCCTGAAGTCCTGAAGAGAACTTCATAGGCTGTTCCAAGAAAATTCAAGATATGCATTTTATTTTATCATGTAGCACCCTTAATATCTTATTTTATTCAAATTTATTAGAGCCAATTTTTTAGGAAATAAAATCTTTTAAAGTGTTCCACGTAAAGGGTAGTTAAGGATGAGGGTATTGTCTTGAAAGTCTTCGTTTCGCATCTTTGGAAGATATTGAACCTAAATACCAAGTTTGGAATATATCTTACTCACATACATGGAACTTAGCTAAAAGTGTCTAATTTTGGATTCAGGGTCTCAAATCATATATATACGATGAAATCTAGCATATAATTTTTGGTTGGAATGCGATACCTTCTCTACCTATTATGTATATGGTACAGAAAGTAAAAATAAGTACTACAAAGACGACAAGATGGGATCCGCGAGTCACGTAACTTTTGTATAGCCTGGTTAGCCAGAAGAACTAATGATAGAATCTAAGTCTTAGAAAGCACGTGTCTTCTTTGTAAGGCTACGAAATGAATTATTCGCAGGTGGACATTAAATTTAATGAGGTGCTGACGTTAAAGGCACAAATTGGCTCAGTGAGGTTCACGGAAATGCCAAACGCGTTGTAGTTTCCTTATCCCGTTTTTTTCCTAGCCACTTGAATGCTGTCTGGGAAACAGAGCAGAGAAGAGCATGCGGTTCCCTCACTTGCAAGCATTGATGAGAGCCTCTAATCGCAACCTCCTCCCCTCCCCGTCATTCCTCCCCACAAAGTTTTGTTCGCTGGCACGCCTCACATGTATTGCTAAAAGGTTTCCACTGTTTCTAGCTGCAGCAGACTTTGCCTGCTCCATCAGGGGCAATTACCCGAGTAACTTCTCTTTTTCTGCCCCAACAAGTGCTGCTCCCTTTCACCCTGCAATTATGTAGAATTTATTTGTTTTATCGGTGTTCTCCTAAGGTAAACTTTCATATTTATGAGCTTTACTTTTCAATGTTCCAGAAAATAACGGCACAGATAAGTAAGTTGCAAGGTTGAACTATAAGTTTTTGTTTACCTGATGCATATACGAGACTTTTAATAGTGTATAAATTCTTAGGTTTCTTTTACTATCAAATCATTGATAAGAAAAATCACGTGTTCCATCCACATTCATATTAAGGCATATTTTTAACGATTTCAGTATTTTTACTGTAACTGGTTTATTCTATAAAATAATTAATATTTATTCAGTCTAACCGAGAGGGATAGCTCAGGCGAAAACGCCTGTGGCGTTAATCGGTAGCTGCCGGGTTCATGCCCTGCGACCGCACACTCTGAATCATGGGGTATTCCTGTTCTCCCTGGGGTCCATAAGCGAATGCTGTGGTGATTTCTTCTCTACCTCGAGTTCCTTTCCCTCATTTTCCCTTTCATTCCATTTCCCTCGCATCTTTCAGGTTTATTGTTCTTATAGGTCTTATAGTGAATGGCGGATGCATATTCACGGAAAAGAATTCTTCCGTGGCCAACAGAAGTGGGCGTTCATCGCCCTTTCTCGGCGGCTCCGGTGGTGACACACGGTCTGCGAGCTTGGAAATGTTAAAGATTCCACGTGTCTCTGTGGCCAGTCTGCTACGTCCTATAGCCTCCTGGGTGGTTCCTCATTTATCCCTTCCTCCTGAGGGGTGTTAGGCACAATAGATGTCTGTACAATCTATAGCCTATATTCAGTCAAAATCATGATGTTCATAACGATTTTACCAGGGGAATGACATCTAGGAAAATGCAAAACAACTAAATATTCAAATCAGCAGTTTGTCTCCAATGCTATCTCTGGCTCTCATAAGATCATAAATATTTATAACTGTAAAAAGCACTGCGATTGTTTTTTCATGAGAAACCATTTTATAATCTATGTGAATTTTGAAATTGCTGTGTATGTTTAGGATGAGTCTATCTGAAGTGTATGGCAACAGACATTATGCATCCATTCCATTCCAACCATAACTACTTTACTTATTTACTAAGAATTATTATTGTTATTATTATTATTATTATTATTATTATTATTATTATTATTATTATTATTATTATTATTATGTCATGGTTTCCCAGCGAATGCTGGTTGGATAATTTGATCCGCGAATTTTCCTTCCAGACGACTGAAAAATTCAATTCCATAGCCGGGATTTGGACCACGGATCTCCCGGTCTCCGTCTGATTGCTCTAAACACTGAGCTACCATGACAACATGTCGGGTTTTTTCTGGTAAACGATAAGGAGATTTCAAATAGTATTGAGAGAACATACCTCAATGGCGACTAACAATCTATAAATACTTAAAATTGCGTGGAAGAACAATTGATTCCTTAATTGACCTAATAGTGGTCGAAACTTGAAGCCCAGGACTTGAGTACTTATAGCATTATAAATCGATATTGGGGTATGTCATCTGAATAGAATTTGAGATCTCCTTGTAGTTTACCGGAAAAAGTTTGAATCAGTTGGGGTATTTAATGGCGTGCCGACGTGTTGCGATAGCAGCTGGGTGGTTAGAGCAACTGGACGGAGACCGGGAGATCCGTGGTTCAAATCCCGGCTATGGCACTGAATTATTCAGTCGTCTTATTCTATCTTAGAACCAATATATGTTTAATTTCCTTCATCTTCACCACCATAACGGGCATTAGGCTGAATAACCATCCTAGATATGCTGTGATTCAATGTTTCCTCGCTCCTCGACAGGTTGTTGATCCAAGGCATTGGCTTATAAGTCCTTAGGGGTGTAAGTCCTAGAAGAGGAGGATAATGCGTTAAAGAAGAAGAAGGTTAGGTCATAGCGGAGACTTTGGCTTTGGAAAAACTGCCCATGATTATGTTCTTCATTTGTTTACTTTTTGTGTTAATAATTGGGTTCCTTTGGTTATCCTTTTTAAATGCACACACTCACATTCAGACAAACGCATGTCGTAAGCGTTAATCGTTATTCGCCGATAATGTTGGTCATAGCTCTTAAGTGTAAGAACGAGGTAATAATTTCAAAGCACTTTCACAAATTGTAATGACTTCTTTAATGTGTTTTAGTTACACTAGTGTTACTTCCATACCTTTTCAGTTGATTTAGAAAAGTGGAAGCAAAACTAACCGTTTGATTTCGTTTAGAAACTCATACTAATTTATACTGTGTAAATCAGGTGTTACAATAAATTCAATACAAGAATTAAAATTTGCGTGAAAAAATTGCTTCTTTGCAAACAATGCTTTGAGCACTAACCGCCTCTGTGATCTGGTGGTTAACATGATAGCTTCCATATCTAGAGGTCCCGAGTGCGATTCCTGTTTGGAATGGGAATTTTTCATCAGGCAGGATTGTATCCCATTCTCCCTAGAGACCAGAAGTATGAGTGAGATAGTCACCATTGCCATTTTTACCATCTAATACGAACTAGATATTGCTGCTCACAGATTATAGACGTCTCCTAATATTGTAGTACCATTGATTGACAACTGGAAGATTTCTTTGAACCACAAGAAATGTGAAACAATGATGTTTACATTGTGTTATCCCATTGTGCCCACTCTTATCACTTTACAAACAATTCCCATATCCTGGAATCGTGCTGATGACACTGTTAAATATCTACCTGGAACCCTCACATTAATTTAAAATTAAATCTCGCCTACTTCAAATTGTATTCTATTCTTAACTGCAAGTCGTCTTTGAAAATACCATGTGGTTCTTGTCTGTACAAGTCCTTACTTCCTCGTTCACTCACATAAGGGGAGGTGCAGCTGCAACCAAAATTAATCTCCTGCAGGTGTTTCAAAATAAAGTTTCAAGGCTTATACTGAGCGCACTTTGCTATGTCAGAAACACCCAGATACATCATGAACTTGGACTCAGTACCATCTCTGCACACATTCGCTTTCAGGCTCAAACATGTTTTCAGCAGTTTCACTCAGTACCTGGCGCAGTGTATTTCTCCTTGGGACGAAGATCTGATGTGGTTGCCGGGATGAAAAGTCGTCTCCCGCAGGACTTGCTGCTTTCTTCCGGAAGTGATTGAACTAGAAGACTGTCAGTGAACCAATGTACAATGTTATTAGCTGTAACTTTAGTGCCAGAGGGGCCTCATGTGGCTGACCTCAGATTAGTTTATATGATTATGTATTTCAGCATTAGTACAGCATTTCTAATGCTCAACGAGTCTATCCAATAAATAAAAAAGTGTGTTTGTGTGAATTTAATGTTATAAAGAAATGAAACAAATCCAAAGTTTAACACAACAGAAAATCGAGTGGGCATCATTGCCAGCAAACAATTACTGTTCCAAAGTCAAAACCACCAATTGAACTTAGATGTCAAAGGCGGCATATAGACACATACTCTACCCAAAAAAGAAAACAACGTACCATTACACTTTTTTTCTTTAATAAATTGATGTGCATTTTCGTATTCAAGACCAGTTATTAAATTTCACACATAAGTACAATAGTTGGGAAAATTAAACAAAGTCTGTGTTACATTAACATGACCTTCTCTATCCATTTTACATATACTATTCTTACGAAAGCCAATTTTTCTATCTATTTCGTACATAAAAATTTAAAAGCGCGCTTTATTACATATTTGATTATAAGCAAATAATTAAATACAGAAGGCTTAAGCCATAGTTAAATATTTTAAGAATGGATCGCTTTGTGATGGCTTTGAAATCCCGTTATCTGCAAGAGTACGAGAAAAAGAGGCGTATGATTTTGAAATTAAAAAATTATGAATGTCTTGGAAATGGCTAACTCCACAAAAATTTTTATTTGACAGAAATTGTGTAGTTTAATGATATATGCATATTCTGTGCAGTAAGTTTTTTTTCTATTTCTTAGAGTTTACAGGTTATAAAATATTCATTAAGAAAGAAGACGTTTCGCAGACTATTCCCACAGGCTATTTTATTTGCATGCAAATATCTAAAAGACACAAAACTTTTTACACGCCAAGGGTAGTTTGTGCCAGGAGGGGTAGATTTTCTTGAAAATCTTCATGTCGCATTCTTGTAGGTTACTGAAATTAAATACAAGATTTCGTATTAAACCGACTTTAAGAATTTTCAGTTCTGCTGTTTTCAGGTCCAAGGATGCACACACACATGCATGGATTTTTTTTTATTCAGGAGCCACAAAGCATATATATTTCCAGTGAAATATCTCACAAAATTTTGGAATGAAATGCAATACCTTCCCTACTTATTAGTTACGTGATAGAGAAGGTATAAACATTTGTGTGACCTCCAAAGGCAGCTTTCCTTTAAATGTTAAACAAAATTCAAGTGCACAGAAGTGAATATTTCAGAAATGTTTGATACTAAAGATCTTTGACATTCATTTATACTTTATATACATTTCCCTACATTAAGCTTTATATATCTCTATGATATCTAAATTATAAGAAATAAAATTAGAATAAAGGAGGACTTCGCAGGTTATGGAACAGGAAATTCAAGGTATAAATATTAATTAGATGCCAAAATCTTGCACATATAATTATTTAATGAATATTGTCTGAGTGATCATGGGAAACTAAAAACTAACAAAATTCTTAGAACCTACATGGTAGTTTTCTTTTCTATAGGTGCTTTTCTTCAGTAAAACCACGAGTCTGATAGCTTTCAGTAATTTAATTTAGATTAAAATATCGTTATAGTCATAAGTTTTATAACTTAATTAATTTACCTAAGAAATGCGAGAGGTACGCTATTTTTTGTATTTTAGTATAATCACTGAGATGTTTCCTTATTTTTTCTCGTATTAAGCGGCATTAGCTCTTTTAACTCTTATTTTATATTCTGAATTCGCAGATCACAAAATATCGCCGTTTTTACAGGCTGCACTAACCACGAATGTTGGACAGGAAAATACATTGAATCGAATCGAAGCAGACATAATAGGAAAAAAATGCAATGGGAGAAAAACTATCACTTATTCGTTTTTGAACACCATGCTGTAAAACTATCATTAAGTTCGATTCTGGTTGTTGAATAGGTATCAATGAAGCCTTAAATTTGCTGAAAAACATGTAATTATCCTGAAAATATTTTTTCTGCAGCCTTAAACTTTGTCAGACTTAAGTATACCATTTTTAGTTCCTTGTTCTTTCGTTTTTTACCTTCTCTACCACGTATAGTAAGTATTGTATTCCACCCAAAAATTAAATAAAGATATTTCACCGGAAAATACATGTATTGAGGTGCCATGAGCGCAAATAAACCATTTTTGGAAACATGTCCGTGTGTGTGTCCATCTGTCTGTGAACAGCATAACTCAAAAACGTAAAGGTCAATAAATACCAAAATTGGTATTTGAGATTAGTATCTTCCAGAGATGCGAAACGAAGATTTTTAAGAAGCTCCCTCCACCCTTTAAATGCAATATTTCTCTAAACTTTTGATGTTCTCATAGATGGCTTTGATTAAAATATCATATGCTTAAGATATGTTCATGGCAAACAAAATTTATACATTGAATTTTCTGGGAATGTCCCCAAAAGTCCTTTTTTGTACCGTAAACCGTTTCCGAGATATTCCTTGCTATTTATTTGAATTTTCCAACACTTATACTTCTTCTCAAATGGGAATTCCTTATTGGGTATTTGTTATGTTCTGGACAAGCAAAGAGAATGGAATGCTTCACGTAGTAACCAGCTCTTAAAAAGTTTGACTATCCCTTAAAACCTACGATATTCCCCTTGCATCTACAAGAAAATTAGCAATAAGATGGAGAATAAGCGTTTGTAAAAATGGTTTGTACAAGAGTGGAGATAGTCCTGTGAGTGCAAAACATCATTTTTTTTCTTTTATTTTTAATTTGGCTGGCCACTGCGGCGGTCACCTCCTCATCCGTTGCTGTTAGGCTTACCTTGATGCTTCTCCCGTTGGTTCCAGAAGTTCGCCGTGTGTTGGTTCTCTTCACTTTTATCCTCGGCTAGCTGCAGTAGTTTTCTTTAAACTATATAGGAGCATGGACTTATCCTCGGTAAAGGAAAAACGTAGATCTCGGGTGGTGATATAGGAAGACATAGACTTGCTTTGTTTATGAAAAGATGACACTGCCGTTTCTTTTTATTTAATTAACACTCGTAGTATACAAAACTGGTATTGCCAGTCCACCGCTGGTCCACCGCTGTTAAACTACGGCGCGGATATGACACAAAGTTTAAATATGCTTATTTTCTCTTTACGGGTAGCGGATCTTAGGTGTGTTTCTAAAACTATCTTGATTCCCTGTTTTGGCGCGATATCTCCCACATCCTGCAGCATCTCTCCCTGACCACACATTACGAAAACTGTCTTGACAAAACTGTCTGATAAACTGCCCTGCTAAAACTCCATGATAAAACTGTTGACAAACTCACCCGAATTTGCTCCAAACAGATCCATTTATAGTCTCAGGCTTCTGGGGCTGCTTTCTTTCCTATTGGTCCATTTTTAGCGCCACCCGACGCGTCTAACTATTTGGAATAAACTTCCAGGGATCTCATTGGTCCAAGTTTAATATAAATCGCGGCTTTTCCTACATTTACCGTTACGCTATCTGTCTCGCTCACTTGGTCACGGCGAATTATCCAATAAAGGGACAAAGGCGCTACACCCTCGCTGTAGGAATAATGGCACTGCGACCGAAGAGAGGTAATAAAACTAGGTTTTCTGCCTTCGAAAGCACTATTCCTGTAGCTAAAACATTTCGTCGTGGACAGTATTTTAACATAGCGCTTAAATTATTTACATTAAACCATTTATAACTCTACTAATATTAGTAACCTAGATAGATACATAACGTTAAATCACCCTTCTTAAAATATACAAGCAGTATGAGAAAAAGATATTTACATAGTACTATTTAACATCAATAAAAGTTAATTAATAAATTATCTATAATTACAGTTCTCGGGCCCGGCCTAGAGTTGCCGTTTCACCTCAGACAGATGGATGGACAGGCACACATAAACACTTACGGTTTATCAATAGAGTTGCTGGATTCTATTGACTTCAAACTATTTAGTGAATAATTTGATCGATTGCAGAGCTTTCGCCACCTTAGATGCTTAAGCGGCAGAGAAAGTAAACGTAACAATGTGCACCTGATTCACCTGATCTTTAAGGTATCGAGCCTTTGTACCCTTTTCAGTTCACTAACAAGCAGTTACTAATATATGAACTGAGTAGGAGAACTTTGTTGAAATTCAGTAGCAATTAAAACTTAGAGGTTTTCCATTCAAATGTGTAACATAATATTGCCATCTACCTGGGGCTATTGCATCGAGCATACTAAATTGTATTACACGTGATTCGCAGCTCCGCGACATGCTAAGCACCATCCGTGATTGGTGCATTAACACATGCTAATTAGAGCCCCGCACTGCTTTAATCACGGCACGCACGCACAAGCACGCACACGTCAGCATCACAGATACAAAAAAAATATATGGATACGTGTAGCGATATAAATATTTAAGCTCTTTCGCACTCCACTTCTCTGCCTACGTGCAGAATGAAATGTTAAAATGCAGGGAACATAATTTATGAGTTCGATTTTCAGCTTTCACGTTACTGCTGTGAATTAAAGCTCATAATACGAGACTTTGCTTCCGTTTTATTCTGTGATAACGTGGTAATCTTGGTAGCATTCTAAACACTGCTTTTTTATCCCATCTTATTTGTTCGTACAAAGTGTTTACTTATATGAGGATAGTAAAGAAAGCACGTTGAATACATCCATTATACAATAAAAAAATCTGATGCGTTACACTCACATGACTTTCTCTACTCTTGTACAAACTATTTTTACAAACGCTTATTCTCCATCTACTTCATGTTAATCGAGATAAACATTTGCAGACTCTATCTTATTGCTAATTTTCTTATAGATGTAAGGAGAATATATATTTACAAGCGCAATATAGAAATACAGTAGCCTTTAAGCATAGCCACTACTCTTAATAGCTGGTTGTTATGCGCAGCACCATTCTCTTTACCACACATTAATACTCTTTGCATATACAAGACAAAAAAAGAATAAGGAATTCCCATTTGAGAAAAGTATTGAAAACTTTAAGTGAATAACAAGCAATATCTTGAAAATTGTTCACTCAACAAAAAAAATGTATAGGGCATAAATTGTGTATTTTAACGCGATCTACATTTTTTGTGTAGTAAAATTTTGTCTATCTCTTATGGTTTACCAGTTATGCAAAAGTCGTTCACAATGAAGAATACTTTTGGAGACATTCCCAGGAAATTCAAGATATACATTTTATTTGTCTAGGAACTTAAACATATGATATTTTAATCAATATCGTTAGAGCCATTTTAGATAACATTAAAATGTTCGAAAAATGTTCTATGTAAAGGGTAATCTGGGGTGGGGGGATTTTCTTCAAAACCTTCGTATTGCATCTCTGGAAGATACTGAACCTAAATACCAAGTTTGGTGTTTATCTGGCTGTTCGTTTCTGAGTTATGCTGTTTACAGACACACACAGACAGACACACAGACGGACACACACACGGACATGTTTCCAAAAATGCTTTTTTATTTGGATTCAGGGGGTCTCAAAACATATATTTCCGGTGAAATCTGTGTATCGAATTTTTGGGTGGAATACAATAGTTCCCCTACTTACTATACGTAGTAGAGAAAGTAAAAATAAAGAAAAAAAAAAACAAAACAATTTGGTCTACACTAAAATAATCGATATATCTCTTCATAGGTAATACCTCGAGTGAGTATATGCTCCACCCTCGAACAAATGTTAGTTGACTAATAGCCAACTTAGAAGCTGAATTTGCTAACATCCTTTAGTTTAATAAAAAATATTGATAAAATGAAATTAACATTAATTCTTATATAGGCTGAGTTTCAAGTCCATTGACAAACTTAAAGGGGTGATTGATTGCGAATGGAGCATAAAAGTTTGAATGGACTTGTTTTCGAAAATACATAGTTTCCATGGTAGATGGCACTGACAACATCTTCTCATAACTCGCAGTGTGCTATTTGTGTGTTGCAGATAGTATGATTTAAGCAACGTAGAAGCGCAATGGTCCGGTATTCATTCCAGAAACAAACCGAGATCGTGTTCGTGTGTGGCTAAGCAGATGGAAACGGTCAAGAGGCAGCACGGATATACCGAGCCATTACCCTTACAGACAGCACCACCCACATCACACATCGTCCTCCGTGGACTAGTGCAACCGTGCTAGCCTCTAGTTCCCAAGGTGGCGGGTTCAAAACCGGCGGAGAGCGGTGGATTTTTTCGGGCGTAAAAATCCTCAGATGACTTCCTTTGGAAGGGAAGTAAAGCCGGGGATACCGTGTCGTAGATTTACGGCACGTAAAATAACCTAAAACCTGATAAAGATGCCTCTGAACAAAACTACCGGACTTTCACACCCAATATAGAATGGGACGTTAAACACCATAGGTAGTTAAACAGCATCCATAAATTAGGCTAAATTTAATTTTCATTTCCTACATCACATAATATTTGGAGGCATTTTTCGGCTTTTGTGTGAGCATGGTTCCATAGAGACAGTCGAACGTTCAAGGCGGTCGCGGACTGTGCGTACACCAGATGCGGAGGAACATGTTCTCCATGATATTTAGAACAACCGCTTCAGGGCAATTGGCCGCCAACATGGTGTAAGCCAGAGGACGGTTGTCTGTATCGTACATGACAATCGCTATTATCCCTATCATCTCTAATGGGTTCAGGGATTATCACCGGCGGATTTTCCTCCAGGGAAAGATTCTGTCGCTGGTTTGTGCAATAGGCCTTCACCATTATGAGATTTCTGTCTTCAGTCCTCTTCATCGATGAAGTGAGCTTCGGTAGAGATGGCATCATTAATGTGCATAATCGTCATCTGTGGGGTACAGGAAGTACTAATGGAATGGTTGAAGTATCCCAGAAACACGGTTCAGCATCAATGCTTAGATCAGTTCGTCTTCCACAACGTCTGAACGGAGAAACGTATCTGGACTTGCTGCAAAACACTCTGCCTCCATTGCTGGAGAATGTGCCTTTGGTAATACGACAGGAAATGTGGTTGCAGCACGATGGAGGGCCAGCCCACTCCCGCCGAACAACTTCCACAGACGTTGGATAGGACGTAGAGGCAACTCATGATGTGACGTGAGAACTCAAGGACTGCACCCAATGGAGGCCATGTTGAATATCTGTTGTGACATGGATGGAATTCACGCCCTGTACTGTGTGCCAGGTCTCTTTGTTTGATGTCGTTCTTCAGTCCCATTTACCAAGGAAACTATGCATTTACAGACACAAGGAGATATGAGCTTTTGTGCTCAATTTCCCCTTAGGAATCACCCCCTGAAATTCTTCGGTGAAGTTCAAACTCATCCTGTATCATATTATATACCAATATCATAACGTAGCATATGTAGTTTAACACAGTTTCCTTCCTCTCTTTAGCTTACAGTTTAGGGAAAAATGGGATTCAACTGCGATATTTCCAAACAATTAGGTGTGACAATCTTATTTCGAAAAGATTTCAGTGAGAGTAGCACTCACTATTCTTTTAGCCAATTACAGGTAGAGTATGCTAGACAGGTGGCCAATCTAAGCCATACTGCAGTTATAGTTACAGATCTTCGAGTACTACAGTGATGGTATTTTATCTTAATGCAATTTCTTTTAATTTTTAGGCATGCAATGTGTGAAATAACGTAAGCCGTGACTACTGTAATTATAGTTCAAACATGGCACGCTTCGGTAGTCAAAATATTCCTGATATAAGAACAGCTGTAGACAAGTTAACCCCTGACAATACAAAGAAGAACAACAGTATGATGTGGAACCAAGTTTTGGCTCAGTTAGTAACGAAAAGTTACTTCTTTCTACAGAACTGAGTGCCGCTAAACTATATAAGTTCATAATAAATAAGCTTTTCGTGTTGTCATCAAGCCCAGAGCTTTGTGCTACTAGTTTTCCACGATAATATAATTTTAGTTTGAAACTCAACCTTTGGTCACGAAATACTTATCATGAAAAGAAGCATTCATTAACCTAAAATTATCGGAAAACTATCACCACTTGTGCTTCTACTGTTGATAGTCCACCGTGATTGGTTCAAACTGACATAGGCTGTGAGTTGAATTGATCAATATTGAATGCCTGGCCCATGATGTCAGATTATTATTACCAGCCATAATCTATAACATCTATCAATTCGACAGGAGACCTTGGAGACTGTAGCCCCGTGTTTTGTGTGTAATGGGATTGGGGTGTCCTAATGCTTGTATGGTTTGAGCGGCTTCTGACTGGTAAACAGCTTTAACCTTATTGGATTCTGGGTGAAATGTCTTGAGCATATATATTGTGGATTATTAATGCCCTGATTTCTTTTAATTCTGGAGGTTGCTTAAATTTCATTAAGATTTAACCTAATTGACCATAAGGAATTGTTGTATCCCCTTTACTTACGGCAAGAAATAACTGATATTTCGATTTGCTCATATCTGGATAAAAGAAGTTCTCCGGGTTAAATTATGTATAAGTTTCAAGAACGTAGTGCTAAATTCTGAACTTCAAAAAAAAAAAAAAAAAATACATCGGACATACTGTACCGAGTGGTTCCCACAACTTAGTAAATGGTATGGTACGTGGCCGGGGTTTACTATGGAATACTTTCACATGTAACAGATTTTAGTCATACAGAGAGAGAGAGGTAACTTGTGAGGCTCGCAATCAGGAGGTCCCGGGTTTAATTTCCGTCTACCGCATACTCTGTCCTTGGGTTGTTGATGTTTTTCTCTGGTTGGTAAGCGCATGCTGGAATAGTTTCTCATCTACCACGATTACCTTTCCTTCATGTCCTTTTCATTGCGTTTCCTTCTCATGTTTTGTAGCGATGTGACGAGTTCTTTAAAATCCTACTAAACTGTAATAATGCTTCCCTACTCCTCAACATCTAGGGAAATGCGTTGTGGAATTAAAGTATGCTGGAATGAGAACCGGGTTCTAACTGGCACAAAACAGGAAATATTATTTGGAAACAATTCCTAAAACGAACAATCTTCATTGTTTAATATTTATTGTTGACGTTACAGTTTTAATGTCTTTGCCTTGTAATGGCTATTAAATGTACAGTTTTAAAAACCCAGGTTAGCAACGTCAATGCATAACAAAAGCCTTTGCTTCCATAATTCTTGTCGTTACAATAATGTACCGAATACATTCTTAATTATATCAATTTATATAGAACTTGAATTTAACAATTTATTAAAGTTCCTATCCCATTTAACAAAAGATTTGTTTTACAAATTGAAATGTGTGTTTAAAATTTGCTCTTTGTTTAAGTTTTCCCTTTACTCGCTAGCGTTGTTATGAATTGAATTTGGACATTTACTCACCGAATGTATTGAAATATGAACTAAGACAAAAGCCGAAACATAACGCACTTATAAGCTGAAAATTCTCCTAACCACGTGCTACCTCCCGTTCTCGCGTTTACCCGGCGTCTGACTGTCGTCTCACAGGATAGTAGGGTCACTACTTTCCTAGATAGATTTCCCGGCAGACGGACAGGCAGACTGGGGACCCCAACTCGCACAGAGGGGGTCCAGAGGTGGTTCGGATATCCCCGACAATCAACCAAAAGTCGAGGGATGGTGAGAGTCACAAAGAGAATCATTTACCCCTGTCACGCTGCACCGAAACACCATCGTCGAGAGTTCCAGCCCTGAGAGAGACCAACGGATGAAAAATGAAGTGATATGAGAATTGAGATGAAATGAAGGGGCAGGAAATTCGAAGGATGTGAGAATCCTTCACCTGGAGACCCGGGAAAACCCCGACAAATCTCATTGGTCATGAGGATCGGCCACGGAAATCGAATCCACGCCCTGAGGAATGTATTTATAGGAGTTAATTTAACATTTTTCCTCAACATTTTTAGGATTAGCAGGAATACCTCGACGATATTCATGACAATAAAATAAATTATTATAATAATTGCAAATATAATACTTAAAACTTTAATTATTTGGGCCAGAGATGAAATCGCCGGAGCCATTACGCTAGGTCATGTGAGGTATGCGTTTTTGTCAGTGTAGCTCTAATAGTAGGTCAATTTGTCTAAAGATACAATCATATAGAGTATGAAACTCTGATGTGATACATTCACATGATTTTCTCTACCTTTTATCGTTTATTAGTGAGTATACAAACTACTCTTACTAAAGTCTATTTTTATATCTACTACATTCTAGTCCAAAGAAACCTTTGCAGAAATAGTTACATTACACATTTCGTTATAGATACAAAGAGAACAGCGATTACCAAATGTTTAAGAACTGGACGTTACACGCTGTCTTAAAATTCCATATTGTCACCATGCAATCCCAACAAACAGCTTAGTGTGGAAAGGACTTTAAATAATGACAAAGAAACTAACATTTCGAACTATTAATAATGTAACTTAGAAACGGTTTATGCAAAAGTCTTCAAAATAAAGAGGATTTAACAGGTATTCACAGAAATTCAGGATGTACTTTTTATTTATACTGTAAATATTTTACTGTATGACTTTTTAATTAAACAACATTTTTAAAAGTCAGCAATGTAAAGGGTAGCCTGGGTTGTGAAATTTTCTTGAAAATCCTAGTGCCGTATCCTTGGAAGGTACTGAACCTAAATACCCGGTTTGAAATTTGTCCTTGATTTGGGTTACGAGTATGTTGTTCACAAACACATACAGAGACGAATAAACATACGCGTGGGCGTGCGTTCGGATTTCTTTTAACTGACGTGTTTTTTATTCGGGCCCTCAAAACATGTATTTACGGAAGGTCCCGGTATTAAATTTTTGGATAGAATGTAATACCATCTGCACCTAGTATGTACGTGGCAGAGAAAGTCCTATGAATGTAGTGCATTAGAATTTTACTTTATCTACTACGTACTTAAGGTAGAGCAAGTATCGTGTATCATCCAAAAATTCATACCGAGATTTCACCGGAAATACATGTTACCAGGCCCTCTGAACCATAAAAAATAATGTTTTGAAAAAAGGTCCAAGTGTGTGTCTGTGAAATGCATGACTCAAAAACGAAGAGGCGATTAAATACCAAATTTTTATTTAAGTTCAGCACGTTTCACCTTCGGAAGGTCCTATGTCGTAGATTTACGGCACATAAAAGAACCTCAAACCGATAAAGAGACCAGTGAGCCAAACTTCCGATCTTTCACGCCCAATGGGACGCTATGAACCATAGTAGTGAAAGAGTGTCCATAAATAAAACTCAATAAACTCGGCTTCTTTCAAGGATGTAACACCAAGATTTTCAAAAAAATTCTCCAAAGCTAAACTACCTTTTACATGGCAAATTTATTTAAAATTTTGAGTTTCTCAAAATGGTTCAAACGATTTTGATTAAAATATTAAAAGTTAAATATACTTTCATGACAAATGGAATGTGGTTCTTGAATTCTCTAGAAAAAGCATGGAAGTTTTCTTTATTCCAAGTGAGTTTTGTATAAGTGGTAAACGGTAGACAAAATCTTTCACTAATAATACAGATATCGAAATACAATTGTGTCAAATTATTTGTTTTTGTGTCAAATAATAGTTTCTTTCCAGATATTCCTTGTTATTGGTTTGAATTTTCAATTACTTATACTTTTCTCAACTAGGAAGTCATTATTTGTTTTCACTCTCTCTACCACGTACATAGTAGCCAGAGACGATATTGCATTCTATCCAAAAATTCGATACCGAGTTTTCACTGGAAATACATTTTTCAGACCCCCTGAATCCAAAAAGTATCATTGGATGGTCCGTGTGTGTGTCTTGCGGCGGTCACCACGTAATTATATAAGTGTTTATCTCTCTGGGCGTTGTAGTAAGCTGATAACACTAGTCTGCATGATAGCGGATGACTGAAAACTAATAAGTGATTCTGACTCACTTTTTTATGCTGCTTTCCGAACTGCTTTTAGTTTTTTCTATCCCGTAAAGTTGTTTCACAATTTCACTTCAAAAATATAGAGATATAAAGATATTGCTTCCGCCACTACATATAACATTGGGCTTGATGAAGCAATTTGTAAGGGCTCTACCACAGGATGGACCCTGCTTCAGGTACCTTTCCAAGAAATTTCCCTTCATTACACAAGACAAATTAAAGGCTGGAAGTTTTGTTGGTCCTCAAATAAAGAAATTGATGAAGGGTGAAGATTTTGAGAAGACAATGAATGAGAGAGAAATAGAAGCATGGACCGCCTTCCGATCAGTTACTGAACACTTCTTAGGCAATAACAAAGATCCTAATTACAAGACCATTGCCGAAACAATGTTGGAAAATTTAAGAAGTTGGGTTGTAACATGGGTGTAAAGGTGCATTTTCTGCATTCACATATCGACTTCTTTCCAGAAAGTCTGGGACATTATAGTGAAGAGCAGGGTGAACGTTTTCACCAAGATATTAAGGAAATGGAGAGGAGGTACCAGCGGAGATGGAATGAAACTATGATGGCCGACTACTGATGGATGTTGAGGAGGGACAGTCATCTTCAAGGATATACAAGGAAGTCAAAAAAGGGAAACTTTGAAAAAAATTAAATGAAACACTTTGGCTTCTTGTTTTGCTAAAACGTACACATGAAATAAATTAGGAGAGTTCTTGAGAGTATTATTAAAATGTTTCTTGAACACAAACTTACTTTGTGTGAAATGGTATTTGAATACTTTTCTACGCTCATTAGTTAAATTGTCAGAACATACTTATTTTGTGTAAAAACCTACGTTATAGGAAAAATCGGAAGTTGTTTCTGAAATCAGCATAAAAACTTGATTCAAGAACACCTACGTTTAAGAAATCATCTGACAAAAAGTTTGAAAATGCAGACTAGTGTAATGGAATCTATCACTGGAGATATCCAAGTTACACGTGTACTTACAGTTCTTTACGTTCAGTATCGTTGCCTCGGCTTAGCTCAGGGTTGTAAATCGGTCAAGCATGTATCTCTTGATACGGAAGGAAACGGGATGCACAATGTGTAACATGTATGATAAAACCAAGTATGAAAATTGTGAGAGTTAAAACATCACTGTGAGCGGGTAGGCTGTCAGTTATGTCTGTGGCTCACTCGGCCCATGGGGTTTTCTTGGCTTCCCCGGGTCGTTAGGTGAATGCTGCGGCAGTTCATATTTTACCACGGCTCTCCTTCCTCTCATTTTCTTTATCCACCATCGTCCTTGTCATCTGTTTCAGGCTCGTTCCAGCGACACTATTCCATGGGTTGCGGCTGGACGGTGGTTTGCGCTCTGTGAAGGTTTCTTCCTTGGCGTCGCTGCGGTACCGCTCACTTTGGTCTCTACTCAAGGTGGGGTTCCGCTCCGTGGGACCCTGGAGGATGTTGGCTTGTGAGAAGGGACCGTGCGGCATTGGATGTTTTATATTTGGAAACGTTAGGGACCATCCATGCTTGCGCCCGTCGGCATCCGAATCTATCGGCTCTTCGGGTCCCTCCCCTTATTCCTCCCTCCCAGGGAAGATGTTGAAAACAAAAAGGGCCGGCTGGCTTTCTTGCGGTGCTCTACTCGGTTTCGGGGCTCCACAGTGATGCGTACCTTTACCTCTACCTTTAGCAATGTCAGTGATGTTCACAAGAACAACACAGTGGTGAAACTGTTACACTGATGTGGTTTACTTCGAGCTTACCTATTTATATGTTCCACGGTAGCTAAATTACTAAAAATCTGCTGCAGCTAAAATTAACTCTGTGAAATCACATTTTGTTTCTTCACATGTTACCATACTTAATGTGAAGATCATTATATTAAAGGAAACAACACCACTACTTTCTTAATACAGCACGGAACACGACTTCACATCTCGACAGTATACTAACAAGTGACTTGGCTTTGGTACGCTATACTAAACCACCAACTTTCGAAATGTTTAACATCTGGTTATTTAAACTTCATTGGCTTCTACGCTTTATATTTAAAATCGTTTTCTGACTGTAGACTTAGCTGCTAAAATCACATGACTAACTTTGTAAAATTCGACTGTTAGAGTTTCCGTTAGCAACTAACTGTCTTTGGAAATTTAAGGTCCACCTTCTTGTTTGCAACGTATAATAACTCAAGGATAGGCTATTGTGTGCTTCTTTACCTAAGTTGCTAAAAAGCTACCCCTGCACTGAAGTGGCTAAATTTTACACAATTTAAGTCACCATAAATTTCAACCAAATATACAGTAATTATACGCTAGCATATCACATAATGTTTACAAGAATATGCATATATAAAATTATATAATCACACATGAATTATTATCTGTGTTGTAAATACAGACATCAGGTGATTCTTAGTTATTGTTATAATTCATTAAATTACTAGTAATTATTTAGGTACCAAATTTACCCCCTCAGCCTTTGAACGACATAACTCAAATACGAAAACTATGATAAATACTAAACTTGGTATCCAGGTTCAGTACCTTCCAAGAATGTAACACGAATATTTTCAAGAAAATTGCCCTACTCTATACCACCCTTTAATGGCGAAGTTTTTTAAATTTTTGTTCCTCTAAAAAATAGTTCTAACGATTTTGAAAAAAAATACTATATACAAAGACTATTTACATGACAAACAAAGATGTGTATCCTGAATTCTCTGAGAATAGCCTGTAAAGTCCTCTTCATTTTGAAGGACTTCAGATAAACTAGCAGTTTGCATAACCGGTAAACTTTAAGCGATAGACGAAAACATAGTGCATAAAAAGTAGACCTCTTTAAAACAGACGATTTATTTCAAATAACTTTTTTTCGTAGCATTAGCCATTTCGAAGATATCCGTTATTAATGACTCAGTTTCTTCAATACATTGTAATGTTTTTAAGTCCGACCGATTTCCAGTTGTTTATCTCGATTGCATGCGAACGGTATTTAAAGTAGGAATATAGGTCCAGTTCTTAAACAGTTTACTATCGCTGTTCCCGTTGCATCAATAATGAAACGTGTAATGTAGGTATTTCTGCAAAGCTTTAGTTGTATTAAAATGTAGTAGATAGAAAATAATCTTTAGTAAGAATAGTATCTATGCCCACTGATAAGCCTTAAACGGTTGAAGTCGAAATAATGAAATCAATAATTATCATAACAATCTGAGAAGGATAGTGATATAAAATAAATAAAATATTTAATTTCAGTGTATGTATAAAAAGGAGAAGCATTGTGAAAATTGTTGACTGTTAAAAGCGACAGAAAGATCAGACAGGCACACTTTAGCTAATTAGGGACCAGTCCCAGGTATAAAGGGTAAATACCGCTGAAGCCAGTGTCTCTTGGGATTAATGGATACAGTTGTACTGGCCGGGATGTGAAGGTCCTTAGAGGCTTCATGACGCTAAGTTTGAGGAGAGTTTTGAGGGGAGAGAGGGGAAGTTAGGAGTTTTTCCCCTTTGTAGCGCGGTGGTGAAATTCATTCTGTCCTGAGCGATTGGTGAGAGCGGGACGACATTCTCGTAGAGTTGTGAACATTGGCGGCGAACATGCGAGAGGATAGAACGTTCAGCTGTAGTTAATAATCTTCGGTCTTGGTAAAGATACAGTAACATCGTATGCATTTAAAAGTGATCGGCAAGCCTTAAGTTTTATTTTAAATGGTGCAAATAAAAGTGTTCCAAGAAAGCGTTCGTGTTTCTCTGTACACATCCACGCATACCCAGAGATTAAGATCTCATGCTCGAGCAGCCGTGGCAAAGTATAAAAAAAGAAACAAATAGGAGGAGAAACGCAGCAATCGTGAGGCAAAGGTAGAAGGACGTAGCATGGCTGCGATATATGGAGTCCTACGCGGGGCTCGAATAACGGGGAAGCCGAACAACGTGGAAGCTGAACAACCTGGTGACCGAACAACGGAAACTGAACGATGGAGAAATCAAGGAGACCGCGACAACGCGGACGATAACAGGAGCAGCATCGAAGCAGCAGTTGCAGGCAGCAGATATAAAGGTACTGAGTGCAAATTTATTTATGTGTTCTATTGGTCAGTGCAGTTAAGGAACGGTAAAATGTTCGAGCAATCAGATAAAAACATGGAAATTCAGGACTGTGATAGTAGAACTGTGCAGGACGTAAATAGTAATGTAAATACGGTAGTAGAACCAGTAGATGTTAGGAATGTACAAAAACAGGTAGAACAGCCAGGGAGAAGTACGGAAACTAACGAGATGTTAAAGTTAATTATTTCAATGATACAAAATAGTAATTAAAGTTTAAGAGAATATTTAACATGAAAAATAGAACAGCGTCAGACAGAACTAAGGGTTGAGATGAAAGCTAACCGGGGTGTAACAGAACAGGGTCAAAAAATATTAAGGGATGAGATGAAAGCTAATTATCAAAGTTTAAGGAAGGATTTAACAAACAATTTAACTGATATGGGGAAGAAAATTGAGAACTAACAGAAAATCTTAGAAAGTTTCCAGGAGGAGACTAGAAACGAAATAGAAAACGTGAGAATTGAGGTTAGGGAAATTCAAGAACAGCTTAGAAAAGAAGTCAAAATTGTAAGACAAGAAATTAGTGAAAAGGTAGAAAAAGAAAACAGAAATTTGAGGGAAGAATTAAGTCAAGAATTAGTTAGAGAAAGGGAAGCTACTAGCAAAGAATTAGAAATATACAGAAACAGGTTAGAACAGTCTGAAAGAGAAAGTAGGAGACTTGCTGTAGGAATAGTTGATATAAATGATAGACTTACGGAAGGGTTAGAAAAAGTGTGCATATCAGACAATATTGGTAGTTCAGCATGTAGCAATGTAAGCAGTGCAACAGTAAGGAACGATGCAGCGCAGAATTCGTCAGCTGACCTGCTGAATTTAGGTCCAAGTACCTCCAGCAACATTACGAGTACAAATGTAAATAGAAATGGCGGTTCACCTTTTCAATGGCCTAGCCATGTTCTCAGTGAAATTTCACCACCGATTTTTGAGGACGAGGAATCAGATAATCCAAAAACATTTATTAACAGCATGAAGGAATATTTTAATGTTAAGGACATACCAGAGGAATACAAGATGACTGTAGTACGAAAATTTTTTAAAGGTAATGCTTTCAATTGGCTAGAATTGTCTGTAGAGCTAACAATTACGGGGCTTTTAAAGAGCTATTTATGAACAGATATTGAGGTGCAAGCAGGCAAGTGAATATAAGATTAGAGCTCAGTAATGGCAAGTACGATTCGGGTAAGCACCAATCTATGGTGAATTACTTTATACTAGTGGCAAGAAAATCTAGGATGCTATATTCACCGATGGGAGAAAATGAAGTAATAAATCTAGTAACCGCACACTTTCCGGAAAAAATAAAAAATGATATAAGTATTGCAAAACCGGTTACAATAGCAGCAATGATAGATTTGTTGATCGCTTTGGAGAGGAAGAGAAATCAAGACGGCGTCATTAAGGATAGGAATTTCACGCAGAAAGAAAGAAGTCCTACAAAATTTTTCGGGCAGGGGGCATATCAAGGAAATGACAGAAATTTTGATGTGAGAGATAGATACCATGGGCCTGTATCGAAAAATAACTACAATGATAACAGAAGGAATAGCTTTGAAAATAATTATAGGAGAAGAGGTGAAAATTTCCGAAGAGGACGGAACGCACAAATAAATTATGTACATACCCACGGGTATAATTATGATAGAATGGAAAGTATCCTAGAAATCGACGCTATTCTGGAGATAATTGTAAAAATAACTATGAAAATAGGTATACATAAAGTTCACCAAGATAGGAGGCGAGAAGTAGAAGTGGGAGGAATTCACCAGTTCAAGAAAATAGGATTGATGCAATAAACTCTACAAGGCAAATAATGAGAAATAATTACCGTCATGAAACGAAACCAGGACATTCGCATAACGATATTGAGACAGGAGCAATTAATAAAGTGTCGGAAAATGCCAAACCCAATCAACTTCGCCTTCAGTGAAGATTGGGAACAACAATTGCTATATGAGCGGTACACGAAAACTAGGAATAATGGAAGGCAACTAATGATAGAGAAACATCAGCAAGGGAGAGATAGGGCAGAAGAAAGCGAAATTTTAACTGATCCACCAAGGATAAATATTGGCATTAATGGCAAACAATTTCGTGCAATAATAGACACCGGCGCCAACACTACTGTTTGTTTACAAAAAATTTATGAAGAATTAATAAACAGTGGTTTAAAATTAATGTCTTTACCAGTACATGGGATATATTGTTCAGTAGCAGTGGGCAAAAGAAAAGAAAGAGTAAGATTTCAGGCTATGATGAATATTGAATTCGGAAAGAAAATTATTGAGATGTTATTTTTAATAGTACCTAGGCTTGTAACAGACATAATAATAGGTTGTGATAGTCTATACGCATGGAACTCCATTATACATTTTCAAAAAAAAAAATTGAAACTCGAAACAGAACAAGACACCATAATCGTACCATTGTTGGAAAACCATAGTTCAGGAATAATTGCCAGGGATCTGGTAGAGAAACGAATAAAAGGGGAAACATTCTTTGTGGAAGTTATAAACATTGGAGTTATGAAATTAACAGAAGTAAGGTTAGGGAATTGCCATGAAATTAATGAAGAAAATATAATCTGCGGAGAACATGAGAAATTTTGTATTAATAACGGCGAAGAAAACCCCAAGAAAATCCCAGATTTAGCTTGAATTATAAGAATGTAAATAAGTACGATAGGGTGGATGACTGTGTCGAAATAGAAAATTTGTTGAAAAATAAGGTGAATCAAGCTAGTAGACTGAATGAGAAACAAAAGAAGGAATGTTGTTCCCTCCAGTCTGATAAAGAGGCTTGTGAGTATAATTTCTGGTCTTTAACGTCCAATATAGAATGGGGCGCTAAAAACCACAGTAACTAAAGAGTGTCCATAAATAAAACACAACTTTACTTTCTCTACTACGCATACTAAGTAGGGGAAGTATTGCATTCCACCCAAACATTCGATAGCGAGATTTCAACGGAAATATATGCTATGAGGTGCCTTGAATCCAAATAAAGCATTTTTGAAAGCATGTCCGTGAGTATTCCTGTCTGTGAACAGCCTAACTAAAAAACGAAAAGTGGGATAAATGACCAACTTCGTATTTGAGGGGAAGTATTGCATTCCACCCAAACATTCGATAGCGAGATTTCAACGGAAATATATGCTATGAGGTGCCTTGAATCCAAATAAAGCATTTTTGAAAGCATGTCCGTGAGTATTCCTGTCTGTGAACAGCCTAACTAAAAAACGAAAAGTGGGATAAATGACCAACTTCGTATTTGAGTTTAGTATATTCCAATAATTATCCATAATAAATACAATTTATTGTAGTCCATTATCAAACTTACTTATCACTGCACCTTGACTTGAAATATTATATATTTTCATACTCAGAAAATCATCTAAAAATATATTCTCAAACAGCGATATACAAAAAACAAAGTAAGTAAGGTCCAATGCGGATTATCAATTAAATAATAGACGATGCGACACGAAACTTTTCATGAAAATCTTTACACCACAGACTACCCTTTACATGTTGCATTTTTTTAAAATTATGATTTTCTCAAAACTGTCATTATAATTTTGATTAAAATATAATATCTATATATAATATCTTTTCATGAATTTGAAACGTATATTTTAAATATTATGGGAATATCTGCAAAAGATCCCTTCATTCTTAAATAATTTCGCATAACTCGTTAGGAGATAGAAAAGTTTTCTACACAAAGAATGTAGATCTCATTAAAATACACAATTTATGTCATATACTTTTGTTGAGTGAACCATTTCCCAGACACTCCTTGTTATTTGTTTCAATTTTCTAATAATTATACTTTTTCTCATATGGGAAATCGTTATTCATATGCTCCACATAGCAACCAGCTCTAAAAAGATTTGACTATTGTTTACTATTGACTACAAGAAAATTAGCAATAGTTTCTGCAAATGTGTATCTGAATTAGCATGAAGTATATGGAAAATAGGCGTTTTTGTTACTAGTTTGTACAAGAGTAGAGAAAGTCTTGTGAGTGCAACACATCAGAATTTTTTTTCTTTGGACCTGTTAGGAAATACCTCTTGGGTAGCCTTCTAGGTCTCATCCTGTACCACACAATCTTGCTTCATCACTGTCTCCAAATGTCTTAGTGCTAGGCAGCTGTACCTCTCCTTCTATATGTGGTAGGCGGATGGCAGCTTCGACACGTGTACACAGAGACCTTAGTGCCAGAAAACTGAATCACTACTTCTACATGTGCTGGGTAGACGGCATTCGGGTGCCCGTCCAGACTACCTGCTTTCGTTATCTGTGGATATATGACAGATCATGCGCTATTATCAAGTATTTACATTTTAGTATGTTTTAGACTTACATTGGCACTTCGGGTCGTATTAAATATCCAATCCGGCATTTACTTTGTCGGTGAGGGAAACCACAAAAAGCACTAGTCAAGTTGGTCGACCCACTAGATTTGATCCTGGAAAATCCCGAAAATGGGCCACAAACGTTCGCCTGAACCATCCCGTTCGTTCATAGCTAGTAAATATCCACTAGCCTTTAAATATCTGAATATCAATTCGGTATTCTCTATTGTCGTTGTACCTTCAACGAAATGAGCAATGAAATTATTTTTGGAAAGGTTTATCTGGATTAAGATGAAATAGATAAATATACTTTCCTAAGAATAGTCTGTGGAAGCTATATAAAAATAGACGATAGTGTGTAGAGAAGGTCTTATGAATGTATCATACCAGATTTTGCTATTTGCTGTTATTTCATCCACAATACACTCAAAATATGAAACTGATATATTTTATGCATTATCCAATCTTCTTGTCAACATCACGATTATTAATCCATTTATTCTACTTACTTCGATTTATCTTAGTATGAGTGAACCTTACGGTTCAACTTAGTTTGCAATAATCAAAATTGTATATGGATTTTCTCTCTTTAGAATAGGGTATGCTTTTATTAATTACATAGAGGGTGATGAGAGAACCTCGGCTCATATTATCTGTTGCCGTTACTTCCCTACCGACAGCCTCCAAATCTTCAACGCAACAGTTGATACTTTCCGTTAAATTCCGCTACCTTTAATCGAAACCCTTCAATAACCAAAGGATCTCTTTACTAAGGGCGATATCAGGAATAAAGGGCCTGGCAGCTTCCGAAGGAACCATGAAATTAGAGTTCCGTTGATCGGAAATAAGGCAGCCCTCTTCTCCAAACGAGCAGACCGCCCCTTCCTGGGCAAGGAGGCTTTCTCCCTGTTGGTCGCTTGGTTGGTGAATATAACTGCGTTTGAAGTTTTCTTTGATGCATCCCGTCAGTTGCAAAGACAGGAACAACGCATCGCAGCGACCACGAACAGGGAGGGAGATAAAGGAAGTGAGCTGAAGGTAAAGGGGAATAAAATGATGATTTGCACTGTAAAACAGGACTAAGTCTAACATATAATAGCGATTCAATGAAATAGAAAACAATTATTCGAAAACAACCAGGAATCATCATAATTAGGTAGTCCCTTAGAGATGAATGAAAGATGAATGGCTGATTCATTGCCAGTCTTCACTACATGAAACTGTTTGTTTCGTGCCTGATTGTACAGCTTATGGCATGGTATCCAAACATTTTGCCACAAGTTCACAAACACAGCCGTAGTCGGATGATGGAGCTTTTTAATTTTTACATCTTATAGTTGAAACCATGTAGGACAAAACGTCTAACCAAATGCCTATTCTCGTAGGTTCCTTCCAGTCGTCGTAGATCACGGCATCAGTGGAGTATAATTCTCTTCATATGTCCCTCTTCTTTGCACTAGATTTTTCACCAACGTCACGTAACTCGTTTAGATGGCATCCCTGGCCGTAGTTTCTGTACTGGAACATTTCAAGGGTTGGATCATATACAAGTCTTGAGAGTGTGTTTTTTCTAAGACAGTCATTTTAAAAAGGTTGCTTTAGGTTTTTCCATTTTTCCTAGGTTTTTCAGTTTTAGATGATGCCAGAAATTTTCCAAACCCTATGTGGTCACCTTCAGCTCGAGAAACTTTAAGGCTGGTTTATGGATATTTTATTCAGAATCTTGATATCGTTTATAGCTCCAATTGTTGCATTGATTCTATCATTAATGTGTATACACCAGACGATACCCGCAGTCTGCAATGCGATTCCTAGATATTTGAACCTCGAAATACAGATGGTTTCCATTTTTCCTGTATGCCATTGGGATAGTATTGGCTTTATTTACTTGAAATACGTTTTCTTCTGCTCATCTCATCACAAAGACAAATGAACATTATAGCTCTTCTCCAAATCCTGAGGCCAGTACAATATCATCAGCATATATATTATTGCTCCTTCTGGGATTACGACTGTGATATCAGCTGTGGCAACTGTAAATAGTAATGGGCTTAATAGGTCCCCTTGTAAAACTCCCATGATTTGTTGAATTGGTCTAGATTTTGTCATTCTATCATGATTCTCTTTACAGATTTAGGTGAGTATATTTTCGATGAGTCGTTACATGTGTGCATTTCCTCTGATTTGTTTGTCTAGCTTCACTAAGGGGATCATTCTGCTGATAAGAGTCAAAGGCCTTCGAGAAGTCAATATATATATAGTATATAGCTTGCCCTCCGGGATCTCTAGGTTGCCTCGATATCCGCTGGCAAAAATTTGATGGCTTGTGTAATCCTTCTGCCTCTCCTGAAAGCATATTATACTTTTGGTTGATTGGTATCTACTTTACTGACAAGGCGTTGACACAGTAGCTTTGTTAGTGTTTTGAACAGAGTGTATTTAAGAGAAATATTCTATATGCTTTTGGGTCCTCGGTGCTTCCCTTCCCTAATACATAATTTTTATAGATTTCCTCCAATTATTCGATACCTTTCCTTGTTTAATGAATTGGTTTAATGTTTGAGTAATTCATTTCTTCTGGAAACTTCAATGAAGTTTTGAGGTTTTCGTTATAAATGTCATATAGAACAGAAGCTTCATTATTCTTGGAGCTGTTAATAGCATTCCCTACTTCCTTATCTGTGAACACTTTGGTTCTAAATTTACCTCTGTCCACGGTATACTCGCTGATACACTACAAGGAAGGGTGTCTGTTACTGCACGCTTCCTATATGGGTCTTCCATATATTCATTGGTATATCTCGAGGGATCTTCGTTATCTTGAGTTTAGGGCTTTGTATGGAGATTGCTCAGCTTCTTTAATCAATGTTCTCCTATCCCTTACTGATATCATTTATTTTATTCGTTCAACTACTCATGCGGCACTGGAAACCTTCTTCTGTGCATTACCTTGAAGATAGTTACAATAATACTACGGCGTAAACACGAAAGTGAAACTAAATTAAGTGGAAGGTGTAAACAAATACCTAATGTCATAAGAAATAGTTCAACATTATATATTGAAAACATTCTATTGCGTATAGGGTATACAATGGAGAGGGTATACCTTGCGCAATCGACCTGTGACATCTATTGCGGCTACCAGCTGCCAGGAGAATACATAATCATAAGAGGCTACAGGCCGCAGGCAGGCTACAGAAACGCGCGAAGTCCCTAGATGTTCTTACCTCGAAGACCGTCCTACTGCTGGAGGTGTTCAGAGAAGGCGATGAACGATCCTTCAAACCAGGAAGTCCTCTGTGGAACGTTGTTTTCTTAGAAAAAAAACATCCGCGTCATCTTTCTGTCATCGCCACACACCATGACGCCTAGAATCACACCTGCAGTGTGAGAAGGAATCAGAATGCAAGCAAATCGTGGTGGATGAGAAAGTACACTAACCTTCGTCTAATGACTGGGGCTAATCACAATAAACCCAAGTAGGCGCTTGACGGGAATAATACCCGGGACTTTCTCTGAGGACTAAATTTCGTATGAGTATCATTATTTCAACTTAATCACACTATTGTGCGGTGATGTCTTAGTATAAACAAAACGGAATACATTTTTCTTGTTTATCTTTTTTTTGGAAAAGCCTTGGGTTGCACACAGTTCTCAATAAAAGTTTCTGCACAACCGTGCTTCTGGTGTAATGCCTCTGGTAACGCGACGGTGTTGCTCTCTCTTGGCTCGGGTCGAGGGAATCCTGATCTTTGCCTTACAGGTTCCGCAAAATGAGCTGGAATTAATTTAGGTTGCAGTGCGATGAAGGTACATGAGGCAAGAAATAATTACGGAACCTTGAAAATCAGAACTGCGTACTAACATAACCCTGGATGTTGGAACAAATCAAGCTAAATTTGTTGACACAATCTCTCCGGACTTGAATCTTCACGTTATTGAGAGGAAACTTCTATAGTCGCGGTAGGACAAAAGTGAAACCCAGGAGTTGGCCTGGTCGAGAGACTCCGACTGGCAGTTGAGATGAGAGGGAGAATCTCTACGTCGTATACGTCATAGACAGTCTTAAGTGCATGCGCTAGTTGTTACAGAAACGCCAATGACTCCTAACATAGATATAAATGTACATCAAGCCGATGCACATGGCTTACTGAGTACGGTAATTGGTGACATTTGTACAGCCAATGTAAATTGGAAAATAGCCAGATGATTATGATGGTGGCCATCTACACATCAAACAATGTAAGAGTTAATCATATCATTGGACTCATTCATCAAGTCTTACTGGCCTACACTATGAAGGTACAGCATTGTTGGAAAGAGATCTGGACAAAATGCCAATGATCATGAGCGGTGATTTCAATATCAACTTCAACTCAGACGAAGCTCAACCATTGATAAAGAGTTTTTGATGAAAAATTCAAATTAAAATGTAACATGACAAAAATCAGTCTACAACCATATCAGGCACTACCATCGATGCAGTATTCTCTCGTTATTACTGTCTAGATGGTTTTTATTGCTATCATGGGTCCATAAAAGTTTCTTAGGGTGTAATTAATGGAAACTGAGAATTAAAAGAAATGCTTCATTTAATTAAGAGAGTTTTTCAATAAAATTCCATATAACAGTTTCCTAATTCTAAAATAATAAAATAGTCAACAAATATTAGAACCTAAGAGGTTTCAGTTCTAACGAACATTAGTCTTACACTTTCTGGGGGAGGAGTTATCATGTGACAAGTGATAAACGTAATGCTTTATGCCAAGATAGAACCAGTACATCTGTACAAATTATCTCCTAATTATCAGCTAGTAGAGTAAGTTGTGACTTCTAAAATCTAAATTTACGGTAGTTCGTTGTAACAAGTTAAATTCGAGAAATTCCGGAATTATAATAATCCTTTCGAGTACATATAATTGAAGAGCATCTGAGGCCACTACGTATCGTCATTTTTTCGCACTGGAAAACCCACAGAAACGCAATTGGACTTTATACGCTGCCTTAAAAATCCATATTGTTTTCATGCAATTGCGAGAAACAAATGTTGAAAGGACTTTAAAGAATGACGAAGTAATGAACAATTTGAACCTTTAATAACGGATATCTGGAAATCGCAATTTATTTGAAATAAACTGTGTGTTTCAAAGAGATTTACGTTTCTTGTGTATTATGTGTTCTTCTATCTCCTAATGTTTACAAGTTATACAAGATTATATAAAACTTCAAAGGCTTTTCTCAGAAAATTTAAGATATACATTTTATTTGTCATATAAATAGCATTAATATAAGATATTGTAATCAAAAGAGCCATCTTTTAGAAAGTGAACAATTTAAAAAAATGTTCCATGTAGAGGATAGTTTTGTTTTGGGGGGATGTTCTTGAAAATTTTGTGTCACATCTTTAGAAGGTACTGAACCTAAATAACAAGTTTCGTCTTTATTCGACTTTTCATTATTAAGTTATGCTGTTCACAGACCCACACACACAAACATACACGGATCTCTTTCTAAAACCTTTTTGGATTCAAAGGTCCTCAAAACATGTATTTCTGTTGAAACTGAAAGGGGATATGCCACACGTATATATGTATAAATATTCACATAGACATATATACCAATATTAAACATGAATTGTACATAATAATATAATTCGCCAAGAAATATGTTAGAATATTTGACAACCAAGAACTGTATTAAAGCAGATTGTTACTTAAATAAGAAATGACGGACCACCTAGCTAATTCCAGGTAAAAGATAATTCAAGGTAAAGCCCAACTTTCACCAAGCTAATAAGCAAGGAACTATAAGCAATAACACGAAAGAGACAGAGAGAGAAAGGAGAAAGAGATATTGAATCTGCTTCCAGATGCGTCACTCGTACGCGTATGCGAAATCTTTTGTAGCAGAATAGTCTCATACATAATAAGATGACGCAGTCTGAGGACCAATTAGAATAGTCGTTACATTTTGAGGCTTTGAGGCTTGAGCATCATTAGGCTTAAGTATAAAAGGGGAAGAAAGCCCCATATTTTCACTCTTTTATAGAATCTTGTCGACACACAGTGGTAATCTCTGGACGACTAATGCACATGCGTGCATTGGGTGGGAAGCGTGTGCAGTTAGACTAGGCTCCTAATTTATTATAATGGTGGGGATTGTAACAATGGGAAAAGCTAGCCGCCCATATATATATATTTATTGGATAATAAACCACATTCATAAAAGATATGTAGTGTATTTTAATTTGCCTCACCTACGAAAACCCTGAGACGTGAAACTAGCTAGATAGGTATTGATTGGGAGTGGAGAATACAGCAGCTGACGAGCAGCAATAGCCGGAAACAAGAACTGCAGCAGAGGGCATCAACCAAGGGAACAAGGTTTTCCAGATACAAATGATGCATAATGTTTTGCCACTACAAAAGCTTGTTATTTAATTTTTATGTGGAATGCAATACCGTTTTTACCTACTATGTACGTGGTAGAGAAAGTAAATGGGTGATAAATATGAATTTGACAGCTGTATACCAATTTCTTTGTTTGTTGTAACTGTGAAATGCTTTTTAATACGCAGTTATCATACAAATAAGATGATATTTTCCGAAAATAATATACAAGCTTATTTAAGTATGAATTCTTACCTGGTAAAAGTAGTCAAATGCAATTAGAGATATAATTGGTGAGGTTTATAATGCATTTGAATCCAAGAAACATTCTCTAGCGTTACTATTTTATTTAAGCTAGGAATTATTTGATAACACATGACATATTACTAATGAAGATTAATTACTACTGAATTAAATGATGGCCATACTTTGTTAAAAATATTTCACTGAAGTAAAGTAATATCTGTAAGACAAGAATAATCATGAATCCATATTCACTTTGATGTACACCAGGATCCAATCTACGATCTTTCCTAATTTAACAATGCTTAATGATCTGCCACGATCCAATCTACGATCTCTCCTGTTTTAACAATGGTTAATGATCTGCCACAATATATATGTGCCAAATCTGATTTATATAATGATGACTCCGGCAGAATGACATATATTGGTAAATCTTGTTATGTTGTTCTTAATGAAACAAATAAGTAATTCAAATTACTTTAGGTGAAGTTAGATAAACTTCAAAAATTAATTTGTAGTATCAGAAACATTTCAGGTGAGCCTAGAAAATGTGACGTGACAGTTATGACTCAAGATTATTGGGAAGTCGGCGACGGGCAGTCGAGGTAAACAAGATAAAAAGTGCTAGCCAGCGTAATTGTCTGATAACCAGAATCTTCTGGATGTTTCCTTCCCTTCGCCTCCAGAACGTGTGTCTAGGAGGTAGTAGAATATTTTTGGAAGATTTCGTTGGTTGTGTAAGCGAGCGTTCTCGCGAGGAGTCAATCGCTGGGTTAGTAAGGAGTGCGTTTCTGGTGCGACATGAAGTGCTGTTCTCTGAGCGAGTTTTTAATGACAACTTTGACGTGCAGTGAATGCTGCTGCTGCAGGAGAGATTGAAGAAGTCTTATGCTCGGTTCCCTAGTAAGTGAATCGTCCAGTAGAGGTGGATATGTCTTACATAATGCACTATGCCGCTACATAAAGAAGGAAAGTGAAGTGACGGGGAAATTGAACTGGTTCACAACAATGACCGTTAAGACTGGAAAAATTTCATAATATTAACGTAATACTAACAAATTATACAAGGTTAGGTATATGTTATAAGTAGGCAGAGGGGTTTTAGTAAGTAAAAGTAGCAACACTGTTGCCGCACAGAGTGTAGGTGACGTCAGGTACCTGCTGCGATGGTCAAACTCCTTTCTTCCCCACCAGCCGGTTTCCATTTATTCGTTGCATATGCACCTGTGAAGAACTGTGGCAATATGCTTGAAGTAAGGCAGAGTTTATGCACCAAAATTAGCATCATTTGAGGTAAAATGTGAAAGGAAACACTTCAGTACAAATGGCGAAATCGCAAGATGTAACATAGATCACAAAAAATGTTTAAAATAAAAATGTTAAACAGCACTTTAATTCCATGAAACATAAGAAACATGCGATATTATTAGAACGAAACAATGAGGAAGGTCATCAGCCCCAAACTACGGATCGGAAGTTTACAGTCGAAAATAAAAACAGGATGGGGTATAGAACAGTATATTTTGTCCAGAAATATAGCCAGCAAGCAAGGCTTGCTTGGCTCAAACTAGGATCATGGCGTGCTATCAAATTCATTAACGAAGAAGGCATAAGAATCTATCCCTGCTGTAGATAGGAGGAATTTTTATTCATATTCTGGCGCATTGTACTAAGACAGAACAGCTGAGGAGATAGTATCTGCCAGTTCCTTTGTTAACTCAAGGAGAGGATTACAAGCTTGTTGGACCTTGCTGGCCGGGAGGTGGAGGAAGTAGCTGGTAAAGTTTTACAAAAGGTTATGCAGCTCAGTTCCGAGTGTTAGGAAGAGGGCCAAGGGTGGGAGGGGGAGAGTTAGTGGCTTAGGGCCCAGTATTTGATTGCTTTGTAAACAATAGCGTGTGCTGGTGAACAAGTTTTTTCCTGTTCTCCTTCCATTTTTTGTGCGATATTTTTTCCATTTTTTTCCTTTTTCTTTTCTTATAAATATCATTAACTTTAAAATTCAGTGTGATGAATGTCCTGTGATGAATATGAACTACAGTGTATTATATAAGCACGTACGGTCTATCTGATCCGTGCGATGAATAAGTTTGAACATGTAAAACGTTTAAGACCAATAAATACCTCACTCGCTAGCTTTAAAAACAGATTGCACACTATCAATAGTCATGCATTGCTTTCTTCCTTCTAATACTCCTTAATCCTGGCCTAACTGCTTTCAGAGTGGGGTGCACTTGCCTACAACTAAGCATTGTATTTGTTTATAGAGAACACTGCTTGGTCACAAGCGCTTCCTTCCCTCGCCATCAATTCTCCGTGTGTTCCTAACTTGACATTTTACTTACTAAAGCCCCTCTGCCTAGTTATAAAAACTAGTTATTATAACATTGCAAGCCATTATTTGAGACAAATGAATTTTGCATGGTACTACTGTAGTATGGCATTTATTGTCAGACCAACCTCCTGTGAATGCAGGTTGTAATTTTAGACAAGGTAAACATATTTTCATTTACAGAACATTTATGTTCAATACACAATTTAATGTGCTTACCTAAATTAATAGTAATTTAATTAATACTATGGCATTGAAGGTTTTCTGAAATTCCTCCAATTCTCCTTACAGTGAACATTATAAATTATTTGTTTAAGTTCTTAAGATTTTTGTTGTATATAGAACCTTTATTGTATACGCATAACAAGAATAGGGCACTTGTCTGCAATTAAATATGTTCGAATTAAATGTACTATTTGCATTTGTAGAAAGGATGAGATCAGGATGTCTTATGAAAAGCATTACATTTGTATATCACATTACATATTTGAAATTTTGCTTTAGGCGTTACTTGGTAAATAATCTCGTTTACTCGTAGAGCATCACTGAATTCTTTGAATGCGGTAATATTGTATTTAATAGGATTATTATACACATGTTTGAGTGCCTATTGTACACTCTACTTAGTAGCTTATTAAATTAAGTATGAGTTATTACAACGTGGGCCTGATCTGATTACGGCTAAGCTCATTACAGAATGTGAGATCAGAGGAGAATGCGAATGTAAAAGCCGGTGTATTTTTTAAGATTTCCTTGAATCAGCTTTTATTATTAATGTATTCACCAATGTAGGAGTAAAATGCAAAAGTCTTCCTCTTAATCAGCTTCTCTTCTCAATTTAGAATTGAGTAATGTGTTTACTAGCATTTATTGTCACGTACCACAAGATCTACGTCGCTGCAGAGATGAAGTGTTGCTAAATATTGATTTGAAAATCACCTAATTATGTTAAAATTCTTAGAGAAATAAAATCTTAAGTATTTTTATTCCTTTCCTTCTTCCGACGAGTTCTTTAAGTAGCTCAAAGTTGGATATCTCTACTATTTTTATCCAGTATGTCTGAATGTATAAAGCAACAAGCAAACAATTTAAAATGAAAGCTATGAAATTTCAAATAGTATAACAAAGTATTGATAGTAGCAATAATGATATTTCTATGCTAAAGTAAACAAATTGTGGAGTAAATAAAATACACAGGATTAAACAATCAGTAATTAATTCTATGCAGCTAATCGAGGAATGCGCTTGTAAAGCCTAGGTGGTATAAGACAGATACGTCGTAAGGGACGGACAATGCGCACCACGAACCGAAGCTGCAAAACCCAAAGGATCAACTAGAGACTCTACGGGATATAGCAACGTCGCCGAGTGCATTAAATGTAGAATTCTGTGGTATTTATTGCAATTAGGTTTGTGTATTAGAAAAGAAGATTACATTAATATACATTGTATATCAGAAAATAACCTATCTCCTCAAGTTATCTACTAAATTCTTAACCCATTATCTGGAAAACTATTGAAGATATTTAAATTTTTGTAGCCTTCTAATTTACTATTCTACTTTTATGCAGTAAGCTTGTTCATTAAGAGCGTACTTACTGCGTGCTGTCAAACCAATGATTAATGGCACACAATGAGAAACTAACCATGGTACTGTACTGAACAACACAATATTATCTACCATCCAGTAGGCTTCACATCATACACACTTAGCCACAATGATTAGCACTGTAAGAGTGCGTTTTGTTTAACTCTGAAACTCCACAAATAGGCTTCGCAATTGGGCGTCTATACTAACGGATTGAATGTCGTATTGTAACACTTCCTACTGCCTTCATCATCAGTCGACGGATGGAAATTAGAACATGTTATAAGACACTCGGCGTGGAAAATTCGTGAATGCTCTCTCTAAGAGGTGGGTTAATCCGCTGTCTACTGCAACCGATGACGTCACTCGACAGGAACGCCAAATTTTACGCATGAAGAGGACGGCAGGCGCCTCCCGGGGCAAGCCAGACATACATTGACAGCCGCCGAGACAAGCACAGAGTTAACGTAGAGGCACGTTCTACATCGTGTAGCCAGGATAGGTAAAATTCAACATTTCTGAATAATCTAAATTCTTGCTCGTTCATTTGTTAATTATACTCGAAATTCTCTTTTAGTGTTCTGCGCTTTACTATATTAGTAGGAGGTACAAATTTGTAAGTATGTCACGAGTATTAAACGCCTAAAGAGTTAATTTAAAATGTGGTACAAAAAAGAAAGAACCTTAAATGTGTTAGATTTTTTAAGCTTTTACTCTTACAGAGTCAAAGCAGGAAATGTACTAAATCAAATGAAATTTTGAATTATATACAAAATACCCCTAAACATTCGTTACGAACGTTTAAAGCTATTTTAAGACTGTAATACATTACTGACTTTTCTTTGTAGCATTTGCCTGAACATTCCTTCATAGAAAACCTTTACTTTGCACGTAGGATGCAACCGTCTGGGCAGACAATAAAGGTCAAAGTTCAGCGCTGTTAATCAAGCTTCCTATAAATATCGTGAACTCAGCACGATGAAAATGATGGTATATAGCGTGGGATTTACTCTCGTTTATTAATACAAAGCAGTTGCGTAGAGTAAAATATAAATCTTTCCAGCATTATAGCACATAGTGCAATAAAACAGCTTCTGTGTCACCTTTTTTTATTCCCACAAAATACTTAATTTGGTGCTACCTTTCTTCTCTACAATTTTCAGTACATTGTTGTTACATACCCAGCATGTATGAGTGCCTATCTGATTGTATCGGCTTCTGTTATATTTTATATGCAGTCTAATCTATTTCTACTGAGCTCAGGAGAAGGAAAGAATTTCACATTTTTTTACCACTAGGGCAGAAGTTAAGCAATGTTAGATGATGCTTTAGCTTAAGGGGAGACTAAATGGCGAAAATAATATTTTTGTTCTTTGTGCAGTCTTCTTCATTGTGATTTCTTCTTTAATTTTATACAATATGTCTATCACCTAGGCACAATATTTAAATTTTAAATATATTTTTAAATGTTCCTGCATCTCCCATTTTATACTGTGAGATCTGCATAACTTCATAGAAAACAATCATAACTCTTATAACATTTGTAGTAGAGTGGTAAACTTTAGCCCATTGCTTACCGAGCGGGACGGCTCAGGCGGCAACGTCTGTGTCCCGCATTCGACAGATCATTGGTTCGATTTCCGCGGCCGTCCTTTCTGATCCATGTTTTTTTTTTTCTCGGGGTCTCCACGGGTTGCTAGACCAATGCTGGGAAGGTTCATTACATCCCCCAAATTTTCCGTCCCTCCATTTCGCCTCCATTCTCATTTCACTTCACCTTTCGCTGCTTGACTGTTACAGGGTTGCAAATGTCGCTGTGAGTATCGGCATTTCATGACAGGGAAAAGGATGCTGTGTAAGAGTTCGTCCCACGGAATGGGGCGATCGCCGAGTCCCGGGCAAGCGTGCAGGGGGAGGAAAGCCGATTGGACCAGCTGGCATCCGGGGAGTTTACATCGGGAAAAATGTAGGGACCCTGCCCTCCGCGCTGTCGTGCCTTTGGTCCGGTCGCCCTATGCTCTTACCTCACCTCACCCCTCTCTCCCGAGAGCACCCTGTCAGGGGCTTTGGCTCCGCTGCTAGTCCTAGTCCTTAGTCCATCGCTAAGGGAAGTTTTGCTCTATAAATTGCACTATTGTTATATTGGCAGCCTCTGCATGCTGAAACTATATGGTTTCTTTCTTTTCAAATATATACAAATTGATTTCGTGATTTTTGCTTTAAACTGCTGTTTTTGTGAAAAACATTTTCTTGTACAAATTATCTGTTACCCCAGAGACTATTACAAACACTTAAATTAACTTATAGGACGATAAAACATCTTCTTTGATTTTGTCTTGTAAACGAAGATGTTTGATAAAGTCAGATATCAATTATATTCATGCAGCGTACCTATTATTATACTGCATCTGTGATCCCATGTTCCAAACCTCAAAATGTTTAGTTGCGTACTGCGTCTCTACTCTATAGTTTTCTGCATATTGTTTTTCCACACCTGATAGCCCACAGGGGGGAAAGCCACTGCCGTTACAATATAGGGCGAACTTATTTGAAAAAAGTGACTGAAGATGTTTTTGCTAGAAGCTCGGGCTAAGGATGATGAAAATATCATTAGCAATGTTTGGCCTTCCTACATCGAACAGACAGCATTACTCAAAGTGAACATGAAAGCGATACAGAAATAGAATGTGATTCTGAAGATTCTTCAATCGTTGATATCAGCGCAAGTCAGATTTTTATATCAGCAGAAACAGAAAAACCATGAAAAGCAGTCATCGTAACACACATATTATACAGTGGAAAAAATACAATATAAGTCCATTAGTTCCAAAGAAGAATCTAAATCATTCACAATGAATTGGCACCTTTCATCACAAAATTCCTCATTTACTATGTAATACAGTTAATTGCGCCACTACACTCTAGAGTATTTATTTCTTATTTCTTCAATAACAATTTGACGAAACTAGCAATAGTTGTTACTTGAGAATCAATCAACAGTGTACAACTTGATAGCTTCTTCTTTATTTGGAGAAAACATAAGCGTAACTCTCACTGTCAGGATGGTTGTTACAGTGACATTTAAGTAAGGAATTACAAAACCAGATTATTACCAGTATGGACTCATCTATAGACTTCAGTGAGGACGACAGCGTTGGCGATCCAGAGTGTATTCAAAGCAGTGCAGAGAATGCATCACGATATATTACAGCCCTCACCGTACGTCGCAACTGACGTTACAACCTCACTCGGAGAATGCACTTTATGTGACGCCAGAAACACGCTCACTAACTTGCTTACTCGCGAGAACGCTCGCTTATATAGGCGCTGAAATTTTCCATAGAACGTTCCAGAATCTGGGAGAAGAGAAACTTTCAGAAGTTTCTTGTCAGCCCTCAATAGCGTTTATGATGTTTATGGTGTGCGAGAGCGGTACTTATTTCTCCCTATCTCGGCCAGTCGCCACCAGCCAATTGACAGCCCGGCATGTAGCTACGTCCCATTGTGTTGCTACAAATATAACCTAAATTAATCATCGTCAATATATTAATGTTTTAATGACTGATTTAATCAACTGGACAAATTCAACATTAATACTAATATTCATGCTTCAGCCATAGTAAACTGTTTTCCTCTTTTTGCTGACTCTGTTACGGAATAAATGGTTGGACAAATAAACACATTCTATTATGAGTAAATATTCCCATCCATCTACAGAGAATGCAACTACACGGAGAAGACAGAGGTAATTTTAATCAAGGACAAGAAACAAGCAAAAAATCGTATGTCTTACATTCACATTGCCTTCTTTGCCTTCTATTTCTTATTAGTGTATTTACTTTATTACAAAGTTTATTTTCTTGTGTACTTCATTTTAATTGGGATAAACCTTTCCAGAAATAGTTGTATTAAAAATCTCATTATAGATACAAAGGGAATAGTTACAGACAAATATTTAGAACTGAACGCTATACATTGTCCTTAAAATTTCATACTCTTTCTATGACATCGCGAGAAATAACTGCAAATCAACAGGACTCCAAAAGAACGACTGTATATTGAACAAGCGAACATTAATAAAGGATATTTCGGAAATGGCTGATACCACAAATAAAATTATTTGAAATAAATTGTGCGTGGAGGAAGGGTTCTACATTTTTTGTGTTGTACGATTTCGTCTATCGCTTAACGTTTACCACTTAAGTAAGATTATTTCAGTTTTCTTCCTAATAAAGAGCACACCACAAGCTATTCCAAAAAATTCATGACATGCATTTTATTTGTTATGTACATATCTTTAATATAAGCTATTTTAATCAAAATCGTTAGAACCACTTTTCAGAAAATAAACTTAAAAAAGTGATCCATGTCAAGAGTAGGTTGGGATGGGGGATTTTTTTTGAAAATCTTCATGTCGCTCTTTGGAAGATATTTGAATTTGAATACCAAGTTTGGTAATCATCCAGCATTTTGTTTTTAGCGTCTGCTGTTCACAGATACACACACGGAAATTTTTCGAAAAATGTTTTTCTTTATTTAGAGGGCCTCAAAACTGTTTTTCCGGTGAAATCTCGATATAGAATTTTTGTGTGGAATATAATACCTTCTCCTCCGACCTATTTACGTGGTAGAGGAAGTAAAACAGATGAAGGACAGGAATATATATCAATAAACTTAAAATGTTGTACTATGTCTCACATCATGTGCATGCCAATTGAGATGCTGTGAAAAATATGAACCTGCTATAGGAATAATGTTTCATGATTTCTGTAATTTGGCCGACTTTCGATAATAGTTGCTATTTAATTTTTTATATTTAATCTGAAATTCTAACATGTATACTGGCCATAATGAAGCGGAAATATTTATGCTGGTACCGACAAAATCTACCCCCTACCAGCGTGGCCACTTTTGTTTTTCGAGCATAATTCTAGCCATTGGACTGGCAGGGTACTTTACCTCCCACAAAGTATAGCCGAATTGCCATAGGGTAACATTACAATTTAAACCTTGTATTTTCATGTTGCACTACCGTTTTGTTAATGCAGGTTTTCTTATTGGCGTGTAGTAGCGGCAGTAACTTAACCTTCCTCTGCAGTTGCTGATGAAAGCTCTCATATATGCAAATGTAACTGTCGTTCAATTTAACCACAAATGCAAATACTTCTTCATCCGTTCCTCTAGAAGGCCGAATTATTTTTATTTGGTTTAGGTCTTTCTTGTGTACCAGTCGTAGCGAGACTCTTTCTTAGAGGCGGTATCAGAACCAGCCCTTCATTTAAAATGGATTATAAATATAACTCATTGTTTAGTTTGTATGTCCCTGTATTGTTTTTAAGGTCAGTAGAGAACTTATAGTGGTTGGATGGAGTCAAAAGGAAATGGACCACTTTTACGCACGACAGTGTACATCTGATATGCAGCACTACCTTTACTTAGAGTAGGTGAGAAGCAGAGATAGTAAAAATGCAATGTTGGCATTTGGAGCGTATTGATCGTGAGAATTGTAAAACTGGAGACAGTCAATTTAAGATGATCACAGCATTACCAACGGAAAGCATAGAATTCACTTTGCGAGTGCTCTATGAAGGTATCACAGATGATGTTCTTGAGCTCGCTGATTGCTTTGATCACGCGTATCTCCAGGCAACGAGAGGGTGAAACAGGAGTGGAGGGCCCTTGAGGCTTCCCCTACCCCGTACATACGGGGTAGCGAACAAGAAGTCTCTAGACTGCATAAAGCTCATTCCAGTTGCAAGAATGTGCAGTGTGGCTATAAAGGGACTTAAGCGTATGTATCCACTGGTTCATTTCTCTTAATACAAGCCTGTTATTGGCATCTCAGAAGGTTATTGTTCACAGAGGTGAACTTATATGCTATAAGCTATTCTTACAAAAGCTTACCTTTCTGTACACTTGGTTTTAATCCAGATAAATTTAGCAACTGCATTACACATTCCATTGTAGGTAAAAAGGCGAAACCGAATTGATAATCATTTGTGCAGGACTGTCAGGGAGAGATCTAGCCCGGTTTTTTAAATATGCTCTTTTAGCTTTGAAGAAATTATCTGAAAAAGGAGTTTTTAACGACCAGAAATCGATCTGCATAGATATTATCTCCAGGACAACTAACTTCTATAACATTTTTACTTCTTTATTACGTACATAGAAGGCAGAGAAGGTATTGCACTCCACTCAAAAATCTATACGAGATTTCAAAGAAAATACATGTTTTGAGGCCCCCTGAATCCAAAAAAAAACATTATTGGAAATATGTCCTGTATGGTGTCTGAGTTTCTGTGAACAGCATAACTCAAAAACGAAAAGTGAGAAAATGTCAAATTGATATTTGAGTTCAGTAACACGATGTAACACGAGGGTCTTAAAGAAAATTCCTCCGCCTCCAATTACCATGTACGTGGAACATTTTTAAAAAATTTGATTTTCTAAACAATAGCTCTAACGATATTGAAATTTTGAATAACGATTTTAAAATTCCTTATATTAAAAATATTTACATGACAAGTAAAATGATATCTTGAATTTTCTGGGAGTAACCTAGGAAGTCCTCTTTATTCGGAAGGAATTTTGTATAATCTTGTACAACTGGTAAATGTTAAGCCATAGGCGTAAACGTACCACACAAAGATGTAGATCTCTTTAAAACACATAATTTATTTAAAATAAGTTCATTTTTAGCATAAGCCCTTTCTGAGATATCCGTTATTAAAAGATCGAATTGGCCAATACTTGTCATTATTCTTAAGTCCCATCGAGTTTTAGTTGTTTCTCGCGATTGCATGGAAACAGTATGGAATTGTAAGGCCAGTGTATAGCGTCCAGTTCTTAAACATTTGACTTTTTCTGTTCTCTTTGTATCTATAACGAAATGTGTTATGTAGCTATTTCTGCAAAGGTTTATTTGGATTAAAATGTAATAGATAGAAAAATAAGCTTTATTAAGAATAGTTTTTGTACCCACTAATACCTACCATGAAAGTCCTCTTCATTCTGAATGATCTTTGAATAAACTGTAAGAGATAGACAAAATTTTGCTACACAAAAATGCATATCTCGTTTATACCATATACACTGCTTTTGTCCACTGAACCATTTCTGATATATTCCTTGTTATTTGCTTGAATTCTTCAATACTTATACTTATTCTCAAATGGGAATTCGTTATTTGTTTTTATGTCCTGGACACGCAAAGAGAATGGAATGTTCCACATAGCAATCAGCTCTTAAAAGATTTCACTATTGCTTAAAGCCTACCATATTCCCCTTGCACCTACAAAAAATTAGTAATAGGATAGTTTCTGAAATGTTTATCTCAATTAACATGAAGTAGATGAGGAATAAGCATTTGGAAAAGCAGTTTGTACAGGAGTAGAGAAAGTCATGTGACTGTAACACATCAGAATTTTTTAATCGAAGAGTAAAATTACATTCCAAGTATCTAAATATTGGAACATGTTCGCAATTTCATCATTTATTACAATGCAAGACTGCAATAAATATGCATAAACGTCTAATTATGGCACGTATGCCGTAAAGTTTACCAGGGAAATGCCATATTACCGCCACTTAAACAAAGTTTTATTCAGAGTATCTGCAAATATATATATATATATATATATATATATATTTAGCTAAAATCCCCAGCCTACACTTCATCTCACCGCCTTCGAATTAACTGTACGAATGAAATTCAACAATGACAGTTACAGTTTCAGTTATTTCAGACCAATATAAAAATATTATAGTTAACATTTACATAAATTTTAAATATACAAAGTCAAAATCATAAAATTAACTAATTTCGTAAAACAATAACAACACGTAATATTTATTGAATAACATATTCAGAAAACTGCAATTAATTAATCAACACGTTCAATGTAGCAAAATAATAATGTGTTACAATCACTAAAACACTTAACTAAATTAGCATAGTGTAGCATATGACACAAAATATAAACTAAGCAAATGAACTGTTGCAACAGGAAAATTTATAACAGACACTTTCGTCACATACATCTACCATTTATATTTTAAGTTATTTTTAAGCATAAATTGTAAATCGCAATTATAATTTATGATGCTAGTATTGCATAAAACGCTGTATACAATTCGCTTAAGTTGCTTATGTTACTCTTGAAAATTAGGCGCATACACCTGCGACATAATTCTACAATTGCACACTAGTCGAATAATATTACATATTATATTATGCAACAAGACTATCATCAGAATAATTAAGAGGCGAGTATGTTTATAAAGCGAGCGGTAGCGAGTAATTAAGACAAAAGTCTTACGAAAGTCTTAATTACTATTAGTAAATTCCTTACGACTATTTTTGGTCGACCACACTATAATTTCAAAACCTTGAGCTTCTACAAAAGGATGTGACCATGTTAATTGTGTATATTTAAATGCTAATTGGATGGCAGCATGATGGTAAATCCTTGAGCATGTTTGCGAGTACTGCAGGAGATGGCAGTACCATTGAGTCCAGGTCGATTTACTATTTGTTTTGCAGGCAATGCACATTGACCAATATTGAAACTAAGGAAATTAACCCAATTTATTAGAACATTAATATTAAAATGAACCGGAGTTATTTTATGTTAAAATCACATATTTAACTGTTTATCCAGGAATGGATCCACTGTTCATTAAAGGTGTATAAAGGTATGGGCGAGATCATAATGAGTAGCTGAAGTATAATGAATGCCAGTACAGTTCGGTTACGTCATATGTAATCAACGTAGTGATCAACAAATATTATTATTTTAAGCGTTTCATTTTCATAGCACTCTTTAAATTATATAATCATACAAGGAGCTTTGACCTTGAAAAAAATTGATGGTGCTTTTACTCGAACTGTAAGTTTAACCTTGGTTTTTACTAGTTTTTATTATCAAACACGCCTACATTCACTCCAATAGTCATGCATTCAGATTATGTGAGGATATGGCATGATCCTTGTTAAACAAAAATTCGCTGCCTCAGCTGGAAAATGAAACCTGCACCTCAGGATGATGGAATATTTTTTATCCAAACTATTAAATAATTTAATCATATAAGTATGGAGAATCAAGGAAGTTACGTTAGATGGTTAAGCCTTAATATGATCCATAAAACCATATTTTTACGAATAATAGACCTCATTATATTGTAAGTTACAATATGTATTTATGACATATGTGCCATAAATAAATGTTAAATTGACTTTATTTTTCTAATGATCGGTGGGGACTCGGCACTGCTCTAGTGAGTATATTGTATCTATGCTTCCACAAGAGGGCGCCCCCAGGAAGGAGGAGGAGTGAGAAGAGCAGGAAGCAGAGACGGCATAGCAATGACAGATTCCCTACAATTTCCAGATTTAAACGTCCGAAAACTCTAACAGGTAGACAGGAGACCCCGGGCCACATAGATCCGAAGGGGCGATCCGTTTACTCCGGAAACCACCGAAATCCGAGGTATGGAGAAAGTTCCACATCCACACAGAGCATACTTTTTCCCTGTCGCGCCGCACCGAAACACCATCATCGACACTTCCAACCCTGAAACAGACCTAATGCGGTTAAGGTTGAATGAAATGGAGGGACAGGAAATTCGGAGGCTGGAAAAATCCACTCCAACAATCGCCTGACGATTGGGAAAAATGACCGAAAGAACCCTTGAATCAGAGTGGGCGGTGGCTGGGAGTCGAACCCGGGAATCTAACTCCTGAATGCGAGTCACATGCGTTACTACCTCACTCGATTAACTTTGTCTTTAGTACATTACCTTTCAGATAATTACTCACAGAATACTTTGTATTTAGTTGGCACACAAGGCCGTGATTTTTCTGTGAACAACAAACCCTCAGGTTGTTTCACTTTTCCCCAAGAAATGTGCTTATTTATCCACAGCAGCAGTCGTGCTCTTTACTATGTACAATTGTTCCTGCGGCCTGTAGCCTCCTGTGGTTCCCTTATTCAGCCCTTCCTCCTGTGTGGTGGTATCTGATGTATCTGTACACAGAGTATAATAATAATATACACTGCGTACAGCTGTATTATATTCGACCGGCTGGTAACACTGCCAATATAGATTCAACTGTTCGTAATCATTCTCAGTACTAGCTATATAAAAACTGCTAGTGATATAAAGATAGAACTAAAGTGTCAGTACAAAGCGAGTACATGTTGGTTCAAACCATCGAGAAAGGTAATCAGAACGAGGACGAGAAAGTTGAAATATATGTATTCAAATGGGATCTTTCCAAACAATGGAAAAAGCTACAATCAAAAGCAAAAACGGTAGAAAGAACAATAAACAACTTTAATGTATGCCATTAAATAAAGAAATGAAAGCTTGGTACAACCAGAGGGATCAGAAATTTAATAGATATGCATTTATGTTATGTTCACACTGTCAAATTTTGACATTGGTTATGTTGACTTAATTGGAAGCAAGTGCAAAAGTATCGTTGGTCAGTTAAAAACAAATGATATCCTAATGCGCAAAATCGACTTTTCACTTTGTGATCGATATATCGATATGCACTCCCGTTCTCGTTACGGGGCTGTTGTGAACCAAAATCATTTTTACTGCATTGCTTCCCGTTCTCGTTTCCGCTTTCGTTACCGTTCCCTGGCGGTCGTAAACCAGCCTTAAATGTAATGCATAATCTGTGTAAGCAAACATAAGTGGACTATAACTTCAGATCAGATGTTGATCTTGGTCTCTGACATTTCCAAGTGCTTACAAGCTACCAAAGACGTCTGTAGAGCGTTGTAGTGGAGCACTGTAACACTCGGAGCTTATGTCATTAGAAATCCTACTACATACAGACATTTTCTACGAGTTTAAAAGGGATTAAGTATTCTCTTGCTTTCCTAAAAATAAAGTGTACTTATTCTACTTCCATTGCATTTCAGAATTTAGAGGTGTTGGATTTGATTGAATTGTGGATTGCAGGGGATTTAGCACCGATCCAGGAATGAGGATATTGTGCTGACGCCCCACGAGGGGGCACCCTCTGGAGGGAGGATAGGTGAAAGCAGTCACCGCGCGGCCGGAGGCAGGAATGATGGCACAAGAATAACAGGCTCCCTACGTTTCCAGACACGCAGACCACGCAGTATCCAACGCTCCCCCAAGGGGCGGTCCTTATAACTTCAGCAAGCAGTCCAAGACCCAGGGACGGAGAAAATTCACAGAGAGCATCCTTTTTTCTGCCACGCTGCACCAAAACACCATCGCCGACACTCTAACCCTGAAACAGACCAAACGGGGTGAAGAATGTAGTAAATGATTAATGGAACGAAATGAAGGGACAGAAAATTCAAGGGATGAAAGAAGCCACTCCAACATTCGCCTGACGACCCACGAAAACTCCCTAAAATACCTTGGGTTGGAGTGGGCGGTCGCTGGGAATCAAACCCGAGATTTCCAAAATATGGGTCACAGACGTCACCGCCTGAGCCATCTCGCTTCTTTATGGATAAGCCTTTTGTCTTTCTTGAATATTTTTAGGGATAATCTTTCAATCCTTTGCTTTGTAAATGCATTTGACAGTAGTGTGGATTTCAGATACGATGTCACCCTACACTATAAAGCGACATGGAGGGAGGACAACAAAACAGGGTGGGGTTCCATTGGATACAAACCCTCTCCAATCCAATCTAGAGATGCAGTTCCTGGTATTTCTCTACGAACGACCACATAAACCTCAACCGCCAGTCCTCTTCATCACGGTCAGAATCATCTCCCCCCCTCCGTTCAACAAATGATCACAACCAGCCCCTGCCTTTTATGTGGTAGGTATCATTTCCTGCACACCACACCTTCCGTGGGCAAGTGTTGGACACGCCCGCTTAAAAAAAGCTGCGAGTGTACCGTCTGTTACATCAGTTATTTCTCTCTTCCGGAATATAATCATACTAAATTTTAATAATGAATTTAAATAGTTGCCTTAATTTATACGCTTTAAGTCTTATCATACCTACAACGAAAATATTTCCACGTTACAATCATTGCAGGAACCGTGTGTTAAAAAAGAATCCTATAAATTACATTTACATAACTTTCTCTTTCCACTATCCTTTGTTTTTATATGGTTTCTGCAAGCTATTATTACGACTTTTTCTATCTAATTCATATTAATAGAGGCAAACCTCTTCATAAATGGTCGATTACAAATTTTATTTAGGATGAAACACATTTTTATGATTTTAAAGCTGTAAACGGGATGTGAGAGGCCGCGATGGTGCGACAATTTGATACAGGAATATAGTTGCCACCTTTTTCCTTTGTCTCCAACATCTGCTGTTGATTCTGTTGCCGACTGCTCCAATGGTAGAACTGCGAGTATTTTCCCTCAGGGTGTGCGTGTGTACAATGCGAAGGACAACACTATCTGAGACATTTATTGTGAACTAAGTTCTTGAATTGACATGCCGACCGTTTGAATTGACTCTAAATTGTAGAACTCGAAACTGTAACAATAGAATTATTATGCCTGCGAACTTCTGGACAGTATCAAATTTACGTTTGAAATAACGTTTTCCACAATAAAAGAAGCTAGACACGGCGTAATTTGCCGTGAGTCGCTAAAATGTTGACCTGCAGGATCCCTCACGCTAGCCGCTACTCACACAAGCGCAACACTGGGCTCTTAAAATATCACACAGCAAGTACCGCTGAGAGTAATTAATGTTTGTACAACTGTGTGCATCATGATGGTACCAGAGCAGAGTATCCTTCAGAGCTAGATGCACGAGCATGTATTAATTTTAACTCCACTTACATGTTATTCCCGCACCAACTGATTTTTCATGTGCAATCCTCATTTCTTACATGTTCTTACTTTCTGACTTTATTACTAACTGAGGCTGTCTAATTTCTTAGAATGTAAATGCCTTTATCTTTTCCAGAATTGGCCTACGGTAACTGCGTTACCAGAAATATTAGCTATTGTGCCCGCTCCTTCGGCTCACTAATGACTCTGCCTAATCTGACTTCAAATTCATCTTTCAGAACAAACATTTCAACTCAAACATGTTGCATTATATACTGATTTAATGTACGAAAATTATTTATTGCAATTATTTCTCTATATTGCTGTTATTTCCTTATTTAATTATATATTTGCTAGTTAATAATTACGATATCAAGACACAAGAAGGACAGAGGAAGCTGAATTGATAGTCAGATGTTTAAAGGCGAGTGTGTACATGTTTGCTTTGAACTTCTATGCTCCTTCTATTAGAAACAATTGTGCAGGAATAATACTTAAAAATGAATTATTCAAAAATGGCAATCGATAATATCGCACATTTCGGAAATGACCGATACCACAAAAATTTATTTGTAACGAAGTGCATGTTTTAAACAGATTTACAGTTTTGTGCAATATGTTTTTGTGTATTTCTCTTAATTATTCCAGTTAATTATTTAGCAGTAAGGCACGACTAAAAGACGCCGCCACCACCACAGAATGCTATCTAAAATGGAGATAGGTGTAGTGCATTTGCTTTACGATGAAACATGGAAAATAGAAGGAGATAGAGTTATATTCCAAACGACAGTTGGTAATCCTTAACTGTCTAATCTCAAAACCTTTACTATTGAAACTTACTACAGAGCGGTCCCTCAGCCCTCTGGCCGGAAATTGCACAGCAGTCTTGTGCGACACGTCTGAATGAACTCAAGGACACGGGCTCTTCCACTTATCGGACATGTGGCAGCGGGCTTCAGTCAGCTGTTATTGTTTCTTGTGTATAGACGCGAGACGAGTGTGTATTTGTGTGCGATTGAATTATCGGATTATTACAATCCAGACATGGTACTCAAATTTTCGCTTGATCAAAGACTTTTTGTGTATGACACTTGTGTGAAAACGGACTCATGTACTCAGGTGTGTAGGCAATTTCACGATAAATTTCCTGGTGTTCCAATTAGATATCTAGTGAATAAAGTGAAGAGAACGGGATCATTTAACGTTGAAAGTTGTAAAAAGAAACGAAGATTTCTAACGGAAGAAAAACTTGATGAAATTGGCGAAGCATTTGAACGGTCTCGGAATAAATCTTTGCGACGTGTAGCATAAGAAGTCAGTGTTTCAAAAACCTCAGTACATAAACTCAGTAAAACTCTCAAAAATAGAGTCTATAGGAATAATCCTCGCACCATAGACGATCTTAAAAGCAATACAAGAACAGAAATTAGGGAAATTACGCAACAAGAACTTATGCGTGTAAATGGTAATTTCATCAGAAGGTGCCAAGAATGTTTATCTGCCGAAGGACACCACTTATAGCACCGAATGTGAAAAAGGTTAGTACTGATAAAATAAAAAGTAATTATGTTTGTTCAATGGGTAATGAATATACCGTAATAATCATCATAAAATCAGTAATAAGATGCTATCAGTATCAATAATGAGAATAATAAACAGATATACTGAATATAGCGCGTGGAACACGCATAGTGACTACCGGCCAGATGGCTGAGGGACCGCTCTGTATTTAGGTTGAAACATGGCAATTAGAGAACAACCAACACACACTTGTAACAATATAAAACTAAGCGAAGCAAGGACGGCCGAAGATATCAGAATATAGGCAGTAAAGGATAAGTGTGTCAGGGTTTCTCAGCACTTTAACCATCATTAGCACACCCCTCTCCTAGACCGGTCAGGTAGCGTCAAAGTGGTCATGTTTCAACTTAAACCTCACGCTGTAGGACACTTTGAGACAGCACCCTAATAGATGTACACAGTGAGTGACTTCTCGGGAACCCAGGATTGGCCAGAAGATCGTCGTCAGGCAGAAAAACCACTGGGCTGACGAATTGAGGAGAACTTTCGGTAGCAGGTGACTAGGTTAGCTAGAGAGAGAGAAATTTGGATAAAAGTTAGTGGACACAGCCTGATGTGCAAAAAATAAATTGGTATTTCTCGAAATACCTAACCGGGATCACAAAAACCTGCACCGTTTCACTTGAAAGACACCCTTCCCAAAAGGGATGTATTAGGCTAATTATAATTGTGATTTTAAATGTAATAAACTTTGTTTAGTAGAAAATACTAAAGTACACTCCAGAAATGTGCGAAATTTAAGGATTTCATTTGCCATTAATTTCATCTACGGCAGAAATTATCAATGGTCTCTTAACCATCTTGAGCTTATGAAAATAGTGCACTGTGTAAAACATGAACCTTAAACTACTAAACGTAATATGTTTTCTAGATTATACTGTGTGCATTCATATCTACGAGGGCGATGGCATAGCCCTAGAAATAGTGGAGGTTTTTAAATCACCATGCATCGTAATTCATCCGCTTCTATCCGCGCTACGAGAACATTGCACTACTACGCGTTTGCTCACTGTTTCTTTTAAAAAATCGTATGTGCTACTCTAACGTGACCTTATCCACTGTTATCAAACTAATTTTACAAACGCTTATTCTCCATCTACTTCATGTTAATCGAGATAAATATTTATAGAATCTTATTGCTAACTTTCTTGTAGCTGCAAGGGGAATTTGGTAGACTTTAAGCGATAGTCAAATGTTTTAATAGCTGGTTGCTATGTGGAGCATTCCATTCTCTTTGCTCACCAGGACAAAAAAATGAATTACGAATTCCCATTTGAGAAAAACTATAAGTATTGGAATAACAAGCAATAACTCGAAAACGGTTCACTCAATAAAAAAGAAAATTATATGACACAAATTGTGTATTTTAACGCGATCTACATTTTTTGTGTAGTGAAACTTTGTCTATCTCTTATGGTTTACCAGTTACGCAAAAGTCGTTCACAATGAAGAGTACTTTTGGAGACATTCCCACAAAATTGAAGATATACATTTCATTTGCCATAAAAATGTGTTAAACATAAGATACTTTAATCAAAATCGTTATAGCCATTCTTGAGAAAATTAAAATTTTCGAAAAATGTTCCATGTAAAGTGTAATCTTGTGTGGAAGGATTTTCTTGAAAACCTTCGTGTCGCATCTCTGGAAGATACTGAACCTAAATACCAAGTTTGGTGTTTATGCGACTGTTCGTTTTTGAGTTATACTGTTCACAGACAGACACACTCATAACACACGGACATGTTTCCAAAAATACCTTTTTGTATTCAGGGGGTCTCAAAAAATGTATTTCCGGTGAAATCTCGGTATCGAATTTTTGGGTGGAATGCAATACTTCCCCTTCTTACTATACGTAGTAGAGAAAGTAAAAATAAGTTGACATGAAGTGCGTATCATAGGTATAATTTCTTTTTACAAATACAAGTATATAAAAATGAGGAAGAGCGAGTAACTTAAATTAATGAGCCACAGCCAGCAACAAACCTGGGTTCCATTCTTTTCATCTTCATCATCATGATGCCATTAATATTTATGTCAAAACTAATATTACTCAAAATAAGTAACCTTAAAGGCACCATAGTGTTTGCAAGTAACACTTTATACCATTTCTTTGATAAAAGCACACAAAAGTAAAAGTTTATTTTTAATAACTCTAGCATAGATGCGAATATAGGTAATTACAGGGGCAATTCGCAAACTAACTACATTAACTTGGTTGCTAAAATTTTTTGAACATCAAACGAATACTTTCTTAGGTTGTGTGTGTGTGTCCATTTTAGCACTGAACACATTTATTTTGGTGGCTATGAAATCTTACTACCAGACCACCAGTAACATTCATTCATTCATTCATTATCTGTTTACCCTCCTCTTATGTAGGACTTACACCCCCCAGGACTTACAAGCGGGTGCCTGGGGTCAGAGGCCCGTCGAGGAGCAGACACTCATGGATCGGACAGAGCATCCAGGATGGATGATCAGCCCGATGCCTGGTATGGGATGAAGGAAGTAGATGAAACGAAATGTTGGTGAAATGGATGAAAGGAAAGGTGATGATGGAGCAGTTGGTGGAATGAATGGCGGGGGAAACCGGAGAACCCGGAGAAAACCCGCCCAGACGCCGCTTCGTCCACCACAAATCCCACATGCAGGTCCCTGGGATTGAACCCGGGCCGCCTAGATGGGAGGCGAGCGGTCTAACCACTCGGCCACGGCGCCGCCCAGTAACCAACAGAAGCTAATATAATGGGCTCGATTGCTAATATAAATTACAACTACAGCACCGTCAATTAAAATCCGATACCAAGAAAATAGATATAAAATATGAGTTACTGAAGAAAGACATGTGATGTAATACATTCACATGACTTCTACCTCTATCGTTTATTGTTGAGTATACAAATTATTCTCGCTAAAGTTTATTTTTCTGTATACTACATTTTAGCCCAACTAAACCTTTGTAGAAAGAGCTACATTACACATTTCGTATAGATACAAAGAGAACAGCGACAGTCAAATGTTTAAGAACTGGACTCTATATCTGCTGGCCTTAAAATTCCATACTGTTTCCATGCAATCGCGAGAATCAACTGAATGTTGACAGGGCATAAAGAGAATGAACAGAAATTAACAATTCGGAATTTTAATAACGGATGTCTCAGAAACCGCTTGTACCACAAAAAAACTTATTTTAAATAAATTGTGTGCTTTAAAGAGATCTAGGACGTTGTGTAGGACGTTTTCGTGTATAGCTTAACGTTTACCAGTTATTCAAGATTATACAAAATTTCTTCAGAATGAAGTGACTTTGCAGTCTATTCACAGAAAATTCAATATATGCATTTTATTTGTCATGTAAATATTTTAAAGATATGGGATTATAATCAAAATCGTTACGGCCATTTCTTAGAAAATAAAAAGAATTAGAAAAATGTTCCATTTAAAGGGTATTGGGGTGGCGGATTTCCTTGAAAATCTTCGTGTCGCATGCTTGGAGGATACTGAACTTATACAAAGTTTGGTAATTATCCGCCTTTTCGTTTTTGGGTTGTGCTGTTCATACACACTCAGACACACAGACACGCGCGCACGTGCATGGACATGTTTCCAAAAATGCTTTATTTGCATTCAGCGGGGCTCAAAATATTTATATTCGGTGAAATCCGGGTATAAAATTTTTGGGTGGAATGTAATACCTACTCATACCTACTTACATACGTGGTAGAGAAATTAAGAATGGTTAACACAAAATGGTTAATTGTTGTGGCCAAAACACGTGCTAATACTTATGATAGATAATAACCATGACATTATTTGTTAGAATAAAAGAAGAAAAATCTGATGTGTTACACTCACATGACTTTCAGCACTCTTGTAAATTTTTTGGACGTAAAGAACAAGTGATAATATAATTTACGTGATTTTGGGGGCTTTCAGATCCTTCATTTTATTAATTTTATTAATTTTTTAATAACATGCCAAAATTACAATTATTTTCTATGTGGTGTATTCTTAGTTATCTTGCACGCATTGAATATACCATATGTTTTTGTGTGTTACTTGATTTTACGTTGAAATAAACTTTCCAACGTTTGTGCCTTAATTCCTCATTTTCGGGTTTGTCACATGTCGATGAAAGTGTGTGAATGTATGCAAAACAAAATGCTCTAATTAATGCATGAAGGATCATTTTGAAAATTCCTCGCACAAAAAACTTTGAACTTTTGGCATATTTTAAAAAAAAATTATAAAACTATTTAACTGAGCAAACTGAAAAACTGCCAAAACAGATAACGTGCCTTAGCATCTGATCCTTATATCCAAAATGTTAGATTTTTCCTTTATTAATTTGGCTGCTAGAATTTATTAAAGTGAAGACTAATACCTTTTAAACCTTAATAATGAATCAAGGTTTCATTATTATCCTGGCGCTATGTAATGATTGCATCGACTGATGGACTGTGCCGGTTTTGTTTCCCTCTGGAAAAGCAACAGGGAAATTTCCGGCGCTTATAATTCCGGTTTTCCGTCATGTCTGTTTTGTTTTGTCGTCTCGGAGGTCTAACGAGAGAGAGCCAGTTAGTTCTACTTGTGCAACGGGACAGCCATGGTGTTTTAGACTTTTAATTCTGTAAAATTCTGGAATCGCAGGCACAGGTACGTGTTTGGTTGCGGAGGTTGAAAAATAATCAAATTCTATTTGACTATTGTTTAAAATTCCCTTAGATTTTACAAAAATTTTCAGTACACAGTGGTCTCTTTTAGCTTCGAGTCATAAATTATTTTTACAATCTGCAAGCACAGTTAAGAATTCACTACGTACGTAAATGTGTTGTGTTTGTAAACGGTGACAATATGGGTAGACTTTTATTACAGTTTATGTTGCGAGAATGCCATGCCCTAGACTATTTATTCCTGGTGCTGTTGATATGAAACGTATCTTTATCTAAATTTTAGGTATTTTATTTCGTAGGAAATACTTCACCATTAGGAATTCGTGAAATTATTGTAGACCTTAAGTAAGTTTAGTGATCTAATGTTTGTTATTCCTATTGCAGTTTCTTGCCAAACTTCACGACATAATTGTGCTTTTATGTATTTTGCTAAATTTTCTTCTAGCTTTGAGTTTCCTTGAGATATTTAGTGTATTTTATACGTTATTGTTATTAAATATAGCAGATTGTTGAAAGGCAACTCGTTTAATTGGTCAGTTTTTCCCGACCCTAGTTTTATTTGAACGCATTTAGGGCACCTTGAGATTTTTCTACGCCGTTAATGATTGTGGGTGAGCTGGGTTGGGCACAGTAGTCATTTAAATGAGATATATCCTAGCTTCTTTAAGTCTTAAAATCGAATATGTCCATATGTGACCCAAAAACGTATTTGTATTCCAAGTGTGGCCTAAGAATTTTTAGGTGATCGTCCAGATGTGGCACCAGAATTTTTAGACGACAATTCAAATGCGACCTAGTTCAAACAACCTTTCCCGTCTTATTTTGCTTAGGACTGCCTGTAACAATTGAGAACACAACCGTTACAGGTATGCTTAAAAATGTTATTTGTAAGGCTACGGCTTCCGTCTGTTGAAGCCATGTCTCTTGATTTTTACACTAGTAGGCATTTAAAGGAAATTGCCTTTACGAATTGAAGTCTTGTGATGGAGCTTTACTGCAGTGCTACAACTCGAGTTCATAAAAAGTATTCTTTTTCTTCGACTTTCTTATTCTTAGTTGCTTGCTGACGTCTAAGCTTTACGTACATTTCTGTTTGTATGTCCTTCAAAACATCAATAAAAAGGAAAATATTTGGATGACTGGTACAGAATAACCCATTCAGGCGCGAATGAAACGATTCACAGGATTTTGCTAATCTGCATGTCGAGACGACAAATTCTGCCCAAATTTTGGAAGGATACACTGCGTATTCATAATATAATTTTAATATGTAATAGACCGCGCATGAACTGTAAAGGAAAATATCTCGGGCCGCGCATGGACAATGGTGTAAAATATTTTGGACCGCAATGGGACTAGTTTCTCAGATCAACTTCTCGTCTCAGCCGCAGCTGGACCCCTCTCCTGTAAATTAATGGTATTTGATAGTTTGAAGATCAAGGTCAGAGATGGGCACAATATTCACCTAACATTACTTAGGCCTGTATTGCGAAACAACCGCTGTGTACACTCCCTCATGAAAGTATGTGTCGGCACTTTGTTTTATAAGCTGCCAAATTAATTAATTATTTGGACTTGTTTTGTCGTTTTTCAGCTCGTTCATTTTATCAGTTTTATAACTTTTTTTAAAAAATATGCCAAAATTCCAAATGTTTTGTACGTGGTGTTTTCAAAATTATCTTGTATGCATTGAGTGAAAAATTTATTTTATGTCTTACAGGATTTTGCGGTGAAAATGGAATTTTATTTGAATGAGGAATGAGATATCAAAGTTGGGAATTTTCAACAATTTTGTCGTAATTCCTCATTCTCGGCTCACTTTTTACGACTTAACGAATTTATTTCTTCACCAGTTTGTCACATGTCGATGAAAATATGTGGATGCATGCACAAAATAAAAGTTCTACCCAGGGCATAAAAAATAATTTTGAAAACATCACTTGCAGGATGGTTGTAATTTTGGCATATTTTTCAAAAATTTATAAAACTGATAAGATGAACGGCTGATTTCCTTAGAAGTCATTTTTAGATTTTTAATTTTCTAAAAAATGGCTCTAAGAATTTTGATTAAAATAACGAACATTACAAATATTTATGATAAATAAAATCTATATCTTGTGTTTTGGGGAATAGCCTGTGAAGATCTGTTCATTCGGAAGGAATTTTGTATAGTTTTGCATAACTTGTAAACTTAAAGCCATAGACAAAAACGTACTATACAAAAGATGTAGATCTCTTTAAAGAAACAATTTACTTCAAATAAGTTTTTTGTGGCAAAACCCATGTCTGAGATATCCGTTAATTGTTCGAATCTTGTTCATTACCTGATCATTCTTTTAAAGTCCTGATAACATTCAGTTGTTTCTTGCGATGTCGAATTTTAAGGACAGCTTATAGCGTCCAGTTCTTAAACATTTGACTATTGCTGTTCCCTTTGTATCTGTAACAAAATATGTAATGTAGTTATTTTTTCCATGGTTTATTTGGATTAAAATTAAGTAGATAGAAAAATAATCGTTTCTAAGGATAGCTTTTACACTCGATAATAAACGATAGATGGTAAAGAAAGTAATGTGAGTGTATCACATTAGACTATTTAAGTTCAATATCCAGGCGTGGATAATCGATCGCCAGTTCATCACCTAGTTCAATGTGAGTGACCACGCTACTGGAACCAATAGTTGGTAGTAATTAATTTTATTTTTCGTAAGTAATATTTATATTATTAACATTGCATACTTTAAGTGCATTGGAAAAATTTGGAAGTATACAAAACGATTTTAGACACAGAGGTACTCGCTTATTCATGAATTTTTAATAACGTTAGTGAATTGCACGCCCTGTAAATGCACGTTCCGATTTGACATAGTTTCGCAACAAGAATTGTTGGTTTGCTCTACGCCAGGGTGAATGCGGTATTCTACTACCTTGGAAATTATAATCAGATGTTTGCAGGTGGTCATTTAGCAGTAGGATTCAATATTTATTTATAAATTTAGTATAAAGTAGATTACAGTACTGTTGTGACTGGGTAGCCTTACCTACTTCACTGACCCAATTCTCTCGCGAGTTGTTTCATTCCTCATGCTGTTCCTTATAAATTAAAAGGAGTGAGAGTATTTTGGTACCTTTCGTTATTTCTGTTAGAAATACACTATTATTGAACAAGTATTGTTTAGCAGAAAGATTATAGTCACAGTTATTTAATATAAAATTTTGGCAGTTCTTCATGAAATTCTTACGCTTAGTTTGCGGGCATTTGACTTGAAATTTTCATTAAAATTTGTGTTTATATCACGTTTCTGTATGATGACATACTTTAAAGCTATTATTATTATTGTTACTATGGTAACGGTTTCATAAGTAATTGGTAATGGAAATCCCACAAAATGATGATTTAGGCCTTAGGGAATGAAAATGCACATATTACAGAATTTTAAATGAGATGTGTATGACTTGGGGCCTCTAGCTCGCCCACTCTCCCTTCTTAAGACCTTTTCTTGTATACCTAATAAGTTGCTAAATCGTCAATAAAGTGCTCCATTTTATTACTTGTGCCCAAGTGTAGAAGAAACTGTCAACTCATGGGTATTAGCGAAATCCGCGAAAACAGTGATTTTTTTCTTCTTCCAAAATACACCATTAGCGAAAATTTGCGGGATGATAACCTAACCTCCCATGAATCGGAAACCTAAGCGTATATAAATAGTGAAATAAGCATTGCTTTCTTTGCTCGCATGCTTTGGTATAACCCCTACTTGTTAATTTGTCTAACTTTATATAAATAAAACTAACCTAACCTTCCATGAATATGATAAATAAAATCCTGAATATACTGAATCCTAAACATCGCTAGGAAACGGACGCTCGTTTCGCTCTAGTGCTTTAGTGTAACCACACTGTGTTTTACGTTCAAATGTTGGCGGCTCTTCCATATGAACAACACAGACACAGTGCTTACTACCGGCGAAAGTACGAAATAAATTTTACCGATTAGATGGGAAATAAATCCTATTCTTATTATTATTGTTATTATTTAATATTGTTGTTATTATTCATTATTATTATACGAACAAACTACATTCATTTCACGTCTAAATTCGGTTTTGAGTACACCTACTTGAACCGTCAATAACTCGCGTTTACTTGTTCAGTGTAATGTAAGTACGTTTTAGTAGTTACTGTTACATATATTTTTTAAATTGTTAGCGTGTTTATAGTATGTATGTACCAGGCATGAATTCTGTTTAGTTCTGGGTGCTCGTAACCAACGTATCTCTCATTTGTAATTTCAGTATCAATGACTATTTAACAATAAAATAAAATAACATAGCTGCAGGTACAAAGAGCATAAACATATTAAATGTACAGCAAATATGCACCTCAAACACATTAACGAGAAAAACTTAAATTAAATAAGGTGTAAACGTCTACCTGGGTTTGTATGTCTGACAGTGGGAGAATCAGTGTGAAAATAACGCTATCTTACGTTTGATAATAGATTGTGTAATTACTTCCAAATATGTTCCCTATAATACAACAGATATTATTCACAACTACCATTGTTTCCATACTACATATACACTTGTCACCAAAATCAACACCAGCTTCTTCAGTTTTTATTTCCAAAACTTTCGTAAAAATAACTCGGATTCCTGCCGTATGAAAAGTATGTTCATATTCTGATGGTATCAAAGTTTGGAATAATGTATAACTCCTCACGAGAATAAGATATATGAAATCTTTAAAGGGTTTCAGTCCTTCTCTACGCGAGTACCATAATAATTTTCTCATCCTGTGTGCTTTCTGTTGTCAATTCGTTGTCCAAATTTTCATTTAGTGTAGGTAAACTGGGGAATGAAAAGATATCCAGACATATAGAAAAATACACGAGCTTATAAATACATTTCCATATAAGTATCCTTACTTTTCGGTAGCCAAAAGTAAATCTGCACTATGTTACTTTTGAAAATTCGTTTACATTTAAGGAAGAAATCTTATAAATAGAATGGAGATATTATGAGAACCTTAATTTCAAAATTCCCATGATTTTAATTATTTTTTCTCGGGACTTGTGAAATAGATACATAAAAAGGTGTCTAGTTATATGGGAGTAAAGCTTTATAATGTACTGCCTTAGGAAATAAAAGCTTGCATAAATTTTAGCAAATTTGAAAACCTACTCAAATATTTAGCTTTAACCCCCCATGTTTATGCCGACTTCAACATCTAAGGTTATATCGGCGGCTTTGTCTTTAGAACAATTGTTCATTGGCAATTATTGTTACTCGTTTTCTATTGCGTATCTTTTAGTTCGTTTACTTGGGTTTTGTATCTAAACATCAATTTCACACACTCTCAGACACTAGGGAGGATGGGGAATAAACCTTGCTAAAGAAAAATTCCCATCCTACAGCCAGGAATCGAGCCCGGAACCTTTGCATTTGGAAGCTAGCTAACCACCAGAACATAGATGCAGCAAGTTTAGGTTTATTTTCAAGACAACTTTTGTCTGGTGCTGATAATTAGAACAATCATGAACTGGAATATTATTGTGTTTACATAATCTTTCAAATATTGTATCTAGGTGTTTATTCCTCTACTCTTATTTTATTCAATGTGTATAAATGATTTACATAGTTGTGTGTACGTTGTATTGGCCAACATATAAATAAGCCAATAAATGATAAGATCCGCTCATCTGTCTTCAGCGACCTAGTGGGAAGGTCTAAAACTTTTTAGCAGTTTAGACATCTCTCAGGCCTTTTAAGAAAATTTAAACTCTGCATACCTGGAGTGTCCTATACGACACACACCTTAAAGCTTGTTTATGCTTAAAGCTGTGACCACTGAAGTAGTTTATCTTTACGTTATTATCACCACGCTTTGGGCACCAAACTTGAGGTAGTTGCAGCCCCACGTATGAAACATAGTTTCGGGTGGCCTTCGCCTCAACGTTTAAAAAACCAACTTTGTATTTTAATGTTTATTTAAATATTGTATGTGTATGCCTCGGCTGCATCAGTAGTATTTTGCAGAAACGGTATCTCTTAGCAGGGGTTATTGCGGCTAAAGAATGAGGCTTACACAAATTATAATTTTTTACTTCACTCCTTTTATTATTCCTTCTCAGGATTAAATAACACTTCACTGATGTATCCTGCTGTAGAGCTGTGAGTTGTTTTTTTTAACTAATTGCTGTTTTAACACTTAAACTTTATATTCTCGCCGTGTTGAATTTTCATATCTCACAGTGAATACTTATCGAACTTCCCGGGAACGCTGGCTAATAGCGTCCGGCTGTGAACGCTGTCTTTTAGCGTCTGGCTTCTACCGCCTAAATTTATGCTTTTACTATATTTCAAGTCTTGATTGGCTAATTTTACTCCACTAGAATACTTTTATTTAACTTAAAGCTTTTGTAGTTTTTGATTGGCTGTTTATAAACAATTTATTTTTGCCTCAAGGTTACCTCATTGTTACCTCATTGTTAGCAAATTTCAGCTTCTAATCTCACAGCTCCTACATTTTTAAATTACGTAATACATTCATATAACATTATTATACATGTACATAATAATATGAACATAATACAATGACTGTAACATACATTTTATATATTATGTTATACATATTTTGCTTTTAGGCGGGCTTTATTATACTTTATATATAATTAGACTGATATCATTTAAGTGTTAAAAATACTGCCTCACCACAGCTGCAATATTTCATCTTAATGGTAACCGAACTCAGGTCCTTAAGCTCTGTTTATGCTGCATGATACACTTGAAAAATTTCACTTTAGCAGAAAACCGAACTCGGGTCTGAGGAGGTTAAAAACTGAAGTGTGTTTTCTTAGATGCGTGGCCGGCCTTACGATAATTTTATTGGCACTGTGAGCACGCTGTTTGCGGTGGAATCGTGTATTCATAGCCCCTTAAATAAAGTGCATATATTTCTCGTGCATATTATGGCTATAGTAACCACATAACGTTGTCATAGGAAATACTGGAAATGTCCTTGTGCCGCCACACATTTCTCACCTTTTATGGAACTTGCATTTACACTCACTAATTATTCATAGCTATAAATATAGCCATACTTAGTCCGTTAAACAAATTCAAACGCTGCAGTAGAGCAGCCATTGACATCATCCAACACCTAATTGCATAAAATAACTTTACTTACATTATCGCGTGCTTGGAATTCTCTGAACTACATTTAATCTTATAGGATTTTCATTTTAAAAGTTAGTGGCGTTTCAACCCTAGGTTTGCAAAATTTCTAATTTATGTGCAAACGTTCTGAAGAGATTTCTTTGAACTACGTTCTAGCTTTCCTCCAATATTGTGGAGGTTTTCTTCTTGAAGAACTTGCGATTTACTTTCGGTTTTTTATCAAGAATGTATTATACCGATCGCAAGAACAGGCGCACGAACAGCGGGGAATCTGTATAAAGTGTTTCACCTCTGTACACGAATTTGTTGGTACATAGGAACCATACGTAAAGACTCTGAGCGGTAAATTATACGGAAGTTTTGTTATAACAGCACTAACACATTATAACACTGAAATACGTGCTCTCACCACACATCTACATCTATAAAACGTTTTCCGGTCAAATGGTTGACCACACACGGAGAGGATGGAAAGTGGAGGGGAAACAGAACCAGCTTAGAAACAACGCAGTGCGGGACAAGCAATTCCCCGTAATACGGCCACGCGTCCAAACGAAAGCTCTGTATGTAAAGCGGCATTTTATAGGCGTTGTAGGCGGAGTATTTGCTGTATAATTATAAACTCCTGTACCAGTTTGTCGTCAATTAGCGTCATCAATGTGCACAGCCCTAGAGGTGTGTTGCCTAAAATAAACTATGAACAGCTTATGAGGGAAGTGTTGAATGTTTGAACCTAAAACTGAAACATTACATTGTAAACTATGGCTTTAAGAGTCAATAACTGGTAACGGCATAATGAGGGTAGCATCCACATGTGCTGTAAATTAATCATCTTGCATCATTTGCGTAACCAGATAATTCCCTAGGGCGTCTTGGTTCGAGAATAATGAACTGGCTGAGCTTGGGAGGCTGGGAATCTAAGGGCAGCTGTGCAGCCAAAGCGTTACAACGCGGAGGTTTGGTTTAGTATCTGACTTTGCTTCTATTAATTTCTTCCCACCTCTTTCTAGTTATTTCCTGGCGTTATTTACTTATTTTACATAATATTTTTATTTCCCCCCCCCTCAGGCCCTTCCTGGTATGCAGCATGCTGCCATATTAAATAAACAAACGTTATTAATGGGATAGTTAGCAACTTTAAAACTGCTTTTGTACAAATACCTATGGGCAATGAAACTTCATTGCTGTGTAGGAAGGCAATAGCTATTAACCACGTGATAGATGAAGGCAAAAGCCTAATGCTTCTTTACTCACCCACGTACTTAGTACTTTGATATCGAGATTGCACTAAATATGCATGTCTTTGTTTCATTGCTACATACTCCTTTAACTTCGATAGTCATATTGGGGACTTTGACTTAAAATAACTCCTTTACTGAAGATGGCTTAACGTTGATTTTTAATTACTTTTGTTACATGTAACACATTTGCAAACACTCCCAGATGCATACTTTCAGACTCTGCGGAGTGTAGCGAAACATACTAAAAAGAAAACAAATTCCCCACCCCAGTTAGGAATTGAACCCAGCAACACTGAGTTGAGAAAACATTATAATGACTACTAAACACAGAGAAAGTCCAAAAATATATGTTAGAGACCCCTAAATAAAACTAAAACTTTACGGAGAATGTTCAGTGTGTGCGTCTGTTTGTGTTTGTGTGTGTGTGTGAGTGTGTGTGTGTGTGTGTGTGTGTGTGTGTGTGTGTGTGTGTGTGTGTTGAGACGATACCACTATTTCTCGATACTCGATACCGATTCTGATTTTTTAACACCGATACTCGATACTTACTTCATTAAAAATGCAAAAGGCAATAACCTGTTCACCGATTTATTTACTTGTTACTGGTTTTCTGTGTATAAAGGCATGTAATCAATTTTGTATTGCATGTTAATTGAAATATTTCTCCCATTTGACATTTTTCAATTGGCAGCAACTTGATTATATTGATAATGCTACAGGTTATATATCCCCTATTGTTAGTGAATGTTGATGATGATACTAATAATAATAATAATAATAATAATAATAATAATTAATAGTGTTTTCTTCCCTTATTATGTAACAATATTTGTGTTAAATCCTTCCTTTAAAGGGTTTTCTATCCATTATGGAAATAAGTCGTACGGTATACCTGCAAGCTTCATTCAAAACTCACTTATACTGCAGGTTACATGAGTACCTCTATTCCTTCCCGCATTATTTTACATGTTTTCATTTTTACATAATAGTTTATGGAATGTTCCGTTGATTCATCCACAGGAAACGCAGTGAATGTTTATCAAGAACTATCTACATCGCAAATATTTCGGAAATGGAAAGTGCTATTGATTTGCAGTTTTCACAGCATTGATCGGTAGTCAGGGGCTCGTACACTTAGCCTAAAACAGATTTTAATAATACAGAGAAAGTGTATGTTTGAGCAAACATACAATTTTTAAATGGAACTATGCTTAGTTACATCAACATAATAAACGTAGCGTAAATTAAAATGTCAATGGTCTTTGTTGTAGGATTCTAGTGTAAGTGGTTTACGAGAAATCGTATTTTGAAAAGTTTCCACCCTGCCAATTGTTTGTCCCATTCAACCTGCTTAGCTGTTAGGTACGATGTTGTGTTAGTTTGTGACAGTTCAAGCAGTAAGTTGTAAGTGGAAGATGTGGTTGACTAATGCAGAAAAAACCGACATGCTCATGGTGTATGGAGAGTGTAGGAAGAATGCAGTTCGTTCCTGTACGGTGTATGCGAAAGCGTATCCCAATAGACCTCGACCATCTCGGCAATTATTTATCAACCTCTTCAACCAATTACGTTAAAGTGGTACTGTAACACCTATAAAACGTAACAGAAGCAAGTGACTGGAGAAGAGGCAGAAATTAATGTTTTACCTGCTATTGCAGTAGATCCGCAAATTAGTTCCCGCACAATCGCACGTGGAAGTGGCATAAGTCAGGCAAGTGTACTGCGCATTCTCCATCGACATAGGTTCCATCCCTATCACATCTCTCTCCATCAAGAGCTGCATTTAAACGATTTTGAGAATCGTGTTGACTTTTGTACATGGACATTAAGACATGATACTCCAGATTTATCATGTATCTTGTTTAGTGATCAGGCAACATTTACTAATCATAGCCAGGTAAACCGCAGAAACATGCACTATTGGTCTGTTGACTATCCCCCTTGGCTTCGTCAGGTGGAATGTCAGCGTCCATGGAGTTTAAACGTGTGGTGTGGGATAGTGAACCATCAGCTCATAGGCCCTTTGTTCATAGAAGGAACAATGAACTCGCAAAAGTATCGCAGCTTCCTGAAAGACCATCTGCCACAGATGCTATGTCCAGCCCATAGTGCAAAGCACTACAGCTTGTCTTAACGGATTGTTTCCAAATCGTTGGATAGAACGAAGAGGGCGTGTACCTTGGCCGGCCCTTTCAACGGATCTGACCCCTTTAGACTTTTTTCTGTGGAGAAGTTTGAAAGACACTGTCTACAAGGATGTACAAACTACACCAGATGATATAAAACGACGTATTACTGCAGCCTGCTCTGAAATTTCCGCTGAAATGCTAGAACGTGTGCAGCAGTCTTTCCATAGCACACCGGAAGCGTGTGTTGAAGCTGCCGGTGATCATTTTGAACACAACCGTTGAAGGGCTATGTTCTCTTTACTTGTAAGAATCCACAGTAGTATTGTAATTCCCTTTTGTATTTCTTTAGTTTTTGCTACCATAGGTTCTACAAGTGTCGGTGCGTAAAAGTTTCAAAATAAGATTTCTTATAAACGACTTGCACTAGAGTCTTTCAACAAACGTCACTGACATTCTAATTTACCTTACCTTTATTCCGTTGATGTAACTAGGCATTGTTCCATTTAAAAATTGTATGTTTGCTCAAAAATAGACTTTATCAGTATTAGTAAAATCTGGTTATAGGCTAAATATACGAGCCCCTGACTACCAATCAATGGTGTGAATACCCACATCAATAGCACTTTCCATTTCCAAAATATTTGCGGTGTAGGTTTTAGGTGATTTATCCTGTATATATCGTGTCGTATACATATAAAATGTGTAATTTGCGTGTGAGAGAGAGAGCAGTATTTTTAAGAGATTAAGAGATACGGCACGAGGATTTTGAGAATTCCTAACCCTAACTATTCATTAAATGGAAAAGTTTTCGTTATCTTTGATTTTCTCAAATTTTTCTTTAAAATAGCTCAAAAATGAACCAAGCCCATTCCGAAGTCGTTATTTATTCATGGAACATACAATTTTTTTAGAAACAATATTGACATAATTATATGCAGTTGATAGCTTAATCAATTTCATAAATTATAGAAGTACTATAACTAATGTATATAGGGTGGACCATTTAAGTTGAGAGACTGTACAACATCTCCAAAACTAAGTATTGTAGAGAACAAGAACAACGTACCTTGTATTCTTTTACATTCTAAAAATTGTGCAAATTCACTTTGCAAATATTTTGTAATATATTACTTGTTCGCTCCAGTCCGGTACTTTAAAGAAATTCAACACACGGACTAAATTAAATTTAGAACAATTGCTTACGTCCGAAATATTGTTACTAAGTTTTGAATAGTCTGAAATGGCGTGTGCGAAGCCGCTTTCTGAAACAAGAATTTAGTGTTTGTTCCTCAACGCCGGCGAAATACGAATTCTCTTCTCGTACCTTGGTGTTGCCCCGGAAGGATCCGAGAGAGCGCTCATGTGCGTTGACCTCAGTCGCCGGGTACAGCGCCATCATTCTCTCCTCAGCCTTCCCTCTGTTGGTTTCTCCTGATAAACGCTGCCGATAATGCAGAGTGTGAAGTTGGTATTGATGTAAGAATTATTAGGTTTTGAGTTATGAATTGAATAGTAATTCATTTTGGAAAGAAGCCTGAGAAAATTGTAAATTTATTAATGAGATTTTTGAATTTCTCTTTTAGAAATAATCGAATAGTCATAATTACATCTAAAGCAAACTCAACTTTACGAGTCTTATGTCTCACGATTTTCTCTATCTATTCTCATCTATTTTCATAGCTCCTTTATAGATTATTAAAAAATGTTGTATTTATAGCTAATAAACTTCTATTGCAGTACTCGGTTTGTATGCATATAAAAGCACAATGAAGACTGAAACGAAGTCATCTGCTAAGTTAAATCGATATATGTTAGGCAATATATTACATGTCACTTTCATGAGTACATGAGAAATAAAATAAATACAATATAGGGTTTAATGTACTGTTTAATGCTGTACTATAACTTCAAAGGTACAGCAACAAAGCGGTTCCAAAATTGTTTTGCTAAAATACTTTATATAACATAGTGACGTATTTTAACGAAATCTTTATTCCCTAAAGTAAATTTTAATTAGTTATACATAGCTTCCGATTAAATTCTCAATTGCTTTTACACGGTGTTTTATTTATGTCAATATTTCAAACAAAATTCCTAGAGCCATTTCTGACAAAATAGCAATTAAGGAACTATTGAAAATAAGAGTTTCTTGGGATGAGAGTTTAAAAAAAATATTCACCTTGCATTTACACAACATGTTTCATAATTTCAATTCTATGCTATGTTTGAATTTTATGAAATATTCACACAGTAACTGTTTTAGCACAAAGCATTATCTTCCGAGTGAAATCGATTACGCCCCTTTATTAATTATAAATGTTTGGTTGCTGATTACCCATCACTTTGGAAATTCACTTAGTCAGCACTCCTTTCAGTAATACAAACTCCTTAGGCTGCGTATTTCGCTAAAGTCCTCCATGTTTGGTTTATACACCGACATGAAGGAATTTTTTCTGTATTGTTTGAGAGAAGCCAAAACGTTTTAAGTCGGAGCCATAACCTTCCTCTCGGGAGCACACTCCAACTTCCCGCCCGCCTCGGATCATTAGTCTTGTTGGAACTCCAGCACGTACCCACACTCGTGTCTGGGGTATATGCCCCTCGGCAGCAAGGCGTCTTGCACACTAACAATCTCACCAACAGTCAAGCGAAATACGACCTTAACGACATGGACGCGAAAGGTGAACTTTAATCCTCTCCAAAGTGTTTCTCTCTCTTGGAAGTAGTATTTCCTTGGTATATAGCGAGCGAGGAATGGCAACAGTACGTGTGTAAACAAGGGAGTAAATACGCACGAACTGCAATTTAAAATGATGTGAACCTCTTAACACCGTGTCAATGTTGCCGAGATTTTGCACTTAGGCTTCAGAGATCCTGCTTCTGAAATTCCTTTACCAGGGAAAGATAATTACACACAAAATCCAAAACTGGCAACTTGAATCTGTTTGGATTGTATATAAACCTAGCTACTATGAGTGATGATCCTGATTATTCTGCATACATTATTAACATTAAAGCCGCGAGATAGAGAGAGAACATATGAATAACACAGGTACCAAAATATAGATTATAAAACCCTGAATTAAAATTATACATTTCGCTGTAAACGGGTGTCTTTAAGCTCTAATATACAGGATGTTTTGAAGAAGGTTTGTTGCTGCTAAGTATTGAAAGTCAGTTTGAAGAAGATGTATTATATTTCGACTGTTGGGGAGCCGAACTTGAAGTAGTTGCAACTGCACGTATGGTAAATAGTTTCCGGTAGCATTCGCCCCAAATGTACTTTCCGGTGGCCTTAGCACCAGGTTAAAGAACAATAACGTTGTAATTTTTTACTGTTTCTTTAAATATTATATATTTATGTTTGCCTCAGCTGCGTCAGTATTTATTTTTAGAGACATGAATGTCTTAGCAGGAAGTGGTGCGACTGAAGAATGTGGACTTACACAGATTAAAATTTGTTTTTTACTTCAAATTTATTAATGCTTGACACGATTTAAATAACACTTCACTGATATATAGAGAGAGAGCTGTGAGACTTTTTTTATTAATTACTTGCACTTTTAACACGTAAACTATTTTTGTTCTACAAAATACATTATTAAACTTCTCGAGGACACATCTCGCGTCCGGTTAGGAACGCTGTCTACAAGCAACTGACTTCTGAATTTGTAAATTTTGCTCCATTTTAGTTTCTGATTGGCTAATCCTAGTCTAATACAATACCTTCATTTAACTAAAGCTTTTTCTGGTTGTTGCTTGGCTATTTTATAAACTGTCACAAAAATTACATTATTGTTGCTCCAAGAATTACCAGTAGCATTTAAACTTTCTAATTCATTATTGCCTCAAGGTTACCTCATTTTTACCTCATTGTTAGCAACTTTTAACCTATTATTCTCGCAGCTCCTACACCATTAAATTACATAATACATTCACATAACATTATTGAACATGTACATATTAATATAAACATTAATACAATGACTGTTAGATACATTTTTATACATTGTTATATACACATATTGCTTTAAGGCGGGCTGTTATTGAATTATATATATAATTATATATATAGGTATTATATAATTAGACTGAAATCATTTAAGTGTTAAAAATACTGCTTCAGTTTTGAAACCCATTAGGTAATGCTACTAAAGAAATAAACAGAAATCTTAATAAATTCTCACAAACGCTTTTATTTACAGTTACACTAAACACACTAATTTTGTCTTCGTCACAGGCTTTTTAGCATTCTGATCCGCTATAATTCCGGTTCACTGTGACGACCACCAACGTTGTTGTACACATTGTAGCTAGGAATGATGTTCTGGTAAAATCGCTCCATCAATTCTGTAACTCTGCAATCTGTTGTGCAGCGACCGCAATTCGTGCCAAAATTTCTTCCTCTGACTGTACCGGCTCGAACAAGTGTAGAGATCTGACATCAGCTGCTCGTCTGACGTAAACACCGATCGTGGTGACTAGCCGGTTTTATATTAGACATACCGACTCGAAATTATTATTTTAGTACAGAAACGGTAGGTTTCCGGACATGGGTTCCTTTTCAAAACCGATTTACTCAGTCCCCTCTACAAGTTCTAAAAGCTTGTAAGTGGAGTTTCCAAACAACTTTTGTGCTATGCTTATATATACAGGATATTTCGTAAGCAAGGAATATTGGAAATAAAACTAAAATTAACTCATTTTTTAAAAAAATTTCCGGCACGTCAAACGCAATATTTTAAAGGAAAACTTTACTAAACAAAAAACAATTCTCAGCCATTGTTGTGCAGGATGAGTCGTCATCGATAAAAATTTTAAATGGCAACCTCATTTTTTTTCTGAAAGGCATTTACTGAGTTGCATGAATAATTTCATTTGTCTCAGACAAAAGATTTGGTTGCTATGGGAACAAATGTGTCTCCTCGTTTTCTTTTTACGGGGATATTTGAAATATAGAATATTTGTTACGAGGCCTGCTAATATGGAAGAGTTAAAAACGAGGATCAGGAAAGAATGCAGAGATGTGCCACCAGTAGTGAATTATTAAATGATTAGAATTTAAATTTGTTAGAGGGTTGTATAAACTGTGGAAAACATTGTTAAACAAGCCAAAAATTGAGCTGTTACAATAAAAACCAAAACTTTTGTATGAAAAAGAATAAAAAATATATGTTGCCATTTAAAGTTTGTCATGGACACCCCTGCACAATAATCGCTAAAGATTTTCTTTCTTTCTTTGTTTTTTTTTTAGTTTTGTTTTATTATTCCTTATTTATTAAACACTCTCTATGTCGGATGTTTAATATTTATATATGACAGTATATAATCCTGTTTTTGTTGCCCTGGGCATCAAAGGCGCTGAACACTGATGAGTAGGGCCTGGATTTTAATGACCTAAAACGGCAAAATATGCAAGCATTTATAACCTAAAACTCATATAAATATGACATTAAATGTTAAAATATGACTTTATATAAGTTTATTAAATACATTTTTGTGCGTGTACTATGTAGTACAAAATTAGCTTCAGAACAAACTGAGAATATAGTACTTACTTTTTGTAGTGTTTGAAAATAACCAGCACTTATGTTTTTAAATTTATTAGTGTCGCTTTAACATTAAAGTCATGACGTGACTACAATAAATTACTTATTTCTGAACTGTCTGCATGTCTGAAAAAAACACAGTGAAAACAATAACATCTATCCAAGCAATAAAACCATGTTTTTACTACTGCACACCGCTTGTTTAAGGTATTTCAAACAAGTTAACACGTCCTGTCAATCTTCACTTTCTGCAGAGTTGCACTGGATCACAAGGTGCATTTTCAGGTTTTAATTTTCAAAGATCTACGTTTGTCGCTGAGAATAGTTTTGTACCTGGAAAAGCTCCTATCCACACCTTAGGGCGTTACAGGAACGCATTTGAAGGCGGAGAGGTCGCTGCAGGGCAACTTTGGTTCATTGTTTTCAAATATTGTGGTATTTCAAGAAAGACTGTGACTAATTTTGCACATTGTAGAATATCGGATTCCGCTGGAGAACACTTTGGAATTGTTGTTCGCCTCGCGTAACAATGCCTTACATCAGCGAACCGATTAGTGTGTTACGTTGCTTGCTTACTACAAAGCTATTATGAAAGCTTAGTAGTAATGATATTGTGTTTATTTGTGACAATAACACCTAAAACATTGTCATGTGAGCAACATTTTTATTCTGGTGTCCTTAAACATATGACAAACATGACCTATTATGGCAAACTTTGGACGAAATATGGCCTTATATTAAAATTTCTGAACATAACTTTATATGCTCAATAAAATTCATTGTTCTGTATGATAATACCTGTATTCGTGCATAAATTGTAAAATTCACCCTAAAGTTCAGCAAAAATAAAATCCGGACCATGCTGATGGGTGACGATACATAAAACTAAATGATAATTTGGAATGTGCATTTTGTAAGGAAACTTTTCAGACTTAGTTTAGGGTAGTTCCCCGGCGTTTGCCAGTTATGAGGACCGAGAAACATTGGAAAAAACTTCAGTCAGGTAGAACGGTCTGGCGGAACCCCAGATCCGGGCGTTCACTAAGTTTGACTCTGGACTATATTGTGGAGCGAAGGGGATTCGGCACCTATCCAGTGAATCCGTGAATGATAGTGCACATAGGGCATTCTTTTCCCGGACATGCTGCACCAAAACACCATTGCCGACACTTTTAACCCTGAAATAGATCAAATATGGTGAAGGATGAATGAAATGATTAATAGGACGAAATGGAGGGACTGGAAATTCGGGAGATGAAAGAAACCTCTAGCATTCGCCTTCCGACGCGGGAAAGTCCCAAAAGAAACTATGGGTCAGAGTGGGTGGTCGCCGGAGAATCGAACCTGGGACCACCCGAATAGTAGCCAAGATGCTACCGCCACAGCCATCCCGCTCGGTACATCTCTATTTACTTTCTGTCACTTGCGTTAAGTAGAGGTGAAAATGTCTAATTTTTTGTTGGAATGGAATACTCTCTATACACACTAGGTACGTGTTAGCGAAGATTACGTTAAACTATAAACGATATAGTGAGTGACGAATTTTGTTTTGTTGCTGAAAGTTTACTTTCCCTAGCTTATTTAGTTTCACTAATTACAACTACTCTAATTTTCAAACCCATATATAGGATACATGAAATATTTCTGCTCCAAAGTACTCAAACTTAATCTTTCCTTGTCTTAATTATTATTCGCCTTATTGGAATAAAAGAGAATACTCACTAAAAATCTTTTACAGCTATATGCAGGACTTTTAAACTTTTGTCCTGGAAAGAAGTCGCATCATTTCCAATTTAATCAAAACATCCAAAAATGTTAAACAAAACCTTATTATTCAAGCGTATTTTAGCACATATATTTTTATAGTGCTCTTTATTCCCATAAAACATCACCGTTTTCTGATTTTCCTTGCTTCGGAATTCTAAATGTCCAAAAGTTATTGTCAATATAACTGCTTAAAATACTAAGTCGATTTTCCTCATCTTACCAGGGGGCTCTGAGGAAGGGGTGAGCCCGAAGATCTTCGAGACAAATTGTTTTGGCTAGTTTCAACAGAGGACCCAAAAAAAATTATAACGCTCCATACTAACCAATTTAAATATCTCTCTTAATTCAGGATTACGTTTGCGTACGTGTACAGCTATTGCTTGCAAAAAGTACTTATTATCCTAAATGCATGCCTTTATTTTGTATCGATTTGGAGAAAATCTTATTTTGTGCATAAGATATAAAACACAGGTCTGTTTGCTTACTCTCTTCCCTCATCTTTTAAAAAGGCTTATAATTTGGGTAAACAAAAGACAATTGATCGGTTTTTGAGGTCTATTGCCATGAAATAAACATGACTTTATGTACATAGCATGCCGAGCGAAAGGGGTGTGTATGTGTGTGTGTGTGTGTGTGTGTGTGTGTGTGTGTGTGTGTGTGTGTGTGTGTGTGTGTGTGTGATTTCAATACCGATGCACACGTGACTTTTGTTGTAGAAACTTTTCAGAGGAAGAAATGAAGCGCAGGACACACAGGGCGGCGACTAGATCTAGCAAGGTAGGCTGGGATGCAGGTGGGGGTCCCTAACGTCTCCATATGTTACACCCTGACACCAGCGATATTGCCCACACAGACCGCCCTCTCCACAGAGAGGTACCGGACGCCGTGTGTGCGCGCGCGCCCATCTTAAAGCATGTATATAATTAGCCGAAAAGAACAAAACATCCTGAATAATTTTTCGACCACATCCAAGCACTTTTAAAATTGAATTACTTTCAATGCAATAGTTGACAGCACTGTCATATGCGAAGCACAAGTCGCATCCCCTATCAAGAGCTATCATAGGTCAGTTACGAAGTAAATGAACGCGGGCAGTGTGCCAGCCATCCTTCTAGCTCGAACACGGACAAGGTTTGTGTGTGCACTTTCAATGGATAACGGCAGAAAATACTGTCTCCCATTATATTTTAATGCATTTTACTGCGCACTCTGGAGTTTAGTAACCAATAAGTTAAGATATAATTGCAAGCAAAGCATCTTGTTGAAGGATAAAGTTAAATGTTCAGGTTTGATATCGATGGAAAGCTTATAAGTTACATAAATGAAACACTGACTCAAAATAAAAGGCTATTTCACTGTTATCATACATTGCTTTTAATAGCGAATAGATTGATATTGTATGTTTGTATTCGAAATTGGATAAAAAATTTCACTTGAAACTTAACTTTCAATAATTCTCTTATGTTTAATGCATGCTTCTTTAAATTGGATATCAACATAGCCTAAAATAAAAACAATATTATATTATTTGCCTTAATATGGCTTCAAAACATGTGTTTAGCTACAATGCTAATAGTATCCACACATGTCAATCGTCCTTTATTTTACGTGGGTTCACCTAATATTTTTCCATAGCCTTAGTAACAATGTAACAACGATTCAAAATCCTGGCTGGTGATCTTAATTGCTGAGCTACAAATTCGCTCAAGTATTCAGCATATACCAAAAACTTTCAAAAGCAGGCTTCAGACGAAAATCAATGGGGCTGGTAAAGTTTAATGTATACTAGGAATATTGGGAGACGAAGAGCGGTACGAGGCACTGTGCTCGAAGAAAGAGTTCTGCGTGCTGTGGATGCAGACCCATCACAAAGCACAAGACGGATGTCTGTAAGGGAAAGAGTTAGTCATATGACTATCTGGAGAATTCTACATGAAAATCTTCTGTACCCGTATCACCTTCAACGGTGCAAGGATTAAATGAGACGGACTTGAGCCAAAAAGACGTTTCTTTCAACGCATGTTACAGCGGTGTGCCGTGTTCATCAATTTCCTAGCCTGTATCTTAATCACGGATGAGCCTGGTTTTATTCGCGACGACATCTTCAATTTTCATAATACTCATTACTGGGCGTTTGAAAATTCTAACGAAGTACGATAAGACGACCATCAACAGAGGTTCTCTCTCAACGTTTGGGGTGGAATCATTCACGGCCACCTTATTGGGTCCTACTTCTTCCCTCCGCGTCTGAATGGACAAACCTGTCTCCAGTTTCTCAGAAATGAGTTGAATAACTTAACTGATAATGCGCCTCTGGACATCATCAACAAATGTGGTTTTTACACGATGGTGCTCCAGCTCCTTTCAGTACGATAGTTCGTAAATTTTTGAATGATCGATTTTCGCAAACATGGATTGGTCGAGGGGGACCCATTGCATGTCCTACTCGATCACCTGATTTGAGTCCAATGTATTTTGTTCTTCGGGGAAATTTGAAGTCCTTGGTTTATGCGACTCCTGTACCTGATATAAATTTTGAGAGGACGCATCAAAACTGAATTTGATCAAATACGACACAACCAGGTATTTTCAACGAGTACGCCAGTGCACGGAATACAGGCTTACTGCATGCATCAAAGCAAGAGGAAGTCACTTCGAGCAATTTTTCTAACTTTAGAGTTTGTGTTGTAACTCTGAAATAAATGATATTCAGTCCCATGTTCATATGAACTTTTTTTACTGTTTGATGTCAGAAACACGTTACCAAAATATATGACGCCAATAAAGATATACCTGTATGATTGGTGTAGTTTTCATCACTGAATGGGAAGCTTGGATATGCAAGCTATTTGTATATTATTCGCTTCCGTATTCTACTACACCTGCTGAAATAAAAATATAACATTCTTCTACATCAAGAATAGCTGGATGGAGTATGCAGTTCTCTGTTATAAAGAACGTATTATTGATGTAGATGGATACGACGAAGAGTTCTTAGAAAATTTAACTTCATAAGCTCTACCTTCCCAGCTCGCTTCTTATGTACACCAGTCAAACTAAAAGTGGCCGGTCTTCCTCAAAGTCCCGTAGAGTGAACGTGAGATTCACAAGCGTCAATTTCTGTGTGCCGCTTGGGCAAACTATAATACAAACCACAAGACACTTAAGTAGCAGTGGTGTAGATACTTAAAATCTACACAAGCACCTCGAGTTCTATTCTCCGTAATGAATTGTCTTCCTTTATTTCGTTTAACTCGTTTTACTGTAATATAGTTAGGTAAACAATATTGCTTGTTTTACTTCATTTTACCTACAAATATAATTACAATTATGGTGAAATTTGGGATTATAAAACTAAATTGACTGAGTATGAAACCACCTCCCAAACAATAAAGGTTACCATTCACAAATATGATGGACTACTAAATAAATCACCGTATAAACACGAAGAAGACCCGTTGTATATTTATTAATGTATTTTAAATGAAATGAAATCAAAGTTGAGTATATCCAAGGAGATTTGGAATTGCAACCTCAAAAACATTAAGTTAACTCTCTACCACTGAGATTAAAGTTGTATTAAGCGTGGCATTGTAACGAGCTGTAGTCATACTCCCTTAGAATCATAAATCAATAAAGTGTGTTTTGGTTACAAATATTCAGTGTTGAAACACTCTGAAACACCTGTCTGTATGAAATCTCCTTAATGAATTGTTTTCTCGGAAGCCTTCAGTGGTTACAGTTGTGCTCCCCATTATAACTACTACAAGAATATGCGTAGTCTTGTGAACAAACCCTGGCTGTCTCGAGCGCTCACGGAAGTACCCGATTCGAGCTCCGTCACTCGGACGCCGGCCAATTTTAAAAGCCGAAGCTTTTAGTCATATACTTATTACATAACAAATACTGAGAATATACTTGAGCAGGTGCTTTGAAACTACTAAATTATAAAACAAACAGACGCAATGTTAACCTAGAGTTAGCTCCGCTGTGTATCCCACAGTGTCAGGCTGCGCACTGCCAGATATTTTATATCTTTTCAGTGATTACTGGCTTTGGGCTCTTCATTTTACCTACCCAAAATTGTGTTCCCATTCTCATGGAAATTTCCCAACTGTCTCCTTCGTTAGTAAAATGCAATGGTTCGCTTCACTTATCAGTCGTCTTGAAATTCATACTGGAACATATCCAATTGCACTTCTCAATAACAGAAAAAAATGCATTATCAGTATCAATCATATAAAACCCTTTGAATTAAATACCACTTATGTTAATATTAAATTTGTTAAAATTTATGTTAAAATAAATCGTATGTTAAATTTAACAATCATTTAAAAGGAGTAACTCACAGTGAATTTACGGAGTGTTAAATTAATAATTGCGTATGTGTATCTAAGATGTTGCAGCAACGTTATAAACTTTGGATATATATAAATAGGATTCTTGTCATTAAATGTATTTATCTCTAACTTTCTGCAAACCACTCAAATACTCGGGACTAAACTACATGTTTGATAGCTATTTGCAGTAGATAATATTCAGTGTTGCGAAATACATACCTTACGTAACTTTACAGTTTTACTTTTGCAGCAGCATTCCATACAGCATTTCCGATTTTACAATAAGAGTTTAAAAAACTGTGTTAGCACATGTATAAGTGAGTCGTTCGATCGTCAGCTTTATGAACAGCGTGGCTCAAAAACGGTAAATGACAAAGCAATATAGAAATACGTAAGTTGCCTGTTTAGGAGATACCCTATATCACAGTCACACAACAATTAGCACCATATTTTGGTTGAGAGGTATCTTTATTGTTTGTTTTGATGTTATCCCCACGTTTGGGAACCAATTTGAGAAAGTTTATATTTACGTAGTTTACTCGTCTCACGCTTGGGAAGCCAATTTGAGAGAGTGTTTTGTTGGAGTTACGCTCCAAGTTTAAAAAAATAAAATATTTTGTTATTAAACTGCTTCTATAGATATTATTTATGTTTGTTTTTGCCTCGGCTGCGTCAGTATTGTTTTAGAGACACGTATCTCTTAATCAGGATTTGGTGCGACAAGAATGTAGACTTCTTAAAATTCACTTCTTTTTATTAACTCTTGACACAAATTAAATAGCACTACACTTATACTAAGAGCTGTGAGATTCTTTTATTTAATACGTGCACTTTGTTATCGTGTATACATAATTTTCGTTACACACGAATACGTAATATTTCTTTAGAGAACACATCTTCCATCCGGTCACTACCAAGGTCTACAAGCAACTGAACATATTTCAACCGTCCTAAATCCGTAAGCTTCTGTATTACAAGTCTCTGATTGGCTAATCCTAGTCCAATAGAATACCTGCATTTTACTAAAGCTTTTTCTGGCTGTTGATTGGCTATTTTTAAATTGTCACAAAATTTACATTATCGTTGCTCTAATCATGACTAGTAACATTTAAACTCTCAAACTCATTATTGCCTCAAGGTTATCTCATTGTTAGCAACTTTAAACTTATTATTCTCAAAGCTCTTACATTATTAAATTATGTAATGCATTCACATAACATTAGTAAACATGTTTACAATAATATAAGCCTTTGAAATGACTGTTACATACATTTTAAATATTATTACATACATATTGCTTCAAGGTGGGCTGTTATTAAAATTACATATTATATAATTTAATTGAAATTACTCAAGTGTTAAATATACTGCCTCATGGTTTAAACCGTTTTCAAGATTTCGAATAAACGTCACATATTTGGGCGTTGAAATTAAGAGCAAAATGCCTGTCTGATAGGTTTCGTAAATATTGTTCAAATTTCTCTTCATTCTTGTAGAAGTTTGTGTAAATATAAAAGCTTAAGAAATGATTAAAATACCTGCTGCACTAAAAGTGTTGAAATGGTTCATATATATTGCTGATGTGAAGTAAATTATTTCCAGAAGAAAGCGGGAAATAGTTACGGAGGATAACTAGGATCTAAATTCTCCGATAAAACAACAAATGAGAACACTCGTTACGAAGCATGCTTTATTTATCACCTAGGCAGTCAACGCAGCACATAATTTAACTTCAATCTCTTTGGCACACTTCGGAATACAACACAACTGATCCGTCGAATCACAACACAAACTGAACTGCACATGGCACTTTTAAATTTCATCTGTCCAAATTTGACAGCTTCGAAACTTCATCACTAAATGAACTGTCAACCGGGAGCTAGTCAGATATTCATATTGCCTGCGGGGGAATAATACGCAATGCGTTCGTTGCGCGGCTATTGTTCTGAAGTGCCGGTCGAAGGCCCCACCAAGGTACCGAGCCGGCAGCCCACAGGTAGCTTTACGCGCACGGTCAGAATATAGTTTGCATTTCATATTTTAAGCGGCAAGCTTCAAAATGCTTTTATTTCTTGTGCCAGGTATCTTTCTCTACAAAGATAAGCAACGACACTATACGTAATTATTGTCGGTGTTGTTATATTTGAAGGTTGAATGCGCAATATTTCACTGTAGTATTCCCTAATTGCCAACATTTATCACAATAAACGGGTATGATAATGAATGGTGAAATTGTTAAAGAGTTTTAACAATATTTTCGCAATGTTCTAGATTTAGTCCATTTCTTTGGAGACTAGTTTGAGAAGAGTTTTTACAAATAATCAGCAGAGTTTAAGAATTCTCTTTCACATAACAGATAATTGTCAGAATTTGCATGTTACTTCTTACTACCATTGAATAGCTAGTCGATGAAGTCCTTACTTTTTATCATTCCAAGCAAGATTTAAAGAACAATATTTGAGATGTTAAAAAGAGAAAACGTAGTAATCACATCTACAGTGTGATCTATATAAACCTGAACCACTTTAATATCGAACCAATATTAGGACGCATGTGCAACTTTGGGATAATATTGACGCAGTCACGCTACGACCTCCAACAATGAAGCAATACCTTTGTCTCACGATTGCTGCTTTTCTCCTCCTAGTTGTTTTTTTTTTTTACTTTGCCACGGCTGCTTGAGCGTGAAACTTTAATCACTGGGTTTGCGTGAGTGTGTGTACATAGAAACACGAACGCTTACTTGGAACACTTTTATTCACCATTAAAATAAGACTTAAGAATTGCCGATTACTTTTAAATTCTTAAGATGTTACTGTGTGTTTTCCAAGACCGAAGATTATCAATTACATCTGATCGTTAGACCCTCTTGCAAGTTCGCACTCAGTCTTCGGAACTCAACGAGGCTGTTGTTCCGCAATTCAAGAGTGCCCCAGCGAGAGTATCTTCATCAACGCGCGGTACAAAGAAGAACTAACTTCCCCTCGCTCCCCTTAAAAATTTCGCCCCAGAACTGAGCGTCATAAAGCTTCTAGTGAATTTCACTTCCTGGTCATGCAACTGCACCCATTATTTCCAGGAGAAACTGGCTTCAGCGGTTTGACCCTTTATACCTGGGGCTGGTCCCTAATTAATTAAGCTATGCCTGTCTGGTCTTTCTGTCGCTTTTAACAGTCAACAATTTTCCCAATGCTTCTCCTTTTGATACATGCACTGGTTTTAAATATTTTATTATTTATTTTATTTCGCTATCCTTCCCAAATTGTTATGATAATTATTGACTTTATAATTTCGGCTTCAATATAATAAACATTTGGGAGATTACATTACTTATCGTACATTGTTCCTCAGATCAAGTGTTGCAAATATCCTCCACCGGCATCCTACATATCTGCACTCGTTTCACCATATTCTGCGACCTTCTACGAAGAGTTATCCCGCCAAAGTTGCTTATTTCAATACTAATGGATTCACGGAGTTCAGAAGTTTTCAGAGGCCTATTAATATACTCTATTTTTAAGATATCCCTATAAGAAAAAATCCGACGAAGTTAGGTCAGGTGATCTGGGGGACCACAGACATTTTGAGATTATTTGATTATCAAAGAAACTGATTACAAGTTGCATGGAGGAATTAGATTATGATACGTTGCTCCATCTTGCTGGAAATAACCCTTTGTCATTTCGTTATCATCCAGCTGCTCCACAAATGTATTGAATATGCCCATATAAACTGTGTCTACAGTCATCAAAGAAAATGGGGTTAACAATCCTGGAAGCTGACACCGCGAACCATACTCCAACCTCTCATCATGCAGTGGTATTTCGTAGATGACATGGGGGTTTACAGCAACCCAGTATTTGCCGTTTTGTGTGTTGATGACAGATGAGACCATGCCTCATCTGTAAACCATGTTATGGAGAGAAAGTCTGCACATGGAATAAGAAAAACCCTGAAGCCATCGAGGATAACGTATACGTTTTTCATGATCTGCTTCTTACAATTGCTGCACCATATGCACACTGTATGGTAGCAATTCCGATTTCTTCGCAGCTCTTTGACATATGCCATATGAATAGCCTGTCTCCTGGCTCAATGAACGCAACGATTTCTTTGGAGAGTTCACTAAACGTTTTCGAACATTATCAATGATGGTCTATGTTTTTTCACTTTCACTGATGAGTACACCAGTTGTCTCCAGCTTTCTTACTAGCGATAAAATTGTTGCCTTTGTTGGAACATCGCGCACATTGAATTGTTTTCAAAATTCTTGTTTTGTTGTTATCAATGAATCTGTCTTCCAGTACGTTTTCACAAAAAACATTCTCTCGTTGTAAGTACTGCATGTTCCTGTTAAGACTGAAGTTGTAAATTAATTTGCACAAATATTGAAAGTCCGGACTAAGAATTACATACAAAGCGACAGTGCTGAGTTTCTACAATATACCAAAAGACTTAAATTGTAAAATTACAACGTTAATTGTCAAAGTAAATGTTTTACAGTAATTGGTTGTTTTAAGCTCAAAGCCACCTATATTTGTTGAAATTAAACAAAACAAAGTGTTTATTTATCATTGGTACTTTGATCACAGCGTTGGTAACAATGCCACCAAATGTTTTACCGCTAAAAGAGGCGGTGCCACAAGTTTAAAAATTCTATATCTTATTTACGTGAATTCTTATACGCACCATTTTGTCCAAATTCAGCATTAAAAATTGTGATGCGCATTAGATTAGAGTGCAAGATAGTTCCGCAGTTCGCTGGTAACTGCATACAAATTCATTATACCTATGTTGCGTCACAATCATTGTCATTCTCTACTTAGTTACAATTATCGTTGGTCTGTTATTTCAACGGGAGTCTCAAGTCGGGAAATGGAGGGAAAACAAAGAACATCTTATTACGCTGCTTTCAAACAACTGCAGGAAGAGAGTGCAGTGTAGCTAAGAGCGTTTGCTTATGGCGGCTACAGAAATTAGCATTAGTTGCAACTAAAGCTAGCAGAAAGGTACTTGTAATACTGGCAGTAGTAACTGTTCATTTCAAATGTTTATGTAGTGCCACAGGTATTTCATGTTCACTTCAGTAAGTAGGGCAAGTGATTCACTGTGTCACATAACAATAGGCTAGGTACATTTTGAAATGTCATGTACAAATCCATGATGTAGAAAATAAATTTAAATATATTTATTATACACTAATTTGAATACATACGCCAACAAACTGTTTTTTATGATATTAAGCGGACACTGAACTAACATCACTAACTTCTGTGTTTATAAAACTAGACTGATAAAATTTTACTCTTTGTTTTATGTGATTAATAATAGCATCTCTGCAATCTTTCAGGTTACTATGGTAATTGCTTTACATTTTATGAATACTTTAATTTAAAAACTTTGCTATTATCATATATAAAGTCCCTTGGACCAAACGTTTCAAAGTTAGTGTCTGAAATCCATTAATATGTATTCTAATAGGTGTGAATTACTATCTAGTTTCATTGTTGAAACCCATTCTATTAGTTTAAAATTTGTAAACTTGTGTTCCTCAGTTTTTTTGTTTTTTTAAGATTAATTTTGTTTTGTCTTTGTTAGCTCTGTTTCATTCCTATGAACTAAGATACTACTTCTTTTATGTAGGTTATAAACCTGTTTTTCCTCACACTTACTAGATATGGACCGCAAATCTTCTCTCTTATGTTTTTTGTGATCTTCCGATACTTCTTCCCAATGGTTTCATGTCCCTGACTAAATAACCAAGATACATAAAGCTTTAATAGTAACATTTAATTACTAGACATCCAGAAACTTCAATATGAAATTTCAAGTTATTCTAATAAAGACTGTGATGCGAGGGATTTTTAAAAAGCTAGAAAATGCTAATACCAAAAAACCTGAAAAGAAAATTTGAAGCAGTTGCACTAACCCTAAAACGGACCAGTTTTAATTGCATTATTATATGCCAACATACTTAATGTGATTATAACCAGTAACTGGTCTTCTCCCTAGCGCAGTGGTGGCGCAGGTGCTTACTAAACGGAGACCCGGGTTCGCCTAGCTCGGGATGCACTCATCCTCGTTAGGTCCCTGAGGGACCAAGGAGCTACTCGATTGTATAGTAGCGGTTCCAGGTTAAGGCGGCCGAGAGGGACCTCGGGAGCTGAACAAGTCCCAACCTCCACTAATCCACTCTATTGTTGATACCTGTTGTGGGCAGAAGTAGGGGACGGGCGGCAGGCCAGAATCGGAACAAGAGACAACCCCACATCCGAAACATTTTTAACAAAAATACCTTTTGAGTAAAGTTATTCTTGGTTAAAACATATTAAAGAGACATCTTTGTCATAGTATTTTTGACCAGTCATGGACATTTTTAAGCATTTGGCGTCAAGCTAACTACACTAAAACCATTGTCAATACAAAGAAAGTAAATAATAGCGGCGATGAGTTGCTGACGGATCGGTAAACACGGTGTGGTTAGTGCTGTCTACGGACGCATAGATTTTACGAGGGATGGAAGGTGTTTTGCGAAATTGAGCGTAATGTCCAGAATTATTTCCTTTATTCTGGCTCTTATGCTTGAAAATTCCTATGCCTGAAATGACACATGTGCGGACTTAGACCTTGACTGCGTCCTTCCCTTCTGCCAACTCGGTTTGCTTTGGCTCCATAATTAGTACGCTAGTACTTATCCGTACAGTAATGTATTGTTTTGTTGTGCGTCATCTTAACAAAGCAAAAATAGGTCATAATCACCTAAAACTTAAAAAAAAAAGCTTTCTTAACCTATTAAATTAAATTTTTTCTTCTGAAGTTTTGGCTATCCGAAACCATCTTTAGCCACTTGTTCCCGGTTAACATATAAATTCTGTTTTAAAATTGTGTGAAAATTAAAACGATAGAACAAACTATTTCAGATTTTGCTTTTATATGTTCAACAAAACTATTTTCACACTTTAGGCGATTCCGAAATATCGGTTGTTTTGGAAAGTTTAATCAGACTGAAAAATGTAATGTAAAATGTAATACCATTCACAACACACATCTTCGGGTCTCCGTGGCGGTGTTCTATCTACTAAGCTACCGTGGCGAGAAGTGAGTGTGATATCTGTAGTATTTAAGACCACCTTTAAGGTTTACCCGGATACCTAGAAGCTTCGAATTTGGTGTCTACATAGGATAGTGTGAAAAAAATTCAAACATTAGTTGTCCTGATTTTATTTTACGCAACTTCGTCTACTTCTTTGTCGCATTAGTGCGATGTGTTTGAAAAGGTAGGGCTCTACTTTTTTCACATAATTTCATTACTTATAAAACAAATTTTGATTTGAATAAGTGTGTGCTGCTTAAATTTGTATACTACATGTGAGCAAGTCCACATTTCTAATTCTAAAATATTTATATAAACATTTATCATGATTAATATAGAAACTACAGGTGAAACCCGTTTTAAACCCATTGTAATACACTTAATTGTTAACGTAGAGTCATGTAAATATAAGACAAACTATTTTCATTAATAAAATAATGATTACTTCTGCAGCATATCACAAAAATGTGATGAATTTCTTTCTGCTAGCTACCTTTCTTTCAGCAGACCCTATGCACGAGCAAAGTAATCATAAACAATGGAATAAAATTTAGTAACTTGTAAAATATACTTAGCATTATAATGAAATTAATGCATCTTTTCCTTTATAGTTTTAAAGTTACACCTATGCAAATCCGATGTTTCAAAATCTGAGTTGCAAAGATTCTACGAGGATACGATATGATTTTTTCTTTTTTATTACTTCTTTAATTCCACCCAAAAATTCGATATAGAGATTTGTACAGAAATATTTTTCTGAGGTTCTAAGAATAAAAAAAACATTTTTAGAAAAATATCCATGTTGGATAGACACTAAACTTAGTATTCAATTTTAGCGTCGTCCAAGGATGCAACACGAAGATTTTCAACTCCTGCACCAAAAATTACCCTTTACATAGTAAACGTTCGTGACTTTCATGGAATGACCCAGGGGTTCTACTGCTCAAAACCTGATCACGTGTGTGATAAGAACCTAAACAATGGTCTCAGCTGCGTTGTTTTCTGAAAGCTAACAAACCTAATAACCCCGCATTCTGCATATATAAAATTTAGGTTATATCACTGAAGAGAACCGAAATTCGTTAGAATCTAATACAATATAATTAGTTACAGCAGTGAAGTACTGGCCGATCCTGATGCAGGGTATAACTCCACACTACGATCAAAATGTTATACATACCAGCGAGAAAACCTGTCTCCTAAGTTTTGGGCAGCTGATTTGGAAAGGGGTTTAGGAGAATAGGAATGGGGTCAGTATAGTTAAGAGCTGAAACAAACAGGAAATAGAGTCGGATTGTAAAATTAAACCTTCTTTAAGTCTAGCAAATGAAATAAAATTGAATTGGGGTAAAGAGGCATATATACTTAATTTAGGAAGAAAGGAAAGATCAGGAATGGCATGGTTTAGACTGGGGGGGGGGGCTGGAGGGCACAGAAAATGACTGAGGATTCTGGCAGGAGAATCTGCCCATTCTGCGAGTTGGATGAGGACTGGGTACATATTTTGGTGGAATGTGCACAGTGGGAGAACCAGCGAACGATTAAAATCAAAGAAAAATTCTTAAAGATTGGCATGTTGGGAGCTACTGGCTGACCAAAGGAGCTGGCAAAACATGGGCAATTTGTTGGCTAAAGTGCGCGAAGCTAGGTCAAATTTGTTCAGTTAGACAAAGCTAATTTATCTCTATTTTTCTTTTTCGTGTTCCTTTTTGTTGTGTTTTCTTTCTCTGTTGTTTATTTTGTCACCCTATTGTATCTTAATAAGCATGTACGGTCAATGACTCATAAAGTTAATACTTGTATAATAAGTTCAATAATTTGAAACAAATAAAGACATCTTATCTATCTAGTTATAACTAATACCAGTAGTCTTGGTAGCCCGTATACATTAGATGCTTGTAAAATCTTATAACAAAGAGTGAGAGATCTGTAGAGATAACACTTAAAGGGCGGTAATCACTGGCGTAATGCCATAATGTTGCCCTATGACACCTCTCACTGAACATACTAATGAACAGTTTGGCGCAATCAATAAGTTCAGGAGATCGTGCCCAGAGCCCACAATTCCGCGTGCACGTCCTGGTTCGGAAATCCGATATTGCTTTCTCAGCCGTGTCCGTCACAAAGTAGCCCAATCCCAGGGTCGCAGGAAGCGCTAGCCCCTTCACGTTGTTAAAAGGAACAGAAAATGTTTTCAATTACGATCGTCTCATGTCAAGCCAGTGCACTTGTTATGGCGCTGCCAGTAACGCACAAGTTTTCCTCAATTCGTAGCTGCACTCCAGATTTAGAAATAAGAAAAGTATAGATACTGCACATGGTGCTCCGAAATTAAGGTAATATCTCGTTTAACACAATTGAGGTACGATCCCTCCACCCATTGTACATACTATTCATTTGTATATGTTATTTTTCTATCCACTTCCCGTTTATCAGTTTCCCTTTGGTAGCTTTGTTAAACAGGTGTTTTAGTTAAGACTGTACAATATCTCCAAAAGAAGTGATACAGAAAGAAATGTCTTGCGCAAAAGTTGCTTGATATTATGCGGAAAATTAAATGCCATTAGTCGTGTTTTATTTAGAGAACGTTGTGAGTGTTGCTTTTGGATCAATTTGAATTAACCCTAATTGTAGGTTCCCATTAAAAAACATTAAATTGACGCTAAAATTACTATCATAACGTCCTCCAAACAAAACACGATTAATGGAATTTACTTTCTCCCATAATATCAAGAAACTTTTATCAAAGGCATTTCTTTCTACAACGCTTAGTTTTGGAGATTGTAGATACAGTCTCAACCTAAATGGACCACCTTGTATACAGGAGTATAAGACAAGAGACAACTTTTAAAGAAGTCTATTGGTGAAAACCATAACTCAAATCCGCTCACACCGGTCCCAAACTTGCACGAAGGAAGATGGTGGCATGTTACATTTTTTTTTGGAATTTGCTAAAATATAAGATTCAAAGGACGTGGAGGGTTACGTTGTATCAGTAAGGATATTTCTTAGTTGCAGCTGTAAATTGTTGTTATACACATTTGTAGACGTAAATACATATTATACCGAGTGGTTCATCTGTCCCTTGCAGTATAACGTGAAAATGTCGTTCCCGGAACCCATTCAGGATTAAAAGAAAACGTTACTAGGCTTGAATTGACGCGATAAAATATACCTTATTGCTTAGCACGCGTGTCTATTTATGTTAAGAGTGCAAAGCTGTTTATACAATTCCAAATACTAAAAACGTATACTTTTGTAAACTAATGCTATGTAATTGTTAGGATACACACTATAAACTAAGATACGTCTTCCGTCGAAATAGTGGCGCAGTTGGTTAGCGCGCGTTGCAATAAAGCACGAGTTCCAAGATGTAGGATTGAGGTTTGAATCTTAGCAAAACAGTATTGCAGCAGTATTGCTTTTCTTTCTTCGTTGACCGTATTCCTCACATCACAGATGAGCAATCCAAATATGTATTCACTTACTTGTAACTATATTAGTATATAAGTAAATTTAAGTATATAATACTTAAATAATTTAAAGCCCCTGAAATTATCCAACAACTGAATTGTGAAATTAAAACCTGGGAGATAGGATTTTTATCTCTTAAACATTTTAGCCTTTCTTAACTATTTTATTCAATATACAAAATACTTAAGACTTCACTATATATCTTACTCATTAAAATGGAATGTACGTAAAATGAGTAAGTAATAAGTAAAGTCTTTGTTCTGAATTACTGAAAGAAAGAAATTCATAAAAATGTTCATAAAATAATTCGCAATAGTGAGTGCAGTATCATCTTTAAATTCACGTTAATGAATACTTTGATACATGCTTTATTCGTAATTATGGGTGTTTACAATAATTAAAATTTCTCCCAGTATTAGCATGCCAATTTTAATAAACAGTCATTACCGGCCCATTTACCTATTAGCAACCATTATCTTCATATACCATGGAGACATTTTAAATAATAAACTCACAACTTTTACATTGCATTGAATTTAATATTTGAATGAATGTTTAACGTAGGATGTACATAGAGGATCCATGCTAGAATTTCGATTTTACAATTCTGATGCGAAAAATACTACCCAAACTCGGAAGTAATCCTCTCCTCACCTGAAGCCAGCAACCTTCTGATCGTGCAAGCTTAAAAGCTTGCGGATTAATCTCTCTCGAAAGGGTAATTTTCTTCCTCTAGACGAAGTTATGTGGTAATTATGCCAGCCAGTGGTATTATGTAGCGATACAATCTTCTTAAAAAGTTTGGTGAATCAAGCTTTTGAATGGTCTTCCCTGAGATCATGCGCCCGCAGGTTTGTATTTCCGCATTTTCGAAGGTAGCCTATTTTTATCCAATCTGCATATATGAGCAATGTTTCAGAATTCTCTAGTGCTACGAAAACAGACATTTGATATAAATAGGATGCTTTAAGCGCAAGTTATATCGCAATATACTACTTTTTACACGTGCATAGTAGGTGGAGAGTATTTCCTTCCACCCAAAAATTCCATACCGATATTTCATCGAATGTACATGTTTTCATACCCCTGAATAAAAAACGTATTTTTAGAAAAAGGTCTGTCTGTCTGCATGCCTGTGTATGTGTAAACAGCATAACTCAAAATCGATGAGTCGGATAAACTCCAAACTTGTCATTTAGGTTCAATACCTTCCTGCGACGACATGAAAATTTTCAATAATTTTTTCCCTTACATGGAACTTTCTTTTTTAATTTTTTTGATTTTATAGTAAATGCCTCTGACGGGCTTGATTAAAATACATGTATTTAAATATTTACATGGCAAAGAGTATTATCTTGAATTTTCTGGAAAACGTTTTTAAGGTCTCCTTTATCCGGAAGGAATTTTCTATAATCTTGTTAATACTGCTAAACGCCAAGCGATAGATGAAAACGTACTTCACAGAAGTTGTAGATCTCTTTGGAAAACACAATTTATGCTAAGCAGCTTTTGTTATTGTTCCATAAGCCATTTCTGAAATATCAGTTGTAAATGATTCAAATTCTTGATTAGTTGGTCATTCTCTTGAAGTGGTGTCAACTTTCAGTGTTTCTCGCAATGTCATGAAAACAGTGTGGAATTACAAGGCCAGCATATAGCGTCGAGTTCTTAAACATTTCACTATCACTATTTGCTTTGTATATATAACGAAATGTGTAGTAAATGTGTAGTGTAGCTATCTCTGCAAAGATTTGAATAGATTAAAATGAAGTAACAGAAAACTAAGCTTCAATAAAATAGTTTGTATGTCCACCCATAAGCTATAGAGGGTAGAGAAAATCATGTGAGTGTGCCACATCGAAATTTTTATATACTCAAACGAGACGCATTCTTTTGCTAACCTTGTAATAAATCAAAGCTATTTATGGCCGTATCCCTTACGTTTACAGCAGATATGCCCTTTTCACTTTTATTTTAATCAAAATATTCTGCACCTTTAATTTTGACGATGTTATTTATAATTCTTTATATAACAACCTAAATAAAAGTTTGTACTCTTAGCTTTAACTTTGAAAAATTGAATGATATGCAAAGATGTTGAATAAATATTGTTTGCAGCAGTATTGCTTTTAGCTGTTTGAATTACATATTTGTGGTACATGGGTACTTATGTAACACTACGTGTTCATAATGCAAACTTTTCTAGCGTCTGATTTGACACAGTATTTTATATCACAACAATGTAAATGCCAGAGTGATTGTAGTGTAAATAAGCATTATTGTATGACATTCATTTGAGATGTTTGTTAATTATAAGCATTGTTAGGAAATAAGTTTACACGGCCTCACTGAAACTGACAATAAGAGCGGGCAACAATGGGCGAGGGGGTGAGTTGTTTATTAATTAGAAGAGGCAAGCAAATGACGTCAGAGTAGCGCGCATTTCTTTAGAAATGGAGGGAATTTCTTCCCTAGAGCATATGTGTTTGTAATTTTGATTGGATATGAAAAATAGACTCTAATGTTGGCGCGTTTTATTAACCAATAGCAGTTCTGTTATAATCTTTAGGCATATCGGGGTGAGGGAGTATAAAAATCTAAAGCCAGAGACGGGTAACGCGCAGTTTGACAGAATAATTCAGAAGGCAAACGTCGTTCAGTCCAACAGAAGGATTCGCGGGTAATACGTGGTTCAGTACAACAGAATCGTACAAAGGTTATACGTCGCACAGTTTAAGAGAATCGTTCACGCGTTATACGTCGCGCAATTCTACAAAATCTCTCGCGTTGTAAAGTTAGTTACAAATGTGAAATACGCGAATTAATAATGTGCAGTAAATAAGTGATTATAGTGATATTAGAAAATATAACAGTTTCAGTCTGGCGTGTATCAAGAGTCAATATGTGAAATTAATTAATTGTGACGGTAATAAAGGTGTAATAACAAATTCTTTTATAAGTGTTATCTTTCAGTAACAAATCCTTTCCGTTTACACACCCTGTTCAAGAGATATGCTCGACTGAGTAGTAATAATAGCTAGCCGGAGGACAAAGAACCCAAAATTCAAACTATTAATACAATAACAGGCGCCCAGCAACAGATAACACGAAGTGACCACGACAAATTGGCTCCCATACGTGGTGCAGATAAACATGAAGCATCTTCCAACTACCAACAAATATTCTACTTCAAATTGGCGCCCAAACGTGGTGCTAACAAATATTCTACTTCAGATTTAACAACTGAGGCCTAGAAAAGCACCTTTCGCAAGGTGTTAGTCCTCCGACTGTGTTATCTACATAAACTTCGTTTGGACACGTGGCCGGCCTAACCGGGACTTTCTTGACACAGGGAAGCACGCTGTTTACCGGAGGAGCTGGATATTCATAACCGCTTAAATTCAAGAGCATACATGTCCCATGCAAATTAAAACTACAGTAACCATATACCCTCGCCATAGATGTTTGAAATTATGTTCTTGTGTTGCCACACATCTCCCATGCCCTTTAAGAAAATTTCATTAATACTAATTAATTTTTCATAGCCATGTAAATAAGACCATGCTTCGTCCGTGAAAAAAAGCATCAGTAGAGTCACATTAGCATTATCCAACACCCAATAATAGAAATTAACTCTACTCACATTATCGCATGTTGCAATTCCTGAAATAGTTATTTTAGAGTTTGTACCGTTTTGCACATTCCGCTCCACTATAGTCGAGATTATGATGACCTGCATGGTATCTTGACCCAGAATCAGAAACAGCTACGTGAGCTTCCTCATGTCGCAGTACAGGATAATGCAAGAAAGGTTATTAATTTTCCAGTTTTCCACTGTTTGGAGAAGGGCAGTACGATCGCCAGCGATCCCTCCCCTTCCCAGCTTGATTGGACCAAGTGGTCACGGAGACAGGAGAAGGAACATAAAGGTATTCGAGCTCTAGTTGTCCACATATCGCTTCGAGGAGGCTTTACACACTCATAACTAACGAAAAACCGTATACATGGATTTTCGGCCTAGTCAAAATTTAAGGCCTGCATTTTTTGTAAGCAGAAACACAAAACTTGTTCTACCAGACGCACGTTCGCGTGATTTTGTAACGCCACAACTAGGCAGAGCAAGAAGGAAAGGTTATATTTAAACTTAATGCAAATATTCGTAAAGTGTTCTTTGTATGACAGTAAATTTGTAATTATTTTATATATAGGGAAATATCTAATACATAGAATAAGACAACCAGTTAAATAATGGTAACACTACACATGAACTTTTAATCTATGAAAATATTTTCGACATCTACATGAATGGTTATTGTTACTAAAGTTAAACCCAATATACATATTCAATGCTGTTAGAAGCTATTAAATTATTAAATGAATACTCTAAACATTTGGGGTATTCGATATAAAAGAAAGATTATTTACGCAACGAATGAAATAATACATCACAGTTATTAATGAAAACCTGTCACTACGTTACGTCATGTCGTAGTCATTGTAGGCCTATAAGCAAGGTAATTAATAATAATACAGGCCTGGAGATTTGTGGTGTGATTAAGTTATTGCAAACTATATGTTACATGTTTTAATTTTTAAAAGCTTAGTAGCATTCAAGCGAAATTTTCCAAATTTCTGATTGCTGTACAGGATATCGCAGATTTCTTTGGATATCTTCTAACTCTTCTACGATGAAATTGAATTTTTCGTGTTCAAGATTATGGCGATTTCAATTCAGTTTCTTATGAGGGACAAGCAATCTCCATAATATGGCCACGCGTCGAAACGAAGGCTGTGTATGAAATATTCAATGCTATTGCAATGCTAATTTGCATTTCAAGACCATCAGTGCATGGTAATGCGTCATCAGGAGGATTATTATCGTTCTAATTTCCAGCATTTATGATTTCACCTGCTGCCCAATATAGCACTACCACTCCAATATAGCAAATGTAGCTGCGGATCTTTCATTATGTGTTCTGGCACTTATTCAGATTTTTTTTCAACATATTTACAAAGTCGTTTTCATTCTTTCTCCCTGAAGGAGTAAATTGCTGGTAATGGTTATTTGCTTTTAATTTCTAAAACAATTAACTAAGTAATTGCATTCATTTAATTAAGTGTATGCAATATACAAATAACAGCGGGCTAAAATTTAATCATTTAAAATGCATGTAGAATTACAAATACAGGGTGGAAAGAAACTTATTTCATTCCTTCTAATAGGGACTTCATAGAGGTGTTACAAACAGTAAGGCTGAATAGAATTTTGTTCTATGATCAGTCGTTTTCGAAAAAGAGTATTTTTTTTTTCAAATTAGTTGGTTTATTCTACGACAATGTATGAAGATAACAGTTTACTTGTAAGATGGGTAGAGTAATCTATTTCTGACCTTGACCTACTATCTGTATAACTGTGACATCATCCAGAGTTTTCAAATAATTAATCATTTTCCGAATACCGTTTTGCAGACGTAATATGGTCGGAGACATAGGCAAGGTTGCTAGGTGAGGCAGTATTTTTAACACTTAAATGATTTCAGTCAAATTATGTAATAAAAATATAATATCAGCCCGCCTTAAAGCAATATGTGTATATAACAATATATTAAAAATGTATGTTACAGTCATTGCATATGTTTGTATTATTGTATTCATGTGTAGTAATGTTGTGTGAATGTGTTACGTGATGTAGTAGTGTGGGAGCTGTGAGAATAATAGGTTAAAGGTTGCTAACAATGAGGTAACCTTGAGGCAATAATGAATTAGAAAGTGTAATAATGCTACTAGTCATTCTTGGAGCAGCAATAATGTAAATTTTGAGACAGTTTATAAAATAGCCAATCAACAATCAGAAAAAGGTTTAGTTAAATGAAGGTATTCTATTGGAGTAGGAATAGCCAATCAGAAACTGAAAAGGAGAAAAATGTACACATTTAAAAGTCAGTTGCCTGCAGACAGCATTACTAACCAGACGCAAAAAGTGTCCTCAAGAAATATAATATGCATTCGTATGAGACGAAGAATAAGTTTAAGTTTTAAAAAGTGTAATTAATGAACAAAAAGAATCTCACAGCTCTCTGTAACAGTGAAGTGTTATTTAAATCGTATCAAGTATTAATAAAAGGAGTGAAGTAAAATTATAATCTGTGTAAGCCTATATTCTTGTTGCACCACAACCCTGCCAAGACATTCATGTCTCTAACAATAATACTGACGCAGGCGAGGTAAACCTAAATGTATAATATTTAAAGAAACAGTCAAATTACAAAGTTAATATTTTTTTTAAACTTGGGGCAAAGGCCACCGGAAACTGTTTACTATACGCGTGGTTGCAACGAATTTCAAGTTCCGTTCCGGAACAGTTGAAATATATAATATATCTTCAAACTGCCTTTTCATACGTGAAGCAACAGCCTTCTTAAAATTGGCTCCCAAAGCGTGGTAAAAATAACGTAACAAATCATCTTCTCATAAGTCAGTACGAGCACTGGCTCCAGGACGTAAACAAAACAGCATACCTGAACTGCGAGATTAGACATATTGTTTTCCACATGAAAGTTAATCCTAACAAACATGGCGCAATGTTTGGAGAAATAAGCGTTTCGCGGTCGTTTACTGAAAAGCACACTTGTTTGTCAGCTCCACAAGAAGTTGAGTCATGATTAGAGTATCATTGTATTGAAAGTCATAGGTTTAGTGATAAAAGAACCTAAGGTGTTTTCAGTGGATAATAATCATACCTAAACCATAAGGGAGGCCGAGCATGAAAAGCCGTCGTCGCAGAGGAAGCATTATTAAATCTTTTTGATGAGCAACCCAGCAGCAGTGGTCTAGATATAGTTCCCATGATGGTGTGCCATTGGTTTGTTCTCAAGGCGCTGAAAGAACAGTTACTGCGACCGTATCATATTCAAACGATGCATTATATCGCATCAGCGGATTAAGCGCCTAGGCTGGCTTTCGTCAATTGGCTCCTAGAACAAGATGGAGATATGGCACAATCAATTATGGCAACAGACGAAACTGCCTTTGCAAAAAATGACATTTGCAATTTTCACAACATTTATACAAGGTTATAAGAAAACCCTCACAGCATATTATACTGAGCATAATTTTCCAAATCGTTGATGTGATAGTATGGACAGTAATACACGAAACATTTATCTACACTCGTGAACCAAGCGCCAGCAAAAGTGAAACCTGTTTGCGCGCTGACCTAGTTCTGGTTTTACAGGGATAGCGCCATCTACGCTCCCAGTTGCCATTCAGCTACCGCACGTTACAAACCTGTGCTTTTTAAGTTAGCAAGATATCTAAAATATATCCGTAGAAAATGGTCATAGAAAAAATGAAGGATGCAAAATAGGTTCCAAATAATGAGATATGTAACTGGTTTAAATTACTGCAATGACTCTCTTCCAATCTACATAGTATGATGAAACAACTCGAAAGCTAATTGAAATGAACAATAAGGTGAGAGTATCCATTAGAGGGAAATGAGATGCAGTTCCCTCAAACATTGAATCTGGATTCTGTTAATGGAATCTGAAACCCTTCGTGTTTCAAGATTCTATACACAATATGGAGAGAAAATAATTTATAATGCAGATTGCCAATGTTTTATGTAGTACATTGATTTTTTATTACTTTTTCTTCTACGTATAGTAAATAGGGAAGGTATTGTAATCCACTAAAAATTCGAGTAGATTTCATCCAAAATACATGTTTTGAGGCGCCCTGAATCCAAATAAAGTATTTTTAGAAAACGTTCTGTGTGTGTGTGTATCTTTGAATAACATAACTTGTAAACGAAAAGCCATATAATTACCAAACTTAGAATTTAGGTACAATACCTTCCAAATGCGACAGAAGGATTTTTAAAAGGAACCTACACGATATTATCCCTTACACCGAAGATTTTTCGAAATTTGTTATTTTCTAAAAACTGGCTTACGATTTTGATTAAAATACCATGTATTCAACATATTTACGTTATGAATAAAATGTATATATTGCATTTTCTGTGAATAGCCTGTGAAGTCCGCTCCATTTGCAAAGAATTTTATATAATCTAAACGTAAGCGATAGACAAAAACGTACTACCCAACAAATGTAGATCTCTTCAAAACACACAATTTATTTGAAATAAAGTTTTTTGTGACATAAGCCGTATCCGAGATATCCGTTACTGAAGGTCCGAATTCTTCTATAGTTGTCATTATTTTGAAGTCCCATAGATTTTCAGTTGTTTCTCGAGATTTCATAGAAACAGTATCAAATTTTGAGGCCAGCGTATAGCGCCCAGTTCGTAAACATTTGACTATCGCTGTTCTCCTTGTATTTATAACGAAATGTGTAATGTAGCTATTTTCGCAAAGGCTTATTTGTATTAAATGTAGTAGATAGAAAAATAAGCTTTAGTAATAATAGATTCTATTTCCATTAATAAAGAATGGAGTTGAGCAAGTCTTGTATCTTATCGGCTTTTTGAACTGTCATTCACTCCCTCATTCGCAGATGCTGACCCTGCGGAGGATAGGGAATCATGCTGGTTACAGAAGAGTTTTCCTCACCAGTGGGAACCTCCGGTTGAGAAGCCAAAACACTTGGCTGCTCGACCACAATAATTGTATTCAGAGCAGAGAATTCTGTAACGAATTTATATTAGTTTTAATGTATTGATTATCTACGGACTATTTTTTTAAATTAATTAGCAGCGAGAACTTTCCTAGGAATTTTGTTTTTCATACTATGAAACCCGAATGAGAGACAACTTTAACATTCCAACGCATCACAGGGTGGAACTTTATAGATCTCTTAGATCTATAGTGTTCAATTGTTCAATTCCTTGCCTGTTAATGCTTAATCTACGACTAATTTTGCGTATTTAAACTCAGTCTTAAGAGAATTTTAATTGTAATGATTTCCATGCACTTAACTTAAATTACAATTGTGTAGACTTATCTTATGGTTTGAATGCTGTACAACATAACAATAAATACCCCTCCTTCCATTCATCCATCAAGTGAACAGATGTATCACTGTTTACGATTATCTTGGCTAATCGAGTTTTCATAAAGATAAGTAGATAGTTGGGAGATTCTTTTGAAAATCTTCGTATCACATCTGTGTAATATACTCAACACCAATTTTGAGAATTATCCGAAATGGCTTCAAAATATGTACATTCGGTAAAATTCCGGTATAAATGTTTGGATACAATGCAGTACCCTCTCTAATTACTATGTATATAGTAGAGAAAGTAAAAATGAAATAAAAAGTCCTTTATCCCTTCTGGATCTACAAAGTACCACAATTAAAGCAATCCCACGTATGAAGCGTTTGGTTTTGGGTAAGGAAATACTTTTTCTAGATTTACCCCTCCCTCATCTCTGTCTCTACATACGTGTCATATTGTGATTGTTATCCTGTTAACTTCTATACCGCTGAGTTAGTGCATGACATTAATGGCATAGTTTTCTTCTTGCATTGTCCATTTTATTTTTAAACTATTAATATTATTTTATCCTTTCAGTGGTGATAGTGAATTAACAATTATTTGCCAGTTTCTGTACGAGTTGGAGAAAAAAACATTTGTATCATTGTGCCACGAGGGCTCTTTTCCGTCTTAACCAAGATCAACGAAACTCAGTCAGCCACAGACATGTTGGATTTGAATGCAGTAACCTCTTAAATATGAACAACAGAAAGCCATGTCGTGGTTCAACACTAATAAATGAAATGTGTCTAGATTTCAAAGGAGTGAATTATATATATTGTTCATTTTATATTTTAAAACATTTATTATTAATATTATTACACACATATATATGTCGTGCTCATAAATGTCCTGAATTGGTACTCATGCGCAAATCTGTACACACTTGTCTCCCTCTATTTGTTTCAAATCATGTTATTAATTGAATCTCTGACAAGTAATCATGACTCTATAAAGGCATGCTGCTGTTATAAAAATCAATTATTTCAACTTTACGACTTCAGAATGGAAAATCTAATAATTTTAAAAAAAATTCTCGGTACTTTTTATATTAGTGGGTTTGTATACCCACTACAGGATATGTGATAAAGTGGGTAAATCACTCGTTTTAAAATTGGTTTCAAAATGACTTTAAGTAGCTTAAGTGAAGGCCTCTTTTTCCGGACGGTTGATTCACTGGGGAGTCGAACAGAAGACTTCTACAATCTCTCGCTCCGCAGTAGCCTCGCTACATGTATATACAGTTCTGTTTAAATAACTTTCAGAATAACAGTCGTATATATTCTTAAATCGATGTCGTTAAACTTGTGTTTATAATTATAGTCTTTAGCAAAATGCAACACACAATATACCAGGGCAGTCCAGCAAGTCCCAGACGTTTTGGCTTATCGTGGCGATGAGTAGAGCTAGAGCCACCATCTTGGTTCGGAACGGTCCTACATTCAGTACGCATCCAGCTATGGTAGCGTGAGGACTGTGCCTTCCTTATTGTGCTCTCTGTGAGTTGTTAAAATCTGCGCTGCAATAGAAAATCCCGCCACTTGTGAGGTGTGGTTGGCTAAAAAGAACAAACCAATTTTGATTTTATCGTCAACTCTGTGATGCTTACGGCCAGGGAATAATCAGTGAAAGCCGAGTCAGGCAATGGTGCATTGATTTTAAAAATGTCCGTACCAATGTTCACGACGAGGATCGCAGTGTAGGCCTAGCCTTATGACTGATAAACTGTCAATGAAAATCAATGACAAAAATCGTGTAAATCGTCGTTTCACGATTACAGAACTTTCGGAACTTTTTCCCCAAACTTCACGGAGTTTGGTGCATCAAATTGAATGCATTGATACTGACGCAGAACTGCATGCCAGTGTAAACCAGTGGTTGAAGTCGCAGATTTCTACAGAGGGTATTGAAAAACTTGTGCCACGGTATGATATATGCCTCAATTTGAATGACGATCATGTAAAAAAATAGCTTAAGAGTGTACCTTTCAAATGTAGATAATAAACGTTGATATTTGCATTTTGTCTAGCCTATTATCTGTTCACGTTTTCCTATCTTTCCCATAAAAGTCATACTCCACAACTCAAACCCTGTCTAGCCTAACACTTCTCCTCATATTCCCCTACCTCTCTCATATAAGGCGCATTCCCCTACTTCAACCCTAGCATCGTCCTTCGTATTCCCTTTTTCTCGCATATGAACGCCTACTGTATCATTCAAACCTCCTAGCCTAGTACCTCTCCTCGGTTCGCTATCTCTCCCATATAAAGCGCCATATTCTACCCTTAAGTCCTGTTTAGATAGCATCTTTCCTTGTATTCCCTATCTCTCTCGTATAAAGCGTATCCCTCCCTCCTTTAGCATCTAAATAGCCTAGCATCAGCCCTGGTATTCCCTATCTCTCCCCTATAAACGCATTTTCCTCCTTGAACCGTCGTATCTACCCTCATTTTCTCTATCCTTTCCCACATAAACGCAAAAGTGTCCTAGCTTCTGTCTATCATACCCTCTGCCTCCGTTTTCCATACATTCTTCATATAAACGTATACTCTGTATACACTAGCACCGCTCCTCGTATGCCCTATCTCTGTCGTATAAAGCATATCTCTCCCTGCTTCAGTCCCTGCTCTACTTCGGAACTCTCCTCGTTTTCCCTATCTTCTCCATATAAACGCATTTTTCCTCCTTGAAGGTTCTCTCAACCTAGCATATACCCTCGTTTTCCTCGTCTCTTCATATAAAAAGCCCTACTCTACCCTTCAAACCCTGAATAGTCTAGTAGCTCTCCATGTATCTCCTATCTCTCCTGTATATATGTTCATATTCCCCCTGCTTCAGCATCTGTCTATCCTAGCATCTGTTCACGTTTTCCCTATCTTTCCCATATAAATGCATATTCCACATCTCAAACTCTATCTAGTCTAACACTTCTCCTCGTATTCCCGGTATATCTCATATAAAGCGCATCCCCACTCCTTCAATCTCTATCCAGCCTAGCATCGATCCTCGTAGTTCCTATCTTCCCCTTATAAACGCATTTTCCTCCGCATCCACCCTCGTTTTCCCTATCCTTTCCCATATAAACGCAAAACTGCGCCAGAATCCCTCTATATATGCTACTCACCCCGTCTCCTAACATGAGTTCAGATAGCTCTAAAATGCTCTGTTAAAGATTCCATTGGATATATAAGCAAGCGTTCTCGTGAGAGGAGTCATTCAGCTGAGTATGTCAGTGAGTAAGCAAGTTTATGAGCGCGTTTCTGCTTCGAGATCAAGTGCGGTTTTCCGAGCGAGTTGTGACGACTTCTGTGACTTGCAGCGCGTGCTACTTCAGAGCGAGAGAATGTGCAAGTCTTGTGTTCGACTCCTTAGGGAGTGAACCGTCCGTAAGAAGAGTCAACGTTACGAAGAAGGTGAAGTGATATATAAATTGAAATCGTTCATATTAATGAAGTAACTGTGTGGACTAAGTGAAGTCCCAGTGAAGAATGAACTACATCAAAACAGTGGCGATGAAAACTGAGAGAAGTGACAGTTAAAATCTGGACGAAGTTAGCGTTTAATAGTAGTAGAGAACACGTGTTATTACATTCGTTAAGTTGTAGAATATTTCTTAGTAAATAACTATGTGCCACAAAGAGCATACACTGAAGAAATTGAAATCATAGTTTTACAAACTTCTCTCTAAATATTTATTATAGCAGATAAAATTATTTCCTTTCTGAACATTCATATCCTTTGTGTATAGATTTGTGTTCAAAATTGGGTTAAAATAACTACATAATCCACTACGAGAACTTGTTTCAGATATTTAGTTGACAACAAAACATCTCTCGTTTATGTGTGCAATCATCAGACGGCACTGTAATTATCATTTCTTTAAATGATTCATTTCTTTAAATGTTTTAAGTGCTTTAGTAGATCATCTCTGCCTGGCACATTAACAATTATCTCCGATGTTCTCTCTCCTCTTCGTTAGGTAAAGTTCCCTAAAATACTGAGTGTTTTCGCTGGCATATTGCTTTTGCAGCTAGGGAATGGATTAATATTAACGGAGATTTAAATATATTTGTATTTAGCTACACTTAAGTTTGTTAATAAAATGCATATCCTTGGAACCCTAACCTACTTCTCTAACATGCCTCCGTATTTTATGAAAAGTATTCGCAACCGAAACATAAAGAGTCTCAAAATGGGTCTGCTACTCTCGTCGGAATCTGCGTCACCAATTCTCATTGGATCATAAATTTTGCAACCTATGAAAATAAAATACATTAAATGTACGCTTTAACGCTTAATTACATGCCTGGAAAACCCCTTCAGCAACTAGCTCTCTATATTCTTGTTTAACATTCTATTTTTTTTAAACCTGTCATTTAGAATAGGATACTACTGACTAACGGAGGGCCACCTAGCACTTCGACCCCCTAATGGATCTTTCGTGCAAACGTCACTGGAGGGAACGGATAAGATGAGGAAACCGCAGGAGAAGTATGGGTTTGATTAGCAGCATGCGCAGTTCCCTTATAGTTCCAGGCTTACTACCCGGCCATGGAAATGTCGCTCGGAGACGTCCTACTAGTGGGACCCAAGAAAACGACCAGCAGTGGAGGCTTAACAGCTTTCGATTGGCAAGGCCTAGAAGAAGTTCCAAATCGCAAGTACCTGCTCCATTTGACCAACACAGACCGAACCACAGCCCGGAGTTAACCTGAAACATAAAAGGAAAATGAAATGGGCGGGGTATCCGTAATAGAATACACCACTCCGGCATGTGTCTATGTCAACCAGGAAGAACCACGAAAAGCCCATAATCAGAATGGGCGGTCATCGGCATCGAACCTGGAACCTCTCGAATGTGAACCTCGCACGTTACTGCGGAGCCATCCCGCTTGGTAACCAGTCATTTAAAGTCATTACTCCATTTCTTCGCCTGGCTCGATTGCTAACGACCGCATTCTGTGCATCCGCAGCCTACTTACAATCTATTTCACTCTGTTGCTTTATACAAGTAATGATATGAATTAAATTTCTTTTTATTGTTATATTATAATCTCCTATTACGTGTACACAATTCTACGTATTATCATGTATTTCTCTTTTTCCTATTTATTTATTTCTACATTACTCTACTTCTGTCTCCGTAACTAATTGTATGTAACTATTGAATATGTTGTTACTATTACAATCAAGTAATTTGTCATGCTAACGTCACAGTTAAGTATTTAACTTTAGTTTAATCTCTGCGCGAGGGGGAAATCCGTAATAGAACTTCTGATTTAAGGATACATATGACTGAGCTTTTAAGAATTGTGACCAAAAAATTCAGTTCATGCTTCATCAGAAAATAGTATTACTCACCACATTTCGCTATTTCTAAAGCCCTCGTTTTAAAAGTTAATCTTTGCCATCCTAAAACAGTACATTGAAAACGGACTGCAACCCTCTACATGATGTGTGTCCAAAAGGTGAAATTTGAAAGCTGAATGAAACCCATAGATACACATACAAATGGACAGTAAACTTAGTTTAACAACTGATGTTACGTCTTTGGTTGTATTTTCTCCCACCAATATGTTTAATTTCATTACTATATGCTGAACATATACGTTTCTTTACTATGAAGTCAGCAGAATAATGCTAATTTGATTATAATTCCTATTGGCAACTCTGACGGACTAATGTTGCTCTGGTTGCGCGATTTATGTAGTGGTAGAAAATTGCAAGTCATTCGGTCTGTGTTTGGTGTGAACTGCCGTTAAGACAGCTTCTATTTCACGACCAGAAATATGCTGTTGGTGGGGTGTGGCTGAATCAGCTGGGTGCTCTATCTCACCTGTGGTTTAGGATGGGGTGGGCCCAGGTTAAATAATCGGTGGTACGTCATGCCTGGAAGATATTGGACCAGGTAGAAGCACCCAGTGAGAGACCTGTTTTGTAAATTTTACTCACATTTTTAACCAATAGTACATGAATACATTAAAATCTTTAGCTCTGAAGAGTTTTAACATTGTCAGTAAAATGTATACCTCTGGAGAATTTTGTCGTGTCAGAGATTCAAAGAGCTAGTAGTTAAATCTTTGATCGCTATTTTCGAAATTATATTTTTTCTGCAATGGTGTCCCTACGTTTTATAATACATATTATCCACTAATTGTTAAGAGTGAATAGTATTTTTAAAAAATTGTTAGAAGTTTCTAAGCGATAAACATATGGCACACGGCATTTTAGAGCGAGTGTATTTTTATTTGCTTTCTTCTCATTTCATTATTTTCCAACATTCTTCTATGTTGTAAAATGTTCCTCGCTCTGTCCAAAATCATTTACAGAGAATGCAGAGAAGAGTAGAAGAATTAAAAGTTGTATTGGGTTTTAATGAGAAACGCATTTTATATATACTTTTATGGATTCAATTAAAATTTTGCAGAAATTCAAAAGAAGTACTATTTATAAGTTTTGTGGCGCAATTAATCCACAGGATGTTAGAAACTGAACAACGTTTATTAACCCACACCTGAGAAACATTTCCAGTGTATTTCAGGTAAATGAAGTTAAACCTATAGCGTAAGAGATATTTTATATTGAGTGATAACTAATTAAATAATAATTTGGGAACAAATATACCTAAATTGTTCGAACTTGGTAACGTCTCTTCTGTTAAGCATACCAGGATATGATTAAATTTTAATAATGGTAACATTACAAATATGTAGAAGTTTAAAAATTCAGACATACGTGTTCAGAATTTAGTCATCGTATCCACCCTTAACGTAACGTAAAGATACTTCAAATATCACCATTAGAAGGTATATTTAATGGGAATAACGTAGTTTAAAAAGCATGTAATAGACTAAAAGATAGGATAGGACTAGTTAACGGAGGGGACACCTAGCACCTAGAACCTAATGGTTTATGCACACACGCCCGGATGAGGCGTAGGAACCGCAGGAGACGTATGGGTTGCATAGCAGCTGGCGCAAGTCAACAGAGATGCGCAGAGTTCCCTAAAGTTCCAGGCTTGACCACCCGGCCAAGAGAGGGTCGCTCGGAGACGTCCCTCTAGTGGGACCTAGGAAAAACGACCCAGCAGTGGAAACTCAATAGGCTTCCACTAGTGGGACCGAGAAAAAGTTCCAAATCGCAAGCTTTGCGCCCTTTTGCCGACACCGACCGAACCACAGCACGGAGTCAATCTGAAACATGAAATGGGAGGAAATGAGGGAGAGAGGAAATCCATGGTAGAACACACCATTCCGCATTCGCCTATGTCAACTAAGGAAAACCACGAAAAACCCATGGTTAGAGTGGGTAGTCACGGCGATCTAACCCGGGATCTCCCGAATGTCAGTCGCACAGGTTAGTGCGGCACCACCTCGTTAGGTAGGAATAAGCCTTATTTCGCAGCTTCAGTCATTCTCGTCTAAGACCGTTCGTAAATGATTTATTTAGTAGGAAAAATCAACACGCTTTAGCTTGTGCAGTTAACTGCACTAACTCCTTTAAATATTTGTATGAGGGGTAGGCGGGCAGGCAGATAGACAGATAGAGGTAGTACACATACTGCTTTGAAGCAGAAATCTTAATTAATCTGCAACTTTGAAGATTGTTCTGCTGATGACATGGTTGCCCAAAGGTCTCCCTAATTAATTGTTCTGGTGGGACGTAGCTGTCAGGTGATGCGTCATATTGCTTGAGGATGGTCTTCTCATTATGTCTAACTTACGGAGCTAACTAAAGCCTGCACCCACAGCTAAAGTGGCTTCCTACGTGAATTAAATCTAACTTGGAACTCATTATACAGCGACTTTCCTCTGAGAGCTGTGAGATCGTCTGTCATGATGCTTTAACCATAACTCCAAACAAAGAGTACAGTCACTGTTAAATAATTTCATTACTAATATAAAATGATTGAGAATTGTCATAATAATGAAAAAGTCGTTTTATTTTGTTCTACCTAACAGTATAAACTTATTGTTTAAGCTTTGATCTCGCTGACGGTCATTGCAATGTTATCTCCTTTTTTGAACGTCAGAGATTTTTATATATATATATATATATATATATATATATATACATATCGCCCACTGCAATGTGCAATTCCAGATCGCTACACGACTATTGTGCTTATGTAAGTAACATCCAGAAGCATTAAATACACTGCCGTTTATGAAAATTGCACCACCAAGAACGAAATGCATGAATTCAATGAATTTAATACAACAGGTTAGGTACATGTAACGTAACAAATTATATACTTTTCAAATCCATACATGACCTTGAGGCTGTCTGCTCAAATGCCCAATGAGTAGCTCTTATCTGCAGGGTGACTAGGTTTACCACTTTGGAATGAAGACTACGATTTGCGTTGATTCACAGTTTATTGACGATTCGTTTTACAAACAAGAATGTTCTCGGAGCAAGGCTAACTGAGAACTTTACGGGAATAGTGGCGTAAACTTATTTTCCCGTTCACTAAATAAAAGCAAAACTCGCTCCCGATTATCACGGCGATATATAAAATACTTAAATGCTCCCGGAATATTAGTATCTTTAACTTACGCTCACATCCCGAGCACGTGCTCGTGGGAGCGTCGATGAATTAGTCTACTCGCCGAAGTCAACAAAATACTAGAGAACGAGCTTCACGTTTCTCTCCAATTTATACAAATTTTTACCCACGCGCTACGGGGTTTACAGTTAGGCTCCAACCCAGCCAGTAGACGCTATACAGGGCTTGGCTCTCTTTTGTATAGGGGGTGATGACCTCGCCAAGGGTGTCCAAGAGCTTGACTTACCCCTTCCGAATTCACGGAAATCCGCAGTTAGCCTCGCTTAGAATCTAAATTATATTATAAGCGATGAAATACTGCTTCATATGCTCCATTCATGGAATCACTTCTTCATACTTGGAAAGGGATTCTATGAATGTACTGCCCCAAAACAAAACAACAGGAATACAAAGAACATACAAATCACATTACAATGAAATCAACTAGCAACCAATACATTATATGAAGGAAAGATAAAACCATTGTTGTATGAAGGAAATACCCATTTAGCAATATATAACTAAGTAAATGATCTGAAATATTTCAATAAAGGAAGCATATTATTTACAATTTATCGCCGAGATTTCTCCCAGCTTTTTTTTTTAATTGCACTACACTGACACTGTAGGAGAACGATTTTACTTCATTTCACCAATCCTTATTGTTACACTGGCGCTTATATGCATGATTTACATAAGCACTATTCACTTCACTGATCACTCGACCTGTGACGTCACACTGTTCACTACACAGCATATGCTCATAAAAATTAATACCACATACTCGCACCATACATATGCATATATACATACATTCTTATTACAGCTGATATTATCCAATTAACATCATTGCTATTTTATTTAATGTAATTATTACTTTTTTTTCGTTTAATAAGCAAATGCCGCATTGGCCAGAAGATAGTGTTTCCCATACATTTAAGAAGCAAACGCATCAGTCAACTGTAATTTATTTTCATAAAACAATATTTCCTCTTTTTTTCAATAAAAGAAAGTGTACTTTAGAGCTTAAAATTGGTCGCTACCTTCAACGTATATATATTTAAACAATTTATTCCTTATTTATTTGCAGGAATTCAAGATTATTTTAGGGCTTTTTGTAGAAGCATTCGCTGCATAAGCTGCAACTTGCCCCCGAATCAACCAAAGCGTCTACTTCCTGTCTCATAACATTGATGCGCCCTTGGACATATCCACCCGGCACTGTTTAGGCCCTCGAATTGCCGGGAGTAGAATTCTGCCGGCTGTATTAATAATTGATTAATGTGCTCGTTTCTCTGATCAATTGTATTAATTAGTGCATCAAAGTTCCCCGAGTTGCGCCGTTCATTCATGTTTCTTCCACCGGAACTCGCGTCCTCCATTTGCCCGCCGCCATTTTGACGTTCCGCATACTGTGAATTGTATGGTCTGACAACTGAATTCCGAAAACCTTGTGGGTAGCCTCTATTGCGCACCCAATGCGGTAAATATCCCCTAGGTCTTGGCCTATACCCATTTCTCCGCGGTCCAGTTCTTATATAATTCACGTGTACTGTCCGGTTATTTCTATGCTCTTGTGATCTCCTTTGGTTCTGGTAGGGCTGTGCTCCCGCCCCTAATTGACTCGAGTTACAGCTTCGCGCGTTCACTCGATTTAAATGACTTCTTGTGTCATGGCCTGAATTTTCTCTATAGTTCCTGCTAATCGGTCTCTGTATATCAAAGGCAGTCAGGAGATCGATAATCTCAGAAAAATTGGTAGGCTTTGCTACAACAAGATGGTTCCTGATATGGTTCGGGAAGTGATTAGCTATTAAACAAATCAGTTCCCTGTCCGAGATTGGCGGGTCTAAAAGCTTACTTTTGCGTCCCATCATTAAAAAATAGTCTACCATATCTATTTCTTTTCTGCTATCATATGCTCCATTTGAAAGCTCTAACCTAATTGCGTTTTGCTGCGCAGATCCCAAATATCTAGCAAGAAACAATTGCCTAAAGGTTTCAAAATTACTGCACCCCTCAAGAGTTAACTTTAGCCAATGCATCGCACGTCCTTTTAAACTTTTCCTGACCAAAATCATTTTCATGTCTTCCGGAATTTGCTTTATCCTAAAATAATCTTCCAATTCCTGCACAAATTGTCTTGGGTTGTCCCCCTGTTCCTCTAAAAACGTGGGCGATACCAGTTCATTCATAAGATGGGTCGGCCACAAATTACCGGAAGGGACACTACCTGCTGCCACAATAGTGCACCTGCTTTGCGTAGGGCTGGTTCCACTGAAAGTTTGAGAGGGTGAGGTGTTTGTGACGACACTCTCTTCAACTCTCTCAGCTGTGTCAGCGTTATTGTTAATTGTACAACTTGTACCCTTAACCAAGCAAGTTATTGTTTGCTGTAATGCAACAATTTCTTTACCAGTTTCAAGCTGATTTGCATTCAGGGCTTGCACCGTAGTTTTAATTAAATTAACTTCCGCCATTTGCGCTGAATTCTCACTCTCAACATTTAATTTAATTGCTGATAACTCCTGTTGCATTCTTTCTTCTAAAATCTCTGATTTTTCATCATAAGTGCCTGCCCTGAATTCACATCAGCGTTCACCTTCTCTTGAAACTTAAAACTATCATTTTTAAATTCACTTATTTCTGCATGCACATTACTCTGTAGGTGCTCAACATCCTTCCTCACGCTACCTATCTCTTCATTGAGGCTGTTCTGCACTTCTCGTATATTAGCTATTTTCTTTTCTAAAAGTTCCTGCCCTTTTTCTAACTTTCCTAATGCTGTACTCAAATTTTGCTGTGTTTCCTCTAGTTTCTCTTCTACCTTTTTGCTGAATTCTAAACTAATTTTGTTCTGGGTTCGTTCTAATCTTTCACCTAATTCACTATGGCTTTTCTGTAACTTTCCTTCCATTTTCCTGAATTCCTCGCGTAACATTCGTACTAAATTTAAGGTCACATCTGGCATGCTACTATTACAATTTACACTAGTTTCAACCTCAGATGAGTCCTCAACTAATTCTATTTGCCTATCAACCTCCATTTTAGTTAATTTCCTACTCCTAAGCAGCATGAGATGTACAAAATATTACGAATTACAGTTACTTACAAAACATCTTCTCCATATCTATTACACTCACAGATACGTTGTCTTCTTTCTTCAGTTCGTCACCACGTGCTTGTATTCGATCCGGGAGTCGCCTTCCTCTTGTCTGGAACCGTAGTCCTTCCGGTGTGGTTACCACGTGCTCATTCCAGCTCCTGGAGTTTGCCTTCCTCTGCTTGGAACTGTGGTCCTCGTGCTTGCATATCCGTAGTGGTTCCTAGCGTCGTGGCCCCACGATGGCGCGCCAAATAATTTGAGGCTGTCTGCTCAAATGCCCAATGAGTAGCTCTTATCTGCAGGGTAACTAGGTTTACCACTTTGGAATGAAGACTACGATTTGCGTTGATTCACAGTTTATTGACGATTCGTTTTACAAACAAGAATGTTCTCGGAGCAAGGCTAACTGAGAACTTTACGGGAATAGTGGCGTAAACTTATTTTCCCGTTCACTAAATAAAAGCAAAACTCGCTCCCGATTATCACGGCGATACATATAAATACTTAAATGCTCCCGGAATATTAGTATCTTTAACTTACGCTCATATCTCGAGCACGTGCTCGTGGGAGCGTCGATGAATGTATGTCTACTCGCCGAAGTCAACAAAATACTAGAGAACGAGCTTCACGTTTCTCTCTAATTTATACAAATTTTTACCCACGCGCTACGGGGTTTACAGTTAGGCTCCATCCAGCCAGTAGACGCTATACAGGGCTTGGCTCTCTTTTGTATAGGGGGTGATGACCTCGCCAAGGGTGTCCAAGAGCTTGACTTACCCCTTCCGAATTCACGGAAATCCGCAGTTAGCCTCGCTCAGAATCTAAATTATATTATAAGCGATGAAATACTGCTTCAACCTATGAGCCCTAATATTCAGTATTTGTTGTGGCCTCCGTGCGATGCAATTAGAGCTGCTATACGCCGTGACATTGAATCAAAATGTTCTGTATAAGTTCCTGAGGGATTTTCCTTCACGCAGTTTCCTTCACAAATCCTGGAGGACGGTGCCGACCAATCATATCCCAGGCATGTTCGATGGGCGACATGTTAGACGAACGTGCAGGCCAGGGAAGCAATGGTACCCGTCGCTCTTCGAAGAAGGCTTGTACATTCCTTGCAATATGTGGCCGGACATTGCCATGTTGAAATATGGCCTGTGGAGATGCCTGAAGCAGGGAGAGTACCTTAGGCTCTACAATCATCGTTAGGTACCGGTTGCTGTTCCAAGTGCCCTCAATTTGTAGGAGCGAGAATGGTGGTTATAACCGATGGCGCCCCAAACCATCACACCTGGAGTTTGTCCGCTATGTCACTCAACAATGCAGCCCTACAAGGTTGCGCTCACCACGGTACCGCCAGATACGTATTCGGCCATCACTGTGGGAAACCTTGAAGCGGGACTCAGCATCCCCAGTGACGGTGTTCACTGTCCATTGCATTTGGAAGAGCTTGTGATTTCTGGACAATTGAAGCCGACGTAATGGCATGCATGCAACCAGTCCAACCTGCAGAAGACGGCGACGAACCGTTGATGCAGACAATTTCACACCTGTTGCAGTGCTCCAACGAGCCAGCGCTGTACGGTCGGTTATGGCCATGCGGACAAGATGACAGTCATCCCGTGCTGTGGTCATGTTCCGTGGTCCAGTACCCGCTCTTCGCTGCGTACGACCTTCATCTATCCACTGCTTCCACACACACACATCACTGTCGTAGCAGCATGCCCTGTACGAGCCGAAATGTCACGGTATGACAAACCGGCTTTCCGGAGACAGATCATTCTGCCCCTTTCGAACTCGCCTACATGCCAATATGGCTACCTTTGACGTCGTCGAGGCATACTGGCACTCACTTTATTGTTTCCACCTTGTTTGACAGCTCTGCACTTACTACACTGGGCGCAACTCTGACTTTGTCGGACCAACACGAGAGGGCTCTGCTCAGCCTACGTGTACCCCATCTCTCTGCAAACCTAATCACTTATTGTTTGCACAGTCTTCTACACTTCCTGTAGCTACCTGTACCCATACTTTAATCTTGTTCCTATTAATTTAACACAGTTTTAAATGAAGTTTTGTCTTATATGTGTAATTAATGGCATTTTCTCTTCTATTTCGAATCTCATGACCCCAAAAAGAAAATGATTTACAAAATTTGAGGTTCTCATGCTACTGTGCATGTATGTAAACCTTCGTCATTTTACACCGCCGTGTCTCCTGTCTGTTTTAACCGATACTCAAAACACGATAAACATTATGAGAAAGTAAAATGTTGTTTATTATTTTGACTTTAGGCAATTCCATGGGTAACAAATACTATACAACTAATTTCGATGTTTCTCTTCGATGTTCCTCTTAACACCTGATACGGCCACTATTTTAATCAAATTAATTTATATTTTTATAGGTTAGTTCTGGTCCGGAACTCTTTTTCTCGAGTATAATATTTATAATGTTTGGTATTCTTCTCTAATAATCCTGCGTCGTAGATTATAGGGTATGCACGATAGAGTACAGATGAAGGACTACACATTAAGTCGAGGTTAAAACGTTTTAAGCAGATAATTTAAAGGAAAATTATACAAAATGCAATCTAAGTATTTCACTGTTTGAGACTCAGAATAGCACTAATTGTTAGTAATACAATTTTGTGTTTACAATGTAAGAATGTCCATTATCTGTAAAGCCAAAAATGTTACACATTAAAGACAACTGAATAAAATACGTCAAAAACGACGTAACTGTTAAAACGTAAGATTTAGGGCAAAAACATTTTGAGGCTCTAAAGAATCGCTTACTCTAGTAATTATTAATTTTGTTTAATCTCTTGTGACAAAATACAAAATGGTTAGATTAGAATTGTCAACATCCGTGAAACAAAGAACGCCACGTGTGTGTGTGTGTATGTGTGTGTGTGTGTGTGTGTGTGTGTGTGTGGGGCGGGTGAAATGTTGCTCAAGTGATTCTGGGATTCATAGAGCTTAAAGTTACCCGATGTTCGTCTTCTCAGGATAAGGAAAACCACGAAAGTACCTTATCCAAGTAAGTCACCCTAACCGAGATAGGAACTCAGGACTTGAATATGAGGCCTATGTGCTAACACCATACTGCAGAGGAGAGCGCAGGTTTTCTTCTTAGTTTTATACAGAACGTCTATATAAAGTTATAGTACAGGTATTTACAAAGAGAGTGGTATGACAGGTTAAGGAATTAAGTATGTTACGGAATTGAGCACGCAGTTGGTACGGGAAAGAAAGAAAGACTTGTAGAATCGTAAGAAAATGTAGAGGTTCAAATGTGAGTTAAGTAATATTAAATATAATTTCATTGCAGAATTGGAAGACAGGCTTTGAAAAATGTTTACTGATGATTGACAACGATGGAAGGAACCTGAACCATGGGTCAAAGATGCAGGAGAGGTAGAGAAGGTACAGTGCCAAATGTTTACTGAGAGATGATCAAGTAAGATATGCGTTACAAACATCGCAGAATAGTAAAGCAATAGGATTTGGAGGTATTCCTGTGGAAACATGGAGGACATAATATGATTAGGATAGTAACCAAACGCTTTAATCAAACTCTGGAAGGGGACAATACTCCTGAAGAATGGAACTTATCGTATATTTCAGCAATCTATAAAACGTAAGCAAAAGGGATATGAATAATTGTCGAGGTATAAGTGTAATGGCATCTCTTAATAGATTTCTAAGAAAAGCGATCAAGAACAGGTTGGAAATAAAACATCTTGACAGGATTTCAGAACAGCAAGCTGGTTTTATTTTACGAAGTTAAACCCTGTGTGAACAATATTTTTACTATGCGATAAATGTGCAAAAGGACAAACTATGCTTGGCGTTCGTAGATTTGGAAAAGACGTAGGATTCGGTTCCTATAGCTAGTAATGGAAAGCACTCTAAAATGCAGAAGCAAAGGGACCCCTTCATCCAACTTGTAAGGAGCATTTATAAGAATACTAAAGCCTCTGTAAAAATTGGAAAGAAGAAACCAGAAGAATTTCGCGCTATCAAGGGTTTGAGAAAGGCTGTGAGATGTCTCCAACGCTTTTCAAAATATACTTGGAATCGGCCATTAAAGATTGGAATTTATCATGTCAAGGAATGGGAGTAATTAATGGGGGACAGATAATACATTCCTTACATTTTGTAGATGGTTAAATAGTGAAAACTCAAGATAGAGGTAATGCTGAGTATTTCATAAGAAAGATGGTTGTGGCTTCTGAAGGAGGTGGTCTCAAGATAAACAAAAGAGGATATCTTTTGATAGGGGGTGAAGGATGTAATTTATATACAGAAGTAGTGGGAATTATTAAATTGGTTGAACAACTTAAACTTTTAGATACAGTTTTATCCAAGTAGAGAAATTGTGAAAAGGATATTGAGGAATGTATTAACCAAGCAAGAGCAGCATTACGAGCGCTAAGCGGAATATTGCGGAGCATAGAGATCCATGAAGGAATAAAAAAAGTAATTATAGGAATTATTATTGAAAGCATAGTGACATATGGGGTGAAACTTGGTCCTTCCCAGAACATCAGAAGCAAAGGAAGTGTGCGGTTGAAATGTATGTTTTAAGAAGAAGTTGCTGTCTCCCCAGAACACATAAATTGAGGAACGAGGATATCTGGGAAAGGATGTGCCAACCAGATTCCGTAGTTGATAGATTGGAAGGTAGGATTCTCTAATAGTATGGTCACGTTCGGAGAATGTCCAGTATAAGATGACCAAAAAACGTGTTGGAATGGTCTCCCAAAGGAAGTATACAGCCTAGTAAACCTGAAACAACATGGAGGGCAGGAGTTGCACGAGCCTTTGCGCAAATAAATATCAACGACGACCTCTGATCTGATAGACAAGCCTGGAACCAGGCAACATGAGGCAACCGCTGACAAGTGCAAACTGCCGATAAAAGTAAGGCAAGAAAAATCCTTTAAATGAACCAATGGAAGACGGATGTATTGTAACCTCCAAAGAGAAGTCGTCCTCCTTGATGTAGTGCTTCCCATCTTCTAGTTCCTAAGGTCGCGGGTTCAAACCCGGCGGAAGACGACGGACTTTCTTTCTGGTATAAAAATCCTTAGCATGGCTTCCTTCGGAATGAAAGTAAGGCAGGTGGTTTCGTGTCGTAGATTTACGGCACGTAAAAGAAATTAAAGCCTGATAGAGGCATTTGAGCAAAATTATCGAACTTTCAAGTGCAATATAGAATGGGACGCTAAGGACCACAACAGTTAAAGAGAGTTCATAAATAAAAACTAATTTTTTTCCAAAGAGAAAGCTACACCGAAGGTTACTTTACGCTACGAGAAAGATTTAAATGCTAAATAAATATTCGTTAATAAATATTTTGTAAGATATATAATTGGGTAAAGCAAACTATTCAGAAATGTACAGTACGGCTTCTTTTGTCGCTATTAGGATATGAATTTAAAATATAAAGTCAAATAAGGATTCAGCGTATTCTAGTATGAATACATCTCTAGATGCAATGATGAATCCTATCACGTTTATTTTTATATACATTAAGGTAGCCTGAAAAGCTAATTAGCCTACATTAAGGAATTAATTGAGAGCAGCACATCCAACCCGTGCCGAGCGAGATGGCTCCGCCGTAAAGTTTTAGGCTCGTATTCTGGAAGTCCCGGGTTTGATTCCCATCGGGCCAGTCACTCTGACCAGGTTTTTTAACTTTCCCGGTAGGTAGGCTAATGCTGGGGGGATTTTTCTTCTACCATTCCCATCCCCATCATTCCTGTCATCTGCAGGATTGAAGGAACAGGCGACAACGTTCGGTGGATATGCGTGGTGGAAATGTTTCTTCCTGGTGTTGGTTGGATGTTGACGGACCTCCTTCTGGAGACATCCCTGGGTTTGTGTCTTATGGGCCGGCCTCTGGATGCATTCTATCTTGAACCGTTAGGGACTCTGTCCATGCTGGCGAACATATTCGCCCTGATCCGTTAGCTCTTCGGGTCTCTAACTCATTCCTTCCTCAGAGGGGTCATGTTAGAAGAAAAAAGGACCACTCTGGCCTATGTGTGGTGCTCTGCCGCGTTTTGGAAGGCCTCTCCTGATATGTACTCCTACCCTACATCTACCTGTCTAAATAATATAATCTTTGTAAAATTTGGAAGAGGTGCACACGATATGCCGCTTCTTTATAAGAGGCATGCAGCAAATCTCCTCTCGTCAAGTTAAGTAAATCACTTGATGAGGGTGTTTTTTGAATCCCCCAACTTCCTAGGTGATTGGATCAACTCGGAATCGTACTGAGTCTAAGAGGCTAAGGAAACTTCGAGATTGGTAGAGGACCAACAATAATTTAAAAGGGTAAATTGGTATGAGTAATAATTATACAACAACCATATGAATACAATTTGTAAGAATTTATCTCACAAGTAATATGTCTATAGCATATACACTATGTGATAAAAAGTATGCGGACACCCCACAAGCATATGTTTTTCATTTTAGGTGCATTGAGCTGCCACCTCCTGCCTGGTACTCATTAACCGCTACTTCAGTAGTCATTAGACATCGTAAAACAGTAGAATGGGACGCTCCGTGGAACTCACGGACTTCGAGCGTGGTCAGGTGATTGGATGCCACTTGTGTCAGAAGTCTGTACGCGAGATTTTCACACTCCTAAACATCCCTAGGTCCACTGTTTCTGATATGATAGTGAAGTGGAAACGTGAAGGAACATGTACAGCACAAAAGCGTACAGGCCGACCTTGCACTGTTGACTGACAGAGACCACCGACATTTGAAGAGGGTCGTAAAGAGTAATAGGCAAACATCTATCCAGACCATCATACAGGAATTCCATCTTGCATCAGGATCCACTCCAAGTACTATGACAGTTAGGGGTTAGGTGAGAAACGTTGGAGTCCATGGTCGAGCGGCTGCTCATAAGCCACACATCACGCAGGAAAATGCCAAACGATGCCTCTCTCCTTGGTGTAAGGAGCGTCAAAATTACACGATTGAACAATGGCAAAACGTTGTGTGGAGTGACGAAACACGGAACACAATGTGGCGATCCGATGGCAGGTTGTGGGTATGGCGAATGCCTGGTGAACGTCATCTGCCAGCGTATGTAGTGCCAACAGTGAAATTCGGAGGTGGTGATGTTATAGTGTGGTCGTGTTTTTCCTGGAGGGTGCTTACACCCCTTGTTTTCCGTGGCACGATCACAGCGCAGACCTACATTGATATTTTAAACACCTTCTTGCTTCCCACTGTTGAGAGTAATTCGGGGATGGCGATTGCATCTTTCAAAACGATCGAGCACCTGTTCACGGCGGAGTGGTTACACGACAATAACATCCCTGTAATGGACTGGCCTGCACAGAGTCCCGACTTGAATCCTATAGAACACCTTTGGGATGTTTTGGAACGCCGACTTCGTGCCAGGCCTCACCGACCTACACCGATACCACTCCTCAGTTCCGCACTCCGTGAAGAATGGGCTGCCATTCTCCAAGAAACCTTCCAGCACCTGATTGAAAGCATGCCTGCGAGAGTGAACGCTGTCATCTGGGCTAAGGTGGGCAAACACCATATTGACTTCCAGCATTACCGATAGAGGGCGCCACGAACTTGTACGTTGTTTTCAGCCAGGTGTCCGGATACTTTTGATCACGTAGTGTATATAAATTATTTGTCTATACTATTATCAGTCAATTATTCAGAAATAAATACAAAAATTAACTGTGAGCTATATACAAATGAGAATGAAGGGACATAAATTTAGATGTTAAGAAACCGTGTTCTTATCCCTTGTATTTTATAATGAATTTAATTGGCCAAAATGTGTGTATGTATATATATATATATATATATATAAAGATATTGTTCAACTGAAAACATAATAAAAGTGGAATTCGCAGTACTGTCCCATTAAACCATGGTTGTTAACACAGCTCAATAAGAAATTGCACAAAACTTAAAAGAATCAACATATGGTCCTTCCGCGTTAAATCAGAATTTTTGATGGTAGACGATATTCCAATGAGAGATACACAAATATACTAAAGTTAAATACAAAGAAATAAATTACCAAATATAATCATAATCTATGATGGTCTCTCACGTGTCGACGACGTAAGTAATTGGCCAATTTGAAATACCATGTTTATAAAACCAAGTTCAATTTGTTTATATTTGACAGCTATCTTCTACTCATTTATGAGTTGGTAGCCCTGTAGTTTGTTGGTTAATTATTGTTCAAAAATTTTGTGTTATCCCAAAAATCAATTTGACTAGACCACATTTCCGGTTTTAAATCGTTATTAACACCTAAACAATGTGAAGATCAACTTAGAAATGTATTTAATAAAGAATACCCAATTAAGGCAATAATTTATAATTGGTACAGGGAACTCAGAACAGATCGGTGATGAATTTCGTGAAGGACACCCAGGAAGTGCTGTTACTGATGAAAATGGTACCGCTGTTAGAGCAATGTTTGAAGAAGTTCGACGGACATCTCGTGCATTTATTTGGACAACATTGGGTATTAGTATGGTTAAATTCAAAGCACTTTACATTAACATTTAGACGTGAGAAAAATTTGTTGACGATGGATTCCACATAAACTGACTCCGGATGAAAACCAACAACGCATTAATTAGTGCAGAGAAACTCTGGTAAAAGTCCAGTTTGGCACCTCAAATTTCGTTTGGAATATCGTTACTGAAGAATCGGGGATTTATTATTATGATCCTGAAAAGAAGAGTCACTCGACTCAATGGGCCTTTGGAAGAAACCCTAAGCCTACAAGGGTCCGACAAATTCGCAGTGATATTAAGATGGTTGGTTGTTCTTTTTAAAAGGGCCATATAGCAACTATAGCATTAAAAGATAGACGTACCGTTACTGCCGATTAGTACAAAAATATATGTTTACCGCATATGTTTGAAAACGTTCTTGAAAAACGGCCTAAAGGAGAAATAATGTTACACATGACAACACATTGTCGCATACAGAGAAACTAAAAACTGAGTATCTTGATGTCCTAAGGGTCAGCATAATGAATCCTCTATCATACAGCTTTGACCTAGCACCTTGTTTTTTCTATTTGCTTCAAAAAATTAAATATAAAATGCGTGGAATCACCTTTTAGTAATTAGATAAAGTAACGGAACCGTATAAATACCTAGTTTTGGAAGTGCATCTGGAAGAGTGGCATCATTTCTTTAAGGACTGGTTTCATCGAATGCAAAAATGTATCGATGTTAAAGGGGAATGTTTTAAAAACAATAAAATAATTAAAATTTTTAAAACTAATCATTGCTTGATTTTCTCAAAATGTAATGTCGCCCTCGTTAATGGCTAATGGTACCCTCTGTATGACTTCTTGTCAGGAGCTCAAGCTCTTGTCAGGTTTCAGCACCTGCCGCTGCCCGTTGCTCCTTTCTGTAAATGTTTGTGCCACTTTTTCCATCAATCCTTTTCTGCTTCTGATACGGCTGTTTTAGACTCTATAGCCCAAACGTTTGACAAGTTTTTTTTTAATTTATTAAGCAAAGTATTGGCTGCAGCTGCAAGTGACAAAAACATAAACTATTGGATTATAGGTATTATTTTTACAAATGGGGTTTATTGGTACACTTAGAGACTTACAGAATAAGCCCTTGTGTTTAAAAGCATAGTTAATTAAACATTCTTAATGATGCTTTCCATACCTTGATGGCATAGTCGTTATTTATATGTCAAAAACAAATAGAAAGACAGCTATAAAATCCCCTGCTTTGCGTCGTGGGCTTCAATTACCTCATAAAGTGTTATAACTGCTGTAATTGAAGCTGTCAGCAATGTTGAGTAGTACAAAAACATAGCGCCGCAGGCTGCAACATTTCATTGTAATGATTTAACGGTTGTTGATAACCATCATGTTGAAGTACTCCATCACTCTGAGGACGTGAAAGTGTGTAGCTTTATGTGAAAGGAACAATGTATCAGAGGAGTATTTTACCCTGAGACTGTTCCAGTCACTACTCCTAAAAGACAACTGAGCGAGGTCATGATCATTATGATTATAATTATTATTTATGTTTAAGGGTGATCAACTACAAGGTCATTAGCGCCCTTATACAGATCAAGGTAAAGGTAAAAAAAATTGATATCAATATTACTAAATCCGGATTTGAAAGCTTATCGTGATAAAAACTTAAAAACCTTTTCTACCGCTTGATTATCATTAGCTAAGACCTCTTTAAGACGACCGAGGTCCAAAAATGTGCTAGCGGAATTCATTTCAGCAACACCTGATGGATCGACAGACCTTCACTATACAGCGGCCAAAGAGGAGAAGCGTCGCCCTTAAAAAGGTAACCGTGCGTAAAATTACAGTGGAATACGCAACTGAGCCAAAATCACCTCCTCATGACAAGATACACGATAGAAAATTACCCAGTTTTTCAGAATGTCCTTAAATAATCTAAGCTTATTTCCGAAGAGAGCTGACAACTCGCTCCAGCACGATAGCACCGCTCTCCGCACAATAAACCTAGTCTTCCGTCATTACCCGAGATTTTACAAGGGTTCTGTGACTGCCGTTCCTTCTGCCAAATCCACCAGTTCATTTCCCAGCAAGCCAACGTGACCAGGAGTCCACGAACACTCCACACGAACGCCAGAAGGGGTAAAACATGGAGGTGATCCTGGATACGCTGTACAATGGGATGGTAGTTGTACAGCTCACGCAGGTTCTGAAATGCACCAAGGGAATCGCTCAAAATGAGACAGTCATCCAACTTCCGACGGCGCACATACAAAATGGCCCGGTTTATGGCACACAACTCTGCACTATAAATGGAAGTGCCGCCATGAAAACCGAATGTATGGAATTCGGATCCATAAACGTAAACACATCCAACACCATCGGTACACTTAGACCCATCGGTGTTTATCAAAATTCGGTCATTGTAATGCGACAAAAATTCTAAAAAAAAGTGCGGATACTAAACTTAGGCACTGTAGACTTACGGTTTACCATCATCCCAAGATCTACGTGAAATGTTTCACGTAACAACCAAGCGGGGTACATGGAGGAGGGCAATGATTTTTTCGGGCGTAAAAATCCTTAGCATGGCTTCGGAAGGAAGTAAAACGGGTGGTCTCGTGTCGTAGTTTTACGGCACGTAAAATAATCTCAATCCTCAAGACTGATAAAAATACCTCTGAGCAAAATTAGCACTGTAGAATGGGAGCATAAGAGCCATAGAAGTTAGAGCGTATATAAGTAAAGCTAGATTATTTTTCTCCCTCCCTTAGGAAACATGCTAGGACATATTCAATATCGTGCCTTCTAAGAAGCTTCCGGAAACGGAACACCTGCAGATCTTGAATCAATGAAGCTGTTCCTATGACGTTCGTCCAGCGCGGGGTTAGAAAGAGCCGGGCGTCGTAATAATTTTCAAACTTGCATTCGGGAGGTCCCAGGTTCATCCTCGGTGAAAAACCCATGGATTGTTCTTGGTTTCTCGGAGTCAGTAGGCAAATTACAGGTTGGTGTTCCTTCTACCACGAGTTTTTCTCTCCCTATTTCCTGTGACCATCTCCTTCATTGTTATTTCTTACAGAGTTATAGGATTAGGCGCCGGTGTTCGGTGGGTTACGGCTGTGTGGTACATACGCGCTTTGTAGAGCTTTCTTTCCTGGGGTCGGCCGGGAGCCGCTTCTAAGTCAGCGTCGGGAGGCGTCGGATGTGTTCGATATGAAAGCGTTAGTGACACCGTCCACGCTTGCACCCGCCATCATCCGGATTTAGTTGCGCTTCGTGTCCTTCCCCTTATCCCTCCCTCCCTGGGATCATGTTAGAAGCAAAAAAGCCATGTGGTCTATGTGTGGCGCTTTGCCCCGGTAGCGGGAGCCCCTCCGTAAATATGTACAATTTACATTTACCTCCTAAAATACAGGGTCTGACCATTACCATCTATATATAGGCTACATGGCCAATATGGTTTAGTCTGTGTCGTTTTTGTACACGGGGGGCGTGAATTTATTTTGATTTAAAATTATATAACAAGCAAATTACCTAGGCTGAAGTTTAATAAATTTGTTGTAAACAAATTTATATACGATCCAGATATGATGGTAAAATGTTGTGCTAGCTGCCGGGGAAATTACAATCCCCAAAACAAAGCCTCGGTGTTAATACTTCCAACATGAGAAGAGAAAATATTTCAGGGCTGTAAGAGAAAACGTCAGTCCCACAAGGAATTCTGTGATAAGCAACTATTGATACTTATCTGTTAACAAATTATATATGCAAAGAGTTTGTTTTTCTAAATACCTAACTTTTGTAATGGTAGTCTTGTTACAAGAAAAGCTTAGCAGCTACCATTTTACGTATATTATGCTGTGTTGCCATTTGATAGCCACAATAGATAAATATTCACGTATTACACTCTTTAAGTGCTGGCCCTATTTTGCTCTAAATGCTTCCTATGATGAAGTATCCCCAGAAGTGGTTAATATTTTAAGTCACTATAAATTAAGAAATAAATTTACCAATAGTGAAAAAATATCTACACGAAATAAATAAGCTTTACATTTCTTGCTACTGTATGTATGCTGTTTAACAAATGACTTAAATTTACAAACAACTTGGCTTTGCATCAAGAATAACGTATAAGTCTGTTATCTCTTGTAATCTGAAATTTTTACAAATCCAGTTACAAAATTTCTGTAATATATTACTTCTTCGCTCCAGACCGGCACTTTAAAGAAATCGAACACACCACTATATAATTAAATTTAGAAGAATTACTTATGGCAAAATATTCTGTCACCACATTTTGGATAGTTCGGAATGGCGTGTGCGAACCGATTCCTGAATCCAGAATTTAGTGTTTCCTCCTCGTACCTTGGGATCGACAGGAGTCGATTCGAGAGATGGCGGTCACATGCGTTGACGTCAGTCGCCAGGTACAGTGCCACCATGCTTTCCTCAGCCTTCCCTCTGTTGGTGTCTCCTCATAAGCACTGGCCGATGATGCAGGTAGCGTGAAGTTGGCGGTATCTTCATTCGACCAAGCCGGATAAGGCGGATAAGGTGAATTCCAACAGACATTGGTGAGGATTTTTAAGAGAATTTAAAATAACTTTCCAGTGGGCAAATAGAATGAATGTGTTTCAGTGTAGATGTTGTTTCAGAATAATTAGCAATGACTTAAGTTTTCTTAAAGACGAGTCAAACGGTATTATAGTTGGAGGGGTTGAGGACTGCATTTCCTTGGTACCAACCAAAGATCCAGAAGTTTACTACTTAAAATGTGTATGTAAAAATATAGTTGGTGAGTGCTATAAAAATGTAGCAGATAAAAATCAACAATTAACATACATGCTTAGGAATGATTCTATAATCAGTTCCTTATTAAGAAGCTAGTTGGCCATGTCAGAGGTAATCCTGAGCAATGTGAAAGTGATTCTGACAGTTATATGGCTAGTAAAATCATACATGCTAATGATGATAAAGATATAAAAAGATTGACTGCAAAAGTAGAAGAACTAGAAAAGGAACTGACAGCCATTAAAAAAGAGAAGTACTCTGAAAAACTGGAAACATTGTGTGCGTTAATGAGTGACAATATGGCATCACTTACAAGAATGGCAGAACTCTTTTGGGAACTCAACCCTAATGTGGATTTGAGAAGTGTGTTTCAACAGATATTCTAATGTTTCAGCTTTGGTTGTAACAAAAACCTGCAAATTTTCATACCAAAATGATGAAAATAATTTAATCATTAAGAGAGCAGTTAATTGAGCTGTAATGTTTGGGAAATGGAGATAGTTATAAAAATTTAGCAAATTTAATACCTGGTGTTTATTTAATTTGTGATTTTATGTAGTTTTTGGAGGGCATTTAGGATCGTTATGATGTGATGCAGAATGGAATTTGTATCCTTAAAGTTAAACTAGTGTACTGTAAAATACAGAAAAATGATCAGTACTTTTTAAACATCAAGATAATATAAAGTATTTGTATCAATTGTAAAAAAAAAAGCCGAAAGGTGATGTGAGGCTTTGGCCGATAATGCAGTTGCTGAGGCCAGACACTAAGACTTGGTGCAGGCTGGAAATATACTCTGTAGGGGAGCCATCAACTGGCTTGCTTTCCATTGAAACATTACCTTCTTAGTTTATTTGTAACTATTATAGAGTGACTCCTTATGTTCAGTCCACTGTTGGTCATTGAGAGGTATTTTTGGTGTTACAATAGTATTGGTAGGCCCTATAACTTGGCTAATTGTTACACAGCCTTCTTACCCTCTGGGTAACTATTACAGAGTTGCGCATTAGCTTAACTAGAATAAGCAAATACTCCAATAAAATTTTAAGGCCAGTTATAGAGCGATATTTCTTGTAGAAGTTTCCCCTGTCTCCGCTATAGGGGAGTTTGTGAGCCATCCTCCGGTGGCTTCGGAGGGCTGCCTTGAGCTCTCTCCGGCTGGGTGGTGAAACTTGTAACTGTTAGGCAACTCTGCCGCCTGCATCGGCCAGTCCTGCAGCTCATACGTCACCTGCTGTTCCTTCATCAAATCTGTTCCTTCTGGAGATGTATGCACAAAAGATCCCGTGTGGGTCGAGGTCCTAGGAGTCCCTTCCGTAGCGTAAACCTAATCCTTCTATCATGCCCGATGGATAACCTTCCCTTTTACATCCAAACAAGAAAGGAGGCCACAATAGCAGAATCATAAAAGGGGTTTTTACTCGTTCAATACCTGCATCGCAACACCACAAACTATGCAGAGAGGAATCTCCGAGCTGCCATCAAAAGAAAACGTCCTGGACTTTTGTCTCGCAAAGTTCTCTTCCTTTATGACAATGCTCGATCCCACATAACTCGATTGACCCGGGCGGAGTTCGGAAGATTCAACTAGGAAGGTTTCTCGCATCCTCCATATACACCAGGTCTTGCCCCAATGATTTTCACATGTTCCCCCAACTCAAAGTTCAACTTGGAGGTAAGCACTCTTAACACCGACGATGAAGTCAAATCAGAAGTGAACAGCAGGTTACGAGCAAGGATCCGGCCGGGTATAACACTGATTTTTAAAAACTTGTGTCACGTTACTAAAAATGTTTGAAAAATATGGCGACTATGCATAAAAGTAACAGAAGGATTTTATAATGCAATTAAAATTATTTAAACATGATAAATTATGGGTAATTTTTGTTATAAAATAGGAAATCTTACTTATTGGACGCACCTCGTATAATGTTTTATATCGTCACCAATTTTCTAGACAGTTAATCTTAAGGATCATGAAAGCTATATTAGAACCATATTCGCAGCGAAAATAAGAAATTTGATTTTAGAGAAAATCTTCCAAACATTTCCCATCTATTATCATGATAGCTACAAAAGATTACATTTACTGGAAGAAACTGGAGTTTAAGTTGTATAAACACAAAGCTATGTTATCACACGTACCTTATCTTTAAGTGCTTCCTGGCTAGAACCCTTTTCTTCTCCCCTTTTTTTGAAATGTGCTACATTCATTAAAATTAGTTTTCTTCGCGTTTTTATCTCCGTAGTGCTTGCTACACGCCGTTATCAAATTAAACCTTGTACCATTTGTGATGAAAAGGAAGGGGGGGAAAAGTTGGTATGTTTTTTAACTTAATAATCTTTAGGCGGGAGCGAATTTTTTTATTATTTTTTAAGTATTCTCGTGGCGTGAATAACTTGATTAACAACTTAACAACTCCTGGTGCCCCGTACAGGCGCAAATGAGAGTCAGGAAGGAAGCTTCTCTACAACTATAGATCTAAGCCATTTACCTCAGAAGACTCCTCTTTCTCCTTTTGCATGTGCATGGGAGATACATGAGGGTAAAGAAAAAGGAGAGAACAACACTTACTGATAAGATGGTGTAAAATAACAGGAAGAAGTTTTAACTTGTCTGTCGTAACTTTTTAGTAGCATATAATTGAGTTGTGGAGGCGAAGTTGCGTTTTGTATCCCCTTCACCCTTCCCGACCTCTCCACCTGCCCCAAACCATATTTCCCCACTTTTTAATGTCCCGCGTCAAGGGAGCACTTAAAGCTCGTAATTATTTACAATTTAACTATTGCACCGTGGAATGAGATAACAAACAAATGCGAAAAAAGCAGTTTTAGAGTTATAACGCAATCACGACATCAGTGAAACACTCAAATGACACCCCAGGGATAGGGCGTTGTGCGCGAGTATTTGAAAAATATCGCCTGCATTGACACCAAGCACTACATCCAGTGCAATCTGATTGAGACGGGTTTGTTTTACATCCCCTGCTCTCACATTAATTGTGATGGATTACTTTAATGGAGGGTCTGCACCATTATTTTAGATACAATACTCTCGCTTTTAATGGAATTTCACAGTCAAGATTCATGAACGACTGTTGCAATGCGGGTCACTAAGGTCAGAGCTGTGAATGTTGAGTGATGTATTGCTGACGTGCGGCTTCACATTGCGGTTAGATAAGGATATGCATTGCATTATAGCAAAATCATTAATTCCTAGCGCTAAATGACGTGCAAGTCCTACAGCAACTTGTTTTAGTACTGGAGTATCTTATATGGCATTCGTAAGTAAATAAAATAATCAGCATTTGTTTTTCGTAATACAATAATCTTTGAAACGGGATTCTCTCTGTCTCACGACAAACTTGTTGGATAGCAGAAATGAACATCAAGAGACAAAGGGACCATTAAGCAGCAGTAGCTTTGTTTCACTACGTATACCACGTAGCGGGTATACTAGTGCATCAACGCAAAAGGTGGTTCCAATATGAACGGGAATTACTTTTTACTTAGTCTACTACTATAGTCAATAGGGGAAGTATTGTATTCCACCCAAAAATTCGATACCGAGATTTCGCCGGAAATATATGTTTTGAGACCCCCTGAATCCAAAAAAAGCATTTTTGGAAACGTGTCCGCGTGTCTGTCTGTGAACAGCATAACTCAGAAACGAACAGTCGGATAAACACCAAACTTGGTATTTAGGTTCAGCATCTTCCAGAAATGCGACACGAAGGTTTTCAAGAAAATCCGCTCACCCTAGATTACCCTTTACATAGAACATTTTTCGAAAATTTTAATTTTCTCAAAAATGGCTCAAACGATTTTGATTAAACTATCACATGTTTAACATATTTTTATGGCAAATGAAATGTATATCTCAAATTTTCTGGGAATGTCTCCAAAGGTATTATTCATTGTGAACGACTTTTGCATAACTGGTTAACCATAAGAGATAGACAAAAATTTACTCCACAAAAACTGTAGATCGCGTTAAAATACACAATTTATGTCATGTACATTTTTGTTGTTGAGTGAACCATTTTCGAGATATTGCATCTTATCCCCTTAAATTTTCCAATACTTTTTCTCAAATGGGAATTCGTTATTCTTTTTTTTATGTGCTGGACATACAAAGAGAATGGAATGCGCCACATAACAATCAGCTCTTAAAATATTTGACTATCGCTTAAATACTACCGTATTCCCCTTGCACCTACAAGAAAATTAGCAATAAGATTAAATTGTCGATTAACATTAAGCATATGGAGAATAAGCGTTTGTAAAAATAGTTTGTACAAGAGTAGAGAAAGTCATGTGAGTGAAACACATCACATTTTTTAAAAATACTGTAATGCTGTCTCACTAGTTTTACATAGTATCCTTTAAAGCAGTCCCCGATGGCTTCTATGTATTTTTTTCCAGCGTTTTGATAACTGGGACAGCAGTATTGCCCATTGTAGGGTCATTGTATCATATGTACCAATCTGACGTGATATCATATTCTACATGCTGTGCTAACACTGTAACACCCGAGCCGTCCTTCATCCTTACTTTACAACACAGTTATAGGCCGTCGAGACTCGAACAAGGACATTTACCATGTCTTAGTATGCACAGTTTCTTCTTATAGTCTCAATGCCTTTCGTATGTGAATATAATTCCTTTCCATCTTATTTCAATAACTACTGAAAATTGTGCTGCCCCACAATGCCGCGATAAAATGTTCAATGGTTTAGTTAACATAGTGATCTAACACATTCTCTGGCCCGTAACTTCTTTAAGGAAGAGGTGTGAATGTTGCACACACAAATTATGCAATGATGAAGATTATTAGCTGTAATTTAAACATTAAAAATGGTGATATAAAATACAATTGATTTAAATTTATTGTGAGAAGGCAATTCAACAGGTGATTAACATTCTACGACGTAAGTCCTTGCTTGCAGACTTAATGTTCATTCCCTAAGGGAAATTTTGAGTTTGTTTCACTGATTTATTGTATATTTAAGTTTTATATATAGGTATTTATTTATTTATTTACTTCGTCACTAATCACCACTACAGGGTTATTCATAAGTCAGTGTTACATTTGAAAAATATCTTGTGCGTGATGTATGAGACGCACGTATGGAAACAGAAGCTCCCCAAGTTCGTGTCACGTGAAGTACGCATGTTGTGGTAACGCGGTTGGCCGCTAGGCGGCAGAAATGTACAAAATGGCGTTCGCAGGTAACGAGAGAGGGTTCGTGTGATACAATTTGCAAAAACAGAGGTTTCTGTGACTGTTTAACGGCAATTTCGCACTCGTTTTAACAAGGATGCGTCAGATCGCAGAACCATCAAGAGGTGGTATGAAACGTTCGAGCGCACTGGTTATCTGTGTCCACCCAAATGACCCGGGAGTTCGGCACTGTCAGACGCCACTGTTTCAGGTGTTCGTGAGTTGTTTGCGCGCAGCCCTCAGAGATCGACAAATCGTGCAAGCCTGAGCTGGGAATGTCTCATTCGTCTGTGTGACGGATTCTTCGCAAGCAACTGAGGGTGAAACCGTAAAAACTGGAACACCTGCAGGCGCTCACAGATGATGACAAGGAGGTTCGACACAATTTGCTATCGACATGCAGGCTGCAATGGCAGATGATTTTGGTGATAGACTAGTCTTCAGCGACGAAGTAACGCTTCACTTGTCGGGGAAAGTAAACCGTCACAACGTGCGCATTTTAGGAACCCCACACCCACATGTGACTTTCGAGCATGTGCGTGACTCGCCAGAGATCAACGTGTTCTGCGCCCTGTCAAAGCACAAGATTTACGAGCCCTTTTTCTTCGTCGAATTCACAGTGACTAGCATCACTTATCTGAACATGCTAGAACAATGGCTTATGCCGCAACTGACAGACAGAAATGGCTTCGTTTTCCAACAGGACGCGACCCCACCCCACTTCCATCGACTCGTGCGCGCGTACCTGAACCAGAACTTACCGCGACGTTGGATTGGATGAAATGCTGACAATGACTTCGCATTGTTTTGGTGGCCGCCCTGATCCCCGGACTTAACACCACGTGATTTCTTTCTCTGGGATATGTGGAGGATAGGGTGTTCATTCCACTTTCAGCTGACTTGAAGGACCTCCGAGATCGCATTGCAGCAGCGATAGCTGCGATCGATCGTGACATGATGGTGCAGGTGTGAGCGAAATTGGACTACGCCTGTATGTCTCCCGTGTAACCAACACATTGAACACTTGTAAGGTATACCAAACAAACCTTGAGAGATTGCCATTCATATGGTATATCATTCACACTGATATGTCAAGTATTTATTTCACAACAAACTTCCGAAATGTGACTTATGAATAACCCTGTATAACCTTCAACAATTTCTTCCACCGGGCTACGTCGAGATTTACACGCTATTGCACCGGCCAACTCGCATATTAAATAAAATGTCTGAATATGGGAATATTCACAAATAAAACATAATATACCAGGTGAGTATTCTCAGCCTGCGGATTGAGAAGTTGTACAGTTTCGGCGCTGTACAGGCTATGCCGTAAACACTGTCCACTGCGCATCGTATCAGTTTCGGCCGAAATTACTGCTTTGCACTGCTGCGCGTGCAGTAACTTGCACTCGTAGCGCAACAGAGTGCGTGTTGGCTTTCAGTGGTGAAGATCTCAGGTTCAAATAATGCCACCTGAATGTACGTTTTTTTTAGTAAATTTAACGATAACTGATAATTTGGCATGGAAGTGTCGCTTCACTTCATTAGTTTTAATTGTGTAAATTTCATTATGACACAAAGAATTACTTGTTAGAATATGCCTTAATGAACATTACAAATAAATGTCAGAAATGAATAAAAATCCCATTTATTAGCAGGTGTGATTTAAACTTCCGACCTTCACCATGACTTGCCAGCATTTTAACCATTGGGCTACTAGAGCACGTTAACAACTAACACCACCAGAGCCCTAATCAGCGGGCTGGTGAATGCGGTGTCAGCATCTGCACTTCACATCGTCTGTAAAATTCAGGGTTGCCTAGTTACCAACCGCAGAATGAGAAGACGCACGTGGTATGATGGAACTTTAAAATTGCCAAAGAATCGTATAAAAGCTTGATACATATTTTCATTTAACTTTGGTTACATTCAACCATAGAAATTACAACTTAAAAATGTTAATTTTGTGTTATCCCATTTAATATTTAAATTCCTTGGAATGATCTGGCTGAGAAACGATGAACTGCCTGTTGTGTAATAAGTCAGCTGAATTGAGCACTTGACCTCAATGTTGGAAATGTCGGCTATGAAAAGCTCGTGCTTTCTTTGTCCATCCCATTCTTTGGTTCCATACAACGACCCTCTTCTTCTCTTGGCTGGAACTCTTTACGTTCTTCGTATATTGCTGCTATACTGATTCTGGTGGATAGTTGAATTTCTTTGTATAAATCAGGCTTCACTATACGATCAGCCTTTCCTCTCTGACTAAACTGGCATCACATGACCTCAATACCAGGCATATGATTCCAAAATGCGATAGTTCCAGTATTAACTGCATTTCACTTTGTACTTACACCAATGCATAATGCAGTTGCATATACTAATGTATTCCACTGAACAAATAACTTAAACTTCCACTTTATATGCGACTTGTTCTTTCGCCACCGTTGCGCGTACAAGGGAATGATTACAATTCTACTCGTCAACTGTATTTAACTGCTTTCTTGCTGTTGGTAACTTCAACCAGCAATCTCATTAACGACTGCCTGCTCTCTCTCTCTCTCTCTCTCTCTCTCTCTCTCTCTCTCTCTCTCTCTCTCTCTGCCGGTAAATACAACTAGCTGCATTGCTGGCTGACTCGACTTCGTCACGCCTAACCATGCTTTTTCAAGCGCAGAAGCTCACTAGTGTCACGTCACCCGGCAGAAGAATCACCATTACTTCCGTCAGCCTTTGCTGATATCCATTACAACCAGATACATTCATTCACATGTAACAGTGTAAACATCTATTCCTGAACAAATGTGACCACTGCCTTGCTTTTCATGAAACCGCACTCTGTCCAAGTCATTTAAGTTTCATCAGTAGTGACTATGGACTGAATAAATTGTTCACCCTCTGCTTCAAACCGTCCCAGGGGTAGACTGGCCAAATACTGCCATTTTGTTTTCAGGGATAAGTAGGCGTGGGACCCAGCGGGAGTTTACTTTCCTATAGGGAAATATGTTTTCTACATTACAAACACTTACATTCATTATTGAAGCAATGTTTTTCATACTAACGCCCATACTATAAGCACATTAGCATGGTAACAATTGGATAGGGTGATTGATGTTCGCGTGTTCTCCATTCTCTCTCTTCCCTCTCTGAAGGCTTTTCACCATTCGAAACTCGAGTTCTCAAGAGTCGTGCTTCTCTAAACTGTTTCTACAAGCCTTGAAGAATTTCAGATGTTTGGACCCCTCCTGCAGTAAGAAATTTGAAAAGACGTTCCATGATAGCCGACACCTTCTGCTCACTCCTCTTTGTTGTAGAGGTTAGACAAGACTCAACACACTCACAACGCCTGAGCGGGAGAGGAGAGAAGCGGCTTCCCATTTCCTAGGTCAGTAACGTGCTGGGAGGGGCTTTATGTTCGTAAAAATCAATCCCATTTATATTTCAAATACCTTTTAAATATCAGCATTAACGTAAATTAAAATAATATATAAGTGTAAAATAAGTGATATAATAAATGGAAAGGAAGCTACTTTTGCGTGCAACTTCGTAATTTTGGTGCCTAAAGCCACGCGGTATCAGCGGAGATATTCCCAGGCTTGTCTAAAGCAAAGCGAATCAGCTAAGTATGACCAATAGACACACTTGAGTGAGAGAGAGGGGCAGAGAGTGGCCCAAATTCGTCATGGAACAGAAGCTTGGAAAATACGACAACACATGTTCTCATACGACGCCACTGTGATTAGTAAATCATAATATGCTGTAAGCTACGGCAGGAAAAATAGCGTCCTTAGCTGGGAGTACAAATAAGGCAAATCCCCGGCGATCCACAACTGCATGCATTTTCCTCAGGTCACTTAGATGGCCAAGCGTATGACAAAGTTTTAGCAACTTAGAAACAAGAGTAGGAGGTACAAGTTGATAGACAGGGCCCCAAAATATAGTCAAATAATTGTGTGATACAATTTACGTCCAGTTACAAATATGTGTGCAAATAAATTACAGTTAAAGCGAAAACCTAAACATTTTCATTTCGTAACCACTCCTAAGATAAGAATTAAAACAGGCCAATTCACAACTGTTATTGGGCGCTCTTTTACATAAATTCACCAGTGCACGGTAAGAGAATCGACAAGGCGCCCGGAGAGAGCGTCAGTTCCTTCGCAACTTAGCTTACAGCGAAGAATATTTGAATGACTTAGAACTTCAATCTCTACACAGAGGATACATAGTGATGATGTATGGTGTCTTTCAAAAGTAAGTTATAACATTAAACGGTTGTGAATATCATAATATTTGATATTGGAAAAAACATCAGTGTTGCGCAAACAGTGGGGTTTAGTTTTCATTTGTTTCCTTTTATATTTCACACAGTTGCTGTTCATTTGAACGTTAGCGATTTTACCTACTGCTACCGGAATTTGTAAGCTTCAAACCATAGCTCTATCACTAAATGTTAGAATACAGCTGATTCAATGTTATTATGAAGGAAATTTAGAACACTTAACAATTTAGGAGCAGGCACATGTTCTGTTCGTAATTATGGGAATTGAATCAGTAACCTTGAAGAAACTGGTTCTGTTGCTCAAAAGAAGAAATCCGGAAGATCCGGTATCAATGTGTTAGTGTTGCCGAGGTGCTTCGTGTAAATAATGAAATGATTACAAATAATTATTATGGAATTAGTAGTGTTCCGTAAGTTTCTAGGCAACTTCAGATGAGTAATAGCACAGTTTTAGAATTCTAGGCAACCAGCTTCGTCTGTATCCATTTAAATTAAAAGCAACGTTTGCACTCGAACAAAGTGACAAGTGGCAAAGATATGACTTTGCTTTATTTGAACTAGCAGAGATTAGAATTAATAATGATAAATTGGACAACGTTTTCTAGACAGACGAAGCGCACGTTTCCTTATTGGTGGAAATAACACGCGAAATTGCATACTTTGGTTAGAAAATGACCCTCAGCCTTTAATTTAACAAGGTCTGCATGATTTAAAAGTTACTGTATGGTGTGGCTTTACTTCACAGTTCACCACTGGTCCATATTTCTTCGAAGAAGACAATAATGCAATAAGACAGACTGTTACAGTAAACGGGAAGCGATACCATAGCATGTAACAGAACTTCGTAACCTTAGACTGAGGAATCACCATATGGAAAACATAATCTTCAAGCAAGATGGCCCTCCATCTCACATCTATACCCCTGCAAAGCAATTAATTACTCACATATTTGACGATTGTGTCATCAGTAGGAACTTCCCAAAGGTGTGGCCTCCGCGATCTCCAGATCTCAATCCAGCCAACATTTGGTTGTGGGGTTACCTTTAATAACGAGGGTCCTGGCATATCCACTGCAACTGAAAGATGCCACCTCGCAAGAAGCTGCCAATATTCCAAGACATCTGTAAAGTGCTGTGCATGGTGTCGCAGACAGAATGCTATAAGTAACAAGAGAACGGCAGACACCTTCACAATGTTTTGTATGTCTCCTTGTTTGCCCAACACTGCGAAGTTTTTGTTTTTTCCTATCTCAAATATTGAAATATTTATAGTGGTTTAACGTTTGAACTGACTTGAAAGACCCTATTTAAAGTGAGTCCAGAAACCTGTTCCCAATATGGACAAATACGAATAATGAAATACAGATTATTTCAAAGTATAAAGCCATACTCGTTAACACACATTCTCAAATAAAACACCTGGAATGGTACTATAACTTTGATGTCTGTAATTAAAATATCTTGCTCATGTTTTAAGACTGCATTTACTACTATGTTGCTATTCTGAAAATGTATAATTCAATTAAAGCCTTTTCCTGCATATCATCGTGTTCAACGCACTTCATGTCCACATACATGTTACTGTTTTACCTTAATTGCATTCGAAAACGCACATATTTGGCAACGGTGCACTTGATCTTCCATAATAAAAAGAAGGGTACATTAAGAGGCCGTTGTGGCTTCATAGCATGAAAACCGCCAAGGAGGCTACACTTTTGTCTTTATATGAAAATGCTAATTATCTATATATTTAAACTATTAAAATTTGATTTTAAGCACTGAAAAAGCTAGCTATTTCTTCTCAAAGACTTAAAGGTTTGTAAATTGTGCACTTCAATTACAACACGTTACGAAAAAGGCGTTTTGCGGTTCTGACTCAAAGTCGCTAACTCGAGATTAATTTAGCTTTGCATAAATAATAACCGGAATACTTTTACCAAAAGGTTCATAGAACATTTAAGATCGTAATGCATTATCGTAAGGAAAACTAATTCCTTAAAAATGATATTCCATGGTTCATATTTGAGGACAAGCTTCATGTTTTCGTTTCTGGAAACCCAAGGCAATCAGAGTACTCCCCTGAAATTAGGCAACCAGATCTTTAACTTCCCAACTTAATGCCTGCATACAGTTAATGAAGAAAGAAAACTGAAGAAAACAAAATCTATCGAAATACAGTCTTGCTGTTTCTTGATTGATCTTTTCCAACTCATTATGTTGTAAATTTTTCAACAAGTGTACTAAATAGTTTGGCCATAGAAATATATTATTACTAGTAATGTTTTCCGATATTCATTATCAAAACACGGACAAATATCTGTAAAAACGTAATGTATTTTCTCTTAAAATATAAACAGGAACGTTGTATCTTATAAATTAAATTGAGTTTTATTTATGGACACTCTTTAACTACTATGGTCTTTAGCGTCCCATTCTATATTGGGCGTGAAAGACTGATAATTTTGCTCAGAGATCTCTTTATCAAACTTGAGGTTCTTTTACGTGCCGTAAATATACGACACGGGACCACCGGCTTTACTTTCCTTCCGAAGGAAGCCACGCTAAGGATTTTTACGCCCGAAAAAAATCCATCGCCCTCCGCCGGATTTGAACCCGCGACCTTGGGAACTAGAGGCTAGCACGGTACCACTAGTCTACGGAGAACGACGTTGTATCTTATAGACCGCTTATTTAGAACAACTATACAATTATAGGATTCCTTAATCCATCTCTACGTATTGTCAACATTATGGTAGTGACATTCTAAAAACGTGCATTACAATATTTTTTGTAATAACTAATAGTCGGGAGTAAAATTACATAGTTATTCACGTAGCTGATAGAAGTTCTGCAGTAGTTGATAAAACTCCTTCAGAATGCTTGTACTCCATTGAACCAAGCTAAGATGATTAATGGGGCACATTTTAGACGTTATTGAAGTAATCTTTTGGTATTTTTGTCTATGCTGCAGTCAATGAAGACAATGCGGGCTATGTTGGAGGGGAGGAGGAGCAGCAAGTTGACCTTTAGGTAGGTAGCCAGTCCATTCCATCCCTCATGAGTGATGTAATATCGGGGCTTTTAATTTGTTTATTTTGCGGCTATAATTGGGAACTATTACTGAAGTTTGTCTTTGCAATAGGATACTGAAGAGATACTGCGCGAAATCATGGATAACCTCTATTAGGTACTATATAAAGCTATATAATTATATGTCCTGAGATATGGTGTAATGTGATGTAATATCGGGGCTTTTAATTTGTTTATTTTGCGGCTATAATTGGGAACTATTACTGAAGTTTGTCTGTGCAATAGGATACTGAAGAGATACTGCGCGAAATCATGGATAACCTCTATTAGGTACTATATAAAGCTATATAATTATGTGTCCTGAGATATGGTGTAATGTGTCAAAGTATGGTGCTCTGGTTCCCAGTCATGATGCCGTGGTTTAGAGCCCACCAATGGGTATGAGGTTTCTTCTGCCCATGTATAGGACCAGTGCCCTTGATGCATTTGAGGACCAATACTAGGTAGCAGTCTATTAATCATGAGAGCCGATGTTTCATGGTAGTATGATGCTGACCACAGCATCTCCCGTATTGGCTATGTTTTTCGCATGTAGGCGTGAGGTCCGCCACCGGATAGATACGTTAAGTCCAACAAGGCTCTAGTTAAATAAATTTAACTTTTAATAGTCTCCCCGAATTGGGTGGATGAACGTACATCTAAGTTTTTCGCATGTAGGCGTGAGGTTTGCCGCCAGATGATAGGCCAAGGCCCACAAAGCTCTAGTTCAACAAACTTAACTTCTAAGAGCTATTATATAGTAATACGTTTTTCAAATTCTAAGGTGTGATAGTAATAAAGCACAGTATACCCAGAAGAGTATCTGACTACTAAATTTGATAAGTGGACACACATCTTAATTAACATTGTGAGATTTAATTCTATTTAAAATCTCGTGAGTAAAATGTAATGTTAAATTAGCACGATCTTCTCTATTCATTCTTGAAATATTTATTTTTAAAAACGCTTATTCTTCTATCTAATTAAATTTAAGCGGGATAAACATTTGTAAAAGTGGTTTTATTGTTTTTAAGGGGAATAAAGAAATTCAATAGGCTTAAGCGACAATCAAATCTTTTAAGAACACTTTGCTACGAAATGGTTTTGAAATTCCGTTCTCTTTGCATAACCGCAAGGGGGAAAAATAATGGCTAGCTATTTGAGAAAAACATAAATATATGAGAAACAAGAAAATGATTAACTCCACCAAAAAATTCTCCCAAACGCTGTATTCTTCAACGAAATACACATTTTTTGTGTAGTAAGACTTTGTCTATCCGTTACGGTTTATCTGTTATACAAAAGTCATTCAGAACGAATAGGGGTTCAGAGGCTATTTCCAAAGAATTCAAGATAAACGTTTCATTTGCCATGAAAATATATTACACATTGGCTTATCATTAGAGCAATGTTTGATAAAAATCAACATTTTCGAAAGGTTTGCCACGTAAAGCGTACTTACAGGTAAGGGGGATTTCCTTAAAGACCTTCGTGTTACATCCTTGAAGAATGGTGCACTTGAATAACAAATTTGGTATTTAACTGACGTTTCGTTTTTGACTACGCTGTTAAGTCACTCACGGACGTTTTTCTGAAAATGTGCTTTTGATTAGGGGAATCGCAAAACGTATTTCAGTATTGAATTTTGGGGTGGAATACAATACTTCCGCTATATGCTATAGGTAACTGGCTCCGCGGTGACGTGTGGTTCGCATTCGAGAGGTCCCGGGGCCGATTCCCGTCACCTGCCCATTTTACCTCGTGATTCTGTAGCATTCCCTGGTCGATAGACAAATACTGGGGTGGTTTCTCATCTACAATGATTCCCTTTCGTTCATATTCCTTATGTTTCAGACTTCTTCTAGGTTTTGTAGGCATAGGAGTGCCGAACATAGGTGCGCATGATTGTTAAGGGGAAAAAGTATTCCCCATGGATACTAGAGTTTTGCCTGGTTGACGTGTCGTTCATCGCCCTCTCTGGTAATCTCCAGTAAAGGGACGGATCTTCAAGTCAGGAACTGTTAGGGGCTTCCTCGCGTCTCTGAAACCTGTAGCCTCCTGTGGTTCATTCACTTCATCCCTTCCTCCAGGACATGATAGTCGCAATAGATCTCCCGTAGGTCACAGTGCAGGAGGTGTAGTCCTCCATTGTATACTCTATTCTTTATACCCTATACCATAAGTAAGACGTAGGGAAAGTAAAAATCACCCTTGGAAGTAACCCTCAAGCACTCAACTAGGCAAACGCACTAAGAGTCTATAAAAACTGAACGCACTTTTAACATTTTGGAGGAGTTGGAGTTTCATAGCAGAGTATAGTATGTCACTTTTAAGAAATCGAACTCCAATGTTTCCCATCACTGGTGACTAGCTTGTTGAGGTTCCCAAAAGGTGGATCCCGCCACTGTTACTTCGGTAACACAAATGTGGTGAGGATTGCGAAGACCTTTATCACGCTCAAATCCACCAGCGCGGGGGAAGGGGAGAGTCCACTGGTAGACCACAAGCAGTGTAAACATTACCAATGACAAAGTCAACGTTCAGTGATGCAGACAAGCGACGGGAACACAACAGGTGTGCACATCAGGCTGCCTACCTCTAGGAGCTTACGTAAAGCTTTCATGATGTATGACCCTTCACCAAGATTGGCATTGCCACTTCTATAAATATCCACCGGGCACTGGTGATGTATGCGCACCACTTTTACTTGGTGATGCGTTGTCATCTTAACCTAGCGGATTTTCTCGCTTATTTTGTTTTCAATGCTAAAAGAACCCCCAAACTTAAAGTAACCACCATTATTTGAAAGACTGCCCACGGAGGTTTTGGCGAATATCTTGAGAAAGCTGTCTTTATGATTACGTGCCCAAGGAAAAAAGGCAAAAAATATTAAAAGCTATAAATTAAAATTCAATTTTTAATTTTTGATAGTGTTTATCCTTTAAATGTAACAAGGTAATAACCCGTTATTAAATGTATTCCAACTTAAGGTTTAAGATAGTTTGTATCGCATTCCTTTCAATCATTCATATACATTCCAAAGCTTATAAAATTAAAACTGTAATTAAAATTGTTTCGTCTGTTAAAGGTTCTTGAGTTATTGCTTTTTAAAGCAAAAAATAGAGTAAAAGTACAGAAATTTAAATTATAAGTTTCTAAAAACGTTTTTCAAACTAAACTAAAAGTAGTTAAAACATTTTTGTGTCCGATAAACGGCGCAGGGATTTAAAAGAAACATTGTTAAGCTTTCATCATTTGTAATATTGGCACAGGACAATAACATTTTAAAGTCGATAAATTGAAAACTAAAACACACAAAATTAAGGGTAGTTTTAGACATATTGACTGAAAACTTTACCAACAGCATTTTCAGCGGTGCATTCCCTTAAATAGTTCCAGTGGAAAAGATGAATAGAAAAGTTTTTGGAAATAATTTTATTATAATTATATCCCAACCAGCTTTTAAAAAATAACAAGATTAATGTTTTATTTATTTTCCTGTTACATTTTCCCTTTCTTCCCTATGCCTTAGTTTCTTGCTTGTTTTCCTTCTATACTTTTCTTCTGTAGACAATAGAGCATTATATATAGCTAAAATAAAGGTCTCTTCAGATGTGTTTGGAGAATACAGGTTATAGATTTTTAAGCAGAAAGAAAACTGAGTAGAAAGTAAATTCTGAACTTAAGATTTTCATGTCTATATCGCTAATCAGAGATAATTGTGAAGGGAACATTAAAATGATAAAGTCACTTCAATTCACATTTTCAATGGAACCGCCAACAGCTAAAAGAAATTCCTTTAATATTGAAATTTTGTTAATTAGCTATAATAAACTATTGTAACAGCGCGCGCGAAATTAGCTACGAACCAGCAATGCGAGCTCTTCCCGGCTCGTCTATTTCCGCGGATGGGAGCTAGGGCCAGTCCCCTTCAGAACAATACCCGGTGGAAAACTAGCTCATTATGTGCCGTGTATTGTTCCAGAATTTTCCTTTCGGCATGTTCTGTTATCTTATCTTTCTAGAACATTCGGATTTGTATGCGGGGCCTATATAAGGGGATGCTCTTGTCCGGGAGTTGGGTTAGTTAAGAAGTTACGACATGAAAAGTGGACAGCGAAAGGGAACAGTTGTGAATTATGATTCAACAGTTCAATTAGGTGTTTTGGTTCGACGGATGGGCGGAGCTCTGTTGTGTTCCGGGTGTGTGCTAAGTGATTCAGTGATTCTAGTTGATAAAGTGTGTTTCGGGTTAACTGGACTTCTCATTTATTACAATATGTTAATTTGAAAAAGATATGGATTTGATTGGTTGGTTTTCTCTGATTAATAACCTAATTCATTTCTGTTAGCAATCAATAACTTATGTGTAAAAATCAGTCTTTTAAGTTTTATATGAATCCTAAAAACTCAAATGTTTTTGAGATTCCTGAACAGACTTGGTATCTAAAAGAATGAATAATTTCGAATACACAAATCATTGATAGTTTTCAAGGATTAACTAAACAGAGCTGCTATGGACAACGCCTTCTACAGACAAAACTTGAGGTGAGTTCTCTAAGTACTTTGTATTATTGTAAAACAGATCTCGACTAAATATTTCCACTACTTATATAAAGTATAATATACCGCACTTAATTATGTCATCGAAATAAATTTACTTCCTCTAGTGCCTAGCTAGCAAGCAAGCAGAGGAAGTATGACATTTTACCCAAAAATTTGACATTGAGATTCATTTTAAGAAAAAGGTTCTTTTTATGCTAGTGTGGTGGGGGGATGTCTGTGTAAAGCATAACTAAAAATCAAAAAGTTTCTTAAATCTCACAGTACTTAAGTTCAACATTTTACAAGGAAGATTTTTAAGAACGTCCCTCACCCCAAACCATCCTTCACGAGTAAAACGTATAGCTTTTTTTCTTCAAAAGCAGTTAACGAATTTGAATTAATATTATATATTTAGAACTACATATCTTAGGTTTTCAGGAAACGGGCAATTATGCCCTGTATATTCAGAAATAATTTCATATTATTTAGTAAACCTGTCAAATCATAAGAGATAAATAAATATTTACGTAATAAAAAGTGGATCTCTTTAAAACGTACAATTTACATCAAAACACTTTTTTGACATCAGTGATATCCGATATATCCGTTGGTATTCGTTTGAAGTTTCTAATATATCCTTTTTTAAGTCTTGTCATCATTCAATTGTTTTTCGCGATATCATGGAAAGAGAATGGCATATAACGGACCGTATTTATACATTTGAATATGGCTCTCTCGTTTGTATCAATAACGAGTGTAATGAGACATTGATGCAAACGATTATCTCAATTAACTAAAAGTAAACCAAATAATAAGATTTGTAGGAATAGTCTGTAGAAGCTATATCAAAGTAAACGACAATGAGTAGAGAAGTGTATGTGAATATGGCATTACATCAGCACTGAAGGGTTTATAGGATATTCAGTGTGTCCTAGATACCTATTTAAGACTAGTAGTTTATAGTAAAATGCATAAAATATTGACGTAGTGGGTTATGGTAGTAATCAAGTTCAGATTACTGAAAGATTAAGTTAGATGTGTTTCTACTTTACGATACAAATAAATCTGATGAATAGCCCACGAACTAGCATTAGTCATTCATAACTAAGCATTAGTCTCTTTGCGAAGTTTTAGGCTCAACATGTAGCTTCACAATTATACATTGAAAATTAGTTAGAAACAAAACGACAACTGTAAATGTTTTCCGGTGCTGGAAAAGTCAGAAGTGTATAATCTTCTTAAAAGGGATCTTTCCGGGCAACATTTCTGCGACTTATGGTAACTGACGCTTCGCTTAATTATTGTTATGGTAATAATTCTTAAATTCAACAGTCGGCGACACTTCTCAAACTGAACATTTTAAGTAAACATCAATTGCTCAAGTAACTACACTGGTGTTATTCTTTCACAATACACTCACGCAAACCCTTAAATAAAGAACTCATATCTGTACCACTGGAGCAGCTGGCGTACGAGGCAACGCAGAACGAGCTACGAAATGACATAACTCATCAACAGAGGAAGTAACTTTAAATGTTTGAACATTTGAAGCAAAGGGTTTGTGCTTATCATTGTAATTGTAACGCTGTAAATACGAAGAGCGTGAGGCGTTTGCGCGGATATTATAATTGTTTTGCCGGGAGTCCGAGCTATAGCGGCCAGCGGTGGCCACAGTGTGAAAGAAAATCAGTTTAGTTAGATTTGAAACCTTTGATACCGTAATTATTGAACATATAAATAATTTTAAAAATAATAGTAAGATAAAGAAGTAATCGAAAAAACTAATTTCCATATATTCAATCGTGTATAATGTAACAAATTTGAGTTGAACAGATTTGACACAGGAAGAGGGTAATTAGGAGGTAGGCTAGCTAGAGTTATTAGTAAACCGAGAAGCAGCGGAAACATTAGCTTAAGGATTTCTGGGAACGTAGTTTAGAGTCAAGGTCAGTAGTTACACAAGCACATAGATAAATTATGTAAATTTGAGAGGCGTCGGAAATTCTGAGAATTTTATCTAAGCCCCTAGTAACAGGTCGCATTCGGATACTGAAAGTTTGGAGATTTGGCAAGTGTGAGTTAGAATGTTGGTGAGGGTATACTATGTAGGTGGAGCTTAAATTAATAAATATTCGTGCAATTAGGTCTCTGCTCTAGTACCATCATTGGTGCGGATCAACATTCGTACTCACTGTTGTACACACATTAGTTACTCTTCTCTGGTACCACCAGCGGTACTTTCTTATGTGATATTTTAAACCATCAGTGATACGCTTGTGTGAGTAGCAGCTAGCGTGAGGGATCTTGCGACGCACATCAAGCATCTTTTATTGTGGAAGATGTTATTTCAAGCTGTAAAATTGATCCTGTAGAAGTTAGCAGGCATAATAATTCAAGTCCCATAGTTTTGAGTGCTGCAATTCAGAATCAGTCTCTTCATGTATTTCAAACGTTCGGCAACTCACTCCAAGAATTCAAATATCAGTTCACAATAAATTCTTCAGTCAAGTTAAACTGGTATTGTCCTTCACAATACATCACATACCCTGAGTGGAAGTACTAATAGCTCTACCACTGCAGCAGCCGGCAGCATAATCAAGGGTAGACAGTGTAGATTACGAGAAAATGTGAGAATGACATTCCAGCTTCAAATTATCGCACCATCGCGGCATCATAAATAACAGCTTGGCCTTTGATCATGGTATTCCAGCTTCCAACGCCTTTATTGTAACTGATTTATTAATATACTTAAATTGTGCTCTCAAACCTCTGATTGATCTATGAAGTCGCCGAGCAAAGTTCGAGCGTTCAGATACTATTATTGATTCAAAGGAATCTCGAAACATATGATACCTCAATATGTAATATCTTCTAATTTAATACTACCCGATAAGCAAGGGAAGAAAACTGAACATAATGTAGTAACAGCAATAATACTAAGAGAAAATGAAGGTAATATACTAGCAATAACATTAGGTTACGCTAAAGCTTAAATCAAGAGCAAAGGCAAAATTATGCAAAAACGGGTTGGAACGTGCATCCATCAACCGTTATGCCTGCCTGCGCGCTCAAATTGATATGGAACTAATTAAAAAGGACACAAAACACCAGTCAGGAGGACGGGATCTGATCACCCCTGGATATAGAAATGCATGGTGGGCATTAACACCATAAAAGGCTGACGCAGTGGAATGGAAATTTGCATCCGTCAGTTCTCCACTAAAGATTAAACGCAAATTGAAGCATTTTAGTCGCTTCTTTTTACAAATAACGGGGATGGTGATAAAGAAGAAATAAATTAAAGACACAGTTTTGTATTAATGTTAGGTTTTTGTGCATTGTGGTAATGGGTTCAGCCATTATGTGGCGGTTAAGACAGGATAGGAAAGGACTGGGAGAGGAGGGTATTTAGCTCCTCGACCTTTGCAGATCTTTTGTATCTAGGCCCTTGAAGAGCGCCCCCGGAAGGGAGGGAGGTTGGAAGGAATTAGACGAGAGAAGAGGGTGGCCGGATCAGGAAGCACGACAGGCAGAGGGCAGGGATTCAAAACTCCCCAGATGGCAGCTGGTGCAGCCACCTTCCCTCCCCCCTCTGGGCTTACACATCCCCTGGGGGGACGGATCCCGAAACCCGAATATCATCCTCATTCCGAGGGACGAAGATTTATTCACAGCATCCTTTTCCTGTGCCTTGTACACGCCGAGACCTCCAGTCGACACTTGCAACCCTGAAAGAGACATAGATGATGAAAAGTGAAGTTAAGTAAAAATGGAGATGAAATAGGAAATTCGGGTATGTAATGATCCCTCCCAGAATTCGCCTAGCGACCCCCCCAAAAAAAAACATGGATCAGGAAGGTCGACCGCGGAAATCGAAGCCATGTTCTCCCGAATGCGAGCCACAGACGTTACCACCTGAGCCGTTTGTTTGGCGGTTACTCTGGGGAGTGTTGTGAAGCCCCTAGTTTGAGGCCTGTTCTTTAAGAAGATTATAATAATAGACACATCTTTCTCTTATGAATACAGTATCGTATCTAGAGTCGTGCCATAAACACATTGCAACACATTGCAACTGTTTATGCGTAGTAATAACTTTCATTCGCGGCTTTGTCAGATTCTTTGTTACAACGTTGCTGAGAAATCTTTTCCAAATTTGTGTCCCTTGTGATCGGTCGAATTCGCAACATCGTTAGAGCTGGCAGCGATGGCCTCGGTGTTCATTTTGTCGACTACATTTGCAGCGGCCGAAGCTGGTGTACCCGTGAAATGCCTTCGGTGTTTCTTGTTCGGCATTCGGATCAGATCTTTAGGCCTTCCCTAATCCAGATGTTCGAAGTCATAATGCCCTGGAAATTTCTGCAATCTCAAAGGTATACATACATCTTCTGTAACACTTAACGCTAAGTACAAACCATTACCTCTGGAATTAATTACGGAGCTTTTAATAAAACTTACGGATAAAAATTGCGAGAGAGTTAAGGTGAGGAAACTCAAACGTAGTGATATACAGAGTTTTTTAAAAACAGTAAATAAATTATTTTCTTACACCACATATAAAGAGTTAAAATGTGTTTAGAGAACGACTCTAGTACCCTTGGTGTCAATAAAAAATACAAGACTGAAGGGCGGTTCATATTGGTTGACTGCCCTTAGACATCGTAAAACCAGGAACACATTACTAATATATTAAATTGAACCGTGGCCTCCTATATATCTCTCTAGGGAGAAGTGTCTTGTTTGGAATGATTTAATATCCATAGCGTAACACTGGAGATAGTTATGGAAAGAAAATAATTTCTAGGAAAACGACAGCTGGCCACGCAACATAGGTATAGGGGTATAGGGTATACAACGGAGGGGGATACCTCCCGCTCTTTGATCTATGTAGATCTATTACTGCTACCACCCCAGGAGGAAGGAATGAAGTAAAGGAGCCACAAGAGGCTCCAGGCTGCAAGCGGACAGAGACGCTAGAAAATCCCTTAAAGTTTCTGGCTTGACGACAGGTCCAACTACTGGAGCTCCCCAAAGAGAACGATGAACAACCCGTCAGCCAAGCAGTCCTCTAGTGTCCACAGGGAATGCTTTTTCCTTTGAGCAGGCATTCTCGCCCTCGATCCGGAACCCCATACGCCAGAAATATAGAAGCACATCTGAAACATGAGAAGCGGAATGAAAGGGAAATTATGGAAAGGAAATATTGGTATATCAGAAACCACCCCAGCATTGCCTAACTACCATGCAAAACCACGACAAATTCAGATCACGGAAATCAAGCCCGAGACTTCTCCCAGTGCAGGATTTACGCAACATACTTTTACTTTCTTTATGTATTTCTCCTTCAAATCTGAGTCTCACCCGTTTCGGTACAGCATCTTCCAAGGATGCGTTTTTCAGAAAATCCCTGCACCCCAGATTACTCTTTAAATGAAAAGTTTTTCGTTATTTCCGATTGTTTTAAAAAACAGCAATGGTTTTTATTAACAAGCCATTTCTTTAAGCTATTTATATGACAAAATGTGTATCTTGAAGGGAAGAGGTCATGGCCGTTGTAATGAACTAAGAGTATATTTACTCTTCATAGATACATTGTATACTTTTAGGCTTTATAGCCAGTTATCGTTGGTGTTTGTGCACTTTTAGTAACAAACACTTTGTTTTCGTTTGATTAGTTACGTTAAATTAGATACAAAAGTGCGAAACTAGCTTTAAAGGAGGTTTATAACCTCTCGAAGGTTGGGCATCATCTGTACATGAAAAGCTGCAACAGGAGCCCTGCAAGTTCAAGAATTCTACCGACTGAAAGCAACAATGTAGTTTCTATAGTTCCAGTAATAATGAATCCAGGACCAAAAGGTAATTATGGCGAAATGATGTCATCTAAGAATCAGGCCATTGCTATAAATTACCACGATGAAATCACACTCAGTTTGTTTTAACCTTTGGCAAACTAATTGATCCAAGTGGCATAAGATATGTTTCGCGCATTTCAAATGAGGAATATGTATGTATTTAGCAAATAAGACCAATGTTAAAACCTTAATATACAAATCCCTAAAGTAAACATATATATCACCCTCGTTACGAAAATGAAAAGGATTATTCTTTAAAATGATTGTCTAACAAGGATAAAGTTGCGTATGTTTCAATAGCGATGCAAGGTGCGTAATACTCACGGAATCGACTCATAATAAGAGATGTCTTGACTAATGAAACGTTGCAGTATTTTTATAGCTTAAATGATATCAGTCTAATTATAAAATTAAATAACACCCGCCTTAAAGCAATATGTGTATAATACATAAAGTGTTATGTTTATTTTATTATGTACAAATATAAAATGTAATGTGAATGTATTACGTAGTTTAATAATGTAGGAGCTGTGAGAATAGAATTAAGTTGCTAACAATAAGGTAACCTTGAGACAACAATAAATTAGAAAGCTAAAAAAGGCTACAAATGATTCTTGGAACAATAATAGTGTAATATTTAAAACAGTTTATAAATAGCCAATCAAAAACTAGAAAAATCTAAAAGTTAAACACAGGTATTCTATTGGAGTAAGCTTAGACAATCAGAGACTAGAAATAGAGAAAATGTAAGAATTCAAACGGTAGACGCAAGAAGATAACGTACCCAAGTAGTTCGATTCGGTGTGAAACATGAAAATTCATTGCGTTGAGGATAATATATACAGTTTAACTGTAGTGTAATTAACAACAATCTCACAGCTCTATGGTAGGATATATCAGTGAAATGTTATTGAGTTGTGTGAAAGATTAATAATAAAAAGTAAAATACAATTATTATTTGTGTAAGCCTTGTTCTTTAGCCGTACCAGCCCTGTTAAGAGATACGTGCTCTACAAAATACTACTAACGAAGCCGAGGCATACATACACAAACAAAAATTAAAATAAAAAGTTGGTTCTTAAACGTGGGGCGAAGGCCACCGGAAAGTATGTACCGTACGTGGGGGCGAACACTCTTAGAAGCAATCTCCCGCAAATTGACATCCATTACATGCGTGGTATAAAACAGCTTAAAATTGGTGCCTAAACGTGGTGCAACCGCTGCAATAAAACTCCTGCAAATTCTGTGAGGTTGCTTTCCTTATATAGGCAAAAAATTAAAATAAATTGACTTTTATTTATGGATGCTCTTTAACTACTATGGTCCTTAGCGTCCCATTCTATATTGGGCATGAAAGACTGGAAATTTTGCTCAAAGGCGTCGTTATTAGCCTTGAGGTTCTTTTATGTGCCGTAAATCTAAGACGTAACTTTTCTTTCCTTCCGAAGGAAGCCATACGCTCGAAAAAATCCATTGCCCTCCGCCGGGTTTGAACCGTAACCTCGGGAACTAGAGGCTAGCATGGTTACCACTACACCACGGAGGACGACTTGTATTGGCGAATTTGTTGATATTTGGATGTATTTCTGGCAACTTAATTCGACAAATTTTGAGTTATTAATCCAGCGAGTGTATGCAAATGTAGGAAAAGGAAGTTAGGAAACGCGGAAAAGTTTACCGTAAGGTTCAATAACCTTAATTTGTCTTTAAAAGTTACAAAATGGCTTGTAACGGGTATGAGAACCAATTATTAGCGTCCACTTGGAGGGTTTGGGAAAAGCAGCAAGAATTAGCAGAACTATTAATACAACATGTTGTACTCCGAAGGACAATTAATCTAAACTAACCTCTCGTGAATCAGAAACCAAAGCTTAAATAAGTAGTGGATCATAAAGGTCCTTAAGGAGCGCACGCGAGCGAAGGGAGTGCACGCGAGTGTTAATTAACCTAAGCTTATATATAGAAAAACTAAACCTAACCTATTGTGATTCAGAAACCAAAGCTTAAATAAGTACTGAATCATAAACGTCGTTAAGGTACACACGCTCGTTTCCCTCGCTTGCTTTGGTGTAACCACAGGTTAACTCATTAAACCTTACATAATAAAACTAAACCTAACCTAACCTCTCGTGAATCAGAAACCAAAGCTTAAATAAGTAGTGGATCATAAACGTCCTTAAGGAGCGCACGCGAGCGTTAACTAACCTAATCTTATATAAAAAAAAACTAAACCTAACCTGTTGTGATTCAGAAACCAACGCTTAAATAAGTAGTGAAACATAAACGTAGCTAAGGAACGTACGCTCAGTTTGCTCGCGTACTTTGATGTACCCACTGGTTAATTAACCTAAGGTTAATACAAAAAAAAAACTGAACTCAAACTAAACTCCCGTGAATCAGAAACCAAAGCTTAAATAAGCAGCAAATCAGAAACCAAGATAAGGGGTCTGTTCCGTTTCATGTGTCACCAGTTGAAGATGTATCTCGGCTGTATTTCTATTTACAAAGTTTGGAACACAAGAAAAGCTCCCATAGAACCTCGGTTGTAATGCGTGTGAATGACGCCAATGGCTGAAACTTCTTTTGTTAGAGAACATGTGATTTTGTTGTATTGCAATGTGTTAAGTTTGCTGAAGTGTTTAAAAGTGTTTAATATCTTCCATCATAAAAAAGATCCGATTCATTCAAAGATCCATTTAAAGGATCCCGCCATTATGATCCTTATTCAAATGATCCCGCTCACTGGAAAGATCTTTGAAACATACGGAATAATGGGAACATAATGTGTCACTAAACATCACTCTCGTTACAAAAATTAAAAAGGGTTATTTTTTCAAATGTTCGTTTTAACAATACCAGACAAACTTCCGTATACATAAGGAAGGATCTAAGATGCATAATAGTCACTGAATCGAATCATAGGTAGTAGATGTCCCAACTAATGGGAAGTGTTCACCCACCCACCCACCCACCCCGAGAGGTTGTCTTGTTCGTATAAGAGAATTTAGTGATGTTTCGGGGTAATATGGTATTGTGTCGATGGTTAATTTGTCCCCTGACCTTCTAAATAGGTACAGCTATTGCACCGACCATCAAGACGTTCTCAGACTTCAAACTGCTTTTTATACTGTGTTTACTAGTGAATATGCATTCTATGTAAAGAAACGGAACCGCGAGTAGGAGTTATTGAAAATTTCAAAAAAACGCAAAGTGCAGCTTACACTGGCCAATCAGAAATCACAGTGTGTACATAAATCTGCAACCCGCATTTCTTCTCTGAGGTTAAATTAAATTGAGTTTTTTATGGACGTTTTTTTAACTGCTGTGGTCCTTAGCGTCCCACTCTATATTGGGCGTGAAAACCTCTTTATCATTCTTTTACGTGCCGTAAATCTACGACACGGGACCACCGGCTTTACTTCCTTTCCGAAGGAAGCCATGCTAAGGATTTTTACGCCCGAAAATAATCCATCGCCCTCCACCGGGTTTGAACTAGACGCTAGCATGGTAACCACTACACCACGGAGAACGACTTCTCTGAAGAGCATAACGACGTGAATTACAAACTTGTTGGGGAACATAATCACGATCTGAGCCAAACATTTTCTAGGCAATATATTTCCAACAGCTTACATATTTTTTTAACAATTAAATTAAGCTTTCATCAAACCTTAAGAATTATTACAAAAGTAACATTCCCGTTTTTACTTCCTCTACATGGTAGGTAGAAAAGTGTTGTATTCCAACCAAACGTTGCATTTCTCTTGCATATTAAAGAATTTGTCTCAAAAGCGATGCTTCAAAGCCTGCCTTAATAATGCTCAAAACTTCAAATGAAGCTACACGATTTTGCTATATTTCTTTCTCCATGCTGCTGCTTATGCAACACAGTCAGTTTGCTTTCTCCACTGGCCACCTAAGGTGAGTTTTAACTATAAAATACAAATTTTTAGGTCCCATGAATGAATTACTTTCTGATCTTCCAAGGATGTGACAGGAAGGTTTTTCACGAAATTACATCCACCCCAAATATGGCAGAACTTTGGTTAAGAAACAATACTTTTATAGATGTACTTAAGTTGACAAAGTATAAATGTATTATAAAATGAACTACTTCCAAAACGGTTCACACTAGGGCAAAGTATCTATTTTGATGAGCTGTACGTTTTTTTTTAAATATGTTCAGATGTAGGTAGTTACCTGTGGAACTGTGGAAATATTTCTGTAACATTAGAAAAAAAAGCTATTTTGAACATTTTCTTGAACATTTTTATACTTATAATAGATTTTGCCTATTCCTTGTGGTTTTATGTTACATGAAATTCTCTAGATTAAAGACGGTACCTAGAAAACTCAAGATATACATTTTATTTCCCATTGTAATATCTGAAACATTTGATAATCCGGCTTTATGAAAAGCATTAGGTAGGCTGCAGAGAAAGTAAAAATGTGGCACTGACATGCTGCATCATAGGCAGAATTTTCAGTGCCGACAAATTCTAAAATGCAACTTCTGAGAACACCGTTTTTGAGTATCTATTTCCATAAACTGGAAATTTGGCAACAATTTATATCAAATGCGGTATAGACGAGGATTAGAGATTTCGAGAAACGTGCAAATTCCTTACCACGTCTCTCTGTAACATCTTCACAAATATTTGAGTTGGTTATTTCAAATTCATTGAATAAATTGTTTTGCACAAAGCTACGCCTAAAGAATTAAGTATTAATATTTAGTAAAACAAATTTAATATTTTACTATTTTACCCAATTTTCCATTGCATGTACTTTTATACGTAGGTATGCATGTACGCATATAACGCGTAAAATTACTTTTCACAAATATAGTTATATGTACTAATCTTTGTGAAGATATGGAAAGTGGCCATTGGTGGAATACGAATTTACGGATATGTCAACGTATGTTCTAGCAAGTTAATAACGCAAAATTTGGCGAAGTAAATCAGCAAGTGTATACAAAAGTATAGCCTAAAGTTCAATAACCTTAAACTGACTTTGAAAATTACAAAATGGATTTCAACGGGTGTGAGCACCAATTATTGGCCTTAAATCGAAGGTTTTGGGAAAAGGAGGATGAATTAGCGGACCTATGCATATAACATTGGTTAATTAGCCCAATTAGCCATTTAATGACTAATATCAGTATACCACTTTTGCTTTAACCTTTTATGAGTCAACAAGTTAAGAAAATTATTAGTACTATAGATTAAAAACAAACGCTAACCAAGCAATTCAAGAATTCTGCATCAATAACAAAGAAGTTCAATTATTGCTAAATAATGGCCAACCGTACACATTGTCGATTAAATGCGAGTGCTTTTCACAGAATTTGTTGTCTTCTTACCATTTCCCGCGTTTATGTTTTCCACAGGGGCAGGGCACGTTGCAAAAAGTATACTATCTGCCTGCGCATTGTTTCTGAAACCTTCTGCTATAACGGTTCATTTCGTTATAGGTGAATCTGAACAACCACATTTTGTTTCAGAAATTGAACTGTTATAATAATGGGTTTTTCAAATTTCTGTGCACGAGAATAACCACAAAGTATTACGATCTGAACCGAACTGTTTTATGTAGAAGAGAGATGCTAAGCGGGAAAAGTTGTAGCTTGCCCACCAGCCAATGAGGGGCTCTCTTGACACGTGGTTTTGTTTAAAACTCCTTTAGTCGCTTCGCTGACGTAAGACATTGTTGCGCCGGGTGAAAAACAAATTGCAGTGTTCTTCAGCAGAATCCTGTATATTCCACAATGTGCAAAATGGTGACAGTCTTTCTGGGAATGCCATTATATTTGAAGAGAATGAACCAAAGCTAGCCTGCAGTGACTTTTCCAGTATCTTCAGCGACAACCGTAGATCTTTGAAAATGGAAAACTTGAAAATGCACCTTGTGATCCAGTGCAACTCTGCAGAAACTGAAGATTGGCAGGACGTGTTAACCAATTTGGAATACTTTAAACGAGTGGTGTGCAGTAGAAAAACATAGTTTTATTGTTTGGATAGATGTTTTTACTGCACTTCGTGTTTTTTTTCAGACACATGCAGACATTTCAAAAATAAGTGCTAGTTAGTTTCAAATACTACAAAAACTACTATACTCATAATTTGTTCTGAAGTGAATATTGTTTTACATGGTATATAAAAAAGCAAGAACTTTTTAAATAAATTTACATAGACGTATTTTATATAAGCTTAAAGTAATAAATGCTTGCCTATTTCGATGTTTTTAGGTAATTAAAATCCGGGCCCTGGTAATAACTCACCTGCAACTACTTAGTCTTCTTGAAAATTACGTTGGAATTTCTGACATATAATCTTTGACCCTCAGCTGCACCAGTAATCTTGCAGGCAATAAAAGGAAGCTCTCTCCCAATTTCACTGATCGTGGAAGTAAACTCGAAAGCACTAGATTAATAAAGAAACTTAAATAAAATGCCAACATCGTGGATTCCAGTCAATCCTAAATCTCAAATTCATTCAGCTTAAAAATATCATTAAAATATTACAATGAAACTTTAATTATTTCTGGAGACAATATTAATACCTTCAGTTTATTTTAAGTAAACGTAATCCACATTATCTGGCTTCAGGAAACCAATTTAAGCAAAATTACGTAGCTCGCATGAAAACATACTCCTCATATTACAAAAATCAACCGGAACTGTTCTTAGTGGAGGCGTTGTCACTTTTATTAAAGACAACGTTCCACACAAAGAAATATAATTAAACACATCTTTAGAAGTTATAGCAGTTACAGTAAACGTGTCAGCAAATATAACAGTTTGTAACATCTACCTTCCAAACAGTACCGAATAGAACTATCGACATTACATAATCTACTGAAGTAACTGCCTAAACCAAGGGTGGCAAAAACGCCTTTCTTCTGCGAGTCAGCAAATATGCAACACGCATTGCATCACTCAGAGCATGTGAAAAACAAAGGAACAGTGGCAGAGAGGAAACAGCGCCTACGAGTCAAAACAACTCGCGAGTCCCGTTTTCGCTACCTCTGACCTAAACTATGCATTGTCTTGGGTGACTTTAACAGCTACAGTACTTTATTGGGTTAAAAATATATACTAATCGACATGGCGGAGTCATTAAAAAAACTATTAAGACGAAAATTTAGTGTTACTCAATAATGAACAACCCACTCACTATCATTTAATTAATAATTCCTACACTAACATCGATTTTATCTTTGACACCTGATATATGCCACTTCTTTACCTGCGAAGTAATTGAATCCATTCAAGATAATGGCCATTTTATTCTAATTAGTCACTATTTAATACATTTTCTCAGACAATTCCAATAAGTGGAATCTTAAAAAACCTGATTGGTTAACACTCAAAAATATTTTCAATGAAAATGTCTAAAGATAATCTCCTCAAATGCTTTTCAGAATAATAACATTGATACCATTCTTAAATAATTCACTAACTATATTAATAGCATTGCATATTCCACAAAAATGTATTATACCTGGAAAACGTTCGGTTCCCTGGTGGAATAAAAATGCGGGAAAACCATATCAAATAAATATCCTACTTTTTATCGCTTCAGACGACATCCTAATTTAAGCAATGGGCTGAAATTCTTGAAATGTAGTGCAACTGCACGTCGGATCGTGAATCCAAGCAAGTAAGAAACATGGCTGTCGTTGCTTTCACCATTAACTGACAAGACAAACCAGTCAGTTTTATGAAACAAAATAAAAAGTTAAGAGGAGGAAGTTATGGTTTCCAGATAACGGCTATTCGAAATCCTGACGATAGAAGTGTTATAACCCACTCCAAAGAAATGGCAAACACCTTCGCGAATTCTTTCGTAAAAGTGTCGAACCTTAACCGAAGTGGTACACCTTCATTAAACCCAATCGTAGATACTTAATTTGATAAAATAAACCTCAATAATGCTTGCAATGATATCGAAGAAGCACAAGATGCCCTTTCAGGTTGTAAAAACACGAGTCCTGGATCAGATAATATTCCTTTTGAATTATTAAAACAACTGCCTCAGGTTAGCGTTGTTTATCTAAACAAAATAGACAATCATATATGGATCAATAATGTTTTTCCATCGTCATGGTAACACTCAATAGTAATACGTATTACCAAGTCAAACAAAGATACTTTACTTCCAGAAAATTAGTTCCATTGCATTAACATTTACTGTGTGTAAAGTCACGCAAAAAGTAATAGATCAACGCTTACGATGGACTCTAGATAAAAACCAGTTTTTCAGACAATTTAAAACTGGATTTTGACAATTTCATTTCAAGATTGATAATTTACTAGTACCTGAAACTGAAATTAAAGAGGCGTTTAATAATTCCCGAACATTATATGTCACTTTAAATATAGAAAGGGTCTATGACATACTTAACCAACAACATCTTAAAATTACTTCATGATACTAATATAAAAGAACAAATCCTAAGTTTATGTTTCACTTCCTACAAAATCGACAGATCCGACTCAGAATGAAGGTGATTTATCTCAAAGTGTATCAATTAAAGACTGTGTTTCTCCAGGCTGAATTTTTAGTGTAACAATCCTTATTGTTACAATGAGCAAAATAGTTAACCATATTTCACCGCCAGTTAAAGCATGTGTCTTCGCAGATCATCCTTTTAACTTTTGCACACGTAGAAATACATTCACGACTGGTCTACCGAAATAGGGTTAAAATTGTCTGAGCATAAAACTAAATTTATCCATTTTTCGAGAGTAAGACACGATAGAAAGAAACCAAAGCTATTTATAAATGGCAAAGAAATCAAAGTCGTCAGCTCTCTGAAATTATTATATTTCAACATTTGCCTAAAGACTAATTGTCCTTCACACATAAAATTATTGGCAACTGATTTTATGAAAGATAAAAAATATTAAGAATTATGTATGCTAGTAACTGGAGATCCGACATAAATGTAGTTTACACGACATATAAAGTATTGTTAACATCCAAGCTAGACTATGCCTCAATTGTATATAATTCAGCCAGTCCTTGTTTACTTAAAGACTTCGACCGTATACAAACCGCAAACAAGAGGATTGTTTTAGAAGCTTAGCACACAAATCCAATCAATAGCTTGCACATGGGACCAGACAAACCTCCCCTTCAAGTACGCCGAGAATACTTAAGTTTAAAGTATGCAATCAAAATAGCTGGTTTACCATACTCGTATGTTTATAATTATGCATTTCTTAAAACATCTAAGAGAGAGAAACCTCAGCGTCCATTCAACTCATTACCTTTCTACGATCAAATTGATTGCTAGGATAACAATAGGATTTCACGATGTTCCTCTCTAGATACTTAAAAAACCCAAAAATTAACCTAGAACTGGAACTAAAATTACTAAATTTGTTTCATAAGCATTCAGCATGGAAATTTCATGGAATAAAAACTTTACAGAACGAACAGTTCGTAGTCCAAGCGACATCTGCAAGGCGCAAATATTTAAACGTGCATGAAGGTCTTGTGTTTCTTTGTTATTTGTTTTTTACTTTAAGTTATAAATACGCAACTATAGGGGAGGAGAGTGTTAGTTTTTCTAACATTATCATTGTGAACATTCTGTAATGAGGTTATTAGGAGACGAAGATTAATGGTGCTCGCGCCCAACTGCAAAAACAACTTGATACAAGCAAACGTATTACAATTTTCAACCCTCCAAACAACGTACAATAGGTAACCTAAGTTTAATTCACACTATATTATCTGAAACATTACAGCATTGATTCGAAGTAATGAAAGTGGAGAAATTCTAATTGTGGTTGTGCTGGTACATATATTCAAAGTATATGTAGCCTATTTATTCAGCATAAGTTCTTACTTTCTCTACTACATATAGTAAATAGTGGAAGTATAGTATTCCACCCAAAAATTCGTTACTGAGGTTTAATTGAAATACATGTTTTGAGGTTCCCTGAATCCAAAAAGACATTTTTGGAAACTTCTCCCTGTGTGTGTCGGTGAACAACATAATTCAAAAACAAAAATTCTGATAAATACCAAACTTGGTATTTGGGTTCAGTATCTTTCAAAAATGGCACTTGAAGATTTTCAAGAACATCCCCCCTCCCGGACTACCCTTTACATGGAACATTTTCCCAAAATTTTGGTTTTCTGAAAATGGATTTAACGATTTTGATTAAAATAAGATATTTTTATGGCTAATAAAATGTATATCTTGAATTTTCTGGGAATGTGCCCAATATTCCTCTTCATTCTGAATTACCGTAAGAATATCAAACTTTTTCTACACAAAACTGTAGATCTCGTTAAAACACACATTTTATACATTTTTTTATGGAATGAACCATTTCCGAGATATTCGTTGTTATTTGTTTGAATTTTCCAATACGTATGCTTTCTCACAAATTGGAATTCGTTATTCGTTTTTTTTTATGTCCTTGACATGCAAAGAGAATGCAATTCTCCACATAGCAACCAGTGTTCAAAGACTTGGCGTTCGCTTAAAGTCTACCATATTCCCCTTGCACCTACAAGAAAATTAGCAATAAGATTAACAACTCGTTATCTTGATCAACCTGAAGTAGATGAAAATAAGCGTTTGTAAAAATAGTGTGTACAAGAGTAGAGAAAGTCTTGAGAATGTAACATATCAGATTTTCTTTGTATATAACCACGTACGTTTAGTGAGTAATTTGTAATTTTAATAAATTAATGCTTTTGTTCCAAGAATGCTTTCTTTGCGTTTACTCGCTCTCAACATCACAGTCATTGCTATACTAGGTTTTATGTTAATTAAAGAGACCGCCTTTTAGTGTCCATTGTTATTCTCATTCTGTGATAATGGTGCAAAGTGCCGGTGTCAGATGGCGAAACAATACGGAGTCCCCATATGCTGCACTCTAGCGAAATCAATAAGAGGAGCTTCCTGCCCTGGTGTGCAGCTACACTACTAGAGAGCGCCAATGCGCGGTTGGTCTTGTGCGACATCTGTGATAAGCTTCAGAACTAGTTAGAGCTTTTGCTCTGACAATGAGTTAATATCTGAAAGTTATTGTTAGAATTACTTTTCTTTGTTACTTAGGAGTCAGTGACCTCATTAGTAGAATAGTTTCAGCAATGGTTAGAAAAATGGAATTTATAAAATAAGGACGTTCAACGATTGTAGAAATTGTTACGCTGATTTGTTTTCGATACACTCTTAAAGAAGTTAACGGTTATTTATCTTGAAAACCCAGGAATATGTCGGTAGTAAATTTATAATATTGGTAATTCTTGTCTGTAAAGCCGTTTTACGACATTGGCAACTATACTTCTATGTGCTATTATTTTAATATATATCTAAACCAAAGAAATTATCCAACAGTAATTAACCTTTAACAGAAAATGTAACTTTTTCCAGCAAGGCTTTAAATTGTTGCTGTTGACTGTTTCAAGTAGGATAATGTACACTCGTCGCTGGCGTTCTATTCAAATTTCAAGCAGATTTAATTATGTTAGTTACCATTAATTACAAAATCTTAGTGTAAAAATTCAATTCTGATTATGTAGGCTGAACTTCGATTATACTTGATTAAAATTATATTCGTTGTTAATATGTTGACAAACTACGCGAAAGCAAAATTCAATTCCAGAGCCTAATGTTCTATCATTAGATAAGATTTGTTTCAGAATGTGTTAAAAACCACTGCGAAAGAAATATTCTGGAGGAAAACTTTGTTGACAAATAAACAGACATGGTTAATTTTATTTCAAAGCAAAGCTTTCACAACGATTATTTCAGAAACAACTTTGGCATTTAAAATTTCTTATAACTTGAATTCATTTAAATACCTAAGATCAAATTCACATTTCCTCTCGCAGTAGACTCTAATGCAATGCTTTTTCATGGAAACTCTTAACAAATTGCAAAGAAAAACTTAGCTGTATATTACGTTCTATACACGTACACAGTAGGTAGAGTAGGCATTGCATTTCACCCAAAAATAAAAACGTTTTTAGAAAAAGGTCTTTGTTTGTGTGCGTGTGCGTGGCACTCGAAAACGAAGATTTTCAAGATAATTTCTCCGCTCCAATTACCTTTTACATGGAACAGTTTTAGAAATTTTTTTTCTAAAAAATTCCTCCACCGACTTTAATTGAAATACAATATATTAAAGATGACAAATAAAATGTATATATTGAATTTGGGGGCAATAAAGGACTAATGGAGGACTCCAAAGGAAGCAGACTATAAAATCCTTTTCCTTTGGAAGGAATTTAGTACAATCTTGTACTAATGGTAAACGTTAAGCGATGGACGTATACGTACCAAACAAAAATGTAGATATCTTTAAAGCACACAATTCATTTCAAAACGGATTTCTGTGGCATAAGCTATTTCTGAGATATTTGTTATTAATAATTGGTATTTTTAATTATCTGGTCATTCTAAAGTTCTTTCAATATTTAGTTGTTTCTCGCCATTGCATGGAAGCAGTATGGAATTTTAAGGCTAGCATTTGGTATCCAGTTCTTAAACATTTGATTATCGCTGTTAACTTTGTATCTATAATAAAATGTGTAATATAGCTATTTCTGCAAAGAGTTGTTTGGATTAAAACATACTATGTATAAAAGTCTTAGTAAGAATAGTTTGTATACTCAGTAATAAACGATAGAAGGTAGAGAATGTCATGTAAATTATAACATAATTTTTTACATATATTTTTCTATCTACTTCATGTTAATCTAGATGAATATTTGCAGAAATGATTTTACTACATATTTCGTATTAGGCACAAAGGGGAGGGAGGAAAAAGAACCCACAGTCAGAGGTTTAGAAGTGAGACGCTGCATGCTTGCTTTGAAATTGCATACTCTTTCCATGATATTGCCAGAAAAATGAATAGCGACAGCAGTGTTAAAAATTGACAAAGCATTAAAAATTCAAATAATAATAATAGCGTATATCTCGGAAGAGGCTGATCTTCAAAAGACGTTATTATATACTATGTGTTTTAGGGAAATTTTCTTTTTTTTGTGTAGAACATTTATTTCAAGATACTGAACTTTAATACGAAGTTCTGTTTTCGTTGTTTATTAATGCAGTTCACACCCACCCACCAAATGGTTTTGGTTTCAGGGGGTCTCAAAACATGTACTTCCATGTGTATTATATAACTCTCTATACTGGAATTTTCGGTAGAATACAACACTTCCTCTAGTTAGTATAGATAACTGGTAGAGAAAAAAGAATGTACTAGCATTGAGCAAAATATTTGACAAAACGAAAACATATATAATTACTACCTTTAGGAAAAGTCACCGCAGTGTTCGTTTGTTCTCATATCATTCAATAAAGCTCCAGTAAGTTGTATTTGCACGAGACATACCATAAAGGCAAATTTGTTAATGCTGTGTGCGAAGTGCATTCCCCTCACCTCTCTCTCTCTTTCTCTCTCTATTATTTTTCCTCATCTGACATGGGCAAACTAAGCCTGCTCTAAGAGTGTATTAAAGTAACAAAAGCGACACATATGGAAGCTATATTCGAAAGCAAAAATTTTGTCCTCTGCTGGTATCGCTGTTTTCAAGAAGAGGAAGATGGCCTAAACGTAACTACAAATCAGGAGAGATCTCACAGAAACACACCACCGGTATCCTTTCGCCGGAATTATTTCACTGAAGAGGCCACTTATTTTCAATTTATGACACAGACTTTAACGGACAGAAGCAACGCAGATGGAATTCATAAATGATGCCTTTTAAGAACATCGAATTTTGAATGGTCTGGTGTTAGCAATATCTATATATTATTGTAGTGTTTTATAATTTTGTAATAGTCAGTCGGAAGATGGAAGACCATCTTCGTAATACTACGAGTATTGATAGCTTTTCGGTAGCCTAATTGAGCTTAACGGATGCTTGTTATCATGATAATTTTGTGGCCGAAGTTGGAAAAAAATTCCCTCTTGACAACAAGTATGAATTTGAAAACTATATTAAATTATGCATAAAAGTTGTAAGTAAGAGGAGGATTCGTTTAGATAATTAAAATGCTAGAACGATACCATTGTATATTTCTAATTTAATTACAATTGGCGTATCTGTTTCATATCGCATTATATAACGTTAGATTTTGTACAGCATATTTTATACTTTTATTTCTGAGATCACCAAATTGCGCCATTTTTACAGTTTGTACACACCCGACATAAAGAAATCTACATCCGATTTCTGATCGTCATAAAAGAGCGTTAATCGGACGAGACTTAGGATATCCGCTGGCGCCTCCTTCACCCTTAGTGCGTTGAAGGAAGAAGGGGCTATAGCTTGCCTGTTTAAGAACATTTAAAAGCTAGGAAATGCAAATGTATATGATGACCTATAACTTATGTTTGAGGACTAAAATCTTAACATCTCGAGAATTGGCACATATTCTAGAGCATTTATAAACAGATATTTACTGAATATTCGGAATTAACCTCGCGAAAGATCGACAAAATCAGTCGCCTTCCTCATTATACCTATTCGTAATTTGCCATTGAGTTGACAGAAGTAGAATAGGTATGCTTATTGGTGCGATACACAGCAAATGGCGTAATAGCGCCTACAAGGTGACACCACCACCCAATAAAATGAAGTAATGAGGTCATGAAGTATCCTAGAAACGGTAACAAATGCGGTTTGCCCAAGGAAGCCGTGTTGATTTCTTCCTGTCTCATCTATATCAACCATCAATAGTGTACATGAAAATGCATCAGAATGAGCTTTCTACATCCCTCGTGGAATCGAAGCAGAGATTGTATAAGTAAAAATGAATGTTGGAGAAAAAAATATAAGTTATTAGTTTTTGAACATCATGCTTTGAAACTATAGATGAATTTCGATTCAATTAGTTCGTACATTGTTTAGAAAGTCGCTGGTGTGTAACTATCACTTTAGTTACTGTATTATTAGACATTTTCCGGATTATGTCAATGCAAAGGCAGGAAATTGCAGGGATGTTTCTCTTTCGCGTGATGGCTGAAAGCCTAGTCGACGAATAGAGCGGTATGCATTTGAAAGGATACAACAAATTACTAGAGGACAGTATACAACCATCAGTTAGAGTTGTTATCCACTTGAAATAATGTCCATCATCAAATAGGTGTATGATAATAACCACGTGCAAACCTAAGAGTTAATGAGTTTCACGTCATCTTGAGGTTCATTCAAATGAATGATCTGCTAAATCCCCAGATCTTAATCTAGTAGACCAATTTCCGTAGACTTACTGTTAAACAACCTAATCTGAAAAGGTTGATGTGTTACATTCATATTAATTTCTCTAACCTCTTTATTTTTGCATAGCTTCTATAAAGTATTTTTACGAAAGCTTTTGTTAATCGAGATAAACCTTTGCAGAAATAGTTTAATTATACATTTCCTTGTAGGAGCAAGGAGGACGCAGAAAACCGAATCAACAATGATGTTTAAAAGCCACGGCGTATGTAGCCTTGAAGTTCCGTACAACTGAATAACAACACTTAAAATGGCAAATACTGAAAAAGTCAATTCAATAACAACGAATATCTTGGAAGTAGCTAATGGCACAAAAGGTTATTCGTAAAAAGTTGTGTACTTTGAAGAAATCTAAATTTTCGGATAAGTAAGTTTTTGTCTGTTTCTTATGGTTATCCGTTATGAGAAATTATACAAAGTCAATTCCGAATAAAAAGGACTTCACACGTTATTTCCAGAAAATTCTATACATGCATTATATTTGTCATGTATAGTATCCTAAATAAATGTTATTTTGTTCAAAATTGGTAGCCATGCTTGAGGAAATAAAATACTCGAAAACTTTTCTTTGTAAAGGGTAGTTTGGGATAGGGCGTTATCTTGTAAATCTTCTTATTGCACCTTTATAAGAATTTGAGCTTCAATGCCCAGCTTGGTATTTATCGAGTATTTTTAGAGATATTTCTTTAAAAATGCCTCAAAACATCTGTATCTGCTGTAAAATCGGCATCAAAATGTTGAATTGCTATGTGACAGAAAATAAAAAATATTTTGAGTTGTGAACAGGTTGCTATAGGCAAAAACAATTCCTGTATGTTGTACTTAGTTTAATAATACAAAAACTAGCACAATGTTAGCTCCACAAGTATTAATTTTTAATTGTCAAACAACGTTATCCAGTTTTACTTTTCCTTATATGTAAATAGGCTTCTTTAACATCATAGATATAGGTTATACAATGGAGGAGGACACCTCTACGACCTACATAAGTCCATTGCGGCTACCTCTCCCAAGAGAAAGTAATGAAGTGAAGGAGCCACAGGAGGCTGCAGATCACAGACACGCGCGCCAGTTCCTGGCTCAAAGACACGTCACCTGCTGTAGCTGCCTAGAGACGACGATAAACGTCCCTTCGACCAGCCAGCCCTCTAGTGTGCACAGGGAGTACTCTTTCCTTTGAAAAAGTATCTGCTCCATTTATCCGACACCCCCATAACGCCAAGAAGCCTAGAAGCACACCTTAAAGGTGAGGAGGGAACGGAATGAAAGGAAAACGAAGGATAAGAAACTAACCAGCATTCACCGATCCCGAGGTCGCGGGTTCAAATCCGGCGGAGGTCCATGGACTTTTTCTGGCATAAAAACTCTTAGCATGGCTTCCTTCGGAAGAGAAGTAAAGCGGTTGTCCGTGTCGTAGATTTACGGCACGTAAAAGTACTTCAAGCCTGATAAAGGGGCCTCTGAGAAATTTATCCCAGTATAGAATGGGACGCTAAGAGCTACATCAGTTAAAGAGCGTCCATAAATAAAAAGACTCGATTCAAAAGCCTCAGGAAAACCAGAAAAAACCAAGATCAGGGCGGTCAATGGGAATCGAACCCAGGACTTCCCAAATGCGAGCCCCACACGTAACCGCGGAGCCATCTGAATCGGTTCTTTAACTTCAAACATTTAATATCGTTTACCATTCTGTATAATTTGACACAAGGTAATGGCAAATGGTAAACGTGTACAAAACCCACGGAATTTTGACACCCGTTGGTTTCATTCTTCGTAACTCTATGTTAAAGAAGCTGTTAGTGCTAGCAACACAATAGAGAACAGCTTTAGCAGGACTAATTTAATAGTTAGCTTATCTCTTGGAAGGAGTTGTGACATCAAAATCTAATGCTTCAAATTCTGGATTGTGGATTGACGATGCAACATTAAGAAACATCACTGTATTATCGTCTTTATCTTCAGCTAATGCTTGCTTTATAGTATATATGAAAGGAAAGATTGTATTACAGTTTGTTAACCTATGGCTGTATATGATATTTCCATATCTGTAGTTATAACATTGATAATACTTTTGTAAATGTTTCATAGGTACTGGTAACGTCGAGGATGGAATGATGGACCAAGTAGCCTTATTGTAAGTACTTATTAGATGATGATTATTATTATTAATATTATTATTAATATTATTATTATATTTAAGTACTAAAGACGGAATAAAACCCCAAGAATTTTCTTAAGAATATATCGCATCATGCTCCAATGCGTAATACTGTAATTGGCTGTGTAGGATCATAGTTACCTAACCTAGCATTAACGTTTCTTTATAATGAAATAAAAAAGCTTAATTTTTCTATAATTTTTTTTGTTTGTATCGTTTGTATTTTAGACAGAGGCCTTTCCCCATCACATTATTACGCCATATTTATCTATAAGGACTTAAACATTCAGTTTCTGAACAAGAATAGCCTCTTCTTCATTCACTTTTTATAATTTAATTTTTTTCTCCATTTCGTTACTTTAAATACTATGTTATTTCATTTCTGATGCAAATACCTAGGCTTCCACGACGGGCCGTGGTGCGTGTCTAGGAGCGCGCGTCATCTTGCATAAGCTTGCCGGCGTTTCACTCATCTCCTGAGCTTCTTCTGGGTTCTTGTCCGATCATTGTTTTCTTTTTCTTCTTTTTTATCTTCTTGTTTTTGAGAAAACAAGGGAAGGAAGACGGGAAAGAATTAGGAGAAGGACAACGGGAAGTCTTGGAGATTTGGATAGCATCTCCGTTTTATACGGGAGTCTTTCCTGCAGCCTTAAGGGTAGCAGCAAACGTAAAGGTTGGCTGACTAGCTATAGTCTGACACAAGACTATAGCCGAAGCGAAGTAGCGGTGGTTCAGAAAAAGGAAAGCAAGAGAATGATTATGAGAGAAAAGCAGAATAAGATATTGTTAATCATGAATTGTCATTTAAACGAGTTTTTGTCTGATGTTGAAATTTCGGTCCTGTGATGTGGAGTAGAGCATGTATTGCTTCATGTAGTTGCGGATGTGTTGGTAATTTCTATTGAGGATGTCGTGGCCGGCCAACATGTTATGTATTCCTGTGGATAGGTTGGTGAGCATTTCCCGCTGGGCTTGTTGGAGCGATGAGACAGAAGCAACAAGAGCATTGTGATACTGGTGATGCTGGGATGATGGTGGCCGCTGTAGTGCTGTGGCTGGTTGTATTGTCGCTGGTGGCTGATGCAGTGCTGGCTGGAACTAGTGGAAGTGGAGTATCGGCATTGATGTTGTGTCCGATCTTTGTTTTTTGTTTCAGATTGGGAGAGGAAACTGGGTGATGATAAGGATAGGAAATCGATAGGAAGTAGAGTTGAGAGATGAAGGAGTAGCATATTAGCACCTTCATTAGTAACAGTTAGTACAACCTGCCGGTGGCTAACCGGGAGTAGCCAGGGTTAACAGCATGACGTAAGTCCCTGGCTGCCCCACGGGTGTTGTAGTTGAAGGATAGGAAAGGTTTTTTTCTATAAGCATTCGTTTTAGTGGATTTTAAGGGCGATAATTTCTTTTCTGATGTGTTGGTAGCGATGGAAGAGGAGCACATATGTCTCCATGAAGTTACTAATTAGTTGGTAGCTTTCTTTAAAGGCAGTGTGCTTCCTGAGTTAACTTTAGTTGCAGGTGCGAAATCCGGTGAAGTTCTCGGAGCCCAGGCCTGAAGTCTCAAGAAGGCTCAGTTACGTGAGCGCGTCGCTTGGTCGTCTGGATCGTCTGCCTAAATCAGTTGGTTCTCAACGCGCGCCAGACTGCAATGGCACGACGAGAATCGCAGTGTTCATGTCGTCTTTTGTTGTCGGAGCATTGAGATCTGCTAGTTGCTACTGCTGTCTGCCTGATGGAACTGCGCTACTTGGCCTCCATTGCGCATGGCGCACATTGGTTGTCCACCGTAGCGCCTCGAGGTGATGGCCAAGATCAGAAAGAGTGCTGTTGAGGCCGGAGATGGCGTCCTTCAATTCGACGGCAGGGATTCTAGGTGATGCTGGTGTAGTGGAAGCTGAGCATCTGTTGTCGGTGGTGGAGTGTAAGGTGGCACAGGTGGAACTGAAGGTGCAGGCTGTGTTATTGTTATAGCCGGTATCCGTGACGGAAATTTGCGTGGAGGTGGAACCCTTTGGGTATAACAAGCACAGAACTGGCCCGTGTAGTGGTCATCGCCTCCACAAGTGGAGCAGAACCGGCGACGGCGGACCAAGTTGTGGCCGGTGCAGTCTGGTGTGATACTTGGCGAGCCGCAATGTTGGCAGCGAGGCAGCGCGGTGCAGGTAGCCGCGGTGAAACGCTAGCAGCAACACCCATGCAGAGGCGTGACCGAGTGCTGTGACTGTCCTAAATCCTATATGACTGGCCCAAAATAGCAAGGCCAGTCTCTAGTGTAGCGGTGTAATGCGCCAGGTCAAGAAGTTTTAGGCGCAGGTTTCTGTCCTCTGACGGAGGTGATCTTGAAGACCCGACTATATTGAGGAAAGAGGGATCCTTTCCGGGATGAGGTGGTGGACCCCACAGACGACGGCACCAAAAATTCCGTAGCAACCGATGAGATCATCCAGTATCAAAGAGGCCACCCGGGCCTAAAAGCCCGCCTACATTAATGCTTCGGTGGTGGTTGGTGAAGCAGGTTGTGGCCGAGGAGTTGTGGTGCTGACTGGTGCGGCTGGAGGAGTAACTATGGAATGCAGCTTCGGTTGAGGAGGTGCTCTGCTGACTTGAGCGGCAGCCGTTACATTACAATTTTTGGCATTCTGTACTAAATCTCTACATTTTTCCTAGAAATCGCAATAGTAGTATTTCTACAAGAAAAATACTAAAGCTACCATTTGTATTATCCTGTATTACCATTTGGTAGCTACGTAATAAAAGTAGTATTCCAGAAGTATGATATTTAAATGCTGGGCCATTTTACTTGCATAGTTAGAACATTAAGTATCCTCAGAGGGGTGTAAATGTTTTAAATTCAATTACAGTTATAAGTAAGAAAGATTTTTTCACAAAAGTTAGAGAAATAATTGCTTGAAGGAAATGAATATTGCTTTTATTAAAATGTGAAACTACTGTATTCTCTTCAACAACACATGCTTTATGAAACTTGGCTTTAGTACATTAATCAAATAGTAAAAGTCTCTTGTTATCCCTTGCACTTTAAATTATAATATATTCTCTTTAGAAAAGTTTCAAAATACTTATATTGTGTTTTCTGTAGTCCTGTGCTTTAAGGAATTCACCACATGCCCAAACTAGCTACTTATGCCAAAAAGAATATAATGTTAAGGAATTTTGAATAAGCTAAAAATGAAGTTGCGATACCATATGTTTTTAATATTCTTTCCACTACTCTCAGCGAGAGGCGACTTCTTTCTTCTCATGCTTTGAGGTTGCCCGGGAGTTGTCCTGATCAGGCAATGACGTATATTCCGACATCAGAAGCTTGCTGTAGCGCCACCATATTCTTCTTAGTCTGCCCTCTATTTGCTGCACCGGACGAAGCCCTAACCGATAAGGTAGCTACTGTGGGCTGGTGGCATTGACAGCCGGCCAGGCGAAAACACGTGATGAAGTCATTGCCGGTAATGCAATAGGTAAAGCCAGCAGCTCAAATATGGTGGTGGAATACTGGATATACTAAAAGGAAGGGATCCATACTGGCTCAAGGACGTAGCCTCCACGAAAGACTTAAGATTGGTACACAAGGAAAGATATGCAACATATTTCGATCTTCTAGAGGAAGGGATGAAGAACTATTTACATGTTTCCTTCAACTGGGCAACTGCTATGCGATTTATATGACAGCTTTCAGTAGGGACTTTGAAACAAATGTTAAAGTTATTGTTGCCGTCAAATGGTATCAAGAAAACAGCATTGAAGCATGAATATACAAGCTTTAAGTGTAGTAAAATATACAAAAACAAAAATATTTCTTAACTTTCGTCTTTAACTGAAGGTATTAGTGTCATTATACTTTATTTTTGCGCCAAAATTCAACGAAAAAATATATTAACGGTGCTCCTAGTGCGAATATGGACAACTAGAAATTGTAATTTAAGTCTTCGACATCTCGGCCATATTTTGGGCACGTCAGTATACGCAAAGGTAGTGTGACACAATAGTCAAAATATTCAACAATATGCGACAATTATATCGAGGCATTAGGCAAATTTTTAAATCTGGTAACTTAAAATATACAAGATAATAAACAAGTCTATAAAAATGATTACACAATTTTCTATTCTTAACTTTCTCTCTTCCCCACCCACAATTTAAGTTAATATAACATCTGTTAATTCCTTCATAGTTTTGAATGCATCGTTATCGGTGAATACAGTGCACCATACACTCAACAGGAGAGAATGTGGTTTTTTAAATAACCGTTTTTATACTGTCGGTTTTCTAATAATAAAAAATAAAGTTATAGCTTTTTTAAAATAACTTATCGCTGAGTTATATTGATACATATATTTCAAAATTGATTATGTTTATAGTTATGGAGGTTTGGCGTTTATTGATTAGGTGTATTTTAAAAACAAGCTTATTATGCTGCTGATTAAAGTGCTATTTATAAGATCCCATTAAAAAGGACGGAGATTTTACGTAGGAGAGGCCGGGGCAAGTTAACGAGCGGGGCAAGATGGCGAATGACTTAGTTTAACTTTATATTATTAGGTAACACCACCTTACGAATACTACCAGCGCTCCACACTGTTAGACACTGAAAACTCGTACGCGAAGTCGCTGCCGCCATTTCGTTGTTTGTTAGATGACGTTCATGTATTTTGTCTCTGGTGTTGTAATTTTCAAGACCTTCGCCGTAAGATCTCGTGGTCTAACAGGTAAGATATCTGGTTATTCTTTGCTATACATTGATACCTTAGATAATATGATTTTCACAACCGCTATTTATTTAAATTTAATTCTTGTTAATTCTACCACAAAAATTAAAGACTTCTAGCGTTCCCGATCGGCGCAAGTTGACTGGGGCAAGTTGACGATTTTGTCATTTTGCCCCAAGTGCTTTTAACTGCTTTATTTTTGTCTTTATATGCATTTTATTTCGTTTTGTGATTTTCTTGAGCTACATGATCCCCAAGCTGTTCCATAACGCGGCGTATGGACACACACATAATATTTTAATTGTCTCTTTTGGGCTATTTTAGTAATTTCTGGCGTTTTTGAATTTTCAGATATGGTTAGGAATTATAAAAAGGGTCTTCTAAAGGGAGCTGTGACAGAAATGATATGGCTACTGCTTTGTTAGAGGTCAAAGAGGGAAGAATGAATTGCTTGGGTGCAGTAAAGGCCCGAACTTCCGATTCCTATGACGTCAGCCCAGACTTCCAAAGAAATAGTGCAATGTCCTGTTTGTAATGAAATCTATGTTGATCCTCCATCAGAAGACTGGATAGAATGTTGCAAATGCCACATATGGTGGCACGTGAACTGCTCAAACTTTGAAGGTGGAAAATTTGTTTGTGACTTTTGTTAATGAAAAACCACAAATTATGGGTTATATTAATTTATTATGAACCATTTAATTGTCTGCTATTCAACATAAGATACGTAACAATGTATAAAATAATTACTCTACTGTTATGCTTTCTAATAATAAAAATGTATTCAACTTGTATCAGAATTGTCATCTTACCCCTTGGTCAAAGTCATCTTGTGCCGATACCGGGGCAAGATGACACTTTTGCCGATCTGTTTTAAATGGACAAAATAATTCTGATTATATCAAAATAAAATTTTATCCAACTAGGTACAGTATAACAAAAGGTTATCCTAATAATACATGCAAAGGAAAAGAAATTACCTTAAAAAATGAATTTATTAAAATTGGTTAACTATTAACATCGTCAACTTGCCCCGGTCTCCCCTACAAAATATGCGCACATATTTTGTAAAAGCACTTCAATTAAATAATGATAGTATACAATTTTGGTGTAAATCACCAAGAGTGATTCTTTCGGCCTTTTCCAAATTAATTTTCAACCTGTTTGGTAAGCTTTGAAATTCAACATTTTAACTCTTGGTGTTTTCTAAATTCTTTTACGGGAGAAGCATTTATAACTTTGCACTTCATGTAATTTTCCATTGTTGCTCTTTCATAAAAATTCTAAATTGATATGGCAACTTTAAATGTACAAAGGTGAATGGGTACATTATATTGTATTTGAGCATATTTTGTAAAATGTTAAAGCAAGCTGATCAATGAGTTGTTAACGAATACAACAGTTTAAAATAAATTGTTAACATATGTGCCGGTGAGTGTTTGCAACTTCCTAGCTCCTAATCGCGGGAACTAATACATCTGAGTATGAGAAAACCCCAATGGTGCAACACAAAACCGTTTTCTCAGAAATTAACTGAAATAGTTCCAGGATTTCGTAAATAATTCTGGCGGTTTGCAGCCCTGTTTTCACTGTTATCTGAGGGTCGTCAACAAGCTATGTCTTGAACTGGTTAGTGCATGTCAAAAAGGGTGCAAAAGCATGCAGGTGTTGGACTAAAGTTGTCGCCGCCGTACAGTGCAAAAATACCAAAATATTCGAACGCGGAATATCTGGATATGATATTAATTTATGGCAAAACAAAGTGCAACTTACATGAAGTCCAAAGACTTTACCGTAAACGTTTCCAGGAAGGAATGTGCCTCTCTAAAACATTCATTACAGCGTGTCAAAAGATTGGCGACACAGGGAATCGGAAGCGTTGGATTTACTCCAGTTGCAGTAGTTACTCGTTGGGGCACAGAATGAATTTCAATGCAGTTAAACATTGATCGATCTGGAAGATGGTAAAGGTAGTGTTGCTGTAACAAATTTAGAACGACTGGTTGAAAATGAAACCCTGTAACTTCAACTTTGAAGTATACCCGAAATCTCTGATGGTATTTGTAAACAAATACAGGTTTTGGAATCAGATAATGCTGATGCATCATAGACCTAGTTAATTCTACCATAAGTTCTTCATACGCTTCAAAGTTTTGATGTAGTATGTAAAAACTTTGACACACATGATTGAACGGTTTGTTCCATCTTCCGTTAAGGTGAAATGAAACGCTTCTCTAACACTGATGTTTCAGTGGAAGAAATATCAACACATGCATCAATAATACCTGAAGACATTTTGTCTTCTATTACTGCTCTATCCTTCTGGCAGAAACATTCCTCTTAAGATGCCTACACTAAGTAAGCTAGCAATGAAGGCAATAATGGTTCCTCCATCTGTTTCAGTAGGGAGAACTTTTTCTAAGTTCAATTGGATTTTAAATTCTAAACGGTCCTGTCTGACAGAAGAAAATCTTGAATCTCGCCTAAAACTTGCAATTACTCAACCTCAGGAATGTGTCACATAAACTTGGAGTTACATAGGTGACTGGAATTTCATTCTGTGTTATTGTCTCTTATTTTAGTGTGTTCTTGTATAACTTTATATTATTTTTGTAACACAAAATACTTTACTGTTACAATATATAATTCATTTAAAATACTAAAGTTTTTTTTTGTATGAAAGAAATGCATTACAAGAAATAAAACATAATCATCAAAAGGATAAAGCATCATTATAAAAGAAAATAAAGCATAATGTGGGTTACTTTAGTATTATCAGTACACCATATTGCCAAATGTTACTGTGAGCTTGCTGGATTGTTTATATACAAATCTCAAGCTCGCCCCCACTTCCTATATTCACATGCTAGCGGAATAACACAAGCCCTTGATTCTTTTGTTAACATCTGTAGACTTCTGCAGCGTTGCCATAACTTGCAAACTTTGTACCCGATATATTACTTATGCACGTAATTACAAACTGTCAAAGAGTTTTCTTCCTGTTGTTGCAACCTATCATTTGCTTGAACCTACACTTATTTAATGTCCACTCTGTATGGTCAAATTGCGCATAGAGTTAACATTATGTGCATCTAATAATTTCTTATTTATATTGATGCTACATATATAATGTCCTGAATGAGTGAAGTGAAGTGAAGTGTCTGCTGGTGTACTGCTGTTGACGAAACGTCCTGGAAGACTCTGAAGGTACAATTTATGTTTAATCATCTGTATATATCTGTAACCCATAAAGTGCTTAATTCATAGGATAACTTTGATACCATTTTAAACTTCACAGAGCTTCCAGGAAGGTTACAGCAAAGAAAAGCACAGCACTTAGCAGTGATTGTTCAGAGCAACATAATTCTACATTTCTCAACTACCAGCACTTCCTGACAGGCTGCAATATCAGGATGTAACCAACTGCTGAAGGATTAGTTACCTAAAGATAAAACTAAATAAAAGTTAGGGTTAGGCAAGAGCGTTAAGAAAGCATTGACCCCACTGGACTGCTCATGTATAGGCTGGTATCTCATAATGGGGTATATAAAAATCATTCATATTGTTTACTTTTAATGGTAGACGTCCTCGGCTAGAAAAGTTTGTAGTTTGTAGTTTATTGTACACATTCCAAGTTACAATTTAACAAATTTGTTACATTTATTACATGCTTCTACTTTATTATGTAATGTCTGGTACCTCCTTTGTCTGCAGAGCCAGTGTAGCTCCCTGGCCTTCAGCACTGCTGTGCAACCTTTACTTCTCTTTTCTAAAGCTTCATTACAACTTATTTTATCTTACCTCCCTCTCCTTCTTTTCTTTGACTTTCCTCATAGTTTCTCTTTCATTTTTATTAAAAAGTACCCTATTTTTCCATTTCTTGCTTTCTGCTTGCTTGTTAGTATTTTCAGTGCGATTAAATCACCCCCTCCATATTATTTCATTTCTTTATCCAAATTTTCCCTCTCCATTTTTAACTCTTCACATTCTGTTAGATAATGTGGTACATTTTCCTCACCTCACAAAATTCACATGTCCCTTTATCATTACCTCTTAACCCGCTTAAAATATCGTCATTATCCAAGCTAACTCTTCTTATCCTCATCCCCATTTCTCTTTTATTTTACTGTAACATTTCAAAGATTTTTGTTTACTATGCTTTCCCATATCACTTGCCTTTCAATATCCTCCTCCATTTGCCTCACTTGTATCTAAAAACCTGAACTGTTCCTTTCCCCTTGTAACAACATATCTTTCAATCCTATATCTTTCAAAGCTTTCTTCAACCCTGCCCCACAAATGTTTTCATTTTTATACTCCTTTTATACAGGAATTGGATAGAAAATATACAGGAATTCTATTAATTCTGCTGTGAGAGATTTATGGATGAATGAAACGGATTATGTAGTTATTGGTGAAGATCCGAGTACTCGATTGAGAATACAGCAAATCCCACAGTGCTAGAAACATTTGAAAAAACAAACATTGTTCCGACAGAGATTCCCGTCTAATACCTGCAAACATTAACTGCTTGAAAACTAATAACACTTATTTCAGTAGAAACAAACACATATCGGATGAGTAGAGGAAATAAAAACTACACCCGACTATCTTATGAAAAAAAAATTAATACCAAATTCAACACACCCTCAAATACACAGCAACTGTTACATTCAGAGTATATAGCTCTGTGTTTACGAAAACTTTCATATTGCCTATATTGAGAAACTATAAAATCCAAACAATAACAATTTTAGATATAGTTGCAGGACAATTCCATTGATTTCTTATTTTACAAACATAAGAAAAAAGCAGTAATGCGGAGATGATTTAGAAATCACTATTGAAACAAAAATCAACCTATATAAAACAAGAAATGAAGTAAACTGTTCTTAGACAGTGGAAGAAAATGAAGTAGAATAAAAAAACGCAGTAACAGATATATTTACAAATAAAAAAAGAAAAAGCATATAATTATAACTTGACAGAAAATCAATACAAAATCTTGGATAAACCTTGAATCCTAAAATCGAATATGATGAGGCAGTATTTTTAACTTTTAAATGATTTCAGTCTAATTATATAGTATATAAATTCAATAACAGCCCGCCTTAAAGCAATATGTGTATGTAGCAATATACAAAAAGTGTATATTGCAGTCATTGTATATGTTTACATTATTGAATATATGTAATAATGTTATGTAAATGTATTACGTAATGTAATAACGTATGAGCTGTGAGAATAATAGGTTAAAAGTTGCTAACAATGAAGTTACAATGAAGTAACCTTAAGGCAATAATGAGTAAGAATGTTTAGTAACACTACTAGTCATTATTGGCGCAACAATGATGTACATTTTGAGACAGTTTATAAAATAGCCAATCAACAACCAGAAAAAAGCTTAAGTTAAATAAAAGTATTCTATTGGTTTAGGAATAGCCAATCAGAGACTTGAAATACAGAAATTTACAAATTTAGGCGGTAAAAATCAAGTCAGTTGCTTGTAGACAGCGCTCCTAACCGGACGCGTTGGTTGTAGACAGTGCTCCTAACCGGACACAAGATGCGTCCTCAAAAATTTAATGCGTATTCGTGTGAGACGAAAATAGTTTACGTGTTAAAAAGTGCAAGTAAAACAATCTCACAGCTCTCTCTCTCTATATCAGTGAAGTGTTATTTAAATTGTGTCAAGGATTAATAAAAGTAATGAAGTAAAAATTATAATGTGTGTAAGTCTACATTCTTAGCCGCACTACTCCCTGCAAAGAAATCCATGTCTCTAACAATAATACTGACGCATCCGAGGCAAACATAAATATATAATATTTAAAGAAACAGTCAAATTACAGGGTTAATATTTTTAAATTTGGGACTAAGGCTACCGCATACTATACGTGCGGTTGCAACTACTTCAAGTTCGGCTCTCCAACAGTTGAACTACAATACAACTCCTACTTCAAATTTGCTTTCCATACCTGAAACAACAACCTACTTCAAATTGGCTCCCAAAGCGTGGGGCAAATAAAAATACAACAAACAAACTACTTCAATGAGTTACACCATTATAGGATTTTTGCTATGAGATAAAACAAATATGAATGAAAATAAAAACATCTGATGTGTTGCACTCACATGTCATTCATTTTCCACAATGATTTATTTTTATTACTGTTCTATATATCTTCTTGAAAACGCTTATTTCTTTCTGTACCACGCACCTAGTAGATAAAGAAAGTATTGCATTCCACCCAACATTTCAATAATGGTATTTCACCGGAAACACAGCATTTTTCAAAGATGTGACACGAATATTTTCAAGAAAACTCCCCACCGCTTTACATGGAAGATACTTCGAAATTTTTTATTTTATAAAAAAATGGCTCTAAGAGTTTTGATTAAAATGTTATATATGAAACTAATTTACATGACAAATAAAATGCATATCTTGGATTCTCTGGGAATATTCATAGTCGTCTTCATTTTGTATAATCTTGCATAACTGGTAAATGTTAAGCCATAGACGAAAACGTACTACACAAAGAATGTAGATCTCTTTAACACATAATTTATTTCAAATAAGCTTTTGTGTGGCTTAAGCATTTCTGAGATAACTGTTATTAATGTTCTAATTTTTTATTTATTGGTTATTCTCTTAAATTCCTATCAATATTCAGTTGTTTCTTGCAATTGCATGGAAAAAGTATGGAATTTTAAGGCCGGCGTACAGCATCCAGTTCTTAAATATTTGACTATCGCTGTTCTATTGGTATCTATAACTAAATGTGTTATGTAGCTATTTCTGCAAATATTTATTCAGATTAAAATAGTAGATAGAAAAATAAGCTTTCGTAAGTGTAGTTTTTATACCCACTAATAAACGATGTAGGATAGAGAAAGTCATGTGAATGTAGTACATCAAAAATTTTCTTCCTACTTAATGTTAATCGATATAACATTTCACAGAAATAGTTTCATTGCAGATTAGGTTGTAGGTACAAAAGGGATAAAAGTGATTTTAGTGATAGTGAGATCTGTTTAAAGTGGATCCTATGTTCTTGCCGTGAAATTCCAGTACTTCTCGAGAAATAACTAAATGATGGCAGTACTTTCAAAAGTTGTGTAAGTATTAAATGATTCAAACCAGTACCAAAGAATATCTTGGAGATTAATGATACCACAAAAAAGGGTACATCAAATGAATTGTGCGATTTAGAAAGATCTACTCTTTGTAGCAACTTAAGACAACTTTGTAGCAACCTTTTTGTTTAACAGTTATACAAAGTAATTATACAAAATTAATCTTAAATGAAGAGACCTCCAAAGGCTACTCCCAGAAAATTAAAGATTTTCTTTAATTTGACATGAAAATATCTTATACATATTGTGTTTAAATCCAAAGCGTTATGCATTTGTGAGAAAATAGAAAATAAGACAAGTATCTCATATAAAGTGAAGTGAGGATTTTTCTTAAAAATCATAGTATAGCGTCCCTGTAAGATATTGAACTTAATAAGTTTTATATTCAATGGATTTTTTGTTCGCGGTTATGCTGTTAACACACACAAATACGTACACGCACACACACACGCACACACACACACACACACACACGGGTTTTCTTCTAAAAAGTACTGCTTTTTGTTTCAGGGGATGCTAAAAGGAACCCATCTGTGAAAAAAGGCCAACAATTTCTAAAATTAATAAATATGGATTTTATGTTATGTGTACTATATTTTAAAACACGTCATATAGCGATTTAAATATCTGCCTGTAAGCCTAAGTTCCTACAAAATTGTAGTAAGAAAAAAGCGACAAGTTTTGTCTACATTTAAGTGAACAAATTATTCAGGAGTAGCCTAGGGAATCTTAAAATGCTAAATTAGTTGCACAGGAGCAGAAGAAGACGACGGATATATATGCACTAACTGCTATTAAACAACATTAAGTAGGAAACAGTGCTATTTCAGTGTTATAATTTTTAAACTGTTTTTTCTTCGGTTTTTCATTTCTCGGCACATTTTCAGTTTCATATTGTTTCACACGATGTAGTTTTCGGTATAAATAAATGCATTTTTGTATAACTGATTATAATTACCACATAAAAGAACTATGAGATGAGGTTTTGTTAATTGCTTAGATGTTATGCTATTAAAGAATAATATTCATATTGTGCAAATTTTTACGCAAAAATAAAAAGTCTTATATTTAACATTTATTTTCTCCCCAAACTAATAAGGTAATTAGAACTCCAGCTCTGCCATTTATTTATATACTGTTTAAAGGTTTAACTAAAAGATATTGATTTTTTACAAAAATTAATTGGAATTTTACTATTTTTCAAAATAGTAAAAAATTAATAAGAAATTAATATTCCTGGATCTAAATTAGAAATATGCATGAAATGCTGTTTATATATTGTATACTAAACTCTCATTTCGTATTAAAATTTCAAATCCAGTGACCTGAAATAGTGGATTTTTCTAACTTAACAGATTGGTATCCTAAAACGTGCATTTGCAATGAAATATTAATATCTCAGTTTAGCATACATTTTGCTTTCTACTGACTGGGATGTGAAAGGGGATATACCATATATATAGACATATAAATCGATATTAAACAAGAATCGTAAATAATAATATAGTTCACCATGAAAAATGTTAGAATATTTAGCAGCCAAGAAATGTAAACAGCAGAGTGTAACTTAGATAAGTAAGGGACGGCCGAGCTAGCTAATTCCAGGTAGAGCCAGTCTTTCACCAAGCTAATGAGCAAAAAACTTGAAGCGATAAAGAGAAATAGAAAGAGGCAGATATAGAAAGGAAAGAGACCAAAATATTGAATCTGCTTCCTGGCGAGTTACTGGGATGCGTAAGCGCAAAACTTTGGAGCAGATGATTTTCATACAAAATAAGGCAAGGCGATCTGAGGACCAATTAGAAATGTCGTTATATTTTGAGGCGCAAAGGTGAGCGTTATTAGGCTAAGTATAAAAAGGGGAACGAAAGCCTCAGATTTTCACTCCGTTATAGAATCTCATCGACACACAGTGATACTCTCTGGACGACAGATGCACGTGTGTGCATTGGGGTGGAATTGTGGGTGGAAATTGTTACAATTTTATTGATAATAAAATTGACTTATTTAATAATAAACCACATGTTTTAAGGGAAATACAGTGTATTTTAATTTGCCTCATCACCTACGAAAACCCTGAGACACGTGAAATAAGCTAGACAGGTAATTGATTAGGGATGGAGAAAACAACAGCCGACGAGCAGCAATAGCAGGAGACAACACTGCAGTAGTAGAGGGCATCAACCAGAAGAACGTTTTCCAGCTACAAGGGATGCACAACGTTTTCCCGCTACAGTAGCTCAGCCGAAAATTCTATGGCCCTCATTCGGGAGCTCCTAGGTTCAAATCCCCGGAGTTAACCAATCTTACCGAAGGTTTTTTTTGCGGTTTCCTAGGTTGCTAGGTGAAGCTGGATTGGATAATTTGTCCGCGAATTTTCCTATTATCCCTTTAATCACTACATTTCATTTCCTCCTGCACTGCCATACGAATCATTGGGCTGATCACCCATCCTGTGTATGCTATTATACAAAGTTTGCTTCCTTCTCGACAGGCTATTGACTTTGGCATTGGCTTGTAAGCCCTTGGGGGCGTAAGTCCTACAAAGAGAGGGTAATCAGTTAAAGAATACAATACTTCCTCTTACCTTATATCAGTATGTGGCGGAGAAAGCCAAAGGCAATTAAGTATAATAAATTAAATTAGTTTAATTATAGTTTAAATGAATTTATTAAAGTAATTTAATTTAAAATAAAAGTAATTATTATAATTAAATATAATACTCCACATGCGGAGTTGCGAAATACAAAACTGCGAAATAACGTACCTCATTAAGCATAATGGTCCTATAACATATGAAGGAGATTTAATTCATCCATAGAGGAAAGCCTTATAAAAACAAGAATACTGCCGAGTAGTTCTGCTGAAAATGCAGCCATCACAGTATCATTGAAAGTATTTAAAGTTTTCAAGAAAGCGAAAAGTAATTCATCTTACAATAGAGGAATATCTTCGGTCACTATTGCATGCAAGGTATAGTCAAAACATTAAATACTACTTCCAAAATATTGCAGACAGCGTTGTCTTAGAAGAACAAATTGAATTTCAAATATAGAGCTTCTGTTCAGATAATACTTTATCACAGCGATAACTGAAAGGCTTTTATTACTTAAGCAAGTGCTTCACGCATCTATTGACTTTTAAGAAAGCTTTAAAGACATCTGCAAAAGCAGTGACAAATGTTTAAAATCGGAGAAATCTACAACAATTTATAAAACTGTAGTTGCAACGTTGTTGCGCTGATAGTGCGACAATTTGAAGCAGCAATGTATTCGCCACATTTTCTCGCTGTTTCCAGTATCTGCTGTTGATTCTTCTGCCGGCTGCTCCAGTGGTTGAGCTATGAATACTTTCCCTCAGGGTATAAGTGGATGTACTGTGAAGGAGAACACCAGTTTAAATTGATTGAGAAATTTATTGTGAACTAGTATTTGAGTTATTGAAGTGAGTTGCCAACCGTTTGAGATGAAGGAATAGACTGATTATGAATCGTAGCACTGGTAATTGTAATAACTAAATAATTATAACGGCTAACCTTTGCAGTATCAAAGTTAGACTTGGATATAACTGTTTCCGCAATAAAACAAACTAGAAGCGTAAACTGCCGTGAGACGTTTAGGTGTTTACCGGCAAGATCCCTCGCGATAGCCGCTACTCACACAAGTGCGTCACTGGGCGCTTAAAATACCACACGAGCGGGAGCTCGAGATGGCGAAGAGGAAACATCGCAGAGTCGCCGAGCCTGCTAAAGCAGGAACCTCCTCTTCTGCCTCGGCTTCTGCCGAGGGAACACCATCGCAGTCGCCACAGCCCCGGCCGTCTTACGCCTCGGCCGCAGCTTCGCCGCCCGTCAGCGCAGCTTCGCCGCGACCGCGCCAGCAGTCGCCGCCTCAATCACCGGCACTCACGCTGCCGATTCTGGGCGCTACCCAGTCACCGCAGTGCCAGCCTGTGCCTCATGGGAGGTACAGTGCTGTCATCAGAGGGGTCCCGAGGGACCTGCCAGTCAGGTTCCTCACCACCGCAGCTCACCAGCAGTGGCCTTCTGCATTGAAGGCCACCAGAATAATCGGAGCACAGGGACCAACTTCGCTCGTCAGGATGGAGTTTGCAGACCCTGGCGACTACGAAGCTGCCTTGAAGGCGGGCCTGCCCTTATTAGGGCGGTGCTTACGTATTGAGGCTAGCCGAGTAGAACGCCAGGCTCCCTGCAGACGCTGCTGTGCCTACGGGCACTGTGAGACATCCTGCACGGCACAACCAAGGTGTCACTACTGTGGCGCCTCCAGCACCACTGCTTCGTGCCAGCAGCACGACCTGCGCCAACGACGCCGCTACTGCACAACATGTGGAGGAACGACCCACTTCACCGGCCAGGCGCTCTGCCCCCTGTATCCTCACAGGAAGGCAGCGCCGAAACCACCTGTCACCTCCACACCACCGCAGATGACACCACAACAACCACAGCTAACATCGGGAACATCACTAGTCATCGCAGAATCAACACCAGCACAGACGACACCACTTCAACCACAGCCACCATCCACTACATCAACAGACGCCAGAGAATCCTCACCGACACACTCAACGGACGCGGTGACGCGGGAAGCCATTCAGGATCTTCATGCTGAGTTCCTGAACGTCGGTGCCCGCTTAGCCGCTCTGGAAGAGGCCATAGCAGTCATTAATGAGCAACTGGAAGGACTTCCAGTTTACCAAACACTGGCTGAAGTCAGCCATCAAGCCATCAACGAATTTCCGGACCGGCTGGAGAAAGTCTATGACCGACTCTACGCCGTGGAGGCCAAACTTGACAACTTCCAGCAGCCGACCAGAAGGCATCAACGTCAACATCACTAACCTTACCATTGCCACCAGGAATCCTCTCTCATCCTCACCTTGAATTCGCCGCGGGTGCAGACTGGGCCTCGGTCAAGTCTGTCTCCCGGCAATAACTCCTTACTCCACTGGCGACCGCACTGCGGCCCAGCTTAACCATCACCTTGGACTGCGCGGGTGCTTTAGGCGGTACCGCAGCAAACCTTTCCTTTCAATCCGGTGGAGGAGATTTTAGTGGGTATGCCGACGCCTCGGTGAGTCCCACACTCTCAGTCCCGACTCCCATCGGGGCTGGGGTAAGTGATTAAATCATTTCCCCTCCACTCGAAAAAAAAAAACGAGTAAGTACGTACCGCCGACAGCACCAAAACCAGAGTAACTAATGTGTGTACAACTGAGTACACGAACGTCTTTTCGTATCATTGACGGTATCAGAGTGGAGTGACTGATTTCAATTGCACCCTAACTTGCTTATAGATCGGCCTATATATTATTCCCCCATCAACGTTATTATTCACGACTGGGCCAATACTTAAAGACCTCTTCAAGCATGTTTCTTAACATTAGGTGGACGAAGCTTTTTTTTCTTTGATAACACGCTGGACCAAGGAAGGGCTAAATTATGTCCACCATTATATTTTACCCGTTTGGTTGTATTTACAATTTGTGTGTGTTAGTTCTTTATTAAGTGAATTAAGTAATAAATATTGTATATTAAGGAATAGATATATAGTTTTAGAATATATACTTTAATAAAATATTTTTGTCTTGAAAATTGTCAAATTAAATTAGTTACTGAAAGTTATTGCAGGATTTTCACGTATTATATTTTCAATAGTTGTTGGCGTGGGACAGGCGGATTAAGTACATAAATCCTTCCACTGTTAGTCACATACTTCACAATTTCTACACTTGCATTGTTGTTGTTATCACTAACATTCCTATCAGTTTTACTGTCACTTGAAGTGCATACAGTAAAATTGGGTTCTGCGTCATCACCATTATCATAATCAGCGTCCATGTCTTCAATCAGAGGAACTTCATCTTCAGTTTCACTAACACACTCATAAAAAATATCTTAACTTTATTCCCCGTGACGTTCTAAAACTGCTTCAGATTCTCCTTCAATATTATATAATTATCTGCTCGTATTTGTGATCATACCACGGTCAGAGACAGAACAACATTGCTTATAAAATGGGTTTTCAATCCATGCAGCAATGCCTTCAAAATAAGCCCACTGGTAGAACATATGTTTGCAGTTTCGAAAATGAGGTGTAACATATGTTTATAATTTCGAATAAGGAATTGTTACACGTTGGACCACGTGAGAGCTATTTTGTGACCACTTAAAAATTTAGTCTATATAATCAGGTTTTCAAAAAAAAAACTTTATATTATTTCTCACAAAATGAGAGCGTCATGATCTGAACATGTTCTATACTATACTAGTAATAGTTCTAAAATTGTGTGGACATAAATTAACCCTCCCTTGGTCCGTCTGGAATTAACTGTTACCATCGGAAATACCTTTTTTCAGAATTTCTGCCTACGTGACTGTGTAACTGTGCTGAAGTTATAACTTAGCTGCCTTCCCAGATATCCATAAGATCATGTGTTCTCTATTCGGTTGATACTAATTACTTCGGTTACATGGCCCGCTAATGACCTGTTTCTAGGAAAATCATTTCAACTCAAGCTTATTATATTTACATTATACATTGCATTAATATAGGGAAATTATTTATTGCAACTATTTCTCTATTTGGTTAAATTTTTTCCGTCAACAATTACGGTATCAAAACGTGTATATATTTAAAAAAGCTAGCAATTACCAACACATTCAATGGATGTAATGTTTACTAAGCAAGGCGTTTAAAAGAGATATAAATTAATGAACTGATTTAAAATTCAAATTAAATAATGAATCCTGTTTTAAAGTATTAAAGGATTGATATTTAAATGCTGTTATTTTGCAGACATCACTTTTATTGAAACTTCCAGTCTGTCTTTCAATTGGATATAATGTATTATGAGAAAGACAATATGAAAAATTTGATGTGTTACACTCGCGTCTTCCTCTATTCATTCTTCTATAAATTATTCTTAAAAAATTGTTGTATCTACTACTTTTAATGCAGACAAACGTTCAATTCACAAAGAGAAATTTTGTTGTACAACACAGTAAGTAAAGCATAGTCTATTTATAAGAATGTGTTGCTATGTGAAGATTTTGAAATGCAATGCTCTTTGTATGTTCACGAGAAAAAACAAAGGATGGCCTCCCATGAGAAAATATAAGTACTTAAAAATTTAAGCCTATAAAAAGTAAAGTCTCGGAAATTGTTAGCTAAAAAAAAGATTACATTAATTGTGTGCTTTACCGAGATCTACATTTATTCTGTAGTAAGATATTTTCTATCTCTTACGATGTACAAGTTTTGTGAAAGAGGTTACTTTCATAAAACTTAAAGACCTGCATTTCATTTGTCATAAAAATAGCTTAAACATGTGGTGCTTAAATCAAAATCGTTGGAGGCATGTTTAAGAAAAACAAAATTTTCGAAAAATTGTTCATATAAGCATAGTTTGGAAAGAAGGATTTTCTTTAAAATCTCTGTCATATCCTTCAACGATGCTGACATTAAATAGAAAGTTTTGTATTTAACCTTCTTTTCGTTTTTAAGTTAAGCTGTTCACACACACACATAAAACATCTCTCCGACTCCCTTTCTAAAAGTGCTATTTTAGGATTCAGAGAGTCTCAAATTCCTGTGAAATCTCGGTATGGAGTTTCCGTGTGGAATGCAGTACTGTACAGAGGACGTTTGGGAACATTCCTAGAAAATTCAAGAAATTATTCCATGAAAATATCTTAAATATATAATATTTTAATCAAAACAGTTAGACATTTTTGAGAAAGTCCAATTCTTTTTAAAAATCTTCCACATAAATTGTGGTGTGCAGTGAGGGATTTTCTTGAAAATCCTCGTGTCGCATCTTTGAAAGATACTGAATCTAGATACCAAGTTTGGTATTTATCTGACTTTTCGTTTTTTAAGTTATACTGTCCGCACACACACACACACACACACACGGGACTTTTTCTAAATATGCTTTTTCTTTTTTCCTTTTTGTTCAGATGGATTCATGTATTTCCGGTGAAATCTCAGTATCGAATTTTTGGATGGAATGCAATACTTCCCCTACTTACTATACGTAATAGAGAAAGTAATAATCATGAAGAATAGTCAACCTGCCAAATTATAAAGGGTACATGTAGTGTATAGGCTATTCAGCTTTATGACAATGGGCTGTGAAAATACAATGACAGAAGTACAGCTGATTCTTATATTAAAGTATATTAATATAATGTTGTATTCGAAGCGATTTCCGTCACAAAGTCGCAATAAACACTAAAAAAATGTAAATATAACCATTTAATAATAATAATAATAATAATAATAATAATGATAATAATAATAATGATAACAATAATAAGAGGTTGATATTATTTTAACACAATGTTTTTCAATAAAAGTATTATTTTTCCCAAGCATATTGGAGGTAGCCATATTGGGTATACTACTCACCCAAGCTTGTGTACAAGAGTGACGGCATCTCAGGGAACGAGTCTGCCGACGCCGCTATCAAATTGGCAATGCTATCGGCCAGAAGTTTTACCTCTGTTGTTTCCTCCACCGATTTCTTGTTCTTTTATGACACCGCATCCTCTCGATGAGTGGACGGCCCTCCGGGGTTAGACTGGGGTACCTCTTCTTGTTCTTCTCGCCGGGAAGAGGTACTTTTAGCACGTTTGCTAATCGGACATTGCCTTTTTAGTCATAGATATCTGCTCAGTGGTGACCCCGCACCACTCTGCGAGCAGTGTGATGCGTCCTTAGCGGTGCGTCACATTTTAACAGAGTGTCAAGTTTTAGCTCCATTGCGCGTTCGTGTGGGTCTGCCTGTTGGTATAGCCAACGTTTTGGCAGACGACGCGCATGCTGTAGAATGTCTTTTACGTTTTATAAGTGACAGTGGTTTTAATCGCCACATTTGATGTGCTGAGCGTCTTTTATCTTTGTGATTTTATATTGTCTGTTTTAATGGGGGCTCTTCTCCCCAACGGGCATATGGCGCTCATGTCCCTTGTGTTCTACAGTTCTTGACACGTTTTAATCTTTTGTTGTTTTATTTACCATGGTTTTAGTGTTGTGTAGTTTAGAATTTATTGTCTCGTTTTTAGTGTTTTAGACTAAATGGGTTTGTGTCCCCTATTTTAGTTTTGGATTTTAAATTTTATACTTTGTAAGGGCGCTGATGACCTTATATGTTTAGCGCCCTTAAACCCCATCACATCATCACATCAATGACGGCATTGTACTCAAAATAGTTGCACAAGCGTGAATATCGTGCTCAAAACCGAACTATTGACCAGTTGCCCATTATAAGAATACCGCCTGGGGTGTTGGCAAAACGCTGCGCAGCATAGACAGAGAAGTTGCCGCTGTAGCCGGGGCTTTACTGAAAGGCTCACTGTTTAACAAAGTTGATCAATCCGAGACAATAAGCCTAGGCCAATTCATTCTACCAGAAAAATATTTAGCTGATTGAATTTATGGTTTCGTTGTCATCCAATGTAGTCGTTATAAATGTCACACTCTTTGGAAATCATGATCGTGTTATGTCAGAAGCTGAACCGGACCAACACATTTATTTTTTGTATCAGTTACATTATCGTGTAAATCAAGCATGGTGAACTGATTACTATGAAAATTGATGTAAACTGTGTGCCAAAAATGGTAGAGTAGGATGGTACAAAAATAAGGATTTTGAGGTTAGGAGCAGTATAACAGGGGAACTGCATGAATGTATTTTGACTTTATGAATCTCGTTTGCTAGTCAAAATGAATTGTAGCTTACACAACATGTATGTACATGGACGCAGTTGTTAATGAAAAATAAAATAAAAAAAATAATCTCGTATCGATTCTCAAAGCGAATTATATTATATCGTGTACAAGAAAAGGTAAATAATTACCTATCAATGTACAAAAGAAGGCCAACAAGCATTATTATAAAAATAAAAGTTAACAGTTGTATTCCGAAAGATAAATATTGTTCATCATTTAAGCACTTGCATTGCCCGTAAAATAAAACACGTTTTTTTGTGAAATTAAATTATTGTAGTTACTATTCAATTGTCCTACTTTATAAGCGTGAAAATACACCCTAGTGAAGATTCAGTTGCTATAAAGTGAGTTATACGTTTTGAAATAATTTAAAATATACAGGAAAAATAAAATGAAGTATTAACAAAGTTACCACCCATAACAAAAATCTGAGTGCATTCCAAAAAAGAATTCTGATGTGGTACATTCACACGATTTTCTCTACCCTCTGTGTTTATTAGTGCGCATGCTAAATATTCTTACTAAAGCTTATTTTTGTATCTACTGAATTATAGTAAAAATAAACCTAATCCAAATAAACCATATGCCCCTGAGGAAGGAAACAAAGAACACAGATGAATATTTCATGATCAGCTAAAAAAATTGATCTCAAATTACAGACCATGTAATAATAAGCGGTGACTTAAGTGCTAGAGTAGAAAATGATCCGATACTAGGAATAGTAGGAAATTGTAGAGAGAATCATATAAATGCAAATGGTGAAGAAGTAAGACGATTTGCTGAATTCAATAAATTAAAAATAGCAAATACTTTATTAGGAAAAGGACATCTATAAATATACATAAAGTAAAAGAGGATACAGATCCATAATAGATTACTGTTTAGCTAATGAAAAAATAAGAAATTAGATTACAGATGTTAGCATTCCACAGAGGAAGTGACATAGGAACTCGCCATTTGTTGTTAGTTGCTACAATCAATTTAATAGCAAAATGCATGAAATATAATAGAAAAATAATACCTCAAGAAGAAGTGTTGTTCAGCTACTGCACTAAAATAGTATGCGGGACCTATATCGGAGAGTAATAACAGAATATTTAATAAAAACAACAACAAAGGATAATATAGAAGAGGAATGGAACAAAATAAATACTGTATAATAGAAACAGCTTATAAAGTATTCAATAAGAAAAATAGAATAAGAAGGCGAAGAGGTTTAGAATTTGAAATAAAAAGACAGAAAAAGCAGCAAAAGAAAATCGAAACGGATGTATAATTTTATTACAAATAAAACCGGAGAGGCTAAAGAGGAATACAAAAGGAAACGGAATTGTGTAAAACAGCTGACAAGAAAACATGCCAAGACTCATGGGAATTATTTATGTCAGAAATAGAGAATTATGTACACGGAAGACAAACATTAGCATATAAAGGAATGAGACATCTTAATAGAAAAGGGGGAGATACAGCAAGTATCAGCGTTATTATCATGAAACAGTGAAAATAACATTATGGTATAAAGAAGGAATGGGCAAAATAAATAATTATTAAGAGATTGAGAAGAAGAAAAATTCAATAGACTTCATTACATTAGAAGTAGTAGCGAAAGCATTAGAAAGTAGAAGAGTAGAAAGACCTTTGGACTTTATAGAATAAATACAGAGATGATTAAATATTCTGGATTAATATGTTACTTAAGATGGTGTCGGAGTTGTAAAGTTTCTAATTCATGGACACTGCCAGAAGTCATACCTATATTTAAGAAAGTATTAAGAAATATATACAATAATTACAGGGGAATCAGTATTTGAAACATTCTTATAAGATATATGCAAAAATAATTTATGAACGTCTTAAAACGACAACAGATGAGGAGGAAGAACAGACCAGTTTTAGGAAAGACTGATCGAATAATGATAATACTCTGAGTACTAAAGAATTTTAGAAAAGAGAGACGAAATTAATTTAGAGATCCATGTGGCGTCCATTGACTTTGCTAAAGCATTTGATTCTGCAGATAAAATAAATTATGGTATATAATGGACAAAAAGGGATATCCCTTGCATATAATAAACGCCGTAAAGGGTTTATACAAAGATACAAGTATAGTGGTAATTATAAATGGATTAAAAGCAGTAGAAATTAAGACGAATCAAAGAATGAGACAAGCATACATCTATCCACAACACTTTTCAATATACATTTAGACGATGTGATTAAGAAAGGAAACAAGAAATTAACTCAGGGTTAAAATTAAGGAAAAATAAATTGATAAATATTTTACTCTATGCAGATGATGTGGCGATTATACAGAATAATGAAGAAAATCTGCAAAAATCGGTGTTTAAATTGCATACCATAAGTAAGTAATATAATTTAAGAGTTTCACAAAAGAGAACTAAAATAATGCCACACCGCTGGAAATATCCTGTCCGCTCAAAGATAAGCATTCAGGAACAGGATTCCCACTTTAAGTACTTAGCATGCGACATAAGTGTAAATAGAGATAATGACGTAGAACATAAAATTAATAAATTCCTATAAAATTTTGGAATAATAAATAAAACTTTAAAGTATAAAAAACGAAAGGAAGCAAAGTTGAAATGTTATAAAACAATGGCAGTGCCAGTTTTGTTATATGGAAACGAGTCATAGATTTTACGACATAGGGGTAGAAGTAAAATGCAAAGCGCCGAAATGAGATTTTTAAGGGGTGTGAAAGGTTGTAGAAGAAGGTACCAAGTAAGAAATGTTGGAAGAGTTAAAAACGCACGACTTAAATGATTCGTTTGAAGAAAATAAGAATAGATGGAAGGAACATACGAAGAGAATGAAGAAAGAATACCCAAGATCGCATATACATCCCAATGAAGAAGAGAAGTTGGCCCGCCAAGGAAGACATGGGAATAATGGAGTGAGGATGGAATAGGCCACAGGCCTAATCCCTGGAATGGAGAAGAAGAAGATAAACATTTGCAAGCATAGCTATATTACACATTTCGTTGTGGATACAAAGATAACAGCGAAAGTAAAATGTTTAAGAACTGGACGTTATATGCCACCCTTAAAATTCCATACTGTTCCCATGCAATCTAAAGAAACAACTGAATGTCGACGAGACTTTAAAAGAATGGCAAGTATTGAACGATTCTAACCTTTAGTAACGGATAGCTTAGAAATGGCTTATGCCACAGAAAAACTTATTTGAAGTAAGTTGTGTACTTTAAAGACATCTACGTTTTTGCATGGTACGTTTTCGTTTATAGTTTAACATTTACCAGTTATACAGAATTATACAAAATTCCTTCCGAATGAAGAGGACTTCACACACTATTTCCAGAAAACGCAAGATATACATTTTATTAGTATATAAACATCTTTAATGTATGCTATTTTAATCAAAATAGTTAGTCATTTTTAAAAAACAACACTTTCAAAAAATTTTCCATGTGAAAGGTAGTTGGGGATTGGAGGATTTCCTTGAAAATCTTCGTATTGTATCCTTGGAAGATACTAAACTCAAATACCAAGTTTGGTGTTTAACCGACATTTTGTTTTTGAGTTATGCTGTACAAATACATACAGATATGGATATGCTTCCAAAAGTACTTTATTTGGACTGAGACCGCTTCAAAACATGTTTTTCCGTGAAATTTCGGTATATCTATTTTTTGTGTGGAATTCAGTACCTACTTTCCCTACCTACTGTACGTAGGAAAGAAAGTGTTAAGCGAGTAAAAGAAATTTCCGCCAAGAATTACTTCTGGCAAGCCAGACAGATACGTATACTACCAACTGCTTTAATCATCGCGGTAAATTCAAATATGGCAAATTCAATCACAGCTACATCATCCGAGACTACATATCATCGAAAACTTCGATTCAAAGTTCAACCCACCAACTTCGGAAGCAGGTAAACCGCTTCAAGGTACTGTTTCAAAATAACATGTACTGGTACACAATGAGAAACTAAACATATTTTGCGCGTACGTACTGTATAGCACGTTCTAAAGATGTTGAATGGAAATAAATCAAGTTCTTTTGCATGCTGTAATTATTCTGCCTTAAAATAATTTCCGCGACAACGCCTTATTTCGGTAGATATATGTAATGAAGCAGGTTAACAGGTGTGAATGACCATACCACTGCTACTATAAATAAATTATTATTATGAGTATTATTACATAACTCTATAGTGTTGTTATTATTACTCCTTAAAACCGTATTAAAACAGTTGTTTTATATCTAATAAAATCTAATATTTGACTGCGTAAATAGATTGAATGACATTTTGTACAGATTGAATGCAATATTTTAGTTGCATCTTGTATTTTAATTGTTCTTAGCTTGGTTGGATTAGTTTTGTAATCGATAATACTATAGTTATTAAACTTGACTATGTCTTACATTTTATTCCATTGCTTGTTATGAATATACAGCATGTTAAAAAAGTATTCCATGTTTTGAGAGGTGGCACTAAGACAAGAAACAAAGTCCAATAAACATGGGCTCTAGAATGTATAGCTAAAGAATTGTGAGCATTGTTCATCTTCACTACTGTGAAACATCCCTGCTACTAAAGTTCTTTGCTTTTATGTATGTCCTACATAATTAAGTAAAAAAATAAGGACACGCTATTCTGTTTCACAGCAACAGAATTTAATGTAATCTACTTCCATTAATACGATTTGCAGTTGTGAACCACCACTAAAGGAGGTGTTCAACATGTAAGACAGGTTTCTGTCCGACGTCTTAGGAATCACACTCTCTTTGAAAGACCCCAGATTGTTAACGGATGCTCTGGCAGGCATTGATGACGCTTTCTGTATTGATTATACATTATTAATGGGGGTTGCATACACCAAAAGGCTTCAAGATAAAACTACAGTGTAAAGGCATTTCACAAACTTATCAAACACAAACTGATTCCATTAGAACTAATAAGAATATGCGTTGCACTTACCCATAACTGTGAATACGTTTTACAGTAACAACACTAACAGATGTTTACTGCATGCTGTATCCATAATAGTAACTCTCCTTATTTGTTTACTGCCTTTTGTAGGTCGTACGTAATAGTAAAGAGCTTGCAGTAGAAGAAATGTTTCACAGTAGCGTGAAGTGCTGATAGATCTTAAAGTGTGCATTTTAGAACATATGTTTACTAGACATTTTTTTATTGTTTTGGTCCCACTATCACCTCTCAAAATATAGAATGTTTTCTTTTAATCCCTGTTATAAGCACCATAGCCGTTATTCACATTCCTAATCATTTTTATTGTCAGTGGTAATACGAAACACACAAACACCTGTCATTGTATGTTCAATTAAACCAGTTTATTTAGTTGAACACAATGTTTGCAAATATTAATTCAATCGTTTGAATATTCGTGAGGAATAAACACGCATTAAGAATGTAGAATTCAAACTCTATCTTAAAAAACATGACTGTCAGCTATGTTTATAAAAAGTCTAGTACTTTATTAACTGCATAACTAACAGAACAAATGGGTAGTTTTATTAGCTTGATTCTTTCAAAGCTGTCAATCTGGATTGCACCTCTCTGGCGAGTAAAACAACTGTAAACCTCAGTATTAGATTTAAATGAGCACTATTCTTAAAATATTGGGTTGTCTCATAAATTCATTTGCTTTGTTAGCAATAGCGTCTGAAGACCCTGTAATCACTGTACACTCAAGTTGTGATAGTTACCTAACCACCCCTACAATTTAGAAGTCGACAACCAGACTCGCTACTGGATAAGTCGGTGTGTGTTTGTGACTCACGTTGGATGATACGCGTGAACTTGTGTTTACAAACTATGGAAAGCAAAAAGAAACGTTTCCGACATCTTATGCTGTTTTACTATCGTAAGGGTAAAACCGCCTCACAATGCCGGCAGAAAATTTGCGCTGTCTACGGGGAAGTTGCAGTAACGAATCGAGCATGTCTAAAGTGGTTTAATAGATTTCGAGCTGGGAATTTCTCCCTAAAAGAGAAACACTCGATCTGGACGTCCAATGGTTACGGGCGTGAAAAAAATTCATGAAATGATAGTCAACAATCCACGAATGACAACTCGCGTGTTAGCATTGGAGCTCAATTTAGCTCGTGCTACTGTGGCCAGGAACTTGAAAAAACTGGATTACGTAAATATTCGGATGTATGGGTTCCTCACGAACTGAGAGAAGCGAATTTGATTCAGCGCGTTTCCATCTGTGGTTCCTTATTGAGACGCAATCAGAATGATCCTCTTCTGGAATGGCTGGTAACTGGAGATGAGAAGTGGATTGTGTACAACAGCGCCCGAAAGAGTAAATCATGGCGCAAGAAAGGGTAGCCACCACTATTGGTCTCTACGGCAGGGCTGCATCCGAGAAAGGTTATGCTATGCATTTGGTGGGATTGTATTACGCACTTCTTCCGAATAATGACACCTTCAATTCCGAGAAATACTGTTCTCAGTTGAATCGTCTTAAGGCAGCTATTGAAGAGAAAAGAGCGGAAATGAGAAACGATGTCTTTCGTCACGACAACACAGACCACATACCTCTATGGTAACTCGTCAAAAGTTTCGTAATTTTGACTGGAATGTGTTGCCCCAACCGCCGTATTCTCCAGGCATTGCTCCAGCCAACTTTCATATATCCGTTCCCTGCAGAATTTTCTGAATGGCAAACGCCTAACTTTCTTGGAGGACTGCAGACTAACATCGAAGAGTTCATCAACCAGAAAACCCCTACATTTTGGAGAAATGGAATTTATAAGCTGCCAGAGAAATGGCAATACATTGTTTACAAAACCCAACTACTGTAGTCATTTATCTTTTGAGCGACCTTGTGTTTAAAGTTTGTAAACTGAAAGTTCGGCAACTACGCTGTCATAGCTGTGCTGCGGTTTAGGTGTGTTCCCAGGCGTTGTTAGTGTTTGAAACGTAACGAAAAACGGACTTATGAGACAACCTAATACTTTACACATTTAAAATATGTATATACATGTAGCAGTTAATATTTTATGTTGCTTAAAGTGTTATATAAAGATATCTTTTCCCTATTTTAAAAGTAATTCATACAACTTTTATGGATTACAAAAGCTATTAATAATCTTGCTTGGCCCCAAATTAAAATACAGTATGGCAAAACCGACTGATCTATGGCGTAATAAAACCTCAGTAGCCTAACCTCATTTATGGAGTGCCTCAAGTACCTTGAGATAAACCAGATATTAATACTTTTTACGTATATACTCTATGTTTCAAAGCACATCACCTGGGAGTAAAAGTGCACTTTACAGCTAAGCTCAAAAACATAACGAATAATTTTAAATTTAACGGAAATGCCGCTAGCAGATATCTGTTCTTCTTTCCATATGTTTCACTGCTGCTTATGCGCAAAATGCTATTCGTGCCTGTTTGAAATGGATGAGACTGGAGTGTATACATCATGGGATTTGGGATAACGTATCGACCCCCTTCCTTCAGCTGGAATGTACCCGGTCAGTTGTCGCCGACTCTGTCAAAGTAGGAGGGTCTGTTTGGACCATATTGCTGGGAATTTATAACGCGCGAGTTAGTAGATGAAAACAACAAGAAAATTCATCATAAAAGCTTTGTTGCTGTCGGTCACGGAAGATGTACTGCATCCATAAATACACGCTTCAGTCGCGCTTCGCAAAACTGACTATCCTTCCCAATAATGCGTTTCTGCTGCAAGTTGCCCATACTTCAAAATTGTATTGTTTATGCACTAGCATTCTACGATAGATGAATTTTATCTCGCACTACTATTCCGTTTTTATTTTAATTGTACAAGCAGTTTTCTCAGTTTACACTTACAACTGAATTTGTGCGGTGATTCAGTTTCTCAGTTCACTGTGTCCGAAAAAGGAGACAAGAAGTAAAACCATCCCTTCAAATATATGTATTATAAACTTTATTTTAATTTCAAATTAAACACAGCAAATTTTCATACAAGAAGAATGTGTGCCTAAATCGTGGAGCTCTTGATTTCATTAAATTTGTATAAATATGAAGGAATAAAAATATCTTGATGTTTGTCGTATTATCATATTTACTTTCTCTACTACATACTTTCTCTACTACACACAGTAAATAGAGGAAGTACTACATTCCACCCAAAAATTCGATATGGAGATCTCACCGTAATATATGTTTTGGGGTGTCCCGAATTCAAATAAAGCATTTTTGGAAACATATCCGTATATGTGTCTGTCTGTGGGTCCATTAACAGGAAAACTCATAAACAAAAATTTGGATAAATACCAAACTTGGTATTTGAGTTTAGCATTTTCCAAGGATGCAACACGAATATTTTCAGCAAAATTTCTCCACCCAGACTACCCATTAGATGAAATATTTTTCGAAAATTTTGATTTTCTCAAAAATGGCTGTAACGATATTTATTAAAATTTCATATACTTAGATATTTTTATACAAATGAAATGTATATCTTAAATATTTTGGGAATGTCCTCAAAGGTCCTCTTCATTGATAACGGCTTTTGAATAACTGATAAACCATAAGCGACAGAAAATTTTTGTACACGAAAAATGTTTATCTCGTTAAAATACACAATTTATGTCATACATTATTTTGCCGAGTGGTCCATTTCCGAGATATTCCTTGTTATTTGTTTGAATTTTTCAATACATATACTTTTCCTCAAATGGAAATTTGTTATTCGTATTTCTAGTCCTGGACATTAAAATCAGAACCAAATAATCCACATAGTAACCAGCTCTTAAAGCATTTGACTATCGATTAAAGCCTACAATATTCTCACTGCATCACATGAAAATTAGCAATAGTTTCTGCAAATGTTTATCTCGATAACATGAAGTAAATGGAGAATAAGCATTTATAAAAATAGTTTGTACAAGAGTAGAGAAAGTCATGTGAGTGCAACACAGATTTGTTTCGTTCAAATTCAGGAAAGTTGTAGTTCTTCTACAACCCATTAATAATTTTATTTCTCTATAGATCCCTATTCATCTTTATATGTTAATTCTCCAATCGCTATGCTTCATCGCAACCCATCCGTCTATTGTTCTCTTGGTCTTCCCCGTCCTGTTTCCTTCAGCTTTCCATGCTAGCACTATTCTTACTATTCTATTGTTATCCATTATTTTACATTGCCGAACCATTTTAATCTTTTCTCTATTATTTCCAATACTCGTACATTCATTTTTACATCCCTTACTTCCCAATTTTTTGCATTTCTAAGGTTATCACTTCTTGAGATTCGAGAAGCCACCGCCAAAATTCCATCTCTGTTTTTAGTAATTTTCTTTCTAGTTTCGTATACATTGTCTACGTTTCTGCTTTATAGCGTAATATACTTTGTACTATTGAATTATACACGAGCTTTTTAGTTTTATTTAAAATGTTGCTGTTCCATAATATCGAGTTCAACATTACAATTATTGTGTTTCATGGAGTAAGTATGGAAAGGGTGAGATACGTGTTGGGCAACGAAATTGGAATGGGGTAGTACATTGGTTACAGGGTAGGCACATGGGACGTAACGGATGGAAGATAATTTAGAGACGACTACGCGATATTGACAGACAGAGTTTAGAATCACAATGTACGGCTAAAATTCCACTTAACTTACAGTGTCAAATAGCGCTGGGATGGGCGAAGGAGGCCTATTTAGATAACTATACGCGATAGGAAAATGGTTTGGCGTGGGTGAGATTGGGCACCTGAAAAGACAACAAACTTATGACACCGGAGTCAGCATATGTCCACTCTGTGGTCAAAGGGAAACATGGGCTGATACTTTGGCTCAGTGCAGGGAAACTGAATTAACAAAAAAAAAAAACAATATTTACCACCACAGATTTTCGAGTCCAATATGGAAATGGAGGCTTGCTTGGATGTAAAGCTGGACGCGGGGTATCATAAACTGGGTTCCTCTTTGTCTAAAATTCGGCGAAGCAAGAGAACGGAAGAGGGGGTACAGTTGAGACAGAATGTGCCGAAATTAATTTTATTATGTGCTAATTTATTCAGTGTTTAATTTAATCTATAAATTATATGTGTACAATGTGAAAACAATGTAAATAGTATTTTTTGTATAATGTAATATTTGTCGTGTACATAATGTTCCTGTTTCACTAGGTTTAGAATGCCTTGAAAGCTGCAGTTAAGGTAGAAACGTGATGTTCACATGGTCAACGAAAACGGGATCTTTTGTGTATGAATAGAAGGGTAAAGTTTTATGACTGTTTGTTTCCGCTCCGGATGTATGGAGCGAGGCAAATATAATATAACGGCAGTTTTATTGACTTTTAGTAGAGGACCGTACACAGTGTAAGACAGACAGTTGAGTTCGCAGTACACAGTAGAAGGCAGTACACAGGGGAAGACAGTGGTGATATGTGAACAGGAACAGTATGTAGTGTTAGAGTGAGGAAGTAATAATAAATAGTCATAAAGCAAACGTTCCAGTGTGTAATCAATTCTTCCATAAGCTCCCATTGCCACAACTGAGATCGACGAGCTTATCAAATGTCATGATAGGCAGAGTCCATGCTAAAATCACCGCTGAGATCCATCTAGCCAGGGTAACCGCGAGAAGGACTACAAGACGAAGCCACGTCGAAACAGTATGCAGGGCTACCGACGCACAGTACATAAGAGCGAGTTCTTAAGGGTCGGAGCACTGTATATATTTGTAATATAATTGTAATTCATTATTATTATTATTTATTATTAATACTGCTATTTCTATGCTAATGTGTATTATAGTGCGTGCTAGTGCACACTTATATATAGTGGGTATACTTTTAGTATTATACACACAGTGTTATATTATAGGGACAGGAAAAGCATGTACGTCAATGAGGCCTAAGTGATTGTTGTATTGTATAATAGTAGACAAACTGTTCACAATAAAAGACCTTATACTAATCCTACTTGTTTTTCTTTCTTCACTTATTATTTATTTCTATTTCCAATCTATTAGTTCCACCTGCTTTTATGAGTGATCTTAAATACTTAAATTTATCCATTTTAATATCTTCGTTGACAACCTCTAATTATTCATCCGTGTTCATTGTTGATAATAAATATTTTGTTTTGTTAAGGTTAATATTTTGTCCCCACATTTTATATTCTACAATCAATTTTCTCATCAAGTATGAAGCGTCCTCAATATCTGGTGTTCCTATTACTTGCTTATCTCGAAAAGTAATTGATCTGGGCATATTTTGATGTGAATTTTTGCACCATTGGACTTAGCAAGCTATAACATTGATCCGCATACTATAACTGAAGTGCCATGGAGGTTTAATTTGGTATATACGTATAATATTACACTATAGTGTAAGGTAATATGTGTATTTTAAGGTGGCTGTTTACTGTTGTGTATATGTGTGTAACGCCAACAACCCAAATCAAAGAAAAGCGTTGTTATCTCGGTTCCTGTTGGACTTCGCTATAGAACCAATGCATTAAATTTAAAGGCCAATTAAGTTACCAGTAAAGGTGATTTCAGCCGTGCATATATATTCTGCAGGGTTTCGGTGCCAAAGCTTTATCAGAGGAAAATAAATATGTCCATTCTGTTCCTCTCTAGCTTACGCGTGGTAGATGAAATATTGCGTTATACCCAAATATTCAATATTGACAGTTCACGGGAAATACGCATTTTGGAACCTTGAATAATGATGATCAGGATATAACAAAAGGTTTAGAAACGTTAAGCGTTTAAATTTAAACAAGTAATAATTGTACATCGTATACCTTGGTTTTTTCCTCATAATTTCAATCCAGCACATGCCGCTGTTCACCGTTTCATTAGTACTCATTTTCTTGCTGAGTACTGAGGGTAGAACATGTGAATATAAGCACCTGGGTATACATTCTTAATGAAACGCAAATACTTTTTATTTAGTAATATGACTCCATTTGAGTTTGCCGAATAACAGATATAATAAATATGAAAGTATAATAATGTGAATATAAAATAGCTATTATTTATGAATTCAGAACAATATCATGTTATAATTAGGCAACAACTTTAAAATTAATATACAGGAAAGAAGCAATAAAGTATTTTACATATTGAGACTTAATATACAGGTGGACCATTTAAGCTGAGACTGTACAATATCTCAAAAACCAAGCGTTGTAGAAAGAAATGTCCTTAATAAAAGTTGCTTGATATTATAGGGGAAAGTAAACACCATTGGTCGTGTTTTGATTGAAGGACGTTGTGGTGGTTATTTTAGGTTCAATTTATTTTTTTTAAATGAGAACCTATCTTTTTATGTTGTTTTCTCAACCCTCATAAAAACTAAACAACATTTGTATAAAGCACTTTGCAATTGTACTTACAGCAATGTAAATAACAACCACAATTCTGAATGGCTGTGTACGAAGAGCGCAATGAATGGTTGGACCATCCATGGATGGTCATATTGTCGGAACCTCTTTACTTATTCTAGCTCAGTGGGGGATAGAGCAACAGGTACCGTGAACAGATCTAGTATTCTATCACACATTATGCGAGGAACGACGGGGAATAGCTCAACGAAATTATGAAAAATATACCAAAATGTCCCTAGCAATATCTATAATTCATTATGTGGATAAGGGAAGGGTCTATCTACTATAGAAATTTACATCAATATCACTTGGATGGCAAATGTATATTATGATAAAAAGGAATTACAATACCTCCTTGCCTGTCGGTGGGGACGCCATGCTGTATGCATGGACAAGCTGCAAGACACCTGATTGCTAGCAGAACCTCGACTTGACTGATTCAACCCACGCTAGACTTGGCGTGGGTACGCTACACTAGGAACCGGTTTTTCATCCCCTCCACTCTTGCACAATATCCGATCTGGGCCACCAGGTCACGTACGCAATAATGCTAATAATATTACAAATGTCATAATATGAGCGTCAAGTTACATTTCGTAATTGGGAACCAACATTGTTTGTTTAATTTCCTTATTACTTATCACAAAATAAACAGCTTTTTAAAAACCATTTCCTTATGAGAAGATAAAATACAAAATGTAGGTTCCCATTTAAAATCAATTAAATTAACCTAAGTGATAACATAACGTCCTCCAAATAAAACACAACTAATGGCATTTACTTTCTTCCATACTACCAAGTAGCTTTTATTAAAGACATTCCTTTCTACAGCGATTAGTTTTGGAGATATTGTACAGATTCAACTTAAATGGTCCCCCTGTATAATACTATTGTTTAGATAATCTTAAGATAAGTTGCTTTAAGGGTCTTATAGCTTTAATTGTGTGTTGTTCTGATCTAATGATGCTGGCTTCCCAAAATACTACCCAATATTATGTTATACTTTTCATTATTTTCCACTGTGTTATGAATTGCAGTGTTGCATATAATCTCTTTGCATGTGAATTTCAGCCTGACTATAATTTACATTATCCCGAAGTATTATATACCACATTTCAACAAATTACCAAGTTGAAATAAGATTCAGAGCGGTAAATCAGACCTTAGATTTACACAACATAGTTACAGTAAGCAATTCTCTTATTACTGTGTAAAACAATATACAGCAATAATTCATCTAGAAGAAGACATTACCATAGAGGAAAAGATAAGAGAGTCGCCTCGGCGCGTTCTCTCTGTCTCTCTTTCTCGGTGTTTCCCTAGGCCTTCCGCTTCAGGACGCTGATTCTGATAAAGTTATTTCAAAGCGGATAAAGCTCCGGATTGTATGCATTGCAGAGGCCTTCAAACCCAAGGAAAGTTTAGAACAAAGTTGTAACACAGTTAACTTCAGGCACAGGTGTTCCTGCGGCTCTGGCCAGAAGCTGCAGCTGGCAGCTGACAAGCTTTGACATCTTCTCAGACGCCACGGTCCCAATAGGAGCCGCAAAAATATACTCTGATACAATACTGTCCGACTTGAAACACAAGCTTTCTTTTGTTGTAGATACTTCCATTTCCTGTTACTCATCTCTTTCTTTCATTGCTTCCGAAACCAAATGATGTTTTTAAATTGTTTTTCACATGTTTATATAACTCGCTGATATAATAACTCATTTACTGCTTTCGTATCTATAGTAAGCAGGGGAAGCAATCCGAGATTCACAGGAAATATAGTCTTTGGTGCGCCCAGAATAAAAACAATCTGATATAGTACATTCATATTACTTTCTCTACCCATTATTGTTTGTTATTAAGTATACACATTATTTCCACTAAAGCTTATTTTTCTATTTACTACATTCTAATCCAGAATTAGCTACATTACACATTTCGTTATAGATACAAAGAGAACGCCTATAGTCAAATGTTCAAGAACTGGAATGTATATGCTGGCCTTAAAATTCCTTACTGTTTCCATGCAATCGCCAGAAACAGCTGAATGTTGATAGGACTTTAAGAGAATGACCAAGTAATGAACTATTTGAACCATTAATAAGTATATCTCAGAAGTGGCTTCTGCCACAAAAAAAATTACTTGAAATAAATTTTATGTTTTAAAGAGATCTACATCTTTTGAGTAGCAGGTTTTCGTCTATCGCTTAATGTTTAGCAGTTATACAAGATTATACAAAATTACTTTCGAATGAAGATGACTTCACTACTCCATGTAATTCAATATATACACTTTATCTGTCGTGTAAATTTGTTAAATTATGAAAATTTAATCATAATATTTATAGTCATTTTTGAAAAAGTAAAGGGTAATTTGGGGTGAGTGGATTTTCCTAAAAATGTTAGTGTGCATTTTTGGAAGATACTGAACTTAATTACCAAGTTTGGCACTTATTTACGTTTCATTTTGTTATGCTGTTTACACAAAGACGGGGCTTTTCTAAGAAATGCGTTTTGGATTCTGGGAACTTCAAAACATGCATTTATTATTTTTAATCGAATGAAATACCTTCTGTACCTAGAGGTACGTGTTAGTGAAAGTAAAAATTTGTGGTATACAGAGGTACATAGCAACATGGAGATACATTTGCCTTCCCATAGTGTTTTACGTTAACTCATGTTGTTAGATCCTCCCTAACATTAGGAGCCAAAATCAGCCCCTTGTTAAACCAGACTCTTATTGTTCAGAAGCAAATTCTGAACCAAACTATTAACCCATCTACAAAGGCTAGTTCTGTGCGAGATCAAAGGGAACATGCAATGAGAGCATTCGTAAGGTGATGCTTTATGTAGTGAATACGGACAGAAAACTAGTGTAGCCACTTAGATTATAGCAGCTCTGCAAGGGCTGCTAAGCAATATAAGGTACCTTTAACTATTACTGAAGAAGGCTAATGGCATATTTATACACTATGCATAACCAAACATTAATTGGTCTGTTTCACACAAACCGCGGGTAGGCTAAAGTTGTAAAGGTGGAATCAGGCTAAAAAATTCAGTACCTTAAGTGACATTGAATCACAAAACTGTTAGTCACTACTGAGAATGCCTTGTGGTTTACCGAGATAAAGTGAGCCAGTAGGAGAATTAGTGTAGTGCCGATATGATGCCATGGTAGCTCAGTTAGGCCAGCGTACCCTCAGCTTTAGGAGGCAATCTAATGCCTTCACAGGTGGAGTATGTATAGCAAGGAGGAGGTGTGTGTATCTGTTTACATTTTCTCGCATGCAGTGGCGTCCTGTTATATGTGCACAGATTTGGATTATTCTCATACGGATATATAAGTTTGTGCAATAACTTTACTCTTCATCACTCCGATAATCATGGTAAAATAATAAATAACTAAATAAAACAATATTTTGCACAATATCTCTCAATATTTTTAATTGCAAAATAATATAAAACTGAAATATATTACACTTTCTACATTCAAAGAGGACACATTTACTAGGCCTTGTTGGAATCAGATGTCAATCTAATTATACAGCTATATAAAACACTGTTTTGCACAGTTTCTCCACGACAAAGTATTTTAATGACAATATAATGTAAAACTGAAGTAAATGATATCTTTTACTCTCAAAGAGGACACATTTACTAGACATTATTTTAATAATCTGTACAATCTACATTTTTGTCCAATATCTGATTTAGTTGCCTAGGCATGTAATCGCTTAAGTGCTGGAAAATTCTGACTCTAAACGCATAAATTCCCACATTTTATGACAGTGTTTCAGAGGGCGACGAGTGCTTCGGTGTTCAGGCAGATAAAGAACAAGAATGGAGATTGGACGGATTATTAAAATAATGTCTTGTAAATTTATCCTATTTGGGATTATATAGTATGGATTTCAATTTTACACTATGTTGCCATTAAAATACTTTTTCATAGAGACATTGTACAAAACGGTTTTATTTAGTTTGGGGGGGGAGACACGCCAATATATAATTCAACATTTAATTATAATTTTATTCTGTATCTAGGTATCATGTCCTAAAAAAGTAAAATGTTATGTTACATGCAATTTCTGAAATATATTCTTTTGTAAGCTTTATGTATGTACGACTTATCTTAAAATTATTGTATCGTGTGTCTGGGCAGGTTTGAAGCTAAAAATCGCAGAACATCATGCTTCCTCGCAAGCTGCTTCAGAGGGGCAAGACCTTCTTTGTCCAATGTACCGTTAGGGGTGTTTATTGTGTTCGCTGTTACGCAAGGGATCAAGGTTGAGCGGGGCGAGAAGAAAACTTCGGTATAAATCGCTGCAAATTTTTGGATTTTAGGCGCGATGAGATTAGCTAATCAGAAGCCGAATATGGGACACTGGAAACACTTATAAAAAGGCTATAAATGTGAATGTACAGAGGGCCCCAAGCCATCAGTCATTTTAGATCTGAACCTCGTGAGTGATACCCGTATAGGAAGAAATGTGCGCCTAAGTTAACAAACGTGATTGTGCGCAAAAATGGTGCAAAAACAATAAACGAAGTGGTGGAAGTTACGCGTGTGTTAAACGGAGTGCATAGATATGCAGTTACTATAAAGAGCGCGGAAGATCGCATTTGTTTTCTGGTGGCGCGAAATTACCGTGAAACGAATGTTCACAATAGATAAGTCTGGAGTAAAGCGAGTAACTTCCGAATGTGTCCAGGTCTACTCATCCCCGAAAACACGTGGCTGAACAAGGTATGAAGTGAATGGTGGGTGTTCGACAAGAGATAACCCATTGCCATTCTCTAATCTCTACACCCGAGACAGTTAAGATTCTCGTGCTGTTAATAGCACCTACGTATAAGATCCGAGTAGCCGGAGGAGAAGGAAAGAGAGGAGCAGGCTAGCTCTGGGCGGAGATACGAGAAGTTCGACTTCGAGACCCGCTAGGTACGTGCGCCGCGGAGAAACATGTAAGAGACGGTGGTGACTGCCGCTACTTGTACACTGCCGTTTGTGAAAATTGCAACAAGAAGAAGGAAACGCATGAATTTATTTCCACAGGTTAGGTATATGAAAAGTAACAAATGATAAACTTTTTAAATGTATACATGACTTTTGAGTCCTAAAATTCAGTATTTGGTGTGGCCTCCATGCGCTGCAATTACAGCTGCTATACGCCGTGGCATTTAATCAAAAAGGTTCTGAATAAGTTCTGAGGGATTTCTCTCCACGTAGTTCGTACTCGAGCCCAAAAGTCTGTGACACTCGTTACTGGAGGACCGTGACGCACCAGGTGCCGACCAACCATATCCCAGACATGTTCGATGGGCGACATGTCAGGCGAACATTCAGGCTAAGGAAGCAATGGTACCCGTCGCTCTTCGAAGAAGGCCTGTACATTTCTCGCAATATGTGACCGGGCATTGTCTTGTTGAAATATGGCTTGTGGAGATGCCTGAAGCAGCGGGGGTACCTCAGGCTCTACAACCACCGTTAGGTACCGGTTGCTGTTCAAAGTGCCCTCATATCGGAGGAGCGAGATCGGTTGTTGTAACCAATGGCGCCCCAAATCATCACACCTGGTGTTGTCCGATATGCCATTTAACAGGGCAGCCCTCCAGGTTGCGCTCACCACGGTACCGCCGGACACGTATGCGGCCATCGCTGTAGGACACGTTGAAGCGGGACACATCCGAACAGACTACATTTTGCCACCCAGGACCTCAGTGACGGTGTTTGCGTGCAGTCGGAGGAGCTTGTGGTTTCTGGACAATGGAAGCCGACGTAATGGCATGCGTGCAAACAGTCCAACCTGCAGCAGACGGTGAACGAACCGTTGATGCAGACAAGTTTACACCTGTCGTAGTGCCCCAGCGTCGAGCCAACACTGTGGATGAAGCTGTACGGTCCGTTACGGCCATGCGGACAACATGACGATCATCCCGTGCTGTGGTCATATTCCGTGGTCCAGTACCCGCTCTTCGCTGCGTATGACCTTCATCTATCCACTGCTTCCACACGCGCATCACTGTCGTAGCAGCCTGTCCTGTACGTGCCGAAAAGTCACGTTTCCCGGAGACCGATCATTCTGCTCCGTTCGAATTCACTTACATGCCGATATGGCTCCCTTTGACGTCGACGAGGCATTCTGGCACTCGCTTTTTGTTTCTAACTTGCTTGACAGCTCTGCACTGACTACACCGGCGCAACACTGACCTTGTCGTACCGACACGAGAGAGCTCTGCTCGGCCTACTGTACCCCATTTCTCTGCAAACCTAATCACTTCCTGCTTGCACACTCTTCTACACTTCCGCCAAGTTTGGAGTTATTCGGGGAATTGTTTCTTGGTGTTGCAATTTTCACAAACGGCAGTGTATATTTAAACATGGTTATTGTATGTAAATGATAATGATAAAACTATTGCTGAAAGTTTTATACTCATATTGAAATAATCTATAATTGTACATGTAAAACAGGAGGCCACTAAATGCGCGAAAAGTTACACATACACGCTCCTCCTCCTTGCTATACATACTTCACTTGTGAAGGTCAGTAGAATGCCATCCAAAGCTGCGAGGCAGCATAAATGGAAGCCGAAGTACGAGACGTGTTTTTAAAGTAAGTTTTGCTGCCGTTCTGCACATGCGCGTTGACTATCTGCACCTGTTGACTAGCCACAGACAACATCATGGAAGAATTTGACCATCTTTATGTCTGTCTGTGAGTACCCGACTGTGAAGTACGTTCTGTGATTCGTTTTCTTTCTACAAAAGATGTAAAAGTTGCAGAAATTCATCGATAGATAAGTGAAGTGTATGGAGAAAGCATTATGAGCGAAGGAATGGTAAGAAAATTGGTTAGAGCATTTAAAGCTGGCCGCACGAATGCACATGATGAGGAACGAAGTAATCACGATCTTCTGTGATTACTGAAGAGTTGGTACAGAAAATTGATGGAAAAGTTCGAGAGAGCAGACGCTTTACGATTTCACCTTCTGAATTTCCTCCAGTTTCAAGAAGTATTCTTTATGGAATTGTGACAGAAAGCTTAAAATGACGGGTTGCAGTGGTTATCAAATGAAGCGGCAGATATCTATGAGGACGGAATTCAAAAGCTGGGCATGATACGACAAGTGCCTTAATATTGTTGGAAATTATGTTGAAAAGTAGATTAAGGTATAGGCTCTCTTGTAAAAGTGGAATTTATGAAAAGATAACTTCGAATTTTCGAATTAGTTTTAAGCGTTTAAAGTGCTTGCTTAAACACGCCTCGTAAATAGTGTGTGAAGTGCTGAACATATTAAATGAACACACAGTACTGCAAATCAACTTTAGTACACAACGAAATTGCCTTTTTGTTACAACGTATGCTTACGAACAGTTCCTTAGTATACTAAACCACCAAAACGGGTCACAAGAAACATCATTGCAGACAAATATTTACAGTGTTAATTATATTTAAGTTGCTCCCATATAAAGCCTTAAATTGATGACTTTCTGGAGCGCCAGAAATTTCAAGCACCAAATGCTTACAACACACAGAATAATAGGTGGACAGAAAGTAAATATAAACATTTGTTGGTATATTTCCATAGCCTTCTCTCCCTCTATCATTTATTAGTGGGTATACAATCTATTCTTACTATAACTTATTTTTATATCTACTTCATTATTAGTATAAATAAATCGTTGAAGAAATAGCTACATACTCATTTCGTTATACATAAAACTTGATGTTTTGCACTCACATGACCTTATCTACTTTTGTAAAAACCATTTTTATAAACGTTTATTCTGCATCTACTACATGCTAATCGAGATAAGAATTTGCATCTTATTGCTAATTTTCTTGTAGGTGCAAGGGGAATATGCTGGGCTTTAAGCGATAGTCAAATCTTCTAAGAGCTGGTTTCTATGTGGAGCATTCCATTCTCTCTGTATGTGCAGGACATAAAACATTCTTGAAATATAGTAAACTCAATGACAAAATTTGGTATTTATCCGACTTTTAGTTTTTGAGTTACGCTGTTCACACACACACACACACACACACACACACGTACATGTTTCCAAAAATGGATTCAGAGCACCTTAAAATATTTTTTTCGGTGTAATCTCGGTATCCAATTTTTGGGTGGAATGCAATACTTCCTCTAGTTACCATACGTAGTAGGGAAAGTAAAAATGGAACAGCTACAGTCAAATGTTTAAGAACTAGAAGCCATATGCTGGCCTTAAAATTCCATACTATTTTCATGCAATGGTGAGAAAGAACTGAATATATCAGTGATACTTAAAAAGAACGGCCTGTATTGAACAAACCGATTTGTTTAATAATGGATAACTCGGAAATGGCTGATGCTAAGAAAAATTTACTTCAAATAAGCTGCGTATTTAAAATAGATATAGAATTTTTGTATGGTATGTTTTCTTCTATGACTTAACGTTTACCAGTTGTGTAAGATTAAACATTTTATTTGTAGTGTAAATATCTTTGATATAGGGTATTTTAATCAAAACCGTTAGCCATTTTTAGATAAACGTTTCGAAAAACCTTCCATGTAAAGCGTGGTCTGCAGCTGGGGATTTTCTTGAAAATCTTCTTGTTGCATTTTTGGAAGGTATTAAACCTAAATACCAAGTTTGGTATTTATCCGCTTCTTTTCTTTTAGTTATTCTGTTCATAGACACATACAAGGACCTTTATCAAAAGTTGCCTTTTTTGGTTTTAAGGGGTTCAAAACATATTTATGGTGAAATCTCGACATCGAGTTTTTGCGTGAAATACATTTCCCGTTTACTAAAAGGGGTAGAGAATTTAAAGCTGCTTATTTATAAGAATTTTATTTACAGGAAAATTACTTTATCAGGTTCAATATGTTTCGTGATGGATTAATTTGCTTTGCTATATGATTATGATTCGGATGTCACACTATAATTGTTTTCTATGTTAATACTATAAATTAATTTGTTCATATAGGTTTACTTTCTAGTATTAAAAACAATGAAGTGACGGTACCCAGCACTGAATGTTTGCATTTGAAGCAGATGGATGGAAGCAGGGATGGCAATGCACCGTGCACTGAAGGTCACGTGTGAGCTCTCCGCGCATTCTGCAACCTTGATCTCTCTGGTCTAAAATTTTCTAAGAATACGATTGTCAGTATTATTATTTATTACTGTTACGCCTATTTTCATGGCTTTATTATGCTGTAGCTTAAGCAATTGGACTTAATTTGTGTTCATTCTACACTGTAGAATTTTTTAAAATTAAATGATGAAAGATAAAATTATGGGAGCGAGATTCGAGGGAATAATATTTCAGTGCAACAGACTGGTAGCCTACAGCAAAGGTAATACCTATTCACCATTACTCCACATTACGAACCATCATCGGCTTTAGAAAAGTAGTAGAAATAATGCCTTATATTGGTCCAGTCACAAGAAATAATCGCCTCAAAGTATAACAGCGGAAAACTAAATAAAATGTATGGTTTTTCTCTTATACATCCGATATAACAATAACTCTTACGCAAGTTTTAATAATGTTTCATTATTTAATTAAACTAATCGCCTCACAATCGCCAAGCACAAGAAATAGTTGCCTCAAAATATAACAACGGAAACACTAAATAAAAATTTTGTTTTTTTTCTCTGATATATACAATATAAGAGTTATACTTGCGGAAGTTTTAGTGCTTTTTCGTTATTTCATTAAATAATTGCCTTATACTAGCTTATCCACAAGATCACGACAACAGAAGCACTAAAGATATCCAATTGGTTTCTCTCATTAATCCGATGTAACAACTGTACCGGTACAAGCTTTATACTTATTTACTATTTAAATAAAAATACAGAAGTGGCAACCATATTTAAGAATGTTAAATGCTTCATACAGTTTTTTACACTTAACTAATACTTTTCCATCGTTACGCTTGTAAATTATCGTTTATGACATCTCAAATGCTTGTGATTACATAAATTAATTAGGTACTTTTTTAAAATTCTTTTGTTTAGAATTGCTTTGACTGCGTGATGAATTAATGGCAGTGCTGTGTTTTCAGCTCAGCTCAAGGAACTTGTGACGATGGCGTCACTTCTCGAGTAGTTTCGTGCATGTGCGATCTAGCAGCATTTATTACTATTTGCTTCAACCCTCAAAGTATAATGTAGCAAAATGTCTTACGGACTTATGCCGTGAGTTTAGATTCAAAATACGTTTCGATGATTTAGTGACTACGTAATGAAAAATTAACTATCAAGTTTAAAAATGTTTGATAGACATAATATATTGACAAGAATCAGTTTGAATCAACTAGTTTCTAATAACTGATCACGTCGAAATCATCGTACATCTGGGAATCTCAGATGGCTAAGGGCTGACTTAACAAACGGAAGACCTCGAGTTCAAGTCATACCCACCTCAGTGTATTTTATGTGTAAAAAACATTAAAGTGTTTATACTTTTCATACAAATAGTATTTTGGCACAGCTGAAGAAGTTTAATTTTAGGAGTTGTATCGTATTGCTGCAGTTGGAGAGCCAAACTTGTTGAAATAGCTGCCCCACGTATGGTACAAAGTTCCGGTGGCCTTAGCCCCAATGTTCACTTTCCGGTGGTCTTTGTCCCAATGTTTAAGTATCAACGTTGTATTTTTGTTTCTTTAAATATTATGTATATTTAGGTTTACCTCCGCTGCGTCAGTATTAGTTTACAGAAACATGTATTTCTTAACAGGAAGTGATGCGGCTAAAGAATGTAGGCTTACACAAATTATAATTTTTACTTCACTCCATTTATTAATTCTTCACACGATTAAACAACTCTTCACTGATATAGAGAACTGTGAGATTATTTATTAATTACTTGCACTTTTTAAACACGTAAACTTTATAACATCCTCGCCATAATGAACTTTTGTCTCGCACTGGATACGTATTAAACTTCTCGAGGATGCGTCTCGCGTTCAGTTAGGAACGCTGTCTACAAGCAACTGAACTGATTTCTACCGCCTGAATTTCCAAATTGCATCTATTTCAAGTCTCTGATTGGCTATTCCTAATCCAATAGAATACTTTTTTTTAACTTTCAGGTTTTTCTGGTTTTTGATTGGCTATTTATAAACTGTCTCAAATTACATTATTGTTGCTCCAAGAATTATCAGTAGCATTATTAAACTTTCCAGTTCATTATTGCCTCACGGCATTGTTAGCAACTTTTGACCTATATTCTCACAGCTCCTACATTATTAAATTACGTAAAACATTCACATAACATTATTAAACACGTACATAATAATATAAACAGATACAATGACTGTAATATACACTTCTTATATGTTGTTGCATACACATATTGCTTTAAGGCGGGCTGTTATTCAATTATATATTATATGATTAGACAGAAATCATTTAAGTGTTAAAAATACTGCCTCACAGTATAAAACCAGGATCATTGCATAATCTGCACTTGTTTTTTAATTAATCCAATCCAAGTTATTTATAAGTGTATGTAGCAGCTCCTCCTTGGTAGGACCCCACTAAGTTGATGATGATGAAGGACCGTTGGGAGATGATGGATTCTGTATTACGTACCTGTAGGTCCTCTTGATGCCCGTACTCTTGTTATGTATCACGTTCTCGTAGACTGGAATCTGATGATGTATGTCTGTATTCTTGTGTGTGTGTGTGTGTGTGTTTGTGTGTGTGTGCGCGCGATTGTATGTTGCAATTATTAACTTATAGTTGTGCCACGGCAGCTGTATTTGTGTCGTAGAGCACTTCTGTCTTGTCAGGGTTAGGTATGGAAAAGGTTAAAACATTTTTGCATACACGTATTCTGTTAACTATTTTACTTGTAATTTAGATAAACCAAATGTAAGTATTCACAATTCACTATTACCTTTATCATGTTAAGATATGTATAACTGTAGACATTAAATACATAGTTTTAGCGTCTATTTAGAGAGGAGCTTATTAGATTAGATTAGATTAGATTGTATTCTGTGAGTTCACTAGCAGCCATAAAGACTTGTGAACATAGAACATGTCAAGGAAATGTACAAAAATTATATATAAACATAAATATTACATAGAATATGGAACATTTGAAATAAAATACAAATACTATATGCGTGTTAAGGAAATGTACAATAAAGTTACATATATACATAAATATTACATAGTATACAGAACATTTAAAATAAAATAAGGACATATTATATACAAAATGAAACAAATCAAGTGTAATTTATTACAGAGTTGTATACCTCCTTACTGTTATAAGGTTAACATATGTATAGGCAAGAACAGTTATTTTAACATTCACTAGGATTTTACCTTTGTTAGTCTGATCATTTTGTTCTATTTGATGTGTAATGCATAGCATTTACTGTCAGTTCTTAATATACATACATTTAAATAGCTTCATTAATTCTAGAGCAGATATCAAATATGACTGGCAATTGTCATTAATATTTACTAATACTACTTACAGAGCTATATAAGTAGTATCAGTAGGATAATTTGTCATTAAGATAATCTTGTACAGAATAATATGCTTTTGAGCATAGGTACTCTTTAACAGCAGTTTTAAAGACATTGAAGTTGTCAACTTTTCTCTTAAGATCATTAGGGAGAGTATTAAATATTTTTATGGTCTCATAATATACACCTTTCTGGAAGCAAGAAAGCTTTGTACTGGGACGATGGATGTTACCCTTTTGTCTAGTGTTTATCTCATGAATTTCCATGTTTGTAATAAATGTGGTTCGATTGCATACATAGAATTTTAAGATTGAAAATATATACATGCAAGGTAGGGTTAATAACTTTAGTCTTCTAAAAAGATGTTTGCAAGAGTGTCTGCTATGAGTGCTGGAAATGATTCTTATAACCTTCTTTTGCATGAGGAATATTCGTTGACTTTCTACCGAATTTCCCCAAAATAATATTCCATATTCAATGATAGAGTTAAAATATGCATAGTATACTAATTTAAGTGTATCTATAGAACTGACATTTACCAATGCTCGGATAGCATAACATGCAGAACTGAGTTTGGGTATGATATACCTAATGTGAACTTTCCAATCTAAATATCTGTCTACTTGGAGGCCCAGAAATTTAATGTTGTCTATTTGTTCTAGTGACATGTCATTAATCCCAATTTCTATTGGTGTGTGTAGTGATGGATGGGTTATAAATTTAACAACTTTTGTTTTGTCTAAATTTACAGATAATTTGTTAGCTTTAAACCAGTGTGACATACAGTTCAAAACATAATTCAATTTAATTACACACTCATTCAAGTTTTTACTAGTCACCAGAACACTCGTGTCATCAGCAAACAGAATTATACTTGCAATATCCTTTATATAAAGTGATAGGTCATTTATATAGATCAAGAATAATAAAGGTCCTAGGACTGAACCTTGGGGCACTCCATGTGTTACTGTTTTCCATTTTGATGTCTGTTTTCCAAATTCAATATCATTGACAACTTCAACACTTTGTTTTCTTTCATTTAGATATGATACAAACCAACTTAGAGTTTCATTTTTTAGTCCATAGAATTTCAATTTTGCTATCAGAATATCATGATTAACACAGTCAAATGCCTTTGCTAAGTCACAAAAAATCCCACCTACATGCATTTTTTTGTTTAATGCAGTTAAAACTTCATGAGTAAGTTTATAAGTTGCATTATTGGTCGACATTCCTTTTCTGAACCCGAACTGATCCCTGACAAGTATGTTGTTACATTCAAGGTATTTATAAAGTCTATTAAACATCACCTTTTCAAGAACCTTTGAGAAAATTGGCAAGAGAGATATTGGTCTATAATTTGAAACATTATTGCGTTTGCCTTTTTTGAAAAGTGGTTTAACAATGGAAAATTTCATTCTGTCAGGGAAAATTCCTGATCTTAGTGACTCATTGCACAAATAACTAAGGGGAGTGGAAATTTGAGATGAGCATGATTTTAAGACTTTTATTGTTATTTCATCATAACCAGAAGAGTTTTTTGTTTTGAAAGAGTTAATAATTTTGTTTATTTCAGAAGGTGTTGTCAGGCTAACTTTAAATTCAGGCACTTCATTAGTGAAATTTGATCTTAGAAATTCCAAAGCTGCCTCTTTACTTCCAAAATTAATACTAATTTTGTTTGTTACATCCAAAAAGAATTTGTTAAATATTTCTGCAACTTCATGAGGTTTACTAATTTCTTGATTATCAATGTTTAGTGTTATTAAGTCATTTTGTAATGAGGATTTACCGGCTTCTCTTTTTATTATATTCCAAGTAGTTTTTATTTTATTGTCAGAGAGTTGAATCTGTTTATTGTAATGCAATATTCTAGCCGCTTTTATTACCTTCTTTAGAAGCTTACAATATTTTTTGAAGTAGTGTTTTAAATCTATATTATTACTAATTCTTACTTGCTCATATAATTCTCTTTTACGTCTACATGACGTCCTAATTCCTAAAGTGATCCAGGCGTTCTCTCTTTTGAAGTTAGATATTTTGTTTAACTTGACCAGGAAGCAAGCTTCAAAGTGGGTTTTGAAACACTGAAGAAAGATGTTATATTTATTATTGGTTCCATTCGTTTGGTAAGTTGGATTCCATGACTCAAGTTCAAGTATTTTGCTAAACTCACTCAGAGTATTTTCATTTATTTCCCTAGATTTCTGATAAGTATATTTAGGTTTGGATTTTAAATTTAACTTTTTAATGTGTAGAACTTGTGCATCGTGATCCGACAGGCCATTAGATTTTGATGAGACAGTGCAAAAATTAATGCTATCTGAGTTTACAAATATATTATCTATAGCTGTAGAGGAGCTGTTTTGGATTCTTGTTGGAAAGTTTACTGTATGTGACATGTGGTATGTTGTAAGTAAAGTGCTGAGTTGTTCCCTTTGAGGACTAGATTTCAAATAATCAACATTTATATCACCACATATGATTAATTCTCTTTTTGGTTTGAATAAAAATTTTAGAAGATGTTCAAGTTGCTTTCTGAATATTTCAAAATTGCCTAAGGGAGATCGATAAAGTGCTACTATAGTTAAATTCAATTTACCTTCATTTAGCTGAACTGCACAGAGTTCAAGGTTTTGTTCACTACAAAACTTGGATAAATCCAAAACTTTATAAGTCACATAATTTCTGACATATATACAAACCCCACCTTTATGTTAGATTTTTCTTGAAAACTCTGCTGCTAAAGAGTACCCATGCAGTAAAATTGGCTGAAATTCCTGTTGTGTCAAGTGGTGTTCGGATAAACACAAGATGTGTGGCAGTGAGTTTTCAGTATTAAGACTAATAGTAAGTTCATCTACTTTGTTTCTTAAGCCTCTTATATTCTGATGAAATACAGACAGGCAGTTTTTATTTTTATTATTATCATTATTACTATTGATGTCAGAAGCATTATTTCTATAGTTACTTGTGGATACAGAGGTATTATACCGGCCTTCCTGCTCGAAGTCTGACAAGCTTCTGTTAGCGTTCCCTTGAACTGTTTTCTTAGCGTACGTATTTGAATTATAGGCATGTATCAATGTATCTGATTGGTGCTATCATCCAATAAGAGTTTATGTTATATGTTTACAGACCTCCATTGCCTTATTTATGAATCCAAGGTTCGTTACATGCTTACATTAGATACTGCTGTATTTCTCGCAATTTTTATTATTGGTTGTATAGCTAACAATGGCCTTCCCTTTCATACCATATTACATATGCTATAACGTTTTATACTATGTGTACATTATGAATATATGTGTTTTTAACATCCTCTTAATTATTATTTGTACTAAAATAATATATAACATACATAACACGAAAAACTTGGAACAAAAACATTAAAGAAAGTATTAATCTGTTAATGCTGAGAATTAGATATCTTATTATATTAATGATTTATCGTATTAGTTTGTCCGTGGCTACTACTATATGATGCTTCATGTAATAATTTTACAATATAACTATACACCAGTTTTTCACCGTCAGCGAATCACATTGTTTGCATCATTTGAATTAGCAGGCTTATAAACATAGTTAAGTTTTGTAAACTTAATTCTGAATACTTTGACATTTAAGTTCGCCACTTTTGTATTTTTTCTGTTAACATATTAAATAAATTAAAAATAGATCACAGCGCAAATAGTTATACAGGATGGACCATTTAGGTTGAGACTGTACAATATCTCCAAAACTTAGCGTTGTAGAAAGAAATGTCTTTAATAAAACTTGCTTAATATTATGGGTAAAAGTAAATGCCATTAGTCGTTTTGTTTGGAGGAGTCATTTTAGGGTCAATTTAATTTTTTTAAATAGGAACCTACAACAAGCGTAAATTTAAATAGCATTTACTTTCTAACATTTGCAACTAATAGCATTTACTTTCGTCCATAATATCAAGCAAGTTTTTATTCAAGATATTTCTTTCTACAACGCTTAGTTTTGGAAATATTATAAGTCTCAACTTAAATGGTACACCTGTATATTATACAGGTATAATATTAGCATTTTTTGTGGTGCAAGTGTGCATACTTTAGAATGAGTGTAGCGACTTAAACAACCGCTAATAACCTTGTAGAGTATCATCCTTAAATATATGCAACTTGCCCAAATATAGGAGCTCCGAAACGAAACCTTAAGGATTTCAACTGTTGTAAACAAAAATTTATCGGAAAGTCTACAGTGAGATTCAAAATTGTAGTTCGAAAATGAAATACCTAGAATGTGACGTAATTTATATTTGTTGTAATATTTTGAAATAAATCATTTAATAGGAAGGAACTAATATTTCAGCTATTAGCAAACGGCGCGCAAAATTATTTCGCAGATTGACTTAAAACCTACTATACAAATTCAATAAAACCGAAAAATGGCTTGCCTCTCAGTCAGGTTAATGTTTATTACTTTTTGCAGGGAACAAACGAGTGCCTCATACAAATAACATGCCCTTTCAGACATCTGAAGTTTCTGAGCTTGTTGCGGCTGACGATCATGATCTCAGCGTTCTAGTAGTGTCGACACGGTATCGAGAAAAGCCGCGTATCAGAACTGTTCGAGCCTGCGGTATCATTTGCCTAGTCCTACAGTGATGTATGTGATAGCATGATGACACATAGTTTCTCAGTCGTTGAGTATGAGAAGTAGGCTAATTTATAATTATCGAGTTTCACGAACTTCCTCTATTTATTTACTATCACGTACTTGGAAAATATCATGCTATATTAACAACATAAAAATAAAGTCATTCGGTTATTTGTTACTTTAGAATTATTACAGAAAAATGGACAATCTTCCATATTATAACCAATCTTATTGATTTTACTTAGGCAGTTATGTATACCTAAAAGTACTATTGTATTAAGCAGAGGAATTTGAAGAGCATTAAAAGGTCTATTGTTCTTGCAACTAAATTTATGTCATTGTGTATTAGAACGTAAACCAAAAATTAGTAGATAATTATAACGCATATGCAATATAAAATAAATTGGAAAGGTAGAATCACACGACTGAAAAATTCAATGCCGTCGCCGGGATTTGAGCCAAGGATCTCCCAGCTGCTCTAACCACTGAGCTACCATGGCAACATGCCGGTACGACATTAAATTCCCCAACTGATTCGCATTTTTTCCCGTAAACCACAAGGCGATCTCAAATTGTATTAAGACGACATACACAAATGGCGACTTACAATGCTGTAAGTACTTTAAGTCCCGGGCTACATAGTTTCGACAACCACTAATTCAATCCGGGAGATCTGTGTTTCAAATCGCGGCGGTGGCATTGATTTTTTCACTCGTTTGATTCTAACTTTCGAACCTTTTCCAACAGCTTGTGCGGAAGAACAATTAATTACATAAAATAAATTCCTCAAAACAAGGAACACATCAACCATTAGCATATAATTAATCAATATGTACCCTTTCCTGGGAATTATAATTAGATTTATACACCGCTCCAATAGCATCAGTGTTAAGGTGATATGCCTAGGTCTGATAATGTGAGTTATCTAATTTAGGCATTTATTTTTTTTGGGGGGGGGGGGGTTCGGTGTGGCTTTACTAGCAAAATTGTGTCACTCGTTCAATATTAACTGCAGTAATTTAAACAGACAGCTTTGGAAATCATTTTCTTGTTACACTTTTATTATATTTTACGGTTCATCTGTAAGTAGTGAGATAACTGTTTTCCGCAGCTAGCTATTTATACTTAAAAATTAAGCTGGCTGATATATTGGTATTATTTGAACTATTTAAATGACACATCCTTTCAAATATGTAAACATCTCGTTTAACTAGGGCACCATGCGTGAACAAGTTCGAAAACTTCTTTTAAAATAGACGGGGTCAGTTTTTGATTTCACTACTACGTATAGAATGTAGGGGAAGTATTGCATTTGACCCAAAAACTCAATATAGAGATTTAACAGGAAATACATGTTTTGAGGAACAGCTGATTAAAAAAAGCATTTTTAGAAAAAGGTCCGTGTGTGTGTTTGTGAACAATATAACTCGAAAACAAAAAGTCGTATAAATACCAAACCTGGTATTTAGATTCAGCATCTTTCAAAAATGCGACACGAAGATTTTCATGAAAATCCCTCCACCCCAGACTACCCTTTACATGGAACATTTTTCGAAAATTTTGATGTTCACAAAAATGGCTCTAACGATTTTGATAATGTCATATGTTTAAAATAATTTCATGGCAAATGAAATGCATATCATGAATTTTCTGGGAATGTCCCCAGAAGTCTTCTTCAATCGGAATAACTTTTGCATAATTGGTAAACCGTAAGAGACAAAGTTTTACTAGACAAAAATGTAGATCTCGTTAAAACACACAATTTATGATATATACATTTTTTTGCCCAGTGGACTATTTCCGAGATATTCCTTGTTATTTGTTTGAATTTTCCTATACTTATACTCAAATGAGAATTCGTTATTAGTTTATTATGTCCTGGACATGCAAAGAGAATGGAATGCTCCACAAAGCAACCAGCTCTTGAAAGATTTGACTATCGCTTAAAACCTACTGTATTTCCATATTCCCCTGCACCTACAAGAAAATTAGCAATAAGCGTGGGTTTATCTCGATTAACATATGTAGATGGAGAATAAGCGTTTGTAAAACAGGTTTACAAGAGTAGACAAAGTTATTAGAGTCTAACACATCAGATTTTTTCATTATTAGTGTAAAAATTTAAAAAAAAAGCAAAAGACCAGTTTCTTTAAAATCTAAGGTAAGCGATGACGGTGTCAGTGTGCCGACCTAAGGAGTTTCGGTGGGCCTATCTGATTCCGCCTCGCCACTTTGTAAAGCAAATTTGCCAATGTTGTTTACTAATTTAGTTAATGGTGGGAGCACATGCTGAAATTTAAGTTTGTTAACACAACTGATGCAAACAAACACTCACGCTTGGTAGAAGGTCTTGCAATGGCTTTTGCCTCGGAGCCCCGACTCCAGGCGTACCAGTACTTAAAAGCCAGCGTGCCCCCCTCACACGCACAGACACACAGATTGGATTAGGACGTTGATGGTGTTGCTCGTGATGCAAATCTAGTTCCCTAGGGCCGTTATACCATTATAGAGAATTGATCGCATATAACTGTTGAAGGATGACCCAGTTGTTTGATCTGGAACAACTTTATGGATGTATAACTCTGAACGCATCCAGTATCACCTTCTCATAAAACAAGTGATATAGCGTTCATTAACATGCTCGGAAATTCACACCTATTCAAGTATTATTGTGTCTAACAGATTTTGTCAGAGTAACAAAAGAAAACCCCCGCAATTTTCTCTATATCTCATGTGTCCCCGCTTTGCTTTCTGTATTTCGCTCTTTTGCATAGCGTCTTTTAAAATTACGTTTCAATAACGCCCATGTAAAATAGCATAAGATTTAAATTTAATGACTGTTTCAGCATCTACATATATAATTTTAAGTATTACGAAAGGTAACAACCAATTAACAAATTGACTTGGCATGTGTTATATCTCACAACAACGGGCTTGCTGTGAAATAGTTGATAAATGCAATATTTTGTGCTGATAGAATTACCAAAAGAGTGGGAGGAGGGTCTCAAATAATTGTATCGTGGCATTACTGCAAATAATATCTCAAGATAGAATGTAGGAAACGATTTTCTATTTTAAATGTGTCAATGTTTTTCTTTACCGTTACTTTTCATACTATTGTCCTAAGGGGACATAATAAAGCATTGTTGTTTAGAGTGCCCCCTTAAAACTATAGATAGTTACACTTGAAAACTATATTAATGTCACATTAAAATACATATATACGTAAGATTTTACAGCCAGTTCACCTAGCTTTTCTTTTAAAATTTCCTGTCGTTTTTACGTAGGCTGTAGGCTAAAATGGCTTCACCTAGCACTTTCTTCCTATCTTGGGGGCATCTTCAAAGGTATCCTTTGAGAGAGGAGTGACACCTTTGAATATGTCCCCCACAGAAAGGATAACTAGGTTGTTAAGTCAGAAACGTAAACGAGAAGTCTGGGGTTCAAATCTCGCCAGGATTGACTTCCCTAACTTCCCTTCTCTACTACGTATAGTAAGTAGGGGAAGTATTGTATTCCACCCAGAAATTAGATACCGAGATTTCACCGGAAATACATGTTTTGAGACCCCCTGAATCCAAAGAAAGCATTTTTGGAAACATCCGTGTGTGTGTGTGTCTGTGAACAGCATAAATCAGAAACGAACAGTCGGATAATCACCAAACTTGGTATTTAGGTTCAGTGTTTTCCAGAGATGCGACACGAAGGTTTTCAAGAAAATCCCCCACCCCAGATTACCCTTTACATGGAACATTTTTCGAAAATTTTAAATTTCTCAAAAATGGCACTAAAGATTTTGATTAAAATATCATATATTTAAGATATTTTCATGACAAATGAAATGTATATCTTGACTTTTCTGGGAATGTCTCCAAAAGTGTTCTTCATTGTGAACGACTTTTGCATAACTGGTAAACCATAAGAGATAGACAAAATTTTACTACACAAAAAATGTAGATCGTGTTAAAATACACAATTTATGTCATATACATTTTTTGTTGAGTGAACCATTTTCGAGATATTGTTTGTTATTCCCTTAAAGATTTCAATACTTATTTTCTTAAATGGGAATACGTTATTTATTTTTTGTCTTGGTTATGCAAAGAGTATTAATTTGTGGCAAAGGGAATGGTGCTGCACCTAGCAACTAGCTATTAAGAGAGACGTATGCGCTTAAAGGCTACTGTATTTCTATATTGCCCTTGTAAATATATATATATATATATATATATATATATATATTCCCCTTAAATCTACAAGAAAATTAGCAATAAGATAGAGTCTGCAAATGTTTATCTCGATTAACATGAAGTAGATGGAGAATAAGCGTTTATAAAAATAGTTTGTACAAGAGTAGAGAAAGTCATGTGAGTGTAACACTTCAGATTTTTTCAGGTTTTCCTCAGTTATCATAACTGGCATATATTACACACACATAGACGGGAGCTAAATGTCGACTGAAACCATTTTAACTTCTAGACTAAGCAAAATAGCTCGAAAACATTAACGCATAGTTTTATATTGCAATGCGCTATTATTGTTTGTGTTGATTCATATTATAGAATTTTCCCAGCCCTGATTTCAGACGAGCACTCGTTTCTAATTCCAATCAGTTGAATTTGATAGATGTAGTGCAAACTGTGAGTAAAATTGAGCTTCAGTTTTCAAAATACTACAGTGCAATTTAACGCCTGCAAGGGTAGATTAATAAATGCAGCAATTGGCAAAGGAAACGGAACAAGAAGAGGGTGGTATCATCTCCAGTAGCAAGTTGGTTGAGCCAAAACTCGGCGAGGAAATTACGTTGAGGCACAATCCGGAGATTGGCAACTTCCATGCGCAAGAAAAACCGCCGCTCACGTCTTCGCAGAGGTCGCTCGTCGCTAAGTATTCCCTGCAGAAAATCACTTAAGCTCTACTCTTGGTTCTCCACTTTCCACTAACACACTTCTCTTACTCTTCCTCTCCTCTCCAAGCCGCTACTTCTCATCTCACGCAACTTCCAGGCATTAACATGCGTGTAGAATATACGACTGCATTCCACATTAAAAGGATTCTCTTCCAGACACAGCATAAATTTTTATAAGATCAGTTTCCACGTAGCCACCCTAAGCGCTCCAAAACTATCTACTACACGGGCCTTACTTGTAAGACTAATCTACAACCTGATGTATGAAGAAAAATTAATAATTGTTAAAAAGTACACAAAATGAACAAGCATGAAGAAGTATATTGTAAACATGCGTGACATACAATCCAATGGAGATTACTGCATTATTGCAACATAGTCGTACAGTTTTAAAGACAATAAATTGAAGCCAGTTGAAAATTTAGATTGAAATGTGTTTAAACTAGGACGGAATCCAGAGTAATTTTCAATAACACTTCAAAAGATAATTTTGGAGTCTGAAACTTACATTCCAAACAGCGGTGACTGAAGTGCCAGATATCCGCTGACGACGAAACACTCACAACCTTTTCAAGCTGCCTTTACGTACTGACTGCGGTCCTTCAATCTCTGCCAGGCAACCCACACCGTCACGTGATGCCTTAGATAATATAAACAACCACTTCCAAAACAGGACTTTGCCGATAAAACGTATATATATAATAATTTGTTGAAAGGTTATCTTATTTTGCTATTATACAAAGTAATTTATATAATTAGAGAAGGAATGACAGTTGAAACAAGCAGATTGCATTTACAGCAGAAGTGCTATTAGCTAAACCACAAATTGATTGATGAAAGATAAATAATTGTCTAGTAAACATTAATGTTACTCTTCATCTAAATTAATAAATATACAAGCTTAATGTTACTAGAACATCTATTTGCAATATAGAAAAGCACATAATTTCTTGAAAATTGTCCCTCAAACTGGAAAACAATTAATTTTCTCTGTGATAACGTATTTAAGATTTATATGGAGCAGCCAAATTGGTTCCAGCAAGATAGTGCTACAACAGACGTTGCTAACATTTCCATTGTAGCTGCGCGTTGCCTCTTTGGGAATCAAGCCTTCTCGAACAATGGGAACTGTTGTCTTCAAAAACCTTTTGAGTAATTTTTATGGTGGTGTTTGAAGAGCAATGCCATTCACATTGCCCAGAAGCCCTTGTAGACCTTAAATGCAATATTCACTGAGAAATTAATGCTAATTTTGTTGATGTTAAAACTAAAAGACTGTCGTCACAGAAATTAAGGATATAAGGACACAATTTTCAAGAAATGAAATCTTTTCCTGTGTTGAATAAAACGTCATGTTATTGAGATTAATCTCATATATTAGTTATATTTACAGAACTATAGTTAATGTTTACTAACCAATTATAAAATTTCGTTTCATCAAATTATCCTGTATTATCATTGACTTTCGCCCAAAAATGGTTTTTATAATCCAATACTTCCACTAATATCGGCGTCTTTTGTGTCAAGTATAATTTGCCGCTTGTATATTGTTCACAGTTTATATTGAGATAGACAAATTTATGCGTAGATGATGACACTTTTATGGAACAGGACGTTAAACACAATTCCACCTGATAAATGTAAAACAAACAGGAATATAAAATTCAAGTTTTGTTGGCCAAAGAACTAGTGCAGAAGCTCATGCAGAAAATAAATATATGGTAATTAAATTTCTATAAGTACGAAACGTATAAATTTCAGGTTATAGTTGCAGTTTATTAGCAGAGGGGAAACATTGGTTTGATTATCTTCATAGACAAATAGTGATGGTGGGAGGGGAATTTACTTCACTTTATCAGGCCATATTTCCATATAGATTCTGAATACTGGCTTCGAAGATCAAAAGGTGATAATGAAATGATAACATTAAATACAGGAATTAAAAGTTATATGAAACCAATATTCCAAAAAGGAGATATAACAAAATGTGACAGGTCTTGCAGTATATGTTTACTGAACACAGATTATAAGGTACATTTAAAAATTCCTGCAGGGAGTTTTAAAACCAATATTAGAAGTAATAATATTAGAGCAGCAAACAGGATTTAGAGAGTATAGATAATGTTTATTACAACAAACATTTAATCGAAAACTTAATAGAGAAACACATACATGCATTGACTACACAAAAGTTTTTGATAAAATTACAGAACATATACTTACAAAAATTATAAGTGAACGATAGAATTCCACTCCATCTAACTGAAGTAATTAAAATATTAATGAAGAATCTAATATTCAGATATCAGGAGCTAAAGAATCAAAACCGAAAAACTAACACAGGAGTAAGACGAGGATAGTGTGTCTACACTCTTCCTTAACATATATATTGATGAAGTTATGAGACAATGGATTAATAATAAGAATAGTTAATAATAATAAAAATAATATTACATCCTGGAGCATTTATTTTGAGACTACACAATATCTCCAAAACTAAACCTTTCAGAAATTCAGAGTTTTCGTTGTTATTTACGTTGGTGTAATAAAAATTGCAAAGTACTTTATATAAGTGTTGTTTAGTTTGTTTATGAGGAGTGAGAAAACATAAAAAGGTAGGTTTCCATTTAAAATTAAATTTATCCTAAAATGATCATCACAACGTCCTCCAAATAAAACCCAATTAATTGCATTTACTTTCCCCCACAATATCAAGCAACCTTTATTCAAAACATTTCTTTCTGCAACACTTACTTTTGGAGATACTGTACAGTCTCAACTTAAATGGTGTGTGTGTGTGTGTGTGTGTGTGTGTGTGTGTGTGTTGTGTGTTGTGTGTTGTGTGTTTTTTACTATATCTGATTCAGAGAAAAACCTTCAAAGGTCACCTTATGCATTGAATAAAATAGCAAAAGTATATAACAAGAATCTCCCTAAGTGAAGAAAAATTGTTGGCGTTCAAAGAAAAAGATAGTGTAGGTTCAAAAATTATTACAGAAGGTAGGATGATGGAATAGGTGGTAGAATTTAAATATTACGGATGCAGTGTAACATATAAAAACAATCTGATAATTAAAATAGGGAGGTCTTTAATTCTTTCAGTGTAGAAATATTTTGAAAACGAAACAAGAAAAGACGCAATATTACGACAGAGGAAAACATAAGGAAGCTCGAAGTAAATTAAATGAAGTTTTTAAGAGCAGTGGCAGAAAATAAGAGAGCAGATCTTAATATAAATGACGATATAAGAAAAAAATCAGGTATGTACAATCCGAATGGAAAAAAAACTAAGGAATATAAAACTAAGCGAAAAAATCATCTTGAAAGAATGAATGTAGAGAAACACATTCCATTTTAAAAACTATAAACCCATAGGAAAATAAATATTGAAGGACCTCGAACAGAATGTGTAGATGCTACAGACAGAAATGTCCAATGCATAGAGGAAGAATAGGAAGAAAAGGGGATATTATTATTTAGTTATCGATATAGAGACACTACCGTTCTAGGTCACAAGTGTGTCTCTCTCTCTCTCTCTCATGGAGGCAAAGTAAAGCAAAATAGTTTCTAGGTGTGACCTGCCTGCTTTTTCATAGAAGAGTAATTCGGATTCCATTTAGATTGGGAGAGGTAATACTTTCTCTTCCATCCAAATTCATAATTTTGTAGCTTCATTTGTTGCGTCCAACTACAAGTAATACTCCGATGATAACAAAAAAGAACTCATATCTATATATTAACAACAATTCTACGCAGTGAAACGTGTTACGTTTAATGTATAATAATCCCATATGCAAACAAATAAAATGCCGGGAGTTCATAATATCGTAGGTGGTATGATGGTATATTTAAGGTTAATTAACAGTACCTACTCGTATAACTGCCTTTGAGGTACATGGTATGTTCAATAAATTATATTGGTAAATTGTGCATTATAGATATCATATGGCAAATCATATGGCAATGCCTTAGGTATTTTTTTCCGAAAAATAATGTTTTTGTCTACTTCGCGTTCAGGCTCTCATGATAGGAACTTTTAACTTCCTGCATTCATTGCCTTTAACCTAATATGCCTGTATATTTTGTCTTATTTCACTACACATATGTGCATCAACTGTATTAAATATTCTAATTTGTATGTGTTTTTTATTTTAGACATGGGATATAATCATATTTGATACCTGGATTTTTCTATTTAAATCTTAACTCGGTGCTTACTTCCCTTTTATGCGTCAATATTTAATTAAGATTTTATTTATGCAGTAACTATGTATGAGTCTGGAGTATTTTATTTTTAAGGTGAACAACCAGACATGGATAATAAGCCATCGCCAGTTCATCACAAAGTTTAAAGTTGCAGACCTTGCTTCTGGAACCATTATGTTGAACAACTAGTAGTATTTAATTTTTGCGTATATCGTCGACTGCGTATGCAGTACACATGCGTTAAATGCATTGGAGAATCTCGGAAGTAGAAGATACTCGATTGCCCTGTAGTTTCAAACTCTTACTCTTTCTCCAGTGAATACACTTATCGTATTTTATGGGAATACAGGAAGCGGGCGTTTTAAGGTAAGTCCATAGACCGGCTTCATGCGTAGCAAGCTATTATGCAGTAACCTTGAAGATATTGTCTTTTAGCCCCAATTTGAAGAAGTATTGTTCTTTACGTTGTTTGCTGCTACGTATGAAAAGCCGATTTTGCAGATGCTGAATTGATGGAGTTGTATTATAGTTCAACTGTTGGGGAGCCGAATTTAATATTCGTTGCAACCGCACGTACAGTAAACAGTTTCCGGTAGCCTTCGCCCCAAATGTATTTTTAGGTGGCCTTCGCCCCAAGTTTAAAAATTATTAACTTTGGAATTAAACAGTTTCTTTAAGTATAAAATATTTGTTTGCCTCGACTGCGTCAGTATTATTGTTAGAAACATGGATATCTTGGCTGGGCGTGATGCAACAAGAATGTAGGCTTAAACAGATTTTAAGTTTTAATTCACTCCTTTTTATTAATCCTTGACTCAAATTAAATAGCACTTCACTGATAACTATAGCTATGAGATTCTTTTATTTAATACTTGCACATTTTAACACATACTATTTTCGTCTCACACGAATACGTAATTAATTTCTCGAGGACACGTCTTGCATCCAGTTACAAACACTGTCCGCAGGCAACTGACTAGATTTCAACCGTCTAAACTTGTAAATCTCTGTATTTCAAGCCTCTGATTGGCTATTTTTACTCTAATAGAATACCAACATTTAACTAAAGCTTTTTCTGGTTGTAGATTGGCTATTCTTTTATAAACTGTCACTAAAATTACATTAATGCTTCCAAGAATCGCAAATGACATTTAAACTCTCAAACTCATTATTGCCTCAAGGTTACCTCATTGTTACCTCATTGTTAGCAACGTTTAACTTATTATTCTAACAGCTCCTACATTATTAAATTACGTAATGCATTCACATAATATTATTGAACATGTTAATAATATAAGCATATGCAATGACTGTTACATACATTTTACAAACTACCACATACAGACACTGCTTCAAGGCGAGCTGTTTACATATTATATAATTTGACTGAAATCATTTAATAATACTGCCTCAACCTCGGTACGAGGTACCTCTGTAGTATCTCTCCGATGAGCGGCGCATGATATGTTCAAGGTTATCTCTATCAGCTGTGTTTCAGTTGCTGCTGTGTTCGTGCTGTAAAGAGACGGCGTAGTGCATCTCAAAGGTGAAATTTTATTCATCTGTGTTCTCTGAGATACACTTAAGAGAGTTAATGTTTGTTATTAGTACATTGTAATGCCTGCCCATAAATTCACGCTTGAACATCCATTTTGAATTTCTCTACAGCGTATAGTAATTAAGGGAATAATTGCATTCCACCCAAAATTCAATACCAATATTTCACCAGTAATGCATGTTTTGAGGTTCCCTGAATCCAAATAAAGCATTTTTAAGAACATGCTCGTGTGTGTTTCTGTGCATCTATGAACAATGTAACTCAAATATGAAAAGTCGGATAAATACTAAACTTGATATTTATTTAGGTTCAGTATCTTTCAAAGATACGACACGTAGGTTTTCAAGAAAGTTTCCGCACTCCAGACTAACCTTTACATGGAAAATTCTTATTTTCCCAAAAATGGCTCAAACAACATTGATTAAATTATCATCCGTTTAAGATATTTTCATGGTAAATGAAACATATAGCTTGAATTTTATGGAAATGCCCCCAAAAATCCTTCATTCTGAATGACTTTTTCATAACCGATAAACCCTAAGACATACACTAAGTTTTACTATACACAAAATGTAGATCTCGTTAAAACCACACAATTTATGTCGCGCACCTTTTTTTATGGCGTGAAACATTTCTGAAATATTTCTTGTTATTTGTTTGAATTTTCCAATACTTATGCTTTTTCTCAAATGGGAATTCGTTATTCGTTTTTTTATGACCTGGACCTGCAAAGAGAATGGAGTACTCCACATAGCAACCAGCTCTTAAAATATTTGACTATCGCTTAAAGCCTATCATATACCTCTTGCACCTACAAGAAAATTAGCAATAAGATAGTTTCTGCAAGTGTTTATCTCGACTAACATGAAGTAGATGGAGAATAAGCGTTTGAAAAAATAGTTTGTACAAGAGTATAGAAAATCATGTGAGTGCAAATCATTAGATTTTACATACATAAAAACCAAATCATGTAGTTAGGTAGGTATGTAGACAACAATTTCAGAAGAAATATTCTGGTATTCCAGTTCCAGGTAGAGAAACTGTTAGACGTTAAAAAGTTTAGGACAACGGGAACGCTAATCGCTAAATCTAAAAGGGAAAACGAAACGTTTCGTGTGAGACGAAAAATATGTTAGCGTGTTAAAAGAGTGCAATTAATAAAAACAATCTCACAGCTCTCTATATCAGTGAAGTGTTATTTAAATCGTATCAAGTATTAATAAAAGGAGTAAAGTAAAATTATAAGCTGTGTAAGCCTAAATTCTTGTCCCACCAAAAGCCTGCCAAGAGAAACGTGTCTCTAACAAATACTGACGCACCCGAGGCAAACATAAATATTAAATATTTAAAGAAACAGTTTAAAAACAACGTTAATATTTTTTTTAAACTTGGGGCAAAGGCCACCTGAAAATACATTTGGGGTGAAGGCTACCGGAAACTGTTTACCATATGTGCACTTGCAACTACTTCAAGTTCGTCTCCCCAACAGTTGAACTACAATACATCTTCAAACTGACTTTCCATATGTGAAACAATAACCTTCTTCAAATTGGCGTCCATATGTGCAGCTAATAAATTATTTTTTTTAAATTAACCCCCAAAGCGTGGTGCAAACAAAGTAGAGACAATAACTACTTCAGTATCCATATGTAAAATGCGATAACGATTTCTCTGATTCATAAAAAATAGTATTTTGAATTAAATAACCGGTAAACATTAACCATTTGATGTGTGCTTGTTCCCGAAAAGGACAGAACGCGTCACGAGGTGTTTCAAAACATGGATAAGTGTTCCTTGAAAAGCTTACGGCGGAAAGAGGAGCATTTCTACTCTCTCCCAACAGGAACGGCATTGGCAGTAGTCAGCTATAGATAGCCTTAAGCCAGATCGGTTTGTCTTCTGAATGGTAGTTCAAACTGAGGTGAGAATACGTATTATACATTCGACACGTATATGTTCTTGTAAATATTTATTTTGTGCCTTCCTGTATTTGAACGACAACATGTTTACTGGTAAAGGCACTCCTTATCCAACCATAACAAGTCTCTTAACTTCATATTCTTTGGGACTCCGTGATCGATTTATACTTCGCTTTTCCCCAATCCTCTCATTGAGTTTCTCCCTCTGTGACTGCAACAAGAAAAACAAATTTTCTCATGATATACAATTCTGGTTGAATACGAAAACGGAAGACTCCTAAAATTGGAAAAAGCACGGAGCGGTCTTTTGTGGTCCGGCCACGACCGCGTGCATGCTTGATTCGTTTGCGCTGCAGTGACATCGGTATTGTTTGCTAGTTCACTAGCGGTGAATGACCCGCTCTGAGTCAGCGATTTATCGGCTCTAAAGCTACCAATTGCCGACTTTTGTTTGTGTTGTAAAGACTAGAGTTGGTTCGTTGTGTATCACAAAAGTTAAAGCTTATTCAAACACTTGTGTTGCGTTTAAATTGCTTTAGAGTATTTTAATTATTGTTGCTGTTCTTAACTTGTTGTACAATACATACTTAAAAATCTCATCATGCAGATAGGTGTGTAGAAAATTTTGGGATACTTTTCCTGGTATCCCAGTTCCAAACAAAGATACTGTCGGATGTCTGTTTAGTAAGTAAAGGGCAATGCTAATGCTAAACCTAAGAGGATAAAAATATATATTCTAACAGGAAATAAAAATGACAAAATTGATCCATCATTCGAACACCCTGCAGGGTAGTTTCTAATACGTGCTGCCTAGTAAGTGGGTGTTTCAAAACCTTCTGTTCTGAACTACTGAACTTCTATAATTTAAGCCTTACAGAGTGACTGTTGTTCCTGAATTGCTGTGACGAGGAGTGCCAGGAGTTTCCAACGCAAATGCACACCACTTTGAACACCATTTCTAAAAGGCTGAGTACTCATTATTGTGCATGTTACTATTACTCAGGAGTATGTTACGCGGGAGTTTACAGTGGAAATCCCCCTCCCCGGTGTAGAAGACAGCGCGCGTAGTACGGGATCTATGCCGGGCCATAAAACGACCGCTCCATAGGTGTTACTGTATTAAGTTATATGAAAGATATACTTCCTTTTTAATATTTGCTTACGATTTAATTCATTCGTAGCTAAGTATCACCTGCAAGTTATTGCTTTAAACTCAACAACCAAGCGTAGAAAATCGATCACCAATTCGCCCCCAATGTTAATGTTGGTCACCTTGCTACCGGAGCGAATTTTCAACAGCTGGTAGTAATTAAATTATTTTCGGCTATATTCTGTATATTTCATATATGAAGGAGAACTTCATAAAGATGAAACATACTTCAGAGATTCTCCTACGCACTTGATGAATACTGAATGTTATTGAATGTGTCGTTACGCTTGTTTATAGGGTGTCCTGTAGTGGACTGTTTGCAACGAGAAATGCCAAAGGAAAGGGTTCAAATGCCCACAAAACTATATATTGAAGCATGGGGAAAATGACTGTCTATTATTAATGAAAACCTTTATTGCAAACTGTGCAATACCACAGTTGCTTCTGAGTATAGTAGGTCGAGTAATGTGCTAAGACATTTCAACACAGAAACACAAAAGGGTTGTATTTAAAATGTGAAGATAAACTGCTACAGGAAGGCTCGCCTACAACAAATCATACGTTTAATGGAGAACTATGCGCGCAATTATTTCTACCGATATTCCGTTATATAAACTGCAGGACACAACGTTGCGGGTTGTAATTCATTGCAATAAATTGATACAGAATCTCATCCATGTGTACACTGTGACGTAGCGTTTTGCGTTAATGATTTCATAAACTAAATGTTCGCGAGACATTCGTAATTCTTCTTGTATAGACTGCACCGCACGCGGACAATGTCAACCCTTATCACTACACCCTTACCTTCCTATTCTATACGCTTTCCTCCACGTAGCGATTCCGATGTCGCACTCCTGGTTCTTATATACGGTGTGTAAGGGGCGAATTTAATAATGGTGTGCTAAAATTCCCAGCTAAACTCGCAAACCTTTATAGTTTCAAATTAAAAGCTTGGTGGATATGATTACTACGAATTTAAGAACTTGCTGAAATTTATGCCATTGGTTTGCTTCTTGTAAATAACCTAACCAAAGTAGATCTGTTTAGTTGCGAGCAAAAATTTGTTTTCGGCAATAGAAGAATTGCCACGTAATGCTATATCGGTTAGTTACTAACAGCAGCATTCCAGTGAAAATGTTCCAATTCAAAAAGGGGTTCTGGACGTTTGGTTTGTTAGGTTCAATATTTTCAGGAAACCGAATAAAGATATATTACACTTATATTCATGCTTTATCAAATGTGACAAAGCATGAAAGGTAACGCCAAATAAATATATATATATATATATATATATATATGATTATCTTCATATATGAACAGCATTACCGCTCAAGTTGGCACCACAGTAACCTGTGAAGCTTGCAATAGCAACTCCAGGGTTCAAATCTCGTTTACCATCCATCCTGAACTTGAGGATTTCGTGATCTTCCCTGATCGGTTGGCGAATATTGGGGTGGTTTCTCTACTGCCAAGACTTCCCCTCTCTCTTTCATTGCGTTTCCTTCTCATTCTTAAGATGTGTCTCAGGTTTCGCAGCATGGATGTATGACTGGGGGGCTTTTCCTAAAGGAAGGTTATTCACCTAGGCACCAGAGAGGTTCCTAGCTTGTACGAGTCGTTCAGCGCTCACTCTGGGAGGCGTTGTGTCGGTTCTTCGAGCAAGGAACCGTTAGAAACTCCCGCGCGTCTCTGTGACCTGTAGTCTCTTGTGGTTCCTTCGCTTCATCCTCTCCTATTAGGGGTGGGAGCACAATAAACCTGTATAGATCGCAGTGCTTGACTTGTCTCCTTCCTGTCCTGTATTCTGTATTGTGAAGCATTGATAGTATACATGGACTTCGGTTTACTAGATTCCACAACCTATGTGCACTTTATTTTCCCCCAAAATATGGCAATGAATGGCTAGGGACCTCTTCCTTCCTCTTTGTTTTGATTAGGATAGAAGTAGCCTGAACCAAGTAAATTAACGTGCAAGTGAGGTACGGCAAAATTTCTCTCTCCTTTCTTTCTCTCTTTGTTGGTTTGCCTACCTTGCTTAGGGCTTATTAAATTATGCTACAAAGAGAAGGAATATGCCCGCTGTGAAGGGAAACGGAAACGTGGGGCCATATTCTGGCAAAACACAGAGAAACTGAGCTTCCAAGGAGGAAATGTGTACCACCAGAATAGAAAAACAGATGCTTGCCTGGCTGTAATGACGGGCGCTGAAATAAAACATATGCTAACAAAATTTGTGCCGGAGACTTCCCTCATTGCTACGGCTGATGTGAAGGGTGGAAGATAGCGCAAAGCAGTGTATAAGAATGCAATTTGACTGTCTGCTGTTATCCTTTTAGTATTTGCAAGGTAGTCAGTAATTTTCTGCTATCAACGAAAGCTTCTCGTGTATGTGTTTGTGCTGACCAATTTCATGTATGTATTCAGTAAAATTGCTTATGTTTAACGGTAGGCCACTAGATACATTTGACTATTATAGCTATATGCTGATAACGTACTCATCTGATTTTTAAAGCCGCTCATGGTACGACAATTTTAAAACCATTTACTTTACCTGCTTCGTTGTTGAGCTCCCCAATGTCTCTTGCGCCAGATACTCTAATGGTATAGCTATGAGACCCTTCTATCAAGGTATGCGTGGACGGGTGTGAAAGGATAACATCAGTTTAAATTGGCTGAGAAATTTCATGTTATCTAGTACTTCAGCTATTGAAGCTTAAAATAACACACGAATCATCACAAGTATCCAGAGTGATGCAATGTATGCACGAATGTGTGTACAAACGAATGTGGATCAGTCCCTCTCTGATTAGAATGCACGCCTTTGTATTACTAAGCTCCGCCTACCTAGGACTCCTCCGACCAAAGTTACTTCACACGCTGGCCAATACTTAAAAATCCTACGTGTACGTCTTTTACCTGGTTGCTATGGAGACCTGGCTAAACGCTCAAAATACCTTTCACTTCTCTTTTTCAGAATTTCTGCTTACGTACCGAACGTAGATATAAGCTGCCCTCCAAGAATCTTTAAGCTAATCCTTTCGCTCATTCCGTTGTTGCTAATGACATTTCTTAATATTACTTGCTAATTACCTTCTTCTTTTCGGACAAATCTTTCAACTCAAAGTTGTTATATTATGCATTGATTTAATATTTGGAAATTATGTATTGCAACTGTTTCTCTATCTTACAATTATTTCTTTATTGTTTTTGGTTTTCCCACAATAATTTGATATCAATGCATAACTCGAGAATAAAACTACAGCTCTGTAAAGCCATCATAAACCTAGCTGTGCAAAACCTCACTACAGTAATACGTAGAGATATGATGTGTTGCGTTCTCATCGCCTTCTCTACTCACTGTTCTGCAAACTAGAATTGACAAATCTTATTATTGTGCCCACATCTTAATTCCATGTTCTCTGCATGACCACGAGAAAAAATATTGTTACATTCACATTACTTTCTCTACCCACTATCGTTTATTTGCATATAACGTGTACAAAATATTCTTGTGAAACTTTAGTTTTCTGCCGTCTTGGACTTACTGGACATAAACCTTTTGCAGAAAGAGTTTTATTACACATGTTGTTGTAGATACAAGGAGGATGGAGTAGACCGAATCGATAGTTAGATGTTTAAGAGTGGGTTGCTCATGTTGGCCTTGATATACTCTTTCTATGCCACTGCGAGAAAGAACTGAACACTACCTTAAAAATGACAAAATCATTTAAATATTCAAATCAATAAAAACTTCCATCTCGGAAATGGCTCATGCCAGAAATATGTTTTGTATGTTTTAAAGAGCTACACATTTCTTTGATCTAATCTTTTATCTATTTCTTAACGTTTACCGGTTATACAAGATAACTCCGAATGAAAAGTACATGACAGACTATTCGCAAAAATTCAAGATATATATCGTATTTGCCATTAAACCTATTAAATATTTGGTATTTTAATCCAAATAAATAAACCATTCTGTGAAATAAGAACATTTTTCATGTGAAATGTGTTTGTGTTGGAGGCATTCTGTTGAAAAACTGTGTGTCGCATATTTGGAAGTAAATAAACTGAAATATCATTCTAGAATTGTTATAAAATGCATTTTTTATTCTAGGAGGCAGAAAACGTGTATTTTAATGACATATGTATCTAATTTTTGGCTGGAATTTAGTACCTTCTCCACTTATGTGTCAGTAATAGAGAAATCAAAAAGGAATGTTTAGAGTTAAAAGTTACAGACTATGAATTTGTACTCAGTAGTGTTGCGGTCCACGTGACCGCTGTTATACAGACAGATACCTTGGGTCAGACGTATATCAAGCACTAAGAGACTACCTGATCATAGCAGGCCCTGGATTAGTGATGAACCCAAAGCACGCTGTGATAATGAAGACGAAATTGAAATGACATATAGGTATAGGATATACTGCGAAGAGGGACATTGACGAACCAACATAGATCTATTTTGGTTACTACCCTCCAGGAGTAAGAGATGGAGCGAAGGAACTACAAGAGGCTACAGGCCATAGGCAGACAGGTGGGATGGACTTTATTGTTGGGCGCCGTATTGAGACGGCTTCTTTGGGTGTTGTCTTCGTTGGGCGCCTTAGTAGGATGGACTTTATTGTGTGTTTTCCTTTTTTGTACGGTATCGGTGTTTTTTGAAGGGGAAAAGGAAAGGTATCGGTGAAATGTCGGAAGAGCATGGATACAATTAGGTTCTCTTAATCTCGGGTCGTGTTAACCGATGATATTTATATGGTTTTATTACGTTTTATTCTGATCTCCTTAAAATCATTCCCATAACCGATCCGTTCACACAAATATGTTTAATGTCCGACCACACAGATATATCGAACTATGCCATCGCCAAATCAAACTATCGTCACATGATACCCTGTGGTGTTTCACACGTCTGCTCACATCGAATTCCAGAGTACAAGTGTCTGCATTTACCCTTCGGTTCGCATTCCTGAAAGTTTCTTAACCCTAACTTTCTGCCTACCTTGTTTCCCCCAATTCACACATGTGTCATTACAATGGGCATATTCAGCCCGCATTCCGATCCCCTAACGGTACGTTCATTTCCCGGCGTATACCTACTCTGTACAGTCTTATAAAGACATGTTGTATGTTCCCACACTTTTCTAGGTGGTACACAAATAGACTGTGTATTATCGATATTATGGCTTCAGCGTATCGTTTCACAGGCCACAGAGACACGCTGAAGTCCCTATCAGTTCCAGGCTGCAGTGCCTAGTGAGAGCGATGAACGACCGAACGACCAAGCGGCCTTGTATTGTCCGCGGGGAGGACTCTTTCCTATGAGCAAGCATTCACGGCATCTGTTTGGCACCGCCTTGCGCCACGAAACCTAGAAGCACACCTGAAAGGCGAGGAGGAAACAGAATTAAAGGGAAATTATGGAAAGTAAGTCGCGGTGGCTGAGGAACCACCCCAGAATTCGTCTATCAACCAGGGAAAACCACGAAAAATCCAAGGTCAGAGTGGGCGGTCGAATGGAATTCCACCCAGGACCTCTCGAATGAGAGCTTCACACGTTACCGCGAAGACTTCTAGATGGGTTGAAATGACTTATTTGCTTTCCCCTAGGACCGAAGAAAGCCGCAATACTTTCCGTTAGGGTTTCTCAATACCTTGTATTTGAACTCGCGACATCTCATGATACCGTAATTATTGACGGGCAGAATATAAATAATTAAATAAAGAAACAATTACAATAAATAGTTTCCATATATTAAACCAATCTATAATGTAATAAGCTTGAGTTGAAATGTTTGATCGTAAAGATGAAGGTAACTATGAAGTCAGGTTAGCGAAAGTCATTAGCCGAAGTACGAAGAAGTCAGCTTAAAGATTTTGGTAATTCAGTTAGGAGTTGATTTCATTTGGTTTGCAGTCATTAGGTCAATGCTGTAAATTAGAGAGGCAAAATCAATTCTGAGGAAAGTGAAAGTCTGAGCCAGCAAGTCCGAGAGGCCCATAAAGAGCGTTTAAGTGTTGGCCCGGACGTAAAATAATATTGGTGGGAGTTACTCTAAAGTAGGTGAAGCTAAAGGTAATAAAGGCGTGCAATTTTAAATCGCAGCGTTACTCTCAGGTACCGGCACTAGTACTCACGTTCGTTCGGGCATACAGTTGTGCATACATTAGATACTCTGGTGCAGTCTTCGATACCTGCTGCCCGTGTGATATTTTAGGCGTTTAGTGAAGCGCTTGTGTGAGGAAGATTTCGCGGCTTTTGCGAGAGGTCTCGCTGATAAGCATTTTAGCAACTCACGGCAGGTTACGCTACTAGTTTCTTTCATTACGGAAACGGATATTTCAAACTGTAACTTTGCTACTGCAAAAGTGAGCAGGTATACTAATTTAGTTGTTACAATTTCGGGTGTTACGATTCATAATCAGTTTCCTTCTTTGTCTTCAAACGGCCGGCAACTCCCTTCAAAAGCTCAAGTGTTAGATCACATTAAATTTCTCATTCAATTTAAACCGGTGTTTGATGCAGTAATTTGTATCACAAATTACTTAAATGTAAATAATGATTGTAATATGAATATGCATTTTTATGTGACATTGATTTGAGATGTTTCTTGACTGTAATTATTGTTGAGAAGTAAGTTTTTAATGCCTTACTGAAACTGTCAATAATAGCGCGCAATAATGCAAAGAGGGGGGTGAACTGTTTATCATTATTGGAAACGAGGAAGTTACGTAATGTTGGCGCGTTTTTCGGTAGAAACTTCTGGAATATTTTCTCCCTAAAGCATATGTATTCATAATTTTCATTGGATATTAAAATAGACGCTAATGTTGGCGCGTTTTATTAGCCAATAGTAACTCAGTTATAATCTTTAGGCATATCGGTGTGTATGGGTATAAAAGCAGTAGGTTAGAGGTAAAGTCATGCCAGTTCATCGAAAATCTCAATACATTACACGTCGCATTCGGTCAGGTCAGTTCATCAAAAATCTGTGTACACTACACGTCGTCTTCAGTCAGTCAATTCGTCGAAAGTATTTGTACGGCAAACGTCGGGTACCGATTCACAAGTTACACGCAGCAGAATTATGAATAATCTAAAGTGTTGTAAGGTTAATTATACAAAAGGTTGAAGTACGTGGATTAAAAGTGATCAGTAAGAAGTTATTATAACAGTTTCAGTTTGGCGAGTGTTAAGATCAATGTATAAATGTGATAGTTAACGTGTTTGACAATAAATGTGTAAAACAAATTTCTTCATCAGTGTTATATTTGGATAAAAGATTCCTTTCCGTTTACACACTCTGATTCAAGAGACATGTTCGACTGAGAAATAATAGCTAGCCGGAGGACAGTAAACAAAACTTTAATTCTTTCAAACACTAATACTACCACAAATTGCTAACACTAGATGGAGCTACAAACCGAACAAATGAATGACGTCACAAGATGGCTTCAACACATGATGTAAACAAACATTATAAGTAATACCGCATCAAATTGGCACCACAACGTGGGGCTACAATAATGTTAAATAAATAACATTAATACACTCGCAAATTGGCTCCCATACGCAGTTAAAATTATGTAACCAAACAAAACAAAAGCAGCACAACATAAGATCTTCAAGTTCTAATAATTTACGTAAAAACATATTACGTAAACAGTAATAATGTTACATCAAATTGGCTCCCAAACGAGGGGCTAACAAATACAAACATATACAATAATGCTAAACAATATAAACATTAATACCACCGCATGTTATCCTTTGACAATACACCCCGGCATATCCTGAGAGATAGATATCATATCCATAGCACTAGAGAAGCTGGCGCACGAGCTACGACATCACGGTAGTAGAATCAGCAATAAAGCAGGTAAAGTATATGGTTAAGAATTTATGACAATCTTCTCCTATCGCCCGAAAACATCCATGTGGGTTAACACCTAAGAAACTCGTTGGCTGTCCCAGAAGTACCTGACCTAAGAAAGAAAACACAAACATTTTGGGGGAAAACATATTTATTTCTCTACATTGTCTCCTTTCAGTGCGATACACTTTTCCCAGCGGTGTTCAATAGCTTCGATACCCTGTTTATTATGAGAACCATCGAGTTCTGCAAAATAGCCATCGACTGCAGACTCCAGCTCTTCACTGTAGGCAAATCTTTTAGCACCAATCGATTTCTTCAAATTTGGAAATAGAAAATAATCAGAGGGGCTTTAACTCATTGATTTTTACCATGACGATAATGGGTGTGTGAAGTGGTTCATTGTCTTGATGAAACAAAAGTTTCTTTTCCACTAAATGCGGCCGTTTTTGCTTTATTTCATTATTCAAATGGTGCAACAAGTTTTCATAATACTCACCATTGATTGATTTTCCTTTTTGAAGATGATCAATGACAATTATTCGACACACATTCCAAAAAACTGACGCCATGACTGCCTGCAAATGTAACTGTCTTACTTTCTTTGGAGCCGATTCCTCCCTTTCAATCGACTGTTTTGATTGTTCGCCTCAGGTGTGAAGTGATGGACCCATGTTTCATCCATGGTTATGAATCGACACAAAAAAATCTGCTTTATTGCAGCAAAACATCGCCAAACACTCGACTGAAACATCTTCACGATGCTGCTTTTGTTTTATTGTGAGTAAACGGGGCTCCCATCATGCGCACAGCTTTATCACGTTTAAAGTTTCAGTTAGTATGCATTGTGCAGCACTTTTTGAAATGCCTACGAGTCTGCTACCTCGCGCACTCAGTCGAAGGTCATCCAATACCACTTTGTGAATTTTTCTCACAATTTCTGGCGTGGTCACCTCATTTGGTCGACTACCCCAGAGTGGAATCTAGCTCAGCTTTAATATTAGTTGGACTAAGGCCTTTCAAATGAAAGTATTGTATCACATAACGATGGCCAACTTTACCCATGTTTACAAATTCGCTGAGAACGTACACTGTTGATGGCTGCCAAACAATTACTAAATGACGTAGCATCATCAAGCTTCAGACTTAAGCTTTATAAGGTTGGTGCTTCCTACCACAGTCATTTGTTTGAACAACCACCACTATCTATACATCAAGTGGGGTAGTTCTGGGATGTCCTCGTATATTGAAAACAGAATAGCATTTTATTTCGAAGTTGCAATTTATTTCTCCCGTATTATATCTCCGCTCATTTTCAGTCTTTTATTGCGTTTTTTCCTTTGTTTTCTCTCTCTCCCAATGCTTTGTCTACTTTAGTCATTAGAATTTTACGACTGCAACACTATATCCAGTGTTTTGAAACTTTAAGGGAATGTCTGAGTCTTAGACATAAGTTATATTTACAGACCAAACTTCGCCATGCCCCTATTAGACATAGTGGTTATTGCCTTGTGGAATGTTCCATGTATAAGCGCGAAAAAGAAACCGGGTTTTTCAATAAGGAGGTCCATACATCTTTCGCGGAGGGGGATATTCACCAGACATGAAGAAAGGAAACGCAGATTTATATACATCGTTTCCGTTCACTGGATTTCCAAGTCAGATTTTTATGTTTTCTTTATTTCTTTTACTCCCCACTGCCTATTTTGCCTTGTTATACCGAATTTTATCTCTACGTTCTCCCCTTCAGCTTTAGAAGATTATTCTTTTTATTTCCCATGCCATCAGCGAGAGGGTCTATAATACAGTAATCGTAATGAACAAAGTAGATACATATTTATAGAATCACGAGTGAAACAACTATATAAAAGTAAAAGCATTTCTATATTAGGCATTGAAAGAATTCTCTTCATTCTCAGTTTTTATTAGGATCCCTCTGTCTTGCACACGCATTTCGAGGAATTTAAATACCTTCGGTATCTACCACTAAATTTCAAATGAATTTTTACTTTCTCTACTACGTATAGTAAGTAGGGGAAGTATTGCATTCCACCCAAAATTTCGATACCGAGATTTCACCGGAAATACATGTTTTGAGACTCACTGAATCCAAAAAAAGCATTTTTGGAAACATGTCCGTGTGTGTGTCTGTCTGTGTGTATGTGTGTCTGTGTGTCTGTCTGTGTGTCTGTGAACAGCATAACTCAAAAACGAAGAGTCGGATAAACACCAAACTTGGTATTTAGGTTCAGTATCTTTCAGAAAAGCGACACGAAGGTTTTCAAGAAAATCCCCCCACCCCAGACTACCCTTTACATGGAACATTTTTCGAAAATTTTAATTTTCTCAAAAACGGCTCTAACGATTTTGATTAAAATATCATATGTTTAAGATATTGTCATGACAAATAAAATGTATATCTCGAATTTTCTGGGAATGTCTCCAAAAGTATTCTTCGTTATGAACGACTTTTTCATAACTGGTAAACCATAAGAGATAGACAAAATTTTACTACACGAAAAATGTAGATCGCGTTAAAATACACAATTTATGTCATATACATTTCTTTTGTTGAGTGAACCGTTTGCGAAATATTGCTTGTTATTCCCTTAAATTTTCCAATACTTATACTTTTTCTCAAATTCGTTATTCATTTTTACTTTCTCTACTACGTATAGTAAGTAGGGGAAGTATTGCATTCCACCCAAAAATTCGATACCGAGATTTCACCGGAAATACACGTTTTGAGACCTCCTGAATCCAAAAAAAGCATTTTTGGAAACATGTCCGTGTGTGTGTCTGTGTGTGTCTGTGTGTGTGTCTGTGTGTGTGTGTGTCTGTGTGTCTGTGAACAGCATAACTCAAAAACGAACAATCGGATAAGCACCAAACTTGGTATTTAGGTTCAGTATCTTCCAGAGATGCGACACGAAGGTTTTCAAGAAAATCCCCCCACCCCAGACTACCCTTTACATGGAACATTTTTCGAAAATTTTAATTTTCTCAAAAATGGCTCTAACGATTTTGATGAAAATATCATATGTTTAGGGTAATGTCATGAGAAATGAAATGTATATCTCGAATTTTCTGGAAATGTCTTCAAAAGTATTCTTCATTGTGAACGACTTTTGCATAACTGGTAAACCATAAGAGATAGACAAAATGTTACTACACAAAAAATGTAGATCGCGTTAAAATACACAACTTATGTCATATACATTTCTTTTGTTGAGTGAACCGTTTTCGAGATATTGCTTGTTATTTCCTTAAATTTTCCAATACTTATACTTTTTCTCAAATGCGTTATTCATTTTTACTTTCTCTACTACGTAGAGTAAGTAGGGGAAGTATTGCATTCCACCCAAAAATTCGATACCGAGATTTCACCGGAAATACATGTTTTGAGACCTCCTGAATCCAAAAAAAGCATTTTTGGAAACATGTCCGTGTGTGTGTCTGTGTGTCTGTGTGTGTGTGTCTGTGTGTGTGTGAACAGCATAACTCAAACACGAACTGTCGGATAAACACCAAACTTGTTATTTAGGTTCAGTATCTTCCAGAGATGCGACACGAAGGTTTTCAAGAAAATCCCCCCACCCCAGACTACCCTTTACATGGAACATTTTTCGAAAATTTTAATTTTCTCAAAAATGGCTCTTAACAATTTTGTTTAAAATATCATATGTTTAAGATAATGCCATGAGAAATGAAATGTATATCTCGAATTTTCTGGGAATGTCTCCAAAAGTATTCTTCATTGTGAACGACTTTTGCATAACTGGTAAACCATAAGAGATAGACAAAATTTTACTACACAAAAAATGTTGATCTCGTTAAAATACACAACTTATGTTATATACATTTCTTTTGTTGAGTGAACCGTTTTCGAGATATTGCTTGTTATTCCCTTAAATTTTCCAATACTTATACTTTTTCTCAAATTCGTTATTCATTTTTTTATGTCCTGGACTTGCAAAGAGAATGGAATTCGACACATAGCAACCAGCGTTAAAATATTTGACCATCGCTTAAAAGCTACCATATTCCCCTTGCATCTACAAGAAAATTAGCAATAAGATTGACATCTCGATATCTCGATTAACATAAAGCATATGGAGAATAGGCGTTTGTAAAAATAGATTGTACAAGAGTAGAGAAAGTCATGTGAGTGTAACACATCAGATTTTTTTTATGTCCTGGACATGCAAAGAGAATGGAATGCGTCACATAGCAACCAGCGTTAAAATATTTGACTATCGCTTAAAAGCTACCATATTTCCCTTGCAACTACAAGAAAATTACCAATAAGATTGACATCTCGATATCTCGATTAACATGAACCATATGGAGAATAAGCGTTTGTAAAATTAGATTGTACAAGAGTAGAGAAAGTCATGTGAGTGTAACACATCAGATTTTTTTTATGTCCTGGACATGCAAAGAGAATGGAATGCGCCACATAGCAACCAACGTTAAAATATTTGACTATCGCTTAAAACCTACCATATTCCCCTTGCATCTACAAGAAAATTATCAATAAGATTGACATCTGATATCTCCATTAACATGAAGCATATGGAGAATAAGCGTTTGTAAAAATAGTTTGTACAAGAGTAGAGAAAGTCATGTGAATGTAACACATCAGATTTTTTTCAAAGTAAACGTTATTAACTGACTAATCTGGACTTTGCTTAAATGTAGCGTTGAAATGATGCCTTCCCTCTGTCTTCTTGGAACGTTTCAGATTCTTATTTTGTTTTCAGTACAAAATATATTGCTAGAGTTTTTTAAATTAGTAAGTGTGTATCATCAATTGATGCTGTTGGGCTAATGTGTTGCGGAAAGAGGAATCCTACCTTGCCACAACCTCATTTGCAAAAAAGTTCAACGTCAAGGCCCATTTTATGCAAAGTATTGCTGTATTTGCCCCTAAAGGTTGAATTAAAATACTGCAAAATCATCATCTTTCAAAATAATTTCCCTTTTTAGGTTATTTTTACTTTCTCTACTACGTAGGGAAAGTATTGTATTCCATCAAAAAATTCGATAGAGAGGTTTCACCGGAAATACATGTTTTAAGGCATCCTGAATCCAGAAAAAGCATTTATGGAAAAAGGTCCGAGTGTGTCGGTATGTATGTCTGTGTGTCTGTGAACACACAACTCAAAAACGAGTTGTCAGATAAATACTAAATCTGGCATTTAAATTCAGTATCTTCCAAAGATACGACACAAAGTTTTTCAAGAAACCTCCTGCACCCCAAACTACCATTTTTCGAAATGTTAGATTTTTCTAAAAGATGTCTGTAACGATTTTGATTAAAATACCAGACATTAAATATATTTCCATGACAAATACGATGCAGTCTTTAATATTGTTATATGCTGAGTAGATGGCCTCAAAGTTCACATGAAAATTAAATTAATTTCTAATACACAACACGTACATTGAGGGGACGTGTACTCACTTGACTGCGGAGGACCGAACCGTGGTGCGGAGGTTAAGAGGAAGGTGTGGGTTTTTCAGGGTACAAACCCATAACACAAATCTACTTACATATTCCTATATTTATTTCCCAACCGCTTGGGGTTCCTACATTATTAAATATGAAAGGTGAGAGATGTCCACCGATCCAAAAGCCGGCTTGTACACGCGATCCGCTTCTCAGGGAATCCTAACTAAGACAGACCACTAGCAAAGCTACCACTCAGGAGTGACGTAAACAACAATGTGTCTGGTAATGACAATGTAGAACAATTATATGTCTGGCAATAACTATTACAATGGCAATGTAACCCCCCAAATTATTAATACACCACAACATATGGTATTTTAATCAATAACCATTCTTTTATAAACTAAAAAAATCTAAAAATAACCCATGCAGAGGGTGGTTTGGGGTAGGGAGATTTCCTTAAAAATATTTTGTCGCACCTTTAGAAGGTACTGAATATAAATACCAAATTTTGTGTTCATCCAACTTTTCATTTTTAGTTATGTCATTCGCAGACACACACACACAAAGCTTCTTCTACAAATGCCCTTTTTGTATTCAATAGACCTCTAAACATGCATTACCGGTGAATTCTCGCTATTGAATTTTTGGATGTAATGTGATACTTCCGCTATTTACTAAAAATGTCAACTGATCTTTGGAGGCACAGGACCCCTTCAAAGTCTACAGAAGCCACGTAGTTCACAATCAGTGGCTACTCGTAGAATGTAGATTCTACTTCAGTAACATTAGCATAAGCACAAATGTCTAGAAGATTCTGTCTGTCACCCGTGCGAACGTACTGAGCTTAAAAAACTAACTGAATTCCCAGAATGTTTAAACTAATGTGTTCTATTCTCAGCCAATACTAATGACTCTCGTTAATCTGGCTTCCTAATTACCTTCTTCTTTCCGGAAAAATCTTTCAATTCAAGCTTACTACATTATACACTGATTTAATATACGGAAGTTATTTATTGCAATTAATCCACTATCTTAGTGTTATTTCTTTAATTATTTATATCCGCCCGTCAATAATTACAGTGTCAACAAAAAAGCCTTCGATGTTTCAAATCCTATTTACATTTTGCTTTCACATATATGCAAAACATAGACAATTTTTTCGTATTTTATTGGTTCAACTGAGATACCTAAACTACACAGAACGGAAGTAAATTAAGAAATGCATGAACAATGATAATGAATGCTTCCTTCTTGTATAATTTTTACTTTTTCTACTACGTATAGTAAGTATGGGAAGTATTGCATTCAACCCAAAAATTCAATACCGAAATTTCGCCGGAAATACATGTTTTGAGGTTCTCTGAAGTAAAAAGGCATATTTAGAAAAAGGTACGCGTGTGTGTCTGTGTGCCTGTGAACAGTATAACTCAAAAACGAAAAGTCAGAAAAATATCAAACTTGGTATTTAGATTCAGTATCCTTATAAGATCTGGCATGAATATTTTCAAGAATATCCCCTAACTCCAAATTACCCTTTACAGGAACAATTTTCAAAAATTTTGATTTTCTCAAAAATGGCTTTCACGATTTTGATTAAAATATCATATGTTTAAGATATTTTCGTGGGAAATTAAATGTACATGATGAATTTTCTGGGATTGTCCCCAAAACGTTCTCTTCATTCTGAATGACTTAGGCGTAACTGGTATATCATAAGAGTTAGGCAAAGATTTGCAACAACAAAAATGTAGATCTCGTTAAAACATATGTACATTTTTATTTGTCCATTGACAATTTCCGAGATATTCCTTGATATTGCACCTATAAGAAAATTAACACTATATAGTTTATGCAAATATTTATCTCGATTAAAATGAAGTGGATAGAGAATAAGTGTTTGTAAAAAAAAAGGTTGCAGAATAACAGAGAAAGTCGTGTAACACATCAGACTTTTTAATAATGGGCCATTCGACATATTCGTATCAAATTTCTGCCGACCTATAGGATAACTGAATTGACCGGTACGGTTCGACATTGGCACATCTGTAGAGGATGGATGACAAATATATTATTATAAATTGTATGCATTTGAGGATAAGCTTCTCAAGCAGGTATAAACGTCGAAAAGAAGTGTAGCAATTCCCCAGGCAATTCATGCACCATTTGTACTTCCATGCCTCAGCGAGGTCTTCTACACCACTCTATATATACGTACATTTGCTTTTATCTTAGTACCTTCCGCCATACAGCAGTAAGCTTTACATATCACAATTGGTTATCTGTGTCATATTATTCTTCTTATTCACTTCAAAGTAAGCATGTGCCCCCATCAGTCCTCAATAACGTTTACATTCATCTACTCCTGAGCCTTCATCCTATTGATCTGTATATCATTACCTTATTTTCTTTATATGCTCTTTCTATTATCATTAACACTAAATCTTTTTAATTCCTGATGTATATCTTTATCTTTATATGAATACCATTTAACTCCTCTCAGGAATTTCATTTTTTAAGTCTGTATTTGTTTTTTTTTTCCATAATGCACATCCAGAGGATAATACAGTTACATCCATTACCTCACAGGATTTTATTTTTGTATTTGTGTTAAATTTATGCTTAAATACTTAAAATTTGCTTACTTTAAAATGCATATTGGGTTCTTCATTATATCTACCATAATTTTCTGATTAGTTAATCATGATTCATTTCTAATATTTGATAATTTATTTTATTTTTATTCTTCCCTCGAAGTACGTCAAATACATTCATAAGCAATATGACCGTTTGTGAACACAAGAGATGGAAACGTCATTGGTTACAATACATTAGCATTATTTGTTGCTCATAAGGAAAGTTTTGGTATTATGGACTTTCGATGTTGAGCCTTGTGCAGAAAAATAATAGTTGAATTTGACTGTTCATAGATGCCATGTCGACGCAGGTTTTAAGCCGTTAAAGCCCAAATGTTTAACTGAAAATATTTTGTTAGTGGTTAATACCATGATAAAGGATGTAAATTGTATAATTTATTTGTATACCAGGTCTAAATTCTCTTTTTTTAGTTTCGTGTTTTATCTTTATTGAGCACCAGATACTGTCTTCATCAGCTGTTTGCACGTGCGCGCGCTCACACGCACACAATATTTTAAAGTAATGCGAAACAAAGCAAACGGAATCTTTTCCTTACAAAGGCTTGCTTGGCTTGGAGGAATTTAAGAATAATCTTCACCTTATACACTTGAAATTGAAGTAACGTGATATGAGTCCAGGTTTTCAGAATGAAAAGATAATGTTTCTTAACTGTGGATAACGATCAGCAATACAATAGTGTTGACATTTAGAGCTTTTCTCTGGCACCAGCAGCTACACTACCACAGTCTGGTATATTAATAAGTTTTTATGTTCACATGCATTAAGCTATCACTTCCATGGTTTTTAATTATTGCTCTGTTGCTTCTAAAAGTGGCATTTATGTCCCACGCAAGGCATTAAAATAAGTTACGAGACACTTTTATGTTAAACATGCCCTAATTCTGGCTAAGAAAAACCAAATCCAGAAGTTTTAGCATTTTTAAAACCTTTTAATTTCATTTGAGTGTTATTTCCTGCATTAAGGACTTAGGAAGAATGATGACCGGCAAAAACATACTGCAGTTTTATGCACAGTAAAATATTTAGCGAAAAGGACTACTGTTCGTTTTGTAATAGAAAAGAATAATATGCAAACAGCTGAACATTAGTTTGGAATAATGTTTTGCCTAACAAGTTACGAAATTATATTAGATCTTGTGTTACTTATGACTACCAGAATCCTTTGCCATACTATCGTCTAAGATACTTCCTTCTGGTTTTGCTCCTTTTTTATTTATTTTCTTCTTGATTTGTTGTTTAGACATTTCATCTGCATATCCTGTTCGTGCCACTTTCTATTTGGCCTTCCAATATTTCTTTTCCCTGTTGGTTTATAATTCTTAAAATGAAATAGTAGTCTCTGTGTACTCATTCTTTGAAGATGACTTATCCACTTAGTTTATTCCTTGGTGGATAGTCCTGTTACATTCCATGTCATGAATTTTAAATATCCCGATATACCCAGTTTCTTGTCCTTATTTTCCTCCTCTTCGTCATATTAGCTACCCGTGTCAAAATATGTAGATTTTCAGTAAAAAATTAATCCCCTGGTCGCGTTACGAGCAGTGCGCAGGCTAAGTTGGTGATGTGGTTCACAGCTTTCTGCCTTCAGCATGGAGGGTGCATTCCTTGGAGCTCCTACCTAGATACGACGTTTCTCTACAGCTCACGAGTCGCTTCTACCCACTGTGGATCAATCTTAGCTTTCTCTTCCTCTCATCAACAAAGCTAACTTCTTTGGAAAGGTCGTCTGGATAACAGAGTACTCATCCCTTCTACAAGGTAAGACCTCCAGAAGGGGCATTTATATTCTTTGGTTATTAATTTGATTTCGTATTTACTTGATGTTCACATTTGTTGAAAGGATCGGCAATAAAGTGTGCTTTTCTGGTGTCCGTATACATCAGTATTGCGCAGGTGTGGACAAAAGTAGGCTTATTGAGGTAATATTATAGGTGGGTAACACAATAATTAGCACTCTTTTCAGCACGATGTGGCTCCTGCTCACTAAGTATCAATTGTACTTAATGCTTTAGCCAAAATATTTCCAAGTAGGATATAGAGATTCAACGGAATGGCTACGAGGATACCTTAACACTATTATTCTTTTTCTTATGAATCTTCTTAAAGACGTTTTTGCAAGAATACCTTGTGCTGTTGACGACATGATTCGGTTCACTAGGAACAGACACCTAGAAATTGATACAAATAAAGAGTAGTAAAATGGGCGTCAGTATCAAATTTAGACTACAGCTGTATATAAATGCTCAAGATCAACAGTTTGAGTGTTCGCAAGAGTGATCTAATATTGTGTGTTGTGGTTCATAAATTTATATAATATTATTTTATGGTTTCTTTGCATTCTTTTATTTCCTTTCCAAACACCTACTTTTGCCCACTCCTGTATATTTGCTTATTTGCACAGTTTAAACAAACTAAATAAAATGAAATGAACAAGGATAGAAAATAACCTTTTTTTAAATAAGTAAGGTAACACATACAGTAAATTAATGTAAATATTTCTTTTAGGTTCTAAAAACTCGCTTTATTTTCAAAAATCATATTTCGAAATGATCTACATCCCTGCGATGGTACTCAAACAATGCAGGTCATGGAATCTATGTAATTGCAATTTAGCCCGATTAACAGTAATTTTTCGTCGGACCTTGTCTTTTATGTACGAATGGAATTAATCCATATTTTCGTTTATACCTGGAAAAAATAATTTTAGAAAAAATAATTGTACATAAAACATCTGATTAATATAGGTAGGTGACAATATCTCTGTACTTCATTATGGTGTGATTCCGGAAAGCTGGAGCATAGCCTCAGTAGAAATTCTAGGAGAGTGTGATTTTGTACCATCTTAATGAAACCATGTGACTTCCAATACAAGTTCTGTAGTGAGAAACCGGAAGGATGGCTCAGGCGGTTACGTCTATGGTCGGCATTCGGAAGATCGTGGGTTTGATTCCCGTGGCCGACCTTCCCAAAAGTCATATAAAACCCCCAAATATTTAATGTTATTAAGCCCTCAATAACTAAACCTATGTGAGCCACAGACGAATAGGCAATTAGTGCCTTTATATCCATTTGCCTACAAATATTTGATTAATTTAATCATTGCTCCAATATATCAATTTTCAAAAAAAAAACCTAACTTACCAAAAAAGGTCCCATGGTTTTTAAGGGGGTTTTCCATGGTCGCGAGGCGAATGCTGGGAAGGATTCTCAATCCTCCGAATTTCCTGTCCCTCCAATTCATCTCCATTCTCATTTCACTCCATCTTTCATTTGTTGGTTTCTTTCAGGATTGGAAGTGTTGGCGATGGTATTTCGTGCAGCATGGGGGAAAAAGGGTGCTCTTTATGACTCTCTCCATCCCTGACCTTTGGCTGGCTGCCAGGGGGTATCCAAAACCGCTTGAGGGGCGTTGCGCCCCTCTGTGTGGGGTGTAATACCCAGTCTTCCTGTCCGTCTGGCGGGGAGTCTCTCTAGCTGGAAAACTTGGGGACCCTACCATTGCTGTGCCGGTCACTCGGTGTATCCTCTCGACTCATCTTTACTACCGGGGACACCCCCTTGTGGGCATAGTTAAAAATATCCTCATGTGGATCAGTGCCGAGTTCCCTCCGTCGCCAGTCCAATCTATTCCAATCTATAGCGAGAAGGATCTTAAACTTCTGGTATTTGTAATTATCTTCTCTTTTTGCAACAGTTGGAAGGCTAAGTAAATACTTTTATGGATATCACATGTTGAGACACAGAATACAACGGTATGTTTTCAAAATTACCTGTTTCTATCACTTTTCCGACAAGAGTTTGTCAATTTTGAGAACTTATCATTTCTTGAAGAGAAACATCGTCCATTTGCAATAATTATTTGCACGCTGCTTTATCTTATGTTATACCACCCCGTTTGTGTGCGTCTTAGACCTACCAAAATTATTCAGACGTAAGGGGGATGTCTCTTGATCCAGCGGTTGTTAACAGAGTCAAGGTGTGTTGTGCCTTCAAACAAGTGTGAGCAATTCCCTAACGGAGCGTCGGAGCATGGTGGTCGCTTAACAAAAAATGTTCCCCTCAGCAAGATTTTTCGTACCTCAGAGTTTATCGTAGAGGTCCTGAAACACACTGTATACCAAGATCCTACGGTGTGACTTTTTATTTTAGTTACACAAATGCTAAACTGCTGCTTTTTTATTCAGGTACCTAACAACTTGTATATTTAGTCAAATCTTGGTATTGAATTTTTGGTTGGTGTACAATAATTCATCTACATATTGCATAGGAAACATGCAAGAGAAAAAATAGAATAATTGAATCCCAAGAAGCTGGATGGACTTTAGAAATATAGCAAATATTCTCTAGTACTTTATTGCCATAGCACTGCCACAACAGTACACTCGGCCAGCATTCGTCATTGCTACCTCCAAACCTTCCCTCAAAGAAGAAACATAAAAACTAGCCAACAAACCAAGTTATGGGGCACGAAAGTTGCAACCATCGGAAGGAAAAAAAAAGAAAAAAAAAAGAAAGGCTTCCCGATCTGAAAAACGAACATGCAGGACTCACAGTAAAGGCTCGCGAGAGCGTTCGAGCAGAGCATAAGATATGGAAGTTAATAAATTATGTATGAGCATGTAGCGTATTCACTTTAAAATATTCAAGTGGGGAGAAAATGGGGACTCGAGATTTTTGAACGGAAAGGTTCACGCACTGGAGAAGTTCGCGTCAAAGTAACTTCTTGAACTTTTATGTGTAAAGGAAAAATAAATTTTCCGGCTGGCACAAGTGGATTCTCCCGGAACGTTCAATATTGTATAATGAGATACATTCTATTGAGCTAATGTAGGCCACCGAAGAGCCAAGCTCATAAAGAATGGGAAGATAGTCGGATGCCACGAAAGAGACGAAGTTGAGGCCACGAATGACAAATAAAAGCTATAAGACAGCAAAACTGTATCAAAGAAATAAACAAGGAGTAAAAATCATTAAATCTCTTCGGATTACCGCTAATGAGATAATAAAGCCGGTAACCTACAGTCCCAAAAATAAGCAGAGTGTTTTAGTTTTTAAATATTTTATATTCCAGACCCAAAAGATTATAAAGCTAGCTTTTAATGGTTGAGCGACCAACCTCCGTGTTGTGTAAAAGCCATGTCTGTCTCACATTCAAGAAGTCTCGAGTTTGAATCTCGGTAAGGGTGATTTTAAGCTTTATGGACCTTGGACACATTTGAGCATCATTTCACTCATGTTATGAATTCATCGCCCGATATGTCGTACCCATTTAAATGACGTCAAACTATACATTTAAAAATCTGCTGTGATACATTTACATGACTTTCTCTAACCTCTCTCGTGTATTAGTATACAAACTATTCTTACTAAAGCTTATTTTTCTGCGTACCACATTTTAATCCAAACAAACCTTTTCGGAAATAGCTGCCTTGCACATTTCGTTATAGATACAATGGGAGCAGCAATACTCAAATTTTTGGACCAACGCTATATGCTGGCCTTAAAATGCCATACCCTCTCCATGACATCGCGAGAAACAATTGAAAATCGACAGGATTTGAAAATAATGATAAAGAATTAAACAATTCGCATCATTAATGTCGGATATCTCGGAAGTGGCTGTCACAAAAGAAACGTTATTTGAAATAAATTCCGTGTTTAAAAGAGACCTACATCTTTTTAGTGCGTTTTCGTCTATCGTTTAACGTCTACCAGTTCTACAAGATTATATAAAATTGCTTCCAAATGAAGAGGACTTCTATTCCCAGAAAATGCAACATATGCACTGTATATCTCATGTAAATATCTTTAATATATGGCATTTAAACAAATTCATTAGCATTTTTATGAAAAATAAAAAAATAAAATAATGTTCCATGTAAAGAATGTTTAGGCTGGAAGATTTACATAAAAATATTTGTGCAGTAGGATTAGCCTATGAAGTCCTTTATTCGTAAGGAACATTCTATAATGTTGCAAACTGGTAGACGTTAAGCGATAGAGAAAACACACCAAACAAAATAATGTAGGTATATTTAAAAACATACAAATACCTTTCTTGTGATATAACCGAGATATCCGTCATTAATCGTTCGAGTTGTTCAATACTCCACGACTCTACGAAGTCCTGCCAACATTCAGTTATTTATCGCAACTGCATGAAAAGTAAGACTAGTATATAGCGTACAGTTCTCTAACATTTGAACTATCGTTATTCCCGTTGCATTTATAACAAACAAAATGTGTAATTTAGCTATTAGTGCAACGCTTTATCTGATTAAAATGAAGTAGACAGAAAAACAAGCTTTCGACTGCTAAGTTAATACATGATACAAGCTAGAGAAAGTTGTTTAATGCAATACCATGTTGTTTTTTTTTTGTTTTTTTTTTTGTTTTTTTTTTTGTTTTTTTTTGTTTTTTTTTTTTTTGCTTTCTCAACTACGTTTGTAAGTAGAAGAACTGTATTCCATTAAAATTTGATACCCACATTTCACAGAAATACATACTTTGAGGTCCTTAAAATTCAGGAAAAAAGGATTTTTAGAAAAATATCTGTGTGTGTGTGTGAACTCAAAAACGAAAATTCGGATTAGTACAAAACTTGGTATTGCTTTTCAAGAAAATTGCCTCGCTCCAAACCACCCTTTACATGGAAAAAGTTTTGAAATTTTTTATTTTCTCAAGAACGGCTCTAACGATTTTGATTAAAATACCATATGTTTGAGATATTTTCATCGAAATTAAATGCATATATTTAATTTTCTGGGAATTTCCCCCAAAGTACTCTTCATTCTGAATGACCTTTGCATAACTGGTAAACAAAATTTACCAGTTATGCAAACTGGTGATCTCGTTAAAAGACAACTTATGCTATATACTTTTTTATGAGTCATCCATTTCCGAGATATTCCTTGTTATTTGTTTGCATCTTCCAATACCTATAATTATTCTCAAACGGGAATTTGTATTGTGTGTGTGTGGGGGGGGTGTGTATGGGTGTGGACATGCAAAGAGAATGGAATGCTCCACAGAGCAACCAGCTCTTAAAAGATTTCACTATGGCTTATAGTCTACCATGTTCCCTTTGCACCCACAAGAAAGTTAGCAATAAGATAAACATGAAGTACATGGGGAATATGCGTTTGTAAAAATAGTTTTTACAAAAGTAGAGAATGTCATGTGAGTGGAACATATCAGATTTTTTACAGATACTTCATGTTGATCGATATAAACATTTGCAGATAGTTTCATTACATATTTTGTTGTAGGTACAAGAAGGATAGAGGAAACCAAATAGATAGTGAGATGTTTAAAAGTGGTTGTATATGACTTTCAAAATCCATACGACCTCCATGGCATCGCGAGAAACTGGTAAATAGCAACTGGATTTAAAACTACAAAGTATTGAACAATTAAACCAATATTAACGTCATCTATCGGAAATGGCTGATCCTATAATAATTTTATTTGAAATAAATTGTGTGTTTTAAAGTGAGATACATTTCCCTTAATGATTACCAGTTAGATAAACTGTTAACAAATTCATTCCAAATGAAATATCGAATTTTTGTGTTAAATTTAATACCTTCCCTACTCACTAAATAGTACTAAATAGTAGGGTCTTTAAAAATTATGTGACATATTTACATGACGTTCTGTATCCTCTATCGTTTATTACTGAGTGTAGAACTATTCTTAACTAAAACTTGTTTTGATATTTACCACTTTAATCCATATAAAACTTGCAGAAAGCTACATTACACATTTCGTTATAGATACAAAGAGAACAGCAAGAACTGGACGCTATATGCCGGTCTTAAAATTTCATATTGTTTCCATCGCGAGAAACAACTGCATGTTGAAAGGACTTCAAAGAATCATCAAGAAATGTACAATTCAAACCATTAATAACCGTTATCTCAGAAATGGATTCCGCCACAAAAAACTTCTTCAAAATAAATTATCTCCCTTAAAGATATAAACATTACTTGTGTCGTACGCTTTGTCTATCGCTTAACGTTTACCAGTTATACAAGATTATTATAAAATTTCTTCGGAATGAGGAGGCCTTCAAAAGCTATTCCCTGAAAATTCAAAATGTATGATATTTGGCAAATAAATATCTTTAATATATGGTATTTTAATGAAAATTGGTATAACCATTTTTTAAAAATTCAGAGTGCTCGAAAAATGTTCCATATAAAGTGTAATTTGGGATGGGGGGATTTTCTTGAAAATCTTTGTGTTGCATCCGTGGATGATACTGATTTTAAATAACAAGTTTCGTACTTATCCGGCTTTTAGTTTTTGAGTTATGCTGTCCAAAGGCGTGCGCATGCGCATGCACACACGCGCGCACACACACATATATATACACAATGGTGTACAAAACCTAAGGACGATATGGGTAAAGTAACATAACAAATGAACTACATGGTGGAAGTAGATGAAGATGTGGGAGCATGTTGCCAGAGGTCTCTCACACGTACACAGAAAGCTGGACGTCACATGACGTGAGTGTAGCGAGCCTATAGTGCCAAATGTGTCTGGTCCCGCAACACGGGGCAGTTGACGAAACAGGGCAAGACGGTGTGTGACAATTAGCGAGTTGTTACGGTGCACTGTAGTGGCGTTCTTCATTGCAACATGGCCCGTAGACACCATTTGGATGACCTCACACGGGGAAGATTCATCAGGAAGCTGGAAGAAGGGCGATGTGTGACGACTGTTGCTCAGGAGTTTGGAATTACTCACCGCATTGTTTCACGTGCATGGGGAATCTTCCTAATCACAGGCACTACTATCCCAAGGAGAGCTGGTGGTCGACAACGCTCAACTACAGCAGCAGATGACCGGTACACTGTGCAAAAGGCAAGACGAGATCCACGCCAAACAACGGATGCAATTGCAACCACATTTAACGGGACAGTTAGGCACGCAATCTCACGATACACAGTGGCACGGCGACTACACAGAGGTGGTCAATTTGCTCGATGACCAGTACGTTGTGTTCCATTGACATCTGCACATCCGCGGCACAGTTTGCGATGATCCCAAGAGCATCAAAATTGAACCAACGATGAATGGGGTCGCGTGCTCTTCTCGGATGAGAGCAGATTCGTGTAAGTAGTGATTCACAACTTACCCTCATCAGGCTAGAGGTGGGAACACGTAATGAACCTACGAACATCCTTGAAATGATCGTTTTGGTGGTCCGGTGCTATGGTTTGGGGAGGTATAATGTTGCATGGGCGCACCGACTTCGAAATCTTTCAACTCTGTACGCTCATTGGTCAACGTTATTGTGATACTGTACTCCTTCCCCCATGTGCGTCTTTTCAGAGGCGCAGTCGCCCCTGAATTCATTTTATGGATGACAATGTGCGTCCGCAAACAGCGTAGGTGGAGGATCTCTTGGAAAGAGAGGATATTCGTGGAATTGACTGGCCTGCCCGTTACCCCGATTTAAATACCTCGAACACCTGCAGGATGCTTTGGGGAGACGCATTGCAGCACATCCACATGCACCAAAGACCATCCAACAATTGTCAATAGCACTGGTGGAGGAATGGAACGCCCTACCACAAGAACTACTTACCAATCTTTTGGCCAGCATGGGAGCACGATGCAGAGCATGCATTGCTGTCCGTGGTGATCATATATCCTTTTAAGCACCATGAATCTGTTTCTGTAAATCTAGAGATCCATCATATGTCGTATTGACTTTAGTGTAGGTTATAGTCTATGAATAAAAGTGGCATTTCTGTTCGTCTCTTTGCATATTTCGTTTAGTTGCTTACTGTAGCATACCGTAGCAGTTCCCTCTATGTATGATTCAAGTTTCATCGAGCTATGTTACTTGGCAGTGTCACAGCATGCGAAGATTACATTCGTCCTTAGGTTTTGTACACCAGTATATATATATATATATACACACACACCCACGGAAATGCTTCCAAAGATGCTTTGTTTGAATTCAGGGGCCCTCAAAACGTGTATTTGTGGTAAAATCTCGGTATTTAATTTTTGGGAATTTCTGTATGTTCTAAGTATGTGGCAGAGAAAGTAAAAATCAAAGCGATACCAAAGAACATCTTTTAAATGGTAAAGGGCACAAAATATGTTATCGCCCATAAATAGTGTGCTTTAAAGAGACCTACATTTTATAAGGAATGCGATTTTTTCTATCCTTACGGTTTACCAGTTACCTAAAGCTCATTCAGAATGAAGAAGACTTCAGGTGTTACTCACAGAAAATTCGAGATACAGATTTTATTTGTCTCGAAACTATCTTAAACATGTGGTATTTTAATCTGAAATCGTTATAGCCGTTTTCACAAATGGAAAAATAGCAAAATAGTTTGTGTATAAAAAATATAAAGGATAATTTGGGCTTGGTGTATTTATAGAAAGTGTTTTTGATGCATCGTTAGCAAATGATAAGCTTAAATACAAAGTTTGCTATTGAAGCAACCTTTCATTTTAAAGTTGTGATCTCTCTCTCTCTCTCTCTCGCTCTCTCTCTCTCTCTCTCACACACACACACACACACGAGAGCCCTTTTTCTAAAACACTTTTAATTCCGAGACCTCAAAACGTGTATTTTCAGTGAAATATACATTCCGAAATTTCGGGTGGAATACAGTACTTTTTCTATGCTTAATATACGTAAGAGAAAGTAAAATGCCACTACATAGATAGTAGAGAAAGCAAAAATCTCATGTGCTGCAGTTACACGATTTTTTTCTACTCAATCTCCTAAAAGTGCTCTTACAAAATCTTATTGTTTTGTATAATATTTTTTAGTTCCATTTATACCCTTTAATTACAGTAGTCTTTTCGGCTTTTTGACTAAGGCAATGGTGTTAACACTAGAACGCCCAGAGGGGTCAAAATGACCCTTAAGTGATTGCTATGTTTCACAGAACGATTAGAGCAATATTTTCTTTTATGAGTTACATTCATTTGTAATTTACTTTCATTATCTGAAAAATGGGGAATTTCCCAAAACTGATGATGATTTTTTGCAGTTTTTACCTCTAATGGCCAGAGGGGCCATATTGACCCCTTTAAGCAAATACTCAAGTTTAGTTTATTGGTATATCTTAGGTTTATTTCATGAGCTCCCACACTCCAGTATTTTACTTTATAATGTAATAATTAACTTTTCTTCATATTATTGCGGCATAAATAAAAAAATGGACTCAATATGATTTACCTTTGTCATTCCCTTGCAAACAGCAGTTTAATGCATACACTTCCATATTGAAGCGATTTTATCTGTAGCTCCGAAACGTCCCTTTCGTCAGCCACGCAATTTTATTTTATGATGTAATAATTAGTTTTTACTTATATTATTGTTATATGAACTAGCAAAAATCCTCACTATACTCCGCATTTTTGTTTGTCATTCCCTTGCAAGTATCAGTGTTACAACGGTGATGGTAATGTGAACGTTGAAATGTATCCGAAACGTGAAGATGAGCTACTTTCAGAGTTCTGGAGAGTGATTCAGATGGTAGTGAACTTTATTCTGACGACTCAGAAGAAGAGTTTATATCGCAGATAACTAGATAAGATGAATCATCTAGTACTAAATGATACTGATTCTCAGCAACTTGCAGAGGAACTGCGCTCTATGTAAGTATGAACATGTACATTGAGATAACATGAAGTAAACTTCTGCGCTTGCGATATGCTTATGTTTCATTGAAAATGACTCCAAATGACCTAGGCTTACCTAGACTTTAGGTAAGTATATTATATTATGTATGGCACGTCCGTGGACTTCTTCCATCATTGTTATTCAAGTACCTGTGGAATGACTTTTGTTGCCATTAGTAGTTAAAAAGCCCAAATGCCTTACTGACGTAAATTCACAAAAAGATTTTTCTTTAAATTTATTTATTTATATATGCATGTGTTGTTTTTTTTTGCGTAAATTGCCTTCTTCCAACTGCCATATCAATTGCTGCAATGACATATCGACGTCACGCAGTGTGACTGTTCGTAGTTTGGATCGCATGCGGTCGAACACGGAAGCATTGACAGCAAATATGTTTAAACAGGAGGCAAACACAAAATATACTCTGGAATGTTTTGTCATTAATTACGAGTATTAAACACGCAGATTAAATGTAGGCTTTCAAATCAAACACCAGCTATTTACGAGCAATTTAAATCACTAGAAACGTATACGGAAAATAGAATCGTAAATCAATTCTCAAACGTACCGATTCAATAAAAAGGATGAAATTGGTTTAATCGTCTGTGTTACTACTATTTAAAGGCAGAAACTGATGAAAAGTTTCCAACTATTTTGTGGTTTTACTTGATACTTACATAGCAACGATAGGAAAAGCGGCACATTTCACTCCTACATAGATACTCCACAGAATAATTAAATATTCTCTTTGATCATTGCAAAAAGGGTACATTATGTGTTTCTCCTGGGCTTTAATTTGATGCAGGCTATTTTATTTCGATATACGCAGATATATAATAGCATGCAAATTGGTTAATATTTGTTCTAATTTCAATCCCTTGTTATTTAACGTAGTTAAATGTATTTGTCTTGAACTGCTTTGCACATAAAGTCCCATCATGCCACTTACGTTAATTCAACAAACTGGTAAAGGTCATTAGTAACGAAATGAAATGTCAATGAAGCAATGTGTAAATCACCTGGGAAAAGATCTGGTGAATATGGAGGATGCGAGAAAACTTCCCACTTGAATCTTCTGAGCTCCGCCTGGGTCAAGATTCAATTTGGAAGTTTTCTCGTATCCTCCGTATTCACCGGAGCTTGCCTCAATTGATTTTCAAATGTTCCTCCAACTCAAAGGTAAGCACTTTTAACACCGAGTGATGAAGTCAAATCGATGAGCAGCTGGTTACGAGCACAGGATGCGGCCTGGTACAACATTGACTTGGTAAATCTTTTGTTACGTCCCCAAAAATGCTTGGAAAAACATGTTGACTATGTAGAAAATTAACTGAAGTATTGTAAAATATAAATAAAATTAATTCAACATGATCAATTGTGTGTAATGTTTTTTATAAATTAGGGAAACTTACTTATTACAACACGTGAACACCTCGATTGCAAGGTAACAGAAATGGTATTTAGGTACCTTTTCTATCGCTTTTAAGGTTTGTTTTAATGTGTAACGCGTTGAATAAATTTAAGCGCTTTGGTAAACCAAATTTTCATACCTATTTTATTTTCAGTTTCTTATAGATCGGATAGGTATTGCTTTATCAAAGAAAGCACATATGTTAAATATAATAAAATATTCAGAGGAATTCATGGTCAACGCTAATATTACTTTGTTTATCTACTAAACACTTTGGAAACAACTAACACTGCAAAACTATTTGACACCAATAGTATAGTTTAATTAGTTCTACGTGCTTTACGGTTATTGAAATCTTCTTATTTCCAAGTTACGTAATGCTTGCGGTGGAAAAGATGGCTCTAGGATCCCGGTCGTATTGGTATTTGTGCTCCTAACGTAGCAGCGACTATGTAACAGCATGGCATTATATTTGTTACGTATCTTTCCCAGAAGAGTTCTCTTTCTGAGGGTTCCTTCCCTTCAGTTTTTACAGAGTTTTTAAATCTGACGTGGTAAACCGATGTAACTCTAGTGTTACCGTGAAGTTATCATTATAGCGTGTTTATAACATGTTTTGATTTACTCATTGCTGTATTCTCAAGCACTATGCATAGATGAAAATATTTTTGAATGAAAATTATGTTTTTTACTTTAGGAAAACCATTATTAGCTCTCCTCTATAACAAATAATGATATTTGATTTTACAAAAAATAATGTGTATATTTAGTATTAGTTGTACAGGGAAATACCACACACATTTTTTACTTCTCAACAAGTTTTCTTTCTTTCTTTCTTTATCTCTCTGTTTACCCTCCGCATATGTAGGATTTGCAAGCGGGTCAAGAGGCCTTTCGAGGAGTAGACGCTTTGGATTGGATAGAATATTCAGGATGGGTGATCAGCCCGTAGCCTGGTATGAGAGCGAGGAAGTAATGATATGAAATGATTGTGAAATGGATAAAACGAAAGGTGATGGAGCAGTTGGTGGAATGAGTGGCGGGGGAACCCGGAGAGAACACGCCCAGATTCCGCTTTCTACATCACAAATCCCAAATGCTGGTCCCTGGGATCAAACCCGGGCCACTTTGTGAGAGACGAGCAGAGCAGTCTAACCACTCGGCCACGGCGCCGCCGCCGCCGCCGCCACCACCGCCGCTCAATCCATTCTTGCTTTCTTTACCACGTACCTAGTAGGTAGAGAAGGTATTCTATTCCACCCAAAAATTGTATACCAAGATTTCATCGAAAATAACGTTCAAAAAATGCAGTTTAAGAAAAACGTCCGTGTGCGCGTGCGTGTGCGTGTGTGTGAACAGCATGATACACTAAGATTTTCAGGAAAATCCGTCACCCCAAACTATCCTTCACATGGAACATTTGATTTTTCTAAAAACTGGTTCCAACGATTTTGATTAAAACACCATATATTAAAGATATTTACATGGCAAATACAATGTGTATCCTGAATTTTCTGGGAATAATCCAGGAAGTCCTCTTCATTCCGAAAGAATTTTGTATAATCTTGTATAAATTGTAAACATACGACAGACGAAAACTTGGAACACAAAATATGTAGATATCTTTAAAATACATAATTTGCTTAAAGTAATTTTTTTGTGGCATAAGCCGTTTATGAGATATTCGTTATTAGAGGTTCGAATTGTTCAATACTTGTCATTCTTTTGAAGTCCCATCGATTTTTAGTTGTTTTTTTCGCAATTGCATCGAAACCGTATGGAATTTTAAGGACGGAATATAGCGTCCAGTTCTAAAACATTTGACTGTCGCTGTTCTCTTTGTATTTGTAACGAAATGTGTAGTGTAGCTGTTTTGGGGACGTTTATTTGGATTAACAGTTTGTATACCCACTAATAAAGATAGATGGTAGCGAAAGTCATGTCATTGTATTACAACAGATTTTTATTTTTGTAATTATTAATTATACCAATACCTAAGGTACCTTGCTACACCATTTTGCCCTTTTTACGGTGATATTATGCGGATTATCAGTTAATTAAATTCTGATATGTGGTGTCTTTTCTGCCTCTAGCCGCTATGTGAAAATGCTCATTTGAATATTGATTATCCCAAGGAACGGGTACAATCCCGTTTTATGTTATCTTTTTCTTTTATGTGTGTGTTATAATTAAACAATATTTAATTACATGAAACACCTCAATTTTTTAATATGAAAAATAATCAATTACACATGAAATAATTTTAAAAATACTTAGATAAAGACGTTTACAATTATTAAGTAAATAAATTTGTTTGGTTAATTTCCAAGGTTTTATATGTTTTACATTGTTTACTTAACGTCCTACTTCTTTTTCTTTACCTTTTTCAGAATAATAAAACCAAATATAATTAAGCATTTACTGTTAGTCGTTCACCGTATTATTTCTGCTACAAGCACAATAAGAATGAAGAGGATTTCGGATATTTGCACTTATTTTGTGTTACATATCTCTATCACCAATATCTCAAAACTATAATTTTTTCAAGACATTTATCAGTTTTGTAAATCAACGAAGTTTCTGGCTTTATTTCTAATGACAGACTGTAGAAAACGCAAAATTTGTATTCAGGAACCCCAAAAGGTGAATTTTCAATAAAATGTGAAGGAGATTACTCTACTTAGCATAGATATATAATAGAGAAAGTTAAAGTATGAAAGAAGTCGATAATAAATTACGTTACCAGGACTGTACTACTCTCTGTACTGCTCAGTATACTTATATATTTTCAGAATCATTCATCTTTACCATTCATGCGTAATCATTAACATGTCGCCATTCATATACAGAGGCAGACAAAAGTACTTGTATACAGTTTTAAAAATTCTAGTAGCAAGTTAATGACCATCAAATACTCATTTTTAAATACAGAAAGAACAAAGAGTGTTACAGTTCACTTGTTTCGACAGCTTTCAATGTCTTGCATATTATTATTTAACAATTATTTGAAAAACATAGGGATTTTTAACGGTTTTGTACGTAGTGTTTAACATAATTACTCTTCATGCATTAAATGGAGGGATTTTTCTTCTGTGTTATCCCCCTGATTTTGAAATGCCAATAGGTTTTCATTTCTAGGACGAATAAAATGTCAATCAGAAATTGTCAACGTTTTAACTTAACTTTCTCATTGACGTATCAAATTTACGACATTACAGATTTATTTCTCCAGCAGTTAGAATTATACGTCAATAGAAATATCAAACAGTATACACAAAATATTGCACTACTGAGCCCATATAATTGTTGGTTATCATACAAGGGGTAAAAGTAGGGTTTTATTTCGTAATCCTACAAACAAAATAAACCACTTTTAATACCTCTTTTTAACACAGTATTTTTTTAGACGGCGCTTAAATTTGCATAATATCAATAATGAAATATTATTAATATACTGATTGCTGAAACTAAGGGATAACGTTCCTGAAACCAGCGAAATGACGTTAAAAAAGTGAAATGTTAGATGTATGGATTCGCCAGCGGTCATTTTCAGTGAAATTATTTTCCCAATGTTTTGCCTACAGGGCAATGAATCAATTAAATTCTATACCGTATTGCTTCCTGGAATTTTTGGATAAGTACTTCTGGTGTCATTCTTTCTGCTGCTTCTGTAATTTCACCTGGCTTTTCCATTTCAGCAAATTAAAGAATGAGCTAATTCATGAATAGGAGCATGAATAGGACTAGAAATTAACTTACTCTCCTTCATCCCAGGTGCAGTAATAAATAAGTTTTACAATGGGCTGCAATAAATTATATTTATTATGGATAATTATAATGTGAACAGATAATGCGAGCGCCATGAGAAGTTAATCATGTAAAAAGGTATAATAAAAAGTAAAAAACCTAATCAAACCAAGTCGAGCTATTAAACGTGTGCAAATACAAAGGATAATTGCCATGTGATTGGACTTGAAACCAAAGTTGGTTACAATGAAGATTAGCGCAATAATGCCATAATCTAAAGATTTTAGCTCGTGGGCTCTGTGTTAGAGGTTCTACATTTAGGCCATGCTGTCTAAAACAAATTAATAATTCCGAAAGCGACACAGATGAAAAGGTTGAGGTAGAATATCTTTTCTTTTTTTAGCACCACGCTTTGGGCGCCTAACTTGAGTGTTGTTGCCCCACTGTTGGAGAGCCAAACTTGGAGTTGTTTATTACTGCTGTTTGCACCACGTATTGCGGTACGATACAAACTTTCCGGTGGCCTTCGCCCCCAAGTTTAAAAAATCAACTATGTATTTTAATGTTTATTTAAATGTTATATATTGTGGCGTATGCAGGCATTGTTGTGCATACGTGTCCTTGATCACCTGGATTGGAGATGGCGGTTGTAGTTTAGGTGGGGGTAGTAGTTTAGTTGGCGTCCCCCACGCGATTAGCGTGGCTTGGGTTTAGGGAGTCAATCAGTGAGTAGAGGTCAACCGGTCAAGACGTGGTGTTACGCTCTCTCCATACAGCAATGTATGGCGTCCTCGCCCGACAGGCATGGGACTAAGGAGATAGGTAATGTACCCTGTTTTATCTAATAAACCCCTTACCATCCAGATCTTTCCTGTTTTATTTACGATAGTATAAAGCTCCTTTTTCCCATTCTAAACCATGTAGGTGTCATTTTGTCAGATATCCAATAATATTTTGCATTTCCATTTTAGCTGCGTCCCTAGTTGTGGCCTCGCCTTGTTTAAATTATTAAAATTTGTTAACTACCTGATACCTCTTTAGCGAGTGCTCTGCCCCCTTGAGCGTGTTGTTTAGAGGCTGCGACAATATGTATGCCTCAGCTGCGTCAGTAGTAATTCGCAGAAACACGTATCTCTTAGCAGAGGTGGTATGGCTAAAGAATGAAGGCTTACACAAATTATAATAATATTTACCTTCGTTTTATTAATCTTTCACACGATTAAATAACACTTCCTGATATATCGAAATGTAGAGCTGTGAGACTGTTACTTGTACTTTTTAACACGTAACTTTGTATTATTCACGCCGTAATTAATTTCTTTTATGTCTCACAATCAATACGTACCGAGCGAACTGCTCGGGAACGCTGCCTTCTAGCGTCTAGCGTCTACTGCCTAAATTCGTACATTTACTCTATTTAAAGTCTCTGATTGCCTAATCCTACTCCAATAGAATACTTTTTATTTAACTTAAGCTTTTTCTAGTTGTTGATTGGCTATTTTAAACTGTTTTAAATATTACATTATTGTTCCAAGAATTATTAGTAGCATTATTAAACTTTCTAGTTTATTGTCCTAAGGTTACCTCATTGTTACCAACTTTCGGCTTCTACTTTATAATTCTATTTGTTACGGAAAGTAACTTGCTTCTATTCTCACAGCTCCTACATTGTTAAATTACGTAATACATTCACGTGACATTATTATACATGCACATAATAATATAAACATAATACAGTCACTGTAATATACATTTTATATATTATGAAATACACATGTTGCTTTTAGGCGAACTGTTATTATATTTTATTTTATACAATTAGACTGATATTATTTAAGTGATAAAATACTGCCTCAAGGTTGAAAAATTGGTGCAGATTTCAAAACGTTATAAACTAGTAAAATTAAATACTTTGTAAAAGGTAACAACACGTCGAATATAATACCGCTTGTTCTTTCTGCGTACCATAAAAGAGAAGTTTATCTACACTAATTTGGCTCCTAGAAAGTTTTAAAGTGAATAAAAATACCTCTGTCCGCCTCTGTATCTCTGTACCTTAGTTATATAATAGTAAGAAATTCAATGGAAATGCTCACCAAGTTCTTCGCTAACCTTTTTCTAAATTTTAGGAGTAGAAATAAGATGAGAATCAACAAATTACATTAACTTTTTAATATATTGCATCCTCTTTTAGTTGTCGTGATCATGGTTATAACACGCTAACAAGAAATCTAGTTAAAACTTTATATTTCTCGTGTTTGTAGGTAACAGAATGACATCGAGTATTCTTATAGTGTGGTAGGAGTAGCGACTTCCTGGCTTGTACATCCCACTAAGGGTTCCGAGGCTTGGAGACCGCTCCATTCGGAGAACAAAGCGCTACAAAGAGCATCCTTTTCCCTTGCCATGCAACACCGAGACACTCGGCGATACTTGCAACCCTGAAACGGACCAAGCAGATGAAAGGTGAAGTGAAATGAGAATAGAGTTGAAAGGTAGGGTCAGGAAATTCGGGGATATAATGAGGCTTTCCTGCATTCGTCTAACGACCCAGGAAAACCCGAAAAAACCCATGGGTCAGGATGGTGGGCAGCGGGAATCGAATGCAGGCCACAGACGTTATCGCCCGGGATATTCCACTTGGTTAGTGTGTGATGTGTACCATATATTCTTTTATATAAAATATTTGAAAGTGACTAAAAAAAAGTTTTACAAACAATTTAATTCTGTTTCTGCGTTCCTTAATACAACAAAGGCAATAACTAGCACATAATTTTAAACAGTTCATCGGCAGGTTTGTATCATATTAACGTAAAGTAGATAAGAACGAGATTTATGTACCTGGGAACTTTAATAAGTGAAGAAGGTCCCGTGACTGTTGAGGGTTTTCTTCATTTATCAGCTTTGAATGTATTTACTATAACTTAAAATAAATTGATCTACCTAAGAAGCTATCTTAAGTTTCTCTCCAAGATATAAGTATACAGGGGGACCATCTAAGTTGAGACTGTACAATATCTCCAAAACTAAGCGCTGAAGAAAGAAATGCCTTTCATAATAGTTGCTTGATATTATGGGGGAAAGTAAATGCTGTTAGTCGTGTTTTGTTTGGAGTACGTTATTATGGTCATTTAAAGTCAATTTAAATTTGATCCAATTGTATGTTGTTATTTATAAAATTAAATTGACCATAAAACGACCATCGCAACGTCCTCCAAACAAAACACGACTATTGGCATTTACATTCCACCATTATATCAGGCAGCTTTTATGAAAGACATTTCTTTCTACGTCGCTTAATTTTGGAGATATTGTACAATGTCACAATAAATAGTCCCCTCTATATATGCAGGAGTAAAACCGATTTTGTGTGTTCCTTTATTCTAAAGGGAAAACACTACCCCATGAATAAGTCATCTGTGCTAGAATGAGCAATTATGTTTGTAGTTTGGTCTAAAATTGTTCCCTAAGGATAGGTAACAGTCTATAACATTACTTCTTTAATCATATAGGATGCTTTTTAAAGCCAGTATTAACCCAGAAATTAACTAGAATTCGTTTCATATATGTGCACGTGTATGCTCTAGAGAGCGATATATGTACTTTTATCTAAGTGTGTGTATTATATAACATCTTAAAACACCACCATGAGGAAGTTAGAAGGGTACGTTAACTTATAGATTGTTGTTTTACAATTACTCGATCTGCTTTTGTAGGCAAAATAAGAATACACTGCCCGGAGTATTCCATTTTCGGTGCAGTTAAGTAACGAACGTACATGTTGTCCCAAAATACAGCACATCCCCAATATATTGGCAATATCTTTAACTGTTTTTGAAAGGAATTTTGAGAAAGGGAGGTCCGCAACCAACTGCGGAATTATGAGGGAATTTGGAGCGCATAGTGAGACGATGGAGTGCAAAATCAGAGCAGTTAAATACTGGATGAAAATTGTTCTCGGAGACCAATCTCTAATTAGGGCGGCCTGCTACTGTGAACAGTTGAGAATGGAAGGTGTTCGACATGGACATCAAAATTAAAATGTGGTTCGGAAACCATAGGAATGGACAATATTTGGATGAAAGGTCAGGAAAACAGGTGCAATGCATGGAGAAAAATTCAGTATACCGCCTGATGTAATACTGACAGGCAACAAACTATTACGCAATGCGCGAGGAGGTTTCGTTAGAAGTACAGTCTGGGTTAAAATCTGAGTGAGAAGACAGGGGTTTGCATGGCTTAAATTGGGAGCGTGACGGATGATAAAAATTACTGATGAAAGTGGTAGGTGAATCTGCCCAATTTGCAAGGAGGAAGGGTCATGGGTGCATATTTAGGCAAGATGTAGCGGTACGGAGGAATGGAGGGAAATATATTTACCGTTATTCTTTACCACCTCAAATGGAGAGTTAAGGGCATGCTGGACGCTACTGGAAGATAGAGAAGACAAGGAGGGGATGACCACATTTGAATCCCAGAGAATATGCTTGGGCGAAAATAAAAAGGTGGTTTCCTTGGTGTACTAGGTTCACAGCTCTGGTATACCATAAAAGCAGACTCACTAGAAGAGAATGCCTATTATTTCAGGAACCTGTGGGTGCTAAACCCCGAAGATTGAGGGTGATGATACAAATTAACTGGAAACACACAAAATATTAAGACCTTTATTCTTCTTTCTAATTGCCTTAGTTTAATTAGTCTTATTTCTGCTTTTCTGCATTTAAAAGCGACTGCATTTCAGATAGCTATGTGAAATTATGATTTTTTTGTTTTTTTATTTATTTTTAGAGACAGCACAACACATAGCTCAGAATATCAGAATGAATATAGACCTAAAACATAATGTACACGAATATAAAAAGTGACTATACGAAAAATGCATGAATAAAAATACATGCGGGTAGTACCCTGAACTTCAAACCTAGAACGTTGGTACTGAGCCACTCCTACGACGCAAAGTGGTAGAATTTAGGATGTGTTTATCGGAGGGGGACACCTCGCCATTGTGACCAGCTTGATCTATTGTGAATACACTAGAAATATTTTTGCCATGCGCAAGTAACTATGCCACCTGTCTGACATCTTCAGCACTGCAGCACCCGAAAACACTACCTGACGCATGAGAGGGAGACAGATGAAATGAAAGGAAAATGGGGGACAGGGGAAGCCGTGGTAGAGAAAACCACAAAAAAACCATGGTCAGAATGGGCGACCACCTGGAATCGAACCTGGATCTCCCGAATGCAAGTCACGAACGTTGCTGCCCAAGCCATCCCGCTCGGTATGTAAAGTCATGAAACAGAAGGTTCATATCGAAATATTTTGAGTTAGATTTTGAGCTTTTAGCTGTTTATTTTTGCAGGAACCATTCTTTGAATTACTTCTCCAGTAGTTATTTTGTATAATAAGGTGGTAATGAACTAAAATACGTGGCGCAACAACCTGTTACCGGGGCAAGAGCTCCCGCCCGATCGCTGCTTCACCCACCTCTGCCCATAAGTAGCATCATGAGTATGATGCAGTATTGGAGGCTGGGACGTGGTCAGCGCCTCTGGTTCTTCCCGGGCGGTATATGTGGCCACCTTAACCTGAAGCCACTGCTTTAAATCAAGTAGCTCTCGAATTGTGCCTTCAGAGACCTAACGAGGCTGAATGCACCCCGGGCCAGGTCTTCAAGCGGGGAAAATTCCCACGTCGATATCGGGATTCTAACCCGGTTCTCCCGCTTGGTAAGTAGCTGCGTACCACCGGGCAAAGGAGACGACCATAATAATGTAATACTTGTATTTCATCTGCAGTTTTACTATGGTTTGTAGTGAAATAATACATTGTGTGAGTCGAACTCTGTGAACTCGTGTATGTCTATGAAGCCGTGGTGATGTTTTGAAGCTTTACACCGCTCAGTCTTTTCTTTTCCAGGAATGTACAAGGAAACCGAAGCTATAGCAGCTGTTTAAAAGCGGCTCGTTATATGCTGACTTTTGAAGACATGGCGAGAAACAAGTGAATAACGACAGCACTTAAAACACAGTTTCAAAAGTATTGAACAATTCAAACCAATATTCACGGTTATCTCAGAAATGGCCGATTCCGCAAGAACAGTTATTCAAAATAAACTCTGCACTTTGTATAGTAAGATCCAGTCTACCTATTATCATTTACCTATTGAGCAAAATTAGATAGAATATCTTCCGAGTGAAGTGGATTTCACAGGCTATTCCCAGACAATTCAGGATATACATTTTATTTGTCGGTAAATACCTAAAATAGTTCAACGAAAATTATTTGAGTCGTTTTTCAGAAAACGACATTTCTAAAATATTTTCATATAAAGGTTAGTTTGTCGTTTAAGTACTTCTTCGAAAATCTTCGTGTCGCATCTTTAGAAGATGCTGAACTTTAAAAACAAAATTTGGTATTTAATCAGCTTTTCGGTTTTTGAATTATCTAATGTTGTTCACACGCACAGACCTTTTACTAAAAGTGCTTCTTTTTTATTCAGAGAGCCTCAAAATGTGTATTTATGGTGAAATCTCGGTATCGAATTTTTCGGCGGAATGCAATACTTCCTTTGCTTACTACAGGTCTAGATGAAATGAATCCGTTAAGACAACTCTCAGAATATGAAGAAAATATTTTGAGAAAATTAGTACAACAAAAGTATGCAAATTAATTTACAGAATAATGGACTGGGGGAAATTTGGAGAAAGAGAGAAAATAATGTAAAAGGATTTTGGAAAGGAGCAAGGAGGAGATTTGAAGATATATAAATACAAATGTTGTTTAGTTACATAGGTGGAAAAAGAGTTGAATACGGTCTTTCAACAAAGGTGTCCTATCTTTGAACTTAAATAAAACACGTTCTATAAATGATAGAGGTTTATTTCTTTTTTATTTTGAACATAATTAATGTCACTACGTGTGGAAGAGAACATCAGTTAAGTGACCGCCGCGACTTCGTTGGGTTGCGCGTATACGGTTGACCCAATTTTCAATGACAGAAGAACGCAAATTAGGTCCAACTTCACGAATAGCACGCGTGATGTTATTCATAAGATCTATCTGGCTTGTTGACATAAACTCGAGATTTAACATAACCCCACAAGAAGTAATCCAACGGCGTTAAATCACATGACCTCTGGGCCAGTTAACATCTCCATCACGGGAAATTATGAAACACCTGGATTTCTCCTTCAAATGATCGATTGTTTCCAGAGCAGTATGACATGTGGCACCATCTAGCTGGAACCAGATATTTCTGAGATCCATACCGTCCAACTGAGGCCAAAAATAGTCCCTTATAAGAGCCCTTATCTTCCTGCATTAACGGTTAGAGCTTCTCCATCTTCATCTTGGAAAAAATATGGACCAATGATTCCACAGTACCAAAATCCACACCGCACAGTAACTTTTTAGGATGAAGTGGTCGTTCTTGAATCTGTATTGGATTGTGATTGCTCCAATAGCGGAAATTGTGTTTGTTAACACAACCATCCATTCAAAAGTGGGCTTCGACGCTGAAGATGATTTTTCGACAAAAATCCGGGATTGAGCTAACGCCATTTTGTACCCGTGAAACTTCAACTCCAGATGCAGAATTTGCCAAGTTGTGGTCGGCGAAAGCCCCTATTGTTGCGCTCGACGAGCAATTGATTTGTTTCCGTTTTCGCGTACACTCTCACGAACGGCGCCTATGTTTTCTTTGGAGCGCTTACGTCGATTGCTACAGGCGTTCTTTGATCGCTGACAAAACCACTTCTTTCAAATTTATCGATAAAACGCAGAATCGTTCTCTCGCAGGGACGATTATGCACACGGTAAACTTCATGCAATACACGGAAGGTTTGGTGAACAGATGATCCATTTTGATAATAAATTTTCACAATTTCTACGCGTTACTGAATGTTGTAACGTTCCATGGCTATTTGTCAATAACAACTGTAACCACATGAAAAAATGACTGCTGTAACTCAATAACAACGGCAGCTATCTATCCCATGTTAAAGATAGGAACCTCTTGTTGAAAGACTCTTTATATAACAATAAAAATACACGAGAAAGTGAAGCATATATTCATAAATTAAATAAAGAACAAAGAGTATTGCGTAGGTGCTAAAAGGAATGAGAAAAGGTTTAACACAAAATCGGGGTTCATTATGTGCTGGAAAAGAAGATATGGACCACACAGTTCATTTAATGTAAAGCCATAGAGTTTTTTTAGAAAAGAGTGTAAATGGGAAATAGCTTAAATTATACAGAAAGCTACCTTTAGTTAAAGTTTTTATTAAAAAAGGTAGTTTGAGGCGATATTTACCAGTATCTCATTACTATGCATATATTAATTTAATCATTGCGATAACTGTCAGATTGTATCATCTCTATGACAATCTGTTTATTTTATTTAATATTATTTTAGGGTTTTGTAACACTTATGTAATATGTACGGAAAATCTTCCACTATTACATTTTTAGCAACACAAAGCCAAGAAGAGAAAATCTGTTAAGAGCCCTCACTAAACAAAGATTCTTTGTATATGTTATGACTAATAAAGGCTGAAATACACGACGCTCCAGGAATCCCAGAGTCAGGGGGAAGCAGGGGATTTTTGTATCTAATTAACCATGTGACTAAGTAGCGACGTATCGGGAGTGAGGAGAAAGCTTCTGATTTCTAAAAATTTCGAAGAGCCCTTATAGGTAGCCAGTGGAAGAATTTGAAATAATTAAAAGCTGTTTTCTTAAATAAGTAGGATGTAGAAAGACTCGGTACCCCACTAGTATGTCTTAAGCTGTTAGTCAAAATACATGTTCGACGAGTAAGCAATTCCGCGCCAAATGCAAAATGTAGTCTTCGTTAATTATTTTAAAATTGCGAGTGAATTTCTTCATGTTTATACTCTTAAAATTACGTAAGTGACATAATCAGTGACGGAATAGGAAAAGTAATTCACTATAAACTTCGTGGATATTAACTTAAGGGTAGTTGAAGTTTGCCTTAAAGGAAATTTTACGTCGAATGTAACGTACTTTTGTATTCATTACCAACATTTCCATTTGAATAACCATTTTCACACGTACCTCACCTATGAGACCTTCGACCCGTCTCAACCTTGAACCCAATGACAGCAGAGGCAACCCAAAGATAACAACGATGACTACACAAGAGAATCTTCCCCCACGCTATTGATAGCTGAGATACACGCAAAGAAACGATCATCCAGTTAAAATGGCAATTGAGGTAGTATTTTTAACACTATAATGATGTGTCATATCATATAATATAAAATATAATAACAACCCACCTAAAAGCAATGTTAGTATAATATAACATATGAAATGTATGTAACGGACATTGTATTATGTTTATATTATTATTATGTAAATGTATAATAATGTTATGTGAATGTATTACGTAATTTAACAATGTAGGAGCTGTGAGAATAGAAGCCGAAAGTTACTAAGAATGAGGTAACCTTGAGGCAATAATGAATTAGAAAGTTTAATAATGCTACTAATAATTCTTGGAACAATAATGTAATATTTAAAACAGTTTATATATACCCAATCAAAAACTAGAAAAAGCTTAAAGTTAAATAAAAGTATTCTATTGGAGTAGAATTAGCCAATCAGGGACTTGAAATATAGCAAAGTACAGATTTAAGCGCTGGAAGCCACATGCTAGAAGGCAGCGTTCCCGAGCAGTTTACTCGTTACGTATTCAGTGTGAAACATTAAACATTCATTACCGCGTGAATAATATCAAGTTTACGTGTTTAAAAAGTGAAAAATAACACTCTCGCAGCTCTACAGTAGGATATATTAGTAAAGTGTTATTTAATCGTGTGAAGGATTAATAAAACGAAGTTAAAAAATTATAATTTGTTGTAAGCCTTCATTCTTTAGCCGTACTACCCCTTCTAAGAGATACGTGTTTTTAAAAAAATTACTACTAACGCAGCCGAGGCATATACTAATATTTAAATAAACATTAAAATACAAAGTTGATTTTATTAAACCTTGGGGCGAAGGCCACCGGAAACTTTGTATCCTACGTGGGGCGAACACTCCAAGAAACATATCTCCCGCAACACGTGGTGCGAACAACAGAAATAAACAATTTCAACTTTGTACCATATGTGGAGCAGTTACTTCATCAAGTTTGGCTCTCCAACAGCAGCAACACATCTACTTCACAATTAACTATTCTACGATGACAGTAATGAAGGTTCAGCAATGTATTACATCTATGTACTAGTGTGACCTAGACACCATAGCAAGTTGAGTATGGAATAGGTCTATTAAAACAGAAGCAAACCAAACATAAACTTATAGGCAGTTAAAAAAAAGGTATTTTTAGTTAATGAGGAAAGTTTGGACGTAGATATGACAATTTAACAGCCTGGGTGGAATGCTTCGTCATATATTTTTGTATTCTTGTATTTTTTTGTATTGATGCTTAGTACTAATGATAGGACGATACCACTATTTCTCGATATTTGATACTGATACTCATTTTGCAGCACCAAACTCGATATTCACTTATAAAAATTGAGAAGGTGGTTGCTTGTTCTCTGAATTATGTTCTTATTGGTATTTTTCTGTGTATAAAGGCATTTAACCAATTTTGTATTGTATACCAATTCCAGAATGTTTCTTTTTGGCATTCTCCAATCGGAAGCAATTTTTTTTATCTTGATAATGTCACAAGTTATACATTCATATTGTTAGTCGATGATGACAACGATACTTTCTTTGCTTCGCTTTTTCTGTAACTATGTTTTGTGCTGAAAAAATTCTTTTGGAAGATTTTTATCCATAGAAAATATAAATACTATCAATTTATAGTTTAATCTGAATTCTTGAAAATATAAACTTATATATATATATATATATATATATATTACATGAAACTCAAACAACTAAAAATGATGTGTCTGTTACAGCATTATACCAATATTCGCAACTACCACATGACGTATGCATTTTTTTTCATTCGGTAATAAGAAATTGGTCATCTAACACTTAGAAACATAGCAAGTTTGTGAATTAAGCCTCTCTACTACCCTCCCTCATACATTAGCATATACATGTTTAATACAAAGCTTTGACTTGCATAAACACAAATAGATGGAAAGAAAATTTATTTTCATGACCTGCATTATCCCATATCTTAAAGTTCTGATTTTTTCTGCTGGATTCAGAGCTTTTTGGTCACTGTGGTAGGTAAATTTAGTTGCTGAGACTGAGTCACCAAGCCAGTCTATTGCAGAAACGTGATTTAATGTGCCAGATAAATCACCTTTATTCACAACTCAGTTAACGCTGCATGTTACATGAGTATATCTATTACTTCCCCGTTGTTTTGCATGTTTTCATTTAGACACAAGAGTGTATGGAATGTTGTATTTATTAAGCCACAGGAAACTCAGTCAAGGTTTGTGAATAACTATAGGCAGTCCAGCAACCCTTTGGGGATACATGCAATCTAATAACATGAAGTCTGGACACTTTTCATTCCTTATCTAGCATAAAGTGATTTGCAACAACTTTCAATAATGAATAACTTAAACATTTAAAAATATCGAAAAAGTGTCGAAGGTTTATCTCAAAATATTAGGTATACTTCGATACCACCAGATATCGAGAGTATAGACGTATCGAGAGTATCGATTTCCTACTCCTACTAAGTACAAATAAATATTTATTCATTCATTCTAGTACTATAGCTAAGTAGTAAAATAAGTGAAAGAAATTCAAAACTTTTCACAAATAGAGCTGTGCCGAATACGCAGGAGAAGGGTAAGATGCAGGAATATACGACACACTCCATCACTATGTGTCACTATTCCTGTTCTCTTTTAAGAGGGGAGAAGTTTTGTTGATGGAAGCTACGCATCGTTGCGGAAGTTGTTTCCGTAGGAAAACCTCCTCCGATACCTGAGGCAATTGACCGGCAACTTTCAGCTAGTGATTGATTTATTTGGGTCCTTAAGACCACCAGTAGCAAGCGCTCCGTTCTGGGTGAGTGGACTTGGACGTAAGGGAAACTCTGAAACAAAAGAAGAAAGTAAATCATATAAAACTGAGTTAGCTCCAACTTAGAAGACGAAGTTGCTAGTAAATAAATAAAAGGTGAAAGGCTACAAAGTAGTGAGTGGCTCATCCAAGCTATTTATTGTGAAACACGGAGAAGTCTACCAGAAGTGTATGTGTGTGTTTATATATAAGATTTATTTCCACTTTAATAACAATATGTTAGATCATTAGTTGCGCTATAAACCAGAACACTAGCATTTGAAATTCTACAATAGTCCTTCAATTAACCTAATTTATAAAACGCTACACTAAGTTGTTGGATTCCCTGGAGCCCTAAAGCTCAAACCCTGTGGTTGCCGAGCTTTTGGCTACTACTAACTACTTATTATATCACCTACTGATATATTTTGTATTTCACTTCCTTTATGATTTTCCTCAACCATTTAGTCCTCTGTAAACCTAAACAGTTTCCTATTTCCACTATGTCTTGCATGTTGCGTACTGTTTACTTAATTTATATTGGGTTATAAAATGTTTGTTATGTATGTATGTTACTCTTGGATTCGTTGATTCTTCAATATTTTATTAATTAGGCCTCAGCTGCATCAGTTCTAGTTGGTCGAGCAATATACTTATCAGGGAGTGGTACGGGTAAGGAAAGTTTGGTTCTAGTAACATACAAATAATAAGATGGACGGTTCAATTTAACAAAATCAGCTTTCACTTTCACTACTATAATCTAGTCAGCACTACAAAAACACTGTTTCACATACAAATGAAGTTTTTTAAGTTGTAAGGTAATTTGAAGTTATCAAGAGATATTTATTTCAAAAATGTGCAATCAACCGTAGAATTTTCTAAGTTTCCTAGCTAACGTGAATAAGTTAAGTCACTTGTAATACATATTCATGTCAAGGATCTAGTAATGTGGTGTATTTTCATGCTGTATTGTTTTTATTAATCAAGCTACATTTTTTTGCAGAACTTAATTATTCTCCGTTCACTACTTTTTATAACAAAACATTACACGTCTGCACCATAAGAGTTCACCACCGCAACTAACTTGGCTTGGGTACGCTCTTCCTGGCGTCCTATACCCACATTTTTAAATCTCCTACATCTCACTCTGATTGGTTACTTAGCTAATAGCAGAACACGGGTTTTCTGTATCTTATTGGGCTTTAACTTACGCGTGACTATATTCAAAATTATTTGGTTAGCGGCGCTCTCTGCGGTTTACTGTTAAAGAACTTCCTCGATACATCTTACTATTGTATTCTCACACCAAGGTTAGTGCTATTGTTACTTCCCCTAGGGTTTGCTTTTTATTACTGTCGACTTCACACACTTGTTGCCATTCTAGCATCTTACAGCTCCAACCTTTATATACGTAAATACATTGTACAAAAATATTTTACCTTTACTTCCAATAATATACGGTATGGACGATCTTTTACATGCATAATTACATAGGTTATTTATCAGTGGTAGGCGGGATTTTATTTTATTGTATTAATATATGTATTCTCATTGTGGTAATTGCTTTAGACGAGGCGTGGTGCCGCAGTTTGCGCTCGATTTTATATTTACCATCCTTTTATAATATGGCAGTTATCATATTGGTTACAAAATGAGCATTTTACTATATCACGCCATGCTCTTCATTCTTTTAATTTTAAAACCCCTTTTCAGCCCATGACAAGCCTTCCCTTTTTGTTTTATCGCGTATGTCCACATAAGTTTCCCTACTCCAACCCGCTTTCAGTTCTCTATATATACCCAACGACGATTTGGAATTAAAACTTTCCAATAAATCTTGCCTTTTAATATCTTCAATTCTTGATTTAATTTCTTTCCAGAAGTCCTTTTCCGGTGTTTGCCTTAAGTAAGAAATGTATATGGCTAAATGAACCACATAGAGGTGTGTACTAGTATTTACACCTTAAAATTTCAAATAAAGTTAAGAAAATATATGGTTGTGCTGTACCAATACTTCATTGCTATTTGGCTTCCCGGAAGTTGCCCGGGTAACTAATTAAACTCGAATTAGTATTTCATTAACTTAATTTACCTCACTCCTGTTTTTATAAAATGATTTTACAGTCATTTAGAGACTTTTTAAGGTATACCTGTTACCACTTATACAGAGCGTTATTCGCAATCTATGGTAACAAATTTAAGACCCCCTTACACCACGCCTCCACCAGCAGTGATGTTCTATCTGGTAGCCTTTAGCTTGAGTTATCTGCAGCACAGCTTCCACTGGAGTAAACTGCTACGAAATATTGAGTTTATTCCGTTCCTTCTGGCAGCTTTCCAGAGACCATCCAAAGTTCACGGCCGTGTGCTTCCAAGGGCTGTTTTCAGTAACCCAAACGCACAAAACTCCATTAGTGATGCATCAGATGACTTAACACCGATGTCGCTGAAAGGTATGAAATGTATTTACATTTCTCTCTCTCTCTATGCTCTCCAAAAAATTGTAGGTTGAAGCAGGCATATGCTTTGATACCTTATCCTGATGCAACCAGTCTTTATTTACATCTGCACCATAGGGAGCAATGATTTCTGCTTGGAAAATTGGTATCAGGACGTTAGTCTGATAATATGCCGAGTTGATTTTCACATTTTTATGTACTAGACGAATCGTTAATTTGCGTAACTGTACCTTGCTATTACCATGAAACCATTGGGAAAATTTTCTTTGGTTTCCTTATACCAAACTTTCAAATGTTTTCTCACCTTGGCCGATAATAAATAGACCAGATTTGTTACACTCGCTTAGATAAACATATGTCTCATCTAAAAAGACAACAAACATCCACTTTTCACCAATTAGGTATCGTTCATACAGCTTTCTGCTGTTATTGGAACGTTCTGCGATGTATTTGGGCAACAGCTTATATCCCCGGCTCTTATGGCACTTTTTTAGATTCAAATCCTGACAGATTATAGTGTTCACAGTAGTAAAAGAGATCCCTAATTACAGTGTAATGGCTCTCTGGACTGCAGGATTTGATCCAGAGGCATGGACCTTCACCTTCCATATTATCTCTGAGGTGCGAATAGTGGCCGGTCGTGGATTTTCCCGTTTCTTGCCCTTTGGAATAAGTCCTGATGCGCTCTTTGTTGATGCATATGAGATCGCTTTCTTAGATATAGTAAAACCACGCCATTGCACTTCTTAATAATCTTGGAGTTCAAGTATTTTGCATTGGAAAGGGCAATTATGTACCCTTATCAGAACGGTTCTATTTTTGACGCCATTTGATGCAGCAAGAACAAGAACACATTACTGAGCAAACGCAGTGATACACGCATACCGCTCTCTGTAATTGTAATTTCGTACAGCTCCGGTTATAACGGATGGAAAAAATCCTCTGATATTCATGCAAAAGGATATGAAACATCGGCAGACGTCTGACATACTTAATCTCATCCCGACAGTTTTCCAAGTTCTGCGAATGCTGCATAGACTATAAATATCCCTTGTGAGGGAACAATTATCGGTCGGAATAGTCGAATAGATGTTTAGATAATTAACGTAGGTGAAGGTTTAAGCCTTTTTACCTTCTGTTTGCTCCTACAATTATTAAATAGCATAAAATCTATATAGTTATCACATGGATACGGATGCCCATTAGATTGTACAATGAAATAGAGGCGAAGCTGGTGAATGCGAAGATTCTAAGTGAAATCTGAGGATGGGAAAGAACAGAACATGTAAATAAAATGTAGGATTTTGGGATATTATGAAGACACAATACACTGCAAAATAAGAGCAGTGAAGTACTGGCTGAGACTGATGCAGAGGAATAACTCCACATTACGATACAAATGTTATAAATACCAGCGAGAAAACCTGTCTCCTAAGTTCTGGGCAGCTGATTAGGAAAGGGGTTACACGAGAATAGGCATGGGGTCAGTATGGCTAAGAGCTGAAACAAATGACAAAAACATGTGGAAAGGTGTCAAAAGAAGACTAAGAGACGCCAACCAACAGGAAATAGAATCGGATTGTAAAATTAATCCTTCTCCAAGTCTAGCAAATAAAATGAAATTGAATTGGGGTAAAGAGGCATATATACTTAACTTAGGAAGAAATGAAAGATCAGGAATGGCATGATTTAGACTGGGGGGCTGGAGGGCACAGAAAATGAGTACCGATTCTGGTAGGAGAATCTACCTATTCTGTGATTTGGATGAGGACTGGTGCATATTTTGGCGGAATGTGCATAGTGGGAGAACCAGCAAACAAACTCAAAGAGAAATTCTTAAGTTCCTCAGGAAAGAGATTGGCATGTTGGGAGCTACTGGTTGAGAGGAGCTGGCGAAACATGGGCAATTTCTTGGCTAAAGTGCGCGAAGCTAGGTCAAATTTGTTCAGTTGGATAAAGGTAATTTATCACTATTTCCCTTTTTCTTGTTCCTTTTTGTTGTGATTTTTTTCTGTGTTGCTTATTTTGTCACCTTATTGTATTTTAAATATGCATGCACGGTCACTATGCGCTATGTACTAAATACTCGTGTAATAACTTCAATAATTTGAAACCAATAAACATACCTTATCTATCTATCTATCTATCTATCTATCTATCTATCTATCTATCTATCTATCTATCTTCCTATCTGTCTGTTTGTCTGCCTGCTAAAATACGCTCTATTCAAAACAAAAGGCCTGTCTATCTATGTCTATTTATGTTTATCTCTATTTAGCTCTATCTATCTCTACCTATCTGTGTATCTATATCTATCTACTAAAATACACTCTATTAGAAACAAAAGACCTGGTTATCTATGTATATGTCTCTATCTATCTATCTCTATCCTTAACTATCTCTATCTATCTATCTATCTATCTATCTATCTATCTATCTATCTCTATCTATCTCCTAAAATACGCTCTATTAGAAACAAAGGACCTGTAAATATGACTTTACAAATTACTATAACTGGATTAGTTTTATGTTAACAAGGATTGTATATGCATATCAATCTTACAAAAGATATGTGAACCATCATGGGAAATCCTAGCCCTAATCCTTAATGCTTCGCGCCAGTTACCTTTTCCAGAGACGGTTGCGTTATAACTGAGAAAGGCGGAAAACCTTTTTCAGTGAAATCAAATCGAAGAAGATAATATGTTTGTCATATAGACAAAAGCTCGTTAACTAACCATAGAAACGTTAGATACAAGCATTGTGATAGATTTTTGCATCAGGCAGGGAACGGTCAGCTCCGAAAAGCAGGCTCTGGTATAAACTCCCAGTTCGCCGTTGAGTGGATCCAAAGCAACGTGAAGGGAAATTCGCTTCACTGCCGCACCACAAAAGACTGACAATCTTTACACACACGTTCGACATGGATGAAGAAGTTTTATGTGCATATGCTAACTTTATTCCAGAAAATCTGGTGAGGCGGAAGACTCGCGGCACTTCCTTCTCTATATAGGTTGTCCGAGGAAGGCTAAGGAGAGAAAAAGTGTTCGTGCCTTTTCAGAAAAATTCCTAACAAAAGTTTAAGAAAACCAATATTTCTTAGGTAAATCTCTAACGCTTTTTATTTATTTCAAACTGAATGTTGCAATTCCAATTTAAAATTATTATATTCCTCATCTATGGATATTTATTTTATTAGTTGACTCACAACGCAAGACATTCCAGGTTTGATTCCCGCGGATCCACATGGTCAAGCTATGTGTTTCGCTATAAGGTTTAGCATCATGGGAATGCTTGTACTCATATTCACTCCGATTTCAATGTGTGAATTGGTTCTTTTGCAAATCAGTAATCTCCATTTTTCTTTCCCTACTACATATAGTAATAAGGGAAAGTATTGCATTTCACCCAAATATGAAGCGAGATTTCACCGGAAATACATGTTTTGAGACCCTTTGAAACCCCTCCATTTTTAAAAAAGCGTCCGTGTGGATGTCTGTCTGTGTGACCGTGAACAGCTTAACCTAAAAACGAAAAGTCGGATAAACACCAAACTTGATATTTAGGTTAAGTATCTTTCAAAGATACGACACGAAGATTTTCAAGAAAAATACCATATGTTTAAGATATTTTTATGGTAAATGAAATGTATATCATGAATTTTCTGGTAATGTCCCCTAAAGTCCTCTTTATTTTGAATGACTTTTGCATAACTTGAAAACCGTAAGGGATGGACAAAATTATACTACAAAAAAAATGTAGATATCTTAATACACGGTCTATGTGATATGCATTTTATTTCTTTTTTCCGAGTGAACCAGTTCCGAGATACATCTTGTTGTTTGTTTCAATTTACAATACTTAATTTTTCTCAAATGGTAATTCGTTGATCTTTTTTACGTCCTGAACATGCAAAGAGAATGGAATGCTCCACATATCTACCAGCTCTTAACATATCTGACTATCGCTTAATGTCTATCATATTCCCCTTGTACTTATAAGAAAATTAACAATTAGATATTTTCTGCAAAAGTTTAGCTCGATTAACATGCAGCAGATGGATATTTGGCTTTAAAGAGTAGAAAAAGGCATTTGAGTACAACACATCCAATTTTTATTCATAATGTAATTGTTTGTTTCAGAAATCCATAGCGTTATCCTAATTTAACGATGTATACATGCATCGCTGATAATTTTAAGAAACTACTTGTAGAGAAATTGAAATGTATTTTTACCATTGTTAAATATTTACTCACTAATATTAAATAAAATTGAGTTATACAGTATTTTAGTATTGAGGCAGTATTTTTATCACAACTCTGTGAATGCCAGAGTGATTGTAGTGTAAATTAACATTATTGTATGACAATGATTTTAGATGTTTGTTAGCCATAAGAATTGTTAGGAAATAAGTTTACACGGCCTCACTGAAACTGACAATAGAAGTGGGTAACCATGAACCGATGGGGTGAGTTGTTTGTCACTAAGAAGAGACAAACAAATGACGTCAGGGTAGCGTGCCTTTCTTTAGAAATGGAGGGAATATCTCCCCTAGAGCACATGTGTTCGCAGTAGTGATTAGCTGACAAAACAGACGCTAATGTTGACGCGATTTGGTAACCAATAGCTCTATTATAATGTTTAGGCATTTCGGGGAGAAGAAGTATATATTCTCTAGCTATAAGCATGTTTCACGCAGTTATATGGAATCTTTCGCGAGGTACACGTCACGCAGTCTTGAAAATTCATTCGCGAGGTACATGTCGCGCAGTTCTAAGGAATCTTTCGTGGAGTGCACATCATGCAGTTTTAAAGAATCTCTCGCGTCGTGAAGTTAGTTACAAATGTAAAGTACGGGGCAACTAATACGGCAGTAATTACATTCGGAAGTATAACACTTTGTCAGGCGTGTATAAAGATTTAAGGTTGAGGCATTTTTATATCACAACACTGTAAATGCCAGAGTGATTGTAATGTAAATTAGCATTATTGTATGACAATGATTTGAGATGTTTGTTAATTAAAAGCATTGTTAGGAAATAAGTTTACACGACCTCACTGAAACTGATAATAGGATAGGATAACAATGAGCGAGGGGGTGAGTTGTTTATTAATTAGGAGAAACAAGCAAATGACGTCAGAGTAGAGCGCTTTTCTTTAGAAATGGAAAGAATATCTTCCCTAGAGCATATGTGTTCGTAATTTTGATTGGATATAAAAATAGACGCTAATGTTGGCGCGTTTTATTAACCAATAGCAGCTCGGTTATAATGTTTAGGCATATCGGGGTGAGGGAGTATAAATTCCGTGCCAGTTGACGGGTAACGCACAGTTCTACAGAATCATTCACAAGTTACACGTCGCTCAGTTCAACAGAATCATCCACGGGTTACACGTCGCGCAGTTCTACAGAATCTCTCGCGTCGTAAAGTTAGTTAAGAGATGTGAAATACGCGAATTAATAATGTGCGGCAAATAAGTGATTATAGTTACATTCGAAAATATAACAGTTTCAGTCGGGCGTGTATCAAGAGTAATTATGTGAAATGAATGAAGTGTGACGGCAATAAAAGTGTAAAAACAAATTCTTTTATCAGTGTTATCTTTTAGTAACAACTCCTTTCCGTTTACACACCCTGTTTAAGAGATTTGCTTGACTGGGTAATAATAGTTAGCCGGAGGACAATGAACTCAAAATTAAAAATAGTAAAACAATAATACGCGCTCAGCAAAAAAAGATAACACGAAAGATACCGCGACAAGGTGTGAATTAGTAATTAAGTGTGACGGCAACAAAAGTGTGAAAATTAATTCCTTTATCAATGTTATCTTTTAGCAACAACTTCTTTCCGTTTGCACGCCCTGCTCAGAGGTATTTGCTCGACTGAGTAATAATAGCTAGCCGGAGGACAATGAACCCAAAATTCAAAATAATAAATCAATAATGGTCGCCCAGTAAATAAGATAACACGAGAAAATACCGCGACAGTACACGTGCACTTCTAAATTTTTCACTTTGTTTAGTGATTCATTTTTATTGTGTGTTTCAGGTGTACCCACATGTTGAAAATTATTGGACTTTTTTTTAAATGAATAAAATAAAACAACTTCCGATAGTATTAGGCTGTATAATAAGGGAGAGGAACAGATGGTTTTCCACGAGGTACATGATTGGTGCCCGAGGAATTTATCCCGGGGGCTACAAATGTACTGAAGGGAAAATCTGTTTCGATGTTTTTCCACACCAGAGATAGTTCATCGCAATTTATTTATTTTTATTAATTTTACTGGAATTATTTCACTGAGGTGCTATGGAACTGCTGCCAAGAGAGAAGGGTCTTTGGAATAATTGAAACGATATGTGTAACAACGTTGCTCATTATATCGATTGCATTGTTCACGTTATGAATTTAAATGCAAAATCGATAATTTGAAGAACCAAAAGATATAACTCGTGCTGCCAGTAAGTAGTTAGTGGTTTTGTTACTGCAAAATCTAAAAGATTATACAAAGGTGTTTACTGAAAAGAATACAAATATATCCAGAAAACGTCTTTTTGGTTTACTTCACATAAACAGGGAAGGAATATATTGTTTTACGATATGGGAACGATATAGTATATTAAGATATTGTTGATAAGATAATTAGTACATTTTTAATTAAGGTTAGGTTGTTGTAAAACATGAAGTAGAGCTGTTCATATTTCTCTCCTTTACATTATTACATTATCTCCCTTTTTTTGGTAACCTAGAAACAGCCATTTAGCTCCGACATTGGGAAAACTTTTCATGTTTTGAAGTGTTCATTTGAGCACCAGAACATCTGTGGATAACCGATTTTCAAAGTTAATACAGTAAGGTGCGGCATTATTATTAAAAAAAAAGAAAATATCTGACGTGTTGCATTTACAAGAGGTTTCTCTATACCCTATCACTTATTAGGTATACAGATTATTCTTACTCAAGCTTATTTTTCTGTATACTATATTTTAATCAAATAAAACTTTCAGAAATAGCTACATTACACATTTCCTTATTGATACAAAGGGAACAGCGATAGTCAAATGTTTAAGAACGGAGCACCATACGCTGGCCTTACAATTTTATAGCTTTCATGCAATCGCAAGAAACAACTGAATGTTAGAAAGGACTTAAAGAGAATTACCAAGAAATCAACAATTACGAACTTTAATAAGCAATATCTCAGAAACGGCTTATGCCAAAAAAAGACTTATTTGAAATAAATTGAGAGTTTTAGAGTAAACTTTTTAAACTACGTTTTCATTTATCGCAACATTTACCAGTTATACAAAATTCCTTCAAAATGAAGAGATCTTCTTAAGCTATTCCCCGAAAATTGAAGATATATATTTTATTTGTTATATAAATATCTTTCATATATGGTATCTTTATCAAAATCGTTAGAGCCATTCTTAGAACATAAAAAATTTCTAAGAATGTTTCATATAAATGGTAGTTTGGGGTGGAGGATTTTGTTGAAAGTCTTTGTATCCCATCTTTGGAAGATGTTGAATCTAAATACCAAGTTTGATATTTATCCTATTTTTCGTTTTTAAGTTATGCTGATCAGTCAAACAGTCAGACACACACATTTTGGACATGTTTCCAAAATACTTGATCACATTAGGGAGCCTCAAAACATGTAGTTCTGGTGAGATATTGGTATCAAATTCTTAGGTGAATGCAATACTTCCCCTTTTTATTACTTTCTCTACTACGTATAGTAAGTAGGGGAAGTATTGCATTCCACCCAAAAATTCGATACCGAGATTTCACCGGAAATATATGTTTTGAGACCCACTGAATCCAAAAAAAGCATTTTTGGAAACATGTCCGTGTGTGTCTGTGTGTGTGTGTCTGTGTGTGTGTCTGTGAACAGCATAACTCAAAAACGAACAGTCGGATAAACACCAAACTTGGTATTTAGGTTCAGTATCTTCCAGGGATGCGACACGAAGATTTTCAAGAAAATCCCCCCACCCCAGACTACCCTTTACATGGAACATTTTTCGAAAATTTTAATTTTCTCAAAAATGGCTCTAACGATTTTGATGAAAATATCGTATGTTTAAGATAATGTCATGAGAAATGAAATGTATATCTCGAATTTTCTGGGAATGTCTCCAAAAGTATTCTTCATTGTGAACGAGTTTTGCATAACTGGTAAACCGTAAGAGATAGACAGAATTTTACTACACAAAAATTGTAGATCGCGTTAAAATACACAACTTATGTCATATACATTTCTTTTGTTGAGTGAACCGTTTTCGAGATATTGCTTGTTATTTCCTTAAATATTTCAATACTTATACTTTTTCTCAAATTCGTTATTCATTTTTACTTTCTCTACTACGTATAGTAAGTAGGGGAAGTATTGCATTCCACCCAAAAATTCGATACCGAGATTTCACCGGAAATACATGTTTTGAGACCTCCTGAATCCAAAAAAAGCATTTTTGGAAACATGTCCGTGTGTGTGTCTGTGTGTGTGTCTGTGTGTGTGTCTGTGTGTGTGTCTGTGAACAGCATAACTCAAAAACTAACAGTCGGATAAACACCAAACTTGGTATTTACGTTCAGTATCTTCCAGGGATGCGACACGAAGATTTTCAAGAAAATCCCCCCACCCCAGACTACCCTTTACATGGAACATTTTTCGAAAATTTTAATTTTCTCAAAAATTGCTCTAACGATTTTGATGAAAATATCATATGTTTAAGATAATGTCATGAGAAATGAAATGTATATCTCGAAATTTCTGGGAATGTCTCCAAAAGTATTCTTCATTATGAACGACTTTTGCATAACTGGTAAACCATAAGAGATAGACAACTTTTACTACACAATAAATGTAGATCGCGTTAAAATACACAACTTATATTATATACATTTTTTTTGTTGAATGAACCGTTTTCGAAATATTGTTTGTTATTGCCTTAAATTTTCCAATACTTATACTTTTTATCAAATTCGTTATTCATTTTTATGTCCTGGATATACAAAGAGAATGGAATGCGCCACATAGCAACCAGCTGTTAAAAGTTTTGACTATCGCTTAAATACTACCATATTCCCCTTGCACCTACAAGAAAATTAGCAATAAAATTGACATCTCGATATCTCGATTAACATGAAGCATATAGACAATAAGCGTTTGTAAAAATATTTTGTACAAGAGTAGAGAAAGTCATGTGAGTGTAACACATCAGATTTTTTTTTATGTCCTGGACATGCAAAGAGAATGAAATGCGCCACATAGCAACCAGCGTTAAATATTTGACTATCGCTTATAACCTACCATATTCCCCTTGCATCTACAAGAAAACTACCAATAAGATTGACATCTCGATATCTCGATTAACATGAAGCATATGGAGAATAGGCGTTTGTAAAAATAGATTGTACAAGAGTAGAGAAAGTCATGTGAGTGTAACACATCAGATTTTTTTCTCTACTACGTATAGTAAGTAGGGGAAGTATTGTATTCCACCCAAAATTTCGATACCGAGATTTCACCGGAAATACATGTTTTGAGACCCCCTGAATCCAAAAAAAGCATTTTTGGAAACATGTCCGTGTGTGTGTCTGTGTGTCTGTGTGTCTGTGAACAGCATAACTCAGAAACGAACTGTCGGATAAACACCAAACTTGGTATTTAGGTTCAGTATCTTTCAGAGATGCGACACGAAGGTTTTCAAGAAAATCCCCCCACCCCAGACTACCCTTTACATGGAACATTTTTCGAAAATTTTAATTTTCTCAAAAATGGCTCTAACGATTTTGATTAAAATATCGTATGTTTAAGATATTGTCATGAGAAATGAAATGTATATCTCGAATTTTCTAGGAATGTCTCCAAAAGCATTCTTCATTGTGAACGACTTGTGCATAACTGGTAAACCATAAGAGATAGACAAAACTTTACTACACAAAAAATGTAGATCGCGTTAAAATACACAATTTATGTCATATACATTTTTGTTGTTGAGTGAACCGTTTTCGAGATATTGCTTGTTATTCCCTTAAATTTTCCAATACTTATACTTTCTCAAACTCCTTATTCATTTTTACTTTCTCTACTACGTATAGTAAGTAGGGGAAGTACTGCATTCCACCCAAAAATTCGATACCGAGATTTCACCGGAAATACATGTTTTGAGACCTCCTGAATCCAAAAAAAGCATTTTTGGAAACATGTCCGTGTGTGTGTCCGTGTGTGTGTCTGTGTGTCTGTGTGTGTGTGTCTGTGTGTGTGTGTGTCTGTGAACAGCATAACTCAAAAACGAACAGTCGGATAAACACCAAACTTGGTATTTAGGTTCAGTATCTTCCATAGATGCGACACGAAGGTTTTCAAGAAAATCCCCCCACCCCAGACTACCCTTTACATGGAACATTTTTCGAAAATTTTAATTTTCTCAAAAATGGCTCTAACGATTTTGTTTAAAATATCATATGTTTAAGATAATGTCATGAGAAATGAAATGTATATATCGAATTTTCTGGGAATGTCTCCAAAAGTATTCTTCATTGTGAACGACTTTTGCATAACTGGTAAACCATAAGAGATAGACAAAATTTTACTACACAAAAAATGTAGATCTCGTTAAAATACGCAACTTATGTTATATACATTTCTTTTGTTGAGTGAACCGTTTTCGAGATATTGCTTGTTATTCCCTTAAATTTTCCAATACTTATACTTTTTCTCAAATTCGTTATTCAGTTTTTTATGTCCTGGACATGCAAAGCGAATGGAATGCGCTACATAGCAACCAGCGATAAAATATTTGACTATCGCTTAAAAGCTACCATATTCCCCTTGCATCTACAAGAAAATTGCAATAAGATTGACATCTCGATATCTCGATTAATATGAAGCATATGGAGAATAGGTGTTTGTAAAAATAGATTGTACAAGAGTAGAGAAAGTCATGTGAGTGTAACACATCAGATTTTTTTATGTTCTGGTAATGCAAAGAGAATAGCAACCAGCTCTTAAAATATTTGACTATCGCTTAAAGCTTACCAATTCCCCTTGCATCTACAAGAAAATTAGCAATAAGATTAACATCTCGATATTTCGATTAACATGAAGCATATGGAGAATAAGCGCTTGTAAAAATATTTTGTACAAGAGTAGAGAAAGTCATGTGAGTGTAACACATCAGATTTTTTTTTATGTCCTGGACATGCAAAGAGAATGAAATGCGCCACATAGCAACCAGCGTTAAATATTTGACTATCGCTTATAACCTACCATATTCCCCTTGCATCTACAAGAAAACTACCAATAAGATTGACATCTCGATATCTCGATTAACATGAAGCATATGGAGAATAGGCGTTTGTAAAAATAGATTGTACAAGAGTAGAGAAAGTCATGTGAGTGTAACACATCAGATTTTTTTCTCTACTACGTATAGTAAGTAGGGGAAGTATTGTATTCCACCCAAAATTTCGATACCGAGATTTCACCGGAAATACATGTTTTGAGACCCCCTGAATCCAAAAAAAGCATTTTTGGAAACATGTCCGTGTGTGTGTCTGTGTGTCTGTGTGTCTGTGAACAGCATAACTCAGAAACGAACTGTCGGATAAACACCAAACTTGGTATTTAGGTTCAGTATCTTTCAGAGATGCGACACGAAGGTTTTCAAGAAAATCCCCCCACCCCAGACTACCCTTTACATGGAACATTTTTCGAAAATTTTAATTTTCTCAAAAATGGCTCTAACGATTTTGATTAAAATATCGTATGTTTAAGATATTGTCATGAGAAATGAAATGTATATCTCGAATTTTCTAGGAATGTCTCCAAAAGCATTCTTCATTGTGAACGACTTGTGCATAACTGGTAAACCATAAGAGATAGACAAAACTTTACTACACAAAAAATGTAGATCGCGTTAAAATACACAATTTATGTCATATACATTTTTGTTGTTGAGTGAACCGTTTTCGAGATATTGCTTGTTATTCCCTTAAATTTTCCAATACTTATACTTTCTCAAACTCCTTATTCATTTTTACTTTCTCTACTACGTATAGTAAGTAGGGGAAGTACTGCATTCCACCCAAAAATTCGATACCGAGATTTCACCGGAAATACATGTTTTGAGACCTCCTGAATCCAAAAAAAGCATTTTTGGAAACATGTCCGTGTGTGTGTCTGTGTGTGTGTCTGTGTGTCTGTGTGTGTGTGTCTGTGTGTGTGTGTGTCTGTGAACAGCATAACTCAAAAACGAACAGTCGGATAAACACCAAACTTGGTATTTAGGTTCAGTATCTTCCAGAGATGCGACACGAAGGTTTTCAAGAAAATCCCCCCACCCCAGACTACCCTTTACATGGAACATTTTTCGAAAATTTTAATTTTCTCAAAAATGGCTCTAACGATTTTGTTTAAAATATCATATGTTTAAGATAATGTCATGAGAAATGAAATGTATATATCGAATTTTCTGGGAATGTCTCCAAAAGTATTCTTCATTGTGAACGACTTTTGCATAACTGGTAAACCATAAGAGATAGACAAAATTTTACTACACAAAAAATGTAGATCTCGTTAAAATACGCAACTTATGTTATATACATTTCTTTTGTTGAGTGAACCGTTTTCGAGATATTGCTTGTTATTCCCTTAAATTTTCCAATACTTATACTTTTTCTCAAATTCGTTATTCAGTTTTTTATGTCCTGGACATGCAAAGCGAATGGAATGCGCTACATAGCAACCAGCGATAAAATATTTGACTATCGCTTAAAAGCTACCATATTCCCCTTGCATCTACAAGAAAATTGCAATAAGATTGACATCTCGATATCTCGATTAATATGAAGCATATGGAGAATAGGTGTTTGTAAAAATAGATTGTACAAGAGTAGAGAAAGTCATGTGAGTGTAACACATCAGATTTTTTTATGTTCTGGTAATGCAAAGAGAATAGCAACCAGCTCTTAAAATATTTGACTATCGCTTAAAGCTTACCAATTCCCCTTGCATCTACAAGAAAATTAGCAATAAGATTAACATCTCGATATTTCGATTAACATGAAGCATATGGAGAATAAGCGCTTGTAAAAATATTTTGTACAAGAGTAGAGAAAGTCATGTGAGTGTAACACATCAGATTTTTTTTTATGTCCTGGACATGCAAAGAGAATGAAATGCGCCACATAGCAACCAGCGTTAAATATTTGACTATCGCTTATAACCTACCATATTCCCCTTGCATCTACAAGAAAACTACCAATAAGATTGACATCTCGATATCTCGATTAACATGAAGCATATGGAGAATAGGCGTTTGTAAAAATAGATTGTACAAGAGTAGAGAAAGTCATGTGAGTGTAACACATCAGATTTTTTTCTCTACTACGTATAGTAAGTAGGGGAAGTATTGTATTCCACCCAAAATTTCGATACCGAGATTTCACCGGAAATACATGTTTTGAGACCCCCTGAATCCAAAAAAAGCATTTTTGGAAACATGTCCGTGTGTGTGTCTGTGTGTCTGTGTGTCTGTGAACAGCATAACTCAGAAACGAACTGTCGGATAAACACCAAACTTGGTATTTAGGTTCAGTATCTTTCAGAGATGCGACACGAAGGTTTTCAAGAAAATCCCCCCACCCCAGACTACCCTTTACATGGAACATTTTTCGAAAATTTTAATTTTCTCAAAAATGGCTCTAACGATTTTGATTAAAATATCGTATGTTTAAGATATTGTCATGAGAAATGAAATGTATATCTCGAATTTTCTAGGAATGTCTCCAAAAGCATTCTTCATTGTGAACGACTTGTGCATAACTGGTAAACCATAAGAGATAGACAAAACTTTACTACACAAAAAATGTAGATCGCGTTAAAATACACAATTTATGTCATATACATTTTTGTTGTTGAGTGAACCGTTTTCGAGATATTGCTTGTTATTCCCTTAAATTTTCCAATACTTATACTTTCTCAAACTCCTTATTCATTTTTACTTTCTCTACTACGTATAGTAAGTAGGGGAAGTACTGCATTCCACCCAAAAATTCGATACCGAGATTTCACCGGAAATACATGTTTTGAGACCTCCTGAATCCAAAAAAAGCATTTTTGGAAACATGTCCGTGTGTGTGTCTGTGTGTGTGTCTGTGTGTCTGTGTGTGTGTGTCTGTGTGTGTGTGTGTCTGTGAACAGCATAACTCAAAAACGAACAGTCGGATAAACACCAAACTTGGTATTTAGGTTCAGTATCTTCCAGAGATGCGACACGAAGGTTTTCAAGAAAATCCCCCCACCCCAGACTACCCTTTACATGGAACATTTTTCGAAAATTTTAATTTTCTCAAAAATGGCTCTAACGATTTTGTTTAAAATATCATATGTTTAAGATAATGTCATGAGAAATGAAATGTATATATCGAATTTTCTGGGAATGTCTCCAAAAGTATTCTTCATTGTGAACGACTTTTGCATAACTGGTAAACCATAAGAGATAGACAAAATTTTACTACACAAAAAATGTAGATCTCGTTAAAATACGCAACTTATGTTATATACATTTCTTTTGTTGAGTGAACCGTTTTCGAGATATTGCTTGTTATTCCCTTAAATTTTCCAATACTTATACTTTTTCTCAAATTCGTTATTCAGTTTTTTATGTCCTGGACATGCAAAGCGAATGGAATGCGCTACATAGCAACCAGCGATAAAATATTTGACTATCGCTTAAAAGCTACCATATTCCCCTTGCATCTACAAGAAAATTGCAATAAGATTGACATCTCGATATCTCGATTAATATGAAGCATATGGAGAATAGGTGTTTGTAAAAATAGATTGTACAAGAGTAGAGAAAGTCATGTGAGTGTAACACATCAGATTTTTTTATGTTCTGGTAATGCAAAGAGAATAGCAACCAGCTCTTAAAATATTTGACTATCGCTTAAAGCCTACCAATTCCCCTTGCATCTACAAGAAAATTAGCAATAAGATTAACATCTCGATATTTCGATTAACATGAAGCATATGGAGAATAAGCGCTTGTAAAAATAGTTTGTGCAAGAGTAGAGAAAGTCATGTGAGTGTAACACATCAGATTTTTTTTATGTCCTGGACATGCAAAGAGAATGGAATGCGCCACATAGCAACCAGCGTTAAAATATTTGACTATCGCTTGAAACCTACCATATTCCCCTTGCATCTACAAGAAAATTAGCAATAAGATTGACATCTCGATAACTCGATTAACATGAAGCATATGGAGAATAAGCGTTTGTAAAAATAGTAGAGTAGAGAAAGTCATGTGAGTGTAACACATCAGATTTTTACTATACTAGTAGAGTGTGTAAAAACGAATCCCGCTGTTCAAGCTTACAGAAAAGCTTCACAAGAGCGGAAATGCTTTATTCTATTGCAACTACTATACATTTAATTTTAATAGAGATGAACCACGTTGTAATAAAAGACCCATATCAACTGTGTGGTTGAAGAGCCTATCCATTGAAGAAACGTCTATTTTATGGTTAATGGTTAGCACGTTGGTTTCTGAATCCGGACTTCCTGGGTTGAATTTCCGGCTAAAGGATGGAAATTATTCGTCAGCTAAGAATTATTTTCCATCCTCCTTTTAAGAGTTTGGAAGTAGGCATGTATGTGTGATTGTATGTGCTGCATGTTTAAGATAAGACTCGAAGTAACATAAGAGACTTAACATTAATATGAAAACGACTGAATATCACTAATGTTTAATCAGCTTTATTACTCTGTATTTGAAGCCGCCGATGTTAAAGAGATGTAGAAATTAAAAAGTCTGATGGTTGCACACACAGAACCTTCTTTGTTCTTGTACAAACTAATTTTACAAGCTTATTCTCTGTCTACTTCATGTTAATCGAGATATCGAGCTGTTAGTCTTATTGCCAATTTTCTTGTAGGTGCAAGGGGAATATGGTAGGCTTTAAGTGATAGTCAAATATTTTAAGAGCTGCTTGCTATGTGAAGCATTCCATTGTCTTTGCATATCCAGGACAAAAAAACGAATAACGAATTCTAATTTGAGTAAAAGTACAAGTATTGGACATTTCAGACAAATAACGAGGAATATCTCGGAAATGTATAACTGGACAAAAGAAAAATGAATATGGCATAAATTGAGTGTTTTAACGAGATCTATATTTTGTATGTTGAAAAATTTTGTTCATGTATTACGGTTTACCAGTTATGCGAAAGTCATTCAGAATGAAAAGCACGTTTGGGGACATTCAGATAAACTTTTTATTTGACATAAAAATATCTTTAACATGATATTTTAATAAAAATCGTTAGCCATTTTTGAGAAACTCAAAATTTTCAAAAAAATTTCCATGTAAAGGGTAGTGTAGGGGTGGGGATTTTCGTGAAAATATTCGTATCTCATTCTTGGAAAATACTAAACTCAAATGCGAAGTTTGGTAATTATCAGACTTCGTTTTTGAGGTATGTTGTTCACAGACTGACACACACAAACTCCATAAATGACTTCTTTGGATTCAGGGCGCCTCAAAACATGTATTTACGGTTATATCTTGACATCGAATTTTTGTGTGGAATGCATTCTTCCTGTACTTACTGTACGTAGTAGAGAAAGTGAAAGAAACAGAAGAAAAACAAGTGGATCTTTTCTATTTATACGGGATCAAAACATAATTCCACTTGCCAAGAACAACTTCCCCTGAATAACATAAAAATAGTGCATATCACGAAGTTCCAACATACACCTAGACAATTACAACATCTTCTACAAATGTGTCTGTAGCCCAGAAATATGACAGATGATGCTTATAAAATATGTGGTTACCCACTAATCACAAAATTGTTTTTACCATATTTTTCAGTCTGATTTAAATAAAATATCCATTTTAGCTATAAGAGTTAACTACTTAATATTTCGTTAATCTAGATTCATTTTGACAATAGTTCATCTCCACAAAAGGAGAAAAATTTATCCCGACCTGTTTGTATAATCTACAGTGATTATTCGGGCATCTGTGTACCACCCCGTAGGGGAACCCTAAACCATAATCAACATGCACAATGATTATAAGGAATATAATCACAGTTATGGTAGTAAAGAATATAGAAAATAACAGTAAAGAATATAAAGGGTGTATCTTAATTAATACGCAAAGTGGAACGTTGCAGTAAACATGGATCCGTAAATGACCAATGTACGTGATAATTGCAAATGTGTGATTACAAGCCACCACTGACTTCATTAAGCAATATAGTCACAGTTAGTAAAAATGAATTTTAAAGGTATACTTTTCTTTTAATGTCATTCTAAGTTACCTCAAAATTTACTCGTAACTTAAAAAGCAATACAGTTTACTGTAGTATGTTACATGTTATGAATACTGTATACTCTTCCCTGTTGAAGGAGGTATTCAAAGTGTCGTCCTTGCATCTGGATGCAATACCGCACTCGTCTCTGCAGTGAGTTTCGAATTCTTTCAAACACTCCCGGATTCTTGACAAGCACGTAACAATTCTCTCTTACAGTACTTAAACGGTATCGACGGAAGTGCTGTACACTGCAATTCTGAGATGATCTCATACAGAAAAATCCAAAGGATTGAGATCAACTGATCGTATACGCCAAGGTACAAGCCCTCCTCGAGCTATGCATCTTAGACCATATCTCCACGTTAGATGTCTTCTTATGGCAGCACCAAAATATACCGCTGCAACCATGTTTACCGGAACTTTTTTTCTTTTATCATATGCTTTCATCCTTCTAGTCTGCGCTATTAATTATGATACATCCAGTATAGTAAAATGGGAAATAACTACTAAAGGAGAATATATGTAAGAGGCAGAAATGTTGTAAATTCAATTGTATATATTATGTAATGTAAAATATTATAATTTTATATATGGAGCATTGTAAAACATACTTTGTACAGAAAAAGCAGCTGGCGGGTTAAAGCGTTAGTAACTGGACTTCAGAAGCACAGCAAGTTGGTAAATGTAATGGCTTGTTTGAGATAACACCTACGAGGGAAAAAGACAGAGATAGAGTGGAATTCCCCGAGACGTCAGTAGCCGCACAGGGAGTTGGAATATGTCATCTTGTATGGGACAGAGGAACAATTTACGAAATGCATGGAATTCCCAAATATGACACTATAAGCATGACAGCAAAAATACCATTGATTGAACTCTCATACAACGTTCCAAGAACCAATCAAAATAAGAATTACAATTATTGATGAGAATTTGCGCGTGAGGGCATTTTCATATAAAAAGGGAGTTTTGTTTAAGCAGCCCACATTGTGATTCTCATTCTTAGACAGTGAACGTTATGTAAAAGGTGGGGGAGGTATCGCATGATGACAATTAGTTAACTTCCCTTAAAGTATTACATATAGCGGACACAGGTAAAATAGTTAAGAATATAGAAAAGTCGTAATAATGTAAATAAAAAAAAAACTTTGCTAACGGTTTTGCTTTTTGTATGTGGAATAAATTGTTAAACACATTGTTATATTGTGGTGTGTATGTGTATATATTGTCACGTCAGACACATTATTGCGTCGTTAGCGACAGTATTGTTGAGGTAACTCTTTCTGCTTGGGATTTGAAGTTCATTTGGCATGGCGAGGGTTAGAGTGGGGGAAGTAAGCGTTAATTTCTTTGTGTTGTGCACTAGCGTCACTTCTGGTCGAGTGTCTGGTGTGGAAGGTCGTATGTGAATTTTGTGAATGTAACCACATGTGTGTAACATCTTCCTTCAATTTATTCCTTTTTAACATTTGTGTGTGTGTTGCAGGGACACCGTGCTTATATTCAATAAACCAAACGTAATATGATTAATGTGAAATTATGTGTATTTTGTTATAACTATCCCACGCCTGCTCCGGAATGTGGTATTAAAATTCTGGTCCTCTTACTGCCTCTGCAGCTATGCCTCCCAATGTGTATGCCGGGGTAACTAAAATTTAATATTAGCCGTTAACCTTTTGGCCTTACCCCGGTATATAACAATATCATTGCATTCTTCCACTCCTGAGATAGAGTCGATAGGGATTTATAACATCTACCAGCATGAGATGGCAACTAGTGGACTTCGAATCAGAGACCATTGGAAGGCCAGGTGAGAAACAATAAAGCGGTATTATTCCCGATCCCCTGCGCTCTTGAATGTTGAGTAAGACCGAGGTAATTATACTCCTTAATTCCATATTTTCACTTACAGGTTTCCTATCTAAATCCAGAAAGTAAGAAGAAAAAGAACAGGAATCTGCCTGGAAATCAATTAGCATTTATTTGATTTACAATAATTTTCATGTAGACCTTCCATTAATACATTACATACCCTTGCAAAGAGTTCGCATAAAGTAGTTTTTTGAGCTCTGAGCAAGTTTTTCAATTCTCTCGCGTGAGCTAATCGGACGGCTCAAAATCAATGCAGCGCTACTTATTTTTTTCTATCTATTAACAATAGAGAATGACGAGACGACGGTGGAATAGGTGGCGAAATCTGCAGCGGAAACCTGCCCGAATACGGCTTTGTCCTTCATAATTGATTCTCCGGCTGAATCCAAGAGAGTCGCCTTGGTAAAAGGCGCGTGTTCTGAATATAATGTATAGTACTGCCTCGGTCATAGAGGCTAACCTTCCACATTCGGATTGATTCACATGTACAGTTCAAGAAGCCCAGGGTGTTAAGAGGAGGTATAACAAGTATTCGGTTTGAAAGGCATCTTAATGCCTACATTATTTTTACGATTAAGTACAGTCTAAATGCAGAAGATTGGCAAAAATTATATTTTTAGTTCTTCTGAAGTGTTATTAATTGGAAATTCCTTGTAATTTGATACATATATGTAGTAAACTTATCAGACTGACTTAGTAAATTACTACACTTTCAATTACTTAGTACATTTTAAAATGAATCATACTTATTGTTGCCGCATTTAGGTGTTTAAACATATAACTTGTGATCACGTTGAATAACCTCAATGCTGTAATAATAAATTGCTTGTTATTGAAGGCCAATTATATACGAAAAAATTTACAAATGTTTACTTTCTTTACTACGTATAGTGAGTAGGGGAAGTGTTGTATTCCACCCAAAAATTCGATACCGAGATTTCACCAGAAATACATGTTTAGAGGCCCCTGAATCCAAACAAGCATTTTTTACAAAATGGTCCGAGCGTGCGCGCGCGGGTGTGTGTGTGTGTGTGTGTGTGTGTTTGTCTGTGAAGAACATAACTCAAAAACGAAAAGTTGGATAAACACCAAACTTGGTATTTAGGTTCAATATCTTCCAAGAATGCGACACGAAGATTTTGAAGAAAATCTCCCACCCCAATCTACGCTTCACATGGAACATTTTTCTAAATTCTTTATTTTTTAAAAAAATTGCTGTAACGATTTTGATTAAAAGTCAACATATTAAAATAATTACATGGCAAATAGAATGTATATTTTGAATTCTCTAGGAATATCCTGAGAACACCTCTTTTGGAAGAAATTGCGTATGATTTTATGTAACTTGTAAATGTTAAAAATATTCATTATTAATGATTCAATTTTTTTCAATACTTTGTCAATATTTTTAAGTCCTGTCGATTTTTAGTTGTTTCTCACGATTTCATGGAAACAGTATTGACTTTTAAGGCTAGCATATAGCTTCTAGTTCTTAAACATTTGACTATCACTGTTCCCTTTGAATTTGTAACGAAATGTGTAATGTAGCTATTTCTGCAAATGTTTATTTGAATTAAATTGTAGTAGATAGAAAAATCAGGTTTATATGTAGAGGATAGAGAAGGTCGTGTGAATGTATTACACCAGATTTTTGTCATTCTTTCATCAAAACCTTAATTCCCAGGCAAAAATTGTTAAACTAATGTATTTAGACAATTATGTTGTCTCATAAGTAAAGTCAGTTTTATAATTTGGTTTATATATTACGTATATATTCTTATATTGTTGTCGGTACTGTTTATAGGGTGCTTGGTTATTTTTCCGTATTGTTAACATGTTAGCAGCCACCATTTGGTAATAAGAAGTTTTAAACTGGAGGCAGAAGGTGTTACGTTAGAGTTCTTCTGAAGCACTACTGAAAAAATATTATAAAGCTGTTGCCGCGGCTCAAAGAATAGGTGAAGTCGAAGGTGTAGGTGTCGTTAGTGAGCGAAGCACAACGATGGTTGCAGTGTTTCAGTAATGGAGACGAAAACATTAAAGATTTACAACGTTCTGCAGGACACAAGTTATGGAATATTGAGAATACACGTAGAGTTTTGGAAGAAAATCCACATACAAGCACTCGGAGGTTGTCAAAAGAACTTGGTGTTTCAAAATATACCATAAATCGCCATATAAAGACAATTAAAATATCGTTCAGAAGCTGTAAATTTGTGCCGCATGAATTAACACCTGATAAAGTTTCATAGAGTGGATGTCTGTAGTCAGCTTATCGCTATTCATATCAGATTTATCGGGAGAAATGTCAATGTGATGAAGAGTAGGTGTATTACCGCAACCCTGACACCTCGAAACAGTGGCTCGAAACCCGTCATCCTGCAAACTCTGTCTTAAAATGGCTTCGGCCCCTAAATAATATGTATCTGGTGGAATTTTGAAGGTGTGATACACTGGGAATTTGTTCCAAATGGGCGTGCAGTCGATACAAATTATTATTCGCAACACCTGGAAGGAGTTCACCAAGTTTTGAGGCTGAGATACACGATATTATTTAATAGAAATACAGTTCTCTTGCAGCAGAACAATGCGAGACCTCATACAGCTCAAAGAACAATGGACAAAATCCAGGAATTGGATGGAATCGAACTTCTACCACATCCAGCATATAGCTCTGATCTTGCGCCATCAGATTACTATCTGTTTAGATCCAGGTTTTGAAAACATTGAAAGAGTTTAAATGTGTATCAACGAATTCTTCGCAACAAAAACCAAAAACTGGTATCGTTGCGGGATAGCAAACCTCACTACAAGTTGGTTTGGGACTATAGATTCTAATGGTCTTTATTTGACATTGGAATCATTTCCAGTAACAAGTTTTGCTTAAAAACCGACACTACTTATATCATCTAATTATCAGGAAATTCCTAAAAATGAAACATTAGAAAACCTTCAGCAAAAATGCAGTACAGCTTATTCATTTAGCCAAACATTTATCCAAAATATATAACAACAAATTAGGAAGACCTATCAGGCTAAAAACAATGCGTGCTAAGCACTAAGGCTAATATTTTCTCATATTTAATAATGTTTTAAGTAAAACAATTAACGATTTATTTTACATGAGCATATTTTCAATAATTAAGCAAGTCAAGATGTTTAGTCAAATTATTTTGACCTCTCTGTATATTACATTATTTTACTCATATTATCTCCATTTTAAATACATATTTAAAAATGGTACTGCATCTGCTGCGTTGTACTCTGAATTCTTCACCGAAGAAGGTCAATTCCTACTCACTTTGGAGTACAGAGATAATTTTTTACCCATATTTCAGTAAAGATATTCTTCACAAATTGGTAATTTTGTTAAGTATGGCCTTTTGTGAATGGTCTTTCTTGCAGTGACCCGTTTTCTCAGAAGCTATTGAAGATAGCTAAATCAAGTTTTAAGGGGATACGATAACGACCTCTAAATATTGCTGTGGAATTACTTTGGTGCTTATAGATACAAAGAAATAGTCAAATGTTTAAGAGCTGGATGCTGGTTGCTGGCCTTAAAGCTCTATACTGTTTCCATGAAATCATAAAAAATAACTGAAAATCGACAGGACTTAAAAAGAATGACAAAGTATTGAAGAAATTTAACCATTAATAATGGATATCTCAAATGGCTGGTGCTACAAAAAATGAATTTAAAATAAATTATGTGTTATAATGAGATCTGCATTTTTTGTTTCGTACATTTTCGTCTATCACCTAACATTTACCAATTATATAAGATTAATATAATTTCTTCCAAATGAAGTGGAATTCACAGGCTATTCCGCGAATATTCAAGATATACATGTATTTGTAATGTAAATATCTTTAATAAATGGAAATTTAATCGATGTGGTTTGAGCCGTTTGTTAAAAGATCAAAAGTTTCGAAAAATATTCCATATAAAGGGTAGTCTGGAATGGGGGGATTTTCTTGTAAATCGTGTCGTATATTTGGAGGCTATTCAAACTTAAATATCAAGTTAGGTATGCTTTTTTTATTCACGGAGTCTGTCGCAGTAATCTGTTCGTGTTATCTTATTTTCTGAGCGCCTCTTATTGTTTTACTATTTTGAATTTTGGGTTCTTTGTCCTCCAGCCAGCTATTATTACTCAATCGAGCAAATATCTCTAAGCAGGGCGTGTAAACGGAAAGGAGTTGTTACTAAAAGATAACACTGATAAAAGAATTTATTTTCACACTTTTATTGCCGTCACACTTAATTAATAGTTCACATCTTTAATCCTTCTACAAGCCTGACTGAAACTGTTACATTTTCCAATACAATTACATTCGTAATAGTTGTCGCGTACTTCAGATTTTGTAACTAACTTTACGACGCGAGAGATTCTGTAGAATTGCGTAATGTGTACCTCGCGAGAGATTGCTGAGAACTGCGTAATGTGTACCTCGCGAGAGATTGCTGAGAACTGCATAATGTGTACCTCGCGAGAGATTCTGTAGAACTGCGCGACGTTTACCTCGTGAATGATTCTGTAGAACTGCGTTATGTGTACCTCGTGAGACATTGCTGAGAATTGCGTGATGTGTAACTCGCGAATGATTCTTTAGAACCGCCTGACGTGTACTTCACGAGAGAGATTTTCTAGTATTACGCGATACTTGCTTTTGGCTCAAGAATTTGTACTCCCTCATCCCGATATGCCTAAACATTATAATAGAGCTGCTATTGGTTACTAAATCGCGCCAACATTAGCGTCTATTTTGTCAGCCAATCATAATTACAAACACACATGCTCTAGGGAATATTCCCTCCATTTCTAAAGAAAGGCACGCTATTCTGACGTCATTTGTTTGTCTCTTCTAAGTGATAAACAACTCACCCCATCACTTCATTGTTACCCACTCCTATTGTCAGTTTCAGTGAAGCCGTGTAAACTTATTTCCTAACAATACTTATAGCTAACAAACATCTAAAATCATTGTCATACAATAATATTAATTTACACTACAATCACTCTGGCATTCACAGTGTTGTGATATAAAATACTGCCTCAGGTCTCAAAACTGTATTTCCGGTGAAATCTGACATAGGATGTTCGGGTGGAATACGATACTTTCCCTACTTACTATACATAGTACAGAAAGTAACAATATATCCCTGAAATTCGAAGGCATACATCTACATCATGTAAAAATATCAGTGTCTAATGACCTATAAAATGTGTGAGGTAATGGTTCAAACCTTCAGCAAATGTAACACTGCCGAGATAAGGCTTTTAATCTCAAACTAACCTTCAGACTGCTATGCTTTTGTACCTCTTTAAACCACTGAGAGGTGTCCAAGTGGACCCCAGGCAGAAAACTCGAATTAACACAATGTAATCATCTTATGTTCTGCTTAGTACAAATAAAATCATTTTAAAACAATCCTGAAGTTTCAATGTTCTTTTTACCAATAATGTACCTCAAAATTAAAATTGTTAAACAATCAACCGATTTAAAAATTACAATAATTTTTATTTTCTAAGCCTATCGGATTTGATGAAATAACTTGTTTTATTTTTCACTGGAATTCACAACTGCATTTTAACATTTTTATTATACATCTTTTAGGTTTTTACATGGAGTTTTACAAGTCATGATCACTAAATGTAACGTCCAGGACACACTACTCTCTGCATTTTGTTACAGAAGGTATCACAAATGAGTTTCTTGCAACCCTCACACTCTGTTCTACCTTTTCTCATTTATTCTTACACATAAATGGCCCGGCCTTTTAAGAGTTCCACCTTTCGTTTCGATATGACTACACCTTAAAATGTACACTAGTTGAGTACTGAACTGTTTTCACACAATTTCAACCAACAATGCATGCTAGAATAATTGAAAAACACAAGGCAGCCGACATAAAACTATCAAGGTGCAGAAAATTTTATGAGACATGAAGTGCTATGAGAGTTAAAATACCATTCCAAATTATATTTTATTTTTATACAATTGCATTAATTGAACCTTTTACGGAACTATCGTATAGTGATAAAGCTGATTAAATTGCTAACATCTTAAAAAAATCGAAATTCTAAATTATATATTTCACTTAAAAAACATTGTTTAACATTGGGGTCTAGCTGGACCCCGCATAACATTCCAATAAAATGATTCTTTCACACAATCAATTTCTTCTTTAGCAATCTATGCTTAAACTTATCTCAACAGCGATGACGTCAGAGTAACCTTAGAACCCACGTATTCTGTTGAACGGGTTTTGCTTTAAGAAACGGTCTATCCAGCTGCTCGTTGTCCCTCGCAGGAATGGAATCATTCGGCACTTAAATAAAAAATAACTCGTAGCTTAGTCGGTAGAGCACCTGTCTGCTGTGCGAGAGATCCCAGGCTCGATTCCCGTCTGGGGGTGGGAATTCTTCTCTAGTCAAGATTATTCTTTATTCTCCCCAGATTCTTTAAGTATGAATGAGAGTGTGAATGTGTGTATGATATAATGGTTAAAAAGCCAAATAGAAGTGTTACACGAGTTAACACCATTGCCAATTGGCAATACGTTCCAAAGGAAAGTCCGCCGATGAAACGAATTAAGTTAAAGGCAGGTTATAAATGGAACTAAAGTTATTATTATATAACAGATACACCGAGATATATACGCTGAACTCTCTCTTCATATTCTCGGTAAATTAAAGCAAAGAACTTACTAAAGTTAAAAGTTATTATATTTCATATACTAAATTGTTTGCTTCAATAGCTTTGCACTTAGCTCAAGCTAACGGTTAGGCAATCTCATCGGACCTAGACTCATTACTACTGGTGGAGGAAGAGGAAAATGAAGAATCGCTGCTTTCAGGAAAACGACAATATTGTCGATGCCGTTTTTTGCTATAACGTCCTTCTCACAGCAATCATTTTCTACCTTCTTTACATGTTCGCAAAACATGTGCGAGCCCGTTTTAGTCACAAGTTCTATCCTCCAGCGTAATATCGAGCAATCTTGCTTTTCTTTCCTTAGGCACTCTTTTCACCTTGGCCCAAACTAGTTCAGATAACACATGTCCGGGGGGGGGGGGGTAACCAAAGACGGTGTTGCCCAAAAAATCAAAACATACGCACACCTAAACACGTTTCTTTAGGTTTGTTTATTTCACTCAGCTTTTACAGTTTTAATTTACACAAAGAAATATCACTTTCAACTTCTTATTTTGTAACTATGATATCATGGAACTTCTGAGCATCATCTGATACTATAACAGAAGACGGAAAATTAGTTCAATTTTGTTGAATCAATTTTTCAAAGTTCCCATGCTTAATTTGTTCATGACGGTCGCCCTTTTTCCCCTCGAAACGTGAAGATAGTTTCAAAGAACCAATTTAGATTACCCGCATGAACGGCACCCTAAATGAAGCTTATACGAACCTTACTTTTCCAACACTTTCCGAATGCTTGCACATTACTCGTAAGCAGAGAGGCTGCTGTGACCCTAGGAGAAAGGTAGCTAAGAGCGGAAAGGAGAAGAGACAGAAGGTATACTAATTATGGCTGAGTCCGTTTAGCATTAGATAAATGGACGGACAGAGGGACAGACATACAGATAAGGTATCTTTATTTGTTTCAAATTATTGAAGTTACTACACAAGTATTTAGTGAATGGCACATTGACCGCACATGCATATTTAAGATACAAGTATGGTGACAAAAATAAACAACAGAAAAAACAAATAGCGATAAATTACCTTTGTCTAAGTGAACAAATTTGACCTAGCTTCGCGCACTTCAACCAAGTAATTGCCCATGTTTTGCCAGTTCCTCTGCCAGATCCCAACTTGCCAATCTCTTTCTTGAGGGACTTAAGAATTTTTCTTTTAGCTTAATTGTTCGCTGGTTCTCCCACTGTGCACATTTCGCCAAAATATGTACCCAGTCCTCAATCAAATCACAGAATGGGCAGATTATCCTGCCAGAATCGTCAATCATTTTCTGTGCCCTCCAGCCCCGTGTGTCCAAACCGTGCCATTCTTGATCTTTACTTTCTTCCTATGTTAAGTATTTATGCCTCTTTACCCCAATTCAATTTTATTTCATTTGCTAGACTTGGAGAAGATTTAATTTTACAATCCGATTCTATTTCCTGTTGGTTGATATCTCTTAGTCTTCTTTTGACACCTTTCCATATGTTTTTGTCATTTGTTTCAGCTCTTTGCCATACTGATCCCATTCATATTCTCCTCATTCATATTTCCAAATCAGCTGCCCAAAACTTAGGAGACAGGTTTTCTCGCTGGTATTTATAACATTTGTATCGTAGTGTGGAGTTATCGTCCTGCATCAGTCTCAACCAGTACTTCACTGCCTTATTTTAAAATTATCCCACCTCCCTCAATACCCCCGGATTTGATATGCCTTGTGAAACTCCAAGAACTCTTTTCCAAAATGCTATCTGCGTTTTATATGTATGTTCTGCTCTTTCCCATCCCCAGATTTCATTTGCATACAACAAAATCGGTCTTATAGAGTTATACATATTTTCTAATGCATTTACAGGTACATCCGGTATCCGCGAGAGGAAACTTAATAGTTCATTTAACTGCCCTCCTGCTTAGTTATAGTCAGTTATAGATAGATGTTTGTTCCATTTTTATCTCATCTTAAACAATACTCATAAATAGGAGAAATGTTTAACGTTTTGTAGTTCTAGCCGTCAGCATTATGATTTAGAAGTTTAGTCTATTTAACTGTGGAGCTAAGGGCCTAGTCTAACAACTTCAACAAATACAGTTACCTTTGAAAGCTCTAGCTGGTCTTGTTATTCACAAATAAAAACACTTAGCGACTCCAGCAACGTGGCGGGACAGCGACAGAGAAATTAAATGATACTGAGAAATACGGAGAGCGTGTGACCTTCTTGGGGTAGTTTATATTGTTTTTGGTAGTTGACTACCAATACAATAATGCTCTACTGCAACCGATTCCCGTTCTAGTTTCACACTTTCTACCGTTTTGCTCTACTTCATTAGCACTGTTTCGAGATTCTGTGCACGATTGTTACATATATCAACCATGGCTGAATAATTATAGCACATTGAACATTTTACTACTAATTTGACAACGCAGCAAAACAACAAAACAGAGGTGCTTATAAACAATCGGATAAGATTAAGATAGAGTACCTTGCCTCTTCTCTTTACTCACAGGAGACCTAATTTGGTATGCAGACTGTACATTCCTAATGTAAACAAAGACGCGGACACGGAAGTACTAATCGGCCACGATATGAGTGCGTGTTGTGGGAAGACGATCTAACGGTTACGAAACAAATGGGCGGTGCATCGGAAGGACAATCCAGGAAAGAAAACCTCCGCAGTTCTGAGTTGCATTTACTAGCGAGGCTGAGGCCTGCACACATACTGTGCTGCGACTGTACATTTCCTTATCGCTTTGTCCCTCACTCCCCTCTGATCCGAAGCCTTGATTGTCAACAAAAACCAGTGGCGCCTTCTTCCAAGCGCATTCATATGTGGCCGACTAGTACGAAGGGATTGGAATGTACATTTTGAGTGACGATACTCCCAGACGGCACATAGCTCACGGAATAGTTCGCTATATAAAATACCAAATTTCATCTGTTTATGTCAAGGACTTATGTTTAGAGCTGTATTATTTGTAATGACGAAAATGAGTCCAACATAAGTAATAAAATTGTACGTAATCAGAAACAGTGAACTGCATGCGTAGGTTGCCTTTTGCTGTTAAGTTCCGGAATAACATCCATCGTGTACGGATACCTGGAGTGTGTGAAAACACATCAAAGAGAAACCTTTAATGAGTGGTGTGAGAAGTTTATTGTTCTAAACGTGTTCCACAAACTCGGTGGAAGTTAGCTGTTGCGTTATTAACTTTGCAGCGAAGCTGACTGGTGTATTGGTATTAAGCATTAGCTCACCACGCAGTGAAAGATTAAATAAAGAAGAATTATTTCTCGTAAAAACCCAATGCTGGAAGTTCAGCGTAACGAATTTGTGTTTCCGAAAGTGCACACTCTCCAATAAAAAAGTGCTCACATGGCTAAATAATGCAATTACTTCGAAGATAATGGGAAAGGTTTTTTCATACGATAAGAACATGGTCGAAGGTGAATTTATACGCATTATTAGGATTGCTAAACAAGGGAAACGTGCTACAAGTATGGCATAAACATTCTTAGAGTAAGCAGGACATACGGTGCGTAGACACCTTCCATACCATCGAGTCTTTAACTCAATTTGGAGTCGAGTTAAAGGTAACGTTACCCGCAATCACCTTACAATAACATTGTTATTGGACGGCATAAAAATAATAACAGGTGAAATGTAGCGCACCTTGAAGCCTGATCCTTTCATTACATGGAGAATGAAATTCGGCGCCAGGCCGCAAAATTTTATGGCCAATTGCCATATCATTGGAGCACCTTCTTTCGGTCTCTTGGGGATTATAAACCAACAACACGCCTTTTGAGGCGTCACCGGCTTCCCTGCATAGCATGTGGGTTCATCCTGTAATATCGGAGCAATTCCACCAGTAGCTAAGGCAGAGCTCCTATACAATCCATCCAAGAGATACTTGGACATTCAACGTTTTCATTAAAATCCCTAAATTAAAAACCTTTTAAAACCTGAAATACACCAGCGATGCCAAGGGCTGTTGCACCATGATCGGCAAACGTTGAGGAGCAAGTATTGCTACCTCTTTTCACACCCCTATCTAAATTTCATCAGTCACCCTGCAAACCCTACATCCCGTTTGTACGTGATTGTTTATTCAGGGTAGGTACACGCATGACAATTCTTCGGCTGTCCTCAGCCTGACAATATATTTTGTGGTCATTCTTCACATGGAGCGTGAACAGGAGAAATTCAGAAAGCCGGATTACCTTCATGACCGTCTTGTCAGCCCTACAGATTCTGAAGGCAACACAGAGAAGGAAAAAGATGAGAACAGCGCAGCAATAGATTGATGGCTCCTGGATTAGCACAACAAAAAGCATGGTTACATCATTAACTATAAGCACTATACAAATGAGGGAGACACCTCGCACACTGAGGCCTACGTGAGATCTATTGCGCTACTGACCTCCTAAGAGCAAGGGATGAAGTGACGGAACCGTAGGAATACTACAGACCAAAGGCAGACAGGCTACAGAGTCGCGCGGAAGTCTCTAACCCTAACTCGAGTTACTAACTAGAAACGCTATAAGCCAAGGAAAATAAATTAGCAGTTCTGTAAATACACTTCCTTCGTTTTAATAATATGTCCTGAAGTAAACAAAGTATAAAATGCACTTCCTCGCCTTCTTACTCTGATAGGATGGCGGCGCTACTTTCTTAGCTGTGTCTGAGACGTTTCCTATTTGTTATTTAATTCTGAAGCTCTATAGAATTTTAAAATAATTTTATTTATAGTTGTAAATACATTTTTAATTGGGTGATAAAAGAAGACATAAAGCATGCAATTAAGTTCATTTCTTGCGTTTAATTCTATTTAATGTAATGTATATTCTGTTTTATGTAACGTTCATTTATAAACTAATACTGAACATTCGCTTAGAAAGGTGAAACGTAAGTCAAATTAATGTCAACAATTAAGCCTAACCATCTGGCTAGAATAGGACATCTATAGTTTCGTGTATGTACCCGGCATAATCTACCATACACAACACGAAAAAGGCTTTGGAAATTGTGAAAATTAATACCAGAGCATTCGATAAAAATACTCGACTAATGGTAGAACATGTAAGAAGGAGAAAACAAAAACATTATTCTTACATGTCAAAGGGCCCAGAAAAAAATTATTGCTTAAAGCACTGCAAGAGCAGTCATCTTGTTGATTCAGTAGTGTGACTGCGCGCGCGAAGCTACCTGCATCCTGGTCCGGCACCTGGGTGGGGCTTTCGACTGGCGCTTCAGACAACAGCTCATTATGTGCCACTTCCAGCCGTTTGGGTAATTACAGCTCCAGAAAATCCCTTTCGGTAGGTTCTAGTAATTTCTCTTTCAAGAACATGCCGCTTTGTACCCCGGGCCTATATAAGGGGATCCTCTGTCCGGAGTGTTCAGTTCATTTCAGTTAGTTAAGAAGTTACGAAGTGAAAAGTGGACAGCGCCGAGTGCAATTCAGCTGTGGCTTAGTAGTTTAGTTGTGATTCGATTCGAAAAATCTATTGTGTTCTGTTCTGTGGGTGTGTCAACAGTGTCTCATATGTAACTTTTGTGCTACGTTGAGCTCATAAGTGAAAAATTAGGTGTGTTTAGCAGCAATTTGTGTTCTCATTTGTTACCGTATACAGTACTACTTGTGTTAATGTCATAGGAAGCATATGGTAGCAAGTTTCTCGAATGTGAAATATTAATTTTGACGCGTTAAATGCATAAGAAAATATTGCAAACAAGTCGCCATGAAAAGATTTTCGTTGAATATCACAAATTTCATGATAGCAACACAACAAATATCGTAGCTATTTGACACGAGCATCATTTCCTTTCGATAGCATGCACTGTAGATAGTAAGAAAGGATGTCATCGCTACAACAAAGAAATGGCTACAAATTAAATGTATTTCATAGAAAAATCCATAATACAGTTAATATGGATTTTCTATATTTATTATTATAAATCGATGTGTCTAAATGGTGACTAAATATCGCGACTGATCTTTTAGAGATAACTCGTAGATCGGTGTGTGGGGGACAGTTAACCTTCTAGGTCTCATCCCCTGTACTATGCCATCTTACTTTGCAACGTGTCTGCAGAAGAATGTGTACATCAGCTATACCTTTGGTTTGTGGCGGACAGATGATAGCCTCGACACGTACCCTAAAGGCATGTGTACAGCAACTGTACCTCTGCTTTCCGTGTACCAGGCAGATAGCATTAGGGTGCCGTCCAGTCTTGTTTTAGACTTAAGGTGGAACTTCGGTTTGTCGTATTAAATATCCAATCAGGTCCAACCTTGGAGACTGAGGGAAACTAACATCAGATTGGTCGGCCCATGGGATTTTGTAATTAAGTTTTTCTTTCGGGATAGGTAAGTAAAGAAACCAAGTCGCTTTAAAATGAAATCCTCAAGCAATTTGTACGAAAATTCAGTGCTTAATTCCAAATATGTGTTCTAATGCTGCCTGACTCGATTACAGAAAATATTACAATTGACGGAGGACTTGTTCTCTAGCTATCTGGTGTTACCTTTTATACCAAGGTATCGTATCGCCAGTACAAATATCTTTGTGCTCGCTTATCAAAATTAAGGATATTGTGCAATTTGCAAATTGGTTCCACCAATTTGTTTTTGGTTCCCAAATAAGATAACAAAGTCGGTTGCTTCCTGGTCATAAACTCTGATTAAAATTAAGAAGGGAAATCAAGATTAGATAGCTTGGCTTGATTTTCTAAAGCAAACATATTTCTTAAGACTAATGACCGTGTGGTCCAGTCTCACTATTTACCTTACTGGACACTCATTTCATACACTTATTGCACTTGCTTGATACACGCATTTATTACATGCACTTATTTCAATTTGAATTCTGGACCTCTCGAATGCCGGGCACAGACCTTACCTCCTGAGACATCCCGCTAGGTCTAATATTTTTGCTTATCCATTTGTAATAATTTTTTCCTTGCATGTGTTGCCGCGGAATTTCATTGCATTCGTTCCTGCTAACCTCTTTGCATGACAGTATTAGAAACAGTCTGCTGTTTAGATAACAAATGTAAATATTACTGCAAAAATGAAATACGAGCACACAGCAAAACAGACAACAAAGACGTGCGGATTTATATAAATACAGCATAGAAATACAACGTGCAGTATACTTGAAATGAAAAGAATTACTAGGTACTGAGAAAGGAGTATTTTTTAAGGAGTTGTCTTATATTTTAACTGTTGGGGAGCTGAATTTGTATTAGTTGCAACCTCACGGAGTTTCCGGTAGCCTTCGACCTAGGTTTAAAAATATGTACTTTGTAATTTGACTGTTTCTTTAAATACTATATATTTATGTTTGCCTCGGCGGTGTCAGTATCATTGTTAGAGACACGTTTCTCTTAACAGGGTTGTGGTGTGACTAAGAATGTTGCCTTACACAGATTACAATTTTACTTCACTTCTTTTATTAATGCTTGATAAGATTTAAAAAACACTTCACTGATATATAGAGCTGTGAAATTCTTTAATTAAATACTTGCACTTTTTTAACACGTAAACTTATTTTTCGTCTCTCACGAATACGTATTGAATCTCTCGAGGACGCATCTCGTATCCGGTTACAATCACCGTCTGCAGGCAACTGAACTGATTTCAACCGCCTTAACTTCTGTATTTCAAGTGTCTGATTGGGTATTCCTAATCCAATAATATACCTTTATTTAACTAAAGCTTTTTCTGGTTGTTGATTGAATATTTTTTTAAACTGTCTCAAAATTTACATTATTGTTGCTCCAATAATGACTAGTAGCATTTAAACTTTCAAATTCATTATTGCCTCAAGGTTATCTCATTGTTACCTCATTCTTAGCAACGTTTAACCTATTATTCTCACAGCTCCTACATTATAAAATTACGTAATATATTCACATAACATTATTACACATGGATATAATAATATAAACATATACAATGACTGTTACATACATTTTACAAATTATTACATACACATATTGCTTCAAGGCGGGCTGTTATTGAATTTACATATTATATAATTATACTGAAAGTATTAAATGTTACAAATACTGCCTCAGTACTTAAATTGCAATACAACGATTATTTAGTACTCTATATTCGCCTTCATTGCGTGATCACAAAGCGAGAGCTTCTGTTTTAACTGTTTTCTTATTTTTCACACACACGCACTCACATTTTGCTCTAAAATTTATTAAATGCCTGGCTGTACTATCAGGAAAGTTGTGCATTCAGCAATGTCTTTAATAATTATTATTTGCACTAACAGCTTCGCAGCAAAAATAAACTCTTCTCTTGTTGGCATACTGTTACATTTTCCGCAATTACACCGCTCGGTTATTTCTTTTCTTCTGGCGCTTCTACAGAATTGCTTCTGTGGGTTCTAAGTGGTTGGGTTTAATTACAAGTGTTGCTTCTGCAGTACAACTAACAAAGGAACTGTAAACGCACAGTTTACACATACAAACCCGTTAAAATAAACTAAAATTTACCTACCCAAAACAAATATAAAAGTGTTTGGCTTAGCGCGTTCTGTCGCCAACAGCTGACAACTCTCTACAACTTGACGTAACTATATCGGTAGTACGAACATTAAAAACGCTGATGTTGTACACTCACAAGGCTTTTTCTAGGCATTACAGTTTCGCAGGTATCCTTAAATATATCCTTCATATAAGAAACGACTTCCCACACCAAGTGAGGGTAGCGTATCTCCCTCATATTCAATAAGTCCCGAGTTATAGTCTCCGTTAGGGTTGAGAAAGTATTTTGAACACTTAAATAATTTCAATTAAATTATATATGTAAATTGAATAACAGCCCGCCTTGAAGCAATATGTATGTGATAATTTGTAAAAATGTATGTAACAGTCATTGTATATGCTTATATTATTGTAAACATGTTTAATAATGTTATGTGAATACATCTAGGTAATTTAGTAATGTAAGAGCTGTGAGAATAATAAGTTTAACGTTGCTAACAATGAGGTAACAATGAGGTAACCTTGAGAATAATGAGTTTGAAGAGTTTAAATGTTACTAGTCATGATTAAAGCAATGATAATGTAAATTTTGTGACGGTTTAAAAATAGCCAATCAACAGCCAGAAAAAGCTTTAGTAAAATGCACGTGTTCTATTGGACAAGGATTAGCCAATCAGAGACTTGAAATACAGAGGTTTACAGATTTGGACGGTTGAAATATTTTCAGTTGCTGATAGACCTTGGTAGTAACCGGATGGAAGATGTGTTCTCTAAAGAAATATTACGTATTCGTGTGAATCGAAAATTAAGTATACGCGTTAACAAAGTGAGTAGATTTATAATGAGAGATCCAGCGCAAAGGATTTGCCGCCATCTGATAAGGTTCTTTGATCTATGCCGCTAGCCCCGCCCCCTCCCTTTGTGCGCTACTATTTGCCGCCCGGTCGCGTGCCGCTAGCCCCGCCCCCTTCCCTTTGTGCGCTGATCTAATGCCGACAGGGTCTGTGCCGGCAGGTCCTCCCCCCTCCCCCTGTGGTCACGTGGCGGTGACCCGCCCCCCTCCATCCCCCATACGCGTGTCCTCCCTCCCCTTTGTGTTCTGGTTGGTTCCCTGTGGATAGGTGGGAGAGTGTGTATTGTTCCTATACGGTGACTACATTCCCGCCCCCCTCATTGTGACTTGTCTAAATCCCTGCCGTGTGATTGGCTTGGGGTAGGGGATGTGCCGCTCGGGGTGAGGGGTTATATGTGAGGGTTCTCGGTGCGTGACGTTGGCGGTGTGGGAATGCGATTCTCGATGCCTGCCGCACATCGGCAAATCGTTTGAGTACATCGATTGTGTCAATCAATTAGGTAATGTGTGTTATTGAAAAAAGAATCGCTATCATATTACTACTAATGCAATTAAACGCTATTCTTCGAGCAATTAAGTATTTTTGATTGAATCGCGCACACCTGTCCCTAAACCGCCATTTATAACCTACTATTGTCAATAAATTACACGTCTAATGAAACACGGCTAGTCTGTCGATGAAAACAATTAAGTATTTTTGAATGATTAATTGACTCGCGCGCAACTGTTCGTTATCGTATATGTGTGGTAGCATGTGTATAATTATTACGAGTAATAACATTTATTTAATTCTACTTTTGAGGGAAAATATATTTTGGATTTATAAGAATATTACAACCCTTAGATGAAAGGACAGAGTTGACGTAACACTCGTTATCGCGTGATAATTGCGGTGGAACCTCGACCGCAACCTTCCGCTCCGAGACGTTTCACTGGAATGACTAACTCTCGATATTTGGACTGGCAAGTCGACTTCCGCATCCCCTCCACTCCCGCTTCAGTTCGCAACATACACTAGCGCGCCAAGTGGTAATATGAGTGAAACTCCAGCGAGTGTTCCCACACAGCGCCCCTGGTGGTCATACCCGAAAGTTGTGAATTCACCATATTTAAATTCGAGGTGTACGCAAGACGGCCATCTTAACTCTATATAATTCTGCGAAATATGATTCCGGAAAAAAATAAAGGGGAATTAACATGCAAGGGGCGTTCATGTCGGCTCCGGAGGAATTGATTATGAAATAAATAAAAAATAAATAAGACTCTCGCTGATCGATGAATACAATTAAATATTTTGATTAATTAATGTAATTGACTCGCGCTCCTAGAGATATCTCACCCAATTATTCATCTACCATGAATATCTCACTTCTAATGAAACGGCGCAGTCTATCGATTAAAACAATTAAGTTTTTTTGATGGAATAATGTAATTGATTTGCGCGCAACTGTTCGTTATCGTATATGCGCGATTATTACGCGTATATAACTATTACGGCTAATAACGTGTGTTTAATTCTTCTTTTGAATTGCGGGTTTATAAAAAATATTACATTGCTTAGATGAATTAAAAAGCAACTTAAAGCGAAATTGCAAATAGCTTGTATGAGACGTTAACACGAGAACCCTTTACGAAAAAAAAAAACAAGACGCAATGTGACAGCAATGCCCTGTCCATCATGAGAGGCGGTTAAAACAGGACGCGTGGGTTTTCCCCACTACCTGCTCTTAATGGCTAGGGGTATCCAGCACATAGGAGTACGCTTCAACAAAGCCTGCTATGTCTCTTCTCGCACGAGAGAAGTAATAATTACAATTCAAAACAGGCGTACCTGTAAGTAACACGCACGAAGACTACAAATATAAATTTTATATTCGTTTTAAATGTTCTTTCTAAACACGTAGCGAACTTTGAGAAATTCAACGAATTATTCACTGGCGTACACTGCCTGAAAGAAATATTGTGTACACCCCTGAAGAATGCATATGTAGACCCATTAGAAGACAAGGGCAAACTCTTCCGCACCATTAATTTTCGTCAGAAGAATGTAAAAACAAGGTCTTGTATAGAGCTCTTAGTGAACAATAACACCCGTTTCCAATTCATTAAACAGCCTAAGTGCTCTGAAAAACCACAGGCCCTCGGGGGTAAATAGCTATTAGCGATACAAAAGATCTTAATGGCTTCCCCGGTACAGAAATTCCATCATAGACAGTGGAAAAACCAAGTCTAGACATGTTTTAAGCTTACCACAAAAAATGTTTTCCCGATAATTAATATAATTCTACATGAAGAATATTAATGATTAAGTTTTTTCAATTAAACGTATACTGTATAGATTCTGTACTTAAACATTCGATTGTATCTTTGTCATTATTTAAATACTCGCGTACAAGAAATGCAAACATGATATCAAAAAATTAAACTGATTTTTTTCGGAATGTTAAACAAAGAAATATGATTTGGCGAGAGTAATATGAAGAATAAAAAGTATTCAGAATGATAGATATTACATACGTTATTAAAATAAATAAGACTCTCGCTGATCAATGAAAACAATTAAATATTTTTTTATTAATTAATTGTATATGAATTGACTCGCGCATTTGCTTGCTGTCGTATGTGTATGATTATTACGACTAATAGCGTTTGTTTAATTCTAAATAATGAAATATGGAGCCTAGCCTAAACAATCCTCGTTACTCTTAATTTATTCCATTTTAAAAAGATTGGGCTTAGTAAACATAGGACGAGTACGATTTTAAATACCCCGTCCATTTGAGAGATATTTTTCGAATATTCCAGCATGTTAATATAAACTTAATACACACACACACAAAAAATTCATTTCAAGTAATCTAACGATATTGAATAAAATATTATATGTTTAAGATATTGTAATGAGGAATGAAATGTATATTTCGAATTTTCAGGGAATGACACCCAAAGTATTCTTCATTCTGAACGACTTTTGCAAAACTGATAAACCATAAGAGATAGACAAAATTTTACTACACAAAAAAAATGGAGATCGCGTTAAAATACATAATTTATAACATATACATTCTTGTTGATGAGTAAATCGTTTCGAGATATTGCTTGTTATCCCCTTAAAATTTCCAATACTTATTCTTGTTTTTATGTTCTGGACATGTAAAGAGAATGGAATGCGGCACATAGCAATCAGCGTTAAAATAATTTGACTATCGCTTAAAACCTATCATATTCACCTTGTATCGTCATGAAAATTACCAATAACATTGACATCTCGATATCTCGATTAACATGAAGCATATAGGGAATAAGTGCTTGTAAAAATAGTTTGTACAAGAGTAGAGAAAGTCATGTGAGTGTAACACATCAGAATTTTGATATTGGTTTAAATTTTCAAATACTTTTAACTTTTCTCAAATGGTAACTTGCTATTCGTTTTTCCAACGGTAATGCATAGAGAATAGAATTCTAAGCAATCACATAGCATCAGGTTTTTTTAAACATCTGTGACGTGTCTATTCACAAACGAAAGGTCGCTGGTTCGAGGACAATTATATCTACAGAAATAATACATTATTTTCACTCTGTGATTATTTTTTGGTAATGTAACAATAATTAACAATGAATTTTAATGGTACATGTAAAAAATAAAATATATTTTTATTTCTAGCGTCATACGCAGAAACATTCCCCTTAAGGAACGCTGGCGTGATCGAAGGATTTCCCCCTTAACAGGTTTAGACGTGCTCACGAAATGCCCCTGTGCGAGGCTAGCATTTCCCTCTCCTTCTCGAATTTTCGGAGTAGCCAATCAAAATTGCTGTATTATATATCTTAAACTTTCACTCATACATTTTTTATATCGCAAAAGAACACTATAAAAAGGCTGCTTCATCGGGAATTCTCACAGTTTCTCCGCTGAAATCGACGAGTTAAGGTCTCTGCAAACTTTTCTCATTCAAAGTGAAAGTTCAACGAACATCATGTCTGGTAAGTTGTAACAAAACACTTCATTTACTTTTAAAAGTTAAATTATTTCTCTCTACATTTAACTTATATTCGCGTTCTTGTTTTTAATGCATGGCATTTATATGCGAATAGCTGAGCATTCTAAAAAGTTAATAGCTAGACAAGTGAATTTTCTGAAATGTGAATAGTTAAGTATTCATTTTAGGCAAGCTTATTCTGCATTTAATAGCTAACTGCGCGAATTCTCAAAAATGTGATCAGTTTAGTTAAGTATTCACATTGTTGAGTAATTATTATTCCGGATATTTAAATACGTGTTTTCACCGGGTGAATTATATTCCTTTCTAGAGAAATACAATTACTTGAAAACCCTGCGAATCGAATAAAAAATGATCTGTATAAAAATTTCTTCCGGGGTAACCGACGGTAATCGATCCGAAGACTTCATGCTTGCATGCACTGGTCGAACATTCACTGTGAATGTTTCATTCCTCTCTCGCATTTATTTAGTAAAAACTTTCAGCCTGTTTCCATCATGTTAAAGAGATATTTTCCATGATTGTGTCGAGAAATACACGTGATTTATATCTGTAATAGAAATTTCTCAGGTGTTTAAAATACATCGACATTTTCCCTGTATAAGGTATTCGCAGTAAAGTAAATTAACTTAATAATATATCTATTCTTTAATAAATAAAAATCTAACGCGTAAATTAATTGCGTTTTCAGCAATCAGTTCTGCTAACATGTCTGAAGCATACATCCAGCTGCAGCAGGATACCCAACGCCGGCTGCAGGATCGCTCATCAAATGCCGTAATGATTCAGGCATCCGAACAGTCGAATGGTAAGCATTCTTCAGTGTTTTAAAAAGTAATGTAACAATTCATATTAACTTCTTTTACACATTCTATATTATTATTTCAGGAAATGGACTTTATTTTGGTATCGACCATCCATCGACCGCTGCACAGGCACCGCCAGGCTTCCAAACCTTCCTGGTTCCAAATCATTATGGAGGTGGCTCTGGCCCGTACATACAGCAACAATCGTACGGTAAGAATTTACAGACTGGTATTCGAGCATTTGTAACTAAAAAAAAATTACATGATAGTAGACATACAATGTCGATTCTGGCACACAAAGGCATGCCTCCGACAGCATAGAGTTCTGGATTGTATAAGGAGAAAAGGATATATTTAAGGGGAGTTTCTCGCCCATATGCAGTCACATAACTCTATCGATCTCCCAGAATGCTATGTATTTTTAACGCAGGTGTTTAAAACATGTATTTTTTTTCACGTATAGAGTGTAGATTCTTTAGAACTTTGTACTTAAACATGCTATACTATTATTATTATTTATTTTTTTTCCAGGAAATGGACTTTATTTCGGAGGCGGTATCGCTCAACAGGCGACCGCTGCACCGGTACCTCCAGGCTTCGCTACCGTTGTACCAGTAGGCTTCGCGACCGCTGCACCGCCGCCTCCAGGCTTCCAGACCTACCTGGCTCCAAATCAGCATGGTTGGGTCCCTGCCCCATACATGCAGCAAGCATCGAATGGTAAGAATTTATCAGCATTTTACGAACTTCTTTTACACATTATATATTATTATTAATATTGTTACTATTATTTACAGGAAGCGGACTTTATTTCGGAGGCTGCATCGGTCAACATGCGAGCGCTGCACCGGTACCTCCAGGCTTCGCGACCGTTGCACCAGTAGGCTTCGCTACCGCTGCACCGCCACCTCCAGGCTTGCAGACCTACCTGGCACCAAATCAGCATGGTTGGGTCCCTGCCCCATACATGCAGCAACCACCGACCGGTAAGAATTTATCATCATTTTACGAAGTTCTTCTACACATTCTATATTATTATTATTAATATTATTATTTTCAGGAAATGGGCTTTATTTCGGAGGCGGTATTGTTCATTGAGCGCCATCTGCACCACACACATTCCCTGCATCAAATCAGCAGTGGAGGGACCCTGCCCCATACATGCAGCAACCACTGAATGGTAAGAATTTTTTTCCACATTTTATGAACTTCTTTTACACATTCTATATTATTATTGTTATTATTATTAATATTATTATTATTCCAGGAAATGATCTGGGCGACCTTGGAAGCCAGCCTATGGATCTAGCAACACAGGAGTCGACATCACCAGAGATTGGTGAAGACTCGTCCGCTGCACCATCCGCCTCCTCATCATTCAACATTCTGGAGGAAGTTGTACCGTCTGCGCCTTCGATCTCCTCAGACGCAGGCGATGAAACCGCTGCACCATCGACCTCCTCAGCCGCAAACAATGAAGCCGCTGCACCGTCAACCTCCTCCTCATCATCATTCAGTAATGCGACAACTTTGAATGGAAAGAGAGGGCAGGCATCGGACGGGAGCGAGCAGCTTACAATCAAAAAGGCCAAGGTTAGTGCTAGTAATTGCCAGGGGCTGGAATGCAATACCATCCAATCGGCATTCAAGGGACGTATTTTTAATAGTAGAATAGAAAATACATTAGAAATACTCGACCCCAGAGTCTTTTTAGATGAATGCAAGGAGCTTATTATTAAAGAAGTGGAAAGCGTCTTGCAGAGAAGCACTTGTGGATTAAAGATGCATTGTTCCCTGGAACTTGAATATTTAATCCGCAAACCTGATGAAGAGAAGAGTCTTTCCACTGGCTTTAATTCTAAGCCTGTATTGATTCTTCCGTCAAGCGACCTCAATCAGATCTTCTCTTCAATTGCGGGGGATATTTTGGAAAACATTTCTAAATTTGAGGGGGGAGCATCATCGAAGTCCTTGGTAAAGATACTCAGCCTGGTGATGGGCTCTACACACTATGACCCTTTACACGCAGGTTCATACATCGAATTGCCATTGAAAATCAGGAATAAAACTGCAATTATAAACATAAAGAATGAAGACAACTTCTGCTTCGCATGGTGTATGCTAGCCACTAAATACCCTGTTAAACGCGATGGTCAGAGAACTACAAAATACCCCAAGGAACTGCTTTTCGAGGCATTCAATTATGAGGGTATCGAATTTCCGACACCCCTCCATCAAATTGAATGCTTTGAAAAGCAGAACAATGGAGTATCCATTTCAGTGTTTGGTATAGAGGAGGAGAATGAAAACATTATTCCCCTATACCAAACAGCTGAAAAGAAGCAGCACCATACCAATCTGTTATATATTGAGCAGGGGGAAAAGTCCCACTACTGTATAATTAAAGACTTGTCCAGACTTGTAAGCAGTCAAGTCACCAAACATAACGGTAAAATATGGACATGTGAGGCATGTCTAAAGAGATGCAACAATGAAAAGGCCTTGGAAACGCACCGATTAAGATGTGCAAAATGCCAGCTGCTTAAAATGCCTCAACAGGATGAATACCTTGAATTTAAAGCATTCTCCAAGAGCGTTCCTGTACCATTTGTTATATACGCAGACATTGAATCTGTTCTGGCGAAGGTTCACTCTTGCGAACCCTCAAGCAGCTCGAGCTGGACCCGAACCGTTCAAGAGCATGAAGCAATGTCTATTGCCTTGAAGGTGATATGCAGGCATGACGAGTCAATGTCAAAATTCTTTCTCTTTAGAGGTCCGAATGCCGTCGATGACTTTATCAAACAATTAAAATCAATTGCTGATGACGTCATCGACGTGTATTCCAATCCTAAACCTATGGATTTAACCCTTGAAGAGCAACAGAATTTTGACAATGCCTCTGAGTGTCATATATGCCTTGCTGCTTTCACTGTGGGCGATTTGCGCGTGAGGGATCACGATCATGTGACAGGTGAATATCTAGGTGCTGCTCATAATAGATGCAATTTGAATAGAAAGGTCCCTGATTTCATACCGATCTTTTTTCATTGTCTATCTAATTATGACAGCCACTTCTTGATAAGACGCCTGGCATATGATAATAAGCCCGTATCGTGCATCGCTCAAAGTGGTGAGAGGTATATAGCGTTTAGCAAACGGTACAGGAACATCAGCTTCAGGTTTCTGGACAGCTTTAAGTTTCTTGACGACAAGCTGTCCAGCCTGGCTGACATGCTGGAGGAGAGTGATTTTAAAATAACAAGGGCAGAATATCCTGTTGAGGAGCATTTTAAGCTGGCAAAGAGCAAGGGAATATTTCCATATGATTATGTTTCAAGCCTTGCCGTACTCGAAGAAACTTCTCTACCACCGAAGGAGGCCTTCTACAGTACTCTCACTGACAGCCACATTACCGAAGAGGAATACAGGCATGCTGTAAAAGTCTGGGAGGTCTTTAATATCCGGAATCTCGGAGAATACAGCGATCTATACCTGAAAACAGATATACTGCTCTTGGCGGATATTTTCGAAAAGTTTCGAGATCTCATCCTGGGAATGTATAAACTTGACCCAGCATGGTTTTATACATTACCAGGACTCGCCTTTGACGCTATGTTGAAGATAACAAAGGCGAAACTTCCCTTAATATCCGACAAGAGTATGCTGGAATTTTTCGAGTCGGGAATTAGAGGCGGACTGTGCACAGTGGTGAAGGGCTACACCAAAGCTAACCACAGATACATGTCCAACTTTGACCAGCATGCTCCTGTTAAACACCTGTCCTATTGGGACATAAACAACTTATATGGAGCTTCTATGGTGTCTGCCCTACCATACAAAAATTTGAAATGGCTCACGAGAGAAGAAATTGAAGGCATAAACTTCGCAGAAGTGAAAGAAGATTCAGAGACTGGATATGTGCTAGAGGTTGATATCGAATACCCCGACCATATCCACGACGCCCATAACGAACTTCCTTTCTGCCCACAGAGCGCAATACCACCGAACGGCCAATACAAGAAACTGCTTGCAACATTAGAACAGAAAAGCAAATATGTCTTGCACTACAGGGTGATGCAGCAGTGTATCGAGCAAGGTCTAACTGTGAGACATATTCACAGAGTGGTGTCCTACGACCAGTCTAACTGGTTGAAGACATATATCGACATCAACACCGAGAAGAGAGCACAAGAAAAGTCAAAATTCGGCCAAAACCTGTGGAAAAAGATGAATAACGCCGTATATGGGAAATTTATAGAGAATGTTAGAAAGTACACGGATTTCAAAATAGTTGGAACCTGGAAACAGGCAAAGAAGTTAATAGCACGCAGCACTTACCTACGCACCATAATTTTTGAGGAAAATCTTGTGGGAATCGAACTGGGCAGAGAGGAAGTACATATGAACAAACCAATTTACATAGGACACGCAATTTTGGACATTTCAAAATTTATCATGTATGACTTCTTTTACAATATCATGAAACCGAATTTAAACGACTTGCTGCTGAATTACATGGATACAGACTCGTTTATTTTTGAAACGAGTTCTGATATCTATGAGTTCATCAGGGAGAACCCTCAATATTCGACACTTCAAACTTCGAAAAGGATAATGTATATGGCATTAAGCAAGCCAATAGGAAAAAGATTGGGTTGTTCAAGGACGAATTGGGTGGCTTGATTATGGAGGAGTATGTCGGTATTAGAGCGAAGCTATACGCCTACAGATATGGAGGGCAGACAATTAAGAAAGCTAAGGGCATCACCAGGACAGGCATGGATAAAATAGATTTCGGCCATTATTTTGAATGTTTAAAAGACCATAGCCTAAAAATTTATTCGATACAAAAAACATTTCGGAGTAAACACCACAAAATTACAACAATTGAGACAAATAAATTGGCATTGAAAGGAGGTGACGATAAGAGGAAGTTGATGGAGGGAAGTTATAAGACTCTAGCGTGGGGCCATTATTCCCTTAGACCTGGTGATTGCTAGTGCCTAAACTTGTAAATATGTAAATATTTGAAGTTATCTTGTTTTTTTTTCAATCTGGATTTTGTAAATATTCATTTAAATTGTGTATGAGGGTTTTTATATATTAATTTTTCCCTCTGATAATGTCATTGTATATATTCATTTAAAGTGTGTGTGAGGGTTTTTGTATATTAATTTTTCCCTCTGATAATGTCCTTGTATATATTCATTTAAAGTGTGTGTGAGGTTTTTATATATTAATTTTTCCCTCTGATAATGTCATTGTAAATATTCATTTAAATTGTGTATGAGGGTTTTTATATATTAATTTTTCCCTCTGATAATGTCATTGTATATATCCATTTAAAGTGTGTATGAGGGTTTTTATATATTAATTTTTCCCTCTGATAATGTGTTGTATATATTCATTTAAAGTGTGTATGAGGGTTTTTATATATTAATTTTTCCCTCTGATAATGTGTTGTATATATCCATTTAAAGTATGTGAGGGTTTTTATATATTAATTTTCCCTCAAAAAAAGAGAAAATATGAAGGATTTTTAAAATAAAAAATACTCGTGATTTTACAATCATAACAACTGGTCTTTATTAAGTCTTCATACATTACACCAAATCCGTTATATCAATCCATTGAGTATCTGCAAAACCATACCACTTTACAAGAACTTTGTTTCCACGTTTACGTATAACCTTTTCTACTAAATAAGTGTTAGGATAGCTAGTCTTTTTTAGTTCATGTCCATAAAAGCCACCTTTTATGATTTCACCATTCCTATCCTTTAGTATGTATGTTGTAGGCTTGGTACGATTCACACGAAATACTTTGAAGATTTCAACGCTCCAGTTAGATTCATAACTCTTTTCAAAATGTCCTTTATGTTTAGATATCCTGACATAATCACCAACACTAAACTTCCTTGAAGCCTTCTTCTCTCTTCGGTCTTGATTATAATTATACACAGTCAGAAGAAGATCGTTGTTCTTCACTTCATTAGGCTTCATGCGGATAGTTGAATGAAAAGTATCATTGTACTTTACAAGGATTCTAGGTAAAAGATCTAGCCACTTGTATGAGCCTTGGACTAAAAACTCTCGGTACATCATATTCTTCAAGGTTCGAATTAAACGTTCAACAGCCGCAGCCTTCACATTGGTATAGGTGCTGTAGTGGTTAATATTATACTTAAACATTAATCGTTTAAAGAACTTGTTATAAAATTCTTTCCCGTTGTCACTTTGAATATTCCGGGGAGGGACGTCCATTTCTTGTAATATATCCTCCATAGCCTTTGCAACATTAACTCCGCCCTTATCCTTTAAGAGTTTTGCATATGCCATTTTAGAGTAAAAGTTGATTGCGATCAGAATGTATTTGAAATTTTTGTTCACTTTTGCATAGGGTATCATTTCAATCAAATCAATTTGTAATAAATCATTCATACCTTTGCTGATAATTTTCCGTCGTAAATAGTTCCTCCTCGCCGAGCCGTGAAGTTCTCTGGCGATATTCTGTTTGGCGATCATGCTATAATTTTAGATGCTTTCAATTCCCGGATAATTTCCTCAATCTCTCGAGTGTGGCTATTATTACCAGCGTCCCTCGAAGCAATAAGTAACCTCAGTCTATTCACTAATGTGTTAGGATTTCTCCAGAAAACGTAGTCAACCTCCTTATCAGGCTTATGCTCCTTCCATGCCAGTCCTAGACCTGAATGTGTATTGAGCAAGGGTCGTATTATATTCTTGTATTTATACGATTTACCAGATTTCAAGCGACCGTGTCTGCTGTAACCGCTTCTATGAAGAAAAGTACTTTTCATAATCTTAGCGTATGTCTCCAAGTCTTCACTAGTGTATGCAGAAATCTGAGGCGTTCGCTTAAAGATGAGCTCCGTCAAACCGGCGGTAGACTCATACGTTTCATCACCTATCAATATTTGATTATTTATAAAATGAATATCTTTATTTCCAAGCATATAACTTCCATCCTGATATCTCACGCCGAACAATGTATCAATACGATCCTTGTCTTTTGAGCGAACGTGTTGAAGGTAAGTAGAAATACTTGTAGAATCACCATCTTCATTCTTGACGTTCTTCACCGGCAACCCTCGTTGAGTGTCCAAAATATCCTTGAGGGGGGTGGTTACAGGCTTCAAAGCTTCGGACATGACATGCTGAGTCTCAAACCTGAGACCTTTTAGAGCTCTCAGTTTTTCTTTTACAGCCCTGGTATGCTCGGCTACAGACTCTTTAAGTCTTATGCTTTCACTATCCATCTTACAAATGATGAGGAAATAGACGATTACCTTCAATTTATAGTCTGCGTTCAGCTTGAGTTCTCAACGTGTCGATAGCCTTAGCTAACATCTCTATCGAAGTTCTCAGTTGCTCGGTTTCTTTCTTATGCTCCTGTGTATGTGTCTTGAACGCTTCAGCAAAGATTGCCGTATTAGCGTACTGGCTTCTGGCTGATTCTTCTAGAGTCGTCATTTGCTGCATATTAGTTTTGTAGGCGTCCATCATCATATTTACATTATCCTCCACTTTCTTAAGTTTATCATTGCAGCAATCAGTTTTGAGAGTATTCAAAACCTCTATCTTTAACTGTCTGACTGTAGACTCTAAATCTGAAACTCGCCTCATCGCTAAGTTTTCTAAATTACTAATTTTCTGATTGCAAAGATTCTGAAGATTTGTTTTTTCTCTATCAAGCTCAGCGGTAATTTGTTTAATAGAGTCCATTACAGAATCCACTCTGTCTTTTGTAGAGGTTGTTAGAGTATCCACTTTACTCGTAGTTTTATTCAGATTTGCTGTAATGTCTAGCAGCTTCTTGCCTATTTGCATCTCGATTTCCTTTGGTAAGTACCTGTTTAACTGCTGTCGCGTCTCATTCGATTTCCTAATGATCATAGCTCTAGCATATCTTTTATTTACAGCATCCGTATCTCCGAGAGGATCCGCTATATCAATGATTCTCTTATTGTCGAATATAATGTTACCATTACCATCTCTCGACTGCGTGAGTGAATTGACATATCCAACGATGAACTTTTTATTCACAACATCATTATCATGAACAGGATCTAGCAATACCTTCAATCTAACTTTATCGATCACGATGTTATTTTCCTTATCTCTCTTGAGGATATATCTTGAAATCAATTCATCGATCAGGGTCTTAACCATAACCTCAACATTGTTAGCAGCTTGCTGAGAGAAATCTTGCATCCTAATTTCGAGAGCATCCACATAATTCTTATTGGAGGCGTCATGATTATCTTCAGGATCGTGAACATTGCACAATCTCTTATTCTTGAATTGATAGTTTCCTTTGACATCTCTATTTATGATAAAACGATCAAACACTCTTCTAACCGGCCCAGTTCTCTGAGAACCGAACCTATCGATGCTCATGGTTAACTACAAATGATCATTTTCTTTTTTGTCGAGCTTAATATATACATCAAAACCATTCCTATATCGTCCCTCATTCATGTGAGATTCAGGAACTATCACAACAAAGGGTCTTCCTTCTGTAGAACTCTCCCAAACGTTCTTACATAGATCTTTAAATTCATTGTAGGTCATGTCGGTATTTACATAATCTTCGTAAATGTGCTTTAAGTTTAAATTGTCTTGTCTGAAGAGTATTATCATGTTTGTATTATCGCGAATTAAATGTTTTGGAACTTTAGCATAGGACTGTGCTAGATATACAGAGTCGACATTTCGATGTCTACCCATACTGTAAAAGGATGCTATCTTTTCCTGCTTTTCAGTGATGACGTCATCAAATATAAAGATTGAATTTTCTTTGACTTCAGAAGGATGCAAAACATCATCCCCGTTGTCGAAGGTGTTCACTTCTATACCTTCGATGTTTCCGAGCACTTTAATTAGGTATTGGTACTTTGGTTGATAGAGAGACTTTGAATAAATATACAAATTTTCAAAACGTAGCCCATTCTCATGGAGTAGCATATTGAGTAATACGTTTGTTTTCCCTGCACTGGAGCTCCCTAAAATAAGAGCTCTGACATTAGATGGAAATAACTTGCCATGACGATCACTTCTAAAGTCACTTTCAAAGTCTAATACCTGAATAGGTAGAGAGCAGTGCTGCTTAACAAGCTCCATGTTAACAACTAACTTGTAAACTGCGTGTGCGATGTTTATATATTACCGGATGTAAAGTAGTTAATGACTGATTGCAATGATATAAAAGGGCTAATGTATGCAATTACTCGCTTAGTATATCATGAGAGCTAAGAGAGGAAGGTCGTTGCAGTATAAGCGCGGCTCCGGAATTATTAATTCCATAATTAATTCGCTCCCCTTTGAAGCTCACTTACCTGGATATAGATATTGCGGGCCTGGTACTAAATTGGAAAAACGTCTAAAAAGAGGAGACCCCGGAATTAACCAATTAGACGAAGCTTGTAAACAGCACGACCTCGCGTACGCTGAGAATAAGGACACCGCTTCAAGACAAATAGCGGATAAAATTCTTGCAGAGAAGGCTTGGAAACGGGTGCAGTCATCAGATTCAACTTTTGGTGAAAGGTTGGCTGCAAGGCTAGTAACTGCAATCATGAAGGGAAAGGTTGCAGTGGGAGCCGGAAAGAGGAAGAAGAAGAGAGGAGGGTTCTTGCCACTGATACCCATCATTGCTGCTTTAGGCGCTGCAGCAGGCGGCGCTGCTCAGATAGCCTCTGCAGTCAATAAAAAAAGGGCTGCTGATAGGCACTTAGCAGAAGTTGCTAGGCATAACAAGGCGATGGAGACACGAGGAAAGGGGCTCCGAAAGAGAAGGTGTAAGAAGAGGAATAAAGGAGGATTCTTACCTGCAATGCCACTGATGTCGTCTTTAGCCGCTGCATCTAAAATAGCAAGGTCCTTGAAAAAAAGAGGATCTAAAGGCAGGGGTTTAAAGAAGAAGGCAAAAAACGGTGGAAGAGGATTGTACATATACCGGAGGAAGCCCTAAGTAACGTAGCCATCGAATATTATGCTAAACGTTTAAAAATTCCTTATTTTAGAGGAGTTTATATGATTGACAAACTTCCTTTAAAACCACACTTCAAAGAGAGACTTATTACCAATCTCGATACCTCCGATAATGAAGGAACACACTGGGTTGCTATAAGGAAAGAAGGTGATGTCGCATACTACTTTGATAGTTTCGGCAATTTGAAACCGCCTCCTCAGATTGAGAAATATCTACAAGGTGTTAAAATCTACTATAATACACTGAGATACCAGAATTTCGAATCAGTCATCTGCGGGCACTTGTGCTTGCAATTTCTTTTATCCTAGAAGCTGCTACATCGTCAAGATGAGTTATACAGTTACAGTGAGTGGGCCAGACACTGTTATTTCAACGTATTTAAACCCGCCTCTACAGCTAGATTCTCCAGGTCATTATGAGGTTGCTCTCTTGAATTTTGAAACATTCTATTCAATACCAAATGTCGATGAAAGTAATAATAGATTTCATTATATTCACAATGGTAAACCTGAAACCATTGTCATCCCGCATGGAACCTACGAGATTGCCGATATCAACGCATTTCTAAAGGATAAACTAGGATTGAATGATGAAGTCTTCTTTATAAGGCCTAACAATAATACAATGAAGGCTGAGATTAAATGTCCTTATACAATAGACTTTTCTAAGGCTAGATCTATTGGCTCGCTTCTAGGATTCACAGACACTAAAATAATTCCTGCTGGAGAAGCGCTTGAATCTGACGATCTTGTGAATATATTTAAAGTGAGTATCATACGTGTGGAGTGCAGTATTGCAACAGGCTCATTCATTGACGGTAAAAGCGGACATTCGCTCTACGAGTTTTTCCCTTCTGTTCCACCAGGCTATCATATCTCTCAAGAACCCTCGAACCCGATATATTTACCGGTCATAGATACAAACTATATAGACCAGATCACTATTCGAGTGGTAGATCAACACGGAAAGGCGATCAACTTCAGGAACGAAGTTATCACTACAAGACTGCACATAAGACGCAATGGCAATACATTTTAAAAGACATCGCAAATACTATAATAGACGACGTACATCACGTTCGAAGCATACTACCTCTCCAGCTTCCGAGGAGTTAACACGTGCTAACCGCAAGTTCCTCGAGGGTTTAGGTTACAGAACGCTATAATGGATATCTTAAACGTGACAGAAGTTCCAGCCTTTGACGACAAGATCACCAAGGAGGAGGAGCATATTTTTCTTCCATACAACACGTCCGCTCTGGATGTAAACGATGAAATTAGAATACCATGCCAAGCTGAAGATTTGTATACGCTACCTAACAAGAGTTATCTCTACATCGAAGGTGCTCTCACCAAGGTAGATGGATCGCCTACTACAGCGAAGCTCGCTAATAATGCTTTAGCCTTCATGTTTGATGAGATACGTCTAGATATGAATGCTACAACTATAGACAGAACAAGGAATCCTGGAATTACTACAACTATACGAAATTATGTGACTCTCAACCCTATGGAGTCGAATCGGCTGCTGAATGCTGGATGGGCATATCCTGGTGAAGAAGTTGATATAGTACACGCAACGAATGGAGCTTTCAATGCTGTAGTCCCTCTCTCGATGCTCCTAGGATTTGCTGATGACCACAAGGAGCTTATACTCAACAGCAAGTTTGAATTGATTCTCATAAGATCCAAAGATTCTAGAAACTGTGTCCTGAGTTCGAATGGAGAGGAAGCTAATGTAAAGTTAACTAGAATCGAATGGAGGATGCCTGTAATTCGCCTTTCCGATGCTGAAAGAGTTCACATTCTAAAAATTGTCAAGTCTGATAAACCTCTACACCTTGCCTTTCGATCTATGGATCTTCATACCCAGCCTGCTGTACCCCAGACAAGATCTTTCACTTGGAATGTAGCAACAACATCTAAGCTCGAGAAACCTCGCTTCATCATAGTGTGCGCGCAGACTACAAGATTGGGTGATTATAGCAAGAACAGTTCCGAGTTTGATCACTGCAACATTACTAATTTGAGACTATTCCTCAACAGTGAATGCTACCCCTACCACGATTTGAACTTGGACTTTAAAAATTCAAAGTTTGCTTCACTATATGAAATGTACTGTAAATTTCAAAGTTCTTATTATGAAAGAGATAATTACCCTCTCTTGAAGAGAAAGGATTTTCTTCACCGTGCACCATTATTCGTAATAGACTGTTCTCACCAACCCGAGGAGGTTATAAATGGAGCTGTGAACATCAGAATCGAGATTCAAGCATCTGCAAATATACCAGCCCAGACGTCACTGTACTGCCTGGTTCTACATGACAAAGTATTTACCTACAAACCTCTTTCTCACTTGATGCAAGCACTTATATAATTATGTATATGTTTGGGTGAATGGTTTTGTAAAGGAATGTACTAGGATAAGTTTATGAATAATAAATTGAATTCATATACTAAAACACTCTTTTATTGACTTTAGCATACATTTCAAGCATTTTCCTTCTCCCCCTCCTACTCCCTGAAAAACTAGTTGCTCCTGACTTGCAGAAATCATTTAAAATATTCAAATGTCTTTCAATATAGGGCGATAGCCGTTTTAGGTTCCTTACACCCTCAATGTCTAAAGATATTACATTATTATTTAAACATGTATTTATGAAATGAATTGAATGGTCAAAGAATACAATAATATTGAATGCATAAATTACATTGTCACAATATTCATCACACGCAAACTTTTTTTCTTGGCGTAGGTAATCTTCAATCATTGGAATGTTTTTGGATATTATATCCCAGTCTGATTTTGTAATATAAACAAATGATTTATCACTTTCGCTGTTTATGTAGAGGGAGGGGGTGTCATAGTATAGTCCAATATTCACGGAATGGGAGGGGGAGATGCTGACGTCATCAAGCGCCTGTGATCGATTCTCCATGCTCCTCCGGGGTATCTTCAATGAATAAGAAGACCATAGGAGCATCGTTGAGGATTCTCCTCTTACACCGTCTCTTCTGCTTTTTCTCCCCGGCCTCGTTCCGTCTCTTCCTCCGCTCCCTCGTCACACCACTGCAACATATATTCAAAACAATGTTAGAAATAGGTTTAGTTAATGATTTCATACGTCTGAAAGAGAAAATACATATATTAGAAAAATCCTCTCCCATTGTCACACAAAAAAGTATTATCAAAGAGTGTCATACTCACTTCACGGTCTTGCACGATTCTGTGTGTATCTCGCGCGAGCAATCTGGACTCGCCTGATTTATCCACTCCTGTACCCTCGGTGCTTTATCGTCAAGGCTAGTAGTAATGGCGGGTAATGGAGCGGCATCCTCCTCCATAGGCTGTGTATGGCGCTCTGCGATTGGATATTCCACTATATCGACATCGCGTCTCTCAGGATCCAGCTCCTCTATTGGCACGGGTACCTTAGGCGCAGTCATTCGCAGTCTGTAATAATTTAATTTTTAGGTTAGACACGGAGTAGCATTAGAAGTAGTAAATGAATATGTAATTTAACATTTCTTCTACTTACTCGAGTTTTCTCTTCCTGCGCTGGTAGACCTCGCAGTTGTCGTTACATAGGAAGAAGGATGTCATGCGTTCATGCTGGGCCGGGTTAGTACAAAGTACAGAATGCATGTATCCGGTGCACGACTCTGTATCACATTTAGCTAGATGTTTCGAGACGAAGACATCGTCAACTTCATCGACATCGCTAAGATCCTTCACATCAACACCCCCGTGATTTTCACTGAAAGAATGAAATAATTTCAAGTTAGATTTCATTTAACATGAGTACAATATATTACCGAGTTATAGAAATATGTATATTACTTACATGTTCGCTCCTCGATAAACAGGACAGCTCTCTGTACACACTTCCAGTGTAGTCATCTGATCATGATGCGACGGTTGAGTACACAACACTGAATGCATTAAACCATTGCATGTTTCGGTATGGAAGTATACGTAGTGAAAATAATCTTCCCCGCACTCGCTCCAGTAATCATTCACATCAGATGCACGATGATCACCAGCCATTTCGATTATCACTGAACGAACACTGAAAAAACAATAAATGAGCGCTCCGGCTGCCTACGTTCCTTATATACTGTAGACGGTGACGTCACACGGCGGTGGAGGGGGTGGAATGCAAGTTGAGACCTGTTATTCACCTTCCAGGCAGAAGCCACCCGTCTGTTTTTGAATACCAAGGAAAGTCCTTGGCGAGCGTGTTTTAACATGATTTACCGACGCCGACAGAGTGGAGCCGGGCTAGTCTACATGTCGAGGCTTGTTAGTGACGTCACGCACGCTGCCGCGGAGTGGGGATGAAACTGGTTATTACCAGACAGAAGTCGGCTGGCGGGTTTTCCATTACATGTTGGACTGTTGCCGGAGAGAGGTTAAGACCGTGAGCGAAGTTATACATATACGATTGCGGTCAGGTGCGAGCGAGTCAATTAATCAATCAAAAATACTTAATTGCTCGACGAACAGCGTTTAATTGCATTAGTAGTAATATGATAGCGATTCTTTTTTCAATAACACACATTACCTAATTGATTGACACAATTATGTACTCAAACGATTTGCCGATGTGCGGCAGGCTTTGAGAATCGCATTCCCACACCGCCAACGTCACGCACCGAGAACCCTCACATATAACCCCTCACCCCGAGCGGCACATCCCCTACCCCAAGCCAATCACACGGCAGGGATTTAGACAAGTCACAATGAGGGGGGCGGGAATGTAGTCACCGTATAGGAACAATACACACTCTCCCACCTATCCACAGGGAACCAACCAGAACACAAAGGGGAGGGAGGACACGCGTATGGGGGATGGAGGGGGGCGGGTCACCGCCACGTGACCACAGGGGGAGGGGGGAGGACCTGCCGGCACAGACCCTGTCGGCATTAGATCAGCGCACAAAGGGAAGGGGGCGGGGCTAGCGGCACGCGACCGGGCGGCAAATAGTAGCGCACAAAGGGAGGGGGCGGGGCTAGCGGCATAGATCAAAGAACCTTATCAGATGGCGGCAAATCCTTTGCGCTGGATCTCTCATTATAAATCTACTAAAGTGAAAGTATTAAATTAAAGAATCTCGCAGCTCTTGATAGCAGTGAAGTGCTATTTAATTTGTGTCAAGGATTAATAAAAAGAAGTGAATTTAAACTTAAAATCTGCGTAAGCCTACATTCTTGTCGCACCACGCCCTGATTAAGAGAAACGTGTCTCTAAAGCAATACTGAAGCAGCCGAGGCAAAAACAAACGTAAATAATATCTATAGAACCAGTTTAGTAACAAAGTTAAAAGGTAATAAATGTTTTTTTTAAAAACTTGGAGCGTAACAACAAAAATACATCTTCAAATCAGCTTTTCATACGTATCAGCATATTACGTAACAAAACAATTCTTCAAATAAACGCCCAAAATGTGGCGCAAACAACTCCAACATAAGAGCAATATCTTCTCTCAGAGTAATCCATGTATATTATGGTCTTTTATCCCAAAAGATAAATGTCGGTAACCTGGGAACCACGGGCTCATTTGAGCATCATTCAGCTGTCTCGTTCATTCAAATATTTCGTTCATTTAGTTCTTTTTGTACATACCCAAGGACTTACAAGCCAATGCCGTGCGTCAGCAGCATGTCGAGGAGCATTCAAACTCTGGATCATAGTGTATCCATGATGGTGATCAGCCCAATGCCGGAAGGAAATGAAATGTAGTGAGAAAGGGATGATAGGAAAATTCGCGGATCAAATTATCCAACCTAGCATTCGCCTAACGACAGAGGAAAACCGCGAAAAACAGCTTGGGTTATATTTGTCTACCCTAGGAATTTGAACCCGAGATCTCCCAAATGCTTTACACACGTTACCACGGCACCACCTCGTTCCGTAGCATATAACATCAAGAATAAAAATAAGAAAAGAGACTATTCCTTCCATTTTGCGTTACTTGTAATAAATCACTGGCCTAGAAACAGTTTCTGACTAAGCAATACACCCTTATTTAGTTTTATTTACCCATGGTTACGTGTAAACGATATTGAGCTATTTGCAACACAGGTTAATTTCGTCATGAACTCGGATGAAACAAAAGCAGAATTGGAATTATTTGTTCTTCCACACAAGCCATATGCCGGACAAGGTTATAGAAAGGCAGAATCAGAGCACTGAAAAATTCAATGCCATAGCCGGATTTGAACTACGGATCTTCCCGTTTCCGTCCGAATGCTCTAACCAACTGAGGTACCATGACAACATACCGGTACGAAATTCCGTAACTCACTCGTATTTTTTCCGGTAAACCAAAAGGATATCTCAAATTGACATTACACTATGAAGCCCGGGACTTAAATACTTATGACATGGTCGCCATTGGGTAATGTCATCTCAAAATAATTTAAGATATCCTTGGGGTTTTCCGGAGTTAGTTGGGGAATTTGATGACGTACAGGCATGTTGCCACGGTAGTCAATTGGTTAGAGCAACCGGACGGAAACCGGAAGACCTGGGGCTGAAATCTCGACTATGGCATTGAATTTTTCTGTGTTGTGATTCTGTCTTTCCAAAAGCAGAATTACTGAGGTTGAAACGTTAAGAAATAAGCAGTGATATTGCCCCAGCTGTGAAAAGAATTTAAATAATATGTAATATAATTTTTAATAGTAAGTGTCAAGAATTAAATATGTCTTTAATAGTTTACAAAGTCACAAAAGTTTGGGTTTTGTAACGTCATGCTAAAGCTTTGCAGATGTGTCGAAGAAATCTAAGGAAAAGCAGCATTCAAGCGAAAGAATCAGGTTTTAAGATAGCTGTGTTCTTAAAACGTTTTACATGCGTTAGAATAAACCTTCGTTCATTCATTATATTATTTCAGCTCCATAGTCAGAAGGGGCTGCGAAACGAAACGGTGTCTGAAACAGCGGAATCCCAGGAAGAAGCAAATAATACTAATCTCATGATAACAGAAATAGAGACAGACGGTAGAGACGCTTAGAGCGGAGCGAAATTATATAGAGAAGTAGTGTGATGTCTCTTTTCACATCTGCTGTTTTATATCTGTGTAAGAGCTCACGGGAAATATAAGAATGTACAATGCGGTCATTTTATGGTGAGACCACACATCGCGCGATTGCGTCCTCCACATACTGTCTATTACACTGGGGAATTTTCGTTCCGTAACTCCGGCGTTACTTACGAGTGACAGTAACATGCAATATGATGAGTATTAACCTTGTTGTAAGTGGTGTCCATCTGCGTGAAGATATTCCTGACATCTTCGGATGAAATTTTCATTCACACGCATACGTTCTCCTTGCGAAATGTTCATAATTTCTGTTTTATATTGTCCTTAAGTTAGTCTATGGTGTGGGGGTTGTTCCTATAAACTTTTCTTAGGATTCCCAAAAGTAGATGCACTAATTTCGTAATTTTTTTCCGCCGTTAGAACTTTTCGTTTTCGCTTCTTAAGTTTACCTTTTAGCGATCTCGTTGTGCTAAACTTATTAACCAGACGTCTAACAGTTTCTCTACCTGTAACTGGAATAACAGGATATTTATCCTGAAATTGTCTACACAACTGTCTATATGATTGGATGCTTACGTATGTATTGTATATAAAAATTCTTTATCCAATCGTGAATTTTTCGACAGACATTGCAGTGAACCAATAACAAGATATTAACAGTCAGGTGTCTTGAAAAATCTCTCAACTTTGAGACGCACAACTCTCATTACAGCACGAACACAAAGCAGCGACTGACGTGTCTTCAACGCGTCATTCGACGTCAGTTGTGCATCGGAAAAGTACTGAGGTCATGATAATACATCGTTCTACGCATATAGCTGGTCTATGGCCTTATCTTAAAATGATCTCACTGTATATATAAAGAGCAAATGACAGGTTTTGGGAATTATAGAAATTACCGGAGTGCCTGTGTGGGTGTGTGAGAGCAACGGACGTTTCGCTATAAATATATCATTGGGATAGAAATTTTTCAACTGTTTTGGTATATGAAGTAACGAAGCTTAATTTCTTAGTGAAAATTAATTTCACACTATGTAATATTAAAGGAGGACGAAGATTATTATTTCTTCTTCTTCCGATAACAAACTTGGGATGATCATATACATGTTATTACCAGAATATATCCTAAACCCATGTTCTACCAAATTCACTTATCTAAACAGAACCTAAATCAATCAGCTAGCCGAGGATATCGTTAAAACCGAGAAGAAGGATGTTCACTATGAAGTCGTCTCAAACACGCCAAGCATGGAGCCAGTAATCAATTAAGTTAAGAGGCCGTGACGACCCACAACAGTGGATGATCGGAAATCAAAACTAACTCGCAATTCCGACAAAGACAGACTTCAATCTCAAAAGGGTTATGAATAAAATAAGGAGTATTTCAAGAAAACTGTTATTACAATTAAAAGTTATTGGATATGAATTGAATATTTCAGTAAGCTTGGAATATTTGACATGTAAGCTTTTGACTATCTCCTAAAGACTTCCCAAACATACAAAATTACATAACGTTTAATCATACTGATAAACACATTAGTCTATTTACAGAAAATTCGGTATATCCATATTATTTTTCATGTCAAAATCTCAGTCTTGTGTTCTACAGAATTATTTATAAAGTTATGATATATTCTTTTATTTATAAATTGTGCCGCATATCCGCGGAACAACGGAAGTTTGGATGCTTTCACTTTTGTATTTATAGCTAACTTCAGATCCTAAATATTTAAAATTATTATTACTATTAGGAATAAGTTTCATGCATCCGAAACGAAGTACCTAATATCAGTTAAAGGTTTTACTGGATGGATAGAATTAGGAATGAAGATACAAGAAGGAAACTTGATGTGGTAGCACTATAAAAAGAATACATAACTTTAGAAAAAGTGAATAAAACATCCGAAAGGAATGGGTATTAACCGTATCCCTATGAAAATATTAATATGTAGAACAAAAAGGAATTGAGATCAGGGGAGAACGAAGAAGCGCTGGAAAGAATCTTTATGAACAGGCTGAAAGCCTAATTCTTGAAATGGAGGTGTTACGGCTATCGGTCCTTCTACTCCACGCTATTAGAAATACAAATTTTTTCTTTTTGCAAATGCTTATAAAGACTTTACTCTTGTATTTCCATTTTATGGCATGTATACCATTTTAGTGTGTTTTTTAAAAACAATAAAATTCGACAATGCAATATAAATGCGAAATACGTTACACATCATAGACTATTTCACTATTTAATATGTAGAATGGCAACATGAAAAACATGTTTATGGCGTATGCTTGAGTGTAAAAGGGTTCAGCACTACATGAAAGAAAATGCACATATTTTACAAAGAGATTGGTAAGCCTTTTAATCCTGCAGGTCGAGTATTGTCAGGAAAATTGGGATATTTAAGTGGAAGTAAAAGAAAGACTCCGTTATTTCGTTTGAGGAATATTTTTATTTTCATTCCCATGTGGTACAAGTTATGCGGAAGAATGAAGATTCAGACGCCCTGCAAATGCTGTTACGTCAAGTATGCAGAGTTTGCCCCAGTAGCTCTGCAGAATATTTTCGGATCCTACCAACTGCATAGATACTAAAAGATGTGACGCCGCCACTTTTGGACACGGCGATGCCACCAGAAGTGAGTAAGGTCAATTTGCCCAAAGCGGTGCCCATACCAGATGCAGAACCAGCGCTCAGCAGATGTGACGACGCCAGGGCGCCTTCATACGTCTGCAATCCTTAGCTTGGGTGACGGGAATAAATGAGCGAGAGGTGTAACTCAGGGATTTCATCCAGAGGGTTATAGGTTGCGGTTAGCTCAAAGGGTGGTAAAGGCTGATTCCAAGAGAGGCTTTAATATTTTTAATAAATAGTCTTAACTGCATTGCAAGAGGGAGAGAGCTAGACAGCTGGTAGAGGGAAGAAGTCCGGTCTTCCATTTTTATGCTGTCATTTAAAGAAACGACGGACACAGAGTCCGGCTAAGCATGTGATGGGACCGCCCCATACCGTAAAATATGTCACTTTAAATACTGTAGCTGAAACTCACCAAGTCTTAGCCTCAGCGTTAGCCTAAATTGCACACACTTATCCACGTGTTGAACTTACGTGAAGTGGTCATTTCCCCTAAGAATCCCACAACCCAAACCCTGCTTATATAAGCATCCGAAACTGACTCGCAAAAATTAAAGCCCAATTTCATGGATTTACTTAAGGAAATTTGTTCCTGGATGTCTCGAGCTTTATAAAATTAGATTTATGATATTCTTGTAAAATAAAACTATAACCGTCAAAATATTCCTGTAAATACAACTTAATTGGACAGGAGAATACGAATGACAGGACAGGTCAGGTCAGCAGCGTTACTGACTCAAGAACTCGTAGTTCAGCTGGGCAGGTAAATATTCTGGGGTATGAAAGAACAGATGAAGCTGCTAAGAAGAGAACTGAGCAACCTTTATTGGACCTGAACCAGTACTGGGCCTGTCATCAGGATCTGTTAAACTGGTAATTAGGAATTGAATGCTCCTCAGAGACCACGAGAAATACAGAAGATACTAGAATTCATTTCACGATAATAATAGTGACAAATAATCGACGGATTTGAAACAAAATAATCTTCAGCAATATCTTTTCAATTACGTTTTTGAGTCACAGTAGGAATAAAGCATCCATGAAAAAAATGGGACATTATTTTTAGACGCACTGTTTTTATTTATTGATCCACTCTGCCATTTTCCATTGCTGAGCAGACAATGCTGGGACTCCATATAGTTTTATTTGCAGTAGATATAAACATAAATTCAATTCGTTTGACTGCGACCTAGCTGGTACTTCTCTTTGCTTTTATTTATGGCTAGCAGCTGGCTTTCATGAGAAACATAGAGTAAAAGCAACTCAATAGCTTTGAAAATTGTATATACACTGCTGCTGTGTAAACGAAACAATATGTTTTGGAGTATTAAATTTAATTAATCTGTTAGGCACGCATAATTGCTTTCAAATGGATAATTATCTTGCCAATATACTGATCACTGGCTCTAAAAGCACGAGTAACAAAAATAGATGTTACATTCCCATGTTACTTTACAATCTTATCGTTTATTAGGGAGTATACAAATATTCTTAAGGAAGTTTAATTTTCTATCCTCTTCGTTTTAATCGAGATAAACCTTTGAGTAAATAGACGCATTACATATTTACTTAAACATACAAAGCGAATAGTGATAGTCAAATACTTTAGAACTGGAGCTAGCCTTAAAATCCCATACTCTTTACATGACATCGTGTGCGAGATCACAAATGTTGCAAATCAATGTTTGTTTACATAACTTTAACTGCCCCACGTATGGGAGCCAATTTGCAATAGCAATTTTACGTGTTTATAGCACCAAGTTGTGGAAGCCAATTTACGAGAGCAAATATGTGTTTATTTCACGCGAAGCCATCTTGTGTGACGTCATACGTTGGTTGGTTCATTTGTTCTGTTTGTAGATTCCTCTGGCGTAGCAATTTGTATCAGTTTTAAATGTCCACCGGCTAGCTATCATCTGATCTTGGTAGGCATGTTTTTCTTACAGGTTGTGAAGCGGAAAGGAATCTTTTATCCAAAAATGATATTGACGAAGAAATTGGTTTTATAATCTTTTATTGTCGAACACGTGCACTAACACATTTACATATTAATCTGAATACTTGCCCAAACTGAAACTGTTTGTAATAACTTCTCACTTTTAAATCACATACTTCGACTTTATATATTCAACTGTATAATACTTTATAAGATTTCTTGTAATTCTTCTACGCGTAACTTGACGAAATGAAGGACTGACTGACGATCTGTACTGTACTGAGAATTCCGTTGAACTGGGAGCTGACGTGTTATGTGTTGTGAATCTCGTTGCACACTGGGAGACCCGCTAACTCGACCTGGCTTATTTATAGGCTTGCCTTAAGATACGCCTAAAGATTATAAATGAAATGCTATTGGCTAATAAAACGCGCCAACATTAGCGTCTATTTTACTATCCAATGAAAACCACTAATACATATTACTTTTAGGGAAAATTCTAGAAGCTTTTTACCGAAAAGGCGCGAAATATTACGTAACTTCCTGGTTCCCGGTAACGATAAACAACTCATCCCTTGCTGCATTATTGTGTTATTGATAACAGTTTCAGTAGAGCCGTATATTATTATTTACCAATAATAATTACAATTATTAAACCTCTGAAATCAATGTTACATAAAAATACATATTCATATTAAAATACTTATTTACATCTGAGTAATTTGTGATACAAATTACCGTCTCATATGCCCCACTAGAAACATAATTATAAATATTTATAACTTGTTTAGAAATTTTATAATTTTGTTTTTAGTCTCCTAAATCTTGGAACACACGCTATCACTTTCACTTGACATTTCACACGCATTTAACACACGACATATGTTTTATCTCGCCACTACTTACTGGCTTTGGTTTAATTTGTTTTGACATTAATCTGACATTAAAAAAAATTTTTTTTATAGCAAATACTTTACCCAAAATTGTTTAATCACTGTTACCAAATTGTGCACTTTCTTAAATTTGACAAAAATTTATACATTTAAGATTTTTTTTTTTTTTTATAATAATTATACATATTAACCAAAATATTTACCCTCTACATATATTTACATCTCTTAAATCTAGGCAATGTTTCACCTTTTCTGTTTTCTACACAAATATATATATATATATATATATTTTTTTTTTATTCTGAATTTATTATTATTTTAACAATACTTTTGGAATTGTATTTACGTACCTTTAATCTCATCTTAAGTTTCAATCTTTGCATTCTTAATTTTCAAATATTTTGTTATAGTTACTAAAAATTGAATTATTTTTTTTCTTTTTTATTATTTAATTTATTTCACTTTTCAAATGACATATATAAATAGTTAACCTTCTTACGTTCCAATACATTTCTCTGCAAGTCGTCTTTAACTATCCAGCATTTACTTTACATCACATTGCTATTTACCCTCCTGGATCAAATTGTGTGTGGCTAAACATTACTCGTAGCCGTAACCTAACCTTCAAATTTTTCTTCATGAATAACCTCTTGTATTCATATGAAATTTCGTTCCCTGATAATACTTGAAAACAATCTACAGTTTCTTGAACAACACATCTTTTACCAACTTTCATTTTCAATTCTTCTGCTATCTTTTTAATCTGAGAATACTCTGACAAATCTGTACTAAACTGTACTGGACTGGAGTTTTCAATTTGAACATCTTGGTGCAATTTATTTCTTTGCATTACTGACTCATTTTGTATTTCTGATATTTCCCCTCTGAAATTAAGTTGCACCTCATTTACATCTACATTCCTAACCTCTTTTATCTCCCTTATCTCACTTGCACTGTTACTCATTCTACTACCTGACTCTGTACATTCTACATTAACCTCACTTTTAGTATTAACCTCACTTTCTTTGTTACCTATTTCCCTGCTCATATCTGACATTTTCTTTGAAACTTCTCCTATCTCACTTGCTATTATTTCCTCATTTTCATCTCTCATTTCTGGCATCCTACTATCTAGCTTCGTAACTTTCTTTTCAATTTCTTCACTGCTGATCTACTTTTTGCTCTAATACCTCATTACTCCTACCAATACTTTCTCTCCATTCCCTATGATCTTTGTTTATAGCTTCTCTCAATTCCTCAAAACTCTTTTGCATATCTTCCCTGTTTTGATCTATTATCTTACTAAGATCTTCCGTTAACGTTTCATAAAAATTTCTCAGCATTTCCATCATCATTCTAGTATCAGAATTAATATTTCCTGCTATTCTATTCTTACTTTTTGCACTAACATTTCCTCCATCAGATACTACATTGTTTAAGCTATTTTCTGTATCCTGTATTGAATTACAGCTCACTGTTACACTATCCCCCTTCATCATTATTTCTTCAGTATTCCTAGCAGCCATTGTTTTTGTTTTCTAAAAAAAAATTACAATCACCTGACCTTTATGATGCTGCCTGTTGATGTAGCTTTGATGTCCAGCGTTCTGCCGCTTTCTCCTATGTTTGTATGTCGCTTCTGCGTTGTTTTATGATGAATCTACGTCGTTTCGATGTTTTCTTGTAGCTGAATTCCTTGTTGCATCGTAATCTCGGAATTACGATCGAAGTCAGTCGTCCCTTTCGTCTCTGGAATCTGCGTCTTGTAGACCATTTCACCGCTGTATTCCTGGTTACTCTGCTTCATTCCTTTCCTGGTCGCTTCGCCTTCCTTTCCTGGTCACTTCGCCCCACGTTGGTGGCGCCAATTTGCGAGATCACAAATGTTGCAAATCAATGTTTGTTTACATAACTTTAACTGCCCCACGTATGGGAGCCAATTTGCAATAGCAATTTTACGTGTTTATAGCACCAAGTTGTGGAAGCCAATTTACGAGAGCAAATATGTGTTTATTTCACGCGAAGCCATCTTGTGTGACGTCATACGTTGGTTGGTTCATTTGTTCTGTTTGTAGATTCCTCTGGCGTAGCAATTTGTATCAGTTTTAAATGTCCACCGGCTAGCTATCATCTGATCTTGGTAGGCATGTTTTTCTTACAGGTTGTGAAGCGGAAAGGAATCTTTTATCCAAAAATGATATTGACGAAGAAATTGGTTTTATAATCTTTTATTGTCGAACACGTGCACTAACACATTTACATATTAATCTGAATACTTGCCCAAACTGAAACTGTTTGTAATAACTTCTCACTTTTAAATCACATACTTCGACTTTATATATTCAACTGTATAATACTTTATAAGATTTCTTGTAATTCTTCTACGCGTAACTTGACGAAATGAAGGACTGACTGACGATCTGTACTGTACTGAGAATTCCGTTGAACTGGGAGCTGACGTGTTATGTGTTGTGAATCTCGTTGCACACTGGGAGACCCGCTAACTCGACCTGGCTTATTTATAGGCTTGCCTTAAGATACGCTTAAAGATTATAAATGAAATGCTATTGGCTAATAAAACGCGCCAACATTAGCGTCTATTTTACTATCCAATGAAAACCACTAATACATATTACTTTTAGGGAAAATTCTAGAAGCTTTTTACCGAAAAGGCGCGAAATATTACGTAACTTCCTGGTTCCCGGTAACGATAAACAACTCATCCCTTGCTGCATTATTGTGTTATTGATAACAGTTTCAGTAGAGCCGTATATTATTATTTACCAATAATAATTACAATTATTAAACCTCTGAAATCAATGTTACATAAAAATACATATTCATATTAAAATAGTTATTTACATCTGAGTAATTTGTGATACAAATTACCGTCTCACGTGAGAAAAATGTGAAAATGCACTGGACTTCAAAAGAAAGGCTAAGTATTGAAAAATTCATACAATTAATAACGAATATACTGGAAATTGTTGACGCCACAAGAAAATGTATTTGAAATAAATTGTTGGTTTTAAAGAGATCCACATTTTTGTGTAGTACGTTTTCATCCATCGCTTAACATTTACCAGTTATGCAAGACTGTACAAAATTCCATTGAAGAGGACTTCACAAACCATTTCCGGAAAATTCAGGATATATACCTTACTCGTCATGTTAATATCTTTTAATATATAGCATTTTAATTCAAATCGATGGAGATATTGTTTAGAAAATTAAAAATTTCGATAACTGTTTCATGTAACGCGTAGTTTCGTATTGGGTGATTTGTTTGAAAATCTTCGTGACGCATCCCTGGAAGATATGAAACTAAATACTAATTTTAGTATGTATCCAATTTTTTTTCTTTTGAGTTATGCTGTCACAGACACATGCACACAAAAACACACATGTATCTTTTTATAAAAATGCTTTTTTGGATGAAGGGTCTCAAAATAGATATTTCAGGTGAAATCCCAGTATCGAATTTTGTTGTTGAAGTGCAATAACCTCTCTATCTAGTATGCATGAGCTAGAGAAAGTAAAAAGTAAATCTCATCGCCGCGTTCATTGTGCCAACATCGACATTTTAAATTCTGCTATATCTATGCTAATATTACAAACAGAAAAAGGTTTCTGTATATGTGTGTGCCGTTTCTTTTTTGTAGTGTCCAGTGCTCGTTCATAGTATATACGGCACAATAGGCGGTGGATAGTGATGAAGCCTGAAATATAGGAGGTTCATTTAAGATGAGACTGTACAATATCTCCATAACTAAACATTGTAGAAAGAGATGTCTTCAGTAAGAGTTGGTTTATGTTATGGAGGAAGGTAAATGCCATTAGTTGTGTTTTATTTGAGTACGTTGTGATGGTCATTTTATGTTCAATTTAAATTCACCCTAGTTGTAGGTTCCATTTAAAACAATTAAATTGATCCTAAAATGACCATTATGACGTCATCCAAACAAAACTAATGGCATTTAGTTTGTCATATAATATCAAGTAACTTTTATTCAACACATTTACATCTACAACGCTTAATTTTGGAGATACTGTACAGTCTCAATTTAAAGGTCCATCCTATATATTCATAATTGGGAAAGGATATTTGAAAAGGAAACGTTCCAGGTTTAGGTTATTTACCCTGCATTTGCCATTATTACAATGACTGAGGTAAACCTGAAAGAAGAACCCTTCAGGAAGGACTTTCCTGGAGGGATTTTAACCGCGTACCTCCCGTTAAAATGTCCATGCTTTAACGACCTTGAATACCCCTGTTGGTATCCACTGAACTGATTTTGAATGTCTTTCCATGACTGAAAACCGAAGGACACGGATTATAGGACAGTTTCTCATTTGGACTGATTGAACGGCTAAATGGAGTTTAAAATGCCTGGGTATTAATTAGGGGGGCGCCGTGGCTAGTTAGACCACAAGCCTCTCATCAAGGCGTCCGTGTTCAATCCCAGGGACCCGCATGAGGGATTTGTGGTGGAAGCGGCGGCTGGACTGGTTTTCTCCGGTTTCCCCTGCCGTGTTTCAATCCACCGGTGCTCCATCACCACCTTTCCTATCAATCATCTCCCATTTCCATCTATCATCACCTTTCTCGCTTTCATTCTGGGCGTGTGACTGATCATCTACCCTGTTCTCCCACTCTCTTATCCGTAGGCCCTCTGGCCCCGCCAGACACGTGATCCGGGCGATTCTGTACATCCTGGGGATGAGTTCACGGTTCGTGTGAGCGCTAAGGAGAGAAGGCTCTGGCCCAGTTCGGCTCTTTCCGCCTTGTAGTTAGTAGCTAGCATATTAATTACCATGGCGAATCGAAAAGTAATGCACAATAATTACTTCTGCCTTGCTATTGCAGTTGTAATTTCACACAGGTATAGGTTAAACTTTTCACCACAGAGGGTATTATTGTTTCATGTGCAGTTCTAGCGAGAGAAGCGTGAACTACGCAGCAACAGAGATGGCGCGCATGTTAGTGCCATCCACCTGTGAAGAACAGAGAGGTGTGGTTCGATATTTGTGAGCCAAAGGGCATAAACTGCGCGATATTCACAGGACATGCGTGGCGTATATGGGAATGATTGTATGAACCGTAGCAAAGCCTCCAAGTGATGCGTATTCTTACTAGAGGGTTGTGTAAACCTTAGTGATTCACCACGCTCCGAGAGGTCGGTAACAGCTGCAACCCCGCAGAATGTCAAAAGGAATTGAGACGGCAATTTTGAACGACCGGCGTCTGCAACTGCGAACCTTATCGCAACAGTTCGACATTTTCTATAGTGCAGTGTACGATATTGTTCATGGCACGTTGCATTTCGTAAAGGCAGTGCTCGTTGGGTGCCTAAGAACCTGACAGACAACCACAAGGGCCAGCGAATAATGAGGAGCTTGGATCACCTAACACGGCACACCGCAGAAAGGCATGACTTTCTCAAAGGTATCGTCACTGATGAGTAGAGGGCATTCCACTACACGCCCGAAACCAAGCAGGCAATTATGGAGCGCAAATATGCTGGTTCCCCAGTGAAGAAAAAATTCAGTGACACAATCTGCTAGGAAAGTGCTTGCGACGGTGTTCTGGGATATGCATGGTGTTGTATTGGTGGACTTTACTGAACACGGGATCACTGTGAATGCTGCAGCCTACATGAAAACTTCGTTGAAGTTGCGTCGTGCCCTTCGTGAGAAACGCCACGACATGAATGCTGACGATGTTAAAATCCTTCATGGTAATGCTCGCCCCCATGTTGCTGCTGCTGTTCGTCAGCAAATAACCAAATTTGGTTGGGAGGTGATCCAGCATTCACCATAGAGTCCTGTCGTTGTACCGTCGGACTTTTATGAATTTGGTCCCATGAAGAAATTCCTGGCCGGCCAATGCTTTGCGACAGATGCAGAAGTGAAATCAGCAGTCCGCAGATGGCTTTACTCCAAGGAAACGGACTTTTAGGAACAGGGCATATTGAAACTGGTATCAAAATGGGAGAAATGTCTTGAGAAACTTGGTTTCAATGTCGAAAAGTAGGTAAAAGGTGTAAGTTTATTTATGACTTTTTTGTTTTGTTTTAACCATTAAACTTTTTTGTAAAAAAAAAGTTATTATGCGTTACTTTTCGATCCGGCCTCGTACAAAGCCAATAGGTTCGGAATCATAAAGGAGCATGTTTTCAAAGGTCCTGACGTTTCCTTTAGAATGTCATGGACCTGAAAATAGCTGTCATTACTCACAGTAGGTGGGTAATAACAACTGAACAGCAGAGGACAATTGTGTCTGCTTATAACGGTACGATATGTATACTATATTTAAGCCAAAACCTTCCCATAACCTTGTATAGCTTAGCTGTGTTGCCTCTGCATGTAATTGAGTTATTTTCATCGTTTGCTAAGTAATGACACAAAGCCATGGTCTCTTGCACCGTTTACCATGCAAAAGCCACAGATGAATAAGCCTGGCTGAACTTAAAGTATTACCAACCGTATTCATTTGTTACTAATTGTTGTTAAAGAAAAATTCAAAGTTTGCACAGCAAAGCCGTAAATTTTCTTATATTAGAGGAACAATTTTTAATAGTGCTCTTATCAGAAGTAAAACAAATAAGAGACCTGTATTATTTGCTCCTTATTCATATACAGAGTGAAAGTGTGCGTATCCTGGAATGCTTGTTCTTCTACTTCACGGTTTGAGGTCGAAAGGCCTGTTCCGGCTCCAAAATATTGTTGTGTCCATCTGTTTTTTGGTCGTCCTGGGTTTCTGTGTCCTTGGAGTCTATAGTTATGTTGCTCGGGTTATCCTATTTAATGGCATTCTTTCTAAGTGTTGTTTCCAGTTAGTTCTATATTCTATTATTACTTTATTTAACGCTTCTATTTTTAACTTTTGCCTTATTTCGTTGTTTAGCTTTTTTCCAGTTTGTGTATCCTGCTAAGGTCTGAGAAATTTCATTTCAGCTGTCTGTATCCTTTTATTTTCTTCTGCCACTGTCCATGTTTCAGATACATAAGTTACTGTGGGGATGGTTATTGCTTTATACAATTTTATTATTGAATCTTTTATAAGAAGATAGGAGAAACATAGCTCCCGAAAGCGCTCCTTAGTTAACATCTAGCGCCTATGTGATGGGAATTAACATATATCGACTCAAGTTTAAATTATCATATGATAATATCACAATAAGAAGTACTTCTGTTTTATTATAACCACTGTCTTTATTGTTCTTGATCCCAAATTATTCCCTCCTACCGTTTGTTACTTCCATGATCTAATCATGTCGTCAAAGTATAGATTAAAATGAGTGGTTACCATTGGGTAACCTTGTCTAACTCCTTTTAGAATTATTATGGGTTCTCGATTATCTATTACAATTTTAGTTTTCACACATAAATTTCTAATTACATCCATTAAATGTATTGGTACTTTCTTATTTTATAATATTTCCCATAAGTTTTCCCTGCATACCGTGTCAAAGACTTTCTGATATTCTATAAAGAGAATATGTGTTTCTAAGTTGAATTCTCTACGTTTTTCAATTATTGGCTTAAGGGATAAGGCGTTATCTATACAACTTCTACCTTTTTTGAAGCTGTCAATTCTTCTGTTAATAATACATCTGTTATTTTTGTAACGGTATTTCTTATAATGTTTTTGTATGTTTGTGTACTTATGTTTGTGTATGTGTGTTTACTTCATGTGAAGCCATCTTGTGACGTCATTCATTTGTTCGGTTTGTAGCTCCATCTGGTTTTAGCAATTTGCAGCAGTGTTAGTGTTCGTTTGAAAGAACGATATTGTTATCTTAATTAATTTTGGTTTACTGTCCTCCGGCTAGCTATTATTTCTCGGTCGAACATGTCTCTTGATCAGGGTTGTGTAAACGGAAAGGAATCTTTTATCCAAAAAGAACACTGATGAAGAAATTTGTTTTATAATTTTATTGTCGAACACGTTCACTCTCACTTTTATACATTGATCTTAACACTCGCCAAACTGAAACTGTTATAATAACTTCTTACTGATAATTCTTTTAATCCACGTACTTCAATCTTTTTGTATAATTAACTTTACCATACTTTAGATCTTTCATAATTCTGCTGCGCGTAACTTGTGCATCTATATCCGATGTATGCCGTACTAATACTTTCGACGAACTGACTGACTGAAGACGACGTGTAGTGTACACAGATTTTTGATGAACTGAACGACTGACGAAGTTTACCTCTAACCTAGCCTCTATTTATACTCCCACTCCCCGATATGCCTAAAGATTATAACTGAACTGCAATTGGCTAATAAAACGCGCCAACATTAGCGTCTATTTTAATATCCAATGAAAATTATGAATACATATACTCTAGGGAAATATTCCAGAAGGTTCTCAACGGAAAAAACGCGCCAACATTACGTAACTTCCTCGTTTCCAATAATGATAAACAGCTCACCCCCCCTCGCTGCATTATTGCACGCTATTATTGTCAGTTTCAGTAAGGCAGTATAAACTTACTTTCAACAATAATTACAATCAATAAACATCTCAAATCAATGTCACATAAAAATGCATATTCATATTACAATCATTATTTACATTTAAGTAATTTGTGATACAAATTACTGCATCATTTTTGATAAGCTATTGTTGATCATTTTTGTATAAATTTTATAGGTGGAGCTCAGTAATGTAATACCTCTATTATTTTCTGGTCTTGTTCTATCACCTTTTTTAAATATTGAAATAGTTCTTCCTATTTTCCATTCTTACAGAATTGTTGCTTGCATCCAACGTTTATGATAAAAATCCAGTAATCTTTTCTTGGAGTGTATTTTAATAGTTCTATGTTGGTTTTATCGATGCCACATGTTTTGTTATTACTGCTATATTTTAAGGCATCTTCTAGTTCTGAGTTATCTAGCACTGTATTCGGTTCTATTATTGTTTCTATTTGTTGTATTTAGTTTTCTTCCGCCCGTAAATATTTATAATATTGTTCTAAATCTTTATCTTTTATGACTTCTAAATTTTCTCTGTCTTTTTCTTGCGAGTTCAGGTTCCTAATGAATTTGTGTACTTTGTCTCGTAGACCATGGAGATTGTATTCCATATCTGCTTTATATTTGTCCCAATGGTATCTCTTCATTTTTCGTATATATTTTTTTACTAATGTCCTAGTTCTGTTATATTACATTTTTATTTATCAGTTCTACCGTTTAAATAATTTAAGCACGCTTCTTTTTTATCTCACTAATTGTATTTCGGAATTCCACACTTTTAGCCAATTATTTCTTCTGCATAATTCTTTTTTTCTAGTAATCCTTTTGCTGTTCTTTGTACTAGTTCCTTGATAGTATTCGATTCTTCTTCCATTCCAGTTTTTCGTTCTTCTATATTTGTATATAACCTCAATCATCGCATGTATAAATCTTGTGTGGATTTATCTTCGAATAATTGAACTTTGTAGTCTTCTTTAATTCTGTTTTGTTCATTATCTTTATTTCTTTTGTTTCTACTTTTATACCATTTAGCTTGTATCTCTACCCTACTTATTAATAGGTAGTGGTTGCTGTTAACATCACTACCTCTATAAACTTTGTATCTTCAATTAAGTGTTTTAGATTCTGATTTACTATGACATAATCTATTATTGAATATGAGCCTCTCGCGTTTCAGGTGTGTTTATGTTTATGCCTAAAAATGTATTCGTAATTCTTAGGGCATCGTAGTAGCTTGCAAACTCTAATAGTTGTTTTCCATTCCGATTTAAAATAACTTCTCCATTATTTCCTGATACCTGTAGTAAAGGTATATTTCCAATACGGGCGTTTAAATCTCCCGCGATTACTAAGTAGTCATTTTGATTTATTTTTTCTAATGTTTCTTGTGATTGTTCGTAGAATTTATCTCTTTTTCATTTTGTTTCCTTCTTCTGGCGCATACACTCCGATTACTGTTAATTTTCCTCTTGGGAGTTGACTCTTATTTCCATTTTCTTTCGTTAAGCCATTTATATTATATTATTGATTTCTTCATTTTGTTGTTTGCTAATACTGCTACTCGTGTCTTTGCTCTTTCTGTTATGTCTACTCCACTGTAGAACAAGGTATAATATCTTAGATTACAGCTTCCTCTTTGCTTCCTTTTAGCTTCTGTTATTATTGCGATGTCTCTCTTTCTAATTCATTCTCTTTGTGATGAATGTCCTGATACTCCAGGTTGCAATTTTTATCAGATTTTATTTCCCTTTTTGTTTACTTTTCCGTTTAACTTTATTCTGTGCTTGTGCTGTCATATAGCATTTATTTTGGAGCATAGGAGTAACATTTTTTGACGTGGATGGGTTAACAGCCCTTCACACAACTTCTAATCCTTAGAAGTAGGGGTTTATCTTACGAGTTTCCTTCTCCTAGTCATGTTGCCTTTTGGGTTATTGAGTCATGGCTACCCAGGGTTGTCTTCCGAGCTTCCTTCTCCTAGATGTGTTGCCGGCCTGAGCTGACGAGTCAAATCCACCAATTGTGAACCACACGTGGCTTCCCTTCACCTCTAGCTTTCAAGTTAGCTGGGTAACCCAGCTACCCTTTCCAACTGTCTGCATCATCAGGTACTGAGCCCTCTCACCGCGACAAGATGGGACTCCCGAGAGAGGGAATGCTTCTTTCCCAAATTTCCGTTCCAAAATATTACTTCACGTATCATCAATGTGCACCATGTAAAAATATTATATGACAAGAACGAACGTTAAAATATTTGAGACGTTGAGATCAGTTTCGGACCTAAATAATTGTGTTAACTTCCGTCTCTGTAGAACAGCTAACATTTTAAATTATAATGTTTGATAGTATATCTCACAGGGAAACATCCTGAAGACAATGACACATTATTTTCAATTAATATATCTTTGAATTGGAATTACAACAAACAACATTGGCATATGAGGTACACATGAAAGATTAAAAATGTAAACACAATCCCTTATAATATTGTATTTTTTTTTATTGAATGCAACCTTAAGCTAGTTAGCATTTCTTGCAGCGCATCTTAACAAATAACTCGATTATAGTATCCAACTATATATGTATTGAAACACTACAACAGTAAAATTAGGTAATATAAGATGAATTTTTTTACAGCAAATGCATCAATAAAATCTAAACAATACTTTAAAGAGTAATCTGTTGTCAACAGATTAACTTTTTCAGTTAATGAAATAGATAAAAAGACAACTTAAGTACGTAAAAGAACTATTAAATGTGAAAATAGAAAATTATATACGGAAAATAAACCATAAAAATGCCGAAACTTATTATAGAAGTTATTTCGGAGAAGAGCTATTGAGGATCTTATTGTAGATATAACAATTTGCTTTATTTTTTCCTTCAATTGAAACTAATTTCAGGTTTTAAAATATGTAGGGACATGTTGCCTCGAACTCCGACCATCAAACCGAGTACTCCAGTGTTACTGAGAACAGACTTTGCTTTGAAGTAAGGATTGTGGGTGTGCATATATCCCTTTTCTTCTCGTCAACGTCCTCCTATGTCACTGTAAATAGGTTGTGTACAGTGCAATGATCAACACTGAAAACTACGGTGCCGAAAGCATATCTCCACTTGCCTGCTTTAGACACCTTATACCGGAAAGACGGATACTCAAACGACATCTTTACACCAAATCTTGTTCTCTGAGCTTGGGTCGTTCCCATAAAATTTAATGAAATTGTGCAGCAGTGGTTTAATGTTAAATGTTAAGGAGGTCCCATGGGTGTCTGGATGTTGCGGGACGTAATGTGATGCGTGGGTGGAGAAGCAACATGGTGTAAACGAACAGCCTCGGAGGCGGTGACCTGAGAAACTGGATTCGCTTGCACTAAAATACTACGTAGGCGGTTTTGTTGCCTTGCTGGGTTTCAAGCTGATTATTTGCGGAGATGGATGGATGCGATCTTCAGATTGGTTTCCGAACAACTTCATCTTCACAAAGTGTTTCTTCTTTAATTAAAGTAATAACGATCAGCAGCGTAGCGTAACAAAAATCCTTAGGGTACGCATTTTCTCTCGACACACTTAAACCCAGTTGTGCTGCTGCTAATGAATAAGCCTAATTAACAAGACAAATTGCTTTATTGCTGGCTCAAAAGAGATTCAGACAATTAATGAACAATCATGCTGCTTCCTAACTTACAGAGCCTTCGTTTGAAAGCATGGCCGTATTACGTGAAATTGCTTGCCTTTTACTCCGTTATTAATAACTATTTCTGATCCCTTAGCGTGTGCCGGCTAATCCCTTTACGCGAAGACTTTGTACAAAGGTTGATACGTTGTAAGACCACATTGTCCAGTGTGTTAGTGCTGTTATAATGCAGATTTACATATAATTTACCATACAGAATCTTATGTATGATTCCTATATGACAGGTAACGTTTGAAGGAGATTTATAGACAGATTCCCTGCTGTTCGCGCGCTTCACAAAGGAATAGTTCTTAATCTTGTGGATACGAGCGAGACGGCTCCACAATAACGTCGGAAGCACGCATTCGGGAGATGTCGGGTTCGATTCTCGGTGGCCACCATTCTGACCATGCGTTTTTTTGTGGTTTTCTCAGGATGACATAGGCGAATGCTGGAGTGGTGTATTATTTACGGGTTTCCACTCTCCCCATTTTTTCTACTTTCATTCCGCTTTCATGTTTCAGTTTGACTCCTGGACTGTGCTTCGGCCGATGCCGGAGAGATGGCGCTGAGGCTTGCGATTTTGAATTTCTTCCCTGTCGAGTCTCCACTGGGTTGTTTCCTCGGTCCCACTAGAGGGACGTCTCTGAGCGACTCTCCCGTGGCCGGGTGGTCAAGCGTGGAACTGTTAGAAAACTCGGCGCGTCTTTGTCGACTTGCGCCGGCCTCGCTCTGCAACTCATACGTCTCCTGCGGTTACCTCACCATGTCCGCTCCTCCAGAAGGTGTACGCACAAAAGATTTATTGGTGGCCGGGATGCTAGGTGTCACCTCCGTTAAATAGTTCTATCCTATTTAAGAAAACGGAATGTATTCCTGATAAGAAACCGAAGATAAGTAGCCAGGTTCCTACAGAGGAAATATTTAATGACATAGGAGGATAGTCGAAAGAACTCCGAAGAAATCTCTCAGAAGGCTCTCACAGAAATAATGAATTTTTCAAAACTTGGCTTGGAATATCAGTAATTTTTTAAAATTAAAATAGCATTAAATAGTTGCACTTATAATGTGAGAAGAGTTATTTCTGCATTTAAGTGTTTGATAATGTTAATGATAGATCCATTGACCCGGGTTTATTATCTTCTTTTGTTGACGGAGGGAGCATTGTTGATGATTATAAATTAACGAATGATGATGCAAATTTTATCGAAAGTTGTGAGGGATGCGTGGCTGAAAAAGACTTCATTCCAACATTTTCTATGACGAAAGGTATGTGGTTAATTGAGCCACAATTGCATGATCAATTTATGATGCTCTTGAACTTAAGGGGCTATGTATATTCGACTCAGCCGGCAAACAGGTGCTCCCCGGTGCCAAGAAAATTCTTGCTAGGCCGGCCACGCGTCCAAACTAAGGTTCTGTAACACACGGTATCTGCATTTTTATTACGACCTTATTTTCCAGAATGCTTCATAGTTCTTGTTTCAGAATGTTTTACTGACCCTGCATGGCATGAAAATAAATGTTTTGAGGCCCCTTGAATAAAAAACATATTTTCACAAAAAGGTGTGTATTAAACAATCAATTTGCTTAAAATAAGTAAGAAGCAAATTGGTTTCATGTTTGCTTTCTCTATTGCGTACAGTAAGTAGGGAAAGTATTTTATTACACCAAAAGATTTTATAGCGAGATTTCACCGGAAATACATGCTTTGAGGCGCCCTGAATCCAAATAAAGAATTTTTGGAAACATGTCAGTGTGGTTTGTGTGTGTGTGTGTGTGTGTGTGTGTGTGTGTGTCTGTATGTCTGTGAACAGCATAACTCAAAAACAAAAATAAAGCATTTTCGGAAACATGTCCATGTGGTGTGTGAGTCTGTCTGTCTGTCTCTGTCTGTCTGTCTGTCTGAGTGTCTCTGTGTTTGCTGTCTATGAACAGCATAACTCAAAAACGAAAAGTTGGATAGATACCAAACTTGGTATTTGAGTTTATTATCTTCCAAGGATACGACACGAAAATGTTCAAGAAAATCTCTCACCCCAGAAGACCCTTTATATGGGAAAATTTTCGAAAAGTTTTATTTTCTCAGAAATGCATCTTAAGATTTTTATTAGAATATTATGTTTAAGATATTTTCATGTTATAATGAAATGTATATCTTGAATTTTCTGGAGACGTACCCACAAGTCATCTTCTTTCTGAATGTCTTTTGCATAAGTGCTAAGCCGTAAGAGATAGACAAAAGTTTTGTACACAAGAAATGTAGAGCTCGTTAAAACACACAAGCTATGAGGTCACGAACATTTTTGTTTTGTGGAGTGAACCATTTCCGATATATTCCTTGTTATTTATTCGAATTTTCCAAAGTTTCACTTTTCTATGAAATGGGAATTCATTATTCGTTTTTTTATAGGAGAATATGGTAGGCTTTAAGTGAAGTCAAATCTTTTAAGAGCTGTTTGCTCTGTGGAGCATTTCATTCTCTTTTCTTGTCCAGGACATGACATAAAACGAATAACGAATATCCATTTGAGAAAAAGTGTAGGCATTGGAAAATTCAAATAAATAACAATGAATATCTCTCCTAGGCACACTCCACATTGGAAGATAGAAAAAAAAGTCGATCGAGCGGGAGGCTCAGGCGGTAAAGCGTGTGGCCCGCATTCTGGAGGTCCCAGGTTCAAATCTCGTGGGCGGACCAATCTGTCTGAGGTTTTTCCGTGGTTTTTCTCAGTCACCAAGGTAAATGTCGGATTGGGTATTTAATACAACGACCCAAATTTCTACCTTAAGTCTAAAACAACAGTAAAATGAAAAATAAGTGGTAATGCCATCATGTACAGACAATGTAAGCAGTTAGACTGGACGGCACCCTAAAGCCATCTGCACGGCACGAAGCAGAAGATCCGGCTGCCATGCGCTGGGGTCTCTGTAGGCACGTGACGAAGCAAGATGGCATTTCCAGGGATAAGACCTAGAAGGCTAACTGTCAGCCTTTCTGTGTGGGGGCGGCGATTGAACTGGACGGCACCCTAATGCCATCTGCACGGCATGAAGCGGGTGGTTACAGGTATGAGACCTAGAAGGATAACTGTCCGCCTTTGTATGGGAGCGGCGGCGGTTGGACTGGACGGCACCCTAATGCCGTCCGCACGGCACGAAGCAGAATATTTGGTAGCTATGCACTAGGGTCTCTGTGACAAGTGACGAAGCGGGTGGTTACAGGGATGAGACCTAGAAGGCTAACTGTCCATCACATATCGTTCTAAGAGTTATCCACCAGTAGATCCGTCGCGCTATGACCAAGGAGTTAAAGCGACGTAAAATAAAATACAGTAGAAAAGAAGGTTTGGGTAAAAAAAAGTAGTTTCATTTTATCCAATGACACCTTAAACAACCCAGGTTCGCATTTAAAATTTCAAAGTCAAAGGGTTTTGGTTATCAAATTGTTTCGCAAAGAAGTATCTTACAGTCTTTGAGAAAAACGGCTGATAAGGGTGTTCTAGTACACTAGGTATAATGTCACGAAAGTCACAAAACCAAAATCGGTTAAAACAATGATTGTTTCAAAATATAGAGTGTAGAACCTGTCTCGCCTGACCTTGCCACTGATAACAATAAGTAAATCATTTTGAGCTTGCACTTTCTCTTTAAATAAAGATATAAATTTTAGACGAGTATTTAAAATTTGAAAAGTGTTGATATTCATGTTATATCCTGAATACGCATAAATACTTGTCTACCTCAAATTAAGGATTAAAAACTAAAAGTAAATCAATACGTTTCCTATACAAAAACTATAGGTGTACCAAGAACAGAAAATACAGCTGTACAACACTAAAATGTTAGGAGGTGGGAGTTAGTACTGGGTGCTTAATTAAAAGGTACCTTACTTCGAAAACTTACTGTCGTTTGAGCCTTAAGTTAATGTTTACATTCATATGACTTTCTCTCTTCAATATAATGTATTTAATGTAGCTACTACAAACTATTATTAAAAAATCTGTGTTGCATTCACATGACTTTTTCTACTTTTGTACAAACTATTTTTACAGACGTTTACTTTCCATATACTTCATGTTAATCCAGATAAACATTTGCTAAAACTTTAAGCGATAGTTAGAATCTTTTAAGAGCTGGTTGCTATGTGGAGTATTCCATTTTATTTGCTTATCTAATATATCAAATAAAAAAGAATAACGAATTCCCATTTGAGAAAAACTATAAGTATTGGAAAATTCAAACAAATAATAAGGAAAATTTCGGAAATGGTTCACTCTGCAAAAAATGTGTGTTACGTAAATTGTGTGTTTTAACGGGATTTACATTTTTTGCAATAAACTCTTGTCTGTCTATACACGGACATGTTTTGTATAAATACTTTATTTGTATTCAGGGCACCTCAAAATATGTATTTCTAGTGAAATCTCAGTATCTAAGTTTTGGGTGAAATGCAATACTTCCCCTTCTTAATGCAGGATGTAGCTTTATTGGTGTCATATATTTGGTGGACGCGTTCTTGACATTCAAAACAGTAAAAAATGTTCATATAAACAAATGTCTGAAAGTCATTTATTTCAGAATTACAACACAAAATCGAAAGATACAAAAATTGCCCGAAGTGGCTTCGATGCATGCAGTAGGCCTGCGTTCCATGCTCTGGCGTACTCTGTTGAAAATTCCTGGTGTGTTTCGTATTTGGTCAAATCCGTTTGGATAAGTCCTCTCAAAATGTCAACATCATGTACAGCAGTCGCATAGACCAAGGACTTCAAATGTCCCCAGACGAAGAAATCCATTGGATTCAAATCAGGCGATCGAGCAGACCATGCAATGTGTCCCCATCGGCCTATCCATCTTTGCGGAAATGGAGGATTCAAAAACTTACGAACTATCATGCTGAAATGAACTGGAGCACCATCGTGTAAAAACCACATTTGTTGAATGATGTTCAGGGGCACATTATCAGTTAAGTAATGCAACTCATTTCTGAGAAACTAGAGACAGGTCTGTGTATTTAAACGCGGAGGAAAGAATTAGGAACCAGTAAGGTGATCATGAATGATTCCACCCCAAACGTTAAGGGAGAACCTCTGTTGATGGTTGTTCTGTCGTACTTCATTAGGATTTTCAAATGCCCAGTTATAAGTGTTATGAAAATTGAACAGAGCGCACTGCTGTAACATGCGTTGACAGAAATGTCGGCCTCATTTAATCCTTGCCCACGCTGAAGGTGATACGAGTAAAGAAGATTTTCATGCGAAATTCTCCAGACAGTCATATGTATAACTCTTTGCCTTACAGCCATACGTCTTGTGCTTTGTGATGGGTCAGCATCCATAGCACGAAGAACTCGTTCTTCAAGCTCAATGCCTCGTACCGCTCTACGTCTCCCAACATCCCTAGTACTCCTCTCAAATGCGAGCGTTGTGAATTCGTGCGAATGTTCTTGCACACGGTAACGGCTGTAAGGGTACATTTCTGCACAAGGTTTACGTGTTTGAGCTGCCTTGCCGTCTGCACGGCCATACATGTAGCATATCCGTCTGTTTACTCATGGAATACATCTCCTTTTACCTATAACAACGAAACGGTTGATTTTCAGACCCATGTACATATGAACTGTTTTTACTGTTATGATGTTAGGAACACGTCCCCCAAATCCATGACACCAATAGAGATACGCTTTATATACGTACTAGAGAAAGTAGAAAACCTTATTTTTCTATCTGCATCATGTTAATCGAGATAAACCTCTACAAACGTATGCCATACAATTCCGTTGTAGGTACAGGGTTGATGGAGGAAACCAAATCGATAGACAGATGTTGATGTTGAAATTGCATAGTGTTTCCTTGACATTGCGAGAACAACTAAATATAGCTACAACACGTTAAAAATGATTAAATATTACAAAATTAAAACCAATAATAACCATTGTCTCGGAAATCACTGACACCACAAAAACAGTTATTTGAAATAGATTGTGTGCTTTAATAAGACCTGTATGATTGTTTTCTCTACTAATACGAGTATTGTAAGTACAGGAAGGAATTCATTTGTATTCTATACAAAAGGAATACGCAAGTTTTACCTGAAATATATATTCTGAGGCTCCCGAATAAACACACAAAAGGAATCTTTAAAAAAATAATCCGTATGCATGTGTGTGTGCGTGTGCGTGTGAGTGCGTGTACGCCTATCTGTTGTATGTCTGTGTCAGTGAACAGATTAACTAAAAAGCAATAAGTCGGTTAAACACCAAACTTGGAATTTAGGTGCAGCTTCTTTCCAGGGTATGACACAGAAATTTACAATAGAATAACTCCACCTCAAATTACCCTTTACATGGAGATTTTTTCTCAAGATAGCTCCAACGATTTTGGTTAAAATACCATAGGTCAAACAAATAAAATCAAAATGTGTTTTCAATTTTCCGGAAATAGGCTGTGAGGTTTTATAACTGGTACACCTTATAAGATACATAAGAATGCATATCTCGTTTAAGTACACAGTTTATATCTTAAGACATTTTCTGTGGAGTTGACCCGTTTTAAAATATTTGTTATTTTCAAATAGTTATTTTTCCCTGTGGTTATGTAAAGTTATACAAAATAATTTCTGAATGAAGAGGGCTTAAAAGTCATTTCTAGAAAATTGAAGATATGCGTATTATGCTGGGCAAATAACTTAAACATATGGCATTTTTATTAAAACGTTGATCAACTTTTTTTTAGAAAATAAGAAAAAAAAACATTGCAAAATGTTAAATGAAAAGGGTAGTTTGGAGTGGAAGATAAGATCCACTATTGCTGAAGTCCTAAAACTAAAGGGTCATGCAGCATTTCAGGAAGTGCATGGACTCTCTCAAGACGGCTCCTCTCGTCGGATTGACATACTAGCCATCCCAACAGGCTTATCATCCGGATTTATCATCGATCCAACAGTGAGAATGGAGCAGAATGAACAACAACCAGCTGAAGTACACACTAAAAATGTCGAATCTACGAGCCTATCATCCCCTACTACCTTAAGAAGTACAACTTATTATCCATTGAAGTTATTGGATTGATGGATGGGGCAAGAGGAATCATACGTAAGCACTTTGCTGAGTTTTGAAAAAAAGTTCAGCTTTAAGGCCAACTTCATGTACAACATTTCAGTTTTTGCTCTTAAAGGCCAAATCACAATTCTCCAAATTATCTATATTCAAATTAATTTCATTCTGTAACGTATGACTAACAGCAGAACAGCCATATTTTTAGTAATTTCCCTTCTAGAATAAAATTTTCCTCTGTTTTATTTTACTCTTAATTGTAATTTGTTACTGCGATAATCATGGTTTGGCTTCTTGTGCAATTCTTGTTTTTATATAATAATTTGTAAGTATTAAGCTTTTTCAGTTTAGCAGCCCCTACTTTTGGTAAAGCTGAAAGTATTCTTTCTGAATAAATGCCAAGTTTATCGAATTTTTAGTTGGACTGCAATAATTTCTCTAACTATTGAATAAATGGTAGTGGAAGTAAAGTGTCGTATGACTATATCTTAAGAGGACTAGTAAATTTCTTCATCAAATTAACCTGAAGCTTCTAGCTATATCTTCTTTGGTTACATATATATATATATATATATATATATATATATATATATATATATATATATTGTATAAAACTCGACTACAACTTGAAGCCCTTCTATTTTCCTTCATTCCTTTCAATGTGGTTCCGTAGAGCACAGCGAAGGAGAAGAGAAACGCGCTCAATAAGAAGCACATGCTTTCACGAAGGAAGGGCGTTTAATATTGAGACACGTGTTTTCCTGCAGTTTATGAATGCAGTAACCTACACAATCATTTCAACCTTTCCAGTATGAAACACGATCCTGGATTACACCATTTCGCTTAGCTTTATTGTCTTTGTGTTGGTTGGTGTCGGTCAGAATATATCTACATGCTTACTGCCTTAATTTGTTCTTCTGCAGTGAGAATGCATTATTTTATATGAATTTCCCTTCCCGCTATCGTATGTTTTTATATATCTTCTGTACGCATCTTGCAAATGTTTAATTTTCTGTCTACTTCATTGAGTTACACGTTCGCAGAAGTTGTTCATTTATACATTTATTTGTAGATGCAAGGTGAAGGGGGATATACCACACACACATGCATATATATATACATACATATTTGCATAGACATATAAATCAATATTAAACAATAATTGTACATATTAATATAATTCACCAAGAAATATGTTAGAATACTTAACAACTAAGAATTGTACAAAAGCAGATTGTAACTTAGATAAGTAAAGAACGAGCGAGCTAGCTAATTCCAGGTAAAAGATAATTCAAGGTAGAGCTCACATTTCACCAAGCTAATGAGCAATAGTAAGCAATAAAGAGAAATAGAAAAAGACAGAAAAGGTATAAAAGGGGAAAGAAAGCCCCAGACTTTCACTTTCTTATAGAATCTCGCCGACACACAGTGTTGCTCTCTGGAAGACAGATGCACGTGTGTGCACTGGGGTGGTAATTGTTATAATGGGTAAAGCTAGGCGCCCATAAATATTTATTGTATAATAAATCACATTCTTAAGGGAAATGCAGTGTATTCTTATTTGCTTCACCTACAAAAACCCCGAGACCCCTGAAATTAGCTAGATAGGTAATAATCAGGAATGGAGAATACAGCAGTCGATGAGCAGCCATAGCCGGAGACAATACACTGCATCAGAGGGCATCAACACAGGAACGTTTTCAGGCTACAAATGATGCACAACGCTTTCCCGCTACAAAAGTATACGTTGAAACTATAGTCGGATCCTTAAAAAAATTATGCTAGATTGGACTAGCGAACACAGGGGAAACCTAGCACTGCGACTCTCAAGACACCTACACTATGTGATCAAAATTATCCGGACCCCCCCCCCACAAACATACAATTTTCATCTTAGGTGCACTGTACTGCCACCTACTGCCTGGTACTCATTATCCGCGACCCCAGTAGTCATTAGACATCGTTAAACAGCAGAATGGGACGCTCCGTGGAACTCACGGACTTCAAACGTGGTCAGGTTGGGTGTCACTTGTGTCAGAAGTCTATGTGCGAGATTTTCACACTCCTAAACATCCCTAGGTCCACTGTTTCTGATGTGATAGTGAAGTGGAAACGTGAAGGGACATGTACAGCACAAAAGCGTATAGGCCGACCTCGTCTGTTGACTGACAGAGACTGCCGACATTTGAAGAGGGTCGTAAGGAGTAATAGGCAGACATCTATCCAGATCATCACACAGGAATTTCAAACTGCATCAGGATCCACTCCAAGTACTATGACAGTTAGGCGTTGATGCAGTAATTTGTATCATAAATTATTTAAATGTAAAGAATGATTATAGTATGAATATGCATTTTTGTGTGACATTGATTTGAGATGTTTGTTGATTGTAATTATTGTTGAGAAGTAAGTTTATACTGCCTTACTGAAACTGACAATAATAGCGTGCAATAATGCAGCGAGGGGGTGAGCTGTTTATCATTATTAGAGACGAGGAAGTTACGTAATATTGGCGCGTTTTTCTTAGAATTTGCTGGAACATTCTCCCTAGAGCATATGTATTCATAATTTTCATTGGATATAAAAATAGACGCTAATGTTGGCGCGTTTTATTAGCCAATAGCAACTAAGTTATAATCTTTAGGCATATAGGGTATAGGAGTATAAAAAGGGCTAGGATAGAGATAGACGCCGTCAGTTCACCGAAAATATTTGTATGCTACACGTCGCCTTCAGTCCAGCAGAAATATTACACGTCGGCTATCGGTTCGCAAGTTACCCGTATCAGAGTTATGAAAAATCTCAAGTATTGTAAAGTTAATGATACAAAAAGTTGAAGTACGTGAATTAAGAATGATCAGTAAATAAGTTATTATAACAGTTTCAGTTTGGCGAGTGTCAAGATCAATGTGTAAATGTGATAGTGAATGTGTTCGACAATAAAAGTGTAAAACAAATTCCTTCATCAGTGTTATCTTTGGATAAAAGACTCCTTTCCGTTTACACAACCTGTATAAAGAGAAGTGCTCGACCAAAAAGATCATAGCTAGCCGGAGGACAGTGAGCAAAAATTAAATAAAATAACAGTAGCATTCTTTCAAACAAACACTAATACTGCCGCAAATTGCTAACACCAGATGGAGCTAACAAACCTAACAAGTGAATCACGTCACAAAATGGTTTCACTACGTGGAGTAAACACACATACACAAATAACATTATAAATTTACCATCGCAAATTGGCTTCCAAAACGTGGGGCTCAACAAATAAATATAACAGAAGTATACCACTATCAGCGTGAGTTCAGAAATCTTGGATTCCATGGTCGAGCGGCTGCTCATAAGCCACACATCCCGCAGGAAAATGCCAAACGACGCCTCTCTTGGTGCAAGGAGCGTCAACATTACATGCTTGAACAGTGGCAAAACGTTGCGGATTGACGAATCACGGTACACAATATGACGATCCAATGTCAGGGTGTGGATATGGGAATGCCCGGTGAACATCATCTGCCAGCGTGGATAGTGCCAGCAGTGAAATTCGGAGGTGATGGTGTTATGGTGTGGTCGTGTTTTTCCTGGAGGGGGCTTGTACCCCTTGTTGTTTTGCATACTTTTTTTTGGGGTAAGTTAGGTTTTTTTTTGAAAGTTGATATATTGGAGCAATGATTAATTTAATCGAATATTTGTAAGTATGCAAAAGTCATTAAAAAAGTTGGCACGATCACAGCACAGACCTACATTGATATTTTAAGCACCTTCTTGCTTCCCACTGTTGAAGAGCAATTCGGGGCTGGCGATTGCATCTTTCAACACCATCGAGCACCTGACCATACTACACGGGCTGTGGCGGAGTGGTTACACAACATTCCTGTAATGGACTGGCCTGCACAGAGACCTGACTTGAATCCTATAGAACACGTTTGGGATGTTTTGGAACGCCAGGCCACACAGACCTACATGGATACCTCTCCTCAGTTCCGCACTCCGTGAAGAATAGGCTGCCATTCCCCAAGAAACCTTCCAACACCTGATTGAAAGTATGTCTGCGAGAGTGAACGCTGTTATCAAGACTAAAGGTGGGCCAACACCACATTGACTTCCAGCATTACCGATGGAGTGCGCTACGAACTTGTACGCCATTTTCAGCCAGGAGTCCGGATACTTTTGATCACGTAATGTATCTTGCATACACCCCATGAGGAACGGATGAAGTGAGGGAACCGTAGGAGACACATGGGTTGGAGTGCGAAGCCGTCACGGACAGAGACGCTGAGAGTTTCTTAATCGTTCCAGGGAATATCAGTCGCCTCTCAGAGTAATCCAACAATATTTTCAGCGTGCTAAATAATTGGTTCGATAGTAACAAAATTCATATAAACTTTGAAGGAAACTAAGTATATCAATTTTTACACATAAAATGTGCAAACATAATAATTGAACATGATGGAAATGAAATTACTGAAACTTGTAACATAAAATTTCTTGGTATAATTATAGATGATAATATGAATTGGAAATACCATATTGATTACGTCCTACCGAAACTTAAGCTCTACATGTTTTCCAATTAGATCATTAATGCGTTTTGCAAATAAAAGCATCCTAAAACAGTATGTTATGCTGATTTTCATTCAGCTATGACTTATGGAATAACATTTTGGGGAAATTCAGTAGACGCAAAAAATTTTGTTTGCAAAAAGGTAGTAAGAATAATGGCAGATGTAAAGCAATCAACTCATTATAAACTACTATTCAAAACATTTGAATTTTACCATTAGCCTGTACTTTACATTAGCTGTACTTTTAACCGTGGTTGATCACCCAGAAGTGCTCATAAAAATTCAGACATATACAGCAAACAAACCAGAAATGGGCAGGACTTAACATAGGCCAAGCAATAACCTACAAGTATTCCAAAAAGGGGCTTATTACAATGCTATAGTACTATTTAGTTCACTTCCATAGTATATTAAGGAACTGAAAACTAATAAAGATAAACTCAAGTTATCATTGGAAAAAATATCCCATCACTCTCACCTTCTATACAGAGGAGGATTTCTTTCATCCCCAAAAAATAACTGACTATAAAATGTTACTGAATTTTATAAATTTAGGGTCTTTCAACAATCTTTAGCATGTGATGGCTGCCGTTGTTATTGAGTTACAGCACTCATTGTTTCATGTGGTTACAGTTGTTATTGACTAATAACCAAGGAACGTTACAGCAGTCAGCAACGTGTAGAAATTGGGAAAACTTATTATTAAAATGGATAATCTGTTCGCCAAGCCTTCCATGTATTGCGTGAACTTTATGGTATGCATAATCGTCCTGCGAGAGAACGATTCGGCGTTTGATCTATAAATTTGAAAGAAGTGGTTCTGTCAGTGATCAAAGAATATCTGTACGTAATCGACGTAAGCGCTCCAACGAAAACATAGGTGACGTTCGTGATAGTGTCTTCGAGAACAAAAACAAATCAATTCCTCGTCGAGCGCAAGAATTGGGATTTCGCCGACCACAACTTGGCGAATTCTTCATCTGGACTTGACGTTTCACGCTTACAAAATGATATTAATTCAAGAACTAAAGCCCAACGACCATAGGTTGCGCCGTGTATTCGCTGACTGGGCTATGGGACAATTGGAACCTGAGACTGATTTTTGTCGAAAAATCATCTTCAGCGACGAAGCCCACTTTTGGATGGATGGTTGTGTTAATAAAAAAAGTTTCCGCTATTGGAGCAATCACAATCCAATGCAGATTCAAAAACGACCACTTCATCCCCAAAAGGTTACTGTGTGTTGTGATTTTGGTATGGCGGAATCATTGATCTATATTTTTTCCAAGATGTAGATGTTCTAACTCAATGGAGAAAGATACCTGGCTCTTATAAGGGACTATTTTTGGCCTCAATTGGATGGTATAGATCTCAGAAATATCTAGTTCCAGCAAGATGGTGCCACATGTCATGCTGCTCTCGAAACAATCGATCTTTTGAAGGAGAAGTTCATAGGTTTCATCATTTCCCGTGATGGAGATGTTAACTGGCCCCGAGGTCATGTGATTTAACGCCGTTGGATTACTTCTTGTGGAGTTATGTTAAATCTCGAGTTTATGTCAACAAGCCAGAATGATCTTGTGAATAACATCACGCGTGTTATTCGTGAAGTTGGACCTAATTTACGTTCTTGTGTCATTGAAAATTGGGTCAAACGTATACGCGCAACCCTACGAAGTCGTGGCGGTCACTTTACTCATGTTCTCTTCCACACGTAATGACATTAATTATGTTCCAAAATAAAAAAGGATTAAACCTCTATCGTTTATAAAACGTGTTTTATTTAAGCTCAAAAATAGGACACACTTACTGAAAGACCGTATATATTAAGTATAAGTAATAATGTTTTAAATTGTTTTAACTCTAACGTACTCAATATAAAAACTAAAATTTATTTACATACAAGTACATAGTGTAACTGTGTATTTATGACGTAATCCACATTCTAGAGTGCACTAGCTTTCTTTAAGCTGGTCTAGCTCACTATAGGGTCTACAGATTGAGATATTATGTTATGACCACCCGGCACAGAAAGCACCTCTCGGAGACACCACTCCAATGAGACCGGAGAAGCCTTTCCAAAGCGCAAGTCTGTGCCATCTGCCCGACACCGACTGAATCACAGCCTGGAGTCTACCTGAAACAGGAAAGCAAAATGAAATATGAGGAATACACCACTCCACCATTCGCTTTTGTCAATATAGAATGGGCGACTACCCGAATCTCTTGAATACGAGCCTCACAATATGTTACAGCGGAGCTAACTCTCTCGGCAAATAAATTAAGTTCTACTCATTGTTTTACATTACGAGAAGCAAACTGATGATCTCGTAAGACTTCAAACAACGTTCTCCACCCACTATTGTTTATCTTCTCTACTACCTAGAGTAAGTAGGTAAGTACCCAAAAAATTTATATTAAGATTTTACCAAAAATACATGTTTTGTGCTGTCCTGAATCCAAATAAAGCATTTTTGGAAGCATGTCCGTGTGTATGTCTGTGAACAGCATAACTAGAAACGAAAAAAAATTGGTATTTGAGTTTAGTATCTTTCAAGTATACGACACGAAGATTTTCAGGAAAATCCCATACCTCAGTCTATCCTTTACATGCAAAATTTTTCGAAAACATTAATTTTCGCAATAATGGCTCTAACGATTTTGATTAAAATATCACACGTTTAATATATTGTCATAGCAAATGAAATGCATGTCTTGAATTTTCTGGGAATGTCCCCAAAAGTCATCTTCGTTCTGAATGACTTTCACATAACTGGTTAACCGTAAGAGATAGACAAAATTTTATTAGAGAAAAAATGTAGATATCGTTAAAACACCCGGTTTATGTAGTGTACTTTTTTCGATTGAATCATTTTCAAGGTGTTCTATTTGTTACAATTTTCCAATATTTATACTTATATCAATTGGGTATTCGTTATTATTTTTCCCTGGGCATGCAAAGAGAATGGAATGCTCCACATAGCAACCAGCTCTTAAAAGATTTTACCTGAAGCCTATATAACCTCCCTTGCACCTACAAGAAAGTCAGCAATAAGATAGTTTGGCAAATATTTATCTCGATTAACATGAAGTAGATCGAGAATAAGCATATGTAAAAATAGTTTTACAAGAGCAGAGAAAATCATGCGACACATGATTTCTTTTTAGGTTTGACGTCCTTTAACCGGTTAGTGTGAAACAATGCTGAAATGTGCCCGGGGTCCATAGAGCTTAGAGTTATTCGAAATTCATCTTCCAGGATTAGGGAAAACCTCGAAAAAATACCTTATCCATGTAACTCGATAAACGAGATGAAAATAGACCACTTGAATGTGAGGCATACGCTCTACACATAACAGAGTAATTTTTGGTCCATATATGACATTATACCATATTCAATTACATGAAATATCTGAAATTTATAATTCGACAAAATAATAAACAATTACACGTGAAATCATTTTGAGATTCCTTAGCTATAACCAATTACAATAATTAAGAATGAGATTTATTTCAGTAATTTCACATCTTATGTGGTTTACATTGTTTATTTTTCGTTTCAGAATTTATTCTCTGCTTTGTCTTTTACACGATAGTTAAAGCAAATATAATTAAACATTTACTGGCTATTATTCACCCTGCTATTCCTTCTACACACTGTACTAAGTATAAACAAAGAAGTGCAGACATCACCGAAAAAACTGAAAGACTAAAGAAATATATTTCAAATTGGAAACAAATACTGAGATAGAAAGTAAAATCAATGAATTTCCAAAGCAGCAATGAGTTAATAAATATCGGGCAAGCTGCTCGAAATAGAGGAATTGCTGGAAGACCGAAGGTATAATCTCCACAATTTGGGGCGGAACACATTGAGAATTCCAACGCGTGAATAAGAAACAGTTATGCTAAATTAGTAGAATACATGTAGTGAAAATGATTTTTAAAGCATATTATTATTTTACAGGCGGCGCCGTGGTCGAGTGGTTAGACCGCTCGCCTCCCACCGAGGCGGCCCGGGTTCAATCCCAGGGACCTGCATGTGGGATTTGTGGTGGACGAAGCGGCGTCTGGGCGGGTTTTCTCCGGGTTCTCCGGTTTCCCCCGCCATTCATTCCACCAACTGCTCCATTATCACCTTTCCTTTCATCCATTTCACCAACATTTCGTTTCATCTACTTCCTTCATCCCATACCAGGCATCGGGCTGATCACCCATCCTGGATGTTCTGTCTGATCCATGAGTGTCTGCTCCTCGACGGGCCTCTGACCCCAGGCACCCGCTTGTAAGTCCTGGGGGGTGTAAGTCCTACATAAGAGGAGGGTAAACAGATAATGAATGAATGAATGAATTATTATTTTACGCAAGTGCTTTTCCCAATACTATCGAATCTTTGTACTCTCGGAACCATTTAAATCACTACAATGAACTTACAGTACATTTTTAACCCTAGGCGGACCAATCTTGTTGTTGGTAACGCCCCGGACCAAGACTAGGCTAAAAAATGTCCACTACTATATTTTATCCTTATGATTGTATATAAAAATTTTGCGTAAGCATTAGTTCCTTATTAAGTGAATTAAGTAAGAATATTATATATTAGGAAACAAACGTATTTTAACAAAACATTTTTTATATCTTGAAAATTGTCAAAATAAATTAATTATTGAAAGTTACAGCAGTCCAGGCCTTCCACGTATTATATTTGCAAAAGTTCTTCGAGCGGGACGAGGCGGATTAGGTACTAAATCCCTTCCACTTTTAATCGAGTACTTCACAATTCTTACATTTGCACTGTTGTTAACACAAATATTCATATCCGTTTCGCTGTCATTTGAAGTGCAAACAGTAAGATATTTTCATCACAAATGAAATGTATATCTCGAATTTTCTGGGAATGTATCCAAAGGTATTCTTCATTGTGAACGACTTTTGCATAACTGGTAAACCGTAAGAGATAGACAAACTTCTACTACACACAAAACGTAGATCGCGTTAAAATACACAATTTATGTCATATACATTTTTGTTGTTGAGTGAACCATTTTCTTATCACCATTATCATAATCACAGTCCATGTGTTCAGTCTGATGAACTTCATCTTCAGTTTCACTAACACACACATAAAAAAATCATACGTTTCTTCCTCGTGATGTTCCAAGACAATTTCTGATTCTCTTTCCATATTTTATAATCATCTGCTCGTATTTTTGAATCATACCACCGTGAGAGACAGAATAACACTCTTTATAAAATGAGTTTTCAATCCATGCAGCAATGCCAACAATGTAATGTTGGTTTCCAAATAAGCCCATTGTTACAACATACATTTGTATTTTCAAACAATACGGCCATTGTTGTAACATATGCTTATAACTTCCAATAAAAAATTATTACAAGTTGGACAAAGGGAGGGTTATTTTTGACCACTTCACAATTCAGTCCATGTAATTAGGTTTTCAGCCAAAAGAACTTGATGTTCTTTATTGAATCATTAAATTTTTACTATTTTGACACAAAGTGAGAACACCATGGTCTGAAGATTTTCTATACTATAACAGTAATAGTTCTAAAAGAGTATGCACATAAATATTAACCCTCCCTTGGGCCACCTGGGGTTAAAGAAATGCCGAGTTCTTGACTTAAGATTTAATTGTAATTTTATGAAGCTTATTAAAATGATCAATAACACTATAATAATTCATTGTAAAATCCAATATGTTTACAAATATTTCGTAGCAAAAATATGTCTATGTATCAGAATTGAAATTTAGAAATTAATATGTTTATCTAAAAATTACGAGAGGAATAGAGAAGCTACTGCTCATTTCTTTTTGCATTGAACTCTGTAATGTTCTTAAAGGACTATATATATTTAGTACTCTTTATTTAAAAAAGTAAATATAAAAACTAAAAGATATCAGGTATTACATACAATTACAAATTATTCTGCACGTTTTCATGGCTTTAACGTATACGAACACATTTCTGAAAATCTGAACTCTGCATCTACATATATCCTTAGAGAATAATATTGTTCTATCCATATCTTTGAGGTTTAGAAGATAGGCAAGATATCAGATATTCAGTGTGCTGCATATTCCACTTGCAAGCATAGCTGACAATATAACCGAAAGACAACATTTATGTTACAAAGCAAAACAAATGCTGATATTATGGAAGTTACTATGAATAGAGGCTGTCCCCTGCAGCGTCAACTAAAAGAGAAGGAGTAACTTTAGCTTATTATCAGATCTGCTTCATTCTCTCTACCTTTCAGCGTATCCCAATCTCATTGTCCCCTTCAAAATGCATTTTCCTCGTTAACGCTCCAAAATATATTATCCTAGTGTTGCTTCTCTTTTAGATTATAACCAGATCTTTCATTGTGGTGTTACTAGTCCTCTACAAACCACTACAATGAAGTTGCCAATTTTATTATTTTAATGATATCTGTTGGCTTATTCTAAAGATCCTCAGTTGAATTAATGCAGCAGAGAATATTGTAACAAACGAGAATATCAGTTGTTAAACACACTTCATCACTTAAGCGCTCAGCATAACACACGCTTTACACTTACACATTTGACACACACTCAGAACAGAACACACATTTGATCCGTCGAATCGAATCACAACTGAACTGCTGTGAATCGTCCAAACTCTTCGACCTCTTGATGGCACTTAACTTCGTAACTTCTTAACTGCCGGGTAAGAGCAGCCCCTTATATAGACCCGCATACAAAGAGCAATGTATTTATTTCATTCATAAAAACGTAACACATGTGTTATAGGACAAGTCGGTTTAAAATACAAAGACAAAATACCACGATACATAAATAATTAAAAATGCAGAGATATAAGATTCAACAAAATATTAAAACACAAAGGTAAAGAATAACAAGATACATGAAAGACTACACAGATTTGAGGTGTAAAGAATCATTTGCAAATTAACATTTTACACTACCTACTTCATGATGTAGGAATCCATCTACAGTATAAAAGCTATATTCCATTAAGAAATTAAATAAAGCCCTTTTAAATTTTCGTTGGAATTCAATACACCTTACATATGGAAGTATTTTGTTATATAGTATAGACCAGCATATGTGAAGCTATTTGCATTTGGTTCTGTATGAATTTACAAATAAATTGTTTTTAGCTCTAGTGTCATGTGAATGAACTTCAGCATTTGTTTTAAAGAGATTTAAGTTTTGTTTTGTGTAGTTTAATAGTTTACTAGTTTCATATATAAGCATGCATGGTAAAGCAAAATTTTACATTTTTTTTAAAATATGGCTTGCAGCTAGCTGTATTGGAGATATCAGCCATAATTCTTACTACTTTATTTTTCATCCAGAAGACCTTAATGCTGCGTTTATAATTCTCCCAAAGATTATGCCATACAGTAGTTAACTATGAACGTATGCAAAATAAACTGTCCTAAGAATATGTACACTGGACTTAAATTTGACTGACCTTACTAAGAGGCACATCTTACTCAATCTTTTGACAGGCTGTCTATATGCGTTTCCCAACTTAAATTTTTTTCCATTACCAAACCAAAATAATTGTTGTTTCTTACATACTTTATCTCGTCTTGCATCATTTTAATTTTTTAATATATAGCATTCTTATTAGGTTTATTGCAGAAGCTTAGAGCGCCATTTTCTCTTTATTTAAAAGTAAAAAATTTACATTAAACCATTTTTACTTTCTCTACTACGTAATAGTAAGTACGGGAAGTATTGAATTCCACCCAAAAATTCGATAACACGATTTCACCAGAAATATATGTTTTATGGGCCCCTAAATCCAAAACAAAAGCATTTTTGGAAACATGTCTGTATGTGTGTGTCTGTGTGTCTGTGAGCAGCACAACTCAGAAACGAACAGTTGGATAAACACCAAACTTATATTTAGATTCAGCATCTTCCAGAGATGCGACACGAAGGTTTTCAAGAAAATCCCCCACCCCAGATTACCCTTTACATAGAACATTTTTCGAAAAGTTTAATTTTGTCAAAAATGGCTGTAACAATGTTGATTAAAATATCTTATGTTTAACATATTTTCATGACAAATGAAATGTATATCTCGAACTATCTGGGAATGTCTCCAAAGTATTCTTCATCCTGAACGACTTTTGCATAACTGGTAAACATAAGAGATAGACAAAAGTTTACTACACAAAAATGTAGATCGCGATAAGATACACAATTTATGTCATATACATTTTTTTTTCTTTGAGTGAAACATTTTCGAGATATTGTTTGTTATTCCCTTAAATTTTCCAATACTTATACTTTTTCTCAAATGGGAATTTGTTTTTTATTTTTTTGTCCTGGTAATGCAAATAGAATGGAATACTGCACATAGCAACCACCTCTTAAAATATTTGACTATTGCTTAAGGCCTACCAATTCCCTTGCATCTACAGGAAAATTAGCAATAAGAGCAACATCTCGATATCTCGATTAACATGAAGCATATGGAGAATAAGCGTTTGTAAAAATAGTTTGTACAAGAGTAGAGAAAGTCATGTGAGTGTAACACATCAGATTTTTATATACTCTAGAATGTTCTATATATAATGATTAGTACTATTGCCATTTGCGCGTGTTATTAAAACGCTCGTGTCATCTGCAAAAAGTGTTACATGCACATTCATCAGGCTGATGTTCTAGAAAGGCGGGCTGCCGGAGCATGCCGAAAGGAATGTTCTGGAATAGTAAAAACTATGGGGTAAACTGTACATAAAGGACTCGTTACGCGGCTATTATTCTGAAGGTACCGGTCTTAACCATATACAGCGGCAGATAGGCGTGGTCACAGTATGCTGCGGTGTTGCTTCCTCCATATCGCACTTCGAGCATGTTGCCAATATTCTTTTGCTATCTTCAGTATTACCACGAATGCTGATAGATTTTCGGTAATTAATTTAACGTTAAGTTAATGCTTGCTTTCATGATATGTATCGCAATTTAATTTGGTGCAAAAATATGAAAATTCATTTCATACCATCTTTTTGTTTCTTTTTATACTATGCGGAGTTGTATCTTCCACCCCTTTTATTACATTTTAAATTCGCAAAACACCAAATTCCCCCATTTTTACAGTTTGTGCCAAGCACCAATAACGAAGAGGAAAATGCATGCAAATAAATTCCTATATCCTTAGTCGAATCGAAGCAGAGATTGGAGGAATGAAAATTAATGTAGGAAAAAATAATTATGATTTACTAGTTTTTGAGAACCGTACTTTAAAACTATTGATTAAGTCCGATTCTGATTGGTGAATAAGGCATCAATGAAACTGCACGTTGGTTGAAAGCCATTTTCTTGTAATCATCTTAAGAGCTCCTTGATATACAGTTGATATGGTTATTTGTTCTTTTCACTGTAGTATGAATTTACAGCAGCCCATTTTCGTATTAACTGAGCTATGCTGGAGATGTATAAATTTTTATCCAGCGGAGGTTTGAATTTGGAATAAATTGAATTCATTCATGCTTAACTGCCTCTATGTCTCTGAGTCTCTCCTTTGCCAATATATCCGCCGTTTCATTTCGTCGAGTTCCTTTATGAGAGAATCCACTAGAAGTATGTATCTATCAGTCTTTCGTGATAGTTCAAAGCATGCTAACATGAGCATCCTGGTAATATTAGAGCTGTTATACTGAACTGCTACTATCTGTAAACATCATGTATCTGTATTCTGACAATGGATTTCCGTGCAGTATTAATTTTTATTAATTCTTTTCTAAATATTGAGAAGTGGTCAGGACGTCCTATTTTGTATGTTTGTTTATCAATGATTTCTTCCATAGTAAAATCTCCACTTGAAGTACTGTTCTTTACGTTGTTTGCTGCTACGTATGAAAAGCCGATTTGAAGTAGTTTGTGTTGAAAGAGTTGTATTATATTTCAACTGTTGGGGAGCCGAACTTGTAGTTGCAGCAGCACGTGTAGTAAACAGTTTCTGGTAGCCTTCGCCCCAAATGTATTTTTAGGTGGTCTTTGCCCCAAGTTTAAAAAAAGTATTAACTTTGTAATTAAACTGTTTCATTAAGTATTAAATATTTATGTTTGCCTCGGCTGCGTCAGTATTATTGTTAGAGACATGGAACTTTTGGCAGGGCGTGATGCGTCAAGAATGTAGGCTTACACATATTTTAAGTTTTAATTCACTCCTTTTTATGAATTCTTGACACAAGTTTAATAGCACTTCACTGATATCGAGAGCTGTGAGATTCTTTTATTTAATACTTGCACTTTTTAACAAGTATACTATCTTTCGTCTCACACGAATACGTAATTAATTTCTCGATGACACATCTCGCATCCAGTTACAAACACTGTCCGCAGGCAACTGACTAGATTTCAACTTGTAAATTTCTGCATTTAAAGTCTCTGATTGGCTATTTTTACTCCAATAGAATACCTACAATTAACTAAAGCTTTTTCTGGTTGTTGATTGGCTATTTTTATAAACTCTCACTGAAATTAGATTAATGCTTCCAAGAATCACAAGTAACATTTAAACTCTCAAACTCATTATTACCTCAAGGTTACCTCATTGTTACCTCACTGTTAGCAATGTTTAACTTATTATTCTCACAGCTACTACATTATTAAATTACGTAATATATTCACATAACATTATTACACATGGATACAATAATATAAGCATATGCAATGACTGTTGCACACATTTTACAAATTATTACATACATATATTGCTTCAAGGCGGGCTGTTATTGAACTTACTTATTATATAATTTGACTGAAATCATTTAAGTGTTAAAAACCACTGCCTCATACCACTTTCCAAGCTCATATGAATTACCATTTTAAATACTTTTATTACATTCTTGGGATGTTATTTATGACTTTGCGCGTTAGTTACGTATGTTGTTGCTTACATTTAAGCTAAGATTAATATTTATTAAATACTTATATGACACAACGACATTTTAATGTATTTGTTAATTTGATTTGCTTTCAGGCTATTGATTTAAACATCGCTGTGCAGATATTACGTTAATACCGGAATGCACTAATATGTTTAATCATTCAAACGATAGCTATTCTAGATAACAATATTTATTCTGACTTAAGTTTTATTTCAAATATATACATTATAAATACAGGAGAAGTTGAAAGTATGAAATGCTACATTTGTTTGTAGAAGTAATATAGGGAATTATGCAGTCATTGCGAAACGCGTTATCTTACATTGCCTGAGGCTTTATTTAATTGTAAGAGAAAATTTGTTATTAAATTAACAGAATGGTTTCGGAAAAATTTGATGTGTTTTGCACTCACATGACTTTCTCTACTCTTATACAGACTATTCTTACGAACACGTAATCTGCATTTAGTGTCCTGTTAATACAGATAAACATTTGCAGAAACTGTCGTATTGCTAATATTCTGGTTGCTGCAAGGGGAACATGGTGGACTTAAAGCGACAGTCAAATATTTTAAGAGCTATTTGCATTGAAGCATTTCATTCTCTTTGCATGTCCAGGATATAAAAAAAGACAATAACGAATCGCCATTTAAGAAAAAGTATAAGTATTGAAACTTTTAAACAAACAACAAGCAATATCTCGGAAATGGTTCACTTGACAAAAAAATGTGTATGATATAAATATATAAATTGTGTGCATTAACAAAATCTAAATTTTTGTGTCGTAAAATTTTGCCTATCTCTTACGGTTTACCAATTGTATGAAAATCATTCAGAATAAAGGGAACTTTTGGGGGCATTCCCAGAAAATTCAGGATATGCATTTCATTTTCCATGAAAATATCCTAAACATATAATGTTTTAGTCAAACTCGTTAAGCTATTTTTGAGAAAATCAAAGATTTCCATGTAAAGGCTGAGGAGGATGGGATTTTCTTGAAAATTTTCGTGTCACACCCTAGGTAGATACTAAACTCAAACACAAAGTTCGGTACTTGGGCTTTTCATTTTTTAGTTGTGCTGCTCACAGACACACACACACACACACACATATACAAACACACACACGAACATGTTTCCAAAAATGTTTTCTTTGATTCAGGGCACCTCAAAGCACGTATTTCGGGTGAAATCTCGGTATCGAGTGTTTGGGTGGAATACAATACTTCCCCTAATTACAATGTGTAATAGAGAAATTAAAAAGAGGAGATCGATAAGTTACAGTTTCAAGATGCAAGAAGAACTACAAAGAAGACAGAATTTAATCTGGAAACTAATCAAATATTTTCAATTCTGAAAAGGCTTTTGATTGAAACGTAAAATCGTATTGAGAGATTGCGAGATACACACTCTCGTCCAATTCGTTTAAAATTAAAATTACAGTGCAATTGAATTCTACTCAGTGTTGTAAATAGACTAAATGTGGACTACTTACTCCTTATAAAAGTTCCAGTTTATCTATAAACTGTATAGAATAATAGAAATCAACATTTATAGCAAAACCAAACCAAACTTCAAAATAGCTATAGATTAACAATAAATTAATCTGATTAATAGGCTTAAGTGAAATGTTCTTATATACAAGCATCTTAAAAATAAAAATGCGTACAAGAAACCTATACGAACATCGAAAAATGTATGGAACTATGAGATTACTCTTAAAGACCAAAATAACAAAACGGAAGCAGTTAAAGTTAAACCATTATGTAATATTGTACTGAATTTATATTACAAACAAAGAAATGATAGTCATCAAAGGTTAGTAAAATATTCCTTTAAGTTTCAGAGAAGCTTTTTGAAGTCTTTAGCACAAATAACTTGAAAGAAATGAAGATATATGTAAGTAATTGAAATTTAAGTATACAACAGAAATAATTAGAAATATTAGACATGTTGATTGGATCATATGCACAGAATGAAAGAAAACTTGTTTCCGAGCAAGATCTTAAGCTATCACCAACTTAACGAAGGAAATCTGCCCTCGAGAGCTCAATTTGGGGGAACCACTCCTGTCTATATGGACGGCAAGGGATAAAACCATATAATGATTATGGTTTATGAAGTAGCAGAACCATTATGAACCATTAGTAAAACTGATATTCCTCTTATGTAATACGAAACAGGTTTTATGGGTATGTGGTTCAGATATCTGCTCGGCTCCGGTTCTGGATCTTGATCTAGAAGCTCCCCTTTGTTCCGTACGCTGTAACTTGTAATTGCCTGATTTGAAGTTAACGTTCCAATAAATCAGTTGGTATTGTTATGTCTGCCTGGGGTGGCAGAGTGATTCCTGGCGGTATATGAGCTCCCCCAGTAATTGTTGAACTGTTATCCTGGGTTCCCTTACTAGAAGTTTTGTGAAAGCTTCAATTTTAATTTACTATGTGTATCCATTATATTTTAAATTACTTTAAAATACGTAGCAATTTCGTCTTCTCAAGGATTTTATTACGTGTTCAGGAAAGGTAAGGCAATCTAAACGACTAATAGAAATAACAATAATAATAACACTTAGGAAAAGTGATTTATTTTCTTTCAGGCAATTGAATACTATAATGTAGAATAATATTTACCCTTATGTTTCAGTTTTACTTACTCCTATTTTCTCCTTTGTTCGATGATTCTTTGTATTTCACAAAGCTTTATAGACAATTATATTTTTGCGTATTAAACAATACAATTTAAATAATTTTCTCATAGCCTTGCTCAGGATGCCTGCTTTACTACGAAATTTTTCTTAAGCCAATAAAAAAATGGAATGTTGCTTACATTATGACTTGGTTACTAAGCGTAACGAAATACGTTATAACATAAATGCAAATTCTTTACGTAAAACAAATCAAATTTTGGTATAAATAATATGTTTACAGTATACATATATCTTTTAGCATATTTAAACTTTAATTTTATCCTTTGCTGACTTTTTTTATTCGTATTACATTTCAAATATGGCGATTGTAGTTTTTTCGTTCACTCATTATTCCACTTCGTTTACTTTTGTTCGTTTTACATGAAACTTTTTAATTGATTTTTATAATAAAGGAATTCTCTACAGACACAAAATGTTTATATAGTATTTTCGAATAATCTTAGTTTATAATTCTTAATACAATGAACTCATTGTATTGATATGCGTGTCAAGCATTGTCCATCTCCTTGATTTTACAATTTTAATGTGGGTTAACTCAATTTTTACATTTGTTCTTTAATCTCATAAATTCTGCGTCAAATAATGACTTTCATTTTTATTAGCGTTTAAGATTTTTAGGACTACACTTAAATCCATTATTTTTGAACTAATCATTTAAAAATATTAATTAGTTAATATTTGAATTAAAGCCATCCGTACCAATAATTCAAACTTATTAAGACAGGGGATAAAATTTAGCTTACTAAGTTCACATGTGCTTCTCTAGCCACTATCGTTTATTTGTATTTAACTTCTATAGACTATCCTCACGAATGCCTGTCTGCTTCAAGTTAATCGAAATAAATATTTGTAGAAATCGTTTCATTACACATTTCGTTGTAGGTAGAAGGGGATAGGGGAAAACGAATAGTCAAATATTTAAAAGCTAGGCGATATATGCTGGCCTTAAACTTCCATACTCTTTCCATGACTTTGAAAGAAACAACGGACTAGCGACAGCATCCTTGGAAAAATGACGTGTTGAAAACTGCAAACCAATAATAACTAATAACTTGGAAATGGCTAATGCAGCACAAATAGTTATCTACTTTAAATAAATGATGTGTTTTAAAGAGTTCTATATCTATTTTATAGTATGCCTTGGGCCATTCCTTATGATTTACCCGTTTTAAAATATTATACAAAACTCATTCCAAGTTAAGAAAACTTCACAAAAGATGTTCCCATAAAATTCTTGGTTTACATTTTGTCATGTAAATAACATAAATACATAGAATTTTAACACAATTTGTAAGAGCAATTATTGGGAAATTAAGATATAAAAATAGCATGTTCTGTATTTATCAAAGCATTTAATTGTGTTTTACTATCCTCACAAACACTGACCTTTTGTAATGTACTTCTTGGATTCATAAATCCTCAATGTCTAGTGACATTTCAGTATAGAATTTTTGGGTGGAATGCAATACCTTCTGTACTTATAGTGAGTAGTACAGAAAGTAAAAAAATAGATACCACCCTAGAACACGTAGTTTTAAAATGGAAATAAATTTACAATAAATTACTGCTCAAAAATTCAGCCAAATATTGTTGTTATCTAGAAGTTTGGGAGTTCGGAGTAGAGTAGAGCAGAGTGGTGCATTTATTGCTTCCTAAACATTTGCAAGTTTATACTCGTACATCGGACGGGTCAGGTAGGCCATACGTCCCTATGTAGTAGTCCATATGTTTCAGTTTATATTCATCACAGTATACTTTAAAGTTAATTATATGTTATTATAGGAATTGGAAAGAAAGAAAATTAACAGAGAAACTAACAACAAAAATCACACAAACAAAACAGAAAAGGAAAACAACTTGTTCACAAGCACATGCTATTGTCAACAAAACGATCAAATACCTGGTCCTAAGTCACTAACCCTCCACCTCCCATCCTGTCCCTGAAGTGATAACCTTTTGTAAGAATACACCAATTACCTTGCCCTCCCCCTCCCAACCAACAAGACCCAACAAACTTGTAACTCTCTCCTTAAGTTAACAAATGTACTAAAAAATAATTTCTTCTCAGCTAATCTGTCTTAGTGCAATGAATGTTATTCATAGTGTTATTCCTCTCTACCCTAAGGACAGATTCTTATGCCTTTTTCGTTAATAAATTCGATCGCTCGCTTGCCATTATCCCACTCTGAGCCAAGCAAGCCTTTGTTTGCTGACTCTATTTCTGAACAAAATATATTGTTCTATACCGCATTTCGTTTTAGTTTCGACTATAAGCTTAATGATACTTTCTCATTATACTCTTACTTATGTCATCATTTCCACTATATTTTTAGTTAATTTCAGTTTCATTTTGCTCATCCTAGTGTGGAATGACTATGGGCATAGCTCAAGACAAAGTAAAGCATGAACAAAGGATCTACATCGTACTAGGGAATCGCCCCAAAGAACATGCGAAGTTTACTTTGTTTCAAGTTATTAATGTTATCAAACATTACATTTTAAATAGCTTTACATACTTGAGAATGAACACAGAGTTTAAGGTAGCTGTCGATGAGTAGCAATCACATGTTGTAGGTTCAATCCCACAGTTAACTCTGCTTGCTGACAGACGCGACGCTACCCGTTCCACAGCTCTTCCACACCCCTTGTTAACATAGCTAGCCCCGCGGCCATTTCAAGAAGCATATAAGATTTAAATAATTTTTCCTAACGATTATATGAGCACTTCCCCAGCTTCTAAGAGAAAGGAGATATCATTCTTTATTACCTAAATTATTTGTTCAATGTTCAACCATTTGCATCAATGTTATTGCAACAACGTGCTATAATTAATATAAAGTAATCTAACTGCCATGCTATAACCAGGAAAGGATGCTGACATTGGAAGCAAAATACTGCAACTTGTTCACGGAACAGATTTTGGGAAACAATTAATGCATCATTATCAATTGGATTGCACAATGAATATTTTAGGATGACGTGCGGAGGCCAACAGAACTGCAAGAAACATATCGCTTATCTATCTAAATGCAGCATTGAAAGTCATTTAGGTTTGATATTAGAGTAACTGAGACCACCTCGGACGATACATGAATCATGCGGGGCAGTATTTTTAACACTAAATGGATTTCAGTCAAATTATATAATATAAAATGTAATAACCGCCCGCCTTAAAAGCAATATGTATATAAAATATGCGACGGTATACTTCTGTTATATTTAATTTGTTGAGCCCCACGTTTGGGAGCCAATTTGCGGCGGTATTATTTATAATGTTCGTGTATTTGTATTTACTCCACGTGGTGAAGCCATTTTGTGACGTGATTCTTTGTTAGGTTTGTTAGCTCCATCTGGTGTTAGCAATTTGCGGCAGTATTAGTGTTTGTTTGAAAGAATGCTACTGTTATTTTATTTACTTTTGGTTCACTGTCCTCCGGCTAGCTATTATCCTTTTGGTCGAGCACTTCTCTTTATACAGCTTGTGTAAACGGAAAGGAGTCATTTATCCAAAGATAACACTGATGAAAGAATTTGTTTTACACTTTTTATTGTCGAACACATTCACTATCACATTTACACTTTGATCTTGACACTTGCCAAACTGAAACTGTTATAATAACTTCATTATTGATCATTCTTAATTCGCGTACTTCAACTTTTTGTATAATTAACTTTACAACACTTGAGATTTTTCATAACTCTGCTACGCGTAACCTGCGAATCGATAGCCGACGTGTACTGTACAAATATTTCTGCTGGACTGAAGGCTACGTGTAACGTACAAATGTTTTCGACGAACTGACGTGAAGACGACGTGTAGTGTACAAAGATTTTCGATGAACTGATGGGGTCTACCTCTAACCTAGCCCTTTTTATACTCCTACACCCCGATATGCCTAAAAATTATAACTGAGCTGCTATTGGCTAATAAAACGCGGCAACATTAGCGTCTATTTTTATATCCAATGAAAATTAAGAACACATATGCTCTAGGGAAAATGTTCCAGTAAATTCTAAAGAAAAACGCGCCAACATTACGTAACTTCCTCGTCTCTAATAATGATAAACAGCTCACCCCCTCGCTGCATTATTGCACGCTATTATTGTCAGTTTCAGTAAGGCCGTATAAACTTACTTCTCAACAATAATTACAATCAACAAACATCTCAAATCAATGTCACATAAAAATGCATATTAATACTATAATCATTCTTTACATTTAAATAATTTATGATACAAATTACTGCATCATATGCCCCACTAGAAACATAATTATAAATATTTACAACTTGTTTGCAAATTTTATAATTGGGTTTTTAGTCTCCTAAATCTTGGAACACACGCTATTTATCACTTTCACTTAACACTTCACACGTATTTAACACACGACATATGTTTTTCCTTTATCTCGCCACTATTTACTGGCTCTTGTTTAATGTGTTTTGACATTAATCTGACATTACAAAAATTTTTTATGGCAAATACTGTATCCTGAGTTATTTAATTACTGTTACAAAAAATGGTTTACTTTCTTAGATTGTTGACAAAATTTATGCATTCAAGAATTTTTGTAATTATTAAACACCCTCTACACAAATATATTTACATCTCTTAAATCTAGACACTGTTTCACATTTTCTGTTTGCTACATAAGTATTTGTTTTGTTTAATTATTTTTACCCCATTTTTGTTGTTTTGTACTTTATATTCACAATACTCTTGGAATTATATCTACGTACTTTTACTTTAATATAACATTATGCTTCATTTCAAATGCTGTTACAGTTACTAAGAAAGTGTTATTTTCCTTTTAAACATTTAGTTATGTCCAAAATTTATTTCTCCTTTCTTATGAAGTACATATATATATATTTAACCCTCTTACGTTCCAATACATTTCTCTGCAGGTCATCTTTAACTATCCAGCATTTACTTTACATCTCATTGCTATTTACCCTCCTGGATCAAATTGTCTGTGGCTAAACATTACTCGTAGCCGTATCCTAACCTTCCAAATTTTGTTAATGGATAACCTCTTAAAGGATTCATATGATATTTCACCCCAAGATATAATTTGAAAACAATCTAAAGTCTTCTGAATTACACATCTTTTAACAATTGTCATTTTCAATTCTTCTGGTATCTTTTTAATTTGAGAGTACTCTGACAAATCTGTACTAAACTGTACTGGATTGGAGTTTTCAATTTGAACATCATGGTACTTGTTAACTTCAGAAGTTAACTTTTGATTATTTACAGGCAAGACCTTAGCTTCTTGGTACAATTTATTTCTTTGTATTACTGACTCCTTCTGTATTTCTAACCTCCCCTCTGAAATTAACTTGCGCCTGATTCACATCTACATTCATAACCTCTTTCATCTCTCTTACCTCACTTGAAATACTACTCACTTGACTTCCTGACTCTGTACATTCTACATTAACATGTTCACTTTTAGTATTAGCCTCACTTTTTTGTTACCTATTTCCCTGCTCATATCTGACATTTTCTTTGAAACTTCTCCTATCTCACTTACTATTACTTTTTGATTTTCATCTCTCATTTTTGGCATACTACTATCTAGCTTCGTAACTTTCTTTTCAATTTCTTCCCTGCTTTTACCTACTTTTTGCTCAAATATCTCATTACTCCTACCAATATCTTCAATTAATTTACTATGATCTTTTTTATAGCTTCTCTCAATTCCTCAAAACTCTGATCTATTTTTTGTTTTACACTCTTAATAATATCTTCCCTTAATTTCTCATTATTCTTTTGCATATTATCATTCATATTTCTCAGCATTTCCATCATCATACTAGCATCACAACTAACATTTCCTACTATTCTATTCTGACTTTGTTTACTAACATTTCCTCCCTCAAATACTACATTGTTTGAGCTATTTTCTGTAACCTGTATTGAATTACAGCTGTTACACTATCCCTTTCCATCATTGTTTCTTCTGTATTATTAGTGGACATATTTTTCTTTATGCTACCGCTCCTGAGGTACATTTAAATTTTTACATTTTGTTTTTTAGAATTAAAATCACACTTTTCTAACCTTTCTGATGCTATCTGCTGATTTTGCTTTAATGTCCAGCTTTCTGCTCCTCTCTCCTAGATGTATATGTCGCTTCTGCGTCGTATTATGATGAATCTACGTCGTCTTGATATCCTGTAGTGAATTCCCCTGTTGCCTTTTAATCGGAATTATGATGTCCACTCATCCGCGTCGTCTGTGGTCCCTGTAGTTGTTTCTGGAATCTGCGTCTTGTAGTTCAGTTCACTGCTCCATTCGTTCCACGTCCTGGTTGCTTCGCCCCTTCCTGGTTATTCTGCTCCTTCCTGGTTATTCTGCTCCTTCCTGGTCATTTTGCTCCTTCCTGGTCACTCTGCCCCACGTTGGTCGCCAATTTGTGACGGTATACTTCTGTTATATTTAATTTGTTGAGCCCCACGTTTGGGAGCCAATTTGCGGCGGTATTATTTATAATGTTTGTGTATTTGTGTTTACTCCACGTGGTGATGCCATTTTGTGATGTGATTCTTCGTTAGGTTTGTTAGCTCCATCTGGTGTTAGCAATTTGCGGCAGTATTAGTGTTTGTTTGAAAGAATGCTACTGTTATTTTATTTACTTTTGGTTCACTGTCCTCCGGCTAGCTATTATCCTTTTGGTCGAGCACTTCTCTTTATACAGCTTGTGTAAACGGAAAGGAGTCATTTATCCAAAGATAACACTGATGAAAGAATTTGTTTTACACTTTTTATTGTCGAACACATTCACTATCACATTTACACTTTGATCTTGACACTTGCCAAACTGAAACTGTTATAATAACTTCATTACTGATCATTCTTAATTCGCGTACTTCAACTTTTTGTACAATTAACTTTACAACACTTGAGATTTTTCATAACTCTGCTACGCGTAACCTGAGAATCGATAGCCGACGTGTACTGTACAAATATTTCTGCTGGACTGAAGGCGACGTGTAACGTACATATGTTTTCGACGAACTGACGTGAAGACGACGTGTAGTGTACAAAGATTTTCGATGAACTGATGGGGTCTACCTCTAACCTAGCCCTTTTTATACTCCTACACCCCGATATGCCTAAAGATTATAACTGAGCTGCTATTGGCTAATAAAACGCGCCAAAATTAGCGCCTATTTTTATATCCAATTAAAATTATGAGCACATATGCTCTAGGGAAAATGTTCCGGCAAATTCTAAAGAAAAACGCGCCAACATTACCTAACTTCCTCGTCTCTAATAATGATAAACAGCTCACCCCCTCGCTGCATTATTGCACGCTATTATTGTCAGTTTCAGTAAGGCCGTATAAACTTACTTCTCAACAATAATTACAATCAACAAACATCTCAAATCAATGTCACATAAAAATGCATATTCATACTATAATCATTCTTTACATTTAAATAATTTATGATACAAATTACTGCATCGAATAGCATATAAAGTTATGTAACAGTCATTATGTTAATGTATGTATTATTATGTACATATTTAATAATGTTATGTAAATGTATTACGTAATTTAATAATGTAGGAGTTGTGGTTAAAAGTTGCTAATAATGAGGTAGCAATGAGGTATCCTTGAGACAATAATGAATTAGAATGTTTAATAATGCTACAGGCAATTCTTGGAGCAGGAATACTGTAATTTTTGAGACAGTTTATAAAATTGCCAATCAACAACCAGAAAAAACCTTAAGTTAAATGAAAGTATTCTATTAGAGTAGGAATAGCCAATCAGAGACTTGAAATACATAAATTTAATGTAGGCGGTAAAATCAGTTCAGTTGCTTGTAGACAGTGTTCCTAACCGGACGCGAGACTTGTCCTCGAGAAGTTTAATATGTAAACAGTGTTAGACGAAAATAGTTTACGTGTTTAAAAAGTGCAAGTATTTAATAAATGAATCTCACAGCTCTCTATATCAGTGAAGTGTTATTTAAATCGTATCAAGAATTAATAAAAAAGGAGTGAATTAAAAATAATAATCTGTGTAAGTCTACATTCTTAGCCGCACCACTCCTTGCAAAGAAATTCATGTCTCTACAAATTAATACTGACGCAGCCGAGGCAAACCTAAATATATAATATTTAAAGAAAAAGTCAAATTACAAGGTTAATATTTTTAAACATTGGGGCGAAGGCCAACGGGTACCGTACGTGGTTACAACTGCTTCAAGATCGGCTCCCCAACAGTCGAAATACAATACAACACCTACTTAAACTTTGCCTTCCACACGTGAAGCAAAAACCTACTTCAAATTGGCGCCCAAAGCGTGGGGCAAATAACGAAACAATTCATCAACTTCACATGTAAGAGAAATTTAGTCCAATGTGGTAGTTAGAAATATATAATCAGCAAGGTAAACCGAAGATCCACGATTTTAGTTCCGGCCACGACAGTGGATTTTTCAAATCTGATTCACTTTCTTACATAAAACATGTGTACCGCGAGACAAGACTTCAGTGCATACGCTAATTACAGATGAAACTGCAACCTAGATATGTAAGGTCGTCATTTAAGAGCAGTTTAATGAAATTAGCATGCGGTTTGAACAGCCTTTGAGTTGTTAATGCCTGAGTTAACCCTTAAGTCATGTGTATGTATCGTGCTGGACCCGCATGCCACAACTTTTCTATTGATAGTTGTTAGTTTTGTGTTTACCATTAACTTCAAAGGTACAAATATGCGGGAAAGCTGACGAGGGAGACTGACATTCAAACGTAAGCCATTCATTTCAATTACCATGGTCATAAATCGATGAGCACGCGAGCCTTTAGGATTTGCAACCGCGTGTTAAAACGTGTTTGGTGACAGCATTCCGCGTAAGCCTCACTCATAGCAGTCAATCATCACGTGCACACGCAGTACAAGCAATCCATAGTTTACAGCCACGACCGAAACAGTCCAGAACGCTGATTTGCCTGCGAAACACGCCGGATTATCCGTCATAAATCATATCTTGGCGATAAGAGGGACATAATGACGTGCAGCACTCCGTCAAACTTGCGTTGCTGGCCCGTAGCGCTGTACAGGTGGGCTAGCCTGTCGTGACCTACACTATATACCAGCACCGATATTATGTTGACTAAAATGAAAATCCAGACAATGTCGATATGAAATATTGCCCACGTAAATACATATACGACCTGTTAATACACAGACTGCGTTGTGGAAACTTAACACACCTTATCCCAAAAGTTATATGATTCATAAAATACAAAACCTGCTTTTGTGGTCGAAATAATTATTTTATCTTGTATTATTAGCGCATTCAAAGCTGAATATTTTTCGTCAGATGAAAATTATTAAGAAGGAAATTCCCATTCAACAGGTGAATACTCAGGTACAATAATATCTCCCAGCAGGTACGAACGAACTATCAACTCTAGTAATTTAATAAGAAAGAAAGAAATATTCTTCTTCTTTATCCAACTAAGTGTTGCGCCGCTAGGCCTTTTACCTTTCCACTAAAAAACTTACCCTCTATCTCTTCTCCTTAGGAATGTACTGCATTACAGCTTTGGGAATACGTTCTGGACCCATCGTATGTAGGTGTTGTCTCCAGTTGTTCTGGTAATGTTGTATGTATTCCAGGACTGGTTGCATCTTTAGCTCTTTTAAAACAACTCATTGGTCTTTAGACTCTGTTTAGTGTAACCAGCAGTCCACATGAATTTCATCTTCGCAGCAGTTATACTGCTTTTATCTCTCTTCTTTAGGGTCCAGGCCTCGCTGCCATTTGTGTAGCCTTAGGCGAGTGTGCTTTTGAATTAAAGCTGATTTTAAGACACTATTGATCATTCCCATTGTTTTATTGAATGTTAATACTTTGTCGTGTATATCAATGTCGTAACAAATGACAAATTTCTATTCAAGGTATGAAGAGTCATTTTTTATTTCTAACGTTGCAGACTGTATGCAAAGTTTGCTTGGAATTGGATATACTTCCTTAAATGCCATTATTTTAGAGAAATAATATATATTAACAAACATAAAAATACAAATATACAAAACAATTTGTCTACTTGGCCTCTACTATAGGTCAGAAACTTGGATAATGTAGAATTATAAAGGTAGAATAACGTAATTATAAATATTTAAGAAATATCAAGGTAATATTAGAAGAGAGAGAGAGAGTGAGAGTAAGCAGTATGTTTATCAGGTAGAGCCTAAATACAGAAAGAGGAGTGTAGATGGTAGAGAGAGATCTAAAATGGTATGGTCATTTGATAAGAATGAATGTTCTTTGAATTCCTACAAATTTGTGGTTAGCAAGTATATTGATATGCGAATTTCTTCATGACAAAATTGTTCCTCCCCATTAGCAGAATGTACAGAAACATCTTTCTTAGAAAGTGCATTCTTTGCTGCTTGCTTATGTCAACAATGTGATTAGAAGATTCATCTAATATTTAATCCTGAGGCTTGACAGACATCAAGTCATATTTCCTCCTAATTGAAGCTGTGAACGGGATGCCTGCCTGCCTGCCTGACTGTAATAAGAGTGTAACGACTTTAACCTCTAAGCAATTTATTGCTGTCGAGAGCGAAATGGGAAAGAACCGACTTACTTCTTTGGATTTCCCTTTTTTTAATGAATATGCTATTGAAAATTGCAACTTGACATGTATATTCTAAACTGGTTTGACCAAGATAATGCCTAGCTGTTTGACAATATAATATTACACAAAAAACAAAAGTATCATTTTTAATCTTGCCAAGATTACTCCGAATGCTTCAGGCTTTACCAATCCACAATATTGTAAGAACTAAAACATCTCATTTCTCTGATATAGGAATTCAGATATCTCCATTCCTTGCAGATTTCTAATTTTCCATACTTTGGTAGGCATTCTCAGCCACCCTAATGAACAACATCAAACAATGGGGGTTTTTGAAGCAAGAAAACAAAAATGATGATGAGGTTGACTAAGGAATGGGAAAAATATGTCAATGAAGTAGCAAGAAAAAGAGGAATGGAACTGCAATCGACAACATTGCAGAAAATGGATACATGGATCGACGCCAAAATACTGAAGGGAAAGATGAAGATGAAGAAGAAGAAGATAGAGAAAAGAATTCCATTCCCGAAATAACTCTTTCACAACTAATAATGCGTATTTATTTGTTACACAACTTGACTAGCTTACACTATATCTGTGGCTTCATATTTCTAAAATTATTGTTTAAATTACGTTATAATTATGAAATAAATCACTTGAAAATTAATTATTTCAGAATTATAAAGTATGACGAAAAATGAAACTTACATGGCTCAATTTCGAGCATTACAAGCCGCTCAATTCTAAGAGAGCATTGATGTCCAAAACAGAATGCTAACATTTTCAATTCATTATACATGTTTGGGGAATGTAAACATATTTTACGGAAATACTGATAATTATGTTATACTTTACTCCAGGGAAAATAACTTATATATGAAAAACTGTATAAAACCATGTATTTTATTGCATTACTTTTGTAATAAACTAGTCCATTCAATAATCTACTTCTGAGAGTAGTATGTTAGGATAGGATAGGACTAGAAGTAGATAGGGAAACACCTGCATTGCATTTGTCATGTAAATTAATTTAATACATGGTAATTTAAGCAAAACTGTTTGAGCCATTTTTAGAAATACGCACATTTAAAAAAATGGGGGCCGGGACCATTTGGGCTGAAAGACTTACTTGAAAATCTTCATGTCGCATTTTTAGAATACACTGAACTTAAATAAATTTATTTCTTCGACTTTTTCGTTTTTAAGTTAAGCTATTCACAGACACATACACACTTCGGAACTTTTTCTAATGTTTCTATTTTTTTCAGGGGTCTCATAATATGTAATTCAAATCTGGGTATCGAAATTTTGGGTGGAATGCAATATGTCGTGGGTTGTGTAGTATAGTTGTTTCACACATTGTTTATTTGTACATATAGAACTTAATATTACTGCTGATAAGGTCAGCGTCTGGTATATTTAATGCCAAAACTTTGTCTTTGGCTCTGGAACTTTTTTTACGGAAGTGAACATTGATTGACAAAGATATTTAGATGTAAATCTGTCCATTACTGGAATCGAGTAAGAATACGTCTGTTTTTCCTTTTCCCATTGACATGTAGATGATGTAGCTTTACATATTTAATGAAGCTAATGAAGATACCTTCCCTAGTTAGAAAATAATGGTGTTATAATGAACGTGGGGAGCTTATTGGTTTCTTGGCATGTATCATTTCGACTCCCCCGCTACAAGTTGGATGCCGGAGATGAACAACCTCATAGGCCCAGTATCTTACCTAACATCGTTGCTATGCGTTGAATAGGACAGCAAATTACCTGGCCGTGTCAACGCTATTGGCCGATACTCCAGCCAAACCTAGGGCGGCAGCACCGACGCTGCGAAGAGTAAAATTACCCATCTGCCTAGCCTCTAGTTCCCAAGGTCGCGGGTTCATACCCGGCAGAGGGCGATGGATTTTTTTGGCCGTAAAAGTCCTTAGCATGGCTTCCTTTGGAAGGGAAGTAAAGCCGGTGGTCCCGTGTCGTAGATTTACGGCACGTAAAGAACCTCAAGCTTGATAAAGAGGCCTCTGAGCAAAATTACCGGTCTTTCACGCCCAATATAGAATGGGACGCTAAGAACCACAGAAGCTAAAGAGCGTCCATAAATAAAAACTCAATTCAATTCAGCCATCTACCTCCCGATAGCCAATTGTTTGCACGAGAGACATCACATTCAAATGTCGAGAAAACAGAACAGTGCAAACACGGGGCTTGGAGAAAATTTAGGAGTGCGTCATATTTCGGCATTGTCAAAATTATATTTTGAACAGGTCTGTTGAGTAAAATTTGTTTCAGCTAATGGCTGTTAGCGAGAGCAGCGAAAAAATACAGACAATGGAAGAGGTAATATATACGTTTAAAATTGTAAACCAGAATATATTTTTCAGGTGGAGATGGATTTTATAAAACTTAAAATCTTAAGTCTTTTTGCACATTAAAAATTGTACTTGTAATTAAATAGGCTTTATATCGTTCGCATCTTGATAAACACGTATGTTATAAGTGTATGGCAAGGAAAATACACTAATGGTATATTCTAAAAAAATATTAAAAGGCATACATATTAAAAAGATTGTAACCTGAGGAATATATTTGTATTAAAACAACGAAATATCTTGTTTTTGAGAAATCTTTTGGATAATAACTCCTGTTTACTATTAGTCAGATCCCGGATCTTTCCAGCACATTCGCATTCGCTGTACATCTTCTCAAATGTAAAGCCATTTGTCATTTGCAAATATTTTTACGACTGCAATTACTCGTTACCGGCAGCAGTAGATACTTGAAGAAACGTGTTTTTGTGTAGAAAGCTTTTGGAGATGATAAACAAACTCTGTTTTAGAGACATTTATAGATGCTTCTAAGCCTTCTCTTGCTTAGGATAAGAGTAGCCTGTATGTTATAAGTCTGTGATATGCTTATTCGACTTTTGCTAGATGATCGGCAAGTCCATAGAGTTCACTGTGGTCTAAGATCCATTGGAATGCGGCCTGGTTGCCTGCGGTTACTGAATAGAGTTCCTACCTAAGCTTTATGATAGCAGGGAATGTATATTTATTGTGTAGGTGGTGTTTATTCTTAAGCCATCCGGATTCTCTGTATTTCCGCTTGGGGTTTAATTTCATTGATTTTGAGCGGATTTCTGTAGTGCCTCTGTAGACCATCATGCCTGCACCTTAGCTTTCTTTCATCTGTATTTTGTAAGGTTTCCCTCTCCACTTGAACCGGGTAATTCCACGCTTATTAGGAAGTGTTGTGGTACTCCTTTTATTTCTGGTATTTCCACTTTGAGCAACTCTGGTAAATAGGCACAATGTTTGAGACTACGGTATGTGTTGTACTCCACCCAAAAACTCTGTCAGGTTTTCCACTGAAATACATGTTTTTGAGATACTCTGAACCTAATAAATGTCCTTGTTGAATAAAGGTGCATGTGTGTGAGGTGCACATGTGAGAGATGAAGAGTCTAAAACAAAACGCGCGATGAAAACCAAACTTAGGCTAGCATCTTCCAAAGATACGACACAAAGTTTTCAAGAAAATCCCCCACCCCAAACTACCCTTTACAAGAAATATTTTTTAAATGTTTGATTCTCTATAAATTAGCCTTAACGTATTTGATTAAAACGCCTTTCGTTTAATATACTTAAATGACAAATAAAATGTATATATATTGAATTTTCTGAAAATTCATTTGGCTGAAATTTTGAATAAGCGAAAAACCATAGGAGATAAACAAAACTGTGAATCTCTTTAAAATACACAGTTTATTTTAAATTATTTTTCTTGTGGCTTCAGCCATTTCAGAAATATCCATCGTTATCGTTTTAATGTTTCAGCGTTTTCACTTTCTCAAACTACTGCCGCTCTTCAGATCTTTCTCTGATGTCATTAAAAATAGTAAGGAATTTCTAGTGTAACATTATATTGAGCTGGTTTTTAAACATTTGATTATTTGTTCGGCTTCCTCTACCCCCCTTATACCTTCAACGAAATGTGTAATAAATGTGTAATGTTTATCTCAGTTAGGATGAAGTAGACAGAAAAATGAGCTTTCGTCAGAATAGTCAACGGAAGTTAGTTAAAAATAAAATATAATGGTCGAGAAAGTCATGTGAATGTACCACATCAAGCTCTAAGGAGAAAACGTTTCCAATAGCAGTGATAGTTTCTATAGTGCTTCGTCATTATAAAAAGTATTATTTCTGGTATTTGATTGGATTATAAAGAATTGGAGTACTTTTTTGAATATTTCCATGAAATGTGCGGATTCCAGAAACGTTGACTGTTCTAGGTAAGGTAGCTGGTTAACAGCATGCATTTATGTCTTCTTTACAATGGAATGGGAGCGGTACATTTCAATTTTAGGGTGAATTTTGCTTGCTTCACTCTTCTACTTCCGAAAAAGCTTCCCTTGAATATGGAGATAACATTTACACGAGAAGATCCTTTAATTAGTAATACTATGCCAGCTACTTAGAGAAGATTTCTGGGTTGTGATCAAGGTTTACTAATGTATCAATCAATGATGTCATCTGCTATTAATTTCTATATCACTAGCCCTAAAATGGAGCATTGAGGACATATGGAAACCTTCATGGACATGTAGTTGTATTGTCGATTCTGAGATCCTTTATTCTCTATATGCTCAGTGTTCGTTCACTTTCTCTCAGGGTTTTATGGCGTCATTCACCTTATGTTTATTTACCTGGGGAATGCAATACGTCGGTCACCTCTTGATTCGTGTTGCTCATCACCCCGGCTACTTATTAAAGATCCAGTTCTCTTTGAGTTCAAATGTATAGTGTAATTCTTTGCGGGGTAGAAACATGTTTCCGTTGATCTACAGGGTGTGGAATATAAAGGCTTAACTGACTAAAAACAATAACTATTGACGACATCACATAATATGGAGTTCAACACACATTTTATTTTTATCGTTCTGTGTGGTAATAAGAAACAATCGACAAACCTATTATGTTTTGTGTTAACTTACGTGACTACACTTTGATTTCCATCGGCGCGTTACCTTAATCACTTTTCTAATAACGTATAAAAATACATCTACATTTTTATTTACTCAATGTAAATTTCTTCTTACATTAGCAGATATAACTCGTGCGATTATGCTAAAAAACTGCGTTACGTTTTTAAGTACTTCCGGGGCGAAAATATTGTTGTTTGGAGCACAGGTTTCTCGTAATTTTTGAAGTCCAAACTATGTGATTTTCCACAAACATCTCATATATATAGCCCCGAAAGTGAAGCTCATAAATTAATTCTGTTGATCCTGGAGCTGGCGCAAGCTTACTTTCCATTTAAACGTTAAGAAATTTCTTTTAGTGTTTAAACGGGGTCACGCGGTATAATACAGTGAAAATATCTCGTTTGTGGAACGTTTCGGACTTTCCCTAGGGTTTGTTACTTTGTCTTATTTGCACACCAAGTAACAAAGACTTTAACAAAGACTTCTACGAACATGTAAAACAGAGTACAATAACCTTTACATTTTTTTCTCATTTTCCAACGCTTGTGACATTTCTATTGGCGTGCAAGTCTAAAGTTACTTTAAAAAATTCTGATGTATTACACTCCCATGAATTTCTCTACTCTTGTGCAAATTATATTTTTACAAACGCTTATTCTCCATATGCTTCATGTTAATCGAGATATCGAGATGTTAATCTTATTGCTAATTTTCTTTTAGATGCAAGCGATAGTCAAATATTTTACGAGCTGGTTGCTATGTGGAGTATTCCATTCTCTTTGCATTACCAGGACAAAAAATGAATAACGAATTCCCATTTGAGAAAAAGTATAAGTATTGGACAATTTAAGGGAATAACAAGAAATATTTCGAAAATGGTTCACTCAACAAAAACATGTATATGACATAAATTGTGTATTTTAACGCGATTTACATTTTTGTGTAGTATAACTTTATCTATCTGTTTCGGTTTACCAGTTATGCAAAAGTCGTTCACAGTCGAGAATACTTTTGGAGACATTCCCAGAAAATTCAAGATAAACATTTTATTTGTCATGAATGTATCTTAAATATGTGATATTGTAATCAAAATCGTTAGAGCCATTAAAATTTTCAAAAAATGTTCCATGTAGAAGGTAATCTGGGGTGGGGTATTTTCTTGAAAACCTTCGTGTCGCATCTCTGGAAGATACTGAACCTAAATACCGAGTTTGGTGTTTAACCGACTGTTCATTTCTGAGTTTTGCTGTTCACAGACACACACCCACAGACAGACAGACACACACACGGACATGTTTCCAAAAATCCATTTTTTTGGATTCAGGAGGTCTCAAAACATGTATTTTCGGTGAAATCTTGGTATCGCAATACTGTGTGGAACGCAATACTTCCCCTACTTTCTATACGCAGTAGAGGAAGTAATAAATTATAGGTGCAAAGTATTTCCTTACATTACACATATAAACGAACTCTGTTATGGAATAATATCATGACATAAATGTGACAAAAAGTATACAAGAGTGATTAAATATTAGGGGAGGTATAAATACTATCTCAGTTTCAATTTTGGGGGCGATATGCGTTATCAAATGCACCTTCAACATAGAAAATTCCAAAATTCGCTAAGAACTTGGGATTACCGTATAACAGAAGCAATTAATGGACAAGAATTATCATGTCTCAATAGAATGGATTCAAATACATAACCAATTGGAACACAACTATAAATCCAGCGGACGACAAGATATTGGAGGCTTTAGGAAGAAGTAAGAAACCAATTTCAATAGAAAATACGTGACAGATCTAAACGTCTAATCCATGTTTTATGACGACGTCGTTTAAAATAGAGGGGGTCACAGCTCAGCACATCGAGTGTATTGCTTTGTATTCAAGGAAGGAATTATTGACTCTTTGTGGCACGTTTTGTTGACGATCCCGCTTTGAAGACATATTGTTGGGTCCCCGTGTTCTTTGTTGTAATCAAATGTTAAGACAGCCTTTTTATTATTAGTGTCTTAAGATATTGTGTTCTCTTACTGAAAACCGACTTCTTCCACTGTATCAAAGACACTGGTGAATGCTGATTTGTAATTATTAGCAATAACCGCAACTGAAGCTTCTTTCCATTTTATAGGAAAGCAGTCTGCTCAAAGACGTCTGTTGAATAGAGTTTTTCAGAAGGTAAGGTCAAAATGAACTTATTTAGTATTGCGCTGTTAGTAGGGCAACGACTCCCCTGGATGAATGTGTAAGTTTGTAAACTTATAAACTGATATTACATTGAGTCAAAAAGTTTTGAATAAATATATTTGTTCCACACATTATGTCCATTGTAATTTATGCTCATTTGTGTGATTTCACTATTTACTTTTCTTCAATGTTTGTTCCAAACGTTTGCATTTCTTAATGAAATCATGTATAGCAATTTTTTTCTAAATCAGTTAAAACTATATGTATATATCCCATGGGATTTCACAATAAACTTTTGAGGCTGACGTGCGGGAAGTCGATAAAATTCCCAAAAATACGTCATGTAACCAAATATAATACGCATTTATATATTTTGACAATTAAAATAAATATTTTAAGTTTTTACGAGAATAACATTAACCTAACAGCTATCGTAAACACTCACAGCCAAAATCTTAATATTTTGAAAAAATGATTTCCTTTTGTACTTACGATGACGTGCTGGATTACTGAGCACCTCAAGCAACTTACATAATACAAGAGCTGCTTAACTATGCTTAAATACTTCAGTTTGGTTGCAACGTATAGCTGACTATAAGGACAAAATGCCACATCCCAATAGTGCCATTTTGTTGAACCCATCGCGTTCAAGAGATAGTAATAGCTCTTTCAGTGGTGCAAGGCTACTGTGGTCATCGGCGCCGCGTTCAAGAGAGACTTGATACATAGCAGAATGTCAAGGATTAGTGTTGGTGTTCAAATATACCACTGATGCATTTTGAATTTTTATACTTTGAAGTTATTCAAAATATTTCATAGTACTACGTTTATGGAAGCGTTTCACGTCGCGTTTCTAGCGCGTATTTTAATTTATGATGTATTTAAGCGTACCCTTTAACAATACCACAATACCGCATTTACAATTTAATTAGTATCATATCAGTTTAAGGAATACTCGTATAACGTCTGTTCATTTTGTATAAAGTGAATTACCAAAAGTCTCGTGTGTATATAATATATATATATACATATAGAATATTTACGGCTGTATACCTCATTGTTTTGTTGTCGTTTTCAGCATATACTCGTATTTTGTTTCTTTCAAAGATCAAGTTATCGTTTACTCTGTAAAGGCAAAGAGTTATCGAATATATACATATTATATATGTCATAATTTCGGAAATTAAAACCTGTGTCGGAAACATAAATATGTAGGTTTACCATCTTAGCTTGCCCCTCCATAATATGTAACAAACTATAGAATTTATCATCAACAATGTATCCCACTTCTGGAGTGTGCAACCCCAGGCCTGAAATGTAACTGTTTGTTTCTGCACACAGTATGTTATCAATAAACGAACCAGCAAGAAAAACAACTATTAATAAAATCTCGGTGAAAGCTCAGGACATAGAACCTAGAGGTGTCCGGAACGAATCATGAGTTGACTGAAAGATAACACAAACATTACACCTCAATGCACATTTACAAAAAATTCTCGTATCTGTAATAACAGTTGTGGATTCGGATTGGGTGCTGCCTGGATGCGAGCCGAGGTCTGCACCTTCATTGTCCGAGGAATCCTGCTGCGTGTCCAGCCTTTATCTGACTAAACTTCCGTTCTGACCAAAATGTGCCCGTGAGCAATGGCTCTCTTACTGTGGAATATTCCAGGCTTCGTCTTTTAGCGCCAGATGTCTTACTCGACAACAATACAACGAATGTACAAATGCCACAATATTTACATGTACGTTTGTTAATGATTTGTGCCTCAAGAGGTATAAATATTGAGAAAACTGATTTTGAACAATTTGTCGAAGACGTTGCTCCATTTATATAAAAAAAAATTATATTAAAATCAACATCATAAATAATATGTTTTATTGATCCGTTACTTAAGTATGTAATTTTAACAGATACAGTTGCTTCTGGATGACCGATAAATACAAGGTCTAACCATTCCAGATCAGGACTCTTTATAGCCTCATTTTTTATCACATTTAGATCACTTCTCTGACGAGCCTATGGTTCTCATTTTACACATGTAGCGTTACAGTACTCTACACAGAAACAGTTTTATATCACAGTCAAGGCTATGAAGCGATGATTCCACAAGTACGAGGAGTATACAGTTTTATTACTTCCGCAAAGTATACGCTGTGTTTATAACACAGAGATTGCTGTGCTTCAAACTGTGTGTCTTGGGACAGCAATATACCGGGTGAACCATTTAAGTGGAGACTGTACTCCAAAACCAAGAGTTTTTAGAAAGATATGCCTTCAATAAACCTTGCTTGATATTATGGGGGGAAGCAAACGCCATTCGTGGTGTTTTATTTGGAGGACGTTGTGATGACGTGTTTGGAGATATTGTACAGTCTCAACTTAATTGGTCCATCTTGTACACGAGGGCTGTTCGAGAAGTACCCGACCTAACATAGAAAACACAAAAATTGTGGGAAAAACACCTTTATTTCTCTACATAGACTCCTTTCAGTTCGATATACTTCTCCCAGCGATCTTCAATAGTTTCGATAGTGAGAACCGCCGAGTTCTGCAAAATAGCCATCAACTGTAAACTCCACATCTTCAGTTGGAAAATATTTCACCACCAAGCCATTTCTTCAACTTTGGAAACAGAAAATAATCAGAGTGGGCGAATGCTGTCGAATAGGGTACATGAGGAAGCAATTCGAACTTTAACTCATTGCGATAATGGATGTGTGAACTGGTGCATTGTCTTGAAACAGAAGATTCTTTTTCGCTAAATGTGTCCCTGTTTTTGCTTGGTTTCATCATTGAAACGCTGCAATAAGTTTGCATAATACTCGCCATTGATTGCTTTTTTAAAGATAACCAATGAAAATTATCCTACGCGCATCCCAAAAAAACTGATGCCATGACCTTGCCTGCAGATGGAGCTGTCTTCGCATTCTTTAGAGCCGATTCTTTCCTTTCATTCCACTGTTTTGACCATTCCTTCGTCTCAGGTGTGAAGTGATGGACCCATGTTTCATCCATGGTCATGAATCGACGCAAATACACGGCTTTATTGCAGCCTAAGATCGCCAAACATTCGACTGAAATATTCTCACGGCGCTGCATTTGTTCCATTGGAAGTAAACGCGGCACCCATCTTGCGCACAGCTTTCTCATGTCTAAATTTTCTTTAACTATGCGACGTAGAGCACTTTTGAAATGCCTACGATGTCTGCTAGCTCGCGTAATTTCATTCGACGGTCATCCAGTACCATTTTGTGGATTTTCTTCACAATTTCTGGCGTGGTCACCTCATTTGCCCGAGCACTGTGATGTTGATATTGGTAGCTCGTACGGCCTAGCATAAACTCTGCCACTGAAACGGCAACTCTAGGCCGGGCCCGAGAACAGTAATTCTAGATAATTTATTAATTAACTTTTATTGATGTTAAATCGTACTATGTAAATATCTTTTTCTCAATACTGCTTGTATATTTTAAGAAGGGTGATTTAACATTATGTATCTATCTAGGTTACTAATATTAGTAGAGTTATAAATGGTTTAATGTAAATAATTTAAGCGCTATGTTAAAATACTGTCCACGATGGAATGTTTTAGCTACAGGAAGAGTGCTTTCGAAGGCAGAAAACCTAGTTTTATTACCTCTCTTCGGTCGCAGTGCTATTATTCCTACAGCGAGGGTGTAGAGCCTTTGTCCCATTATTTGATAATTCGCCGTGACCAAGTGAGTGAGAAGGACAATCTAACGGTACATGTAGGAAAAGCCGCGATTTATATTAAAATTGGACCAATGAGATCCCTGGAAGTTTATTCGAAATAGTTAGACGCGTCGAGTCGCGCTAAAAATGGACCAATAGGAAAGGAAGCAGCCTCAGAAGCCTGAGACTATAAATGAATCTGTTTGGGGAAATTTCGGGACAGTTCATGTCATGTGTGGTCAGGGAGAGATGCTGCAGGATGCGTGAGATATCGCGCCAAGAAGGGAATCAAGTCAGCTTTGTAATGTCAGCTTAGTATTGCATTTTATTCGGCAGTTTATGTCATGTGTGGTCAGGGAGAGATGCTGCAGGATGTGTGAAATATCGCGCCAAAAAGGGAATCAAGTCAAATTTGTCATGTCAGCTTAGTATTGCATTTTATTCGAGAGTTTTCGTAATGTGTGGTCAGGGAGAGATGCTGCAGGATGTGTGAGATATCGCGCCAAAACAGGGAATCAAAATAGTTTTAGCAACACACCTAAGATCCGCTACTCTGAAAGCGACAATAAGAATAGTTATATTTCGTGCCATATCCAAGCCATAGTTTAACAGCGGTGGACAGTATTTTACAGCGGCAATACCAGTTTTGTATACTACGAGTGTTAATTAAATAAAAAGAAACGGCAGTGTCACCTTTTCATAAACAAAGCAAGTCTATGTCTTCCTATATCACCACCCGAGATCTACGTTTTCCTTTACCGAGGATAAGTCCATGCTCCCATATAATTTAAGGAAAATTACTGCAGCTAGCCGAGGATAAATTGAAGAACCAACACGCTGAGAACTTCTGGAAGCAACGGGAGAAGCATCAAGGTAAGCTACAGCAACGGATGAGGAGGTGATCGCCGCACCACCCAATATTATACTGTCCTAAACGAAGGAGCAGACTCCACCAGAGTGGAAACTAGCTCAGTTTTAACATTAGCTGGACTTTTCAAATGAAAGTATTGTATCACATAACGATGGCCAGTTTTATCCATGTTTATAAATTCGCTGAGAAAGTTCAGTATTAATGGCTGCCATACAATTACTAAACAACTAGCATCGTCAAAGTTCAAAGGATGGTACTTTCTACCATAGTCATTTTTTGAAACAACCGCTATATATACGTGAGATCGGGTACTTCTGGGACTACCCTCGTAAAGGTAAAACACATGGTATTATTAAGACCTCATGATTATCTATATATTATACATATAAGCCCAACAATCCTATACTTACAAATCTTTAAGTCGACAATACTTCTAATAAGTTTACCGTCCAAGCAACAAAATGTACACTCATTAATAAGATTATGTCATTCACTGTAGGTTATTGTCGATAACCACATGAAGTTATCACTTTGTGATACAATATTGCAACGCCTACAATTTTATTTTAACAGATTTTGATGAATATGACAAACTCCAGGAAATTGACTTTTTTGCGCGTCATTTCCCGGATGTTGAAGTAAACAGGGATTAGGTGACGCGCGGTTTAGGGTAAAAGATCACTTAATGTCCGACACCTGGGTGAGTTACGTAATTTCTGCTGCCATACGCTTATGGCATTTTGTCGGGTATTTAAACTTATGGATTTTTGACAGCTCCCTCTCTCTCTCTCTCTCTCTCTCTCTCTCTCTCAACCAATCACGTGCCTAGCCAAACTCTCTGCTGCTGTTGCTCAAATTTATTTTGTGTTAATTTGCAATCTCAACATAGGCGCTAGTCCCGACGAAGATGCAGCGTCTGACTTCTTCCGATACACAGGTAAATCCACCAGTTGTCTGATTCTTTCTCTTTGAAATGTGCTTAAGCTTATATGAGATAAATTAAAGGTTAGAAAAGTTGGTAGCAGAAGTTACATATCTTATAATAGCAGCCCTTCATCACCTTTCCAGCTACTCCAACCTGCAGCCCTCTCGGGGCCATCCCGTGCTATGTGCCCCCATCCTTTACGTGACGTCTGGTGAAGGCGTCATGGTCGACCTTACGTCACATCTGGCGGAAAACCGGGCCATTACGCTAACATTACGACACATCTAGTGGGAAGCCGGATCGATACCGCAACGTCACAATACTATTTAATGCGGTAATTGATGAAGGCTTTATTATTACGTTGTTTGCACCACGCTTTGGGCGTCAATTTGATGAAGGAGAATTTTAGGAGGAGTTGTATTGCATTTCGACTGTTGGGGAGCCGAACTTAAAGTAGTTGCAACCACACGTATGGTACCCGGCAGCTTTCGCCCCAAGTTTAAAAATATTAACCTTGTATTTTTACCGTTTCTTTAAATATTATATATTATGTTTGCCTCGGCTGCGTCAGTTTTAATTTGTAGAGACATGAATATCTTAAAAAGGCGTAGTGCGGCTGAAGAATATAGGCTTACGCAGATTATAATTTGTACTTCACTCCATTTATTAATTCTTTAAACGTTTGAAATAACATTTCACTGATATATAGAGCTGTGAGATTATTTATTAATTACTTGCACTTTTTTTAAACACGTAAATTATTTTCGTCTCACACTGAATAAGTATTAAACTTCTCGAGGACGCGTCTCGCGTCCAGTCTACAAGCAGCTGTCTTCTGAATTTGTAAATTTTCCTCCATTTCAGTTTCTGATTGACTAATCCTACTCGAGTAGAATATTTTTATTTAACTTCAGTTTTTTTCTGTTTGTTGATTGGCTATTTTATAAACTGTCTCAAAAATTACATTATGGTTTCCAAGAATGACTAGTAGCATTATTAAACCTTCTAATTCTTTATTGCCTCAAGGCTACCTCATTGTTATCTCATTGTAAGCAAATTTTAACCTATTATTCTCACAGCTCCTACATTATTAAATTACGTAATATATTTACATATCTGTATTGAACATGTACATAATAAAATAAAAATTAATACAATGACTGTTATATGCATTTTATATATTATAATATACACATTGGTTTAAGGCGGGCTGTTATTATTTGATGTTATATAATTTAACTGAAATCATTTAAGTGTTAAAAATACTGCCTCATAATACAGCACTATCTGCGAAGAAAATTCGAAAACTGGTTTTAGAAGTGTTGAGAATTAAAACTTTTATCATCTTTCTCCATTCTTTAAAAGTCATGTTCAAACAATCGCCCAAATGTTGAGTATTTTTACTTTTGATGAGAATACCTGTATTATCAGCTTATTGGCAGATTTTAAAAGTACTTAATAAGGACATGTCATGGACAAATAAAAGGAACCGGTCCTAAACTAGAACCTTGAATAACACGCAGCTTATTAATACCGGTAGAAAAGCACAACTTAGAAAAATTTGATGTGTTACATTCCCATAACATTCTCTAGCCTATATGGCTTATTAATGGATTTAAAAATGATTCTTACGAAATCGTACTTTGTCCATCTTCATTTTAATCGAGATTAAACTTAAAATAGCTACATTACACGTTTTGTTAGGATGCAAAGGGAGCAGCGCTAGTCAGATGTTTAAGAACCGAGAGGGATTGCTCAGGCGGTTCCGTGTCTGGCACGCATTCGGGAGGTCTTGGGTTAGATTCCTGTGGCGATCTTCTGACCTATGCTTTTTCGGAAGTTTTCCCGGGTCGATAGGCAAATGCTGGGAAAGATTCTCATATCCCCCGAATTTTCTGTCCCTCCATTTCATCTCCATTCTCGTTTAACTTTGTGACTCTCTCCATCCCTCGGGTTTTGGCTAGCTTCCGGGAGTATTCGAACTCTCTTGAGGAGCGTTGGACCACCTCTGTTCCCGGCCTACCTGTCCGTCTTCCGGGTAGTCTCTAAGTGGAAACTTAGGGACCCTGCCATTCCCGTGTCGTCACTCCTGGTTCCGGCCACCCTATGTCTTCTCTCGCCATCCTTCTGCCGGGAATGCCCCCTGTGAGGCATAGGTACCATATTCCCTATGTGGATCAGTCCCGAATACCCTCTTTAGCCAATCCAATCCAGATGTTTTAAGAACTGAAGGCTATATGCGTACCATTCTATTTCCATGACATCGCGAGGAAAAACATGAATGTCGATAGTACTTTAAAGAGTGAGTGAACAACTCAAACCATTAATAACAGATATCTCGGAAATGCCTTATGCCACAAAAAAGTTATTTGAAATAAATTGTGTGTTTTAAAGCGATTTACATTTCTTTGCGGGTGCGTTTTCATCTATCGTTTAATACTTACAAGTTATACCAACATTATATCAAATTCCTTCCAAATGAACAGGGAGAAAATTTAAAATATAAATTTCATTTGTCCTGTAAATGTCTATAATGTATGGTATTTTAATCAAAATCGTTAATTATTTTTAGAACATCAAAAGTTACGATAAATGTTCCATGTAAAGGGTATTTTGGGGTAAGGATTTCTTGAAGAATGTCGTGTCACATCTTTTGGAGATACTGAACCCAAATACGAAGTTTTGAGTTATGCTGTTTGCAGGCACACACGCGACAATTTTTGTAAATATACTTTTGGGTGGATTTAGGGGGCGTCTAAACGTGTATTTCCGATGATCTCTCGGTATCGAATTTTTGGGTGGAATGCAATAGTGTTTCTACCTACTGGGTACGTGATAGAGGGAGTACAAATCTAATGTATTTCATTCGCATGACTCTTCTACAATCTATTCTTACAAAAGCTCATTTTTTCTATCTACTTTTTGTTGAAGCCAAACTGGGTGTCACCTTTGGATGTGGTCTCCAATATCAGCTATTGATTCTGCTGCCAGCTGCTACAGTGGTTGGCAAAGAGATGTTTCTCCCAGGGTGTGTAAGGACGTATTTTGAAAGCATAAGACCAGTTTAAATTGACTGAGAAATTTAATGTGATCTAATTCATGAGCTATTGAAAAGAGTCTTCGACTATTTGAAGATAAAGAATGAAACTGATTATGAATCCTAGCCCTCAAAACCCACTTGAATCCTAGCCCACTTGAATTATTATACCAACTAACTTCTGCAGTATCAATTGTACGGTTGGAAATAACTGTTTTAGCAATAAAATAAACTAGAACCTTAAATTGCCGTAAGTCGCTAAAGTGCTTACCGGCAAAACCCCTGACGACTACTCTAAGTAACTGATTACATAATGCGATGGTAGTCGCTACGAACTACCGACTGCCGTAAAAGACTGTAAGCCCCTAAAGCTGTGCGCGAAAGAAAAGAGAAGACGCTAATTTTGGCAACACACGCTATTTTATTAACTTAAGCTCCGCCCACGTATCAATACCCCTACCAACGTACCTACATATGTGGCCCAATACTGCAAAATCTCTACTTGTGCGACTCTGACACTGTTGTTATGCGAAACCTCCCCGAATAAATGAATTTGATCTATTCCTCTCTTACAAACTTCTGGCTTATGGGACTTTGAAGCATAATTCACTAAAACCTAACTACATTCCAGGATATTTTATATTAACGCGTTCCTTACTCGGCTGTTTCTAATGATTTTGCTTAACTTGACCTGTTAAAACCTTAACACTTAAACATTTTTTTGTATTTATAAGAAGAATACAGTAGGCTAAAGCAGCAGTCGTATTATTTTATTAAAGAGCGTGTCACCATGTGAAAGCCTTGAAATTCCATTGGCTTTGCATGACTTGAGAAAAAATCCTATGCCCTTTTTAACTCGCTTCTCAACAATCTATTCTTGCAAAATCTTATTATTCTATCCACTTAATGTTAAGATAAACATTTGTAAAAATTATTTTATTACTTATTTGCTTTTAGGTTAAATGTGAATAGGACAATACAGTAGGCTTAGATGATTTTCATGAGCTGGTCGCTATGTGATGGCTTTGAATTCCATTCTCTTTGCATGTTCGCAAGAAAAAGCGAATAATCACTTCCCCGTTGAGAAAGGTAGCAGGGTTTGAAAATTCAAACCAATAACGAGGAAAATCTTGGAAGTGGTTGGTTAACTTCACAAAAAATGTATTTTTACATAAATTTTGTGTGATAACGAGACCTGCATTTTTTGTGTAGGAACATTTTATCTAACTCTTGCAGTTTACCGGTTATGCAAAAGCCATTCAGAACGAAGAGAACTTCAGAGGCTATTCCCAGAAAATTCAAGATACATATTTAATTTGTCATGGAAATGTGTTAAACATGTGCGGTGATGTTTAAATCAAAATCGTTTTTTATTTTTTGAGAAAATAAAACGCAACGAAAGTTTTTCCAAGTAAAGGATAGTTTAGGGTAGGAAATTTACTTGAAACTCTTTTCTGAACTCATATACACGTTTCGTTATTAACCGGTTTTTCAAATTTGAGTTAAGCTCATCACAGACACAACACACGTACCTTTTTCTAAAAATGCTTTTCTTTTCTTTTTGATTCAGGGAACCTTATAAGGTGGATTTTCTGTGAAATATCAGTATATATGTTTTGGGCGTAATAGAATATAATTATGTAAGCTAAGCAGAAGAGAGAGGAAAAAAATACTTTTAAGCATTTGAAAATTCAAACCCATAATAGGAAATATATCGAAAATTGATAACTCCACATGGGTGGTAGGATAGGAGTGGTAGTAGCTCTACTTCTTTTATTGTGAACAGCTTCCGTTTACTCTTTTAAAATACAACAATCCCATGGGCCTCATTGCCGTATGTGCTTTTCCTGTAGCTATAACCTTACAATGTGTGTATAATACTAAATATATACTTTTGGTAACTACATACTAACATAATGAAGGAAGATAGAAAAGAAGGATCGAGGAAAGAAAAGAAAGAAATAAAGAGGGAAAGATAATAAGCATGATTTACAATTGCATTACAAATATATACAGTGCTTCGACCCTTAAGAACTCGCTTCGTGTGTCTTCCCCCTCCCCTCTTCCATTCTTCAGGGCAATTAACCTCCTTTGCCGAATATGTGGCATAAACTGTGTGCTTTAGCGAGATCTCCATATTTAGTGTTGTAGCATTTAGTCTTTTTCTTATGGTTTACCACTTAAACAAAAGTCATTAGGAATGAAGAGGATCATTTAATTTGTCTTAAAAATATCCTTAAACTTAAGGTAAAATAATCAAAATCATTAGAGCCATTTTTGAGAAAATAAAATAGAAATAATTTTGTTCATGTAAGTTGTAGTATGGATTGGGGATTCTTTTCAAAATATTTTTTGTAATATTTATTTTTGGTCGTTTCGACTGCTTGGTCTTATCACGACCATTCATAAGTTTATAAACAGATACAATATTTCAACACTTACACAAAAATTTACATTATTTCAACAATAACACAGAAGCTTACATTTTTGCACTTCATCATAGAGACTAATATCCTTAAGAAACTCTAAAGCGTTTCTTATCTTTTCTTGTTTGTTCACGGCACTGTGAGGCAGTGTTTTTAACACTTAAATAATTTCAGTCAAATTATATAATATATAAATAAAATAACAGTTCGCCTTGAAGCAATATGTATATGTAATAATTTGTAAAATGTATGTAACAGTCATTGCATATGCTTATATTATTGTAAACATGTTCAATAATGTTATGTGAATATATTACGTTGTAATTTTAGTGATAGTTTATAAAAATAGCCAATCAACAACCAGAAAAAGGTTTAGTTAAACGGAGGTATTCCATTGGATTAGGAATAACCAATCAGAGACTTGAAATACAGAAATTTACCAGTTTAGGTGGTTGAAATCAATTCAGTTGGTTGCAGACAGCGTTAATAACCAGACGCAAAAAGTGTCCTCAAGACATTTAATACGTATTCGTGTGAGACGAAAAATAGTTTACGTGTTAAAAAGTGCAAGTAATTAATAAAAGAATCTCACAGTTCTCTATCAGTGAAGTGTTATATAAATCGTATCAAGCATTAGGTAAAGCAATGAAGTAAAATTATAATCTGTGTAAGACTACATTCTTAGTCGCACCAAAACCCTGCTAAGAGAAACGTGTCTCTAACAATGATGCAGCCGAGGCAAACATAAATATATAATATTTAAAGAAACATTTAAATTACAAAGTCAATATTTCTTTAAACTTGGGGCAAAGGCCACCTGAAAGTACATTTGAGGCGAAGGCTACCAGAAACTGTTCAATATACGTGCGGTTGCAACTACGAGCAATTTCGGCTCCCCAATAGTTGAAATACAATATAACAACTACTTCAAATCGGCTTTTCCATACGTGAAACAATAACTTTCTCAACTGGAGGAATGTAAGATACTGGCTTGTTATCTATATTTGGTGTACAATGGGCAGTTCACAATAATGTGCAGGATGGTTAATATTGCATTGCATTTGGCACAGGTTAAAGGCTGGTGTTTAGTTAGAAGAAGAATTCTTATACCGGAGATGTTTATTTGATTTCGTCATTTGAGCGTTCGTAGATAATGGAAAATGTTGGTACAGCCTGAACGAACTTCATGAAGCTTGCTATCAAGTAATAGCCACTCTGTTTTCCATTTATGCTTGAACGCTCTTTGAATAAAGGTGATGAAGTCTTGGTGCGAGGAGCTATAGGTAGGCCACATACAGGATGACTGGATGCTTCCCTGTTCAAAATCTTTTCGCATTCATGGAGGATGCTGAACTTAAAATACCAGGTTTTTTAAACTCACTTTTTGCTTTTGATTTATGCTGTTCACAGACACATGGGCACTAATAATGGGTACACGTAAACCTTTTTCTAAAAATTATTTATTGCCTTCGGAGTCCTCAAAACATGCATTTAAATTTTAGACTGAAATACAATACTTCATCTATTTAACATAAGTAGGTAATATAGAAGGTAAATACGTTACCCAATAACATTAAGAGGTAACATTTTCGTAATAAATGAAATTAAGTTTGCCATACTGAACAATTATTTTAAGAAGAAAATGCAGATGAGAAGCAGGCCTAAACTATGAAAACTAGTATTCTAGTATGCTTTTTATTTTATTAAAATTATCAGCAGGTATAAGATGTATACTGGGATTTTTTTCAGTTGCTTCTTTTTACTTCAGCTTAGAAGCTCTGCGTTTCAAAATGCAGTGAATAATTTGTACAAATTTTTAAATGAGGATATTATTTATTGTCAGTCAACAAAGCCTTCTACTTCGAAAAACTTCTTTGTACTTCAGCTGACTGAAAAGCCCTTTACTCCTTGAAAGAGTGAAAATATGACAAATATGACCATTTACTTACTGAAACATGATCTATCAGAACGTAATGGTCATATATGTGTAAATATGACTTAAACTACTATTATTATTAATGCATTAATATATTTTTAGACAGCAAAGCCTAAAATTAGGAGTCCCAACACAGTGCCCACGAGCTAAAAGCTTTAGATTATCGCACTACTACAATAATCTACATTGTGACTAACTTTGTTTCTACCCTTTGTATTTGCACATGTTTAATAACTCTACTTGCTTGATTACGTTTTACTTTTCATTATGTCGTTTCACATGATTAATTGCTCATGGCGCTTGCATTATCTGTTCACAATACAAATCGTCATAATTCAATTTATTGCAATTCGTTGTAGAGTTAACGTATGTGTTATATTGGCATCTTTCTTTGATCTAAAACGTTACTCTCTTTATCTAACCTACATAATGATTAAATGATGGAAACTATTAATTCAAAAGAAACTGAAATGGAAATTAAAATACAGAAGCAGCAGAAAGAACAGCACTAGAAGTACTGACTCAAAAAATTGCAGAAAGCGATATGATTTAGCATTTAATTACTTCATTGCCTGGTGTAAGGCAAACCATGGTGAAAATAATTTCACTGAAAATGACTGGTGGAGTATCAACAAAACACCTGGCATCTCGTTTTAAACGTCATATCTGTTAGTTTCAGGAATAAATATTATTGATATTTTACAAATTCGAACGCTATCTAAAATAGTATATGACACAGGTATTAGAAGTGCTTATTATTTTCCACGTAGGATTGCGAGCTCCTACTCGCAAAATAAAGCCCTACCTATTGTGTCATCTAATATTAGTGGTCGCAGTTTACTATAATGAAACTTTGACATTTTCCCAGAATTATGGGATGTCACTAGAATGTGTTATTATTTGGGTTGTTAGGATCCATTCATAATCTACAACTCTTGCTCAAATACCCACCTGTTACATGTATTGTGAAGGTTAGCTATATTGTATCTGTTATGTTAGTGCCCGTTTCATATTGCCAGTCGCAGGTATTCGAACTTTGCATGCCTACCAATTTGTGACCGACTTACTCATGATATTAATTATATTACACCAATGATATATTGTATTAAATTGCTTTGTTCATATTATATACATTAGTTTAATTGATATAATTGAATCACTGATTGCAGAAACGACAGTATTCCAGTTATTGGCCATATTAAATTAAGAGCTGACTTCTAGTTTGAAGAGCCTCCTATCGAATGAATGGAGAAATAACTATGTTCTACACTCTTAATGGAAGAAATGAGATGCCAAGATTAGAGTGAGAGGAGAAACTACACTTGTCCATGACTAGCGCTGTTTCTGTAATCACTGTTGGCAAAGTATGCTCTCTAATATTATCTCACTATTCCTGCAAATTTGCATTAATCTGTGTTTATCATGTATCCTTTGGATGTACAAGAGGAAAATGTTTTTAACGAATGTTGCGTGTCGATGTAAATCGTTAAAAGATACCGAATTAAAGGTTTAGAGTAAAAAATCACAATGGCAAGTTAGATTGAGAAAAAAAGAAAACTTGGCGTAAACTGTAAGTACTGAAACAATGTCCCTTGTGTGTCTGAAATATCTATGCAATTTTCTAGATGTCGCAAAACTGTTTTGGAAGAATTCTTGAAGAGAAAAGATATGAAATATTTTCATGTTTCTGCAGCATGTTATCAAAGGATGCACAGAATTCTTATCTTCTAGGATTGATTTCTGTAGGTAATATTGCCAGAAGGCAAGGAAGAGTCCCAGAAGGAGTTAACTGCAAACAAAGATGCAAAAACTTTCAGCGTTTCATGAATTCCAGCACTGGACGATTAGATGTATGTAAGGACACTTTCTCAAGTATCCATGAGGTCACAAGCTAAAGGGTCAGGAGGATAGACAATCTACTTTCTTTGGAAAATTCTTATGGATCAAATGGGTAAAAATGCTTCAGAAAATCAAATCAGTGGTGCAAAATTAAGTATGATTATTGATCACATAAATTCTTATCACCCAAAATATTTTTGGTATAAGAGAACAGAATTATTTAAATGAGCAACTAAATGTCAAAATCGTGCACGATCAATTCAAAATACGGTAACCCCGAGCAAATAATATTAAGTATGAAGTTTATCTGAAAATATTCAAATAACGGTTTTCAGTTACAAGTTGACACCTGTGGAAGTTACAAAGAGCTCAAAACTAAACAAGACGACACTGAATGAAAAAGCCAAGCTAATGGCCACATAAGCTCAAGAGCTTCACATTTTCTGCTTGTATTCATGCAAAAAATATGTCAAAAAGAGGAGGGTGCTGCATATGCAACCATAAAACGACGGTTTTTGTGTTGAGAAAAAGTAAATTATAAAATAAACTGACGAACAACTCAAAATTATTTTTGTGAAAAGCAAATTATTTCAACAACTTAAAGTATTAAAACCATTATATAACCTAAGCAACATTTAAAATAGTGTCTGGATATAATCTTAAGCTTTATTAGACAAAATAAAATTGAATTGCCAAAGAAAAAACATTAGTCTTAAAACGAAACATGTTTTTGCATTTTTCTCAAAATCGCCAAGCATGAACTAATGTTATTTCTGCAATCAGTAATTCAATTAAAATTAATCTACTTGTAGGAGCATTTAATTATTAGGCTTTGTTATTATTTTTATACTCGTATCTTACCTTTGCATTTAATCCCGTTACTCCCTACCAGAATCGACAATGTGCATACTACTGGAGTAATAATTTCGGTAAAACTCTAATGGCCAAGTGCATTCATTCCCATTTGAGAGAATACCGCCGTAAACTTAATAGTTTACCAGGGCAAAGTCGCATTTCTGTTGCACCAGACTCGATTTAGAAGTTACAGAAGTTTAATGGTGGTAAAATGTTTACCGCTCGCTGGTGAGTGGTTTTCTAAGAATCTATTTTCATAGATTTGCACTCAACGAAGAGAGAGTAATAGAATACAGAAAATGTGTGCATATTTGCAGAACTGAAGGACGTTTCAATTCGACCATTCGAGTTGAAAAATGAAAGTATAACTGCAATTTTAGATTGAACTGGTGAATAACTTCAGAACCTTAGTACTTCTGTATCCCCAGAAATCGTAATTGTGTAGCTCTGCAATTTAATGCGAATGGAACATTTCAAGAAATAATAGGTACTGCGAGTGATTAAAGACAACACAGTGCATACACAGTTTCATATGTAATTGCTTCGTTATCACTTCAGTGAAACGGGAAAAAAGATGTGATACGAAGATTTTAGTTAAAATAACATATATTTAATATATTTACATGTCACATACACCTCAAATTTTCCGGCAATAGTGTGTTGTAAAGTCATCTTCATTCGAAACGGATTTTGTATACCTTTGTTTAACTAGTACATTTTAAGAGATACTTAAAAATGTACTACACAAAAACTGTAGAACTCTTTAAAACAGAAAATTCATTTCAAATAAACTTTCATGACATAACCCATTTAGGATGTTAGTTTAATTTGTCAACATTTCTGCCTTTTTTTCAAGTTGTTGCTCGCGATGTCATTGAAAAAATGAAATTTCAAGGCCAGCATATAGAATGTGTGTAGTTTATTGTACGCATTCCAAGTTACAGTTTTACAAATATGTTACATTTATTTTAGGCGGCGCCGTGGCCGAGTGGTTAGACCGCTCGCCTCCCACCGAGGCGGACCGGGTTCAATCCCAGGGACCTGCATGTGGGATTTGTGGTGGACGAAGCGGCGTCTGGGCGGGTTTTCTCCGGGATCTCCGGTTTCCCCCGTCATTCATTCCACCAACTGCTCCATCATCACCTTTCCTTTCATCCATTTCACCAACATTTCGCTTCATCTACTTCCTTCATCCCATACCAGGCATCGGGCTGATCACCCATCCTGGATGCTCTGTCTGATCCATGAGTGTCTGCTCCTCGACGGGCCTCTGACCCCAGGCACCCGCTTGTAAGTCCTGGGGGGTGTAAGTCCTACATAAGAGGAGGGTAAACAGATAATGAATGAATGAATGAATGTTACATTTATTTTCATGCTTCTACTTTATCATGTACGTGTCTGGTACCCTTTTGTCCTCCGTGGTGTAGTGGTTACCATGCTAGCCTCTAGTTCCCGAGGTCGCGGGTTGCAACCCGGGAGTAAAAATCCTTAGCATGGCTTCCTTCGGAAGGGAAGTAAAGCGGGTGGTCCCGTGTTGTAGATTTATGGCACGTAAGAGAACCTCAAGCCTGATAAAGAGGCCTCTGAGCAAAATTACCGGTATTTCACGTCCAATATAGAATGGGACGCTAAGGACCATAGTAGTTAAAGAGCGTCCATAAATAAAACTCAATTTTAATTTCTGGTACCCTACTTTGTGTTGCACAGCCAGTATAGCTCCCTGGCCTTCAGCACTGCTGTACAACCTTTACCTCTCTTTGCCTCATTAGAGTTGAATTCATTTTATCTTATCTCCCCTCTTTCCCCTCCCTCTTCTTCTCTTTGACTTTCCTCGTGCATTTCTCTTTTATTTTTTTTATAAGATCCCTATTTTTCTATCTCTTCCTTCCTGCTTACTTGCTAACATTTTCAGTGCGACTGAATCACCCAGCTCATATTATTGCATTCCTTGTCCCAGATTTTCTCTCTCCATTTTTTAACTTTTCACATTCTGTTAGATAATGTTCTACACTTTCCTCACCACCACAAAATTCACATATCCCTTTATCATTATCTGTTAAGCCGCTTAAAAATATAGTTCCCGTTTTCATCCAAGCCAACTCTTCTTTTTCTCTTTTATTACACCCTTCTGTGTATCTGTCTCTTCCCCCACTCCTTTTTTATTTTCCTGTAAAATTTCAGAGATGGCCAGCATATAGCCACCTGCTTTTAAATATCCTACTACCGATTCGATTTCCTGTGTCGCCATTGTACCTACATTGAATTGCATAATGTAACTATTTCTACAAAGGTTTATCTCGATTAACTTGAAGTAAATACAAAAAATAATACTTCGTAAGAAGGGCGCGATAGCGGGTAAAGAAAATAATCTGTATGTAACATATAATAATCTTTTCTAAGTTTTCACTTTTCCTTTAATGATATCAATCATCCTTTTGTTTTCGATTGTGGATTTGTATTTAGCTACTAAATGCAGTATCACGGAACTCCATAGCGCCAAAATTTGGCGCTCTTCAAGGTTTATAAATCAAATTCTTCATTGGGTCCTTTGCGCATGTCTAACGAGCCAAAACTGGCTGCAAATGTGAAATACAGGTTTAATGTAGACTACTAACACGAGTCATTTCCTAAACTCTGCACATATACATAACATGTAAGTGACTGTCAAAATTAATCATCGCCTTCTGAATACTACTATTAATTGTTTCGATGGAGAAAAATAGTAGGGAAACTGCGGCATTTAAACCAAAGATTAGCAATGATGCACAGGTTTTATGACTTCACCACGGTAGTAGTTTAAATGCGGTATCGTAACAATTTATTTGTATGGGCGTTGAACTCTGCTATAATATTAACTGTCAACAGGTCATTATTTGCACCATCACTTCCATGACCCAGGTCCTATGCATTGCTGGTGTAACCTGTTGAAAAGCGTGTCGCATAGCATCCTTCAAAGCTTCAGTGGTATCACTTCGTTGCATCGTAACAATACTGGTAAAACCCACAGTGCGTTGTCACATGTTGTGAAGTCAGGACTGCGAGGTGGCAAGTTGAGAGGAGTTGGTAATCGGCCAATCCAGCGTTGTGGAAAAGCCTCATTGCAGCGTTGACGCACAGAAATCGCAAAATAGCAAGTGTCCCATCCTGCTGTAACCAGCGATCTTCCTTGATCCCTTGAGGTTCCAATAATGTTATGAACCAAGTGTTCAGCATGTAAGGATAGGAATGTTGGTCAATATCTTTATTAAATAAATATATATCATAAATATGTTTCCCGCCCGTACCAGCCCAAATCATGTCACGAGAAAGATTTTAGTCTACCTCTTCATAAATTACAGATATTCCTTGGACTGAAACCTCAAGTTCTATTGAAGTTGGAGATGTATTATGTTATTCGCATCACCTTTGGACGTCAATTTGAAGTAGTTGTTTTGCTTCACGTATGGAAAGCCAATTTGAAGAAGGTATTTTGTTGTAACTTCTTTGCAACACGCTTTGCGCGTCAATTTGAAGTAGGTCGTATTGAAGGAGTAGTATTGTATTTCAACTGTTGGGGAGCCGAACACTTGAAGTAGTTGCAACCGCACGCATGGTACCCGGTAGCCTTGCCCCAATTTTTTTTAACATTAACTTTGTAATTTGACTGTTTCTTTAAGCATTAAATATTCATGTTTGCCTCGGCTGCATCAGTATTTGTTATAGACACGTTTCTCTTAGCAGGGTTGTGGTGCGACTTGAGAATGTAGGCTTACACAGATTATAATTTTACTTCACTCCTTTTATTAATGCTTGATACGATTTAAATAACACTTCACTGATATAGAGCTGTGATATTCTTTTATTAATTTCGTCTCGCACGAATACGTATTAAATCTCTAGAGGATGCATCCCGCATCTGGTTACAAACACTGTCTGCAGGCAACTGAACTAATTTCAACCGCTTAAGCTTGTAAATTTCTGTATTTCAAGTCTCTGATTGGCTATTCCTATTCCAATAAAATACCTTCATTTACCTAAAGCTTTTTCCGGTTGTTGATTGGCTATTTTATAAACTGTCACCTTTATTACATTATTGCTTCCAAGAATCACAAGTAGTATTGTTAAACTTTCAAATTCATTATTGCCTCAAGGTTACCTTATTATTAGCAACGTTTAACCTGTTATTCTCACAGCTCCTACATTATTAAATTACGTAATACATTCACATAACATTATTACACATGAATATAATAATATAAACATATACAATGATTGTAATATACACTTTTTATATATTATTACACACACAAATTGCTCTAAGGCAGGCTGTTATTGAATTTATATATTATATAATTAGACTGAAATTATTTAACTGTTAAAAATACTGCCTCACCATGACCGGGAGCTACGGTTAGTGCAGCAGTAAATATCGCTTTACTTCGCTTTGGGAAGTTTTCAAATGCTTGCAGAAGAGTGGCCATGCTTCCATCATTCACGTTAAGACGTGTAATAATTCCTGCACATCACTGGTCGACATAGGTGTAAGTTTAGGGCGCTTTGCAATATCGTTTCCGTGTTGGCTTTGTAGGAAATTTTCCTCACTGATTCCACGACTTGTGTGTTATTCTAACCTCGTTGAAGGTATTTCACTGTGTGGTTTAACCTTTATGCTACCTGTGGAAAAGAGCTTGCGTTCTCGTCGTAGAAATGTCGTTTTCGGAGGACCCTGACGTCCAAATTGCTCCCGGAAGTCTCTTCGCACCTTTTCCATCGTCTTTCCTTTCGTGGCCTGTCCTGAACCCAACTGTTTGCCATAATGCGCTCTTCGATGACATAGTCACTTATATAGGCATTTTGGTTACTGATAACCTGCAACACGCATAAGTCTGCCATTAATATTAGAGGACAACAATGACATTGAATTGGGAAACGGTGCTGTGCGCTATTTATAGCGCGAAATCGTTAGTCCTTAGGTTGTTGTTGCCTGTTGCAGTCTTCTTCTTCCTCGGCTATGGATGCTCGTCGGTTGTTGCGTATTCCATTCCTAACTTATCTAATTATTAATTCTCAAGTTATACTGGGTGAGGCAAGTTCAAAGATTTACTGCGATTTTCCCTTAATCAATGAAGTTTATTCACAATTGAAATAATTATGGGTGGCTAGCGTTTCCCATTATTATAATCCCACCACTTTAAATAAGTCACGCACTCCCACCCTTTATGCACACACGTGCATTTGCAGCCTTCGTGCCGACGATAATTCTAGAAGATCAGTTGCGACAAAGAGAGTGGGCTTTGAGACCTTGTCTGCCCTTATATAGGAGAGCCTAGTGACGCTCACATCTGCGTTTAAAAATGTAACGACGTTTCCTATTGGTCTTCAGACCGCGTTACCTTAATATGTATGAGAATGTGTGGCTTAAGCGCACCCTGGTGCATTGTGGAGCCGGTTCAATATCTCCGTCTCTTTCCTTTCTCCGTACCGTTGCCGGTTCCCTGATATTTGGCTTGGTGAAAGGTATGCTCTACTTAGGATTATGCTTTTCCTGGAATTTTGCTAGCTCGCCCGTTTCTTACAATCAGCTCTGTACAAATGTTAGATGTTGAATATTTTAGCATGTTAGTGAATTATATTATTACTGTACAATTATTATATGTATGGTTCCCCTCTCATATGTAGAATTCTTATATATGTATAACATATCCCCTTTCAACATGGATAATATAGATTCAAGGTAGGGGATAACGAGACTTTGTGACCATTCTGTAGATACTTGGATTACTTTGCAAGTTTTTGTATAAGCATGTTTGTCTGTTTGTGCGCAGTTTTTATTTGTAGAGAAAGATGATTTGTATAAAAGAAAACCAAGCACTTTAATTGTTTGGTTTAGGTAAAACGCCGAAATCATATTAAAACTTATAATTAAGTTCTTTAAACTATTACAGTGTAGTGATTTACAGCAGCTTGCAGGGTTTAATAACGTACACTTGTAATATAATTTATATCCATAGCACACTTCAGTGCTTAATTTAACACTTGAGGTGCATCCAGGTCACAGTTAATTAATCAGCGGTTATGCCAAAGAAGTGAGTTGATGACCAAACCTTTGCTCGGAAGAAAACATTACAGAACGGAATATATGGTATGAAATTGACTCGCAATACTGGCAGGACAGAAGTAGAACCTGTTTTACAAGTAGGTTATCGCTAGCTTCTCTGATTATTTATCTAGTGACTCAAGTTAACATTTTGCAGCCCTGACATGAAGCGTAGGCATCTTTGTTCTTTGGCAGCATGAGAAAGGCTGAATTTCCTATAGTGAGAGTCGATTTACTTGCAAAAAAACCATGCTAGTGTTAAGAAAAAATGCTTAAGCTCTCTATATGGGCCACAAGCCTTTTGCTAAAACACAAAAAATAAAAATAAAAAGGAAACGTTGGTTGAACACTAAACTTAGTATTTCATTTCAGTATCCTCTAGGGACGCGACGCGATCCTTTTTTAAAAACCTCCCCCACCCCTAACTGCCGTTTAATTAGAAAAAACGTTTACGTAATTTTTTATTTTCTCAAAAACAGCTCCTTGATGTTCATAAAATTACCATATGTTTAAGATATTTGCATCAGAAATAAACTGCATATATTGAATTTTCTGCAAATGACTGTGAAATCCTCTTCGTTTTGAATGAATTTTATTACTTGTAAATCGTACAGCTAGCCAAAGCTTCCTAAAAAAATAGTATATAGGTTTTGCTTGGCACAAATATTTTCCGAAATATTTTTATTATTGGTTCGAACTATCAGGTACTTAATTTTTTTTTCAGATTTAGTAAGTCGCTGTTCTCTCTCTCTCTCTCTCTCGTTGTTCTCCAAACAGAACGCTGTCTCAGAACCTTCACACAGCGACCGGCTTTTAAAATATTTGAATATGGCTTACTCTACTGTATTCACCATATACGTACAAAAAATTATGTTATAAAACTATTTTTTCAAATGATTATCTCGATTATTATGAAATAAATAAAATAATAAGCTTCTGTGACAACAGGTAAGAATGGGTAGTGAAAGTCACGTGAATGTAACATTTTTAATTTCTCTACCTTACCTATAGTAAGTTCTAGCCGAAAATTTCATAACAAGATTTCATCGAAAATGTACGTTTAGCACTCCATGAATCCAAGCCAGCATTTTAAGAAAGCTCCCGTGTGTATAAACAGCATAACTCAAAACGAAAAGTCGGTTAAACGTTGTATTGAAGTTCAGTATATTCCAAATATGTAATACAAGATTTTCAAGAAAATATCCTTGATTTTCTACTACAACTCACATACAAATCTCTTAGAAAGTTTTACTTTCCCAAAAATGGCTCTAGCGATTTTGTTTAAAATACTATATATTAAAGATACTTATACGACAAATAAAATGTATGTCTTGAATTTTCTGGTAATAGCCTGTGAAGTCCTCTTCATTCGGAAAGGATTTTATAAAATCTTGCCTAACTGGTAAACGTTAAGTGATAGAGAAAACGTGCTGAACAAAAAATATACATATCTTTAAAACACACAGCTTATTCCAAATAACGTTTTTGTGCCATAAGCCATTTCGAAGATATCCTTATTAATCGTTCGAATAGTTCAATACTCTTTTAAAGTTCTTTCGATATTCAGTTATTTCTCGTAAATGCATGGAAAGAGTATTGACCTTTAATTCCAGGATATAGTGTCCAGTTCTTAAATATCTGACTATCGCTATTCGAAATGTGTAATGTTGCTTTTTCCGCAAAGGTTTATCTTAATTAAAACGAATTAGAACAGATTTTCGTAAGAATGTTTACAAATATTTATAAATTTAAATTTTCGTAAGAGTAGTTCTTACACCCCTAATGTCGTCTTCCGTGGTGTAGTGATTACCATGCTAACCTCTAGTTCCCAAGGTCGCGGGTTCAAACCCGCCGGAGGGTGATGGATTTCTTTTTTGCGAACCTAAAAGTATGGCTTCCTTTGGAAGGGAAGTAAAACCGGCACGTAAAAGAACCTCAAGCCTGACAAAGAGGTCTCAGCAAAATTGTAGGTCTTTAACACCAAATATAGGTAGAATGGGACGCTAAGGACTACGGCAGTTAAAAATGGTCCATAAATAAAACCCAATTTTATTTATATCCTAATAAACGATAGAAGATAGAGGTAGCCACGTGAATGGAATATATTACACTTTTTGTATTATCTGCATAGCATGCTACTACTTCAGTAGCGTCCACTTGCTCCCACAAACCGCTAATTCTCATTGCAGTGACGTATGCAGCCCAACAGCAGAGCTATCCCTCATATTATGCTGAAGATGATGAGATTATCAGCAGCGCAAGTTAGCGATGCAGCACAGCTGTTGCTGCCAGTCACATTCTATAGCTGTCAGCTGCGGGCGATAAAGAAGCACTCAAAGACGACAAATCCCTGCCACGTTGGACCTTAACGCGGATTCACTTAGGAATATTAGTTCGGGACGGGAGGCATGCGTCACCCCAGCAGGGGCAGCCAATTTATAGCTGCGTGCAATAACGTAATGGGGGTGATCAATCTTACCCCTGGGACTGTCATTCCCTCCCCCTTTCGACGCGGATCCTGCGGTCAAACGCCGTGTCACCACAAGAACACACATACACGGAGTTCCAGATTTTGTCCCATTTCCTAGAATTGCTTACCATTATTCATCCTTACAACTTTTCCCATAAAATTTAATATTATTCCATCGAGATTTTGCCTTATTGGCCACTTAACAATATTACTGATTGTCCCCCAGCAGTTCCGAAGTTCCGTCACAGAAACCGACTTATATATGGACCTTCTAAGCAAATGCGTGGTAGTGTATACACAGCTATGAAGATTTATTGGTGCACGCTGTAAATATTACAGCCATTCTTCATATCGGGATAAAGATATCACTAAAAGTTCTTGTTAAGGAAATTTAATCCTTCAACCAGGACCATATAAACACGCTCACTCCGCGGAGTTGAAAACATTTCATAGAAAACATTAAAACAATGGTGTTCTTAAATCATCTTTATGGAGTAGGCAGTTTGTTTGGATTCCTTTAATAAAGAAATAAAAATAAGTAAACCTGCATTATAAACAAAATTGAATAAACTTGTACGGGGATCATCCAGGAAGTAATGAGCGTTGGCTTTAATGTATTCGGTAAAAAAATCATTTAAAAATACATGTCCCATAAAATATTTAACCAGAAATATGTGTTCTTTCCTTCAATCTCTTAGTTTGTGTTTACTCAGGTCAAACCTTTGAATTAAACATGCATACAGGGTGGACCGTTTAAGTTGATACTGTACAATATCTCCAAAACTAAGCGTTGTAGAAAGAAATGTCTTTAAAGTTTCTTGATAGTGCGGGGGGGGAAGTAAATGCCGTTACTCCTTTTTTGTTTGGAGGACATTATACTCTTTAGAAGATTCTTCATATCCGGATCGAGTTTTGTCATGCACATCTTTTCGTCCATTGTTAACAGTTTCACACCACCTTCTCACATTTATTTCGTTCCTTACTGTATCTGCGAACGCTTCTTTTAGTTCACAGTAAATTTCTGCAGGTTTCAACATCCAAGCATTCTATACCTCTTACCTCAGAGTCGGGGGACTGTGTATCACACAGTTTATTTTGAGTAATCACAGAACGCACAACTTGTTACATAACACTGATAAAAGACGTCGAAAAAACCGTTCGACCTTGGATAGAAACCCGACAGTGATCTGCGAAGCAGTAATGCGAAAATGGCCCTTAATTCCATCAAAAATTAAAAGTTTCAGAGGGCAGCGGGAAAATCAACTGTATTTTGTTTCTTAAAAATCGCGCTGCTAAAGTAGCTTTTATAACATCCAGTAGCATGCGATTATAATAGGAAAAGGGGCACACTTGGTAGTGATTATTAGCATTTTAGTTTTCAAGTCGTGGTTCCAACAACAGACCAAGGTAGTATAGATGAACTTATATGAATGTGCTCATCGAGAATCGTAAATAATCGTCAGAATTAAAATCGAGAGAAAGTTGCCCGAAGAATAAAGATATTCTAAAACAAATTTAGAATAACTAATGGGAGAATTTACCGGGATTGGCCAACCTTCTGAAACATTAAGGATATTAACCCAAGTACCACATATGCCAGTAAAAATATTACAGACCATGTATGAAGCAATGGCAAGTGAGGTGTGGGGATGGGAGAAGGTGGATAATATTAATAAAGTAGAATGTATTTTCTGGAAGCGTATTCTAGGTTTGGGGAGGAGTACTTCAAACTACAGAGTTCTTCGTAAGATAGGATGCTGGGAAGATGCTGTATTTGCTAAACTAAATGTAGTTAGGTACTGCTGCGATTAATTAAAAGTGACCAAACAACTCAGAGCAATATGTTGTCATCAAATGAACAACATAGCGCATCCAAAATGGTGGGCGACGTGGTTACAACAGGAAGTATAAAAAATGGCTTAAACGATATCTAGCAAAGGGGTAATGAAAACAGACAATGCCGTGAAAAAAGTCAAAAGACGGTTATGTGATATAAACAGACAGGAAATAGAATCTGAATGTAGAAAAAGATCAACATTGGAGCTACAAAATTAAATAAAAACTAGGTGGGGTAAGGAGATATATACTTTGGAATTGGGTATAAACCGGAGGACGGGAATGCATGGCTTAAGTTGGGAGGGTAGAAAACTCGCAAGATTATTGATGATGATGGCAGGTGGATTTACCCATTATGCGGGGAACAGGAAGACTGGACGCATATTTTGGCAGCATGCGTGCAGACGGAAGATATTAGGAAAAAGTTATTACCGGTAGTATTTTTGGCTTCCAACAGACGGAGGACAGTATGCTGGGACTTGATTCTAAACAGCCAAAACTGGCCAAGCTTGGGCACATACTTTATGGAAGTACGTGTACTAAGAGATAAGGTGTTCATGTAAATTTTCTTTAAATATATGTGGTACTTGAGCATTTGAGTGCGTGAGTGTGTGTATGTGTGTGTGCGCGCGATTTAGAGCATTTTTCATTTTATATGTATATGGTATGATGATTACAAAATAGTTGTTTTCTGGTCGATTCTGCAATGTTCACGCTTACAGACCAGGTATTTTTCTAGAGAGCATGTACGGTCTTATGACCCATGCAATTATGTTATGCAATTAATGTAATAACAAGTACTTAACAAATACTACTACTACTACTACTACTACTACTACTACTACTACTACTACTACTACTACTACTACAACTATTACATGTTTGATACACCACACCCGATAGATAATGTTATAGACGTTCCTGTGAATATTCCACGGTATCAGCTGCGTTATGTGCAAACGTTATAAAGCTAACGCGGTGGCTACCAAAATGCGCCAGCGTAACTAGTTGGAGCATAGCCCACTATATTACCGCCATTCTGCCACGTCTTGCTTTATGAATTTTAAATAGTCGCGTCATATTTTTTACTCCTACTTTCGCCTGCAAGAGGGAAAGATGCAGCCAAGCATGCGCTAAACATTCTAAATGTAGAAAATGATCTTCAGTGAGTCGTAACGATGCTCATAAAACGCGTTGGTGAGGAAGTAACAGACGGGAAAGTTGCGCTGTATCTCCTTCTGCAGATGATTAAACCACATAACCTTTTTTCCAGGCGTCTTTCCTAGTTTTAGCTTCCATATCTCAAGCGGAATAAATATCTTGTTTGGTATGGTGGCAAAACAGCGAGTTCTTATGGATTTATATTTTAAAATCCTTTTAATGTTCTCCACATAACATTATTTTACATTATAATGACTTTTGTGAGTCCACAGTGTTTCAAACAAAAGAGTGTGTGGTTTTTTCCTTTAAAAATACGAAAAGTGATGCTGAAGAATAAAGAAAACTTGTACCGTTACTAAGGATGACTATTTTGATGTTGCACAAGTTATGATTCTTGTTTTCTAGTAATTTGTGAGTGTCATGTTCTATTTTACATGAGAAATTATTTTGCTGTCTGCTTTAGTTAGCTTCAATGCTAGGTTTCTCTACCACGTTGCAGGTTTGATACCAGGTACTATTTGAATGTACTTAAACGTGACAGCTTTTTACTTTCCTTACCACATACCTAGTAGGTAGAGAAGGTACTGCAATGCACTCAAAACTTCTATATCAAGATTTCAAAATAAATACATGTTTTAAGGTTCCCTGAACCCAAAAAATTCTGATGAGATACATTCACATGACTTTCTCTAACATCTGTCGTTTATTAATGGGTACACATTTTATTTTTACTCGAGCTTATTTTTGTATCCACTAAGTTTTAATCCAAACAAACCTTTGCAGAAATACCTACATTACATATTTAGTTAGAGATACAAAGGGAATAGGAACAGCCTAAATGTTTAAGAACTAGACACTATATGCTGGCCTTAAAACCCCAAACTCTTTCCGTGCAATCGCGATAAACTGAATGTTGATAAGCCTTTTAAGAGAATGAGCAAGAAATGAACAATTCGAACTTTTAATAACGATATATCAGAAACGTCTTATGCCACAAAAACTTATTTGAAATAAATTATACATTTTAAAGAGGAATACATTTTTTGTATCGTAGGTTTTCGTCCTTCGCATAAGGTTTACCACGTATACATTATACAAAATTCCATCCGATGAAGAGGACTTATACGGCTATTCCCCAAATATTTAAGATATAAATTTTATTTGTCATGTAAATATCTTTAATATGTAGTATTTCAAACAAAATAGTTAGGGCCAGTTTTTAAAAATCAAACATTTTGGAAAATTTTCCATGTAAAGGGTAGCTTGGGTTAGAGGGATTTCGTTGAAAATCTTCATATCGCACCTTTGGAAAATATTGAACCTAAATACCAAGTTTTGTATTTATCCGACTTTTCGTTTTTGCGTTATGTTGTAAACAAACACACACACTGATACACGTTTCAAAAATGTTTTATTTGGATTCAAAGCACCTCAAAACATGTATTTACGGTATAATTTCGGTATGGAGTTTTAGGGTGGAATGCAATATTCGCCTACTTAGTATATGTAGAAGAGAAAGTAAGCAGTATTATTAGAAAAAGTGTGTGTGTATGTGTCTGTGAATAGCATAATTCAAAAACAAGAAGTCTGATAAACACCAAATTTGGTATTTTAGTCCAGTACCGTAAAAAGTTACGACACGAACGTTATAAAGAAAACTACTCTTTACATAGAACATTTTTGGAAATTACTTATTTTCTAAAAAATGGCTAACGATTTCGATTAAAATACTATGTATTAAGGATATTTAAATTGTGGGAATAGCCTTTGCAGTTCTCTTCATTCGTACGGATTTTTTTATAAACCTGTATAACTGGTAAAAATTAGTCCATAGACGAAAACGTGCTGTACAAAAATGTAGATTTCCTTAAAGCACGCAATTTATTTAAAATATCTCTTTTGCTGCACCAGTCCGTTCCGAGATATCCGTTATTAATGCCTGAAATTGTTGAACGCTTAGCTATTTTTGTATACCCCTGATGATTTTCAATTGTTTCTCGCGATGTAATGGGAGAGCATAGCATTTTAAGACCAGCGAACAGCCTCCAGTTGTAAAGTATTTCACTATCGATATTCCCTTTGTATCCATAACGAAATATGTAATGCAGCTATGTAATATTAACATTTACTCTCATTACAGTTTTACGAATGCAACGAGAATAAATGTTTCAGACTGAGCTCTGCAGAAACTAAAAGTTATCAATGTAAATTCAGAAGATGGAACATCAGTGATATTCATATTGTGTTCAAAGACTGAAATTGCAAAGAATTTAATGAATGTTTGTGAGATTCAGCTTACAGGAGTAAAATGTCTGTTTCAATGAAATAACTTACAGCACGAACTTTTTGCAACGGTTTTAGGCTCTCCTGTGCAGTATTTTGAATGATAGAAATTCTTCATTTTACTTATCTACTATTCCTGCCGAAGGGTTACAAAATACTGTTATTTGTAGTTCCCTTTTCCTGTATTTATCTCACGTCTTTAACAACGTGATCATATCGCGACGGATGCGTTAGGAAATACCTTGTGGATCAGTGTGTGGCGTACAGTTAGCCTTCTAGGTCTCATCCCTGTATACCATCTCATTTTGCTTACATATCCACAGAGACATGTACATAGCAACTGTACCTCTGGTCTGTGACGGGCAGATGGCAGCTTGACACGTGTACACAGAGATCTTAGTGTATAGCAACTGTATCTCTGCTTCTACACGTGCCTGGCAGATGGCATTAGAATGTTGTCCAGTCTCCCTACTTTCATTATCTGTAGATAGATGGCAAAACATTTTCTATTACTATATTTTTACTTTCTCTAACCGTATAGTAAGTAGGGGAAGTATTGTATTCCACCCAAAAAGTCGATATTGATATTTCACAGGAAATATATGGTTTGAGGTGCACTGAATACATATAAAGCATTTTTGGAAACATGTCCGTGTGTGTCTGTGAACAGCATAACTCAGAAACGAACAGAAGGATAAACCCCAAACTTGGTATTTAGGTTCAGTATCTTCCAGAGATGCGACACGAAGGTTTTCAAGAAAATCCCCCCACCCCAGATTAGACTTTATATGGAACATTTTTCGAAAATTTTAATTTTCTCAAAAATGGTCTCACGATTTTGAATAAAATACCATGAGTTTAAGACATTCTTATGGCTAATGAATTGTTTATCTCGAATTTTCTGGGAATGTTTCAAAAGTATTCTTCATTGTGAACGACTTTTGCAAAACTGGTAAACCATAAGAGATAGTCAAACTTTTAGTACACATAAATTATGTCATATACTTTTTTGTTGTTGATTGAACTATTTTCTAGATATTGCTTGTTATTCCCTTAAATTTTACAATACTTACACTTTTTCTCAAATGGGTATTCATTATTCATTTTTTTGTCATGGTAATGTAAAGAGAATGGAATACTCCACATAGCAACCAGCTCTTAAAATATTTGACTATCGCTTAAAGCCTACCAATTCTCCTTACGCCTACAAGAAAGCTAGCAATAAGATTAACATCTCGATATCTCGATTAACATGAAGCATATTGAGAATAAGATTTTGTAAAAATAATTTGTACAAGAGTATAGAAAGCCATGTGAGTGTAACACATCAGATTTTTCATTTTACTATTGCTTTGAAGTTAAGTTAGAACTCTCCAATTCGTTATTTACCTTGACAGCTGAGTAAAAAGACGAAAAAATCCCAGTCACATTGGGGGCCCACCGAATTTGAATCCGCAACTTCAGAATGTGGGCACTAGACCTCAACGTCTGAACGCTCCGTTCGGCTATGATGGTATCCTGGCTGGAGGAACGAGCGTGTTTTACCCCGTCAAATATTCTTTTCTGGCGCGTTACTGACTTCGTGCTCCGAGTGAGATGTTATATCAGGAATAACTATTGTGAAATGTTCAATTGTAATTATAATACCCTGGAGTTACAACACTATTGTTTGATTCCAATAAACCTCGCAAACGCGAATTGGTTCTAGTTATCTCCTGGTACGTTACTAGCAGCTTTCTTAATTAGTTGTTAGCCGTTGCGATATTAAGAGAGAAAAGGTGAATATCAGCTGGAATACAGCTAAAACCGTCGTACTCCTCTGGATACCTTACTTTTTTCTGATGTGTTGATGACCAAGTAATTCTATAACTCTCATAGAACAGCTTGTAAAAATATGGCGCCGTTGTTGCGATGAACGTTGTGTGTCCTTGGTGAACCTCGGGTTAATTCGAGTCATTGGTATGGGTAATACAGTGATTTCAGAACCATGACAATTGTGCTGCTTGCCAGAGTGCAGTGAAATGAAGTATTAATTGCCAATTCAAGTTATTACCGCGTAACCTGAATACACATTTTTCTATTATGGGCGTTACTTTCAAGCAATTAAAATCGCTTACTATATGATCCAAGAAACACGCTTGTTAATATCGCCGAACTTTCCAAGTACTGAATGATGACTGCTGAATCAATCAAGTAATGAATGAATACTCCAAGAATCGCGTTGACATACACCTTTTTTATTTCATTACGCCCCGCCTCCCAGTTTAGGACTTTCTCCCTTAATAAAACCCATTATTGTCTTATTCATTAACATATAGCCTCCACTAGATTACTATTTCCCCTTCTGTATGTTGCCAAAACTACCTACAATAGCTGGCTAATTCTCAGAAACCCTAATAAATCTTCTTCAACTTGGAATTTACCTACTTCATTAAGTTACAAGGAAACCCTACCTAGAATTCGCTAATAGCTGACTCCGGCCTGAGACACTAACTACTACCCGTCTATCAAAATATTAGAAGTTGCCTTTTTTAGTTCTAGTTCTTACACAAAATATTATATACATGAAGGTTTAATTAAAAACTATTACACCACTTTTTAGATAGGTGCAGTCATATGTATCTTGTTAACATTGAATATTCCCTGTCCTTTTTCTATTTCTCTGAATCACTTGCATACGTATTACTTTGTTACTGAACTGTTAGTTATTAGCGGAGCCTAGCGATAGTATCTTAAACCTCAAAATTGAATGTATAAACATCAAAAAATAAAACTGCGTTAATAGTATATTTAGTAAAATATTCTATTTGATGTAATTATATAAACAATCAAATAGTTTAAACGGTTAGTTCGTTTATTCCTTTAGGTTACATGGGCAATCACACCATCAAAAATACAAGGACACATGTGTGAAGATTTATAATAGACTTACACGACCTGCTTTAGCTTCTGTGAGTGAAGCACGGGCAAGAAAGAAATGTGAGGAACGGTTAACAACAGCCGAAATTTCTGCGAAGAATTGCAGGACACTAGTTATTTTACCATCGTCGGAATGAAGACAGTCTCAAAGAACTTAGAATTGAACCTGCCGTGTATTATGTACAGCAATACAAACTCCAATAGAAACACCACGTTGTATCTTCCAAGTGGACGAAGAAATTTAGGAAGACTTAGAAATTGCTGGCATGAGAATGTAAGAGACCCGCTGGGGTGACGAATGATAACAATGGCGACGTGATTCATAAATAAAATAATGCTTTAGTATGTAAGTTAGAATAAGAGTGAAAAGTGCAATACCATAGACGGAATTCGAACCACAGATGTTCCGATTTCTATCCAGTTGCTCCAACCAATTGAGCTACCATGGCAACATGTGGGCACGACCTTCAATTCCCCAACTGCCTCGCATGTTATCCTGTAAACCATAAGGAGATCTCAAATTCATTTTCAAATCATATACCCCAATGGCGATTTATAGGTAAAATATCCTAAGTATTTTAAGTGGGCCTCATAGTTTAATCAACCATTAGGCCAGTCAGGCGACTGTCACAGTATTTCTGCAAATCCATAAAACTAATATTCGTAGCCATTGTCTTTGGGGAAACATGCTAGTTAGCTAGTTAGAAATTGGTTTTGTAAATACTTTAACTAAGATATCTCTGTTATCGAGAAGGTGGTGTTTTTTGTAAGCATGATTGATGTTGCATCAAGCTCGAAATTCGGCTAGATTATGGTGGGTATTTCTGGATAGAACACGGCATAAGTTAATGGAATTTAAATCTAGTTACAAGGTTATGTAGGAAAATACACCAAATGCTAATGAGTTAGCGGACTCCGAGCAACAGCTGTACTAATAGTAAACATTTCAACGCATGTATTAGCTTTGTAGAAATAGCTAGAGTAAAGATTTCGTTATAAATAGAAAGAAAACAGCGATAGTCAAATGTTTAAGAACTGGACGCTATGTGCTACCCTTAAAATTTCATATTGTTTCCATGTAATCGCCAGAAACAACTGAATGCTGACAGGTCTTTAAGAGAATGACCAGGTAATGAAACATTCGAACTATTAATAAGGAATACTTCAGAAATGCCTTATGCCACAAAACAATTGAAATAAATTGTCTGTTTTAAAGAAATATAGATTTCTTCCGTAGTACATCTTCGTCCGTGGTTTAAGATTTAAAAATTAAATAATATTATACAAAATTTATTTCGAATGAAGAGGCGTTCACAAGCTATTCCCTGTGAATTAAATATATACATCTTATTTGTCATGTAAATATGTTTAATATAAGGTATTTTAATGAAAATTGTTAGCCAGTTTTATAAAGTAAAAATGTTTCGTGTAAAGGACAGTTAGGAGTGAGGGATTTGCTTGAAAATCTTCATATCGCATTCTTGGAAGATACTAAACTTAAATGCCAAGATTGGTATTTATCCTACTTTTCGTTTTTCAGTTATTCTGTTCAGACATAAACACATAATTTTTCTAAAAATGTTGTTTTTTATTTAGGGGGTCTCAAAACATGTATTTCCAGTGAAATCTCGGTATCGAATTTTTGGGTGGAATGCAATACCTTTTCTATCTACTATCTACGTGGTAGAGAAAGTAAAAATGTTTCTTCCTTTCCTAAAAAGCTGAGCAGATGATGCTTTCATAGATAATATTTCTGCTTCTAAAAGGAATTTTCAGATTGGAAATGCATTTCCTGTGGCTAAAACATTTTTTATGAACACGATGCGCAAAGGACAAAGTACTGCTTTAAAATATTATCCCTCCTGCGAATTAATAAACATTTATACGTCTTATATGCCCTTTTAGCTGTATTCAATTTTAATGTATAAATATTTGAATTAAAAGTGTACCCTTGAGCTTCTATACATTGTGTATTGATGAGAGAGAGGGATAATTCACATAAGAGTTACAAATGTTACAAAACAACGTTTATTTGTCGCCAGGGTAGCCCAGGTGGCGTGGCTGCTGAATAATGAATGGGTATTCCAACAAGTATTGAAATACTGACCGCGAGAGGTTTCCTTTTTACATCTAAACTGACCCTTGGGAACAGTCGATCGGACCGTAGTATTGACCAAGCTAATTTACGGATGCTTTTCAATTCACTTCGCGAGTAGCACTATGCAATAAAAGAAAGTGTCTGAGTCGTTGATATATTTTTACGGTGATTAACTAGTACTATGGTGTTAACCAGTGTAGTATACGAAAATTCATGAGCTTATCGAGGAGTACTTGTAAATAATGAAGTTATTTAAAACAATTATTGTTTTATATATTCGAAAATGTCAAATCCACAAGAGCGCTTCACCAAACTTGATTACTGAGTTTCAGTAAATCCACATTTTGGAACCGGTGATTGAGGTATGAATGCAACATTTCGAACTAAAATAATTTTAAAAAATCTGACACATGACTTTACTTTTTGTTGTACGAACTATTTTTACAAACGCTTGTTTTCCATCTACTTTATGTTAATCGAGATATCGAGATGTTGTGTTAATCTTATTTCTAATTTTCTTGTAGGTGCAAGGGAAATATGGTAGGCTTTAAGCAATAGTCAAATCTTTTAAGAGCTGGTTGCTATGTGGAGCATTTCATTCTCTTTGCATGTCTAGGAAATTAAAAACATGAAAACGAATAACGAATTTCCATTTGTGAAAAAGTAAGTATTGGAAAATTCAAACAAACCACATTTTTTGTGCAAAAGAATGTTGTCTATCTCTTATGGTTATGTAAAGGATATTCGGAAAGAAGAGGTCTTTTGGGTACTTTCCCAGAAAATTCAAGATATACATTTTATTTGTCATGAAAAATATCTAAAATATGTGATTTTCGAGAAAATAAAACTTTTCGAAAAGTTTACATTTGTGGGGTAGTCTGGGTGTGGGGATTTTGTTGAAAATCTTCATGTAGCATCATTGAAAGATATTGACCTAAATACCAAGTTATCTGCTGTTCATAGACACACACGGACCTTTTTCTAAATGTTCAGTGGGCCTAAAATAATATATTTCCGGTGAAATATCGCTATCAAAATTTTGGATGGAATGCAATACTTCTTCTACTTACTATACGCAGTAGAGAAAGTAAAAATGCGATACCTGTTTCACCATTTCTCGCAGACATTAGCCGTAATTACACACTTAGGCTGGTATTCTTATCCAGTGTTACATTAAACCCGTATCCATGCATAATAAAACCTGTATTTTGCAAGCAATAGCATCTCACGATTTCACTCATAACTTCAAATGCGAAATAATGACCAATCATGTTTGAAAACATTTAACCTTTCAATCGACCCTTGTCCGATTCACTCCAACTTTATCGAAATATCTTCGTCCTTATGTGATAAAGCAGTTTCTCATTTTCTAATATTTTGAACATTGGCTCAATATTAAAAGAATTCTGCGTGTTACATTCACATGACTTTCTCCACCGTCTATTGTTTATAAGTAGTTTATACAAAGTATCCTTACGAAAGTTTATATTCCTGTCTACTTCGTTTTAATCGAGATAATCCAGAAATAGCTTCAATATATACTTCGTTATATAAACAAAGGGAACAGCGACAGTCAAACGTTTAAGAATTGTACGCTATATACTGCCTTAAAATTCCATACTGTTTCCATGCAATCGCGAGAAACTACTGAACGTTAAAAGTACTTCAACGAATGACCAAGTAATGAACAATAATCGGATATTCCGCATAGAGCTTATGCTGTAAAAAAGTTATTGGAAATAGTGTGTGCTTTAGAGATATACATTGCTTGTGTAGTACGTTCCCGTCTATCGCTTAACGTTTACAAGTTATACAAGATTATATAAAATTCCTTGCGAAAGAAGAAGACTTCCAAGGCTGTTTCCAGAAAATTCAAGATATATAGTTCTTCATGTAAACATGCGGTAATTTAATAATGAAAATCGTTTTAAATTTTTAGAAAAGAAGAAATGTTTAAAAATATTCTATGGAAAGTGTAATTTAAGGTTGGGGATTTTCTTGAAAATTTTCCTGTCGCATCTTTGGAAGGTACTGAACTAAACACCAAGTTTTGTGTGTCCACTTTGGTTAAACACCGAATTATGCTGTGCACAGTTTAAACTCGGTTATACTGCTCTCTCTCTCGCACTCACACGTACACACAGACAAAAATATTTAGATATTTTGTTTTTAAGCACACTGTTAATTGTCAGGATTATATCAGTGTCGCCCGTGTGCCGAAATTTCGTCCCGCAGGAGTTCTTTTACTTGTTAGTGCATCTGATAGGGGGCTGTCACTTTTAATCACACTTAAAAACGATCGAACTGGACCGGGTTTGAACACCGCGATCTTCGTACCAGAAGGCCTGCGCGTAACCAAATGAGCCATCCATCCATCCACACACACACACACACACACACACACACATATACACACATAGACTTTAGATAAAGTTGCATTTTTAGGATTCAGGGTGCCTCAAAACATATATTTCCTCTGAAATCTCGGTATCGAACTTTTTGGGTTAAATGCAATATCTTCCCGCCTACTAGGTACATGAAATAAATAGATTCCACCTGAGAGAAAAAAAGCATTTATACGTCTTTATGAGTCCTTTTAGTTAAATTCAGTTTTAATGCATAAACATTTGAATTACAATTTTGTACACTTGTGTTTCTTTACATTGTTTATTGATGAGAGAGAAAGAGAGGTACAAATGTTAGAAAACAGTGTTTATTTGTCGCCAGGGTAGCCCAGGTGTCTTGGTTCCTGAATAATGAATGGGTGTTCCAACAAGTATTCAAATACTGACCGCGAGAGGTTTCCTTTTTACATCTGAACTGACCCTTGGGAACAGTCGAACGGAGCGGAGTACTGACCACACTAATTTACGGATTCATTTCAACCCCCTTCGAGAGTAAGACTACACAATAAAAGGAAGTCTTCTGGTCTTCTTGTGTAGCAATTTGTGAGTCGTTGATAAATTTGTATCATGGATTTAATAGTTCTATTGCAGTTAAATAGTGTAATCCACGAACATTTATGAGCGTATCCAATAGTAATTGTAAGTGTGAAGTTATTAAAACAATTACTGTTTTCTGCCTTCGAAGATATTAGGTCCACAAAGAGCTTCAGTAAACTTTATCAATAGCGTTTTAGTAAACATACGTTTTAAAAGTAGTGATTGTAGCATAAAAGCTACATTTCGAACTTAAAACAATGTGAAATTATGCGTCAGTTGTACCACTGTATTTCGCAGTCAGTCATGAAGGTATTACAGACATAGGCAGGTATTCTTATCCTCTTATTACATTAAGCCGGTGTCCATAAACAATAAAACTTGTATTCTGCAAATAATGGAATCGAAGAAAGAGATAATAATTCTAATTATTTTACTCACGATCCCAAATGGGAGGTAATGACAAAACCTGTTTGAAAAAAAATATTGCCTTTCAACTATTCATTGTTCTGATTCACTCAAACTTTATCGTAACCTCTTGACCACCTCGTCCATACGTGATAAACATGGGTTCTCATTATTAATAGTCTGAACCTTGCCTCATTATTAAGAAAGTTAATGTTGCATTCACATGACTTCCTCTATCCCCAATCGCTTATTAGAGGGTGTACAAATTATTCTTACGAAATGTTTTATACCTGGACACTATATGCTGGTCATTAAAATTCCATATTCTATCCATATTGCGAGAAAAACCTGAAAATCGACAGCAATTTAATAACCAATATCTCTCAAATAGCTGATACACCAAAAAGTTATTTGAAATTAATTATGTTTTAATGACATCTACTTCTGTGTAGTAAGGTTTCGTTACCAGTGATACAAGATTATATCAAATTCTTTCGGATTGAACAGGACTTTACAAGCTATTCGCAGAAAATACAAGATATACATTTCATTTGTCATGCAAATATCTTTAATATGTAGTATTTTAAAAAAATCGTATTGCCATTTTTCAGAAAATAAAAACTTGAAAAAGATGCCCATGTAAAGGTTAGTTTGTGGTGGGGTATTGGAAAGTATTGAACTTAATCACCAAGTTTAGTATTTCTTGATATTTTTCCAACTCATGACTTTGAGTTATGCTGTTCAGACACAAACACACTCATACACACATACGCGTTTTCTAAAAAAAAATCCATTCAAGGAGCCTTAAAACATGTATTTCCGGTGAAATCTAGGTATCGAATTTTTGGACGGGAGGCAACACCTTTTCTACCTATGTACACTTGATTTGGTTGCGCTTTAAATGAAAATATACACGGAATAATTAGGCAGCATTAACGTCGTAGCATTGGGAATAATAAGAGAGTATGGAAAATCATAATGTACATATAATCTTGGTTATTTCATGCTTACAATATTGCATGCGTGCTTTTAGTTACCCATACCAGAAGGCAATAGAAGATGTTCTCCTGTTTATCCCGTTATACGAGGTGTGTTCAAAAAGTTTCCGGAATGACATCTTAAAAACTACACACCAGTTTAAATAAGTACGAAGGCTTTCACGGCCGGAGTTAATCGATAAAACATTAAAATCTTCCGGGCTGGAAGGCCGTGGTCTAAGGGTAAAACTACTATAACCGGACGTTTCGGTCAACTCTGTGGTTGCCATCTTCAGGAGTGTAACACACAGGACAGCTTGATAACGACTGCCGACTAGCAAGAGATGTTCCGCAATATATAGCTCACGTCAAGGTCAAAACTGCCGCAGTGGGTCTGCAGTGACGTGTCATCGCTGGTATTCACGTACGATTAAGCTTAAATTTTTCTTCCTTTTTATTAAAGTTATTGGAGTGTTTATAAATTTCTATAGCTTCTCTGTGAAGTCTAGCGTGATAATATTTTGTAGAGGATAGTACTTGCGTGTCTTCATATAGGATACGATGACCCATGGTGACAAAGTGTTCAGCAACTGCAGACTTATCTGTTTGAGCAAGGCGACAATGTCGTTTATGCTCTGTTGTTCGGGTATTTATGCTACGTTTTGTTGTTCCGATATAAACAGAGCCGCATGTACAAGGTATTCTATATATTCTATATACGTCTGTGAACGTATCATATCAGATATTTTCACTTTGAGCTAAGGTTTACCTCTTAACTGCAGAGAGTATAGCAGTTATGAACTATTCTCTGAAGTGGTGCAGAATATGTAGTTTAAAATGACATATGTAGACTCAATTTAAACATTTATTTAAAATGGAAGTAATTTACCAACAAATAACCTTCCCCTTGTGTACCAATTTTAAAATGAATAGTTTTAAAATTAAAAGATTAAAACATTAAGTGCCAGTTCCTGTTAAGAATTGGTAGATGTAGTATGTATTTATTACTCTCCGATTAATATAAGCTAAGGTGCCTTAATGCAAGTTACTCTTGCGGTTTATATTTATTTTATTCCTTGCAAGGGAAATAAATTAAATGACACTCTTGCTTGTCTAAATGCAACGACAATCTTATTCCTTACAAAGAATATCAGAAAACAAAGAAAACAACTTGTATTTCTTCCGTGTAACTTTTCTTGTTTTAAATCCCGTTTAACTTCCATATTTACTCCCTAACTTGGAAAAAGTTTCGCAATTTTTTTCAGTGGTATAATGCTGCATGAGAGAGAAACCCTGAAACTAATGATGATGATAATTTTCACCACGTTTTTATGTTTGTAACTTCCTTCATAACTGGGATGACAAATGCTGCAACAGAGCATGCCAGTAAATTGTAAGGCATCTTGTAAAGCCGCCTTGTTTAATCGCCGCAGACGATGCGGTTTTAAGCGCCGACTGGTTTCGCGCCGTGCATTATTCATCGCTCTCAGAAAAACCGAATAACAAAAGAACGAAACGCATTAATTTACATAGCATGCTAATTGAAATTCTTGCAAAGTCTTAGTGGATACATATTTGCATACACAAAGTAGGGATGTATATCTTAAGGGCTGCTGGTTAATGCTGGCTTTTAAATTAATTGGGGTTTGGGTATAGACACAATGTTAAAAACATTATTTTACACTGTAATAACAGACGCATTTCCTTTGCTCACCGTCAAAGATAAACGGCCCATTATATTTAAACTTGAGATGAGATGTCTAAAGAGTTGACTCGGTTCTCGTCGTGGCGGTGGTTGTCCTCTGGATGCAGCAGTGGCTATGTAACGGTGTAGCGTAATATTTGTTACATGTATTTCCTGGATGAGCTCTTTCTCAGAGATCATTACCCTCAGTTTTTTTTTTAGAGTTAAGTATCTGATATGTCATACCGATGTAACTGTAGCGTTTGCCTTGCAGCTGGGTTTCATTGTGTGTTTGGGTGTAATACCAGAATTATTAACAGGCAGATATAAACAATTGAATAAATAAATAACAGTAAGATAGATAAATACTTTAAATAAACAATTTGCGTATATTCAATCAGTGTATAATGTAACCAGCTTAAGTTGAAATGTTTGTCCGAAAAATGGAGATAATTAGGCAGTCAGGTTACGCAGAGTCATTAATGAGGCGAGAAGGAGCGGACACATAAGCTTAAGGATTTCTGGGAATGCGGTTTAAGTTCAGTACGGTACGTAGTCACGCAGACCAATTCTGGAAATTCTGAGAATTTTAGCTAAGCCCCTATTAACAGTATTACATTCGGAGATTGGCAACATGTAAGGTAGAATGTTGGTGGGAGTAATTCAAAAGTCGGCGGAGCTGAAATTAATAAATGTCCGAGGGTTACCTGCTCTGTTGCCATCATTAGTATGGAACGACGTTCGTACACACAGTTGTGCACACATTGTGTCTTCTCTGATGCCGCCAGTGGTACTTACACGTGTGATATTTTAAGCGCCCAGTGACGCGCTTGTGTAAATAGCGGCTATCGCGAGGGATCTGTAAGTATTTTAGCTATTCACGGCCAGCCATGCGTCTAGTTTCCTTTATTGTGAAAACAGTTGTTTCAAGCCGTAAAATTGATCCTGCAAAAGATAACAAATGCTAATTCCTTTGTTATAGTTTCGAGTGCTACAATTCAGAATCAATCCATTGATTTATTTCAAACGGTCGGCTATTCAAAGAACTGAAATATTAGTTCACTACAAAATTTTCAGTCAATTTAAACTGGTATTGTCCTTCACAATACATCTACGCATACCCTGAGGGAATATACTTACAACGCAGCCGGCAGCAGAATCAACAGCAGACATTGGGGACAACGGGAAAAGGTAGCACCTACAGTCCTATCGTGCCATCCCACATTCTGTTTCAGTCACAACAGTGATAAACCAATGTTCATATACTCAATGCGTATATTTGCATGTTGCTCTACAGGAGTATACTATATTCAATTTTATCTCTGAATCCGTTTACCCTTTGTAATTATTAATAATACTAATATCTTTGTGATGTCACTATACTGTATTGTCCTTTATTCGGTGATATTGTTGTGGAATGAATATTAATTAATGCTTGCTTGTGAAAAACATTTCTGTAGTGTTGATTCCCCCCGCATGGCAGAATCTCGTTTTCTGTTACATAACTTTTATAAATTTTATATATATGACATATTATAAAATATTTAATTGCATTAAATATATTAAAATGCTAACTGTAGGAGTTTTTCCACCCTACTACCTATAAATTCATGTATTGCAGAGATGATGATGGTGGTGATGCCCCTTTGAGATGTCCTCTGACCTCTACGTTATCTTAGATCTGAAACTTATCTGAGGGTCGATCCTTTTGTCCTCGACGTGGATGTCGGCTGTAAACGGTGGTGATGAACAGGATATGGAAGGCAGAATTTGGGTGCACTAAAAAAAATTAAATATGATACACTCGTTAGACTTTCTCTACCCCTTTATTTTTTTTTATTAGTGCGTATTATTCTTTCCGAAGCTTATTTTTCTATCCACATTAGAAATTCATTAAACCATTACAGAAATATCCGCATTAACATTTCATTATAGATACAAAGGGAACAGCGACAGTCAAATGTTTAAGAACAGGGCGCTGTATGCTGCCTTAAACCACCATAGTTTCCATGCAATCCGAGAAACAGTTGCTATTGAAAGGACTTCAAGGAAATAAACAACTCCAACATTTAATAACGGATACCTCAAAAACGCTTATGCCACAAAAAACTTATTTGAAATATATTATGTGTTTTAGAGATTTATTGCTTTTATGTAGTAGGTTTTCGTCTATTGTCTTAACATTTATCTGCTATACAAGATTATACAAAATTCCTTCCGTGTACTCTACAGGCCATTCCCAGAAAATTCAAGATATATATTTTATATGTTATGTAAATATGTTTAATATATTTGAGCCGTTTTCTAGAAAATCAGAAATTACGAAAGATGTGCCATGTAAAGGGTAGCTGGATGTGGGGAATTTCTTGAAAATCTTGGTGTCGCATTCCTGGAAGATACTAATCTTAAATACCAAGTATGGGATTTATCCGACTTTTTTTTATAAGTTATGTTGTTCACAGACAGACACACAGACACGGACATGTTTTCAAAACGCTTTATTTGGATTTAGGGACCTCAAAACAGTATTTCCGTTGAAAGCTCTGTATCAAATTTTTTAGTGAAATACAATACCTTCTCTACCTACTATGTACTGGTAAAAAGTAAAAATACTTCCGTTTTACTTTTAGTGACGCCGTATAGACCTGTGCCCCCTGTTCTGTTAGTCGCGATCGTTTCGTATTCATGTTCCTTACACTACTGTTGCCCACAACTCCGTTGCATGTGTGATAATATTTATTTCCTGAGTGCCGCGTCGCCGTTCCTTTGTTTCACTCCTTTCTTTTGCGCGTATATTCTAATTTTATTTTCTGCGCGGCAATTTACTGACAATCACTTCACTTTATTCTTCAACACAATATTATTTGCGTGATAAACAGTTTTCTTTAATTAATCATTGATTCCCGTCCTTTGTTCCGTGATTTACTTTTCTTTCTTGCGTCGCATTTTCTCTTTCAACGCTCAGTATATCGCCCCAGCGACTAATATCCTAGAGTGAGACTAAATGAATATCGAAGCTTACACAAGAATAATATATATTATACAGTGACAACCTTCGTGATTTTCCACACTAATTCAATTTTTATTATCTTTCCATTGACTAAATCCCCTTTTGTTGATACTCGAGGATCGCTCATTGGCGCTGGTTTAAACTTTTTAAACTCAACGGCGGCTTCTAAAACCGTTGGAAAGACGCTACATTTTGTTAAAGTCACTCTGGAGTCAATAAAACCACGTGTCCTTCACCACCTCGCGTTTAAAATATGACAAAAGAATCAAACTGTCGACCAAGCATCATTTTGTGGTGAAATAGTGCAAGAAAGATTAAGTGATTGTGGCATGATCTATTAATTAATATTAACAAAACTTATAACAATTTGATAATTTCCTCTGGGCATTTCACTGGTGTTAATCATATGTTTCTGAAGTCAACATTGTGGGATTTGATCTTAATTGGCAGCATCTCTGTGATTATTTATAGTTAACTACATCTTTTTCTTTCACTGGAATTAGCGTTTCATAATATAACGGTGTAATAGTCAACTACGTAACAAACATTTTAACATAACTTAGCTAAGGTTATTTATAATCATTAGGTAATTAATTTTTTGGGTACTTTCACAGATTATATCGGCTTTTTCTTTATACGGTTATCTTTTGTCTCATAGATTATTTGCGATATTCAGAATAATTAAAATAAGCATATAATTAAATGTTCACTTCAAATTGTTATTCCTGCTACAAACTGAAGCTCTTTTAAAATCACTAGGTAGTAGTTTATAAACAGCTTATTCTAAGGTTATTTACTTCTGGTTTAAATCGTTTCCCATTGGTTTAGTTTAATGTAGAAAAAAACATATCATGTGTAATTTTCTCTATGAGGTAGTATTTTTAACACTTAAATATGTCTAATTATACAATATAAAATATAATAGCAGCCCGCAAAGTGTATGTAACAGTCATTGTATTATGTTTATATTATTACGTGCATGTATAATAATGTTATATGAATGCATTATGTAATTTAACAATGTGAAGCTGTGAGAATAAAAGCCGAAAGTTGCTAATAATGAGGTAACCTTGAGAAAACAATAAATTGGAAAGTTTAATAATGCTAATAATAATTCTTGGAAGCCAATCAAAAACTAGAAAAAGCTTAAGTTACATAAAAGTATTCTACTTGAGTAAAATTAGCTAATCAGAGACTTGAAATATAATAAAAGTATAAATTTAGGCGGTAGAAGCAGACGCTAGAAAACAGCGTACCCAACCGGACGCTACTAGACAGCGTTTCCTAGCAGTTCGATACGTATTCAGTGTGAGATATAAAAATTTATTACAGCGTGAATAATATAAAGTTTACATGTTAAAAAGTGCAATTAATAAATAATCTCACAGCTCTACAGTAGGATACATCAGTGAAGTGATATTTAATCGTGTGAAGCTTAATAAAAGGAGTGAAGTAAAAATTATAATTTGTGTAAGCCTTCATTCTTTAACGCACCATCCCCGGCGTGTTTCTGCAAATTACTACTAACGCAGCCGAGGCAAACATATATATATAATATTTAATTAAACATTAAAAATACAAAGTTGATTTTTAAACGTGGAGGTGAATGCCACCGAAAACTTTGTATCGTACGTTTGACTGAAACTATTTTCATCTAAAGACGACATATTTGCATATACCCGTTTTATATAAAAAGTGATTACTCCCTGTATGTATATTTGGTTAAGGAATGATTTAAAAATAAGCAAGACGTGCTGAATTGGAGCATGCGGATACAGGATACATCAGGCGGTAACGTCTGTGGCCCGCATTCGGGAGGTTCGCGGTTTAAATCCCATGGATAGACCAATCTCAATGAGAATCTTTAGTGGTTTTCCCTCAGTCGCCAAGGTAAGTAACGGAATGAATATTTAATACTACGGCCCTCGTAAGTCTAAAACAGTACTAAAAATCTGATGTGTTACAATCAAATGACTTTCTCTACTCTTGTACAAACTATTTTTAAAACGCTTATTCTCCATCTACTTCATGTTAAATGAGATAAACATTTGCAGACTCTTTCTTAGCTAATTTTCTTGTAGATGTAAGGGGAATATATATTTACAAGGGCAATATAGAAATACAGTAGCCTTTAAGCACATACATATCTCTTAATAGGTGGTTGCTAGGTGCAGCACCATTCCCTTTGCCACAGATTAATACTCTTTGCATATCCAAGACAAAAAAAATGAATAACAAATTCCCATTTGAGAAAATAAGTATTGAAAAATTTAAAGGAATAACAAGCAATATCTCGAAAATGGTTCACTCAACAAAAAAAATGTATATGACATAAATTGTGTATTTTAACGCGATCTACATTTTTTGTAGTGTAAAATTTTGTCTATCTCTTATGGTTTACCAGTTATACAAAAGTCGTTCTCAATGAAGAATACTTTTGGAGATATTCCCAGAAAATTCGAGATATACATTTTATTGGTCATTAAAATATCTTAAACATATGATATTTTAATCAAAATCGTTAGAGCCATTTTTGAGAAAATTAAAATTTTCGAAAAATGTTCCATGTAAAGGGTAATCTGTGGTGGGGGGATTCTCTTGAAAACCTTCGTGTCGCATCTCTGAAAGATACTGAACATAAATACCAAGTTTGGTGTTCCAAGTTGTGTTCCGACTGTTCGATTCTGAGTTAGCTGTTCACAGACAAACACACAGACACACATACACACAAACACACACACGGACATGTTTCCAAAAATGCTTTCTTTGGATTCAGGGGGTTTCAAAACATGTATTTCGGGTGAAATCTCGGTATCGAATCCTTGGGTGGAATACAATACGTTTTACTTTCTCTACTACGTATAGTAAGTAGGGGAAGTATATATTTCACCCAAAAATTCTATACCGAGATTTCACCCGAAATACATGTTTTGAGACCCCCTGAATCCAAGAAAAGCATTTTTCTCAAATTCCTTATTCATTTTTTATATCCTGGACATGCAAAGAGAATGGAATACTCCACATACCAACCACCTCTTAAAAAATTTGACTATCGCTTAAAGCCACATGCAGCATGGGGTCCACAAGGAGTTATTTTCAGAGATCACCATCTTTAAAAAAATTGTCAGCTAGTATTATTTCTAATGTATGGTACAAAGTTACCTTGACCTGACATTAAAGATGGAATCAGATTACGTAGCAATTCCCCTTGCATCTACAAGAAAATTAGCAATAAGATTAACACCTCGATATCTCGAATAATATGAAGCATATGGAGAAAAAGCGTTTGTAAAAATAGTGTTTACAAGAGTAGAGAAAGTCATGTAAGTGTAAGACATATTTTTTGTGTTGGATATGCAAAGAGTATTAATCTGTGGCAAAGAGAATGGTGCTGCACCTAGCAACCATTTATTAAGAGATATGTCTATCCTTAAAGGCTACTGTATTCTATATTGCCCTTGCAAATACAAAACAAGGGGAACATCGTACGCCTTAAGCGATAGTCAAATATTTTTAGAACTGGTCGCTATGTGTAAAATGTATTTCGCTTTGCATGTTAAAAGATCGTCTGCAAATCTCGATTAATATGAAATAGATAGAGAATAAGAGTTAGTAAAAATAGTTTTTACAGAGTAGAGAAAGTCATGTGAGTGCAACACATCAGATTTTTACTTTCTCTACTACGTATAGTAAGCAGGGAAAGTATTGTATTCCACCCAAAACTTCGATACCGAGATTTCACCGGAAATACATGTTTTGAGACCCCCTGAATCCAAAAAAAAAGCATCTTTGGAAACATGCCCGTGTCTGTGTGTCTGTGAACAGCATAACTCAGAAACGAACAGTCGGATAAACACCAAACTTGGTATTTAGGTTCAGTATCTTCCAGAGATGCGACACGAAGGTTTTAAAGAAAATCCCTCACCCCAGATTACACTTTACATGGAACATTTTTCGAAAACTTTAATTTTCTCAAAAATGGCTCTAACAATTTTGATTAAAATATCATATGTTTAACATATTTTCGTGACAAATAAAATGTATATCTCGAATAGTCTTTATTTGAATGACTTTGGCATAACTGGTAAACCATAAGAGATAGACAAAATTTTACTGCACAAAAATGTAGATCGCGTTAAAATACACAATTTATGTTATATACATTTTTTGTTGTTGAGTGAACCATTTTAGAGATATTGCTTGTTATTCCCTTAAATTTTTCAATACTTATTTTCTCAAATGGGAATTCGTTATTCATTTTTTGTCTTGGATATGCAAAGAGTATTAATCTGTGGCAAAGATTGTGGTGCTGCACCTATCAACCAGGTATTAAGGTATATTTCGATGCTTAAAAGCTACTGAATTTCTATATTGCCCTAAGCAATTATAAAACAAAGGGACACATAGTACACCTTAAGCGATATTCAAATATTTTTAGAACTGGTCGCTATGTGTAAAATATAATTTTTTTTGCATGTCAAAAATAGTTTCTGCAAATGTTTATCTCAATTAATATGAAATAGATGGCGAATAAGGGTTTGTAAAAATAGTTTGTACAAGAGTAGAGAAAGTCATGTGAGTGTAACACATCAGATCTTTTTATTCAGGAGGCCTCAAAACATGTATTTCCTGTGAAATCTCGATATCGACTTTTTGAATGGAATGCAAAATCTGATGTGTTACATTCACACTACCTTCTCTATCTTCTCTCTTTAGGGTAAACAAACTATTCTTATAAATCTTATTTCTATATCTACTACATTTAATCCCAATAAATCTTTGCAAAACTTGATACATTACACATTTCGTTATGAATACAAGAGAGTCGCAATAGTCAAATGTCTAAGAACTGGACGCTGTATGCTTACCTTAAAATCCATACTGTTTCCGTGACATCGCGAGAAACAACTGAAAATTAATGGGACTTTAAAAGAATGACAAGTGTTGAACATTTCCAACATTTAATAACGGATATCTCGGAAGCAGTTTACGCCACAAAAAAGTGATTTCAAATAAACTGTGTGTTTTAAGGAGATCTGCATGTCTTGTGTGGTACGTTTTCGTCTATCGCTTAACGTTTACAAGTTACAAAAGATTATACAAAATTCCTTCCCAATGAAGGGGCTTCCTAGGCGATTCCCAGCAAATTTAATATATGCATTTGATTTGTCATAAAAGTATTTTATATACGGCATTTTAATCAAAATCGTTATAGCTATTTTTTAGAAAATCAAAGCTTTGGAAGAATATTCGAAGTAAAGTGTAGTTGAGGGTGGGGATTATGTTGAAAATCTTCGTGTAGTATCCTTGGAAGACACTAAGCACAATTGCCAAGTTTGGTATTCATCCTATTTTTCGTCTTTGAGTTATGTGTTCACAGACAGATACAGACACACACACACACACACACACACACACACACACACACGCGGACATGTTTCCAAAAATGCTTTATTTGGATTCAGGGCGCCATAAAACATGTATTTTTGGTGAAATATCGACATCAATTTTAGGTGGAATACAATACTTCCCCTACTTACTATACGTTGTAGAGAAAGCAACAAAAATTACTGATAAATTTTAATCTTAAGATGACAATGATTTGATTAAAATTTAGAAATGTTGCTATCTTCCGTAATTAAGAAGATTATTTTATAAAAGTAGCTCACTGAAAGAAGAAAGCACTCATCTGCATCCTGATGGAATTTAATCGGACATCTTAAGGATACCAATCTGTGAAATTTCAAAAATCCACAATTTCAAGTCGATTTATTTGAAACGTTAATATGGTTATAAGGGTTCCATTGAAAGGGGATATACTATACATATATGAGAATTGTACATGTGAAAGGGGTATACCATACATATATAAGAATTGTACATATGAAAGGGGATATACCATACATATACAAGAATTGTATAGTAATAATATAATTCACCAAGAAACATGTTAAAATATTCAACATCCAACATTTGTACACAGCTTATTGTAAGAAACGGGCGAGCTAGCAAAATTCCAGGTAAAACATAATTCTAAGTAGAGCACACCTTTCACCAAGCCAACGAGCAGGGAACCGGTAACGGGAGGGGAAATAGAAAGAGACAGATAGAGAAAAGAAAGGGACGGAGATATTGAACCCGCTTCACAACGCGGCAGGGTGACGCGTAGGCGCACTAATTTGGAGTAATATATTCTCATACATGTTAAGGTAACGCGGTCTGAGGACCAATTAGAAACGTCATTACATTTTAAAAAGTAGAGGTGAGCGTCACTAGCTCAGGTATATAAGGGCAAACAAGACTTCCAGAACCCACACTCTCTCTTCTCTTCTAGAATTTCATCGGTACGAAGTGCTGCGCTCTTAACGAAAGATGCACGTGTGTGCATATGGGTGCGAGTGCGTGTGCAGATAATTAGGCTCCTGACTTACTTAAAGCGCTGGGATTGGAATAATGGGAAATGCTAGCCGTCTATAAATATTTAAATTGCTAATAAACTACACTGATTAAGGGCAATGAAGTATAGTGTTAATTTGCCTCACCCACGATAACCCTGAGAACCAAGAGTTAGATATTTATAGGTAAAGGTTAGGAATGGAAAACGCAACAGCCGAGAGCATCCATATCCGAGGAGCAACGCTGCAGCAGATGGCAGCAACCCAAGGATCGACACTTTCCAGATGCAACTGACAGACGTTTTCCCGCTACAAATACCGCCCAGCAACCGTTTCCCACTACACCATATAACGTGTCTTGAGATTACTCAGTATTTGCCAGTCGGTTTTAATGAACGACGTTATCAGCTCAGCGAGCCCCTTGTCTCAAAGGGAAGGTGTAGAAATGAACCTCGGACTGCATGCATTTCTGACTTTGTAAACAGATTGATATACTACGGGGTACAGAACTGTTTATCACTAGGACGTTTTGTGCGTTTGCACGCGAGATGGAAGTGCCACCGATCACAGTATTTGCATGGTTGACTGCTAAGCCGAGCTACAAAACCTGTCGAATTATTAAATTTACCTATCAGTATACATGCTGAGACTGCGAGTTTGCGAGACGCAACAAAAGACGTTCCAAATGTAAATACTGGAAAGATACGATACAAGTTCCCGTTTCACTAAGGTGATCTCAAAAGTCTTGACATCCACCCCTTTCACTCATCTTTCACTAGTCTTCTGCCAGAAAAAAATCAAACTCTTTAATAGCATATAAATCAACTATAGAGATGAATTTTTAATTATCTTATTAGTTTTGGAGAAAATAAGTATTAAATATGAGTATTAATTTTTTTTAAAATTTGTATGACAAATATTGTTTAATATCATCGGAACTAAGTGTCTTAACAAAATTTTATTGATTTACACTTAAAAGTATAAAAAAGTGTAACAATTTGAGAATGAAAATATGCCCAAAAATTAAAACCCGAGAAAGGACAGTTTAAAAATTATAACCCTAAATATCACTAATTCTGTCTTTATGCTGTTTAAAGAAATTTAGTCCGTATAAACACCCTCCTTCACTTTGTTGTTTTTTTTTGTTTTGTTCCTCTGAAACTAGTTTATTATTTAAAGGCTCCTGAAGCCTCTTTTGATGGTTTGTTAGCTTTTATATAGCCAAACGTATGTTTTAGTACAATTTTATAAGACTCTGAGACTTACATTCGGATATATAAATCGCTATAACATAAACTTTTTTTTATTATTGTGTTGTAATTTTAAATTATCAGTGGTTCAGGGGGCTCTTAAGTTAGTCCTTTCTATTTTCTGCAGATAATGTCTGCCACAGCAAGGGAACATTTACGCAAAAGTCCTTGGTGCACAAGGGATGTCAATGATATAATTGCTCGACGCTAAAGGTTAACAGAAACATTCTTAGGAATTGGTTTCGAAAAGTAAAAGGGTGATGTCGTGCATAAAGAAAGAAGTGGTAGACCAACTAAAGTTACGCCAAACACAAAGAGAAGGATCAGAGGGATATGTAAAAATAAACTTACTGGAATAGAGAAATGTTGTCAAGAAATTGAATTTATTGGCTGATTTCCAAAACCATGAGAAGGAAATTGGAGTCACAACAGTCGAACGCTATATGAGGGGTAAAAATGTGTACATAGAACCAGTTAAATCTACTCTCAGTGAAAAAAATCACTGATCGTAAAGTGTAAAATGAGCCCATACTCTTTTTATAGATAAAAGTCCAATTGAATTCAGCTTTAAAGCAAACAAACAAATCCAGAATTCATAAAAACAATCCTGTTAGGACTTCTCCAGTCCTTATTCCAAAATTTGCCCTAAAATTTATGTGCCACGGTATGGGAGAAAAGATTTACACATTGTTCCTCAAAAGCAGACTGTCACCGAATAATAATTGTAGACGGCAAATTTTGCCAATATTCAAGAACACCATAGATGACCCCTCCAAGATTCCCAGGTGCATTATGTGCAATTTAATGCACGATGGAGCAACAGCTCATACTGCAAAGGCATCCATAGTATAATGAATAATTTGAGACTAAAGGATTCATATACTCCCTACAAAATAATTTTACAGCATACAGGTGATAAAGGATGGCTTCAACAATGAATGACTGGCCAGTAAATTCGCCTTAATTCAGTATCACTAAACAATTGTTGACCAAACTTCAAGACAGTGTTTTTAGGCAACCCAGACCACGCACAGGGATCAATTAGTCGCCAGGGTTCAACAAGAATGGAAAATAATCACCAAAACTTTATCAATGATTTGATGCAAAGATTCCTCGAAGCATTACTGCATGCCATGCCAATGGCGGTCATACTGAGTACTAGATTTTATGTGTGTTAGACACATACATGGTTTTTATAATGATGGATAAATATTGTTTTAGTTAAAGATGTTATTTTTAAAAGCTTGGGGGTGACCTGTGGTGTCGTTTAAAAGTTTGTACAGCTATAAAAGTGACATAGAACTAAAGAAGAAGTTTTGTAGTGTTTAATAACACTAAACTCCATATTTACGAAGTTTTCTAATTTTTGGACTTTTTTCGCAGGTGGGCCCAATAAATTGGTTTGTGAGATAATGGGATCATGAAGTTACCGAATTTAACTTGGTGGGATAGGACTTTTAATATCCCTTTAAGGAATGCATTCCTCTCGGAAAATAAGTGGCGGCTGACTCCTTTGGTGTAAATTTATATCCTCTATAGCAGAGGTGGAGAACACGGGAATCACGAGTCATTTTGATTCGCAGGCGCCGTTCCCTCTCTGCCACATTCCATTTGCTTTTCACGTGCTGCTGGGTGATGCAGTGCGTGTTGCATATCTGGTGACTCACTGAAGGAACCTTGCTCTATAGTAACGGTAAAGCAGAATAAAAATAATTACTAAACTGACAAAACTGCATTTTTATGTTGCGTTTCTCAGAGTATACTATTTGCATCATCCTCTTCAAAAATACAAATAAAACTACAAAACTAGGGCATTTTTACTGCGACACAGTAATCTTCGGAAGTCGATACTTTTTTGCGGAGAGATGTGCTCCTATAAATCACAGCTCTGGTGAAGCTAGTGAATTAGAGCGAAGTATGTGCAAACTAATTCTGTTCTATCTCCTCTTAAGTTTGTTTTTCGAAAGTGGTTGGAAAATAACGAAGGGCATGTGTTAAGGGAGATTACAGCAGAAATGATTTACTAACTCCCGTCTTAGACTGCGCCGCGCCACTTACAAAAATTTCGACGTGTAATAGGGGAAAGAGGTTGTGGCGAAAGTTTGGATTTATGGTGGAATGTTTGTGTTCAAGGATGTACGGGCGTTGAAGCGTTGAACGAGTTCAGTAACACAGTTGTGCTTCTTGTTCTTTGTCCCACTTCCGATTCGTGGAGCAGAATCATGTGCCGTGTAGTGATGCGAGATAAGAACTGATCTTGTTAGATTTCTTCTGCATGGCTGCATCAACCGTTTTCTCTCTTTTGGAACACATCCATTTTATTATTGTTCCAACAAGGGACTGCAGAGGTTCACTGGAAATGCTAATGAGCAAGCGTTGGAATATATCTTTGGAATGATATTCCATAGCTCTGGTTCCTGCGTCAAGTTTCTGTCTTTCTGAACCTAACATTTCCCTTTTAACTTTAAGATTCACTTTATTAACAAACGGATAAAGTCACAGTTAAAATTGAGCAGATGCGCAGTTGCTAAATGGGGGGTTAAGCATTTAGTTGCTGCTTTTTGCTGTGAGAAATAAAATCAGAAATGATACCCAATACATGGACCCACAGATTAATAATATGGTAGAAACAGAAAAAAATTAGCAATACAATAGTCTTCATGTGAACAAGTATGTTTCATTATGGTTGTAATAATTTAATTCGGCTAGCTTTTATTTTAAAGTGGAAAATAAATCTAGTATTAACGCAGATTAAAAATTATAAGTGTTTTAATAACATTCTTCCGTACAATATAAAGAAGAAAATGTAATATCGATGTTTAAAATATGAGGTAAATAACTATACAAGAATATCATTTCTATCAATAATTACAACCTTTGTTCAAAAGTTTTAAACACCAGACCAAAAAAGGCAGACCGAAAAAATTAATACCAGAAGAGCGTGTTATGATGTTTAAAGCACGCTTCACAAGCTATTCCATATTTGTATTAATAATAAATAATAGGAAACACAAGGGGAGTATAAAAAATTTATTTTGCATTTATTGATTTGGGGAAAACATGTGATAGTGTTACACCCACAAATTTCGGTCCATTATGGAAGATAGGGCCACCCGTCACATCTAGTAAATTCAACGAAAAGCAGTGGGTATACAAGCTATACGATTGCTACTAAAGCTTATGTTTCTATCTACTACATCTTAATCCAAATACGTCTTGCAGAAATAGCTACATTACACATTTCGTATAAATACAAAGAGAACAACGATAGTCAAATATTTAATAACTGACCTTGAAATTCCATACTGTTTCCATGACATCGCGATAAACAACTGAAAATCGAGAGACAAAAGAATGACAAGGATTGAACAATTCGAACCTTTAATAGAATATTCCAGAAACGGTTTATGCTACAGAAAAACTTATTTTAAGTAAAATGCGTGTTTTATATACACCTGCATTTTTTGTAGGGTGCATTTTCGTATATGGCTTAATTATACAAAATTCTTTCCGAATGACGAGGACTTCAAAGGTTATTCCCAGAAAATTAAGGTATAAATTTTTCATGTAAATATGTTTAATACATGGAATTTTATAAAAAAATTCGAGGCATTTTTAGAAAATTAAAATATTCAAAAATTTTTCCATGTAAAGGGAGTAGAGATGGGGGATTTTCTTACATCTTCGTGCCACATCTTTGGATGGTACTGAACCTAAACACCAAGGGTGGCACTTGTCCGAATTTTTGTTTTTGAGTTATGCTGTTCACAGACACAGACACACACACACAAGCTTAGTCGGGCCTTTTTCTAAAACTGCTTCTTTTTTGGATTCAGGGAGCTTAAAACCTGAATTTTTGGGTGGAATGCAATACCTTCGCTACCTACTATGTACTCAGTAGAGAAAGTAAAACGATTCGTTCCTGTCCATAATCTCGTTGTCACTGTGGGAAAATATAAGTTAATGGCTTCTTCATGATGACAATGCATGACAGCAACAGTGGTTAGGCGAATACAATGAATTTCAATCCGTGGCCACAAAAATGACAAAAGTAATTTTAAAAGCTTGCTACAACTGAGGATAGCCGCAAACTCGAAATGTAGTACACAGAAAATGTAGAGCTCTTTAAAGCAGGCCATTTTTGAGATTCGCGTGATTAAAGGTTCCAATTGTTAATTTCTTGGTCATTCTTTGAAGTCCTTTCAACATTCAGTTTTTCTCACGATTTCGTGGAAAGATTATGGAATTTTAAGGCCAACGTATAGCGTCCAGGTCTTAAACATTTGACTATCGGATTTCTCTTTGTATCATAACAAAATGTGTAATGTAGCTATTTCTGCAAAGCTTTATTTGTATTGTTTGTAGATATGAAAGCAAGCTTTAATAAGAATAGCTTGTATACTCGGTAATAAACGATAGAGAAGGTTATGTGAAAGTATGGCATCATATTTTTTTTAAATTGAAAATCAAAATCAGATAACGAATTTCATTTTTCATAAGCAACCGTGGCATCAGGCATTCACTACTTTTGGGTCAGTCTCTCCTCCATTGTGGTAATAGATAGATACATAGATAAGGTATCGTTATTGGTTTCAAATTACTGAAGTTATTACACAAGTATTTAGTGCATGGGTCATTGACCTTACATGCATATTTTAGATAAAAGGCATGGTGACAAAATGAACAACAGGAAAAGAAACAATAAAAAAGAACAAGAAAAAGGAAAATAGAGATTTATTACCTTTGACTAACTGAACAAATTTCCCCTAGCTTCGCGCACTTTAGACAAGAAATTGCCCATGTTTTGCCAGTTCCTCTGGTCAGCTAGCAGATCCCAACATGCGAATATCTTTCTTGACGGACTTAAGAATTTTTCTTTGAGTTTAATTGTTTGCTGGTTCTCCCACTGAGCGCATTCCGCCAAAATATGTACCCAGTCCTCTTCCAAATCACAGAATCTCCTGCCAGAATTGTCAGCCATTTTCTGTGCCCTCCAGCTCCCCAGTGTAAACAATTCCATTCCTGATCTTTCCTTTCTTCTTAATTTAAGTACATATGCCTCTTTACCCAAATTCAATTTTATTTCATTTGCTATACTTAGAGAAGGTTTAATTTTACAATGTGATTCTATTTCCTGTTAGTTGATGTCTCTTAGTATTCTTTTGACACCTTTCCATTTGTTTTTGCTTTTTGCCATACTGACCCCACTCCTATTCTCCTCAAACCCCTTTCCAAAGGAGTAGCATGGGAAGTTGTTCCCATGCCCCATTGTAAATGTTTTCGGTAGCGAACTAAATTCTCTTGAAAATTTGAGACTTCAGAATATACGATAGGTCGAATTGCAAAACGTGTCTTGGACACATACTAGTATAATAGTTGATTGATAATCAACTTATATTACATCAAATGGGATAGGTTTCCGTCTAGCACTTCTGAACGTTTCTGCCCAAACACCAGAAAGCTGAGCATTAGCTCTGTCATTAATTAAACCGACATTCTTATCACATCCTAAGAACATGCTAAGTTTCACCAACATGAAACTTAACACCTTCTTTCCCATATTGCAATTTACTTAGAATTTTCTTTCCCTGTATCCCAGTTATTTTTGTCTCTGTATCTCGTGACTCAGCCGGTTCCTTGTGTTTCCGAAGGATTAGAAAGCAGGTTTACCCTGTAAGCTAACACATGACTTCACAAACCCCCCCAAAAAAGTGACTTAGAATGTTCTTTCTGTGGACCCTTTATAAAGACATAGAATCCTTGAGACACAGAACCACATCAAGAGAAAAAGAGGAATAAGGAGAAAGCCATGAAACTATGTAAAATTTATTAGTGACTTTTTAAATTAAGAAATTTATTGTAAAACAAAATATAAAGCAAAGAACAAAAAGGTGTAATAGGAATCATTTAAATAGGTACCCAGATAAAAGTATGTTTTAAATAATAACTGAGTTATGTGAAGAACGCTAGGAACGCGAATACGGAATTAATGCGATGCTTGTCAAAGAAAAAAAAAATCAACAATCAAAGAGACGCCGTTGTAACATTGAATGCACAGGACGCGCTATCATCGCAGAAGCGAAAATTGCTGAAGATGTTCGAGGAGGAAAGAAGAACTGATAATGATTCAGTAAGGGGAGCAAGTGTTACAGCGAGATCATTATAGTTAAGTGAGAAATATCCGTGAAGAATAAATATAGCTCCCAGAGAACGAATCGATAAAGCTTTAATTCCATGTAGATAAGCACCTGGACTAGATCTCGCGAGGCAGGGTTAGGGAATTATAGTTCCTAACTAATTTGTAACACATTGAATAAGAATAAGGAGTAATTAACTATAAAATAAGCGGCTCCAGTAATTGATCAATACTTAAATAAAATCAGGACCGCAACCACAGTATCCTTCTTGGGACTTTGTTAACTAGAAAGAAAACAATTTCAACATCATGTAATAGAATTATTATCAAAATATATTAATATCCAACATTTTAGGAAAAGGAGATATCAGGAGTCTCACCGCAGTAATAAAAGATTCAGAACAATAATTGTTTTAACCTGAGAAAAAATATTTCCAAACGCCACATTACCAAACATCGACGAGCATTCATTACACCGTTCTATGCTACATCATTAAATTGTATTTTTAATCAATGCACATTAAAATGGTGTAATTTTCCAATAAATTATTTTTCTGGAAAATCTTATTTGTTGCATCACATGAGTTTCACTACTTACTCTTCTACAAACTATTCTTACAATTTCCATAATCGTTACTTCTTGTAATCTAAGGTTTCAATTCACATTTAAAATTTTTCTTGTACAATAAAGTAGGTAGGGCAATAAGACTCAGATGTTTAAGGAGTTTGTCACTCACTGTGTGACGACTTTTGAATCCCATTTGTTTGCATGGCTACAGGAAGAATACTAATTAGGACTGCCATTTGAGAAAAGTATATGAATTTGAAAATTCAAACCGATAACAAGGAATACCTCCGAAATGGTTAACACAACAAAAAATTGACATAAAATGTATACTTTAATGAGATATAGTTATTGTGTAGTAGAACTTTATCCATCTCTTGTAATGCATTAGTGGTTAAAAAATCATTCAGAATGAAGAGGTGTTTAAGGTTAGAAAATTCAAAATACTAAAACAGGATATTTAGTTCATGTATTCATGAGATTAATCAGAACAATATATATCGTTTAAATATCGATAATGTTAATAATTGAATATTTCTAACGTAGTTCAACAGAATAGTTATGCGAATAAGGAAAGAAGACTAAAAAAAAGTAATGTACGTATAGAAAATATTTTTAATTCACTTTCAAGTACAATTTCATTAATTCCTTCAATATAAGCACCGGCAAAGTTTTGCCACCAGCCTTTTGCCAAATGTCGGGAAGCCGTTAACAACGTGTTATTGTTGGAGCCCCCTACTGCTCGAAGTACAGAAGCCACGTCAGAAAATCAGATGCCCTGGAGAGGTTTCTTCAACTTAGCAAACATGTCGAAGTCACAAAGATTCGTGTCAGATGAGTACGGAGGGTGTTCCAACACCTCCCAATGTCACCGTTGCATTGGAGTTTGGTTACATACAACAAGTGTTGTCATGCAACATAATAGGGAGATTCTCTCGCATAAAGGTGGTGGTTTGCGCCGCACAGCCTGGCGCAGATGGTGCTGTAGAAGTCACAACAGTACTCTGCGTTGACAGTTTCTCTTGAAGCACAGCATGCGCAAGAATGACACCCTGATAGACGTATGCCACAATCAGTATAATCCTCACCTGATTGGGTTCCTGTCGAACTTTCGTAGACGTGGCGAACCTTGGTAACGACATTCATTTGGTTGACGCTTTAATTCAAGCTTTTAGTGCATACGGGTGTCACTTTTGTATGACGGTGAGACGATGTGGAATCCAGCGGGATACGATCCCCCTCAGGTTAAGACATTTCTGCAGTATGTACACACCGTTTGATGACTGATGGATAATTCCCACTTAGTCCATCTTAGGACTTTGGAAAAGAGACCACTCAGAATGCCGACGTACGTGGAGCAATCCGCAATCTCATTCCGACCCACACGAAACCCTTGGACCCATCGTACAATCTTCCTCTACGGTAATGCATTCCCGCCACAGACTTCACGTAATCCTTGATAACATTAGATGCATTTTTTCCACGGGCAACCTCATTGTAATCCACTGATCACATTTTGCATACATGATTTAGAGCGTTAGAAATGACACTGTCCACTTCAACGCCGCACAGTAACTCCCCTTCTAACTGGTTCGACTGTTTTATGCACTCTACACATCGATAACAGTACCACCTCAGTGCTCCCATATCCTGCATGCACCGATCTTCTGCGACATTCTGGATTAAGCTGCCACTACTTTGTTTATAATCCTCGTACTCAAGGTTAGTAGCCTTAGGCGTTGGAAAGTTTAGACACTTAGAAACATTCACACAAAGCGGAGCAAAGAACAGCGAAGAATCCTTAGAGATTATTGTTATTCCTAATGGTGACACCACGTGCACAGTTACCGTGAAGGGCTTGGGCAAGACATCGAAGCTTCTAGAGTCACCTAAAACTTGCACCGCAAATATTTCGGAAGTTAAAAGTGCTATGATGTGCAGTTTTCACAGCATTGATTGATAGTCACGGGCTCGTACATTTAGCCTATAAACAGATTTTAATAATACTGAGAAAGTGTATTTTTTAACAAACATACAATTTTTTAACTGGAACAATGCCTAGTTACATTAACAGAATAAAGATAGGATAAATTAAAATGCCAATGGTCTTTGTTGCAGGATTCTAGTGCAAGTGGTTTCCGAGAATTCGTAGTTTGAAATGTTTCCACCCCGACAATTGTTTCTCACATTCAACCTCCTTAGTTGCTAGGTACGATTTTGTTATATTTGTTTTCATTGTGTTTTCTCTTCATTGATTGTATTGCGACTTTCTGGTCCCTTAGTTTGTGACAGTTCAAGCAGTAAGTCGTGAGTGGAAGAGGGGGTTTTCTAATGCAGAAAAAGCCGAAATTCTCAAGGTGTATGTAGAGTGTACGAAGAATGCAGTTCGTTCCTGTACGGTGTGTGCGGAAACGTATTCTAATAGACGTCAACCATCTCGGCAATTATTTATCAACCTCTTCAACCAATTACGTAAAAGTGGTACTGTAATACCTAGGAAACGTAACAGAAACAAACAAGTGACTGGAGAAGGGACAGAAATGAATGTTTTGACTGCTGTTGCAGTAGATCCGCAAATTACTTCCCGCACAATTGCACGTAGAAGTGGCCTAAGTCAGGCTAGTGTACTGCGCATTCTCCATCGACATAGGTTCCATCCCTATTCACATCTCTGTCCATCAAGAGCTGCATGGAAACGATTTTGAGAATCGTGTTAACTTTTGTACATGGGCATTAAGTCATGATACTCTAGATTCATCATGTATCTTGTTTAGTGATGAGACAACATTTACTAACCATTGTCAGATAAACCGCAGAAACATGCACTATTGGTCTGTTGACAATTCCCGTTGGTTTCGTCAGGTGGAACGTCAGACTCTATGGAGTTTAAACGTGTGGTGTGGGATAGTGAACCATCAGCTCATAGGCCCTTTGTTCATAGAAGGAACAATGAACTCGCACAAGTATCGCAGCCACCTGCTATCTGCCACAGATGCCAGAAGACGTTCCTTTGCAGACTAGGAGGAACCTGCGGTACCAACATGATGGCTGTTCAGCCCATAGTAAGTACTGCAGCTGTCTTAACGGATTGTTTCTAAATCGTTGGAATGGACGAAGAGGACCTGTACCTTCGCCGGCCCGTTCACCGGATCTAACCGATTTAGACTTTTTTCTGTGAGGTAGGCTGAAAGATACTATCTACAAGGATGTACCAACTACACCAGACGATGAGAAACGACGTATTACTGCTGCCTGCTCTGAAATTTCCGCTGTAATGTTAGAACGTGTGCAGCAGTCTTTGCACAGCAGAATGGAAGCGTGCATTGAAGCTGCTGGTGGTCATTTTGAACACAACCTTTGAAGGGCTATGTTCTCTTTACTTGTAATAATCCACAGAAGTATTGTAATTCCCTTTTGTTTTTCTTTAGTTTGAGCTACCACAGGTTGTACAAGTGTCGGTGCGTAAAAGATTCAAAATAGGATTTCTCGTAAACCACTTGCACTAAAATTTTACAACAAATACCACTGATACACTAATTTACCCTACCTTTATTCTGTTAATGTAACTAGGCATCGTTCCATTTAAAAATTGTATGTTTGCTCAAAAAATGCACTTTTTCATTATTATTAAAATCTGTTTAAAGACTAAATGCACAAGCCCCTGACTGCCAGTCAATGCTGTGAAAACTGCACATCAATAGGACTTTCCATTTCCGAAATGTTTGCGTGTAAGTTTTAGGCGATTCACCGTGTATACCACTAAGATACCATTCGTAGAAATCAGAAAAAACACGAATTTTCGGAACCAATCACAAAATGAGAACAAAAGTCCACCGATGTAAATATTATTAAAGTTAGTTAGTTACAGAACTCTAACGCGTCATTCACTCACTTACGTAGTTGAGTACTATACAGTCATCGAAAACACAACACTTACTCCCTACAATAGGATTGTCATAGATTTGTTATACATTCAATATCGAGAAGTTATAAACAGTTTTTAACATCACCGAAATCAACGACGGGAATGAGTAATTAATATGGAATTGCAAGAATTCAAGAAGAATACTTCAGAGTTAAAATACTCCGTAATAATAATGCAATACACAGTGAATTCGTCAGCATGACGACACTAAAGAAAACGCGATGGGTTTAATGGATGCATACATACAAATACAGAAACTCTAACATATTTATACACTTAAGATATTTTGGTATAATATTATTGAGATAGTAACATAATTACAGCGTAAATATTTCATAATTTATTGCTGAATGACACCCATGCACAGACGAGCAAGAGTCTATGCCGAGGTTGATTACCCTGCAGCGTTAACTACTCTTTGCGTACTATCGCAAATGGCGCTACGGTTGAATCCATTTATGCCGCCCAATGCATATTTCATTGGCAATGTAAATAATTTCATCATATAATATTTTAATAATGATAATAAAATACTTAGAGCAGCTTTTGATAAAATAAAAAATAAAGAATGTGTTTGCATGTAAAGGATAGTTTGAAGTCGGGAGATTTTCTTGAAAATCTTAGTCTATCCCAGTAAGTTAAATACCAATTTTGGTATGAGAAAACGGTTAACGAGTACTTCGGTACTTAACCAGCTTTTCCTTTATTACTTATGTTGTTCACAGAAACACACACGTGCTAAGCTTTTTTGATATTCAAAACGTGTATTTCCGGTGAAATGTTGGTGTAGAATTTTTTGTTCGAATGCAATACATCATCTACTTTCTATATATGTAAAGGTATCAAAAGAAGACAGGAAATTGAATTGGGTGTGTAATTATATACCTCTTTACTCCAATTCAATTTTATTTCATTTGTAATTTCATTAATTTCATTAATTTCACAACCCGATTTAATTCCTTAACTTAGGAAGAAAGGAAAATCATTAGTGTCCTTCCGTGGTGTAGTGGTTACTATGCTGGCCTCTAATTCACAAGGTCGCAGCTTCTAACTCGGCGGGGGGCGATGGGTTCTTTTCGGGCGTAAAAATCCTTAGCATGGCTTCCTTCGGAAGGGAAGTAAAGTCGATGACCCCGTGTCGTAGATTTACGGCAATTAAAGGAACCTCAAGCCTGATAAAGAGGCCTCTGAGCAAAATTACCGGTGTTTCACGCTCAATATAGTATGGGGTGTTGAGATCCACAGCAGTTAAAGAGCGTCCATAAATAAAAATTCAATTTTAAGGAAAGATCAGGAATGGCATAGTTTATACTGGAGGGCTGGAGGGCACAAAAAATGATTGACCAGACAGGAAAATCTGTTCATTCTGTATTTGGATGAAGACTGGGTACATATTTTGGAGAAATGCACACATCGAGAAAACCGGCGAATAATTAAACTTTAAGTCCTGGTAGAAGGAGATAGGCATGTTTGAATCTACTGGCTGACCCGAGGAACTGGCAAAAGATAGGCAGTTTAATGGTTAAAGTGTGCAAAGCCAGATCAGATTTGTTCGTTTAGTCAGAGACAACGTGTCTTAGTTTTTCCTTTCTGTTTGTCTGTTTTTTTTCTTTTTGTTAATTTAATGTGTTTTTTAAATATGAACGTACGTTAATAACTCATGCTCTGTTTTTGTAATAAATTCAATAATTTAAAGACAGTAAAGATATCTATTTTTCTATCCATTAGATATTAAATAAGTAGTGCAGAAGCTAAAAAACGTCTTTGTGTTGTCATTTGTTTATCTTAATGTTGAGGTTAGCTATTTTATCACTACCGATGTTGACAGCAGTTTTTAGAATTCCATAACTCATTCAATTGTACACTCTTTTTGTGTTCTCTGACCTGACATTTGAGAGAGTTGTGATTTAATTTTATACAAAACGAGTAAGAAAGTAATTATTTATTATATTCGCAGAATAGTCTAAGTTTGAGGTTACGAGTTTCATCGGATGAATTTGCAAGTGTCAACACTCGCGAGTAATGTCGATAAACTTCACGTTGGATTACCTATGATGGAATCTAACTGCTTTTGTTGATGGTACACATCTTTCTTTATGCAAGACGAAAACAGGCTCTGACGTCATTCGTTAAGAAGCAAACCTTTAATAATGCATGTTGTAACCACAGAGAACCCTTCTCTCGTTCCTTAATCCTATGAAAAGCAACAGTCTGAGAAGAAAGAGCCCTTGGCTTTAGGAAAGGAACAATAACACGGGATTGGACGTGAACCTCGGGCCTTACAAACGAGTGCCAGTTGTGCCCTGGGATTGATAAGCCGGAGAAACGCTAGCAAATGTTAGTTCTACATGCATTATACACACGCAGACTGGTCCCTTAAGGGTATAATCCTGCCAGTGCTCACAATCGGCGTGCGGGCTACCATTGTATAATATTATAGAGAGTCTGACACGCCACAATGCAGAATCCCATTTAACTTTGGGCAAAGTTTCTCAACGAGGACCAGGAAATGGGAAGCAAAGGGCGGTAAGTAGCTGTACATTGAAAGATTTAACACTGCCACCATATTACCTTTTGCTTGAGTCGCTTCGCTACAGATCTTACCACTTGGAGGTTTTATGTGTGCCTAAGTGATAAGTGCGTTTCTGAAATGGGGTCATACAACTGTCTCTAAATTCACTCACAGAATTATACAGAAATACATGTAGGGGAAGAACTCCGATGACCTGCATTCACATGACCTTCTCTACTCACATTTCTGTAAACTATTCTTGTAAAAGCTTGTTATTCTACCCACTTTTTAATAGTTAATATAAAATTTCAGTAGAAAATTACACATTTGTTTCCAGATCTAAGAAGGGTGCAGTAGGCTAAAGTGCTAGTCAATTTTCAAAAAGCAAATTGCTATGTGATGGGTTTGAAATTCTAATCTGTTTTGCATGACCCAGAAAAAAATGGACTCTGTGTTACATTTACATAACTTCTGTACTCATTCTTAAATAAACTATTACATAAAATGCTTATTATTTAATCGACATCATACTAATAAGGATTACAATTTACAGAAATTGTTTTATTACTCATATATAAGGGGATAATGGAATATAGTAAACTTAAGCGATAGTCTGCTAGAGGGAAGCCTGTCGAACCTCCACTCTGCTGAGTCGTGTTTCCCCGGCCTCACTAAAGGGACGACTCCGAGGGACCCTCCCGTGGCCGAGTTGTGAAGCCTAGAACCGTTAGGGAACTTTGAGCCTCTCTGTCGACTTGCACTGGCGCCGCTCGACAACCCATAGGTCTCCTGTGGTTTCCTCACCTCATCCGTTCCTCCCGGGGATGTACGTTGGGGATCGAAGTACTAGGTGTCCCTCAATTAACTAGTCCTGTCCTATCCTATTGTATCCTATCCTAAGCAACAGTCAAATATCTTAAACGCAGATCACTATGTGATGACTTTTAAAACCCGTTCTGTTTGAGTAGACACAGAAAAGAAGGAAACAAAGGAATAGTTGGAGTTGATAAAAGTACAAAGCATTTTATAATTCAAGACTGTAATAAAGAATATATCGGAAATGTTTGCACAAAAAAAGTTGACAGACATTGTGTTATTTAACGAGATCTACATACTTTGTTTAGCAGGTTTTTGTGTGTCTGTTACAGTTTGCAAATTATATTCACTCAGGATGAAGAAGACTTGGCAGCTATTCCCAGAAAGTTCAAGAAATATATTTTATTTGTGATGCTAATATCTTAAACGTATGGTATTTAAATCAAAATCATTAGAGCCAGTTTTGTGAACATCAAAAATAACGAAGGTCTTCATGCAAAGGGTAGTTTGAGGTGGAGAACCATCTTTTCGTTACTGTGATATGCTGTTCATAGAAAAACAGTCGCGCGCGCATATGCATACATTGGCATACCTTTTTTACTAAAAAAATACTTTTTTGTGGTTCAGGGAGCTTCAAAAGGTGTATTTCCAATAAATTTCAATATCGAACTTTTGATGGAATGCATTACTCCCTATACTCGATATAGACAAAGTAAGAATGATTTAATCATGGCTATAATACATCCTATGTTGTCCGGTATCACAGAGAGACGTATATTCCAAGATTGGCTGCACAATTCTGGCGAATGGAATAGTTTATTGAAAAATGAAGTAGTTATTTTGTTGTGCCCCACGCTTTGGGAGCCAATTTGAAGAAAGTTTGTTGCTGCTACGTATGGAAACCCAGTTTGAAGAAGATGTATTATATTTCGACTGTTGGGGAGCCGAACTTGAAGTAGTTGCAACCGCACGTATGGTAAAAAGTTTCCGGTAGCCTTCGCCCCTAAAATGTACTTTCCGGTGGCTTTTGCCCCAAGTTTAAAAATATTAACTTTGTAATTCTGACTGTTCCATTAAATATTATATATTTATGTTTGCCTCGCCGGCGTCAGTATTTACTTTTTTAGAGACATGAATGTCTTAGCAGGGACTGAAGAATGTAGGCTTACACAGATTATATTTTTACTTCTCTCCTTTTATTTATACTTGAGACGATTTAAATAACGCTTCACTGATATAGAGAGAGACCTCTGAGATTTTTTTATTAATTACTTGCACTTTTTAACACGTAAACTAATTTTGTCTTGCACAAAATACGTATTAAATTTCTCGAGGACCCATCTCGCGTCCGGTTAGGACCACTGTCTACAAGTAGTACGTCCGGTTATGAGCGCTGTCTACAAGTAACTGACTTCTGAATTTGTAAATTTTCCTCCATTTTAGTTTCTGATTGGCTAATCCCAGTCCAATAGAATACGTTAATTTAACTAAAGCTTTTTCTGGTTGTTGATTGGCTATTTATTAAAATGCCTCAAAAATTACATTATTGTTACTCCAAGAATTATCAGTAGCATTTAAAATTTCTAATTCATTATTGCCTCAAAGTTACCTCATTGTTAGCAACTTATAACCTATTTTTCTCAGAGCTCCTACATTATTAAATTACGTAATACATTCAAATAATTTTATTAAACATGTGAATATTAATATAAACATTAATACTATAACTGTTACATACATTTTTATGGATTGTTATATACACATATTGCTTTAAGGCGGGCTGTTATTGAATTTATAAATTATATAATTAGACTGAAATTTAAGTGTTAAAAGTTCTGCCTCAAAAATATTGATTCAAGGAATTCATAAATAAATGTACCTCATATAACAGCGTAGAAGGAGAAACAAAAAATTTCCTAGAAACGGAACATTTAACGACGTTTGTGTATAACTGACGTTTATGATGGAGCATTTGGCGATGCTACTTCATCAAGGCCCTAAATGGGAGATAATGACAATAAGGGTTTAAAGCGTTTTCAAAATCCCTTTACCACCATCTTTTCCTTAGAAGATAAACATAGCTCTTCATTGTTTAAAAATATTTTGAACAGGTCAGATTCACTGTCAAGACACTGATGGTACCTACATTGGTAGAACTAAAAGAAATTTTGAAACACGTTTGGGTGAACATCAAAAAAGCATTAAATTAAAACAACTAGATAAATTTGCTGTTGCTAACCATTTATGGGCTTCAAATCATGCGATAAGACCAAGAAATCAAGCTAGTTAAAACCATTCAGATTTCATTAGAATTGGAAATATGGTAGAAAAAATTATATATCATAATATTAAAAATATTTTGAAATTTTAAATTCCACCATTTGATACTATGGTGCAATTCATTCAAATAGCTCATAGGAGACGGGAGGAGAGACAAAAGAATTCTCCATTTACATCGCAGATGGTAGTTGTTCCGGTTCAGAAGGAAACGGAAGAAAGCGATACGAGTAGGAACCAGTTACAACATAGGGTAGTGATTTCGCCTTCTACTTCACATATAGGAGTTCCGGAGAGCCGGTACGGCAGTCGACATGCCTAGTTGAGGATGGAAATGAAGGTTTTACCGAGAACGTCTCTTTGTGGCCATCAACATCAGGAGCCAGTGAAGTAAATTAAAATGAAGAGATCAATTATGCATTTTTCTGTAATGATCATGGCATCTTCAATTCTGCTTCTTACAATCAATGGTAATTAATTGTTCTTCCGCACAAGCCGAGTGTAGGACACGGTTGGAAATGTAGAATTAAACGATTGAAAAATTCAACGCTCTAGCCGGGATTTAAACCAGCCATCTTCCTTTTTCCGATCGGTGATCTATCCAACTGTGCTACCACGGCAATATGTCGGTACGACTTATATTCCGCAAGTGACTTGCACTTTTTACCGGTAAATATCGGCCGTGGTTCAAATCCCGGCTATGGCACTGAATTTCACTCGTTTGATTCTACCTTTCCAACCCTGTCCTACACACGTCTTGTGTGGAAAAACAATTAATTACCAATAACAAAATGCATTCCGATTCCTACAAATAATTTGTTAATTGTTTTCAATAATTTGCGCTTTTAAATATTACTGCAATAATAACATTTATAACTTACATTGCTGGGCACTTATTACATCCTTATAATATTGTGTGCCTTCTTCTAGTTTACCACGCTGATTGTAGCAAATACTTAGTATTAAATGATCAAACTATTCTTATGAAGCAAAACTCTTTGTAGCTAATGCAATATAAATATTTGACTGCAATTATGATCTTCGGGTAAATATACATTTTATTTGTAAAACATTCCTAGTAAATGCTGCTCTTGATCTCCAAACACACTAGATAAATTTCCTCGTCACTTGATGAGTCGTATTTTTATTCATGATTTGGAATTTATTCTTAGAATTACCTATAATAATTTAATGACATATTTGCATGTACAATATTCCTGGTAAAAATAAGAATATGTACAAAAATAGATCAAGCGTTATGAAACTACTCTATCTAGCAAAGCAAAGTTTTTCATCAAATTAATTTTCACGTGGTGAAGTAATGGCTCACTTTGCATTGTGTATTTTTTAATAAATGGATCGATTTCTCAAAACAGCGCGCGTGTGTGTGTGTGCGCGCGCGCGCGTGCGTGCGCCTGTGTGCGATTTAAATTGTTTCCTTCACTCAATGAAGCATATAAGATGCTGCGGTGTTTTTATAAAAACATTGTTGCATTTGGAAGACGTTCGAAGTGGTTGGGTGTAAACAGGAACAAATACTAATTATAAATGTCCCATAAATTCACAATATGGAAATTTAATTTTATTGCTTTAATTTTGCTCCCAACTGAATCATGTGAAATAACTGAGACCCATTTCGAAGAGTTTCATAGCCTCGCAAACGTTACTCCGAAAATTCCATATTAGAAAAGATCTCAGTACACACCGTAATCTACATGTGTCCGCTAGAATTGAGGGATTAACCTCAGGAGAGTGTGAGACTAATCAGGAGATGCACCTCTACGCATGCTTTAGGGAGGTGCAAATAGTAGTGTACTATGCGGCGGTACGTCCGTCATGGTCATTAATTTACCTCACCTTTGAAACAGTCACCGATGCCGCTCACTTACGTTCCCGCAGTTCCTCTCATGGTTCCTCCGTCCTCTGCAGTTTCTCGTTGTCTTTGCCATTTGTGCATCGACAGTGTTGGTTAAAGCGATGGATATTTCCTTTTGATAAAAAGGACGTTATCCTCGGTTCGTGGTGGCAGACCAAAGACAAGAATTTAACATTCTAAATCACCAGTTTATTCTTTTCTCACATTTACCAAGGAACTGGTATAGGAACTGTTGTCACCCACGACAATTTTCTTAGCGACGCACTTTATTTCGGCAACTTCTTTACACGCATTTGTATGACTTTTCGCGGATTTGGCGTCTATTAGCCGCTAGTTAGTTGTAAATAATCTGATATGGGTGTCCCCAACTGAATACCTGATCGCACTTCGCAATCTTAATTTTTAGGCGGCAAATCGTAGGACTTCACGTAACACCCATCGAAAATGTTGGAGCTACCCCCAGAATTGACTGAATAGTCTCTTTTTGTAGTACCTACCACCTGTATCTTACCGTTTCCTCATTGGCTATTAATTCGCAGTCTTAGAAGCGTTATATGTTCCCCCGTCTCCCTTCATGCACACCATAATCTTTATTGTCACAATTCTGTTTTCAATATGGACAAGCGGCTTCCCGGGCTTCTCTCGTCCCAATTGTACTATCTCACTCTCTTCGTCATGCCAAATTTAAACATAAAAGATTAAAGTCTACACACCCTTCCTGTCTTATACAATGAAACTGCGTTCTCTCGTATGTTGTAAACTCCGCTGTGGTCCTAGGACTTAACTTTTTAAGCGTCTTAAAATTTGGCTTCGGAGAGTTTCTTTAGATAGAGTTATAATATCTAACTCTGTAATACTCAATTACTCGTTATTTAGGTGCCCTTTATATTGATATTAACATAATTACCCTATTCTTTTTAAGTTGTTCAAAGTCATATTAAATGCATGAGAGTCAGTCAATAAATGCCTCCTATTTTTTCTGTTGTGATTTGCAAGAAACTTAAACTTTGATGATATAGCATGAAAGCCACAATATTGGGGATTACATTGTCACTTTTCAATATAATCCCCGTCCTTTACCGCAGCTCTAGTCCACGTTTTAACGAGGGCATGTATTCCTCTGTGGTAAAACACACGGTCTTGCTTCCGAAGACATTGACGCACAGATGTTTTCACAGCATCCATCTTGAAAGTGAATCCCATGGTGAGTTTCCTTTAACGGCCCAAACAGATGGAGGTCCGATGGTGCTAGGTCAGGGCTGTATGGAAGATGAAGCAACACTTCAGTGGTGTGACGACTGGTGTGTAGTTTCGCATTGTCATGCAAAAGCAGAACATCCGCTATGGATTTTGTTGGGTGAACTCGCTGAAGACGTGCTTTAAGCTTTTTGAGGTTGCTGACGTATTTTACAGAAGTATTGTGCATCCCTTCTCCAATAAAAACAACCAAAATCACACCCTCTGCGTCCCAAAACACGGTCGCCACCACTTTCCCTGCCGATGACACAGTTTTGAACACACTATTCCTCAGTGAGGTTGTGCGATGCCATTCCATTGACTGTCTCTTTGATTCTGGTCCAAAATAATGAACCCACGTTTCGTCTCTAGTCACAAGTTTGTCCAGGAACTTCTCTCCTTCCAAATGGAAGCGCTGCAAGTGTTGGGAAGCTATTGTTTTTCGTGTCTCCTTATTCTGATCCGTTATCATTCGGGGTACCCACCGTGTACAAACTTTTGAGTACCCCAGTTCATCAATAATCGTCACCACACTGTCTTTACTGAAGGACGTATGGTGACCAATTCATCCGTTGTTACCCAGCGGTCATCTTGAATGATCTCATCGAATCGCTCAATGTTGCATGGAGTCACTGCAATCACGGATCTTCCGCTCCGCCGTTCATCAGCTAACGGTGTTGGCCCTTGAGCTTTGTTACAGCGACAAACCCATCTTCTAATTGTGCTGACATCCACTGTTGAATTACCATACACCTTTGTGAGCCTTTCATGAATGGGAATGGGCACTTCACCTTTCGAATTCAAGAATTCAGTGACAGAATATTGTCTAATAAGATTAACAATGTCAGCCATTTTTCAAGAGGCAGCAGTGCTGCAACCAATTGACGTAGGAAGTTGCTATTGCATTGCAGTGGAGTGGAGAAGATGGTTTGAGGAATTGCACTAAATTCTAATTATTTATATAACTAACTTAGTTGAGAAGAAAAAATAGGAGGCATTACTTATTGACTGGCATTAATGCTAACAATGTTTGCTTATTAATTGAGTTCTTATTGTGGCATAACAGCCTAAATTTCCGGCTTCAACTAAGCCAGTGCCTAAAATAAGAGTCGAAATTATCTTGTCTAATCACAGTCAGCAGCGAAGCAGGTTGTGTCTCGTGAACTTATAAGCAATAAAATTAGGACGAAAGGAAATGAGGTTGAACTATTACTGGACTCGTTGACGTCGCAGGTTACGAATCACCTGATCCCTCATACCGTGAATCTATTTGCGTTTCCAGACAGCATTCACCAGATCGTGTTAAACTACTCTTAGTGATTCTGGGCCGCTATTGTTCACATTCCTTGTATTGATGTAATAGTTTTTGTGCAGGTGACTTGAAGCCAACTTCTTAAGAACTACGGCTTAGTAATCACAAAGAGCAATAACTGATATAAACGAAAAAGCATAAGCTCCAATATGCATGACGTAGCGTATGTGTGTGTGTGTTTGTATTGTCGCGTCGGACACATTATTGCTGTGTAGCAATGCCATTGTTGAACTCATCATTTTGCTTGGGGTTTGAATTTTCTTCCGACGTGGCATTTCTTTCTCCCTAGTCAGTAGCGTGGGTCAGTCTTGTGTGTGTCTTCAGAGTGAGTGGTTTGTGTATGTAGCGTGCGTGGTCCGTGTGTGCGTGGAGCATCTCCCTCCAATGTTTGTCTGTAACGTTTGTGTACAATGTAGCGGCACCATGTCAGTTTTAATAAACCACAGGTAATGTGTAGAATGTGTATTTGTTATGAATACTCCACGTTCGCTTTAAATTTGTGTAGCAAATTTCTGGTATCTCTCGTTTACCTCCACCGCTACGTCCCTCAATGTTTATGCCGGAGTAACTAAATTTAATATTTTAGCTGCAAAACATTTTTGCCTCACCCCAGTATATAACAATATGCAGATTGCTCATTTTCTATTAACTCGAGTCAGATTCTATTAAGAACGTCTAACACTTTTTGGAGTTTTATATGAGGGGATTACGCTATTGTGAAAACGAAATATATTCCGGTATAATTATGCTCATTTAACGTTTTATTCTGATCACACCAGTAGTCGTCCATCTTAATTTATCAGTCAGTACTTTATGCACTGTAATGAAAACTATCATTTTGATATTTATTTCCTTTCTGTTTATACTTTGTGTCATCTACCTATACTAAGCAGAAATAACCTTGTACTCCACTGAAAAATATGGTAATACATTCACATGACCTTTCCCACTATTGTTTATTAGTGGGTATACAATATATTCTTCCAAAAGCTTATTTTTCGATCTACTTCACTGTAATCTAAATAAACATCTTCAGAAATAGCTATATCACACATTTCGTTATAGATAAAAAGAGAACAGTCAAATGTTTTAAAAACTGGACGCTAAACGCTGGCATTAATACTCCTACTGTTTCCATGCAATCCGGAGAAACAACTGAATGTTATTTGAAATAAAATTATTTGAAACAAATTGTTGGTTTGAAAGAGATCTACATTTTTTGCTATTTTAATCAGAATCGTTAAAAGCCATTTTTCAGAATATCAAACATTTCGTAAAATCTTGGATGTAATGTGTAGTCTGGAGTAGGGAGATTTTCTTGAAAATCTTGATGTCGCATCTTTGGAAGATAATGAACCTAAATACCAAATTTGGTATTTATACAACTTTTCGAATTTCAGTTATGCTGTCCACAGACACACACACACACACACAGACGTATTTCTAAAATTGCTTTTTGGATTCAGGGGGCATCGAAACATGTATTTCCGGTGAAATCTTGGCATCGAATTTTTGGGTGGAATACTGTATTTCCCCTACTGGCTGAGTAAGTAAAAATAGATATAGAAATTTCTCCGAAAGTACACCTTTTTAGGGCCTTTGAACCCAAAATAATGTTTTTTATAAAAATCGTTTATATGTTAACTCAAGAACGAAAAGTCAGAAATACCAAAAGTAATATATAGTAGACTTCGTTTAAGAATAGCAGTTGAAGATTAAGGAAATTCCTCTACCTGGTTCAGCTCTCTTTAAAGCATTATTTTTTGTTGTTTTCATTTTTCTTCAAAAAATGGTACTAAGGATTCTTTATTTAAATATTAAATGCTTCAGATATTTGAATCATGAATATTATGCGTTATTTGAGTTTCCTATGAATATTATGTAAAGCTATATTGATTTTTATTCGCGTATTTATAGCTCACAAACCATAAGAGAGTAACAAAATCGATTAACACGCGTGGTCGAGGTCATTAAGATACGGACAAGTGAAAGGTTGACCGCGTTTCGTCTGCCAGAACCGTCCGAACTTCCTGACAGGTTTCTTCCAAGTTTTTCTCTGTAATCATAATTGGCAAATCGGGTTAGTTCAATTAAACTTATACCTGAAATGCTTACTTCTCAGATTTTGTCTGGAAATTTACTTCATTTGTTGCATTATCAGAGCCGCCGGTTTTAGTGTCTTTGTTTTAGTAAGAATGGGCATTAAGGGCACGGGGATCTTATACTTTAAACTCTGGTTACACAATAACTACTGAATCAATGGTAATGAAATTTGGGTTGATTATACTTCAAGTACTTCTGGAAATAATGATTATAAAAAAATCTGATGTGTTACACTAACATGACTTTCTCTACCCCTGTACAAACTATTTTTACAAACGCTTATTCTCCATAAGCTTCATGTTAATCGAGATATAGATGTTAAACTTATTGCTAATTTTCTTGTAAATGCAAGGGGAATTGGTAGGCTTAAAGCTATAGTCAAATATTTTAAGAGCTGGTTGCTATGTGGAGTATTCCATTTTATTTGTAATACCATGACAAAAGAAATGAATAACGAATTTGAGAAAAAGTATAAGTATTGGAAAATTTAAGCGAATAACAAGCAATATCTGGAAAAGGTTCACTCAACAAAAAAATGTATATGACATAAATTGTGTATTTTAATGCGATCTACACATTTTGTGCAGTAAAATTTTGTCTATCTCTTATGGTTTACCAGTTATGCAAAAGTCGTTCACAATGAATAATACTTTTGGAGACATTCACAGAAAATTCGAGATATACATTTCATTTGTCATGAAAATATCTTAAACATATGATACTTTAATCAAAATCGCATTTTCGAAAAATGTTCCATGTAAACGGTAATCTGGGGCGGGGGGATTTTCTTGAAAACCTTCGTGTCGCATCTCTGGAAGATACTGTACCTAAATATCAAGTTTGGTGTTTATCCGACTGTTTGTTCTGAGTTATGCTGTTCAGACACACACACACACACACACAAGGACACACAGACACACACACGGACATGTTTCCAAAAATGCTTTTTCTGGATTCAGGGGGTCTCATAACATGTATTTCCGGTGAAATCTTGGTATCGAATTTTTGGGTGGAATGCAATACTTCCCCTACTTACGTACTATACCTAGTAGAGAAAGTAATAATTTAATGCTCATTTGAAGATGTGCAAAAAACTCAATGTTGCAGCTCGCACTTCAGGTGTACTTTCTTCCTATGATTTTCTTTCAATGATTATCATTTGTCCTCCAATTCCATAAAAGAGAATTTCATACTTTGAACAAAATATTTTTCTAACATCTCTATCACAATAAAAAATAGCTCAGTTTGTATCACTAAAAGGGCATACGTTTCTATCATAAATAGATTTTCATCCTCACGTTTATTTAAAAATCTCAAAAAGCTTAGTTTAGCATACAGAAATAGTTATTTGAAATATTCGATAAAAGTTTGATGTACATATCTTTAATGCGTTTTTAGAAAATGCACTTTAAGTACAAAACAACTCTAGTTACGGAAAATTGAGGAGAAATAAACCATACAATATGTATGATTATGTGTTGCCATGCTTAAATTGGTGAATTTAAAGGAGCATATTCGTCAATAGGACCAATGATATATTGAATTTCATGATTTTAGAGCTAAAGATTTCCACTTTTTTATTATATAGAAAAAAAATCTAATATTTGAAGCATCCCGACCTCCCATTGGTCTTCAATGTTAAAACTACAAAACAATGCAACAGACAAAATAAAGCTCCTTGAAATATACAGTATGTGCAAAGAACATTTATGGTAGTATCAAAAATTTCCAGAATATTTCCGTCATAACTTTTAAGTTTTGCCAATCTGAAATATATTGTAACAACTTTGAAGCATCCTGTAGAATGTGGAATTGTTTTATGTATTTTTGTGTTTACATTATGTATTTCTCTGTGTACTAACCTCTGATAGTTTCGGTACGAATAACTGAATCAGGCCACAATCTGCAGCCAAAGCTTTTAAGCACTTTATGTAATCTTAAACCTTAGGGGAGTTATTGTGGCACAAAATGTTCTGGTTTAAACCGGCATCCAGTGCAATTTAAATTAATGTGCTAAATTCTCTTTACACAGTAGAACAGCCAAAAATGAAAGATATGTGGACAGCAAAAAAAAAATCCTGGAAACTCGCCAGCAAGTTAAACTGGAAGCTTAAGACCAGCCAGTATTTCTGGATCAGCTCAGAAACATTTCCAAGAGTTTGTTTCTGGATGTATGTAGTGGGACGGAAAGTTGGGGCAGTAATTTTCATTGTTTCCGCCTGCGTATGTATATAGAGTCGATTTTACGGGAATTGGGAAGAAGCCATAGGAAATTGCATTATCTGTTAAAAGGTATCCGCTGCCCAGCATGGCTGTTCATCTCCCTCTTGCTTCGAGACTATCCTTGCGTATGGAAAAGTGCTGAGCTGGATTTTTAATTGTATTATTTGTCTTCATAGGCAGCGCTTTCCTAAAAGCTTTTAATGGGCTAAGAAGTTTGTGTGCAGATGTGTAGCCAAGTACATTAATAACATATAGCTTCTTCATTCCCAAAATTCTTAGACCATTATTTGTGTACAAAATGTTTGAATGGATATTAAATATAAAGTCCATAATTCAAATAAATTTAAATACCAGACTAATTTAACTTATTTGAACTACTTTTCTAAAGAGCAGTCGAACCATAGATATAGACTGGTATTTGCTGTATGAACCATTTGGGGATTAAATTAATATATTGAAGTATATTCAGTTAACTTTAAACTGTATCCTGGAAGCACATTGCTCACAGAACCAGTGTTGGTTTTGAGAAAGAGGATTATGTACAAATATCCTATTTTTTCAGAAGCAGCTGACATATTAGAACGGAGAAATGTAATAGCCTTCAAAAGCTATTCGATCAGATCCGTTGAGAGGCACTTCAGCATATGTTAACGTCGAAGTATATTCAGCATATTAAATTATAAAAATACAAATATATTAAAGATTACGAGGTCAGGAAAACAGGCTGGCCATGGAGCAGGACCTCGTCTTCCTATCCACGCTTCCGGTAACGTCTGGTTAAGGTGTTCTCGATCATGATGTGAAATGGGAGCTGGTGCTCCACCATGTTGAAACCACATACGTTGAGGTACCATAGGTAGGAAACGTTTCAAGAGTCTGGAGTGTGCATTGCTCCAGTTAATTGGAATGGAAGAAAAAATAGACCTATTAGACCATCTTGGTTATGACCACCCATTTCACTGCAAATCAGTTTTGATGGCACCTTACAACTGCAGCGTGGGGATTCTCATCGTCCCACACATAATTGTTTCAAGTATTTAGCATGCCGTCTTTGGTGAAACAGGCTTCATTGGCGAAACGTACACACACAGAGAAGTGAGGAACGAATTCTCGCTACCTGTGACATCGTCAGAGCGACTCCAGGGTTGTTCGCCCAAGTACGATAGAAGAGTAGAGAAAATCATGTGACTTTAATACATCAGATTGTTTTGCTCCTCTGCAGCTAATTTAGTATTTAAAAATTCCTCGGTATTCTCTTGAATGGTTTGTTCACTTCAATGTTGGTAAAACGTAAGGTTTTTTTGCTAGAATTTGACAGGCAGATACTTAAATGGGTATATTATATGCCTTATAAGGTTGATAAATATAAAACCCGCGTAGAACTTCGTCCGACGTTGTCATGCCTGCATCGTCTGTTGAAGGACGCCATTTTGAACACTTGCTGTAGTATCATGACTTGTGTAATTAGTACAGCGAAATAAAATACAAATATTCGTAAGTTCGCATTCTTTCACCTTCTTAGGTATCCCAAAACAGCTTTTTCCTATAATATGAGACGAAGTTGTTTCCGGAATGGGATTCCTTGTATCAGATTGATGCATTCGTCCTTCTTAATCTTCCCTGAAAGTTTTTATCATTACGGAAACACCCTGTATATTATATATATATATATATACAAACTTTGCTGCACGAAGGCATGGGTGTGGCCTTTCTCACACTAGGTTATATACTAATGAAGTTTTAAATGAATGGAAGATGCATATTAATCATTTTATATGTATAAGATAGTAGGGATAGGAGATAACCTGTACCCATTAATTAAAGGTAAGTGTTGGATGGTAATCTAATCTAGTTCTTGTTTATTTTGAATGGTATATCCCCATATACCGTAAGGATACCTCTGTGCGAAAATTCATGAATATGGTTTTTAGTGTTATTAAACACGACAAACCTTTTACTTCAGTTCTATGCGGGTTTTATATTTATCAACCTTATAAGGCATATAATATACCCATTTAAGTATCTGCCTGTCAAATTCTAGCAAAAAAACCTTACGTTTTACCAACATTGAAGTGAACAAACCATTCAAGAGAATACCGAGGAATTTTTAAATACTAAATTAGCTGCAGAGGAGCAAAACAATCTGATGTATTAAAGTCACATGATTTTCTCTACTCTTCTACCAACTATTTTTACAAAGGCTTATTATCCATCTGTTTCATTTTAATCCAGATAAACATTTGTAGAAAGTACCTTATTCCTACTTTTCTTTTAGTTGCAAAGGGAATATGTTAGGTTTTAAGCTATAGTCAAATCTTTTAAGAGCTGGTTGCTATGCGGAGCATTCCATTCTCTTTGCATGTACAGGACATAAAAAAACAAAAAACAAAAATAATGAATTCCCATTTGAGAAAAGTATAAGAATTGGATAATTCAAAAAAATAACAATGAATATTCGGAAATAGTTCACTCCACAAAACAAATGTATACGACATAAATTGTGTGTTTTAACAAGCTCTTATGTTTTTTGTACAAAATTTTTGTCTATTTCTTACGGTTAACCAATTTCAGAAAGAAGCGGACTTCTGGTGTCATTCCCAGAAAATTCAAGATATACATTTTGGTTGTCGTGAAAATATCTTAAATATATAGTTTAATAAAAAATATTTAGAGCCAATTTTAAGCAAATCTAAATTTTCAAAGAACGTTCTATTTAAGGGCTAGTCTAGGGTGGGGGATTTTCTTGAAAACCTTCATTTCGCATCTTTGAAAGATGCTGAAACTAAATATCAAGTTTGGTATTTATCCAAGTTTTCGTTTTGTGTTATCCTGTTCAGACACACACACACACACATAACTTTTTATGAAAACACTTTTTTGGATTCAAGGTACCTCAAATCATGTATTTTTCTGTGAACTCTCGATATCGAATGTTTGCGTGGAATGCAATGTTTTCTCTACTTACTATACGTAGTAGATAAATCAAAAAGACGAAAGAGGATCTGCGTATGCACTAAATGCTTTTTAAAGAGTCGAAACTCTTAATTTTATTTTAGCATTATAATTTTTACTTTCTATACTCGTATAGTTAGTAGGGGATGTATTGTATTCCACCCAAAAATTCGATATTGAGATTTCACCGCAAATACATGTTTTGAAGTGCCCTGAACCCAAATAAACATTTTTCGAAACTTGCCCTTGTGTGTCTCTGAAAGTCCGTGAGTCTGTGTTTTCTATGAACAGCATAACTCGAAAACCAAAATTGGATAAATACCAAATTTGCCACTTTTATTCAATGTCTTCCAAAGATGCGACCAGAAGATTTAATCCCAAATTACGCTTTACATGAAGCATTTTTCGAATTTTATTTTTTTGTGGAAATTGCTCAAACGATGTTGATTAAAATACTCTATATTAATTATATTTACATGACAAATGAAATGTATATATTGAATTTAGGGGAATAGTCTATAAAGTCGTCTTCATTCGGAATGAATTCTGTATAATCTTGTGTAACTGTAAACGTAAAGCGAAAGACGAAAACGTACTACACAAAAGGTGTACATTTTTTTTTTTCAAAAACACAACTCATTTCAAATAAGTTTTTTGTGCATAAGCCATTTCTGAGATGCCTATTATTAAAGGTTCGAATTGTTAATTTCCTGGTCATTCTCTTAAAGTCGTTTGAACATTCAGCTTCTCCTCGCGATTGCTTGGAAACAGTATGGGATTATAAGGCATCGTATACTCTCCAGTACTGAAACATTTGAGTATGGCTGCTCTCTTTGTATCTATAACGAAATATATAGTGTAGGTATTTCTGCAAAGTTTATTTGGATTACAATGCAGTATATAGGAAAATAAGTTTGAGTCAGAATAATTTGCATACCCACTAATAAACAACAGAGGGTAGAGAAAGTCATATGAATGTATCACATAAGATTTTTAGACGTTCTTTTCTCGGGTTCTCATTTATCGGCACTTTCTCATTTTCAAATTGTTCCAGATTATATACTTCTCGGTATAAACGAATGAGGTCCATATCTCCTTATAAATAATAATAACAATAATAATAATAATTAATAATAATAGTAGTAATAATAATAATATAAATAATAATAACAATAATAATAATAGGATAAAAGCTGAAGGAATGAGTTTTGTTAATATACTTAGTTGTCACTTTATTATACAATTGCATTTATGCTGTTTAAACAAAGATTTAAACTCAGGAGGTTTTACATTTAGTTTCTCCCAAAATAGTAAGATAATTAAAAATTCATCTCTACAATTTTATTATTAAGGAGTTTAATTATAAAATATTAACTTTAAAGCACTATTTGCAGATATGAGGAATTTTTCAAAATTGTAGAAACACAATAAAATTAATAATTTCGAAAGTAATTAAACTCATGTGCATGAAATTTAGCATACATATTAAGCATTAAAATCTCATTGCTGTAAATACATTTTAGGTGAATGGAAGTAAATTTGTGAATTTTAGAAATTTTACCAATGTGTAACTCTAACGGGTGGTATGTATCTGAATAATGGATTAGTACCCGTGTGCCTACCGACATCGTATTATTACCAACAAGGATGGTGTATGAGAAGCAGTTATAAAATTAGTCTAATGAAATACATGTTACCAATTCCAAAATAACAGCATTTTTTATTGGTTGATAAGTTTAAAGCGGTGACCGTCGCTGATTCCAATGGCGTCAGCAGAGCATCTACAACGCCTCTGCCGTCTTCAGAGTGATCGCCTGCAGACATACCTGAAGACACCATCGGCCGCTACGGCCATTTAGGCGCCATTGCAGTGGGCGTAAACCGACACCTACCTAAGGAGATACTTTAGAACAACTCCAGTTATGCTGTCCCTCCCTGATGAGGGCCACTGGATCCTCTCTAGTAACTGACTCCCTCTCTTTGTTTTCTGGAACAGGGCGCACTGCGCCGCAGCACTGATAATGGTTTTGACGATCATTGTAGCCAGCTGCACCACACGGATGCAGGTGTGCAACCGTTATTGCTCAGTGGAACACTGTTCCTCACCTACATGCTGCCATTACTGCGGCACCCCTGCTGTGATGTCCGTCTGCAAGCATTTCGATGTCTTGCGCCGAAGGAGATTCTAAGCCAACTGCTTCGGGACGGACCACTTCAACGGGCAGACCTGCTGGCCGATGTACCTCAGACAAATATCACTCCCGGCTGATAAATCGCCATCACGCCAGACAGCAACATCACCGCCGCCCACTACATGCTGGATCCAGCCGCCACACCACTGGGGTGTACTCACATCCAATCCAGAAACTACTGCTGTCAATCTCGCACTGTCGAGTCGCAGATTACAGACATCATCGCTGCTTCTGCCGTTATCCAGGCTGAAGTCGCCAAGCTCAACTAAAGGCTCGAGGTGCTGAGGCTCTCAGCCAATAGGTGCCTTTCAGTCTTTGAAGCAAAATAACTCACAACAAATAGAAACTACGCCCCAGCTATCAGTCATTTTATAAATCTCAGGACCTCAGCTAGCCCTCAACGAATTCCAGAGCTGCTCCAGAAAACTACATAGAAGAAGCCACTTCTACACCTGCTAACACCACAACCGATGTCAGCGACGACCGACTTGTGCGGCTGAGTATCCTCAAGGGTTCAGTCGTCGAGATTCGAGAGCTTTAGATCCAGACCACTCGCCTAGATCACTTCCAAGACATCCACAGCATGCTCGATGAAGGGTACCTTCTTATCAGAAACTTCATCATGATATCATCTACGCATTCCACAGTAGGCACTGCAACAAGTAGCCACCAAGTTCAGTACATGCTCTAATGAAAACAATATAAATGCACGTCACAAACACTGAAAACCCTCACCCAGAGTAATTGGTAGGTAAGGCGTTTGAAAGTCTGTTAAAGGATTTCCTACCCGCCGGCAACAGTGCACTTCACTGTCCACAAGCATCGGATACATAGGCGGTACCGTACACAAACTCACCTAATTATAAATACACTGGTGTGCAAAACCTAAGGATGAGATAGGTAAAGTAGCTAAGAAACGAATCACTTGGTGGAAGTAGATGAAGGTGCGGGATCATGTTGCCAGAGGTCCCTCACACGTACACACAAAGCTGGACGTCACATGACGTGAGTATAGTGAGCCTATGGTACCAAATATGCGTGGTCCCGCAACACGGGGCACTTGACGAAACAGGACAAGATGGTGTGTGGCAATTAGCGAGCTATTACGGTGCACTGTAGTGGTGTTCTGCATTGCAATATGGCCCGTAGATACAATTTGAATGACTTCACAGGGGGAAGAATCATCGGGAAACTGGAAGAAGGGCGAAGTGTGACGAGTGTGGCTCAGGTGTTTGGAATTGCTCACAGCATTGCTTCACGTGTATGGGGAACCTTGCAAACCAGACACTGCTGTCCCAAGGAGAGGTGGTGATCGACCACGCTCAACCACAGGAGCAGTTGACCGCTACATTGTGCAACAGGCAAGGGATCCACACCAAACAGCGGATGCAATTGCAATTACATTTAATAGGACAGCCACGCAATCTCACGATACACAGTGGCACGGCGACTACACAGAGGTGGTTTCTTTCCCGACGGCCAGTACGTTGTGTTCCATTGACATCGTACATCGGCGGCACCGTTTGCGATGGTCGCAAGTGCATCAAAATTGGACCAACGAAGAATGGGGTCGCGTACTCTTCTCGGATAAGAGCAGATTCAGTCTAAGTAATGATTCTCGACGTACCCTCATCTGGCGAGAGTTGGGAGCATGCAATGAACCCAGGAGCATCCTTGAACATGATCGTTTTAGTTGTTCGAGTGTTATGGTTTGGGGCGGCATAAGTTCTATGGGTGCACCGACCTTCAATTCTTAGAACACGGTACGCTCACCGGTCAACGTTATCGTGATACTGCACTCCTTCCCCATGTACGTCTTTTCAGGGCTGCAGTCGGCCCTGACTTCACTTTTATGGATGACAATGCGCGACCGCACCGAACAGCGCAGGTGGAGGATCCCTTGGAACGAGAGGGTATTCGGCGAATGGACCGGCCTGCCTGTTCCCCGATTTAAATCTCATTGAACACGTATGGGATGCTTTGAGAAGACGCATTGCGGCACACCCAAATGCACCAACGACCATCCAACAGTTGTCAACAGCGCTGGTGGAAGAATGGAACGCCCTACCATAAGAACTGCTTACCAAGCGTGTGGCCAGCATGGGAGCACGATGCAGAGCATGCATTGCTCTCCGTGGTGACCATAACCCTTTTAAGCACCATGTATCTGTTTCTGTAAGTCTAGAGAGCCATGAGATGTCGTATTGTCTTTAGTGTAACATATGGTCTATGAATAAAAATGGCATTTCTGTTCGTCTCATTGCGTATTTCGTTTAGTTGCCTACCGTAGCAGTTCCCTCTATGTATGATTCAAGTTTTATCGAGATATGTTATTTGGCAGTGTCACAGCATGCGAAGATTAGTTTCGTCCTTAAATTTTGCACATCAGTGTACATAGTTTCACCACAGAGTAAGAATCATTATCTCCCTCATCCTTTTTCTTCCGCAATTACCCAACATCTTTTCCCGTCTATCAGTCCCCATAAAATGCCGAAACAGCTGTGGAAATATACAATACCTTAATTAAATGATGTATCGTGTATGTGTGTGTATTGTCACGCCAGACACATTGTTGTGTCGTTGGTGACAGTATTGTTGGGATAATTCTTTCGCCTTTGGGTTTGAAGTTGGTCTGGCGTGACGACTCACCACCTTCTGGCTGGCGATCCTAGCCAGTGGTAGAGATAATGGGGAGTGTGAGCATTCCTTCTTTGTGTGTTGTGTGTTGAGCGTCACGTTTGGTCGAGTGTTGAGTCTGAAGGGTTGTATGTGAAATCGTGTGAATTTAGCCTCGTGTGTGGAGCATATCCCCTCAATTTCTTGCCTTTTATCGTTTGTGTGTGGTGTAGGAGCACCGTACTTATACTGAATAAACCACAGGTAATGTGATTAATGTAAAATTCTGTATATTTTGTTATAACTATCCCACGCCTGCTCTGGAATGTGATGTTTAGGAATATAGTCCTCTTGCTTACGCTGCAGCTATGCCTCCCAATGTGTATACTGGGGCAACTAAAATGTAATATATAGCCGCAAAACGTTTGGCTTCACCCCATTATATAACAATTTTATTGGAATGTTACTTGAAACGGCAGAATATCACGTGGAATGCGCAGGCTTATTTTGCATTTCAAGATTTCCCCGAAGTTTAACAACCCGTAGCGTTCTTGGTGTATATAGTGATGGTTCTTGCGCAAGAACTATTATGCTATGCCAGTAATCAGTGACGTCATATTAAGCACGTTCGAAAACCAACTAATGGCACACAATTTGGGAGTTGGTGTTTATGTGCGTTCCTCTCAATAAGAGTCACATTTAACACTTGCACCTACTCCTATTTGTTGTAACCGGTTTGTAAGCTTTGGAAATCGATAAAACTCATCCCTACTTCTAAAGAGGAAGGAAAATAAATGGGACGTCTGCGATGATAAATTTAACAGCAATCCACTACTTTTATGATATGAAGATTAATGAAAATAGGAAGATAATGAAAAAGAATGTAAATTACCAAAGTTGTGATTTGTTACCTGAGACTCGACCCAAACAAAAGAACGAAGTGTAAAGCATTAGCAATTAAATCTGGGTGAAGTAAAAATAAGAGCGAGCATAAAATAATACACTGTACGAATAAGAATGGACAACCAGTTTAACGAAAAAACGACTTTCGGAATTTGTAGGTCAGTCTGAGTCTTTCACAATTCGTAACTCAAAGGTGGACTTTCTGGCTTCCTAAAATAGAAAATAGAGAACACAAACAAAAAATCAAATGTAATAAAGAATGGTTCCAAAATTTGAACAAATGTTACGTAAATAATGTACAAAAAGTGCGCTGTGCTGTAGCACTGTTATTAAATTCAGTAATACTGAAGTAGCAAAACCTGCAGCATGTATTCTTCAATTGTAGTCCAACCAGTCCCTATTATCACGTACAGTAAATTTAAGTATTTGGAGAACCCATAGCTTCCAAGAAATTATAAATAAAATTTTATTACACACTCACTAAAACAGCTGCTTTTCGGAGACGCCGAGAAATCCTAACGTGGTAATAAACAAAATCCAGATGGCAGTGACCAGTCATCCAACCTTAAGGGTTTTAAACAACAAAAGAAGAAATATAAGTTAACATGGTTCTATTGTATATCAGAAACCTTTCACAGAAAAAATGAAATACTTATTTCGCAACATGAAGGTACCTTCGTTAACAACAGAATCACCATTTACCTTAAAAATTAAATGTAAAGCATTCCTTCTCATACTGCTGCCGAGATTTTGCAAACAGCAGCTCAGATTCAATGTTTGTGGCTCGGGTTGAAATTTTCTCATGATTTTCACTATATATTCAGTTACAAAGTTGTTTAGAAACGAGCGCTCAGAGTAAGCATTGCCAACTACATCTGCATTGGTACTGTTAAAGTAAACGCTTTTTAGAAGGCGTTGGTACGGTTCATAGCTTAGGATTCAGGCGGCTGTGAGAATAGGTATATCAGCCAATAACTGACTATGCTTTTTACATTTATACAGTACTTATATTGCACTGAATATTTATTTTCTGTAATATAATTTAGAGAGCTTTAAATAAAACCTGTTGCAGTGCAACACATTGGCAAAAGTTTTAGCGGACCTGTACAGTATTTCCAACTCGGTTTTCCCCTCGTCCGAAATGACCTATTTTGCATACTTGGTACATAAATATCTATTATAGCGCTGTAGAGTTTTTAAAATAAACTTTATTGTTTACGTAATGTTTAGCTTGAAGTTATGTGTTAGTACATAATATTTATTTAACTTGAAGATGTATGCTTACGTAGTTGTATTTTACGTAATATTTATTTAGTTGCATTTAAGGAGTTCCTGAAACACGCTTTGTGCGTCGTTTGAATTTGTTGATCACGTAATAGTTACTGTTAATACGCAATATGCTGCTATGTACGAGACGCTGATTTCAAGATTTTTTTTTTGTTATTACACTCCAAGTTTTACACTACAATATTTAACTTTGTTATTAACACTGCTTCTATATATTATTTATGTTTGAATTTGCCTCGCCTGCGTCAGTAATGTTTGTAGAGTCATGTGTCTTAAGCAGGGCGCGGTATAGCAATGACTACAGACATCACAGAATTTAAGTTTTTAAATTCACTTATTTTATTAATTCTTGCACATTTTTATAAAGCACTACACTTTCTAAGAATCTTTAATACTTTCACTTAGCGCGTACACATATTTTACGATTCACACGTAGAAAACACATCTTCCATTTGTTCACTACCAAGGCTTGCCAGCAACTGAGCAACTTTCAACGGTTAAAACCCTTAAGCTTCGGTATTTCTAGTCTCTGACTGGCTAATTCTAGTCCAATAGAATATCTGCATTTTACTTAAACTTTTTCCTTGCTGTTGATTGGCTAATTTTAAACTGTAACTGAATTTACCTTACAGTTGATTGAATCATGACTAGTAATATTTCAAACCCTAAAACTCATTATTGCCAAAAGGTTACCTCATTATTACCTCATTGTTAGCAACTCAAAACTTATTATTCTCGCAGCTCTTGCACTATTTAAGTATATAATGTATTCACATAATATTAATAAAACGTGTTTACAATAAAAATAAGCATTTGCAATGACTGTCAATACAATTCAAATAATTATTACATACTTATTATTTCAAGGCGGGCTGTTATTGAATTTATTAATTATAAAAATATAATTGAAATTATTCAGGTATTAAAATACTGCCTCAAATTCTATTATGATTTTAATCGAAAAATTTCTCTCAAACAATTTATTAGTTACCTATCTTATGTATGCTGATACAAGCTTTTTAAAAATATTTCCGAAAATGGATTAATTTGCCAGACTACATCTTCAACAACTACTAACTATAAAACACAAATTCCACCCACTACACAAGCTTTGCAATCCTTTAGGCTGAACTTTTGGAAACATTGACCTGCAGCTAAAACAGCGTGTAATAGAAAACAAATGATTACACTTCTAAAAGCTTTTGAATTGGCAAGTAAATGCACTTCTGAATATATTTTCCTATTAGCAATATGAAAATGTAATTAAGCTATTTCATAATTAATCATTCAAACTGAATTCCACACACCCATGCAATGTAAAACCATAGAAATCTGTAAATGGAGTAATGTATCAATATATTAAACATTTTCTATTCAGTAAGTTTATAGCCCGTTATGCTAAGAGCAGAGGGCCTCTCCAGCAAAATGAATTTGTGGAGGCTGAATTATTGCGTGCTCAGTCATTATGTATACTCCATAAATTCTGCACACAAAAAGCAAACTTTCAGAGGATAATTTCACATGGTACCCATTATTTGTTTTTGTTCCGGAATAAATGTTTTACAGTATTTTGGTTTAGAATAATGCAAAAGATATACTCACTGCAGTTAGGATCTTATTGTTGAAGTTATAATCATAATGATGCGCGTCTTTGTTGCTGTTGCTAATAATTTTCTCATTTCAGTGGGAAAACATTATTTAGTCCAGACCAATGGTGTGGTGTTTGTCAACAGTGTGTTTGTCTCATATTTAAGAGGTGTCCAGTTCGAAACTCGGTTAGGTTGAGTTACTCAGATGATTTTTTTTTGGGGGGGGGAGTTTTTCCTTATTATGAAAATGGAAGATCACACATTTACAGCCATGGATTCAGAATCATTTGAGCATCAATTAAGACAATTAATTAACTCATCATCTTATATTACTTATCCAGTTAAAGGACGTTTAACTATTAAAAAACCTGATGTTACATTCTCTACCCTCTATCGTTTAATAGTGGGTATACAAATTATTATTACGAAAGCTTATTTTCCCATTTATTTCCTTTAATTAAGATAAAGCTTTCCAAAGAAAGAAGCATTTCGTTATAAATTAAAAGGGAACGTGATAGTCAAATGTTTTGGAACAGGAAACTATATACTAGTCTTAGAATTACATACTGTTGCCATGGCATCGCGAGAAACAATTGGAAATAGATAGGACTTAAAAAAATGGCTAATTATTGAACAGTTCGAACCATTAATATCGGATATCGCGGATATCGGATAAATTGTATGTTTTAAAGAGAGCATTTCTTATGTCTAAGTTTTCGTCCATCGCTTAACGTTTACCAGTTTTATAAGATTATACAACACTGCTTCTGAATGGGGACTTTACGGGCTATTCTCAGAAAATTCAAGATATGCATTTTGTTTGTCAAAATCCTTACTGCCTTTATTTAGAAATTTAAACATTTCGAAAATTCTTCCGCGTAAAGAGTAGTTTTTTGGAATGGGGGGATTTCTTTAAAATCTTCGTGTCATTGAGCCTAAATACGAAGTTTGGTATTTATCCGAATTTTCGTTTTTGAGTTATGCTGTTCACAGGCACAGAGACACACACGAAAGGGGCCTCGAAATATATATCTCCGGTGAAATCCCGATATCGAATTTTTTGGTGGAATGCAATAATTTCTCAATCTACTACGTACCATAGAGCCGTCTTGATATACAAGAATCAGAGTATTAGTGAGGCACGAAATTTTTTTTATCGTAAGAGGATAGGAATGTATCTGATGAAACTCCCAACTTCGATTGGGATTTATTAAATCTTTTCCATGAATAAAATGCGGTATACTATTAAATAACCTTACAGTATAAATAATAATTACTTTTTTATTTCTGTTGCTCAAAAACAAATTGCAATGTCTTAGTTGTGAGATCACGCTATATCTACTAAATTAATGAGTAATCGAATGTGTTAAGGAAAACCAGTGCTACCAACAGTGTGAATGAGAAAAATTAAAATAAGCTAAAATCAGAACACAACAAACACAAATTTTGTAAAAGAAAATGCTTTATTTGTAAATTCCTATTATTGATTAAAACGCAATTGGATGACGTGGTCTATTATCACTGCATTCTGTTACTATTACAATTCGGTAACAAGCTGAAGGTTTATCCGATAAATGGAAACCTTGCACCTTAGTATCAAGTAAAAAAGCTGTGGTTTGTTGGTATGCAAGGCGTTGCTAAGCGTGTCAAATAAGCGGTATGAATGGAATAGTTGTGTAAATCATGCATCTTCACTTGAGCCCTAGATCAGCTTCTCGCTGGGGTTCTGAACAGCTGCAAAGAGACAACTCATTCATGGCGCCGCAATTTCCACAGACTGATAGGCTGATGATTACGGGGAATGATTATTTGCACAGATGTATATTCTTATTTTGTCTACCTACTTAGTCTTACACTCCCTAGGATTTATAACCGTGCCTAGGGTCAGAGGAGTGTTGAAGAGCAGACGATTACCGATTCAGAGAATGAAGAATCCGGAATGGGGGATCAGCACGTAGCCAGGTTAGGGAGTGAAAGAAGATGAACATATGAAATGAAGGCGAAGTGGATGAAAGGAAAGGTGATGATGGAGAAATTGGTGGAATGAACGGCGGGGAAAACCGGAGATGCCGCTTCGTTCACTAGAAATTCCACATTCGGGTCCCTGGGACCGAAACCGTGCCGCCTTGGTGGGAGGAGAGAGGTGTAAACACTCGGTCAGTCATTTTGTCTACCATCGACCTATAATAAACAGAGGAAGTATTGCATTCCACGCACAACTTAGATACCGAGATATAACCGTGTCAGAAGTCTGTACCGAGATTTCCACACTTCTAAAATCCCTAGGTCCACTGTTTCTGATGTGATAGTGAAGTGGAAACGTGAAGAGACATGTACAGCACAAAGGCGTACAGGCCGATCTCGTCTGTTGACTGACAGACACCGCCGACTTTTGAAGAGGATCGTAAAGAGTAATAGGCAGACATCTATCCAGACCATCACACAGGAATTCCAAACTGCATGATATTCCACTTCAAGTACTATGACAGTTAGGCGTGAGGTGGGAAACCTTGGTTTCCATGGTCCAGCGGATGCTCATAAGCCACACATCACGCAGGAAAATGCCAAGCGACGCCTCGCTTGGTGTAAGGATGTAAGGAGCGTCAACATTACACGCCTGAACAGTGGCAAAACGTTGTGTGGAGAGATAAATCACGGTACACAATGTGGCAATCCGATGGCAGGGTGTGGGTATGTCGAATGCCCGGTGAACGTCATCTGCCAGCGTGTGTAGTGCCAACAGTGAAATTCGGAGGTAGTGGTGGTGGTATGGTGTGTTCGTGTTGTTCCTGAAGTGGGCTTGCACCCCTTGTTTTGCTTGGCACGATCACTACGCAGACCTACATTAATATTTTAAGCACATTCTTGCTTGCCATTGTTGAAGAGCAATTCAGGGATGGCGATTGCATCTTTCAACACGATCGAGCACCTGATCATACTGCACAGGCTGTGGCGGAGTGGTTACACGACAATAATATCCCTGTAATTGATTGGCCTGCACGGAGTCCTGACTTGAATCCTATGGAACACCTTTGGGATGTTTTGGAACGCCGATTTCGTGCCAGGTCTCACCGACCTACATCGATACCTCTCCTCAGTTGCGTACTCCGTGAAGAATGGGCTGCCATTCCCCAAGAAACCTTCCAGCACCTGATTGAAAGTATGCTTGCGAGAGTGAACGCTGTCATCAAGGCTAGGTGTGGGCCAACACCATATTGACTTCCAACATTACCGATTGAGGGCGCCACGAACTTGTACGTCACTTTCAGGCAGGTGTCCGGATACTTTTGATCACGTAGTGTATTTCTGTAATTCACAGTTAATTTAAATACTGTAGATCTGTGCAGGATGTAGCGTAAAACATCTAAGATCGGAGTAAACCATATTCTAATTCTGCAGACGTATAGAAGTTACTGAACCCAAAAGCCTTTAATAACCCTTTTGTAAGCAAATCTTTCTGTATATCCTATGAAGTTGTAATTAAATTAATTACCAACGTATGCTGAATAATTGCATGAAGAGGTAAATTTGCGATCAGTTTAATATAAAAAAACTCTCAACCGATATTTATAATTATTGCTCAGGTGACACCTCTAAAATATTAAACTGCTGGTACGAGGGTGTGAATTTTGTATTTTTTAGTGTTACCTCTATTTTTTTACATTGATATCATTTTCATATAATATGAAGATATATCTATATTAATACGTTCTGGTGTGCTCAGCTAGTTAGTGTTTTCCCAAGCTACTTATTTTAGAAGGTTGGGTACTTTCATGCCTCCCCTTTGGCTACCAATCTAGCCGAAAACAATGATTGGTTTATACAATTGTTACTTTTTTTTGTAATATACCATGTAAAAGTAAGCTTAATGTTTTGATGTGTATTTCCACTTCACTTTTCCAGCGAATAATTTGAATGCACTGAAAGGATGAGTAAAAAAATCTGATGTGGTACATTCACATGACTTTCTCTACCCTCTATTATTTATTAATGGGTACACAAATTATTGTTACGAAAGTGTATTTTCTTATTTATTCATTTTAATCGATATAAATCTTTCTGTAAGTATCTGCATTACATATTTCGTTATAGATAAAAAGGGAGTAGCGATAGCTCAAATGTTTTAGAACGCATGCCATATGCTAGCCTAACTCCACAATGTTTAAATGACATCGCAAGAAGCTAGTGAAAATCGACAGGAGCTGAAAAGAAAGGCTAAATATGAACAATTCGAACCATTAATAGAGGATATATTTGAAATGGCTAATGCCGCATAAATAAATTATGAAATTTGAAATAAAGTATTTAAATAAATTATGTGTTTTAAAGAGATCTACATTCCTTGTGTAGTGCGCTTTCATCTATCGCTTAACTTTACCTGTTATGGTGCAGGACTATATAAACATATTCTTTTATTTATGAAGTAAATATCTTAAATATTTAATATTTAATCAACATTTTTAGAGCCATCTTTTAGAAAATAAGAAATGTCGAAAAAATTGGCTTGTAATGTATATTTTAGGGTGGGAGAATTTTCATGAAAATGCTTCTGTCTCATCTTTGGAAGGTACTGAGCTTAATTTACAAGTTTGGTATTTATCCGACTTTTCGTTTTCCAGTTATGCCTGCGTGCGCGCGCACACACACACACACACACACACATACACACATACATGGACCTTCTTTCTAGAAACACTTTTTGGGATTCAGGGAGCTTCAAAGTATTTATTTCCGGTGAAATGTCGACCTCAAATTTTTGGGTGGAATCTTCTCTACCTACTAGGTTCGTGGTGGAGAAAGGAAACATGTATTGTGCTGAAATTATTATCCGAAAGAGACACAGCGTTGGTTTATATCTAATTACCTTAAAAATTGTATATGACCGATACTTGCCTACAAGTTAAGAACCTAAAAAGGACACCGTTGCGCACTTCGACTATAGAGAAACACAGATAATGTTAAAACCAACAAGGATTATCGATGCGTTGGTAATTTATAACGTTAATGTTGAAGATTCGATTACACGAAGATTGCGGTTAGTTAACGGATGTTGGATGCCAAGTTGTCGCCGTTACCATGACCACCCCCTTTATCCGGCTAAGTAGCCGGGACAGATGCTCTCTTGAATCAATTAAATTTCCTGGTTATTCTATTGGCGCTGATGAAAAACACGTTAGATGTGTTTCCTAAACACTGACGTGCGATGTCTTAAGTTGTACGTGGCATATTATAGTGCGTTAATTAAGCATCCTATTGTTGTTTGTTACTATATACAATTTTCTGGCAGTGATTTTTATTTCCTTATGCTTTTACATACACATCTACAGGGTGGACCATTTTAAGTTGAGACTGTACAATATCTCCTTGTAGAAAGAAATTTCTTTAATAAACGTTGCTTGATATTATGGGAGAAAGTAAATTCTATTAGTCGTGTTTTATTTGGAGGACGTTGTGGTGGTCATTTTAGGGTCAATTTAATTTTTTTAAATTGAAACCTACCTTCTTTATAATGTTTTCTCGCTGTTTATAAAAAACTAAACAACAATATTTGTATAAACCACTTTGCAATTGTTCTTACATCAACGAAAATAACAACAAGACTTCTGAATGTTTGTTTCCAATTACGCAGCCTAACTTGATCCTCAAATAACCATCCATGGATGGTCTAACCATTCATTATGCTCCTTGTATACAGCCATTCTGGTACTACACAAAAGCTATATAACTCTTAGAAGCAATTTCTGACATATCCGTTATTAAATGTTCGAATTGTTCATTTCTTGGTCATTGTCTTAAACGTCCTGCCAACATTCAGTTGTTTCTCGCAACTGCATGGAAGCAGTATGGAATTTTAAGGTTAGTATATAGCATCCAGATCTTAAACACTTAACTATTACTGCTCTCTTTGTATTTATAACGAAACGTGTAATGCAGCTATTTCCGGAAAGGTTTATTTGGATTAAATGTAATAGAGAAATAGGCCTTAGAAGGAATAGTTTTATACTCAGCAATATAGATAGAGGATAGAGATGGTCATGTGAATATAGCACGTTCACAACAGGGATCCCAAAATCTGTATTTTCCGTGAAATTCGATATCGAAAAGTTGGGAGGAATACAATACTTTGAACTTTCGTGCAATGCCACGGCTGGCTTGAACGATTTTTAAGTTACTAGGTTTTCTGTGTTATAATATTACTTTTCGAAGGTTGATTAATTGAAAGCAGGATAAGTGTAAAATATTATTACATTCTCTACTACGTTTAGTAAGCAGGGGAAGTATTGCATTCCACCCAAAAATTCCATACCGATATTTCACCGCAAATGCATGTTTTGAGGCCCCCTGAATCCAAAAGAAAGCATTTTTATAAAAAGGTCCTATGTGTGTTTGTATGGATGTTTGTCTGTGTGTCTGTAAACAGCACAACTCAAAAACGAGGAGCCGGATAGGTATCAAACTTGGTATTTAGTTTCAGTATCATTAAGAAATAGGACACGAGGAGTTTCAAGAAAATTCCCCACCCCAAATTACTCTTTATATGGAATATTTTTATTTTATCTAAATGTCATTAATGATTTTGATTAAAGTATCATATATTTAAAATATTGTTTATAATAAATTAAATGTGTATCTTGAATTTTCTGGGAATGTCCCCAAGTCCCTCTTCATTCTGAATGCCTTTTGCATAACTGGTAAACAGTAAGAGATTTTACTACACAAAAAGTTTAGATCTCGATACAACACAATTTATGTCATATACATTTTTTTGTGGAGCGAAGCATTTCTGAGATATTCATGGTTATTTGTTTGAATTTTCCAAAACTTATACTCTTTCGCAAATGGGAATTCGTTATTCGTTTTATTTTACTGGAGATGCAAAGGGAATAGTGTGCTCCACATAGCAACCAGCTCTTAAAACATAGTAATAAGTTCCTACAAATGTTTATCCTGATTCACATAAAGTAGATGGAGAATAAGCGTTTATACAAATAGTTTATACAAGTGGAGAAAGTCATGTGACTGTAACTTATTAGATAATTGTTTTTTATTTTTAACCCTAATGCTCTGTATTGGTTACTTGAAAGCTGTCTTATGCTAGCGGGCAACGAAACATAATTATTAACATACGACAAAGTAACAATCTTTAAGTATAAGAATTTCTTGACTCGCAACCTAGAGCTCGACTGAACATTTAAGAAATCGATTATTTGAACTCGCACCACATTAAGAAGATTACGAAACAATAGCTATTCTTCAGGCATTAATGAGCAATGGGATTCGTTTATGGGCGGTGTTTCCTTTGCTTGCTTTGCCGGGAAGCAAAATGATTAGAGACAAAGGCAGTTCGACACCATAACTTTACAAAGGCACTTTAGGAAGTCCTACGTACACAGAGAGAATGGTAGGGGGTAGAAAGTTACAGGTCTTTACCAACAGCTGCACAGGATTTTCTACTACGAAAGTACGTCGTTCGGTGAACTAAGTTGACCTTGTATGTAAGCAGAGAAACTTTGTTCCTCCACTCCTTTCAAGGCGCTTATAACGCCGAAACAGAACCAAATTCAGTTTACATATTTACCCATTTTGGCTTGAATTTCATTAAAATTATTTAATATTTTCTTAAATTTAATACTGAAAGTAATCTACACTACGCTATAGAATATGTATTCATATGTTGTATTTAAATTCGATATAAATTTATTTTTCAGCTATTTTACGTTCGCAAAAAAATGTGTTTTTACAGCCAGAAACTTACATTTTCCATACTAACGCTCTATTTTTGAGCTACCGTGAAGAGATCTTATATTACTCTCAGCATTCCAAGTTGCTTTGAAAGAGTAATTTTAATTGCCTTGGAGTTTTACCGTAGTTATTTTGCTCTTGCTTCCAGTCATGTTTAAATAAAGTGGTCGTGATTCACTAAACCTTTATCGAAGTAACTTTACCACCACCAACTTAAGTGATAAACGTAGCTCCTCATTTTGTAATATTCTGAACGGATCAGAGTGTTGTCTTGCATTGAAATTAAATGAACACCATTCCAACATTGCACACAAATTAAACAATATGCCAACTACTTCATCATCTACATTAAACATAAGAAACAATGAATAAATTCCTAAATCCTAAATATTTGATTATATATCCAATAATTGTGCTTTTAAATAACTTTGTTTCAGAAAAGAAAATCCTAACCTATAATTTTGGGGTGAGGAGATCTCTTCAAGATTTTTGGGTGCAACCTTGGAAGACCTGTACTTAAATATGAAGTTGGTATTTAACTGATTTTCTTTTTTGAGTTACGCTGTTTAGACAGACAGAAATACAGACACACATCACACATACACACACGGATGTTTTATAACTTCTTTATTCAGTGGACCTCAAAGCATGTATTTCCGGTGAAATCTCAGTATCGAATGTTTCGGTGGAGTGCAATACTTCCACCACTTACTATAGGTAAAAGTAGAGAAAGTAAAAATGAGCGAAAAGCTAATGTACGAGGGGCATCCAGAAAGTATTGAACAATTGCACATCACGCTCGGTGCAGTTCTCACTACCACAATTGCATGCACCCTAGCTAGCTGCTTACTCCACCTCAGTGTGAGTCGAGTTTCGTTGCTGTGAGGTCACGCCTGTCTGTTCTACAACATATCCAAATGGTACCACCAATTGAAAATCCCGCCAAACGGGAAGTGCGTAGTGTGAACATTTTGAATGCACAAAACTTTCGGCCAATAGAAACTTATAGGCAAATAATGGAAGTGTGTGGCGTTAATGCAATGAACAATCTTCGTGAGGAAATGGTGCATAATGTTTAACCAAGGAAGAACCAGTGTGTAGTAAGAAAACCCCTTTGGGTGGCCATCACTCATTACGAATGAATTGAAAGCAAATGTTGATGAAAGAACTCAGAATATTCACTTGTTTCCGAAGCTAAAGGACTTTTTGCGTGGAAAAGCGTTTCCAACCGATGAAGACCTCAAAGAGGCAGTGACAGTATTTGGCGGCAGAACAGCGTAACATCTGCGTTGAAAAACTGGTACCACGTTTATAAATGCTTTGATAGCAACGGCGATTACATTGAGAAATAGAACAAGCTACTGTGTCTTAGTAAATAAAGTTTTGTGTTGATGTTTTCCGTTATTATTTAGTTCTACCAAACCGTTCTTTACTTTCTGGATGTCCCTCGTATATTTCCAAGACGAAATAGGTGTTGCACCAGGACAACGCACCCTCTCATCAAGCGTTCGTCATTTAAAAGCTGAACATGGGGTCTGTGTCTCATCCACTTTAATCCCCGGACCTCAATCCGAGGTATACTTCACTTCATCCGAAATTGAAAGGGAGCTGTCATGTAAGTTATATTAAAAGCAGACTCAGCATGCTGAATAATAGGCATGTTAACTGTATTGCTTAGAAGATAAGTAAGGCACCTTGAATGGTTTGCAGTAATAATATGTTGGGGTACAAATGTTGTAGGCGCATCAGTGGAGAATGGGGAAGAATTTTAAAATAGAAAAGAACTTACGAGATTCTCCGTTCCGCTTAAAGCATGTGTATTGCATGCTATTTTTTCGATGATAATGGCTAATGGAAATGCCGAAAGACCCAGTAAACTATGAACCAGCTATGCGGTGTTTTTTTTCCCCACTGGGCCTGTGCTGCTATAATCAAACCCACTCTATGACGCTGGCTTCGCTGTGATCTGTACTACGTTGAGCGTGATGCGGTGTAATTCAGTGTGAGTCGATGTAGTGCAGTTGTTAAGAGTTATTTATTATTGGTCTTGTGTTTAGCTACTAGTATGTCTTTGTATATGTTTAAAATTGCGCAGCGTGTATTTATGTATTATTCGTATGTGCTAACGTAGTCACCTCGTCAAGTAAAAATGCGATTTGCAGATCCCAGGTGATCCCCCAGTTCCAGGCCATGTAACAATGCATAAGCTGTATAACAAATTTCAGGCCACTAGAAGTGTTCAGACTAAGAAACCTAAAAGACAGCTTAGGGTTCTTACCGAAGAAACATTAGACGACATGGCATCGCTTGGAGACTTACTCCCAGAAATCGCATAGGCGTCTTTCACAACAGGCAGACATTTCGCATGACTCTATGTAAAGAGCTACTAAAATGTTGAAGCAAAAGCCAATCTCTTCACACGCTCTTCAACCAGGTAATCCTTTAGTTTGCGCACATTTTGTGAGTGAAGTCTCAATTAATGTATACATTGGCATCAGCCTTAATTGAACTGGGGTAAAGAGGCATATATACTTAGTTTAGGAAGAAAGGCAAGATCAGGAATGACATGGTTTAGACTGGCGGGCTGGAGGGCATAGAAAATGACCGACGATTCTGGCAGGTGAATCTGCCCATTCTGTGATTTGGATGAGGACTGGGTACATATTTTGGCGGAATGCGCACGGTGGGAGAACCAGCGAACGATTTAACTGAAAGAGAAATTCTTAAGTTCCTTAAGAAAGAGATTGGTATGTTGGGATCTACTGGCTGCCCAGAGGAACTGGAAAAACATGGGCAATTTCTTGGATAAAGTACGCGAAGCTAGGTTAAATTTGTTCAGTTAGACAAAGGTAACTCATCTCTATTTCCCTTTTTCTTGTTCCTTTTCGTTGTGTTTTCTTTCTCTGTTACTTATTTTGTCACCCTATTGTATCTTAAATATGCATGTACAGTCAATGAACCTTGCACTAAATATTTGTGAAATAACTTCTATAAATTGAAACCAATAAAGATACCTTATCTATCTGTCTGTCTGTCTATCTGTCTATCTGTCTATCTATCTATCTATCTCTCTATCTGTCTATCTGTCTATCTGTCTATCTGTCTGTCTGCATTGACATACTAGACCCATATTTAAGATTTTCTTGGACGAGGCCTGGTTCCACCTTCATGGATAGGTGTGTACACAAAGTAATCTTTATTGCAGCTCTGACAAACCTAATAGTTCATGAAGTACATTTTCATAACGAAAAAGTTTGTGTGTTGTGCGCCGTGAGCGGCGAAGGAATTATAGGACCCATTTTTACTTTCTCTACAACGTATAGTAAGTAGGGGAAGTATTCCACCCAAAAATTCGATACCGAGGTTTAATCGCAAATACATATTTTGAGGCCCCCTGAATAAAGAAAAGCACTTTGAAAAAAAGTCTGTGTGTGTGTGTGCCTGTCTGGATGTGTGTCTGTAATCAGCATAACTCAAAAACGAAAATTCGGATAAATACCAAAATTGGTATTTAGAATTCAGTATATCTTAAAGATGCGACACGAAGATCTTCAAGAAAATCTCCTTATCTTAGACTACCCTTTACATGGCACATTTTCTGAAAATGTTTATTTTTTTCAGAAATGGCTCTATCGATTTTAATTATAATATCATAATACTTAAGATAAACTTTTTAGTTGTCACAAAAATATATTGAATTTTCTGGGAATGTTCCCAAAAGCCCTCTGCATTGTGAATGACTTTCACATAACTGGTAAACCGTAAAATCAGACAACAAATTACTACACAAAAAATGTAATTCTGGTTAAAACTCACAAATGTTACATATACATTTTTTGTGTGGAGTGAACTATTTCCCAGATATTCCTTGTTTTTGTTAGGATTCTCCAAGACAATGGGAATTCGTTATTCGCTTTATATATATATATATATATATATATATATATATATATATATATATATATATATATCCTAATGCAAAGAGAATGGAATGCTCCACATAGCAACCGGTTCTTAAAAGATTTGACTATCGCTTAACGTCTACCATATTTCCTTTGTACCTATAAGGAAATTAGCAATAAGATAACTTCTGTAGCGGTGTATTTCTATTAACATGAAGTAGACGGAGAATAAGTGTCTGTAACAATAGTTTGTACAAGTGCAGAGAAAAATCATTCACAAGCTTTTTAGAAAATTGAGACAGGGAGCGTGCTTTTCCATTGTTTAATATTTCGATGAGAAAAATTGCAACATTTATCTCTGGGGTAAATTAAAGCATATCCCAGACAACCTGGAAGAACTAAAACAAAATATAAGCCAGGAAATTTCCAGCATTTCGCAGCGTGAATACAATGAGTAAGGTTTCATAAAAAGGTGCCAAAATATATGGACAGTTTCAGCAACTCCTTTCGTAACGTTGGTGAGTAAAGCCTTTAAGCATATTATTTTATGATAAACCAGAAGTATTATTTATAGTGATGTTATGTAACATTTAAAATTTTTTGAGTTGGAAAATGTAAATTCCTATCACATATATGCGCTAGATGTTATCGCAGGAGCGCTTTCGAGAGATGTTTCTCCCATCTTCAGCTGAGAATCCAACTGACGGATCTCCCTCACCCCTCTCCCCAAGAAGCTTTTCATTAGACGTTATTTCTGCCCTCTGTTGGGAAACCTTGGAACCTAAAGCTGTTGCTGCCCTCTGTGTTGTCTGTTGGTCACTCATCATGCTTCTTTCTTCTCTCTTGTGATGTAATTGATCTGCATTCTGTTGAAGAGTCTTGAAAACACTTGATCTTGAATTTGCTGCCATCTGTGGAGAACCTTGGGAACTTCTATTTTTTCTCTTGTTGTTTAAATGGATCAACTGCATTAAGTGGTCTGTCGGTGGTATCTCAAAATTCAAAACATTCTCAATGTTGAAGTGAATGAAGATCTTTTCCCATATTTCCAAATGTGATGGTATCTGAATAAATTTGAGTAGTTTTATCTCTTGTCCAATCTCATGGTTGCTATTCCAAAAATGATTAGCTACTGCTGATGTGTCTATTTGTTTCAATTTTATGTTTCTTTGATGTTCACTTAATCTAATTTTTAAATTTCTTTTAGTTCTTCCTATGTATAAGCCTTGACCGTCTTGACATGGTATCTGGTAAATTCCTGATTTTTTAATTTGTCAGTTGTATTACTTAAAGGTGTGTTTAACATATTTTTCAAACTGAAAGCATTCTGAGGTGCTAATTGAATCTGGTATTTTCTGAATAACTTTTCAAAAGTTTTGAACATGACTGGATGATATGTGAACCTCTTATATATCACGTCCTTTTTATTTGGGTTTTGTAAAGTGCTAATACTATGTAAGTTTGTTTCTTTTTGTATTTAGTAAGTAAGTTATTAATAAGTTGAGGTTTAAAACCATTTTCAATGGCTACATTTTTTATATAATTTAATTCCATAATGTACTCTTCTTTGTCTAAAGGTACCCTCATCAATATATAAATCAAACTTCTGAACACAGCATGTTGGTGTGACACAGGGTTGTAGAAATTATTTTTAATGTAATTATCCACATGCGTTGGTTTCCTATAAATGCCAAATTTAAGACAGTTTTCTTTTCTTTTTACAAGTATATCCAGGAATGGTAGAGAATTATTAATTTCAATTTCCATGGTAAATTTAATGTGCATATCTTGTTCATTTAAAATATCCAGTGATGAATTCACACAATTTTGAGGTACCACTGCAAAAATATCATCTACATATCTATGCCATATTTTAAAAATATGTGGATGTGAAGAGGTGACAGTTTTTTCCAAAGAGCTCATATAGAGGTCAGTAAAGAGATAAAGGATTACCCATTGCTAAGCCATGTGTCTGCTTGTAAAAGTTCTTATTGAAGGAAAAATAATTCTGATTGATACAACTAATTTTAAGTGCAATCATCTCTTGGATGTAGTTATCCTGTAAATTCAGTGATTCCATCCAATTTCTTAACAATTCTGGTATATTATCTGTAGGTACATTTGTAAAAAGTGATGTTACGTCAAAGGATACCAACATATCTTCTTTAATAATTGTATAATTCTGAATATGATTAATTAATTCTGTTGAATTTTTAAAACTTAATGATGGGAACTTTTCCAAAGATGTATATTCCTTTGTTAGCCATTTAGCTAAATTGTAGCTGGGTGAGCCTATATTATTAATTATAGGTCTCATACTATTATCTGTTTTATGAGTTTTTGGCAAACAATATATTTTTGACAAGGTAGGATTATTATATTTGAGCTGTCGCTTATTCTCAATTGAGAATATAGTTGCATTGGATATCACTTGGTTCACCTGTTTTATGCATAAATTCAGAGGATTTTTATTAATTATTTCATAGTCATCTTTTTTTTAAAAATTCGTTAACTCTGTTATGGTAATCGTCACTATTTAAAATTACTATTTGGTTTCCTTTATCTGCCTTCAGGTATACTACAGGTTTTTCATTAAGTTTCTTTATGGTTTTTTTATGGAAATTCCTATTTATAGTGAAGTCCAACTCTCTTATAATTTCTGTGCTTTGTAGTTTGAGACTGCTAGCTAAAGCTGAAGTTAAGCCCTGAGTGGCTATCTCTGTATCAGCCATATAATCTTGGATATTATTAGAGAAGGCAATACATGTTTTAAATCCTTTTTCCAATAAATGCAGTTCTTCTAAAGTCATAGTTTGATCCGACTGATTAACAACAGATTTCAATTTATTAACATTCTTAGATTTATTATAATTTACATATGATAACTGTGTTTCCTTCAAATATTGAAATTTCTTCTTTAATATATAGTTTTTATTATGCATGTAATGCTGTAAGTGGGAATAACATCTATCTTCAAAATCTTTCCATACTTGTTGACCCAAGGTTTTAGTTAAGCATAAATGCAATTCATAAAGTCTTAAGTGAATACCCTTTACATTACTATATTGTTTCATAATTTCAGTTTTCAAAATGGTTCTTTCTGCCATTCTTTGATGTCGGCCATTACCAGTATTTTTAATATATTTCTTAACAAAGCAAGATACTACCATATATATAAGACACAGTTTAATGAACTTGATACTAGCAAGCAAGCTTCTTCTTTTACATTGTAGTTTTACGTAAGTTTTTTAGGTTAGCTTACGTAAAACTACAATGCCATTATTCCTACAGCGAGGGTGTAACGCCTTTGTCCCTTTATTTGATAATTCGCCGTGACCAAGTGAGCGAGACAGATAGCCTAACGGTAAATGTAGGAAAAGCCGCGATTTATATTAAACTTGGACCAATGAGATCTCTGGAAGTTTATTCGAAATAGTTAGACGCGTCGAGTGGCACTAAAAATGGACCAATATGAAAGGAAATATCCTCAGTAGCCTGCGACTATAAATGGATCTGTTTGGAGCAAATTCGAGGCAGTTTTGTCATGTCAGTTTAGCATTGCAGTTTGTGAGACAGTTTTTGTCATGTGTGGTCAGGAAGAGATGCTGCAGGATGTGTGAGATATCGCGCCAAAAAAGGGATTCAAGATAGTTTTAGAAACACACCTAAGATCCGCCACTCGTAAAGAGATAATAAGCATATTTAAACTTCGTGTCATATCCGCGCCGCATTTTAACAGCGGTGGACAGTATTTTACGGCGACAATACCAGTGTTGTATACTACGAGTGTTAGTTAAATAAAGAGAAACGGCAGTGTCATCTTTTCATAAACAAAGCACGTCTATGTCTTCCTATATCACCACCTGAGATCTACGCTTTCCTTTACCGAGGATAAGTCCATGCTCCTATATATTTTAAAGAAAACTACTGCAGCTAGCCGAGAATAAAATTGAAGAGAACCAGCACACTGTGAACTTCTGGAACCAACGGGAGAAGCATCAAGTTAAGCCTAAAGCAACGGACGAAGGAGGTGACTGCCGCAGAATGCAGATCAATTACATCACAAGAGAGAAGAAAGAAGCATGATGAGTGACCAACAGACAACACAGAGGGCAGCAACAGCTTTAGGTTCCAAGGTTTCCCAACAGAGGGCAGAAATAACGTCTAATGAAAAGCTTCTTTGGGAGAGGGGTGAGGGAGATCCATCAGTTGGATTCTCAGCTGAAGATGGAAGAAACATCTCTCGAAAGCGCTCCTGCGATAACATCTAGCGCATATATGTGATGGGAGTTTACATTTTCCAACTCAAAAATTTTTAAATCTTTAAGCATAGTTAAGGAAATTGTTGAATGGTTGCATTAGCGCCACTCTATGAATAGTCGCAGATGGCAACGCGCGCCGCCATCGCGAACCGGAAAAACATCGCACAGCCGGTTCATAGTTCATTGAGTCTGTCTGTAGTACTTAGGCGAAAGTAAAATTAAATACTACTAGCTGTTGATCATAGTGATTCCGTTAGGATAATAAGTATTAACCTTGGTGGCGAACCAGCAATCGATTGCTCCACACCTGGTTGTTGACCTTAAGTGATCAATAACTTATGTAGCTCTTCATTAATTAAATCTTAATATAAACAAATAAAAATAATATAATGATCCAAGTAAAATTTAAAAGGTAAATTTCAAATATGAAATATGATTATATACCATGTCTGCAATAAGAAATGTATCAGAATTTAGAGGATATAATTTAGTCCATTCACGAACATGTAGTAAAATAGACAAAATAGCAGATAGGTTAGGTTACGAGCACTTATTGCAGGAAATTCAGCTTACCGTCATGACAGCATGAACGGGAAGTGCACCAAAAAGCACTTCCATTGAAAATAAATATATTCGTTACAAAATTAAGCAGATATTTTATCCGTTACTATTTTCTTTATTTTCCTTTGTATTTCTTGCAGCAACATGGAAATAAAATTGCTAGGTCAGTCGATTTCTTTTGCTGCGTTTTAACTTCATATATTTTATGCTTCCATCCTTTTCTTTTTCTTGCTTCTTTTTCACTTGCAGGAAAGGTCTGATTTGGGGGCGGTCCAGGGGCATGTTAACGTGACGTTGCTTCCCCTTTAAAGCCCGTTTTTCTTTCTCTCGCAAGTAAAGAAGCGAGAAGGAGCCCTCAGGGGCACAGCGAAACAGCCACTTTCGCTCACCACTTGTAGATTTAAAGTCCGCTCCGTTTCATCGCAGTGATTCGATTAACCAGCACAGCTAAGTGCTGATCCTTGTTCCTGTGGCAACCAAATTTCTTAACTCCTGCAGATATGAAAGCGTGAAAATGAAGAACTTTGCATCTCCGAGGCGGTCTTCTTACTTTAAAACACAAGGGTAACTATGTTTCACTTAATCGTTGGCTCCAATTTGCTCTCATTTGAAAACAGTTCCACCAAAAACGTCGTATAGTCGCGTTCTCTCTTGACAATAACATTTCAGACTACAACCTACAGAAACTTTAAAGATAATTAACTGCCTAATCACACATTTTAAAATAGTATGTAGTTTTAATTTCGCTCTCTTCAACCACTTTCTCTTCTCCAGAAATAATCATTCCGTTGAACATCTTTTAGTTTGCTTTTTAATTTCTCTATCACGTACCTTGTAGGTAAAGAAGGTACTGAATTCCACCCAAAAGTTCCATACCATGATTTTGCCGATACCGGAAATACATGTTTTGATGTCGCCTGAATAAAAACAAACATTTATAGAAAAAGTACCAGTGGGTGTCTGTGAACAGCATAGATCAAAATCAAAAGGTCGAATAAATACTAAATTTGGTATCTAGGTTCAGTACCTTCGAAAGGTACAACACGAATATTTTCAAAATAATCCCCCACTCCAAAGTACTCTTTAATGGAAGATTTTTTGAAATCTTTACTGTCTATAAAATTGCTCTAACGATTTTCATTAAAATACTATATAATAAAGATATATACATCACAAATAAGATGCATATTTTGAACTTCTTCTTCATCTAGAAGGAATTTTGTATACTTTTATATAAATGGTAAAATTGTAAACGTTAAGCGATAGACGAAAACGTACTACACAAACATGCAGATCTCTTTAAAACACACAAATTATTTCAGATAGCTTTTTTCTGACATCAGAAATTTCCGAGATGTCCTTTATTAATGGTTGGAATTGTTCAATACTATTGATTTTCAGCTGTTTCTGGAGATTGTATAGAAACAGTATGGCGTTTTAAGTCCAACATATATCGTCCAGTTCTCAAAAATTTGACTATCACTGTTCACTTTGTATCGCACGAAATGTGTGATCTACCTACTTCTGCAAAAGTTTATCTGGTTTAAAATTAAATATGTATAGAAAAATAAAATTTCGTAGGATTAATTTGTATACCCACTAATAAACATAGAAAATAGAGAAAATTATGTCAATGTAACCTATCAGATTTTTGAAAACATTTTGTAGCTCACACTCTAAAACAGTTGCTTGTCGGACTCTTAACACGCTGAGGCCGCTAAATCCTTATGGAAATCTAGTGGCATAATAAACAAAACCCAGTTTATTGTCAGTGACTGGACATACCAAATTTAACAGGTCTTTAAAAAAATAAAAACAAAATAAAAACAAAATACATAAGCCAGCATTGGTTTATTTATGTTACTCAAAAGCTTTTGCACAGTCTTTAAATGCAATGCATTCTTTCTCATGCTGCTGTCGTGATTTCACTTGGAGCAGCTCGGATTCAATGTTTGTAGTGAAATTTCCTCGGGATTTTCACTCATATTTTAGGTTACGAGCTTGTTGTTTAGAAATGAGAGCTCAGAATAAACTCTGCCATCTACATCCGCAACTCGTGTTGTAACGGTTAGTGCTTCCTAGGAGGCGTGTTACGGTTCATAGTGTTCAGAATATGTCAACAAAAGCCTGACTGCACCGTTTATATTTATAATTAATTATATTGCACATATTTATTTAATATAATTTAGAAAGCTTTTACTGTAATCTACTATATGCAACAATTACTCAAAGGCTTTAATGGACTCATTCAACGCTTCGAACGAGGCTTACTGCAGCTGTTATTTTTACTGTGAATTGTACGACATTTACGGAAAATAGTCATAATTCTTAATCTTTGCTGTGGAATTTGCCACTACTGTGTTCTGAGGCAGTATTTTAGAACACTTAAATGATTTCAGTCTAATTATATAATATAAAAAATAACAGCCCGCCTTAAAACAGTATGTGTACAAATAACATATAAAATATATGTAACAGAAATTGTATTATGTATATATTATTATGTACATGTTTAATAATGCTATGTGAATGTATTACATAATTTAATAATGTTGAAGCTGTGAGAATATAGGTCAAAAGTTGCTAACAATGAGGTAACCTTGAGGCAATAATGAATTGGAAAGATTAACAATGCTACCAGTAATTCTTGCAATAATAATATAATGTTTAAAATCAGTTTATAAATAGCCAATCAACAACTAGGCTAAAGGCTAAATAAAAGTATCACATTGTAGTAGTTTTAGCCAATCAGAAACTTGAAATAGATGAAATTTGCAAATTCAGGCGGTAGAAGTCAGTTGCTAGTAGACAGCGTACCTAATTGGATGCGAGACGCGTCCTCGAGAAGTTTAATACGTATTCAGTGTGAGACGAAAATGCATTACTATAAAGTTTACTTGTTAAAAAGTGCAAGTAATTAATAAATAATCTCACAGCTCTCTATATCAGTGAAGTGTTATTTAATCCTGTGAAGGATTAATAAAAGGAGTGAAGTAAAAACTATAATTTGTGTAAGCCTGCATTCTTTAGTCACATCACCCCCTGCAAAGAGAGACATGTTTCTACAAGTTAAAACTGACGCAGCCAAGGCAACCTAAATATATATATATATATATATATATATATATATATAATATTTAAAGAAACATAAAATACAAAGTTGATTCCTAATCGTTGGGGCGAAGGCCACCGGAAAGTAAAATTGGGGCGAAGACCACCGGAAAGTAAATTTGGGGCGAAGGCCACCAGAAACTTTGTAACATACATGGGGCAGTTACACTACAATACAACTCCTCCTTCAAATTGACTTTCTATAAGTGAAAGTACACACATTTCTTCAGTACTCAAGCCACGGGATTTATTTTTATGCAAGTTTTTCTCCATTTTTGCTTTGAACAGAGTTTAGCATGAAATTTTCTGGTATAAATGTTCCATTCTTTCAGAAACCATAAAAGATAGGTAATACCATTGTAGAATAATAAAAAAGACAACAACCAGTGAGTTCGTTTGTCTTAATTATAATTTGATCTTGTTTTTAGAAGCATAATTGCTGATAAATTTTAATCAAAAGATGATATAATTAAGAAAATCATCATGCCTTCTTTGGGAGACAAACTTATTGATTAAAAGTATACTAAAGAATTAAATGGCATGCATCTACATCCTGTAAGAATATTAGTGTGGTATATTAAATAATTTTTAGGATAAGGAGCTATGGATTTAGCTAATTTAACACTGGGTCTTTTAGTCTCACCTTAAAAATGTGAAAAAGAAAACACTAATGCTGTGGTGCTACAGCTTGCGAAGAGCTGGGATCTGCAAACCCGATATCGCTCTCACATCCATTTACTCACAGCAGAGGTTTGCGATCATACAATCTTACGCGGAGGTGATGTGGGCAGCATCACGCATCACCTACCGGAATGTTGGCTCACGAGACTAGGATCGCTAGCTATCGCAGCTCCTCACTTTCCTCACGATGCTGAGTGGGTACCGGTTCCTATACCCATAGTAAAATCCGCATCCACGGGGATGGAATCTAACCCGGGCGCAATTAGAACATGATTTATTTACTTTTAACAAGAAACTAAAAGTTTATGGGACACTGGTACTGAATTTCCTAAACTTTTCTTTAATGTTAAAGCTATTTAAAGATTGAACGTTGACACACTTCAAATCAGTAAATAAACAAATGACTTTGCAAAGGTTTTAAGCCTTACAAGAAATGATTTGTTAGATAATAAATTATTATTAAATAATTTTAATTAGGAAAAATTACAGATTTTCTAAAACTGACTTGCCTATTCACATTTGTCTGAGAAGTATGATGGTAGCATTTTCTGATATTTATTACAGTTAAAATAAATGTGAGTATTTATTTTAAGTTGATGTCGTTAGTTTTAAAGAAATAAATTTGTGCTTCTATTAAGTGTTTGGTGTTAAAATTTTCTTGTATTTTCAGTATAAAAGAATTTTTCATGAGTCAATGAAATTTTTAGCGTCATAAAATGCATGCCTGAATATCTATATAGTACATTTAAGATTACTAATGTAAATTTGATACAAAAAGAGCAAATGTAAGGAATACATTTCATCTGTAAAAATGTAAAAATAAGAAAAATCAAGACAGGTCCAGTAAGATTAAAAGTGAGCGCACGGTGATTTAAGCAATTTGTTGAGCTTTTAAACTGGCGGATTGTGAAAAATGCTTGGCCAAAATGACCCGCATGTCCACAGAACATTTATATGATATAACTCCAAAGTTGAAAATGTCATTTTCACCTAAATACTCGGTCCTAGTGTCTCTTAATAATAGCCTAACCACTTCAAAGAAGCACCATGTGACATAACAACTTATCCATTTCAGTTTTAGCTGCCTCAGTAGCATTCACCTTACAAATTTTCCTAAATATTAGGACAATTAGTATTGAAGTCCTACTTGAAACTTTTCTGTTTACTCATGTATGCTTAGGAATTCAAGGGTAGACACCGCAATCTGCTGTATTTTTTATTTGATTGAGTTACGATGTTTAGGTAGACTTTGCCAAGGAATATTCTTTCTTCTGAAAAGACAAGAGTTTATTAGATACCATGGAACCGAGCAAGATGACTTCGTTGTATCGTTTAAGGCCTGCTTTCGAGAGGCTTCGGGTTCAATATCCGTTTAGCCAGCTTTATTTTTTTAACTTTTTTGCGCTTTTGCCCAATTGTTATGAGAATGCTGGATTGGATTACATAATTCCAAGAATTTGACTGCTATTCTGTTGCATTAAATGTTTCAGTATCGATGTGTGACGGCCCACCAGAGAGACCTCTCCTTGTGGAGAGAAAGACCTGTGGTGGGAGGTTCCGCTGGAGTTACGAAGTAATATCTGGAAATGATAGGAACCCCGCTTATGTCCGAGCCTGCCTCCCGGATCTGGTCGCTCTCGTGTTCTTGTCTTCATCCTTTATTTGGGAGGTTTCAAGAAACTCAGCCGGCCTTCATATGCACTTAAGTGACAAAATCGTATTCCGCTTCTTGATAACCACAAACATATACAATGTGATTGTTGATTACCCGCAGATATCCGTTTAGAAAAAAATACAACGAAAGAATAGACATACAGAAAACGAGACTTCTTTCTTTATAACTTTTACCATTATTTTAAAAAATCTTATGTGCTACACTCACATGATTTTCTCTCCTCTTGTACAAACTATTTTTACAAACGCTTATTCTCCATATGCTGCATGTTAATCGGGATGTTAATCTTATTGCTAATTTTCTTGTAGATACAAGGGGAATATGGTAGGCTTTAAGCGATAGTCAAATCTTTTAAGAACTGGTTGCTATGTGACGCATTCCATTCTCTTTACATGTCCAGGACATAAAAAAATGAGTAACGAATTCCCATTTGAGAAAAAGTATTGGAAAATTTAAGGGAATAACAAGCAATATCTCTAAAATGGTTCCCTCAACAACAAAATTGTATATGACACTAATTGTGTATTTTAGGGGGATCTACATTTTTTGTGTAGTAAAATTTTGTCTCATCTCTTATGGTTTACCAGTTATGCAAAAGTCGTTCACAATGAAGAATACTTTTGGAGACATTCCCAGAAAATTCGAGATATACATATCATTTGTCATGAAAATATCTTAAATATATGATATTTTAATCAAAATCATTAGAGCCATTTTTGAGAAAATTAAAATTTTCGAAAAATTTTCCATGTAAAGGGTAATCTGGGGTGGGGAATTTTCTTGAATACCTTCGTGTCGCATCTCTGGAAGATACTGAACCTAAATACCAAGCTTGGTGTTTATCCGACTGTTCGTTTCTGAGTTTGCTGTTCACACACATACACACGGACATATTTCCAAAAAGTTTTTTTTGGATTCAGGGTCTCAAAACATGTATTTCCGATCAAATCTCGGTATCGAATTTTTGGGTGGAATACAATACTTCCCCTACTTACTATACGTAGTAGGGAAAGTAAAAATATAAGCCACTATTATTTATAGTTCACTCCAAAATTATTAAATTTGACGTTCAATTTAGCCTTGCTGGTTAGATCCGTCGGTTATTAACTTGTGCAGCAGAAGGTACGCAGCAGCCAGTTCAACGAGGCAGCATAAGAAGAGCAAATGGCCTGGTTAAGGTACAGGAAATTCTACCGTGATGAACCACAACGAACAAAAACGTTTGCGGGAATACTTCGCAAGAACTTTATTCTGCAGCTGTAACTTAAACGGAGGTAAATATTTCCTGTGGAGTCTCGGTGTTCCTTTGTGTTGGCATCCCTGATATACACAGACCACGTCACATTTCTTCGCATTGTTGGTTCTGCTTCTTCATTTTATCTGTGTGGCACTTTGCTGTAGCTCTTAAAGCCACCCAGCCAAGGTCCCTTTATTCTCTTTCTGCTCGACTTCCCTTCTTCATCGGATGCCTTCCGTCTTCCTCATACGCGTTTATCTCCCGACCTCCGTCTCTCTCTCTCTCTTTTGCTTTCCCTCCCCGCCCTCATTATTTCTCTACCGTCTCATTGTGTGGCGAGGATTGTGTGGATTTAATGACGTCATATATTTACAGAAGCCACTGTGGACCCCAGGGGCTGTTTTCATGGTGACCGGACGAGCCCCCTTCCCCACCTCCAGGGTTGTAGAACCCTGGTGCAGCACCTTGATTAAAGCCTACCGTTTCCAACCTTCTGGATCCCAGCAGGCTTCAAACTTGTGAGACTCTATCTTCAATACTTAAACTAATAAATTGTGCGCTCTTTGCATATAGTGTTGTGGAGGTGACAGTCTTGGAATTTGGTCCATGGGAGGGGGCATAGATAGCTCAACAATTCTCGTGGCGAATGATAGCAGAAGAAAAGTCTATCACGCTCTGGTCCGTTACCTTTTTACTTTCTCTAATACGTATAATAATTAGGGGAAGTATTCTATTCCACCCAAGAATTCGATGTTGGAATTACACCAAAAATATGTTTCGAGACCCACTGAAATACCCCCCCCCCAAATCCGATGTGTTACATTCGCATGACTTTTTCTACTTTTGTACAAACTATTTTACAAAGCTTATTCTGTATCTGCTTCATGTTAATCGAGATAAACATTTGCAGAAACTATCTTAATGCTAATTTTCTTGTAGGCACAAGGGGAATGTGGCAGGCTTTAAATGAAGTTAAATCTTTTATAAGCTAGTTCCTATGCTGAGGCAGTATTTTAACACTTAAATGATTTCAGTCAAATTATATAATATAAAATACAGTAACAGCCCATCTTAAAGCAATATGTGTATATAACAATATATAAAAGTGTATATTACAGTCATTGAATATGTTTATATTATTATGTACATGTTTAATAATGTTATGGGAATGTATTATGTAATTTAATATTGTAGGAGCTGTGAGAATATAGGTCAAATGTTGCTATCAATGAGGTAACAATGATGTAACCTTGGGGCAATAATGAATTAGAAAGTTTAATAATGCTACTAGTAATTCTTGGAGCAACAATAATGTAACTTTTGAGAGTTTATAAATAGCCAATCAACAACCAGAAAACCTGAAAGTTAAATAAAAGTATTCTATTGGAGTAGGATTAGCCAATCAGAGACTTGAAATACAGAAATTTACAAATTCAGGCGGTAGAAATCAGTTCAGTTGCTTGTAGAGAGCGTTCCTAACAGGACGCGAGACGCGTCCTCAAGAAGTTTTAATACGTATTCAGTGTGAGACGAAAATTCATTACGGCGAATATTATAAAGTTTACGTATTAAAAGGTGCAAGTAATTAATAAATAATCTCACAGCTCTCTATATCAGCGAAATGTTATTTAATCGTGTGAAGGATTAATAAAAAGAGTAAAGTAAAAATTATAATTTGTGTAAGTCTACATTCTTTAGCCGCATCACACCTTGTTCAGAGATACATGTTTCTACAAGTTAATACTGACGCAGCTGAGGCAAACATAAATATATATAATATTTAAAGAAACATTCAAACTGCAAAGTTAATTTTTTTAAAGCTAGGGCGAAGGCTACCGGAAACTTTGCACCATACGTGGTCTAACAATACAACTCCTAAAAATAACCTCCTTCAATATGGAGCATTTCATTCTGTTTGCGAAGCCTAAAAAACAAATAAGGAATTCCCCTTTGATAAAAAGCATAACTATTGCAAAATTCAAACAAATAACAAGACATATCTCAGAAATGGTTCATTCCAAAAGAAAATGTATATGACATAAATTGTGTGTTTTAACGAGGTCCACATGTTTTGTGTAATAAAATTCTGTTTATCTCTTACGGTTTACCAGTTATGCGAAAGTCATTCAGAATGAAGAGAACTTTTGGGGAGATTCGCACAAAATTAAAGATGTACATTTTATTTGCCATAAAAATATCTTAAAAGTATGATATTTTAATCAAAATTATTAGAGCCATTACTGAGAATGTCAAAATTTTCCTAAAATGTTTCATCTAAAGAGTAGTCTGGGGTGGGCAGATTTTCTTGAAAATCTTCGTGATGCAGCCTAGGAAGATAGTAAATTTAAGTACCAAGTTTGGTATTCATCCGACTTTTCGTTTTTGAATTATATTGTTCACGGATACAGACACGGACCTTTTCTAAAACTGCTTTTTTGAATTCAGGTGCCTCAAAACGTGTATTTCCAGTGCAATTTCGGCTATCGAAACTTTGGATGGAATCCAATATTTCCCCTTACTTACTATACGTAGTAGAGAAAGCAAATATCATCTTTAGGAAAAGGTCTGTAAACAGCATAATTCAAAAACCAAAAGTTGGATGAATAACAAGCTTGGTATTTAGATTCAGCATCTTCCAAAGATGCGACACGAAGTTACCCTTTTACATGGAACAGTTTTAGACTTTTTTTTTTATTTTCACAAAAATGGCTCAAACGATTTGGATTAAAAGACCATATATTAAAGATATTTACATTAAAAATAAAATGTATATCTGGAATTTTCTGGAAACAGTCTGTGAAGTCCTCTTTTCGGAAGGAATGTTGTATAATTTTGTATAACTAGTAAACTTGAGCGATAGACGGAAACCACTGCACAAAAATGTAGGTGTATTTAAATCACACAATTTCTTTCAAATAACTTTTTTTCCTCCTAACATTTTCAGCCATTTCAGAGATATCCGTTATTAATGGTTTCTAACTGTTCAGTACTAGTCTTTTTTTTAAGTTCTGCCGTTTTTCAATTGTTTCTCGCGATGTCGTGGAAAGAGTATGGAATTCTAAGGAAGCACATAGCGTCGAGTTCTAAATCATTTAACTGTCTCTGTTCCCTTTGCATCTATAGCAAAATATGTAATGCAGGTATTTCAGGAGAGGTTTATCTCGAGTAAAATCAAGTAGGTAGGAAAATGCATTTTAGTAAGAACAGTTTGTATACCCACTAATAAATGAAGGAGGTTAGAGAAGGTTAACTGAATGTAACACATCGCATTTTTAGTATTCTTCCATTATAAGCCGCATATTTTGCATTGACCAATAAAGATTATCTATGCCTGGGATATGGACTTAACACGGTGGTTTATCCTATAATATGCTTGCAAGGTTGCAAAGAAATTGCAATAATAAGTTACGTTAACCAGTCATGCTTTTAATAAATGCACATTTAAAAGTCTTTATTGCCTTTTTACGTTTGCTTATTTTGAGGTTAACTTCGAAGGCGGATCGAAAAGTAACGCACAATGATTGTTTTACAAAAAAGTTTAATAGTTAAAACAAAAAAATCACAAATTAACTTACACCTTTTACTCCTTTTCTACATAGTCACCAAGTTTCTCAATACATTTCTGCCATCGTGATACCGGTTTCAAAATGCCCTGTTCGTAGAAGTCGTTTGCTTGTAGTAAATCTGCGGACTGCTGACTTCACTTCTACGTCTGTTCTTCATGGAACCAAACAGATGAAAGTCCGACGGTGCAAGGTCCGGACTGTATGTTGGATGCTGGAGCACTTCCCAACCAAATTTGGTGATTTTGTGACGAACTGCAGCAGCAAGATGGGGACAAGCATTGTCATGAAGAATTTTGACATCGTCAGCATTCATGTTGTGGCGTTTGTCACGAAGGTCACCACGCAACTTCACCAAAGTTTTCATGTAGGCTGCAGCATTCACAGTGGTCCCGTGTTCAGCAAAGTCCACCAATACAACACCATGCATTTCCCAGAACACAGTCACAAGCACTTTCCTAAAACATTGAGTTACTTTGAAGTCACGCTGCGCATGTTCCTGTGAATATCACTTGGTTTATGCTCTTTGGCCTACAGATATCGAAGCACACCTCTCTGCTCTTCACACGTGGACGACAGTAACATGCGCGCCATCCTTGTTGCGTAGTTTACGCTTCTCTCGCTAGAGTTACACATGAAACAAAAAATACCCTCCTTAGTGAAAACTTCAAACTATATGTGTGCGAAATTGCAACATTCCAGTTGCAATACCAAAGCAGAAAAAAATTATTGTACGTTAAGTTTCGATCTACCCTCGTAGTTTCTCGTGGGTAGATTGGTTGGCTTTGTGTAACACTTTCAACTGTGCATTCATTAAGTAATTATTATTATTTATGTGCTCTGTTACATTTTATTCATAGAATAGCCTTACTGACTATTCAGCGACATCCTGCTATGAGAGTGGGGTTGCTGATATCTCAGGAAGTACTTTAGTCTGCAGCATTCCCCTGTTGTTGAATACATTGCGTTTTATAGTTGTTTGGTGCTATTAAAGAAACAGGTAAAGGGATCGTTCGCTGATCGTGTCGATTAGTGCTGGATTACTGGTCCTTGTGGTTCCTGGTTCTTCTTCCTCAGTTAGTTAGCTGTTGTACGTGCGTTAGAGCGTGAGGAGGGTTTGGAGATCTCAGAACAAGAGACGAGAGGCAACATATAAAATAGCCATATATTAACATAACATTTACACACACTGGTCACAATTGCACTTGTCTTATTCATAGTAACACTTGAGGATGACACACTGTTTCACTGAAGTATAACGCGCGAACATGCATTCACAAATTGGTGTAACGTGAATTATAAAACTACAATTGCATAACTATGTTTATATAATTATAGCTATAACCCTTCAGAATTACAAAACTATGTCTATATTCAGTTTACACTTAATCATTCTTCTTCGAAGTTAATAGATTTTGTATCATATGTCGGTCTGGGTGAGAGAGTTGGTTAGCGCTGGCCTTTTGATCCCAAGGTTGAGGGTTCAAACCCGGCCCAGACCGATGTGTGCTTAAAAGCGACAGCACCATGTCAGTGGATTTACTAACATGTAAACGAACTCCTGCGGCACGAAATTCTGGCACACTGATGTAGCCAATGTGATCCTGGCAATTGACACCGTGGTTAACACAATACATATATATTGTATTTATATACAGAGTGGACCATTTAATTTGAGAGTGTACAATATCTCTAAAACAGAAAGAAATGCCTTTAATAAAAGTTGATTGATATTATAGGGGAAAGTAAATGTCATTAGTCGTTTTTAATTGGAGGCCGTTGTGGTGGTCAATTTAGGGTCAACTTAATTTTATAAAATGGAACTTAACTTTTTATTTGTTTTCTCACTTCTCAAAAAACTACACAGCATTTGTATAATTCACTTTGCGATTGTTCTTACACCAACGTAAATAGCCCCGAAAAAATTTCTGAATGGCTGTGTACGAAGAGCGCAATGAATGGTTAGACCATTCATGAATGCTCATTTTAGGATCAAATTATGTTCCGTAATTGGGAACCAACATTTTTTATTTTGTTTCCTTATTCCTCATTACAAAGTAAACAGATTTTTATAAAACGTTTTCTAATGAGAGAACAACAATCAAAATGTAGATTTTATTTAAATAAATTGAATTGTCCCTAAAGCGTATATTTTAACATATTCCAAATAAAACACGACTAATGGCATTTAATTTCCCTCATAATAATATCAAACAACTTTTATGAATGACATTTATTTCTATAACGTTTAGTTTTGGAGATACGAGTGTACAGTTTCAACTTAAATGGTCCATCCTGTATATATACATTATACGTATTCTATTATATACAATATTATATATGTATTGTATTTAATGAAGTATAGTTTCGTATATTGAGGAAATTGGATTGCAGGAAGCTGACTGTTTGGGGAAAGAAAATTAATTCCAGACAATAAGTGCAACACTTTCAGGAGGAAGGAGTGTCTAAGATCGAATACATGCACTTCTAAATGTTATAAATTTATGCAATGGGGATTTTAAACAAATATAGAAAAATAGCATGACATGAGACATGCAACAATAAAGCAACATATAAAAGAGGAAATATCAAATAATCACTTCTTGTAGTTCTTCGAAACCTTACTTGATGATTTAGTTTTGTGGCGAATTTTCAGTTTTCTCTTGGGAAGTTTAACCGCAGAATGGGATCTGTGATCTACGACTTGCTGCCCCTATGGAGTTAAATAGCCATTTATCGACGTTTTGCATTGTAAATGCCGGGGAATCCCCCACGGACACATGTCAATCTGATCGGTGTTGCTATACGGCCCTTACATCAGGCACATGCATAATGCAGCAGCATGGAATCGAACCCCTTCCTTATGTCACCGTGGTGATACATTGATGTGCCTGTGCTCAATGTGATGAACACAGCCAAGTTGTATAAATTGATGGCTATACTAGAATCGATTTAAATGGATGGGGTATGCAAAGCGTGCCAGAGAGAAGGGGGTATAATACCGACAGGTGGAGAACCAGACTGGGAAGGTGCACAAACTAAAGCGGGAGAGAGGATCATCGCTCCGAGCTATTTAGACATACTAACAGAAGTAACGTTGAGGTAGGTATTCTATTGTGTTATCAGATATCCTTTAGTTATGCGTCCCAAATTAAATATCTGAGTTATAACCTAAATAATTAATTTTCTTTGATTGAAAGTATTGTATTAAAGAATATTTCAGAATAAATGTAAATACTAAGTCACTATACGTTTCGATGATATAGTTACGAATACTTTTTTCTTGAAAGTAATGTGACAGAATGCTAACGAAAGAAGAAGGAACAATTTGTTTCTGCTCGTTACTAAATACCTCAATATGCTGGAAAATCTTTGGACCCGCAGTAGCTATATTATGGATTATGAGTAGTTATTCTTCAACAGAGTGGTGCACCAATCCAGTTTACATTACTTGTTCGAGCTTTTCCTGGCATATGGATTGGTCGTACTGCGCCAAGAATATTGGCCCCCGCTGATCGGATCTGACGCCCTTAGACATGTTTTCCTTGGGGGTTTACGAAGCCTAAGGTTTACTACATGAGCATACACAGCAATTAACAATTAAAACAGTGGATTAGAGCAGCAGCTGCTGACATTACATCAGCTCTGCTTGTGGAGCTCTAGGGGCAGAGTCTATACTACAGGGAGTCACGTTAAAATGTATAAAAATGATGTCCTATCAGTAGGGTATAAATGATGGTTCTGGCGCAGTTAATTTATGCATGTCTATTCATATGCAAATGAGCTCCCCACCCCCATTTGCCCCCACCCCCAGCTCCTTGGTAGTTTTAGTTGCAGCTGCGGTCGTAAATCATGTTGAGTACAATGGAGGCTTGACAGTTAAGCAATCAAGGTTATCCTTCACTTGTTAAACCGAACAAAGGGGCCATAAATTTAAGGTTCTGTAACAAAGGCGAGTTGCTTTTCCTACCCCTTCCACATCAGACCACTTCTGCACCTGGTCAGTTACCCACCCCCACTTTCATTGTGTGTCGAACACGTGGCATACTCGTTCCACTAGCTTTTAACAAAAGAACAATGCTTACCCCTCAGCTGTCAAAATGAACAAAGCCCATGATGAAAAAGGGTGTGACAAAGAGAACCTAAGCCAGTTAACAGAGAAACAAGTTCTATTGTCCGGTGCAAGCATTCTTAGAAAGACCATCTGGCATACTCATCCCACAACCCAATAACAAAGCCTGACCCTTTCCATTGTGTAAGAGATTCTATTGTGTGTGCCTTTCTATTGTCCTGGGCAAGGCTAGTTTAGAAAGACACCTGCAGCGTTCCCATCCCACAACCCAATAACAAAGCCTGACCCTTTCCATTGTGTAAGAGATTCTATTGTGTGTGCCTTTCTATTGTCCTGAGCAAGGCTAGTTTAGAAAGACACCTGCGGCGTTCCCATCCCGCTACTCCATAACAAAGCCTGACCTTTTCCATTGTTTGACCACCTGCTAGTTAACAAAAGAATTCGAGGGTTGCTTTATACTCGTCCTGTCCTTGTTTGTGTGAAAGAGAGAGAAACTTGTTTACCAACTCTGCGTAACGTCAGGGTCGGCCATCATTATTTTGCCTGAGGGAGTTCTCTCCGATGTTTTACGACATCCTACGAATATACCCGAGCATAGTTAACAAGCATTCTGTTTCAACCAACGACTCCGAAAAAGCGCCTAATATACATTTAATTACGTGCATTAAACCTCTGCGTGATATCCATAGATCGGTGTTCGATTCTTACTGTAATCAAAAGTTTATTGCTAATGAGAAATTAATGATCGATATTATTATATCATTACCCTAATTAATAAAAGTGCGTTCAGAGAATTCTAGATCGAATCTGCGAAACTCTAATGCGTAATAACTATTAAACTATGCACGACCGGATTAAAATGTATTTATCAAATATAATTTGATTTTTTATACATTATTACCCTAATTAATAAAAAGGGTGTTCAGGGGGTCCTAGTTCGAATCAGCGAAACTCTAATGCTTAATAAATATTAAACTATGCACGGCTAGATTAAAATGTATTTAACAAATATAATTTAATTAATGAAACGGTGTTCAGGGGGATCCTAGATCGAATCTGCGAATCTCTAATGCTTAATAAATATTAAACTATGCACGGTCAGATTAAAACGTGTTTAACAAATATAATTTAATTTATACAACATTACAATGTTTAACGAACTGTATTGTTAGAAACCAGAGGTCCATAGTTTGAATCTTACCCTGCGAAACGGTATTATAACTATTAAAATATTGAAGCAGGGGGCGGTCGGATTAAAATTGCAATTAGCAAATATAATTATTTATATTAAACCTGGTGCATACTTAGATATCCCGATGCCTAGACAACATTCTTTCTTCTTCTCCTCTCTTTTTCTTTCTATCTATCTCTTTCTTTCTCCACGACTTGTACACATTCAGGCGTTCGCATATACACGAACACTTGTACACACATCAGCGAACATACACTGGTGCACGCATGCAAGCACATACACACACGCACATACATACACCAACACACACATACATACACTAGTACACACACGCATTCACGCACCTCATGCGTATACCTACATACACCAGTGCTCTTACACTCGCACATACATATACATGGACACACACACATACATGCACACACACTCACGTACATACATACATTCACCGTTACACTTGCACATACGCACACGATCACACACACATGTGCAAGCACATATGCCTGTTCATTTACACCCAACAGCACACGACCACACACACACACACGTGCAAGCACATATGCCTGTTCACTTACACCCAACAGCGCCAACCCACACACGTACACGCCAACTCACGAGCATGTCCTGAATGAAAAGAGACAAAATGATGCAATAAAAACTAATTATAGCTCGGGATGCGACACGTCATTTACGAATTGTTCGAAACTGGTCTGGATGCAGGGGTTCGAATCCTAGGAGGGATTACAAATTCATCTTCTAATAACTCCAAAACTAATTAAAATAAAGACAGTAAATAAACTTTATTACTTTTATGTCATTAGTTCCTTTCTTGTGCATGTATATTAGAGTACCAGGTGTCATGGGCTCGATCCTTAATTATAAAATCTCAATTATCTCAGAAACTAGCAGGGATTAAGGTGCGAACCAAAGCACGATTTTTAGTTCCTATGATGGGCAATTAATGCTTTATATAATTTCCAATCAGTTGTCCCTAGCTCGAATCCCGATCTTTCAGTGACTTCCTTAATTTTCCACTGTGTTCTAGAATATATCACTTAGATCGATGCTGTAACTGCATACAGATCCTTTAAACACAAGCTAATATTATAAATAATTTTGTTTCTGGCGTTCTGAGTTCGAATACCGATTCAATGAAGTTTACTTATAAATTTAATAACAGTAAATAATTAAGATAAAGGTACCAAATAAACCTATTACGTTTATGTCATCAGATAATATCTTGCGGGCGTATATTAGGGTACCTGACGTCCAGGGTTCGATCCTTAAGTTTAAATCTCAATTATCGCAGAAACTAGCAGAGATAGAGCTGTAGACGAAAGCATGTTTGATAGCTCATACAATGAACAATTAATGCTGTATATAATTTTCAATCAGTTGCCCCTAGTTCGAATCCCGATCTTTCAATGACTTCACTGATTTTCCTTTGTACTCTAGAATACATCACTTAGATTGATGCTTTAACTGTATGCAGGTTTGTGTAACGACATTATGGATGTACTCTGTGTGAGAGAGAGCGAGAGAGGGAGAGAGAGAGCGCGAGAGGGAGAGGAAGTGAAACAAGCAGGGATAGAAGTGCTGAGGGCCTCTGCGCATGCGTAGCAAGAGATGATGTCATTGGCTGCAATAATCACGTAACGTGTAAGCATCACAGCCATGATGACCTGCCGGCATCGCCTGGAGGGGGTTTAGATCCCTATATAAACAGATATCTGCCCATGTTAGAACTGCTGTGTACTTATTAACTTCACATTCAAGTTTTAAAGAGCTTTAAAATAACGTGAGCTGCAGGCCGTCTACACATTCAGCACATATCAAAACGTGACAATGCAAGGTGAGTTTTAAATAACTATACAAAATCACTGTTGCCTTTTACAATACATTTAATTTTATTTAAACGTTACAGTACATGAAAGACGATTCGTTACAAAGAGCATCATATTTTCTAATCTGTGCTTTACATTCACATGGATTTCACTGCATACTCTTCTTCAGTTCACGTGATTTTCGCCACACATTCTTCTTACATAAACATTCATACAATTTTCCCCTCATTCTTTGTATCACTATACACTCGCATGATTTCCTCTACTCATTCTTTGTTCCCCTACAGGTTCATGCTCTGTTAACATTCACATGACTTTCTCTGCACATTCTTTGCTTCCATTTATATTCACATGATTTTCGGCACACATTCTTCTTGCATAAACATTCATACGACTTTCCCCCTCATTCTTTGTTTCACTATACACCCACATGATTTCCTCTACTCATTCTTTGTTCCCCTGCAGGTTCATGCTTTGTTAACATTCACACGACTTTCTCTGCACATTCTTTGCTTCCATTAACATTCACATGATCTTCTCAGCACATTCTTCTTACTTAAACATTCATATGATTTTCCCCCTCATTCTTTGTTTCACTATACATTCGCACACGATTTCCTCTACTCAATCTTTGGTTCTCTGCTGGCTCATCTTCAATGAATATTCCCATGATTTTCTGTACTTATTCTTTGTTTCTATACACATTCATAGGCTTACTTACAAAACATGCATACCCTAGTTCTAATATAAAGAAGTGTATAACTCGTTCTTCAACTTGAATAATGTAGTGAAAATAATAATTCATGACAATGTCTGTTACAGATTGTTTAGCTGATAGACTTAACAAGATGGTTGAAGAGCGTAGTTTCCTACCGACTCGTCGAGTTCAAGATCTCGAAATAGGTCTTAACTATGAGATAAAGTCCTTAAAGGAAGTTCAAACAAGATATGGTACCAGGATCGTATCTTCGCTGGAGGATTGTCAAGTGCTCTTGCCAGAGCGCTATAATTCGTTAACCGATCAAGAGATTGCAGAAATACCTGGGAACAATACCTCCAGTATAACGGCATGGCAGAGACGGGGAAATTTAAGACATGTAAATTGTCTTTTTTACATGCAAAGAAGGTGCGTAGAAGTGTCAAGCTTAAGTATTGAATGTTCTCCCATTTCACAATGAAAAATTCATAAATAAAACAACTGACTCATTGATATTACATATAAAGATACAAAAGATGCATATTATAGAATTTTATAAAAAATTTACGAGATTACAATATCATGCTTTGAGTTTAATCATATCTATCGCATTGAAATAACTCTAAATATCCGAATGTTTATACAAATCTTTGTGCTTCTTTTTACATGTGTATATGCTTCATTTTACATGTATCATAATAAAAAATGTAATTCTTTCCAGGTTGCCTTTACTTGACCAAGATAGTTTTCTAAGACTTTCATTGTGCAATGTTTCAGGCTGTGCAATAAGAGGAAGAAGAAGAGGAATAGCCTGCTGTCATGCAAAGGATGCTGACGCTATTGGAGGGTGGAATAAGCACCATCGGCACCTACAAGAAACATTTCGGCAAGAAACGGGTGCTGAGACATCTACATCACCGAAACGCATTAAGACAGGATCCTTATATAACATTACAGGGTATACAATGAAAAAATACGGTCAATTTTGTACACAATTCAATGCATGGCTGAGAGTTAGCTCGAACTAGTCTCCCTATATTCACTGAAATTAAGCATTGTGAGCAATAATTTAAGTGACTGTGAAAATACTTTAAGTAATGGTGAAATTTGTATTCTAAAAGACTTGAGCCCTGTATACATTAACAGCATTAAGACTGTTTGCCACGCTGGAATACAAATTATGAAAATAAATAGTCTTTCATTTAAATAATTAGGAAATTTGCATAACCTGCTGTTACAAGTGTAATGACATGTACAGAAACAATGAGTCGGATGAGAAAGTGATGGAAATGTAAGATAAATAATAACAATAAAAAGAATTAAGGTATGCTTTTACATAGTGTTTTTATTCATTAAAAATTCTTGCATTCCTAATGAAAAATAAATCATTACAATGATTAGTTTAAGTTATGCCACAATGATCAAAAAGAGAACCGTCTTTAGATGCATTACTCGATCTTAAGTCAGAGCACCAAAAAAGACAAATCACGGCTTCTCCATTTTGGATGCGGTGTCACTATTCAGGTAAATTCCTGTAACACAGCAGGTTGAGTATGCAGATCCGTGGTCCTAAATGGGTGAAACAGAGTCTTATCCAGCTTAACAGTCTTGAGATCTCAGCATCAGAAAGTCGAATCACAAGCCTTCTCCACTCGATGAGTACAGGTTTAACAACAGCATTCTCTTCACCCTGAGACGATGTAAAGTATATAAATGTTCAACTTGACAAGGGATTCTAAACTCGTTGTTAGAGTCCAGAACTGATGTATTATATGGTGAAAACACATATTCCTCTTCTTAGTGATCTTGTCGTCGAATCTCGGTGTCGATAGCATTGAAGATGTCCATGATTATAGGATTCTGAAGCCCAATAACTGTAGGAACTGCTGATTGCGTGATGTTAACTTGATGGGCGTCAAGGGCAGAGCATGTTGTGTGCGTCGAATCATTCCATTATTATATCCTCGACGTCGTTGACTTCTTCTAAAATCTATAGGCATTATGCTTATATCCTTGTTTCTAAAGGCAATGATATTGCTGTTAGGCTCCCCTGTTTGCTCTATGAAGCGGATGTTTATGAACAACAGGTAAAATTTGATTTGATGGTTCCTGTGAAATACGTTATCCAGCCGTAACAGATGGGAAAACTGGTAGATGGAGTGTCCACTTTTACTATCGAGGAAGGAGACTGATGCAATACTGCGCTAAATTCGTATGATGCTCAACCTAAATATATTCACTAGGAAATCAGATTCAGACAGCTGATTAGATGGAATAACTTTGTCACTGAAGGGCCACAGAACGTTCCTATAGAACAATCACTGGAAAAAATCAAGAGTGAAAGGACATTTTAATGACATTTTTATTATTATTATTATTATTATTATTATTATTATTATTATTATTCACTGATCTAATAAAGAAGACATTCGCATCCTAATATGAGGAATCTTTCTAACTCTTTCATGGGTTCAAGGTTCTGCAGAAGCTAATCACGCTATAAAACCACCCATCTTTAAATCCTGAATAATGTCGTTAATCGCATCGGAAAAGTCATTTTTATCAGGTGTATGAAGCCTCATGAGTACCCTTAGCATGTTTACCAAATCATTAGGATCGGTGTAGCGGTATAGCATCTCCTCTGTATTCGCTTTGGATATATCTTGTAATCTAGGTGAGTTGACACTAGTATGCTTGCTTTCATTGGTGTGTTTATTCAGAGCTTGCTCATTCAAAGAAACTGCTCTCCCTGCTTCATCAGTGGTAGCTCTTGACGTTATTACAGGGTCGCTTGAACTGGTTCCAAGTACGGTACATCTTGAATCCCGCTCTTCGGAACTTGAGAAGATTTCAGGATCTCGTTTGGGTGTTGTAGTCAATGCACAGCTTGTCATTGCTTTACAGCATCTTCTCCTATGTTGCTTAAGCCTTGAAATTGTCCTGTTTTTTAAAGTTCTATTACATATGCAACACTTAACAAAGCGATTACTACCTCCTTGGGAAACATACGAAAAATCAAGATTCTCGTAAATTGACTGTAATTGCCCGTCATTGTGAGTGTTCATGCTCAAGCAGTATATATAAACTAGTCAATGTATACTGTAGATGTTGAATTCGTATACGATAACACGAGACTGAGCTATTTTTCAACATTTATGTATTTATATATGTACTCAGGTTTTGATGCATATAAACAGCCATGTCCGAATTAGACTAAGCAAAATATTGTAGCATTCGCACATAATAGTTGTAATTCCGTTAATTATAACTATCTCATTAAGCACAACCATATTCAAGTAGCTAGAAATGGATTCATAGAGGTAAGAGTACAACTTTTCTTGATAGTTAGCACAGAGAATGCGAGAGTTGAGGGAGACACTGGTCATTTTCCCTTTGCTGGTCACCTTTTTTCCCTTTGCTAGCCACCTTTTTCCCTTTGCTGGTAACATTTTTCCCTTTGCTGGTCACCTTTTTCCCTTTGCAGGTCGCGTTTTTCCCCTTCTGGTCCCATTTTTCCCTTTACTGGTCACATTTTTCCCTTTGCTGGTCACATTTTTCCCTTTGCTGGTCACATTTTTCCCTTTGCTGGTCACATTTTTCCCTTTTCTGGTCACATTTTTCCCTTTGCAGGTCACGTTTTTCCCTTTACTGGTCACCTTTTTCCCTTTGCTGGTCACCTTTTTCCCTTTGCTGGACACATTTTTCCCTTTTCTGGTCACGTTTTTCCCTTAGCTGGTCACCTTTTTTCCCTTTGCTGGTCACCTTTTTCCCTTTGCTGGTCACGTTTTTCCCTTTGATGGTCACGTTTTTCCCTTTGCTGGTCACGTATTTCCCTTTGCTGGTCACCTTTTTCCCTTTGCTGGTCACGATTTTCCCTTTGCTGGTCACGTTTTTCCCTTTGCTGGTCACCTTTTTCCCTTTGCTGGTCACGTTTTTCCCTTTGCTGGTCACGTTTTTCCCTTTGCTGGTCACCTTTTTCTTTTGCTGGTCACGTTTTTCCCGTTGCTGGTCACCTTTTTCCCTTTGCTGGTCACGTTTTTCCCTTTACTGGTCACCTTCTTTCCCTTTGCTGGTCACGTTTTTCCCTTTGCTGGTCACGTTTTTCCCTTTGCTGGTCACCTTTTTTCCCTTTGCTGGTCACCTTTTTCCCTTTGCTGGTCACCTTTTTCCCTTTGCTGGTCACGTTTTTCCTTTGCTGGTCACGTTTTTCCCTTTGCTGGTCACCTTTTTCCCTTTGCTGGTCACCTTTTTCCCTTTGCTGGTCACGTTTTTCCCTTTGCTGGTCACGTTTTTCCCTTTGCTGGTCACCTTTTTCCCTTTGCTGGTCACCTTTTCCTCTTTGCTGGTAACGTTTTTCCCTTTGCTGGTCACGTTTTTCCCTTTGCTGGTCACCTTTTTCCCTTTGCTGGTCACCTTTTTCCCTTTGCTGGTCACATTTTTCCCTTTGCTGGTAACGTTTTTCCCTTTGCTGGTCACCTTTTTCCCTTTGCTGGTAACGTTTTCCCTTTGCTGTTCACCTTTTTTCCCTTTGATGGTCACATTTTTCCCTTTGCTGGTCACCTTTTTCCCTTTGCTGGTCACGTTTTTCCCGTTGCTGGTCACCCTTTTAACTTTGCTGGTCACGTTGTTCCCTTTGCTGGTCACCTTTTTCCCTTTGCTGGTCACGTTTTTCCCTTTGCTGGTCACGTTTTACCCTTTGCTGGTCACCTTTTTTCCCTTTGCTGGTCACCTTTTTCCCTTTGCTTGTCACCTTTTTCCCTTTGCTGGTCACGTTTTTCCCTTTGCTGGTCACCTTTTTCCCTTTGCTGGTCACCTTTTTCCCATTGCTGGTCACGTTTTTCCTTTGCTGGTCACGTTTATCCCTTTGCTGGTCACCTTTTTCCCTTTGCTGGTCACCTTTTTCCCTTTGCTCGTCACGTTTTTCCCTTTGCTGGTCACGTTTTTCCCTTTGCTGGTCACCTTTTTCCCTTTGCTGGTCACCTTTTTCCCTTTGCTGGTCACGTTTTTCCTTTGCTGGTCACCTTTTTCCCTTTGCTGGTAACGTTTTTGCCGTTGCTGGTCACCTTTTTTCCCATTGCTGGTCACGTTTTTCCCTTTTCTGGTCACGTTTTTCCCTTTGCTGTTCACCTTTTTTCCCTTTGCTGGTCACATTTTTCCCTTTGCTGGTCACATTTTTCCCTTTGCTGGTCACGTTTTTCCCTTTGCTGGTCACCTCTTTTTCCCTTTGCTGGTCACCTTTTTCCCTTTGCTGGTCACCTTTTTCCCTTTGCTGGTCACGTTTTTCCCTTTGCTGGTCACCTTTTTCCCTTTGCTGGTAACGTTTTTCCCATTGCTGGTCACGTTTTTCCCTTTGCTGGTCACCTTTTTCCCTTGCTGGTCACCTTTTTACCTTTGCTGGTCACGTTTTTTCCCTTTGCTGGTCACCTTTTTCCCTTTGCTGGTCACGTTTTTCCCTTTGCTGTTCAGGTTTTTCCCTTTGCTGGTCACGTTTTTCCCTTTGCTGGTCACGTTTTTCCCTTTACTGGTCACGTTTTATCCTTTGCTGGTCACCTTTTTCCCTTTGCTGGTCACGTTTTTCCCTTTGCTGGTCACCTTTTTCCCTTTGCTGGTCACCTTTTTCCCTTTGCTGGTAACGATTTTCCCTTTGCTGGTCACCTTTTTCCCTTTGCTGGTAACGTTTTCCCTTTGCTGTTCACCTTTTTTCCCTTTGATGGTCACATTTTTCCCTTTGCTGGTCACCTTTTTCCCTTTGCTGGTCACGTTTTTCCCGTTGCTGGTCCCCCTTTTAACTTTGCTGGTCACGTTGTTCCCTTTGCTGGTCACCTTTTTCCCTTTGCTGGTCACGTTTTTCCCTTTGCTGGTCACGTTTTACCCTTTGCTGGTCACCTTTTTTCCCTTTGCTGGTCACCTTTTTCCCTTTGCTTGTCACCTTTTTCCCTTTGCTGGTCACGTTTTTCCCTTTGCTGGTCACCTTTTTCCCTTTGCTGGTCACCTTTTTCCCATTGCTGGTCACGTTTTTCCTTTGCTGGTCACGTTTATCCCTTTGCTGGTCACCTTTTTCCCTTTGCTGGTCACCTTTTTCCCTTTGCTCGTCACGTTTTTCCCTTTGCTGGTCACCTTTTTCCCTTTGCTGGTCACGTTTTTCCTTTGCTGGTCACCTTTTTCCTTTTTCTGGTAACGTTTTTGCCGTTGCTGGTCACCTTTTTTCCCATTGCTGGTCACGTTTTTCCCTTTTCTGGTCACGTTTTTCCCTTTTGCTGTTCACCTTTTTTCCCTTTGCTGGTCACATGTTTTCCTTTGCTGGTCACATTTTTCCCTTTGCTGGTCACGTTTTTCCCTTTGCTGGTCACCTTTTTTCCCTTTGCTGGTCACCTTTTTCCCTTTGCTGGTCAGCTTTTTCCCTTTGCTGGTCACGTTTTTCCCTTTGCTGGTCACCTTTTTCCCTTTGCTGGTAACGTTTTTCCCATTGCTGGTCACGTTTTTCCCTTTGCTGGTCACCTTTTTCCCTTTGCTGGTCACGTTTTTACCTTTGCTGGTCACGTTTTTCCCTTTGCTGGTCACTTTTTTCCCTTTGCTGGTCACGTTTTTCCCTTTGCTGTTCAGGTTTTTCCCTTTGCTGGTCACGTTTTTCCCTTTGCTGGTCACGTTTTTCCCTTTGCTGGTCACGTTTTATCCTTTGCTGGTCACCTTTTTCCCTTTGCTGGTCACGTTTTTCCCTTTGCTGGTCACCTTTTTCCCTTTGCTGGTCACCTTTTTCCCTTTGCTGGTAACGATTTTCCCTTTGCTGGTCACCTTTTTCCTTTTGCTGGTAACGTTTTTCCCGTTGCTGGTCACCATTTTTCCCATTGCTGGTCACTTTTTCCCTTTTCTGGTCAGATTTTCCCTATGCTGTCACCTTTTTCCCCTTGCTGGTCACGTTATTCCCTTTGCTGGTCACCTTTTTTCCCTTTACTGGTCACCTTTTTCCCTTTGACGGTCACGTTTTCCCTTTGCTGGTCACGTTTTTCCCTTTGCTGGTCACCTTTTTTCCCTTTAGTGGTCACCTTTTTCCCTTTGACGGTCACGTTTTTCCCTTTGCTGGTCACGTTTTTCCCTTTGCTGGTCACCTTTTTTCCCTTTGCTGGTCAGATTTTTCCCTATGCTGTCACCTTTTTCCCCTTGCTGGTCACGTTTTTCCCTTTGCTGGTCACGTTTTTCCCTTTGCTGATAACATTTTTCCATTTGCTGGTCTCCTTATCCCTGAATGGGTTACATGATAGGCAAGTCAAGAACATTGACATGAATCAGTTTTCCACTAAGTTCACGTCTAAAGTCGCTTACAAAGTCTAGCATATCAATAGGCTGCGAGCATTCTTGTTTCATCCTCTCTAGCTTGACAGCTAAAGTAAAATAAATCGCTCTTAATGTATATACGCTAATGAGAAAGTATAAAAGAACTATCCTGAATAAAAATCGATTAGTATAACGTGAGAGCTAAGGTGGTTAAGCTCGCAAGAGGTTTCGGTTTAATTAACTCTTTCACTAGCCTGCAACCGTTGAAGTACATATACCTGGTTACATAGGCTGAGAAACTGTGGTAAAGCTAGAGAAAAATTAAAGAGGAGACCCTGGAATCATTCCGTTAGACTATTCGTGTAATCTTAGTGGCATTGCCAACGCTCAGCATAAGGTCTCTGCTTCGAGAAACATTGCTGACAAGATCTGTCTGAAACGACTTGGAAAAGCGTGCAAACATCTGATGTTACATTAGGTGAAAAAAGTTGGCAGTGTGAATAGTAACAGCAATTATGAAGGGAAAGGTAGCTCCAGGCGCAGTAACCACGAAGAAGAAACGAGGATTTCTACCTCTCATACCAATTATTGCAGATGTAGGCGCTGCTGCTGGAGGTGCAGCCCAAATTGCCTCAGCAGTAAATAAGAAAAAAGCTGCAGATAAACAACTTGCTGAAATGATGAGACGTAACAGAGAAATTGAAGCAAGAGGGAGAGGTTTTCGAGTGAAGAAGAATAAGGGAAGAAACACAGAAACGAAGAGGAGACAGAGCCTGAAAGGGAATTCAAAAAACTCGGGCAGAGGGCTATACTTGTCCCGGAAAAAACATTAAGTAACATAGACCTTGACTTGTATGCCCTACGTTTAAAGATTCCTCATATTAGGATGCGAATGTCTTCTTTATTAGATCAGTGAATAATAATAAAAATGTCATTAAAATGTCCTTTCACTCTTGATTTTTTCCAGTGATTGTTCTATAGGAACGTTTTGTGGCCCTTCAGTGACAAAGTTATTCCATCTAATCAGCTGTCTGAATCTGATTTCCTAGTGAATATATTTAAGTTGAGCATCATACGAATTTAGCGCAGTATTGCATCAGTCTCCTTCCTCGATAGTAAAAGTGGACACTCCATCTACCAGTTTTCCCATCTGTTACGGCTGGATAACGTATTTCACAGGAACCATCAAATCAAATTTTACCTGTTGTTCATAAACATCCGCTTCATAGAGCAAACAGGGGAGCCTAACAGCAATATCATTGCCTTTAGAAACAAGGATATAAGCATAATGCCTATAGATTTTAGAAGAAGTCAAGGACGTCGAGGATATAATAATGGAACGATTCGACGCACACATCATTCTCTGTCCTTGACGCCCATCAAGTTAACATCACGCAATCAGCAGTTCCTACAGTTATTGGGCTTCAGAATCCTATAATCATGGACATCTTCAATGCTATCGACACCGAGATTCGACGACAAGATCACTAAGAAGAGGAACATGTGTTTTCACCATATAATACATCAGACTCTAACAACGAGTTTAGAATCCCTTGTCAAGTTGAACATTTATATACTTTACATCGTCTCAGGGTGAAGAGAATGCTGTTGTTAAACCTGTACTCATCGAGTGGAGAAGGCTTGTGATTCGACTTTCTGATGCTGAGATCTCAAGACTGTTAAGCTGGATAAGACTCTGTTTCACCCATTTAGGACCACGGATCTGCATACTCAACCTGCTGTGTTACAGGAATTTACCTGAATAGTGACACCGCATCTAAAATGGAGAAGCCGTGATTTGTCTTTTTTGGTGCTCTGACTTAAGATCGAGTAATGCATCTAAAGACGGTTCTCTTTTTGATCATTGTGACATAACTTAAACTAATCATTGTAATGATTTATTTTCATTAGGAATGCAAGAATTTTTAATGAATAAAAACACTATGTAAAAGCATACCTTAATTCTTTTTATTGTTATTATTTATCTTACATTTCCATCACATTCTCATCCGACTCATTGTTTCTGTACATGTCATTACACTTCTAACAGCAGGTTATGCAAATTTCCTTATTATTTAAATGAAAGTCTATTTATTTTCATAATTTGTATTCCAGCGTGGCAAACAGTCTTAATGCTGTTAATGTATACAGGGTTCAAGTCTTTTAGAATACAAATTTCACCATTACTTAAAGTATTTTCACAGTCACTTAAATTATTGCTCACAATGCTTAATTTCAGTGAATATAGGGAGAGTAGTTCGAGCTAACTCTCAGCCATGCATTGAATTGTGCACAAAATTGACCGTATTTTTTCATTGTATACCCTGTAATGTTATATAAGGATCCTGTCTTAATGGGTTTCGGTGATGTAGATGTCTCAGCACCCGTTTCTTGCCGAAATGTTTCTTGTAGGTGCCGATGGTGCTTATTCCACCCTCCAATAGCGTCAGCATCCTTTGCATGACAGCAGGCTATTCCTCTTCTTCTTCCTCTTATTGCACAGCCTGAAACATTGCACAATGAAAGTCTTAGAAAACTATCTTGGTCAAGTAAAGACAACCTGGAAAGAATTACATTTTTTATTATGATACATGTAAAATGAAGCATATAGCACATGCAAAAAGAAGCACAAAGATTTGTATAAACATTCGGATATTTAGAGTTATTTCAATGCGATAGATATAATTAAACTCAAAGCATGTGATATTGTAATCTCGTAATTTTTTTATAAAATTCTATAATATGCATCTTTTGTATCTTTATATGTAATATCAATGAGTCAGTTGCTTTATTTATGAATTTTTCATTGTGAAATGGGAGAACATTCAATACTTAAGTTTGACACTTCTACGCACCTTCTTTGCATGTAAAAAAGACAATTTACAAGTCTTAAATTTCCCCGTCTCCGCCAAGCCGTTATACTGGAGGTATATGTTCCCAGGTATTTCTGCAATCTCTTGATCGGTTAACGAATTATAGCGCTCTGGCAAGAACACTTGACAATCCTCCAGCGAAGATACGATCCTGGTACCATATCTTGTTTGAACTCTCTTTAAGGGCTTTATCTCATAGTTAACACCTATTTCGAGATCTTGAACTCGACGAGTCGGTAGGAAACTACGCTCTTCAACCATCTTGTTAAGTCTATCAGCTAAACAATCTGTAACAGACATTGTCATGAATTATTACTTTCACTACATTATTCAAGTTGAAGAACGAGTTATACACTTCTTTATATTAGAACTAGGGTATGCATGTTTTGTAAGTAAGCCTATGAATGTGTATAGAAACAAAGAATAAGTACAGAAAATCATGGGAATATTCATTGAAGATGAGCCAGCAGAGAACCAAAGATTGAGTAGAGGAAATCGTGTGCGAATGTATAGTGAAACAAAGAATGAGGGGGAAAATCATATGAATGTTTAAGTAAGAAGAATGTGCTGAGAAGATCATGTGAATGTTAATGGAAGCAAAGAATGTGCAGAGAAAGACGTGTGAATGTTAACAAAGCATGAACCTGCAGGGGAACAAAGAATGAGTAGAGGAAATCATGTGAGTGTATAGTGAAACAAAGAATGAGGGGGAAAGTCGTATGAATGTTTATGCAAGAAGAATGTGTGCCGAAAATCATGTGAATGTAAATGGAAGCAAAGAATGTGCAGAGAAAGTCATGTGAATGTTAACAGAGCATGAACCTGTAGGGGAACAAAGAATGAGTAGAGGAAATCATGCGAGTGTATAGTGATACAAAGAATGAGGGGAAAATTGTATGAATGTTTATGTAAGAAGAATGTGTGGCGAAAATCACGTGAACTGAAGAAGAGTATGCAGTGAAATCCATGTGAATGTAAAGCACAGATTAGAAAATATGATGCTCTTTGTAACGAATCGTCTTTCATGTACTGTAACGTTTAAATAAAATTAAATGTATTGTAAAAGGCAACAGTGATTTTGTATAGTTATTTAAAACTCACCTTGCATTGTCACGTTTTGATATGTGCTGAATGTGTAGACGGCCTGCAGCTCACGTTGTTTTAAAGCTCTTTAAAACTTGAATGTAAAGTTAATAAGTACACAGCAGTTCTAACATGGGCAGATATCTGTTTATATAGGGATCTAAACCTCCTCCAGGCGATGCCGGCAGGTCATCATGGCTGTGATGCTTACACGTTACGTGATTATTGCAGCCAATGACATCATCTCTTGCTACGCATGCGCAGAGGCCCTCAGCACTTCTATACCTGCTTGTTTCACTTCCTATCCCTCTCTCGCTCTCTCTCTCTCCCTCTCTCGCTCTCTCTCACACAGAGTACATCCATAATGTCGTTACACAAAGCTGCATACAGTTAAAGCATCAATCTAAGTGTTGTATTCTAGAGTACAGAGGAAAATTAGTGAAGCCATTGAAAGATCGGGATTCGAACTAGGGGCAACTGATTGAAAATTATATACAGCATTAATTGTTCATTGTATGAGCTATCAAACATGCTTTCGTCTACAGCTCTATCTCTGCTAGTTTCTGCGATAAATGAGATTTAAACTTAAGGATCGAACCCTGGACGTCAGGTACCCTAATATACGCCCGCAAGATATTATCTGATGACATAAACGTAATAGGTTTATTTGGTACCTTTATCTTAATTATTTACTGTTATTAAATTTATAAGTAAACTTCATTGAATCGGTATTCGAACTCAGAACGCCAGAAACAAAATTATTTATAATATTAGCTTGTGTTTAAAAGATCTGTATGCAGTTACAGCATCGATCTAAGTGATATATTCTAGAACACAGTGGAAAACTAAGGAAGTCACTGATAGATCGGGATTCGAGCTAGGGACAACTGATTGGAAATTATATAAAGCATTAATTGCCCATCATAGGAACTAAAAATCGTGCTTTGGTTCGCACCTTTATCCCTGCTAGTTTCTGAGATAATTGAGATTTTATAATTAAGGATCGAGCCCATGACACCTGGTACTCTAATATACATGCACAAGAAAGGAACTAATGACATAAACGTAATAAAGTTTATTTACTGTCTTTATTTTAATTAGTTTTGGAGTTATTAGAAGATGAATTGTAATCCCTCCTAGGATTCGAACCCCTGCATCCAGACCAGTTTCGAACAATTCGTAAATGACGTGTCGCATCCCGAGCTATAATTAGTTTTTATTGCATCATTTTGTCTCTTTTCATTCAGGACATGCTCGTGAGTTGGCGTGTACGTGTGTGGGTTGGCGCTGTTGGGTGTAAGTGAACAGGCATATGTGCTTGCACGTGTGTGTGTGTGTGTGGTCGTGTGCTGTTGGGTGTAAATGAACAGGCATATGTGCTTGCACATGTGTGTGTGTGTTCGTGTGCGCATGTGCAAGTGTAACGGTGAATGTATGTATGTACGTGAGTGTGTGTGCATGTATGTGTGTGTCCATGTATATGTATGTGCGAGTGTATGAGCACTGGTGTATGTAGGTATACGCATGAGGTGCGTGAATGCGTGTGTGTACTAGTGTATGTATGTGTGTGTGTTGGTGTATGTATGTGCGTGTGTGTATGTGCTTGCATGCGTGCGCCAGTGTATGTTTGCTGATGTGTGTACAAGTGCTCGTGTATATGCGAACGCCTGAATGTGTACAAGTCGTGGAGTAAGAAAGAGATAGATAGAAAGAAAAAGAGAGGAGAAGAAGAAAGAATGTTGTCTAGGCATCGGGATATCTAAGTATGCACCAGGTTTAATATAAATAATTATATTTGCTAATTGCAATTTTAATCCGACCGCCCCCTGCTTCAATATTTTAATAGTTATTATAACGTTTCGCAGGGTAAGATTCAAACTATGGACCTCTGGTTCCTAACAATACAGTTTGTTAAACATTGTAATGTTGTATAAATTAAATTATATTTGTTAAACACGTTTTAATCTGACCGCGCATAGTTTAATATTTATTAAGCATTAGAGATTCGCAGATTCGATCTAGGATCCCCCTGAACACCGTTTCATTAATTAAATTATATTTGTTAAATACATTTTAATCTAGCCGTGCATAGTTTAATATTTATTAAGCATTAGAGTTTCGCTGATTCGAACTAGGACCCCCTGAACACCCTTTTTATTAATTAGGGTAATAATGTATAAAAAATCAAATTATGTTTGATAAATACATTTTAATCCGGTCGTGCATAGTTTAGTAGTTATTACGCATTAGAGTTTCGCAGATTCGATCTAGAATTCTCTGAACGCACTTTTATTAATTAGGGTAATGATATAATAATATCGATCATTAATTTCTCGTTAGCAATAAACTTTTGATTATAGTAAGAATCGAACACCGATCTATGGATATCACGCAGAGGTTTAATGCACGTAATGAAATGTATATTAGGCGCTTTTTCGGAGTCGTTGGTTGAAACAGAATGCTTGTTAACTATGCTCGGGTATATTCGTAGGATGTCGTAAAACATCGGAGAGAACTCCCTCAGGCAAAATAATGATGGCCGACCCTGACGTTACGCAGAGTTGGTAAACAAGTTTCTCTCTCTTTCACACAAACAAGGACAGGACGAGTATAAAGCAACCCTCGAATTCTTTTGTTAACTAGCAGGTGGTCAAACAATGGAAAAGGTCAGGCTTTGTTATGGAGTAACGGGATGGGAACGCCGCAGGTGTCTTTCTAAACTAGCCTTGCCCAGGACAATAGAAAGGCACACACAATAGAATCTCTTACACAATGGAAAGGGTCAGGCTTTGTTATTGGGTTGTGGGATGGGAACGCTGCAGGTGTCTTTCTAAACTAGCCTTGCCCAGGACAATAGAAAGGCACACACAATAGAATCTCTTACACAATGGAAAGGGTCAGGCTTTGTTATTGGGTTGTGGGATGAGTATGCCAGATGGTCTTTCTAAGAATGCTTGCACCGGACAATAGAACTTGTTTCTCTGTTAACTGGCTTAGGTTCTCTTTGTCACACCCTAATTCATCCTGGGCTTTGTTCATTTTGACAGCTGAAGGGTAAGCATTGTTCTTTTGTTAAAAGCTAGTGGAACGAGTATGCCACGTGTTCGACACACAATGAAAGTCGGGGTGGGTAACTGACCAGGTGCAGAAGTGGTCTGATGTGGAAGGGGTAGGAAAAACAACTCGCCTTTGTTACAGAACCTTAAATTTATGGCCCCTTTGTTCGGTTTAACAAGTGAAGGATAACCTTGATTGCTTAACTGTCAAGCCTCCATTGTACTCAACATGATTTACGACCGCAGCTGCAACTAAAACTACCAAGGAGCTGGGGGTGGGGGTAAATGGGGGTGGGGAGCTCATTTGCATATGAATAGACATGCATAAATTAACTGCGTCAGAACCATCATTTATACCCTACTCCTATCGTAAGATATTTTAAGTACTATTGCATATAGTATAGTTTACAACCAGTTTAAAATAAAATGTTTAGTAGCTTTAGAATTACATTATATACTTATTACATTATTACGAACATATAATAGACAATGAGAAACAATAAAAAAATAATTCGTTTACCTTTCGAGTTCTTTTGGAGAAAGTCTCAATGTTAATTGCACAGTTAAAGAAATGTGTGAGCTAGAAGACTAGGCTAAGTATAAAAACAGTCGAGGCTGTTCATTTCTGGAAATGTAATCTTAAAGATTATAGACATTTTAAAAGGAGACTAAATAATGAAAATTACAAAAAACTATAGCAATTATAGTCATCTATTTAGTATTATAAACTGAATATCCTGTTTAATTTTATACATGCTTTATCATTGTGGGTATAAGAATTAAATCTAAATATATTTTTAATAATGCCACAGCATCTGCCATTTTATACTACAGTACCTTCGTTTTATGCCAAGGCCGCGGGCGTGAATGCATGCTCCGCACAGTCTACTATACTGCGGGATTTTCCGTTTTGTAGCTCCCGCGTTACTTACTCACGAGTGTTAGTGACATATGTGTAATGAGTACTAGGTGTTGGCGAAAGTGATGTCCATCTGCGTGAAGACACTCTTGACATCATCGGATGAAATTACCATTCACACGCATAAGTTCTTCTTGCGTAATGTTCATAATTTCTGCCTTTACATTGTCCTTAAGTTCGTCTATGGTGCGGGGATTGTTCCTATAAATTTTATTTTTTAGCGTTTAGCGATCCTGTTGTTCTAAATTTGTTAACAAAACATCTCACAGTCTGTCTACCCGGAACTGGATAACCAGGAGATTGCTGCTGAAATTGTCTACACACCTGTCTACAGGGCTCAGTTTTCACGTATATACCTATTGTACATAAAAATACGGTTCCTTTCTCTCTCATCGAACCATGCAATGAAAAATCAAAGTATGAAGTTCAGCATACGTTTAGCGAGCTGTTTTTACTTTCTTCACCACTTATATAGTTAGTAGAGAATGTGTTGCATTTCACCCAAAAATTATATATGACGGTTTTACCGGAAATACATGTTTTAAGGCCCTCTGAACCCTAGGAAGGACTAAATGTATACGCTCCAATCTTTGTAGCTACACTTCTTTATACAAACATAATATATGATAAAAATTCAAAGCAATCAGTAGAATTGTTTGGGTTTTGGAAACTGCTTACATTTCGTTACAAAAAGTATCGCGAAATCTTGCTTCATTTTTGTTATTTGTAATTTGCTCGATAGAAGGCAAACCCCGGATAAAACGGAATCTTGTCATTGCAGGGATAACCTTTGTACTTCACTCTTAATATCGAACAGAAATATATGCTTTATTAATAGCCCCAACACAGCATTATTGTCCTTTTTACAGCGTGAGTGTATGCGAAGGTGAAAGGAGGGAGTGAGGAAAATGCCTAAACATTAACAAGAATAGCACGTGGGATGCTGCAGGTTCTGGTGCGATGATAATATTCTTTCCTCCTCTGTGACGTTGCCATTGATCTTAATATGGCAGTGAACAATCGACTCTCTGCCACTTCGTGTTTTTTGTTCTGCAAGCGTCTAACAGCTTGACGTTCAGGAGGTGAGAGGAGAGTAGTCAGCATGAAACCCTCTCAAGTAATTTATCTCTACAAGAAACTGACAAGTTGGTGTGTTTCTTGCGAGAATTTCATAAGTTTAGACTCAAATACCAACAGCTTTGTCTGCTTGATTATATCGTAGTAACCAGTATGTGCTAGAAAGTTGATCTCCTTTTAAATTTAAATACATAATTTATGTTAAAGCAATTTGCATTGTGTTCAATGCTGCTTATGTATTTACTTATGGATTATTATCATAGTTTGTCTCAAGTTATCTTATTTTCTAAATGCACCCTAACTTTATTGTGATCCAGCGATTATGGACATGGCTTATCGCATGGAAGACGGCCGGCTGACTGGCCGGATGAAGAGGTAAGGGTACGGAGCAGCGCTATCACCCTACGTAAATTCCAGAAGTACTATTGGGAGAAAACGGGGCTGTTCTGGAAGCTACTTTCTCCCCTCTCACGAATCTTCCATAAACTTCTGCAGTTGTATATACCTAAGGGAGCGTGGCTGCGAGTCAGTTGGTCAATAATTGAGACAGTTGTGTTATTGATGCGACATGAAGTACTGTAGTGCGAGTGAGGCTGTGGCGACTTTTTGTTGATGCTACAGCGAGAGTTTAGAGAGGTCCTGTGTTCGACAGGAAGAAAGAATAGTCGAGTATTTCATGATGCCGCTATGTCGCGAGTAAAAGTGAAGTGATAGTGGATACTGAATAAAGAACCGACGTTCTATCCAAAAGCCACTTGGTAAGGACGATTTATTAACATAATCCTTAATTTTATCCAATAGTCTTGTCAGAAGCATTCGAAGAACTAATCTTAAGAATTAGATACGATTCATAGGCATTTTGCATTCTTTTGCCAATATACATATTATTCATATTTACAATTGCTAAAGTATTACAATATTTCAACTTTGCTTAAATAGCTTCACCAGGCTCTTTGTGTACTGATTGCATATGCCTGTCTGCGTTATTCCTGTCTATTTTAACAGTAGCGACAATTGGGAAATAGATTTGACAATAGATGTGTTTATGTTCTTGCGACTAAGCATTAAAAGCCTTATGAATACAGCGTAACTGTAGAATATATTAGTATATAATGTTCGCTAATCTGTGGTTACCAAAAGTGTACAGAATTTAAATATAAATGCCACTCTTTTTATATACGAGCAATAAAAGTTGCAACACTTTTCAGTATTAAGCTATGTTACAAGATAGTTATTACTTATTACTCACCTATGTATCCCTTATACCTTCTCTGCCATGTAACTAGTAGAGAAAGTATTGCACTCGATATAGATATTTCACTAGATATACATGTTTTGAGGCCCCCTGAGACCAAAAAGTGTATTTTTAGAAAAAGGTCTGTGTGTGTCTGTGAACACCATAACTAAAGAACAAAAAATCAGATAAACATCGAACATTTGTGGGGTTTTTTTTAGGTTCAGTGCCTTCTAAAGATGCGACACAAAGCTTTTCAGGAAAACTCTCCCACCCCAAACTACCATTTACATGACACATTTTCTTTTTAAAATGTATCTTCTAAGAAGTGGCCTTAACGATTTTGATTACAATACCATATATTAAAGACATTTATATGAAAAATAAGATGTATATCTTGAGTTTTCTGCAAATGGGCTGTAAAGTTCCCTTCATTTGGAAGGGATTTCTATACTCGTGTATAACTGGTAAACGTTAAGCCACAGACGAAAGCGTACTACGCAAGAAACGTAGATCTCTTTAAAACACACAATTTATTTTAAATAACTTTTTGTTGGCATTAGCCGTTTGCGAGATATGCGTTATTAATGGTTCGAAGTATTCAATACTTGGACATTCCTTTAAAGTCCTGTGGATTTTCAATTGTTTCTCAAATTAAAAGCTAAATTGATTTGTATTTATGGACGCTCTTTACCTACTACAGTCCTTTGCGTCCCATTCTATATTGGGCGTGAAAGACCGGTAATTTTGCTCAGAGGCCTCTTTATTAGCTTCAGGTTCTTTTACGTGGCGTATCTATCTACGACACGGTACCATCGGCTTTACTTCCCTTCCGACGGAAGCCTTTCGAAGCTTTTTTACGCCCGAAAAAAATCCACCGCCCTCCGACGGGGTTGAACGCGCGACCTCGGGCAATTGTTTCTGGCGATGTTATGTAAATATTATGGAATTTTAAGGCTAGCATATAGCGTCCAGTTTTAAAACATTTAACTATAGCTGTTCTTTTTGTATCTATAACGAAATATGTAATATAGCTGTATCCTTAAGGGTTTGTCTCTATTAAAATGATAAGATAGGAAAATAAACTTTCGTAAGAATAATTTGTCTACCAACTAATAAGAGGGTATACAACAGGGTTAGAGAAAAACATGTGAATGTAACATATGAGTTTTTTTAATGCTTCTTTAGTTATTTAACTTAAGTCATTTCGGACGATGAATAAATAAAATAGGTAAAGATATGCTCAAATGACCCCGGGTCCATAGAACTTAAGGTTACATTCATATTTTCAGGACAAGGGAAAACCCTGAAACATATTCTTATCTGGGTAACTACCCTAACCGAGATTCGAAATCCGGACGTCTTGAATATGAGGCAGTCACACTACCCGCACACCTCAGAGGTGGGCCTTACAGTTTACGGATACATTGCGGCATTATGCAGGGGAATAAAATCCAAGGGCGGCTAAATTGAGATAGGCCACCTGGTCCACATTTCTTATATATTTCAAAGTAATATTTTAAGTGCATGAATTACGGTTTGTAATAGTACAATATCCTGGTATCTTTGTCCCATAGAAGGCAGACTAATCTTGAAAACAGTGTGTTACCCCACAAGGCTATGAAGTTTATCAGAATCGCAGGGATCTTTTATGACATTTACAATTCCATAGCATTTCATAAACGTATACAGCACGACACTTCCTCAATGTTATGTATTTTGAAAATATAGAGTTTTTAAATACTGCAACTAACCTGAGAACAAGAATGGTCACGTGAGTACAGAGTTGCCAACGTAATTAATGCTATAATAAATTAAAGTGAGCCGAGTCATTCAAAGGCCGTGACAGACTAAACCTCAAACTGTCAATCCCCAAGTTTTCTAGCAGTTTATAAATTTGGGCTTCCCTCTGTTCAGTTAAGAAAGATCCGACATATTACATTCACATGAATTTTTCACCCTCTATCGCTTAATATTGTGTATGTAAACGATCCTTACGGAAGCCTGTTTTTCTATTTACTTTATTATAATCCAGAAAAATCTTTACAGAAATAGCTACATTACAGATTTCGTTATAGATACAAAGGGAACAGCGATAGCCAAATGTTTAAGAACTGGACGCTATATGCTGGCCTTAAAATTCCATACTGTTTTCATGGCACTATGAGAAACAAGTGATAATCTACAGGACTTGAAAATGACAAAGTACTAACAATTCGAAACATTAATAACGGAAGTAACTTATGTCACAAAAATTTATGTGAATTAAATTCTGTATTTTAAGAGATCTTTGTGTAGTAAACCTTGTCTATTTTTTAACGTTTACGAGCTATATAACATCATACAAAATTCTTCAGAATGAAGAGGACTCTACAAGCTATTAACAGAAAATTCAAGATATAAATTTTATTTTCATGTAATATTTTCATGGTTTATGTTTATTTTCATGGTGGTTTAATAAAAATTATTTAGCAACATTTTAGAGAAAATCAAATTCCGAAAATTGTTCCATGTAAACGTACCTGAGGGTGGCGAATTTTCTTCAGAATCTTCCTACCGAATTTTTGGAAGATACTGAACTGAAATACCAAGTTTGGTGTTTATCCCACTTTTCCTTTTTAGGTTACGCTGTTAGACACACAACGACCTTTTTCTTAAAATTCTATTTTTGCATTCAAAAGGTCTCAGAGCATGTATTTCCGGTAAAACCTCGTTATCTAATTTTTTAATTGAGCGCAATACATTCTCTAAATAATACGCAGGTGATAGAGAAAGTGAAAAGTAACCTTACCAAAAATTAGATTTTTTGTACGTAAAAAAAATAATAATAAAAAAAACCCTAAGTCAGCACTAGAAAGATACTTATCACAAATAGTTGTATATATCTTATGCTTAGAATCTTAAGCGGGAATTTACAAATAAGTTTTAAATGATTATAAATAGAATTTTGAAAATATACTACTAAATGTATTGTTATCTGTTACGACTTACGACTAACAATTTTATATCGCATATGGGTGATATAAAATTTCTTTCCGAGATTTCATCGGAAAAAAACGTGTTTTGAGGCATCCTGAATCCAAATAAAGAATTTTTGGAAACATGTCCGTGTGTGTGTCTATGGACAGTATAATGAGAAAACGAAAGATCCGATAATACCAAAGTTGGTATTTCGGTTTTATATCTTCCAAAGACGCAACACGAAGATTTTCAAGAAAATGCCCCAATCCCAAAACACCTTTTACATGGAATATTTTTCTAAAATCTTGATTTTTATAAAATCGCTCTAACTATTTTGATTAAATACCATCAATGTCGTCCTCCGTGGTGTAGTAGTTACCATGCTAGCCTTGTAGTAGTTACCATGCTAGCCTCTAGCTCCCGATGGGCCCAAACGACCTAGCTTTCGACGGGCCCTTAAACTCCACACCACCACCACCACCACCACCACCACCACCACATCTAGCTCCCGAGGTCGCGGGCTCAAATCCGGCGGAGGGAGATGGATTTCTTCCGGCGTAAAAATCCTTAGCATGCTTCCTTCGGAAGGGAAGTAAAGCCGGTGGTCTCATGTCGTAGATTTACGGCACGAAAAAGAAAACTCAAGCCTGATAAAGAGGCCTCTGAGCAAAATTACCGGTCTTTCACGCCCAATGTGAAATGGGACGATAAGGACCACAGCAGTTAACAGAGGATCAATAAATAAAACTCAATTTAATTTTACATATTTAACATATTTAAGTGAAAAAATGTATATCTTGAGTTTTCGGAGAATAGTCTATGAAGTCCTTTCAAAATTCAGTTGTTTCTCACGATTGCATGGAAACAGAATGGAATTATAAGACCAGCATATAGAATCCAGTTCTTAAAGATTTGACTGTCACTGCTCCTTTGTATCTATAACTAAATGTGTAATGTAGCTATTTCTGCAAAGGTTTATTTAGATTAAAATAAGCTTGAGTAAGAATAATTTGTATACCCACTAATAAACAATAGCGGGTAGAAAAACTCATGTGAATTCATCACATAAGAATATTTTATTGCAAATGAAGTCTAATAATTCTGAAGACGCTTTTTCCTGTTGTAAAACATGTAGATATATGCTCATATGATCCCAAGCCAACTGCGCGGTCTTTAATGAAAATGAAAACAGTTCAATTCCAAGAGATGGTTTGTTACAACATTACTGATTGATACATTTTAGCCCCAATAAAACAATTTTCACGTTCGCTTTGATGGGGTTTCATGCACAATTTACACAATGAAGAGCATATAAAGCGTTATAATCGAAAGGGTTCCATGTGCTATATTCGTCGCAATTAAACACTTTTAATTAGTGATGACGCAGGAACCTAATTATCATGTTTTTCATGGGAAACCCGAGTCCTTCATTGTATATGGATGTAGCTAATTTAATTTAATACCGCAAAGTAAGTAACAATATGGAAATTGACCTAATAATGGTTGAAACTATGAAGCCCGGGACTCACAGCATTGTAAGTCGCCATTGCGGTATGCATCTAAATACAATCTGAGATCTCCTTGTAGTTTACCGGGAAAAATGAGAATCAGCTGGAGAATTTAGTGTCGTGCCGACATATTACCATGGTAGCTCAGTGGTTAGAGCAACCGGACAGAGACCGGGAAATCCGTGGTTCAAATCCCGGTTATACTATTGAATTTTTTAGTCGCCTTATTCTAACTTTCCAACAATATGGAAACTTTCCCGATTACCGAATATTTCATTTACATAACACTGAAAGTTCTGGAGTATCCAACATTCTAAGTTAACGGTAAATAAATTCCTAGGTTTATAGCTCAAAACAAATTGAAGACCTGTATACTATTTATTCATTGTATCTTTAGCAATTTCTTTATGTATTCATGAATCGTTAACAAACGCGAGTGGCTACGCCATCGAGAATTCTACAAGTTATTAAACTTTACCATTAGAAAGGAGGCAAACCTGTGTTAATATTGGTTTAAATATGGTTTTAAATATACGTACTTCCTTCGATTATAATACACCAATTAAATAGGCTTATTATTTAAATGTGATAAAAAATAAACAATACATACCTACCCTATTCTTACAGTCCCAATTAAATTAATTGTCTAAAATTGAAAGATAAATTCAATATTAAGGGACATTTTTACTTTCTCTGCTACGTACAGTAAGTAAGGGAAGAATTGCATTCCAAGAAAAAACTGATACCGAGATTTCACCATAAATACATGTTTGGAGGTGCTCTGAATAAAAATAAAGTATTTTTGGAAGTATGTCTATTTATGTATGTCTGTCTATGAACACCATAACTCAAAAACGAAAAGTCGGATAAATACCAAACTGGCTATTTGAGTTTAGTATCTTCCAAGGAGGCGGACGACACGAAGATTTTCAATAAAATCTCCCCACTGCAGACTACCTTTACATGGGTCATTTTTAGAAACTTTTGATCATCTCAAAAATGGCTCTAATGATTTTGATAAATATATGTTCAAAATATTTTCTTGGCAAATGAAATGTAATCTTAAAATTTATGGGAATATCCACAAAAGTCCTCTTCATTCTGAATGATTTTCGCATAACTGGTAAACCGTAAGAGACAGACAAAGTTTTACTACACAAAAAATGTAGCTCTCATTAAAACACACAATTTTTCATATATATTTTTGCCAATTGAACCATTTCCGAGATATTATTTGTTATTTGTTTGTATTTTTCAGTAGTTATACTGTTTCTCAAATGGGAATTCGTTATTGGTTTTTTTATATTCTGGACATGTAAAGAAAATGGAATACTCCACATAGCAACCAGTTCTTAAAAGATTTGACTATCGCTTAAAGCCTACCATATTCCTCTTGCACCTATAAGAAAATTAGTAATAAGATTAACATCTCGATATCTAGATTAACATGAAGTAGATGGAGAATAAAACTTTGTAAAACATAGTTTGTACAAGAGTAGAGAAAGCCATGTGAAAGGAACACATCAGATTTTTTTTCTTTTATTCACTTTTTACATGTTGGAGGCCCGGCGTAGCCGCGGTCGCTTGGGCGTTTGACTTCGGTGCTCTGTGGCACAAAGGGTCCGGGTTACCGCCATGGGCATAAGTATTTGTGCCCGTAAGCTCCCCTTCTGCGGTATAACACTCCTGTACTGGGTATAATGGACAGCATGAAAGACCTCTTCTGGTCGAGGTGCGAGGGCCTCTGATATTAAATTCACCAAATGATTTGCATTTTTCCCGGTAAACCACAAGGAGATCTCAAATTGTTGGGATGACACACCCAAATGGCGACTTACAATGCTGTAAGTAGATAGTTTAAGTCTTGGGCTTCGTAGTTTCGACCACTATTAGGTCAATTAATGGAAATTGTACTTTTTCACAGGCCGTGTGTTGGACAAGCTAGATCAGACAACTGAAAAATTAAGTGACATCGCCGGGTTTTGAACCACGAATCTCCCGGTTTCCATTCGGTTTAAAGCAACCGGACGGAAACTGGGAGATGCGTGGTCCAAAAACTAGCGATGTCTCTGAATTCTTAAATCATTTGATGAACAATTAATTCAAATTGTTGTAACCTCCCTGTAAAAGCCTGCAGCGCTTGTTGTTACCTTCTGCTATGCACATACAAGCCATACATTTAGATATGATTTAAACTACACAGTGACACTTGGTGAAGTAACCGTTCTACACTATATGTTGTTTATGCGAAAAAGTAGCACTGATAATGTCACATTCTTGAATGAAACGATTTTTGTGCACTAATGAACCAGATAACTTTGCCTTTGAAGTGCACCTTATAGCTTGTTTACACTACATTTACTTTAATTTTCAATTAACTCACGCCCTACATGTTATGAAACAAGACGGCGTACTTGGAAACTATTGATAATATGGTACACCTGTATGTATATGCAGGGGAGGCAATTATATACATAAGTAAACGAAACATGATGCATGCAAAGAAACGCTAACAATATATGATACAGATTTAAGAAGTAACATGAAACATTCGAATATTCTCTTGCGTATATCCAAACCGTTGGTGATCAGCATTTACACGCTGCTGTAGACTAAAACACATTTTATTACTCAGTTCCTGATTTATATAAGTCTCTTGTCATGCCTCCGTAATAAAATGGATTATGCTAACAAAGGTAAGATTTAACCCTTTATAAGGCAGTGTTCTCTATATTTGCCAACTACCTAGGGTTCAAGGTTCAACATAACATGGATTATTACCATGGAAAAATAAGGCTTATGGATTATTTACTTGCCATCTAATTAAGGTTCAAATTTCAGCCTAACATGACACACTCCTAAGAGAATATGGGTCTTATGGACAGGTGGATAAGCAGAGGTTTCGCCCTATAAAGAAGGAAACAGATAGTGAACGTAAATTAGTATTAATATCAGCCGGGCGTTTTATTGAAAGCTAATGACGAAATTTACTGTTATGTATTTTATACTCATTCTTGGGTTTATAGTCTCCATCTTGTTAATACGTGGTCAACAGATCCATTTGGTCTTTTCCGCCAGTCGGTTGTCTGCGCATGTTTCAATACTTTGAAATGATTTTATCACCAGTGCCTCTGAAAGAGAACTAGCGAAAGATAAGTGGAAGGGGTGGATGTCACCACTTTTCGAGATCACTTATGCGAAATGGGGCCTGTTTCGTACCTTTCCAGCATTTACATTTGGAACTTCTTTCGGTTACGTCTCGTAATTTTGCAATCTCAGCAGATGTGCTGATAAGTGACTCAAGCGAAGTGTGTTCGCGGCTTTAACGGTACAGCTTTTGCATTAAAAAAAGCTTGTTCATACTCTACAGCAGTAAATAAACTGTTATCACGATTTGTTTCGGGTCTTGATGAAATTCTGGACAAGAATGAAGAAAATCATTCACGAAACGGCCAATATCTTAACGATAGACTCCCCCTCGTATCCTTCAGTTCGGAAGCAGTACTCAACCATGCCAATTCTATGATCGCTTCCATCTCGCGTGTAAAGAATGCACAGAGGTCCCAGTGAAAAAATATTCTGCACTGCCGCAACACATCAACCTGTTTACAAGTCGGAAACGCATGCAGTCGATGTTCAATTTCGCAACTCCCCTTTTAGACGAGGGGCTCGCTGAACTAATAATGACGTTATTCATTTAAAGCGACTGGCGCTAAAGGCGGAATAAATCTGAAGACCTGTGATAATCTTGAGTTTTAAACTACTATTTCATTAATGTGACGCATGCTTGATATTGATTTAGCAATGTCTTGTATATGGATTAATCACGGTAGCTTATGATATTGGCATGTCCATAGACTAATTGATGAGATTCACTGGGTTTTTCATACTTGTGGCCATGGCAATTAGAGGGGCGTAGCTAATAACGACAAGTATTCATACCTAAAGATTTCAACACCCAGGTGTACCAGGATAGTTAAAGAATATTGTAAAATAACAAGTTATTTCAATTTTAACAAACCAAATTTTAATAAAAAATAGATCCTTTCTCTGAAATTTACTTTGGGTATTTTACAAACCAGTTGTTTTATCAGCTTACTCCCACCCTTACTTCCTGCTAACGCTTCTCGAAGTTACTGGAAGGTACTTAAAACCACTGGAAATATCTAATGCCCACAGACTTAGGTCGACCCCTCCGGTCCAGGACAATCAACCTATTTCGGAAGGGCCACCCCATTTCAGGCTTACCAAACCAAACCCAACCCCATGTGCCCTCCATCGGTAATGCTGGAAGTCAATATGGTGTTGGTCCACTCTAGCCTTGATGACGCGTTCGCTCTCGCAGGCATACTTTCAATCAGATACTGGAAGGTTTCTTGGGGAATGGCAGCCCATTCATCACGGAGTGAGGAACTGAGGAGAGGTATCGATATAGGTCGGTGAGGCCTGGCACGAAATAGGCCATCCAAAACATCCCAAAGGCATACAATAGGATTCAAGTCAGGATTCTGTGCAGGCCAATCCATTACATCGTGTAACCACTCCGCCACAACCCGTGCAGTATGAACAGGTGCTCGATGGTGTTGAAAGATGCAATCGCCATCTCCGAATTGCTCTTTAACAGTGGGAAGCAAGAAGGTGCTTAAAATATCAATGTTGGTCTGCACTGTGATCGTGCCACGCAAAATAAGGGGTGCAAGCCCTCTCCAGGAAAAACACAACTGACCACACCATAACACTACCACCTCCGAATTTCACAGTTGGTACTACATACGCTGGCAGATGACGTTCACCGGGCATTCGCCATACCCACACCCTGCCATCGGATCGCCACATTGTGTACCATGATTCGTCACTCCACACAACGTTTTGCCACTGTTCAATCGTGTAAGTTGACGCTCCTTACACCAAGCGAGGCGTCGTTTGGCATTTTCCTGCGTGATGTGTGGCTTATGAGCAGCCGCCCGACCATGAAATCCAAGGCTTCTCACCTCACGCCTAGCTGTCAGTACTTGGAAGGGATCCTGATGCAGTTTGGAACTCCTGTGTGATGGTCTGGATAGATGTCTGTCTATTACTCTTTACGACCCTCTTCAAATATCGGCGGTCTGTCAGTCAACAGACGAGGTCGGCCTGTACGCTTTTGTGCTGTACATGTCCCTTCACGTTTCAACTTCACTATCACATCAGAAGCAGTGGATCTAGGGATGTTTAGGAGTGTGGAAATCTCGCGTAAAGACTTCTGACACAAGTGACACCCAATCACCTGACCACGTTCGCAGTCTGTGAGTTCCACGGAGCGTCCCATTCTGCTGTTTCACGATGTCTAATGACTACTGAGGTCGCGGATAATGAGTACCAAGCAGTAGGTAGCAGCACAATGCACCTAAGATGAAAAATGTATGTATATGGGGATACTTTTGATCACATAGTGTATGTTAAAAACAAAGTGAAAATTGTTTTAAGGACTCAATTTGCATTGTCTCTATTTACTGTAAGTGATTATTGGAGTCAGTATGGCGTTTCGTCATAGAATTTTATTATTCCCAAAATAAGCGTTTTAAGACGCACTGAATCCAAAAATAGCATTTGTATAAACAGTTCCGTGTATCTGCGAACAACATAACTGAAAGAGAAAACTCACTTAAATGCCAAACTTGGAATTAAAGTTGAGCATCTTCCAAGGTTGCAACACGAAGATTTTCAATAAAATATCCTCACTCCAAATCAGCCTTTAAATGGAACAGCTTTCTTTGTTTTTGATAATCTTAAAAGTAACTCTTAGGGTTTTGATTAAATATCAGTTGCTTAAGATTTCTGCATGAAAAATAACATACATATCTTGAATTTTCTTGGAATAATTAAAATATATATCGTATTAACATTTACCTGCCGTTAACCAATTCCGAGACATTATTTGTATCGATTCTCACTTTTTTTCAAGTGGTAATATGCTATTGTGTTTTCTCGCGGTCGTGCAAAGGGCAGAGAAATTCAAAGCCATTAAGTAAGGAGCTGCTTCTTAAAAAATATGAATGTTGCTTTAGACTTTAGACAAATGCGTAAGGAAGGTAGAAATAAGGTAGAATAAGTAGAAATAATAATGAGTAGAAATAAAGCGTTTTTAGAGAAAATAATGTAAATGCATCATATTAGATTTTTATTTTCATTTGTAAGCAATGCACAGTTGCTCAAAAAGAAGAAAAAAAAGAAGCCAACTCTGCCTTTATGCCATAAACTCGAAATACTCCGATAGTAAAGAAATGTATTGTCTTAAGGATTTTGATGAATTATAATTCCTCGCAGAGCTGTGTAATCTGCCGTTCGTTTTAGAACTAATTGTCATTAATAATTCATCTTCATTAGTATTTTTATAATTCCAGTTTATGTTTACGTTTTCCCTTTGGCCCTCATCTTAGAACACGCTAATACATCAGAAGTGATGAATATCCTGCGAAAGCTCCAGACTACTATGATGTGTATGTTGAAATGCCCTTACATCTTTGTTTCTAGATTCAATAGTCTCTCCCAACAGTTCTCTAATTAGTAATATAGCTGACTGCAGACTAAGGTGAACACAGATTTCATGTACTGCGAGTGACATGCATGCCAGAGGTAGAAACTCAACAAATATCATTGTGTTTCCAAGTTGTACAAGTTAAAACAGTGTAGTGTTTATTGTGTGGCTGTCAGGATATTCCCCAAGAGTAAAGTGTCTTCATACACTTCTCAGTCTATCTCAGGATCTCTGATGGAAACTTTAGGGAGTAGTGCCATTATTTCTTCAATCTTGACCTGTTGTCGCGAATGTGTAATAAAGGCCTAATCTGGAATGGAAGTTTGGACATTTTCTCTTATTTGAAGAAATTGTCAAGTTCACTGATTTTAATTTCTTTCCTTAAAATTAGACGATAAGAAATGTGCATAAAGTAGGTGTAAAAACTGTATATATCGCGAATAACATCGCAGGATAGTATCACTACGGAAACTGAAAAGAAATAAATTAAATTGAAAATAATGCCATTTTTATAATTAAATACGATATTTATTTCATTTCGAGCATTCGCTAAATCTTTTGCACGTTTATGGGAGACAACAGACTCCAAACTCCAAGAAAGTAGTGTCCTCTGATACTTTTCTATTGTTTTAATTTTACATATCCCAAATTCTAGCACAACAGACGTAACATTTCCTACTCGACAACTTGAAGAGGGTATTACTTACTTTACCATTACACTATGAAAGAATACTATTGAAATATGCGGCTATCTGTTAATAGCAGTAAGTGCTTACTCTGGTCATCTGTGTACTATTTTCTGTACACAGCAATAGGTGTTCTGTCAATTCATTGAAGAGGAGCAGATCTGCAAAAGCAGGTCGGTGATGGTCTTTCATTTCCATTAATAATCTACTATATTTAATGAAACCGAGCGAAATGGCTGTCCAGTAACGTGCGGGTTTGACATTCTGGAGGTCCGGGTTTGATTTCCGTCGACCACCCAAATTGATCCGATCTTCCGTGGTTTTCCCTGATCGATAGGCGAATGCTAGTGGTTTCTCACCTACTATGATTTCCTTTCCATCATCTTTCTTATCGTCTCACAAGCGTATTTCTAGGTTCCGTGGTGTATGGCAGTATCGGACCGATTGCTCAAATGAAAGAGTACCCTGTGGACACTAGAGGGCTGATTGGTCGATGAGACGTTCATCGCCCTCTCCAGGTAGCTTCAGCAGTAGGATGGGTCCACGAGCCTGGGACTGTTAGGGACTTCCGTGCGTCCTGTGGCCTATCTGTCTGCGGTCTGTATCCTCTTGTGGTTCCTTTACTTCATCCATTTCACTGGCGGGTGGTAGTCATAATTCATAATAGATCTATGGAGGTCGCAGTACGCGAGGCTCCCCGTTCCGTTGTATAACCTAAATGCTTAATGAAATTATAGTGGCCATTAAGTAATTTGTGTTACAAGAAACACTTTGGTCCAGTTTTGTTATAAATCGCAGTTCTAAAAAACAAAATCCCATTTACAATGTAAAATGTAAGCTTTGCCCCTGTTTTTTCCTTCCTTATTAAGTAGAATAGGTGCTGCTAAAACTGTGGTCCAATAATACTTCATATAACCTTCTATAGCACTTACATTAATTCGAGTACATGCCTTTACCTTCAACATTTAATTCTAATTTGGTTAAAGGTTATAGTTACGCTTATATGCTTGCTTCATGAACAAATGTACCGCTATTTGGATTAATTTCAATTATTTATAATTGACAACACTTCTTCTGAGCTTCATCGCCTGTTTTCTTTTTCCAAACCAAACATCGAATTATTTCACTTATGCAGGTGTGTTTTACTTATTTCCTTTAGTAGTTTAGCCGCATTTTCATTCTATTTAGATCTTACATTCATAATGTGTAATAAGAATTGCCTTTTATTCCAGAGAATACATCTAGCTGTTAGTCCACTATTGCAATTACTTTCATGTAACTTAGTCAATAAAAAAGTAATAATTAATTAAACAGAATATTAAAAGAGCATAGAACTACAAATTTAAATGCGGACCAATATAGAAGACAGAAAACTGAGTAACGTAAAACACCGGGAACTGAAAGATGGGCGTCCAGCGAGGTCTCCCTGCGATTGAAATCTGGTTATATACCTTTGTGACTATTTCTTGATTTATACTTTCTCTACTGCTTATCTAGAAATTCCAGTCCCCAAAAAATGCCATATTACAGATTTCAGTAAAAATACACGTTTTGAGGTACCCTAATACAAATCTGAATTTTTAGAAGAATGTCCGCGCGCGCTGTCAGTACGTTATTGTGTGTGTGTGTGTGTGTGTGTGTGTGTGTGTGTGTGTGTCCGCGAACATCATAACATGTTATTGAAGTTCAGCATCATCCAAAAATACGAGACAAATATTTTATCCCTCACCATAAACTACACTTTGCATGGACAATTTCTCAAACATTTTGACTTTTATAAAAGTGGCTATAATGATTTTGATTAAAATACCACAAGACAAATGAAACGTACTGACCCAAACAAGCCATCCTTTGTAGTTTTATGTTTCCCACATGTATAGGTGCAAACGAAGTTGACGCACCACTGATGTTAAAAGGGGCAGTTGCAGTTATGAAGCGACCAGTTTCACTGCGTTAGTTCGGCAGTCTGCGTTTACGTGGTACTTTCGTACCGATAAGCATCCCGTGGTCACCTCCTTTAGTTGAAACAAGATCATTCAGACAAAAAGGTATGTTCATTGATAACGAACACGAAGACGCACCAAAATGCAGCGAGGGTGAAAGGATGTGTTCCTAACATTTTCAGACGCGGCATTTGTCTTTTGCGCACGAAGGTTATCAAGAAAATCCTACCAGCCCAGATTACCCTTTACATGGAACGTTTTTCGAAAATTTTAATTTTCTCAAAAATGGCTCTAACGATTTTGATTAAAATAGCATATGTTTAAGATAATCTCACGACAAATAAATTGCATATCCCGAATTTTCTGGGAATGTCTCCAAAAGCATTCTTCATTGTGAACGACTTTTGCATAACTGATAAACCATAAGAGATAGACAAAATGTTATTGCACCAAAAATGTAGATCGCGTTAATATGCACAATTTATGTCTCATACATTTTTTTCTTGAATGAACCATTTTCGAGATATTGCTTGTTATTCCCTTAAATTTTTCAATACTTATACTTTTTCTCAAATAGAAATTCGTTATTCATTTTCTTTGTCCTGGTAATGCAAAGAGAATGGAATACTCTACTTAGTAACCAGCTCTTAAAATATTTGACTATCGCTTAGAGCCTACCAATTCCCCTTGCATCTACAAGAAAATTAGCAATAAAATTAACATATCGATTAACATGAAGCATATGGAGAATAAGCGTTTGTAAAAATAGTTTGTACAAGAGTAGAGAAAGTCATGTGAGTGTAACACATCAGATTTGTTTTTACGTACAGAGACGGTATTAAGAAATGATCGATAATTTCAGGTAGAACGTGGTCCTAAGGGGCCCTTACACTAATTCTGCACCAAGGCAGGCTTGTGTTTTGCACGTGAATATTATTAATAGTACATTTATGGAAATAATTTAATTCCAACGCACCTTTAAACGTACATAAATATAATGAAAATATAATTTTGTTTAATCTAATTAACCTTGCGGAACCAATTGCTCCATATAGTTGTACTGATTGGAAATTAATTGTAATGGAACTAAATGATTCAACGAGTGTGCTCAGGTCTGCGTCAAGCGGCAATCCCAAATTCTTGTTAATAGGCGAATGCATATTAAATAACCGATAACAACCCCGCATTCACACCCCCTGAATTCTTTTGTTTAAAGCCAACTTTCTTGAGCCTAGGCAGGAATCGAACCCGGAACACCTCATATAGCAGGCGGTTTCTCTACCGTATGAGTTCTGGGATCAGTAACAGTATTTAAACTGTTCGTTTTCAAGCATTGGTCTTTCATTTAGAGTTCTCCTTTCTATCGGTATGGAGTCCCCGTTGCAGTTCTGCTTAGGCAAACCTTTGTGGACATGTGAAGAGTTAAGATTGTTTGGTACAGGAGACCTAAAAGACTAACTGTACGCCACACACCGATATACGAGGCATCTCCTAACAAATCCGTCGGGATATTACTACGTAGTGAAAGCGACGTAAAATAAATAGAGAAAAAAACGTACGAGGAAGAGAAAGTAAAAGTCCGATAATAAGTTAAGTGTAGAATCTTTAAGTACACAAGCCATTGGTAAGGTTTGCCCACTGCAAACACCTCTTTGCAACTACATACTTTTCGTGATTTTTACTCGGTCAAAAACACCACTAACGATTTTGATTAAATATTATATGCTTGAGAGTGTATGATGTTCATATATATTTATTTTCTGTGAAAAGCCCTAAAGCGCTCTTCCTTCTCATTACATCTTGTATAAGTGGAAAAATATGTGTTTTAGAAAACTACTTACATTAAGAAACTGTAGAAATTTAACCCGAACCCTCTAGATTGAGACTATAATTATGTTTATAATGACCTATTTTTAATTCGTAATATGTTAGGCAGACACATCTTTGTTAATTGGAATGAATAGATAGCTCCAAATTCCTTCAGCTACACAATATTTCTGCTTTTAATTAGGTAAACGGCAGCTCTTATGACAGGGTACAATTGTGGATATACTTTCTTTTTAAGCTAGATCATGTCTACTACCTTATTGTCAAACAATATATTGTAACGTATGGGTGAAGTTAAATATTTTTTTTAAAAATTACTTTTCTTTAGAATTTGGTTCATTTGAAGCTTATTTCTTGCATTTTTACTTCATGGTGCCACCAAGGATGCACAGTGAGTCGTCGTTTAGCACTAGCCATATCTTTGTTGTATTATGTGGGTTATAGATGCCAACTCATAGAGTAGAGGGTTATCTATCCATATATGGCATCTATCTAGAATATAAAAAGCCTTACATTAATCTATGGGCATGACAGTCTTGATAGGAACAACCCCAGGTGCTGCCGGAGGTCCTGCCCAGATCAACGCCCACCTTTCAGTATGGCATCCAGCGTAACATCTGCTGTAAGGCACTAAGTAACCATAAACTGATCTTTCTCAAAGACTTAAATCTGGAAAGGGCTTTCTTGCTCACTTTCATTGTCTCTACTCATTTATTATATTAAATTTATGTTATCGTTTTTGTTAATTGCGTTTTTTTTTTCAACGTTACTCACCAACCCTTACTCCTGCTATGCTTCCAAATAGTGGTGTCTTTACCTATTCTAAGGTAGAACGTTACAATATGCAGGATGAGTATGAAGTCCTCGGACAAGCTTCAGAGGGTGATTCCTGACTAGAAATGGAGCACAAAAGCTCATATCACTTTGTGTCTGAAAATGCATAGTCTTTAGAGTAGATGGCATTGAAGGACGACATAAAACAAAGAGCCTTGGCTCACTGTACATGGCCTGAATCCCACCAATGTCAAAACAGATGTTCAAAGTGGGCTCCATGGGATGAAATGTGCGCGTTCACGTGTCCCATGATGGATTGCTCACTCGTTTGAATGTTCCGAGATGTGTCCGAATATGATCGCAGGGTACTATGCGCGCTGTTGAATGGTCTGAACATCAAGAACAGCTCACCGTACAAAATGCTTTTTAGATGCCCCCAGGAGGTTCAAGTCCGGTGTTCGGGCAGGCCTTGCAACACAAATTACACGTCCGGGAAGATGTTGATTTGCCGCTGAGAATTAATACGGAAGTGAGCCGGTACTCCAATTGACTACAGTCACATTTCCCGTCGTATTGCCAAAGGCACATTCTCCAGCAATGGAAGCAGAGCGTTTTGCAGCAAGTTCAAGTAGTTTCTTCTTTCAGGAGTTGCGGAAGGAGAACTGGTCCAAACAGGCTCAACAATAATAATCCCTACCCAAAAATGGATGCTCAACCGCTACTGATAAGACGCTTCAACTATTCCCTAAGGATTTTCAGACGACGATTATGTAGGTTAATGATGTCATCTCTGCCAAAGGCCACTTCATCGTTGAAGAGGATTGAATACAGAAATCCCATAATGGTGATAGCCTGCTGCACAAACCTGCGACAGAATCTTTCCGGTGAAGGAAAATTCCGGTGATAGTCCCTGCACACGCTGGAGGTAGCAGGGATAATAGCGGTTGTCATGTTAAAAACAAATAACCATGTTGGTGGGCAAATTGCCTGGAGCATGTATCAAATTGTTCTGAATATCATAGAGAACATGTTACTCCGCATCTGGTGTACGCGCAGTCCGTGGCCACCCTGAACGTCCGCCTGTCTCAAGGAACCCATTCTCGCACAAAGGTCGAAAAATGGCTCTAAATACTGTGTGATGTGGATGGTGATGTCTGTCAGGGTACGTGGCTCGGTACTTTTGTGCTGTCTCTCGACCGCTTCCATCTGCTTGGCCATGCACGAACACGATTTCGGCTTGTTCCTGGAATGAATACCGGACCATTGTGCTTCTACGTTGCTTAAATCACACTATCTGCAGCACACAAAACGCACACTGCAAGTTGCGAGAGAATGTCGTCAGTGTCATCTACTTGGAAACTATGCATTTCCGTTCACTAGATGATATAAACTAGTGCTCCATTCCCATTCAGGAATCATCCCTGAAGTTTGTCGGTGTATTCAAAACACTCCCTGAAAGTAAGGAAGCTCCTAAAATGTGCACAGATGCACAACAATGTTTCGATAATATTGGAATGACCCGAAATTCTTAATATAAGTTTCAGTTACAGAATCCGCTATAGTTCTTCCACGTTCTACATTTATTCTATGCAGGGTGTATCAGAATAGTTTTACAAAATTTCGGAGCCGCTTCTTCACACCAAAGGAAGAAAGAAAATCAATATTGACATCTCTCAAAAATACTTTGTTTAGGAGTTACTGCTGAAATTCTAAGCTCAGGAAGTCACAACAATGTTCAAAATGTCCTCCGCTTGCTTCTACACATATGCAATCGTCAGATCATAGACCATCTAACCCTTTTAAACATTCCCGAATGGTATCAAATGATTTCGCAGGCTTCTTAGACACGTTTTTGAAGTGTATCTACATTAGGATTCTCAGAACTGCCTCTTGAATATCTCAAGTTGCACTTACCAGTATGCATCTAAGACTGGTAAGTGGATTATTTGAGTGGAATCACTAGGCCTCTCAAATTAGAAATTAAACCTGTTGAGGGAAGTTTAGAGGTTTCCAAAATATTCGAAGTCAGTTTTGGATTGTGTGCGATAAGCCTTCGTGATGCGACCAATGCATCTTAATAGGTAAACATCGCACAGAAGACGATATTTCTCATCATCAAGGTCGCCGAAATTTGGGCCATAGGGAAACTTCCAGTGATATTTTCTGCAAGTATTTATCTTCTTCAATGGAGTTCCGGAGTTCTGAAAATAAATTTGCGCATCAGGAAATGACTTTAGGGACGAGAAAAATGGGTGGGGCTTGATGCTGTTTATTCATGTTACTCTCACATTCTCCAGTGAGCTGCCATGGAGTTTACCTTTTTAATCTCTTTATCTCTAAACTTACTTTAGCAGAATCATGAAAGTGCGCATAAGACCTGCGCATAATTTCTTAATCGAAAAATAGAAGTAGGAGTGCACAGACGGAGGTGCCTTCAGAAATTGCAGCACATCACCGCAAAGAGACTACAATGGTCCTGTTTCTTCTGAAGTGATCCCTGGGAGAGTGAGATGAGGAAAAATTCCTAAGGGTGATCAGATCCGGACGATTATGTGCGCTAGTAAGGACGGTCTCTCTAACGATTCTTGGTTGAGCACATGCTAGCGCCGGTTAGCCAAGCCTTAGCCCCTTGTCCCCGATACCCTGTGGCCCGAGCCACCCCAAGGAAGGGAGCCCTGCAGACACTCCAAATGCATAATCCAGCGTCTTGCCGCAACACACCCAACGCCGTAGGCTGTTCCCTCAAGTCTGAAACAGATGAAATGTAATGACGGGGACATTAACAACGAGTAAGGGCCGGCAACCCAGCCCCGCTTCGTATCCAGGAAGGCGAATCTGCGTGGGCTTTCCATTAGGACGGCCTATTTTATATACCACCTCCCCTTGCTTTAGCAGAAACGGAAGTGGATGCGCTACTTATGCACGTTAACACCTGAGAAGAACAATACCAAACAAGCTCACTGAGAGCGACAGTGTCCAGCTATCATCTACCAGCACTCCATGTTGATGCCAGAGGACATTATGGCAGGCTTCGCCCAAATGTACCCAATCTTCAATGAGAGTCGGGAAACATTGCCTCGCCGAGTCCAATCCAATCTGAAAATCTCTCTTCTTGGAGCGGCTCAAATGTTCCGTCCCGTACCACGAGTGCTAGGGATAATCAGCGCTGTAACCACAGCAGCTGAAGTGGTAGGAATCCCCTCCTGCGGGAGTGAAGGTGATAGGAAGTCGACTGGAAATTTGCGGTACAACAGGAACCATTCAAGCATTCACCTACCAACCAAGAAATATCGGTGGTTAGACTGGTCGACCTGATAGAAATCAACCTTCAGAATACGACCCTTCACGTCAATGCGGAGGCATCTCTCTCAGTCCGGAAAACCGTAATAATACTTTTTGTTGAACACTGCATGCGGCAGTGTTTAGCTTAACGTCCTTAAGATAGCTAGCAAGAAACAAACACTAATTGGTTATAAAAATACTTGAGAATTTTGCAGATGTATCTTTCTGCCGCGCTAGAATAAACATCGCAGAAACCAGCGGCGGAAGTTTTGCACCCGAAAATTAACGTATTTCAACCTTGATCTAGGGAGGCTTACTACTACATTGTCTGGACGACAAAGAAAGCAAAACTACATTTTTAATCCCAGTCTTGCACCAAATATTCAAATTCATTTCTCGTATTAAACCTTCTCTCTACATAAAGCTATTCTGAACAAAAATTGTAGTAATATAACACTGCTTCTTTTCGCAATTTTATATTTTGTTATTTTGACTTTCGTGAGCTTGAAACTGCGATTCCTTTTAATATAAATTTTCCCGAATGTCATCGTTTCTAATGCTCCCCATATGGCATATAATTACCTCATTCCACCAAACGATGACTGAACCTGCTTCTGCGGTGGAGGCACCCAGCGGACGGAATCCTCATCATCAACCTCCGATAGGATGGCGGTGGAATGAGAGGACCTACAGCTTTTACCGTAGACTCCTAAGTACGCTGGGGATATCAAACGAGGAAATTAGAGGTGAAGGTGCAGATATGGCCGACTTAAAATCGCCACCCTAGAGCCGGTAATCGAACCCGGACCCTCAGTACAAGAGTCGGAAACGAAACTACTGCGCTACTCTTGCGCCCTTTTCCCAAATGTTATAAGCAGTCTTCGAAAACTGTCTAAACTGGAAGAAAATCCAAGTGTTCTAAGAGGAGAACAGAAACTCTTGCAATCTAAAACGTAAGCGGACTGTTCCACTTTCTTCCAACAGAGCAAGCGCTGCAACGATCTGCTCATTGCAAGTATGAAACGCTTATTTTCAGGCAGGGAACGTTCACAAAGCTTAAATTCCTTGGCACTGAGATGATAATTCCCATATTTCTCCAGATTCCGCTCTGTTGTGCTTAGCGCTGTCGTACAAAAGGAAGGAGAAGCAGTGTTACCAACGTCTGGAGAGAAATGCGGCGCCCCTCTGAAGGAAGTGTTTGCACAGGATCCCAGGAAATTGGTTCAAGTTAAATTAATCAAGCACATGGAGACAAAGACGGGATGAGACAGATGATATTAAATTGGAAGGACGATGGACTTGATTTGAATCGTGCATCCTACAGAAATTAATCATCGCACTCTGAGACAGACAAGCGGCAGCTCAAGATTTGTGTGCAGAACTGTCCTTATGTTGAAGACATCTAACTGCTGCTCTGTTTATCGCGGGCTATGGAATGTAATAACTGTTTCCATATTACCGTCATCCTGTTGACGTTTGCTGCTTTGAGCAATAACTTGTCTCTTCATATTATGACATTATCCTTGCTAATATTTTGAACTTAATTTAAATATTAGGAACATACAGTTTTCTTTATTTTTAATTGTCTGCCACGTACGTAATAGCTAGAGAATATATGTATTGCACCCAAACATTCGATGTCAATATTTCAATTGACATGCAGGTTTTGAGGCCCGGGAAAAAATAATTTTTATAAGAAATGTGTGCGTGTGTGTATGTCTGTCAAGAACATAGATAGCTCAAAAATGAAAAGTATGGTAAATTCCCAACTTGGTTTTAAGTTCAGTATCTTCCAAAGATGCGACACTAAGATTTACAACAAAATCCTTCCACTTAGAATTAACGTTTATGTGTTAGTTGGTTTCAAATTTTTTCCCTCGCAACTGGCTTTACGATCTTGATTAAAAGTTTACATTTTTAAGATATTTGCATGAAAAACAGAATGTATATTTTGAATTTTCCGAGAATACCCTGTGAGGCATTCATCTAAAGGAATTTCACATACATTTTGCAAAACTGATAAATTATAAGAGATAGGATACTTCGTCAAGTGCAGTGGCATTTGTTTTTTCTCGTGATGTCATGGGAGTAAGCTCAATATATAGCGACACGCAAATATTTTATCATCACTTGCGTTTATCGGTAACCCCTCTTTATCTACAATTTAAATGTGTAATGAATTTACTTTTGCAAAAGCTTACCTCGATTAACATGATATAAATAGAAACGTGTTGCACAAACTATATAAAGTATAACGATAGCAAGTCATATTAGTTTAACACATAATAGTTTTCTTATAGCTATTACCGTACCCCCGGATTACGCTCTCTAATGAAATTATTTCTAGTGATATCTAGTTCGATCACACAGGAAAATAATACCATATAATTGTAGCACAGTAACCTAAGGAATCCATTAAAAATTAGTACATCTGTGATATACTACATTTTGCAATCGTTTTAAACAAAGTTCGTACTGCCAGTTACTCGCAGTCAAGTACGATTTGATGTCACTAACTCCGATATGCAACTCAAGAAGAATAAGGATCTGTGTAAAACACCTAAGACATTATTATGAATTATTATCAGTAAAGATATTTGCGGTTGATCAAAAACCATTTGAATTGACCACAAAAATATCTGATGTGTTCCACTCACATGACTTTCTCTACTCTTTTACAAACGCTTATTCTCCTTATACTTCATGTTAATCGAAGTACAATCCTTCTACAACTCATCTACAATCCGTCTACTATCATGTTATTGCCAATTTTCTTGTAGGTACAAGGGGAATATGGTAGACTCACAGCTACAGTCAAATCTTTGCTCTGCGGAGCAATTCATTTTCTTTGCATGTACAGGGCATAAAAATAACATATTACGAATTCCAAGTTGAAAAAAAGTTTAAATATTGGAAAACTTAAACATATAACTGGGGATACCGCGGAAATGGCCCACTCCACAAAAAACATGTATGTGGTATAAATGTGTGTTTTAACGAACTCTACATTTTTCTTATAGAACAATTTTTTTATCTCTTAGCTTTACCCGTTATGCAAAAGCCATTCAGATAGAAAGGGACTTTTGAGGACATCCTCGAAGTTCAAGACATACATATTGTAATGAAAATATCTTAAATATATTATATTTTAATCAAAATCGTTAGCCATTTGTAATAAACAAAATTTTTCGAAAAATGTTCCATGTAAAGGGTACAATGGGGTGGGGGGATTTTCGTGAAAATCATTGTGTCGATCCTTGAAAGATACTGAACCCAAATATCAAGTTTGGTATTTATCCCATTGTTTTTGTTTTTGAGTTATGTTGTTCACAGACACACACAGATCTTTTCTAAAGGTGCACCTTTTTGATTCAGGGGCTCAAAATATGTATTTCCGGTGGAATCTCGGTAACAAATTTTTGGATGGAATGCAATACTTCCCCTAGTTACTATACGGAGTAGAGAAAGTAAAAATATTATTACAGTATTGTAATCTGTATAAACTGTTGTTTGAATCGAGTAATCTTACTGACTTACTAAGATGTAGGTATGCATTCGACTTTTGTTCTTACTTTCTCTACCACGTAAGTTGCATTCAAAGTTTCTGTTTCGAGATTTCGATGGAAATAAGAATTTTAAGCATCTTGAGTCTAGAAAAAAGCATTTTTAGAAAAAGATTCCCGCCCGCGAGTGTGAATAACATAATTTAAAAACGATAAATAATAACCAAATTTATGTCCAGTCTCTGCTATGGCGCCATGGTGTGGTGGGCTAGAGTGTGGAGCTCTGGTTCCTGACCTTGAAATGCGTCCAGGTACGAATCCCATCCATGGTGTGGATTTTGTCTCGGATATAGGACCGATGCACATTCAGCATAGTGAGGAAAATAAGCAGCTGACGTAGGCAGTAATCCTGGCCTCGTTAACCACCTTCCACTGGGGGGAGACGTGAAACATTACCTCCCAGTAAGGTTGGATGATCCTGCACCTCTGCTGTGCGTAAGTGGGCGTGAGACAGGCAGTGGGATTATTAGATCCAGGCCCCAGCTGGCTATAGTGACAGGATTTTTTTTATCTTCCTAAGATACAAAAAGAGAGTCGGAAGGAGTTTCTCATCAAGACAGTAACTATGGTTATATATATATATATATATATTAATAATGTAAAATAATAGTAATTAGCAAAATACTTGATGTGTAATCAGATATTAAGTATAAGTTTTATATATGTGTAGGTGTTGGAGCTGTGGAACACTTGTAAAAAGCAGACAAACAACATTTTTGTCAGAATTAGGGTGCAGGCGAACCGACTTGTAGGGGGATGATACAGTAGCAGAGCCTTGAGTCATGTGTAGGAGAAAGCAGCAAACTAGCTCAACGTATATGTTTGAAGAGAGGTAACATGTCTGGAAACAGCGAAGGATAGGCTGTTAAGTTTTTGAGGATATTCCAAGCTGAAGGAAATCGGCCAATAAGATTTTAAGAAGAATATGTTTAAATGTTTAAGTTAAGGAAGTTAGTGATAGCGTCCGCAAGCCAATGTCAGTTGGGTGTAAAGTGAGGCGATGTGCAGAACATAGGTGTAAGCTCTCCAAAGCAGGAGTTACTAATTACCTCACATAATGTAGTGAGAACGTTAAAATATATCAATTTAAAAGTGTAATTTACTACAAGATATAATTTAGGCACGTGTGATAAATAGTACTATTGTTAATCGAGAACTTATAAAAATAATATTTTGATTACTACGTTACGTAGCTAAAGAATCTTTTACAGCTCCAACAAACTCAATTGTTACTAAAGTAACGGTGTACCTTCTTACTACAGCATAAAATGCGTGTGTCATTAAATTATTGTGTTTCTCCATTGATTTAATCATGCATTAGTGTTGTTACTACTTACCTTCCTTCCCGTACCGCACCCTAATAAGTTACACATGCTCTACCATAACCCAAACAACAGTAGCCGTGGCAATCAGTAAACATATCATTGACAATTTAATTTGTAACTACTTAAACAATAAGATCATCATCAGACATTATATGTTAATTCAGATATCAAAATATTAACATGCGAACCTATGGCGAGGTAGGCTACCAGCAACGAGTCTATACCTCAGCATAGGTAATGTAAGAAGTAGAGCAAAACTTGCCACTAAAAATGCAGATCTTTGTGATACACTCGAAATATTTCAAATAACTTCTTCGTGGATCAGCCATTTCCGAGTTATCCACCTATTTTAATTAATTTGAGTTTTTCAATTGTTCTGTCATGTTTAAATGCTCTTTATTCATTCAGTTGTGTCTCGTGATTTGCTGAAAAAATTATGGAATTTGATGACCAGCATACAACGTCGCAGTTTTGCACATTTGCTATCGATTGGTTGTCCTATTTATGTACTTACAACGAAATTTACAAACTAGTGCTAAAACATTTATCTCAATTAAAATGAAATACATATCAAAATGAGCTTTTGGAAGAATAGTTTGCAGAGGCTACATAAATAACTCAGAGTACAGAAAGAAATGTAAATGTAACACCAGATATTTTAATCGTGTTCTTCATACCAGCAAGCAAACACTCCCACTTCCTACACACACACGTACACTTGCGTAGTGATTTTATGTTTTTACGTTCCATCCCGTACATGGTAGATAGAAAAGGTATTGCATTCCACCCAAAATTGTTTACCGAGATTTCACCGCAAATGCATGTTTTGAAGTCTCCTGAACACAAAGAAGCATTTTTGGAAAAAGGTCAGCGTAATTCATAAACGAAAATTCGGATAAAAACTAAACTTGGTATTGAGACTCAGCATCTTAGAAGAGTGGGATAGGAATTTTTTCAAGAAAATCTCCCACCACAAACTACCTTTTACATGGAAAAGTTTTTGAAATTCTTGATTGTGTAAGAAGTGGCTATAATGATTTTATTTAAAATACCACATATTAAATACATATATATGGAAAATAAAATGTATATCTTGAATTTTCTTGGAATAGGCTTGGAAGTCCCCTTCATTCGGAAAGAATTTTGTATAATCTTGTACAACTAGTAAACGTTAAGCGATAGATAAAAACGTAGTTCAGAGGTAAAGTATATCTCTTTAAAACACACAATTTATTCCAAATAACGTTTTATGTGGCATCAGCCGTTTCCGAGATATCCGTTATTAATGCTCGCAATTGTCCATTACTTGGTCATTCTTGGTCCTTTCAGCATTCATTATTTCTCGCGATTGCATGGAAACAGTATGGAATTTTAAGGCCAGCATGTAGCGATCAGTTCTTAAACATTTGACTATCGCTGCTCTCTTTGTATCTATAACGAAATGTGCAATGTAGCTGCTTCTGGATGAAAATGAAGTATATAGGTAAAAAGGTTTAGTAAGAAGGGTCTGTATACTTACTAATACAGGTAGAAGGTAAAGAATATCATGTGGATTAATGGGATCAGATTTGTTGAAATGAATATTTAAATTTTGAGTACAGTGCAACAACTCCCCTACTTGGGTAAATATATTTATATTAAGTTTCAAGGTAATTTTATGGATGTAACGTTAAGTGTTAACTAAGAACCTAGAAAAGAAGCTTCCCGTTAAGTAAACTATTAAGACTTGTTATAATCTTATTTGCGTAAGAACTCACTAATTAAAGAAAACCCTCCTTTTTTTGAAACAGAGCCGCTGCTCGATCTCCAACTTCCCTTTGAGTGGAACCTAATCTCTGTTACAGATTTGTCACTCATGCACCACAGGGTCAGTTGAAAGCTGGCCTCAAATGCGCACTAAGATTGTACGAATGCTATTGTGAAGGATATGCAGGATTATGATGTTAGGTTGATATCAGTGTCCCACCAGTCGTCGCGCTGCCCTCGAGGTCTAACCACCATACATGTTGCAATAAAGTTGTGCATGAATGCCATCGGATTTCATTTAACGCTACCGGCAGATATTCAGCATTTGAAGTCTGAAGCAATATGCTAAAAGCTTGTATAAAGTACGTTACATGTTATACAGGGCGCCCAAAAGTGTTGCATCTCTATACAAAACCTGAGTTCTCCTAGACAGTGTTTTTATGCACTTCTTGTTTATGCTGTCATAACTGAACCTTGAATTTCCTGCAACTGAATAAAGAGAGCACTTTTAAACAATGTAAAAGTAATACTTGTCTAACAATCTAATGGTATGGCTCAGACGGCAACGTCTGTGGCCCGCATGCGGAGGTCCCGGGTTCAATTTCCGGTGAATACCCACACTTCCGGTTCTTTTGGGATTTCCCCTGGTCGCTTATGCAAATGAATAGTGGTGTATTCTACCACAATTTCTCCCTAATCCCGCTTACTCTCATTTTATCTCTCCCTTTTACGTTTCAGAAGTATTTGCAGTTTCTGCGGTGCCAGCGGTGTCGGGAAGATGGCATAGATGCTTGCGCATTGGAAAGCTTACTCCCCGTGAACACCAGGGTGCATTGTTCCGCCAGTCAGGGTCGCCTCCATCTCTCGGGATCCTTCACCTATACTGGTGCTCGGGTATTCAAACTGGAAATATTAGGAACTTCTCGCGTCTCTGTGTGCCTGTCTGCCTGCAAACCTGAGACCTCCTAAAGCTCCTCATCTCTGTTTCCCGGCAGGTGTAGCTACAATAGATCTAGCTGTTTGCAGTGCGCGAGGTTTTGCCCTCCAATAAACACATCCTACATCCTACCTGTCTGGCAAAAGAGTGCAGTTTTCAGGCGAGGTTGCTGGTGTGCCATGGCTATGTTTAGACATGAGAGAGAATGCCTGAATGAGAGTACAGTAAAGTCTGACCATCAACACATCAACACAATATACGTAACGGAAAAGTTAGACCTTTTCGTTTCTCTTCTTTACAAATCTGTAACAAACAGAATATTAATGTTCTACTTAGGTGAGCGTATGACTTCGTGTGGTGGTGTTTGCATTTTGACTGGTTTATGAACTGTAACTAAGAAATTCAACTGGTACATTACCTCCTTCAGACCTGTACAGACCGTACACCGGGAATGGTAACGTAATACGGCTTGTTTGTTATGTTCCTGCATGCGCTTCCTCTGCCACCTGTCCGCTCTCATTCCTCAGAGAAGAAATTCTAAACAACAATAATACATACCTCGGAAACGGCTATTTACACAAAAAGGCTACTTAAAATTGTATATTTCAAAGAGATTTACATTTTTTATGGTTTATCCGTTAAACGAAATTATGGTAAATTCCTTGCGAATGAAGACTTTAAGTCTATTGGCAGAAAATTCAAGATACACGTATTATTTGTCATGTGAATATCTTAAACAAGTAATATTTTAATGACAAACGCAATAGTCATTTTTCCGCTAATACAGAATATCTAAAATATTTCTAGTAAAGCGTATAGTCTGAGGTAGGGGGACTTTCTTGAAAATCTTCCAATCGCATCTTTGGAAAATACTAAGCTTAAATAAACAAACATTTTATTTTACACTTATGCTGTTCATAGCTAAATGGACACATAAAGACAGTCACACACACACACTTGGACATTTTTCTAAAGTAAAGTTATATGCATGGGACCACAAAACATGCATTTCCTGTGAAGTCTCAACATCGAGTAATATGGATACAATATAAAAATCCCTCTTTCCTACTAAATTGAAAATTGCGCCGCTTAATGTGGCTCTATCTGTGTGATATAGTGGGTTAAGCGAGCTTTGTATTTGTGTGTCAATGGGCTGGAATTAGATTCCTGTGCTGCCATTGGTCTGGGCCACAGCTGTCATACGTCTAAGTGACGACTATCACCAATGCTGCTTAATTTAGTCGGCCACTTGCGTGGCTAGTTTTCTGTTAGGTTTCAGTAAGGAAAGAAGAGAGCATAAAGTTGCTGTTGGGGAGCAAGTTTACCATTGTTGGAGGAGCAGCTATCAGGTTCGCCATTGTTGGAGAAGCAGTTAATGTGGATTGGGAGGGATAGTGAGTGGAAGTATGGAAACGTTAGATGCATGGAAGCATGAATTTGTTATTATGTTATTAATAGGACGGGGAGCTTGAATTTATGTAGATTTGGAGTTGGTGTTAGAATAAAATGGAGGATGTGAGTGAAGTGAAATGATGTGAGGTAAAGTGAGTGGATATGTAGTGATAGAGACGGAAATATTTAGTGTTTGATTAAAAGACGAGGCTGTATTTTTAACACTTAATTGATTTGCCTAAATATATAACATAACAGCCCGTCTTAAAGCAATATGTATATGTAACTATATATAAAAAGTGTATATTACAGTCATTGTATATGTTTATATTATTGTATCCATGTGTAATAATGTTATGTGAATGTTTTATGTAATTTAATAATGTAGGAGCTGTGAGAATAATAGGTTAAAAGTAGTTAACATTGAGGTAACAATGAGGTAATCGTGAGGCAATAATGAGTTAGAGAGTTTAATAATGTTATTTGTGATTCTTGAAAACAATAATGTAATTTTAGTGACAGTTTATAAAATAGTCAATCAACAACCACAAAAATCTTTAGTTAAAAGAAGGTATTCTATTGGATTAGGAATAGACAATCAGAGACTTGAAATACAGAAATTTACAAATTTAGGCGCTAGAAATCTATTCAGTTGATTGCAGACAGCGTTACTAACCAGAGGCAAAAAGTGTCCTCAAGAAATTTAATACGCATTCGTGTGAGACGAAAATAGTTTACGTATAAAAATTGCAAGTAATTAATTAAAGAATCTCACAGCTCTCTATATCAGTGAAGTGTTATTTAAGTCGTGTCAAGCATTAATAGAAGAAGAGAAGTAAAATAATAATCTGTGTAAGCCTATATTCTTGTCGCACCACAACCCTGCCAAGACATCCATGTCCCTAACAATAATACTGACGCAGCCGAGGCAAACATAAATATATAATATTTAAAGAAACAGTCAAATTACAAAGTTAATATATTTTTAAACATTTGGGGCAAACGCCACCGGAAAGTACATTTGGGGCGAAGGCTACCGAGTACCATAAGTGCGGTTGCAACTACTTCAAGTTCGCCTCCCCAACAGTTGAACTATAATACATCTTTTTCAAACTGCCTTTCCATACGTGAAGCAGCAAACAAGCCTTCTTCAAAGAGGTAAACGTTTACGTATAATGATAAAATTAAAATTTTATATATAAAATAAACAAAAAAGAAGATAATGAAGTTAAAAAGAAATTAATATGGAGTTTAAATAAAACGTTTACTCATTTACCTTATAACAAACAAATAAACACATAACCACATAAATAAATAAGTAAATAAGTCAAACACAATATTAAACTAAAAATCAAATGATTATTATGAAAACAATGAACTGTTATAAATAGATAACTTTAACTATAATTTTTAATTAAGGAAATGTTTGAATGAAATATAAATATAAATAAATTTATTGAAATGATTACTAGCTTAGTAGAGGGGTTTGTGCTGGCCACCAATACATTTATGCTGTTGTCCAGTGAATATTATTAAATAGAAGTAGATAGCATATTTGCTGGTTTACAGCAGGTGTAGATAAATATGGAATTTAAAATTGTAATTAAGTTTTGTTCATGCCTTTATTCTAATCCAATAATTTCTATTCTTTAATTTTGTTTATGATTTTGTAGACTTTGTGTAGCTTCTGGTTAATTTATCTGAAATAAATTTATGTAATAGCATGTAAAAGTGTGGTGAGAATAAATATAAAGCTTGAATGTATGTCGTGGTGTAGTAAGCAAGGTGCCGGGATAGTATATTCATATTTTATTTATTTTGTAGGTTTCAGTGTCATTTGTAGGCTAGGGATCCCGGAGAAGTTGGCAAGTAATGTGTGTGTAACCTTACTATAGAGTTCCGTAAACACAGTACGTACTGTTGATGTAAACAAAGAAGTCGATGCGCTGCCTTATTTGCTACTGTAAACAGTACAGTCTAGTAATGGTGGAAAATGAAGTAGAACGCATACGTCGCAATGGGAGATAGAAGAGTATTGTACCTCTAGTCACGAAGTGGATTTACACGGCCTCACAGGTAAACAACATTCCAATGCGCCACCCACTCCACCGTACTTAAGTTGTCCTGGATCCTTAGCCTGGACATTTCCTAGTCTCATTACGCCCGAAATATTTCAATAAAATATCCCCTCAAGGTCGTTCTTGAAGAATTTTAGATGTCAGATAATAGCTTAACAATAAGGGATTATTACTTTACAAAAAGAATGCGTAAATACTCTTAAAGCAGTCAATTTCAGTACATAAGACGTTTATAAAATATATCTTCATATAAATTTGCATCTCCGAAGGTATATTTTCATCTGATGGAATAAAGTAGTAGTGGTAGTGGTAGTGGTAGTGGTAGTGGTAGTGGTAGTGGTAGTGGTAGTGGTAGTAGTGGTGGTGGTGGTGGTGGTGGTGGTGTTAGTAGTAGTGTTAGTAGTAGTGTTAGTACACAATCGCATGAGTCATAAGGCCGTACACGTTCTCTAGAAAAATACCTGGTTTGTAAACGGGAATTGCAGAATCGACCAGAAAACAGCCATTTTATAATCACCACAATATATACATACATATAAAATGAAAAATACATTGAATCAGAAACACACACACACACACACACACACACGCACACAAGTGCTCAAGTACCACATATATTTGAAGAAAATTTACATAAATATCTTATCTCTTAGCACACGTACTTCCATTCAGGGCCGGTTTTACCACCGATGTTAAAAATACTCTTTAACATCTTGTTTGTTAACAAGCATTCAAAGTTTAAAATAAGGTTAAAACTTTTGCATTTCATCAAGCATTTACAGTAAATTGTTAGTTACCATTTTGTTAACGTCAAAAATAACTGCGAACGCGAGCTTTCAAGAAGGCGGTGGCCGAACTACACTGCTTCTGAACGTACTCCGATGCACTTATGTCTACGTATCGCCGCGCTCTGTGTAAGTAACCGACAACTATTTACATTCATGGCAATCGCCATATGATGTTCCCGGTTGTTTGAGGTTAGAATCGCCATTTGAAACGCGTTAATTAACATATGGTTATTAAGTATAGACGTATTTTCAAGTGTTAAAAAGCTGACGTTCTTACATTAAAGGATAAGATTGCAGCCTGGGACAAAATCCACGAATAATTTAATTGGAACGAACACGTTTCTCTTAAGTTCAGTAAACAACTGCGCAATTTTATGCTAACATAAAGTGCAGTACCAGAAACGTTATGTGCGAGATCGTTTAAGACGGTTTAAAACTGGTGGTGAACACTTCATTGAAACTAAAGTGGATGAAAAGGTGTATTCGCCGATTAATCAAGGAGACCCGAAAAAAATACTGTTTGCTTCTTGAAGCAATTGCTTTGGAAACCTTCTGGATATACCTACAAACTGTAGCTTTGGAAATACCAACATTATCACAAGTAAATGAAAAATGTTAGTGCCATAAAACCCAAGTACCTAATTAACACTAGCATAGGAGAAAGATACAGGCTTCTTTTGGTAGTATTCTAAACTTTCGTATTTCCCATAAAACCATGCTCATGACCGCTTGGACAGTTTATATTGCTTTAAAATTTCCTCTTTTTGCAGGGTTTCAAACTTATTATGACGTACGACTACTCTTCTATTAGAAATGGAATTCAAAAATGCCAATTGTAGCAAATTCGCATCAACAGCTTGGTTTGTGGCAGCCATTTTACAATTTCTAACATTTGTTAATCACCTTTACACAGGAGTGCGGGGATGTTAACTTAACACGACTTTAACAGAATGTTAAAGCTAAAATTGTTTGAGAAATCAGAATTTGTGTTAACTTCAGTATTAAATCAGTTTAACATTGTGTTAAAATGTAGCATCTGTTGGTGAAACCGGCCCTAAACATGTGCCCAAGCCTTTAGATTCGGCAGTTTAGAATCAAGTCCGTCTGTTGGAAGCCAAAAATACTTTCGGTAATAATTTTTTCCTAATACCCTCCGTCTGCACGCATGCTGCCAAAATATGCGTCCAGTCTTCTTGTTCCCCTCATAATGGTCAAATCCTCCTGCCATCATCATTAACAATCTTGTGAGCTTTCCATCCTCCCAACCTAAGCCATGCTATTCCGGTCCTCTGTTTTACATCCAATTCCAAAATATATGTTTCCTTATCCACCCAGTTTTTATTTCCTTTTTTAGCTCCAATGTTTATCTTTGTCTACATTCAGATTCTATTTCCTGTCTGTTTATATCACATAGTCGTCTTTTGATTTTTTTCACGGCTCTGTGTGTATTTTCATTACCCCTTTACCAGATATCGTTTAAGGCAATTTTTTATAACTTCCGTTGTGCTTTTAGTACTGCTACTTTAATGCTGCTTATGTACTCCCATTTTCAAGTTCATTCTTCTTTTTCTCATAAACAACTTTTCTGGGTATTTTATTACACGCAGCTTCTCCTTTCTCCAGATTAACTGACAGTTCATTTCCTTCTCTTCCCGCAAATCCCCTCATCTTCAGAATGTATTCCGTTTTCAGATTTAATTATAATTATCTTACTTTCAACGTAGTCTTTAATGTATATACACCATATGCTTTTTAAATAGAACCCAAAGACATTTTACGTTCAGGCATGCTGCTCATTTATTTTAAATATGTGAATGTATGTAGACGATCCGTTTGTCAAAACAAAATAGAACTCTGCAACATTTTAATCACCGTCATTTATTCATTTGTAATATTTAAACATATTCCAGCAGCATGGTAGCTCTGTTCAGATTAACTGCAACATTGCTGTCACCAAGAATGCGGCAGGAATTCTTACCCCCAGCATTGATTGATTTGTAATATGCATTTCGAGCTCCAAAACCCTGATATTATTCCTGTTAGGTCATGAACGAAAATTAATATATATTATTCCTCATTAAACTTCAAAGGAGGAATCCGTGGTATGATATATGGAGAATTTGGGTATCACACAGCTGGTCCATTTCAAGGTACCATATATTAATTGTAACACTGTATTTATTGACAGCCAGATATAAATAACCAAACAAAGAAATAATAGTGAGATAGAGAAACAATTGCAATAAATAATTTCCGTATATTAGACCAATGTAGAATGTAAGTTTGAATTATAAGATTTGTCCGGAAAGAAGAAGGCAATTAGAAAGACAGGTTAGTGAAAGTCATTAGTATCAGCCAAGAATAGTTTAAAGATTCTGGGAATTCAGGTAGGCTATAAGCTGAGTACGTTTTCAGGGTCACGTAGGTAGAATTCTGGAAAGGAGAAACGCACTTAGGATTCTGAGGTTGTAGCCAAGCCCCATGGTAACAAAGTTAAAAAGCACACTTAGAATTCTTAAATATTGGCTGCGCATGAAAAATAACGTTGATGGTGAGTAATGAAGTAGGTTGAGCTAAAAGTAATAAAGACGTGCAATGTTATATCAGAGAATTACTCTAGCTCTGGTACCAGCACCGGTACTTAAGTTCGTTCGTACACACTTTCATGCACACAGTTGTGTATATATTAGCGACTCTGGTACCGTCACCGTTACGTACTGCTTCTGTGATATTTTAAGCGCCTGGTAACGCGCTTATACGAGTAAGATTTCGCGGCTATTGCGAGAGGTCTCGCCGATAAGCATTTTAGCGACTCACGGCAAGTTACGTTTCTAGTTCCTTTTATTGCGGAAACAGTTATACTCAACCGTAACTTCTATACTGCAGAAGTTAGCAGGTATAATAACTCATTGGCACAATTTCGAGTGCTACAATTAATAATAAGTTTCATTCTTTATCGTAGAACGGTCGGCAATTCACTTCAATAACTCAAATATTAATTCCCAATTAACTTCTCAATTAATTTAAACAGAGGTTGTCCTTAACAATACATCCACGCATACCCAGAAAGAAATATCTCGTGTCAATAACACACGGAGCAGGTAATGTATACGGCTTCAAAATTGCCGACCATCATACCATTCAAACTGGCGACCATCTCGGGGCTGGGAAAAACATCGTTACCGTTTTCATTTCCACCGTGCAAAGCAATTCATAGATGGAAAAAGAAGATATAAGTTTCAAGAATGAGAAAACACTTTTTTGATCCACTTCTCGTTCATGCTGTCATTTGGAAAGTTGAATTTCCTGATTTAAGTGCTAGTAACGTTACTTACCTTCGTGTTTTGTCTGTTTTACAGCAAATATTTGCATAAACTATGCTAAGCTCTCTAACTTTTGATATATTTATTTTGTGAGCTATATGTAGTCATATTTAATAGCTGAATTATTTTTTTTCTTTTTATTTGTTATTATTATGTTTTAATTCACACAACAGCTAAGTATGAATGAAGTGCTTATTTTCTTAAGATAAACAACCAGACGTGGATAATCGATCGTCACCAAAGTTAATGTTGGTGACCTTGCTACTGAAACCACCATGTTGATCCGGTGTTTACCGACACAAGTAGGCCAGGTCGTTAAGGCACGGGCTCGTGAAAGTGAAGTCTGCGTTTCAAATCCCACCAGGACCGTCCTCCTTGACTGAGGTTTCTTTCAGGTTTTTCTCAATTCTCTTAACTAGAGAATAATGGGTAGGTACATTAAGCTTAGGCCTGGAGTGCTTCCTTCCACAGTTTCCTTTCCCAATTATTATTTTGTTTCAAGTAATACTAGTGTTGCCATATATAGTAAGAGCGGTTGCCAAAATCTATTACACAAAAAGAAAGTTGATCGTGACTAATTTTATTTTCAGGTAAGTACTGTTTATATTATTCAGTGTCGTTGAAAACATAATATATAATGCACATGCCTTTAAGATGCATTGCAGAATCTCGGAAGTAGAAAACTCTCGACTTTGTCTCGTCCTTTCAAATATTTTCCGTTCTCTTACCTCACTTGTATCCCAATACACAGGGTGGACCATTTAAGTTGAGACTGTTCAATATCTCCAAAACTAAGCGTTGTAGAAAGAAATGTCTTGAGCAAAAGTTGCTTACTATTATAGGAGAAAGTAAAGTCATGTTTTATTTGGAGGACATTGTGATGGTTATATTAGGGTCCATTCAATCTTTACTTTCTCTATTGCGTATAGTAAGTGGGGGAAGTATTGCACTCCATCCACAAACATCGATAATTCCGGAAATACATGTTTTGAGGCCCCTGAATCCAAAAAGAACATTTTTAAAAAAAACGCCCTTGTGTGCGTCTGTGTGAATGTGTGTGTGTTTATTAACAACTAACTCAAAAAGGAAAAGTCGGATAAATACCAAACTTGGTATTTAGGTTCAGTATCTTTCAATGATGCGACACGAAGATTTTCAAGAAAATCCCCTCAACTCAGACTACTCGTTACATGGAACATCTTTCGAAAATTTTGATCTTCCCAAAAATGGCTTCAACGATTTTGATGAAAATATTACATGTTTAAGATACTTTCATGGAAAATGAAATGTATATCTTGGGTTTCTGAGAAAGTTCTCAAAAGTTGTTTTCATTCTGAATGTATTTTGCATAACTGATGAATCGTAAGAGTTATACAGGGTTCTATCGTACAAAAAATGTAGATCTTATTTAAACACACAATTTGTCATATACATTTTTTGTCGAGTGAACCATTTCCGAGATAGTACTTGTTATTTTTTTGAATTTTCCAATACTTATGCTTTTTCTCAAATGGGAATTCGTTATTTATTTATTGTTATTACTTTTTTTTGTCTTGGACATGCAAAGAGAACTGAATGCTCCATATAGCAAACAGCTCTTAAAAGATTTGACTATTCCTTAAAACCTACCATGTTTCCCTTGCACCTATAAGAAAATTAGAAATACGATAGTTTCTGCAAAATTTTATACCAATTAACATGAAATAGATGGAGAATAAGCGTTTGTAAAAATAGTTTGTACAAGAGTAAAGAAAGTCATATGAGTGCAACACATCAGATTTTTTTAAATGGGAACCCACATGTTGTATGTTACCTTCTCGTTAGAAAATAGTTTAAAAAGCTGCTTATTTTATGATGAATAAGGAGCCAAAATAAAAAATTTTGATTCCCACTTACGAAACCTAACTTCACCCTCAAATGACCATTCATGGATGGTCCAACCATTCATTGTGGTCTTCGTACACAGCTATTCAAAATTTTCGTTGGTGTAATCACAAATGTTGTTTAGTTTTTTATGATGAATGAGAACATAAAGGTAGGTTTGCATTTAAAAAAATTAAATTAACCCTAAAATCACCATCACAATGTCTTCCAAATAAAACACAACTAGTGGCATTTACCTTCCCCCATAATATCAAGCAGCTCTTATTAAAGATATTTCTTTCCTACAACGCTTAGCTTTGGAGATATTGTACAGTATCAACTTAAATGGTCCACCCTGTAGTATTGCGTGCGTAAACTGAATGTATTGTCTTTCTGTGGAATAACAGTCCACATTAAGTTACTCGGCAGCGAACTTCAAAAGAATTGCTTCGGTCATGTAAGTAGGCCTAAATGAGTTTGAAATTGAGCTATGGCACACTGGTTTTCTGTATGAGAAGGGATATAGTCCTGGCGCAATTAAAGGTCCGTACATTAGCAAAATCTTATTTAATTATGATAAAATGATATAATTAATGCAAGAAATTACATAAGTTAAATGTGTATTATATGATTTAATGCATTTTAAGATACCTTTCTCAGAAGAAATGAGACAAGAACTAATGAAACAGAATAAACAACGAAAATGTTCACAGTTTAATGTTAATGTTTTTAACGTAGTGCAAGGAAAATGTTCCATGGAAAATCCAGCTTTAGGAAAATACTCTTTGAACTTCTTGATTTCTTTATTCAGCTTTTCATATTAATGCAGCTGTCTTATATTGAATTAATTCTCGATGTTCAATTGTTGTATTACTTGCGTCCAATGTGATACATGCACATTACTTTCTCTTCTCTCTATCTCTATTTGTGGGTATACAAACTCATCTTATTATAGCTTATTTTTCAATCTGCTACACTTAATTCAAATAAACCTTTGCAAAAATAGCTACATTATGCAATTAGTTATACATACAAAGAGAACAGCGAGTGTCAAATGTTTAAGAACTGGACGCTATATGCTGATCTTAAAAGTCTATACTGATTCCATGCAATCGCGGGAAACAACTGAATGTTGACGGGCTTAAAAAGAATGACAAGTATTGAATAATTCTAACCTTTAATATCGCATATCCTAGAAACGTCTTATGCCACAAAAAGCTTACTTTAAGTAAATTGTGTGCTTTAAAGAGATCTATATTTTTGTGTATTACGTTTTCATCTATCGCTTAAGTTTACCAATTATACAAGATTATACAAAATTACTTCTAAATGAAGACTTCACAGGTTATTCCCAGAAAATTCAAGATATACATTTTATTTGTCGTGTAAATGTGTTTCATATAGGGTATTCTGATAAAGTTAGAGCCTTTTCGAAAAATGCCCCACGTAAAGGGTAGTTGGTGGTGAGGGATTTTCTTGAAGATAATAAACTCAAATAAAAAGTTTAGTATTTATCCTACCTTTCGTTTTTGAGTTATGGTATTTACAAACAGGCACAGACTCAGACGCACACACTGACATGTTTCCAAAAATGCTTTATTTGGATTCAGGTTGTCTCAAAACATGTATTTCCTGTGAAATCCCGGTATCGAATTTTTGGGTGGAATGCAATACTTGTCCCTTAATATACGTAGTAGAGAAATTAAATATTAACTATATTTGTTATTTATCTTAGTCACACCATTCATACCGGACAATCATAAACATTATCTAAAATAATGGTAATTGAGAGATGTTTATGGGTTCTGAAATTTCGCGAAACATTTAACACGTTTGAAATGGCTGGGGACAGCATATAGGTAAATATCTTGTCGAAAAACATTGAAATAATGAGTGCTAAAATGACTTATATGATACTTCAATGATTCCAAACGCTTTAAAGATGTTAAAGCCGGGTTAAACCTCACTTTGTTGGCCCGTTAATAAATTGTACATTAAAACCCAATAAGCTTAACAATCACCGCTATAAATCGACCCAGATGTTATGAGTACAGAGCTGAAATTAGACTAAACTAGGCGTAGTAGAAAAGTTTATGGTGCACTAGCCGAACTCATAGCACTCCCGAGAATCCGAAGCGAAGTGGCGCTGCGGTAACATATGAGACTCGCATTCGGAAGTCCCGGGATCGATCGCATTATTATTATTACTACACATAAAGTAATAACTATTACACCCTCAACTTTTCCGGTGGGGCGAATGCCACCGGAAAAGTAAACGTGGCGCGAAGGCCACCGGAAAGTTTGTACCGTACGTGGGCGAACACTCCTAGAAACATATCTCCCGCAAATTGGCATGCATTACGTGCGTGGTCTAAAACAGCTTCAAATTTGTGCCTAAACGTGGTGCAACCACAACAATTAAACCCCTTCATGGTGAAATTACTTTTTCATCTCCTTGTATGGATATTTTGTCAAATTATGTCAGATAAATCACGATTATTATTACGCATTATAAACGACCTTTTAGTTTCTCTTCCACGTATAGTAAGTTGGGGAAGGATTGCATTCCACCCAAAAATTCGATACCAAGATATTGCACCACCGAAAATGCATGTTTTGAGGCTACATGAATAAAAAAAAACATTTTTAGAAAAACATCCGTGTGTGCGTATGTGTGTCTGTGAACAGCATAACTCAAAAACGAAAAGTCGGATAAATATCAAACTTTGTATTTAAGTTCAATATATTTCAAAGATGGGACACGAAGATTTTCAAGAAAATTTCACCGCCACAGACTACATTTCGAATATGTTGAATTTCTCAAAAATGACTCTAACGATTTTGATTCAAATATTATATGTTTACGATATTTTCAGCGCAAATGAAATGTGTATTATGATTCTTCTGGGGATGTCCCCAAAAGTACTTTTCATTCCGAATAGCTTTTGCATAACTGGTAAACCTTAAGAAATAGGCAAAGTTTTTCTACATCAAAAATGTAGATACCATTAATACACACAATTTATCATATAATTTTTTTTGTTGAGTGAACCATTTCCGAAATATTCCTTCTTATTTGTTTGTATTTTCCAATACTTTTGCTCAAAAGGTAATTCATTAGTTTTTTCTATGTCTTGAGCATACGAAGAGAATGGAATAGCATTCACATAGCAACCAGCTCTTAAAAGATTTGACTATCGCTTAAAGCCTACCATATTCCCCTTGCAGCTACAAGAACATTAGCAATAAGATTTATCTCTCAAAGGGTTATCTCTATTAGCACGTAGTAGACGGAGAATAAGCGTTTGTGAAAATAGTTTTACAAGAGTAGGGAATGTCATGTGAGTGTGCACATCAGATATTTTCGTTCTTAACAGAATTTACTATTTCTATGTAGCTCTGTTAAATAAAATCGACACATCCTTTAAGGGCATACGATGGTTTATCATGGGCTAGATAAAACTGAGCGACATATTGTCAACGACATTTCTTGCCAACCGCCTTTGCTTCTCGTTTCACGGGATGAATTGAAACATTCAGTATATGAACAGACATTAATACTTAATACTTTTAAGCTGTGTGGTCGAGTGTCCAACGTTCTGTCTTCTCAACGCACCCGGCTGAAATTTCCGGATGGGTGAGGAAATTTTTCTTTGATTAGAACAATCCGGAAAAATGAATATGAAATTTTCATAACTGAAATGAATAAAATAAACAATAGCAAATTAAAATCCCCATTAGTTGTTTGTGAAATGAAAGTTCCTGATGCGGCTATAGAGGTTAAAGGGACTGTACACATGGTACAATATATAAAAAAGGAAAAATAAACCACGATCTGTAATTTAATTTTTAGTGAGCTTTTTCGGCCCTGTTTGTTAAGAGGGGTAAACGAGGTTTTGTTTTAACAAATCAGACTGGATCCTAAAGGAAGAGCCGAAAGTGTAGAAGGGGAGGGTTAAAATATAAGGGGCAGTTTGATTTGGTTTGTTTTGTAAACAAAAATGTGTTATATGTGTATGCAATTGTTCTTTTGCGGCTTGGTTGATTAGTTTTTATGTTTTGTTACTTTTTCTACATATTTCAAACTTGTTTGTTTGTTTCTTTATGCCTTATACAGCTCATTTCTTATGTCATTAACTTTAAGGCTTATTATGAACGAATATAGACTGAAACATTCATACTAGTGGTATGTATGTATGTATGTATGTGTGTATGTGTGTGTGTGCGTGCGTGCGTGCGTGCGTGTGTGTATGTGTGTATGTAATGGATGGATGGATGGATGGATGGATGGATGGATGTAATGGATGGATGTATGTAATGGATGGATGGATGTATGTAATGGATGGATGGATGGATGGATGGGTGGGTGGGTGGGTGGATGGATGGTGAATCTGATCCCTACAACTGTATCCTCGCGTGTAGTCGAGGTCGTTAAGGCACAGATTGCGGCAGCCACAGGAGTAATAATAATAATAATAATAATAATAATAATAATAATAATAATAATAATAATAATAATAATAATAAAAGAGCTAAAGTATATACACCACTGTAATGCTTTTCCAGATTAACGTGCCGTGCCTTGTAGTAATGATGCTGCCATTCAAGCGTTTTTGTAAAATGTATGGACAAACGGAGGGCCCCCACGAAACTGGAGCAGAGTACCGCATACAAACCAATCGGCCCATTGTACTCCTACCGTTACCCCCGGCTGGGAGGGTTGAGAGGAGAGGCCTGAAGAGCGACCAGATCCGGACGACGACGGTGGAAACACAGGCGGGGTCCCTAATGTTTCCAAATTAAACGTCTCCAACGCCACTCGATCCTTCCCTAAAGGGCCACGAGCCTTCGGGTTCCTTCGAGAGAGATCCCGCCCGAAAGCACCCATAGGAAATTCCATCTGAACGACGTCAGGATGAAATTTCCACAGAGCGCAGAGCTACCGTCCAGCCGCAACGCGCCGAACACCGTGCCTGGTTCTACGTACAACCCTGAAACAGATGACAAGGAAGATGATGGGTACAGGAAATGTGGGGCAGGAGAATAGTGGTAGAAGATGAACCACCTCAACATTCGCCTGCCGAGCCGAGATAACCGTGAAGAAAACCATTGGGTTACATTGGGCGGTCGCAGGAGATACTGAAATACATATGTGTATGTGTATTCATACATTATAGAACTACGGCATGCCTTCTTACTCTAATTCCTTCTAAAATTTTCAGAATCCATACATTTCATCACTCAAAAAAATGATAAACACTGTAACAGGAATGTTCACCGTAATGTATTATTCAAGTTCCGTTTTTTATTTTGTTTTAGTTTTTCTCTCTCCCTTCAACAAATATTCCGATGTACTAAAAAAACTGACTTCGTCAGCAACATTTCAGCTTTCACGTTCACATTATTACAGGCTAAGATAAAAGGAACGGCCAGCTCACTCACACACTCACATATAGAGAGAGGATAAAAAAAAAGAGGTGTACGTTTTATATGGCACGGTTCTGCGACTTGACAGGTTTTAAATTGGGACGCGAGACTGCCTGTGTTGCGGTTTTTTTTTCATTCGAATTCACTAAATGTAGAGCAGCTTTGCGTGGGGATCGAATTCCTAATAGCAGCCGGCAGCAGTTTAAATCCGGCACTAGCCACTCAGTCTCTCCCCACTTGTGGCAATACAGCAGAAATTGACTGTCTGTTTGGCTGGAAATCCTCTCGGCTACCTCGGAATTACGCGTAGCAAAGTGCCTTTACGAGAAGAGATGGCAAACTACAGAAGCAGGTCCAAATTCAGACTTCTCAACAGTCCACAGCACGAGCGATAAGTAGTATTTGCATATGGAAATGAACATGCGTGCTCTCGAGCGCTGGCAAATCTCAATAAGGACACACAATTTCGTTAATCCCAATCTACCACTCTCATTTGTCGAATTTAATAGCCTTCTGAAGGAGTTTGTGCCAGTAACTTCCCTCTCGAGAGAGTGAATACAAATGCAACTGTTTACTTGAAGTGGCATACATTTTGGAGCAGAAAGATTTCTGTGTCTAGAAACTTTAAGAGGTAGTTGTTTTTCAATAACACTTCCAGTTCCAAAAGGTACTAGGTTTAAAATAACCTAATATAACATTTAAATACGTCCACAAGTATTTTAGTATTTACGCTTCGTGGCTACCGTAAGATACCCTTGGTCCACTGTTAGGCTGACTCGGATTATTTCGCATAAAGTTGTGATTCTTCGTTCAGTAACTAATAATGCCAAGCTGCAAGAAGATGCTCCCCTCCTTTGCTCCCTTCTAACCCCACATTTAGTCATAACAATAACAAGAACATCCACAGCGCGTTTGCCTAAATAATTATTGAAATAATTCACGTTAAAGGAAATCACCTCCTTAATTATAATCATGACTTCTTGAATCAGTTTCCAAGGCGCTAACGATTCAGTTTGAGAACGCCTTGTGGTTTACCGAGAAAAATGCGCATCAGTTGGTACATTCCGGCATGTTTTCATGATCGCGCAGCTGGTCAGGGCAGCAGAACATAAACTGAATTTCCGTGGTTAAAATCCCGACTGTGACATTATTTTTCAGTCCGATTCTACCATTCCACTTTAGCTTACATATTGCAAGTCTGTATCAACAATTGATTAACATTGGTTGCCTTAATCGAAGCTAACTATGAGGTCCGGTACTTAAAGCACTTAAAAAGTTAAGTTGTAATTGTATGTTATGTCAGAAAAAATTTGAGTACTTTTTTGGTTTACTGGAATTTAATGTTGTGTCCGCAAGTTGCCTGGGGAGCTCAGTTGGTTAGAGCATCGACACGGTAAGCCTAAGAACCGTGGATGAAATCCGCGATATGGTATCGCACTGTTCAGTCTGAATCTATCTTTCGGATTATATGTTCTAAATGGGCATCACGGGTAACTGCCTTTCGTGCACTACGTGATCAAAAGTATACGGACACCTGGCTGAAAATGACGTACACGTTCTTGACGCTCTCCATCGGTACGGTGTTGGCCCAACCTTAGCCTTGATGACAGCATTCACTCTTGCAGGCATACTTTCAATCAGGTGCTGGAAGGTTTCTTGGGGAATGGCAGCCCATTCTTCACGGAGTGCGGAACTGAGGAGAGGTATCGATGTAGGTCGTGAGGCCTGGCACGAAGTCGGCGTTCCAAAACATCTCAATGGTGTTCTATAGGATTCACTTTAGGACTCCGTGTAGACCAGTCCATTACAGGGATGTTATTTCGTGTAACCACTACGCCACAGCTCGTGCAGTATGAACAGGTGCTCGATTGCTTTGAAAGATGCAATCGCCATCCCCGAATTGCTCTTCAACAGTGGGTAGCAAGAAGGTGCTTAAAATATCAATGTAGGTCTGCGTTGTGATCGTGCCACGCAAAACAAAAACGGGTGCAAGCCCCCTCCAAGAAAAACACGACCACACTATAACACCACCTCCGAATTTACTGTTGGCACTACACACGCTGGTAGATGACGTTCACCGGGCATTCGCCATACCCACACCCTGCCATCAGATCGCCAAATTATGCACCGTGATTCGTCACTCCACACAAAGTTTTGCCACTGTTCAATCGTGTAATTTTGACGCTCCTTACACAAAGCGAGGCATCGTTTGGCATCATCGTGCGTGATGTGTGGCTTATGAGCAGTCGCTCGACCATGGAATCCAAGGTTTCTCACCTCACACCTAACTGCCATAGTACTTGGAGGGGATCCTGATGCAGTTTGGAATTCCTGTGTGATGGTCCGGATAGATGTCTGCTTATTACTCTTTACGACATTCTTCAAATGTCGGCGGTCTCTGTCTGTCAACAGACGAGGTCGGCCTGTACGCTTTTGTGCTGTACATGTCCCTTCACGTTTCCACTTCACTATCACATCAGAAACAGTGGACCTAGGGATGTTTAGGAGTGTGGAAATCTCGTTTACAGACTTCTGACACAAGTGACATCCAATCACCTGACCACGTTCGAAGTCCGTGAGTTCCACGAAGCGTCCCATTCTGCTGTTTCACGATGTCTAATGACTACTGAGGTCGCGGATAATGAGTACCAGGCAGAAGGTGACAGCACAATGCAACTACGATGAAAAACGTAAGTTTGTGTGGGTGTACGGATACTTTTGATTACATAGTGTATGTGCATCGCAAGGGTTCAGTAGTAGTATTAAATCTGATTGGCGAAAATATTTCTAGTGGGATGTTCCTAGTTCTCACATCATATACAAACTGTTCACTGTTATTATAATACAATGTACTGTTAGATCAGAAATTTATTCTTAGAACCAGGTAGATAATACTCGAACGAAGGCTTTAATTGGATACGCTTATTTTGGAGCTATGATTATATTTGTATATATCTCTATATACTTTAGCACCAGTCTGCATTAGTCCGAATCAAAAATAGAATATTTTAACGTCTCTATTACGAGCTCATTACATAATATTTTGGAAGAAGGATGAGTTGATAATTTATACGTTTGTTTGCAGAACTCCAAAGTTTATGAGATACTCTTAGTTCAGTTGCATCATAATAATGCTATCTGTGCTTGAACTATTGTTTTTCTAAACAGCCCACCTGACGAGTAAACACACCAGTCCTGAAACAACCGAATAGAATGTAAAACGGAGTTAACACGACGGATGAAGACACGTCGCAACATTTTGCAAGCGATCCAAAGAAGTCCATTACTTTTTGGGATCTAGCTTGACCTTACGTCAGCTAGTTTATCCAGCTATGACAAAGCCACGGCTGATAAGGCCAGCAGAGTTGCCAGTTGAGGCGGTATTTTATATCACAACACTGTGAATGCCAGAGTGATTGTAGTGTAAATTAACATTATTGTATGACAATGATTTGAGATGTTTGTTAATTATAGGCATTGTTATGAAATAAGTTTACACGGCCTCACTGAAACTGACAATAGGAGCACGTAACAATGTAGCGAGGGGGTGAGTTATTTGTCAATTAAAAGAGACAAGCAAATGACGGCAGAGTAGCGCGCTTTTCTTTAGAAATGGAGGGAATATCTTCCCTAGAGCATATGTTTGTAATTTTGATTGGATATAAAAATAGACGCTAATGTTGGCGCGTTTTATTAACCAATAGTAGCTCGATTATAATCTTTAGGCATATCAGGATAAGGGAGTATAAATGCTGAAGCCAGAGACGGGTAACGCGCAGTTCTACAGAATAATTCACAAGGCAAACGTCGCACAGTCCAACAGAATCATTCGCGGGTTACACGTCACACAGTCCAACAGAATCATTCGCGGGTAACACGTCACACAGTCCAACAGAATCATTCGCGGGTTACACGTCACACAGTTCAACAGAATCATTCACGGGTTACACGTCGCGCAGTTCTACAGAATCATTCGCGGGTTACACGTCACACAGTCCAACAGAATCATTCGCGGGTAACACGTCACACAGTCCAACAGAATCATTCGCGGGTTACACGTCACACAGTTCAACAGAATCATTCACGGGTTACACGTCGCGCAGTTCTACAGAATCATTCGCGGGTTACACGTCACACAGTCCAACAGAATCATTCGCGGGTTACACGTCACACAGTTCAACAGAATCATTCACGGGTTACACGTCGCACAGTCCAACAGAATCATTCACGGGTTACACGTCGCGCAGTTCTACAGAATCTCTCGCGTCGTAAAGCTAGTTACAAAAATGTGAAATAATCGAATTAATTATGTGCAGCAAATAAGTGATTACAGTTACATTCGAAAATATAACAGTTTCTGCCGGGCGTGTATTAAAAGTAATTATGTAAAATTAATTAATTGTGACGGCAATAAAAGTGTAAAACCAAATTCTTTTATCAGTGTTATCTTTTAGTAACAACTCATTTCCGTTTACACACCCTGTTTAAGAGATTTGCTCGACTGAGTAATAATAACTAGCCGGAGGACAAAGAACCCAAAATTCAAACTAGTAATACAATAACAGGTGCTCAGCAAATAAGATAACACGAAAGATACCGCGACACATTGGAGACCACATGAGGTTTAACAGTTCCCCTGTTTTGTTCTTCGGTTTGCTACCATCCAAGGACCTTCTATTGTATTAGCACTATGTCACCGTAAATTCCAACCACCAACTAATTTGGAGGGACAAAGAAGGACAACGAAATGACTGCGTTAGAGCATTCTTATGTATATAGTTCTGATCGCTAGGTTAGTGATGTGATGAATTCCTAAGTACCGTGGATTCTCTTCTCCCTCATTCCCTATCATTTCACTTCCTTCTTAATCTTTCAGAGAGATCAGGTGCGGTGCAGGTGATATGTGTTATACATTGCAGAATGCCCTATGAGGATGAAAGTTTTTACCATGGCATCGGATGTTCTGCCTGAACTTCTTCATTAGCATGCGAGTAGCATCGAATGGCGCTGAGCTGGAACCTAAACCTAAAACGTTAGCGTCATATCATGCCGATGTTTGTAATTCCTCATCTCAGCCCTTCCGTTTAGATGCCACAGTCATAGTGCAGTAGGCGAACTATAGCTTGTCTCAACCTTAAAAGACAGTATGGAGCTACTTGGGATATCTCTGTCTCTGACGCATATTCTTTGCCATTACCTTCGTCCTTTCCTACTCACGCGCTGTCGCCAAGTTGCTAATAACATGGTGCAAATATTCAGTTGTTATACATTTCAGCTTTGAACGCTTTTCCTATGCAAAATATGTTTTTCCAATCAGATTATATAATGTTTAGAGGCTTTATAGATTTCTGTGGGCATACATTTCTGAATAAAAGAGTTTTCTCAGATAAAAACATCTAATATTTGCTGTTTTTATGTTTATCACTCAGTAGCTAATGAACTAAAGTACAGAAAGCAACAATGTTGTTTTGTAGGCTAGAATAAACCAGAGTGCCGATACCTGCCCGGTTTGAATTCTTTATCTTTAATAAGATGAGGGTTATAATTGTATAGCAATTTCGAGCAATTCTATACCTGTGTAGAAATAAAGTTCACCAGGAGTAAGGGTTTTTTTTTTTGTTATTTGGTTTAAAACTGGGAGCAAGCGAGAGAAAATGTTGAGGTTTAGAGACAGTTTTTAAAAGAAGCCGGACTTCTGTAACTTCTGTATTCATTGTGTATGACAAACAAAAGACATCCGTCTATTCAGAGAACAGATGTAGGGCGCGAGGCAAAATGCAGATAGATTTAACATCAGTTGTAAGGAAGTGTGTACGCTTACAGCCTATGGAACATTGTGAATTGTCATGTAGATTATTTAAGCAACATTTCCGTAGGTATTTATAGTTATAGAGGGAGAAACTAGGAAGAGACGAAATGCTAGTAAACCAAGCGGAAACCAAATTAATAATGAATATGTTACATTATTTTTCAAGTAAAATCAGGTTAGTAAGGCGGTAAAAGAAACGCCTAAAGCTACCGGGTGTTCAGAAACAGTAGTGTATCGCATAAAAAGGGAACGAATAAAAGGACCTCTAAAGTCCCTTGTACACCATCAAACTTTTTTCAATTGAATAGTTTACAGGAAAAATTGTCAAACATTTTTCAATATGTGACAAGTTTGGACAATGTCATAAATGTGTATTTACAAGTTGTCTTTTTTCAAACGGAAACCCTTCAGAACACATTAATAAATAATTTACCACGCACAAAGTAATTTACTATTTGCGTCACGGTATAACAATTTGCTTTGAAATACTGTTCTTTACTAATATTATGTAGCACTTTCACGCATTATATCCAATGAAATCGCATTACGATCATGGAACACAATGGAAATAACACCAACTTATAGGTTAACCACACTATATAATTTTTCATTAATGTATACTTGTTCGCAAATCCGCCGGCAATTATTTCTTCATATGCGTTCATCTGCTTCATCTTGTAGTAATCCACGGAGTCCTAGACATACAGACATGATCAGCTTATGTATAATCTAATCAGTTCGCATACAACATGCCTTGACCGGTAGCCATTTTTGTTTACTTTTCGCTTTCAGCCATGTTGCAGATTTCGTGACGCACTGTAATTACTCGCATTTCATTGGCTGAAGCCATCAAATCATTGTCAAATCTTTGATCGTTTAGAGCATGTCCTTATTTGCTTTCAAGATTTCCAAAGACTTTAAAAGTATTGGAAGCAATTTGACAAGAAAAGTTGTGAAGTTGTTATAACTCTTGAAAAGTCTTGTAACGTATTGAATTTGACAAAAATTTGATCGTGTACAAGTAGCTTAAGACTCAATATAAAGAAAGCAAAAAGAGTTGGAGAAACCAAAACTCGCTAGGTTAATACAAATATCATGGAATGGCGCAAAACTGCGTGTGGTGCATCGTTCATTATTTGCTGTTCGAAATAATTCCATGCACGTTGAATGTCATTTTGTCAAGGGTATCATGGTACTCTACCAAATTATAGATTTTATCATTTTATACTCCAAATGGTAGTTTAGAGTGGGGATATTTTCTTGAAAAGCTTCGAATCAATCTTTGGAAGATGAACATAATAACAAATTTAATATTTATAGTAAATTTTGTTTTGGGGCTGTGTTACTCATACAACTCATGCAGGATGTTTATTCCAGGTGCCTCAAAACTTGTATTTCCAGTGAAAGCTATTATGGCCCAAAGTTATCGAGATGTCGGTTCCGAGCAGTCGGAGAGCAATAAAGATAAGTATCCCCCTCGCCAGCGTAAACACCGGAAGCGCTATTGTCAGATAACCAGAATCTTCTGGAAGTTTCCCCTTTTCAAAGGTTCTGGAACTCTGTGGAACTTTCCAATGTGAAATGTTGGCTATATAAGCGAGCACTCTCGCAACCCAGTCAGTTAATCAGCGAATTAGCAAATGCCTTTCTGTGGCGACGAAAACTGCTGTCTTCCTAGCGAGTTTTTGACTACCCTGTGATGTGCAGCGAGTCCTACTTCTACGAGATATTGGACAAGCCTATTGCACTCCCCACCGTCCGGGATAACAGCCTACTTCATGAGTGAAGTGATAGAGAAAACTAAGTGAAGTGACAATGACAACCTGAACTAGCTCACTTTACCGAAGAGACACTGAGAACTTAATGAAGTAATAGCTGAAAACTGGACAAAATTACACATACACCAGTTGGACCAAACAACCTGTCATTTGCAATTTTATGTTTCCGCATACATAGTGTAACATCACTGCTGTTCAAAGGGCAGTGCAGGTACAAAGTCAAAAGTGACTAAAGTAGTGCTGCTGTCTGCAAGTGTTTAGTGGTAGTTTTGTACTGATAAGCGTCACATTGTCGCTTGCTTGCAGTTCGAGCCAGGTCATTCAGATAAAATGGTAGCGTTCACCAATAACGAACACATAGATATGGTTACGATCTGTGCGGAGACGCACCAAAATGCAGCTGAGGTTTGAAGGTTGTATTGTAAACATTTTTAGACACGCATCTGTGTTCTGCGCACGTTTCTTTCCTTCCTTTTATTACGTACAGAAGTGATATTAAGAAATGATGGATCAATCTAGGTAGAACCTGGGCCTGAGAAGCCCTTATATCAATTCATCCACCGAGGCAGGAATGTTTTTGCACTTGCTGGTTATGAATATACGCTAACAGAAAACAGTTTAGCCATAACACTCTTTTAAGAGTACATAAATATAATAAAAATATAATTTTGTTTAAACTTGTTAATTTTGCAGCAGTAATTGGTGCCATATAGTTGTAGTTATTGTAGATTAACTGCCATGGAATTAAATGATTTAACACATGTGCATTGTGTCAAGCGGCTATCCTGAATTCTTGTTAATGAGCTAATTGCTTATGAAATAACCAACAAACACATAACCCCCTCCATAAACGAACTCGCACACACACAGAAGTGCTCTCACATTCAAACACCGGACTCTGGGCATATTGTAAAATGTTTTTATTTAAAGACAACTTTCTGGGACCCAGGCGGGAATCGAGCCCGTAACACCACCTATAGATATTCTCTACGGAATAAACTCTGAGACCAGTAACAGCAGTTAAAGTGTTCGTTTTCAAGCATTGGTCTTTCTTTAGCGGTCTCCTCTCTGTCCGTATGGAGTCTCCTTTACAATTCTGCTTAGGCAAACCTTTTGGCATCAGTACTATCCGGTATAAGCTAACTTCAAAACGAGGATGGCTTGTGTGGGCCACGTGGGCTATGTATATAAAATCCCACTCACACAACCTGAATTATTTCCTATTCTTTCCACCTCCTCAGAAAATGCCTTAATATGACTTCAAGGATAAAAGAAAACTCCAGAAAAGTTCTTTAGCTATTTAACCCAATATTAATTGAAATAGATTCCTATTTGTAGTCGAACTACAAGCATAACCTTTCTCAGATCATTTACAAGGTTATAACTGTCAAGTTTCGATTAGTTAAGACATTAAGAATTACTATATCTACCCACATTCAGCAAAAGAGCTGTCTCTCACCTTACTGTCTTGACAGATCTGCTACTTGTATTATCCTATTCTATCGCAGTTAACCTACAATCGTGCTAATGTATACAAAGCTGAAACCCATACAGTAGGAGAATGTGGTTTGACATTGTTCACATTCGGGCGTGTTCAAGTATCTGTGTCAACGGACAATGGGCTACGTACTCCATTGTCAAAATCTTATAGTTATACATTAGTGAAAGCAAGCAGTTTACACAGCAGGGATTTTGCGAAGCAGGTCGAGATTATAATCCTTCAGACATTATTTTAGCCTCTACAAACCTTTAAAATTTCAGCAGAATGCACTCTTTAAGTACAGATTTGAAGCTAAGGTGTACCATATCCGTTCTGGCTTCACAGCTGTCTTCCAACATTTTCCTGAGTCGCCCTGGATTTCTTCTTCCTCTCGGTGTTAATTGAGGCTGCTATAGAGATCTTTAATTACTTTAACTACTACTTAGCTATAATAAATAGAGGAATTATTACATTCCAGGCAAAATAGATTCGAATTGCACGTTTTGATGTCCCTTGAAAACAAAACATATTTTACAAAAATGTGTGTATGGAAGTTAATTAAAAACCGCAACGCTGTTAAATATCAACACCAAATTACCCCTTAGATTGAAAGTGTTTTTATTTTTGATTTTCTCAAAAATGGCTCTAACGATGTTGACTAAAATAATAAATGTTTAAGGAGTTTGCATGGAAAATAAAATTATTAAGTTTAATTTGCTGAGAATAACCGTGAAGTCATCTTCACTCTGAATTGCTTTCGTATAATTGGTAAACTGCAAGAGATAGAGAAAATCTTACCATACCTAAATATAGATGTTGTTAAAAACACAATTAATTTAAAATTATGTTGTGTAGTTACCGTTTTCGAGACATTACTTGCTATACTTTTGTATGTTTAAATGCTTGTCATTTTTACAACTGGAAATCGCCATTCTCTTTTTTTTTTTTGCTGTCATATAAAGAGTATTGAATTTTGAATTGTGTCATAGTGATCCTCTTTCCAGAAAAGTATCATTTTAGCTTACTGTATCCTTATTATACCCAAAACGAAATGTGTAATGAAAGTTTATCTCGATCTACAAGAAGTATACAATACAATAAGCTTTTATGAGAATAGTTTGTAACAGAGCTAGAACAGAAAGCCAAAGAAACGCAACACATCAGATTTGCTTGCATTTTTGACAAATATTGATTCCAAATTTGTCTATTTTTTATTATTGATCTATTACGATAGTATATTCAAATTTTCCCCTATATGGTCACTCTTTATATTACCCATTATTGTACATCTCTTCACGCTTCTAAGGGATTTCACTTGAATTTTGAGATCGTATTCAGGTTTCACTGCTATAAATCGGTGTAAGTAAATTCATTACCTTAGAAAATGTCATTTTGGTCTCCTTCCTAATTTTATTTTTGAAGGTTATTTGAATGGTCCCACTATTGCTTGAAATGTAATTCTGTCATCACTATCGTTATCATTCTTAACCTATTTCACAGTCAAGTTAAGATGGCGGTGTAAGGTAACGCCATCTACCGGGAAGGTGATGGCCACAGTGTTTTGGGACAGCGCGGGAGTCATACCGCGGAGTTTTTGGAAAGAGAGCACACAGTAGCCGCTGACCGAAACTGCAAGACCTTGATACGATTTCGCGAAGCAACCAGGAGGAAACGTCAGGACTTCACACCGAGGGCGTCATCTACATTCAACAACGCGCGACCTCATACAGCCCAGAAGACCACACGCTTGAAGCAGTTTCGCCGGGACATAATCGACCACCCTCCCTACAGACCGCACCTCGCTCCAAGAGACTTTCTCCTTCCTCACTTGAAGGAGCACCTAGGATGCCGACGATTCGCTTCAGACGAGATGAAACACTTCGCAACAACGTGGCTGAACATGCAGGGACAGGAGTTTTACCAGAGGGAGTATTCAAATGCATCCCACGAAGCGACAAGTGCCTAAACCGATACGGAGACTATGTCGAAAAAGAACCATATGTTTGTATCAGTTGGTTGTATTGGTTGCATGAAATAAAATGTACACGTTTCACTGCAGGCTTTGTAACCTTTCTTTCTGATCACCCCTCGTATTTTCATTTGCTGCTACAAAGTATCGCTTGAATTATGGCAGCGTATGCATTCAATTGCATTTCATACATACATTAAAATATATATAAAATAGAAAATACAAAAAGTGCATAACAAAAATTGGAAAACTGTTAGGATAAATAATAATTTATGAACATTTACAATATTTAAGTGGTACAAGATTATTGTTTACATAAGAAGGAAAGAGGAATAACGTTGATATAGAATTGAAATTAAGATATATATGAAATAATTAAATATAAAACAATTATGACCTACAATAGTAAAAATATAAATGTTAAGATAATTAAAAAATCTAATTACATATAAACTGAATAAAACTATTACAAATAATAGTTTATATACATTTGTAATGTTTAAATTATATAAGATTAGTGTTTGTATAAGAAAGAGAGAAAAGCTTTGACAAAAATTAGAATTAAAATATATATTGAATAATTAAATATGAAATAACTGAGACCTATAATAGCAAAAATATATTATAAACCTGTTAAGATAATTACAATATCTATTAAAATAGAAACCTCATTACATAGGTATTACGACATTACGTATTATTGTTACAGATTACATTAACATGACATGACATGACATCACATTAACCACTTACCAAATTATGTGTACCTAGGAACAAACTATACAAAATTAAATGTGATAAATTCACGTGACCTTCTGTACTCTATCGTTCATTAGTGGATGTGCAAACTATTCTTACTACAGCTCATTTTTCTGTCGAGTATATATTAAAGCAAATAAGCCTTTGCAGAAATAGCTGCATTACACATTCGGTTATAGATACAAACGTAGCAGAGATAGTCAAACGTTTAAGAAGTGCACGCTACACGCTGGCTTTAAAATTGCATACTGTTTTTTATGCAATCGCGAGAAACAACTGAATGTTGACAGGACTTCAGAGGATGACCAAAAAATGGACAATTAGAATCTTTAATAAAGGATATTTAAGAAATGGTTTATGCCACAAAAATATTTGAAATGAATTCTGTGTTTTTAAATGGATCTACATTTTCATGTTTTACGTTTTCGTTCATTGTTTAATGTTTACCGCTTATACAAGATTATACAAAATGTCGTCCATATGAAGTGGACTTTACAGGCTATTTCCAGAAAATTCAAGATATAAGCTTCATTGTCATGTAAATATCTGTAATATTAGTTATTTTAATCAAAATTTTTAGAGCCAATTTTTAGAGAATAAAAAATTTCGAAAAATATTCTATGTAATGGATAGTTTATGGTGGGGAATTTTCTTGAAAATTTTCTTGTCGCGTTTTTGAAAGCACTAAGCTTAAATACCAAGCTTGCTATTTATCCGACTTTTCGTTTTTGAGTTATACTGTTAACAGACACACATACCTACTCACACATACGGATCTTTTTTCTAAAAACGCCTTTTATGGTTTCAGGTGGCCTCAAAACGTGTATTTTCGGTGAATGGAATACAATACTTCCCCTACTTGCTATATACAGCAGAGAAAGGAAAATGAACTCCTAGAAGTTGTATTTATATTTGTGACTGCTGAAATCTCAGTTATAGGTCGTATTAAGGTTGTTGTAATGAGTTGTCATCTTTATAAGTGGAAAATTTTGATGAATTCATGTATTTTATTTGTTTAAAACAGTAAAGAACGTGATATAAGGTTTTATTTTATTTCTGGTAGAAATCCATGTTATCTTGAAATTGTTGTATATTAGCACCGCTTTGGGCACAAACTTGTAGAGGTGTGATACTTGCTCCTCGTATGACACAAACTTGAATTTGTTTATTACTGCTGTTTGCACCACGTATTGCGGGAGATAACTTTCTTGGAGTGTTCGCCCCATGTACGGCACAAAGTTTCCGGTGGCCTTCGCCCCACGTTCACTTTTCCGGTGGCCTTCGCCCCAACGTTTATTTTAATGTTTATTTAAATATTATATATGTATGCCTCGGGTGCGTCGGTATTAATCCGCAGAAACACGTATTTCTTAGCAGGGCTTGGTGTGGCTGAAGATTAAAGATTTACGCAAATTATATTGGTATTTAACTTCGTTTTGTTAATCTTTCACACTTAAATAACACTTCACTGATGTATCCTACTGTAGATCTGTGAGATTATTGTCACTTATACTATTTAACACGTAAACGTTATATTATTCACGCTGTAATGAATTTTATATGTCTCACACTGAATACGTACCAAGCAAACTGCTCGGGAACGCTGCCTTCTAGCGTCTGGTGTTTACCGCTTAAATTTGTACATTTCTCTATTTCAAGTCTCTGATTGGCTAATCCTACTCGAATAGAATACTTTTATTTAACTTAAAGCTTTTTCTAGTTATTGATTGGCTATTTATAAACGGGTTTAAATACTACGTTAGTGTTACAAGAATTATTAGTAACATTATTAAACTTTCTAGTTCATTATTGCCTCAAGGTTACCTCATTGTTATCCCATTGTTAGCAACTTTCAGTTTCTATTCTCACAGCTCCTACATTGTTAAATCATGTAATACATTCACATAACATTATACATGTACACAATAATATAAACATCAATACAATGACTGTTACATACATTTTACATATTATTACATACACATATTGCTTTAAGGCGGGATGTTATTATATTTTATATTATATAATTATACTGCTATTATTTAAGTGATAAAATACTGCCTCAATCTATATTACCATTAACTATTTTATAGAAGAATAGCCGTGTGTGAAATAATCTGTCCGTTACCTCTAATTCTCCTAAATCCTTAACGTATTTACTACGGTGAATAAAACACCTCGGTTTGCCACAAGCCTCTAGGGCTCGTGGACCTCGATGTATAAACCAAAGCGGTAGATCCCATTAAGGTCGTTTCACCTGTCTGCATGTTCCAGTTTTTCCGAGTACATTTGTAAAGTAGGCTGCGATGTTGGAAAATGGGCCGAAGCGACGATAATTAATCATGGCTACGTGAAGCTGAGGAATGATATGGCACTAAGCAAGAAATATTTCAAAGCCGAGTTATTTACGCGTAGCTTCATTTGCAATGGTGGGCTACATCAGTCTGGGAGGTCCGCGCCCTCCACCGCTCACATTTCTGCCCCTAACGGATATAAATGGGACAAGCACTGCTTTTAATTACGTGCGGACGCCGGCAGAGAACCACTGGCTTTGTATCGATTTGATGGCACGAAGGAAGATGGGCCGCCATTCAAAATGATAATCTGCTCTACCGGTGTCACCCACGCCGTTTATCACTTCGCCTAAATGCTATGTATCACTATATCATTACTACTACCTATATGTTTATTACAGATATTTATTTATGAGCTTGTTAATAATTTCCAAAACAAACGGGTGACACAGTTTGGTCCAACTTGCAAATTATAACATGTGCTCGACTCTTTGTTCCTTTGTCAAGGTATTCCATTCTGCGGGGCTGGGTTAATGGAGAGCGTATAAATATTTAAACAGGGAAAGTAAGGAGATTGTACGGAAATAAAGGAAACGAATCTGATGTGTTACATTCACATGTCCTCTCTCACTTATTAGTGAGTATGCAAACTATTCTTACATTATTACTTTCTCTGCTGCGTATAGTAAGTATTGTATTCCACCCAAAAATTTGATACCGAGATTTCACCGGAAATACATGTTTTGAGACCCCTTGAATAAAACAAAGCATTTTTGGAAACATGTCCGTGTGTGTATGTGTGTCTGTCTGTGAACAACATAACTCAGAAACACCAAACTTGGTATTTAGGTTCAGTATCTTACAGAGATGCGACGCGAAGGTTTTCAAGAAAATCCGCCCACCCCAGATTGCCCTTTACATGAAACATTTTTCAAAATTTTTAATTTTCTCAAAAATGACTAACGCTTTTGATTAAGATATTTTCATGACAAATGAATGTATATCTCTAATTTTCTAGTAATGTCTCCAAAAGTATTTTCATTGTGAACGACTTTTGCATAACTGGTAAACCATAAGAAATAGACAAACTTTTAATACACAAAAATGTAGATCGCGTTAAAATACACAATTTATATCATATACATTTTTGTTATTGAGTGAGCCATTTTCGAGATATTGCTTATTATTCCCTTAAATTTTCCAATACTTATACTTTTTCTCAAATGGAAATTCGTTATTCCTTTTTTTGTCCTGGTAATGCAAAGAGAATGAAATACTCCACATAGAAACCAGGTCTTAAAATATTTGACTATCGCTTAAAGCCTACCATATTCCCCTTACACCTACAAGAAAACTAACAATAAGATTGACATTTCGATATCGCGATTAACATGAAGCATATGGAGAATAAACGTTTGTAAAAATAGTTTGTACAGGAGTAGAGAAAGTCATGTGAGTGTAACACATCAGATTTTGTTTTTATATCTACTGATTTGCTTATGTGAAGTATCCCTAAGACCAAATGGTTCGCGTCTACGTTAAAATCTCTGGTCCTCTCATACCACCGCCCTCGTCATCGCCGTACCATCGGAGGCAGCGGATTCCTCCCGCTAGGTGCCACAACTTCAGAAATGGGTCCAGTCATCGCTTGGTGGATTGAGGTGACCCAGTGACCAAAAGGTCATAGGTCATATGGGGAGCATTTGAAACGACGGCATAGGTTATTCTGTTCGGAATGTGACATTCACTGCATTGCGTTATTACTGATTATTAAAAAGATGTAGTTTGAAGGCTTCAAGTGTGGTTTACTTCACGGACTTTATTACAGCCGCTAATAGATGCGTTTACATGCGAATTCATTTTTTGGAAATCTAAAGTATTTTGATGGAAGTATCATCGGGACGGCGGAAGATACATGATCTCCAAAAACAAACAAAAAAGAACACAATGTAGGTAATGCAAGTTTGTATAACACCTTCTTTTTCACGGTTACTGCCGTAGTAATGGTTGACAAGTACTTCATGTACTAGATTATTAACATAAATATGTATAAGGCTGTAAAACCAATACTCTCTTGGTACCAAAATACTTCGGAAGTCAACTTAGGAGGGTAATTCAATAAGTATTTGCACATAATTTTTTAAATTCATTATAACAACATAAACGTAAAAGTAGTTCACTTTTCATCCTAGTCCCTTTGCCTTTTATTTGACATTATCCATCATTACACAAGCTTTATAATGTTCTCAGAAAAAAATCGGCTGTACAGCAAACCATGTATGCACCGCTTACTTCACTTCCTTTCTGTGGGGAACCCGCGACTTCTTAAGGCATTTTTGAGTAGACCAAAAAATACATGGCTTGGCATTTTATCGGCAGTCAATCTTCGGTTCTCCGAATCATGATACGGATTTGCTCAATGTTGGCGTCCCAAGTGGATATGGATTTGTGTCCTGCCTTTTCGTCATTCTTCACAGTTGTCCAACCGTTTTATAACTTTTCAATCCATGCGTACATATTTCGCCGGTGTAAACCCTTGTCCCCATATTATGGTGCAGCCATGTTTATTATGCAACAACGTAACTCTCAGTGGAGTGATAACGGTCAAACATTCCACAGGCGGAGACAAAGGAACAACATATTGACGTGGACGCGCACAAACCGATACAGCCAACCTACAAGGAATTAAAAATAATATGCCGATACTTATTACTTACCTTCGTATATTATTTGCCTCCGATACTACTTAAAATATCAAAAATTAACTACATAGTTCCACAGTTTTCATTTCTCTATGACGAATTACTGAAGTCCATAAGCAATCACAAAGCGACAATCTTTTAATATTTCCGCAGGTTCTAGCGTGAGAGGAGCTCTCTGGGATAATCCTTCTCATTTTCTTTTGTTTTTATTGTTTTTAAAGTTTAACGTCTTTAAATATGGTTGGCCATATGGGTTGATGAGTGAATAGAGTGGGTGAAGTGATGTTCAAACGAGCCCGTGGTCTTTAGAGCTTAGAATTACCTGATATTTGTCTTTTCAGGATTGGGAAAACCTCGGAACAGTCTTATCCGTGTAACTCGAACAGAGATTTGAACTAGAACCTGTTGAATGTGAAGCAAACGCGCTAAACACAAAGCAAGATGATGGGATTTTCATAATTTTAAAGACAAATGCTGTATTCTACTCGTAAGCTTAAGGAACGCTGCATTAGTATTGAAAAATTAGCAAGTCATATTGGCACGCTGTATGTGGGATATAATTAGGAGGTAGTAGATGTCGGCTAATGGTGAATGATAATTATGTTCTGCAGTAGGCAACATTACAATTCGGAAGAGGAATTATGGGATACGGGAATAGGAAAAGAGACACTAGCAAGTTAGGAAATTGCATGTTCGGGAATCTGCAAGGATATAGGCTCTGGCCGTGTTAGATGAAATCATTAGCGATAACTACTTCTGGTTTTAGATTTACACATCACAAAATGCCTTCGTAACTCACCATCATTTGGCAGTTCTGAAGTTCCGTTCAGTTAGCAAGTAGGTGAAGTAGTTAAGTTTTACAATGGCGCCGAAATTCGGTTACACAATGGGAATGGACTTCCTATATTAAAGGCTCTCAGAAAGAGCTTTATAGTGGAGATATAATTAATTGCCCGCAGCTATTGACGGGCTGCGACCACGCCGACCTTAATTAAGTTGCGATAGTATAATGCGTGAGTGACATCCCGTCATTAACCTTCTGGAGAGGTCGCTAATAGCACTTAAGGCTGAGCAATCCCTGGGCAACATTCAGGCTAATGTTATAGCCCGCTTCCTATCATGTGTCCACAATTTGTATACGTCAGGCTAAGGGGTTAAAGCTCACAAATCTATGACACCACTTGGTGTTTATCATTCCTGTTTCTTTTGTGCTTATATCTTCAGGTCTCATACTGTTTCAGGGGGATGCAAACAAAACAATAACAGGTTCTGCAGTCACTTGGTTGCATAGGTAAATCAGCGTTGGTTTCTGTATCCAAGGTTGAGTGTTTGATGTTAAATATGACAGATCCATTGGCATAAGAAAATTTCGCACACCCTCCACGCTGTTATGGACATTATGCGTGAGTCAAATTATCTTATCTTGGAAAGTTGTTCTTCTTGAATCTGTTGTACTTATGTATTATTTTATTCTTATACCGGTCTTCAGATTTATTCAGCCTTTACCGCCAGTCGGTTTAAATGAATGTTGTCATTATTATTTCAGTGACCTCCTTGTCTCAAAGGGAATGTGCGGAATTTACCTCGGACTGCATGCATTTCCGAATTTGTAAACATGTTGATGTACTCCGTTGGTGCAGAACTGCTTTTCAGTGGGACATTTTGTGCCTTCCTGGCAGTCGAGATGGATCCAATATCTGCAAGGTTAAGAGCTATGCCGAGACACACTACCCAACAAAAATAATCCAATTATTTGAACTATCTATCAACATACTTGCTGAGATTGAGAGTTTACAAGACGCAAGCGAAAGAAATTCCAAATGTAAAGTAATCCTCCGTGATATAGTGGTTACCGTGCGAGCCTTAGTTCCCGAGGTTGCGAGTTCAAACCCGGCGGAGAGCGATGGATTTTTTTGGGTGTAAAAATCCTTAATATGCTTCCTTCAGAAGGGAAGTAAAGCCTGTATTCCCATGTCGTGGGTTTACGGCACGTAAAATAACCTCAAGCCTGTTAAAGCAACATTACTGGTATTTCACGCCCAATATACAATGGGACGCAAAGAACCACTGCACTTAAGGAGTGTCCGTAAATAATGCTCAATTTAATTTTCCAAATGTAAACACTGGAAAGGTATGGTACAAGTCTCGTTTCACTAAGGTGATCTCGAAACTGTTGACATCCATCCCTTTCATTCATCTTTAGCTAGTACTCTGTCAGAGGCTCTGATGATAAACTGCTTCAAAACTGCCGATTGGCGGCAACGAACGAATAAATACAAAGACCTGTATAAAAACTTTTCTTTTCTCATCGTGAATTACGATGTGTTACCCACATTTTCTATAGCATCCTATTCCTTGGTTAATCAGTATAGTAAACACTTACGAAGCAAAAGTTCCAGAAGGAAAAGAAAAACTTTGGTGCTTATGAAGGAAAATGATCTTCAGTTATTGAAAATTTAAAAACACATTAGGAGTGCAATGGCATTCATAAATAAACAGGCTATTCTTTGGCGATAACAAAAATAATAAAACTCCAATGAATATTTATCGTATTTGGAACAAGAAAGACAAATTGTTTGGACCTGTTTGGCGTAATTAAATGAAGGAACGATTGATACCAGGTTAGCGAAGGCTTCAGATACTACCTGATAATTTAAAAATGCTATTTGTGTAAGTATTTAACCAACCGCTTATCTCGGAATCTATGTTAAGGTATTCCTTACCTTACATAAAATATCTAAAGCTAAGTGTAAGGCGTAGCATAACAGTTAAATATTCTGTTCATAAACAATCAACACTAAGTTTGAGACCTATTAAATTCATAATAAAGTCTTAATTTGCACCATAATTTAGGTAACACTAGAATGATTTTTATTCCAGACAGCAATATACTACAGGAACGCAGAGAATGTTTGTATGAACACTGTTTGTGTACATTTTAGTGAAGAAAGAAGTCGAATAGGAAAATTACTAAGTACGCCTTAAGTTATCTTTGCAAGTAAACAGAAATATTATTTTTCAACGTTAAGAAAAAAACAACTTCTGACCTCTGTATACACGTTACTGTGGAAGTATATAGTTGGCTGAAGGTTTCGTCAAAATCACGTGGTAGGGTAAGAGTATGGTGTCTTCGAACAACGTACATAGACTTTCTAAATAGTTCCAATAGCGTGTCTGAGTGCCTCTGGGGTCTTGATGGTTAACATGCTAGCCTCCAAATCCGGAGGTCCCGGATTCGATTCCCGGCTGGAAGGTAGGAATTTTTTTAGCCAGGATTATTCCTTATCCTCCCTAGAGTCTGGAAGTTTGAAAGAGAAAGTAAATGCGCGCGCGTGTGAGTGGATTTAAAGCCCATCCAAAGATAAACATAAAAGTAAACGAAGCTGGCCCCCTAGTTTAGTCGGTAGAGCATCTGCCTAGTGTGCGAGGGCTTCCTTTTCTCTACCAAGATTATTCCCTATGAATGAGAGTGTAAATGTGTGTGTGTGTGTGATCTAATGATTTAAAACCCAAAAAGTGCAAGAACCTAAAGACAAGAGAATACGAGTTTACACCTGTTGTGGACTTTGCGTCGTCCACGGTTGCATGTCAGAGGTCTGATACAAGTAGAAGGCTCCATCAGCACCGCTTGCTTATCCCGAGCGCTTCCCTGAATGAGAAGACTCGGAAGGATAGAGTAGCATTCGCCACACCCGTCCGAAATAGTGTCGATGATGTGCTAGGCCTGGCCAGGTTCCACTTGACGATGCAAGACACGCTAGTAGGCAAGCCTATTGAGCTCGAACACCGCCAGGGATCGCTCAGTCGGCGAAGCTAGATCACAAGTACATGGGAGCAGGGACAGGATAGAGAGATTTGAAACGTTTGATCTCAAAAGGAGTCAGTTCTGACTGAATCACTGTCACCTGGATCGGCCTATTTATATCTGTGGTCGCTGTGTAACGGTCGCGCAGCAGAAAGAACCGGTGGCGCCATCTAGTTAATTGAGTAGAAATCATTTGTACATTGGCGTCGCTGAGGCGTGCCGTTGACCTTATGTTACTAATGAATTATTTACCTGTTGGTGTACATTACAATTACTTGCTGCATTATAGTCTGCGTCAAAACCTATTTGTTGCCGCGGGGTGAACTTATTATTTTCTGTAGTGGGGTACCACTACAACACCTTTCCCTTGGAGTCCATTTGCTACAGTAGTTTTTATAATGAATTTTTAATTTTTGGTTCAGGATCTAAGTCTTCTGCTTTAGTTTTTGCTGCTCTTCGAACAGCTTCTAGCTTCACTTTTCTTCAGTATCCATTTCCACGTGATTGTGTGGAAATATTGTAACAGTTAACTCTTCATTTAAAAGTTTGTGTACGTAAACATTTGCATTACACTTACGATTAGTATATCTGAAGTGAATAGACCCATTATTTTATCGATTAACTTCACTAAACTTACAGCTGTCAATATTTAAAAACGTTTTACCACTTTTAGTTTTAAAATTATTTTCATATTCATATTGATGAAAGCTAGAACACCAAAGAGACTGGGGCATGTTCTGGGGGCTGAAATATTGGTGAGAAGATATAAATGAGTGATAGTAAGATAAAGAAATAATTTCAATACATAATTTTCGTATATTAAATTAATATGGAATATAATAAGCCCGAGTTAAAAGTTTTAACCGAGGAAAGAGTCATTAGCGACTTATGTTAAGGATAGTCATTAGTAACAGCGTGAGTTGCGAACGCGTTAAATATAAAAGTTCTGGTAATGCAGATAGGGTTAAGTTAGGTACGTTTGTACCACGTAGACAGAAATTAGTTAAAAGAGAAAGCTAAATGAAATTCATAGATTCCGGGAGGTTCCGCATAGTAAAAGGTATAGAGCGTAGAGTTTTTAGGATTGGAGCGCATATGAAGGAACCTTGGCAGCGGTATTGATATTTGGGCGGAACTTAAGTTCTGAAAACTTCGCGCATTCTAATAAGAGATATTCTCTCTTGAGACTTGTTCAGTCAGGCTATGTGCAAGTGTATTTTAAAAGGATAACACCAGTTAGCTGATACATTTTTTGACGCTTTGTGTAATTATTGTTATAGAAGTAATTAATTTATAATTTCAAGAGTCAGCGAATCTTCTCAACTAAAATGGCTTCAAAAAATGTATCAGCTAACTGGTGTTATCCTTTCAAAATACGCTTACACATAGCCTGAGTGAACTATCTCATAGTCAACCACAGTAGCAGCCAGCAGCAGAACCAACGGCAGAAATTGGGGACGACATCGAAAGGTGACACCGGGGTTTGTTCGTCAGGGCCCGTTATGGAAACCGACTGGAGGAAACGGGTTATCATTACCGGTCAAAACATACTATTGATATGAATAAAATGTCAGCGAACCTGAATCAAACTTCCTGCGACGATGAAAAGTATGTTTACTAAGCTTCATATCCGCAATTGCTTCCTTTTCTTCTCCTCCACCTCCTTCCTCCCCCTCTTAATATGTTCTAAGGCTTATTAAATTGATCATACCATTTTTTAGGTGCGCTAATGTTATTGAAATATATGTAACATTTAGTACATTACGACACACGCCGCTATCTGAACCTCACAGAGCCAGCCAACTGAATAGCCTACGACGTGGCATGCTTGACTCTTCTTGCTTCCGGCTCTCAGGTAGGTTAGATGAGAGTTAAGAGGAAACGCGAAAGTACTCTCTTTGAGAGATTATTACGGGTAAGAAAATTGTATATTGCGCTTTGTATTTGTTGTGGCACAAAGTCTGCTGTTCTCTTTACCTATTATTCCCCGATCTATTTTACTTCGCGCGACTGTGACGACTGACTGCATGCACAGAGAAACTTCTCAACTTCTGCCTCTAGGAACAAATAAAGAACACTGCATGCCAGTTCGTTTCCCAATATATTCTTTCACATCATAACGTTTGCTAAGGCAACCATGGAGAGAGATTATGTGACGAAGTGGAATGGCTCCGCGTTAACTTGTGACTCTGACCTTGGGTTTCTGGTGGTTTTCCCTAGTCGGTAGGAAAAAATTGAGGTATTTTCTCATTTACAACTATTTCCTTTCCATTAATTCCCTGCCCTTCTGTTTCCTTTTCATCTTCAGGTGTGCCTCTAGGTTTCAGCAGTGTCGTCCTCCGTAGCCTAAGGCCACCATGCTAGCCTCTAGTTGCCAAGGTCACGGGTTCAAAACCGGCGCTGGGCGATGGAGCATGGCCTCCTTCGGAAAGAAAGTAAAGCCGATGGTCTTGTGTCGGGGATTTATGGCACGTAAAAGAATTTCAAGCCTGATAAGGAGGCAGTGGAACAGGTATTCGAGCTAGGAGCTGTTATATTTCCATGCGTCTCTGTGGCGAGTCTCTCTGCGGCGAGTAATTTCATGTGGTTCCTTCACTTCCTCTTTAGGGGTAGTAGCCGCAATAGATCTCCCGTAAGTCGCAGCATGTGAGGAAACCGCCTCCGTTGTATACCTATACTTTAGAATATCCTATGATTACGGTACACTGTAGCCCTGTTCTCAGAGTTCTATGTATACACTACGTGATCAAAAGTATCCGGACATCTGGCTGAAAATGACGTACAAGTTCGTGGCGGCCTCCATCGGTAATGCTGGAAGTCAATATTGTGTTGGCTTACCCTTAGCCTTGATGACAGCGTTCACTCTCGCAGGCATACTTTCATCAGGTGCTGCAAGATTTCTTAAGGAATGAAAGCCCATTCTTCACGGACTGCGGAACTGAGGAGAGGTATCGATGTAGGTCGGTGAGGTATGGCACGAAGTTGGCGTTCCAAAACATCCCAAAGGTGTTCTATAGGATTCAAGTCAGGACTCTGTGTAGGCCAGTCCATTACAGGGATATCATTGTCGTGTAACCACTCCCCCACAGTCCGTGCAGTATGAACAGGTGCTCGATCGTGTTGAAACATGCAATCGCCATCCCCGAATTGCTCTTCAACAGTGGAAAGCAAGAAGGTGCTTAAAATATCAATGTAGGTCTGCGCTGTGATCGTGCCACACAAAACAACAAGGGGTGCAAACCCCCTCCAGGAAAAACACGACAACACCATAACACCACCACCACCTCCGAATTTCACTGCTGGCATTACACACGCTGGCAGATGTCGTTCACCGGACATTCGCCATACCCACACCCTGCCATCGGATCGCCACATTGTGTACCGTGATTCGTCACTCCACACAACGTTTTGCTACTGTTCAATCGAATAATGTTGACGCTCCTTACACCAAGCGAGGCGTCGTTTGGCATTTTCCTGCGTGATGTGTGGCTTATGAGCAGCCGTTCGACCATGGAATCCAAGGTTTCTCACTTCACGCCTAGCTGTCATAGTACTTGGAGTGGATCCTGATGCAGTTTGGAATTCCTGTGTGATGGTCTGGATAGATGTCTGCCTATTACTCTTTACGACCCTCTTCAAATGCCGGAGGTCTTTGTCAGTCAACAGACGAGGTCGGCCTGTACGCTTTTGTGCTGTACATGTCCCTTCACGTTTCCACTTCACTATCACATCTGAAACAGTGGACTTAGGGATGTTTAGGAGTGTGGAAATCTTGCGTACAGACTTCTGACGCAAGTGACACCCAATCACCTGACCACGTTTGAAGTCCGTGAGTTCCATGGAGCGTCCCATTCTGCTGTTTCACGATGTCTAATGACTACTGAGGTGGCGAATAATGAGTACCAGGCAGTAGGTAGCAGCACAATGCAACTAAGTTGAAAAACGTATGTTTGTGGGGTGTCCGGATACTTTTGATTACATAGTGTATATGAGTGAAAAGAGGAATTATATGACAAGAGGTCCTTACAACGGTAAAGACGGTAAGATACATGTCTGAGTAGGTATTTACCCAAAAATATACAGTTATAATGATATACGTTGAAAGTGTAATCATTAAATTCGAAGCTTGTAACCACGGAAGATGATAAACTGGCTTCATAAGATTCAGTATCGAGTCTCAGGAACAGTAAAACTGTATACAACGTGAGGGATGTATAAGAATAGTTGCCTGGATTCTAATTACTATAACTTTGGTTTAGTTCGCAACAGTGTTAAGGACATCCGGCTCTGAAATTCTAAGGGGCATTAATTTAAGCCTGATTCATTTGAAATCTTAATACAGTAATGAGGGTTTACTGTATAATATGTACACAAAATTTCGTGCAGTATGCAAAATTAGCTCCAGATATAATAGCTTTTACTTTCTCTACTATGTATAGTGGGTATACCACCATGCCACCAAAGAATTGGATACCGAGATTTCACTGGGAATACACATACATGTTTTGAGGCTTCCTGAATACAAATAAAGCATTTTTGGAAACCTGTCTGTGTGTTTTATGTGAACATCATAACTAAAAGTCGAAAAGTGGGATCAATATCAAACTTTGTATTCGAGTTTAGTATATTCCAAAGATTTTACAGATAGATTTTCAAAAAAAATTCCCACCCCAACTACCCTATACATGGAACTTTTTAAAAAATGCTGATTTTATGATTATTGTAAGAACGTAGGTTTTCACGGCCGGTGTCACAATTATAACTAATATGATTTTCCGGGCTGTTATGCCGTGGTCTGCTGAAGAAAGATTTCCCAGACGTTTCGTCCACAACTGCGGTGGACATCTTCAGTGGCGCGGACGAAGTCTTCTCGGTGAAAGTATCGCAGCGTCTGATGCGTTGGCCGTTAGTGCCGCTCTCTTTATAGTGTGGGCGCTCTCTGCTGATTGGCCCGCTGGTATGAGGGGGCTGGCGCCGGCTGTGTTGTTGCTCTCTTCTGATTGGCTCGCAGTGTTTTTCGGTTTTGTATGACCTTTCTTGTTTTTGATGACTAGATGCCAGTTACTGTTGAGTTTCAATGCTTCTTCTTTCCTATTGAAATTATTGGGATGTTTATAAATCTCTATTGCTTCGCGTTGTAGCCGGGTATGGTAATGCTTTATGGAGGAAAGAATGTTGGTGTCCTGAAATCTAATAATGTGTTCGCCCTCGGCTTCAATGGCATGTTCGGCGACTGCCGATTTTTCTGTATGGCCCAGGCGGCAGTTTCTTTTGTGTTCGCTCAGTCTGGTGTTAGCGCTCCGCTGTGTGGTACCAATGTACACTGACAGACGGCACGCTGGGTCATACTGTCTACCGCAAACCCACACACACAGACCGTTACCTTAACAAGAACTCCAACCACCATCCTAGACAAAAACGTGCTATGATTAAGACACTCGCAAACCGTGCTTCCCGTATTTGTGAACCACACTTACTTCCACAAGAAATCCGACACCTAGAAACAGCTCTACAATCAAATGGTTATTCAGTCCAAGAGGTGAGAAGAGCCTGCCGTCCGGCCAAGCCCCGACCGGCTACTCAGGACCAACCCAAAAGCAAGTCCATCGTCTTTCTGCCATATTTCAGAAATGTCACTGACCGTATTGAACATATACTTCAACGTCATAACGTCAAAACAGTATTCAAACCTACAAGACAATTAAACAGCCTACTGCGCTCTTCCAAAGACCCCCGAGACCCCCTGTCATCGGCCGGTGTTTACCGTATTCCTTGTTCGTGTGGTTCAGTGTACATTGGTACCACACAGCGGAGCGCTAACACCAGACTGAGCGAACACAAAAGAAACTGCCGCCTGGGCCATACAGAAAAATCGGCAGTCGCCGAACATGCCATTGAAGCCGAGGGCGAACACATTATTAGATTTCAGGACACCAGCATTCTTTCCTCCATAAAGCATTACCATACCCGGCTACAACGCGAAGCAATAGAGATTTATAAACATCCCAATAATTTCAATAGGAAAGAAGAAGCATTGAAACTCAACAGTAACTGGCATCTAGTCATCAAAAACAAGAAAGGTCATACAAAACCGAAAAACACTGCGAGCCAATCAGAAGAGAGCAACAACACAGCCGGCGCCAGCCCCCTCATACCAGCGGGCCAATCAGCAGAGAGCGCCCACACTATAAAGAGAGCGGCACTAAAGAAAACTAAGCATTGCTCAAATTCCTTGAGAACAGCAAGGCCTCTATAATCTGCAGGCTGCCTTTTTTAAGGTAGCAGCAGATAAATCCGCTAAAGCAGCCTTTGTAAAGGCGAATAGTGGAAAACAAAGACGAAAATACTAAAAAGTATACAAAATAAAGTAAATACAATAGATGGGGTGAAAATGACAAAAATGGGAAGGTACCCCATTTGTAACAGGCCTAAAATTTCAGACGATGAAGACAGCCAGGACAGTGATGCTCTACATATAGTAATAGAAGAGGAGAATATACCACCAGACACCACCCGCAGCAGGGATGAGGCAGTAGATGGCACCGTGGAGAAAGACAGTGCACCAGACGTGCCCGCGACCCACAACGCGGAGGCAAGCGACAACATTGAGACCTAAGCTCCAGGATCGCAGATGGCAGAGACCCACAACGCGGAGGCAAGCGATAATATTGAGACCCAAGCTCTAGGATTGCAGATGGCAGAGAAGGAAACAAACACAGGAAATTCAGCAGGCAGCTCTGAACCACCACCACGGGAAGCTCCAAACAACAGCTACATGACTCAGGCAAGAACGAGTATACCGAAGGTCTACATAGCGGACTACTACACACACAGTTATGCTGCGCTGGTCAAAGCCTTTGACAGAAAGTACAGGCCGGCCCCATACAACACGCTACTAAAGGACAAATACTACGGCGTAACATTTACAACCTATAGGGACTACGCCGACTTTGTGCGCTTCTGTAAAATGGAGAAAGTGCCCTTCCACATAACCACACCAAAAAACGAGCAACCTAGCAGAGTTGTAATTAAAGGACTGCACCCCAGCATTAGCGCTGCAGAGGTTAAAGAGGAGCTCAAGGATTTGAGCATCGAACCAACAAAAGTAAGCAAACTATTCTCCAAAAGAATGAGATCGCACATCCCCATGTTTCTGGTGGAACACAGCGACGCAGAAGCGTCAGTAGCACTCACTAACATTATGGATCTTTTCCATTGCAAAATAAAGGTAGAGCCATACAGGCCCCCATTCGGCCCCCCACAATGTGGAAGATGCCTACGCTTCAGACACCTTACAAGAAACTGCGAGGCACCACAGGTTTGTTCAATCTGTGCAGGGCCGCATCACCACCAGCAATGTGATAAGTCAACGCGCAGATGTGCGCTATGTAATGCAACGTCCCACGGAGCACGGTGGAGGGGATGCCCAGAGTATCAGAGACTGGCGTTCCCTGCCACGCAGCAAACAGTACGCTCCACGCACCCGAGCTACCACTCCCGAGTTACACAGCAAAGGGGGTCATATGCAGCAGTGACACATGGACGCGGACACACAGAGCCACAAAGAAGGGCGCAAAATGCCCACATGAGCGACCAAGCAACAAGTAGCAATCTACATCAAACCACAGAGACAAAACCTGCAACATCGGGCACAGAAACAATAAAACCTATGAAACCAGTAGCAGTGCAAAAGAGCGCAACAACAACCAACACCACAAATACAAACACAGTAATGACCGAAACCGCAAGCACAAGCGCAGCAATGACTAACACCACAAGCACAAGCGCAGCAATGGCCGACAACGCAAGCAAAAGCGCAGCAATGACCAACACCACAAGCACAAGCGCAGCAATGGCCCACACCGCAAGAAAAAGCGCAGCAATGGCCGACACCGCAAGAAAAAGCGCAGCAATGACTAGCACCGCAAGCAAAAGCACAGAGGCGCACATAAGCGAACAGAGCACACTGATAGAACACTATCAGACGCTACACCCTCTCCATTTTCGCCAAGATAAGCAAGGGAAATCCTACCTAAACCTCAACGACAACATAAAGGCCCACCTGCATGCGGTGGGGCAAGGAAGCATGATGAGGGGGTACGAGACTATAGTCGAATTGTACCGAAATATTTTCGGCGGGCCCTCCAGTGGCTGCAACTTGGACGCGCAAGCAAACATGATAAGGCTCATACAGGGCATCGCTGACACAGTGGAAGCTATCATGCAGCAGAGTAAAGCAAACGGCCCAACACCAAAAATGCCAAGAAAGACCAAGTAAGGGAAAGGAGAAGCCCCCCAAAAAAAAAAAAAATCAAGAATAACAGAAAAACTACACCATCTACATAAACATGGCAAAACTCACGCACAAAATAATATACTGGAACACACAGGGGATCAGATCTAAACAACAGGAACTCAAACAGCACCTTCATAACAACAACATAACAATAGCACTACTTACAGAAACCCTTCTAACACCCAAAGCTAGATTCAAGGTACCGGGGTACATAACATACAGAACCGACAGGCCGGACGGGAAACCGCATGGGGGAACAGCGGTATTGGTACAAGAAACTATAGCACACACGCAAAAACACATACCGCCACTAGCAACCATAGAAGCCACTGCCATCTCAGTACACATACATAACACCCCAGTAACACTAACAAGCATATATGCCTCACCAAAACAACTAAACGTAAGAGAAGTAGGCTCCATCATGAACCTTGACGAAGCAATAGTAGCGGCGGGGGACCTAAACGCAAAACATCAAGCGTGGGGCTGTAGCATAGCAAACACGGAGGGAAACGCTTTATACGAACACATGCTCAACAACGATTACATAATAGATCATCCTGGTGAACCAACATACATACCGCACCAGACAAAACACACGGCACACACCTTAGACATAGCGCTACTGAAAAATACGGCATTTGAATACAACATTAAAGTAGTAGACGCACTGGCCTCAGACCATTTCGCAGTAGAGATTGAAATACAGGCCCCGGCAGTATTCCAGCCACCCCCACAGCGGAGAAACTATAACAAAGCAAACTGGACCCTCTTTGCCACACACCTTGACAGCCAGTTACCACGCGCACTTACACTAACAGGTCACCAAGCGGTGGATGAGGCCGCACTGCACTTAGAGGACGCGATCCAAAAGGCGATAAACACTGCAGTCCCTTACAAACCACCGGTCAAGTACGAAATCACATATCCACCGGACGTCAGGGCATTAATCCAAGAAAGAGACCATGAAAGGCGAAAATGGCAGCGAACACGGAACCTTGTACACAGAGTGAACATGGCAACCTTGAATAGCGCAATCAAAACGCGAATAAACGCACAAACCCAACAACAATGGGACCAAACACTGGCACACCTTCAACCCGGAAACCACAAAGTATGGCAACTGGTCAGGGCGTTAAAAAAGCAACCTATTAACATTCCACCGCTTCGAATTCCAAACAGCCAAAACTCCTACGCGGAAAGCAACGAAGACAGAGCCAACGTACTGGCACGGGCGCTTGAGCAAACGTGCACGCCAAACCACGGCCCAGTGGATCGCGAGTTTAGCGAGATCCTGGAGCGCGACTGGCAAGCAACCCTGACGAATACAGCACATAATAAATGTAGAAAAACCTGCCCGGACGAGCTGCAATGGATCATAAAGCACCTGCAGGAGCACAAAGCTCCAGGTCCGGATCAAATACCAAATTTAGTTCTAAAACATCTCACACAAAAAACGCTCCAACACTTAAGCGAAATCTGCAACTACTGCCTACAAAATGGCTACTATCCAAACTGTTGGAAACAGGCAAACGTACTCATGTTCCCGAAGCCGAGAAAAGACAGAGCTGATCCAAATAACTACAGGCCAATTAGCCTCCTAAAAACAATCAGCAAAGTGGCAGAAAAGGTAATACAGAAACGTCTGATTGCTCACATTAAAAAGCATAACATAATAACCAATGAACAATATGGCTTTAGGGCGCAACACTCCACAACACTGCAATTAACCAGAAACGTGGAACATATAACCCGAGGATTTAATGAGAACAAATCCACAGGCGTAATATTTCTGGATGTACAGCGCGCTTTCGACACCGTCTACCACGCGGGTCTCACTCACAAATTAAAAACTATGAAATTCTGCGACACAATGATAAAACTGATAGCGCACTATCTCACAAACAGGACCTTCACGGTCACAATTCATGAAAAATGTACCAAACCGCACAAGCTTGAAGCCGGTGTCCCACAAGGAAGCTTACTGGGACCCGTACTTTTCACTCTTTACATTAACGACATTCCCAAGACAAATGGCACCCGGCTGTCCATTTATGCAGACGACACCGCAATCGCAGCACAATCGTGGAAACCAGAAATTATAGGGCGAAACCTACAAAACGCACTCAGAGAGCTAGAACCGTGGCTGAATAGATGGCGAATCAAGGTTAATGCGCAAAAATCACGGGCAATACTGTTCACCAAGAGAACGAAACATCAAAACAAAACTAGGCCCCTAACGTTACTTGGGGAAACGATAAACTGGACAAATAAAGTCAAATATCTGGGTGTGACACTAGACTCCAAACTCACATTTGCGTCACACACATCGGAAGTAAGGCAAAAGGCGAACCAGCAACTTGGTGCCATCTATCCCATCTTAAATCGCAAAAGCGCCTTAAGTCAGCAAATGGGACTGATGCTATACAAAATCCTAATTAGGCCCGTGATGACGTATGCTGCCCCGGCCTGGGGACACTGCGCCAAAACACATATTAAGAAACTGCAAACATTACAAAACAAAGTCCTAAGAATCATAACAAAGGTCCCCAAGGCAGTCCCATTGGACTTATTGCATGAAGACACAAAGATGCACACGGTGGAAGAATTCATTAAATCACTTGCGGAAAACATGTACAAACAGGCCCACAAAAACCACAACCCAACCATTCGCGAGCTCGGGCAATACAACACAGCAAACGACAAGCACAACAGACCATTATCGCTGTTCGACCGCACAATACCTCTGAACAGGCACACCACAGATGATGACGCAACAATCCGCGAGTATCTTCACAACCTAATACCACCATAACACAGCTGAGCAGCACGCCCAAGAAGTCCCCGAGTGGAAGGCTCCCCACTCGGGGCGGATCGGGGAAAGAGGGCAGCCCCACCATAAGACGAACAAGCGCGCACAAGGACTAGACAGGCACAGAATTAGGTTAGAGAAAAACAGAAAAGAAGAGAAAAAAAAACAAACCAAAAAAAATAATAAAAAAAAAACATGAAATAAAAAAAACAAAAAAAAATAACATTAATACAGACAAGCTTACGTAAACATACGCGAAATTAACAAAAAAAGTTATATAAACTATGCCCCCCATTGCACATATCCCTTCCTTTTAAAATTGTATCTAGCATGTTTCAGGACCATCAGCAGCCAGTCGAAGAAGAACAACTCAACTCCCTCTCCGGTTGAAGCCACAATACACAGGTAACGTACCACCATCATCACTTAAGCATGACACCTCAACCACATTCCTTCTGCATGAGCACGAATACCACACTAACAATAGGTCCCTGATCTGGGCATCTGCCAAGGCCAGTACCTACTCCCCACTCTGTCTGCATACTCTCTTGTATGCAGGCGTCTTTGTAGTAATCACCCACTAACCTCCGGTTTGCTTCGGCGGTACCGGAAACCACCTTACCTTCGATTCCCCTCCATCACTGTAGTGTAGTTAGTGCATGGTAGGGGAGACGATGTAGATCCCTTTCGGATGATCGTCACCTGGTGTGGCGGAGGAGGGGCCACACCTTTTAAAAAAAAATAAAAAAAAAAAAAAAAAAAAGCCAACGCATCAGACGCTGCGATACTTTCACCGAGAAGACTTCGTCCGTGCCACTGAAGATGTCCACCGCAGTTGTGGACGAAACGTCTGGGAAATCTTTCTTCAGCAGACCACGGCATAACAGCCCGGAAAATCATATTAGTTATAATTTCTGATTATTAGCTAGCGATTAAAAATACCCTATATGAAAGATATTAATACCGCAAGTATAATGTATATATGGGATTTTTTTTGGCAATAATCAATTCTTCATGTGAAAAGAATTTTGTATACTCTTGTATAACTGGTAAGCGATAGACGGAAACTTACCACAAAAGATGTAGATCTTTAAAACACACAGTTTATTTAAAATATGTTTTTTTATGAAAAAACTGTTTTTGAGATATCCGTTTTTAAAGATTCGAATTATTCAAATACTTACACTTTTTTTAATATGTAATTCAAATAATAACTATGGAATTTTAAAGCCAGCATATAGCGTTCGGTTCTTAAACGCTTAACTATCACTGTTCTCTTTTATTTATAAAAAAACGTGTAACGTAGCTATTTTTGCAAAGGTTTATTTGGATTATATGTAGTAGACAGAAAAGTTAGCTTTAGTAAGAATGGTTTGCTCACCTACTAATAAAGTTAGAGTGTAGAGAAGTTGATGCTTCAGAAGTCATTCTGAATTTTTTTATTGATTTGAAAAATTGCTCAAGACGATGCAATTATTATTGAAAAAAATAATATTTTGTGTCTAAACTCTTTAATAGTGCATAAATAAATTATAGTGATGAACTTTAATTCTCCTATTACTTTAGTTTAAAATAAATATTAATTATGAGAATTAAATTTGGTTAAAACTTCATACAATCGGAGTATTGTTGTTGAATAACATCACAAATAAACATGATAATAAAACGTCATCTCATCATTCTTTATCCTTTTATTGATAAGGAGATAGACAAAATTCCATTCATTTATACCGAAAAATATGTAGTGTAACAGTTTAAAAATTACAGCGCTGAGATAACACTGTTCTGAATTTGTGTTGATTAAAAGCATTTACTTCATATGCAGGTTCTGCTTATTTTTTTTTTTTTTTTTTTTTTTTTGCTCCTCCTCAACTATTTTAGTATTTTAAGATACCTTAGGCCTTTCTTGAGTGGCTTGTCCACTTTTATATTGAGGCAGTATTTTATATCACAACACTGTGAATGCCAGAGTGATTGTAGTGTAAATTAACATTATTGTATGACAATGATTTTAGATGTTTGTTAGCTATAAGCATTGTTAGGGAATAAATTTACACGGCCTCACTGAAACTGACAATAGGAGTGGGTAACAATGAAGGGATGGGGTGAGTTGTTTATCAATTAGAAGAGACAAACAAATGACGTCAGGGTAGCGCGCCTTTCTTTAGAAATGGAGGGAATATCTTCCCTAGAGCATATGTGTTTGTAATTTTGATTGGCTTATAAAACAAACGCTAATGTTGGAGCGATTTATTAACCAATAGCAGCTCTGTTATAATGTTTAGGCATATCGGGGTGAGGGAGTATAAATCCTTGAGCCATAGACAAGTATCGCGCAGTTCAACAGAATCATTCACGAGTTACACGTCACGCAATTCTAAGAAATCTCTCTCGCGTGTTACACGTCAGGCAGTTCTAAGGAAATATTCATAATGTACACATTACGCAATTCTACAGAATCTCTCGCGTCGTAAACTTAGTTACAAAATGTGAAATACGCGAATTAATAGTGCGTGGCAAATAAGTGATTATAGTTACATTCGAAAATATAACAGTTTCAGTCAGACGTGTATCAAGATTAAATATGTGGAATTAATTAAGTGTGACGGCAATAAATGTGTAAAAACAAATTCTTTTATAAGTGTTATCTTTTAATAGTAACTCCTTTCCGTTTACACGCCCTGATCAAGAGATATTTGCTCGACTGAGTAATAATAGTTAGCCAGAGGAAAAAGAACCCCAAATTCAAAATAGTAAAACAATAACAGGTGCCAAGTAAAAAAAGATAACACGAGAGATTACCGCAACAATATAAGAAAGACAATGTTTTTACTACACTTTGTTGGAATTTAGGCTTACAGGCAGACATTTAAATCACTATATGACTTACTTTAAAATATTATACTGTTATAAAGCCTACATGGAACTACAGCAGAAGGCTTGTAGTGTTTGATGACACTAAAACCAATGTTTATGAATGTTGACAATTTATGGCCTTTTTCACAAATGGGTAATCTTAAACAACTTATTAACCGCGTATCATGCTCAGTATTACCCTCAATTACGGTAACTATTATCACAATGCCCCAAATCCAGAACGTTTGGCTAATACAATAACGACATCACAGAATATTAACCTATCGAGCACGGCAGTGGCTGAACGATCAGAATATGCTAATTAAATTATATGTTAAATTTACGTTATGAGGTAGTATTTTTAACACTTAAATTATTTCAGTCTAATTGTATAGTATAAAATATAACAACAGCCCGCCTTAAAGCAATGTATGTATACTACACTATATAAAAAGTGTATATTACAGTTATTGTATATGTTGATATTATTGTGTACATAAGTACAATAATGTTATGGGAATGTATTAGGTAATTTAATAATGTAGGTGCTGTGAGAGTAGAAGCTGAAAGTTGCTAACAATGAGGTAACCTTGAGGCAATAATAAATTAAAGAGTTTAATAATGCTACTAGAATTCTTGTAGCAATAATAATATAATACTTAAAACAGTTTGTAAACAGCCAATCGACAACCAGGAAAGCTGAAAGTTAAATAAAAGTATTGTATTGGAGTAAAATAGCCAAACAGAGCCGTGAAATAGAAAAATTTACAAATTTAAGCGGTAAACGCCAATCCCTAGAAGGCAGTTTGTTCGCTCAGTGCGTATTCAGTGTGAGACATACAAAGTTCATTACGGCGAGAATATTATAAGATTTACGTGTTAAAAAGTGCAAGTATTTAATAAATAATCCCACACCTCTTTATATCAGTGAAGTGCTATTTAATCGTGTGAAGGATATTAAACTATATAATTTGTGTAAGCTAGATTCTTTAGCGGCATTACCCCCTGTTAGGAGATACATGTTTTTACAAATTAATTCTGACTCAGCCGAGGCAAACATAAACATAAATAATATTTAAAGAAACATGAGAATACAAAGTTAGTTCCTAAACTTTGGGGTGAAGGCCACCGGAAAGTGAACGTTGGGGCGAAGGACACCGGAATCTTTGTACGTACGTGGTTGCAACTACTTCAAGTTCGGCTATCCAATAGTGGAACTACAATACAACTTCATCAAATTGAGTTTCCATGAGTGAGGCATTCATACTCCTTCAATTACCAAAATGTAAATGAACAACTACGACCCCACTTATTGCGCTACACGCTCGTCACTGATAGCCGGGTGCTAGCGCGAGAAGGGGATGAACTGCCCACGGCCAAAGCCCAGAAGTCCTCTCTAGGCAGAAGTCAGCAGAGCGCACTTGTCCGGAACTACTGCTCAGCTCACTAGCGCTGTATGGCATAAACATACATAATGAGCGTGTGGCGATCAAATGTTTAATTATGACTTGTGCCGAGCAATCATCGGCGCAACAGCATCTTATGTTAATTCTGTGAGGAATTATGATCATAGGAGATGTTTATATTATACTGTTAAATATAGCACAAGACTCTATAAGAGGGGTGCAGAAGTACGCGGAGACCTTTACTCCTTATGGTACACCGTCTCTGGCTCCTTGTTCACGTGACGTGTTCCGAATGCAAACATTCCGTAATGAACACCGTCACTTCAATTTAATTTTAGATAGTAAACATATATTAATAAGTTAATTACTAGTATTGGCATAGAAATAACTATAGTGTGATATCCGAAGTATAATCATATCACAAAGCAAATTAATCCATCTCGAAATATATTGGTCCTGAACACAAAATATTAATTTGTATAAATAGAAAATCCGCGCCATGCACACAATTTCTCCTTCTTAACCTTCGCTATGATTTTGTTGTGAAAAATCCGTCCTGGTAAAACACGAACATGGTCAACAAGACAGTACGCATTGGATAGGTAGGAACCGTTAAATTCATGCCAGCACCAACTGAATTTAGGTTTCACTGTTGCATCATTATTCTTTACATTTTATTTGATTTTACACCTGCTGAGGAAGGTGCAAAATGTATTAGTCTCTCCAAAAGGTGCAAAAAGGGCAACAAACTGTGCTTATTTTGCTTAATTTCATGTCCACAAATGCGCATACTGATATACGCATAAAATGGCTATATTTTTGGAAAGGTGCTGCACCTTAAAGTACTCTCTTTTATAATGAAATTGAGGAGGAATTTACAGAATGGAATGGTTAAATGTGCTCTTTTTAGGAATAGTTCCTATCAATAAATTTAAGGAAAAGGTTTAAAATAATTTTACTATGTATTGATGAATATGTTTCCAAATTAACCCTAAATTGGTAATATATTCCTACCCCTACCGTAAAAATGTTAGATTACACGATGACTGCTGTTCTTGCTGTGGTAAATTGCTTATTCCTCTTTTGGTATACCTTTCCAGATATGGATGTTAACACAAGGTGTATGATTTTTCTATATGCTTACTGGAAATACCCTTAGCAAAAATTGTATTTGTGACGTTGTGGTCTCAGGTCCTTGCAGGTTGCAGGTTTTATGTGCTCAATTTTTGAACACCCAACTTGCATTACGTAGAGCTACAGATTAGTGTAATAGGATATTATTAGTAACACTAATGCAATGAAAGCTACAAAACTTCAAATTGAAGTTTGTCTTTTAACCGATTTATATAGGGTGTATTACAATTAATAGCGCAAACTAAACGGTTGAGAGTACACGATAGTAGCGGCAAAAATGTTCCAGTAAACATGGGTCCGCAAACGAACCATGTGTGCGATAATTGCAAATGTCTGATTACAACCGCCACTGACTTGATTATGCAATATCGTCCTAATTGGTAGATATGAATTTGAAAAATAGGCATTTTAAGTTGCCTCAAAATTCACTAATAGCTTAACGTAACCAGGAATACAATTCTACTTGAAGTTTAAAAGTTGCATTATTTACTTATTTATTGTTTTGATGTTAGCCACACACTTGGGAAGCCATCTTGAAGATGAATTCTATTTACGTAGTTTATTTTCCCCAGGTATAGGCGCCAACTTAAGAAAGTTATTTACCTCCACGTTTGGGAACCAACTTGAAGATAGTTATCAGTTTGAAGTTTATTTATTTAATCAGCTCCATGTATGAACGTCAATTTTGAAGTGGATTGTTTATTACGTAATATGCTGCTACGTATGAGAAGCCGACTTTTGAAGATGTATTTTGTTGTTGTTACGCTCAAAGTTTAAAAATATTAACTTTGTTATTAAACTGCTTCTATAGATATTATTTATTTTTATGCTTGCCTCGGCTGCGTCAGTATTGTTTTAGAGTCTCTCTTAGACAGAAGAATGTAGGCTTACACAGATTTTAAGTTTAAATTCACTTCTTTTTATTAATCCATGGGACAAATTAAATAGCACTACACTGATATTAAGAGCTGTGAGATTCTTTAATTTAAAACTTGCGCTTCTTTATGGAACTTTTTTGCTTCTATTACCGCATACTTTCAACCGTTTCAATTGCACTATTAATTATGATACAGCCTAGCCTGTATATGATGTTAAAAATGGGCATATCTTAACTGTGTCCGCAGAGCATCAAAGGACTCGATATCAGTTTAGAAACCAATCTTCACTATGATTTAGCTGTGGTGGATCCTTTATTTCTCTGCAGCTACAGTCGTAATCGTGTTCTTTAATATGTGAAACTTTGATCCAAAGGCGCTTTGGTTATGCTGATTTATATTTACTGCTTTTTCAAGGAATGCCCCTGCTTTGCATAGGGTTAATTACTTCACTTTTGGAGGCGAGCGTTTCTTAACAAATCAAATTCATCTCCCTGCATCTCGCTTCTTTGGTGCCTCAGATACCTTCTTTAAGTAAATGCCCTTGATTAGTTTTTAACAAGGCTTTCTGAAGTAATGACAAAGCACCAATAAAGGGAAGAATACTAGCAAACATTTTAGAATTGCAAATTGTAATCCTTTGAGAACCTAGGGAGCAGCATCAAATTAATGGACAATTAACTCAATCGATTTCACAGTAATTTGCATTGTTTTGAGATGTTTTCTCGGAATCTTTATTTGCTTACTGGCACTTCACGATTCGAATAAAATTAAAAAACCCGGTTCTCAGTTTCCTAACCTAGCCTTCTTTTTAGTGTTCTCGTCAGTTCTATTGGATACACAAAGAATTCGTTTCATATTTGCAAAGCATTACTGTTCATTGCAATTTATTTCTAATGTGAACTGGATTGACTTAAACTGGACAGATTACAGTAGTCTTTGTAGCACAAGTGGAATTTATAGGAACATTTATTGCATTGTTAATTGCTACCTAGCGAAAACAGCTTTCATATTATATTTGAAGGCTTACCAGCTTCTAACACAATCTCGCCTCACCATCCAGGGGGCCAGTTATTCGTGTTTCCTTACAAGGGTTTTTCTTTAGCCTCGGATTAGGGGTCTTTGCTCTCGTTATTGTCGAAAATATACAGGCAGATCACAAATAATAACAGGAGATGAAACCACAGAAGAGATATATTTTGATTACCTGGACAGAAATATAAGCTATAGCAGACATAAATATGTAGAAAACAAAACGAACTTCAAGGAATAAATTAAATAAGAAATAGGATACTGCAGGGTATGTTTCGAAGACAAACAACATCAAAACTTCATAAGGTAGTGATTGTTTCAGTAATGCCTTATGCAAAGGAGTCATGACCAACAATGACAAATATGGAACATGCATGCTACACAAATGAGATTTCTAAGAAAAGTAGAGAGTTTCTGTAAGAAAGCTCAAAAAATATTTTCAGCTAATAGAGAAGAATTGATTTTTTATAACTTAAATAGAGAATTAAAAGAACTAAAAACCGCTGAAAAACCCACATAAAAACGGGATAAACAAAGAACACTAGCAAAAAGAATGTGCTTTTTTACATTAACATGGATTTTTTTTTATCCTTCTTCCAAAATATTCTAGAAAACCTTATTCTTCTATGTACCTCATTTTATCCATAGAAACGTTTGCACAAATGTTTTATTACGCATTTCGTTGTAAGTACAAGAGGGATAGTGTAAGCTGGAACTATAGTCAAATGTTTAAAAAGCGGGCTGTTCTATGTTTATAAAATTCCACATTTTTACATGACCACGAGAAAAGAAAACAAACAGCCACATAATGTTGTACCGGCATGTTGCCATGGAACTGTAGTTCAATTCCCGGCGATGGCATTAGTATTTTCATTCGTCCAATTCTCTCTTTCCAACCTTGTCCTACACACGTCTTGTGTGGAAGAATAATTAATTCCATAATCGCTATTGCTCAAGGGAGACGAGGTAAATATAATTTCTTAAACTAACAGAGAGAAAGAGATAAGAGATTTCAATCAAAACATTCGAAGTAGAGGAGCGCATCTTAGTAGCCAATGTAGAATAAATAAGAAAATAACTTTGATGCATCCACATGACTTGCTCTATCTGTTATCGTTTACTTTTATGCGATTTCTACAAACTATCTTTATGAAAACTTGTTGTTTTATCCACTTCATATTAGTTGAGCTAAACAGATTCATTACACATCCGCAAGTACGAGGAGGAGAAAAGAAACCAAATCGATAGTCAGATGTTTAAAAGCGGTCTCGAAGTTCCACACTCTTTCCATGACATCGCGAAAGACAGTTGAATAGCAATAGTACTATGAAGACAACAAAAGTATCAACAAATTCAAACCAATAACAACGCATATCTCGGTACTGACTGACGCCGCAAAGAACTTGAAATAAATTATGAATTTTAAAGAGGTCTACAGTTCTGTAAGAGATCTCTTATAGTTTTACTGGTCATAAGAATAATGAAAAATTACTTTCTAAGGAACAGGGCATCAGCTACTTTGAAAAAAATTAAAGATAAACATTTTATTTGTCATGCAAACCTCTTGAGTATATTGTGTTGCATGAAAGTCGTGATGCATTTTTGAGAATAATGTTCCATGCAAAGGGAAGAGGATTTTATAAAATTTTATATAAGAGGATTTTATAATAAATCTTCTTATCAAATTTTTGGAAGATGCTGAACCTAAATACTAAGTTTGATATTTATCGCACATTTAGTTAATGTGTTATGCTGTTCTTGTTCTTTTTATGAAAGTTATCATTCCAGGGACCTCCAAACATTTTTGATTTCGGTGAAATCAAAACTTATTTCGATTTCTATATGAAGATTTCACCGAAATCTCCATACACAACTCTTGGTTGGAATGCAATAATTCCTCTACCTTCTATGCAGATACATGGCAAAGAAAGTAAAAATTGGTGAAAAGATTGGACTTTTTTTTGCCAAGTTGTCTTAGCAAATAAATTCACCGTGAATAAATAGTTTTGAAGTTTGCCTTGAAATCCGGATAAAATTTTAATCATTGATGCTACGAGACACCACATGAAACAGATGTAGACTTTGTTGCAGAAAGTCATTTCTTCAGTTTAGGCGACAATGTAGGTAGATAATAATGGAAATACCACAATTATAGAATATTTTTTCCAAATTAATTCAGTTGTTTTTCGTTTTTAATATTAAGAGTTCACTGATACAAATCTTAACATTTGTTTTCTCTAAGTTTTCAAGCTTTGCGCGAAGTTTTTGGTTAATTTATTCTTACATGAAGCCTGAAATGCAAACACTTCTGACACAAATACATATATATTACTCCTACTATATACTGTTGTAGATACACCATAGAGCAACTTATATTTTACTATTGTTATTTGTATTTCTCTATTAATTCTCACGTAGGGCTTGAGCTGCACGTATCCGTTTTGCTTATGTTAGAAATTCCTTCTAGAGAAATTTGGTGACAACATCAGTCAAATTGGTTAGAAGTCTAGTTTTAACATTAAATCTTTGCGAATGAATGAGCTATCTCAGTCGGTTGCAATTAATCTCTTACGATTTATAAATTTTGTTTGTCTTCTAGGCTTTTATTCAGGCTTTTTGGTGGTTTATCTCACAATTGCGGATTGAAACTCGCATATGATATATATAGTCCAAAACGCTTGAATTTGGATCGCTCCACCGCATACTTTCACCACTTCTCGTTGGTACTGTGCATCATATCAGGACAATCGGCTACTGCGTGCATGAAACCCACACAGTTAAATACAGTATGAGAATAATGCAGGTTCCCCGCAGAGCCGCTGAGGACGATCCAGCCCTGAGACAAATGGAGCAGCAATTTCTCTTTGGTGAAAGCACTCCAAACAGACTGTGCACACCACAATGCCGCCGTATATCATGTCACGTGTTAAAACAGTGTTGTGACGTCTCTGCTCGTAAACAGATCTTAAACACAGCCTCTGTCAGCAAGTGTCCCATCAGGTAGATCGTGTGCCGGCATTAATTTGAACAGGTACCATCCACATCAGCTACTGCACTTTCAGCATCCATGTGTAAATTCCACGTAGGTATGGGGGAAAAACAGTGACATTACGGTCTGTGTAAAGTATGCAAGGTAATGTCATGGAAGTTTGGTTGTAGAAAATGAAAGAAATGCATTTATCTTTGTATAAGCCACAGCATAGAATATATTCTGGCAGTTGAAAACATATAGAGCTTATAATATATGCAGGGGTTACTAAAATGCATCCTTGACATTTTCCCAAACTTATTCGATAAATCACTGTAATTCTGTTATATTCGGGTTGTTAGGTTCCTTTCATAACTGGAAAATCCTCCACAAATATGCACTTCTTACATGTCTTGAAGGTTAGTTATACCAGGTGGCCCAACCTCGCCGTATTTGACATATGCAGATAACTCTTCGTGCGTTAAAAGAGATACAGAACTCAACGGGGCAATTCCAAGTCAACTTAGCGCCCTAAAATCCGCTACTACTACTACTACTACTACTACTACTACTACTACCACTACTACCACTACTACTACTACCACTACTACCACTACTACCACTACTACCACTACTACCACTACTACCACTACCACCACTACCACCACTACCACCACTACCACCACTACCACCACCACCACTACCACCACTACCACTACCACTACCACTACCACCACCACCACCACCACCACCACCACCACCACCACCACGACCACGACCACGACCACGACCACGACCACGACCACGACCACGACCACGACCACGACCACGACCACGACCACGACCACGACCACGACCACGACCACCACGACCACGACCACGACCACGACCACCACCACGACCACCACCACCACCACCACCACCACCACCACCACCACCACGACCACGACCACGACCACGACCACGACCACCACCACCACGACCACCACCACCACCACCACTACCACTACCACTACCACTACCACTACCACTACCACCACCACCACCACCACCACCACCACCACCACCACCACCACCACCACCACCACCACCACCACCACCACCACCACCACCACCACCACCACCACCACCACCACCACCACCACCACCACCACCACCACCACCACCACCACCACCACCACCACCACCACCACCACCACCACCACCACCACCACCACCACCACTACCACTACCACTATTACTATTACTATTACTACTATTACTATTACTATTACTACTACTACTACTACTACTACAGCGGTTCTCAGAAACGTCCATATGGATACCCGGATACAATTGAAACAGCCTATGAATCAACAGAGGCAACATTTCGAACACCTATTCAATGAGTGAAGCCAGCATAACAGTACCGTTAGATGATGGTGATAATAGTAACAATAACATTAATAATAGCAAGAAGGAAACTGGTAGTGAACACTGCGTGCTCTCATGTTTGTTGATTATAATCTTTAATGTTAGACAAGAACAACGTAAACAAAATGAAAACAATAGCTACGGGCGGCTACGGTTAGGTCAAATAAAGACATTTTATTTATTTGCAATCCAAAAGGTGAATTTATTCCCTCGAAAAAAAAGCCTGAGTAAATGAAATGAAAAACATTCTAAGATTTTTTCGGTCCATTTGTCTCTAGCATCACGGACTGTACATTCTATTTGTCTGAGAAGTGCCTCCATCCTTTCATCGTCTATGCTGATAAGTAAGAGACGTAGAACGAAGCGCAGCTAGCCCCGTAGCTGGTCGGTAGAGCACCTGCCTACTATGCAAGGGGTCCCGGGTTTTATTTCCGGCTAGGGTGGGAATATTTCTCTAGCCAAGATTATTTCCCATCCTCCCCAGAGTCTAGAAGTATGAATGGGAGTGTGATTGTGTGTGTGTGTGTGTGTGTGAGTGATCTAATGATTAAAGCCCAAATCTTAGTAGAAACCCAAAGACAAGCCAATACGAGTTAACACCATTAATTATAAGAAATAATATGTTCCAAAAGAAAGGCCGTTGATAAGGCTATTATAGTTAAATGCGGGATTTAAATGGAACTTAAAAAAAAAACCGAAGCTCACGCAAATTCGCAGTTCCACACTCACCTGTGTTTATATATCAAATACGGCGCGGTTGGGCCATTTGGTTTTGTATCCGTTACGTTGGTGCCTTGATTTTATATTTGCAAGTGTTCAAACTTTGCACGCCGACCCTTAAGCACCAATAATAATAATATTAATTATATTAATTTTATGATGTGGTATTATATTATTATACGTATATTATATTTATATTATATTAGTTATATTTATATTAATTAGGCTAATTTTGCGAGCACTCTATTATTTAAGTCCCATTGATTATCAGGTTAGATGATTAGGTTATCGTTCATTACTAGGTCTTACCTTTGAATTTAACTATACATTTGAATTGTTTTTCAAATTTTGGCGTACGTTTGTCTGTCTGTGTGGTGTTTTATTTTTATTTGAAGAAGATATGTGTGGATCTTAATAATATCCGTTATTAACGGTTCGAATTCTTGGTCATTCCTTAAAATCCTTCAACGTTCAGTTGTTTCTCGCGACTGCATGGAAACAGTAGGGAATTTTTACGCGAGCATATTGCGTCCAGTTCTTAAACATTTTACTATCACATTTCTTTTTGTATCATCTATAACGAAATGTGTAATGCAGCTACTTCTGAAAAGGTTTATTGTGATTACGGGTAGATATAAAAATAAGTTTGAGTAAGAATAGCGTGAATACTAACTAATAAACGATATAGGGTAGAGAAAATCATGTGAATGTATCACATCAAATTCTTTAAATTAAAATTTTGTAAGAAATTACTTTTTAAAAATAACCAACCATGTTAATAACACCAAATTAGATCCACAATAACAGTTAAGGCTTGTTTTAATCATCCTAAAATCTCATTTATCTATCTATAGGTTCTGAGAAAAGGGATATTTATACCAGAAAATCTCATTCACAGACAAAGTTGTTCAAAGCAAATATGGAGAAAAAACAATTGCGTATATGAAAATAGAGAAACCACATGGCTTGAGGACACAGAAGTTCCTTTATTTAACAGTAGTGCCAATTTATAGAGCAAAATGTCCCCCAAAAGATTTGCTAACGCATATCTCACGTTGGAGTTATGGTTTTATGTCTAGTGGTACAGAATTATCAACACAAAATGTCAGATAAGGTAGAATTTTTAAACATAATACATTTAAAATATAAGTATGATACGTAATACGATAACATATATATAAAGTTAAAAATGAAATTACAATTAATAAGGCTATATAAAAATCTAAGGGTGTCTCCCTTTAAGGCAGATGACGGAGAGGTAAGCATATTGTTTCTCAATTTGTGTAGAATCCGGAATTGTGTTCATTTAGTTGCAGTGCAAGACAAAACTTTTTTCAAAAAATCAGAAAAAGGGCAACTATGCTTATTGTGTAAAGAGGTGTGGGAGATTTGAGTGAATCAGGACCGTGATTGGTTGAAAAGCATTTTTATTTAAAACATAATTGGTCGCTATCCCGCATTTGGAGCCATGAGCGAAATGATCTAATTAAATCCCAGGCTTTCAGGCGTAAAACAGCTTCGAACCCTTCCACTGGTGTTCAAACAAAGTTTAGATTAGATTGATTGACTCGGCACGATCCAGAATGGATGCTGTATCTGCGCCCCACAAGGAGGAAGGAGAGGTGAGAGGAAGCACCGGGCGGCTGAAACCAGGAGCGACGGCACAGCAATGACAAGGTCCCCAAGTTTCCAGATAGAGACAACCCGACAGACGGACATGCAGAACCGGGACCCTACCCCACACAGATAGAGTCCAATGCCCTCAAGGGCGTTCGGATACTCCGGCAGCCAGTCGAAAGCCGAGGGACGGAGAAAGTCGCAAAGAGCATCCTTTTCCCCTGCCATGCTGCACTGAAACAGCATCGCTGATACTTCCGACTCTGAAAAAGATCAACGGGATGAAAGATGAATAAAGTGAAGAATGGAACGAAATGGAGGGGCAGGAAATTATAGAGAAAATCTCCCACCTCAAACCACCCTTTACATGGAGCATTTATCGAATTTTTTTGATTTCTAAAAGATGGCAATAACGATTTTGATTAAAATACAATATAGTAAAGATATTTATATGGCAAATAAAATGTATATATTGAATTTTCTTGGAAAACTTTGTGAAGTCAACTTCAGTTGGAAGAACATATGTATAATCTTATATAACTGGTAAATGTTGAGCGATAGACGAAACCGTACTACACTAAAGTATAGATCACTTTAAAACACAAATTTTGCTTCAAATAGGTTTTTTGTGGCATAAGTCATTCCTGAGATATCCGTTATTAAAGATTAGAATTGTTTATTACTTGGTCATTCTTTAAAGTCCTGCAACATTCAGCTGTTCCTCACAATTGCGTGGAAACAGTATAGAATTTTAAGGTCAGTGTTTAGTGTCCAGTTCTAACATTTAACTATCGCTGTTCCTTTTGAGTCTGTAACGAAATGTGTACGTAGCTATTTCTGCAAAGGTTTATTTCGATTAAAATGAAATAGGCAGAAAAATAAAACTTAGTAAAAATATCTTTTATACGCATTAATAAATGATAGAAGGTAGAGAAAATCATGTGAATGTATAACCTCTCATAATGGGATCGTATTCTAATTCTTTTCACTCCGTATATCAGTTTTTGAGCTAAAATATAAATGCTATAACTACAGCTTCTTAAAACAAAATGTTGTGGTTCATTTCTTGTATCTCTCACGCGCTTATAAAGCCAGATTTTCGTGCTGAGTTGGTTGCAAAAAGCTTGGGTCAGTTTCGTTGTATGTGATATGGGTTTTAAAAATTAATACAAACGCAGATTAGCTCATTACTGTATGCATTAATAATAACACCATGGAATATGCAAAACCAGTTGCTATGTTATGTGACTATGTTCCCTCTTGTAATAGTAGATTATTATTTTCATCGATCTCTGCCACACTACTATAGGAATGCATCTACATATCCCTCTATGACCACGCTATATGACTAAATTGCTGCAGAATAATAATTTATAAGATGTTTATTAGATTGAAATTAACACTCCAGCGAACAAAATACCTATTTTACATGTCAGGTTCGCTAATAAATTTTCGATTCCGCTTGCATCCAAACAGCAGCGCAATTGGCATAGCCTCGTAGAGACTGTGAATAATGAATGACACTCCGCACCCCTGCGTAGCTGTTATGACTGGCAGGTACATCTGGCACTATAATGACATGAAATGTTAGCACTGAAAACTTGTTACTTAGCTAACATGTCCCTAAAGCATAGCCCCATTGAAACTCTTTCAAAAGTGATTGTTAAACATTGTGGTGCTGCAGCAATAATGTTCTTGTGATTCATGCAGCCTACCCGCTAGCTTTCGAATGCTATCTGGATCAAGCTGCCTCACTGGGATTGCTGTTCAGGTTTTCCCACAGAAAAATTGAATGTAGAAAGGTTCTGACACCAAGATGGTGGTGTTAGTCCTACTCTCGCCACGATAGACCAAAGCGTCTTGGACTTTCTGAACTGCCCTCGCATATTAATAACACTAGTCTGCGATAAAATTACTGCCTCCAAAGTTTGAATATTTTAGGGTATTTTAACATCTAAACTCAAATTCAAAGCCAGAATTTCCTATCTGTGCCATTTGTTGTTTGTTTATGTAACTTTCTTATAATGTCAGATTTTGACAATTATAGACGAAGCGAGATGGCGGCGCCATAACGCGTGCAACTTGCATTTGGGAGGTCCAGGATTCAACCCCGGGAGCTCCAGGGTTCAACCTAGCCGTACACATTTTTCGCGGTTTTCATCGGTATCTAGGTGAATTCTAGATTGGTTAATTTGATCCGCGAATTTTCCTATCATTACTTTTATCACTAAATTTCATTCACTACTTCTTTAGCGCCATACCAGGCATTGGGCTGATCACCTGGATGAACTATGCTCCAGGGTTTGCTTGCTCTGACTGAAGGCATTAGCTTGTAAGTCCTTGAGGGTGCAATTCCTACAAAGAGGAGAGTAATCCGTTGAAGAAGAAGAAGAAGAATACGATTCTTATTTTAGTATGTCAAGGTATAAGCACCAAATTTGTTAAAAACATTTTAACTGTTTGTAGAAACACAAGTCCCATATGATCACAGATATGGTAGTACAATCAGGGAAACCAATGAAAAACAATATACAGTAAAAAGGGAAATAAGTAAGAAAGTAGAATAGATGTAAATAGCAAGTAATATAAAATATTTTAATCTTATGGTTGGAACATTGTAAAAGCTAAGTTGGATAAAAAGCAGTTAGCAAGTTAAACCAATTAGTATTTGGACCTTAGCAGCACAGAGAGTTAGTAAATGTAATAGCTTGTATGAGACAAGGAGGGTCGACGAGAGAAAGAGAGTGGAACTCCCCAAGACATCAGGAGCAGCATTGGGATTTGGAAAAAGTGACTGTTCGTATGAGAAGACAACCGATGAGAGAAAGAGTCAGAAACATCGTAATTCCCAAATATGATACTAGTAGTGTGACAGCAGAAAGCGAGCGATTGAACTCACACAACGCTATGTGAATCACCAATCAAAATAAATGTTAAACTATTAGCGCAACGGGGCATTTTCGTATAAAAAGGAGAACTTTGCCAAAGTAGCCCACATTGTGATTCTGATTCTTACATAGCGAGAGCTGACGACAATGCGTTAGCTTCCCACAAATTACTACGAATAGCGGGTATTGGAAAAAAGGGTTAAGAATATAGAAAAAATTCAAATATGAGCTGCTAACTTACTATTCATAATTCCATTTACATCTTTATCTGATATAGTTTAAAAGAAAACATTACATTTTCATTGTAAAAATAAGTAAATTTCAATTTTTATAAATATATTCAAAGATAACCATTTTCTATCTCAATAATAACTTCGGTGTTGTACAGTAACATGTAGGTAAGGGAAATAACTTTGCTAGTCTTTTTACTTTTGTATCTAGAATAAAATCCAGTTAATGATCGAACACGTGGTTATTATTGCCTACTGAGATCAAGTCGATAGAGATAGGCTTCGTTTATAGCATCTTCTAGCAAGAGAGAGCAGCCGACGGACTTCGAACCAGTGATCACCAGCAGGCTAGACGAGCACCTACTCTCATGGATTTGCTTTAAGTTGAAACATGGAAAGAAGAAAGAGCTAGCACTATATTCCAAAAGACAGTCGCTAATCATTAACTGTCTAATCTCAAAACCTTTACTATTGAAATTTACTATTTAAAATCTGGGTTAAAGGTAAAGGTACGTATCACGGTGGGCCCTACGGAAACGGAACAGAGCACAGCACGCAGGCCAGTCAGCCCATTCTACTTCCAACGTGATCCCTGGGAGAGAGGGGTTTAGGAAGTGACCCGAAGGGCGACCAGATCCGGATGCCGTCGGGCGGAAGCATGGTCGGGGTCCCTAATGTTTCCAGAATGCATCCGTCACCTCATGGTCCCTATCCACAAGCCAACAACCTCTAGGGTCCCCCGGAGCGGAGCCCCATGCTTAGGAGAGACCTAACTGAGCGGTACCACAGCGACGCCAAGGAAGAAACCTTCACAGAGCGCAAGCCACCGCTCAGCCGCAGCCCGCCGAACACATCGCCCGGTCGTACAACCCTGTAACAAATAGAGGAAGATGATGGGTACAGCAAATGAGAGGAAGGAGAGTCGTGGTAGAAGATGAAGCCCCTCAGCATTCGCCTGGCGACCCGGGGAAACCACGAAAAACCCATGGGCCAATGTGGGCGTTCGCCGAGAATCGATTCCGGGACCTCCTAAATGCGGCCTCAGACGTAATCGCCTGAGCCATCCTGCTGAGTTAAAATCTGGGTTAGTTTGAAACATGAAATTTAAAAGAGAACAAGCAACTCCCACTTGTAACAATACGTAAGCCAACGAAGTAAGGACGGCCGAAGTTATCATATTTCACTGCCAAAAGTGCAGCTGGCAAAAAGACTATAGCTTAGATAGTGAAGGGTGACTATGTCAGATTTCTCTGCACTCGGACCATCAGTAGGGCACCTCTTCTTCTAGACCGGTCAGGTAACGTCAAAATGGTCATGTTTCAACGTAAACTTTACGTACTGTAGGGTAACCTGAGCGGCATCATTCCCAAACGCATCTTCGAAACCATCGTGGATATTTGTTACATATTTCATTAAATAGTTGAGGATAAATTTTTCTGGGTGTGTTTTTATATCTATGTTGGTTAAATAGAAAGTTTTGTGTACATCTAACACGCCACAAGCAGTTTTCACAGCTTGAGACTCTAACATTACGGGTTTAATGTTGACGTACGTAGCGCAGTAAAAGGGCATCAGCGATCCTGTGTTCCTAACCTCAAAATGCTTCTTTTTGTTCTGCCTTTCTACTTTAAAATCTTCTGCACATTACTTCTTCACATTGTTTTGACATACTCACCAAACTGCCCCCAACACTACGGAATTACTGCACCTAGCGGACTGATATTCCAGTACGCACACATCATAGAGTTTCTTGCTTTTAGGAGAGAGAATTGTCACTGTGGGGAGAGACATGGAAAAGCTCTGCAATAATCTAATTGACTTCTCCATCACCCGCGCTGAATGAGCAGGCGTCGACTTGGGATTTGTGTGGAAGCAAATTGTGGTTGTAAAGCTTCCACTTGCTGAGAAGAGTGTAGGACCTAATTGAAGCAAATGGGGCTCCGCTGTACGTGGCTTAATGAAGCCACTAAGTCAGTGTTCACGTTAACTTCACACAGTCCAGCAAGTTTTGCTGCTTTACTGCCAGCAACATTGATAACTGTTAAGACTGCGACACCTGGAGAGTTATGATAAGCAGACACGAGAAATTAGGCATTTAATAAGCATCTGAGCCCCACTGTATGATGCAGGACAATCATCTACATTCTGAATCTTAGTTGGAAATGTACGTATGAATAGATTGAAAAAGAGCCGAAACATGCTTTCAATAAATCTGATGTGTTATATTCAGTTGCATTACTTTATCCTCTACCTTTACCTTTACATAGTGTTTACAAACTGTTGCTGCAAAAATGTATTGTTCTATTTGTTTCATGTCTGAGCGAATTTAAGTTTTCGCATTTCGGAAGGTCCCTTGTTCGATTTCCGCCGACCGTCCATTCTGATCATGGTTTTCCTGGTCGGTGGACGAATGTCCCTTGGTTTCTCATCCACCACGGTTTCCTTTACATTATTCTTTTACTCCGTTTCCTTCTCATGTTTCAGTTGTGCTATTAGGTTTTGTGGTGTATGGCAGTGCTTGACAGATGGTGCAAATGCTTGCTCAAAGGAAAGGATCTTACCTAGAAAGCTTCCCGGTTATAGGGTCATTCATCGGCCTGTCTGGATAGATCCACTAATGAGGGGTCTTGGAGTCAGGAAATGTTCAGGGCTTCTGCACGTCTTTTGGCCTATCTGCCTGCGGCATGTAGCCTCTTGTGGTTCCTTCATATTATTCCTTCTCTTAGGGGTAGTAGCCGTAAATTCCAAATCTTTCTATAACATCCAAGAAACAAATGAATGGCGACGCACTTCAAAACATGACAAGGGTATTGAAAAATATCAACACTTTTGTTAGAAATGGCTGAAGCTATAAAAAAAGTTAATGCAAAATGAGTCCTAAAGAGATTTACTTTTTCTCTGCGCTAATTTATTTACCTTTTATGCGCAGGCGGAGGGATTTTAGTAAGTAAACCATCGTTAGGAACGCAGAGAGTTGGCGAGGGAAAGGGAAGTGACTGCGACCTGTGACGACCCTGCCTCGAAAGTAGGTAAATCAGGATTGGGATTATTAGAACAAAGAAATCAATTATGTTTAGCTATTGATAATATGCAATTAGTTCATGGAATCTACAAAACTGGCATTTCTAAAGTTGTACGTTTTTAAAGCAATATCCGCTCTTATTAGTGTATGAAACAGATCCTCGAAAAATTCTGATCTGTAGTTTCGGGCTCAGGAGGTTGAAGGTTTACTTTCCTCATTGCTCCTGTCTAATAATGTTACTCATACATGTTCCTTGTTTCAGTGAAATAAATAGTTGTTTAACATGATGTTTTAAAATTCTCTTGAGCTCTATGTTACATCTGGTGGTTTCGCCATTTGTGCTGAAATGTTTCCTGCCACATTCCGCCAGAATTGATTCTAATTATGATGCATAAACTATTCTTTGCTTTAAGTACATTGCCACAGAACTCCACTGATGTATATTATACAGCGAATAAATGGAACATCGCAGCGAAACCGGCTGTTTGGGAGGAGAAGAGTGTGTCCGTCACAGTACCTGACGTCACCTATACTCCGTGCGGTAACAAGATTGCTCTGTTTATTTACTAAAATGCCTCTGTCTACTTATTCTTACCAGTTACACAATTATACAAAATTAATTCTGAATGAAAGGATTTCATGGCCTATTCGCAGAAGACTCAAAATGTATATTTGGTATCAGAAACAAAAACTCGGATGAATACGAAACTTGGCATCTAAGTTCAGTATCTGCCAAAGTTACAAATATATTCTTTAAACTTACCTGATCCCAAACTAATCTCTGAATGAACATTTTTAGAAAAGAAATTATTTTTTAAAAAACTGTCAATCGATTTCGATTCAAATACAGCTTAATTAAGATAAAATGTATGACAAATAAAATGCATATATTTATTTAAAATGCTTTGTACAATTTTTTTATAGCCGGTATACCTTAAAAGACAAACAAACAGTAGCACAGGGAGGGATATCTATCAGTTGTGAGATATACGTTATTAATTGTTTGAATTATGCAATACTTTGTATTTTTAAGTACTGTGGAACAATATCCAAAAGGTCCCAAATGGAAGGGTCCACAAGCTCAAATTGCTGACAAGAAATTGTAACAATTTAATTCTGTTTAACAATACAATTGTTATTATCGATAAAGAGCTTGAAAAAGCAGTTAGATGTATCTTGCAGTATCGTGCTTCAGATTCTTGTTGAAGCCTAAGTGTGCATTCAAATATTCCATATTGACAGCGCACTCACTATTGAATTTCAAGTGAATGATAGGATAATCCAGTAAAAATAGGTATTATACAAAACCAACGGGGATTTTCACACGAACAAGCTGAAATTTAGCATATGCCTAAAGGACTAACAGTTTAGTTCACATGATCCAGATATCTACACCGAAATAACATACTTAAATCCATTAAAACTTACAAAAGATATGTCATCCGTGTTTGTGGACAATAATTATTAAAATAGGTACGGAGGCGAACACAGAGAGGTGAATGATCAAATCACAAATGATTTGCTCCAGCAATAGATGGCTATATATCTAAAAAGAAACGCACAACTTTTATTTGTAGTGACCACTGGCAGGCAAAAGCTAGGTAAAAGTCCACGCACGGGTAAGTCATTTAAACGGAACCAGGCAGTTAATCTCGGTTTGAGACTAAAGCACCAACCAAAACAAAAAGAAGACTGACCGACGGCGCACAGCGCTTTCACCTGCGATAGACGCGAATATAAACTTTACGAGAACCACTAAACAAAATAGGCGTAGTTATATCTAGCGATGTTAAAAGGGGTATTTTAAGGTCATTATATAGCGACTCTCTTTCGGTTTTCTCTACCCCCTTGTACCTACATCGAAATGTGGAATGAAGTTATTTCCGCAAAGGTTTATCTCTGGTTGGGGTCAGCTGTTAGTGGAGTCCAAAGTTGAAGCAGGTAAATTCCAGGTAGAAACAGATAGATGGCTTTTCTGAGAATTAACCAGTCATTGCAGATAGAATAATTTAGGGGAAGATGTATTAAATATTAAACCAATAATACGTTAGTAATAATGAAAAATCTGATGTATTACACTCACATGACTTTCTCTACTCTTGTACAAACTATTTTTACAAACGCTTATTCTCCATCTACTTCATGTTAATCGAGATAAACATTTGCAGACTCTATCTTAATGCTAAGTTTCTTGTAGATGTAAGGGGAATATATATTTACAAGGGCAATATAGAAATACAGTAGCCTTTAAGCACATACATATCTCTTAATAGCTGGTTGCTAGGTACAGTACCATTCCCTTTGCCACAGATTAATACGCTTTGCATATCAAAGACAAAAAATGAATAACGAATTCCCATTTGAGAAAATAAGTATTGAAAAATTTAAGGGAATAACAAGCAATATCTCGAAAATGGTTCACTTAACAAAAAAAATGTATATAATATAAATTGTGTATTTTAACGCGATGTACATTTTTGTGTAGTAAAATTTTGTCTATCTCTTACGGTTTACCAGTTATGCAAAAGTCGTTCACAATGAAGAATGCTTTTGGAGACATTCTCAGAAAATTCAAGATATACATTTTATTTTTCATGAAAATATCGTAAACATGTGATATTTTAATCAAAATCGTTAGAGCCATTTTTGAGAGAATTAAAATTTTCGAAAAATGTTCCATGTAAAGGGTAATGTGGGGTGGGGGATTTTCTTGAAAACCTTCGTGAACCTAAATACCAAGTTTGGTGTTTATCCGACCGTTCGTTTCTGAGTTATGCTGTTCACAGACAGACACACAGACACACAGACAGATAGACAGACACACAGACATACACACACGGATATGTTTCCAAAAATGCTTTTTTTGGATTCAGCGGCTCTCAAAACATATATTTCCGGTGAAATCTCTGTATCGAATTTTTGGGTGGAATACAATACTTCCCCTACTTACTATACGTAGTAGAGAAAGTAAAAAGTCCTATAACGTGAGGTGGAGTGCATTTGAACACAAATGAATGTGTTGATGCGCTTTATTCGTTCATTCAGCTTCATTGAACAGTTACTAGTCCACGCCTCTCATGTATTCAACTCATTTGACTGGCGGCGATCAAATTGCTGTAAGCGTTCTGTACTATCTGTAAGCGATAGTAATTGAATGAAAGTAACATCCACAATAGGAAACTTAACTGTAAAAGATCAATATATAGGTAGGACGAATGCAGGGGCCTCCGCAACTGGTCTAAGGGAGCCATGCTAACCTGTAGTTCCTGAGGTCACGGATTAAAATCCGAAGGAGAAGTAAAGCCGGCGTTACGTGTCGTAGATTTACTGCACGTGAAAGAACCTCAAGGCTATAAGGAAGCTTCTCAGCAAAATTTCCAGTTTTTCACGACCAGAATAGAATTGGAAAGCTGAGAACCATGATAATTAAAGTGCGTCCATAAATAAAACTCAATTTAATCGCAGGTAGGCGCAAAGTCTGGTTTTGCTTCCACCGTGACCCCTGGGAGGAAGGAATGGGGGGAGAGACCCACAGGGTGATTAGATCCGACAGGCATGGACGGGGTTCCTAACTTTTCCAGATAGAACATGCCATGCGGGCCGACCCATATAAGCTCCGAATTCCGGCACTGAGGGGCTACTCGAACGCGTGACCTATCTGAGCAGTCCCACAACGATGACAGGGAAATCACCTCTACAAAGCGACTAGCCATTGCCAAGCCGCAATCCGCCGAAAAACGTCGCCTGGTACTAGGACCATGCAACAGATAACAGTGAAGGAGATGAGGTGCACAGGAAATGAGGGGTATAAAAGTCGTGGTAGAAGAGAACTACCCCAGCATTCGCCTGCCGATTCGGAGAAACCACGAAAACCCCATGAGTCAGAATAGGCGGTCGCCGGTTTCGAAACCGGGACATCCCGAGTGCGAGTCGCACACGTTACCGCGGCGCCACCTTGCTTGGTGTTCATCCTGGTAAAGCGGTTGAAGTAGTATTGTTCTTCAACTGTTGTAGTTTATTGTTGTTGAAGTTTTACTGTTGTTGTTAGCCACACGCTTGGGAAACTCTCAAACTCATTGTTGCCTCAAGGTTATCTCATTGTTACCTCATTGTTAGCAACTTTAAATTATTATTCTCACAGCTCTTACATGATTAAATTACATAATGCATTCACATAACATCATTAAACATATTTACAATAATATAAGCATTTGCAATGACTGTTACATACATTTTTTTTAGAAATTATTACATACATATTGCTTCAAGGCGGGCTGTTATTGAATTTACAGATTATATAATTTAATTGAATATATTCAAGTGTTAAAAATACTGCCTCGCGGTTATAGCTTGGTTTGACGTAACGTAAAGTGCTACTTTGCTTCACTAACGAATAAATAAAACAAGATTATAGCGCTAAATGAGAGTGTCATTATTTAAAAATCACGAGACGAGTTAGCCCTAGGCAGACGGTAACACAAATTAAACTCAAAGTTCATCAACCGCTACAACTCCTGATCTAGTTCCTCAATTTGTATGGCGTATAAACACCCCATAAAATGAAACATTTCTACGTTGCGAGGTAAGGAATTTCGCAAAAATGTAGTTTCAGGTTTGCTTCCTTCGAGAACACTTATAAAAATTATGCCCATTAGTTACATGGATGGATGGATGGATGGATGGACGGACGGACGGACGGACGGACGGATGGATGGATGGACGGACGGACGGATGGATGGATGGATGGATGGATGGATGGATGGATAAGGTATCTTAATTGGTTTGAAATTATTGAAGTTATTACACAAGTATTCAGTACATGGGTCATTGACCGTACATGCATACTTAAGGTACAATAGGGTGACAAAATAAACAACAGAGAAAGAAAACGCAACAAAAAGGAACAAGAAAAAGGGAAATAGAGATAAATGACCTTTGTTTAACTAAACAAATTTTACCTAGATTCGCGCACTTTAGCCATAAAATTGCCCATGTTTTGCCAGTTCCTCTGCTGAGCCAGTAGATCCCAACATGCCAATCTCTTTCTTGAGGGACTTAAGAATTTTTCTTTGAGTTTAATCGTTCGCTGGTTCTCCCACTGTGCATATTCCACCAAAATATGTACCCAGTCATCCAAATCACAGAATGGGCAGATTCTCCTGCCAGAATCGTCAGTCTAAATCATGCCATTTCTGATCTTTCCTTTCTTCCTAAATTAAGTATATATGCCTCTTTACCCCAGATACAGGTGAGATTATATAACTATGTAACATTATTTTTCCTTTTGGGTGTTTTTCACGCACTTTTTAAAAATTTTTGGGTAAACAGAAATTTGTATACAAGCGGCAGTAACGCTATGTCAATCTTCTAATGCTATAAGAGCAAAGTGGCCCGTTTTAGAAAATAAACTAGCAACCACCTTGTTACCAGCACTGCGAATTCATCTTATTTTTGTGGACTTAGCTTTTGTTTGAAAAAAACATTGAGCCCATTGACTTTTATTTCCAGGATAATAGCAATAAATCTAAGATTCATTAACAATAATGATATTCCAAACCAAATTTTAAATGCCGCCTCGCATTTTTTCCAGAGTTTTTCTGCACTAATCAATGGGTAGTTGATTTTGATCGGGAGTCAGTTTATGTGAAATCCACGGACAACAAAGTTTTCTCACGTCAGATTGTTGACATAAAATGTTTTGTATTTTACCCATACTAATGCACAATTCGCCCGAATAAATTTGTAGATGTCCATGGATCTTGTTAAAGCATAACCCTAACAGGTGTAATATTTTCGTAAGCAACAACAGTTCTTGGGCGAAATTCATCACTAAGGAAAATCTATGTGTTTTGAACTCGCTGTAGTAATTATAAATTATTGCCTTAGATGGAGATTCTTCGCTAAATGCATTTCTAAGCCGATCTTTACACTGTTCGGCGTTAATGAAGATTTAAAATCGTAATAAAATCATACCCTGGAAATGTTCTCTAGTGAAATACATTTCTGCGTGAACACAAAATCCTTAAATGATAATAATTAACGAACTATTAGAGGAAATCGTAACAAACTATACAATTTATTTCGATTTGATCACCAACTCGCAAAACAGTACAAAGTAGATGTCAAATATAAATACATTTTTAGAAACATAACATTCAAAAAATATTCAGTGTCGCTCCCGTACAGTGTAGTAAACTGCAACCCTACCTATTAAATTGAAATGTCCTCTACTTCTCAGTTTCACATTACTACGTTAATAGCAAAACTCTCAGAAATATGTACTGCGAATAACGGAAGTTTAGATATTTAGAATGTAACTTTATATTTGCTTGCAGAACTGTGAAATACAGCGGGAGAGCTGGTACATTAGTAATAATCCGTGACGGTCCCTTAGGAGTCCATGCACGCCGAGCTGGTAGCCAACCCCAAGGTGGAGTAGGAAGGGGTCACAAGGTCAATTCAACGTCATCTCCGCTGGGTTATACTACCTCTCATATTAGGCAGATCCCCAATTATCCTCACGAGGCCAAGGGAATTCTATTCCAGAACCACCCCATTTCGAAACACACCAAGGGGCAAGTGGCCTTAGGATCAGGAGCCGCACACGCCAGTATTAATAGCGTTACAACGATATAGACACAATGTGTGCTTTGCCTGATACCACATTTGTTCCTTTTAAATGTTAACGCTATATTTTTATGGAGAGTGCCACAACACTGCTCGTGTTGTCCTAGCCTTGGGGGTACAGCTGTCTTTCCAGAGGTTTATGTATGGTTGACATCCCAGTTAAAATAAAAGCTGATGTGTTGCATTCACATGACTTTCTTTACCATCTATTGCTTATTATTAGGTATACAAATTAATATTACGAAATTTTATTTCCCTATATACTTCATTTTATTCGAGATAAATCTTTCCAGAAATAGCTGTATTACACATTTAGTTGTAAATAAAAAGAGAATAGCTATGGTCAAATGTTTTAGAACTGTTAGCTATAGGCTTGCCTTAAAATTTCATGCTCTTTACATGATATCGCGAGAAATAATTTAAAATCTACAGGAACAATTGCTGAACAATTCGAACCGGAAGTAGTTGATGCCACAAAAAAGTTATTGAAAATTTAAAGTATGTCTTAAAGAGATCTACATTTCTTGTGTAGAACGTTTTTCTCCATCGCTTAACGTTTACCAGATATATAGGATTATACAAAATTCCTTCGAATGAACAGGGCCCCACAGGCTATTCCCTGGAAGTTCAAGATATGCATTGTTTGTCATGTAAGCATCCTTAATTTAATTTTAATCAAAATAATTACAACCATTTTTTAGAAAATAAAAACGTTCGAAAAGTCTTACACATAAAGGGTAGTTTGAGGTGGGGGAATTTCTTTAAAATCTTCGTGTTGCATTTGTGACAGATACTAAATGTAAATACCAATTTTTGTGTTATCCGACTTTTCGCTTTTGAGTTATGCTGTTCATAGTCACACACATAGATGGTTTTTCCAAGAATGCTTCCTTTTCGGATAAAGCAGGCCTCAAAACATTTATTTCGGATGAAATTTCGGTATCAAATTTTTGGGGGAATACCTACTATACTTCCCCTACTTACTACTCGTAGTAGGGAGAGTAAAAACTCCCAAAAATAGCCAAAGTTATAAATATGAATTTTAGTGTTATTAAACAATAGAAACCTTTTACTTTAGTTATATGTATTTATTATAGCTGTACGTTATTTCAAAGAATGCTATAGTGATTTAAATGTCTGTCTGTAAGCCTAGTTTACATAAAACTGTAATAAAACAATAAGTTTATATTAAGGAGAATAAACTATACAAGAGAGGCCTTAGGAATTAGTTGCAGAGGAGCAGAAAAATATGGAGGATCTACGTACGTAATAAATGTTTTTTTAAACAACATTCTGTAAGAAATAGCATTATTTGAGCATTATAATTTTTAAATGCTTTTCCCGGCTTTCATTTATCGGAAATTCCCTTGTTTAAATATCAACATCGTTATTTAAGTTAAGAATTTTCCAAGGATGCAACACGAAGATTTTAACGATTTTTAAATTGGTCCACACGGCCTATAATTCCGTATAAGTTTATTAAATTTCGTACGGCTTCCTTGTTGTTAATAATAGGATAAAATTGACGAGACGAATGTTTGCTAACATATTTAGTTTGCAATATTATTAAAGAATAGTAGTCATGTTGTGTAAATGTTCAAGCAGTAATTTGAATTCTCATATTTAATATTTATTTTTTCCCAAACGATGAGGCAGTATTTTGAACACTTAAATGATTTCAGTCAAATTATATAATATAAATTCAATAACAGCCAGCCTTAAAACAATAATGTGTATCGAACAATATATAAAAGTGTATATCACAGTCATTGTATATGTTTATATTATTATATACATGCAATAATGTTATCTGAATGTTTCACGTAATTTAATAATGTAGAAGCTGTGAGAATAATAGGTTAAAAGTTGCTAACAATGAGGCAACAATGAGGTAACCTTGAGGCAATAATGGATAAGAATGCTTAATAATGCTACTAGTCATTATTAGTGTAACAATAATGTAATTTTTGTGACAGTTTATAAAATAGCCAATCAACAACCAGAAGTTAGTTAAAAAATAACATTAGCATGTCAAACTAAAATTATTATTTATAATACATCTTAGATAAAAGCTTTATTAAATAAAAGTATCCTATTGGATTAGGAATAGCCAATCAGAGACTTAAAATACAGAAATTTACAAAGACGGCAGAAACCAAGCCAGTTGCTTGTAGACAGTGCTCATAACTGGACGCGTTGGTTGAAGACAGTGTTCCTGACGCGAGATGTGTCCTCGAGAAACTTAATATGTATTTTGTGTGAGACAAAAATGGTTTACGTGTTAAAAAGTGTAAGTATTTAACAAAAGAATCTCTCAGCTCTCTGTATCAGTAAAGTGTTATTAAAATCGTGTCAAGAATTAACAAAAAGGAGTGAATTAAAAATTATAATCTCGGTAAGCCTACATTCTTGAGCCGCATCACGCTCTGTTAAGAAATTCATGTCTCTAAAAATAATACTGACACAGCCGAGGCAAACATAAACATATAATATTTAAAGAAACAGTCAAATTACAAAGTTAATACTTTTTAAACCGGAAAGTACATTTTGACGAAGGCTACCGGACACTTTTTACCATACGTGCGGTTGCAACTACTTCATGTTCGGCTCCCCAACAGTTGAACTATAATACAACTCCTTCAATATAACCTACTTCAAATTGATGCCCAAAGCGTGGTGGAAAATAACGTAAAGATACTATCTCCTGCAACTAACAGGATGCTTAAAAATCCATTTCTCCAATTTAAGTATATACTATTAAAGAGTTTACCAATAAAATATTAATTCTTTCAAGGAAATTGCATCGTGTGGAGAAAACAAAATTTAGCAACAAAGGCTAATATCTATAGAACTAATTTAGAAATGTGCAAATAATTTGATCTTCATATTATGTACTAAAATCACATTACTGTATTAGAATTTCAAATTGAAATTGTGGATTTTATAAATTTCACAAACGGGCATCCTTAGGAGATGTAAACCTTCATTACACATTTACACATTTCGTTTTAGGGAAATGAAAGATACGCTTGGCTATAGAGATAGTCAGCTTTTTAAAACTTTAGACGCTGTGTGATGGCTTTGAATTTCCGTGTACTTCGTATGACCAAGTAATCGAGTGATCAAAGTTTTGGTTTCTCAACCCAGAGTTCCCGGGTTCAATTATTACTAGCCGTGGCGGGAAAATTTCTCTTTAGAATCTTACTTCTCTTCTCAGAGTCAAGAAGTGTGCATGTGGGAGTGAATGTGAGCATCTTTAACGTTAAAATAATTTTAAGCGAGCGTTAAAGAACCTACAGTAAACAATTTGTTCCTCAAGTTAAAGCTCCGTATATAACCATACAAATTAAATATGACTGTACAAATGATACAACCAATAAAAATCTGATGTGTTACACTCACATGACTTTCTCTACTCTTGTACAAACTATTTTTACAAACGCTTATTCTCCATATGCTTCATGTTAATCGAGATGTTAATCTTATTGCTCGTTTTCTTGTAGATGCAAGGGGAATTGGTAGGCTTTATGCGATAGTCAAATATTTTAAGAGCTGGTTGATATGTGCAGTATTCCATTCTCTTTGCATTACCAGGGTAAACAAAGAAAAATGAATTAGGAATTTGAGAAAAAGTATAAGTATTGGAAAATTTAAGCGAATAAGAAGCAATATCTCGAAAATGGTTCACTCAAAAAAAATGTATATGTATTTAACCGCGATCTACATTTTTTGTGCAGTAAAATTTTGTCTCTTATGGTTTACCAGTTATGCAAAAGTCGTTCACAATGAAGAATACTTTTGGAGACATTCCCAGAAAATTCAAGATATACATTTTATTTGTCATAAAAGTAGCTTAAATACATGATATTTTAATCAAAATCGTTAGAGCCATTCTTGAGAGAATTAAAATTTTCGAGAAATCTTCCATGTAAAAGGTAATCTGGGGTGGGGGATTTTCTTAAAAGCCTTCGTGTCGCATCTCTGGAAGATACTGAACCTCGTTAGTTTTTGAGTTATGCTGTTTACAGGCACACACACGGACATGTTTCCAAAAATGCTTTTTTTGGATTCAGGGGTACTCAAAACATATTTCCGGTGAAATCTCGGTATCGAAATTTTGGGTGGAATACAATACTTCCCCTACTTACTATACGTAGTAGGAAAAGTAAAAAAATCTGATGTGTTACACTCACATGGTTTTCTCTAATATTGTACAAACTATTTTTACAAACGCTTATTCTGCATATGCTTCATGTTAATCGAAATGTTAATCTTATTGCTAATTTTCTTGTAGCTGCAAGGGGAATACGGTAGCCTTTAAGCGATAGTCAAATCGTTTAAGAGCTGGTTGCTATGTGGCGCATTCCATTCTCTTTGTATGTCCAGGACATAACAAAAATGAATAACGAATTCCATTTGAGAAAAAGTATTGAAAAATCGTAATAAAATCATACTCCGGAAATGTTCTCTAGTGAAATACATTTCTGCGTGAACACAAAATCCTTAAATGATAATAATTAACGAACTATTAGAGGAAATCGTAACAAACTACACAATTTATTTCGATTTGATCACCAACTCGCAAAACAGTACAAAGTAGATGTCAAATATAAATACCTTTTTAGAAACATAACATTCTAAAAAATTTCAGTGTCCCTCCCGTACAGTGTAGTAAAATTTTTGTCTACCTTTTATAGTTTACCAGTTACCCAAAAGTCGTTCACCATGAAGAATACTTTTGGAGACATTCCCAGAAAATTCTAGATATACATTTCATTTGTCATGATAATATCTTAAACATATGATATTTTAATCAAAATCGTTAGAGCCATTTTTGAGAAAATTAAAATTTTCGAAAAATGTTCCATGTAAAGGGTAATCTGGGGTGGGGATTTTCTTGAATACCTTCGTGTCGCATCTCTGGAAGATACGAACCTAAATATCAATTTTGGTGTTTATCCGACTGTTCCTTTCTGAGTTATGCTGTTCACAGACACACACACGGACATGTTTCCAAAAATGTTTTTTTTTTTATTCAGAGATCACAAAACATCTGGGTATCGAATTTTTGGTTGGAATACAATACTTCCCCTGCTTACCATACGTAGTAGAGAAAGTAAAAATAATGGCGACTAGAACTTTAAAATAATGCAATTATCAATTGAAAACTGTAACTGCTTAGAAAGAATATCTTAGAAATGTTTAACGATAATATGTGCATATATATTTCTTTATCGTCACGGTTTAATTTGTGACCGGAAGGGTATAGCCAAAGAGTTACATGGTAGAGCAAAAAGATAAAATGTCATGCCATGCTGTTTATTAAATAGGATAGAATATTCGGTTGCTACAAGGGCTAGTTCTGTAGTAGCTAAGTTAGATTAATAATTTAGATTACATCATATCCTTAGGAATATATGGCTATACTAGAGGTAGTTACGCGGGATCCAAAAACGGTCTCGGTGGCATCTTGACGAGCAGCACGGCGGCAGGAAAGTTCCCCGCAAGTCAGGATAACCAGAGGGAAGAAGGCAACAGAGAACTGGACGAATTTTCTACGCTACATCTTATATAGTCTCGCGGTTGCCTAAGGAACACCGCGATATCGTGAAGCAGGTTAACCACATATGGCAAACCAAGGTCCAATTAAATGCATCATGTGCCTACGTGACAGTGCCGAGTTCAGCATGATTCTGCTTGTTACTAAGCGGAAAATTATGTCGCTGTAAAGTCCCATGTAAGTCGTCAACAGAAGGGATAAACCAGAAAGTTCCGTTTAGGAAAGCCCCAACTCAAGAAAGTTAAGGAAAACGTAAAATATCAAAGCTTGAAAGAATTTAGACTCTTAATATGTTCTAATAGTTATTTAAGTTCGTTTCATTTAGTATACTTCCCAATAGCATATGTGACAATACGTTATATATATATATATATATATATATATATATATATATATATATATATATATATATATATATATATGAATAAAATATATTTGTTTTATTTTTATTATTTTATATTGTTTTATTATGTTTTATTGTTTTATATTTTATTCATGATGCAAATATCTCAAGCACACAGCATTGTAATCAAAATGGTTGTCATTTCATTATAAAATCAAGAATAACAACTCTTTCCACGTAACGGTAGTTTCGGGTGGGGGGATGTTCTTAAAAAGCTTAGTGTCACGTTTTTAGAAGTTGCTGAACTTATAAGTTTGGTATTAACCTACTTCTATTTTAAGTCATTTTCTAAAAATACCTTTGTTTGATTCAGGGTGAATTTTGGTGTCAAATGTTTGGGTGGAATGCAATACTACCTCTGCTTACTATGGGCAAGTAGTGAAGTAAGTAATAACAAGAATAATTACAAAACAGGGATCAAGGTGAAACATTGAACAGTTAATTTTATTATGCCTTATTGTACAAATCCACATATCACATACGTACAGAAAAGTAAGAAGCTAAATAAAATGACAAAAGTAATACCAAAATCCAGAATATTTTTGCTTGCTCTATTCCTACACCTATTCAACTTCAGATTAGATTTTTTTGGTCTTAAGGGGATGCAAAGTAAGCTAAAAAGAAATAATACATGCATATATTTGTGAAAAATCTGTGCTGAAGTTTTATTTTTAAATTCTGATTGTATTAAATGTAAAATAATTCTCTTATTACTTTCTCTACTACGTATAGTATGTAGGGGAATTATTGGATGCCACCCAAAAATTCGATAGCGACATTTTGCCGGAAATAACTGTTTTGGGACCACCTGAATCCAAAAAAAGCATTTTTGGAAACATGTCCGTGTGTGTCTGTCTGTGTGTCTGTTACCAGCATACCTCAGAAAGGAACAGTCGGATAAACACCAAACTTGGTATTTAGGTTCAGTATCTTTCAGAGATGCGACTCGAAGGTTTTCAACAAAATTTCCCCACCCCAGATTACCCTTTACATGGAACATATTTCGAAAGTTTTAATTTTCTCAAAAATGGATCTAACGATTTCGATTAAAATATCATATGTTTACGACATTTTCATGACAAATGAAATGTATATCTCGAATATTCTGGGAATGTCTCCAAAAGTATTCTTCATTGTGAACGACTTTTGCATAACTGGTAAAGCATAAGGGATAGACAAAATTTTACTACACAAAAAATGTAGATCGCGTTAAAATACACAATTTATGTCACATACATTTTTATTGTTGAGTGAACCATTTTCGAGATATTGCTTGTTGTTCCCTTAAATGTTTCAATACTTTTCTCAAATGGGAATTGGTTATTCATTTTTTTGTCTTGGATATGCAAAGAGTATTAATCTGTCCAAGGAGAATGGTGCTGCACATAGCAACAAGCTATTAAGAGATATGTTTATGCTTAAAGGCTACTGTATATCTACACTGCCCTTGCAAATACAAAACAAGGGGAACATAGTACGCCTTAAGCGATAGTCAAATATTTTTAGAACTGGTCGCTATGTGTAAAATGTAATTCTCTTTGCGTGTCAAAAGATCGTTTCTGCAAATGTTTATCTCGATTAATAAGTAGATAATAGATGGAGAATAAGAGTTTGTAAAAATAGTTTTTACAAGAGTAGAGAAAGTCATGTGAGTGTAACACATCATATTTTTTAAATAATGCATATTTGATGTCCAACTATGAAGGTTGTTTTCCAGAATTTTAGTTTTGAAGTTATTAAAAAAACTTCCCCTGTTTCCGCTGCATTTAGGAATTTTAAACTTACAAAATTATTTACCCAACAGCTCCCAAATTAATACCTTCCATTTTATATGCTGCCATATATTTAAATTTATTTTTGCAAAATGTAGTAAAAACAGTAAAAGTTTATACTAAAAATAAGCATGGTGAAGCTGAAGCTTAATAGCTGTAGCCAATTTTAATATACACCTTGAACGCGTTGCTTAAACCCTAAAGCAGAAAATGTTCATTCTCTTCCTCATCCAACATGCATATCTCCCCACTGATGCTTTAATATCTTGTGTGCCCTACTGTTCACCATAACATGTACGCAAGCATCCTACTCCTCAAGGATAGATTCTCGAAATACTGTCATCTGTGATGATGATGATCATAATTCGTAAATTAAGTATTTCAGCATTTTGAACAAAATCCTTCGGATTATGTTTCATGACTATTACACGATTTTTAAGTCTCGGTGGAGAAAATAAGAATAAGTTCAGAAAATTGGGAACAAATAACAAACCATAAAATTCTCTTTCGAAGAAAACTCTCATGTGTTTCATTCACATGACGTTCTCTAACACGTATCATTCAGAAATGTGTACAAAAGCCATTCTTAGAAAGCTTGTTTTTCTATCTGCTTCATTTTATTTATTCGAGATGAACGTTTGCAAGAATAGCTATGTTTAACATTTCGTTATAAATGCAAAGGTAATGGTGATTGTCAAATGTTTAAGAACTGGACGCTATACGATGGCCCTATAATACAATACCCTTTCCATGCAATCGCGAGAAGCAACTAATTGTCAACAGGTCTTTAAAGGAATCACAAATTATTGAACAATTTCAACTGTTAATAACGGATATTTCGGAAACGACTAATGCCACAAAATGGTATATTTGAATTAAATTCTGTATTTTAAAGAGGTTCAAATTTTTTGGGCGTTTTCATCTATCACTTAACGTTTACTAGTTATACAAGATTATACAAAATCCTTACGAATGAAGGGGACTTAACAATGCTATTCCCAAAAAGTTCAAGATACACGTTTTATTTGTAATGTGCATATCGTTACTATATGGTATGTTAATCAAAATCGTTAGAGCTATTTTTAAGGAAATAAAAATTTCGAAAGGTGTTCTATGCAAAGGATAATTAGAGGTGGAAGAATTTCCTTGAAATAGATTTTGTCGCATCTCTTGAAGGTACTTAAATTAAATTCGAAGTGTTGTGTTTATCCAACTTTGCATTTTTGAGGTATCCTCTTCAGACACCATTTGGACCATTTCCTAATTTTTTTTTGGAGGGGGGATTCAGAGAGCCTTAAAACATAAATTTCCACAATTAATTTTGGAGTGAAAGGCAATATTTCCCCTACTTACTATACGTAGTACAGAAAGTAAAAATACTCATAAACACAAGATGGGTATAAAGATTGGAACAGAAAGATCAGCCCTTAATTATTCATAGCACAGAGATAACTAGCGGTAATACTGGTAGTTATGCAGCATCTACCGAGGCAGGTTAACATTCGAGAGAACCGGTTTAGAATCGTATTTTGTCGGCCATCCTAATCTTGTGTTTTTATTCTGGTTTTATCAGGTTGTAGGCAGAAGCTGCGGTAATTGCTCTTCTACAACGAATGCCCTGTCCCTGCATTTCCTTTCATCTGTTTTACCTTCATATGTTTCAGGGTTACAAGAGCAGGCGACGGCGATTTGTGCGTGGCGGTGAGACAGTGAAGTTTGCAATGTGTAAAGGATTTCTCCCTTGCGCTTGGATGGCCGGCTGGTGCCTCCATCCAGGGGGGAGGGCTCCTTGGATAACGGCATAGGAAGACTCGTATTGGCGCCAGGAAGGATGTTACACTGGTATCGCTATGAACTCCATCCCTGCTAGCGCGTATCGTCGTCCGGTTCTAGTCGGTCTTCGTCTCTCCCCTTATTTCCTTCCAGGGGTTACGTGAGAAACATTTGGGCCCATTGAGGTAACCTACGTGCGGTGCTGAGCTTCAGTGGATGGAGTTCCCCCCCTCTATCCTTCCATAAATAACGTCTAACATAACAAAGGAACTAAAAATGATGATCAAAATTGCATGAACAAGTAATAAGGGAGATATATTCAGGCACTTTCCCCTTCCTTATTCCCTCCATTTAGTGTTAGCCACAACAGTTTTTGGAGCACTCTCTAATTATCCCAATAAATCGTATGTGAAGTTCATGGTGAACGGATGTGTACGTTTTCTACTTTCCTCGCGCATCCATGCTACTTTGTCTCTCTCTTTCTCGCTTCCATTTGTTGCGGCTGTCTGACATAATTGTCTTTCCAACCCTGGCACTCATAGAAAGAGACATTGGGCAGTTAAAATGCCAGAGGTAGTTTAATGTAATATAACTTTGAAACACAAACTAGAGCTGTAAAATGAGAAAACTTCCTACGCTAACTAGACCCTCCTTCCACGCTTTTTTATCCCTTTAATTTAACTATTTTGGATTGTCTGCCCTCAAAAACCATTTGTCCTTTCGTTCAGCGTCCTGTTTGTTTTATCGAACTGACTTCCCAAGAGTATTAAAATAGAAAGAAAGACTATATATTTAACAGATATATAGGAGTATACCATAAAAAACTGTAAATGTTTCTGGGAAGAAGGTTATGACTTGCATCACTGCAATTTATTTGTTGTACGCTGTATAAGTATTATATATGGGCAGTTCCAGTAAAAACAAAGCTGTGATTATTACTACAAATTCAGAATGAAACCTGCATAGGGAAATACAAAGGTAAAAAGGGTGTGATAATGTACAATCACATGACTTCTCTATCCATCTTTTACAAAAGTTTATCTGCATCCGTGAGCTAGGTGGCACCGCGGTAACGTGCACGACACTCATTTGAGAGGTCCCGTGTTCGTTTCCTGGTGACCTTCCACTCTAACCTATTGATTTTTCGTGATTTCGGTTGGTGAATGTTGGGCTGGTTTCTTCTCTATCACGATTTAATTTCCATTACTTCTTTTTCTTTCTGTTTACTTCTGATCTTTCAGATGTGCTTTTTTCTGTTTTATTTCATTTGTTTAACTTTTTACTTTCTTTACTACGTATAGTAAGTAGGGGAAGTATTGTATTCCACCCAAAAATTCGATACCGATATTTCACCGGAAATACATGTTTTCAGATCCCAAGAATCCAAAAAAAGCATTTTTGGAAACATGTCCGTGTGTGTGTCTGTGTTTCTTTGAACAGCATAACTCAGAAAGGAACAGTCGGATAAACACCAAACTTGGTATTTAGGTTCAGTATCTTCCAGAGATGCGACACGAAGGTTTTTAGGAAAATTGCCACCACAGATTACCATTTACATGGAACATTTTTCGAAAATTTTAATTTTCTCAAAAATGGCTCTAACTATTTTGATTAAAATATCATATGTTTAAGATAATTTCATGACAAGTGAAATGTATATCTCTAATTTTCTGGGAATGTCTCCCAGAATGTATTCTGCATTGTGAATGACATTTGCATAACTAGTAAACCATAAGAGATAGACAAAGTTTTACTGCAAAAAATGTAGATAGCGTTAAAATACACAATTTATGTGATATACATTTTTTTAGTTAACCATTTTCGAGATATTGCTTGTTATTCCTTAAATTTTCCAATACTTATACTTTTTCTCAAATTCGTTATTATTTTTTTTGTCCTGGTAATGCAAAGAGAATGGAATACTGCACATAGCAACCACCTCTTAAAATATTTGACTATCGTTTAAAGCCTACCAATTCCCCATGCATCTACAAGAAAATTAGCAATAAGATTAACATCTCGATATCTCGATTAGCATGAAGCATATGGGGAATAAGCGTTTGTAAAAATAGTTTGTACAAGAGTAGAGAAAGTCATGTGAGTGTAACACATCTGATTTTTTTATTATAAGTGAAATATATAAAAGGATAATGTAAATTGCGTGTTTTTCGGCTTGCAATACACCTCCGGGTGTAGGAAACTAGTTATCTGTACGGAGTATTTCAGATTTTTATTTATTTATTTGTGCTTTTAGGTTTCGTAGTGAACGAAAGTTGGCGTGGATGCATGCTCAATAGAAAGATATTACCTATGGACACAGAAGCCTGCTTGGTTGGTGGGTGGTTCATAGCCCTCTCAGCGATTCCAGTAGTGAAACGGGGCTACGGGCTTATAATCTGTTTGCCTACGGTCTGTAGCCTCCTGTGGTTCCTTCGCCTCATCCCTTCCTCCTGGTGCGGCGGCCGGCAGCAAAACATCTGCTGTGCAGGTCGCAGCGCGCTAGGTATACCTAACCGTTGAATCACCTCTACCTCTGTTATCTGCTTCTTCTTAATCGAAATAATCGCGTTTGAAATTCCGTTTTCTTTGCATGACTAATTGCGTCTTAACAGTTTAAAAAAGGATGAAACATTTGAAAATTCTAACCAATAATCAGTAACAACTTGAACATGATTTTTGTATAAATATTTATTTCACATAAACTGTATAATTTAAGATATTTGCGTTTTTTAAGCAGCAAGATTTTGTCCAACTGAGCGGATGGCTTATGCGGTAACGTCTTTGACCCGTATTCGGTTCCGGTTCAAATCTCTGGGGCATACTAACCTGACCGAAGGTTTTTACTATTTTCCTCGTTCACTAGGTGAACGCTGTGTTGGATGATTTGATCCGCGTGTTTCTTATGTAACCTTTCATCACATCTCATTACCTTCTTCTTCACCACCATTCCAGGCCTTGGGCTGCTCAGCCATCCTGGAGTTTGCTTGCTCCTCGACAGGCTGTTGATACAAAGCATTTGCTTGTAAGTCCTTAGGGGCGAAAGTCCTTCAAAGAGGTGAATAATCCTTTAAAGAGAAATAAGAAAACGTTGTCTATCTCTTACAGCTTATCAATTATTCAAAAGTAATTTCGAATGAGAACTTCACAGTCTATTCATAGAACATTAAGGATATAAGTGTTGCCAAGTAAATAACCTAAATATGTGGTATTTTAATGAAAAAGATTAAATTCGCTATTTAGAAAATCAAAATTAACGAACAACTTTTCATTTACCTAAAGGGTGATAGATTTTGTTGAAAATGTTCGTGTCCATCCTTGGAAGTTGCTAAGCTTAAACGAATACCCAGTTTGGTTTTTGACTGTGACATTTCATTTTAGAATGATGCTGTTCAATTATACACACATACACACACATGTAGATTTTTCCAAAAATTATTTTTTTTATTTAGGGAGGCTGAAAGATGTATTTCCGGTGAAATATTGGTATCCAATTTTTGGGTGGAGTACTTCCTCTATTTACTACAGATAAGTAGTAGAGAAAGTTACATTGTTTGTTGTTATAAACACTCGAACATAAAAGTTTCAGGCAAGAAGTTCTAAAACTTGAGAAATTAAATTAATAATCCGGGAACTGGATTGGGACAAGAGACACTGAATCTCAGTCAACGGGTACGGAGTCCCAAACCTAAGATTTTCTGAAAATGTGGTAGTTACTATTTACCACAAGTGCCCACGAGCTAGAAAGCTACGGGAACTAAACAACGGTAGCAAGAAAGCCGAACTGTGAACTTGAACAAAACACAAGTATTGACTAACATTCAAACCATACTAATAAAAATCTGATGTGATACATTCACATGACTTTCTCCACCCTATCTCATATTCAGATATGCTACTAGATTTCGTGGTGTATGACCGTGCTGACAGATGGCACGGATGTATGCTCAATGGAAAGAGTACTCCCAGTGGACATCAGTGAGCACTTGGTTGGTGCATCGTTCATCGTTCTCTCTCGGCGGCACCATCACTAGGACCGATCTGCGAGTTTGGAAATGTAAGAGACTTACACGCGTCTCTGTGGCCTTTCTGCCAGGGGCCTGTAGCCTCCTATGGTTGTTCCTTTACCACATCCCTTCTTCCTAGGGAATGGTTGCCACAATAGATCTCTGAGGGAAACGAGTTGAGATGAGCGAGGTATTCCCCTTCGTCGAACACAAATTGGATATAGAGGTTCATCAAAAATACATGGTTTGAGGTCTCCCGATATAAAACTGAATGTCTAGAAAGAGGTGGTGTATGTGTGTTTGCGTGCGTGTGCTCGTTGTGTGTACGTGCGCGCGCCTGCCTACTTACCTGCGTGTGCACGGCTCGTGAATAGTACAATTCTTCTTCTTCTTTATCTGTTTAACCTCCTCTTATGTAGGACTTACACCCCCCAGGACTTACGGGCGGGTGCCTGGGGTCAGAGGCCCCTCGAGGAGCAGACACTCGTGGATCAGACAGAACATCCAGGATGGGTGATCAGCCCGATGCCTGGTATGGGAGGAAGGAAGTAGATGAAACGAAATGATGGTGAAATGGATGAAATGAAAGGTGATGATGGAGCAGTTGGTGGAATGAATGGCGGGGGAAACCGGAGAACCCGGAGAAAACCCGCCCAGATGCCGCTTTGTCCACCACAAATCCCACATACGGGTCCCTGGGATTGAACCCGGGCCGCCTCGGTGAGAGTCGAGCGGTAATAGTACAATTCAAAAATTAAAAGCTCGATAGATGCCAAGTTTATGCTTAAGTCCAGCATTCTCCAAGGATGTAACACGAAGAGTTTTACAAAATACCTGTATCGCAACTACCTTTTACACCCAAAGGTTTTCAGTTAAGTTTAATTTGTGTAAAAAGCGGCTCAACTGTATTTATTACTTTCTCTACTGCGTATAGTAAGTAGGGGAAGTACTGTATTCCACCCAAAAATTCGACACCGAGATTTCACCGGAAATATATGTTTTGAGACCCACTGAATCCAAAAAAAAGCATTTTTGGAAACATGTCCGTGTGTGTGTCTGTGTCAGCAGCATAACTCAGAAATGAACAGTCGGATAAACACCAAACTTGGTATTTAGGTTCAGTATCTTCCTGAGATGCGACACAAAGGTTTTCAAGAAAATCCCCCATCCCAGATTACCCTTTACATGGAACATTTTTCAAAAATTTTAATTTTCTCAAAAATGGCTCTAACATTTTTTATTAAAATATCATATGTTTAAGATATTTTCATAACAAATGTAATTTATATCTCGAATTTTCTGGGAATGCATCCAAAATTATTCTTTATTGTGAACGACTTTTGCATAACCGGTAAACCATAAGAGATGTAGATAGCGTTAAAGTACACAATTTATATCATATACATTTTTTTTTGAGTTAATGATTTTCAGATATTGCTTGTTATTCCCTTAAGTTTTCGAATACTTATACTTTTTCTCAAATAGGAATTCGTTATTTATTCTTTTTTGTCCTGGTAATGCAAAGAGAATGAAATACTTCACATAGCAACCAGCTCTTCAAATATTTGATTATCGCTTAAAGCCTAGCAATTCCCCTTGTATCTACAAGAAAATTAGCAATAAGATTAACATCTCGATATCTCGATTAACATGAAGCATATAGAGAATAAGCGTATGTAAAAATACTTTGTACAAGAATAGAGAAATTCATGTCAGTGTAACACATCAGGTTTTTAAAATGTGTGTTGGATAATATTAGGTTGTCTAATTAGAAACATTGGCTTTTAAGTTTGGTGTTTTATAAGTTAGAATTGGCTCTCTTTGGTTCGCAAATGCTGTTTACAGGATGCCATGGCTAGTATTGCGTATATTGCGAGAATGTGTCAGTCGTCAGTTGTTAATAGACAATCACAAAATAGAACTACAATGTTTGAGATTAGATTCCTTCTAAAGCAGTACTGGCGCGGCTCGAAAAATATTATAAGTGGAAGAAAGTGTCGTTAGTGTGCCCGTGGCACATCGATGGTTCTAACGTTTCGACACTGGAGAAGAAAACACTAAAGATTTACCACATTCTGGAAAGCCTAAATATTGGATATTGAGAATACACGCAGAGTTTTGGAAGGAAATCTGCAAAAAAATTACTCGTAGGCTGTCAGAAGTACTTGGACCATTAAAAGATACCATACATCACCAGATTAAGAAACTTGGAAAATCAAACAGATACGTATCTCATGAATTGACACCACAACGGGCTCAACGTAGAGTGGATATCTGTCGTCAGCTTATAGATAATCCCATGGATGATAGATTTATCAGAGAATTGTTACATGTGATGAAGAATGGATCCATTACTGCAATCCTGGCACCTCGAAACAGTTGCTCAGTCCCCGTCAACCTGCCAAAGTCATCGTTAAAAAAAATCAGTTCGTCCCCAAAGTAATTTTGTGTATTTGTTGAAATTTTGAAGGAGTTTGTTTCAAACGTACGTGCAGTCAATGTGGATCGTTATTCTCAACAACTTAAAACAAATTCGGGAAATTTTGAGACGGAGATACTCAGCATGAGTTAACCGAAGTAGAGATCTCTTGCAGCAGGACAATGCAACACCCCATACTGCACGAACGGCCATGAAAAAATTCAGGAATTGGAAGAAGTCAAACTGCTACCATAGCCGGCATAGAACCCTGATCTTGAGCCTTCAGATTACCATCTGTTTCGTTCTATAGCCCATTTCTTATTGGAAGATTTTTAGAAAATATTTTAGCTGTGGAAGTGGGCCTCGCCGAATTCTTCGTATCAAAAACCAGAAATAGGTACCGTTGCGGGATAATAAACCTCGCTGAAAGATTGCTAAAAATCATAGAATCTGATGATGTCTACTTTGAAGAGTGGTTTAATTCCTTGTTACAAAACATTCCAACTAAATTTTGCTTAAAAACCGACATTACATATGAGACACCATCTATACTTACATAAGGAATAAATTGTATATCGTTAATTTTTTGTGAATAGTCTTGTGGTGTAACTTTGTATGTTTCCGTATAACTATGGAATTATAAAAGATAGTCAAAAACTGATTCAGAAAACCAGCTTTGCGGTAGGTTTAGCAGTTTGCGAAATATTTCCTGTAGTTGGTTGTAATATTCCAACATTTTAAGCCACACCCTCTGATATGTTATGCCTGTTCTGTTGTTTCTCATCCGGCCATGCAAGGAGTATTAAAAGTATCTAGTCCAGTGTATATATACGAGATTCTTTTTAACCATTTGACTGTCGTACTAACGTCTTGTTTTCGTCCATGTAACTACAATAAAATGTTCATTAAAACAAATCTGAAAACATTTATTATGATTAACTAAATGTAGAAAACCCAGTGTTTTTTTACATAAATTGCAAAATTATTTTTGTTTGCCTATCTCTCTCATTCCCTCCCTCTCTCCCCATTCTTTGTCTCTTCCTCTTTCTGGCTCTCTCTGCTTCTCCTACTATCTCGCCCTCTTTCACCTCAATCACCCTCACTCACACTTACTTTCTTGTATTCTTACATACCCTCTCTATCGCCTTTTCTTCATAACTTTTCTCTCTCTCTCTCTCTCTCTCTTTCTCGCTTGCCATTTCTCTGTGAAATGACATGTGGTGTGATGTTTTGAAAACCGTTAATAAAACTGTTTTTTTCGGGGTTTAAGTGAAAATCTAAACTAAACTAAAAGAATAAATAGTGCACATAGTTCTACCTCTTCCTTAGGCTTAAAGTTTTTTTAAGTAAGCCGATTATGTACATGAATGTAGTAGTAAAGAAAAATGTGTATAACTTCTTAAATACCCATGTGTCGAAATTGTTTCTTTTGTTATGTAGTATTTAAAAAATGAATAATAAACTAGATGTCAATTTTTTCATTTTGCGTACTGTTAGAACTCTTCTTAGGGGAAGTTATACCTAGGTATGCTTTGCATAAGCAATTCGATACAAAATAGTAAATGTTGCTTGAAATCGTGACACACACTTAGTTAACATTTTAAAAATTATATTTTTGGTTTTAAATTACATATTAGTATCAACTATTCATCCAAAATTATAACTTACTAGAATCATTTAAAATGGTTTTATTACATAGCATAGATACAAATTCTTTTCCTTGAATTTCACTTAGGATGAACAAATTACGATGTTTCAGATCTATAGTTTCACTTAGGCTTGGGCATAGTGGATATTTGAATGATTTATTTAGATGTTTTAGTACCAAAGTCGCTAGGAAGGCTTTGTGTTTCTTTCATCGATTTCTTGAATTTACACATTATCCCTTTAAGCAAATTTATATAGATGTTTTTAAAATGCAAAAGCACTTAATACAGATTTTAACCAACCTACATACCATTGCTATTCCGCACAGAATCACTATTAAACGCAAGCCAAGTGTTTAGATATACACAGAAAGTTTTGTTTTATTTACGTGGAAACTAACGTTTAGGGGACAAGTGGTTCTTGTTTTGTTCTAATTATAGGCGTACCAGTAACATTTGGAGACACATCATTGGTTTTCTTTGACGCGCTTTAGTCGCACTTGAAATGTATTGGATCGCTAGAACACTTGTCAAATTTTAGTATTTTAGGATAGGTTTTTCGATCCACTTCATGATCGCGAAAGTTGAATTTTTTACATTCAGTGCTGGTAAGCTAGTATTTGTTTATTTTACTACACATATGTGCATAAATTGTATTAAATATTTTAATTTTTATACATTCATATTTGAAGACATGGAATATAATAATTTTCTATAGTTCAAGTTTACTATTTGAATCTTACCTGGAAGATTATTCCTTTGTGTTTGTTAATATTTTCTCACGATTTAATTCATACAGAAAGTTTTTTGTTTATAAGGTAACAACCAGGATAGTCGAATTTGTCAATCATGTTAATATTGGTGACCTTGCTTCTAGAACCAATGTTCAACACCTATCGGTAACGAATTTTATTTTCGAATAATTTGAATCAGATTGAAAAATTCAATAGCCGGGGTTTGATCCACGGATCTACCAGTTTCCTTCCAGTTGCACTCGCCAACTGAGTTACCATGGCAACATGCCGACACGACATTAAATTTTCCAACTTATTCGCATTTTTCCCGGTAAGCATTAAGAAGATCTCGGAGATGGCATATCCCAAATTGACATTTTTTCTGCGGCACGCGGTAAAACAGGTCTCTAAACCTAAGTTTGGTGTGCTGAATTCAAATCTCCTTTCCATTTTTTTTGTGTAACACATCCTTCAGAAAGGACGTATGTAATATTTGAATTTATTTCTAGCTTTTAAGTACAATTTAAAATGCGTGAAATCATGAAAACTATGAAACCATTTAATTTTGCAGATGCAACAGTTTACATTGAACTAGAAAATTTCAAAATACCTTATGATTTTATGCTCTCCTCCGCTTTGTTGAAAACGAACGTTAAATTGATTTGCATTTGTGGTCCTGAGGAAGATTGTCTCTAATCAAACACCGAGTGATGGTAGTCGGCAATCATGAATAAGTCCATCGACCCTGGTACCTTGTTTCCATCTCTCTCTCTCTGTTCTTCACTTAAAGCGCCCAAGTTTTCATCAATAAATTTAAGATGCGAATGCAAACAATGCAATTCTAAGCTCATATTGCATCCGAGTGTCTTTAACTTCTTGAGCATGGTTTTAACAATATTCTCATATTGATCATTTTTAACATTACTCAAAAACTTGTCTATAACTTCCTTGAATGAATCTCAAGTTTGAAGCTCTATGTCTGCCATGATATTTCTAAAAAATATCAAAAATCCTTCTTTCGCTTATGATTCAGACAAGATTGGAAATTCCTGAATAAGATTTGGAAACAAGGACCACATTTGTATAAAGCTTTGACAAATTGTTTCATTATCCCTAATTTGATATGTAACGGGGGTAGCTCAAACTTTGCTGAATCATTCAGCGGGAATTTATTATATTCTTTGTCCTTGGCACTAAATTTTTCAGACTCTGTACTGATACGCAACAACTATTATTATTATTTTAGAAATCAGATCCAATTTGACCATTATGATGCAAAATATTCCGTGCCACAAAATCTTCGCAGGCCTGTTATTAACTGCTCTTGTGTAGAACTAGGTTGTAAAGGTAGAATTAGATTGAAACATTCAGTCAGGCTATGGCATTGAATTTTTGAGTGTGAATTTTTCTACCTATCCAACCTTGTCCTACACACGGTTTGTGTGGAGAACAATTAGTTATCAATATTTCTATTAATCACTATCGTTGAAGAAATAGTATGCAATGTAGACGGGTTAATGGAGAATCTCGGATTAAAACAATCTCGTGTGATACATTCACATGACTTTCTCTACCCACTACCTTTATATTAGTGGGTATACAAAGTATTATTACTAAACCTTATTTACTCTATTTACTACGTTTTAATGCAAATAAACCTTTGCCAAAATAATGCATTACACATTTTGTTATAGATACAAAGAGAACTACAATAGTGTCAAATGGTTAAGAACTGGACGCCATATGCCGGCATTAAATTCCATACTGTTTCCATGTAATCGCGAGAAATGACTGAAAATCAGTAAGATTTCAAAAGAAAGACAAGTATGGAACATCATGAATTTTTAATAACGGATATCTCATAAACTGCTTATGCCACAGAAAAACTTATATTAGGTCAATTGTGTGATTTAAAGAGATCTACATCTTCTGTAGGTACGTTTTCGTCTATAGTTTAACGTTTACCAGTTATACAACATTATAAAAACTCTTTCTGAACGAAGACGAATTCAAATGCTATTTCCAGAAAATTCTAGACACACATTTTATTTTTCACGTAAGCATTTTTAATATATGACATTTTAATCAAAATCGTTGAGTAATTTTTTAAAAAAATTAAAAACTTCGAAAAATGTTCCATGTAAAGTATAGTCGGGGATGGACGATTTTCTTGAAAATCCTCCTGTTGCATCTTTGGAACGTACTCAATACCATGTTTGGAGTTTGTCCGACTTTTCGTTTTTGAGTTATGCTGCTCACTGACACACACATGGAACTTTTTATAAATTTTTTTATGGATTCAGGGGGCATCAAAACATATACTTCTGGTTAATCTCGGTATGGAATACCTTCTCTACCTACTACTTGCTAGAGAAAGTAAAAACCTCAGTTTCGTCTCGTATTTTCAAATCTTCCTAGTTCAAGTTTCAAAATACTATAGTGTTATGAGATGGAGCGTTGAAAAAGTATGTTTTCTCAGAATTCAAAGCCGTTTGATCTCGTAAGATCAACAATTTTTCTGAAAACTTTTATCGAACGAATTGAATAATTTATGTGACTGTTCCACCAATAGCACTGTTTGTTATTTTTCCTTTGTGCTTGCTTTGAGCAGCGGGAAAATTAGAGCAAGCTTTAGTTTTCTTTCTAGGGTTCCTAGCATTTGCCGGATTATTTCCAGTTTTCATTTCTCACTTGGCCCATCTTCACAGCATTAGATTTGGTAGCGAGCGTTTTGAAATTCAAAAATTAGGGGAGCATGTGTCAGAACGCTTCGCCAGAAATCTTGCCACAGAAATTTTAATCACGTTATCACGGTAGTTGGCCGTCTGCGAGCTAAACCACGTACCGGAACGGAGGTGACACTCTGCCAGTGACATGTCGCCCTAACTTCAACTTATTGTTTGCGGTGGTAGTGTAGTTTGCTGGGGCGGAAGCAGCCCAAGTGAACTGTTGCATGTGAGAAACCTCGGAGCGGGGAATAAACATGAGACTCAAACTAATTCATGCCAAGTCTCACTTGCAAAAGTAATACGACATTTTATTAAAAATGCTATCACTACAGCACAATTTCAGCCCATTCTCTATGCAGGACACACCAACAGAAATAAAACCTTGCAACAGCATGTGTTCAGTGGCAGATGACCTCTGCCAAGCAGATATGAATCCGCAAATCCGAGTGATACTAAGTCATTTCGTTTATAAATACTTTTAAAATATCATTTATACAAAGGAAATAGTAACTAATTGCATTTTGGATGCATTAATGTTTAATACTTATATTATAGTACATTTACTAAGGAGTTACGTTATATAAACTAGTAGCTATTTGGAGTTTTAGCTGCGAATTAAGGGCTGTAATTGTTGAAATAAAAATTATTTATCAAGAATGTTCATATACTTAATTGTATACAACTAGATATATAGATTAGGTATCTTTATTAGTTTCAAATTATTGAAGTAATTACACTAGTATTTAGTGCAGGGGTTATTGACCGTACATGCATATTTAAGATACAAGTGGGGTGACAAAATAAAATACAGAAAAAGAAAACAAAAAAGGATCAAGAAAAAGGAAAATAGAGATAAATTACCTTTGTATAACTGAACAAATTTGACCTTATAAGGACCCTTTCCTCCGGGGCATCTCCGGGACTAAGACTATGATGGCCGACTACTGTTGGATGTTGAGGAGGAACAGTCATCTTCAAGGATCTGCAGGGAAGTCAAAGAAAGGAAAATTTGAAAAAAAATTAAATGAAACACTTTGGTTAATCTGCGTCACGATATTGCTTCTTGTTTTGCTAAAAAGTAGTCATGAAATAAATTAGGGGAGTTGTTGAGAGTATTTTTAAATGTTTCTTGAATAAAAAGTTACCTTGTGTGAAATGGTATTTGAATACTTTTCTACGCTCATTAGTAAAATTGTCAAAACATTACTTATTTTGTCTAAAAATCTGACGTAATACAAAAAACGGAAGTTATTTCTGGAATGAGCATAAACACTTGATTCAAGAACTCCTACTTTTAATAAATCATCTGACAAAAAGTTGAAAATGCAGACTAGTGTTAGCCTCCAGCAACCAAAACATGCTGTCCAAACGGGATTATAGGAACATTTCAAGAAGTAACCTGCAATGAGATTCACTCATTTGCGATGTTTCAAAAAATCAAACCGAACTGTTTGGTCAAATACACAATGTTTCCTTTCTGTCTCCACTGGGTATTCCAAAATGCGTACACGTATAGGTTACACAACGGAAGGGGATACCTCGCGTACTGCGACCTATATACATTTATTGTAGCTACCATCCTGCAGGAGAAAGCGATGAAATGAAAGAACCAAAGGAAAGGTATAGGCCGCAGGGACGCGCGGAAGTCCCTAACAGTTCCAGGTTCGAAGACTCGCCCCACTGGTGGAGGTGCTGCCTAGAGAGGACGATGAAGATCCGTCGAACAAGTAGCCCTTCTAGAGTTCTTTGAGCAAGCAGAGCATCCACACCAGCTGTCCGGCACGCCATACACCACAAAACCTAGAAGCACATCTGGAAAGTGAGAAGGAAACGGAATAAAAGGAACAGGAAATTGTTGTACATGAGAAGCCACCCCAGCATTCGCCTACGACCATGAAATACCACGAAAAACTCGAGGCCAGAGTGGATGATCAACGGGAATCGAACGCTAGACCTCTCGAATGCGAGTCTTACATTCTAAAATGTGTAGCTTTTATCAAGAGACTTCAAGGATTCAAGTTTACGACAACTATATACCGAATATTGTATTACCTTATAAACGTATTTATCTATGAAGCAAGATAGTATCAAGACAGCCTCAAAAGCATCTAATGCAGCTACATGACACACTTTCAAGGACGTAAGAACATCAGGACTGGTTTGCTGTTTTGAACACACATTTCTAGATTTCTAATTTTTTTTTTCATTTGTAGTGACTTCCAGCGTAATAAAGCACATAGCTATATTAAATCCGACCTGTTTCAAATATTGCTTCCTGATGCGCCCACTGGGTCGGAATATCCTTTGAATGCCGTCTCCTGTGTCCTTTGCTTCATATAGAGCCGATGGCACATCACTAAAATGTAATACATTTGCACATCTATTCACATTTCCTTTCGCTCGATTTAACATGTACAAACCCTGCCAGCGAGCGGTAGAGTCAAAAAGAGGGGGTGGGGGAGAGACATCGCAGAGCATTTTAACGCCATGTTGCTTGTTAACGAAGAAAGGGCACATCCCCACCCAGCTTTCCAATCTACCGGAGAGCTCGGTTCCATTAGAAAATGGGCATGCTCGTCATTTTCCCCAGACACTTCGCCATCATGTCTATTTGCTTCCTTCTGTCCTTGTACATCAATGATATTTGTTCTTCCAAATATGTTTGCATATATGCACCTCTTTTCATTATCATATTATTCTTGAACTTTAGTTACAGCGAATTCAAAGGGATGTATATGAGAAGGCTGTGAGCCCTTTTTTGTGAATAGTAGGCAGATGTATCCACAAACAAGCCCATTCTTCATTTTAATTCAAAATCATTATCCTCTTTTTGAGTAGTGGGCAGATTTATCAACAAAGAAACCTATGTTTCATTTGAATTTAAATTAATGCCCAAAATTGATTCTTTCTTGCACATAACTAATTGTGCAATTTATAATTTTAAGCTTCTGCAGGTATTTAATTGACAGTCAATTAGTTTCTTCCCTAAAACTTCAGGTGTTTGTCAAGGATTACCTTTTAGATGTTTCTCTGTTTTCATTTGTATAGCCACCTTTAATTTCTATGGTCATATCGGTAGCTTTAACTTGAGAAACAAGTTGCTGACTATTGCTGCTTTAACGCTGTTTTTTAAAAATCTTTTTGAACATTAAATGCACTCACATGCACTCCCATATCCGTACTTTTAGAATTAAGATGGGATCTAAGGCTTGAGAAGCCAGAACCCTAACCGCTGGACTACAGAAGTGGAGGTTTGAGGACAATGGTGAAACACTCAATGTAACTGACACCATTTAGGGGATACAAAGAAGTATCTTTATATTAGTATTTTAATATACAAAGCTAATTATATGACCCATCCAAAAGTATAGGCCAATCGAGTTATGTTCTATGTCTGCTGTGTTATTTAGTCTAAATATTAAACACGTCATCAAAGAATGGCAGATATTGACTTTAAGAAAATTAAAAATACTTAAAATACTAAGCTATGGCAAACGACCATGTGACATTGAGAGACTGGGAAAATAATTTACATATACCTGTCCACAAATTAAATGAAACAGTTGCAGAGTATTACTTGAAAATATACACGGTAGGCCATTTAATTCGAGACTGTACAATAACTAAGCGTTGTAGAAAGAAATGTCTTTCAAAGAAGTTGTTTGATATTATGGCGGAAAGAAAATGCCATTAGGCGTGTTTTGTTTGGAGGACGTTATGACGGTCAATTTAGTGTCAACTTAATTTTTACTTTCTCTACTACGTATAGTAAGTAGGGGAAGTATTATATTCCATGCAAAAATTCGATAGCGATATTTCACCGGAAATATATGTTTTGAGACCCCCTGAATCCAAAAAAGGCATTTTTGGAAACATGTCCGTGTGCGTGTCTGTCTGTGTGTCTGTCTGTGAACAGCATAACTCAGAATCGAACAGTCGGATAAACACCAAACTTGGTATTTAGGTTCAGTATCTTCCAGAGATGCGACACGAAGGTTTTCAAGAAAATCCCCCCACCCCAGATTACCCATTACATGGAGCATTTTTCGAAAATTTTAATTTTCTCAAAAATGGCTCTAAAGATTTTGATTAAACTATCATATGTTTAAGATATTTTCATGACAAATGAAATGTATATCTCGAATTTTCTGGGAATTCTACAAACGTATTCTTCATTGTGAACGATTTTCGAGATATTGCTTGTTATTCCTTTAAACTTTCCAATATATTTTCTCAAATGGGAATTTGTTATTCATTTTTTTATGTCCTTGACATACAAAGAGAAATGAGTGCTCAACATGGTAACCAGCTCTTAAAAGATTTGACTATCGCTTAACACCTACCATATTCCCCTTGCACCTACAAGAAAATTAGCAATAAGATTAACATCTCGATCAAAATGAAGCACATGGGGAATAAGCGTTTGTAAAAATGGTTTGTACAAGAGTAGAGAAAGTCATGTGAGTTTAATACATCAGAATCTTTTAATGGGAACCTACCATTTCTATGTTTTCTCACTCCTCATAAAAAACTAAACAACATTTGTAATAAGGCACTTTGCAATTGTTCTTACACCAACGTAAATAACAACAAAAAATCTGAATGGCTGTGTCAAAGTCTTATTGCTACCGTTATTATGCTGCGCTGTGTTGAAAGAGCCCAACCTATCATTGCGCTCTTCGTATACAGCCATTCAGAATTTTCGTTGTTATTTATGTTCTTAAGAACAATTCAAGGTGCTTTATACAAAAGTTAAGTTTTTTAGGAGGAATTAGAAAACAACATACAAAATGTAGGTTCCCATTAAATTTATCCTAAAATGAGCTTCATAACGTGCTCCAAATAAAACACGACTAATGACGTTCACTTTCCCCCGTAACATCAAGCAACTTTTATGAAACATATATCTCTCTACAGCCATTAGTTTTGAATATATTGTACAGTCTCAACTTAAATGGTCCATCCTGTATGCTTAAAAAAAGTAATTACATATTGATCTAGCGGTTTCGCTGTTATTAACTTCAGTTTTCGCTTGTTAATGTTTATCCTTTCAGCTGTTGAATAAAAAGCACACAGCCATTCGTTTACTCCTACTTTTAAAAACACGAAATATTCCCTTCTATCCGATTTAACCATAACACTAAAAGCACTGTGTAACTCGTCGTTAATACACAGTTTATAAGCTTCTGTATGAAAATAATTAATGCAAATAGTTAAGGGACACCAAAAATATATGTTTATTTTTATGCAGCATCATAAGTTGAATTTTCCTCTAAATGTCATGTATATTTTATAATTGTATGGACAACATTTAATTTTAAACACATTTTAAAAAATCTGATGTGGTGCATTCACATGCTTTCTCTGCTCTCTATCGTTTATTAGTAGATAAATTTTTCCTACTAAGTCTTATTTTTCTGCCTACCATATTTTAAACCAAATAAACCTAGGCAAAATAGTTAGATTACACATTTCGTTACAAATACAAAGAGAACAGCGGTAGCCGAATGTTTAAGAACTGGACGCTATATGCTGGCCATAAAATTTCATACTGTATCATGCAATCACTAAAATAACTGAATATAGATGGAACTTTAAAAGAACGACAAGTATTGAACAGTTCGAACATTTAATAAGGGATATTTCAGAAACGGTTTATGCCACAAAAACTTATTTTAAGTAAAATGTGCGTTTTAAACAGATCTACATTTTTGTATGGTATGTTTTCCTTTATCGCATAACGTTTACAAGTTGCAAGATTGTACAAAATTCAAGACATAAATTTCATTTGTCATGTAAATATCTTTCGTATATTATATTTTAATCAAAATCGTTACAGCCAGTTTTTAGAAAAACAAAATTTTCGAAAAAATGTTTCATGCAAAGGATAGTTGTTGTTGGTCACCAATGGCATTGTGGATTAATTGATCTGCATCATTTTCCCTCTGGCTTCCCAATATAAAGTATGTAAGTTATCACTTTTAAGGGCTTTGCATTTGGCGAGACGCTATTTGTTCAGGATTCCATCTTCTTCACAGAGAGTGCACTTGGGTGTGGGTAGGCATCGTATCTTATAGAGATGTTCTGCGAGGCAATCGTGGTCAGTTGCCATCCTAAATAAGGCTACTACAGTCTTCCTTGGCATTTTTTGTATAGCAACCTATCTTTAATATTCTTAGAATCTTTATCTTTTAATTTATCTTCTTCATCAAGCCTCTGCTATCTTTTGGAATGTTGTTTAATGTTATTTAATTGTTTATTTACTTCTATTTGTCCTACAGGTTTTAATTGTTGTATTCCACCTTTCTTTACTAATTGATCCGCATGTTCATTGCCCAAAAGTCCGACATGAGCTGGGATCCATTGTAGAGTGACATGATTTCTAGTTTCAACTACTTTAATTAGGCTTCTTATTTCTTTAATATTTCTTGTTTTATTACTGTAATTTACTATTCCATCTATGTCTGATTTTGAGTCTGATAAGATGACTGTTTTTTATGTAAAGGATAGTTAGGGTGGGGAATTCTCTTGAACATGTTCGTGTCTGATCTCTGGAGGATACAAAACTCAAAACTAAGTTTGGTATTTATATGACTTTTCATTTTGAGTTATTCTGTTCACAGACGGACACACACATGGACATGTTTCCAAAAATGCTTTATTTGGATTCAAGGGGCCTCAAAACATATACTTCCGGTGAAACCTCGGTATCGAAATTTTGGGTTGAATGCAATAAGACTTGTTTTACTTACTATACGTGGTAGAGAAAATAAAAATGTTTACTTTGTATTCTGAATCACTTCATAACCCGTACACAGTTTGGAGTGGTCATAAATTTTAGCCCATATTTTAGGGTAAGTTTTGCTGTACAAACTGGTACTACTATTAAATATGTAAGCTCCTATTTGCTTCCTGAGCATGGAATTTTAAAGACATCACATACTTATCTGCTTTTTAAAATGTTTAATTTTTGTTTAGCCTACTGACCCTTCTTGTACCTAAAACGAAATGTGTAGACATGCAATGAAAGATTATCTCGATCAACAACAATTAGCTAGAATAATAAAGTTTAGTAAGAATAGTTAGTAGGAGAGTAGAGAAAGACGTGTGAAAGCAGAATATCAGATTTTTTCTTTGACTGTGTTATTTTGCTCTAGCACTTGCGTCCTTAACCTTTAGGCTGCTATGCTTTTGTACCTCCTTAATCCACTGAGAGGGGTCCAATTAGACCCCAGGTAGAAAACTTGTTAGTGCATTAAAAAAATGTTAAAATGTAGTTGTGAATCCCAGATAAAAAACATTATTCCATGTAATGGATACTGCTGCAAAATAAAAATAATATTCTAATTTATAATTAGGTGGTTTGTTTGAGAATGCTAATTTTGAGGTACATTGTTGGTAAAAATATTGAGACGTCAGAATTGTTGTTTTAAAATGATTTTATTTTCTTAAATGGAACATAAGATAGTTAAATTCTGTTAATTCCAGTTTTCTACCTGGGGATCCACTTGGACCCCTCTCAGAGGTTTAAGGAGGTACAAAAGCATAGCCTACTAAAGATTAAGGACGCAGGTGCTACAGCAAAATAACAGAGTCAAAGAGAAAATCTTGTTGTTTTAAATTTTTAAATATTTCCTGAAAGTCTCTTGAAAAAAAGAAACATAAACTTCTTATTATAACACTTGCTATTTTTGACTGTCGCTATATATGTAACACGGTTTACACTACACTCGTGTAGCAGTATAGTTTAACTGGTCTGCCACATGTTTAACACTTTTAAGATCAACGATCTGGTTTCAATAACTTGAGTAAAGCGTGTTTATTTACTAACACAGCCAGTATGAAGTATTCTTTTTGCTAGACATATAACACTTAATTAGGCATATTAATACTTGTTACTCTTTCATTTACAACTTCTTTCTTAAACATATTTATATTTCTAATAATTTCTAACAATTTATACCTTATACATTATAAATGTAGATGCTATTCAGATTTCTTATGTTTTTTTTTACTAACAACGGATTTTCTTTTATTAAACCTTTTTATTTATACTCTCCTTTGTTACATTGCCCATTGGTTACATTTAGTAAAGATATTGTTATACATATTACTTTGCATTGCTTTCCCCTTTTATGTTCTAGTTACTTTATTTTCTTTTTATTGTTCTCTTGTTTTTCTGTTTCTTTTTGTGCCACACATAACCTGTACACTTTATAAGATAATCTGTCATTGATAATTTGTTATCTCTACTATATTGTGAATAACTTAGGCTTGCCCTAATCTTATTTTGCACAATGGTATTCCAAAATTTATTCACAAATAAAACTCTAAATGTCTAAAAATTCATTTTCCTATCTGCTAGCATATGTAACCATTCTAAGGTTTTGTTATCCAAGCATTTTCTAACAAGTATCATTTTTAATGCTCCAGGCAAATTCTTCAGTTTAAAATATTCTACTGGATCATGAATAAATTCTACTGGACTTGAGGAAGCATTAAAATAACGTAAAGGTAATTCATTAAGCACAGAATAATAGTTTGACATCTGATTTGGTACATGCACATGTGTGTCATTATTGTTTTGTGTTTGAGAGACTGATGCTATAAAAAAGCAGTAGCATCTCTTGTATTATTAGTTAACAAAGGTGATACACTTCTTTCAGCACTTGTATTATTATCAGGCATTTGATTAGCATTTACTGAACTAGTTATATTTGCATTTACTTTTGGTACACTGGTACTTAAAGTTTCTAAAATATTTCTAAGTTTCTCAATGTCTTTGCTACTTTCCTCTACTTTATCATTAATTTTGTCTATCATTGACATTACTTGTCCTTGCCCTGTTTTTGCTTCTTTAATTGCATCTGCATTTGTTTTAGCCATCTCATGCACTTTATTTATTTCTCCTGTCAAATATATTTGTACTTGAACAAGACCTGTATTTGTATTTTCTACCACTGTTTTTAATTATTAGTTTCCTGACTAGTTTCTTGTAGTATATTTAACTCTGTGCTAGTTTCATGCAGCTTATTATTTAACTCTTTACTGGTTTCAGTTAACTTATTACTTAACTCATTTTTGAACTCTGTATTAGTTTCAGTTATTTTATTATTACCTTCAGTTAGCTTATTACTTAAATGTTTTCTCAGCTCGGTACTAGTATAAGTTACTAGTCTCAGTTAGCTTACTACTTAAACCTACTCTTGTTTCAGTTATATTATTACTTATGTCTACTCTCAGCTCTGTATAAGCTTGTTATTTTATTTTTTAAATAAGATAACGCTTTTAGAATGCACATTACTTGTTCTTGTGAGAAGGTTTCTTGCTCTTGTTGGCTGGGTGTGTGACGGACAGTATTTCATTTATTTGTTGCTCCTTGCACTAATATATGTAAAGATGATTGACCTTGCATACTATTTCTATCTCCTCCTATACTAACTTTGAATTTACAGATGATTGTTCTTCTACATCTAACCCATTTGTTTCCTCTAACTCTGACTGTAAACTTGTATTGTAATCTGTAATGGCTGATGTATCCTCTCCTGCTTCCATATTTTCATTGTTTTCTCTTTCCAGCTTATTTTGTATATTTTATTTCGTTATATTTGGTTTGGAACTGCTGAAGTTTAATTTTCCACTTCTTAACAGCATGAAATTGCTTAATAACAATATATATTTTCTTAACTATCTTGACAATTATATAAATATATAGTATTGGAATTTTCTGACGTTTTCTCTGGCTATGTTAGTAAACCTTTATATTTTGTTGTTCCCTCGTAGATTCTAGTTGAATTGTTGACTCCGTGCCCCATACTCCTGAAAGAATCTTTGCTGTCCTTGGATGATGTTATATGATGATTTTAAAGTTCTTGTATTGAAGTCTTGTAGTTTCATCGATTCTGATAGTTTTGTGATTTTCGTCAGTTTCTTCTTTTCACGTATTCTTGCCTATTCTTACCCCACGTTGGGCGCCAATCTTGAGTTAGAATATGTTTACGTTATTAGCATCACGCTTTGGTTGCCAAACTTGAGGTAGTTGCCTTGATAAGGTTGTTTATTACTGCTGTTTGCACCACGTATTGCGAGAGATATGTTTCTTGTAGTGTTCGCCACACGTACGATACAAACTTTCCGATAGCCTTTGCCCCAGATTCAATTTTCTGGTGGCCTTCACCCCACGTATAAAAAATCAACTTTTTATTTTAATGTTACATTGAATATTATATGTGTATGCCTCGGCTGCGTCAGTAGTAATTTTTAGAACACGTATCTCTTAGCAGGGGTAGTACGGCTAAAGAATGAAGGCTTATACAAATTATGATTGTATTGTACTTTCTTTTATAAATCCTTCACACGATTAAATAACCCTTCACTGGTATGTCCTACTATAGAGCTGTAAGATTATTGTGACTTTTACTTTTTAACACCTAAACTTTATATTATTCACGCTGCAATGAATTTTCATGTCTCACACTCAATACGATCGAGCGAAATGCTCGGAAACGCTGCCTTTTAGCATCTAGCCTCTACCGCTTACATTTGTACATTTACTATATTTCAAGTCTCTGATTGGCTAATTCTACTCCAATAGAATACTTACATTTAACTTTAAGATTTTCTAGTTTTTGATTGTTTTGAATATTACATTATTGTTCCAAGAATTATTAGTAGCATGATTAAACTTGTAATTTATTGTTGCCTCAAGGCTACCTCATTTTTACCTCATTGTTAGCAATTTTCGGCTTCTATTCTCACAGCTCCTACACTGTTAAATTACATAATACATTAACATAACATTTTTATTTTGCAGCACTATCCCATTAGATAAAATAATTTGTTCTATTTGGGATTCACAACTGCATTATAAAAATGTTATAATGTATTAACGGTACTGTTTTAACTCTTTTTCATGGTGTTTTACAATTCATGCTCACTAAGTGTAACATCCAGGACACACTGCTCTCTGTATTTTCTTACAGTGGGTTTCGCAAATAAATTTCTTGCAACTCTCGCGTTTTTTTCTAGTTTTCTATCATTTTTTCATGAACACAACTGACATCGGCCTTTAAAAAGTTTAATCTTTCCGCTTCTACATGGCAACACCTTACAATGTACATTAGGAGAGCACTGAACTGTTTCTACACAATTTAAAACCAACAGTGCATGTTAGAGTAACTGAAAAACACATTTAACCAACATACAACTTTCAGGATGCAAAACATTTTATGAAATACTCGTATTAACTACTATGAGGGGACGAAGTGGACACAAGTGGTATTTTATGTTTTTACAGTTGCATTTATTGAACATTTTACGAAACTATTTTGTGCTAAAAAGGCTGATAAAATTTGTAACATATTACAAAAATGTCGAAATTCTAAATTAGACATTTCACTAATAAAAACTAAAACTTTAACAATGGGGTCCAGCTGGACCCCGCATAGCAGTGTGAAAGTTAATGTCCGTATGACAGGTTGGCTTGGCTGTGACTAGGGTTAATATACAAGCGTACAGAGAACCGACTCCTGGTGCGTAGAAAGTATACGAGCAAATGGAAAAATAAGAAATACAGAAAACCTGGTAAACGAATAAGCAAACAGGATGGGAAAAAGAGACAAAAGAATAGAAAACCTAATAGATACATAAGAAAGAGGGAATTTGCAAATTAAAGAAGAAGGAAATCGTAAGAGAATGCAAGAAAACTCTTGGTGTGATACAACAATATTTGGGCTGCAGAACAAACACGTTTCCCGAACGATATCTGCATGGTAAACATCCTGCTGATCCGTTTATGTATTTTGTGCAGAACGGTTCGATCCTAGGTAAACACAAGTCACGCTCTCATTCATCCATTTTCTCCATTTCCTCAAGAATATCGTACACACACGTTCCCAATCAGGTGTATCCGTGTAAGCACAATTTTCACATCGTTCTTTGACAAAAGTAAATTTATATATCATCGGTTATTTCTTACTTTGCACAGCCGTGTTGCCAAAAGCTTCAAATGTTATAACGTTTTAGGTACACTAGAGCAATAATTGCGTTAAAACTATTCTTGGTTGTGGTGGTTGCTGTACAAGGATGATTTCTCAAATTGCTTTGAAGAAAATAAAATAAAAATATAAAAATCGCATGGCACACATGATCAGATGTGCTTTTTTTTTTGTCTTTTGACAAAATAAAATTTAACACCTAAGGAATAGCAGTGAGCACCGTAAACTATGGGTTGAGAAAACAAACTTATTTACTACTATATAAAGTAAAGGAAGGAATGCAATTGAAACAAAATAAACCTAACCATTTTAATTTTCAACTAATATTTTAAGGAGAATGTACAACATCTCCAAAACTAAGCGTTGTAGAAAGAAAGTTGCTTTATATTATGGGAGAAAGTAAATGGCATTCGTCGCATATTATTTATAGGACGTTATGACGGTCATTTTTGGGTCAATTTAGTTTGATCTTAATTGTAGGTTCCAATTTAAAAAAAATCTGATATGTTGCACTCACATGACTTAACTCTACTTCTTGTACAAACGATTTTTACAAACGCTTATTCTCTATCTACTACATGTTAATCGAGATAAACATTTGCAGAATCTATCCTATTGCTAATTCTCTTGTAGGTGCAAGTGGAATATGGTAGGCTTTAAGGGATAGTCAAAGTTTTAAAAGCTGGTCGCTATGTGGAGCATTTCATTCCCTTTGCATGTCCACGACATAAAAAACAATAAAAAATAGCAAATTCCCATTTGAGAAAATAAGTATATGTACTGGAAAATTCAAACAAACAAGGAATCTCTCGGAAATGCTTCCCTACGTACAAAAAAATTTATATGACTAAACTGCGTGTTTTAACAAGCTCTACATTTTCTATGTAGACAAAAAGTGTCTCTCTCTTACAGTTTACCTCGTATGCAAAAGCCATTCAGAATGAAGAGGACTTTTGTGGAACATTCCAAGAAAATTCAAGATTTTATATGTTATGAAAATATCTTAAATATATGATATTATAATTAAAGTCGTTAGAGCCATTTTTGAAAAACTCAAAACTTACGAAAAATGTTCCACGTAAAGGGCAGTGGGGAGATTTTCATGAAAATCTTTGTGTCGCATCTTTAAAAGATGCTTAACCTAAATACCAGGTCTTGTATTTATACGACTTTTCGTTTTTGGGTTATGCTGTTCACAGACACACACACAGAGGTTTTTTCTAAAAATACATTTTGGATACAGGGGGCCTCAAAACATGATTTCCGGTGAAATCTTGGTATCGAAATTTTGGGTGGAATGCTTAATATACGTAATAGAGAAAGAAAAAATTAAATTGGCCTTAGAATGATTATCATAACCTTTTTCAAACTTAAGACGTTTAATGGCACCTACTTTCCCCATAATATCAAGCAACCTTTAGTAAGATGTTTCTTTCCACAACGGTTAGTTTTGAAGATATTGTACAGTCTCAACGTAATTGGTCCACCCTGGATATCCCGTTAGAAAAATGCAATTTGTAATGTATTGCATTCGCATGTGCTTTGCTACTCACTCTTCTACAAAATATTCTTACAAAAGTTCATCCTTCTTTCCACTTGTTATTTGAGATAAACTTTCATTACACATTTACACACTCGTTGTGGGTATAAGAAAGATAGATTGGGCTAAAGCAGTAGTGAGATTTTTAGAAATCGGAATGGTGACTTACAATTGAAAAAAAGAATACAAATATGTATATGAAAATTGAATAACAAAAAATAACTCGGAATATCTGAACGTCACAAACAATTTTATTAGACATAAATTGGGTGTTTTAACTGGATCGCCATCTTTTTAATTTCGCTACCACGTATAGTAAGTAGTGGAAATATTGTATTCCACCCAAAAATTCGATACCGAGATTTCACCGGAAATATATGCTTTGGGACCCCCTGAATCCAAAAACGCAGTTTTGGAAACATGTCCTTGTGTGTGTGTGTGTGTGTGTGTGTGTGTGTCTGTCTGTGTGTGTGTGTGTGTCTGTCTGTCTGTCTGTCTGTCTGTCTGTGAACAGCATAACTTAGAAACGAACAGTCGGATAAACACCAAACTGGTATTTATGTTCAGTATCTTCCAGAGATGCGACACGAAGGTTTTCAAGAAAATCCTCCCTCCCCATATTACCCTTTACATGGAAGATTTTCGAAAATTTTAATTTTCTCAAAAATGGCTCTAACTATTTTGATTAAAGTATCATATGTTTAAGATATTTTCATGTCAAATAAAATGTATATGATGAATTTTCTGGGAATTTCTCCAAAAGTATTCTTCATTGTGAACGCCTTTTGCATAACTGGTAAGCCATAAGAGATAGACAAAATTTTACTACACAAAAAATGTACATCGCGTTAAAATACACAATTTATGTCATTTACATTTTTTTTGTTGAGTGAACCATTTTCGAGATATTGCTTGTTATTCCCTTAAATTTTTCAATACTTATTTTCTTAAATGGGAATTCGTTATTAATTTTTTTGCTTGGATATGCAAAGAGTATTAATCTGTGGTAAAGGGAATGGTGCTGCACCTAGCAACCAGCTATTAAGAGATATGTATGTGCTTAAAGGCTACTGTATTTGTATATTGTCCTTGTAAATATATATTCCCCTTACATCTACAAGAAAATTAGCTATAAGATAGAGTCTGCAAATGTTTATCTCGATTAACATGAAGTAGATGGAGAATAAGCGTTTGTAAAAATAGTTTTTACAAGAGTAGAGAAAGTCATGTGAGTGCAACACATCAGATTTTTTAGTTATATTATGCATTGTATCTTATGGTTTACCAGCTATGCAAAAGTCATTCAGAATGAAGAGAATTTCACAATCTATTCGCAGAAATTTAGGATATGCATTTCATTTGTCTTAATGTCTTAATCGTATATTATTTTAATCAAAATCGTTAAAGCTGTTAAAAAAATAAAATTACGAAAAGCTTTCCGTGTAACTCGGAACGCACATTTCAGATGAAATGTGGGTATCAAACTTGTGGTTGGAATGCAATACTTACCAAATGTACGTAGTAGAAAAACTGAAAAATTTAGTGCCACGGTTGGGGTGTAGAATCACAGTTCCACGCCTTATCCAATTGATGATTTAGCAATAAGCTACCGTGATCTATGCTACCTAAGGTACGCTAATGTATTTCTGTTATCAAATTCGTTTCCCCGGCGAGTCTATTCTGCCTGAGATGCCGTACATTAAAAACGACTTTCAGTGCAGCTAGTATTTGTTAATTTATGTTAGCTACACCTTCAAGGCTAATTGGATAGAAATCTTATGCACACCAAGGCGTAAAAGTGAATCAGATTTGAAGAAAGCATTTGTCACGCTAGTAGAGAAACAGGCATGCTGCATTTAAACAGGTCAAACGTTGAGCTACGCCTTTCAGTACGCATGTAAATGTAGATTTCGAATGCTTTTGCTGAAACTCGTCATTTCGCAAATATTCATGTGTAGCAAGCGTACGCTGAAAGCATATAAAATACACGTTCTACCGCGTGATACCGTATTTGTTAACGGGAGATAGAAATAAAGAAATAATAGTAAGGTTGTGGAATTATTTCAATAAGTAATTTCTGTATATTCAATCAGTGTATAATTTAATAAGCTTGAATTGAAATAATTTGTCAGGAGAAAAGGTCGTTAATGATTCTGCTAGGAAAAGTTATTAGTAAAAATGGTGAACGTGTTAAGCACACAGATTCTGGGATTGCAGTTTAGGGTCAAATTCAGTAGGTTTGCAGGGTCACTTAGGCAGAAATTCTAAAAAATAGAAAGGCACTTAAATTCTGAGAGTCGGTAAGGCCCATTAGAGTAGCAAGAAAAGAAACTGCAGTATGCCATTTCGGAAAATAAGAGAGAAAAGGAATTCTTAGAATTTAGTAGTCATGGAATAAAAGTTGTGTTTCAGATGCTTAATATTTGACAACGTATAACGTAGAGTTTTGTTGGGGCAGTTCTAATGTAGGCATGGCTTAAGTTAATGTAAAGGCTTGCATTCGTAATCAGACACACATTCGCATTGGCATCCGTACACACAGTCGTGCACACATTCATGCATAAGGTGGTGATTAATTGTGCGTTGTTTTGTCATTTGTCAAATATCGCGGATGTGTGTGTGTAATCAAAGTGTCAAAACCCTTGAATAACCTTTATTCTAATTCTATAATGTTCTGAAGTTTCTGGATGCCGAAAGCTTCTAATAACCCTTATGAAAGAAACTTTGCTTTATTTTGTTTGTGTTTATCTTATAATCAAGTTCGTTAGCAGTGCATCCTAGGTAATTGTATAAAAACGGAAAACTGCTAAGATTAGAAATAAGGGAACCGATATGTTATAATTAACAACTAATATTATTTTTCTCGATGCTTACAGATTATGTATGTTTTCCAAAGTGGTTGATTTGTGGAAGTGCAAAATCTTACTTCGTTGCATACAGAGTGTTAATGAACTACACAGAAATACTTTCAGGGAAGTGGAGATGCCTTAAACGAGTAATTTGGAATAGGAAACGTATGGCCTGTCTGTTCAGTTTTCGAAGTTACGGCTATAAGTTTCTAAAGTGCCAGTACGCCACTGATTAATGATATCATTCGAGAGCACAACACATGAAAACGAAGAAACTTGAGTGTAGCCTCTGGCGTAATGGTTAGGACAGTAGCTTTCGAGTAAAATGTAGTCACTGAGTACGGGTCTCGTTCACAGCTTTTGCTATTCTTTTTGTTTTGAGTAGAGCACATTAGTTTTAAGTTCAAGTTTAAATTTATGCACCTTAATTTCAACATAGTAAATTGATTACAATCGTCCATAACAAAAGATTGAAACTTGGTTCGTCAGGAGAATGCTGGAGTGTATTCTTTCAACCCCGAATTTCCTGTCCCTACATTTCGTCCCATTCTGCATTTCATTCATATTTCATCCCGGTAGTCTCTTTCAGGGTTTGAAGCCGGGGATGGTGTTTTGGTACAGCCTGGCAGGGGAAAATGATGCTCTTTGTTACTCTCTCCGTCCCTCGGCTTTCGGCTGGCTGTCGGGATGTACGAACCTTCTTGTGGAGTAATGGACCTCTTCTGTGTGAAGTGAGCTCCCCGGTCTGCCTGTCCATCTGCCGGGTGTGTCTATCTGGAACCTTAGGGACCCTGCCATTGTTGTGCCGTTGCTTCTGGCTCCGGCCGCCCGTTGTTTCCTCTTGTTTCATCCTTCCTCCCGGTAACACCTCCTCATAGGGCGTAGGCACAATGTCCACTCTGGATCGTTGTCGAGTCCCCTTCGTAGTCAGTCCAATCCAATCCAAAATTACGTCAGTTCTATAGGAACTGCTAGAAATGGGGTTAGTGCTTTAACATCCCATTCAACAAACCTCAACCTCCCCAAAATGTTGTTAAAGAGCTTCAGAAACTGTACAATCAAATACTTATCTCAAGTAAATCACTATCATTCTCCTGGACTCCGTCTCATGTCGGAATTCTGGGAAATGAATCATTTTGTCCTCCTTAATTTACTTTGACTTTCACACATATACAGGGTTGACCATTTAGATTGGATCTGTACAATAAGCTATAACTAAGCGTTCTAGAAATATATGTCTTTAATAAAATTTGCTTTGTATTATGGAATATTTTGTATATTGCTTTCTTATTAGAAAATATTTTATAACAACATGTTAATTTTGTGATGAATAAGGAAACAAAATAAAAATGTTGGTTCCCAATTACGAAACGTAACTTGACCCTCAAATGATCATCCATGGATGGTCCATGCGCTCTTCGTACACAGCCATTCAGAATTTTCGTTATTATTTACGTTGGTGTAAGAAAAATTGCTTTATACAAAGTTCCTTATACAAATGTTGTTTGGTTTTTTATGAGAAGTGAGAAAACAACATAAAAATGTAGGTTTCCATTAAAAAAAATTTATTGACCCCCAAAATGATCATCACAACGTGATTCAAATACAGCAAAACTAATGGGATTTACTTTCCCCCATAATATCAGGCAACTTTTATTCAATAAATTTCTTTACACAACGCTTATTTTTGGAGATATTGTATAGTCTCAACTTAAATGGTCCACCCTGTATACCATTCTTCCTCTTCCGTTCTCCGCCGCTATCAGTCGCTTTTGTCGAGTAATCTTCAGAAATACTCCGAGTTTGTATTTTAGCATAACGTCCAGCATTACGTTCAAGCGAGTATTTATTTTTCTATTGAAATCCGTGAATGGAGTGGTAAATTTGCGCCTTAAAGTTTCAGTTACTCTGTATTCTAGTCGAAAATAACTCCATGTTTTCTCTTCTCACACAGCGAACTTACTATTCCCCTTTTATCATAAACATATTACATTATCAAGTGCACAGCCTTAAATAATCTAATTCAGTTCGTTCTCCTCGCACACAATTATATAAAATGCCTCTCTTCCCAAACACAGAATTATTTGATACTTTAATTAAATAATATTTATCTACTGATGCTGGTTCTAAATTTTTAGCAATCAGCACAATTCTGAATTAAGTTCTACGTTCATGCTTCCCCCACGTGGTCAAATGCAATTTAATTCATTTCAGCTTTTTTTAGCGCTTCAATCTGGAATTAATTGATATCTCAGTATTTTGTGTAACCACTATTTACTTCCTCTGTCACACAGCTTGTAGATGGAGAATCTATTATACCCAAACAATTCGATATTCATTTCAGCGGAAACACAGTTTTGAGACCCCCTGAATACCAAAAAAGAAGCACCTTTAGAAAATGTCAATTTGTTTGCTTCTGTGTGTGTGTTCGTTTCTGTGAACAGCATAACTCAAAACCGAAGAGTCCGGTAAATACCAAACTTGGTATTAACTCCGTTTCAAAACGGTATAGAAATAGCTTCAAAGCGTGGCATTATTGTGCATGTGCTGTTGTGCAATGGTCTTATGGCCCCAATGTTTTCATTAGTAAATGTGGATCTCCCGTACATAGACGTAACTGTTGTTCGTGTACTGTGAAGTGAAAACAAAAATATTGAAATAGCCAATAATAAACAGGAAACAAGCTGGCACCAGCAATGGCGTTCCAATAGAAGTCCAAAGACCAGCAACAAAGCCAAATGTAAGTAGAATGTTCAAATCATAACAATTGATAACTGAATGCCGTATATGTACTCGTAGCAGACGTACAATATGTTTGTGTACTGTATACTACTCCTGTCTTGCAACAATACACAATACATGTATTGTCACATTACATGTGACTTATTTATGTCTACGTAGTAAATGTAGGCTATAATTGCTAATAAAATAAATAATAGGTTCATGTTCCTCATTCTGGAATATTTTGCTTCCATATATTGGAAAACATAAATTACACTATTGTATACCATATTTTGGAACGTAGGTAGTATTTAAATGTTCGTCGTCCAAAGATATGCCACAAACATTTTCAAGAAGTCCTCATCTCAAGCTATTCTTACATGGGAAGGTTTTAATTCTTTTTTTATTTTATCAGTGATGACTCTAGCGATGTTGATTAAAGCACCATATGTTTAAAATACTGTTAGGACAAATAAAAAATATATCTTAAAGCTTGTAAAGTCACTGGTAAACCGTAAGAGAAACAAAAAATATTACTACACGAAATACGTACATCTGTTAAAGCAAGCAATTTACACCAAATAAATTTTTTGTGGTGTTATCTATTTCCCAAGTATTCTTTGTTTTTGGTCTGAATTTTCAAATACTTTTCTCAGGAGGAAAATCTTGAAATTGTGCTATTATTTTTTTTTCATATTTACACAAACAGAGAGCAATTTCAAAGCCACCTATAGCAACGTGTTCATAAAACATTTGACTATCGCTTAAGCCTACTATATTCCCCTAATCCCCTGCTGTCTAAAGCGAAATATGCAATAAGACAATTTCTGAAAACGTTTATCTCGCATAACATTAACGAAATGAAAGAACAGGCTTTTGAACGAATAGTATTTTAAATAATGGACAGAGAAATTAATGTGAATACAACAAATTCAGAATTTTACCTTTTCTACCACGGTATAGTAAGTAGGGGAGGTATAAGAACCATAAGAGATAAACAAAATTTTGTTACACCAAATTTTCTCGTTTAAACACACAATTTATGTCACACACATTCTTTTTGTAGAGTGAACCATTTCTGAGATATTCCTTGTCATTTATTTGAATTTTCCAATACTTGTACTTTTTCTCAAATGGAATTCATTATTCGTTTGTATGTCCTGGATACGCAAAGAGAATGGAATGCTCCACATAGCAACCAGCTCTTAAAATATTACTCTATCGCTTAAGGTCTACCATATCCCCCTTGCTCCTACAAGAAAATGTTTCTGCAAATGATTATCTCGGTTAACATGAAGTAGATGCAGAATGAGCGTTTGTAAAAATAGTTTGTACTATGAGTAGAGAAGGTCATGTGAGTGTTACATTTACGAATTTTCTCCTAGCACAAGATTTCAGAAAAAAACTATGGTTTCTATGGATACTTATTTAGTCAGTAAGATATTGCACATTAAGAGTATCACGGCGTACCTAAGGCGGTTTTCAGCTTAGAAGAAACTGAATCGATATTCCTCCTACACCTTCTTTAATAAAACCATAAGACGTGCTCAAATTCCCTATTGAAATATCCATTAGACTGTAGTTTCCTTAATGCACACATTTGCCATTTGTCATACGTGTGAGTCAGAAATAACCTTACTCAAGCTGCTTGATATTGAAGGGCAATTTCCAGTAAATGACAGCAGTAATACCTTCCATCGAAATGAAACTAGGTGGCACAACGTCGCGTGAAATGTCAACTATGAAAGTTTTCACAAATCGATGTTCTTGCAAACGATTTTAACCTCTAGATACCGTGCTAGAAAACTATCGAGAACTTATCAATCTAATCCTCTGGTGGAATCTCTCAGAATCGTGGTACCATCATCCTCATTACTCGCAGCAAAGAGAGAAGTTATACAAACAGGTCATCCTGCAGTTGAGAATGTGATATAAGGAATCGAATAATGCAGAAACAGCTTAATTGTTGACGTTACTCAGCGAGTGGTTTTGCAAGAATAAATAAATTATAATTTGGGGAGAACAAAAGTCCTTAGCCTCGCAAAAGTGTCCGGTAGACGTAGACTTAATCAACGAAGGGCGATACCTCGCCCGCTGCAACCTCCACAGCTCTATTGTGGCTACCGCATCCCCCGAGGAAGGGATGAAGCGAAGGAACCACAGGACGCAACAGACCGTAAGCAGACCGGCCATAGAGACACGCGGAAGCCCCTAACATTTCCAAGCTCGCAGACCCTTCACACTGCTAAAGCTCCCGACAGAGGACGTTGTATGACACACCAATCTAGCATCCCTCTCGTGTCTACGGGGAGTACTCTTTTCATTGTGCATGCATCTGCGCCATCTATCCGGCACCGCCATACGAGACAAAACTTAGAGCACACGCGATACATACAAAGGAAGCGGAATGGAAAGGAAATCGTGGTAGCGAAGAAACCCAGTATTCGTCTGCCGAACCCGGGGAAACCATGAAAAATCCATGGGTCAGAATGGGCAATAGCCAGGGATCGAACCCAGGACCTCCAGAATACGAGTTTGATTGCAGTTTGCATGCAGTTACTTGAACATTTAATTTTCCAAGAAGAGGCAGTATTTTTAATATTTAAGTGATATCAGTTTAATTATATAATATAAAATATAATAACAACCGCCTAAAAGCAATATCTATGTAGTAATATATAAAATGTATGTAACAGTCATTGTATTATGTTTATATTATTATCTACATGTATAATAATGTATATGAATGTATTACGTAGTTTAACAATGTAGAAGCTGTAAGAATAGAAGCCGAAAGTTGCTAACAACAAGGTAACCTTGAGGCAATAATGAATTAGAAAGTTTAATAAAGGCTACTAGTAATTCTTAGATCAGTAATGTAATGTTTAAAACAGTTTATAAATAGCCAATCGACAACTATAAAAAGCTTAAGTTAAATAAATGTATTCTATTGGGGTAGGCTTAGCCAATCAGAGACTTAAAATAGGGAAAAGGTGCAAATTCAAGCGGCAGACGTTACAAAACAGCGTTCCCAACCAGACGCTAGAGGATAGCGTACCTGAGCAGTTTGTTCGCTCAATACGTATTCAGTGTGAGACATAATAAATTCATTACGGGTAAATAATATAAAGTTTAGTGTTTAAAAGTGCAATTAATAAAAAATCTCACAGCTCTACAGTAGGATATATCATTGAAGTGTTATTTAATCGTGTGAAGGATTAATAAAAGCGTCAAGTAAACAATTATAATTTCGTAAGCTTTATTCTTTAGGCGCATCAACCCCTGCAAAGAGATACGTGTTTCTACAAATTACTACTGACTAAGCCGAGGCAAATATACATATATAATATTTTAAATAAACGTTAAAATACAGAGTTGATAAGTAAACGTGAGGGCGAAGGCCACCGGAAAGTGAACGTGGAGCGAAGGCCACCGGAAACTTTGTACCATACGTGAGACATCAACCATCTCTCTCTTAAGTTTGGCGCCCAAAGCGCGGTGCTAATAAAGTAAAGATATTCTACTTCAGAGAACAAAACTTGCCAACGTTCATGTATAATGAGAGTCTCTACCCACATAATTTACAAAATAACAAGCGTAAATGCAACACCATGTTTCGTAGTAATGGCTATATGAGTTGTGTTTGTATTGACCAAATTAACAGAATCCAACGTAGGCTATATATGACTTTTACTCCAATAACAATGTTTAAACTCTGCAAATTGAACATTGCTAAAACATCCTTCACAATACTATAAACTGGGTTTTTTACGAATAACAATTATTTTTAAAACTCTCTGTGTTTGCTTTCGTTCCCAGCGGCCGTTTCACAATAATTACATTATGAGGTTTATTCACAAACATGTTGATTAAAAATCTAGGAAAGGATCAAAACCAACGCAGCTGCCTTGGGCTATTCCGACCGCATGCTTCCTCTATACCTCTCTCGGTGTGTGTCTTACTTCTTCCTATATGCAGTTCACAAATGTTTGGAGGAGAAATGTTCTGTCGACACTCCAGTGCTGCTGCCACTTAATTGGTGAAATATCAGCCCATACCGTGCCCAGCGACTTCTGTTTCGCTGTCTTGATCACGAATGTTGAATTGGCAGACACAGCATGTTGTCTGCACGGTGCAATCTTGGTAGCTCGTGTAAGTAAATTCTGCTTGGAATGAAACATCCGCGACATGCCTTATTCATCATCATCTTTGATGGTTTAAGCCCTTTGGCTTGTTCCGGTCTCATCATTTAAACTGTCCCGTGTATCTTCTTTTAGGTCTGCCAATGCTTCTTTGGCCTTTTGGTGTATATCTTAAAACGAATTTCGTATAACGGTTATTATCCATCCTTTCCACACGTTGTTTCCAGTTATTTTGATTTTCTTCAATTCTTTCTAATAATTTGAAAACTCCTAACTCTTTACTTCTCCTTCTATCTTTTAAAGTATATCCTGCTACATGTCTGAAACAACGCATCTTTTCTGCTTCTATCTTTCTTTCCATTTGTTTGGGCTTTATCCAACATTCGGATCCACACGTTAGCACCTGAACAGCCATCACTTTATAACAGTTTATTTTTGTCTCTTTCTTGGTATTTTTTAAATTTCGTTTGATGGTGCCGCATATTTGATTGAATTCATTAATTATATTTATAATATCAATTTTTAAGTATGAGACGTTACAGCCTAAATAATTAAATCACAGACCTTATTTTACATGCATATTTTATGGACTAACAAATATTTTCTTTATGATTATTATTATTATAATTATTATTATAAAATAATTACTTTTGAAATTAATTATACTTCTTACAGAACTTAGTCGGTCTTGGCAACTTTGAATAGGGTCAACTGAATAATTCAATGTCATAGCCAGGATTTGAACACGGATCTCCAGCTCTCCGTGTGGTTGCTCTAACCATTGCGGTTGCTCTACTTCAGTGCTGGGTGTTTATGGGATTCTTAAGGTTTTACTTTATTATTATTATTATTATTATTATTATTATTATTATTATTATTATATAGCTAATTGAAGTTAACTGAAGTACTTGCGATTACAAGTCGCCATTGAGTTTGTCAACTCGAGTAAGATGCCTTGGTGATCTGTCTGGGAACCAAACTTGAGTCAACTGGGGAATTCAATGTCCCACCGGCTGGTTGTCACAGTAGCTCAATGGTTAGAGCAACCGCGCGGAGAGCGAGAGAGCTACATATTTTCTACTCCACGATATTTTCAACCAAAATTCTATGACACATTCCCAAGTATGTTCTTTTATAACCTCAATAAGTACATATTCAAGTACAAAGGCTTTGCATCTTCATTTTAATAGTTTAGTAATATACGAGGGGCGTCCAATAAGCAACTTTTCCTATTTTATAAAAAAATTACACACAATTGATCATGTTGAATTAATCTTATTTATATTTTATAATCCTTCTGTTACTTTTCTACATAGTCAAGATGTTTTTCCAAGAATTTTTGGGGACGTGACACAAGTTTTTCCAAGCCGTTGTTGTACTAGGTCGGGTCCTGTGCTCGCAACCAGCTGTTTTTTATTTCATCATCGGTGTTAAAAGTGCTTACCTTTGAGTTGGAGGAACATGTAAAAATCACTTGGAGCAAGCTCCGGTGAATACGGAGGATGCAAGAAGTCTTTACATTTGAATCTTCTGAGCTTCACCTGGATGAACAGCATTGACTCACCCACTAGCGTACACTCCCAAACTCACATACCTACAAGTTTTCTCTGTTCATAATATTTATATACATATATTGATTGTAATGAAATATTCTCGGCATTTGTCTTATTTTACATCAATATTCTATGGAGTAGCAAGTATTTTCTACTCCAGGGCACTATCAACATAAAATAAATGCCTTCTTCTCAAGCATGTTATTTTATAACTCCAATGGTTCGTATTCAAATACAAGCTTTGCAAATCCTTTTTGATGTTTCAGTAACTTATTAAATGAACTTAAAGGATGTTTTATAGCCACATGTCCGCCACATGGATTGAGTACTTTTACACACTAACATATCCACCCATAAATTTTCTGTGTTTATGTAATTTATGTAACTTAAAAACAAGAAAACAATTTTTAAGGTTAAACCGATTCTCAATAATAAAATAGAAAATATCAGACGATAGTTTAATATAAAATATTAGTTTTGGTAATTAATGATAATATTCTCTTTTCTTTAAAGTTTTAAAATAGAACTTATTTTTACTTTCTCTATGCTACGTACAGTAAGTAGGGGAAGTATTGCATTCCATAAAAAAATTGATACCGAGATTTCACCGAAAATACATGTTCTGAGGTCCTCTGAACCCAAAAAAAATAAATTTTAGAAAAAGGTCCGTATGTGTAGATGTGTCTGTGTGTTGTTAACAGTATTAACTCAACCTTAGAGTACTCTTCACTTGGAACATTTTTTTTTAATTTTGATTTTCTCAAAAATGGCTCTAACATTCTGATTAAAGCATTACATTTAACATATTTTTATGACAAATGAAATGTATATATTGAATTCTCTGGTAATGTCCCCAAAAGTCCTCTTCATTCTGAGTGCCTTTTGCATAACTGGTAAACCGTAAGAGAGAGACAAAGTTTGCACAAAAAAAATTAGAGCTCGTTAAAACACACAATTTATGTTAAATACATTTTTTGGAGTGAACCATTTCCGAGATATTCCTTGTTATTTGTTTCAATTTTCCAATACTAATATTTTTTGTGGGGGGATTCCTTATTCGTATTTTTATGTCATGCACAATCAGAGAATGGAATTCTCCACTTAGCAACCAGCTCTTATAAGACTTGACTGACGCTTAAAACTTACCTTACACCCCTTGTACCTACAAGAAAATTAGGAATAAGATAGCGTCTGTAAATATTTATCTCGAATAGTTGGAGAATAAGCTTTATAAAAATAGTTTGTACAAGAGTAGACAAAGTCATGTAAGTGCAGCACATGAAGTAGTTATTATTTATTTGTTTACGAAACTAATGTTTTATTTTAAACTATTAAAACGTTTGCTACGTGAAGTATCTTCTAACCGGCAGTATGCCCGAATGAAGTTTTGTAATTTTAACGTGGTAAAAAAGAACATAAATATTTTAGTATATAAGCAGTTTACCTTCTCGGTTTACCCTGGTGAGCGCTAAGTGGTCATGGAGGGTGACGGGCAAATCATATTTTGGACATTAGAATTATGGAGGCCGTTGTCTACGTCTTTATCAACATAAGTATTGTGACATAGGCCAACTGTCCCAAATCGGCGCCTACATCAGATTGGTCGAGGACGGAGACGTAGCACAGGGTGGACATCGAGAGGGTTATAGGTTTCAGCAGCAGGAAGGTGGTGAAAGTGTGACACTATTAGATATGCAACTCTGATTTTAAGAGAGGTTTCAATATTTCTAATAAGTAACCTAAACTGTATTAAAAGAGGGAGAGAGTTAGACAGCGTTTGGGTTTACCAAGCTGACGGAAGATGTCCGGCTTTCCATCTTCGTTGTGGTACGTAGGGCTAGGTCGAATTGTAAGCTAGTACAAAATAAATTTAAAGAGCTGACCGTCACAGAGTCCTACTAGACAAGTGGTAGATAGAGCCCCAGCCATTAAAAACTCTAAGACTCTAAGTTTAAATAACCGAGGAGTATGCTGACTAGCACTTTAGCCAGCACTGACGCATGCGAGTGTCAGCATGAATTGCCTAATCCATCCATGCGTCGAACATGAGGTGAACACTCCCCTAAAAAAATTAATCTATCATAACCTGTGATTGCATGGTATTCGGGAAATGACTCGCAAAATTCTAAAGCCCATTTCATGGAATTACTTAAACGAATTTGTCCTGAATATCTCGAAATTTGGAAAATTAGATTGATCACATTTTAGTAAAATAAAATAATAACCGCCACAACCAATATTTTGCGGGACATCATCCAGGAACGGATATTGAGCATCCTGCTATTCAAAATGGTAGTGCCAACTATAATTTCGCTAACATTATAAACCATTCAATGTGTCTTATAATCCCACATTTATGCAGTAGGCTGACATTGAGCAAAAAATTTCATAAATGTATCAGGGGATATAGCTACTTTTAAATGTTTGCCTTTTACCGAACAATTTGAGGAACGCCTACAACGATCGGTGTTCTTTATAGACTTATATTCAATTTAAAAATGGTATGCTATCAATAATTTTAAAGCTAAAAGGAATTTTCTAAAAAATAAAAATATTATATTGGATAACGATAACGTGACACGCTCGCTACCTGTGGCATTTATACAATGTAAGCCGAACCGTTTGGTTTTGTAAACGCAGTATTTCAATGCCACTCAGATGCCTATGACTGAGTCTTAAATAATTCACATACAAAATGAAGAGTGGATAAGGTACTAAAATAAATAATTCAGATTTTATATTTGAAAACATTCACATTCAATAAAGGTGAAAATGCTGAAACATAGCCACTACGGCTTGACTTTTATTTCAGTAGACCATGATGTATCTTGGTTCCTAGCTTAGACTAGCAACGATACTTTCCATAGTTACTACAGATAATGATTAGCTTTTGGAAAGATGAACACGGAATGTAGGTTTCAGTAGGAAAGAATATACCAAGATATTCAGTTTTATTTTAACTTTAACATATTTCACTTTTATCATTTGTTTTTACTTTCTCTGCCAGTATATAGTACCAGGAAGAGGGCGATGGATTTTTTCGGGCGTAAAAATCCTTAGCATGGCTTCCTTCGGAAGGAATATAAAGCCGGTGGTCCCGTGTCGTAGATTTACAGCACGCAAAATAACCTCAAGTCTAATAAAGAGCCCTCTGAGCAAAAGCTCTGGTCTTTCACTCCCAATATACAATAGTACGCTAAGAACCATAGTAGTTAAAGAGCGTCCATAAATAAAACTCAATTTAATTTTTTCATAGAGGTGTATACTAGGTAGAGAAGATACGTATTGCGTTCCAACAAAAAAATCCGTATGAGATTTTACCGGAAATACATGTTTCGATGTCCCCTGAATCCAAAAAAAGCGTTTTAAGCAAAAACGTCTGAGTGAAGGTGTGTATATTACTGTGAACATTATAACTCAAAAACGAAAGGTGGTATAAATACCAAACTAGGTATTTTAAGTTCAGTAGCTTCCAAAGATGCGACCAAAGATTCTCAAGAAAATGTCGCCCACTTCAAACTAACCATCACATAGAACATTAATTTTCAAATTTTTTGATTCTCTCAAAAATGATTCTAACGATTTTGTTTAAAATACCATATTATTAATTATATTTGCATGACAAATAAAAGGTACATCTTGAATTTTCTGGGAATAGCCTGTTAAGTATTCTTCATCGGGAAGTTCATTCGTTCATTATCTGTTTACCCTCCTCTTATGTAGGATTTACACCCCACAGGACTTACAGGTGGGTGCCTGGGGTCAGAGGCCCGTCGAGGAGCAGACACTCATGGATCAGATAGAACATCCAGGACGGATGATCAGATGGTATGGGATGAAGGAAGTAGATGAAACGAAATGTTGGTGAAATGGATGAAAGGAAAGGTGAAGATGGAGCAGTTGGTGGAATGAATGGCGGGGGAAACCGGAGAAAACCCGCTCAGACGCAGGTCCCTGGGATTTTACCCGGGCCGCCTCGGTGGGAGGCGAGCGGTGTAATCACTCGGCCACGGCGCCGCCTTCATCGGGAAGTAATTTTGTATAATATTTGTATAACTGGTAAAGGTTAAGCAATAGATAAAAACGCACTACACAAAAAATGCAGTTCTCTTTAAAACACACAATTTATTTTAGATAACTTTCTTGTGGCATTAGACATTTCCGAGATATTACTGGTTGGATTTTTTAATGTCGATTTTAAGCTTTTCGCGGTTACATTGAAAGGATATGGAATTTAAGGCCAGTATACAGCGTCAAGTTTATACATTTGATTAATGCGTTTTCCTTTGCATTTATAACTAAATGTGTAATGTAGCTTTTCTGTAAAGTCTTGTCTCGATTAAAAATAAAGTAAATATAAAAATGAGCTTTCGCAAGAATAGATACACAGTAATAAATAATTTAGGGTGGATAATGTCATGTGAATGTGACACATAAAGTTTCTTATTTAAGGATGTTACCACTTAGCTTTCTATCAAAAGCGCACCGCGAGGAACGACAAATTTTGTAATAGGCCTATCCTACTCGTAATCTTCCTCAGAATCGAGAGCAGACAAATGTTACTGTTGCTCTGAGGCTCACAACGGCCATTATTCTAAAGAACCAAATGATGGCGGCCCCACAGGAACAAGATCTCGTTCTAGATGTGTCACTCTCCAGGTAATAGATTGCCCATTCCTTTGATTCAGGTAGGATCCGTCAACTGTCATTGCGATATATTGTTTTAGCCCGATTCCATCTGTCGTGAGGTCTAAGCGACCATACACACTGTTCTGCACCTAAAATGTGTTATTTTTATCAGGAAATACTTTTATTTATCCAGATATCTCTGAGATTTACTTTTTCTGCTGCTTTTCTGTTGCTTTCACGTCCCCAAATCATTTAGTGGAAGAACTGTTCTGCATCACGTTGCATAAAAACAAACTTAATATCTTACCTCTCTGATAAACATTATTAAATCAGCAACGTGAAATAAAATCGAAGGCACCTTAATCGACAGTATCGTATATCGAACATCGGGCATTCATTGCTTTTAAGCTATGTACACCACAAAAAGTAACATATTATGATCGGCATTGAAACGATGGTTAGATTTGATTGTCGCTTGTTTACTGAATATATATTGATATCGAATAAATATCTACAGTGTACTGTGTTTCATTCGGTTTTACGCTTAGGATTTACTACACCATATTCTTCATTTCAAGAAATGTTTTAATAATACGAAAAAATTAAATCAGACATTATAAAATAAGATAATAACGCATTTTAGGAAATAAAGAAGTCAAAATTATCTTACACTGCACTCACAATATCTAAGGAGATGCTGTAGCTGATGTGTTACATTCATTTGAATTTGTCTACTCACTATCGCTTATTTTTGTATTTCTTCCAAAAATTATCATTATTACAAAATTTATTTTTAATATCTACATGTCTCATTGCATATTATGTTGAGATTCAAGGACGATAGAGAAGACTGAAGCAGCACTTAAATCTTTAAAAAGTGAGTAATCATATTGTGGCAATGAAATACCACTCTTTGTTAAGGATTACGAGAAACAAACGGATAATGCGTTTATCACTTCAAAAGCTATGTTAAATATTATAAATGTCTTACTAGTAGTAAACGGCACCAATCGGATATTATACATTCTGTATTCTAAGGAGATCTAGCTTTCGTCTAGTAAGCTTCATACATCCCTTACCACGTACCTAGTAGGTAGAGAAGCTATTGCATTCCAACCAAAATTTGCACACCGAAAGAAGAATTTTTTTACAAAAAGGTCCGTGGCGGTATATCTGACTGCCAATGTGTCTGTTGTGTTTGTCCGTGGTTAGGGGTACCATCTAGCCTCTAGTTCTCGAGGTCGTGGGTTCAAACCCGGTGGAGGACGATGGATTTTATGGGCGTAAAGACCGCTTTCTTGGAAAGGGCAGTAAAGCAGGTGGTCCTCAAATTTGTTAAAGAAGCCACTGAGCAAATTTTCAGTCTTTCACGCCCAATATAGAATGAGGACGCTAATGACCTTAGTAGTTAAAGAGCGTGCATAAATAAAACTCAATTTCATTCTTATTTATGCGTATGTGAAAGCACAACTAAAAAATCTGACTTAGTGCACTCACATGACTTTCTCTGCTCTTATGCAAACTATTTTTACAAACGCTTATTCTCCATCTACTTCATGTTAATCGAGATAAACATTCGAGAAACTATCTTATTGCTAATTTTCTTGTAGGTGCAAGGGGAATATGGTAGGCTTTAAGCGATAGTCAAATCTTTTAAGAGCTGGTTGCTATGTGGAGCATTCCAATCTCTTTGCATGTCCAGGACATAAAAAAATGAATAACGTATACCCATTTGAGAAAAGGACTAAGTACTGGAAAATTCAAACGAATAACAAAAATATCTCAACGGTTAACTCAACAAAAAAAAATTCATGTGTCATAAATTGTGCATTAACGAAATGCATTTTTTGTGCAGTAAAGTTTTGTCTATCTCTTACGGTTTACCAGTTACTTTTGGGGGCATTCCCAAAAAAATCAAGATATACACTTCATTTGCCAGGACAATATCTTAAAACATATAAATGATTGGAACCATGTTTTAGAAAATAAAAATTCTCGAAAAATGTTCCATGTAAAGGGTAGTCTGGGGCGAGGGGATTTTCTTAAAAATCTTGTGTTGCATCCTTAGAAGAGAATAAACACTCATACCAAGTTTGTAATTTATCCTACTTTTCGTTTTTGGGTTATGCCGTTCACAGAGAGAGACATAGACAGACACACACGGACATTGTTTCCAAAAATCCTTTATTTGGATTTAGTGCACCTCAAAACATGTATTTTCGGTGAAATACCGGTATCGAATTTTTGGGTGGAATGCAATACTTCCCCTACATACTATACGCAATAGAGAAAGGAAAAACGAAATGCGGAATGAATAGCAAATTTGGTATTTATGTTCAGTACCTTCAAATGATGTGACATGACGATTTTCAAAAAAAAAGGCCCACCCAAAACTAACATTTGCATATAACATTCTTTGAAATGCTTCATTTTCTGAAAAAACGGCTGTAACAATTTTAATCATCATAGAATATATTAAAGATATTTATATGAAACATGAAATGTGTATTTTGAAGTTTCTGAGAATATCTTATGAAGCCCTCTTCATTCGCCAGGAAATTTACAATCTCGCATAGCTGATAAAGAAGAATTGATGGACGAGAATGTACTAACAATAATTTAGATCCATTTAAAACACACTGTTTGTTATAAATACTTTTTATGCCATCAGCGTTACCGATATATCCGTTCTTAATGGTTCAAATTTTTAAATCCTCTCGATTTTCAGTTGTTTCTTGAGATGTCATAGAAAGAGTATGAAACTTTAAGGCCAACATATAGCGTCAGTTCTAAAACATTTGATTATAACCATTCCCTTTGTGTCTATAAAGAAATTGTAATGCAGCTGTTTCTGGAAGGTTTTTACCTCGATTAAATTTAATTAGGTAGAAAAATAAACTTTTATAGGACTATATCATATTAGACTTTTCCTCTATATCTTATGGTTAAGGAGTTCTATAAAACGTACCAAAATTATTCTGAATAAAGATCACTTAATAAGATAATGGCAGAAAGTTCAAACATGTAATTTATTATCACAATATTTTAAACACAAGGCCTTTAAATTGTTCAAGCCATTGTTGAGAAAATTAAAGGCTGTCCCCCTGTAAAGGAAGTTTATTATTAGCAGATTATACTAAATTGTTGTTGTCGCATTCTTGGGGCATAAATACCAATTCTGGTACCCGATGTTTAAGTCAGTATCTTATAAAGTTGCGATACGAAGATTTATAATAAAATCTTCCCCAAACTTCTTTCTTTACTTGGAAATATTACCGATACCATGATTATCTCAAGAATTGCTCTAACCATTTTAATTAAAATCTATCACCTATATTAGCTAGAGGCGAAAGAGGAAAAAAGAAGCCTATAGATATTATGGAATAATTTGACCTATATCAGCTATTGGTTTTCTAGGATTTGTTGTATGAACCCATCACATATTTACAGTAGGAATAGATGTAGATACCCGAGCTTATTTTGGATGTATTGCATTCCACCCAAAAATTCGATACCGAGTTTTCACCGGAAATATATGTTTTGACGCGCCCTGAATTCATGCAACGAATTTTTGGAAACATGTTCATGTGTGCGTGTGTGTCTGGTTGTGAACAGCATAATTAAATGAAACGAAAAGTTGGATAAATACCAAACTTGATATTTGAGTTTAGTTTCTTTCAAGGATGCGATAGGAATTTTCAAGAAAATTCCCTGCCCCAAGTATCCTTAACATGGAACATCTTTCAAAACTTTGATTTTTCAAAAAATGGATAACGATTTCGCGTAAAATATCATATATTAAAGATATTACATGACAAATAAAATGTATATCTTGAATTTTCTGGAAATATCCTGTGAAGTCTTCATTCAGAAGGAATTTTGTTCAATATTGTATAACTGGTAAACGTTAAGCAACAGATGAAAACGTACCATACAACGAATGTAAATCCCTTTAAAGCACGCGATTTATTTGAAATAAATTTTTCTGTGGCATAAGCGTTTTTGGGATATTCGTTATTAAAGGTTCGAATGGTTCAATTCTTGGAAATATTTTAGTCTCATTGCTTTTCAGTTATTTCTCGCGATTGCATGGAAACCGAACGGAAGTTTAAGTTCATCATATAGCGTCCAATTCTTAAACATGTGACTACCACTGTTCTCTTTGTATTATCTATAACGAAATATACAATGTAGCTATTTTTGCAAACTTTATTTAGACTAAACTGTAGTAGGTAGAAGAATAGGCTTTTGTAAGAATAGTTTGTATGCTCACTAATAAATATAGGGGATAGAAAAAGTAACAAGAATGTGTCATATCAGATTTTTTTTCACTATACACATTTTTTGCAACCGGTATTAACTGGAATCGTATTCATTTTTTGCCAATATGTCCTACAGTTTCGTTCCTGACGCTTTATCAAATGCCTTTTTATAAGCTATGAAGAAGATGTGTCTCTAAGCTGTGCTCTGTATGTTTCTCAATTATTTGTTTATAGAGAGAAAGCATTATCTGTGCACCTTCGTCCTTAAAACATCTTTGTTCTTCTAGTAATAGAACTTCTACAGAGTGAGCGAAAAGACTCCGAACCACCTGCGCGGTGTTTTTCCTGTCCGGTCCTCGGCGCTCGTTGCCGTCTGCTGCTAACATAGAAAGGCTCGGATGAAACCATACATAATTCTTAAAACTACTTTTAAAGGCTTTACTTACCAACTTTACGAAAGGAGATGCTGCAACTGGCCACCGTCGTTGTCTATACATTTTTGGCACCTCTTTAGGAAACTATACATCACTCGCCGCGTCTGCACTTGTCAAATACAGAAGAGAGGGGGGTGAAGAACGTAGAATTTCTTTTGCAAATCTAAGAAAGTCATATAGGGAAGTCCTAAAGCAGAGCAAAACAGCTTGGCAGGACGCAAAGGCAGAAGAGGTACGTCAAGTAGTCGAAAATGGGGAAATTGGTGACATGTGGAAAGTTATTAGACAGATTCGAAGGCGAAGGTCCATTCAGGTAACTATCCCGGCTGGAGAATGGATAAAGCACTTTAAAACAGTCTATGAAGGAGGGGAGTTTAGAATACAATTAAATACTTTGGCCGCTGAAGGGATGACTGGGGCTCCAATTGTGCAAATGCTTGATTATGAAATTAGCACAGCAGAGGTTGTTCGTGCAATAAAATGTTTAAAAAACGGGAAGGCAGCTGGTATAGAGGGCTTGTCAGCTGAGTTTTTCAAGATCTCGCTAGAAGTTAATAAAATGGTAGATTTCTATAGATAAAGCTTCAATAAAATATTTGAAGGCGGAGAATATCCGGAAGCATGGAAAACCGCCATTATCCAACCTCTTTACAAGGGTAAAGGGAGTTACAGCATTCCAGGAAATTACAGGGGTATCTCGCTGCTCTCTATATTTGGAAAAATTTACAGTAGAATCTTATATGAAAGAATCAAGTGTTGGGCCAAGACACATCATAGGATTTCTAAATTTCAGGCAGGATTTAGGGAAGGTTTCTCGACTATTGACAATGTCTTTGTTCTGAAAACAATAATTGATGACAATTTGAGAAATAGAGGTGGTAAGGTATATACTGTATTTGTAGATTTTAAAATGGCATTTGATACTGTAGAACGCAGTGCTCTCTGGGAGAAATTAACACGTAAAGGACTTTCGGGGAAAATGATTAGAGCACTTAGGGCAATGTATAAAGAAGTTAAGTTTGTTATCAAGACCGATCAGCACAATACATCAGAATGTAACATAGCGCAGAGGGGGGTTAAACAGGGTTGTATACTATCTCCGTTACTTTTTAATTTGTTTATTGATGATGTTGTTAGCGTGATGACGGAGGAAGACATAGATGCACCGACAATCGCAGACCAAAAAATACCAATTCTTTTGTACGCGGATGACATTGTAGTTCTTTCTAAAACGATAAAAGGTTTGCAGTCTGGTTTAAACGCTCTTCGACAATACTGTAGGCAATGGGGTATGGAGGTAAATATTCTTAAAACTAAAACAGTCACCTTTAAAAATGGATATGTGTACGGCCAACATGAAAAGTGGACCTATGGGGAGGAAGAAATTCAAAATGTTAAACACTTCGATAAAAACATGATAACGTACTGCAGCAATAAACAACACGCTGTTGTGGTTTTGCTGTGTAGTGTGAAGTGCAGTTTTGAGTTGACAGTGATGTGATATAATTCAGTTATTACGAGTTATTTATTATTTTGTCCTCTACTTAGTCACAAAGTATATTATGGCTCAGTATATGTTTTCTACAGCACAGCGTGTATTTATTTATGATTCGTATGTGTTAACTCGGTAGCTAGCCAAGTGAAAGTACGATTTGCAGAAATATTTCCAGGTGTAAAAGTTCCAGGCCGTACAATTCATGAACTTTACAGTAAATTTCAGGCCACAGGAAGTGTCCAGGTTAAGAAATCTAAAAGTCTGCATTCGGTTCTTACCGAAGTAACATTAGACGACATCGGTCATCGTTTGGAAAATTCTTCCCAAAAATTCCACGATGGATATTTTCCTAAAGAGCTGCCAAAAATGTACGGATAACGACGGTGTTTCAGCATTTCCTTTCATAAAGTTGGTAAGTAAAACCTTTAAAAGTAGTTTTAAAAGCGTTGTATGGTTTCATCCGCGCCTTTCTATGATAGCAGCAGACGGCAACGAACGCCGAGGGCGCGGACAGAAAAAACACCGCGCAGTCGGCTTGGAGTCTTTTGGCTCACCCTGTATTATGTTCATTAATCCGTTGTTTATGATCCCACTCGGTAAGAAAGTATTATTTCTGCTCCATACAAAGTATAGAAAGTTAGATCATGCAAATTTAATGGCAATTGGATAAGAGAATATCTTGCAGACATACAGGAGAGCAAATCAATGAGGAATAGTTTCTGCGGTCCAGACTGATCCACATACACCACGTAGTGGAAAGACATAGTCACACCTCTCTCTGGTGCACATTGCAAGAGCATAAATTCCGTCAATATTATCTGTGTTTGACGCAACTGCTGTAGGGCATTGACTCCAGTATCGTGCGGACTTCTATTGTTGAACTGAGGCCAATTTCTGAGAGAAGCTATTACCATTAATAATGTTCTGTGACGAAGCCACATTTTATGAACCGTCAGAACGTGTAGGGTTGGTCTGTAGACGAGTACAAGTTCACAAAGGGATATTCGGTAACAGATAGAAAGAATGGCAGGTCTCCGGATAGAGTTTGTGAGGTATTGCAGCAGTATTAGAGGATCAAATATTGCAGTGAATCAAGCAATCTTATGCATATGAAAAACATGTATTATGCCTACTCAAACTTGGGTAGAATTCATGGTGAAAGTACGCAGCATGATTACATTTTGAATTTTTTGTTTTGTATTTTGCTTTCTCTACTAGGTACCTAGTATATAGCTAAATTATTACATTTGAGATAGAATATCTCAAATTATTTGGCACCACGTTTAGGCGCCAATTTGAAGGTTGTATTGTAGTTCCACTGTTGGGGAGCCAAACTTGGTGGAGTAACTGTCCCACGTATGGTACAAAGTTTCCGGTGGCCTTCGCCCCAACGTTTAGCAATGAACTTTGTATTTTTGTTTCTTTAAACATCATACGTATATTTATGTTTGCCTCGGCTGCGTCAGTATTAATTTGTAGAAACATGTATATCTTTGCAGGGGGTGATGCGGCTAAAGAATGTAGGCTTACACAAATTATAATTTTTATTTCACTCTTTTTATTAATCCTACACACGATTAAATAACACTTCACTGATATTGGTAACTGTGAGATTATTTATTAATTACTTGCAATTTTTAACACGTAAACTTTATAATATTCTCGCCGTAATTAATCTTATATGTCTCACACTGAATACGTACCGAGCGAATGCACTGCTCAGGTACGTTGTCTTCTAGCGACTGGAATTTACTGCTTAAATTTGCAAATTTCTCTATTTCAAGTCTCTGATTGGCTAATCCTACTCCAATACAATGCTTTTATTTAACTTTCAGCTTTTCTGCTTGTTGATTGGATATTTATAAACCGTTTAAAAATTACATTATTGTTCCAAGAATGACTAATAGCATTATTAAACTTTCCAATTCAATGATTATTGCCTCAAAGTTACCCCATTGTTACCTCATTGTTAGCAACTTTCGAACTCTATTCTTACAGCTCCTACATTATTAAATTACGTAATACATTCATATAACATTATTATACATGTCCACAATAATATAAACATAATACAATGAATGTTACATACTTTTTATATATTATATTATACACATGTTGCTTTAAGGGAGGCTGTTATTATTTTTTTATATTATACAATCATTTATATGTTAAACATACTGCCTCACATTGCACCCAAAAATTCGATATCGAGATTTCACCTGAAATATATGTTGGGACCTCCTGAATAAAAAGATCTGTTGTGGTACACTCACATGATTCTGTCTACCTCTATCGTTTATTAGTGGGTATACACATTATGCTTAAGAATGTTTATTTTCGTATCTACTTCATTTTTAATCGAGATAAACCTTTCCGGAAATAGCTGTATTGCACATTTCCTTATAGATACAACGGGATTAGCGATAGTCAAATATTTGGGAGCTGGACGCTTAAAATTATATGACATCGCGATAAACCAATGAAAATTAACATGCCTTCAAAAGAATGACAAAGAATTGCACCATTAAAACGGATATCTCGGAAATATCCTATACAAAGGGTAGTTTGGGGTGCGTATATTTTCTTGAAACTTTTCGTATCACATCTGTGGAAGTTGCTGAACCTAAATACTAGTTTATTTATCAGATTTTTCGTTTTTGATTTATACTGTTCACACACAGACACATGGACGTTTTTATAAAAATGTTCAGGATGCTCAAGACTGTGTTTTCGGTGAAATTTCAGTATCGAATTTTTTAGTATATCGGGTAAATTGTCTTACTTTTGCCCGCATTAGGTCTTACGCTTGCTCTAACGTAATACTGCCAACATATGAATAATGCCACCGAAGCCGGTAAGATACTCAGCCTCAAAGCGTAGCCGAGAGATTGAGGGCCCTCAGCCTCAATGCGTAGCCGAGGGATGTTTTTAGGAGAGGAGTGGAGCCGAGGGATCTGGGCGTCCAAAACTCGAATGATTCACGTTCGCAGAAACAACAGCACATCGCATATTTAGTTCATTTCACTTCTTATTTAGGTTGGCAGTACCCACTTTGCATGTGATTTTTCGGAAAAATGGCTACGTTTGTTGGCTTCCTCACGCGATTTGCCTATATAAGTGAAAACCTAAACCGGGTGGGTAGGTAGGCACCAGATATTGCAGAGACCGCAACATGTTCTAAACTCACTCCTAAGGTAATTTATTTCCTTACTTTTTCAATTATACCTAATGTAGTTGGGCACAAGTTTAGCAATTTAGCCGAATGCACTACCTTCTACATCTATTTTGTACAGGCTAAAGCAAAATAAATCAGCAACAGCTACAAGTTTGGTTCGGAAATTGTCGGAAGCATTCGTTGACGATGCCTTCACAATACACAATGCGTTCATTGTTCATGAACAACGATGAGCAATGTTGATTCTGGATCAAGAAGGTAGAAAAATTAAAGAAAGATAGAAGTAGGGAGAAAAATGGATTACTGTAAGCTCTTATGACGTTAATTTAGAGCACTAATACTATATTTATGCTCAGCAGTGTTTCTTATGCTAGTGCTCCTCACTTGTCTGTGGGGACGCTACACCACTTCCGGTCAAAGAGGAACTGAAGGCTCCAAAGCTCATCGGAAGTTTACGGAGGTAACTGTGAATGTAAATAAAGATCCTGACCATAATAACTATGGGGAAAATAATGACTAAATAGACATTACTTTCTTGTAATTTATTTTAACTTATTAAAGCTAATGTGACAAAAATCCGATGCGTTGCATTCACATTACCTTTGTGGCAGTATTTTTAACACCTAAATAATTTCAGTCTAATTATATAAATTATATAAATTCAATAACAGCCCGCCTTAAAGCAATATGTGTATATAACGATACCTAAAAAGTGTATATTACAGCCATTGTATATGCTTATATTATTGTAAACATATTTAATAATGTTATATGAATATATTGCGTAATTTAATAATGTAGGATCTGTGAGAATAATAAGTTAAACGTTGCTAACAATGAGGTAACCTTGAGGCAATAATGAGCTTGAGAGTTTAAATGTTATTTGTGATTCTTGGAAGCATTAATGTAATTTTAGTGACAGTTTATAAAACATAGCCAATCAACAACCAGAAAAAGCTTTAGTTAAATGCAGGTATTCTATTGGAGTAAAAATAGCCAATCAGAGACTTGAAATACAGAAATTTACAAGTTTAGATGGTCGAAATCTAATCATTTGCCTGCGGACAGAGTTTTAAATGAATGCGAGATGTGTCCTCGAGAAATTATTTATGTATTTGTGTGAGACGAAAAATAGTATACTTCTTAAAAAGTGCAAGTATTAAATAAAAGTATCTCACAGCTCTCGATATCAGCAAAGTGCTATTTAATTTGTGTCAAGGATTAATAAAAAGGAGTGAATTACAACTTAAAATCTAAGTAAGCCTACATTCTTGTCGCTTCACGCTCTGCCAAGACTTCCTGTCTCTAACATAAATATTTAATACTTAAAGAAACAGTTTAGTTACAAAGTTAATATTTTTAAACTTGAAGCAAAGGCCACCTAAAAATACATTTGGGGCGAAGGCTACCGGAAACTGTTTAGTTGCTGTTGCAACTACAAGTTCGGCTCCCTAACAGTTGAAATACGATAAACTCCTTCACTACAAACTACTTCAAATCCGGTTTTCATACGTAGCAGCAAACAACGTAAAGAACAATACTACTTCACCTTCTATACTCACTCTTCTGTAAACTATTTCCAAATATGCTTACTCTGCTATCTACATTTAATTAATACAGATAAAACTTAAATAAACATTTTGTCGCAGTAGTCAGTTCGTGTTATCTTATTTGCTGAGCGCCTGTTATTGTTTTACTATTTTGAATTTTGGATTCTTTGTCCTCCAGCTAGCTATTATTACTCAGTCGAGCAAATATCTATGAACAGGGCGTGTAAACGGAAAGCAGTTGTTACTAAAAGATAACACTGATAAAAGAATTTGTTTTTTACACTTTTATTCCCGTCACACTTAATTAATAGTTCACATATGTAATCTTTATACACGCCTGACTGAAACTGTTATATTTCCGAATGTAATTACTGTCGTACGCGTACTTCACATTTTTGTAACTGACTTTACGACGCGAAAGATTCTGTAAAATTGCATAATGTGTACCTCATGAATGCTTCCTTAGAACTGCCTGACGTTTAACTCGCGAGAGAGATTTCTTAGAACTGCGCGAAGTTTACCTCGTGAATGATTCTGTAGAACTGCGCGATACTTGCCTTTGGCTCAAGAATTTATACTCCCTCACCCCGATATGCCTAAACATTATAATAGAGCTGTTATTGGTTACTAAATCGCGCCAACATTAGCGTCTGTTTTATAAGCCAATCATAATTACTAGCTCTAGGGAAGATATTCCCTCCATTTCTAAAGAAAGGCGCGCTACCCTGACGTCATTGTTTGTCTCATCTAATTGATAAACAACTCACCCCATCGCTTCATTGTTACCCGCTCCTATTGTCAGTTTCAGTGAGGCCGTGTAAACGTATTTCCTAACAATGCTTATAGCTAACAAACATCTAAAATCATTGTGATACAATAATGTTAATTTACAGTACAATATCACTCTGACATTCACAGTGTTGTGATATAAAATACTGCCTCAATTTACACTTAATTTTGTAAGGCTAAACTGAAAGTCTGATTTTTGAAAATCTGATGCGATATATTTACTGTCTCTACAATCTATTGTTTACTTGTGGGTACACAAACTATTGTTACTCAAGCTTATTTTTCCACACACTATATTTTAATTCAAATAAACCTTTGAAGAAATAGCTGCATTAAAAATTTCGTTATAGATACAAATGGAAGAGTGACAGTCAAATGTTAAGAACATTACCTGTATACAGGCATTAAAATTCAATACTGTTTCCATGCAGTCGCGAGAAATAAATAAATAAAAATCTGAAATACTCCGTCCCTGCACCTCATTTCCTATACCGGGACGTGCATTGCAAAACTTTGTCCTTTACTCTACATTTATCAAAGAACATCCTATACATTATCATTTTACATATTTCACTAATACCTAATAAAAACAAAATAAAAGGAAAATTATTAATACCTAAATTAAACACCCATATTTCAACTAATTGCTATCTGTTGCAAACCAGCAAAAATAAGTAACTGTAAACAGTTACTACCCCTAACAAACTATTTATACTAAATCTACTATTATATCTACCGGTACCCGGTAAAAAAAAGTGCTGGTATCCAGTAAAAATATGTCTTTATGAATTCTGCACTTACGTTTGTAATTTATTTCTTTAGTCATAATAAAGTTTATTTTAGTTTAACTTAAGATTTTACTATTAAAATATTACTACTTTTGTACAATATTACCACTTTATCACTATACTATTATACAGCCCTTTTTAATCCGATTAAAATTATTTAATTTGCTTATTTCATTATTATTGTGTGATTTCATTTTATTTATAGGTTCTTTAAGTATTAAATATAACTACGATATTTATTTCACTTAATTATTTTTTTAATTATTCCACTAAACAGTTTAGTTATACCTATTACACCCTTATTATATAATTAATTTATGTAACTAACGAAGTGAAATAAAATATCTATCTACTTCCTTTATTTACTTATTTATCACCTAAAATAGTTTTATCATATTACTTCACTTATCACTTATCGCTATTATTATATCTAACTTTAACTTTAAATTACTTAATTATTTACTACTCTGTAACTTCACAATACAATAAACTTCTTATATCTCTTTTCTTTATTAAATTTAAAATTACAATTCACTACTCTTCTTTAACTAACTTTATCTATCACTTCGCACTATTTCTCTTTTAATTTAACTCTATTACCTTTTAGATTTATAATTTAACTTACTACAATTCACTATTTCACACAACCTTCTTTGCACTATTTCACACAACCTTCTTTGCACTATTTCACCTTTTAATTCAATCTTTTATGAACATGTAAATTAGAACACTATTTCACTTCACTTTTACACAAACTAATTCTCATTTAAAGCACATTTTTACGTATTTTTGGTATTTGAAATTGGCACTATAATTTACAACATTTCACAATAATCTTCTATTGGTAGGTCACTGCTGCCGCACCATTTCCCATCCTCCTTGGCTGACTCCATCTTCCCTCTTTTCCTGCAACTCGCCACTCACACCCTGGTACCATCTTATTCCTCCTCCTCACTTTAATTATCATCTTCTGCTCCTTCTTCACTTTCACCATTTCTGCACCATTTCTCTTCTAATTTTATTAATTTTTATATAACAAAATATTCTAACCAATTCTTTTCCACTATAATTATCATCTCCTCCTCCTCCTCTTCTTCTTCTTTCTTTATCACCGCAATACTCCGCCATTCATCTTCTAATCTTATTCATTTAACAATATAAATTTTATCTGATCATCTCCCTGGTCATCATATTTTTCTTCTCTACTACTATAATTATCATTTTTCTTCTGTTCTTTTCTTCTTCACCTTCGACATTCCTGTTAATAAATTTCATCTATTCGTTTCTTTGGTTATATCCTTCTTGTATCTGCCCAATATTATTACTATTATATCACAAGAAACAATTCTATGTTTGAAAGGACTTTAAAGAATGACTAGGGAATGAGGAATTCGAACCTTTAATAAAGGACATCTTAGAAATGACATGCCACAAAAAACTTTTTTTGAAATAAATTGTGTGATGTAGTCTAATCAACTTTTTTTGTGTAGTACATTTTCGTCTGTCGCTTAACGTTTAACAGTTTATACAAGATTACACAAACATTTTCCAAATGAAGTAGAGTTCACAGACTATTCCCAGAAAATTCAGATATACATTTTATTTATAGTATAAATATAGTTAATATATGATATTTTAATCAAAATCGATAGAGACATTTTCTAGAAAATAAAACATTTCGTGTCACATCTTTGGAAAGTATTAAACCTAAATACCGCATTTTAGTATACGAAACACTGCAATCTGTGTAGATAAAACTATATATTATTCTATCATTTTTTCTTTTAGAATTATTTTTTCTCTAATTGTATGGTACCCTTGAAGTATTAAAGGGTTTGCTTTAGTAGCAGACGTTTTTAGTGAATAATTTTTACATAATTTTAAAATTGTCTTCGAGTTAGATATTAGAATATGGTCATCTGGGAATAAATGTGTATCTAAAGACACATTATTATAAATTTAACAGTTCCTAAATGTATCTGTCATTTTTCAGTGAAACTAATAATGTAGTATTATATATATATATATATATATATATATATATATATACAGTGCGTTTCCTTTACACAGGAGTCTCCGTACGACTTCTCCCGCGCCGGCCGCCGCAGCTCTGACTGCCGCCGTAACAGTTATTATATGCCGTAACCGGCTCACGTTCTCACAGTTAAAATTACACTGATAATAGATGCATACCTTATCATAATAAACATTGAGTCTTGTCCTTTTCAATCCACATATTTCTGGCACCTTTTCAGGAAATTTTCATGCACATTGGACAGTTCAATACACGAAATTTAGTAAATTCTTCGCCTGATGTTTTCTTTTAGTTTTTCCAATGTATGAGGTTTGATATATAACCAAACAGTGGCAAAAAAGGATGAACTTGTCTAAATCTTTATTGTTTATTACTCTTATATCCTTACTCTTATTCATGTTTCCATCATTATGTTATTATTATGTTACTAAATGTTTCGGTTGTAACGGTATTACTTACAAATGTTTGTGTATTTATGTTTACTTCACGCGTGGAAGCCATCTTGTGACGTCATTCATTTGTTCGGTTTGTAGCTCCATCTAGTGTTAGCAATTGGTGGTAGTATTAGTGTTTGAAAGACTTTTTAAGTTTTGTTTACTGTCCTCCGGCTAGCTATTATTTCTCAGTCGAACATGTCTCTTGATCAGAGTGTGTAAACGGAAAGGAATCTTTTATCCAAATGTAACACTGATGAAGAAATTTGTTTTACACATTTATTGTCAAACACGTTAACTATCACATTTATACATTGATCTTATCACTCGCCAAACTGAAACTGTTTTAATAACTTCATTACTAATCACTCTTAATTCGCGTACTTCAACTTTGTGTATAATTAACTTTATAATACTTTAGATTTTCGTAACTTGTGAATGTATAGCCGACGTATCTCATACAAATATTTTGACGAACTGACGAACTGAAGACGACGTGTAGTGCACAAAGAATTTTGATGAACTGAGCAACTGAAGGCGACGTGTAATGTATTGAGATTTTCGATGAACTGGACGCGATCTACCTCTGACTTGGCTTTTTATACACCCACTCCCCGATATGCCTAAAGATTATAATTGAGTTACTATTGGCTAATAAAGCGCGCCAACATTAGCGTCTATTTTAATATCCAATGAAAATTATGAATACATATGCTCTAGGGAAACATTCCAGAAGGTTCTCAACGAAAAAAAAACGCGCCAACATTACGTAACTTCCTCGTTTCCAATAATGATAAACAGCTCACCCCCCCTCGCTGCATTATTGCGCGCTATTATTGACAGTTTCAGTAAGGTCGTAGAAACTTACTTATCAACAATAATTACAGTCAAGAAACATCTCAAATCAATGTCACATAAAAATGCATATTCATATTACAATCATTATTTACATTTAAGTAATTTGTGATACAAATTACTGCATCATATGCCCCACTAGAAACATAATTATAAATATTTACAACTTGTTTGGAAATTTTATAATTGGGTTTTTAGTCTCCTAAACCTTGGAACACACGCTATCACTTTCACTTAATACTTCACACGTATTTAACACACGACATATGTTTTGTCTTTTTCTTGCCACTACTTACTGGCTCTGGTCTAATGTGTTTAGACATTAATCTAACATTACAATTTTTTTTATAGCCAATACTGTACCCTGAATTATTTATTTACTGTTACAAAATTGCTTACTTTCTTAAGTTGTTAACAAAAATTTATCAATTCAAGAATTTTTTTATTATTATTAAACATATTTACCAAAAATATTCACCCTCTACACAAATATATTTACTTCTCTTAAATCTAAGTACTGTTTCACATTTTCTGTTTGCTACATAAGTATTTGTTTTTAATTATTTTTACCCATTTTTGTTATTTTGTACTTTATTTTAACAATACTCTTGGAATTGTATTTACGTACTTTTACTTTAATATCATATTAAGTTTCAATCTTTACAGTCTTAATTTCAAATACTGTTACAGTTACAAAAAATTTAATTTTTTTTTTAAACATTTCTCTTTTTTTTTGTAATTTATTTCTCTTTTCAAATGACATAAATAATTAACCCTCTTACGTTGCAATACATTTCTCTGCAAGTCATCTTTAACTATCCAGCATTTACTTTACGTCTCATTGTTATTTACCCTCCTGGATCAAATTGTCGGTGGCTAAACATTACTCGTAGCTGTATCCTAACCTTCAAATTTTTGTTCATGAATAACCTCTTGTATTCATATGAAATTTCGTCCCCTGATAACATTTGAAAACAATCTAAAGTTTTCTGGTCCAAACATCTTTTGACAACGATCATTTTCAATGCTTTAGGTATCTTTTTAATTTGAAAATGCTCTGATAATTCTGCAATGAACTGTACTGGACTGGAGTTTTCGTTAAATTTTGGAAGTGGAAAATCACTTAAGATATGATTGTAATTTTGCAAATTCCCTACTCCCATATTTAAATTCTCTAGTGTTACTTGTGCACTCTGAGTTTCAGCATTAGCTATAGATGAAGCTGCCGCATCACTCACATTATTTGTCATACCTGAGGAACTACCTCTATCATTATTTTGTACATCTGATACATTCACATCACATATATTTTCCCTTGAATTCAATTCTAACCTATTTACAGTACCTTGCAGATTTTCTATTGTCTGTTCCAATTTTTTATTATTCTCATTTTGAACAGCTTGGTGTTTGTTAATTTCAGAAGTTAGCTTTTGATTCAAATCTTCAGACAATTTATTTCTCTGTGTTTCTGACTCCTTCTGAATTTCAGATATTTCCCCTCTGAAATTAACTTGCACCTGAATTAAATCTGCATTTGTAGCCTCCATCATCTCTCTTAACTCACTTGAAATGCTACTCATTCGGCTACCTAACTCTGTACATTTTATATCAACATGCTCTATTTTATTATTAACCTCACTTTTTTGGTTAGATATTTCCCTGCTCATGTCTAACATTTTCTTTGAAACTTCACCTATTTCATTTGCTATCATTTCCTGATTTTCATTTCTCATTCTCATCATACTATTTTCTAGCTCCATGAATTTCTTTTCAATCTCTTCCCTATTTTGATCTAATTTATGCTCTAATTTCTCATTACTCTTACCAATTTCTTCTCTTAATTCTTTCTTATTCTGATCTAGTTTTTGTTCTAAACTCTTACTAATATCTTTCCCTTAATTCCCTATGACTCTTTTGCATATCTTCCCTGTTTTGATCTATTTTCCTTTCTAATTTTTCACCAAATTTACTCAACATTTCCATAATCATACTAGTATCAGAATTAACATTTCCTTCTATTCTATTCTCACTTTCTGCACTAACATTTCCTCCCTCAAATTCTACAGTGTTTGAGCTATTTTCTGTAACCTGTATTGAATTACAGCTAACTGTTACATTATCCCCTTCCATCATTGTTTCTTCAATATTATTAGTAGCCATTGTTTTCTTTATCCTACCACTCCTCAAGTACATTTGAATGTTATAATTTTGTTTTTTAAAAAAAATTACTATACTCTGACCTTTTGTGATGCTGTCTGTTGCTGTTACTTTAATGTCCAGCTTCCTGCCCCTCTCTCCTAGGTTATATGTTGCTTCAGCGTTGTATTACGATGAATCTACGTCATTTTGTTGTTTTGTAGTTGAATTCCCCTGTTGCCTTTTAATCTCGGAATTACGATGTCCAATCATCCGCGTAGTTTGTCGTCCCTTTTGTTGTTTCTGGAATCTGCGTCTTGTAGTTCAGTTCACTTCTCCATTCGCCCCTTCCTGGTCATCTCACTTCTTCCTGGTTAATTCTGCCCCTTCCTGGTTATTCTGCTCCTTTCCTGGTCATCGTGTTCCTTTCCTGGTCACTTTGCCCCACGTTCTGGGCGCCAATTTGTAACGGTATTACTTACAAATGTTTGTGTATTTATGTTTACTTCACGCGTGGAAGCCATCTTGTGACGTCATTCATTTGTTCGGTTTGTAGTTCCATCTAGTGTTAGCAATTGGTGGTAGTATTAGTGTTTGAAAGAATTTTTAAGTTTTGTTTACTGTCCTCCGGCTAGCTATTATTTCTCAGTCGAACATGTCTCTTGATCAGAGTGTGTAAACGGAAAGGTATCTTTTATCCAAATATAACACTGATGAAGAAATTTGTTTTACACATTTATTGTCAAACACGTTAACTATCATATTTATACATTGATCTTAACACTCGCCAAACTGAAACTGTTTTAATAACTTCATTACTAATCACTCTTAATTCGCATACTTCAACTTTGTGTATAATTAACTTTATAATACTTTAGATTTTCGTAACTTGTGAATCTATAGCCGACGTATCTCATACAAATATTTTGACGAACTGACGAACTGAAGACGACGTGTAGTGCACAAAGAATTTTGATGAACTGAGCAACTGAAGGCGACGTGTAATGTATTGAGATTTTCGATGAACTGGACGCGATCTACCTCTGACTTGGCTTTTTATACACCCACTCCCCGATATGCCTAAAGATTATAACTGAGTTACTATTGGCTAATAAAACGCGCCAACATTAGCGTCTATTTTAATATCCAATGAAAATTATGAATACATATGCTCTAGGGAAACATTCCAGAAGGTTCTCAACGGAAAAAAAACGCGCCAACATTACGTAACTTCCTCGTTTCCAATAATGATAAACAGCTCACCCCCCCCTCGCTGCATTATTGCGCGCTATTATTGACAGTTTCAGTAAGGTCGTAGAAACTTACTTATCAACAATAATTACAGTCAAGAAACATCTCAAATCAATGTCACATAAAAATGCATATTCATATTACAATCATTATTTACATTTAAGTAATTTGTGATACAAATTACTGCATCACGGTATAGCTCTTTGTTCCACGATGTGCAATAGTTTATTTTTACCTGATCAAAGGTTCTTTAAAATCTATAAACCCATATACGAGGGTTATTTCTTGTTAAAACTGGATTCATTGCTCTGCGGTAACGTGTGAGGCTCGCATTCGGAAGGTCTCAAGTTAAATTACCAGTGGCCGCCCGATCTGACCATGGATTTTTCGTGGGTTTTCCTTGTTGACAAAAGCTAGTTCTGGAGTAGTATATTCTACCACAGATTTTCTCTCTCCCCCATTACCTCTCCTTTAATTTCCATTTCATGTTTCAGGTGGACTCTGGTGCTGTAGTTGGGTAGGTGTCGGGCAGATGGCGCAGATTAGGAACTTCTTCTCGGCCCCGCTAGAGGGAAGCTTGTCGTGTTTCACCGGTCCCATTAGAGGAATCTCTCAGAGCGACCCTCCTGTCGCAGGGTGGTCAAGCCCAGAACCGTTAGGGAACTCTGTAGGTCTCTATCGAACATGTGCCGACCTCGCTCTGCAACCCATACGTATCCTGCGGCAAGGGTATGTATATCACCTCATCCGTTCCGCCTCCATTGGGATCGAGGTGCTAGGTGTTCTCTTCGCCAACTAGTCCTATCCAGTCCTCTCCTAAACTGGGCCAGTTACATATGAGTGCTTCACGTTTAAGATCCACCAATATCAGAAAAATCCTGTAACAGCATTGGCAATACATCCTTAGGCCCCTACTCGGATAGTAATACAATTTTTTCATCAGAAAGACTGTCGTGGACAGCTGTTACGGAATCTATAGAGAGAAGCGTGTAACTAGTTATCAGATTGTATTGAATATAGAGAATCGAAGCAGATAGAACAACGAAAAATTGAAGCGTATCAAAGACATTAGGTACTGCTACACATGTAGATGTTCTGGCAATTCCATATGACGGTTAGAATAGCAGCGAAAAAACCGCAGCTGCCACAGAATGTAATTGAGTATGAGGGGGCAAAACGCTTTTATTGTGCTGGTGTCTTCCCCTTCAGCGATTTTTAGATTAATTAAAATATTTTGCACAGTGACCATGATACGTCATTGTGACGCTTTGACATGGATAGCACAATGCATCCCATTATGACGGCTTCTCTTTATGTTTTACTCGTTTATTTTTTGATTCCCTCTTTCCATTGCACGGATCCCGTTTGTCTGTCCATTCATGCGCGAAGAATTGATTTACAAACAACGGTTTTCATTTAAAATGATTGTTGCTCTAGTCTTAAACGTAAAAAACGAGAAACGTGCACGTCGAAATATAGAATCAGTCTTATTGCATCGTCACATGGCAGTATTAATTTTATAGCAATAACAGCATTTGTTCTTCTTTCATGTTATTCCTTTGATAATTGGAGATGCCATATCGCTCTCTCACTCTCCCCACTCCCTCCCTTCAAATCCTACAGTAAAAATCGTTTTCTGTAGGTTAAAGAAATATACTTGCAAAAGTTGTCGAAAATTATGAGAAAAAAATTGAAAAGTTACATTCACATGATTTTCTCTACGCTCTATCGCTTATTAAGGGATGTACAAGCATTCTTACGAATTATTACGAATAAGCATTTGGTTTTCGTTCATATTATTCCTTTGGTAATTGGAGATAGCAGGTCCCTCTCTCTCTCTCTCTCTCTCTCTCTCTCTCTCTCCGTCTCTTCAAATCCTATAGTAAAACGGTTTTCTCTGGATTAAAGCCATGAACTTACGAAAATTGTCGAAAATAATGACCAAAATTGAATTGTTGCACATATATGATTTTACCTACTATCTATTGCTTATAGGTATATACAAATTATCCTTAGGAACTTAATTTACTGTCAATTTCATATTAATCGAGATAAAACTTTCCAGAAATAACTGCTTTAAACATTTCTTTATGGATAATAGATAATTAATCTTAAAATTCCATACTCTTTGTAACATTACGAGAAACAACTGAAAATCGACAGGACTTAAGAATGACAACGTAGTAAACAATTGAAACCAGTAATAACGGACATCTCGGAAATTGCTGATACCACAAAAAATTATTTGAAATAATTTGTGTAGTTTAAGAGAACTACATTTTTCGTGTAGTATTTTGGTCTACCGTTTAACGTTTAACAGTTACACAAGATTATACAAAACTCCTTCCGAATGAAGTGGACTTCAGAAGCTATTCCCAAAAATTTCAAGAAATACATTTTATTTGTCCTTATCTTTAATACATGGTGTTTTAATAAAGATGCCTAGAGCCATTTTCTAAAAATAAAAAAACATATTCTAAATATGTTCCATGTAAAGGGTACTTTGGGGTAATGGATTTTCTTGAAAGTCTTCCTGTCGTATGTTTGGAAGGTACCGAATCCAAATGCAAAGTTTGGTATTCATTCGATTTTGCGTTATGCTGTTCAGATACACACGCGGACCTTTTTTGCGTTGAAGGGGTCTCAAAACATGTATTTCCGGTAAAATCTTGGTATCGAATTATTGGGTGGAATGCAATACCTTCTCTAATTACTATGTACGTGGTTAAGAATTAATAAGATTTGTGCAGTAATATTCAGTATTTTTAAATGGGTATATAGTACTGCAGACATTAAACTCATTGAATACAGGAGCACAGTTTTGAAGTCTGAAATAGCTTCTTTGCTCTTAAAAGCCTTTATTTTCTTCATTTTTGTTCTTCAGTGCTCGTTATCACTCAAATTGCTTCCTTAGGAGCAAGTCTTTTCTAATTACGTTAAACATATCACTAGGAGATAAATACAATGAAGTGTATGCCTTCAAGCATTAGTTTTTATTAATTAAAGGCTTAAATTGCAACAGTTTAGACTTTTAAATTGGTATTCTACAGTAGTCTTTATTTGCAAATCATGTGATGATTTTTTAAAACAGATATGTTTGGGACACCAAAATGAAAACCAAACTGGTTGCAAAGTTTTGAAAATTGCACTGCAAGGATAATCTTTTGGAGATTAATAAAAAACAGAAAACTTTTTTTCTGGGTAACTTCTCACGGATTAGGTCATAAAACTGAAACTTCGTTACAAAATATATATATTTGGTGTGTGCATTCACATGCCTTCTCTACTCACTATTCCATAAAATATTCTTACAAGTGGTTATTCATTCGAGAGAAACTTCATTACATATTTATGCGTTTCATCATAATATGTCAAAGAAGCATAAACCAAAGCGACAGACCGAGCTGTTATAAGCATGTCGTTATGTGCTTTGAAATACCATACTTGCATGACTATGAGAAAAATCTGATGGGTTAACTCACATGACTTTCTCTACTCTTTAACAAACTATTTTTACAAACGCTTATTCTCCATATGCTTCGAGATATCGAGATGTTAATATTATTGCTAATTTTCTTGTAGATGCAAGGGGAATTGGTAGGCTTTAAGCTATAATCAAATATTTTAAAAGCTGGTTGCTATGTGGAGTATTCCATTTTATTTGCACTACCAGGACAAAAAAAATTGAATAACAAATTTCAGAAAAAGTATAAGTATTGGAAAATTTAAGGGAATAACAAGCAATATCTCGAAAATGATTCTCTCAACAAAATAAATGTATATGACATAAATTGTGTACTTTAACGCGATACACATTTTTTGTGTAGTAAAATTTTGTCTATCTCTTATGGTTCACCAGTTATGCAAAAGTCGTTCACAATAAAGAACATTTTTGGAGACATTCCCAGAAAATTCATGATATACATTTTATTTGTTATGAATATATCCTAAATATATGATATTTTAATCAATATAGTGAGAGTCATTTTTGAGAAAATTAAAATTTTCGATAAATGTTCCATGTAAAGGGTAATCTGGTTTGGGGGTTTCTTGAAAACCTTCGTGTCGCATCTCTGGAAGATACTGAACCTAAATACCAGGTTTGGTGTTTATCCGACTGTTCGTTTCTGAGTTATGCTGTTCAAAGACACACACAGACACTCACACGGAGATGTTTCAAAAATGCTTTTTTTTAATCAGGGGGTCTCAAAACATGTATTTCTGGTGAAATCTCGGTATCGAATTTTTGGGTGGAATACAATACTTCCCCTACTTACTCTACGTAGCAGAGAAAGTAAAAATGAATAGCTACGAGGGCAATCCCAGAAACATCCGACCTGACATATATATAGTGGTTGTTGTTTCAAACAAATGACAATGGAAGAAAGTACCACCCTTATAAAGCTTAAGTTTTAAGTTTGACGATGCTACATTGTTTGGTAATTGTTTGGCAGCCATTAATACGGAGCTCCCTCAGCGAATTCGTAAACATGGATAAAACTGGTCATGTTATGTGATTCAATACTTTCATTTAAAAGGTCTTAGTCCAAGTAATATTAAAGCTGAGATGGATTCTACTCTGGAGGATTCTGCTTCTTCGTTTACTGCAGTAAAATATTGGGTGACAGAGTTTAAGCGAAGCCGTAGGAGCTGCCAAGACGAACATCGCAGTGATGGACCACGCCAGAAATTATCAAGAAAATCCACAAAATGGTATTGGATGAACGTCGACTGAAAGTGTGCGAGATAGCAGACATCGTAGTCATTTCAAAAGTTGCTATACGTCGCACACTAACTGAAAAATTACATACGAGAAAGCTGTGCGCAAGATGGATGCCACGTTTACTCACAATGGAACAAAAACAACATCGTGACAAATGTTTCAGTCAAGCGATGTTTCAGTTTAGCGATGTTTCTCCGCAGTAAAGCCTGAGCTTTTGCGTCGATTCATAACCATGGATGAAACGCGGGTTCATCACTTCACAGTTGAGACTAAGGAACAGTCAAAAAAGTAGATTGAAAGGGAAGAATCGGCTCCAAAACAGGCGAAGATAATTCCATCGGCAGGCAACGTCATAGCGTCAGTTTTATGGATGCTCGTGTGATAATTTTCATTGATTATCTTCAAAAAGGAAAAGCAAACAATGGCGAGTATTATAAAACTTATTTTAACGTTTGAATGATGGAATCAAGCAAAAACGGCCGCATTTATCGAAAAAGAATGTTCTGTTTCATCAAACCAGTGCACCAGTTGGCACATCCAATATCGCCATGACCAAAATCAATAAGTTAAAGTTCGAATTGCTTCCTCATGCATCGTATTCGCCAGACTTAGCCCCTCTGATTGCTTTCTGTTTCCAAAGTTGAAGAAATGGCTTGGTGTTAAAATATTTGCCAACAACGAAGAGGTGGAGTTTACAGTAGATGGTTATTTTGCAGAACTCGACGGTTCTCACTATAAACAGGGTATAGAAGCGATTAAACATCGCTGGGAAAAGTGTATCGAGGTGAAAAGAGACTATATAATAAAGATTTTCTTCCCATAATGTTTGTGTTTTCTTTGTTATGTCAGGTACTTCTGGGACCCCTCGTATTTCCCAGTTGAGAAACTTATAAACAATAACATCGACTATCTTGGAAATGGTAAACTCCTCAAAAGTAAGTATGCCTATGTATTATATAGTGCGTTTTAACGAATTATACATATGTTGTATGTAGTAAGACTTTGTCTTACGGTTTAAAAGTTAAGTCAGTTTCAGAATGAAGAGGATTCTTCAGGCTACTCCCAGAAAATTGGAGATATATGTATATTCGATTTTCACGCATACATCTTATACATAGAATATTTTAATGAAAATCGTTAGAACATGTACCATGATAAGTTTTTTTTCACTCTTGAATCTCTGTTCAGAACAAGAAAACTTGAGTTACGAATTATAAGTATGGCTCTAAATATAAGATAACCAAGGCTAAGGTTTATTTCAGATACTAATCACGTCTAAGGAAGATATGCTCTCTAGCGACTTGTGGAATGGATTACCAGATCTCTGGGGATGAGCGGTCACGAGATCGAATCCCCAAATGCTTTCGCTCCCAGGAGAACTTTCCAGCTCTTGATGATGAACATTCCCTGAGGATTTCTGGGGAAGATTTTGGATCCCGAACGCAGAATCGGGTTGAGTTACAATTACTAATTAGCCACCTAGTTCTCTATCAACTTATGCTTCCTTTGAAAAGAGAATTACATTTGTAGCATAGAAAATGAAGGGTACAATTATTAAATATTTATATATACAGGATGCTCCAAAACTAATCGTTCAAATTAATACAGGTAGTAGAGAACATCGAAACAAATATATTTCGATAATGAAAATATGGTCTCTAACGGCAATTTCTCATGCTAGGGACGATTTCCACAAAGGTAGTTAAGCATGCTAATTACAGCATTGGAATTCACAGAAGCTGCTCGAATGCGGGACCATTGGCCTGTCTGCACGCAGTGCATCGTTGGACCATTGATTGACGTGTTTGTTCGAAAACTTCTGGCATCCTTGCAATGGTGTCAGCAGCGACAGCAATTCTAGCGACGAGATTATCTTCTGTTTCCATATCTGTTTCATACACCAGCTGTTTCATATGACCCAGATGATGCAATCCAGACATTTGAAGTCAGGTGAACTGGATGGCAGGCCACAGGGCCACCTCGGCCGACCCATCGATTTCCGAAGGGGCTCTTAGATGATTTCTCAAAGCAATACTGAAAAGGACTGGCGCCCCATCGTGCTGGGAGTAATCCTTTGTTTAACACTCAGAGGTACATCCTCCAGCAGTTTTGGAAACACATGTTCCACGAAGATGCGATAGCTCCGTCCGTTGAGGTGGAATGGAAGAATGTACGGTCCAATCAACCTATCACCGAGAATTTCGTGTTTCCAAGCAGACCTCAGAGACAACCATTCATACACAGAGCAACTTTAAATGTCAGTACACACTCCCAGTCAGCGACACAACAGCTTACGTCAACACCATTCACAAATAGTTCCCTAAAATTGCAATTTGGCTTCAGGGAGCACATGCTCCTTATCGAAATAAATTTGTTTTGATGTTCCCTACAATCTGTATTAGAGAAGAAGTCTGTATATGTATGTGTGAGTGTATATATACATACACACTCACATACACATATATATAATATATATAGAGTGAATCACCTAAAACTTGCAGCTCAAATATTTCGGAAATGGATTGACTAGGGGCTCGTACATTTAGCATGTAAACAGATTTTAATAATACTGAGAAAGTGTATTTTTGAGCAAACATACAATTCTTAACGGAACAGTGCCTAGTAACATCAACAGAATAAAGTTAGAGTAAATTAGAATGCCACGCTCTTTGTTGCAGGATTCTAGTGCACGTGGTTTACGAGAAATCGTATTTTGAAAGGTTTCCACCCCAACAATTCTTTGCCCTATTCAATCTGCTTAGTTGCTAGGTACGATGTTGTTATGTTTGTTTGCATTGTGTTTTCTGTTCATTCATTGCATTGCGACTTTCTGATCAGTTAGTTTGAGACAGTTCAAGCAGTACGTCGTGAGTGGAAGGGGGATTTACTAATTCAGAAAAAGGCGACATGCTCATGGTGTATGGAGAGTGTGGAAAGAATGCAGTTCGTTCCTGTACAGTACATGTACGCGAAAACGTATCCCAATAGACGTCAACCACCTCGGCAATTATTTATCAACCTCCTCAACCATCACGTCAAAGTGGTACTGTAACACCTAGAAAACGTAACAGAAACAAACAAGTGACTGGAGAAGAGGCAGAAATTAATGATTTTGGGGCCGCCGTTGTAGTAGATCTACAAATTAGTTCCTCCCGCACAATCGCACATGGAAGTGGCATAAGTCAGGAAAGTGTACTACGCATTCCCCATCGACATAGGTTCTATCCCTATCACATCTCTCTTCATAAAGAGCTGCATGGAAACGATTTTGAGAATCGTGTTAACTTTTGTACATGGGCATTAAGACATGATACTCCAGATATATCACATATCTTGTTTAGTGATGAAGCAACATTTACTAATCATGGCCAGATAAACGGCTAAAACATGCACTATTGGTCTGTTGAGAATCCCGTTGGCTTCGTCAGGTGAAACGTCAGCGTTCATTGAGTTTAAATAAGTTTGGTGTGGAATAGTGAACCATCAGCTTATAGGCTCCTTGATGACGCAATACAGATACCATCCGTTAAGCACTAAGTGAAGACAAGGGTGGGCGTAGTAAGCGAGACGGCAGAGATGGCTTGTAATCGCCACTACTATCACTATACTACTATGATATAGTGACTACACTCTCAAAATGTTGGGTTGTCACATAAGTGGCTAGTGTTAATTTTGCATGAAGGCTGACATCAGTAAGGCGTGTTCTTCTTCATGATTTTAATGTGCTTAATTTAGCAAAACTTGTTCACAGAAATACATACGTAAGAACCGTACATAGCTGTAATTCTTGCAGCAAATAATCCGAGACGTGGATATTTAGAGGGTATTTATATCAGTTCTATATTTATATCAGTTTTTTTAGATGTTTGAATATACAAGGGCGATCTCAGTAGTACCCGAACTAACAAAGAAAACACAAACATTTGGTGAAAAAACACCTTTATTTCCCTACATACTCTCCTTTTAGCCGGATACGCTTTTCCCAGCGATGTTAAATAGCTTCAATGCCCTGTTTATGGTGAGAACCGTCGAGTTCTGCAAAATAGCCATCAACTGCAAACTCCACCTCTTCAATGTTGGCAAATCGTTTACCACCAAGCCATTTCTTAAACTTTGGAGAATGAAAGTAATCAGAGGGGGCTACATCTGGTGAATAGGGTGCATGAGGAAGCAATTCGAACTTTAATTCATTCATTTTGGCCATGGCGATTATGGATATATGAACTGGTGCATCTTTTTCGCTAAATGGACTGTTTTTGATTGATTTCATCATTCAAATGCTGCAATAAGTTTTCATAATACTCCACTTTGATTGCTTTTACTTTTTTGAAGATAATCAATGAAAATTATCCCACGCACATCACAAAAAACTTGACATGACCTTGCCTGCAGATGGAACTGCCTTCGCATTATTTGGAGCCGATTCTCCCCTTTCAAACCACTGTTGTGGTTGTTCCTTCGTCTCAGGTGTGAAGCGATGGACCCAAGTTTCATCCATGGTTATGAACCGACGCAAAATTTTGGCTTTATTGCAGCGAAACTTCGCCAAACTCTTGAGTGAAACATCCTCACAATGCTGCTTTTATTGATGGTTGCCAAACAATTACTAAACAACGTAGCACCCTCAAACATCAAAGTTAGGCTTTATAAGGGTGGTACTTTCTATCACAGTCATTTGTTTGAAACAACAATCGTTACCTATACGTCAGGTCGGGTACTTTTTGGATTAACCTCTATGTAAAGGAACAGATTCCTTAAGTTTACTTTTCACAGAAGTTTTGTTTTGGAGATCAGGAACCTCAGATTGCAACTCTGACTTTACCTTCAAATGGGTGTATCAAAAGGATTTGCAAAAAGAGAAATAATTTTTCCATGTTTGTAAAATCACAAAACTATCTGTCTGTAAATGCACTAAGTTCCAGTATTTATGTATTACAACATCAGAGTAATTTTAGGACTACAGATAAGATAAATGATGAGACTTGCGTTCTTGCAAATTCCAAACATTTTTCATTATGAAAAAAGATTTCAGCGCATCATACAGGTCAACAATAAACTGACCACGACATTGAGGACGGCAGTTCAGCTTCTTCAATTGTTCAAAAATAAGTTGTGAAAGCCAAATCGCAGAGGGGCATCTTCGTCTTCTAACTCCCGAACTTGATCTTCCTGAAAGGTTAGCATTTATGTTGCATTATTTTGAATTACAGTGATCATAATCAAATAACAAATTCCTAAATATTAATAATAAATACAAGAAAGGATATCGATAAATGTAACATGTAATTATTTAAAGCACCTACTTCTTAATGAACAAAGGAATCGAACTGCACAATTCAAAATAACGCCGGAGCATTTTACCAAACCACGTACTTCAGTGTAATATGGCAGCTCTTCGTGTTCCACTCCTAGGTCTTTCAGAAGACTGTACAACTTTAGAGAAGACCTAATTTTGTTAATAGTCATAACAACATCCATTGCCTGTTTTTATTCACAATTAACGATAAACCGTCTCGAAGGGGAGGTACCTGTTGTTATATAATATCCTTAGAAATGCTGCTGATCTGGTAGCCTCTGACAGATGATGTTGCACATGACCACTGGTGGATGCAGATGTAGATTGCCTCCATTGTTTTCAGGTGTACGTCTTGGATGTGTATGTATACTTAAATGTTGCTATGTTTTACGTGTGCTGTGTCTGTTTGACCTCGGTAAGCTATAATTTTCCGGTAGGCACATTGCTCTAAGCAGGGTGTTGTATAACGACTGAGGATATATAAGTAATTTAACACATACGACTCAAAGTGCTAGTAATTAAATATATTGAAAATTTCTAGGTTACTTTCACATACAACACTGATATAAACTGATAAACTTATTTGCATTGCCAGTATTTTGCGTGCACACGAAATGTTTTTAAGTACTCAAGCTCTTATTAATTATTAGTGTAACTAGGGCAATTATTGTATCACTTGATAGGTAATGCAGTTATTCCTACTGATCTGAGGTAATAACTATACTTCTGTATGATTACGGCACTTCTTTTGCAATATTTTACATAGCATCACGCGAGCTTCTACGCACCATGCGGGCGCGATACGAGGGAAATGGAGAATTTACAACAGATTCCGTAGCATTGCTTCTGTCTATGCCTAAAAGTTTGATCTTGGCTTCAACTGATTATTATAGTGACGTACTACCCTATGAAATGATCTGTACCATAGAAATCTTATAGAAGCGTTTGCTGGCTTTAAAATTATCGAATGTTCTAGAAACTTACTGATTGTTATGTTTTACTCACTGTTAAAGCAGGATATGTTTTGTTGCTTTCATATTGAACTCACATTGTTACAATCTTTATATAAACTTGTAACTGCAAACACGAGGTACTTTTGTCTTTGGTTTAAAATATTAACATACGTATATTGTCGTAACATATAACTCCTTAAACGTGTAACGTATATGTTGTAGGATGGTAATATCATTGTATTTGTCGGGAATAATTAGCTAACAATATTTAAAATATTTAAGCTTTGTTAGTAGGGACTAAACGTTTTTGGATTAGTAGTGGATACTGTCTCACAATCCTTCCATGCAGTACCTCCTAATGGATAATGCAATGGAAAAAAGCATGTTTTCAGGGATTTGTAACATTTTATTGTATAACAATGTGTAACACACCTATATAAAGAATTTAATGTTGTATATACTATTACTATTTAAAATATTGTATTTCATTGTAATCATGTTGTGTATTCTAAATTAGTCGTTATATGACTTTAAAGTTGAAGCGACAATAAAGAATATATAATAAAAAATCTGACGTGTTACACTCAGATGACCTTCTTTACTCTCGTAAAACTATTTTTACAAACGCTTATTCTCCATATACTTCATGTTAATCGAGATATCGAGATGTTAATCTTATTGCTAATTTTCTTGTAGGTGCAAGGGGAATTGGCTTTAAGCGTTTAAGAGCTGGTTGCTCTGTGGAGTATACCATTCTCTTTGCATTACCAGGACAAAAAAAATTAATAACGAAGTATTGGAAAATTTAAGGGAATAACAAGCAATATCTCGAAAATGGTTCACCCAACAACAAAAATGTATATGACATAAATTGTGTATTTTAACGCGAACTAAATTTTTTGTGCAGTAAAATTTTGTCTATGTTTTATGATTTACCAGTTATGCAAACGTCGTTCACAATGAAGAATACTTTTGGATACATTCCCAGAAAATTCAAGATATAAATTTTATTTGTGATGAAAGTATCTTAAGTATATGATATTTTAATCAAAATCATTGGAGCCACTTTTGAGAAAATTAAAACTTTCGAAAAATGTTCCATGTAAAGGGTAATCTGGGGTGGGGGGATTTTCTTGAAAACCTTCGTGTCGCATCTCTGGAAGATACTGAACCTAAATACCAAGCTTGGTGTTTGTCCAACTGTTCGTTTCTGAGTTATGCTGTTCACAGACACACACACGCACACACACAGACGCACACACGAACATGTTTCCAAAAATGGTTCTTTTGGATTCAGGGGAGTCTCAAAACATATATTTGCGGTGAAATTCGGTATCGAATTTTTGTGTGGAATACAATACTTCCCCCAATTACTATACGTAGTAGAGAAAGTAAAAGTAATTACTTTGGTCTCCCTACCAGAACTTTCTTTTCCCCAATCATTGCTGGAGAATCATCTATCGCTACTGTACCAACCTTTTCAAGCCTGTTATTTTTTACTTTCTCTACTACGTAGGTATAGTAAGCAGGGGAAGTATTTCATTTCACCCAAAAAAATTGGATACCGATATTTCACCGGAAATACATGTTTTGATGTGCCCTAAATCCAAAGAGCACTTTTAGAAAAGGGTCCGTGTGTGTGTCTGTGTGATTGTGAACAGCATAACTCAAAAACGAAAGGTCGTATAACTACCAAACTTGATATTTGGGCTCAGTATCCTTCAAAGATGCGGCACGAAGATTTTCAAGAAAATCGCCCCACCCTAAACTATGCTTTACATGGAACATTTTTAGAGAATTTTGATTTTCTTAAAAATGGCTTAAAAGATTTTGATGAAAAGATCATAGTTTAAGATGTTTTCATTGTAAATGAAATGTATATCTTGCATTTTCTGGGAATATCTCCAAAAGTCCTTTTTATTGAGAATGGCATTTGCATAACTAGTAAACCGTAAGAGATAGATAACATTTTTCATTACAAAGAATGTAGAGCTCGTTAAAACACACAATTTATGTCATACACATTTTTTTTGTAGTGAACCTTTTCCTTTGAATTTGTTTGAATTTTCGAATAGTTATAGTTTTTGTCAAATGGCAATTCCTAATTTATTTTTTATTTAGTTATTTATTTGTTCTGGATATGCAAAGAGAATGAAATGCTCCACATAGCAACCAGGTCTTAAAATATCTTAAAGCCTTCCTATTCCCCTTGTACCTACAAGAAAATTAGCAATAAGATCAAACCAAGATCTCCATTGCTTGTTTTTCTTCAGAGAAATCCTAAAGTAATATTATGTGTTGATTTTGGTTCACCTTCAAAATGTGTTAGTGGTGGAACCTTTATTGAAATGCAGTTTATGCACACGTTAATATCGAACGAAGGTAGCTTACAAACTCACTAAGTTTATTTTTAATATCGTTTTCAATGAATTCTGCAATTTTTAGTAATCTAGTCTTGACTGTGTTAGGAAACAAACGTTTATTTTGAAAGTATCTGCTTGTTGAGGACATATTATTTTAGCAACATCACATAAACGTGACTTTATTAACACTCCATTTGTAAAAGGTTTCACTGTTTTTACTATTTTTCAAAATATATGATAGTTGTAATCAGCTGCTTTTGAAGCATAATCGGAGTTTGTATATTGTCATGTCTATCACATTTGATAGATTGTACTTCCTTTAAGCTGTTGTCCGTGCCTGCCATAGCATGATCTTGGTGATGTTTTACATAATGTAGTTGCATATTACTGCCGTTGACATTAATACTCTGGAACATAATAAACATCGCACATTTTTGTTTTGACTACAAAAAAGTCTTCTCCCAATGAGCCCTAAATGAACGTTTTCGCGGTTTTAAAAACATTTCACGCATTACCCAGACTGTGCCACAGCTAATGACCGCCTAAGCCAGGGAAGGGGCTTCAGTGAGGAGAGAAATGTTGTGACAAAGCTGCATCAAACGTCAGGCGCTGTCAATTTACGATGCCTGCTCTAAAACTAATTTTTGGTCGGGATGTAATTCTTCATCTATAATGGGTAAGCAGTAGAAGAAGCAAAAAAAAATAATTTTTTCTAATAGAATCGTTTGAGACAGAAGTAATAGCATTTCTTCAACTGAAATAGTTAAATAAGGTAAATATAATACTTTTATTAGAATTTATAGAGTTTAGAAGACAAATGAAAGTGAATGTTGAGTTCCCTTTTTAAATGGAAAAGCTACGAACCTACGTTCAACTCTTGATGAAGTCGTATCGATTTGGCTTGCAGAAAGGATTTCTACGTTTAGTTTCAAAGTTTCAAATACAGAATCAGCTGCCTCCAAGAATGCTTCTTTAATCATCTTCTCATCAAAAGACCCTTCCTTTCCTTTCAAGAAAATTCAAGAAATGAACTGACAGTAGCTGCCTTGTTTTTATCATTTGTTTCAGTGAGTAACTTCTCTGACTCAGTAATTGATTTTTTTACTTCTGATTTTCTTTTCATACTTCAGTGCTTGCTGTGAATTAGAAGATGTTTCGTGGTGAATGTTTTAAGCTCTGTTGAAAACTCTGTTTAAAGCAATGTTCGCTCTCTACAGAAATCATAAGCCCTTTTGTCTACCAATTGCTAGCAAGAAATTTAGAATTCTTCTGAACTCTACTTATAAAATACATTCCGCCGAACTTCTCTGATCGCTGATCTGTGAATACCAAGAAATAAAAGTTGACGGTAAGATGATTAGCAATTTCCGGAATTCAATTGTATATAATTAAGTTGTTCCCCCTAAGCTGATTATACGCTGTATTTCATGAAATCTGTGGTTACTTTTAATTTGCCATATGATTTGAATGTTGGAAGCATAGAATCAGACTGAAAAATGTGAAGTAGTATTTATCTTTACGTTATTAGCCCCACTTTTTGGGCACCAAACTTGAGGTAGTTGCAGCACCACGTACGATAAAATCTTCTTCGCCCCAACGTTCACTTTTCCGGTGGCCTTCGCACCCACGTTTAAAAAATCAACTTTGTATTTTAATGTTTATTTAAATATTATATATATATATATATACCTTGTATGCCACGGCAGCGTCAGTATTGTGCAGAAACACGTATCCCTTAGCAGGGCTTGGTGTGGCTAAAGAATAAGGCTTACGTAAATTATAATTGCTTACTTCACTGTATTATTAATCCTTCATACGATTAAATAATACTTCACTGATTTATCCTAATGTAGAGCTGTGAGATTATTGTCACTTGTACGTTTTAACACGTAAACTTTATATTATTCACGCCTTAATGAATTTTGTATATCTCACACTGAATACGTATCGAATTGTTCGGAAACGCTGCTTAGTAGCGTCTGCCGCTTGAATTTGCACATTTTACTCTATTTCAAGTCTCTGATTGGCTAATCCTACTCCAATATAATACTTTTATTTAACTTCAGCTTTTTTCTAGTTGCTGATTGGCTATTTATAAACTATTTTATATATTACATTATTGTTCCAAGAATTATTAGTAGCATTATTAAACTCTCTAATTTATTGTTGTCTCAAGGTTATCTCACTATTACCTCATTCTTAGTAATTTTCGGCTTCTATTCTCACAGCTCCTTCATTGTTAAATTACTTAATACATTCGCATAGCATTATTATATATGTGCATAATAATATAAACATAATAATGACTGATACATACACTTTAAACATTATTTGTACACATATTGCTTTAAGGTGAGTTGTTATTGAATTTTATATTATATAGTCAAACTAATATAATTTAAATATTAAAAATACTGCCTCAAATGGAATGCCATTGCCGCAATTTGAGTAATAGATGTTCGGCTTGCATTACCGTTACTACAAATTTCAGTTACAGAATACATGAATGATAATAATAATAATAATAATAATAATAATAATAATCATCATCATCATCCCGTGAAGGGCTTTTAACTCCTAACCTGACTGCCGACCTCACGCCCGCATACGCACGGCAGAGATGGGAGATCATCCACCGATGCCGAGAGGTGATGTGACCAGCACCACACATCCCTCAGCCAGCATGTTGGCCTCTATGGCCGAGATTGCTATCTGTTGCAGTTCCTCACTTTCCTCACGATGCTGAGTGTGCACCGGTCCTATACCCGGACTTAAAATCCGCACCTCAATAACTGGGATCGAACTCGAGCGCATCCCGTGGCCGGAAACCAGAGCTTCACGTCTAGCCCACAGCCTTACGGCGCAAGAATTAGAGAACGCCTTGCAGTACTCTGAGAGGGCATACCTTATTGGCGACCTAGGAGTAAATGGACGGAGGGGCCTCCAGTCACTACACTAGAATAGGCCACAGTGGGCCCTTTTTGCTTCCAAGCTGATTCCTGGGAGAAAGGAATGAGATTTCAACCCGAACGGCAACCAGTTCCGGACGACATACGTGCTGGCATGTCGGGGTCCCTAATGATTCCAGATGGAGCCCATTCTAACGCCGGCTAACATTGCCTGATCTCCGTGCCCCTCGGAATCCCGTGGAAATCGAGCCAGCTCCTAAAAAGGGGGACACCACAGGGTCACCAAACGCCAGGGAGAAATCTTTTCCTAAGCGCAAATTCCACCGTTCTGCCGCAGCGCATAATCGCTGTCACCTGACCCATTAACTCTGAATCAGATTAAACGTAATATGGTAAAAAGAAATAATCAGGAAGTTCGTGGTAGAAGGGGAGTCATCCCAGCGTTCGCCTACCGATCAGTGGAATCTACGAAAACGCCCATGGATACAGTGACTGATCTGATAGAAGTCGAACCGGCACCTTCCGAATGCAAACCATACAGTTTATGGGGAAGTCATCTCACTGGGTCATTGGGTCTTACACTCTTGTAGGTTCTTTCAAGTTCCGTGGACAGTTAACCAAAATTAGGCTAATCAACGATTGTTTTTCTAAACAAACCGTATATAGTCTAAAGCTGGGAAGGCAGAATCGGACTGAAAAATTCAGAGCCATAGGCTTGCCGTGTGTATCTTTAACGAACTGCGGTTAGAGAATGCATTGTGGTACTCAAATTCATTTTGAAAGGACATACCCCAATGACGACTTAGAATCGTAGTACTTTAAGTACCGGGCCTCATAGTTAACCATTATTAGGTTAATCAATGTTAATTAATTGTTCTTACACGCAAGTTGTATTGTAGAACAAGTTTGAATGTGGATTCAGGCTGAAAAATTCAATGCAACAGCTGTGGCATGTTCTCTCAAAATGAATCTGGGAACACATTTTGGTTTTTTCGGAAAAATGTGAGTCATTTGGGGAATTTAGTGATGTATCGGCATGTTACAAATTTAGCTCAGTTGGAAGTAGTGGCACGGTAAGCCGAACATCCGTGGTTCAAATACCAGCTATGATATTGACCTTTTTAGGCTGATTCTTGCTTTCCAGCTACAACAGGTGGCCCACCAACTCATCCTTCGTTGAAGTTGGATTAACCCGCATAGCACGGACGCCAAAATGTTTGCCTAAGCAGAACTTTAAAGCGAACCTTACAAAAGAAGGACCAGTGCTTGAAAACCAAAACAATAATTGTTGTAACTGTGCTCTCAGACGTTAGAGCACCTGTCTTATTTGCATGGGGTCTCTGGTTCGATTGTTGGGCTCGAGAAAATGTTTTAAAACAAGGTAAGTTCGTGATATACCAACCCTTTGCCCGGTGGATTTGCCATGAAAAACAAACAGCACAAGCTATAGCAGTTAATGTGTGTTTTCAAGCACTGGTCCGGTATTGATTCTCCTTTATAGTTCTGTTCAGTCAAATCCTTTGGCATTCGCGCTATGCGGAATAAACTAATTCCAGCGATGGAAGTCTTTTGCTGGCTACCTGGTGTGTGTGTATATATATATATATATATATATATATATATATATATATATATATATATATTTTGAGAGCGGTTAAATTGTTATAGCGGCTGCACCACTTTTTGGCACCAATTTGAAGCTGTTTTAGATCACGTACGTAATGGATCCAATTTGCGGGAGATATGCTTCTAGGAGTTTTCGCCCCACGTACGGTACAAACTTTCCGGTGGCCTTCGCCCCACGTTTACTTTGTGTAATAACTATCTTCACGTTATTTATTTAAATATTATATATGTATGCCTCGGCTGCGTCAGTAGTAATTTGCAGAGCACGTATCTCTTTGCAGATCTGATACGGCTAAAGAACAAGGGTTACACAAATTATAATTGTATTGTACTTTGTTTATTAATCATTCACACGATTAAATAACACTTCACTGATGTATCCTACTGTTGAGCTGTGAGATTATTGTTCATTTTACTATTTAACACGTAAACTTCATATTATTCTCACCGCAATGAGTTTTTATGTCTCACACTGAAACTATACCATACCGAATCTAAACTGCACTGCTTCGTTACGCTTCCTTAAAGCCTCTCCTGCCTGAATTTGTGCATTTGCTCTATTTCAAGGCTCTGGTTGGCTAAGCCTACTCCAATATAATATTTTTATTTAACTTTAAGCTTCTCTAGCTTTTGATCGGCTATTTATAAGCTGTTTTAAATATTACATTATTATTGTTCCAGGAATATTTATTAGCCTTATTAAACTTTCTAATTTATTATTGCCTCTAGGTTACCTTATTGTTAGCAACTTTGGGCTGATTAATTTGTAATTCTGTTTGCTACGGAAGGCAGCTTGCTTCTATTCTCACAGCTCTTACATTGCTAAACTACGTAATACATCCACATAACATTGCTATACATATACATAATGATATAAACATAATACAATGACTGTAATATACACTTTTTATGTTATTATACACATATTACTTTAAGGCGGGCTGTTATAAAATTTTATATTACATAATTATACTGATATCATTTAAGTGTTAATAATACTGCCTCAATTTGTAACATGAATATCTCAAACTAAGCATTTGAAGCTTTTTGTCAGTTTTTTGCCCGGTATATTAGGCCAACAACATTAGTGTTTGTAATGATTAATCTATCTTAGTGAGCACGTTCGGGTTTGCTTAGTATTATTTTTTCTGCAATTCATTTCATATTTCTAACGACTATAAAGTCCCTCAGAATGACGTATTTAAACACGTTTATGGCATTACACATATTTTAGTGTTTATCTTAAATCTGAGGTTGTGTTTACTTAAAAGCATCATGCACTGTTCTGTTTTGTTTTAACTTTACATGTTCAATACATGCTGCATCATTCTGCATTACCCTTTCATCTCTTTGTCATTATTTACATCCCATAGAACTATATTACTGGAAATAAAGCAGAGGTCAACGCGTAAATAGTGAGAAAAAATAACAGATTCTGACATGTGAATGCCGCAAGGTTATCTGTATGGGATTTGTTTAAATTCACAAAATCATAATAGCAGTGAATCTTGGTATTAACTAAAAATTTCAGCGTAAAATATACCAGGTGTCCGAGAACACTCGTTTCAGCCGTTTTCTCTAAAACTACAAGACTTGTTTTTCACAAAAACAACTTGATAACCGTAACCTACTTAAAGAATCGATCGGTGGTATTTCCAATTTCCGGAACAAATCTGAAGTGGGGGTACTTATGGTCAACTTTGAAACGTTAAGTGAAAACATGGATTGTTTAAGGTATCATTGAATGGAATTTTAAAATAAAACAACTTTTACCAAAATGTTTTCCATCTTCTAATGTTTACTCACAGACTTACCCGTCAACATTTTGCAACGTTGCTTAATCGTTCCTCTGCTGTACGCTTACTGATGTGGCTTGAACACGATGGCTGTCCGGCTCACTTTTCACTTAGAGCTCGGCACTTTCTTTACTAGTTGTTTCCTGGACGGTGGATTGGACGAGGAAGATCAGTACGTTGGACGGCCCGATCTCCTACCTTAACACCAAACGACTTCTGCTTATGGGGGAGAATTAAAGATATTGTCTACCCGGTGCAACCAAAAACTAAACAAGATACGAAAGAAAGACTTCAAGCAGCAATGATGAATTTCTTCTTGGCATCAATGATGTTTGGAGTAGGAGAAAATCAAAATGTTGTGTAGCACAGGCTGGTGAACATTTTGAACATTTAGAGTGAGTGTTTACAATCATTACCATCCGTGCGTAAAGCATTTCTCAGAAGATGTTATTAATTTGTTTGCCTTGGTCTTTCATTTGTGAGTAAACATTAGAAGATAGAAAAACGTTTTGGTAAAAGAAGCTTCATTTAAAAAGTACTATCCAACGATACCTTAAACAATCCATGTTTGCATTTAAAATTTCAAAGCTTCAGGAGATCGGCTCGGCCAACGTACTGGCCCTCTTCGTCCAATCCACCGTCCAGGAAACATCTGGTCAAGAATGTGCCAAGACCTAAGTGAAGTGAACAACACAGCCATCCTGTTGAAGCCACATCGGTAACTGTACAGTCAGAGAAGCACCATAAAGCAACTGGTGCAAAATGTAGGCAAGGAAGTCTATCGTTAATTTGAGAGTAAACACTAGAAGATAGAAAAAAAAAACGTTTTGGTAAAAGTCGTTTTATTTTTGAAGTACTATTCAATGATACCTTAAACAACCCATGTTCCCACTTAAAATTTAAAAGTTGACCCCGAGTACTCCTACTTGCGGTTAGTTCCGGAAAATGGAAATACCACAAATCGATTTTTTACTATGTTTTGGTTATCAAATTCTTTTTGGGAACAAGTATCCTGTAGTTTTAGAGAAAAATGGTGCTCGGGTGCTCTGAAACTCCCAGTACACAGTCCTTTCTTGCTATTCACAAAACGTTATTGTAACCAGCAGAAAGACTTGATAAGGCAGAAAAGAAAACAATAAGCCATAAAGTAACCCAAAAAGCATTAGAAGATGTTCACACGAAAATTTTATAAAGAATTAAAAATACACCGTATAAGAGAAACATTCAAGCAACTCTATATTATAGCAATACCCCGCTCGAGCTTCAACTACTTCATTTAAGTTCCGGATTTAAAAGTATCCTTAAAATGCATAGGAAACAAGAATAGCATTTATAAAAACAAACATAAGATTTCCTATTGTACTTGTGGACAAGCTGTCGCAGTTCTCAATATATTGTGTTATCTTATTTTTCGGGCGTTTATTGTTTAATTATTTTTTTAATTTGGGTTCCTTGTCCTCCAGCTAGCTATTATAACTCAGTCGAGCACGTGTCTCTAAGCAGGGTGTGTAAACGGAAAAAAGGTGTTGCTAAAAGATAACACGAATAAAAAAATTTGAATCTAGACTTTTATGTCGTCACACTTAATTAATATTTTACATATTTAATATTTGTAAACCCCTGACTGAAACTGTGATATTTCCGAATGTAACTACAGTCGCTTTAGTTGCCGCGCACTAATTACTTCGCGTACTTTACATTCTTTGTAACTAACTCTGCGACGTGCACCTCGTGAGAGATTCTTCAGAACTGTGCGACACTTGCTTATGGCTCGATAATATATACTCCTTCACCTCGAATTGCCTAAACATTATAATACAGCTGCTATTGGTTACCAAATCGCGCCAACATTAGCGTCTGTTTTGGTCAGCCAATCACTACTACTAACATATATGCTCTAGGAAAGATATTCCCTCCAGTTCTAAAAAAAGGCACGCTACCCTGATGTCATTTATTTATCTCTTCTTAGTGATAAACAACTCACCCCTCGGTTTATAGTTAACCAATTCTATTGTCAGTTTCAGCTAGGCCGTGAAAACTTATTTCCTAACAATGCTTATGGCTAAGAAACATCTAAAATCCTGTACATACAATAATATTAATTTACACTACAATCACTCTGGCATTCACAGCATGTTATGATATAAAATATTGCCTCAAAACTACCCATAAGAAATACCGTGGAACCTGAACACACGGGTATAGCCGGAAATGAAAAATCTTATGCGTTTGCAAAGAAAGGATGCGTTTCCTTTATAGGAACATAACCTGTCTGTAGAATAATCACTTAAAAGATACAAAACACAGTAAAACAATCGATTCGAAAATAAACCCAAAGGAATGAACACAAGGTCCAAAAATAAACTTCTTAAGCAAATAATAAATGAGCCAAGTAAAAATCTTAAGTAACTCGCTTATCTGACTAAACAAGGCTTCACTTAGAAGAACTTTGAGATTTCTACGTGGTCATGGCAAGTTCAGGAACATCTGAGAACAATGGGACTTTATCACCGAGAGAGATACCTGCTGCGCAAAACGTGTGAGGTTCGCATTCGGTATGTCCCGGGTTAGATTCCCTTCTACCTTGGGTTTTGGCTAGTTCGGTAGGCATATACTGGGGTGGTTTCTCATCTACCATGATTTTCTTTCTATTATTTCCCTTTAATCCTACTTATTTCTCATCTTTCATGTGTGCTGCTAGTTTCGTGGTGTATGGCGGTGACGAACAGATAACGCGAATGCTTGCTCAAAGGAAAGAGTACCCTCCGTAGACATTAGAGGGCTGCTTGGTCGACGGGTCGTTCGTTATTCACACTATTTAGGCAGCTCCAGCTATAGGACGGTTCTTCGAGACTGGAACTGTTGGTGACTTCCCCGCGGCTCTGTAGCCTGTCTGTCTGTGTTCTGTAGTCTTCACGTTATCCTTTCTTCCTCCTGGAGAATGTTAGCCACAATAGATCTATGTAGGTCGCAGTGCGCGAGGGTCCCTCTCCGAAGTATAACCTATACCCATACGACTATATCAAAGAGAACCCATTGGTCGTCTATGTTTACAAGCTAATGAAACGGCGAAGTTAACCGATTAGAACGTGAAGCTATAGAATAGATGAGATTCCAGATTCTAAGAGCCACCGAGCAAATAAAGACAGAATCTAATCTGTTGAGACAAGAACTTTATCCAATCAAGTATACAGATATTGGTACCTAACTTGGAAAACAGGAAGGGCATACAGAATCCTCTTAGGTGAGGTGCTTAAGGAAACCTGTTTCCAAGGTATCATAGTAGTAGTTTTCTCATTAGAAAGTTTATAAAAAGCCGTTTATTTTGTGATGAGGAATATAAAACAAAATAAAAAATGTTGGTTCCCAATTACGAAACGTAACTTGACCCTCAAGTGCCCATTCATGGATGTTCCAAGCATTCATTGCTCTCTTCGTACACATTCAGAATTTTCGTTGTTATTTACGTTAGTATGAGAACAATTGCAAAGTGATTTATGCAAATGTGGTTTACTTTTTTATGAGGAGTGAGAAAACAGCATAAAAAGTAAGGTTTCCATTTTAAAAAATTAAATTGAACCTGAAATGACTATCACAACATCCTCCAAATAAAACACGACTAATGGAATTTACTTTCCTCCATAATATCGTCGTAACCAGATATTAATTAACATTTAGATGGTGGAGCAGAAAGGTACCCGGGAATTTACTTTACTTCTCACATTAACACGAGGCAAACGGGGGGAGCTGAAAACGAATTTAAAATATACTTAAAATTCCTTAAAATTGTAGGATGAAGGGATAGCTGTTCAAATAATCACACCAACTCAACTTTGGATGGCCACTAGATTCCACCGAAAATCACAGATTACATTTTGTGTATTTGCTTCCTGACCTTGCCCCAAGTAACACGCTATCCTCTCCCTTTGACAATACGTAACATCCTGCCCATGTTGCCAACACCAGTATTCCCAGTGCTACCGAAACGTCACAATATCAAACAACTTTTAATCAAGACATTTCTTTCTACAACGCTTAGTTTTGTAGACATTGTACAGTCTCAACTTAAATGGTCCACCCTATATGCAAGTGTGGTTATAAATTACATAGGCATGACAATTCAACTCACTATTCAATGCTTTTTGAAGTCAAAGGCGAGGGATATGCAGAAAGAACTAGGCTGCTTCTCTCAGAGACCAGAAAAATGTTGGCTAAGTGCTGCAGTCACAAATAATGCGTATCTCACCGCGAAAAGAAGCGTCAGCAACAGGTACACGAAAATAATTAGAACTATTTCAAGTGATGTGCGCTGGTTTCAATATGTGCCTCGCCTTATGTCACTTCCCACGCGAGTGGAGAGAGGCGATGGTGATCTCGATCTTGAAGCCGGGGAAAGACCCGGTTCACCCCTCCACCTACCGCTCCATCAGTCTCTTGTCGGTCATCTCGAAAGCCTTCGAGAGGCTAGTACTTGATCGCTTGTCCCCTGTTCTGGGCGACATTCATGCCATCCCCTGACCATCAGTTTGGGTTTCGTCCTGGGCACTCGACGCCCCAGCAATTGCTGCGAGTGGTGGAGGCCGCTGATCTGGGATTCCAGGGCAGGGCCTTTACTGCCGCGGTGTCTCCGAACGTCGAGAAGGCCTTCTTCACTACCTGGCAATCGGATCTCCTTTTATAAGCTTATCCAGCTGGAACTATCATCACACTACATAATCTATTACACTCATATCTCAAACACAGATCTTTTGTTTTTTCAATTGTGGAGAACAGGTCTATACACAGGTCAATACGAGGCGGAGTCCCTGTATTATCCCTACGTTCTTCAGTGTGTATGTGGCCGACATACCAGCAGAACAGCACGTCAGTATAACTCAATATACTGACGACATGCTGCTATACTGCACAAACAGAAACTCTCGCAGAGCCTTCAATCCCATTCAGCGACACCTCCGCCTCATCCAACAGTGGTGCAGGCGTTGGCGATTGTCCATCATTCCGGAGAAAAGCCACGCCATTCTCTTCACACAGCGTTGCTTCCCTGCCAACTTTCCCTCATTTATCTACCTGCGATGTAGGATAGGGTGGACGAATTCCATAAATTATTTGGGTGTTCAGTTAGATAGGCGTTTAACTTTTGCGGGTGATATCGCGGATCTCTCGCGTCGGGGATGCGGCTATGGCCTCCTTGAACTCCATGCTGGGATCCATGATGCCGACACCTCTTAAGTTGCGCCTATTCAGAGAACTTATAATCCCTGTCCTACTATACGCCTGCGAGATCTGGGGCATGGCAGCAGACTCCAGTCTGCAGACTGCAGCCCCGAGTAGGGGCCTCTGGGCCAACTATTATGTATGCCGCGCTTTCACCGTGAGACTACTTCACGAAGCCTCATACTTTCTATACCTGGAGAATGAAATTAGTCGCCGGGCCGCAAAATTATACGATGAATTGCCATTCCATCGGAGTGCCCTCGTTCGGTCTCTAGATGACTATAACTCCAGAGAACGCTGTTTGAGACGTCACCGAGTTCCCCGCATGACTTGCGTGCACCCCCGGTAACCAAGGATCTACTCCCACCATCAACAAAAGCTGAGCTCCTTTAGCGAGTTAGTTGGTAAATTCAATATTACAACCAAAACCATTTTCGATAAACATCTTCCACCAACGGTGCACTAGGGCCGTTGCACCCTGACCTGCAGTCGTCGAGGAGGTCACTGCTACCTCCTTTCACCCCCGAAACCTTAGTTTCAACCGCCATCCTGCAAAAACCTTATCCTACCTGCCAGTAGTTAAGCCCTAACAAGGGTAGCTACACTTCACAACACTTCTTCGGGCTGCCCTCAGCCTGTCAACTTGTTTCGGGCTATGGGTTTCGAGTTTCAAGAACCTTCTGCACATACCTACGGAATGGTTGACGTTTCAATGCTTTCTATACACTATGAATCATACCTAGATTTCTCGCGTATATATATGTACATATTATACAGTCCGCGCCTTATATCCTAATATGAAAACACGGGCCATTTCTGAGGAAAAAAGCATGCCATTTTCTGTAGTTACAATTATTGTAAGATGTCTGTTCGTTCATATGATTAACCAGAATCAATTTATTAATTCTTGCAATATGCAAAGAAGCTGAGAAAATTTGAAAAGCAGTGCCTCGGTGTTGATCTGAAGTTCACTTAGTAAAGATCGTAGAGAATTTTTAAGTTTTCTTTTGCAATTGAAACAAAGTCAGTTTTCTCTACAATTACACCATCTAGGAGACTGAATTTTTTACTTCTTATTAAAGAAGGTATTCTGAGTATCCTTATATCAAGATCTTTTTAGCTACCTTTAAAGTTTTCAATTATATACATTTTAAGTATTGTAAAATAATTTATAAAGAAATGCATTTCATTTATAGGCAAACTTTTCTCTGGAAGTAAAAATCAAACTCGCCAGTATTCTTATTATCAGTTTTCATAAATATCTTAGGACAATCAGTTAATTATTTTCCCATTTGAGTAACTAATTTAATTTAAAAAAACAGTCGCAGGAAAATGATTTCGGCGCATTTTGTATGTTTATTATTTTTTGTACAAACCATGTAATTTAGGATAAAAAAGTCTTTAACCGGTGAAATGCAGCTAAGCATTGTGTACAAGCAAAACATTTCAATTTTTTTAAGTTAAATAGATGTTGAGAAGGGTGCACATGAAGTTTAAAAAACAACACTTATGGGAAACGGCAAGCAACAAATTGAGCGCATTGTTGCATGAATATACTATAACATTTCTGGACCATAAGAGCCCTTTATATGGCCAAATAACAAAAAACTTACATAGATAATCTTCCTTATGCCTTTTATAAAAAAAATCAAATTTTGAACCCAAGGGTCCTGAAACGAGAATGATAAAAAATTGCTCTTCCACTCTAACATAGGTGATGAAAAAATAGTTTTTCCTTCACAATGCGGCCACCGCAAGGTTTCTCAGGCACCAGCGCTACTGTTCGGACTCCCGCAACTGCTACACGTTCTGATATTACATTACAATTACTTTATTTTAAGAAATATGGAAATATTGTCATTCTCTATCCGCATATTTCTGGCATATTTTCGGGAAGTTTAATTCACACTGGAGAGTTCAGTATTCAAAATTCGATGAATTTCTTGGCTGATGTTTTCTTTTTGTTATTACATTCTATAGGGTTTATTTCATTTATATCCTATTTTTTCATGTGATCATCAAAATCAGGTAAATTTCTGTAATGGATTTTGCGAAATAATGGACTAATTGACCCACGCTTAATATTCTTCTATGGCGAAGCATGGTTGAATTTATACCTTTCTTCAGAAAATAACAGACATTGGAGAACAGAGAAACCCGATTGTATATACTAGATTCTCTTGCATAAGCGAAAACTGGTGTGCAGTAAATGCATGCAGAATAAAAGGATGTATATTTTTTGAATAAACAGAGAGCTGCAGGATTATCTTACTGATACGATTTTTTGAACAGCTGAACGATGAAGTAGATGATGGTTATTTTTACATTATTGTTATTTGCTCCGAATGTTTAAAAATATTAACTTTGTAATTTAACTGTTTCTTTAAATATTTAACATTTATTTTTGCCTCGGCTGCGTCAGTATTTGTTAGAGACATGGAAGTCTTGGCAGGGCGTGATGCGACAAGAATGTAGGCTTACACAAATTTTAAGTTTTAATTCACTCCTTTTTGTTAATCCTTAACACAAATTAAATAGCACTTGACTGATATCGAGAGCTATGAGATTCTTTTATTTAATACTTGCACTTTTTAACACGTATACTATTTTCGTCTCACACGAATACGTAATTAATTTCTCGAGGACACATCTCGCGTCTGGTTAGTAACTCGTCTGCAGGCAACTGAACTGATTTCAAGTGCCTAAACTCGTAAATTTGTGTATTTCAAGTCTTTGATTGGCTATTTTTACTCCAATAGAATACCTGCATTTAACTAAAGCTTTTTCTGGTTGTTGATTGGCTGATTTTATAAACTGTCACTAAAATCACATTAATGCTTCCAAGAATCACAAGTAACATTTAAACTCTCAAACTCATTATTTCCTCAAGGTTACCTCATTGTTAGAAGCTTTTAATTTATTATTCTCATAGCTCCTACATTATTAAATTACGTAATACATTCATATAACAATATTGAACATGTATACAATAATATAAGCATATACAATGACTGTTACATACATTTTACAAATTATTCCATACACATATTGCTTCAAGGTCGGCTGTTATTGAGTTTACATATTATATAATTTGACTGAAAAATATTTAAGTGTTAAAAATACTGCCTCAACGATAATGAATATTAGTCTGGATTTTTCCTATAAGACCACATATAAACTTATGAGTCATTAAATTTGATTCAGGAAATTTTTGCAGAAGTAGAAAGCCTAGTAGAACATTAGGGCCCTTATAAATCCCTGATTAACTGTATGCATTTTTATCTATGGGAGAACTTGAAAAATAAGGTTTGTGCAACAAACTCCATATCTTTGAAGATCTAAAAGAAAACATCAAGCGAGAAATTCACTCAAACTCAGATACTGAACTCTCGAGTTTGAATGAAAGTTTCCTGTGAAGTCATTAGAAATATGCGGATAGAGAAAAATATTTCCAACATCTCATATGATAAGGTATGTGCTCAATGCCATTATAATCATAACTATGAGAATGTGAGGCGGTTGTGGTAATATTATAGCGTTTCGGTAGGAATGCGAGCTGCGGTGGCAGGCGCACTAGTACCCGTGTGGCGGGCAAAGTGTGAATGAAAAGCACTGCACATATCACCTGAGTGAGAGAGCTTTGTGCAAATACTAATTACTACTACGTAACTGACCCCATTACATCCTATAAATTGACCCTAAAATGATCATCGCAAGGTCCTCCAAACAAAACACGAATAATGCATTTAACTTCCCCTATAATATAAACAACTTCTATTAAAGACATATATTTGGAGATACTGTAAAGTCTCAACTTAAATGGTCCAACTGTATAGGAATTCCTAAACAAAATTATATTGTTTAAAAGAAGCTGAGAATTCTCATATTATATATATATATATGTATATATATATATATATATATATATATATATATATATAGCAGATATATTAACTTTCTTTTCTTTTAACTTACTAGTGGACTTTGGATGAATATTTAGTACTAAATATTCTATCAAGTTAATAAATAATTTACTTTAGATAACATTTTTGGTTAGGTAAGAGAGCATTAAAACTATATGTTTGTGGTTATCTATTAGGTATACTTTAAAAAGACTTAAAACTAAATAATTGAAAGAAATATCCTGCAGCTATGGATATACATTGCACCCTGTACCTATATTCATAACGATTGATATATGCATTTAAGTCTATATTCGAGGTTTTGATTGTATTAATAAAATAACAAGCTATAATGTATGAAATATCAAATCGTAAGACGCATAATTCACTGATATACTATTAGGAATATTTTGTGAGGTATGACTGTGTAGTTTCCATCCTTAGTATAGACACGCCTCTAGCGGTTTTGTCTTACTGTTTCTCTAGTTGTTTAGATCCATTTCAATTTTTTCTGACGTTCAACTGACGTCTGGGTTCATCCTTAGGCGTTTCACTCTTCCTTTTTCGTAGGTATAGTATGTTTTATATAGAAAGCTTATAAAATAACACAGAAAACTAGCTTATCTCTAGAAAAAGCGGCAATATTTCGTTAGTTACCTCATCCCAAGGTACCTTATGGAGCCTTCGCTGTAAAAGTTGCAATGAAGACGGAACTGAGACACATCTGTTACATAAAAGGTCATGTAAATTCTACAAACTCTAGGGGATGTTAATTCGCTTGGTATACTGTAACGTATTTATTTCCTATTTATCTCTCGTACATTATACATGAGTATATATTTCCAAATATAAAAGCTTTATTCAGCTATCATTTTCTAGGACTATACGTATCCCTGCTCGAGTTATTGCATTCTAATAGCTTTCATTTCGTCCTATATGCTATGCATGAACAATACAATTATTATTGTATTACAAGTATTCTATTTGTTTTGTTTTACATATGTGTAAATAAATATCTGCCGGTACCATGCCATTGCTGTATTGGAATTAATTAAAAGGGTTGCTGGACGTGAAACGAGCACCATGTTTTCGAAAGGGAGAAGCCTCGCGGCGCTAGGCTTATCAGATTGAAAGTGGAAATTCAATCCTCCCCTTTGACATTTCAGTGATACATCATGACTAGCGCAGTACATATGCCCCAGGGGAAAGACAATAGAAAAATATCTTATAGCTCATGAACCAATTCTATCAGTAAGGTAAATTATTACCACTGATGTAACAGCAGCATATGAGCATACTGTATGTATATGGGGCGACCATTGGAGAATAACAAACGAACCCACTATAGCTGATAATAGATTCCAAAGTATTTTTGTGGGCTAAAAATTAAAGTGTGAGACCTCGTTATGCTAATCAAAATTATATTTTCCGAATACTATGCAAATTGTTCACTAAGTACCATAGGGATTTAAAACACACATTTTTTTCTGCGGTATGTAATATAATTTTGAATCATAACTTAAACTGAAACAAATGTGGAATTTGAAGTAGATTTGTTATTGTTTCGTTTTGTTTGCCCTACGTATGGAAAAGCCGATTTGAAGTAGGAGTTGTATTATATTTCAACTGTTGGGGAGCCGAACTTGTAGTAGTTGCAACCACACGTATAGTAAACAGTTTCCGGTAGCCTTCGCCCCAAAATGTAATTTCAGGTGGCCTTTGTCCAAAGTTTAAAAAAAACTAACTTTGTAATTTGTTTGTTTCTTTAAGTATTAAATATTTGTTTGCCTCGGCTGCGTCAGTATTATTGTTAGAGACACGTAAGTCTTGGCAGGGTTGTGACACGACTAATAATTTAGGCTTAGACAGATTTTAAGTTTTAATTCACTCCTTTTTATTAATCCTTGACAGAAATTAAATAGCACTTCACTGATATCGAGAGCTGTGAGATTCTTTTATTTAATACTTGCACTTTTTTAATACGTATACTATTTTCGTCTCACACGAATACGTATTTAATTTCTCGAGGACACATCTCGCGTCTGGTTATGATCACTGTCTAGAACCAACACGTCTGGTTATCAGCACTGTTTGGAGGCAACTGACTAGATTTCAACCGTCTAAACTTGTAAATTTCTGTATTTCAAGTCTCTGATTGGCTAATCCTACTCCAATAGAATACCTTCATTTAACTAGAGCTTTTTCTGGTTGTTGATTGGCTATTTTTTTTAAATTGTTTCCAAAATCACATTATTGCTTCCAAGAATCACAAATCACATTTAAACTCCCAAACTCATTATTACCTCAAAGTTACCTCATTGTTACCTCATTGTTAGCAACTTTTGACCTATTTCTCACAGCTACTACATTATTAAATTACGTAATATATTCACATAACGTTATTGAATATGGATACAATAATATAAGCATATGCAATGACTGTTACATACATGTTACAAATTATTAGATACTTCAAGGCGGGCTGTTATTGAATTTACATATTATATAATTTGACTGAAACCATTCAAGTGTTAAAAATACTGCCTCATGGTTACCATAACATAATTTCACGTGCTGAATTTGGGATCCATTTGTGACACGACATACATCCAGTAGGAGATTAGCATGTCTGGTGTAAATGATCCTGTTGCCACAATAATCCTCCATCTCAACTCAGCTAGGTTTTCGGGTACGTTTTCACAACATTTTCCATACTGTCATTGTTGAAATTGCTAGTTCTCTACTCGCCCGCCGCACATATGTTTTAGAAGCGCGTAAGTCGTTCTGCCTATGCATAACTTTACGCGCTGTCACAATGTGCTTTTTCCTTTACAGGGAAACCCCTGGTATGGATCTGATTGTATCACATCCGAATGTTATTACCAGAAGGGCGTTAAGGCCATATTCTTGGCTATGCGCTCAATGAATTGTTTTTTGAATTCCAAGACAAACACCTTTTTGCACAAGAGTTAGATAATTTGTTCATTTCGTTACCATAGCTACAAAAAAAATCTGCTCATGTTTAATCCAAATTTTCAGTTACTCTTCAATTTAAGTTGTGATTTAAAACTACCATTTTAAGCTACACAGACAGTAATATGATTTTACAGCAGTATTGGATTATGGACAAAACTAATTTTTTTTACTTATCGAATCGTAGGTTTTATATATATATATATATATATATATATATATATTTATTCAGAGTAGTCCTTCAGTTATAAGGATTTGTTTGCGTTAGATGTTGCTGTGGTGGAACTATGGGAGCCACCCACCCCACCCTTTTTATAGGACCATCCTTATATAGTGGTTTCTGGCGATTTTGGCGACATTTTTAATGAAGTGCTACCAACGTGAATAATTCAAGTTTTAGACATGCAGATCCTACGGCTACGTTCTGTCGTCGCTTCGCAGCTGTGGACAAAGGCCAAAGGCCGCAACAGCTCCATTCCTCTCCTTCTGAACAACATCCTTCGGCTATACTTTTAGACTTAGGCCCTCAATCATATTTTCAGCTATGTTGAGGTTTAAAATGAAAGACAGCGCAATGAACGTTCCCATGATGCTAAGCGTGAGATGCATACGATGTGACTTCTGATAGTAATATGAAAGAAAAGTGGCAAAATCTGCCATAAATTCATGAAAATACATAAAGCACCAGTTCATTGTCGTTTATCATGTGTAATTATGCTATTAAAGAAATAAACTTAATGCAGTGTATGCGTGTGTTACATGTGTATAGTTATTTCGCCCATAATCTGATACTGCAGTATATCCAATATTAGTTTAGGTTTAAAACTCTACAATAATGTGTGTATACCCTGTTTTTCAATAGTTAGATATTACAACATCCTTTATATACTTTTAATTCTGAAGTATTTACAACTTTTTTGGAGAATTAAGATAAATAAATAAAATTATACCATAAATAGGTATAGAATATTTTGGATACCAACTCGTGACGAGACTCCTAGCAAACACTTGAAATGCTCTCTGTATACCTTAATATCTGAACAATGTTGATTCTTGTCAACAGTATATATTTATACCAGATCACTATGAAACATTTTTATGTGTTAGATGTTAAACATTTCTGAATAAATGAAAATTATTACTCTCTCTCTACTTCTTACCTACCAGAGTGATCGGAAACTAACGTTACAAAGCCTGCAGTAGTCATAGTCTCCACGGTTTAGGCACTTGCCGCAACGTGGGATGAATTTTAATATATTCCCTCCTGGTAAATAGCCTGTGCTTGCGTGTTCAGTGGCTGAAGTGTTGTCGCGAAGTGTTTTACCTCCTTGTCTGTAGCGGATCTTGGCCTCCTAGGTGCTCCATTGTAGTAGATTATCTTTAAATTATTATTTAGCACCACGCTTTGGGCACCCAACTTGAGATACTTGCAGCCCCACGTACGATACAAACTTTCCTCAAGTTCACTTTTCCGGTGGTATTCGCCTCCACGTTTACGAATCAATATTTTAATTTTTAGTGCTTCTTTAAATATTATATATTTATGTTTGCCTCGGCTGCGTCAGTATTAACTTGCAGAAACACGTATCCCTTAGCAGGGGGTGTTGCGGCTAAAGAATGAAGGCTTACTCAAATTATAATTTTTTACTTTACTCCGTTTATTAATCTTTCACGAGATTTAATAACGTTTCACAGATATATGCTACTGTAGAGCTGTGAGATTGTTAATTACTTTTTAGCTCCTAAACTTTATATTATTCACGCCGTAATGAATTTTATATATCTCTCACTGAATATCGAACTTCTCGGGAACGCTGTTTTCCTGCGTCCGTTTGGGTACGCTGTCTTCTAGCGTCTGGTTTCAATCGTTTAAATTTGTAAATTTCTCTATTTCAAGCCTCTGATTGGCTAATCCTATTCCAATACAGTACTTTTATTTAACTTAAGCTTTTTCTAGTATTTGATTGGCTATTTATTAAAAATGTTTTAAATACTACATTATTGTTCCAATAATTACTAGTAGCATTATTAAACTTTCCAATTCATTATTGCCTCAAGGTTACCTCTTTGTTAGCAACTTACGGCGTCTATTCTCACAGCTCCTACATCGTTATATTACATAATGCATTCACATAACATTATTATACATGTACACAATAATATAAACATAATACAATGACTGTAGCATACACTTTTTATATGTTATAGTATACACATATTGCTTTAAGGCGGGCTGTTATTGAATTTATATATTACATAATTAGACTGATACCATTTAAGTGTTAAAAATACTGCCTCACCTTGAATTGAGGAAGAAAGTGAAAGTGAAAGTAGCTTGGAGCGAGGTCTGGACTGTAGGGAGGGTGGTCGATGATGTCCCAGCAAAACTGGTTCAGCTGCTTCTGGACTGTATGAGATCTCACGTGGTCGTAAAGGAAGATAACGCTCTCGGTGAGAAGTCCTGGCCATTTCCTCCTGATTGCTTCGTGCAATAGTGTCAAGGTCTCGCAGTATCGATCAGCGGTCAGTATGTCCTCTTTCCAAAAACTGCACGAGTATGAAACCCGCGCTGTCCCAAAACACTGGCTAACACCTGCCCGGCAGATGGGGTCACTATGAACTTTTGTCTTTGGAGAGGAGGGCCGTTTTCACTCCATTGACGACCGCTTACTGCAGTGGTGGATCCCTTTTTCCTCACCCGTGACAATGTGGTGAAGAAAACTGTTTCCTTCCGTGGAGAATCGTTGCAAAAGTTGCAGACTTGCCCTCATGCGCTTCTCCTTGTTTTGGTTGGAAGATTTCATGGAGCGTATCGGGAACAAACTTTCCGGTAATGCAGAATATGGTGAACATACGCTTCCAACGTCATTCCCAATTATACATATGCCGTAACGTGATTCTCCTGCTGTAGTGAATCAGCTCTTTCGCGCGAGATGTGTTCAAATCTGTTGATGCCGTGCTGGGTCGGCTCCTGCGATCCTGGTCGGTAAAGTTTTTCCTACCAGCCGCAAACTTTCGACGCAATTCTGTGATATGCTGACGAGACATTTCAGTTGTTCCTAAACCTCTACCAGCTGCCGGTGAATTTCCGCTGCGGTTACATGTTTCGCCCACAGAAATCGAATAGCGGAGCATACTTATTCTTGAGACCAGTTTTCCAAACGAGTTGCCATTTGTGTTTATCCACAACTGACGTTGTATGTGGCAAGTGGCTGAAACTTCGTAGGTATATTTGTCAATAGCATGTATTAGAATTACCGCACACTACTAATTTCTCTACAACGGACGAAAATTAAGGAATATGGCATTGTAACCTTAGCTTCTGACAACCCCTCGTATAATAAATAGAGGAAATAATGTATTACACCCAAACATTCGAGATCGAGATTTCACCTGAATCGAAGAAAAAGGTCTTTGTATGTGCACGTGTGTGTATGCGTCTGTCTACCTGTGAACAGCGTACTCAAAAACGAAAACTCCCTTAAATAGAAAACTTGGTATTCAAGTTCAGCGTCTTTGAAGGATACAACACGAAGATTTAAAAAAATCCCCTCACCGAGGCACCCTTAACATGAACATTTAATTTTTTCAAAAATGACCTAACGGTTTTCATTTTAACTACCATATAATTAACATGTTTTCATGCAAAATCAAATGATGCTTGTTAGGAAATGCTAGGATAACAACACTTTAGAATGGTTACATATGCTAGCAGACAGTGAAATTAATTTTGAAACATTTAGAGTTTTATTAATGGATAAGTTTTGGAATACAACTGTGCAACATAAGAATACGGCAAGTCTAAAAAGTCTGTGGCACAAAAAGAAAAAGAAAATAAAGTATGCAAGTTATGAGCGGCACAAGGAAAAAAAAAGAAAATAATGTAACTGCAACATAAAAGGGGAAAACAATGTAATTTAAAGGTGTATAATAATATCTTTACTAAATGTAACAAATTGTAAATATAACAAAAGAGAGTTTAGATAAAAAGATGTAATAGAAGAAAATACATTGTTAGTAAGAAAAGCATAAATCTGAATAGTAACTGCATTTATAATGTATAAGATATAAATTCTTAGAAATTTTAAGAAATATAAAAATGCTTAAGAAATAAGTTGTAAAGAAAGGATAACAAGTGTTAATTAGCCTAATTAAGTATTAAATGTATAGCAAATAGGATATTTAATAGTGGCTGTGTTAACGAATGACCAAGCTTCACTCAGGTCATTGAACACCAGATCATTGACCTTACACCAGGTCTTTGACCTTAAAGTGTCAAACATGTAGCAGAACAAATGTGAAGTATTCTGCTATACAGCAATGTAGTGAAAACCAGTGAATATTAAATAAAGTATCAGTGTAAAATATCAAGTGTTATAAAAAAAGGTTATGTTTCTTTCTTTCAGGAGACTTTTAGAAAATATTTAGAAATTTAAAAGAACAAAACAACAAGAACATAATTCTTAAATATTTCTAAAAGGGGGCAATTTGAGGCAGAATTTTTAACACTTAAATGATTTCAGTCTAATTATATAATATAAAATATAATAACAGCCCACATTAAAGCAATATGTGTATGATATAACATATAAAATGTATGTAACAGTCACTGTATTATGTTTTTATTATTCACATAATGTTATGTGAATGTATTAGGTAATTTAATAATGCAGAAGCTGTGATAGTATAGGTCAAAAGTTGCTAACAATGAGGTAACCTTAAGGCAATAATGAATTGAAAAGTTTAGTAATGCTACTAGTAATTCTTGGAGTAACAATAATCTAATTTTTGAGATAGTTTTAAATAGCAAATCAACAACCAGAAAAAGCTTAGGTTACATAAAAGTATTCTATTGGAGTAGGATTAGCCAATCAAAGACTTAAAATAGATGAAATTTGCAATTTCAGGCTGGTAGACAACGTTCCTAACTGGACGCGTCCTCGGGAAGTTTAATAAGTATTCAGTGTGAGACAAAAATTCATTACGGCGAGAATATTATAAAGTTTACGTGTTAAAAAATGCAAGTGATTAAAGTGTTATTTAATCGTGTCAAGGATTAATAAAAGGAGTGAACTAAAGATTAGAATTTGTTTAAGCCTACATTCTTTAGGCGCATCACCTCCTGAAAGAGAAACATGTTTCTACAAATTAATACTAACGCAGCCGAGGGAAACATAAATATATAAAATATTTAAAGAAGCATAAAAATACAAAGTTGATTCCTAACATTGGGGTGAAGGCCACCGGAAAGTGAACATTGTGACGAAGGCTACCGGAAACTTTGTACCGTACGTTGAGCAGTTAATCCTTCAAATTGGTTTTCCAACAGTGAAGCAACTACTAAACCTTCAACCTGAGCACATGCGTTAAATAATTTAGTTCCATGACAGTTAATCTACCATCAGAACAATTATATGGCACCAACTGGTTCCGCAAAGTTAATAACAGTAAACAAAATTCTATTTTTATTATATTTATGTACCGTTAAATGTGCGTTAGAAATAAATTATTTTATATTAGTGCATTTTATAATAAGCATGTGCAATAACATGCCCGCCTTAGTGGACGAATTCATGTAAGGGTCTTTCAGACCTATATTCTATCTGGAATGATCCATTATTTCTGTAGTCAAAAAATTAAATATATAAATAAAAATAGATACAAAACGTGCATAGAAGAGAGATGCCGCGTCTGAAAATGTTAAGAACACAACCTTCAGGCCTCAGCTGCATTTTGATGCGTCTCCGCACAGACAGTAATCATATCTGTGTATTCGTTCTTTGTGAACGTTACCTTCTTTCCGGAATGGCCTGGTTCGAACTGCATACAGGCGACCACGCGACACTTATCAGTACGAAACTACCACGCAAAAACCTGCAGAGAGAAACATTACATAAGTGACCTTTCGCTTTGTACCTGCACTTCCCCTTTGAACAGCAGTGATGCAGCAAATTTTTTGCACCTATGTATGCGGAAAACCGCAAAGCTCGGCTTGTTAGGGCTACCTGGAATGTACATAGATATAATGAATTTGATTTCATATATTCAGTTTATCATTGTAATGCTACGAGTTGCATTCTGTGTATGTTTTAAGAGGTTACCTGTAAAGAATTGTTAATTATGGGGCATTTCTAAGTCGGTTTATTGACTGTCGATCTGGAACCTGGGCCTTTTGATTCTGACTTGTGTTTTAGACAGGGCTTTCCTGTTGTGATATTTACAAGCACGTTACTTAGCAGAGGTGGGCTAGGGTGCACACTTTGGATTTTTATTAAGTAAAAATGAATCAACCCAATTGTTATCTTCTGAGTGTACTGGAGAAATAATCGATAATAGTCTTTTTTACTTTCTCTACTACGTATAGTACAGTACATATAGTATAGTACGTATTCGATACCGAGATTTCACCGGAAATATATGTTTTGAGACTTCCTGAATCCAAAAAAAGCATTTTTGGCAACATGTTCGTATGTGTGTGTTTGTGTGTGTGCGTGTGCGTCTGTGTGTGTGTGTGTGTCTGTGTCTGTGAACAGTATAACTCAGAAACGAACAGTCGGATAAACACAAAACTTGGTATTTAGGTTCAGTATCTTCCAGAGATGTGACATGAAGGTTTCCAAGAAAATCCCCTCACCCCAGATTATCCTTTACATGGAACATTTTTCGAAAATTGTAATTTTCTCAAAAATGGCTGTAATGATTTTGATTAAAATATCATACGTTTAAGATATTTTTGTGACAAATGAAATGTATATCTTGAATTTTCTGGGAATGTCTCCAAAAGTATTCTTCATTGTGAACGACTTTTGCATAACGGGTAAACCATAAGAGATAGACAAAATTTTACAACACAAAAAATGTAGATCGCGTTAAACTACACAATTTATGTGATATACATTTTTTTTGTTCAGTTAACCATTTTCGAGATATTGCTTGTTATTCCCTTAAATTTTCCAATACTTACACGTTTTCTCAAATGGGAATTCTTATTAATTTTTTGTCTTGGATATCCAAACAGTATTAATCTGTTACAAAGAGAATGGTGCTGCACATACCAACCAGCTATTAAGAGTAATGTTTATGCTTAAAGGTTACTGTATTTCTATATTGCCCTTGTAAATACTTATTCCCCTTAAATCTACAAGAAAATCAGCAATAAGATAGAGTCTGCAAATGTTTATCTCGATTAACATGAAGTAGATGGAGAATAAGCGTTTGTAAAAATAGTTTGTACAGAGTAGAGAAAGTCATGTGAGTGTAACACATCAGATTTTTACTTAAGAATCTTAACCGAAATGGTTTTGCCATAAACACACAGAATATAAATAACATACAAGAATTCTTAACAGAAAAAGTACGTTAACACACGTAGGTTCATCAAGCAGAATTTAAAAGTTGTATAACAGTTGTCCATCTTGAAATAAGTTATAAATTCAACATAATTTAAATAAAAAATATATGAAACAAATAGCAGCAGTGCTAGAAACCTTTAACGCCATACAAATGGTTTCAATGAATGGCAACGAATATTTTATAATGCAGATTGCAATGTTAGTCTGTAATCACATGTAAATTTTGTAGGAGTATTACAATTTAACAAAAGAGTTTAAATTGTACCAGTCACAGTGAAATGACCCATCATTTTTTATGATTAAGGTTGTACATTATATATTGAGAACTGTGTTTTATATTTTAAACTTTGGCATGGTGGGCTCACATATGGTTTTCTTTTCGAACTGTGTTTGATATTTTAAACTTTATGGTTGGAGCAACAATTTAAGATTGAGCTTTCGAACAGTTAATCACTATGATGTCAACTCGACGGCTACTACCGTTGTCAGCAAGGCAGTAAACCTTTTGAAGAACTTCCATGCCTTTCATTCGCAGAGCATTTGCCAGCACCTTACGTACGATGGTGTGTCTGTTGATTCTCAACAACTCTCCCCTAGGACAACTTCGCAGCACACGCGGAAGGTTTTCACACTCATTGCAATCCTGTCTCTCCATTCAGAACTTGACAGACCTTCCTTAGTCGAAACACAGGAGTTTGCAGATGTTGCTTCACAGAAAAGTGAGGTACTCCATTACCTTTGTGAGGGTAGGCGCAACATGAGACGTAATTCTTGTTCAAAGAAGTCTTTCTCAGTTTTGTTTTTACTTCAGATACCTAGTTCCTATAAACAGCGACTAAATAACAGTATTTAAAATTATTTCTGAAAATGCCTTAATAAAAATAGTAATAATTAAGTTTAGAAGTAACATTAACCAATAAGTGTGTTCCGCATTCAGCAGAACCGCACTCCAATCCCGTGGACCGAGCAGTATGACAGATATTTTCTAGTGATTTCACCCAATCGCCAAGGTAAATACCGGACTGGGTATTAATACCACTACCAAAAGTAGTCTATCTTAAGTCTAAAACAATAGTAAAAATCTGATGTGTTACACTCACATGACTTTCTCTACTCTTGTACAAACTATTTTTACAAAGGCTTATTCTCCATATGCTTCATGTTAATCGAGATATCGGGATGTTAATCTTATTGCTAATTTTCTTGTAATTGCAAGGGGAATATGGTAGGTTTTAAGCGATAGTCAAATATTTTAAGAGCTGATTGCTATATGGAGTATTCCATTCTCTTTGCATTACCAGGGCCAAAAAAAATGAATAACGAATTTCCGTTTGAGAAAAAAGTATAAGTATTGGAAAATTTAAGAGAATACAAGCAATATCTCGAAAATGGTTGACTCAACAACTAAAATGTATATGACATGAATTGTGTATTTTAACGCGATCTACAATTTTTGTGTAATAAAAGTTTGTACATCTCTTATGGGTTACCAGTTATGCAAAAGTCCTTCACAATGAAGAGGACATTTCCAGAAAATTCGAGATATACATCATATTTGTCATGAAAATATCTTAAACATGTGATACTTTAATCGAAATCTTTTGAGTCATTTTTGAGAAAATTAAAATTTTCGAAAAATGTTCCATGTAAAAGGTAATCTAGGGTGGGGGAATTTTCTTGAAAACCTTCGTGTTACATCTCTGTAAGATACTGAACCTAAATACCAAGTTTGGTGTTTATCTAGCTGTTCTTTTCTGAGTTACGCTGTTCACAGACACACACACGGAAATGTTTCCACAAATGTTTTTTTTGGATTCAGGGGGTCTCAAAACATGTATTTCCGGTGAAATCTCGGTATCGAATTTTTGGGTGGAATATAATACTTCCCCTACTTACTATACGTAGTAGAGGAAGTAAAAATGAATACATATTGCAATAGGGAGGACCATGCCATCTATCCATATATAATGAAATCAAATAGATTAGACAGCAATGCTATTTGTCCGGCACTAGAAACAGAGATACAGTTACTGGTACCTTCAACCATGTATACAGATGGAGAGACTTGAAAACAATACTGAGACTTGAAAACAATATCAAAATCACGCGACAAAGGTAGAAAAGTGGAATGTCGTCCATAAACCGTAATGGAGAGGTGTTGATCAAACTGTTAAAATAAATTTGAATTTTCGCATCGACAAGAAAATTGTGTAAATGTAAGAGCTCCTAATGATACCTTATTAATATAGAGCACTAAATAATATGCACACCATGTTTAAAACTGGAACCTAACCTGAAAACCTAGTAAGCTAAAGATAGGTTATATAGAAAAAATCACCACGTTAGTTGTTTTTAGTGAAAAATTGAAATTATACAGTGATGAGAAAGCTGTTAGTGTTTAACCGTAAAAAGAGAATATAACTTAGCATATTAATGTGCTAAATGTTGGTATATATTTTTAGGTGTTGAAATATTCTTAACAGTGGTGTAGTGACTTGAGTAGTGATGCAACGATATCACCATTTTTCGAAAATTGGTACCAATTTTTGAGCACCAATGTTCAATACCCGATATTTAATTTAGAAAAAATAGTAAAGCGATATCTTGTTCATTGAATTATGTTCTTATTAGTAATTTTGTATGTACGAACGCATGTAACCAATTTTTTATTGTCTGCTAATTCCGAAATTGTTTATGTTTGACATTCTCAAATTGGCAGCAATATTTTTTCTTGATGGCACAGGTTTTATGTCCCTTATTGTTAATCAAGGCCAATAATAATATAATAATAACAACAGTTTCTGTGCTTCCTTTTATGTAGCTATATTTTATGCTGAAAACTATAAAGGATTTTCTATTCATAGAAAAACAATTGCTAGATATTGTTCTTTATTCCGCAATCTTTAAAATAGTGATGGGACGAATCTAGTACTATTTCTATATACTCGATACCGATACTAAATTTTAAGCACCAATACTCGATACTCACTTTATAAACATAACTGTAAAGGTGATCGCTGTCTCTGTTAATTATTTTCTTATTAGTAGATCATGTAACCAATTTGTATTGTATGCGAGCTAATTCCGAAATTGTTCCTGTTTACCATTATCCAACTGGCAACAATTTGAATAATGCAACACGTTATGTATCCCCTACTGTTAGACAATACTAATAAATGAGTAAACAATCATAATTTCTTCCTGTTTAGTGCAACTATATTTTGTGCTGCAAACTTTCTTTTACGAAATTTTCTATCCATAGAAATAGAAATACTAGCAACTCCTCTTTATGTTGCATTCTTGAAAATTTAACCGATATACACTACATGAGCAAAAGTATCCGGACACCTGGCTGAAAATGACGTACAAGTTTGTGGCGCCCTCTATCGGTAATGCTGGAAGTCAATATGGTGTTGGCCCACCCTTATCCTTAATTACAGCGCTCACTCTCGCAGGCATACTTTCAATCTGGTGCTGGAAGGTTTCTTGGGGAATGACAGCCCATTCTTTACGGAGTGCGGAACTTAGGAGAGGTATCCATGTAGGTCGGTGAGGCCTGGCACGAAGTCGGCGTTCCAAAACATCCCAAAGGTGTTCTATAGGATTCAAGTCAGGCCTCTGTGCAGGCCGGTCCATTACAGGGATGCTATTGTCGTGTAACCCCTCCGCTACAGCCCGTGCAGTATGAACAAGTGTTCGATCGTGTTGAAAGATGCAATCGCCATCCCCGAATTGCTCTTCAACAGTGGGAAGCAAGATGGTGCTTAAAATATCAATGAAGGTATGGGCTGTGATCATGCCACGCAAACCAACAAAGGGGTGCAAGTCCCCTCCAGGAGAAACACGCCACACCATAACACCACTTTCACTTTTGGCACTACAAACGCTGGCAGATGACGTTCACCGGGCATTCGCCATACCCATACGCTACCATCGGATCGCCACATTGTGTACCGTGATTCGTCACTCCACACAACGTTTTGTCACTGTTCAATCGTGTAATGTTGACGCTCCTTATACCCCACGAGGCGTCGTTTGGCATTTTCGTGCGTGATGTGTGGCTTATAAGCAGCCGCTCGACCATGGAATTCAAGGTTTCTCACCTCACCCCTAACTGTCATAGTATTTAGAGTGGATCCTGATGCAGTTTGGAACTCCTGTGTGATGGTCTGGATAGATGTCAGCCTATTACTCTTTACGACCCTCTTAAAATGTCGGCGGTCCCTGTCAATCAACAGATGAGGTGGGCCTGTAAGCTTTTGTGCTGTACATGTCCCTTCACGTTTCCACTTCACTATCACATCAGAAACAGTGAACCTAGGGATGTTTAGGAGCGTGGAAATCTCGCGTACACAAGTGACACCTAATTACCTGACAACTTTCAAAGTCCATGAATCCACGGAGCGTCCCACTCTGCTGTTTCACGATGTCTAATTATTACTGAGGTCGCGGATAATGAGTACCAGGCAGTAAGTGGCAGCACAAGCACCTAAGATGAAAAACGTATGTTTTTGGGGTGTCCGAATACTTTTGATCACATAGTGTATGTTACATGAAACTCAAACAACTAAAAACAATTGTGTTACACCATTCTACCAATATTCACAACTACCACACAACATATTTTTTTTTTCATGTGGTGATAAGTAAGTAGCAATATAACACTCAATATAACAAGCAATATAACACTGGGAAACATAGCAAGTTTGTGAATTAAGCCTCTCTGCTACCCGCCCTCATACATTAGCATATACATGTTTAATACGAACGTTTGACTAGCTTAAACACAAAAAGTTAGAAGGAAAGAACAAATATTTTCTTGCACTGCATTATCTCGTATCCTAAGTCTTGATTTGTCTCTGCTGCAATGGCTGAAAGTGAGTCACAAAGCCAGGCTATTAAAAACGTGAATTGGTGCGTCAGATAAATAGACTTCATCTACAAATAAGTAAATGCTGCATATTACATGAGTACCTCTACCCCCCCTATTGTTTCCCACATTTTCATTTAGACGCGAGTGTATGGAATGTTGCATTCATTCACAAACAGGAAACGCAGTCAAGGTCTGTCAAAACTATAGTCCAGCAACTCTTTGAGGACACGTACTAGGCAATAACGTGAAGGCTCGATTGCTTTCATTCCTTATCTAGCATAAAGTTAAACGCAGCAACCATTAACATTGCAAAACTTAAAAATTTAAAACCATGGAGAAAGTATTCAAAGTTAACTCAAAGTATTAAGCATAATTCGATACCACCGAGTATCAAGAGTATGGAGGTATCGACGGCATCAAGGTCGCATCCCTATTTTAAAATATAAACTAGTATATATTTTACTTGAAACTCAAACAAATAAAAATAAAAATAATGTGTATGTTAACCGTTCTACCAATATTCACAACTACTACACAAGTATTTGTTCATCCTGTAGTAACAATTAGCCATATAACCTCGGAAACATGGTATGTTTGTGGATTAATCCTCCCTACTACCCACCCTTATACATAAGCATATATAAGTTTAATACAAAGGCAAATTAGACACAATTAAAGTTTTTAAGAAACAGTCAAAAAAGTATATCAAGAGATTTAAATGAATCAAGATATTTTTTTTAAGAACAAGAGAACGCTTGAGAAATAAAAACATTTTCATACGGTGTATTATCTCGCGTCATAAGTTCTGATTTGTTTCTGCTGAATTCACAGATTTTGGTCTAGCAGTAGGTAAATATAATGACTGAGATTGAGTCATCTTTAAATCAGCTTCATTCACAACTCAGTTAACGCTGCATGTTACATGAGTAACTCTACTCTTTCTCCCATTGTTTTGCATGCTTTCACTTCGACATAAAAGTCTATGGAATACTGCATTTATCTCAGTCAAGGTCTGTAAAGAATTATAGTCCATCCTCTAGCAGTTCTGGGTACACGTGCGAAGAAATAACATGAAGTCGCCTTCCTTTCACTCCTCATCTAGTATAAAGTTAAACACAACAACCTTCAATAATGCAAAACTTAAATATCTAGTACTATCGAAAAAGTATCGAAGGTTTATCTCAAACTATTAGGCATACTTCGATACCACCGTGTATCGAGAATATGAATGGATTGACAGTATCGAGGTCCCATCTCTCCATTAGAGTGTGTTTTGAAAAGTTATTGTTTTTATGAATTGCATAGTGAAAACTTAAAATGAACTTGGAAGCCGTTATAAAACATTATAAGGTTCATCCCCTAAAGTGGGATTGCCCTTGTTATATGCGACTAACAAAGAACGGAAGAATTAACCTACAAAGCTCTTCTAATGCTAGTCCATATAAGCAAATAAGCTTATTTTTTTACATTTTTGTATAAAGAACATTATCGCTCTTACTTGTATCGAGAAAAGCTACCCTGATTTCATTCTTTTATTAAAATTTTAATTACTAATGATCTAGGAAGCTTCGACAAACCAATTAAAGCTATAAATAAAACTTAAACCAAAACAACTTTTGACACTAAAGAAGAACGTACATTGAGATTATGAGTGTCACGATGTTTTATTTGACATCTCATTAATTCCATAGAGGAAATTGACCAAAAATATCTGCATGTTCTTGAGAACAATTTTTATTTGTTCAAATACTACCTCATACTCTGTAAGACTGACAAAAAAAAATCTGATGTGTTACACTCACATGACTTTCTCTACTCTTGTACAATCTAATTTTACAAACGCCTATTTTCCATATGCATCAAGTTAATCGAGATATCGAGATGTCAATCTTATTGGTAATTTTCTTGTAGATGCAAGGGAAATATCGTAGCTTTTAAGCGATAGTCAAATATTTTAACGCTGGTTGCTATGTGGCGCATTCCATTCTCTGCATGTCCAGGACATAAAAAAAATGAATATCGAATTTGAGAAAAAGTACAAGTATTGGAAAATTTAAGGAAATAACAAGCAATATCTCGCCAACGGTTCACTCAACAAAAGAAATGTATATGACATAAGTTGTGTATTTTAACGCGATCTACATTTTTTGTGTAGTAAAATTTTGTCTATCTCTTATGGTTTACCAGTTATGCAAAAGTCGTTCACAATGAAGAATACTTTTGGAGACATTCCCAGAAAATTCGAGATATACATTTCATTTTGCATGACATTATCTTAAACATATGATATTTTCATCAAAATCGTTAGAGCCATTTTTGAGAAAATTAAAATTTTCGAAAAATCTTCCATGTAAAGGGTAGTCTGGGGTGGGAGGATTTTCTTGAAAACCTTCGTGTCGCATCTCTGGAAGATACTGAACCTAAATACCAAGTTTGGTGCTTATCCGACTGTTCGTTTTTGAGTTATGCTGTTCACAGACACACACACAGACACACACACACACACACACAGACACACACACGGACATGTTTCCAAAAATGCTTTTTTTGGATTCAGGAGGTCTCAAAACATGTGTTTCCGGTGAAATCTCGGTATCGAATTTTTGGGTGGAATGCAATACTTCCCCTACTTACTATACGTAGTAGGGAAAGTAAAAAACAAATACCTAGTATGGTTGTGTTAAATATTAATGTAAAATTGTACCCGCGTCTTCTCTATTAAAGTAATATACTGAACAAATTTGACACTTTAATTTTGGCAAAAACTGGATCGTCGTAACTTTTATATGTGCTCTTGAAACATGTGTAGGTATCTGTGAAAATAAATGCCAAAACGTTTTTGGAATACTACCTTGCCATAAGCTGCACAGTAATAGACTATAATCTTGTTGGCTGGTATAAATATCGAGTTCCATCGAACTATTGGAAGGAATCCCGCGCTAAGTTCGTTCTGCATTCACTGCTCATACCTTTACCAGCTGATCGATGTTGGTTTTCAAACGCGTGACGGCGCTCTCTGTCATATATATACTTGAAGGCGGTACTAAGGTCTCCGTGGAAGCGTGAAGAAGCAGGGTGATACGGTACGGGGATGAGACCTAGAAGGCTAACTGTCCGCTACACACTGATCCACGAGGATCTCCTTACAGATCCTTCGTGAAATGACAACTTAGTAAAAGGGACGTAAAATAACACTTACAAGAATCCTAATTTTAATTGTAATTCTTTTGCAAAAGCAGATATTATTAAGAAAACGAAGGTTACATAGGCACGGAAAATTAAAGGCGGGGCGGCCTTGGACTTTGATAAGTCTAATCACAGGATTCGATCCTCCAGTTCGCAGAAAAAAATCGCCGAACCTTCCAGCGAACACGTTTGCGGAAGACATTTGCCAGAAAATTCAAGGTCTACGCTTTATTTATCATACAAACTTCTTTAATATGGGCATTTTAATCAAAATCCTTATAGACATTTTTGAGTAGACATAAAACTTTTAAATATTTGCCATGTAAAGTGGAGTTGGGGATGGGAGGATTTTCTTGAAAATCTTTGAGTCGCATCCTTGGAAGGTACTGAACGTAAACATGAAGTTTGTTATTCATCCGACTTCTAGTTTTTATTTCTCTACTACGTATATTAAATAGGGTAAGTATTGCATTCCACTCAAAAGCTCGATGTCAAGATTACACCGTAAATACATACATGTTTTGAGTCCTCCTGAATCGATAAAGAGCATTTTTAGAAAAAGGTCTATGTGTTTGTGTCTCTGTGTGGCTCTGAGCAGCATTACTCAAAAACGAAAAGTCGGTTAAATTCAAAATTATTATTTAGCTTCTGTATGTTTTTAAGATGCGAAACGAAGATTTTCAAGAAAATTCCCCCACCCCAGACTACCCTTTACACAGTACATTTTACGAAACTTTTTATCTTCTCAAAAGTGATTTAATGAATTTGATTAAAATAAAGCATATTTAATATATTTTCATGACACAACATATGTTGAATTTTCTGGGAATGTCGTCGAAAGTCCTCTTCCTTCTGAATGGCTTTTGGATAACTTGTAAACCGTAAGAGATATACAGAGTTTTTCTACATTAAAATGTAGAGATCGTAAAAACACACAATTTATGGCATATGCTTTTATTGTGGAGTGATACATTTCCAAGGCATTCCTTGTTATTTGAGTTTTTCAATATTCAATCCTTTTTCTTAAATAGAAATTCGTTATTCGTTTTTTTATATCCTGGACATACAAAGAGAATTGAATGCGCCACATAGCAACCAGCTCTTTAAAGATTTAACTGTCGCTTAAATCCTACCATATTCCCCTTGCATCTACAAGAAAATTAGCAATAAAATAGTTTATGCAAATGATTAACATGAAGTAGGTAGAGAAAGTAATAAAATACATAAGCAGAGACAATTAAGTGTATGTAACGCACCAGGTTTTTCTTCTTTTGTTGAATACAAAACACTTCGAATGTGTTTTTAACACCTGGTATAGTAAATTTTAATCGGCATTACCTAACCTAAAACGTAATTTACTTTAAAACAGCGTGACAATTGCATAATATCAGAAATAAAATACATTTAGAGCTGGAAAGTAACAAAAATATGCAAAAAAAAACTTGGACTTGAAATTTCAAACTAAGGGTTTATACTAAATGACTCTATGGAACTTAACGTGCTGCACCTTTCGTTCCAATGAAACTCACGAGCATCTGAACTTCACCTTCTACATGTTCTGCTAGAATACACGTGTTGTAATCAACGGAGCTTATGGAGATGGCATTTTAGTATAATGAAAATACACTAAGAGATTACATCTCGCAGTATTCGGCCAAAATTTGCTTCATGCCTGAGAGGTTTACAGTTTACATCCGTCCGAGTGGTAGTGCTGAAAGTTCCGCAGCGTTTTCCCCTAGAGGTATCCGTAATGTTTCAACCTGTGATAGCAGTTTGCACAACATTAGAGTATTTGGTTTCATTCTAGCTCCCGTTTGCGTATGTTGTACCAATAAAACACCATTTCAGTAATGACTGAGGTTTATGAAAAATCTGATGTGTTACACACATGACTTTCTCTACTCTTGTACAAACTAACTTTACAAACGTTTATTCCCCATCTACTTCATGTTAATCGAGATTTGCAGAGGCATGAGACATCTTATTGCTGATTTTGTTGTAGATGGAATGGAAATATGGTAGGCTTTAAGCGATAGTCAAATATTTTAAGAGCTGGTTGCTATGTGGATCATTCCATTCCCTTTACATTACCAGGAACATAAGAAATGAATAACGAATTTCCATTTAAGAAGAAATATTGAGTAATGAAAAATTCAAACAAATAACAAGCAATATGTCGGGAAATGGTTCACTCCACAAAATATGTATATTGCATAAATTGTGTTTTAACAGCTCTGCTTTTTTGTGTAGAAAAATGTTGTCTATCTCTTACGGTTTACGGTTTATGCAAAGGCTTTCAGAAAGAAGAGGACTTTTGGGGTCATTCCCAGAAAATTGAAGACATATATTTTATTTGTCATAAATATATCTTAAATATGTCATATTTTAAGCATGATCGTTAATGTCATTTTTGAGAAAATCAAAATCTTCGAAAAATGTTCCATGGAAAGGGTAGTCTTGGGGGGGAGTGTCTTGAAAATCTTCGTGTCGCATCTTTGAAAGATACTGAGACTAAATACCAAGTTTGGTATTTATCCGACTTTTCAGATTTGAGTTATGCTGTTCACAGACACAAAGACACTTATATAGATATTTTTCTAAAAATACTTTTATTTTTCATAAGCCCCCAAAGCATGTATTTCTGGTAAGATCTCGGTATCGAAATTTTGGATAGAATGCAATACTTCTTCTAGTTACTATATGTAGTAGAGAAAGTAAAAAATGAATCACGAATTCGCATTTGACAAAAGTTTAAGTATTGGAAAACTCAAACAAATAACAAGGAATATCTCGGAAGTGGTTAATTGTACAAAAAAATGTGCATTACTAAATTGCGTGTTTTAATGAGCTCTACATTTGGGAGAAAAAATGTTGTCTATCTCTTACGGTTTACCAGTTATGCAAAAAAACATTCAGAAAGAAGAGGACTTTTGGGGACATTCCCAGGAAATTCAAGATGTACATTTTATTTGTCATGAAAATATCTTAAATATATCACTACAGCCACTTTTGACAAAACCAAAGTTTTCCAAAAATGTTCCATGTAAAGGGTACCCTGAGTTGGGCAAGGGTTTCCTGAAGATCTTCATGTCGCATATTTGAAAGACACTGCACCTAAATACCGAGTTTGGTATTTATCCTTCTTCGTTTTTGAGTTATGCTGTTCACAGACACACACAAAAGCATTCTTCTAAAATTGATATTTTTTCTAAAATTGATACATGCCTCAAGACATGTATTTCCGGTGAAATTTCGGTGTCGAATTTTTGGGTGGAATGTAATACTTCCCCTACTTGATATACGTAGTAGAGAAGGTAAAAACATGACACTTTTCAAACCTACTGTAATGCATTAGTTTACTGCCCCTTATTTTTCTATTAGAGTCGCTTCTTTGAGATATTTTCTTTTTTTATTATTTTTGGAACCATTTAGTCTTTTTATGATTTGTTTAAGGTCACAGAGGTCAGTGATACTTTTGTTACCATAATATTACAGCAATAAAATACATTAGATATATAAAACAATATTGTACACAAGGACTATTGCTAGAACACATGTGGAGTATTACATAGGTAATTAGCAGTAGCATGACAAAAATTAAGGAATACAAAGTAAAGTATTACAATTTAAATTTATTTATACATAGAAATATCTTTCAAATAATAGATAGTATTATGAACGAACTTAGGATTATTCAAAGCTGTAGTTTCTGAAATTCCGTGTTTCTTCCTAGAAGTACTGTATGTATTGCATTATGTAAGGTTTACTATTAGTAGTGTTCTGCATACTGGTGTCTCTTTTTTGGATATCAGGAGTGACTATGTATATTTAGTTTTATCGCGACCAAACTAAATAACGGCACCGAGAGGGATGGCTAATGTAGTAACGTCCGGAGGTCCCGGTTTCAAATACCGAGCGGGATAACTCAGGCAGTTACGTTTGTGGCCCGTATTCGGGAGGTCCCGGGATCAGTCCCTGGCGAACGCCCAATTTGGCCCCTGGGTTGTTCATAATTTCTCCGGGTACCCAGGAGAATGCTGGGGTGGTTCATCTTCTTCCACGACTCTCCTCTCATTTTCTGTACCCATAATTTCTTTTCATCTCTTGTCAAGGTTGTAGGACCAGGAGACGGTGTTCGGCGGGTTGCGACTGGGCGGTGGCTTGTACTCTGTAAAGATTTCTTCCGGTACCGCTCAGTTAGGTCTCTCCTCAGTGTGGGGAATCTGGAGTTTGTTGGATTGTGGGCAGGGAACGTTGGTGCATTCCATCTGGAAACGTTGGGGACCCCGTCCATGCTTGCGCCCGCCGATATCCGCATCTGGTCGCCCTTCGGGTCTTTGCCCTCATCCCTCGCTCCCGGGGGTTACGTTGGAACTACCATGGGTCGACTGGCTGCTTGCGGTGCCCGTACGGGCCCACCTTTACCCGGGTTCACATCCCTTAGGCCGACCAATCTGTGTATTTTTCGTGGTTTATCCCAATCGCCAAGATAAATACTGGATTAGATTCGACCCAAAACTCCACCTCAAGTCTAAAACAATAGTAAAAATGAAACAGATGGTGATAGGAATGCTTTGCTATTTATACATAGATAATGAAAGCAAATAGCCTGGATGGCACCCTAATTCCATTTGCCCGGCAGGTGTAGAAGCAGAGATGTGGTTTTATTCACTATGATGAGCTGTATGGACAATATCGGGGCTGCCCTCTGCCCATCCCGAAGTAGAGGTACGGTTGCTATGCACATGACTCTGGATATGTGAAGAAGTAAGATGGTATTGCAGGAATGAGACGTATAAAATCCGAAAGAGGTGATCGGTTCAAAGGGAATCGTGACCTACTGAATGCAAACCTCAGGTGCTGTCACCTCAGCAACCAGCTGGGTTGGAATAAAGTAACTCTGGAGTATAAAAGGTGGAAATTAATATTTACCATAAAATGGGCTCTGTTGTCCATAAAAATTATTGTATTTTTGAAAATGTAAACCGTGAAGTGGAAAAATAATACTTGTGTTCTCGTTTATTTCACTTCAACGATTTAAACACCCCATGGAGTTAATAGGGGCCTAAAAATATTGCTATGGTAAGTGTGTGGAATTAAATTAATAAGATGACCGCGACGTGAAGTTACCTACGGACGGCGGTGTGAGCGCATACTGGCTGGTCTTCTTGGACAGCTGGGTGCGACTAACACCAGCCCTTCAGAACAAGAGCCGCGCAACAAGTTTGGTAAGACTAATCCAGAAGATTCCTTTGCGCCTGTTCTAGTAGCGTCCCTTGGAGGAATTTCCACTATGTACAAGGTCTATGTAAGGGACCGCCCTGCCCTGTTTAGTTCAGTTAGTTAAAAAGTTAAAAGTAGACAATACGGAGGACAGTTCAGTTGTGATTTTTGACTCAGCAGTTGAGTTGTGAATCCATTTGACGGATCAGTTATCTTCTGTCCTGACCATAGTGATTCAAGTGCAACATGTGCTATATTGAGTGTGTAAGTGATAAATAAAGTGTGTTTTAGAAGCAACTGGTGTTCTTATTTGTTAAAATAACCTTATAGCAGGTGTATATCAATCGAATAAATCAATACTACGCAATGAAACCGAAAATGGGGTAAAGCCTCAACGAAAATATCACAGTTACTTAAATTTTCATCCTGTTATTGACAAACAGCTCACGCGCTGAACTATAACACTGCTGTGTATGAAATACATTCAAGATTTGAACACACAAGAACATGATTATTTTTACGTTGAAGTAATAATTATGTTAATCGGGCCCAAAAGTTGGCTGCCGTTTGAAGCGTAATGCTGTAACGATAGGAAAAAATACCGGATGCTAGTCGGGTAGCGTGTCTCAAGGATAGAGTACCGGTCTCGAGCTTGCAGCTCTCGGGAAAGGGATGGGACAAACCGAGAACAACTGTTTGCGTTGAACAAAACTCCAGATAACGCTCCTGTCCAAGCCTTGGGTCATTTATTCTATCCTAGAAGTCAGCTGTGTTATTTACGTGACTATTGGCGAAGTAGTTTGGTATGCACCAATCATAAAACAAAAATTCACTCAGATCTGACGTGGTAACGTCTTAGAGACGTACCATATCGGGTCTTGAGTTGGACTCGCCCGTGACCTCATTCGGTCAGCTTAAATATATATGAGGCGTCAGCGTTCTGTTGATTTAATACATTGCGTACCCTGAATTCGTCACTTTTGCATGTGTCGTCTGACTATAACACCTGAGGCGCTACAATATTATGCGACCTCTTCAAAACTAATGTTGGTGCTACATTTTATGTGTAATAATTAGAATAATTTAATAAATACTATGAGGGCCTCCGCAGATGTCCGGCAAGTAATGAGAAGTAAAATAATCTCAGGAATTACAATAAATATCCCTAATTAAACATAACAATCGTTTTCTATATTTACGTGCGATTACACCTTTGAATGATTATGAATAGTGGTTTGCAAGATTGGTGTTTCCCTAAACGACGTTCTCGTAAAGACAGCTATTATGATTTCATCTTCGATGCGAAGTGATTAAATTCAATAACGTCTGTGACCTGTTGTCGGTAGGAAATAAGAGTAGACAACGAAGAAAACTTCTGGCTAGCATAGCAACTTGCGAACCGTGAATACAGGGTTATTCGAAAGTAAAGAGCAGAATTCACAAATTTATTTCTCGCGAACCACACAAGATAGAAACACAATTCAAACACCACTGGACTCATGACGTTAAAGCTTTGACACATTGGATATCAGCACCATGAGTGGTACGACCAATATCATAACGGTGGCTCAGTTCTTGCCACACAGGAATCATCTGGTCCCTTGTTACAGAGTTCATCGCCTCAACAACTCGATGTCGCAGTTCCTGAAAAGAAGCAGACAGTGGTGGTACATACACACGGTCTTGTACGTACCCTCACAGACATAAATCACAGAGGTTAAGGTCCGGTGGTTTAGTCGGCCACGGAAGAACAACATGGTGTCGTCCACCTCTGCTAATCCAGTGTCCTGGAAGGGTGTTGTTCAGGTACCGTCGGACCTCAGTGAGGAAATGCGGTGGGGCACCATCTTGTATGAAAATTAAGTCATGCGAATCATCACGCAGTTGGATAAGCAGCCAGTTTTCGAGCATGTCGAGGTAAATATTTCTTGTAACTGTGCGCTCGATAAAAAGAATGGTTCATAAACTTTGCGAACAGAAATGCACAGAAGACATTAAGTTTCGGCGAGTCGCGTTCGTGTTCAACGGCGGCCTTAGAAGCTTCGGCGCCCCTTATGCGCACATTATGGTGATTCACCTTCCCGGAAAGATGGAACGTTCTCATCCGAAGAAACCAGTCGATAAGCAAAACCGCCTTGTTCCATGGTCTCTAACAATGCAATTCAAAAGTTAAATCTTTTGCTGTAGTCCTCGGGTTGCAACACCTGCAATAACTGCAGTTCGTGAGGCTTTACATGCAGACGGAGTCTCAGAACACGCCATACCGTGGGTTGAGGAATGCCCAGCTAATGTTTTGCACGTGTTGTGGACTTCCTAGGGCTTCGTTCGAACGTTGCTCGAATACACTCCACATGCTCCGCCGATGTGTGGGGACGACCCGTGCATTGCCGTGTGCATATGCACCATCCTCTACGAATTTACGATGCCACTGATAAATTTGTTTATGACGTGGAGGCTGCTTTTGGAAGTGACCGGAATGTACGTTGAACCTGCACAATGGATTCACATTTTGCAATTTGCAGCACACAAAACGCTCGTTCCTGTGGTGTCGGCACCATTTTCCGGTTGAACCACACTCAGCGTCCCTGGGGCGACCCATGGAACTTCAAGATGGTCTATTCCAAACTTTGAAATGTCTCAAGTCCAATGTTGTTGGAATTTTGTTTCCATCCTGTGTCTTTCGCGAGAAATAAATTTGTGATATCTGTGTTTTACTTTTGAATAACCCGGTATAACAAATCTCATGTGCTGTATTCACATGGCTTTCTCTACTCACATTTATAGAAATTATTGTTACAAACAATTATTCCTCTATGTAATTCTTTATGATCAAGATAAACTTTAATGACACATTTACACCTTCTATTATAAGAATAAGTAAAATAAGTAGGCTAAAGCGATAGTCAGGTTTTTAAAAATTGGGTCGCTGTGTGATAATTTTGAAATTTCATGCTCCATGTATGACCATGAGGAAAACAAAACGCCAATTATTATTTAAAAATAGCGTAAGTATATCTAAAAATTTAAACAAATAACAAAAAATATCTTGAAAATGGTTAACGTCATACAAATTTCATTTGCTACAAATTCTATGCTTTAACAGACATATGTTTTGTGTAACAAGATTTTGTATATGTTTAATGATTTACCAATAAACAAGTCATTCAGATAAAAAGTACTTCAGACTTTTCCTAGAAAACCGAAAAAATATACACTTTATTCGCCATGCAAACATTTTAAATAAAATGCATCTTAATTAAAATCATTAGAACCATTCTTGAGAAAAACACAAATAACGAAAGTTTTTCCATGTAAAGGGAATTTTGGGGTGGAGGATATCGTTGAAAATCTTCATGTATTCTTGGAAGATTACAAACATAAATACGAAGTTTGGTATTTATCGAACATTTCGTTTTTGATTTGTGCTGTTCACACGCACACACGGACCTTTTTCTAAAAATTTATATTTTTCAGGTGATTCAGGGAGTTCAAAACATGTATTTCCGGTGAAATCACGGTATAGAATTTTTTTGGTGGAATGCATTACGGTACAAAAGTTTAAACGTCACTAAGCGCATAGTCAGTTTATAAATGTGAGAGCGTCGAATGACAAGCTAAAACAAACGACATTAAGATGTACAACGAAACGAATGCATATAACTGATTCAATATTCATTTCAAAGAAGAATACTTCAACAAAAATGCACTTGATAGCGTTCGCGACAGTGTATGAGAGCGCACACAGAAAACTGTAGAAAAGGTTTATTTTAAAATGAGTGTCAAATATACTAATGTTGATATTGCATACTTTTCCATGAGCTGATGAGAATCCAAGAGAGAGACGCAACCCTTAAACATTTAAGCTTCGAAAGTATAAAAAAACATATAGGTACATATTTTTATGATTTTTGACGTACTTCCCTTAGTAAGACCCTTTTCTGACTATTACTATTATAAATTCTGTAAGGAATTTCTAATACATTGTCAAAGCTATCAGACATGATCATACTGGAGGCAATTAATTAAATGTATTAATTACATATATTGCATAGTGTCTCAACATCGAGCCGGTATCTGCCTTGCATAGCCAACTGAGATACAGCCTAATAGAGAATGAGGAGCATCCAGGAGCATGTGCAAGATCGACTATCCGCTGCTGATTACTAATACTGCCTGTGGTGTTGATAAGAAGCAGTATAATGTGGAGTGTTGCAGGAGCAAACGATACTCTAAATGACAACATAACAGATATTATAGCACCTAGGAATCCGTACGAGGTCGTATTAAAGCTATCAAACCATGCAAGTTAGGATAATTTACCACATAAACTACATTAGGTGGAAAAGAACTGCGTGTAATTACGTTCACGAGTGATGTATTGAAGAAAGACCTCCTGAATGAACATCTGTGGTAAAACTCAATCGTCGCACAAAATGCTAAATACTTTTAATGAACCTTCGTTCTTTTCAACTTACAGAAATCGGATACACATATCCCCCTCAGGGGCTCACCTTCTGTGAGTACGGGTTTTTTGGCGCACCCGGGGGTTCCCGAGCCAATCATCGCCACCTTCATCCCCTCACCCCCATCCGGTCGAGGTGGGTTCTTCAAGTGACCGGTGGACCCAAGGTAGGCTCTCGTGCGTTCTTTCCATTCCATTCATACCGCACCTCACCATCGTTTCTTTCTTCCCTTATCACTTTCCGGCCATTTCGCACCACAACATTCGCATATCTCTCTTTTTCTTCCTCGCCGGCCTACCTTGCGTGCGAAACGCCCACACAGTTTTAGTTTCTTTTATCTTTTTATTTAAATCCTCCGTGGACACAGCCTGACGGATACCCGCGCACCGCGTGCGCAGCTGGGTGAGTGGGTAATGGCGTCATCCCCACCACCCGGGGTCGTCATGTAGGGTTTGTGTTCGTATCCGCTGTTCAACTGCAGTCCCGCGGGGGGCCATTGCATGAGCTGCTGACTTCTGACGGCCATTGGGTCCCTCTGTCTATGTTCTGGGAGGTGTGACCCTGGGGTGAGTCTGGTATAGATAGGCCACTCACCCAAGCCGGGGTAACGCCCGAGAAGTCAGAGCCCGAGGTCGGAGACGGTTGCAATGGTGGAGGATTTATTTCGCTATGGAGCACCCTTCCTCCATTACTACTAACAAGCGCCGAAAAGTTTATGTAACAGAAGTGACACCACAGACAACCGGTTGTTACTTGGTCATTTCACGAACCGAAGAAGGACAAAGCTTTGAGACGGTGAACCCTTTCATTATTCAAAAGGGCATTGATGCAATTGCTGGTGCGGTTCAGTCCTGCACTCGTCTACGGAATGGTTCCTTATTAGCCCAAACGAAATCCGATCAGCAAAGTAAGACCTTGTTGCGCGCTACGCTTCTCCACGGCTATTCCATCCGTGTGGAGAAGCACCGCACATTGAATTCCTGTCGAGGCGTTATTACCACCCATAGCCTCGATGGTATATCGGACGAGGACCTGGTAGAATATCTTGCAGACCAGAAGGTGACAGCGGTCCATCGAGTGCAGGCCAAACGCGACGGCGTATTGGTACCCACTCGTACCCTGTTTATTACATTTGATGGCGTCGATCTGCCCACGAGCATTTCCGCAGGGTACGAACGGATTTCTGTGAGGCCTTATATTCCTAGACCTCCGCGTTGTTTTAAATGCCAACGTTTTGGGCATACGCAAGTCTCCTGTAAGAGTGCCGTTAACATCTGTGCAACATGTAGCCAGCCCTCACACGAAGGACCTGTTCAACAGCCCCCGTCTGCGTTAATTGTAAAGGGTCACATTCTGCTTCGTTTGCCGACTGTCCGCGGTATTTGGACGAGAAGGCGATCCAGGAGATCCGGGTAAAGGAAAAACTCTCCTTCGCTGAAGCCCGGAGGCGTTTCCATGCGCGCCAACCTTCACTCCTGCGATCTGGCACATTTAGTTCTGTTGTTGCCTCGCCAGTACCACGAGTAGATGCCGAAACTCAGACCTGGACCTTGACTGGATTAACCGCCACTACCATCCGGCCGTCTATTAAGGCTACAGTTACCAAGCCGTATAAACCTGGTCCCAAGTCAATGAAGTCGCAAGCCGTTGAAAAGAAGCCCAAGCAGAAACTTCGTAGGGAAGATTTTTTAAAAGACCCTCCGCGTGCGCGCGGTAACAAAGGTTCACCTTCTCCTCCTCGGAGGTCGCTGTCCCAGGATGGTCCTGGGACAAGCCGCGCTCAGCGGCACCCTTCACCCATCGCCACCCAGAACCGATTCACGGCGCTTGAATCGGTTTCTGGCACTGAGCGCGTGGGCCCTCCCTCCGAGGAAGCTATGGAGTCTGACTAACTCCATACAAAAAGCCCGAGCCCAAAGGTTAAACAAAAGGTAATTTTAAGCCGCCCTTCTAAATAGACAGTTTATCCCCTTATTCTTAATGGCTATCCTGACCTGGAATGTACGTGGTGTACGATCGCATAGGGCGGAACTGCAACTTTTATTGCGTTCCCATTCGCCTATGGTCGTATGTTTGCAGGAGACTAAGCTTCGCCCTCACGATCCTTTTGATCTCCGAGGATATACTCCGGTTCGCTTCGACCTTGAACCGGAGGAGGGTACTCCTGCTCATGGTGGTGTCATGCTTTTGGTCCGAAATGACGTTCATTTTACACCTGTCACACTTACATCTGACTTGCAAGCTGTTGCCGTTCGCCTTCACTTACCCGGCTTTTTGTTTTCTGTTTGCTCTGTGTATACACCTCCATCGTCTCCCCTCGCTCCCGCGGACATTCGATCTCTCCTGTCCGCTCTCCCAACGCCATTTCTTCTGTTGGGAGATTTTAATGCCCATCACCCACTATGGGGTTCGCCAAAGGCTTGTGCGAGGGGAACTCTTCTTTCCGACATTTTTTATCAGTTCAATCTTTCCATCCTCAATACAGGTGCACCTACTTTTATTTCTGATTCTTCTGGTACATTTTCTCACCTGGACCTTGCAATTTGCTCACTCCAGCTTGCACGTCGTCTTCAGTGGAACGTCGTCGCTGACACCTACTCCAGCGACCATTTCCCCTGCATCGTTTCTCTTCTGTCGCACCACGTACAGCATTCCAGAGTACCTACCTGGACATTCGCCAAAGCCGACTGGAGCTTGTATTCCAGCCTCGTGCATTTTGACGACCAGCCCTTCTCCGACATTAATCAACTAGTGCAGCACCTTACGTCTATTATTTTCTCAGCTGCCGAACGTGCAATACCCCGTTCATCCTCCCAACCTCGGCGGCCACCTGTTCCGTGGTGGAACGAGGATTGTCGGGACGCCGTTCGTGCCCGTAGGACTGCACTTAGGGTGTTTCGGCGCCACCCTACACTTGATAATTTGGTGACTTTTAAACAATCGCGCGCCAGGACTCGTCGCATTATTCAGGATAGCAAGAAGGCATCTTGGGCTGGTTTTGTCGAGTCTTTTAATCGTTTTACGCCTTCATCCGTTGTTTGGGATAAACTTCGTCGCTTCTCAGGTAAAGTGTCACATTGTACTGTTTCTGGGCTTCAGGTTTCTAATGCCACCATAGTGGATCCGGCTGCCATCGCTAACACTCTGGGTTCTGCCTTTGAGGCGGTTTCCAGTTCAGACCATTATTCCGCCGGCTTTCGCTCTATTAAAGACCGGCAGGATTCCGCATCATATACTTTTCGGTCTGCTAATGATGCATGCTATAACGAACTATTCACAATGAGGGAGCTGGAGCACGCTCTTCATTGCTCTCGGCACTCCGCTCCCGGGCCGGACGGCATTCATGTCCTGATGTTAAAGAACCTTTCAGCCGACAGTAAACTATTTCTCTTACAGGTCTACAACCGTATTTGGCAAGACGGCATTTTTCCTTCCGTTTGGCGCGAAGCCACCATTGTCCCTATACTTAAGCCTGGGAAGGATCGCCAACTACCCTCCAGCTACCGCCCTATCTCCCTCACCAGTTGCCTTTGCAAGGTGATGGAGCGCATGATCAACGGGCGGTTGACATGGTGGCTTGAGTCTCAGAAACTTCTAGCGAACGCTCAGTGCGGGTTTCGTCGCTATCGCTCTACCGTCGACCATCTGGTGTCCTTGTCGACGCATATTATGAATGGATTTCTGAGAAAGTGTCAAACCGTGGCTGTATTTTTTGACCTGGAGAAAGCTTATGACACTTGTTGGAGGGGCGGCATTTTACGTACACTTCACGATTGGAATATCCGCGGTCGTCTTCCCATATTTCTTCGGGAGTTTATGACGGACCGCGTCTTTCGTGTACGTGTGGGCTCGGTTTTATCTCGTCGTTTTATTCAAGAGAACGGAGTACCGCAGGGCTCTGTACTCAGTGTCACACTTTTTGCGATTGCTATCAACCCCATTGTTGATTGTATTCCACCTGGCATTTTATCGTCCCTTTTTGTTGACGATTTCGCTATTTATTGTAGTTCACGGCGGACCTGTCTACTCGAACGCCGTCTCCAGAGCTGTATCGACCGTCTCTACGCCTGGAGTAACGCCAACGGCTTTAATTTCTCCGCCGAGAAATCCGTCTGCATCAACTTTTGGCGCCGGAAGTATTTCCCTCCGCCCTCTCTCCATCTTGGGCCTGGGATACTTCCGTTTGCAGACGAGGCGAAATTTTTGGGGTTGATTTTTGACAGGAAGTTGTGTTGGACCTCGCACGTTTCCTTTTTAAAAGCAAAGTGTGACCGTTCTCTTAATCTTTTACGTGTTTTAAGTGGCACATCCTGGGGAGCTGATCGGACCGTCCTTCTTCGCCTTTATCGCTCTTTGGTCCGATCCAAGCTTGATTACGGGTGTATTGTTTATTCGTCGGCACGTCCATCTGTGTTACGTCGATTGAATGCCATTCACCATCGTGGCATAAGAGTCGCTACAGGGGCCTTTCCAACCAGCCCTGTTTTTAGCCTGTATGCTGAAGCTGCAGAGCCTCCGCTGTCCTTCCGGCGTGAGATGCTCTTGTGCAGCTATGCTTGTCGACTCTCAAGCTTGCCTGACCACCCGTCCTTCGAGTTATTTTTCGAGGAGTCACTTGATCGTCACTATTTTATTAGCTCCTCTGCTTTGCTCCCACCAGGGGTTCGCTTTCGACAGCTCCTTCGGCATTTAGACGTTCCGCCAGCGCCGGCCCTTCCACGGGGGGAAACGCGTTTTCCTCCATGGTCTCGCGCTGAGGCCCACTGTCACCTTGGGCTAACGTCGATGCCGAAGACTGAGACCCCTGCTTCAGTCTTTAGGTCGGCTTTTTTAGAAGTACGGGCTCACTTCGGAGACTTCCATTTTATCTTTACCGATGGATCTAAGACTGAAGCTGGAGTTGGATGTGCCTTTGTTTCTGGTCACTGTAGTTTTAAGTTTCGTTTACCTGGACAATGTTCAATTTTTACCGCCGAACTTTTTAGCATTTATCAATCTATTTTATACATACAGCGGCACGCCTTACAGCATTGTTTTATTTGTACGGACTCTCTGAGTGCCCTTCAGACTATTACTGCGCTGTACCATTACCACCCGCTTGTACAGCGCATACATGACCTGCTCCACTCGCTTGGTGTCACTGGCATCAGCGTGTCCTTCATGTGGATTCCAGGTCATGTGGGCATCTCAGGTAATGAGTCTGCCGACGCCGCTGCGAAATCGGCGATTTTATTACCCAGATTTTTTACCTCTGTTGTTCCCTCGTCAGATTCGTGTGTTATTTTACGTCGCCGCATCCTCTCGCGCTGGCGCGATGAGTGGACGGCCCTCCGGGGGAACAAGTTGCGGGAGGTTAAGCCTCTCCCGTTAATCTGGGGTACCTCTTCTCGTTCTTTACGTCGGGAAGAGGTACTTTTAGCCCGTTTACGAATTGGACATTGTCGTTTTAGTCATAGTTACCTGCTCAGTGGTGATCCCGCTCCGCTCTGTCAGCAGTGTGACGTGCCCTTAACGGTGCGTCACATTTTAACTGAGTGTCAAGTTTTAGCTCCACTGCGCGTTCGCCTGGGTCTGCCTGTTGGCATAGCCAACGTTTTGGCAGACGACGCGCATGCTGTAGAATGTGTTTTACGTTTTATAAATGACATTGATTTTAATCGTCGCATTTGATGCGCTGAGCGTCTTTTAGCTTTGTTATTTTATTCTGTATGTTTTTATAGGGACTTACTCCCCAGTGACCTATGGCGCTCATGTCCCGCATTCTACAGTTCTTGACACGTTTTAATCTTTTATTGGCTATGCTTTTAGTGTGTTGGTTTTTGGGATATATTTATTGTTATTATTCTTGTTATTGTTATTCTTGTTGTTACTTTTATTCTTGTTATTATTGTTATTGTTATTGTTATGCTATTGTTAGTTTTAACTTTTTGGACATCGCGGGTTTGTGTCCCGTTTTTTAATTATGCGGTTTTTTTACGTTTTATATTTTGACCTTATATTTTACACATTGTAAGGGCGCTGATGACCCTAGCAGTTTAGCGCCCTTAAACCGCATATCATCATCATCATCATCACAGGATACACATATTGAAAGTGTATTTTACTAATACTATATAAAACCGGAGGTTTCTAACTTCTATGAATCTGCTATACATATATCATCTACCTCAGGGCAAGCCCTATGGCCTGTCCCGACTCGGAAGTCATCTTACCATCTACTTCGGTGTCGTCCGACATCTCGTACTTCCCGCGGCTTGTATATGTATACGACCTTTGATAATGTTGTAGAAGGCAGACCTTCAATTTGTGCTTTCCGTTATTTTCAGTTCTGCTATTTTATTATTTATATATCAAGAGAGGGCATACTTTAAGGCATGCATTTCCCATATGTAGACAATAAAATAGTCCATTGCAACATGCGTCCGGAAAAGGTTGGTTTCAGAATTATGGCCTTTAAAACAGTGATATTCAGCGGAACGTATTTCTTATCGCAGGTAGTTTTCTTTACAGATGATGTTCAATCTGCCAACCTCCTGCTTGAATACAGATCTCAAATTCAATCTCATGACCGTGCGAAAGCAATCCCAAATGCCATCGTATTAGGTATTTCTTCATAACCTGCCACAATTCGATTCTGAAGGGATTGTATGTCAGGCATCCGAGATGAATACTCCAGTGTCTTTAAATGACTCCAAGAGTAGAAATAAACACGGTTCAAATCAGGTGAACGTGGTGTCCAAGCATTTGGACCATCTCTACCTATCCATCGACCAGGAAATCTTCGATCCAAATATCGGCGATCGGTAAGACTAAAATGGCAGGAGCGCCATCATGCCAGAAGTGAGCTTATTAACGAGTGCACAGTGGACTGTCTTCATACCACGAGGTATATGTGGTTTATCCCAGGAAGTTTGTGTACGCCTGATCCATGAGTCTGTTTACAAGTACATGGGGTCCAACTAACCGATTACCAATGATACCATCACACATGTTGAGAGTTAACCGCATTTGGTGATGAGATGGAACAATTGCAAGTGAGTCTTCATATGCCCATATATGCTGATTGTAGAAACTTGTCATATCTTCCCATGTGAACGGCGCTTCATATGTAAATAATACTAAGACAGCAAAGTTCGGATTTGTAGCACACTGCTGCACGAACCACAGGCAGAACATTAATCCAGCAGGGTAATCTGCTGGTGACAGGGTTTGTGCTCGTTGTAAGTGATAAGGATACAACTGTTGCTCTCTCATCAGTCTCCGGATAGTCGTACGAGGAACATTCACTTGCAACGCTAACCTTCGTGTAGATACTGATAGAAGGATTCGTGTGCACAGAATCCAGAAGCTTCTCCTCTACATCTGGAGGAGTATATCTTGATCTTCCCGTTCCCAAACCAGCAGAGTAAATTTCCTATGAGGCACACACTGCGATGGAGACGTTCAAATGTCTTCCGATCCGGACATCTTCACTGCGGGTACCTCTTTTGATACAAACGACGAGCCAACGCAGCATTTCCGTCCGCTTTACCGTACATAAAGTGCATTTCTGCCAGCTCTTAATTTTGGTACATGTCGCTCAGTTGAACGCCAAACACAACACTCAATGTAACCTTTGACTCGGAAAGGACTCTCAGGGTGTCCTGTTAATATCTTCTATCACGGTATCTACCTGCGGGAAGAAAACGTTCCGGTGAGTATCAGTGATTTGAAGGCTACAACTGAGAAACCAAGTATTTCCGGACACAGGTTCTAATGTCCTTTTTTATTATCTATATACGGGAAATGCATATCTGAATTTATGCTTTCTATTTTATAAATAACCTGTATATTTCACTGTATTTGGATACAATCATTTCTATTTGTATAAAATGTTAGTTTTCATGGACATCGAAATAACTCGGTCCACTTATATTCATCATAGCTACAATACACATTATCAAACTCCTGTCATTAATAGAGCCAGGTTAGTTTACTACTTAAATAGTTTACGATTTGAAAAAGTAAGACCAACAAAGTGCATATAATGTCATAAAACACTTGAGATACTGACACAAAAAGGTATATTTTGAATTTTTATGAATCTGTAAAATGCTCTTAATTTTTAGCGAATTTTGTAAAACTTTAAACAATAATAGTCAGAAAAGTGTCTTACTAAGAAAGTCAAAAGTCATAAAAATATATACCTATACGTTTTGTTTAAGTTTTCGAAGCTTAAAGTGTTTAAGGGTTGCGTCTCTCCCTTGGATTCTTATCAGCTCATGGACAAGTGTGCAACATCAAGGTTAGTATATTTGACACTCATTTTAAAATAAACTTTCGCTACAGTTTTCTGCATGTGCTCGCGTACAAAATCGCCAACGCTATCCAGTGCATTTTTCGCGGAATTCTGTGATATTACCCGAGTCCGATCTTGTCACTTGCATACAATGACGTTGTGCGTATAGACGCTTGCCCCGATTCACTGCTGTTCAGTTTTTGTCGCCACATCAAAAGAATGTTCCGGCTGCATTACCTCGCATCTGGACGTGTATAGAGCATCCGGCTTTTATGCGTCACTTCCTGAACTAGCGGAGCGCTCAAATGTTCGCTGAATAAGTGATTCGCTGGAACAGTGTCTCGAACATATCCCCTTTCGATTCTTGAAAACCAAGGCAGTTCGCGACGAGCTTCGTTCTTGTGTCTGTATGCGCCTTAACAATGTAGTGAAGCAGTCTATGTGATATATTTATCAAGATTAATAGGAAACACATAGATAAATGTCCTACCTGCGCAGTGTTCCCAGCTACGAAATGCTTGTGGGTTGGAGCCCATCCACGGAGAGGCGGATTTTTCGGCCCATTTATAGAACCAGTGCTCAGTCGGCAATTTTAGGAGCAACGACAAGTACTATCTGTAGGTAGCGGAAACAAACATTCAGGAGGTATGGTCCTGAGTAGACCATCTTCCGGCAACGACTGGGTGATCTTCCAAATTTGACGTTGGCATGTGGGTGTGAGGCCAGCATTCGGGTTGGATAGCCCAGTTTCGTTAGGACCGTAGTGGTCTACTTATTGTTATTATTTATTAGCATCTATCAGAATATAAATTTATGAATCATATATAAAACATGTAGAAAACTTAATATTAATTGCTAGACAAAAATCTGTGATTGTTGCAACTCAGATTATTTGTGTAAACAAGATTTCTCTAGACTGCCTTTGTAGACAAGGTATTAGCGTTATGACCTCTCAACCCAGATTTTTTGGGTTCGATTCCCGATTGGTGTGGGGAAATTTTATTTATCCATAATCATTCCCTATATTCACAGTCTGGAAGTATGAATATAAAATAAATTCAACGTTAAGAAACCCTGCGGTTCAGCGAGGAATAGCATTATGAGTTCTTTCGCAAAAACTCGAATCTGGTCATAGACGTTGAAGGGGGCTATACAAAAATAAATAAATAATCCGTATTATAAAATTTATTCCGAAAACTTAAAATGCGATAATTGTAATATTTTAACCATTTACAGATGATAATATAACTAACACAAATATATCGTCCAAAAATAAGCAGACTATTGCTACTGAATGGCCTAGCCAATGTTTGTACAGCCTTTGAATCACCGTAAATGCTTAGCAAAGCATGGCATCTGCCTTTTGTGGATCAATCGCTGACCTATGTGATAAGGTTCGGTTCGAGGTTGCAGATAATGAGATAATTAGTGGAACATAATCTCACACTTTCGCTTCGTTACTCCGACTAAACGAGGTATTGTCCACTTCTAATGGGCTGTGAGCTCACCTGTGATTTTGCTGTCAGCCTGTGAGCGCCAAACCTAAAACAAATAGCAATTCAGGCATGAACCTCTACTAGATAAACAGTAACCTAAGCAGGTGTAGATAAAAGATGCTTTGCACTGTTTGGTTTGGCTATCATAAAACGGCCTTTATTTTATCCAGCTATTTATACTTGGACAGAGATCGCTGTTGTTATTAATTATTGCATACACCGCGTTCCAACTGATCCTATTACGTTATCGACGTTTTCAGCATTTGGAACTGTGCAGGATAACAGAGAGAGCCTGATGGATTAAAAGGACTTCACTCTTGCTTTAGCATTAATTATGAATATAAACAATATTCTGATTGTGTGTTTGTATACATATTACAACAGGACAATGTTTATACAGAAATTCCTGCTAGTATTCCAAAAGTAGTTGTGTATCTCTAGCTAACAAGTACACCCTTCGCGCATTTTAAAGTACTCACCATTTTTACCCTGTCTGCTATACACCTAGTGGCAGAGGAGTATTGGGAGTAAAAAAAAGTTGGTTTTATTTATGGACGCTCTTTAACTGATGTGTTCCTTAGCTATATTGGGCATTAAAGACCGCCAATTTTATTCAGAGGCATCTTTATCAGGCTTGAGGTTCTTTTAGGTGCTCTGAATCTACGACACGGTTCCACCGGATTTACTTCCCTTTCAAAGGAAGCTATGCTAAGGACATTTACGCCCGAAAAAATCCATCGCCGTCCGCCGGGTTTGACCCGCGACCTCGAGAACTAGAGGCTAGCATGGTAACCTACACCACGGAGGACGACTATTAGGAGTAAAGGTAATGGTACCTACGGACGGAAGGGGGCCCCGAAACCAGGGCAAAGCACCGCATGAAGCCGAATGACATGCTTCCAACGCCGCATTTACCGACCTATTGGGCCCCGAGCCCCTGGATGGTCCGCAAAGGAGCGCTGACCGAAAGCATCCAGAGGCGGGTATCCAACCGAGCCGTCATTGGACGACGTCAGGAAAAAGACCTCCACAGAGCGCATAGCCACCATCTAACCGCAACCCGCCTGCGTCTCCTGGTACAAACAGATGACAAGGAAAGCGATCAGTACAGGAAATGAGGATCAGGAGAGTTGTGATATAAGAGGAACCCCCAGAATTTGCCTACTGACCCGGGGAAACTACGAAAAGTCCATGGATCAGAATTTGGCGGTCGCCAGGAATTGAACCCTGGATCTCCAGAATGCGGTTCGCACGCGTTACTGCGGCGCCATCTCGCTCGGCAGGATTAGACAGTGGAGAGGCTGGAGCACAGTACCGCAAGAAGACCACAGTGGTCCCTTTTTGCTTCCAACGTGACCACTGGGAGGAAGGGATGAGGTGATGACCCGAAGGGCGATCAGATCCGGACGACCATGTGCAAAAGCAAGGACGGGATCCCTAACATTTCTACATGGAGCCTATCTGGCGCCGGCTAAAACTGTCTAATCCTCATGCCCCCAAGGGTTCTGTGGCAATCGACACAAATCCCAAACTAAGCATACTTGTTTAATTGTTTTATATAATAAAAAGATGTTTGTAAAATTAGTTTTGAGTTAAAGTACGATTAAATCGTTTTTCAAATATTTGTAGCCCTGATTCACATTTTAAACTGTTCCAATGCTATTTACATAATTTACACACTAATGACACTTGACAGCAATGGCGTATTGCCAAATACCCTGAATTAGTTACAAACACGTTGCTCTTGCTCTTAATACCTGCCTGCTAACAGTATGTGATATAATGTGAACTGCTTTATATGCCTCATTTACCGTTCCTATCTCGACTACCTTACACCACAGTTAAAATAAATATGCAAAAATGTGCGCAAAATTTACCGATTTTTATACGCATTTTTCAGAACTTCTCTGCCGATTTTCACAGGAAAGGGACTGGCTACACTCTCGTCAATATATTGTGATGCAGCGACTATGGATCAGGGTCATCGGGAGGTCGGAGCCGGGCGATCGGAGTAAACAACGATAAATGCCGCTGCTCAGCGTCAACACCGGGCGCGCTATGCAGATAACTAGAACCTTCTGGAAGATTCTTCCTCCTCCTCCTCCTCCTCCTCCTCCTCCTCCAGAGAGTGTGTCGAAATAGTTCTAGAGCGTTCCAGAATCTTGTGGAAAGATTCCACTGACTATATAAACGAGCGCTCTCGCGGCTGTCAGTTGAGTTCAGTGCGATTCCAGTGTGAGTTGAGTTGCGTCGCTCAGTCACTCAGTGAGCAAGCCAGTTGGTGATGGCTGTTGTGTCGTACATCGAGTGCTACTATAAAGCGACGGGATGTGGAGGTATTGTGTTCGGCTCCTGAGTCAAGTAAGCCGTCCGGCGTAAAGAGGCTACTTCATGAAAGAAGTGAAGTGACGGAGAATTGAACTAGTTCAGTTTAGTGAAGTGACAGTGTAAACGAAGTAAACTACCAGTAAAGTTGAACTAGATGAGAACTTAGAACAGTGACATTGAGAACTGAGAGATGTGACAATTGAAGAAAAGGACAATATATAGCGTGCCTATACGACCCGCTTGTTAATGGAGCAAAATATGTACATAATTATAGTTTTAACAACATATTTGAAATAGGCATTTGTTTTAAAGCTGCAGCATCCTCACAGCACCTGAATATGCAATTGTTAACTACTCTAAGTTTCGGGGAAGCCCAGGAGGTGGAATCGGAGAGGTTTTCAGGATACACCTAAAGTTGACCGCGAGTATTAGACAAAAACAAGATCTCACCTCTGTACGCTTTATTATTATTATTATTATTATTATTATTATTATTATTATTATTATTATTATTATTTATGCTCGACCATGCCAAAATGTAGTATTTATACGACTGGTAGCAATACTTTAATGGGCCTCATTAAAGTATTGGTGTTCGACCAATCAGAAGAGGCCACGTAACATTGTGAAAGCGCAAGTATCGATTATTCTCTTTTCGATCGACAACGGTACTAGCGCGAGTTTAGAAAAAAGTCAAAATGTCTGACACTAGTAACAGTGACATTCAACTTACACTCCCAGAAATTACGACAAACCCACTCAATCTTACCAATAACTTGTTGCCACAAAAGTCAAGAAAGATGTACGAGAAATTCTATTCACAATTCATGGATTGGAGAATATCAAAAGGTAAAAATTCGTTCTCAGAAAATGTCAGGTGTTACAAGGTCATTGTAGTGTAACCATAGATAAAGGAATAACGATTGCAACACATCACTCGAACCAGAAACGAATACTTATGAAACCTGACTATAATGGTGATTAAAACGCTCGTGTGATAATTATTGATCTGGCTTTGCTTCCCTCGTTCGGTTAATAATAATACTGGCATTTTAATTACTATCATTATAGTCTCGTTGCATAATATGCTATTAAAACACACCTTGTTATGGACTTCTAAGTTCTTTTACTATCGTCGTAGGCCGGCACCTTCCACGGAAAACAGGTAGTTTGTTTGTTGTTAATTGTTTCAGGATAGACCGTACACTTAAACTGGCATCCAGGATACATGTTTCTCGGTGAGACGCCAAGGTTAATCTTTTAGACTTCTGCCAGCCACGGTTAGCGTGCCCATAGCGCATGCGTACATCACACTGTATCTTCTGAAATCCTAGCTTTCCAAAACAGTTGTGCTAAGGTAGGAAGTTTTAACTAACCAGATACCAATGCCACAATATCCTCTGCAATTGAAGATTAGATTGTATTGCATTCTGTGAGTTCATTAGTAGCCATAACGGCTTGTGAACATAAAACATGCCAAGGAAATGTACAAAAATTACATATAAACATAAATATTACACAGAATATACATCTTAATAAAATAACATACTATATGCGTGTCATTTTGTATATTATATACAACATGAAACAAATCAGGTGTAATTTTGTTTAAAAGCAGGCAACATATAACTTTTACTTTTCTGTACTATTTACCTATAATGAGTACGGGAAGTATTGCATTCCACCGTAAAGTTTGATATCGAAACTTCGCCGGAAACAGTGTTTTAAAAAACATCAATATTAAACTTGGTATTTAAGCTAGCAAATTCCAAGAATACGATACAAAGGTTTACCAGGAAATCCTCCCAACCCAAAATATTCTATAATGAAAAATATTTGTTATATTTTACTATCTGAAAATGTTCTCTAATAACTTTGATTAAAATGCCATGCTTTCAAGATATTTTAGTAACAAATAAAATTTATGTTACATTTTTGGGGCTTTTCTGTGATTTCCTCTTAATTCTGAATGACTTCGTATAATTTGTAAACGTAAGAGATAGACAAAATCTTGTTACGAAACAAATGTAAATCTTATATCGTATGCAATTTTTTGTGGCGCTAAATATTTCCGAGATACTGTTTATTGCTGGTTTGGAATTTTCAAATCCTTATATCTACAGTGGCAAGCCACTATTCTTTATTTTCTCGTGGTTACGCAAAGAACACGAAATTTCAGAGCTATCATACGGGGATCCACTTTTTAAAAATCTAACTATCACTTTAGCCCACTATATTCTTCAATGAAGATTAAGATAATTTGATCTCGTATACTCGGTGAATGCTTTGCGCACTATCTATGAACCAACCAGGCTGTACTATTGCGAAAAATATCAACGAACTTTAATCCAAGTAGTTGGAGACTGAAGATAGGAGCTAGAGGAACAATTCCGAGTATGTGCAGTTATGTAGAACATTTCATTTAAAAATGCATTTGTCAAAAGAAGTGACTCTTACCGTGATTAAAGGGTCACTTCTCATTTGTACGACATTTGATATATCAAAATTTAAATAATTTTATGTCTATATCTAGGGATTAGTGTTGTAATTTTAGATCTATTATTATGAACTCAATTATGTATCACATTATCCAACAATTTCATATCGCATAGGTATAACCTATTTATACATATTTGAATAGTGTAACAACTTAGTAAAATGCCTCGGACTGCGCGAGTATTCAGGAGGGATAAATACCCCCACTCTACATGTCTTTTGCCTTTAGCTGCTGAGTTATCCAATGAGGTGTCTTAAAGAGGAAGTGGGCTGATACGTGGGAAACAAGTATCACGTCACCGTTGTAAACACAGCAATTTTATAGTATAGAAAAACTTAATAGGAACTCTTTTTAGTCGTGATAACTCAAAAACTAAACTACATAATGCAGCTATGTAACAGGTATCTTAAATAGCACAGTTTAGAGATGATGATGATAATATGTGATTGGTCTCCCTATAAAAAATTAAAGCCGCTAGTTTTCTTTGCAAATCTTCAAATGAAATAAGTTTTATTATGAAAATCAATCAACAAGGAACTTTTTTCCTGAAGAGATAAATGGGAAGTGAAGACTATGAAATACCCTAAAAGGTTTCATTAATTTGTAAGATATTCCATGATAATATCGCATGTATGTGAAATGCTATTGCTAGTTATATGCAGACGTTTGTTTTCACACCCTGCACCTTGCTCATTGCGTGGCCTGTCACAGCAATCTACAAACACAGCATTTTTGTTGCAATACTCTTCTGTCTTTAGTCCTGCCTCGATAGTGGTGTGATAAATGATTTTGTAAAAATAAAATAAAACATGGGATAGGCGATATTATGGCGTGTGGTGCTTAAGTAGCGACTAAGAGGTAGAGTAGAAGAGGCATGCCCGCCCAGACAGTTAAAGAAGGGGAATGCATGGCCAGGTGACTTACCCCTCCCGAGGGCGTTTTTATAAGCTGCTGAACTATATTAGATATTATTTCTTTGTATTTGTTAGTTTAATACTTTGCACCGTGGTAATCTTCATGCATCTTTCAGTTGAAAGAAGTAGAATTTTTCAATAAATTCTTTCTCTAAACAGAATTATTTCAAGATTCTGATATTTCTTTAAAGCTATAAATCACAGGGGATTACGTTGCATTTCCTTATGATAGGAAGACTGTGCCATTTCAAAGTAAGATATAAAAGTGTGGACATAAAATTGAAATGCAAGCGTTGTTTGGAAGATGTTTAAGCTTGAAGAACTTTTAGGCCTTAAGATGTGAAATGTTGACTACGTCGACTACATCGACTACATCCATTGCAGACCGATATCGTTTACTGGTCACCATAGGCTCGTTAGCATACAAATATATGTGGAACATGATACTCCGGGAACTGCTGCTTCGATAATACCTAGCATTACTGCACTTTACATTTCCAATTGAGGAAGTCGCCCACAAATCCTTGGCTGTTTCCATAACCATGTTATCAGTTTTGTATTATGTTTCCTGCACAACGCACACGCAATACTCCGCTAAGAATCGTACACAAAACCTCCTAATGCAGAGAGGAGATGTTTTTCATTGTGTGGAATCGTAGATTTATTTATTCTGAAAAGAAGGAGCTGAAGATGGAAATGATTCCCCCTAGCGTGACGGTTTTATTGCTCCGCTTTTTCCTCTGATAGATCGCCCGCCTAACAATAACAATAATCTCTAGGGAAGTAAGGTTGGAGTGGAACTCTCAAGTGCTTCTTTTCATCCCAAGATTTCTTGCAGTTGTTATTTTATTTATTTATTTGTTTATCCACATTGAGCTCATATACCATGAACCTCAAATAGAAATATTCCACAAACAGATCTGTCTGCACAAATACGAACCCTTGCACATAATCACATATGCAGATGCATGGTCTGCTTTGTTAACAAATGTAATAAAATCAATGCAGGATGTACATGTTGGAACAGGGGCGGCCAACCCTAAACCCGCGGACAAGTAATGGCCCGCCAAGTCATTTTCTATGGCCTCCCGATAGCTCAAGATCCAAGATGCACATCATTAAAAATCTGATGTGATACATTCATATGACTTCCTCTATCCTCTATCGTTTATTAATAGATACGCAAAGTATTCTTACTATGCTACCTACTACATGTTAGTCCAAATAAGCCTTTGCAGAAATAGCTACGTTACACATTTTGTTATGCGAGGGCAGTCCAGAAAGTCCCAGACGTTTTGGCCTATCGTGGCGATGAGTAGGGTAGAGCCGCCATCCTGGTGTCAGAACGTTCCTACATTCAGTACGCATCCAGCTGTGGTAACATGAGGACTGTGCCTTCCTTACTGTGCTCTATGTGAATTGTTAAAATGTGCGCTGCTATAGAAAATCCCGCGGTTGTGAAGTGCTGTTGGCTAAAAAGAACAAACCAATTGAAATTTATCGTCAACTTTGTGATGTTTACGGACAGGGAATAATGAGTGAAAGCCGAGTCAGGTAATGGTACATTGATTTTATAAATGGCCGTACCAATGTTCACGACGAGAATTGCAGTGGTAGGCCTAGCCTTATGACTGATGAACTGTCAATGCAAATCAATGACAAAATTCGTGAAAATCGTCGTTTCACGATTACAGAACTTTCGGTACATTTTCCCCAAGTTTCACGGAGTTTGGTGCATCAAATTGATGCTTTGATACTGACGCTGTACTGCATGCCGGTGTAAACCAGTGGTTGAAGTTGCAGGCGGCAGATTTCTACAGAGAGGGTATTGAAAAACTTCTGCCACGGTATGATAAATGCCTCAATTTAAATGGCGATTATGTAGAAAAATATTTTAAGATTGTAACTTTCAAGTAGATACGAAACGTTGCTATTTGCAGTTTGTTAATTGTTTATTCGAAAACGTCTGGGACTTTCTGGATTACCCTCGTAGATACAAAGGGAACAGCGTTAGTCAAATGTTTAAATGCCCACGTATAGCATCCAATTTTTAAACTTCTTACTGCTGCCATGCAATCCTGAGGAATAACTGAATGTTGAAAGGCCAATGGCCAATAAATGAACAACTGGAACCTTTAATACCATAACCTCAGAAGCAGTTTATGCCACAAAAAGCTTGTTTTAAATAAACCGCGTTTTCATCTACATGTTTTGTCTAGTACGTATTCATCTATCGCTTAACGCTTACCAGTTATACAAGATTATATAAGATTACCTCTAAATAAAGAGGACTTATACGATATTCCCCAAAAGTTCAAAATATACATTTTATTTGCCATGTAAATATCTTTAGATAATATATGGCACCTTAATAAAAATCTATAGAGCCATCTTTTAGAAAACAAAAAATTTCGAAAAATGTTTTGTGTAAATGGGTAGTTTGAGATGGGGCATTTTGTTGCAAATCTTAGTGTCGCATTCTTGGAAGATATTGGACCCAAATACCAAGTTTGGTATTTATGCGATTTTTTGTTTTTCAGTTATGCACAGATAGGTACATAGACATGCACACACACACAACAAATATGTTTCTCAAAATGCTTTAGTTGGATTCAGGGCACTTCAAAAATGTATTTTCGTTGAAATCTCGGATTTGAATTTTTGAGTGGAATGGAATAATTATTGACAAATTTTAACTTGTAATGTGTATTAGAATTACTAAAAGGAGTAACTAACTATATAGCTAATTTGTTTACACCATGCGTCGTTTCTTGCATCCATGCTTCCATCTTTTCCTGCCACTCTAATTATTATGTGTCATTTGCCCATCTTCCATAACTTGTCTCACACAATCACTCCCAACAGTCATGCATGGTCTTCTCCTCTTCTTAGGCCGAGGAGGCTGCCGATTATATAGTATTAATGGCCATCTCTCAGGTGACATACTTCTAAGGTGACCATACCATCTTAACCGTCTTCTTTCTACAATATCGATAATATTTACTGCTGTCACTTTATCTGATCTCGTACAGTTTCATTTTTTATTTTGTGAAGTCTCGAAACACAACTTCCCCAATAGTGCATTTCAATAAATCTTAATGTATTTTCGCACCTTTACGAGAGCTACTATAACTCAGTGCCATGCAGCACAGTACTTTATACTATTTTTTTTATAAATTCTATACCTTATATCCTTATGTACGGTTTTATTTCAAATTATGGAATGTAATTGTAGTATGTTAAATTTTCCTTTTTATAGGCTGTGCCTGATTTTAGTCTCGCTACTTCCTTTGTGTGATATCATTATTTCTGAACATTTATAAGTTTTACAACACTTGATGGCGCATCAATCTTCCAACACTATGTCACTTACCTCACCTCCAAAAATCATATATTCAGTCCTGGATTAATTTATTTGTAGGCCACAATTTCTGTGCTCTTCATTCAATTTTCTAAACGTATATCTTATGTCACTGTCATCTTCAGCGAATATAATTTGATCATCTGCAAAAGTTAATGTATACAATTATCGTAATTTATCTGTACCTCCTGTACCTCGGATAGGAACTTTTTAAACAATGTGGGTGCCAGCCAACATCTTGCTCAGGCGGCAACGTCTGTGTCCCGCATTCGGAAGTCCCGGGTTTGATTCCTGGTGGCCTTCCACTTTGGCCATGGGATTTTTCGTAGTTTTCCTCTGGTCGCCTAAGCAAATTCTGGGGTGGTGTATTCTATCAGAACTTTTCCTTTCCCCTATTTCCTGTCATATCATCCTTCTCCCTTCATATTTCAGGCAGTGTTTCCGCTTTGGAAAGATTTCTCCCCGCCAAAGACAGGGCATGTTGGCCTGTCTACAATGGCCGCTTCGTTGTCCTCTCGCGAGACTCCGCGTCTACTGGTGAGAGCGGATGTTTCGAACTGGAAATGATAGGAACTTCCGTGCGTCTCTGTAATCCCGTCTGCCTGCTGACCTGTGACCTCCAGCGGCTCCTTCACTCCATCCCTGCCTCAGGTGGGATGTAGCTGCAATAGACCCAGTTGGTCGCAGTGGCGAGGTGTCCCTCTCCGGTAAATACATCATACCTCAAGGCAACATCCTTGATGGAAGCCTTTATCAACGATGAAACTATTGAGAGCGTTACATCTTGGAAACAACTGTTATTTCCTGAGTAAAAATTTCGGACGTCGTGAAAAGCAATTCAAATGTCACATTAACATTAAAGGTCCTAAAAATTCATAGGAATCTTTTTATTCAGTAATGTAATGAAGAGCGTTTGCGTTATAATTGATGGCTTTCTTTTTATGTTAATCTAAACAAATTATATAATTGTATACATTAAAAATTCAACAAAAAGAATCCATGGATGACTTTTAAAACATTGTTATTTATTCAAGAGGTCGTGGGTTAGCTTCCCACGGCAGACTTTCCTTACCTATAGATTTCTTCGAGGTTTCCCCGGGTCGATAGGAGAATGCTGAAAGGTTCATTACATCCCCCGCATTTCTTGAACCTTGATTTCACTTCCATTCTCATTTCATTTCACGTTTCATTTGCTTGGTATATTTCAGGGTTAAAATGTTAGCGCGAGCCTCAGAGTTGCATGATGAAGGAAAAGAACGCTCTATGTAACACTTCGTCTCCGGAATGGGAGCGGTCTCAGAGTCCCGGGCTCTTCAGGGAATGTGCAAGCCGCAGGCGAATGAGAGCTGGATGCCATTCGGGGAGTTTCAATCTGTAAAAGGTAGGAGCACTCTGCTGCACCGTCGTGCCTCCTAGTCCGGCCGCCCTCTGACTCCTTTCATTTCACCCCTGTCTCCCGGTGGAATCTCTTTAGGGGCTTCAGGTACAAAAGACCTTATAGGTCGAGGTGCTAATTCCCTCGCCGCAATTAGTGCTAGTCCTAGTCCTACCTCAAAACTTTACTAATATTTACACAATACTTAAGTTTAGATTCAAAATATTTACTGATATAAATGTCGGCAGATGGCCCTTCAAAACAATTCTTAGATTTTACTGGCCCAAGATCAAAATGCGTTGGCCACCCCTGCACTGGAATATGCAAGTAGAAATAGCAAGAAAATATGGCAAGGGATATTATATTTTCTTATCCTACAGCAATGAATGCTAGGATCCCAGCGTATTGTATTGGTAAACAAATGCACTGTCATCTGAAACATTGAAGGTATGGTTAGCAAATAGTACATTATGATATTACGTTGGGAAGTGGTTTTTACAGAATATAGGGAAAGGATAGAAGCACACGCGAAGCCACTGGTGGGTTTTATTTTCCAGATTCTGTAATACACTTCACAAATATATGTTGTAGAGAATGTACTATAGTTTATCAAAATCCTGTATTTAAAGCATCTGATGTCACATTTACATACACTATGTGATCAAAAGTATCCGGACACCACCACAAACATACTTTTTTCATCTTAAGTGAATTGTCCTGCCACCTACTGCCTCGTACTCATTATCTGCGACCTCAGTAGTCATCTGACATCGTGAAAAAGCAGAATGGAACGCTCCCTGGAACTCACGAACTTCGAACGTGGTCAGGTGATTGGGTGTCAATTGTGTCAGAAGTGTACACAGACTTCACACTCCTAAACATCCCTAGGTCCACTGTTTCTGATGTGATAGTGAAGTGGAAACGTGAAGGAAGAGGGTCGTAAAGAGTAATAGGCAGACATCTATCCAGACCATCACACAGGAATTCCAAACTGCATCAGGATCCACTCCAAGTACTGTAACAGTAAGGCGTAAGGTGAGAAATCCTAGATTTCATGGTCGAGCCACTGCTCATAAGCCACACATCACGCAGGAAAATGCCAAACGACGCCTGGCTTGATGTAAGGAGCGTCAACAGTACACGATCGAACAGTGGCAAAACGTTGTGAGGAGTGACCAATCACGGTACACAATGCGGCGATCCGATGGCAGGGTGTGAGTATGGCGAATGCCCGGTGAACGTCATCTGCCAGCGTGTGTAATGCCAACCGTGAAATTCGGAGGTGATGTTGTTATGGTGTGCTCGTGTTTTTCCTGGAGGGGGCTTGCACCCCTTGTTTTTCGTCGCACGATCACAGCGCAGACCTATATTGATATTCTAAGCACCTTGTTGCTTCCCACTATTGAAGAGCAATTCGGGGATGGCGATTGCATCTTTCAACACGATCGAGCACCTGTTCACACTGCACGGGCTGTGGCGGAGTGGTTACACGACAATAACATTCCTGTAATAGACTGGCCTACACAGAGTCCTGACTTGAATCCTATAGAAAACCTTTGGGATGTTTTGGATCGTCGACATCGTGCCAGGCGTCACCGACCTACACCGATACCTCTCCTCAGTTCCGCACTCCGTGAAGAATGGTCTGCCATTCCCCAAGAAACCTTCTAGCACCTGATTGAAAGTATGCCTGCGAGATTGAACGCTGTCATCAAGGCTAAGGGTGGGCCAACACCATATTGACTTCTTACCTTACCGATGGAGGCCGCCAGGAACTTGTACATCATTTTCAAACAGATGTCCGGATACTTTTGATCACGTAGTGTACTTTTTCCTACCGATTGTTGTTTATTTTTACATACTTCTATAAACTATTATTACCAAAGCTTATGTTTCTTTACACTTCAGGGTAATCGAGATAAAGGTTTACAGAAATAGTTTTAATACATAACTTCCTTGCAGGCACATGGGGGATAGAGAAAAGCGAATGGTTAGTCAGGCGATAAAAAGCGGCAGCTTATATGTTGGTCTTTGAATTCCATACGTATCCATGACATCGCGAGAAACAACTGAATAACGACAGAACTTAAAAGTCTACACCACTTTGAAATAGTTGCAACCATTATTATGCAGTTTCTCAAAAGAGTGAAAATAACAACGAAAAAAGTTGACATCTCTAGAACTAATTTGAAAATATGTATAGCATATGGTGTAAACGTTATACATTAAACCCTGTTTGGCGTATTAAAAGTTCAAATGAATTCGTCCCGAAAGTGTATATTGGGGATTGTTAAATCGTTTCTGATATAATGACTCCAGAAGTTAATAGATTTAATATTGGAGAAATATGACTTTTAACCTCCGTTTAATCCGGATTTATGATGAGAAGTACATTGGTATAGAAGATATTCGTATACAGGAATGTGTGCTGCATCATCACTCCTGTCCAATTTCATGTTTGAAGTGGTATTTTATTATTTGTTGCTCTTGTGCATTGCTTTGATATCGATTCGAAATACATCTTTTATAAACACTTAAAATTCTAGAAAGCTGAAGTTCGTTAGGTAGGATTATAGTGAAAGAAAGAAAATAATATGACACTTCAAGACTCAGCATCCAAAGATAACTAACTTGATAGGGTGAATGTGTATGTGAACCTTCGCAATAGTTGATTTATACCCGAAATATATACAATACAGAGGCAAACAATGGGAACGATTACTTTATGATAAGGATAAAAATATCGTTAATTTACGTACTGCTTTGTAACTCTGCAACAAGCTTATCACGTGGATGGCAGTGTTCTTTTAGCGCCGACTAACCCCGATTAGTGAGTTAAGGATGGGCGCTCTCCTCCGGCCGAAAATTCCAAAAGCACTCGTGAAGCAACGAGATAATTCTGGAAGCTTCTTTCTCCCCTCCCACAAATCTTCGAGAAACCAATGTAGTTGCATGTCAGCAAACGTGCTTATGAGGGAGATAGTGAGTTGTTGTTTTTGTTGCGACATAAAATTATGTTCTACGAGTGAGGTTATGACGACAGTACTGACGTACAGTGAGTGCTTCTGCTGCGAGCGATTAGAGTTGCTGTGTGTTTGATGCCCTAGTGGGTGAAGCGGAAGAAAGAAGAGACTACTTTGCACGTTTCATTACGCGCTAGGTGTGTGGAAAGCTTAAGTGACAGCGAAAACTGGACTAAGTTCCGATAGTAAAGTAACAGTGAGGACTGGATTAAGTCCCGTTAGTGAAGTGACAGTGAGGACTGGATTAAGTCCCGTTCGTGAAGTGACAGTGAACACTGAACTAAGTCACGTTCGTGAAGTGACAGTTAACACTAGACTAAGTCCCACTCGCGAAGTGACAGTAAACACTGGACTAAATTCCGCTCGCGAAGTAACAGTGAGGAATGAATTAAGTCCGGTTAGTGAAGTGACAGTAAGTACTGAATTAGGTTCCGTTAATGAAGTGACAGTAAGTACTGAATTAGGTCCCGTTAGAGAAGTGACAGTAAGTACTAAATTAAGTCCCGTTCGTGGAGTGGCAGTAAAGACTGAATTAAGTCCTGTTCGTGAAGTGACAATGAGGACCGGATTAAGTCCCGTTCGTGAAGTGACAATGAGTACCGCATTAAGTCCCGTTCGTGAAGTGACAATGAGTACCGCATTAAGTCCCGTTTGTGAAGTGACAATGAGTACCGCATTAAGTCCCGTTCGTGAAGTGACAATGAGGACTGGATTAAGTCCCGTTCGTGAAGTGACCATGAGGACTGGATAAGTTCCTTCGTGAAGTGTCGGTGAATACTGGCTTAAGTCCCGTCCGTGAAGTGTCGGTGAATACTGGCTTAAGTCCCGTTGAAGTGTCGGTGAATACTGGCTTAAGTCCCGTCCCTGAAATGTCAGTGAATACTGGCTTAAGTCCCGTAATTGAAGTGACAGTGTAATCTGGATTAAGTCCCGTTCGTGAAGTGACATTGAACACTGGACAAAGTCCCGTTCGTGAAGTGACAGTGGGGACTGGACTAAGTTCCGTTCGTGAAGTGACAGTGGGGGCTGAACTAAGTTCCGTTCGTGAAGTGACAGTGGGGACTGGACTAAGTTCCGTTCGTGAAGTGACAGTGAACACTGGATTAGGACTCGTTCGTGAATTGATCGTGAACACTGGATTAAGTCCCGTTCGTGAAGTGACAGTGAACCCTGGACTCATTCTCGCTCGTGAAGTGACAGCAAGGGCTGGACTAAGCCCCGTTCGTGAAGTGACAGTGAACACTAGATTATGTCCGTTCGTGACGTGGCAGTGAACACTGGATTAAGTCCCGTTAGTGAAGTGATACTGAAAACTGGATTAGGTCCCGTCAATGAAGTGACGTGAGGACAGGATTAAGTACCGTTAATGAAGACACGTGAAAGCTGGATTAAGTACCGTTACTGAAGAGACAGAGAAAACTGAACTAAGTTAGGTTAGAAAATAGAGTGAAAACTGGATTAAGTTCCGTTCGTGAAGTGAGAGTGAAAACATTGTCACCATATAGTACTAAATTTTGGTTACTTTCAATCTGTGACTTTTTTTTTTAATACGGTTGGTTTAGGTATCCATCCCAGAAATGGTGTCTTTTTAGAAAGCTCAGTATACACCAGCTTCAATTTTAGATTACCTTAAGCAAATCTGAGATGTTATAAGAACGTTCCTCAAAACTCTAAAATACAAAATGGCAGTTACATATTAAAAATTTACCTCCTAAAGTATTTCCGTATAAACAACCCTTAGTTTTGCACCAGATTCAAGTAATGAAGTAGATAGGCAGTATTATTACAAAAATAAAAATAAATTAAAACGCAAGATGGGTTGAAGCTCACAACTACACTCCAAAGCGTGCAGGAGCTCTGTTTTTTTCTGTGAAGTATTGCAGAATCCATTGTACAAAATGGCAGATTAAGTACTATTTCCAAAAATATATTTAAAATATAAGTGTTTTGCCTACAATGATAAAATGTATAACGAATTTTAAGAGGAAATTTCAGTTATGAAGACTGCATAAGAAAACACAAAAGTAATGTTTTTCCGGTTTTGGACGTTTAGTCTTCCTTAAAACGTTTTGATATATATCTTCGAAATTTATAGCTTTTCAACACAAACTTTAACACACTTCTTACAATTTTACGAATACCTAAATTTATCCATTGCACGTTCCATTTAGCTTACTGAAGCAGAGTTTTGGCAGTAAAGAATTTCCCCTTTATTTACAGTCAATGCGGTGCTGTGTTAACATTTCACCGGTGGGATGATGCCACCAGCACTTAGTAGTTCGTAAAGCTGATGGTTGGAATAATACTATTGTTCTACTCCATCCAATTTCACCTGTGAATAATTTAAATGGGGAAAAGCGCTTAGTGCCTGTGTCATTAATAGATGCGCATGAAACGATGTCCTCCTACATGTTTGATACCGTTGTGGGACAGATAAAGTATTACAACTTCCAAAGCAAGCAAACAAAAAAATCTGATGTGTTACACTCACATGACTTTCTCTACTCTTGTACAAACTATTTTTACAAATTCTTATTCTCCATATATTTCATATTAATCGAGATAAACATTTGAAGAAACGATCTTTTGACATGCAAAGAGAATTACATTTTACGCATAACGAGCAGGTCTAAAAATGTTTGACTATCGCTTAAGGCGTACTGTGTTCCCCTTGTTTTGTATTTGCAATGGCAATATAAGCACAAACATATCTCTTAATAGCTGGATGCTATGTGCAGCACCATTCTCTTTGCCACAGATTAATACTCTGTGCATATCCAAGACAAAAAATGAATAACAAATTCCCATTTGAGAAAATAAGTATTGAAAAATTTAAGGGAATAACAAGCAATATCTCGAAAATGGTTCACTCAACAAAAAGAATGTGTATGACATAAATTGTGTATTTTAACACGATCCACATCTTCTGTGTAGTAAAATTTTGTCTATCTCTTATGGTTTACCAGTTATACAAAAGTCGTTCACAATGAAGAATACTTTTGGAGACATTCCCAGAAAATTCGAGATATACATTTCACTTGTCATGAAAATATCTTAAACATATGATATTTCAATCAAAATTGTTAGATCATTTTTGAGAAAATTAAAATTTTCTAAAAATGTTACATGTAAGTGGCAATCTGGGATGGGAGGATTTTCTTGAAAGCCTTCGAGTCGCATCTCTGGAAGATGCTGAACCTAAATACGAGTTTGGTGTTTATCCGACTGTTCGTTTCTGAGTTATGCTGTTCAGACACACACACGGATATGTTTCCCAAAATTCTTTTTTTGGATTCAGGGGGCCTCAAAGCATATATTTTCGGTGAAATCTCGGTATAAAATTTTTGGGTGGAATACAATACTTCCCCTACTTACTATAAGTAGTAGAGAAAGTAAAAAGTTAAACTTTGCAGAAATGCTTTTACACGGTGTCCGGCCTAAACGTTAGACATTACAAACTTTTATAACTTAGTTTTATCACAAATAAAAAAGAAAAGAAAAAAGCATTTGACCTATGCTCAGTTAGGTCTGTCGCCATTTATGATTACAATAATGACAACAATGTTCACATTATTAGTCTAGATTAGAGTGTGCACAGACAGCGACGTGGATACCACAGCAGATGAAGGTTTTCTGTGTTCGTGGACAGCCTGAAACAAAATCCGTGAAGCGTGTACAACGAAACTTTTGCGGTGAATTTAACGATGTCCTCTCCTATGTATGCGTTATAAAATAAAATATTTTTCATTAGTGCAAACCATACATTTAATTTTAGCGTATCTCTTTCGACCTGCCTAACCTCACTACTCCATATATGACAATTATGTAATTTAACTTTACCATTAACCTGGAACATTGCTTCGTGGAAAGCTCACTTTATCCATGAAAGCACAGCCCTCTTCAGCTTTATCCAAAAGTCTGCGGCGAATGTCATCCGCTTGTTTGTTTTTTTTTCCTGGGGATAGTTCGCCGATGTAACTGAATCTTCTAGGCTCGTCAGCGTAATCTTTTGTGGACTACATCATGAACCGTAACCGAGCAACTTCTACATTGGCGCGTCGAATTGATTTCTTCTGATTTCTTAGGAAGGCTGTTAAGGTAAAGGTAAGAATAAAGGATCGTATCACGAAGGTGTCCCCGGAACCGGCCCCTTTTTGTTTTGTTTTTTTCAGTGGAGGAGAAAATAATTTAATGACTAACCCCAGCTCCAATGGGAGTCGAGACTGAGAATATGGGTCTCTCTGAGCGTCGGCATAGTCACTAAAAACTCCTCCACCGGTTAGGTCGTGAGATTTGAAAGGAAATTCGTGGTAAAGGTAGTACTGTCCCGCATAGCACCCGTGTTATTCAAATGAAATATTCTGAGCTGCCGACCAATGGGCGGGAGCGGCGTAGCGTGCGGGCCTAGGTTATAGCCATGACAGATTGCCCTGACTGCAGCCTAGAGGTTAGGAAGAGGAAATAGAAAAGTGTTCAGAGAAGTTAATGGGTAAGGAAGGTTGAAGACGTAGTTACTCGGGCTCTTGGTGCTGTCGTTGTTTAGCTTTCTCTTGCACAAGGGCACGGCATTGTGCTAGGATGCACTGCTGGTTGTCGCTGATGACCAGCGGTGGTTTGTGGGCTCCTCGAGGTTCTGCAGCCGTGCAGTGATGATGTCCAGCTTGGACATCAGGCTAGCGGCGGAGGTCTGTTGCTGGGAGAAGCCTGCTGTGATGACGGTCTGCAGTTCCTTGAGCTTCTCGGTGGTGATGGCGATGAATTCGTCCAGTGCAGCAATCCGGGCACCAATATCCAGGACCTCCGCATGGAGATCCTGAACGGCGTCCAATAGGGCCACCTGGGTTGGGGCTGCCGGGGTGCTGACGTCGGTGCTGGCTGGTGGATGATGAGTCATCGGAGAATGAGTTGTCAGCAACTGCTGCGGAGTTAACCTGTTCCTCGGGTACAGAAGCACTGGCACCGGACAGTGAAGTGAGTTGTGCCACCACAAGTGGCACAGTAGTTACGGCGCTGGCGAAGGTCGTGCCCAGTACACTCGGCGGTGATGGCGTTAGTGCCACTCGGCTGTCCTCGATGCGTAAGCACCGCCCTAACAAGGGCAAGCCCGCTCTCAAGGCCGCTACGTAGTCGCCAGGATCTGCGAACTCCGTCCTGACGAGCGACGTGGGTCCCTGGGTTCCGAAGATCCTACTGCTGGTGCGCTGCGGTGATAAGAAACCTGAATGGCAGGTCCCTCGGGACCCCTCTGACGACAGGCGGCACTGTACCTCCCTTGAGGTACAGGCTGGCTATCTTCCAGGATGGGCGACGTGGATGCCGGTAACTGCAAGCGCAGTCGCGGTGAAGCTGCGGCGGGTAGCAGCAAGGCGGCGACCAGCGAAGCTTGCTTCGGGCTGCAGCGGCTGCGTCGGCTTCCCCTCAGCGGACACCGGGGGGGGGGGGGCGCGGAGGTTCCTGCAGTACGAGGCTCGGCGGCTCTGCGTTGTCTCCTCTTCGCCAACTCGGAGTGGTGCGTTGGGCACCACGCGTAGGCCATTCGGCCCTTTATGCTTCCAACGTAACCCCTGGGAGGGAAAGATGAGAGGAGAGATTCCCTAACGTATCCAGATAGAACGCATCCGACGCCGCAAGGTGCTTGTTCACAAGCCAGCAACCACCAGGGTCCTCTGGAGAGAGGACCCTGTCGCTGAGGAGAGACATAACTGAAGGTTACCGCAGCGACGCTAAGGAAAAAGCTTTATACAGCAAAGCCACCGACCGGCGAACACAGTCGCCTGGTCCTACAACCCTAAAACAGATGACAAGGAAGATAATGAGTTCAGGAAATGAGAGGAAGGAGAGTCGTGGTAGAAGATGAACCACCCCAGCATTCGCCAGACGACCAGTACAAACCACGCAAAACACATGGGCCTAGTAGCGGTCCCCGAGACTTCCAGAATGTAAGCCTCAAACGTTACCTGCGAGCTATTTCGCTGGGTATACAAGCAATAAAAATCTCTTCTTATATGTAAGCTTTAACCTGGATTGCGTATATACATTATATACAAATATATTTTCAATGACAAATTTTCTTCGGCAATCTGTAACCTGAGAATACCTGATTTTTTATAGCTCTCGGTAATCTGCATAAGTTTGTTGTTTAAATGTAATTCGTATGGGCAATTCGAATTTCAGGTAGCTTATACGGTTTATTTTTATAGTTTTCTAAGGAAATCTTGATGCAGAAAATCCCGCACCTTTACCTACTGTTTACATTGAAAACCTTTAGCTATTTGTGATTTTCTCAAGAAATGACTGCAACATTTTGATTAAAATATAATATGTTTAATATAAATGCATGCAAAGAAAATGTTGAAAAAGGTGTTTTGTTGTATTGTTATTTGCCCCACGTTTTGGGAGCCAATTTGAACAGGCTTGTTAGTGCTACGTATGTAAAGTCAGTTTGAAGATGTATTATATTTCGACAGTTGGGGTGCCGAACTTGAAGTAGTTGCAACCGCACGTATGGTAAAATGTTTCCGGTAACTTTCGCCCCAAGTTTAAAAAATTTTAACTTTGTAATTTGACTGTTTATATATGTTTGCCTCGGCTGCGCCAGTATTTATTTTCAGAGACATGAATTTCTTAACAAGGTGTGGTGCGACTGAAGAATGTAGGCTTCACAGATTACAATTTTACTTCACTCCTTTTATTAATGTTTGACACGGTTTTAAATAACACTTCACTGATATAGACATCTGTCAGATTTTTTTAATAATTACTTACACTTTTTAACACGTAAAATATTTTTATCTCACACAAAATACGTATTAAATTTCTCGAGGACGCATCTTACTTCCGGTTAGGAACACTGTCTACAACCAACGCGTCCAGTTATGAGCGCTGTCTAAAAGCAACTGACTTGATTTTTACAGCCTAATTTTGTAAATTTTGCTATATTTCAATTTCTGATTGGCTAACCCTAGTACAATAGAATACCTTCATTTAACTAATGGTTTTTCTGGTTGTTGATTGTCTGTTTATAAACTGTCACTAAAATTACATTATTGTTGCTCCAATAATGACTAGTAGCATTATTAAACTTTCTTACTCATTATTGCCTCAAGGTTACCTCATTGTTAGCAACGTTTAACCTATTATTCTAACAGCTCCTACATTATTAAATTACGTAATACTTTCACATAACATTATTAAACATGTATACAATAATATAAGCATAAACAATGACTGTAATATACACCTTTTGTATATTTTTACACACACATATTGCTTTAAGGCGGGCTGTTATTGAATTTATATATTATATAATTAGACTGATATCATTTTAGTGTTAAAAATTTTGCCTCAACTTGCCCCCTGTTAGAAATATTTAAAAAAAATTCTTTTCGTTTCGTTCTTTTAACTTTTTAAATATTTTCTGAATGCTTCCTGAAAGAAATAATTATAACCATTTTATTATTACACTTTCTATTTTTCACTGTCACTTTTATTTAATACTTATTGGTTTTCACTGCACTGGTCTATAGCAGAATACTTCATAATTTGTTCTTTCGCTTGTTCTATAATTTAAGGTCAGTGACCTGGTATAAGGTTCAATGATCTGGTTTTCAATGACCTGAGTGAAGTTTGTTTATTTACTAATACAGCCACTATTAAGCTTTTTATTTGCTATACATTTAACATTTAATTAGGCATATTAATACCTGTTACCCTGTCTTTACATCTTATTTATTAAGCATTTTTATTATTTTCTTACAATTTCTAACAATTATACCCTATACAATATAATTGCAGTTGTTATTCAGATTTATTATGTTTTTCTTACTGACAATGGTCTTTCTTGTATTCCATCTTTTTAACTTAACTCACTTTTGTTATATTGGCAAATGGTTACTTTAGTAAAGATATTATTATACATTTTTTAAATTATATTTCTTTCCCCTTTTATGTTCCAGATACTTTATTTTCTTTTTATTTCTTGTGCCATACAATACCTGCACCCTTTATTTTATTTTTCTTCTTATGCCACAGACTTCTTGCCCTAATATTATGTTGCACAGTTGTATTCCAAAACTTATTTATAATTAAAGCTCTAAATGTTTCAAAATTCATTTCACTGTCTGCTAGCATATGTAACCATTCTAAAGTTTTTTATCCAAGCATTTTCTAACAAGGATCATTTTTAATGCTTCAGGCACATGTTTTAATTTAAAGTATTCTACTAGATCATGTATAAATTGTACTGGACTTGAGGAAGCATTAAAATAAGGTAATTGTAACTCATGAAGCACAGAATAATAGTTTGGCATCTGATTTGGGACTTTCATATGTGTGTCATCATTATTGTTTTGTGTTTGAAAGGCTGATGCTATGGAAAAAGCAGTAGCGTCTCTTGTGTTGTTAGTTAACAAAGGTGATACACTTCTTTCTACACTTGTATTATTATCATGCATTTGATTAGCATTTACAGTTAAATTTGTTACATTTGCATTTACCTTTGGTACACTGGTACTTAAATTTTCAAAAGTATTTTTAAGTTTATCTATTTCTTTGCTACTTTCTTGTACTTTATCTTTAATTTCATCTATCATTGACTTGTGTGCTTCTTTAGTTGCATCTGCATTTGTTTTTGCCATTTTATGAATTTTATTTATTTCCCCTGTTAAATCTATTTGTACTTGTACAAGATCTGCATTTGTATTTTCTACCATTGTTTTTAATTCTTCACCCTGTTTATCTAACTTATTACAAATAGCCTGTTTAGTATTAGTAAGTTTCAGCTCCATTTCAGTTATATTTTTATCAATATGATTTGACAAATTTTGTTCTAGCTGTTTGCAACCTTTATTTACTTTTAAACCTATATCCTTAAGTGCTTTAGAAGATTGTTCTAATTTTATTTCTAACCTCCTACTTTCAGCATTGCTTTCTTTCATACAATTTTCTATTTCCCTAGCTAGATCATTTTTATACTAGATAGCTCTGTAGTAGTTTCAGTTAAGTTATTATTAGTTTCAGTTGTCCTATTACTTAATTTTGTATTAGTTTCAGCTAACTTATCAGTTATCTTATTAGTTATCTTATCAGTTATATTATTATTATTATTATTATTAATATTATTTTCTGTTAGGTTATTATTGAATTCTACTCTCATTTCAGCTATTGGTTTTAGATGGCACATACCATTTTGTTGTGATAAATTTTCTTGCTCTTGTTCGCTAGATGTATGAGGGTTTCTTTCTTTTATTGTTCCCTGCACTAATATTTGTAAAGGTGATTGACCTTGCATACTACTGCTATCTCTTTCTATGCATACCTGTGTATTTACAATTGATTTTCCTTCTATATTTAGCCTATTTGTTTCATCTAGCTATGATTGTAAAGTTACATTGTAATCATTAATGGCTGACCTATCCTATCCTTCTTCCATGTTTTCATTGTTTTCTGTTTCCATTTTATTTTGTGTATTTTCTTTTGTTATTTTTGGTTTGGAGTCGCTCAACTTTAATTTACCGTTTCTTAACAGCATGAAATTATATTAATAACAATATCTTCATAACTACTTTGATAATTATATAGATATATAATATTGGAATTTTCTGATTTTTTCTCTGGCTGTTAGTAAACCTTTATACTCGGTGTTCCCATGTAGATTGTTATTGAATTGTTGAATGCGTGCCCCATACTCCTGAAAGAATTGTTGCTGTCCTTGGATGATGTTAATTCTGTAGTTCTCTGTAGGTTTCTGAAATTTTCTGAAGTTCTCTGATGTCCGTTGATCTCTTCTATTCAGCTTTTCTCTTGCCACTGCTTGTGTGTTCGAGCCCCACGCAGCTGGTCGCCAAATTGAAGAAGTGGGTTTCAGTGTATTGCTATTTGTCCCACGTTTTTGGAGCCAATTTGAAGAAGGTTTGGTGCTGTTACGTATGGAAAGTTAGTTTAAAGAAATATTATATTTCGTCTGTTGAGGAGCCGAACTTGAAGTAGTTGCAACCGCACGCATGGTAAAAAGTTTCCGGTAGCCCTTGTCCCAAGTTTAAAAAATATTAACTTTGTAATTTGACTGTTTATATATGTTTGCCTCGGCTGCGTCAGTATTTATTTTTAGAGACATGAATTTCTTAACAAGGTATGGTGCGACTGAATAATGTAGGCTTGCACAGATTATAATTTTACTTCACTCCTTTTATTAATGCTTGACACGATTTTAGATAACACTTCACTGATATAGAGAGCAGTGAGACTTTTTTAATAATTACTTGCACTTTTTAACACGTAAAACATTTTTATCTCACACAAAATACCTATTAAATTTCTCGAGGACGCATCTCACTTCCAGTTAGGAACACTGTCTACAACTAACTTCGTTACGGTGAATATATTATAAACTTTACGTGTTTAAAAATGCAATTAACAAATAATCTCACAGCTCTCTACATAAGTGAAGTGTCAAGGATTAATAAATGGAGTGAAGTAAGAATTATAATTTGTGTAAGCCTTCATTCTTTAGCCGTATCACACCCTAGAGAAACATGTTTCTACAAATTAATACTGACGCAACTGAGGCAAACACAAATATGTATATTTAAAGAAACATTCAAATTACAAAGTTAAATGTTTAAAGTTGTGGCAAAAGCCACCGGAAAGTAAACTTGGGGGGAAGACCACCGGAAAGTGAACATTAGGGCGAAGGCCACCGGAAACTTTGCACCATACATGGGGCAGTTACTTCATCAAGTTTGGCACCCCAACAGTGGAACTACAATACGCCTTCTTCAAATTGGCTTCCATACTTGGTGCAAATAACGTAACAACTCCTCCACTTTCAAAGATACTACTTCTTCAAAAGTAACAATGAAAATATATACGAAGATAATATTTCAGTGGTTTGTATGAGCTACACCTATACCGAGCGAGGTGGCGTTACGGTAACATGCTCGACTTGCTTTCGAGAGGACGCAGGTTCCATCCTCACGACTGTCTACTCTGACACATGGGTCTTTCGTGGTTTTCCCGGGTCAGTGGGCAAATGGTGGTGTAATCTCTTCTCTACCACGATTTCCTTTCTATCATTTCCCTTTCATTCCGTTTCCTTTTGAACTTTCACTTGTTTAAATAGAGTTTTATTTAAGGACGCTCTTTAACTACTATAGTTCTTAGCTCCCATTGGGTGTGTAAGACCAGAAATGTTGCTAACAGACCTCTTTATCGAGCTTGAGATTCTTTGAAGTTCGTAAATCTACGGGACCACCGGCTTTACTTCCCTTCAAAAGGAAGTCATGTTATGGATTTTGACGCTTAAAAAAATCCATCACTCTCCGCCAGGTTTCAACCCGCCACCTCGGGAGCTAGAGGCTATCGTGGTACCGTATATTACGAAGGACGACACTTTCAGGTGTGCTTCTAGGCTTCGAGGTGTATGATAGTGCGCGGATGCATGCTCAAAGGAAAGAGTACTCACCGTGGACACCAGAGGGCTGCTTGGTTAATAGGTCGTTCGTGCCCTCTCTATGCATCCCCAGCAGCGGGAAGGCACTTTGAACTCTTAAATGTTAGCGACTTCCGCGCGTCCTTATGCTCCGTAGCCTCTGTGGTCCTTTCCTCCTGAAAGCTGGTAGCCATAGTAGATGTTGCAAATAGCATTACACGGTTACTCAACGTTATAGGTTATTCAACGTCCATTTAATAACTTATACCTATGCGGCTTAAGATATTCCCAACTTTTTTTTCTGGGGAAGAAGAAGCAATTTGCCAATAGTTGTATCATTGGATGACAAATATCCTGGTTTGAAACAGGGTGATGATTTTATTCTGATTCTCAACCGCATTTGTTATGCAGCTAAGCAAAATAATCTGACACATTGAATTATATAGAACGGGCCGGTTAGCAATTTTGTCACGGGAGAATATTGCACAGCACAGTGAAAATGACTGAGCAACATGTCCACTGTGCTTGACATCTGAAAACTGGCTACGTAATACCGTCGAGGGTTAACCCATTAACTGTCATGATTCCCAATTGAGATCGAGCGTATTTTTCATTATTACGTCATTTGTTTTATCATTTGCCAACAAAGAGTAGCACATTTATGCAGCTCTGCCGCTACTGATAGATCATCACTCATCTGTCATTATATGTGGTTATTTATGATAGTCACATTGAGGTAAGTTAATGCTGCAGAACTCGTGCTGTAAATTATAATTAATTTAACTCACATTTCCATCATTGCATTTACGAAATCATGGAATTAGATGCTTTCACAGGAAAACAAAATGTGAGGATATCTTATACACATAGTCAGTGGTAGGTCTAACATTTCTAGGTGAAATGTGGGTGCAAAGGCTTGGTATGATACAGGGATTCAGGAAAATTGCCAGAGAAACATTAGAGGAAATCGATAAGCCAGAGCTGAGGGCAAGAAGTAGTCAAACCAGGTCATTGGTATTTCAAAAAATGATAAATATCGATTTAGAAACAGAAAAGTAAGTAGAAATTTGTAATAAAAGACAAAAAGAAGAATTAGAATTTTACGCTAGGGACATGGAAACATAGACTTAGAACTAATGCACAAGGAATATACCCGATATGTGGAGACAATGAAGATGGTTGGTATTTAAAGAAAACAAATGAATGGAGAAAACATTTATTATAGAGCAATTTCTAAAAAATGACACCGTTGTAAAAATAAATTGTTTTTCTTTAGATCAGTCTCAGGTAAGAGGTTGAGCAGATTTCTTTTGTGGAATGTGACAAGCAAATGGAAGTGAGAAGTTGAAAATAGTATGTGAGAGGGAGAGTGAGGAAAAGGATGTAATTTAAGAATGTAAGAGACATAACTCAGAATTTAATATCGGAATTCTGGGGAACAAGCTGCACGGTCAATCCCAAAATCCCCCAAAAGTGTAAAACACAAAAAAGTAAATAAATAAAAAAATATATCTCTGTAGTGTGTTTTAAATTGGATCCTATTTATCTACAGTAAACAGGGAATTTATTACATTCCAGCAGAAATTGAACATTGAGATTTCATTGGAAATTCATTTCTTCAGTCCTCTGAACCGAAGAAAGAGCATTTTTTAAAAAGGTCGGTGTGTGTGTATGTGTGTGTGTGTGTGTGTGTGTGTGTGTGTGTGTGTGTGTATGTGTGTGCGTCTGTGGTTCCGTGGCATTCTGTCAGTCTGTGAACGGGTGTTTATCAGTTTTGGCGTACTGCATCACCAGTACCAAATCAGTTGCCGCGAAAGCATTCACATTAGTTAATCACTTACAGTTGGATTGCAACGGTGAATAGTTTGGAAGTTTTCATTCAGTTTGTTGGCTATACTAATGATATCGATATTGCAATTGACACATCGAGTAGTCTAGAAGTTGGATCAGTCAGGGTTGGATGATAATACTAAACAGTTTCAAAGTTGCCATCGAATATGTTGTCTACACTACTCCTATTGAGTTATAAAATGACTAGTATGAGTACATTTTTGAATACTTTGGTAATTTAACTTTATATACAGTGTGTTTAAAAAATATAGGTATGCATAAATTTAGGTATACATTCCCCGTAATTAGACAATAAGAATTTCCATTACAACATTGCTTGGTTTTTGAGATATGGCCTTCAAAATAGTGATATTCAACGCAACGTTTCTTTCCGCATGTATTGCTGTGACAGAAGATATAAACAGGAAACTCTGACATTTCATTCCAGCGAAGAGTATATTGAGTGCTGTGTTTGGCTTTAGACTGAGCGACGTGTGCTCAAATCAAGAGCTGGCAGAAATGCACTTCACGTACGAAGGCAATGCTGCGCTGGCTCGATCTTTGTACCAAAAGAGGTACAACAGCGAAGATGTCTAGATCGGAAGACATTTGAACGTCTCCATCGCTATATGTGCGTTTATGGGAATTTTGCATCTCCTGATTTGGGAAGGGGATGACCAAGATCTACAACTTCATATATAGAGGAGGAGATTCTGGATTCTGTGCACACGACTCCTTCTATAGTATACGAAGGTTAACGTTGCAAGTGAATGTTCTTCAGACGACTGTCTGGAGACTGTTGTGAGAGCAATGGTTGCATCTTTATCATTTGCATCGTATACAAACTGTGTCACAAGCAGATCACCCTACTCGATTTATGTTCTGCCAGTGATTCGTGCAGCAGTGTGGTACAAATCTGAACTTTTATGACTTAGTATTATTCATAGATGAAGCACAGTTCACACGATTTCCACAACCGGCATGTATGGGCATATGAAAACCCATAGAATTGTTCCATCTCATCACCAAGTGCGGTTCACTTTCAGCATGTAGCCGATATCGTTGGTGCTCGGATAGTTAGACCCTATGTACTTGTAAACAGACTTACGGACAGGCATACACAAACTTCTTGGAAAACATCATACTCCATGCATATCAAGAGACTCCACTGAGCATTCGTCAGAAATCTCGCTTCTTGCTTGATGACGGTCCTACACACTTAAGTTACACCGCTCACTGGTACTTGGATCAAAGGTTTCCTGATCGATGGATAGGTAGAGGTGGCCCAAATGCTTGACCACCAAGCTCAGCTGTTTTGAACCCTGTCGATTTCCACTTGTGGGGCCATTAAAAGCGTTGTTGTATTCGTCTCTGGTGCCTGACTTGGAGTCCCTTCAGAATCAAATTGTGGCAGATTCCGAGGAAATGCACAATAGTCATGGAATTTGGGGTCGTGTTTGCACGGCCATGAGTCATCGATGTGAGGCCTGTATTCAAGCATGATGTGGACACTTCGAGCATCTTCTGTAAAAAAATCTACCTGTGGTAAGAAATAGTTCGTGAGTATCACTGTTTTGAAAGTCATAATTCAGAAAAAAAGCATTTTCGAACACAAGTTGTAATGGGATTTGAGGCAGTATTTTTAACACTTAAACAATATCAGTCTAATTATATTATAAAATATAATAACGACCTGCATTAAAAGCAATATATCTATGTAATAATATGTAAAATGTAACTAACAGGCATTGTATTATGTTTATATTATTATGCAGATGTATAATAATGTTATGTGAATGCATTAAGTAATTTAACGCTGTAGGATCTGTGAGAATAGAAGCCGAAAGTTGCTAACAATGAGGTAATGATGAGGTAACCTTGAGACAACAATGAATTATAAAGTTTAATACTACTACTAATAATTCTTGGAACAATAATGTAATATTTAAAACAGTTTATAAATAGCTAATAAAAAACTAGAAGAGCTTTAAGTTAAATAAAGGTATTCTGTTAGAGTAAAATTACACAATCAGAGACATGAAATAGTGGAAATATACGAATTTGGGCGGTAGACGCCATACGCTAGAACATAGCGTACCTGGGTAGTATGTTCGCTCGATACGTATTCAGTGTGAGACATAATAAGTTCATTACGGCGTGAATAATATAAAGTTTACGTAATTAAAAGTGCAATTAATAAAAAAATCTCACAGCTTACACTAGGATATATCAGTGAAGTGTTATTTAATAGTGTGAAGGATTAATAAAAAACAGTGAAGTAAAAATAATTATTTGTGCAAGCCTTCATTCTTCCAGCCTGCTAAGAGATACGTGTTTCTGCAAATTACTACTGATGGAGCCGAGACATACAAATATAATATTGAAATAAACATTCGAATTACAAAGTTGATTTTTAAACGTGAGGCGAAGGCCACCAGAAAGTTTGTATCGTTCGTGGTTGCAACTACTTCAAGTTTTGGCTCCCCAACAATGGAACTACATTACAACAATACACCTTCAACTTTTTTTATTATGCGCATATGGGGAATGCATACCTGAAATTATGGAATCTATTTTTGAAACGTTCTACATAGTGTGTATAGAAAAAATATCGAAAACGTTTATTATGTTGGGCAGGATATCAAAGTGAACATCTTTCAAGAGGGAACCTATGTCAGGAAATATATGATTTGGACGCTATGGGGCGTCGAAGTTTGCGAATGTTTTGATGTGTTAATAAGTGTGCGTTCCACATTTAATTAAGAAACCAAACAACATCACACCATGCAGTAAATTACAAAAGGGATTCAAATTGATGACCTCCTACTTGAACACAGAGCGTACAACGGCGGTGCAGGGATCGACGCACGTGGTTGAATAAGTGCGGCTTTGTGCTCAGTATTTATGTCGCAGCGTGTATTCGTGCAATAAGGTCCTCCTCTGATGTTACAGGGGCTACCATACACTAGAGTCTTCATGGTAGCCCTCAGAAAATAGTCAAGTGGCGTAAGATCAGGTGACCGTGATGACAGTGACACACGTCCCCCTCTACCAATCGATCGAGTGGGGTATATGGCGTCCAGGAGTGCCGCACATAATATGCATCAAAGTAAGCTGCAGCTCCGTCGTGTTGCAACACATTACCTGACGAATCCGTAGTGGTACCACATCAAGTAGAGTAGGAAGAACATCTCTGTCAAATGAGGTATGTCGTGCATTTTCGTCTATCAAAACTTTGACGTTCACAGCGTCCAAGCCATTTATTTCCGTACATGGGTTCCCCTTGAGAAACGTTCACTCTAATGCCCCGTGCACCATTCTAAGATTTGTTGTTTTTTCTATGCAGACTGTGTGTGTGCGTGCGTGCGTGCCTGGTGTGTGTTGCCACATGGACCATTCAATAATTAGTGGCAACGTATGAATTGACAAGGAAGAAAAAATTTTGGAACAGTCACAATGTTGCTGTGGTCAGAAGTGATCTCTTTAAACATGAACAACCCACCTCCACACGGAGACGATGGATGACATCCACAGTGCCTTGTTGTACTAATCTTTGAACAGGCTGCTCTGCTGCCACTACAATTGCATGTCTGGTTCTAAAGCGAACTCCTCTAAGTGGTGATTTCATTTTCGCGAAACAGTCAAAATAACATGGGCTCATATCTAGGGAGTATGGAGGATGCTCCAGAATTTCCCAGCTCCATCTGCGAAATAAATTAGCCACAGCAGCAGCAGTAATGTGATAGCGAGCACCATCATGTAGTGCAATAGGATGAGAATTCAGGCGATTTGAACGTTTACACGCACAGCTGGTCGTAAATGGTATTCCAGAAAGTATCTGTAATATTCACTTTTCACATGATTTTCCACAGGAACTGAATGAGTGACAAGGACGCCATCCAAATCATAAGCAACTAGAACATTAAGTGGATCCTACACTTGCCGATACATTTTTGGCAGCGGGAATCATTGTGTCGCCACTCTTTGATTGTCTCTTCAATTTTGGTTGGTAGCATCGAAACCAGGTTTCACCTAGTTATAATACATTGAAGGAAACGCTTGCCTTCTCTTCCACAGCTAAATGCAATCTCACTGTTTCCATTCTCTGCCACGTGTTTTCCTCTTCAAGATTTATGTAACCCATCGAGCGCAGATTTTCCACATCTACTTAAGTATGTGAAGAATCGTGCCAGGAGTAATTGCAAATTTCCAAGTGCAACAACGGTTTTCTTCCAGCAGTGATCTAACAGCGTTTACATGCACATCATTACTTGCTGATTGCAGTCTACCAGTTCTTTACTGTTTTTTATGAACATCTTCCCTACCTCTGCGGGCCCACCTAGACACGTTACGATATGGTAAAGTCCCTCTACCACAATGTTTCAGTAATGTCGCATAGCGCTGTCGAGCATTCTTGCCTTTTGCAATCCATTTTAATGAAGCATTATTGTTCGTACTTACTAAATATTTTAAGCACTACAGATAACAGACAACAAATTAAACTCACTACAAATACCTTATAAATAAGATTACTGTATTCAAGCACAGATTGGATGCTTCTTGTTATCAGCTTACATCAGTTACCGCTTACAACGCCACATGCAAACACCGTTGCCAATAATTATTATTTAATGACCCGTGCATATCTATATACACAACCCCTCAAGGAAGTATCACTCTGTACTTCGAAAAATTGTAGTAGTCAAATTAATGGAGGGGAAATCTCATTTTTGGACATAAAGATCAAACGGTAATAGGTTTACATTATTTGGTCCTTTCAGATCGTTCATTTTATCAGTTTTGCAAAATATGCCAAAATTGCAACTCTTTTGCACTTAATGTTTTCAAGGTTATTTTTCAAGCATTGAGCAGAGCGCTTTTCTACGTATTACTTGATTTTGCGGTGAAAATAAGATTTCATTTGGTGGAGAAATAATATGTTAAAGCTGGAAGTTTTCAACGTTTTTGCCTTAATTCTTCATTTCCGAATCATTTTTTACGACTTCATGAATTTATTATCAGTTTGTCACATTACGATGAAAGAATATGAATATATGAGTGAATTTTTGGTGTATTTCGCTTAATTGCAATTATTACCTTGGCCTGTGTTTTATATTTCTTTTGTCCTTTATACTTTCTGCACCACGTACATAGTAGTTACAAAAGATATTCCATTCCACCCGAAAATTAGATGCTGAGATTTCACAGGAAATACATATTTTGAGGTCCCTGAAATCAAAAAAGGAAATTTTAGAGAAAGGTCGTGTGTATGTCTGTGAACAGCATAACCCAAAAACAGAAGTATGATAAATATCAAACTAGGTACTGGGGTTCAGTTCTTTTAAAAATGGGACAGAACATTTTCCAGAAAATCCTCGCACCCCAAACAAAACCTTACATGGCAATTTTTCGAAATTTCTGATTTTATAAAAAATTACTCTAGTGATTTAAATTTAGGTATCTAATTAAAAGATGACAAATAAAACGTATATCTTGAATTTCATGTATATAGCCTGGGAAAACCTCTTCATTCGCGTGGAATTTTGTATAATGTTTTATACCTGGTAAACGTTAAGTGATAGACGAAGATGTACTATACAAAAAATGTAGATCTTTCTAAACATGCGTTTATTTCAAATAACGTAATTGTGGCATCAGCCATTTCCAGTATATCCGTGATTAATTGTTCAAGTTGTTCAATACTTAGTGATTTTCTTCAAGCCCTTTCGATAATAAGCTGTTTCTCGCTATTGCATGCAAAGAGAATGGAATATAAGGCCAGTACACAGCGTCCAATTGTTAGACATTTGACTATAGCTATTCCCTTTATACCTATAATGAACTGTGTAATTCTGCTATTTCCGGAAGGCTTCATCTCGGTTAAAATAAAGAATATAAGAAAATAAACTTTTGTAAGAATAATTTGTTTACCCACTAATAAGCGCTAGGGAGTACAGAAAATCATGGAAATGCTTCACATCAGACTTTTTACTTTCTCTACTATGTACAGTAAGTAGGGGAAGTATTGTATTCCACCCAAAAATTCGATACCGAGATTTCACTAGAAATACATGTTTTGAGACCTCCTGAATCCAAAAAAAAGCATTTTTGGAAACATCTCCGTGTGTGTGTGTGTCTGTGTCTGTGAACAGCATAACTCAGAAACGAACATTCGGATAAGCACCAAACTTGGCATTTAGGTTCAGTATCTTCTAGAGATGCGACACGAAGGTTTTCAAGAAAATCCCCCCACCCCAGACTACCCTTTACATGGAACATTTTCCGAAAATTTTAATTTTCTCAAAAATGGCTCTAACGATTTTGATTAAAATATCACATGTTTATGATATTTTCATGACAAATGAAATGTATATCCCGGATTTTCTGGGAATTTCTCCAAAAGTGTTCTTCATTGTGAACGACTTTTGTATAACTGGTAAACCATAAGAGATAGACAAAATTTTACTGCACAAAAATGTAGATCGCGTTAAAATACACAATTTATGTCGTATACATTTTTTGTTGAGTGAACCATTTTCGAGATATTGCTTGTTATGCCCTTAAATTTTCCAATACTTATACTTTTTATCAAATTCCTTATTCATTTTTTATGTCCTGGAAATGCAAAGAGATTGGAATGCGCCACATAGCAACCAACGCTTAAAATATTTGACTATCGCTTATAACCTATCATATTCCCCTTGCATCTACAAGAACATTAGCAATAAGATTGACATCTCGATATCTCGATTTACATGAAGCATATGGAGAATAAACGTTCGTAAAAATAGTATGTACAAGAGTAGAGAAAGTCATGTGAGTGTAGCACATCAGATTTTTTCTTTCGATGTGCAGTCTAATACATACACATACACAACAATAAACATAATGGCACTAATGGGAATATTCTTAGAGAACTTGACAGGGAAATGTTAATTGCTTTTAAGTATTTAATATTCTTTTAGACAACTTAGTTCTGTAAATACGATGATGAAATAGGTGAAATAATGTTGAAATGAGGCGCATCCTTTGGATTCGAGAATAACCGGGAATTTGTTATAAGCTTAAGTGATAAATCAGAAAAACGCTTTAACCAGACAACCGGTATTCGAATTCTACGTTCAAATTTCAAGCCACAGTCGCTGCTTCCACATTATGGAAATGGGAAAATGAGTCCGGACTCCACTGAGCTGAAATATATTCACTATTTTAATAAGATATGGAAACACCCAGATAAAATCATTATCGACAATTCACCCCAATAAAAGTTAGAACTCTTTCCCTTAAATTGGAAGAAACACTTCCCGCGCTTCATAGAACGTGCTTAGGATCATAGAGTTATAATGCAAATTAGTTTCAATTACATATAGGTTTATCTAATTGCGTTAAAATGCACTGCCGCTTGTGAAAATTGCAACAACGAGAAAGAATATCCCGAATAACTCCGAACTTGGCGGAAGTGTAGAAGAGTGTGCAACCAATAAGTGAGTAGGTCTGCAGAGATATGTGGTACACGTAGGCCGAGCAGAGCCCTCTCGTGTTGGTCCTACAAGGTCAGTGTTGCGCCCAGTGTAGTCACTGCAGAGCTGTCAAACAAGGTGGAAAAGATATATAGAGAGCCAATATGCCTCGTCGACGTCAAAGGGAGTGGGTGAGTTCGAACGGGCAGAATGATCGGTCTCTGGGAAGCGTGTTTGTCATACCGTGGCATTTCGGCTCATATAGGGCATGCTACTACGACAGCGATGCGTGTGTGGAAGCAGTGGATAGGTGAAGGTCGTACGCAGCGAAGAGCGGGTACTGGACCACAGAACATTACCGCAGGACGGAATGACCGTCATCTTGTCCGCATGGCCATAACGGACCGTACAGCTGTATCCACAGTGTTAGCTCGACGCTGGAGCACTGCAACGGGTGTGAACGCGTCTGCATGAATGGTTTATCACCATCTGCTGCAGGTTGGACTGGTTGCATGCATACCATTATGTCGGCTTCCATTGTCCAAAACTACAAGCTCCTCCGACTGCAATGGGCACGTGAACACGTTACTGAGGTGCTGAGTGGCAAAATGTAATATTTTCGGACGAGACCCGCTTCAGCGTGTCCTGCAGTGATGGCCGTATATGTGTCCGGCGGTACCATGGTGAGCACAACCTGGAAGACTGCATTGTTGAGCGGCATGGCGGAAAAACACCAGGTGTGGTGGCTTGAGGCGACATTGATTACAACCAATCTCGCCTCCTACGATATGAGGGCAATTTGAACAGCAACCGGTACCTAACGGCGGTTGTAGAGCCTGAGGTACTCCCCCTGCTTCAGGCATCTCCACAGGTCACATTTCAACAGGAAAATGCCCGGTCACATATTGCGAGGAATGTACAAGCCTTCTTCGAAGAACGACGGGTACTATTGCTTCCCTCTCCTGCCGGTTCGCCTGATATATCACCCATAGAACCTGTCCGGGATATGGTTGGTCGGCACCTGGTGCATCACGGTCCTGTAGTAACCAGTGTCAGGGATTTGTGGGCTCGAATACAAATTGCATGGATGGAAATCTCTCAGAACTTATTCGAACCTTTTTGATTCAATGCCACGGCGTATAGCAGCTCTAATTGCGGCGCATGGAGGCCACACCAAATACTGAATATTAGGGGTCAAAGGTCATGATTTGAAATGTTTATCATTTGTTACCTGTCATGTTACTAACTTGTGGTATTAAATACATTGAATTCATGCGTTTCCTTCTTCGTGTTGCAATTTTCACAAACGGCAGTGTATAAACGAAACTTCGTCGAAAAAAATGTTATTTCTTCTGGGACGTAATTGTATAATGCTGTTTAGGTTTTCAAACCTCGCATATTTGTATGTATGTGCACATTCACATAGTCAAAAACCATTCAAATTAAATGAAAAACCAGCAGGAAAAGAAATACGAAATAAAGAGATCTGCTTTAGTACACTCGCATATCATAGAATTCGCCAATCAAGGCAACAAGTATTAAAATTATGAACAATAATTTTTCTGCTAAAGTGATTGAAAAACCTTTGTTTAATCGCTTGGAAATCTAATACAATCAGCATTATGGGTGACGCTAAATGTTTGAACATTTTTAAAACCCTTAGAAAATTATAAAGGACAACCTATTGTGGAACAAATTTTAGGCATCTCAGCTAAGCTGAGTAATAGGATATGCTTTGAATGAACATTGATGAGTTTTAATGATTGCTTGATTAGTAAATATGCTTGGACGAGAGGTGCCCGTGTGCTGCTAAAGTGTGTGTAAGATCCATCGAGATGGCTCCGCGGTAACATAATAGGCGCACATTCTGGAGATTCTGGGTTCGATTCCCGTCAACAGCCCACTTGAGGGTTTTCGTGATTATCTCTGGTCGGTGGTCAAATGTCTGCGTGATTTCTCATTTCCGTTTCATTACGTTTCTTTCTCATCTTTCAGGTGTGTTGCTTTTCTGGCGTATGACGAGGATGTTTACTCAAAAATAAGAGAATTCCCCATGCACACAAGAGGGCTGCTTGGTTGACGGGTCGTTCATCGCCCTCTCTTGGCATTTACAGCAGTGGGAGGAGCTTTCTAGCGTCTTTCTAGTCTGCCTGCATGCGGACTGTAGCCTCTTGTAGTTCCTTCGCTCCATCCTTTCCTCCTGGGGGCTGGTTGACAAAGTATTTCTAAGTAGGTTGCATCGCCCGAGGTGTCCCACTCCGTTGTATAATCTATACCTATACTTATATCTATGTAGATGTAAGTAACAGAATAACTGTTGTTTTGTGCCAGCACTTCCTGAATTAATGTGGAAAGATTGGAACAAAACCACGAAACTGCGATGTACAGATGTGATATAAATGAATCTCAATAGGTTATAATGAAAGCATTGGTAAAGGATAAATGATTCTTCTAATTTCCAAAACATTAATAAATGTTTTATGTCTGAGGGACAAAACTGTGATAACATAGATTCCTATTATTATATTAACAACTATAAACTGTTATGCAGCAACGCTAATACTCAGGACTAGGCTTTGTAACTCGGAGCAATCAGAACGACAAGGCCCTCTCTGTCGATGTTCCCAACCGTTCCCACTAAACCGGATTAAGCTACTAACTGCAGCTCCTCAATAATTGTCCTTGGGTCAGCACCGGATCAAATCCTCTTGAGAAACGTTTCTCCCCATTCTAACCAGCACTGACCACAGACTCCTCCTACTACTTCCCCTATACCGATTACGTTCCTGCTTGAGTATTGTTTTGGTTTTAATACTAAACGAAGATTAAGCGGGTCATTTCATAAGTCATGACAACTGTGTTATGCCTTATGAATAAAACTGCAGAATAGTAATTTATTACGTGCGTCTGAAGACCACAGGAATTGGCTTGTGGATGTTAGCGCCAAATTACTTCGTCTACAAAGGCAAGGGCAGTCAAAAGGTATGTAACTGGAACTAGTTCGCTTTGAAGTGCTAAATATGAAATTAATAAAACCAAAAACTTTGGAAGCAGTCTTCTATATGCTACATCAATAAGTTCAGAGATACAGGGATTAATATTTGAACCAATATTGGCAAACCTGAGACCATATTCTGGCGCTTTATACTAAGGCAGAACATCTGAGGAGAAAGCGTTTGGAATATTTGTTTGTTAACTTAAAGAGAGGGTTACAGGCTATTTGGCTTTCTCTCTCACGTGCATTAGATAGTGTACTGTATTCAACCCAAAAATTCGATACCGAGATTCCACCGAAAATAGATGTCTTGAGGCCCACTGAATCCATAAAAACCATTTTTAGAAAAGCTTGCCTCGTGAAGAGCATAAAAACCATACATCGCAATACCAACGTATGTTGGTATTTATGTTCAGTATCTTTCAAAGATGCGACACGAAAATGTTCAAGAAAAGTCCAAACAACACTTTGCATGGAACATTTTTTGAAATGCGTCTTATTTTCTAAAAAATGGCTCTTAACGATTTGATAAAATACAATATATTAAAGAAATTTACATAACAAATAAATATAGTTTACTGGTGGGTCGTGAAGTCCTCTTCATTCAACAGGAAAGCAATCTTGCATAAGTGGTAAACGTTAAAATAAAACGTACTATGCAACAAATGTAGATCACTTTAAAACACACAGCTTATTTCAAATAACTTTTTCTGTAACGTCAGTCATCTCCGAGATATTTGATATTAATGGTTCAAACTGTTCAATACTTAGCTATTCTCTTAAAAACCGTGTCTATTTTCAATTATTTCTAGCATTTGCATGGAATTATAGGGCCAGTGTATAGCGTTCAGTTCTAAAGCATCTTACTGTTCCCTTTGTATCTATAGCGAAATGTGTAACATAGCTATTTCCTGAAATTTTTATCTCGATTACAATTAACTAGGTAGAAAAATACACTTTCGTAAACGTAATTTGTGTATCTAATAACAAGCGACAGAGGGTAGAGGTCATGTGAATATAAAACTAATATTTTTACAAAAGGTGAGACAACTCAGAATAGAGTGTAAGGAGGAGCGGGGGGGGTTTTGTAGGGGATGGTTATTGCATTAGGATGTATGAGGAATTTGGTTTGTAAACAACGGCGTGTGTATACACACGACGCATTGTCTTGTTTGTTTGTGTGGGTTGTGTTGCTGGTTTCTTTGCTTTTTATTCCCAGAAGTTCAGCTTGAATACAGTGAGGAAAACATCTGGACTAGAGTGAACGGGATGGTTCAGGCGGCAACATTCGATTCCCGGTGACCACCCACTCTAACCATGGGATTCTTCGTGGTTTTTCCCTTGTCGCCTAGGCGTATGTCAAGGAGGTATATTCTACCACGATTTCTCCTTCCCCCCATTTCCATTCGTTTCATATCTCCATTACACCTTTAAGGGTCTCTTCGGGTAATGTGGTTGTGGCGGTGTCGGGCAGATGGCGTAGTTGGTTGCGCATTGGAAATATCTCTCCACGTAAACACCAGGGTGCGTTGTTTCGTCCGTTAGGGTCGTTTCGTCATCCTCCATCGGGAATCTTCGCCTCTTCTGGTGCACGGATGTTCAAACTGGAAATATTAGGGACTTCACACATTTCTGTGGGCCTGCATGTCTGCAGATCTGCAACATACTACGACTTCTTCCCCTTATCCCTGTCTCCCGGATGGTGTAGCCGCAATAGATCAAGCTGGTCGCAGTGACTAGATATCCTCCTCCGATAAACATATCCTACATTCTGCAGGCTGATTACAGTGAATTGTATTACAGTGCGCACTATCTATCTGAGCAGTACGATATATGAGTATCTATATATAAAATACTTAAGGTAAATAAATACATCACTCTACTCTGGTTTTCGCACTCATGTTAAAGGCCGAAGTACACAATGTGGGATGTGGTGTCATCATGCGCAGTAATAGCGAGCCTACGTTGAATTTCTCAATCCAGTGTGCATTATTTCCGTATATCAAAGTGTTTTCCATTTATTATTTGCGTAGAGGCATGTGACACTGACATATTTCCGCTAGAGAAAACTGAGTGTTTACGTGTGAATATAGTTCAACTTTATTTGTCGGAAGCACATTTCCATTTTCATGGTCCGTTAACCAGCCACTAATACGTATAGACCCATCTCTTGTTGACATTACCTAGACTGTGAGATTGGTACCGTATATAAAAGTGTAGCCATAATTTGGCACGGCAGACACTCTCGCTGTCTAACAACTCTCACAATTTGCTGCTACTGAGGGAAACAGATGTCCGGGTTCCGGAACGACCACTTAAGTGGACCTAGTCTCAAGTGTTCCGTTTAAAAAAACACCTTTATCCAAATATTTTAAATACACATTGAACAAATCCAATCATTACATTAACCAGATGAATAACAATAACTATAAAAGGTACAAACCCAGAATTAGGAATAAGATGGAGCAAGTTGCAAAACGAAAACACGGACCTGGCCAATCCACCCAAACAGGTTGTACAATCTGAATAAAATTTACCAACTTTGAATTTAAGATATTATCGTGAAATATCTTTACGGGGAGTTTTAAGGGATGTTGCATTGGGTCACACGGATAACGATGCCACCAGGAACTTGACTCCAGCGACTCAACCAAATGTCGTGGTTAAGATAAAAGAGGTAAGGATAGGGTTGAAGGAGAGGGTTCGCGTTCAAAGCTCAGGCGACTGCACCAAGTGTCGCGGTGGGAATTAAGAATTGGCGTGTAGGAGAAAGGTGCTCAACCAACTGGCGCCCCCGAAACATGCCATGGATAAAAGAGTGGTAGCTCGGTGGATCTCAAAGTGGGTAACTAACTCACATGTGGCGGGAAACCCGCGCACTGGTAAGAGCAACTTGCTCAAGAAGGAATTCACGGATTAAGGGAAGGTCCTTAAGGGTACCTAGTACCCAACGTACATGCAAAAGGGGAAGATGTCAGTGTGACCTGATGGTCCAAAACATTTTTGTAATGACCCAGAAGCCTATAAAATATATAGAACTAATTATAAAAGCTATGGTTCGGCAAATAGTTGCCTAAGGCGGTATAAAACTTAACAAAACGGCATGCTTACCTTAAGCGAAGCAGATGTTGATGCATGGCGTTGTTCGTGTAGAAGTATGCTTTGTCTTTACGTAATAATTTTTAGGATTTAGAATGTCATGGGTTCCTGCAACATCTCCCCGGTAGTTCATACAGTTACGACAACTCGAGGGATTTTAAAGGTCCCGTCCTGCTAACTAAGCAGTACATTACTCCTTGTGCAAATGCCCTGACACGAATCACGATAATTGGCCCAGTTTCTGAGTTGAATGAAGCCTACACGTAGCAACCAACGGGTTTTGAACTTACATTGCCACATGTCAGGCTTTTCATTTCATGGCTTATGGTGCACACATAAGTGCACACATAAGCGAGTGGACAAATAAAATAGTAATAAATCATACTCCATACATCGTGATAATATATTCGTAATTACAAATTACAACTGGCTTTAGCTTAAAATTGTGTGAAAACAGGAAGGTATTGCAGGCAATGCTTACGGTACAGTACATAGTCGTTATAACAGTCCTTTAAGGTATGATGATAGTTTTAACCTGCCCTGTTTAACTATGAACCAGAACACAGAACCAGAAGTAATTATAACAAACCTTGACAAATAAAGTTATTTAAAACTGAAGTAGTTAACCTTTAGGTTATTAGCAGCACGCTTTGAACGCTAATGTGAAGAAGTTGTATTGTAGTTCCACTGTTGGGAGCCAAAACTTGAACTAGTTGCAGCACGTACCATACAAACTTTCCGGTAGGTTTCGCCCCCACGTTCACCTTCCGGTGGCCTTCGCTCCAACGTTTAAAAAATTCAACTTTGTTTTAATGTTTCTTTAAATATTATATATCTATGTTTGCCTCGGCTGCGTCGGTAGTAATTTGTAGAAACACGTACCTCTTAGCAGGGCTGGAACGGCTAAAGAATGAAGCTTACACAACCTATAATGGTATTTAACTTCGTATTATTAACCTTTCACTGATTAAATAACACTTCATAGATATATTCAACTGTAGATCTGTGAGATTTTCGTTAATTGTACTTTTTAACACGTAAACTTTATATTATTCGCACCGTAATGCATTTTATATGTCTCACACTGAATACGTACCGAGAGAACTGCTCAGGAACTCTGTCGTCTGTTTCTTAAAATTATAAATTTCTCTATTTCAAGTGTCTGATTGGATAACCCTACACCAATAGAATACTTTTATTTAACTTTCAGCTCTTCTAGTTTTTGATTGGCTATTTATAAACTGTTTTAAATATTACATTGTTCCAAGAATTACTAGTAGCCGTTATTAAGCTTTCTAATTCATTATTGCCTCAAGGTTACCTCATTGTACCTCATTGTTAGCAACTTTCGGCTTTATATAATATAAACATAATACAATGACTGTTACATACATTTTATATATTATATTATACACGTATTTCTTTAAGGCGGGCTGTTATTTTTTTATCTTATAATTAGACTGAAATCATTTAAGTGTTAAAAATACTACCTCAAAACGTTTATTTAAAATTGCTTTAAACGTCACCTTATTGGACCATAAAAGAAAATAAACACGTTGAAAGCTATTAAGCTCAACAAACAGTGCCATCAGAAATGACCAAGGCATTACAGAGCTAAATTAAAATTCAAACTATGATTAGGCGTAGCGGAAAGCCTCGCTTAAGTTGCTATATTACTGGTTGACACCAATTAACTTTGATAATTTTGACAGCACCTCAGGAAGACAGTTCGATGGAGGGTAGCACGCAAATGAAATGCATCCGAAAAACAAAACATTCGCCGACGTACTGCCCGAAGTAGGAAAACTAACCACAAAAACGCCTCTGTCGAAAAATAAGAACACATTTTGGACAATATAAAATAGTTACAGCGGCTTATACATTTAATATTATTGATGTATAGAACAAATGTTTGAATAAAGAATTGCAGGAACAGGCCGGAAATTAAACTACCAAACTTCAAACTTGGTTGCGGAAGCTAAAGGTTCGCTTCCCTAAATTCAAACCATTCTTAGGCATCAACGCTTTCATCATGTTACTCTAACCATTCATTTAAAACGTGCTAAATCGTGAGCCTGCATATTGTAAGAAAACACAATAACACCAGTTACTGCGAAACACGCTGTATCACTTAGACACACTGCGTAGCACAAACATTCAACTTGAGTCACTTTTAGCACACACTCAGAAAATAACACACCTGCTCCGTCGAACCGCAACTCACAACTGAATTGACACTGTTCACTTTCACTGTTCACTTCATAACTGACTGAACTGACTTTACGGGTAACAGCAACCCCTTATATAAAAAGTGGAACGTTCTAGAAAGGGAGGTTACTAGAATCGGCCCAAAAGAATCTTCTTGATCAGTAGTTATCAAAACTGCGGGGAAGTGGCACATAATAAGCTCATTATGCGACTACTGTTCTGAAGGGACCGGTCATTAGCCGCACCCAGCCGGCCAGGTAGGTGAATCGGGATGCGCTTGCACGTCGACCTGCATGTAACTTCGCGCACGGTCACAATGTCATAGTGGAAGACATCCATTGTATTGCAGCTCTCATAAGCTTAGCTCGATAGCATTGGCATAAAAAGTATTTAAAAAGTTCGTAGTAGAATAAGCTTTGATGTCGTACCTGTAGATGAGAAAACAGTTGATGCAAACATAATTCCCAAAATTTGAAGTATCTGAGATGCTTAAACGTACAAATTGCTTTAAGGATGCACTCTTAATATATAGGGTGTTTCAACAGGAGTGTCCTATCTTTGAACTTAAATAAAACACGTTCTATAAATGATAAAGATTTATTTCTTTTTTATTTTGGGACATAATTAAGTCATTAATGTGGAAGAGAATATCAGTTAAGTGACCGCCGCGAATTTGTTGGGTTGCATGTATGCGGTTGACCCAATTTTCAATGACAGAAGAACGTAAATTACGTCCAACTTCACGAATAACATGCGTGAGGCTATTCATAAGATCATTTACTGTTTCTGGCTTGTTGACATAAACTCGAGATTTAACATAACCCCACAAAAAGTAATTCAACGGCGTTAAATCACATGACCTCGGGGGCCAGTTAACATCACCACCACGGGAAATGATGAAAGCTCTGAACTTCTCCTTCAAAAGATCGATTGTTTCGAGAGCAGTATGACATGTGGTACCATCTTGCTGATACAAGATGTTTCTGAGATCCGTACCATCCAATTGAATCCAAAAAGTCCCTTATAAGAGCCTTCTCCATTGACAATTAGAGCTTCTCCATCTTCATCTTGGAAAAAATATGGACCAATGACTCCACCATACCAAAATCCACACCACACAGCAACCTTTCCGGGATGAAGTGGTCGTTCATGAATCTGCATTAAATTTCGATTGCTGAAATAGCGGCAATTTCTTTGTTAACACAACCATCCATCCAAAAGTGGGCTTCGTCGCTGAAGAAGATTTTTCTACAAAAATCCGGGTCAGCTTCCAATTGCTCCATAGCCCATTCAGCGAATACACGGCGCAACATATGGTCGTTGGGCTTTAGTTCTTGAGTTAAGACCTTTTGTAAGCGTGAAACTTCAAGTCCAGATGCAGAATTCGCCAAGTTATGGTCGGCGAAAGCCCCAGTTCTTGTGCTCGACGAGCAGTTGATTTGTTTCCGTTCTCGCGTATATTCTCACGAACGGCGTCTATGTTTTCATTGGAGCGCTTACGTCGATTACGTACAGGTGTTCTTTGATCGCTGACAGAACCACTTCTTTCAAATTTATCGATCAAACGCCGAATCGATCTCTCACAGGGACGATTATGCACACCGTAAACTTCATGCAATACACGGAAGGTTTGGTGAGCAGATGATCCATTTTGATAATAAATTTTCACAATTTCTACGCGTGGCTGAATTCTGTAACTTTCCATGGATATTTGCCAATAACAACTGTAACCACATGAAAAAGTGACTGCTGTAACTGAATAACAACAGCAGGTATCTCATGTTAAAGATAGGACACTCTTTTTGAGAGACCCCATATATTAAAATCAAGTGACTGAAGAATTCAATGCCATAGCCGGGATTTGAACCACGACTATGGCATTTAATTTTTCAGTCACCTGATTCTACCTTTCCAACCCTGTCCAACACACGGCTTGTGTGGAAGAACAATTAATTCCTATACATTAAGATTATATCAGGGGTGTAAATGCATACCGAAGTGAGAACGCAACAGAATATTTCTATTTTTGTTGCTATTTGGGTCAAAACGTATTCTTGATAGAGGACCCAAAGTTTTGTGAATGACCGAAACATAAAAAGGCCGAGAACATTAGGATGTTCTCATATTTATTTAGAGTTTAAAAGAGTTCATGATGTTTTAGCATTCTTTTCGCAAAATCAGGAATAAGGTAAATGCAAACGATTACCAAAATATTCTGACAGTTGCAAAGAAAATTATGTGCATGAATGTAGAGTTTAAATATCGGAAACGTTTAAAGATAAATTGTTTCATTGCATAACCTAGAGTGAATATTGCAAATTAATCTTATGCATTACTTTTACGTGTCTTTCACTACAAAATTAGTCTGGAAATTACTCTTACAGAAGCTCATTCTTCTATCTACTTCTAGTAAATCAGGTAAACATTCATTACTATTTCATTGTATGTGTAAGTAGAACTCAGTAAGCTAAGGATATAGTGAAATCCTTTCAAAGCAGGTCGCTGTGTAATGGCTTTGAAATTTTGATATTTTTGCATGAGCACAAAAAATAGAGAAAGAAAAACGATTGCGATTTGGAGTTGAGAAAGGTATAACCTATTGAAAATTCAAAACAATAACAAAGAATACCCCGGAAACAGTTCACGCCACAAAAATTAATTTGACCTACATAGTGTATATTAACGAGATATACATTTTTATGAGTAACATTCTATCTCTTAAGGTTTACCAATTATGTAAACGTCGTTCAGAATGAAGAGGATTTCGAAGCTATTCCTAGAAAATTCGTGATATACACTTTATATGTTATGCTCATGAATATATCTTAGGCATATTTTAATCAAAATCGTTAGGGCTATATTTTTAGAGAATTTCTTCAAAATTTTCGCTTCTCATACTTGAAAGATGTGGACTTAGATATCAAATTTGGTATTCATCGGAATTTTTCTTTTTAGTTGCGCTGTTCATAGAATACACACCCAGAAACATATTAACGGAACTTTTTCTAAAAGTGCCTTTTTCGGTTCAAAAGGTCTCAAAACATGTAATTCCGGTGAAATCTCGACATAGAATTTTTGGGTGGAATACATACATCTACTTCTGTAAGTACGTAGAAGAGAACGCAAAAATGTGCACTTATATATCTATCAAACTATATGTCTACGAGTAAATATCTGTGGCATCCTTTAAAGACACACAAGGCAACATGGTACACGACAATTCCTCGGCATACCTTCTATTATTACGCTATACATTTTCAGCAAAAACAATAAGTTGGTTAAAAAGTTCTGATGCGTAAAATATTTATAAAATACTCCTACAAAATATACTGTTCTATTGACTAAGTTACTCATGGTGTTTCCTGCATGGCTTTCATTTTATATATATGACGCCAAGACAAAACATACTGTTTAAAATAACCAATCAATCTTTATTACTAATATAATGAGCTCAAGAAAAGAAAAGAAGAATTATAATTTCAAAGATGTTTCATAAAATATGTCAATGCGTTTCACCCTGGAACAACTAAAAACAAGTAAAAGATTTAACAAAGAATATTTTAGAAGCGGTTACATGGAATAAAAGGCACCTTTTAATGAGTTTTACACCTCCCTTACAAAGTTGTCTATTATACGCTTTCTAAGTCATAAAAAGGTTAATATGAAGGAACAGAACTTCAAAGACTATTCGCATGAAACTGAGAATATACGTCTTATTTCTGATGCAAATATTTTAAATACGTGATACATACTGTTTAAAATAACCAATCAATCTTTATTACTCATATAATGAGCTCAAGAAAAGAAAAGAAGAATTATAATTTCAAAGATGTTTCATAAAATATGTCAATGCGTTTCACCCTGGAACAACTAAAAACAAGTAAAAGATTTAACAAAGAATATTTTAGAAGCGGTTACATGGAATAAAAGGCACCTTTTAATGAGTTTTACACCTCCCTTACAAAGTTGTCTATTATACGCTTTCTAAGTTATAAAAAGGTTAATATGAAGGAACAGAACTTCAAAGACTATTCGCATGAAACTGAGAATATACGTCTTATTTCTGATGCAAATATTTTAAATACGTGATATTTTGACAAAAGCTGTTGGAGTTATTTGTGATAAACAGAAACAAAGAATGCTTTTAGTGTAGAAAATTCTTGAAGTGAGAGGATGTTTCTCAACCTTCGCGCATGGAATTGTTAAACGATGCCTGGATTGTGAAGCGGAAGGGATTCGGCATCGATCCAGGAGGAAGGACATTGCGGTTTTACGTCCCCTTGCGGTTGAAGACTAAACGAGTTGATTCCCTCTTTATATAGATACTGAGCAATAATAACGTCCTTGTTGATTCCCACGTTCTATAGGTACTTATATCTACATTCTCACAGATACCACTTTACACCCATTATATGTGCCTAATATGGTAGTAGTAATGAAGGGTTTATTAACTTCTTTGCATTCCACTCCGAACTAAATGCTCGATTTTACTCCTCCCAACCAAACATATTCCATCTGATAGAGATATTAAAGAATGTTCAAGCTGAAACTTACATTAAAATGAGAAGCAACAAGAAAACTGCTCCCCAAAATTAAGGACAAACTCAAGTGAACTAACAAATGGGAAATGTATTTATTTCTACCATTACTCACTAAGAATATATTGAGAAAATCTGATACAAGTTTCTCTCGTCTTAGTGATTCTATTACTTACACTTGAAGTTACAACGTTAGTGATCCATTGAGCCAAACATTTTAACTATACTTACTGCATATATACAGTCCTAAGCCTGTGTAAAATGGGATGGAAAATTTTATGACTCTCCTGTTAGCTGATGGAAATCAATACGTCCGCTATGGAATAAACTGGAAGGTAACCGATGGGAATCAACACGTCCATTTTTAGAATTAATTCGGGTAGAGCCACTGCAACGATGCCACATGAAGGGGCACGCCCAAGGACGGATGGATGAGGTGAAGGGTGGCACCGAGCGTCCGAACCAGGAGTGACGGTACAGAAATGACAGGGTCCTTTCAGTTTCCAGATATAGATCCTGGCATTTGGACAGGCGGACGGGGAACCCCACCCCACATAGAGACAACGCTTTACTCAGAGGACGGTCCTTATACCCCGGCAACAGCCGAAGTCTGAGGGACGCTGAAACTTCACAGAGTGCATCCTTTTTCCCTGCCACGCTGTACTGAAACATAATCATGAACACTTTCAACCCTGAAACAGACCAAACGGGGTGAAGGATGAATAAAATAAAAATGGAACGAAATGGAGGGACAGGAAACACAGGGGTTGAAAGAAATCACTCCAGCACTCGCGACGACCCGTGGGAACGCAGAAGAAAAAGCATGGGTTAGAGTGACAGTCCCAGAGGACCTCCCGTACACACACATACTAAAAGTGTTTCTAAGAATAATTTTGAGGATTAGGATATTTCAAAATATGTTAAAACCCTAATTCGATATTTTGGATGTATACGGTAGAGAAAGTAATAACATACTCCATTGACTTGATTAGTGAAAGGGAGAGAGATTGTAAATAGTTTTTTATGGGTTAAGAATATAATTTTATTGCAATAAAGCAGAGGTTGATATTAGAGTTTCTAAAAGCACTGCACTAACCCAATACATGCCGCTAACATCAACAGCACTGAAACACAGAGCGAGTACATGGCAGAATATGAGCACCTCTGGCCAGGCCACAAGGTTTATTCGCCATGTAATATAGTTGGTGTGCGCTACACTTTGAAATAAGCATATCAGTTTCTTGTGCTTTTGACACCTATTGGCATAGAGAGGGCGATGTAAAGTTAGGATTAAGGGACGAATTGATTGTGTGGTTTCATCACGAAATGCGAATGTCAGCACAGAAACCCTTGCGGACAAAATACTGACAAAACAGTGCTGCACACTACTGCTACTCTTGCAGTTTCGGCCGTTGGGCTGTAGTTTAATTTATTTTTGGAAAGGTAGAATCATAGAGAAAAATTCAATGACACAGTCGGTATTTGTACCACAGATTTTCTGCTTTCCGTGCCATTGCTCTAACCAACTGAGCTACCATGGTATTACGCCGGGACGACATTAATTTCTCCAGCTACACACATTTTTTTGGTAAACCACAAGATGTTTTCAAATTCGTGTTTGAGGTAACAATGTCAATTAAATGATCATCCACATCTTAATTGATCTACTGTAATTAAGCCAAAGTTACAAAAGTAGAATCAGACTGAATAATTCAATGCCATTGCCGACTCGCATACTTATGTTTTTTCTGTGAGCCAGTTGGAGAATTTAATGTTGTACTGGGACTTTGGTAGCTTATTTGGTTAGAGCAACGGCACAGATACCCCATATATCCGTGGTTCAAATTTCGGTTATGGCACTGAATTCTTTACTCTGATTCAACCTTTCCAATTTAGCCTATACACATGTATAAATGAGAACAGAGAAATGAGAACACCAATTGCTGCAAAACATAAATTATTAATCATTAGACGCTCAACGTAGCACAACACGCCACATTTGAGTCACTATTGACAGACGCTCAGAACAGAATACAACTTGACGCAGTATTTTATATCACAACAATGTAAATGCCAGAGTGATTGTAGTGTAAATAAGCATTATTGTATGACATTGATTTGAGATGTTTGTTAATTATAAGCATTGTTAGGAAATAAGTTTACACGGCCTCACTGAAACTGACAATAAGAGCGGGCAACAATGAGCGAGGGGGTGAGTTGTTTATTAATTAGAAGAGGCAAGCAAATGACGTCAGATTAGCGCGCTTTTCTTAGAAAAGGAGGGAATATCTTCCCTAGAGTATATGTGTTCGTAATTTTGATTGGATATAAAAATAGACGCTAATGTTGGCGCGTTTTATTAACCAATAGCAGCTCTGTTATAATGTTTAGGCATATTGGGGTGAGGGAGTATAAATTCCGTGCCAGAGACGGGTAACGCGCAGTTTGACAGAATAATTCACAAGGCAAACGTCGATCAGTCCAACAGAAGCATTCGCGGGTAATACGTCGTACAATTTAATAGAATCTCTCTCGTCGTAAAGTTAGTTATAAATGTGAAATACGCGAATTAATAATGTGCAGTAAATAAGTGATTATAGTGATATTAGAAAATAACACAGTTTCAGTCTGGCGTGTATCAAGAGTCAATATGTGAAATTAATTAATTGTGACGGTAATAAAAGTGTAAAAACAAATTCTTTTATAAGTGTTATCTTTCAGTAACAAATCCTTTCCGTTTGCACACCCTGTTCAAGAGATATGCTCGACTGAGTAGTAATAATAGCTAGCCGGAGGACAATGAACCCAACATTCAAAGTAGTAAAACAATAACAGGCGCCCAGCAATAAGATAACGCGCAGTGACCGCGACAAATTGGCTCCCATACGTGGTGCAGATAAACATGAAGCATCTTCCAACTACCAGCAAATATTCTACTTCAAACTGAACCGTCAAATCACAATTTATAGCTTAACTGCACCCCGAATTGTTACCCATAACTGTCGACTTTTAATCTTCCAAACTCTCTTAACTCAACTCCCAACCGGGCGCTAGCAGACCCTTATATAGTCTCCGCATATAAGCGGAACGTTCTCGAAAGGGAGGCTATTAGACCCAGCCAAAAATCATCTTCCGAAGCAGGAATTACCGAAACTGCGGCGTATAATTAGGTTGTTTCGTGAGCCATTGTTCTGAAAGGACGGTGGGAAGCTCCAACCAGGCTGCTAGGAACGGGCCAGCATGCGCTCACACTGTCGGCCAGCAGGTAACTCCGCGCACATGGTCACTATATGCAAGAACAATTAACTTGTATTAATTAATTGTTAGTTTCCCACCGGTATACAATTATTAAACAGTTTTACTAGGGAAAAACTAATTCTTTCCTTTTATATCGAAATAACCAGCGCTCATTTGATTCATAGAATTGTGTTCCTAGCTAACAAATCTTACGAATTATATGACCCAATATGTGAAGCGTGTTTGCTTAGTTAAGGTTTCATCAATTAGCTTGGTATCTACAGAGAAGTGCATCAATATTGAGCCAAGTACGAAAACAACTCTTTTACTGATGTGCAAAGGGACATGTTTAGAAACCAAAATGGTGAATGAAGAAGGCTATTATTAAAAAAAATATTGCTTAATATTTTCGTTCTTTAGTTTAACGTGCTTTAAGTGGTCAAATCATATCTGACTACTAATTAAATGAGTAAAATTCTGCTCAAATGAGCTCGCACTCCATAGAGCATAAAGTTGCTCGGCATCCTTCTTCACAAGATGAAAGAAAATAAGAAAATGTATTACTATGTAACCCATCCTAACTGAGATTTGAACTCGGGATTATTAAATGTGCAGCAGGCGTGCTTCCCCCACCATAAGGTGGACTTAAATTCACGTTATGTTGGAATAAAAATAGGAAGCACCTGTTTTCACCTTTTTCGTGACATTATTTATACAAATAACAAATATAACAAATTGTTTGAAATGAGTTATGCATTGAGACGAGCAATGTAGTTTTATGGCTGTTAAATCCACGATTGTGCATATTTGCTCCAACACAAATTTTGGAAAAAAATATAAAATCAATAATAAAATAAGTCTGATGTGTTACACTTACATGACTTTCTCTACTCTTGTACAAACTATTTTTACAAGCTCTTATTTTCCATCTATTTCATATTAATCGAGATAAACATTTGCAGAAACGATCTTTTGACATGCAAAGAGAGTTACATTTTACACATAGCGACCAGTTCTAAAATTGTTTGTCTATCGCTTAAGGCGTACGATGTTCCCCTTGTTTTGTATTTGCAAGGGCAATATAGAAATACAGTAGCCTTTAAGCATAGACATATCTCTTAATAGCTGGTTGCTATGGGCAGCAACATTCTCTTTGCCACAGATTAATACTCTTTGTATATCCATGACAAAAAAGTGAATAACGAATTCCTATTTAAGAAAAAGTATAAATATTGCAAAATTTAAGGGAATAACAAGCAATATCTCGAAAATGGTTCACTCAACAAAAATATGTACATGACATAAAATGTGTATTAATGAGATCTACATTTTTTGTATAGTAAAATTGTGTCTATCCCTTATGGTTTACCAGTTATGCAAAAGTCGTTCACAATGAAGAATACTTTTCGAGACATTCCCAGAAAATTCAAGATATACATTTTATTTGTCATAAAAATGTCTTGAGCATATGATGCTTTAATCAAAATCGTTAGAGCCGTTTTTGAGAAAACAAAACGTTTCGAAAAATGTTCCATGTAAAGAGTAATTTGGGATGGGGGTATTTTCTTGTAAACCTTCGTGTTGCATCTCTATTAGATGCTGAACCTAAATACCAAGTTTGGTGTTTATCCGACTGTTCGTTTCTGAGTGATGCTGTTCACAGGCGCACACACAGACATGTTTTCAAAAATCCTTTTCTTTTTGGATTCAGGAGGCCTCAAAGCATTATTTTCGGTGAAATCTCGGTATCGAATTTTTTGTTGGAATACAATACTTCCCCTACTTACTATACGTAGTAGAGAAAGTAATGTTGATGCAGTATTTATGGATTTTAAAATGTTCGCAGGAAACAAATATGTAATTTGTTATACACCGCATGGAAACTTCAAACCAATAATAAAGACTATTTGTTAAATGTTAACGCCGCAAAAAAAATTATTTGACGTTGCTGTGAGGAGATCTAAGTTTGTTGTACACAAACACAAGATTCTGAATGTCTCTTAGGGTTTACCAGTTGTACAAAGACATTCGGATAAAGGAAGCTTCAGAGGTTATTCCCAAAAATTCAATATATGCATCTTATTTATCATCAAAATTTTTAAATTTTGTTTTAATAAAAAGAACTTTAGCAGTTTTTCAGAAAATCTCCATATGGAAAGTAGGTTTGTGTGAGAGTATTTTCTTGAAAATGTTCCCATCGCATCCTTAGAAGATTCTGTACTTAAATACTAAATTACCTATTGAGATGGCTCCGCAGTAATGTGTGAGGCTTGTATTCGAAAGTTCTGTGTTCGATTCGCGTTGATCGCCCACTCTTACTTTGGGTTTTTTCGTGGTTTTAGCATTCAGTAGGGCGAAAATTGGGATGATTTCTCATCCACCAGATTTCCTTTCAATCATTTTCCTTTCATTCCGTTTCCTCTTCATTTTTCTTGTGTGATTCTAGTAGGGATGGGAGTTCGATACTATCGATACCTCGATACTCGATGGTATCGAAATATGTCTAGTACCTTGAGATAAACCTTCGATACTTTTGTATACATTTAAATTTTTAAGTTTGGTATTATTGAAAGTTGTTGCGTTTAAAACTTTATGCCAGAAAATAAATATTGCTTGCACGTGTGCCATAGGAGTTGCTGGACTATAGTTCTTGATAGACCTCGACTGTGTTTCATGTGGATGAATCAATGCAATATTCTATAGACTCTTGTGTCTACATGAAAACATGCAAAAATGGGGGAAGAGTAGTGGTACACATGTAACACGTTAACTGAGCTGTGAATGAACCTGGTTTGGATTACTCACCTTAATAAATAGCCTGACTTCGTAACTCACTCCCCTCCATTACATGTACCCACTTCGGTGGTCAACATTTATGAATCCAGCAGAAACAAATCATAATTTAACACGGATATAGTATAACGTGTGGAAATATTTGTTCTTTCCTTCCATCTATTAGTTTTTATTCATGCACGTCAAACTCAGATCACGAGCGTAGGTTACAGTTAGGTATACCGTACGACTAACTTCCAAAATATGGACAGAAACTCCTTTAAAAGAAAGTTTTCAGCACAAAATATAGTTACATAAAAAGGGGGAAATCTAATTATTTATTATTATTATTATTATTATTATTATTATTATTATTAGACTATATTAACGAATAGGGAATCATCATCTGTGACATCATCGAGATAAAAAAATTGCTACCAATTGAAGAATATCAAATAGGAACAATTTCTGAATTAGCGTACAATACATGCGCTTATACACGGAAAGCTACTAACAAGAAGATAATTCAGCCAAAAAGCTATAGGATTTACAGTTTTTAATAAAGTGAGTATCGAATATTTGTGCTTAAAATCGGTATTGGTATCGAGAAAAGAAAAGGATACTTCCCGTGGACAACAGAGGGTTGCTTGTTTGACGGGTCGTTCATTGTGTCTTCGACAACTATTGGGGAGTTCCGCGCGTCTGTATGGCCCATCTGCTGCATGGTTCCTTCACTTCATCGCTTCTTCCTAGGGGGCTGTTAGCCAAAACACATTTATGTAGGTCGCAGTGTGTCAGCTGTATAATCTATACCTATCCTAAAAATACTAAGTTTGGTATTTAACTGGCTTTTCGTTTTTTAGTTATGATGTTCACAAACACACACATATACTTGCACCTTTTGTTCGAAATCAGGGAGTCTCTAAATGCGTATTTCCTGTGAAATCTGGGTATTAAATTTTTGGGTAGAGAGCAATATGTTCTCTACTTACTTAGGTAAGTAGTAGAGAAACTAAATAGATGTGATTCACTTTTAACGTATATATATGTATATATACATATATATGTATATATATACATATATATAGCAACATTTTAAAACCCTTTACGAACAATAAAAATACGTGCTGCACTCACATGACTTTCTCCACTCTTATGCAAACTATTTTTACTTTCTCTACTACGTACAGTAAGTAGAGAAATTATTGCATTCCACCGAGATTTCACCGGAAATACACGTTTTGAGGTGCACTGAATGCATATAAAGCATTTTTGGAAACATGTCCTTTTGTGTGTCTGTGTGTGTGTCTTCTTGTGAACAGCATAACTCAGAAACGAACAGTCGGATAAACACCAAACTTGGTATTTAGGTTCAGTATCTTCCAGAGATGCAACACGAAGGTTTTCAAGAAAATCCCCCTAACCCAGATTACCCTTAACATACAACATTTTTCGAAAATTTTAATTTTCTCAAAAATGGCTGTAACGATTTTGATTAATATATCATATATTTAAGATACTTTTATGACAAAATATATATCCTCAATTTTCTGTGAATGTATCCAAAAGTATTTTTCATTGTGAACGACTTTTACATAACTGGTAAACCATAAGAGATAGACAAAATTTTACTACACCAAAAATGTGATTCGCGTTAAAATACACAATTTATGCCATATACAGTTTTTTTGCTGAGTGAACCATTTTCGAGATATTGCTTGTTATTCCCTTAAATTTTCCAATACCTTTTACCAAATGGGAATTCCTTATTCATCTTTTTTCCTGGTAATGCAAAGAGAAAGGAATACTCCACATAGCAACCGGCACTTAAAATATTTGAACTATAGCTTAAAGCTTACCAATTCCTGTTGAATCTACAAGAAAATTAGCAATAAGATTAACATGAAGCATATCTCGATTAACATGAAGCATATGGAGAATAAGCGTTTGTAAACATAGTTTGTACAGGAGTAGAAAAAGTCATGTGAGCATAACACATCAGATTTTTACGCTTATTCTCCGTCTACTTCATGTCACCTTATTGCTTGTTTTCTTGTATGTGCAAGAGCAATATGGTAGGTTTTAAGCAACAGTCAAATCTTTTAAGACCTTGTGACTAAAAACGAATAACGAGCTTCCATTTGAGAAAAAGTTTAAGAATTGAAAAGTAAAAACAAATAATAATCAATATCTCGGAAATGATTCACTCGACAAAAAAGGTAAATAAATAAAAAAAGTAAAAATGCATATGACATAAATTGTGTGTTTTAAAGAGATCTAAATACTTTGTATACTAACATTTTATGGTTTACTAGTTACGCGAAAGTCATTTAGAACGAAGAGGACTTTTGGGGACATCTCAGAAAATTCAAGATATCCTTTCATTTACCATGAAAATAACTTAAACATATGATACGCTAATCAACATTGTTAGAGCCATTTTTCAGAAAAACAAAATTTTCAGACAATGTTAAATGTAAAGTTTAGTCGGGTGAGGGAATTTTCTTGAAAATCTTCGTATCACACCATCTGAAGATGCTAAACTCAAATACCAAGTTTGGCAATTCTCCGAAGTTTCTTTTTTGAGTTATGCTGTTCACAGACTAACAGACACACACGGAGATGTTTCAAAGAATGCTTATTTGAATTCAGGGCATCTCAAAACATGTATTTCCGGTGAAATGTCGGTATCAAAGTTTTGGGTGGAATCCAATATTTCCCCTTCTTGATATTCGTAGTAGAGAAAGTAAAAATGCAGTCATGGAATTATATTTTGGTAAACCCAGTCGAATTAGGATCCCTTGTCTATAAACTTTGCAAATAACTGTATGCTTTACGCAGGCTACTAGTTCATAATAGCAGAAAATTGATCATAGACGAATATGATAACAAATAATACGAAATAGCAGTAGCGTTGTATCTGATTGCAAATGTATATCAACGCCGTATTATTAACAAATAGACTATGAAATGTGATTAAGAGGTGAAACATTTATTTAATTATCTCAGGCAAACACTAGGTTATATTTCGTCGGGCGTAGTGTTGCTTCTCTAATGTGTCAATAACAATATTGTAGCCATTTAATTCCTGGTGTTGATGTTTTACCTTCTCCATCACGCACCTCGTTGGTAGAGAAGGTATTGCTTTCCACCCAAGAATTCATACCGAAATTTAACCAGAAATATATGTTTATGGGCCCCCTGAATCCAAAAAAACATTCTTAGGAAAAGGTCCGTGTATGTGTGTGTGTCTGTAAACACCCTAACTCAAAAACGAAAAGTTGTATAAACACGAAACTACCTGAAACTACCCCTTACTTGGAACATTTTCAAAATTCCTTATTTTCTAAAACATACTTCAACGATTTTGATTAAGATTCACATATTAAAAATATTTACATGCCAAATAAAATGCACATCTTGGATTTTCTGGGAATAACCTCTGAAGTCCTCTTCATTCGGAAGGATTTGTATAATCTTGTATAACTAGTAGACGTTAAGCGATAGACGAAAAGTACTACACAAAAATGTAGGTCTTTTTAAGACAGACAATTCGTTTTAAACATTTTTCTGTGGCGTCAATCATTTCCGAGATATCCGTTATTAATATTTGGAAATGTTCAATATTTGGCCATTCTTTTTAAGCCCTATCGATTTGAAGTTGTTCTCGCGATATTACGGTAAGAGTATGGAATTTTTAAGGTCAGCGTATAGCGTCCAGTACTAAAACATCTGACTATTTCTATCCCCTTTGTATCTTTAATGAAATGTGCAATGCAGCTATTTCTGGAAAGACATCCCGATTAAAATGAAGTAGATAGGAAATTAACTTTGTGGTAAGAACAATTTTTACTCCCACTAATAAGCAATAGGGGTAGAGAGGGCCATGTGAAAGTATTACATTAAATTTTGTTTTTAATTTTAGCGTCAATTGGCCGGATATGTAACATTGGATGGTGTATTCATGAAATGGATGAAATGCTCTAATTAGCCCTGCCAATAGAGCTTAAAGTTATCCAAAATTCATCTTTTTAGAATAACGTGTACCTCAGAAAAAAACCTTATCCGACTAACTCAACCTAAACAGATTCGAACTCGAGAGCTATTGAATGTGAGGCAGACACGCCCACGGAGGTGAGCTTCATGGTTATTGGCATTGCAGCACCAATGGAATTTCAAAGGAACAATAATCAAGCATAGTTATTTATCTCAGTCCGCACTACCCATTAAAAGAACTGCCAACTTAAAAGGACTGAGTTGCAACATTTTCCATACCCAACGTTTACGTTCAACTACTCGTATTTCCATTCCAAGGCATTGTGTGGGCAACAGTGTGCTTTATTAATTTGTGTCTGTCAAGACGTGGGTTGCTAGTCCGTTATTCTCTCTGACCTTTCCCCAGCTTACCGTGGGTATTTGCTATTTGTTAGGACGATTCTTGTACTGATCATGGCCTGATTAGGTTATATTTGTGCTTTTAGATTTAAGATCTCTCTGGCACTTCCTTCTGAAGTTCATCTTCACACCTTCATTTCCGCCTGCTGCATTTCTGTCATGCTAGGCGGATAGACATAATGAAGTAAAGACGGCGTTGTGGATGATAATAATAGGAGGGTAAATCAATAAGTATCCGCACACTATTTTTAATTTTTTATATGTTGGCTGCATCGGTATATGCGCGCGTACGTCGACATGTTGTTCCTTTGTTTCCGCTTGTGGAATGTTTGACCGTTATCACTCCAGTCAGCGTTGCATTGTTGCATAATAAGCAACACGACTGCATCGCTTACCGTTTGCACTAAAGAACAGCGTGCTGTTATACGATTTTTGTCGTCTGAAGGTGTACCAGGAGACTTTTCGCAGAATATGCGGGCAACGTTTTACATCGGCGAATAGATTGAAAAGTTAAAAAATGTGAAGGACGAGAAAAGAGCAGGACGCCCATCCATATCTAGTAGTGACGCCAACATAGAGAAAGTCTATATTCTGATTCATAAAACCGAAGATTGACTGTCGATGAAGTAGCAAACTATATATTTTTTGGTCCACTTAAAATGCCTTAAGGGGCCGTCACTTCACCACTGACCAAGAAGTGAAGGGAGCGGCGTATACATGAATTCCTACTGAGACAAAAAGACTTTTTTTCTCAGGAAATCAGAAAGCTTGTGAACAATGGACCATGTGCATTGAGAAGCAAGGGAACTTCGTTAAAATAGGGAATTGTAAGTTTCTATTGTTGCTATTATAATTTTTTAAAAAAATATGTGCGATACTTAGTGGGTTACCCTCGTGTATAAAATATAAAATGCTTACATTTTATATTAGTGGACGCTGGAGTAGCGCAGTTTGTTTGTTTTTTTTTTTTTTTTTATTTATGGACGCTCTTTAACTACTATGGTTCTTAGCGTCCCATTCTATATTGGGCGTGAAACACCGGTAATTTAGCTCAGAGGCCTCTTTATCAGGCTTGAGGTTCTTTTACGTGCCGTAAATCTACGACACGGGACCACCGGCTTTACTTCCCTTCCGAAGGAAGCCGTGCTAACGATTTTTACGCCCGAAAAAATCCATCGCCCTCCGCCGGGTTTGAACCCGCGACCTTGGGAACCAGAGGCTAGCACGGTACCACTAGTCCACGGAGGACGACGAGTAGCGCAGTGTTTTATACTTTCGTACAGAGGTCCTAGATTCAATTCCCTGCTCTGGGATGGTCATATTGTGGCATGTGCACAGATTATATTAATGGTAATACGCCCTCTGGTTACCGAGTCGAAGGTTGGCAGTTTATCTGAGAGTAGGGGCGAAGGAGGGGAAACTGTCATTGGTAGGGATATGGCGTCAGTGACGCTAAGCTTAGCGTGGGTTTTTCTTAGTATTCTGTGACTAGTCTTCGCGAGAGTTAGACGGATACTGCGACATGGCGTCCTCGCCCGGCAGACACATGGGGTAAGAAAACATTTTATAATAAATCTATCAGCTATCCATTTCCTTGCCGTTTTAATTATGGTAGAATAGAATCCTTGCCTCTCCCTTCAGCCAGGAATTATGTTAGTGTAATTATGTTGTGAATCTAACTTTAGCTGCGTCCCTTGTCGATGCCTCAAGTTTAAAGTTCTTTGTTTGTTCAACGATCCCTCTCATAAGCGAGTCGCCTTCCTCTGAAGTTAAATAATTACTAAATATCTGAGGTATACGACAATATGCACGCCTTCACCTCCGACTTGCTCATGAGAAGTATCCCCAAGGACCAACATGGTTCGGAGTCCACGGTAAAAGCTGTTAATTCTCTCACTCCGTCGCAATCTTCATCATCGTACCATGAGGCAACGGATTCCGCCCACTTGGTGCCTCCACCTCAGAAATAGGTCCAGTCATCATTTGTTGGAATGAGGTAATCCCAGAAGGTCCTAGGCCATATGAGGGTTTCAGAAACGACGGCATTTTATACTGTATGTCATACTTTTTCAATTGTACTGCTCTACAAGGCTCTCCTTTTATAATGTTAATATATAAAGCATTTGTATTAAATCAAATACTAATCAGCCGCAGGGACAATATCTACAGACCATAGTAAAGTCTAAACCTGGATGTTTGGACAGTGAACTTGTGAACTGCATCATGAGCCATATATAACGAGTTGTTTAGAATAACCTAGAGGAATAATTAAACTAAATCGAGTTTTATTTATGGACGCTCTATAGCTACTATGGTGCTTAGCGTTCCATTCTATATTGCGCGTAAAAGACCGCAAATTTTGTTCAGAGGCCTCTTTATCAGGCTTGAGGTTATTTTACGTGCCGTAAATCTACTGCACGGGACCATTTCGAAGGAAGCCATGCTAAGGATTTTTACGCCCTCCGACGGGTTTAACCCGCGACCTCGGGACAACTGAGAGGGGAATGACAATACACTACTCTGTCAATTCCATCATGCATATAGACAGCATTAACTTACAGTAGCAAGGGATAACAAACCATAGTTTAGTACCTCCTAAGCTGACGTCGCCTCTAGCTAAACTTCTCTTGCCCAAACCTTCAGGTTTAGTAATGCCTTTTACATTTAACGGAGCGGTCGTTTTACGGCCCGACCGCGGAGAGCTCGTATGCGTGCTCCGCGCGCTATCTACTACACCGGAAGATTGTCTATTCTAAATCTACGCGTTATTTACTCAATACAACAGAATGTTAAATATAACGGGAAGAAACATAATAAGTAACTCCAAGAGGGTGTAACACATTGTATAAACTCTGTGTATAGTTTTAAGAAGAACAATACATAATTCATTCATACCCATGAGTACTACTAATATGCACTATAATCATGCTAAGCTGCGTAGAAAATAGTGTCCATCCACTTTGAGATATTCCTGGCATTTTCGGATGAAATTTCCATTCACACGCAATCCTTGATACCAATTCAAGGATGAAGAAAGAGCAACACCACCTCTAGCGTGGGTGTATGAGGCTATGGAAGCTATGCTAAAATAAATTTGAATAAAGACGCTCACAAAGGCCGTCAGAAATGGCAATTGGAATGCGAGCAGCAACCAGTGTAAAGTTGTAAAATATTGCAAAAAAAAAAAAAGATGAGAAAAGTTCCAAGTGATTGCAACTTACGAGGGGTACTTTACAAGCAAGTATGAACTGCTAAACATTTGCCGATAGTTCATTTTTAGCCAAGTCTTCAAACCTTGCACTACTTTTCTACTGGTGATCAGTATATCAGAATGTTTTTCGACATTTGTTTTAGCTTGGCATAAATTTTTTATAACCTCCTCATTGACTTCCGAAGACAGTTTATCTAGAAAAAGTATATCTGTTTCTGGAGCTAAATTTCTCTGTATTGAAGATAAGCTACGATAATCTTTTAGGGGACATTTGCAGTACGTTTACGAAAACTTCTTGAAGGACATAATGAGTCGTCTGTTTTTGGCTAACATTACATTAACTTGCAGATTCACAATTGTTTTCTTTATGATACTCTGTAATGAGGATTTCACTCCCGGACCACTAGCTTGAATTCCCCCTGAAAACAACTATACTAATGACGCGATTTCTTCTACAGTGGAATCTTGAAAAAATGTATCCCCAAAAATTTTACGATTGTTGTATGGACTGGCGGTGAACTTTTATTAGACGAACCACTAAAATTGATTATACACAGCAACGTTAATTTAATTGATTGTGAAAAGTGTGTAGAAAGAAAACTTAAGTTATATAAAATTAAATAAAAATTAGTGACCCAAAACATTCAGCAGTGCTTATTTTATTGCACAACGGATCCTACTTTAAAAACATTCCCCGTACAGTTAAAATCGAAACGAACTGGCTTCTAAAATTATTGTTATCACCAGTTACAAAGCAGGCCTAACAGAAGAAGGTTCAACATCAGATGCTTTCAGTCTACTGCTGATAATGGAACCGTCAATTGAACTAACCCTTGTGGCTGTTGAGGATTATGACCATGATCTTTGTCTTATAAGAATTGTGGTTTATAGTAGAGCAGAACGGGCCAGAGCGCATGTTTGAGGAAGAATCATAAACAAAGAAAACATTGCGTTACATTCACACGACTTTCTTTACCCAGTATCATTTATTTCCATATAACGTCTATAAATTACTTTCACAAAAGCTTATTTTTCTATCTACTTCATGTTAATCGAGATAAACCGTTGTTGTAATAGTTTTATTATATATTTCCTTGTAGATACGAGGGGGATTGAGGAAACCAAATCGATTGTCTGATGTTTAAAAACGGGCAGTTATATGATGGCGTTAAATTTCCATACTCTTTCTATGACGTCTCTAGAAACGATCGAATAGCGACAGCGCTTAAGAAGTGATAAAGTATTGAAAAATTCAAACTCATTAGCTGTAACCAAAAAGGGGTCATATGAAATAAATTGTTTTTAAACAAGTTTTGGTATTTATCCAACACTTCGTTTTTGCGTTATGCTATTCATAGCAAACAGAACGCAGTTTTGGGATTCAGGAGGCCACTAAGCATGTATTTTTTATGAAATCTTGATATTTAACTTTCGGTTCCAATATCACACTTGTTTTTCCTACTAGATACGCGGTAGAAAAAGTACAATTGATTTTCTCTGGCCCTTTCTTGTGCGGAAAGTGGGCTAAAAGCTATAGCACACTTTCTCATTTCTGTAGCTCCAGCCCTGCTTTTCAGCTATGGATAAAATAAAGTGGTATGCGTCGCCCTGATTCATTGGATGCATGTTCCACTCTAAACATTACCCGCTTCCCATACATCAGCTCTCTCCACTCAAGTGAAGGGAGTGCATCGAGAAAAGGCTCACTCAATGGAAACTCCACTGTCCTCAATTACATTCACTCTATTTATATTTTCCAGTAAAGTTACTTTGTGCCGCTGAAGAATTCATGAGGGTGGAATTAAGTTTCCAAGGAAGCTTGGTGTAGTGATATATCTGCTATGTGCACCCCTATTCACCTTGGCAAAATAGCGATAAGACACGCCACTCCATAACTCTCGTGTTAACACAGTGTGTTACATAGCAGTGCTACCAAATGCTGTGAAACAATTTTATCCTTACTGCCGGTTTACACTAATCTGTAAATGCTTTGGTATTTTCATACAGGCTCTCTTGTTGCAAAGATTATATTTATTTTATTACTTATTATTACTATTAATATTATTATTATTATTAATAAGCATCTATACATATATAAATATATAAAATCCTACGGTTGTAAACAGTTACTTAATAACGCATGCGAATACTTATTTAGACCATAAATAATCATTACCCTTAGTCCAACGCAAGTACAGTGCGATCGTTTTATGGTGAGGCCACGGGTGGTGCGTATGCGTTCTCCGCACATTGTCTATTACACTGGGGGTTTTTCGTTCCGTAACTCCCGCATTACTTACTCACGAGAGATAGTAAAATGCACTATAATGAGTACTAATTTTGTCATGCGTGGTGTACATCTGCGAGAAGACATCTGGCATTCCTGGCAGGTTCGAATGAAGATTCCATTCACACGCATAAGTTCTTCTTGAGTAATGTTCATAATTTCCGTTTTTATATTGTTTTTAAGCTTGTCTACGGTGTGGGGATTTCTCTACTACATATAGTAAGTAGGAGAAGAATTGCTCCCACCCAAAGGTTTGATAACGATATTTCACCGAAAATGCATGCTTTGAGGCCCCCTTAAAACATATATTTATAGAAAAAGATCCGTGTGTGTGACTGTGAACAATAACTGAAAAACGAAAAGTTGGTGAAATACCAAACTTGGTATTTAGGTCCAGTATCTTTCACAGATTCGAACACGAAGATTTTCAAGAAAATCTCCTCACCCAGACTGACCTTTACGTGGAACATTTTTCGATATTTTTGGTTTTCTCAAAAATGACTCTAATGATTTTGAAGATATAATATGTTAAAGATATTTTCATGACAAATGAAAAAACTATAACTTGAATTTTCTGGGAATGTCCCCAAAAGTTCTCTTCAATGTGAATGGTTTTTACATAACTGGTAAACCGTAAGAGACAGATAAACGTTTTTGTGCAAAAAATGTAGATCTCGTTAAACCACACAGTTTATATAATATCCTTTATTTTAGAGTGAACCATTTCCGAGATATTCCTTGTTATTCATTTGAATTTTCCAGTACTTATATTTTTCTTAAATGGGAATTCGTTATTTGTTTTTTGGGTTTTTTTTTATCCTGGACATGCTAAGAGAGCTCCACGTAGCAACCAGCTCTTAAAATGTTTGACTATAGCTTAAAGCCTACCATATTCCCCTTGCATCTACTAGAAAATTAGCAATAATATAGTTATCTCGATTAACATGAAGTGAATGGAGAATAAGAGTTTGGAAAAATAACTTGGATACGAGTAGAGAAGCTCATGTGAGTGTAACACATCAATTGACTTCGTAAAATAATTCCTGCGTTAGAACACTTCATTTTAGCTTCTTATATTTAGCCACCCCGCTGTTCTAAACTTATTAACAGACTTCTAATGGTTTCTCTACTTGGAACTGGAATACCATGAAATTTCTCCTAAAATTGTCTACTCACCTGTCTATATGATTAGAGTTTTACGTATGTGTCGCATATACATCACACATATATAAATTCTTTGTTCAATTGTGAATTTGTCGGCAGGCATTGCGGTGGAATAATAACGAGACATAATCACTCTTAAGCAAGCCTCACATAACGCAGATTTTTTAATAAGCTTTCACCTTTGACATGCATAGCACAACTCTGTTTACAGCACGAACACAAAACAGCGAACGAAGTGCAGCTGATAAAGATAAGCTTGAACATCGGAAAAGTACCGAGGTCACTTCTTTACAGTGTGCTATGCATATAGCCGATCTGTGGCCTCACCTTAAAGCGCTCGCACTGTATTAAACGTTATGAAAGTAAACCTAACCGTGTGTGGAATTTATGGCTGCGTTGTGAGATAAGATCTTTCGTCTATCTATGAGACTTTGCAAATCAGAGAAGTGGCTCCGGGTAACGTGGGAGGCTCGAATTTGGGAGATCCTGGGTTCGATTCCTGGAGCCGGCCGATATGATCATGGGTTTTTCGCGATTTTCCGTAGTTGGTAACGAATTCTGGGGTGGTTTCTCTTTTACCACGAATTTCCTTTTCCCCTGTTCCTATCATTTCGCTTCCCCTTTCAAGTTGCATTTTGGCTTAGGAGCTGTGCAGAGTCGGCTGGTGTCAGACATAAGTCGCGGATGCTTGCTTATTAGTAAATTTTTCTTGGCCTTGCTGGATGGCAACCTTCTCTGAGCCACCTTAGGTTGATCGTGTTCTCCACGATTCCGCCATAAGCCCGCCGGTGTGACCGGGTCCTCAAGCTTGGGATCGTTAGGGAGCTCTGGACATCTCTGTCGGTCGGCCTGCCTGCGACCTATAGGCTCCTGCGGTTCCTTCACCTCATCCGTTTCTCTTGGGGCGGTAAGCACAACATATCCGCGTTTGGTCGAAGTGCGAGGTGCCCGCTCCTTTCGTTGTTAATATTATAATACCTTGAGTTTCCCTTGCGTTATACCTTAAGATGGTGTCCGGCCACCCCATTACATACTTCAGCGTATTCTCAATTCATTGCAATGAACGTAAAATAGAAAACGCAATAACTATGGCCGTAATCTAAATGAAATTAGCCATTGAGAAGTAAAAGTATAGAAAACAAATTATAGTTTGCGTATAATGTAGCGCTGAATCACAGTCAAACTCACGGCAGCTTACTAATTTAGCCTTTATACCAAGGACATCATATATGTTTTTGCCCTTGGGAGGATATGTCTAATGCAATTGATTGCATTGTGGTTATATTTCATGCCTAGTAACAATAAAATTAAATAAAAACTATTTTATTCCCCCCTCCCTATCGAGTTTCACTCTATTGTGTGCACAGGGTGGAAGGTAAACGTATTACATTCCTTCAAATATGCACTTCACAGAGACATCACAAATAAAAGGTACAGCATTTTGTTCTGTGTTCAACTGTTTTCGACAGAAAAGTTGTTTTCTTTTTTCAAATTAGATAGATTATTTCACGAGAATGTATGAATATGATAATTGTTTACTTATAAGATAGGCAGTATAACCTATAACGTTGCTAGATCAAGGTAGGTCAGTGTGAAAACAGGCTTCTGGACGTAAACAAAACAACATACCTAAACTGGAAAATGAGGGACTAGCGGTTTTTTTCCTACACAACTCCTAATCCAAACACGACGAAAGGGTAGTGTAATGTTTTGATGAAATGAAAAGTACAACTTGGTAACAATTGGTCTACACTAACAGTATTGAACTACTGCCTTCATCGTCCAATAAGGTTTTGCGGTCACTTTCTGAAAAGTACACCGTGTTTATGTCAGCTCCACTAGACGTTGAGTCACCATTAGAATAACATCGCTCTACGCATTGAAACTCCAGGTTTAGCGATAAAAGAAACCGATTTGTCGTTAAACCTGAATCCCTGGGAGCTTTTCCTTCTGGGGGTGTATGAAAAGCAGGGTCTATAAAACGCTAATTACTGATGCCCAATTTTTTAGGCAACGCATTTATACACGCAACAATGAAAGTGAATCGTGTGAATCATTTGGTTTGCTGTTTATTTTCTTGCTGAGCGTATTAAAAGTATAGTTTAGTAGGCTTTGTAAGAGCCGAACTACACGGTTCTTTGTGTTTGTATATCAAAGATGGTTTGGTTCATTAAATTGCCAGAATTAATTGAAAAACGTATTTAAGTTTAATGCCGAACGAGCTGGTTATCCGTAGATTTTGTTTAGGTTACAAAATGTGTCATGGAAAGATGTGGATGCAATTATTAGAACTTCTGGTTTTGAAAGCGATAGTTCTACCCCTCTCGTAGCTACCGGTCGGCTTCCGCTGCGACAATGCCAGCGAGTGCATTTTATGTTCTTGAAAAACCTAAAATATTTCCGCAGAAAATGGTCATAAAAACTGAAAGATGCAAAATACGTTCCAAATAAAGAGATCTATAACAAAAGGACTTCCTTTCCATCCGGGATATTTGATTGCACTGTGTTTTACTTCTTGATAGCAAACTCTCCAAGAGTTTCGGACGGCATCTCTTTAGGAGCACCTGACTATGGATAAGTTACGGATATGAAGTTCTATTTTTTTTTACCTCAACTGCCAATTACTCACTAAGACAATTATTTCTGCAAAAGTTATGTTTTGTATTCCTATTGTGTTTCAGACATTCCTAAGGAGTGAAACGTGTGAAATTATTCACTGTATAAAAAATGATATTGGTATATTAATTATTTCACTATTTTACAGTGTAACCAAAGCTTTCCTGTAAGGGGAATATTACAATGTTCATTAACATAAAACTAAACAAATTATGATACTTATTACCAACTCTTTTGAAATCCCTTCATTCACACTCCCTCATTCGTCCTTAATCCCTTCATCCACACCCGATTTTCCATCACACTGTTACTACCGCATGGCGGATAGCTCGTCGACCTTCGCATCTCGGACTCCCACCGAAACAATTATAATATCCCCGAACTGCTTCCCCTTCTCGTAGTTACAATTAAAATATAATAAGCAATTACAATGATATACGTTATCATAAAAGAGGTTTGAAAGCTTATCCTTCTTTGTCAACATACTTCTGGATCTTCACAGTAAATTTGCACTCACGCTCGAGAGCTCTTACAAGTTATAGGAGTTTGATGCCTACAGTCATTTTTAATTTCTCCACAGATAAAAATGAAATATATTTGAATCAGATGGTCGCGAGGACCATAAAAATCTTTACTAATTACCCTATCTTCAAACATTTCCTCAATTAGATTTAATGACACGCCTCCGGTATGCACTATAGCAAAGTCTTTTGTGAAAACCCGGACTGACATGCAATGTCAGTCAGCTGTTAAATAAGGTGCAAGTTATTCCTGTACCTCTCCATATTTATTGGCTGTTTAAAAGATATAGGTTGTATTATTGTGTATGCATTCATTGCAGAGCAATTCTTGCGTCACACAAAGTATTCTTGTGTGTAAAATTGCTTTTCTCTGTGCTCCAATATATGTTACTTTTCCTCGAGACCTAGCCATATAAATGGAAGCATGCTTCGCAAAATAAGAATATTAAGCATGGGTCAATTACGAGGGTTGATCAGAAACTAAGGTTACAAGGTCTATGCTCCTGAGTTTCGTCCGTTTTAGAGAAATTAGTAGTGTGCGGTACATTCCACCACCTATAGCGCTAGTTGTAGGTAAACAGAAATGGCCACTCGTTTGGAAAACTGGCCAACAAATCCGCTTTGTTATTCAATTTCTGTGGCAGAAACTTGTAACCACGGCTGAAATTCACCGGTAGCTGGTAGAAGTTTACGAAGACACTGCAATGTCTCTTCCGCATGTCGCAGAATGTTATCGAATGTTTGCGGGCGGTAGAGAAAATATCACCGATGAGGATCGCAGCTGGACGACCCAGCACGCCATCAATTGATTTGAACACAACTCTGGAGGAGCTGATGCAGGACAACAGGAGAATCGCGTTACGACATATGATCGTAGAATTGGGAATCTCATTCGGAAGCGTTCGTCACAATATACTGCGGTACCGGAAAGTTTGCTCCCGAGGTTTCCACACAATCTGTCCAATCAACACAAGGACAAGCACATGGGGGCAAGTCTGCAACTTTTGCAACGGTTCTCTTCATCACATTGCCACAGGCGACGAAACATGGATCCATCACTACACCCCCAGTAGTAAGCGGTCGTCAATGGAGTGGAAACACCCCTTCTTTCCAAAGACAAAGAATTTTAAGGTGACACCATCTGCTGGGAAGGTGATACTCACAGTGCTTTAGGGCAGCGGGGGTGTCATACTTGTGGAGGTTTTGGAAAGAGGGCACGCAGTGACCGCTGATCGATACCTTGACACGATTGCGCGAAGTAATCAGGAGGAAACGGCCAGGACTTCTCACCGAGTTCATCATCCTCCTTCACGACAACGCACGACTTCATTCAGCCAGAAGACCACTACGCTATTGAAGGAGTTTTGCTGGGACATCATCGACTATCCTCCCTACGGACCTCGCTTCAAGCGACTTTCACGTTTTTCCTCACTTGAAGGAGCACATAGGAGGCGAACAATTCGCTTCAGACGAGGAGTTGAAAGACTTCGCGACAACATGGCCAACGCGCAAGGACAGGAATTTTACCAGGAGGGAATACTCAAACTCGTCCCGCGAAGCAACAACTGCCTAAACCGTTATGGAAACTATGTCGGAAAATAATCCAATGTACCTACTATCAGTTGGCTGTATGAAATAAAATGCACCCGTTTCACTGCTGACTTTGTAATCTTAGTTTATGATCACCCTATGTACTCTATTATTTTGCAAAATCCAACTACAGAAATTTTCTCGACTCTGATGATCCCATGAAATATAAGATGTATACAACAAACCCGTATACATGTAACAACTTTTAGGCCGGAACTTCACTCAATTTCGGATAAGGATTTCTCGGCTGTGAATGCACATTTTCTGAGAAAATATAAAAAATGTATGAATAGAGAAGGACAGCATTTCCAACAGCTCTTATGATAAGTTATACGCTTTTCACTGTTATGATTGTATCTATGAGAACGTGAACCGGTTGCGAGGATATTATAACTGTTTTGGCGGGAGTCCAAGCTTCTGCGGCCGGCGTGCGAACAGCCGTGCGGTGGCCACAGTATGAAGGAAAAACACTGTATTAGGCTCTATATGCCACCAGAATCATTCAAAAAAGAGAAGAATGTATTATCATTTATAATAATTGGGTATTCACCAGAGGTACTTTGCTACAGCAATTTTTGCTTCACTGCCACAGTTCTAAAATACAGATGTTTGAAGTAGTTTAATTTTAGCAGGAGTTGTATTGTAGTTCTTATGTTGGGGTGCCGAAGTTGAAGTTCGTTGCAACCGCGCGTATGGTGAAACATTTCCGGTAGCCTTCGCCCCAAATGTACTTTTCGGTGGCGTTTGCCCCAAATGTTTAAAAAAAATATTAACTTTGTAATTTTGACCGTTTCTTTAAATATTATATATTCATGTTTGCCTCGACTGCGTCAGTATTTATATTTCTTTAGAGACATGTTTCGCTTTGCAGGGTTGTGGTGCGACTGAAGAATGTAGGTTTACACAGATTATAATATTACTTCACTACTTTTGTTAATGCTTGACACGATTTAAATAACATTTCACTTATATATATATAAAGAGAGAGAGAGAGAGATCTGTGAGATTTTTTTATTAATTACTTGCACTTTTTAACACGTAAACTATTTTTCGTCTCACACTGAATACGTATTAAATTTCTCGAGCACACAACTCGCGTCTAGTTAGGAACACTGTCTACAACCAACTGAATTGTGAATTTGTAAATGTTGCTATATTTCAGTTTGTGATTGTCTAATCCTACTCCAATAAAATAAATAAAGCTTCTTCTGGTTGTTGATTGGCTATTTATAAAATGTCTCAAAATTTACATTATTGTTGCTCCAATAATGACTAGTAGCATTATTAAACTTTCTTACTCATTATTGCCTCAAGGTTAACTCATTGTTAGTAACTTTTGACCTATTATTCTCACAGCTATTCACATAACATTATTACACATGTATACAATAATATAAACATATACAATGACTGTAATATACACTTTTTATATATTGTTACATCACATATTGCTTTAAGGTGGGCTGTTATTGAATTTATATATTATGTAATTGGACTGAAATCATAAGTGTTAAAAATACTGCCTCATGTTATATAACCCAACCGTTAGTCACAAAGTTAACTCTTAGAGCATATGCGACTTCAAGGGAGAACATTACGACCACAGTGAACATTTAGCCTTATTTTGTTCTTCGCTTTGTCATCATTCGCAGTCATGCCGTTGTTAAAACTAGAGGTAAATGCTTGCGTGAAGTTCACTGGGGGTAGATAGTCTCACGCAATTTCACCATTACCCATGTTGTCTTTTGTGGTAACCTTCTATTTCCCTAATCTTATTACCGTGTGTTTCTAAATGTAAGAGATGATAAGTAAACGCTTTTTAAGTATAACACGTGAACCAATGTTTACAGAACATTATGCTATACAGGATGGAAGGTCCTTGATGCACCATACGTTAATCGGTGAAATTTTTAAACCTTACAATTTCAGTTCCATTAATTTTAAACATTAATAAAGCATTCGCGTTTTATTGTATAATACTTACAAAAAATTTAGTGCCTATTATTTTCTTTACTACGTATAGTAAGTAGGGGAAGCATTGCATTCTAAAAAATTCGATACCGACATTTCATCGGAAATATATTTTTGAAAAATGACCCATAATGTGTCTGTCAGTTTGTGTATGTCTGTCATAACTCAAAAACGGTAATTCGGAAGAATATTGCTACTTGAATTTAGTATTTTCCAAGGATGCGACACGAAGATATTCAAGAAAATCCCCCAACCCATACTACCCTTTACATGGAAAAATTTTCAAGTATGTGATTTTTCTAAAAAAATAGCTGTAACGATTTTTATTAAAATATCATATGCTTACAATATTTTCATGGCAAATGAAACCTATATCTTGAATTTTCTGGGAAATTCCCCAAAATTCCTCTTCATTGTGAATAACTTTCGCATAACTGATAAACGCCAACACATAATACACCATTTTACTACACAATAAATATAGATCTCATTAAAGCACACAATTTGTCATATACATTTTTGACAGTAATGGTGTTGCCAAATTCGTAGCAATTTAAACCTTCTTTTCTCCCAAAACTACAAAAACAAGAAAAATACTCACATAAAACATTTTAACCGTCTCACCGATATGTATTTATACTTTTAATTGGTGCAGCAAGCTCTTCCAAACCTTTATACATTTCTGGTGCTCGCTGCCTAAACCATGAACGTGCAAAATGTGTTATGTCTCTGGGTTACTGGAACAGTAATTTCAAAGACATCATGGGCAATTTTCTTTGACTTATCACAAAATGATACAAGAATTGTGAATGAAAATTATGGTAGAGAAAAAATTACTGTTTTCCATCCAAAAAATTGACATCAAGATTTCGCTATAAACACACATTTGAGGTTCTCTGAGCTTAAAACTTAATTATAAAAAAAATGTCGTCACACGAGCGCTCGAAAATGTGAACAGGATAGCTCGAAAAGGCGAGGTCAAAAATTACTAAATTTCATTGAGGAAAGACTCTGAGGAAAGACTTTTAAGCAAATTACAGCACTCAAAATATCATTTATATGAACAATTTTTCATTTTTAAAAATGACTAACGATTTTGATTAAAATGCCATATAGTATGTAGCACACTCGCACGCCTAATAAAATGTGTTACTAAATTTTTTGTGAATGACTTGTGAAATAATTTTGAATGGAGTTTGCATAACAATAAAACATAAAAATCAGTAGTAAAAGGACATTTATTGTCAAACAACTTCAGTGTAAACTTATAAAAACAGTCGTATGCTTTTTATGTCCCTAGAATTTTACTTTACTAAATATATACATTGGATAAGTACATATTAAGATAACGAAGAGAAAGTCACAGAAACAAAACGAATTAAAATGAAATAAAATTACAAACTTAGCATCAAAGAAGCCCTTAAGAACAAAGGAACCCTTGTTATGTACCCTCCCCCTCTTCTGTATGGAGCTTGTAAGACCGTGTTGCTTAGTTTGAGATGGTTTCTAGTGAAAAATGTTTGGTAGCTACGGACGTGAATGTAAGTGTATTTTGATATGAATACTATACAGTTATTGTTTTATCTTAAAAGAATGTGAAAAACATAATTTTGTATAGTTGGAGATATTCAGGAAAAAACTTAAGTATATTCATTAAATTGGTTTTGGAATTCTTGCAAGTAATTTTCCGGGTGCTACTGTGAGTAGAGATTGGTGGCATGCTTTTTAGAGGAAGGATCACCTCATATTCGCCACGTGGATGGAATATGCAATTTATACTGCATGTGCTGTCCATCCATCCATCCGTCTGTCCGTCTGTCCGTCTGTCCGACTGTCTTTCTAGTTTTTTTATTTGTACTAAATTACTATTTCGCCGTAGACTCTTAAGCACAAAGAAGATGGAAGGCCGGACTTCTTTCTTCTACCAGATAGAAAGTCAAGCTATCTGATTCTCTCCCTCGTGCAGTGTAGTATGTACTAGTTATAGAAAGATTAAAATTTCCCTTGGAAGCAGAATTACATGTCTACTACTAGTGTCATCCTTCCAGCTAACACTGTTATTCCTCTGCTACGTCCCCGTCCTCGTCAACTCTGGCAAAGGCGCTGGTTTGACTAAGTAACCTTTATGTCATATCTGTTGAAGGCGCCAATGGCATCCGTCGCATCCTTCGTGACATCTGATGGAATCGCCAAGGGCTTCCGTAACACCTGGTGGCGTCGCCGTGTCAAATAGAGGTGACGTCGTCATCGTACACTACAATGCTATATGGTGCGTTATGTGAAGTTGTAATTGGTAGAGAAAGTATTGTGGTTTTGAAGTTCTCGATTCTTATTTTCACATCAATGGATTTGATGAATTACTTGTAATAATTGAAGCTATTAAAATTTAATATTCGTCTTAAATACTTTTTACACATTTTACTTCTAAACTTATATCATCTCATTGGATTAAGTTGTTATACTTTTTCTACTTCCATTGTTTAATTTTCCTTATTCACATTCTTAATGTTCTTTTACATTTGTTGATTTGCATCTCTCTTTACCTAATAAAGTTCTGATAATAACACTTCTCTGATTTTCTAGGTGCTAATATAGTTTGAGGATTCTAAGTCACCAATAATAGATAACTATACGCGAATTTTATAGAGACCACTTAACAATGGATACTCTCAAGACGAGATTGTTAGTCCATTATTAACCTCAAACTAAAGTGTAGGTTATAACCTTATAACCGCATGTGATAGGATAGAATAATCACAATTTCGGGCACTTTGTGGTCCAGATACCCCCGGGGGTGGGGTTACTCTCCATACTCTGCAAGATGAGCCTGAAGGACTAAGGTTTTCTAGTTCGTGACTAATTTTGCATTTTTATTTTTGTTATTTTTATTTATTTTGAAAATTGCAGAGATGCCATTGCATTAAAATTATAAAGCGGCAAAAACAGCAAGAATAATGGATTATGTCACAAAAATATTAAATAAAACTGAATAGAACTATAAACGTCGTTGCGGTCATTTTGACCCATTTAGATCTTGATTACTTGCTGCTCCCTTTTCAGAAAGAGCACAGAATATATAAACTTTATTGAATAACTCAGAATGTATTGTTAAGTACTCAGCTAAAATTTGAAAGAAAACAGCCAACTCAGTTTTTAAAAGCTTTTTTATTTCTACCTGGAGTTGTCATTTTACCCATTTAATTAGCACGTCTAGATTTCCATCAGAAACATTGTTGCGACATCTTGCATTATTGATGTGTGTGGTGAAGCATATTACTTTCTCTACACCGTATAGTAAGTAGGAGAAGTATTGTATTCCCCCAAAAATTCGATACCGAGATTTCACCGGAAATATATGTTTTGAGACCCCCCTGAATCCAAAACACGCATTTTTGGAAGGATGTCCGTGTGTACGTCTGTGGTGTGTCTGTGTGTCTGTAAACAGCATTACTCAGAAACGAACAGTCGGATAAACACCAAACTTGGTATTTAGGTTCAGTATCTTCCAGAGATGCGCCACGAAGGTTTTCAAGAAAATTCCCCCAAACCAGATTACCCTTTACATGGAACGTTTTTCGAAAATTTTAATTTTCTCAAAAATGGCTCTAATGATTTTGATTAAAATATCATATGTTTAAGATATTTTCATGACAAATAAAATGTAAATCTTGAATTTTCTGGGAATGTCTCCAAAAGTATTCCTCATTGAGAACGACTTTTGCATAACTGGTAAACCATAAGAGATAGACAAAATTTTACTACACAAAAAATCTGATGTGTTACACTCACATGACTTTCTCTACTCTTGTACAATCTAATTTTACAAACGCCTATTCTCCATAAGCTTCATGTTAATCGAGATATCGAGATGTCAATCTTATTGGTAATTTTCTTGCAGATGCAAGGGAAATATGGCAGCTTTTAAGCGATAGTCAAATATTTTAACGCTGGTTGCTACGTGGCGCATTCCATTTTGTTTGCATGTCCAGGACATAAAAAAATCTGATGTGTTACACTCACATGACTTTCTCTACTCTTGTACAAACTATTTTTACAAACGCCTATTCTCCATATGCTTCATGTTAATCGAGATATCGAGATGTCAATCTTATTGGTAATTTTCTTGTAGATGCAAGGGAAATATGGTAGCTTTTAAGCGATAGTCAAATATTTTAACGCTGGTTGCTATGTGGCGCATTCCATTCTCTTTGCGTGTCCAGGACATAAAAAAAATGAATAACGAATTTGAGAAAAAGTACAAGTATTGGAAAATTTAACGAAATAGCAAGCAATATCTCGCCAACGGTTCACTCAACAAAAGAAATGTATATAACATAAGTTGTGTATTTTAACGCGATCTACATTTTTTGTGTAGTAAAATTTTGTCTATCTCTTATGGTTTACCAGTTATGCAAAAGTCGTTCACAATGAAGAATACTTTTGGAGACATTCCCAGAAAATTCGAGATATACATTTCATTTCTCATGACATTATCTTAAACATATGATATTTTCATCAAAATCGTTAGAGCCATTTTTGAGAAAATTAAAATTTTCGAAAAATGTTCCATGTAAAGGGTAGTCTGGGGTAGAGGGATTTTCTTGAAAACCTTCGTGTCGCATCTCTGGAAGATACTGAACCTAAATACCAAGTTTGGTGCTTATCCGGCTGTTCGTTTTTGAGTTATGCTGTTCACAGTCAGACACACACACACACACAGACACACACACACACAGACACACACACAGACACACACACACACACACACACACACACACACACACACACAGACACACACACGGACATGTTTCCAAAAATGCTTTTTTTGGATTCAGGAGGTCTCAAAACATGTATTTCCTGTGAAATCTCGGTATCGAATTTTTGGGTGGAATACAATACTTCCCCTACTTACTATACGTAGTAGAGAAAGTAAAAAATCCGATGTGTTACACTCACATGACTTTCTCGACTCTTGTACAAACTATTTTTACAAACGCTTATTCTCCATATGCTTCATGTTAATGGAGATATCAGATGTCAATCTTATTGATAATTTTCTTGTAGATGCAAGGGGAATATGGTAGGTTTTAAGCGATAGTCAAATATTTTAACGCTGGTTGCTATGTGGCGCATTCCATTCTCTTTGCATGTCCAGGACAAAAAAAATGAATAACGAATTTGAGAAAAAGTATAAGTATTGGAAAATTTAAGGAAATAACAAGCAATATCTCGAAAACGGTTCACTCAACAAAAGAAATGTATATGACATAAGTTTTGTACTTTAACGCGATCTACATTTTTTGTGTAGTAAAATTTTGTCTATCTCTTATGGTTTACCAGTTATGCAAAAGTCGTTCACAACGAAGAATGCTTTTGGAGACATTCCCCGAAAATTCGAGATATACATTTCATTTCTCATGACATTATCTTAAACATATGATATTTTCATCAAAATCGTTAGAGCCATTTTTCAGAAAATTAAAATTTTCGAAAAATCTTCCATGTAAAGGGTAGTCTGGGGTGGGGGGATTTTCTTGAAAACCTTCGTGTCGCATCTCTGGAAGATACTGAATCTAAATACCAAGTTTGGTGCTTATCCGACTGTTCGTTTTTGAGTTATGCTGTTCACAGACACACAGATACACAGACACACACACACACAGACACAGACACACACACACAGACACACACACACACACACACAGACACACACACAGACACACACACGGACATGTTTCCAAAAATGCTTTTTTTGGATTCAGGAGGTCTCAAAACATGTATTTCCAGCGAAATCTCGGTATTGAATTTTTGGGTGGAATGCAATACTTCCCCTACTTACTATACGTAGTAGAGAAAGTAAAAATGTATATCGCTTTAAAATACGTAATTTATGTCATATACATTTTTTTTTGGGTGAACCATTTTCGAGATATTGCTTATTATTCCTTTAAGTTTTTCAATACTCATTTTCTCAAATGGGAATTCGTTATTAATTTTTGTCTTGGATATGCAAAGAGTATTAATCTGTGGCAAATGAATGGTGCTGCATATAGCAACCAGCTATTAAGTGGTATGTCTATGCTTAAATGCTACTGTATTTCTATATTGTCCTTACAAATACAATACAAGGGGAACATAGTAGGCCTTAAGCGATAGTCAAATATTTTTAGAACTGCTCGCTATGTGTAAAATGTAATTAGCTTTGCATGTCAAAAGATCGTTTCTGCAAATGTTTATCTCGATATAATGAAATAGATGACAATAAGGGTTTGTAAAAATAATTTGTAAAGAATATGGAAAGTCATGTGAGTGTAACACATCAATTTTTTTTGTATTGTACCGGTGTCTGGAACTGTCTGTTGTGTTTTATAGCATTTTTAAATGCATTGCTCACAGCAGAAATTTAGCGCTGCATAATGGCTTTAAGGAAGAGATACCACACCTAGAATTACTGCAGAGAGTTTAGGTACATTTACAAGAACTAGAGAGAAGCCACTACCAATAATGAAGTGTGTTAGTAATAAAACAAATGTGAATTGTTATCACTGTGCAGAATGTATTTGTAAGGATTGCACTGGTATAATAATGATCGTTATTTTTGTATGCGATGTTCAAATTCCTCAGAGTAGGTAAAAAAATGAAAACCGGTCATAATACGAAAGTGATTTAGTTATTACGTTAAATGCTACTTTATGATAGCAAATCTATAGGATATTCTGGGATTGAAATAAATTTATCAGTATTGAAACATTATGTGACGCAGCACAATTTCTCAAGATTATCTGGAAGTCGGCTTCCGGTAGTCGGAGATAAACAAAGCTAAGTAGTCTCGCCAGTGTTTCTCCTTCTCGAACGCTCTAAAACTCGGTGGAACTTTGCAATGGCTATATAAGCGAGCGCTTTCGCAAGCCGGTTAGCGGGTGCGTTTCTAGTACGACAAGGAGTTCAGCTTGGCACATCTCCCCTACATTATCGTTCAGAAGGAGCTACAAAGTAGACGCAGCATCAGATGGCGGGCTAGCCACATGAATTGGTGACGCTGGCTCCGAAGAGCAACGTCATGTTACGCGACCACCTCCGCTGGCCCAAGTTGAGCATGAATTCAACGCGAAGTGAAGAAAGCAGTTGAGATTCCACGAGTGTCGAAGAGGGACATTTAGCTCGCAGCTTAGGGAAGGGGCCACGCCCACAGATCTTTTGAACTATTCAAAATAGCTTAACTAGACTCTTTTGTGAATAGATTTATAAATTTCATTATTTCAGTACGCGTGGAATAGTTACATTCCGTGGACTAGAGCGAGTTTTCGAAACTCTAGTAAAACTAAACATTTTCGTAACCACTTGAACAAGAAAGAAAAAGGCTTTCAAATGTATATTTAATTAATTCATGTTTTAAAGTTTAAGAGAAAATACTCGTATCATACCGCTGTAAGAATGTAACATTTTATTTGTTTAAGTTATATTGTTGATATATTGTTCCTCATCATTGGCATGAGTCAGCCAGTACGATCTTATTATTTTTAGAAGAGTGATCATTCCTTCACATACTTAAAGTTAAATGAGCCCAGCAAGCAATTATAGTTGACGCGCCATTACTGTCAACTTTAAATTCGTTACTGCAATTTAAAAGTAACGTGAAGATTAAGGCATTATACTTCATAATACAAATTTACGATAAGGTGTTAAAGAATTCGCTAAACAACTTATTAATAATTTATAACAGAGAAGGGAAGAAATTGACAGTAGAGTTATACCATTAAAACGGCTACATCTTCTAGCGAGTTTGTGACGACTGCCGGGACATGCAGTAAGTGCTACCTATGCGAGAATTTGAAAAAGTCTTGTGCTTGACTCCCCAGTGAGTGACTGAACGGGATGACTCAGGCTATTTCGTCTGTGGCCCGATTTCGGGAGGTCGAGAGTTCGATTCCCGTGGCCGACGTTCCTGACCTATTGGTTTTTTCGGGGATTTTACCGGTTCGTCAGGCGAATTTTTAGAAGAATTCTTACATCCCCGAATTTCCTGTCCCTCCCCTTCTAATTTCACTTCATCTTTCATCCGTTGGTCTATTTCAGGGTATTAAGTGTCGACGATGGTGTTTCGGTGCTGTGTGGCAGGGGAAAAGGATGGTCTTTGTAGCTCTCTCCGTCCCTCGGCTTTCGGCTGAATATCGGGGGAATCCGAACCCCCTTGAGGGGCGTTGGACCCCTATGTGCGGGGTGGGGCCCCGGTCTGTCTGTCTGCCGGGGAGTCTCTATCTGGAAACTTAGGGACACTGCCGTTCCTATGCCGTCCCACCTGGTTCCAGCCACCCGGTGTCTCCTCTCGGCTCATCCCTCCTCCCGGAGAGGCCCCCTTGTGGGGCGTAGGTACAACATCCAGTATGTGGATCAATGTCGAATCCCCTCCGTCGCTAATTCAATCCAATCCCCAGTGCGTGACCCGGCTGGAAGAAGAGACTTCGTCGTGTGTATTTCATTACGCCACTACATCACAAATAAACTGAAGTGATAGTGAAAAGTTGAATAAAACACATTAACGAAGTGTTCGCAAGAACGTCATTTAGAGAAGTGACAGTTGAAAATTGGGCAAAGTCGCAATATATTAATATGATCTATATTTCCTTGCATCATTAATGTCATTTTCAATTACCAAATAAAGAAGTAATGCCAGTTATTATATGCGGTCATGAATATTACAAAATTGGTTACAATACTCAACTTGGATCAAACTCAATCCAGCGGTATAGAATACATGGCTCTTCTAGTGTTAAGAGACTTCATGTTTTGTGGAATCACAGCAACATTAAGATTAGATTAGATTGCATTCTGTGAGTTCACTAGCAGTCACAATGGCTTGTAAACATAGAACATGTCAAGGAAATGTGCAAAAATTACACATAAACATAAATATTGCACAGAATATAGAACATTCGAAATAAAATTGAGACATACTATATGGGTGTCAAGGAAATGTACAATATAGTTACATATATACATAAATATTAGATGGAATATAGAAAATTTAAAATAAAATAAAGATATATTATAGGTATAGGAAATGAAACAAATCAGGTGTAATTTTGTACAAAATCGAATACCTTCCTACTGTTATATGGCTAACATTATATTTATAGACAAGAACAGTTATTTTAACTTCCACTAGGCTTGTAGCTTTTGTTCGTCTCATCATTTTGTTCTGTTTGATTTGTAATGCATAGCATTTACTGTCAGTTCTTAATATACATACATTTAAATAGCTTCATTAATTCTAGAGCAGGCATCAAATGTAACTGGAATTTGTCATTAATATTTACTAATACTACTTACAGAGTATACATGTATTATTATCAGGATAATTCGTCATTCAGATAATCTTGTACAGAATAATATACTTTTGAGCATGATATTCTTTAACAGCAATGTTAAAGACATTGAAGTTGTCAAATTTTCCCTTAAGGTCATTAGGGAGAGTATTAAATATTTTTATGGTCCCATAATATAAGGTATCGACAAGAAGAAACAATTAATAGTTTGCTTTAAAAAAATTCGAAAGAATTGATTAAAACTGAACTGAAGCATGCTTCTGATGGTGCATCGCCTTTCAGGGAGAAATGTAAGCTCATACTTCAGGTAAGCCTATAGGAGACAATATTTTCGGAAAGTGAAAGTAAAATCCCGGTTGTATCCTGTGCAGTAGAATATTAAATTCCTATATTCTTATTACAGCGTGTTTGAGGAACATATAATTAATTCTGTTTTTGCGAGCACTTCCTAATTCAAACCACTCACCTGGAAAATCGAGGTCAGACAACCGTGCAGTTTTTTGACTCCGTTACGTTTTTATTCTGCTTCATTCCGTCAGTAACGTTCCCTGGTAGTTTAAAAATGGCTGTATAACCAAGAGGAAAGCTCGAAAACGGTTGGAACAAATTTTTGAAATCGTTAATTTCAGCAGCTTTGCTAATATCTTTTTAGAGGTTTTTCCTAAATGCACAGGTGAATTACTCGGTTGGTATACAATTTCCGTGACCCCAAAAATTTTACATCGAAACAGCAAACGATATAGTAGGAAATTTCATACTGTTTGCCAATCCAAGCAGCTGATTTAAAGTATATCTAAAACCTTATTTATTTGACATTCAAGTGCACTCGGCAATCACAGCAAACATTCGCCTAGATATGTCCTGATATGATCTTTAGAGTTAAAGCAGAAATACTAGGTTGTCTTATAAGTAATGTTGATTTTTAAGTTTGGTGTGTTATAAGATAGAATTGGTTTTCTTTGGTTCACCAAATGCTATTGATGCCATTGCTAGTACTGCGTATATTGCGAGAATGTGTCAGTCGCCAGTTTTTAATACACAATCCCAGAATGGAAGTTATAAAGTTTGAGATTAGGGTCCTTTTTTTCTGGGGGCGGAACCACACCCGCCGCCTCCGGTGACGATCATCCTCAGAAGCTACATCGTCTCCCCATGCTGTTAGTGTCCAACATGCAGCTAGGGGCTATGCTTTGTTAGTAGTGACGTGCTGGTGCGTGTAGAAAGAAGTGTGTTATATATGGTTGGGTTCCGCGGAAGCACCCCGGTTAGTAAAGATAAACTACTCATTCGAGCATGCAGAACATGCAAGCGTATCAGGTGGGGTTTACCGGCTCAAGCCATGGCAAGCCCAGGCTGGCGCTCGGTGGTTAGTACTGGTTAGGTTAGAATGGTAATGCTAGGGATGCGTTAAAGGAGTCCTTCTAAACCACTACTGGAAACAAGATTATAAAGCTGCTGACACGGAATGAAAAATATGTGAAGTGAAAGAAGGTGTCGTTAGTGAGGTGTGGTACAACAATGGTTCCAATGTTTCAACAATGGAGAACTAAGTACTAAAGTTTCACCACGTTCTGGAAGACTAAATTATGAGATGTTTAGAATACATGCAGATTTTGGAAAGAAAATTCGCTAAAAAGTATTCTTAGGCTGTCGGAAGGACTTGGTGGAATTTTGATAGAGTGATTCACTGTTCCAAACGAGCGTGTAGTCAATGCGGATCTTTATTCTCAACAACTGGAACGAGTTCATGAAATTTAGAGACGGAGATACCCAACATTAGTTAACCGAAATAGAGTTCTCTTACAACCATGACAAAAACTCAGAAATTGGAAGGTGTCGAACTGCTACCACACCCGGCATACAACCCTGATCTTTCGCCTTCAGATTACCATCTGTTTCGATCCACGGCCCATTTCTTGCGTGGAAGAGATTTCGAAAACATTGAAGCTGTGGAAGTCTCACCGCATTTTTCGCATCAAAAACCAGACTGGTACCGTCGAGGGATAATACACCTCTCTTAAAGATGGCTCAAGGCCATAGAATCTAATGGTCTCTATTCTGAAGAGTAGTTTAATTCCTTGTCAGAAATGCCAAATAAAGTTTTTCTTAAAAATCGACGTTACTTATGAGACATCATCTATATATAGCCGGCCCTCGTAGCCGTAGTCGCTGGAGTGTATAGCTCCGGCGCTCCGCCATGGGCATGGGTGTTTGTGTGTGATGTGTGTTGCGGTAATAAGCGGTAACGAAGTAACATAAATGGGTAAAACAAGCGGAAACAAGAAAAAAATACCACTCTGGATATAATTGTATATAGGATGTTTCTGAAATACTTTTACAAGCTTCGGGTATGAGTTCCTTACACCACAAGAAGGAAAAAAGTTGATAAAAACATGTCTCATAGTCCTTTGTTTTCCCGTTAGGAGGTGTTCAACACAGTGGTACATTTATAACACACAAAACTCATAAGAAATGCTCGAAATGTCCTCCTCTGCTTGTATGCATGCCTGTATTCGTCGAATCATGGAATGTCGCACCCTGTCAAAAACTCCGGGATGGTGTCGAATGGTTTCTCAGGCTTCCATGTCACGTCGATGAAGCGTTTCTGCATCCGGAATAGCTGCTCCATAAACCAATGATTTAATATGCCCCCAGAGGTAAAAATCCACAGGATTGAGGTCGGGAGAACGTGCAGGCCATGGAGCTGGTCCTCCTCTGCCTATTCATCGGTCATGGTAGATTCATGTTCACGAAATGAATATCCAGCCATGGTGGAACGAAACACGTGCAGTTAACTCACTACAATTACACAATTGAAACGTTGAAGACAGAATGACAAACGTAAACAAGTCTCTATGGCAACCCTTTGACATCTACCGTATGTAGTACAATGGGTCAATGCTTCTATGAATACATAGAGAAATGAATTTTTTTGGTTGGACCCCGAAGGCCGTTGAACTCACACTTTCATTGTGACAGGAATAACGCGAAAACAAAGGATTGTGGGACATATGTTCATATGAACTTTTTTCCTTCTTTTGGTGTGAAGAACCCATAACCGAAGTTTTTAAAAGTATTTCTGAAACACAGTCAATATTGAATTACAAATTACTAAGGAATACATGAAAATTATAATGAAACTACTCAATCAGATAACGTTTCAACTTCGTTTTAGAAGTGGCAAAACTGGGGGTGCTAAGTAATCTGTATTTATAATACAGCTCATTTAAAAAATTGATGACTTGTTAAAAATTACTAATGTGAAAAGGTTTGCTATTTCTAGTTTCATACTTATGAAATACGCCTTTGATTGAAATACATGCATATTATTCTATGGAGAATAGCTGCTTAATAAAACAAATGTCGGTGATCGTTAAAATAGAATTTTGTCTGAAGATTGACAAACAGACTCCCTAGGATGCAAATAAAAAATTAATCTTAGTAATCTGTTTTGACATATAAAAACTCTTTGAATGTCACTAACATAACCCCAGAACAAAATTATATGAAAATTACAGACTGAACCAAATAAAATAAACTGTCAAAAGTGCGTCTTGGTTTAAAGAATGCTTCAACTCGCAAAAATGTGGTAAAGTTGACTAACATTAAAACAAACATTATCTAGATGGAAATTTAAATCTAGATTTCCATTCAAGGAAACACCTAGGAAGCAACAAGTGTGAACAGTCTCTAGGAGAATATTTTCACAATTAACAGATAACTTAGAAATTGTTTTAACACTTTATCACGCATTCATAAAAACACGAAGCTAAATTCTTTTTTCTATAAGGAATGAGGTAAATGAGGCCTCCTGGACACCTTTATATGATTTTAAATATTTGAATTAGTTTTATAAAAAATGCAGTATGTTGTTCAATTGTAACGTTGCCTATACAAAGAACAGCCAGAATGCTTCACTATTATTTTTGCTTTGTGTGAAGGAACCTAAAGCAATTCCTCTAAGAAACGAAACGTATCTCTTACATAAAGCACACGATAAACTCGCTTTGCTTGTGTACAGCATTACCAGATAAAGGGTTGAAAGGTTAGAGAGCCACAAACAGATTTTTTCGACATTAACACTTAAATTGTTTGCTGCGGGTATCTAAGAAGTTGAGTAGAAATAAATTATTTTAATGCAAAATTATTCCGACATAAAAGAATTTATGTATTGCATTCACGTGACTTTCTGTACTCACTTTTCTACAAAATATTCTTACAAAAGCAACTTTCTATCGACTTCTTAATCGAGATAAACTTTTAATGCCAATACAGATTTTATTGTAGGTATAAGAGGGATACAATCCACTAAAGAGACTTTTAAAATTCGCATCACTAAGGGGTTGCTTGACATTTCATGCTTTTTAAGACCACAAAAAAAATTCTGATGTGTTGCACTCTCATGACTTTCAGCAACCTCGTACAAAATATTTTTTACAAACGCTTACTCTCCACCTACTTCACCTTATTGCTAATTTTCTTGTAGGTATAAGGGGAATATGGAACGCTTTAAGCAATAGTCAAATCGTTTAAGAGCTGGTTGTTATTTGGAGCATTTTATTCTCTTTGCATTTCCAGGACATAAACAATGAATAACCAATTCCCATTTGAGATAAAGTATAAGTTTTGGAAAATTCAAACGAATAACAACGAATATCTTGGTAAGGGTTCGTTGGACAAAAAAATGTGTATGGCATAAATTGCATGTTTTAAGGAGCTCTACATTGTTTTGTGTAGAAAACGTTTGTTTATCTATCACAGTTTATCAGTTTTGCAAAGTCATTCAAAATGAAGAGGCTTTAGGGGACATTCCCAGAAAATTCAAGATATACATTTAATTTGCCATGAAAATATCTTACAAATGTGATATTTTAACCAAAACCGTTGGTTCCATATTTTAGAAAATAAAAATTTTCGAAAAACGCTCCATGTAAAGCGTAGTTTTGTGTGTGTAGATTTTCTTGAAAATCTTCATGTCATCCTTGGTAGATACTAATCTCAAATACCAAGTTCGTATTTATCCGATTTTCGTGTTTGAGTTATGCTGCTCATAGACAGACACAAACACGGACATGTTTCAAAAAATGCCTTTTTATTCAGGGGGCCTCAAAACATGTATATCCGGTTAAATATCGATATCGAATTTTTGGATTAAATGCAATACATCCCTTATTTACTTTTACGCAGTAGAGAAAGTAATAAATATTAAATTACCACTTGAAAAACTTAGAAGTAGCCATTTGAAAATTCCAACAAATTACAAAGAAAATATCAGAAATAGTTAAGTGCACTTAAATTTAATTCAAATAAATGATGTGATTTGACGAGATCTACATTTTTTTGTATAGCAAGATTTACTTATTATCTTACGGTTTACGAATTATACAAATGTAATTCTGAATTAAGCGGACTTCAAGGATATTTGCACAACATTAAATATAATAAATGCATATTATTTGTTATTGCAATATCTTAAACACATGGTAATTTAATCAAAATTGTTGCAGCCATTTATGAGAAATGCCAAAGTAAGGAAATTATTTCTATGCAAAACGTATTTTAGGGTGGGGGATTTTGTTACGAATCTTCGTATAGTATCATTCGAAGTTTAAGTTGTAAGTTTCTGACATATTATTGAAGGAGTTGTATTGTAGTTCAACTGTTGGGGAGCCGAACTTGAAGTAGTTGCAACCGCACGTATGGTACCCGGTAGCCTTCGTCTCAAAAAAATTTAAAAATATTAACTTTGTAAATTTTTTTCACTGTTTCTTTAAATATTTATGTTTGCCTCGGCTGCGTCAGTATTATTGTTAGAGACATGGATGTCTTGGCAGGGTTGTGGTGCGACTAAGAATGTAGGCTTACACAGATTATAATTTTACTTCACTCGTTTTATTAATGCTTGTCACGATTTAAATAACACTTCACTGATAGAGAGCCGTGAGATTCTTTTATTAATTACTTGCACTTTATAACACGTAAACTATTTTCGTCTCACACGAATACGTATAAAACTTCTCGAGGACTTGTCTCACGTCCGGTTAGGAACACCGTTTGCAACCAACTGACTTCTAAGTTTGTAAACTTTTCTCCATTTTAGTTTCTGATTGGCTAATCCTATTCCAATAATATACCTTCATTTAACTAATGCATTTTCTAGTTGTTGATTGGCTATTTTTATAAACTGTCACTAAACTTACGTTATTGCTTCCAAGAATCACAAGTAACGTTATTAACCTCTCAAACTCATTATTGTCCCAAGGTTACCTCATTGTTACTGCTTTGTTAGCAACTTTTGACCTATTTCTCACAGCTCCTACATTATTAAATTACGTAATGCATTCACATAACATTATTGAAAATGTATACAATAATATACAATAATATAAACATTTACAATGACTATAATATACACTTTTTATATATTGTTACATACACATATTGCATTAAGGCGGGCTGTTATTGAATTTATATCTATATAATTAGACTGAAAATCATTTAAGTGTTAAAAATACTGCCCCAAAGTCGCTGAAATTAATACCCATTTTGGTTCTGTAACCTAATTTTCGTTTCTTAATTATGTTATTCACAGACACATACAATACATACATACGAGTCTTCTCCTAAAACTACTATTTTAGGCCTCAGTAACACACCACTTAAGTGTGTGTTTTCGTTGAAAGCTCAGTAATCTCAGTATAAAGTTTTTGAAAAAAACATAAGTAGTTATTTGAAACTTGAATCCAATAACAAAAGAATTCATCGAAAAGTATTAATGTCATAGAAATGATTTGGCATAAATTGATTTAAAAAGATCTACATGTTTTGTATACCAAGAATGTATATCTGTTACGGTTTACCAATTCTGCAAAAGCCAAAAGTTAACCAGAATAAGAGAACTTCATCGGCTGTTCCCAGAAAATTTAAAATATGTTTCAAATTAATTTTTCATGCAAATATCTAGTACAATGATATATTAATTAAAAACGTTAACGCCCTTTTTGAGGAAATAAAAAATAACGAAACGTTTTCCATAAAAAGCCTAGTTTGGGGTACGGTTTTACATTCTCTTCTCCGTATAGTAAATAGCGGTAATATTGCATTTCACTAAAAAATTTGATACCGAGATTTCACCAGAAATGCATATTTTGAGACCTTCTGAATCCAGAAAAGTACTTTTATTAAACGATCCGTGTGTGTCTGTCTGTTTGTGAACACTATAACTCAAAAACGAAAAGTCGGATAAATACTAAACTTAGTATTTAGGTTCAGTATCTTTCAAAGATGCGACACGAAGATGTTCAAGAAATCCCCCACCCAACTACCCTTTACATGGAACGTTTTACAAAATCTTGATTTTCTATAAAAAGCCGCTGAAAAATGTTGGTTAATATATCATATATTTAAAATATTTTCATGAAAAATAAAATGTATTTGAAGAATTTTCTGGAAATTTCCCCAAAAGTCCTCGCCTTTCTGAATGGTGTTTGCATAACTGGTAAACCATAAGTGATAGACATAATATCACTTTTGTCTACACAAAAATATAGAGCTCGTTAAAACAGAATATATGCAGCATACTTTTTTCCCCCCAAATGAACCATGTTCGAGATATCCTTACTAACTGTTCAAATTCCCCAATGCTTATACTTTTTTTTCAAATGGGAATTCTTTATTATTTTTTATGTCCTGGACGTACAAGGAGAATGGTATGCTCTACATAGCAACCAGCTCTTAAAAGAATTGACTGTCGCTTAAAACCTACCATATAATCTTTTGTAAAAGAGTAGAGAAAGTCATGTGAGTGCTTTACATCAGATTTTTCTTTTGGTGTATCCTTGGAAGATGGCTTAACTTAAATATCAGATTTACTGTTTAACCGACATTTCGTTTTGAGTTATGCTTTTCACAGAAAACACACAAACACATATATATATACACGCGCTCGCAGGGTATTTCTTCCAATTTTTTCTTTTTTTCGTATTCAGGGAGTCTCAAACCGTGTACTGGTATTTCCGTTGAAGTCTCGATATCGAATTTGTGAGCGGAATGCAATACCTTCTTTTAATACTAGGCTCATGTTAGGCAAGGTAAAAGTAAACGTTTATCAAAGCTCAGCATTCATCTAGTCTAATTCAGCTCATCTCGCCGAACACATATTAATTTGATACTTGCTTAAGTACGCTAATAAGGGTTTTATATCTTCTCTTATCTCGTTCGCTCTATGCTTTAATATTAACCATATAAATTGAAGTATTATTTTAGGAGGAGTTTTATTGTAACGTTATTTGCACCACGCTTGGGGTATCGTTTTGAAGAGGTTTTATTCTAAGAGTTGTATTTTATTTCTACTGTTGGGGAGCCAAACTTGAAGTAGTTGCAACCACGTATTGTGACAAGTTTCCGGTGGCCTTCGCCCCAAGTTTAAAAAAATTAACTTTGTAATTTGAATGTTTCTTTAAATATTATATATATTTATGTTTGCCTCGGCTGCGTCAGTATTAAATTTGTAGAAACGTGTATTTCTTAACAGGGCGTGAAACGGCTAAAGAATGTAGGCTTACACAAATTATAATTTTTACTTCAGTCCTTTTATTAATCCTTCACACGATTAAATAACACTTCACTGATATAGAGAGATGTGAGATTATTTATTAATTACTTGCATTTTTAACACGTAAAATATTTAATATTCTTTCTGTAATGAATTTTCGTCTCACCCTGAATACATATTAAACTTCTCGATGACGCGTCTCGCGTCCAGTTAGGAACGCTGTCTAATAGCAACTGATTTCTACCGCCTGAATTGGCAAATTTCTGTATTTCAGGTCTCTGATTGGCTAATACTACTTCTATAGAATACTGTTATTTAAATTTTTAGCCTTTCTAGTTGTTGATTGGCTATTTATAAACTATTTTAAAAATTGCATTTTTGTTCCAAGAATTACAAGTAGCATAATTAAACGTTCCAATTCATTATTGCCTCAATGTTACCTCATTGTTAGCTACTTTTAACCTATATTTTCACAGCTCCTACATTATTAAATTACGTAATACATTCACATAACATTATTATACATGATAAAATAGATGAGACGAATGATATTAAAAGGCTTCACTTTAAAAAGCAGAAGATAAGACTTTGAAGTCTCGAAACGATCGTCCAGATTTTACCATCATGATGAAAGTGAAGGCTTTTAATATCATTCGACTCATCTATTTTATCATTTGACTTCTTCACTGTTAAAATTGTCCTATTTCTTACTTTGATTATTATACATGTATACAATAATATAAACATTAATACAATGAGTGTTACATACATTTTATATATTATATTATACACACATTGCTTTAAGGTGGGCTGTTATTATATAATTAGACTGAAATATTTTTAAGTTTTAAAAATACTGCCTCAAAATACAGTTCAGCAACACAAAAAAGCTGTCTTTCTATAGCTGCACATTCTTCTTTGTTATTTTTGTAATCAGTGGTGAGCATAGAGCGTTCCACGCTTCCTATATGTGTTATTTTATTATGTTGAGTTTTCCCTTCCTTTCACACAAAGCAAGTCTAGCAACAAAAGCTATATAAATCAATCTCCTTTGCTCGTAAAACAAAGCCCTTCTGGATCATGCAATTTGCCTTTGTTTCTAATCCTTAATATGAACAGACTATAATTTTACTTGCGTCTGCCCTCGTACCGTGTTTATGCTTGGGCTTGTAGCCGGGGTAGAATGGGAGAAAAATGTGGACGAGTGAAAAATGTCAAGTCTTTGTCTTGCAAACGGTTGTACACAAACCACAGGCATTACTATCTCGTTATTTACCCATTAGTTTGCGTTATATCCCTTTTGCCTGCCCTAAGGATCTTGAGGAGCAGGTACATAAAACTAATCAATGTGCCTGGAAATAAGCAAAACTTTAAAATGTATGTAATTAATTTCTATCCCTATAAACAATTAAGCGGATATAGAAGAAAATAGGAACATAATTTCGAAATGCCTTTAGCTTTCATATATTTGGTGAACCCTTTGATAAAATATCTAGGAAACAATTATTAATAAGTATACTAGCAGCCAGAGGCTACCCACAAAGTTGGATTAAAATATAAAGAATTTACACACATATACACATGTTGTTATAAATACATTTTGGAGAGATTATATTTATGACGCATCTCATGCTTAAAAGACAGTACATGTTAAATGGAGCGCACTGTTGCTTCGTGTACTATACGCAGGCTTGAATTTGCCCAGCTACGATCACTCTACCAATTTAATATCATCCTGTTGATACCGTAATTATCGATGGGAAAATATGAACGCACAGCATGAAGCAGGGGTTGCAGGAATGAGACCTAGAAGGCTAACTGTCCTTCACATATCGTTAAAAGAGAGATGCACCAACAGATCCATCGCGATATGACCAAGGAGTTAAAGCGACGTAAAATAAAATAAAATTAAATTAAATAAAGGAATAACCATATATAGAGAAACAATGAAGTAAATAATTTTCATATAATAAATTAATAATGTAACAAGATTGTGTTGAAATGTTTGTCCGGAAATATGGAGATAATTGAGAGTCAGGTTAACAAAAGTCATTATTGAGCCATGTAAGAAAGTCGTTACAGCCGAAGGAGTGAAGATTTAGACATAAAAGTTCCGGGAACGCAGTTTAGTGATAAATACACTACGTTTGCAGTCACTAGGCAGAAATAATGGAAAACAGAAGGGCACTTACATTCATAGAAAGGTGAATCCCCTCGTAATAGTGTTACATTCGGATATTTGAATGTTTTGAGATTTGGCAATGAAGGTAGAAGACGTGTACCGTGGCTGGCACAAATCGACGTTCGTACACACAGTTGTGCACATTACTTTCTCTCTGGTAGCGCTAGCGGGATTTGCTCATGTTGTATTTTAAGCCCCAAAGACGTGGTGTGAGTAGCGCCTAGCGCCTAGTGCTAGGAATATTCCTGATAAACATTTTAGCAACTCACGGCAGGTGACGCTTCTAGTTTCTTTTATTGCGGAAACAATTATTTGCAACCGTAAAATTAATATTTCAGAAGTTAGCAGGTATAATAATTCAATTGTTCTAGTTTCGAGTGCTACAATTCAGGATCAGTCTATTCATTCCTTCTCAGATAATCGCCAGCTCACTTTAATAACTCAATAGCAGTTTGGAACAAAGGTCTGTCGATTTAAGCTGTTATTGTACTTCACAATACATCCACGCATATCCTGAGGGACAGTACTCATAGCCCTGCCACTGGAGCAGACGGCAGCAGAATCAACAGCAGATATTGGAGACAATGAGTAAGGGTGGCACCATCATCGCAAAGTTCCAGTTTCAAAATGTCGCACCATCATGTGGCATACACCAACTGCCGATAACGATGCAGTCTCATTGTAAATTATACATCTCCAAATAATGAACTATCTGCACTGCTATTTAAAGCTGTTGTAAGACATTTAAAGTTTTCCTGCACTTTGTCTCCTCTATTAATACTTCGAAATATGATATTATAGACACAAAAATGCATATTAATAAACAAGCATGGAGATATAAAATATTAGGATATATAATTTTGTAGGGTATCATGACTGTTAACCCTTAATAAAACCGCATTCAATGTGGGTGGAATGTCAACAAGCAGCAAAGAATGAACGATGTGCTACAATCCATTTGCCCGATTCCATCATATTGCGTTAACCTAACGCGTTTTTGTTTCTCCCATTCTTTTTTGCTTTCTTTTTAATGGGTGATTAGGAAGTCCTTCAACTCGTTCCTTTCTTACTCTGAACACTTCTGTTTCGGAACAGTCGGTAGCCTTAGCTGTTTCCTTTACTTCCTTACTAACGCTCATTTTACTTGAAAAATAATATTAACACATTCATTATTAATTTCCGTTTCTTCGTAGTTTACCAACATTTCTTTATTGGCTTCTGCCTCGCGCCTGGCGCCTGTTAGCTGAATATATGGTGACTTTTGCTTATATTACAAAACAAATTCAAGAAGATACAGGAAATCCGGTTTCTTTTATTGGCTATCTCTAACCTTCTCAACATTTCCTCTCGCTTGGTCCCCAGTGTAAATCCAATAACAAGAATGTTTCTCTTAGCTGACATTCCTACTGCATAGTTCTGGAATTTTCCGAAAGCATTCAATTTAAAAAATTATAGCGTTCATCTTATTAATGAGAGAATTGTAGCTGGGCAGGTATCAGAAATCTAGTTTACTGTAGTCAACAGAAAAATATTGTTGCATTCTACCGTTTAGCTTATTAGTTACTGCGTGATAACCATAAAAACAGAAAATATTGGACTTTTACTGAAAATCTCGTTCTATTTAGAAATTTCTGCCCACATAAATGTATAAAGCCTCTAAAATTGATATGTGTAGCAAAATGTATTCTGCATAGGATAATGTGTTCATAGCTGAAGTATATAACAACTGGATCTTTACACAATGTTATTAGCAACCTGGTGACAGCGTGAGAGTAGACACGAACAAGCTAATTACAACATGTATGGGTTTGATAGAGACAGATATATTTCATTTACCTCCATATTATTATTAAATGTTGAGGAAAGCTATAATTTAGAATTAATACAAGAGTATGGTGTCACCCACTCCTTTTAACGTACATTGTGATGCAACGGTTATGACTCAAGCTTATCGAGATATTGGCGCCCGGAATTGGAGAGATAAATTGAGATAAGTAGACACCGTAGCGCTCTTTCCCAGCGTGAACACCAGAATTGCTATCAACAGACAATCGGAATCTTCTGGACGTTTTCCTACTCCCCCACTTCTAGAAATTCTGGAAGGTTCTGCGGAAAATCAAAGCGTGTTCACGAGTGAGGCAGAAGCGAGTTAATGAGAGCGCTTCTAATGCGACATCAAGTGCGGTTCTACAAGTGAGTTTGTGACGACTGTTATGATCAATAGTGAGTGCCGCTACTGCAGGAGATTAGAGACTCCTTGAGTTCGACTCCCCAACGAGTGAGCCATCCAACGAAGAGGCTGTGTGATGCGTATTTCATTACACCGCTAGGTTGCGAAGAAGGTGAAGTGACATTGAGAACTAAGCGAAGTGAAAATTAAACTGAAACACATTAGTGAAGTGGCAATAAGAATTTAATGGAATGATAGTGAAAACTGGAGTAAGTCACAATAAAATATATTATGGAATAAATATGGACAAAATCATAAGTAAATGGAAAAGCTTAATGTATCCAGGAATACCTTTGGATAGTGTAATGTATATAATTCTCTCACCAGTGCGGCCCGGATTCGATCGTAGAGTACTATATGCGGGATTTGTGATAAACAAAGCGGCGTTTGAGTGGGTTTTCTTCGGGTTCTCCGGTTTCCCCCGCGATTCATTCCATCGACAGCTCCATGTTCACTTTCCCTTTCATCATTTCACCGTCATTTCATATATCTTCTTATTCCTCGCTCTTATACCAGGCTTTGGATGATAACCCATCCCCAATAGCCGTCTGACCCCAGGCAGCGGTTCTTGTAAGTTCTGGGGGTGTAAGACCTACCTTCGAGCAGGGTAATCAGAGAATAAATATGAAGATGAAGGAATGTACACCAACTGTCTTTTAGTTGCTAACGATCTAATACTTTTCAAAATAATGAAGATAATTTGTGAAAATCTGTGTATCACCCCAAACTAGATTGTAAGAATCATAATTTATAACTTTAAAATATCAAATACGAAAATCAAAGTAATGCATTTTGTGGGGACGTCTAAACTGGAATCCAAAGCTGGAATATAAAAATACACTGAAATACGCTGTAAATACTCAGATGGCCATTCGGAATAAATTGCGAGCTTTAAAAGTAATATGAAGAACAATAAATTTAACTTTGAATAAAAAACAAGGAGTGACACGTATATGAGGTTCTATAAAACTATTGCAGCACTTAAAATTGGGTCCTGAAGTAAAATAGAAACAGCAGAAATGAGAATTTTAAGAAGGGTAAAAGGCTGAATTTGTCTAGATAGAATTAGAAATCAAGACATTAGAAGTGAACTGAAAATTTACACAGAGAATAAAATAGACGAAATAGAATACAATCGATAGAACATGTTGAAAGAATGAGGACAGTATACTCCCAAAGAAGGCAGCAAACTATACACCGAGAGGGAGATGTATGAGACGTCCAAGGAAAAGATAGCAGGACTTTTGAAACCTAAACATGGATTACTATTTATTAAATTAAGAGTAGAAGAAGGAGAATTTATATTGCTAGAGAAACAAAATAATTGAGAAGGTGGAGATAAAAATGGGTAGAAACTTCATTAGTTTTCTTCTTTACAAATTTTCACATGTACATCTTGTTTTACCTTGATAATCAGCAGGCAGCTATTTCGTACCTTCAGCGCTTGTGGCAGACTGAAGTCTTAATTTTATTCAAGATTTACGATTAAAATCTAAAATAGTTAACACGTTGATAAAATAATGATCAACATTATTAATTTCTTAAACAATCGAAGCAATTATACCGTATAATAATAATCGGAAATGCTTTGACAGTGTCTTAGATTTTGACTTACTCTACCATGTACATAGTAGGAAGAGAAGGCATTGTATTCCACCCAAAAATGCGATACCCAAATTTCGCCGGAAATACATGTTTTCACGCACTCTGAATCCAAAAGATTGACAGCATGCTCTCGGGACCGGATCAGATTCATCGGCATTCTTATTATTTCTCTGGTTTTAAGACAGTGTATATAGCTGTGAAATGTAATGTACTACTTAATAGCACTACGTTTTATGCATTTAATCTTTTTCATCATTGAACCTTGGATATCTAGTGCCTAAATCCTAAGTCGTAGTCCGACAAATCGTTGGATGGTTTCGCCATTAGCCTCATCTTTAAATTTTCCGAGAAACTTTTTGTTCTGTGTGGAGTGACATATATGGCTGACATATTCAGCTGTATCCAGATGCTCTATAAAACGTAGCTTGTCCTGGCACACATCTTCAGATGTCATCCGATGAATGAATGAATGAATAAATGAATGAATCACTGTCCATATACATAAGCATCAGTTTTTCAGCTCCATAATACGTAACAACACGTCTTAGTGATAGTGATACATTAATGCCTGTTTACCTTCTGTACCACGTACCTAGTAAGAACAGAAGGTATTGCATTCCACCCAAAAATGCGATACCCAGATTTCGCGGAAATACCTGTTTTCAGCACCTGAATCCAAAAGAAAGCATTTTTACTTTCTGTGCCACGTACCTAGTAGGAAGAGAAGGTATTGCATTCCACCCAAAAATGCGATACCCAGATTTCGCGGAAATACCTGTTTTCAGCACCTGAATCCAAAAGAAAGCATTTTTACTTTCTGTGCCACGTACTTAGTAGGTAGAGAAGGTATTGCATTCCACCCAAAAATGCGATACCCAGATTTCGCCGGAAATACATTATTTCACGCACCTTAATCAAAGAGAAAGCATTTTTACTTTCTGTACCACGTACCTAGTAGGTAGAGAAGGCTTTGCATTCCATCCAAAAATGCGATACCCAGATTTCACCGGAAATGCAGGTTTTCATCCACAGTGAATCGAAAAGAAATACATGCTTTCAGGCCTCCTGAATGAAGAAAAAAATTGTAGTTTCTCTACCTACATAGTAGATAGAGAAGGTACTGCATTCCGCCCAAAAATTCGATACCGAGATATCACAAGAATTACAGGTACTGAGGCCCCCTAAATCAGATAAACCATTTTTGGAAACACATCCATGTGTGTGCCTTGTGTGTTTCTGTATCTGTGAACAGTATAACTATAAAACGAAAAGTCGAATAAATAGCATACTTCGTTTTTAAGTTCAGTATTTCCTGTGGATGCGACAGGAAGATTTAAAAAAAATTACCCACCCCTATCTACCCTTTAAATGGAACATTTTTCGACAAGTTTGACTTTCTAAAAGCATTGCTCAAGCGATTTTGATTAAATACCTTTATATTAAAGATATTTACGTGACAAATAAAATATATATCTTGAATTTTCTGGGAATAGCCTTGGAAGACCTCTTCATTTCGAAGGAATTTTGTATAATCTTTTATAATTGGTAAATCTTAAGCAATACCGAAAACGTACAAAAGCTTACCAAACAAAAAATGTACATCTCATTAACACACACAATTTATTTCCAGTAAGCTTTTAGTAGTATAAGCCGTTTCTGAGTTGTTATTACGGCTTTGAATTGTACAATACCTGTTATTATTTTTAAGTCCCATTGATTTTCGGTTGTTTCACGCGACTGTATGGAAACAGTTTGGAATTTTAAGGCTAGCATAAACATTCCAGTTCTTAAACATTTGACTATATTTGTTACCTTTGTATCTATAAGGAAATGTTCATGTAACTATTTCTTGCAAAGGTTAATTTGTATTACAATGAAGTGTATAGAAACATAAACTTTAATAAGAATAAATGATAGAGGTTAGAGAAAGTAATGTGTATTACCACAACAGTTTTTAGAAAAAGGTCCGTGTGTGTATATGTGTGTGAAAGTTCAGTACCTTCCAAAGATGCCACAGAAAGATTTTCAAGAAAATCCCCCCACCACAAACTACCCTTTACAGAAAGAGTTTTCAATTTTTTTTTTATTTTCTAAAAATCACTTCTCTAGTGATCTTGATTCAAATACCATATATTAAATATATTTACATGACAAATTGACGCTGACCACTGACACATCTGTGTTGTTCCTGGCAGTTGCTTCAGTGGACTCAGAGTCCTGGGTTCGATGGTTGGATGGCAGGGATTTGGAATTTGTTTGTGGTAGAGCTGAGGTTCTAGTTTTCAGGGGTGGTGACACTGCCTTGATGATATTAATAATACTGCCGGCGAAGTTTGAGTTATTTCTTTATTTGGTACGAAGATTCCTATCTGGTCAACCCGCCACCTTCGTCGTCGAAACCACTGTTATTCTTATCACTTTCGAAGTCGCTACTTATGTGTTTCTCCTACTAGCCCTCGAATTGCCTAGATTTCACAACTTCATTTTTACACTATAAATTTTCTGATTATTTTCTTCTAATTTTGTTTCGTCGACCGTCCTCGAGGTTAGTTTGTACCGGAATGTGTCTCGGCCGTCCTCATGGTTAGTTTGTACCGGAATGTGTCTCGGCCGTTTCTTTTCCTCTTTCACGCCTTTCGCCAAACTTAGAATTTTCCCCCACCTTTCTTATGTTTCGTTCCGTTTTAAGTTCAAACGTATCATGTGATACATACGCGATCTTTTGATTGGCTATCATTTTTGTTTCATGATTTTATTATTGGCTATCCCCACTTGACAACCTTCACATCTGCTTCTTACAGCTTATTTTGAGTTTTAAAATCTTCCCACGAGTATTCTTAGATCGTAGATAAGGCACGTATACTTCCTGACCCTGCTAAGCTGTTGTAAACGTCCTGACCGTTGTAAACGGCCCGTCCGAGCCAAGACACAAAGCGAAACTTCCGGTAGGCTTGTTGTCGTCCACCGCAGGTAGATACATCCTTGGAGGACAACAAACCTTGTTTCTCCGTCTTTCCTACAAAACCCATTCCTAATATGAATTCAGCACATTTTTGTCGTTATGTTCGATCGTATATTATTATTATTATTATTATTATTATTATTATTATTATTATTATTATTATTATTATTATTATTATTATTATTATTATTATTATTATTATTTCTCCTGGGTCTCGATAACCAGCTTCAAAATAAAATGCATACCTGGAATTTTGTAAGAATAACCTTTGAAGACCTATTTATTCGAAAAGAATTTTGTATAATATTGTATATCTGTAAACGTTAAGCGATAGAGAAAACGTACTTCACGAGAAATATGGACTCTTTAAAACACACACATTACTTTAAATATTTGGGTGGCACCAACCATTCCCGAGATATATGTTATAAATGATTCTAACTGTAAATACTTAGCCACTATTTTTAAAGTCATACCAACATTCGTTGTTTCTCGCGTTTCCATTGAAATAGTATGAGATTTAAGGACAGCATATAGCGTCTGGTTCTTAAACATTTGACTATCGCTGTTCTCTCGATATATATAACGAAATGTGTAATGCAGCTATTTCTGCAAACGTATGTGTGTATTAAAATGTAGCACATAGAAACATAGTTTCTAGTAAGAATAGTTTATATCCCACCAATAAACTATAGAGGGGTAAAGAAAGTCACGTGAATGTATCACATCAGATTTTTAAAACAAAAATGCACAAGTAAATGTAACTTAACGACAATAAGCCCAGAAATACTACTACATGCTTTTCTAAAAATTCCAAAAAGTAATTACACATGATTTTTCTCTACTACTTACCTAATAGTTAGAAGAAGTATTGTATTCCACTTAAAATTTTTATATCGGTATTTCGACACAAATGGATATTTTGAGGCCCCCGGGTTCTAGCAAAATAAGTTTGTTTGTGTGTGTAAACAATATACATAACTCAAAAACATAAAGTTGGATAAATATTTTACTTGGTATTAGAATTCAAAACTTCCCAAATAAATGAAACGAAGAAATTTCAAGAAATGCACCCACCACAGACTGCAGTATATATGGGAAACATTTGGACATTTTTTACTTTCTCAAAAGTAGCTCTTAGTGATTTTTATTAAAATACAACTAGTTAAACAGAATCAAATAACAAATCAATAGCACATCTTGAATTTTGTGGGCATAGCAATTCTATTAATTCCGTGGTGAAGCATAACAGACAGACAAAAACTTAATACACAAAAATGTAGATCTTTTTAAAGCACACCGTTTATTTAAAGTAACTTAGGCACTTCATGGATATCCAGGTTATTGTCCTCTTTTTCACTTTATCGACTACGTATAGTAACTAGGGGAAGTATTGCATACCACCAAAAAATTTGATACCGAGATTTCATCGGAAATACATGTTTTGAGGCCCCCTGAATCCAAAAAAATGCAATTTTAGAAAAAGGACCGCGTGGGTGTATGAGTATAGCATTACTCAAAGTCGGATAAATACCAAACTTGGTATTTAGGTTCGGTATCTTTCAAAGATGTGACACGAAGATTTTCAGGATATCCTCCACTTGAGACCACCCTTTATATGGAACATTTTTCGAAAATTTTGATTTTCTCAAAAATAGCTGTAACGGTTTTGATTAAAGTATCATAGATTTAAGATATTTTCATGCCAAATAAAATGTGTAATTTGAATTTTCTGGGAATGTTTTCAAACGTCCTCTTAATTCTGAATGGCTTTTACTTAACTAGTAAAGCGTAAGAGATAGACAAAATTTGTCTATACAAAAAATGTAGATCTTCTTAAAACGCAGAATTTATTTTATATGTGCATTTTTTGTGAAGTGAACAATTTCCGATATCTTCCTTGTTATTTGTTTGAATTTTCCAATACTTATACTTTTTCAGAAATGGGAAGTCGTTATTCGATTTTTTTATGTCCTGGACACCAAAGAGAATGGAATGCTCCAACATAGTAACCAGCTCTTAAAAGATTAAGGTCTACCATATTCCCCTAGTAAACGAAGAATAAGCGTTTGTAAAAATACTTTGTACAACAGTAGAGAAAGTCATGTGAATTCAACACATCAGACTTTTTTATAAGGCTCTGTTGCTATTGTGTTGGTTCTCTTGATGTGATGGCAAGACTATGGAATTTTAAGTCCACACTATAGCAGCCCACCTTTAAACATTTGAATATGGATTCGGATACCTCTATCCCCCTTGTACCTACAACGAAAGATGCAGTAAAGCTATTCCTGCAAGGATTTGTCTCGATTAACATGGAGTAGATCGAAATACAAGCTTCTTAAGAACAGTTTGCTTGAGCCATATAAAACAAATTAATGTGATACATTCACATAACTTTACCCTCTGTATCTATTATTGTGTATACATGCTACTCTTAGTAAAACTTATTTTCCTATCTAGTACATATAACCCAAATATACCTTTGCAAAAATAACTACGTTACGTATAAATACAAACAGAACGGCGATAGTCAAATGCTTAGGAACTGAACGGTATATGCTGGCCTTAAAATTCCACCCTGTTTCCATAAAATCCGAGAAACTACTGAAAATCAATGGTACTTTAATAGAATGTCAACCTTTAATAACGGATATCTCAGAAACGGCTTATGCAACAAAATAACTTACTGGAAGTAAATTGTGTATTTTAAAGACATATCCATTTTGCATTGATTGTTTTCGTCTATTGATTTTTAAAAATTATATAAGATTATACGAAAGTCCTTCCAATATAGGAGGATTTCCTAGGCTATTCCCAGAAAATTCAAGATATACATTTTCTTTGCCAGATATGTCTTTCATATATGGTATTTAATCAAAATCGTTAAAGCAATGCTTTTAGAAGACCTGAGTTTTCGAAAACTGTTCTATGTAAAGGGTAGTTGAGGTTGGGAGGTTTTCTTTCTAATATTCGTGTCTTGGAAGATAACAAACTGAAATACTACGTTAGATATTTATTCGACATCTCATTTTTGAATTATGCAGTTCACAGACAGACGCACTTACATACACACGGACATGTTCCAAAAGTGCTTTATTTGGATTCAGGGCGCCTCAAAAGAGGAATTTCCGATTAGGTCTTGTATCGAATTTTGGGTGGAATACTTACTATACGCAGTAGAGAAAGTAATAAGGGGTAGTGATTACAGAAAGTAATGTGACTTAGACGTTTATACTGTGTAAGACAGTTGGCTTGTGTACTACGTAAACAAATAATATACACACATAAAGCTGAGCAAACATCTGGATATAAAAGAAAAACAAACAACTCAACAGAAGAAATTAACGTGGTATTCTAGAGCCGTCTTCCTTGCTGCCTGCATTGCGAGGGGATCATATTCAATTCCCAGTAGCGATAAACGGAATTTTCATCTGCTTTAAGCTTTGTTACGGAGAGTGCACTTAAGCTTATGTGATCTTTGGGAACCAACCAGGAAATTAGCTGCTCTGATTCTCGCAAAACGCGTTTGAGTACTATGGAGGAGGCGGCATGCTGACATTTCGGACCTATTACTGCATTCTAATCCATAAGTATGCACCATGTATAAATGTTGAATCTTATAGCAACAAAACCTCCTAAACAGGATAATTCTGTCTCTATGTCATCTACTTCCACTTTAAAAATGTGTACATTGTTTACTGATATTGAAGATGGAAAGTCAGTTTGGAGATGATGCATTATATTTCGACTGTTGGGGAGCCGAACTTGAAGTAGTAGCAACCGCACGTATGGTAAAAAGTTTCCGGTAGCCTTCGCCCCAAACGTACTTTCCGGTGGCCTTTGCCCAAAATGATTAAAAAATATTAACTTCATAATTTTTATTGCTGCGACTGAAGAATGTAGGCTTACACAGATTATAATTTTACTTCACTGCTTTTATTAATGCTTGACACGAAATTAAATAACACTTCACTGATATATAGAGAGAGACAGAGCTGTGAGATTTTTTTATTAATTACTTGCACTTTTTAACACGTAAACTAGTTTTGTCACACACAAAATACATATTAAATTTCTCGACGACACATCTCGCGTCCGGTTAGGAACACTGTCTACAAGCAACTGACTTGATTTCTACCGCCTAAATTTGTAAATTTCTGTATTTCAAGTCTCTGATTGGTTATTCCCAATCCAATAGAATACCTTTTATTTAACTTAAACTTTTTTCTGTTGTTAAATGGCTATTTTATAAACTGTCTGAAAATTTGCATTATTGTTGCTCCAATAATGACCAGTAGCATTATTAAACTTTCTTACTCATTATTGCTTCAAAGCCACCTCATTGTTAGCAACTTTTAACCTATTATTCTCACAGCTCTCACATTATTAAATTACGCAATACATTCACATAACATTATTGAACATGTACACAATAATATAAACATATACAATGCCTGTAATATAGACTTTTATATATTGTTACATACACATATTGCTTTAAGGTGGGCTGTTATTGAATTTATATAATTAGACTGAAATCATTTAAGTGTTAAAAATACTGCCTCAATATTAACGTGAGTATCCAATACGATGCTATGTAATTTTGAGGTTTATATGTTTTCCTAGAATTAATGAACTCACTTCATGTATTAAAACTAACAAGAGCAGATTCTGGGAAGGTCATGTTTCCAAAGAGGGGAAAAATTCATTAAATTTGTAAAACACATTTAATTTTAATACACGTTAAACTCCCATTCTCCAAGAATAGATAATGAAAAAGGGTTTCGAAGAATCCTACCAAAGTCAATATTTGAGGGGTGTGTGAAAGAGTTTTCAATTCCCTATTTGAGGCAAGCATTTCATTAGTATATACACCTCCAATTAATGAGCTTTCGAAGTATCATACTTCCATTTCGGTATAGAAGTGAAATTCATTAGCTTACGAATTGCTTGCTTAGTTTTCCGCGAATTTTCCGTAAGTTTCTATTTTAAATATCTACAGGTTATGAATTTTATTAATACGAACACTCATTGTTTACTTTCACTATCTTTTACCACGTAAGCAGAAGATGTATTGCATTCCACCTAAAATTTTGTTACCGAAGATTTCACTGGAAATATGATTATTCAGAGTCCCTAAATAAATAAAGTATTTTCATAAAAAAAGTCTGTGTGTATGTAAGACAGCTTAGCTCAAAAAGGAAAAGTCCGTTAAATACTACTTTTTGTCTTTAAGTTCATTGTCTTTCGAGGATGCGACAGAAAGGTTCTCAAGGAAATCTCTCACTTCAAACAACGCCTTACATAGAAATATTTTCGTTATCTTTTATTTTATCAAAAATGGCTGTAACGATTTTCGTTAAAACCTTAGGTTTAAGATGTTTCTATATTCAATTGAAGGTACGTTTTGAATTTTCTGCGAAAAGCCTGGCAAGTCAATCTCCTTAAGGCACAAAATGTAAGCCCAGCAGACTTTTTGTGTCATCAACCATTTCCGAGATATTATTTATTGTTGGTTTTAATTATCGAATACTTTATACATTTCTTAAACTCCTAATGTTTTATTCGTTCCCTTCTTGTGGCCGTGCAAAAGGGAACGGAATTAAAAAGTCATCACGTAGCGATGAACTTGACTAATGCCTTGCATCTGGAAAGGAATGTGTAATGATAAAATGTATTTAAATTTGTAATTTTATTAACATCTAGCGAAATAATAAGATAGCTTAAGAATAATTCATAGAAATGATTAGAGCAGGTTATGTAATTGGAACAAATCCAATTTTGTGTGTCTTTTAGCTTAATCTACGTTTAAACAAAATATTGCTTTACTTTTATACCCTCCTTTGTTGGTGTAGTAATCTACATATGCGTTAGGTTTACAGTACCATCAGCAATAAAAGCAAAACAACTCGACCTTCCCCTTTTCAGGCCTATTCGTGACATGCAACCTATCTCTTGTTCATGCCTTCCATTAGAGAATGACTGCAGAGATTGCCTGTAGGAATTGTTCACCGCAGGGACGGCATTACCGGATGGAATAAAGCATGAGGAATATCGAACTACTGTTCCCTGTATTGAGATTCAGGTTGTGACTCATAATCAATGGCACATATGATACTAGAATAATATTTGATTTTAAGTTGTACCGTTTATGAAATATATTTCCAAAATTACTCAAACAAAAGTGGTGAAAACTACGTTGATTGTCACATTTTTTAAATTTTTGTTACAGATACAATTTGGTACATTTTAACAGTTGTTTACTTATATTGTTCACAACTATAGCACTTAGAAATAAAATCTTAAATTGTAAGCTATATGCAATGTACACATTGTTAATTTTTTCGCTGCTGCATCATTCATACAATTAGCGACCACTTTGTTCTCATCAACCACCTCTAAGATATCCATTATTATATTGGTTTGGATGTTTCATGCTTTCTCATCATTTTAAGTGCTGTCGCTACTTTGTTGTTTATCGCGATATGATGGAAAGTATAGAATTCCATAATCTGGGTTCGCCCTGTTAAAATCAGTCCGTTAGAATTTTTAATTGCAATTATAATCCAATTATAATTTTACCACTGATTTCTAAGTAAAGAAACTTACATTTTTATCACAAAACGAATTCAAACAAAATTTTCCAATAGATGTCTTTTTTAATTTTATTTGAATATACTTTTGAGATTTGTGTAATAATTATTCCAGAAAAAGAAAAACAAAAATGTTGTGTACTAAAAGGATTAAATATGGAATGATATATTGAATGACAAGCATAGCGTTACATGTTCGAAATCATAAATCTCCAGGTATCACCTTGAGAAAAAAACTGCAAATCACTACATTTCTGCCGTTATAAAATTTAATAAAAATAATTCTAACCTGTATATAACTGTAGCCCCTTCTCACTTAACTTTAATGGTGAAATTATTAAACTCGGCAAGTAAGCTGGAATTACAGTAGGTATGAAATCATAACTAAGAGTTGAAGGTTACTAATTCTCACTTGATCTCATGTTGGAAAAATCTTTCTCAAGAAATTAATTTGGAATAAGTACGGAGTACAACCGCCTCTAACGTCAATTAATTCTGTCTGAATGTGACTGGTAAATATCATTAAACTTAGCATTAAATGCTTGTTACAACGAAATATATAATTAAAACAAGCAAACTAATTATTTCTATCTTAATATCGGTAGTGGAAAGAATTAAACTTGGAAACTAAAACTAATTTACAGCGAGTACGGAATGTAATAAACCTGTAACTGCAATTAATTATTACTAAATGAGGCTGGTAAACTCGTTAAGCTTGGCAAATCAAGCTAAATACACCTGATAGAGAATTATAACAAGCAGGTTACTACAGTTACTCGCCGTTCAATATAAATACTTAAATAATTAAACTTGTCAAGTAAAAATATTTTATAATTACAAGAGAATTATAAAATCTAGCTGGCCTACCCCCTGTTAAACTCAAATGACAAATTAATTCATTTTATTTGCCTAACACTCTAAATTATTGTGCAATTATCCAGAGGATTTTTATGGTGAATCCTCGCTTTTAGCCTCATCCCCTGATATTCACGCAAAAGTATATTAAGCATCGGCCGAATGTTTGATTTCCTTAAGCTCTTCCGAACAGTCTTCCAAGTTCTGGAAATTCTGTATAGCTTATACATATGTTTCGGCTGTGGAACAGTAATCGGTCGGAATGGTCTAGTAATTTGTTGGATAAGTATCGTTGGTGAAATGTTAACCATTGTACCTTCTCTTTGGTACTTTAGTTATTTAATAACATAAAAGCTAAATAGTTTTTTAACAGATACAATGGGGATGAGCCCTTCTTATCGTCGATACCTTAATATTTACGATACTCGGTGTTATCGAAGTATACCTAATTCTTTGAGAAAAACCTTCGATACTTTTACATTTTTAAGTTTTACATTATTGCAAGTTGCTGTGTATAAAGAATGAAAGGAGTGCGAGTCAATAGCTTCACGTTATTGTCTTGCACATGTCTTCACAGATATCATAGTTCTTGAAAGACCTTGATTGCGTTTCCTGTGTAGGTAAATGAATGCAACACTCCACACACTCTTGCATCTAAATGAAAACGTGCAAAACCATGGGGGAAGTAGGGGTACTGGTTTTACATGCAGCGTGTAACTGAGTTGTGAATGAAGCTGATTTAGCTGGCGCATTAAATCAGGTTTTTGCAATAGCCTGGCTTGGTGATTTAATCTCAGCCATTACATTTAGCTACTCCGGTGACCAAAATCTGTGAATGCTGCAAAGACAAATCAGAACCTAAGATTTGAGATAATGCAGCGCAAGAAAATATTTATTCTTTCCTCTTAAGTGTTTGTGTTTACCCTAGTCAAACCTTTGTATTAAACATACATATGCTAATGTGTGAGGATGGGTAGTCTCTCTAGGCTTAATCAGCAGACTTACTATGTTTCCGAGTGTTATATGGCTAATTACGTATTACTGGATTAAAAAAATACATATGTTATGTGGCAGTTATGAATAACGGTAGAATGGTGTAACACACACATTATTTTAGTTGTATGAGTTTCATGTAAAATATATATTAGTTTATATTTTCAAGAATTCAAGATAAAGAGGAATTGCTAGTACTTATGTTTCTATGGATAGAAAATATTTTAAAAGAAGGTATGCAGCACTAAATATAGTTACATAAAAACGGAAGCAAAGAAATTATTATTATTATTATTATTTATTAGCATTGACTAACATAGGCGATGTATAAGTTGTTGCATTATTAATATAAAAAATCTCATGTGTTACACTCACATGACTTTCTCTATTCTTGTACAAACTATTTTTACAAACGCTTATTCTCCATATGCTTCATGTTAATGGAGATGTCAATCTTATTGCTAATTTTCTTGCAGATGCAAGGGGAATATGGTAGGCTTTAAGCTATAGTCAAATATTTTAATATCTGGTTGCTATGTGAAGCATTCCATTCTCTTTGCATTACCAGGACAAAAAAAAATGCATAACGAATTTGAGAAAAAGTATAAGTATTGGAAAATTTAAGGGAATAACAAGCAATGTCTCGAAAATGGTTCACTCAACAAAAAAAGTATATGACATAAATTGTGTATTTTAACGCGATCTACATTTTTGTGTAGTAAACGTTTGTCTATCTCTTATGGTTTACCAGTTATGCAAAAGTCGTTCACAATGAAGAATACTTTTGGAGTCATTCCCAGAAAGTTCGAGATATACATTTCATTTTGTCATGAAAATATCTTAAACGTATGGTATTTTAATCAAAATCATTAGAGCCGTTTTTTAAAAAATTAAAAGTTTCAAGAAATGTTCCATGTAAAGGCGAATCTGGGGTGGGGGGATTTTCTTGAAAACTTTCGTGTCGCATCTCTGGAAGATACTGAACCTAAATACCATGTTTATCCGACTGTTCGTTTCTGAGTAATGCTTTTCATATAGACACACACACGGACATGTTTCCAAAAGTGCCTTTTTTGGATTCAGGGGGCATCAGAACATGTATTTCCGGTGAAATCTCGGTATCAAATTTTTGGATGGAATACAATACTTCCCCTGCTTACTATATGTAGTACAGAAAGTAAAAATTGCTGCCGATTGGAGAATTCAAACAGTAGCAATTTAGGTATTAGCTCCTATACATTACAAAATTGATTACGTGAGTTTATATACATAAAACTACGAATAATAAAACGGTTCGGAGAGAAAGAAATCGCCTTTATAATTCTTATTATAAAGTAAGTATCGGGTATCGAGTATCGAGAAATGGTGGTATCTTCCTATCACCAATATACAACGAATAGAGCTCTTGAATATGAAGATATGGCAGTCCCACTCCAAGCCTCTAAGTTAACCGCTTTGGAAAAGGGACATAGTCTTTGATCACCGAGGAAAGAGTCTTCTCAGTTGTTAATTGTAAAATACTTGTCCACGGTTTTCTAATGTCTATACAGAATTATTTAGTATTCTATGCTAGCGAACTTTATTACAACATTAATACAAAGAAAATAAAACAAAAAGTTTCTTAAATGAGTGTTAGCAATTGGTTTGAGCATTAGAATCTTCGGTACATACATCCATAGAATTACAATCACGTTTATTCAGAGATTTTGATGCTCTTTCATTACACAAGCATCTGTAATGTTTGATAAATGTAAATTAAATAAATATAACATAGGATTAATACATGTATAAACAGGTACGCTGTCAATTTTAAGCTCTGTCTTGTGTTTGATTATGTCTTGCATAATAGCAATATAAAATTATTGCTTGGAATAAAAGGTAACCGACTTTTGCTTCTACAAGACATGTATTCTCTGTGGAGTAGAATAAGTATTTTCTACACCATGTAATTCTCAAAAGAAATTTCTATAAATCTTTTTTAGTCTTTAAGTAATTTATGAATTTAAATTAGAAGGTGTTTGTAACTCACGACCATGGTAAGGAGTAGCATTTTTAATGGTGAAAAGATTATCAAACTCTTTTAGTGATTTTTGGGGATCTACAACACATACATACAAATTTTCTTTCTTTATAATATTTATAACTGTATTTGTGACGTGAATATTACTGGTGAAAACTTTGAGCTTGATAAAAAAGACTAATATTAGAGGTAAAATTATAACGTACATTAACGTTAATTACTTTACACAGAGTGTGATTGGTCGAAAAATTAACTTAGCCAATGGAACTATGTCACATCGAGTATTTTCAGTAAACTTACAAGTATAATTTATTCTCACTGAATGTCAGTGGTTAACTTATTGGGCTTAAAGAAAACCGAACTGCCATGTATATGCAATTTGAACTATTATGCAATAACATAAAATTTTAATTGATATCACGAGTAGAATTACCAATCCCCAAAAAACGAAACTATGTACATGTGGAAAAAGAGAAGGTACGAAATGGTGCTTAACTTTCGCTGATATAACTACATAAGGAAATTAATTCCATACTGTTTCATTGCAATCGCGAGAAGCAACTAAATGTTGACAGGACGTGAGAATGACCAAGTAATTGTGTGTGTAGTACGCTTTCGCTTATCGCTTAACCCTTATCAGTTATACAAGATTGTACAAAATTCCTTCACGGGCTATTCTCAGAAAACTCAAGATATACATTTTATTTGGCGTGTAAATATCTTAAATTTTAATAAAAATTATTAGAGCCATTTTTTTAGAAAATAAACATTCCGAAAAATCTCCCACGTAAAGGTAGTCTATGATGGGGGATTTTCTTGAAAATCTTTGTGTTGCACTTTTGGAAGCTACTGAACTTAAATACCAAGTTTGGTGTTGATCCGACTTTTCATTTTTGAGTTATGCTGTTCACAGACACACGGAACGTTTTCTAAAAATCCTTTTTTTCGGATTTAGAAGGTCTCAAAAATGTATTTCTGGTGAAATATCGATATTGAATTTTTGCTTGGAATACAGTACTTCCGCTACTTACACGTAGTAGAGAAACTAAAAGTAAAAGAGGCCAGCAAGTTATTTCCCTTGTTTACATAATTATGCTGTTTCTGTATTTTAAACTCTTTTACAGATACTCGCTATTTAAAGTAATTTGTGGGAGCTAATTCATTATCGTCACACATCTTCCCCCATCCTGCAAACAACGTTCGTCGTCTCGCTGCTTAAGAATTTGAGTCACAAGTAGTGTTCTAGCGTTAAACTGCTTGGACAAAACTCCTTTTATATGAAAATGCCCTGACGCACACTTTCGCGCCAATAATTGTAACAAATGTTTTGATTTGTGCTTTACATAGGATTGTATGAGAGTTTGATTGCTCGTATTTCTACTGTCATGCTTCTAGCGTCATTTGGGAATTCCTTACATCTTTGTATTTTTCTTAAATCGGTCCTCTCTCTCATACAAGCTGTCATTTCCCCAAATCCCTGTGCTGCTTCTGGGTTTGGGGGGATTCCACACTGTGTCTGTCTCATGCTCTCGTCGGTGCTTTTTTGGGGGTTTCAACCAAGTTTCCTTGACTGTGATTTTAATTCATTTATATTTTATTCTAAGTTGATTTTTATAGCTTTTTGGTCCTCCGTTTTATACAAGTTCTTACTTTTATGAACACTCTGTGCTTCCAAAGTCCAGATGATAATTACTTTAATTGTTATCTGCTTTCCCAACGTATGCTTTAAGTTGTTCCATATATATATATATATATATATATATACATACATACATACATACATACATACATACATACATACATAGTAATAATATTTGATACATGTGTACATGGTCCCGTTCCCAACAAGAAATATGTTCTAGTTCTTAAATAGAGCATCAACAGCATTACGCTCCTACGATTGTCAAGAGAGGTCACGTTTTTGAGTTCCAACGTCTGAGGTTGGAGGCAGCATGACGGTGAATGACATTACCTCGCCACCTTTGAGCTAGATCATGGACTGAAGCCAAAGGGAGAAAAGAGAGTCTTTCGCCGAGAAATAACAACCCTGCGGGGTCGAGCCACGCCGAGGAATGACATAACCATCGAGGGTCCAACAGTTTCGGACTTTGAAACTTCTGTTATCATGTGTGGTTGTATGTAAAGCAAAGTTTCATATATCAGACTAGACGTCTCGTTTATCATGGCTTGTCCTAAATTGGAACTTAAAAGGAGTTAGGTTATTATAGTTTCTATAAAACAATTTGTAAAAAAGTAAGTTATCGTTGGAAATAGTGCCATTCATCTAAGGAAGAAGGAACGTTGCAATTCCTTAGGGTTTCATATATATTTTTAAGCTTCTGTCCTCCTAATGTTTCTTATATGCCAAAACAAGTTTGAATTAGGAAAGCAAGTAATATATAGGTGCATATATACCTCAAGAAATGTGCAAATACTTCAGTTATTAAGTCTGGACACGTAATGATGTTTAATAAATTTCAACATAGATATAACCAATTTGTTATCTGATTTATCAAGTAAACTTCCTTTCCGATTCACCTTTAAGGAAATTAAGGAAATAAGATCCACTCCTCTGGGCAGTAAAACAAAATCATAAACTTAAATACGTTATACTATATTATTTACAATGCCTCTTTTATTTACATGTGTTCTAATTTCTTTTTAGTTCCTTTTTTACTATACAGGGTGGATAATTTAAGTTGAGAATATACAGTATCTCCAAAACTAAGCGTTGTAGAAAGAAATTCTTGGATAAAAGCTTCTTGATATTGTGGAAGAAAGTATTTACTTTCCCCCATAATGTCAAGCAACTATTCAAGACATTTCTTCCCACAACATTTAGTTTTTGAGATACTGTACAGTCTCGACTTAAATGGTCCATCTTGTATATCATTTGCTATTTGTTTACCTAAAGCTCATTACCATATCTGTGACTATATTATTTATAATAGCTTGTGAATTAATTGTGGGGCGGGTGTTCCCCTACAGTTGGAAGGGTTCAGAAAGTCCTAAATACAATTTTAGTCTAGCTGAGCAATACTAATGAATATAGTTAAAACTCTTACTTAAAAATCTTTCTCACTGTGAGTTACGAACAGACTGCCTAAGAGTGCAAACTGCACGGCCAAACATGTGCTCCGGTAATCTTGGGGATGAAACAAATCGGAGTCTCATTAACTCCTGAAAATTAATATATATATATATGTTAAATTAGCCATAAATAATCAGTAAAATACACTGACCAATAAACGCAGTTAAAAAAATCGACATATATTCAGAAGTAAGAGCCCCTATCGGTTGTTGGTAAAAATATGCGACTTGTTACGAAATTACAAATAAGGGGTAAACTAAATGGCAAAAATTGTGTGTTTATTTTTTGTACAGTTATAGAAATTAGAGTTTTCTCTCTAAATTTGTAAATATTTTATCACTGTGAGTACAATGTTTTACTTTAAATATCCTGCATTTGCCATTTTATACTGAGAATTCTGCCAAATTCCTCAGAAAACTAATCACAACTCTTACACAGTTTGGAATAGAGAGGTTAACTATATTTTGTGATTAAATTCTTGTTAGGTCCACCATAATAATACTATCTTCACTCAGTCTTATAGATCAAAGTCAAAATTCAGCTGAAGATGGTGTGAACTGTACCACCTCGAATACTTCTATACCACCTATAAGATTGAGAGAAGCTAATGTTAATAATGTTGAATTAAGAAGCTTTTAATTACAAAATAAAGTTTGCTTCAATGTGGATAGTGCTCCCTTTTACATCAGGGTTAGCTTTATCCCATCTTTTAGGGGAACTTTACTGAGCGAGGTGGTGCCGCGTTAGCGTGCGACTCGCATTCGGGAGGTCCCGGGTTCGATTCCTGGCGACCGCCCTCTCTTACCCAATTTTTTGTGAATTCTCCGGATCAGCAGGCGAATTCTGGAATGGTTCATCTTCTACCACGACTCTCTTGACCCCCATTTCGTGTACCCATCATCTTCCTTGTCATCTGTTTCAGGGTTGTGGAACCAGACGACGGTGATCGGCGGGTTGCGGCTGGACGATGGCTATACGCTCTGTGGAAGTTTCATCCTGACGTTGAATAGCGAATGCTCGTATGGACAGGCCTCTGGCTACTTTCCGGCGGGAGCTCCTTTGGAGGACTCGGAGGCATGGGGCCCAATAGAGTGGACTCGGTCGACGTTGGAGGCGTTCAATCTAGAAAGACTAGGGACACCGCCCGTCGTCATCTGGATCTGATCGCCCTTCGAGTGTCTCCTCTCATCCCTCCCTCTCGAGGTCACGTAGAAGCTAATATATGAGAGATTGTTTTCTAGATTTGCTTTGAAGAGCTTCTGGTGTGGATAACATTTTCTGTTATAAATTGCCCGTTTTTACGTAACTATTGAATATAACTGAATAAAATGTTTTCATTATACAAACAACCTCTAATCTCTTTTGTGGATCTGCTTTGCTGTTAATAATATGGTTAGTTATTTAAGAAAACAATAACTGATACTTTTTTATCAAAAGATGTTATAATGAATTAAAAAATCCTGTCTTCGTTTATCAGCCAGCTAATTGTATGAAAGTAAACCGATGTACCTAGAGGGCATGCATCTACATCGTGTAAAACGTTCAGTTTAATGCCCTAAAATGTAGCTTGAGATAATTATTAATAAATGTAGTAGGTTTATAATTTGTAGGATAGTCATTTTAAATACACACACACACACACACACACACACTGAAAGGACTAAAGGACATCTGAGTGCGAGAATAATGTAGCCTCTATAAGTAATGTCTTTGTAATGTCTTAGGATGGAAAATAACACCTCATCGTGGCGCTCACCGAGAAGCGCACAGTATCTTTAATGCACACACCCCATGGACCATATCACAGAAGGCAAAGTTGGACGGTATACAACACATGCGATAACCACCAAGCATAGTCAGGTATTAGGCCACCGGTCCTACCCGCAGGTTCCTTGCGATAGAGAAAACGTAGAAAAGCCTGTGGACCCCGACGAAAAAACTTTTGATACATCCCACCTCAGCGCAAAAGTCGAGCACGGTAACCGTCCAGCAATACAACAGGGCACAGCGGTACAGGCTATAGGCACGGCGTAACAGACTAGTGCGCGAGCGTCCAGATAACAGTGAGCGACGGGTCAGCCAAATACCACGGGGCAACCGAAGAATGGCCGGGAAAAATGCAGAAGTACAGAATGACCACTCGCGACCCAGACAGTGCTGACGGAAAAAGGACGTAACATACAAATTCTCACGTAAACGAAACACAACACAGGCATAGGGCTCAACCGACAAATAAATTAATGTATAAGCCCTTACTAAAATCCATCCTATAATTAAAATTTCTAATAGACTCTGTTGTTTAATCGATAATCCACGTTAAACCTTACTTATATTAATTGTTGTATATCGCTGTTTAAGAATATTTTTTAGATAACTTTCTGAACATATAAATATATAAATAAGATGAACGTAAACAACTAAAATTTCATAATGAACACAGCCCTCATAACACAGAATGTACTAATATTTAAGCAGAAGTACATGTAAATATGTTTAATTAATCGTTCACAACAGGATTAATATTTCTGGTGCTCTTATCCAGTAAAATGCAACTTAAAAGTAAATATTGGTATGAATTTGTAATAATTGGACTACCTTCATTGCCTAAACTACTACGGTGATTTATGAAGAACTGATACACTTATTTCTTTAATTGTTTCAAAACAAGATATGCTAGCGGCAACTTATTATACCTGAAATTCAGATGAACTTTGGGAGATTATTTACCTCTATAGCAAATACTGAAAATGTCCTCCATCCTGCATAAGACACAACTCAACACGTCGTTCCATGTTACTGGCTACTCGTTGGAGGACTCTGTTGTTAATAGCTTGAATCTCCTGTGTAATGTTGTGCTTTAGATTGTCCAATGTCTGGGGACGTGTGGCATAAACCTTGTATTTTAAGTAACCCCATAGAAAGAAGTCCGATGTAAAATCCGGAGATCTCGATGGAAATTATCCGGTCGTCAAAGAATCTTGCAATTAGTGCCATGGATTCATTTGATGTATGCTATGTAGCGCCGTCATGCTGCAAATATCTTTGACTCAGCTCTACATCGTCTAGTTGTTCAGCAAACTTCATGAAAATCCTTTGGTACCCTGTAGTGTTCACATTGTTTTAAAAACAATTGGTCCCAGTATTCTCTGTGTGGATATTGCACTGGGTGTATAGGTGTTTCATGAATAACATGTGGATTTTCACCGGCCCAATAGCGTGAGTTGTTTGAGTTCACATAGCCAGATAAATGGAACCATGTTTCATCTTTGAACCAGGTGATGGACAACATGGCAGGGTTTTGCACAATGAACGCCTGAAAACGACAATAATTCAGTCGTCTATCCTTATCTGGTTGCTGTAACTGATGAACAACCGTAATCCTATACGGCTTTAGGCCTGAACTTTTCACAGCTCTCTGACACATTGGGTAGCTATACCCTGTCTCCTACGAGAAATGTCTTAATTATTTTTGGGTGACTGATCCAGTCGTGCTGTTACGTCAACAACAACCGTGGGTAGTCTAGAGAAACGAGTTTTGCACTTTTTCACTCACCGGAGGTCCATTTGTTTCCAATTTGTTCATAGTCCCAGTACTGCACTTCTTTGGGGAGGATTCCAAACACCAAATTCTGTCTGGTATGCCCTTTGAGTAGCTGAATTCGTATTGCTTTACAAGGAAGAGTCTTTTATTTAATGTGTACTCCATTTTCACATTGACTAGAACGAAATCTCAAAAACAGTTGCCTATAATAGAACTAAAAATTACGAATAAAACATGAACATCTGCGCATCTAGTGATAGACAATCGAAACCGCAGAACATTCTGCTTAATTTGGTGCTAAAATTGGGGCACTGAGTGAATTTCCACAGAATAATTTAAGAAAGAAATGTGTCACTTCTTCATAAATCGCCGTGTGTAATCCTGATTGCAAGCATCCTTTAGTATTTGTTTCCTTCTCTAGACTCAAACAACTAAACAGATGGTTAAGGCGGCAACGTCTGTGGCCTGCATTTGGGAGGACCCAGGTTCGATCCCCGGCGACCGCCACTCTGACCCATACTTTTTCGTGGTATCCCCGGATAGCAAGTTTCCCCAGTGGTTCTCTGCCACGACTTCCTATCCATCATTTCTGTGTCATTCTGTTTCCCTTTCATCTTACAGGTATGCTTTTAGGTTTTTTTTGTGTATGGCGGTGTCGGATAGATGCCGTGTAGCTCCTGTGTGGTTCCTTAATTTCATCCCTTCCTCTTGAGGGTGGAGGCACAATGGGCCTATCTAGGACTTTGTGCATGAGATGCCACCTCAGTTCAACTACCTATTCCTAAACCTAGATTCAAACAGGTAAAAGAATGTGATGTCATGCATTTACATGAACTCTTTACCCCTATCTTTATTAGTGGGTATACAAACTATTCTTACCAAAGCTTATTTTTCCGTCTACTACCTACACCTTAATCCTAATAAACCTTTGCAAAATAGCTATATTATCGTTATACATAAAAAGAGAACGATATTCCAGCGTTTAAGAATTGGAATCTATATAACCTATATGCTGACCTAAAAGTTTAATATGCAATAGCAAAAAACAATTATATATTGATAGGACTTTTAACAGATTTACGTACTGATGAAAAATTTGAACCATTAATAACGGTTATCTCAGAAATAGCTTATGCCACAAAAACTTACTTGAAATAAATTGTGTGTTTTAAACAGATCTACATTTTTTGTGAAGTATCCTTTCTTCTATCCCTTAACGTTTACCAGTTATACAAGATTATATGAAACTCCTTTCGAATGAATGGGACTCCAAAGGCACATATATAATTCCTAGGTGCACATATATAATTCAAGATGATATGCATTTTATTTGCCATAAATTTACCTATTTAATACATGATATTTAATCAAAATCGTTAGAGCCATTTGTTAGAAAATAATTATTTCGAAAAGTGTTCCATCTAAAGGATAGTTGGAGTGAGAGTCTTTTGTTGAAAATCTCTGGAAGAACTGAAATACAAAGTTTTATACTTATCCGGCTTTTGTTTTTTAAGCTTTACTGTTCACATTCTCAAAGATACACAACAAAATATACGACATTTTTATAAAATTGCCTTTGTTGTATTCAGGGGCCTCAAAACATGTATTTTCGGTGAAATGTCGGTATAGAATTTTGGAGTGGAATGCAATATCTTCTCTACCTACTATGTACATGGTAGAGAAAGTAAAAATCACTTTGTGAAAAAAATCGTGCATAATTTATACTCCTAATCTATCGTTTCTTCAACAGTAGCACTACTACTAGCTTGGCTCAATTTTATGCATACACTGTTTTGTTTCTGGAGGCCCACAACCCAAGAGCAAGGTAAGCAAAGCCATATGGAGCAGTTTTCTTCATTTGGATAGCACTCCTTAAACAAGAGAATTTATTAGACAATAATGAATTAATTGCACAATTAATCAAACACGTATTTTGAAACGGCGAATATACCCAAGGTTAAACGGAGGTTGCCACCAGGCAGTCGGAGATAAACAAAAGTAAGTCACGCTCTCGTATATCCAGAAAACTCTACAAAGTTCTGTGGAAGATTCCATTGACTGTGTAAGCGACCGTTCTCGCGAGTGAGTGGATCAGTCAGTGAGTTAGCGAGTTAGCGAGTGCATAGCACTGTTCTCTTAGCGAGTGTGTAACGACTGCCCTGACTTGCAGTGAACATTCTCGGTGCAGGAGAGGTTGGAGACGTCTTGTGTTCGACTCCTCAACGAGTGAAGCGAACCACCCGAAGAAGAAGCTGCGCCGTGCGTATTTGGTTACCTTTCGAAGAAAGTGAAGTGATAATGAAACCTCAATTACATTTATACAGTGGCAGTGAAAACTAGTGAACTGAGAGTTCAAAAATTGTCACAATATAAACGAGCCCACAATACACACAACACCAACCACCACATAACATATCCCATAAGAAACAGACAGAATGAGATTTCTCAAAATACATACATGCCACTAATAGTAAAAAATAGTTTTAAAAACATCATATTCCTAGCAAGTTGCACAGAGAAGATGGAGAGAGATGTATGGATGGAGGGGAGAATGTCGGAGAGAATAGAGACAGAGAGTAAGAAAGGTAAGGAATAATGAGAGTAGGGAGACTGCGAAAAAGGAAAGAAGAGAAACTTTTGATAACGAGGGGAGAGAGAGAGAGAGAGAGAGAGAGAGAGGGAAGATTTTACACACTTAAAGGAGTAACGCGAGCACAGCTTCGGGTTCTTATTACAAATGCAACCGTTATTTTCAGCATGAACTTGTGTAACTTTAAGGGTATGGTATATTCTGTAGATTTTTCATGTTATTTTCCATCTACAAACATAATCATATTACTGGTTTTAAGCGCAACTTCACAAGTTTCTATGAAGAAAATACCCCGACAGTACGTTTATTACGGGAGTAACGTTCCAAATGTTTTCTTAACACGCGGATGAATAAACTAGATACAGTTCTGAAACAGTTGCTGTGAAAGCAAAGTCTTAAAATTTGATTCTGCAAGGAAATTTTCTCTTAACACGCGTTAAAAAGTTGAACGTATATTTACATCAAGCGTGGAGGAGAAAGAATGTGTGTTACATTCACGTGGCTTTCCCTAACCATCCTTCTATACACTAATCTTACAAAAGTGTATTATCCCAGCGTCATCGTTTAATTGAGATAAATATTTGATGAAATGGTTATGTTACATCATTTTAGGTAAAAGGAAAACACAACAGGCCCAAGTGATTTTTAAATCTTTTAAAATCACGCCAGTATGTAATGGTTTTGAAACGTCGTTCTCTTTGCAAGAATACGAAAATATAAATAAATGCCAAAGAGTATAAAAGAAGCAGTTAATAAAGCTACAATTTGAAAATTTCAAGCAATTATAAAGAATACATTTCACAAAAGTTTTATTTGACGTACGTTCTGTGTTTTAACGAGATCTTCAATATGGTGTAGTTCGTTTTCATGTATCTCTTACGATCTACAATTATCCAAAAGTCATTCAGAATGAGGAGAACTTCACAGGCTATTTGCTGAAAATTTAGGATATACCCTTTATTTCTCACGCAAATATCGTAAACATATACTACCGGTCAAAATATTTTGAACATCCAGTGAAAGTAATGCAATTCAGCGTTTATCTTGAATTGTTATTTATTCCTCGTAAGCACAAGCAACCCAAAAGTCACTGTTTAGAGTGTAATATTAGTTTTAAAAAAGATAGTATAGTAATACGTTTTGAAAATTTACAAAACAAGTCCCGTCCCGTCATTATCCAGTCATGCTGGGCCACCTATTGTTTTACCTGGGCCCACCCCATCCTAATCCACAGGCGAGATAGAGCGCCCAGTAAGTCTAGCCACACTCCACCAACAGCATATTTCTGACCGTGAATTAGAGGTTGTATTAACGGCAGAAAGCAGTTCGACTCGAACCAAATGGCTTCCAGAAATCCAGCAATCGAGAACAGGTCGCCTGGGTTTAACTGGGCGGAATGTAAAATCGCCACAGTATCTAGCCGCTATTGCGGCTTTACCTGTGCATTAAAATACGCTATAATTTTTACGCATGATTTTATGTTGTGTGTCTGTGGGCAAAGCTTCGCTTCATATGCTACCATTCTCTGGATCTTGGCGAACCACTCGAGCGGACAAGGTCTGAGTGGCGACCAAGCCCAATGCTGCTTAACTTGTACAACCGCTTCCGTGGTTGTGAAATTAAACAAGTCGGTTGGCAGCGAAGTAAGAAAAGATGTGAATATAGGGTTTGGGAATGACCAAGTAAAAGTTGGTGGTTCACTGCTGAACGGTTACTCGTCCAGTTAGTGACCAATCCCAATACAAGTTAACTTGGGGAATGTAAAAGATGAATTTATAGCCCTTATGTCAGCGGTCCAATGGCGTCCTTGGGTAGAGGTAGCTCTTCCATCTTCCGGGGGTTCTGTAATCATAATGTCCCAGGGTATGTGTTTTCAACCAGTAAAGAGCCCAATGAGCCCGCGAGAGTCGTCATTTATATTTAAATAAATATATTCCTGCTTTTCAGAGAGAAATGAACATCTGTGTTAGCATGCATTAAATTAATTAAAATTTTCGATGTGAGAAAAAGAGGTGCTGAAGTTACACAAAAAACGAATTCAACGAAACATGTAACTCTTGTCATTTGGTCTAAAACACAACGAAAAAGCGACAGCAACTTTAAGAAACTACAGAGTATTAAAAAAATTAAGCCATAATAACGCTTATTCTGGAAATGGCTCATGGAGAAAGATAGGCGTAAGTTAATAATTTATTCCTTAGAATAAAACCGTTGTAACAAAATGAAAACAGTTTGAAGGTAATTATTACTATCACATTAAACTTTAACGAGACAATAAAACGTGTCAAGATTTTTCTTCTTTATGTTTAATATCCTATTCGTTTTGTTTAAGTCACCTCTGTATTACACTAACTACCCTGAGTGTCCGCAAACTTTTGGCCGGCAGTGCATGTTATTTTTAATCAAAGTAATTAAAGTAAGTTTTGAAAATATAAAAATAATGAACATTCTCTATGGAAAGGGTAGTTTGGGTTTGGGAAATTATCTTGAAAATATTTGTATTGCATTCATAGAAGGTGTTGAATTTAAATACCAACCAACCATTAAAACTCCTGTATTTAAAATTGCAAATATATTAAAGGCGCATAGAATAATTACGTCTATGCTTATGTTTCTGTGTTTTTAAAATAGCTGTCATAATTTTGCTGTGTATAAGAAACACGTACTGCAATGCGATATTAAACAAATAATGAAATTTCATCACGGTCGGCTGAACTTGAAAATCCTCAGAACACGCGCCAGTAATTTTCCTCGGGAAAAGGAAATACGACGTGGAGGTTTTGCGGAAGTATTCTGAATTAATTTAAAAATTTCAGGGCTAGGTTGGCCGCCAGGTGAGCTACAACAACTTCCGGGTGTTAGTCACGTAAGCTATACATATGGCGCTCTCTCGCCCTCAGGTAACTACATCAGTGACAAAACACATGCGTCCTGGCGTTATAAGCTGTATTAGATTCCGTGACCAGCTCCTACATTTGGCGCACTGAATTATTGATCCTTTAGAAATTCAACATACTCCTATAACATTTCTTTAGTGCAGTTAAAATAGGTAACTATGCAACTAGTAGTAAGTGAGCATTTTTGACGCTCGAAGGTATTTTGCAAGAACGAAACCTAAGCCGAGTTCTGTAATTCATGAGAGCGGTAGTTATACTCATTCCATTGGTTACATACGAGGGCTGATCAACAAAGACTGAGACTGATTTTTTCCTGTAGCTTCCGTGATAGTTTCGTATCTGTAACATAAATATTTGAAAAGAGCGGGTTTTATGTATAATGTTGGTAGGCGGCAGCACTCTCGTATTGGTAGGTTGGTAGTAATGCTCTGTTTTGTAGACCCTACGTGCATTTCGCATACCAGACAATGGAGGTGATGCATTTTTTAAATCGATTGTCACCGGTGATGAGTCATGGCTGCATCATTATGATCCTGAAGGAAAACAAGCCAGCACAGTGTGGAAATCGCCAGGTTCTCCAACACCAAAAAAGGCAAAAGTTGTTCCATCTGCAGGGAAAGTGATGGTGATCACATTTTTTGACTGTAATGGAATGATTTACCAGCATGCAGTTTCCCCTCACACTACTGTTACAGCAGCATACTACACGTCAGTATTGGCTACACTGAGGAAGCACATTGCAAAGAAACGACCAGAGCTTTCTCGGACTGGGTGGCGACTTCATCATGACAATGCACGGCCTCACGTCGCAAATCAAGTCATGCAGTTTCTGGCTCGATTAAACATTACCTGTGTACCCCATCCACATTATAGTCCGATCTTGCGCCCTGTGACTTCTTTTTTATTCCCATCACTAAAGACAAAGCTTAGGGGTATTCGATTTGAGAACTCTGAAGCAGTGCTCAAGAAAAGTGAGGCGATTCTCAAGGACCTGACAAAGAATGGTCTGCAGTACGTGTTCAACGACTGGCAGAGACGCTATAAAAAGTGCATTGATGTAGGAGGGGACTACTTTGAAAAAGATCATGTAAACATTGAATTGAAGTAATAAACATCTGTGAAAAAATCAGTCTGTCTTTGTTGATCAGCCCTCGTAATTTTATCCCCGAATATTTAATGACTACTTAAAAATGCTATGGGTGATATGTAGCTAGAAAGAGAGGGAATGTTGATAGGATTATGGGTATTAGTTAGATGCCAGTTAGAATATATGGACAAACAGAATCTATGGGCAATAGTGAAGAAAAGAAGTACTCTAAAACGTTATAAGGAATTTAGAGGTAATGGAGGGAAGGAGGTGTATAAGTTGTAAAAATACCAAAGTCGGTATTTAGGTTCAATACCTTTCAACACGAAGATTTTCGAAAAAATTCACCCTCCTCAAACTACCTTTATTTGGAACACTTTTTTAAATGTTTTATTTCTAAAAACTGGCTCTAGCAATTTTGATTAAAATACCATGTATTAAAGGTATTTTCTCGACAGAATGTATATCCTAAATTTTCTGGAATTACCTATAAAGTCCTCTTCATTCGGAAGGAATATAATATAATCTTGAATTACTGGAAGAGTTAAGCAATAGGCGAAAACGTATTGCACAAAAAATGTATATCTATTTAAGGGGACACAATAGTCTGAACACATGGAAATTACACCTTAAATGTGTTAAATTACCACTGCTCGTAACGTTCTCAATGGTTTTTTCTGAACGTTTTATGAATTACTCCATAAATGATGATAATTATTTCAAGTAGATGTTAGAATTGATAGCTTATATAGTTGAGTCTGTAAAAATTATCCCATTCAGCAGAAAAATAATAAAATTTACTCTTAAAACATCTGAATTCATGTACCATTTTCTCTGATCCTACTTGCAATACAGAATCACAACTTTTACATGCTTGTTCTTAGTATAATCAGCTATCTTTTGAAACTGAATTATTTAAATATGTATATCGGTTCACTAGAAGTTGAAAAAAAATATATTTTCAAAGTTAAAAAAGTAAAAATGTAGAAAATTAGCAACGTTGTTGCTTTCTTAATATCACTAATATACATTATGAAATTATGATTATGATTCAAAACGTTTAATTATGTGTTGTATACATGTAGTGAAAATTGCAGCTCTCTAACTCTCATACTTTCTGAGAAAAAGGTACATATGTATCGAAAATGTTGTTTTGAGAAAACTGAATTTAAAGCTTGAACATTAAAATTGTAACACACTTCAGTACATTCCAGGATTTTAATCATTTGCACCTTCATTCCTGGATTGCTTCAGCTTTCCTGATTACCTTCTCTTGGTTCTGCCCTCTTTTGTTAATTGCTGAACTGTTCCTGTGCATATATAGTCGTTTGTGTTTGAAAGATACAAAAATGTTCTAAAAAGGGGCGTTGCATTGCAGCTTTGAAGGAATGCAGACTAGCATTTAAGTGGTATTGAAATGTCTTAAAAATCTCTTAACCCCCAAAAAGTATCTATTTTCTGAGACCGGAAATACTAGAGATTTTATTACTGCCTAAAACAAAAAATGTGATTTTTGACCATTTCAGAGTGGTTTGTCCGCTTAAAATACAAAATTTATTTTAAATAACCTTTTCGTGTCATCAATTTCTGGAATATCTGTTATTAATGGTCATGACGTGGTCATTTTTTAAAGTCCTGTCAATATTCAGTTGTTTCTCGCGATTGAACGGAAACAGTATGGAATTTTAAGGCTAGCTTATAGCGTCCGGTTCTTAAACATTTGGCTATCGTTGTCTTTTAACTATAATGAAGTGTGTAATGTAGCTATTTATGCAATAGTTTATTTGGATATAAAATACAGTAGATACAAAAATAAGCTTTGATATGAATAGTTTCTATACCTACTAATAAACAATAGAGGATAGAGAACGTCATGTGAATGTATCAAATCAGAAATTTTTATACTACTAACATTTCAGTAGTCTTTAATTCGTTGTATTCAACAACCTAAACAATGGGTTTGTTCCTGGCAATGAATAAAATTGCCTTAAATGGCAGGATTAAAACATGTGTTTACGTCTAAACAACTGTATACTTTACTCTCTGAAACTAAAGTTTTCAATAATAAATAAGTGAATTTTGGAATGACATAGCTACTATTAGCTAAAGCTAAATGTACAAGTAAAAATTTCACTACTAACATTGAAAATACCACTAACATCCCGGATGTTTATAGTTTCATTTATATTTGTACGAACGGCGGATATTCTACCGCAGTTTTCTTTGCTATTGAACGCACGGTATGTCCCTCTGGTGTTGTTGACGAACGCCGTCCCACTTTTCTCTATACAGGCAAAAAGTCTGTGTTTTCGGCCAGCAAGACGGATGTAAAAAGCACCTTATTTTTCTCCATCAACGAGAATATCTTCTTATTAGTACATCAACGAAGATTTGTTCCAAACTATCTAACTCATATACATTTTATAAAACATTTTATGCTCCAAATACATTATTTTCTTCTCAGATATCCATCTCTAACTTCAAAAACATGTACATCTTTCAGTTAGTTCGTTCTTTATCTCCTTGTTAAATAGTAATTTCACCATTTACGGCAACAGGATCCCTTTTCAGCAATAACAAACGTACATAAATATTCCATAAAATAAATCATAATAATAATTTAATTATTTTGGCAATACTAAACATGGAAAACGCAGTGTATACAAATACATTATGCCGAGGAACAATACCTAGGTTAAGCTTTATATTGGCTTATTTCTCTTTGTCTATCTTTTAACGCTTTCAGTTAATTATATTTTCATAAGTTTGACATAGCATGCTTGATGACTACAGAATTCCTCAGAATATATGAAATGTTGGAATCGACCTTCAAATGCAGCAGCTAAAATCTAAAGACACGACCTGTAATTAACTGACTCAACTAGTAATTACAGTTATAACACTTCTATTTAAGGAGAACAAGTGCCACCCAGTGATTACCTTGAGTTAGGAAAATTTATGTCGTCCTGTTATCGTTCGCCATTTATGCTGCATAATTATGATAACAATAGACAAGAAGGATAACGCGGCAAAGTGTGATATTTATAAGAGTTTTCTTTTTGAATTACGCTGTTTAGTGGTACACAAACTCACATGAGTACACACACTTTTTCTTGAAATGCTTTTGGATTTTGGGTGCCTCAAAACATGAATTTTGGCGAAATCTCCATATCGAATTTTCCGGTGGATTACAATACTTTCTCTGTCTACCATATACGTATGAATGTAGAAAATATGATTTTACTCACATGACTTTCTCTGCTCTTATACAAACTACTTTTACAAACGTTTATTCTCCATCTGCTTCATATTATTCCAGATAAACTTTTGCAGAAGTTTTCTTATTGCTAATTTTCAAGTAAGTGCAAGGGAATATGGTAGGATTTATGGTATATGGTAGGAATATGGTAAGTAGCGATAGTCAAATCTTTTAAGAGCTGGTTGCTCTGTGGAGCATTCCATTCTCTTTGCTTTGCCAGGACAAAAATAAAAATTAAAAAAGGAATAACGAATTCCGATTTCAGAAAAAGTATAAATATTGGAAAATTCAAACAAGTAACAAGGAATATCTCTGGAATGGGTTACTCTACAAGAAAAATGTGCATGACATAAATTGTGTGTTTCAACGAGATCTACATTTTTTGTGGAGTAACATATTGTCAATCTCTTACGGCATACCAGCTATGCGAAAGTCATTCAGAACGAAGAGGACCTATGGGGACGTTCTCAGAAAATTCAAGATATACATTTCATTTGCCATAAAAATATCTTAAACATATGATATTTTAATCAAAATCGCTAGAGCCACTTTCGAGAAGATAAAAAATTCGAAAAATGTTCTAAAGGGTAGTCTGGGGTGGGATAATTTCCTTGAAGACCTTCGTGTTGTATCTTTGAAATATACTGGACCTAAATACCAAAATTGATATTTATCCAACTTTTCTTTTTTGAGTTACTGTTCAAAAAGACACAGACATACATCCACAAAAACACACGGACACACACGGACCTGTTTCTAAAATTGCTTTTTTTGGATTCAGGGGGCCTCAAAACATATATTTGCGGTGAAATCTCTATATCGAAGTTTTGGGTGGAATACAATACTTCTCCTACTTACTATACGTAGTACACAAAGTAAAACCCTTTCCTTGTAAAAAGTATTTTGTGGTTGAGACATACTTTCGAAAATTTTAAATTATTGTGGTTTGAAGATACTGAACTTCGTATACCAAGTGTGGTATTTCTAAGAGTTGTCGTTTTTGAATTATGCTGTTTATAGGCATACAAACTTACATAGGTACAAATACTTTTTCTTGAAATGCTTTTTGGATTTATGGGGCCTCAAAACGTGAATGTTTGGTGAAATCTACATATCGAATTTTTTGGTGGAATTCAATATCTTCTGTATTTCCATATACGTGATAAAATAAAAAATCAGTAGCCTGTAAATATACATGTTACATAGTTTTTCATATGTAAGGAATTAACATATAAGTATAGCATATAATAGTGTATAAAAATGACACAAATGAAAAATAAAGCGAAGGTAGGAGCCATGTACAAAGAACCGTTAGGCAGAGGGAGAGAGTGAGAGAGAGAGAGAGCGAGAACGAGAGAGACACAGGAAAAGACAGCCGTAGACAAAAGGTGCAGTAACTCGTGAGAGACACAGCAAACGAGGTAACACGGTCATCTACAACGCGAGTGGAATAACTAAAGTCCAGTTTCTGTGCCCATTCGTTCGCTATTCCCTTTTTGTACCTTATTTGAGTTTCACGACAGAAAATATAGGAGAGGAAATAAAAAAAACATTTTAAATCTAGGAGGTAAACAAAGAAAGAGAAAAAACTGAACAGTGAATATATGTAAACAGTGGCATGACAGTGTCCATTAAAGCATCCAATACACTTCGAACACAATGCCTGGGAGGTATTATATGTCCACGAAATAAACAAAATTAGTCTCCGTTCTGAAATGGGCTAATAAGGGAAGAAGAAAGAGAATGTGCCATTTGGGACCACATAAAAACAAACAAAAATATTTTACTGTTTTGTTTAGAACAACACTAGCGGAATATCCTGGAGCTGCTGTAGCCATAAGTAAACAAAACGATTGTTGATATTTCTGCTTACTGTTCATGTTATTTCGCAACCGGTGTCACAGAGCCGACGAAATCGGTAAACAAAGAAGCAAATTGATAATTTAGTCGTCATGAGGGCGGTATTGCTGGTAACTAACAGAACAAAAGAATCCTAATTATATATTGGTGTGTACCTGTAACTTTTTATCATGCCTATAAGTACAATAATTCCCCGCTGAAATATTATACTTGTAATATTGTAGTGTTCGCTTGCATACTTGAAATAAACTCAAACGTTTTTACTTTATCTAATGCGTATAATAAACCAATAATTTGATACCAAGGCTTCACTGGGAATATATGTTTTGAACCCCTGAATACCGAAAATATTTTTAGAAAAAGGTCCGTGTGTATCTGTGAGCAGTATAGCTCAATAATGAAAAGTCGGATAAGCACCACGATTGGCATTTAAGTTCATATTCCAAAGAACATATCAGATTTTGTTTTTCATATATTCATTAGCTTTGCTCTGTGACAGTTTTCAAACGCCAATGACGAAGGTTTATACCTCTAGGTGTGTCGTTTAAACGCTGAAAGTACGATGGCTGTCTCAGAAGTACCCGACCTAACAAAGAAAACACAAAAGTTTTCGGAAAAAACATCTTTATTTCTCTACATAGTCTCTTTTCAGCCCGATACACTTTTCCCAGCGATGTTCAATAACTTCGATACCCTGTTTATAGTGAGAACCGTCGAGTTCTGCAAAATAGCTATCAACTGCAAACCCCACCTCTTCATTGTTGGCAACTCTTTTTTACCACTAAGCCATTTCTTCAACTTTGGAAACAAAATTATCACAGGGAACTAAGTCTAGCGAATAGAGTGCACAAGGAAGCAATTCGAAGATTTTCAAGAAAATCCCCCATCCCAAACTAGGCTTTACATGGAAAAAGTTTCGAAATGTTTGACAATCTAAAAATTGCCTCCAACAATTTTGATTAAAATACCACATAATAAAATATATATTTTGAATTTTCAGGAAGTAGCCTGCAAAGTCCTCTTTATTCGGAAGACATTTTGTGTAATCTTATATAACCAATAAACGTTAAGCGTTAGATGAAAACGTACTTCGCAAGAAATGTAGATCTGTTTAAAACGCACAATTTATTTCAAATAAAATTTATTGTGGCATCAGCCATTTCTAAGATATCCGTTATTAGTGTTTCAAATTCTTCAATACTTAGCCATTCTTTTAGAGTCCTGTAGATTTTCAATTGTTTCTCTCGAAGTCATGGAAAGATTGTGGAACTTTAGGACCAGCGTGTAGCCTCTAGTTCTAAAATATTTGACTATCGCTATTTCCTTTGTATCTATAACGAAATGTGTAATGCAGCTATCTCCGCAAAGTTTAGTTAGGTTAAAATGAAATATATAGAAAAATAAACTTACATAACAATAGTAATTTGTATACTCTCTAACATGTCAGATTTTGTTTTTCATATATTCATTAGCTTTGCTCTGTGACAGTTTTCAAACCCCAGTGACGAAGGTTTATACCTCTAGGTGTGGCGTTTAAACGCTAAAAGTACGAGGGCTGTCTCAGAAGTACCCGACCTAACAAAGAAAACACTAAAATTTTGGGGAAAAAATATCTTTATTTCTCTACATAGTCTCTTTTCAGATCAATACACTTTTCCCGGCGATGTTCAATAGCTTCGATACCCTGTTTATAGTGAGAACCGTCGAGTTCTGCAAAATAGCTATCAACTGCAAACCCCACCTCTTCATTGTTGGCAAATCTTGTTTACCACCAAGCCATTTCTTCAACTTTGGAAACAAAATTATCAGAGGGGACTAAGTCTAGCGAATAGAGTGCATGGGGAAGCAATTCGAACTTTAATTCATTGATTTTGACCATGACGATAATGGATGTGTGAACTGGTGCATTATCTTGATGAAACAGGACCTTATTTTTAGCTAAATGCTTTGATTTCATCATTCAAAGGCTGAAACAAGTTTGCATAATACTCGCCATTGATTGATTTTCCTTTTTGAAGATAATCAATGAAAATTATCCCACGCGCATTCCAAAACTCTGATACCATGACCTTGTCTGCAGATGGAACTCTCTTCGCCTTCTTTGGAGCTGATTCTCCCCTTTCAATCCACTGTTTTGACTGTTCCTTCGCCTCAGGTGTAAAGTGATGGACCCATGTTTCATCCGTGATTATGAACGACGCAAAAACTCGACTTTACTGCAGCGAAACTTCGCCAAATACTCGACTAAAACATCCTCAAGACGCTGTTTTGTTCCATTGTGAATAAACGCGGCACCTATCTTCCTGACAGCTTCCTCATGTCTAAATTTTCAGTTAGTGTGCGATGTACAGCACTTTTTGAAATGCTACGATGCCTGCTAGCTTGCACACTTTTAGTCGACGGTCATCCAATACCATTTTTGGATATTGTTCACAATTTATGGCACCTGATTTGGTCGACCACTGCGATGTTCCACTTGGCAGCTCGTACGGCCTGGCTTAAACTCTGCCACCCAATATTTTACTGTTGTAAACGAAGGAGCAGACTCCCCCTGAGCAGAATCTAGCTCATCTTTAATACTAGTTGGACTAAGACCTTTCAAATGAAAGTAATGTATCACATAACGATGGCAAGTTTTATCCATGTTTACAAATTCGCTGAGAGAGTTCACTATTGTTGGCTGGCAAACAATTACTAAACAACGTAGCATGGTCAAACTTCAGACATAACGTTTATAAGTGTGGTACTTTTGTACCATAGTTATTTTTTTAAACAAAAACCGCTATATATACTTCAGGTCGGGTACTTCTGGGAATGCCCTCGTACCTTGTATCTGCACCATGTTAAATATAATATCTTCAAAAAATATTTTTCTAAACGATCATTAGCAACATAAGTGTGGTTTTATTTCGTAAACAGACTTAAGAGTTTGCTACCACTCCCTTATATGGGAATAAACGTTTTACATAAAAAATACTTACCGAACTGAGGGCAGAGTCATCCAAAATTATCTAGAATGAAAAAGGAAGGAGTTAAGCGCTAGATGTTGCCCGAATTAAATCATCTAACCTACCCTCCCCCTTTTTATCGACGACACTTATAAAGGAGCAACTGGCGCGATTTTGAAATCAAAACTAGTAAACCTCCACTAAAACGATCCCCAAAAGGTCGCTGAATCAATGTTGCCAACATTTGAAAACCTGGGAAAGTAATGTGGATCCTTACGACTAAGATATCTCTCGTCATCCCGCGGCCGCAACTGCTTCACTCCTCTACTTATAAAGCACATTTCTCGGCTTTGCTTTGCGGCTTAGGATCCTCAAATCTGGGCTATGTTGGCATCGGAAGCAATGTTCCCATAACACTTCCGTTGGGAAGCATGTGTGTAACTTTGGTTATAATGAACATAGGTGTAAATAATTGTGATAAATGCTTTAAAATATGTTTCCTACAGTGTTAATTTGTGTTTTAAATTATGTTAAAATATACGTTTTTTTATTTATTTATGGACACTCTTTAACTGCTGTGGTTCTTAGCGTCCCATTATGTATTGGGCGTGAAAGACCGGTAATTTTGCCCAGAGGCCTCTTTATCAGGCTTGAGGTTCTTTTACGTGCAGTAAATCTACGACACATGACCACCGACTTTATTTCCCCTCCCAAGGAAGGAGTGCTGAGGACTTTTACGGCCGAAAAAATATATGCATTTATGGTTCAAAACGAAATAATTATGGATATGCGTGTACACTAAGTGCGAGAGTTACTCATAAACGGGAGTATTGCCAAGAGATTTAAAAACAAAGTGCTATTTTTACGTAAGTGTGTAATAAAGAAATGGCATAATAAATAAATTCCATAATAAAATAAACGTTCTTGGCAGTTATTCGATAGAGCAATGTTTTATGTTGTATGTAGTTTATTTATTAGTTCAAATAAACCTTTTCTTATTAATTTCTGTAGTAAATATATTTCCAAACGATTATACCCAAATCCGTTTACAATTTCGTTGTGGAAATCCGCTCGAACTTCTTTTTGATTTTGGCATTCTATTTTATAGATGTTGAATGTTATTATACCCCGAAATTAATAAATAGACATTATTAAAACAATTTGCCTTTTTTCTTCAAACGTAAGCTTAAATAATATAATTATGTGAATATGTTTCGCATTTTTTATGATGAAACTTAAGATGGTACTCGGTGAGTATATCGTGCACTCGAGCAACTACCTCGCTCGGTAAAGGCTTGAATTAGTGCTTTCTACTACGAGCCTTAAAGTGATACTCGATATGATTTGTATGCGATAACCAGCATAGATAATTAACAAAGAATACATGGTTTACTCAATGTTAAAAAATCGGATGTGTTGCACTCATATGACTATCTCTACTCTTGTAAAGCCTATTTTTACAAACGCTTATTCTCCATTTACTTCATGTCAATCTTATTGCTAATTATTTTTTGGATGATACTAAACTTAGGTACCAAGTTTGGTACTCATCAGACTTTTCGTTTTTGAGTTATGCTGTTCACAGCAGATAGACACATGTACCTGTTTCCAAAAATGCTTTATTTGGATTCAGGTGACTCAAAACATGTATTTCCGGTGAAATCTCCGTATCAAACCTTTGGGTGGAATTCAATACCTTCCCTACTTACTATACGTAGCACATAAAGTAAAAAACTGGTCTCGCATTCCACTTATGGCGAACGACGCGCTTCCAATTATTCTCATACGGCAGGTGTAGGAACTTACGCTGACTTCGGCAATGCTAACCAGTATCTAAAGGGTCTTTCAACTTAAATAAAACACGTTCTATAAATGAGAGAGGTTTATTAATTTTTTTATTTGGGAACATAATTAATGTCATTACGTGTGAAAGAGAACAACAGTTATGTGACCGCCGCGACTTCGTTGAGTTGTGCGTATACGTTTGACCCAATTTTCAATGACAGAGAACGTAAATTAGGGCCAACTTCACGAATAACACGCGTGATGTTATACATAAGATCAGTTACTGTTTCTGGCATGTTGACATAAACTCGAGGTTTAACATAACCCCACAAGAAGTAATCCAATGGCGTTAAATCACATGACCTCGGGGGCCAGTTAACATCACCACCACCACCACGTGCCATTGCAGTAGATCCGCAAATTAGTTCCCGCACAATCGCACGTGGAAGTGGCTTAAGTCAGGCAAATGTACTGCGTATTCTTCATCGACGTAGTTCCCATTCCTATCACATCTCTCTCCATAAAGAGCTGCATGGAAACGATTTTGAGAATCGTGTTAACTGTTGTACATGGGCATTATAGCGGGGTTTGGAAAATAAAGGTAACGTTTCTGGTTGGTAAGGTCTTGGTGTAGGGTTTCAGGTGATTGCCGGCTGCTCAGGTAGAGGATGATGGGTTACGAGAATCTTACCTCAGGGATTGTGTGGATGGGAGGTGAATGATACTCACAACTCCTCTCAATGGCCCATTTATTATGAAGATCCACACTGGTTTTTGTACTGCAGGCCCTTCACACAAGACGCGTTCCTATCAATTTTTCCCCCGTTACAGTCTCCGTGCTTTTACCCTTGAATTTATTCTATTTCTCATTTACTCACAATATGACTTTTGTCATCCCTAGCTACCCTATCTCTTTTCCCAATACAGAATTCTAACATCCTCTTTCTATCTCCTCCCAACACAAACTATCACGTCTTCATCCTAGCTCTTCTCAACACAGAGTTTTACATCCTACTCATAGCTCTTCCCGACACAAAGTTTCTACGTCCTCCTCCTAACGTTTCCCGACACAAAGTTTTACATCCTCCTCCTAACGTTTCCCGACACAAAGTGTTCCATCTTTCGCGTGTCTAAAACGCGCTCCTGCTCCTAGACCAAAATCTATTTCACGCCTCTTTTCTAGTTTTGTTCCCTGGTTTTACTATTCACGTGACATTTAATCTTCCTTATTGGTTATCTGGCTCCTTTGCGCTTTCTCACCCATTGGTTCAATTTCAATACCCTTAGGCTTAGCTAGCGTTTCTACTGTTTCTCGTTATTCACGGCTGATTTAATTTTCTGTTCGCATGAGTGACTAGCACATCCGTTTCTTTGTTTCGCGCGCCGGAGAGCACTCGGCGATTTCAATAGAACCTAACTGTTCCTCCAGCTATCCTTTCCTGTATTTGTTAAGTGTTTTGCCCTCTGGCATATTTTCTTGTGTCTGTTTCCTTTCACGTTCTTTTACTTTCTGATCTATTTATACGTGTCTCTATTTTATTTTATTTCATCCGTAATAATATTTTATTTCATCTCTACTTTATTTTATTTCATCCATAATAATGTTTATTCCCCCCTTTACTTAATCTTTAATATTCTCTTTTATCTCCTTCTTATTTTGTTTGATTCGCGCATTAATCTTAACTTTTCTTCTGGCTATGGTTATTCTTGTACTCGCGGAGTACTCGCGGATCTTATCACTTCAGCATTAAGACATAATACTCTCGATTCATTATGTATCTTGTTTAGTGATGAGGCATCGTTTACTAATCATGGCCAGGAAAACCACAGAAACATGCACTATTGGTCTATTGAGAATCCCCGTTGACTTTCAGGTGGAACGTCAGCGTCCATGGAGTTTAAACGTGTGGTGTGGGATAGTGAACCACCAGCTCATAGGCCCTTTGTTCATCGAAGGAACAATGAACTCGCACAAATATTGCAGCCTCCTGCCATCTGCCACAGATGCTAGAAGACGTTCCTTTGCAGATTAGGAGGAACCTGTGGTACCAACATGATGGCTGTCCAGGCCATAGTGCCCGAAGTACTACAGCTTGTCTTAAAGGATTCTTTCCAAATCGTTGGATTGGACGAAGAGGACCTGTACCTTGGCCGGCACGTTCACCGGATCTGACCGCTTTAGACTTTTTTCTGTGGCTGAAAGGCACTGTCTACAAGGATGTACCAACTACACCAGACGATATTAAACGATTTATTGCTGCTGCCTGCTCTGAAATTTCCGCTGAATTGCTAGAACGTGTGTAGAAGCCTTTCCATAGCAGGCTGGAAGCGTGTATTGAAGCTGACGATGGTCATTTTGAACACAACCTTTGAAGGGCTATATTATTTTTACTTGTAAGAATCCACAGAAGTATTGCAATTTCCTATTGTTTTTCTTTAGTATGTGCTACCACAGTTGTTCAGGTGTCGGTGCGTAAAAGCTTCAAAATAAGATTTCTCATAAACCACTTCATTAGAATCTTGCAACAAACGCCACTGACATTCTAATTTACCCGACCTTTATTCTGTTGATGTAATTAGGCATTGTTCCATTTAAAAAAAATTATGTTTGCTCAAAAAATACACTTTCTCGGTGTTATTAACATATGTTTATAGTCTAAATGTAGGAGCCCATGACTACCAATCAACTGCTGTACATGAATAGCACTTTCCATTTCCGAAATATTTGCGGTGATTCATCCTCTACATGTATATATTAATGTATGTACGTATGTATGTATGTATTGTAATGTTATGGTATGGTATGGTATGGTACGGTATGGTATGGTATGGTATGATCACCCTTTCTCTTCTTTCTCTGTTTACCATTCTCGTTTTAGGTCTAACACCCCCCACGACTTAAAAACGGGTGCCTGGTGTCATACGCCTTTCGGGGAGCACAGACTATGTATCAGAGAGTACAGCCTGGATGGGTGATCAGCCCGAAGCATGGTATGAGATCGAGAAGGAGATGTTATGAAATGAAGGAGAAATAGATGAGAAGAAAGTGATGATGGAGCAGCTGGTATAATTAATGGTGGGGAAAACCGGAGAACCCGGAGAAACTCACCTGACGTCGCTTTGTTCGCCACAAATCCCACACGTGGTTCCGGGCCGCCTTGGTGAGAGACGAGTGATCTAACCATTCGGCCACAACGTCGCCTATGATTTCGATCATTCTTCAACCATTGCAATGCCTAATTCATTCTGCGTTGGGCTATAAAACCTTATAATTTAATTTTATAAATAGTCAAAAGATTAAAAAGGACTTATAAGGCATACTAAGACATTGGAGTTATAAAACAACATTTTTAAGATGTGTTTCCACTGGCGACTTGTATGAAACCTTTGTCTGGAACACGTTCCTTATACTTGTCTGATACTTGTATACATACTTGTCTGGTGAGGTATATACCTTCTTCCTTATACCTGTATAGAAACTGTATTCTAAACTGCTCTGTAACTGTACTTGTCCTGAACTCGTAAAAGAAGTTGCTTGCGAGTTCATTTCGAATTAAATTGCAGCTATTGATACCAGTTACAGCAACGGACGTCGATGATTAATTATTGATTTGCATTGCAGTTGCCGCTGTACTGTTAGTACTTTTTAAACAGGGAAAATACCAGAGGTGGACAGCAAGTTTTGCAACTAAAGACCGCCGGAGATTTAGAAATTTTGTGAAGATGTGTTTTTACACACACACACACACACACCACACACAAAATGTTTTCTACTTATAATAATAGTACAGCAATAGGTTCAAGTATAATCATCAAAGGAATCCACAACAGTCTTTAATTATCTGGCTTTGCTACGAAACGGTGTTGAATTATGTGAATAATAATTTAGGTATACGGTATACACAGTGACGTCTTTGAACTATAAATTAAGGGTTCCGTGTTATATCAGCGATACACAAAGCAATACCTTATTAGGAAATGTTGATCCGACATATTCGGGTATAAAAATATATCAAAATATATTCCCACTCTATCTCTCTCTCTATCTAACTATTAGAAGGCTCTCTTTTTGGATCTCATGTTGGCACTCCCTTTGACCTCTCTCGTTTGGCGATGGACATCCGGAAGGATAAAGCTGTGTGTCCAGGGCCGCCATACTATTCCTAGCACACCATTTCCGAGCTATTTCAAAGGTTCGTAAGTGCAGAAATAAAATTAAATATAATGGCATCATAAATCCCATACTTAAACCTAACTCATTGCAGTCGAGGCGCCGAGTATATTTCCGTATCAGCAAAAACAAATTTTATCACTGGCTGGTCCCGTAGCTTAGTTGGTAGAGCACTTGGTTTCTGTGCTAGGAGGGTCCGGATTCTATTCCCGGCTGGGGGATCGGTATTTTTCTCTAGCCAAGATTATTCCTTATCCTCCCCAGTGTCTGGAAGTATGAATGAGAGTGTGAATGTGCGTGTTATCCAATGCTTAAAAGCCAAAGTGCCAGAAACCCAACAAGAGTTACACGAGTTAACACCATTGTCAATCTGCAATAAGTTCCAAAGGAAATGGCGCCGCTAAGACCAATGCAATTAAAGGCAGGGTAAAAATGGAACTAAAAAAATAAAATTATCACCCACATTATATGTAAGGCACTGGAATTAGTAGTAAATCCAGGAATAAGACTATATCTCGAAAAAAAACTTGTGTATGTTTGCAGATGAACCAATTATTATACCAAAAAATGAAAACGACCTGCAATAAGCAATATATCGCTTAAGCCAATTATGTGAAAAATATAATTTCAAAACATAATGTAAAAAACCTAAAATTATGGCAGTCAGAGGAAAATACCCTGTACGTTCAAGATTAGAATAAATGACAATATAACAAAACAGATATCCCGTTTTGAATTTTTAGGCTGCAACATAAACTACAAAGAAAAAATTATATGAACAGTAGACTTAATGAATTTCAAAAACTTTGTGGCACAATACAAAGAGCTTAAAAAAACAAAAAAGACAAGACTCAAAATTAAAGTTCTATAAGGTAATGCACACACCAGTTTTAACCTATAGAAGTGAATTGTGAATAATAACAAAAACCGAACAGCAAAATAATATACAGACTACACAGATGAACTTTTTAGTAAAGTAAAATGTCGTACAATGCTGGATCAAATGCGAATCTAAGAAATTGGAGCAGAATTAAGAATACTTTCCATCAATGAACGAACATAAGAAAATAAGCATAATGGATACAACATATTAAAATGATGGGAAATGAAAAAATAGTGAAACAAATAATAAAACACAAACCAGAAGGAAGACCAGAAATAGAAAAACAAAGAAAAAGAAGGCTGGAGTGAAGTCGGAGAAGCCTGCAAGCCTAATCCTTGATACTGAAGAAGAAGAAGAAGAAGAAGAAGAAGAAGAAGAAGAAGAAGAAGAAACAATTGCAGCCCAAGCAGCATATAAAAATATTAAAAATCTTTTGAAAGTTACTATCTAAATGTAGTTTCACTTAAAGGTACTAAATGTGCATAATAGCATGCATTAGCGGCACTAGGCTACACAAGGGTTTTAATACCTTTAGTTCCAGGACAAGAAGTTGATGTCACCTGTCCCCTTTAGAGTTATCTGTATTACCATCAGGAATATTTAGGCGAGACTAAGTGACAAAATATGCAAATCTTATGACTTGAAAACTCCTTTTTAATTTAATGTAACTATACTTTATCATTGTAAGTATAACAATTTTAATTTAAATATTTTTTCAAATACGGATCCGCATCTGCCATTTTTTACTGTAGCTTCTGCAGAACTTCACACTAACTTCTACATTTTTAAAGTACACAAATAAACTGCACTTTATGGGGAAGATGGCTCTGAAAATTTGTACCACTCTTAATTATGGCAGCTTCTGTATTCTCAAGCCATGTGGTTGCTTTCTTTACAAAATACTATTTTTATTATATACATGTATAATAATGTTATGTGAATGTATTAAGTAATTCAACAATGTAGAAGCTGTGACAATAGAGGCCAAAATTTGCTAACAATGAGGTAACCTTGAGGCAATAATGAATTGAAAAGTTGAATAATGTTACTAGTAATTCTTGGATCAATAATACTGTAATATTTAAAACAGTTTATAAACAGCCAATCAACAACTAGAAAATCCTTAAGTTAAATAAAAGTATTCTATTGGAGTAGGATTAGCCAATCAGAAGCGTAGACTAGAGAAATTTACAAATTTAAGGGGTAAACGGCAGTCGCTAGAAGGCAGCGTACATGAGCAGTTCATTCGCTCAGTACGTATCCAGTGTGAGACGAAAATTCCTTACGGCGAGAATAGTGTAAAGTTTACATGTTTAAAAGTGCAATTAATAAATAATATCACAGCTCTCTATATAAGTGAAATGTTGTTTAATCGTGTGAAGGATTAATAAATGGAGTGAAGTAAAAATTATCATTTGTGTAAGCCTACATTCTTTAGCCGCATCACCCCCTGCAAATTAATACTGACGCAGCTCCCCAACAATAGAACTACAATACAACTCCGAAAATAAAACCTTCCTCACGTGCGATCCTTTTAAGGTGAGGCCACGGATCGCGCATATTGTGCTCCGCACACGTCTATTACACTAGGGCTTTTTCGTTCCGTAACTCCCGCGTTACTTACTCAGAGTGATTAACATGTACTATAAGTATTAATCTTATTAAGTAGTGGTGTTTGAGGTGGTGATTTGCGTGACGGTCGCGGGCTCAAAACCGGCGGAGCTTGATGGATTTTTTCAGGCCTAAATATCCTTATCATGCCTTTCTTCGGAAGGGAAGTAAAGCCGGTGGTCCTGTGTCGTAGATTATGGTACATAAAAGAACCTCAAGCCTGATAAAAAGGCCTCTGAGCAAAATTTCCTGTTTTTCAAGCCCAATATAGAATGAGATACTAAGAACCATGGTAGTTAAGCAGCATCCATAAATGACACCTCAATTTATTTATTTTATCTATGAAGACATTGCTGGTGTCTTTGGATGAAACTTTTATTCATACGTATAAATTATTCCTCCGTAATACTCATAACACTATTCGTCTATGATGTGGGGATTGTTCTTATAAACTTTCTTTTTTAGGATTCAAATGATGCAACAATCGTCAATTTTTACCTGTGTTAGAACACTTCGTTTTTGCTTCTTAGGTTAACATTTAGCAGTTCCATTGCCTAAAATTATTAGCCAGACGTCTAGCAGTTTCTTCATGTGGAACAGGAATACCATAAAATTTCTCCTGAAATTGTCTATACCTACACATGATTCGGTTTTTACCTATGTATTGTACATAAAAATTCATTGTTCAAGCGTGAATTTTTTGGTAGACATTGTAGTAGACCAGAGGTGGCGAAAAAGTGCTTCGCGAGTTATTTTGACTCGCAGGCGCCGTTCCCTCTCTGCAACCGTCCCTTTGTTTTTCACGTGCTGTGAGTGATGCAGTGCGTGTTGCATATTTGGTGACTCCGGAAGGAATTCGTTTTCGCCACCCTTGTAGTAGACTAATAACGAGAGAAAAACAATCTTAAGCATTCCACATACAAAAAAGATGTATTGAATAAACTTTCACCTTTGAGATGCACAACTCTCTTTACAGCGCGAACACAAGCGATGAAGCACAGCTGATAAAGCATAACCTTGAACGCCTCGTGCACCGCCAGTTGCGCATCAAAAAAGTACCGAAGTCCCTGCAGTACAGAGTGCTCTCATGTAGCCGGACTGTGGCCTCACTTTAAAACGACCGCACTGTACATACAAGTTAGCTTTCTGCATTATTGCTTTGAACAGTTTCTGTGAATTGAATTCTCTGACATAAGTGACACATTTTCTCGGAAACTGTTTAAAATAGTCAAATTAAAATTTTGGATTATAAAAACACTTTCTGAATGCTGTTGTGGAACCACTTCGGTGTTAATATTATATTTAAGTTTATTAAGACTATTGTTCTTAAATTTTAATTAAAAAAGACTAGTACAATTCAGAAAATAATGCTATCTTCCTCAGTAAACAAACTTTTGGATAAAAATAGATCAATGAACTCGTAAGATACACATCTACATCCTGTTAAGATACCTATGTGAAATCTGGTTTCTGAGATGATGCGTCATGAATTTAATAGATTTAACATTGGCTCACTAGGGCTTTTAATGCCCCTTTAAGCTTCTCTGTCGCGGTTATAGATTTAAGATCTACCATCTACATTTATTTCTAAGCCAGGCTCCTGATAAGTTTTCTAATGCTTGGATAGACATGTAATTCTCGAAGACTATAGAGACGAGTTAATCCTATCCAACTGCTTCGTACGCTTAGCATTACGCCGAGCCTTTGAATACCTCATTCATTTGCGAACTCCTAGTATACTGGAGGCATACGTATAGTTTACATTGTAGAGTGTCTTGTATACCATTAACAACATATCCACAGAAGGAATAGCACAACAGAATAACTATCTTCAACCCCAAGATTTTTTAAGTTTTTGAGAACTAAGGTATATTGGCAAAACATTTAGTACGTAGCTGGATCCTTGAGAGTGTAGCAGAAATAATGTGGGGAACAAATGTCAGAAAATCTTTAATATTTGTTTAATTATTTTGAATAATGCAGAGAAGGAGAAGCACAAGTGTAAGAAGAAAAATAAAACATTATGTGATAAAATACAAAATATAAGACATACATGATTTGCCCAAACAAATTTAATTGTTCAATAATTGTAAGTAGCTCAGACGTTAAAATGGTTTCATATGCAATGGATTACCATTTTGGTATATTAGAAGCAAATATATTTCTTGTAATTAAACTTTATACAGAATGTCATAGGTAGCAACCAAAAAAATTCCAGAAAACGATATTCTACAAATTAAAAGTGAGAAACAGTTTTCTTAAAATGGCTAGAAGCTTAAAGGACACTGCATACTAAAGATTCAGTTACTGTTACTCTTCAATAGTACTACCGTAAAAAGAACAATAAGGTGTGGTAAGATACCTAAGGTATTGGTGTAATTAGTAACTTCCAAGCGCAAAAATGGGTTGAGAGGTAACAAGTAAATATGTTGTACTCCCCGTACAGCTTCGTGTACAATACGCGTTATTTGTTGAGAATTCGAATATCATTCATGTTAATAAAAAGAATTAATAAATAATTCATTTTAATATGAATTTTCAATTAAAATCTGTTCATCTATACACAGTGCTTGAGAATCAATACAGCAGTGAATGATACAAAACCTGTTTTATCATTGTTGTTAGTCAAACAAACTACAATATCCCAGCACGTAACACTTGAGTTACATAGGTTTGTCGATGTAACTCGAGGAAAACCCATTTTGTAATATGCATAAATCTTTTAGTACAATTTTCTTGATCTCATTAATTCTTAATTTATTTATTGACAGGTTGTTGTTAAATTTCCTAACTTAATTAAGACATAATGTTACGAGCGAGATGGCCCCGCAGTAACATCAGATGTAACATCAGATTAAAACTGTATAAAGACTGAAGGTGACAAAACCTGTGAAAGGGAATTCATCCGGGAAAGTTATGTAACAAAACCTATGCTACAGTGTTACATAGCCGCTGCTGAATCCAGAGATCCACAGCCACCACGGCCGTGATCCTAGTGTCATACATTTCCACCACAACTGGCAAAAAAGTTCAGTTCATTATGCCACAACGGCATTATACCAATCAGTTAATCAATGCAATCAGCATTATGCCTTTGAGTAGAGCAAAATGATTTAATGAGCGGAATCCACAGCTCTGTTCGTTCTATCACCTTGAACAGAGGTTCTCATCTTTCCATCCATCCAAATATCCACCCACTCACCCTCCCATTCTTACGTACATCCAGCCATCCACCAATTCACCTAACCGCCCACCTTTCCACGCACCATACATCTATCTACCCACACACCCATCCATCCACCCACCTACCCAATGCAATTTAATCTCTCTATCTTTCCCCTCTCTTTCCTTGCCTTCCACTCTACCCCTTCTTCTCATACCTTTTGCATTCTGTTACTCTCTCCTTATCCATAGAATCTTACCCTCTCTGTGCCACTTACATGTCCAGTGATATTATGAAAATCGGTAGTAAATTATCTACAATGAATCAGAGTTGTGAATGAATATTAAAATCTAAATAAGGGCTTTAACGGCAAACAAAATGTAACTCTTTATACTTGTAATGTGATCAAAACTATCATGTGATCATGAACACCAATAGATAAAAGTTATAAAATATTGTAGCGGCCCTTAGGGCAATTATCTCTGGGAGATGCTTATAACGGGAGAAGAAAGCTCCGACGGTAGAGCTGGTCTGGACCGAGGTATAAAGCTCCATAAGGATGCTCAGGGAAGGAGGGGTTGGTGAATAAGTACTCATGGATTTTATGAAAACTAATTAGTATATTCTCCAATAAATTAGATGATGTAGGCGGTGCCTCGGAGGAAGGGTTGGTGGCGCAATAACTTAAAAAGAATAAATTAAATTGAGTTTTATTTATGTACGCTCTTTAACTGCTATGGTCCTTAGCGTCCCATTCTATACTGGGCATGAAATTCCGTTAATTTTGCTCATAGGCCTCTTTATCAGGCTTGAGGTTCTTTTACGTGCCGTAAATCTACGAACTGGACCACCAGCTTTACTTCCATTCCGAAGGAAGCCATGTAAGGATTTGTACGCCCGAAAAAGAATCCATCGCCCTCCGCCGGGTTTGAACCCACGACCTCGGGAACTAGAGGTTAGCACTGTAACCACATGCAAGAACTTAATCGTAGCCATACATGGCTTTCCTGTCGAGCTCTCGGAGATCTTGGAAATAATAAAATGACAAGGATTAACTTGTTAGGAAGAGCTTACAGCCCTAACGGATGTGATTGCGTCGTTACGAGTCGTGGAGCGGATTGCGAGATTTGACCCACTGTCGTAGTCAATAAATATGCACATGAGAGACAACTAAGCAACCTGATGCCCTCAAAGTCAGCACTTCCCACATTACCACACTTTTCGAAACTTAATGTAATCTAATGCAACTCTGTCCGTAGATCGAGCTCGACAGCGATCGCTACAATACTCATCCTTTAAAATTCGTGTAATAAAATAAACTTTCGGAGACAGAATTTGAATAAAATATTATGATTTAGCATATATAACAGGACTAAACTGAATACAGAGTGGAAATGATAATATATTTGTTAAAAAATCTCATTAACAAATTACCTAAACATTATGTGAAACAGGCAAATTCTGTTTACTTTGAAAGTATTATCCGGTATCGTTTACGTGTTACTTTATGGAAATGGTTTTGACCTAAGCGTATATTATTATTGCTAAAGAAAGGCCATAAGGAATAATTATTAGATTTTCACCTGATTCTTCCTGCATGCCTTTATTTGCCAGAGGAGGAATTTTTAACTGTGCATAATTTATATATTTTTGGTCTTTTAATGTTTTAAAGAAAAATACATCTAACTATACACCAGAAGTAGTTTCCATTCCCACAATACCAAGCCCAATACAAATATCCGAAAGCGATTTTTAAATTTAAGGAAAATACATAATGCTCATGTTTATAATAGAATTTCTGAGAGGATAAGTTTTAAATTTAAGACAAGATTTAATGAAGTTTAAGGCAAAAGGAACATACATTTTGTAATATTCATAAATGTTTTAGTACAATTACCAAGATGCAATGCGTTCTAAATTTACTTTACTTAAGTTTCTTGTTCATTTTCCAAATTTAATGAAGATATAAGGTTACTAGAAAGATGGTCCATGGTAACATGCTAGGCTCGCATTCGGGAGGTCCCGGATTTGATTCCCGGTGACCACTTACTCTGACTTTGGGCTTTTTTGTGGCTTTTCATAGTTGACATAGGTGAATGCCGGGGTGGTGTACTCTACCACGGATTTCCTTTCATTTCGTTTTCCTTTCATATTTCAGTTTGACTCCGGGGTTGTGGTTCAGTCGGTTTGGGCAAATGTCACAGAGGCTTGTGATTTGGAAATTCTTCTCGGTCCTCTAGAGGGAAGCCTGTAGAAAACGCTCACTGCTGGGTTGTGTTTTACCAGTTCCACTAGAGAGACATTTCCGAGGACACTCCCATGGCCGGGTGGTGAAGCCTAGAGTTAGGGAACTCTGCGCCTCTCTGTCGACTTGCACCAGCCTCGCTCTGCAGTCCATTTGCCTCCTGAGGTTCCCTCACCTCATCCGTTCCTCCCGGGGTGTGTGCACAATATATCCATTGGGAGTATAGGTACAAGATGTACCCTCCTTCAACTAGTCCCATCCTATTCTAGACATAAGATAGTCTATGATAATAAACAATGTATGCTTTATTTCAAGTTATGGTATGGCCTGAATTTTATACCGTGAATTTCCAGTCCATCATTTGCTGTTATCATTACCTTGCGTCTATTCCAGGGTTGCAGGTCCAGGCGACGGCGATTGTTCCGTTTAGACAGATCGGTGGAATCTGCGCCGTGGAAAGGATTTTTCCTTGATGTTTGATGAACCTGCTGGGGCCCCGTTACTGTGTAAATTATATACAAAACTGAATATTGTGTTAAATAATAATGTGAAGTCGTATATGTAATAAATATTAATTTTAGAAGATTGTATCGGAAGCAGACCCTTAGAAATACAGGAGGCAAGCTTTCTCTATGGCGTCAGCATGTTGGCGATACAATTCTTTTTAGGTAACGTGGACAAGACCACGGCAATGGAACCTAGGATTATATGTTTAAAGTTAAGGTTTTGGCGAGACGTGCTTTATCTTGAGATTGCACCCCTTCCCACGGAAACGTTTACAACATGCATGCTTCAAACTCATAAAAAAGCCTAATGTGAGAGCTCTGTAATACTTATCCACCAATAAGGAAAACTACACTCATTTTAAGGAATAATATTTTTGGAAGATATCACTAGGTGTAAGAGAAGCATAAGAATTACATGGTAAGATCTGAAATAAATTACTAACATCACCTACAGTTTGTAAGTACGAAGTACTTATACGTTGCAAGTGTGCGAAGGCGGACACGTCAGACTTCAACGTGCGTGAAAGCGGAGTTGTATTTCATAAAGTGGAAGTAAGTGATACGCAGTCTCGGCAAAAGGAAATGTTTTAAGTGACGACAGAGAAAGTTCACCGCAAACAGCTCGCGAAATAGCCCGACAACACGACTTTATAAATGTTTGTGTGACCAGATTCCAAGGAGTGGAGCTAGCTATAACAATATAATGCGCGTGGGTATAAAGGTATTTAGACATAATTAGCATCTTTATTGAGCATCTGAAAAACACTACCTAAGCTAAGAGATCTATTATTTTATCCACGCATCTCCTGTATCTCTCACTCTCCTTCCCTCCACGAAGACGGATCCTGTCCCAATTGTTACGGGACGATGGCAGTGTTAGCCGAAGTCAGGATTGGTTCCGTGTGCAATACTTAGGGAACCCGTCCCTGCCAGCGCATATCGTCGTCCGTATCTCGGCGCCCTTCGGCCTTGTGGGATACTTACGTGCTGTGCTCCAATTACAGTTGGCGCCTCCATCTGTCTACACCTAAGAAAAGGAGGAGACCGTCAAAACTTTTCTGATAATTTTATAGTTATGCAGTCAGGTAAAGTCCATCAGTGCTGATTGCATATTAGAGTAAGGCAATGCCTGGCCGCACATCCTCGATTAACGGCGTTCCTAAATTTCTATCTATGCATTATTCACTAGAGTTTGTGGTTCCGCAGTACAGTCGGATATTTTAACATAATTATATATACATCACATTTACATTCACATTCTAATATTCTACAACCCAAGTTTACCAAACAGTATTTCTTGTTTAAAGTGATGCTATCTCTCAAAGTATTACACATATTTGCTTGTATTTTCTGTATACACACGTTTACCGCAAGGAAGACACAGAGCCGTGTGGGGGTAATGTGTCTGAGTTCCAACTGTAAGGCCCGAGGTATAAACTGGATTTTAGTGAAATGGGGCCATAAGGTTTTATTCTGAGGGAGTTTTTCTTATGCTGAGTAGTTAAAAATTTGGTGACTAGGTCCTATGGGCCACGATCTTTGAATATATATTTAACTTTTAAATTTTTCTAAAATGTTGTTTGTTTTCATAAATACAGAGATTCATATGGTTTTACGAGGCACAATAACTGCAACAAGACGACTATAAGAAAGACTTCATCGAAGATTTCCCTTTCAGACGGCTTCGCCACACTTGTAACGTGTCTCTCTCCCCCTCTCCCTCTCTCTCTTTATTTTTCTCTTTCATTTCACTTTCACTAAAAGAGTAATATATTAAAAATATTGATTTTCATTAAGGGAATATTCAATGGAGGAAATTCCCAAAAAAGGAATTTTTATCTTTTTGTGTAGCATGACTAATTGAAATTTTTCCTTTAATTTAAAATATACTTTATTACTATAGATTCAACAATTATATTTTAAACATGCTTAAAAATGGCACGGAATTTGCCATTTTTACGTACACTCTGCACCACTTCATAGAGGAAAACTTTAGTCCATACTTTAGAAAAATGTTTGACCTAAAAATTGGAACTAATAAGAATGGTAATTTCTGCGTACTCTAGCATATAGTTTCCTGCTTTTCAAGCACATTCGAGTTTGTTTTCTCAATTTTTGTTTGTAGAGATTGTTCGGTGAATGGCATTTTGTAACCGAGCAGGATGGCTCAGACGTTAACGTCTGTGGGCCGCATTCAGATGGTCTTGCGTTCTAACACTCGGGGTCGACTAATTAGGCCGAAGGATTTTTTGCGGTTTTTCTCGGTCGCTAGGCAAATGCTGTGTTCGGCAATTTGATCCGCGAATTTTTCTATCATCCCTTTTATCACTTCATTTCATTTAATCTTTCTTATCCGCCTACCAGGAATTGGGCTGGTCACCCATCCTAGATATGCTATAATCCTGAATTTGCTTGCTCCTCGACACCTGCTGACCCAAGTAACTCTTTGGGGGTGTGTAAGTCCTACAAAAAGAAGGGTATTCTATTAAAGAAGAAGGCATTTTGTGGCTTAAATAAATTCCGCTTTTTCGCAGAAAGTATTGAATATAGCTAAATGAGACTTTAGGATTCTTAAAACAACCCCTAAGTAATACTGTGGGTGTATTTTGGTGCTAATAGCATGGTTAGTTATTTTCACCTTCTCTACTACATATAGTAAGCAGGGAAAGTATTGCATTCCACCCAAAAATTCGATACCGAGATTTCACCGGAAATACATGTTTTGAGGAGCACTGAAAGCATATAAAGAATTTTTGGAAACATGTCCGCTTGTGTGTCTGTGTGTCTTTGAACGGCATAATTCAGAAACGTACAGTCGAATAAACACCAAGCTTGGTATTTATGTTCAGTATCTTCCAGAGATGTGACACGAAGGTTTTCAAGAAAATCCCCCAACCCCAGATTACCCTTTACATGGAACATTTTTGAAAATTTTAATTTTGTCAAAAATGACTCTAACGATATTGATTAAAATACCATAAGTTTAAGACATTTTTATGGAAAATGAATTCTTTATCTCGAATTTTCTGGGAATATCTCCAAAAGTATTCTTCATTGTGAACGACTTTTGCATAACTGGTAAATCATAAGAGATAGACAAAATATTACTGCACAAAATGTAGATCGCGTTAAAATACACAATTTATGTCATATACATTTTTTGTTTAGTGAAGCATTTTCGAAATATTTCTTGTTATTCTCTTAAATTTTCAATACTTATACTTCTCCTCAGATGGGAATTCGTTATTCATTTTTTTTTGTCCTGGTAATGCAAAGAGAAGGAATACTCCACATAGCAACCAGCTCTTAAAATATTTGACTATCGCTTAAAACCTACCAATTCCCCTTACAAGAAAATTAGCAATAAGATAAACATCTCGATATATCGATTAACATGAACCATATGGAGAATAAGCGTTTGTAAAAATAGATTGTACAAGAGTAGAGAACATCATGTGAGTGTAACACATCAGATTTTTTTTAAATATTTACTGATGTGATGTGTTTTTTTTTCTGGAGTTCAATATATCCAAAGCTAGAAAGAAATTTTCCGCACTTATGATTCCGATTTTCCGGGATGCTCTTTTGTTTTGGTTGCCTCCGACAGCTAGGGAGAGAGAGCTAGTTAGTTCGACTCGTACGACGGGGCACCGAAGGTGCTTTGCTTTTTAATGTCTGTAATTCTGGTATCGCTTGTGCAGGTATGTGTTTGGTTGTAGAGGTTGAAGCCATAAAGGCTTTATTTGTTCTTGAGGGAGATTTCTTTAGCTTTTTATACATTTTTTCAATAATAAAGGTGCTCTCTTTTAGCTACGAGTCATAAATTATTTATTGCTCCTCTTATAACCCGCAAGTCCATTTTACAAGTGGCTGCGCATGTTAATGCGCATGTGTAGTTTGGAAATGGTGATAATGTGACTTTTGTTGCAATTTGTTATACTGCGAGGAAGCCAAGTTAAAGGCTATTTATTCCTACTGCTGCTGGCGTGAAACGTACTTTAGATTTTTTTGTGAGAAATACTTCACATGAGGAATTTGGAAAGTCTTTTAAATATTCAGTAAGCTTTTGTGTATTTTGATAAATTTTCTCTTTAACTTGCAGTGTTCTTAAGGATTTTATCGTGTTTTATATATTATTCTTGTTAAATACACCAGATTGTTTAAAGGCAACTCGTTTAATTGCTCAGTTGTTCCCGACCCTAGTTGTAACTGAATGCATTTAGGGCGCCTTGAGAATTTTCTGCACTGTTAATTATTCTGGACGTTGGGCTGGGCACACTAATAAACCTTAATTAAAACATAGGATAATTTTCATAATTATACAATGTTCTTTAATAAACAAGGTTACTGTATAAAAGTACATCAGTGAAATTAAAAGATCTGCATCTGCATGCTCTATCACTTTCAGTCTTATATCTTAAATTGTTTCTGAGATACTGAGTCATGAATTCAACAGATTTAGTAGTGACGGGATATGGCTTTTAATGTATGCCAGTATAGTTTTTTCTGCAGGTTTTAGAACGCTTGTTACACCATTCCTTCTCTTTATTTTTATCATCATCGTGTTTGGCACAAATTGTGCAATACTTAGACATCACTTGCATCTATCGCATCCTTCCAGTGCCTACAAAGATTGAACTGGGCACACCATGAAGGCTTCTGTGGCCTCTCTTCATCCAAGTATTGTTACACGATGCTGATGTATCTTTGGCAGTTGTATCTTCATAGCAAAAGTTTCATCTACAGACTGTTCAGCTGCTTCCTTCATGCCTTCCTCACACACCACCTGTAAGGCATTGTACAGTTTATGATTTGCAGCAGTGAAACTTGGCTGGAGGGTGGCATATTCATAATACCACGTAACAAATTTCCACCTTCCCTTCCTACGCCCATACTCGAAGCCATATGTCATCCTAATGTTCGCCTCATAATTCTGTTTTACACACTGGGATGTCTTGAAATTTGTATTTTGCATCACAATCTTTACATGTAATATAAAGTACACACAATACCTTCTCTTCCCCCATTATGCACAACTTGTATTCCTTTCCCTCCACAAAATGAGCACTGGCAAGCAAGACCTATTGCCTCTGAGAATAACTCCTAGTCTATATTACTAAATCCGCTATTGCTTTTATCTTTATTGGCCTGTAAACTAATATTTGCACTAATTTTCCTCTTGGACGCACTTTCGTGTTTTTGGCTCATCAACCCTAGCCTCAACTGCTTTCTTACACTTTATATTAAAAATCTGAGACTTACTACGTTTTTTGAATACTTTCTGTGATCTCCCCATTGCTAAGGCAAACGTTGGTAAAGAACACAATAAATTAATCCAGTAATGACTTTCTAAGCTCCCAACAATTCAAAAAGTGCATACACACATGCATATCTGAAACCACTTTCCTCTACATTAAAACCCATGGGTTTCGACTCGTAACTGTTCAACAGCTAAACCTCAGAGCATCTAAGTCTAACATTTACCTATAAAAGAAGTATAAACACAAAAAAACAAGACCAAAGATGATAGTGAAACACAAAAGAAGGTGGGCGTTTCACGACAGCTCTTGGATTTTTAAATTTTTAAACTTTTGAGGAGCACATATAATTTTAATTCAGTTATGAAACTTTGGGAACATACAGTCTAATTTCTAAACCATTAAATTAATACTAATACAATTTTTTATTTTTTTCGGTTATTTTAAAAGGCACAGCAGCTGCAACAAGCATTTACTATTCTAAGGGTCATCTCAGTTATTCTTTTAAAACATTTGCGACAGATTAACCAGGTTTGTGGTGCTGCTCTCTGGTGGATACAAACACACAACGTTTTCGAGGCGTCCTTAGCACTTTCATGTTCGAAGAAGCGCGATATTGGAAATTCTACTACCTGGGGACTGCGCTATGTTCCTTCAATTAGCGAGTCTAGGCTTCCGCACGTAGTCGTGGTATTGGGATTTTGAGTGTCGCAGAGGTTTAGGATCCCGATATATGCAAGGAGCACGAAATGCCTTTTGCATTCGATACCATCATAGCAATGCTTTACACACGTACATTTGAAATTATTATGCTTGCTAACAGAACGTCACGCGTAATATTCGGAAAGTTTACCTTCCCTCCAGGGTGTCACTTCCGGACAATAAAAGTCGATCGCTGGACTGTAATTATACAAAGGTGAACTCCAGAGATACCATCGTTAAATTCCGTGATATTATACAGGATATAACAAAAATGGGTTGGAGCTTTCGTATATGGTAAATATCTCCAAGTGAATCCCCTCCGCGGTAGCGTGTGAGGCCCGGGTTTGATTCCCGTCCACCGTCCACTCTGACCTTGGACGTTTCGTGGTTTTCCCTGCAGTCAAATGCTGGGGTGGTTTCTCATCTAGTACTATTTTCTTTTAGTCATGTACCTGTCCTTACGTTTCCTTCTCATCATTCAGGCGTACTTCTAGGTTTCGCGGTGTGTGGCGATGCCAGGCAGATGGCGTGAAGTATTCCTCATGGAGGAGGTTCAGGATAGCTCCAGTAGTGGGACGGGATCTCGAGCCAGGAAATGTTAGGGACTTCCGCGCGTCTTTATGACCTGTAGCCTCCTATGGTCCGTTCACTTCATCCCTTTGTCCTGGAGGGTAGTAGCCGCATTAGATCTCCCATAAGTAACTAAGTGTCCCCATCCATGCTATACCCTATATCTTATAATTGGAATATGGGTTAAAAGATCTTTCTCTACTCTTGTACAAACTATTTTTACAAACGCTTATTCTGCATTTACTACATGTTAATCGAGGTAAACCTTACTGCTAATCTTTTTTATTCAAGGGGAATATGGTAGGCCTTAAGCGATAGTCAAATCTTTTAAGAGCTGGTTGCTATGTGGAGAATTTCATTGTCTTTGCATGTCCAGGGCATAAACAAACGAATAACGAATTCCCATTTGAAAAAAAAGTACAAGCATTCAAAAATTCAAACAAATAACAAGGAATATCTCGGAAATGGTTCGCTGTATACACACATACACGAAAAAAAATGTATATGACATAAATTCGGTGTTTTAAAGAGATCTACTTTCTTGTGTAAAAACATTTTATCTGTCTCATACGGTTTACCAGTTATGCGAAAGTCATTCAGAATAAAGAGGACTTTTGGGGACATTCCCAGAAAATTCAAGATAAACATCTCATTTGGCAGAAAATATCTTAAACATATGATGTTTTAATCAAAATTGTTAGTCATTTTCGAGAAAATAAAAATTTCGAAAAATGTTTCATGTAAAGGGTAGTCTGTGGTGGGGGAATTTCCTTGAAAATCTTAGTGTCACATCCCTGGAAGACAGTTAACTCCCGTACCAAGTTTGGTATTTATCGGACTTTTCATTTTTGAGTTATGCTGTGCACAGTCTGACAAACATACACACATGGACATGTTTCCAAAAAATATTTATTTGCATTCAAAGCACCTCAAAACATGTATTTACGGTCACATATCGATAGCAAAGTTTTGTGTGTAATAATTCCCCTACTTATTATACAGTACAGAAAGTAAAAACGAACCTGGAAATGCTTCATTATGCTTACTATCACGAACTCTCCTATACCTCTGCAAGCTTTTATGTTTTTTTCACGTAATAATATCATTACAATTATGTGGCAATCACCCATATCAAAACTGTCGGGTTTAGACGTAAACGGGTTTCTTAACCTCTTTATGTAATATAATGATAAATAGAGTTGGGGTTGGGAGTTGTGGTAAGGAGGTGTTTATCCAACAGTTCGGTTTCCTCAATGTTGTGCAACTGACTTTATTGCTTTATCTACAATAAAATAATATTACGTTCTCCAGAGCATTCGCGATTCAGTGTGATGCACATCGTGTTGATGCAATAGACCATTATAACGAATTCTTAAACATTTTCATACGAAATGCAGTACTTATTTACTAACGTATTGCACCATTTAGTGTGTGCGCAATTGTAGAAGAAGAAGTGATTAAGAGAACAAGATATTTCCGAAGTCATTTTAAAACATATTTTCATTCTCTACATTAAAGGAAAATGTAATTCAAGTGCCAACACATTTTGTTACCCAATAGTAGTGGACTACTCTAAAAGTTCAAAATAATTGGCGAGAAAATGAGATCTAATACTGTGTAAAGACCATATCCCTATTTCCTTATCTTCTTTGCTTCATTATAAACATATAAGTAAACTATATAAAGATTAGCAAAATGTATAAAAGTCAGCTGCATAAAAAAATCTGATGTGTTACTATCACATGACTTTCTCTTCCCTCTGTCACAGTAGTATACAAACTATTCTTACCAAAGCATATTTTTCTATCTACTTCATTTTAATCCAAATAGAGATACAACGGGAACAGCGATAGTCAAATGTTTAAGAACTGGACGCTATATGCTGACCTTAAAATTCCATACTGTTTTCATGGATTTGGAGAAACAACCGAATGTTAAAATGATTTTAAAAAATGACCAAGTAATGAAAAATTCGAACCATTAATAACGAATACCTTCGAAATGTTTGATGCAACAAAAACGTTATTTGAAATAAAGCTGCATAAAAAAAATCTGATGTGTTACTATCACATGACTTTCTCTTCCCTCTGTCACAGTGGTATACAAACTATTCTTACCAAAGCATATTTTTCTATCTACTTCATTTTAATCCAAATAGAGACACAACGGGAACAGCGATAGTCAAATGTTTAAGAACTGGACGCTATATGCTGACCTTAAAATTCCATACTGTTTTCATGGATTTGGAGAAACAACCGAATGTTAAAATGATTTTAAAAAATGACCAAGTAATGAAAAATTCGAAACATTAATAACGAATACCTTCGAAATGTTTGATGCAACAAAAACGTTATTTGAAATAAATTTAGTGTCTTAAAGAGCTCTACATTTCTTGTGTAGTACGTTTTCGGCTGTCGCTAAACATTTACACAAAATGATACAAAATTCCTTCCAAATGAAGATGACTTCAAAGGCTATTCCCATAAAATTTAAGATATACATTTTGTTTGTCATGTAAATATCATTAATATATTATATTTTAATCAAAATCGTTTGTGATTTTTTTTAGAAACTGTAAAATTATTTTTATAAACCATACATAAATCAATAAATTAAACATTTGGAACACACAACAAGCCTGGGAAAGGTTTAATGCTTGGTAGAGAATAATAATTTTTTTTAAAATCTTCCAAGTAAGGGTAGTTTGAGGTTGGTGAATATTTTACTTGAAATTCTTCATATCGCATCTTTAGATGTACTGAAAACCTACATAGCAATTTTGGTGTTTACCCGACTTTTCGGTTTTGAGTTATGCTGTTTAAACATACACACACAGTCCTTTTTCTAGAAATGCTATTTTGTTTTCATTCTGTGTGTCTCAAAGTATGTATTACTGGTGAAATCCCACTATTACATTTTTGGGTGGAGTGCAGTACATTCACTTCCTATTATGTAAGTTGCAGACAAAGTAAAAATAGTAGAATTCTAGATTATAAAAGAAGTGAAGTATAGTGGTAAAACAGAGGCTGAATAGACGCAAAACGTAAATAAACTCAAGCTTAAAACGATTATAAAGTAAAATGCGTCATTACTATGAGAATTTAACACCTATCTCATGTAGGCCTTTTATGTTAGTATGTTAGCTAATTTTGAAAAAAAAACTTGAGAGAAACCACAGCTGAGCCATGCTAACCTGCATTACTTGGTCATGACATTAACTAGTCTACTTTTGGGCAATAATTTCTCTGTAGACCGAGTGGGATGGCTTAGGAGGTAACGTTTGCTGTTCGCTTTCGGGACGTTCCGGGTTCATATCTCCGGTTTGAGATCCGGGGACTACCAATCTGACCGAAGGTGTTTAAACGGTTTTCCTTGATCGATAGGCGAATGCTGAGTTTTATAATTAAATTTTTCTATGATCCCTTTCATCACTACATCTCATTTCCTTCTTCACGGCCATTCATCAGTCACTGGGCTGTTCACTCATCCTGGATATGCTATCATTCAGAGTTTGTTTGCTCCTCGACAGGCTACTGATTCAAGGTTTTAGCTTGTAAGTCCTTGAAGGTTTATGTTTTACAAAGAAGACGGTAATTCGTTGAAGAAGAAGAAAAAGAAGAAGATTTCTCTGTGTATAGAGCTTTTTCTTTCTTTACCTTAAGTCAGGATGTCATACATTTGTCTATGAAAATTGGCGCTCTGAATTAAACCGCCTGCGTAGAACGCAGTTTGTGTGTGTGCGCGCGTGTGTTTCACTACAAACCAGACTCAGAAAATTGTTCCAAGCACAATAATAGTATTTTCTGAAGTAAACAATTCCTTTATTTTCTCAGAAACAGTCAAAGACCTTCGGTCACAATACAAATAGCACATGAAAAATATAATTTAAGTCAAATGAATGATCTCAGCCTGTGGCGTGTTAATTGGATAAAACCACATTTTATATAATGCAAGACTTCTGAAGTATTAGTATTAGGTCATAACATTTCTCAGGGGCACAGGCCTCTTGGAGAAGTGGCTTGTTTTGGCGATCCCGGTTAGCCATTCCGGGAAAGATCCCTCTTATTCTTAAAACTTATCTATTACCTTGGCCCTATATATGAGCTTTAACACTATGTACTGATCCTTTAGTTCTTCACTGTTCATTCATGAACTGGTTCTGTAGTTCTTCGACCTCTTTTCTCCTGTTGTCTCTTGTTAGTTTGGCTGACTTCAACACTATACACTGTCCTTTAGTCCTTCACTGTTCCTGCACTGGTTATTTAGTACATCACTTTTGTTTTCACCTGTTATCTCTGCTAGTTTGGCTGACTTCAAAGCACTATACACTCATACTTTATTCTTCACTTTTTGTTCATGTACTCTTTCTATATTCCTTCATTTTTTCTCCTGTTATCTCTTGCTAGTTTGGCTGCCGCATGCTTCTACTGATGTTCTGGGTTGTTGTCTTTACTAGAACTTGCCACCTTACTCTGTCTTTTGCTGCTGTAGTCTATCTGCTGCCTAATGTCTTCTTGAGCTCGTCTGACCATCTGTCCTCTGATGGCCTACTCTTCTTCTTTCAGTCCTCGGCTCCCATGTCCTTAACCTGTGGGTCCATCGGTTAGGGTCTTGCCTCATGTGTCCCACCCATCTCCATTTTAATAACTGCTTTATATGTGTTGTTCTTCTTATTACATCGTTCCTAATTCTATCTCCCCATGTGAGCCTAGAATTTTTCTTTCCGTTTTTATTTGACATGTTTATATTAACTTTTTGTCCGTTTTGTTGTGCTCCAGGTTTGCGAGCCGTATATCAGTGCAGGTAATATGCGTGAGTTCATGATATGTCTATTAATGTCTCTAGTAATAGGAATTTTACCACCCAGAACTTTGACCATGCCGTCGATATTCTCCTCGTAATTTCCTTTGTCATACTTTTCTTGATGCTTTCTTCCCAAGCAAAAAAAAAATTAAAAAAAGAGCACTTCTTAGTGCTATTTTGGAAAGCAGGTGGAATGATTGGGAAGCTAGAGGGAAACTGATTTAGATCAATTAATTCCCAGTGCCAATGGTGAACAACAACAACAACTTGGGGATTGTTTTTCCCAAGTAAATTATTTCCTGCACATGGTGATGCCCAGCTCTCTGTCATTTGTCATTAGATTTGTCTCTATTGCGTTCATGTGAATTCCTACTTTGGTATTGAGCTCATTAACTATGTCATAAAGGCCTGTAATTCTTCTGCTGTGTTTGCGGATGAGACTATGTCGCCTGCGAAGCGTCGGTTGGTATCTTTGTACCATCTATGTTCATTCCGTATTCCCGTTTGATATTTCTGAAAATCTCTTTGAGTAAGCAAGAAGCAAAAGAGTTTGGGTTAAATTGTATCTCTCTACCGTACCCCTCTATGTAACTTGAACTCTCTTCCTTGTCTGTCCATCTGTACTGGGCCATCCCAATTCGTGAACCTGACATATAAAGCTGTTTTAAAGTTCCTGTTTAACACAATAAGCGCCGTTGTGGTCATTTTTGCTTACTTAAAATTCTGGTGCCTTACTTCTCCCTTTTAAAAAAAGGATAGTAACCGAAAACTTCATTACGTTTCTCAGAATGGGAAGTTCAGTCACCTCCGATAATTTTGACGCATATAATTAGCAGCCTAGATTTCTACCATCTTTCATTGTTGATGTATTTGTTGAAGTATACTGTAAATGTATCTAGAATGTTATATTTGTTACATTTTGCGTTTGCATGCATTATTTCAAATGCATTGTCATCATTCATACGGTTGGAGCCTCAGGCCCGTTCGATGCCTATCAGAAACGTTCACATTATTTTAGCTTTTGACGGCTTATATTTCGTTTTCCTCGTGGTTTATAATTAAGCGCCTCTTAGGTGATCGATTCTTGTCCACTCTGTCTAAATGTTCTGTTTGAAATACTATGTGAATCTCTATCAACAATGAAAGACAGGATGGCTTGACTCAATGAGACTTCGTGGTATAACATCGAGTTTTTCGACACATGTTACCAGTAATTCTCTTTTCAGATAAGATCAGGTTTTTATATCCCGACTGAGAATGTGCCACAACCAGTTGTGCCACGCGCAGTTATCTTCTTTTAAAGAACCAACCACCCATCTGCCACCAGTGTAACCTTTAACGAGAAACACATAATTGTGGAATGTTCACAATACGTTCAATGGAGACAATACTACCAGATGCACAATGATTTACAAACAGTACTCAACTATTCGAGGTTCCCTAAGATAGTTGAATTTTTCAAAAGCATAAATTTATATAAAGGTATATAACGTTCAATCAGTTTGATTAATTATAGTGTCACAATTTTGTACTAGTTCCTTGTAATGGTTCAAAACTGCCAGTATGTTAAATAACCTTATTGTTTTACTGTTAAATATTCATTTTAAAAGTTGTAAAGTCGCGATATGACTAATACGTTAAAGCGATTATAAACTTTCAAAATAAAAAGATACAATGTACACAATACAATTTTTCCACACGCCAGTTGTTGTACAAGAACTCGAATTGCTGACGAGAGTCTCCGTATTTCCACAAAAAATTAAATGAAAGTCATTACTAAGTAATGTAATGGTAGTATTATCAGTGTGCAGAATTTGTTTATAGAAAATACGCTGCTAAAGTAATAAAGCGTTACTTTGGTAAGCAATTGAAACACTTCTCTGAATAGGTAACACCATAACACCTTAAAATGTTGCATTATCTTAACAAACCCATGATATATTCTGTAGTTGAATACGTCATGCATTACCGATTTCTGTATTAAAGCGTATATTAACATGTTACTTATTTATTTCCTTAATGTTATTTTCAGTTACTAAATAGCGTATGTTAACATGGCAGCAGTTATAATGCTAGTTATTATGTTTGGTCATAACTGCAATCCACGAATTTGGCTGCAATACTCACGATAGGTTAAAATGAGCCCAACGGCAATTTTAAGTATACAATTTATACTGGGCTTATAGTGCTAATGTGGTCTAGTAGCGCAGCCGTTATCGCGCTGGATTTTAAAATTCAAATATTGAGATTGTATTTAGCGAAGGTTTTAAGCAGCATGCTGTTTGTCCAAATATAAGTGCATTAGCCATTCTAGAGATTGAATGCCTTTAAATACGTGGTCTTACTACTCGCGCTCATTGTGGAACGATTTTTAGAACCGAGAGCATCTGAATGTGCTCTTATATTGGGAAACGTAGCAAAATGGAATACGGATGAAGCATCGATAACATAATGCGCCCAAGAAGAATTCCTAAGATGACACGTTTATACGGATTGCGAGCCGACTACTTTGAGCATTACACAGGACGTCTCATACAGAAAGAAAATACTCTGTGACATGGCAATGACGGAGCCTGGAATTGGCTATGCCATTCATCATCCACATTAGTACGAGGTTTCAATATCAGTCGGTTGGATACTGATACATATTTGTCGCGGTATCGTTCGTGTTATCTTATTTGCTGAGCGCCTGTTATTGTATTACTAGTTTGAATTTTGGGTTCATTGTCCTCCGGCTAGCTATTATTATTACAAGTCGAGCAAATCTCTTAAACGGGGTGTGTAAACGGAAAGGAGGTGTTACTAAAAGATAACACTGATAAAAGGATTTGTTTTTACACATTTATTGCTGTCGCACTTTATTAATTTCACATATTTACTCTTGATACCCGCCTGACTGAAACTGTTATATTTTCGAATGTAACTATAATCACTTATTTGCCGCACATTATTATTTTTTCACATTTTGTAACTAACTTTACGACGCGAGAGATTCTGTAGAACTGCGCGACGTATAACCCGTGGATGACTCTGTTGAACTGTGCAACGTTTGCCTTGTGAATTATTCTGTAGAACTGTGTGACGTGTAACCCGCGAATAATTCTGTTGGACTGAGCGTTACCCGTCTCTGGCTTTAGCTTTTTATACTCCCTCACCCCCATATGCCTAAACGTTATAACAGAGCTGCTATTGGTTAATAAAGCCCGCCAACATTAGCGTCTATTTTTATATCCAATCAGAATTACGAACACATATGCTCTAGGGAAGATATTCCCTCCATTTCTAAAGAAAAGCGCGCTAATCTGACGTCATTTGTTTGTCTCATCTAATTAATAAACAACTCACCCCCTCGTTACATTGTTACCCGCGCCTATTGTCAGTTTCAGTGAGGCCGTTTAAACTTATTTCCTAACAATGCTTATAATTAACAAACATCTCAAATCATTGTCATACAATAATGCAAATTTACACTACAATCACTCTGGCATTCACAGTGTTGTGATATAAAATACTGCGTCAATTGTAAACTTTCATCATAACCACAAGCAGCTAAACCAGGACCTACGTCAACCGGAGACGGCGTTTATCATATGACAAGCCGAAAAAGATTCCAATTTCTTATTCACATATCAAAAATCTTTCCACCAAGGCTAAATAAACCACCACAGCTTGGTAAAACAGAATAAGGTTTAGCTCATCTGAGTACCAGTACACTCTGGCATTGAAGGAAATGAAAATTCAGGTGAACAAGCTCAACAAAAGGCAACTTCCCAATTTATTGGACCACAGCAGGTTCTAGAAACGCCTCGCTGGTTGGTAAGAGAGCTATTGACAACCGGTTTAAGTAAAGAATTATGAAACCTGATTGTTTCTTGGAACTGTACCAGAAAATAATCATGGTAAGCTGTTTACTAGGAAACTCATGCAAGTTAAACTTACTTGGAGGCAGTGGATTTCAGCTGTGAACAATTATTGAGTTCTTCACAGTTCTTGAAACTGTGAAAAAGCATTCTAATACTCATTTTAGTTCATAGGAGATATGCTGCTTTTGGGGAAATGTTTCATTACCAGAAGATTTTAATGGATATCTGTTATGAGACTGTACTCCATTGGTCAGGAAACAGCATACTCAATTGGTATTAAAACGACAGGTATCAAAATGAGCTTAGAGACTAAGTAAATGATAGAAAATAGCATCTAAAGAAAAAATGACAAGGTAAACCACTACAGTGTGCTGTATTGGAGGACTGCGAACACTCACAAAGTATGTCTGTTGATTCCAATGGGACAGTAGTGTTTACGCTGGTATGCTCGGAAGCCTCTGAGCAGTACCTTCTATTTCTTTGGTTCATGATAACCCCCACCCCCACTGGAGATTGCTATGTCGAATTTTCACATCACTAGTTGATTACTGAATGAAGTGCCGTTGCAGATCCAAATAACAGTTTGGTACAATTACGATTCGACACCACCTCATTCGACCCGTCGCTTAATCCATCATCTCAATGCCACTACTCATGACGTTGGGCGAAATGGATCAATAACATGGATAACACGCTCATGCGATCCAACTGCTTTAGATCTTTTCTAATTGAGCTAGCTTAAAAAGTATCACGCACTGGAAGCAGCCAATGATTCCTCAACTTCTCAGCAAACCTATCATCTAAGGTTGTTACATCCCATCTGACACGTTGCGACGGTTTAGGCTAGAGATGAATGTAAGACTTAGGAAATGTATCCGCCTGCAGGGTCGTTAGATCAAACACCATTAGCATATACGGGGTGGAACATTTAAGTTGAGACTGTACAATATCTCCAAAACTGAGCGTTGTAGAAAGAAATGTCTTAAATAATAGTTGCTTGATATTATGAGGGAAAATAAATGTCATTTTTTATTTTTTTGCATGACGTTGTGATGGTCTTTTAGGGTCAATTTATTTTTTTTAATGGGAACCCACCTTTTTACCTTTGCACCAACGTAAATAATAACGAAAATTTTGAACGGCTGTGTATGAAGAATGGTTGGACCATCCATGGATGGTCATTTGAGGATCAATCTGCGTTTCGTAATTAGAAACCAACATGTTTTATTTTATTTCCTTATTCCTCATCACAAAATATACAGCTTCTTATAAACCATTTTCTAATGAGTAAACTAAATACAAAATGTAAGTTCCCATTTAAAAAAATTAAATTGACCCTAATATAACCATCTTAACATCCTCCAAACAAAACACGACTAGTGGTATTTTTTTCAAGCAACTTTTATTAAAGACATTTTTTTCTACAACGCACTTAAAAGGTTCACCCTGTATATGTGTTCACTTGGTACCATAGCCAGTGAAAGATCACTTGGTTTTATTTAGCTTTTCTTTTATTCTCTTTTTAACCAGCAAAATCACTAGTGTAGTATGCAACCAAACTATAATAGTAGTAACTAAGACGCGGTAGCGAGTTTCATATTTTCATAAGAGAGTCTTAATTACCATTACAGTCAAGTTGCATACGACTGTTTTTGGTTGCCCACACCATAATTGCAAAACTTTGGGTTTTTGCAAAAACAAAAAAAATCCTGTATTTTTATTTGGATGCAATTAAATGCTGGTTGGATGGCGGCATTGATGGCAGGACCATGAGTGTTTGCGAGTAGTGCAACAAATGGAAGCACCGTTGAGTTCACGCCGTATTTATCGACTTTTGCAGGTAACGTGAAAGCAACACATTTAAGGAAATGAACTCAATTTATTAGAATATTAAGATTACAATGAGTAGAATCTATTTTATTTTAAATGCACATTAAATTATTTATCTGCGGAATAAGTCTCTGTGCAATGTTTGATGTTCGGTTACTGCTTATTTTATTCTAATCTAAAAACAACGCATTTATTTGAAATACATATTGCCAATAGCGCAATGTGTGAAATTTACGTGCTACTTTGAGGACGTTAAAAGACATGGGCGATAGGGAAGCTCCACTCGCCGCCGAGTAAGATCATAATGAGTCCTGAAGTATTATGGATGCCGTAACAGCACAGTTACGTCACATGTAATCAGCGTGAGGTCGACCAAAATGTAAATTCCGTTGCTTGCGTGCAATTGCAGAAGTAGTATGTATGACAGGCAGCGCCTTGCGTTGTCACATTGATTCTTTGTAGGAACCAAATGTGTTTAAAATAGTAAACATTCTTAATTTTAATTTTAGGTCAAATTATAAAATAAATATCCTATATACACCCGTACTAAATTAATAGCAATAGTAATAATAATAAAGATTAAACTAAAACAGAAAACACCTTTAGCTTGTCTATATTTATTGCTTATTTGATTTATTTTCCTTAAAGAAACTCATATCAGAACATGAATAAATTGAGTGAAATGAGCCAAGGGTCCATAAAACTTAGTTACAGACATTTACCTTCCAGAGAAACCTCATCCAGGTAACTAACCTGAAACGAACCCAAGCACTACAGAGTATGTTATGCTCGTGGAGGCGTGTTTAATAAGTGTTGTATTCAGTAACAGACAGAATTCGCTAGTGTAGCTGTTTCTCGTCTTATCTTACTAACTAGGATATTCTCACCAGTGACAAATGACTGCAATAAACTTTTTGTTTTATTATTTATTTTGCGTCGTTTTAACTATGTGGTCATATCGCGACGGATCTGTTCTGGATCGGCTTTTTAATGGACAATTAGCCTTCTAGGTCTCATCCCTATACTAGACCGTCTCACTTCGTCATGTGCTCACAGAGGTCTTAGTGTTAAGCAACTTTTCCTCTGCTTCTATATGTGACGGGCAGATAGCAGCTTTGACATGTTTCCTCAGATACCTTGGTGTTAAGCAACGGTATCCCTACTTCTTTACGTGCCGGGCAGATTGCATTACGGTGCCCTGGTCTACTTGCCTTCATTATCTGTGGATAGGTCGCAGAGCATTCGCTGTTACCATTTATTTTCATTTTTACTATTGTTTTAATGTGGAACTTTCCGGATATGTATTTACCTTGATGACTGAGAGAAACCAAGAAAAAGAGAGCCAGTCAGATTTAACTGTGTGGATCCGATTTCTTAACGTACTAAGTTCTAATTACCTGAACCTTCACTTAAAAGATTTCTTGTTGACTACTTCGCCGGAACACCGTATTGCTAGTTACTGTGACTTCTAACTACGCTTTGCCTGAGTACTAATTTGCCTTATTCACCATCAGAATAACCATTTCATACTGCACTATGCATTGATTCTTAACATACATAAATTATTTATCTATCTCTCTGTCATGTGTTCATAAAATTATTAAATGTACAAGCTAATAATTCCGTTACCAAGTGGGTGCATTCAATAAGGTGTAGAATGAAAGTCTTAAACGCCTTACTATGGCAGTATAATATCCACTTTCAGGCTCATCATTAAGTTTACAATATTTCATCAGTTATCTCGCACAAATACTTTGCTGAGGAGATTCCTGTTTCGAATATTTTAATCCTATTCTTGTCAAAGCTGCCTATTTTCCACGTTTAAAATATGAAGATAGACCGCTTGAACGTCAATGTTGATGTGCTGCTTTGCATCTAAAAGTGTGACGTTTTTTCTTAATGGAAAATGAAAGGCTGCTGGCTAGGATAGACCTTTATGAAAAGATAAAAGGCCCTGAATAGTTTAAACAGCTCCCGCTTTAATGCAAGGGAGGTTACCCTTTTGAGAGCCTGCGAAGTTTCATAGGATTTTTTTGACATATCTTCTTGCTTTAATCGAAGGCTCATTGGGTTATAAAGGGATGGTTATTGGCCCGCTTGAGAAATATTCGTTGCTTTGTTGCAGCAAAAACTTTTAGTAGCGAAACTTCCTTTAAACAGCTGCTGAATATATTACCGTAAACCAAAGAACCAACTTAGAGTTGTGTTTCAAATGAAGCCCTTCTGCAAACTTTCACCGTTTAACATTTTGTTCTACGCATGTCTACACCGTAAATAAGCACCTGAAAACCGGAAGCCACTCTTACCAACCTCGCACTGCAAATGTTCTTTTCTGGGTCCTCTCTCAAGCTTTTCTTGGACTTTCTTAAGAGGATAATGTAACTAACTGCTCGTCATCTGCGGTTCCGGGGTGCTGTGTAACGTCTCCAAGAGCTGTATAAACATTTAGGTAAGAACTATACGGAGAGAGGGTGTAAATTAACATTTCTTTGGGCTTTAGTGGCAAAAAGAGGCTTTTTATCTGAATAAAGATTAGAGATAAGGCAGACCTTCGGTTAAAAGTGCTGTCTTAATGAGAACTACTTGAATAACTGCTCCTGGAAGCAACTTTAAAGAAAATGTCATTATCAAATATCTAAACACAAGCTTATTTTAATCCACGTTTATTTAACAGAAGCTTTAGCTATATTTAACAAGCGAGATGGCGCCGCAGTAACGTATGCGACTCCCATTCGGGAAGTATCGGGTTCGATCCCCGGCGTCCGCCCATTCTGACCCATGATTTTTTTGTTGTAACCCCGGGTCGGTAGGAGGATGCTGGAGTGGTTCATTTTCTACCACGAATATCCTGCCTCCCTTTTCCTGTACCCACCATCTTCCTTGTCATCTGTTTCAGGACTGTAGAACGGCGACTGCGCTTTGTGGAAGTTTCATCTTGACGTCGTCCAGGGACTACTCGGCTGAATCCCGCCTCTGGGTACTTTCGGTTAGGAGCTCCTTCGATTTGGCTTGGGGCCAAATAAGGCTGTCTCGGACGGCGCTGGAGCTGTTCAATCTGGAAACATTAGGAACCCGTCTGTTCTTGCGCTCGTCGTTATCCGGATCTGGTCGCCCTTCGGGTCTCTCCCCTTATCCCTTCCTACCGAGGGTCCCGGCAGAAGCACAAGGAGAAGGCTGGATTGCATGCGGTTTTCTGCCCCTATTCGCGGGGCACCCTCCACTTGTTCGTAGCTTTATCTTTACCTTTTGATATTTACGTTATTATAGGACCAAATAATAATAATAATAATAATAATAATAATATATTTCCGGTTTTGCAATGTACAAACATTTTCCGGCACACAAAACTACAGTTTTTAACATCTCCACTCTTGCCTGTTGGACCGTAAAGCTTCCTTAATTTCCCAATCCATAATTTACCCTTTAATTTACCCTTTACCTTTTAATTTCAGTGCTATGCGGTCTTCTTTCTCTCCTCATTGCTGGTGGCGTCCACTCCATTATTCTTTTGGGTATTGTTTCATCTTCCATTGCTTCAGCATGCCTATGCCATTCTAATTGTTTCTGTTGAATATAATCTAAAACTGAATGTTGAACATTCATATTTTTTTTATAATCTCATTCTCTAATTTTTTTCTTTTAGATATTTTAGCAGATCTGCTTCAAAAATCCCTTTCTGTTGCCAATAATTTTCTTTTTAACCAACAGTTCAGAATCCACACATCAGAGCCACATATTATAATAAGTATATTGTTTTAAAACTATAGTTTTAGTTTCGTTTCTGCAATACAATAGTTTGTTATTTTATTTAATACATTTGAACTTGTGAAGTGATTTGTCATGTAACACGGAGTACTTAATTATTTCTAAATTAAACTTACAATTGAAACATTTTAATAAATGAAAATGCAGTAATGATGCCTATTATTTTAATATTATACAGAGAGAAACTTTGTGGGTATCAGTGTGTGTCACAGATAACTTCTGAAACCGGTCAAGCGATATTATTAATTCTTTCATCATTTCAAAGCATAGGCTTTAGTACTTATTAACTATTTCAAAACTTGGTTTTGGGGATTTTCACAAAGCATTGATTTAGCTTCCAAAAATATGTTATTTAAGTATAATATACTGAGAAAGACGGCGCCGTGGTAATATGTGCGATTCGTATTCGAGAGGTTCCGAGTTCCTATCCCGGAGACTGACTCATGGCTTTTTGTCGTTTCCCCGGGATCGACAGGCGAATCCTGGGGTTGTTTCTTCTCTACCAGGATTTCCTTTCTATAATTTCCCTTTCATTCCGTTTTCCTCTCATCTTTCAGGTGTGCTTCTAGGTTTCATAGTGTATGGCGGTGCCAGACAGATGGCGCGGATACATACTCAATGAAAAGATTATTTCCCGTAGGCACTAGAGGGCTGCTTGACTGGTAGGTGACTCCAATAGTGGGATGGGTCTGCGAGTTTTAATATTTTAGAGACTTCCGTGCGTTTCTGTAACCTGTCTACGGTCTGTAGTCTCCTGTGGCCCCTTCACCTAGTGCCTTCCTCCTGGGGGAGTGGTAGCTATAAGAACTCTTTACGTACGGTACGCGAGGTATCCACCTCCGTTGAATAACCCATACCTATAGTTTAATATATAGGGTAGTTAAATTATATTAGAACCCACTCGCGGCCTCTCTCTACTGCGCGAGACAGCCGGCAGTCGCTGGTGAAATTACGCCGGCACAGGCGGATTAAAAATCCTTACCTTATAATACATGCTGGAAATGTTGACCTTTTGCTCTCAAATAGGCAGCATATCTGGTGTAAATATTCTCGCTCACTCTCTGATGCTCAGCAGCAGGAATTCTTGTGATTGGTGCCGCCTTGAAGCGTCCGCCTCGAAAATCGCTGAAAAAACTAGCGCAGCAAACAGATGTATCTCGATCTTCAGCGAGAAATGCTACACGTCTGTTGAAACTAAAGCCTTATCGCTACACACGAGTGCAAGCGTTAAAGCCAAATGATCCCGCTAAACGTGTGAATTATTGTAACGTTTTTCCAATCCGTAAAAAGGGATTTCATTGACCCATAGCTTTTGTTTTTCACTGATGAATCTTAGTTTCATCTAAGTGGACGTATGAATACTCAAAACAGTCGATACTGGGCTTCAGAAAAACATGTGCTACTGGATGAAACGCCTCATTATGATCAGAAAATTGGAGTGTGGTGTGCGATAAGTGCTAGATAATAATAGGGCCCTTATTCTTTGATGGAACAATAAATGCATAGCGATATCAGAGGTTAATTCTGAGGCCATTTTGCGATCCCTTGAGAGAAGAAGAGAAATCGTATGGTTGGTTCCAGCAAGATTCTGCAACAGCACATATGGCTGCCGAATCATTATATGCAATATGAGAGGTGTTTATGACAGAATAATTAGTGTTGATTTGAGCCCCCTCGTTCTCCTCACCTAATGAGTTGTGATTTTTATTTAAGGGGTTCTTTAAAAGACAAAGTATATCCTTCTAATCCTCGCACACTACAGGAACTTGAATTCCTGCTGCTGAGCTTCGGAGAGTTAGTGAGAATATTTACACGAGATATATGCTGCCTCTTTGAGAGCAGAAGATCAAAATTTCCAGCATCTATTATAAGGTAAGGATTTTAGTCCGCCTCTGCCGGTGTAATTTTCCCGGCGACTGCTGCCTGTCTCGCGCAGTAGAGAGAGGCCGCGAGTGGGGTCTAACATAATTTAACTACCGTATATTAATATACTAACATTCACTATATTAACATTTGAAAATAATTAATGTTTAGAATATATTCGTTTTTCTGTTGTAAGAAAACTTCTTACTAGCTAAGAAGTACTGTTCGTCAGTTTCTGTTGCTCTCTGTACGTCTGACGTCAGCCGAGTGTGATGGGAAGAATGCGTCGTGCAACAGCGGGCCATTTTAAACTAATGGCACTGTCATTTCCGAAACTTCTCCTTCCAATCAGTTGGTTAAGGGTTACTTTTGTTTCTTTGCCGCTAACTCCGGCTCACATAAACGCTACAGAAGTATATTGGATGCTTCTTGAGGTTTCTAAATTACCGCACAGTTTCAGATCCACCACACGTATCACTTTTATTGAGTGAGATACCTCCACTGGTCCTTTGAGAAAGCGATTGGATTCCTCCGCTCCAATCAAACAAATTATCCCATACAGGATTAGTATTAAACCAATAAACTTAAACTATTTTTAAATGAAAAAGTAAAATGCCTGATTCAAAAGGGTTTTTATTCCATTTAATTCCACATTAACAGGATAATAATTAAAATTAAAATTAAAGTTCCTAGTAATATTAGTTTTTCATTAAACTCATAAGAAAATTTGGATTGTATCTGTAGGAGGGAAAATTCATTTGAAACTATCCACATGGACATGGTATTTAAATTTGTTTCTAGGACTTTTGTTTCCCATTGCAAACATATTTGTTAATTTTATCTATGTTTGAGTAAAATTTATGGTAAAGTACGACCGAAAATGTAAAATGGCAAAAGTTTGGAGATTTGTGTATTTTAAAACTAGAGTTTAAATACCTTCTGAAGGAAACTGACGTGTTCTTTCACTGAAAAGGCCAATTTATCAACAGCAGTAGCACAAGCCCTGATAGTGTTTCGACAATTTGATTGAGATTAATGAATAATAATTATTTCTTATGAAAAGATGCATATTTCGTAATAAAAATGAAATAGTCTTGGAAAACTGGTACAAAAGTGCTACTCCGCTTGAAAACAACACGAAAAATGTATTTATTACATAGTTTAGTCGCAACATTGTTGATGATAATAATACAAGCTTGTGAAAAGGAAACAAATGCGTGGGAGAATCAATCTCTATATCACTAACTGAGCCGTCAATCATAATTTCTCTGCACAGAATTCCGAAAATTGGTTCCACATCATACTCTTCTTCTTCGTATTTTCAGGGGTTAACTGTCTACAGCTATTCTTATATTATCAACATACTGACTACCAAAGCGCGCCATGTTTGAATTGTAATTCTTGTAGTTACCTACGTGATCTCACACAATGACTTCCTATGAATTAAAAACAAGTGCATTACGATCAAATACTCTGAGCGTAGTAATTGAAGGTGCGTTTCTAGGCGTGGTACGGCTTTGACTGACCGCCTTCCTAGCATACTCTACCTATCATTGGCTAATTGAGTAGAGTGCTATTATCTGTATAATAATTATGTTTAAGGCACGAACACAAAACAATGCCTGGAAAGTAATTCCATAATGTAGTTAATTTCTACGGAACTGTCTTTAGAGAAACAGAAATATATTAATAAAAATATAGCCTAAAGTATCACCACAAATATACGTTAGGAAATCAATCTTTAATTTGAAACACTTTATACATAAGTATTAAATAAATATTTTCGCATATTATCGCTTATTTTCATATTTCATTAATCATTCTATTTTGAGTACACTGCAGCATATATAAGGCTGAGATGCCAGATGTTTAAATGACCTATGCCGCCAATGTTAAACGTGCTAAATTCATGACCCATTATCTCAAATTGTTAATGGCAGGTATGAACATTCTTGATACTCGGTGTCATCGCGTGTCAAGCGACATCCACTCCTCCCTTCTCATTTGCTGTTTACAACAGACGGCTGTCTTCTAACCCAATGGTGGAACACTGCTGTGCGCAATTACGAGATGCATTTCACAAAAGCTGTTCTGAAATTTAGGGAAAAATGGGCTCTTTCATGTTATATACAGCATTTATTACCAAATTCAGCTTCCCCAATTGGAAAACATTATAATCAAAGCATACTAAACAACAAAATAATATAAATAAAAACATACCTGAAAATAATTATAATCTAAATTATATATGCAAATATTCCATATTTATGAACAAACAAACCTTTATATAAGAATAAATTATTTTACGTACCATTCAAATGATTTTTCGATGTGTCCAGTGACCCTGTTATAATATCGAGGGCGACTGATTTAATAAATGGATTGTTTCACCTCTATTTTGTACAAAATTGTACAAAAAATATTGGATAGTACCCCTAGTAAGCCAACAAGGCCAATTGAAGCAAGATGACATTTATTTACTGTAAAAAAATAAGTATTGAGTATTGTTTGTTCATTTTTCCAGCAGGTTTATGTGGATGTTTGGTTTATTTCTTCAATTTGATAGGAAGTATGAAATATTTTGAGTTACAAAGCCTTATTGTATGAATAATAATAACAACAATAATAATAAGCACTGGATTTTGTTTTGTCATTTAACGCACACCTTGCATTTTAATAAATAGGATTTTCTAGCTTTTCAAAACTAAAAATTGCATTATGTCACTGATCCGATAGAGGGGTAGCTACGTTACATCACATTACACCTTAATTGCTCTCCCTCTGGGATGTGACACGCGGCTTGCCCATACAAGATTTAACTTGTTACATTGAAACTTTTACAGGACTTAATGAATGCATTCTAAGCTCACTTGTTTACTTCAATACAATATGTTTGTTTATTACTAACTTCTGATTAAAGCTATGCCAGTAAAAGTTTTATTTTTAAAATAACCAACATGTTATTAACAGCACTTAGAGGTTCATTTGTCATACTAAAATTTGATTTATCTATGTTCAACACTTTTTGAGGAAGCAGGTCATTTATAACAGTAAAAGCTGTTAAAAATGGGGATAGATATATTTACAAACAAGGAAATCACATGACTTGGCCACACGGAAGCTGCAGTACTTAGGGGACATATCTGTGAAATTTGGTTAGAAGCTGACAAAATTCCAAAATTTAGTTTTCTTCTTAAAATAATATGGGCTTTCTACGTTTGTTTTGGTATGGCGCCACTATAACAAGTGTCACGTGACGATTTAAATAACCCTACACATGTGCCTTGGCTGCCATGCCCACAGTGTGGTACACACTTTCATGATAAATTACATATTTATCATGTTAAATGTGATGATATTAATACTGAATTAAAATTTGGTGCTGTTTTGAGGTGAAGTGCATGTTAATCACTCGTGAGTAATTAGCGCAAGAGTTATGGAACGAAAAATCCCCCAGTGTAATAGTGTGCGGAGCAAGCTTACACCCGCGATCCGTGGCCTCACCATAAAACAACCGCATTGTATAATGGCAAGTAGCAGAAAAATTAATAATTACAGGTGATGTTAAATATTACATTTTTATGTGGGTTCTATGGTTTTTCCAGCTCAAATATGGGTTAGGGAAAGTAAAAGTTGTTTCACCAAAAAAGAAATGTTAAGATTAATTATTTCTAAGACCTTTATGGACATTAATATACCAAAAACGTCATGCAATAGAGTATAAAATAAATTCTTTTATGTATAGTACTGGAAAGTTTAACATTTTGAAATAAGGTGTTGAGAACCGTGTGCACCAATGTCATTTAAGCCTGAGTGGCACGCCGGCAGGAGGTTTGTAGAATAAATGGAGAAGAAGAATGATGAACGTTGTGCTGGGCTTGACTAAGGACGGAAAAAGAAAGACAAGCTCAAAGTGATTGATGAAAAGAAAGCAGCCGTCTTTGTTTAGCGCGAAAAAGAACAACGAAATGTGTATATAAACCATTAAGAATCCTAGGGCTCATTTCTCTTTGAAGACATTTTAGCAAATTGGTGTTGCTTACAATGAGACTACAAATGAGAAAATTTTCAGAAAGGCATCCGATTTGTGGCTCTGGAACGCAAGCAGAGATATGACTTAAAATATAAAGCAGAGCTGAGGAAAGAGAATATGCAGAAAGAAATAAACTAACTGTGCAGGAATTGTTCCATCGTTAATTTGATATTAGAATACGTCATCGCTTCTGAATGAATCCTGTAAAACCTGGTCCTCGAAACACTGGGAGTATTTCTAGTTTTGCATCGTCATCACAAAGGTTTGTAAGTGTGCTTACCGAACGAGATGGTTCTGCAATAATGCGTGATACTTGATTTACTGAGGTCCCGGGTTCGATTCCCGGTGGCCGCTCACTCTGAGTTTTTCGTGGTTTTCTTTAATTGACAAGAAGAATGCTGGAGGGGTGTAGTATACCACAGCTCTCCTCTCTTTCCATTTCCTCTCATGCTAGCAATTTTATACCCAGATGAGTTATGCTGTGTTCCATGACAATTCGACCACAACGGGAATTAGACAGAGGATTATTGCGATGAATGGTTACTTGCAGTCACTGACGGCTGAAGCATCAATGCAGTGGTACTGCCAGGAATACCTCCCCGAAATTTCTATAAGATGCAATAAATATATCACAACCGCGCCATTTTTATATTACTTCCTCCAAGTTAGTACTCTAACCGCTACTCGAGGTGACGGTTAGTTCATCTCTAAGAATAACTCCCGGTTAGTTGCTAACCAAAGGTCATAACACGAAAATTTGTACTCATTCCCAATTAATATCTAACCGGAACCTTATCGTAAAACAGGACCTTAATTGTAGAGACACTATTATAGAATGCGCACACACACTTGAAACTAAGCCAAACACTATGGTTCCCATTCACACAAATTCACAGTTGGCCGCGTGCAGGTGCTGTCTGTAGGGTCGTTACTTCTCTTTCAATCGTCCACTGTTTTACTGGTAGTGCAGGCAGCATTATAAAAATGATTAATTTAATTTTAAGTATAAAATGAAAATTAATGATGAATATGATATAACAAGGACGATTTTCCACTAAGATTTACATTGAAAGTGATTGGTAATACCTTATTTCTCGTTTCTCAGTATATCACACTTTGTCATTTGGACTTCTAGGTGTATGATAAAAACTAACTGGCACGAATATGAGCTATCCTTTTTCTCCTCCAATCTAGAGTGAAAGGTGAGAGTCCTATGAAAACGTGCAAGCACAGAAGTGGCACGGATCCATAGAATAATAATATAATAAAGTTGCAAACTGGCAATTTACAGTCGCTTCTTTCAGCTTCTATGGTTTTATATTGTCAGACAAGCCAGTTCATTGAGCCTTTAAGGACAATAAGCATGGCCGCATTCTTGATGTAATTGTGGAGTTACAAATAATTTCAAATACCCATTTCTTCATTTTAATAAGGTAGTGTCATAACACGGAGGTACTACTCCCGGAGCCTCCCTGCTTACAGTTAATGTAAGACTAAAGCTTTGACTTTCAATAATCATTCGGTTTGTAGAAGAGAGGAGACATGGACAAGAAAGAACCTGCACAACGTTAAAAACTTCGTTTACTTAGGAATAACATTTGCGATGAACGGAAAATGGACGAAACATATTGACATCACGAAACATAAGGCAAGAGTAAAGCCAGAAGAAGCTCTCCGGATACGTAGCAGAATTCCAGATATATCCGTAAATTTACTGGAGACCGTATATAGAGCGATAGTTAGGTTCGCGATGACATTTGGAACAGAAATATGGGGGTGAATAAACAGAGAGTTTGGACAAAGTGAAGACCGGAGTTTTTAACGAAATTCTAAGAATAGGGAGAGGTACGGCTAACTGCGGAATTGTGAGGAAATTTGGAGCGCATGGTGAGCCGATAGAGTGCAAAAATGGAGCGGTGAATGAAAACCTTTCTTGGAGACCAGTCTGTAATTAGGGCGACGTGCTACCGTGAACAGTTGAGAATGGAAGGAAGTTCGACAAGGGCATCAAAATTAAAGAGGAGTTCGGAAACCGTAGGGATAGGGAGTATTTAGATGGCAGGTCAGGGAAATAGGCGGAGTGCTTGGAGAAAAATTAAGCACCGCCTCTTGATATTGGCAGCAACAAAAAATTGTGCAATGCACGGAGAAGTTTTCGTTAGAAGTATAGTCTAGGCTAAAATCTGAGTGGGGTGTGGAGCAATATGTCAAAACGGGCACCAATCTCATTGGACAGGGGCTCGCGTGGCTTAGACTGGGAGCACGGCGGATAATAGAAATTACTGATCAAAGTGGTCGGAGAATCTGCCCCATTTGCGAGGAGGAACAGTCATGGATGCATATCTTGGCAAACATTAGGGTAACGGAGAGCCTTTACCACCTCGAATGGAGAGTTAAGGGCATGTTTGACGCCACTGGCAGGCAGGGAAGATATGGATGGGATAGGTACATTTCTACGTAAGGCAAGACAGCTGCGATCTGAGAAGGTTGATAGTGGGGAATCGGGGGTGTAACAAGAGCTAAACGTTGGTACTTTATTTTTATGTCAATTATAGTTAGTGTGCTGTATATATTTATTCTCTTAACTGCTCTTTGTTTACTATAATAGGGTATAATAATACATCCAATACGGTTTAGCGCTGTTGTAGGAGTTGTGTATATTTAAGATGCTATATTTGAATATGTTTTCCTTTTTTGTGCAACGGTGTTTTCTTGTAGTGATAATTTTATTTCTAGTTTCCTTTTATTTCTTGTCGTTTTTATTATATTAATCTTGCTAATTACCCTGTGTATTATAACAGTACGTATGGTCTGGGGATCCATGCGATTGATAGGAATCTATGTATGTGCACGATTATGTAAATAAATACACTCATTAATTAATGAATACTCAATTCTTTTCATTCCCTTTCCTGCTGCAGGTTGACTCCAAGGTTGTGCCTCGCTAGGCGTCGGGAAGATAGCGCAGAAGCTTGCGTTTTGGAAATGTTTCCCCGGTGCCACTTAAGGGACGTCTCTGTGGTCAATTGGGACAGGCTGGAACTGTTAGGGAACTCTGTGCATCTCTCTCCATATGCTCCGGCTTCGCTCTGCAACTCGTGTTTACCTCACCTCATCCGTTCCTCCCGGAGTGTATGCACAACTGATTCCTTGAGGGTCGCAATGCTAGGTGTCCCCTTCGTTCACTAATCCAGTATGTTTGAGGCATTGTTAGAATATGAATAGAACCTGAAGATGAGGTGTGTATCTATGTGTTGTGTAGTATTAAAAACATTTTTAGAACATTTTTAGAAATAAAATTAAGTTCTAACAAAAGCTATCCCACTTAAGAAATGTGGCTGGTCCCCTCTTTGCTCACATTCAATATTAAATTCTGAAATTAATTTCAATTCGTATTCAGTAGTCAAAATGCTTTTGATTTGTTTGGGCAAGTTAATGTTAGGTTTAGGGTTATACAACAGAGAGAGACACCTCGCACACTTAAAACTACATAGATCAATTGTAGCATCATTCTCCAGGAGGAAACAATGAAGTAAACGAACCACAGGAGGCTACAGGCCGCAGGCTACAAAGACGCGCGGAAGTCCCATTACTGGAGCCTGCCTAGAGAGAGCTATGAACGACCCGTCCACCAAGCACCGTCATACGCCACGAAATCTAGAAGCACACCTGAAAGATGAAAAGGAAATGAAGGAAAGTAAATCGTAGTAGATGAGAAATCACCCCAGCATTCACCTGCCAACCAGGGAAACTGAAGAATCAAGCAAGTAAATATAACTTCCCAACTTTTATGGATTTAAGCTGAACCATTGTATGATTAAGGTTAACCGCCGGTCACAACTTTATATCTGGTCGCAACAGATAACTTACTACAAGAACCAAACAACTCCCACCACTGACACAGGAAAACCCCCGTTGACAACTGGAACGCGCATTTTTGAACTTTGAATCTTACTTGCAGCAGCCATTCAAAACGATGTAACAAAATATGTGGACAGTTCAAAGCTTCTACAAAGTGAAAAGGCGCCAAGCAACGCCACAGTACTAAAATCCATACTCACAACAAAACTCCAGACTACATGTTGTCCTCTTATAGCATAACCAAGTTATTTTCAGACTTCAGACGATTTCTATTTAACAGTGACCTAGTAGCCGCTTTGCTCAGCGTAAACATAGACTCAACTTACATTATTCGTATAAATTAATACTTTATATATATATACATATATATATAAGGTATAATAACCTATATGGAGAGAAAATAACGGGATTTTAATAATAAATAGATAAGGAGGTGCCTTCCAATTATATTTAGTTTAAGTTTTACTTTCTCTACCACATACACAATAGATAGAGAAGTTATTGAATTCCACACAAAAATTTGATACCAAGATTTCACTAGAAATATGTGCTTTGAGCCCCCTGAATCAGAAAAAAAACATTTTTATAAAAATGTCCGTGATTATGTGTGTCTGGGAGCAGCGAAAAGTCGAATAAATAGCAAACTTAGTACTGAGGTTCAGTACCTTGAAAGATGCGATACAAGTATTAAAAAATATACTCCACCCCAAACTACACCTTATATGGAAGTTTTTTCTAAATGTTTAATTCTCTAAAAAAATGACTGTAACAATTTTAATTAAAATTCTGTATATAAATATATTTACATGACAAATAAAATTTATATCTTAAATTTCCTGGGAATGGCCTGTGAAGACCTCTTCATTCGTAATGAATTTTCTATAATCTTGTATAACTGGTAAATATTAGGCGATAGACGAAAACGTACTACACAAAAAATGTAGATCTCTTTAAAACACACAATTTATTTTAAATAAATTTTTGAGCCACCATTCATTTCCGAAGATTAGTGGTCATTAATAGTACGAATGTTTCAATACTTAGGCGTAATGGAGTCTTTTAAGGTCCTGTCGATTTTGAGGCGTTTCTCGCAATGTTATGGAAAGAGAATGGAATTTTAAGGCCAGCGTATAGCGTCCAGTACTAAAACATGTGAATTATCCCTCTTCCTGTTTTATTTATAATGGAATGTGCAATACAGCTATTTCCGGAAATATTTATCCCAGTTAAAACAAGTAAATAGGAAAATAACATTACGTAAGAATAATTGTGCACCCACTAAGCTGCATAATAAATGACGGAACCATTTTTGGAAAAATAATTTATATCTGCTATCTTTCATGAGTTATTTCCTTTTCCTCCAGATGGCTAATGGTCTTATAGTTTAAGAGCACAATGCTAATATATTGTACAAATAGTCAACGTGTTTGAAATTGATGTTTTGAAAGTTCCCAGGTATAATCTCCGAGAGTAAGTTGTAAGAAACAGTGTTAAGCAAGGTCTGGGTAGGTCGTAAGATGATTTCACATACTCGACATGTGTCAATGTCCAAATACCTGAATTTAAAAGAACTAGGAGTAGCAGAACACAATGGTGATTCAGGTGATAATAATAATGTACAGGTGTAAGGGAACTGGGTACTAATTGTTACATGATTTTGTGTTTCAATACATAAATTTAGTTGAAATTTCTAAGTCCTCTATTATTCAGATTAAAATTAAATTTGGTATGCATGTACAGCGCTATAAACGGTAACTACATAATTGTTTAAAACGGCCAAAGAAAGCTCCTAACTAATAACATGTTTTTGAACAAAATATAACCTAATATTTGCGATGCACTTTACTTGAACAATATCAAGCATGTTCCCTAAACATTTTAAGGACTAATCAATGCCTATTCTTATCTGGTAACCTAAATTTACTTAAATATTTCTGACTGTATTCAAGAGAAAATTTTCTGAACTTTGGCAACCTTCTTTAAAATGTTTTTTCAACAATCTATGTGTTTTATTTTTCTAATTATAATAATAATAATAATAATAATAATAATAATAATAATAATAATAATAATAATAATAATAATAATAATAATAATAATAATAATAAAAGGTTAAATTTGCAGAACACATGCTTCGGCCACTATAGTAAAAGTTTAATTAAAATAAGTAGTTTTGAAGAAAGCTTCACCTAAGTTTGAAAATTTTCAAGTTACGAAGAACTGCGTTTAAAGAAAAATGTGCACATGTTGGTTCCATCAGCTTAGTGAACAACCCAGCGCACCGTCATATTTAAATGGATCGTTTAAAGTCTTATATTGCAATACCCTTCCTATATATATTTTATATAGATTCCTACATTTTTTTAAGATGCAAAACAAAAAAAATCAGTTTTTTCAGCCCCAATCACTACTAGTTCCCAAAGGTGTTTGCCTCAAAAACTACAATGCATACTATTTGGGGAAATAATCGATGCAGTAAAGAAAGTTACATGAAATAAATTGCATGTTTTAAACGGATATACAGATTTTGCGTAATAAGTATGAATTAAAATTTATATAAAGTAATACATAATTCCTTTCAAAGAAGAGGACTTCACAAGATTTTCACTGAAAAATAAAGATAAGCAGTTTATTTATCATGTAAATATCTGAAATATTTGGTATTTTAATGAAAATTTTTGACGCCATTTTGAGAAAATCCATTGAAATGGTATTTTGGAGTAATTTGCAAAATGACCGTAATGAAACTTTGGAAGACGCTGAACTTAAATACATTTCGACATTTGGACTTTGAGCTATGTTGTTCAAAAAGACCTTTTCCTAACACTGCTCCCGATATCGAATTCTTGCGTGGAATGAAATACCTACAGGCAACTTGGTGAAAACAATTGAAATAATTATTACAGAAAAACTGAAATTGGACCATAACATATGTGCAGTGACTCAACCAACATTGAAACTTCATTTTAAAATATCCATAGTTGTATGTAATCATTTTCATTTAAAATTAGTAACTGTGTCATACATAAACAGTTTGCAAAATATTGACTAAATTTTTATATGATTTATTTGGTAAAACAAATTTTGAAATTTTAGTATACAATAGAATTATTTTAATTAATTAATTTAATTGAAACATTCTCCGAATTAGTTCTGAATACAAAAAAATTAATCGTTTGTAATAGTCCTAATTTATGAGAAAAACGCTGGAGATCCTTATGATCAGGTACTGCTTTGGACACACAAGGTAATTAATTTTGTATGCGTTAAATTTTCTAAAGCTTTGCATATTTGTGCATTGAGAAATAAATTTGTAAGATTAACGTTTAAAGTTTGCTCAGTTATTGCCCTGTAACTTAATACAAGGTAATATATCCTTTAAATTAATAAATTTTATGCAAAATTATTGAGAGAGAGGATTTTGAACATTTAAAAATATAGTTTGATAACCACTTCTCATTATGCCTAAGGAATAGAATAATAACTTTCGCTAAATGTAGCCCTAATTTCCCTTAAATAGTGGTATTATGCATTAATTACTAAAAGAACCCATACACAACATGAAACAAGAAGGAACAGGGTATAGGTATACATTATAGAACCCAGGGAGGAATCTCGCACACTGCGATCTACATAGACCTATTGCGGATACCACTTCCCAGGAGGAAGGGATGAAGTGAAGGAACCACAGAAGGCTACAGGTCGCATGTAGACAGGCCACAAAGTCGCGCAGAGGTGCCTAACAGTTCCGGGCTCGAAGACTCGCACCACTACTGGAGCTGCCTGGAGAGGGCGATAAACTAACCGTGAACCAAGAAGCCCTCTATTTTCCACGGAAGTGCTGCTTCCTTTGAGAAAGGAAACCCAGAAGCACACCTGAAATATGAAAAGGAAACAGAATGAAACGAAGTGAAATAAAATGATGGAAAAGAAACTATAGTAGAAGAGAAACCACCCCACAATTCACGTACCGACCACGGAAAACCACAACAATTTAGATAAGAATGAGCGGTTGACAAAAATCGAACCCAGGACCTCCCGAATAGAGCTCAGACGTTACCGCGTAGCCATCTCGATGAGTAGAATTGGATTGGATTGGCAACGGAGGGGATTCGGCACTCATCCACATAAAGGATTTTGTACCTAGATCCCACAAGGATGAGGCGAGAGGAGCGGCCGGAACTAGAGTGACGGCACAGGAATGGCAGGGTCTCCAACTTTCCAGATAATGATTCCTAGCAGACGAACAGGCATACCGGCGACCCCACCCCGCCCAGAGGGGATCCAATGCCCCTCAAGGGGGTTTAGATACCTCCAGCAGCCAGCCAAAAGTCAAGGGTCGGAGAAACTCACAAAGAGAATCTTTTCCCTTGCCACATTGCACCGAAACACCATCCCGACACTTCCAACCCTGAAAGAAACCAACGGAGGAAGGATTAAGTGAAATGAGAATGGATATGAAGTGGAGGGACAGGAAATTCGGAGGATGTGAGAATCCTGCCCAGTATTCGCCTAGCAACCCAGAAAAATCCCCGAAAAAACTCATAGGTCAGGAAGGTGACCACGATCCCATGACCTCCCGAATGCGAGCCGCAGACGAAACCACCTGAGCCATCCCGCTCGGTGAATCAGTAGGAACAGGGTAATTAAATGTTCAAAAATCAAAATTTTTTTATCTATTTTTACTAAATTTTACTTTTCCGAAAAGCTTTTTCAACCAATCACACGTAATATATGGTTGTCCATTATCTAGTGATTTTTTTACGTTGATTTACAGAGGAGTCATGTTATTATAAATATTGACGTGTTATTATGAACCTCACTGCAGTTGTTTTGGTGCTGATATGTAGTGCACGCAGCCATTCTTTACAATAGTGAAGCAATACACTACGTCATTATATTTCCTTAGAAGTTGTTCTCGCGTATGCGATATCAGGCATAGCAAGATGCTAACTGTACTTCACTTTGTGCGCATGAATACATTTCTCTTGACCTCACGTAGTTACCTGCAGCTAAAGTGCATGAAACACGTAAACAAAACTATGAGTCGCCTTGTGTGTGCAAAGGTAGTCTCTTTGTAGTAGAGATTCCATGTTAAGCTATATGTGCACTCTGTTAATTTTACATCTCCACCATTACCCCTAAGTAAACGAGATGAACTCAGTTTCCCTTGGTTTCTCTCAACTCGGAACACCCTAAGGGAGAAATGGCTTTCCACTCCTCCAAGCCCTGTGAGGTCGTCAAGAGCTTGCCTATCTATCTGCCTGCTTACTTACATCCAGAACTGCACAGGTACAATTTCTCGCCTTAAAAACTTACCATTACACCACATTTTTACTTTCCCTGCTACGTATAGGAGGTAGGAAAACTATTGTATTCCATCTAAAAATTCGATGTCGAGATTTCAATAGAAATGTTTTAGAAGAAGGTCCGTGTGTGATTTGAAGAGCATAACCCAAAAACGAAAAGTCGGATAAATATCAAACTTGATATGCAAGTTCAATATCTTCCAAATATGCGACAAACCAGGTGAGGTGGAGCCGCGGTAATGCGTGCGACTCGCATTCAGAAGGTCGCAGGTTGGAACCCCGGCGATCACTCACTCTAACTTGGGTTTGTACGTGATTTTCCCTAGTTGCCAGGCGAATGCGGGGTGCCTTTTATAATACCGCGAATTTCTCCGGTCCCTCATTCACAATAATTTGTCCTTTTTTTTTTTTAATCTTTCGGGGTATGGAGTTTGACTGGGTAGTTTGGTGGTGCGTGGTGCGCGGTTGATATGTGCTCTGTGACCATTTGTTCATCCTCGGTACGGAACCAGAGCAGTTCGGACCATTTTATCAAAAGGAGTGCTGGGGGGCCGGCAGGAGTGTTACCATCTGTGAACTCTAGGAAGCTTGCAATATCCGCACCCGCCGCTAATTGATCCGTACAACCGTCCTTCGGTTCTATCATCGCATTCCTTCCTCCTGGAGGTTGCATACTTCACAATAGGCCTCTGGTCGCAGTGCCTAAATTCTCCTATGATCCTTGCGAGAGAAAAAAAAAGATGCGACAAGATAATGTACTCTAATTAATCTTTACATGGAACATTTTTCAACATTTATTATTTTCTAAGAAATGTCTAATGATTTTGATTAAAATGTCATATACGAGGGTAGATCAATAAATATTCGCACATAATTTTTGAAATTTAATACAAAAAAATCTGATGTGCTACACTCACATGACTTTTTCTACTCTTGTACAAACTATTTTTACAAACGCTTATTCTCCATATGCTTCATGTTAATGGAGATATCGAGATGTTAATCTTATTGATAATTTTCTTGTAGATGCAAGGGGAATATGGTAGGTTTTAAGCGATAGTCAAATATTTTAACGCTGGTTGCTATGTGGCGCATTCCATTCTCTTTGCATGTCCAGGACATAAAAAAATGAATAACGAATTTGAGAAAAAGTATAAGTATTGGAAAATTTAAGGGAATAACAAGCAATATCTCGCAAACGGTTCACTCAACAAAAGAAATGTATATGACATAAATTGTGTATTTTAACGCGATCTACATTTTGCGTGTAGTAAAATTTTGTCTATCTCTTATGGTTTACCAGTTATGAAAAAGTCGTTCATAACGAAGAATACTTTTGGAGACATTCCCAGAAAATTCGAGATATACATTTTATTTGTCATGACAATATCTTAAACATATGATATTTTAATCAAAATCGTTAGAGCCGTTTTTGAGAAAATTAAAATTTTCGAAAAATGTTCCATGTAAAGGGTAGTCTGGGGGGGATTTTCTTGAAAACCTTAGTGTCGCATCTCTGAAAGATACGGAACCTAAATACCAAGTTTGGTGTTTATCCGACTCTTCGTTTTTGAGTTATGCTGTTCACAGACACACAGACAGACACACAGACAGACACACACGGACATGTTTCCAAAAATGCTTTTTTTGGATTCAGTGAGTCTCAAAACATGTATTTCCGGTGAAATCTCGGTATCGAAATTTTGGGTGGAATACAATACTTCCCCTACTTACTATACGTAGTAGAGAAAGTAAATATTGGAAGCTTGCAACTACCTCATTTATTTTGACATAGTCCCCTTGCTTCTCAATGAACAACGTCCATCGTTGCACAAGCTTTCTGATGCCCTCCGCAAAAAAAGTTTTTCGTCTGAGTAGCAAACATGTATGCACCGCGTCCTTCATTTCTTCAAGGCATTTATAAGTGAATCAAAAGTTATATGGTTTGCCCTTCATCGACAGTCAATCTTCGGTTCTATGAATCAGGATACGGACTTCCTAAATATTGGTGTCACTAGTGGATATGGATGGGCGTCCTGATCTTTCCTCGTCTTTCACAGTTGATCGTCCAGTTTTGTACTTTTCAATTCATTCGTACACGTTTCGCCGAGGTAAACATTGCCCCCAAATTGTGCGAAAAAATCTTTGATGTATTTCGGCTCCCGGTACACCTTCAGACGACAAAAAATCCGTTGTGTTACACTCACATGACTTTCTCTATTTTTACAAACGCTTATTCTCCATATGCCTCATGTTAATCCAGATATCGAGACGTTAATCTTATTGCTAATTTTCTTGAAGATGCAAAGGGAATTGCTAGGATTTAAGTGATAGTCAAATATTTTAATAGGTGGTTGCTATGTGGAGTATTCCAATCTCCTTGTATGTCCAGGACATAAAAAGAATAATGAATTCCCATTTGAGAAAAAGTATAAGTATTGGAAAATTTAAGGGAACAACAAGCAATATCTCGGAAATGGTTCACTCAAAAAAAAATAAATATATATGACATAAATTGTGTATTTTAACGAGATCTACATTTTTGTGTAGTAAAATTTTGTCTATCTCTTATGGCTTACCAGTTATGTAAAAGTCGTTCACAATGAAGAATGCTTTTGAAGACATTCCCAGAAAATTCGAGATATACATTTCATTTGTCATGAAAGTATCTTAAACATATGATATTTTAATCAAAATCGTTAGAGCCATTTTTGAGAAGATTAAAATTTTCTAAAAATGTTCCATGTAAAGGGTAATCTGGGGTGGGGGAATTTCTTGTAAACCTTCGTGTCGCATCTCTGGAAGATACTGAACCTAAATACCAAGGTTGGTGTTTATCCGACTGTTCGTTTCTGAGTTATACTGATCACAGACACACACACACGGACATGTTTCCAAAAATGATTTTTTGGATTCAGGGGTCTCAAAACATATATTTCCGGTGAAATCTCGGTATCGATTTTTTTTGGGGTGGAATACAATACTTCCCCTATTTACTATACGAAGTAGAGGAAGTAAAAATGGATAACCGCACGCTGTTCTTCTTTCATGCAAACGGTGAGTCTTATTATGCAACAGTGCTACACTCACTGCAGTGATAACGGTCAAACATTCCATAGGCGGAGACAAAGGAACAACATGTCGACGTGCGCGCTCATAAACCGATACAACCAACCTACAAAAGATTAAAAATAGTATGCGGATGCTTATTGACTTACCTTCATATAATTCCCCACATGCTGTCTGGGAAGACAGCACTCAGCGGGACGCAGGAGAAATGTTTGAGAACAGCTCACTACGTAGGTGCAAGGAAGTTATCAAGCCAAGCAGCGTCCAAATGGAGAGATCCTCTCGTATACATGGGAACTTGGACAGCGCCGTAATGAATGAAAGATCATAAACAGAGTCACGGTGTATTACGGAGCAGTTGTACGTATTTTCTTGGTCATGTGCATTTCTCTTGAAGTAGTCGTTACCATTTACGAAATTCTAATAAATTGGTAATATTATGAATGGTAAGGTGTACTTAAATTAATGATTGAGGCAGTATTTTTAACACATGAATAATATCAATTAAATTATATAATATGTAATTTCAATAACAGCCCGCCTTGAAGCAATATGTATATAATAATTTGTAAAAATGTATGTAACAGTCATTGAAAATGCTTATATTATTGTAAACATGTTCAGTAATTATATGTGAATGCATTAGGTAATTCAATAATGTAAGAGCTGTGAGAATAAGTTTACCGTTGATAGCATTGAGGTAACAATGAGGTAACCTTGAGGCAATAATGAGTTTGAGGGTTTGAATGCTACTAGTCATGATCAGGGCAGCAATAATGTAAATTTTGTGACAGCTTAAAAATAGCCAATCAACAGCCAGAAAAAGCTTTAGTGAAATGGAGGTATTCTATTGGACTAGGATTAGCCAATCAGAGACTTGAAATACAGAAATTTACGGTTTTGGACGGTTGAAATATGTTCAATTGCTGGCAGACCTTGATAGTAACCGGATGGAAGATGTGTTCTCTAGAGAAATATTACGTGTTCGTGTGAAATGAAAATTAAGTATACGCGTTAACAAAGTGCAAGTATTAAATTAAAGAATCCTACAGCTCTTGATATCAGTGTAGTACTATTTAATTTGTGTCAAGGATTAATAAAAATAAGTGAATTTAAACTTAAAATCTGTGTAAGCCTACATTCTTGTCGCACCACACCCTGCCTAAGTGAAACGTGTCTCTAAAACAATACTGACGCAGCCGGGGCAAAAGCAAACATAAATAATATCTATAGAAACAGTTTAATAACAAAGTTAAATATTTTTAACTTGGAGCGTAACAACAAAAATACAACATCTTCAAATCGGCTTTTCATACGTAGTAGCATATTACGTAAACAACAACTGCAAATTGACGTCCATATGCGGAGCTAAATAAAAAAAATAAACTCCAAGAACAATACTACTTCAAGATTATTATTTCTGAGTAAATACGGCAATTGTTCACGCGTATTCAAAATATGTATCTGATATTTGAGGAGTTGCCTTAAACTTAAAGCTTTAGTCATATATGTTGATATTGTTTAAATCATGCTCGTTTTAGAGAACAAGTAATTCTTAACCATTTTGCAAAGCGAAAGGCACATAAAAGTTCTATTTAGTAAAGTTATGATAAGAACTTTGTCGTTTTAGAAATTTGGCATGGGTATGTTTACATTTTTGGTGTATTGTGTTCTGGGAAAGATTATGAAAGTTAATTAATAAAGAATCTTTTTGCTAGCCTATTGGATTTATGCCTAACATAAGTTTGTTTTCCCCTTCGTTCCAATACCTATCACGTTTTATATTATCGTTACAAGGGAAATAGTGGGAGGGGTAACAGTTGGAAAGAAATCCTATTCCATGTAGCAGCATGAAACATATGTGTACCAGTTCTCAAAGAGTTGTTCCAACTTTGTCTTTCTTCTCTGATGCTTTAATCTTGTTGTGTTTAAAGCTTTTTGCTTTGTACACATGACTGTGTGTATGCCGGATTGCTAACCTTGTAGGATATACACCATAGGAGGAAATTCATGCACTATTACTACTGTGAGGTCTATTGCGGCTACCACACCAGGAGAAAGGGATGAAGTGAAAAAACCACAGCAGACTATATGTCGCTACCCAGAGAGGGCAATGAACGGCCCGTCCAAACAAGCAGTACCCTAGTACTCATGGGGAATACTCTTTCCTTTTAGCAGCATCCGCGCCATCACGCATCCGGTATCATCACGCACCACGAAGCCTAGAAGCACACCTAAAACATGAATAGGAAGCGGAATGAAAGGGAGATGAGCATTCACCTAAAGAACTGGAAAACCACGAAAAACCCAAGATCACAGTGAGCGGTGGGCCAGGATCTCCAGTATGAGAGAGATGACCCTACTTGCACATTCATCTTCGTGTACTAACCATGTACACAGATAATTCGGTGATACGTGACCTCAGTGGTCAAGTCGCCTTGCTTACAATTGATTTAATAGTACAGAATTTTCGAATCGTAGAGCTGATCCTCTGTATATTACTGAAATATACAGGGTGGACCATTTAAGGTGAGACTGTAAATATCTCAAAAACTAAACGTTTTAGAAACAGATGTCTTAAATAAAAGTTGCTTGATGTTATGGAGGAAGGTAAATGCCATTTAGTCGTGTTTTGTTTGAAGGACGTTATGATGGTTATTATAGGGTCAATTTAATTTTATTTTAAATGGGAACCTACATTTTGTATGTTGTTTTCTCATTATAAAATAGTTTATAAAAAGCTGTTTATTTTGTGATGGGGAATAAAGAAAGAAAATGTTAGTTCCCAATTACGAAGCGTAACTTGACCCCTCAAACGATCATCCATGGATGGTAGAATTTGCTGTTATAGAATCTAAATGGCCGTATAAACCTCCGCCGTACCGATAAATTAATGACATGGTTGATATCTACCGGTATGAAGGACTACTAAATAAACACCACATACATAATATGAAATCATGTTACAATTTTACTCGTATATTTAAAATGAAAGGATAAAAAGGTTGAGTAGCTCCACGAAGATTTGAACTTGCAACCTCCGGAACAGCAAGCCAACTCTCTACCACTGAGCTAAGAATGTTGCAGTAGCGAGCTTTAGTCACACTATACTTGAGAACCGTGAATCAATAAAGTCTGTTTAGGTTACAAATATTCAGTGTTGAAACACTGTGCAACATCTGTCACATTTCGTGGAAGACTTCTGATATTATAGTTGTGTTCCCCGTTATAACTACTACAAGAATAGACTTAGCCTTATGAACAAAGTCTAGCTGATACAAGCGCTCACGGAAGTACCCAATTCGAGTTCCATCTCACAAATGCCACACCGGCCAGCTTTAAACTGGCGAAGTGTATATACCCTCTTTTGTCGTGTGTACTGTCGATGGTCGCTTCGCAGACCGGCATATTTGCTCAGCGATTTCACGGTTGCGATTGACTATGTCTATGTTACGGTTTGTTATTTTGAATGCCAACTTATCGCTTTAAGTTTATGTTTAGTTTGGTGTCGTTAGTTAGTGATTGTCATTGTGTATTGCCCTAAAGTGTTGACAGATCATCAAAACGATTGATAGATCAAATAAAGGAGCACAATAGACTAAAGCTCTTAACAGGTGATTCATAATGATGATGAGGTGAAGGAGAAGGAAGAAAAGGGGAAAGCCCTTTGAAAGGTTTTGGAAATTAAATGTATCTAATTAAACTGTTACATGAAACGTCGTGCTGGAATAAGCTAGAGAAACTAAAGGGCTGGTCACTCTCCCAACCGTTACCGATTGGCTTGCATATCCAGGTACAACACATGCGCGCACGCATCAAGAAGTTTACTGAAGTATTGCAACTGTTGTTTTTATACACGCTACTTTCCTACGGTGCTCTGAAGAGAGACGGTTGAGAACATTTTTATTGACGATGTGTTCTGATTTCACGTGAGATAAATTACTGCTGTTTCTTAAAGGCAGTAAACAAACAACAAAATAAGAGATGGTTAATGCAAAGCTGGTCTGGAAATTTTAAAATTGGTCAGTGTCCTTTATTTTAAATACACTGATACTCTTATTTAATTTAAATTATACCGATAATAAAAATTATGACCTTGATCGTTATCTACTATATTTCGTAACTTAAGTGTTTCGACTTCGTACTATAAGTAGAGCTGAATTAATCTTATAATTTGATTTCTTTGGAGATTTATGACAGATATTTCACTCTGTTGCCCTTTGTATAAAGTAAAATAAATAGGACTAAATGACAAAAAATGGTCTCGTTGTTTTCTTGTACAAGTATATGTCAGAGCTAAAATATATGGCGTCACACTTTTCTCATGTGACAGTTTTTGCTTTTACAAATTGCCATGCAAATTGTAAAAGCACAATTGTAAAGTGCATGGCAATTAAACTAAGAAAAATCGTATGTAATACTTTCGTATGACTTTCTCTACCCTCTATCATTTATTATGGGTATAGAAATGATTCTTACTCAAGCTTATGTTTATATTCTACATTTTAATCCAAATAAACCGTTGCAGAAATAGCTACACTACATATTTTGTTATGCATACAAAGAAAACAACGATACTCAAATGTTTAAGAACAGGGTGCTATATGCTGGCTTTAAAATTCCATACCGGTTCCATGTAATCGTAAGAAACAACAGAATGTTGACGGACTTAGAGAATGACCAACAAATCAATAATTTGAACCTTTAATAAACGATATCTCAAAAACTTCTTATACCACAAAAAACTTATTTTAAAAAAATTGTGTGTTTTAAAGCGATCTACATTTTTTGTCTAGTACATTTTCATCTACCAAAAGAATATATACTGAAAGAATCTAAGATAGCATCTATCACATTGAGCAGCATCTTTTCGTGAATATTTTGATAGAATAGTCATTAAAGTAGATTATAGTGGTCAGAGGGAGTCGTATGATTGTGACACATTAGATCTTATGCTCTGTAATTAAACTCAATTGGGTTTCTCTGTTTCAGGATATTGCTTACTGGTAATTAATTTGGTGATTACAAACGCTCTGCCTCATATTTCAGCAAAATTGGACTGCATCTCAGCGACCGGTAGAAATGCGAAACTCCACACTGCTGTATCTAACCAAGGTTTAGGTTAAAATTGTCAAAATTTTCCGAAAATCTCCAGAAATTATGTTTCCTTCAGTATTTTGGTAAATACGTTTTAAATTTGCATCATTGTCAATAACTAAGCTAAGCGCAGCCTTGATAACCATTGACAGCGAATATAACATGTTCAAACCAAACTTTTTCACCCTTTGGATGTTTGGTGTACACTCTCAAAATATTACTAAATATAAGGATATTTGCGAAACTTATATTAGGACAACATATTGTACTAGACACTGGTTAAAATTAACACATTAGAATACCGCTGAAATCATCAATTTAAGTTCGATTCATTTGAAATTTTAATATAGAAATTGGGATTTATTGTATAACATATGAACCAAATGTTATGCGTATTATAAAATTAGTTCCAGAAATATTAATTTATTTGTAATTTATGTTGTTTTGAAGAATTGTTCCACACGATGTAATTAATTTTTAAAAATATAATTTTATTATTAAGCACTTTAGCAGTGTATTGATAAACGGTAGAAGTTAATTTTTATTTATCATACTAGTTTGGGAGAAAATCAGTGTCAAAATGTCACTTATGGCTTTTGCTTAAAAATGTACACATTATGAATATTACTCTTGAATAGCATCACAAATAACCATGTTAAGAAAAATTATGTGAAGATATTATTCTCTTATTTATAAGGCGGTATCCAACACTGCAATCAACTACACCTAAAATTACATCGCGCGAGATAACTTGAAAGTAGAATACATGGAAAAAATAAAATCCGACAAAAGAGAATTTAAAAATTATAATAGTGAAACAATACTCTTCACATAGCAATTAGTACAATCCGCCGAGCGAGATAGCTCCACTAACGTCTGAAGCTAACATCAGGAAGTCCCGGGTTCGATTACCGTTGGGCCGGCCACTCACCTAGGGTTTTTTCGCAGTTTTCCCTGTGCAGGTACAGGGACAAGTGCTGGGTGAACTATATAATGCCGCGAACTTTCTGTTCCCTATTTCCTGTCATTGTATTCCCTTATCGTGCTTCGGGGTCGAAGGATCAGGCGAGTGGACAGGCGTACAACGGTGGACTTTGCCTTATGGAACTATCTGCTCTGGCATTTGGTGTTTGATGAGCCCTAAGAGTATCTCTCCATGGGTGGTCCCTTCGGCGTCGGAATGTAATACCCGGAGACTTTAGCGAACGCGCCTGTTTTCGAGGCTGCCACCCCAGACACGGTCGCCCCCTCTGTCCTTCGCCACACCCCTTCCTCCTGGAGGTTTCAGAAGCACCTCCATAAGGAGGTTTCGAGACCTCCCATAACTCAGCGTCGTACAGCGCAATACTTTCAACTCTGTTTTATAAATTCTTCTCTTTATATCCTTATATATGGTATTGTTCTAAATTATTAAATATAATCTTATTATGGAAACTTTTCCCTTTTGTAGTCTGTGCCTGATTTCAGCCTCACTATTTCGTTTGACTGACGTCATTGTTCTTAAATTTATAAGTTGTACAGCACTTGATGGTAGATCCATCCTCCAAAGCTTCATACAATTCCAAAATCATATATAGAGTCTTGTATAAATTTAATTGTAGGCCCCAATTGCTGTATTCTTCATTAAATTTTCTAAGCATATAGCTTATGCCACTTCCATCTTCAGCATCAATGGTTTGATCATCTGCAAAACTTAATGAACGTAATACATCATCATTTATCTGTACCTCATGGGACTGCATTTACTTCTGTAATTTTTTTGCAGTCTCGCATAGGAAGAAGTTAAACCAAGGGAATGCAAGGCAACATTCTCGATGGAAGTCTTCATCAGCGATGAAACTATTGGTGAGCTTGTTTCCAGTTTTGATACAACTCGTGTTTACTGAGAACAAGCTTCTAACGGCATTTATGTAAACCTTTCTTTTTTCGCCTTGTTACTTTCTCTACTACGTATAGTAAGTAGGGAAAGTATTGTATTCCACCCAAAAATTCGATACCGAGATTTCACCGGAAATACATGTTTTGAGACCCCCTGAATCCAAAAAGAGGATTTTTGGAAACATGTCCGTGTGTGTGCCTGTGAACAGCAAAACTCAGAAACGAACAGTCGGATAAACACCAAACTTGGTATTTACGTTCAGTATATTCCAGAGATGTGACACGAAGGTTTTCAAGAAAATCTCCTCACCCCAGATTACCCTTTACATGGAACATTTTTCGAACATTTTAATTTTCTCAAAAATGGCTCTAACGATTTTAATTAAAATATCATATGTTTAAGATATTTTCATGAAAAATGAAATGTATATCTAAAATTTTCTGGGAATGTCTCCAAATGTATTCTTTATTGTGAACGACTTTTGCATAACTGGTAAACCATAAGAGATAGACAACATTTTACTACACAAAATATGTAGATCTGGTTAAAATACACAAGTTATGTCATATACATTTTTTTGTTGAGTGAACCTTTTTCGAGATATTGCTTGTTATTCCCTTAAATTTTCCAATACTTATACTTTTTCTCAAATTCGTTATTCATTTTGTTTGCCCTGGTAATGCAAAGAGAATGGAATACTCCACATAGCAACCAGCTCTTAAAATATTTGACTATCGCTTAAAGCCTAGCAATTCCCCTTGCATCTACAAGAAAATTAGCAATAAGATTAACATCTCGATATCTCGATTAACATGAAGCATATGGGGAATAAGCGTTTGTAAAAATAGTTTGTACAAGAGTATAGAAAGTCATGTGAGTGTAACACATCAGATTTTCTTTTTACAGCCTTCCACATTTTTACCAACAGAACGCTGCCATATGCCTTATGAAGATCAACATATACTAAATAGGTTTCTAGATTGTCTGCTATCCTTAACTGTTAATACAATCCAATTTTTGCACGATAGTCTACTAGACACCTCTTTTAAAACCACTACGACCAATATAATGCGAGTTGAAAGATCTGGAATGCAATTTTTCCACAACATTTCTCCGCCTAGAGGTCTCGATCATTTCAGACTGTCCCGTCAATGGATGTCTGAACCTCGAGTAACCATATCGCATTAAGATCATCTTTGAATGCTCCATGGAGACTAGATTTTTTGGTTTGTGCCAATTATTATTCTCAATACAATCATTTACAGATTACATAAATTAGTATTCGAACAGGAACCCATACTTAATCATGTACCAAGAAATTTAGCACATAGTTCGGAAGAAATAAGAATGTTATTTTGTAAACAGATAACTTTACTGCTCTTAATGGAATAAAGTTCATATATGTAGCGAAAAAGAAGTAGAAGCTAAAGAGTGGAAAATGTAGTATAAAGATAACCTGAAAACTTTCGTTGTAGATCATAAAATATACAAGTCTTTTGTTAGAGAAACGAAGTATCTCAGCAATCTTAAGAAATAAGAACTGCAAGTAAAAGTGAGTGGAGATAAATTCTCATTCTGAACATAACAAAATAAAAATACTGTATTATGTCATAGCTTTGTATAACAATATCTTGAAAAATTTCCTAAATTAAACTTATTGCTTTATCAGCTATACACTCGGTAAGCAAGGTCTTGTTGAAAATACCCAGAATGGCATTCAGTGTTATTCAGCTGTTAAAACAATCCATTCCTGAATTTCTCTGCATTTATTATTTGTTTAGTAAATATAGATCCCATCATTCTGTATGCATTTTTTTGTAGATCACACATCAATTTTCGCGTCATGTAAGGGGATTTTGTGTGTAAAATTGAGTTTCTCTGTGATTCAATATATGTTGTTTTACGAATGTTGTCATGTAAATGGAGCATTGATTCGCGGGAGAAGAATATTAAGCGTGGGTCGGTTAGTCTAACATTGACATTTTGCCAAATCTCCAATTACAGAAATTCACCCGACTCTGGTGATCAAGTGATACAACTAACCCCGTACATTGCAGGAACTAAAACAAAATGTCAGTCGAGAAATTCACGCAATTTCAGATATTGAACTCTCAAGTGTAAATGAAAATTTCCTGAAAAGATATCAGGAATGTGTGGATAGAGGTCAACATTTCCAACCTCTCTTATGGAAAGGTATTTATTTATTTATTATTATTATTGTTATTATTATTATTATTATTATTATTATTCCAATTGTAACTTTAAATATGAAAATGCCAAGGGATTATGCGGATACTATAACTGTTTGGCCTGGAGTCCGCCTGCAGCAGACGGGGCGCGAGTGGCCGTGTGGTGGCCCAGTATGAAAGAAAAGCACTGCAGTTTAATAACTACCCTTCGTGTTTTTATGCCTGTGAAAGTCGCTTTTGAATTCATAATTTTGTTCCAGAGATATTTACGGTGGAGTTTTAGGTAAGCAATATACAGGGAATATAGGGTTTTATGAAAATTCTTATAATAATAACAATAATAATACTAATAATAATAATTATTATTAGTATTATTATTGAGTGTGATGGGTCAAACGGACATGTCTGTGGCCCGCATTCTGGAGTTCCCGGGTTCGATTCCCGGCAACCGCCCACTCTGGCCCATCGGTTTTTCGTGGTTTTCCCGGATCGTCAAGCGAATGCTGGGGTGCATTATCATTTACCAGGACTCTCCTTCCTCTCATTTCCTGTACCCATTATCTTCTTGTCATTTGCTTTAGTGCTGTAAGACAAGGCATTTTGTACGGCGGGTTACGGCTGGACGGTAGTATGCGTTCTGCGGTACCGCTCAGTTAGGTCTCTCCTCCGACTGGGCTCCCCCCCTCGGACCCTGGAGATTGGTGGCTTGTAGGCAACGACCGGTTAATGTCGGATGCATCTATTTGGAAACGTTACGGACCCCGTTCCTTCGGGTTTCTCTCCTCATTCCTGCCTCTCAAGGGTCACATTGGAAGCAAAAGGTTCCGTTACGGCCGCTTAATTGCAATGCTCTACCCCGTTTCCGAGGACCATTCCGTGATATGTATCTTTTACTTTTATGCTTATTGTTATTATTATCATCACTTTCTAACACAGTTTCGCAAAGTGACATAATGACAGTAAGATTGCGGTAATTCCTAATGATAAACAAATAAACGTACTTGAGTTTGATTTATGTAAACTGATTTTATATTAAATATAGTTGCAATAAAATTTACGGCTCCCAGCTAGTTGCATCTTTCATATTCATCTAAGCGCTATGGATCAAATTAATCCATTTCATATATCTAGGCAAATATGCTTATGGAGTTTCAGCTCCATAAATGCCACAACAGCGAAGGGGATGCACCTGGTAATAACTGCCCAACTGTGAATACTAAACGCTGAAGTTTAACCGCCGTATGGTGCATAAAACATGATCATGAAAAGCTAATCAAAGTTTTAGATAGGGGACAAACACATCATAAAACAGGAGCACCAAATGACCGTCACTTGAACCAGCATCCAAATTGCTATTACGTTAAAAAATCAGATCAACCCTAGAAGAATCGGCTTTACTGCTCTTAAAGGGGCTAAACTTGACAAAACCATATCCCACTAAACAGAGAAAGACTACATACACACACAAACACACAAAACAGGTTTTTCTAATGTTGAGATGGCTTCCCGATAACATATAGCGGGTTCGGATCCCGTCGACCGCCCACTCTGGCCTTAGGTTTTTCGTGGTTTTCCCTGTTCGGTAGGCGAATTCTGGGTTTGTTTCTCCCTATCAAGATTTCCTTTCCATAATTTCCTTTTCATTCTATTTCCTTCTCAATTTTCAGGTTGCTTCAGTGTTTCTTAGCGTATAGCAATGCCGGACACATGGCGTAGATGCTTGCTCAAAGGAAAGAGCACGTCCATCCCTCTCTCTAGCCCGCTCCAGCAGTTAGGCGAGTGTTCGTGCCTGGAATTTAAGGAACTTCCGCGCGTCTTTGTGACCTGTCTGCCTGCGACCTGTAGCCTCCTGTGGCTCCTTCACTTCGTCCCTTCCGCCTGGGGCCGCAATAAATGTTTGTAGGTCGCAGTGTGCGAAATGCCCCCCTCCGTTGTGTAACCTATAGCTACGTTGAGCCAGCGTTTCTCATACACTGTCAGGCGAATGTGTTTTAAGCGGGCCCGGCATGTTACACTACCAAAAACTCAAACTATTAGTTCATTTTATGTGTGAAATAATCCTAGAAAACCTAACTTGTGATTTTCAGTTTATCGACAAGTTCCCCAGAAGTGGTGAGATTTTCAACAGTTAATAGATTGTTTTGGTCATAATCCCAATAATCAACGGCTTCCTGCTGATAATCTAAGGCTTCCGGTCTGTGTTGCTAACACAAATTCAGTTGCCGGTTTCAATGTTAAAATTTGAAATGAGCATATATGCTCACATAGCTTCTTTGACAAAATTATCAATACAGTAACAAATTAATGATCAACATCAATCAAGAACAATGAACATATTGCGGAATCCAGAGCCTACACGAGAATCTACTTCAACATCTTCCACTTCCATCTCTAATAACAGTACAGTTGTTGTTTGCAACAAGAAAGAAGTTTAATCAACTTTTAATTTTAATAAAAGTTCCCCATCAAATTTTGTTCAATAAAGCTGCATTCTGATTATTTTAGCGTATAATACATGAGCTGAAGCTAAAATTAATTTAAAAACTACTTGGGGATTTTATTGCACAAGCTTAGTTGTTTATTGCCATGCAACTGTTACAAAATAGGGTTTCATTTTGTGTAGTTACCAATGACATTTAACAGTAAGATCTGCTATTTATAAAAATCAGGTAAACTTCAGAGGGCTTTGCATGGCAAAAGAACGGCTAAGATTATTTTGTAATACATTCCATAGATTAATACATTTTTAGATATATTTTTAACTTCTACTCTTGTATTATTCGCTGAAATGGTCAAACTAAATCTAACGCTACCTCTTGCTAGATTACTACTTCTTCCTTCATGCATTAGACATTTCTGTTTATAGCAACTTACATATCTGTTCGTGTCAACCTTTGTTTGGTCTTCCAATACTTCTTTGCCCTATTGTTTTATTGTTTCTCTATATTCATTCTTTGAAGATGAATTTTCCACTTAGTTTTATATTCTTTAATGTTTTCATTAGGATTCTATACACGAGGGCTGTCACAGAAACACCCAACCTAACAAAGAAAACACAAAAAGTTTGAGAAAAAATATCTTTATTTCTCCACATAGTCTTCTTTCAGCCCGATACACTTTTCCCAGCGGTGTTCAATAGCCAATACCCTGTTTATACCGAAAACTATCGAGTTCTGCAAAATAGCCATGAACTGCAGACTCCAGCTCTTTCCTGTTGGCAAATCTTTTAGCACCAAGCTATTTCTTCAATTTGGAAATACAAAATAATCAGAGGGGGATAAATCTGGCCAATAGGGTGCATGAGGAAGCAACTCGAACTTCAGCTCATTGCTTCTGGCCATGGCGATAATGGATGTGTAACTGGTGCATTGTCTTGATAAAATAAAGGCTTCTTTTCCACTAAATGCGGCCGCTTTTGTTTGAGTTCATCATTCAAATGCTGCAATAAGTTTGCATAACTGGTTGCCATCGGTCGCGTTTCCTTTTTGAAGATAATAATGAAAATTATTCCACACATTCCAAAAAACTGACGCCATAACCTTGCCTGCAAATGAAACTGTCTCGTCTTCTTTGGAGCCGATTCTCCCCTTTCAATCCATTGTTTTGACTGTTCCTTCGTCTCAGGTGTGAAGCTATGGACCCATGTTTTATCTATGGTTATGAATCGACACAAAAACTCGGCTTTAATGCAGCAAAACGCCGCCAAACTCTCGACTGAAACATCTTCACAATGCTGCTTTTGTTCCATTGCGAGTAAATGTGGCACCCATCTTGCGCATAGCTTTCTCATGTCTAAATTTTCAGTCAGTATGCGAAGTGCAGCACTTTTTTGAAATGCCTACGATGTCTGCTAGATTGCACACTCATCGACGGTCATCCAATACCATTTTGTGGATTTTCCTAACAATTTCTGGCGTGGTCACCTCATTTGGTAAACCACTGCAATGTTCGTCTTGACAGCTCGTACGGCCTTGCTTAAACTCTGCCACCCAATATTTTACTGTTGTGATCGAAGGAGCAGACTCCCCCAGAGTATAATCTAACTAAGCGTTAATATTAGTTGGACTAAGACCTTACAAATGAAAGTATTGTATCACATAACGATGCCCAGTTTTATCCATGTTTACAAATTTGCTGTGAACGTTCATTATTGATGGCTGCCAAACAATTATAAACGACATAGTATCATCAAGCTTCAGACTTAAGCTTTATAAGATTGTTACTTTTTACCACAGTCATTTGTTTGAAACAACAATCACTATCTATACATGGGTCGGGTTCATCTGGGACTGCCCTCGTATGTAATTATTTTCTATATCTTCATTTCGTTAATGGTCTGCTCTCTTATATTCTATCAAAGCTCTTAAAAGTTTCATTTCATTTACTTCGAGTCTCCTTTTGTTTTTGACTGTTATAATCCATTGTTTACTCCCATGCAGTAATCTTGACACTGGCATTACTTCATCAACTTTTAGTATTGTGCCTTTTCTTGCTTTGTTTTTAAAACTTTTTTTTTCATATTGCCATTAAAATAATTAAAAACTTCCATTTTGAATAGATTGTTTTATACAATAAATTGCATTCTATTTATTGAAGTTTTACCACTTGTTCCACAGTCATATCTTTTATAACAAATTCTTATCATATACTATCTTTCCCTTTGTCAGATTTCTTATAATAATTTCTCTCTTGATTTCCGGACTCGAGAATTTATGATAATTTGAAAATCAGTCTTGACATTACAAATGATGGTTCGGTGCCAACAGTTCCTACTCAGTGAATAAGCCAACTACTTGCTCCTCCATTTTATCTGTAAAACTCTCTGGTTTCTTGATGGTAAAATCCCAAATAACTCCTAAAGCCTTGCAAAAATCAGTCCGAGGTGAGACTACAAGGCTGCGCAAACTACGTGAGATGGAGCTTTAGAAAACGTTCTCATTAGATGTTGTGAGGTGTGCTTTGCACTCGTATGCATTGGTTCTCAAGAACCAAGACTTAATTCATTTTAAGTGTACTGCCGGTTGCGAAGGTCACGTTCCGTTAGGTGCTTAAGATGGAGTGGCATGGCTCAAACGTTAGAATTAGAAGCTTGCACTCTGGAGGTCTCGGATTCCGTTTGGACCGGCAACCTCGAGATTAGGTATTTTCGTGATTTTTCCAGGTTGGTAAGGGAATATTCGGGTGAATTATACACTATAACAAATTTTACTGTTCCTCATTTCAATTCATTATCTTAACTTTAAGTATTGCAGGGAGTGGTAGTGATATACATCGTATTGAATGAATGCGCTTTAAGCTTTATTAAGCTTACTTAATATTTTCCGAAACTGTCCATCCAAAAAGGGTGCGAGGGCATCGAGGGGTCGTCCGGTGCTGCTCAATCCGGAAACTTATGGACCCCGCTGCACTGCAACTGCCGCCATCAGATCTGGCTGCCCTTCGTGCTCTCTCGCTTTATTCCTTTCTCCCGGACGGAGGTTTAGAGGCCTAACAAGCTTTGCTATAGCCGCAGTGCAGAAATTATCACCTGCTTCTAACCTATCTACTTCTCTCTCTCTCTCTCTCTCTCTCTCTCTCTCTCTGTAGGTGCTTTGGTTTGATACTTCTGGCGTGGGTGGGAGATACACGGATTCGACCTCTCTCTGGCAAATATATTTGTTTGTATGTGCGTGCTTGCGTGTGTGTGTGTGCGTGCGTGCGTGCGCGCGCGCTCGCGCATCCTGTAAAGTTATGGAAAAATAATCTGACAGTAACAGCAGAAAACAAAGAAAAAGTACCTGACGGCAGAAGCATAACAAATAATGGAAAGAAGTATGCAGCACACACAGAGTTTTAATTAATATACAGAAATGTAGATGCAGGAGCAATTTAATTTTGGAGCCGTATTATTGCAATCTCTTCTTTCATTTGAGTGTGAAAGAACATATTCATCTTGATTTGGTTATTATGTCGCTATTGAAAGAGATATTCAAGTGTGAGCAGATTGTGTTATTGCAAAAAGAAAGAAACAAAAAAAGAAACACTAAATAAAGTAATATGAACGAAATTGGAATAGCAGTATGCTACACCTTAATCCGATTTAACAACAGCTATGCGACACGTGCATTGTGAAGTAAAACACTTCTACTGGAGGAGAACGATATTCTAATATCCTCTACGTCTATTTGGCCGAGGTTATGCAAGAAACTGCACTTTCTGGGTGAATGGAATACAAATGAGGTGGAAACAAGAGCGGATCGTAAGAATATGTCGGTTATGCGCGAGGTAATTATTATCAGCTTCGAGCAGGCAGGGTCAAGCATGTAGCTACCATGTAAGACCAAGTGATTTATAGCAGACAACACGTACTTCATATCCCGCCTCACGCTAATAACGAGACAGAGAAACATTGCAGTACGTCATAGGACTGGCTGTGCTCCCAAAACAGTCTCATCACTGTTAAAACCTTAGATTCTCTGTGAGTACAGAGACATTATAATAGAGTAAAATTCTGACGTGGCACATACACATGAGTTTCTCTACCCTCTATTGCTTATAGTGTTACGGAAGTTTATTTTGCTAATTACTTAATTTTAATTCAAAAAGCCTTCCGGAAACTCTGCATTATACATTTCGTTTTAGATACAAAGTCAACAGCGATAGTCAAATGTTTTAGGATTGGACGCTATATGGTGACCTTAAAATTTTATACCCTTTCCATAACATTGCGAGAAGCAACTTAAAATCGGTAGGACTTGAAAAGTATGACTAGGTATTGAACAATTCGAACCATTATGGCTTATGCAAAAAGAAAAATAATAAATAAAAAAATAAATTAAAAAAGCTGTCGGAAATAAATTGTGTGTCTTAAGGAAAGTGAAAACATTACATTGTTTATTTGTTTTGTGTTTTTATTATGTCTACTTATCCTTGTACTTTCAAGAAATTTTTTTTTAATATCACCATTTTAAACTTATTTAATTGGTCGTGAATCATTTAGGTAAAACATCGCGTTTAACTTTAAAGTATATTTTTTCAATTCCTTTTTAGGCATGTTTCTCATTTCAAAATGGCCCTTGGAGACCACAGTTTATAGCTTATTAGCCGGAAATTTTCAGGAGAGTTTCAGAATTCACAAATTTAAAATTGTGGAATGGTTAAAAACTATAAAATGCTTAAGCTGAAAGTAATTATTTGCCATAACTCGCATTGAAAAATTTGTACAATATTATTTTCTCTTATACTAATTAAAATTAGGAAATTCTTTCGTAACGATTTTCATAGATATGAGTACATTGATTTAAGATAAAAGTGTTTAGAAATTGGTCAGCATCTGGCCAATTTCATAATTAATTTAACTTCTTCTAATGATGCTACGAGAAAAATTACAAGAAAATTCAGTCCAGTAACACATCTATATTGTAAACGGCAGAAAACGTTATTTTTAAAACAATAAATTTTAAAGGAAAATACTAATATAAAAACTGAAATTTCAGAATTCATATATATGGTGTCCACGTGTAGTACAATATAGCTTATTCCACATTCCCTTAAGGGTAAGCTATTATTACAACTGTTGAATCCTTATGCTCAAAAGATACAATTTTCTTTCAACATTTAAACTAACAGAAGCTTTAAAGAAAAATGCCTTCAGCAACTTAGAAAGATACGCATACACGAATGATTTCATGTAAGTTGTCAAGCTGTCTCATATACTGTAGAAAATGTACTTCGGAAGTAGATGTCCATCATATGAGGAGACAGCGGCTTTTATATCAGAAATTCATTTTATATATCACCTTTCCTTTGTCCACACAGCGCCCTGGACGGGATGTCAAAAGCTAGAAGAAGGAGAGGGAATTATTGAATATCGATAAAGCTTTCAAATGATGGTCCTTTTAAACTGGTGATGGAAGGGTGCTCAAGATGAATGCTCTCAAGTATTTACCATAGTATAATTTTTTCTGCCTGAAAATTGCAGGAGTTGTATTATAGTTCGACTGTTGGGGAGCCAAACTTGTAGTAGTTGCAACGGCACATATAGTAAACATTTTCCGGTAGCCTTTGCCCCAAATATACTTTCTGGTGGCCTTTGACCCAAGTTTAAAAAAAATATTAACTTTGTAATTTAACTGTTTCTTTAAATATTATATATTTATGTTTGCCTCGGCTGCGTCAGTATTATTGTTAGAGACATGGATGTCTTGACAAGGTTTTGGTACGACAAGAATGTAAGCTTACACAGATTATAATTTTACTTCATTCCTTTTATTAATACTTGATACGATTAAAATAACACTTCACTGATATAGTGAGCTGAGAGATTCTTTTTATTACTTAATTACAACTTTTAACGCGTAAACTATTTTTTGCTTTACACGAATACGTATTGAATCTCTCGAGGACGCACAAACAACGCATCCAGTTATGAGCACTGTCTGCAGGCAACTGAACTGATTTAAACTGTCTAAACTTGTAAAATTCTGTATTTCAATTCTCTGATTGGCTAATCCTGCTCCAGTAGCATGCCTTCATTTAACTAACGCTTTTTTTGTTAGTTGATTGGCTATTTATTAAACTGTCTCGAAATTTACGTTATTGCTTCCAAGAATCGCAAGTAATATTGTTATTGCCTCAAAGTTACCTTATTGTTACCTCATTGTTAGCAAAGTTTAACCTATTATTCTCACAGCTCCTACATTATTAAATTACGTAATATAGTCACATAACATTATTACATATTGATACAATAATATAAACATATACAATGACTGTATTATAAAATTTTTATATATTGTTACACACAAATTTTGCTTTAAGGCGGGCTGTTATTAATATTTTATATCATATAATTAGACTGAATTCCTTTAAGTGTTAAAAATACTGCCTCAACTTCTCTTATTTCCAGTGCAATTTTTTTTATTTTTCAGTAGAAATTACTACCGCCCGACAGAAACGCGTAGATATCGCTACCGATTCCGTGCTTGATGATCCGCCTACAACGGCGGTCTTCTCAGGAAAGGCTTCCCCTCTGGCAAAACCAATGAGTAATCATATATACATATGATAAACTTACCTGAGACATGAAGTGGGAAGCGAAATGATAGTAAATGAGGGAAAGTAAGTTCATGATAATAGAGCACGTGGCCGTCTCTAGGAATCGAATCCAGGACCTCTTGAATGCGAGATTCGCAAGTTACTGCGTAGACATCTTGTGCATTAACGAGACGTAACTTGAGAGTCGAACACATTGTATTAGAGGGCTTTGTTCAATATTCACTTAACAAATTAATTTACGGTTTGGCTCCAGTTGGCGCTTTTTAGCTACGCGTTTATCCAAAGAGTCGCTGACATTTGAGCGAAAGCACCGCAAGATCCAAATGATGTATGTTAAGAAAAACATGCGTTAAAAAAAACAAAGAAAAATAGAAAGGGAGAAATGAGTATGAAGCAAGCGGAGGCCGTCAGGCCGTATCGAGCGCAGTGTATCGATAGAGTCCTCTGCTTGAGAGATTTACCGGTGATTAGGTTTAGGATAGTGTGTGTGTGTGTGTGTGTGTGTGTGTGTGTGTGTGTGTGAATTGGTTTCAAATATTGGGTATGATATCAGAATTGCTGAGAAAAGGAAGCGAGATAACTCAGATGTTCGCCTAAATTTTCAGCTTGGTGTGATGAGGCATAAAGTTGATTTTTTAACGAGTGTGTACGAATGGAGTAAGGGGTGTATTTTCTCGGATTAAACTAATGGTGTTGGGCTTGCAGTTTTCTCTACACATGCACAGTATCAACAAAATGGATTAGTTTTTTTAACATATCGCGCCGAATAAGATTTAACGCGTAAGAAACTGTCTTAAAAGGGACCGTGTGTCGTTTACAAGCTGTATACGTGTTCACATATTTTCTTAAAGTCACTGTTACATTCACTTTCATTCCTTAAATCACTGCTTTTATTGTCTTAAAATGATGTAAATATGGGCGATATTAAATTTAACTATTTAGGCTTCACTCAGCGCGGCTTAGCTTAACGTGACGTAACTCAAGAGTTTATCATTGTGAATCTTTTGCGATACGTTTGAGCTTGATGTCACATGAAAATTAGAACCAATCGGCGTGAAGTAGTAGCATGAAGTAATAAAAACAGGTACTAATCAGTCATACCCGTTAGATTAAGTACAGTCTAACAAGATCCTTATTTTAGCAGCATTTCTTAATTCCACTTTCCCTTAATGTGAATGGAGGCATGCGCTTCGACCCCCGCCAGGACCATCCTCCTCGACTGAGATTTTTTATTAGTCCTAACTGTCAAATATGGTTAGGATAACCTAAACTTAGACCTGGAACGTTTTCTTCCTAAATTTCCTTTCGTAATTATTTGATTTCATGTCATCAGTAGGGATAGTATTTTTATGACCTAAAGATCACCATAATATTAAAACAAAATAAGGTATTATCATCTAAAATTTATAAAAATATACACGGTAACACAAGAAATAATCAAACAATATTATAATGAGATAAAAATTTGAATGTACAATAAATCCAGTCAGTTTCTGAAGTGAGCTATTTATTTAAGAATAGAATGCACCGAGAAGCAAGCAAAACTATAGTTTTGTATTGCAATGTGTAATGCCCTACTTTACTTTCCCTACCACGTACATAGTACGTAGAGAAAATTTTGCATTACAAAAAAAATTCGGTGACGAAATTTCACCGGAAATGCATGTTTTGAGACCCCCGAATCCAGAAAGAGCATTTTTAGAAAAATTGTTCGTCTGTTTGTGTCTGTGAGCTGCATAACTTAAAACCGAAAAATCGGATACATACCAATATCGTTATTTTGGTTCAGTATCTTCTGAGAATGTGACACGAAGATTTTTCAAAAAATCCCCCCACCGCAAATTACACTTTACGTGGAAACTTGTTGGAAATGTTTTATTCTCTAAAACTGGCTCTAACGGTTTTGATTAAAGTATCACATATTAATGATATTTATTTGTCAAATAAAATGCATATCTTGAATTATCCTGGAATAGTCTATGAGGTCGTCTTCATTGAAAGCAATTCTGTATAATATTGTATAACTAGTCAACGTTAAGCGTTAGAAGAAAACTTGCTGTACAAGAAATGTAGATCTCTTTAAAACTCACAATTTATTTCAAATAACCCTTTTTGTGACAGCAGCCACTTCCGAGATATCCATTTTTAATGGCTCGAATTGTTCATTACTTGATCATTAAAGTCCTTCCAAATTCGGTTGTTTCTCGCGATTGCATGTAAACAATATGGAATTTTAAGGCCAGTGTATAGCGTCCAGTTCCCTTTGTGCGTATCACGAAATGTGTAATGTAGCTATTTCTGCAAAGGTTAATTGGTGTTAAAATTGCTAGTTATTCTTTAAAAAATGTATAATTGAGAAAGAAAAATTCTATTTTCCTTAATAAACTAACCTATCGAATAAAGGTAAATCAGTGAACTTAGTAGGCATTACCTATATTCTATAAAAAGTTAATTCTCATATCTTAGTATAATGGGTCATGAATTTAGATGATTTAACATTGGCGGAATGGGTGTTTTATCTCTTTCTTCTTTTTTTGTGTTACATTTATATCTCCCCTTAGTAACATTTCAATCTTACCAAAGAGACATCCTTCATCATGAAAATCCTAGCCCTAATCATCAGTACATCATATTCGTTTACAGAGAACACTACAAGGTCACAAACGCCACTTTTAAAATCTAGGGTCATATCAGTGGCTTTTTATCTTTGGAACGATTGCTCATCAGCATTGACGTTCACTCGCTTACAGCGGTGCTAATCTTTGGACAGATATTACTATTGGTTATTGCAGGTGAAGGGGTTTTGGTAAGTAAACAGAGCAATTGTATTACCATAATGTGTATAGGTGACGTTTGCAATTGTGACGGATGCTCACCTCCCCAACGTTGCGTTCTGACTTTTCCATTGTTTCACACACCAGTGGAGAAGTGTGGTAATATGTTTAAAGTAAAGAAGAGTTCATATATCAATTACATCCTCAAATAAGTGTCGTTTGTAGCGGAATGTGGCATAGAACAGTTCAGCACAAATGGCGAAACTATCAGATGTAACATTGGAGCTTATGGGACGTTTAAAAAATATTTTAACATTGTAATTCAATGAAACTAAAGGAACATGTGGCGCTATTAAAAAACGAAACAAAGAAAGTGGATTTTCAACCTCCTCAGCTCCAGATTTGTGTTGTATGCTAATAAGAGCGGATACTGCTTACAGCTTTTGATGTAAAAGAAAAGACAACGTAACTCAGATATTGCTATTGCACACTATCAATAAATACGCATACACTTTTTTTCTTCTAATACTCTTTAACTCTGGTCTATCTGCTCTCGAAGCGGTTGTACCGCCTTCAAATCGTACATCATATTTGTCTACAGAGAACCCTGTAAGTTAAAGGCGCTTCTATCTACCCTCGCCACCAACCCTCAGTGCATTCCTAACTTGATGGTTTACTTAAAACCTTTCTACCTAGTTATTACAATAAATTCACACACTTAATTCACTCTTCCAGACTCTAAGGAGGATGGGAAATAATCCTGACCAAAGAAAAATTTCCACCCTCCACCCGGGAATCAAACCCAAGACTTCCAGATTTGGGGGTTAGTATGCCAACCGCTAGATCGCAGAGGCAGTCGACTGAATCTTATAATAGAGCTGCTTGTTTCTTATTTACCTGGATAAGTAAACAAATGCCTTGGGCATTTATTCATTCTGTTGTTTCTATAATTCTACAATTCGTAAATAGTTTCTCTTTTTTATGTGATTGCCTGAAAATTTATTACTTTCGTATTTTTTGCTGAAATCATTCTATTACATGATTGTACTAACGCCGGTAAGTCTTTCGTAACACAACTGGGTCATTTGCTTTGTGCTGAGTTAAAATTTCACCGTCGGCGTAAAGATCAATTGGGACAATTGCTCATCGGCAATGATGTTCATTCCTTTGATATTGTGATTATTTGGGTTTGTTCACTTTGGTTTTCTTAATAAATATTACATTCACACACATTCATATTCTTCTACTACTTCTAGACTCCAGAAACGGTGGGGAATAATCCTGGCTAAAGAAAAATTAGAAATTAGGAGAATAGAAACATTCGAGATGCAATTTCTTGGGCAAATATTAGGATATATATTAAAGGATCACATACCCAACACCCAAATACGGGAAGAATTCAATATACATCTAAATTAGAGGAGAATATCAAATGGTAGTGGTTTCTACACATACAAAGGATGAACGACGAAAGAATAACAAAACAAGCATTTAAATACAAAATCAAAAGGCTAGCGTTAAATAGGGCGATCTAGAACAACAGAAAAATATCTTTCCATCGGAACGACTACATAGATTAACCTTGAAGAGGAAGAAGAAGAAGAAAGAAAAATTTCTATCCTGCAGCCGAGAGCTGAACCCGAGACCTCTGGATTTGGTGGCTATCACACTACCACCACAACACAGAGGCAGCAGTCTATTCGTGTTTTCTATTATAAGTTTTATTCCAATATGTACAGAATGTAAAAAATTCTGATGTGATACATTCACATGACTATCTCTACCCACTATCTTTATTAGTGAGTATACAAATTATCTATTCTTATATCTATTACATTTAATCCAAATAAACCTTTGCAAAAATAGAGACATTACACATTTCGTTATAGATACAAAGAGAACAGCACTAATTAAACGTTTAAGAACTGGGTGCCATGTGCTGCCCTTAAAATTCTATACTGTTTCCTTGCAGTTGCGAGAAACAACTGAAAATCAATGGGACTTTAAAAGAGTCACAAGTATAGAACAATTCAGAACTTTAGTAACGGATATATCAGAATCGACGTATATCACAAAAAAACTTATTCCAAGTAAATTGTGTGTTTTAAAGGGTGTTTTCTGTGATGCACTTCCGTCTATCGCTTAGCGTTAACATGTTATACAAGATTATACAAATTCCTACCAAATGAAGAGGATTTTCTAGATATTTCCAGAAAATTAAATATACACATTATATTTTTCATTTAAATATCTATAGATATGGTGTTTTAATGAAAATCGTTAGTCATTTTCAAGAAAAAAGTTCCATGTAAAGGGTAGTTGTGGATGGTGGTGTTCTTGAAAATATTTGTATCGCATCCTTGGAAGATACTGAACTCAATACCAAGGTTGGTATTCCATTTTGAGTTATGCTGTTTACACACACACACACACATGAACATGTTTCCAAAAATGCTATATTTGGATTCAGGGCGCCTCAAAACATGCATTTCCGGTAAAATATCGGTATATAATTTTTGGGTAGATTGCAACACTTCTCCTATTTGTTATATGTAGTAGAGAAAGTACAAACATTGATTGAAATTGTTTCTTATGATTTTACGTGAAGCAGTATATTTTGTAAATATCGTCAAATGCTGAAATAATTCGTCACGTACGTTTCTAACCATTTAGCTGCGTAGAGAAAGATGAGAAATTTAGCGTTACAAAATATGATGTGAGGGTGTGTGTTGATGCGCATCCCTCCCGCGCCTGCCTGGTTCCTGGCGAGCGACCGCCGTTCAGGAGGCAAGTCAGTCAGTGTGCAACTGTGTCGCGCGCGGGCCGGTCCTCCGAAACTCGGTCAGGTAAACACGTGGTTGGTGGTGACTTCGCGGCAGATATAACAACATTCATGGATTTATCGTGTGCCAGTGATTAAACATTGCATGCATATTAATAAGTGCGTAACACGTGGTATTGAATAGCACCTCCGGTAATCTTATTTAACATGTATGTTGAGTAACTCCATTTGACCATTACTGTTCCAAAACTTGTCATTGGCAAGGGCTGATAATTAACAGTGTGACATAAAAATATCTTAGTCACTCACTCCTCTTTGAAAGAGGCAGTGGGTGAGAAGTGAATGTGAATTTATTTCTATTTTGTGTCGCTTGGTTTATCTAAATTTGATTGAAAAGAAGAGGACTGCTACGGGGACCGAAGACCAGGAGGGATGGCGCGCATCCTGTGCTGCATAGCGATTTTCATCGGCTTCATGACAGCTACAGGTGAGTGCTGATTAATTTTTTTAAAGGAGTGTGGTCAGATAACGTGAGAACACCGCTGTCAACCGTCAACTATGGCTGGAGTATTGTAAAACTCTTCCTGTCCTTGTGTACCAGAGTTTCAGCTTTGGTATGAAAGCTGTTTATCGTTTTTATTTATATGATTATGTATGCCTCCCCTAAATTTAGCCTTCAACTGGTCCAAAGAACTGTTATATACCACCCAGTGTAAAAACCACCCTTACATAAAATACCTCGTAATAGTTTTAGACTTTTGAAGTCGCGTGAAATTTAAAAATAATGTCTTTCTGCTTGATTTGCCCCGAGATTAATAAGAATACGAAGCTTCCTGATATAATCCTTCATTAAACTCATCGTCCTAGAGTTTTTATTAGTTGTTCTTTCCTTATCTCTCTTTCTGTAGCATCTGCATATGTCTCCTTTGCTTATGTCCACCCAAAACAGTTTTCTAGTGTTAAAAACCTAGATATAATTCCAGTATTCCGTTGGTTCTTGAATAAAAAAGGTGTTTTAAATCTTGTTAAAAAAATACGGAATTTTAAGTACGTTTGTAATCGTTGCGAGTTTGAAGAATCAACAATCGTATCATTGGATAAAATCACTTACCGATACTCTTTGGATCCCATTATTAAATTTATGAATACAGAAAAAAGTAGAAATTTTTCATGTCATAGTATTTAATGTGGGTTACGTTGCACGCGAATGAAACAACGGATATACCAGAAAGATTTAAAGGTATTTGGAATCAAACGTAGATATGACACGATAAGAGGGATCGATTAAAACTCCGCTGGTATAAGTTTATCTATTTTCTAGAAGCCATTTTTCCCCATGAACACACTCCAAACATATTTTTATCAATGAGTTTTGCTAGCACCGCATTTTATAAAAACACAAGTGCAGTTAACATGCTGGAAATAAGCGTTTGGTTTCCAGTAGTATTTTTAAAAGAGAAAAAGAAATGGATAAAGCGCATTTTTCATACTTACCTTCCTTTCATGCGAGCTATCCATTGTATTTTATTTTTTCCGTTGTTAAGACTTTAAAATTAACTTGCTTGGAGCACGATAGGAAAATGTAAGTGTGCTGTGCTGCAATGTGTTTGCACTGGAAGCAAGAAATTAACGAACGACACAGAAATTAAATGGCACTATAAATCCTACCCTACATGTGTAGGGACAGCACTTCAATGGGGATGATAACGGTAAATGTAGGAGATACAGAAGATTTCTTGTTGAAGCGTTTACGTCTCTTTTTCTACATAGCGCAATGCTACCCCGTTCGACGCTCCATTCGACTACCTCCGTTTAAGTGAATTTCCAACGCACTTAAAGTTGGTTAGTATTCACTTTTGCTTTAACACAGCAAAGACTGCAATCATTTGTTCACATCAAAGCAAAATAACCTTAATATTTTTAGCTAACAAATAAATAACGTTTAGTTAATAACTATTAACTAAACGACAAGAACGGAAATACGAGGTATTTTATAGTGTGTTTGGAGACAGATTTTAACAACCTAATGCGCTTATTACGAAAAAATTTCCCGAACCCACAGTACAATATTTAGTAAATACGTAAACTTTGGCGTATAGGTATATTGGCTCCCGAAAGCAATCGCCTCGACTTAAAAAAAAATTAGATTGCCCAAGTTAAAGGCCGCATGATTCTCATTTTTACGTACTCTACTACGTATAGTAAGTAGGGGAAGTATTGTATTCCACCCAAAAATTCGATACCGAGATTTCACCACAAATACGTGATTTGAGGCACCTTGAATCCAAATAAAGAATTTTTGGAAATATGTTCGTATATATGTTGTGTATATGCGAGAGAGAGAGAGAGAGAGAGAGAGAGAGAACAGCATAGCTTAAAAACGAAAATTCAGATAAATAAAAACCTTGTATTTAAGTTCAGTATCTTCCAAAGATGCAACAAGATTTCAAGAAAATTGCCCTTAACCCCAAACTATTGTTGGCAAGTTTTTTAGAAATTTTTATTTTGTTAAAAATGGTTCTAAAATTTTGATTAAAATACCATATATTGTGTTTGAGAAATTTACATGACAAATATGCATTTCTTGAATTTTGTGGGAATAGTCTGTGAAATCCTTGTCATTCTCAAAGAATTTTTATAATCTTGTTAAGCGATAGACGAAAGCAGAATACATATATAGACAGAATATATAATCTTTAAAACAAACACAGAAATTATTTCAAAATAGTAACGTTTTCTTGCGATATAAGCCATTTTCAATGGTTCCAATTCAATATTTTGTCGTTCTTTTAAAGTATATAGCGTCCAGTTGTTAAACATTTGACTATTTTTGTTCCCTTTGTGACTATGACGATATATCTAATGCAAATATTTCCCAAAACGTTTATCTCGCTTAAACTGAAGGAGATAGAAAAATAAACTTTCATAAGATTAGTTACTATAACCATTAATAAATGATAGAGGATAGAGTGAGCGAATGAAACACAACACATTTTTTAATCCACAGAAACAGTAAATGGGTATTTTTGGGGGGGTATTTTTGCAATTTTTTTTATTTTATCCGTTTGAGTGTTTGTTTTAAAAATGCAGCGATTTTTCAACATTTTCATACCTGGTTACACAAAATGATTTTTTATGAATTTATTAGGGAAAGTTATTTACATAATGCCTGTATATGTTGGATATTTGGTTCAAAGTGACTAAGAAATACATTTGCAAATATTCGTGAAAACTGAGACCTTTAGTAGGAAATTCAGCAATAGCCTCTCTCCGCATTATATATATATATATATATATATATATATATATATATGTACACTATTGTAAACACCATACACGAAAAAGATAAGTATAGGTAAAATTTCAAAAGATCTGATGCGATACATTCACATGATCTTCTCTGCCCTCTATCTTTATTATTGGATATAAAACCTATTCTTACTGAAGCTTATTTTTATATCTACTACATTTAATCCTAATCAACATTTGAAAAAATAGTATTTTATTGCGTCTAGTTCTTGAACATTTGGCTAACGCTGTTCTTTGTATTTATAACGAAATGTATAATGTAGCTAAATAGCTATTTCCATGCAATCGCGAGAAACATCTGAAAATCGACGGGACTTTAAAATAATAAGAATTATTGAACAACCTTTAATAATGGAGATCTCAGAAACGGCTTATGCCAAAAAATCTTATTTTAAGTAAATTGTGAGTTTTAAAGAGATCTTCAATTTTTGTGTGTTACGTTTTCTTCTATCGCTTAAAGTTTACAACGTACAAAAGATTATAAAAATTTGCTCCGAATGAAGAGGACTTTTTAGACTATTCCCACAAAATTCAAGATACACATTTTATTTGCCATGTAATTTTTTTTCATATATGGCATTTAAATGAAATCGTTGGAGCCACCTTTTTAGAAAATAAATTTCGGAAAATGTTCCATTTAAAGGGCAGTTGGGGATGAATGTATTTTCATGAAAATCTTCGTGTCGCATCATTGGAAGATACTTTACTAAAATTCCAAGTTTGGTATTTATCCGACTTTTTGTTTTTGAGCTATACTGTTCAGACAGACATACGGACACACAAACACACACATAGACATGCTTCCGAAAATGCTTTATTTGGACTCAGGATGCCTCAAAAAATGTATTTCCAGTGAAATCTCCACATAGTTTTTTGTGTGGAATGCAATATGCAATACTTCCCCTAGTTACTATACGTACTACAGAAAGTAAAAATAAACGTAAAACCAAAAATGTTCCTAAGTGCCAGAACACGTAACCTGTAATGTCGCTTCTTCCTGCACATTATCAATTCTCTTATAATTTCGCTGTTGGTCTTTAAGTGGATAATATTATCCTGTGTAGGGATTGTGTCTCTGAAACACATCTGATGATTTGTAGCCGTGGCATTAGATTCAAATAATTTGACATTTATTAGCTGCTTTTATTTTGGAAAAATATAAGCCTTTCAGCACTATGCTATGTTAATTAATTTAAACGTTTTTATACCTGTTGGTCCTTTTTATATTCATTTTCACTGAGGTGATATATCTATGCTTATTTTAATTTATTTCATTGATGTGTTATTTTTTCTCATTTTTTACACAGAAATTTGCAACGACAAAGTTATTAAATAATAAATGTGACACAAGCTATTCATGCGAGTCCTTTTAATATCATCTTTTTGAAAACGAGATAAAAGGAATCGTAAATTTGTTACAGTAATGCGAGTACGACAAAATAGTAGGAAATAAACAGATTCTATGCAAAATTACTGTACATTTGTGTTCTTATTGATCGTGTTCACTTGTTTTAGTACTAGATTATAGTAAGAAAGTGGATATTGTACTGGGCATAAAAATTCGATATGGAGGTTTCACTGCAAATGTACATTTTTTTTTTCTTACTTTGTCTACGGCGCACATAGTAGGTTGAGAAGATATTGCATATCACCCAAATATTCAATACAGAGATTTCAACGGAAATACATGTTTAGAGCCCCCTTGAATTTAAAAAAAAAGTGTTTTTAGAAAAAGATCTTGTGTGTGTGTCCTGTATGTCTGTCTGTTTTCGTGTCTCTATATGTGTCTGTGTACATAATAACTGAAAGCCGTAAAGTCGGATAAATATCAAACATGGTATTTAGAATCAGTAGGTTTCAAAGATGTGAGATTCCAAACCACATTTCACATGGAATGTCTAAGACATTTTTTCTAAAAAATGGTTGTAACGATTTTGATTAAAATGCGATATATTAAAGATATTTACATGATAAATAAAATGTGCGTGTTGAAATTTCTGAGGGATCAGCCAGTTAGTCCCCTTCATTTGGAAGGCATTTTGTATCATTTTGAATAAATGGTAAGCGTTAATAGACGAAAACCTACTCCACAAAAATGTAATCCCTTTAAAGCACACAGTTCTTTTAGAAACATTTTTTGGCATCAACCATTTCTAAGATATGCATAATTAATTGTTCGATTTGTCTAAAATTAGCCATTCCTTTAAAGTCCCGTCGATTGCTTGGAAAGTGTATGGAATTTTAAGGCTAGTATATAGCGCTCAGTTCTTAAACATTTGACTCTCGCTCTTCCCTTTGTATCTATAACGAAACGTATAATGCAGCCATTCCCACTAATAAGCGATAGAGGGCAGAGAAAGTCTGGTGAATGTAGCACATCAGAATTTCCTTATTATTATTGGCTATTTTGTTGTTTCAGCAACAGTCGCTCAGCATACAAAGTTACTCAACACTGTACAGGTACAAATAAAAGCTGCAACAGGGAATGACAAAACATAAATTCACTAGAACGACAAGGAGCAGTCAAGGAGATCAACCTTAAACAGATCCCTCAGAAATACAATAAGGAATTAAATATAAAAGAAGGAACTGTAGGATTAGATTTGAGTTAATCTTCTTAAAACAATGCATTCATTACAATAAATGGTCTTCAGATAGGCGGCTTAGAATTCCAGTTGGAAGAAGAGTTTGTTGGTGGCCGAAATAAAAAAGGAAGTTTTTAGAAAAATGTCCGTACGTGCGTGTGTGTGTGAACAGCTCAACTTGGAAACGGAAAGCTGGTTAAATACCAAACTTGGTATTCAAATGCAAAATCCTTGAAGGGTGCAATACAAAGATTTTCAAGAAAATCCCCCCCAAACCAAATTACCCTTTAAATGAAAGAAATTATATAAACATTGTTCCCAGCAATTCCTCTACTGATTTAGTTTAAGCGCCACATACTAAAGATATTTCTATGGCAAATAAAATTTACTCTTGAATTTTCTGCAAATAACCTGTGTAGTCCTTTTCAGTCGAATGTTTTTTTATAATAAACCATAAAAATAAAAAAGGAAAGTCTCGTTCATACATACAATCTATCCACTGAAAGTTGTTGTGGCATTAACCATTTCCGAGATGCTCCATATCATTGGTTTTAATTTTCAAACTCTTACACTTTTTTCAAGTGGTTAATCCCTATTTATTTTTTTTTCTAGTGGTCCTATATTCTTCTTATAACTACAACGAAATGTTCAAATGGTATTGAAAGTTGGTTTTATTTAATAAAAATTGGTAGAGACGAAAGCTTTTGTATGTTAAGTAAAATAGTGAGTAGAAAGTTTTATGGGAATGCAACATATTAAACTTTTTATCATTGAAACAGAACGCGCAGTTAACCTTCCAATCTCAGAAATGTGTACAAACCTCTGCGCTCCACAATACGGCAAGGTGCTATTCGACGCCTTTGACTGTCTCCAAATACAATTCAAGAATAAGAGATAATCGTGCACAATTGTACGTCGGGCAAACCTTTAAAATGTTTGAAAATATAATAAGCAGGACGTGCCCGTCGTAAGCTACAAAACGCGAAACTTAGAACGGTTTTTAGAAAGGTGTTCATTGATTAACAGAATAATGAAGATTGATTGCTGCGAGAAATAGACAAATTATAAATTAATAGTGCAGAACCTCAAAAAATGTAATACTCTCCAAAGGAATATTGCCAAGATAAAGTAGCTAAGAACTAATTTTCTGAGCCTTAGGCAGAGACTACGATAGACTTAAACGTAAATTAAATTAACGTGATATAAGGTGAAAGTCTTAACATGTATTGATAAATCATCTGTGAAATTTATAAAACTCACAATTTCAGATCGATTCCATTGAGATTTTGACACAGCAATCAAGATGTAATGTATAATACGTACACAACATTTGATGATTAGTTTTAAATTAGTTCCGGAAATATTAATTTTTTTTGTTTGTTTACTGTTTTGAAAAATCTGAAGTGATACATACACACGAGTTTCTCTACCTCCATCGTTTATTAGTGGTCACACAAATTATTCCTCCTCAAGCATATTTTTCTGTTTATTATCGTTTAATTCAAATACACTTTGCAGAAATAGCTACTGTTCAAATTTCCTTATAGATACAAGGGAACAGCAACAGCCAAACATTAAACACAAGGTGCTTTAATAACGGATATCTGAAAATGGCTTATGCCACAAGAAAACGTAATTGAAATAAATTGAGTTTTAAAATGAGCTACAATTTTTCTGAAGTATGTTTTCGTCTATCGCTTCACGTTTACTAGTTATATAGGATTATAGATAATTCCTACCGTATGAAGAGCACTATACAGGCTATTCCCAGAAGATTCAATATACACATTTTGTCATGTAAATATTCCAAATATGTTCCATGAGGTGTTTATGGGTGGATAATTTTCTTTAAAATCTTTTGTCGCATGTTTACAAGATACTGAACTTAAATATCAAGTTTGGTGTTTATCCGCCTTTGCGTTTCTTTGTTATGATGTTCAGTCTCGCACACAAACACACACAAGCGGTTTGTTTTTTAAAAAATATATTTTTTATTCAGGGTGCCCCAAAACATATATTTCCGGTGACATCTCGGTATCGAAATTTTGGTGAAACACATTACTTCCGCTACTTACTATACACAGAAGAGAAAGTGAAAATTTCTTCACATATTATTTTTAAATAATTATTACAATATAATGAAATTTTAACATACAATAATAATTTATAGATATTAATATTAATTATTCAACTAATTTGGAATAAAATAAATGTTTATATGAGAGAACTTGTTTTTCTTAAACGTTAATACAGTATCATCATTATTGCTTAATAACACCACAACTAAGCATGTTAGAAAATATTCATCTCATAATTTTCTATGTTTTGTTTTCATTCAATTATGCAGATAATTATATCCTGTGGAAAATTTTTAAAATGAGAAAGTGTCGATAAATGAAAACCCTAGACTATTTAAAATTATAAGACTCTGCTATTAATAGCACTTAGGCATATATAGGCTCTCCTTCATATTTGTTTGCGCCTCTGAATCTAATTAGTATCTGAAGATTGCCTAGATCCCTTGTGATGGTTCATTTGACTGTAGCCAAAAGTTATCGTTTATTTTACTTTCTGTACCACGTGCATAATAGGTAGATAAGGTATTGCGTTTCACCCAAAACTTCCATACTCAGATTTCACCGGAAATGCCCCTAAATCCAAATAAAGCATTTTAGGAAACATGTCTGTGTATATATGTTTGCGTGAACAGTATAACTTAAAAACGAAAAGTAGGTTAAATACCAAACTTGGTATTTTAGTTCAGTATCTTCAAGGATGCGACACGAAAATTTTTAAGTAGGTCCCCATCCCAACTACCCTTTACATAGAACATTTTTTTCAAAAACTTTGATTAAAATACCCGATATTAAAAATATTTATATGACAAATAGAAAGTACAGCTTCAATTTTATGGAAATAGCTTCTGAAGTCCTCTTCACTCGGAAGGAATTTTGAATAATATTGTATAACTGGTAAGCGTTAAGCTATAGTCGGAGACGTACAACACAAAAAATGTAGATCTCTTTAAAGCACATAGTTTATTTAAAAATTCTTTGTAGCATAAGTCTTTACTGAGAATCCGTTATTAATGGTTTGAATTGTTCATTCTTTAAAGTCATATCAACATTGAGTTGTTTTTCGCGATGTTATACAAGCACTATAGAATTTTAACGCCAGCATATAGCGTCCAGTTCTTAAACATTTGACTGTCGCTGTTCTCTTTGTATCTATAATGAAGTGTGTAATGTAGTTATTTTTGCAAAGGTTTATTTGGATTAAAATGTAGTAGATAGAGGAACAAACTTCAGTAAGAATAGTTTGTACACCCACTAATAGAAATGAAGGATAGAGAAAGTCATGTATATGTATCACATCAGATATTTACTAGAGCTTTATAGGGATCTAGGCTTACTGTACTTATTTAAATGGCTATATGACATGTTTGGAAAATTTGCACAGCTACAAAAGTCAAGCGAACGTGTAGGCCAGGGAAGCAATGGTACCTGTCGCTCAACGAAGAAGGCTTGTGCATTCCTCGCAATATGTGGCCGGGCATTGTCCTGTTGAAATGTGACCTGTGGAAATGCCTGAAGCAGGGGGAGTACCTCAGGTTCTACAACCACCGTTAGATAGGGTTGGTGTTCAAAATGCCCTCAATTCGTAGGAGCGAGAACGGTTGTTGTAACCAATTGCGCCCCAAACCATCACACCTGGTGTTTGTCCGCTATGGCGCACAACATTGCAGCCCTACAGGTTACGCTTACCACGGTACCGCCGGACACGTATGCGGTCATCACTGTAGGACCCGTTCAAGTGGGACTCGTCCAAAAAGACTACATTTTGCCACTCAGCACCCCAGTGACAGGTGTTTGCGTGCCCATTGCAGTCGGAGCAGCTTGTGCTTTCTGGACAATGGCATGCGTCCAACCAGTCCAACCTGCGACAGACGGCGGCGAACCGTTAATGCAGACAAGTTCACACCTTTTGCAGTGCTCCAGCAACACTGGATGAAGCTGTACGGTCCAATATGGCCATTTGGACAATATGACGGACATTCCGTGCTGTGGTCATGTTCCGTGGCCCAGCACCCGCTCTTCGCTGCATACGACCTTCATCTTTCCACTGCCTCCACACACGAATCACTGTCGTAGCAGCATGCCCTGTACGAGACGAAATGTCACGGTAAGACAAACCCGTTTCCCGGAGTCCGATCATTCTGACCCGTTCAAAATCGCTCACATACCGACATTGCTCCCTTTGACGTCGACGAGGCATACTGGCACTTACTTTATTGTTTCCAGCTTGTTTAACAGCTCTGCACTGACTACACTGGGCGCAACACCAACCTTGTCGGACCGACACGAGAAAGCTCTGCTCGGCCTACGTGTACCGCATCTCTCTGCAAACCTAATCACTTATTGCTTGTACATTTCTCTACACTTTCACCAAGTTTGGAGTTATTCGGGAAATTCTTTCTTGGTGTTGCAATTTTCACAAACGGCAATGTATCTTTAGGATATGGTATTTTAATCAAAATCTTAGGAGCGGTTTTATATAAAATAAACAATTTCGAAAATATGTTCCATGTAAAAGCTAGTTTGGGATGGGTGATTTTCTTGAAAATCTTCGTGTTTCATTTCTGGAAGGTGCAAAACTTTAATACTAAGTTTGCTATTTCGTTTTTGAGTCATGCTTTTCACACACACACACGGACCTTATTTAAAAAATGCTTTTGCATTCATTGGACTTCTAAACATGTATTTCCGGTGAAATCTCGTAATCGGTTGTTTGGATGGAATACAACATCTTCTCTAAGTACCAGGTATGCGGTATAGAAAGTAAAACTAGCCTTCTGTATCGCATGGAGTGATAAACGTGTAACAGAAACCGAACACGGAACTGCAAGAAAAACATGGTACTGCAGCAAATCTCTGTGACGTTTCGCTGCGTATTTGCAGGCATGTATTATTTCTTATTTAGTTTTTATTGCGAGTAAACGATCAACATTTATAAGTCAATAGGTGACAGCACGGAGTTGGTAACTGTATTGTTAAAACATTGATACACCACTCCAATCCTGACAACGCTACCTCAACGATACGACATACCGACAGAAGCAACGCAAGCATAAACAGGTAACAAAAATCTTGCGTTACTTCACATGACTTCCACTTCCCAAACTATTCCCACAAAATCTTATTCTTCTGTGTTCATCTTATTTCACATAAACATCTGTACAAATAGTTACATTGTGCATTTCGTTGCAGATACAACGGAAATTCGCTGTGCTTAAGTGATATTAAAAGCCTTTTATAAGCGGAACACTATGCAATGGCTGAAATTTCGTTCTCTTTGAATGGCCACTTTAAGAAAATCAATACTGATATATCAGTTCTAAAAATAATGAAGTATTTGACAATTCAACCCAATAATATGGGTATATCTAGGAAGTGGATAGTGCCATATACAATTTTAAATACATTTTGTATTTTAACTGGATCTATATTTCAAGTCTATTTCTTGCTGTTTGCAGAAGGTGTATTGTAGTTCCACTGTTGGGGAGCCGAAAACTTGAGGTAGATTACCTTTAAATTATTTATTAGCACCATGTCTTGGGCACCAAACTTGAAGTAGTTCCAGCCCCACGTATGATACAAACTTTCCGGTGGCCTTCGCCCCACTTTTAAAAAATCAACTTTATATTTTAATTTTACTTTAAATATTATATTTTTATGTTTTTCCTCAGCTGCGTCAGTATTAATTTGCAGAAACGCGTATCTCTTAGCAGGGGTGGTGCGGCTAAAGAATGAAGGCATACACAAATTATAATGGTATTTAACTTCGTTTTATTAATCGTTCACACGATTAAATAACACTTCACTGATATATCCTACCGTAGAGCTGTGAGGTTATTGTTACTTGCACTTTTTAACACGTAACTTTATATTATTCACTTCATAATGCATTTTTTATGTCTCACACTTAATACGTTCCGAGCGAGCGAACTGCTAGGTACGCTATCTTCTAGCGTCTGGTTTGGAACGCTGTTTTGCAGCGTCCGCCGTCTGAATTTGTACAACTTTTCTATTTCAATTCTCTGATTGGCTAAGCCTACTCCAATAGAATACTTTTATTTAACTTAAGCTTTTTATAGCTTTTGATTGGCTATTTTTAAACTGTTTTAAATATTACATTATTGTTCCAAGAATTATTAGCAGCGTTATTAGGATTTGTAATTTATTGTTGTCCTAAAGTTAACTCATTGTTAGCAACTTTAGGCTTCTATTTTCGCAGCTCCTACATTGTTAAATTACATAAAACATTCACATGACATTATTATACATGTACATAATATATAAACGTAATACAATGACTATTTCATATATTTTTTATATTATATTATACACATATTGCTTTAAGGCGGGCTGTTATTATATTATATAATTAGACTGATATTATTTAAGTGTTAAAATACTGCCTCAAGTTTTGAAGTTGCACAAAGTCGCAGAAAAATTAAGATACTGTTATACACTTTAATTGTTGTGCTTATACCTCAAACGTATGGTATTTTAATTCAAATCCTTTGAGCAATTTGAAAAAATAAATATTTTTACTTTCTCTATTATGTATAGTAAATATGAAAAGTATTGCATTACACCCAACATGTTTTGAAGCGCTCTGAATCCAAGTAAAGCATTTTGGAAACATCATACATGTGTGTCTGTGAACAGCATACCATAAAAACGAAAAATGGGGTAAATAGCAAAACCTTTGTACTTAGGTTCAATGTCTTTCAATGATGCAGCATGGAGATTTTAAACAAATCCCCCGCCCCAAACTACCCCTTAAATGGAACGCTTTTCAAACAATTTTCTAAAAAATTGCTGTAAAGATTTTGATTAAAAACCCTATATTAAGAATATTTACATGAAAAAATGTATATACTGAATTTTCCGGGAACTAGCCTATGAAGTCCTCTTCATTATGAGAGAATTTTATATAACATTGTACAGTCGGTAAACGTTAAGCGATAGAGAAAACTTACTTCAACAAAAATATAGATCCCTTTAAAACCCACAACTTATATGAAATAAATGTTTTGTTGTTTAAGCCGTTTCTTAGATTTTCGTTATTAAAGGGTGGAATAGTTGACTTCTGGCCCTTCTCTTAAAGTCCTTCCAGCATTGAGTTGTTTGTCGCAATTGCGTAGAAACAGTATGAAATTTTTATGGCCAGAGTATATTGTCCAGTTTTTAAACATTTGACTATCGCTGTTTCCGTTGTGTCCATAACGAACCATGTAATGTGGCTATTTCTGCAAAGGTTTATTGGATTAAAATCCAGTAGATATAAAAGTAAGCTTGCGTAACTATAATTTGTAAAACCACTAAAATACGATAGAGAATAGGGAAACTCATGTAAATGTAACACATCAGATATTTTTTTCAACTGAAGGGTATTTTTGGACCATACTTTGAAGTCACGGACGCACACACACATGGGCCGTTTTATAAAAATGCTTTATTTTATTCAGGTACTTGTATTTTCCTGAAATCCCGACTTCAAATTTTTGGGTGGAATATAACACTTTTACATGCTAGCCACATGGTAAAGAATGTAAAAGTAAAATATTTGGAACAAGAATAACACTAGACGATATCAATCTTGATTACGTCACAGGAATACAATCCAAGAGTAATGCTGATAAACTTCTTCTTAACGGGTTAATTTTACTTTGTTGGACTTACACCCTAAGGACTTACAAGCTAATGCCTTGGTTCAATAGCTTGTTGAGGAGCAAGCAAACTCTAGATCAAAGCATATCTAGAATGGGTGATTAGCTCAATGCCTGGTATAGCGTTCAAGAAGAAAGAAAACAACGGAGGAAAACCACAAAATAAACCTTCTGTTAGGTTGGTCGGTACCGGGAGTTTTGAACCCTGGATCTGCCGATTGCGTGTCGTACAATTCGCTCGGTGCAATATAAACCTAATAAGTAAAAAGTTAGTCATTAAATATGTTATTGGTTCTAAAGTGATAAACACGTCAATAACTTAGTTTGTAATTACTTGGCGATTATTGTCCAAAGGGATATGGTTGGAGTTTGAAACTTTTCCGGAGGGAAAGGGATGGAAGAATACGAAGATAATTTAGTCATTAGGGTTAGCGATAAGAAAAGCTTATTTTTTTATTGTAGGCTAAACTTTTTTAAAAATTTGTGTTCCTTGTAGCATTAGCGTTTGCCGTTATCAATGCATGCAGCACATTAATCTGGGAGAATTGCTTACTTTAAGTGGCATACGACCACGGTAATTTTAAACGCATTCAATCAATATTTCAATTACTGATATGGAATTCCAGAGGTCAGAGACCTTCACATGGACCTGACTACCGTGAAGTGGAAGTGAAAAACAGCGTTCTGCAGAGGGGAGTATAAAAAGCTAACGTGAAGGAGAAGTGGAGCGGGGGAAGCTAAGCGAACTACTGGCGAAATATCGGACTTGAATGTATGTAGTAAGAAATTAGCTCTGCGGCGAAAAGGCAAAGAACTAAGGCACGTGGGAGTTTAAACCATATGGCACCAAACCCAGTTTATTCACGGTTGAGATAGTCTGCTGTTCTTTGTAGAGCTAATAGTCAGCTGTGGAATTTTTCTCTCCGAAATGTGGGTACTGTAGGGGAAGAAATTATTGTTAAGCACCCAAAATGCTAGTCAAATAACGCCAAACGCGCATCCTCAGAGTGGAAAATCTTCAGTGGTACTCTGGGATATCCATTACTCGTTCTCCCAATTTTTCCATACTTATCTTTCGTAAAGTTTCGTAGCACAGCATGCACAGTATGGCGTCGACATGTAATAAACATGAGGCGAACAGTTGTTTTGTGCCTCGTAGCATGATCTCTGTTTTACCTTCTCTACCATATACCAAGCAGATAGAGAAGGTATTGCATTGTACCCAAAAATTCTAAATCTAGATTTCACCACAAATACATGTTTTGAGGCCTCCTGAAAAAAATGTTTTAGAAAAGAGTTCGTGTGTGTGTGTGTGTGTGTGTGTGTGAAGGCATAACTCAACACAAAGTAGGATAAACACAGTATTTTCAAAGGATACGACAAAAATGTTTTTAAGAAAATCCTTTAACCGAAATACTCTTTATATTAATATTTCATGCATAAAAATATTTTCATTACAATAAAATATTTATCTTGAATTTTCTGGGAAAATCCTGTAAAGCGAACTTTATTCGGAAGGAACTTTGCATTATCTTGTTTAACTGGTGTTCAAAAACGTACTATGCAAAAAATGTAAATCTCTTTAGAACACAGAATTTCTTTCCAAAGTTTTTTTGTAGTATCAGCCATTTCTGTGATATCTGTTATTAATTGTTCGAATTGTTCAATACTTTATTATTCTTTTGAATTCCTGTCAACTTTCAGTTGTTTCTCCCGTTTGCGTGAAAAAGAGCAGGGAATTTTAAGGCCAGCGTATGGCATCCAGTTCTAAAATATTTCCCTTTGTATCTATAACCAAATGTATAATGCAGCTGTTTCCGGAAACGTTTGTCTGGATTAAAACGAAATAGTAAGGAAAATAAGCTTTCATGAGAATAATTTGTATACTCGCTAATGAGAGATACGGTAAAGAAAGTCATGCGAGTATAACAGAGATCTTTTATATTCAAAACAGTAAAGTCTTTAACTACAGCAGTCCATCAGGGCGTATTTTTGTAAGAATTCTCCCGTCTCTTAAGTTTGTGTTGATATAACTATTGCACTTAAAAGTATTGATTCTATATTGATCAGTACTATTTTTACGTTTTCTACTGTGCACTTACAGTAAGTAAAGAAAATATTGCATTCCACCCAAAAATTGGATACAGAGATGTTAGAGAAAGTACACATTTTGAGGTCCTCCAAACCCCCTAAAAGTATTAACAGGTATGCGCGTGTGTGTCTGTGTTTGTTTTCTGTGTATGTCATTCAGTGAACAACATAACTGAAGAACGAAGCCCCCAATGAATACTAAATCTTGTATTTAAGTTCTGCATTTTAAAAAGATGCGACACGAAGAGAATCGGCATATCCCAAACTGCCTTTTAAGTGCGAAATGCTTTGTTTATTTTTCATTTTTACAAATATGGCCACAATAATTTAATTTAAATGCTATATGTTCAAGATATTTGAATGAAAACTGTATATATTAAATTTTGCGACAATGTACTGTATAGTGGTCTTTATTCCGAATTAATTTAGTAATTCTATATAACTGGGAAACTGTAAGGATAAGGCAAAGGTAAACTACCTAAAACACACAACTTTGTCAGCCTTTTATGCTATTAGCTACCTCAGATATATTCGTTTCTGTGACCTGAATTTTCCAATGTACATTCTTCAAGCTCCAAATTACAATTATTTTATTTCTTAATATGTCAGGTAAACATTATAGAGTTTTAAATCCAGCAACTAGGGACTTATATTCTAAAGTTTTTACAATCACTTCTGCTTTCTATACCCCTGCACTAAAACGAAATACTCAATTAAAGTAACGAAAGCTATTTCGATTAAATGAAGTGGATAGAAAAATAAACTTCGGTAAAAATGGTTTGCAGATGGAACATAAAAAAAAATCTGATGTGTTTCATTCACTTGTCTTTCCCTACCCTCTATCGTTTATTAGTAAGAATAGTTTGTATACCCACCAATAAAGATAGAAGGTAGATAAAATCATGTGAATGTATCATATCAGATTTCTTTATTTCGGAATTATCTACCATGCAGTAGTTATTCTACAAATCATTCATAATCTATTTCTCATTCATAAATCTCTATCACTGCATTTTCATCTGTTACTCCTTTAGACTCCATGCTTCTTCGGAGACATCTATCCATTTTTCTATTAGTCTTCCCTGTCCTGGTCTCCTTCAGTTCCCATTCTAGCACCATTCATACTGTTTTGTCGTTTTCCATTCCATTCACATGGCCGAACCATTTTAATTTTCTGTCTGCTATGGTTTCCAAATCGTTTACTTTTACATCCAAGTTTGTATTGCTTGAGATTCCAGAAGCTCTTTGCCAAAAATCCATCTGTGTTTTTTTTAATTTTCTTTCTTGTTGCCCATTTATTGTCCCCGTTTCCGCTCCATAGAGAAATATACTTTGTAATATTGAATTATAAATGAGATTTAAGTTTTATTTAAAATATTTCTGCTGCATAATATCGAGTTATACATTCCAATCCATTTATTCCTTTTTCTATTTATAATCAATTAGTTCTTTCTGCTTTTATTATTCAATCCAAATACTTCAATTTATTAACTATTCTATATTCATTTATTCAATACTTCCCCTATCTATAATAAGTGGGTGCTAAAGAAAGTAAAATGAGAAGGAAATGAATACTTCAATTGGTTTTTAGGATATCGCGAACGAGGCTCAAGGTTTCCTTGTTAAACTACATTTTTAACGTAAAAACGAATGTGATGTTTTCATAATTAGGTCGGCCTGAATGAGATTACCATGGTTGAAGTTTACGGTTAATCAATGAAGTAAGTAACCGATTTACGGTCACCGAACATACAGGCCATGAAACGCTTAAAAACCCTGCAATTAAGGGTAATGAAGGACGTAGAGGAACAGAGAAGTGGACAGAATCTCTTTTTGTATCTGAAACATTTGCAAGCATGATGGATCGTTCTATATCGAGCAGATCTGCATTATGGGGAAAATTTTGTAATTAAATCATTCAAGCTCAATTAAGGATTAATGAAGGTTTTGTTCTAATTATCCAGCTACTGACTTGATTATATTAAACTCTGATGTTCTTTCGTTAAGGAACAATGCTATTTTTACTTTCTCTACTATGTACAAAGATGTGGAAATATTAGACTCAAACCAAGGTTTTGGTTATTTATTGCTCGAGGTTGTGTCTCCAAGTTGTTGAAGCTTTACTCTGAAAAATGCTAAGAGAATTTTCTACCAATCAGATTTAGTTGACTGCCTCTATGAAAAAGTAGAACAAAACTACAGTCAACATGTTATCATGTACTGCTGGACACATGGAAATATTTGTTCATCCACTGAAATAAGTATGAAGAAATGGATTTTAGGTGAATGTTTTCATTCTTCCTCTTAACATTTTCTGAAAAAATGAAGATCATATCTAGAAATTAAACAATAAATATTTCTTTATGATGTGTATCTTATTTCTATTTAAATTTTTGAGGCCATGATTTAGGAAACTGCTTTTTCAATAAATAAAGTTACTAATGCAACATTATATTTGGATGAAAATTATCTGCTGTTTGGCATTGTGAATATTTGTTTTCTAAAGGTTTTTGATTTTACTTTAAACCCTGGTGAATTATTTTCAAACCCAGGAATTACAATTATTTTGCAGCAAAATGCTATTTGAGCCTAATAATTTTCTTACCTCTGTATAGTAGTAGGGGAAGTATTGCACTTCACCAAAAATTACATACCGAGATTTTACAGGAAATACATGTTTAGAGGCACCCTGAATCCAAATAAGGCATTTTTGGAAACTTGTCCGTATGTCTGTCTGTAAACAGCATAACCCAAAAATGCAAAGTTGGATAAGTATCAACTTTGGTACTTAAGATCAGTATTTTTCAAGGATGCGACACGAAGATTTTCATGAAACTACCCCAACACCAATACTCCTTAACATAGTAATTTTTATGAAAGTTTTGATTTTCTAAAAAAAGTCTAAAGATTTTAATAAAAATACCATATATTAAATATATTTACATGAAAATAAGATGTATCTCTTAAATTTTCTGGGAATATCCTTGAAAGTTCTCTTCATTCGAAAGGGATTCTATATAATCTTGCATAATTGGTAAACGTTAAGTGATAGACGAAAACGTCCGGCACTCACATACATACACACACACACACACAAAAATGTATATCTATTTAAAACGCACTATTTACTTCTTATAAGTTAAGCATTTATGTATTTCTGCACATGTTTATTTGGATAAAAATGTAGTAGACAGAAAATAAGTTTAAGTGAGAACAGTTCGTATACCCATCAAAATGATAGAAGGTAGAGAAAGTCATGTGAATGCTTCACATAATTTTTTATAAAGAATGCGTTGGTGTATGTTTTGGTTTGTAAAATTATAAATGCATTTGTTTCCTACACTATTAAAGCGGACGCTTTACAGCGTAAGTATGGGTAGTTATTTGCTAAACCACAAACTGTTTTTTTTTAATTTACCTGGATATATAATACTGAGGTGTATTCTTGAAACCAGAAAGAGCATTTGAAATCCTTTAGCTGCATATTTCTCCTGCAATTCGGACGATCCGGTTTCGAATCCTAATAAGATGGACATCAGTTAGGTAATTGTCAGAATTATTCACCTCGGTCTCATTTAAGCATTTATTTCACCCCGTTCAGTCACAATGGTATAGGAGCCTTTCAATACCGCCGTACCCAAAAAACGACGTGCACATTTGGATTTCAGGAAGATAGAATCAGGCTGAGAAATTCAATGAAAGGTAGCTGCCCCAACATAAAGCTTTCCTTCCATTATAGTGATTTCTCGACCATCATATAACGCTCCATAGGTTTGGTACTTAAGGGAAAGTTCACAACGATAAAAAATATTTGAGCCATGTTGGCTCCCTCCTCGCAGAATAATTTACACTGCTGATTGATGCTGATCTCTGCAGTAAAGTTGCCAACATACTTGACGTCCATCTGTGCCTGGCTGAAAGTAAATACAACCAGCAAGTTACATCTTCCTGCATTATCGGCCGATGCACTGCAGTTTTTTAGTCAAAAAGATAGCAGCACTGGGTGGCGCTGCATATGCTCCTGACGTCATGTCATGAGTGAGGTGGCGTTAGCCAAATCTGGGACAAAGGCTAGCTGAAGAGAAAAGAAATTCAGAGTTCGTTGGACCTTAGGGAAGCGTTTTAGTGCACAGGCCATTTTTCGGTTTTGTTTAAATTTCTGCTATAAAATCTTTTCGATTAAGTAACTTTCAGAATTAAAATATTCAGTGCGTGGGCCGATATTCTTTAACTTCTTGGACTATAGTGAGAAAATTTCATTTTAAATTAAAATTGTAAATTTGTTTATCGTGAAGGAGTAATGGAAGAGAAACTAAAGCTTGATGGCGATACAGTTAAATGCATTAACACTAATTTATAATGCAAGAAACCAAATGTTTATTCAGTTTAGTAGTTGCGTTGTGAATTCTCGATTCATTTCTTTTCCTACTTGTGACGAGATTCAAATAATTTGTAACCTGGGAACACTTCGTGTTTATCTAAGTCATTCGGTAATTTGTATTGAGTTACCTTTACTTTTATTTTCTAACGTTACAAAATAGCAGAATATTGTAAACAAAAATAATAAAACGAATTCAGTTAATTGGAATGCTAGATTTCCTATAAATAGAAAAAGATATAGATTAAAAGCTTAATAATTTTCAACTTATATGTGGAACCATACAAAGAACATAAAAAATTAGGCTATAATGGATACAATTATGAGATTTTACAAGGTGCTGGCAGTCCCCTTACTTTTATAAGGCTTTGAAAATTGGATTCACAATAGATCATCTAAAAGAACATTAGAAACATCCGAAATGCAATTTCTATGACAAATATTAGGATATACATTAACGAAATACATACCCAACATCCAAATACGGGAAGAATTAAACATATGCAAATTATAGGAGAAAAAACATGTGAAATGGCAGTGGTTTCAAAACGTACAAAGGCTGAAAGACAACGAAATAACAAAACAAGCATTTATATACAAACGAAAGGGTACGTTCAATAGGGGGACGCAGAGTCATAGAGGAAGATTTATTTACATTGGAAAGGGCTTTATAGTCTAATATCGAAGAAGAGATTCAATGCCGTAGCCGGGATTGAACCACGAAACTTCGGCTTTCCGTGCCGTTGCTCTAACCAACCGAGCTACATATTATGCTGGTGTTTAAGTATGATACTACCGTTCAAACTTCAGCCTACACACGTTATGTAGGAAGAATAATTATCATGCATGGATGTGTTCATTATATTCATACGTACTAGTCGGCCACGATAAGAGTGCGCGTGGTGCGAAGAGGAACTAAACCATTACGAAACAAGCAGCCAGGCATCGTAAAGACAGTCAGGCAAAGAAAACATCCCGCAGTTCCCAGTTGCATTTACTAGCGAGCCTAAGGCCTGCACATGTAGGACTGTTTTCATTGTCGACTGTATATTTCCCTACCGCCTTGCCCCTCATTCCCCTCTGATCCCTAGCCTTGATTGTCAACAAACAGCGGCGCCCTTCTCCAAGCGCATTCATATCGTCGCGAACTAGTATATGCATTTGTTACTTTGCGAGTCACGAACAACTTAATCTGTTTTGGTGAATATTTGCATCCGATTAGGAGATTCTTTTTCGTTCGATTTTATAAAATGGCACCCAAATTTTATAAAAAACTAAGTAGTAAAGGAGCTTAAAAAACTTAATTTTCTTGTTTTTTTTTTAAAAAAAAAGACAGCAAAGCAAAAATCTAACTTCTGTTTGGACGTTTTATTATGCCCAGTTTACCATAGGTAATCCAACAAGAGGCTACGAATTTATCTCATGACATTTATAAACTCGAATGGGTTTTGTTAAGCCTATTCTATGAATAAAATTTAAGATATTGTCTAAATAATGATTGATAACTTATTTGTGTTATTTAAAATTAAAGACACATCATGTCACTTGCCAGATCACGGCATACGGAATGAAAATAAAATCGGATGTATTACGGAATGCTAACCAAAGTTACCAAAATTGGAAATGAAGTACTTAACCCCAAAATTAAGGTAAGCTAAAATCAAAGCACAGTAGACGCATTTGGTAAAGAACATTATTTGTAAATTAACACTATTTGAAGGGTATTGATGAAAACGCAATTATCCAGTTGAAAGCTGAAGGAATCTACTGGTTCTCAATATGGGAGACTGAGGTGAATGTTGAGGTATACGATTTCGCAACTTTTCCGGATTTATGTATGAGTGATGTTGTTGATTTACCTGTAGATATGGTTACAGAGAAGATACCGTGGGTGACGTGTTACTTTAATTAATTCTTGACGCTATATTCCAATCTGTATCATGTTTTGGTACTACTACCGAGATGGATAACGTAGTCTATTAATCACTTCGTATTCACACTGTTACTGTTCCGTGACGAGCTGACGTTTTATTAGATAAAATAACATCATTGCAAGCATATTATATAATAAACCAGGGTCATTGGATAATATCCGAGGCATTGCTAAACGTTATGGATCAATGTCAAATAGGCTGAGTATGAATGGAATAGTCGCGGAAATAATCTACATTTAAACAGAGACAATTCCGGTAATTCTTTTTAAGTTACGATATTTACAGTTAGATTCAAAATATCTTGGCTATCATTCCGGGTTGTGATATTGTATTTACTGAGTAAAGTTAGCATAGTTGATGTTTAAGTAAGGTCGTTATGCATTAAAATAACTACTGTATATTTTCGTTTACTAAGGCTTTATTCCACTTAATATATAACTTAAGCTTTCTTTCACACAGCTTTTCCAATTTAATTCTGGTGTAGAATACATTTTAGAACCTCCTCCTAAACGAAATATACCGCTACTCCATAAAAGAATTATTGTACATTTCCTGGGATGCATTTCTCTACTACGTATAGCAAGTAGGGGAAGTACTGCATTCCACCCAAAAATTCGATACGTAATACATTTTTCAGGCACCACGAATACAAATAAAGAACTTTTGGAAACGTGTCTGTGTGTCCGTCTGTAAGCAGGCTAACTCAAAATGAAGAAGTCGGATAAATACCAAACTTTTATATTTGAGTTTAGTATCTTCCAAGGATGCAACACACATTTTTAAGAAACTGCCCCGACCTCTAACCTTTACATGTAACTTTTTTTGAAAGTTTTGATTTTTTAAAAAAGATTTTAATTAAAATACCACATATTAAATATATTTACACGACAAATATTTTTTTATCATTAATATTCCAGGAATAGCATAGGAAATCCTCTACTTTCGGAAGGAACTTTGTATAAACTTGTTTAAATTGTAAACTTTAAGTGATAGACGAAAAAATACCACACAAAAAGTGCACATATCTTTAAAACACGCAAAATACTTAAAATAAGTTCTTTTGTGGCATAAGCTGTTTGAGTTATTCGTTATTAAATGTTCCAGTGGTTCAGTACTTTTATTCTTTTTAAGTTCAATCGATTTTCAGCTGTTTCTTGCAACAGCAATGGAAGCAGTATGGAATTAAACATTTCACTATTACCGTTCTCTTTGTATTTATAATGAAATGTGTAATATGGCTGTTCTTTTAAAGCTTTATTTGGATTAAATGTAGTAGATAGAAACATAAACTTCAGTTAGAATAATTTGTATACCCACTAATAAAGATAGAGGGTAGAGAAAGTCACGTGAATGTATATCAAATTTTTCTGTTCGGATTCCATTACAGAAGAAATTGACTTATTGGTAAGGTTGGTTTGAGGGGTGATTCAAACTAGTGGTCAGGAAGTCGGATCTTCACCACAAAGCAGCTGAAGAAAACAATTGTTGTATCTACAGGTTAATGTGATGTTAGCTAAAACAGACGACTCGTTATTTGTCCTTTAAAAGGCTTTTTTTACATGTGTCGCATATATGCCCTAAGAGATTATCACAGTTTATTTTCAATACAGAAAAAGGTAATTATATAAACATATAGTTTCCTAGATGAACTGGCGGTGGAAGTCTGTGACGAGATTCTAAGAACTTCTAAGACTAATGCTTGAAAACATTGATAACTGGTAGAAAAGGTAAGGTATGCTTAGGTAAAAGATAAACAATCGAAAAATATTTAATGGTTTGTATTTTATTGCAAAGCTGCCCTTACTTTTAAAATATCCCTGAATTTGATCTCTACGGTTCTCATCGAAATTTGTGGTAATAAAAACGAAAGCTAAGTGACGAACAAACGACGGAGAAGTGAAAAGAACCGTGGCAAGTTAGTCGGGATTAACTATAAATGAGCTGAGTGTAGGCTGGTCATTAATTGATGGCCCACGTTCTAGGGACGGGCGTGAGAGATAGGGCTACTTGTCTGATTAAAACACGTTGGGCCATTTCAGTAGTTTGAAACATCAGGGATAGGGTTGATAATGGAAGGGAGGGGAGTCGCTTCGGTCCTATACCGGCAAGTGTTTCTGAGGATAACTGCTGGGTGGCTTGGACAATGTTGCCAACCAAAAAACATCGAATCTCGCTACTGGTCAAACAAAATTCCACTACAGTCCAGTACAAAAATAGTACGTTATTTTAATTCATTACTGGAAGTTACAAAACGCAAAGCAAATTAAGTGTATAATTAAGTTAGAATGAATTTATTCATTACCATATCTTAGTAAAACGTAAATTAACTAATTTACTAATCACGTGAGAAATGTTTGTAATATCAGTAGCTTTTATACTCTTCATGTATAGGCTTTCACGGTGTTTCAAAACATTTATTTTTGCCCCCAAAACATCATTACATGCTTTATGTTTGCACTGTCTTCTTTAGCTGGTGTAGCAGTAATCGTTCGTGTTATCTTATTTGCTGAGCGCCTGTTATTGTTTCACTATTTTGAATGTTGTGTTCTTTGTCCTCCGGCTAGCTATTATTACTCAGTCGAGCAAATCTCTTGAACAGGGGGTGTAAACGGAAAGGAGTTGTTACTAAAAGATAACACTGGTAAAAGAATTTGTTTTTACACTTTTATTGCCGTCACACTTTATTAATTTCACGTAATTACTCTTGATACACGCCTGACTGAAACTGTTATATTTTCGAATGTAACTATAATCACTTATTTGCCGCGCATTATTAATTCGCATATTTCACATTTTGTAACTACCTTTACGACGCGAGAGATTCTGTAGAATTCCGTAACGTGTAACTCATGAATGGTTCTGTAGAACTGCGCGACGTGTAACTCATGAATGGTTCTGTAGAACTGCGCGACGTGTAACTCATGAATGATTCTGTTGAACTGTGCGGTACCTGTCTTTGGCTCCAGAATTTATATTCCCTCACCCGGATATGCTAAACATTATAACAGAGCTGCTATTGGTTAATAAAGCGCGCCAACATTAGCGTCTATTTTTTTATCCAATCAAAATTACGAACAAATATGCTCTAGGGAAGATATTCCCTCCATTTCTAAAGAAAGGCACGCTACTCTTGACGTCATTTGTACTCTTGACGTCATTTGTTTGTCTCTTCTAATTGATAAACAACTCACCCCCTCCGTACATTGTTACCCGCTCCTATTGTCAGTTTCAGTGAGGCCGTGTAAACTTATTTCCTAAATTAACAAACATATCAAATCATTGTCATACAATAATGTTAATTTACACTACAATCACTCTGGCATTCATAGTGTTGTGATATAAAATACTGCTTCACTGGTTTTAACCATTTGGAAAGAAGTACCTTCTTTCAATCACTTATTCGAATACAACTGTTTTCTCATTTTGGTCTCATCTTTCGACAATTCTGTGCAGTATTTTCTTATCTTCTTAGTGAGAAAATATCTATGTAGAATATGATCGAGACCTTTATTTTGTTTTAGTAGTAATCATATGTTTATTTTTTTAAAGTAAAATGTACAAAAAGCGCTATATTTTCCCACATTTTTGTTTTTTGCCTCCTTGACTCTCGGAGCCTCAATTTCGCTAATCATAGCGTAATTCCGCTACGGCTGGCAACACTGGATTCTAATAGATACTGAGCAGTGGTTTGGGTGGCCTACTCTCCGGTCGCTGCAGGTGCTGCTTTTGTGATGTACTGGAAACTCAAAGATAATGTTCAAAATAACATCTATCCTGCTTATGCTGAACAGCTCTGCAGCTGGTATGAGGAGTTGCGGTAACAGCTTCTGTTATGGCATTTACAGTCGTAGAATATTACCGTCGCACACGTACATCCCGTCAAGAATGTATTCGTCTGCACTTTAACAAACTCTAGCAGCCAAATAATGGAGGGGAAAAATGAACTTTTTTTGACATAAGGGTCAAATGGTAATACTGATAACGTGTTTTGGCGATTTTTCAGATCGTTCAATTTATCACTTTTATAATTTTTTTAAAATATGGCAAAACTACACCTCTTTTGTACGTGGTGTTTTCAAAATTATCTTACATTCATTAAGTAGAGCAATGTTTTGTGTATTACTTAATCTTTCGTTGAAAATAGGATTTTATTTTACGGAGGTATAAAACTTCAAAGCTGGGAATTTTCAACGGCTTTTCCTTAATAATTTGGGCTCACTTTTTACGACTTCACGAATTTATTTCTCCACCAGTTTAAGTAAACAGGTCAATGAAAGTGTGTGGATGTATGCACAAAAATATGCTCTATCTAATGCATAAAAGATAATTTTGAAGACAAATTGCAATTTTGGCATATTTCAAAAATATATCAAACTGATAAAATGAATAATCTGAAAAATCGCCAATACACATACACTGTATCACCATTTGATATTTAGGAGCTAAAAAGTTAGATTTTTTTCCTCTATTAATTTGGCTGCTAGAATCTTTTAAAGAGCAGACGAATACTTTCTTGATTGGGTGTATATATGCAGCTGACTGTGATTCAGTTGCTGAAACAAAATCTAATGTGTTACAATCACATGTTATTCTCCACCCTCTATCGCTTATTAGTGGGTAAACAGGTTATTCTTACGAAGGTTTACTCTCTAATCTACTTAATTTTAATGTAGATAAACATTTCCGGAAATAGCTGCATTATATATTTCGTTATAGATACAAAGGGAATGGCGATAGTCAAATGTTTTAAAATTGGACGCTGTATGCTGGACTTAAAATTACATGTTATTTCCACGACATTGCGAAAGACAACTGAAACAGGACAGAACTTCAAAGAATGGCTAAGTGCTAAACAATATGATATTTCAGCAATTGCTGATGCGACAAAAAGTTATTTGAAATAAACGCATGTTTTAAAGTGAGGAAGATGGTTTGTTATGTTATTTGCACCACGCTTTGGGCATCAATTTGAAGAAAGTGTATTGAAGGAGTTGTATTATAGTTCAACAGTTGGGGAGCCGAACTTGAAGTAGTTGCAACCGCACGTATAGTACCCGCTTTCCGGTTGCCTTCACCCTAAGTTTCAAAATATTAACTTTGTAATTTTTACTGTTTCTTTAAATATTATATATTTACGTTTGCCTCGGCTGCGTCAATATTATTGTTAGAGACATGGATTTCTTGGCAGGGTTGTGGGCGACAAGAATGTAGGCTTGCAAAGATTGTAATTTTACTTTACTCCTTTTATTAATGCTTGACACGATTTAAATAACACTTCACTGATACAGAGAGCTGTTGGATTCTTCTTATTAATCAATTGCACTTTTTAGCACCTAAACTTATTTTTCGTCTCACACGAATGCGTATTAAATCTCTCGAGAACTCTTTTTGCGTCTGAAACCAACTGAATAGATTTCTACCGCTTAAAATTTGTAAATTTCTGTATTTCAAGTCTCTAATTGGCTATTCCTAATCCAATAGAATACCTTCTTTTAACTAAAGCTTTTTCTGGTTGTCGAATGGCTATTTTTATAAACTGTCACTAAAATTACATTATGGCTTCCAAGAATCTCAAGTAGTATTGCTGAACTCTCAAGCTCATTATTGCCTCAAGGTTACCTCATTGTTAGCAACGTTTAACTTATTATTCCCACAGCTCCTACATTATTAAATTACGTAATATATACACTTTTTATATATTGTTAAATATACATATTACTTTAAGGCGGACCGTTATTGAACTTATATTTTATATAATTAGACTGAAATCATTTAAGTGTTAAAAATACTGCCTCAAAAAATATCTACATCTTTTTAGTGCAGTATTTTCGTCTATCACGTTTCCAGAAAATTAAAGATATACATTTTGTTTGTCATGTAAATGTCTTTAATACATATGGTGTTTTAATAAAAATCATTGGACATTTTTTGGAAAATCAAAAATATTCAAAAATGCTCTAACTAAATGGTAGTTTGGGTTATTTTCTTGAAATTCTTCGTGTTGCAAGTTTGGGAGATACTAAACTTTGTATAGTTTGGTGTGATCCAACGTTTCGTTTTTGAGTCATCCTCGCATAACAAATGGTGCTCATAATGAACATATAAAATAAAATTTTGAAGTTTTATCTATTCAGTGATGTATCGTATGTGTCACCATCTATTGTCGTTCATGATAAATAAATATTTAAAGTCTGTTCCTTCTTTTTGAATAACCCTGTATTATACTTTGTGTTTGTAATATCCTTATGAAGTACATATTATAAATAAAGTAACAAGTTCACTTTCATCCCGTATATTCACATGGTAGTGGTAGTGTTAGATTCTTATTTTCTCCACTGCTTGCCTATGTAGTAAGCAGAGGAACTACTGCATTCTACACAAAAACTTTCTATCGATATTTTATCAAAAATGCTCGTTTTGAGGTCCTTAAATCCATAAAATGCATTTTCGAAAACAAAATCGATGTATCTATGAATACTAACTTAAAATTAAAGGTCGGTTAAATACCAAACTTGGAATTTCAGTTCAAGATCTTCTAGGACACAGAAGATTTTCTATGAAATTCCCCAACCCAACTACGCTTTACATGTAACAATTTCCATTACTTTTTACTTCCTCAAAGCTTTCCTTAACGATTTTGATTGAAGGAGTACATATTTAACATATTTAAATTGCTAATAAAACATATGTTTAGAATGTTCTGAAAATACCCTGCCAAATCATTTTCATTCTGAATGACTTTTGTATAATTGTAGGCCCTGAGAAATAGACCAACTCTTACAAATTAAGAAATGTAAATCTCGTTAAAGCGCATAATTTCTGAAAAATGTTTGTAGTGACGACGATTTCCAGAATGTTTTTTGTTCTTGTTTAATTCTTAAATACTTTAGGAAAGATTAAAAGCTCTCTCCTGCCAATATTAAATCTGATACACGTATGACCAATTATATCACTAATTGTTTAAGATATCAGACTAAAATTCTTCTGGATGAAGCTGTATGACAAAGTTCACTGATATTTCACTGAATGAATTTGTTCATTAAGTACGTTAACAGTTTTTACTTTATCTGCTACATATAGTAAGTAGGGGAAGTATTGTTTTTCACTAAAAAATTCGATACCAAGCTTTCACAGGGAATACATATTTTTAGGCTCCCTGAGTCCAAATAAAGCATTTTGGAAACGTGTCCGTATGTGCGTCTGAGTGCTTGTGAACACCATTACTCAAAAATGAAAAGCCAGATAAATACCAAGTTTATCATCTTCAGTGTCTTCCAAATATGCGATACGAATATTTTCAACAAAATCGCCCTAGCCTAAACAACTCTTTACATGGAATATTTTTTGCAAACTTTTTATTTTCTAAAACGTGGCTCCGACGATTTTCATTAATATACCACATACTTGTATTAAAGATATTTACATGAGAAATAAAACTGAATTTTCTGAGAATAACTTATGAAGTTGTCTTCATTTGGAAGGAATTTTGTATAATCTTGCATAACTGGTAAATGTTAAGCGATAGACGAAAACGTACTGCACTAAATATGTAGATCTCTTTAAGACACACAATTTATTTCAAATAAGTTTTTTGTGATATAAGTTGTTTCAGAGTTATCCGTTATTAAATGTTCGAATCGTTCATTTCTTGGTCATTATCTTAAAGTCCTGTCTACATTCAGCTGTTTCTCGCGATTGCATGGAAGCAATATTCAATTTTAAGATCAGCATATAGCGTCCAGTTTTTCAACAAAAGACTATCGCTGTTCTGTTTGTATCTATAACGAAATGTGTAATACAGCCATTTCTGGAAAGGTTTATTTGGATTAAAATATAGTCCATAGAAAAGTAAGCTTGAGTAAGAATAATTTGTATATCCATAAATAAGCAAACGAGGGCTGAGAAAGACATGTTTTGATTAAAATTTTATCGGTATTTTTTCTTCTAAAATAACCATCGAAGATCAATATGGATCCACAGCAGCATTTAGAGTTTTTTCATATCATCGTAAAATTTAATTTCGCTATCTTCATTAGCTTTTGTGAGAAAACAGATAATTTATACCATAAAATCCATTCACACAAAAGCTGTTTAAACATATATATGCGAGTTTGTTTCCCCCAATATGCAAAGGGAAAAATGACTTTCTGTGTAGTGGTGCAGAATTCACAGTTAAAGTATCATTTTTAAAAATTAATTTAAAATATAAGTTGTGCCTACAATATTATTTTCCTATATAGCAGATTTAGGAGAAAGCTCCAATCCTTAACACTCCACAAAAACAAACAATGTCATTTCTTGCAATTTTTGCAATTTAATCTCCCCTTAAGCTTTTTCCAAATGGGCGGTTATTCGTTTTTTCTGTAATTCAAAGAGGATAGGATTTCAACACCTCACATAGCGACACACTTATTAAAATTGAACTCTAGGTACTCCATGCTTCTTAAAGCGGTCGCTTTATGGCCCGACCGTGGACCACTTATAAGCGTGTTCCGTGCGCTGTCTACGAACGTGGTGGTTTCGATTCTAAAACTTCCGCGTTATATAATGAGTGATAGTAACATGCACTGTAATAATTACTAATGGTATACTCTCAAATTGAGGATTCCTGTATCATCTTCGGAATTAATTTCCATTCACACACGAATTTTTCTACCTTTTTCTGATGTTATGGCATATAAGCTGGTCTATGCTGTAGGATTATTCCCATAAACCTTACTCGTTAGGGTTTCCCACAAATATAAAATACGCACGCAGTAAGATTCCGAGAACATGGGAGAGGGTCTTTGCGTATTAATCATTAGACTGCTATACGGGTACAGCAGGACCCCAGTGTTAAACTTCTTAGTTTTTATGAGTGAAACATAAAATTTAGAATTTTGAAAATATTGTACATGTTACGGATTTAATCAGTTTTATTAATGTAAAATAGTTTCTTAAAATGTTCATTAAATGCTACTGCAAAATAATATAATACAACTTTTGGACCCCTCATAGCAGTTCGTGTCTGATACAATGTTCTGTATCTTGAGAGTTTCATGTTGGCTGCCTTGTGTTTTTCAAGTATTCTCGCATGCATTCTTGGTTTGAAATTGTGTGGGAACAGTTAGTACTCTGCTAGTGTGCATTCTAAGGTGTAGTCATATCGAAACGGAAAGGTGAAAATTTTAAAAGACCGATGCCAGTTATGTCCAAGAAAAAGTGATAGAAAAATTAAAACAACGGGTGAGAATTGCAAGAAATTAATTTGTGATATCCACTGTAAGAAATGAAAGGAATAGTTTGTCTTGGATATTACTTAGTGAACATGAATTGTAAAACTCTAGGTAAAAATCTTAAAGTAGTGGTAATACATTATAAAATATTAAAGTGCAGTTGTTAATCCCAGTGAGAAAAAATGTGATGTTACACACACATGACTTTCTCTACTCTTCTACACACTATTTTTGCAAACGCTTATTCTCCATCTACTTCATGTTAATCGAGATATCGAGATGTTAATTATTGCTGTTTTTCTTGTAGATGCAAGGGGAATTGGTAGGCTTTAAGCGATATTCAAATAGTTTAAGAGCTGGTTGCTATGTGGAGTATTCCATTCTCTTTGCACTACCAGGACAAGTAAAATTAATAACGAATTCCTATTTGAGAAAATGTATAAGTATTGGAAAATTTAGGCAAATAACAAGCAATATCTCGAAAACGGTTCAGTCAACAACAAAATATTTATATGACATAAATTGTGTATTTTAACGCGATCTACATTTTTTGTGGAGCAAAATTTTGTCTATCTCTTATGGTTTACCAGCTATGCAATAGTCGTTCACAATGAAGAATACTTTTGGAGACATTCCCAGAAAATTCAAGATATACATTTCATTTGTCATGAAAGTATCTTAAATTTATGATATTTTAATCAAAGTCGTTAGAGCCATTTTTGAGAAAATTAAAATTTTCGAAAAATGTTCCATGTATAGGGTAATCTGGGATGGGGGATTTTCTTAAGAACCTTCGTGTCGCATCTCTGGAAGATACTGAACCTAAATATCAAGTTTGGTGTTCATCCGACTGTTTTTTTTTTCTGAGTTATGCTGTTCATAGACGGACAACACACACTCACACAGACACACACACACACGGACATGTTTCCAAAAAATGATTTATATGCATTCAGTGCACCTCAAAACATGTATTTCCTGTGAAATCTCGGTATCGAATTTTTGGTTGGAATGCAATATTTCCCCTACGTACTATAGTAGTAGAGAAAGTAATAAAACAAATTATTTCATTTAATGCGATAGTACTGGAAAATAAAACTAATAATATAATTTGTAATTCGGTTGTTTGTTTCACAATAGTACCTTTGTGGTACACTGTTGGTAAAAAAAATTGTGCACATCAGAACTGTTGTTTTAAAATGATTTTATTTGTTCTAAAAGAACATAAGATAATTATGTTGTGTTAATTCGAGTTTTCAGCCTGGGTTCCACTTGGATCCCTCTCAGTGGTTTAGAAAGGTACAAAAGCATAGCACTCTGAAGGTTAACCAGAAATGTGGCAGTGTGTCTATTTGAAACTAGAATTGTCCACGCACCTGTCTACATGGTCCGGTTTTCACGTGTGTATCATACGTAAAATGCTTTGTTTAAGGGTGCATATTTCGGTAGGAATTGCAGTGGACTAATAAAGAAAGACAAGACCGCACAATAACAAGAATTATTTGACACACACACACACACACACACACAAACTATGTTTGAATAAGCTTTCACTTTTGAGATGCACAATTAACGAGCGGATCATTCAACTTTAGTGAGCAAGCAGAACAATACCGAAGTAACTGTAGTGCAAGCGAACTACGCATACATGCGATTAGTGGCCGGGTCAGAAAGCGACCGCTCTGTATCTACAACGAAATGTGTAGATGTTAGTTTTATTTTTAATGCGTAATTTCAAAAATTCCAAATAATTTCGGTACCTGCCGTTGAGCGGTTTTGTTTACCGGTTGAATTTCTATTACTCATGTTATGCGGCGTGCTGGTTGCTTTCGGTGTCCGGTGCCAATCGGGCTTCTTCTGACCGGGGATTTCTATTCTCCCAGTGTGAGTTGACACATTTCTCCCTTTGTGAGTTTTTTGTACGATTTATTAAGTCTATTTAAATTTGTAAAACGCTTTCTGACTTATTTATCTGGGTTTGATCGTTGCCAATTTTCGTTAAGCGGATGTTTTGGCATTGAAGTGTAGTTTCTTTTTGCGGAGCCGTAGGCGTAATTTACATTTGCTGTGTATCATTGATTTTGTTTTCTGACCATTTGATTTGATATGCAGTGTGCGTGCTATAATAATTGTTATTATCCTTCATTCACTGCTTATAAAGCTGCTGCCCAATTCAACCTTAATGGTGTAATGTTTGCTTGCCCAAAAGGTATGAATTTTTTGTAAAAAGAACTTCAAACAATGCAGTTGTTGCACATTCTTTCTGTCTTCATAACTGCATAAAGGAATAGCATTTACAACATTTTGTTTTGCACTTCCGGTTTTTTACATAACATACGAGTTTTACTGGTACATGTAGGTCTCTCCAGCATTTCACTTTCATCATTTACTCATTTCACATCGTTGTGCCTTCCTTAAATGTCTTCAACCCTGTGGATTTCTTGTACGTGTTCTTCTCGTATTTCAGAACACAGAGAATCCACACAAGTGTCTCCGAGGTCTGATTCTGCTTCTAGTGTCTGCACAGCTTCTTTATATATTTTCATTATCTAAATAATATTTTTCCGTAATTGTAGTTTTTCAGATATTTTCGTTTCACAGCACGTAATTCCTACAGCAATAACTGAATAAAATTACTAACCGGGAAACTTATTAGATTGAAAATAATTACACACAGTGATACATTAAAATTTAAAACATCCAATTTTCACACTTGCACCAACATATTCATTCATTCATTCATTATCTGTTTACCCTCCTCTTATGTAGGACTTACACCCCCCAGGACTTACAAGCGGGTGCCTGGGGTCAGAGGCCCGTCGAGGAGCAGACACTCATGGATCAGACAGAGCATCCAGGATGGGATGAAGGAAGTAGATGAAACGAAATGATGCTGAAATGGATGAAAGGAAAGGTGATGCTGGAGCAGTTGGTGGAATGAATGGCGGGGGAAACCGGAGAACCCGGAGAAAACCCGCCCAGACGCCGCTTCGTCCACCACAATTCCCACATGCAGGTCCCTGGGATTGAACCCGGTCCGCCTCGGTGGGAGGCGAGCGGTCTAACTACTCGGCCACGGCGCCGCCTTGCACCAACATAACTTCCTATAATGTGCATTTATACACATATGCTTTCTTGTTAGAAGGAATCCCAAGCGGGGTACCGGAGAGCCCAAATACATTTCAAATATTATTTATCAGATAGATACATTAATTTGAAGAATTCAACAACGGTAGTGTTTGTGGAGAGGGTTTAACGTCACATAGTCTGAAAATGGTAAACTATTTGTAACAGCTATAAATGACGAATAGTTATTTTAGGGTCCTGCAGTACCCCGCTTGGTATGCAGAAGGTTAAGGGAGTTTAGACTTTGAAATATTCTCACGAGTAAACTTACTATTATAACCGAAAGGTTTGTTAACTTTAACAATTGTATAGACTTCAATTAATCCTGCAATTTTTAACATACACAAAGACATAAAAGTTCATATGTTTCAAATAAATAATGGTTGTCGTATTTCTCTTTCGCCTTTCTTCCTGATAATTAGTTTGCTTTACAATGATTTCTGATTTCTCACAAAGTGTTTTTGTTTTAACTGCCAGTGCAGTATGCGTACAAATTATAAAATTAAAATATATGTTTCTCCCACGAGCTTAAAGAAATTGAAACGTGGGTAATGAAATAAGTTTTGAAAGTGCTTATTGGAAACGTATAAATTAAATTTTGACAAGCCCACAAAATTACTCTTGATTATATGCCGAAATGCTCGCCGAAGCCAAGTGCAAGCTGGACTGGCTAAGAAGTCTGCTCGCTCCGTCTGTCGACGTTTACTGATGGCTGCTCTCGCCCGGGAGACACACGTTCTTCCTATTGTCTGATAGAGCGCTATAATCGCTGACGTAGTTAGCCCACCAATGGCAAGCGTGTATACATTACGTCGTTTTATCACACTTGCATCAGGAATTACATTGTTCTAGCACCTTCCTCGAGTTTTGTCTGTTGGCAGTGTGTTCAACGCCAGCGAGGGGTTTCAGAACGGCACAGTAGTGTGCGAGATAACTTAGTCTTTTATGGCAATATAGATTTAATTCTTGTGATTTATCCAAATTGTTAAGTTATTCGAAGTTTATTTAAAGTGTAAATTAGTTCAGAGCTGTCTAATTGTCTACATCTTTAAGGAACCTACCTATCAACATCACGTTAATTTCTTGATAGTGGTGATGATCTGTTTAATGGCTAGGTAAGCATGAGATGAGCTGTAGAGATCGAGCTAAGCGGTGCAAATCTGTTGCGCATTTGGGTCAAGATAATTCACTTTTATCTTTCATTCTACAATAATTTAGTAATTTGTGTGATCTCATGTTACAACACAAAGATTTCTGAAAACTTATCTATGTGTATAGAAATTGTATGTGTTCATGCTGGATATAATGATATATTTCCCTGTGGCAAATATCTTAAACCATATATAAATTTGACTTTTGTGAACAAATGCTTGGGCGCAGTCTTGTAAACCTTGTATCGGTCTCTTGCCGTCATCCCATACCCTAGGTAATATCCATTCCTAGTTTAGTACCTTAATTTTAATAATGTAAGATACACTGTGACAAGAGTGCAATGTAATAATGTAAATTTATCTTAATAAACAAGAACAAGCTTTTCACAGACTAATTTGTATAAGAGTGGTTAGAGACTGTTATATGATGCAACACTTAAGATTTTTAAACAGAGCTTACAGAGTGCTTTGTGTTAAATCACATTTTCTCTTTGAACTTTGCTGCTCCCTCATACTCTTCACTAGCGAGGTCAGAGGAAATAAAAAGGTTCAGTATTTCAGAACTATGTAAGGCAGCTGATACTGGAAGAAGAAGGGTGCTTGTTGGGGTGATCCAGGAGTGATTGTATTATGATCCTTGTAGAGGTTACGCTAACACACGAAGAGCTTTAACAATGCAGGAATTTTGTGAACGGCGGTAACACAGCAAGCAAACTTGGTATTTTTAAGCATGTGTTTGACCTCAGCGACCGGCCTCATTATTCGCTTCCTGTCTCCTCTTTCACAGTTCTGTGTAATGCGATACATGTTTTGTACTAGCAAACACCAAACTCCCTTCCTCCCACTGCCTTCCGTCACATAACGCTCGACACACCAACCTTTCAGCGTCTAGTGTCCGTGGTTGCCATTGTCAGTCTATATGTTTCGGTTATTGGTTATAAACAGGGCCCAAATTCTAACTCATAAGCACTGCTAACGTGTACATAAACTTTCTCATTGACTCAAATTATGAAAATGCAACTTCATTAGGTCATTTTTATATTTAAGGGATTTTTGTTTCGATTTTACAACAATGTTTTCATTTTCTTGTTCTCTGTATCCTTTATTTAGTCCTACTATTGCTTGCACTTTGAGTGTATAACGATTTTTGTATTATTTACATGTTTATAAGGAATTTAATTTATCAAACATACGAATTTTACTATTAAACTGATAAATAAGAGGAGCTTCGCACACTCGATTAATTTAAAACTGGCCGGCTTCTGAAAAGCGACCTCTAATCGCTTCTTTTCTGAGCGCTCGAGACAACCACGCTTTGTTCCCAAGACTATGTGTATTCTTGTAGTAGTTACAACGGGGAACACAATATAATCACAAAAGTCTTCCTAGAAATGATTCGAATACGTGGTTTCAAACTCATAGTTTGTGTTTCAACACTGAATATTTGTAACCTAAACACATTTAATTGACTTATGTTTCTTATATGGAGTATGACTAAAGCTCATTACAATATCAAGCTTGCTGCAAGACTCTTAGCTTAGTTTTAGAAAGCTGGTCCTAATGTTGCAATTTAAAATCTCCGTAAAACCTACTCATTGTTTTCCATTCATTTTAAATGCATGAGATAAGGTATAACCGTATTTTTTTAATTTTTACTGTCTCCTACGTTAGCAGCCAGGGTAAGTATTGTATTCCGCCCAAAAATTCAATACAGAGTTTTCACCGGAAATACATGTGTTGAGGTGTCCTGAATCCAAATAAAGCATTCTTGGAAACGTATTCCTCTGTCGTCTGTGAACAGCATAACTCAAAAACGAAAAGTCGGATGAATACCAAACTTCATAGTTGAGTTTAGCATCTTCCAAGGATGTCATGCAAAGATTTTCAAGAGACCCACACCAAACTACACTTTACATGGAATATTTTTCGAAAACTTTTATTTTTTCACAATTGACTAATGTTTTTGATTAAAATATCATGTCTTTAAGATATTTTCATCGCAAATTATATGTATGTTTTGAATTTTCCTGGATGGTCCCCAAAGTACTCTTTAATCTGAAGAGTAAGAGATGGACAAAATTTTACAACACATAAATGTAGATCTCGTTAAAACACACAATTTATGTAATATTTTTTGCTAAGTGAACCATTTCCCAAAGCTATTTCTAGTTATTTGTTTGAATTTTCCGATACTTATGTTTTTTCTCAAATGGGTTTTTTCCCCCTTTTGTCTTGGACATGCAAAGAGAATGGGATGCTTCACATAGCAACCAGCTCTTAAAAGATTTGACTATCGCTTAAAGCCTACTATTGCCCTTGCACCTACAAGAATACTAGCAATAAGTTTCTGTAAATCTTTATCTTGGTTAATATGACGTAGATGAGAATAAACGTTCGCAAAAGTAGTTTCCGCAAGAGCAGAGAAATATCTTGTAATTTCTTACGTATGGGGCGTTTATTTAGTAGTCTGTCATATTGGTAGATGACAACTATGATATTAATTTATTGGTCAGGAGGAACCTGGTTACTCCGTAAGTTTTATTTTATAACCACAAATTTCAACATTTGTTGTAATTATATGTAAAATGAAATAACAGAAGAAATATTATTTAACTATACTAACAGAAAAAACTATTGTATAAAAATAAAACATAACAGTTTACTACGGAGATGGGCCCAAATGACCTAGCTGTCGACGGGCCCTTAAACTCCACTCCACCACCACCACTACGGAGAACCAAGCTCGAATTGCTTGTGTAGAAGAAAGTAGCTTAACCACTGCTCCACGCCAAGCACAGTGTGGAGGAAGCCCACACCAGTGCCTTATGGCCTGTATTATAAATAGTTAGGCAAAAATGCGTATAAAAGTTAACGGTTGTGAACCGCGCGCTCGCTCAAAGGGACTGAGGACATGTAACTGCTCAAGCGACCGGCCATATTAGTTTGATCCAGTATACATCCTTTATTCGCAAAGTAGTAATACTCCTATTTAATGTTTGTGTGGAAAGGGTTGCCTGTAAGTGGAGCGGTGTCTATTGTCAGGGGAGCAGGTATCATTAAAGTTATGAATTTATGTTCCAAACTAGAAATGAGACAGGTCAGATTTCCCCTTTCCTTCTAATAAGTGCGTACAGTCAGGTTGCTATTATCCTTATCCTTGTGTTGTGTCATAAACTTGTGAAGTCCTCTAGATTCACTATAATTTTGTATAATTAGAGAACTCGAAGAAATTAATAACACAGTTCTAAAAGATCTGCTTTAATAACAATTTTTTGAGTTTTCTTTTCGGACTCTTCGAACAAGAACATGGATCAAATGCATATACTTCATTAATTTCTAGATATCTTTATTATTCTTAGCTACTTTTTCCGCTTGTAATGCATTTTCGCTCAGGTATAAAATTAATTTTAACTTGCTGTTTATTTAAAAAATAAAATAAACAGCAATTACTAGCTAATTTTTTGTAAATATTATGTTTCTCCAAACATTTAGATCACCTTATAGGTCATTTTTCAAACATTTTAAGTTATACAGATCGTGTCTTTTGTTATAGTTTATAACATATAGGTGAGGGCATACCAGCATGGTCTTCAGAATTAAAGGTAGATTAACAGCTCTTTGCCACCAGTGTTAAATCTGCTAAATTCATAACCCATTACCTCAAACTATTTAAGATATAAATAGGTCTGAGAAAACGGGCCATTTATCCCAGAAAATGTTGACAGAAAAAGCTCTTCAAATCGAAATGGGGAACACATGCTCACATATGTATATTCGCAAAAAAAAAAAAAAAAAAAAAGCAAAGACTTTAGCACACAGAACATACCATTTTTAACATTGTTGCCAATTTGAAGACCAAAACGTTTGCCACTCTACTCCAAAGCGTGTGTTAGTTATGACTACTTTTTTTGTAAAATGTTGCAGAATTACAATACAGAATGTTAGATGAAGCACTATTTTAAGCTATATATTTAAAATATAAAAATTTGACCTACAATTATATTTATATATTAAACTAAACAGGAGATATAAATTCATGATATTGCACAAAAGTAAAAAAATTAATTTATTTGGCAACTTTAGCATTTAAGCTAAATTATTTCGAATTTCATAAATATTTATCTCCTTAATTGTTGACAAAGCCAGCATAAAAATGTGATGTTGCCTTCATATAGCTTCTGCAACTAATTTTACAAAGATTATTTTTCTATCCACTTCATGTTAATCGAGATAAACATTTCTGCGAATAGCTACAATACAAATTTCGTTGCAGATACAAGGGGGATAGAGGAAGCCAAATCGATGGCTAGATACTTAAAATCGAATGCCTGTATGCAGGCCTTGAGATTTCATATCATTTCCAGATACTGAGAGAAAGAATGAATATCGACAGTATATTAAAAATTTAAAATTATTGAATAATTCAAAAGGATTAACTGGAAATCTTTGATACCATAAAAATTACTTACCAGTTATGCAAAATCATACAAAACTATTTCTGAATGAAGAGGGCCCACCGGATATTTACAGAAACCTAAAGATATACATTTTATTTGTGATTTAAATATGTTATTTTAATTGAGGTTATTTTTTTAAAGCATTAAAGATTTAGAAAAGTAAACGGTAGTTTGGCGTGAAACATTTTATTAATCTTCGAGTCTTGTTTGTGTTTGATTTCAATGGTTCTTAAAGCTTGCATTTACGGTGAAATCTCGATATCGAATTTGTGGATTGAATAAAATATATTCTCTGCCTACTAGATACGTGGAAGAAAAATTAAAATTACTGAAACGGATTTTAGTTTTTACGCCAATAAGAATGCTTTGCAATTGCTGACCTGTTATTTAAGTAATATTCCTGGAACTGAACATAGGCTGCCAAAACTCTTATTGGCACCAGGGTTATAAGACTTCTGATGGACAGTATCGATTAATGAATGCTAGAAGAACATAAAAATTCGGTACTAGACTCAAACCAATAGCCTTAAATAAACTTGTCATATTGCATTTATTTATTTATTCCACGTAACCTAAAAGAGTAGGAATGTGGTACCATATTTGATTTGAAATTCTTGTCAGCACCGTACGGAATTTGTCAAATTTATTACTTGGTACTCCAAGCAGAGAGTCACACTCCACAGTTCTACTGACCAATACGTGACAACACATGGCACTCGAAGTTAACGCAGATTGCTACTTGACATTCAGTGATAGTATAGCTACCCTGGTTGCTACCGTCATCTCCACTGGAGGTTTCAAAGAAATTCACTTATCTCAAGTTCGCCTCTGTCTCTACGTTCTACGCGACAAATTCGTCTCGCTTCCACAAGATTTTATTTATTTACTCTGTAACCTTACTGTACGCAATTATAGTATTACTTTAACTGGGTAAATAAAGTGTTTATTTTCTCCAACAGCATGGCTGTTTACTTCTTAATAATACTATTTTTATTCGGTAGAATTAAACAACTTTCCCAATTTAGGCAGTGCCAAAAAGACAAAGCTAACTCATATAATTAAAATATATTAACAATTAAATATTGTAAATAAACGATAAAAATAGAGTAGAGGTGTATTTATTGGTCCTAAACATTTTACGCGTTCAAGCTTATACATCGCACGGATCAGATAAACCGTACTTGCTTATGTAATAGTGTGGTCCATATGTTTCAGTCTATATTGATCTCACTGCACTTTAAAATTAATGATATTTTATAAAAATTATAACCAGAGAAACTAACAACAAATATCACACAAACAAAACGGAATAAGAAGAAAAATCTTCACAAGCACACGCTATAGTTCCCAAAACAAATACCCGCACCTAAGCCACTAACTCTCTTCCTCCCGCCCTTGTTCCTTTTCCTTACGCTCGATATGAGCTACATAACCTTTTATAAACATGTACTAACAGCTTTCCCCTCCTCCCACAACCAGCAAGGTCCAACAAGCTTGTAACCCTCTCCTTGAGTTAACAAAGGAACCTGTCAAATACTTTCTTCTCCAATGTTCTGTCTTAGTACAATGTGCCAAAACATGATCCATGTTTCTTCCTCTATATAACAGGGACAGATTCTTATGCCTTCTTCGTTAATAAATTTGATCGCTCGCCATGATTCCAGTCTGAGCCAAGCAAGCCCTTGTTTGCTGACTATTTCTGGACAAAATGTATTGTTCTATACCCCATTCTTTTCTTACTTTCGACCGTAAGCTTAATGATACTTTCTCATTACATTGTGAGTGTCTTCTTTGTCGATCCATATCTTTCAATCGCTCTATTTCCAGGTCCTTCAAACCAAATATTACCCATCTTTCCAAACCCCTTTTGATTTTCGCTGCCCACGGCTTGTCCCCTCCCATTCTAAGCTGCTCCTTATAGAACACTGTTCTCATAATTGTAATCCAATGTTTGATCCCCCGTACCTTACATTAATTTGTTTTGCTGTATGAACCATATTCTCTAAAAATGCCATAGTTTGCTATACACCTTCCCATACCCAGACACCTTTTAGAAAATCTGTTTTATTTGGTCTAGCTTTTCCGTGCTTGCGAAAGCGTAGAAGCGCTACAATCGCTTGGTAAAAAATTAACATTTCGAACTTACTATATTCAATTGTGATAAGAATAACATTGAATCACACAAAATATAATTTTTATTCTTTATATTCATATGATTACTTATTGAGCATTGATATAAAATTACACAAAAGCATTCAGCATAATCTCATTGACTACAAAGGTCTCCATGGTGCCAAACACTGATAAAATAAGAGTAAAAAATAAGTCCATCTCCTTTTTTCTGTAATATAGAGTCAACTGAAGAATTCAATGCCACAGCCGGGATTAGAACAGGGTTCCTTGCTCTCAGTGCGGTTGCTCTATTCAATGAGATATTGCGACAACATGCCGATGGGACATTGAATTCCCCAATTGACTCAAGCTGTTTCCCAGATAGACCACCAAGGCATCTCACTAGATGTAACAGTCTCAATGGCGACCTAGTACTTTATTACAGGGTGCTTGTGAGTTTCTTAAGTTTTTTTTAATTATTATATATACGAGTGCGGATCGAAAAGTAACGCGGAATAATTTTTTTTACAAAAAAGTTTAATAGTTAAAACAAAAAAATCAAAAATGAACCTACAACTTTTACCTACTTTATGACATAGCCTCCAAGTTCTCAACACATTTCTCCCATCGTGATACCAGCTTCAATATACCTTGTTCGTAGAAGTTCGTTTCCTTTAGTATAGTCATCTGCAGACTGCTGATTTCACTTCCGCATCTGTTGCAAATGTTGGCCGGCCAGGAATTTCTTCATGGAATCAAACAGATGAAAGTCCGACGGTGCAAGATCCGGACCGTATGATGGATGCTGAAGCATCTCCGAACCAAATTCGATAATTTTCTGACGAACAGCAGAGCAACATAGGGGCGAGCATTGTCATGAAGAATTTTGACATCGTCAGCATTCGTATGGTGGCGTTTGTCACGAAGGATACGACGCAACTTCACCAAAGTTTTCGTGTAGGCTGCAGCATTCACAGTGTTCAGCAAAGTCCATCAATACAACACCATGCATATCCCAGAACACCGTCACAAGCACTTTCCTAGCAGATTGAGTCACCTTGAATTTGTTCTTACTGGGGGTACCAGCATGTTTCCACTCCATACTTGCCTGCTTGGTTTCGGGCGTATAGTGATATGCCCACGACCATCTTTTCGATCCGCCCTCGTGTGCCTATATATAATTAATTTTCATTTATATTACATATATATAATTTAATTACACTTTCTTTAGAGACTTTAGCCTGGTCTTGGTATGTTTTTAATATAGAGTCAGCTGAAAAATTCAGTGTCACAGCCGGGATTTGAATACGGTTCTTCCGCTCACTTGGGGTTTATCTGGTAAACAACTCAGTCAATTGGGGAATTCAGTATCCAATCGGCATGTTGTCATAGTCGCTCGGTTAGAGCAAAATCACTATCCTACATTTGGATAGTTATAATAGTGGTATGATAAACGATTTTGTGAGAATAAAATAAACTAATAACGGGCTAGGCGAAATTATGCTGTGTGGAACTAAAGCAGGGACTTCGAGGCAGAATAGAAGAGGCATGCCCGCCCAAGGCGGTTAAAAAGAGTGAATACATGATCAGCGAGTTACCCCTCACAAGAGGTTTTTCTAAGTTGCTGAACTATAATAAGATTACACAAAAAACACATTTTTTACATTTTCGCCATTTAGTCTCCCATTAAACCGAACGAGGTGGCATGGCTATAACGTGTGAAAGTCACATTCCAATGATCGTCAAACTCCCGGGGTCGACCAACCTGGCCGAAGGTTTTTCGCAATTTTCTCGGTCGCTAGGTGATTTCTGGATTGGATAATTTAGTCCACGAATTTTCCTTTCATTACTGCGTTTCATTTTCCTTTTCACCGCTACCAGGCATTGGGCTGAACAATCATCCTAGATATGCTATGATCGAGTTTGCTTGCTCCTCGAGAGGCTTACTAACACAAGGCATTGGCTTTTTAAGTCCTTAGGGGGCGTAAGTTCAACAGCGAGACGGGCAATCCGTTGAAGCAGCTTCCCATTAAATCAAGTATGGGAATTGTGACTCGTTCTGGATGACCTTTATTCAGTGTGTGTAATGAGATTCCTTCCCTTGCATTTGTTTCTAGTACTGATGTTTTACCTCCTCGCTTATAATAACCAAGTTTGGTCTCTCGGAACAGCAGTCTCCCATGCTTAGTCTATATCCTATTACAAAAATGTTTTCATTTGTTTTGCATTTATTCGTTATGGAAATTGCTGTCGAATGTTGGACAAAGCTTCTGGTATGCGCTTCTATAGGAATTATTTCGAGTTTTGGCATTCGGTTCACATTTTACGTTCTCTATCGCGTACCTAGTGGAGGTAGCATTAAAATTCCACGACAAAATTCGTTATTCAGATTTCACCGGAAATACAATTTTTGAGGCACTCTAAATCCAAATAAAGCATTCTAAGAAAAAGATGTGTGTGTGAAAAATATGACTCAAAATGAAAGCTGGGTTAGATACTAAACTTTGTATTTTAATTCAGCATCTTCCACAGCGAAAGTTTTCGAGAAAATTCTCCTGTCCCAAATTGCAGTTTTCTAAATTTTTCATTTTCTGAAAAAATGACTAACGGTATTAATTAAGATAAAATGTATTTAGGATATTTAAATGACCAGACATATATTGAATTTTCTGAGGATGGTATGTGATGGAATTTTTGTATAATTTGGCTTAATTCATAAGCAACTGTATAGTGAAGTGAGTTTCTTCAGGACGAGTAAGATATTTACGGCGAAGCGAAGTTGAGGCTAGAATATCGAAAGGAGCCCTGAAAAAAGCACTTTCCTGGAACTATTTATAATATTTTGTTTCATACTATATCGAAATAATTTATGTATTGGTTAAATATTGTACTGCATATTACGTTAGACATGGACGCAGACTATGCTTCATATGCTCACGAGTTGATATTGTTGCATGTTGAGTTGAAGGCCAAAAGGGTTGCCAAAAAACGATTAATTTAGGTCACCCCAACACGCACTTGGAGGGGGCGCAACTAGCTAGCAGCAAAAAGTCCGGGATCTTGGTGTGTAGATTTAAGGAGAAGGCGTGGGTTTTATGCTGTACTGAAACATTACATAACTTAAATTACCTTCACATACCTGGGATTTATTCAGAAACTTTTGGCGACTCTACATAATGAACAAAGGAAACAGGATGTAGAGAGATGCCACAACACCGTAGACCGGCCACACACATGAATGGCTCCAGCGACCACCTCCAATAGAGTGACGCTATCTTACCCCCACAACCGTGTCTAGCCGAAGCCAGACAGGGATGCGTCATACCAGACAGTTTCAAGCAGATCTTTCCCTTTGGCGTGGTCCGCGCCGAAAGGAAAGACCGTAAAGCCGAAATATAACTACAGACATACAATAATGCGACGTCTGGTAGCACCAATACAGCACAACAGTGCGTTTGGTAATGACAATAACACTAAGAATACATATTATAATGCACAATATAATACATGTTCGTAATCTTGAAGCTGGTCGTGCAGTGTCGGAGTAAGTGTAAACTATTTCAAAGCACTGTTAAGAATGTGACTGCGGAGGTTTAGTAGCATTATGAAAAGTAATATCTGTATGGGGCGGCGCCATGGCCGAGAGGTTACACCACTCGCTCCCACAAAGGAGGTCCGGGTTCGATTCCAGAGACCCTGGGATTTGTGATGAACGAAGTGTCGTCTGGGAATTTTCTCTGGTTCGTTCCACAACTTGCTTCATCACATTTACTTTTATCCATTTCGCCTTCATTTAGTATCTTTTTCCTCAATTTCATACCTGGCTATGGGCTGATTTCCCATTTGGTTGTTCATTCTCCGATTCAAAGTTCATATACTTTTCTACAGGCTTTGACCTTAGGCACGGTTGTAGGTCCTAAGCGGTGCAAGCTCTACATACGAGGATGATAAACCAAATAGGTGACTCAATATCAGTATGTAAATCAGTTAAGGCGAGTTATTAAGTAATATTCAAATTTTAAAATTAATATAGGAACTGAAATAGTAAATATGTAAGAAAAAATGCTTCAGAAAAGTTGCTCTCATAGTGCATTTATCATATATATTCATGTACGAAAAGTAACTGAATGGAAAAACTTCAATTTGAAGTGCTAATATGGCGACTGAAAACATGAGATTTCAAATAGTATGAAACAAAACCAATATACAACGCTGTAGAACTCTTTAAATGACACAAATATTTAAATTACTTTTTTGTGGCATCAGCCATTTCTTAGATCTCTGTTATTTTTGGTTTGAATTATTCAATGCTCTTGTAATTTTTAAGCTGCTGTCGCCGTTCAGAAAGGGCATGCAATTTCAAGGACTAGGATATAGAGACTCGCTTTCAAACACCTGATTATGGATTTGTTTTCCTGTAACGAAATGTAAAATGAAACTTTCTGCAAAGATTTATATCGATTAACATGAAGTAGGTAGAAAAATGAGTTTTTACAAGTTAAAGTTGTATAATCTGGTGGTGGTGGTGGTGGTGGTGGTGGTGGTGGTGGTGGTGGTGGTGGTGGTGGTGGTGGTGGTTGTGTTTTTATTGTGGACAGTTTGTCTACTCTTGTACAATAAACGATCGCATGGGCCTCGTTGTTGTATGTTTTCCTTCCCTATAATGTAATAATGTGTGTACAATACTGAATATATATTTACTATATACACATATATGTATGTACTATAATACATATTAACATAATGAAGGAAGAAAGAAAAGAAGAAAAATGAAATAAAAGGAAAAAGAAACTAATAGATATGAATTAAAATTATATTACAAATAGATATAGTGTTCCGACCCTAAAGAACTCGCTCTTGTGTTCCGTCCTCCTCTTCCGTTATCCAGGGCAATTAATCTCCTTTGCCGAATCTCAGACAAAAAAAAACATTTTATGACACCCCGTGTCCAACATTACATCCAAGCTGGCCATCATTCCCCTACTGGACTCCAGAAACTATGGTGGTAAATATTGTTTTCTTATAAATTCAGTTACCTTGCACTGAGCCAATATATGATTCTATACTTCCTTTCACCACAGAGTCTACACACTCCGGTGTCATCAGTTAATTTGTTGCCTTTCCAGGCGTCCAATCTTAGACGCGCCGAACTACTTCTTTCCTCTCGTGTACACGTGTATAAATAGGCCTACCTACCTCCCCCAGCTCCTGAAAATAAACTACATTTGGGAGAGAAACTCGTGAGAATGTAATACAAGATTTTTAAACTAGCATTAATCGTTAGTTTTTTCATGGTTTATGTCTCCTGCAGCAATTTATTCCCAATATTTTTCAAACAAAGATAGAGATGATTTTTTTGTTCCGTATTTGACATGTAGGCGCTAGCAGGAATGGTAGAAGGAGATTGAAAAATTCAGTTACATGGCCGCGACTTGAATCTCGAATCTTCGGCTTTTTGTGCGTTGTGGTTTATCAGGAAGATGTTAGTTGGTAAATGTAATGTCGTACGGGCATGTTGCTCGGTTGGTAAGAGCAACGGCACGGAAAACCGAAGATCCGTGGTTCAAATCGCAGCTATTGCATTGAATTTTTCGGTTTTGTTATACCTTACCAAGGAAATAAATCGTTGCCAAAAATGAGTTATATAATGTTTTCGTCTACCTCTCGTAAGAGTAAACGCCGAAGAACACCAATCAGTTCGCACAAACGAAATTTAAATTTGGGACTTAATGGGGGCTCCAGTACTGGGAAGGAAATGAAGGAGAAATCTCCCAGGCACCATTTCCGAAACCCACGAATCTGTTGGCTACAATATAACCAGCACATCGAGCACATTTGGGTGTTCATCACTTCATACTTGTTCCTGTGCGTCATACGTTTCTCCCTAAAGCATTTTCTAATTTCTTTTTCGTCATAGAATGGAGAATAGCAGTGACACTAGAGCAACACTGTCAAATCTATCACACTTTTAACGAACGAATTTCAAGAAGAGAGGACTTTTGATCTGCAGCTTTCACTTGCGTAACTGCTTCCGTGAAAAACGAGAAGCCGTGGGAGATGAATCTCGCTTAGAACACCCCTCGAGCACTGTCGTAGCAAATGAGATACATGACTGAAAGATCACCATGTCCTTGTCAGAGAAACTGAAAAGTTAACATCTTGATTTACATATTCCTGGATCAGCATTAATCAGAGGACACGCACAGTGCGGAATGACTTTTTTCCACAATATTTAAATTTGACTCTGAAAGGAAAAAATCTGATGTTACATTCACATGACCTTCTCTACCCTCTAGAGACTTTCTCTAGTACGTATAGTATGGGGAAGTGTGGCATTCCACTCAAAAACTCGATACCGGGATTGTTAGAGCCGTTTTTCAGAAAATAAAAATTTTCGAAAAATGTTCCATGTAAGGGGTGGTTTGGGGTGGGGTTTTTCTTGAAAACTTTCATGTCCCATCTCTGGAACATACTGAACCTAAATACCAAGTTTGGTGTTATCCGACTTTTCGTTTTTGAGTTATGATGTTCACAGACAGACAGACACTCCAACACGCAAGACATACACACGGACATGTTTCCAAAATGCTTTATTTCTTATGTTCTGGACATGCAAAGAGAATACAATGCTCCACATAACAACCAGCTCCTAAAATATTTGACTATCGCTTAAAGCCTACCTTATTCCCCTTACACCTACAGGAAAATTAGCAATAAGAATAGTCTTCAAATGTTCATCTTGATAAACCTGAAGTAGATGCAGAATAAGTGTTTGTAAAAGTAGTTTGTACAAGAGTAGAGAAAGTCATGTGAGTGTAACATATCAGGTTTTATAAACAACATACATAGTGTAAGTTTCCACTCAAAAAGATTAAATTAACCCTAAAATTACCACTATAATGTCCTCGAAACAAAAAGACTAATGCCATTTACCTTACCACCATAATGTCAAGCAACTTATATTAAAAACATTTCTTTCCTCGATGCTTAGTTTTGAAGATATTGTACAGTCTTAAATTAAATAGTCCACATTTTATACTATTTTCATGCAGTGGGGAGAAATTTATACATTAAAACAATGACAAGATATTCAACAATTCAAACCATTAATCATGCATATATCGCAAAGGGCTTATGCCACAAAAAATTATTTGAAATACTGTTTCAAGGGGATGTGTGGGCAGATTTTGTCAAAAAATATGTTTTTTTTAAAAATTTGTATTTGATAAATTAGACATTTTAAAAATGTTCCAATATTTTGCTTGTTTTTCCACCTCTAAATTGGTTTAAACCTTCAAAAGCAGCAGCGCAACGCTTGTTGAAACAGGCGCCGACTATGATTGTTTGAGTTTATATTGTAATTTATTCCATCAAACCTGTAAATTATTTTAAATAACGAAAGTGGTTCATTAAAGGTACTCCAAAATACAATATTACTTTAAAAAGTGATTATAGTAATATGTTTTGAAATTTTACAAAACAGGTATCACATTGGGTGTTTCTACCTGTCTAGTATTGTTGTCCAGGCTCTAACATAAACGAACTGTACTACCAACCCATCCTAATCCACAAACGAAATAGGACACCCAGCGTGTCTAGCCATACTCCACCAACGCGCATTTACGGCCACGAAATAAAGGCTCTCTTAACGGTAGAGAACAGTTCGACTCATAATAAATGTCTTGAAGTTTTCAGCATATCGGAGAAAAAGAGCAAAACCAGTCCGTGAGAGTTGCCAGTTGTAATCAAATGAAAAAATCTGTTGCTGCTTTCATGGAGTAAATAATCATGTATGTTACCATATAATAGTGAATTATAATGTTTTATGTAAGAAAATAAGGTAAAATCACAGGGAAAAGTTATAGCGAAAGGCGTAACTCTGTTATTTTATTGATGAATTTACAAATTTATAGGCGTAACTCTGCCCTTTATTTCTTAGGATAAATCCGCTGAAACATAATAATTAACTGTTACTGAAATGTCACAACAGGGGCTGTGTGATACTTCTTGGTGCAAATATTTGCAGTCTAAGGTTATAGGCACTATTTTGTGTAGTGCTTTTTGCTTTCTATAGTTACTGCTAATTGGCAAAATATTACATCGATTACCAAAGTTTAAAACAGGTAATTTTCTGCACCGTTTTCTCCAAAATACATTTTTCCTCAAATAGTACTGTGGCGTATCAGTAAGTGCATTGTCATTACCAGATGCATTATTGTGTTGCATTTTCGATAGCATTATTCTGTTATTTTGATTATTTTATCGGCTTAACAATCCCTCCTTTGGCGCGGAACACGCCAGAGAGAGGGCTTTGTTTGAAAACGGTCTGGTATGACGTCAACTCTGGCTGGCTTGGCTAGGCTAGACACCGTTGGAAGGGGGGATATACTTAGCGTCACTTGAGTGAGAGAAGCGGAAGCAGCAAGTCGCGTGTGTGGTCAGTCCTCAGCTTCGGGGCATCTCTCTCCATCCTTGTTTTCCTAAGTGCATAATGTAGAGACGCCAAACATTTCCAATAAATTATGTAATGTTTTTGTATAACGTAAAACCTCACGCCTTCATCTAAATCTAAGTAAAAGGTCCTGGTCCTCTTACCGTTAGCGAGCTACGCTCCCCCATGTGCGTGTTGGGGCGATTAAAATTTAATTCAATTGCTGGAAATCTTTTGGCCCTCATCCCAGCATATAACAGTATACCTTTTCTCTAAGACTAATAACTCAGAGCAGTGAAACTTCGTAGAATCCTCTAAAATTTTAAATAAACAATTCTGTGCGCCAGCTTTTTCAGTATTTTGAAAACAGTATTTATGATAATGCATACCAATGAATTTAAGGGATATTTTCCAAGTGAAAGCTTAATTTTATTATTTAGAAAACTAGAAACGTAACCAGAACTTTCTGCAAATATAGTTCATCACTGCATAAGGATCTTGGTTTATTAAAATTGATTAATTGAACACTTAGGAAAATGTACCATATGGAAATTCTGGTTTTTAAAACTTGATTATCAATGATCTTAGCATTTCAGAAAATAATTCAAACCTTCAGCATTAAAATTCCAAGTGCTGATGCTAAGTTTCATTATGTTCTCTTAAACATTTTGGAAGTTACAGCTAATTGTGTGTAACCATGCATTTTCACAGTCCCCCCTTGAGTGACCTACCCTTTTTGTGTAGTGCGTTTCCGCCTACCACTTATTGTTTACACATATACAAGATATATAAATTTCCTTCCGAATGAAGAGGACCTTACAGCTATTCAAGATTCAAAATGCAAGACACATTTTATCCGTCATGTAAATATATTTAATATGTGGCATTTTAATCAAAATCGTTAATCATTTTTAGGAAGTCGAAAATTTTAAAAAAATATTCCATGGAAAGAGCAGTTGGAGTGAGGGAATTTTCTTGAAAATTTTTGTATCATATCTTTTGAAGGTACTGAACTTAAATACCAATTTGACCTTTTGTTTTGAGTTATCTGTTCAGACACACATAGACACTCACGCACTTTTTTCAAAAAATAAATTTTTTAGTTCAGAAGGCCTGAAAACGCTGAAGGCCTGAAATATTGACATTGACATCCCTTACTTATATACCAACTAGAAAAAAATAAAAGAACTTTCGAAAATTGATAATATTACGCTGTAATCTCTATTTTTGTAGTATACAGTTCCTAACATTCATAAGACCAAATCGAATGAAATATTCTACGACTGCCTCTGTAATCGAGTGTTTAGTGTTCTGGCGGTTCAACTCAAAGCCCGGGTTCCATTCTCGGCTGGGGCGGAGAATTATATAATCTATCTTCCCTCGTCCTTCACAGTTGTCCGACCATTTTTGAAGTTTTCAATCCATTCGTACACATTTCTCCGGGGTAAGCATTGCCCCAACATTGTGCGAAAAGTCTTCGATGGATTTTGTCTCCTGGTACACCTTCAGACGACAAAAAACGGATAACCACACATTGTTCGTCTTTGGTGCAAACGGTGAGCGGTTCAGCCATAATTATTATGCCACAATGCAACACTCACTGGAGTGATAACGGCCAAACATTCTACAAGCGGAGACAAAGAAACAACATGTCGATGTACGCGCGCAGAAAACCGATACAGCCAACCTATACAAAATTAAAAATAGTGTGCGGATAAGTTTGACTTACCGTTGCAGCTACATGAAAATGTGTAATTATGTATATTAAGGATACCTATCTGTGAAATTTCTAAAATCTACAATATCAGTTAAATTCATTTAAAATGTTATAAAACAATCCCGGTTTAATGTATAGTATGTACATAAATTCCATGTTTATTTCTTTGGTAATCTAACCCCATTTGTATACCAAGTAACACACAATAGATATAAAATAATAAAATAATTATTTAATTATTGTTTGACATACTAGTTTTTGTAATATATTTTGGCTCTTATGAAAAATTGTTCATAATATGCAATTCTTGTTTTTAAAAATATATTATAATTAAATTCTTTAATAGCATAGTAATAAATTGTATAGATAAATTGTTAGGGAGAAGAAAAATATTAAATGAGACTTAAGTTTTTGCTTAAAAAGTTACACAATATATGAATTATTGTTCAGCAATATTATATCTAAGCTTGTTAACAATTATTTGCAAAAGAGGTATAGAAACTTTAATTAATTTATACCTTAGAGGTCATCGTGCGTAAAAGATTTAAAATCACTATGTGTTAAAAATGCAAACCCTAAAATTATACTGTTTTTCAGATTATGCACTTAATACAGGATGTATCATGATTAATAGCGCAAACTGAAACGGCAGAAGGTGTATGATAAAAGAAGCAAAAAAGTTCCAGTAAAGATCCATATACAGGCTCTTTTGTAGCTAATTTGGTAGTCTAACATTCCTATGGCCCCTCTTAAATGGTTTGTTTAATTTAATCACTTTTACTGCAGTGTTGCAGGAAGCTAGTCTTCTAGGCACATTTAAATCGATATATGTTTTAAAATATATTACAGCTATAAAAACTACATTGAACTAAACTAAAACGTTTTCTTGTAAATTAAAGTCAAATCAAACTTTGAGTGTAATTTGACGATTTTTGGCCTTTTATTTCACAAATGGGAATCCTTAACAATAAATAGAAACAAAAGCTTTTATATGAAAAGTACAGGAGGAGACAAAGTCAGTTCAGTACAACACATATTTTTACTTTATACATCATGTCCATAGTAGCTAGAGAAAGTATTCGATTCCAGCTAAAAATTCTATACCAAGATTTCACTGCAATATATGTGAATTCATATATGAATTTTTAGAAAAAAAAGCTTTGTGTGTGTGTGTGTGTGTCTGAACAGATAACTAAAAAACTAATAGTTTGATAAATGCCAAACCTGGTATTTAGGTTGAGTACCTTCCAAAGATAAGATACCAAGTATTTCAAGAAAATCTCCCAACCACAAACTACCCTTTACATGCAGCATTTTCGGAATTCTTTATCCTCTAAAATGGTTTTAACGCTTTTGATTAAAATACCATGTATTTTTGACATTTACATCACAAACAAAATGTATATCTTGTATTTTCTGGGATTAGGCTTTGAAGGCCTCTTTAGTCGGAAGAAATTTTATATAATCTGGTATAACTGGTAAACGTTAAGGATAGGCGAAAATGATCCTCACAAAGCATGTAGATCCTTTCAAAATACAGAATTTACTTGAAATATATTTTTCTGTTGCATAAGCCATTTCCGAAATGTCCGTTATTAATGGTTGGAATTTCTCAATATTTCGTCACTCATAAAGTCCTGTCAACATTCACTTGTTTCCCGCGATTGCATGGAAACAGCTTGGAATTATAAGACCTTTGCCTATCACTGGTCCCTTTTACTTAAAAGCAAATGTGTTATGTGGCTATTTCTGCAAAGATTTATTTCGATTAAAATGAAGTAGATAGAAAAAACATATTTTTGTAACAATAGTTTCGCTACACACTAATAAACGATAGAGAGTAGAGAAGTTCATGTGAATATAACGCATAAGATCTCTTTGTGACGTATACTAACAGATAGTTCATTCTCTTCCCAATTCCCTTAATTGTATTAATTCTCCACGAGACTTAGTATGTGATATCTTAGTTAAGATATATGGAACTTAAAATATGGTATACCAATTATAAAACGCTGTGTCAGTTTATGTAACAGATCGCAAGTTGATCTGTTAAGGGCCCATACTAGTGGACAGTTCACGGAACTCGTGAGGGTGCGGTCGCCCAGCTCTCTAATAAGTGTGTTCCCACTAGCAACCCTCATCAGCTAAATTGGGCTACAATGTCATTAGGGTTTCTAAACGGAATGGAAGTGACGTGGATCGTGACTCTAAGCACTCAACCTCGGCCTTTCTGGTTCCTGCCACGAGACCGTTTATCAATGTAATCATTGTGAGCCACGGCAAATTAGTCCATTTCATAACTCAGAATAAAACAAGACAAAAGTTAAATGAGTATTGGATTGCGTTGGAGGGCAAAAAGTACTACTGTCCGGGTAAGAAGCAGCCTTGACATAGGGGTCATCTACAGTGAAACTTTAGCGGTAGTAGACGCAGCAGCATCCCTCAACCTTTACACAGATAATGCGTGCCCGTCTATTAAGGAAAAGTGCCAGAAGTAATATACTGGTACTAGTATAGTATCCAATTGGTTGAATATTATAAGCTGGGAAAGCGTGCGACTTGTCAACAGTCCTGGTAGTAACTCCAACAGAATTAGCCTACTGGTCTGTCGTTAAAATATAATGTATCGCTACCAGTATGTCAGAGCGCGATTTTGTGTGTCTATGCACCAAAATTAGCAATTTAAGATGATACTCCAAGCAGTTTTGGAGGAGTTTTTTTGGCATGCTTAGCGATCTTGTCTTTTTAATATAAAAAACAAATAATATTGCGATAGACCAGCAAGGGAGGACTCTCGTGAACAGCTTGTAAACAAAATGAAGGAAATAGACTGGGAAGCTAACAGGGAGACGGTGCGAAAAAGAAAAACATGACCTTCTCTAACCCCTTTCGTTAATTAGTGGACATACAAACTAATCTTACTAAACTTATTTTGCTATCTACTACGTTTTAATCCAAATAAACCTTTGCAAAAATAGCCAATTACACATTTCGTTATAGATAAAAGTGGAACAGCGAGTCAAATATTTTAGTCAGTTGAACGCCATATGCTGGTCTTAAAAGTCCATTCTGTTTCCATGCAATCGCGAGAAACAGCTGAATGTTGACAGGAGTTTATGAGAATGACCAAGAAGTAAAGAATTCGCACCATTAGCAACGGATATCTCAGTAATGGCTTATGCCACAAAAAAGGTTGAAACAAATTGTGTGTTTTAAAGAGATCTACATATTCGTGTAGCACGTTTCCGTCTATCGCTTAAAGTTTGCGAGGTATACAGGCTATTTTCAGAAAATTCAAAATACACATTTTGTTTGCTTTCTGAATATCTTTAATATAGGGTGCTTCAAAAAAATGGCTAGCTATTTTGTAAAAAAATCTAAATTTTCGAAAAATCTTCCATGTAAAGGATAGTCTGTGGTGGGGAGATTTTCTTTAAAATCTGTGTGATATCATCAGAAGGTAACAGAACCCAAATATCAAGTTTGATGCTTATCTGGATTTTAGTTTTTGAGTTATGCTGTTTGCAGACACAGACACCCACACAGACATACACAGATCTTTTTCTAAAAATCGCTTTTGGATTCGGATGTTTCAAAACATTTATTTTCGTTGAAATCTAGGTATCGAATTTGTGGGTGGAATACAATACCTTCTCTACCTACTACAGAAAGTAGGGAAAGTAAAAGAGGATAACTCTCTGAAAGTAATTGGAGAAAGGAATTATGGAAGGTGAGGGAATCTCTATGGCCCGGTACTAGAGAAAATGTAGTGTATAAACCACATAATTTGTAGGATTGGTACTATTTAACCTACTCTCTTCTGGTATCTTCCATTAACGTCTCCCTTAATAGAACGCTTCATCCAAATCCAACAAAATTGCACCCTCTTGTTTCACAACGAACACACTGCAGAGTCACTACTGAAAATACTGAGCTTTCGTGACGCTTTGCTTGCTTGTGGTGTAATTAATAGGAAGAGAGTGTAATTCGGTTTTTAATTTCGCAAAGCTTGTATACGCTAAAGTTGAGAGAATGCTACTGTTCCTAATACCCATCTTAGACATGAAATATAAGCATAGCAGCTTGTTTTATGTTATGTTAATGCATGCGTTCACATTGGCTGATGTTGACATAAACTCATAACGTAAACACAGAAGGTTGCGATCTCCAAGCTTTCAGGATGTTGGCGCCAAGCATAACAAATTGCCCAATCAAAGAGATTATCCATATACTTAATCATATGGTCATTCTGTAATCTCCTAGAGAGTGTAGATCCGGTAACTGCCCTTCTGTGCAAGATCACGGGCCAGGAATTTCTAGGATATCCACTGATCCAGAGGTTTTTTTAAATGAAAAATACGTTTTACAGGATTATCTTTGAAGCAGTATTGGTTGATAATGTTTACTACATCATAATAATCTTAATAACAGTGATTTTTACTTTCTCTACTACGTATAGTAAATAGGGGAAGTATTGTATTCCACCCAAAAATTCGATACCGAGATTTCACCGGAAATACATGTTCAGAGACCCCCTGAATAAAAAAAAGGATTTTTGGAAACATGTCCGTGTACGTGTTTGTGTGTGTGTGTGTGTGTGTGTGTGTGTGCGTGTGTGTGTGTCTGTGAACAGCATAACTCAGAAACGAACAGTCGGATAAACACCAAACTTGGTATTTAGGTTCAGTATCATCCAGAGATGCGACACGAAGGTTTTCAAGAAAATCCCCCCACCCCAGACTACCTTTTACATGGAAGATTTTTCGAAAATTTTAATTTTCTCAAAAATGGCTCTAACGATTTTGATTAAAATATCATATGTTTAAGATATTTTCATGACAAATAAAATGTATATATAGAATTTGCTGGGAATGTCTCCAAAAGTATTCTCCATTGTGAACGACTTTTGCATAACTGGTAAACCATAAGAGATAGACAAAATTTTACTACACAAAAAATGTAGATCGCATTAAAATACAGAATTTATGTCATATACATTTTTTGTTGAGTGAACCATTTTCGAGATATTAATTGTTATTCCCTTAAATTTGTCAATACTTATTTTCTAAAATGGGAATTCGTTATTCATTTTTTTGTCTTGGATATGCAAAGAGTTATGATCTGTGGCAAAGGGAATGGTGTTGCACCTAGCAACCAGCTATTAAGAGATATGTGTATGCTTAAAGCCTACTGTTTTTCTATATTGCCCTTGTAAATATATTTTCCCGTTACATCTACAAGAAAATTAGCATTAAGATAGAGTCTGCAAATGTTTATCTCGATTAACATGAAGTAGATGGAGAATAAGCGTTTGCAAAAATAGTTTGTACAAGAGTAGAGAAAGTCATGTGAGTGTAACCATCAGATTTTTATGGTTTGAATGCTAAAATGTTTAAAATGCTGCTGCTTTTATTTCTGAACTTTTACGCACATTTTTACTACTTGCATTGGTACTGGCACCTTTCCTGATGCATTTATCCATAAGGAGGTCAGTAAAATTAACTACTCCAATTATCGAAGCGTTAGTATCGCGCCAATTGTGCCAACGATTTTTTAAATATTTTAAACCAATTAGTCATTACTTTGAAAGTAATCATTTACTCACTCCTGGATTTAGAAAGAGACATTGCACAGTTGATGCTGTTGTTGAATTTACAAAGCACATTTTTCAAGTATTGAGAACGATGATGTATTAATAAGTCGGTTTTTCTTATCTTACTAAGGCATTTGACACCATCTCATGAATTATTGTTAATTCAATGTTGCGTTTATGGTTTTAAGTGATTTTAGCTTTAATTAGTTAAATCCTTATTTAACTCTTAAGATGTGAATACCTGCATTATAATAATATAAGTTTTAATCTTAAACCTATTAAATGGTGTTCCTCAAGGGGTCTATTATAGACCCTTTGCTTTTTATAGTATATGTTTCTGACCTCACTTCGAATATAAAAGAGGACTGCCTTACTACTTTAATTATGCTGCTGATCTTGCTTTAAGTGTTTCATGCCCAAATAGAGATATTTCTCAAAGCAAACTTGAAAGTTTCTCGACTAAAATTATTGAATGTGTAATGCTAACAACGTAAGTTTGAATGTCAAAAAAAGCTGTTATTAGATATGGTTTTAAGCCCGTGAATTATGATAAATCTTCTTCTGTTTGCTTGTTAGGTATTCATCTTCAGTCTAATTTGCAGTGGCAATGTCACATAGAGTATGTTGCTGGCAAGACTGATCAAGGTACTTTTATGCTCAGAGTGCTCAGAAACTCGGTTGACTTGAAAGCTCTTCTACAGGTGTATCTTGGATATGTGCATTACCATCTTAGTTATGGTGTGTTGCTATGCAGAGATCACTCGTCTGCTAAAAAAATTCTTACCTTGCAAGAAAGGTCGTTTAAAAATGATTTGGCATACCTCACCTTTAGCTCATTGTAAGCCACTGTTTATTAACTTCATATTTTAGCCCTATCAGTATTTATCCTCCCAGGTGTTATGCATGTTAAAACAATATTTATAAAAGCATTGAGTGCTTTAATATTCATAAACATTTGATTCATAAGAGGTCTAAATTGTAATTAACAAATGTAAATATTCTAAAACTCAAAATAACGTGTGAGTATGTAGCATTAAACTTATTAAATCATTTGCCTAAGGGGACCAGGCAGTTAAACTCTATAACCTTTAAATGGCAAATTAAATTTGTTCTTTAAGCTAATCCTTTGTATATCACACATGTTTTCGAGTTGTATTTTTAATGTACGTTTTTTTACTGTTGCTACACATTTGTTTTGAATGCTCTCAGCAATGAAGTATATTCTTATTCTTACAAAAAAGCAGAAAAATAAATAGTATTGGTAGGTAGTGCTTTTGTAAGTTTAGCTTCCTTTAACCGGTTAGCTTGTTCTTATTTATTTTGATAGATGTGCATAACCTCTTGTCGTGTCCACTACCGGTGGTCACTTCACTTGTCACTATATTATCTCCTCTGTTTCAGCTCTTACAATTGACTGCTGTTTATGCTTCCATCTGTGATTGCGAATGACAACTTATCGCGTTTAATACATGTTTTAAGTTTTTCGTCGTTATGTTAATGCTTAATTTTAATTGTGAATGGCTCTAAGAGGTTTACCGCTTGTGAATTTTTCAGACTGGTCGAAAACCAGTTTTCATGTAATTAATTACCAAATACCCAGCAACTCCAAAAGCGACTTGTGTTGATCGCACGCTTATTCATTTTATTTTCTGTTGCTTTGTCCCACAATAATTTCGCTCACGCGAGGTTTTGGCGTATTCTCCCCGTTACTTTCGTGGGGAGTACTTGCCACACTAGGTTCGTGGGATCAGATGGTGGCTGGACTGTCCTTATTTATCTCTCGTGAGTTGGTTTCTGGCACTACCTTCGGCCAGATCTCTGGGCGAGTCCTTAAGTTAAGATCTAGCAAAGTTCATTACAGCGGGAGCTTGTACTTTTCTGACCGAAGCTGCTTAGTTTAGCCCGTTGCTATTAAGATTTTCAAATCATAATTTATACACAAAACTAAAGGTACAGTTTGTTTTTGTTCTAACGACTTCTACCTTATGTGAATTTATTGCAAATTGTTATTGTGTAATTCCTAAATTTATAACTATGTTATGGTTTGAAATGGCGCATTGTTGATTGTGTAAGGGTTGATTAAATATTTTAAGCTATTTAAGAGCGTTCTGATTTATGTTAATGGCACTTGCGCCTACACTACCTACATTTATGCTATTTGGGTCTTTGCTTTGCGTCCAGGGTACTAGTACCTCCTTCGCCTTGAATAATGTGTGAAAAATCAAACCTTAAATTTTGTATGAAGTCCAGCTGTGTATATGTCACGCTTATTAAAATGTGTTCTGGTTTAATTTGGTGTTCTAAGGGGAAAACCTTTGGGGGGGATTCTCCTACCCTGTAGTGAGCCTAGCCGTGACCTCATTTTCGATCCGCTCGCTTCCTCGTAAAGCTACCTCCTCCTTAGATGTGAGAATTAATAACAGTAAAAGCGCACCGGATAGTGCAAGTACGCATTTTGCGAGTCGGATGGTTTTCAAAACGATTTAGTGAATCAACATTCCAACAAAGAATACTCCACCTGGAACGCTCAGAATTACATAAACATTTTTTAGGATATAAGTAATCAATTACCAAACTAATAATTTCTGTATTTGCCATATTCAGTTTCCTGTCTTGTTACTGGATATATTTGAATGATAATCTATTCAAGTATTATGAAGGGAGGTTCGGCGAAACATCGAGAAACGAACCAACAACTAATGTGAAAGTTTAGCTAGAACTCTTCCCAAGATGCTCGAAGATATTCTAAGTTGATTTTACCTTAAGGATTTGCTATTTTTTAATAATTACAGTTTCATCGAACTTCTCAAACTCTTAGAAGTTTTTTTTTTTAAATTTTTTACTCCTTGGATTTATTTTTATGCCTGAAGTTAACGATAATTTCAAATTACACAGCTGCTTGAAATTGCCACTCCCCGAAGCTATGAAACTACTCGAAAGTGCCACGGGAAATTTCTGAACTTGTCACAAATACCAGTTTGTTTAAATATCGGATGTACTCTTAAATTCCTCAGATCTTCTATGATAGCCTCGAATACTTTATCTCAAAGACTCGAAATTTCCCAGTTCGAAGCGCTTACACTTCATAGCTATTCTAACGTTTTGAAGCCCTCGAAATTTTCCCAGTAAGGTGAAGATTATCTCCAGTGCTAGAGATCTCCATATGTAGATTGACGTTTTCCCTCGATTTTGAAATGCACCGATACACCATTATTTGCCGATCCGGCTGACATTTTTTTAATTCCTCCATTTTGATAAAGCTTCTTTAAATTTCCCAAGTTGTTTCAGCTAATCACTTACTCCAAATTTTTTCGAAAAATACTTGAAATTTTTCCTAAAGTAATCGAATTATTCTCTAATTGTTCCAGAATGCATTATATTTTTTCCCAAATTTCTCGGAAATTTTCCCGAACATGTTTAACTTTATCCCAGCTTTGGAATAGTTTCTTAGTTGATAAAATGTTTGCAAGTTTTCTGCATAATTAGTTGACCTGTTTGAATTTCGGTATCCATTCCCAAACTTTTCCATGTTGTCCCACGTTTCTCGAAATAACTCGAACCTTTGGAAGATTTAGAACTTAAAATACTTTTCATGAATGTTCGAAAGGTATTTGGAAATGCTTGAATACTTCCGTAACTCCCTTAAAGTACTTGATCTCGAGTTTTTTCTCCAGCCGATTGAATATATTCCAAGTTGGTCAATTGTTTCCACATCTTCTCGAATCTTTATTAAATTTTGTGTTTTAAAGGGCTTTACTTTTCTTGTGCAGTACGTTTTCGTCTATGGCTAATAGTAAAGCAGTTATACAAGATAGAAAGAAGAATGAAGAGGACTTCATAGACTATTCCCGAAAATTAAGAAATATATTTTATTTGTCATGTAAATATCTTTAATATATGGCATTTTAATCAAAATCGTTACAATCGTTTTTAGAAAATAAAAAATTTCAAAGAATGTTGCATGTAAAGTATTGTTTTGGGGTGGTGGGATTTTTTTTTTGAGATTCTTCTTGTCGCATTTTGTAATATATTGAACCTAAACGCCAAATTTGGTATTTATTAGACTTTTCGTTTTTGAGTTATGGTGTTCACAGACACACATACACACGGAAATGCTCCCAAAATTGCTTTATTTTTATTTGCGGGCTTCGAAACACGTATTTCCGGTGAAATCTAGGTATCGAATTTTTTTGGTAAAGTGCAATACTTCCGTTACTTACTATACGTAGTAGGGAAAGCAAAAATTGCATATAAATGTGATCAGTTTCCGATGCAGAAAATATTGCTAAATCAGATTTAACTTCGTAGCGTTCTCTAAGGGAGAGGTATTTGCGAGATAAATTATAGCATAAGTGTATTATGGAGAACAGGATTGCATATATAGTTCCAAAATAAGTTTGACACCTACAACGTTGCTATTGCTGAATACTGAGAAATGTTGGATTCATGAGTTGCTGAAATAAATGGTAGGAAGATCAGAAATACGCACTTAAGTTTTCTCTGACAAAGAAATGCAATCAGGTTTATACTCTGAGGAATATAAACGGCGATCTTGTTGATATAGTGTGTTCTTCGAGAGAAGACAGTGCTGATAAATGTCACAGCGTTGACATATTGGAGTTGAAAGAAAAGAAAAATCTGTACAAGATTTTCCACTTCACTAAATATCTTAAGACTCTGTCTCTATCCTATCTACTAGTGAAAACAGCTTCAGGAGTTTCTTCTGTGATAAAGTAATGTATGCTGTTTTCTTCGTGATTAAAGTTCCAAAGCTTGGTCCGGTCTTGTGAAATTAGATTGTTCTGCTCATCGCTTTGTGGTAGTCAGTTACGTCTTCTTCTCTATGTAGATATGTAGTATATTATGTTTTTACGCATGGCAACGGACAAGAGTCTGTTATTTTCGAGCTCCTTCGTTTTATAGGCTACATTTAGTATATTTAGACCTGTGTTAATATCCTCATTCCATTTTTACTTTTTATGCTATTATTTTATCTACATTGATAAGTGTCATATGTTTAACATAATGACAATATTATTGTTTCCGTGACAAATAAAATGTGTGTCTGGCTTTTCTATTAATAGCCTTTATTTCTGCAAAAGACCTTTTATTTCATTCGATTTTATGTAATTTTCATAACAAATTTACTACTGGAAAATGCGGAGGGCAATAAAACATAAATTTTGTGTAAAAATGTGGTATAGTGCTAGAAGTTTACGCAATATTCCATGCAATACGTCAAATAACGAACATGCTTGAAAGTTTACGTTTCTCACATTTACTCTTTTGTTACTTTCTCTAGGCGAAGTATTGCATTCCACCCAAAAATTCTATACCGAGATTTCACCGGAAATATATATAAATCTTTAATATAAATCTTTCTTTAAGGGAACAAAAAGTGGCATGCTTATTATAAATGTATTGAAATACGTTATCTGCAGCGTAAATTAGTGTCAATTATCTATATAGATAACAGTTAAGCAATAAAGTAATCATGTAAACGCAACGTGTCTGGTGTAACTTCTCCTGAATCCAAAAAAGGCACTTTTAGAAAAATGACTGTGAACAGCACTCAAAAACAAAAGTCGGATAAATACCAAACTTGGTATTTAGGTTCAGTATCTTAGAAGTGGGACACGAAGATTTGGAAGAAAATTCCCCTACCCATGACTACTCATTACATAGAACATTTTTCGAAAATTTTGATTTTCTCAAAAATAACTAAAGAGTTTTATTAAAATATATATTTAACATATATTCATAAATAAAATATATATCATGAATTTTCTGGGAATTTCTTCCTGAATGGCTTTGGCATAACGGAAGAGATAGAAAACATTTTCTACACAAAAATGTAGAACTCGTTAAAACACATAATTTATGTCATATAAATTTTTCGTGGGGTGAACCTTTCCGAGATATTCCTTGTTATTTGTTAAGAGTTTTCCACTACTTACACCTTTTCTCAAATGGGAACTCGTATGTCCTGGACAAGAAAAGAGAATGGAATGCTCCACATAACACCCAGCTCTTAAAATATTTGACTATCACCTAAAGCTTCCTTATCTTTACACACATAATTATGTAAGAAAGAGGATCGAAATCTCATAAATAGCATACGTCATATCAGGCTTGGAATTAAAAGTAGCAGTCACAAATTACGAATCAGAATCAATAACAATTTTTCAAGCACCAGCTGAATTCTGGTTCATCCACAATGTGAGAGATCTAACAATGAATGTGATAACTAAATTCTCATTCGGTGTACTTAGTGTAGTACACACAGAAACTTTAAATATTCGTCTGCAAAATAACATCGTGTAGCGAGGCTTTTCGCTATGCTTCTCCCATCCTTCCTTCCTTGTTGAAAACTGGATATGGAATCGGGGTTTTAAACCCACAGAGAGGTATAATTTCAGTAAAGAAGTGCAGACTTCGCTAGCAGCACCACTATTAGCAACACAATGAATTTGAAGTAATGCCTAGGCAAAAATACATCTTGAATAACGTAACGCGGACTGAAGGTCAAAACCTTCCGGACATCCTTTATAAATTATATAGTTTATTAATTTGAATGACTAATTGTTTATAGTACTAAAAGGCATATTGTATTATAAGGTATAAACATCCATCAACAATGTAAACACTCCAGATGCAGCTCCTTGCTGCTAATGATATAATCATGGATATATGCCAAATAGGCATCATATTATACTACAATTAAATTAATACATCAAGATCAAAGCAAAAAGTTTATTTGTTTATTATATTCTAGCTTATGTTTATTTACTAGATTTTGAATTCTATTTTAACTGGCAACTTTTACAGACCTAGACCAGTGTGTTAATGTGTAGTGGCCCAGAAGGTTCGATAGGAGTGGAACTGCTCTCTGCCATAAGACAGCCTCTATTTCACGGCCGTAAATATGATGTTGGTGGAATGCGGCTATACCCGTTGGGTGCTCTACCTCGCCTGTGGATTAGGATGAGTTGGGCTCGGGATAAATAACCATTCGTACCACATGGTCATTTAGAAATACCTACACGACGTGAGACCTTTACTGTAAATTCTCGAAACATAATAACAAACCACATGTAATAAAGCATATATCCGGTCTTTAAGTATTTAAAAAATTAATAATTTTATTAGGATAACACATGATACCTGGGGTGTCCGGAAATTCTTGCCCTGCAGTTTTAATTAAGGGTGATGAATTTCCCCAAAAAGTGATAACAGCGAAATGGTCTTACAGTCTTGCAGATTACTATTTTCATTTCACACGACCTGCAAACTACTTTACAGTGTCTTTTGAAAATGCGAAAATTATATTAAATGTACAGAAGTAAGCAATGAGGTGTAATACATGGGATGTTTTTCAAATTACAACGAAAAACCAAAAATAAACAAAAAATGTTTATAGATTGTGCGTTTAAGTGCAATAAAAGGTTGAGCGCTCGCATGGAATAAATCTGATGTGTTTCACACATATGACTATCTCTACTCTTGTACAATGTTTTACAAACGCTTATTCTCCATCTACTTCATGTTAATAGAGATAAATACTTGAAGAATATTATTGCTAATTTTCTTGTAGGTGCAAGGGAAATATGGTAGACTTTAAGATATAGTCAAATCTCTTAAGAGCTGGTTGCTATGTGGAACATTCCATTCTCTTGCATGTCAAATAATGTCAAAAAAACAAAACAATAACGAATACGCATTTGAGAAGTATTGAAAAAATTAAAAAAGAGGAATATTTTGAAAATGGTTCACTCCACACACACACACACACACACACACACACACACACACACCCACACCCACAAATGTATGTGACATAAATTGTGTGTTTTAACCAGATTACATTTTTTTGTGTACTAACAATTTCTGTACTCTCTCTTGCATATCTCTTTACCCGTTGTATGAAAGTCATTCAGAATGAAGAGGACTTTTGGGGAAATTCCCATAAAATTCAAGATATACATTTTATTGGCTATAAAAATATCTTAAAACATATGATATTTTAATCAAAATAGTTAGCCATTTTTGAGAAAATCTAAGTTTTCAAACAATGTTTCATGTAAAGGTTACTCTAGTGTTGGGAATGCTCTTGAAAATGCTCATGTTGCATCTTTAAAACATACTGAACCGAAATACTAAGTTCGGTATTTATCTGACTTTTCGTTTTTGAGTTATGCTGTTCACAGACCAAGCGAGAAATAACCAGCCACCCGTTCTAAAAGGAAGCCTTGCTCTTTAAGAGGTACATAAATTAATTTATTCATTCTACACATAGTTTCAGAGCCAATTTAATTTTATTTAACTGATAACTTCCTTTTTAACGTTGTCTTTCCACTCATAAAACTAAACATTTGTATAAAGAACTTTGAAATTGATCTTACACCAACCTAAATAACAACGAAAATTTTGAATATCTGTCTACGAAGAACGCAATGAATGGTTGGACCATACATGGATAGTCATTTGAAGGTCAAGACGTTTCATCATTTGGAAAAAATATTCGTTTTTTTTCTTATTGCTCATCACAAAATAAACATTATTTTGAACGATGAGAAAAAATTAAATTTTCCCTAAAATGACCATTAAACGTTCTCAAATAAAACACGACTAATGGTATTAACTTTCCCACAAATAATGAATTTATTGAATTTGACTTCAGGAAAAGTATTGTGAATGCAAGATTCTGTTTCTGCTTTCTTTTCTTTAAATCTGCTCCATTTTTGGCCGACCTAACCCTCAATACTGATTCCCTAACAAAGTCTAATTTTCTGATTATATAGGATAGGTATAGGTTACACAACGTAGGGGATATCTCGGACATTGTGACCTAAATAGATCTTTTGCGGCTACTAATCTCCAGGAGAAAGGAAGGAATAAATAAAAGAAACCAGGAGGCTACAGGCTGCAGAAAGTTCCAGCTGATCCTCCCACTGCTGGACGATGAATGATCCGTTGACCAAGAAGCCCTCTAGTGTCCACGGAGTACACTTTCCTTTGAGCAAGCATCCGCGTCATCTGTCAGATTTAGTTACTGAAACAGAACAGTCACAATAGATCTGTAGTGACTGAAACAGAACACAGCCACAATAGATCTGTATTGACTGAAACAGAACACAGCCACAATAGATCTGTAGTGACTGAAACAGAGCACAGCCACAATAGATCTGTAGTGACTGAAACAGAGCACAGCCACAATAGATCTGTAGTGACTGAAACAGAGCACAGCCACAATAGATCTGTAGTGACTGAAACAGAACACAGCCACAATAGATCTGTATTGACTGAAACAGAACACAGCCACAATAGATCTGTAGTGACTGAAACAGAGCACAGCCACAATAGATCTGTAGTGACTGAAACAGAGCACAGCCACAATACATCTGTAGTGACTGAGACAGAATAGTCACATTAGATCTGTAGTAACTGAAACAGAGCACTGTCACAATACTGCAGCAACTGAAACGCAACTCGGTCAGAATACTGGAGCATCTGAAACAGAACGCAGTCGCAATACTGGAGCATCTGAAACGCAACTCGGTCAGAATACTGGAGCATCTGAAACGCAACTCGGTCAGAATACTGGAGCATCTGAAGCGCAACTCGGTCAGAATACTGGAGCATCTGAAACGCAACTCGGTCAGAATACTGGAGCATCTGAAGCGCAACTCGGTCAGAATACTGGAGCATCTGAAACGCAACTCGGTCAGAATACTGGAGCATCTGAAACGCATCTCGGTCAGAATACTGGAGCATCTGAAACGCATCTCGGTCAGAATACTGGAGCATCTGAAACGCATCTCGGTCAGAATACTGGAGCATCTGAAACGCATCTCGGTCAGAATACTGGAGCATCTGAAACGCAACTCGGTCAGAATACTGGAGTGACTGAAACAGAACACAGTCACAATACTGGAGTGACTGAAACAGAACACAGTCACAATACTGGAGTGACTGAAACAGAACACAGTCACAATACTGGAGTGACTGAAACAGAACACAGTCACAATACTGGAGTGACTGAAACAGAACACAGTCACAATACTGGAGTGACTGAAACAGAACACAGTCACAATACTGGAGTGACTGAAACAGAACACAGTCACAATACTGGAGTGACTGAAACAGAACACAGTCACAATACTGGAGTGACTGAAACAGAACACAGTCACAATACTGGAGTGACTGAAACAGAACACAGTCACAATACTGGAGTGACTGAAACAGAACTCAGCCGCAATACTGGAGTGATTGAAACAGAACACAGTCACAATACTGGAGTGACTGAAACAGAACTCAGGCACAATACTGGAGTGACTGAAACAGAACAGTCACTATACTGGATTGACTGAAACAGAACACAACCACTATACTGGATTGACTGAAACAGAACACAGTCACAATACTGGATTGACAATCAGAACACAGTCACAATACTGGAGTGACTGAAACAGAAAGCAGTCACAATACTGGAGCAACTAAAATAGAACGCAGTTGCAATACTGGAGTGACTGAAACAGAACACAGTCACAATACTGGAGCAACTGAAATAGAACGCAGTCACAATACTGGAGCGACTGAAGCAGAACACAGTCACAATACTGGAGTGACTGAAACAGAACACAGTCACAATACTGGAGTGACTGAAACAGAACGCAGTCACAATACTGGAGTGACTGAAACAGAACACAATCACAATACTGGAGTGACTGAAACAGAACTCAGCCGCAATACTGGAGTGACTGAAACAGAACAGTCACTATACTGGATTGACTGAAACAGAACACAGTCACTATACTGGATTGACTGAAACAGAACACAGTCACTATACTGGATTGACTGTAACAGAACGCAGTCACAATACGTAGTGACTGTAACAGAACGCAGTCACAATACGTAGGGACTGTAACAGAACGCAGTCACAATACGTAGCGACTGTAACAGAACGCAGTCACAATACGTAGCGACTGTAACAGAACGCAGTCACAATACGTAGCGACTGTAACAGAACGCAGTCACAATACGTAGCGACTGTAACAGAACGCAGTCACAATACGTAGCGACTGTAACAGAACGCAGTCACAATACGTAGCGACTGTAACAGAACGCAGTCACAATACGTAGCGACTGTAACAGAACGCAGTCACAATACGTAGCGACTGTAACAGAACGCAGTCACAATACGTAGCGACTGTAACAGAACGCAGTCACAATACGTAGCGACTGTAACAGAACGCAGTCACAATACGTAGCGACTGTAACAGAACGCAGTCACAATACGTAGCGACTGTAACAGAACGCAGTCACAATACGTAGCGACTGTAGCAGAACGCAGTCACAATACGTAGCGACTGTAGCAGAACGCAGTCACAATACGTAGCGACTGAAACAGAACGCAGTCACAATACGTAGCGACTGAAACAGAACGCAGTCACAATACGTAGCGACTGAAACAGAACGCAGTCACAATACGTAGCGACTGAAACAGAACGCAGTCACAATACGTAGCGACTGAAACAGAACGCAGTCACAATACGTAGCGACTGAAACAGAACGCAGTCACAATACGTAGCGACTGAAACAGAACCCAGTCACAATACGTAGCGACTGAAACAGAACGCATTCACAATACGTAGCGACTGAAACAGAACGCAGTCACAATACGTAGCGATTGAAACAGAACGCAGTCACAATACTGGAATGACAAACAGAACGCAGTCACAATACTGGAATGACAAACAGAACGCAGTCACAATACTGGAATGACTGAAACAGAACGCAGTCACAATACTGGAATGACTGAAACAGAACACAATCAAAATACGTAGTTACTGAAACCAAAAAAACACGTCAACATTCTAAACAGAACCCTCATAATAGTAAATTGACTGAAGCAAAGCGCAGTAGAAATACTGAAGTGACTGAAACAGAAGTCAGTCACAATACGAAACCTAGCAGTACACCTGAAACATGAGAAGGAAACGGAATGAAAGGGAAATGATGGAAAGGAAATCACGCTAGATTCCTTTCACCACCGCAGCATTTACCTATCAACCAGGGAAAATACAAAAAACCTTAGATCAAAGTGGGTGGGAATCGAACCCGCACCTCCCGAATAATAGACCCAGACATTACCGCAGAGCCATCTCGCTCGTGGTATACAGGATTGACCTGACGAATTCTTTGTATGTTTCATTGGTGCTCCTTTACGTGTTTTAACCCCCCTTTAGTTGAAGTAGTGAGAAAACAACATTTTAAGTGAAATATACACTCAAGAATAGGTTAAAGTGCGTTACAGGATGAAAGGCAATACTTCGGACCGACTTTAATCCACACGCTACATAATAAGCGCACTGTCTACGTCCAGTAAAATGTCGTGTCTAATATCTGGAGTGATCTAAATTCTTAAAGCGGTGATACAAGTGGTTGCCTCGTAGTCTGAATAATTCTGCCCACAGTCATTTTATAGTAACTGTAAATGTTTCAGCAAAGTTTAATGTTAAAATGTTACGCTAAGCATATCTAAGGAAAACTTCGCAACACCGCGGAGTACCGTAAGCCCGGTATGTCACATGTTTCGCATCTTGTATTAAGGGGCAAAGCAGTCGCATGACACCCTCTAATTGGAAAATAACAGGCTTTTTTCGAGTTATTCGACACAAAATCATAACTTAAGCTATATGCATGTTCATTTATTTTTGCTTTGGAGTGGATTTCAATGTATTCAGAGAAATATGTAATATTGGATACCTATCTAGCTTAGATTAGGAAAAGCTGTAGTTATGGATTCTTAAAATGAGTGCATTTCCTCTCTGTAGTGGAAAATATATTTCGTAATATTGTTTGTTTAGTAAAAACCCAGTGTTGTTATATATTTCGAAGAGGGTATTAATTCTAATTTTGTGTACAAAGTAAATCTATGTTTCGCTCTCTTAATTAGGGAACACAGCAAGCTTTCATTTATTACAAAGGATGCTGTTTTATTCTAGCTCTGTATTCTATAATCTAATTTGATATCCCTGCACAGTTTTTATAACACACATAGTCTCTTGTTTATTCCAATGTATTAGTGTTGTTTTTAAATATATAATGGAAAATTTATTTCAATCTGTGTCTGTTTTTATGAAAATCTGTTACCTTTATATGCATAGGTACATTTATTTAAACATTTCAGCATTCCTTTCACCCTGATATACGTAGATACGAACTAGTTACTTTCTCATATTCTTTAGTTAGGGAGAACTATGGAATTAAGTACTAACTTGAACGACTGCTTCAGTAACACTGACATCTGTCATGTAAATGAACCTTTTGTTTACCACGTAGTTGATGTTTGTACAGCACGTAAAGAAATATAATCTTAACCTCCGAGCACAGAATTTACTAAATGTTGTTACAAATTATACAATAAGGGCAGATAATCACCTACTTGTAAATTTTGCTCATAGATTAGCATGAAGATGCATAACATTGCTTATTCCTTCGAGTCAGCATAAGTGTGAGACAAAACCATATCTTCCTTCAATGCGATAGTTACATGGATCACTGATAAAGGTGGCAGATCTATCACGAATGCGATGAATGTACAGTACGATTTTTTTCGCCGTTTCAGGCTTATCTGTATGCGCAGTAGTTGGACAAGTCTATTTATCTTCTGGGATGGGTGTTGGTTCAGTTGTAACATAGCAGTAGGCGCGTACACGGCATGAGATACGTTAACATCACCACGGTTCCGAGTGAGTCTTTGTTCCCTCCAACCTCCACTACCTTCTCCTTCTCTGCGTTTCTGCATATTCACGACGAAAACAATCTACCTATGCTTGAGCTTCGCGCATTTATAACCGTTAGGCGGACATTACCCGAGACCCTGTTTACATCTAAAGACAGCACTTGGCCCCATTGCACAATACAGGCCACTGAAACGCAACAACACAGCTGGTGCGGAAAAAGCAATGTGCAAAAAATTAGAGTAGAAATGCAGTACCAAACATAGTATCTTCAGGTTAAGAGCATTGGATCCCAGATGTAGTATAATAACAAGAGTTCTGCATGGACATAATTGAAATCTGACTTTATGAAATATATTTGTCAGTCAAAATGAAATGTAACTCGTACACAAGTGTGTACATACTGTCTCAACAAATGTGTACTGCTACATAAAGAGAAACTATTACATGCGTATATTGTACTGAACAAGGCGGTATTATCACATCGCAGGTTTTGCGTCAGACACACCTAGTGACAGTAACACCATAAACTGATTTCACAATCGGAGATACTAACATGGCGGATTTAAAGTTGATACGTGTAGCTTCCGTTACCCCTTGTTCTTATCCTCCAAATTATTATTTTTACCGTCTTTCTACTCTATAGGTTTCTACTCACTGTTTTTCTGCACCCAGTATATGCTGCTGCTTTCTATTTGCATTGAGAAATACTAAACGATGTAACCTACTGAAATAAAACGTAGTTTTCCTCCTCTGAACCAGTATCTATTAGATATTTTGCCTGAAACCGTACTTTAGCTACTATATACTGTGACGTCTAAACTCATTTATAAACGAGATGCTTTTTGTTTTAAAAGGTTTTATCCAGTAAGTTTATAACAACTGATTTAACAACACCTATATAGTCAATGCGCCAAGCAGGGCAAACTCATTAACCTACTTTTAGCGAAATGCTTCTTTTTCTTCTAGTCTTTGTACACATTCGCAGCTGTCTGCAGCTTTTCCAGGTTTATTTCCTGGAATAATACATAAAATAAATTGCAGAAAGTAATTTACAAAGTTCTAACAAGGGCAGTGTTTCAGCTTGAACTAGAATTTTTGGTTAGAAACTTATACGTAGACATACCTCACCGTGGCGAAGACTGTAAAAACATTCGTTTGAGCAACTGTTCGTTTCGTTAATATATGAGTTATTTACCAAATGCAGGAAACAACGTAGAATAATAAACACGCAAACGCAATAGATGAACAATCTTCTGAATTACTTAATGAAGAATCAGATGTCGCCTGAATTGCATTGTTGAAGTCTGAAGCTTGTACAGGATTCACATAAACAGCTGTCTGCCAGGAACACTAATTCATACTAATACTTACTATGCATAGCAGAGAAAGTAAAAATGTGTTGTAAATTTTTTCAATCTTCTTTCGCCAATTCGAAAATTCCGCAAGTCAGATTAGTTAGATGCGTTTTAGCTGAGCGGAATGGCTCAGGCTGTAACGTCTGTGTCCCACATTCGGGAGGTCGTAGGTTGGATTCGTGCGGCCGACCCTCCTGACCCCTCCATTTCAACTACGTGCTCATTTCACTTCACCTTTAATATGGTTGGACTATTTCAGGATTGAAAGCGTCGGCGAGAGTCTCGGCGTTGCTAGCAGGGGAAAAGGATGCTCTATGCAACACTTCGTCCCCCGGAATAGGAGCGGTCTTAGAGTCCCGGACCCCCAAGTGGGATCTGTAAGCTCACAGGGGAGAGGTGAACCGGTTGTGCCAGCTTCCATCCGGAAGTTTCTCTGTTAAACGGGGGACCCTGATCTCTGTCCTGTCGTGCCTCGTAGTCCTCTGTATCCTCTCAGCTTACCTGCTCCTCTTCTTCCTGGGGGCACACCGTCAGGGGCTTCAGACACAAAAGATCGTGTAGATCGAAGTGTTAAGTCCCCCGCCGCAGTTAGTCCTTGTCCTAGATCTGTTTCATAACCTAATATGTATTAAATGTCACTTAAATACAGTGGTGTACAAAACTTAAGGACGACATGGGTAAAGTAACATAACAAATGAACTAATTAGGTGGAAGTAGATGAAGGTACGGGAGCATGTTGCCAGAGGTCTCTCTCACGTACACAGAAATCTGGATGTCCCATAGCGTGAATGTAGCGAGCCCATAGTGCCAAATGTGTCTGGTCCCGCAACACGGGGCAGTTGACGAAATAGGACAAGACGGTGTGTGGCAATTAGCGAGCAGTTACGGTGCACTGCAGTGGTGTTCTTCATTGTAACATGGCCCATAGTCACCATTTGGATGACTGCACACGGGGAAGAATCATCAGGAAGCTGGAAGAAGGGCGAAGTGTGACAAGAGTTGCTCATGAGTTTGGAATTACTCACAGTATTGTTTCACGTGCATGGAGAACCTTCAAAACCACAGACACTGTTGTCCCAAGGAGAGGTAGTGGTCGACCACGTTCAACTACAGCAGCAGGTGACCGGTACATTTTGCAAAAGGCAAGACGGGATCCACGCCAAACAGCGGGTGCAATTGCAACCACATTTAACAGTACAGCTAGGCACGCAATCTCACGATACACAGTGGCACGGTGACTACAAAAAGGTGATCTCTTTTCCCCACGGCCAGTGTGTTGTATTCCATTGAAGTCCGCACATCGGCGGCACCGTTTGTGATGGTCCCAAGAGCATCAAAATTGGACCAATGAGGAATGGGGTCGCGTGCTATTCTCGGATGAGAGCAGATTCAGTCTAAGTAGTGACTCTCGATGTACTCTTATCTGGCGAGGGATTAAAATTAAATTAAATTGAATTTTATTTATGGGCGCTCTTTAACTGCTGTGTTTCTTAGCGTACCATTCTATATTGGGTGTGAAAGACCGGTAACTTTGCTCAGAGGTTTCTTTATCAGGCTTGACGTGCCGTAAATCTACGACACGGGAGCACCGGCTTTATTTCGGTTCCGAAGGAAGCCTTGCTAAGGTCTTTTACGCCTGAAAAAATCCATCGCCCCCGCTCGGTTTGAACCCGCGACCTCGGGAACTAGAGGCTAGCATGGTAACCACTAAGCCACGGAGGACGACAAAATATGGCGAGAGGTGGGAACACGTAATGAACCCAGGAACATATTTGAACATTATCGTTTTGGTAATCGGGGTGTTATGGTTTGGGGAGGCATAATGTTGCCTAAGCGCACCGACATCCAAATCTTTCAACACAGTACGCTCACTGGTCAACGTTATTGTGATACTGTACTCCTTCCCCATGTGCGTCTTTTCAGGGATGCAGTCGGTCCTGACTTCATTCTTATGAACAGCGCGACCACATCGAACAGCGCAGATGGAGGATCTCTTGGAACGAGAGAATATTCGGCGAATGGACTGGCCTGCCCGTTCCCTCCGATTTAAATCCCATCGAACACGTGTGGGTTGGACGCATTGCAGCACATCCACATGCACTAACGACCATCCAAAAGTTGTCAACAGCGCTGGTGGAGGAATGGAACGCCTACCATAAGAACTGCTTTCCAAACTTGTGCCCAGAATGGGAGCACGATGCAGAGCATGCATTGCTGTCCGTGGTGATCATATGCCCTTTTAAGCACTATGTATATGTTTCTGTAAATCCAGAGAGTCATCATATGTCGTATTGACTTTAGTGTTGCTTATGGTCTATGAATAAAAGTGGCATTTCTGTTCGTCTCATTGCATATTTTGTTTAGTTCCATACCGTAGCAGTTCGCTCTATGTGTGATTCAAGTTTCATCGAGCTATGTTACTTGGTAGTGTCACAGCATGCGAAGATTACTTTCGTCCTTAGGATTTGCACACCAGTGTATTATAAACGTTATACTTGTATAAAATGTCGGAATGAGATAGAGATATAATTTGCGAGAGTGGTTAAGTTTTTCACAAAGCACCTAATGGTTTTATTGAGCAATCAGTTTTCAAATTTCTATTTATTGCACATTTTATTTGAAGGATTAAATACCTGATTAATTCTGTTATTGTTCTATCAACAATATGTAACTAGTTTTGTGTTACAATTTACGTATATAACGTCACTAAATGGATTGCATTGAAACAGTGTTTTCCCATATTATATTGAACTCGCCTAATTAACAGAACAAAAGTGTTTGATCGGTAGCGGACATGTATGTGATTGGATATTTTATAAACATCAACGGAGCAGCAAAAGGCTCATGATGTTGCTTTGTTTACTTGCCGGAAATTTCCCGAAGCCACTTTCTTTTGTATTTCACTGCAATGCATGTTGAATGTATCAATGCTACAAAATGAGTTAAGGTAATTAATTATTCCTCTCTTGTGCTTGTTTGCTGATGATTAATGTGGCGTTCTTTGATTTCTTTTGGTGTCAAAAATTCATTTCTTTCCTTGATTTGGTGCTTATCAAAATGCTTTAATTAGCACTGACAGCAGCTGACAGGATTGTTTATCTCGATACATGAAAGAAAATATAATTGATGTATTCTTTGTTGATCGTTGTGGTAATAATTAAAACAGTGACATGGGTCTGCTTATTTAATTAGTTATAATTAAGCGGTACATAGGTAATCACTCCGTTACCCCCAGTTCTTACCGACATGAAACAGTTAAATATACAGGGTGATTAAAAAATGATTTGGAAAGTAAACCTTATTTATTTTCACTTAAATCCGTATACCGAAACCAAAGTAGTGTGAAGTGATTCGAAAAGTATGGACATTAATACAAGTGTTGGATATGAGGATACCATGTCTTACAAGATGCTTCAGAACATGTCTTCGGCTATCCTACACTGCATCAGAGATGCGTTGCTTAAAATCATCTAGGTGCTGTGGTAATGGAACATATATGGCATGAACCCCCACAAAAAGAAGTCGCAGATTGATAGATCGGGTGATCTCGCAGGCCAAGTCAGCATTGCTAAATCCCGATTGCTGATAATGTCTGCGACCTTTTGGTGCTCGTAACGCTGGTAAAAATGGAAAGAAGTACCATCCTGTTGAAATATTGCATTAGACGTTCCTCTAGTTGAGGCATTAACCATTCTGTTAACAAGTCAATGCAGGTTTGGCCAGAGATAGTATGCTCGTCAAAAAGGACGAATCTATACAGTTAGCTTTTCCAGCGACTTTTTGTAAACAAACTTATTTATTTCCTACAGTATACACCATTATTGACGACAATATATTGCGAAGTGCTTGGATACAGTAGCACGAGCTAAATTGAGCTCCAATGCCAACACCCGAGTTGTAATTCGTGGATTATTGTCTATCGTTTCATGAATTCTTTCCACGTCCGTAACCACGTGGCCGTCCAGACCGAGGTTTGTCTTTTAGAAAGAAATCTCCACCGTAGACAGCACAAATTTTCTGCCGGCATTGTGAGGTGGTTTTACCTTTAGGGTAGTAAAAACAGCATAAGATGTCGGAAATGCTCCTTTTTGCTTTCCATGGTTTGTAAACACAAGTTCACGCCGTCCTATCCAACGTCAGTCACAAATACGCACTGGCATATCCAATAGTGAGTCTGGTTGTTGTTCTCTAAGTCGTAGGGGTGGTTAGGAAACTGGGATAACTTGCGTGTACAGAGGGTTCAGGTTTTTCAGGCGCTATAGATGGAACTTGCGAGCAAAACGAATGAACTTAAGAGACAAGCCAACTCATTAACTACTTCTGTCAGACCATATCATTTTTGTTTCCGTATGCCATTTCAGTAAAACATAAACAAACTTAAACTTTGTACTATCTAGTTTTAATTACCGTGTACTTTCTGCTTTGTAAAACAATTACAATGATTTGTATAAATTTGGGCCTCTCTTATATACACAAAATTTTAAAATTTAATCAAACATTTAATATTTTCTGAACATTTTAGAACTGGTAAAACACTAATGAGCCCAAAGTTGGCAGCTTTGCATGAGCGCTGCTCCAAGTAAATAAAAATCTTTAGAAATAAACATAATGATGGCTGAAAATTTAGAATTACTGCAGTATTATCGGCAGAATTTCTTGTACCTGCAGTGAAGCATTTTGCATGGAATGCAAAAACGGAAGTGGATACATTCCATAGGAATGCCCCACTGTGCTTCAAATATTGGAAATTCTTTCACACAAGCACCGAGAGGATATGAAGTATAGAGGAAATATTCGAAGCAAGAACACAAAAGAGATTCAGCAATCGAACTACCGCTCATCAGCTTGTGCTGAAGTTCTGAACTAACATGTTCTCCTGGGACATGACCCGATTTCATGTTTCTACGTTTTCAAAGGTTACTCACATCTCGAAGGTTACTTCTGGGAGATAATTAGCATACTAACGTGTAATAATTTCTGTGTAAGGTAGAAAAAAGGGATGGGGGAGAGAAAGAGGACAGAAGTTATACTGTATACTTAAACTCGGAGAGAAAGCAGGCTGCGTTTCAGTGTTTATAAAGGATAAATATGCTTCTTTTTCACATTAGCATAAAAATTGAAAGTTGTATCAGCTTTTCTGCTTGAAATTCAGTTGGTCCTTCGAGTACTGAATTTATTCTTTTGAAGGGCGTTCTAAAACTTTCTAGTCCTGACCAAGAAAACACCGAATTAAGAGATTGTTTTAAGCTGTTCTGTATAGTCACCTTTTAACTCTATACATTTTGTCCAACGACTTTACAACGTTTTAATGCTCAGAAAAATATGGTTCGACCAACTGCTGTAATGACATTTAAAGTGACCATCACAAAATGACATATTGCATAAATCTACTCAGAGTTGTAGATATCAAATGACTAACTGTGAAGTAAAGTAGGAAATTACGAATTAGTGAAAAGTGTTTTTAACCTTTTTTTTGTTGTATCAATTCTGAGTTACGTATGAATACTTATGTATAAAAATTTAATAATTAACGTAACCGTTTACATTAATTAATATTTCCAAGAGGGTAATTAACCTTGGCTATAAGAATGCGTAATATTTGTTAAGAGTTAAGAATGCTTTTGTTTTATACCCCTTCAAGGTTCAAAATTTTACATTTCAAACTGGCTTGCAAAACAAACAATTCACATTTCAAGATAACATTAAGGCTTTGTTCGGTGTCGCACGTAATAAATATTTTTTCTTCACGCAGTCAAATGTACTCGCACTTCTTTTTTAATTTGAAATTAATCCACTCTCAAACCCGGAGCACAACAGATAATTTCAATACTATACTCGCCAAACATGTTGTGTAATAAATTTCGAAAACGCCGAAAATGGTGACGGATACCTTGTCTGAAACGGAAGCGAGCTAACTGTTCTACTTGTGACGATGAACGATGTTTTCCCTTCGCTGCTTCTACGCAATCCAATCTGTCTTCCAGTTCGGGTATCTTCCTTGTCCACCGGTGCACCGGTGCATTTTATACATATATATATATATATATATATATATATATATATATATATATATATATATGTGTGTGTGTATGTATAAAATGCACCGGTATATATATATATATATTCGGGAATAGGAAGGTGAAATGAGCGAGAGGGATAAAGGGAGAAGTTGGGGTTCCGCTGTTGCACCCCTGTTAGTGCGCTTGGGTAGGCAGTTGGAGCGAGGGATATTCGGTTGGCAGCCATGACCTTGCGAGGGCCCTGGCTGCCACACATGGGGAGTTTCGGGAGTTCTCTTTGAACGGTAAATTTTATTGTGACTGCGCACCTGTGTGTTTGGCTTGTGATATATTTCAGTGATGGATTTTGTGATGTTTTGTTGCCTGTGTTGGACATTATATTCGCGGCGGTTGTTCTTTGTATAGACCTCGAAGAACTGTAGGTGTGAAGGGTGTGGGGTGAGCGGTTGCGTGTCTGATTGGTCGATGTTGGTCTGTTCTGCTGTGTCTGGTTGTAGGATCTCTGTAGTGGTCAGTGAAGTAGAAAGGACCGGTTGAGTATTCAGGTGGTTGAGGCCGCTTTCCAGGTACCGCAAGGAGGAGGTAACCGCCTCCTATTGTTATATGCAGTTGTGCGTGAAGTTCTTCAGTGTCGACGTGTAGGCGGCGCTGAGAGCGTGCAGGTCCTGGAGAGTGGTCTCAGTGCTGTTTAGGCCGCGGAGATGGCTTCGTTGTGTGTTGCGGTAATGGAGGTGATGGTCTCTTCTACAGAGACCAGTCGGGTACTGCTGATCAGGACCTACACGTGGAAGTCCTGGACGGCATCCTTTGTAGTATGGTCGGCTGCAGTAGCTTGAACTGGAGCTGGCTTGGTTGCTGTCCTGATTGTTGCTGGAGGCACGGAGTAGGCTGGGCGTTGGTGGCGTCGGCGAGAATAGAGGGGCACTGTGCCTGCTCCGTGAAGTGGCTAAATCCATCGCAAGTGGCGCAGTACCTTCGGCGGTTCCTCAGAACGTCTTACGTGCAGTTGGCCGTGAGGTTGGAGGAGCCACAGTAGTGGCAACTCGGTTCAGCTGCGCAGGACATAGCAGTTGGGCAAAGCTGCAACAGTGGCGACATGGTATCTACGTCAGTACCGTCAATGCGTAGACGCAGGCTCACCCTCAAGGCAGCTTGGTAGTTGCCAAGGTCGGAGAGCTCCAGGCGCACGAGCGATGTCGGTCCTCTGCGTGTGAAGATTCTGGTGGCCCTCATTGCAAAGGGGCACTGTTATTGTGCTGCGGTAAGAATGAAGCGTGCCGGGAGATCCCGAGGTACATCGACACACTGTGAAAAATAAGCGTGTCACACCTATAATCTCAGGATTTTATGTGAATTCTCATACTTCAGGTTCGGTAATAAAACGTAACAAATCGCTTGGAGACAAATTTGGAAAATTACGGATGTGGAAGTTTTTGTAAAGGAAGGTCCCACAGTTTTGCAGCAATAACCCCAGACGTGTATGGCGTCGCAATATCTTAATGAAATAGAACCTTCGAAAGGTGTTTCGATACGCTATGTATTTAACACTATCGTTAAATAGTAATTACATGATCGTAGATTTCATATTGAATTACAATATGGAACTCGCCTGAAATTAACTGCCTTTATTTCTTGAGTCAGACTAACGTATGAAAATACGCAGCGTCTACGGCCCAAGGTTATCGTTAGATCGGCGCCGGGCAGTCAGAAGTAAACAAAATAAGTAACGCTCGCCAGTTAAACGCCGGAAGCGCTGTCGTCAGTTAACTAAAATCTTCTCTCGCGAGTTGGTAAACGAGTTGGGAAGTGCGTTTCTGAGGCGATATCAAGTGACTTTGTGACTGATGTGCAGAGGATGCTCCTGTGAGATATTGGAGAAGTCGTGCCTATTTCGTTACGTTCCTGCATCACGAGTAAAGTGAAATGGTAGTAATAACTGACTGAAGTGGTAGGAAATTGAACTAGTTTATATTAGTGAGGTGATAGTGTGATCTAAGTGAAGTCCCAGTGAAAGTTGAACAAGATAAGCAGGGTGAGCTGACAATAAGAATTTAGTGAGGTGACAGTTAAAAGCCGGACAGTCACAATACGTACACACGTTTTCAAAAGTTTCTCAATGGAAAATGCGTAAGCAAATGACACTATTAGTACCAGGGGGGTTCTAAAATGCTTTGGTCGGGCTCTTATAAGTTGTGAATATGGCCACATTACTATCATGGTTATTGAATACCATCCATTGCATGGCGCGTTGTGAACTTTGTCGCATAGGTGTAGTCATTTGTTTGTTACAAGTATGTAACCAAACTAGCGTTAACCTTTCCGTCAAAGTGGATAGACTAGTCGGCCACGATATGAGAGTGCATGAAGGAGGACATGTGTTGACATGCCTAAGTTATCAAGGTCTTGAGATCAGAGTGTACAGGCCTCAGCCTCGCTGGTAAATGCAGCACGGAACAGCGATCTCCACCCATTTGTTCCGTAATGTTTAGCTCCACCGAGAACCCATATCGGTGGCGGACTAACAACAAACACGAGCTGGGATAAAGTACTTAAATTTGATGAGTTTAACCCGAACAGAAATATAAGTGGTTTTAGATGGTGGTTGTACATCCATTGTGACAAAACCGCACAATTCGTCGACTATGATCGCTGATTAAAGTACGTGAATTGGCCGGGACTCTAAATATCTCGATAGGCCGTATGCACTACATTTTACACGAAACTTTGGGTGTGAGAAAGCTTTGTGCTCGATGGTTGCCACGTTTCTTAACAGACCAGAAATGTATTGAAAAAAATTTCACAAGTATTCAGGCTTGTTTAAATCCAATTCCAAAGGGATTTCTCCGAAATTTAATAAACCAGATAAAACATGCATTCACTATTCTGCGCCAAGACGAAAGAGGAGTCGAAACATTAGGTGGCAACAGGTGAAAGGGCACCAAAGAGATCAAAAACGTTCCCACGAAAAGTATGACTACTGCTTTTTGGGCCTCCCATGGTGCGTTGCTCATAGACTACCTCCAGAAGGGCAGAGTTATCACCAATATCTACTACACTTCACTGTTTGACCAATTGAAAGTTCTTATAAAATGTTCACACCGTGAGAAAAAGAAAGCCATTTGATCACGATAATGCGGAATTACACAAGTCTGAATTTGTTGCTGCAAAACTTCATTACATTTGCTTCCACATAGTCCGCCTTATACGCCGGATTCGGTTTTCAGTGACTAATTAATTTTGTTTCCAAATCTTATGAAATGGCTGGATGGACGAGGATTCACGTCAAATGAGGTTGAAGAAGCTGAGACACACACCTATTTTGCGCAGTAGAACCAATTTGTTTTTCTCAGGGAATTATAAATTTACAAAGTCGTTTAACCAAATGTGTTGATTTACAAGGTTATAGGTTGTTCAACGGAAGGAGATACTTCTTCACAGCAATATACAAGATCTATTGTGCCTGCCACCTACCAGGAGGAAGGGATGAAGTGAAGGAACCACACAGGTGGCCACAGGTCGTAGGCAGAGACGCAAGGAAGTCCCTAAAATTTTCAAGCCAGCAGAACCGTGTGTCACCGCCGGATCCGGCGGGCAATAAACGACCCACTAGTCGAGTAACTCTCTGGTATCCACGGGGAGTATATTTCCAGTAAGCATGTATCCTCCCCATCTGTCCCGCACCGCCATACACCACGGGATCTAGGAGCACACCTGAAAGATAAGGAGAATGAAAGGGAAATTAAGAGGAAACAAAAGCATGATAAAGAAGACTCCACCCCAGCAGTGGAGTGACTTCCCGTAGCTTACCCCGTTGACCCCAAGGAAACCACAAAAAAAACCACGAGTCAGAGTGAGCAATCGCCGGGATCGAACCCGGGACCTCCTGAATGCGGGCCACAGATGTTGCCGCCTGAAGTATCCCTCAGTTACAAGGAACTGTGTTGGTGGTGATAAAAGTACATTTATCATAAATCTTGTGTTTTCTTGATTACGCGGATAACTGTTAGAAGGTTTTCGTAAAACTAAACTTAATCTCGACACAGCAACTGAATTTTAAACGCACAATGCTGATATTATCAACTTCCAGTAGCAAATTATTCAGGTTCTCATTCTACAGAAATTGGGCAACCTCTGATAAATGAGGTAATGTAAGTAAGGAGGCAAGTAGGTAGGAAAGAAGAGTTGAAGCATAAATCGTGCTGTAGTGTGTTGATTTTCTGGTTCCTAACACTAGTCTGTCTGCCAAATAATGACACTAAAGTTAATTACGCAACAACAAAAATGTGCGCGAAAAAATACAAAGGCTTGGAATTTTAATAATTTTATCTAAATTTATAATTAATGTAAAAGTGCTTTGCAAGTACATAATTCAACGCAGGAAAATGAGAATAAATAAATAATTTTAATTTACATCGCCACACGCAAACTACATTAACAATGGTGCCATAAAGCAATAAAGCTGATTAAAACTGACTATAGGAAGTATTTTATTTCACCAATAGATGAGAGGAAATGTTTATAATGCAGAAGTTTGTTAGACAGACCCCTCTGTCATAAAGTTTTATTACAGATGTGTTGCTGTGTACTATTGACTGATTGTAGACTATATCCACAGTAACAGTCTAATGCCTCATTACCGTACCGATGATGCAATGGGGTACATACACTGCTTCAGGTAATCTATGTGCTAGAAGCCGTGTGTGTTCATGTAGCCTAGAAGGCAAAAGTGAACCGGTCTGTATACCGTATTGCCGTAAGCTTTTGTTTAAAAAGTCCACTTAATATTAAATGCAGTAACATTTGCATCTGTTTATGGTTAACCAGTTTGTATGCATCCAAAATGGGATTTCTGAAAGCATAGTCTTATATGCCTTATTTATGCACTTCCGTTTATTTTTAATTCTTATTTGTTTCCACGCGCCTGTACTAAAGCAGTAAACAGGTTTCAACGGAGGAATGCTTGAAGCGATTTCTATATAATTTCATATAGTTGTATAGTGCTCGCAGAGAATGCGCTATTTGACACTGTGAAGGAACGGATTCTCCGTGAAGTGGGTAGCGGGCTTTTCCATTAGCGCTAACCGGCGTATGATTGGTCGGAGGGAGGTGCTCTCAGCCGACGAAACGTCTGGAAAGGAAATGAAGCAAGGAGAACATTTAGGTCCTGCTACCTTCTCAGATGTTCTCGGTTCTTCAGTGTAATTATATAAGGTATTATGCTCGAGGTTGAACAGAGTTTATAAATTGAGTACTGTGCTGTTTACTTAGCGAATTTCGTGTGACGAGTACTGGGTTCTCATTATGAGTGAACGATAGAAAGATAGAAGAGGCTAGCAGGCGAATATGTTCGACACTTAAGTGAGTGACCTGAAGATAGCAGAGCCTGATATTTGCGGGCAAGGAAATACTGAAAAGACTGGAAGAAAACTGAGCAAAGTTACAATGTTATTTTCCATAGGAGTTTATAATGTGATAAAATTTGAAAAACAAATACTTAATATCTTATTGAAGATTTTAACATGAAAATTGCATCACAGAAGTCCATAAACTTATTTTTTCTCTAGCAAGCTCTATTATTTAGAGAAAATTGATGGAATTATTTATTTAAGGAATTATTCCATAATTTATGTAGCTGAAAAATTCAATGTCGCAGCTGGGATTTGAACACGGATCTCCCGCTTTCCGTGCGATTGCTGTAACCATCGAGGTACAATGACAACATAACGGTAGGATACGGAATTCCCCTACTGACTCGAGTGTTTTTCCAGGTAAACCAATAAGGTATGCCACTTTAGAGATAGCTATCTCAACGGCGACCTACACTTCGCAAGTGATTTATTCCTGGGTACACAAATAGTAAGCCAACTATGAGGCAAATGTTATTACTATGGTTTAAAAAGATACGTATGTGTGGGGTGAGTGTGCCTGTCAACAGCCTAGTTCAAAATCCAAAACACCAAATACCAAACTTAGTATTTAAGTTCAGGATCTTCCAAAGAAGCGACTAATATATTTTCAACAAAAGCCCAACAACTAAAAATACCCTTTACACGGAATATTCTTTGAAATATCTATTTTCCCAAATCTGTCCAACACTTGTAATTAAAATGTCATAGATATTTACATGACAGATAAGAAGTATAACATGACTTTTCTGGGAATAGCTTGTGTGGTTACCTTTATTTGGAAGACATTTTGTATAACTAATTAACATCAAGAGATAGACAAAAATAGTAGTTATAAAAAATATATATCACTCTAAAAATTTTTACTTCAAACAACCTTTTGTGGTATTAGCCATTTCCGAGATATTCGTTGTTATTGGTTTGAGTTTTTAAATACCTTTATCATGTTTACTTTCTCTATTATGTACAGTAAGTCGGGGAAGTGTTGCGTTCCACCCAAATCTACCGAGATTTTACCTGAAATACATGTTTTGAGGTTTTGGAAACATGTCTATGTACAGCATAACTGAAAAAATAGGATAAATATCAAACTTGGTATTTAGGTTCAGTATCTTCCAAAGATGGGCACAAAGATTTTCAGGAAAATCGCCCTTCACACCAAACTAGCTTTACATGGAACCTTTCTCGAAATTGTTTATTTTCTCAACAGTGCCTCTAACGATTATGTTTAAAATATCATATATTAAAAAAATTTACATGGAAAGTAAAATGCACGGGTATATCTTGAATTTTTGGGGAATGGCTATGAAGTCCTCAATTCGGAGGGAATTTTCTCTAATTTTGTATAACTGGTAAGCGTTAAGCGATAGACGAAAACGTACTACACACAGATTGTAGATCCTCTTAGAGCACACGATTTATTTAAAATGCGTTTTTTTGTGAAATAAACCGTTTCTGGGGTACCCGTTATTGAAAGTTGAATTGTTCATTTCTTGGTTATTTTCTTGAAAGTCCTTTCAACATTCAGTTTTCTCGCGAATGCATGGAAACAGTATTGAATTTTAAGGCCAACATATAGCGTCCAGTTCTTAAACATTTGACTATCACTGTTCTCTTTGTATCTATAACTAAATATGTAATGTAGCTATTTCTGCAAAGATTCATTTGGATTAAAACGTAGTACATAGAAAAATAAGCTTGATTAAGAATAATTTGTCTACCCACCAATAAATGATAAGAGGGTAGAGAAACATGCGATGGTATCTCATCCGTTTTTTTTGTATTGTTTTATTTTTTTAAGTTGCGTCTCTTGTATTTAAAAGCATTTAAACCTCTATCTATTCAGTTTCCTGTACCTTTTATCAGCATGTGTGTTTAGAAAAGTTCAGAACGTCAGTAGTACTTTAATTCTGGATCTGCAGTACATTGAATGATTCCATCAAACACGTGTTTTTAAGTAGGTATACGAGTACTCCCATGAACTTTATTCATGGTAATCGCAGATTAAAATGCTAGTATTGTTTTAATTTACTATCCCACTCTCCTCTAAGCTATCCTTTCAGGCACATCGTTTCTAATACTTCCTGAGATTAGCAGCCAAAATATTCCTAATGAAAGGTTTGCTTTAGTATTCCGCTTCACTTCGAATCGAGACAGAAATGAAGCTGACCTTTAAGGACCTGCAGACGACGTCATATTGCAGAGGACTGAAAATGTATAATATAGCTCTGGCCTATAAATTATTCAGCGATTAGCCAGCATATTCATAACTGTGTAAATGGGATTCAAAATATGGAAACAGGATCCGAAAAAGCATTGCAGCTTTCTGTCTCATTCTCTGTGTGCAGCAGCTGTGCTAGCTAGCTGTGTGTGTGTGTGTGTGTGTGTGTGTGTGTGACATGCAGCACATGACGTGTTCATTCAGAGGCGTGCCAACACACACACACACACGTGCGAAGTTTTTCTATATTTCTTTATCAATAAAAGATATCGCAGTTCACTTTCCCAAAGAAGCTTATTTTATGTCAATGTGCCTCTTAACTCGCTAAGTATTTCATTTTTTCTCATTTACACTATACAATAATCAGTAAAACAAACGATAGAGAAGTTATCCATTTTTATGCAAGTTTCCAAAGCAATTAAGCATTTGTTTATTGCCTATAATGGCTTGACACATTGTAAATTCAGTTTTATGTTGGTTTCTGCAATTTTATTATCACAACAGAAGAAATGGTGTTCTTCGGTCTACACGGGTGACCGAAGTTGTTAAGATACGGACTCATGAATGGGAGGTACGCGCTTCAAATCCCATCAGGACCGCCCTCTCATAACTCGATTTTTTTCAGGTTTTCTTCAGTGATAACTGGTAAATGCAGAGAAGGTACCCAAAACACAGGCTCAGTAGTTTTCCTTCGCAAATATCATTTCACGTACGGGGTCTTCTGTATAAAATCTGACCACTCGCACGGGATTTTGCGACTGGGTAGCAAGACCTGCCATAGCCGGTCTAGCCAGTACTCTGTTTTCGCTTCTCGAATCTGTATTATTATATATTAAGATGCTCATTTTAGAAATCCTTGATTTCATTCATGAAACAAACCAATTGTTAAAATAAATAGAAATATAAGTCTTGTAAGTATTCAAGTTATTTCATTAAACCGGTGCATAAAATATAACAAAATTAGCTTTTACATTATAGAAAATGCTGTATATACAGAGGTCGCTGAAACCACAAACAGTTGTGCTAAGTTCGATATTGATTTTCATGGCGAAAGTTCAATATTTTCGCCAATTTCGCCTAATGCTTCTTCTGTTAACGCTGTACGTCTTTGCATGTGTTTCTTATTTTACACCAAACCAGTAGCCTCAAATTTATTCACAAGGTGAATTAAAGTTCTAGATGGAGGTAATTGTGCAGGAAATTTCAGGATAATTCTTCACGACTGCGACGAAACAATTCTTATTTAAAAATAACATTTACATAGAAACATACGTTGTTCTAAAGATAACTGCCTTCCCATTTGGCAAAAGAAAGTGGACTACTGACGCTAACGACTACGTGGTAACTGAAGGACAGAAAGCCTGTCATGAGTGCGGGGTGAGTGTGACGAATAGGAAGCCAGACGGCATTGGCTCTGACGCACAACACCGAGCGGTGAAGTTTTATACCCAAGACCTACCTAGTATGAGCAGGGTGTACCACCTGTGGTGCCGTATACCTTAAGAATGCAACGTTAAATACTGTTAAGTAGTAGGACGTCAAAATGGACTGAGTTTTATTCACGTTTAAAACCAATACGAGAAAAATTTAATAAGAAAACAGTTTTGGTTTTCTTCCGCAAGTTCCGCCATACGGGATCAGTGCAATGTGAGGTCCTCAAAACCGTAACCAAAAACGAGAATCGGGGAGTACTTCCCCAATAGGTATTAAGAGTCGCCAAAGCGAACATCGCTGAGACTTGGTTTGAGCGATATTACTCTTCAGTAATGTTTAAAGAACTGGAATTTGCGTAGCGAATTCATGCTTCTCGGCGTCTAACATAAAAGGGATGAGTCAGCTCGGTTGTAGTATTGTGGCCGAGTATTGTCTATGACGTATAAGGATTCAAATTTGTTCTGCAGCATATGGTTTTTAGATGAAGCCTATATTCACCTAGACAATTCAGACAATTTGGATTTTAGGGTTACAATGGCCTGCTGTCGTTATACAAAAACCGTATTTAACATCCTTCCAGCAACCTTTGTTTATAAATACGTTCAATAATCTTCAGAAACGTAATAAACAATGTGTGATATGTGAAGGTACACATTTTGAACATATTCTATATCAACGCCATTCACTAACATTTCAGAGTCGCTTGTTTTGCCGTACATTGCAGTAACTAAAGATAAAACACCGATGTTACAATCACATAACATTTTCTACCCATTCTTCCAAAGACATTCTTACAAACGTGTATTCTTCTATCTGCTTCATATTAATCGGGATATGCATTTGCAGAAATGGATATTTTATATTTATTTTCTGGTAGGTATAATGGAAATAGGGAAACAGGTTTCACTCATAGTTAAATGCTGGTCGCCATTGCATGGCTTTGAGATTCCATTTTCTTTGCATAACCAGGAGACAAATCTGATGTGTTGCACTCAATTGATTTTCTTTGCTCTTGTACAAACTACTTTTAAAACCGTTTTTTCTTCATCTGCCTTATTTTAATCGACATTAACATTTTCAGAAATTATGTTATTGCTAATTTTCTTGTGGGTGCAAGGGGAACATGGCAGGCTTTAAGCGATAGTCAAATGTCTTAAGAACTGATTGCTATGTGGTGTATTCCAATCTCTTTGCATGTTCAGGATATTACAAAAGAATAATAACGACTTCCCATTTGAGAAAAAATATGAGTATTGGAAAATTGCAACAAATTACAAGGAATATCTCGGAAATGGTTCATTCGACAAAACAATTGTAGCATAAATTGTGTGTTTTAACGAGCTCTACAGTCTCGGTGTATTAAAATGTTTTGTATCTCTTGCTGTTTGTCAGTTATGCAAAAGTCATTCAGAATGAAAGGACTTATGGGCTCATTCCCAGAATATTTAGGATATACGTTTCATTTGCCATGAAAATATCTTAAACATACGATATTTAAATCAAAATTGTTAAGAGCTATTTCTGAGAAAAACTTTTCAAAAAATGTTCCATGGGTGGTCTGGAGCAGGGGATATTTTGTTTAAAATCTTCGTGTCGCATCTTTGGAGGATACTAAACCCAAATATGCAGTTTGGCATTTATCGGACATTTCGTTTTTGAGTTATGCTGTTTACAGACACACACACACACTTGCGGACATGTTTCCAAAATAATTTATTTGGATTCAGGGCATCTCAAAACATGTATTTACGGTGAAATCTTGGTATCAAACTTTTGGATGGAATGCAATGTTTCCCCTACTTTATATTAGTAGTAGAGAAAATAAAAACAATTCCAAGAAATATGTCAAAAATGGTTAATTTAAAAAATACCCGATATACATTTATGTTCTATAATATATATATATATATACGTTTTTGTGTAGTAATAATTTTGTGTACAAAGAAGAGAACTTTTCAGGCTATTTCTATAAAATTCATGATAGCTTTATTTCTCATAAAATATCTTAAAACACATAGTGTTTTAATCAAAATTCTTATTAAGTTTTGAGAAAATAAAAAATACAGAACATATTTTTATGTAAAGGGTAGTTTTATTTGGGGTATTTTCATGAAAATCTTCTTGTCGCATCCTTGGAAGATGCTGAACTTAAAATATGAAGTTCAGTACTTAACCGACTGTTCATTATTTAGTTATGCTCTTTACATACATGAAATTTTTTGAGAAGGTTTTTTTGGTTTCGATAGCCTCAAAATGTGTATTTGCTATGAAATCTCGGTATGGATTTGTTTTGTTGGAATACAGTAGTTTCCCTACTTATTACGGGTAAGAGGTAGAGGAGGTACAAAATAATGTTTGGTGTTTGTATAAAGCAGATCTTTTCAAAGAGATTAACACATATTCTAAGATTTAATATTTAACTCCAGTGGTGTTATCAGTGAGGTCTTTTATTAGGGCTAGGCAGTGCGTGCTGCGGAAACGTTTGAATGATGGGAACAGTTCTGCAGGTCACATGACGGATGTGCTTACTACAACTAGGAAATGATAATTTAACAGGTATTTTGGAGAATGGAACTTTCAGAAAACATCCATACGTCCAGTTATACCGTTCCAAAATGGAATCCTCTAACTGCAGTAGCGCGATCGTTGGAGTGTGTTTTATAACCGGTTCCAGAAGTAATGTTGTGATGGTAAAGGGTACCTTATATTAAATTAGAGTACAATAGCTACGTGTAAAGTTATCAAAGCAAGGGTAATAGACATCAGCAGACAGGACGTTGAATCGTATTGTAAAATAAAGCCTTCTTTAAACCTAGCAAACTATTAACATTGAAATGGGGTAAAGGAATAGTTATACTTCCCTTAGGAAGAAAGGAAAGGTCGATAATGACATAGTATAGACTGAGGGCGCTTGAAAATGGCTGAGGACTCTGGCAGAAGAATCTGTCCATTTAGTGAGAAATGCTACGTACACTGCCGTGCATAAAAACTGCCCCTATATAGCTACAGTGTTTTTCGCTGCGTAAAGTTTCCATCTTCAGGTAACGAATTTTTTACTCCATCCAGCACGTATCAATTCTGTGACTAGCATGGAAAACAATTCAGGGACGTAAAAACTAACCCATGGTTGGTGTTGATGTGAAATGAAGGGGTGTTTTGGGTACCACTCTACGAAAGCGTTTCGCTACGATTGGTAAACAAGGACCAATTACAATATAACTCGGCCTTCTAGAAAAAGGGGTGAAGAATTGTTTGCATGAGTGATTAAACTGAACCACAGCTACAACATTTACATATATGGGAACTTTCATCTGCGACACGGAGACGAAGGTTAAGTTACTGGTGCTACTAAACGTCAATAAGAAAATGCTAGTTTAGCATGAGAATATACGGTTTAAGTTTTAATGCTACCCTTTGGTAGTTCGGCCGTACTTTTTTGGAGGTGAAGTACCTTGAAAATCTAGTGGCAAGAATTATGCTCGAAAAACATGGTGATCTTGCTGGTAGGGGGTGTTACTAGATTTTTTCGTACCAACATGAACAACTTCGTTCTATTATGGGCCACATTTTATGCATGCCAGTATACATAGTAGGTAGAGAAGATATTGCATTTTAAATAAAAAATCGATACCGGCTTTCCCATGTTTTGAGGCCCCCGAATAAAAATCATTAAAAAAAAAGGTTTGTGTGTCTGAATTGGAAAACTCAAAAACAAAAGATAGGATGAATACCACAATTAGTATTTAATCTCAGTATCTTTCATAGAGATTGGCCATCTCCTTTCAATACTGGAAGTAAGAATACTGATGCGAAATATCCCGAGTCAAGCAAGTAACTTAACAGTGGTTCAAGAGTGTCTTGATTGTATTTTGGATCTGGAAGAATCGGAAATGTTACTGAAAAATAACCATTTTTACAGTGTTGTCGCACTGTGATAATTCGACAGTGTATGTTAGGATAACAGCTGAACTGAATGTTCATAATATAACGGAAATACTCTTGTTGTGATTCAGCATTATTTAAATACTTTCTTTTATTCCTTATTATCCGTATTATAATACTGCCATAATTTAACCTTTGGTCACCAAATCTAGTTATAGTATCCTATACATCTCTGACATTTTTTCAGCGTTTGGTGATAACGGGCATAGGAATTTCTAAGCATTAAATCCAGAATGGAAGGAAATAAGGTTGAACTGTCACTGCACTATAGACAGTGACGTAGGAAGTAACACTCCATTCCCAACCCGCGTACAGTGGGTGCGGACAGCACTCGAATCGGTTTTTACCTGCCTGTCAGTAAATGACCTGTTATTTTGCACGAATCTGGTGATTATGTTTTGACTGTAGACAACTGGAAGCCAACTACTTAACAATTCCTATGCATAATTATAAATTCCCATAAAGCTGATTTCATTTATTCCTCTCCATAACATTCTAACAAACTGAACCTATAAATTTCACTATTGAACATTATGCAAAATCGTGCTCCTACTTCTTACGTAGAAGACCGAATACTTCTGTTCATTTAGGCTAAATTGTTTAGGGGAAAAATACGCTTAAATTGAAGTTTTCAACTATTGGTAAATGCTTTTAAACCATATCTTAACTTTATTTTTAAAAAATTAGTTAAGTAGTTATACTCACAAGAAGCATAAGTGTAGTTTCACACCAGATTTTTTTACCCACTCTTTCATCAATTAGGCACACTGCACACCTCTGTTTAAACCTGAATAAATCCACAGGAGGGATAAGGACACCCGCTGGATCTAGCTACACAACAAATGTACATATTTTCTGTGGCTTAATGATAAAGAGCAACTCGAATGTTATTCAGCGGTTTTCCCTATATAACACTGAATCCTCTAAAAATATCCACAAGAGTTAACATCAAAAAATAATTATAATTATTCTGATCATTTTAGAGAGCAAACAAACGAATTGGTTAGTACAGTGCCTTCGTTTTATGTCAAGGCCACAACCTCCTTCAGCCGAGATGGCAGTATCTTGGGTGTTATGCCACTGCACAGTAGCGGCGCAGAACGTGTCAAGGGTATGTTTATCAGCTGTGAGCTCTCTCAATCGTTGCTTTGTCTTCGTGCGTGAAGTGTTTCGATAATACGAGTGTTGTGTGTGATTTCCTTAGGAATATTATTGTCTTATTAGTGCACGGAAATTCCTGACAACAAATTCACGGTTGAACAGCGTATTACTTTCTCTACTACTATAGTAAGTAGGGAAAGTTTGTATTCCGCCCAAAATTTCGGCAGCAATATTTCACCGGAAATACATGTTTTGAAGTTCCCTGAATCAAAGTATTTTTAGAAAAAGGTCCATATGTGTGTGTGCCTGTGTATGAACAGCATAAGTCAAAAACGAAAAGTTGGATAAACACCAAACCCGGTATTTAGGTTCATTACCTTTCAGAGATGTGACACGAAGACTTTCAAGAAAATCCTCGCACACTAGACTACTCTTTAAATGAAGCTTTTTTCGAAAATTTTGATTTTCTCAAAAATGGCTCTAACGAGTTTTATTAGAATATCATATATTTAAGATATCTTTATGAAAAATAAAATGTATATCTTCAATTTTCTGGGAATGTCCCCAAAAGGCTAATTGACTCTTGCATAACTGGTAAACCGTAAGAGATAAACAAAATTTTCTACACGAGAACTGTAGATCTCGTTAAAACACACAATTTGTATCCTATACTGATTTATGTGGAGTGAACGTTCCCGAGATATTCGTTGTTATTTGTTTAAATTTTCGAATACTCGTACTTTATCTCAAATGGGAATTAGTTATTTGTTTATTCATATCCATTCCATGGAATGCTCCACATAGCAACCAGCTCTTACAAGTTTTGACTATCGCTTAAAGTCTGCTATATTCCCATTGCATCTACAAGAAAATTGACGATAATATCGATTAAGATGAAGTAGATAAATAAGTGTTTGTAAAAATAGTTTGTATAAGAGTACAGAAAGTGCTGTGAGTGTATGTGTAATACATACGTGAAAACGGAATCATGTAGAGAGGTGTATAGACTATTTCAGCAGCAATTTCCTGGTTATCTAGTTGCGGGTGCGCTTTGAGATGTTTGGTCAATAAACTTAGAACATCGAGATCGCTAAACGCTAAAGAATAAAGTTTATAGGAACAATTCCCAAACCATAGACGAACTTAAGGACAGTATAGAAGCAGAAGTTATGAACATTATGCAAGAAGAATTTATGCGTGTGTAAGATAATCATCCGACGATGTCAATAATGTCTTCGCAGATGGACACTTTCTTTCAACAACACTTATAACAAGGTTAGTATTCATTACATATAGGTTACTAACATTCGTGAGTAAGTAACGCGGGAGTTACGGAACGGAAAACCGCGCAGTGTAGCAGACTGTGTGCGGACGATGCATTCGCGCGATCCGCGGCCTTGGCATAAAGCGAAGACACTGTATAATAAAATTAAAGTTTGTGTGCTCCCATTTAACTGCATTATACATAAGGAAAATATAATTAAATGCACAACTCTGCCAGTATGTTTTAGAACAGAAACATAAATATACAATTGAAATTATTACTTCATAAATGAAAATCCATGTGTTCAAAGTTTGGCCTACATCTACACTTAAGGAAAAAGTAAAATTTGGAAATACTCACGGGAGAATGTGTGATTAGCGAGTGATTTGGTTAAAGCAGTATAATTATTTATAAAAGAAATATTTACCTATTTATATCAGACTGGTAAAATAATTAGAAATACTACTATAGAGCTATTGGAACTAGAAATTTCATTGTGATTCGGTATTCGACAAATAAGACGCTTCAGATAAAGTATTATAAACATTTATGAATAAGAAATTCAGCTTGTACAAGATACTTCCCGTTGTTATGAAGCCACATTAAAGAAACAAATCTGCATAAAAATGAGATTTAACCATTTAAGACTTAGTGCTTCCTAAATCGTTCAGCGATGTCAGCCATTTGCAGTTAATCGTTATTATTGGTTTGAATTTTGCAATAATGTATCTTTTGAAAAGCGTTTTTGCTATTTGGTTGTTTCTCGGATATCCGAGAAAGATAATGGAATTTTAGGATTAGTATACAGTGGCTAATATGTTAACATTTCGCTATTCTATTGTCACGGGTGCGCTCTGGTCACGCTACCTTATGCGCGAGTCCTCCTCTGGTCATCCGAGAGTCCTAGATTTGATGTCTGCCGGCTCTTAATTCGCTTTTCTCGGAAATTTTAGGCTAGCTCTATCGTTGCAATCCCAGGGGTGTGGTTGAAATGAGATCATGACAACGTACTCAACTTTGAAACTCGACTTTATTCCAGGAACATTTAATAAGTGTAAAGCGGCCAGAATCATCAATCCCTTATTTACACATCTCATTATATCCTACACCCACCATCTCAAAAACTTTTGGGAAAGCTATTTCTCACCGTCTACAACACGTAGCAGATACAGCGTCTCAGCTCACCATCAGTAGCGAAGCAAGAGGGTATGAGTTCTGGGCGACTTCCTACTTTTATATAGAAATCTCCTGACGCGAACATTCACGTCCATATTGGCAACATGTCTTCTGATTGGGAACTGTTTAGCGTTGTATGAGAGTTAAATTTTTGAATGTTTACCAGTCAGACTTCACCTGGCTCTTGGGGAACTTCCTTCTATCTCCATCTCTTTCACACGCTGACTTTCTCTCTCGTACAGTCTTTTATTTTGTCCAACTCTCTGTTCTGCCACTGACACTTCCAAGAGTTTCACTCTTATCTCCATCTCTTTCTATCATCAGTCCTCTCCCTCTCGTTGCCGCTGTTGTTTTCCAACTCCATGTGTTACAAAGTTCAGTTGCTAATTGTCATCAAGTTACTAGATTGACTTTACCCGTTTAAGAATTTTTACAATATTAAGCAAAAGGAATCTTGACATGTAATATATACTAAATATAATTATTTTTACAATATTTTTGGTATTTATATCTATTCTGTTTACGTCTATTACCCTTTACTTATATCATGTCTGTTATTTATTCTCTGTTGTATTTATTAGTATATCTGTGCTTATTAACTATTAATATTTGCAAATCTTGATTATTTACATATCTACATGATAGTGGTTGAGCTAGACTAGATAAAAGAATAAGCTTTTTGACAGTTAGTGCAAGTTATATAAAATTGTTACATTCACATAACTTTCGTTATCCTTTATCGTTTATTAGTGGGTATACAAATTATTCTTACGTAATTTTAATTTCCACTTCATTTTAATCCAGATAAACAAGATAATATCACATTATACAGATAATGTATACAGATATATTACACATTTCGTTATAGATACAAAGAGAATAGCGATAGTCAAATGTTTAAGAACTGGTCGCAAATGGTAGGCTTAAAATTCATACTGGAATAGCCAGAAACAACTGAAAATCGATGGGACTTAAAAGAATGACAAAGCACTGAACAAATCGGATATCTCAGAAATCGCTGATGACACAACAAAGTTATTGGACAGATCTACACGTTTTGTGTATTACGGTTTCGTCTATCGCTTAACGTTTACCAATTATACAAGATTATACAAAATTCCTTAGAAATAAAGATGATTTCACAGGCTATTCCCAGAAAACTCAACATATACATTTTATTTGTCATGGAAGTATCCCTAACACATAGCATTACATTCAAAATCGTTAGAGCCAATATTTAGAAAACAAACAAAAAATTCAATAAATATTCCATGTGAAGGGTAAATTGGAGTGTTGAAAATTTTTGTGTAGCATCTTTGGAATGTACTAAACCGAAATACTAAGTTTGGTATTTATTAAAATTTTCGTTTCTGAGTTATGCTGTTCACACACGCGCGGGCGAGAATCTTTTTCTAAGAATTCTGTTTTTGGGGGGCATAAAAACATGTATTTCAAGTGAAATCTCTGTATCGAATTTCTGGATGGAATGCGGTACCTTCTCTATCATATACGTAGAAAGTAATAAGCGATAATGGGGAGACAAAGTCTTATTAATGTAAAACATCATATTTTTTTGGGAAACATTTCCTACGCAGCTATAAGCAGTCTTATAATTATTTTAAAGCAACAAATGAAGGAATTGGGTATAATGTGTGTAAAACCAAAATATTTGTTTAAAAATTACTGAGATATGGGAAATTATTTTAAGATCTGGTACTTTTCAGTACTTCGGTCCCTTAAAAGTCATGGAACTGACTTGTAAAGCCAGAAATTATAAAATTTATTAAACCATAGAGTAGAGCTTTTCTACATTCCTCTTCTCTTAAGAGTTCAAAACACGCACTTGATACCACCAGACTTAACTTAAGGAACTTTGGTAGTATAATCTCTTTAGATTTAGCAACGAAAGAAAAGAAAAGAAAATGTTTACAGGAAAGCTAAAAGCTTTGATGAATAGCCTCGTGTATGTTCAGGGTACGTTGCACGTTAACATGCGTCACATCTTAGCCTACAAAGTGAAATTTACGAAACATTGCGGTTTCTTGGGTGCTGTGAAAAGACAAGAGAAACCACTAAGCGGAAAACATTTGACCACAGAGGATTACATTCAGCCTAAGCAAAAGAAATGTGGCAGTATTTACCTGCCTAATGGACCTAAATGCAGTAGCCTGTATTTTTACTTTCTCTACCACGTACATAGTAGTCGGAGAAGGCACCTATTTTCCCGAGGCCGCGGATTGAAACCCAGCGGAAGGCGATGGATTTTTTTTCGGGCGTAAAGGTCCTTAGCATGGCTTCCTTCGGAAGAGAAGTAAGCCGGTGGTCCTGTGTCTTAGATTTACGGCACGTAAAAGAACCCCAAGCTTGATAAACAGGCCTCTGAGCAAAATTACTGGTCTTTTACGCTCAATATAGAATGAGACGCTAAGATCCACAGCCGCTAAAGTGCGTCCATAAATAAAGCTAAGAAGAAGAAAAAAAGAGGTACCTATTGCATTCCACCCAAAAATGTGATACCGAGATTTCATCAGAAATTCAGGTCCTGAGGCCCTATGAATTCAAGAAAAGCATTTTTAGAAAAGATCCGTGTGCGTGCGCGGGCCCGTGTGCGCTTCTTGAACTGCGTAACTCAAAAACAAAAAAGGAAATAAATACAAAACTTGGTATTTGGGTTCAGTATCTTCCAAATATGCGAACGAGTATTTATTAAAAAATATTCGCACCACTAAATCCCTCTTTATATAAAGGATTATTCGAAATCTTTTTTCTAAACAAAGGGCTCTAATAATTTGGTTTAATATCCATAATATAAGATATTTACATTGTAAATAAAATGTATATTCTGAATTTTCTAGGCATAGCCTGTAAAGCCCACTACATGGGAGAAAGTTTGTAAAATCTTGTATAACTGTTAAACGTTACGCGGTGGACGAAAACATCCTTAAACAAAAATGTATATCTCTCTAAAAAACACAATTTATTTCAAATAGGTTTTTTTGGGGAGGGTTCGTACATTTCTGAAATATCCGTTATTAAGGGTTCGAATTGTTCAACACTTTCGTCATTGAGTCATTTTTGTATTCAGCTGTTTCTCACGATTGCGCGCCAATAGCATAGAATTTTAAGGCCAGTACATAGTGTCCAGTTCTTAAACATTTGACTGTCACTAATTCCTTTTATACTTACAACTAAATGCGTAATGCAGGTATTTTCGAAAGGTTTTATCTCGATTAAAATGAAGTAGGAATATAAACTTTCTTAATGGATATCCAATAATAACCGATATAGGTTAGAGAAAGTAATGTGAATGTACCACGTCAGCCGTTTTTATTCCTCCTACTTCTACATTATACATATAATTGTAGCATATATCTTAAAATAACATGTGGCTTTTGTGAATCAGTTTCGTGTAACTAAGTTAATGTATCGTGTAAACGTAAGCACTAAGCATCCATCAACTGTAGGAAGAGCTTTTTATGAATTTTTGGAAATTTAAAAAATAAATTAACAAGTACAGATACGTTAAATTAATACAATAATCAGGATTTATTTATGATACATGGAGGAAATTCCATGCGCATTTTAATATTGGTTCCAGAGATATTAAGTTATTTTTAACGTTTTTGAAGAATTACTCCTCAAGATACACTTTTTGAAAAAACTATGTTTTATAATTAAATAAATTAACACTAAATTACTAAACGGAAGCAATGAATTGGTAACTATCGTAATAGTTTGGAGGAAATAAATCTTAAATATTCGACTCAAAAATATCTACTTAAAATTACATAACTTGACTAATATGGTTGAATGTCAGAATTGAGCATTTTCAAAACAACCATCTCATAATTCTTCATTTTATTATTAAAATGTAGATCTACAAAATGTCATTGGTTTATACGGAAAAGTACATCGTGTGGAATTGTTTGAAAATAAGAATGTGCCAAAAAATAAAAACCGGAAAACTGAGGCAGTATTTTTAATACTTAAATGATTTCAGTCAAATTATATAATAAAGAAATATAATAGCCCGCCTTAAAGTAAAATATGAATGTAATAATATATAAAGAGTGTATATTACAGTCACTGTATCTGTTTATATTATTTTATACATGTAATAATGTTATGTGAATGTATTACGTAATTTAATAATGTAGGAGCTCTGAGATTAATAGGTTAAAAGTTGCTAACAATGAGGTAGCCTTGAGGCAATAATGAATTTGAAAGTTTAATGCTACTAGTCATTATTGAAGTAACAATAATGTAGATTTTGAGACAGTTTATAAATAGCCAAACAACCACCAGAAAAAGCTTTCTTTAAATGAAAGTATTCTATTGGAGTAGGATTAGCCAATCAGAAATTGAAATATACCAAAATTTACAAATTTAAGCGGTAGAAATCAAGTCAGTTGCTTGTAGACAGCGCTCATAACTGGACGTGTTGGTTGTAGACAGCGCTCATAACTGGACGCTTTGGTTGTAGGCAGTGTTCCTAACCAGACGCGAGTTGCGTCCTCGAGAAATTTAATACGTATTCGTGTGAGACGAAAACAGTTTACGTGTTAAAAAGTGCAAGTAATTAATAAAATAATCTCGCAGCTCTCTATATCAGTGAAGTGTTATTTAAATCGTATCAAGCATTAATAAATTTGTGAAGTAAAAATTATAATCTGTGTAAGCCTACATTCTGCAGCTGCACCACGCCTGCAAAGAAATCCATGTCTCTAAAAAATATTGACGCATCCGAGGCAAACATAAATATATAATATTTAAAGAAACGGTTAAATTACAAAATTAATATTTTTAAATTTTTGGACGAAGGCTACCAGGTACCATACGTGCGGTTGCAACTTCTTCCAGTTATTGTTGAACTACAATAAAACTCCTACTTCAAATTGGCTTTCTATACGTGAAGCAACCATCTTCTTATTGGCTCCCACAACTTGGGGCAGAAGCAAACCTACTTCAAATTGGCTCCCAAAGCGTGGGGCAAATAAAATACAACTCCTCCTAAAATAACAATTTCTTCCAAACAAAGAGTTAAAAATTATACTGCTAAAATAACACGTTTTGTTACTTAAAGCTACTTAAAAAGCATTTAATGGATATATAGGTCCTCCTATCTTTTTCTACTCCTCTGGAACAATTTAGTGTTTAAAGTTTCCTGAGCCCATCTCTTATATATTGACAAAACTACAATTTTATACGAATCGATGCTTATAGGCAGGCATGCGATTCGCTTTATGAAATGCTTTAAAAAGTCGTACAGCTATAAAAGCTGTATAGAACTAATATAGAAGTGTGTTAGTGTATAATAACAATGAAATCTGAGTTTATTTATTTTACCAGTGTTTGGTCTTTTTTCACAGTGGAGTATTCTTAAAACCCTTTGCCGTAAAGTGTGTTACAGTTGTATTGCTTTTATTAACTTCAGATAAGTTGAAATTCCGTAATAAATTTTGAGTGAGTATAAGGGGATATCGCATTTATTCTTGCCTGATAATACTAATTAGCCTTAAATGGGTCAGACATTCAGGATCTATGTGCCGCTTGATTTGTATTGTAAACCTTCCTAAAATGTGAAGCTACACGTACCCTATCTATGTTTTCCTCTAACGTGTTACTACGAAACAAGATGGGTAGCATATTTGTTAAAAGAATATGATGTGAGACATTCACATGATTTTCTCTACCCTCTAGCTTTATTACGATATACAAACTATTCTTACTAAAGCTTATTTTTGTGTCTACTACATTTAATCCAAATAAACCATTGCAGAAATAGCTACATTACACATCTATTATAGATACAAAAGGAGCAGCGATAGTCAAATGTTTAAGAACTGGACGCTATATGCAGGCCTTAAAATTCCATACTGTTTCTATGCAATCGCGAGAAACAACCGAAAATCGATAGGACTTGAATAACAAGTATTGAACAATTCCAACCTTTTAATAACGAATCTCTCGGAAACGGCTTATGCCTGAAAAGTTTATTTTAAGTAAATTGTGTGTTTTAAAGGGATCTACATTTTTTGTGTAGCACGTTTCATCTATCGCTTAACGTGTACAAGTTATACAAGATTATACAATAATTCTTTCCGAATGAAGAGGACCTTCTGATGTCTAGGCTATTTTCTAGGCTATTCCCAGAAAATTCAAGATAAACGTTTTATTTGTCTTGTAAATATCTTTCATATATGGTATATTAATCAAAATTGTTAAAGCCATTTTTATAAAACCAATTTTTCGAAAGAAGTTCCGTGTAAAGGGTAGGGGATTTTGTTGTAAATCTTCGTGTCGCCTCCTTGAATCATATTAAACTCAAACACCATGTTTGGCATTTATCCAACTTTTTGTTTTTGAGTTGTGCTGTTCAGATTCACACACAGACACGGTCATGTTTCCAAAAACGCTTTATTTGGATTCAGGGCGCCTTTAAACATGTATTTCGGTGAAATTTGGCATTGAGGTTCTGGGTGAAATGCATACTATACATAGAGTACGGATGTGACAAAAATCATAATATTTTTCACTTAGTAAAAACATTTAGATTTGTTGGTTAGCCGTCACATATTTTTACTTTCTCTTCTGCTTACATATAGCAAGTAACGAAAGTATAATATGTATTCCCAACAAAAATTCAAATCCGAGTTTTTGCCAGAAATACACGTTTTGAGACTCGCTGTATGCAAAAAAAAGTATTTTAGAAAAGTGTGTATGGTGTGTGTACGTAACATAACTAAAAAAAAATCTAATGTGTTACACTCACATGACCTTCTCTACTCTTCTACAATCTAATTTTGCAAACGCTTATTCTCCATAAGCTTCATGTTAATCGAGATATCGAGATGTCAATCTTATTGCTAATTTTCTTGTAGATGCAAGGGGAATATGGTAGCTTTTAAGCGATAGTCAAATATTTTAACGCTGGTTGCTATGTGGAGTATTCCATTCTCTTTGCATGTCCAGGACATAAAAAAATCTGATGTGTTACACTCACATGACTTTCTCTACTCTTGTACAAACTATTTTTACAAACGCTTATTCTCCATATGCTTCATGTTAATGGAGATATCGAGATGTCAATCTTATTGATAATTTTCTTGTAGATGCAAGGGGAATATGGTAGGTGTTAAGCGATAGTCAAATAATTTAACGCTGGTTGCTATGTGGCGCATTCCATTCTCTTTGCATGTCCAGGACATAAAAAAAATCTGATGTGTTACACTCACATGACTTTCTCTACTCTTGTACAATCTATTTTTACAAACGCTTATTCTCCATATGCTTCATGTTAATCGAGATATCGAGATGTCGACCTTATTGGTAATTTTCTTGTAGATGCAAGGGGAATATGGTAGCTTTTAAGCGATAGTCAAATATTTTATCGCTGGTTGCTATGTGGAGCATTCCATTCTCTTTGCATGTCTAGGACACAAAAAAATGAATAACGAATTTGAGAAAAAGTATAAGTATTGGAAAATTTAAGGAAATAACAAGCAATATCTCGAAAACGGTTCACTCAACAAAAGAAATGTATATGATATAAGTTGTGTATTTTAACGCGATCTACATTTTTTGTGTAGTAAAATTTTGTCTATCTCTTATGGTTTACCAGTTATGCAAAAGTCGTTGACAATGAAGAATACTTTTGGAGACATTCCCAGAAATTTCGAGATATACATTTCATTTCTCATGACATTATCTTAAACATATGATATTTTCATCAAAATCGTTAGAGCTATTTTTGAGAAAATTAAAATTTTCGAAAAATCTTCCATGTAAAGGGTAGTCTGGGGTGGGGGGATTTTCTTGAAAACCTTCGTGTCGCATCTCTGGAAGATACTGAACCTAAATACCAAGTTTGGTGCTTATCCGACTGTTCGTTTTTGAGTTATGCTGTTCACAGACACACAGACACACACACAGACACACACACACACAGACACACACACGGACATGTTTCCAAAAATGCTTTTTTTGGATTCAGGGGGTCTCAAAACATGTATTTCCGGTGAAATCTCGGTATCGAATTTTTGGGTGGAATGCAATACTTCCCCTACTTACTATACGTAGTAGAGAAAGTAAAAATAACTAAGTAAATACCAACCTCGGTATTTAATTTCAGCATCTTCCAAAGATTCACGAGGTAATCCTCCCAGCTCAATCTACCCTTTAATGTAAAAATTGTACAAATATTTAATTATATCAAAAATGGCTATAACGTTTTGGATTAATTGCCATATTTTCAAGACATTTACGTTAAAATAAGCTATTTCAAAATTTCTGGGAATGGCCTATGAAGTCTTAATTGCGAAGGAATTGTGTATAACTGAAAAACGTTAAGAAAGAGACTAAAATGTATTGGTCAAAAACTGCACATCTCTTTAAAACCCACAGTTTACTTCAAATAAGTTTTTCGTGACATCCGCCATTTTCGAGAATCCGTTATTATTTGGTTTGAATTGTTTTTAAAGCTATGTAGTACTGTGGTTGATTCTCGTGATTGCATATAAGGACCCGATTTTTAAGCTATTGACTATAATTTCGGATTGCTATATCCCCGGATTGCTATATCCCTTTGTACTGTGCAGTATATTATATCACAACATTGTGAATGCCAGAGTGATTGTAGTGTAAATTTACATTATTGTATGACAATGATTTTAGATGTTTGTTAGCCATAGGCGTTGTTAGGAAATAAGTTTACACGGCCTCACTGAAACTGACAATAGGAGTGGGTAACAATGAAGCGATGGGGTGAGTTGTTTATCACTTAGAAGTGACAAACAAATGACGTCAGGGTAGCGTGCCTTTCTTTAGAAATGGAGGGAATATCTTACCTAGAGTATTAATAATTATGATTGGCTTACAAAACAAAGGCTAATGTTGGCGCGATTTAGTAACCAATAGTAGCTCTATTATAATGTTTAGGTATATCGGGGTGAGGGAGTATAAATTCTTGAGCCAAAAGCAAGTAACGCGCAGTTCTACAGAATAATTCACGAGGTACACATCGTGCAATTCTCAGCAATCTCTCGCGAGGTACACATTACGCAGTTCTACAGAATCTCTCAATAAAACAATAACAGGCGATCAGCAAATAAGATAACAGGAGCAGATTACCGCGACAGTAGCTATAACAAAATGTATAATGGAGCCATGGTGTATACAGATTAAACATTAAATACAGAAAAAAATCTGATATATTGCACTTGCAGTACTTTCCCTACTCTTGTATTTCTTAATTCTTTTTGAAATAAAAACTATTATTATTTTTACAAACTATTTTTATATACAGTTATTCTACATCTATTTAATATTAATCGACATAAGCATTTGCAGAAATTTATTGCTAATATTTTGTGGGTGCAAGATGGAATAAGGTAAGCTTTAAGTGATAGTCAAATCTTTTAAGAGTTAGTTGCAATGTGGAGCATTCTACTCTCTTGCATGTGCAGGACTTAAAACTATTAACAAATTCCCATTTGAGAGAAAGTATAAGTATTGGAAAATTCAAACAAACAACAAGGAATATCTCCGAAATGTTCACTAGACCAAAATAAATAAATAAATAAAATGTACAGGACATAAAGTGTGTTTTAACGGGCTACTTCTTTGTGCAGCAAAATTTTGTCTATCTCTTAGGGTTTAATAGGTATGCGAAAGTCATTCAGAATGAAGAGGACATTTGGAGACATTCCTACAAAATTCAAGATATACTTTTGATTTACCATGAAAAAATCTTAAACATACGATACATTAATCAAAATGATTTTAGCAATTTTTGAGTAAATCAAAATTTTCGAAAAAATTGTATGTAAAGAGTAGTCTGCGGGGATGTTCTTGAAAATCTTGGTGTCGCAATCTTGAAATATATTAAACTCAAAATCACCAAGTTTGGTATTTATCCGACTTCCCGTTTTTAGTTATGCTGTTCACAGACAGCCACACAGACACGGACATGTTTTCAAAATGCTTTATTTGGATTCAGGGCACCTGAAGACATGTATTTCCGGTGAAATGTGGGTATCGAATTTTTGGGTAGAATGCAATGCTTCCCCTACTTACTACCCGTAGTAGAGAAAATAATAATCTTTCGTAAGAACAGTTTCTAGAAGCTAAATAAAAACAAAACGATAGTGAGTGGAGGAAGTCTATGGTCACGGATTCTCGGCATTAAAAGTCGAAAATTCGTGGTTAAAATCCCGGCTGTGGCTTTGAATTTTTAATTAGGATACTACCTTTTCAAGTTTAGTCTGCTCACGGCATGTGTTGAAGAATGATCATCGTTGATTGACCTAATTGTGCTTAACTCTGTAGACCGGGACTTAGAGTTCTTACGATATTGTGAGTCTCCATTGAGAACACCTAGTGATTTACCCAAAAAAATGGGAGTCAGTAATGGAATTTGTCATACCAGTTTTTTGCCATGGTAGCCCAATTGATTAGAGCAACGGCACGAAAAATCGATAATCCGTGGTTCAAATTCCTGTTGTAGCATTGAAATTTTCAGCCTGATTATAGCTGCCCTAACGCTGCCCTACATAAGTCATGCGTGAAGAAAAAAGAAATTACCTATTCACGTAGCCTTATCTCTTCAGAAATCAACAAATTCCTTTAGACGTTATTCTTCGTTCACTAGGCATTAATGTACCTACACAGCACTTCTATTTCAATTCGGTATCCTATGCTTCTGATGTAACACGAAGCATTAGCACCTCATGCATATTTTCATTTTGCGGATCTTGAGTGGGCGGAGTTGGAAGCCAATCCAATGCAGTTCAACCCACCATCCATCAAATAACGCTTTTAACTGGATTCTGTGGCGGGCCAGGAGTAGCGCCAGAACTAATGACTAGGACCTGGTCATATGCACTTGCCCTCGAAAACAATTTATCACGCTAGCGTCACTTGTTCTTCATATGTGATAACAGTATGCATTTCTAGGGCTCTTCACTTCGACATTCCAAAATAGTCATCCCTTAAGATGGTATACTGTGAAAGCAGCATTCCGCCTCTATGGCACACAGTAAAGGTACTAGATACTTGTACCTGTAAAAATTGTATATGTCGTGAATTGCTATATGCCACTATTTTTAAAAATTCCGATGCGTTACATTCACATCACCTTCGAGTCTCTCTATAGTTTATTAGTGAGTTTATGAACTATTCTTATTAAATCTTATTATTTTCTCTAGTACGTATAGTAGGTAGGGGAGGTATTGCTTTCCACTCAAAAGGTCAATACATGTTTGAGGCTAAACTAAATGTAGGAAATTGAACTTTCCGCCTTGACAGCATGAATGGGACATGGATAAAAAAACAGCATCCTCAAAAACTATTTGCAGCAAGATTACGAATTAACATTAGGAATGTTGAAGATTCATTTAAAAATAAATAAACTCGTCAAAACTTATGCTGAAAATAAAATGCAGTTTTAATTTTTCGAAGAAGTGGATTTGAATGACTATTTTTGATTTGAACCCCTCTTTACTCCCGGAGCAAATACTGACGTTCATAAGTATTCGCCAATAAATAGAATCATTATCTTGTATAACAGAAGGCATTACTTAAAATGTTGATGTATTCAACGCAATTTAAAACTACAGTATTAAATAATTCTTTATTAGTCTGTTTGTTGCAACCACATATTCCTGAAAACTTTATTTTATATTTTCCTTCTTTGTTGTTTTTATGTTTCCTCTGTTATGTAGAGGTGCATTTGTTTAATATGGCTTGTTATTGGGCGTCTACCCGTTATGTTCATAAAAGCAAATAAATAGATCAATACCTCCAAACAGTTACATAAGTAAAAGTTACATAACCGATTATTATTAAGACTGCAACATCGGAGTCGTTACGTTTGTTTAGAGTCGTCTTATAGGCGAGTACAGCTGAGTCAAGTGTATTGCCGCACAGTGTTCACGTAGACGAAATGCTAAAGGAAAAGGTACGGAAGTCCACAACGTTGCAAAACTATGTATTGGAGTATGGGAAGAAGGTTTTGTGTATTATTAACGAAAACCTGTATTACATACCGTGTAATAACACAATTCCTTCTGCGCATTACAGCTCGAGTAGTGTGCGAAAATATCTCGACACAGAAGCATACAAGTATTGTATTGCAAAACGTGAGGACCTCCTCCTCACCTCCATCAAATCAATCGTTTAATAAGAACTATGGATTTATTTCTGTCGATATTTCGTTATATAAACTACAGGATACGAAGTTGCGGGTTGTAATTCCATGGAATAAACTGACATAGAATCTTATCCATGTGTACATTGTGACGTAGCGTTTTTGCATTAATGATTTAATAAAGATATTTTAGTTATACCGGGTGTTTCAGAAATACTTTTACAAACTTCGGGTACGGGTTCCTCACACCAAAAGAAGGAAAAAAAGTTCATATGAACATATGTCGCATAATTCTTGGTTTTCGCATTATTCCTGTCACAATGAAAGTTTGAGTTCAATGGCCTTCGGGGTACAACCTCAAAACTTCATTTCTCTATGCATTCATAGAAGGCGTTGACCCATTGTACTACATACGGTAGATGGCGAAGTGTTGCCATGGAGACTTGTTTACATTTGTCATTAGTCTGTCTTCACCGTTTCAATTCTGTACATGTAGTTAGTTAACTCCACGTGTTTCGTTCCACCATAGCAGGATATTCAGTTTGTGAACAGGCAGACATGATTTTTATGTATAGTCGCACGAATGGTAATGCACGCGAGGGTGCACGGCTCTATCAGATGGAGTTTCCAGACCGAAGACAACCGAGTCATCCAAACTTTGACGCTGTTTATCGTCGCCTTGCTGATAAATGTGACAAATGCCTGGCTCCGGCACATTTTAGTTGCATTGTTCGAGATGCACTGACTGGTATCTACCATGACCAATGGATAGGCAGAGAAGGACCAGTTCCATGGCCTGCACGTTCTCCCGACCTCAATCCTGTGAATTTTTATCTTTGGGGGCATCATAAATCATTGGTTTATGAAGCAGCCATCCCGGATGCAGAAACGCTTCATCGACGTGTCATGGAAGCCTGCGAAACCATTCGACACCATCCCGGAGTTTTTGACAGGGAGCGACATTCCATAGAAGCAAGAGGACATTTTGAGAATTTGTTATGAGTTTTGTGTGTTATAAGTGTACCACTGTGTTGAACACCTAACGAGAAACCAAAGGATTATGGGACATATGTTCATATGAACTTTTTTCCTTGTTGTGGTGTAAGGAACCTATACCCGAAGTTTGTAAAAGTATTTCTGAAACACTTTGTATAAGTCAGTTGTATATGTTATAAATAATATTGCAGAAATAAAGTGCATGTTCGCGAGACATGCGTAATTCTTCTTGTGTAGAATGTACCACGCGTGATCAATGTCAGCCCTTATCGCTACAACCTTGCCTTGCTATTCTATACGCTTTCCTCTAAGTAGCGACTCCGAAGTCGCAGCCCTAGTTACTTTGATCTCTAAAAAACAGCATAAGTATTATTATTTCTTTTATTTCTTGTTTGTTCTAACAGTCCCTTAAGGAGTGACGTGATTTCAAAAATTTAACAGCCACTTTACCAATGTTTTAAATGTTGTACGACTATTTTGATATATTATAATTTCCTATTTTTATATAATTCTTTGCGAAAAATTGATTTTTATCTCGTTAGTATGTTACTTACTGTGATACCTTGGAAGCAAGAAACGTGGATAATGAAAGAAAAGGAAGCAGAAAGGCGGGAATAAAGTACAATTCTAGAGATTTATAAGGGTAACTTAGATCAAGTTTCACGCCATAGCAACGCTTTTGTTTTTCGAGAACCTTATATAAATCAGTGCGACGCAGGTCTTTGCGAGACAACATGCAATATGTATGCTGTTGGAAGCTTTTCGCCTTTCTTTTGACACTTTTCTTGCTTCCTTTCCAATTCATGAGCTTCGTTAGAGGTTGTGAAGGCGGAAGCTGTTTGTTTGGTGTTCGTAAACCAAAGAGGTGACACCAATCGGATTGCTGAATCCTGGCTTCCAATTTGCGCTCTCGGCAAGTATTGATGCTTTGCCATAAAAATGTTATATGCATGGTAGTTCTAAGAGTACAAACAACCTGTATAGTATGTATGTGTTCTTTTTTAAAGAATAAGTTGTTCCAATCATCATCCTGTGTTCCTTAAATCTTCTGTTAGGTTTCAATATATTACAGAGTATAATAATATAAACAAATGTCCGCTAAGTTTGCCACGTTGCAGTAAATGTCGATATTGATAACTAAGATAGGAAGCAATTAGTTATTAGATATTTCTCATACAGTATCTTCTCACTTTATAATATCCACCATTCGCCCACTCGAGGTTTGCGATAAAACTCGCTGGAACACCCACGGATTAAAATAAATATAATTCTCTATTGATATTAGATGTAGTTTATTGCTGCATGACTTTAGAGGGGTGAGATTTTCTTCTTGTTATCAGAGACATGGCTTGTAGAGTATAATTGCAATTAATTATCATAAATACACGATTTGTCTTTCTATTTTAATCGTATTTTTACTTAAGAAGTATAGGTATATACACAAAAGAATTACAATCTGTTTCAATCTTGTTGTACTGAAGCTATTCGTGTGTTGTAGTTAATTTATATTTAACTTGCCGAGATCTTAAAAAAACATTGCTTTCGCATTATCTCTTAGCGCCTTATACTCGTACAATCCGATCGTTTTCAAATCAATAACTGCTGAATTATACCTTTCATGTATTAATAACTGTTCAGATTAACAAACTATCTTGTTTCTCGTAATGCGTCTGGTCATGCTAACTTCCGAAATTCGGTAGGTACACTTTCTTGCTGTATACGGGCGACATTCAATCGATCATTTGAGGCAGTGTTTTTAACACTTAAATAATACCAGTCTAATTATGTAATATAAAATTCAATAACAGCCCGCCTTAAAGCAATATGTGTACAATATAGTATATAAAATGTATGTAACAGTCATTGTATTAATGTTTATATTATTGTTTACATGTTTAATAAAGTTATGTGAATGTATTATGTAATTTAGTAATGTAGGAGTTGTGAGCAAATAGGTCAAAAGTTGCTAACAATGAGGTAACCTTGAGGGAATAATGAATTGGAAAGTTTAATAACGCTACTAGTAATTCTTGGAGCAACAATAATGTAATTTTTGAGACAGTTTATAAATAGCCAATCAACAACCAGAAAAAGCTTAAGTTAAATGAAAGTATTCTATTGGAGTAGGATTAGCCAATCAGAAACTCAAATAGAGCAAATTGTACAAATTCAGGTGCCAGTTGCGAGACGCGTCCTCGAGAAGTTTAATACGACGTATCCAGTGTGAGACAAAAATTCATTACGGCGGATATTATAAAGTTTACGTGTTTAAAAATGCAAGTAATTAATAAATAATCTCACATCTGTCTATATCAGTGAAGTATTACTTAATCGTGTCAAGGATTAATAAATGGAGTGAAGTAAAAATTATAATTTGTGTAAGCCCGCATTCTATAGCCGTATCACATCCTGTTAAGAGAAACGTGATTCTACAAAATAAATACTGACGCAGCCGAGGCAAACATAAATGTATATAATAATTAAAGAAACGCTAAAATACAAAGATGATTCCTAAAAGTTGGGGTGAAGACCACCGGAACGTGAACGTTGGGGCGAAGGCCACCGGAAACTTTGCACAATACGTGGTTGCAACTACTTCAAGTTCGGCTCCCCAACAGTTAAACTACAATACAACTACTCGTAAAACACTCCTCCTTCAATTTGGCATTCCATACGTGAACACACACCCTTCGTCACAGTTTAAAACTGGCCGGCGTCTGAGAGGCGAGAGCTCGAATCGGCCAGAGTGCTCTGGACAGCCAGGCTTTGTCCACAAGACTGCTTATATTGTTGTAAATTAAATTGAGTTTTATTTATGGACGTTCTTTAACTACTGTGGTCCTTAGCGTCCCATTCTATATTGGGCGTGAAAGAGCGGTAATTTTGCTCAGAGGCCTCTTTATCAGGCTTGAGGTTCTTTTAGGTGCCGTAAATCTACGACACAGGATCACCATCTTTACTTCCCTACCGAAGGAAGCCATGCTAAGGATTCTTACGCCCGAAAAAATGCATCGCTCTCCGCCGGGTTTGAACCCGCGACGACGAGAGCTAGAGGTCAGTGGTACAAGGTTGTCTTATTGTTCCTCAGGTTGCAAGTTCAAATCGTCGTGGAAGTACTCAAGAGCCTCTCTTTTTCATTTTGAATACAGGAGATGAACTGCAACAGTTCCCTTCATTTGTTATGTGTGCAGCGTTTATTTAGTAGCCGTTATACCGGTAGATGGCAACCATGGAATTAATTTATCGGTCGAGAGGAGTTATCATACTGAGTCAATTTAATTTTATTACCACAAATCCAGCAATATTGTGTAATTATATTTGTAAGTAAAATGAAGTAACAAAAACTATTTTATTTAAATATGTTGTAGTAAAACATAACAATCCACTAAGAATAATCGAACTTGCAAAGAAGTTAAGTGTGGACGTAGCCCAAATCTATATAAGTGACTCAGCTCTCTCAGCTATCTGGCCGGTAATCGCGAAGCGTGTTCCGCGCGCTATATTCAGTATATGTTTATTATTGTCATCGATACATTTCCTTCAAACTATCTAAATAAATACATGAAACGTTTCATATAGTGAGATAATTATTTTCTCTACCGTGTACATACTAGGTAGAGAAGGTATTGCATTTTACCAAAAAATTCAATATCAGGATATCACAGGAAATACTTGTTTTGTACCCCGTGAATCCAAAAAAGCATTTTTATAAAAAGGTGTGTGCGTGTGCGTGTGCGCGTGTGTGAGAATAGCATACTGAAAAACGAAAAGTCGAATAAGTACCAAACTTGATATTTAAGTTCAGTATTCTGCAGGGAAGCAATACTGAGATTTTCAAGAAAACCTTCCCACCGAAAACTGCACTTTATATTTATCATTTTTCGAAACTTTTTGTTTTCCAAAATATGGCTCTAAGGAATTTTAATTAGGTATCTTGAAAGATATTTACCTAACAAATAAGTTTAAACTTTAGATTTTTTTAAATAGTCTTTGATGTCCTTTTCATTCGAAAGCAATTTTGTGTAATCTTTTATAACTGGTAAACATTAAGGTTGGAGGAAAATGTACTATACAAAACATGTAGATCTCTTTTGTGTAATCTTTTATAACTGGTAAACATTAAGGTTGGAGGAAAATATACTACACAAAACATGTAGATCTCTTTTAAAACACTATTTATTTAAAATAATATTTTTGTAGTGAAAACCGTTTCTGAGATATCCGTTGTTATAGGTTCGAAATGTGCATATTTTGGTCATTCTCTTAAAGTCCTTTCAGTTGTTTCTCGCGATTTCATAGAAACAGTATGGAATTTTAAGAGCCAGCATATAGCGTCCAGTTCTTATATATTTGACTATAACTGTCTCTTAGTATCTATAATGAAATGTATAATTTAACTATTACTGAAAAGGTTTATTTGGATTAAAACGTAGTAGATAGAAACATATGCTTTAGTAAGAATAGTTTATATATAGTCAGTAATTAAGCATAGGAGGAAGAGAAAATCATGTGAATGTATCTTTAATTTCTGCTATTACAATTAGGATAATGGCTGACAGAGCTATGTGCGATATATTTCTGTCTGCATTATATCGAGCATACAGTGGAATTATATTTATAACTGTGTGGTGTTTATCTAGGTTTATAGACCTTTTCTAAATATGATTTCCAGTGCCCTAAATACACCTCAGGAGAGCAATTAAGCACTACTGTAAAACGAGGGTGAGGATTTAATTTGTACACAGCTGCCTAATTACTTTCAAAGTTAAATGTGTAAATTATCTAGCTCTCGATTAAAACATTTAGGACCGGGAAACTTTTCTTATGTTGGATATTGATTGTTTTACAGTGTCTGTAAAATCGGAATACGTGTTATTGTTTTCAGGAATGGAGATTGGCGCAAATGCATGCGCAGAAATGGAACTATAAAGAACACAGGTCAAGGCGTTGGTGTGTATTTGGGTAAATGCGTTCTTCCTACTAACATATCTCCGGAATAAAGCTTCCAATATTTACAGAGGAGATAGTATGCAAAAAAACGAAAAAAAAGAAACACAGTTCCTGTAAACATTGGTCCTAAATTTAGTGTCTGCTGAGTTGTCTAACACTACGTCAATGATATCGTGTCTTTGATCTACTCTTTACAATAGGTGCTCGATGTGGCCGACGTCAATTTCAATGCCACCTTCCATCCTGCATCTCATAGAATCACGCATTCTTTGTAACACATCTGGTTGTTACCGGATTACGTCACAGGCATTGAACACGCGTTCTCGTGGTATCTGCACATAACTTATGAGACTGCATAAGCCATGGTCTTTAAATGTCCCCAAAGCCAACAATCTAAAGCGTTAAGGTGCGGAGAAAGGGAAGACCATGATTTTGATCCTCCATGACCAATCCATCGCTCATGAAAGATTCGTGTTACCCATTGCCTAACCCTATAATGAAAATGGACTGGTGTCCTGGTTTAAAGGAGGAGAAGGAAACAAATTACAATACTGCAGTGTCACAAAAAAATATTGTCATTTGAGCACTACAGTACACCTGACGTAAATAACATTCCTGACTTACAGAACAATACATATATAGCACGCACTGGAATACTGTAGGTTAACTACTCTTGTGTTCTGTTCTCGCTAAATACACCATATGCAAACACGATGTGCTGCGTAGTAACAAACCTCTACGTATAATGCATTATTTGTTATGCATCTCCATAACTCAGAAGATACAAGGTTTACGACCGATGCTTACAGCAACTGTTCTTCTTTTGTTGCATGCTAACTCCTGTAAATATTGGAGCCTTTTTTCGGACACCTGATATGTGGACTCTTCTCAAAATTTTGTTGCATCATCAGAGGTACTACATTAAGAGATTTATTTCTAGCTACTCTCTAAGGGTCGGTTATCACGTGCTGTTTTTTTTTCTATTGCTTTATTTATAGTCGCCATACTACATAGTCTTCTAACGACTTTTACAGTTAAAATATCTATATTACCCGACCTTGCATATATATTTAAACCGTGTATTAGGAGCAGTAAAACGCATTCATAAATCCTATAGAGTGACAAAAATAACACTGGATAGTGTGTTTTTGTCGTCATTTTCTCATGATAATGCTCAAAGAACTATGCAGTGAATTTGCAACATTACTTGCTACGGCATCAGACACATGCTTTCTATGCCTCAATAAGGACAAAATAAAAGCGGTGATCTTGTTTACTTCACTTCTGTCAAGACTTCCATTGAAACTTTGTTCTTCTAATCTGAGAATTTGTTTTTGCTGGTGAATCTTTATAGTTTGCTTTCACAAACTTCCGTAATAAATGGATATGGTTGCGATATTCAGACCTAGTCTACTTATGCTTGTACAGAGAAGAGCAGAGAGAATGTGGGTGGGTGATGAAAGGGTAAAGAGTGCAATGTAGACAGATTTGACAAGGATAGAGAGGAGAATAGTAGGAAATAGGGGAGAGAGAGAGAGAGAGTGTGTGTGAGTGAGTGAGTGGGTGATGGAAGGGTAAAGAGGGAATGTAGAGAGACTTGAAAAGGATAGAGAGGGAATAATAGGAAGTGTGTGTGTGTGTGTGTGTGTGTGTGTGTGTGTGAGAGAGAGAGAGAGAGAGAGAGAGAGAGAGTGGATGTGTGTGCGTGCGTGTGCGCGTGTCTGTGTGTGTGAGAGACAGAGAGATCAATGAAAGAGTAAAGATTGGAATGTAGAGAGATTTGACAAGGATAGAATGGGGAGGGGAAGGGAGAGGGAGAGGGAGAATGTGTCTGTGTGAGTGGGTGATGAAAGAGTAAAGTTTGGAATTTAGAAAGATTTGACAAGGATAGACAGGGGATTGATAGGAAATGGGAGAGAGAGAGAGAGAGTGTGTGTGTGGGGGGGTGATGGAAGAGCAAAGAGTGGGATGTAGAGAGATTTGGCAAGGGTAGGGAGGAGAATAATAGGAAACAGGAGGGAGAGAGAGATAGTGTGGGAGTGAGAGAGGGTGAGTGAGATTTGACAAGGATAGAGAGGAGAACAATGGGAACACAGAGAGAGAGTCTATGTGAGTGATATGGAAGAACAAAGAGGGGAATGTTGAGAGGAGATTTGACAAGAATAGAGGGGAGAATAATAGGAAATGAGGCAAGAGAGAGAGAGAGCGTGCATGTGTGTGTGAGAGAGAAGAGTAAAGACTGGAATATAGAGAAATTTGACAAGGTTGGAGAGATCATTAATAGGAAATAGGGGGTGAGAGAGAGAAAAATAAAGACGGACAGAGACAAAGTGTGTATGAGTGGGTGATGAAAGGGTAAAGAGTAAAATGTCGAGAGATTTGAGGAGGATAGAGAGGAGAATAAGATGAAGTAGGGGAAGAGAGGGAGACAAACGAGAGATGGAGGGAGATATAAGTAAAGAAAACTCTTCTGTGTTGCATTCACATGACCTCTACTCGCCCTTCTACAAACTGTTCTTAGTAAAACTTACAGTTTGGTCTGCTTTATATAATCGAGATAGAAATTGCCTGACTAGTTCCATGACGCATTTGGTTGTGGGTATAAGAACAAAAGCTAAACTGACAGATTTTTAAAAGCTGGTTGCTATGTAAAGGCTTTGAAAATCGAAACGCTTTGCATGTCTGATAAAAAAAAAACAATAACAGCTTACCACTTGGAAAGGGTATAAGTGTGTGAAAATTCAAGCCCATAACAAAGAACACCTCGGAAATATTTAACGCCAGAAAAAAAATTGTTATAAAATGTGTTTCAGATTTACTCTTTTATGTAGTAAGATTTTGTCCTTCTCTTAAGGTTTAACAATTACACAAATGCCATTCAGAATGAAGAGGACTTCAGTTCCTATTTGTAGAAAACTTAAAACAAACGGTTTTATTTTAAACGCAAATGTTTTAAACATGTGGTATTTTAATCAAATTGTGGACACTTTTTGATAAAGTAAAGAGTAACGAAATATTTCATATATAAAAGTTGGTTTAGAACCTTTTTTTTCTTAAAACTTTTGGTGTTGGATCCTTATAAATTTCTTATATACCGGGTATTGTATCTAACTGACTTTTTGTTTCTGAGTAATGCTGTTCCCACACAGAGACGTATTCTAAAAATGCCTTTTTGTACTCGGGGACTTCATAACTTGTATTTCCGGTGAAACCTCATTATCAAATTTTGGGTGGTATGTAATACCACATATATTTACTGTAGGTAAAGTAAATATCTGATATGGTACATTCACATGACATTCTCTGCCCTATATTGTTTGTTAGTGAGTAAACAAAGTTTTCTTACTAAAGCTTAGTTTTCTATCTACTTTATTTTAATCAAATGAAATCTTTGCAGAAATATCTACATTGCACTTTTCATTATAGATACAAAAGGGAACAGCGATAGTTAAATGTTTAATAACTGAACGCTACATGCCGGCTTTAAATTTCATACTGTTTCCATGTAATCGCAAGAAACAGCTGAAAATTAATGAGACTTAAAAGAGTGACAAAGTATTGAACAATCGTACCGTTAATAACGGATAACTTGGAAATGGCTGATATTACAAAAGAATTTGCTTGAAATAAACTGTGTATTTTAAAGAGATCTACTTTTTGTGTGGTATGTTCTCGTGTATCGCTTAACGTTTGCCGGTTATACAAGATTCTACAAAGTTCCTTCGAAAAGAAGAGGGCTTCACAGTATATCCTCAGAAAATGTAAGATACACATTTTATTTATCATGTAAATATCCCTAGTATATAGTGTTTTAATCAAAATCGCTAGGTCCATTTTTTAGAAAATAAAGAGCATTTTCGAAAAATGTTCTGTTTAAGGGAAGTTTGGGGTGGGGAATTTTCTTGAAAAGCTTTGTGTCGTATTTCTGAATGGTAGTGAACCTAGATAACATATTATTTATCCAATTTTTTCGTTTTTTGAATTATGCTGTTCACAGACACACATCACCACGCGCGGATGGAAGTTTGTTTAAAAATGCTCTTTTGTATTCAGGGGCCTCAAAACATGTATTTCCGGTAAACTCTCGGTATAGAGTTTGTAGGGTGGAGTGCAATACCTTCTTTGCTTACTGTATATATCCGTGGATAAAAAAAAATGAGTCATCCCCAGATGCCTGTGACAATCGTAGGGCTTCGTGCACCTTCGTAACAGCTGTGTTCATAACGCTCATACAGAAACTCTAGAATGGTCTTTGCTTGTGAGCGCAATGATCAGCTTATAACGGTGTTTCTCGGTGGTGACGCTTATAAACTACTGAAAACACAGTGCAAAACGTTTCGTTGGCCGAGAAGCTTCGAAGGTATTGCCTGCGCTCATGAGTTCTTCGTTCAAATCTCATATTAATTATTATTTTTATGTTAATTTTGTGACTGGGTGTGTAGAACATATTGCATTAATATAACTTTAGCATTAAGTTTTAGGTATATCCATGCGCAGAGAAGTTTAGTTCCACTAAAGCACTTGTTTTAAATAACTAAAGAAATGAAAGTAATTAAACTATTATCTTCTAAAACTAAAACACACAACAAATAAACAAAATTAATATCGGTGCATGAACCCCTTGTAAAACTACCCTCAATTCTCGGGTTATCGACAAAATTAAATTCCTGTAGTAACGTGGACGAGAAGCTCCAACATTCAGGCTTCTTGCGTTTGTGTACAAAAGCCATATTTTATCTTTCGCGCATCTGCGGAAAATTCGAGCGCGGCTCCCTTTATCTCTGTCACGCATTTGCAATAGGGTTCAAATCTGGTGAATATGGAGGCCAGTCTATCTCACTGATATCCTGCATCTCTGAGAACCAATTTGAAATCTTTCAACATATGTGGCTAGGATGATTATCAAGAATTATATCACGATCTCTCATCCTACAGAGGAAATGAAACTCTTCTCAAGTATTACCGTGCATTGTCAAGCTGTTACAACACACCTAGACCGTCCGTCGATATTCAAAAAGATGCAGACATGTTCATGATGAAATTGTGAAGCCAAGTGTTTTGCGTGGTAATAACTATTCTGTTATGAACTGTACCAAACGCCCTGTATGAAATGCTGTATATCGAAAATAAGTAGTCAGTATGTGTTGATTAAACATTATTAACAGTCGTCCTCCGTGGACTATGAAACGGCAACTCTAGGCCGAGCCCAAGAACTGTAATTACAGATAATTTATTAATTAACTTTTAGTGATGTTAAATCGTATTATGTAAACATCTTTTTCTCATACTGCTTGTATATTTTAAGAAGGGTGATTTAACGTTATGTATCTATCTAGGTTATTAATATTAGTAGAGTTATAAATGGTTTAATGTAAATAATTTGCGCTATGTTAAAATACTGTCCACGAGGGAATGTTTTAGCTACAGGAATAGTGCTTTCGAAGGCAGAAAACCTAGTTTTATTACCTCTCTTCGGTCGCAGTGCTATTATTCCTACAGCGAGGGTGTAGAGCCTTTGTCCCATTATTTGGTAATTCGCCGTGACCAAGTGAGCGAGAAAGACAACCTAACGGTACATGTAGGAAAAGCCGCGATTTATATTAAACATTGGACCAATGAAATCCCTGAAAGTTTATTCGAAATAGTTAGACGCGTGGAGTCGCGCTAAAAATGGACCAATAGGAAAGGAAGCAGCCTCAGAAGCCTGAGACTATAAATGAATCTGTTTGGGGAAATTTCGGGACAGTTTATGTCATGTGTGGTCAGGGAGAGATGCTGCAGGACGTGTGAGATATCGCGCCAAAAAAGGGAATCAAGTCAAATTTGTCATGTCAGCTTAGTATTGCATTTATTCGGCAGTTTTTGGTAATGTGTGGTCAGGGAGAGATGCTGCAGGATGTGTGAGATATCGCGCCAAAACAGGGAATCAAAATAGTTTTAGCAACACACCTAAGATCCGCTACTCTGAAAGCGACAATAAGAATAGTTATATTTCGTGCCATATCCACGCCATAGTTTAACAGCGGTGGACAGTATTTTACAGCGGCAACACCAGTTTTGTATACTACGAGTGTTAATTTAAATAAAAAGAAACGGCAGTGTCATTTTTTCATAAACAAAGCAAGTCTATGTCTTCCTATATCACCACCCGAGATCTACGTTTTCTTTTACCGAGGATAAGTCCATGCTCCCATATAGTTTAAGAAAAATTACTGCAGCTAGCCGAGGATAAATTGAAGAGAGCCAACCCACTGAGAACTTCTGGAAGCAACGGGAGAAGCATCAAGGTAAGCCTAACAGCAACGGATGAGGAGGTGATCGCCGCAAACTGGCGCCATAACGTGGAGCTCGAAGGGAAGACCAACATAAACGGAGGACGAGAAAACAACGAACAGACGAAGAATCTTCAGAGGAAAGGGGCACAGCAGAACAAAATTACAACGCGAACTTCTAGTCTACCTACGTGGGACAACAAAACAGCTGAGACCATCGCTTCTAGAACTTCACCAGGATTCGAACCCGGAACGCATCAGTTAACATTGAAAAAAATACAGGTTAGAACATTTATTCAAAAACAAACAAAAAGGCATGCAGAGTAGTGACTCAGTTTTGTGAACACATGTTATTGAGAGGGGGTAAAGTCATTACTAGGGAGGTAGAACTTGCTAACGGAACCATGAGTAGGTCAAGGGAAGATTTAAAAGAACTGAATGGGGAGGCTATTGTCAGCATAACAACAGATGGAGAAAATATGGGTGCAGCAGAAGTAGAAGTTAGGCTAGAAAGGCAATCACCGATTGAGCAGGTCATTGACGCAGGTCAAAACCAGCTGCTAATATTGCTTCAACAGTTGAGCGCAATAATAGATGAGCGGGGTAAAAGGTTAGAAAGCATAATAGATGAGCAGAGTAAAAACTTAAAAAATTTAAGTGAACAAAATAAAAACTTAGAAAGAATTTTAGATGAGCGGGGTAAGATCTTAAATGAACATAGTAAGAACTTAGAAAGCATATTCAATGAACATAGTAAAAAGTCAGAAAGCATAGTAGATGAGCGGGGTAAGATCTTAAGTGAATATAGTAAGAACTTAGAAAGAATCGGAAGTCAACTAGATAAGAATTTAGAAGGGGAATCAAATGAGCATAATATGGACGTAGAAAGAATCGTAAGTAAGCAGAGTAAGGGCTTAGAAAGAATCGTAAGTGGACAAGATAAGAATGTAGAAGGTGAATCAAATGAGCAGAGTAAGGACGTAGAAAGAATCGTAAGGGAACAAGATAAAAATCTAGAAGGGAAATCAAATGAGCAGAGTAAGGACTTAGAAAGAATCGTAAATAAGCAGAGTAAAGACTTAGAAAGTATCGTAGGGGAACAAGATAAGAATTTAGAAGGGAAATCAAATAAGCAGAATAAAGACTTAGAAAGAATCGTAAATAAGCAGAGTAAAGACTTAGAAAGAATCGTAAGGGAACAAGATAAGAATTTAGAAGGGAAATCAAACGAGCAGAGTAAGGACTTAGAAAGAATCGTAAATGAGCAGAGTAAGGACTTAGAAAGAAAATTGAGTGAACAGAAAAAGGATTTCGAAGGGAAATTAAGTAAGCAGAATAAGGACTTAGAAAGAAACTTAAGTGAACAAGATAAGAGTGTAGAGGGGAAATTAGTTGAGCTGATGAAGGGGAAATTAATGGAAACACTTGAAGGGGAATTACCACAGACATTAGAAGAAAAAGATCCGAAAACACTAACGGAAGAAGAGATGTTTAAGAAAGCTTTTGAAAGAATGGCAAAGAAGGCGCAGAAAAGAAAAGAAAAGTTTAAGAAAAAGAAACGAAAACACTGGTTGATCGAATTGGGAGACTTAGTATTGGTACGGGACAAGAAAAAGTCGAGCATTCTGAACAAAAGGTATCATAGAATGGAAAATTTATTTAAAGGTCCATACCGGGTGATTAACATTTTTGGCTCGGATACATTTGAGTTACAAGAAATAAAGAATTCCAAGATCGTAGGGAGATATCATAAACAGTTGCTCAAACCATACAAATGTTTAGAGAATGAGAAGGGTGAAGAATGTAATGAAAAGAATCAGGTTAGTTTTACTCGAAATGAGGTAGCAACCCTGTGAACAAATAGTAAAGGTAATACACCCGATAAATAAGTATGTAAAGAAATAAATAAAGGCATAATAATTATGTACCAATATGTATGTAAATAGATTTAATTTTAGAACTTAAATTGGGTATTAGAGTATTTGTTTGCGTCACAAGTTATTCGTGTGCGGGAAATGTATTGTGTATAAGAATGTCTCTCGAAAACCTGTTTTTAAAAGGGAGAGTGTAGAGTGAATGACCCAAATGTAAACACCACTGGTTTGGCAGAACCCTTGTGAAGAAACAGGTATAGCGAAGGGTCTCTGTCAACAAAATAAACCAACAAAGGCCATAATCAGAGGAATTATTCTGGAAAAGAAAATTGTATCAAGTGCTGAAAAATTTATTCTTTTCCAGAACAGGGCAATTTGAAACGGCAACTCTAGGCCGAGCCCAAGAACTGTAATTACAGATAATTTATTAATTAACTTTTAGTGATGTTAAATCGTATTATGTAAACATCTTTTTCTCATACTGCTTGTATATTTTAAGAAGGGTGATTTAACGTTATGTACATATTATTAATATTAGTAGAGTTATAAATGGTTTAATGTAAATAATTTGCGCTATGTTAAAATACTGTCCACGAGGGAATGTTTTAGCTACAGGAATAGTGCTTTCGAAGGCAGAAAACCTAGTTTTATTACCTCTCTTCGGTCGCAGTGCTATTATTCCTACAGCGAGGGTGTAGAGCCTTTGTCCCATTATTTGGTAATTCGCCGTGACCAAGTGAGCGAGAAAGACAGCCTAACGGTACATGTAGGAAAAGCCGCGATTTATATTAAACATTGGACCAATGAAATCCCTGAAAGTTTATTCGAAATAGTTAGACGCGTCGAGTCGCGCTAAAAATGGACCAATAGGAAAGGAAGCAGCCTCAGAAGCCTGAGACTATAAATGAATCTGTTTGGGGAAATTTCGGGACAGTTTATGTCATGTGTGGTCAGGGAGAGATGCTGCAGGACGTGTGAGATATCGCGCCAAAAAAGGGAATCAAGTCAAATTTGTCATGTCAGCTTAGTATTGCATTTATTCGGCAGTTTTTGGTAATGTGTGGTCAGGGAGAGATGCTGCAGAATGTGTGAGATATCGCGCCAAAACAGGGAATCAAAATAGTTTTAGCAACACACCTAAGATCCGCTACTCTGAAAGCGACAATAAGAATAGTTATATTTCGTGCCATATCCACGCCATAGTTTAACAGCGGTGGACAGTATTTTACAGCGGCAACACCAGTTTTGTATACTACGAGTGTTAATTTAAATAAAAAGAAACGGCAGTGTCATTTTTTCATAAACAAAGCAAGTCTATGTCTTCCTATATCACCACCCGAGATCTACGTTTTCCTTTACCGAGGATAAGTCCATGCTCCCATATAGTTTAAGAAAAATTACTGCAGCTAGCCGAGGATAAATTGAAGAGAGCCAACCCACTGAGAACTTCTGGAAGCAACGGGAGAAGCATCAAGGTAAGCCTAACAGCAACGGATGAGGAGGTGATCGCCGCAACTAGTGGTACCGTGCTAGCCTCTGGTTCCCAAGGTCGCGGGTTCAAACGCGGCGGAGGGTGATGAATATTTTCGAGTGTAAAAATCGTTAGCATGGCTTCCTTCGGAAGGGAAGTAAAGCCGGTGGCCCCATGTCGTAGGTTTACGGCACGTAAACGAACCTCAAGCCTGATAAAGATGCATCTGAGCAAAATTACCGGTCTTTCACACCCAATATAGAATGGGACGCTAAGGACCATAGTAGTTAAAGGGCGTCCATAAATACAACTCAATTTAATTTTATTAATAGAAGAAAACAAAAATTTGTTTGCTACATGCGAGAAGCCAATGTGTAGTTTTAACCACAGAAGTGCCCTACGCTTTGCCACAGCACTACAGAGAAGACACATGCGAGGTAGCAGTTTAATAATGCCGTACAACTTGCTGCAGCGGCTACACAACTGTATTGCCTTTGGTGTAAACAAGCCGCTGTGTAATGTAGGATTTAGAAAAACTTGGCGTTCCAGACATGACTCTTTTTTGTCCACGGGTGTATATGGTAGACAAGGTAAAAAGTAACGAAGGAAGAGAGGCACAAAATCTCTTCATTTGCAGCAATAACGGCGGTAGAATTGCAAGTTCTACTACTAAACGTTCAAAATTGTGTTATTTATTTAATTTGTTTGTACCAAGTTGTTTATACATTTGGGTGTATTAGGAATGTCAATTGTTCCGCAGACTTCCGATAATACATTCTACGCTATGTCTCTTACATTTCAAAATTCTACAATCTTCCTTCTTCTCCTTTTCACATACCATTTACAGCTTTTCTGAACTTCCCATTTCCATTTCCTCACACTCCTCAAACATTCTCCTCGACCTCTTACCAGAGACCGATCTAAAACTTTTGATATATTTTTAAAATGTTACCATTTTAAGCATTTCTGTCTAATAAATATTCTCTTCCATTCGTTTATTCCCTATATGCACTTCATCTTTAATTTCTCCACATTTCGGGTATATTCCTCCTATAACACTACCCTTAGTTTCAACACACCTAGATTAAACCATGGTACTCCATACCTTTCTTTTACTTTCTCTATTAGAAGGTATTGCATTCCACACAAAAATTCGTTACCGAAGTTTCACCAGAGTACATCTTTTGAGGTCCCCTGAATTCGAAACAAGCTTTTTTAGAAAAAGATGCAGGTATGTGTATGTGTATATCTTTCTGTGTGTGTGTCTGTGAACGGCATAACTAAAACTAGGAAAAGTAGAATAAATACTAAACTTCATATTTGCATTCAGAACCTTACAATTATGAGATACGAATATTTTCAATAAAATCCCCCATCCCAAATTACGCTTTACATGGAAGGTTTTACGAAATGTTTAATTTTAAAAAAATGGCTCAACGATTTTGATTAAAGTGCCACATATTAAAGAACTTTACACTAAAAATAAAATGTATATCTTGAATTTTCTGGTAATAGTTTATGAAGTCCTCATTCGAAGGAATTTTGTGTAATGTTGTATAAGTGGTAGACGTTAAACGATAGACGAAAACGTTCTACGTAAAAAATGAAGATCCCTTTAAAATATACAATTTATTTAAAATCAATTATTTGTGGCATAAGTCATTTCGGCGATATACGTTATTATTGGTTAGAATTGTTCAACATTTAACCATTCTTTTACATTCTTTCAAAGTCCTGTCAACACTCAGTTGTTTCTCGTAGTGGCATGGAAGGAGTGTGGAATTTCAACGCAGCATATAGCGACCAGTTCTATAACATTTGACTATTGCTAATGCCGTTGTATCTATAACGAAATATGTAATGCAGCTTTTTCTGTAAAGGTTTAGCTCGATTAAAATGTCACACACGAGGATAAGTCAATTGTTTATTTATTATAACAATAATAAAAACTTACAATTACCTCATTTTTAGCGTAGTCCTGTTGCTTCTCAATGGACATGGTCCATTGTTGCACAAGCTTCCTGGCGACTTCAGAAAAAAAGGAAACAAAGTATGCACTGCTTCCTTCACTTCTTGGTCTGTGGTGAATCGACTGCCCTCAAGGCGTTTTAAGTGGACCAAAAATTTACCGTTTGCCACTTCATCGACAGTAACTTATCGGTTTATCCGAATCAGGATACGGACTTGCTCATTATTGGTGTCACTAGTAGATATGAATGGGTGTCCTACTCTTTCCTTGTCCTTCATAGTTGTCCGAAAATTTTTGAATTTCTCAATCCATTCGCACACACTTCGCCGCGGTATAAAATTGTCCCTATATTGTGCGAAAGGTCTTCCATGAATTTCCTGGTGCACCTTCAGACGACAAAAAAACGGATAAGCGCATGCTGTTCTTCTTTGGTGTAGACGGTGAGGGGTGCAGCGAAGCTTATTATGCAACAACGCAACACTTACTGGAGTGATAACGGTGAAATATTCCACAAGCGGAGACAAAGGAACAACATGTCAAATACTGTGCGGATACTTATTGACTTACTCTCGTAGATAAGAATAGAAGTTTTCGTGAGAATAGTTTGTATATCCACTAATAAGCGATAGAAAATAGAGAAAGCATTGTGAATGTAACACATCAGAATTTTTTATTACAAATTTGTACGTACTTTTCTTTTCTTAATTCTGTCTTTACGATTATGTACAATACCAATGAACTTTCGTGATATATTTCTCTGTAAATTTTCCAGAATCCCTGTATCATTTCATGCATGGGTTAAAAAATTGGTTTGACTAAAAAAAATTTAAAAATAGGAAGTGAAATTCAATTTTTTTCTTAATAACCACATTGCAGTAATACATTACTGCATTTAAGAAGCAAAAATATGTTTTAAAATTGAAGTTCAAGATGTGAATTCTGTCAACAATCAGTCTTATATGTCTTCTTAGGCATCAACAAGCTTTAGAATATGCTGCAGTTGAGAAGCAACATGCAAAGGAATATTACCTTCTTGTGAAACAGAACGAAACTGAATATGCCTTTGCGGCGCAGCTGACAAAGAAAAATAAGTACACATAAAAGAAGACCCGGAAAACAGAATACGCTTATATGACAACAAAGCGGATAAAGAAAGCAAGAAGCCCGTGAGCTATAGAATTGCTAGAAATGGGAAAAGAAAAGAATTTCGATGTATACACAAGATGATTCCTAGCTACACCACAAATGTTCATTCTCACTATTGGATGATGGCTTTCGTCAGGGTAAGAAACTAAAAACACACGATCTTGCATTCACATGAGTTTCTGTACCCTCTAACACATATTAGTGGTTTTACAAAATACTCTTACGAAAGTTTATTTTCCTATGTACTTCATTTTAAGAGAGAGAAACGTTTTCGGAAATAATCTGCATTGCATGCTTCGTGACAAGACACAAAGGGAATAGCGATATTCAAATGTTTTAGAACTGGACGCTATATATTGGCCTTAAATTCCATATTGTTTCCATGCAATCGCAGGAAACAACTGAAAATTGATAGGTCTATGAAAGAATGGCTAAGTGTTGAACAACTCGAAACATTAATAACGGATATCTCGGAAATGACTGATGCAAAAAAAAAGTTATTTGAAATTAATTCTGTGCTTTAAAGACAAATACATTTTTTGTATAGTAGCTTTCGTCTACCGCTTAACGTTCACCATTTATATAAAACTATACAAAATTATTTTCTAATGAAAAGGACTTCAGTCTATTCCGAGAAAATTCAACACATATATTTTATTTGTGATGTAAATATGTTTAATAGATGGTATTTTAACCAAAATTCTTAGTCAGTTTTAGAAAATAAAAGGTTTTGAAAAATGTTTTATGTAAAGGGTGTTTTGTGATGGAGATTTCTTCAAAATCTTTGTGTCCCGTCTTTGGAGGAAAAAGAACTTGAATACCAAGTTAGGTATTTATCCGACAATTAGTTTTTGAATTATGCTGTTCAGACACACAGGCACACACAGAAACGTTTTCTATGGTCTTTTCAGGGGGCCTCAAGATAAACATTTCCGGTAGTATCTCGAAATCGAATTTTTGAATGAATTATGCTACTTTCCCTACTTACTATCAGCAGGAGAGAAAATAAAAATTGCAAAAATTATTTTTAAGCGGAGATTAAAATCTATCTACCAATGTCAAATTTGTTAAATTGATGGCCCATTATATCAGAAACTATAGGTATAAAATGTCATTCCTGAAACGTTTACATACTGTAGATACACGACTTCTAATTTCACTGATCTACTTTTATTCAATAAGTGTGTTTCTCAAGTGAGATAGAATTGTTTTTCTCAATTATACCACTGTTTTATTAATATTTATCAGTAATTATTGTTTTTCTAAAAACATTACCATGTTATTAACACATGTTACAACACCGCTGAGTGTTTGCTTCTGTTATCCTAAAATGCAATTAAACTACCTTTATTAACGAGTCATTATACCATATAATGTTATTTACAAAAAAGTCTGTCCTAAGCATAAATGGAAAAACATGCTCGCACATATTTGCAAAGAAAGAAACCACGTGGCATGAATATAGCAGCTACCATACTTAACTGTAGTACCAATTTGCGGAGCCAAGCTTCTCCTAAAAGGAAGATTAAAGCTTATCTTGAAAATCTTCGCATCGTATCCTTGGAGATGTTGAAATTAAATATTAACTTTGGTATAGAACATACCTTTTTCAGTTACGGTGTTCACACATATACACACAGTAATACATGGACACCGAGAGAGGTGGCGCCGCGGTAATGCGTAGGACTCGGAAGCAGAAGGCCCCGAGATCGATTCCCAGCGACCACTCACTTTACCGATTTTTTTTTGGGGGGGAGGCCTTTCCCGGTTCGTCAGGCAAATGTTGCAGTGGTTTGTTTATTCCCCTGAACTTCCTGTCCCTCCATTTGCTTCCATTCATAATTTCATTTATCCTTTATTCCGTAAAGTCTATTTCAGGATTAGAATTGTCTGTCGCTGATGGTGTTTCAATGCGGCGGGAATGGTAGGGAAAAAGGATGCTCTATGTGGAACTTTCTCTGTTCCTTGGTATTCGGCTGGTTGCCGGAGGTAAACGAACCGCCCCTTTGGATGGGTGTTCGACAGTGTCCCCGACCTTCAATGTGGCTTTCAGCGGTCTCAATTTGAAACTGTAGGGACCCTGTCATTACTATGCCGTCACTCCTGGTTCCGGTCGCCCGGTGTCTCCTTCCTCCCTTGTGGGCATAGGTGCAATATCCTCACTGTAGCAATTTCGAGTCCACTCCGATAATATTAAAAAGACACGGACACAAACACTCGAGAGCTTTTGCTAGAAATCCTTTTTAATCCAGAACATGTATTTCGGTGAAATCTCTGTACCGAACTTTTGAGTGGAATACAATATGTACTTCCTGTACTTTTAGATAAGTAGCAAAAAAAGACAAAATAGCTTTAGACGTGACTGCAAGAGCTTTTTCAGTGTAGGTTAGTTGTTCATGCGTCGCCTGGAATTCTGCACAGAGAGTTTTACCAAAAACTTGTGATTACAGTGGATGCAGTGTTGATAGTCTGTTTAGTGAAGTTGTTAAGTATGCGAAACAAACTTTCATTGCTAAATGTTGGACCTAAATGCTTCATCATAACAATTAAATCATCCTTGGTGAATTAATATCTTTAAATAATAAAATGAACTTTAGCGCCTCATCTAATTATTTTCCATACCACCGCGTGGCATTTTCACTGTGCGCGGCTTAAATGTCGGTTCCTGTCACAGAGTACTAATTACGATTGACGCAGTGTGAAAGCCATTTATTATTATTGCCCGATAATGAAGCTTACAGTTTTACCTCGTGACAGATCATACTATAGCTGCAGAACCCTGGAGAGAAATGATTTCATTCATATCTGTTCGAGAACTGATCTAAATTTTTTCAGTCATAGATATAGGAGTTTAGGCTTTTATAATGTATATCGAAATAGGGTAACATCCAGTTTGAAAACTTGATGCTCCAAAATGGACTTTTATACAAAACATTGTTACATACACATGACTTTCTCCACTCACTATCGTTTATGTTTATCTAATACAAGCTACGAAAGCTTATTTTTCTGGCTACTTCATATTAATCGAAATAAACCTTGGTAGAAATAGTTTCATTACATATTCCATAGTAGGTATATGGCGGTATCTACGGTCACATCTCACTATGTTGACCTCCAAATCTCCTACCCTTTATCTATATAGCGATAGCATTTACAAAAATAGTGTTGAACATTGAATACTGTTGTTCTTCACCAATGGCACTGGGGATTAATTGACCTACATCATTTTCCCCCTGGCTTCCCAGTAGAAAGTCTGTAAGTTATCAACTTTAAGGCCTTTGATTTGGCGAGATGTTTGTTCAGGATGACATCTTCACAGAGAGTGCACTTGGGTGTAGGTAGGCATCGTATTTTGTACACGTGTTCTGAGAGGCAATCGTGGCCAGTTGCCATCCTAAATAAGACTGCAGTCTTCCTTGGAATTTTTTGTATATCAATTCTACCTTTAATATTATTATAATCTTTATCTTTTAATTTATCTTCATCAACTCTCTGCTGTCTTTAGAAATGTTGTTTAATGTTATTTTGTCCTACAGGTTTTATTTGTTGTATTGCATCTTTCTTTGCCAATTGATCCACATGTCATTGCCCAAAAGTCCGGCATGAGCTGTGGTCCATTGTAGAGTGATAAGATTTCTAGTTTCAACTGCTTTAATTAGGCTTCTGATTTCTTTAATATTTCTTGTTGTTTTATTATTGTAATTTACTATCCCATCGATGGCTTATTTTGAGCAATAAGATGACTATTTTTGTTTTATGTATGGTCTATATAAAATGTTCTGTAATGATGCTTTTATAGTTATTAATTCTCCATCATAGTGGGTTGACGTTTCATCTAATGTTAGATACTGTGAAAAATGTTTACAGTATACTTCTACACCGTCGTTTTTTTATTGATGAGGGATCCATCTGTATATATTTGGAGCCATTATTTTTCTGGGTATCTTTCATTTTCCGTAGCTATTGCTATGGCTCTCATTGTTTCGTTTTTCTATTGTACATATACATTGAATACTCGCATCAATATTTTGAAATATCTCGAAAATGATTTATGTACCAGAAAAGGTATTTTAAATACATTGTATGTTTTAAAGAGATCTAAAATTTTTTTGTATTATACGTTTTTGTGTAAGTCTTGCGGTTTACTAGTGATACAAAATTATACCAAATTCCTTCGGAACGAATCATCCAGAAAATTCAATTTTATTTCATGTAAATGTGTTGAATGCAACATGGTATGGTTGTACAAATCTCTAGGAGGCATTTTTGTTATAATAAAAAAAATCGAAATCCTTTCCAAAGGTATTTTAGGATGTAGGATTTTTTTGAAAACCTAGTGTGTTGCATCTTTGCTATATGCTAAACTGAAGCGCAAACTTTGGTGTTTAAATGATTTTTCTTTTTTGAGTTATGCTGTTCATAGACATGCGTACACATACGCAGATCCCCTTTTTTCTAAAAACGTTTGTTTTTGATTCAGAGGGCATATTCTATATAATATCTGCATATCGAATTTTTGGGTGGAATAACATTTTTGTTATCTACTATAGGTAGGTGGTTCTAGTTCCCGAGGTTACGGGTTCAAAGCCGGCGGTAAACAATGTACTTTTTCGGGCTTAAATATCCACTTAGTTCGGAAGGGAAGCAAAGCCGGTGGTCCTTTTCGTAGATTTATGCCATGTCAAAGGTCCTCAATCCTTATAAAGACCTCCTAGCATAATTTCCTAACCTTTAGGCCAAATATAGAATGGGACGTTAAGAATCATAGTGGTTAAACAGCGGCCATAAATAAAACTAATGCAATTTTTCGCAGAGAATGTAATAAGTACACATAATAATTTAAATTAAGATTGTTTGAACGAGTATTGAGAAAACTGCAATACTGTGATGAATGAAGATGATATAGAAATGTATCTTGAGTAGTCTTCAATGATTCTGCTGCAGCTACTTCTGGAATGTTCAGCAATGTATTCACGAGGTGCAAGGTTTGCTTAGAAGCAGAAACACACATTTAAAAAACATTTAATAAAGTTAATCATAATTGTTATGTTACATATTTATCAGGGATGAACTCTGGGCCAGTCTGTACTAATGCGCAAACTTCAGATAAAAACCGGACAAGTAGCTTTTATTAAAGCTTTTAGCCAAGCAATCGCAAGTTAACACACATTTGGAAGTAAATAGCAAAAGAATGAAGTGACAGACACTTCTATTCTCTATACAGCAAGTCGGTTTGGATACCTATTGTATTCTTGAAAAAATTCCTACGAAAGGGCGATGCGTGTAAGAGTTTTAACAGCAATGTGGTAATACGTATTTACCTTCACTTCACATTCCTAAACGAAGTATTAGATTCCAATTAAATTGAATATCCAGATTTCATAGGAAATAACGGTTTTGTGGTCCCCAGAATAAAAGGAGCATTTTATAAAAGGTTTCTTTGTGTGCGTGTGTGTGTGTGTGTGTGTGTGTGTGTGTGTGCAGCATAAGTCTTCTTCATTCTCGGTTTACCCTCCCCGTTTAGGGACCTATTCTCCCCCCCAAGACCTACAGTCAATACGTGAGATCCGAAGCCTGGACAGCTCAACTAAAAGACGAAAAATCGTTAAATACCAAACCATCATTCTTCCAAAGAGGTAAAACGAAGGATTTGACACAAGATTTTTTAAGAAAATTTCCCCTCATCAAGCTACTTTATACATCGAAAATTTTACCTAAATGATTTGAATTAAAACATTCACTTCAGATATTTTCATGACAAATAAAATATTGACGGGAATATATAAATAATGAAACAAGTAAATTATAGTAAGATAGAGAAATCATTCCAATAAATAATTTTCGTATAATAAATCAATGTATAATGTAACAGGCTTGAGTTTAAATTTTTATCCGGGAAAGAAGAAGGTAATTAGGAAGTCAGGTTAGCGAAAATCATTAGCAACAGCCGAAGTAGCAAGCGCATTAGTTTAAAGATTCCGGGAATTCAGTTAAGTTGTAGTTCAAGACGTGTGGACAAGAACGTAGGTCAATTCTGAAAAAGAGAAGTGAAAGGTGTTTCTGAGATTTTAACCCAGCCCCCTGGTAACAAAGCTAAGAGGCACTTAGGATTTTAAATATTTGCGCGTGAAAACGTTGGTGGGGACTAATAAAGTAGACAGAGCTAAAAGTAATAAAGGCGTGCAGTTTTAGATCAGAGAGATGCTCACTCTGGTACCGACACTGGTATTTCCATTCGTTCGTGCACACATTTGTGCATACGTACATTCATTATTCTGATTCCGTCACCGGTACGTACTACTCGTGCGATATTTTAAGTGCCTAGTGACGTGCTTGTGTGAGTAAGATTACATGGTGTTTGCGAGAGGTCTCGCCGATAGGCATTTTAGCGACTCACCGCAAGTTAAGCTACTAATTTCTTTTAATTTGGAAACAGTTATTTCAAACCGTAAAACTAATACTGCAGAAGTTAACAGGTTATAACAATTTAGTCGGGTGATAAAATTCACAGCCAATCTATTTCTTCGTCTCAAACTGTCGGTAACTCGCTTCAAAAGCTCAAGTATTGGATCACATGAAGTTTATCATTTAATTTAAACTGGTGCTGTTCTTTAATAATACGCCCACACATACCCTGAAAGAAAGATAGCTTATCACTGGAGCAGCTGTCGCACAGGACAACAGAACGAGCTACAGATCAGGGCAGCAGAATCAACAACAAAGCAGGTAAGGTAAACGTCTTCAAAGGTGATGGCTATCGTTACTGCTTCAATTTGGCTCCACATCGTGGTGCAATAATCCTGCTTCAACGTATATCTTAAATTTTCTATGAATAGCCTCTGAAGTCTTCTTCCTATTCAATGCTTTTTTTGTAAACTGTAAGGGATAGACAAAATCTTAATAAACAAAAGGTGTAATCTCGTTAAAGCACACACTTTGTCAAATATAGTCGTTAATCATTTCCCATATTCTTTGCTCTTGGTTTGAATATTAAAAACAATTATATTCTTTTCAAGTGGTAGAGGTATTCCTTTTTGCTCGTGGTCGTGCAAGGAACACGGAATTTAGTGATACGTTTTATAAAAAAAAATCTTGTGACGACGAATTGCACCGTGACGAGGCGCTAGATTTTCACGATGAATGCCCGATGTCACCTTTTGATGTCTCCATTATCTACTGTTGATTCTGCTGCCGGCTTCTACAGTGGTATGGCCATGATATCTTTCTCCCAGGGCATGCGGGGCTTAGATTGAAACGATAACACCAGTTTAAATTGAAGGAGAAATTTAATGTGATTTAATACTTAAGCTCTTGAAGCGATTTGTCTGCTGTTTGAAGATGGGAAAGAAATGGATTATGAATTACAACACTTGAAACTATAACAACAATTGAATTATTGTACCTGCTAACTGCTGTATTATCAGTTTTACGGTTTGAAACACCTAGAAACGAAAATTGCCACGAGTCGCAAAAATGCTTACCGGCAAAGCCCCTCGCGGCTACCGCTAAGTAATTGATGTCCAGTGTGGTCTTAGGCACTACGAACTGTCGATTACCGTTAAAGACTATAAGCCCCTAAGGCTGTACACAAAAGAAAAGATATACCCAATTTTAATAATACTTCAACTTTTTTATCTTTTTTCAAATTAAGTCCCATCTTCTTTAGAACTACCCCACCAAATTTCCTACAGTATACCTTACCAAATTTTACGCATCTGAAACACAGCTTCTACTCTTTGACTGCAAAATTATAATAATTATTTCTCTTTCTCATTTTTCTAACAGGCTACCTGCAGCTTCACACATCTCTTATTTCTTAACGTCATGAATTCTAGTTACCTGAATCTTGAGCTAATGTGTTTCTTGTTCACTTAAGTTCACCGGAACGCTTAATTCCTCAGCTGCTCTACTCTTTAACTAATTTTCTTAAACTCTTAATCTCCCTGGTACAAACTTTCTTATTCACTTACAAAGTTATAATCCTTTCTTTTTCCATTATGCATCAATTCACTACATGGAAACTATTTATTGCACTTATCTATTTCTCTACCATGCCTGTATAAAATTACTAATCATAGGAGTTAATAATTCCGGTATCCTCTGACTATCCCTTTAGCCTATTCTTTTCTCCATATACCTGCAAAGAATGTGTAGATTTGTAATTAAAACTTGTATCGATTAACAAGAAGTAAGTAGCTAAATATGCTTTTGCATGAAGTTTGTAGAAGAATGGTTAGAGAAAATCGTGTGAAACCTCAATGTTGGTATTTTTCCTAGCGCATATTCTCATTTTGTATTGTGCTATTCGTAATAAAGTTTTATAAATAATATTCGCACCAAATTTACGAAATTCAATACTCAAACAATCGTTCTCCTGTACTGTGAGGTTGGTGTTTTGTCACGGGTTTTAGCCTTCCCTGTACCCAATCATTGGCTGTTCAGATGTAAATCAGATGCAGATTTAATCCGGCGCCACAAAAGGATTGTGGGTTTGAGATATTACAGAGGTAAAAACAGAGGTTGTCCATATCCCCGTATGGATAGTAAATAATTCCTTTTTCTGTACAAGGAGATAGCCTTAAGAGCAGAGTTTAATAAAGATATTGTAAAAGCAGGGGTTGTAATTCTATCTCTAGGAGTATTGGATGGTTAGAGGCTTTCAGATTTAATAAATAATACATTTTTGTATAAGTTAGAACAAGGATCGTCGATAGTTCTTCATATTTGATGCAGTAAAGCTCCTGCACGGTGTCGTCCTCCGTGGTGTAGTGGTTATCATGCCGGCCTCTAGTTCCCTCCTCTGATAGAGGCCTCTGAGCAAAGTTACCGGTATTTCACGTCAAATATAGAATGGGACGCTAAGAACAAACGTAGTTAAAGAGTGTCGGTAAATAAAACTCAATTTAATTTAATTTTTCCTGCACGGTAATAGTAATTTACGTTACGAGTATCCTAACATATAATGCAATATGAGATTAGAAGATTGACAAAAGAAGCCGCAGGCCGAATTTGATAACCCATCGAATATTGTAATATATAATAACGATATGTGTATAGTACGTTTTACTTATTTATTTATTTATTTTAGTTAAGTAATACCGATTTTTTGTTTACCTTGGTAAATCACATGTTTATTCCGCATGGAGTATTAGGAATCATTGAAACAGTACACTGCAATGATATGCAGTTGATACGTGTATGTAGTAGACCATGCATGGTTTGATAGACGATTTGTTTGTTAGGTTTTTGTTTAAAACAAAAGAACATAAGTACTAAGTAAATTAGATAAACTATGAGTTGAGTTCTGGCGAAGATATTGCAAATACGGCTAATTCTGTTATAGATAGTTTAATTCCTAACAAAACTTAACTTCCTATTATTTAGAAAATAAAATAGAGGCTTCGTTAGAAACTAGTTAGGTATTGAATAGGTTTACTTTTTTTTAATATTGTCAAATCCATATTACAAAACTAAAGTAGATAAAAGCTATTACGATGTTTAAGTTAATGGGTTTCTTTACGCATTACCACGCAAAGCCTAAAAAGCATTAAACTTGAATAGCAGCCAGCACTTTCCCTGCACTCAGATTGCCATCAACCTCTAGATTAGTAAAGTTGAAGGGGTTTCGGTTGTTAAAATGGCAGCGTACTGGGCATTTACTGGCGTTTAAGGCAGAGGGGTAGGGTTTAGTATCGACTGAGCCTAAGTGTCTACGTGACACTCCCAAAAGCAAAGCTATTTTGTTGACAAGGAATCTATTTAGAATGTACTAGAAGCTGCAGCTCAGTCTATAAGACATCCTTGGTCATTTTGATTGAAATGTGGGAAGTTTATTTGAATTTAAAGAAATGCGAAACTGATTTTTACCGCCTCTGTGTCATTCAACAGCTTTGAAGACTGTTTCCATGCGACTGTGTTGCTAGTGGCGTCCGCCTGCAGTTCTGGAGGATGCCAGCAGCAACTCTCCGTAGATGCAAGCGAACAAAACAGTCCACAGGTTCATTCAGATCATCGTCCAACATCATGTTCCATCAGAACATCAACGTCTCCTGGAGAAGTGACGGACTCTTAACCAGAAAACACAACATAACGACGTCCATGAGACTGACAACATCCTTCACCTTTCCTTTCCGTTAATGTCAACTTCGAACCTCTAGGCTGTAGTAGGGCAATTTGTTTTGGCTATAGCCTAGTACCTTATGTTATTCGCTCCCACCATTGGGCCGCACTTCTTTCTATCTCTCTCTATTTATATCTTTGTTTTTATCCTTCTACCTTTCCGATGGAGGAGTTTTAGTTGAATGACCAGGTACTGGTGAGTTCCACACTCTCAGTTTCGGTTAAGTGCGTAAGAAGCATTTCCCCTCCCCCCCCCCCAGAAAAAGAGAAATCTTTCTAAGACCCATAAATCTACTGACGATGCATTCACTACTCATTTCTATCATCGATTAACCTCGCATTAATTCTAAATTAAACCTCGATTATTCCAAATCACGTAAATTATATACTAGTCGCAACACAATATTATTTTGTACGAGATGGTTAAATATCTGCATTAGCTGTTTAAAGTGGAGCAGTTGCTAGCAAGATCAGTTGCCCACAAGTCTTTCAGAGTAATTGCTTACGGTTTTAATTTAACGCACCCTGGTATGTACAGACACCTCACAGACCTTCGATCTTAAATTCATTAATTTTTTAGTGCTGCCGCAAGTGTCCGCTATCATGTTTTATACCTCCTTCGGTGGTATGTCTCAACAGGAGTAGTCCCCACTAGGACACCCTTCTATCTTCCGATAGTGATCTTAAATTTGAAGAAGTTTAGGTTCTGAAAACTGTTTGGTGCTATAGGGTGTCTTGCCTCATATCCTTTCATACAAAATTCATCTTATTGGGTGTAGCGCAGAGCTATTCGTTGTTTTTCTACAACTTCCCAGCTAGTAATGCAAAATAAATCTGATAGTATGTTATAAAAAATAAACTTATGAAATGCAATTAAGTATATCGAATTATTATTTTCTCTACTACTTACCTACTTAAGTAGAAGTATTGCATTCTATATAACAATTTGATACAGATATTTCAGGAAAATGCGCTCTAGAGACACCCTGAATAAAACGGAATTTTTTTAGAAAAACGTCCATCCGCGTGCGCTTGTGTGTAAAGAGCATTAATCAAAAGCGAAAATTTGGTTCAAATACCACACTTGGTGTTTAAGGGTGCGACTAGAAGACTTTCAAGAACATCCCCCCACGTCAAACTATCATTTGCAAGGACTAATTTTCGTTATTTCTCCATATTTGTTCCAACAATTCGATTAAAATCTATATGCTTAGGATATTTTCATGACAAATAAGATGTTCATCTTAAATCTGGGAATAGGCCGTGAAGTAAACTTCATTCTGAATGACTTTTGTATAACTGGTAAACAGTAAGAGATAGATATGTACATTTTTACCAGACAAAAAATGTATGCGGATCTCGCTAAAGCACACACTTATGTGAAATTTGTTTTGTGTAGTAGCTATTTCCAAGATATTTTTATTATTGATTTGATTTTTCAAATGCTAATAGTTTTCTCAAATGGGAAGTCGTTATTCTTTCCCTTTTGGCCATGCAAATTGTACAGAATTTCATAGCCATCGCATAGGGATTCGCTCTTAAAATATTTGATTGTCACTTAAGACCTGCTACAGGGATGCCCAACTTTACAGAGAGAGGGGATAAGTTTTCCCTCCCACTTGTGCTGCTAAGGACTGAAAATTAATTGGTTTAGCTTGTTAGTCTCTTCAAATATAGTAGTTGCGGCAACTATGGTCTTTGATCCTTAGCGCTTAAGAGAACGGGCTGGGATTCACTGACCTACTGTATTCTCCATAATCCCGTTTTACCTACAAAGAAATATTGTAACACCTCTATATTGGGTAGCTAGCCCGGAGGGTGTCGTACATAGGAGGGTTGTAGAGTCAGATGGAGAAGGATCGGTATCGGTGGTTGGTAGGTAGGGTGGAGATGGGTTCGTTATAGGAATAGGCCTAGGGGGTGTAAAAATGAGTGTATTCATACTTAAAGTACGTAGTTGCAGTTATTAGGGTGTTGGATAGCCTGGTGGCCAGTACGAGCGAGAACTTAATACTAGTGCATCTTACCTGTACGTTAGTGAGATCGGATGCATCCACTTACTAAATGTTAACTTAAATATGACGGGGGTGTGAAGCAGCACTAGTTGCTCAGAGCTCGCCGTCGAGTCAGTCAACCAGATGAAAGACCCTTGATCTCGATTTGCGGTCATTAAATATCATTTTGACTGCTGATAGACGTACCTTCAGAGCTTCGACATCTTGTCACCTATTGTAAATACTAATGAAATTATTAATACTCTGTTCGAAACTCGCTACAACATGCATAGAGCAATTTCTGCAAATGTTTATCTCGATTAACTTGAAGTGGTTAGAAGAATAAGGGTTTGTAAAAATTTTTTTTACAAGAGTGAGAAGAGAAAGGCTTGTGATTGCAGCACATCAGATTTATTTAAGTACATTCCTTTGCATATTTCATACTTTGTGGCAGTTTATACAACCTAATACGTTTTAAGCCCTTAGTGATAATGGCGGAAAACAGCAAATGTTTTTTTCCAAATCCTCCTGCTAGGTCCTGAGGCATTTTTCGGGAGCTTTTCTTAAAATGTAATTTATAATAAAAGCATAATAAAACTAGATGGTTTCTGTTGAAACCATCATCCAAAATGAGTGGGGCATTTTAAATGAGGTACCACTGGTAATGTTAATTCTAAGCCGTAAGCCGAAGATTAATCTACTGTGTCCCGGCGCAGTATTTCATTTTTAAATCGCATTGAGGATTCCACCATTAGCCTACTCAGGCCAATGTTAAATGTAATAAAACTAGAGAGGACTGCAAAGGCAGAAATATATAAAATAAAATCCTTAATAATCGTCATTAACGTCAAATTTCCGTCTCGATCCTCGTTTTTTCCTGATGTAACCATCTTGGATATTACGTGGCTAATTATCTTTCGCCTCTTAATTTGTTAAGCACTGTTTGTTTAGCTATTTCGTAGCTGGGCTGAACTTCTAAATGTTTTAAAGTATTTGTATAAGTGGTTATTTCGTCGTTTAAGTTAATAATTGTAAACTTGAATAGTATCTCCACGTTTTCACTGTCAGTCGATTACCATCACAGCTCTAAAAATGATTATATAGTAAATCTCGTAACATCAATAGTGCTTTCTTCTGTATTTTTACTTTCTCTACCATATACATAAAGGTAGAGGAGGTATTGTATTCCACCCATACGATATTACACGTAAATACATGTTTTGGGTCCCACCTCCGAACCCAAAAAGTCATTTTAGTAAAACATCCGCGTATATGTGTGTCTGTAAACGGCATAACTCAAAATTAAAAGTCGGAGACATGTCAAACCTGGTATTTAGGTTCCATACTTTCTAAAAATGCGACCAGAATACTTTAAACAATATCTCCTCACCCCAAACTACCTTTACATGGAACACATTTTAGAATTGCTTATTTTCTAAAGCACGGCTTAGATATTTTGATTAAAATACTACATATTAAAGGTATTTACATGAAAAATAAAATGTATAACTGGATTTTTCGGAGGGATATCCTGTAAAGTCCACTTCATTCGGAAGTAATTTTGTTTTTAGACAGCATAGTCTGAAAGTGAAACTTCTAATACAGTCCACACGAGCTAAAAGCTTAAGATTATCCCACTAGTCGACAATCTGCATTGTGATCAACCTTGGTTTCATGTCCAATCACATGGAATTCCCTTTTTTATTTGCACATGTTTGATAATTCGAATTAGTTTGATTAGATTTTAGTTTCAATATGTCTGTTTACATGGTTAATTTCTCATGGCGCTCGCATTATCTGTTCACAATACAAAGCGTCATACTTAAATTCGTTTTAGAGCTAACCTATACGTTATATTTGCAGTCTTCTACTAATTTGAAACGTTATTATTTTATCTGTCTAATCTACATAAAGATTAATTATCGGAAATTATGAATATAGAAGTTACTGAAATGGAAGAGCTGGGTGAAATCACAGAAGCAGCAGAAAGAATAACACTAGAAGTACTTATCTAGAAGGCAATATGATACAGCATTTAATCGCTTCATTGGCTGGTATAAGGCTAAGCAGGTTGAAAATAATTTCACTGAAAATAACTGCTAGCGAATCAACACATCTGACATCTCCCTTTTCAAACGTCATATCTCTTCTCCCAAATTCTAACGCTCTCTGAGAATAGTATATATCACACGTGTTAAAATGGTTTTATTTTACTCGAATTTTGAAACTAAGGCCTTAGGCTTCTACTATAACGAAGAGTCCTTATTTTTTAATCGGAACTTTAAGACAGTCTGACAACATGGGAAGCTTCAAGGATATGAAACGTTGTTGTCTACTTTCTTCTCAAAATACTAACGATCTTGCCAGTTTCCAATGTTTCTACGGAATTAACTTTTTCACACATGAGATACACATGCTTGAGAAGCTCAATATATGAATCACGATGACTTGTTGTCAATTCACCGTTATATTCATGTGTTCTAATGATGAAGCTGTAGATATGTACGCTAGCGTATGAAGAGGGTTTCATTTTCTACCATAAACATGTTTGTACTTTGATATTGTTTCTAAAGTTTTAAATTAAAAATATGTTAACAGGTGTGAAAAATTATATAAGGTCCACTTTGTAGAAATCAGAGTGTTTACATAGACGCCATATAGAAAATGGGGATCTCTGATTCAGAACGCAAAGACACATTTGACATTACAACTCGTGGAAATTGTATGTATATCTCAGTGTGTCATTGCTGTGTCTCATTTGCAAGTGCTCTACATTTTTCATTTTATGCAAGTTAGTCATCTTCGGAGCCCCCAAAATAAAATTATATATGTAGAGTCATATTTTCACTCCCACTTTTGAAGTAGATGTATTGCTGCTTTTGGAGAGCCAAACTTAAGGATGTAACTGCTCCACGTATGGTACAAAGTTTCCAGTGGCCTTTGCTCCCACGTTTAAAAAAAATCAACTTTGTATTTGTTAATGTTTATTTGAATACTATATGTGTATGCCTCGGCTGCGTCAGAATTAATTTGCAGAATCACGTATCTCTTATCAGGGGTAGTACGGCTAAACAAGAAGGCTTGCACAAATTATAATTTATACTTCACTCCTTTTATTAATCCTTCACACGATTAAATAACACTTCACTGACATATAATACTGTATAGCTGTGAGATTTTTGGTAATTTCACCTTTTTAACACGCAAACTTTATATTATTATCACCGCAATGAATTTTATGTTTTACATTGGCCACGTATCGTACCGATCGGGTACGCAATCTAATAGAGTCTGCCTAGGAACGCTGTTTTGTAGCGTCTGCCGCCCGAATTTGTACAATTTTTCTATTTCAGGTTTCTGATTGGCTAATCCTATTCCAATAGAATGCTTCTATTTAACTTGAGCTTTTTCCAGTTGTTGATTGGCTATTTATAAACTGTTTTAAATGTTACATTATTGTTCCAAGAGTTATTAGTAGCATTATTAATTTTCTAATTTATTGTAGTCTCAAGGTTATCTCATTGTTGCCTTATTGTTAGCAACCTTCGGCTTCTATTCTCACAGCTCCTACATTGTTAAATTACGTAATACATTCACATAACATTATTATACATGTACATAATAATATAAACATAATACAATGGCTGTAACATACACTTTATATATTACTACATACACATTTTGCTTTAAGGCGGGTTGTTATTATGTTTTATATTATATAATTAGACTGATATCATTTAAGTGTTAAAAATTCTGCCTCACTTTTTAAAACTGGGTCACAAATAAGTCTATTTATGCAATTTGTGGCTAAAGTTGCATTCGTTTACGAGTGGAAACAGTTTGAGCTCATTACGAGCGTAATTGCCAAGAATATTTCATGAGTATAAGAATATCTACATTTCAGAACTTGCGTACACTCGGTGAGTTTAAAACTGGCAGCATCTGAGAGATGGGGCTCGAATCGGGTACTTCCGTGAGAGCTCGGATAGTCATGCTTTGCTGTAGCATATACTTCTGTAGTACTTACAATGAGGAATACAACTATAATTACAAAGGTCTTCCGAGAAAATAATCCACATAGGTATTTCACACAGACAGGTGTCGGTGTGTTTCAACACTGAATATTTGTAACCAAAACACTTTATTGGTTGATGGTTCTCAAGTGGAGCATGATTAAAGCTCGTTACAAGGTCATGCTTACTGGAGCACTCTTGGCTCAATGCTTGTGTGTTAGCTTACTGTTCCTGAGGTTGTACTTTCAAATCTCCGTAGTCACTTTTTCATTTAATTATATATACATGAATAAAAACATAAATGTTTTCTTCATTTTTATTTTTATTATATGTTTTACTTACTATTTTGCCCCCCATCAATGGCTGATACGAAAATAAAAGGAAGAGGGCATATGAATTGTTACAATCCTATATTTGTGACATAAAATAACGATTTAAATTGTAGAATAAAGAAGTAAACCATTAATTTTTTATCTAAAAGAATACAAAATACCACATTCTTAATATCCACTTATAACTTTACTAAGTCTTTTACCCACGGAGTTTACTATTCGTTGGAAACAGGTTACGTTTTCTGCAGCTGCCTCACACGAACTCTGGACAAGGTCTTACAGAAGTTGACGTTATGACTCGCACACTCGAAAGGACTTAAAATGGAAAGAGGGGGGGCTTTATCCATGTGGCCAGGTTTCATGCGCGTTCTCTACAAACCTAGTACTTAGATAGAATGTCTTTGGCAAATGAGGCAGTATTTTTAACACTTAAATGATTTCAGTATAATTATATAATATATAAATTAAATAACAGCCCGCCTTAAATGAATATGTGTATGTAACAAGATGTAAAAAGTGTATATTACAGTCATTGTATATTTTATATTACTGTATACATGTGTAATAATGTTATGTGAATGTATTACGTAATATAATAATGTAGGAGCTGTGAGAATAATAGGTCAAAAGTTGCTAACAATGAGGTAACGTTGGGGCAATAATGAATTTAAAAGTTTAACAATGCTACTTGAAATTCTTGGAAGCAGTAATGTAATTATTGTTACAGTTTATAAAATAGGCAATCAACAACCAGAAAAAGCTTTAGTTAAGTGAAGGTATTCTATTGGAGGAGGATTAGCCAATCAGAAACTGAAATACAGCAACATTTACAAATTCAGAAGTCAATTGCTTGTAGACAGCTCTCATAACTGGACGCGTTGGTTGTAGACAGTGTTCCTAACCGGACTCGAGATGCGTCCTCGAGAAACTTAATATGTATTCGTGTGAGACGAAAATAGTTTTACGTGTTAAAAAGTGAAAGTAATTAATAAAAGAATCTCACAGCTCTCTATATCAGTGAAGTGTTATTTAAATCGTGTCAATCATTAATAAATGGAGTGAAGAAAAACTTGAAATCTGTGTAAGCCTACATTGTTCAGTCGCACCACTCCCTGCTAAGATATTTATGTCTCTATAAATACTGACGCAGCCGAGGCAAACATAAATATGTGGTATTTAAATAAACAGTCAGAATTACAAAGTTAATCTTTTTTAAACATTTGGGGGTAAGCCCAACGGAAAGTACATTTGGGACGAAGGCTACCGGAAACTTTTTACCATACGTGCGGTTGCAACTACTTCAAGTTCGGCTCCCCAACGGTCGAAATACAATACAACTCCAACTAAAATTAAACTTCTTCACAAAAAACCTAAAATGTAACCATAATTATACACAATTACAAACAACAAGACCAAGCCCATTGCACACATAATGGATGATGACCTAATATGATGCATGAAAAACTCTGTATTGTTTCTGTTATGATACCAGCTAGTTTTTATTCAGTGCTATGTCGATAAGTATCTATTTCGTATATTTTATAGGTTCCATATATTCCGTGTGTTGGGAAATGGATATCATATTCTGCAGCTCATTTCCATTTTAAAATCGCTTGCAGCGGATATCCCGCAAAGCAATAGAACATGCTGTTGTTCCAACAGCGCCTTCAAAAACAATGTGTTATATTTCTCCCCGTATTTTGATCGGCTCTGAGATGCATGCAGGAAACAGAATAGTAATGAACATATTGAAGCTTGGCAACCGTGTAGTCTACTGATGGATGGTTTCGAAGCACACGGTGGAGAACGTCCGCTTTCCGGTGTTCCGCTAGGATTGTGTACGATCCACGACAGTAATAGCGGAAATGGCATATTCATTTACGGGAGTCATCGGCATTGCACACTAAGCCATACAGCTGGGGAATTCAGTTGTTGAAAGGAAGCGGTGTTAAAAGCAAATCGTACGTCATCCTGTCTTTGATGCTATGTATGTACCAGAGAGTAACAGCTTTCCTTAAAATTGTATAGCCGTGTGGACCTAAACCAAATATCTATGAAAGAGGTCGATATTTATTTACAAAGCATAGAAGAAGATAGTTTTTAATGTATTTTTACTTTCTCTACTACGTATAGTAAGTAGGGGAAGTATTGTATTCCAACCAAAAATTCGATACCGAGATTTTACCGGCAATATATGTTTTGAGACCCCTGAATCCAAAAAAAGCATTTTTGGAAACATGTCCGTGTGTGTGTGAGTGGCTGTGTGTGAACAGCATAACTCAGAAACGAACAGTCGGATAAACACCAAACTTGGTATTTAGGTTCAGTATCTTCCAGAGATGCGACACGAAGGTTTTCAAGAAAATCCCTCCACCACAGATTACCCTTTACATGGAACATTTTTCGAAAAGTTTAATTTTCTCAAAAATGGCTAACGATTTTGATTAAAATATGATATGTTTAAGATATTTTTATGGCAAATAAAATGTATATCTCGAATTTTCTGGGAATGTTTACAAAAGTATTCTTCATTTTGGACGACTTTTGCATAACTGGTAAACCATAAGAGATGACAAACTTTTACTAAACAAAAAATGTAGATCGCGTTAGAATACACAATTTATGTCATATACATTTTTTTGTTGAGTGAACCATTTTTGAGATATTGCTTGTTATTCCCTTAAATTTTTCAATACTTATTTACTCAAATGGGAATTCGTTATTCAGTTTTATGTCTGGGATATACAAAGAGTAATAATCTGTAATAAGAGAATGGTGCTGCACCTAGCAACCAGCTATTAAGAGATATGTCTATGCTTAAAGGCTACTGTATTTCTATATTGCCTTTGTAAATACAAAACCAGGGGAACATAGTAGGCCTTAAGCGATAGTCAAATATTTTTAGAACTGGTCGCTATGTATAAAATGTAATTCTCTTTGCATGTCAAAAGATCGTTTCTGCAAATGTTTATATCGATTAATATGAAACAGATGGAGAATAAGAGTTTGTAAAAATAGATTGTTCAAGGGTAGAGAAAGTCATGTGAGTGTAACACATCAGATTTTTTATTCTTCCATTTATACCCCGCCTTTAACTGCAATGGTCATATCGGCGACCTTTTATCTTTGGAAAGTATCGGCTATCGCAATGGTGTTAACTCGTATACGCAATCACATTTCCTGTTTTTTCCTTGAGTTTTTACATTAGATCACACACATAACACTCATTCGTACTTCTAGACCCTGAGGAGAAATAATCTTGGCTATAGAGAAATTCTGACCCACAACCGGAAATTGAACCCGGATCCCCTAGCACAGCGGCAAGTGCTCTACCGACGTGCTCTACCGACAGGGCCAGCCTTAATGGAATTGCAACTTACTTGCAACATTGCAACTTACTTGCAACAGTATATTGGGATATGAGAGTGCGAAGTGGAATGTTACAGAATCGAGCACTAGTGAGATTCTGTTATGTATTTTTGCACACAATGTTGTACACTATTTTTGCGCGATTTATGTATTTTATTATTTTTAAATAAAAGTATTCATCTATAAACAATTCCTAATGAACTTGCCCATCGTCGCAGTGCCGCCAACTCAACAGCTATAGTTAATACGCTACCTTAGTAAGGCATAACTTAGGAGTCCTAAATTAAGTTTTTCAGGATTGAGGAAAACAATTTTGAAAACCATAATAATTAGACGATAGTAGAGATTCAGTATTTCAAGAAGAACTTGAAGGTAGAAAATGTGGATTATGAAGACGCAAGTATTGAAGAGACGGAACATGGATTGCGCGTCATTAATTCCTGAAAAATATGAAACAAAATCTAGTGTGTAAATATCATCGGAATGCTTACAAAAATATTTTACGCAGAAAAATTAATTTTAATTCTAATATTCAAACGCAGTAAAATTAAAGTAGGGATAACATTTTTAGTTGTTAGAAATTCTTGTTTGAAAATACATAAATTACAAGGTTTATTCATGGATGGATGAATGAATTGAAACGTCAGGATACAAGGAATAACAATCTACAAATTTAAATTATAAAAGTCATCTTAACTCGTAAAGAGGAATGGAGTCAAACTTGTCTTGATTGTCTATCTAAATTTATTTAGCAAAAATGCTAAGTGAGGTGAAAATCCAACGAAAATTTACATCGAAAAGTATTTAAAGCAATTTTGTGTAATATTGCATTTTATTAAGGTAAATATTCAAACTAATTACAGTAGAATAATTAATTTTATAAGGACAATGTTTATAGTTACGAATCTTTATCTTCAAATAAAGTAGACAACTCGATACAAACATTGACGCCAGCGTTAATATACCAAGTGTAATAAATAGTGTAAGAGTATGAGAACTGGATAGTACATCATGTAAAATTCTCACTGCTCTCGTTTGTAATTAAAACAACTTAAATGCTGAAGTATGGTTGCCCAGAGAATTGTTCCATAACTAAGAGGTTACAAGTTCAGCATAATACACTGTCAATAGTATTCCGTGTTCAGATTTTCTTTAAGAATTTTCCGATAAAAACCCGTTTAGCGTAAAGGAATTTTAATACAACCCCAATTTAGAACTTTATTTGCACGCCACTTTAATGAAAATCTTCATTCTACATAATGCCAATAGGTATTTTCCGTAATTAATACCGACATGCATTCTTGCATGAAATACAACAAAAATAGTTTAAGAGCAACATACAATTTAAGTTTTTTCAACCATTTGCATGCTACAATACAAACGTATGAAATCTTAGTCGTCTACACTAACAATTAGATGTTTTTCATTTGCTGATACAGTGCACCACCAACGAGACTATACATAGTGGACCATTTAAGTTAAGACCGCACAGTATCTCCAAAACTACACTTTGTAGAAGGGAGTGTCTCGAACAAACGTTGCTTGATGTTTTGGGGGAAACTAAATGCCATTAGTCGTGTTGTATTTGGAGGACGTTGTGATGGTCATTTTACGCTCAACTTTAATTGACCCTAATTGTAGGTTCCCATTTAAAAAAATCTGATGTGTTACACTCACATGATTTTCTCTACTCTTGTACAAGCTATTTTTACAAACTCTTATTCTCCATCCATTTCATATTAATCGAGATAAACATTTGCAGAAACGATCTTTTGACATGCAAAGAGAATTACATTTTACACATAACGACCAGTTCTAAAAATGTTTGACTATCGCGTAAGGCCTACTATGTTCCCCTTGTTTTGTATTTGCAACGGCGTTATAAAAATATAGTAACCTTTAAGCATAGACATCTCTTAATAGCTGGTTGCTATGCGCAGATTAATACTCTTTGCATATCCAAGACAAAAAAATGAATAACGAATTCCCATTTGAGAAAATAAGCATTGATAAATTTAAGGGAATAACGAGCAATATCTCGAAAATGGTTCACTCCAAAAAATGTGAAACATAAATTGTGTATTATAACGCGATCTACATTTTTTCTGTAGTAAAATTTTGTCTATCTCTTATGCTTTAACAGTTATGCAAAAGTCGTTCACAATGAAAAATACTTTTGGAAACATTCCCAGAAAATTCGAGATATAATATATTTCATTTCTCATGAAAATATCGTAAACAATGATATTTGAATCAACATCGTTAGCCATTTTTGGGAAAATTAAAAATTTTCGAAAAATGTTCCACGTAAAGGGTAGTCTGGGGTGGGGGGATTTTCTTGAAAACTTTCGTGTCGCATCTCTGGAAGATATTGAACCTAAATATCAAGTTTGGTGTTTATCTGACTGTTCGTTTCTGAGTTATGCTGTACACAGTCACAGACACACAAGGACCTGTTTCCAAAAAGTCTTTTTTTGGATTCAGGGGGTTTCAAAACATGTATTTCCGGTGAAATCTTGGTATCGAATTTTTTAGTGGAATACCATACTTCCCCTACTTACCATATGTAATAGAGAAAGTAATAATGGCATGTGAAATTACTTCAGCAATGCTTACTAAAGCCATTTACATTATTTCAAACATTTTAACGGTTATTTGGGCGATTTCGTAAATCCCGTTTAAATTATATTTATTGACTTGTTTATTTATTTATCATTTGTTATTTTCTCCTTCTTTTTCTTGGTTACCATTATTAAACAAGTGTAACTAAAATTTTTAAAACATAATTCACAATATTATTGCTGTTGCAATTTTTAAAACTTTCTTTAGGCTTCTCAGAAGTTGTTTCACTTAGTAGGATGATTCATTTCCAGAACGAAATAACTTCAGTATTTACACTTTCGGAAAGTACGTGTTTCTAACCACACTAGTAGTTGGAATAATGTTAAAGATTCGCGTTTTTCATATTAAAATACTTAGTAAGATTAAACAGAGATAATGCTGATAGCTTAGTGGTGGGCTCTTAATATTTAAGGCAGATGAGTTAGAGTAAGAATTGATCTTTCAGATTATATCAGATATTTAGACTGCAATTCTTCTGTTTCCATATGTGTGTGTACTATGATAAAATGATAAGTGATTTGAATCTGCTAACTTCGGTATTGGAGAAAGGACTGTCACAATTCTTAGTTCAAATACTTGCAGGCTAAGACTATATGCACCATTTTGTGTTTGATTTTCATTTTTGTATTTGTAAATGAGGCTTGACAGTAAAACAAAAGTTGCATTATCTACTAATAGTGTAACTTTTCTCTAAAACTACTTAATTCAGAGCAGTGAAACTTGGTAGTGTATCGTAAAAGAGTACAACAAATAATCTTTTGCAGCAGCTTTTTATTTTTTGAGAATAATAGTACTTACGGTTATGCATACCTCTAGCACATACATAGTAGGTACAGAAGGTATTGCATTCCATGCAAAAATTCGATGGCGAGGTTGCATCTGAAATACACTTTTGAGTCTCCCTGAATCCAAATTAAGCATTCTTGGAAACGTGACCGCATGTGTCTTTGAACAGTATAACTTAAAAACGAAAAGTCTGATAAATACCAAACTTGGTATTTGAGTTCAGTATCTACCAGGGATGTAATACGAACACATCCCAACCCAAACGAAAACCAACAACTTACATAGAACATTTTTGGAAAACTTTTATTATTTTTTGACTGTCGCTGTTCTCTTAGTATCTATAATGAAATGTGTAATGTGACTACTTCTGCAAAGGTTTATTTGAACTTAAATTTAGTAGATAGAGAAATAAATTTCAGTAAGAATAGTTCATATATCCACTACTAAAGATAGAGGTTAGAGAAAGTCGTGTGAATGTATCGCATTATATTTTTTTCAAACCAAAACCAAGTTTTGTATTTAAATAAACTAGTAGCTTAAAAAAATTTTGCTGCACACGATTTATCATCACTGCATGAGCAATATTACAATTGCGTTGTTGAATTCTCAGTAAATGCACTATAAGGACATTTGTATACATTTATCTTTTGGAATGGCCTTCACGTGCCAGGAAAAGGTTTAGAAACTCCAGCACTAGTGAAGAATTGTATCTACAATACTGATAGCAAATTTCGTTAAATTATCATAGTAATTTTGGGAATTTTAGCTAATTGTTTCTAACTATGCACACCCCCCTCCTTAATAAGCTGGAAAATGAAGTGGACTTTTATACTAGATATTTTGGTTGAGGTTCTTTTGTTTCCATATGTGTGTAGTGTGTTAGAATTTCTTTGTATATGTTGTACATAATTTTTGGTGAAGTTAGAAAAACTGAAGATAAACTGGAATTTGTTAAAATAAGAAAATTAGTAAGAAAAGAGGGTACCTTATTGAGGCAAACTGAGATAGCATTTTGGAATGAAGCCTTATGAAAGAATATTAGCTTAAGGAGAACTTCTCGTAAAAATTAGCTTTAAAAAAGATCACGCCTTTTAAAAGTTAACTGCAAAAAAGCAAAGTCGTCGCTTTAAAACGAAACTAATAAAAATAATAATGCGCCAAAGATGTACAACATATCGTGCATCCATCTGCAAGGCAGATTGCAAGTGAGAAGAGAAAAGAACCTTAACGGGTAATGCAACGGCGAAGATTTTCTAAAGTGTTACAGGGAAGATCGCATTTAGTGCTACATACCTTCTTGGCGCAACAAGTTAATTTTTCCCTCATTACGTAGTCATTTCTTACGAAATTAGGTTAGCGATTTGCAACTAAAATCTTCTCTCGTTTGCAGCAGCAAGTTGGCAGTGATAGTATTACTTCGTGATTACCGTTCTTCGCTCCAGAATAGCAAATTACAGTTATAGACCACACTCAGTTGTTCTTACTCCTGCTCTATCTTGGCGGAAAATCCTTTTTTCGCATGCGAGTTCCGTCAAACTCTTCATATCAAAACTAACTTAAAATTCCTAAGTGGAAAAAGTAGTTTTGACACAGAATGAATTCAGCTCCAGAAATTTTGAAGGTCAGAATGGTTGGTCCGGGTATGAATCAGTTGTTTGTCAAGACTCTGGTTTGAGTTGATGCTCAAGCATTCTCACACTGTGAGATACTCCTTGGATTTATAATGCTAAACGTCTAACGTCTTTAGTTACTAACTAGGAAATAGCGTACAAATATATACCTCACATATACAGGGTGTATTTTTTAACTACAAATGATTATGTTGAGAGCAACTTTTTTTTAAGAAAACAACTTATGGGGAATATTTCCTAGTTTGAGAGAAAAGCAGTACCCTTTGTTACATTTCATTGTGTACTTATTGTAACTTTGTTCAAATATATTACTTTCTCTACTACATATAGTAAATACGGGAAGTATTATATTCCACCAAACAATTCAATACCAAGATTTCACCAGAAATGCATGTTTTGAGGCCCCCTGAATCCAAAGATAGCATTTTTGGAAACATCCGTGTGTGTGTGTGTGTGTGTGTGTGTGTCTGTGTGTCTGTCTGTGAACAGCATAAATTTATAACTTGGTATTTATGTTCAGTATCTTTCAGAGATGCGACACGAAGATTTTAAGAAAATCCTCCTACCCTTGACTACCCTATACATGGAACATTTTTTGAGAATTTCGATTTTATCAAAAACAGCTATCGATTTTCATTAAAGCATCATGCTTAAGTTACTTTTATGGCAAATGAAATGCATATCGTGAATTTTCTTGAATGTCCCCAAAAGTTCTCTTCATTCTGAATGACTTTTGCGTAACTGGTAGACCGTAAGGGATAGACAAAACTTTACTACACAAGAAATGTGCATCTCATTAAAACACACAATTTATGCCATTTAAATTTATTTTATCGAGTCAACTATTTCCGAGATATTCCTTGCTTGAATTTTCCACTTTATCTCAATGGGAATTCGTTATTCGTTTTTTGTCCTGGACATGCAAAGAGAATTGAGTGCTCCACATAGCAACCAGCAATTAAAAGATTTGACTATCGCACAAAGCCTACTGTAATTCTATATTCCCCTTGCAGCTATAAAAAAATTAGTAATAGTTGTAATAGTTTCAATTAACATGAAGTAGACGGAGAATAAGCGTTTGTAAAAATAATTTTTATAAGAATAGCGAAAGTCGTTTGAGTCCAACACCTCAGATTTTTCTTAATATATAGTCAGCTTATAACGTCAACGTAGCAGATGAATTCACTTGGAGTCAATTGAGGAAATGAATGTCCCATCGGTATGTTGTCACAGTAGCTCAATAACCAATCACACGGAAAGCGGGAGAACCGTGTTCAAATCCCGGCTATGGCGTTTAATTTTTCAGTTGACTCTATTGTAAAATAATTATCTTATCCCATCCTTTGACTTCTTGCCTCTGCCCCTTCTTCTCTTTCCTTTTCTCATAGACCCTCCCCTCCAATACAATATCTACTCTACTCCACTCTGCTTGAGAATAATTCGAATTTATGTACATTTTATATCAGCATGACTTTTTGTTAGTTACATACGAGGTGTGATCAAACAGTTTCCGGAATGACGTCATAAATACTGCACAGCAGTTTGTTTTGTCTAATGTGCACTATCATCCTCGAAGTAGTCTCCTTGGGAGTTGATACACTTGTCCCAGCGTGTCTGCTACTGCTGGAAGCACCTCTGAAGGTCCTCTTGTTTCAACATGTTCAGAGCCTTCTGCGATTAGCGATGGATGACATCAATGTCCTGAAAACGGTGTCCTCGGAGCTGCATTTTAAGTCCCGGGAAAAGAAAAAGTCCGCTGGTGCCAAATCTGGAGAATAGACGGGATGGGGAACAGTATTCATCCTATTTCATCCAAAAATTGGTGGACAGAAAGGTTTTTGTGCGCGGGCCCATTGTCATGATGCAGCAACCAGTCACCACTCCTCCATTTCTCCGGCTGTTTGCGTCGCACATTCTTTCTTAATCTTTGCAGCACTTGGTTGTAGACCACTTGATTCACTGTTTGACCCTGTGGCACAAATTCCTTATGTTCAATGGCTTTAATGTCAAAAAACACAATCATCATTGATTTCACTTTGGATCGAACTTGTCTGACCTTTTACGGGCGTGGAGATGAAGGATTTTCCATTGTGAATATTGTTGCTTCGTTTCTGGATCGTATCCATAAATCCATGTTTCATCACCAGTAATAATTTTCTCCATAATCTGTGAGGCAGTATTTTTAACACTTAAATAACTTTAGTCTAATTATATAATATGTAAATTCAATAACAGCCCGCCTTGAAGCTATATGTGTATGTAATAATTTGTAAAATGTATGTAACAGTCATTGCATATGCTTATATTATTGTATCCATGTGTAATAATGTTAAGTGAATATATTACGTAATTTAATAATGCAGGAGCTGTGAGAATAATAAGTTAAAAGTTGCTAACAATGAGGTAACAATGCGGTAACAATGAGGTAACCTTGAGTCAGTAATGAGTAAGAAAGTTTAACAGTACTGTTTGTGATTCTTGGAGTAACATTAATGTAAATTTTAGTGACAGCTTATAAAATAGCGAATCAACAACCAGAAAAAGCCGTAGTTAAATGAACGTATTCTATTGGGGTAGGATTTGCCAAACGGAAACTGAAAAGGAGAAAATTTTACAAATTTAGAGTTCAGTTGCCTGCAGACAGCGTTACTAACCAGACACAAAAAGTGTCCTCAAGAGATTTAATACGTATTCCTGAGAGACAGAAAATAGTTTACATGTTGAAAAAAGTGCAAATAATTAATAAAAGAATCTCACAGCTCTCTATCAGTGAAGTGTAATATAAATCGTATCATGCATTAATAAAAGGAGTGAAGTAAAATTATAATCTCTGTAAGCCTACATTTTTAGTCACACCACAACCCTGTTAAGAGAAACGTGTCTCTAACAAAAATACTGACGCAGCCGAGGCAAACATAAATATAATATTTAAAGAAGCAGTCAAATTACAAACTTAATATTTTTTAAACTTTTGGGGCAAAGGCCGCCTGAAAGTACATTTGCGGCGAAGGCTACCGGAAACTGTTTACTCTATGTGCGGTTGCAACTACTACAAGTTCGGATCCCCAACAGTCGAAATACGATACAACTCCTCCTACCATACTCCTTTCTCAACTGTGGGTCACTTTGTAGCAGTTCTTTAAGATCTGTGGAGGCAATCACACGACGCAGGCGGGGCAAGAACTTGGCTGCAATTCTTCTCATGTACAAATTGTCTTTCAAAATGCTTTGAGCACTTCCAAAGGAGAGCCCTAATGAGTCAGAAAGTTTTCTTGTTGTAATGCGCCTATCATTTAAGACCATTTCCCTCACCTTATTGATATTTTAATCAGTTTTGCTGGAACTGGGCCGCCCAGTACGATCTTCATCTTTAACTGATTCACACCACTTTTAAATTTCGAAAACCACTCAAACGCTTGAATTTTACCCATAGTTTCCTCCCCATAAGCTATTCTTAACATTTTATAAGCTTCTGTTGAGATTTACCGAGTTTAAAGCAAAATTTGATGTTCGTTCTTTGTTCTTCGTAATCTGACAGTTTTGCTATGTGGTAAAACCGCAGCACATACAAAACACGTGTTCACTTCAGAGCATCTACCTCCTCATGCATGGTCACAGGAAGTCGCGTGACCTCTCATTTTTTATTGGGAAGGAACGCTGCATGTACAGTCTGGGTAAGAATTAAAGAAATCTCAGCGTCAGCATTGTTGTGAAGCCATTCCGGAAACTTTTTGATCACACCTCGTATATTGAACCAACACCAGCTGCGGACTCGGAGGTACAAAGAATAAATGTTTTGGCCTTTATCAATAGTTTTCTCTGCGGTGCTTTTAAGAATCGGCCTCCAATATCCATGTTATGCAGAACGCGTTTCAAAAAGGAGATATTACTTTCAATGGGTATCTGGCAAAAAATATTTGCCTTGCATGCATCGTGTTGCAGTTGGGGATTTCCACAAGAAAGTATTATATCTCTAAAGGCAGCATGTGGTCGCTCAAGGCACATATAATCGATTCAGAGAACGGCGAATGTTGTAATAATGGTAACAGTATCACGGTTTCGAGAATCACATGCTTCACTGGTTTTCTGCAATATTGGTACACCAAACGCTGTCTAAATGCTTCATATGGTTCAGCGAAGAAGATTTTTGCTAGCACTATGGATTCTCTTGCCCAAGTTGCATGTGCTGATTCAACGACTGTGCACTAGCAGATTTGAAGAAAAATTCATTCATTGTTGCATTCATATGACTTCCATTGCTCACTACTCTATAAACTTTTCTTTCGAAAGGATATTCTTCCAGATACTTCTTGTTACGGGGACAAGGCAGTCTGAACACATGGAAATTACTCCTTAGGTGTGTTAAATTACAACTTCTCTTAGAAGTTCTCAATGTTTTTTCCTGAAGTTGTTACGAATTATTCTACAAATAATGACAATTATTTCAGGTGATTGTTTGCATTGGTAGCTTATGCAGTTCAGTCCGTAAACATTATTTAATTCAGCAGAAAAAAATAAAATTTACTCTTCAAACATGTGAATTCGTGTACCTTTTTCTGTGATACTACTTACAATACAGACTCACACTTTTGCATGCTCGTTCTTAGTATAATCATATATATATTCTGAAACTCAATTATTTAGTTATATGTATCAGTTCACTAGAAATTGAGAAAAAAATATTTGCAAACAAATTAAAACTGTGGAAAATTTGTAATTTTATGGCTTTCTTAATATCAATAATATACATTATAAAATTATAATTGTGGTTGAGAAAGTCTGAGTATGTGTTGTATGTATGTACGTAATGAAAATTTCAGATCTCTACCTCTCATACTTTTTGAGAAAAAGGTACACAAGTATCCAAAAATGTTGTTTTGAGAAAACTGATTTTAAAGTTTGAAAATTAAAATTCTGACACACTTCAGCACATTCCAGGGTCATAATTATCTGCACTTTCATTCCTGGATTGCTTTAGCTTTTCTGATTGCTTTCTCTTGGTCCTGCCCTCTTTTGTTAATTGGTGAGCTGCTCGCTGGGCATGGTATAGTCGTTTGTTGTTGAAAGATACAGAAATGTTCTAAAACGAGGCATTGCATGACAGCTTTAAATGAATGCAGACCAGCATTTAAATGGTATTTAAATGTCTTAAAACAGCTTAATCTCCAAAAAGTATACATTTTCTAAAATTGGAAATAAAGAGATTTTATTAGTGCCTAAAAAATGTGAGTTTTGACCATTTCAGAGTACCTTGTCCCCATAATCCAGACGACCCTTCACTACACACTTATGCATTTCTTTGTAGCTGTTAAACGAATATTAGAAGAAACTATCGTATTGGTAATTTTCTTGTAGGTGCAAGGGAAGTATTGTATGCTTTAAGCGATAGTCAAATCTTTTAAGAGCTGGTTGTTATGTGGAGCATTCCATTCTCTTTGCATATCCAGGACATAAAAAAGAAAGAATAACGAATTCCCATTTGAGAAAGTATAAGTATTGGAAAATTCAAACAAGGCATATCATGGAAATGGTTCATTGGAAAAAAATATTTGTATGTTTAACGAGATCTATATTTTTTGTGTAGTAAAAGGAATAATGTAGGGTTTTCGCTAGATTAAAATATTTCAGAATATTAAATTATATCGGTTTAGCTGTTAATATGCTCTGTGTGACGTGTCTAGTTCCCGAGGTCGCTGTTATAAACCCGGCGGGGGGATGGATTTTTTTCGGGCGTAAAAATCCTTAGCATGGTCCTTTGGAAGAGAAGTAAAGCCGGTGTTCCCGTGTCATAGATTTACGACACGTAAAAGAACCTCAAGACTAATAAAGAGGCCTCTACGCAAAATTTCCTGTCTTTCACGCCCAATATAGAATGCGACGATAAGGTGCACAGCGGTTAAAGAGCGTCCATAAATAAAGCTCCACATCAATTTCTATGTGGTGTGAATGAAGTTATTAATAAATGCTTACGTTTGTAAGAAAACGCCACAAATAAGCAAACAAAAGGTGTAAAGGCTACGTTAAGTACCTAGAACTTCGCCGTTAATATACCCTTGTAGATTATTTTGGATATATGTTGAGTGATTTCGGAGTATTACTTAGATTTTTGTTTTCGGCTTCCTATTTGGAATGTAAGATTTAAGTTTCGCTATTTCGTAAAGTTTACTTACAAAATAGGTTAGACACAGGAATGTTGAGTTAATATGGGTTAAATTATGTATTTAAGCAAACATTACTGACATTCACGTTAAGAAAATAAAACGAAAGAGTATAAAACGATATGCAAACTTATGTCTGAGAGTAATGCTTAAGGTATTATGCAGAAGAAATTTAATAGAACTTAAAGAAGCAAGTGACTTTCGACAATCTAATAACTTTTACGAAATTTAGCCTTCTCGCAAACCTGGAAATTAATCTTTCGGAAGTCTTTAATTATTTTTCGCTTTCCTCCTGTTATATAAATATTACTCTAATATTTTGCCCTGGAATCGCCATCGACTCTCAATCGAGGCGCCACCTTTGTATAGTTACCTCCAAGTTAGTTCCCTAACCGCTACGAGGTGGCGGTTACTTCATCGTTAAGAATAAATCCCGGTTAGCTGTTAACCGAAGATCATAATACGAAAATTGGCCTTGACTTCCAGTTAATTTATAACCGGAACCTTAACCGGCTCTTAATCCGGCCGTAGACCGGCATCTTCCATGAAAACACTGGGTGCATCTTGGTTTTCATGCGCTGCTCGCGGTAACGGCAAACTTACTTATTCAGATTTGACATTGTGGGTAGCTGTGAAACCAAGTTTCTTCTGCCCAGCACGATTGGTGTGCCCGAACGCATAATGCTACAATACTCGGAACCATTTGGAAACTCTTATCCTGCTTCTTGCGTCAGTTATCGTAAAGGCAGGAAGTTTCAACAACTAACAAGCAACAATATCGCGATATTTAAAATTCATATTCGTTTAGAGTTAAAAAGAAACAGGATTGATCATTATTTGTCTGAAACCTCTCTTGGGCAAGAAATGAAATGATATGACGTCTTTAGCAGTGCAACTAGGCATGCATCTACTGAGAGAAAACAATGTATCGATTTTTTTTATGTTACAAAGCTGTTGCCATATAAGATTGATTAAATATTATTATTGTTAAAATAAGATTGTACTGGTCATAAATGGGTACATGTGATCACAACGACATTGTATGAAATTTGGATAAGCAAGTGTAAAAATACTATAGTCTCAAAATTTCTAAGCTTATCTTATTATCTTTGACTCGCTCTGGACCGGCCAAGGTACGCACCACAGAGGTACGGCACCCCTAACATAACTAGTTAACATTTATTGGTGTGTACCTCAAGACACTGCAGAAGCTTTCAGGTAAGATCCATTGGGTATAAGCACCTGCTCGTACTATCGTCACTCTCTGCAAACACGTAGCTTAATCACAAATATAGTTGTTAGTGTTTATACAACCCCCGGGTTATTCGATGCATCTTCCTCTAACTCGCCACCATACATACCGCCTACCTATCCCACCTGATACCAATCCGCTCTCCCCTCTGAGTCTACCGCCTTCTTGGTTGTCAGCATCCCCGGGAGATATCTATCCAAAGGGTTGCTGAACTACTTCAATTAATGTCATTGAAGTGTATGTTAGCAGCATTACATTAATTATATCTGAACTTAAGTTCAAATTGCTTCCTAAAGAAAACGAAATTGATGGAGGGGCCAAGTGAAAATTTTACGCTACAAATGGCTTCGATGCTTTATTGCTAAATACTTCTAGAATGTTCCAAGTGAATGTTACAAATTTAACTTTTCTGTTTACTTGATTCATTATTGCAGAGTGTGTATAATATTTACAATCACATCGTGATTGATACAGCGTACATTTGAATTGCCTTCTCCATGACTGCTGATTGATACACCAGGTACCCGTGATTCTTGGAACATCTGATGAGATGTCCCTTCTCAATAACTCGAACTTCCCTTTCTAGATTCCATTTAATCTGAAATTTAATCATACTGCAATAATGGAATAAGTTACATTATGAAACACTTTTGTACCTGCTGAACTAAAATCAGTTCCATTTTGAACGATTGCTGTTGCTTAAATAACTTCTGTAGAAGTCGGGACTTTACACCACTCTGTCCTTTCTACATGATGTGGCAGAATGCTTGCATTGAAGTAACATTATTTGTTTATTGAGCCCCACGTTGGGCGCCAATTTGAAGTAACATTATTTGTTATATGTTTAACATTAATTGCAGCCCCACGTTGTGGTAGCCAATTTGTGAGTGGAATGCTTGTAATCTTATTTATTTATTGAGCCCCACGTTTGGGAGCCAATTTCAAGTGGTTAATTATCAATGTTATTTATTTAACATTAATTGTAGCCCCAGTTGTGGTAGCCAATTTGAAGTAGTATTATTTGTATATGTTTGTATTTGTTAGGTTTGTTAGCTCCATCTGGTGTTAGCAATTTGCGGCAGTATTAGTGTTCGTTTGAAAGAATGCTACTGTTATTTTATTTAATTTTGGTTCTCTGTCCTCCGGCTAGCTACGATCTTTTTGGTCAAGCACTTCTCTTTATACAGGTTGTGTAAACGGAAAGGAGTCTCTTATCCAAAAATAACACTGATGAAAGAATTTGTTTGTCGAACACATTTACTATCACATTTACACATTGATCTTGACACTCGCCAAACTGAAACTGTTATAATAACTTCATTACTGATCAATCTTAATTCGCGTACTTCAACTTTTTGTATAATTAACTTTATAACACTTGAGATTTTTTATAACTCTGTTACGCGTAACCTGCAAATTGATATCCGACGTGTGCCGTACAAATACTTTCGACGAACTGACTGACTGAAGGCGGCGTGTACTTTACAAATATTTTCGATGAACTGACTGACTGAAGAAGACGTGTGGTGTACAAAGAATTTTGACGAACTGACGGGGTCTTTACCTCTAACCTACCTTTTATACTCCTACACCCAGATATGCCTAAAGATTATAACTGAGCTGCAATTGGCTAATAAAACGCGCCAACATTAGCGTCTATTTTTATATCCAATGAAAATTATGAATACATATGCTCTAGGGAAATGTTCCAGCAAATTCTACAGAAAAACGCGCCAACATTACGTAACTTCCTCGTTTCCAATAATGATAAACAGCTCACCCCCTCGCTGCATTATTGCACGCTATTGTTGTCAGTTTCAGTAAGGCAGTATAAACTTATTTCCCAACAATAATTACAATCAACAAACATCTCAAATCAATGTCACATAATAATGCATATTCACACTATAATCATTCTTTACATTTAAATAATTTGTGATACAAATTACTGCATCAGCATTCAGCATTTGAAAATTGTTACGAAACAGATGCTGTGTTAAGCAGGTAGTTTATAAACTCGCGTGATGTTCATCACTCCAGATTATCCATTTTTGGCTTATAGGCTTGGAACTGATAGTCTACTAGTTTGAGAGCAAAGGAAAATACTGAATACTTTGATTTATTCTTTGTATTGCTGACAATAAGAAAATATTTTGTATTCGGTATGTGTAAAAAACAGCAACTGTGAATAAAGTTATACTTTGGTATAGACAAAGTGTGAATTGTATTTCACCTTGCAATTCACATGAGTAAATCATGGATAAAATCATCTTATAAGCACAACAGTACCACATTGTTGTGTATCAGACAGAAGTGCTGTAGCTTTGATTCTTACGAGGATGAGCAGTATATGTCCCTGCAAACTTGGAGAATATTTCTCCCCTTATGAGATTATTTACACAGTCCTTTGTTTATCATCAAAAACCATTCACACCACTGTAGATTTGCCGCGTTACTTAACCCGTTTTCTGTAATGAATTTATCTCGCAGCAGTACACAATTAATTTAATACATGTAATTTTCCAATGGCATAATTGCAAGAATAAATTCTACGATATTCTATTCCAAAATTATTTTTAAATAAAAGTGTAGCTTTAACGAGTTATGCGCTTTCATTACTCGCTGGGTGTGCCTTTAATCAGAATAGTCTGCAGTTTAGGACTTTAAAACTTGGAATCTCCAAGGTTCAAGTTAGGATTATCAGCTTTGAACAAAGCATGTGATTCTTTCATATACACTAAACTATTGATCAATAGGGTTTCTAACACCGTTTTCCGATAGTCATGTCATCATGCATTTGGAGCAGTATACGCAATATCTGATCGACATAAGGCTATGTCCACTAATTCTCTATGTTGGTCATTATCGTAATCTTCTCCTCCTCTAACTTCAGTCCCAAATCCTTTGCCATGGTTTACTGGGATATAAGAGTTTCCTTCACCACCACTACCAAGTGCTGTAAGGTGAATGCTGAGTTTAAATATCAGCAGAAGGATCTGCTAATGCAGCTGTACTGTTTTTATTCTCTCTAGAAGCTCTGCATATTCTTGCTGTTCTACTTATCTTAGTGATAGTAGCTAGGTTTCTCTGTCTTGTCCTTTTCTGCGACTCTTTTTATCTATGGAAACTTGAATTACTTTTGTTGTTCTGGTAACACCTTCTCTGATTGCAGCTTTCCTTGCTCTTTGATGCTTATCCATATTTGAAACGTTAAACTAGAAGATTAAACAATGATGACAGTAGGTTTCAACTTTCCTATTTACTTGCCTATAGAATTAACAGCAGAACAGAATTAGCAGTTGAAATAATGTATAATAAGAAATTACTACTTTTGCCACATATTGAGAGTAGTAGAGACTTATGACAAGGCAATGCTTGGCAGTTTTGATGATGTTGCGATGGCGCGACAATTTTGAAGCAGCATACTTTACCTGCTTTTGATTTTGTCGATATCTCATTGCTTGTTCTGTTTCGCGCGCCAGCTGCTCCAGTGGTAGAGCTAAGGGTACTTTATCAGGGTATTCGTGAATGTATTGTGAAAGGACATCATCAGTTTAAATTGACTGAGGAATTTAATTTGATCTAATACTTCAGCTATTGAAGCGAGTTGCCGACATTTGAAGATAAGGGATGAAAATGATTATGAATCGTAGCATTTGAAATTGTAACATCTGAATTGTTGTATCTGGTAACTTCTGCAGTATTAATTCTACAGTTGTAATAGCTGTTTCCGCAATAAAAGAAACTAGATGCGTAACTTACCGTGAGTTACCAAAATGCTTACCGGAAAGATACCCTGCAATGGCCGCTAAATCTTACTCACACAACCGCGTCACTGGGCACTTAAATAACACACGAAAAATCACATCATTAACTGAATTAATCTTAATAGAGAGTGTGCCCAACTAAATGTCTCTGATAAAGTTACACGCCCAATTCTTAACTCGAGCCCCCCCATTATTTTACACCCGGGCCAATACTTAAAATCCTACGTGTGCCTCTGTTACCTTGTTGCTAGGGTTACTGCCCCAAAATCTTAGTTTATTTCACCTTTCTCTGTTTCAGAATTGACTTACGTGAGCGTGCAAACGTACTGAATTCACCCCTTAACTGCGTTCCCAGAATCTTTAAGCTAGTGTGTTCTATCATCGGCTGATACTAATGACTTTCGTTAACTTGGGACGCTAATTATCTTATTTTTTCCGGACAAACCTTTCAACTCAAGCTTATTGCATTACACCTTTATTTAATGTACGGAAATTAGTTTTTGCAATGATTTTTCTGTCTTGCTGTTATTTCTTATTTAATTATGTATATCTTCCAGTCAATAATTACGCTATAAATTATGCGTTTTCAAATAAAACAATGTTACCTAGTATCCAAATCTGCAATAAATTACAGTGTCACAAGCATACCTGACCACCTCAAACTGTGACTTTAAAATTAAATGTTGACTTGGTTATTTCTATGTTTTGACAAGGAAGCATTATATATTAATATAAAAACTTATATTATAAGAAGAAAAGAGTGGATGTAATTATATATACAGTAATGTTTGACTTCCAAACAGATACAATATATTCTCTCATATTAACAGTCTTAAAAAGTCAACTTTATCATGGCATGTAACAGTATCAGTGAGGATAGACTCGGAAGTAAAATAGAGAAACAACAAATTAATTGAACATTAAACAGTTATAATTAGCACGAACTGATTTCCTATTTGGATTAAGATTGGTATTTGCACAGCAAAAAACGGACACAAAGAAAAAGAAAGAATTAAAAAAAAGAGAGGAAAACCAATCCACCACCACAACATTCTTCAATGAAATCGAGAATTTTCCCACGCAAGTGGGAGGAATTGACCCCTTCTTTGCTCTAAAACCTATGGAATGAGCCTAACCTGCAGTTCTAAGAAGTAGCGAAAAGCAGGATTTTGTAAACGACTTTAACGTTTTGGTTCACCTACAGTAAGTAGAGGAAGACTTCCTCCAATCCAAAAATGCGACGCAAGTGTGCAAATAAAATTACCGAGCGGGATGGCACAGGCGGTAACGTTGTGAAACATCCTCGAAATATTTCTTGTTATGAGTTTGAATTTTCCAATACTGATATACTTTTTTTATGCCCAGGACACACAAATAGAATCGAATGCTCCACATAGCAACCAGTTCTAAAGAGAATTGACTATCGCTTAAAGCCTACCATATTTCTCTTGCACCTACAAGAAAATTAACAATAAGGTTAGCATCTCGTTATCTAGATTAACATGAAGTAGATGGAGAATAAGTGTTTGTAAAAATACTTTTTAGAAGAGTAGAGAAAGTCGTGTTTGTGCAACAGATCGATTTTTTATAAAATATTTACGAAAGATCAAACTTTTTTTCGATGTTAAGCATATCACTGAGCACAAAGCCATGTTTACGGGCATCTACACTACGTAAACTTCTCCAATTCAGCTATTCAAGAGTAACAAATCTGGTGATTGGCTAGATTTACACTCATTAACACATTACTTAGCAAGCCAGTGTGGCCTAAAACCGATAGGATATCGAACACTGTAAACAATGTGCCTATGTGATATTTAAATTCCTCTAAACTCTTGTATCAGCCTCACAACAGGCCTTGAATAGGGACAAAACAAATATCGCAACAGAATGGTCAAGATAAGGCTGCTAAAATTATCTACTATATCAACCGCTCTCAAACAACGCAAGACCTGGGGTCATTATTCAGGAGCTCCGCGAGCATATAGACTTATTCTCTCCCCCTCTTCCTTTCCTCCCACTTCCGCCCACACCATCCACACACACTCGCACAGGCACGAGCGAAATTATCACACAAAAACGGCAATCCACAAGATGTATGGGGTTTTGAAATAGTCGCAGCACTTTACAAATCCCATAACTCTACCAAAACAAGATTAAAAAATAAAGCTTGACTTTCCCCTCCCCCCGAAAAAGAATGGCCTGCAATATTGAGCCACTTGTCTTCAATTTTTACAGCACCGTTTCTATAGCGACATTTGTTTCGATTTGTATTATTCAACCGTTTCTTTCGCTTTAATGGCTCTGCGCTCTATATAGCATTGGTTGTAAAACTTCAGTTTTTTCTGCGAGTGCTACAAATAAATGGAAACACTCTAAAATTATATTTATACTAGATGCTCATAAATGCCTACTAGCTCTACTACTAAATTATAAATGGAAAAAAAAGCAGGAACAGTGCACATTCGCTGATACATGGTACGCGAAATCAGTCTTCTATACTGATCGCGCGATAGAGACAGCAAGCTCATAAAGGAAGGATATTTTTGTTTTCTCTACCACGTACATGGTAGGTAGGGAAGGATTGCATTCAACTCAAAGATTTGATACCAAATTTTTACCGTAAATACATGTTTTGGGACCCCTGAATCCAAATAAAGCATTTTCGGAAACATTTCCATGTGCGTGCTGTGAACAGCATAACTCTAAAATGAAAAGTTGGATAGGTACCAAACTTGGTATTTACGTTCAGTATCTTCCAAGGATACGACATGAAGATTTTCAAGAAAATCCCCCCTGCCCCAACTATGCTTTACATGGAACATTTGCAAAAAATGTTCTTTTCTCAAAACTGGCTCTAACTATTTTTATTAAAATACCATATGTTTAAGATATTTGCAGGACACATGAAACGTATATCTTGAATTTTCTGGGAATTTTCCCAAAAGTCGTCTTTATTCTGAATGATTTTTGCATAACTGGTAACCGTAAGGGATACACAACATTTTACTACACAAGAAATGAAGATGTTAAAACACACAATTTGTAATATGCATTTTTTTCGTATGGGAACCATTTCCAAGATATTCCCTGTTATTTGCTTGAATTTTCCAATAGTTATAGTTTTTCTCATATCGTATTGATTATTCAATTTTTTGTCCTGGACATGCAAAGAGAATGGAATGCTCCACATAGCAACCAGCTGCTAAAAGATTTGACTATCACTTAAAGCCTACCATATTCCCCTTGCACCTTCAAGAAAGTTAGCAATAAGATACTCTCCGTAAAGGTTTATCTCGATTAACATGAAATATATGGAGAATAAGAGTTTTTAAAAATAGTTTGTACAAGAGTAGAAAAAGCAATGCGAGTGCAAAACAAGATTGTTTTACCTTCACTACCAATATATATAGTAAGCAGAGAAGGTGTTGCACTCCAACCAAAGATTCGATAACGAGATTTAACCGGAAATATATGTTTTGAGACGCCCTGAATCCAAATAACCAATTTTTAGTGGTATATGAATGGTTCACAGACACACATGCCCTTGTGTGTGTCTGTGAACAGCGTAACTCAAAAACGAAAAGTCGAGTAAATGCCAACCTTAGTACTTGTGTTCAGTATCCTCCAAGGATGCAACACGAAGACTTTTAAGATAACCCCGCCTAACTACCCTTTACATGAACCAATTTTCTAACATTTTAATTTTTTTAAAAATGGCTGTACCGATTTTGATTAAAATACTGTATATGAAAGATATTTACATGAAAAATAAAATGAGTCTCTCAGATTTTTGGGGAACAGCCTAGGAAGTGCTGTTCATTCGGAAGGAATATTATATAATCTTGTAAAACTGGTAAACGTTAAGCGATAAACGAAAACGTACCATGCAAAAAATATAGATCTCTTGAAAACACACAATTTATTTGAAATAAATTCCCATCGGTTTTCAGTTGTTTTTCACGATTGCATGGAAACAGTATGGAATTTTAAAGCCAGCATTTAGTGTCCAGATCTTAAATATACGACTATCGCTGTTCTCTTTGTATGTGTAACGAAATGTGCAATGTAGCAATTTCTGCAAGGTTTATTTGGATAAAATTTAGTAGACAGAAAAATAAGATTTAGTAATAAGAGTTTGTATACCCAATAATAAATATAGAGGTTAGTGAAATCATGTTCATGTATCACATGAGAAATTTCTTTTAGCACGATAAGTAGCACTGTAGCAGTAATAAGGGAAGGAGTGTTTGTCAGATAACTTCTTAAAAACATAACTTTGATGGCGGTAAATATAATATTCGCTTAGCTATCACAATACTTGTCACTATTACTAAATTTTTTAACAAAAATCGTTAATAAATATAAAAATAATTGTGATGCATTCATTTGACTTTATCTACTTTTGTACATACTATTCATACAAAAGCTTATTATTCTACATACTTCTTATTAATTAATATAAGTTTTAATTTCAGATTTACACATTTTATCCTAGAACATAGTAGGCTAAACCGATATTCAGATTATTTAAGTGTCTCTCACTATATAATGGCCTTGAAACCCTGAAAAGGTTTATTTGGATTAAAATAAAGTAAACAGAAAAACAAGCTTTATTAAGAACAGTTTGGGCACCCACTAATAAGCGATTGAGAACAGAGAAAATTATGTGAATGCAACACAATAATTGTTTTCTTCTAATATATTTTAATCCAAATAAACCTTTGCAGAAATAGTTACATTACACATTTTTATAGATACAAAGAGAATTTTCTTGAAAACGACAATCAGTCTCGTGCGCTCATATGAGGACTCTATGGTGGGTGGGGAAATATTTCCTATCCATATTTGTCGAGCGTTTCTCTCACTGGTAGGACAATATGCGGTCTTGCTTATCGTGTGTTCGTCCTCCGTGGACTAGTGGTACCGTGTTAGCCTCTAGTTCCCGAAGTCGTGGCTTCAAACCCGGCGGAGGGCGATGGACTTTTTCGCGCGTAAAAATCCTTAGCACGGCTTCCTTCGGAAGGGAAGTAAATCCGGTGGTCCGATGTCGTAGATTTACGGCACGTAAAAGAACCTCAAGCCTGATAGAGGCCTCTGAGCAAAATTTCTGGTCTTTCACGCCCAATATAGAATGGAACGCTAAGAACCATAGTAGTTAAAGAGCGTCCATAAATAAGACTCAATTTCATTTTTTTGCTTATCGTGCACAATGGGGACCCTAGCTGCAAGCATACCAGGCCAGGCCTTCTTTGACGAATTTTCAGGCACAAAACATTTTGCAGAAACAGCTTGTAGTACACCCCTGTTACAGACGTCTCCTGGGGCACTCTATTTGTAGCTATGACTCCATTCATGTCATACGCTAAGATCGTCATCAATTTCGCCTTTAATTGTTGACGGCAGAATTTTTTCGGGCGTGGAGAACAGAGCTTTTCCATTGTGACGACTGAGACTTCATTTCTGGCTCAAAATCTGTATCCAGGTTTCATAAAGTGCAACAATCCTTTTCAGAAACTGTTATCTTTCTGTTCGATAACGTTGAAGCAATTCTGCGATGCTTTTGCGACCTGCTTTCTGCTCTTTAAGGATCACGCGGAACTCGTCTGGCAGCAAATTTCCTCAGCTTTAACTTTTCAGTAATCAGACTGTAAATTGAAATGACAGACATTCTGTCCGCAAGTTCCTCTCATGTTTTTCGTCGATCCTCTCTCAAAATGCCATTAACAATAATCTGAAAGGTGTAGACTGTTGCAGTTGATGGCCTTCCACTTCTTGGGTTATCCTCAATGCTTACCCGACCTTCTCAGAAACGAAGACACCACTGCGATTCTGTGCTACGATCCACTACATCATTTCCATACACCTCTCTTAAAACGTTGTAAGTTTCAGTTGTGTTCTTTCCACGAAGGGATTTGATTATGTAGGAATGTTGGTCACTATATGTAATCCGACCTAACTCGGTTTCAACTACTATTTTAAAACTTAAAACACAGCCACGCTAACCAGTAAGCACATATACAACCGTCAAGCCTAAAATCTGATTCTCAACTGACACATTTCAACTTGATCATGCCACCGTTACGGTCATGCATGCGCCGTGTGCAGGACTTTTGAAATGACCCTCGTACAGACAATTTTATTACATGACTTATCCTTTAACAATATCTACCCTTTTTTTTGGTAAGAATTTGTCTCTTACGAATTACCAGTTAAGAAGTCATTCACAGGCTGTTCTCAGAAAATTAAGAATATTCTTTTTATTTGTCATGCAAGTATCTTAAACATACGGTGTTTTAATCAAAATCGTTAGAGCCATTTTTGAAGAAAGAAAGAAAGAAAGAAACACTTTGAAGAATTTTCCATGTAAAGGGTAGTTTTGGCTGGAGGATTGTGTTGAAAATCTTGCTTTCGAATCTTTGGAAGATATTGAACTTAATTATCATTTTTTCGTTTTTGTTGTTCATAGACACACAGAGAGTGACACATACAGGAACCTTTCTCTGTAAATGCTTTCCTGTGTTCAAGGGGGCATCAAACTATGCATTTCCGGTAAAGTATCGACAACTAAGTTTATGCTGGAATATTATTATTAGTTATTAAATACTATTGAGCTATTCTTTTGCTCAAGATTACGGATTAGCAGCCAAAATATTATCTTCAATTTTTAAAGAATTGTATCAGGAATTCTATGCACTAGGCCTTGATGACAACGTATTTAACTACAGTCACATTTTGCTTTAATACCATCGTTTTCACCAAGAGGTGATGCTACAAAGCGGATTTTGGATAATTATTAGATGAGCCGTGCGTTTCCAAAAGTTATTTCCAATGAAATCTCAGTATAGGATTATTGCGTGGAATGGAATACCTTCTCTACTAACTGTAAGTAAGCATTAGGGAAAGTAAAAAAGACCCAGCTAAGATTTAAATAGTAAAATTGAGATCATCACTATGATATTGCGCGTCAGAATTAATAAATATATATAAAAAGCTAGGAGGAATAAACTCTTTTGAGGCACATAAGTGCAGTATAATGGTCTAATAACGTTGAATGTAGCAAACACAACTTTCCAAATAAAAATGTAGATTCTCTTTAAAAGTCAATTTACTTCAAATAACTTTTTTGTAAGTTCCATTTATATACCGCCTTTAACTACAATGGTCTTATCGGCGGCCTTTACTTTGGATCACACTGCCTATAGGCAATGGTGTTAGCTTGTGTTCTCTTTTCGGTAACTTTTGAATTTTTTTTTCTTTTATTCATTAGATCACGCACACATTCACACTCTCATTCACACTCCCAGACTCTGGGGAGGATAGGGAATAAACTTGGTTAGATAAATTCCCAACATCCGGCTAGGAATCCAACCCGAAAACCTTCGCACAGCAGGCAGTTGCTCTACTGACAGAGCTTCGAGGCCAGCCTTTTCGAAATATTGTGTATACTTATATATTTCGTAGACACTTAGCTATTAAATAAACTTGTGAATGTTCCAAAATAGAACAAGTGCTGTTATTTTGCACACTATTAATTATTATGAACATTACTACTGATCATATGTAGACAGAAAATACATGTTTATGTATAGAAATTATTCTAGTTATGACGCAAGGTTTGTTGCACTGCTGGTTGGTTAGCCGTTAAAATTATGTGGTGTTATGCATTCCTCTTTAGCATTTACACTGGCGAATACATTTGATTAGATGTTCTAACTGCAGTACATGTGCACACATTTATACTGTTACATACCTAATAGGGATTTTTTTTGGTAAATGTAGCCACCATAATCCAAATACTGCATACCGAGAGTCCAATCATATAAGTTAAATTTTCTAGTAATAAATGAATCGAGTCTATAGCTTCTGTGTAGTTTGTCAGAGCAATACAGGTAACACACATTATTATTATTATTATTATTATTATTATTATTATTATTATTATTATTACTAATTCTTTTGTTTAAACTATTTTAGCTCAACAACAGAATTTGTCCACTAGTTAACGAAAACATGTGTCTTCAATACATGCCATAAGAGGTAAATAGATAAGATATCTTGATTGGTTTCAAATTATTGAAGTTATTACACAAGTATTTAGTGCATGGGTCATTGACCACACATGCATATTTAAGATACAATAGGGTGACAAAATAAACAACACTGAAAGGAAACACAACAAAAAGGAACAAGAAAAAGGGAAATAGAGATAAATTACCTTTGTCTAAACTGAACAAATTTTACTTAGCTTCGCGCACTTTAGCCAAAAGATTGCCCATGTTTTGCCAGTTCCTCTGGCCAGCCAGTAGATCCCAACATGCCAATCTCTTTCTTGAGGGACTGAAGAGTTTTTCTTTGAGTTTAATCGTTCGCTGGTTCTCCTACTGTGCACATTCCGCCAAAATATGTACCCAGTCCTCGTCCAAATCACAGAATGGGCAGATTCTCCTACCAGGATCATCAGTCATTTTCTGTGCCCTCCAGCTCCCCAGTCTAAGCCATGCCATTCCTGATATTTCCTTTCTTCCTAAATTAAATATATATGCCTCTTTACCCCAATTAAATTTTCTTTCATTTGCTAGACTTAGAGAAGGTTTAATTTTACAATTTGATTCTATTTCCTGTTGGTTGATATCCCTTAGTCTTCTTTTAACAACTTTCCGTATGTTTTTGTCATTTGTTCAGCTGTTAGCCATACTGACCCCATTCCTATTCTCCTCAAATTCCTTTCCAAATCAGCTGCCCAAAACTTAAAGACACAGGTTTTCCCGCTGGTATTTATACCATTTGGATGGTAGTGCTCAAGGAAGAGCATGGGCTCCGTTCTTATAGCTAATATATATCCACCACATTCCAAAAGGTGATAATATAACAATATGTAGACGATACGCCTGTTGTATGCAAACGTATACAGAAGTAATCGGCTGATAACTAGTTATTTGCTAAGCACAAGTTAAGCACCTAGCGGCTGTTGCTCTAAGAAACTTCAGCATTTCTGTGGAAGAACAATTAACTATAATTTATTGTTCAGTTTGCAGTCGGAAACCACCTGCAAAATCATACTCAACATCTGGTAGATAAAGATATTTGAAACGACGGGAACATTTTTGGATGCCCAGGGAGGACGACATCCAAAACTGCCAAAAAGAATGGTGTAGAATATGCAAAATAGATTTATGTCCTGATTAAGAAAGTCCTTGCGTAGAAATTTTCAGAAAATTGGGGTTTTCATATCGTATAGGAAGGAAGGAATTCCTGTATTCCTGTATGCATACGAAACGAGTCGTACCTTCATTCCATGGTTACTATTATATGTTTAACCATGTGAGGGAGACATCAATTTGATAAGTGAGCAGGACATACTGACTAAATAGGAGATTGATGGATCAGCATGACCAAGATATAACTATTTAACTGTTTATAAGTATTAAGAATGTCCCAGGCAGGACCCCTACACGAACTAGGTTAACTTCTACAAATATTGAAAAGAATTCGCTTTTAATCAATCAGTCTGCTGTGTGAACCACCAGACTACAGGGAGATGCACTTTCCCTTCACTACAGCTACATGAAGTGCTTTGTAACCATCTTGTAACCGAGCGGGATGGTTCAGGTAGTGGTATCTGTGTAACGCATACGGGTTTGATTCCTGTGGCCGACATTTCTTACACGTTTTTTTTTTCAGTGGTTTCCCCGAGTTTCTAGGCAAATGCTGGGAAGGATCATTGCATCCTCAAATTTCCTGTCTCTCCAATTCACCTCAATTCTCATTTCACCTCACCTTTCATCTGCTTCGTTTCTTTCAGGGTTATAAGTGTCGGCGGGAGGTCTCGGTATGTGCATGTCATGGGAAAAGGAAGCTCTGTGTAAACCTTCGTCCCCGGAATGGGGACGGTCTCCGGGTCCCAGGTCCCCCCAGGGGATGTTAAGCCCACAGGGGGAAGGGGAGCTAGCTACACCAGCTGCCATTCGGTAATTTAACTCTGTACACGGTAAGGAACCTGCCCTCTGCCTGTAGTGCCTCTTGATCCGTCTGCTTTCTGTCTCTTCTCCGCTCATCCCTCCCTCCCGGGGGGGCCGTCAGAGGCCTAGGTACAAAATATTTGCGTAGGTCGAGGTGCTGAGTCCCTCTCAGCTTGTAGTCTTATCCTATCCATCTTTTACCAACTATATGTACCAAAAGTACGTGTGCAACCCGTTTAATGACTGTTGCCAAACAATAAAATATGTAACAATAAGGTTTACAATACAACATTTGAAGGGGAGACTAAATGGCAAAGATTGTCAAAAAGCATTTTTTGTTTTTCCTATAGTCTTATAAATTGGAATTTCCTCTATATTTTCATATGTATTTTATTATTTTAGGTACAATACTACATTTTAAACGTATTTTTTAAAAGTGGTACTGCATCTACCATTTTTACTCTTGCACCACTTCACAGAAAAACTCATAACTTCTATACTCTTTATAGCAGAAAGGTAGACTTAGCTCATCTTTTAGGGTAAGGCTTGTCCTAAAAATTGTTACCGCCTTTAAACATGTAATCAACGTAACTTTCTTTCTAAATATGTATGCGTCTTTTTCTTTTAATAGTTCTTTGCTCTGAATGACACATTCTGAAATAAATGGCCCATTTACTCAGGAACTATTGAAATAGCTAAATGAACTTTTGATATTGTAAAAATAGATTACTTCTGTTAATGATCTATTTTGGTATCAATAAGCTGGTTAGTAATATTTAAAAAAATTAATTGCTCATACATTTAATAGAAGTAATGTATCATTAAGGGAATATCCTATCTTTTAGTAAAACATATTACTGTATGAAAGTAGATCAGTAACCATATAAAGCATGCATCTATACACAATAACAATTTGGGTTCTGATATTTGAAATAATTTCTGATATAATGGATAATAATAATTAATAATGATGATAATATGACGCTACAGCCCATGAAGGGCCTTACCTGCCAACCCGACTGCTTCCCGCATGCCCCATACGCACGACAGAGGTGGGCGATCATCCAACCGATACCTCGATACGGGAGGTGATGTGACTTACATTATGCATCCCCTTATAAAAGTTGGGCTCCGTGACCGGGATCGCTGCGTATCGCAGCTCCTCACTTTCCTCACGATAATGAGAACACCGGTCCTATACGCGGAATCCGGGAGCATTTCATGGCCAGGAACCAGAGCTCCACTCTTTAGACCACAGTGCCTCGGTGCAGGACGAGATAATGGATGACAATAGCAAATTACTGAGATATGGCTTTTAATATCCCCTTACATTTCCTGTTATCCCCAATATTTACTGCTTGAATGCATATAGTACTTTTACTTTCTCTAACGTACATAGTACGCAGAGAAGGTATTGCATTTCACCCTAAAAGTTGATACCAAGATTTCACCGGATATACATGTTTTGAGGCCCCTGAATCCAAAAAAAGCATTTGTAGAAAAAGGTCCTGTGGGTGTGGGTGGGAAGGGGTGGGTAGGTGGGTGGGTGTGAGAGAAAGAGAGAGAAAGCACAACTCAACAACGAAAAGTTGGATAAATGCCTAACTTGATTCACTACCATCAACATTGAATTTTTCAATTGTCTGATTCTACCTTTCCAACCGTGTGCTGCACAAGGCTTGTGTGGAAGAAGAATTAATTGAACTAGCAATTAAACTTACGGAAAACAGTATAAAGAAAATATTTCTTTTCTCTTGCATTGTTGACTCATAGCTTCTTATGCATCATGGTGGATCCTTCTGCATCTAATCTACAGGTTTCCTTTTGACATTGACGCAGCCACGCTACGTCCTCCATCATTGAAGCACTACCTTTGCCTCACGATTGCTGCGTTTCTCCTCCTAGTTGTTTTTTTTATACCTTGCCACGGCTGCTCGAGCATGAAACCTTAATCTCTGGGTATGCGTGGATGTTTACAGAGAAACGCGAACGCTTTCTTGGAACACTTTTATTTTCACCATTTAAAATAAAACTTAAGGTTTGCCGACCACTTTTAAATGCATTCGATGCTACTGTGTCTTTACCAAGACAGAAAGTTATTAACTACAACTGAACGTTCTACCCTCTTGCATGTTCGCCGCCAATGTTCACAACTCGACGAGAATGTCGTCCCGCGCTCACTGATCGCTCAGGACAGAATGAACTTCACCACCGCACTACAAAGAGGAAAAACTCCTAACTTCCCCTCTCACCCCTCAAAACTCTCCTCAACCGTAGCGTCATGAAGCCTCTAAAGAGCTTCACAAACCGGCCAGTGCAACTGCACCCACTAATTCCAAGAGAAACTGGCTTCAGCTATTTTACCCTTTATACCTGGGGCTGGTCCCTAATTAGCTAAACTGTGCCTGTCTGGTCTTTCTGTCGCTTTTAAAAGTCAACAATTTTCACAATGCTTTTCCTTTTTATACATACACTGAAATTAAATATTTTATTATTTGTTTTATATCACTATCCTTCTCAGACTATAATGATGATTATTGACTTCATAATTTCGGCTTCAACATGTCCCCATACACTACGAGCTGCTTTTCCAAGCGACAAATTCAAAACCATTTTCTAAGGTATCTATCAAGCATATTTCCAACCAGTAACATCGCTCACAATATGAGCTGTACAACATGCATTCTTTTTCACTATCTTATGCTATTCATAAAACATTTATTAGTAATTATATATCAAAACGAGCAGTGAATTCTGTACTGTTATTATGCAAATAAAATAACTTTTCGGAACCGGCTCTCCTTAAATAACCCTTTGTTTGATTTATAGAATCTATATTTGGGTCCGAGAGGGAGTGAAACACCCCCTATTTTGGTATGTACTTAAAATCATTAATTTGTTAAAATTAATGCAGTTTTATCATGTAACTCATTTGTTTGTTACTTTGTACACTTACATAGTAGGTAGAGAAGGTATTACGTTCCGCCCAAAATTGAATACCGAAATATGACCAGAAATACATGTTTTGAGGTCCCTTGAATCCACAAAAAGCATTTTTAGAAGAGGGCTGTGTGTTTGAACAACATAAACTGAAAAATCAAAAGTTGAATAAACACCATATTTGGTATTTAGGTTGGGTATGTTACAAAGATGGGACATGAAGACGTTCAAGAAAATTCCCCCACCGCGACTACCTTTATGGAACATATTTTAGAATTTCTTTTATAAAACTTGGCTCTAACTATTTTAATTACAATGATTAAAATACTAAAGATATTTACGTGACAAAGTCTAATCTTTAATTTTCTGAGAGTAGGCTATGAAGTCCTATTCATTCTGGGGGAATTTTGTAGAATCTTGTGTAACTGGTAAACTTTAAGCAATACACGAAACGCTACTACACAAAAATGTAGATCTGTTTTAAGCACGCAATTTATTTAAAATAACTTCATGCGGCATAAGCCATTTTCGAGATATCCGTTAGTAATGGTTCGAATTGTTCAATACTTCTTCCCTTAAAAACCTGTCAATTTCAAATTATTTCTCGCGATTACATGGAAAGAGTATATAAGACCAGCATACGAGTTCTTAAACATTGTACTATCGCTGTTCTCTTTGTACCTATAATGAAATATGTAATGTATTTGTTTCTGCAAATATTTATCTCAATTAAAATTAAATAGATAGAAATAATGTAGCCACTAATAAAGGATAGAGGGTAGAGGAATTCATGTGAATGTAACACCTCAAAAATTTTGTTTATATGCACTTCTATATTATCCAACTTTACAGATGGTTAGAACAAAGCCACCACTGATCCAATAGCAACCATATACAGTACATACAGGAACGGTCTGTGTTTGGTAAAGAAAACAGAAGCTGAACAAAAGTAGTTTTTCTTTTTTCATCCCCAGGCAAGTTTAAAGCTACCACCATTCTCGGACCATTGTATTGCTTCAAAACTGGAGCATAATAACCAGTGGACAGAAACACGTTAAACTAACAGAAACAACAGATATTACAGACGAAACAGGAAGTACCGCAGTATTGGAAGGACTCCAGAAAATAACCCGTCTTTCAGAAACATTCCAAAAGAAGCAAACAGAATTTTCATACATATTACAAATAAAACACTGAATTAATTAATTAATTAATTAAAATACTGTAAAAATTTCATTATAAAATCAATTTGCATATCTTCCACCCGAACATTTAGAACAACATTGCTATTTAAGTAATTGCTTCTAACGTTCTACAGGCCCCTTTATTCAGTACATTCATCAGATTTCTTCAAATGCTAATGAATAAAGCAAATACCACTGCCGTATATTAAAAATAAATAGAACAAATTCTTAATTAGGGAATATAATAAAGCCACTTTTTCACCTTCAAGCAGTATAGTATTAAAACTCACATTACTTATATTTTCAAAAGATGTGAGCATGTCCGTGCCATTGCTCATCTAGCCTTTACCAAGCATATTGTAACAAACGGGTGTACTTTGGTTGTTCATATTGCCTTGTTCCACTTCACTTAAAGCATTTCAATAAAATCAGATAGCTGTACTTTGAAGACTTTTAGCAGTACTTTTCAGTAAATATATATATATATATATATATATATATATATATATATATATATACATCTATCCGTTGTGATGTTAAGGTTGATAGAAGGTATTGCAATATGTTTATTCGACTGCATTTGTATTAACACCGATTCTTTATACAGGTTGAGACAAAAGACTCCGATCCACCTGTGCGGTGTTTTTCCTGTCCGCGTCCTTGGAGCTCGTTGCTATCACAGAAAGGCGCGGATAAAAACATACAACATTTTTAAAACTACTTTTAAAGGCTTTGCTTGCCAACTTTATTAAAGGAATTGCTGAAACTGGCCACCGTCGTTGTCCATACATTTTTGGCACCATTATTCATCGTGGAATTTTTGGGGGGAATTTTCCAAACGTTGACCAATGTCGTCTAATGTTTCTTCGGTAAGAACCGAACTCCTTATTTTAGATTTCTAAGCCTGAACACTTCCCGTGGCCTGAGAGTTACTGTAAAGTTCATGAATTGTTGTACGGCCTGGCATTTTTACACCTGGAAATATTTCTGCAAATCGTGCCTTGGCTGACCGAGTTAACACATACGAATTATAAATAAATACACGCTGCGCAATAGAAAACATATACTGAGCCATAATATACTATGTGATCAAGTACAGGACAAAATAATAAATAACTCGTAACAACTGAACTACATCACCTTCAACTCAACTGCACTTCACACTGCACTCTGCACAGCAAAACCACAACAGCGCGACTTTGTTTATAGCAGCAGTGCGTTATCATGTTTTTATCATATTTCCACACGCCCAGTGGAAAAACACCGCGCAGCCGGTAATATTGTTCATAAAATACCCCTCCTGAGTAACTTAAAACATAAAGTGTACAAAACAAATCCACACACCCTGGAAGAATTAAAAAAAAATATCCGCCAGGAAATTTCTCAACGTGAACTACGGCGAGTGATGGATACTTTCCTAAAGAGATGCTAAAAAGGTATGGACAAAGACAGTGGCCAGTATTAGCATCTCCTTTTGTAAAGTTAGTAGGTAAAACCTATAAAAGTAGTTTTAAAAATGTTGAATGGTTTCATCTGCGCCTTTCTATGATATCGGCAGACGGCAACGAGCGCCGAGGACGTGGACAGCAAAAACACCGCGCAGACGTTCGGAGTCTTTTGGCTCACGCTACATTACCAAAGTTTCCCTCTTTAACTCAAATATATTATGATAATTCAAATGGCTGGTGTTGAGGATTTGCATGGAAAAGACTGACATAGAATCCTCCACTCTTTCGAATCGAAATTTTCGTTTTGAGTTTCGCGGGTACCTAAATGAGCGGGGTATATTTTTCAGAAATCGAAACAGTTTTAGACCAGGTGGTATTAACCGAGCGGGATGGCTTAGGCGGTTGCGCCTGTCGCCTGTCGCCTGCATTCGGGATCTCGTGGGTTTGATTCCGGAAAGCGGCCGACCTTCCTGACATATGGGTTTTTCGGGGCTTTTCCGGGTCACTAGGCAAATGCTGGGAAGGAACGTTGCCTCCCCCGAATTTCTCTCCCCTCAATCCTTCTCATTTCAACTTACTCTTTCACGTTACCGGTTGACCCCGAGGCTGTGTGTCGGAAGACTGCGGACACAGCGCAAATGACTTGCGTATTGGAACCTCTTCTCGGCCCCGTAGATGGGATCTCTCTAGTCTTCGCTGGAGGGCAGCCTGTGAGACACCCTGTGGTGGTTTGGATGGGCTATCTTGAGCGCTCTGCGGCTGGATGGTCAAGTGTGCAACTCTTAGGGAGCTCTGCGCGTCTCCGTCGCCTAGTCCTGCAGCCCATAAGTCACCTGCAGCTCCTTCATCTAATATATTCCTCCCGGGAGTGTATGAACAAAAGATCCCCGTGTGGGTTGAGTTGCTAGGTGTCCGCTCCGTAGCGTAATCTCAATCCTAAACGGCAATATTAGTTTTTCATTAAACTCGTAAGAAAATTTGAAAAAACCTAGTATTATGATTATGATTCTTAAAGTAGCTGTAATAGGTAAAGGGCTATAAGTGACTAAGTGATAAGGGTGATTAAACGCTGCTTCCTTGCGATGAAATAATTTTGAGTAATCAGTTACCGGAGCATGTCGCTCTCCCTGATTGCCCGGATTCACCTACTTTTACATTGCTTCTAAGCGCCAAGTACAATGCGACCGCTCTGAATTTCAGTCCTTGAAAACGGCCCTTATCTTATCGTCTTATCGTCTGTTGTCCCCTCCATGGATAGGTGCGAAAACATTTGAACCCTGTTTCTTATAACCTTGCATTCTTCCGCGCAGCGTTTCCCTCCCTTTTCGCTGGTTGGCTAATGTGCACCTTCGAAAATGGTAACAAACAAATCGGTAGTGCAAGAATAGGTGAAAAAGTGATATTAACAAACAAATCGGTAGTGCAAGAATAGGTGATAAAAGTGATATAAACACAGTGTCGTGATAGATGCACGTACTTTTCGTCATGCTGATAGGTGGGTTTAAACCGAAGGATCCTCCCATCTATTTGTTTATAAACATTTGCATGCATTTCAGTTGTATTAACTTTATGTAATGTATTTAATTCATACGGTTATGAAAATGTAAGTTTGACAATTATCTTCGAATATATTAAGGTAAATCATTATGTTAAATAAGGAACTATTTTGTATCGCACAACTACTTATTCCACTACAGCAGCCAATGAGAGGGCACGTGACTGTTCAGAGATACGGGCAAAGGTATATGTAGTGAGGCCCAATCTGTTCTCTTAAGAGCTAAGGTTCAGTGTCCATAGTTCACTTCACCTACTATATTTGAAGAGATTGACAAGCTAAACCAATTAAATTTCTGTCCTTGGTAGCACCAGTGGAAGTGAGTGGGAAAGAAAGCTCCCTTCATCCCTTCTCTCTCTAAAGTTGGGCATCCAGATTTTATGGAACCAACCTTAGACAACAAGGAGGGAGAGGAAGGGACAGTGACATTGATAGAAATGGATCGGTACAGTTTTATATGTGCATACAAGGCTCAAGTTGAAACAAATACGTGTTAAGGGGAACCAACCTGTAAAAATTGCTGAACATTCTTCAAAATATTTTTAGGACTTTTTGCACATTAATATACTCCGGTTCTTATAGATTAATATATCGCAGTTTTTTTTCCAACGCATGTGAATGTTCAAAATTCTCTTTGCTGTGCAAATTTCAACCAATCAGATTTTACACCAGAAATTCTGAACATCATAATGAATAGCTTTATTGGTAGAATTTTTAAGCAAATAGATCTGTATATATAGTAACAAAGTTGTTTTTTTCCTGACAAATAAAAAAATATCAATATGCAATTCGTAATTATTCCTACAGTAATAGGTGCTTATTATATTAAAAAATAATTTTCTACTTTTTAAAGCGGTATTCATGCGATGTAAATCCGAAATTGTTATTACGTTTTGAAAAATGCACCGGAAGATGTTTCTTTGCAGAGGAGTTAAAAAAACAAAAACATGTATTTTTTTCAAAAGCTATATCATGTATTTGCCCAAAGATTTGGGAATTATTACATGTAATGGTAGTAAAATTAAGGTGTTTTCATAAGAAATACAGAATTTGTCATTTTTCACAAGTTGGTCCGTTAATAACAATGGTGATGAAAAACATATGATTGCTGTGCGGATTAAGTGTTGCAATATTACGTAGAATTCACTAGGGATCTTAAGTAGAAGCTGGTCGTCACTTTTGAAGCCCTCTACTTTACCTGCTGCGCCCGTTGTCCCGGCGTTACGTTATCTCGTGCGCCAGCTGCTCCAGTGTTTTGCCACGAGATATTTCTCTCAGGTTATGTGTGGATGTATTATGAAGGACAATAGAAGTGTAAATTGAGGAGAAATTCATTGTGAACTAATATTTAAGTTATAAAAGAGATTTGTTGACCGTTTGAGATGAAGATATAGACTGATTATGAATCGCAGCACCTGAAATTGTAACACCTGAATTATTAAACCCTTTAACTTCTGCAGCAGTAAATTTACGATTGGAAATAACTTTAACTAGAAACGTAAGCTCCTGTGAGTTGCTAAAATGTTTACCGGCAAGTTCCTTCGCAATAACCGCTACTCGCAAAGCGCGTCACTGGACGCTTAAAGTATAACATGAACAAGTACCGAGGATGGTACCAGAGAGAATGTATGCAACACTGTGTTCATGAAGCTATGCATGAACGAATGTAATTTCCAGTGCGGTTACAAGAGAGCGTAACTTATTTGATTACACGTCTTCTTATTACTTAAGCCACACCTAAATTATTACTCCCCACAGTCATTTTTCAAGCGCACAATACTCTAAATCTTCTTCATGCCCGTTTCCTAACTGTTACTAGGGGGCTTGGCTATATTCTCAAAATATAAGTGTCTTCTCTTTTTCAGAAGTGGCCTGAGCTTACAACCTAACGAATTCCTAGAATCTTGAAGATAATGCTTTTGCTAGTCCGACCGATAATAATGACTTTTGCTAACCTGATTCTCAATTATCTTCATCTTTCCGGAACAAACATTTCAACTCAACCTTGTTACATTATGCACTGATTTAGTATAGGGAAATTATTTATTGCAATTGCTGTTATTTCGTTATGTAATCATTTATATCTGCCCATCAATAATTACGGTATCAGATGTGAGTAATTATCAGGCGTTTTGCACGGTTGCCCAGAAATAAATCTCGAAATGCAAAATTTTAAACAGTACACAGCAAACTTAATTTAATTTATTTTTGCCACCACTTCAGTTTGCATGTCCCCCTTCTTGACTTTATTTCTGTTGTCAGAGCCAGAAGCCGAAATGAAACGTGTGCAGGATTTAGGAAACTGTCAATATAATGGCTGCAAATGTTGGCAGAATTTCTGTCGATATCTGCAAAGAATTGCCATGCCCTTCCGGTTTTCCTAAGGAAACGGATGTCTCCATAGAAAGAGGTATTCTTTCTTTATACGGAACGAGTCAAAAATCGCTAAGCTTCATTTCCTGAGAGTGTGGGGAACGGCAGTGTGACAGGCAGAGAGCTATGGAACGGTTTACTTTGGAAAGCGTTTTTGTCTCCTCAGCAAATAACTGAGAGATCGCAGTATTCGCGCTGCTTTTGTCTGTTTCAGCTCTTCCGAGCCTTTTTACTGTTGACCTTCTGCTCTGATTTTATGCGTTATTTATTGATGGTATTGTTTCTCACATCGATTCTCTTTCCTAATTAGAGCAATTGACTTGACTATAGTCTTAATTCAATTTGAAAAGTTATAATAGATTTGCTATAATTTATCAACAATCTCACAGAAGTACTGAGCGCAATGGCACAAGCGGCAAAATCTATGACTCACATTCGGTTTCGATTCCTGGCGACGTCCATTCTGGCCCATGAGTTTTTCGTGATTTCCCGAGTCGACACACGAATGCTGAGGTGGCTCATCTTCTACCACGACTCTTCTCCCTCTCATTTCCTGTAGCCATCATCTTCCTTGTCATCTATTTCAGGGTAGACGGACCAGGCGACGATCTTCGGCGGATTGCGGCTGGACGATGACTTTCGTACTATAGAGGTTTCTTCCCTGCCGTCGCTGCGGGTCTGCTCAGTTAGATCTCTACTCCAAGTGGGCTTCGTTCCAGAGACTCTGGAATTGGTTGCTTGTGAGAGGAACGGGCGGCGTCGGATGCGTTCAATTTGGAAGCATTAGGGATCCGGTCTATGCTTGTATCCATTGACATCCGGATCTACTGTCCATTCCAAACCAGAGTTCCCTCTGATGTAAACAAAAGCATGTGATTCTGCTTGTCACAAACCTAAGCATACCCTCTTACGCCAATATAAATTGTTTCTGGATAAATGTATTATATCATGAAATATTTGGATGGGAAAGGTAGAACTGCACATTTTATTGCGGTTATCATAACTCGTTGTTAAAGGTCAATGGATATGCACTAACTGTTAAAGATATTATAAAATGTAATTTTCTTAATGGCATTTGCCGTTGCACTAACACTCAGAGTATTTTGCTTGTTAATTACCAACTGTATGGATGACTGTTTTTCTTTTGCATATACGAGAAATGCAGCAATACATTCTCAGAGGTGCCATCTAAGTACCGAATAAACACTTTGCGTAACACAGGAAATGTGATTCGCTAGCGCCGTTTGCTCAGCTGAAGTCAAATCTTGTGATTTAGTCAGAGGTATATGTGTTCCAATGGCAGAGGAAGGCGCGTGTATTGCGAATAAACTATTCAAAAACAAAAGCGGGAAACCGTATAAAGGTGGCGAAAAACAAATAATAGTTAAAGTATTCAACCCACTAGTAGAGAAATACCTAAAACTTGCAGTAGTGGATATTAGAAACAAACATCCGGGTTTAAAGGCGTTTCCAAAACACGCAGGGAATATAAACAGACATAATAGAAGAGGAGAATAAAATGCGGGAAACTGTTTTGTGTGCGACAATGTTGTACATAAGAGTGTCACGAGCCAGAGAATTGCGACAAATGTTATCTTATTTACTGCCCGCCTCTGTTTTATTATTTTAAATTTGGATTCATTGTCCTCCGGTTAGCTATATAACTCAGTCGAGCAAGTATCTCTAAGCAGGACGTGTAAACGGAAAGGAGTTGTTGCTAAAAGATAACACTGATAAAATAATTTGTTTCTACGCTTTTATTGCCGTCACAATTAATAATTCACATATTTAATCTTTATGCACACCTGACTGAAACTGTGATAACTCCGAATGTAACTACAGTCGTTTTAGTTGCCGCACGCCAATTACTTCGCGTACTTCACATTTTTTGTAACTAACACTGCGACGTGCACCTCGTGTATGATTCTTCAAGACTGTGCGACACTTCCTTATGGCTCGAGAATATATACCTACTCCTCCCCGAATTGCCTAAATGTTATAATAGAGCTGCTATTGCTTACCAAATCGCACCCACTTTAGCGTCTGTTTTGTCAGCCAATCACTACTACTAAAATATATACTCTAGGGAAGATATTCCCTCCCTGAGGTCATTTGTTTGTCTCTTCTTATTGATAAACAACTCATCCCCTCGGTTTATTGTTACCCACTTTTATTGTCCGTTTCAGTGAGGCCGTGTACTTATTTCATAACAATACTTATGGCTAACAAACATCTAAAATCCTCTACATACAATAATATTAATTTACACTACAATCACTTTGGCATTCACAGCATGTTATGATATAAAATACTGCCTCACATTAACTTGGATAGTTCTAATTCCAATATGGCAGCTCAGTCACATTCGGGGGGTTCAGGTTTGGATGTTGAACCTTTGCCTGAGGATTGTGATTAAAGCAAGTAAAATGTTAATTTCGCACGTTTATAAAATCGATTGTTGCTTCAGGTTGCATTTTGAACTGCGATTTTTACGTGGGGCGCCTTTTGTAGATTGAAGCGATGTTCAGCTGTAGGTGATATGCAGCAAACATATGCGAGAGGAAGAAGCAGCCATTAGGGGCGGGGATTGCGAACTATTTTCGCGCGGATAATACAGAGAGTTTGTTTACAGTGAGAGGCACTGTGGTTTGAAATTGACAGTAGTTTGGTAGACGATGGGTGTATTCCCTATCTTTCCCTCCCAGGGGTCACGTTGGAACCAAAAAGGGCCGTTACGGTCAACTCAAAAATTAAACTGAGTTGTATTTAACTGGTGTTTAATTGCTGTGTTCCTTAGCCTCCCATTCTATGTTGAGTACTGAATACAGGAAACTTTGCTCACAGGCCTCTTTAGCAGGCTTGAGGTTATTTTACGTGTGATAAATCTACGACAGGGGACCACGGGCTTTATTTCCCTTCCGAAGGAAGCTATGCTAAGGATTTTTACACCCAAAAAATACATCGCTCTCCGCCAGGTTTGAACCTGCGACCTCGGGAACTGGAAGCTAGCATAGTAACCACTACATCACAGAGGAAGACGCGGCCTATTCATGGTTTTCTGCTCCGGTTCCAGGGGCCCCTCCGTGATTTGCACCTTTACTTCACTAGAGATTTTGATTTATGAACGGAAAATTGACTATTTCGCGATTAAAAAGTTATTGAAGATCTTAGGCAATTTATACATAAAGGTGCTCTCTTAATCGTGTCTTTTACTCACATTATTAAAGTGGACTTGCCTAGGATGTGTTCGGGCCTAGGATATGGGGTGAGGTCAAGATTGATACTACGTAACAGGACTGCCCTCCGCCCGAATAACTTTTTCACAACGTCAATGGGTATACTGGGTTTAATTAAAAACTTTGTTCACATGGCAGTACACATGATCATATCCAGCATGAACACACAGTATTTCCATACTTTTAAATTTTCAGAAACCACTATGTTACTACACGAGTTCATGAAATTCACTTATTGAAGAGGGGGAGATAAGGTAAATTAACTTATCATCAGTACGTAACTGATTTGCCTTATTTAGCTGCATCACTAAAGCTCTTCACCTCACGCTTATTAAACAAAGCAACACAACTATGAAGTAATTCCCGTGATGCCACAAAGTAATCCCTTACAAAATATACATAATTTGATAAACTTTGAACACGTTACAAATTTATATCAACTCTGAGTAAACCAACGTATATAGAATTTGGATAAATTAACAATTTAGATAACTCTAAACAACTTACCAATTAGACAAAGCTTAACAAAATCATAAGAGCTAAAAGCAGTTAAATATTGTCTAAAACGGCTAAAGCAACTCGCACACTACATATAAAAATCAAATGACCAAGCCAAAATAAAGACAAATTTAAGAAATACAAGTCTATGATTCCGCAGAATAATGTCATTTTAATGTCAAAACATAAGCTTATCGAAAAATGGCAATGACAAACCCGGTTGAAGAATCCGGTCAGTAAGCTTTTCTAGCAGTTTAAATATTCGGCTTACTAAGCCATATAAGAAACTCAACAAAGGATATATGTATCCACTTGCAGTGTCAGAATCTAATTCCTCGAGACAGGTGAAAGGCGACCGAACCGAGGCACCGAAGACACGCTATGTATGGTAAATAAGACAAATACAGTCTGTAAACAACGTCACCCAACGGCAGCTATTGGAATTGCCTAGGATTCATTAGCCAAAATGACCAGATAAGAAAAAAATAGTGTGCGACCAGCACAAAAGGTAGACTAAATATATTTAGCACACCAAAGTAGAAAATAATCAAGTGGTATTTAAATGCATGTACAATGAAATTAAGAGTAAATTTACCAGTTGCATACTAATACACAGATGGATCCAAAAACAATGAAGGGAGCGGATGTGCAGTAGTGCCCAGAGACAAAGTTCTGTAATTAAACTACCTAATTTATTTTTCATGTCTACCTGTGAACTGTACGCAAGCAAACATACAATGTTCAACATTGAAAATATTTAAAACAAATAATTCATTATTTTTTCTATTCCCTCAGTTCCATACAACCCTGGAAAATATGATGAACTGTTGATCAATGGACAACAGATGTATTAATACAGGACTTTGAGATCCCGATCCATTCATTCAAAATAGAGGGAAAAGAGATTATCATTTCATGAATACCTTCAAATTTGGACATACCTGGTAATGAACTGGAAGGCCTTGCAGCAAAGAAAAACAGACATAGCTCCTCGATCCAAAATATCCATACTGCTCGCAGATATTTACTATCGTTCATAAATAATAATATAAAGAAGCTTTGGACCACATACTACGAGGGTCAATCCGAAAGGAATTTCCCTTTTTGGGGGAGGGCCTTTGAGTGTCCGAGCCAGATTATGGTGGTGTAGTGCTAATTGTTGTACCTTCCCGCTAGTGTCCTGTTAGTTTCGTTGTCCTGCGACAGATAGTAGTAGGGAATGTTCCAAAATGGCTACTGATATCGAGGTGCCTACAAAACAGAGATGTGTGATTGAATTCCTTGCCGCTGAACAAATTGTGCCGATTACAATCTATCGAAGTTTGCTAATGATGAATGGAGACGAAACAGTAGATGTGAGTAATGTGAGGCGGTGGGTACAGCGTTTCAAAAGTGGTGAAAAGGATGTGCAGGACAAATCATGCCCTGGTTGACCCTGCTCGGCTGAAACAGCAAAAATGAACAGCGTCTCGATCAACTCATCCGTAATGATCGCGGATTACGACCAAGGAATTGTGTGTGGAGCTGAATGTCGACTGTAATGCCTTGGAGAAGATGTTACGCAACCTTCATTATCGCAAAGTGTGTGCGAGATGGATCCCGCGGATGCTTGCAAAGACCAAATGGCTCATCGAATGGAAATTTGTCGGGACCTGCTGGGCCAATACGAGGCTAAAGATGACTGTTTCTGAACTCCATCATCACTGGAAATGAGACGAGGTGTCACAACTACGAGCCGGAAGCTAAACAACAGAACATGGAGTGGCGATATCTAACTTCTCCAAAAAAGAAAAAGCTCAAGACACAGCCATCTGCAGGTAAAGTGATATGCACAGTCTTCTGGGACAGGCAGAGTGTGGTTCATTTGGATACCTTGAAACCTGGAGCAAATGCCAATTCCGAACGCTACAAAACGACACTGACTAGGCTGAGAGCCCGAATATCCAGAGTCAGATAGAGAAGAAAATTAACTTCCGCCTGCAGCATGGTAATGCCAGCCCCCACACCAGTTTTGCGACCATGGAGCTCGTAACCAAATTTGGCTGGACTGTCCTACGACATCCACCGTACAGCCCTCATTTAACACCTTGAACTTCTATCTCTTTTAGGCCTACGAAAGATGTACTAGTGGCCAAATTTTACAGACTCGGACGCTGTTATCACAGCTGTAAGACAATGGCTAACCTCAGGTTTAGATTTTTACGAGCGTGGTATGCAGGTTCTTGTTCATCGTTGGCAAATGTGTATAAAAAAGGTGGTGTTTATGTGAAAAAATAATAGTATGTAGCTGAAATATTGCTTTATGTAACTGTGTTATTGTGTTTTCTGTGTCCGTTGTAGTTTCCATGAAAATAAATGCAGGCATTACTTTCGGAATGATGTAGTACAATGAAAGCGGCAATAGACTTCTGTTTTAATACATGTGATCTATGTATAAGCTACAAATAAGAGATCAAGTTTTATCGACAAGATAAGAATTGGACATACCAAACTCGCTCACTCTTATCTGATATCCAAAGAAGAGTCACCATTATGCAGCTCCTGTATAACACTCCTAACAATAAGGTCCATCCTTACAGAATGCACCACATACAGTTCTTCTGATAAGCAGAATATCAGAATAACTACAGCTCTGAATAATCTAAAGTTCTTTTATAACGCTATCTGTTATTTTGGATATTTCTTTGTGTATATAAATTTAAATCCTAATACTTCACTTTATATTCATTAATGATCGGTTTTGTTACTCTAATTACCAATATAATAATCGATATATGTTTTAGCAATAGTCTTTGTTGCTCCGTTATTAATTTTTATTCCTAATATATTTTATTGCAGTAATATTGTTGTCGCAAAAAACCATCGAGTTGTGCCACCTTAAATAAATACTTAAAAAATTGACTTACTAAAATACTATATGCCATATTCAGTTGACTGTCCAAACTATTAGTTGACGCGGGAAACAAATGATCAAACGAAGACACAAATGGTACGGTGGTGATAAAATTATGCCGATAAACAGCATGATTGATTATAACTTCTCTCCTTATTGTTCATTGGTTATGAGTAGTACGACATATTAAGAGTGAATCAGTCACATTAAAGAAAATAACTATTATGGTATTGCATAATTACATTTATTAGTATTCGTGGTTTATTTCAAGACATAAATTTCAAGTTATTGCAGTATTCGCGAATTTATATAAAGAATTAGTACCTTTGAATGCATGAGCTTCAAATAACATTATAAATATGTATTCAAGCTATTTCAGATATCAAAATATAAACCTCTTCTTCCACACCGTTATTGATTAGAGAAACGACATGGAAATTTCACGAGATTCAAATCCCGTCTATGCTATTGAATTTTTCATTCTGGTTTTATCTTCATTCCCAATAGACTACATAGCTTTTCCTCGGTTTACTCAGTAGGAACATAAAACCACTTAGTGTTTGTTACTGGAATCAATGAATAAAAATTTGAACTGAAGTTTGTATTCGAAGGATATAAAAGTGTTACACAAACGGCTTTCTCAATTAAAGTGCACTAATTAAGTAAGGCAATTAAGACCGCTTCATCATCAACATAATGCAGTATGTATACCAGCAAGAGCGAATTGAATGTAAGCCGCCGTGGAACACATCACAACACAAGAAACCACCATAGGTGGCCAAATTCAAACCTCTTTGCTTAGTTAGGGTCACGTCTGGGCGTTTTGCCAACCTGGAGATCGTACACCCGCAGTTCGGACATTGCCCGACATTTTTAACAGCTACCCACAATCAGCCGGTTTAGCTACACAGGTACCGGGAGTCATGTTAGCACTGTTATCCTAATAAAGAGAGTCGCCACAGTACAACGTTTCTCTCCCTCATCTTTCTCCCTCCCTAAAAATCCTAAAACGCACACAAACAAACTCAAAAATGTTGAACGACTTTTATTATTTGCATCGTACAGTTTTATCCAGTTATGACAAACACGAATAGACGGGGTAAGCTGTATCGGTCACTCTGTGCAAGTGAATCGAGACTGGTTAGAAAGGTTTATGCCTAATAGAGTCTAAATCTGCGCACTCAATGCTCTAGTTCAGGGGCTGAGAAGAGTAGACCCATCAAGTCATTTTGAATGTTCACCAATAACTCAAAATCATTTGTGAACCTATTTATCATTACAAACTCTCTCTCTCTCTTTCGAATCTCCAAAAATTAACATAGGTTTATTTACAATTCCAATTTGCATTTCAGAGTCTGAGATTCTTAAATACTCCATATCCTTAAATAATTGAAACACAAAACCGCTCAGAAAGTTTAAGAGCATTTGTGGAACCCCACGTCTCCTAATTTGATTGAATTTTGAAAATATCTGCCTTCAGACCGTTTTCTTAAAATCCACGATCTTGGTCTAAGGCCCGTGTGCAGATCTGACACACACTCTCTCTCTCTCTCTCTCTCTCTCTCTCTCTCTCTCTCTCTCTCTCTCACACACACACACACACACACAAACAAAGTTTTGGGGAAGGTGTCCAATTTGGGGAGGTCATGTTTTTCTATGAAGAAGTTGGAGGCCGTCATGCGATGAACATTGGAACTAGAAGACAGACGTTCATGTGACCTACCCTGGAAGCAGTAGTTTTCAATAGAGCGACATTGTCGTTTGTTGTTACAAGCAGGAGAATTTTTTTCAGGTTTCTGAAGATTTTATTTATTGTTAGAAACCTGCAAATATATTAAAAGGGATGAGAACCAGATTAACAACCCTATATATTTTATATATAGACTGCTTCAGCTTATAAATTACATAAACATTGTGGTCATTCATTAACTTTAAAGGCAATGTTTTAATATGTTTCGTTATCACATGCAGGTGCCTCAATTTGGAAAGTCTGAGGTTCCTAATATGGAACCCCGGAAAATTGGAACCCAAATTAATCATTGTAATTGTGTTATTTTGCTCTTAATTATGAAGTACAGTAAATGTTCGCTGTTACTATTAAAATACCTTCTATGGTATGGAGCTCAAGTCTGTTCTAAACGATCACAATGCAGGGAACTAGATTCGGTGCTCAAAATGCATGAAATACACACACAGCATTTGTTGACTCTCCAAGTAAGAGAGATATTTGTAATAGCTGCTAAAGATTTTAAATGTCTGACTACTCGGTTTGTATATAATTGACACAAGACCTCCACACATTAGGAGCCCATTTTCAAAAGTTACGGTTTTGCAACACTGAACACTATTTTCCAGCATATAAAATGTAGACAAGCGTTTAAAAAAGAAAAGAAACTGAACATGCATCACCATTCCAAAGTATTAAGTAAAGGATATTTAGTGTTTGTGTACAACCTCCTAAAAATAAACCTTCCCAAATTAGGCTACTCTCCCCTATACTTGTACTGTGCACATAATAATTAAACCTAATATTGATAAATTGGTGGAGAAAAGCAAATTCAAAAGTCATTTTAACACTGCAGGTCTTGAACATTCGTTGGAATGTTCCTATTAAGAAGACATTGGTAACAAATGGCAACAAATTTTTTTTTAAAAGAAACAGTACCTTCAACACGTCTAAACTACACCCAGTAAATATTAAGTTTGAAATCCGTCTGGATATTGGTGTAATCCAAATTGATATGTAAGTGAGCAGAGCAATCCTCCAACAAATGTGTTTCCAAACTTAAAATAGTTTTTTCGGCATACATAGCAATTTTTGTTCTTTGAGGTGTACTTTTTTCAGCAAATATTGATGAATCAGGCTGAAATTTTCAGGACATCTTGTTAAAGAAAACTATATATTGCTTTGTCGACTACTTTCATGCATAAAAGTATATAGTTTTTTCTTTGTAATTGTTAGTTATATTGCTTCATTTTGTACCAAATACACAAAAATCATACTGGTATTTTAAATAAATATTAATATTCTGTAAAAAATTGCACACGTTTATTGCATTGCAGAACAACCTAGTGTACCAAATTTTAGACTCTATATTAATTCTAAATTGCAAGTAGAGTACCTATTTATTTCTATCCAATTATTTGGAAAAATATAATAAATAATTTTAATTACACAAAACTGTTCAATCTATAACAATGAAACCCTCACAAAACAATTAATCATGGAGGTGTAATTTAACCTAGAAATGTCATTAAAATTGGTTGATTAGGGAAGAAAACCCATTTGGTACAAGTGTGTCCCCTTAAACAGCATAATGAATATTTCTATTATAATTTATTGTGTTCCTCTTATGATATTTTACAGAGGATATATCTAAAGTTATATAATCTTATCAAAATAATGGTGTATAATAAAAAAAACTTCTAAAACATAATGTTCTATATATTGGCCTTACAGCCACTCGTACCTCAATACTTTATTTATTTGCCAAATGACACAGAATAATCGATATAATAAAACATTGAAATATAATATCAACACAAAGTACCTCTGCGAGTACAGAACAATTAGGCAACAACCTTAAAATTACTGTATAAGATGAAAGACAATAGAAGTATTTTGCATATTAAGATTATGAAAATAACTAATTTGACAAATTATTTGCTGCTAATACCGTAAACATGATTTCTAAAAATCCCTATTGAATCATTTATAATACATTGTGCAATATGTCCTGAATATTTTACTAATTTTGTGTTTATCCCTCCAGTTTAAAAATTCCTTGGTAATTGTACCACGTGATCCAAAAAGAACACACTAACAGAAAGTTATATTGCAATATTCTTTGAAGTATGGCACAGTGCGTTCATAAAATAATTGGTTTTCTTTGTTAATTTCTTAGGGTAAATCCACTCCTGTCTCAAATCCTGTTAATGGTTATGATGTCTATCCGCCTATTGCTTCTTTCATCTGACAAACAGTGAACTTCTTCGTATACTTCCAATACTTTTCCATGAAGTGCTTTAGCTAGCAATGATCGAACAGCGTTATACTTATGTAAATCTTTAATGACAAAACTCTAATGGAAAACTAACAATAATACTTGAGAACTCCTTAATGTTTTACCATATGAAATCTCAAATGGTATAAGCACTAAACAAAAGAGACCTTTTTATAAATGAATCTATTACTTTTATAACGTTGATCACACTGGGGATTGCAACAGAAAATATTGCACCAGCTCGTTTGATATCAGACGGGATAACTGAGAGCGGAACGCTGCTCTAACTTCAGTAAAACCAACTCTCCCATATGCATGAGCTCATTTGTGTTCAAAAGCATGAATGGTGCAAAAATAACCAAAACTCATTCAGTGGGCAGCTCTATCGTATGCAACTTATCATTAAGCCAAAACAAGAGCATTTTGGGCAGTATCGGTTGAGTTGCTTAGATTGAGACGACAACCTTCAGTGGATAGAAAGAACAAGAAAGAAGGACATGAAAATAATTCCTTGGACCCTCGTAACCTTCGTGTACACGCTTGTAACCGTTCTGTCACGTTTTCACTTCGTCGTTTTACTTATGCTATGCCGTCTACTAGCCCATGTGCGTGAACGTTACTCGTATGAGGTTATGTGCTGCCAAGCAATGTGGTGACTTAGGTCATTACCAGTATTACTGAATTTGTAAGGAAAGCTTTTATATGGATACCAGTGGAAATTAATTTAACGATGGTTATAATAAAGCTATCGTCAGAATTCTTATATACAGGTTAAAAGGGATATGCTCGTACAGATTCCATATTTTAACTGCTGAGAGAATTCTTCGAAAGGAAGAAAGTCTTAATGTATTACATTAACATGGATTTCTCTACCCCTTATCGTTTATCATTATATAGCTTCTGCAAACTATACTTACGAAAGCTTATTTTTACTTTGAAGGGGTTTAATTGTAGTAGTTGCACCACGTATGGTAAATAAAACTTGCAGTCGTTTGTTGCAGCCCACGTATGGGAGATAATTTGATGTGGTTTAATTGTTATAGTTACACCACGTATTGCGGGAGATATGTTTCTTGGAGTGTTTGCTCCACGTACGATACAAACTTTCCGGTGGCCTTCGCCCTACGTTTAAAAATCAACTTTGTATTTTAATGTATAATATATATATGCCTCGGCTGCGTCAGTAATTTTCAGAACACGTATCTCCTAGCAAGGCTGGTGTGGCTAAAGAACAAGGCTTACACAATTTATAATTGTATTGTACTTTGTTTATTAATCCCTCATACGATTAAATAACACTTCACTGATATATCCTACTTTAGAGATGTGAGATTATTTAATTGTATTTTTAAACACGTAAACTTTATTATTCTTTCCGCAATGAACTTTTATATCTCACACTGAACACGTACAAAATCTAACTGACTGGGTACGCTATCTTGTAGCGTCTCCCCCTGAATTTGTACAATTTCTCTATTTCAAGTCTCTGATTGGCTAAGCCTAGTCCGATAAAATACCTTTATTAAACTTAAGCTTTTTCTACTTTTTGAATGGATGTTTTTAAACTGTTTTAAATATTACATTAATGTTCCAAAAATTATTAGCAGCATTATTAAATTTCTCATTTCTTGTTGTCTTTATGTTACCTCATTATTAGCGACCTTCGGCTTCTACTTTATAATTCTGTTTGCTACGGAAAGCAGCTTGTTTCTATTCGCATAGCTCCTATATTGTTAAATTGCGCAATACATTCACATAACATTATTATACATGTGCATAATATAAACATAATACAATGACTGTTACATACACTTTATGTATTATATTATACACATATAAGGCGGGCTGTATTATTTTTAATATTATATAATTAGACTGATATCATTTAAGTGATAAAAATATTTCATCTTTCTCCACTATAGAATCATAAGCTTTGAGGCCCTCTGAACCCCAAAAAATAAAGGTACTTTTAGAAGAAGATCCGCACGCGTGGGTGTTTTTGTGTCCCTGTGTTCGATCAATGCCAAAATTTGTGTTTAAGTCCTGTAACTCCCAAAGCTGCGGCAGAAGATTTTGGACAAACCCCCCAACCCATGCTACCCCTCCCATAGACAATTTCTTTCTTACTTTTTATTTTCTCAAAATGAAAGATTTATTTAGACACCGTATGCTTAAGACATTTTCATGACAAGTAAAATGTATATCTTAAATTTTCTGGAATAGCCTCTTCATTCTGAAAGACTTTTGTTAACTGCTAAACGATAAGAGACCGACGAAACCTTATTACATAAAAATGTAGATCTTGTTAAAACACACAGTTTATTCCAAATAAAGCTGGTGGTGGCGTTAAGCATTTCCGAAATGTTCTTTTTTATTGCTTTAAATGTTAAATGTTACTTTCCTGAAATGTAAAATTGCTGTTTCCTTATTATTTATTTTTATGTATTATTTGTGTGTGTGTGTGTGTGTCCATCCAGGAAATGGTCGATGCCACATAAAAAGTTATTTGGAATAAATTGTGTGTTTTAAAGAGATTTAATTCCTTTTCAGATATATTTTCGTCTACCGCTTAACGTTTTCTATTTATACAAGATTATTTGGAATGAAGAGGACTTCAACGTATACGTTTTATTTGCCATGTAAATATTTTAATATGTGGTATTCTAATCATTAGAATAGTTTTTTAGAAAAGAACCATTTTCGAAAAATGTTTCATGTTTCAGATAGTTCGGACTGGTGGATTTTCTTGAAGATATTCGTATCGCATCTTAAACTTAATACTAGGTTTGTTGTTTATCCGACTTTTCGTTTTTGATTTATGGTTTTCACAGACACATAGAAGGAGCTTTTACCAAAAATTCTTTTTCTTTTTGGATTCAGGAGACCTAAAAGCAGTGAAAACTTGGTAACTAATTTTTAGATGGAATGCAATATCGTCCCTACCTACTAGGTACATGGTAGAGAAAGTAAAAATGAACACTTACTTGCCACTAGCCCCCACACAAAAAAGTTTAAATATCTGAAAAAACAATAACACAGAATATGTCTTAAATGCTTAACGCCACAAAAATATATGTATTTGAATAAGATTTTATGCTTTGAACATATATACATTTTTGTGTAGTAAGGTTTGGTATATCACTTACCAGTTACGCAAAAGTAATTCCGAATGAAGAGGGTTTACAGACTGATTCCAGCAAAATATTTGTGATTGAAGTATCTTTGTATTTTAATCCAAATATAAGTTTTGAGAAAATAAAAAATGACAAAAATGTTTCCAAGTAAAGGGTAGTTTGGGATGAAAATTTTCTGGAAGCTCTTCCTGTTACATCCCTGGAAGGTGCCGAACTTAAATATTAAGTTTGGCATATAAACGACTTTTCGTTTCCGAGTTACGCTGTGCACACACGCACAGTTGTCTTTTTCTAAAAACACATCTGTTTTATTCAGGGAGCAACAGAAGTATATTTCCGCTGAAGTCTTATCACATTTTAGGGCAAAATACTATAAAAAGCAGTAGAAGAGGTAATATTTCCTAATTGCTTATGAACAGTCCTTAATTAGCGACTATAAATACAAGCAAATATAGAGTAAACTCAACTGCTTTGATAAATTCTTATATGCCTTATAATTGTTTTACAATAAACAGATCGTTTCGCCTTTGTCATATTTTTCTCTCTAATCAAAATATGGCAACATTTGTTCCCCTTTCAGCATGCACTCGGAAAAAAAGCTATTCATTCCGATTTCCCATTTGCAATGATGTTTGACATTTGGTTGAAGCAGGATGTGAATTTATCTATTTGATAAGAAAACTGCCAGTTTATTCATTAAATCTAAACAAAAATGATGCCAGTGCACCAAGATGTGACAAAACGATTAAACCTCTGAGGATTCCTGAAGCTTAAAAAGTGACAAACTATATGGATGCATATATGCAACAGAGATAATTGCGAAAGAATGACGCGGTAACGCGATATAATTTTTAACAACAGCTGTGACACATGCAGAGGTACAGTAAACTGTATTATCTCTGGTCATGCTGAACTGTAGTTTACAGTTACCGATAGTCGTCACAACGCATTAACTGGTTTCTGTGATAGCATTGCCGTTGTCAATACATATCAGTTTGAATGATTTGTCAGTGAAAGAACATTAATAATTAAAATAAAATATGAAATACATGACAAAAAAAATTTGTTCACATGATGAAATACTCCGAAATAGAGGCACCATAAAGTGGGTTCCTTAATAGTAGAAGGATCTCGGAAAATAAATATTTGGCCTATAAGTAAGGTGACCATATTTTTTAATGAACAACACAGGACATTTTAAATTTTAGTCAATGAAGCAAGGGACAAAAGAGAGTGCGTAAAATTGTTTCGTTATAAATACGAAGGTTTTGTAACTAATAATACATATACAGTAGTTCTGAATTCACTCCAGCCAAACAATCCTGTAGAATTATTAGTCCAGGAGTCATCCCTCATACATTGAATAAGTTCAGAAGTACAGTCCATTGATCTGAAAGAATGGTTGTGTAAGCGAACGCTCCTTCAACAGCTGCAAATTTCATATCTGTATCACCAAAACTTTCAGTTTTAAAAAAAATTAGTCAATAGGGTGCTAGAAGAAGCACTTGCACACATCATTCTTTTACGTTTCTCACTGTTTATATGTTATGATGTATCAAAGTACATGCACAGTTATTGCATCGAACATCTGAGCCAGAAATTGTTTTTTAATGTATGGATATTCTTTTTGTACGTTACTATTAAAATATACTTCCTTTTCGACAGTGGTATATTATTAATTTCCTGTTTTAAAACTCGCAGTTTACAAACGTCCACCGTATCTTATTATTTCGCAAATGCAGAACACAATACGGTCTTCTACCAAAGTCAAAACTCTAATGATTTTTTTTTTTGACTAAAGCATATGGTTTACAGTTTTCGTTATTGTTGGCGACATTCACATCAAACGTGAGTGATTAGGATTTGTTTGTTAATAGCGCAGTTCAATTGTCGTCCGCAACTGTACTTTCCCAAACGAAGTCTCCACAACGCGATATGTATTGTAGACCCATAATATAAAGAGAGCTTTGCTCTGACAATTGTTAGTGTCTTCAAATTTTTCATCAGACTGATGCAAAAGGGTCATTTTGAATTTTTGAGAACTACATTAATGACGTTTTATGCGGAAAAGTCATTGCCAAAAAAAGAGTATTTTGGCGTCCCGTTTCTACCTTAAAAATACCAAATTGAGACTAAAAAAAGGGGACTGTCCCGGCTAATACGGGACGTCTGGTCACGTTAACCATAAGAGGTAAAGTCGAGTGCTTGCAATCGTGCTGATTCGCAATGGTTTATGTTGGTATGGAAATAAAAAAACCTCCATCCCCACACCCACTCCCGTTTCTTTACCTGCTTCTAGCACTCCATTTTCACCGAGCGAGGTGATGCGGAGTAACGTGCGCGACTCGCATTCGGGAGGTCCCGGGTTCGCTCCCCAGCAACCGCCCATTTGACCCATGTTTTTCGTGGTTTCCTCGGGCCGGCAAGCTAATGCTGGAGTGGTTCATCTTCTACCACCACTGTTCTGCTCCTCTCATTTGCTGTACCTTCATCTTGTCATCTGTTTAAGGGTTCTAGGTCCAGGCGACGGCGTTTTGGTGGGTTGCGGCTGAACGGTGGCCGTGTGTTCTGTGAAAACTTAACTCAGGCTGGAACCCGTCTATAGTGATTTCGGGCGAGACTCCTTCGGGGCACTGGAGAGGCTTGAGCGATGTTCAGTCTCTAAACATGTGCTTCCGCCCATCCTTATCCCTTCGCCCTTATGATCTCTCCCCTCATCCACCCTTCCGATGGTCACGGTGGAAGCACAAGGGGCCGGCTGGCCTCGTGCAGTGCTCTGCCCCGGTTTCGGGGGGCCCCCTCTGTTCGTCGGTACCTTTATCTTCATCTCCACTATCTTCTCCACTTAATGTTTGTTACTCTCCCCGTTTCCTTCGCTCCTGAGCCTCAAGCCGAACTGTGTTCGATGTCAAGCCAATATGAACGGATTCATTCAGGACTGGTATGGACGTCGTTGTAAAGTATGCCTTCCAGTCACTCAGGGGATGTTTCTGTATTCCTCACCTTTTGCCGCTCTTCTAGGCCTGACCTTTGCTCACAGGCTAATGCGTTTGTGCTAGACTTGAATTCAAACCAATAAGAGATTTGCTCACATTGCAGGGTGAAGCATAAATTATTAGGAGTTTCTGCCAAAGTTAAAAAGAAAGTACTATAAAAAACCAGATGCATCGACACCTTTCCGTGCAGTCGGCCCTTACAGAAGAATAGAGGTTATAGCCAGAAAGCTTAGCTCATTGAGCCTACTATCATATGGAAATAAACAAAGATCAATCGGCAGCACAGTGCACAGTAAAAAAAAAAAATTATGATGTATTGCATTCGGACGGCTTTCTCTACCTGCTGCTCAACTATTCTTACAAAACATTATTCTTCTGTCTACTTATTTTTAATACGATAAACTTTCATTATACATTTACAGATTTTTATGTTTAAGAATGATCCAGCAGACAAAAGCGGTAGTCGGATTTTTTAAAAAGGGATCGCTGTTGAAGGCTTTGAAATTTTATGTACTTTGCACGACCACGAGAAAAAATGAGTGGCGACAGTTTATGCTTGGAAAATTAAAAGAATATCTCGAAAATGGTTAACGATACCTACATTTTTTATTTTAAAATTTAGTCTCTCTTAATATAGTTTACCAATTATACAAAGGTTATTCAGAATAAAGAGTAGAGGCTGTTTACAGATTCTTTTAATGTTCCTTTTCTATGCCACCTTTAATATCTAAAGACATATCAACAAACTTTTACCTTTGGAACACAGCAATGATGTACACTCGCTTACACAGTGGTGTTCATCTTTAGGTTGGTATTACTTTTGGTTATTACACTAAATTCAATGCACATTCACACTGTCATTCATAATTCCATACTCTAAGAATGGGGATGGAGAATAATCCTGGTTAAAGGAAAATTCACACCTCCTGCCGGGAATCGCAACAGGGACATCTGCATTTGGAGGTTAGCATGCTAACCGGACCACAGAGGCAGTCATATACATTTATGTAATGGAAAATATCTTAAAGCTGTTAGGTACATTTTTAAGAAAACAAAATATAACGAAAAAAAGGATGTACATATAAGGAGGAGTTTGGGAATCACGGATTTGCTTGAAAATCTTTCTTCTGAATTACTTGGAAGTCGCTAGACTTAAATGCAATGTTTGTACTTAACCGAATTTTCATTTTGAGTTATGCTGTTAATACACACACATGTACGGAATTTCTTCTAAAGTATTTTAGGGAGCCTCAAAACGTGTATTTCCAATAAAATTTCGCTATCGTGTTTTTGGATGGAATACTATACCACTATAAGCAAGTATAGACAAATTCAGAAACAAAACTTACGGTTAGTGAATATGCACATGTATCATAATCAATAGCGCATACAGAAACAGTTGAAAGTAGATAGATAAATAGATAGTTAGATAAGGTATCTTTATTGGTTTCAAGTTATTGAAGTTATTTCACAAATATTTAGTGCATGGGTCTTTGATCGTAAATGAATATTTAAGATACAATAGGGTGACAAAATAAACAACAGAGAAAGAAAACACAAAAAAGGAACAAGAAAAAGGGAAACAGAGATAAATTTCCTTTTTCTATCTGAACAAATTTGACCTAGCTTCGCGCACTTTAGCCAAAAAATTGGCCATATTTTGCCAGTTCCAGCCAGTAGATCCCAACATGCCAATCTCTTTCTTGAGGGACTTAAGAATTTTTCTTTGAGTTTAATCTTTCGCTGGTTCTCCCACTGTGCACATTCCGCCAAAATATGTATCTAGTCCTCATCCAAATCACAGAATGGACATATTCTCCTGCCAGAATCGTCGGTCATTTTCTATACCCTCCACCCCCCCCAGTCTAAACCATGACATTCCTGATCTTTCCTTTCTTCCTAAATTAAGTATATATGCCTCTTTACCCCAGTTCAATTTTATTTCATTGGTAGACTTAGAGAAGGTTTAATTGAAAGTATACAACAATAGAAGCAAAAAGTTCCAGTAAAAATGGTTCCGCATGAGTCATGTGCGAGATAATTGCGAATTACAAGCCACCACTGACTTCATTAGCAACATCGCCCTACTTAATAAAATTAATCTGAAAAGTACAACCATTCGTTTAATAATCGTCATGCTAAGTTGCTTCAAAATTCACTCATAGCTTAACTTAACAAGGGATACAATTCTACTTTAGTATGTTACATGTTATTAATACTGTACATTCTTCCCAGTTAAAGGGGGGTATTCAAAGTGTCGTCCTTGCATCTGGGTACAATGCTGTGCTCGTCTCTGCAGTGAGTTTCGAATTATTTCAAACACACCCGGGTCATCTCGGAATTCTTTACAAGCAGGTACAATTCTCTGCTCCAGTGCTTCAATGGTATCAACGAGAGTGCTGTACATCACACTTCGGAGGTGACCCCATGCAGAAAAATCCAAAGGATTGAGATAAGATGATCGTAGAGGCGTAGGTGTACACCCTCCTCGACCTATCCAACTTGGACATATCTCACATCTCGATGTCTTCTTACAGTGGCAGCAAAATGTCTCGCTGCTACATCGTGCATGTACCACATACTCCGACGTTGCTCGAGGGTAACATCCTCAAGAAGTTCACATCAGTGGCAGCTCATAAGCACACATTCGTAATAATGAATCTCGCACAAGGCTTGTTTGGGACCCATGTTTACTGAACTTTGTTGCTTCTATTATCGTATACTTTCAACCATTTCAGTTTGCGCTATTTATTATAATACACCCTGTATAACTGGATATAAGTTTAGCACGCATAAAATAAGAGATTCTCGTGCAAATGAGTCAACTTAATTAAACTATGAAGGAAGTGTAGGCAATAATATTAATGTTTTCATCACTATCATATGAGTATATGGCTTGTTGCTGATGAATGGAAAATAATATTGCTAACCAAGCGAGATGGCTCCACGGTAACCTAGAGGTTCGCATTCGGGAGATCCCAGGTTCGATTACCAGCGACCGCCCACTCTGACCATGGTTATTCGTGATTTTCCCTGATCGGTAGGCGAATACTAAGATTTCCTTTCCATAATTTTCCTTTTGCTTTTCAGGTGTGCTTCTGGGTTCCGTGGTATATGGAGGTGCTTGACAGATGCTTGCTCCAAGGAAAGAGTATTCCCCTTAGACACTAGAGGGGTATTTGGATGAAGGGCCTTTTAGTAGTGTAACGGATATTCGAGCCAGGAACTATTAGGGACTTGCGCGCGTCTCCTGTGTCCTGTCTGCCTTCGGACTGTAGCCTCCTGTTGCTCCTAGATTTATCGTAAGTCGCAGTACGGGAAGTGTCACCCTCCGTTGTACACCCTATATCCTGTAATATTTTCTCATAGAAGCTGTTACACGAAATTCCTTCTTATAAGCTGAAAGTTTATATTAGTAGTTGAATTTTTGCACCTATTGGGTTTCCCTGAATAGCAGGGCTGGTCGAACATTCTTTCATATTTGTAATGTATAAACTGCATTATACTAATCAGCAGAGTTTTCCTGGATATTGGATGCTCTGTTCTGTATTAAATTCTCTAGAAGTATAAGCTGGAGCTATATCCTCATTACATTTGTTGTTGTACTGCTAGTCTCTCGGTTTTTCATAAAGACACTGTTTCCCTTCTGGTCTGCCTTTTTTATGTCTAATAATGTTACACAGCTGACTCCAATTTTCTTGCTACGCTACCCTGTTAATTTCTTTCTGCTGCCGTATGTTTTGCCTCTCTTCTTTTTTGTTAATTTTTTCGTTCTTCATTTTCTCCTACCTGAAGGTTATATTTCTCATTTTACTTACTTTCTTCAGTCATCGTGTTTGTATTTATTTTGTGTAGAAACATTAAATCCCTACTATTTTAATTAACTATTTAATTTGTGTTTGGACAACGATATTATTTACTTAACATCAAAAGCTTTCGAGAATCTAAAAGATTCAAGTCAGGAAATACAGACTCGCGCTGAAGCATTTGGTTATCACTTCGATTTCCTCGTGTACCTACATACAACAAAGACCTTATTATCTTATATCGATTAACATGAAATGGGTAGATAAGTAATATTTTGGAAGAATATTCTGTAGATGCGTTATGAAAATAAATAGTAATAGGTATAGAAAGTCGTGTAAACGTAAATCATTTTCGTTCTAAAATATAAATATATAATCTATTTAACCATAAATACATACACTGCGATATGTTAAGTAGTAGTTCTTAGTTTTTAGAGTAGCGTGTTGTATTTATTGGTCTTCGCTCAACAGCATACATCGCACGGGCCAGATAGACCTCATGTGCTTATGTAATACACTGTACTTTACATTTTAAGACGTATTCATCACATTGAACTTTACAGTTAATGATATTTACAAGAAGTGAAAAGAAACCAAAAAAATGGATAATCTAGCAACAAAAATCACACAAACAAAACGGAAGAAGAGAGAAAAACCTTGTTCACAAGCACGCGCTATATACAAAACAAATACCCGACCCTAAGCTACTAACCCTCTCCCTCCTACCCTAGACCTTCTTCCTTACATTCCGATTTGAGCTCCATAATCTTTTGTAAACATATACAAATTGCTTCCCCCTCCCATTCAGCAAGGTCCAATAAGCTTGAAACCCTCTCCTTGAGTTAACAAAGGAACCTGGTAGATAATTTCTCCTCAACTGTTCTCTCTTAATACCAAATATGGAATACAAGTTTCTTCCTCTCTACACCTGTGTCAGTTTCTTATGCCTTCTTCGTTAATGAATTTGGTCACTCGCTATGATTCCAGTCTGAGCCAAGCTAGCCCTTGTTTGCTGACTCTATATCTGGACAAAATATATTGTTCTATATCCCATTCTGTTTTGAGTTCCGACTATAAGCTTACTGATACTTTCTCATTGCATTGTGACAGCATCTGCTGTCGATGTATATCTTTCAGTTGCTTCTGACTTTTCTCCACACATTCGCTCTATTTCCAGGTCTTTCAAACCAAATATTACCCATCCCTATTCTCTCCAGCACTCTTTCGAATTTCGCTGCGAAAGTCCTTAGTTTTTATTTGACAGGGTGGAAACAAGACACGTTGTTATGTAACTCTTGCACTGTAAGTGTGAAGCATTTTAAGACAAACTGTGGTATCTAACCGGTATCAGCGCCCAACCTAGTATACCTTTACCGATTCTACAAGAGGATGAATTGGAATACATTTGGAAAAAGAAATCTCAGGTGCATAACCTGGATGCAAAATTAAAATTATATTAGATATAGAAAGGAAGTACCTAAGATTCTTCTAAAATCAGCCTTCATGTACTCATTCAAGTTTACAGGACAGTAAATTGAAACGAAAGGACTCGGGGTATATAAACAACAGCATGCACTCTGCCAAACTAAAATTGGCCGGCATCTTGAGAAGTTAGTTTTTCAGTACCTTCGAGTGAACGCGCGGTTCACAACTGTCAAATTGTGTTAAATCTGTAATACAAGCCACAAACCATTTGGGTTACCTCCATGACGTGCTTGGCGTGAAACAGTAATTAATTTGCATAATTTCTACACAAACAGCTCGAGTTCGATCCTCCGGAGGTTGTATTGTATTTTTTACAACTCATTTTACTGTAATATAGTTAAGCAATATTGCTTGTGTTACTTCATTTTACTTAGAAATAAATCATAATCGATGTCTCATAAATAATGACGCTTTTAAGCGAAATTATATTTAAAATGTGCTGATACAGGAAACGATTCTAATCTCAAAGTGAACACCGTAGATTCTACAGTTCTGAGCCACCTTTCAGGGAGGTTTGCTCTCCCGCAACGGTACCAGTTTCTGGTTTTTGACGCGAAGAATTCGTAGATATTCATTTCAACTGCTTCAAGGTTTTTAAAATTTCTTCCACGTAAGAAATACGCAAGGAATCTATAGAGATGGTTATAGTGATGCTGCAAGAATAGGGCTATATGCTGGATGTCGTAGAAGTTCGATTCCTTCCAATTCCCGAATTTTGTCCATTGTTTTTTGAGCTATATCAGGTCTCGCACTGTCCTGCTGCAAGAGAACTCTGTTTCTATTAAGTAATGCCGGGTACCTCTGCCTGATGGCTGATGAACTCGCACCACGTGTTGAGAATAAAACTCCGCATCGATTGCACGACCGTTTTTGACAAATTCCCAGTGAATCACATCTTCGGAATTTGACCAGACACATATCATTGTTTTGGATCCGAACAGATTTATTTTTAACGACAACATACACTATGTCATCAAAAGTATCCGGACACCCCACGAGCATACGTTTTTCATCTTAGGTGCATTGTGCTGCCACCTACTGCCTGGTACTCATTATCCGCGACCTCAATAGTCATTAGACATCGTGAAACGGCAGAATGGGACGCTGCGTTGAACTCGCGGACTTCAAACGTGGTCAGGTGATTGGGTGTCACTTGTGTCAGAAGTCTGTAGGCGATATTTCCACACTCCTAAACATCCCTAGGTCCACTGTATCTGATGTGATATTTAAGTGAAAACGTTAAGGGACATGTACAGCATAAAAGCGTATAGGCCGACCTCATCTGTTGACTGACAGAGACCGCCGACATTTGAAGAGGGTCGTAAAGAGTAAGAGGCAGACATCTATCCAGACCATCACACAGGAATTCCAAACTGCATCAGGATCCAATCCAAGCACTATGAAAGTTAGGCGTGAGGTGAGAAACCTTGGATTCCATGGTCGAGCGGCTGCTCATAAGTCACTCATCACGCAGGAAAATGACAAACTACGCCTCGCTTGGAGCGTCAACATTACACGATTGAACAGTGGCAAAACGTTGTGTGGAGTGACAAATCACGGTACACAATGTGGCGATCCAATGTCAGGGCGTGGGTATGGCGAATCCCCGGTGAACGTCATCTGCCAGCGTGTGTAGTGCCAAAAGTGAAATTCGCAGGTGGTGGTGATATGGTGTGGTCATGTTTTCCCTGGAGGGGGCTTGCAACCCTTGTTGTTTTGCGTGGCACGATCACAGCGAAGACCTACATTGATATTTTAATCACCTTCTTGCGTCCCACAGTTGAAGAGCAATTCGGGGATGGCGATTGCATCTTTCAACACGATCGAGCACCTGTTCATACTGTACGGGCTGTGGTGGAGTGGTTACGCGACAATAACATCCCTGTAATGGACTGGCCTGCACACATAAATCATATAGAACACCTTTGGGATGTTTTGGAACGCCAACGTCGTGACAGGCCTCACTGACCCACATCGATAACTCTGCTCAGTTCCGCACTCCGTGAAGAATGGGCTGTCATTCCCCAACAAACCTTCCAGCACCTGATTGAAAGTATGCCTGCGAGAGTGAACGCTGTCATCAAGGCTAAGGGTGGGCCACTACCATACTGACTTCCAGCATTACCGCGCCACGTAATTTTCACCCAGGTGTCCGGATACATTTGATCACGTAGTGTATGTTGGCTGTCGGGTATCGATCCAATGTTTCGAGGTGTCAGGGTTGCGTTGATCTTTTTATCACAAGTAATAATTCTCCTGATAAATGTATCATCCGTGGAATTAGCGATAATTCACGACAAATATCCACTCTACGTTGAGCTTGATCAGTTGTCAATTCATGTGGTATATATTTATAGCTTCTGAAAGATTTTTAAGTCTTAATATGGCAATGTATATTGTCTTTTGAAGCTCCAAGCTTTTCTGACAACCTTCGTGTGCTTGTCTGTGGATTTTCTTCCAGAACTCTGCGTGTACTCTCAATATTCCATAACTTGGATCGTCCAGAACGTTATAAATCTTTAATGTTTTCGTCTCTATTATTGAAAGAATGGAACCATCGTTGTGCTATTCGCTCACTAACGACACCTTCACCTTCGACTTCTCATATTCTTCGAGCCGCGGCAGCAGCTTTATAATACTGTTTCCAGTAATGCTTCAGAAGGACTATAACCTCAAACTTTGTTGCCTCCATTTTAATATCTTGTATTACCAACTGCTGGCTCTTAACAATACGGGACAATATCCATATCATACTATAAATAGTATTGACAAATATAAAAACCTATATACGTACGATATAAGCTCAAACAAAAAACCGACATTACCAATGGGACAACCTAATGCAGTAATGATGGAACTTGTGGTTATCAAATTAAATTGACTGAGTATGAAAATTCCTTACGACTGACAAATTAATGTCATAGTTTCAATCTACCGGTATGACGGTCTACTAAATAAACGCTACATACCTAAACACGAAGTATTTTACTCGTGTATTTAAAGCAAAAGGGGGAAAAGAAAAGTTGAGTAGGTCCACTAAGATAAGTCTCTACCACTGAGCTAAGAGTTCAGCAGCAAGTGTGGCATTGTAACCAGGATTAGTCATACTCCACTTGAGAACCACAAATAAATATAAAAAAATCTGAAAATTCTGCATATTTAAATCTCGTATTTGGTATATATTCTCGGAAGACACTTGTAATTATAGCTGTGTTCCCCATTATAACTACTAAAAATATTTACCCAGTCTTGTGAAATAAACATAGCTGTTTTGAGCGCTCATGGTGAAGCAGTTTATCTTTAAATTATTAGGCCCCACGCTTTGGGGACCAAACTTGAGGTAGCTGCAGCCCCACGTAATTTGAAGTAGTTTTGTTGCTGTTGGAGAGCCAAACTTGATGAAGTAACTGCCCCACGTATGATACTAACTTTTCGGTGGCCTTCGCCCCTAAAATTTAAAAAAATCATCGTTGTATTTTAATGTTTATTTAAATATTACATGCCTCGGCTGCGTCAGTAGTAATTTGCAAATACACGTGTTTCTTAGCAGGGGTTGGTGCGGCTAAAGAATGAAGGCTTACACAAATTATAATGTTTTACATCACTCCTTTTATTAATCCTTCACACGACTAAATAACACTTCACTGATATATCCTACTGTAGGGCGTGAAATTATTGTTACTTGTACCTTTTAACACGTAAACTTTATATTATTCACGCCGTAATGAATTTTTACGTATCGAACTTCTCGGGAACGCTGTCTAGCCTCTGGTTGGGTACGCTTGTCTTCTAGCGTCTGGCTTCTACCGCCTAAATTTATACTTTTACCATATTTCAAGTCTCTGATTGGCTAATTTACTCCAATAGAATACTGCTATTTAACTTAATCTTTTGATTGGCTATTTATGAGCTGTTTTAAATATTACATCATTGTTCCAAGAATTATTAGTAGCATTATTAAGCTTTCTAATTATTGTCTTTAGGTTATCTCATTGTTAGCAACTTTCGGCTTCTCTTCTCACAGCTCCTACATTGCTACATTACACAATACATTCACATAACATTATTATACATGTACATAATAATATAAACATGATACACTGACTGTCCCATACATTTTATATATTATACACATATTGCTCTAAGGCGGGTTGTTATTATATTTTATATTATATAATTACACTGATATGATTTAAGTGGTAAAAATACTGCCTCAACGGAAGTACCCGAATTGAGTTCGTCTCTCAAACGGCCAGTTTTAAACTGACCGAACGTACCTACTGGATTTTGAGTTTTGGAACTTCACATTTCGTAACTTGAAATACTAGATAATGATGATGCTTGAGCAAAGTTTCACTTCTGAGGTCCATATTGCTCTGACCCTTGAAGTTTTAATACCAACTTAGTAGGTAGGTAAGAATACCCTGATTCATAGATTGCTGGATTATTTGCTCCAGTCCGGTTTTTTTAGAATTTATTTATTTTAAGTCGCTTTAACTCACAAAGTGCTATTCGCGACTCTTACATTAATACAGCGGAATTGAACATTAATAGATTTCTAGGAATATATATATATATATATATATATATATATGCCATTTGATATTAAACAGATAAATTTTTTCTTATGTGATCAATACAATTAGAGAACAGTTAGTTATATTGCAATTGTTTTAAATTTCATTATAGGATTGTATATTTTGTAATAACATTATGTTTTATACATTGTTGAATCATTAAAACAGCTAATACTATTTCCGATGTTTTGTATTTTCCTATTGTATTATAATGATGGCGTTCTGAGAATACATGAGAAACTGTCAATGAAGTTTTGAATGTTGAACACTGCGGCTGAGTATCTTTGCTGATCAGATAGGACTGTGCTATCTTTGTATGTCAATTTTTAAGTGAGTAGTGATAACTTGACGTTCCTGTTTAAGTTTGTAAAAATGCATTTGTTGTTTGAAGGTCCTATTATAGTAAGTAGCTTGTTTTCCTGATTTTAGACCTTTTTTCACATAACGTAACGATTTTGATTCGGATGTATAGCGCTAAGTATGAATGGCTTGTTGTTATTACTCTATTTATTTTACGTTGCTTTAACTACAGGGTCATATCGTGACGGATCTGTTAGTGCATAACTCTTAGATCGAGTTATGCTTCTAGGTCTCATCCCTGTAACCACCCGCTTCGTCATATCCACAGTGATCCTAGTGCATAGCAACTGGATCTTCTGCCTCGTGCCGATGGCATTAGGGTGCCGTTCAGTCAAACTACTGCTTTCATATAGAAAGGTGAGCAGTTAGTCTTCTAGGTCTCATCCCTGTAACGTACCATCGTGCTTCGTCACGTGTCCACAGAGACCCTAGCGTATAGCAGCCGGGTCCTCTGCCTTATGCCGTTCGCATAGCATCAGGGTGGCGTCCAATCTATCTGCTTTCATTGTCTGTCCATAGATGGCACAGCATTCACTATTACCACGTATTTTTTCATTTTTACTATTTTAGATTTAAGGTGTATCTTTGGATCGTGAAAAGATATCTAATCCGTATTTACCTTAGCGTCTGAGGGAAACCACGAGAAAACCTCAGTCAGATTTGTCGACCCACGGGATTTGAACCCTGGATTTCCCGAATGTGGGCCACAGATGTTACCGCCTGAGCCATCACGCTCGATGGCTTGCTGTTATCTTTAATGTTGGTTTTTGGATGGCCGCTTTAGCTGCTTTGTGCGCTCTCTCATTGCCTCGTAATTGTTAATGCGATGGAATCCAAAACAATATCGCTTGTTTTCCTTGTTGCACTGCGTGATTATACATATGTATTTCTTTCAAAAGTTTGTTTTCTTGTGTATATTTGGGTGGCTAGATAGCACTTTTTGAATCAGAAAAAAAATTATGTATAGTTTATTGGATTTTTAATGTATGAAAATGCTGGTTTTAGAGCGTATAACTCACTAGAAGCAATTGAGAAGTAATTAGGGAGCCTTTCTATATGAATTCAGTTTGGTAGGACGGTTGCACTTCCTACTACATGTTGAGTTTTTGAACCATCTGTAAATATTGTTTCATAGTCATAGTAGGTTCCAGAAATTTCGTAGAAGAGTTGCTGATAAACAGTGGTGGCAGTATGTTCATTTTTATGTTGTTCCATCACTAGATTCAAAACAGATTTTTAGGTCCCTCCTGCAGGGCCGGTCCGTTTTTCGAGAGAAGAATCATGTCCGCGAAGTGAAGCATAGTGATTTGGTCTGACGCAACTTCTTTGACTACATTACGGATCAACGTGTTAAATAGTATGGAGCTGAGAGGGTCTCCTTGAAGTTTCGTTTGTTTGGGGTCTGAGCCTAGATTGGCTTATTCTGTCGGTGACTGATAGCAGGTTGAACACCAGTACGCTCTCAATTAGCAGGAAGAAAGCTTTCAATAATGCGGTGTTAAATATGGGAGTTCCAGAGTAACAACACATTTTGCTGTATCAGCCCTTTATTTGTTCACGCATTTTTTTTGAAAGGTTGCAACTGTCAATAAACTCAGCCATGAAACTTTCGTGCACGTATATACGGCGAGTTAACGGGTATTCTACAAAACCCAGAGCTATAAAATCCAAGCTTGCATGGTAGTGTAACTAAGTAAGATACAGCAGTGTAATATCAGTTGATGAAACCACTACATGCATTTCGCTAGAAGCACAATACTGCGTTGCTTTTATCTCTGCTTTTAGTAAGCTACACAGAACATGAGAGCGAGCCTCCGCTGACATTCTTAATGAATCCACTAAACGGAGAGTATGACAATGTGCCTGTATGCCCATCTGTGAAGATTCCTTCTTGTTCCACCCATATGCCGCCTTTAACAGCTTAGGTAATGTCGGCGACTTTAACTTTGGAGCAATTGCTCATTGGCAATAATGTTCATTCGTTTTATTGCTATGATACTTTGGGTTGTCTTTAAATTCACACACACCTTCATACGCCCTTTCATATTTCCAGTCTTTAGGGAAGATTGGGAATAATTCTGGCAACTCTAGCCGGGAATCAAACCCAGAACCTCCGGACTTGGAGGCTAACACACTAACAACCATACCATGGAGGTAGTCTGAAGATATTTTTCCTTTTCCTGTCGTAAGAAGTAGATATATATTGCATACCACCCAAAAAAACTCGATACCGAATTTTACCGGAAATACACGTTCTGAGACACTCTTAATAAAAAACAAAACATTCACGTGACCTTTTATACTCTCTATTGCATATTAGTGGGTTTACGAACTACTCGTACTAAAGTTCATTGTTCTATTACGTTTTAATTCAGGTAAACCTTATATAAATAGCTACATGATACATTTCTTTAGGATACAAAGATAACAGGATAGTCAAATGTCTTAAGGATGAATATTTTATGCTGGCCTTAAAATTCCATACTGTTTACATACAATGGTGAGATACAACTAAATGATCAAGTAATAAACAATTTGAACCATTAATAACGGATATATAGAAACTGTTGTTTTAAAGAAATCTACATTTTTGGGTAGTGCTTTTCGCCTATCACTTAACGTTTACCAATTATACAATATTATACAAACTTCGTTCCGAATGAAGAGGACTTCAAAGGCTGTTGCCAGAAAATTTAAGAAACTTCATGCGCTTTATTTCTCATGTAAATATATTTTAATATTTAAGATTTTAATAAAAAATGTCGGGGCACTTTTTAGAAAATAAAAAGGAATTGAAAAATCTACCACGTAAAGCATAGCTGGGGTAGGTGATTTTCTAGAAAAATCTTCGTGTCGCATTCTTGGAAAATAGTGCACTTAAATACTAAGTATGGTATTTATTCCACTTTTTGTTTTTGACACGCTCTTTAGACACACATACAGACGGTTTTAAAAAACTGCGTCTCGAAACATGTATTTCCGGTGAAATCTCGGTATCGAATTTTTGGGTGGAATGCAATACTTCCTCTATCTACTATGCAGAGAATGTGAAAATTCGATACCGAGATTTTACCGGAAATGCACGTTTTGAGGCTCCCTAAATGAAAAATGCAATTTTAGAAAAAGGTATCAAACCTGTGTGTGTTTTAACACCAAACTTGATATTTAAATTCAGTATCTTACAAAGTTATGACACGAGGATTGAGAAAATCCCTCGCCCCAAACCACTCTTTACATAGAACGTTTTTCGAAATGTTCAATTTCTTACAAACGTGACTAGGATTCTGATTAAAATTCTATATATTGGCAATATTACATGACAGATAAGATGAATTGACAGATGAACATGACAGAATATTGAATTTTCAGGGAATAGCCTTGCAGTCCTCTTCATTCGGAAAGGATTGGCTATAATCTTGTATAATTGGTAAACGTTAAGCAATAGAAGAAATTGTATTATAAAAAAATGTAAATATCTTTAAAACATATAATTTACTTCAAATAGGTTTTTTGTGGTATACAAATTTCCGAGATATCCATTATTAATGCTTGGAATGTTCAATATTTTGCATTCTTTTAAACACGGTAGTTTCTTGCGATTGCATGAAAAGAGTGTAGAATTTTAGGACCAGCATATAGCGTCCAGTTCTGAAAGATTTGTCCATTGCTGTTACCTTTGTATCTGTAACGAAATGTGTGATGCATTAGTTCTGCAAAGATATATCTCAATTAAAATAAAGCATATGGGGAAATAATCTTTCTTAATAACAATTTGTACAGCCATTAATGTCATGATAATGAGTACATAACCTTCTTTTTTCCAATAATATGGCACAAGGATCTTATTCTAAAACATCTGCGGCCCGTCAACTACTAAAAGTGTGCCTTGCATTGCTTAATCTAGTTCATATACATACAAAATAATCCTAATCTAACCTCGGGTTAAATCTCGAAGCATCGGGATAGTAGCTGCTATACAAGAGCGCAAGACCTCGTGATCATCCTAATTTTTTACACCTTGCGGATTTGTTGTTAATTTTATTTTTAATATTATTAAGCGTAACGTATATGCGGTGATGTAATAACCTAAGACGTTTAAATCAACCGTGCTACTCTTCCAAACTCGATGAAATATGGCCACAGAGTAGATAGCGCATTTTGATTTGTGTATGTTTTAAGGAGCTTTTGCGCGTGCGCAAGTGATACCACATAATTACCTTATGGGCCAAGTGCATTCGGCTCGTGTACACTTGAAGGCGTGCACGAAGTTTCGCCGCTCTATTAATCACCAGAAATTTACTTTAAATGGCACTAGATAATAGCACTATGGCAGAATTAGGTAACTTGCACGAGCGCGGAAAGTTATACCGAATAATAATAATAATAATAATAATAATAACAATAATAATAATAATAATAATAATAATAATGGTGATTTATCATTATTACAGTTGTTGGGGCGGATGATATTGGATAAATTTTTTCGTAATTATAATTATGCAGCAGGTCGTAATTCACATTTTTTTCGGCGACTAATAACATACAATTATGTAATTAATCAAGATTCACATATATTAATAATCAATAAACACAGATATGCTAATAAGTACGACAGAGAATATATTACTATAAATATATAAGTAAATACCTACATACATTTATTTGCATTCCATAGATCCTATGTTTTGTTTTAACAACAGGATGTGGAATATGTCAATATGTCACAGTTATTCATATTTACAATATTATTTACATAGTTAAATGTTAAGTTCTAAGTATCATTTAGAAACTCAATCATGGTATAAAATGAGTGTTCATATAAATGTTGTTTCAGCTTTGCGTTAAATGTCTTATCATTAAAAGTTTTCAAGTTGTGAGGTAGTATATTAAATATTTTATACCTTGATTGCGTACTCCATTTTGAACACATTTGAGGTCAGTTGATGGTAGATGTAACTCTATCTGCATCTTGTATTAATATTCTGAATGTCAGAGTTGGCAACAAGTGATGATTTATTTCTTATGTAGAAATTCATTCATGTGTATATGTATTCTCCAGTGAATATTAATATTGCTAGGTTCTTAAAATATTCCTATATGATGTTCTTGTATGTGAACCTGATATTATTCTGAGGGCCTTTTTCTGCAAACTAAATATTATCTTTGAATTTGTAGAACTTCCCCATAAAATTATGCCATACTTTAGGATTGAGTGAAAGTATGCAAAATAGGTTAATTTTAGTGTGTATGTCGCTAAAAAGATAAGACACGTAATACACAATTTTGGGATTATTTCGTCAATGTGACTTTTCCAATTAATATGCTTGTCTATTTGTACCCCTAGAAATTTAATAGCATCTGAGTGCCCAATACACTTTTCATTTATTTCGATATTGAAGTTGTGTTGTGCTGTGTTGATTGTAGCGAACTTCACAAGATTAGTTTTATTAACGTTTAGTTTCAACATATTTGCATTGAACCATGGTTGCATTAATGTCATTATGTGAAATAAAACTTGAATATAATAGACATAAATATCAGAAGTATTGTATACTTGTAAATAGTATATACGAGGGCGAATCAGAACGCAGTTGCCCCTATTTGTATTAGACAAAATAAGGTGCATACAGGTAATCACAAATATCCGCAGTATTCTACTAACTTGCATTATTTTTACACATAGTCCCCACACCGGTTTACACATTTCTCCCATCGCAGCACTAAATTTGAGATGCCCTGCGGTAGAATTCCTCCGGCTGACTGTGGAACACTGTTGGACTGCTGTCTTGGCTTCATCATTGAATGCGAATCGTTGTCTTACCAGGAACTTCTTCAGCGGTCCAAAAACGTTAGGATATCACTAGGGTGAGGTCTGGACGTATGATGGTGGTCCAGATTTTCCCAATGAAATGCCCGGAGCTTGTCGGCGGTTCTAATTGCCACATGTGGTCTCGCATTGTCGTGGAGGAGAATCACGTTGTCCACATCGAGAATCCCTCGGCGCTTTCGCCTGATGGCAGCCCGCAGTCGTGACAGTGTGGAACAATAACTGTCGGCATTGATGGTTGCACCTTGCGGCATTAAATTTAGCAGGAGCGGTCCACGGTGTTCCTTTCATCATGCTGATTAGGCACCCACTGACATGAAAACTTCGGGTACTCTTTGGACCCGTGAATAATGTAAACACTCTCATACGAAGTGCCAAGCCCCCGGAAAAGACCTTGAGATCAGCGAGGAACGCCGCCTCTCCAAACGCTAATTTTCCTGCAAGACTTAACGGCCTTTTGCGAACTCGCAACCCACCACCTCACACTTCTCAAAGCGAGGCGTTTCCCCATATGTGGGCTGCATTTTTCTGTAGACCTCGATGTGCGTTTGTTGCTTGCTCCATTGAAAACGACACCCACTTCGTTTCTGTTACGCCGTGAACGTGTGAAGCACAAGCGCCATCTTCAACAACTGACAGCAGCGCCGTGCCGCGGAGCTACCAGCAGATAAGCCCGGGCCGGTCGCATTATAAAATATCATAAATTATTGTATATAATATTGTAAAAACCGTTAAACAAGGAAAGGGGAACTAGCGATTTGCGGACAATTGTAACACAATGGATTTGGAAAATAGCAGCTGTAACAAGAGAGAGAGAGAGAGAGTTAAATTCCTGGAAGCGTCAGTCGGAACAGAGAGAGAGAGAAAGAAAGAGAGAGAGAGGGAGGGAGAGAAGCTGTACGGGAAATAGTCGGCGTGTGAAAGAGATGGACACAGAAGGAAATTTCCCAAGAGTCAAGTGAATCCTGGGTTTCAAAAATTGGAAAATTTAATTCTCATACCACTCTAAGTAGTTGCCAATCAAGATACGTTACAAAAATTGGCGCGAATGTTTGCGTAAGGACTTTTCTGTATAAAAGCATGAATTCGCTCGGAAATTGACACACTCTTGCTTTACTAGTGACGGTGAGAGGAGATGCTGCATATGCTAAGTGTTGTGAAGGTTGGAAGGAGATAGTGAGACAATAAGAGAGATCTATTGTGATCTATTGTATAGAAAATAACTCAATGTGTAAATGAGGGAATAGTGTTTCTGGCCGCTTTACATTCGTTTATTTGTTATTCCTTGAATAAAAGTCAGCGTTAAACGTGAACACGTGGTCATGATTTGCCTTCACCCATGAGATTCCAACAAAAGGACTAGGTTTGACTTTCAACATCTCCGAGAATGAGAGAACGAGTAGCCGGCAGACAACAAACCCAAAACGTCCGGATGATCAGAGGAGGATTAACGCTTAAGGTAGCTTGACCATGCGCGCAACCCACCACCATTTTCAGGGCTATCCGACGCTTAACATTTTGTGAACACCCAAAAATGTGTATCCAGAGCCGCTGCTGCTCAGGACTCTGTGATGTTGCTGCGGCTCGCCTGACTGCATTAACTTCTAGAGCAGTAAAAATACCGTACTGTATAATAGAAAAACACAGAGTATAATGCTGCATTAATCACGCGGATCTTCAGCTTATTCTGCATTGCCGCCAGTCGGTTGCCTGGGCATGACGTCAATAGCTTGAAACGAGTTTATCACCAGTGCCTATAGCAGTACACTAGCGAAAGATGAGTTTAAGGGTTGGGTGTCACCTTAATGAAATGCGACACAAGTCGTACCTTTCCAGGATTTACATTTAGAACTTCTTTCTTTTCGTAAATTAGCATCTCAGCATGTATGCTGATAGATAGCTCAAATAATTGGACGATTTTTACCTTTTTTAATAAAAATAACTGAAGTATCCGATATAAATGTTTTAAATATGTTTAAATATTTCAGTTGTTTCTCTTTTTGTTAAATGAAAAAAACTCATTTGTTTTTTATCATGTTTTGTCCTGGGACTTCATGAAATTCTGGGCGAGAACGGAGAAAATCATTTACACAGCGGCCAATATCGAAACGACGGACTCCCCTCCCATCCTTCCAGTTCGGAGGTAGCACTAAGCATGCAAATTCTGTGATTGGTAGTCACTTCCATCTCGCGCGCAAACAACACACAAAATGTCCTAGTGAAAAGCATTCTGCAGTGCCGCTTTATATCAACCTGTTCTAAGTCGTAAACGCATGCAGTCTGAGGTACAATTCCGCATGCTCGCTGAAGTAACAATGACCTCATTCATCTAAGCCGACTGGCGGTAAACGCCGAGTGAATCTGAAGATCTGTTAGTATAATACCAAGATCTTCACTGTCGCAACGACTGCAGTTGTGCATAACCACCAGATGTCTAGTGCTAGAGCACGACAGTGGAACAATTATGGCTAACTTGGCCGATGTAAACCTAGTGATGACAACATTAATTGTGAAGACACTTTTGTGGGTTGCTGTTGAAAATATTTCATCTTCCAACTGGTGGAGCGGATTGTGGCAAACGTTCAAAATGTTCGCTGTCATCTAAAATTCTGAATGAACCACCATTATCTGACGCAAGAGAGTGCAACTGATCTATCCGTGGGCGAATCCACACGAAAATCAGGAATAGTCTTTCTCCGGCAACAAACAAAAGGCTGGTTTCGGTGCAAAGGAATATCTAATACAATGATGACCATGCAAATGCACCAAACTAGTTGACAACTGCAATTGATGTCTGATGAAGTGGTCGATTAATCTTGTAGTTTCGTAAAATCTTATAGCATTTAATGGCACTTTTACTTTATTTTGCAGGAATTAGAGCAGTTGTTCTTCGTTAAAGTACATAGGTCAAGTAAATATGGCGCAAAATTTTTTGTTGTATTAATCCGCTGCTTATATATTTAACTAGGTAACAAATAATTATTTTGCGTTTACTTAAAGTATATGTATGACAAAGCTATAATACCATTGGCGTGAGGAAATGAACTTAATTTTTCAAAACAAAACTTTTTCATATTTCCTGGAAACCTGCTTGTTCCCAATCCAGCTAATGGTATCAGTACCACGTATTATAATGTATACTATTCAGATTTGGTATTTTACCCAAAATAAATATCTGGCTTTAAAACATATCACAACTCGACTCGCCTCCTACTCATTTAGTGCTGCGCATGCGCAGTAAAGGAGTCGAGAGCGAACTAATGACTCTGTACACAGAGGAGTTGCCCATCATGGAGTAGATACTCGAGTTTTGTGTGCTTGGTGACTTTCGCTCTTCGCAACGCCCTATTGCGGCTCGAGTTTCACAAGGCTCAGTTCTTGTACTTCTTCTTTTCAAACATAGTAATATCTGATTTATTAAATTTACTGCCCCCTCCACACACACTCGCACACACAGGTATGTATGCTGTCGAAACGGTGATCTCTTATCCTCATTCCGGTAGGCAAGCGACTATTGCCTCATTACACTATTCGATTGATCGACTTATTCTTGTCTCACCATCTGACATATTTCATTCAACACCCAAGAAACGAAGGCGAAAATTGTATCCCTTTGGTCTTATATGACTCCCATCTCTTTATTTTTATTGAACGATCTATTTCCTGGTTGCTCTCATAAACTCCAGTGAAATATCTTGGAGTGATACTGACAAAAACGCTTATTGGAACTCCCATGTGAATTGCATAGCCAAATAGCTTCAGTTCAGCTATTGAAGCAGTATTTAAACGCCGCTCACCTCCTCTGAATTGTTGTGTTCTTTTATATACCCTTCTTCCGTGACTGTTACTCACTTACAGGGAGCTACCAGGAAAACTTGTATTCAACGCATCGAAATCATAGAGAATAAGGCACCATGATTCCTCAAAACCCAGCAGCTACGCCGTGATTTGGGACACTCAATTACACAATGTCGTTATGAAATAGATTCCATAACGATAGAAGAGCTTCATAGAACCTTAGAAGAAATCAAAAATAGAAATGGCTAGGATCTGAGGGGATCAATGTGGAATTATTAAAATATGGAGGATCTCTTTTGCATTGGAGACTACTTCATTTTAAAAATCTGATGTATTACATTACCTTCTTTACTCTTGTACTAACTATTTTTACAAGCGCTTATTCTCAAGCTATTTCATGTTAATCGAGATAAACATTTGCAGAAACTATCTTATTGCTAATTTTCTTCAGGTGTAAGGGGAATATTATAGAGTTTGCGACTATTAAGAGCTGGTTGCTATGTGGAGCATTCCATTCTCTTTGCATGTCCAGGACATAAAAAAACGAGAAACAAATTCCCATTTGAGAAAAAGTATAATTATTGGAAAATTCAAACAAATAACAAGGAATGTCTCAGAAATGGCTCAGCGGTGAAAAAATGTATGTGACATAAATTGTATTTTATCGAGATCTACATGTTTTATGTAATAAATTTTTGTCTATCCCTTACGGTTTTCCAGTAAAAGCCATCGAATGAAGAGGAATTGTGGGGACATTTCCAGAAAATTTAAGATATACATTTCGTTTGTCATTAAAATATCTTAAACATGTAATATTATAATCAAACTCGTTAGAGCCATTTTTGAGAAAATAAATTTTCAAAATAGTTTCCACGTTAAGCGTAGTCTTGAGTTGGCGAAATTTTCTTGAAAGTCTTCGTGTCGCATCTTTGAAAGATACTGAATCTAAATACCAAGTTTGGTGATTATCTGACTCTTCGTTTTTGGTTTTCACAAAAGGACAGCACACACACAGACGTGTTTTCAAAAATGCTTTATTTGGATTCACAGTATCTCAAAACATATATTTCCGATGAAATCTCGGTATCGAATTTTTGGGTGGAATGCAATACTTCCCCTGCTTACTGTACGTAGTAGAGAAAGTAATAAGTCAGTGTTGGTCAAATAGAAAGATACCAGAAGCTTGGGATACAACCTAAATAATTTCTATTTTCAAAGAAGCAAAACTGAAAAATTTTAATAATTATAGACGTACAAGTCTACTTAATTCAATGTGCAAGATACACGCAAAAATATTAAATAGGACGAAGGGAGTTATTACTGAAGCATTATATGTAGTAGTGCAGTATAGTTTTCGTATTGGAAGATTGTATAATGAGTAATATTTTTATTACACAGCAGATATTTCAAAAGAGAAGATAATTTATGAATTCTGGCCATGTGGCGATAATCTATATAGGTGCATCAGCGAGTTGGCTCGGCAATGGATTGAAGTTTACTTTGTAACGGGAAATCTTTGGTGTTTCGGGGAAAGACATGGCGCACTGCATCTATCCTTGGTTTATCGCCAAAGTACTAGCATCAATTTATGGCGCAATGTATTATATTATGTGTTAAGTGAGTATGTTACATAGCAAATAAACTGCAACCATTCACGTAATGTTTACGCAAACTTAAGGGCATACTTAGTTCATTTATTACCTACCTGGATTACTAATATTTAATAACGAACGCGCAGGTAGTCTATACTCTATTCTTAAACCAGCAAAACTAAAGGTCACTTGAATGCTTCTCTCCACTAAGATTACGATGGCCAACCTTGAATAATGACAGGTCATTGGTATCCTGATAGCTGCAGATGTAAATTGTTTGATGTAGAATATTACTTTTAAAAGACATATTACAGCTTATTTGCATCACCAGAATATGATTTCGTGGGGGAGATAAATCCTTTCTTCTTATAAATCTACACGACTTGCTTGTGATGACTACAGCGCTGGTAAAATTTTGGTAGCGAACAAAATCAAACCCTCTGAAACAAAAGAAAACAAAAGTGAACAACGCCAAGGATCAAGACGGTCTTGAAATACCAGGACTCAGATTTTGGGACCACATAGTCGTGCCTGCAAAGCTTAAAATGAAGAAATTGTTCAAATCTGATCAGAAATTTTCAATACACATTAGAGCAAAATTTGCTAGTAAATTTCCTCTTTATATATTACTGCAGATTTTGGCACAACTTTGCTTCAAATCAAATGGAAACTGAGATTAGACACAATTAAATGGTCAATACCTCAGGTTGAATCAAATGCTGTACTAGTAACCGAGTCTTTCACTGACCTGGAAAACATTTTAGTAACCCTTACTGTTCTAAAACTGAATTCTGCTCGCTCATTTTCTGGAATCTATCTTGGAAGCAGAACAAAGTTTTGGTCACGCAATAATTCCGCAATGTCGCTTCACTCGTCGACCTCCTCTAATGCCATCAATATTCCATCTTGCGTGTCAATATACTTCAATGTCTCTGTTCCTGAGAAGTTAATGATTTCCATAATATGATTCCAGTGTAATTTTGCAAGTTCAGACTTCCCTATGACCTTTGAAGAGAATTAGTTTGGAACACGGTTGCATTTATTCTCTTATTTTGCTCTCCTTCCTGTTACTACAGTGCGGTCGTTTTAAGGCGAGGCTACAGACTGGCTATATGCATAGCACGCAGTACTGAGTTGACCTCGGTACCTTACGATGCGCAACTGGCGGCGCATGACGCGTTCATGGTTATCTTTATCAGCTGTGCTTCAATTGCTGCGTATTCGTGCTATAAAGAAGGTTGGCTTGTACATCTCAAAAGTAAAATTTATTCAAGACATCTGTGTTGTGTGTGATTTGTTTAAGAGTATTAATGTGTTAATAGTTCACTGCAATGCATGTCGACAAGTTCGCGCTAGAACAAATTTTTGTGTACAATATAAATGTAAAAATAAAATAATGTAGACAAGTGTGTAGATAATTTCAGGAGAAACCTCTTGGTATTCTAGTTCCAGGTATAGAAAGTGTTAGATGTCTAACCTACGAAGCGAAAACAAAATGTTCTAAAGGAGGAAAGATTACGAAATTTGTGCATCTGTATGTGAGGAACCCTAAAGAATAGTTTAAAGGAACACTCCCCGCACCATAGATGAACTTCTGAAAAATATAAAAACAGAAATTATGAACATTGCGCAAGAAGAACACTGCGTGTGAATGGAAAGTTCATCCGAAGATGCCAGAAATGTCTTCAAGCAGATAGACATCACTTCCAGTACCATTTATAACAGGGTTAGTACTGATTATAGTACATGTTACTATAACTAATGAATAAGTAACGCGGGAGTTACGAAGGAAAACCCCCAGTGTAATAGACAGTGTGCCGAGCACGCATACGCGCGATCCGTGGCCTCACCATAAAACGATCGCACTGTTTAATTGCCGTAGAAATGTTTAAAGTAGTGGTGGCAAGCAGCCTACCGCAAATACAGCAAGCAGAAGTGCAATATACGGGCAAAACTGTAATGTTTCTGAACTTATCAGTCCAATATAAATACCTTAAATACTTACTTGTTGCTGGGCATGCTTTTCTCTTCCATTTATTATGTTTGTAAAAGTATGCTAATGTTTATAAAATACAAATGTAATTCAAGTCTATTATAAGCAAGTTACACGTTTTCATCAATGTTGTGACGCAGCCATAGGCTTTGATTATCGCATAGAAGGAACCGGCCGATCGACTGGGCGGTTGAACAGATAAGGTGAGGAGTAGTGGTCTCGCCCACTGTAAACACCAGAGGCGCTATCGAGAGGTAATGGACTTGTTCTGCAAGCTTCTTTCTCTTCGCCTACCGCGAACATTTTAGAACTCCCTCCAGCGGCTATATATGTACTGCTGATCGCACATTAATTTATATGACATTTTCGTAATTAAATTAGGTTAGTACCAAATGTTGCCGCTATGCTACGCCATAGTCAAATCTTGGTTCCGTTTGTCGCTGTGTGCGGCGGCAGGAGAACTGTTGAGGGTTGTCCGAGCTGCTCTGTGACAGTGGGTTCGGCGTGCTTTTCTGTGTTGAGGTGCACACGTTGATGATACGGTGTCACAGTATTGCCAACCGTAGCCGAATTCCGCTACTCTTAGCGAATTTTGAGCCTTCGGGAGACATTACGGGGGAAAACGAAAAAAGTTGAAAAATGTAGGGACTTTTCTTAATTTTATTACTAAAATCAACATTTAGGTTTTCACCCATATTCCACAAAATTAAATTAAGTCATTTTAAGTGCTACCAACTATATAATGAGTACTAAAGTGCACTCAAGAATCTGAAAGATAGAGAAAGCGCAAACAATGTTCAGGTAATTACTCGTAGTAAATTAATTTTCATAAATTTTACTAAGAAATATACAATGATAATATTCATTTTAACTTAATTATCGCTAAATGAAAAGATGAATTACCACCAATAAAAGCTACAGCCTAAATTACTATCAGCGAGATTATGATAAGTTTTTCAATAACTTAAAGTAATGATATAACGTATTTTTGAAGCAGAGTGTAGCGGAATTTCGTTCGAACGGTAGCGAAAATAATTGTTTTTTGGTTGGTAGCACTGCGGTGAAGTTCTTCCGTGGACTAGCACGGCTCATTGCAACCTATTTACTCGGTTTCTGTTCTAATCGAGATGTTCCCTGGTACCAATATTGTATTTATTCCAAAGCAGACTAGCATTTCAAGTTTATTTATAATCTGTTTTCGCCAGTCAGGCCTGTAACAGGCCGCACTATTTCTTATGTATTACTGAAATTTGAAGGGAGCTGCTAATAATAATAAATCCCATGCCCTGTTTCCATTTTGGCTGTGTGTTATTTTTGTTAAATTACTTATTTTCAATACTTTCTACGTTGGTGTTTTAATAGTATATTCTTGTTATTGCGCGCTTAATGCGTTGGATGGTAATTTATGATTGGATTTAATCCTTTCAAAGTGTATTCAACGTTAGGTGTATTCAAGGGCACTGTAGTTGCCCTAGCCGTCAGATTATTATGCTGGCTCGTGTGTTATTGCCAGGGGCTTTTGTTTACGAGAACAGGGCTGTTGCTGGGCCATAGAACAAATATTTTCGGTATAATTTTCATTTTATTCTCCATTTTGTATTCATCATAATTGTAATTGAGTAATGTAATTATGTTAATGCAAGTGAATCACTACGCCACGCCATGTCGCTAATTTTGTAACGAACAGAGGTGATATGTCATATGTGCTGTGTGATTATAACTTTTGAGCACTAAATCTCTGTTTGGTCTTGGTTTGTAATATTTGGGGGGCAGTCCTTTCCATATGCTGCCCTTGTCGTATCTCCAATATTACGATCCGAGCGTTTCCTGGTATTTGTACCTCCATTTTGGTAGCTTAGATAGCGATTTGTTATTTATTTCCGTATACACTGTATAATGTCCGCAGAACTAATGTGGATGTTTGCTCATATAACCGCAAAGGCAACTCGTGGCTAACTTCTGCATTATCTCAGTCCGACAATATTGATACGCGGCCGCCCTGCCATGTTGCCCCCTATCTCTCGACGAATGTTTCCTTAGGGCGCAGAAGAGTTTTAATACACGCGCCTCTGCTTGACGCGACGTTTCTAGTCCTCTGGTTCTAACGAAGTGCAAACGCTGGCGTGTGTGTAACGCGTATAGAAAGCTCTTAATGCTAAGGCATTAAATATTCCATAAATAACAGTGGAGATAACAACGATGCAGTGAATGGTTTTTTTTTCCTTCTCCAAATAGCGTGGCCTAACTAGCTAAAATTGCTACTTCCTTCTGTTACCGACACCAGAAAAGTTTGGAATTTATTTTTCGTTTCAGCAATTCAGAGCTAACGTTACTTCCACACGAAATTCTAATGCATTGTGTACTTTCGATGCCAACGAGCACTAAATATATGGATATTTAATTACGGTTTCTTTAGCTTCTCCATTTCTACAACATATTTCACATTTTAGTTATTTAGTTTTCGTTTAGTAATATTACAAATCAATTGCCTAATTTGTTTTTAGGGAATTTATTGTACAATGCGGACCATTTAAGTTAAGACTGTACAATATCTCCAAAACCAAGCATTGTAGAAAGAAATGTCTGTAATAAAAGTTGCTTGATATTACGGGGGAAAGTAAATGCCAATAGTCGTGTTTCGTTTGGTGGCGTTATCATGGTAATTTTAGAGTAAATTTAACTTCTTTTAAATTGGGAACCTACATTCTGTATGTTGTTTTATCACTAGGAAATGGTTTATAAGAAATTTTTTATTTGGTGATGAGGGACAAGGAAACAAAATAAAAAAAATGTTGGTTCACAATTACAAAACGTAACTTGACCCTCAAATGACCATCCATGGATGGTCCAACCATTCATTGCGCTCTTCGTAAATGACGGTCATAATGTTCTCTAAACAAAATACGACTAATAACATCTAGTTTTCCCCATAATGTCGAGCAACTTTTATTAAAGCCATTTCTTTCTACAATGCTCGGTTTCAACTTAAATGGTCCACCACATCAAGGTAATAAGGTTTATCTAGAAGCAATTAGACAGCAGTAAATGTGAATAAACATTTTCAAGAATACTGAAAATGCATTGCAATAAATTTATTATAAGCTTACTTTAGGAAAGCAGTAACATGGTGGAATACCTTTATGTTCTTACTTAGTATAGTTATTTATTTTTTTGAATAGTACTAAAAGGTTTTGAAAATGAGTATATGCTGTATGCTTGAAACACATACTCTATCCGCGAACAAATACTATCCTTATATAAGAATATTAGCATTATTTAGCCAGATATATCAGCATTAAGAACTGTAACAATACAGCACATATTGCTATTTGATATATTTATGGGTATAGAGCGAGTTTTCGCGCGCGTTGAAACATTAACAGTGAGAAAGATTTGGCTTCTATGAATCATTTCACTCGCCTATGAAATTCCCGATTTTTGCCGAAATGTTTCAGATTTCTTGAAAATAAACTATTGTTCTCTTCTTATACAGTAGACAACTCCTGAGGCACTATAGGTAGACTCCGCTAATAGTTCTCATTCAACAATAAATACATACAGTAAACATGCATGCAAGAACACAAGTAAGAAATAGCAATGCAGAACATGGGTCGCAGGGCGATGGATCTTTACGGCATAAAAATCCTTAGCATGGCTTCCTTCCGAAGCCGGTGGTCCAGTGTCGTAGATTTACGGCACATAAAAGAACCTCAAGAGCCTCTGAACAAAATATCTGGTCTTGCACGCCCAATATAGAATGCGACGCTAAAGCATAGCAGTTAAATAGCGTCCATAAATAAAAAATCTGGTGCGTTACACATCATGACTTTCAATACTCTTGTACAAACTATTTTTACAAACTCTTATTCTCCATCTATTTCATATTAATCAAGATAAACATTTGCAGAAACTCTTATGACATGCAAAGAGAGTTACATTTTACACATAGCGACCAGTTCTAAAATTATTTATTTTGTATTTGCAAGGGCAATATAGAAATACAGTAGCCTTTAAGCATAGACATATCTCTTAATAGCTGGTTGCTATGTGCAGCACCATTCTCTTTGTCACAGATTAATACTCTTTGCATGTTCAAGACAAAAACTGAATAACAAATTCCCATTTAAGAAAATAAGTATTGAAAAATTTAAGGGAATAACAAGGAATATCCCGAAAATAGTTCACTCAATAAAAAAATGTATATGACATAAATTGTATATTTTAACGCAATCTACATTTTTTGTGTAGTAAAAAGTTTGTCTATCTCTTATGGTTTACCAGTTAAGCAAAAGTCGTTCACAATGAAGAATACTTTTTGAGACATTCCCAGAAAGTTCGAGATATACATTTCATTTGTCATGAAAATATCTTAAACATATGATATTTTTATCAAAATCTTTAGAGCCATTTTTGAGAAAATTAAAATTTTCGAAAAACTTTCCATGTAAAGGATAATCTGGGTTAGGGGGATTTTCTTGAAAACCTTCGTGTCGCATCTCTGGAAGATACTGAACCTAAATACCAAGTTTGGTGTTTATCCAACTGTTCGTTTCTGAGTTATACTGTTCACAGACACACACACACGGACATGTTTCCAAAAATTTTTTTTTGGGATTCAGGGGGTCTCAAAACATGTATTTCCGGTGAAATCTCGGTATAGAATTTTTGGGTGGAATACAATACTTCTACTTCTTATACGTAGTAGAGAAAGTAAAAAAAAAAAACAATAATAACAGTTATAAAAGGATACCGAGTATTTAAAGTTAATAAACATACTATTTTAATTGGAACTGGAAAAGAGGCAAGAACTTAACAATTTGGTAGACGTACAGTAATTAGTGGCTCAGGCCGAAATAAGTTATTATCAGAGTCCAAGTTAAGGGCTTCCACTTCAGTATGTAAATTCCAAGTAAATGAGGATACTAAAGATTCTGAGAATTATGAAGCCATTGCAGGTAATTGTTGCAACATGTATGCAAGAAACAATAATTTGTCAGAACATTCATAAACCAGAAGGGCGTAATTTAAATTAAAAGTGTGTGTCGACGTGTCTTGCGTATTCATACATTCATTAGTCCGAACTCCAAGAACTTCGTTCGCGCTTCACATGTATTCAACTCAATTGGCTTGCTTATAGCGCTGGTGTGCTCAGTGTCAATATCAACTCGGATAGTTCGGCGATGTAAATCGGTAGAAGTGTTCTTGGATAATCCATTGAACAATATTAATAACTTAAAAGCAACGCCCACGTCCCTGTGCTTCAAACAGTGTACATCTGTGAAAATGTCTCCCAAAGTTGTGCACCAACCGCTAAACCTTTAGTGACACTTAATCTTTCATGTAATGCGTTAGTGTTTATATTTTTTGCCTCGAATATGTTATTTTGACCTATCTTACTCCATCATGGCTACAATATAACTGAACTGCTTCACGTTTAATACAAAATGCCCTAAATATCCCTTTCGGAATAATCAAATGCCTAGAAATACGAAACCTGATTGGTCTTGCTATATACTATGGAATGAACTTCTTTCTACCATTTCCATTCATTAGAAACAACAGAACGGAATATTCTGCTGTATTAAACTAAGATCCGTTGTTGACATTTCACATCAGTTATCGAGTTCATGAGCTTTTGTTTTGTTATTTCAAACGCCTATCACCACGCCATACCCAAACGCTTGGTCGCCCGCCATTAAGGAACCATACTTTCAAATCAGTGGTTCCTAAACTAGGAAGAGTCTGTAATTTCCACAGGACCCAGACAACATACTCGGAAAATAATATGATTTCATGAATAAATAACATTTGTGTACTTCATACAAGTTTATAACATTGTGAATTCATAATTCACTTAAAATTACAAGAAATAGGGTTAATTACAATTGCAGTGAAATCACAGTATTGCTCAACACGTATTCTTATGACTAATAAAAAAATCTGAGGTATTTTATGTGTGTTCCTAATTGAATGAATAGATGCACTAAAATAACATAAGGTTCCCTATTATAGTAGTATAAGAACTTAGTAAAATCCCTCGTTCTACGGACCTTTCCAGTAGTGAAACCCTACCTAGCTAAAACATCGCTGAGCAGGAAGTACTTGGTATGGATGACGTTATTATATACGTATTTTTATTGACAAAATATTAACTCGATACATAAATAAAAACGTGTAAAGGAATAAAAGATCACTTCCAATTGGTGTTCTGTGTTCTAAGATTCATCACATCATTCAACCAATTACGTGTTAAACGGAAAACAGTTATTTCAGTGTATGAATTCAAACAGTTCTTTGAAATGTTTCAGTTAACTTAATTTGAGTTAAATTACACAATTTCAATGCATTAAAGGCCAACATTGAATTTGAACCAGTAGCAGCTTATATTAATGCTCCTGTATAAATGTAATTATATCATATCGAGTAAAATTAGGTGCACGAAGTTAAATAACATCTGATATGTCACATTAATTTCGTGTAGAAACTATTTTTACAAAGGCTTATTCTCCATCTACTTCATGTTAATCGAGATAAACATTTGCAGAAACTCTTATTTCTAATTTTCTTTAGGTACAAGTGGAATATGCTAGGCTTTAAGCGATAGTCAAATCTTTTAACAGCTGGTTGCTATGTGGAGCATTCTGTTCTCTTTGCATGTGCAGGAAATTAAAAAACCGAATAACGAATTTCCATTTGAGATAACGTATGTGCGGGAAAATTTAAACAACTAACAAAGAATTTCTCGGAAATGGTTCACTCCACAAAAAAAATGTATATGATATAAATGGTGTGTTTTAACGAACCTTTCATTTTTTGTATAGATAAATTTTGTTTATCTCTTACGGTTTAACAATTATGCAAAAGCCATTGAGAAAGAAGAGGACTTTTGGGGGCATTCCCAGAAAATTCAAAATATACATTTTATTTGTCATGAAAATAAATATGATATTTTAATCAAAATTGTTAGCTATTTTAAAACAATCAACATTTTTGAAAAATATTCCATGGAAAAGGGTAGGATTAAAGTATCTTCTTGAAAACCTTTGTATCACCTCTTTTAAAGAGTGAGTGAGTGAGTGGGGTTTAAGGGCCCGTCGACAACTAGGTCATTAGGGCCCGTCTTTTAAAGATGCTGAACCTAAATACCAAGTTTGTATTTGTCCAACTTTTCGTTTCTGAGTTATGCTGTTTAGACACACAAAGACCTTTTTCTAAAAATGCTGTTATTGGATTCAGGGGGCCTCAAAACATGTATTACTGGTGAAATATCGGGATAGAATTTTTGGGTGGAATACAATACTTGCTCTACTTACTATACGTAATAGAGAAGGTGATGAAGTATGCCAAGAAGGCTAATTTAATATGATGCAGATTCATGAAACACATAACATTATACACTTTTGTGAATATACCTACTGTTAGTCTTCAGCATTTACACAATACTGTAGAACATTCAATAGCATTTCACTTTTCAGTTCTTTATTATGTATTAATTTGTTGACATTTGTTCCTAATGAACTGAGTCATATCGTTAACAATTCGTGGTCTTCTTGCCATAGAGGCAACATCGGAGATTTTGGTGGTTATTGAGTTGATTCCCTTCATTTTATTCACTTATTTGGATGTTCTTCGGCTAAAAGATCTTGCACATTTATGGTTAGTGAGCAGGATCCCCATTTTCCTAAAAATAGAACTCATATGTTTTTATCTACCTATTATATCTATTGTATACTTACTGCATACTTATTTTTATGCATCTTTGTATTTGCATTCTTCTTTCAGCAAACATGTTCGTTATTGTTATAAACAGTTATTCTGTTATTGTGAATCTTGAACACTCCAAACTGTTCCATATTTTCTAACTAAAAGGAAAAATCATGTATAATAACCCTACTCTTCCGTACTCTTGTGTTTGCCAATTGGAAAAGTTTGGCAGCCTTCGCTTTAAATACTTCCATGTCTCCTACAAACTTGTTTATTTAAAGCTCACTCAATGGCATATCTTATTGCTGCTTATAAATGTTTTCAATACGATGCATTCTTTCATTATGATGCATACTACTTGCAGGTGGTGCCTATAGATACTGGATAAACATCCGAGTAGTGAATACAAGGCCAATACATACTGCAGTGAAGGAGAAACTATCTTGTGATTGACACACGCTCCACTGAGTCGTCTACTGGAGGGCTTGTTATCTCCCGGACCAATTATTTCAGGAAGACGAAGCCCCAGGTCAGCGATGATTGCTCGGCTAGATGTCGGTCCTTTCTATAGCTGACTGAAAGGAGATTGTGTCAATCGCAAGATAATTTTCTCCCTTACTGAAGTTGCGTGCATGACCTTAGCTAGCTCGCTCAGTTATCCCAACCTAGAGTTATAGTGGAGTGGGCGTGTACCTTCAAAGATGTGTGAGGAAGGGAAACCATTACATGGGATAAGAGGGCTACAAGAAGGTCATGCATCTTCTACTTCCAATAGTATCCAATACACTTAACATGTGTATTGCATACTACTTTTTCCACTATAGTGAATAATGGAAATTATACTTCAAATTGTGGTTCCAATAGCAAGGTCACGAACACTAACCTTGGTGTTGAACTGGTAATCGATTATGCATATCTGGTTGTTGAACTTAAAACAATCAATAACTTGCAGCTCATACCTAACTGAATTAAATCGTAATTAAATATGTGGGTTGAAACTTTAATAGTGGCAACATTGTTGTGGAAGCCAAGCGAGAAGGAAGTAATCATTCAGATGTTTACCATTGTTTGCCTACGAACTTCACCTTTCGACTCATGTGCTGTGGCGAGTAGAATATACAACTGTGTGAGCTCCTGATGTAACCAGCTGTGTGTTTTCGTCATGTCTCAAAATAGGGACACCGAAGTTGGTTGAGGACTGAATGTGCTAGTGGTCGTACAGGAAGACAATGTGATGCAAGTCGTGTGGTGGAATGTGGGCAACCATATAGAACAGTGGTCAGGAGGGTTAGAAATGTAAAAGTTGTGGTGTTTGTTGTGTACGACTGTGATGGCGTTATCCTAACACATACCGTACGGCAAGGGCAAAATATTATTGCACAGTATTTCTCTCATTTTAGGATACAATCTCAGACCAGCGTTGTGAAGAAAGCGGCTACACTTTTTAGGAATCCTCCCATCATTTTGCAGCGCAATGTTCGGACGCACGTGGCACATCTGTAACCGATGTGTACCGTAACTGGGCTTGGGAAGTGCTTTTCCATCCACCATATTCACCAGACCTAAGCCCCTGTGATTATCAGCTAATCCCGAAGATGAAGGAGCCGCTTCGTGGAATTCGATTCAGGACTGTTCCCGAAATTCTGCAGGCTTTAGTTCGCTCCATCAGGAACATCAAAAGAGAAGGCGCTGCAACAGGGACTCTAGGTCATCCACATCGCTGGTACCGGGTTATTGATAATGCTGCTGATTACACTGAATTACTATAGAAGCTTCAAACATGTAATAGTAACAAATAGTTGCCACTATTAAAGTGCATTAACCATTCCAACCTATGCATGGATAACTAAATGGAAATTGAACATCCAGGTAATATTCAATACTATGCAATAATAAATACATCAAAAGTTAAGAGGATTTAATATAGTTAATGGACAAAACACACAGGTAAATTAGGTTAACACTTCCACTTTCCATCATGACAGCATGAACGGGAAATGAGCACAAAATACTATTGTCGGTAAGATGATTTGCAATGTATATATTCTGATAATTAATAAAACAGACACGACCCTTGAATTGAATACTTTTCACAGCTATGAACCCGACGAAATCCACTCTTTACTAAGACAGAAAGTGAAGAACACGGCTTTATACAGATACGTAGATGACCAGTTTGAGATTTCTGACTTGGTTAGCTTAAGTAACACATGTATCTCACTGCTTGTGACATAAAAAAGGAAGAAAGGACGGCCATATCAGACTTTGTCCAATTTACCGAAGAAACTATTAGAGCTGCCTACCACTATACCTTATTAGTCAACAATATAAAGCTTTAAATGAAAATTTGTGACATGTTAGTGAAATCCAGTGACAACAGAAAACATTTTTACTTTCTCTACAATGTACATGGTACAGGTAGAGAAGGTATTGCATTCCACCTAAAAATTCGATAGCGAGATTCCACAGGAAATGCATATTTTAATACGCCTCGAATCCCCCAACCTGTAAACGAAAACACAATTTTTAGAAAAACGCCTTCTCGCGCATCTGTGTGTATGTGCATGTATGCGTGTGTGCGCACGAGAGAATGAGTGGAGGCGTACATGTGTGTGTGACTGAACAGTATAACCCCAAAACGAAAAGTCGGATAAATAACATACTTGGTATTCAGGTTCAGTATCTTCCAAAGATATGACACGAGGATTTCGAAGAAAATCCCGCAACCTCAAACTACCTTTTACATAGAACATTTTTGGAAATTTTTTATTTTCTAAAAATGTCTTTAACGATTTTGATTAAAATGCCATATATATGAGAAATAAAATATAATATATCTTGAATTCACTGGGAATAGCCTGTGAAATCTTCATACTGAAGGAGTTTTGTATATATTGTATAACCAGTTAACATTAAGCAATAGAAGGAAGTGTACTACACAAAAAAGCAGATCTCTTTAAAACGCCCAAATTAACATTAAATATTTTTGTGACATAAGCCGTTTCCGAGATACCCGTCATTAATAGTTCTAATTGTTCAATGCTTAGCCATTATTTTAAAGTCCTGTCGATTTTCAATTGTTTCTTGCGATGGCATGGAAACAGCATGGAATCCTAAGGCTAACGCATAGCATCCAGCTCTAAAAATTTTGATTATTGCTGTTCCTTTTCTATCTATAACGAAATATATGTCATCTGTATATAAAATAATGCAGCTATTTCCGGAAATATTTATTTCCTTTAAAATTAAGTATATGGGAAAATAAACTTTCGTAAGAATAATTTGTATAACCACTAAATAAGTGATATAAGGCAGAGAAAGCCTGTGAATGTAACACATTAGAGTTTTTATATTCACTTATAATTTAAATAAATTTAAGTTATAAAGGCTGTCTCAACAACTATTCCTGGTTGGTGATTATAAAGATTATACACACATACCGTTATACTAATTTGTAATAACAAACAGGTCTCTGTATATATAAGAGTAGCTCTTCAACATTTAGTGAAATATTCATGAGAGTCTTTCCACGAGGGCTGTGTGTGTTGATTCTGAAGTGGCTGTTCACTTAGCCATTCTCGCCATTTTGTCAAGTACATATCCGCTACCAATTTTGCCTGACCCAGCTTCACAAAATACAATGTTTTTTTACTGTAAAAACATATGACAGACAAAGTAATATTTTTAGCTCTTTAAGATATTCTTTCGACTTATGATGATTTAACCCGACGATGAAGCTAAGCGCCGCTTTTCAGATTGAATTACAACACTGCATATAGCCTGAATGTAAATTTCCACCGTTACTATGGTCAAAACTCTCTTCGTCTCTGATACGAACGACGAATGATTGGGACAAATGCTCATTCTATGCTGAACCATATATTCCATCATTTGCATCCTAATATAGGGTCTTTCAACAAGAGTGTCCTATCTTTTAACTTAAGTAAAACCCGTTTTATAAATGATAGAGGTTTATTTCTTTTTTATTTTGGAACATAATTAGTGTCATTACGTGCGGAAGGGAACATCAGTTAAGTGATCACCGCGACTTCGTTGGGTTGCGCGTATACGGTTGACCCAATTTTCAATGACAGAAGAACGTAAATTAGGTCAACTTCACGAATAAAATGCGTGATTTTCATAAGATCATTTACTATTTCTGGCTCATTCACATAAACTCGAGATTTAACATAATTCCACAAGAAGTAATCCAACGGCGTTAAATTACATTCCTCGGGGGCCAGTTAACATCACCACCACGGGAAATGATGAAACCTCTGAACTTCTCCTTCAAAAGATCGATTGTTTCGAGAGCAGTATAACATGTGGCACCATCTTGCTGGAACCGCATATTTTTGAGATCCATACCATCCAATTGAGGACAAAAATAGTCCCTTATAAGAGCCAGGTATCTTTCTCCATTGGCAGTTAGAGCTTCTCCATTTTGAAAAATATGGACCAATGATTCCACCATACCAAAATCCACATTACACAGGGACCTTTTGGGGATGAAGTGATCGTTCTTGAATCTGCATTGGATTGTGATAGTTTCAATAGCGGCAATTTTGTTTGTTAACACAAAAGTGGGCTTCGTTGCTGAACATGATTTTTCGACGAAAATCCGGGTCAGTTTCCAATTGCTCCATAGCCCAGTCAGCGAATACACGGCGCAACTTATGGTCCTGGGCTTTAGTTCTTGAGTTAACACCATTTTGTAAGCGTGAAAATTCAGGTCCGTATGCAGAATTCGCCAAGTTGTGGTCGGCGAAAACCCCAATTCTTGCGCTCGACGAGCAATTGATTTGTTTCCGATCTTGCGTACACTCTCACGAACGGCGCTTATGTTTTCGTTGGAGCGCTTACGTCGATTACGTACAGGCGTTCTTTGATCGCTGAATCGCTGACAGAACCACTTCTTTCAAATTTGTCGATCAGACGCCTAATCGTTCTCTCGCAGGGACGATTACGCAATACACGGAAGGTTTGGCGAAAAAATTATCTATTTTGATAATTTTTTACAATTTATACGTGTTGCTGAATACTGTAACGTAGCTATTTTTCAATAACAACTGTAACCACATGAATAAAATTACTGCAGCTATCACATGTGAAAAATAGGACACTCTTGTTGAATGACCCTTTATATATTTGTACTTCAATTGTTACAAGTCACCAGTGATGTGCAAACCACGAACAAATGCAAAAAATCTTGTGATACATTTGTATTACCTTCTCTACCCTTCTATCTTTATTAGTGTGTATACAAACTATTCTTACCAAAGCTTATTTTTCTATCTACAGCATTTAGTCCAAATAAACTTTTGCAAAAATAGCTACATTAGACATTTCGTTATAAACACAAAGGGAACAGCAATAATCAAATGTTTAAGAGCTGGTCGCTATGTGCTGGCCTTAAAATTCCATTTGGAGTTACTTTTTTTTGTCTTAAGAATGTATCTTTTAATTGCATAAATGGATAATTGCTATAAGGACTAAGGGTTTGAGAATTCAAAAAGCACACAGAAATCACTTATCTGTAAGTTGTTGAATCAGAAAAAAGTTGAGCATGCCCATAACGGATATCGGTTGTATTAACTAGTACTACCTGCTCTTATAAAAATTTAGTTTTAGGATAGTAGGTGGAATCATCTATTTTTCACAATCTTTTAAACTCTTGGCAGCCTGAAGTAGCTATTTCTTCGTTTGTTCGCTTGCAATTGTGTACCTTTCAGACTTTAAAAAGAGCATCAAATTTGAGCCATTTATCCAAAATCATTACTTGACCAAGTGCCCATTTGAATTAATGATCTGATATAATTCTCTTACGTGTGAAACTTAAATACAAAATTGTAGTTAATTTAAAATGATGCTACAAGCTTCGAGATTTCTGAGGTATCAGTTTTCAACTAATGCACATCGTTGTATTTTATGAAGACAGTGAATTCCTCTAATTTCATGCAGTTAACACTTTGGGAGCTAGTTCTGAAGACAGATAGAGCAATAAACTAGAAAACAATGAGGGTAAAATATTTTCAATGACAGTAAGTTTAGGAATTGTCCTGGATACTACAAGAATACTTCATGATTTCGCGTGCAGTAAATTTATTAATTATGTGCTCTTCAGAAAAATTAATACATACCACAACAAAAGTAGTTCACAATTATTCCTGTGAATAGCACGTACCCACTGTTGTCTATCATGCGGATGCTTTTGAAACGAAAACACTGTTACATAGTTTTCAGAACTTGTTAAATAGTTTAACGTAGATCTCAGTACACAATACTTTTCTGGTGTTTTGAACTGGCGAATACATTGTTTTATGTATTCCTTCGTTCGCAACTATTGGTCCATTTTGAGACAGCAACGAACATATTAGCACTCCAAATCCACACAAACACATTTCTATGATGCAGGTTGTGAACTTCTGATAAGGGTAGGCATACGAAAATGACGTAATTAATAGTTATCTGCTTTGCCTTCTGGCCTGTATACATTGAGACGGCCTTGGCTGAGGGCTGCACATGTGGTATTGTTTTCATTGTACGACTGTGTGTACCATTTCCCTATGCCTTGCCCTTCACTCCCCTCTGATCCCAAGCCTAGAATGTCAACAAAACACAGTGGCGACCTCCACCAAGCTCGTTCATATCTTGCCTGACCAATATTCGACCATCGAAAACGCACAGAAACAGTTCATACAGGTAATCTGCTAAATCAGATTATATATATATATATAATCTGATTTAGCAGTAAAAGCTTCCATTTAACTGGTCATTGACTTTACACAATATTTAAGAATCCCTAGTCTGGGAAGAACCACCATAAAAACATCTGATGTGTTGCACTCGCATGACTTGCTCTACTCTGATACAAACTATTTTTACAAACATTTATTCTCTGTCTTATTGCTAATTTTCTTGTAGGTGCAAGGGGAATATAGTAGGCTTTAAGTGATAGTTAAATCTTCTAAGAGCTGGTTGCTATGTGTAGCATTCCATTCTCTTTGCATGTCTAAGACGTAAAAAAGGAATAAAGAATTCTTATTTGAGAAAAGATAAGTTATGGAAAATTAACAAGGAATATCTCGGAAGTGGGCCACTTGAGAAAAAAATTAACAGCTCGTAAATTGTGTTTTTTAACGAGCTCTACATTTTTTGTGCAGTAAATGTTTGTCTTTCTCTTACGGTTTACCAGTTATGCGAAAGTCATTTGAAAAGGACTTTTGGGGACATTCCCAGAAAATTTAGGATATACATTTCATTTGCCATGAAAATATATTAAACATATGTTATTTTAAACAAAATCGTTAATCATTTTTGAGAAAATCAAAATTTTCGAAGAGTGTTCCATGTGAAGTGTAGCCTGTGGTGGGTGATTTTCGTGAAAATCTTCATATCGCATCCTTGAAAGATACTAAACTGAAGTGTTGAGCTTGGTATATATCTCACTTTTCGTTTAGCAGTTACGTTGTTCACAGGCAGACACTCACACGGACATGTTACCAAAAATGCTTTATTTGGATTCGGGGCACCTCAAAACATGTATATGCGGTGAGTTCTCGGTGTAGATTTTTTAGGAGGAATGCAATACTTCCCCTATTTACTATACGTAGTAGAGAAAGTTAAAATGTAATCAAAATTAGTGACTCTTAATTGAATTTTACCACGATTTCCATTATTGCATATGGGGAATTAGTTGCATAGGACTCGTAAACAACTATTCCCTATAGCAATTAATACAGTGTGAAAAATACTTTTGCAGCTTCTTCGGTTTAGGTAGAAGCCTGTTCTGTTCTAACGTTTTCCAATCGTTTTCTGATTCGTACATTCGATCGTCATCCAATCAATTTATGTCTAAACGTTTGTCTAGAAGTTCATTCTTCTGGCATTCTTTGTAAGTATCTTGTCCGCTTCTGTCTGTATTTGTCAGTTAAGTTTGTAACCAATTATTTTATAATATTCTTATTTCATAGGCGTTCTTCTCTTGTACAGCCTTTGACTCAATGTAGAAATCTAACTTCATCTGCTTGAAGTTAACTTTTATGTTTCTCTTTAATTATCCATGCCTCATTTCTATGTGGCAGGTATAGGCACAGTTGAATAAAATCTTAGCTTTGTCTCATTTGAATTGTTGTAGCTTGTTTAATGCCCTTTGTTGCCGAAGTATGATTTTGATTTTCTTTTAGATATTTTACAGTATTTGCATAAGAAGCAACCAATTCACCTATCATGTGTGCCCCATCAGGTGTATAGAATACTTTATTACACAGGACCATTAGCGTTTTTGTTTTTGCTAAATCGACTGCTGTACATAATGTGCTGTGTGAGTAAAATAATCTGTTGCATGTCATTCGATTATTTTAGCTAAATCCGCAAAATTGTAATAGTTATTTCATTTCTTGAAGCTCAAATGGTTAGAGCGTCGTATTTATGTTAATTTTACATTGTCAAATTCCCTCTTGTTCAAAATATTGTGACGCAACGGCTGTGGGTTAAGGTTATCTGGAGATCGGCGCCAGACAGTGGAGAGATAGGCAGAGATAAGTAGCTAATTCGTCCAGCGTAAACACCGGAAGCGCCATCAGGTAACCAGAATTTTCTGAAAGTTTCCTCTTCTAGAATGATCTGGTGCGACGAAAACTGATCTTCCAGCGAGTTTGTGATGACTGCTGTGACTGTAGTGAGTGCTGCTACTGCAGGAGAGATTGGAGAAGTCTTGTGCTCCACTCTCCAGAGAGAGAACTGTCCGGAAGAAGAGGCTATGTCATGCGTATTTCGTTATGCCGGTACGTCACTAGGAAGCTAAAGTGATAATGAAAATTTGAACCGGATCACATTAGAGAAGTTAAAAATACCTGGACAAAGTCACAAACTCCTTTACGTCAACTGCAGAGCAATGCACGAAGGAAACACTCAATTTTCACTGTGTTTTTTTCACTTTTAACAATTATTTTATAAATTTCATATTAAAATGTAGAAAACATACATACAGTATTATAATATTCATAATTACAAAACATGCATTGTTGAATATTAATTTTGCCATCTTAGTTAACAGCCACTTACACATGCGTTTAGAAACCAAAAACTTACTTTTGGAGCACAACTTTGGTACATAACCATTAACGACTTGAAGTAACGGCTAGACTCGTGAGGAATTAAATCTGTCTGTTATAGTACCAGAGTGCAGATATTGTACGTGATTTACTAAAATAAATAACTGTATCTTAAACGTAACTTATTCAAAATAATAGTCTATAAACCATAGTGATTCTACAATTCGCTTTTGCATCCCTCTCGCATTCATGCTTGGCCAGATGCACGTATAACCTCTTAGTCAAAACAGTTAATTTGCATGCAGAATCCATTTGGTGCAGTTGGGGATTCTTGGGAGTACTACGACGCACTGTTGTGTTCCCTTTGTTTATATATATTACGGCGAATTTTACATTTTAATCGTTACGTCAGAGAACACGTTGCTTTTATACGTGTAATATTTATGCACAATTAAATATGCAGCTTTTTAATTCCATATCTGGCTCAACAAAACTTTTAAACAAATCTACAACTCAGTTCGTATTAAATCACCGTACATTCGGCATAGCCTAAAAGCCTTGCAAATGGTTTTTCTGCTGCAAGGATAAGCATGCATCCATGTAATATGAGTAGCTTTTACTCCTCAGTCTAAAACAGCTCATATATCAAATGGGCTGTTTCGAGAAATTGGATGAAAAACGTTTAATGTGAGCCTAGATGTCATTTATGATAATTTCTCTGTGAAATTTAGATTAGGCAACTTAACAGCACTGAACAATTCGAAAAAGCAAGTCGGCTGCCGAAAATGAGCCTTCAAAGTTTTCTATACAGACAGTCGTGTATAAAATGAAATCTTAACACAGAACTTTCTTTCTAGTTAATATCATGCGTGCAAAAAGCAAGACTATAGTAGGTATAAGGTTTAAGCTATTCACCATTCAAGAAATGTTGAAATCGAGTGGTTATATCTTCGAACTGTGACAATTATCTTCAATAATTAGTGACAACATTTGAACTAACAACGAAGAAAACATTTTTGAAACAGTCACATCGTTGCTGTGCTCAGAGGTAATCTCCTCCAACATGAACAACCCCCTCTACACTTCAGGGAGATGATGGATGCCATCCACAGCGTCCTGAAGTACTAATCTTTGAACAAACTGTTCTACTGCAGCTAAAATTGTCGGCCAGATTCTAAAGCGAACGGTTATAAGTGGTAATTTCATTTTCACGAAAAGGTCAGAATTTTATGGGCTTATATCTGGGGAGTATGGAGGATGCTCCAGAATTTTCCAGCTCCATCAGCAAAATAAATTAACTACAAGAGCAGCTATGTGAGAGCGAGCACCATCATATAGCACAATAGGATGAGAATTCAGGAGAGCTGGACAGCTGGTCGTAAATAGTGTTTCAGAAAGTAATTGTAATATGTACCATTCACAAGATTTCCAACAGGAACTCGATGAGTAACAAGGACACCGTCAAAATCATAAGCAACTCTGAACGTGACTTTAAATGGATCCTGCTCTTGTTGATACATTTTTGGCCGTGGAGAATCATTGCGCAACACTTGTTTGATTCTCTCTTCAATTTTGGTAGGTAATATCGCACCCAGACTTCAGCTAAAGTTATGATACGTCAAAGGAAATACTCGCCTTCACGTCCATAGCGCTCTAAGACAATCTGGCTGTTTCCATTCCCCGCCACATATTTTCCTCTTCAAAACTGTGTGGAATCTGTGGAGACAGATTTTCCTCATATTTAACTTTTTCTTAAGTATGTGAAGAATCGTACCAGGAGCAATTCCAACTTCCCTTACTAGTTCAATACAAGTCCAAAGAACGGTGTTCTTCCAGGAGTACTCTAATCGCGTTCACATGCACATCATCACTTGCTGTTTGCGATCTACCAGCGCCGCGCTTTTTGATGAATATCTCCCTTACCTTTACGAAATGCATACGCCCACCTAGCCACGGTACGATATGGTAAAGTGTCTTTACTACAAGCTTTCAGTAATGCTGCATGGCGAGCATTCTTGCCTCTTGAAATCAGAATTTTAATGAAGCATCTTTTTTTGTATTTGTTAAAGACTTTAGAGCATTGCAGATAATAGTCGACAAATTAAACGTACTACACATATCTTGTAAATAAGATTACTGTCTCCAACTCGTAGGTAACACACATCAGATGTTCTTTTTCATTGTTACCAGCTTGTATCTTTTAACCCCAATAGCGCCGCGTACATTGTTGCCACTAATTATGGAATGACCCATGTATTTACTCCACTAGAAACTTCATGCTAATACACGCCGTTGTAACAAACATAGGAGAAACAACAGCAGACATAGTCCACCAGGAAGCACTACAATACAGTTTAGCTAACACTATCCCATTCTCGCCAGGTATGTCAGCAAGCGAGGATGCTAAGCCGAGCAGGAAATTAAAGTTTTGTTAATAGAGTGCACGGAAACGTGCCGATACTTTCGGTTTCCTATGTTCTCCTTTACTTAATATTGGCATAATCTCTATCATTGGTGTTCCACAACAGCCCTGAGTGAGCCAATCCCTTATTGGTTTGAATTCGAGTACGACACACACGCATTAGCCTCTGAACAAAGGTCAGACCCAGGAGGGCGGCAAATGGGGTGGAGTACGAAACATTTCACCTGGGTGGCTAGACGGCATACATCGAAAGTCCAACCAGCCCCTGCACGAGTGCTTCTGGTACTGATTTCATATCAAAGACTGGCACGCAAACATTAATCTATGAACACAGGTCGGTTTTAGGCTCAGGAACGAAGGATAAGGGAGGTAGTAATATTTTGTGAGGTGCTAGAATCAGGTAAGGGGTAATGGCTGGGCGTAGTAAGTTTAATACTTATTTTTGAACATAAACTTCTGTGCATTGTATCTGCACGATTCCATGCTCTCGACTGTGAAGAGAGTAATGACGGAAGGACTGCTCGATGGTGTGAATAACCGAGGTATCAGTGCTTACCTAAAGAGAAAAAAAGGAAGGGGGGAGAGAGAGAGATATACAGCTTGTCACCAAAATTTTACGTATAAAGCATTCTGAAATATTCTGATCTCCACAAGGGAGTGCCAATGGCAAAACATTCAACAAAACATCTGAAAGGAAAGAGGAGCCTGAAGTACAAACGTAAGCGGAAAGGCATCGGTCTGAAACTCATCCCTGAAGAATAGTTGAAAATCATGAAGTACGTCAATAAGAAAATCTACTTTCAGCTGTAAAATTTTATTCTGTTTTGTTTAAACGCGTAATATTGTTTGTATTAAAGTTATTTTGAGTTCTAACGTTTGTCTGAAAGTTAATGCACATTTCACTTACTTATAACATTTGAATGTTATACACACAATCAGTATTAACTAGAAAAACAGCACCACTTTTGTGGATACTATTACATATGGGGATTGCTAGGAACAAGAGGGCGCTGATGTTGCAGCTAAAGAAGAGTCAAGACCACCATTCAGCGATCCCACAATAACTACTCCTTATCAAGATGTAATTCAAAACATCAACAAGAAATTTAAGTACACGTGGAAAATGCATTAGCTTACTAACCAAAATACCAAACTTCATCAAGTACGGCAGAACCCGGTGACAGCATATTAACAGACAAACCTCAAACGACACAATTTTACCCTAGTTCAATTGAGAATTGGATACAGCAGCAGTACTAATTCTTTCCTGTCCTCCAAGAAACCTGCTCCAAAATGCGATAGATATAACACCGACCTAACCATCAACCACATCATCACTGAATGCCCAGAATATGATAACTGGAGGAAGGCGTACAAAATCCTATCGGAGCTTTCAATGGTAGAACTCGTGTAAGATATATAGCACAATTTTTAGGAAAAATATCTATATTGAAACACTTATAAAAATGATTCTTTATATGTCCTAACCAAGATAACTTATCTCAGCATTATGTCAACATTTCACTACAGAAGAATATAATTGTATTCAACTTCTGCCATACATAGCTTTGATAAATGTAAACATACGAAGTTGTAAACATACGAAATGTAAACATACGTACATTCAAGTTTTATTAATACTATTATTACTGTATTACTTCCTGTAAATGTGTAATAACAGATTTTCATATTGTATAATATAAACGTTATAATCATCTACTGTATCACATGCCAATGTACATTTAACTTGCAATGAGACATTGCAGTCAAAGTACTCTAAATTTAGTATTAATAAGAAAATTGAATGTTCCCAAATAACTGGGAATATATACTGTGTAAATATTAAAAGTTTAAATTTGTGGCATTACAATCTTGCCAATCTTGGTCATCCAATACTACTGCTGACTTCGCACCCATATGAACAAGGCAGAAGTGGGCTATCATCAGCTAACACGAGGGGACTTAATCATCCCCATGCTTACCTCAGCTACAAAGTTCCTTTTGTGTTCTACAGACCGCTGCCTAACGTAGCTCCTCATATGCATCACGATGCTCAGTGGATACCGGTACTATATATGGGTCGAAAAATCATGCCTACATGGGTGAGCTCGAACCCATAGGCATTTCGTGGCTGGGAACCGGAATATCACCACCAACCCTCTACTACACGGCGCTAAACGCTGTAAAACAATACTGGTTATAAAGTAGATTAACTTTTTTGCAGCTGTACCGTAGTCAAAAAAAACCCTCATATTGCAATCACAACAAATATACTTTGGCAATCAAGCCGTTATTAATTTCGCGAAGCAATCTCTTTATTATCCGAAGATGTTTTATAGAAAAGAATACAATTCTCCTCCCTTCTGCAGTTAGTCGCCCTCAAGCTTTGAGAGGAGCAGAAGGGGATATTTCAATTTCCTCTCTCTTTGACAATACTTGAACGCGAATAATTGTTCTGCTGTAAGAGATGCCTTTATCTCTTTTTGTTGAAGATATTTTGCTTTATATAGTATTTTCCTTGATTACACACAGAGTTTTCATTATACAAGGTAATTTTTTGTGTTTCTTTTTCACCTGACTACTTTGTTTCAAAACGGTATTTCATATTAAGAACCGTATCCTTTTTTTTTAAAAAAAAGCATCTCTTTTTCAAGGGTATGATATTCTACTTCTATGCATAAATCTATTCCGTTTTATTACTTTTTAATATGTTTAATGAAAACAATTTAACTCCAGTTTTGAGGTTTAATATACCTGTACAACGTAATTCTAAAATGTTTGATAAGATTTCTCAACTAAAGGATGAAATAATGGGCTCTAGGTTAAGTTATGTTGCCGTTACCGAGGATGGTAGATTAGTAGTTTTCAGCTTATAATGGAGCTCGGTTTACCGTATTTGAATTTCTATCTACAGAACCTTCGATAAGAAACCTGAACGCTCGCAGTGGGTTTTGCGTCTGGGTAGCATGACATGCCACAACCGTCCCTACCAGCACTGTGTCTTCTCTTCTTAAATGTGTATTCTGTAAACCTGTACATAAAATACAGCAAAACTAACTCATAGCAAATGCTGTATATGCAGAGGCCCTGAAACCCCAACTTATTGTGCTAACTTCAATAGTGGGTTTCTGGTGAACGTTAAACATTTTTGCCAATTTCGTCTAATGCTGTACGTCTTCGCTTGCGTTTCTTGTTTTACACTGAACCAGTAGTCTCAAATGTATTCACATGATCGTGAATTGAAGTTCTGAAAGAAGGCAATTGTGCACAAAACTTCAGGGTGAATTCTTCACAACCGCAACGAGACAATTCGTATTTAAAGTAACATTTACATATACTAATACATTGTTCTAAAGATAACTGCTTTCTCACCTTTATTAATGACTACGTGGTAACTGAAGGACAGAAAGCCTGTCGTGAGTGCGGGATGTGAAGAGTGGTTAAGTCAACCGGAATTAACTCTGACGCACAGCAGTCTGGTTTTATACAAACGACCTAGTAGTGTACACTTCAATAAGAATTTCGTTAATCGTTCTGCATTTGAAACATAATGCAACGAGCAGTACAGAATAAAATTCTTACTTTTACTACGTATAGTAAGTAGGGGAAGTTTTGTATTCCACCCAAAAATTTGATTCCGAGATTTCACTGTCCCCCTGAATTCAAAAAAGGCATATTTTATAAAAAAAAAGACCCGCGTGTTTGTGTGTGTGTGTGTCTGTGAACAGCTTAACTGAAGAAGTTGCATAAACACCAAAATTGATATTTAGGTTCGGTACCTTCTGACGATACGAATCTACGATTATCAAGAAAATTTCCCCACCTCATACTTCCTTTACATTGAATATTTTTTCGAAATTTATTTTCTAAGAAATGGTTAAAACGATTTTTATTAAAATACAACATATTAAATATATTTACATTACAAATACAGTGTATTACTTGAGTTTTCCGGGAATAGCCTGAAAATTCCACTTCAGTAGGATGAAATACTCTTGTATAACAGGTAAACGAAAACATACTACACAGAAAATGTAGATCAAAATTCGGGAGGTAACGTTTTCGATTCTCGACCGCACACTCTATTTCTCTGGTCGGTATATGCATGTTGAAGTGGTCTCTCATGTACCAGGATATCTGTTCCGTCATTTTCATCTTTCAGGTGTTATTCTAGATTTCATGAACTGTGGCGGTGCCGGGCAGACGGTGCAGATGCTTGTTTTAAGGAAAAAGTATTCCCCGTGGACACTAGAGGACTGCTTGGTCAGAACGGTTGTACATACGGAGCTACTACTGTGCAGCTCCACTAGTTGGTCGTGTCTTCGAGCCAGGAACGGTTAGGGACTTCCGCGCGTCCCTGTGTCCTATCTGCTTAGTTATTTATGGCTGTTGCTTAGTTTTTACTTTCTCCGCCAAGTGCGTAATAGATGGAGAAGGCAAGTGTTGCCTTCCACCCAAAAATTCGATACCAGGATTTCACCGGAAATTGATGTTTTGAGGCACCTTGAATCCATAACTAGCATATAAATAAAAGGGTCCGTGTGTGTGTGTCTGTGAACAGCATAACTCAGAATTGAAGAGTCGTATGAACACCAAACTATTTATGTTCAATGTCCTCCAAAAATGCGATACGAGGGTTTCAAAAAAAGTCCCTCCAACTCAAAATAACCTTAACATGCAAAATTGTCGAACTATTTTTTTTATTTTCTGGAAGATCGCTCTGAAGATTTTGATTAAAGTACTACATATTAAACATATTTACATAACAAATAAAATGTATATCTTGAGTGTTCTGGAAGTAGCATGTGAAATCACTTCATTTTGTATAATCTGTATAACTAGTAAACCTTAAGGGGTAGACAGAAACGAACTACACAAACAATTTATATCTCTTTGAAACAAAATTTATTCAAACTAACTTTTTGTGGCATTTGCCATTTTAAATATATTAACGGTTCGAATTGTTCAATATGCTTAGTCATTCTTTTCATGTCCTTTAGGTTTTCATTTGTTTCTCGCGATGTAATGCAAATAGTAGAATTTTAAGGTCAGCATATAGCGTAAAGTTCTCAACAAGAGACTATCGCTGTTCCCTGTGTATCTATAACGAAATGTGTAATGTAGGTATTTCTACAAAGGCTTATTTGGATTAAAATGTAGTAGATAGAAAAATAGGCCTTAGGTAGAGTAGTCTGTATACGCAGTAATAAAGATAGTGGGTGTGAATGTATCACATCAGATTTTTAGCTAAGATTCACAATGAAGGTTAACTGTCATGGAGAACGGAAGAAGTTATATAGGCGCGGCTGTCAGAGCAATGTATATGCAGGGTGTATCTTTATTGGTGTCATATATTTGGGGGACGTGTTCCTTACATCAAAAGAGTAAAAGAAGTTCATATGCACATGGGTGTGAAAATCAATCGTTTCGGTGTTATATGTCAAAGAAGATGTATTCCATGAGTGAACAGACGGATATGCACTACACGTATGGCCGTGCAGACGGCTATGCAGCACGAGCACGTGAACTTTATGCAGAAAGGTACCCTGACAGGCCGTCACCGTGTGTAATAACATTCGCAGGAATTCACCAACGCTTGAGAGAGAATGGCGCATTTGAGAGGAGTACTAGGGCTGTTGGGAGAGCAAGAGCGGTACCAGGCATTGAGTTTGAACGAGTTCTTCGTGCTGTGGATGCAAACGCATCACAAAGACCTATGGTTGTAAGGAAAAGCGTTAGTCATATGGCACTCTGGAAAATTCTGCATGAAAATCTTCTGTACCCATATCACCTTCAACGTGTGCAAGGATTAAATGAGGCGGACTTGAAAGCAAGGAGATGTTTCTGTCAACGTATGTTACAACAGTGCGCTGTGTTCTACAATTTCCTAGCCTGTATCTTATTCACGGATGAGACTGGTTTTACTACGACGGCATCTTCAATTTTCATAACATTCGTAACTGGGCATTTGAAAATCCTAAGAAGTACGACAGGACAATTAACAACAGAGGTTCTCTCTCAAAGTTTTTGTTGGAATCATTCATGATCATCTTTTTGGTCCCTACTTCTCTACGCGTCTGAATGGACAAACCTATCTCCAGTTTCTCAGAAATGAGTTGCATCACTTAACTGATGATGTGCCTCTGAACATCATCCACGGAATGTGGTTTTTACACGATGGTGCTCCAGCTCATTTCGATACGATAGTTCGTAAGTTTTTGAATGATCGATTTCCGCAAATATGGATTGGTCGAGGGGGATGGCCTGCTCGATTGCCCGATTTGAATTCAATGGATTTCTTCGTCTGGGGACATTTGAAGTCCTTGGTTTATGCGAATCCTGTACCTGATGTTGACATTTTGAGAGGACGTATCCAAACTGGATTTGACCAAATACGAAACAATCAGGAATTTTCAACGGAGTACGCCAGAGCATGAACGCAGGCTTACTGCATGCATGGAAGCAAGGGGAAGCCACTTCAAACAATTTTTGTAACTTTCGATTTTGTGTTGTAACTCCGAAATAAATAATTTTTAGACCAATGTTCGTATGGACTTTCTTTACTGTTTTGATATCAGGAATACGCCCCCCAAATGTATGACACTAATAAAGATACACGCTGTATTTGGAGTCACGTTTGTAGTTTTATTTCTTTTTAATTAATTCTTATTGTTTTTCTGTACATGCAGCATTAAAATAATTCTCCTAACTTGCTGTCTTTTTTCTTTCTTTTCCGTTTTGCTCACTTTGTTAGTACGCAGTAACTAAATGTAGATACTCTTGCTGTAACTTTTGAGGGACAGGAAAAATATGAGGATCATGAGGCCAATGCGATTGTTATATTTTTGCAGCCAGATTATGTAATTGATCATAAAAGTCCTACATACTATTATTAATAAAGCTTGTTAGATTACGTTTTCGGAAGTTCAGCTCTTGATTTTATTACTGAAGTGTATGTACATACATAAAATGTTCTCACTGTTATATTTACTTGACCTTCTTTGCTCACTTTTCTATAAACTATTCTTACGAAATATTATTATTGTAGTTACATCTCCTTAATCCAAATAAAGTTCGAATTCACATTTACATATTTCGTGCGATACCTACAGCAGGTAAAGTGATATTTGGATTTTTAAAGAGCATTTTTCTACATAACTGAAAATCTATGCTCTTTGAATGACCACAAAGAAGCAAGAAAAACACAAAATATAAGTCAAATTATATGCTTTAGGTAGATCTACATTTTTTATGCAGTAAGGTTCTGCCCATCTCTTACGGTTTACCAATTATATAAAAGTCATTCAGAATCAATAGGAAAAAGCTATTCCCAGAAGATTCACGATACATATTTTGTCATGCAAATATCCTAAACATGTAGTATTTTAATCGAAATCTTAGTGTCGCTTTTATATAATCAAAGTCTGGAACCATTTCCCATGTAAGGGATAGTCTGGGGTCCAAGATGTTCTTAAATATTTTCGTGTCACATCCTTGGAAGATATTTAATTGATTTTTCGTTTTTGAATAACACTGTTCTGACACACTCGCGCGGACCTTTTTCTAAAAAAATCTTCCTTTTTGAATAGTGAGTCTCAAAATGCGTCTTCACAGTGAAATCTAGTTTTTTTTTTGTGTAATGCAAAACTTCCTCTGCTTACTCTAGTAAGCAGTAGAGAAAGCAAAGATCATTTTAGATATAAATGTTCTGCAGACATTTAAATAAAATTCATTTGAACTATAGATGGTTATCCTTTAAGCGTAAATAATTATAAGCAGGAATGGGACCTCGATACCATGATACTCTCGATACTCGCTGGTATCGAAGTATGTCCAGTACTTTGAGATAAACCTTTGATATTTGTTCGATACCTTTAAATGTTTAAGTTTTGCATTATTGAAAGTTGCTGCGCTTAACTTGATGCTAAATAAGGAATGAAGGAGTAAAGACTTCGTGTTATTGCCCCACAAGTATCCCCAAAGAGTTGATGTACCATTTATAGTTATTGATAAACCTTGAATGCGTTTCTTGTGGGTGAATCAATGTAACATTCCATACACCCTTGTATCTACATGAAAACATGCAAAACAATGGGGCAAGGAATAGAGGTACTCTAGTAACATGCAGCGTTAACTGAGTTGTGAATGAAGCTGATTTAGCTGACGCACTAAATCACGTTTCTGCAATAGCCTGTTTTGGTGACTCACTCTCCCATTACATTTACCTACTCCGGTGGCCAAAATCTGTGAATTCAGCAGAAACAAATCACAACTTAAGACGTGAGATAATACATCGCATGGAAATATTTCTTTCCTTCCATCTGTCTGTATTTACGCTGGTCAAACCTTTGTATTAAACATGTATATAATAATGTAGGTGTGTGGGAAGTAGAGAGGCTTAATTTACGAAGTTACTATATTTCCGAGTGTTATATAGCTAATTATTTATTATCGGATAAAAAAAATGCATATGTTATGGGGTAGTTGTGAATAGTGGTAGAATAGTGTAAAACACACATCATTTTTAGTTGTTTGACTTTATTCTTCTATGGATAGAAAATCTTTTAGAAGAAACTTTCAGTACAAAATACAGTTATATAAAATGGGAAGCAAAAAAAGAATTATTGCTGTTATTTATTATTATTATTATTATTATTATTATTATTATTATTATTATTATTATTAGTGGTAGTAGATAATAGTAGTGGTAGTAGCATTTGGTAGTAGTGCTGTCCTTGACTAACAATACGAATATATAACCTGTGACATTATCAAAATAAAAAAAATGCTGCAAATTGGAGAATGCCAAAGAGCAATATTTTAGAATTAAAATAAAATACAAAATCAGTTAAATGCATTTATACCAACTGTGAATAAGGGCTTAATTCAGAGAATAAGCCATCGCCCTTAGAATTTTTTAATATTCGAGTATCAGTGCTCAAAAATTAGTATCGATATCGAGAAATAGTGATATCGCCGATCACTAATTGTGAAGTATATGTGAAATATCATTATGGATTTTAATTGGAAAGTCAGTTCTACAGAGTTTCAAAATTAGAGTTATGTGTATGGCCTGAAGTGACCTTCGTAATTTAGTCTATTCTAATATATCAGCTTTGAGTTTCAATAAGTATAATAATCCCAATTTTATCACCTGCAGTTTAAAATATGATCAAATTAATACCGATATTTCCACTGAATCGTGTTTATATAGCTTTGAAAAGCTTAGAAAACAAATACTCTCATAACATGCCCTTTCAACGCAGTGTTTTTAAAATCTAGCTCCGTAAATAATAATAAAACAATAACAGTTGTGTGGTTGATTGATTAACCTGACGCTTGAACAAGAAGCAGGGAAATAAAAAGCGTACTATGCGCATACCGAGGGATGTTATCGCTAAAACGAGCCGTTAGACGGCTATTGTGTTGCTGAAACAAGAGAGATGCGAGTCTGTATCATATCTCTACTTCACCCTTGACAAGAGTTGGAGCACAAGTAGATGCATTGTGTGGTCTGCAGCATGAGTTATGTGTAAGGGGTTCTCGCCGTCCTAGGAATTCTACGACTATCTATCTGAACTCCTATTTTATATTCCCGTAGGAATGCAATATCTTGCTGCTCTCAAATTCAACTTAATTACTTACTTCTCACTTGCCTAAAGAAAGTATTATATTACATTGGATACGATTTCATTGGAATGTACACCTACGTGCATAAAAATGGTCTATTCCCCTAGATCGCAACAATGTTTTTCCCTCCGTGAGGCAGTATATTTAACACTTAAATGATTTCAGTACAATTATATAATATAAAATATATCAGCTCGCCTTAAAGCAATATGTGTATAACATAATATATAAAATGTATGTAACAGTCGTTGTATTATGTTTATATTATTGTGTACATGTAAAATAATGTTATGTGAATGTATTAAGTAATTTAATAATGTAGGAGCTGTGAGAATAGAAGCCGAAAGTTGCTAACAATGAGGTAACGTTCAGGCAACAATGAATTCGAATGTTTAATAGTGCTACTAGTAGTTCTTGGAACAATAATGTAATATTTAAAACAGTTTATAAATAGCCAATCAAAAGCTAGAAAAGCTGAAAGTTAAATAAAAGCATTCTATTGGAGTAAAATTAGCCAATCAGAGACTTGAAATAGAGAGATTTACAAATTTAAGCGGTAAACGCCAGTCGCTAGTAGACAGCGTTCCCAGCCGGACGCTAGACGCGTTCCCGAGCAGTTCAATACGTATTCAGTATGAGACGAAAATTCATTACGGCGAGAATATTGTAAAGTTTACATGTTAAAAAGTGCAATTAATAAATAATCTCACAGCCCTCTATATCAGTAAAGTGTTATTTAATCGTGTGAAGGATTAATAAAGGGAGTGAAGTAAAAATTATGATTTGTCTAAGCTACATTCTTTAGCCGCATCACCCCCTGCCAAAATATACATGTTTCTACAAATTAATACTTTCGCAGCCGATGCAAACATAAATACAAATATAATATTCAAAGAAACATTAAATTAGAAAGTTGATTCTTTTTAAAGTGGGGCGAAGGCCACCGGAAACTTTGTACCATACTGGGACTACAACCTTTATCCATAAGGTTTCCACCTTCAGGTGGCCAAGGTTTGACTCTACACAGTCTGTATCGGTTCTCTTCGTGAAAAGGCTAAAAAACAACTCGGATACACAGAAACGAACCAATGAACGATGTTAAGAGTATAATTGATGTTAAATGAAGCAGTGGTTCGGATACCACCTCTAAGAATCAGCTTCGCTAGGACTGATACAAATTGCCCATTATTTGCATGTGTCGTTAAACTGGCGTTCTACGAGACGTAAATGAGAGCTTTCAGCAGCAACATGGAAACTAAGGTTAAAATTATTGGCGCCATCGAACGGTGAAAACCAAGCCGATAGTAAGAAAATGTTAGTGTAGAATGAAAATGTAACTTTTAAGTTGTAATGTTACACTCCGACAGTTCGGCTACGTTTTGGGGGAGGTAAAGTACCCCGCCAATCCTGTGGCTAGAATTGTGATCGAAAAACATAGCAGTTCACGCTACCAGAGAGAGGAGCTGAGTTTTCAGTACCAAAATAAACAGCTGCGTTTTATTATAGTCACACTATATGCATGTTGGTACACGCTTGTTACCAAAATCATTTGTAAGTGATTGTTGGTTTGCTCGCTGCAATCAATCAATTGTTTGACGTCACTTTGACTAAAAAAAATTTCTGCTTCCAATATGTAATTTCTATAAAACAAAATTTCCAAACTACAATTCGTAGTTTCGCCAAATGTATACATTATCCTTCCTTACATCCAACAAAAACTATCTATAGTTTAGATGCATTTTCTTTAGATACCGACAAAACAATTCAAGCTTCTATTTAAAGTGATTTTGAGCTATGGATGTACACTTAAATAACAAAATCAAAGATTAAACTTCCATTTCTAACGTAAGACTGTGTTTGCCAAAAGACAAACTGATCAAAACAAATGAAGATTCTCCGAAGTCTTCAAATGTTTACTCTTCTAGAGCATTAAAGAAATGAATGTATACGCCAATAGATAGGAAATCTCACAGAAAAAATCGAGCACCAACAATAGAACACACAAAAACAATGGTATATAACAGATTAATTAAACAAATAGTTATGTATCAACGGGGAAAGTAAATATCTACTCATTCGCCAAGACCAAGATGAATTGCTGATGTAACTTTAAGACAGAACAGGCCAAAGACCTTAGCAGGACTGTTTTTATTTGCTCAAAAACGCGGATATCACTGTTTGATTATAAGTGCATTTATGAACTAGGCGTCCTCTGTTGTGCAACGTTATTGCACTAGCTTCTAGCTTCCAAGATTGTGGTTTCAGACCCAGTATAGGATTACGAATGTGTTACAGGGGAAAAAGCCTTAGCATGGTTTACTTCGGAAGGGAGGCATATTGTTTACTGGCATATACAATTACCTCGTGTGTCAGGTATTCATGCGCGTAATCGTCGTGCATTTTACGTTAAAAATGTACCTGCTTCACATTAGCTGCATTTAGTTGACGTTAGACTAAACATATAAATTACAGGCTATAGTGATAACTAGCTGACTGATCACAAAACACTTCTAAAAGTCACTCCTTATATATCTTAGTTGGCTAACAAAGTATTATTATTATTACTTAAGTTTTACTTAAAATATTTTGTGTTATTTGTACGGATTGTTAAGGTTCACCTCTTATTGCGTTTTGTTTCACCTGCAATCGCATAAAGATAACAAATTTTGTAAAATTTCTATTATTAAATCTCAGGTTTCGAAGCGTATCGCTTTTTTGGGTGCTTTACCTTGGCCTGTAAAGTCCTCTTCATTCGGAAGAATTTTTATAATTCTGTATACTTTGTACAACAGAAACGTACTAAAAAACACGCAGATCTCTTGAAAACACGCAATTTATTTAAAATAATTCTTTTGTGACATCAGCCTAAAATATCTTACTGAATTATTCCATACTTTGTTATTTTTTAAAGCGCTGTAGCTGTTTAGTTTAGTGGAATTTCAAGACCAGCATATAGCCACTCGCTTTTAAGTACAGGAAGCGTGCCGATACGAGGAACCGCGGTTTAAGTTGGCAATCGATAATTAACACGCCTCTGTCGCGCCTTCCATCGCTCATTCGGTTACAGAGATTAATGCTTAAATGCCGAACCAATAAGAGCCGAACTCATTCAGGAGCTAGTATAGTCAGTCTTTGGGAGGCATATTGTTTCAGCCATTTAGGTGACATATATCGATTCTCAGCCGATATATTCTTCACCTAATATCGATTTTTTCGTCGCGCAGCTAGGCCTTCAGCTAAAACAAATTACGAGGCGCGGAACACAAATAATGAGGAAATTCTGCCAACATTCAAGAATGGAAAACACTAAAAGTAACCAAAAGCATCGGCACGTTTTTTGCATCGACTGTACCTGACTATGGATTCGTTTCCTTTATTTCCCTTAATGTGTAATTAAAGTATTTCTACAAAGGCTTACCTCGAATAACATGAAATAGAAAAAAAAGTTTTCGTAGGAATAGTTCGTAGAAGTCCTGTAAAAGTAAAGGATAGTGGTTAGAGAACGTCACGTGAATGCAACACATCAGATTTTGAATACTCACATTAATACGAAAATTACGGTCCAAATGTAGACTGCATGCCTCCTGTTCTAATAAAATAAATCACATGGAAGTGGTGATGTTAAAATATGTATATTAACATCCCTGTTCATACGTCTTCCAAAAAAATTAAAATTCAAGAGTTGAAATTTACACCATCATTCACTAAAACAATGATTTTATAATTTTTATGCGCATCCGAAAGAATTGCTTGAAAATTATCTCTGTAATCAAAGCGTGTTTGGTCGCATTTGTACTGAATAGATGCGATGCTGTGCGTGTATGTGTGAAATATTAAAATTATCGATTGCCTTTAATTACCTTGGCGCGCTTGTCTGTTGCAACTGGTGTATTTGTGTCATGTATGCTCATTTTAGAACACAATACTTTGTAGACTAACGAATCCATTCAGAATCTACGCTTTGCCTGTGCATACTTGAATGGTTTTGCCCTGTATGTGTGTAGTTATTCATCTGTTACTCGGTGCACCGTATGCTTGTCAGATTGGATTTAAAATGCACTGCTTAATGATCTTATATTACAGGTTACAGAAAATGTTTTTGTTCATATTTGCGAACTGAAATCTGTTGCAGCTTAGAAATGTCTGTAAACAGTTTTCCTAAAAGTTACTACTGGAAACCTGTGCATTTATATTTTGCAATCTCCGCTTTTTTGATTTTGTAAATATTCGTACTTTCTGAAGTGGTAATGCTTTCATTATTTTATTTATTTGATTAGCATCATCATCATCATCATCATCATGATCTTAGCTAGTGATAATCCTAGAATAATTATTTATTCTTCATAGGGGAACCCTGTGATCTTATATTTATTCTTTTAATTCCTTTTAATACTGAACTTGGAGAAATGTGCGTATACTAATTGGTATTTACTGAGTGTTCAATAATTCTTATTTGATTTCTGCTGTTTTCAAAGTTCTGATGTATAACATTCACATAACATACGCACTATGGTGTTTTTTAGTATAAATTTCTACAAATTATTGTTGTGAAACCTTATACTTTCTCTACTACGTACATAGGAGAGAAGGTATTGCATTACACTCAAAAAATGTACACAGAGATTTTGCCGAAGTTAGATGCTTTAGTGCGTCCTGAATAAAAAAGAAAAAGCGTTTTTATAAAAAGGTCGTGTGTTTGAATAGCATAATTTAAAAACGAAAAATCGTATAATTACCAAACTGGATATTAGGATTCAGTAACTTCCAAAAGATGCGACACGGAAATTTTAATGAAAATCCCCCGATCCATACTACACTTTATACCCTTTATACGGAAAACGTTTCCAAATGTTTTATTTTCTAAAAAATAGCTCTTAACTACTTTCATTAAAATAGCGCACATTAAAGATATTTACGTTAAAATAATATGCAGTCTTGAGTTTTCTGGGAAGAGCCTATGAAATCTAGTTCATTCGATAGAAACTTTGTATAATCTTATATAGCTGGTAAACGTTAAGCACACAAAAAGCGTAAATCTCTTTAAAATACAAAATTTATTTTCAGTAAGCTTTTTTTGCCATTAACCGTTTCAGAGATATCCGTTGTTAATGATTCAAGTTGTTCAATATTTTGTCATTTTTCCAGTAGTTTCGATTTTCAGTTGTTTCTCAAATTGAACGCAAAATCATTGAATGTTTAAGCCTGTGCATGACGTCTAGTCCTTAAACATTTTAGTATCACTATTCGACTTATACCTATAAATATGTGTATGATGCAAATATTTCCGGAAAATTCTAAATTTATTAAAATGAAGAAGACAGGAAAATAACTTTCGTAAGAATAATTTGTATAGCCACTAATAAGCGCTAAAGGGTAGAAAAGGTCAAATGAATGTAACATCAGATTCTTTTCTATCCAATTCATTATGATCCAGAATACAAACTTAGTTTCATACTTTCTAGGCTAAAAAACAAGATCGAAATATAAAAATGTTAATATTGTATTCTTTGAATAGCCTGAACTTTTATAAAGAGTTTATAAACGTATCCTGTGGCTTGAAGTATCAAATTCGGGTAAATGACAAGAAATGTATCCTCAATGGCATATGGTATGTAAAGTTTGCTTATTCAAAAGCTGCATATTTTAACAAGTTACACATTTATTCTCTACAAATGTTTTATATAGCTCACGGTTTTTCAGTGAAGAAAGTATTCCCTAAAACGAAGAGGCCGTCAAAGGCTGTTTAGATAAATTTCAAAATATACCTACGTTTTACTTGCAAAGCCATAAGACAGCTGTTTTTAGGATAATCAAAATAAACATGTTTTTCCAAGTGAAGTATTACTTGGCCTTTGGAGGCCTTCACAACATCCCTTAAAAGGGACTTAAATGTCTATACAATGATTGGTATTTACCTAAGTTTCTGTTTTGTGCTGTTCAGGAGTACTAACTGTCACAAAAAGTAAATGCACTGTTTGTGCGTATAGTATCCATAAGGCGCTCTTCTACAGAGGGCATGAAACATGGTTGTAGCCATTGTAAAGGATTCATATTTGAAAATTAGTATGGCTTTATTTCCTGTTGGTATGCACTAAATATCGCAAAATAATTTAAAATCAACCTCGACTAATTGACCGTATATTTCAGGTGAGTATTGAATGAAACAGAAAACGTGGCGTTCTCCTAAATGCAATGAAATAAATTTGTTATTATAGAAGACTCGTTTATTTCAGGAATTACATTTTGTGCTGCTTGAGCATGCGTGCAGTATTGTCCCTCATATTAGAAAAACAATAATGGGATTGATGGGTATCGAATTGCAAACATACTGCCATTATTTACGTGATTTTATTGCATAGCCATGTTTGCAGTTAGTAGCTCCCCATAAGTGGCGCTTGCGGAGGGTGGAGATGCGCATTTGAGTACCAATTTAAACCCACTCCTTCCTACATGGGACACTGTTTCTGCTCAATAATGCACTAGCTGTCAAGAAAACAAACGTACAGCTTGTGCTGGTTAGCATCCTTAAGGCGAAACCGAGCGGAATGTCTCAGGCGGTAACGTCTGTGACAGCAGAGGTCATGGGTTCGATTCCCGGCGACCGCCCATTCTAACCAATGGTTTCTTCGTGGTTTCCCCGGATCCGCATGCGAATGCTCGGTGGTTCATTTTCTACCACGACTCTCCTGCCCCTCATGTCCTGTACCCGTCACCTTCCTTGTCATCTGTTGCAGGGTTATAGTATCAGGCGACGTGTTCTGCGAGTTGCGGCTGGGAGGTGACTGCGCGCTCTGTGAAAGTTTTATCCTGACGTCATTCCAGGGACTGCTCAATTAGGACACCCTATGTGTGTTTTCAGCCTGGCGTTCCTTCTGGGACCACCCGAAGATAAGAGGCACTATGAGTGGCCCCGGATGACGTTGGAAGCGTTCAATCTGGAAACATTAGACACCTCGTCCATGCTTGCGCCCGTCGTCATCCGGAATGAGGCTGCCCTTCGAATCTCTCCCCTCAACCCTTCCTTCCAGGGGTCACGGTGGAAGCACAGGGGGTCAGATGGCCTGCGTGCAGTGTTCCATTCCGGTATCGGGGCCCATCCGTACCTTTACCTTTGATATAAGAGCAGTGAAGTACTGGCTAAGGCTGATGCATGGGATAACTCCAAACTACGATCCAAATGTTATAAATACCAGCGAGAAAACCGTCTCCTAAGTTTTGGGCAGCTGATTTGGAAAGGGGTTTGAGGAGAATAGGAATGGAGTCAGTATGGTTAAGAGCTGAAACAAATGACAAAAACATATGGAAAGGTGTTGAAAGTAGACAAAGAGACATCAACCAACAAGAAATAGAATCGGATTGTAAAATTAAACCTTCTCTAAGTCTCGCAAATGAAATAAAATTGAACTGTGGTGTATATATATATATGTATATATACACTTAATTTAGGAGGAAAGGAAATATCAGGAATACCATGATTTAGACAGGAGAGATGGAAAGCACAGAAAATGATTAACGATTATAGCAGGAGAATCAGCCCATTCTGTGATTTGGATGAGGGCTGGGTACATATTTTGGCGGAATGTGCACAGTGGGAGGACCAGCGAACGATTAAACTGAAAGAAGAATTCTTAAGTCCCTCAAGAAAGAGATTGGCATATTGGGATCTACTGGCTGACCAGAGGAACTGGCAAACATGGGCAACTTTTTGGCCAAAGTGCGCGAAGCTAGGTCAAATTTGTTCAGCTAGACAAAGGTAATTTATATCTATTTCCCTTTTTCTTGTTCCTTTTGTTGTGTTTTCTTTCTCTGTTGTTTATTTTTTCACCCTATTGTATCTTAAATATGCATGCACGGCCAATGGCCCATGCACTAAATACTACCTTTGATATCTAGTTGATTGAAAGGTTAGTTACCTTACGGACGGACAAAAACATTATTACGATTTAGAGGGATGGGCCACTTTTTATGCATGCCGTTGTACGTGAGCGAGTGAAGAATACACTGGTGTGGTCTACTATAAATATGAAACAGCATTTTACAACGATGAATAATATTAAATACTTTAAATACATGCAGTAAGCCTCATTTAATGAAGCACTCATTATCTACCACTTCATTGTTGCGAGTGTTTTGAGTTTGAGTGGCTGCTAGCAAGTTTATCCCCCTTTGTGCAAAATAAAAGTGAATGCTTTTTGCGTTTCGGTTCGTGCAAAACTCTACAACAAACCTAAAACCTCACATCTGCCCTCCTGCAGCTTTTGGTTATTGCTTTCTCTCACATAACAAACTTAAACTACTGGATTTAATGGAAGTTTTACGGTGGAGGTTTTATGTGAAAGTAGCAGGTTCGATTCCACTTGGGCTAATTAAAAGTAGAGGAGAAACAAAAGAGAATTTATGAGACAGGCACGCACACACATGCGGTCCTGAATTGAGCCTTTGCTAGGGAAAAGCAAAAGGCCTGAAGTCATTTCAGAGCGGCAAGGTAGCAAAGGACAGAAGCATAGTTTTCAGGTTTTGCACAGTGAGGTTGTTTAACCCAACATGCTGCGAGTTTTAACGGACAGACTTCACTTATTCACGGGAAATGGAACACGCGGTTTAATTTATTTAAAACGGAATCTGCTGGAATGGACGCACCAAGCGCGGAAACTGAAACAATGAGAAGTGGTGCGGTTTTGCAGGGAGTAAGAGAAAGATGCACTTCAATGTTTAATCTATTCTTCCATTAGCGCCAAGTGCGTTTCATTTGCCCAGCCCATTCATAACGATGCGGTCGACGCTTCCTTCAAACTACATTGTGTGTGTTAACGCACGAGGACTCCGCCGTCTATTTGTTTTGTGTTCGGCAACAAAACATTAACAACGCGGCGCAAAAATCCACATGACTCTGGCCAACTGCGGCTAGAAACGCCGAGGAAGAATGTGTCTGATTTTTAATGGTGGTTTATTATTAATTGCTTCTGTTGAACAAAAGAATTTTGTGGGTTTGTCCTTCCGGTTACGGTTTAAGCATTTACCGGAGCTTATGTGCTTATTCAGTCATCGTTTTATCTTGTTTCATTTATATTGCCCCATTTACGAAAAAGGCAAAAAAATATCGTAAAATGTGCATTTAGGTATTATTAAACATTGCAAACCGTTGCACATCAGCCACGAATTGAAAGGAGGGCGCCACAGTTCTTAGTTGATAATTGAAGCCAAATGATCGTGTCAACTTTTTACGTCGGCTCCTATATCTGCTATTGGTTCTGCTGCCGGCTGCTGCAGTGGTTACTATGAGTTCTTTCTGTCAGGTATGTGCGAGTGTATTTTGTTTAGTTAGCTGAGAAATTTAATGTGGTCTAATACTTGAGCTACTGAAGCAGGTTGCCGACTATTTGAACATTAGAATGGAACTGATTATAATCAGTACCACTTGACACTCTTTAACAACCGAATTATTAACCTGCTAACTTCTGCCGTATGAATTTTACGGTTGGAAATAATTATTTCGTCAATAAAAGAAACTAGAAAAAGAAGTTGTCGTGAGTCGCTAAAATGCTTAGCGGCAAAACCCCTCGAGGCTATCCTAAGTAACTCAACCCAGCGCAGTCTTAGGCGTTACGAACTGCCGATCACCGTAAAAGACTAAAAGACCCTAAGGCTGTAGACGAAGAAAAGAAAGCAAGACGCTAATTTTAGCGATTCACATTATTTTATTTACCTAAGTTCCGCCTACCTTAAAGCTACCTCACCAAAATTCCTACATTATACGTTGCCAAATCTTACGCATCTAAAAAACAACTTTACACTTTCACTACCAAATTCTAAGAAGTCATCCTCTTTCTCACTTCTTCCGAACTGGCCTAATACAGCTTCATACTTCTCTTATTTCTTAACGTCTTGAATTATAGCTACCTGAAACTAGTGCTAATGGGTTTCTTGTTGACTTAAGTTCGGCGGAACGCTTAAATACCTTAGCAGCTCTATACTCCAACTAATTACTTTTTCTGAACCCTTAATCTGCCTGGTACTGACTTCCTTATTCACTTACAAACCTGTAACCCTTTCTTCTTCCATTATGCATTGATTCAATGTATGGAAATTATTTTTTGGAATTATTTATCTATCTTACTATAATTTCTTTATTTAATTCTTTATATCTTCCTGTCATTAATTGCGGTATCATATCAAGGCATGGGATCAGAGGGAAGTAAGGGACAAGACGACAGGGAAATGTACATAAAACACGAGGGGACTGCGCCCCCATGTGACCCAGGGGAGCAGGCGTCAGCCGAGTGATACTCCCACTGCCGAGAGTTTTTTCCATGGGCCGGCATCTGGTTGCCTAATCCGACCCCCACCCCCATTGCAGGATGGAAGTGGATACGCCACTTACGCGCGTCAACCCCGAAAGGAAAGACTAACGAAGAACCCGGTAGGACCGATATGACCTTGCACCTATCTATCAGCTATCCAGGGCGGTACCGGAGGACCTTGAGGCGTCTTACAACCCCGCCTGGAAGGGAAACTGCCCAGACGTACCCAATCTCTCATGAGTATCGGGAACCACTGCCCCGACGAGTCCAATTAAATCCAAACAACTCCTTATGGGGAGGGGTTCGAATGTTAGGCCTGGCGTACTTCTAGTAACGTCAGAAGTACCACGAGTGCTCAGGGTCCGCAGCGCCCGCACCACGGCAGCTGAAAGTGTCGGAAGCCCCCACGCTTATGGGGAGGGAAATGTACAATAAAAACAGTGCTACATTTGCAGACCTCAGTCTTCACTACCAAATGTAACTCGGAATTTCGGATGGTTTTCTTTACCAGCCGTCCTTCCTATGCCCTGTCTACTTGATCCATAACCGTTTAGTTCATCTTCCCACCACATATACTCGTATCATTGATAAATAGTGCTTTAGTGCTATATACCTTTTATAGCTGTACGACCTTTAAAATTAATATATAAGGATTTAAATGTCTGCGTGTATAAAGCTGCAGTAAAAGTGAAAAGTGTGCAAATCATTCAAAAAAGGCCTAGGGAATCTTTAGACTTTATATCAGTTGCACAGGAGAAGATTATGAAGGAAGACCTGTGTGTCCATTAATGTTTTTAAACAGCATCAGGTCATAAACAAAGCAACCTTAAACTCCTCCTCGGGTTTTTATTTGTGGGCTTATACTCATTTTCAAATCGTCTTACAGGCCTAGTTGTTACGTTATTGAACAGTAACATTCTTATTGTGTCTCACATTGTAACATTTACTTCTCCCAAACCATTAGGAAAAACATTCATCTACCCATTTTACTAATACAGTATTAAGGGACCAAAAGGGATGGCTCAGGCGGTAAGATCTGTGGCACGTATTTAAACCCCTGGGGCCGACAAATCTGCCCGAAGGTTTTTTGCGGTCGTTAGGCGAATTCTGGGTTGGATAATTTGATCCGCAAATTTTCCTATCACCTCCTTCACCACTGCAATGCATTTTCTTCTTCGCGTCATACCAGGCATTGGGTGATCACCCATCCTGGATATGCTATGATCAAGACTTCCTTGCTCCTTGACAGACTACTGGCCCAAGGCATTGGACTGATCATTCACCTTGGATATGCTATGATCCAAAGTTTGCTTGCTCCTTGACAGGTTACTGACCCAAGGCATTTGGGCTGATCACTCATCCTGGATATGCTGTGATCTAAAGTGTGCCTGATCTTTGAGAGCCTACTGACCCAAGGCATTGGCTTGAAAGTCCTTGGGATTTAAGTCTTACAAAAAGGAGAGTAAACCGTTAAAGAAGTAGTAGTTTTACGCGGAACCTGCCCTTCCTATATTAGCAATGTTAAATTTAGCAACTTTGAGGCACTTTTTCTAAACACAGCTACTGCTCTAGGACTCTTGATTTTTATACAACATAGCAAAAACCTTTGTAAACATTTTAACGCGAGGATTTGTGGATAGTGAAATTGTTTACTGAAAGGTCATTCGAAAAGTAGTTGGGGGTAAAGCAATTGTCTACTGCCCCACAGGAAAACGTTAAGACGCTAAATACGTGGCACAAAGTGATCGCCAACGTTGCGTACATATAATGTGTTGAGGTTGGGCATCACGAGATGCTCTAGGTGGGTTGTGGCAGCTTGATGGCACCTTAAATAGCCAACAGTATAAATATATCCTCGAAAACCCTATGGTTCCTTCTGTAAGGCTTAGCCATCCCGATGGAGTGATTTAATTCCAACAGGATAGCCAACTGTCCACACAAGTAAAAGGTATCAAACTGGTTCTCGTAAAGCCAAGATTGAATGGCCTTCTTGCTCACTAGATTTTAATCCCATTGAAAATGTGTTGGCAGAGGTGAAGAAAGTCTTTGAGTTATATTGGCGTGCGAGACAACGCAAGACAAAATAGGTTTTGTGGGATGAACCACAGGATATTTTGAAGTAACTATCCTCTGAAAATTATAATTAGCCACTTGATATCTACAAGCCTCGTAGAGTGAGGGCAGTAATAGAAACAGGGGGTTTACACTACAGATATTAAGTTAGTTTATATTTTTATTGTATTCATATTTAGAGCTATAATATTTACTTATTCGTGATTTGGTTTGAAAATGAAAACCAGAATGCTTCAGTTTATGTGTGAGCATAAATACCTTGAAATAAAACACACCTTTACAATTGGAATTATATTATAATATGCATAATGAACATTGCGATTTCCGGAAAAGAGTTATTTTCGGGATACGAATCTCAGTACGACTACTTGCTATGTACCTCCTTATAACCGCTCGGCTCTAGCACAGTAACTGGGATTTAATATGAAAGGTGAGAATTGAATGAAGCTAGAGGCACACGACCCAACCATTGTGAACCAGCCGCGGGAACAATTTCCACTTAGACAAATATACGCTTCAAAATTCTGTATCTTTTTCTTTTTGGTCTTAGGATGTATGTTAAAATGAGAGAAACGTTTTCAGAAATATCTTTATTACACATTTCATTGCAGATATAAAGAGGATATGGCTTAGCAATTATAGAAAGTCTCCTGTACCTACAACGAAATGAATAATCAAACTGTACTAGAAAAAATCCTACTACGTACTCGTTAAAGCTTACAAGTTGTGAAACACATTTTTTGTACTGTTAACCATTTTCGAGAATATTTTTTGTTATTTCTCTAAATATTCAAAAACACTATTCAAGTGGTTAATCGCTCTTCGTTTTTCTCATAGTTAGAGCATGGAGTTTGTAAGCCATCACATTGGGATACACTAAGGTAGCGGAGCACGTTATATCTTTATTTGGGTTAATAAAGTTGTGCTGTATGTTGCTGACAGTGATGCCGTCCGGTAGCTTCGGGTTGCTGCAGCCTAAGTGGTGAGATCTCTTCTTATTCTTGGGCGTGGTCGAGTTACATATGTCACTCTGATTAAAGAATTTTACTTTAGTTTTAAAACATGCATGCTCATAACACTATAAAGAAATACAATATCAATTTTTTTATGCAAAGTCAACAAGCCATTTTGTCTTCTCTTTCGTCTATGTCTATTCACAATGTTTTTGCATCGCTCTTCATATTAAATTTAATGTACGAACACCCACATACTTAATACGAGAGTAAGTCAATAAGCATCCGCACACTATTTTAAATTTTTTGTAGATTATCTGTGTCGGTTTGTGCGCGCGCACGTCCTCATGCTATTCCTTTGTCTCCGCTTGTGGAATGTTTGAGCGTTCACTCCAGTGAGTGTTGTGCTGTTGCATAATGAATATGACTGCCCCTCTCACTGTTTGCAGTATAACGTTTTGTCGCTGAAGGTGTACTAGGTGCCGAAATCCATCGAGAGCGTTTGGCACAATAATGGGCAATGTTAAACCACGGCGAAGTGTACGAATGGATTGAAAACGTAAGAAAATGGTCGGACAACTGTGAAGAACGAGGAAAGAGCAGGACGCCCATTAGTATTCACTGGTGACGCCAACACTGAGCTAGTCGTATCCTGATTCAGACGAACCGCAGATTGACTGTCGAAGTGCCAAACCATATCTTATTGGTCTACTTAAATATGGCTTAAAGGGCAGTCGGTTCACCACAGACCAAGAAATGAAGAAAGCGGTACACACATGGCTTGCTGTTCAGTCGAACTTTTTTTCTGAGGACATTAGTAAACTTGTGCAACGGTGGACCAAGCACATTGAGGAGCAACTACGTTGAAAATTAAAAAATTATGTGAAATCCTTATTGATATACCCTCGTATAACAATCTAAAACAATAGAATAAGCATGTGAACCCTTAAAAAAGTTCTGAACACTTTCGTTCATATAATTTCATAAATTATCTGTCTCAATATACCGGCGCGATTTTTAAAAAATGTGTTGTTTTAGCCTACTGAATCCTCCTTGTATACGAGGTGTGATCAAAAACCTTTCGGAATGGCTTCACAACAATGCTGACGCTGAGATTTCTTTAATTCTTATCCAGTCTGTACATGCAGCGTTCCTTCACGATAAAACTGAGAGGTCACGTGACTTACTGTGACCATACAGTGACGAGATAGACACTCTGAAGTGAACACGTGTTTTACACTGCTACGATTTTTTCCGCGTAGCAAAAATGTCAGATTACGAAGAACAAAGAACGAACATCAAATTTTGCTTTAAACTCGTTATAACTCCAACAGAAGCCTATGAAATGTTAAGAACAGCTTATGGGGAAGAAGGTATAGACAAAAATCAAGCATTTGAGTGGTTCTAGAAATTTAAAAGTAGTGTGACATCAGTTAAAGATACAGATCGTTCGGGTCGACCCTGTTCCAGCAAACCTGATGAAAATATCATTCAGGTGAGGGAAATGGTCTTAAATGATAGGCGCATTACAATAAGAGAGCTTTCTGGCTCATTAGGACTCTCATTTGGAAGTGTTCAAAGCATTTTGAAAGACAATTTGGACATGCCCCGCCTGCTTTCAAATGACCAAAAGGAAAGCCGTGTGATTGCCTGCACAGATCTTAAAGAACAGCTACAAAATGACCCACAGTTTATGGAGAAAATTATTGTTGGTGATGAAGCATGGATTTATGGGTACGATCCAGAAACGAAGCAACAATCTTCAAAATGGAAGAGTCCTTCATCTCCACAACTGAAAAAGGCCAGACAAGTTCGATCCAAAGTGAAGTCAATGGTCATTGTGTTTTTTGACATTAAAGGCATTGTACATAACGAATTTGTGCCATAGGGTCAAACAGTGAATCAAGTGTTCTACAAGCAAGTGCTGCAAAAATTAAGGGAGAATGTGCGTCGTAAACAGCCGAAGAAATGGAGTAGTGGTGACTGGTTCTTGCATGATGACAATGCGCCCGCGTACTAAAGCCTTTCCTTTCGCCAATTTTTAGAGAAAATAGGATGAATACTGCTCCCCATCCCGCCTATTCTCCAGATTTTATACCAGTGGACTTTTTTATTTTCCCGCGAATTGCTGCCCCGAGGACACCGTTTTGAGGGCATTGATGTCATCCATCGCAAATAGCAGAAGGCTCTGAACATGTTGAAAGAAGAGGAATTCTAGAGGTGCTTCCAGCAGTGGAAGAAGCGCTGAGACAAGTGTATCAACTTCCAAGGAGACTACTTCGAGGGTGACAGTGCAGATTAGACTAAACAAACTGTTGTATACTATTTATGACGTTATTCCGGAAACTTTTTGATCACACCTCGTATACCAAGAAATGTGTAAATGTATTAAAGCTTATCTCGATCATCAATAATTATATAGAGGAATAAGCGTTTGTAGGAATAGCTTTTGAAGTTTGATTAGAGAGAGTTAAGTGAATGCAACATATCAGATTTTTTCTCCGCTTTCTAAAACAAGGGCGTGATACTACATTAATGTGTTCAAACTACTTGGAATCCCTCAAATTGGTTTAATAGTAGTGATTTGTGGCTTGCAATGTGTATCAAACAACACAACTATCGTTTGCCATTAAATATTTAAATATACTGGTTCAGTCACATATAACACTCATGAGTGAATACTTCTGGACCTTAAAGGCTCTATTTGTAATACTCTGGAGGTAGATAAGTGGCCTCTTAGATCCCCACCAACAACTTATTTCTCCTTTGGGGTCAATACGAAAGAACTGAACGAGCCAGCGTCTCTTAAGATGGCAAATGTACACTCGTTCAATTTAAAACTGGGCGGCGTCTCGGAGACTTGAGATCGAATCCCGTAGGTACTTCTGTGAGCGCTCGGGAGAGCCAGGTTTTCTTCACAAGACTGCATATAATGTTATAGCACTTATAATGGGGAACGCAACTATAATCACAAAAGTCTTCCGAGAAAATAATTCGTATACAGATTTCAAAGAGACAAGTGTTTTTATTATTTTTATTTTAATGTTACACGTTTTCCACTTTACATCAGTTCTCTCTCGATTCCCTCCCATAGCGCTCTTTATAATGACCCCATGTATTCCCTCATATCTGTTTTTCTTGCTCTTATCGCTTTCCTCTACTTGGCAACAACGAATTTAAGACTCGTTTAGCTCACCGTTGTACATGTCCATACCATTTGTAGTTCTGTTTTTGATATTCTGTCTATAATAGTTTCTTGTGCATCCATTTTTAGTCTGATGTAGGTGTTCCTAACATGCTGTAATCTGGATAGTCTCATACTGCTTAAACACATTTTTAAGAGTGTTTACAATGCCACGCTTAGTGCAGTACTCTTAGCACAGCGGTAGAGAGTTAACTTATTATTCGCGAGGTTACAAATTCAAATCTCCGTGGAACTATTTGACTTTTCTTTTGTCTTTCATTTTAAATACAGAGAAAGACCATAAAAGTATTTCTAAATTTTTACTTTCTCTATTACGTATAGTATTTCCCTCTACGCGTCACGCGCGACATGAGTTCAATATACTGTGTACCCCTTCCACCATCTAAAGCTTTACCTGAGAGCCATCCTCACCCCACTAGCTAAAACTCGCTGAGCACAGCATGTCGCATATACTTATATTTCCTGATCTCTTACGGGACCTGTGTAGCTATGCATTAATTGCTGCTCCACGATCGCGAGAGTGGGAAGTTAAAAGTACGTACGACTGTTTCTTTTCCTGACGATATCATCTTATGTTTACAGTCGGTTACAAACTTTCGCAGTCTTATTTCTGCAGTATTACCATTCATGTAGTAAATATTGTAACCTGAATAATTATAGATCTTTATTTATTCAGTAGATCAAAAACTAGTTCTACTTTTTCTACTGCTTAATTTTAATGTGTAAATGAAATATTACATTTCACCTAAAGTTTGATTCCAGATTCACCAAAAACGCGCGTTTTGAGGTTCTTAGAACTAAAAGAAAGCGTGTTTACCTTCTCTATCATGTTCAGAAGGTATACCATTCTACTAAAAATTTGATATCGAGATATCCCTGCAAATACAGGTTTGAGGCCAACCGAATTAAGAAAAAAGCTTTAGAAACAGGTCAGTGTGTGTATCTATATCTGTGAACAGCATAACTCGAAAAAAATCCGAATAAAAACCAAACCTAGTATTTAGGTTCAGTATCTTCCAAAGATACGACATAAGGATTTTAAAGAAAATCACCCAGCCCAAACTACCCTTTAAATAGATAATTTCTCAAAACTTTTGATTTTATAAAAATGACTAACGAGTTGAATTAAAATAATATATATTTAAGATATTTACATAACAAATGACACGTACGTCTTGAATTTTCTGCAAATAGCATGTGAGGCTCTCTTCATTCGAAAGTAATTTTGTATAATCCTCTGGTAAACGTTAAGCGATAGATGAAAACGTAATACACAAGTGTTTCTCTTTAAAATTCACATTTATTTAAACTAAGATTTTGTCGCATAAGCCATTTATCCCCTAATTCCCCCAGCCCAAGCTATCCTTTAAATGGTAACTTCTTCGAAACTCTTCATTTTCTAAAAAGTGACTAATGAGTTTAATTAAAATACCATACATTAAAGATGTTTACATGACAAATAGAATGTATATCTGGAATTTTCTGGAAATAGCATATGAAGTCCTCTTCATTCGCAGGAATTTTGTATAATCTTGTATAACTGGAAAACGTTAAGAGTAGATGAAAACGTAATACACAATGTTTATTTCTTTAAAACGCACAGTTTATTTGAAATAAGATTTTTTGTGACATAAGCCATTTCTGAGGTATGCGTTATTAAATGCCCTAATTCTTCATTTTTTTGTCATTCTCTTAAAGTCTTGTCAACATTGTTTTTTCTCACGATTGCACGGAAAATGTGTGGGATTTTAAGACCAGCATATAGCATCCAGCTCTTAAACCATTTGACTACCGCTGTTACCTTTTTATTTATAACGAAATGTGTAATGTAGCTATTTCTAAAAAAGTTTATTTGGATTAAAATGTAGTAGCTAGAGAAATAACTTTAGTAAGAATAGTTTGTATACCCCTAACAAACAAGAGGGTAGAGAGGGTCAAGTGTGTGTATCACATCCAGTTTTTAAGAATAGGGTTTGTGTCTATGAACAGAATAATTAAAAAAGGAAAAGTCGGTTAAGTACAAAGCTTTACACTTAAATTCAGAAACTTCCAAAGATACAACACGAAGATTTTGAAGAAAATCCTCTACCCCAAACTACCCTTTACATGGAAAATACTTCGTTATTTTTGCTCAATTTAAAAATCGTTTCTAACGCTCCCCATATTGCCTGTGACCTTCAGGGGATACCAAGCGTTGACAGGACCCATTTCTGCGGTGGAGCACAGCGGTCGGAATCTGTTTCTTCTGATGTTAGCGTGATAATCAGGATGGCGGCGGAATGAGAGAACCTACAGTTATGGGTGGATTCCGAACCACTTTGGGCCTTGGGGATAGAGTTGAAGACGTGGATAAGGCCAACTTAAAATTGCTAACCCAGAGCCGGGAATCGAACCCACTGAGCTACTCCGACATCTCTCTTCTTTAAAGCGGCTCTAAAGAGTAGTTCTAAAATACCACATGTTTTAATATATATATTCATTAAAAATTAAATGTATATTTTGAACTTAAGGTCTATAACTCAAGTTCATTTCATTTTGAATGAATTGTTACATTTAGAAAATTATGTTAAAATATATTCTTAAACACCGGTGTACAAGAACTAATATAAGTAAGGTTAACGCGGATTATCAATTACATGACAAACTCCTTGTATATTTGGTAAATCATAAACCGGACAAAATCTTACCACCGCACAAAATTTGCTCTCGTTAAAGCGCCAATTTGTATCTTTTCTTGTGGGGTTAACCATTTTCGAGATATTCTTTGATTTGGATTTTCAAATATTTAATACTTTTTTCACAGTGATGCTTCCCTATTAGTATTTTCTCGTGGTCATATAAAGAGTATGGAGTTTCAAAGCCATCAGACAGCGATCTGCTTTTTAAAAATATGACTATAGCTTTAGTTCACTATATCCTTCTTTTACATAATGAATGTGTAAATACGTAATGAAATGTTATCTCGATTATCTAGAAGTAGACAAAACAATACGATATTTTAAGAACAGTTTCTAGAAAATTGGGTGGTAAAACTAATGTAAATGTAACCATAATGCTTCTCCCTCTTCACCCTTAAAATGCCAAGGACTTGTTATCCTTGGAAACAATGTAGAAGGCGCATTGGGGGCTAGTGCAGAAGGGAGTATGAGATAAACCTGTGTGTATAAATCATGTAGAGAATTGCAAAACCAACGTAATCAGAGAACACCGTACTGTATTTATTCCAACCGTATTCTCTAGTCATTACTACCCTCTGAGCCCTACATCTGATAAGCCGAGCAATTCGAGGGCGTACCCTATAACAATTCCGCTGGCTATAGACTAATGAAGAGGAACACTTCTTCGACAGGTGCCGTGTTTGCGGAAAATTGTGTGTTATTTCCTTAATACAGAAGTATGCTGTCGTCTCAGTATGTGACATTAATTTGATTAAACATTCCGAAAATAATGTGTCAGAAAGTTTGGAGCGTAATCTTGATATACAGAAGCTGCTGCCCTGGTATGTTATTTCCTCAAAGGTATGGATTGTTTAGAGAGCTCAGCTTAAATCACTCATTATAATATAAAACAGTTATACAGATGAATTAGTACGCGAACATTAGTTTCGTATGCAAGTGCCCAATACTACGACACTAATGGTCTCTTGATGATGACAGCCAGACGAATCAATCAATAGAATTACAATTCATGTGTGTCGAAGAAGTGGGCTACAGTAGTGGTTCCTCATCAAAGCATAACTTGACCCTAAAACGACCATTACAAGGTCCTCCAAACAAAACACGACTAATGGCATTTAATTTCCCCAATAACATGAAGAAACGTTTATTCAAGACATTTCTTTCTACAACGCTTACTTTTGGAGATGTTGTACAGTTTCAAAGTAAATGGTCCCCCCTGTATATGAAAATATATTTGCAATTTTAAATGTAAATAGTTACGTGTTCATTTTACTTTCTAGTTTCAAGACTTACATTTTCTTTATAACAAGCTTTAACCTTGAGTGTTTGCTTTAATTGCAGAAATCGATTGACGTACGATGTTACAAATGTGTTGGAATTAATGCTTCATCCGCGAACGATGAGTAATTCAGAAACGGGGTAATGCGTATCATTTGAAGTTGCTTACCAAAACTTTCACGTGTAATTTAGACAAGGCCGCAAATTACCCTTGTTATAATTAGGTGCCGAAATGCTCGCTCAAGTTAAGTTCGCTGGACGGTCTGCTAGCCGTGTTCGCTACTTGTTCACTGTCTCACCCCGGAGAACCACATTCTTCCTCTTGCCTGCAGGAGCACTGCCATCGCTGACGTCTCTTGAAACAGCCAATGGCAAGCATGGACAACCTATAACGGTGTTTTACCATGCTTGTGGCGATGATAACGGCATTCCCTTCTAACAAGTCCTCAAACACACTCGTGATGTTGTCCTGTAAAACGCAGGGAGAAGGTTCAAACTGACTTAAGTTATAGAAATGCAATACCAGGATGCAAAATAAGCTTTTTTGGGAGATTTTTACAAAAACCCTAATATAAAGGTAGGAAAAACAAATATACAAACTGTAAACAGCATAAACACAGTACCAAGCTAAACATTTTGAGGTTAGGAACATTAGGTGGCAGATGAAGTATAAAGAGTGCTGCATGGAAACAATTGAAATTATACTTTATGAAAACTGTTTATTTGCCAGTCAAAATGAAATTTACTCACATGACAATTGTGTACTATCTGTACGAAAGAGTGTGGTTTTCAGGCGAGGTAGCTTGTGTGACAAACATCAACACAACGTACGCAACAGATTTCTTTTCTTTACAAAATTGTAATAAACTAAATATTATTTTTCTACTTTATTAGTGAATGACTTTGCGTGGCGGTGTTTGCATTTTGACTTCTTTACAAACCCGTCCACTGTGATTAATAGACTCGGGCGCCTTACTGCTACGCACCGGGAATGGCGACGTAAGTCGTTCTGTTATTTTTCTATCTCTAACTCAACTAATGTGTACTGGTACACAATGAAAACCTAACCATTACATGCGCATGCTGTACTAAAAGGACGATGTTACAGTACCATCCATAAGGCTTCACGTCAGACATAACTAGCGACGCTAACTAGCCTGTACAAGAGTAATTTTTGTTTACATTTGACAGAGCAGAAGCAGGTTTCGCAAGCGCAGACTTTTAACGTGACTAATTTAATACTCATCCATTATCGCAGTACCAAAGCTTCTGCGATGCTAGTTCCTATTATCAAAATGCTTATTTTAGTAATGCCGTTTTAATCTAAAATATTATGCACATCGTTTCTCTGACCCAGATAAAATGTTTTGTTACAAATACTTGAGGCAGTATTTTTACCATTTAAAATGATTTCACTCTTATTATATAATATTAAAATATAATAGCCCGCCTTAAATCAATGTGTATGTAACAATATATAAAAATGCATGTAACAGTCAGTGTATAAATGTTTATATTATTATGTACATGTTCAATAATGTTATGTGAATGTATTACTTAATTTAATAATGTAGGAGCTGTGGGAATAATAGGTCAAAAGTTGCTAACAATGAGGTAACAATAATGAATTAGAAAGTTTAATAATACTATTGGTAATTCTTGGAAACAATAATGTAATTTTTGAGACAGTTTATAAAATAGCCAATCAACAACCAGAATAAAGCTTAAGTTAAATAAAAGCATACTATTGGAGTAGGAATACCCAATCAGAAACTGAAATAGGGCAAATTGTGCAAATTCAGAATTCAATTGCTTGTAGACAGCGTTCCTAACCGGACGCGAGACGCGTCCTCGAGAAGTTTAATGCGTATTCAATGTGAGACAAAAATAGTTTACGTGTTAAAAAGTGCAAGTAATTATTAAATAATCTCACAGCTCTCTCAATATCAGTGAAATGTTATTTAAATCATGTCATGGATTAATAAAAGGAGAGAAGTAAAAATTATAATCTGTGTAAGCCTGCATTCTTCAGCCGCATCACGCCCTGCTAAGAAATTCATGTCTCTACAAATTAATACTGACGCAGCCGAGGCAAGCATAAATTTATAATATTTAAAGAAACAGTCAAATTAAAGGTTAAATTTTTAAAACTTGGGGCGAAGGCTACCGGGAACATTTTCTTTTACCATACGTACGGTTTAAAGTTCGGCTCCCCAACATAAGAACTACAATACAGCTCCTACTTCAAATCGGATTTCCATATGTGAAAAAAACAAACTACTTCATACTTAAATTTGTATGTGTACTCTCCTCTTGCATTATTGCTTTATTTTATAACATGTGTCTTTTCTCTCTCTTTCTCTCTGAAACATGTTCACTAAAATGTTTTATGGTAATTTGACAAGAATTTCTTTTGTTTTAGGTAATAATGCCGTTACGAAAGATGGAGTTAATGCTGTATACAAGAGTAAGTTAAACGTAGCTTACTTAAAAATGGAATTACAATTCCACAAACAGCGTCCAGTTTGTTTATAGGCATACTGTACAGATATTTCTTAAACCACAAGAAAGTTTGCAAGGAAACGAACGTTGCTGCATATTCTATGCTGATGAACCTTTTGTGTTTCAGTAGTTTTCACAAATTATCTCCCAAATAAAACTATGTCTCTGGGGAAGATAATTACGGCGCCTATTAACCTATTATATCAGTGAACTCACAATCCAATGACCAAAACTGTACTTACTCCTACGCAAAATTCCTATGCTTTTTCCATACATCTCCAATTTTCTCCTGTCGGCTCTAGTTAATGGCTTACAGCTAAAGTGCCACATAACAAACCCCTTTTGGTGCTAGTCAGAAATAAAATTACTATAATTAGAATTTTATTTCATTTCCATGAAGCTAATTAAAACAGTTACAGTTTAAAATAAAAACACAATCATTTAAATCTGCATATACGAATATATAATCATCCTACCATTGTTAATACAGATTTGTTTTCTCTTCTACCTAAGTATAATCTTTTAGGGCAATTCCAACAATAATATATATTCTTGTACGCTTACCATCATTCGTAATAAGGGTCTTCGGTTGTTTTGTGCGTTTTGGAAATCCCTCGTCTTTCATCCCTTAATTATCATTTATTGGTAAACGAGTTGACCTTTATCCTTCGCTCTTTTTTCCTTATGCAAGTAAAATGAAGGTCAGGTGAGTGAGGTACACATAGAACCGCATTATTTGAAATAGGAAATCATCCCGAAAAAAAATGTCGTATTCGATAATGGAACGAGACCTTTCAGGATTAGAAGTATTGAGTTTTTTATTTATGGACGCTCTTTAACTACTACGGTCCTTAGCGTCCCTTCTATATTGGGCGTGAAAGACCTGTAATTTTGCTAAGAGGCCTCTTTATCAGCCTTGACGTTCTTTTACGTGCCGTAAATCTACGACACGGAACCACCGGCTTTACTTCCCTTCCGAGGCAGACATGTTATGCTCATACCCCAGATGTTAATGAGCCTATGCAAACAATAAATTTAAACTCCGTTTTACTGTCAAGTCAAATACTTTGTAATGAAGGGTCATCGTAAGTGATATAAACGCTCTTTTGTACGTATCTCTTCATGCCTAACGTTTGTAACACATGACTGGGAGTGGCATTTTGTCACAGTTTGTTTCGCTTCGTTCAGCATAGGGTAAAGATTTGGGCTCTTAGGGGCTGCAAGAAAAATATATGGGATTTTAAACAAAATCGTTGGAACCATTTTTAGTTACTCTAGCACGTACATAGTAGGTAGAGAAGTTATTGCATTCCATCCAAAAATTCGATACCGAAATGTTGCCGAAAATACAAGTTTGTGGGTCCTTGAATCCAAAAATGCATTTTTAGAAAAAGGTCCATGTGCGTGTCTGCATAACTCAAAAAGAAAAGACAGATAAATACCACACTTAGTATTTAGGTTCAGTACCTTCCATAGATGCCCCAAACTACCCTTTACATGGAATATTTGTCAAAAACTTTTATTTTTTATAAATTTGCTTACAATTTTGGTTAAAATATCACATATTATATATTATAAAATGTATATCTTGAATTTTCTTGGAATAACCTGTGAAGTCCTCATTCATAAGGAACTTTACATAATCTTGTATAACTTTAAAACATTAAGCGATAGACGAAAACGTCCACAAAAAATATAGGTCTCTTTAAGACACACCATTTACTTAAAATAGTTTATCTGTGGCATAAGCCGTTTCCGAGACATCCGTTGTTAAAGTTTCGAATTGTTCAATGCTCGTCATTCTTTTAAAATTTCGTGAATTTTTATTTGTTTCTCGCGATTGCATGGAACCAGTGTGTCATTTAAGGTCAGCATATAGCTTCCAGTTTTTAAACTTTGGCTGTTGCTGGTTCCTTTACTGTAACGAAATGTGTAATGTAGCTATTTCTGCAAAGGTTTATTTGGATTAAAATTTAGTAAATAGATAAATAAGCTTTAATAGTAGTTTGTATACCCACTTAAAACGATAGAGGTTAAAGAAAGTCATGTGAATGCATCACATAATATTTTTTGGAAAATAAAAAGTAACGAGACTCCATGTAAAGGGAAAAGAGAAGGTTAGAGAATTATTTGAAAAATTTTCCCGTCGCATTTTTTTTCATCCAAATTTTGTTTTTAGCTATGGTATTCAAATACACACACACAGATACAAATATACGCGAACCTCTTATTTACTGGAAAATAACGTCTTGTTTATTCAAGGAGCCTCAAAACATATATTTATATTGAAATATCTAGAAGAAATATTTGTATAGAATGCCCTACTTCCTCTACATAACATAGGTACTTGGTAAGGACAATAATCTCAAAACAGATGCAGAGTATACAGATTATTTCACTATCCTTCCACATAACTAAGCATGAATAAAATATAGTTCTTAAACACTGTGTGTATAGGTGATACGTTAAAAAGTAGAATCAGACATGGAAAAAACTGATGTTTGCATTCACAGAGTTTCTCTGCTCACTCCTCTACAGAATATTTTATAAAACGTTATTCTTCTGACTACTTCTTGTGAATCCAGACAAACCTTCAAGACACATCTCGTTATGGGTTGAAGAAGGATACAGCAAACTAATATGATAGAAAAGGTTATTAAAAGGCGTATCGCTGTGTTTTCGCTTTTTGCTTGGCAACGAGAAAAGACCAACAACAAAAAGACCTAAACTGTTTGCTTTAGTAATATCTATATCTTTTTTGTAGTAATATTGTGTCTCTCTCTTACATTTAACTACTTATATAAGTCATTCAGAATGAAGAGAACTTTAAGGCCTATTCGAAGAAAATTCAAGGTTTACATTTTATTTGGTATTAAGCTATCTTAAGCGTTTGGAATTTTAATCAAAACTGTTACAATTTTTAGAAAATAAAGCAACTATTTTTTCCATGTAAAGGGTGGTCTGGGGTGGGAGATTTTGTTGAAAATCCATGTGTCACATTCTTTAAAGATGCTGAACTTCAATACCCAGTGTGGTGTTTAAGCACACTTCGTTTTTTATTGTTCAGACACACACACCTCTTTCTAAAAATGCTTGTTTTTGGAATTAGGGTTACTCAAAAGTGCATTTTCAGTGAAATTTCGGTATCGAAATATTGGTTGCTGTCAGTAGTTCTATTTCAATGCCGGCCAGGAATGAAGCTATGGATCTTCGACACTTCGTGACGATGCTTTTACCCCTTGAGCTACCATAGCGAGAAGGCTATTATACCTATCTGATTCATGTATCGTGGTAAGCCATCAAGGCGAACTCCAATACTTGAGATATAGCTCAGATTCTTCCGGTAAAACATAAGGATATGTTAAATTATTTTGAGATGACATACACCAATGGCGACTTACAATGCTGGAAGTACTTCAGGTATAGTCAGAGAATTTAATATCGCACCGCATATTGCCAGGTTGGTTATAGCACCCGGACGGAAACCTGAAGATCCGTGGTTGAAATTCCGGCTAGGACATTTAATTTTTCAATCGTCTGATTTTACCTTTCCAACCTTCTCATATACACGCTTGTGTGGAAGAATAATTAACTACCATTCATCGACCTAATAGTTGGATAAGCTATGAATCCCAGGACTTAAAGTACATACATCCTAATTCACCAGTGGGGTATACTATCTCAAAGTAATTTGATATCTCCCTGTGGTTTTCCGAAAAAAAATACGAGTTAGTTGGGGAAGTTGTCAAACCGGCATATTGCCATAGTGGCTCAGTAGGATAGAGCAGCCGGATGGAAACCGGAAGATCCCTGGTTCAAATTCCGGCTATAACATTGAGTTTTTCAGTCGTCTTATGTTACGCAAGGGTTGTGTGAATATTAATTAACCGAGCGGGATGGCGCAAGTCGTAACGTCTGTGGCCAGCATTGGGAGCTTCCGGGTTCAAATCCCGTTAACCGACAAATTTGACTGAGGTTTTGTCGTGGTTTCCCTCGGCCGCTAAGGTAAATATCGGATTGGATATTTAATACCACGACCCAAATTTCCACACCAAGTTTAAAACAATAGTAAAAATTAAAAATGGCTGGTAATAACCATCTCTCCACAGTGAATAAAAACAGGTAGACCGGACGGCACTCTGTCTTCTGCATGGCGTGAAGCAGAATATACAATTGCTCTACCTATGTGGACACGTGACGAAGCAAGATGATATGTTACAGCAATGATACTTAGAAGATTAACTGTCCGCCACACATCGATCTACGAGCTATTCACTAACAGATCCGTCGCGATATGACCATGTGATTACAGCAACGTGAAATTAATAGAATAATAATAATAATAATAATAATAATAATAATAATAATAATAATTGCCACTCGAGATATATATCAAATGCGACTTGCTGTGTTGCAACTGATTTTCAATTTCCAAAGTTTATGGTTTACCTCTAGGTGATCTACTGTTTTCCTTCAGCCTGTTCTCTTTAATACTCCTACTGTAACGCCCTTCAAGGGGAAGGGGTGAATATTAAATAGTGGTGAAGGCCTGTCTAGTTCCAAGTAGAAGCAATGTAATGTGTACTCTATGCCGCTCTATGGGAGTAGCATTCAGACTGTGTTGTACCAAGCGTGTTATTTATTTACAGAAATAATGCTCTTAATTGTGCGGCGTTACACATTATTTTTTAAGTGTTTGAGCATGTGAACCGGATGTTTGGTATACCTCTGGCGGTGAGCTGGAAAATGTTGCGGTTTCCCTAGACAATTTTGTCTCGCTTAAAATTTATGAAAACGGGATATATGGCGAATCAGATTTACCAAATTCAGCGCGTAGCTTGTGTTATTTTCGACGTTCAATAGTTTACGAGATAGTTTGTGTCTAAAAGAGCTACCAGGAAACTAAACTTCCAGCTACATCAGCCAGTGACACTACTGAAAAATGCATTCATTACCGAGCTTCGGCTTTCGTGTTGTGCACCATTACGCCGGTATTTTAAATAGTTAAAACTCCCAGTGCAGTACGAAGTTTCATCGAATCTAACATGTAGACTCTCATCAGAGTGAGACAGAATAATATTAAAAGTCAATGAAAGGTGTACTTTTAGAGAATTGTTTCTATTCTGGGAAACTGTAGAAAGTTGTAACAACTTTAAAATAAAGTTACCGTACTGTAAGGCGACATACCCAGTAGTAAATAAGTGTAGGAAAATAATTGTTCATAAATACTGGAAAAAAATAGAATTAAGCATCAATGTTAAAAAATCGGATGTGTTACACTCACATGATTTTCTCTACACTTGTACAAACTATTTTGCAAACGCTTATTCTACACATGCTTCATATTAGTAGAGATATCGAAATGTTAATCTTATTGCTAATTTTCTTGTAGATGCGAGGGGAATTGGTAGGCTTTAAGCGATAGTCAGATATTTTAAGAGCTGGTTGCTATGTGCAGTATTCCATTTTCTTTACGTTACCAGGACAACAACAAAAAAGAATAACGAATTCCCATTTGAGAAAAATGATAAGTATTGAAAAATTTAAGGGAATAACAAGCAATATCTCGAAAATGGTTCACTCAACAAAAAAATTTATATGACATAAATTGTGTATTTTAACACAATCCAAATTTTTTGTGTAGTAAAACTTTGTCTCTCCTGTGGTTTACCAGTTATGCAAAAGTCGTTCACAATGAATACTTTTGGAGACATTCTCAGAAAATTCAAGATATACATTTTATTTATCATGGAGGTGTTTTAAATATGATATTTTAATTTAAATCGTAAAAGCCATTTATGAGAAAATTAAAATTTTCGAGAAAGTTCCATGTAAAGTGTAATCTGGGGTGGGGGATTTTCTTGAAAACCTTCGTGTCGCATCTCTGGAAGATACTGAACCTAAGTACCAAGTTTGGTGTTTATCCGATTGTTCGTTTCTGAGTTATGCTGTACACACACACACACACACACACACACACACACACACACACACAGGGACATGTTTCCAAAAATGCTTTATATGCATTCAGTGCAGCTCCAAACATGTATTTCCTGTCATATCTCGGTATCAATTTTTTTGGGTGAAATGCAATACTTCCCCTGCTTACTATACGTAGTAGAGAAAGTAAAAATTGACAATAACTTGAATATAAAATCAACTTGTAACAAAACTGTAATTAGTGAAGAGCGAGCTAGCAAATAGGGATGAAAGTCCACCGCATACACGTTAATGCGCACAGGGTTCAGGCCAAATCTCAGAAAATAGATAGAAAGGGGTGAAGTAGAAAGAGATAGAAATAATGGTCCAATTTCTGGAACTCGAGGGACTTGGTAAAATAGAAGGAGAAATATGTGTTTTAGAGTAAGATGAAGTTAGTGGGTTCTACCAAACAAGTCATCAGGACGCGCGACTTCCAAAACTTGGCACATGTTATTCTCATAGCATGCTAGGGAAGCTATGTAAGGAGGATAGAAAAAATTGCAATAAATAATGCGCGAATTCTGTAAAACAGATAAAAGGTGAGGCAGGCCCCGAGTTTCGTCACCCTCCATTCCTTCTCCGATCTGCTCAGATACTGTTACACTTGGTACTTCGTACCAGTCGTCATGTTCACCAGTTATGTGACTAAGTTATACAGTCAGGCGGAAGATTCTGCTTGTGTGTGAAAGGGAATATCGTATGACACTTAGATAGGTCCATAGAATAATTTCAATACTGTGCGAAGAGTTAAGATGTAAATATTTACAGAATTCATAGACAAAATTCCTAAATGCCCGTGTAGGCTTCATTCTTACAATAAACCAAGGTTTAAGGGAAATCAGTTTATCATTTGCCTTCATCTATAAAATACTTGAGTTCACATTATAAAGCTAACTAGGATATGAATTTTTTCCTCAGCTCTCCGACTAGCAGCCGGTACAGAACATCTAGAACTATGGAGATCCAAACTGTACACGAGGACACGTATACAGCCCTACATTATGATCCTGATATTTGGCCTAGACAGATAATAAATTCCTAATAGGTCACATGACTTTCTCTACTCACTCTGCTCTTACTAAACTTAATCATTCCACACTACGATCCAAATGTTATAAATTCTTGAGAAGACCTGTCCCCTAACTTTTGGGCAGCTGATTTGGAAAGGGGATTTTAAGGAGAATAGGAATGGTATCAGTATGGCAAAGAGCTGAAACAAATGACAAAAACTTATGGAAAGGTGTCAAAGAAGAGTAAGAGACATCAACTAACAGGAAATAGATTCGCATTGTAAAATTAAACCTTCTCTTAAGTCTAGCAAATGAAATAAAGTTGAAGGGTAAGAGGCATGTATACATAACTTAGGAAGAGGGAATGGTCAGGAATGGCATGGCTTAGGCTGGAAGGCTGAAGGGAACAGAAAATTACCGACAATTCTGGCAGGAGAATCTGTCCATTCTGTTATTTGGGTAAGGACTGGGTACATATTTTGGCGGAATGCACACAGCGGGAGAACCAGCTAACAATTAAATTCAAAGAGAAATTCTTACGTCCTTCTAGAAGGAGATGGGTATGTTGGGATCTACTGGCTGACGAGAAGAACTGGCACAACATGGGCAATTTCTTGGCTAATGTGCGCGAAGCTAGGTCAAATTTGTTCAGTTAGTCAAATACAAATTATCTCTATTTTACTTTTTCTTGCTTTTTTGCTTTGTTTCTTTTTCTGTTTGTTTTGTCACCATACCTTGTATCTTAAATATGCATGTACTGTTAATAATCCATGCACTAAATACTTGTGTAATAACTTCAATCATTTGAAACTAATAAAGATACCTTTTCTATCTACCAAACTTATTCTTCCATACCTCTTGTTAATACTTTTTAGTTACAGAATGTTGCAACGATAGTAAACTGAAGGGATAGTCAAATATTTAAAAGACGTATCGCTATGTGATGACTTTTAAATTCCAAATTCTACACTTAGCATGACCACGACCGAGAAATAGAGAGGTTTTGGTTTTTTTTTAATTTCTTAATGTTTACTTATTATCGGTCAGCATTATAGTTCACAAGGAATTACTAACATAGCAATTTTATGAGGTTGGCCATAAGGGCTCCTCGAATGATACATAAGAAAGAAAAAAGCGATAAGCGACTTAGGACTTGAAAAAGAAATGAAATATTTCAAAATACAAATCAATAACAAGCAAAATTTCGAAAATGTGAAATGTCAAGAAAAATGGCATACATTGTATATTCTAAAATGCTACACTTTTTTGTGCAGTAAGACTTTGTGTATCTCTTGTGATTTAAAATTATACAAAGCTATACAAAATTAATTAAAAGTGAGAATAGCAGATTATTCACAGAGCATTCAGATATACGCTTTATTTTAATGCTCCTACCTTAATCATATTATATTAATAAATATTGTTACAAATTTTTAGAGAAGAAATAATACGAAGCTTGTATATGTAATTTGGAGGGAGAGGATTTTCTTGACAACAATGTTCGTGTTGCATCTTTGTTAGAACTTAAATACCCAGTTTGATATTCAACCGACCTTTCGTTTTTGAATTATCTCCTCACACGCACACGAACACACATTTTTCTAAAAGTTACATTTTTGGCTTTAAGGAAACCTCAAAACATGTATTTTTTGTGAAAATGTCGATACATGTTCAACAAGTGGCCGCTACGTGCTGGCCTTAAAATTCGAACGTTGTTTCCACGCAGCCACGAAAAACAACTGAATGTCGACAGGACTTCAAAAGAATGACAAGGCCTAACGCTTGGCGTTATACAAGATTATCTACACAAAATGCTTTCCAAATAGAGGACTCCACTGGCTATCCCCAGAACATTCAAAATACACATTTTATTTACCATCCAAATATCTTTAATATATGCATTTAAAGAAAACTGACAGCCATTTTTCAGAAAATAAAAAAGTTAGAAAAGTATTATATGTAAAGTGAAGTAGGGAGGAGGATTTGTTTTTAAATCTTCATTCACATCTTTGTAAAATAGTGAATACGAAGACTAATGTTTGGTATTTATTGTACTTTTCATTTTGAGTTATACAGTTCAGACACACACGCACACACACATACATTTTTCTAAAATGATTTTTTTTATTTAGGGAGCCTCAAGGAGCCTCAAGCTATATTTCGGTGAAAACTCGGCATCAAATTTTTGGGTAGAACGCAATACCTTCTTTAACTGCTATGAAAATGGCAGATAAGGTAGAGAAAAACAAAACAATATTTTAGGCGACAATGGTGAAAAACAAGCAATCTCGAATACTTTCGGTTACAAACCTGATAGGGTTTATTAATTATTCTCAGTGGTTGTCTGTAAACCAGAAATCGGGAAATAAGGATATCGTAATTTACACAAGATTTCAATCCAGAAGTAGTTCAGAAATGACTGCCAATGAATCTTCCCATAAAACCAGCACGTATGTGTGAAAATGTTGAATCACATCCTGGTGTCATACACTGAAAAGAGACATTTCGGCACAAAATCCTATTATATGCATTATACTGGGGATTACATTAAAACTCTGTGTAGCTATATGAAAAAGGAAACTGAGGCCACGGTTTGCTGTTTCTTATAATTATAAAAAACACTCTCCAAATGCTGAATTTTCTCATAAATTGGCTCTTAATGCTTACGGTTTTTTATTATTCTCAAAATAGTCATGGTATAGGAAAGTAAAAGGTAGTTTACATGTTTTTCTGAGAAATGGTTCAATATCACAACATTATAAGAGGAAATAAAACATGCTGTGTGCAGTCTCTTGAAAATTCTAGCCGATGACCTGTACATTCATTCATGAATCCCCAACTTTGCATTCTTACTCCTATCAAGGACAAAGGATAGAACTAAAGTGACTATAAAAAGTGACTAATGATGACTATAATAGTTAAAAAATCTGATGTGTTACACTCACATGACTTTCTCTACTCTGTACAATCTATTTTTACAAACGCCTATTTTCCATATGCTTCATGTTAATCGAGATATCGGGATGTCAACCCTATTGGTAATTTTCTTGTAGATGCAAGGGGAATATAGTAGCTTTTAATCGATAGTCAAATATTTTAACGCTGGTTGCTATGTGGCGCATTCCATTCTCTTTGCATGTCCAGGACATAAAAAAATGAATAACGAATTTGAGAAAAAGTATAAGTATTGGAAAATTTAAGGAAATAACAAGCAATATCTCGAAAACGGTTCACTCAACAAAAGAAATGTATATGACATAAGTTGTGTATTTTAACGCGATCTACATTTTTTGTGTAGTAAAAGTTTGTCTATCTGTTATAGTTTACCAGTTATGCAAAAGTCGTTCAGAATGAAGAATACTTTTGGAGACATTCTCAGAAAATTCGAGATATACATTTCATTTTTCATGACATTGTCTTAAACATATGATATTTTCATCAAAATCGGTAGAGCCATTTTTGAGAAAATTAAAATTATCGAAAAATCTTCCATGTAAAGGGTAGTCTGGGGGTGGGGGGATATTCTTGAAAATCTTCGTGTCGCATCTCTGGTAGATACTGAACCTAAATACCAAGTTTGGTGCTTATCCGACTGTTCGTTTTTGAGTTATGCTGTTCACAGACAGACACAGACACACACACACACACACACACACACGGACATGTTTCCAAAAATGCTTTTTTTGGATTCAGGAGGTCTCAAAACATGTATTTCCGGCGAAATCTCGGTATCGAATTTTTGGGTGGAATGCAATACTTCCCCTACTTACTGTACGTAGTAGAGAAAGTAAAAATGAAAAGATAAAAACGTAATTTTTAATAATTAGATGATTTGTGACACCACAATTTTCTGAATTGAACCATTTTGAAGTGGCTGCTGTAAGAGAAGTTCATTTCTGATGTGGAACGATTAAGGGTAAATCAGTTAACAGAGAGAGTTTGGTCAATTTTATAAGTGTGCCTCATTTACTATAGAGGACTCTCTAGAGCATACGTGACTAAATAGCAGCTCACGATTACGTAGGATTCCAGTCGATGCTCCTACACTGACCCCTTAGATAGGCTACTTAGGGAATAGTCTGCACTATCGAATGTAGCCAAAAGTTTTAAAATTGACCCGATTCTATCTTAATCCTTGCTTACATATAATCGTTTAGCAAGACTAATTGCTATAAAATTGAAATGCATATGTGGAATAATATCTAAAAATATTAAATATGGTGGTTGTATTTGATTCTTCAAAAAGAAATAAAAGTGAACTAATTCCTTTAGAATTTGTGTAAATTCTTCATCAGAGAATAATCTTCCTTCAAGTGAATAATAATAGGTACTATAGCAAGTGCTGCTTCATTTGAGATGCAACTATTTTATGGCATCCCGATTGAAAACATGTAACACAGATACCCGAGGGAGGTGAGCAATGAATCTATAATCTGGGAGTCATAGTTGAAGTACGCGCAAAATTCCCAATTCGTGTTAAGTTGAGGATTCTTAACATAAAACGGATCATTCACAGATGTATGTAGCGTCTTGTACCGAAACACCTTTAGCAGGATAATCTTGGAGAATGAATCCCATATAAAATTGGCATACAGGTCAAGTGCTGCATAATAACCTTGTACAGCAACAAAGTGCAGTAAAGTAGTACGGAGTATTTTTGGTTTGATGGAATATAGTTTCAGTAAAGGGTGTATGCTTGCTTAGTTTAGTATAATGTGATCTGGATTTGTCGATGATCAAATTGGACGATCAGATATTTTTATGCTCGGTCTAAAAGAGTTACATGTATCATAATTGAATATTTGTAAGCGCAAGAGGCCTGGGCAGATGTTTGACTATGGGGATTGAAGGCAGTACTACTCGACATACATACATTGTGTAAAAGGTCTGAGGGAGCTATCTAGTATACCCCAAAAACACTTGCTCCTCCTCTTTCTACAGGAAGTAATAGCACATTTGTAGTATATAACATATTTGCTGCAGAGCATCGAGGCAAGGATGATACCCTGAGGTGCAAGAGCTGCAACAGCTGTTGAGTATATGGTTTCAATAGTTATAGTAAATCGGAGCTTTTGAAGACAAATTATGATCAATTTAAAGAATTAATATAGAAGGTCATTGTCGTACTACACCCTATCAAAGGCTGTGTTAAATTCGCAGTATGTTCTTTTACGTAAGTATCACAAATTTAAGACAGTAAAAGATAATAACTGATTACTCAACTGTGTTGCCAATAAAAAAGTAATAGGAGGTATAATATAGTTAGCTGAAATGTAAGGAAGCTTTTCATGAAGTTTAGACAAAATCTGCATAGAAAATATTTCATTTCTTTTATGGCTAGTAGCAACCTTCTTAGTTTTGTGAAATACATAACTTCAAGTTTCTATGCTGTTGGGAAATATCTAATGCGAAAAATCTCATTGTGTAAGGAGACAGGGTATGGACTTCTAGGAAGATATTTTAACCTAAAATCTACAGAATGATATAATTTCGTGGAGCCAATTACATTAAGCGTCAAAAGAGCATCTTTGAAATCTAAAGTACCCCATCATAAATTCTTTTGCTGTGTAAAACTGGTGTTCCAATAGGTATGTCATTACTGCTGATATAAATGTTAGATCTGGACATACCCAGGGCAGAAATTGGAAATGTTAAAGTAGTTACGTATCTATCAATGGAAGGTGGGGGATGCACATAGACATCATGAAACGTAAATGCATAGTAAAACATATAGAGTCATTAAACTCTCTTATGAAAGTTCCTGATATACCAATGAGGACAATGGAGAGTGTGTACAGACTGTTGTTAGGTCTAGTTTATGACATGCTACAGAAATTTGGTTTTGGGAAAAGATTGAAGAAATTGAAGAAAAACCAGACGCATTTTCTGAAGCGAATTCTACGGTTGGGAGGGTTACTGCAAATTGTGGGTTTCTTAAAGATTTCAGCTTATACAATTAAACCCTGCATCTAAAAATAAGGGAAGTTAAACACCGATTATGCGTAGTAAGGGGAGATCAGGCATTCTACGTGCGGTGTATTTTAGGCAGCAAGTACGGGAAGGGTGGGATACGTGTTGAGCAACGACATTGCGCAGCGACTTCGAAGAAATTGAATTGGTTACATTTGGCTACAGGAGAGGGACATGGGACATAGCGGATGGAAGGTAATTCAGAGACGACTATGTGATATTGACAGACAGAATTTAGAATCACAAAGTATGGCTAAAATTTCACTTAATTTACAGTGTCAAATAGCGCGCGGCTGGGGTAGTGGGGCTATTTAGATAACTGTACACGACAGAAAACAAGTGGTTTGGCGTGGCCAAGTTTCGGCGCCTGGAAAGGCAAAAAATTAACTAATGACATCGGAGTGAGAATATGTCCACGCTGTGGTGAAATGAAAACATGAAATCATATTCTGGCACAGTGCAGGGAAACGGAATTACTAAGAAAACAGCACTTTCCACCAGAGTTTTTGGAGTCCAATAGGGGAATGGAGGCCTACTTGGATGTAATGTTGGACGCGTAGTGTCATAAAATAAGTTATTTTTTGTTTAAGATTCGTCAAAGGAGATTAATTGCTCTGGGGAAAGGCAATGGGGGGTGGGGACGGTACATAAGAGCAGTTCTTAAGGATCGGAGCACTGTATATATTTGTAATATAATTGTAATCCATTATTATTATTACTATGATTATTATTATTATTATTAGTAGTAGTAGTAGTAGTAGTAGTAGTAGTAAGTAGTAGTAGTATTGGATTTTTCATTTCTTCATTATGTTAGTATTATTATGGTACATGGCTATATATAGGGTAGGTAAATTATATTCGAACCCACTCGCGACCTCTCTCTACTGCGCGAGACACCCGGCAATTGCCGGGGAAATTACGCCGCCAGCAGCGTTACCTTATAATAGATGCAAATGTTGACCTTCTGCTCTCAAACAGGCAGGATATCTCGTGCAAATATTCTCGCTCACTTTCCAAAGTTCAGTAAAAGGAATTCTTGTGATTGGTACCGCTTTGGAGCGTTCACCTCGAAGATCACTGAAAAAAACCTGGCGCAGTAAACAGGCGTATCTCGATCTTCTGCGAGAAATAGTACACGTCTGTTAAAACTTAAGGCTCTCGCTACACACGAGTGCAAACGTTAAAGCAATGATCCCGCCAAACGTGCGAATTAAATGGTTTTTCCAATCCATAGAAAGGGGTTTCATTGTTCCATAGCTTTTGTTTTTCACTGATAATCTTGGCTTTATCTAAGTGGACATGTGAATACTCGCAACAGCCGATACCAGGCTTCAGAAAAACCTGTGCTACTGGATGAAACGCCTCATTCTGATCAGAAAATTGGAGTGTGGTGTGCGAAAAGTGCTAGAAGAATCATAAGGCCCATATTATTTTATGAAACAATAAATGCAGAGGGATATCAGAGGTTAATTCTAAGGCCATTTTGCAATCGCTTGAAAGAAGAGAAATCGATGATTGGTTCCAACAAGATTGTGTAACTGCGCATACGGCTGCCGAATCACTACATGCAATAAAAGATGTGTTTGATGATGACAGAATAATTAGTGCTGATTTGTGGTCCCCACGTTCTCCTAACCTAACGAGTTGTGATTTTTATTTATGGGGCTCTTTAAGAGACAAAGAGTGTCGTTCCAATCCTCGCACACTATAGGAACTTAGAGAAAACATTGTGCAAGAAATCACAAGAGTTCCTGCTGCTGAGCTTCGGAGAGTAAGCGAGAATATTTACACGAGATACGCCTGGCTGTTTGAGAGCAGAAGGTTAACATTTCCAGCATCTATTATAAGGTAAGGATTTTAGTCTGCCTCTGCCGGCGCAATTTCCCCGGCAACTGCCGGCTGTCTCGCGCAGTAGAGAGTGGGTTCTAATATAATTTAACTACTCTATATTTAGTATTATACACACAGTGTTAGATTATAGAGGCAGGAAAAACATGTCCTGGTACTAATTAATTTAGTTTGAGCTTCAATCGTATATAGTAATTCATATAATTGGGTAATAGAACCGCAGGCCGTGAAACATTTAAGCTCTGCTGAAAATGAACTTTGAACCTATGATCAGCTGAAGGATTTGGTGCGAGTATTGCTTCAAAGTATACATGGGTATTGTACTTCATAACCTACTAACGATCGCGTGGCCTACTCTAAGCGGTGGTTCACGAAGTATACGTTATAGATGGTGACAAAACAATCAGTAGGCAAACCTTCTACGAAGTGTTAGTACATAGCTACTGTAACGACGCTTGCTAAAGCATGCTTAACCTGGTGGATAAGTTGATTAATTCGTTAGCGTTGCCATGGTTGCCGCTGACGTTTCCAGGGCCGAAAATTTGGTGTTTAGCAAGAATAAGATCTAAGAAGTGCTTAGGTAACTGCATTAAAAACAATCATGTCCACAATTAATGCTTTTGTGCGGCAGATTTTTACAGAAGTGCATTGCATCTTGAGATGTTCAACCAATGATCGAGACCTAGAATTGTTCGTTTCATGTACAAAAGCGCATACATAATGAGTCTCGACTGATAGGTGCAGTTATGAGTCAGGTTTTGCGGTGCTAACGGCAATGATGTCAAACTCTGGAAGAGGTGCGTATTTAGAAGACCTCTGTTCCGAATATCCGGTAGCACTTTAGCATCATTAGAATAATATATGAGCTAATTTGTAGCACTTACTTGGAGAATAAACATTAGTGTCGCCTGGGTTACGCTAAACCCATTTGGCGAATCCTGCAAAGAATCGCAAATATCATTTTTACTTTCTCTACCTACGTAGTAGGTAGATAAAGTACTGTATTCATACAAAAATAAGAAATCCGATTCCATCGGAGATGCATGTGTTTAGGTTCCCTGGATCCAAACAGAGCATTTTTGGAAACGTCCGCGCACGCATATCTGTCTGTCTGTGAACAACAAAACTTAAAAACGAAAAGTCGGACAATACAAACTTGGTATTGTAATTTTTTTATCTTCCAAGGGTACGACACGAAGATTTTCAAGAAAATCCACCCACCCCAACTATCCTTTTCATTTTTCGAAAATGTTGATTTTCTAAACAATGGCTCTACCGTGTATGAAACACATTTGTATGACAAATAAAATGTATATCTTGATTTTCATGGTAATAGCCTAGGAATTCCTATTAATTCGGAAGGAATTTTGTATAATCTTGTATAACTTGTAAACGTTACGCGATAGGGGAAAACATACCAAAAAAGTATATCGCTTTAAAACACACAATTTATTTAAAATATTTTTTGTGGCATAAACCGTTTCTGAGATATGCGTTAATAAAGGTTTGAATTGTTCAATTCTTGTGATTCTTTTAGTCTCATCGATTTTCAGTTGTTTCTCGCGATTACATGGAAATAGTATCCAATAGCATTCTTCAGTTCTGGCACATTTAGTTATAGATGTACAGAGAAAAGTGATAGTCAAATGTTTAATGTAGCTATTTTTGCAAATGTTTATTTGGGATAGAGAAAGTCATGTGAATGTATCACATGAGATTTTTATGTAATATTAGGATCACTCATCAGTCTAGGTTGATTATTATTCGTAAATAAACAATGACGATAAGATGGGGTAACCCTGTAATGTGGAGAATTTTAATTGGGGTGTAGTCGGATGCTCACAATTTCGATATCAGGTAGGGAAAGCATTAGAATTTATGTTTAATATTACATTTCATAGTATTACTACTATACTAAAAGAGTGTTAGAAATTCTGTTGTCCCTGTATAAGATATAATTGAGAATTTAGAAGGGTTGAGTGTTGAGTAATGGAGTTTTTGGTTGAACAGGTGTGGCGAGGTAGGAAAGGCGTAAATGAAGATTTCTTTTGTCTTAAAGAAATTTAGCGTTCCCTACATTCAAATTTAGTAACGCAGTATATAGTTAATAAATAATTTGGGGAGAATATGAAGTCGGAAAGAACGAAGAGCACTAGTACGAGTGCAACTGTTTGTGAAGAACCAATAGATCGACGGCGGAAAGTTCCACTTAAAATAATGTCGCAGAGGAAGATGTTATACTGCATTGAACCTTAAGGGATGAGTCAAAAGATAGGATTTGAGTGGATGTGAAAGAAGTGACAGTCTAGATTAGGGCTGAGCTCGGTACCTAGATATCTTCTGAAAATACGAAGTGTCGTTGCAGTTAACAGGTTAATCACCACCACAGTTGACATATTTGTGCAGAGCGGATAGTGGAATGGGATAATTATTGTGTGAAGCTTACCACCAAAGGCGTTCATCTACAATAGTTCCAACTGGGCCCACAACATTGCATTTAGTGCACAGATATAAACTACAGATGCACTTGGCACTGTGGAATCGGGGAGATGAATAAGCAGAAATACTTTTCATACTAGCATCAAATTTTGCGGAGAATTCCCCAACCCAAAGTGCCCTTTTCGTGGAACATTTTTGGAATTTTTCTTATTTTCTGAATAAATGACTTAACGATTTTGATTACAACACCATATATTAAATATATTTACATCATAAGTAATTCAATTGTCTGGGAATAGCTTGTAAAGTCCTCTTTATTCGGAAGGAAATCTATATAATCTTGTATAACTGGTAAACGTTAACCGATGGCCGAAGACGTACTCACAGAAAATGTAAGTATCTTTAAAACACAATTTATTTCAGATAACTGTTTTTGTGGCAACAGCCATTTCTGAGATATTCGTTATTATTGGTTCGCATTGACCAATACTAAAGTTTTGACCATGTTCATTTGTCTCTCGGAATGTCATGGAAAGAGAATGGAATTTGGGCAGCGTATAGCGTCCAGTTCTAAAACATTCGACTATTGCTATTCCCTTTGTATCCACAAGAAATGTGCAATGCACTATTTCCGGGAAGGTTTAACTCGATTAAAATGAAGTAGATAGGAAGATAAACTTTTGTAGGAATAATTTATATACCCACTATTGATAGATGCTAGGGAAGTTGATCAATTAACAGATCAGATTTTCACTTCATCTATCATCTTCATCTTCATTCCAACCAAAATTCCGTTACTGAAATTACATTGGAAATACGTGCTTTAGGGATCCCAGAATCCAGAAAATAAAACAAAACATTTTTAGTAAGAAGTCTGTCTGTTTGTGTGTATATGTGTGTGTGTGTGTGTGTGTGTGTGTGTGTGTGTAAACAGCATAACTCAAAAACGAAAAGTAGATAAGTACTAAACTTGGTATTTATGTTCAGTACCTTCCGTAGATGGGACCCGTAGATTTTCAAGAAAATCCCCTCACCTTAACCTACACTTTACATTTTCTAAATGCTGGCACTAACGATTAATAAAAATATCACATACTAAACATATTTTCATGAATAATAAAATGTATATATTGAATTTTCTGGGAATAGGTGTGAAGTCTACATCATTCAAAAGTAGTTTTGCATAATTTTGTTTAACTGATAGACGTTAAGCGACAGACGAGAACGTACAATACAAAGAAAATATATGTCTCTTTAAAACACACAATTTATTTCAAACTTACCATTTCCGAGATTATTAATGGTTCCATTTGTTCAATATTTTGTCCTCTTCAAGTGCCGTCGATTTTATGTTGTTTCTCGCGATTGCATGGAGACAGTTTGGAATTTTAAGGCCAGCATATAACGTCCAGTTCTTAAACATTTGTCTATGGCTGTTCTCTATCTATAATTATCTACAGTTCTTAGTTACTATCAAACAAAATAAATGCGTTTCTTAAGAGAGTGAAGGTGATCACGAATGGCAGTAGCACAAAATGTCGTCCATGTTTACCATTTTTGTGTTAGTAACCCAATGTAAAAGTCTATCTCTTCACAGAAATTGTTTACAAAACTAACAGCTATCTGAGGAGACCACGGTCTCTTCCTTGAGTGTTTTTGCATGGAAATGCAGACCTTGGTATAATGCAGACGTCATGTCTCTTGGTTACAAATTCTCGTTTGGGCAGATGTCAGCTTCACTCCAGAGATTCACATCTACCTTGTCACATCCAGATTCGTTGTGCACCTGCTCAGCGAACAGCATATTCCAAGTAAAAAAGTGCAATATATCTTGTGGGATAGCACACACTGCTTACCATTGGATATACTAACTGCATGCATTTCTGTACCTCAGTCAGTCGATTAGAATGAAAACTAATGCACGTTATAACACTAATTTGGTTAACAAAACATTTCATCCGCGCATAAATGAACACCAGCATTCGTTAGAGATTGGATTTGAATGGAAAATGTAAATTTGCGGTTAGAAATGTCAGAGATCAACCGGGAACCATGGCGGTAATTCTTGACAGCTCACAGATAGAGGAAACACGCGAACTGTCTTACTTTTCTTATTGTGAACATGTTTTAAGGAAAGCTGCTAAGCAAATGAAGTGTATATGCGCAGTATGAACTGTTAGATTTTCTGTTAGTATAAACATAAAGAAATGCAATGACTGGCATTCACATCACTTTCTCTATTAACTCTTGTACAAAACATTCTTACATCATTTTATTATATCTGTTTCTTGTTAATCCTGACAAATTCTCATTCACATTTACATATTTGAAGGACTCAGTAGGTCAAGCAATAGTTAGATTTTTAAGAGCATATCACTATATAATGGCTTTGAAATTCCATGTTCTTTGCATGACCATGAGAAAAAAGCGAATAATGATTTTCTAGTTGAGAAAGAATATTACTATGTGAAAATTCAAACCAATAATAAGGAATATTTCGTAAACAATTTTTACATAAATCGTGATCTTTAACGCATCTACATGCTTTTTGTCTGTGTAGTAAGATTTTGTCTATCTCTTACGGTTTTTCAGTTACACAAAAGCAATTCTGAATAAATTGGACTTCAGAAGCTATTCCCAGGAAACACAAGATGTTTCATTTTTCAGGAAAATATCTTAAATATGTAATGTTAATGAAAATCGTTAGAACCCTTTTTTAGAAAATATGCTATCATGAAAACTTTTCCAGAAAAATTCCCCGGAAAAAAGAAATTTCGTGCAGAATGTGAGGATGAGTGTTTTTGATGCGTAGAAGGAGAGAATGTGAAATTTTTAATTTACTCAAAAGCACTGCATGGCCTAATTTAGTCAACTTCCAAAGAGACTGCGTTAGATGTCATGCTTTATATGATGAAATTAAAGGTATATTTTACAGGGAGGAAGTTACTGTAGTTTATTATTATTGTTACTATTATTATTATTATTATTATTATTATTATTATTATTATTATTATTATTTGATTTAGAAACTGTACGTGCGAAACTATTGCAGGAGTTAACTGCAAAGAATATTGTACAAAAATTCTCGAAAATTGACGGCTGTAAATACAAAACTAAATATGCTAGTTACATACCTACCTGGGAGACGCTCATTTCCTAAAACCACTTCAAGAGGATGAATTTCTGAAACTGTACCTGACAAAATTTGTGGAAATAGTGTGAGCTGAAGAACTTCCCAATTTTAAAAGTATTAATTTATCTCTAAGAACCATACAAGGAGTAAAGAAAACCTTTACAAAAAATTTAGAAAGTCAACTTAAACGCAATATAATAGTGAACTAAACTGCTATTAATAGTTATTGCACGAGCTCTGAACCGTAACTGCCCCATTCCCTCGCAGCAATGGCTTACTTCCGTGTTTCTTGTAAGGGTTGCATTGTGTTATATTGCCGCCCAAACACGACTTCTGGCCACTTCTGCCGTAGAACTAGGTTAACCCCGATCGAAGCCATCTGTATGATTAGCACCACCTACTAAAACAAATTTTGAATCGTAAACCAAAGAAATAAAGGGATGGCGGTCGGTTTTCATTTAATGGCAAGAAGGTTCCTGATGTCAGGACAAGCCAATGAGCCTAAACTCTGAAGTAGGACTGTAAAGCCTCGGTGCTGTATGTACTTCGGGAAAGTGTTTTAAAGACATACTCTGTATATTTGATATTGACCAGTAACATTTATCAGTGCCTCGGATATCGACCATCAGGGTAGGTATTTTATCAGATATGGCAATTCGTTACTGAAGCATGTTAGTGTCACCATACCGTGATGAATAGCCTACGTCATCCATCTCGACAACAGCATCAAACTTGATTCAGACTGAATGAATCAGGAATTAATAAAATAACAGGTCACACCAACGCATCTTCACTGAAGCCATGTCGGCAGATAAATCCACAGCATGATTCATCAGCTCCGGAGAAATTACGAAATCCTACTACCTGAACAGCTAGTTTAGTCCAATTCACTTCTGCTTCTATTACAGAAAATGAATCCTTCAACTTTGAAATTTGAAAATTGCGCTTTTAATCAATGCATTATTCAATTAGTGTCAGTTGAAAAAGTATGACCTTTAGAAAAATGTGTGCTGATTTCCGCTTATCTAAATTTTGAGGTTAAATATATTTTCTTATTGTAATATTTTTAAGAGAGACATGTGGATCGAAATGCACAGACTTCAGAATAATAATAATAATAGTAATAATAATAATAATAATAATATTAATAATAATAATAATAATAATAATAATAATAATAATAATGCTTTTCCTTCCCACTGTTAGTAGCATAGGTTAGTATTTAGCATTACATTCGATTTTCATTCATTTAGTATGCCGTGATCTGATAGCTAACGCAATAGAGATTTGATTTTAAACAACAGAAGTAAGAAAGTAATTATTACTTATAGGGGTCTTCAGATGTATACGGCCTTTGCCACCAGTCGCTTGTCTGCGCATAACGTCAATACCTTGAAGCGAGTTTATCACCAGTGCCACTGGAAGAGGATGAGGCAGTATTTTTATCACCTAAATGATATCAGACTAATTATATAATTTAAAATAATACCAGACCGCCTTTAAGCAATATTTGTATAATATAATATATAAAGTGTATATTATAGTCATATTATGTTTATATTATTATGTACATGTATAAAAACTTTATGTGAATGTATTACGTGGATCAACAATGTAGGAGCTGTGAGAATAGAAGTAAGCTGCTTTCCGTAGCAAACAGAATTACAAAGTAGAAGCCGAAGGTTGCTCGGAATTAGGTAACCTTGATACAACAATAAACTACAAAGATTAAAAAGGTTACTAATAGTTCTTGGAACAATAATAATGTAATATTAAAAACAGTTTAAAAATAGCCAATCAATAACTAGAAGAGCTAAAAGTTAAATAAAGGTATTCTATTGGAGTAGGCATAGTCAATCAGAAACTACAAATAGAGGAAATGTACAAATTCAAGTGGTAGACGCTACAAGAAAGGGTACCCAAGTGGTTTTGGTTCGGTACGGGCTCAATATAAGACATGAAAATTCATTACGGTGAGAATAATATTAAGCTTACCTGTTAAAAGTGGAATTAACAATAATCTCGCAGCTGTATAGTAGGATATATCAGTGAAGTGTTATTTAATCGTGTGAAGGATTAACAAAAAAGGTTAAATACAATTATACCCAAGTGGTTTTGGTTCGGTACGGGCTCATTATGAGACATGAAAATTCATTGTGTTGAGAATAATATTAAGCTTACCTGTTAAAAGTGGAATTAATAATAATCTCGCAGCTGTATAGTAGGATATATCAGTGAAGTGTTATTTAATCCTGTGAAGGATTAATAAAAAAGTTAAATACAATTATGAATTGTGTAAGCTTTCATTATTTACCCGTTCCAGCCCTGTTAAGAGGTACGTGTTCCGCAAACTAGTATGCCTAAGCCGAGGCATACATACATACATACATACATACATACATACATACATACATACATACATACATACATACATACATACATACATACATAAATAAACATTAAAATGAAAAGTTGGTTCCTAAACGTTGGTCGAAGGCCACCGAAATGTTTGCACCGAACGTGGGGCGAACACTCTTAGAAACAATCTACCGCAAATTGGCATCCATTACGTGCGTGGTCTAAAACAGCTTCATATTGTTGTCCAAACGTGATGCAACCGCAACAACAATTAAACCTCTTCAAGGACTAGCGAAAGTGGAAGGGGTGGTTGTCAAAGTTTCGAGGTCACCTTGGTGAATGGGGCTTAAATCTTACCTTTCCTGTATTTACATTTGGAACTTCTTTCGCTTGCGTCTCGAAAACTAGCAATCTCAGTATTATGCTGATAGGCAATTTAAATAATTGGATGGTATTGTATCTCGGTTTTAATGGCACACCCATTCCATTACAAAAAAAAAAAAGAACTTGTTCATTCTTTCTACAGCAGTAACTGAAACTTTATCATGTTTTGTCTTGGGACTTGATGAAATTTAGGGCAAGAACGCAGAAAATCATTCACACAGCGGCCAATATCATAACGATAGTACCCCTCAAATCCTTCCATTTCGGAAGTAGCACTCAACCATAAAATTTTGCGAACGGTGGCCAATTCTATTTCGCGTGCAAACACAAAATGTCCTAGTGAAAAGCATTTCTGCTTCGTACAATACCTGTTTACGAAGTCGGAAACGCATGCAGTCCGAGATTCATTTCCGCACCTCCCACTTCAGACATTCAGCTCGCTGAACTAATAATGACTCATTCATTTAAACCGACTGGCGGTAAAGGCTGAGGCAGTATTTTATATCACAACACTGTGAATGCCAGAGTGATTGTAGTGTAAATTAACATTATTGTATGACAATAATTTTAGATGTTTGTTAGCCATAAGCACTGTTAGGAAATAAGTTTACACGGCCTCACTGAAACTGACAATAGAAGTGGGTAACAATGAACCGATGGGGTGAGTTGTTTATCACTAAGAAGAGACAAACATATGACGTCAGAGTAGCGTGCGTTTCTTTAGAAATGGAGGGAATATCTTCCCTTGAGCATATGTGTTAGTAATTGTGGTTGGCTGACGAAACAGACGCTAATGTTGGCGCGATTTGGTAACGAATAGTAGCTCTATTATAATTTTTAGACATTTCGAGGTGAAGGAGTATATATTCTTGAGCCATATTCATGTTTCACGCAGTTCTGAAGAATCATTCGCGAGGTACATATAACGCAGTTCTATGGAATCATTCGCGAGGTACACATCACGCAGTTCTATGGAATCATTCACGAGGTACACGTCGCGCAGTCTTGAAGAATCTATCGTGAAGTGCACATCATACAGTTTGGAAGAATCTCTCGCGTCGTAAAGTTAGTTACAAAATGTGAAGAACGCGGCAACTAATACGACAGTAATTACATTCGGAGATATAACAGTTTCAGTCAGGCGTGTATAACGATTAAATATGTGAACTATTAATTAAGTTTGACGGCAATAAAAGTACGAAAATAAATTATTTTATCAGTGTTATCTTTTCATAACAACTCCTTTCCGTTTACACACCCTGCTCAGAGATATTTGCTCGACTGAGTAATAATAGCTAGCCGGAGAACAAAGCACCCAAGTCTTAAAGTAATAAAACAATAACAGGCGCCCAGTAAATAAGATAACAAGAGCTGAATAGTGCGACAAGGCTGAATAAATCTGAAGACCGCTTTTAATCTGTTACATTTTATTCATGCAACAATGTTAATAAATTCCAATTCCGAGTTACCTACAAGGAAACCACATTCGTAAAAAATCCAAAATGAATTTTGTTTATACCGGGCAAAAAAGGCACTCGCGTTCATTTTCAGCTGCCTAGTGTTTAGTCGACTTATAATAATGACTTTAAAAATACATATAGAAGCTAACCCGAGCGGCATGAGAAGATTAAAAGAAAAAGAAAAGGTAGGTATGTACATGTATGATGAAAGAAAACTCGGTGACCTTTTTAACCACGAATGTTCAGTTTGCTTCTGAGAAGGGAAACACAAAAAACAGAAAGGGAACTTTCCTTCTCCAGCGTCTCTACTAGTAAGTAAAGTTTGATACCACCGCGGTGGAAGAGAGTTAAAAGTGCATTTTGGAACGTTATTAAGGTAACAGCTGGCAGAGGAAGCCGGATATTTGTGGTTACCATCCCTATGTAACCTGTTTATTTTCCTGTACAACCTCGGTCGTAGAGTGGATTTAAGTAATACCTTTCAAAACGCTTTTATAACTAATTTACCACCACCCTGAATGTTATGTGTATTAATATTATGCCGTTATCATTTGTGGCAACGACACACGTTCATATGTTTAAATTCTCTGTTGATTTGTTTTTGCCTTCTCAACCAAGTATCCGCTAGGTAGAGGAAGTACTGCACTATACTTAAAAATTAAACCTCAAGATTTTACCGGAAATACGTATTCTGAGACTCGCTGAATCCCAAAGCACATTTTAATTTTCTCTACTACGTAAGTAGGAAAAGTATTGTGTTGCACTCAAAAATTACATTTCGAGATTTTACTGAAAATATATGTTTTGAAGCCCCGAACCCAAAAGAGATTTTGAGAAAAAGGTCCGAATTAGCGTCTGTGTGCGCATATACGTCAACAGCACAATTCAAAAACTAAAAGTTGGATAAATAACACATTTGGTATTTAAGTTCAGTAATATCGTCCAAATATACGGCACGAGTATTTTCAAGAAAATCCCTACACCTTAAACTGTACTTTAGATGGACCATGTTCGGAAATTCTTTGTTTTCTAAAATTGGCTAACGAGTTTTATTAAACTGACATATATTAAAGATATCTCCATGACAAATAAAAGAGTATATCCTGAATGAAAAGTATAAGGAATGTTTTTTACTTTGAAATAGCTTGTGAAGTCCTCTTCATTCGGAAGGTAATTTATATAACCTTGCATAATTAGCAAACGTTAAACCATAGATGAAAACATGCTGTAAAAAAATTAGGTAACTTTAAAATACACAATGTATTTCAAATAACTATTTTTGTGATACCAGCAATTTCCGAGACATCCCTTATTGATGGTTACAATTCCTCAATAGTTTGCAATTTATACTTTCTCCACCACATACATAGTAAGAAGAGAAGGTATTATATTACACCCAAAAATTAGATATCAAGATTTCACAAGAAATATAAGTTTGGTGGTCCCCCTAGATCCAAAAAAGAAGCATTTTTAGAAGAGATCTGTGTGTGTGTGTGTGTGTGTGTGTGTGTGTGTGTGTGTCTGTCTGAGCAGCGTAACTCAAAAAAGAGAAGTTCATAAACACCAAACTATGTATTTAGGTTCAGTATCTTCCAAAGATGCGATACGAAGATTTTCTAGAATATCCCCACCCCAAACTACCCTTTATATGGAAACTTGTTTGAAATGCTTGATTTTCTAAGAAATAGCGCTAAGGATTTTGATTAAACACCAAATACTTACACGACAGATAAAATGTATATGTTCGATTTTCTGGGAATAACCTTTAAATCTACTTTATTCGGAAAGAAGTTTGTATAATCTTGTATAACTGGTAAACGTTACGCGATAGACGAAAACATACCACACAGAAAAGTAGATCGCTTTAAAACACACAATTTATTTCGAATTCCCTTTTAGTGGCGTCAGCCACTTCCGAGAAATTCGTTATTCATTGTTCGAATTCTTCAAAACTTAGCCATTCCTTTAATCCTGTCGATTTTCACTGTCTCTTGCGATGTCATGGAAAGAGTAAGGACCTTTTTAAGGTCGGCGTAAGGTTCGAATCCTAAAACATTTGACTATCGCTATTCCCTTCGTATCTGCCACGAAATGTGTAACGCAGTTATTTCCGATAAGATTTATCTCGGTTAAAATGAAGTAGATAGGAAAATTAACTTTCATAATAATAACAAATTTGTACCCCTGTTAGCTATGACAGCTGCTGTGTGCTCAAAGCCATGTGGTTTATTCCTTTACAAATAAATTCCAGATTTTCTCCATTTTTGCTTTGAACAGCGTTTCCTGTGAATGACATTTTCTGGTATAAAAGAGACCTTTTCGTAAGAAAAAAAATCGAAATAGTTAAATCAAATTTTAATATGAGAAAGAACCTCTTACGTTTTGTGTTTTAAAAAGTAGTTGCTGATAAATTTTAACCAAAATGTGTTATAATTAAGAAAATTGTCATGTCCTTCTGAATAAACAACGTTATAGTATAAAGGTAGATCAGCAAAAATAGAAGGAATGCATATAAATGCCGCAACATTTCAGTGTAATATTTTAAGTATCCTCTGTGATAATGGGCCATAAGTTGATTTAACATTAGCAGGTAGGGCTTTTAGACTCCCCACAAAAGGATAAGAAAACGAGGGCTGTAAACAGGGAAAAACGTTGGTGTGTTTATTTATAGCAAAAAAGAACCTCATTGGTAAACATTAATAATAATAATAATAATAATAATAATAATAATAATAATAATAATAATAACAATAATAATACTGTTATCATATTTGAAAACATGTTTATTACACGCAAAATTCGTTTACGAGTTTATTTTAAAAGTTTATTTCCCGTGCTTAGAGTTACATTGTATCAGTTTTCATGACATTCCTGTACTCGAGGTTTAGCGATTGCAATTCCCTGAACAACAAGAGCAGGAGCTCTCTGGTTTTGCGCTTTCTAATAGCAAGACATTGAAATGATGCAAGAAACAAACGACGAACAAGAGCGTCTGCTAATGCAAACGATGCGCGCGCCACTCGCCTGGATAATAAATTCAGAATGTGAATAGCTTACTACCCCACCTCCACCTCCAGATGAAGATATCAGGCACGCCCGAGTTGGGGCAAATTGCAGTGTAGCCCTCCAGTGGGCGTTGCCAACCCTGCTGTCTAGCTGCCGTGGATAAGATCCAAGAATTTTTTCGGTATTATTACTCTTGTACATTTCGTGTACTAATCTCTCATATTCCAAAATTATGTAGCATGAGTCTGTCTGATCTGCACGTGACTGGGGAGAAACGAGAAGGTCTAATTGTTTCTAATTACACGCACTTGGTGCAAGATCGTGCATGCTATATATTGTTGAGAAAATGTAAACACAAGCTGACATACAAAAGCTACACTGCCATTTCCTTATGTAGCTTCATAAACTAACCTTAGTCTTGACGCAAAATAAACTTTGAGTATTACATTCACTTACTTTCTTCATCCAGATATCTATAAGTTATTCTTACGAAAACTTGATCAAGATAAATATTTCCAGAAATGGTTTTATTATACATTTCCTTTCAGCCACCCCCAAGTTATCGATTAGGCGTATTAGCAGGCAGGGTCCATAGTAAATACAAGAACAATAGAGTTCATCAACTGCAAGTTTTTGGCTCCTGCTACATCCACTGCAGCAGCCAGCATAAAAAGCCTCGTTACCGGCTGGAAAACATTTCCTCAGCTCTCACCAGGATGCGCACTGTCACCAGAATAAAAGGCACTATTTTGGCGGCAACGTCATCCCACGCGACTTACTTCCGTGTGTGCCTCGAGGTTAAAGCCAACGATCAAAAGAAGCAGAAGGACATCGTTTCCCGCCACCGATTGGGAAATACTTCTCCGCACTCTGTATCTTGGAAGCAACAGGCTCCACACTCTTTTGGCTTTGTCAAAACTATTTACATTGTATGATCGTAAGTAGCCTTTTAAATTCAATGTCTTATGTGTGTAGAGGTTAAATGATATTTCACTAGAGCGAGTTCATACGTGTTTTGATACATTGAAATTGTATTAAATTCGCAAACATAGTGCAGGAAGACTTGAATAAAAATATTTATTGAGAATATGGCCAGGGTAATTTTCTTTGTTAACGTTGTTAAAGTTTTGCATTAATATATTTATTACTATTCAGCTGCAAGAATTCCAGTGGTTTTATTCTATGGAAGTGTACTCAATCTTCGTTTTAATTCCTTCCTAACATCACTTCCTGTAAAGCAATTATTTTTCTGATAATACTTAAAACGTGAATGTGTCCTAGAATGGGCCCAGCACATACTAATTAAAGCTTATTACTTGCTGCGACTTGAATTCTGTTAGTTTGCAGATAATTGAAGTAGTGGATTAGGGGGATTTAACATATTTAAAAATTTGGGCATTAAAAATATAACACATTGCATAACTGTTACCGTTATTAGGTACTAGGGTAATGCAGTAGGCTTAAGTGATAGTCACATCATTTATAAGGGGCTTTAACTTTCAAGTTTCATTCTCCTTGCATAACCACCAGAAGAAATCTGATATGTTAAATTCACATGACTTTCTCCACTCTCTATCGTTTATTAGTGGGCATACAAACAATTCATACTAAAGCTTATTTTTCTATCTACTATATTTTAATCCAAAAATACCCTTGCGGAAACAGCTAAATTACGTATTTCGTTATAGATACAAAGAGAACAACCATGGTCAGTTTAATAACTACTGACAGGACTTTTAAGAGAATGGCCAATAAATGAGCAATTCAAACCTTTAATAACGCTTATCTCAGAAATGATTTATGCCACAAAAAATTATTTGAAATAAATTGTGTGTTTTAAAGAGATTTACATTTCTTGTGTAGTTCGTTCTCGTCTATTGTTACACAATATACAAAACTGCTTCCGAATGAAGAGGACTCCAAAGGTTATTCTCATAAAATTCAAGATAAACATTTTATTTGTTATGTAAAGTTCCTTAATACATGGTATTTTAATCAAAATCATTAGAACCTTTTTTAGGAAATAAAAAATTTGGAAAACGTTCAATGTTTTATGACAGTTTGAGTTAGGGTGATTTTGTTAAAAATCCTCGTGTCGTATCTTTGGAAGATATTGAACCCAAGTACCATGTTTGGTATTTATCCGAATTTTCATTTTTGATTTATGGTTTTCACAGGCACACACGGACATGTTTACAAAAAATGCTTTATTTGGATTCAGGGGGCCTCTAAACACATATTTCCGGTAAAATCTCGGTATGGAATTTTTTGAATGAAATGCAATAATTCCCCTACTAACCATACGTAATAGAAAAAGTAAAAATGTCTTTTTTTGTATTCAGGGGTCGCAAAACATGATTTTCGGTGAAATCACGGTTTCAAATTTTTGGAAGGAATGCAATACCTTCTCTACCTACTAGGTACGGCAGAGAAAGTAAAACGTGTAAGTATTTCAAAACTCAAACCAACAACAAATAGAATCTCGGAAATGGTTAAATTACAAAATGTGTTTGACAGAAATGGTGTGCTTTGACTGGATTTAAATTTGAAAATCTTATGTAATAAGATTTTGTTTATCTGCTACGGTTAACCAATAATAAAAACGCGCTTCAGAATGAAGTGTTCTTAGGGTATTCTCATACAAATGAAGAAAAACATTTAATTTTTCATGCAAATATCTTTAACACGTGTAATTATAATCACAATCGTTAGAGGTGCTTTTGAGAAAATAAAAAGTAACGAAAACTTTTTCATGTAAAGGATAGTTTATTTGAAAGACTTAGTGCAGTATCATAAGATCATCAAATACAAACTTAGTATTTAGCCGAAATTTCTCCCTTGAGTTATGGTGTTCAAGGGCAGACACACGGATACACACTCACACGTGTACACGGTGGCAGTTTTTATAGCAGTTTGATAGATTCTATAGGACGAAAGGATTGGTGTATAATGTTAAATACAAACTTTTCGTAAAACTAAAGGAAACATTCATAAAATTCACAATTGAGACTTGTGATTTATAATATTATTAAAAATTTATAATTTATATAAATGATTGAAGTAGATATAACCTTTACGATATTTGGCCCACGTTTTGGGCGTCAATTTAAAGTAGGTTGTATTGAAATAGTTGTATTATATTTCGACTGTTGGGGAGCCGAACTTGAAGTTCGTTGCAACAGCACGTATAGTACCCGCTTTCCGGTAGCCTTCGCCCCAAATATACCTTCCGTTGGCCTTTGTCCCCCATAAAATTGTTAAAAAATATTAATTTTGATTTTTCTTTAAATATTATATTTATGTTTGCCTCGGCTGCATCAATATTATTGTTAGAGACATGTTTCTCTTTGCAGGGTTGTGGTGCGAGTGAAGAATGTAGGCTTACAGAGATTATAATTTTACTTCACTCCTTTTATTAATGCTTGACACGATTTAAATAACACTTCACTGATATAGAGAGAGCTGTGAGATTTTTTTTATTAATTAATTGCGCTTTTTAACACGTGAAACTATTTTCGTCTCACACGAATACGTATTAAATTTCTCGAGGACGCATCTCGCGTCCGGTTAGGAACAATGTCTACAACCAACGCGTCTAGTTATGAGCACTGTCTACAAGCAACTGACTTGATTTCTAGCGCCTAAATTTATTAATTTCTGTATTTCAAGTCTTTGATTGACTATTCCTAATCCAATAGAATCCTACATTTAACTAAACCTTTTTCTGGTTGTTGATTGGCTATTTTATAAACTGTCACAAAAATTTACATTATTATTGTTGCTCCAATAATGACTATTAGCATTATTAACTTTCTTACTCATTATTACCTCAAGGTTACCTCATTGTTAGCAACTTTTAACCTATCATTCTCACAGTTCCTACATTATTAAATTACGCAATACATTCACATAACATTATTGAACATGTATACAATACTATAAACATATACAATAACTGTAATATACACTTTTTATATATTGTTACATACACATATTGGTTTAAGGTGGGCTGTTATTGAATTCATATATTATATAATTAGACTTAAAATCATTTAAGTGTTGAAAATACTGCCTCATGATGCATTTATTACTAAATCTGGGCCCACAGTAGACCAATACATAATCTTAAATCCCTAATACGACAATGAAGTTATACTTACGAACAGCATCTTACGGATGATTTCATAGGACACGGTCCATGTCGATTCTTTGCAGTGTATATGCATAAGTAATATCACCTTTAAATTCCGCACTGGCTGACTGCACTCTGAACTCCTTGCGCTAATTTTCCTCGCTACATAGTGGAGTTAAAGGAATAGAAATTACTTCATACAATTCGATTTCCTCTCGTTAGCGAGTCTCTCAGAAATGACAAGGCAAATTTTCAGTTGAATGAAACAGCGGCTTTCTCTGTACTTAGTAATCGCAAGTACAGGGTGTAGTTTAATACAGTTCATGTTAAAACCGGTGATACCAGACACTGCTCTGAAATAGTATATTGGGATACAAAAACGGTAATTGTGCATTGGAGAACAAGGAACATCTTACAACACCCTGTTATAGATTATATGAATTGGGAAGAAAACACAATAAAAATATCAGCTAATAAAACTAAAGTTATGGCATATTATGGAAAATTTCCGATATATATAAGATTGTTATCGAAAAAAGGTACATGAGCAACTTTCTGGTTTCAGCTATTTAGGTAGTGACATAAATCTAGACATAGACAAAGACTGAAAAAAAATTAATATACATCGTGTTAAAGAAAAAGCATTCCATATTATGAGAGGACATAGTATAGGCAAAAACAGGAAAATGTCTTTTGGTTCCAAAATTCATACCTTAAGAGCAATGAGTACTTGTTAATCATCGTTGTTGTAAAACACTTCTTCTACTGCAAGCATTTTACTATTACCTACGTATGACCTACAGAATGCAGTAAAAAAAATCTGATGTGTTACACTCACATAACTTTCTCTACTCTTGTACAACCTAATTTTACAAACGCCTATTCTCCATATGCTTCATGTTAATCGAGATATCGAGATGTCAATCTTATTTGTAATTTTCTTGTAGATGCAAGGGGAATATGGTAGCTTTTAAGCGATAGTCAAATATTTTATCGCTGGTTGCTATGTGGCGAATTCCATTCTCTTTGCATGTCCAGGACATAAAAAATGAATAACGAATTTGAGAAAAAGTATAAGTATTGGAAAATTTAAGGGAATAACAAGCAATATCTCGAAAACGGTTCACTCAACAAAAAAAATGTATATGATATAAGTTGTGTATTTTAACGCGATCTACATTTTTTGTGTAGTAACATTTTGTCTATCTCTTATGGTTTACCAGTTATGCAAAAGTCGTTCATAATGAAGAATACTTTTGGAGACATTCCCAGAAATTTCGAGATATACATTTCATTTCTTATGCCATTATCTTAAACATATGATATTTTCATCAAAATCGTTAGAGCCATTTTTGAGAAAATTAAAGGTTTCGAAAAATCTTCCATGTAAAGGGTAGTCTGGGGTGGGGGGATTTTCTTGAAAATCTTCGTGTCGCATCTCTGGAAGATACTGAACGTAAATACCAAGTTTGGTGTTTATCCGACTGTTAGTTTTTGAGTTATGCTGTTCACAGACACACAGACACACACACACACAGACACACACACAGACACACACACACACACACACAGACACACACACGGACATGTTTCCAAAAATGCTTTTTTTGGATTCAGGAGGTCTCAAAACATGTATTTCCGGTGAAATCTCGGTATCGAATTTTTGGGTGGAATGCAATACTTCCCCTAACTATACGTAGTAGAGAAAGTAAAAAATGAATAACGAATTTGAGAAAAAGTATAAGTATTGGAAAATTTAAGGGAATAACAAGCTATATCTCGAAAACGGTTCACTCAACAAAAGAAATGTATATGACATAAGTTGTGTATTTTAATGAGATCTACATTTTTTGTGTAGTAAAATTTTGTCTATCTCTTATGGTTTACCAGTTATGCATAAGTCGTTCACAATGAAGAATACTTTTGGAGACATTCCCAGAAAATTCGAGATATACATTTTATTTCTCATGACATTATCTTAAACATATGATATTTTAATCAAAATCGTTAGAGCCATTTTTGAGAAAATTAAAATTTTCGAAAAATGTTCCATGTAAAGGGTAGTCTGGGGTGGGGGGATTTTCTTGAAAACCTTCGTGTCGCATCTCTGAAAGATACTGAACCTAAATATCAAGTTTGGTGTTTATCCGACTGTTCGTTTTTGAGTTATGCTGTTCACAGACACACACACAGACACACACACAGACACACACACACAGACACACACACGGACATGTTTCCAAAAATGCTTTTTTTGGATTCAGGAGGTCTCAAAACATGTATTTCCGGTGAAATCTCGGTATCGAATTTTTGAGTGGAATGCAATACTTCCCCTACCTACTATACGTAGTAGAGAAAGTAAAAATCTGATGTGTTACACTCACATGACTTTCTCTACTCTTGTACAATCTAATTTTACAAACGCCTATTCTCCATATGCTTCAAGTTAATCGAGATATCGAGATGTCAATCTTATTGGTAATTTTCTTGTAGATGCAAGGGAAATATCGTAGCTTTTAAGCGATAGTCAAATATTTTAACGCTGGTTGCTATGTGGCGCATTCCATTCTCTTTGCATGTCCAGGACATAAAAAAAATGAATAACGAATTTGAGAAAAAGTATAAGTATTGGAAAATTTAAGGAAATAACAAGCAATATCTCGAAAACGGTTCACTCAACAAAAGAAATGTATATGACATAAGTTGTGTATTTTAACGCGATCTACATTTTTTGTGTAGTAAAATTTTGTCTATCTCTTATGGTTTACCAGTTATGCAAAAGTCGTTCACAATAAAGAATACTTTTGGAGACATTCCCAGAAAATTCGAGATATACATTTCATTTCGCATGACATTATCTTAAACATATGATATTTCCATCAAAATCGTTAGAGCCATTTTTGAGAAAATTAAAATTTTCGAAAAATCTTCCATGTAAAGGGTAGTCTGGGGTGGAGGGATTTTCTTGAAAACCTTCGTGTCGCATCTCTGGAAGATACTGAACCTAAATACCAAGTTTGGTGTTTATCCGACTGTTCGTTTTTGAGTTATGCTGTTCACAGACACACACACAGACACACACACACACAGACACACACACAGACACACACGGACATGTTTCCAAAAATGCTTTTTTTGGATTCAGGAGGTCTCAAAACATGTATTTCCGGTGAAATCTCGGTATCGAATTTTTGGGTGGAATGCAATACTTCCCCTACTTACTATACGTAGTAGAGAAAGTAAAAAGACATATTACTCTGTTACTCTAAAACAGCATAGTTTCTAATGCAATCTGCTTGCATTTAGATACAACCTGTAATTGCACAATCGCTGAAGGATCCATCATTTTTCGAACCATCTCTGTAGCTCGCTACAATATTGTGCCCATTCATAATAAGGCATGCTTCTGTCCGACGTCTTACGGAATTATGCACTCTCGCCACTCCAGGTTGGTCACGGATGCTCTGGCAGACATTGATGACGCCTTCTTATGGTGTTTGTACATCATTAATGGGGCTTGCATACACCAAAGATTTAAAGATTAAACTACAATCTGTACTTAGCCATGGTAGTGCCTGTGTTAATTTATGGCAGTGAATCTTTGATTGAGAAAAAAAAATAGAGAAAAGTAATATAAGATCAGCAGAAATTAATTTTTAAGGACGGTTAAAGACTGTTCAAGGAGGAGCACATAAAAAGCGATGAAATCTGGGAATAATTGGGAATTTATAATTTAAAAGAGAGCATTTAGGAACACAGAAAACATGGAGACAACACCGCAGGCGGATGGATGAAAATAAAATTCCAGCCATTGTAAAACAAATACAAACCCGTGGGTAGAAGAAATGTAGGACGGCCGAGAAAAAGATGGGGCTAATTCTGTGAATTCGGAACGGGCATATTGCCTCGGTCTTGAAGTGAAGAACAAGACGGAAGAGCGTGGAAATACAAGCCGGAAGTCGAGTATTCTCGACTTCGAGATTCACCAATGTTCTTAAAATATATGTATCGCATGCTATTGATTGAGGATAGTGAATAATAAAAATGTTGATAACGGGAAAATAAAATTAATCACTAACACTTGTTGAACATGGTTTCATTAGTAAGGTTATCAGCTTTAACATTGGTGACGAACTGGCGATCCATTATGCAGCCTGGGTTTTGACCTTGACAGAATCGGTAAGTTGTAGCTCTTAGCTGCTGTAATAAACAAATGCTAAACAAATTTAAGGAAATAAAGACAGATATGAAGTAAATACTAGAACTCAACTATCAAATATGATAATATCCAATGTATGCAAGAAATTTATAACACTTTAGAGGATGCAACACAGTTCATAAGCATAAGTCCGTTAAATTAGACAAAACACGCAGGTAGATTAGATTACTAGCACAAAATACAACATTCAATTTTCCACCAATGACTACATGTGTCGGTTTGGGACAGTATTTTTAACACTTAAATAATTTCAGTCTAATTATATAATATGTAAATTCAATAACAGCCCGCTTTGAAACAGTATGTGTATGTAATAATTTGTAAAATGTATGTAACAGTCATTGCATATGCTCATATTATTGTATCCATGTGTAATAATGTTTTGTGAATATATTACGAAATTAAATAATGTAGAAGTTGTGAGAAATAGGTCAAAAGTTGTTAACAAAGAAGTAACAATGAGGTAACCTTCCGGCAATAGTGAGTTTGAGAGTTTAAATGTTACTTGTGATTCTTGGAAGCAATAATATAATTTTAGTGACAGTTTATAAAATAGCCAATAAACAACCAGAAAAAGCTTTAGTTAAATGAAGGTATTCTATTGGAGTAAGATTACCCAATCAGAAACTGAAAAGGACAAAACTTTACAAATTTAGAATTCAGTTGCCTGCAGACAGAGTTACTAACCAGACGCAAAACCTCAAGAAACATAATATGTACTCGTGTGAGACGAAAAATAAGTTTACGTGTTAAAAAGTGTAATTAATTAATAAAGAGAATCTCACAGCTCTCTATATCAGTAAAGTGTTATTTAAATCGCATCAAGTATTAATAAAAGGAGTGAAGTAAAATTATAATCTGTGTAAGCCTACATTCTTGTTGCATCACAACCCTGCCAAGATATCCATGTCTCTAAAATAAATACTGACGCAGCCGAGGCAAACGTAAATATTAAGTACTTAAAGAAACAGTTTAATTACAAAGTGAATATTTATTTTAAACTTGAGGCAAAGGCCACCTGAAAGTACATTTGGGGCGAAGGCTACTGGAAACGCTTTACTATATGTGCGGTTGCAACTACTACAATTTTGGCTCGCCAACAGTTGAAATACAATACAACTCCTACTTCAAATCAGCTTTTCCATACGTGAAACAAAAAACATTTCTCAGGTTGTATATAAAAAAACCACCGAAAAAGATTTCTTTAGTAGCATTACATCATGAAATTTTATTCACGTTGATATTTATTAGCCCTGTGACTTATTCCAGTATCCTCTGTCATATACTGATGAAAGGGAATCTATGTCTTTAAGGAGGTGATTTTATATACGAATTATTATTTTTTTCGACAAAAAAAAAATATTCGCTCATGGAAGGCATTGTTTTTGAAGTACATTTTATAATATTTGTTTCCTTCTAAAATGCCTGTCTTCGTCATCGTTAAGCGTTTTTTATTAATATTTGAAAAATAACGAAATATGCATGCTTGTTTTCTGGAATAGATAAATTGCGTTGCGGTGTGGTTTGCCTTCAGCGGTGCTTGCTGACACCACCGCCATCGTCGTCTTGCATTAGTTTCTACACACTTTTGTAATGCGACTCTATAAATGTATTTAAAGGTATTTTGGGTCGATAGTACTCGGAAATTAATAAAAATAATGTAGTTTGTTTTGTATTTTAAACCTTCAATTTTCCATTTCAATTCTTTTCTTATTCCAATATACTTTGTGTGCTATATGTTACTATTCTCATTTATTATGATTTTATATATATATACATATGTATGTATATATATATATGTGTGTGTGTTTACTAATAAGTTTACTATAAAACATGTTTACTAATCACATATTATCTGATATTTATGATATCAGATGTAATGTATTAATAACTAACAATATGTTTACCATAAAACATGTTTACTAATCACACGTTATCTGATATTGGTGATATCAGATATAATGTATTAATAACTAACAATATTACATGTAGTAATAATTAATACTTCGCAAAGCATTTATTACTTCGCGTTGTAGCGTTAACATGCTTTGCTTCACTTATTCACTTTCAGCTATATTACACGGAAAATGGTCGCCATGTTTTCAAAATATTCATATCATTTCTACATAAATGTGTCTTATTTCACGCTTCTCGTAAAAGAGAAACTTGGCTTTGCTGCTCGCTACAACAATGATAATTACATTCCATATGCAAAACCGTGCAGGAACATTAATTACAGTGAATGATTTTGAAACTACACCACATTAGTTATATTATAGATATGTAGGTGTTGATAAGTATATAATTTATCATTTATCAATTGCTGCTAAATGTTTTGACTTCACCAGCTCGTTCTGTAGTTCACCATACATTCACACATACCCTTGTAGCGGGGAAACATTGTTCCTCTGGTTGATGTCCTTTGCTGCAGTGTCCTGGTCTCCGGCTATTGCTGCTCAGCGGCTCTGATTTCTGCATTCCTAATAATTTACCTATTTAACTAATTTCACGGGTCTCAGGGGTTTGTAAGTGAGGCGAATTAAAATACACTGCATTTCCTTTAAATGTGTGTTTTGTTATGAAATAAATACTTAAGGGCGACTAGCTTTTCCCATCTTTAACATTTCCCACCATAATAATAAATTAGAAAGCTAATCTAACTGCACAGTCGTCCAGAGAGTATCACTGTGTGCCAAAGAGATTCTATAAGAGTGAAAATCTGGGCCTTCCTTCCCTTTTTTATACCCAAACTTAGGGACGCTCACCTACACGCCTCAAAATGTAACGACATTTCTCAATTGTTCCTCAGACCGCGTTACCTTATTATGTATAAAAGTATTCTGCTCTAAAACTTTTCGTATACGTGGCCCAGTGACACGCCTGGAAGCAGATTCAATACATCTTTCTCTTTCCTTCCTATATGTCTCTTTCTATTTCTCCTTATTTCCTCCAGTTCCTTGCTCATTGGCTTGGTGAAAGGTGGCCTCTGCCTAGAATTATCTTTTAGCTGGAATTATCCAGCTCGCCCGTTCCTTACTTATCTAATTACAATCTGATTTGTACATTTCTTGGTTAAATATTCTAACATCTTTCTTGCTGAATTAAATTATTATATACAATTCTTGCTATATATTGATTTATATGTATATATATATATATGAATAGTGTGTTTTAAAGAGATCTACTTTTTTGTTTTTGCATGGTTTCGTCTATCGCGTAATGTATACCAGTTATACAAGGCTATACAAATGCTTTTCGAATAAAGAGTATTTCACAGGCTATTTCCAGAAAATTCAAATATATATATATATATATATATATATATATATATATATATATCCCCTTTCACCCCGAAAGGAAATACTCATAGCTCAACCACTGCAGCAGCCGGCAGCAGAACCAACATCACATATTGAAGACAATGGGAAATGGTTGGAACTATATTCGTGTATCAGCTGCACCATCATCGCGTCATCAATGATATTGCTGCAAAGGAAGCTTTAGGTAAGGAAAGCACTTTCTGGGGATTTTTAGATCCTCATATTGTCGTAGCCTCTCTTCTAAATAATACTCAAAATGATGGTGAGCTACTCGCTTGCAAAGGGGTACCGAGAAAATTAACAAACTTCTAACATGGCGAGGCTACGACGAGGGACGCAGCTAAAGAAAGTGTAGAAATATTATCAATCACTAGCAAAAGGGACGCTACATGGCTCACAGGGAAGGAAGGAACTCTACACTATCATAATTAAAACTGCAAGAGAATGGATGGATGGTTATTTAATAAATAAAGACGGATATCTTACATTCTTAGCCCACATGTCTGCCGGGCGAGGTCGCCATGCTTGCCTCACACGGAGATGGCAGTTCTACGTCCTTGCTGCTTGAAGGTTGCCCACTGACTCTCTGTGTCCCAAGCCACGCTACTAAAGCGTCGGGGACGCCAAACAACTCATCCCTCCTAAGATTCCTAGTTCCCCCTACCCAAACTCTAACTGCCATCTCGAATCCCGATGACCAGAGAGACGTATGTGCTATAGTCTCTGCATACGTCACATCTCCCCCTGGTTTCAATCAATGAATAAGGATATATTTATATATCTAATTATCAGGTCGAAACTGATTGCAACAAATTTGCTTCTTACTTATAATAAGGAGAATTGATATTTCAATACTTTTTGAGTGCAACCGAGATCGACGCCCTCGTCCACACAAGGCAAATATTACACAAAAAAACAATTATACGAGCAAAAAGGACATACAAAGATAAAGAGGAAAAAAAATATTGATACATGTGTATGGAACACCCCAAAAAACATAAAAACTTATACTTGGCATATTTAAGAGTCTCGAGTCGGAACGGATCATGTATCATTAGAGCACTTATGCTCGAGCACCCCGCACACGCACACATACCACGCTGCCTCTGTCACACGCACACTGCACTGCACCTGGGTTGATGTCCGACGTAACAGTTTGTGGGTGGAGTTTGCAGATCACCCACAACGACGAATGATATCCTGGTTGTAAAGTTTTTGAATCTGCAGGTCGTTGGAGATGAAGAAGGGATGGGCAGTCGCTGGCTTGGACTGCCCCCCAAAATAGTGGTTCCTTATGCCACTGCAGTGTAGTGGCTGCACGGCATCTCTCCTGTGGTGTCTCTGGAACCTCTGGCGTGAAAGGTGGAGGTGCTCGTCTTATCCGCTCGAGCTCAGCCATCAGCAAAATAACTACAACAAAAACCACAGAAGGTAGAAAGGGTGCTCCAACAAATAATCACACATAAAAGAAATAGTATGTCATTTACAATCAAATATTTTAAATGTTCAGAAGGTTTGCAGTCAATAAATTCTGTTAACATGGGGCAAAGAGAGAGAGAAAAAAATGACTACATCAGGGGGTTACCATCCAAAATTTAACACACAATGCTTTAAAATCCAAACACAGAATCACAAAAGAACCAAAACACATTAACATTATATCAGTAGCATTCATTGTTTCCATACAATAACATAACAGAAAAATATAAACTTTTTTGGGATCCCAATATTATTTCTTAACCAGCTGGTACTATTAATGAAGAGAAAATAAGTGCACTTACAATACATTCATACATGACAATGAAATGGAAGCATTCACACTGACCATGGCCTAAATTATACACAACACTCACTTAACTAGCTACTCAAAGCTACTGTATGCATTACTACAAACTTCAAAAAAAAAAAAAAAAATCCACGGTACATATTCAAACTACAATAATCATACTCTACTGTCACTAACACAAATTCTCCTCTACATTACTATCTTATTCATCTCATTATTGTCCTCATCAACTCAATCATCATCATCAGTATTTCAATCAGTATCATTACTTCAGTCATCATCATCATCATCATCATCATCATCTTTATCTCAACTTTCAACTTTCTCTTGGACAGTAATTACTGCGAAAACACAACATCTTTACTGACGTGTCTCATTCAACATACTGAAAAGTCAAAAATATCTGACATAGGCATAACCTTAAAGAAATCACATTAAGATTTCAGGAATGACACAAATAACATGACATTATACTGTTGCATCCACATCCTCCGAATCAAAATTAAGCTGGAAAAACAGGTGGTATTAAAACTTGCTATCTAAGATGGCAATAAACTTGTTGCATAAACACAAAAAAATTATTCTCATTGCATTCAGTTCAATACATTACCTCACTCGTGTGAATTCATCACACACGCTATACTGGGCACGTTACAGCAACACCAATAAGCAAAATCTCTCAAATCATCACATCAATCAACTTTCCAAGTACATGTAGCCCTCCTGAAAAATCAACACATTTACACTTCAACTATCAGGGTTACACTTCCTCCACCGAAGCTGACATCATCTCATCTCTTCTCTCTTTACCACCGTCGGGGTTACTCTTACGCAGTTCCACCGAGGCAAATATCCACTCATCTCTCTCACTTATCTCACACTACACCGTCGGGGTTACACTTAGGCACTTCCACCGAGGCAAATCTCACATATATCACATAACCTCAAATATACACATACATGCACACACTATTCATGCAACAATTTTCTGCAAATAGAAGATCACAGCATCATAATGAAACCCAAAATCAAATCAAATCAAATCAAACCAAGTGCAACAGAACAAAATCACATCATTACTCAAAACAATACTGTCACATAACATTCCTGAAAATGAAAGCTCAATTAAGCACCCGGTACCCAAACACATTCCTGCAGCATAACATAACAAAACAAATAATTTACAATGCCCAAAACATAATTCAAAATTTTAGGTTACACGAAAATAATAATACGCTTTTAATTTAGCAGAGACATTCATAGCACACATTATTCCTGAAAAGCAAAGCTTAATTAAGCATCAGTCAGTGAAACAATAAAAATTTAGCATACCTTTGTGATTTGTAAAACTGTTTCATTCGTCTAAACTTTAGCACACACAATGTACACATACTTACAGGTTATGTTTGTTTTTTTCTTTACCACAAAATTCCAGTGCAATTTTCCAAAATCTGGTAACACACATATAGTTGATTCATTAACATCCACGTCGTACTGATCCATATTGGAGTCACATTAAGCCTAATTAGGTGAAGATACTGGCAAGGCTGATAGTAGCTCCTGAAACTTTTACATAAATGAGTAATTGTGAAGCATTTTCCCCCCAAAATATGCATTGCGTAACTAAATAAACCAAACTTGGCAACGGTGGAGCAAAATTATCATCATTATCTTTACCACTATTCTTACCGCGAGTGTACAATGCAGAAAAAAAAATTTCAATATTTATACTCGACTTCTTTCATTTTATTACTTTAAATATTTCAAACAAATGCACCACACTTTTTATACACACGCAAGTTTTAAACACACAACACACGAATTTTGAAATATTTGCTGCACTTTCAAGTTGTTAATACTTGCAAGATGAGGCAACCAATAAATGCAATGTTACGTAGACCAGCTCACACACGCAACTATATTATCAAAGTTACAAATATCGCCCAATTTTCACAACCACTTTTCACAATTCACGAAAATATATACTTCAAAATAACCAGCACGAATAATTTAGCACAGTGATAGAATTTAGTAGAAGTGAAGCCAAAGTAAGGGGAAAATGGAGCCAGGAGTTTTAGCGTCGTGCCGACAGACAATGGAGCAAATATAAATATGAACTTAAAATTAAAATTTAGACACGGGACTTTCAGAAAGCAAAGCAGCAAGAATTTAGAATATAGAAATCACAAATTATGCCATCAAAATCCTTACCCTTAAGCCAAGAAACAGATTCACATTTTTAGCGACCACGTGGAGGACCAAAAACCTTTACATTTTACAGAGAAAAAAAATGTGCACTTAAAACCTCAGAAAAAAATTAAATTATGCCCGGCCCTCCACCAATTGTCGTCGCCTCTCTTCTAAATAATACTCAAAATGATGGTGAGCTACTCGCTTGCAAAGGGGTACCGAGAAAATTAACAAACTTCTAACATGGCGAGGCTACGACGAGGGACGCAGCTAAAGAAAGTGTAGAAATATTATCAATCACTAGCAAAAGGGACGCTACATGGCTCACAGGGAAGGAAGGAACTCTACACTATCATAATTAAAACTGCAAGAGAATGGATGGATGGTTATTTAATAAATAAAGATGGATATCTTACATTCTTAGCCCACATGTCTGCCGGGCGAGGTCGCCATGCTTGCCTCACACGGAGATGGCAGTTCCACGTCCCTGCTGCTTGAAGGTTGCCCACTGACTCTCTGTGTCCCAAGCCACGCTACTAAAGCGTCGGGGACGCCAAACAACTCATCCCTCCTAAGATTCCTAGTTCCCCTACCCAAACTCTTAACTGCCATCTCGAATCCCGGTGACCAGAGAGACGTATGTGCTATAATCTCTGCATAGTCACAATATTCGGATATCTCTTCCATCTATTCCATTCGCCGTCTTTGCTATTATAATGAACCAGTGGACCATCTGTAATAATATAAGTGATAATACCGTTGATATTAACTTAACCAGTAATAATATAAAACGTACCATTTTCAAACATTCCTATGTATTACATTCACATAATTTTCTCTACTTTCTATGGTTTATTAATGTCTATACAAACTATTCTTATGAAAGCTTATTTTCCTACTTAATTTTAATCAAGATATATATTTGTATAAATGACCGTAAATTACACATTTCCTTAGGTATACAAAGGTGATAGCAATAGTCAAATGTTAGGATCTAGACGATATATGCTGAGTAAAATTCCATGCTTTTTCCATGCAATCGCGAGAAGCAACTGAAAGGACTTGAAAGTAGTGAAGAAAGTATTGTTTATTTCAAACTATTAATAACTGATATTTCGGAAATGATTATGCCACAAGAAAGGTTATTTGGAATAAATAGCGTGTTTTAAATAGATATACTTTTTGTGTTTTTACATGGTTTCGTCTATCGCTTAACGTATACCAGTTATACAAGTCTGTACAGGTTTTTTTTCTCGAATAAACAGATTTAAAAGGTTATTTCCAGAAAATTCAATATATATATATATATAATGTGTGTGTACATATACAAATTTATTTGAAATGTAAATATATTTTATATATACTATTTTAATCAGATTCATTAGGGCTATATTGAAACAATAAAGAATTTTGAGAATTTATCATGTAAAGTGTAAATGGGGGTGCAGGGATTTTCTTTAAATTATTTGTGTGGCATCTTTGGATGATACTAAACTTAAATACCGAGTTTGGTACTTATCCGATATTTTAGTTTTGAGATATGGCACTTACGGACCTTTTTCTATAAACGGTTTATATTCAGGGTCTCAAAACACGCATTTCCAGTGTAATTTTTGGGTATAATACAATACCTTCTCTACCTACTGCATGGTAGAGAAAATAAAAAGTTGGGTATTATGATGTGTTAAAGCTTAAAGGTAAATTCCTTGAATCACATAATAATCCTGTGATTATTAATTATTACATAAAACCGAAAATAAGGTTATTAGATATGTGTTTCTAATATGCCATCAAAGAATATTTTGAATTATTAAGCTAAGATAAGCATATATGCACTTTATATATACAGGGTGCTCCGAAAATACTCGTTTAAAATAATGCAGGTGGTAGAGAATGTAAAAAAATATTGTCACACCACTGATTGTCGTATCTGTTCGAAGACTCCTGGCATCTCCGCAATGGTACCAGCAGCGAAGGCAATTCTAGCGTTGAGGTCTTCTGTTTCATACACCAGAGCTGCTTCATATGCCCCCAGAGGAAGAAGTCCAGACAAATGGGCTCAGGTGACGGGTGGCCAGGCCACAAGGCCACCTCGGCCGATCCATCGATTCTCTCAGACGATTCCTCACAGCAATTCTGAAATGGGCTGGCGACCCATCGTGGCTTTGTCTAACATTCAGGGACACATCCTCCAGCAGTTCTTGTAACACATGTTCCATGAAGATACGATAGCTCCGTCCGGTGAGGCTGAATGGAAGAATGAAGGTCCAAGCAACTTATCGCCGAGAATGCCGTGTTTCGAAGCGGAGCCAATCGTTCGTACACAAAACAGGTTTGAAGGCCAGTACACATTCCCAGTCAGCGACACCGACACAACAGCTAACCCATCAAACTATCAAACAGTTACCTAATATTACGAGTTGACTTCAGAGACTATATGTTTCTTATGGAAACACGTTTGTTTTGGTGTTCTCTACTCCTGTATTAACTTGAGGAGTAGCTTCGGAACACCCTGTATATCTTGTAATATACCCTTATGGAGCTAAATTACTATAATGGATTGTATCTTTGATATTTGGCATGCACCACAGTAAATGTTGCGGCAATAAATAAGTACTTTACATTGCATTATTTAATCTGTTGAATTATATAATTTACAGAAGTTTTAGCTCTTACAGCTTATTTACCTAACAAAGCATTCTGGTGCCTGTGTACTTAAAACTGAGATATTGATACCAATTTGGGAAGAACTGTAAACGGACTATACGCTGCATACTCTAATTTGTCTTCAGAACTAATCACAATAAACAAATTATAGCAGGATTTGACCTTGAAATTTGTGTTCCCTTTTCATTCTTTTTAAACTACTATTTAACTACTCTTCCTTTATTCTAATGCCGGTATGTGTTTATTACCTCTAAAGCTTATTTATCCTGAAAAGTTGAGGGAAAACTTGTGCTTTCGTTTATAGGCAGGTAAGTTATTTTTTCTGTGCAATTTTAAAAGCTGGTTTTAGTAATGAGAGTACTAAAGAACGCGTACATCTTATGTAGGAAGAAGTTTTTAAAAAGAACTTTGTAAACAGAAAGAGTGGAACGGAAACTGTGAAACATGTCACACAAAACCCCTTTTGCTTCAGTCTTCTCAGGGGAGGTTTTAAGGATTTTAATTCTCGGTGACGTATGACTAAATTTAAGCAATCCTTTTGAAGTTTATTTCAGGAAGGTGCACCCTTGAGAGATTCTTCTTTCTGCACACACAGTATGAGAAGCTTGGGATGATGCAAACATAAGCATACATGGGATGTTAAAGAGCTTTGCTTCCTTTTCCAAGCATTTAGACTTCCTTGCCATTTGCACATGCCATTCTCTTAATTACACACTGTGCCTGGCTAAGGTTTTGTCAGATTTGTCACGTGTAGGTGTGCCACAGCTATAACAATGTGCGTTAGTGAACTAAAAATATAGTTCTTTCTCTACCTAAACCAAGTACTGGGTTTGCTCATCTCTCAGGTAAAACTTCAGCTGTTGGAAGGGGTTCACAGTATGCTGAGCTCATGCCGCGAGTGTCGCATACAATAGAAAACGCCCAACAGTCCTTCACTATCGCGCATTACCCCTCACTTGCCTGTTGGTGATAACCGAGTGGTCTCTCAAAGAGGCCATGCACGCAGCCTCAAGCGCTATTATGCCCCATATTTTGGCATTACTCTAGTTCGATGGTCCGTATAAAACGGACCACCCCTTGATATCTGCCCTTCTTATCTCCTCAGCTTCCAGGAAAAAGGATGCTATGCATACACCCTACGCATAGCTAATCCTTCGTATTCGCATAGTATATGCTGTTAGGTCTCAAAGTCCCTCCCACATTTCCTAAATAAAGGGTCTTGTGTAAGACCCATTATCCATTGGTGTCTGCGCAGGGTGAGGAAACCCACAACCCCTCTGAGCTTAACTCAGTTCAAATTCAGGAGAAACTGTAGCACTTTCCGGTGAGGCACCGAATCATGGGCCTGCCTGGCAGTGGTTTGCTTACTCTAGATCTCAAGACGAGCCCTCGCCGAAAGCTGGGTTATCTCGTACTTGAAGTACTAGCAGACACTCCACAATAGGGCTCAGGCCCCCTTACTTGCTTTAAATCAAGTAAACACTAACTCCTTCCACTGGCTAAACCCCTACCTGCTTGAAAGGACTCCCCTACTCACTGTTTTATTTGCGGATACACAAACTATTCTTGCTAAAGCTACAACAGTGATAGTCAAATGTTTAAGAACTGGCCTTAAAACTCTATGACATCGCGAGAAACAACTGAATGTTGAAAGGACTTTAAAGAATGACTAAAGATTAACAATTCGAACCATTAATAAAAACAAGTTATTGGAAATAAATTGTTGTTTTAAAGAGGTCAAACACTTTTTGTGCAGTACATTTTCGTCTATCGCTTAACGTTTACCAGTTATACTAGATTATAGTAAATTCATTTCAAATGAAAAGGACTTCACGGCTATTACCAAAAACTTCAGAATGTCCTACATTTTATTTTTTATTTAATATTTTAACATGTGGTATTAAAATCAAAATTGTTAGCCTTTTTTAGAAAACCAAAGGTTTCGAAAAATGTTCTATATAAAGGGTAGTTTAGGTCCAGGGATTTCCTTGAAAATTTCGGTGTCGCATCTTTGGAGGGTACTGAATCTAAACAAAAAGTTTGGTATTCATCCAAGTTTTCGTTTTTGAGTTATGCTGTGCACAGACACACACCCACACAAACACGGACCTTCTAAAATGCTTTTAGGAGGGGGCTCAAAAAATATATTTCCCGTGAAATCTCGGTATCAAGTTTTTGCGTGGAGTAAAATACTTCCGCTACTTACTATACTTAGTAATGCAAAATAAGGCATTGCTATCCACACAACAGGCTATCGAAATTTTACCAGAAATGCGTGATATGAGAGCTTGAATCAGAAAAAAAAATACTAAGTGTGTGTGTGCCTGTGAGCAGCGTAACTCAAAAATGAAATGTTGGATAAATACCATATTTGGTATTTTAAATTCAGTATCTTCCAAATATATTATACAAAGATTTTCAAGAAAATCCCCCACCCCAAAACACCCTTATAAGGAATTTTTTTCGAAATGCTTTTTCTTCCCAAATTATGCATGAAACGATTTTGATTCATTCGACTATATATTTAACATATTTATACGACAAATAAAACGTATATCTTGAATTTTATTTGAATAGCCTGTACAAGCTTATTCATTCGGAAGGGATTCTGTAATTATGTAACTGGCAAACCATAAGCGAAAGACAAAAACGTACTACACAAAAAAATTTAGATCCTTTAAAATAAACACTTTCTTTCAAGTAATTTCTTTTGGCGTGCATTAACTACTTCCTAGATATGTATCCATTATTATCGGCTGAGTGTTTCAATAGTCATTTTTAATGCTGATGCTATGCAACTGTTTCTTACGATATCATAGCAAAACAATGGAATTTCAAGGTCAGCATATAGCCACTCGTTTTTAATTATCTGACTATCAATTCTGTTTCCTCTATGCTCCTTTTTACCTACAACGAAATGTGTAATTTAATTATTTCTGCAAAGGTTTATCTCGATTAACATAAAGTCTAAAGAAAAATAAAAGCTTTCTACAGTTTGTAGAAGCTGCATAGAAATAAACCGTAGTGGGTACAAGAAGTTTTGTGAATGGAAACCTGGTTCTTTTTCTTGGGATTCTATTGAAGTTCTTGAAATTAACGTAAGGCACACATGAATCACTAAAAGAATTGACGAGAGTTGTTCTCTGAGGACATCAATAGAACAGACAATACGCGTCATTACTGTATATTAACTATATTTAGTTAAATTAGAATATAGAACTGTAAACTAAGCAATGTAACCCTTACAGGAACGTTGTTCCCACTACTCTCGGCTAGTAAAACTAGGCTGGTATTAGAAATAACGAGAATAACCCATAGGGATAAATCACGGACGTATTCCCCATCAGGATAAATCAGTAAACAGCGATTGAAGCGCAAGAGGGTTTGGATGCAAATAACTGTAAATGTAAGCCTGAATTATTGTCGTAAGAATAAAGGAAGGAGAAAAATTTCCATAATGGCTGCTTAAGCTGTTATTTATTACTTTGTCTACCAAGTACATAGCAGGTAGCGAAGGTATTGTATTCAACCCAAAAATTCGGTACGGAGATTCTGCGAAAATACATGTTTTGAGGCCCAGAATTAGACAAAAGAGCATTTTTAGAAAAATATGCATGTGTGTGTGTATGTGTGTGTCTGTGAACAGCATAACTCAAAAACAAGTAATGCTACACGGAAGATTTTCAATAAAATCCCCACCCACAAATACCCCTTAAATGCAATGATTTTGTAACAATGGCTCTGAAGCTTTTGGTTAAAATATCATATATAAAAGATATTTACATTAAATTCCCCAACTGATTCGCATTTTTACCGGTAAACCACAAGGAGATGTCAAGTTTTATTGACATACCCCAATGGCGACCTGCAATGTTTTAAGTACTTTAAGTCCCGGGTTTCAACCACTATTAGGTCAATTAATGGAATTAATTGTTCTTCCACAAAAGCCGTGTGTTGGGCAGGGTTGGAAAGGTAGAATAGAATACTGAAAAATTCAATGCCATAGCCGGGATTTGAACCACAGATCTCCCTGTCTCCTCTGGTTGCTCTAACCACTGAGCTAGAATTTAAGATCTGCTTGTGGTTTACCGGAAAAATGCGAATCAGTTGGGGAATTTAATATTGTGCCAGCGTGTTGCCATGGTAACATGTCGGAGCACTCAAGAGTAATAAACATTGGAAAGCATAATATTGTGGGAACGATTTCTTTCTCATTGAAACTTATTAGATTTTGTATCTCATACTCAGATAAGGTTACTCATACAAACTGCATGTTCAATTTGCATCGTTAGATAAGAGTTTTAGGGAGCTTAACTGTCCAGGAGATTATTTCTGGGTGAACCGGGAGATTTCCATCAGCTATACAACACTCGGAGAGTCCCAGGGGGGTCTAAATGTGATATTAAGTCTGGAGGGTAGTGTAATTTAGACTCTTCCTTCTCCTTTCTCATACGCACAGAGGAAGTTGTATCTTAAGCAGAAGGCATAATTCAATGACTAGCGAGCAGATACACTTCCTCCCCTCTCCACCAATGGGGTGCCTGCACCAAATTCACTGTAATATTGCAGTAATGTGTTGCTTGTCTGCACTCCTGGCTTCACCGTATGCGTAGGTATTAAAATGTCCAACGGCTCTAAAGAGTGGTGTTGTTTTGGCAAATAAAGAACAATGAAATTTCTTCTACATTTTGCAACCAACAGTTATATTACGTTAACCATGTTGCATTTTACATTCTCTATGTCAGAACACTCAAAATATATCCGTATTTTCATCTTTGTTCTATTTAAATGGGCACATAGTATGCAAAGAAATTTTATGCAATTGCCATACTTTGAAATGTTGCAATATAAAGCGATTTCACACAATATTCATATCAAGAATTAACGCTTATATCAGTATTTGAATCTTTTAACTAAGATTTCTTATTCAGTAACAAAATGCTCACAACTCCCAAATAATATAATAGATTTTAGTGAATTCAGAAAACAGCGAAAAACACACAATGGGATAGAAATTACAACGGTGAGAGACCTCTCGCGCACCGCGACCTACATAGATCTATTGTGATTATACCCCCCAGGAGGAATGAGTAGAAGTATAGAAACCACACGAAGCTACAGGCCGCAGGCAGACAGAGCACAGAGACGCGCTGAAGTCCCTAACATTTCCTGACTCGGAGAAGCCGATGAACGACCATTGCAAACAGGAAGCCCTCTAGTGTCAATGTAGAATAATCTTTCCTTGGAATAAGCATCCACACCATCTATCCGGCACCGCCCCACGTCACGAAACATGAAAAGGAAACAGAATTAATGTAGATGCGGGAAAGAAAATCGCGTTAGAAGAGTAACCTCTGCAGCATTGGCGTAACGTCTAGGGAAAACAACGGAAAACTTCAGATCAGAGGGGGTTGTCGGTGGGGATTGAACCCGGGACCTCCCGAATGCGAGCCTTAGACGTTATAGTAAGTAAAAATACATGATCGTTTTTATGTACGCAAAAATTTTACAGGGTAAATGTTGGAGCTTATATCAGTTCCTTTTTATATGAAATATTAACTCTTCCTTGGTGCATAGTGATAGTCGTTTCCAAATACAACGGTTTCTAAATGGATTCAGCGATGGCACGCGACTACAGACACCATAAGCCAGTGCTGACCTTGGCGTGAGTTATAAATCTGCCGCCTAGTTTGCAGTCGTTGTTAAGCTGTTCCGGGTGTTTGTTTACCCCTTGAAGATGGCAACCAAAGAGTTGACCGAAACGTCGGGTACACATAATTTTACCCCTAGACCACGGCCTTCCAACTCGGAAGATTAACTCCGGCCGTGAAAGCCTTCGCACAGATTTTATTGCCTTCATACATGCTGCATATTAATGCCAGTCTGTTATGCTGAACAGAGATGCTCATAGACAGTACAATAAATTATGGATTAACATTTCCTTCCGGGTCGTGCATAAGATCGCATTACGAATAACAAAGAAGGTACCCAAACAGTTGTTTTAAATATGTAAATTTTCGGTAACAGCCTGTAACAGACTGACGTTCCATGGCTTGCTACTTCGTGTTGCTCTCCTTTGATGAAGAGACCTCGGCGAGTGCAGAAGCAAGTATTTTGTGGTGATGGCTAAAACACCAGCAGAAAAACGCCGTGAATATAGACAGCGTCTAAAAGGAGGTCACATGAAGTGCAGAAGCATAAAGGAAATGCTGCAAGAGAGAGGAAAGGTCTAAACTCAGCAAGTCTTAAAGAGGTAGAAAACATACAAAGGCAAAGAACAGAATGTACACACAGATGCACTGAATCAGGAACAAGAAGGTAGGAAGGAAGCGACCTTGGCAATAATATGGCACCCGCAAGAGTATTTAAATCTAGGCAGTATTTAGGAAAGTGTTACGGAAGCACTTCCCAAGTCTCTGTGAAAGAGACTATCTTGAAATTCTTGATGAAATACCATATCAAACGCCAAAGAGATGCTTGGGTGGAGAAATCGGAGAGATCTGGATCAAATATTTGGCGATTCTAAAATAGGCATATGCACTGTTTACATATAACGTGTCTTCATATGTTTCCAGTATTACGTCCTCTTAAGGTAATCTATAAGGCGAGACTCCATAAAGCATTGCACAGGAAATATGCACAGCCTAAGAATAAATAAATGAGCAACACCAGAGAGTGAGTTCGATTCGAAAAACATCGCAAGCATTCACTGACATTGTGTTCACGATACACGATTTAATATCACCCTGTGTGCATTTCAAAACTATGCGATAAGTAGGAAGATGCCTTTTAGTTTGCTTGTATACTTTGTAGCCAAGCGGTAAAACGTATGTGTCTCGTAATTAGAATAACCTGAGTTGGAAGCCTTGGTATATATATGTTTTTTATAATAAGATATCTGTTAATTTTAAGACATTCATGCATAAGAACACAAAAATACTCTTTTCGTTTTCAAAACAAATGTTAAGTCTTAAAATAAAAAAAAATGAATTAATACTGGATGTTGAAAACGTCTGATTCTTCAGTTACGTTAGTAATCACATTGACTTTTGTTATGACTGACGCACACATAAAGACGAAGCTATAAGGAGATCTCTCCTAATGTTAGTGAACCCTGCTGGATGATCTGTGTCTCAGGGTGCAAGAACACTTGAAGTATCAATGTCTACGGCTGCGAGGTGGGTGTGGTTATTCAGGGAAGGGATTGTCCGTCGTCGACCTGGTTCGGGTCGAAAACGTTTGTCCACTCCTCAGGACACCACATTTCTATAAGAGACAGACAGACCTTCCAGCATGTGTCTACAATTATAAGTAATTGCCATTTCCCTCTTTCGAGTCACAAAGCCTTGATCATTTGATTACCTCGCATTTGCAGAAGAAAATGTCACCATAACTGGAATACAGTTATATTCACAAACGAGGTGACCTTTTCATCTACAAATGGGGAGGAAAGTAACTGTTTACCGGCCTAAAGGAAAACATTAAATACGTGGCATAAATAGATCGCCAAGATCGCATATCTGTGCCACAACATTGCTAGAGCTAAAGCATGCCTGACAGCGGAACGCCGAGGACTGCGGATGAGAGCTTGGCGGACTTCCTCCACTCGCGCAGGAGTTCGTTGTGACCTTGGGCGTCCTGGACTTTTCATCTTAAGGCTAGATGCAGTGGTAGGAAATTGTTCACCCACCTTACGATTGTTCGGTGATCAGGAACTTCATCGTGATGTCTCAGCCTGAAATGGTGGCGAAAGATCCGTTAAACAGTAATGGGACAGTTATTACTTACTAAGTAAGTTTTCACAGCGAAAATGCGGTGTACTGCAGTACACGCAACCATAATTCCAAATGGCAGACCTTCCCCAATTCATTCCACATACACACACCGCGGGGGCACATATAATGCTTCCGTACTACGCGACTCAAATCAGGCTATTCTTTCTGCACAACCCTGTACATACATATTTGCTTTGGAGCTTAAACGATTTTTATAATTGATATTTTCATGGCATGTTTTATCGCTTTTACAAAGACAGTGGTAATGCAATTCTTAATGAGAGTGAAAAAAATAAAAATATGCAGTAAAAGAACTTAAGACATCTAGAAATATAGTTTTGAATACTTATATTCAGAATTCCTCAGACGAAGTTATTTACGACGTTATTGTTACAGTTTTATGTTTCTGTAATAGAAAGGTTTAGTTAAGTTTTAAGATAACACAACTATTTCTAAATGTATCTCTGCTTAAAATTTATAATAATGATTACATGTAGCTAATTAGGCTAAATATACTTTTGTAAGAATGTTTTTTTTTCCCCGCATCAAGGGTCCTGGAGTATTATGCTTTAGAAATTGCACATTTGCATCAAGAGGGGGAGCGCAAAAAACGTTTTATTTTGAATGAACCACACAATGGCATCTAATGAATTAGGGAGAGGAAAAAAAAGGAGAAAAAGTCTTCCTTTTCTTTCGCCTTTGCACAAATGCAAACCCTCGACGGGTTAGTGATAAGACCATAGAAATAAAAATTCACTTCCAATGTATTTTGCCTGAACTGATGACTACCTTAAGCGTTTCATCTCTCTCAACGAGTGTGTTGTTATAAAATGTTCAAGTATCACCAACGTGGGAGAGTACGTATAGCATGACTCCTGTTCTCGGTTATTTTCACTCCTCACCTCAGGTGCGATCGTTGTGAAGTACTTGACATTTTTTGTTTGCTCTTCACGTTTCTGAGAAAATGTTATACTACTCTAGGTTAAAATTCCGCACAAATATAAGTGGTACGTGAAGTGTTAACACACATTTATTTAACGAGGAACGAGTTACAATTGCTGTTTATCTCAAGTGTCTCCTTTTTAGGCAAAATGTAACTACAATTTGCACACACAGTGAAATTAATTAATGCAACTATGGTCAAATGAGTGTAGAATCCAATAAACTGAGCTTTATAAAACTTTCCTTAGTACGATGATCGAAAAATTGTACAAAAGTCTTTATCCTGGCCGCACACATCAACCGAGGTTCGAATTCGGGTCATATGATTTAGAAAACGCATAAACCTCACAATACGAAGATGGGCTGTTACATGTGCTTAACGAGCGAGATGGCCACGCGGTGACGTGTGAGGCTCGTAATCGAGAGGACCCGGGTTCGATTTCCATTGGGCCGGCCACTCTGCCCTTGGGCCTTTTCGCGGTTTTCCCTGGTTAGTAGGTGAATGCTGTGGTGGACTATGTATGCCGCGACTTTCCTGTACCACATTTTGTCATTGTGTTTAAGAATAGAAGGATCAGTCGAATGGACAGCGGGCGAAGCGTATGGTGATAGATTGCTTTACGGAACTGCCTTGGCATTCAGTGTGTGATGGGCGCTATGAAAGACCCCTTTGGGGGAGATGTAGGTCTATAAGGGAGTTCCGTCCCGTCTTTGTTTGAGCCTGCCACACCTATCCAGTCACCCTCCCTGAGGTTTTTAGAAGAACAATAGGCCTGCAAGTGCGCTTATGGGCTAAAAACTCATCCACTGCCTGATAACAAGGATCCGAAATTTGATTACCCAAAAATGTTGGAAAATTATCTATAAAGTGAGTAACGTGTTAAAAACGGTTACAAAATGACCTAAACCTGAGATTTATTTAATGTACTGAAGTTGTTGCGCAAAATGTTGAATATAACTGCTCCACAGATAAAAAATTAGATACTTTATAAAGTTAATAAAACATATTTGTTACACGATCTTTTTTAAAATATCTGAAAATAAAATTATGAGAATTGCTTTTGAAGCTCGTATTACATAAACTAGCATTAACTCTGAATTCTCAGATTATATAACATTCATAGAGAATGAAAAGACAATGACAGTAGCAACCAGACTTTTGCACCCATTAATGCAAAAACAGGGAAAATTCACTTATTTGATGTATAGTTTGGGACATATATTCATAACCGTAACAATGCTTGCTCCCCTGACAATAGCCGCACCTCTACCCACAAGCAGCCCGTTACAGACTAACCGTTAAATAAGAATTATTTTTTTCCCCAAGAGTTTAAATAAACGATATAAATTTGCTGTTATTTCTCAGTTAAATAGTGAAATTTCGTTATGGACAAAGTCAAATGTATATACGAGGGCAGTCCAGAAATTCCCAGACGTTTTGGCCTATCGTAGCGATGAGTAGCGAAAGAGTCGTGGTGGCAGAACGTGCCTACATTCAGTAAGCATCCAGCTGTGGTAGCGTGAGGACTGCCTTTTTTACTGTTGTCTCTGTAAGTTGTTAAAATGTGCGATGCAATAGAAAATCCCGCCACTTGCGAAGTGCGGTCTGTGATTAGGTTTTTGTTGGCTAAAAAGAACAAACCAATTGAAATTTATCGTCAACCTTATGATGTTTACGGGCAGGGAATACTGAGTGAAAGCCGAGTCAGGCAATGGTGCATTGATTTCAAAAATGACCGTGACAGTGTTCACGACTAGGATCGCAGTGGTAGGCCTAGCCTTATGACTGAACATTTTCCCCAAATTTCATGGAGTTTGGAACATCAAATTGTGGTGGAGAAGCTTGGTTACCACAAATTTTGTGTTAGGTGGGTTTTGAAAATCCAAACGGAAGACCATAAAAAACAGAGCCTGGCTGCAGCACTGACCTTTCTCCAAGATTTCAACAAATATGGTAACCCTTTACTCGATGATCGTATCGTAACCGAGGACGAGACTTGGGTGAAGCATGTCAATTGTGAAACAAAACAGCAGTCGATGGAATGGGGACACACACATTCTCCCAAGAAAGTGTTTGCAAAGTGCTATCAGCAAGAAACGTCACGGCTACTGTGTTTTTGGGACTCTAAGGGAGTGCTTCTCGTTGAGTTTCTGGAACGTGGAACAACAATAACCTCACAGAGATGTTGTGAAACACTAAGAATGTTAAGGCGTGCCATACAAAATAAGCGTCGGGGAAAACTTGTTTCTTCACAACAATGCTCGGCCAATCGTACCCGAACACTCTTGGATGGTATTGGATGGGAGGCGTTTGACCATCGACCATACAGCCCGGATTTAGCGCCGAGTGACTACCACCTCTTCCCAGCGATGAAGAAATGCCTTGGTACACAACGCTTTGATACTGACGCTGAACTGCATGCCGGAGTAAACCAGTGGTTGAAGTCACAGGCGGCAGATTTCTACAGAGAGGGTATTGAAAAACTGTGCCACGATATGATAAATGCCTCAATTTGAATGGCGATTATGTAGAAAAATAGTTTAACAATGTATCTTTCAAATGTAAATAATAAACGTTGATATTTAATTTTTTTAATTGTTTATTTCAAAACGTCTGGGACTTTCTGGATTACCCTCGTATATAATATACTCAATTTAAATGCACGAAAATGAGTAAATAAAGACACAAAGGGCAAGAAAATTACAAAATATGGATGCAAAATCGAAAAAGATGTACTAAAACAGAAAATAGCCTAAAATCAGAAAAAAATCGCCTAATAACATGACGCAGGATTTGCTGTTTGTTTCGGGTCTCGGATCTGGCTCTGGATCTGGATCTAGAAGCTCTTCGTTGATCTGGTTATCCCGCACTCTGTAACTTGTAATTGCCTGATTTGAACTTACCGCTCTTATAAATAATTTGGTATTATCGTGACTCCTGGTGTAGCAGAAGTGAATCTTGGCGGAATATAATTCCTCTCGGTAATTATTGTTGGACAGTTAAGCGTGCGCTATGGTTTAGAACTTTAGAAAAGTTTTATTTTAATTGGCTAGGCTTGTCCGGTGCATTTTAAGTGATATTAAAATGCGTATAGCTTAGTTATTAGAAATCTCCTCTCATCAAGGGTGTTACGTGTTTCAACAAGGCAAGACAATTTAAATAATAACAGCAATTATAATGATATTCAATGAAAAGTACTAAATTTTAGAACAATATTTATCTTCTTGTTTAATCTTAGTTGCTCACAATTTTCTAACTTTGTTAATTCTTTCTTTGTTTCACAATTCATTAGTGCTGATTTCTTTTGTATATAATGTTGTACAATATGTCTTGGAATTAGATTATTTATGTTCAGCTTTGCTCCAGATGTCTTCTTCCGTAAGAAAATTTAAGGCCATAAAAGAAGAATCTTTATTATTACGGATTTTATTAGCCTGGTTGATAGGCATAACGAAAGAAATTATAAATTATATATAAATTCTTTAAGTTAAAACAAATCGCAATTTGCTATAAACAACATATTTACTTTAATGTTTTAGCATATTTCTATTTCAGTTTTCTCTTTCATTAAAGTTTTTATTTCATACTATGTTTAAAATATTGTGAATGTAGTTTTCATAATCTTAAGCATTCTTTGCAAATATTATTTTATATAGTATTTGTCAACAATCTTAATTTATAATTTTAACACAATGTATTCAAGTATTGTCCATCTCTTTGAATTTTTAATCCCAATGTGACTTTAACTCGTTTAATACTTACGTTGCTTTCATCTTATTTAAATACTGTAATAAACTACACATTTTCATTATCTGGGACGATGTAAGTAATGTCAACTATCCACATGATTGAACAATTAAAATAAAACATGTCAATAGAACTCGCGCCCTGCTGATAACCTAAGAATATCTGTCTTTCCTTTTCTACTAATTAGTGCATTGCAGTAAAAGTATTAAGTTAACAACAAAACGCATAATGAGAAATTAGAGTAGTAATTTCCGCAATAGTTGATTCCCATCAGACTTATGTTAAAGAGAATTAATTATAAACAAGGGAAACATTTCTAGTTTTGTTCTGTGCAATCCATACAATGTTTTATGCAGGGACTTGGATTCTCGGGAAACATCTTGAATTTTCGCATTCCTTGAGTGTCTGCTAGGGGGGACAAATAATCCCTGACGAGAAAGGATGTAACTCCCTCGAAACGTGTGTGTTTGTTTCACTACAGGCTGGGTCCCTAACCTCTCCAGATTTTCATCCTGGCACCGACAAAATACACCTTAGGCCTACCTCTAGCCACGAAGAACCCGTCACACACCGAAACAAAGACAGATAATTGCTCAAAACAAACTCCACCCCTACACTTCACCCGCGCCCACTCGCCTGATCCTTCGACCCTGAAACATAAAGAAATAGCGGTATATAATCCAAACCAGCATTCGTCCACTAAGCAGAAAAAATCACGAAGAAAAAAAACGACAGTGTGGGCTGCCTCAGGAAAACAGAATCCGGATCTCTTGAATTTGAGTCCTATATTTACCACAGAGATAAATTCGTTTGGTCAATGACATAGGAAATTCACCTGGTCATTTGAAATGTAATTTTACTTAGGATCTCTTTTTCTTACAGTTCGACTGCGTGCACTCCTCTTCTTTCTTGTCACTAATTACTTCAAATATAAACTCGGAAAGTTCAGGTTTAGCACGTACACCCTAAGAAAAACGTTAGGTGACTCTCGAAGCGTATATTTGTCGAAGTCCATTGTCGGCCGGTTCATTTAAGTAGGTCCGGACACGTGCGTTTAGCTTCGTTCTATTATCATTTTTCATACCGCTCACAGCCGAGCGGTTATAAGCAGGTACAATAGAAATTAACTTAATATAGGGTGTGCAAACCCTCTGTTTCTTTTACTGCCCTAATTCTACACGACATGGATGATACTAAAAGCCTAATGAAATTTTCAAACACCCTCCCAAGCATCCTGTATTTGATTCCACAAATGCCCTTTTGCCTTGCGTTGTCTTGCAGGCCAATTTAACTCAAAACATTCTTCAGTTTGAAACCTGCTGACTTGTGTGGACAGGGTAGTTATCCTGCTGGAATTCAATCATTCCATTATATCTAGTGATGTTTTCGAGGATACTCAAATTCTTGCACATTAATGCAAATGGTAAGTTGCTATTATTTTTCTTGCGGTCTTGCAAAGATCATGGAATTTCAAAGCCATTACATAGCGATCTACTTTTTAAAAGTCTATCATTTTAGCCTAATTTATTTTTAGTATACATATAATGTTTTACTACACTTTCATAACCACAGGATCGGAAATAGTATAGTACGGTATGAATGCAAAATACAAATGTGCCGCATTGACAAAAATACCTACGTTACACGTTTCGTTATAAGTACAAGATTTAGGTTAGTCGAATGTTTGAGAACTCGACGCTATATACTAGCCTTAATATTCCATACTGTTCCCATGCAGTCGCGAGAAACAAGCGAAAATCGATGGGATTTTAAAAGAACAAGTATTAAATAATTCGAACGTTTAATAACGGATATCCCAGAAACGGCTCATGCCACAAAAAACTTATTTTAAATAAACTGTTTTGTTTTAAAGAGATCTACTTTTTGTGCAATAAGTTTTCGTTTATCACTATACAAGATTATACAAAATTCCTTTAGAATGAAGACGACTTCCTGGGCTTCCCAGAAAATTCAATACATACATTTTATTTGTCATGTAAATATCCTTAATATATGTTACTTTAATCAAAATCGTAGAGGTGTTATTTTAAAAAATCAAAATTTTCGAAACATTTTTATGTAAAAAGTAGTGGTGGACTCTGTTGAGAGTTTTCGTGTTGCAATATTGGAAGCTACCAAACTCAATTCCAAGTTTGCTATTTATCCAACTTTTCGTTTTAGAGTTATGCTGTTCACAGATACACAAAGGAACATGTTTCCAAAAATGCTTTATTTGGAGTCAGTGCGCCACAAAATATGTATTTTCGCTGAAATGTCGGTATCGTATTTTTGGGGGAATGCAATACCTCCCCTACTTAGTATGCGTAGCAGAGAAAGTAATAAAATCTAGTGAACTTGTCCATTGTCATCTAGAATTTCCAGTACATAAATATTGACAATTCGATAGCTGTAACTAATATTTGATATTTTTTAGCCTGTTTGCCATATAATTACAGAGAGCTGTCGTAATGCACGTTAGAATTAAAGAACAAACAATTTATCCGTTTTTGATAGTATTCTTTAAGGTCATAAAGTGAATCTGGACGAACACTTGAATGCAGGCTTAGGTAAATTTCTTAGACCTAATGGCTAGGCATTATTAAATTTTTAAGAAATATGAACAAAACTGTTTTTATTCTAACTATATTTTTATTTATTGATATGTATGTTCAAAGCTATTGCGAGTACTGGGCTGCTACTGGGTAGAGCAAAGGGTCAAATTATTGAATTTGCATTTTATATACAATGAATTAGTAAGATACCACAATTTAGGAGGCTTTCAGTCAATTTTTCGGCTGTTGATGCCGTGATTCAAAGCTAGTCGTTTGAAAATGTTGTGGACGATAATACAGATTTTATTTTCACTGATGAATCAGCATTCACAGAAGAAAGAGGATGCGCCATAGTACGTACATCTGATCAGATAGTGCTCCACAGCTTGCCTCACTTCTTCATAGTTTTCTCTTGTGAACCATTCGCCATTAAGGAAGCCCTTCTATATATAACTAATTCATCCACTAAAAGCCACTACACCATCTTCGCCGATTTATTAAGTCTACTACTAGCTTACCCAAAACTTGAACCACGTACTTATCCATGAAATCCGATTGTTGAGCTGCCATATAAATAAGGCCGATGGGAAGGTATCCTTTGTACGGACTTCTTCTCACATTGGCATGAAAGGTAACAAAACAGCAGATGAAGCTGCAAAAGAAGCAACTAAACATCCCATCAATGATGCATCGATTGCCTCCCCATTCCAAGACGTCATCAGTTTCATTAAACACATTTACATGCAAAAATTGAAGTTGAAATGGTTATCAATCAACAGCAAACTTCATGAAGCTTACTCAGGCTACACAAAAGGTCTTCTGCATTACCGAACTCTCAAAAGAAGAGATCAAGTTATCATCACTCGGCTTAGAACTGGGCACTCCAAACTTACGTATTGTTATCTTCTCACTAAGGACCGACCTCCAGACTGTACCAATTGTAACATTCCTCTAACCATTCTGCATATCCTTATAGATTATCCACAGTACAGTAGTTTTAGACAGGAAGCCAGAATTTCCGATCTTCCCAATGCAGTTAACAGACCCAATATGCTCAAGAAGGCGCTACAGTTTCTAATGGATACTAAACTCTCTGATTTACTGTAAATGTTTACCCAATTCCATGTTGTGAAATTGTGAGGCAGTTTTCTGTGCAGATAAAATGTTGTATTAATGCATTATTAATAAATATGTATATTATATGTAGTTTTATGTAGTCATAGTGTTGTCAGTTTACCACATATGTTAGCAACACTATGCAAGAATAATACCACTGGACACGATTTTACGAGTAAGGGCTTGCTTCACACAAAAGTGATGGGGAAACTTCTGAGAATTCCAAAAAAATTTTGTTGACAGTGCACGCTAGAAAGGCATAAGCTGCCACGCTAGGGGAACTCCGGACAAATTCACAAGCCACTGTCTTAAGTCATGTGATTGTCTTTGAGAAGCCAATAGGTAGGAACTAACCCCCCTTCCGATTACTTAAATTTGAATAATAGCGCGACTAGTCAGCCAATCGAAAAATTAAAGTAAAATACGTACCGATGGACTGTCATCCTATATAAGCTAAGGTCCGGAAGACAAGTTACGCTTTCTGTTAAATTCACTTGCCGGATAAACCTGTGACACTCAACATAAACACTCCGCGCCAAAACTATAAGTGAAAAGATGTAATGCAAAGGATATCGTGTGCGCGACGGTAACTACTTTGAAGTGAAAGTATTGTTGTTAACTCACCTACGCTAGAATTAGGAACGTCAGAGGAACAATTCCGCGTTCATACAAAAGGTGCACCGTAAAAAACAAGGAAGCGTCGAGTGCGCGAAGTAAAGCAGTTTCAAGGAAGTGTTATGAAAAGTGAATAATCTTCAGTGAGCAAATTGTGTACGTGAAATATCTATCACAGTCCAGAAAGGTAAAAAGGGTCAATTATGGCTATCAGAAACATTGTAAAGTGCTATTATTAGAGGATTCACATTTTCATGCAAACCTGCCTAAAGTAAACACCAGAAAGTCAAGTTTAGTTAGTGTTTTCAATTCTAGCAAGTCTTCTTATGAGGCACACCCTTGAGATATCCAGATCCAGTCTCATGCTAAACAATATTTATTGACAGCCAACAGCAGCCGTGGACAAAGAGCTTCAAATGCAGCAGTTAGAATCTGAAGACACGATCTTGTAACTAGCCGACTCAACTAGTAATTACAACTATAACATTTCTAGTTAACCAGAATTACAGCCACCTGTGATTACTTTGAGTTAGGCAAATTTATGTTTTCCAGTTTTCCTTCGCCATTTATGCTGTATAATTAATGATAAATAACAGTCCGCAAGAAGGATAACGCGGCAATTGTAAATTAATGTTCAATAATTATTTTTATAATAACAGACATGATAGGACCATGAAACCAAATCGACCTTAAATAAACCTTTAATAAAAAAGCTGAGATTCAGTTATTTCAATGAGAAAATTCTGAGACGTTGATATGAAGACGCACACATTGAAGAGTCGTGGAAAAATCTGATGTGCTACAGTCATATGACCTTCTCTAATCTTGTACAAACTACCTAATATTTACAAACGCTTATTCTCCATCTATTTCATATTATTCCAGATAAACATTTTCAGAAACTTTCTTCTTGCTAAATTTCTGGTAGGTGCAAGGGGGATATGCTAGGTCTTAAGCGTTAGCCAAATCTTTTAAGAGCTGGTTGCTATGTGGAATATTACATTCTCTTTACATGTCCAGGACGTGAGAAAACGAATAACGAATTCCCATTTGAGAAAAAAATATAAAGTATTGGAAAATTCAAACAAATAACAAGGAATATCTCGGAAATGGTTCACTGGACAAAAACAAATTGTATGCAATAAATTGCTTGTTTTAACGATTTCTACATTTTTCCTGTAGAAAAAATTTCTCTCTCTTATGATTTACTTGTGATGCAAAAGCCATTAAGCAAGAAGAGGACTTTTGGGGACATGATCATAAAATGAAAGGTACACACTTTATTTGTCATGAAAATATCTCAAATGTGTGACATTTTAATCCAAATCGTTACAGCCATTTTTGAGAAAATAAAAATTTTCAAAAACTCTTCCATGTAAAGATTTACCCGACTTTTCGTTTTTGAGTTAAAGCCGGTTATCGAGACCCAGGAGGGAAAATAATAATAATGATAATAATAATAATATACAATCGAAATCAAACATAACGACAAACATGTTATGAAAAGAGATAAAGGGTATAAAGAGAATCAATTTATAAAATAAAAAGACGCCCGCTCTGTAAATTCATATTAGGAATGGATTTTGTGGAAAAGGCAGAAAAACAATTTTTGTTTTCCTCGAAACGAAAGCAGATGTATCTACCTGCTATCGGCGACAAGAAGTCTACCGGAAGTTTCGCTTTTGTACTTTGGCTCGGATGTGTAGTTTACAATGGTTTCAAAGCTTAGCAGGGTCAGAAAGTATACGTGTCTTATCTACGATCTAAGAATATTCGTGGGAAGATTTTCAACTCAAAATAAGTTGTAAGAAGCAGACGTGAAAGTTGTCAAGTGGGGGTAGCCAATAATAAAATCATGAAACAAAAATGCCAGCCAATCAAAGATCGCGTATACATCACATGATGCGTTTGAACTTAAAAAAGGAACGAAACATAAGAAAGGTGGGGGAAAATTCTAAGTTTGACGAAAGGCGTGAAAAAGGAAAAGAAACGCCGAGACACATTCCGGTACAAACTAGCCACAAGGACGGTTTATGAAACAAAATAAGGAAATAATCAGAAAGTTTATAGTGTGAAAATGAAGTGAAATCTAGGCAATTCGAGGGCTAGTCGGAGGAACATATAAGTAGCGGCTTCGAAAGTGATGATAATAATAACAATGGTTTTGACGACGAAGGTGGCGGGTCGACCAGATATTCTCTTGACAAAATAAAGGAATAATAACTAAATCTTCGCCGGCAGCATTATTAATATTTTCAAGGCAGTGTCACCACCCCTGAAAACAGAACCTCAGCTCTACCAGAACAAGTTCCTAATCCCTGCCCTCCAACAATCGAACCCGGGACTCTTGAGTCACCTGAAGCGACAGCAAGGAACAACACAGATGCGTAAAAGGTCAGCGTCAGAGTTATGCTGTTCACAGACACGCACACGGGCGTTTTTCTAATACTGTTTTTTTTTTATTCAGGCGAGTTGAAAACGTGTATTTCTGGCGAAATCTCGGTATCGAATTTTTGGATGGAATGCAATACTTTCGCTTCTTACTTTACGTAGTAGAGAAATTAAATATGGGTGCCCGTTCATTGATTCCTATACATTTAGGCTATGAAATATTAATTCACTACTGAAATTCAGTTAATTAACTATTAATAATGTTTGCAACTGCTTATGTTACTCGGTTCTAATAACCCATGCAATGTAATGTCTTATTACTAGCGATTAGAGATATAAATTAATTTCTCATGCGTATTTTACTTCCCGCCCTATTGTACTGTGGGTTATTATAGCCAATAACTTTGTTAGTAGATACGGGTTTCTACGGAAACGAATCCATGTGATTGAATTCTAAATTTACTTGTGTGTAATATAATCGGGAAGACTAGGAACATACATATCGTGCAAAACAATTATTTAGTTTATAGGAGTACAAAAGCCCAGCCGATCGAGAGGTTTGGAGAATGTGATGTGAAGATCAATGAGTGGAAGCCTTGGGACCGAAGTGACGGTAAAACATTGGTCACCCCTCCCACCAAATTTACATTGCTGTGTACTTCTCCCATTGTAGCACCACTTCTTCGCACGATGGCGGTCCGGCGCGGTTGGTTTCCCAGATTAATTCGATTCACAGCCGATTAAGCATTGAAACAGGCGATAATCGTTATTCTCTTCTCCTCTTTCCCTCCAATTAACGCTCATTTACCACCACCCCACACCCACATACCTCCTCTCTACCTTCTAGAATACCCATGAATAGTAATGGTATTTGCTATTTTTGTACTGAAATGCGAGGAATAATGCTAAGAAAAAAATCTCTTACAGTCACATTACCTTCTCTACCCTCTATCGTTTATCGTTTACTAAAGCTTGTTTATCTATCTGCTACCTTTGCAGAAATAGCTGCATTACACATTCCGTTGTAGATACAACAGAACAGCGATAGTCAAATGTTTAAGAACTGGATGTTATATGCTAGCCTTAAAATTCCATACTGTTTCCATGACATCACGAGAAACAAGTGAATTTTGACAGAACTTAAGAGAATGACTAAGAAATGAAGAATTCAAAACATTAATAACAGATATCTCAGAAATGGCTTATGCCACCAAAAATAATTGTGTTTTTAAAGATATCTACATGTTTTGTGTAGTACGTTTACGTCCATCGGTTAGGGCTTATCAGTTTTACAAGATCATACACACTTTCTTCCAAATGAAGTGACTTCACAGGCTATTTCCAGAAAATTAAAGATAAACATTTTATTTGTCATGTAAATATCTTTAATATACGGTAATTTAATAAAACTCCCTACAGGTTTCGCAAAAGATAGTCTGCAGTGGGGAGGTTTTCTTGAAAATCTTTGTGTCGCATCTTTGGAAGGTACTGAGCCTAAATACTAATTTTAGTATTTATCCCACTTTTCGTTTTTGAGTTCACACACACACACACACACACACGGAGCGTTTTCTAAAAGTGCTACTTTTGGATTCCGGGGTCCTCGAAACATTTATTTCCGGGTAACTCTCGATATCCAATTTTTGGGCGGAATACAATACATCCCCTATTTAATATACATAGTAGGTAACGTAATATAGGAAACGTTTTAGTTTCCATTGAATAAAATGGGAAATGGGCGAGATATACAAAGTATATATTACAAAAATCTGATGTATTGCATTCACAGAACTTTCTCTATCTCCTATCATTCATTATTGGATATAAATTCTAACGAAATTAAATCGTTTATCTGTTTCATTTTAGTTTAGATAAACCTCTGCAGAAATAGGTACATTACACATTTCATTTGAAGTAGATAGTATCTTTACGTTATTTGCACCACGCTTTAGGCGTCAATTTGAAGTAGGTTGTATTGAAGGAGTTGTATTATATTTCAACTGTTGGGGAGCCGAACTTGAAGTAGTTGCAACCGCACATATGGTACCCGGTAGCCTTTGTCCAAAAATTTAAAAATATTAACTTTGTAATTTGACTGTTTCTTTAAATATTATGTATTTATGTTTGCCTCGGCTGCGTCAGTATTATTGTTAGAGACATAGATGTCTTAGCAGGGTTGTGGTGCGACTGAAGAATGTAGGCTTACACAGATTAAAATTGTACTTCACTCCTTTTATTAATGCTTGACACTATTTAAATAACATTTCGCAGATATAGAAAGCTGTAAGATTCTTATATTAAATACTTGCACTTTTTAACACGTGAACTATTTTTGTATCACACGAATATGTATTAAATTTCTCGAGGACGTATCTAGCGTCCGGTTACGAACACTGTCTGCAAGCAACTGAACACTGTATTTGAAAATTTTGCTATATTTCAGTTTCTGATTGGCTAATCCTAGTCCAATAGAATACCTTCATTTAACTAAAGCTTTGTCTGGTTGTTGATTGGCTATTTTATAAACTGTCACAAAAAATTACATTATTGCTTCCAAGAATCACAATTAGTATTGTTAAAATTTCAAATTTATTATTGCCTCAAGTTTATCTTATTGTTACCTCATTCTTAGCAACTTTTAACCTATTATTTCCACAGCTCCTACATTATTAAATTACATAATACATTCACATAACATTATTGAAAATGTATACCATAATATAAACATATACAATGACTGTAATATACACTTTTTACATCTTGTTACATACACATATTGCTTTAAGGCGGGCTGTTATTGAATTTACATATTATATAATTAGACTGAAATTATTTAAGTGTTAAAAATAATGTCTCACGCTATAGATATAAAGGGAAGACCGATAGTCAAATGTTTAAGAACTGGACGTTCTACGCTGGCCTTAAAATTCCATACACTTCCCATGTTTTCGCGAGAAACAACTGCATTGAAAAAATGTAACCATTTATACCTGATATATCGGAAATGGCTTATGCCGCAAAACCTTGTTTCAAATAAATTGTGTTTTATAGAGATCTACGTTGTTTGTGTAGTACGTTTTCGTCACTCACCTAACGTTTACCAGTTATACGTGCAAGATTTACACAAACTTCCTTCTGAATGAAGAGCACTTCATAGTAGTTCCAGAAAATTTGAGATATACATTTTATTTGTCATGTTACTATCTTTACTATATGGTGTTTTAATCAAAATCCTTAGAGGAATTATTCTAGAAAATAAAAACTTTCGAATAATATCCATGTATAAGGTAGGCAGTGTTTAGAGATTTCTAAAATCTTTGTGTCGCATCTTTGGAAGATACTGAACCTAAATATCATGTTTGGTGTTTATCCAACTTTCTTTTGAGTTATGCCTTTCACACAAATACATACACACGCGGACCTTTTTCTAAAAATTGTATTTATGGGGCTGCAAAACATGTATTTCCATGAAGTCCAGACATCGAAGTTTTGGGGAAAATTGTAACACATTTTCTACCTACTACGTATATGGTAGAGAAAGTAATCATTTGTATTGGAATGAACTCTTAAGAACAATTCATAACACTTCGGTTACATAGGAAACAGAAATTCAGGCAGATGTATAGGCATACTGTAATGGCATGTCAGTAACACACGTAGATATTTTCTTTTAAACAAAGCTAATGCCTGCTATGTAGGTATGTGGACCTAATTAAAGAAAATTAATTTTCACACCTGTACTTTCTTTACTGCACACATCAGTTCTTATCTATACAAAGTAGAGCAAGTATTGCAATCCGTCCAAAAATTTTATATTGGTGTTTCACAAGAAATACACCTTTGAAGCTCTCTGAATCTGAAAAAAGCGTTTTTAGAAAAGGATCCGAATGTATGTGAACAGCTTAACTCAAAAATGAATGAGTGGGACCTTGATATCATCGATACTCGGTGTATCGAGGTATGTTTAATATTTTGGGATAAACCTTCTATAATTTTTCGATACATTTTTAACTCTAACGTTATTGAAAGTTGTTGCATTTAACTTTAACCCAGATAAGGAATGAAATGAGTCGAGATTTCACATTATTGCCTCGCACGTGTTCCCAAAGTGTTGCTGAACTATATTTCTTGATAGACCTTGACTGCGTTTCCTGTAGGTGAATCAATGTAACATTCCAAAAACTCTTGTGTTTAAACGAAAACATGCCAAATAATGGGGGACGGAGTAGAGGTACTCGTGCAGCGTTAACTAAGCTGATTGATTTGACACACTAAATCACGTTTCTTCAATAGCCTACCATTACGTTTACCTATTCCGATGACCAAAGTCTGTGAATCCAACAGAAAGAAATCACGGTTTAAGACTTGAAACAATACGGCGCATGGAAATATTAGTTCTTTCCATTCATCTGTTATTTTAGGTTTACGCAAATCTAACTCGGATCACGAGCGTAGCTTACAGGTATACCCTACGAATAATTTCCATAATATGGATAGAAAATCGTTTAAAAAAAGTTTTTCAGAACAAAATATAGTCAAATTATTATTATTATTGTAAATATTATTAGTACTGACTAACAATAGAGTTATAACCTGTGGTGTTATCAAGATAAACAAATTGTTGCCACTTGGAGTAGGCCATACAGGAACAATTTCGGAACTAGCTTGCAATACAAAATTTGTTACATAGTTTATACATAGAAAACTACTAATAAGAACAAATCTAACAGTTCTTATAAAGTGAGTATTGAATATTGGTGCTGAAAAATCAGATCAATATCGAGTATCGAGATAGTGGTATCATCCGATCACTATCCAAAACGAAACGTTGGTTAAATACAAAATTTTGTATTTATGTTTAGTGTCGTACAATGATACGGCACGAAGATTTTCAAGAAAAGACACCACTCCAAACTACCATTTACATGGAATACTTTTCGTTATTTTTTATTTCATTAAAAGTGCCTAACCATGTTGATTAATACAACACAGAATTAATATATCTCTATGGCAAATAAAATGTACAACTTGAATTTTCCGGGAATAGCCTGTTATTCCTATTCATGGATTACGTCAGTGTAATTGGTAAACCGTAAGAGATAGAAAAAATCTTACTGCACAAAAGTGCAGATATAGCTCCTTGAAGCACACATGGTGTAAACCAGTGATATAACAGTAACCTTAAGCGAAACATGGAAGGGCGGATTTGCCTTCAGGCATTGTTCGCGGAGCCACCAATTCATGTGGTCATGCGTTGTCCAAACTAAAATTTTTGGTTACTTTGTAACATACCCTTGCGACCAGCCGTCAATGAATGAGTGAAGGGGAAAAGCTCCAGAACACAAAACAGAGGTGGGTAGGATTAGGATTAGGCTTGCGATTACGCTAAGGAGGGGACACCTAGCACCTCGTCCCACACAGGGATCCTTTTTGCTTACACCTCGGGAGGAACGGATGAGATGAAGGAGCCACAGGTGACGTATGGCCGATACAGACGACAGATACGCAGAGGTCCCTAACAGTTACAATCTTGACCACCCAACCGGAGAGTATTCAAGTTAGCCCTCCCAAGCTACGAGACGCTGGCTTACAGGCTCCCCCCAGCGGAAACCGGGCAAACCTCGACTCAGCAGCGGAGATCCTAGCGATCTCCATATGACGGGGCCGAGAAGTTCCAAACACGCAAGCCATCTGTCCGCTGTCCTGCGACACACAACCCCGTAGTCAATGTAACGTGAAAGAGAAAGATGAAATGAGATGAAATGAAGGAAGAGAAATTCTGGGGAGCCAACGCAAGTCGCTAATTGTTTTTTCTTTCATGATCAAGCAAAGAAAATGGTTTTTTAATCATCGCAAAGTGTTTTGTTTTTTGAAACTCTGAACTGCTGCTTTACTTCTGAACCTACAAATGTGTAAATGTGCAATGCATATATACCTCGGTTGGTAAGAAGAGTATAAAATAAGCTTTTGTAAGGAAATTTTGTAAATGAGTGAGTAAATAAACTCACTTGAACGCATATCAGTTTTTTATCGGAATGAGCTTTGGAAACCGTTCATAGTATACGAGTTTCCAAAGCTAGCAGAAATTAAGTCCGATGCAAATGGTAATGATATGTCAGTAACATAAGTACCTATTTTCTTTTTAGAGATATTTAACAAAGCCTTTGTGGAGATACATGGACTTACTGAGAGAAAATATAATTATTTTTCATTCTTTCTCATATTATGGTTTGAGATTTCTTTGACCTCGCAAATACTGTTATAATCTCTTCCGTAGTTTTCCCAGATCTTCGTTAAAAATGCTTTGTAATGAAGTATTGATTTAATATTCTGGTGTTTGATATCATTTCCTATCTTTCTTCCACTTGTCGCCATCTTCTATCACTTTTAATGGAGCAATTTACTTTTTACATTTTATATTTATTTATTGCTTCTTTGCTAACAAAATGCAGAACGTGTTGTCAAACAATATCTAAAATAAAATACTGAAACCTTATTTGATAACATTCATTAATATTATACATTGATTTGGCCAGCAGTGTTGTTCTGAGGATATCTTAATTACACAATACAGGATACACTTCTAATATACAGTGGCAGACTATTGGAAAGTGTATATGAAATACAAACAAACCTGCAGGTTTTATTGCTGTGTTTACAAGTGGTGGTGGTGGTGGTGGTGGTGGTGGTGGTGGTGGTGGTGGTGGTGGTGGTGGTGGTGGTGGTGGTGGTGGTGGTGGTGGTGTTGAATAGAAGGAAGATGCCCAACTATCAGTGAGGTTTTGTAATGTGGAACTTTTAAGGGAAAACTGCTTAGTGATCAATTTTTAAACGTTATACGAGGATGGATCGAAAAGTAACCTCTTGGTATTGCAGTTGGAATGTTGCAATTTCACACAGATATAGTTTAAAGGTTTCACTACAGAGGGTATTTTTCGTTTCATGTGCAGCTCATGTGCGATAGAAGCGTGAACTACGCAACAAAGATGGCGCGCATGTTCCTGTCATCCACGTGTGAAGAGCAGAGAGTTGGGTTCGATATTTGTGGGCCAAAGGGCATAAACCGATTGATATTCACAGGGACATGCGTGGCGCGTATAGGGATGATTGTATGGCTAGCAATGTTTCCAGGTAGTGTGCATTCTTTCTAGAGAGCCGTGTGAACCTTAGTGATTCGCCACGCTCCGGGAGGCCGTTAACAGCTGCAACCACGTAGAATGTCAAGGGCATTGAGGCGGCAATTTTGAACGACCGGCGTGTGCAACTGCGAATCTTATTGCAACAGTTCAACATTTACTAACGTGTAGTGTACGATATTGTTCACGACGAAATTTCGTAAAGTTAGTGCTCGCTGGGTGCCTAAGAACCTGACAGACAACCACTAGGGCCAGCGAATAATGACTAGCTTGGATCACCTAACGCGGTACACCGCAGAAGGGCATGACTTTCTGAAAGGAATCGTCACTGGTGACGAGTAGTGGGCATAGCACTATATGCCCGAAACCAAGCAGGCAAATATGGAGTGGAAACATACTGGTTCCCTGTGAAGAAAAAATTCAAAGTGACTCAATCTGCTAGGTAAGTGCTTGTTACGGTGTTCTGGGATATGCATGGTGTTGTATTGGTGGATTTTGCTCAACACGGGACTATTGTGAATGCTGCAGCCTACATGAAAACTTAGGTGAAGTTGGTTGTGCCCTTCGTGGCAAACGGCACATCATGAATGCTGACGATGTCAAAATTGTTCATGATAATGCTCACCCCCATATTGCTGCAGCTGTTTGTCAGATAATTACCGAATTTGGTTTGGAGGTGCCCCAGCATCCACCATACAGTCCGGATCTTGCACTGTCAGTTGCGAAAGTGAAATCAGCAGTCCGCAGATGGCTATATTCCAAGAAAACGGACTTCTACGAACGCGACATTTTGAAACTGAACACATGATGGGACAAATGTGTTGAGAAACTTGGTGACTATGTCGAAAAGTATGTAAAATATGCAAGTTCATTTGTGATATTTTTTTTGGTTTTAACTTAAACCTTTTTGTCAAAAAAGAGTGCGTTACTTTTCGATCCGCCCTCGCATAACTTGGACATAATTGGGTTAGCAGAGACTTGGATATAAAGTAATGAAACTCTGAACATATCTGAATTCAATTTTGTATACAAGGATTCAGATGTGAATGGGAAGATATCCGGGGGCGTTGCTACTTACTTTAATAGTAACTATGCACGGTCTACTATGGAAATACAGAGTCATATCAGCGGTCCAAAATATTTAAGTATATAGTAATATAGTTAATAATGTTGTTAAAACTATGTATCCCCAGCTCGTTACGCCCCAGTGTCTGAGATAAAATTTTTTACAGACTTGGGGGAAACAATAATTGTAGAAATTAGGGAGGATTATCAGGATGTAAAGCCAATAATAATGGGTGATCTGAATGCTGGGATAAGACAAGGAACATTACGATTAAAAAGGGGGACGTAGATAACAGAAAGCCTACAGTACGTAAGATTTAAGTTCAAACATGACCATTGTACACTACCTGACCGGGACTAGGAGGGGGGAGTGCTCCAATGACGGTCCGATTGCTGAGAAACGTTATCACAGTCGCTGCCTAGTCTCTCAGTCTTGTTTTTGCCATTTGCACTTTTGGCAGTGAAAATATTCTGGTGTTTTCAGGCATCCTTGTTTTGCTGGCTTTCGTACTGTTACAATTGGATGTTGATTGGTCTCCTCTAAACGTCATGTTTCACCCTAACCCAGATTTAAAATAGTAAGTTTCAACAGTAAAGGTTTTGAGATTAGGTAGGTGAGGATTACGAACTGTCGTGTGGAGTGTAGCGGTATCTCTTTCTACTTTCTATGTGTCAATTTAAAGCAAATACACCATATCAGAAGCAGTAAGGAGTGTGCCAGTTTGTATGGCCCTCTCACAGGTACGAGAGTTTTTATCTATGACGTCCGTTTTGGTGACCATACCTAATTGGTCAGTATCCAGAACCTTCTCCCGCAAATAACTCATTGACAAAATATCCTCCAATCTTGTGGCCCCTAGTGGTGTGTTTTTGAACCCTCACAGTAGTGAGCAGGCCCCGGACTACGTCGGTGAAGAGAGACAGTCTTTGTAGGCAGAGAAAACGACCAGCTTGACTCTGGTAGCGAGCGGGCAGAGAATGCACTTGTGAAATGTGAATTATTTCGGCCTATTCTAAATTTGTGAAACACAATCTTTTAGGTGAGTAAATTAATACAAATTATTATTTTTCTTTACACTCGGTACCTTTAACCTGTTTAGATCAAAGGAGACATTCACAAGAAAGAGGGAAAGCCAATGTGATTGTAAATTATTACATTCAAGTATGTGAGGAAGTGACTGAATTTTATATCAGAACTATTCAGTGGTTATATGTCGATCTTTTTATTGACTACTAAAATTTATAAATCTTAAAAAAGTTGTTCATGGATCTTTCATCAAAGATATCGTACTGGAAATAATAATAATTCTTCAGCGATCGACATAACTATATCGTGTATTAATGAAGCACAATACATTTACATGAAGCATATATTTAGTGTTCGAATGCAACCCTATGAACTCCAGAGACATTGCCAAGATAGAGTTTGATCTATGTACCTAATCATTCACTTGAAAAGCGATAATTTTCCACTTCAGTAACTATCAGTATAATTAACACTTAAAAATTAATGTGGTTTATCGAACATCTTACAGAGAGTATATTTGGAGAACAGTTTGGCTAATTTAGGACAGAAGTGCCAACGTTGCAAACAAACTATATCTCAGTGCAGGAGTGAACCTGAATGCAGGAAGAAGAGAGTTATACAAAATAATGAAGGGAAATATTGTTCGGATATCAGGGATGTAAGATTTGTGCATACAAACGGGAACAGTGTTATTGACTATATTCTGTGTTCAGAAGATGCAGTATCGTTAGTTGAAGATGGAAAGTAGCATTGATTCCCATCATTTTCCTCTGATGATTACTCTAGAATCGTTTACACTAGTTAGCATGTGTATTCCATCTATTCCTAGTGAGATGATCGTACACTTTACGAGTAAAACTTGTGAAGAGAGTACTTGAGTTTGTTTTAACGTAGAGGAGGCAGTCCAGTGTGAACATTGACGGTAGTGTATGTATTCCAAGTTCTCTAAAGAGTGGTTTACGTCAGTTCTGGTTGGCACACTACATATAATCCTCACAGTTCTTAATTTGTTTTTACTTATTAATAGTCGAGATTCCAATGTATAATTCCGAAACCGAAGATGGGACTAGTTAACGGAGCGGACACTTAGCACCTCGAGCTCCAAAGGATCTTTTGTGCATACAGTCCCGGGAGGAACGGATGAGTTGAGGGAATCGCAGGAAATATGTGAATTTCGGAGCGAGGAACGGCGCAATCCTACAGAGCCGCGCAGAGATCCATAATACGAGACTTGACCACCCGGCCATGGGAAGGTAGCTTGGAAATGTCCAATTATTGGAACCGCTGAAACACGACCCAGCATTGAAGGTTCGAGAGGTCTGAAAGAAGTTCAAATCGTAAGCCTCTGGCCATCTACCCGACACCAACAGAACCACAGCCCCGGAGTCAACCTAAAACATGAAAGGGAAATGAAATGAGAGGATATGGGGAGAAGAAATCCGTGGTAGAACAAAACTACTCCAGCATTCGCCTTGTGCCATCCAGGAAAAACCACGGAAAACACATGGTCAGAGTGGGCGATCACCGGGAATCGACCCCGGGACCTCCCGAATGCAAGCCTCACACGTTACCGTGGAACCATCTTGCTCGGTAAACCATAACTAACCATCTTTTGATAATGTACTTTTAAGAATAACGAACAATATTTCATTTAAGGGGAAGTTTTGGGTGGGGGACATTCTTGAAAACCTTCATGTTGCATAAATTTTGAGCGGAGACACACTGGAGGTTTTCCAAAAATGCGCTCTTTTGGATTCAGGAAATCTCAAAAAATATTCTGGTGAAATCGTGGTATGTTAATTTTTGGGTGGTGCTTCCCCTACTTTAAGTGCATAGTGGAGAAAGTAATTAGAGTACATTACCTGTTGTTCTGTGGTGGAACTATGATTAGTACTCGTATCTTGAATATTTGATGGCAACAACTTCTTTTGTCTTGCAGATTTTAACACAGCTAAATGGTTTTGTTAATCCTACATTGAATAATTCTACATTCTACCAAGAGGGAGAAGAAATGTTGGTCATCTTAGATTATATTGGAATCGGCAATTCTGAGGGGACCGCAACGGTTTATAGGCTCAAGCTATGCTGCTGCTGCTGATGATGATTAAATGCTGTAGGTACAAGCTGAATATAGGTAACCGAATCAATAGACCGGTGTTTAAGAGCGAGTGACTGAATGCTGGCCCTCAAATCCCATATTCTTTCCATAATATTGCGAGAAACAACTAAATAGCGACTGAACTTTTAAATAAATCCCTACCGTTATTATTGATGGGAAGATAAAGATAAATAATAGTACGATAGAGAAATGTTTACAATAAGTAATTTCAATATACTAAATCGATGTATAACATAACGGGATTGAGTGTAAAGATTTGTTTGGAAAGGAAATAGTTATTTGCAAGTCATGTTAAGCAAAGTCATTAGCGGCAACCAAAGTAGCGAAAGCATTAGTCGTAAAGATTACTGGGACACAGTTAGGTTATAAGTTCAGTACTTTGTAAGCTCACGTAGGCAGAAATTTTGAAAAAGAGACACATAATGAAATTCTCAAAGTAGAGGAGGTACTTCAAGGTAACAGACGCACATTTAAGATTTTTAAGATTGACCAGGATTAGGAGCAACGTAGAGAGGGGTAGTTCTGAAGTAGGCAGAACTTAAATAATGAGTGCAATCTAAATCAAAGAACACTCTTTCGTGCACACTTCATCACTGGTTACTTGTGATTACTCGAGTATATTTTAAGAGCCCACTCAAATTGCTTATGTGAGTACGCCTTAGAGGCCATCGCAAGGCATTTTGCCGGTAAGCACTTTAGCAACTCACGGCAAGTTACGCTTCAGTTTCTTTTATTGCAGAAACAGTTATTGCACTAATGCTGCAGGAGTCACCAGGTATAATAATTCAATTGTTATAGTTTCCAGTACTACGATTCATAACCAATTTAATTTTTACTTTCTCTACCGCGTATAGCAAGTAGGGGAAGTATTGCATTCCATTCAAAAATTCGATACCGAGATTTCATCGGAAATACATGTTTTGAGGCCTCCTGAATCCAAAAAATGTATTTTTGGAAACATGTCCGTGTGTGTGTACGGGAACAGCATAACTCAGATACGAACAGTCGGATAAACACCAAACTTGGTATTTAGGTTCAGTATCTTACAGAGATGCGACACGAAGGTTTTCAAGAAAAGCCGACTACAGATTACCCTTTACATAGAACACTTTTTGAAAATTTTAATTTTCTCAAAAATGTCTTAACGATTTTGAATGAAATACCATAAGCTTAAGACATTTTTATGGTAAATGAATTGTATATCACGAATTTTCTGGGAATGTCCCTAAAAGTATATTCATTGTGAACGACTTTTGCATAACTGGTAAAGCATAGGAGATTAGACAAAATTTTACTTAAAAAAAATGTAGATCGCGTTAAAATACACAATTTATGTCGTATGCATTTTTTTTTTGTTGAGTGAACCATTTTCTCGAGATATTGCTTGTTATTCCCTAAAATTTTCCAATACTTATAGGTTTTCTCAAATGGGAATATATTACTCATTTTTTTGTCTTGGATATGCAAAGAGTATTAATCTGTGGCAAGGAGAATGGTGTTGCACATAGTAATCAGCTATTAAGAGATATGTCTATGCTTAAAGACTACTGTATTTCTATATTGCCGTTGCAAATACAAAACAAGGGGAACATGGTACGTCTTAAGCGATAGTCAAATATTTTTAGAACTGGTTGCTATGTGTAATATGTAATTTTCTTTGCATATCAAAAGATCGTTTCTGCAAACGTTTATCTCGATTAATATGAACTACATGGAAAATAAGAGTTTGTAAAAATAGTTTGTATAGGAGTAGAGAAAGTCATGTGAGTGCAACACATTAGATTTTCTTTCTTCAAACGGTTGGCAACTCGCTTCAGTAGCTCAAGTATTAGATCACATTAAGCTTTTTAGTCAATTTAAACTGGTATTATCCTTCAGATTACACTCGCGCATAACCTGAGAGTAAAATCTCATAGTATACCACTAGAGTAGCTGGCGCACGAGACAACGCAGAGCAAGCTACGAGATAACCACAACAAATTTAGAAGCAGACAAAGAATACGGCTTCAAAATTGTCGCAAAGTCGCAGATTAAAAATGAAAAAGTATTGAAAAATTCAAACATACAATAATGGACATTGCGGAATTACGATAGATGCCAGAGAAAAAAGTATTTGACTACATTTTTTGTGTAATATATTTTTATTTATCGCTTAAGGACAATTCCGTTTGTATGAAGTGGAACTCAGGATATTTCAAAATCATTTAAGTTATGTTATTTGTCATATAACATAATGATTGGTATTTTTTGCGCGATTGGAACCAAATTTCGGTTAAAAAAAAGGGAGAGAAACATTAACCCAGAGTTGTAAAGCATGTAGTAGTAGAGTTGTTAATGTTTCTAAAAGTGTAGACCCAGTATCCAGACGTACTAGATTCAGGAAAGCAATGGAGAAATTTACATTTCAGCACAAAACAAAGAACAAATATGGAAAGGAAGTAAATTTATACGCAAAAAAAGAAAAAAGGAAATAGGAGTAAGACAGGGATGTAAACTGAGCTCATATTAGTAACCTATTCATAGATGATATATTAAGAGTGAAAATAAGAAATTAGCATATCCAGTAATAAGAGATAAGGAGATACCAGGTTCAGTTTCAGCTTCATTATACGGAGACGATTTTATGCTAGGCACCTTATCGTTGATAGGGTTACAAAAGCAATAAATAAAATTCAAGAAAGTGTGAAAAATGGGGGAATTGGGGTAAAAATCTAAAGAGGACTGACTCAATAAAAGGCTCTAAGAAACAAAACCAAGGAATGAGAGAATTATAAGGAAGGTAAAGGGAAGAAAATGGTATAGAAAAGTAAGTGAAGCAAGCGCCACTAAGTGAGCGAAAAGGCCAGGGAGCCACGCAATCTGAGTGGCCCAATAAGAAAACAAGCACCAGACAAATTGTACTATACATGTAGGGATATAAACGAGTATGCATTGTATGTATTGTAAATATGTACAATAAATCCAAATCCATGTTTTACATCGATCTAAACTTAATGAGTAATACACTAGTGACCAAGATCTTAACATAGAATATTGTGCCCATATTGTAAAAAACTTCTATTACTTCTCCATCTGTATGAAATAAACTAAAAAGGCATTTTCCAAATATGTTTATACATTCTTCAGCAAACATCATTTTTTAAAATAAGTGTACCTTCCTTTGCATAATCCTCTGGATGTTTCTAGTAACAAAGCACCAACTACCTCACGAGCAGCACACGTTATACAGGATGGACCATTTAAGTTGAGACCTCACAATATCTCCAAAACTAAGCGTTGCAGAAAGAAATGTCTTTGTAAAAGTGCTTGATGAAATGCGGGAAAGTAAATGCCACTTATTTATTTTTGGGGGGAGGACGTTGTGAAGGTCATTTTAGAGTAAATTTAGTTCTTTTAAATGGAAACCTACCTTTTAGTTGTTTTCTCACTCCTCATAAAAAACTAAACAAGATTTGTTTAAAGCACTTTGCAATTGTTCTTGCACCAACGTAAATAACAACGAAAATTCTGAATCACTGTGTACGAATAGCGCAAATAAACAAAGATCGCTACGCATGCACCTTTAATTATTCCAAAACCCCCTATCCCTTGTCGGTAATTATTTCAAAGCACGCGAATAATATAGTTCTAGCAAAATTCAACAAAAATAAATAACATGCGACAATTTAGCTCCGGTAGTGGAAAATACTATAATATACCACAGGATTGAAACAGATTTTCCCCTTAGTACATTTGTAGCCCTCGAGATATGTACACTGGAGTTGAGGCAGTATTTTTAACACTTAAATAATTAGTCTAATTATATAATATATAATTCAATAACAGCCCGCCTTAAAGCAATATGTGTATGTAACAATATATAAAAAGTGTATATTACAGTCATTGTAAATGTTTGTTATTGTATAAATGTTCAATAATGTTATGTGAATGTATTATGTAATTTGATAATGTAGGAGCTGTGAGAATAATTGGTTAAAATTTCTAACAATGAGGTAACCTTGAGGCAATAATGAGTAAGAAAGTTTAAATGCTACTAGTCATTATTGGAGTGACAATAATGTAAATTTTGAGACAGTTGAAAAATAACCAATCAACAGACAGAAAAAGTTTTATTTAAATGAAGATATTCTATTGGAGTGGGATTAGCCAATCAGAAACTGACATATAGCACAATTTACTAATTTAGAGTTCAGTTGCTTGTAGACAGCGCTCATAACTGGACGCGTTGCTTGCAGACAGTATTCCTAACCGGATGCGTCCTCGAGAAGTACAATACGCATTCACTGTGAGATGAAAATAGTTTTCGTGTTAAAAAGTGAAAGTAATTAATTAAAATAATCTCACAGCTTTCTCTATATCAGTGAAGTGTTATTTAAATCGAGTCAAGCGTTAATAAAAGGTGGGAAGTAAAAACTATAATCTGTGTAAGCTTATATTCTTCAGTCGCACCACAACCCTGCGAAGAGAAACATGTTTTTAACAATAATACTGATGCAGCCGAGGGAAACATAAATATATAATTTTTAAAGAAACAGTCGAATTACAAAATTAATATTTTTAAACATTTTTGGGGGGTAAGATAGTACATTTTGGGCGTAGGCTACCGGAAAGCGGGTAACATACGTGAGGTTGCAACGAACTTCAAGTTCGGCTCCCAACAGTTGAAATATAATACAACTCTTTCAAATTGACGCCCAAAATGTGGGGAAAATAACGTAAACATACGAACTACTTCAGCGTGCATAAAATGTGGCCCATAATGGAACGCAGGTACTGTTATGTAGGTACTGTCAAGTTCTAGCCACACTCCCTATCAGCGTAATCACCTCAGTTTTTCCAGCATAATTACAGCCATTGGATTGGCAGGGTACTTTACCGCCCCCAATGTATGGCCGAAATCCTGAAGGGCAATATTGCAACTCAAACCTTATATTTTCATGCTACGCTGACGTATTCTTAATGCCGGTTTTCTTACTGCCATTTAGTAGCAACAATAACTTAACCTTCGCCTCCATGTCAATAATGAAAGCGCTCACGTGCACCTCCTCAAGAAAGCATTCGTCTCCACTTTGAGAAATTATAGCAATCAAATTAATGGAGGGAAAAATCTAACTTTTTTGGACATATAGGTGAAATGATAATACAGTTACGTATTTTGGACGGTTTTAGATCGTTATTTTATCAGTTTTATAAATTTTTGAAAAATATACCAAAATTGAAACTTTTTGTACGTGTTGTTTTCAAAATTGTCTCGCATGCGTTGAGTAGAGCCATTCTTTTTGAGGTGAAAATACGATTTTATTTGACGGGGAAATAAAATGCCAAAGTTGAGAAATGTCAACGTTTTTGCCTTAATTCCTGATTTTCAGTTCACTTTTTACGACTTCACGAATATATTTCTCCACCAGTTTATCACATGTCCATAAAAGTGTTGAATGTATGCACAAAAAGATGCTCTACCCTATATATGAAAGATAATTTTGAAAACAACGGTACAAAAACTTGCAATTTTGCATATTTTTCAGAAATTTATGAAACTGATAAATAAAATTAAATAATCTAATTTTTTCTTTCATTAATTTGGCTGCAAGAATTTCTTATAGTGCAGAGGAATAGTTCCTTGAAGGGCTGTGTGTAAGTGCCGAGGCTGTAGTTCAGTTTAACCACACATCCAAATAATTCTTCACCCCTTGCTCTAGAAGACCGAATTATATTGCAATTTAGCCTTTACTTGTGTACCAATTGTAGCGTAACTCTGAGCGGTGGTAACCGAACCCCCTTAATTCCACATAGATTATAAACTTCGTCCATTGGATAGTTTGCATGTTCCTGCATTGTTTTTTCAGGCCAGTCATATTGAGAACTGATACCGGCACGATAGAGTCAAAAGTTGGTTACCTGAGGATGGAAACCTTAAGGAGAGAAAATCACTATGGCGATCTAGGGGAGTAGCCCACTTTTTATGCACGATAGTGTACCACATGGAAAATCTTCGTTTCTCTCTCTTAATTCCTAATATATAAACAATCAAAATAGTTTTCGGGATCTTCTTCTATCAACGATTGTTTTAGTTTCAAGGGGCCTCAAAACATTGAAGTAGTTTGTATTGAAGGAGTTGTATTATATTTCAACTGTTGGGGAGCCGAACTTTTAGGTAGTAGTTGCAACCGCACGTATGATACCCGGTAGCCTTTGCCCCAATTTTTAAGAATATTAACTTTGTAATTTGAATGGCTCTTTAAGTATTAAATACTTATGTTTGCCTCGACAGCGTCAGTATTATTGTTAGAGACACGTTTCTCTTAGCAGGGTTGTGGTGCGACTAAAAAATGTAGGCTTACACAAATATAATTTTATTTCACTCCTTTTATTAATGCTTGATACGATTTAAATAACACTTCGCTGATATATAGAGAGGGAGCTGTGAGATGTTTTTATTAAATACTTTCACTTTTTAATACGTAAACTATTTTCGTCTCACACGAATACGTATTATATTTCTCGAGGACGTGTCTCGCATCCGATTAAGAACACTGTTTGCAGGCAAATGAATTGATTTCAAACGCCTAAACTTGTAAATTTCTGTATTTCAAGTTTCTGATTGGCTAATCCTACTTCAATAGAATATCTTCATTTAACTAAACCTTTTTCTGGTTGTTGATTGGCTATTTTTTAAACTGTCTCAAAATTTACATTATTGTTGCTCCAATAATGACTAGTAGCATTTAAACTTTCATAGTCCTTATTGCCTCAAGGTTACCTTATTGTTAGCAACTTTTAACCTATTGTTCTCAAGCTATTAAATTACGTAATCCATTCATGTAACATTATTACACATGGATAAAATAATATAAACATATAGAATGACTGTTACATACATTTTTTATATATTGTTACACACACATATTGCAGGCCAGTCGGCTCTTGTGCTTCCAACGTGACCTCTGTGAGGGTGGGATGAGAGCAGAGATTAGATCTGGATGCCGACGGGCGCAAGCATGAACGGGGTCCTAACGTTTCCAGATAGAAAGCATCTGACGTCGTATGGTCCCTGCTAACAAGTCACTAACCTCCAGGGTCTCTCGGAGAAGCCCCACGTTGCGGAGATACTGAGCGGTACTGCAGCGACGCCAGGGAAGAAACATTTACAGAGCGCAAGTACCGCCCAGCCACAAACCGCCGAACACCGTTGACTGATCTTACAACCCTGAAGATGGTGAGTACAAGAAATGAGGAGGAGAGTCGTGGTAGAAGATGAACCACCTCAGCATTCTCCTGACGACTTGGGTGAGCCACGAAAAACCCATGGGCCAGAGGGTGCGGTCGCCGGAGATCGATCCCGGGACCACAGACGCAACCGCCTGAGCCACCCCCCTCGGTTATTTATGTTGGAATATCGATATTAATTTTTTCATGCAGCGCAATACTAGGTAATTGGTAGAGAAAATACAAATTGCTAGCATGTCAGTTTTAAGACATGCAGAAAATGATACTCCGAATTAACTACTTACATAGAGGAACTGTCACCCGTTAGCAAATTGTTGGAGTACTTTCTGCTGAATCATTGTTTCCTCATTCCAGGTGCTTTAGTATCATTAATTAGTCACCTCCTTTGCAGTGCCTTTCTACTTTCCTCTTTCATTATTTAATAGGCCAGGGTAACACGCTTTATATTGCTCATCTACATAATAACCCCATTCTTGTCGCTGTAGGAAGAAAGAAGATCATGGCGGGGTTTTATAGCGGAAAAAAGCTGAAAAGGTGTTGAGCATTTTCATTCACTTAACGCTCCAATTAAGCTTTTCATAGGAACCTTAGCATACAGAAGAATGATTATAAATAGGTTAGTGAGAATGCTCCTCACTTGGGCAGAAACCGGAAAATTAAAGAGCTGTTAAAACAACACCGTTCAAAGCGTTTGAAAAGCGCTAAGCTAGGTGAGTAAGAAGAACCACATATCTTTGGGACGTTAATCGATTCCCTGAATACCATTCTCTTGCTTCAAAAGGGGGTTGTTCTACTGACATTTCTGCATGCATGGCAGAGCTACTTCTGTGACAATGGGCTCCACACCCACCAAGCATAGGGGAGAATTAAAAGTCTCGCATGCAGTGACAACACAGATGGCAATGCTAAAAATAAATGAACTTTTTCAGGTAGGTATTACGTTGTCTAACTTCACTGACAGTTTCTTTAATTTATAATAAATCCTAATAAATTATTTGGTGTTTAAACATAATCAAAATAAAAAGAAAAACCATAAGAACTTTAGAACTTTGTGTGTTACACTCAAAAGACTTTTTATATTCTTGTATAAATATTTTTACAAACCTTATTCTCCATCTACTTCATCGTAATTGAGATAAAAGTTTGCAGAAACTATCTTATTGCTGATTTTCTTGTAGGTACAAAGGGAATATGGTAGGGTTTAAGGGATAGTCAAATCTTTTAACAGCTGGTTGCTATGTGGAGCATTCCATTCTCCATGCATGTCCAGGATATTAAAAAAGAATTCCCATTTGAGAAAAGTAAAAATATTGAAAAATTGAAATAGGTAATAAGGAATATCTCCAAAATGGTTCACTCGAAAAAAAAAATATACGATATAAATTGTGTTTTTGACGATATTTACATCGTCTTGTCTAATTTTTGCGGCTTACCAGTTGTACAGAGTTCATTCAGAATGAATGTTCTATGGACATTCCCAGAAAATTCATCATATGCATTCGATTTTCCGTGAAAATATCTTAAACATATAATATTTTAATCAAAATCGTTAGCTGTTTTTGAGAAAATGAAAAATTTCGAAAAATGTTCCATATAAAGAGTAGTCTGGCATGGGGGAATTTTCTTGAAAATCTTCGTGTTACTTCTTTAAAGGATACTGAACATAAATACCAAGTTTGGTTTTTATCTGACTTTTCTGTTTTTTAATAAAGTTATTCACATACACAAACTCAGACCTTTTTCTAAAAATGAGTTTTTTGGAATCAAGGCACCTCAAAACGTGCATTTCCGGTGAAATCTCGATATCGCATTTTTGTGTGGAATGCAATACTTCCCCTACTTATTATGCGTAGTTGTAGCGGGAAAGCGTTGTGAATCACTTGTAGCTGGAAAACGTTGTTCCTGTGGTGATGCCCTCTGCTGCAGTGTTCTTGTCCTCGGCTATTGCTGCTCATCGGCTGCTGTATTCTAGTCCTAAACAATCTAGCTAATTTCACGGGTCTCAGGTGAGGTGAATTAAAATACACTGTATTTACCATAAAAAATGTGGTTTATTATCCAATAAATGCTTATAGGCGGCTAGATTTTCCCCTTGTAAGACTTCCCACCGTTATAGTAAGTAGGAGCTAACTGCACACGCTTGCAACACAATGCACTCACGTGCATTCGTCGTCCAGAGAGTATCACTGTGTGTCGACGAGATTCTATAAGAGAGTGAAAATCTGGGGCTATTATAAGCCTAGTTAAATTAAATTGACTTTTATTTATAGACGCTCTTAAACTGCTACAGTCGTTAGCGTCCCATTCTGTATTGGGCGTGAAAGACCGGAAATTTTCCACAGAGGCCTCTATCAGGCTTGAGGCTCTTTTACGTGCCGTAAATCTATGACACGGCACCACCGGCTGAAAATGGCTAACTAGCCCGTCCCTTACTTGTTTAAGTTACAATCTGCTTATGTACAATTCTTGGTTGTTAAATATTCTATCATATTTCTTGGTGAATTATATTATTATGTAGCATTCTTGTTTAATATTGATTTTTGTGTGTTTGTGTGTGTGTGTGTGTGTGTGTGTGTGTGTGTGTGGTATTTTTATATCCCCTTTCATAGTAGAGAAAGTAAAGATGTAATCTGCTACGTTCGCATGACTCTGTCTACCCATAACTTCAAAAATCTATTCTTAAAAAAGCTTATTACTTTCTAACTATGTATTGTATGTGGAGGAAGTATTGTATTCCACTCAAAGAATTCGATATCAAGAATTCGCGGGAAATATGCTTTGAGGCAGCCTGAATCCAAATAAAGCATTTGTAGAAACATGTCCATGTGCGTGTCTGTGAGCAGCATGACTAAAAATTAAAAGAGTCAGGTAAATAACAAACGAGGTATGCGACGTGAAGATTTTCAAGAAAATCGCCTCACTCCCAACAACTCTTTACATGGAACATTTTTTGGAAACTCTGACTTTATAAAACATGTCTAACGATTTTGATTAAAATGCCAAATATTAAGAATATTTACAGGACAAAACGCATATACTGAATTTTCTGGGAGTAGCCTAATAAGTCCTTCATTCGGAGGTTTTGTATAAGCTTGAATAACTTTTAAATGTTAAGCGATAGACGAAAGCGTACCATACAAAATATGTAGATCTCTTTAAAACATACAATTTACTTAAAAAAAGCTTATGGTATGAGCCGATTCTCAGATATCCCTCATTAAAGGTTCGAATTATTGATCACTTGTTATTATTTTACAGTTCCATCGATTTTCAGTTATTTCCCGCGATTACATGAAAACACTATAGAATTTTACGGCCAGATATAGCGCCCAGTTCCTTAACATTTTACCATCACTGTTCTCTTTGTATTTACAACGAAATGTGTAATGTACCTATTGTTACAAGGTTTATTTGGATTAAATGTAGTAGATAGAAAAATAAGCTTTAGTAAATTAGTTTGTATACCCATTAACAAAGACGGAGGGTAAAGAAAGTCATGTGAATGAATCAGGTGAGATTTGTTTCTACCTACTTCCCGGTAATAAGATTAAGATAAATATTTGCTAAAATGGTTTTCTAACATATGTCCTGGTAGATACAAGTGGGCTAGGGGAATATGGTAGACTTGAGCAATAGTTCTAATCCTTTCGGAGCATGTCGCTACGTGATGGGTTTGAAATCCTGTTATTTTTGCATTACCAATGGGTAAAAATCAGATTTTGCAGTTGAAAAATATAACGTATCTGACAATTCAAACCTATAATAAAAATATCTCTGAAATTATTATTTATTGTGTGATCGTGTTATCTAATCAGATTTACATCTTTTTTTGAGTATGCTTTTGTCTATCTCTCAGGTTAAAAGGTTGTCTTCATACATCTTTTCCAGAAAATTCAGGAAGTACTTTTTATTTGCCATGAAAATATCTTTAAAATATTAAACCAACTACAGAGCGAAAACAGCCCAAGTAGGACAGAGCCTTCCCTGCTTAATGCCCACCCGAATCGAGGACTCTCATTCTTCAGGACGTATGACAACGCCCGGAGCAGACGCCTGATGGGGTGCATAGGGTCTACGGATCAGAGTGTGACAGACCAAGGTGGGTGATCAGCCACACGCTCGGAATGTGAGCAAAGAAGGGGATGATATATGCAGTTAGGGATGAACGATAGGAAAGGTGATTATGGATGAAGTGGTATTCTGGTTGTTTTGTTAGCTCCATCTGGTGTTAGCAATTTGCGGCAGTATTAGTGTTTGCTTGAAAGAATGCTACTGTTATTTTATTTAATTTTTGGTTCTCTGTCCTCCGGCTAGCTATGATCTTTTTGGTCGAGCACTTCTCTTTATACAGGTTGTGTAAACGGAAAGGAGTCTTTTTTCCAAAGATAACACTGATGAAAGAATTTGTTTTACACTTTTTATTGTCGAACACATTCACCATCACAATTTACACATTGATCTTGACACTCGCCAAACTGAAACTGTTATAATAACTTATTTACTGATCATTCTTAATTCACGTACTTCAACTTTTTGTATCATTAACTTTACAATACTTGAGATTTTTCATAACTCTGATACGCGTAACTTGCGAATCGATAGCCGACGTGTAATATTTCTGCTGGACTGAAGGCGACGTGTAGCATACAAATATTTTCGGTGAACTGACGGACTGAAGGCGACATGTAGTATACAAATATTTTCGACGAACTGACAGGGTCTATCTCTAACCTAGCCCTTTTTATACTCCTACACCCGATATGCCTAAAGATTATAACTGAGTTGCTATTGGCTAATAAAACGCGCCTACATTAGCGTCTATTTTTATATCCAATGAAAATTATGAATACATATGCTCTAGGAAGAATGTTCCAGCAAATTCTAAGAAAAACGCGCCAACATTACGCAACTTCCTCGTCTCGAATAATGATAAACAGCTCACCCCCTCGCTGCATTATTGCACGCTATTATTGTCGGTTTCAGTAAGGCCGTATAAACTTACTTCTCAACAATAATTACAATCAATATACATCTCAAATCAATGTCCCATAATAATGCATATTCATACTATAATCACTCTTTACATTTAAATAATTTGTGATACAAATTACTGCATTATGGAACACCGGTGGAATGAAACATGGCGGGGGAAACCGGAGAATCCGGAGAAAACTCATCCAGACGTCCCTTTGTCCACCATAAATCCCACATGCGGATCCGTGAGATGGCCTTGGTTAGAGGCGAGCGGTATAACCACTCGGCCACGGCGCCGCCCTTAAAAATATTACACTTCACTAAAAACCATCAGTCATTTTTTAAATAAAATAAACAACATTTTTCCATTTTATTGTGTTGGGGATATTTGCTTCAACATCTTCGTGCCAAATCCTTGGAAGACACTAAACTAAATGACATGTGTGGTATTTATGCGGTTTTCTTTTGAGTTTTGTGGTTCACACATACACACACACACGCGCGCGCGCGCGGGCGGACCTAAAACCATGTATTTCCAGTGAAATATCGATTCACAAATTTTGGGTGGAATCTAAATACCGTTTCTTCCTACTATGTATTTGGTAGATAAGGTATAAGGCTTATTTTTATCTGGTTTATGTTAATCGAGATAAACCGTTTCGTTGTAGATGCAAAGGAGATAAAAGGAAACCGAATATGTAGACCGATGTTTGAAAGCGAGTGAGTATATGTTGCCTTTCAAATTCCATATTCTTTCCACGACATCGCGAGAAACACTTTATATCGTCACTACTTTAAAATGTTACTCAAAATTCAAACCAATAAAGGATATATCCCAAATTGCTGATACTACAGCAAAAAAAAAATTAAATTCTATGTTTTAAAGAAATCTACAAGTTATGTGTAGCATAGTCGGGTGCAAAAACCGTGCCGATATGAGGTTTGTCAGTTTAAGTTGGCAATCAATAATCAACACACCCCTGCCGCTCACTCCATCCACCCCTCATTCTGTTACAGATGTTAATGCTTGAATGCCGAACCAATAAGAGCCGGACTCATTTAGGGGCTAGTATGGACAGTCTTTGGGATGCATATTGCTTCCCCTTTCACGTGACATATAGATTCTCCAGTCATTTCATCGCCCAGCTAGGCCTGACCTTTCTTCATAGGATAGTGCTAGCGGCACTTTTTTTTTTCTACTCGACATCTCTTAACGTTTACCAGTTATATAAAATTATACAAAATTTCTTCTAAATGAACAGAATTTCACAGGCCATTTCCAGAAAATTCAAAATACACATATTATGCTGATAGCTTAATTAAGATTGTTGGGAGTCATTTTTGAGAAAATAAATTTTTAGAATTTCCATGTAAAGGGTGTTTTCAGTTGAGGGAAATTCTTGAATATTTTCACGTTGTATCTTTGGGAGATGTTGAACTTGAATACCAAGTTTGCTATTATCCGAGTTTTCGTTTTTAAGTTCAGTTCCTCTCTCTAAAAGAATTTTTTTTAAAAGTGTTTTTGGTTTTGGTTTCAGATGGTCTCAAAACATGCAGTTTTGATTGGATACAATACTTTCCGTGCTTGGTAGGTACGCCCCTGTCTAGGAACCAATGAAAAACTTTTGTTACCAACAATGGCGATGCCCCACTTCGATTATTGTGACTACCTCCTCGCAGATATAAGATCCGCTCACGTAAATTACGGCTAGCTCTTAATACGAGGGTACGCTACACCTGTGATGTACGTCGTTACGATCATAATATAGCATAACCTATCCCCGAGTTGTCATGGTTTCATATAGTTGACCATAAAAATTATCATGTCTTTTACTTCTCTTTAAAATTATCCACGCTTCCTCCCCTACTAGCTTCTCGCTTTAAAATTATGTCCTCATCTCACAACCTTCATACACGCTCAGATAATCGTCACATACTTTCAATACCACTTCATAGAACATCTCTATACTCGTCATTTTTAACTGTGAAGGTTGCTATGCTCTGGAACTTACTGCTACAGGATGTCAGGGGCTCTCAAACTTTATATGATTTTGGTCATACGAGGGTAAGTCAATAAGTATCTGCACATAATTACTTTCTCTACTACGTATAGTAAGTAGGGGAAGTATTGTATTTCACCCAAAAATTTGATACCCAGATTTCACTGGAAATACATGTTTTGAGACCCCTGAATCCAAAAAAAGCATTTTTGGAAACATGTCCTTGTGTGTGTCTGTGAACAGCATAACTCATAAAATAACAGTCGGATAAACACCAAACTTGGTATTTAGGTTCAGTATCTTCCAGAGATGCGACACGAGGGTTTTCAAGAAAATCCCCCCACCCCAGATTACCCTTTACATGGAACATTTTTCGAAAATTTTAATTTTCTCAAAAATGGCTCTAACCATTTTAATTTAAATTTCATATGTTTAAAATATTTTCATGACAAATAAAATGTTTATCTTGAATTTTCTGGGAATGTCCCCAAAAGTATTCTTCATTGTGAACGACATTTGCATAACTGGTAAACCATAAGTGATAGACAAACTTTTACTACACAAAAATGTAGATCGCGTTAAAATACACAATTAATGTCATATACATTTTTTATGTTGAGTGAACCATTTTCGAGATATTGCTTGTTATTCCCTTAAATTTTTCGATACTTATTTTCTGAAAAGGGAATTCGTTATTAATTTTTTGTCCTGGATATGCAAAGAGAATGGTGCTGCACCTAGCAACCAGCTATCAAGAGATATGTGTATGCTTAAAGGCTACTGTATTTCTATATTGCCCTTGTAAATATATATTCCCCTTACATCTACAAGAAAATTAGCAATAAGATAGAGTCTGCAAATGTTTATCTCGATTAACATGAAGTAGATGGAGAATAAGCGTTTGTAAAAATAGTTTGTACAAGAGTAGAGAAAGTCATGCGAGTGTAACATAAGATTTTTGATGCCCTGGCAAAAAAACAATCGGTTGAGCAGCAAGCTATGTATGCACTGCTTCCTTCACTTCTTGGTCTGTGGTGAATAGAGGCCTCTTAAGGCATTTTTAGGTGGAGCCAAAAAATATGGTTTGCCACTTCATCGACAGTCAATCTTCGGTTCTCTGAATCAGGGCACGGACTTGCTCAACTTTGGCGTCACTAGTGGATATGGATGAGCGTTCTACACTTTCCTCGTCCTTCACAGGAAAGGAACTTGAACTTTTCAATTCACCGTACGCATTTTGCCGGGGTAAAACATTGTTCCCACATTGTGAGAAAATTTCGTCACCTGGTACACCTTCAGACGATAAAAAAACCGATAATCGTACACTGTTCTTTGGTAAAAACGGTGAGGGTTGCAGGCATACTTATTATGCAACAATTCAAAACTCATTGGAGTGACAAAGGTAAAACATTCCACAAGCGGAGACAAAGGAACAACACGTCGCGTGCGCATGCACAAACCGATACAGCCAACCTACAAAAAATTAAAAATAATTTGCGGACACTTACTGACTTACCCTCGTAAGTTGCAGATTTTGGTAAATAATAATTGTTATTTAGAGGAAATATCATCATTTTCATTATATATAGTGTTTACACATATTTTAAAGATATGCATTACTGTTAACTTACTTTCTCTATTCTTTCAATTAACTTAATTTTACTGTTCCTGTAATATTTGTGTTACTTATGTTTTATATCCCTTTGGACATTTTTTACGTGTACCATCAATGGGTTCAGGATATTGCATTCAGGATTTTTCGATGTTTGAGCGGAAGAGAAGGACAAATGTCCTTAGCTGTGCCACAATAAATAAATAACTAGGTATGCGGTAGAGAATTTAACAAACCTGCAACACATCCTGTCTGTTGTTAACTGTACTACAATGAAGGTGAAATGACTCCCTAAGCCACAGTGCTAATAACGCCATAGCAGCAGTTTGTTCACTGTTTACCTTAAACAGGCCAGTACCACTATTCTCAAAAGTTTCTCTCTTTCACAGTTGACATAGTTCCAAAGAACAACATACATTTCACATACGCTGACATTGTGTTCATGGGCGCAATTATAGCAAAGCGTACCCTTCGTTTATTATGCACTGTGTTCAAACATCCCCATGAACAGTGCCTACGTTTAGGCCATGCTCACTCTGCAGCAACACATCAATTTTAAATTGATGGTTCTATCTTTTGTAATGTTAGACTACATTCCATCCTTTCATACTGATAATGTATCAGCAGCAGCATATACTTTCAGGATTAGACCAAAATAGCCGTTCCTGCTTCAGAAATAGTACATTACAGTGATTATTTTGAACAGTAATTCTAGGTCTTCCTGTCTGTCATTTTACAATATGTCGATAATTAAAGTACCTTAAGCAGGTGCTCTATCGTTGTTGTCGGTAAGCATTGATAGTAATACACATTGTATTTTAAGTTCGGATCGAATATCTTCGTTACTTTGGTAATACCTAATGTATATCCTACCAGTGGTCTCAACAGTTCCTTTCTGATTCTTTAATCCGCTTTCTCTGGGTTATTGTATTATCAAAATAGTGTTTATTCTTAGAGGGTGTAGTCCTTTGAATGCTACAACTTTGGTTTTATTTTTGGATATTGTTAGATTATATTCTTGTTTTGGAATTAAGCCGTCTGTTGGACAAGGTTGGAAAGGTAAAATCAAACGACTGAAAAATTCAGTGCCATAACCGGTATTTGAACCACGAATCTCCCGGTCTCCGTCTGGTTGCTATAACCACTGAGCTACCATGGCAACATGCTGGTACGACATTAAATTCCCCAACTGATTCACATTTTTTCCGATAAACCACAAGGAGATCTCAAATTGTATTGAGATGACATACCCCAATGGCAACTTACATGCTGTAAGTATTTTAAGTCTCGGGCTTCATAGTTTCAACCAGTTAGGTAAATTAATGAAATTAATTATTCTTCCACACAAGCCGTGTGTTGTACAAGATTGGAAAGGTAGAAACAAACCGCTGAAAAATTGAAATTCCGACTATGGAATTAATTTTTCATCGGTTTGATTCTACCTTTACAGTCATATTAGTGTTTTACTTTGTGCAGTCTAAAAATTGCCCTTTGTAAGTTTTCCTCAGAATCGGAGAGGATAGTAAAATCTGCAAGCATTAAAATGTTTAAAGCTAGAGTCTCTACGTAGTTGCTGACAAAATATTGTAAATATTACGTAAGGGTTCTTTTTTTTTAAGAAAGTGCGCTTTTGTCACAAAGTTACTTTAATTTTAATACATTTGGGATACATTTAAGACTTCCCTCTTCCCTTCTCCTTTCTTTTTCTTATAACTCTCCTCTTTTCCTTTCTACCCTTCTCTTCTCTTCTCTTCTCTTTACTGTTCTCTCTTTCCTCTTCGTATCTTCTCTCTCCTTTCTCCTCTCTTCTTTTCTGTTTTCTTGTCTACTCTTCTCTCCCTTCCTCGCCTCGCTTCTCTCCTCCCCTCTCCTCTCCAGGCTTGCAGTGCTGTGCATCATGTAATTACAGGTAGGTACCCACAGCACTGAAAGAGATGAACATACGTTTTAGATACCAGAGGATACTGTAAGAGCTTTCAGTTATTGGTTTTTAGCTAAAGGGGAACACACCGAACCGTTCCTCTTTGTTATTTTAAGCATTTCGCTGGAAAAGGTTAAAAAAGCTGGAGGAAAAAATATCCCCAAACCCGTTTTTAAAACTCCATCAGCAATCCACTGTATGACTGCGTTATTCTCCCAAAAGGTAATATGCATGGTAAATTACTCCGGGGAAAATTCTTTTTAAATAGTGCCCGGCAGCTATGGAGAGAAAAATTTAACACCAGTGTTCGTGCATTCGTGAAGGGCTGGATTTATGGTTTTCCCATGTGCGTTAAAACAAAAATTCTGCTTGCACAAAGGGGCTATTGAGTCGTTACATCAAAAATGCCTTAGGGGAAAAGAGATAAACTATCCCCCCGGGAATATCCTATTTTATGAGGCTTATATGATGCTTTCTTTTGTACTTGTATAATGAGGTTGCTAGTTTGAATCCCAGACACGATTGCAGCAAAGGGAACGTTAAAAAGCCAAAATTTTCATACACTATGATCGAAGGACAACACAGAATATTTTGAAATATACTTATTATGGAACCTAAATTTTAACAAGCCTCAACACCAGCACCCTAGGATATAAGTGATACAAGGTAAAGCCCATCGTAATTTTCAACGCAGCACACAATCCTTTCAGCTTTAAAAATAAATGAATATCGGTTGCAGCTAAACGCGTATGGAAAAATTAAAAAAACAGAATAACGCAAATCGAAGACTATCAAACAGATAAAATCCAATATTCTGTTGATTTACGAAACGTAATTGTGTTAGAAAGTAAACTTAGGTTCTGACACTGTATCTAAACGATATCACTAATTTATATAAATGTTTCTGAAGTGTAAAATGTATATTAATTTTACATTTAATAGCATTCATGTAAAAGTCATGTTACAAATTGATTTGCTTCATATCATTAATATTGGAATTTTAAGCAGTACTTGGTATTTTATCCGTGCATAGAAAGTGTGCAATACTTTTAAATATTTCGCAGCTAATATGCCTAGAAGGAGTATATTTAATGTGACATTAATTTGGTAAATCTTAGAGTTAACATCACCATAGGTTCAAATGCAAATATCCTGAAAACTGTTTGTTGTTTTAAATGCTTTGTAATATTTATCTTTTTGTTACTGCTATATATACACCTGAACATTGCATAAAATGTGGACCGAAATATTCCCCGTTGACGGATTTTGCATTCAAACCGATTAAAAAAGTCAATATAAATACATGGGCATCAAAGTTTTAGTTAAATGAGACAGAACTGAAATTTAAAAAACTGACGTTACATTCACATGACATTCTCTATCCTCTAAAGTTTATTAGTCGGTATACAAACTATTCCTACGAACGTTTATTTTTCTGCGTACCTAATTGCAATCGAGGCAAACTTTTTCAGAAACAGCTATATTACGCATTTCATTATAGATGCTAAGGGAATAGGGGCAGTCAAATGTTTTAGAACTGGACGCTGGCCTTAAAATTCCATACTCTTTGCATGACATCGCGAGAAATGATTGAAAATCGACAGGACTTTAAAGGAATGGCTAGTTATTCAAGATTCGAACCATTAATAACGGATATCTCAGGAATAGCTAATGCCACAAAAAGTGATTTGAAATAAATTAGCCTCTTTTTGGATTCAGGGGTCTCAAAATATGTATTTGCTGTGAAGTCTTGGATAAAAATTTTGGATGCAATGCAATACCTTCTGTAATTACTACGTACGTGGTAGAGGGGGTAAAAATGGCTGACAAATGTTTAAATTAACAGTGTTTTATGACATTTGTTCTTTCACACAAGCCGCGTATGTAGGAGAAGATTGGAAGGAACGGATGGAAGCCAGAAGATACCGATACAAATATCGGGTAATGCATGCATTTCTCAGTCTGATTGTACCTATTCATTGATGTACGAGTTTAATGGTCCATTGCCTTAAGGGGAAGGTATGCGTTAAAATAGATAGTATTTTATTTAAAATCGTTAGAGCCATTTTTTAAAACATGAAGATTTTGGAAAAAATGCTACATTTAAAGTGTAAAGTGGAAGTGTGAGATTTTCTTGAAAATCTCCGTGTCGCATCCTTGAATGAACTTAAATACAAGCTTGGTGCATACCCAAGTTTATGATTTGAGTTATATTGTTTACAAGCAGGCGCGCGCGCACACTCACACGCACACACGAACATTTTTCCAAGAATACTTTATTTGGAATAGGGGGCCTCAATTTGTATTTCTGATGAAATCTCAGCATTGAGTTTTCAGGTGGACTGCAACAGCTTCTCTGCCTACTATGTACGCGGTTGAGAAAGTAAACCGAACACTACTTCACTCAGATTATGTTATCTCTTACTGTGAACCAGGGCATTTAATGTGACAGGTTATAAGCAGTTGCAGAAAATTGTAGTTTTGCAGATACACAATGTGATCAAAAGTATCCTGACTACCCCACAAACATACGTTTTTCATCTTAGATGCATTGTGCTGCCACCTACAGCCTGGTACTCATTATCCGCGACCTCAGTAGTCATTAGACAGCAGAATGGGACGCTCCGTGGAACTCACGGACTTCGAACGTGGTCAGGAGATTGGGTTTCACTTGTGTCAGAAGTCTGTACGCGAGATTTTCACACTCCTAAACATTCCTAGGTCCACTGTTTCTGATGTGATAGTGAAGTGGAAACGTGAAGTGACATGTACAGCACAAAAGCTCGCCTGTTGACTGACAGAGACTGCCGACGTTTGAAGTAGGTAATAGGCAGACATCCATTCAGACCATCACACAGGAATTCCAAACTGCATCAGGATCCACTCCAAGTACTACGACAGTTAGGCGGGAGGTGAGAAACCTTGGATTCCATAGTCGAGCGGCTGCTCATAAGCCACACATCACGCAGGAAATAGTCAAACGACGCCTCGCTTGGTGTAAGGATCGTCAACATTACACGATTGAACAGTGGCAAAGCGTTGTGTGGAGTGACGAATCAGGTACACAATGTGGCGATCCAATGGCAGGGTGTGGGTATGGCGAATGCCCGGTGAACGTCATCTGCCAGTGTGTGTAGTGCCAATAGTGAAATTCGGAGGTGGTGGTGTTATGGTGTGGTTGTGTTTTTCCTGGAGGGGGCTTGCACCCCTTGTTATTCTGCGTGGCACGATCACAGCGCAGACCTACAATGATATTTTAAGCACCTTCTTGCCTCCCACTGTTGATGAGCAATTCGGGGATGGTGATTGCATCTTTCAACACGATCGAGCACCTGTCCATACTCCATGGGCTGTCGCGGAGTGGTTACACGACAATAACATCCCTGTAATGAACTGGCCTGCACAGAGTCCTGACTTGAATCCTACAGAACACCTTTGGGATGTTTTGGAACGCCGACTTCGTGCCAGGCCTCACCGACCTACATCGATACCTCTCCTCAATTCCGCACTCCGTGAAGAATGGGCTGCCATTCGCCAAGAAGCCTTCCAGCACCTGATTGAAAGTATGCCTGCGATAGTGAACGCTGTCATCAAGGCTAAGGGTTGGTCAAAACTATATTGACTTCCAGCATTACCGATGGAGGGCGCCACGAACTCGTACGTCATTTTCAGCCAGTTGTCCGGATACTTTTGATCAGTAGTGTATCTATCGCATCAGACTCTACCTATATCTCAAAAACACAGCTTCACATATAAAAGCACATTTTTACTATTTGGTTAATATTTTCTCTACTGCGTACAGTGTCATGCATAAGCAGTTACTCATTTTCCAAATCGCTATAGTATTTTCCTCTCCGTAAGGTTTCCGCCTTAGGGTTTTCGACTTTTTACTCCGCCTAGCCGGTATCAGTTCTCTGTGTGACTGACCTGAAAACAATACTAGAACATACAAACTACCCAATGAACGATGTTTACAATCGAGGTGGAATGAAGGGGTGGTTCAGATACCACATTTTTGCAAGAGTTACGCTACGATTGGTACACAGGGAAATGCTAAACCAATATAACAAAATTCCGTCTTCTAGAGAAAGGGTGAAGAATTACTTGCATGTGCGGTTAAACTCAAAGACTCAACGACAGCGACATGGAGACTAGGTCAAGGTTGTTGCCACTACTAAACGACCATAAGAAGGCGATATTTTAGCATGAAAATAGAAGTTTCAAAGCTGTAAAAGATCCTTCGGCAGTTCGGATATACTTTAAAGGAGTGCCCTGACAATTCTATGACTAATACCATGCTCGAAAAAAACAGGTAGTTTCGCTGTAAGGGGTTGTGGTTAGGTTTTGTCAGTGCCAAAATGGACAGTGAAGTAAGGTTTTTGTATTCAATTTCGACTATTGGGGAGCCGAACTTGAAGTAGTTGCAACCATGTACGGTACAATGTTTCCGGTAGCCTTCGCCCCAAGTTTAAAAATATTAACCTTGTAATTTGACTGGTTCTTTAAATATTATATATGTATGTTTGCCTCGGCTACGTCAGTATTAATTTGTAGAGAGATGAATTTCTTAACAGGGCGTAGTGCGGTTGAAGAATGTAGGCTTACACAGATTATAATTTTTACTTCACTCCTTTTATTAATCCTTGACACGATTTAAATAACACTTCACTGATATAGAGAGCTGTAAGATTATTTATTAATTACTTGCACTTTATAACTCGTAGATTATTTTTCTCTCAGGTTCGGTTAGGAACGCTGACTGCTAGCAACTGACTTCTAAATTTGTACAATTTGCCCTATTTCAGTTTCTGATTGGCTAATCCTGCTCCAATAGAATACTTTCATTTAACTTAAGCTTTTTCTGGTTGTTGATTGGCTCAAAAATTACATTAATGTTTATAAGAATTACCAGTAGCATTTTAAACTTTCTAATTCATTATTGCCTCAAGCCTACCTCATTGTTACCTCATTGTTATCAACTTTTAACCTATTATTCTCACAGTTCCTAGATTATTACATTACGTAATACATTCACATATCATTATTAAACATGTACATAATAATATAAACATTAATACAATGACTGTTATATACACTTTTTATATTTTTATTTATACACATATTGCTTTAAGGTATATTGAATGTTATACTATATAATTTGACTGAAATCATTTAAGTGTTAAAAGTACTGCCTCAACATCTGCATTCAATTATGGGCCACATTTTATGCACGCCGGTATACTTAAAGTAGAGGAAGTATTGCATCCCAGCCAAAAATTATATACCGGAATTACACCGTAAATACGCGTTTCGAGGCCCCTGAGTACAAAAACACATTTTTAAAAATGCGTGGGTGTAGTTAACAGTATAATTAAAAAATGAAGAGTCGATATATATTGGTCGATTGGTATTTAGGTCTGTATCTTAAAATGATGCAACAGGAAGGTTTTCAAGAAGATTATCACAACTAAGCTACGCTTTATATGGAAAAGGTTTCATTAGTTTTGATTTTCTCAAAAATCCCTAAAAATGTTTTATTAAAATATTATATGCTTAAAATATTTTTACAAAAATAAAATGTAAATCTTAAATTTTGGGGAAATAGCGTGTGAAGTCATCTTCATGCTGAATGTCTTTGTATAGGCGAGAGACAAAATCTTACTACACAATAAATGTAGATCTCGTTAAAACACATAATTTTTTAAATTTTGTTTTGTGACGTTAAATATTTCCGGGATATTCTTTGTTACTGGTTTAAATTTTTAAATACTTTTCACTTTATACAGTGGAAAATCGCTATTTGCTTTTCTCTCGTGGTCACGTAAAGACAACGGAATTTCAAAGCAATCGCATAGTGACCAGTTCTTACAAGATTTGACAATCGGTTAAGCCTATTGTATTCCCCTATTGTAATAAAACCATTGGTTTACCTCAATCAATCTGAAGTAGATAGAAAAATAAGCTTATGTAATAATAGTTTGATGAAGAAGTCATAGGGAAACTCTTGTGAATGTAACACATCGCCATGTTTTTCGATCAATTGTATTGTTATATAGCCTAGAATTTTGGCGAAATTCTGAGATCTTTAATCTAGGAAAGAACCCAAGAATCTTCCTAGTGCAACAGGAATACAAAACTCCGCTTAGAAATCCGATAAGGATTTTGGAGTAAATGTCTTTGCTTCGCTTGAAGAATAAAGAATGTATTTTATATACCACGTCTGGCACAAAGCAGAAGCTAAATTCGACAATGGAGCAATCTTCTCCACAGTTTTCAAATTAACTTTTAGAGGGTCTTGAATAAAAGCAAATATTGCCTTTCTTCGGAAGAAGGGGATGGTAACGCAGGCCTCAAGAAACCAGATTATGAAAAGATTGAGTTTGGAATAAAAATAAACTAAAATAACCCATAACTCTACCCCGTCGTGTTTTAAATCAATTTTAGCGTATACTAAAAAAATTGTCAAGTGAACTTCGTTGTGCGATGTTAGCTTTTATTATTTTCTTTATTTCCTATTTAAAATTTTATAGAATCTAGTAGACAAAATAAAACAGCACATAACCAGTGAAATGTATTCCTATACATATTATTGTCTTTATTTCAATAAGCTGTCTTCATTTACTTCTAAAATAGTTTATTCCGGTTCTAATGGTTGCAGTTGTAAATATGGTTGTTTATAGTTTACTTTTCTCCAAGAAAGTTCATTACTCGTGCACCTTTCCATAACTTCCGTACAGGTAGTGAAACATCTTAAAGTACTAGTCATATATTTTAGAAAATTGGGTACTCAATACTAATGATTTTGCGTAGGTACCCCTGCATATTGTTTCGACGACTGCGCCGTTGGTGGCAGTCCCGGGTTCGATGCCCGCTCGGGTTGGAGTCGAACGCAGTATAGTGGTAGAGATAGAATTAATGTTAAAATACACTGTACCTTTTTCTCTATCCGAGTGGCTTCGTCTTGTTGTCCTTCTCGCTGTTACCCTGGCTAGTTGGTTCTCAGCGGTGATTTTAGCATGGACTCTGCCCATCATGATATTTGATAAGCTCGTCGATCTCAGTTGTGGTACTGGGAGCTTAGAGACGAATTGACTACACACTGTAATGTTTGGTTTATGGCTATTTATTGTTACTTCCTCACTCTAACAATACATAAACGCTTCTGTTCACCTATCACCATTTTGCGCGCTAATTGTTGACTGTGAACTGCTTAACAACTTCAACTGTCTTGCACTGTGTACTGTCTACTACTGAATCTCAATTATGAACTGCTTAACCTAAAATTCAACGGTAAACTGCCGTTACATTATATTTGCCTCGCTCCATACTTCCGGAGCGGAAACAAACAGTCATAAAACTTTACCCTTCTATTCTTACACTAAAGATCCCGTTTTCGCTGACCATGTGAACATCACGTTTATACCCTGACTGCAGAGTTCAAGACGTTCTAAACCTAGTTAAACAGGAACATTATGTACACGACATATATTACATTATATTGAAATTATTATTTACATGGTTTTCACATTGTAAACATATATCATTTGTATATTAGATTAAACATAGAAAAATAGCACATAACAAAATTACCTCGGGTACATTCTGTCTCAATTTATAATAAGTGCTTATGTGGAATAGGGGAAGTTTTAACATTTATAAATACTTCAAAAGCTTGTAATAAACGTTTATAGTATAGATAATATCCCAGCGTTCAGGGATGGAACTTTTTTGTTATTTCTTTTTCTTAGTGACACACAAATCCATTGTACCATTTTGTGCCTTGTGGTGCTCTAACGGTTAAAGCAAGTTGAACTGACATTAAACACACTAAAACCTTTTTTAAACCCGACATTCTACTCTGCATTGCATACTTTTGTACAAACAAAGAAAAGTAAGACGGAGAATGGTTGCCAGCACTTAGACTTAGGCCAGTTTTGCACTTCACCAGTATTTTTTTTGTTTTGTTTTTGTTATAGTCGGTTGCAAATTTAAAGAAAAGTAGGGGAAACAACTGCGCAAAGAGAGAGAGAGAGAGAGAGAGAGAGAGAGAGAGAGAAATACGGATAGAGAGTACACTATCTCTTTCTTTCATTATTGCTCGCTATACACTGCAGGTCTCTTGGCTACAATTTTTTTTTTCGTTTAACCTCCTTTAATTGGAAAGGTCATATCGGACGGTGAGTTAATGAAATTGTGAAATGATGCACAAGTGGGTCCCGGCCCTTAGAGCTTAGTTATCCGGTATTTGTCTTCTCAGGATAAAGGAAAAGCTCGGAAAAACTTTTTCAGTTACTCACCTTAACTGAGATTCGAACTTGGAACCTCTTGAATCTAAGGCATTCACCCTATCTCAGCATCCCACATACTCACAAGAGGGTGTTCAAAGAGATGCCATCGCGCAACCTGCGAGAAATTGAATGTGAATGAAAATTTCTGGAGAAGATGCCAGAAATATGCGGACAGAGAAGGATAACACTTCGCATCTCTTATGATAAGGTCTGTGCTTATTATCGTTGTAATTGTAACTATGAGAACGTGAGGCGGTTGCGGGGATATTATAACTGTTTCGGCGAGAGTCCGAGCTGCGGCGACCAGCGTGCGAACCGCCGTGCGGTGGCCACAATGTGAAAGAAAATCACTGTCAGCTTATTAAGCCGAAATAAAACAGGTCAAAATGATTGGTAATATATAATTTTGTCAGTCCAAAGCTTGGGAAGAGTGTGATGATAATCAGTATTTTTAATTGGGGTGCTTTTCAATTAAACAAGGCTATTTTTTTAGTGTTTATTACAATTGCTAATGTATACCAAAAAGCGTATTGTAAATGAGAACTGCTTATTTCACACACAGGAGGTTCTAAACCGCCCCACATCCCTCTTAGTGTACCTACTCTAGAAATTGAATTGTTTTTTGTTTTTCACAGACCGAATTTTTCAAGGACCGCTTTTTTGGCGACACGACGGGATTTACCTAAATTACGTGGTTTTGACTCGCGAATTACCTCAGAATTTGTTCCTGGAATCCATGACATCGGTGTGGGTTACTTTATGCATCGTTGCTATACTATTATCTGTCTTCAGACTACTGACACTTCAAGAAAGTGTGTATGGTTTACTTCAGCAGGATAAAGCAACTGTACAAACCAAAAACCGGTTTAAGGCAGGCGTCACCTACTCCCTTGATTTTGTGCTAGAGCAAGCAGGCTTGCTCCGTGCACTGCAGTGTGTAAACACGTGATATCAGTTAGACTTACTCCTGACAGCAGTGGCGGATCTCTCGTTGCTTTTTAATGCTTCATTTATTAACTACGTTGTAGTTTGCTCGAATTGTGTTAGATACCAACTAATTATCAAAATGCCTGTTCATTATTCACTGCTATAAATGTGAAAGTTTTTCGTTACAAATTTACTGTCACATTGTTAGCGTTACACTGCGATAAAATGGTGTTGATAAAGTTAAGGAGCTTGCTGTTTTACTATGTTAATGCTATAATAATTCTCGTTTTCTGCCATTGTTTGTGTTACACGACCAAATATTTGAAAATATGTATATGTTCATATCTGAAATATAAATACTAACATAAGAGACCTTATTATAGAGCAATTATTCTACCAAGCATGAATCTACAATAAGTATATTACCTTATGAACGGTGTATTACGTGTTTCAAACAAAAAATCTTTTGTATAACGCATTGCATTGAAGAATATCTCCTCCTGCTTTCCGCGCAGTTGAGGGTCATACGGTGCATATGAGGTAGTTCAGCGGGAACAACGAGCAAGGTTACTCTCTCTACTTTACTCAAAGAGCAACCATATGGTAACGCCTGGTCTGGGCAGCATTACAAACTCTCTTTGAAGTTGTCACTACACCTGCAATTCTTATCTGCGGTGATACAGAAGGATAAAGCTAATAGAGCAATTCTTCACTACACGCATTAGAGTATTCTCAATTATTTCGACAACAGACTTTTCTGATATTCAGTAATATCTTTCCCAGTTTAAAGACTTATCTAGAAGGTGAAAAACTCCTTTCGAACAGTGTTTATGCATAAGAGCAGTATAGGTGTATGTGTGATTTGGGGGAACAATTATGTGTAAATGTTTGTGCAAATTGTTATACTTAGAAACTACACTAAATTCCGGTTAATTGCTAATAATTTCACAAAAGACATGTATTATTGTCATTTCAGGCAAGTATGAAAGCGTATAGTCTTTAACCCAAGGCAGAAGTTTTGTGTCATCATTTTTACTTTCTCTACTACGTATAGTAAGTGGGGGAAGTATTGTATTCCACCCAAAATTTCGATATCAAGATTCACCGGAAATATGTTTTGAGACCCCCTAAATCCAAAAAAAAGCATTTTTGGAAACATGTCCGTGTGTGTGTCTGTGAACAGCATAATTAAGAAACGAGCAGTCGGATAAACACCAAACTTGGTATTTAGGTTCAGCATCTTCCAGAGATGCGACACGAGGGTTTTCAAGAAAATCCCCCACCCCAGATTACCCTTTATATGGAACATTTTTCGAAAATTTTGGTTTTCCCAAAAATGGCACTAATGATTTTAATAAAAATATAATATGTTTAAGATATTTTCATGACAAATGAAATGTATATGTCGAATTTTCTGGGAATGCTTCCAAAAGTATTCTTCATTGTGAACGACTTTTGCATAACTGGTAAACCATAGGAGATAGACAAAATTTTACTACACAAAAAATGTAGATCGCGTTAAACTACACAATTTATGTCATATACATTTGTTTTTTGTTGAGTGAACAATCTTCGAGATATTGCTTGTTATTCCCTTAAATTTTGCAATACTTATACTTTTTCTCAAATGGGAATTCGTTTTTAATTTTTTTATGTACTGGACATGCAAAGAGCATAGAATGCGCCACATGGCCACCAGCTCTTAAAATATTTGACTATCATTTAAAGCCTACCAATTCCCCTTGTACCTACAAGAAAATTAGCAATAAGATTAACATCTCGATTAAATGAAGAATATGGAGAATAAGCGTTTGTAAAATAGTTTGTACAAGAGTGGAGATAGTCATGTGAGTGTAACACCAGATTTTTCCTTAATTTCAAATTAAAGATGTTCGTTACCGAGCGATGTGGTTCCACAGTAACGTATGAGGCTCGCATTTCGGGGGTCCTGAGTTCGATGCCTGTCGACTGTCCACTCTGACCTTGGGTTTTTCGTTGTTTTTCCTGGTCTGTAGGTGAATGCTGGGGTAGCTTCTGGTCTACACTATTTCCTTCAATCTCCATTCCATTCCGTTTTCTTCTAATCTTTCTGGTGTACTTATAGGTTTCGTGGTGTGTGGTGTGCCGAATAGAAGGCGAAGATTATTGCAGAGAAGAAACAGAGTTCCTCGTGGACACTAGAGGGACACTGATTAGACGCGTCGTCCATTGCCCTCTCTGGGATGATCCAGTAGTTTAGGTGGTGGTGGAAGGTGGTCTTCGAGTTGTTGGGGCCTTATGTGTGTCTGTAGCACTTGTGTTTAGCCTACTCTAACTCCCTCACTTCATCCTTTGCTTTTGGGGGATGGTAGCCACAATAGATTTCCCGCAAGTCGCAATGCACGAGGTGTACCCCTCCATTGTCTACCCTATACTCTAAAGTTCTTCCCTTCCTTCTATATTCTTCTGAAATGTACATACCTACCAAATAAACAGTTAACATCTCGCTTCCCTTAATACTCTTGTCTCCTATATCCAAGTCGTCCTCCGTGGACTAGTGGTACCGTGCTAGCCTCTAGTTCCCAAGGTCGCGGGTTCAAACCCGGCGGAGGGCGATGGATTTTTTCGGGCGTAAAAATCGTTAGCACGGCTTCCTTCGGAAGGGAAGTAAAGCCGGTGGTCCCGTGTCGTAGATTTACGGCACGTAAAAGAACCTCAAGCCTGATAAAGAGGCCTCTGAGCAAAATTACAGGTGTTTCACGCCCACTATAGAATGGGACGCTAAGAACCATAGTAGTTAAAGAGCGTCCATAAATAAAACTCAATTTTTCTCCTATATCCAATGGTTATTTCACACCTTCATGTACTTTCCCCTCTAAGTTAAACACTCTGAGGCCTCTTCTTATCTCGCTAATTTACACAGCTTTAATCTATCTGCCTGTCGCCAACGTTCATCACTCCGTTCTGTTTGTCATTACATACGTTGTTTTCTTCAACCATTCAATCCTTACTTCATGCGGCACCACAGTTGTTACATGAAATTAAATAATTGGGAAAGGAAATTTGGGAAAGAAACGTTCCAATAATTTCAGGGTACCTCGCCGGCATTTGCCAGTTATGATGGTTGAGGATAACCTGGGATAAACCTTAGTCAAGGAGGCAGGTCCTGGCGAGATTTGAATCGCAGACCTCCCACTTAAGATCCCGTGTCTTAACAACGTCAGCTATGCGCCACACCCGAGGTGCACATGTTTCTGGAATGTTCAGCATTCATTTAGCCAATAAGAACACGGCCAATCATGTCGTCCACCAAGTAACCGCAATATAAAATATTATTTTGTAACTTCATGCTATAGGAAACCCTTTTCCCTTTGCAATCTCACAAATGCCTTTGGAACATTCATCTTTAATTCTGAATCTGCTTCAGTGTAACAGTAAACACAATCATGGTACCATGAGGCGACATTCAATATGTGCTTTACAGTCGGCAAAGAAAGTATTCTTACACTACTAAACGTTTATGGAAAATTTATGTCCTGAAGAGCGTCATTTTACTTATAATTTTAAATTTATTGAATAAAAAGACGGCAACTTAAGCACGAATTTATATTTTATACGAAAACAGCCAACATTTACATCAGAAGGTCACTTCCATAAAAACCAACTTAACCCTTAACTACTACACTTATTTCAAATCACGCCAATACTACACTGGGTGAATTTTCACCCATAACTTATATTTGCATCTATAGGTGTAACAATTGTTAATTGTTGACAATTTTAATTCTAATCGTTTGAAAATAACAATGGTTCAAGTCATCTATAAGAAGAAAATTACACATCATCTAGTAACGCTGCATAATGTCCCAATTTCTACATCTGAGTCGGTGAAAAATCTTGATCTCACTCTGGACAGCAAACTCACAAGGTCGAAACACATTACATCAACAATTAGTAAAATGAGCTGAAGCATCTAATATTAGGATAATCATAATAAACGTCATTCGCTAATAAAATCAATCTGGCAATTACTGCGCTGTATGGGACGTTGCTTCATCTTCACAAGTGAAAAGAATCCAGGTTCATCAAAACAGAATTCTTAGACTCGTAACTGGTACTCCATGGTACATGCGGAACACCTCTCTACACAGCGACTAGGCATTTTTTAAGTGACTCCTGTCCTTCACATCAGCTACACCATGCTCTACCGACACATAATCCAACATATAGATCCTATACTGCAGACAATACCTCATAACAAGCCACCTGGCCGGCATCTAACAAAACTGAAGAGGAAAAGGCACACACACCTATCCATAGACACAGACACCTAGATATTTACTTGACCATTGCACTTTCGGGCTTATCAGTGGATAATATCCCGAATGCAGTATCATGTGAACTACTATGTACTCTGTTAGCAAAACTATAATGTATATTTATACAGCAAAGTTCGCATTAAATTAAAAAAAATGTACAACATGCATATAACTGAAAACCACCTGTTTTAATAATATAAACAGTGTTTATAACAGTTTAATAACCTTGTTCTCAACATAATTTTCTTGACACAAATCCACCATTTCTGAATCATTGCTAAGTACACCGTCATTAATTTCTTCGTTCAGAATAGGTTTTCTCATTTCACTTGCGCTTATTTCTTTACCTTCGTACATACAAGTAGCCGTTTTGAATTCGATTTTTATGAAATGTATGAAAAAGGCAAAATTACGTTACTTTAAAATGGTAACGCAAATACATCATTGGGTGAATAATCGCCCACGCGCACAGAAATCTGTCGCTGCAACCATTAACTGGGATCAATAATAAGAAACTATAAGGAGAAGACCATAACAGGAAGGAGGAGGGACAGTGCCGGTTAGTTAACCAAAAACAAAGAAACAAAGAATTCCCTGGGTGAATTTTCATCCAGAGTAGTATTTAAGGATTAACTCGAAAATTTCTCAGCCACAAATAGTAATCGTACACTCACAAAAGCAATTCATATCACTACAAAGATGTTGGTTTCCACTGCTTCGCAACGTACCCTTTAATTTTAATTATAGCGTCTAGTCTTCTTGCTAGGGGGAGGATAAGTTCTTTTAACCTCCGCATTTTGTATCTGGTTCCGTTGTTCCACAAGTGCAGTTTTTAGTACTTCTTTCTTGGAAATTGTCCATTTTCTTATGCGTTTCCCCAGGATGTTCCAAACTTGTTCGATAGGGTTAATATCTGACACTGGGAGGGGTATGACGCTGTTTTGGAGCATTATGTAATATCAACAGTCGGGTATTAAGCACAGTATGTTTTGAATCATTATCCTGCAAAAACATAAAGTTTTCTTGGAAGCCAATTTTATCCGCGCCGGTAAGCAGCTCTTGCTCAAGAATGTCCATGAACTGCCTATGATCCATTATACCCTTGGTAATATGGAGATTGCGCTCATGCGATCCCAGGCAAGGACGGATGCTCCGTCGTGCTTCACTATGGAAATAACATTTATGGCTCCAGTTCCGTATTATTTTTCTCCATACTTTGTGACTGCGGTACGAACCAAACACTTTGAATAGGTCCATACCACGTTTTACCAAACAGTGGACATCCTTACTACGGTACTTAAGAGCGAATTATGCGTGCTTTTTTCTTGTTCTTGGGCTGACATAGAGCTTCTTTCGCTCTACTCTTCCATTGTAACCTTTATTTTTGGGAAAAGCTCTCACAGTCATTGCTGAAACTTTAATTCTTATCCTCTGAAACTCGGCAACAATCCGGGGAGTATCTTCGTGCATCTTTTTTAAAACATGGAAGAATACTGCTCTCATCTTCATCCATGAGACTTTTATTAGGCAAATTCTGGTGTATTTTAGGGCACTTTTATGGCTACTACTCTACCAATAATAGATTGAATGGTTGACTGTGGTCTCCCCACTATCCGAGATAACTCGGAGAGAGTTTTGTAATGATTGTGTAGTCAAATTATTTTCCTTTCTTCTGCCTATTTTAATTTATTTCCGTAACCTATTGTGTTGGGTGCCAGTTTAGTGCATGCTGATCAGTTTATGTGAGGCAGATGAAGGCACGCTATCCAAAAAGGAGAGATAACGTGATGTAACCAAAAGTTTTAATGTTCGTACCTTTGGTGTACGAATACTTTTTGTGCCAAATTATCGGTGTCCTCCAGCATTACTGCGGAAAATTATTGCATTTTAGAAAATTTATAGTAAAATTGTAGCTGAAATAAATAAGTTCGTTCACCACATCATCTTTTAAGCAACTAAGTTTCATGAATAATTATGTTGCAACAACATACGATGTTTCTAAATTTAATTGGTTTACGAATACTTTCTGTGCTGATTGTACCTTATACAGAGTGGATCATTTAAGTTCAGACTGCATAATATCTCTAACACTGAGCGTTGTAGAAAGGAACGTCTAGAATGAAAGTGCAAATAAATGAAAGCTGAACTTAATAGTTTGACTGTGAATTTAATGTTTCACGGGTTCGCCCACTGTGCACATTCCTAAAAATATTCACCCAATCTTCATTCCCACCACAAAATGGACAGTTCATTCTGCCGGAATCGCCAGTCATTTTCTGTGCCCTCCATCCTCACGACCAGGACTGGGATTTATATGTAATAAAAAAGGTTAAATATGTACATACATACGGGCTAAATATTCTCAAAGTATGCAGTAAAATATGGGCTAAAATACATAACACTTAATCAAAATATGCACTCCAGTAAACATGGCCACATAAAATTTAAAAGAAACTCACAAGAGAGCTCTTACTACATATCATTTATGGGGGTGGGGAACAAAATCTTAATCTCCTAATGAAAACTGCCTATTTGTGAAGCAGTGGGTTATAAAACACTGTTTTAAATTTTCAAAACTGAAACTGCGTCGATTGTCTCTTGCAATTTCTTTATACTCGCGGAAATTCCGCCGAACTTCACAAAAAGTTATAGGGACCATTCTAAACCTTACATCTTCAGGAGCTAAATTCAGATCTAGTTTAACACTCTCTCTAGTTCACCACTTAAAATTGCACTGCTTTTGCACACATCACCATATCCTGGATTCTTGTTTCCAGGGTATTCCTGCTTCGGCATTTAACTTCAGACGTTCATTTACTTCCCTTACAAAAGCAAGACCTTTGGGCAGACTGGTTTATTGTTTTGGAGACCATTTAATGCTGTTGTGGTGCAGCATAATTTTGCTTGGATGTAAGTTACGTCATTTTTCACTGTTTTGAAACCAGCTGGCTTTACGGGTTCAATTGAAGCAGCGCTGTCACTTAACACATTTTCGATGGCTTTAATGTTAACTGCATAGTATGCTACTACGTCTAATCACGTTCTCTATAGAGTTATGACTGGCTTGGTGTAGTGGCATATCAGGGTATATGCCTCTCAGAATCTGAATCCTGCTAGCGGCCTACAAAATGCTTCCTTAACTGAAGGCATTAAGGGGTAGGCTTTAGAATAGCTAGGTCGAATAAGTTCTGCACACCGATGAAGGGCATGGGCTGTGCAAGTGAAGTGAATCATCTTGGGATATTTTTACTTTCAATACTTCACCAGCTTTGACCAAATACGGAGCTGCATCACTTAGAAGCATAAGCACAAGAACGTTTTCATATCTAATATCATTTGGCCATAGAATTGCCATGCCATCATTCAACAATTTGCCTATGCTCTTGTAACATTTATCCAGGACCGCACATATCAACAGAACAGCTCACCATTCTTTAAACCGATGAAAAGGTTCCCAATCATTCTCCTTGCGTTTTATGTCGTCTCATCAAGTGATACCACACTGGAGTGTCTTAGGTAGATTTCCTTGTTTCTCCCAACGCTTCTTCATAGATAAATCTTGTTAATGTTGAGTGGTTCTGGTGTACCGCACTGTGTATTTTTCCGGGAACTGCTTGAAGCATGGATTGTTTAAATTGAAAGAGTGGTATATCAGTGGTGATAAGAGCTCGACAAAAACCCTTACTAAATTCACCGTTCACGTTCCGTTGCATATCTTATAGAAATATCTGCTATTTTTCTTTTAACTTATTGTTGATCTATGTTTTTCTGTAGAACTCTGTTGTTAAATTAGAAATCGCTGAGAATTAGGCACGGTTTTGTGGCAGGCATTACAAAATATTACTTTACCATAGGTTGATGGTCCTTCTTTCGGAAAATCACATACATACAGTCGTAATTTTACAATGAGAATTCATAATCTGGTGCCATCTATTTATTTCACCGAATGAACAACTATATAAACCACACTGAAGATGCACTCAAAATTCATGCATAACTGTTGATGGTTCGTAATGCACTGAATAAAACAACTTAACATTGGCAATAATGATTTGCTTATTGCCCTAACCAGACCTCATGCTGTTAGGTATAAGAAATTCTATTGTAACTGTGCTGAGTGACAGGAGGCCCAGCATTAAACAAAAGAATGTACACACCACCCAACTTGTTTCCAACCTTTCCTAGAAATTCAAGAACCCAGCTTTAAACGCAATTCTAATAAACTAAATGTTCAACGATTATCTGACAAGAACTTTGAAACTGTGAAATATGGAGCACATTTAAAATAAAACTTTCCATTATGTAAATATCTGCGAGTTTTTATCAAATGAGAAAAATATGTGCAATACCCCGAAATATGTACAAATAAGGAAACTCAAATCTGTCCTAAACCACTCCAAAAATCTTAATTCATAAACATATAACGAAATTTATACAAATATGTACTTACATAAAATATTAGCCCTGCTCATGGCATTCCTTTCTTCTTAAGGCACATATATGTGCTTCTTCATCCAAATTAAATTTCATTCCATTTTCTAGGCAAGGCAGAATGCTTAAATTTCTAACCTGATTCAGTTTCCTGTCGGCTGAGGTCTATTAATACGCATTCCTTTGATATTTTTTTACGATTATGTTTTTTTTCAGTTTACTTCTCCTCAAATCTCTTGCCAACTTAGCTGCCAAAAACCAGGAGAACAGGTTTTCTTTTCGCTGGTATTTTTAATGTTTGGAGCGCAATATGGAAGCATGTCCTTGTATCAGCCTCAAAAGGCACTTCACTGTTCTTGTTTTACATTATACCGTGTCTTCATAACAATATTGTGACTTTATCCAGGTTTTAACGGTCAGTCACTTTGTATATGTAATCTAGTCAACCATTCACTATCATTTCACTAAGTTATCACTTCCACTTGAGTAATGATATATAGTTCAAACATTCGCTATGAGTTCACTAATTTCTCACCATCACTTCATTAATGTGATCCAGTTCAAACATTGTGTCAAATCACTAATTTCTCACTATCAATTCGTTAATGTGTTCCAGTTCAAACATTCACTGTCACAGCACTAAGTTCTCATTATCACTTCATTAACGTGATCTAGTTCACACATTTGCTATCACTTCACTAAGTTAAGTATTACTTTGTTAACGTGATCTAGTTCAAACATTCACTATCACTTCATTTAGTTCACATTGTAGTTTCGTTAATATTATCTCATAAGAACATTCATTGTCATATCACTAAGTTCTCACTATCACTTCGTTAACGTGTTCTAGTTCAAACATTCACTATCACTTCACTAAGTTCTCATTATTACTTCGTTAACGTGATCTAGTTCAAACATTTGCTATCACTTCACTAAGTTAAGTATTACTTTGTTAACGTGATCTAGCTCAAACATTCACTATTACTTCATTTAGTTCACATTGTAATTTCGTTAATATGATCTCGTACGAACATTCACTGTCATATCACTAAGTTCTCACTATCACTTCGTTAACGTGATCTACTTCAAACATTCACTGTCCTAGCACTAAGTTCTCACTATCACTTCGTTAATGTGTTCTAGTTCAAACATTCACTATCACTTCGTTAATGTGATTTTGTTCAAACATTCACTATCACTTCACAAATTCTCACTATCCTTCGTTAATGTGATCTAGTTCAAGAATTCACTGCCACATCACTAAGTTCTCACTCTCACTTCGTTAATGAGATCTACTTTAAACATTCATTATCACTTCACTAAGTTCTCACTGTCACTTCCATAATGTGATCCAGCTCACTAAGTTCTCACTGTCACTTCGTTAATGTGATCTAGTTCAAAATTTCACTTTGACTTCTCAAGTTCTCCCTGCGATTTCACCTTCTTTGTGGCGTAGCGGCGTAATAAATATGCACGAGGCATATCTTCACCCATTTGGGAGTCAAACACAAGACTTTTCCAATATATCGCGGAAGTAGTACTCACTGCACTTTGCAGTGGTCACAAGTTTGCTAGGAGTACACACTTTTCGTCGCACAGAAATGCAGTCGCTAATTCGCTCATCAACTGACACACCAACTCAACTGACCGACTAACTCTACTCGAGAGAACGCTCGCGTATATACCAATGGTGTCTTCCACAGAACACTCTAGAGCTTTCTGACCCGCGTTATGGAGGCAGGGGAAGGAAACTTCCAGAATATTCTGATTATCTGCAGATAGCGTTTCTGGGTTTACGCGGAGACAGCGCGACGTATCTTTGCTTGCCTCTCCACTGCCTGATGCTCTCCTCCTGATAATCTTAGGCTATAGTCTCTGCGTCACAATAGTCATTATAGTTAACCACAGAATAACAGTAAATTTCTTTTTTATTAAGAGAAAAACCCATTTTTTTAACAACAAAATGCCTTTATTATTTAGAAGCACGCAGCAATGATTCTGCAATATTATGGTTATTATTATTATTATTATTATTATTATTATTATTATTATTATTTATTGCAATTATTAATTCATTTATGAAAATCGCATCACTAAGATTGTTATCCGTTACTAAGAGATACGTTATTAGACCAGCATATTGTGTATATTTTTGTAGCACAGAAATAATTTGGAAGCAATGCAACTGTTAGGAGCATCGGCGATGCACGTAATACTTGTGGTCGCCTGAAAATGACAACAAAGCACCAGTTTCGTTGCAGCTTTCACGGCAGCTCTTCTGTTAAGACACACATTAAAAATAAGAAAAGAATTAAGGACCTGGTGGATAGAAGCTGAGTAAAGATTTCTGCTGACAAAGAGCCTCTTGAGTTACGGAGACGGCAGGGAGTGAGGTGCCAAATTGCTCCCTTGGTAGGAGGCGCTGTAATCGCTCACGCGTGCTGACTTGACGATCTTCGCCTCGACACAACCTCGACGTTCCTGCTACAAGGAAAAATGGAATTCTATGTCTGAGATTCCTATTTGTGCACGAGAGCTGCGGGTGATGGTCCGCTTGTCATGTGATACAGGAACAGAATTGATTCTTTAAATGGCAATTACCCACATATGTGCGAATATTCTCTCTAATAATATAAATAATAATAATAATACAATGGAACCCCGTTAACTCGACCTAAAGTGAATTGAGAGTGTTTCGCGTTATCGAAATGTCTAGTTTCACGGAAAAAGGGGTCTGTTATTCGCAACTCATAACATAGTATGTGTTGCAAATTGCATAAATGCGTGTTCCAGCAAATATAGAAAACTGAGAAGTATAATATATCCTAATAATTATTACTGTAAAATTAAGTTTACATAGAATAGAGAAGAAATTTATAGTTCTTTGTAGAAGAAAAAACTTGTGTCTCACACGCATTTCGACCCCATACAGCCACGTAGGCAATTTTCACTGGCACAAACACAACTCAGCACAACACTAACAGTAAGCCTGAAATTATGAGAAACTGTACTGTAACCAGGAATAACTGAAGGTTTAGCTTACCACATACGTACTGCGTAAAGTAATCTTCAAACCTTCAAAAAAAGTGTTTTTTCTACACAGATTATTAGCGGCAAGCTTTTGATTTCGTGACAGTGCTCTACTGGCCATTTGTTGTGACTCGATATCGAAGGTTAATATGCGATCAACCCTCCTACTAGTGGGGGAGAATGCGGTAGATTCTATATCCAAAAGAATAACAAAATCTGTCACAAAAGTAGTGTCGTAAATAAATTGTAAAATCTGAAAATATCGTATCGTACCAAATACCTGAAAAAATCAGGAAAACACATGCTCATTTATATGCATGAATACGAACACTAAATGTATATTAATTAAAATTTACCTATACTGTTCATACTGCATGGTTGATTTTAGAAATTATTACAGTGAAGTTTAACGATAAAAAATATAAAAAATAGTCCAGTTATACGCAATGTGGATTTATTGGGATTTTACTGGAATAATAATAATTAATGAATTGACAAGTATTTTCGCTCACTCTCCCATGCTAAGAGTCTTTGTTCGATCCTTGGCTCTGGGATGGCGATTTTAAGTCGGTCCTATCAAACCCTTCACCTCTGCTTAGCTTGTATGAAGTATCCCTAAGGACCAACATTTAACAGCTATAGGTCCTCTCATTCCATCACCAAAAGTTTGCACCCTACCATCGGAGGTAACAGACACCGCCCGCAGGGCACCTCTTGCTAATAAATGGGTCCAACCATAGCTTGCTGAAATGATGTTTTCCCGAAGGTCATAGGAGCGTTGAATAAACAAATGAAGATGTGACGACATCTCTACATTAATGCTGCTCTATGCAAATAATTTTGGTTCACAAAATGAACGTTTTTGAGAACGTGATAGCAGTTCCTTAATGATTTCGAAGTACGATCAATAAAACACAAGGGTAATTATACAGTATATTAATGAATAATAGGTACTTAAAAACTTTAGTGATATAGAGGACAACAGACCTTCAATTAGATATAAGAAACAATTATATGAAAAGTAAAATCGCCGAACTTTATGAATTCTAAGCAATCTGATATTAGACTATGAATCTGTGAATGATTTCCCTTAGAAGGATTGGAGCAGCGGTACCAAATAAACAGCGCAGAAACCACGTTACATTTTCTCACATGTCGCCATGTTGAAGTGAACTATCGCAAACAAAACAGATTAGGAAGCAGGTGTGGACAAAATGAAAGTTATATGGTGTCCAGATGCAATATTGCACAATACAGGATGTATCTTTATTGGTGTCATATATTTGGGGGACGTGTTCCTGATATCAAAACAGTAAAAAAGCTTCATATGAACATGGGTCTGAAAACCATTTATTTCAGAGTTGCAACACAAAATCGAAAGTTACAAAAATTGCTCGAAGTGGCTTCCTCTTGCTTCGATGCATGCAGTAAGCCTGCGTTCCATGCCCTGGCGTACTCTGTTGAAAATTCCTGGTGTGTTTGGTATTTGGTCAAATCCAGTTTGGATACGTCCTCTCAAACTGTCAACATCATGCACAGGAGTGCACAGACCAAGGACTTCAAATGTTCCCAGCCGAAGAAATCCATTGGATTCAAATCGGCGATCGAGCATGCCATTCAATGGGTTCCCCTCGACCAATCCATCTTTGCGGAAATGGATCATTCAAAAACTTGCGAAATACATACTGAAATGAGCTGGAGCGCCATCGTGTTAAACCACATTAATTGGATGATGTCCAGAGGCGCATTATCAGTTAAGTGATGTAACTCATTTCTGAGAAACTGGAGATAGGTCTCCAAAAGTCCAGTTCATTCTGAATGACTTTCGCATAATGGTAAACCGTAAGAGAGAGATAGCCAAATTTTACTACACAAAAAATGAAGATCTCATTAAAAACAGAATTTATGTCATACACATTTTTTGTGAAGTGAACCATTTCCGAGAAATTCCTGTGTTATTTGTTTTCATTTTCCAATACTTATGCTTTTTCTCAAATGGGAATTCGTTATTGGTTTTTTTTATGTCTTCGACATACAAAGAGAGTGGAATGCTCCACATAGCAACCAGCCCTTAAAAGATCTGACTATCGCTTAAAGCCTGCAATATACCCCTTTCATCTACAGGAAAATTAGCAAGAAGATGCAATAAGATAAATTAGCAAATTCTGCAAATGTCTATCTTGATAAACACGAAGTAAATGGAGAATAAGCGTTTGTAAAAATAGTTTGTACAAGAGAAAGCAATGTGAATGCAACACATAAGATTTTTCTTGAAACTAAATGTGACATTTTAATGTTTTGAATATTAACTTCTGAAAATAGTACTTCCAAAGGCGCTCGATCCAGAACTAGCAGATTATTGGGGAAAGCAACTCCACATTGAAAACCAGTAGTAAACCAAGTTCTGTATACGCAAATTGTATGCAAACTATAAATAATTGATTGCAGCTCAAATTATTTTAGGTGTAACTTTGTAGCATTGTTTTAATCATTGCAGATAATCACATAAATAATTCATGTAAATGCAACTTTCAAAGCCTGTGAATAATAACTCCTGTGATTTATGTGGCCCAACTGTTTACGGTATGTTTTTGTTTTGCAGGTGAGTGATGGACTGTTTGCTATTATTCATATGGACTGTTTGACGAAAGTGCCGTAAGGTAGGCGAGCTTTAAAACCATTTCATCAAAACATTCATCATATGTCCGCCAGAGGTATTAAAGAATCCTGCAGTTAACAGCTCAGCACATATAAATGAGTTATTTTGAGGGTTATCTTCAATGCGAAAGACAAAAGTCGATAAATTGTAACTGAGAAGATATATCATATTTTATTTGCCAGGACAATTGCTCTTGCTATTCCAACTTCGAAAGACCCAACAACCATGGTCATGTGAAGGCTTAGCTGCCCAGTGCTGTAGCAACGGGAAATCTTAATAGCAACATGGGGCTTTATAGAACAGCCGCAAACTCATTATGGAGATTTAGGAAGACACAATGTTGCATTCATTATAATGAACTCCATGTTAATAATTTGTTTAGTTTCTGTACCACATACATAGTAGAAGAGAACATATAGCATTCCACCCAAAAATTAGATACCGAGATTTCACAGGAAATACATGTTTTGAGGTGCACTGAATGCATATATAGCATTTTCGGAAACATGTCCGTGTGTGTGTCTGTGTCTGTGAACAGCATAACTCAGAAACGAACAGTCGGATAAACACCAAACTTCGTATTTATGTTCAGTATCTTCATGATATGCACCATCAACGTTTTCAAGTATATCCCCCCACCCCAGATTACCCTTTACATGGAACATTTTTCGAAAATTTTAATTTTCTCAAAATTAGCTAACGATTTTGAATAAAATACCATAAGTTTAAAACATTTTTATGGAAAATGAATAGTGTATCTCGAATTTTCTGGGAATGTCTCCAAAAGTATTCTTCATTGTGAACTACTTTTGTATAATTGGTAAATCATAAGAGATAAACCAAATTTTACTGCACAAAACATGTAAATCGTGTTAAAATACACAATTTATGTCGTATTATGTCATATTTATGTCATATGAAATATTGGCAGAAATAAATGTCGCGGAAGGTTCTTCATTAAACGTTTGGTTTGATGGAGGTGACTCTTGCTGTAGTAGTTTAAACTCACATTTTGCAATACAACGCTTATATGTTTCTGTTTTGACATATTTTGGAGAATTACTCGATCTACTATGCGCAGAAGTGAATGTGTTATTTCACGCTTTGCAATAATGGTTTTCATTAATAATACAGAAAACATTTTCTCCCGTATACTCGACAGACCTATAGTTGTGCGGCAATACACTTGACTTAAGTGTACAATTAACCCTCTTGTTGTAAACAGTCGACTACAGAGCCCCTTTAAACAAACGTAACCATTCCGATGTCTCAGCCCTATTGATGATACATGAAATGAAATGATAATTGGGAAAAGAAAGTCGGGAAGGTAACGTTCCAGGCCTAAGTTTAGGGTACGTATTCGGTACTGGTCAGTTAGGAGAACTAGGACGAACTGTCAGGGAGAATGCTCCTGGTGGAAGAAAGTCCTGGCAAACAAACGAAAAATGTGGATCGCGTTAATGCACACAATATGTCAAATTACAATTTTTGCGACGTTAACCATTTACAAATATTCTTTGTCATTGATTTGAATTTTTAGCTTCTTAAAACTTTTTTCAAGTGGACTAAATCACTATTGCTTTTTTCTCGTGACCATGCAAGGAGCATGGGATTTAAGCTATATCACATACCAATCCGGTTTTTTAAAAATCGCAGTATATCTTTATCCTGCTGTATCTCCATTATACAGAGAACGAAATTTGTAAATATGAAAATTAATCTCAGAAGCAGAAGTAGATAGACGATAACCTTTTGTAAGAAAGGTTTATAGAAGAGTGAGCGGTTAGTCATCAGAATGGTTGCAGATTAAATTCTTACCAGCCATTTCCTTTCCCGGGTCAAGTACACGCCGATTTACAGTATAGACAGTACCTCTCAAGTACACATTGCTTTGAAGGAGACGCCTGCTAACTTCATGCCGTTCCAACTTAACATTTTGAAGAGCTCTAGTGGATTTAGGGACATAATCCCTACCTGCAATACTGTTATTAGGCCCCTTAAAGGCTCTTAGAGCTTCAGGAACCACAATAGACTTAAACTCACGAGGGGGCTTAAGACAATATAGCTATCACAGAATGGCAGACAAAATCGTGTTGCTTCGTATTTGAAGTTGAAGTACGTATCAGCTGTTATAAAAATCATTACATTATTAGTTAATCGCGTATTCTGCTGGGAATTCTGCATCTAATAGTAGTCTGTGTATGTTCGAAATACAAAATTTGTGCATTTGAAAACTTGAAAACACATTTAATTATGAAATTGCAGATTTCTGTATGTCTATAAGAATATTTTAAGAGTATATTAAAATCTATCCCACTAAAGTATCTATAAAGTCCTATTCATTTGGAAGGAATTTTGTATAATCTTATATAGCTGATAAATGTGAAGCAACAGGCAAAACCACACTACACAAAAATGTAGATCTCTTTAAAATCCAAATTTATTTCAAGTGACTTTTGTGGCAAAAGCCATTTCCGAAATATCCGTCATTAGTGATTCTAATTGTTCGGTGCTAAGACATTATTTCAAAGTCTTATCGATTTTGAGAGTTTCTTGTGATATAATGGAAAGACTATGGAATTTTACGCCCAGCGTGTAGCGTCATTTCTAAAGCATTTGACTATCGCTATTTCCATGTGTATCTATATCGTGTCCAGAAAGGTTTATTTCGATTAAAATGAAGTAGATAGAAAAATGAAAGTTTCGTAAGAATAATTTGTATACCCACTAGTAAGCGATAGAGGGTGGAAAAAGGTTATGTGAATATAACACATTAGATTTTTACCTTACCAGCTATGTGTGCATTCTTGAAATGTAAGTCAACATGGATCTTTTAACAAAATTGAGGTTTGCCCATATCCACTTTGTTCCACATTTTATCAGCAATGAAGATGAGAATAATCACATTCATCCCCTTGAGATGAATCGCCTATCAAGTGAGAAGAGCCTTTCTGCTACAGCGAGTCGAAACGTCTTAAGCGCCTTACGCTTTCGCTCCACGTAAATGCTAAAACCTCATTTTCGTTATTTTCTTTTGTAACATTACCCAGACCAATAACTGAGCTTGGAATTTAATTTCACATCCCAACGATGAAGTCAATAAAAACCTTTTAGTTACGGAGGCCTATGGAGTAAAAATGCTTAGTTTTCTAGAGTGCTGTAAGTAAACGGAATGATGACGTTGTGTCATATCTAGATTTACCCACTGCGTTTTGTATTAAAACAGCGTTTTGCTTGACGAGAAACATGAATCCGTAATTATTGACAGGACGAGTTAAAGAATTAAATAATCGTAGGAATAAATTGCGATAAATAGTTTCCGTATATCAAATCAATGCATAATGCAATAGGCTTGATTTGAAAAGAGTGAAGTTAGGCAAATTCATTAGTCATAGCCGAAGTACCGAAAGCATTAGCATAAAGATTCGGGTATACTTCGGTATTGGATTGTGTCCGGTATTGCTATACACGTAACATACACATATACTGCGCTTTTATTGATTTCAAAACATAATTATGTGTAATAAGGAACAAATACATGGTGTTTTAAGTATTTTCATGAATATATGGCATATTTTGACACTTTTGTTCCATACTACTCACATCACAAGTCTCATCGCATGCATCTCACCCGTGGCATCATGGGAACGTTGGTTGTGTTGTCTTTCCACTGCCAACATTTGAAATGTCAACATAGTTGAAATTACGATTGAGTGTCCTAAGCCGCGTAAACATTTATTAATAACTTTATTAAGTTTAGAATGTATTGTTTTAATGTTATTTATTATTTTATTATTTTTATCTAGGCGTAGCCGAGGGATTGAGAGCCCTCAGCCTCAAAGCGTAGTCGAGGGATGTTTTTTAGAAAGAGAGGAGTGGAGCAATTGCGGTCGAAAGCACTTGCCGGAGGCCGCAAATGCGAAGCAGCGGCAGGGCCAGGCCGAGGGATCTACGCGTCTAAAACTCGAAGGATTCACCTTGGCAGCAATACCTTCCAAAAGTCGCCAAAACCCGCCAAAAACTACTATTTAAGAACGATCGAATAAACTAATGGGTGACTGGACAGTATATTACCGTCGGAGCAATATCCACTACACTAAAATGTTCCTAATTAAATAAGGATTGCTCTGCATAGCCAAGAACCCTGATTTCATAAGTAAAAAGCCTCTTATTTTTACCATAATCCAATATCGAAGTTGCAAGACACTTTACAGTTAAGTACAGTACGTTTGAACAGTCATGCAGGCAGAAATTCTGAAAAAGATAGGTATTTCTGAGAGTTTAGTCAGGTGTCCTAAGCAACAAGGTATCAGACTCACACATTCGTTCGTGCACTCTTTCAGTTGACTTTTTTTGCGCACACATACTTTCGTGTACACATTCGTGCATACATTCGTCATTTTGGATTCTTGAGACGTCTCGTGTGTTAGTTTAAACGCTCAGTGACGCGCTTGTGTGAGTAAGATTTAGCGGCCATCGTGAGGGGTTTTGCCGATAAGCATTTTAGCGACTGGCGGCAAGTTACGCTTCTGTTTCTTTTATTGCGGAAACAGGTATTCCAAACCCTAAAATTGGTACTGGAGAAGTTAGCAGGTGTAATAACCCAATTGTTTTGAATGTAGAATTCGAAACTAAATGATTGGCGCAAGAGACAACAGAACGAGCTACGTGATAACACATGAAAAGCAGGTAGAATATACTGCTTAAAAATTCTGGTAACGAGTACAGCATCAAAAATGGCTCTTCGTCGTAGTGCAATACGTTTTTAAATATCATGGTTTCTTATCTTAACCTGAGGTATATCTATAGAAATAATAGCTTGACAGTAACAAGCAATGTCACGAATCTATTTTGATATACAACTTTTTATTGGAAGTTCTATTGCTAAGAATCTTTATACTGCATTTGCGAACACAACAATAGTATAGTCCCATAGCGTACACCAGTCCTTGCAATTTTACAATTAGACTGAGTATTAAATATGTAATTTTAGTTACTTTGTATTTGCAATGCAAAAAGAAATAGCACGCTAACAAATATTGCTGAATATTGTACATAAATAAATCAGAATGAATCAAAGGAAAATAAAAGTACACTGACCTTCACAGTTAATGTACCGTTCCTCTCTCGTTTTCCATAGCAGTTAACCTCCTTTGTTGAACCCTCGCTAGATCCCCAGTTTGTAATTTAAAATTCCAGAAGTAAGTCAGGTTTGTCTTACTGAAGTCCAGTAGAAGTAAATATTCCTCCCTTAATTGTGTCTCTCAGTAGAATATGACAATTGTGTCCCTTTTACCACAGAGTGAACATATCATACCAGTGATTTCAACCATTATCTTTCACCCGATATATTACATATCTCTCCCAAGTAACCGAAAGTAGGAACAGTACTTCCCGCACCTCTCTGAAACACATCACGTATTCAAGTGTCTAAACTAACATTTAACTCCTTATTTTTAAATATAAGTGATGTATGCAGTGAAAACAATTTGAAGTATTTATCCTTCCGCACATGTAGAATTCGCTTCATAAAGTGCTTTTTGTATTGGTTCAACTATTCAGCACCTTCTCATACACAAATTACTATCCCGAATAATAAAGGACAGTATACTTTGTATACTATCTCCATTGTCCTCATTAGTATATCATGTTGTTTCAGATGAGATATACACCCGTGTAAAAAAACTAATATCTTGAAGTTCAAATCTTTCTAAATTCTACACGGCAGCTCCTTGTATACACCATGCGCAATACAGCTGTGCAGCAAGTTGTACGGTATTGTTAAACATGATATCTTCCACTGTATTCTCTGTAGCGTTGTGGCAAAGCGTAGAGTACTTCAGTGGTTTAGACTGCAGGTTTGCTTCTCGCTGTAACAAACACTTTTTTTTCTTTTCTTTTGTTAATGTTTAATCAACACATAGTGACTACATATACTGCATTTCATACACGACATTTGGTAAAGTTTATAATAGAATAGTTACTACGGTGCAGAATACGTGGCTTCACAATTTCATATGATCACATATCTATACGAATGTTGTTGGATATCAAGGGACGGTCTAGGTGTGTTGTGGCAGCTTCACGATACAATGAACGTTGTACTATACACGTAATAATTGAGAATATTTTGATTCCCTCTGTGAGGATGACATATCCTAATGGAATTGTTGAATTGGTACAGGATAATCGTCCTGTTCCCATATGTCAAAAGGTTTCAAATTGGTTCTCAGAGGCAGGATATCAGAATGATAGACGGGCCTCTGTGTTCACCAGATTTAAACTCTAAGGAAAATGTGTGGGCTGATGCGCGAAGGACAAAAATGGCTGCTTGGCACAAATTCAAGAAGCCTGGGATGTTGGAACTTCTCGTCCACGTTACTACGGGAATTTAGTGTTATATCTAACCGGAAAATTGAGGGCAGTTGTACATGCTTAGGGTTCATACACCCAATATTAATTTTGTTTATTTTTATTCGTTTTAGTTTTAGAAGATAATAGTTTATTTGCATTTGTTTCTGTATTTATTTAAGACCATATTTTAATAGGACTTTTTGTGCATAGATATGCCTAGAACTTAAAATGCTAAAATTATATTAGTGTAATATTATGTTCTATACATCCAGTCGTAAAATTAACAAGACAAAAATAACAGTAGTGCCAGGTTTTAACCGAGGAGTTTGAGTGCAAGCAGTGCCTTCTTAACCGCTCGGACAACGAAACGTTGCTCTGTTCTCTGTTTTTTAGTAGCTTATACGCATCACGACGGAGAAATACCATTATAAGGTGATCATTGCCCTCGCAGGCACAGATAAGTCTACAGTTCCTGCAGGTGTGTTGTAAACACAGCTGTTACGAAGGTGCATGAAGTCCTTCCGATCATCACATGGAATCTGGGGATGACTCATTTTTCTTTGTCCACGTGCTTGTGACGTCTAATCCTCCCACCTTCCGTTTATGGATAATGTGATGCCCATATATAGCACCTCAACGTTCTCCAATGTTTACGCTGCTTCTATATAGCTCTCCTTGAAGCTATAATATATCGCTGAAGTTTTTGAACGTTGGGGTATACTCGTGGTGTGAGCATAACTCTGTGTGTCCGCAGGTCAATATATTAATATATGAATTATTTCTGATGATTCTAGTAATTATTTTGTGTTTTGGGTGTTATTATTAAAGCGTTAATCATGATATTTTTATTTCTTGCCACGGCTGCTGTTGTTCGGGTTTTTGGTAGAGCATGTGTAACTTTTCAGGGTCTAGTACGGGAAGGAAGATAAGTAGTAACAACACTAACATAAGATTAATTCAATGAAGAACACAATGCTTTAATGGCACACGCATTTTCTACTTTAGTACGAAGCTACAGTTACTTTAGTTAGTTGGAGCTGTAGAACGGTCGCTTAGCAATCAAGTATCATTTAATAAGTGCTCGATTAATAATGGAACCATGTATTTACACCTGACTAAATTATACCTACTTTACTTCCCTTCTAATAACTTACACTGTCCAATTAATATAATTTTAAGGTTCTCACTACATTCTGCTAGGTAAATAATAAGGCCTGCTTCAGAAAGTTTACACGTATGTTCTTCACATCACCGCACTTTAAACACAACTGACTTTGGCTTGGGGGCGCTATAACTAACTTCCCTGAACTTAAAAGTTTTAAACATATTCTTCTTACAACCGTATTGGCTGTCTTCGTTCAGCTTGGAATATTCTAGAAATCTTACCAGGCTATTATTCGTTGTTTCAAAACATGTGATCTCTCTACAAAAATATGTTGTGATAGCTTGTCGCATATTCTCTTACCAATGACTGAAGTTCTTGCATTTGTGACTTCCTTCTACAAGCCCTTTTTGCCTGGTTCCTAATTCTAACAAGACATGTGTGTCTGCTTTTAACAAGTGTCCAACAGCTCCACCTAAACTCCTACACATACATAAAACGTATGTTTTAACATCTATTTATATAACCAGTATTTTGCTTATTAATATTATTTTACATTATAATTTACATTCTTATATACATGGTATATATGACTATAGTTACTGTCTCAACGTTAATGGTTTGATTTTCGCTTCACTCATTCAAGTAATTCCTTATAATATAATGCTAAGCAATATAGATTCCTTTATAGCGAAGAAATTATAGTAAAGTTTGGAGTTAAATCAACCGCAAACAACAGAGCGGGTATGGAAAAGTCTTCTATGCTAGGCACTACAGCTTCAGTATTCAATACCTTCGGTATTCTCAAATTGAAAGGTAGAAAGGTCGCGGTGAGAGAATGCGGCCCTATTTTACTCCCCTCTGAGTAATCAGATTTTTCGATACTATATTGACGTCACATTTCAAGCAGAACTCAATTTTCTTTTATATTCCCTGCAGTGCACTTATAATTTTCTCCAACAAACCCTTCATCCATAATTTCAGAACCCTTGTTGTGTTTGTCTTTTCATAAGAGCCGAACGCGTTCCTCAACCATGCACAAGCACCGTGAAATGTTCCGCTTATTTTCGCATTTGTTTCCTTCTAATAGTGTATGTATTGTCTATTTGCTGTGTTTCTCTCCAGACCTCACGTGAAACGAGAATTTGTTGTTTTTATTAATTTATTTCCACAGTCTCTAATATAAAATTATTCAGTAAATTTTACCCACTAATGAAAAAACCGTTACTCATAGGTAATCCGCAATTTTTGTGCTTCCCGTTTATGTGGAAATAAAATAGCCATTGTGAAAACGTTTACCCATTAAAATCTTGTTAAATCCTTTTAGCGTTATATATATATATTTCAATTTTCATTGCTCCTTAAGTAGTTCCTCTAATTCGGGTGCTTTGTTATAAAGCTTTTTTGCCTGAATTACGACCCGCATGGATATACCCCTATCTAAAATTTAGGTTTTTTGCTTTCCTAGCAGTTGAATTTAAGCCATGATACCAGAATTATTTGACCTGTGAGATTAATAATTTTATAAAGACATGTTAAGGAGATAGATAAATATTAAAATCAATGCTTAGAGTAAGGAGAAATGATTACGATTTTGCAAATGAATAAGGAAATCATTACCAGGCAAATTATGTGTTGGGGTAAAAATAAATTATTTATAAGTCAGAGTAGCTAAGGCATTTATGTGTTTTGGCGAACTCAGTCAACAAGAAATCCATTATTTCAAGAGTTCAGGTAATTAGAACTCGTTCTGCAAATTATAAAGGAAAATAATTCTTAGAACTTAGTAACTCAAGCAGTAAAATTTGTGTTTCAGTGCTGAATATGTAGTAATATATAATGTTTAGTGGGGTAGTCGTAAACTAGGTGGGACTTAATGTTAATGAAAGAGCGTATATTTATAAAATAAGCGTTTTTTACACTTCATAGTAAGTGGTTTACTGTGATAAATTCTCTGTAGTCTGTAGGTCCTAAATACCACGCACGGTTCTTAAATATTTAACGGCACCTGAAAGGGGTGTCGCCGGTTAGTATTTTAGTGACTCAAGACTTAGGCTTCTAGTTTTTATTGCGGAAACAGTTATTTTAAATTGATACTTCAGTAATATAATTTCTCGTATTAAGATTCAGAATCAGATTAAGTTTTAATCCTTAAACTATCGGCAACTCGGGCTACTACAGTAGCTCGGATATTACCATATATTCAATTTCTCAGTAAATTGAGCCGGTGTTGTCTATTCTCACACCCATCCACGCATACCCAAATGTAGCAGCCAGCAGCAGATTTATCAGTAGATATTGACAACAGCAAAAGTGACGCAGCTAGGTACGTCGTAAGTCGGTGGCCTCCTCCCAGATTCCCACACCGCCAAATACTTGTTGAAAATGAGTCTTCCGCCGCCATGATGTTTCACAATTATGAACAAAGCATTCCTTCTTAACCCTACAATAGTAGCTTCCTGGTCATGAGATACTGCCTCCCAAACTCTTCTTCTTGTTTCTGTCTATTCCTCCTCCTTATTGACTGATAATTCGGTGTGCAGTTTCTTAACAAAATAAAACTTTATAGTCTGTCTTCCCTCATTTCCTTCCTAAAGACTCTGAAGGTATTAGTTCACGGCGTTTTACTCTTCTTGCATTCTCTATTGTACCAATTACCGTGGGTAAGCAATGTGCTTCTCCGAGGGTTTTAGTTCATGTTATGTATTTCAGCTCCCATATGGCAGAGTTCAGTTGGTGTGCAGTGGTATCTCCAGCTTTACTTAGAACCACTTAGCTATTCTGAATTACCTCCTCTTCCCGCTCTCTGTTGGGACCATATAATTAGTTGACCCTATCATGGCTATAATCAACTCCCTTAACCTGCCCACTTTGATTCTCTATTGCTGTGCCGAAACCTAAAGGAAAATATTAAGAGTCAGTTCTGCACAGAAATCCCTAATGGAATACATAACTTCCATCTACAGAATATAATCCAATCTCTCTATTGCCATTCATATGCAATTCAACTCGTACATCTTGATCAATCCAGCATTTCTGAACATAAAGTATCACAAAATATAAGTATCTCACTTCTTCAGGAACATATTATTTTATCTTTGCTCATTCTAAGGGATTTATTTTGATTATAGTTGCTTCTTTTCGTTTCCCCAATGGCAGAAAGAAGTGCTTTCGCTCTCTATCCGACCATTGAAATCTCCCAATATAATAATGAACAGGCACAGGAATTTCTGTACAATAAAATCAGGACGGAAGGGGAAAAGGTTTGAATTGTCAGTGGAATATAGGCAGGGACGTCGCAGAAACAAACTACCCACACTCCTCGCACAGTCTTTTGGTCTTTGTATATAGCACTCTGGCTGGTTTTTACCTATCTGCCAGTGATCCTTGGCCTGTGTTTTGCATTATTTGTAGTGATAATGGTTTGAACGTTGCTAACTTGAAGCTAACTGCTTAAAAATTCATCTGCCTGATAACGGCATTGGATTGAGTTTTCCTTAGTTCTGCCACTTATTTCTGTTATATACCGGAGGAATGTGTGTTTCAACATTTGGACTCTGTTGGTGCATTATAAACACACATAGCAGCTCTGTTCATCTAAATTAACTTGATTACATAGCTCTTGTTCATACCTAATTCTATTTCCCTTTCCCTCTCCCTCTTCTTCACTTTCTTTTAAGAGATAAGATAAATGGCCTACATCCCTTCAGGACAATGACCTCACATTCTAAGTAGGATAGCTCATTCCCAACGTGAGCCAGTCCTTGAGAGAATTTAACCCTTTTTGTCTTTTCAGTTAATCCTTTTCATCAAAGTTTAGTACAAGCCATTATCCGCATTACTATATTGTTGCCTATAGATTTAACTCCTGAGCGATGACTTCCTTCCGTAGTTGGCAATATTTGGCTAGAGTGATCTATGTTCTTTCAGCTCCTCATATTGGTTCATCTGACCATCTCTGGTGTGGACGTTAGCTTCCTTTTTTCTCGAGCCTGTTTTCACAAACTGTGTTCGCGTGGGCCAATGTTCCATAGTCCATTATTGTTGTATAGCCTCCCAATTTCCACTTGAATTTTCTTGAGCGTACCTCTGCGTCCTCCATTCCTGTCATTCTTCTGATTTCGGCGTCTCGTCATCCATTTAGTAGCCTGATGTTCAGCACTTTCCGTTCTTTCTCTGACACACTTACAGGCCTTTTGTTTGGTGAAGCACTACTTCTGGCACCCATATATTGTGACGGTGGCCTGAAGGGCGAATTTTTAACTGCTCCACATAGCTAGAACTGGCTCCTGGGGGCGGCTCTAGACCTAAATGGTCATCACAAGCACATGCCACGTGTATCCTGAGAGGAAGACTCGTGGGACCGGGATACTGGTAGAGCTACGAGACTAGCCTACTGAGGGTTACTCACCAGGGGGTGTCTATTGAAGGGGATTTGGGGAAAGGCATAGGGTCTCGAGATAACCTGATTTTCTAACAGTAAAAGGTAGATGAGGATATGGCAAAGCACAGATAACAGGTCACATTCTACACCAACAAGAAACTAACTCACACTATTAAATTAGCAAATCTATATTTTGGCTCCGGCCCGCCTATGGGGGATAAAAATAGTTTAGCTAGACGGTATGCTTTCCTGTGATGAAGCTAGTGCTACCCAATGCATGGTGTTCTCTATTATGTTGCATATATTTGTGATTTACTTTTCGCATTGATTTTCAAGAATCAGACTGACTCAGGTTCGTGTACCATCAATACCTCTCGAGTCCCCCTTATCCCAAAAGCCAGGGGTTTTTAAAGGTGTACCACTGTTACCTCAGCAGTCCTTCACCTCTATGGCGAATGTCCCTATCCAAATCCGCAGAATTCGCGCAACGTTCCTAAGTTGAATGCAACCTGACACTGCGCCTAGCAATAAAACAGCATTTAGATGCAATAATTTCCAGCGCTACTGGCACAAGAACAATGCTACAACACCAATAAAGTAAATACGAGTATCGTGGCAATATGACCAGTGGCATTACACACGATTCTATGACTTGTATTTTCAGTTAGGTTAGTTTCAGGTTTGAACTCTCTGCCTCGCCGTTTCCCCTCATCGAAATACTTTGTCCCAAGTTGGTAGGTATAGTCCTCCACATACACCATAGTGTTGTTAGTTCCAATACTATTGGAGATTTACCAGTATTCGTCATCACTTTCGTCTTTGTTGGGTTCATCTGTAGTTCTATTTACTGTCTGATTATGTAATTCTTTGAGAATGGTCTATGGCTCATTAATCAATGTTAATAACCCCTTTGGCCATCTATCCCTCTTTTCTCTAACTACCGTTATTATTAAAAGTATGAAAAGTAGAGATCTACTCGTACCAGAGCAGTCTGACAGGCACGGTGCGAAGGACTGGGTTTAAATTTACAAAAGTTCTTAACTGAAGTTTGGCTTCAAAGAAAGGAAACACTGTTAATTTATGGCATTATTTTATATGCAAATAATAGTTTTAGAAAAGCATAATAAGCATGCAGAAACGCCCAAAATAGCAGAGTTATGTAAATTCCTTTGGATTTATTTGCAATTTTTGACAAACGCTCTGAGCAAAAGATTTGCTATAGTATTTTCTGAGCTCGAGCGCCGCGGACTCGTTTTATATTTTGCAGTGTCTAAAATTTTCCGACTATATAACTAATAGGTAGAGTGTATTCTTTCAAAATATGAAGGCCAAGTGGGAAGATATTTCTAGCAATGACCTGTAAAGGGTTAATAAATTGCACTTTTTAATCCGAAACTACATATTCAATTATGTTACTTTTAAGTTTTCCTTCCATGTACACACTGACTAAAATGTGAATTTTCGCTTAACCTCCATTAATCTCATACTGTTCTTAGTTGGAACCCAAAAATAGCCTATCCCATAAATTATAATACTATTTTTCTTCCGTTTATATATTCTTCCAAACAATATCAGATTTTATTCGGCCATTATCAAGTCTCTCTAAGAGTGGCTTGAAGCAAATCCTGAGAAGCAACAAACGATGTTGTACTCTGTGTGAAGCGGAACAGCTATCATAAATAACCTTCTAATTATCCTTTGATTCGTGTAAAAAATTAGAGATGGTTAGTTCATGTAGAATGGTTGACTTTTTCGAGGGAAAGGTAGGTAAGAAATACGTTGTCTGCAGCGTTGAAGTGCGCTATGGCTAAAATATTTATATAAAATTTTTTTCTATAGGCAGACAAGGATATAAAGCCTAAAATTATAACCGCCATGCTATTTTAATGTAGTTGCCAATTTAACGAAATACTTAGCTCTATAAGCACTAACACACAGTAATTATTATTGCTTTTGTGATGATGGGGTGGTAGTATTTTGCAAATGCGAATTAACTATTTAGAGGGTTAAATTGTAGAATGCTAATAAAGCACTTTCAACTCAGATTTTTGAACCACCATTAATGGAAAGCATTCCTTGTATATCAACATTTAATTCTATTACCTGAGCTAAATATACGACGTAGTTTTCATTTTTCACGTTGTTTAAGATTTTCGGTTACGAATTTCAATGCCTAATTATCTGTAGTTAACTCTTTTGCTATGCAACATACATCGACTTATTTCATATTAGATAATAATTTGCTCATGCCCTTAGGAACTAGTTACTTACAATGCAAGACAGATATAGAACTACACATGTGAGTTCAGGAGTTAAGAGCTAGTACTGGTGAAGTGAAAACAATCGTATGAGCTTTCCATCTTTGTGTATTGGTTAAACGTTTTACAACCTTTTATTGTATTTCAAACTGATTTTTAAGGAAATACGCCTACTCCAGACCACCCTTTACATGGAACATTTTTCAAAAATTTTGATTTTCTCAAAAATGGTTCTAACGATTTTAATTAAGATATAATATATTTTAGATATTTCCATGTCAAATCAAAAGTATATCTTGAATTTTCTGGGAATGAGCCAAAAAGTCCTCTACATTCTGAATGGCTTTTGCATAACAGGTAAACCGTAAGATATAGATAAAAGTTTTCTGCACAAAAATGTATAACTTGTTAAAACACACAATTTATGTCGTATACATTATTTGTGGAGTGAAAAACTTGTGATATATTCTTTGTTATTGCTTGAATTTTCCAATACCTATGCTTTTTCTCAAGTGAGAAACCGTTATTCGTTTTTTATGTTCAGGACTTGAAAAGAGAAGGGAATGCTCTCCATAGCAATCAGCTTTTAGAAGATTTGACTGTTGCATAAAACGTACCATATTCCTCTTGCACCTACAATAAAATTAGCATAAGATGGAGTAGATGGGGAATAAGCGTTTGTAAAAATAGTTTGTACAAGGGCAGAGAAAGTCATTTTTCTATTTCTAATTTACTGGTTCCAAATGCTTCTATGATAGATCACAAATGCATTAATATATTGACGCTCTAATTTCAATTTTAATCAAGGAACTTGTCGCGGTATCTTTCGTGTTATCTTATTTGCTGAGCGCCTGTTATTGTATTAGTAGTTTGAATTTTGGGTTCTTTGTCCTCCAGCTAGCTATTATTACTACTCAGTCGAGCAAATCTCTTGAACAGGGTGTGTAAACGGAAAGGAATTGTAACTAAAAGATAACACTGATAAAAGAATTTGTTTTTTACACTTTTATTGCCGTCACACTGATTAATTTCATATAATTTTGATACACACCTGACTGAAACTGTTATATTTTCAAATGTAACTATATCCACTTATTGCCGTGCATTATTAATTCGCGTATTTCACATTTTTTGTAACTAACTTTACGACGCGAGAGATTCTGTAGAACTGCGCGACGTGTAACCCGTGAATGATTCTGTTGAACTGTGTGACGTGTAACCCGCGAATGATTCTGTTGAACTTTGTGACGTGTAACCCGCGAATGATTCTCTTAAACTCTGCGTTGCCCATCTCTGGCACGGAATTTAAACTCCCTCACCCCGATATGCCTAAACATTACAACAAAGCTGCTATTGGTTAACAAAACGCGCCAACATTAGCGTCTATTTTTATATCCAATCAAAATTACGAACACATATGTTCTAGGGAAGATATTCCCTCCATTTCTAAAGAAAAGCGCGCTACTCTGACGTCATTTGTTTGTCTCTTCTAATTGATAAACAACTCACCCCCTCGTTTCATTGTTATCCGCTCCTATTGTCAGTTTCAGTGAGATCGTGTAAACTTATTTTATAACAATGCTTATAATTAACAACCATCTCAAATCATTGTCATACAATAATGTTAATTTACACTACAATCACTCCGACATTCACAGTGTTGTGATTTAAAACACTGCCACAAACTAATAAATAATACAATAGGAATCTTCGGGTTCCAAAACCTATTAGACATGACTTGCTGCACATGATTAGTTGGGATGGTAGTCATAAGGCAGGAAGTCTGTTAGTTTGCAATGGTAGCTGGTAAGCTCTATTTATGTTTATTGATTTAAATTTTCTGATAATGTTTTAGAACCCGCATATCACAGCTTCTGGAGGCTTATAGAAATAGCATTTAAATTGAAATAAATACACATAGGAAAGCTTATAGATATTGTAGCGCCCCCCTCTGGGGCTGTTTGCGACGGGTTCTTAAGCTTGGACGGTAGAGCGGATTTTTATAAAACTAATGACTAATAGTTTACGTATATGCTGGGGGCCCTGGCTAGGGGGGAGATAGTGCAAGAACATAGATATAACCTCACATCTCATACCTGGAAATCTCTGGCCGGACTTTTGTAACAATGTTAACCAATTAAGTTGAGATCGGAGCCCAGACCATCGTAGGTTCGGCGTCGTGGCGTGTCGGAGAAGATTGAGAAGCACGACCCAGATTCGTGGCCACTGTATACTTAACCGTGAGCTGAGCAAGCGATTCGATGTCCTACAAGCCATAGTTTCCTATATTTCCACATCTTTCACACTTCTTGAAGTCTAACGCAATCCTCGGACCGCGATTCGATCTTTACTATGGACCGCTATCATATTTCATACTTTAAAATAGAGGAAATGATGGCATTATAAAACACGGCACATGTTCAAGAAGTTTATTTATTATTTCAGAGTTGAAGGAGTCACTTGTTCTCGGTAACAGTTATTGTGCGGTATGACATTTCCAAAGTTATAAGTCGGAGATTTGCACATTGGGGAACACAATATTTCACTTTTCTTTTGTTTTTTGTTTTTCCGATACGGATGAATACTGATGCGAGGATAGTTATGTTGAACCGTTATCTTCTAATATGATTGGCGTTTTTATAAATCCCGGTTACATAAGAAAAAGAATGGCAATCTAATAACAGCTCAGAAAGTGTTCCAGTATAGATGTTAAGGGTTTTATTACTTCAAACATATCTTTCAAGTATTTTTTGATGTGGTAGCTGTTTTTAAACAAAATATTCATCATACTCCTAAATATTACTGAAACCATAGCTATGCCACGAGCCTAGTAGGTAGAGGAAGTATTGTATTCTACCCAAAAATTGATATTTGATACATTCCTTGAGTCTTCCTAAATCCATAAAACCTTTTTATAAAATACCTCTTTGTGTGTATGTGTAAACAGCATCATTTCTTAACGAAATGTTAACACTAATAACAAAATTCATAAGTTACATTCAGTAACTTCCAAGGAAGACGTAGATTTTAAAAAAAAATCTTTTACCACAAATTGCCTATATATACGGAAAGGTTTCTGTTATGTTGCTTTTATAAAAATGGCTCGTAATGAGTTTATTTAAATACTATATATATAAGATATTTAAATGAGAAACAAAGTATATATCATAATATTTCCGGGAATAGTGTGTGAATTTCTTTTCATTCAGAGAGAATTTTATATAGTTATGAGCAATTGGAAAACCATAAGAAATAGACCTAAATCTTTTACACAGAAAATATGGTTCTCTTTTACACACAACGCACTTCAAATATCTTTGCTTATAGCATAAATCATTTACGAGAAAATTGTTATTGGATTGAATTTTTCAACAGTTCGTAAACGTTTATCTCGAATAATATGAAGTGCATAACAAATTAGCTAATTTAAGAATGATGTGTAGAATGTTATATATATATATATATATATATATATATATATATATAAAGAAAGGATAGTGGCTGGAAAATAGCTTGTTACTATAACACACATGACTTTTACTTAAGTTCATGTATAAACAACACAACGAATTAAACAATAATAATAAGCAACGTCTCACATTAACATGTCTCATAACTTGCCCAATGTGACATCCATTTAACGTGTATAATTGTACTACGTGTTGCAAAGCTAGCATGGAATTCTAGAGTACACTTTTAAAATAAATTTAAAATAGGAAGAAAATTCCGAAGGGCTTTTCCATATAGTACAAAAGAGCATTTTACAATATCAAGTTCGGTATTTAACGAATTCTCGTTTTTGAGCCATGCTTTTTGAGGATTCAGAGGACCAGAAAATGTTTTTATTTTCGGTAAAATTTCTTATCGAAATTTTGGGTACAATGCTAGTAGGCAAAGTAAACAAATCTGATGTGATACATTAACATGACCTTCTCTACCCTCTATTATTATTATTATTCTCACTAGACTTTATTTTCTGTCTACTACATTTTAATCCAAATAAACCTTTGCAAAAATAACTGCACTGCAGATTTCCTTATACATACAAAGGAAACTGCAATAGTAAAATGTTTTAGAACTAGACGGCTTAAAATTCCATACTGTTTCCATGCAATCGCGAGAAACAACTAAATGTTGACAGGACTTCAAAAAATTGATTATTGAACAATTTTAACCATTAATAACGCATCTCAGAAGTGGCCAATGCAACAAAAAAGGTTATTTTAAATAAACTGTGTGTCTTAAAGAGCTCTACATGTTTTGTTTGGTACGTTTTCGTCTATCGTTTACCAGTTACAGAAGACTAAACAATTTTTTTTCCGAATGAAGAGGACCTAACAAGCTATTCCCAGCAATTCCGATATACATTTTATTTAGCATTATAATTTCTTTAATATATTGTATTTAAATTAAAGTCGTAGGCACCATTTTTGAGAAAATTAAAAAATGTTGAACAATCTTCCATGTATAGGGTATTTTGTGGTGGGAGTGTTTTCTTGAAAATCTTCTTGTTGCATCTTTGGAAGATATTCAACTTAAATACCAAGTTTATTTTTGGGTTATATTGTATAAACACGGGCATTTTTCTAAAAATGCTTCTTTTTAATTGCGGAGGCCTCAAAACATGTATTTCCTATGAAATCTCGGTATCGAATTTTTGACTGGAATACCTTCTCTACCCACTATGTAAGTAATAACAGGATAGTGAGAAAAGAAAGGCATGTTAATAAAACACATTAGATTTTTACTAAGGTTCACGCATAAACAATGCAACGGGCCCAATATAGGTAATAAACGACGTCTAAACTTCAAATGCCTCGTTCATAGATGAATGTGATACCCACTTAATAATGTGTAGGTACAGTTTGCACTACGTGTTGAATGCTGGTGTAGATTTACGTAATAAATTTAAAACAGGAAGAAGATTTTGAAGTGCTTTTCCTACTTGGCACAAAAGAGCACGCTACAATACCAATCAATGTATAACCGACTTCTCGTTTGAGTTATGCTGCTTACAGGCACACACCTTTTCTTTTATTTTTCTAAAGTGCTTTTCTGGATTTATAGGACCTCAAAATGTGTATTTCAGCAAAATCCCGATATCCGAATTTTTGATGGAATGCTCGGTAAATATTAGAGAAAATAAAAAACCCGTAATGATGTTCATTATTTTGCGATAGTTCTAATTCTTCTCGTACGCGTTATCTCCAACTTTGCATTGTGCGCATTTTGGCTACTAGTGTTGTTCACTGTGTAAATATCCTCAGTGTGGATATAACGTAGTGTGCAGTGCTTTTGTCAGTGAGCACTTCTCTACCGCAAAGGTCTCTAATATTAATCAACCTGATGTGTCGGTTTTGAACGTCAAATGGTTTTGCCCCTGTTGTCTTATGCAGGGGCATAGCACATTGCGTATAGGCTTTACTGTTCTAATTTCCTGGCCCTTTCATAGCCTTATTCCAGCGTAAAGCTCTGACGCAAGATTATCCGTACATCAAAGGCCAATCACTTCCATGCGTGCGGCACGCCCTGATGTGTGTTCCTATCATAAAAGTAATGGAGATCCGTGCAGGCGCAGACACGCACTAGCTGCATTAGGCAATAATTTCATTTCTTGCAAATTCTTACTTTTGTTTTCTCTACGTCTCAAATACTGGCGTGGTGGTAGTGCATTCGTAATTGAGGCAGTATTTTTAACACTTAAAGATTTTAATCAAATTATATCGATATAAATTTGAATAACAGCCCACCTTAAACCAATATGTGCATGTAACAATATCTAAAAGTGTATATTACAGTCCTTATATATGTTCATATTATTGCATACATGTGTAATAATGTTATGTGAATGTATTACGTAATTTAATTACGTAGGAGCTGTGAGAATATTAAGTTAAAAGTTGCTAACAATGAGGTAACCTTGAGTCAATAATGAGTAAGGAAGTTTAACAGTACTACTTGTGATTCTTGGAGTAACAATAATGTAAATTTTGAGACAGTTTCAAAAATAGCCAATCAAAAACCAGGAAAAGCTTTAGTTAAATGCAGGTATTGTATTGGAGTAGGATTAGCCAATCGGAGACTTGAAATACAGAAATTTACAAGTTTAGATATATGAAATCAATTCAGTTGCCTTCAAACAGTGCTCATAACCAGACGTGTTGCCTGCAAATAGTGTTATTAATCAGACGCGAGATGTGTCCTCGAGAAATTAATTACATATTCGTGTGAGACGAAAATAGTATATGTGTTAAAAAGGGCAAGTATTAAATAAAAGAATGTCACAGCTATCAATATCAGGGAAGTGCTATTTAATTTGTGTCAAGGATTAATAAAACGGAGTGAATTAAAACTTAAAATCCTTGTAAGCCTACATTCTTGTCGCATCACGAACCTGCAAGATTACCATGTCTCTAAAATAAATACTGACGCAGCCGAGGCAAACATAAATATATAATATTTAAAGCAACAGTCAAATTACAAAGTTAATATTTTTTTTAAACTTGGGGCAAAGGCCATCTGAAAGTACATTTGGATCGAAGGCTACCGGAAACTGTTTACCATACGTGCGGTTGCAACTACTTCAAGTATTCGGCTCCCCAACAGTTGAAATATAATACAACTCCTTCAATACGACCTACTTCAAATTGACGCCCAAAGCGTGGTGCAAATAACGTAACAAAACATCTTATTTCAAATTGGCGTCCATACTGGAGCTAACAAGTATATTCTCATAATTAATAATTCGTCGGAACCGTTCCCACATAAACCGTCAGAGCAGTGTGTGTGTTTTTTGGTGTGAGAGGGAGAGGGAGAAAAAGAGAGCATATTTCAAGTCGAACTTCAAAGGATGTAAGGCAAAGTGTTTCAGAATTTTCTCCGCCATAACTGATTTCTTGAAAAATATCTCGATTCGTTTGATCTAACAAAAAATTTGCTTAACATTTTTGATTGAAACATATTGTATATGAGTTAAAAATGTGATACAATTCTTACGATGAATCATTCTACACATTACCTGTATGTCCTTCATTTTATTGTTTTGTTATTTTGTCTACCATACACATAGTACGTAGAGAAGGTATTGCATTCTACGCAAAAATTCTAAACCTATATATCGCCGGAAATACATATTTTGTGACCCCCTGAATCCAAGAAAAAACAACTTCCGTGTGTGTTTGTCTGCGTTTGTGTCTCTGATCAGCATGACACAAATACGAAATGTCGGATAAATACCGAATTTGGTACTTAAATTCAGTACCTTAAAACATGGTCTCCACCAGGAATTTCAAGCAGACCCCACACACTAAACCAACCTTCACATAGAATATCTGAAATATTTTTGATTCCTTAAAATGACTGGCGCGATTTGATTAAAATACCATTTATTAAAGATATTTACGTTCAAAATAAAAAGTATAATCTTCTGCGAATAGTTTGTGAACTCTTCATTCGGAAGGAAATTCATACAAGCTTGCATAAATGTTATGCCAAAGACAAAAACGTACTACACAGGAAATGTAGACCTCTTTAAAACACAATTTATTTAAAATAACGTTTTTTGTGGCATCAGCATGTCCGAGATATCGATTATTAATGGTTTGAATTGCCCAATACTTAGTCTCAAGTCTTGTCGATTTTCAGCTGTTTCTCGCGATTGCATGAAAACAGTATGGAATTTTAAGGCCAGGGTATAGCGTCCATTTCTTAAACATTTGACTATCGCTGTTCCCTTTGTATCTAAAACGAAATGTGTATTGTAGGTATTTCCGGAAAGATATATCTCGATTAAAATGTAGTAAATAGTAAAATATACTTGCGTAAAAATAATTTGTATACACATTAATAAGCGATGGAGGGCAAAGAAAATCATGTAAATATGATACATAAGATGTTTTTCATTTAGTATAGCTCCCTTTATCTTCTATAGTCATGAGGAGCTTTGACTAGCAAATTATTCTGGCTTAAAGAAACATTCCCTACCCCAGCCGAGAATAGAAGCCGGGCTGAGAAGTCAGAACGATGATCATTCAACCGCAGAGGCAGTTCACCTTTGTTTTTTTCAAATATTATTGCCACTGAGAAGCTACTACATATAATTGAAATAGATTGAAGCACAAATTTGAAGTGGACAATTGTAGGACTTTCTCTGCCCATAATAAACACAAAAAACTATTCTTATGTCCACATTAGCTTACTTACATTCAAAGGTTTTACATAGGAATGATTTAAAACTAAGCAGTAAGTAATTACTCACATGCAATATACGGGGAGAATATTCAGATGTTCAGCTGTGGTAATGGGCTCTTGCAATGGAGAGAAAAAGCAAGAGCCAACTTCAGTGGTGTGGGATATATATCTAACTCATATGTTCCGAGTTCGAATTGCAGTTAGCACATTGCCTATATAGAAGTGTCTGTAATTCTTAAGCTCTAAGGATACCTGGCTCATTGGAGCAACATTTCACTCTTGAATTATTCACTGTCCAATATGACCTCCTTTAGAGAGCTTTGTCTGTGGGATGACGTAGATAATTGGGAAAATAAGCATGTAGCTTTTAGTGTTATGGAAATAACTAACCTTACAGAAAAAAGTTATATTTATACATTTTATGAGCTGTAGGTTTTCTCCGCGATGAGGTTTTATTTTCCAAAATTATCCAGATATAAATTTATTACATATCTATAACAAATCTGATGATGTACATTCACTTGACTTTCTCTACCCTTCTATCTTAGAGTGTAGAAAAAGTATTATTACTGAAGCTTATTTTTCTATCTACTACATTTAATCCAAATAAACCTTTGCAAAAATTACTAATTACACATTTCGTTATAGATACAAAGATAACAGTAATATTCAAATGTTTAAGAACTGGACGTTATATGCTGGTCTCAAAATTCCATACTTCTTCCACGCAATCGCGAGAAATAACTGAAAATAGTGGGACTTTAAAAGAAATGAGTATTGAACAACTTGAACCTTTAATAACGCATATCATAATCGGGTCGTGCCACAAAAATCTTATTTGAAGTAAATTGTGTGCTTTAAAGACATTTACATTTTTTGTGTAGTATATTTTGTCTATCGCTTAACGTTTACCAGTTGTACAAGATTATACAAAATTCCTTTCGAATGAAGAGGACTTCCTAGGCTGTTCCCAGAAGATTCAGGATATACTTTCTTTGTGATATAAATATTTTAATACATAGTATTTTAATCAAAATCGTTAGAGCCATTTTTTTACGAAATCCAGAATTTCGAAAAATTTTCCATGTAAAATGTAGTTGATCGTTCGGGGATTTTGTTGATCTTCGTGTCGAAACCTCGGAGAATACTAAACTCAAATACCAGGTTTGGTGTTTATCGGACTTTTCGTTTTTGAGTTATGCTGTTCACAATCACACAGGAAATGTTTTCAACTGGTTTATTTGGATTCAGGCTGCCTAAAAACATGCATTTCCGTGAAATCTCGGTATCAATTTTTGGGTGGAATGCAATATTTCCCCTGCTTACCATATGTATTAAGGAAAGTAAAAGCATTACGTATATTTTAATTAAAACCGTTAGTCATTTTTGAGAAAATGAAAAAAAATCTCCATTAAAGGATAAGGGAATTTTGTTTACAATTTTCTGGCATGCTGCTCAGGGTCTGACTTTAGTAAAAACTTAGTTCTTCGAATTCTCGTTTGTGCGTTATACTAGCAAATTTTTATCACAATGCGCTTTTATGGGTACAGTGGATCTCAAAACGTGTATTTGCAATGAAATCTTTATATGAAATTAATCAAAGGAATTCGTTCTTCCTCTACCTACGATAGGGAGGTTAGCAGAGAAATTAAAAGGTGCATCTTTTTAAAATAACTATATGGACAAAAAACTTGTAGTACTGACCATGTACAATATACTGTTTTTTTGTTATATTATTTTCCACAAGAACGATAAGAAGTCCACTTTTTATGTTTTTCACACATAAAAACTGTTTCAATACAAACGTATATCGTGACTCACAAGAAGTGTGCACTGAAATAAGTTTTTATTTAGTAGTCTAAGAAAATGTTACAAAAATGTAAGGCTATAATAATGGGTAAAGTTCCATAGTGATGAAGATGTGTGGTGGATCAGTCCAGAGCTCCCTGAGATAGAGTGTACGTGTATGCAGTATGTTTATAGGTTTCTCGCTGCCTCCAGGATCCAGCTGTTACCAACATCCGGGATAAGATGTTTATGACATCCGTTTGTTAATCTCTGTTAGCACTCCTTTGAGGAAATACCACACCAGCTCCACAAACTACTGTTCTTATAAGAGGCAATGTAGCTAGGAATAGTTACATATACAGGCAAGATTAACGCGTAGGTTATTACTTGACTTAATGTATAAACTGTTTAGGTCTCATTATCCATTCCCAAGTAAAAGTAAAGAAAAACTGGTATGTCTCGTATTCCATTTGTATTTTCTTAATTTATGCATTAATTAATCTAGAGGAGTGTTTAAAAATAAACGTAAAAATAATTTACTTACGGAATTTGAATTTTATCAGAGTTCCATTCACGAACTAAGCATTAATCAAAGTAAAACAATTATTATTTAATTTAATTGAAATCGTGCTCCAAATTCTTGTTACATAATTGTTAGATTTTTAAGTATTTACCTTCATAGAGACTTGAATTGGAAAACAAATTAATTGAGTTTTATTTATGGACGGTATTTGCTACTTAGTGACCCATTCTATATTGGCCGTGAATGATCTTGCTCAGTGGTCTCTTTATCGGACTTCAGGTTGTTTTATTTGTCGTAAATCTACAACACCGGACCACCGGCTTTATTTCTCTTCCGTAGGAAGTCAAGCTAAGGATTTTTACGGCCGATTTTTCAACCCGCAACTTCGGAACTAGAGGCTAGGATGGTAACCACTACACCACGGAGGACGACACTTGAGTTGTAATGTGGAATATATAGGTAGTATAACAAATGCAGAAAATCCAACCCAAAGGGACTCCCAGCTGGAGGACCTTCCATGGGCTGTGGTCCACCCAATCCAAAGTGGGAATGCATCGTGCCGAGGGATGAATGGTACTGGAGTGGTAAAAAATGCAATTTCGCGAACGATCTCTTCAGGACACCAGGCGACACCCTGAAGTAATTAGCCTCCCCAATATGTACGGGGCTCTGTATTGGGTGATTTTATTTCCCTGCTACTCGTGGGACCAAGATAGACCAAAATAAAAAAAAATATTTCCAAGGAGGGTGAGAGACTCCCTAATAGAAAAATTTCTCACCTGACAAACAAAAGTCAAGTGACAGAGACTCTCCAGTAGAGATAAATCTGTCACTAGATAAACAAATGGGTGCAACTGCATCTGGAATCAATAGAATGCACCTAGACAACAAGAAGTTGTCAGGGGCGGCTAGAAGAGGAATTAAAAAAGCTAAAAAATGAGTGAGGGCACAGGAAATGTAAACGCACAGAGTAGAGGAGGGAGGTTCGTACTGATCCAGGGACTTCTAAAAGAACCAGGACAAGTTTGGATACTCCTCCTTCGGATAAAGCCAAACCTGTTAAGAGGCCTAGGGGCACTGAAGCTGGTGTCACTTACAGGGAAGCTTTGGCCGCTTTTAAGATGGCAATTGTTGAAGAATCCTATCCTGAGAGGAAGCTGATTGGGGAGGACATTCCACACATTCAGGCTGAGATTCTGAGGAAGATAGATGAGTCGCCATCTAGCGAATCCCTACCTAAACTCAGGTCCTTTTCTCTACAGGATAGGGCTGTGATACATTATTGTGATGATGAGCAGTTATGCAATTGACTCCAAAACGCATTAAAGGAGCTAAAATAAAGGAGAGATTAGCCTTAAAGTAATAGATCCAAAATATCTACCTAAGGCAGTCAAAGTGGCCCTTAGGACTCGGGACATTACAACCGATGATCCTAAGGTGCTGCTAAGACCCATCTAGAGATTAAACCAGGAGCTGAATATAGAGCACTGGAAAATAATTGAAAAGCAGGCAGACTCCTCTGGTCAACGCCTAATTTTAATGGTGGACCAAGAGTCTGCTAAGAAGATAAAGGAACTTGGCATGTCGGCCTATACCGGGGTAGACAGGGACCTTTTTAAGATCCTGTCTGACCCGGAGAGGAAGGCATAATCAGACAAGGAGACGGCAGGCAGCGATAGCGGAGACAGTCCCGAGACAATGGAGATATGGGGACTCTGGAGGATCCGCATCGGGTACTGTTTAAGGTAAGTGTTGTGGGTTGAATGCAATTATGAAAATAGTTCAAACTAACTTGCAGCACTGTAAGGCAGCTTCAGCCATTTTAAATAAGAGATTTGTTGAGGACAATGTTGATATTGCTCTCATACAGGAATCTTGGCTTTACAGGGCTTCAATTACAGGGATGAGTTGTACTAAGGGTGCTATATATAGACCTAGTAATAATCCAAGATCATGCATTTATGCTAAGAATTGGATAAACGCATTGCTTCTTATTCAGCACTGTTCCAGAGATGTAAGTACAATCCAAATAACAGTGGAGGAGGCAGGAGAGAGAAAACTTTTAATACTCTCTTCCTTCTACCTCCCTTATGAAGACTCTGATACACCATCGATAGCGGTGAGGGAACATGTGACTCACTGCGGAGAGAATGGAAAGGAGCTAATCCTAGGAGATAATGCCAAAGCACACCACACATTGTGGGGGAGCAATGATATCAATCCCAGAGGAGAAAGGTTAATGGAGTACTTGGTGAGTACAAACGTTAATATTTTAAATCGAGGTAATGAAGCAACCTTTGTAACTTTACGAAGGGAGGAAGTCATTGATATATCGATAGCGACTAATATTACCGAGAACCTAATTTCAGGGTGGCAAGTATTATCGGAGATCACTCTCTCTGATCATAGATGCATAAGCTTCAACATCAAAGCACAAGTCACTCTACCAGTGATTTATAGAAATCCGAGGATAACTGACTGGGACGGATAGATGAGACCTATCATCATTGACATCGGGTATCTCAAGGAACATTCGTTCGATATTGGATGTGGAGTTTGCCGTTGATGAATTACAACAGTCAATTCGCCTATCCTATCATCAGAATTGTCAGCCTAAGATTGCGTACTCCCCAAGGCTTGTACATTGGTGGACAAAAGAGTTAAGCAGACCTAGGAATAAAGCAAGGAAATTATTTAGACTTGCAAAACGAACTGGTGATTGGGACTCATATAGACACGCCCTCACCAATTATAATAAAGAAATACGCAAAGCAAAAGGATTTCGTGGAGGTACTATTGCCAGGGGATGGAGAATGTTCCCAGCAGCGCAAGATTCATGAAACATATGGCAAAGGGTGTTAAAAAAATTGTGAGGACTATCAAAGTGCCTGATGGCACGTACACACAGTCTGGTTCTGAGACGCTTCTGCAACTTGCGAGGGCTCACTTTTCAGACTTTAAGGTAGACAATGACAGCAATTCTGTGAAGGGGCCACCAAATATGGACCATCTTTCTTTAGACAGAGAGGATTGGAAACTAATCAAGAGCGTTGTCAAAGTCACTAAAATACGATGGGCCATTGAGTCGTTTGGACCATATAAATCGGCAGGACCAGATTTAATCATTGTTTCATTTCTACAACATGATATTGATTCAGTTCAATCCCTACTTTGTAGTATTTTTAGAGGTTGTCTAGCCCATGGTTTGGAAACAAAGATGGTGTTTATACCTAAACCAGGACGTCCATGTTACGCGCAGGCTAAGGCTTATCGCCCTATAAGTCTCCCCTCTTTTATGCTTAAAATTCTGGAGAGGTTAGCGAATAGGCACATTAGGGATAATGTTTTAATGGAACATCCATTAAACAAATACCAACTTGCCCATCAAATAGGGAAATCAACGGAAGCAGCACTTTATCAAGTGGTCTCGAATATTGAGAAGGCGTTTAATATCAGAGAAATAGCCAGTGGTGTTTTTATTGATATTGAAGGTGCGCTTGACAGGAGATCTTGTGAAGTAGTGTCGGACGTCCTTTATGGATACAATGTACCTTCATTCCTTTGTGAGTGGATACGTTTTGTCTTACAACATAGGAAGGTAACCATGAATCTACGTGGGGAGACGCTGGATGTGTCCACCCCTGCTATGGAACCCTGTAGTGGACACACTTCTTTGTGCACTCGATAGTGATGGTTACCTCACAGTTAGTTTTGCAGATGATATTGCAATAATCATAAGAGGGAAATTCCCTCACAAAGTTTCTCAAGTGCTACAAATGGTGCTTAAGAGAGTGGAAGCTTGGTGCAAGATGAATAATCTAAGTGTTAATGCAAACAAACCGGTAGTGGAACCCTTTACTTGGAAAAGGGGCCTGATTTAATCAGACTCTCTCTCTCTCTCTCTCTCTCTCTCTTTGGCGAGGAAGTGCTCTATTCAACACAAGTTATATATCTTGGACTTATTTTACACAAGAAATTAACTTGGAAACATCACATGGAATTATGTATTACCAAGGCCTACAGAGTCTTTTGGACATGTAGAGGTATGCTTGGTAAGACATGGGGTCTGAAACGTAGTATAGTGTATTGGATATACACTGTCAATGTGAGACCTACATTCTCCTATGCCGCACTGATGTGGTGGCCTAGATTAAATTTAAAGGTGTGCAGAAAGAAACTCTGTAAATTACAGACAACCTTCTGCATTTCAATTATGGGAGCTTTTAAAACTACTCCAACTGCAGCAATGGAGATGCTGATTGGGCTCACATCTCTCCACATATGGATGAAGGCAGAAGCCATGATCGCGTATCACCGTATTTGTCGACAAACTAAAGTGTGTAATACTGGACATATTAATCATCTCAAGCTTTCTTGGGACAAGAATGTACTACAGATACTCAACAAGAGGACTGACATTCTTGAATCAAGATTCAAGTTTGAATTGAAATTTACGGTTTCCTATCCACAGCGGGGTGAATGGGAAAGACTGGTAAAACCTCATAATAACAAACGCCCAATCTGGTATATTAATGGTTCTAGAACCAAACCAGGAACAGGGGCTGGGCTTTACGGTAATGGCACCAATTCTCTGAGACAGACAAGCTGCTCTTGAAGCACTTGAATCACCATCAATAAAATCAAAGTTCGTCTCAGAATGCCGGGAAACCTTAATGATACTGGCTGAACACAATAAGGTTCAACTAATGGATACATAGGTATACCAGGCAATGAGAAAGCAGATGAAGTAGCCAAGTTTGGCAGCGAAATCCAATTTTTTGGGGTCTGAAGCCTGTACTGGGGTGTCCTATAAACCAGTGTAACAGGCTATTAAGTGCTGGGCTCAAGCAGAACACAAGAACTACTGTAACTCCATTGAGGGTTGCAGACATTCCATGTTGTTTATTACAGACTTGGATAACAGCCGGGCAAAGCATCTGCGCGGTCTTAGTAGAAGACTTGCATGGGCATCAAGATTTATTACAGGACATTGTGACCTAAAGTTTAATCTATACAGAATGGGATTATTTAACAACTCTATCTGTAGTAGATCCCTAGAAGGAGATGAGACTGTTACTCATCTGCTATGTGATTGCCCTACTCTTGCGAATCAAGGAGCAAGTATTTTTGGCAATCACTTTCCAAAGATACATGAACTATCGAAAGCCTCAGTTACCAGTTTAGTTAAGTTCATAACGAGCAACAGACTACTTAACTGATGAAAGGGGTGATGCACAATAGATATTTAAGGTCGCAGTGCCTGGGCATAAAACCTACCCCTTTTTCAAACTAAAACCATATAACAAATGCAGTACTATTCATGCTATTCATTTTGAGACAAAATATTGACAAAAAATCTATACCAATTGTATTTGTAGTCACATTTATAGCTATTTTAATTATGGACTCTTGCTGTAGGGCAAGCACTCTTAAGACAATAATCATCGTTTTTTACAAATTATGGTGATAATTATTTATGCAGCTCCACCAATTATTCCTTGTAAACCATTCGTTATTGTACTTGAAGTTTTTATATCTTCCTGTATACCGTGTACCATTTAAGTTGAGACTGTATAATATCTCCAAACTAAGCATTGTAGAAAGAAATGTCTTGAATAAAGTTGCTTGATATTATGGGGAAAGTAAATGTCATTAGTCACGTTCTGTTTGGAGGATATTATAATGGTAATTTCTGGGTGAATTTAATTTTTTAATAGGAGTCTACTTTTTGTATGTTGTTTTCTTATTAGAAAATGGTTTATAAAAACTGTTTATTTTTTAAATAATGAAACAAAATAAAAAATGTAGGTTCCCAATTACAAACGTAACTTGACCCTCAAATGATTATCCATTGCGCTCTTTGTACATAGCTATTCAGAATTTTTGTTATTATATACGTTGGTGTAAGAAGAATTGTAAACTGTTTTATAAAATTGTTGTTTATTTGTTATGAGGAGTGATAAAACCGCATACAAAATGTAGGTACCCCTTTAAAAATATTAAATTGGCCCTAAATTGACCACAACAACGTTCCCCAAATAAAATATCACTAATGGCATTTACTTTTCGCCATAATATCAAGCAACCTTTATTCAAGGCATTTCCTTCTCCAACGCTCAGTTTTGGCGATATTGTATAGTGTAAACTTAAATTATCAACCCTATATATGACTTTATCTGTCTTTTACACTGAATAAATATATAGACGCACTAAACTTCTATTAATAATTATCCTACTAGGACACCAAATCGTAAGTACACTAAGACACAAAATAGTTATGAAATACTACCACTTAAATTATTTAACAACTTACCTGATTACATGAAAAATTCATGTATATTTTAATACACTACGTGATAAAATGTATTCGGACATGTACAAGATGTACAAGTTCGTGGCGCCCTCCATCAGTGATTCTGGAAGTCAATATGGTGTTGGGTGACCCTTAGCCTTAATGGCAGCGTTCACTCTCGCAGACATACTTTCAGCCAGGTGCTGAAAGTTTCTTGGGGAATGGCAGCCCATTCTTCACGGAGTGCGGGACTGAGGAGAGGTATCGATGTAGGTCGGTGAGGCCTGGCACGAAGTCGGAGTTCCAAAACACCCCAAAGGTGTTCTATAGGATTCAAGTCAGAACTCTGTGCAGGCCAGTTCATTACAGGGATGTTATTGTCGTGTAACCACTCCGCCACAGCCCGTGCAGTATGAATAGGTGCTCGATCGTGTTGAAAGATGCAATCGCCATCCCCGAATTGCTCTTCAACAGTGAAGCAAGAAGGTACTTAAAATATCATTGTAGGTCTGCGCTATAAACAAGAGGTCAAGCTCCCTCCAGGAAAACACGACCACACCATAACAGCCTCACCTCCGAATTTCACTGTTGACACTACAATGCTGGCAGATGACATTCACCGAGGATTCGCCATACCCATACAGTGCCATCGAATCGCCACATTGTGTACCGTGATTCGTCACTCAACACGTTTTGCCACTATTTAATCGTGTAATGTTGACGCTCCTTACACCAAGCGAGGCGTCGTTTGGCATTTACCTGCGTGATGTGTGGCTTATGAGCAGCCGCTCGACCATGGAATCCAAGGAATCTCACCTCACACCTAACTGTCATAGTACTTGGAGTTGATCCTGATGCGGTTTGGAATTCCTGTGTGATGGTCTGGATATATGTCTACCCATTGCTCTTTACGACCCTCTTCAAATTTCGGCGGTCTCTGTCAGTCAACAGACGAGGTCGGCCTGTACGCGTTTGTGCTGTACATGTCCCTTCACGTTTCCACTTCCCTATAACCTCAGAAACAGTGGACCTATGGATATTTGGGAGTGTGGAAATCTCGCGTACAGACTTCTGACACAAGTGACACCCAACCACCTGACCAGGTTCGAAGTCCGTGAGTTCCACGGAGCGTCCCATTCTGCTGTTGACGATGTCTAATGACTACTGAGGTTGCGGATAATGAGTATGAGGCTGTAGGTGTCAGTACAATGCATCTAAGATGAAAAACGAATGTTTGTAGGGTGTCCGGATAGTTTTGATCACATAGTGTTCATTAACCTAGTTACAATGTTAAGTACTTTAACTTTGTTTATTCGGCATTACACGTATTATTGCTTCGGACTTTGCTAACGCTTATTATATCCTTTGTATTAAAAACCTACTCATCTATCTAATGGCTAACTCCGATGATGTCCTACAACTAAATAAAGCAGATGTGAACAGTCTATCAAAGTAGCAAGAAGATATCGAGATTTAAAGCCAAAGCTATATTATTCTAAAATGAAAGCATTTTTGCTTTCTCATTCGGAGACTGCTTTAAAAACAAAGCATAACAAACAAGAAGAGTTTGATATTGTAGCGGGAAAACGTTGGTCCTCTTGGTTAATGCCCTCTGCTGCAGTGTTCTCGTGTCCGGCTACCTCTGCTCAGCGGTTGATGATTTCTCCATTCCTATACGTATGTAACTAGTTTCACTGATCTCATGGTTTTCGTACGTGAGGTAAATTAAAATACACTGAACTTCCCTTAAAATGTGATTTGTTATCAATAAAACAGTTAGGGCGCTTCCCACCCATATGCACACATGTGCATCCGTCGTCCAGAGTGTATCACTGAGTGTCGACGAAATTGTATATGAGAGTCTGTAAGAGAGTGAAGGGTTTTTCTTCCCCCTTTTATACCTAAACCTAGTGACAGTCACCTTCGCGCCTTAGAATGCAACGACATTTCTAATTGGTCCTCAGACCGCATTACCTTATTACGCATGGAAATATCCTGCTCCAAAGCTTTTCGTACACGCGTCCCAGTGACGCGTAAGGAAGCAGATTCAATGTCTTTGCCTCTTTCCTTTCTGTATCTGTCTCTTTCTAATTCTGGTTATTGCTTAAAGTTCCTTCTCATTAGCTTGGTGAAAGGTGATGGGCTCTACCTAGAATTACTTTTTACCTGGAATTAGCTAGCTCGCCCGCCCCTTATCTAAGCTACAATCTGCTTTGTACATTTCTTGGTTGCTAAATATCCTAACATGTTTTTTGCTGAATTATATTGTTATATACAATTCTTGTTTGATATTGATTCATAAAATTATATTAAATTGTGTTTTTATTTACGGACGCTCTTTAACTACTATGGTCCTTAGCGTACCATTCTATACTGTGCGTGAAAGACCGGGAATTTTGGTAGAGGCCTCTTTATCATGCTTGAGGTTCTTTTACGTGCCGTAAATTTACGACACGGGACCACCGGCTTTACTTCCCTTCCGGAGGAAACCATGCTAAGGATTTTTACGCCCGAAATATATCAATCGCCCTCCATCGGTTTTGAACCCGATATTAATTTATGTGTGTGCGTGTGTGTTTTTATATATATATATCCTCTTTCAATGTTGTTTCATACTCTTAGCTTTCGCTACCCCTATCGTTTATTAGGTTGTATACAGATTATTCTTACGAAAGTTAACTTTATCTGCTTCATTTTAATCGAGATAAACCTCTGCAGAAATAGCTGCGTTGCACATTTTATTACAGTACAAAGGGAATAGCAATAGCCAAATATTTAAGAACTGGACGCTATTGTGCTGGCCTTAAAATCCCATACTGTTCCCTTGCAATCGCGAGAAACTAGTTAAAATTCGACGGAACGAAAGACTAACTATTGGAACAAATCGATTTATTTCCATACATAGGAAATGGCTGAAGCCATAAAAAAGCTATTTGAAATAACTTGCTTTTCCTTTTCGTCTATTACTTAAGGTTTACCAATTATACAAAATTCCCTCTGAATGAAGAGGACTTCGCAGGCTATTCTCAGAAAACTTGAGTATACGTCTTATTTGTCAAGTAAATATCCTTAAAATAGGCGTTTAATCAACCACGTTAGAGCCATATTTAGAAAATCCAAAACTTGGAAAAGTGTTCTATGCAACCGCTACTCTGGAGTGGGAAAATTTTCATGAAAATCTTAGGGTTGCATCTTTGCAGGTGCTAACCTAAATACCAGTTTGCTATTCATCCAAATTTCGTTTTTGAATTTTGCTGTTCACAGACATACACCCGGAAAAACAGACACTCAGGCACGGACGTTTTCTATAAAAATGTAATTTTTTGGATTCGAGGTTCCTAAAAACATGTATTCCCGGCATATAATTGTTCCTTGGAATGCAATACTTCCTCTATGTACTATGTACGTGGTAGAGAAGGTAAAAATAAATAGGCATAGAAACAGCAATTATAAAAACAAATTAACCGTAAAATCGAGTGAGCTATTTTAAATTATTATATTTAATAATGGTTATAAATATATTATTTAAATTTTGAAAGTTACTACAAAGGGTGTACTATAAAAATTATTTTTTTTAATTTTTAAACGGATCCTTTAATGCTAAAAGATGAAACATTCCTAATACAAATTTAAATTCTCTTAAGGACATTTGGTAGATATTTGCGTTAAAAAAATTGATTTTTTTCCTTTGATTTACTTGTTTATGGCCGTGTAGTGAAGTCCTAGTGCGACCAGCATTTTAAAATTAACATAGCACATAGACTATAGTTTATGGTTGAGACAAAGGATGGTGTTCACATTCTTATGTTAATTTAAATAACGTTTTTCTTACACAAAAACTTAACTAAGCTGCAAACAAAAGTTCACAAACTTTAACAGTTTTATTGGCAATTAGAACTAGAGCCTATGGTACAGTTTTATATCCTTACGGCAGGCATCACTGTTGACACCGTTTCAGGGTAAGTTCTGATTTTATGAAGTTCGGTAAATTTGTCCACTGTAGTTTCCAGCGTTTCCTCAGACGTACTTAATTTGATGAAACAGACTTTTTTTTAGTTAAATTAGAACCCAAAAGGACAAATTGTAAACCGAATATCTTAGGCGATTGGAATAAAGCTTTTCAATGCACTTCTGCAAGAAACAAGGTGTTTGAATATTCAAATATTTAAGAACAGATTGTATAAATATCTGACAGAGAATCCGTTTTATACCTTTCTCCTACTTAGACAAACTCTTAATAAAATTGGCAGAGTTTGATCATTATTTTCAGAGAAAAGTATACCTATAAATGAAAGTAAACTTTTTTAGGGATTATGTTACGATATTTAAATATATTTATAGTTAAAACCTTTAAAGCTAGTTTATAAAATCTTGATACAGATATACTCAGAAAATCTTCTTAATAAGCAGCAAAAAATGTTATTGTCCCAGACAGTGCAAATCTAGAGAATACTGATTTTCTTTCCATTGCGAAAAACCATTAAAATACCCTGCGATCTCTACCATGTGTCCTTAAAAGTAGTAGAACGAGTGGAAAATTTGAGCTAATTGGTATACATTTTACGGTTCGTTTGAATAAGGCTTAGGAGGAAAATACGTTGAATCAGGATGGACAGCAACATAAGCTTTTTGTCTAAATGAGCTATAGAATTACATTAAAACGAAGACGGTAGTGAAAGTCGTGTGATCAAGGTTTTGTTATTCCCCAAAGGAAATGTTTCTATGGGACTAGGAGGGCGAAGTGCGGACAGCACAAGTTCGCTGCAGGAGCCTCAGCGCTGTCACGTCAGTATATAAAGTTCATTTATTAGTTAGGAGCCTCTTGTAGTTTATCTTCCCCCGGGGAATCGATTTCCGTAAATCTATTAGCGTGATATGGCTTTGGAAACTTCAGTAAAGCAGCACATATACCTCTGTTGCATATTTAAAGCAAAGTAAGTTAGGTGTGAATTTGAGTTTGCATTTCCACTTCGCGCGTCCGGTGAAACTAGTAAATTATTCCAGCAAACAAAATTCACGTGGGCGTGCCAATACGTAACCTAACCTGGTTAGCAATTAGCATTAGCTGGCTTAGCCAAACAGGAGTCCCACATTTGTCTGTTATAGACTCATATTTTATATTGTTTATGAATATGGGACAATCGTGCTGCACTGCAGGAAAAAAACCCATTTCTACAGATGGGGACTGCGGCATGTAACCTAGTTGTGAAATACTACAGTCAGAAAGTCGTTATCGCTGAGTACGATACGGCACAAAGACCATGTATACATGCTGTTGGTTCTACAAGTATATGGTGACATGAAGGTATAACTTGTAAGATTTTACAATCATTACAACTAAACAGGCATATTCATAAACCATAGCCTATTTTAATGGAAGTTTTACTTTTAGCTTACTGGAAGCCACTGTTTATGTTAGTATTCAATGTGTAAACGCTGTACTAGGACGGACTGATGTTCCCGTGTATTTATTAGAGCATTTCACGCAAAAATTCGATACGAGATTTCACAGTAAACACGTGACTTGCCCATGAATACAAGAAAAGGATTTTTAGAAAAATGTCAACGTGTTTATGTATCTGTGAACAGAAACGAAAAGTCCAATACATACCGAATGTAGTATATAAATTCACTATCCTGTTAACACGCGACAGGAATTTCCTTTAATCCTCCGATTCCAAAATACCCTTTTATATGGAGAACATTTCGACGCAGATTTCTGAGGCTTTTTAATTTTCACAAAAGGAGCTATAAGTTTGATTAATTTGTGATTTATTTAAGATATTTACATGAAGAAAGCAAATGGAGTTGGAACTATGGCGTTGCAGATTACAAACCATCCATCTCTTGTGTAGTCCATTTTATACATCATGAAATATTTGATCATCAATAAAATCTATAATTTCATTTATTGCTGTCGTTATATTTGGTTATATTTTATGATGGAGACAACATCATACCTAAGGTGTCTACATGAGTAAATCGGAACCAATTGTGACATCCTTCATTGGCTAGAGCAGAGTTTATTGCTACTCCGACTCCATCCAGTAGGAATCCATTCATATCTAACTTAGCCAATCAATACCGTCAGAATATTTTCCCCATGTGTAGTAAATCACGTGGTAGCAGTTGGTTCTGCTTTACTGCTGGGAACACCTTAGTTGATATGGCTGTCTAATTATAAATTGTACTATACCAGATCGCGTTTACCTGGTCTTCAGTGAGCGTAGATAACTTAAAAAGTTTAATGATTACAATGAAACCACAATTTTTTGCAATTGAGGAAAGCCAGTTTTCTCTAGAATTTCACCATCTAGATCAATGAATGTTTTACTCCTTATTAAAGAAAATTTTCTGAGTACATTAGTAACACGATTGTATAGCTAGCTTTAAATTTCTTAGTTATAATGGCATATAAATATCAGAAAATAATTTCTAAAAATATTTTAATTTCATACATAGGTACGCTTTTCTCAGAACTCCCCAAACTTTTGTTATGAGTTTTTATAAGTACAAGATAGCCGGTTAACGTTTTGTACATTTGAGGCAAATACTTCAAGTTAAAAAAAATATGATGTGTTACACTCACATGAGTTTCTCCACTCTTGTACAAACTATTTTTGCAAACGCTTATTCTCCATATGCTTCATGTTAATCGAGATGTTAATCTTATTGCTAATTTTCTTGTAGGTGCAAGGGGAATATGATAGGTTTTAAGCGATAGTAAAATCTTTTAAGCGTTGGTTGCTATGTGGCGCATTCCATTCTCTTTGCATATCCAGGGCATAAAAAATGAATAACGAATTTGAGAAAAAGTGTATTGGAAAATGTAAGAGAATAACAAGCAATATCTTGAAAATGGTGCACTCAACAAAAAAAATGTATATGACATAAATTGTGTGTTTTAACTCGACCTACATTTTCTGCATAGTAAAATTTTGTCTATCTCTTATGGTTTACCCGCTATGCAAAAGTCATTCACAATGAAGAATACTTTTGGAGACATTCCCAGAAAATTCGGGATATACATTTCATTTGTCATGAAAATATCTTAAACATATGATATTTTAATCAAAATCGTTGGAGCCATTTTTGAGAAAATTAAAATTTTCGAAAAATGTTCCATGTGAAGGGTAGTCCGGGGTAGGGGGATTTTCTTGAAAACCTTCGTGTTGCACCTCTGTACGGTACTGAGCCTAAATACCAAATTTGGCGTTTATCCAACTGTTCGTTTCTGAGTTAGGCTATTCAAAGTCACACACACACACACACACACGGACATGTTTCCAAAAATGCTTTTTTTTGGATTCAGGGGATCTCAAAACATGTATTTCCGGTGAAATCTCGGTATCGAATTTTTAGGTGGACAGGAAAGTAAGGTTTTATACTTAATAATAAATGGTACATGGTAAAGAATGCCATGTGAAAATAACACATTAGATTGCCCTGATACAATGATCACAGCAATAGTGAATACTTCACACTAACATAAAGTTACAAAATAGATTATCTATAAAATACTATAAATTTGTGTTATATTATAACCTGTTTGAAGTTAATTGAACAAACGTTATAGAAACAAATTGACTCAGTAATAATAAATTAATCACTAATATTATATCTAACAAAACCTACAACTACGGAAGTAGTATTGGTATTGCGCTTTTCTTGAGGTTTCTTCCGCGTATCATCACCATATATGTAATTAACCCTCAAAGTTCAGATCATAAATCACCACTGTCAGGAAGTATGAGTATTTAATAGTCATGTCCATCCATAGAAATTCATTCCGCGCTTTAAACAGGGCCTTTCTAGTTCTCATTTAATATTTATAGAATGAAGTGCCAATACAATGCGGCTTTGCATTATTTAGTCCTGCACTAAAACTGAAACTACCTATTAAAAGCTTGTTGAAGTCTCACAGTGCTGCGAGCGATTGCAAAGCTATGCTGCACAGCAAACCGCACTGAATTACAACAGTTGTAATTTTTGATCCAAGGTAGGTCATTGGGACTTTGGCAACACTTATGTACGAAGCATGCTTTTAAGCACTTCTATATGTAATAAAATAACTACTGACTGTTTTGGTTAACTATTACTTTCTCTGTCAAGTACATAGAGAAGGTATTGGATTCCATAAAATATTTGATAATGAGATTACATCGTAAATACAAGTTTTGAGGCCCCGTGTATCCAAATAAATCATTTTTGGAAACACGTCCATGTGTGCGTATCTGTGAACAGCATAACTCAAAAAAGAAAGTGGGATATGTATGCCAAACTTGGTATTTGAGTTCAGTATCTTCAAAGGCTGCGATACGAAAATTTTCAAGAAAATATCACCACCCAACTATCCTTTAAATGGAATATTTTTATGTACGATTTGAATATATTTATAAAATGTAAATTTTCTAAAAAGATGTCTCTTAACAATTTTGATTAAAATTGTATATATTAAACATATTTACGTGACAAATAAAATATGAATCTTGAATTTTCTGGGAATAGCCTATGAAGTCCTCTTCATTCGGAAGGAATATTTTGTATAACCTTGTATAACTGGTAAACGTTAAGCAATAGACGAAAACGTACCACACAAAAAATGTAGATTATCTTTAAAACACACAATTAGTTAAAATAAGATTTTTTGCTGCAGAAGTATTTTCTGAGATATTCATTAAGTTTGGATTTCAGTTGTTTCTCGCCATTACATGGAAACAATATGAACATTTAAGGCCAGCGTATAGCGTCCAGTTCTTAAACATTTGACTATCGCTGTTCCTCGTATCTATAAGGAAATGTGTAGTGTAGATATTTATGCAAATGATTATTTGGAATAGATGCAGCAGAGAGAAAAATAAGGTTTAGTAAGAATAGTTTGAATAGGCACTAAATATATATCATGGGAATTTATGACAACACATTTTTTTATTTTAATTCCGTTTTATAAGTTAGTCTTCCCTATCCACGCAGTTTTTATAATCGATGATTAAGTTATGATTCCATAGCAAAAGAAATTGTCTTGTTAGTATCTTAGGTTTCAGGAGGACTGACATTAGTTGCCCGGATGTCAGGTCTTTATCACAGAGTATGTGAAAGAAAACAATTGTGAATATGTAAGTTAATGTAATGTTAGCCATAACAGAAAATTAATTATTTATGTCGTTAAAGAAGCTTTCGTACATGAACCGCAAATATTTGCAAAAGACTATTACAGCTCATTTTAATACAGGCAAATTGAACTCCAGTAATACTACAAGTTAACTAGATGTACTGGTGGCGGAAGTATGTGACGAGGTCCTAAATGCTTAGGCTATGACCTGACAAATGCTAAAAAAATACATTGACAACTGTTAGAAAAGCAGCGTAGGGGTAGTTAGGTAAGCTTTGGGTAGAAAACACACTACCGTAAAATAAATAGCAGTTGTTACTTTATTGCAAAATGGAGGTTGTCTTTAAAATACACCTCGTAGTTGTTTTTTGATACTATGGGTTTAAAATCTGTGTGTTACACTTACTCACATTCTCAACTCACTGTGATACAAGCATTTCTACAAAAGTTTAATCTTCCATCTACTTCTTGTTAATCGAGACAAACTTTCATTACACATTTACATATTTCGCTTAGGTACCACGCAAAATTAAAAAAAGAAAAAAACGATGTTTCGGATGCCAATTTTTCTATGTCTTACACAACACAGCGCGTTGTTTACACCATACGCAATACAGTTGTGCAGGCGCTGCAGCAAGATTTGTACGGCATTATTAAACGTATCTTCTCTGTAGCGCTGTGGCAAAGCGTATAGTACTTCTGTGGTTAAGACCGCAGGTTCGCTTCTCGCAAGTAGCAGATACTTTTTTCCTTCTGTTAATGTTTAATCAACACATATTGGCTACTATGTCCGATATACTCTATTTCATACACGGCATTTGGTAAAGTTCATACTAAAATAGTTATGACGATGCAAAATGCGTGGCTTCAGAAATACATCATGATTGCATATCTGCATCTTGCTGGATATCAAAGGACGGTCTAGGGTGTTATGGCAGCTTGACACTACTCAGAGCAGTGCATAATACAGGCTAATACTTGAGAATATTTTGATTCCGTTTGTGAGGATGAGATATCCTGATGGATTTGTTGAATTCGTACAAGTTTCTTGGACCAAATTCAAAAAGCCTAGGATGTTGCAGCTTCTCATTCACGTTACTACAGGGATTTAATTTACTTTATAACCCGAAAATTAGGGTAGTTATACGTCCTCAAGATTTATACACCCGATATTAATTTTGTTTATTTTATGTGCTTTAGTTTTACAGGATATTTATTTGCATTTGTTTCTTTAGTTATTTAAAGCGAGTATTTTGGTGGAATTGTGTATTTGTATGCATAGGAATGCCTAATGCTTAAAATGCTAAAGTCATACTAGTGGTAATGCAATATTATGTTCTACACACCCAGCCATAAAATTAACAACCTAAAAAGTATTATAACTGTTGTTATAAGGTGACAATTGCGCTCAAAGAGCAACGGTCATTCTACAGTTCCGCATGCCATTTTTGGACACAGCTATTACGAAGATACACGAAATCCTCTGATTGTCACCTTGAATCTGGGAGTGACTCATTTTTTGTCCACGGGTGTACATATAAGGGGGGCAGTAGACTAAACCGATAGCCACAAATTTAAAAGTGGGTAGCTATGTGATTGAAGTCCATGCTCTTTGTACAAACAAGAGAAAAAACGAATGGCAAGTTAACTGTTGTCAAAAATCTAAATATTTGAAAATTTAAATTAATAATAAGGAATATCTTGGAAACGGATAACTCCACAAAAAGCTTAATTTTACATAACTTGTGTGCTTTAATAACATATATTTTTTCAGAAACTTTTTGCCTATAAACAATGATTTGTCAGTAATACAAAAGCCATTACAGTGAAAAGGACTTCACGTCTTATTCCCATGAAGTATATACAGTTTATCAGAAAATATCTTAAACATGTGGTACTTTAAACAAAATTGGTAAGGGTAAGTTTTAAGAAAATTAAAAATAACGGAAAGTGTTTCATTTTTTTAGTAATGCTCTTATGTTTCATTTTTAAGTCATCTGTTCAATAGTGCACAAGCACACACTTGTAACTTTTTTCTTAGGAAGCTTGTTTTTTATTCAAGAAGCCTCAAAACGTGTATTTCCGGGGAAATTTCTGTACTGAATGTTCGGGAGGAGTGCAATTCTTCGTATCTTAGTAACAAAGCTTTATTTTATTTTATTTCTCATATCATTTTTGAAGGTGTTTGATTGTTGTAGCGGTTGTACCACGTATGGCCATCAATTTGAAACTGTTTTAAATCACACGCATGCAATGCATGCCAATTTGCGGAAGATTGTTTCTAGGAGTGTTCACCCCACGTACGGTACAAAGTTTCCGGTGACCTTCCACCAGTTAACTTCCGCTGACCTTCGCGCCACGTTTAATTTTCCGGTGATCTTCCCCCCACGTTTATTTTGTGGAATAACTATTTCAATGTTATTTATTTGAATATTATATATGTATGCCTCGGCTGCGTCAGTAGTAATTTGCAGAGCACGTATCTCTTAAGAAGGCTGATATGGCTAAAGAATTAAGGCTTATGCAAGTATAATTGTACTCCACTCTCTTTATTAATCCTTCACAGGATTAAATAACACTTCACTGATATATCCAACTATAGAGCTGTGAGATTATTGTTAATTGCACTTTTAACAGGTAAGCTTTCTACTATTCTCGCCGTAATGAACTTTCTTGTCTCACTCAGAACGCGTACCGAAAACGAATTGTTTGGATACGCTTTCTTGTAGCGTCTACCGCTTGAATTTGTGTATTTCCCATATTTCTAGTTTCTGATTGCCTAAGCCAACTCCAATAGAATACTTCTGTTTAAATTTTAACTTTTCTAGTTTTTGATTGGCTTTTTATAAACGTTTTAAATATTACATTATTGTTCCAAGAATTTTTAGTAGCCTTTTTAAACCTTCTAACTTATTGTTGCCTCAAGGTTACCTTATTGTTAGCAACTTTCGGCTTCTATTTTGAAATGCTGTTTGCTACGGAAGGCAGCTTGCTTCTATTCTCACAGCTCCTATATTGTTCAACTACGTAACACATTCACATAACATTTTTATACATGTACATAATAAAATAAACATAATACAGAGACTTTAATATACACTTTATATATTATATTATACACACATTGTTTTAAGGCGGGCTGTTATTATATTTTATATTATATAAATAGACTGATATAATTTAAGCGTTAAAAATAATCTTCAAGGCATGAAATGATTTTATTCTATAGGGTGTGTTGCAGTGATGTGCTATTACACCACTTTTGTCGTTTAAAACAGCGGTCACGAAAATGTGATTTGCGATATTTGAACTCTCACCGCCGCCTAGCCTCAGAAAGGCGGTCTCTTCGATTTCCATTGCATTGAACCTGTATTACACAGGTTGTCTATTCCTGGAACATAAGGGATGAAACCACTCTTGGATCAAAAGATTACCTGTTTTCTATAAGTCTGCACATTCCGAAATTCTTAGTCCCCGCCCGAGTACGGGAATCGATATACACTACGTGATCAAAAGTATCCGGACACCTGGCTGAAAATAACGTTCAAAGTTCGTGGCACCCTCCATTGGTAATGCTGGAAGTCAATATGGTGTTGGCCCACCCATAGTCTTCATGACAATGTTCACTCTCGCAGGCATACTTTCAATCAGGTGCTGGGAGGTTTCTTGGGGAATGGCAGCCCATTCTTCACGGAGTGCGGAACTGAGGAGAGGTATCGATGTAGGTCGGTGAGGCCTGGCACGAAGTCGGCGTTCCAAAACATCCCAAAGGATTCAAGTCAGGACTCTCTGCAGGCCAGTCCACTTCAGGGATGTTATTGCCGTGTAACCACTCCGCCACAGCCCGTGCAGTATGAACAGGTCTTCGATCGTGTTAAAGATACAATCGCCATCCCCGAATTGCTCTTCAACAGTGGGAAGCAACAAGGTGCTTAAAATATCAACTTTGGTCTACGCTGTGATCGTGCCATGCAAAACAAAAACGGGTGTAAGCCCCCTCAAAAGCAAAAAGTGCTCCTATTGAAAGTACATAATAAAAGTGAGCTAAAACATAATAAGTATCATGAAGGACAAAATCGGAGATGAAACTGTTTTTTTATTTAGATTGTATGTCAACTAAAAATGAAATAATTATTATTTCATTTTTAGTTGTTTTAAGCAAAAATTAAAAATAAAGTAGGGATTAAACTACTTTCAAAGAAAAATAAAATGAAGAAAAAAACGACCGCACCGTAACACCAGCACCTCCGAATTTCACTTTTGGCACTACACACGCTGGCAGATGACGTTCACCGGGCATTCGCCATACCCACGCCCTGCCATCGGATCGCCACATTGTGTACCGCGATTCATCACTCCACACAACTTTTTGCCACTGTTCAATCGTGTAATGTTGACGCTCCTTACACCAAGCGAGGCGTTGTTTGGCATTTTTCTGCGTGATGTGTGGCTTATGAGCAGCCGCTCGACCATGGAATCCAAGATTTCTCACCTCACGCCTAACTGGCATAGTACTTGGAGTGGATCCTAATGCAGTTTGGAATTCCTGTGTGATGGTCTGGATAGATGTCTGCCTATTACGCTTTAAGACCCTCTTCAAACGTCGGCGGTCTCTGTCAGTCAACAGACGAGGTCGGCCTGTACGCTTTTGTGCTGTACATGTCCCTTCACGTTTCCACTTCACTATCACATCATAAACAGTGGACCTAGAGATGTTTAGGATTGTGGAAATCTCGCATACAGACTTATAACACAAGTGACGCCCAATCATCTGACCACGTTCGAAGTCCGTGAGTTCCACGGAGCGTCCCATTCTGCTATTTCACGATGTCTAATGACTACTGAGGTCGCGAATAATGAGTACTAGGCAGTAGATGGCAACACAATGCACCTAAGGAGAAAAACGTATGTCTGTGGTGTGTCCGGATACTTTTGATCACATAGTGTAAGTATAGGTGATTCAACGGATGAGGTAGCTTGCGTGTTGCGATATGCATAGATCTATTTGGCTACAACTTCCCAGGAGGAAGGGATGAGGTGAAGGAACCTACAGGCCGTAGGGATATGCGGAAGTTCCCAACACTCGCAGGCCCGACTCATTGCAGAAGATGCCGAGGGAGGGCTATGAACGACCTATTAATCAATTAATCAATCAATCAATCAAACAGCTCTCTAGTGTTCTTCCCATTGGGCATGCATCTGCGTTATCTGTCCGGAACCGCCATAAGCCACGGAACCTAGAAGCACACCTGAGAGATCTATTCTTGTTACATTCACATGATTTTCTCTAATCTTTATCTTTATTACTGTGATAAGAGAGAAAACTATTCTTGACAAAGTTTATTTTTGTATCTACTACATTTTAACACAAATAAACCTTTGCAGAAATAGCTACATTGTACATTTTCATGTAGATACAAAGGGAACAGCGATAGTCCAATGTTTAAAAACTGGACATTATATGCTCGTCTTAAAAATTCCATACTGTTTCCATGCAATCGCTAGAAACAACTGAACGTTAACAGGACAGGTATGAACAATTCGAACTATTTATAATGGATATTTCAGAAATAGCTTATGCCACAAACTTGTTTGGAATAAATTATGTTTTAAAGACCTCTACACTTTTGGTGTAGTAAGTTTTCATCTATCGCTTAACCTTTACCAGTTCTGCAAGATTATACAAAGTTCCTTCCAAATGAAGAGGGTTCAAGATATACATTTTAATTGCCATGTAAATATCTTTAATATGTGGTATTTTAATCAAAAACGTTAGCCATGTTTTAGAAAATACAAAATTTTGTAAAACTTTCCATTTAAGGTATAGTTGGGTTGGGGGATTTTCTTGAAAATCTTTGTGTCGCATTCTTTTAAAATGCTGAACTCAAATATCAAGTTTGGTATTTAATCGACTTATCGTTTCTCAGTTATGCTGCTCACAGACAGACACACACATGAACATGCCTCCAAAATTGCTTTATTCGGATTCAGGGGCCTAAAAACATGTGTTCCCAATGAAATTTCGATGTCAAATTTTTGGGTGAAATGCAATACCTTCAATACCTACTTTGTACTTGGTGTAGAAATTAAAAAAGCTTTCTTTGTTTCAGGGACCTCAAAACATGCATTTATGGCGAAGTCTCGGTATACCTTCTCTAGCTACTATGCACGTGGTAGAGAAAGTATATGTATGACATATGGTTTTTGCTACACTTATAAATTCCTCAAAATATGACACAATTAATTCCAACAAAGGGCATAAGTTTATACCAAAATTATATGTAAAAGCTTAGAAATATTCTATTACACATCCAGAAGAGTGAATAAAATTATATATGCTAGTTGTGTATGTTAGTATTTAGATAATGTAGTAATATTTTTATTTTTTAAAAACCACGATATATGCATCGTGTGGAAAACCTGATAAATAATTTAGAATAATAAATGTAAAATAAATCTTATTTGTCAAATAATATTGAGACTTATCTGCATGGAATTTAAAACACGCTTGCAAGTGTGATAGAGCCATATGTAACAAAATGTTATAAACGTTTAGATTAAAACTGCAAGATTTAGAAATTTCACCTGTGGGTATAGGTTCAGACCCGAGGCCTTGGCCCGAGCCCGTGCAGAGTTCTCTGTTTTCTAGATAAACAAAATGTTTGCGAGTAAAATACCGATGGAAAGAAGGATAATTTCCATGAAGTTTATAACACTTCATACCCATTTTACATGCCTGATAAAACGTAATACTGATGTTGTTTCCAGCTAGCTATACTCTGCTTACTAATTAACATCAGAAACAAAATTGATAATCACGCTCTCTTGTTGTAGCCATATTCCAAACATATTGGAATATCGCTTGGAACGTGAAGATCATAAATACTAAACAAACATAAGCTTACGGGCAGCTGATTATTGAGCTGTATGTTTTATGTGTACTCAATTAATTAGGAAAGAACACGGTAAACCTTTACGCTTGTACAAGCCATGTTATCCTAGGTCTAACGGAATTATATATTTTTTATGATAACTGTATCGCGTTGAAAAGCCGAAATACCGGGGGATTCAACATATTCTCCGTATTAAGGAGCTGTTTTCAGATAGATCGACCCTCAAAACAAAACAAAAATCCCTTAAAAACAATATTCATATTTTCCATAAATGTTAGATGACCGGGGGTCTCTAAAGAGTTTACACAGCTATTCAACAAATCTGTTGTTATCCATAGAGTTTTGAATTTTAATTTCCTTTCACTGACATTGTCTCGGTCCTCATCAAGGGCAGAGTTGAGATCTCACAAATCAGCTGTAGTGGTTAAAATATTTCAGCTAATTTTGTGAATCACACTGAAGATTATAAGAATTTTATCTTTAGGTTTTTCAGAGTTGGCTTTTTTCATTTATTAACTAAAATAATTAAAATATAAATTAACCATTTTACCTATATAAGAATTTAAAAAAACTAAAAGAATGAGATTTTCCAAAAATCGTTTTGCAATTTTTTCAAATATACATACTACTGTCCATACATAAAAACCTGATTTATATCTTCACACCATCCATTTTTAATGCAGTTTCAGATTTCGTAAGAATCCATTGTTCTTAAAAGGTTGGCTTAATTGATAAGAAACTCCAAATTTGCATGCACGTCTGTCTTTGAGCTTCCAGCTTTTAACCATTTTAGTTTAATTCTTTAAAAGCTGCTGTAGAAGAAATTGAAACCATTTGTTTACCTTAAAAACTTTTTGTATAAAAGCTTCCTTGAGTCTGTGGTAAACCTAGTCTCATAAAATAGTCCTCAAGTTTTGTTTTTATTTTTATTTGGACAAGGAATCATAATAACGATATTCCTGAACACATCACGATACCTCATGCAATTGAGAAATTTGATTCCCTTTCGAAGAAGCTCCACTCCTAATTTTGTAACTTTAGCTCTCTCTTTTCTGAAATACTCAGAGGAAAGACTTTTCTTTCTTTCAATGCTCCAAAAACTGCTATAGACAAAGCACTACATTTTAAGAATTTGCTGTGTCACAATTCCAAGAATTCAAGTTTCTTCCTAACTTCCCGTTGTCCAATTCGTATTGTTTTCTTAACCAATTTTATAGGAGACGGAGAGCCTACAGAGGTTTTGGATGATGCCTTCATATGAGCGCGCCTGAGCTTTCCTTTTAGTCGCTTGTTTTCAGTGTGTTTCTCAGCTTTTTTACTTTGGTATATCCTGTCTATTAGTGCTTGTGGAAAGTAAAATCCGTTAACAAGTTAAAATTAATTTTATGTTCATATCTTTTCTTATTTTAATCAAAATAGCAGTGATTAAGCCCGGTTACTGATTTTGTTAGAATAATATGAACACCATCAGAATGTAACAAATAATCGCCTCCATCCCTATAAAAATGGGAACGGAGTGGGACGGGGGTGAAAGGGGACGGAGGTGAGAATTGCGGCAAAATTAATCCTTTTGCCTTTTCTTTTGGCAATACTGTTCAGCTTAGTTAGGCCATTGCTTTACCGCCAAACATTGATATTAGGAAAAATATTTTTCATATTGTGACGTATGCAAAGATGATAGGATATACGTCTCTGGTCACCGGGATTCGAGATGGCAGTTGGTTTGGAGTAGGGAGAACTAGACTTTTTAGGAGGGGATGAGTTGTTTAGCGTCACTGACGCTTGAGGGTAGCGTGGGTTTGAGAAGGCGAGTCAGGAGGTAACGTTCGTGTGGTAAAGACGTGCAACTGCTTTCTTCGTGCTAAGGCATGATGGCCTCGCCGACAGACATTGGGCTGAGAGTGTAAGCACTGTTATCTATCTTTATACATTAAATTTAGTAGCCATCCATTTTCGGAGAGTCTTAATTATGATAGAGTAGAATCCTTCCTTCCCCTTAAGCCATGTGACGTTCTGGAATAGTAATTATTTGTGTGTTTAACTTAGCTGCGTCCCCGTCGTAGCCTCGCCATGTGAAGATCTTATTAATTTACCGGTACCTTTTGCAAGCGAGTGTCTCCCATCATTTTCTGAGTAGTATTTAGTAGAGGCTACGACAATATTCATATGTTTTCATGCCAAAAGGTAAACTAAGCCCGAATTAATAATGCAAGATTGAACAGAACACCAAGTTACGTTAAAAGTAGCAGAATATGCGTAATTATTAATTAATTAAGGAAACCAAAGCCACTACACGCGTTCACCCTCCTGATGAGTTCTGCCATTCAGTCGCAGACTTAAGCTGCACTCTATTGGTGGCAACGAAAGAGACATTTCTTGGGTCAGAGGTGAGAGAAAAAGAAGCACCAAGAAAACACATGCAGGGAGAGAAAAATATTGTTAATGTATAATATTATACTCCATATATTTCTACATGATGGGCTCACCGAAACACAAATAATTAAAACAATATTCCTGATCACAAGTGCTTAGCTGTTGTTACTCTGATTGGAACCAAGGAACAGCGCTTGAGATTTATGCATATTTGCGGTGCATAAACATTAGAGTGATAAGCAAAATGAAGTCTTCGTAGGTTGATTATGTAAAGAAATATTTATGATACACTTTTATTATAACATAAGTGCTGCTATAAAGAACAGGGAAGCGAAACTCTGGAACACGCCGAGGGTAACCTGTTTGAAAAAGTCTCTACGATACACAAGCAATTCTGTGAACACATTACCACTGTGGCATATACAGGGTGGAACATTTAAGTTTAAACTATACAATATCTTAAAAACTAAGCGTTCTAGAAAGAAATGTCTTTAATAAAAGTTGCTTGATACTATGGAAGTAAGTAAGTGTCGTTAGTTTCGTTTGGAAGACGTTGATTTTCATTTTAGGGTCAATTTAATTTTTTAAAATGGGAACCTAAACTTTGTATGCTGTTTTCTTATTAGAAAATGGTTTATAAAAAGCTGTTTATTTTGTGATGAATACGGAAACAAAATTAAAAAGTTTGGTTCCCAATTACGAAATGTAATTTGACCCTCAAATTACCATCCATGGATGGTCCAACCATTCATTGCGATCTTCGTACACAGTAATTCAAATTTTCGTTGTTATTTAGGTTGGTGCAAGAAGAGTTGTAACGTGCTTTATACAAATGTCATTCAGTTTTGTATGAGAAGTGAGAAAACAACTTAAAAAGAGATAGTTTCATATTTAAAAAAACTAAATTGACCCTGAAATGACCATCACAACGTCCTCCAAGTAAAACACGACTAATAACATTTACTTTCCCCCATAAAATTACGCAATTTATTCAAGACATTTCTTTCTTCCACGCTTAGTTTTGTATATATTGTACAGTTTTCAATTTATATTTTGACTCTTTTCGCTTTCCACTACCTGAATTGGCCTTCTAGGTTGCAAGGTTTTAATTGAAACATATCGCTTATTCCCCTATTTAAGATAATTATACGGAATTAACATTGTTACAGAAAAAAACTCATGTGTGTTGCATTCATAGGACTTTCTCTACTCACTCCTCCAAAAACTATTCTTACAAAAACTTACTTATCTAAGTACTTCTTGTTAATAAATAAATATATATATATATATATATATAAACCTTCATGTAGGAACTTATAAGAATTATACAGTAGTCTAGAGCGATAGTCAGATTTTTCAAACATTAAATGGCTTATGATGGCTTTGACGTTCCTTGAAATATTGTGATTTACTACTTAAATAGGTCTAATGTGTTACATTTACATCACTTTCTCTACTGTGTGTAATTTCTTAGAAGGTATACAAGCTATTCTTAAGAAAGCATATATTTCTGTCTACTTCATTTTAATCTAAATAAACACGTTTCGTTGTAGATGCAAATGGAACAGCGATAGCCAAATGTTGAAGAACTGGACGCATTGTGCTGGCCTTAAAAATTCCATACCCTTTCCATGCAATCGTAAGAAGCAATTGATCATCGACGGGACTTTAAAAAAATGAAAAAATATTAATTAATAATTCACAAAAAGTTATTTAAAATAAATTTAGTGTTTTAAAGGATATTACACAAAATCGTTCCGAACGACGAGGACTTCAAATTTAATATATGTATTTAATTTGAATTTTAAATATCATTAACACACGATATTTTTATCAAAACCGCTAACAAGCATTTTTGAGAAAATCCGAAATTTTAAGCTAAATTCCATGTAAAGGTGAATTTTCTTCAAAATTTATAAAAGTCCCTTTCTATTGTTTTGGTAATTCAAAGGGCTTTAGACATTATTACCGGTGGAATTTCGTATAATTTTGGGATGAAATGCAACACTTACCTACTAGGTACATGGTAGAGTAATTAAAAACAAATGACTTCACTGAAACCAAGAAAGTATTTTTGAAAAAGGTGTGTGTGTGTGTGTGTGTAAAAAACATAGTTCAAAAACAAAAAGTGGGTTAAATGCAAAACTTCATATTTAAATTCAGGACATTTCAAAGTGCGACACATGAATTTCGAAGAAATTCCCTACATCCAAACAATCCTTTACAGGCAGAATTTTTCAACATTTTTAATTTTCTCAAAAATGGTTACAGGACCATATGTTTAACCTATTTTCAAGACAAATAAAATGCATATCTTTAACTGCAACTTCACAAACTACTGAAAATAATCTTACTACACACAAAATGTAGATTTGAAGTGCAGAGTTTGCGTCAAAATGTTTTGTGGAGTTAACCATTTCCGAGATATCGCTTCTAATTGATGTGAATGTTCAAATGCTTATACTTTCTTAAGAGGAACATCGCTATTCGGTTTTTTTTCTCGAGATCATGCAAAGAACAGTTTTTGGAGGCCATCAGAAGTTACCAGCTCTTAAAACATTTGACTATCACATAAGCGTGCCGAATTTCTCTTTTCCCGCTGTTACTAAACGCAAATGTAAAGTACAACAATTTCTGATAACAGTTACCTCAATTAACATTTACTGGGTATAAGGACAAGGTTTCGTGTTAAAATTAATAAAGGTACAAGTCAATAAATCATAACTCTTCCTGTATTACCTAATAGAGCTATTAAAAGTGTCGAGCAATTATATTTGCTGCTTTTCGAATGGCAAGAGTTTTGGAACGAATAATATTACTAATTGTTTCAATAAGACCATAAGTAGTATTTGTTTGTTTAAGAATGGGCAAGGAAAGTCAGGTGAATATAATACAACATATTTTTACAAAAGCTGATGCACCTCAGATTGAAGTATGAGGAAAAGGTTAGTGGAGGGAGGGAGCTTTAGTGTGTTATGGGTGGGTATGGGAGTTTGCATAGCGTGTGTATGCGCGCATATGTTTTTACTATTTTGTTTGATATGTTTTGTTGTTTATTTCTATGGTTTTGAAGTTCTTATCAAATATCATTAACTTTAAAGCTTAGTGTGATGAATACAGACTGAAACATGCGAAATAGGTATTATATAAACATGTACATACGATCTGACTGACCCATTGGATGTACGAGTCTGAATATGTTTTAAGATCAGTAAATGCAGCACTCTACTTTGGTTTTAAACCGAAATTACGTTAGAATTAGTTTGGTGTGTGTGTGTATGTGGGGGGATAAACATTTCGACATCGCAATATACTTGGAAAATCCGCAGCAGCGTTCAGTCGTGGTTTTTACGTCATTTATAATTATAATTCATAATATAATAAGAATGATAATAGTAATTATAAGAATAATAATAATGATAATAATAATAATGCTTTCCCATTAAGTATTCCTTAGAATGAGATAAATCAGTACATGCTTCTGGTGCTGTAGGTAATGAAATCTGACTTCACTGACTAAACAGAGTTCAAAATTAGAAGCTATAAGAAGCTTGCATAAAATGTTGCAGGTTCTTAATGACACTTGTCATATGAAGAAGGTTACTATTATTACGTTGTTATTGCACCACCCTTTGGCGTCAATTTGACGAAGTTAGTTTCTGCCCCACGTATGGTACAATGTTTCCGGTAGCCTTTGCCCCAAGTTTAAAATATTAACTTTGTAATTTGACTGTTTCTGTAAATATTATGTGTTTATGTTTGCCCCGGCTGCGTCAGTATTATTGTTAGAGACATGAATTTCTTTGCAGAGTGGTGCGGCTAAGAATATAGACTTACACAGATTATAATTTGCACTTCACTCCATTTATTTATTCTTGACACGATTTAAATAACACTTCACTGATATATATACATATATATGTATGTATATGTATGTATATATATGTATGTATAGAGAGAGAGAGAGAAAGAGAGAAAGCGATGAGATTATTTATTAATCACTAGCACTTTTTAACAGTTAACTATTTTTTTCTCACATTGGATACGTATCAAACTTCTCGAGGACGTGTCTCGCGTCCGGTTAGGAACGCTGTCTACTAACAACTAAATTCTGAATTTGTAAATTTTGCTCCATTTCAGTTTCTGATTGGTTAATCCTACTCCAATAGGTTACTTTTATTTAACTTAAGTTTTTTTTCTGGTTTTTGATTGTCTATTTATAAACTGTCTCAAAAATTACATTATTGTTGCTCCAAGAATGCCTAGTAGCATGATTAAGCTTTCTAATTCATTATTGCCTCAGGTTACCTCATTGTTACCTCATTGTTAGCAAATGTAACCTATTATTCTCACAGCTCCTACATTATTAAATTGCGTAATACATTCACATAACGGTATTACACATGTAATAATAACAATATAAACATTAATACAATGACTGTTACATGCATTTTTATATATTGTTAAATTCACATATTGCTTTAAGGCGGGCTGTTATTATATTTTATATTACATATTTATACTGCATTCATTTAAGCGTTAAAAATATTGTCTCACATATATGCATAAGCTTTCGCGGCCATCTATAGTTTTGTGTTCTAAAATGTCCAGTCTATTTTGCATTGGTCTACACGTTAAAATACTTTGGTCTGACGTTTCGTCACTGTCTGTGAGATACATCTTCAGAGATGGTCATCGTCGCTTCTCTCTCTGAGAAGCATTCAAGATGCTTAAAAGATTCCATGTACATATGGGCAGGTATAATATATTGGCACAACAAAACGAAGTATAAACACACGTATAACCGAACACAATAGAAACTGCCGCCTGGGACAAACATATAAGTCAGCTGTATCACAGCACGTTTTATTCCTGGACGATGAGCGTATAGAGTATGTTAAACTAGAGGTTTTAGCTACAGCCAAGCAGTATTATCCTAGTTTGTACAGAGGGGCTATATAAATTTACAAACACACCAACAACTTTAATAAATACAAAGGATATAAACTAACCAAATATAAACGTCATTCTTATCCTGCCTTCCTGACAAGCGCGGATGAGCGCTCAAGTGAATCGCTGTAGCGGCCAATGGCAGCACAGGAAGCTAAACCAACCCATTGACACACAAATAAAACCTTGTGAACACTCTTTTTACCTACTTTACTGCACAAGTAAAGCCGGACTAACCGGCTAGGTACTATGGCGATTTTCATCTTTCCCAGGTAAACCTGGGCGACCTGCTCTGGATTGCTGGACATATTTTTAATTCATAGAGAGGAGACAATAACTAGAATTCTGAAGATGTCCTTGCAGATAGGGATGAAACGTCAGGCCAAAGTATTTTAACCTGCAGACCGCGGCAAAACAGCCTATAGAGTTCACAAATAAAACTTTACATTGCCATAATTGCGCTAATTCTTGACCATAGGATGTAGGGTATATATCTGAGTGGCCACCTCGCGCACTACGATCCGAGCGAGATCTATTGCAGCTACCACCCCCAGGAAGAAGGGATGAAGTGAAAGAACCACAGGAAGCTACAGCCCGCAGGCTGACAGACCACAGACACACGCGGAAGACCCGTCCCATTACTGAAACTGCCCAGAGAAAGTGAAGAACGACCCTTTATGCAGCACTCTAGCGTCTCGGGGAATACTCTTTCCTATCCGCGCTATATCCCGGCACTGTCATACACCACGAAACCTAGAGGCACCTGAAACATAAGACGGAAACTGAATGAAAGAGAAATGAGGGAAATTAAATCGTGGTACATGATAAACCAGAAATCGCCTACTGCAGGAAAAACCACGAAAACCCAAGGAATTGAACCCGAATGCTTCAAATGCGAGCCTCACACGTTACCGCGGGACCATCTCGGAGGGTAAGCAGACATAAATTATAATACACTTGCTTATCCTATCTTATCTTCCATTATGGATGGCACTCGGCACCGATCCACAAGGGGCGTTCCCGCGAGGAAGTATGAGGCGACCGGAACCACGAGCGCCGGTACGGCAATGAAAGTTCCCTAAGTTTCCAGAAGTAAGAACCCCTGAAAACGCACAGGCAGACTGGGGATCTTGCTCTGCACAGAGATCTTGCTCTCAACGCCTCTAGAGGGTTTCGGATACCCTGGGAGCCAGCCGAATACCGAGGGACGGAGAGAGTTCATAAGAGATCATCTGCACCGAAACACCATCCCGACACTTTCGACCCTGAAAGAGATCAACGGGATTAAGGATGAATGAAATAGAGGGACAGGAAATTCGGGAGCTGAAAGAAACCACTTCAGCATTTGCCTGATGACCCGGAAATCCCGCGAAAAAAATCATGGATCACAGTGGTGTTCGAACCGGGAGTTTGAACTAGGGACTTCCAGAATGCGGACACAGACGTTGCCGCCTGAGCTATTCCTCTTGGTTTACATTTGGTACTGCGGGTCATTTCCTTATCTGCATTGGAGCCTCGAAAGTGTTTAAGATTGGTACTTTATGTGTACCTTGTCAGCGCTTTGATATACCACGCCCAAGCGTCAAATTTGTTTCCAAACAGCAGTCTTCTGCCTTTGTCTGCTTCTGAACAAAAATATGGGTTAACAATCTATTTTCTTTCTCAAGAACTTTAGATACCTATAGCAAATCTCTCCTATAATGGTTCTGCTCTATAGACTTCCCCAACTTCCCCAAATAATCAACTATTATGATTGCCCTCGGAAATGACGCTGCTGGTTACAAAAGACTTTGAAGAAGGTGTATTGTTGTTCCACTTGTTGGGGAGCCAAAACTTGGAGTAGTTGCAACCTGAAATGTTATACTTCAAATGTTATTTATTTAACATTATTGTAGCCCCACATTGGGGTAGCCAATTTGAAGTGACATTATTAATGTTATATTTTTTATTTGTTGAGCCCCACGTTTGGGAGCCAATTTGCGATGGTAATTACTTATAATGTTTGTTTATTTGTGTTTACTCCGCGTAGTGAAGCCATTTTTGTGACGTGATTCTTTGTTAGGTTTGTAGCTCCATCTGGTGTTAGCAATTTGCGGTAGTATTAGTGTTTGTTTGAAAAAATGCGACTTTTATTTTATTTAATTTTGGTTTACTGTCCTCCGGCTAGCTATTATCTTTTTGGGTCGAGCACTTCTCTTTATACAGGTTGTGTAAACGGAAAGGAATCTTTTATCCAAAATAACACTGATGAAGGAATTTGTTTTACACTTTTTATTTCGAACAAAGTCACTATCACATTTACACATTGATCTTGACACTCACCAAACTGAAACTGTTATAACAACTTATTTACTGATCATTCTTAATTTGCGTACTTCAGCTTTTTGTATAATTGACTTTACAACACTACAACACTTTAGATTTTTCATAAATTCTGATACGCGTAACTTGCGAATCGATAGCCGATGTGTAATATTTCTGCTGGACTGAAGGCGACGTGTATCATACAAATATTTTCGACGAACTGACGGGGTCTATCTCTAACCTAGCCCTTTTATACTCATACACCCCGATATGCCTAAAGATTATAACTGAGCTGCAATTGGCTAATAAAACGCGCCAACATTAGCGTCTATTTTTATATCCAATGAAAATTATGAATACATATGCTCTAGGGAAGATGTTCCAGCAAATTCTACAGAAAAACGCGACAACATTGCGTAACTTCCTCGTCTCTAATAATGATAAACAGCTCACCCCCTCGCTGCATTATTGCACGCTATTATTGTCAGTTTCAGTAAGGCCGTATAAACTTACTTCTCAACAATAATTACAATCAATATACATCTTAAAATCAATGTTACATAAAAATACATATTCATATTACAATCATTCTTCACATTTAAGTAATTTGTGATACAAACTACTGCATCAAACCACGTACGATACAAACTTTCCTGTGTCCTTCACCCCAGCTTTAAAAAAAGATGAACTTTGTAATTTTAATGCTTCTTTAAATATTATATGTGTATGTTTGCCTCGGCTGCGTCAGTATTAATTTGCAGAAACACATATCTCTTAGCAGGGGGTGGTGCGGCTAAAGAATGAAGGCTTACACAAATTATAATAGTATTTTACTTCGTTTTATTAATCTTTCACACGATTAAATAACACTTCACTGATATATCCTACTGTAGAGTTGTGAGATTATTGTTACTAGTACTTTTTAACACGTAAACTTCATATTATTCACGCCGTAATGCATTTTTATGTCTCACACTAGACACGTACCGAGCAAACAAACTGCTCAGGTACGCTATCATCTAGCGTCTGGTTGGGAACGCTGTTTTTGTAGCATGTGCCGCTTGAATTTGCACTTTTTCTCTATTTTAGGTCTCTGATTGGCTAAGCTTACTCCAATAGAATACTTTTATTTAACTTAAGCTTTTTGTAGTTATTGATTGGCTATTTATAAACTGTTTTAAATATTACATTATTGTTCCAAGAATTACTAGTAGCCTTTATTAAACTTTCTAATTCAATATTGCCTCAACGTTACCTCGTTGTTTCATTGTTAGCAACTTTTGGCTTCTATTCTCACAGCGCCTACATTTAGCTAAATCACTTAATACATTCACATAACATTATTATACATGTACATAATATTATAAACACAATACAATTACTGTTACATACACTGTATATATTATATTGTATACATATTGCTTTTAGGCGGGCTGTTATTTTATTGTATATTATATAATTAGACTGATATCGTTTAAGTGTTAAAAATACGCGTTAACAATTTCTTTTCTTTCTCAAGAACGTTACATACCTATAGCAAATCTCTCCAAACCAAATAATCAACTATTATGATTGCCCTCGGAAATGATGCTGCTGGTTACAACACTTTAAATCTCTTGTTTTCCATTTCCGGCATAAATACATTACCTTGATTAGCGCCCTTCGCTGACAAAATGCGTTTCCTATTGAAACCTATGACATTTGCAGAATACCGATGGGGGTATAAAAGCCTGGAATACAAAATATCTTGCCCTACATTTGCATCTATCCTGCCTCTTTTAATTACCCTTGTTATAGGATTGAGAATTATAGAGTTGTTTTCCGTTTATATGTCGGATATCGAGTTTGAACAATCCAATAAATACTTCTAGTTGCTGTAAAAGCCTGTGCCGAGAAGAATATAATTATTTATAGAATACTTCTCAATAATACGTCCTATTGAATATGGCTTAAGGAATCTCTTTAAGATATGACATTAAGGGACATGGAAAATATAACCTTAAATTGGAAGCCAAATTATTAAAATAATTATTTTAAAAAACCTTTTCATTACCTGCATTCATTTTAACGTATGGTGCCCATGAAATATTTAAGAGATTGTTTAGTCTAACAGCGAAAGGCAAAGTCAGACTGTAAGGCCGCGATGCAGGACTACCAGAACGTCTAGTTCAAAAGCTTTCCTACAACATGTACATTCGCTTCCATTAATGCCGTTACCGTAGCTTCAGGCGGCATTCTGCTGGACTTCACAGGTGGAGTATGTACAGAAAGGAGGAGATGTGTGTGTATCTGTTTCTATCGGTTTATCTTTTCCCTCATGAGTGACGTCCTGTTTTACGTGCACAGTTCTAGATTATTCGCATATGAGTATGCCGCGTGGACCATTTAAGTTGAGACTGTACAATATCTCCAACACTAAGCTTTGTAGTAATAAATGCCTTTAATGAAATGAGAAGATGGTTTGTTATTATTGCGTTGTTTGCACCAGGCTTTGGGAGCCTTCGCCCCAAAATTTAAAAATATTAACTTTGTAATTTATTGTTTCTTTAAATATTATATATTTATGTTTGCCTCGGCTGCGTCAGTATTATTGTTATAGACATTGATGTCTTGGCAGGGTTGTAGTGCGACTAAGAATATAGGCTTACACAGATTATAATTTTACTTCACTCCTTTTATTAATGCTTAATATGATTTAAATAACACTTCACCTATATAGAGAGCTGTGAGATTCTTTAATTAATTACTTGCACTTTTTAACGCGTAAACTATTTTCGTCTCACAAGAGGACACCTTTTTCGTCCGGTTAGTAACGCTGTCTGCAACCAACTGAATTGATTTCAACCGCCTAAACTTGTAAATTTCGTTATTTCAAGTCTGTGATTGACTATTCCTAATCCAATAAAATACCTTCATTTAACTGAAGCTTTGTCTGGTTGTTGATTCACTATTTTATAAACTGTCACTAAAATTACATTGTTGCTCCCAAGAATCACAAGTAACATTACTATACTCCCAAACTCATTATTGCCTCAAGGTTACCTCATTGTTACCTCATTGTTAGCAACTTTTAACCTATTATTCTCACAGCTCCTACATTATTAAATTACGTAATACATTCAGATAACATTATTACACATGCATACAATAATATAAACATACACAATGACTGTATTATACACCTTTTATATATTGCTACATACACATATTGCTTTAAGGCGGGCTGTTTTTTAATTTATATTATATAATTAGACTGAAATAATTTAAGTGTTAAAAATACTGCCTCAAATACTGGCTTGATATTATGAGGGAAGCAAATGTCGTTAATCGTATTTTGTGGTACGTTATAGTGGCCATTTTAGGGTCAATTTAATTTTTTTAATGAAGGTCCTCCAAATAAAACACGACTAACGGCATTTCCTTTCGACCATAATATCAAGCAACTTTAATTAAAGACATTTCTTTCAACAACTTAGTTTTGGAGATATTTTACGGTCTCAAATTAAATGGTCCACCCTGTATAGTTGACCAATTGATTTACTCATTACGTATAATAAGAACGCTTAAATATTTAACTAAATACCATCCCGTTTTGCATAATATACTGCAAAAATATGTTTAATGGCAACATAATGTAAAACTGAAATACTTTATGAACGTGTCCTCTTTGAGAGCAAAAAAGTATAAACATTTCTAGAATCATCTGTACGATCTAAACGTTGAACTAAACAAAACATTCTTTTGCACAATTTCTCCATGAAAGATTATTTTACTGACAGTATAATGTAGAACTGAAGTAAATTATACTTTTTACTCACAAAGAGGACGCGTTTACTAGCCATTATTTTAATAACCTGTTCATGCGAATGCTGCATGGTGTTGCCCTAAATAAATTAAATGTTCCTGGTGTTTTGATGCAGTTTATTTTAAAAATTAACACAACATAACAGTATGTTTAAGTGAAAGTGAGACAATTGAGATCTTAATTGTGATTTTATATGGTGACATGAAACGTGCACAACACACAGTAAAATGATTCCATTTGTATAACTTATTTATATTAATGCAAACAATGTTATGTTTCGGTTTACATACCAAATACAGGTTCTCTTTGAAGTGTTTATATCGTCACTATAGCAATGTTTGTTTTATAAAAAAATTTTAGATAGTACAATCACGCAGTCTTTGAGATTTTATAAAAAATATAGGTTGTCGTTTAAAAAATGTTTCAGATGACTTGAAAACATCAATAACAATTATATCAACATGGTTTGTTTCTGTAAAAAAAACTATTTTAGAATATACTGTTTAATGAGTGCGAGCGTTATCTGAAAAAAATTTATATTTAGCTGTAGCAGAAAGTATGCTGGTGTTTAAAAATGTAGAATATGTATACAGCTACGTGTGCAGCGAAAGTGAGGACATTGCCCCTAAATATACCCATTATACCTGTACTGCAATGTACAACTTAAGGCGAAATGCATTTATAGCTCGACAGTACCTTACATCCTGTGGTAATTGATTAGATCCCAACAACATTCACGGAGAAACATCATGAGCAAACATAGGGTCTTTTAATAATTAAAGCCGGGACAAAAGGAAATAAAGTTGAATTGCTACTGGACATTACACAGTGACGTCGCAGGTTACAAACCACACTCGTTCTTTGTGGTCTCTTGGCGTTTTCAGGCACCACACAGCACACAGTGCTTACCTGCCAGTCAGTGACTCATGACCGCTGTTGTTTAAACTTTGTTGTATTGACATAGTGGTGTAAATGTAGATTACTTGAAGCCAACTGCTTAAGCATTCCTATGCCTGATGATGAGTATAAAGATGCTAATTGAATTTGTATTTAAAGATGTGACGATTGTCAGTGCATGTGAAGGTGGGGAGATGATAGATGCTATGTATACAGTGGAGGAAGTGTGCGTAAGTTTAAAGAGAAATAAAAGACAATGGAGAGAGGAGCGATGGCAACTCGTGAAGAGATGGTATAACATGTTCGTACTGACGTACATTCCTGATGTAGCGTACACACACATTATAAGCCAGCTGTAATTTACGTCCGGGCACAAACGGGAGTAATTCACTTCAAATCCAACTCTTATTATGTTATCGTTTTACTGTGTTATTAAGGTTAATTGCTGAAAAATACATTCTAGTCATAATAAGAGTTTTGAAGTAATTTTGTCTAATTAGAATGCATAGATATAGTTGATGCCCATGTTCTAGCTAAGGGAGAACGACATGTAAAAATGTTTGCCGGAGAACATTCACTATCAACAAACAATTTGTATTTACTGTGGCAATTAGCCTTGCAGGTATTTTAAATGTTGTTTATTTTTTCTGTATGTGAACAGATGTTTATTTTTCTGGTGAAATTTTTTGTACTCAATAAGCGTTCATTGCGCATAGCATAACGTTTTTAAATTTTGTTTAGTAATAATTTATTTGTATAATTGGTTACTCTTATATTCCAACAAGTAACCCAATCTCAGGGTTAGCTCAACTCTCTATATGACTTTTATAGTGATGATGGTCAAGGTTAGTTTCCATTAGTATAATAGTGAATATATTTGTTAGTATACAGGGTGTGTACATTATCTCCCAAACTAAGCATTGTAGAATGAAATGTCTTTGATAAAATTTGCTTGATATTATGGGGGAAAGTAAATGTTATCAGTCGTGTTTTGTTTGGAAGGCGTTATCGTTGTCATTTTAGGGTCAATTTAATTCTTTTAAATGGATACCTAGCTTTTTTATGCTCTTTACTTACTCCTCGTAAAAAGCTAAACAACATTTGTATAAAGCATTTTGCAATTGTTCTTAAACCAACGTAAATAACAATGAAACGTCTGAATGACTGTTTACAAAGAGCGTAATGAAAGATTGGACTATCCATGGATGGTAATTTTGAGTGTCAAGTTACGTTTTGTAATGGGGAGCATAACATTTTTATGTTGTTTCCTTATTCCTGATCACGAAATAAACAGCTTTTTATAAACCATTTTCTAATGAGAAAACAACATACAAAATATAGGTTCTCATTTAAAAAAAAATTAAATTGATCTTAAAACGAATATCATAACGTCCTCCAAATATAACACAACTAATGGCATTTACTTTCGCCCATAATATCTAGCAACTTTTATTTAAGACATTTCCTTCTACAAGATTAGTTTTGGAGATAATATACAGTCTCAATTTAAATGGTCCACCCTGTATATAGATGTTTATTAGGAGTATTGCAGCTAACCTAGGGTTGAAAAACACCGGGAGTTGCTTAAAATGGGGATGGTAGTACCAGATGTAAGGAGCAATCAGGATAGGGTTTGCCATACGAAACTAGGGAGTATCATATAACTACATCTTGGCCCTATTTCACTGTATTTATAATTTACGTATTAATTTATGAATAACAAACGAAATGTTACCAAAATGTTTGTAAATTCCGTTTCGAAATAAACTTTGTTAACTTGTAAAGTTTGAGGAACTTTACAAATCCAGACAAACAATTAACAAAAATATATGCATTCCCATTTCGAAACGCATTACAAAGCCACTAAATATCTATGTTTAAGTCTCCATACTTCTAGAACAATACATAAATATTGTGTTTCTTTAATCTGAAAGACATTATATAAATGTGTTTGATTGTGTTTAAAAATTAAAGGACTTCAAACACTGAGATCACGCAATTACAAATTCTCGCATTGATGTATACTGACTATTTAGATGACCTTTGATTTGATAGATCGTTTACTGAATAAGTTTGTTACTTTGCATTGATTGGTCGTTTTTTTAATGTAATGGGAACTTTGCTATATAAAGTAGATTATAGTTTTGCTAACGGAGAGTACATAGTAGTTTACATGATACGTGTATTCGGGACATTATCCATTGATAAGCCGAAGGTGCAGTGGTCAAATGCCTAGGTGTCTATTAATAGATCTGTGTGACCTTTTCTCTTCAGTCTTCTTAGATGTCGGTCGTGGCTTGTGAGGTATTCTCTGCAGTAGAGGATTCATATGTTGGAGTGAGCGTCGGTAGAATCTGGTGTAGCTGGTGCGAAGGACAGAAGCCACTTCAGAAATGCCTAAGTTGCTGTGCAGAGAGGTGTTTCACATATACCATGGAGCATCAGTTCTAAAAATTCTGTTAAGTTGACACTGGATTACATTGATTGGTCTAAGCGCGAAAGCGCAATTTTCTCTTAAGGTTCAACATGAAATTTAAGGGGACAAATGAAAATACAGTTGATATTTTAGAGAAAATTTGGCAGGAACGAAATAACTACACGGCAATATGTCTGCTATTGTCAGTTGCCATCCAGTGCAAAGCATCACAAAATTTTTGCTTTGAGGTTAAGGCTCCACTTGTGCCTGTTGCGTGGTAAACGTGATGTCGAATATCTTACAATAGGAATTCCATTGCTATAAGACTCATTTTAAACCTCTCATTTTATTCATAAACAGACGCGAGGTCGTTAAACCATTCTGAGCCTAAAATCTTTTTCTACCTTCCTTTGCGTAAACACCATCATTATGTGATCCACTGGAACTGTTTCTAATTTGTATTTTGTGTACCATTCATTGATGTTTTGCTGCATTCTTACTAAAATAATGTGTACTTTATGTGTGTTTTTTTTTTGCTAATATATTACTAAGTATTACTTGCTTTGCAAACCCTAAGCCATTTGTAGGTAAACTACTTGCTCAAAAATACAATTTATAAAAGTGTGAAATTAATATTCGATTATGAAACAAAACACTTGTAAATGCTAATAAATTTCATTTGTAAATATTGAAGCTCGTTTCTGAATTTAGATTTTAGAATCTTCTATCGTGAAACCGATGTTTACAAATTGTACACAAAGTTTAGAATTTACAAGGATTGTAAGCATTGTGAACAGTCCCCAAGGTTATTGGCCAGGCTATTTAATTAAACGAGCTGAGGTGGAGGAGATAAGGTACACATCACGAAGACTTACTTGAAGAAAAATTAGCAGGACTTGATTCACTTAACAAAACTATTGTGTTAGGTCGAGTTCGAGACTCAGTTATAATGTAGATAGTCTGTCAGCGGTCGTCAGCAGCGGTTTTTGCAGCAGTCCGTCAGCGAGAAGATAGAGAGTTTGGCTTAAGAAACGTGGCTAACCTCTGCTATACGACTTCAGCAAGGTTTTGTCCTCGTTGCACAGTTTGTTTCGAATACACCACTTTATAAAATCTGATGCAACTTCTCAGATTTGGATCCAACCCCACAACGGGTCGTTAGAGTACCTATATCGTACTGCACAAATTCATGCGTCTTGCCTTACATTTTGAAATAAGTTTGATACTTTTATGCTTTACATATTGATTTTCAATTCAAGGTCTTTCAACTAACCTAGCTCTTATAATTCAGCTTTGTCTCAATAGTTCAGAGCTGAGAATTATATTAAGTTTGCAGTTTAAGACATCTTCAGTTATTGTTTGTTGGTTGTTATAATTTATCTACCATTTTAATAATTCAGAGCTAACAGTTACCTTAACCGAACGAATTTTCTCCTCGGCAACATATGAGGTTCGCACTCAGAACATTTCGGGTTCCATTTACGTCGACCGACCATTTTGACCTTTGGTTTTTCGTGGTCTCCTGGTTCGTAGGCGAATGGTGGGAGTGGTTTCTCATCTATCAGGATTCCCTTTCTCTCTATTTCCCTTTCCTTCAGTTTCCTTATGTTTTTGGGTGTGCTTATAGTTTTCATGGCATGAGGCGGTGCTAGACAGATGGTGCGGACACTTGCTTCAAGGAAAGAGTATTCCACGTGGACAGTACCTGGTTCTCTGGATGTATATCGCCCTCTCTGGGAAGTTCCAATAATGCATTGGGTCTTGGAGATAGAAAATGTTAATGACTTCTGCGCGTCACTGCAATCTATCTGCGGTCTGTAGGCTCCTGATCGGTTCCTTTACTTCATATGTTATTGCTGATAACGATAGATCTCCTGTAGGTGGCAGTGTGCGAGGTGTCCTTCTCCGTTGCCTACCCTATTAACTTATGAATTCAAGTCATTATAATTGGACTATCGATAATTTAGCAATTAAGCATATGAATTGCTATAGTACTTAAAAGTATGGATTGAGGTTAGACAACTTAATTTAATACTAGTACTTTAAAAACGAATACTAGGTAATAAATACTACATCTTAGGAGATGATGGTGATTAATCCTATATTTCTTAGCTCCAATTGCAGTCACAGGTAGATCCTTCTGAGGAGTCGTATAGTACAGTTGGCGGCCCTAATGATGACGAATATTGTTTGTCAATGAACACCTAAATATTTAAATGATTTGGAGGGACGTGCAACAAACCAATCCATGCATTTATCATTGGACATAGCATACCCCATTAAAGGGCATTATACTAGATTAATTTCTTCCGCTTTGGTATCAATGAAACAAAATAATAACAAAAAACAATCTCGAAATATCGGTTTTAAAGCACCTCGAACCAATTCTCAACGTGCATTGCTGATTCAGTGACGATGGAACGTGTTTATATAAGGTTTACAGATAAAATATATTGGCTACCATAACATTTTCAGCATACCACAAGAACTTAAGATGCACAATAGAATGTTTTTAAAAAAATATGTAGTTGCTTGTTATTTATCACCAAGGATAGGGATTCTTAAGCAGTTGGCTTCAAATTACCCTCACTCAAACCATTATGTCAATACAAAGAATGCAAATAACAGCGGTCATGAGTCAGTGATGAGCGGTTACACAAGGTCTGGTGAGTGCTGTCTGCAAACGTCCACAGACTGTATGATGGATGAGGACTGGCTTATTACCTGTGTGAAGTATGGTAACGGTTCAACTTCATTTCCTGACTTTAATGCTCTAGAAGCTCCTATGTCTTATTATTACCCTCCGGATATGGTTAATTAATAACAATCTTTGTTTAATTATGAAAATTTTAAACTAAGAAGATCTAAGATATCCTCTTTTAGTTGATAGTTTTTACAGGGACATAAAGTAAGTGAAAAACTTTTCGACGGATGATTACTTTAAAGCTAAGCAGAATATAGTAGAGTGGTATAAAATACCTGCATTCACCTTTATCCCACCACGTACTTTGTTATTGAGGTTTGGGAAATAAAGACAAAGATATAATGTTTTTATTGTTTCCTTTTTCGTATTATTTATTGGGTAAAATAATTACATTAGTGACACTAATTAATAACTAACACTTTTTATTGATTGGATCACACTTTTGTAGTAAATATTTAGACATACGGCTCGTAATTCTTGCTTTATCTGCAGTGAAAGATGTAGAAATGGGTTTAAATTCTAGTAGCTATATACATTTGTAGAACTACTCTACAATACGGCAATTAATATCCATAAAAGAAATTAGATGAATGCAGAATGGAGATATCGAACCAATAAACGTGCTTTAAATAGGTACGTTAAAGCTTTAAATAATACTGTAAAGTCGTTAAAAAGACCTATATTTTACGCGTTATTAGTTCTACCTGGGTTATTATTTAAAGATTAAACTTCTACAAAGGTTAAGAGAAGTTTAGAAAAACAATTTTGAAGTGTTGCACTCACATGACTGTCTCTACTCTTGTACAAACTATTTTTAAAACGCTTCTTCTCCAACTACTTGATGTTAATTGAGGTAAATGTTAGCGGAATATTATTGCTAATTTTCTTGTAGGTGCAAGGGGAATCTGATAGACTTTAAGCGATTTTAAGAGCTGATTGCTATATAAGGAACTCCCATTTGTGAAAAATGTAAGTATTGGAAAATTCAAACAAATAACAAAAAATACCTCGGAAATGGTTCACTCCACAAATAAAATGTGTTGTGACATAAATTGTGTATTTTAACGAACCCTACATTTTTGTGTAGAAAAGATTTGTCTATCTTTTACGGTTTACCAGCTATGCAAAAACCATTCAGAAAGAAGAGGAATTTTGGGGATATTCCCAGAAAATTCAAAATATACATTTTGTCATGAAAATCTCTTAAATGTGATATTTTAACCAAAATCATTAGAGCTATTTTTGAGAAAATGAAAATTTTCGAAAAATCTTCATGTAAAGGGTAGTTTGGAATGGGGAAATATTCTTGGAAATCTTTGTGTCACACCTTTGAAAGGTACTTAACCTAAATACCAATTTTGGTATTTATCCGACATTTTTTTGTGTTATGCTGTTCACAGACACACACACGGACATTTTTCTAAAAAAAAATTTTATTCAGGGAGCTTCAAAACAAGTATTAAGGTGAAATCTCGGTATCGAATTTTTGGGTGGAATTCAATACTTCCCATACATACTATCCGTAGTAGAGAAAGTAAAAGTTAGGTTTTAATTTATGTGAAAAGTACATTAAACAAAGTGATTGAAGTTAAATAGGTAAGCTAAGAATGCTAAAATAAAACTTCAAAGAAGGACTCGTCCTTAATTTCTCTAGTAGGGAAAGTGTTGTGACTTTGTCCGTTTCTCATCTGTCAGTTCTCACTGTCACTGTGTTGATCTGATTCAACCTCACTGGAACTTAACTTAGTTCTTATGGTTCACTTCACTAATATGAAGTTCATTTTCCCTGTCACTTTACTTTCTTCGAGACGCAGCCTCTTCTTCCGGACGATTCACTCGCTAGGAAGTCGAACACAAGACTCGTACAATCTCTCGCTCCGCGGTAGCACTCGCTGCACGTCACATCAGTAGTCACCAACTCGCTCAGGGAACAGCACTCGATGTCGCAGAAAAAAAAAACGCGCTAACCATCACACCGGCTGAATTGACTCCTCTCGCAAGAACGCTCGCTTATACAGACAATGGAATCTTCCACAGAACATTCTAGAACTATCTGTACAACGATTTAGAGTCAGGGAGGAAACAAAAGCCAATGGCACTTCCAGGTATTTAGGCCGGGCGAGAGCGTCCATTGTTTATTTTCGACTGCCTGACGCAACCTCCCGATAACTGTGTGTCATAGCCGCTGCACTGCAGTATTGTACCAGTAATTCGATACTGATATTTACCGGAAATACATTTTGAGTCTCTCTGAATAAAAATAAGCATTCTTAGAAAACTGTGCGCGCGCGTGTGCGTTTGTGAACAGCGCAACTCAAAAACAAAAGTTAAAAACAAATGTTAAGTTCAGAATCTTCCAAAGACACAACACGAAGTTTCCTATGAAATTCCTCCACCCCAAATTACCCTTTGCATATAAAAATTACTACTTTCTATTTTTCTAAAAATGACTAGACTATTTTTGTTGAAATATTATATGTTTAATTTATTTACTTCACAAAATATATATCTTGGACATGCTGGGAATAAGCTGTAAATTAACATTTTTATGACTGATTTTTTCTTGTATAACTGGTAAACCGTAAGAGATATCCAAACCTCATTTAACAACAAATGTAGATTTCCTTAAAGCACACAATTTATTTGATTTAAAATGTTCGTGGAATTAACCATTTTCGAGTTATTCCTTTTATTAGTTTGGATTTTCAAATAGTTATACGTTCCTCAAATGAAAGGTCGCCATTATTTTTTCTGACGCAAGGAACACGGAGTTTTAAAGGTTTTACATGGCGACACGATTTTTAAAAATCTGAGTATCGCTTTAGCCTACTAATATCTACAAAGAAATGCGTAAATGTATAATGAAAATTTATTCTTTAACACGAAGTAGAACAAAATTTAGTTTTATTTATAAATGCTCTTTAACTATAGGGTAGTTAAATTATATTCGAACCCACTCGCGGCCTCTCTCTACTGCGCGAGACAGCCGGCAGTCGCCCGGAAAATTACGCCGGCAAAAGTGGACTAAAATCCTTAACTTATAATAGATGCTGGAAATGCTGACCTGCTCTCAAACAGCCAGCATATCTCGTGTAAATATTCTCGCTCAGTCTCCGAAACTCAGCAGCAGGAATTCTTGTGATTTCCTGCACAATGTTTTCTCTAAGTTCATGTAGTGTGCGGGGATTGGAACGATACAGTTTGTCTCTTAAAGAACCCCAAAAATAAAAATCACAACTAGTTCAGGAGAAAGGGTGCCACAAATTAACACTAATTATTCTTTCATCAAACACCTTTCTTATTGCATGTAATAATTCGGCAGCCGTATGTGCCGTTGCAGAATCTTGCTGGTACCAATCATACGATTGCAAAATGGCCTCAGAACCTCTTTTATCGCTCTGCATTTATTGTTTCATGAATGTGGCCCCTATGATTCTTCTAGCACTTATCGTACACCACACTCCAATTTTCTGATCATAATGAGGCGTTACATTCAGTAGCACAGGTTTTTCTGAAGCCCAGTATTGACTGTTGAGTATTTACACGTCCACTTAGATGAAACCAAGATTTATGAGTAAAAACAGAAGCTGTGGGTCAATGAAACCCCTTCTACGGATTGAAAAAAAAAAAAACAGTTTCAATAATTCACAGGTTTAGTGGGATCAATGCTTTAACGCTTGCACTCGTGTGTACCGATAGGGCTTCAGTTTCAACACACGTGTAGCATTTCTCATAGAAGATCGAGATACACCTGTTTGCTGCGCTAGTTTTTTCAGTGATTTTCGAGGCAAACGCTCCAAAGCGGTACCAATCACAAGAATTCCTGTTGGAACATTATATTTTATTTTTGGTGCACGAGCAGGAATGTTAGGGATATCTTTAATAATTTTAATTCGAAGTGAATTAAACCTGGCAACCTGGGTCTTTAATTGGAGATGATCAAATGTATAATGTTATCGTTACTGCTCACGCTTTTTTATAATTTTTTTATAGTTATACCCTGAGTTTTGGAGAATGACCGAGAATATTAACACGAGATATGCTGCCTAGTTGAGAGTAGAAGGTCAACATTTCCAGCATCTATTATGAGGTAAGGATTTTAGTCCGCCTTTGGCGTCGTAATTTCCCCGGCGACTGCAGGGTGTCTCGCGCAGAAGAGGAGGCCGCGAGTGGGTTCAAGTATATTTTAACTATCCTATACTATGGTTTCTTAGCGTTCCATTCTTTATTAGGCGTGAAAGACCGGAAATTTTGCTCAGAGATATCTTTATAAGGCTTGAGGTTCTTTTACCTGCCGTAAATTTACGACACGGGACCACCGGCTTTACTTCCCTTCCGAAAGAAGCCCTGCTAAGAATTCTTATGCCCGAAAAAAATCCATCGCTCTCCGCAGGGTGAATCGTGGGCTCCGACACTAGGGCCTAGCAATGTACCCCTAAACCACAGAGCACAATACAAGAAGTAGAAGGAGGAATAGTTTGTAAAACAGCGAGTAGAAAAATTCGTGTGAATGCAACATATCACATTTTAGTCGACTCTTGCATTCAAATGTATCCATGTATTATTAAGATAAAATATATATTTTCCCAAATATGCGATATTCAGTTGATATGTCTTTCTCGAAATAAACTGAATAATAACATGGATACATCGTTAGTCGTCTATTTGGGTTTTAAATGCACAGCCTGAATAGATGTAGCAACACGTTAACTGTGATAATCTCTCTCGCTTGCCCCAACAGCTTGTTTCTGTTGGTGTATTCGTTTGAAAGTCCCGGAGTAGAGACAGGTATATTTATTGCGATTATTTCGGATCGCTTTCAAAGCAGTGCGTTAAACAACCTTCTGTAATAGAGTGCTATTTGCCGGTGTGTTGTATCTTTAATGAATTTCATCAGCAGAGTTGGTCGATATTTCGCAGCAGTGTCTAAACAAAGTAATATAATCCAGTCCAGTTAACACCAGCAGTAAAGCTGAAACTCGCTGTGTGAAATGCCCATTTGCTGAAGACTAAAACTATGTGGAGATGTATTTAACATTCCACTGGCAAGGATTCCTTCTTTCTTTCTCTGTCTCTCCCTCATACCTCTAGAGAGTAGATGTACGGGCATAATTTTCAAATCATGGTCTTTGATGCTGGTTTATTTTTCGTTAATTGTTAAAGTTTTAATTGCGTTCTCTGGTCCCTTTTACTTATACTGTTACTTCTGGTCCCAGAACAGTAGCTTTCTGAACGAAAGGGAAGAAAATAAATTATTTAAAGAGAAGCCCTAAGGAGATACGTAGCTCTTTCTTAAATTTATATCTGTACTCATCTCAAAGAAATCATTTTGATGTTGGCATCGTAGGAGCTAGTCCCTAGACCTGTAAGGAAAATATGGAGAATACGAGGACCTTTTTTCTGTATGCTCACTCGGTAACGTGGTCCTAGTAATGCGATATATATTTAACAATAATAATAATAATATGGAATATACCTCCTTACCATAAATGAATGACTTATTGTCTGCTTTAAGATTTACATACAATGTATACAATGACGTTGCTTATTATTTCTCTTCCCTTTATATATAACACACTGTTGTATACAGGATGGACCGTTTAATTTGAGGCTGTAAAATATTTCGAAAACTAAGCGTTGTAGAAAGAATGTCTTTTATGAAAGTTGCTTGATATTATGGGGAAAGTAAATGCCATCAATCGTATTTTTTATGGAGGGCGTTGTGATGTCCTTTTAGGATCAATTGAATTTTTTTAATGGCAACCTACAGTTGGAGTCAAACTAAATTGACCCTAAGATGACCATCACGACGTTCTCCAAATAAAACATAATAAATGGCATTCACTTTCCCCCATAATATCAAGCAACTTTTATTCAAACATATCTTTCTACAACGCTTAGTTTGGAGATACTGTGCATCTCAACTTAAGTGGTCCAACCTCTATATAATGGGGAAGTATAATGTATCCACTATTTAATTTTTTGACTTGGTACCCCTTTTCCATATTTTCTTCCATTTGTTTCACATTCCTTTTAACCATTATAACCTTATTTTTCCTAAATATTTTCCTGCTTTCTTCATATTCATTGGATCTTGTATTAAAAGTATTGCTAAGTTTTAGCTCCGTTGGTAAATTTTTCCATTACTCTAGTATTAAATTCTCTCCTTTACCCGTATCATCACATTCCATAATATAATGTCAATAACCATGTAATCCAACACATTTAGAACATCTCTCCTTCCTTCTTCTCTCTGTGGTTTAACCACATAAATTCATTACACCTGTCCTCGCCCATGCATACCCTATTCTGGCCTCGTTGTTGCATACGTTGATGTGTCTTTCATTTCCCTATACCGTTTTAAAATATTTATAACTTTTAATGACCTTTTTCCCTGAAAGTACTTATAATTTCTTGCTTTCCAATATTCTCCACTCTTGTTTTAATTTCTTTCCAGAAACCCTTACTTTTGTTGTTTCTTTCAGCCTATGTTTCCCCAATTCCTATTTGTTCCTATGTTGTCTGTATCTCGTGGATCGAAGTTTCTTTTTTACCCATTTTCTTCTGTACAAACAAGCATTGCTTTAGTATGTTATTTTTTCTAGTAGCTTTATTCTGAACAGTATTTGAATGCCCTTCTACCATTTGCTCCCATCTTCTCTAGTTCTGCTTCTGATACTATATTCCGTGAATTTTTTTGGCTATTCCAGGGCTATTGAAAACTTGATAAATGCAATCAGGGCGTTGTATAGTAATACCCGATAATTTACAACAAAGAAAAGCTCTTAATGAGAAACCAAGGGCTCAGGGAGGAATGCAGTTTTTTACCAATTATCTTCATTATTTACAGTAATAAAATACTGCAGCAGTGGAAATTAACCAATCCCAAGGGGATCTGTACAGACGGAAATAGTTTAATGCTGGGTTGTTTGTAGATGACCAAGTACTTACGTCAGAAATAGAAGATGCATTACAAAGCATTGTTATAGCACTGAATAATATTTTACTTTAAAATAACATAAAAATATCTATTGATGAAACTAACATGATACCAATGAAAAGTAAAGAACACACAAGATCAAAAATAGTTATAAATGGTGCTAGAATGGAACAAGTTAATAGTTCTAAATATTTTGGAAGTGACATATCGATGTATAAATCAAATCAAGGAATGGAAAGCAACATTAGGAAATACGAATACATTGCAATCAATGGATGTATTAAAACACATCTAAGGAAAACGAGATGAGTTTTGCATAACGTGGTGACGAAAGTAACGCTACATGATGGAAGAAAAACCAGGGTTTTAAAAGAAGTAGATATAAGAAGAATATAAACGTCGGAAATGCAATTCTTAAGATCGCTCTTGGTATTGAATCTGGGGGACACATTAAGAAGCTAGGATATAAGAAAAGACTTAATAAGACAATGATTGAAGAGATTAAATCATATCTGAAGACCTGGTACAGCCGTAGTAGAAGGGTGCCTCATCATGACCACCTACTGCACCAAGCAGTAGTTTAATCTCCTAAGAGAAGACGAGATGTGGGATGACCAAAGAAAACATGCGTATAACAGTTTTCTTAAAGTCCTCTCACATCGGAACGGATTATAAAAGCCCAATCCTGGTGGTAGTGGTTTACAGATAGACTGAAAAATAACATGACATAGCCGGGATTTGAACCACATATCTTCGGGTTTCTGTCCCATTAGTTTAACCAAATGATCTACTATGACAATATCGCGGTATGGCATTCCATTCCCTATCTGATTCACATTTTTCCAGAGAAACCAAAAGACGTCCTTAAATTCACTTTTAAATGATGCACGAGTGCATTTATTTAAATAAAAACTATACGTACATTGATCCTTAGCAGTCTCAACGGCCCACAAACCCCAGTTGCTTTTATAATACACACAATAATAAGAAACATTAAACACGAAAAAAAAACATAGAAGGAAAAGAAAAAGGCATAATTAACAATGGTCCTTTAAATAGTCAAGAAAGGTAGATAAACACAACCTGTTAACAGTAAGTGAAATCATGGCAAAGTAGCATAAACAAATATAACACCAACACCCAGTCGATACGTTTAACTCTTCTTACTATCGTTCTCGATCTCGCCTGTCTCGCCTTGAGTAGGAATACGAGGGCTGTCCCAGAAGTACCCGATCTAACAAAGAAAACACACAAATTTTGTGTAAAGACATCTTTATTTCTGTACATAGCCTCCTTTCAGCTCGATACACTTTTTCCAGAGATGCCCAGTTGCTTCGATGCTTTTTTTATAGTGAGAACCGTCGAGTTCTGCAAAATATCAATCAACTGCATACTCCACCTCTTCATTCTTAGAAAATCTGTTACCACTAAGCCCTTTCTTCAACTTTGGAAAAAGAAAATATTCAGAGAGGGCTAAACCTGGTGAGTAGGCTGCATGAGGAAGCAATTGGAAATATAACTCATTGATTTTGGCCATGGCAATAATGGATATATGAACTGGTGTATTGTCTTGATGAAACAAAATTTTGTTTTTTGCAAAACGCGGCCGTTTTTGCTTGATTTCATCATTGAAACGCTGCAAAAGTTTGCATAATACTCGCCATTGATTGGGTTTTTGAAGATAATCAATGATTCCACGCGAATCCCAAAACCTGACGCTATGACCTCGCCTGCAGATGGAACTGTCTTCGCCTTCTTTGGAGTCGATTCTCCCCTTTCAATCCAGTGTTCTGACGTTCCTTCGTTTCAAGTGTGAAGTGATGGACCCATCTTTTATTCCTGGTTATGAATCGACGCAAAAACTCGGCTTTATTGCAGCGAAACATCGCCAAACAATCGACTGAAACATCCTCACGCCGTTGCTTTTGTTCCATTGTGAATAAACGCGGCACCCTTTCTGCGCAAGGCTTTTTCATGTCTAAATTTTCGTTAGTATGTGATGTACAGCACTTTTATAAATTCCTATGATGTCTGCTAGCTCGCTCACTTTTAGTCAACGATCATCCAATATCATTTTGTGGATTTTCCTCTCAATTTCTGGCGTGGTCACCTCATTTAGTCGACCACTATGATGTTCGTCTTGTCAGCTCGTACGGCCTCGCTTTAACTTTGCCACACAATATTTTACTGTTGTAAACGAAGGAACAGGCGTCCTCAGAGTAGAATCTAGATCAGCTTTAATATTAATTGGACTAAGACCTTTCACATGAAAGTACTGTATCATAAAACGATGGCCTTTTTAATCCATGTTTACAAATTTGCAGAGAGTTCCTATTGATGGCTGCGAAATAATTACTAAACAACGTAGCATTGTCAAACTTCAAACTTAGGCTTTACAAGGATGGTACTTTCTATCATAGTCATTTGTTTGAAACAATCACCTGGTCTATACTTCAGGTCGGGTACTTCTAGGACTGTCTTTGTACCTACTCCCTCCACATCGTCCTTTCTGCCAGTAGCGTCCAAAACGCCCTTAACCTTCTTTTGAGGTGGTAGAGGGTCGCGTTAAATATTTTTCCTGAATTTTTCCGTATCCCTACACCCTGACAAGATACGCTCATATGACTTCTCCTCCTCTTAAATAGGGCAGATTGTCACTATTTTCATCAGCATTTTACCATCCGCCATGTTAATAATTCATTTTAAGATAATATGTATATACCAGTGAAACACGCAATATCTTAAGTAGTTTAAATGCCGTGTTTCACAATTAACCATATCGGAATATTGCGATGGTAGCTCGATTGGTTAGAGCACGCTCTAAAGCCGAAGATCTATGGTCCATGACCTTTTACTTTCCCTACCACGTACATAGCTGGCAGAAAAGGCATTGCATTAAACCCAAAATTTCTAAATCAAGGTTTTACCGGAAATGTGCGTTTTTAATCTCCCTGATTCAAAAATTAGCATTTTTAGAAAAAGGACCGTGTATGTATCTGTGTGTGTGCTTGTGAACAGATAACTGAAAAACGAATAGTCGTATGTATACCAAACTTAGTATTAAAAGTTCAGTATCTTCCAAAGATGTGACACGAAACTTTTCAAGAAAATCCCCCAACCCTAGACTATCCTTTACATGGAAGATTTCTCGAAACTTTTGCTTCCTGAAAATGCTTCTAACGATTTTGATTAAAATATCATGCCTACATTCAAAATATTTACATGATAAATAAAAAACTTACATATTAAATTTTGTGGAAGTAGCATGTGATGTCATCTCCATTCGGAAGGATTTTTATATAAAATCAGTTATACGAGATGAGCGATAGACAAAAACGTACTACATAAGGAAATGTAGATCTCTTTAAAACACAATTTATTTCACATAATGTTTAGTGGTATAAGTCATTTCTGGGATAACCGTTGTTGTGGTTAGCATTGCTGAGTACATTGTCATTCTTTTGAAGTCCTGTTGACATTCCAGTTTTTCGGAATGTCGAATGGAGATAGTATTGAATTTTAAGACCGGCGTATATATTTGACTGTCGCTATTCCCTTTGTATTTATGACGAAATGTGTAACGTACCTATTTTTGCAAATGTTTATCTCGATTAAAATGAGATAGATAGAAAATAATGTTTCTGAAGAATAGTTGGTAAACCCCCTAATAAGCAGTAGAGGATAGAGTAATTCATGCAAATGTAACCACAAGACTTTTTCAGTCTAACTTTCCAACCCTAGCCTACACAAGGCATGTGTGGAAGAAGAATTATTATCAATCATTAATCATGTCTCTAAGTCCATTAAAATTGACTAAGATATCCACTCCACTACGTTTTTGTGGAACAATGATACCTTTAATTGACATTTACGATAAAATATATGCAATTATATGTCAAACAATAAGTTAATGTCCTTACATTAGAGCAAGGGTGGCGAAAATGCCATTCTCTCTCGAGTCATCAAATATGCAACACGCACTACACCACTCAGCAACACATAGAAACAAAGGAATAAACGACTAGAAAAGGAGTTGCGCCTGCGAGTCACACTGCCTCGCGAATTGTGTTTTCGCCACCACTGCATTATAGTATAAAAACTGAATATAGATACGAATGCGAACTGAATCCTGAAAAATCTTATTTAGCATATTGTGCCATAGCAGCAACGATATTAAATGACCAGTAGTATATTATTAACTTATAATTATTTGGATTTGGCATTAATATTACTGAATGTATCTGTCTAATAGTAACGAAAATGTGGATATGAATGAACTGGTTAATCTGAAGTGATTCTCACATAATCTGATTTAGAATACCCTTTTATTAAAGGAAATGTTGTGAAAGTATAAAAGCTGCTTTGCAACGAAGCCTGTTGCTCCAATTAGAATTCGAACTCTTAAAAAAGGTAATGTAGCATAGAAGCCTCACGTATGAATCTCTTGTCCGAGATACTTGTAGATCCCATTTGTCAGGTGGGATGTAATATAGTGCATTTAATGCCTTTTCTATGGACTCGCCTGTGAGTATATGCCAAAGATTATTGCCAAAATTTATAAGTATGAGTATTATGTTATTAAACACTAAACACCTACCACTTTAGTTCTATGTAGCTTTTAGAGCTGTATGAGCTTTGAAAGTATGTCATAGAAATTTACATGTTTGCCAGTAAGTCCAACGTCCCATAAAATTGTACACAAGTTTTGCCTACATTAAACTAAAGCAAGTCATTTCTGAAAGGCCTTAGGAATCTTCAAATATTTAATTAGCTGATCAGAACAAAACAGCAAGTGTCTTTTAAACAGCATAAAGTAGGAAACAGTATTATAATTTTTAAACTCTCCTTCTATCATTCTCATTTTTGAATTGTACCACGCAATGTGCTTTTCGGCATAAAAAAACGAAATGGTGTTTATTCTCTTATACACAATAGGATAAAATGATGAGATGAATTTTTGTTAATATGTAAAATTGTGATGTCAATAAACAATAATACTATGTCTAGTAAACGTTTAAAGGGAAGGTTTCTCATATTAAGCATTTATTTGCTCCAAAATAGTAGAATAATAATTTAAAACGCATCTCTGGAATTTATTAATATACTCTAAAAGATTTTCGTTATAAAATATAGTGACTGCCCAGTTTTCAATTGTCACTCCTGTAAGATTTCAATGTCACTTTATTGTTTTTATTTATTTCAACCTTACTCGCTGGAATTTCACTTAGTTCACACTGCCACTTCACTAAGGTGAACAAGTTGCAATTCCGTCACTTCACGTAAGTAGCATATTCAGCCAGTCCATCAGGTCAGAGTCCCGAAGGCATTCTTGGGGGTCACCTAAGCTCTTCCTCCCTCTTGGAAAAATTAAAAAGTTAGTTTTATATATGGACGCTCTTTAACTAACATGGTTCTTAGCGTTCCGTCCTATATTGGACTGAAAGATCGGAAATTTTACTCAGAGCTCCTTTTGTGAGCCGTAAATATACGACACGGGATCACCGGTTTTACTTCCCTTCCGAAGGAAGCCATATTATCCACTTTTACGCCCCCCCAAAGAAAAATCCATCGCCTTCCGCCGGGTTTAAACTCGCGCCCTCGGGAACTAGAGGCTAGCATAGTACCCTAGACCACGGAGGACGACTCTCCCTCTTGGTGACCTGGGTGTGCATCAGCTGGTTGATATGGGTGATCAGTTTCGCGTACGTAGTGCGGGTTTACTACGATATATGGGAGACCAGATCAGGTATGTGCAATGTGTGACTGTAATCTATATTCAGTATCATAGATCATCCTTAGCATCCCGTTCTGGATGGTATGCAGCTTGCAGATGGTGGTAGCTGCCGCCGATCCCCAGACGTCACAACCATACAGGATCATGGACGCGATAATCGCCCGATAGAAAGTTAGCTTACGGTATATGGGCATGCCTGAATACAGGGTACACCTGCCTGAGAACGGCGTGGCCGAAACCCGCATCTTTCCTGATAGTACGGTGAAAATGATCCCGCCTTTGAAGAAGAGTTTGAGGTAACTTAGGGATAATTCCTCCACCACAATCTCAAATGCCCCGACGAACCTTCGCCAGGAGAAGTGCAGAACTCTTCCCCGGAATGATGGCTATCCTACACTTATCGCTCCACCTGCCAACGGCTCGGAGCTGTCGCTATAATGGAGGGAAACAGAAGAGGGCATTCTTGTTCCGTGCCACTATAAGGACATCGTTCGCATATTGGCACTTAACAGTACTGGGTTCCGTTGGGAAGTCCGATATGTAGGTTGTAGAGAGAAACGGAGACAGTACACTATCTTCCGGGACTCCGGCGGCTATAAGTCGGACTGTTGATACCTTTTTCCTACTCTCATCCTGAATGTGCGGTCCCGAAGAAACTGTTTATCAGCGCGAGGGTTGTCTGCCTCCTTGAGTTTGTACAGAAGGCCTTGGTACCACGTAGGAACGAAGTTCTCTCTACGTCCAGCAGCATCGCGATTGTCTTGAAGTTTTCCTGGAAGCCCAGGGCAGCCTTTTTGGCCAATCGCGGTAGCTACAGGATAGTGGAGTGTCCATGACGAAAACTGAACTGGTGATCCTGAAGAAGACACCCTTCCTCAAGATGAGGAGTTATGCGGACTAGGAGCGACCGTTCAAAAACCTTTGAAACAGTCGGGAGGAAGCTTATGGCGCGGTAACAGTGGTCGAATCCTTGCCGGGCTTTATAATGTATACCACTTTCGCCTTGTTCGAACAAGTTGGAAGGTGACGGAGATGCAAGCACGTATTGTGAAGCCGCGTCAAGTGGATGAGAGCATTTCAGGGATGGTGTTGAGCATGGACGCCGTGATGTCGTCATGTCCAAGAGATTTGTTTGGATTAGGTTTTGGATCTCGGAATTCATCTCTTTCGGGGCGACTATAGTACGGTGGATTTCCATGTGGCGCAGTTGTGGATCCTCATAAACGTAGTTCATAGTCGCCTCTACGAGGTCTCTAAAAGTTTTAATCCTGCGAGTCCTTCCAAGATTCCACAATTAAGTCCAAATAGCCGCAAACATCGTGGATTTTTTGTTGGGCTTGAACAGTCTCCCCCCATAGTGCGTATAAGTGATCCTGGTATTTTATGCTATTACTAAAGGATGTAATGAGCGCAATTGTTTATTATCCTACAGGTTCACCTTTCCCAGGGTGTTTTTCCAGGCTATCTTGCAGTGTACTCGGAGGAGTCTCCATGATAGGGTTTTGAACCGCTGGTATTCTGCCCCTATCCTGGCAATGCGGAACCGCTGTCATAGCTTTCGGGTAGTTGCCTTGGTCTTTAGTAGCTGCTGGAGTTTGTTTTGGGTCAGGATTGTCAGACGGGATACCGTGTGTGTGTGTGCGCGCGCGCGCGTTAATGGGAGAAGTCCGCCGCCGCCGCTTCTAGCGCCTCGGTGGTCTGCTCTTAGTTCTGTGAGATTTTACAAGGTGGTATCTCATTATGTAGCGAAGGGTTCTCCTCTTCATAATCTCATTACATGGTCCCTGGATCTAAGGAAATCAACCGGACCTCTGTATGTAAATGCAATCCATAGAGAATCAATTAACTAGCGTTGCATTGGAATGCAATTGAACTATTGAAATACAGAATAAACAAACATATTCATAAAATTTATTTCATTCAGTGCTTCTAAACGAATAAGAATTATTTTTGTGTTATATATATACTGCTTTTTATAATGGGCGTTTTCTTTTTGCAGAATGCATTTTGCTGCCAATGACTAGCGAGTTATTTCTGAACCACCACCTTCAGTTTACAATGAAACGACTCTGATATCAACGCATGAATAATTTGGAGTATTAAAGTAACAAACAAGATATTTGAAGTTGTATACATACACATTCTTTCGGAACTGCACGTTTATAAATTATAATTGTATGTTTTTTATATAAGTAATAGTAGAAAGCTTGTGTGTTTTCTTGATTCTCTGGTTTCAAATGTGCTTTTTCTTCTTATAGCGACGTCTCGTGTATTGGGTAATGTTTCTAGGGAGGGTATGATTACCATGAACAAAGGGGGTTATGAGCACACTGATCCTATGTTTACTAGATTAGTACAAACACGCTTTAGAAATAGGGCCCTATTTCCCTACAGCTGTGCGATAGATTAAACAGTTGAAAGATAAGGTACAATGAAATGGATGATGAGCTACCATAGGCGGCCCTCGCTGCTTTACTGTGTTACCAGGAATGGCATGGAAAAATTCCTAGTGATATGGGGCTTGCAACAGATTTATTTCTGAAGTTTTGGAAACACTTTTATTTAATCTTCAATGAAGAAGATTATTAAATCTGAAAAAATGATCCTTTAACCCTGCATGAAAGAAAGAAAATAAATTGTTGAAATTAAATACATATATATTTAAACTTAAAGTAAACACACATATGCAGTAATTGCTATTGCAAAACAAGAAGTTCATCTATAGAGGAAATTTCAGGACCTCCGAGATATACTCTGAGGAACCACAGATCTCGCAGAATGGAACATTCTTTGTAAAGCAACTATCCTCCTGCAACACATCGTTACGGATTTACGAATCTGGAGTGAAGAGTCTTTATTGTGCAACACTTCCTCACTGGTGCATCATGTAACAAGTCATGCAAAACCAAAGGACAGTTCGCTATGCAAGGTGTTCAAAGTGTCTACCCTGAACACGATTATATTCATTGTACCGTAATGGCAGTGATTGTCGAACAGGTTCAACAACTCAGGCGTGTGTCGAATCTCCTCAAAAGCAGCGATAAGTCACAAATTCAATTCCTCGCCGCTTGTCCTGGGTGACGTGACACCTTGATATGCCCCCGCAGAAAGAAATCTAGTCGGCTTAAGTCAGGTGATGGAGTTGACTATATAACAGGCCCCCCTCTTCCTATCCACTGCTTCCCAAATTTGTTCAGATGTCTTCGTGCCAGGAAACCACTCTTGGTAGATACGGAGAGCTTCTCTGCCGTTTTCAACAGCCTTCCGTAACACTATTGTGTCGGCAAGCTCAGGTAAATCAAAGTCAAGCATACTCGATTAATGATTGCTGACTGCTGGTTATGATATGGTACATAGGTAAGTCACAAGAAGAGACCGACATCACGTGGTTCAACAATGTTGGTAAACAAACGCTGATTTGGTTGCGAGTTCTCGGAACTACCAAACCGAACCAGACCTAAGGGACAAGAAAGAGGCGATGTCACTTGATTCAGCGGTTGTAAACAAACAGAGTTGAAGTGTATTGGCTGTGCCTCTCAAACTTATCCTACTGGATACGCTTCAAACCGGGATGAATAATTCGTAACGATGCGTCGGAGAAGAGTGGTTGCTTGACAAAAATGTTCCATTCTGTGAAGTCTATTGTTCCTCTGTTTCTCAGTAGTCCTGAAACACTCTGTATATAATAAAGCATTGTAGGAAAAGTGAGGCAGTCTTTTTAACACTTAAATGATTTCAGTCTAATTATATAATTCAATAATTCTGCAATGTGTGTATGTAGCAATATATAAAAAGTGTATATTACAGACATTGTAAATGTTTATATTATTGTATACATGTTCAATGTTATGTAAATGTATTACGTAATTTAATAATGCAGGAGCTGTGAGAATAATAGGCTAAAAGTTGCTAACAAGGAAGTAACAATGACATAACCTTTAGGCAATAATGAATTTGAAAGTTTAAATGCTACTAGTCATTATTGGAGCAACAATAATGTAAATTTTGTGACAGTTTATAAAATAGCCAATTAACAAACATAAAAAACTTTAGTTAAATGAAGGTATTCTATTGGATTAGGATTAACCAATCACAGACTTGAAATACAGATATTTAAAAATTTAGGTGGTAGAAATGAAGTCAGTTGCTTGTAGACAGCGCTCATAACTGGACGCATTGTTTGTAGGCAGTGTTTCTAACCGGACGCGAGATGAGTTCTCGAGAAATTTAATACGTATTCGTGTGAGATGAAAATGGTTTATGTGTTAAAAAGTGCAAGTAATTAATAAAAGAATATCACAGCTCTCTATATCAGTGAAGCGTTATTTAAATCGTATCAAGTGTTAATTAAAGGAGTGAAGTAAAATTATAATCTGTGTAAGCCTACATTCTTAGTCGCACCACAACTCTGCCAAGACATCCATGTCTCTAACAAAAATACTCACGTAGCCGAGGCAAATATAAATATATATCATCTAAGGAAACAGTCAAATTACAAAGTTAATATTTTTTTAAAACTTGGGGCAAACACCACCGGAAAGTACATTTCGGGCGAAGGCTACCGGAAAGCGGGTACTATACGCGCGGTTACAATGAGCTTCAAATTCGGCTCCCAACAGTTGAAATATAATACAACTCCTTCAAAACAATCTACTCCAAATTGACGCCCAAACCGTGGTGCAAATAACGTAAAGATGCTATCTACTTCAAAAGAGAAGCAAAACCAATAGCTTTGTTTTGCTTGAATTTTAATTTATTAATTAGTTAATTAGCATAATATTAACTTATTATCCTTCAATCGATTCCCTTATATCAAACGATGAATGCATTTGTGGCATTATGCTCAGATGAATCCGGAGTCCATAGTGCTTAAAGTTACCTGACACTCGTCTTTCAAGATAAGGGTAAAACCCAGAACTCAAATTTCGGATAACTTACTCTAACCGAGATGTAAACTCGGGAGCTCTTGAAGGTGAGGCAGTCATGTTACTTCACACCACGGAAGTGGACGAATAATTTTTTTTCTTCAATTTTGATTAAACACTCGTAAATAAGTATATTTATTATCGGTATCCAAATCATATGCAATTTACGTTGCACAGAGGTGAGAGATGTGGTGAAGGCTATAGAGGGAATATATAGGAAATAAATAGAGAGAGGAGGGGAAGTGGAAGGAGGATATCTGGAGATTGCACAAAGGAAAAATAAAAAGAAGGCCAGAATTTAAAGTTCCATAAAGTGTATTTTAGACTATCTTAAGATTTTACTACATACATACAATCGATATGTCTCCAAAAACATCTAAGGCTAGCGAAACAAGTACACGAAATACATATGCATAATTGACTCTGTGGAGTTTACAAGTCGAAGCAAGTGCGAACTCTTTTTTTAGATTTAGTGTTCCACACACTGAGGAATGGCTTACAGACATGCAAACCTCTGTCTACGAAAATGATACCCTTGACTTAAGAAAAAGACGCAAATCATTCTTTATAACACCCTCGATGTAGATTAAATCTTGTATGCTTTGGAAATGAGAAACATACGCGTCAAAGCAACAGGATTGGTGCAAATATCACTACTGGCTGGCGACTGAGATAGGATCTCTATTCTCAGACAGAAAATTATCAAAGCCATATATTAGTCGCAGTTATAATCTAAGAGTAAGTATCAAGTGCAATACAAACAAGCATTGATATCATAAACTTGGAATATTTTAATGGAATGAAAAGTGGAAAAAAGTGCATATTTCGGTTAAAAGAGTGGCTCATTATCCTATATCGCACTAATATTTCGGTTTTCTTCTGTAATATATACACATTTTTCTAATACTAAATTCCACCGAGACAGTATTAATTCTCTCCGATTGCACCCATACAAAGTCCAAGAGTTTATGTTCAGAGAGAAACAGTAAGTATCTCAACGAATTGGTGTAAACAAGATAGTCAAATTAATATGATTAGCAGGCATAGACATTTCCAAGCATTAAAGCCAGGATGAAAGGACTTTATACAGTGACGTCATAGTTACCAAACCACCCTCCGTCCATTGCAGTCTGCTGGGGTGTGCCGACCACTCACGATACTGTTCTAATTGCCGTCAGTTGGCTGTTGTTGTGTACGTTCTATGTACTGATGATGGTTTCAGTATAGCTAATTGAATCCAACTGCTTAAGAATTCCTATGCCTGATGATTAGTAACTTGGACTTTTAGAGGAAGAGATGGGTAAGTAATTACTTACTTTTACCACCATCCAATAGGGCAATAGGGGGTAAGGTATATTAAACGGTGATATCTCAATACCATTGGTAGAATGGCCTAGGAAGAGGCTATTATTTGTGCTTCTCAATACCTACCTTGCTTTAGAGACATTTTTATACCAGAACAACAACAAAAAGAACGTTACGGAATCAGATAAATAAGCTTCTTTCATAACTTAGTTAACACTGCAATTTGCATTAACAATGTTCCCCCTTCCACCGTTACTTTCCGCGTTCTCATTTTTTCACAAGATTTGATGGAATGTTGCTTTGATTCACATATAGGAAACGTAGTCATTGGCTTTGATGACACAATGTAAAGCCGCATACATACACTACTTCTTTCGTCGAAAGCGCAGAGTGTAACGCAACATAATGTTGAAAGTGGTGTCTGGATCAAAGCGTGAAAACTAAAAATGTAGAAGAAATGAAAAATTACTGAAGAATACTTCATTTTTTCTTCTAATGTAATGCACAAGCTTCTTTCCTACCAAGTAAAGAAGTATCGTCGGTATCCTAGTGTTACGGTAATAATAATAATAATAATAATAATAATAATAATAATAATAATAATAATAATAATAATAATAATAACAATAATAATAATAACAATAATAACAATAATTATATTATCAATTATATACCACATGTAGTTTAGAGTAACAAAATCATATATAATAACAATTTTCAATGTGCTATTATTATTATTATTATTATTATTATTATTATTATCATCATCATCATCGTATAACAACATTGATATAACTGGTAGAAATGGACATGTATAAATAGATTATTATCGAAATGCCATAATTTGAACTAACGTCAGCAACCTAATAACGTAATGGCTAAAATTATTAGATGAGAGGCGGAGCAACGCATTTCATTATCAAATTAAAGCATTACGCCCCTATATGGGTCACTTTTTAATAAGTATGTAAGTGTACTTACTACAAGGAAGAAATATAGTTCCTCCTTATTTTAGAGCTAGTGACGGTTTAAATCTTTAATGGAACAGTTCATAATCAAAGGATTGGCACCTGGTTAAATGGACTGGCTTTGGTCAACAGCGACAATGGCATCATGAAGCTTAAATACTTGTAGCAGGCATAGCAATTTCTAAGCATTGAAGCCAGAATAAAGGAAACGAAGTTGAACTGTTACTCACCTTTACGCAGGTTAAAAACTACCCCATCCCTCATACAGTCTCCTGGTTTTGCAGATAGGACCTATCGGGCCGTGTTTACCAGCCCAATAGAGACTCATGGTCGCTTTGTTTATATTCGTTGTATTGAGATACGGGTTTGAGCGCGGACAACTTGAAGCTAACTGCTTAAAAATTCCTATGTTTATTTATAGATCACATAGAATTGCTTAGAAAGTGTTCATCTGTGGCTCGATATGTTTTATTGTGCCGACGGGCAGCTATTTGAAGAGATGCGGTTACAGAAGGGGTTGCCTTCTTGCCCATTGTAAGCACAAGAAGCTCCTTCTCCCTGCCTCTCGAACATTCTAGAATTGTATGGAAAATTCCACAGGCCATCGGCCGGACCGATCTCCTGAAACTTTGACATTTTAAATGGGAACATGGGTTGTTTAAAGTATCATTGGATAGTACTTTTAAAATGAAACAACTTTTACGAATTTTTTTATCTTCTTATAGTTACTCACAAATGAAAACTAAAAGTAAACATCTTCTGAGAAATGATGACGTGCAGTTGGTAATGACTGTGATTACCATCTAAATGTTAAAAATACCCACTACTCTGTGCTACACAACGCTATGAACATCTCTGATAACACGGAAGTTCATCACAGGCTGCTCGAATTCTTTCTTTCATATCTTGTCAAGCTGTAGAATGCATCTGGTAGACAATGTGTCTAATTCTCCCGCATAAGAAGAAGTAATTTGGTGTTAAGTCAGGAGATGCGGCCGGCCAACGTACTGGTTCTCCTCGTCCAATCCACTGTCCAGGAAACAACTGGTGTACAACATGCCAAGCTCTAAGTTAAGAGTAAGCCGGACAGCTATCCTGTTGAAACCACATCGGTAACCGTACAGCCAGAGGAACACACCAAGCAACCGGTGCAGAATATTGAGGGGCAAGTCTATCGTTCATTTCTGAGTAAACATTAGAAAATAGAAAAAGAAGGTTTGGTAAAAGTTGTTTCATTTTAAAAGTACTTTCCAATATCATCTTAAATAACCCATGTTCCCATTTAAAATTTCAAAGTTGATCACGAGTACCCCTACTTCCGATTTGTTCCGCAAAATGAAAGTACCACCTCGATTCTGAACATAGATTTTGTTTATACAACATTTTTGCAAACGAGTATGTTATAGTTTTGTAGAAAAGCGGCTAATGCGGGTGTTCTGTGTGACGGTAATTTGTATCACAAATTACTCAGATGTGGTTAACAATAATAATATGAATATGTATTTTTATGTAACATTGATTTCAGGGGTTTAATAATTGTAATTATTATTGGTAAATAATAATTTTCGGCTCTACTGAAACTGTTAACAATAACATAATACTTTAGCAAGGGAGTGAGTTGTTTATCGTTACCGGGAACCAGGAAGTTACGTCATGTTTCGCGCCTTTTCGGTAAAAGCTTCCAGAATGTTCTATAAAAATAATATGTATTAGTGGTTTTCATTGGATAGTAAAATAGACGCTAATGTTGGCGCGTTTTGTTGGCCAATGGTAATTCATTTATAATCTTTAGGTGTAGCTTGGGGTAAGTCTATAAATAGTGTAGAATCAAAGAGAGCGTCCTCCAGTTCAGCAAGATTCTCGAAGCATTCACATCGTCCTCCAGTTCGGCAGGATTTACGAAGCATTACACTTCGTCCGCACATTACACGTTGGCCGTTCAGTTCGTTAAATTACACGTAGTGAAAATCATTAAAGATCTAAAATATTACAAAGTCACTTATATACAAAAATTGAAGTACGTGAGTTAAAAGTGAGAAGTTATTATAAACAGTTTCAGTATGGCGATTATCAAGATAAATTTGTGAAAGTGTTAGTGCATGTGCTCGACAATAAAACATTATAAAATACATTTCTTCACTAGTAATTTTTGGATAAAAGATTCCTTTTCCGCTTCACACCCTGCAAGAATTAAATGCCTACCTAAATAGCTGGCCGGAAGAAAATATACATAACCTTAAAACTAATTCATATAGATTGCTATGCCAGGTGGGTTAGTAGGCGACCGACGAATGACGTCACACAAGATGGTTCCACGCGTGAGGTAAGCAACATTACGTGAGAAACATTATTCACCACGTGGGGACACAAATACAACAACACCACTAATACTACTTCAAATTGGCGCCCATACGTGGGGCAGTTAAAGTGAAGTAAACACAAAATTTGCAATGTTCTCTCGCAAATTGGCGCATCAACGTGGAGCGACAACTAGGAAAGGAAGGCTAGACGACTAGGAAAAGTAGCAGAATTAACCAGGAAAAGGCGAATGCAGCAGTGGAACGATCTACAAGATGCAGATTCCAAGACAGCAGGGTAAATCAACTACAAAAACATCGAGACAACGTAGATTCATCACAAAACAACGCAGAAGCGACATACAAATCTAGGAGAATGGGGCAGAACGCTGGACATCAAAACTGCAGCATCAGACAGCATTAAAAAGGTAATTAAATGAGACTAAGAAGTGGTAGGATAATAAAAACAATGGCTACCAATAATACGGAGGAAATAATTATGGAGGGAGATAGTGTAATAGTTAGCTGTGATCCAATACAAAGTACAGGGAATAGCCCAGATTTTTTGGGATTTGAAGATGAAAATGTTAGTGTAGAAAGTGAGAATAGAATAGCAGGAAATGTTAATCTTGATACTAATATGATGATTATGGAAATGCTGAGAAATATAAGGGAAGATAATAAGAAATTAGAAAAGAAAATAGATCAAAACAGGGAAGATATGCAAAAGAATAATAGGGAATTGAGGGAAGATCTTAGTAAGAAAATAGATCAAAACAGGGAAGATATGCAAAAGAATAATAGGGAATTAAGAGAAGATATTGATAGGAGTTTAGAACAAAAACTTACTCAGAATAATGAGAAATTAAGGGAAGATATTGGTAAAAGCTTTGAACAAAACAGGAAATCAATTGAAAGTATTGGTAGGAGGAATGAGAAAGTAGAGCAAACAGTCGATCAAAGCAGTGAAGAAATTGAAAAGAAAGTTAGGAAGTTAAATAGTAGTATGCCAGAAATGAGAGATGAAAATGAGGAAGTAATAGCAAGTGAGATAGGAGAAATTTCAAAGAAAATGCTAGACATGAGTATGGAAATAGATAACAAAGAAAGTGAGGTTAATACTAAAAGTGAGGTTAATGTAGAAGGCGCAGAGTTAGGAAGTCAGATGAGTAGTATTTCAAGTGAGTTAAGAGAGATAAAAGAGGTTAGGAATGTAGATGTAAATGAGGTGCAACTTAATTTCAGAGGGGAAATATCAGAAATACAAAATGAGTCAGTAATGCAAAGAAGTAAATTGTACCAAGATGTTCAAATTGAAAACTCCAGTCCAGTACAGTTTAGTACAGATTTGTCAAAGTACTTTCAAATTAAAGAGATGGTTGAAGAATTGAAAATGAATGTTGTTAAAAGATGTGTTGTTCAGGAAACTGTAGATTGTTTTCAAATGTTATCATGTGACGAAATTTCATATGAATACAAGAGGTTATTCATGAACAAAAATTTGAAGGTTAGGTTACGGCTACGAGTAATATTTAGCCACACACAATTTGATCCAGGAGGGTAAATAGCAATGAGATGTAAACTAAATGCTGGATAGGTAAAGACGACTTGCAGAGAAATGTATTGGAACGTAAGAGGGTTAACTATTTATATATGTCATTTGAAAAGTGAAATAAATTAAATGATAAAATAAAAAAAAAAAAAAAGAGAAATGTTTAAAAAAAAAAAAAAATAAAAATAAATAATTAAATTTTTAGTAACTGTAACAAAATATTTGAAGATTGAGAATGCAAAGATTAAACTTCATATGATATTAAATCAAAAGTACGTAAATGCAATTCCAAGAGTATTGTTTAAAATAAAATTCAAAATAACAAAAATGGTAAAAATAATTTAAAACAAATACTTGTGTAGTAAACAGAAAATGTAAAGCATTATCTAGATTTAAGAGATGTAAATATATGTAAAGGGTAAATATTTTGGTAAATATGTATGGTAATTACAAAAAAAAAAAAAAAAAATTCTTGAATGATAGATTTTTGGTAACAATATAAGAAAGTAAACCATTTTTTGTAACACTAGTTAAATAATTTAGGGTAAAGTATTTGCTATAAAAAAAAAAAAAAAAAAAAATTTATTGTAACGACAGATTAATATCAAAACAAATTAAACCAGAGCCAGTAAGTAGTGGCGAGATAAAACATATGTCGTGTGATAAATGCGTGTGAAGTGTTAAGTGAAAGTGAATAGCGTGTGTTACAAGATTTAGGAGACTAAAAACAAAATTATAAAATTTCTAAACAGGTTATAAATATTTATAATTATATTTCTAGTGGGGCATATGTGACGGTAATTTGTATCACAAATTACTCAGATGTGGTTAACAATAATAATATGAATATGTATTTTTATGTAACATTGATTTCAGGGGTTTAATAATTGTAATTATTATTGGTAAATAATAATTTTCGGCTCTACTGAAACTGTTAACAATAACATAATACTTTAGCAAGGGAGTGAGTTGTTTATCGTTACCGGGAACCAGGAAGTTACGTCATGTTTCGCGCCTTTTCGGTAAAAGCTTCCAGAATGTTCTATAAAAATAATATGTATTAGTGGTTTTCATTGGATAGTAAAATAGACGCTAATGTTGGCGCGTTTTGTTGGCCAATGGTAATTCATTTATAATCTTTAGGTGTAGCTTGGGGTAAGTCTATAAATAGTGTAGAATCAAAGAGAGCGTCCTCCAGTTCAGCAAGATTCTCGAAGCATTCACATCGTCCTCCAGTTCGGCAGGATTTACGAAGCATTACACTTCGTCCGCACATTACACGTTGGCCGTTCAGTTCGTTAAATTACACGTAGTGAAAATCATTAAAGATCTAAAATATTACAAAGTCACTTATATACAAAAATTGAAGTACGTGAGTTAAAAGTGAGAAGTTATTATAAACAGTTTCAGTATGGCGATTATCAAGATAAATTTGTGAAAGTGTTAGTGCATGTGCTCGACAATAAAACATTATAAAATACATTTCTTCACTAGTAATTTTTGGATAAAAGATTCCTTTTCCGCTTCACACCCTGCAAGAATTAAATGCCTACCTAAATAGCTGGCCGGAAGAAAATATACATAACCTTAAAACTAATTCATATAGATTGCTATGCCAGGTGGGTTAGTAGGCGACCGACGAATGACGTCACACAAGATGGTTCCACGCGTGAGGTAAGCAACATTACGTGAGAAACATTATTCACCACGTGGGGACACAAATACAACAACACCACTAATACTACTTCATCTGGGACACCCGGTATATGTATTGTATGTATGCAGTTTATTGTACACATTCCAAGTTACAAATTACAAATTTTGTTACGTTTACTTTCATGCTTCTACTTTGTTATGTACATGCCTGGTACCCTACCTTGTGATGTAGCTCCCTGGCCTTCAGCTCTGCTGTGCTTTACTTTTCTTTGCTAAAGCTTCATTTAAAATTTATTTCATTTTATTCTACCTCCCCTCCATATCCCCCGCTCTTAATCTTTTTGGCATTCCTCGTCCACTTCTCTTTCATTTTTATTAAAAAAATCCCCTACTTTTTCTTACTTCTGGCTTGCTCACCCGGTATATGCGAGCGTTCTCGCGATTGAGTCAATTGGCTTGTTGGTAGTGCATTTCTAATGCAATATCCATGGTGCTTCTACGTGATGCGAGAGTTTAGAGACGTATTGTGTTCCATTCCCCAGGTCATCGCACGTATTTCAATTACGACGCTATGCGCGAAGAAAAGTGAACAGTTATAATTTAACTAGATAATATTATTGAAGTAGCAGTGAGAACTAAGTGACAGTGAAAATTGAACTAGATCATATTAATGAAGTGGCAGTGAGAACTAAGTGACAGTGAAAATTGAAATAGATCACATTAGTGAAGTGAGAATGAGAATTTGGGGAAATGACAATGTAAGTTTTACAAACTCACAATATATTTAGGAATTTTGAAACTTTTCAGAGTCAGATCCTATAGATACTCGTACGATTGTGAGATGCTCCTTGTACTTCCATGAATTATGGCCTGAGAGGCACTACATTGTGTAAACATGCATTACATTTAAAAGGATGAAGAGAACACAAAATGTACTTTGTAAGCCTTGTGCTTGTGTCTGAGCTTACGAGGGTCATTAACGCAATCCAAATAGCCGTTTTCGCACACTTGTTTGCTGTTAAAGAGGCAAGGAATTAGTGCGTTACAATTCATGAGCGAGAGAGTTTTCGGTCGTGTTAGAACCCTTCCTACATTAATTGCCAAAGTAGGAAAACCTGTACCGTTGCAAGGAAATTTATTGATGTAGCTGTAAAGTGAAGTGGAGAAGTAAAGAATGTGAACAACACTAAAATAATTGCTGATTACGAGTATCCTGCGCCCCACCCAATCATAGAGGCTATTTTTTTGCGCATAAGTGCAATTACTACAGAGCGAGTGCGTGTGTACAGTTAATGCAGATCAATGGCCTGTGCGAGTTCCAATTAATTATTAACTGGACTTTATTACCTGAACTTGGCGAGGGATAATTGCGCTCTCAGCGTCGCGATATAGGGCAATGCAAACATTCAACTCGCAGTTTAGCAGAGAAATATTGCAAAATACAAACCTACTGCTTTGTCCACGAATCCTTTGTACAGCTTACTTCAAACGATTATGTTCGTTTTTAATACTGTGTTTTTAGGTGTTTATTTTAAACGGTTAGAGGTTAGACTTCATTTTAGTTGAGTAACGCTCCAATTTATATTAGCCAGTTCATTACTGCATTCCACCCAAACATTGTTTATGAAGATTTCACTGAAATACAGGTTTTGAATTTACCTGTATATAAAATTATCTCTGATAAAAATTAAACAGGCCCTTGTTTGGGTATGTTTGATTGCGGGTGTATCTTTATGATCAGCTTAACGCAAAAACCAAAAGTTGGTTCAATACCAAACTTGTAATTTAAATGTAGCATCTTACAATAATGTAACAAAACATTTTGGAAAAAATCGCCTCACACAAAACTATGTTCTGCATGTGAAAATCTCCATTTTTTATTTTCCCATAAATGTCTAACGATTTTCATCAAAATTCCATGCAATTAAGATATTTGCATGACAAATAAAATCCTGTTCCCTCTGCATGAATTTTTTATGATTGATAAACTATAAAAGAGACAAAATGTAGATCTCCTTAACTTACACATTTTTTCAAATATTCTTGTAACCTTAAGCATTTTTTATATTCTTCGTTATCGGTTTAAACTTTCAAATATACTATATATCAGTTGATTTTAAAGGGTGACCTCAGGAGTTCTGAAAAAAGGCATAGGAATATTTAACCAGTTGGCTTCAAGTTACCTACATTAAAACGATTATCACTATAAAGTGTGCAAAACAACAGTGGTCGAGACTAACTGACGGGCAGGTAAAACCGGTCCAAGTGTCGTCTGCAAACGCCAAAACACTGTATGAGAGATGATAGTGGTGATTTATTACATGCGATGTCCCTAACTATATAGTCCAGTGACAGTTCAACCTTAATTTCCTTTTGTGCTGGCATTAATGTTTAAAAGTTCTGTCTCATTTCAATTTTACATTATGTAAAACAGCAATAATAATTATAAAAAACTAATGGAATATCTAATATTAAACCAAAGTCTTTTGTATAAAATTTACTTTCTCCACTATTTGACTACAGTAAGCGGGGGAAATATTGCATTTCAACCTAACATTTTATACCAGAATTTTACCCGAAATAATATCTTTGAGGCTCCCTGAATAAAAAAAATCCCTTTTTGTAGAAAAAAGCAACTTTGTGTGCCTGTGTCTGTATGTATGTCTATGAGCAGCACTACTCAAAAACGAAAATTTGTTGGAATACTAGACTTGGTATCTTAAGATTATAGTCTTACAAGGATGCAACAGGAATATATTTAAGAAAATCCTTGCATCCTAAACTATGCTTCACGGGAAGAATTTCATTATTTTTTATTTTATCAAAAGTGAGTGTAGCGATTTTGATTAAAATACCATATATTTAACATATTTGCATTACAAAATATATACCTTGAATTTTCTGTGACAGCTTCCTCTGAGTAATTGAAAATTCGTTTCTTGTTTCTAAAACAGAAGTCAGCCTTATCGTTTGCAAGAATGTCTGACGCAAGGCGCTCTATCAGTACATGCAGGGAATTAATTATTTAACATTGGTAAAAAAACACAGACAAGCCACATGCCAGGACAATTTATAATATACAGGATGAACCATTTAAGTTGAGATTATACAATATCTCCAAAACTGAGCATTGTAGGAACAATTGTATGTAATAAAATGTGTTTGATATAACGGGAAAAGTAAATGCCATTAGTCGTGTTTTATTTGGAAGCCATTGTGATGGTAAACTTTAGGGTCAATTTAAATTTACCCTAATTGTAGGTTCCCATTAAAACATTAAATTTACCCTAAAATGACCATTATAGCGCCCTCCAAACAAATCACGACTAATAGCATTTACTTTACCCCATAACATCAAGCAACTTTTATTAAAGACATTTCCTTCTACACCGTTTAGTTTTGGAGATATTGTACAGTGTCATCCTAAATGGTTCATCCTGTATGGTATACATTACTGAGACATGTGCAAAGGTATGAACTTCTAGTTGAACTGTTGGTTGGACACAAACAAATTTCATTATGTAAGAAGGTCTACAGATCTTATGCAGGAGGAGAACAAGCGATGTCCAGTTTTAATGCATTCACACACAAAGCTCATTACAAATCATATTGGGCCGGCAAAGACGATGTTGCTCACACAAATAGTATCGGTATTCAGTTCCGATGACCTTAGATCACCATACACCTCCGTACAAAACATTCTGGTCAACGGCATCTCCTCGCAGGATCTCCATGCATGGAACGTCCTGAAATCCCAATACAAGTTCAAAATTCTATACACGTGAAACGGAGACGAAGGAAAATGAATACATCCTAAGGAAACAAGCAAATCGGTGAAAACCTCGTAAGTTCACTGGCCCTAGAAACAGGCAAGGTATAAGCACCGACACTTGAGCCATGTTGTACGATCAACTTAGCATGTACATAAACACCAATAAGTGTCAGTCACACTCTTAAAAGGCGCAGAGAGCATTATAGCACTGTGCTCACATTTCACACAAACACAATCCCTCAAAAAGGTTTTCTACTCAACATGAAAATCATTTTTCTAGCAATTTACGGAGATAAAACTCTCATTTTTCTGAGCAGAAATGCAAAATTACAGTAAACTTTGCGTGATATAGGTTTTTTTCCCAGGTTTTACACTGATTAATTCTATAATCTGAGCGTTTGGTGTTTACAAAGTTAGCTCATTCCTCTATTAGAGAATTGGTTTTATACAACACCCGGTATTGTCGTAGAAATATGACATAAACTAACAGTGAAATGTATTTTCTAAAGACGTAAAAGGAGAGGTTTAGTAAAAACGCTTATAGAATCCGATCTTGACTCTTTCTCCCTTTGGTTAAAAACGTATTTTCACCGCAGTTTTTTTAAGTAGTATAAGAAAAGATTTGATCTACTAAATTGGTGTCAAATAATGTTTAAAACACCACACATAAAAACTTTTAAAAATTGGGAAACTTTCAAATGATATCTGATGTTACGTTCACGTGATTATCTACTCATTGTGATTTATTTTCATATTAGTTCTATAAATTATTCTTACGAAAATTTGTTTTTCTATCTACTTAATGTTAATGGAGATAAATCTTTTGAGAAATAGGTAGTTTCAGCACATGTCGGTGAAGGTAAAAGGAGGATGAAGGAAACTGAATTGCTATATTTTGAACCTAGAAATTCCATAATATTTCAATGACATCGTGAGAAACAACTGAATAGCAACATTGCTTTAAAAAACCAAAAGTATTGGAAAAGTCAAACAAAACATAACGATATCTTGGAAATGGCTAATCATACAAAAACTTATTGGAAATACGGAATTCTTCATATTTTTGTGTATGGTTTTGTCTGTCTCTTAAGGTTTACCAGTTACATAAACGTTACAAAATTTATTTCGAATGAAAGAATTTTACAGGCTATCACCAGAAAATTCCAAATATATTTTTGTTTTTCATGTAAATATCTTATACCTGGTCGGTTTTAATAAAAATCCTTAGTATTTTAAAGAACATTAAAAATTTAGAAAGCTTTATATCTAAAGAGTAGTTCGACTAGTTTGGCGCGAGTAAATTGTCCTGAAAAGTCTTATATTACATCTTTGGAAAATGCTGAACGTATATATAAAGTTTTATATTTATTTTAAGTTCCGATAAATTGCTAATAGATTCGCATACTGACATTTTCCTAAAAGTGTTTTAGTTTTTGTTTGAGGGTTAAAACCATTATTTGCGGTTAAATCTCGACATCTTACTGGGTTGGATATAACATTTCCTATTATCAACTTAAGGTAGGTGTTACAGAAAATAAAAGAAAATTGCACTGATGTTTTGCACTCGCAATACTTCTCAACTCTTACATACTACTTTTAAAAACGCTTATTCTACATCTATTTCATGTTAATCGAGATAATATATTTGCAGAAAATATATTATTGCTAATTTTCTTGTAGGTGCAAACGGAATATGGTAGCTTTTAAGCGACAGTAAAATATTTTATAAGCTGGTAGCTATGTAGAGCATTCCATTGTTTTTGCATGTCCAGGACATAAAAAAAACGAATAACGAATTCCCATTCGAAAAAGAGTATAAGTATTGGAATATTCAAACTAATAACAAGGAATATTTCGGAAATGGTTCATTCCACAAAATCAATATATTATAAATTGTGTGCTTTAACGAGCTCTACATTGTTTGTGTAGTAAAATTGTGTATCTCTTACGGTTTACCAGTTATGCAAAAGCCGTTCAGAATGAAGATAACTTTTGGGGACATTCCAAAAAAATTCAAAATATACATTTCATTTGTAATGAAAATATCCTAAATATGTGATGTTGTAGTCAAAATCATTAGAGCCAATGTTGCAAAAGTCCAAATTTTCGAAAAATGTTCTATGTAAAGGGTAGTTTAAAATGTAGGGATTTTCTTTAAAATCTTCGTGTCGCATCTTTGATAGATACTTAACCTAAATACCAAGTTTGGTACTTATCCAAATTATCAAAATATATATATATATTTCCGGTGAAATCTCGATATCGAATATTTGGCTAGAATGCAATACTTTCTCTTCTTATTAGAGTTGTTAGAAAAAGTGATAATAAAAATCTATAAAAACATCAAGATGTGTGAAGCCTATTGTTTGTTCTTTCAGCAATTCAAACATTACTATTTGATCGCTATAATGTTTTTAATATGTAAACGAATATTTTCTGGAGTCATTGTTTGTTAGTTGTGACATATGGTCTCCAGGGTTTGTTACCTTTTCTGTTGAATCCCCGTTAAAACCAATCCACTCCGCTTGTTAAAAATTTATTTTGAGATGTAAGAGTGTAGTTAACGGACATGTTGAAAGCAGAAGGATTGGCAGAATAGGCTACGTTTCAGCATTCAAATATACGGATTGCTTTGTTGAATTAGGAATAACAATAGAAGCAGATCTGAAGAAAAGGATATTTTTATCCCTTTCAACCAGGGATGATGCAGAATGTGCAGTAGTTTTTTTCTTTTCCTCCAAGTAGTTTCATCTCCCACAGCAGACGGTTAAAATAACGACCTAGCTGTCTACTTCAGAATTATCATTGACTCTGGTATCCATTGTGAAGGGTAGCTCTAACGTCAGAATACATAATTCCCAGAAATCTAATTAACCCCGAATACAAGCATCCAATTATAGATACTCTAATTAAGTAAACCTTAGGAATTGATGAGAAAGAAATAATTACATGATTGTGTTCACTTATATTGCGTGTTTCTACTTTCCGTTCATTGCACACTTGTATTAATTTATTTTTAGCTTATTGGTGCTGTTTCACTTGAGAACATAGCTATTTACAAGTGCCCTTATCCAGCGACGAAAAATAAAATTATACCCGATGCAAAGATATATTCTTTCTCCCATCTTTTAACCCTCAAAGAAAAAGAGATCTTATTTATAGCACAGAAATAATCTGTAACTACAATGTTTGTATTTGGATATAAACATTTCTAATGCGATACATTCACACGACTTTATCTGCCATCTATCGTTTCTTAGTGGGCATACAAAATATTCTTAGAAAAGCTTATTTTTCTGTCTACTACATTTTAATTCAAATAACCCTTTGCAGAAATATATAGATTACATACTTCGTTATAGATATAAAGGGAACAGCGATAATCAAATGTTCAAAAACTGGAGCTGAATGCTGGCCTTAAAATTCCATACTGTTTCCATGCAATTGCGAGAAACAACTGAATGTTGATAGGACTTAAGAGGATGACCAAGAAATGAACAATTCGAACCCTTAATAACGGATATTTCAAATTCCTTGTGCCACATAAAGATTATACAAGATTTCTTGCACACGAAGTGGACTTCACAGGCTATTCCCAGAAAACTCAAGATATACATTTTATTTGCAATATAAATATACTTAGTATACGGTACTTTGAAAGAATTGTTATAATTACGAAAAATCTTTCATGAAAGCCGTAGTGTGGAATGGGGGATGTTCCTTAAAACCCTGGTGTCGTATCTTTTTAAGGTACGAACCTAAATACAAAGTTTGGTAATTATCGAACTTAACGATTTTTAATTATGCTGTACAATAACAGGCGCACACACTGTCCTTTTTCTAAAAACGCTTTTTTACTCGGGGGCCTCAAAACGTACATTTCCGGTGAAATCTTGATATCTAATTTTTTTGGTGTACTACAATACTTCCCCCTTGTTACTATATGTGGTAGAGAAAGTAATATAATCAGTACATTATAGATGAATTATCGATTAGAAATAAGAGTGGTTGCCAAAACCGTTAGGGGACACTAAATAATCGTGAAAATTGCCCCAAAAAATTACATTGATATTTAACTTCAGGATCTTCCACTAATGCTACACCAAGATTTTCAAGAAATTTCCCTACGCTGAACTAGCGTTTACAAGGAACAGTTTGTTATTTTGTAAAGTTTTTTAGTAAAGCTCCGTATGTTTAAGATATTTGCATGACAATAACTATATCTTCAATTTTCTGGAAAAAAACTTGTAGTCCTCTTCATTCCGCAAGAATTTTGTGTAATTCGTAAAGCGTAAGGGAGAGCCAAAATCTTAATACACAAAAAAAGTGGATTTCTTTAAAGCACAAAACTTGTGTCATTTTTATGGGGTTAACCATTTACGAAAAATTCTTAGTTGTGGTTTTTAGTTTTCAAATGCTTTATGAATTTTAAAATGCAAATCTTATTTCTTTTCTTTTTTGTGTTCATGATATACAACAAAACTGAAAAGCCATCACTAAAGCGACCCACTTTTAGAAGATTTGAGTGTCGCTTTAGTTAACATCATTTTTCTTTTACCTACAAAGAAATGTGTAAATGTATGCTGAAAGTTTACTAAATTACCAAGAAATATGTGAAATTATAACATTTCATATGTGAAAAAAGCGTTAAAGGAAGATTTAGTACAGAAGTAAGATTGGAGTGTTGTCTTTAATTTGATATATACTTTACCACCCTCTGGAATTTCTTTAACCCTTTACAGCAGAATTTATTTTCTACTGCGACTTGATGGTATATGGTAAATACTTATGCCCTATATCTTTCCTTAATCTTGGTTCGTAGCTCAACAATGCACATAACTCGCCAGGATTTCGAATCCTGGCTTCGTACAACCAAGTCTGTAACAAAGCATGGGGTGGATCCACGTAAAATAAATGGTTACTAACTTTGATGACAGTTTTAGCACTGTATATGAAGTCGTGCTTTGAATTTATATTAAAAAAGGATACAACGGAAAGAAATTCTTTGTTTGTGTTCTTTTTATGCTAATATAAACTTTAAAGAAGTATATAACATAAAGGTGAAAAATTATTCGAATTTAATCCTTGAAAGTCAGTTTTTAACCAACTTCCAACAACACACAGGTATACACAATGATCCCATATGGCAGCATTAGGCTGGAAAGGGTTAAAAGTTTTGTGCATCCTTTGGAATCAACCTGTATATTACCCAGAATTTACCATATTTTACAGCTAAAGTAATAGGAACACTGCACATGCATACGTTTATTTGTTGAAGTTAAATGCACCGTGCAATTTTGTTTGTGCAGTGCTTGATCCGCTAAGAATATGTAAGAAAATGCGAAATGTATAAAACATATTAAGAGCGACCTGAGTCCTGGACCATAAAATTTACCGCGCCATTGAAAATGTCACTAATGGATACTCTGTGCAAGAGGTAAAGCACAGGCAGAAAATTTGTCAAGCTTCTAGTGGGGCATATAGAATACCGGACATAAAACATGCGTTATTGCAGATGTCAGAAAATGTAAAGTGTGTTTCATTATTTCTGTTTTATTACAGCTATAAGCTTTTATTTTATTGGTATTCCAAGGTAGGAAGACGCACTGAACTGAAGGTTGCTTTTCTCCTGTGTGTTTAACCACAGAAAACTAGAAAAATGTTCACAACACTTGGTAAACGTTTACGGGCTTTGTTTTGTAATCGAGTTAAAACAATTTTGGCATTCACCAGATTAGGCCGAGGTGAAAAGCTTCCTAAGATATGCTAGTTTTACCTCCTCTACCACGTATCTAATAGGTACACGAAGTACTGCATTTCACTAAAAAATTCCATAACTAGTTTTCACCGGAAATACACGTTTTGAGAACCCCTGCATTTAAATTATTTTTAAGAAAATGCGTTTGAACTGGATAACTCCAACACGAAACATTTCAGAAATACCAAAATATAACTTTTAATAATGTTGATTAAAATACCATATTCCTGCATTTTAAATTTATACCGTAATTATCGACACGAAGATATAAATAATTAAATAGAGAAATGAAGTAAGATAGGGAACTAATTGCATTAAATGACTTCCATATATTATATCGATGTATAATGTGACAAACTTGACTTGAAAGATTTGTCCGAAAAAAAGTCATTAGCAACAGCCGAGTAACGAACGCATTAGCATAAAAGTTCCTGAATCCAATTAGGATTGGGTTGTCTACGTTTGAGCAGTCACGTAGGTCAGAATACTGTAAAAGAGAAAGATAAATAAAAGTCTTAGATTTGGGGAGGTTCCGCACAGTAGCAGTTTCAGAGACGCAGTGTAGATTTTTCAATATCGGGGCGCATATGTAGGGGCGTTTTTAGGGGTATTGAGCTGGGCTGAGCTAAAGTTAATAAAAGAGCGTGTATTGCTGGTAAAATTAGCGTCTTTCTATAGTTTTCTTTCGCGTACAGCCTACGGGCTTAGTCTTGTACAGTGATGGGCAGTGCGTAACACCTAGTACCGCGCTGGGTGGTAGCCGCGAGGGGCTTTGCCGGTAAGCATATTGGCGACTCATGACAACTTGTGCATCTAGCTTTTTTAATTGCGAAACAGTTATTTCAAACCCTAAAGCTGATATTACAGAATTTAGCAGGCATACTAGCTCAATGGTTATAATTTCGAGTTCATAATTAGTTCCATTCTTTATCTTCAAACGGTCTGCAACTCGCTTCAGTAGCTCAAGTATCACATCACGTTAACATATTTTGGTCAATTTAAAGGAATGTTATACTTTTACGTTACTTTAAAACCTTTAGTATCAAAACAAGTTCTGTTTTTACTCTGATTTTCCAAAACACTCCCTTCCACGTTTCATCTCGCTGTTATTCGTCCCCCTCAGGTATATTATGCAATTTATTACGTGGGATATTTCCAATACTTCCCGCTGCCGTTTCCATTATCTCTGTAATGTTATCATATGCGAGGCTTTTATTCATCGTTTCATCTCTGGGATAAACCTCCTCACTGCTATGCACCTACGTGTAAACAATGTAACTACTTCTCCTCCTTTTAACAGAGTAAACATTCTTTTTGCTCTCATTCAGATATCTAAGACGACCAGCAATCGTTTGCAAATCGATGTACTACAGTATAACTCCAATTATACAGATTATTGGGGCTTAATCTGATATGGATAATCAAATATTTGGATAATTGCATAAATCATGAAAAAAGGTAATTTTTTTTAAAAAAAAAAGACTGATGTGTTGCACTCACATGAGTTTCCCTACTCTTGTACAAACACTTTCTACAAATGCTTATTCTACTAGATGTTAATTGAGGTAAACGTTTGCAGAAACTTATTGCTAATTTTCTTGTAGGTGCAAGGGGAATCTGGTAGACTTTAAGCGATAGTCAAATCTTTTAAGAGCTGGTTGCTATGTGGAGCATTACATTCCCCGTGCATGTCCAGGACATAAAAACAAGAGTAAGGACTTCCTATTTGAGAAAAAGTATAAGAATTGTAAAATTGAAAAAAATAAGGAACATCTCGGAAATGGTTCGCTCCACACACACACACACACACACACACACACACACACACACACACACACACACACACACACACCAAAAAATGTATATGACATAAATGTTGTGTTTTAACGAGATCTACATTCTTGTGTAGTAACATCTGCTCTATCTATTACGGTTTACCGCTTATGCAAAAGTCATTCAGAATGAAGAGGGTTTTCGGGGACATTCCCAGAAAATCCTAGATATACATTTCATTTGCCATAAAAATATCTTATCCATATGATATTGTAATCAAAATCATTAGAGCCATTTTGAGAAAATCAAAATGTTCCAAAAATGTTTCATGTAAAGGGTAGTCTGGAGTGAAGTGATTTTCTTCAAAATCTTCGTGTCGCATCCCTGGAAGATTCCAAACTCAAATACCAAATTTGGTGCTTATCCGACCTTTCGTTTTACTGTTCACAGACACGCATAAGGACATGTTTCCAAAAATACTTTATTTGGATTCAGGGAACCTCAAAACATGTATTTCCGGTGAAATCTTGGTATCGAATTTTTGGATGGAATGTAATACTTCCCCTAATCACTATACGTAGTAAGGAAAGTAAAATTATGAGACACGTTTGTTTTAACGAAATCTCACGTTTATGTAGTACAATGCTGTCTACCCCTTAGGTTTACCATTTATACACAAGTCATTCTGAATGAAGAGAACTTTTACGGACATTCCCAGAAAATACAAGATAAACGTTTCATTTGCCATGAAAATATCTTAAGCATATTATAATTTAATCAAAATGTTTAGAGCCATTTTTGAGAAAATCATAATTTTCGAAAAATTTTCCATATAAAGGGTAGTATGGTATGATAAATTCTCTTGAAACTCTTCGTGTCGCGTCCTTGAAGGTTATAAACTCAAGTAGCAAGTTTGGTATTTATCCTACTTTTCATTGAGTTATGCTGTTCACAGACAGACAGACAGACATTCTTAGAAATGTTTCCAAAAATTCCTTTATTTTGATTCAGGCACCTCGACACATATATTTCAGGTGGAATCTCGGCATGGAATTTTTGTATGGAATACAATAATTCCCCTGGTTGCTATATGTAGTAGGGAAACTAAAAAGGTGAATTTGTTTATACTGTAATATAATTTATGCTCAACCATGCGAAAATGTAGTATTTATACGAGTGGTAGCAGTACTTTAATTGGCCTCATTAAAGTACACCTGTTCATTAAATTATTGATATACTGACCAATCAGAATTGGCCACTTAACATTGTAAAAGCGCAAGTATCGATTATTCTGCGTAGTACGTCTCACAACGCTGGCAACTTTGTTTGACACAGGTGCTACAAGGTCATTGTTTGTAACCATAGATAAAGGAATAACGATTTTAACACATCATTAACACCAGAAATGAATACTTATGAAACCTTTAATTTAGATACATGGTTGATCATAAACAGTCGTATGAGACTTGACTATAATGGTGATCAAAATGCTCGTATGATAATTATTAACCTCGCTTTGCTTGCTGGGTTAATAATAATACTCGTGTTTTAATTACCACCATTATAGTCTCGTTGCATAATATACTATTAATGAATACAAAACACTATTTCTTACATTTCATATATTACTGTATTTCCATAAAGTGTCACTTCTTGAACATATCGGTGAGAGTTAGTGGTTTTGCTGACTTAAATATTTTCGTGAGTCAAGTCTCGCATACGCTTCAGAGAGTGGCTGTATATTCATTGATTTTGTTTTCTAATACATTCGCTGGGGATTAATTTTAGAACCATTAAGGAACGTACAGTACTTTACAACTTTGTACTGAAATAAGTGTTGAACACCAACTCTTTGGTTTAATAAAGTAATTTTAGTCATAAACTTAAGTATAAGGCGGAAACAGCCTAACTGGACCAGAGCCTACACTTTTTATCGGCCTCCCAAACGAGGACACACACTGTCCAGGACGTACAACAAAGCCCAGGGCAAACGCCTGACTAGAGGCAGAGGATCCACGGATATGAGTGAGAGACCAGGGCAGATGATCAGCTACACGCCCAGAATGAGTGCGAGGATGCAGATAAGAGATGAATGGTAAAAAAGTGATGATGGAACAGCGGCATGTAAGATAGTTTTTAAAATACCATGTACAAGAGATTTGCAATTTTGATATGATGTAGCGTGTACGTGTGTGTATTCTCACGCCAGAGACATTATTGTGTCGTTGGCGACAGTATTGTTGGGGTAATTCTTTCGGCTGAGGTTTTGAAGTTTCGTCTGGCGTGGCGACTCGCCACCTTCTAGCTAGTGATCCTAGCTAGCGGTGGAGCGTGGGGGAAGTGAGCATTGTTACTTCTTTGTGGTGTGCATTAGCGTCACTTTTAGAGTGAGTGTCTGGTAAGCAATTCTTCCTTTTTATCTTTTGTGTGTGATGTAGGGGCACCGTGCTTATACTAAATAAACCACAGGTAATGTGAGTAATGTAAACTTCTGTGTATTTTGTTATAACTATCCCACTTCTGTGTATTTTGTTATAACTATCCCACCTCTGCTCTAAAATGAATAGTTTAAACTTTTGGTCCTCTTGCTACCCCTGCAGCTATGCCTCCCAATGTTTATGCTGGGGGAACTAAAATCTAGGTGCAAACCTTTTGGCCTCACCCCGGTATATACGAATATTTTTCAAAAATTTGTAAAACTGATAAAGTAAAAGATTTGAAAAACCACCAAAACACATAAATTCTGTTATTATTATTTGATTTCGTGGCAAAAAAAAATGCATTTTTCCGTCTATTAATTTGGTTGCTAGTATTTTTAAGCTGCAGACGAATATCTTCTTGAGAGGGGTTGCAGGTTTTTAAAGAAAGGATTAATGATTACTTTTCCAACATGACCTGGCACGTTGTAGGTAAGGGATGGGAGAGGGTTTCGATATGTTTGCATTTTTATCTAATTCCTATAAATTTAAATAGCAACCCAGTTGCCATTAATATTATTTAATCAACTGGGAATCCTATATGTTAGGAGCCCCTTGGGTATATCGTTTTGAAAAATGCATTTCAGTCACTCGTATTTTTATTAGTCAACAGCAGAAACCTATAAAATGATATTCTATCCTCTCAACCTTGCGTTTAATTAATTGGACAAAAGAGAGAACTTCTCAAGCTTGCAGAATCCAGAATATCGATGTAAGAGATGAGGTTGTTCAAGCACCACCAGTTTTCGTGATAAAGACGTTTTTTATCCGGACATATTGACATTTAATAACAGAAAACTTCGACAAGTGTAGCGTTATTTCCTACATTTATTTTAATTAGTACAATTTCCCTCGAGAGTTTGGATATACGTTATGAAAGGTAACGACGAGTGCCCTCAAGGCATTCTAAGGCACGGCTGGTACACGCCTATAGGAATCTTCTGTTAATGGAGTTAATCATGCAGGAGTTGACGAAAGCGAACACGTGAATCTGCAAACAGTGAATGTCTTAATTACGCTTCCTCCTTTCCCCATATCGCAATGACATTATTTAATTGACGTAATTGCAATTAAGAGGGAAAATAATTAACGTGCTTTTTGTACAATACGCAAACCTCGTTTTATTTTATATGTCTCTTTGTAGTGGATTCACCGTTACAATGTTTTGACCGCAATTTAATTAAAAATAACTACTAATGAACCGTGTGGTATTCCGTTACTCATATTACAGGGAAACAGTTCAGCTGTCCTGCATTTCTTTCATTACAGGACAGACCTGTTTCTGAACGATAATAAAAACAATCCCACTTCACTTGATCCACATAAGGTAGTATTTAAGCCAGTTAAATGCATTATGAAAAGCACGAACAATAGTAGTGTATTCGCAATTTAATGGGAAAGGATTAATTGAATGTTTACTCTAATTCTTTTCAAGTCGTAAATTCTATTCTACGATTGCTTTTCTTGTTGTGGAACGGTTCACTCATAATTACAATAATATTCTGATATAATCCGCTAAAATATGAACAGGTTCTTAATTTTGTAACGGATATATCGTGTGCCTGACTAGCAGGCGTGTTCTTCAGCGGCGGCCGATTGTTTAGGTGGGAGAGATACGAGGGTAGTTCTTTGTCCCCGACGAAATTCCAAGAACGCCTTCCAGACGCAAGGAGACACTTTTTCGTGTTTCTTCCCCCGCCTCCTGCAAACTAACTCCGATGACTGTACAGGGTGGACCCTTTAATTTAAGACTGTAAAATATCTCCAAAACTAAGCATTGTAGAAATAAACGCCTTGATTAAAAGTGGCTTAATATTATGGAAGAAACTAAATGCCATTAGTCGTATTTTATTTGCAGGACGTTCTGATGGTCATTTTGGTGTCAATTCAACCTTTTAAAATACGAACCTAACGTTTTGTATTGTTTTCTCATTCTTCATAAAAAAAACTAAACAACATTGTCATAAAGCACTTTGCAATTGTTTTTGCATCGACGTAAATATAAATGACAACAAAAATTCTGAATGGCTGTGTACTAAGAGCGCAATGAATGGTTGGATCATTCATGGATGGTCATTTGAGCGTCATATTACGTTTCGTAATTGGGAGCCAATTTTTTTATTTTGTTTTCTTATTCCTCATCACAAAATAAACAAATTCTATACACTATTTTCTAAGAGAAGACAACATACAAAACGAGGGTTCCCATTTGATAAAAAATTAAATTGAACCTAAAATGACCATCATAACGTCCTCCAAACAAAACGAGACTAGTGGCATTTATTTGATATCAAGCTAATTTTATTCAAGCCATTTCTTTCTACAACGTTTTGTTTTGGAGATATTGCATAATTCCAACTTAAATGGTCCACCCTATATATCGGCGACCGTGCTTGTAGTTGACGATGTGACGTAAAGTGCGGGTTACTCAGTGCTTTCAGCGAGCGAGTGTAGTGCGAGAAGTCGGGTTCTGTGTTCGACATTTAGTGAGCGGCTGGAAGCGAGAAAATGCTGTTTCGTTCGTTATGCATTACACCGCTACGCGCGAAGAAAAATTTAAATGAAAACTTAGCTAAGTCACATTAGAGAAGTGGAAGTGATAACTAAAACCTACATATTATTACATTAATTGATTTAATTTTTCTCGTTTAAATTGCGCTATGAATACAATCTTAGGGTTAACGTGAAACATAGAAGATTTAAACATCTATAAATTATTTGTATTAGAACGTTGTATCTGAGAATCTGTGTTCAAAATACTTTTACATAATAGATTCAAGAAGCAAGTTACTTTAAAGCAAATTACACAACATTTCCTTCAAATTAGTTCCCTTCCGCAGTAACATTATTCAGCCACCGCGTGTAAAGAGACAGGAAGCACACTTGGAAACTATTTTCAGATAACTGTCATAGTGCTCTTGTCGCATGTGCAGCAATTTCTTCAGCGTACGAAAGTTTTCACTCTCCAGATGATATTTCTACTTTCTCTACTATGTATAGTAAGTGGGAGAAGTATTGCATTCCACCCAAAAATTCGATACCGAGATTTCACCGCAAATACATGCTTTGAAACCCCTGAATCCAAAAAACATTTTTGGAAACATGTCCGTGTGTGTGTGACTGTGTGTGTCTGTGAACAGCATAAATCAGAAAATAACAGTCCGATAAACACCAAATATGGTATTTAGGTTCAGCATCTTCCAGAGATGCGACACGAAGGTTTTCAAGAAAATCCTCCCACCCAGACTAACCTTTACATGGAACATTTTTTGAAAATTTTAATTTTCTCAAAAATGGCTCTAACGATTCTGATTAAAGTATCATATGTTTAAGATATTTTCATGACAAATTATATGTATATCTCGAATGTTCTGGGGATGTCTCCAAAAGTGTTGTTCAATGTGAACGAATTTTGCATAACTGGTAAAACATAAGAGATAGACAAAATTGTACTACACAAAAAATGTAGATCGCGCTAAAATACACAATTTATGTTATATACATTTTTTTTGTTGGGTCAACCATTTTTGGGACAATGCTTGTTATTCCCTTAAATTTTCCAATACTTATACTTTTTCTCAAATTCGTTATTCATTTTTACTTTCTCTACTACGTATATAAGTAGGGGAAGTATTGTATTCCACCCAAAAATTCGATACCGAGATTTCACCGGAAATACATGTTTTGAGACACCCTGAAACTAAAAAAGCATTTTTGGAAACATGTCCGTGTGTGTGTGTGTGTGTGTGTGTGTGTGTGTGTGTGTGTGTGTGTGTGTCTGTCTGTCTGTGAACAGCATAACTTAGAAACGAACAGTCGGATAAACACCAAACTTGGTATTTAGGTTCAGTATCTTCCGGAGATGCGACACGAAGGTTTTCAAGAAAATTCCTCCACCCCAGATTACCCTTTACATGGAACATTTTTCGAAAATTTTAATTTTCTCAAAAAGGCTCTAACGATTTTGATTAAAATTTTATATGTTTAAGATATTTTCATGACAAATAAAATGTATATCTCGAATTTTCTGGGAATGTCTCCAAAAGTATTCTTCATTGTGAACGGTAAACCATAAGAGATAGACCAAATTTTACTACACAAAAATGTAGATCGCGTTAAAATACACAATTTATGTCATATACATTTTTTGTTGAGTGAACCAGTTTCGAGATATTGCTTGTTATTCCCGTAAATGTTTCAATACTTATTTTCTGAAATGGGAATTCGTTATTAATTTTTTTGTCTTGGATATGCAAAGAGTATTAATTTGCGGGAAAGGGAATGGTGCTGCACTTAGCAACCAGCTATTAAGAGATATGTATGTGCTTAAAGTCTATTGTTTTTCTATATTGCCCTTGTAAATATATATTCCCTTACATCTACAAGAAAATTAGCAATAAGATAAGAGTCTGCAAATGTTTATCTCGATTAACATGAAGTAGATGGAGAATAAGCGTTTGTAAAAATAGTTTGTGCAAGAGTAGAGAAAGTCATGTGAGTGTAACACATCAGAATTTTTTGTCCTGGTAATGCAAAGAGAATGGAATACTCCACATAGCAAACACCTCTTAAAATATTTGACTATCACTTCCTAGCAATTCCCCTTGCATCTACAAGAAAATTAGCAATAAGAATAACATCCCGATATTTCGATTAACATGAGGCATATGGAGAATAAGCGTTTGTAAAAATTGTTTGTACAAGAGTAGAGAAAGTCATGTGAGTGTAACACATGAGATTTTTTTCATTGCTGCTTCACCATAAGCTTCTTCTAACATTCTCAATGTCTTTGAGGGAGACTTGTGCAATAAAACACACACCTTTGATTTAACGTTGCTCTATTGCCGATATTATTAAATGCGATAAACGAGCATGCACATGCAGGAAAAATTGTTTCCACGAAAAGATAACAATCGCTACTATTGCTAAGAAAATTCAAATGGCTATTAACATGGACGTTACCAACACTTAATAAAATACTCTTTATTTTCGTATGCATTAAAGAGAAAATAAAGAATTCAGGGAAACTTTTAAATCTAGGATTAGACAGGTCTTGCTGCTTGTTGGGGAAAGTCATTTTCAGAAATTACTTTTTAATACCGGCATTCCTCAAGCTTAAGTAAAGCGTTTGTGCTATCTATCAATGACGTAAGAATTAAGGGTGCATTTAAAGTTAGCTGTCGAGGACAGTGAATGTCTAAAAAATAAAAAAAAATTGTTATTTCTAATTACCGGTCATTTCTACATTGAGCATGTTCGAAAGCGAATCCTAAATGCTCCTTGTTATCGTTTATCAGAAATCTATATATTTTAGGCAACTTTTACAATTATTGGGATATGTATATAAAAAGGAGAATTACATAGCATTGTTCATATCTCCAACAATTATAACATATCATAAACATTAATTTAGATTAGTAAATACAAATTTGCCAAGCGGGATAGCTCAGTCGGTAACGTTTGTGACCCGCGTCGTAGGTTCGGGAAGTCGTAGGTTCGATTTCTGTGGCCGACATTCCTGCCCTGTTTTTTTTTGTTGTTTCCCCGGCTCACCAAACGATATCCTGTCCCTTCACTTCATCTCCTTTCACTTCACCTTCATATGCTTGGTTTTCTTCAGGGTTGCAAGTGTCGGCGGGAGGTCTCGGCGTGTGTATGGCAGGAGAAAAGGATGCTCTAGGTAAACCTTCGTCCCCAGACTACGAGCGGTATTCGGGTCCTGGGTCTCTCAGGGGACGTGTAATCCCACAGGGTGGAGGAGTCCAGGCTGCATCAGACAGCACCGGAGAGTTGAAATCTGTAACTGGTAGGGACCCTGCTCTCAGCCTGTCTTGCCTCCTGATCCGACCTCCTTTGTCTCCTGTAATATCATCGCTCCCTCCTTCGGTCGCCGCGTCAGGGGCTAGGCATAGATGATCTGCGTATCTCGATGTGCTTCTAGTCCTATTCTATCCTAAACCACATTTTAGCAACTCTATGAATTATTGTTTTGACAACCTGTAAGGGACAGATTTTAATTGAATAGAGGCTCGCAGAAGCAGGCTAAGCAATGGAGTAAAGAAAAGTAAGCTTTTTGTAAATGCCATTAAACAAATCGCCCATGGGTTCTAGCATACACAGAAATAAAGCAGCAATACAGGTGTCTTACACAAGCTCGCCACCAGCGTGGCCTCCTATGTAAAGCACAAAACCTAATTTGGCTATAATAAAACAAAATAGCATAGTTTCAATAAAATATAATAAAATTACAAGCGTTGTATCACATCAAAGAGATTTCCTTGCAGTTAACCGAGCTCAGAGGCAATAAACTGCAGTTTCAGCAGTAGATCGCAGCATCATTTTATTTTATACAATCCTACATTAAAAACACGTATAGTATTCAATTCCGTTCATAATTGGAGCACTGTCGCACGCACACCAACAATAGCAATGACGTAATGCCGGTATTTCAAGTTGCCGTGGGTTATGGAGAGAAGAGGAAATTATTTTGTGATATTCTCTTCTTTGAGCAACGAAGATGTAAAAAGCTCTGATGCAACATACAGGAATTAAGATCTTAATTTATAATCACTAGAGAGCGGATTAGAGTGAATTGGTCCTGATTTCAAGTTACCAATGCAGAAAGAGTATAATGTTTTGGCACTTGTCCCCTGGGTACAGACAGTGGGTAAAGAAATATACCGTAGCAGGCATCATGTTCCGCTCCATAGAGTAAAAATATATCAGAAAGTGACATAAGTGTATTATTCCATGCATCTATTACCTCTTGCGATGTCGAAAGAAGTTTCTCACGATGTAGCCTTTGTTTAAGACGGAGAACTTCACTTTCGAAATCTCCGCATGTACATTATTGCACACTACAGTGCACAGACTATGTAGTATTCACTTTGCATATGTATAAGATGTAGTGCTGTATAAGGGAATAAAAACATTAACAATATCATGTACAACACAGTATAGGCATTCTTGTGATACAATCTGTCGAGCATTGCAGATACGCGCCCGTTGTTTACATCTGAACTCACCCTCTCTCCTTCAACATAAACACACTACAGTACAAGGTAAGTTAACCTCATAAAAACGGTCACTCTGATTCCCCCCTTAGTAATTACTTACCATCCTGTGCTGATAATACACCTGCTCATTTATCTCACAGGAAGGGAATATGTACAGTCGCCTCTTGGTTATCGATTCAACACGCTAGGTAATAACAACTGAAATTAAGCAAGAGAAGCTAAGATTTTATTATGAAGGTGCTCTCACTTATTTCAACGATGGATATCGGATCACTTCATGAATAGTTTCCTACAATTCATAATGCTAGGATTGGGGTTAGTTCAACGGAGTGGACACCTAGTACCTCGATCCGTAAGGGATTTTATGTGCGAACAACCCCGGGAGGAACGGATGAGATGAAGGGGCCGTAGGAGACGTATGGGCCAACGCAGACGACAGAGATGCGCAGATTTCTCTAATAGTTACTGGCTTGACCACTCAGCCAAAAAGCGCTCTGCGGCGACCCACCCAAGCCACTGGGGGGCGGCCGACAGGCTCGAACGGCTACCATCTGACGGGGACAAGAAGGAGTTCAAAGCACCATCTGTCCGCTACCGACCAACACACAACCCCGAAGTCACCTGTAACGTAAAAAGGGAGATGAAATGAGTGGAAATGGGAAGGGGAGAGGAACAGCCGTTGTAGAAGACATTACTTCAGCATTCGCTTTGTCAACCAGGGAAAACCATGGAAATGCCCATGGTCAGAGTGGGCGGTCACCAGAAGTCGAACCAGGGCCTCCCGAATACCTGCTATTGAATATGCTAAAATTACATAAAATGCTGTATCCAATATTAATATAACACTTCTGAAAATTGTCGCACGAACGAGGGACAGTACGACAAACCTTTCCACGTGTTATAAGCACAAAGATTGTCTACTTGTTGTATAAGTTATTATGTATTTTTAAAACTTAACTTGCGATCACCCATTCAACTTTACCTTAATGTATCCAGTGCCTGTATACTTTTATAACATTTATCAAAACTGAGGTAACATGAATCGCTGTAGAATTTCTCAAAAAATTTATTTAAGGAACTGATATTTACTGGATTTCGTTGCATTGAACAATATAGCATACTAAGTACAAAACGCTATTGCAATTTTAACATTGCATGTTTTCTAGAATGCTTGCTTAGACAGCTTCATTCCATTCTCAGGCCTATTTATTGAACCTATAATGGTAGCATTCATGTACTTGAGATGTCTGAGGTATTATACAGAGTCGACCATTTAAGTTGAGGCTGTAAAATATCTCCAAAACTAAGCATTGTAGAAAGAAATGTGTAATGAAAGTTAGGGATGACTGAAAATTGCCACCACAGAGACGGGAACAGAACCCTGGACCGCAGTACGAAAGACGCTGCGCTACCACGGCGCCCCAATCCAATATGGTTATATTGCATATTTGCAAAAATTAATATATAAAAAGTTGGAGGATTTTATATAGAAGTAGTTGTTGTTTTGTTGTAGGAGGTTGCACCACGCTTTGGGCGTCAATTTGAAGAAGTATGTTTTTACTGCGTTGTTTGCTGCTATTTATGAAAAGCCGATTTGAATTTGTTACTATTGAAGGAGTTGTATCGTATTTCGACTATTGGGGAGCCGAATTTAAAATTCGTTGTAACCGCACGTATAGTAAAGAGTTTCCGGTAGCCTTCGCCCCAAATGTATGTTTAGGTGGCCTTTGCCCCAAGTTTAAAAAAATATTAATTTTGTAATTAAACTGTTTCTTTAAATATTTAATATTTATGTTTGCCTCGGCTGCGTCAGTGTTATTTTAGAGACATGAATATCTTGGCAGGGCGTGATGCGACAAGAATTTAGGGGTACACAGAGTTTTAGTTTTACTTCACTCCTTCTATTAATACTTGATACGATTAGAATAACACTTCACTGATATAGAGAGCTGTGAGATTCTTTTATTTAATGCTTGCACTTTTTAGCAAGTATACTATTTTTCGTTTTACATGAACACGTATTAAATCTCTCGAGGACGCACAAGCATCCATTACAATCGCTGTCTGCAGGCAACATGTATGGTTATGTGCACTGTTTGGAGCCAACTGACTTGATTACAACCGTCTAAGCTTGTATATTTCTGTACTTCAAATCTGTGATTGGCTAATCCTACTCCAATAGAATACCTTCATTTAATTAAAGATTTTTTCTCTGGTTGTTGATTGGCTACTTTATAAACTGTCACTAAAATTACATTATTGTTGCTCCAAGAATCACAAGTAGTACTGTTAAACTTTCTTATTCATTATTGACTCAAGGTTACCTCATTGTTGCCTCTTTGATAGCAACTTTTGACCTATTTCTCACAGCTTCTACATTATTAAATTACGTAATACATTCACATAACATTATTGAACATGTTTACAATAATATAAGCATATGCAGTGACTGTTACATACATTTTACAAATTATTGCCCACACGTATTGCTCCAAGGTGGGCTGTTATTGAATTTACATATTATATAATTTGACTGAAATCATTTAAGTGTTAATAATACTGCCTCAATATATCTCATGCACACCTGCATTAAGAGAGGCAAGAAAAACACACTCAGATGAGCAACTGAATGTAGGAAGTTCAAGTTTCCACTGTGGCAGCAGAACGAAAATTGGATCAAAAAGCACTATCGATGAAAAACTGATGTCAAATTACACAATGATTGTATAATTCCGAAGGCAGTGTTTCCAGATTGCTTGATGCAGAAACCAAGAAACAACCTGAAGACAGCAAGATCCTTCATTATCTGCCTGAATTGGAAATTAGATAAAATATGTTCTTGTTCATAATGTAGAGAAACCACTCGAGCACAAAAAGGAGGATTTTGCTTTGTCTGAAACCGCATTTCACAGTGTAACTCATTAGTGCGATATTCTCTTTGTTTTGTTTCACTTGGCAGAGTTGTGCATAATCTGAAGTAGCAAAATAATCTCCAGACTTCAGATTTTTGTTGCCTCCGTTGCAGCGAATGTACATTTGATATGTAGGGGATTAAGCCCTCCCTTACCGTGCATTCCTGCGAGAATGAAATGTAAATATCCAGGAGAAACAAGAGAGAATAGCGGAACGAAAAAAAGCAAGTGTAGAGTAATCTGACGGACGTAAGGTGTGACGTGGCAGGCAGGATGTGGAGTTATAGGCCGTGACAGGAGGAACCGTGGCCCAGTGACTACTTCGTCACAGTGACAACTCCCCTCTGCAAGAGCACGTCCTTCAAATTCAACCAGCGGTTCTTTGCATATTTATGTTAGTTTTGGTGCACTGACGAGGTCTTTGACACACATTAGGGTTTTCACAACTGCAGTCACTTCACCAGATGCACAACTGGAAGTGTGAAATCCGCCAAAATGGAACTGCCATAACCACAAAGGATTTCAAACTGTTTTCATCACACAGTCGAAATCAGCCTCTTTTCAAACTAAGATTAGCTCACGAAAATTAAAAATGTTTACTTAATAAAATCTTGCTTATTTGAAACTATAACATCAAATTACTTATGTAATACTGGCTATAAAAATTCTGTGTTACAACCACATAAGCTTCTCTAATCTTGTACAAACAATTTTTACGAACGTTTATTCTCCATCTACTTCAGGTTAATCGAGATAAATTTTCAGAAACTTGTTGCTAATTTTATTGTAGGTACAATGGAATATGGTAGGCTTTAAGGGGTAGTCAAGTCTTTTAAAAGCTGGTTGCTATGTGGAAATTAAATTGAATTTCCTTAAATTAAACTAAATTCAGACGCTCTTTAACTACTATGGTCCTTAGCATCCCACTGTATGTTGCGCGTGAAAGACCGGTAATTTTTCCCAGAGGCCTCTTTATCAGGCTTGAGATTCTTTTACGTGCCGTAAATCTATCGAGGTCCATTTCCCATGTAAACCTTGCATGACTTTGTCTACCACTTGTCGTTTATTTTTATAATCGTTTTTCCACATTCCATGCAAGTTAATCACTTTCTCCACTACGTACAATACTCAGGGAAGTCTTGTATTTTACCCAAAACTTTGATGTGGAGATTTCACCGGATACATATGTTTTAGACCCCTGAACCCAAAAAAACATTTTTAGAAAAAGATCCGTATGTGTGTCGGTGAACACCATAACTCAAAAAAGAAAAATAGGATAAATAACAACGTTGTATTTAAGTTCAGTATCTTCTAAAATACGATAGAAAAATTTTCAAGAAAATATTTCCAACCTAAGTACTCAGAACTGCTATGTTGAAATGCTTAATTTTGATTTTCTAAAAATTATGTCAACGATTTTAATTAAAATACCGTATATTAAGTATATTTACATGACATATAAAATGTTTATCTCGAATTTTCTGGGAATGGCCAGTGAGGTTCAGTTTATACGAAGGAACTTTGTATAATATTGTATAACTGGTAAACGTTATGCGATTAACTCTAAAAAAAAATTAATCTCTTTTTTTGTGGCACCAACCATTTCTGAAATACCGTTATTAATGTTGGAATTCAATAGATTCCTATCGATTTTCAATTGTTTCTCGCGATGTCATTGGAACATAATGGAATTTTAAGGCCAGCATATGGAGCCAAGTTCTAAAATCTTTGACTGTCGCTATTCCCTTATTATGTGTAACTAAATTTGTAATGTAGCTTTTTCGGAAAGACTTATCTCCATTAAAATGAATTATATAGAAAAATAAATGTTCATAGGCAGCATTTGTATACTCATTAATAAGCGATAGAGGGTAGAGAGTGTCATGTGAGTGTGATACATGAGGATTCTTTTCTGTTTAGTCACAGTAACTAATCATGATAAATATTCGTGGAAATGGTTTGTGGTGTTACAGATATAGGATGCAAAATTGAGGCTATGATCTACTGTTACTCTATAAACGCCTATATGCAATAATGGTGTTGTATATTCATTACAAGGTGTATTACTTGAAGTATTAGAAAATTCAAGCAAACAAAGAAAATATACCAAAAAACCTTTTAATCTGAACAACATATGTCGCCAAAATACATACACACACAGCTATGTATGCTCATTGCATGACCACAAAAAACAAATGAATGGCGACTTAGTATCTCAAAATAGTGTACTTGAAAATTTTTGACCAACTAGGAATATCTCAAAGTGATTAATGGTACAAAAATGTATTAGACATGCATAGTGTGTTCTGAAGATACTTTCTTTGAACAAGTTTTTGTCTATCTCATACGATTTATCGTGTCATACAAGATGTGCAAAATTAATTCTGAATGAAAGGATCCTCACGGATGATTTTCGGGGAATATTGATTTCGTTTCCAAATTACGTTGTTACACACGCAAACGAAGACACCCTTCTAAAATGATTGTATTTTATTCACTGACCTCAAAACGCGCATTTATGTTGCAATCTGAATATCGAATTTCATATTCGAATACAACACTTCTAAAAACACAACACTTCTAAAGTAATAAAGTGAAACTGAATTGTGAACATTAATGCAGATGTAACGATAATTCATCGTAAAATATGTACAGACAGCCAGACTGCTAGTTGCTTAATGTGTTTTCGCTCTATCTTTCCTTATTATTTTATTAACTATTCAATTTATATCCCGCCTATAAGTGCAACTTTTACCTTTGGAACATATTGCCAATCGACAATAGTTTTAACTCGTATAAAGTTATTGAATTTCTGGTTTTCTTAGGGTTTTATAAATTAGCTCTCTCACGCATTCACTCTCCCATTGATACTTCCAAACTTGAGAGTATAGGGAATAATCTTGGCTAGAGAAAAATTCTCAACTTCCAGATTTTAATCGAACCGAGACCCTGCGCACATGAAGTAGCTGTTCCACCGACTGAGCTACGGGAGCAGCCTTAAGGTTTATTACATTATTTATTTGGAAGCTGCATTTTCAGGTCTTACTGCTTTACATACCGGTATTAAAGTATTATGAAACAACGGCTTATGGCCCAAGGTTATCGGAAGGTAAACCTCAGGCAGTCGGATATAAACAAAGATAAGTCGCGCTCTCGCCCAACGTAAACACCAGAAGCTCTGTTGACAGATAACCAGAATTTTCTGCAAGTTTATTTCCTCTCGCTTCCAAAATATGTGTCCAGTTAGTTCTATGGATTTTCTATGGAAGAGATCGTTGGTGAGTAAGCGAGTTGATGAGCGCGTTTCTGCTGCGACATCAAGTGCGGTTCGTCGAGCGAGTTGGTGATGACTGCTGTGACGTTCGGCGAGTGCTACTGCGGAGCGTGAGATTGTAGGCTTGTGTTGGATTCCCCAGCGAGTGAGTCGTCCGGAAGAGGAGGCTACGTCACGAATAAAGTGAAGTACCGGGAAATTGTACTAGTTCCGCTAGTGAAGTGACAGGTTAACTGAACAGTAAAAGTTGAACCAGATCAAAAGCACTGAGAGTGAGAACTGAAAGAAGTGAAGGTTGAAAAACTGGATAAAGTCGCAATATATTACTATTTATGGCTCTGTTGTACTCAAAACAGGCACCTGTCAAAGTGTACATATTGTTCGCCATATAGACATGGTTTAGAATTTAAATTTTTACAATGAACTAGTCCCTCTTGTCACGAAAATCAGCGGTCATGAAGTTATTGGTAGCTGTTGCTGTGAAAAGTAAGAACCTTTGTTGAACTATTTTGTAACAATCTAGGAATGAAGTGCAGATTACATAGTTATTACATAGGTGTGACTGCAGAAAATTGTAATTTAAACAGCAGAAGAAGGAAAAGAAACTTTGAAATTTAATTTCAGACTTGTGCTTAAATAGTTGTGTTAATCCACGAGAGCATAGATCTTCTAGGACTAGTGATATGGATCCCTTAAAGAAGGTATGCCATTTGTAGCATTCGGTGTCATTCTCTTTTCTGCAACTTCGTATGTTAGGAGTCGTCGGACTTTACGGCGACAGACAGGCTTCGGCTAACTCTCTAATACAAGCCACAAGGTACTCATTTGGGTTACCTCACACCGTGCTTGGCGTGGAGTAGTGGTTAAACCAGTTAACTTCTACTCAAGCACTTCGAGTTCCATTCTCCATAATAGATTATTATGTTTTATTGTTCACAACTCGTTTTGCTGTAATATAGTTTACTAATATTTCTTGTGCTATTTCATTTTACTTACAAATACAGTTGAAATAATGACGAAAATTGTGGTTATAAATTTAAATTGATTGAGTATGAAACCTCCTTCCGATCGATACATTTATATCATAGTGTATAACGGACTATTAAATAAACGTCTCAAAATAAAAGTGAAGTAACCCTGTTATATTTTTACTCATGTATTTAAAATAAAATGGTGAAGATGTTGAGTAGCTCCACGGAGATTTGAACTTGCAACTTCAGGAACAGTAGGCTAATGCTCTACGGTGAGCTGAGTGATGCAGTAAACGTGGCATACTCCAATTGAGAACCATAAATCAAAAAAGGGTGTATTTGTTACAAATATACGGCGCTGAAACACACTAAAACATCCTCTTTCTCGGAAGTCTTTGGTGATTATAGTTGTGTTCTCCATTATAACTACAAGAATGTACGCAGTCTTGTAAACAAAGACTGCCTGTCTAGAGCACTCACGGAAGTACGCGATTCGAGCTCCGTCTCTCAGAGCGTACATTGATGCTGCAGTAATTTTTAACACTCTTAATGTATGTGTGTAGAAATACGCATGTTACCAGCATTCAGTGCATGCTCAAATAAAACCAGCGCTTTCCAGCCAGCTTAAACAGAAACTTTCAGTACTGTTTTAAAGGAAAGCATATTCTCATCCTATATCGACGAATTAATTTTAGGACCTGAATACATCACGCAAAAAATGCATCACTTACGTTAATATTGCAACGATGATAAGCACTATTACTGAATGAACATGTTACCATTGCGGATGTTACCTTTAACAAATTAATCTCGTTCACTAGATGATGCTGTTTAACACTGCGCCGCGAGTCAAATCGAAAACATAAGAGGCGCGAATTGAGTTCTGACTGCAACCGGCTCTGTCAATACTGGAACAAGCCCTTTTATTTCAAAAAGCTCCGCCTCCCGATTTAAGGCATTCTCTTAATACTGACAAGTATGCTTACGTGCAATGGCTGGCTGATTTTTCAGAAACCTTATCTCTCTGCTTCTATTTGGAATTTAGAACCGTTATCTTGGATTTCGCTAATAGCTGACTCCGGGCTGAGCCACTAATTACTTCCCGTCTAACAGATTGTTAAACTTTTCCTCTTTCCCAGTTGCAATTCTTATACAAAATACTAAATGTAGTTTTAAATATAAATTATTATAAAGTATTTAATTTAGTAAAATGTCATGTATTGTTATCAATGTCAAATAATCCCTTTCTGTTATTACCATTATTACTTTGTGTTTCGTATGAAACTGTAGCACATGTATTTACTTTATTTATTACTGAAAATTAATTACTCTCGGAGTCCAGCTATGCTCTAATTATTTAGTTCACTATTGTTATGTGATTATGTAATACCTAAATAAAACAGCTCTGAAAGTAAATTATGTAGTTTGGCGCTTTCTTCAGTTTATTTGAACTTCAAAACCTTGGTCATCAATTTATGGTTTGCTATCGTGAATTATATTTAAAAAATTGAGATATGTTAGCTTCATCATGTCTTTCTCTACCTACTGCTGCTTATTATAGTGTCTCCCTAAACTACCCTAACGAGAGCTTATTTTTCTAACTACTTAATGCTAATCCAGATAAATCGTTTCAAAAATAGCTTCATTATACACTCCTTTGCAGATAAAAGGGGTATACAGGATTTCGAATCTACAATCATTGACTCGATGTGAGTCACTATATGCCGGCCTTAAAATTCCATACGCCTTTCATGACACCCCCAGAAGCAACTAAATAGCGACAGCACATTGGAGAATATCAGGTTGTGAAAATTTCATACCAATAATACCGGACATCTCTGAGGGCACAGAAAAGCCTTTTGGAAGTAATTTGTGTGTTTTTAACGATATAAATTCTTTGTGTATCTTCAACTTTGACGATTTATATAAAATTTCTTCTGAATAAACAGGACTTCACATGTGTTCTTAGAAAATTCAAGATGAAATTTAATGTGTGACGAAAATGTATGAGAAATATGGTAGTTTAATCAAAACTATTTGAACCATTTTGCAGAGAACTGAAAAATTTCAAGAGTTTTCCATGTAAAGGGTAGTTGGGGTTGAGGTATTTGCTTAAAAGATCTTTGTGTCGTATCTTTGGAATATGGTAAGCTAAATAGCAAGTTATATATTTATCACACTTTCGTTTTGGAGTTAAGATGTTCAAACACACGGCGCGCATGGGCTATTTTCTAAACATGCTTTCTTTGAATTTAGAAGGCCTCAGAAATGTACTTTAGCTGAAATCACGGTGTCGAATTTTTAGGTGAGATGCAATAGCTTCTCTACCTTTTAAGTGCGTGGTAGAGAAAGTAAACAACCGAACTTTAATCGTAAAGTTTTGCCAGGTTTAATAGGAGTAACCAACTGAATGGAGCAGGGATAATCAGTGAACAAATAGATGTGTAACTATAAGATTAATTATTTCAACAATGACGTGAGGAAGTTGTCCGTTTATGAACCAACAGCTACAGTGAAGCTTAAAATGTGTTTATACCTAAAGAAGAAGGTCTATGTCTGCCGTGTTATATGTGCAAATATTGTAACTTGTCCTTCTTTACTCCAGTTTTGTTTGTACAACTAATTCCATTGAAACCTCTTTCTTTTTTTGTTATTTGCACTGTTTTTTATGATTGCAGACCACTCCGGTACCAAGATAAAATTGTATGTAGAACGTTATATCAGTTCATCTTGCTTTAGTGCTGTTAAATTCAGTAAGTGTTCCCCTTAGACAAACAAAGGGTCCACATGTAATAAGCGTATGAAACAAATATCTTCCACTGCAGTATTTTCCTTTCCGCAGTGAGGTAATTGGAGGGAATATGCCTAAGGGATTCATTCTTTTTAATAGGAAGAAGAACAAACAGTTCAACTAAATTATATTTCTTCGGAAGATCTTTTGTCTAAACAAATAGAAGCTTTTTTATTATTCAACAAAACTCATAAGTTAAATAGTTACATTTCTCTCGACAGAGCAAAATCTATGGCAATGAAAGGAAAACAACAATTTAGGATTAAAACTATGATTGACGGAAAAACGGTTGAAGAGGTTGAAACATTTACTTGATGTTAGTTCCGTCTTCAATAATAATGATATATATGCAAATTTAAATTGGTACAATTGGAATGATAAAAAGAAAATTTGGAAAAACTATATAAAGAAGTGAACATAAAATGGTAGCAAAATCAAAGATGTTTGGTTCTGAAACTTGGATTTTAGAAAGACGTGTAGCCCGACAGATGAGATTCTTGAGGGCCTTAATGGGAGTCACTTTTAGAGATTGTATGCCCAATCAAATCATAAGGGAAGTGTATCAGACATAGTCCACAAATAAATCAGACAAAGAAATGAGAAGAACACCTTTTTAGAAAAGATGACCAAAAGAATACGAAAGTCTACATTTAAATATTGAACCACTGGGAAGGAGAGATGTGGGTAGATCCGAAAAACGTTTGGATTGAGACTCGGAATAGGCCCTAGTGGCCTAATTCTTGAAAGTCGAAGAAGAAGTAGAAGAAAGTTAAACAGCGTTTAGAAAAACCAGTATACAGGGCGAATAACCTAAAAAAATGCACCGCAAATATTTCGGAAATTAAAAGTGATATTGATATACAGTTTTCACAGCATTGATTGGTAGTCAGGGCCTCGTACATTTAGCCTATAAACAGATTTTAATAATACTGAGAAAGTGTATTTTTTGAGCAAACATACATTTTTTTAAATGGAACAATGCCTATTTACAACAACGGAATAAAGATAGGGTAAATTAGAATATCAATGGTTTTTGTTGTAGGATTCTAGTGCAAGTGGTTTACGAGGAATCGTATTTTGAAAAGTTTCCACCCCGACAATTGTTTGTCCCATTCAACCTGCTTAGGTGCTAGGTAAGATGCTGTTATGTATGTTTGTATTGTGTTTTCTGTTCATTGATTGCATTGCGACTTTCTGGTCAGTTAGTTTGTGGCAGTTCAAGCAGTAAGTTGTGAGTGGAAGATGGATTTACTAATGCAGAAAAAACCGACATGCTCATGGCGTAAGGAGAGTGTAGGAAGAATGCAGTTCCTTCGTGTACGGTGTATGCGGAAACGTATGCCAATTGAGTCAACCATCTCGGCAATTATTTATCAACCTCTGCAACCAATTGCGTTAAAGTGGTACTGTAACACCTATAAAACGTAACAGAACTAAACAAGTAACTGGAGAAGAGGCAGAAATTAATATTTTGACTTCCGTTGCAGTAGATCCGCAAATTATTTCCCGCACAATCGCACGTGGTAGTGGTGTATGTCACGCAAGTGTACTGCGCATTCTCCATTGACATAGGTTCCATCCCTATCACATCTCACTCCATCAAGAGCTGCATGGAAACGATTTTGAGAATCGTTAACTTTTGTACATGGGCATTAAGACATGATACTCCAGATTCATCATGTATCTTGTTTATTGATGAGGCAACATTTACTAATCATGGCAGGTAAACCGCAGAAATATGCACTATTGATCTGTTGACAATCCCCGTTGGCTTCGTCATGTGGAACGTCAGCGTCCATCGAGTTTAAACGTGTGTGTGGGATAGTGAACCATCAGCTCATACGCCCTTTGTTCATAGAACAAACAATAAACTCATACAAGTATCGCAGTCTCCTGACAGACCATCTGCTACAGGTGCTAGAAGACGTTCCTTTGCAGAACAGGAGGAACCTGCGGTACCAACATGATGGCTGTTCAGACCATAGTGCACGAAGTACTACAGCTTGCTTTGCTATGCTACTGTCCCATTGTTGAGCTGTTTGAAATTTCATAGTGTTTAATTTTCTATCTTGCTTACGGATATACTATGAGAAATGACGGTGGTAGCCAAACTATTAGACTAAATTGGATTAATAGGGTGTAGATAAAGCCTTTCGACTTCTCAACACTGCGACCTTCGGTAGGTCTATTGTGAATACCCTATACTCTGAGTACCATTTTAATTTAATGCTTTTGATATATCCTATACTTTTCTTGGGTGATGTTATGGCAATCTTTTGGAAAAGTAAACTCCAAGTGCCTTATTATTTTTCGGGCAATTGCTTCGCGTTTGCAAAGTATATGCCTTGCCGTTTGATTTTCTTCTAAAAATAATCTGCATATATTCACCTCAGCCTTGTCCATCTTATAAAGACGATCCATAACAGGACAGTATCCAGTACGGGGGCCTTTATTTTCCTCAACTCCTGTTCTCTGAGTGTGAGGGTATTTTTTATCTTTTCTTAGAGTTCAGTGAACTGCTTGGCATGATTTAGCTTTGGAAATTGTTCCCAATAGTTGTTTTCCAGGCTTTTATCTTATCTATGATATAGCCATTTGGTAATCCACATAATGGTTCTGGGACAATGTATGGACTATTACCTCCTTCCTTCGCTAGACGATCCGCAATTGCATTGCCCTCAATTCCTTAGTGTCCTTGCACCCACATCAAGGTAACCTCGTTGTGTTTCGCCAGCTGATTTAATTTGTGCAGACAATGCTCAACAAGCTTTGATGCAATAGTGTAAGCACTAATGGTCTTTAGTGCTCCTTTACTGTCTCATAAAATATAGGATCTAGCACCACGCATTCCTTTATTGACATTTGCATGGGCATATGTTTCTTTAGCATGTACTTCAGCTTGAAATATTGTGAGATTTTGCTAGGGCAAGGTTGGGCCCATAAACTCCCGTACCGTTCTCCCATTCATTTCTAAGCCATTGTACCATAAAAGTAACTCGCTACTAAAGTTTAGCCCATGTTCATTCCAAGTTGAACGATCTGTAATTATAATTGTAAAGAAATAAATTTGTATGTAACGAGTTAGGTCAACTGATTTTAATGCTATATTTCTATCCTAAGGGCACTAGCTAAAGAAATGTTTCTTTTCTCAATATGTAGAGACGTTATATCTACGAGGGTCTCCATAGCTGCTGTAGCACAAGCGCCTATAGTTCCAGTTATACTTAAACAGACTGGCCTTTAAACTTTCTACAGACAGGCTATAGCTGAGTTTTGTTCTGTTTTAGGCCACGAAACCAAAGCCAAACAATAGGTGAAGCTCTCTTCACACAAAACAGATCCTGAAACCTATTTCTTGTGTATTAAGTTGGTTCTCCTATAATTTCGGTTGTCGTACTCGCTATACCACGAGCTTTTTAAATGTTCTGAAATAACATTTTGCACCTTTCCTTTCCACTTTATGTGCCGTTATATAAATTGGCTTAGTTCTACCCATAAACATCACGTACCTTTTAATACCCTCAGTTCATCAAGAAAAATATTCTTGTAACACGCAACACACTATGTCCTTTTGGGGGGTGATTACAAATCGCCAATGGTTAAACGGTTTTAAGGCACAAATTTACTGTTGATACTTGAATTCACACTTGCGAAGTCCAAGAACATATAAACAACAATAATTGGTAAGTACATATTCTTTTGCACATGAACTGAAATTACACTAAAGAACCAGTCCAAGAATTTGAACTTTGAAGAGTGATTTTAATTGGAAAACCTTCCGTTACCCAAGGGAAGGGACGTTTGCAAGTTTGTAAAAGAATTCACAAGTGTCAGTGGCCACCGAATAACCACAATTCAAGCTCGAGTTGGTTATCATGACAACCAGACATAAACAGTGCAGCTAAAAATCGCAGAGTCCCGAGTAGTTGCACCAAACCTCTATACCTGCTGATGGATGTCCCGGCTTTCCCATTTCGCTTGCTTACAACCCATTTTCCTTATTCCCTGTTACTGCCGAGGTAACGCTTCGGAATGGGGAATTTTCGCTTTTTAAATACTGTTCGTAAAATTATATTTCTCTGTTAGTAGTGGAATATTTAAATATAAAATGTTTAAAACATACATAACATTATATTAAATGTAGAATTAGAAAATAGCTGAAGTGGCCCGTCGCTAGCTTCACCTGAAGAACCGCCCCTACTGCAGGTAATGAGAAACCGATACGGTGATAGACCATTAACTATAGGATTACATAATGAAGTGATGGTGACAGCAATGGTTATTACTACAACAGTTTCCAAAGCAAACAGAGCAACACAACAGAAGTGGACCTGTTATAATAGAGGGGTAATAAACGATCTGTTAAGTTGCTTTTCCGTAAATACAGGTGCAACAGGATTTTAATACGTGTTTTAATATGGTTGTACTCAAAGGAATTACTAAATTGTTGCGTAGAACAATATACTCTCCTTTCCAATGCAACGTTTGCCATGAAAAAGGCCATTGTAACTCTTTGTTCCCACAGATTCAGGAAGTAGTTAAGATATTTTATAGTTATGCTTATTTTTGTCTCACGGCTTTTTTTTCAAGCATTAGGTTTTGGATTAAGTAAATTAAGATGTTTATTATTTTAAAGTAACGTTCCAATAGTGAAACAAAAACAAGCGTCTTACATTACAGAACTCAAGTACAAGTCGTCATTTTTATTTTCTCTACTGCGCAGAGTAAGTAGGAAAAGTATTGCATTCCATCCAAAAATTCGATACCGATATTTCACCGGTAATACATGTTTTGAGGTGCCCTGAACCCAAATAAAGCATTTTGGCAAACATGTGTATGTCTGTGAATAGTATAAATCAAAAGAGAGAAGTAGTATTAGTAACAAACTTGGTATTTAGGTCCAATTTCTTGCTGAGATGCGACACAAAGATTTTAAACAAAATCCACCCTCCCCAAACTAAACTTTCCATGGCAAACCTTTCGAAATTTTTTATGTTTTAAAAACTGGTTCAAATTATTTTGTTTAAAATGACATATGCTAAAGATATTCACATGACAAGGTGCACATCTTGAATTTTCAGAGAATAGCCTATTAAGTTCTCATTTGGAGGGAATTTCATGTAATGTTATATAACTGGTAAACGTTAAACGAAAGACGAACAAGTACAACAAAAATGTAGATCTCTTTAAAAACAGTTTATTTCAAATAAGTCTTTTTTATAATATAAGCTGTTTCTGACGTATCCGTTGTTAAAGTTTCGAATTGCTGATTTTTGCTCATTCTCTTAAAAGTCCTTTCAGCAATCAGTTGTTTCTCGCGATTGAATGGAAGCAGTATGAAATGTTAAGACCAACGTATATCTCCCGGATCTTAAACATTTGAATATCGCTGTTCGCGTTGTACTTATAAGGAGATGTGTAATGTAGCTATTTCCGCAAAGATATATTTGAATTGCATAAGAAATAAGCTTGAGTGAATCTAATTTGTATACCCACTATACACGATGGAGGTTAGAGAAAATCATAAAATTTATCACTAATTTTTTTAATTGCTATCACTATTCATTTGATTTTTGGCGATGGCTAGAAAGAGTACAGAATTTCAATATCAGAGCATTGTTCATCCTGGTCATTTGGCTTCCTATTCTATTACTTTGTACCTACAACGGTATATATAATGAGACTTATCTGCAAATGTTTACTCCTTAACTTGGATTAGACTGAAAAATAAGCTTTCGTAAGAACAGTTTATAGAGGATACTAGGTAGAGAAAGTCATGTGAATGAAACACATTCGAGTTTTAATGGGAACTTCGCTTGCATTTGGCACCCCCACTTATAAGTCATGTGAGTTCTAGTTAAGTAAGAGAACATAAAAGACGATTAGAGGCCTAAAAATGCTGACTTGCTCATTCATAGGAAAAATGGAGGAGGAATTCAGCAACAGTATGGTTAGTAAAGTTTTGGAACATGTTGTATTTTACTAGCAGACCGTGTCATTCTGTTTTTTGGGCACACCGGAAAGTCTACACAGGGCCTCAGGAAGTCTCCTAAGTGAATGAGCTCGCTACTTGCTTCATTTCAGTCTTTTCATTCCTGATATATAAATTACTAGTGGCTATTTAAGTATTTTACATTATGCGCACTAGCTCTATAATTGAGGCCATATAATGCTTAGTAGCACCCGCTTTGTACGCTTTAGGGGACAGATGAAAAATTACCATAGAAAATAGGAAAGAGCAGCAACAAAACTTGAAGCAACATGAGTATTATCCAGCCGCCTGTGAATCAGATATTCCATTGTTTTAAATAAGGTGGTTGTAAAATACTAATGATTTGCAGTTCCACCATATTCAAATAAGCTAGGTTTGTATTTGCCAAAAATACAGTAGACACACAGACTGCACCTATTTTCTAGCGAACGCCGAAATGAGACAAGGTCCAATTTCTCGGAATTTATAGCAGTAATTGCATATGACAATCCTTCTCTTTGTTATACGTTGAGGCAGTGTTTTTAACACCTAAATGATTTCAGTCAAATTATATAATAATGAAATTAAATACAGCTCGCCTTGAAGCAATATGTGTATGTAAAACGTATGTAACAGTCATGTTCAATAATGTTATGTGAATATAATACGTAATTTAATAATGTAGGAGCTGTGAGAATCATAAGTTAAACGTTGCTAACAATGAGGCAACAATGAGGTAACCTTGAGGCAGTAATGAGTTTGAGAGTTTAATAATGTCACTAGTGATTATTGGAGTAACAATACTGTAATTTTAGTGACAGTTTATAAAATATCCAATCAACAACCAGAAAAGGATTTAGTTAAGAGAAGGTATTCTATTGGATTAGGAATAGCCAATCAGAGACTTGGAATACAAAAATTTACAAGTTTAGGAGGTTGAAATCAGTTCAGTTGCCTGTAAACAGCGTTACTAATCTGACGCAGAAGGTGTCCTCAAGGAATATAATGTGTATTCGTGTGATACGAAAAATAAGTTTACGTATTAAAAAGTGTAATTAATAAAAAGAATCTCACAGCTCTCTATATCATTGAAGTGTTACTTAAATCCTATCAAGCATTAATAAAAGGAATGATGTAAAATTACAATCTGTGTAAGCCTACATTATTGTCGCATCACAATCCTACTAAGAGAAACGTGTCTCTAACAATAATACTGACGCAGCCGAAGCAAACATAAATATATAATATTTAAAGAAATAGTCAAATTACAAGCTTAATATTTTTTAAACTTGGGACGAAGGTTACCGGAAAGCGAGCACTATATGTGTGGTTACAACGAATTTCAAGTTCGGCTCCCCAACAGTTGAAACATAATACAACTCCTTTAGTACAACCTACTTCAAATTGGTGCCCAAAACGTCGGGCTAATAACGTAAAGATACCATCTTCTGAAATTGGCTTCCATACGTGGGGCTAATACAACAACTGACTACTTCAACATTATCAAAATAAAATATTCAATTTAGGACAATTTTGTACTTTTTACTATCGTGTGGGTTCTGTCTTATTTTATTCTAAGTATTTATACAGAAATAAATTTTAAATTCAATATAAATCGTTCCCGAGGAAACCCACATCTACCAACATAAATTTGGTAGTTGTAATAACCAAGAATGATACTTCGTCCTAGTGTGGACGTCATTTAGGTTGGTTGTTGTTTGCCTACATTGACGTCACGGAGGGCATAAGTTTAAGCGCACTGCTCTGCGAAAGGAAAGAGCAAGCTCTTTGTGCTGTGTCGGAGCCGAACGCACTTTCATTTCTTTAGGGTTCTCTTCCGTCTATTCAGAAGTGTGTAAAATAAACGTGCTGCTTGGTTTCAATTACATAGGCTATCTGTCTATCTATCTATCTATCTATCTATCTATCTATCTATCTATCTATCTATCTATCTATCTATCTATCTATCTATCTATCTATCTATCTATCTATCTATCTATCTATCTATCTATCTATCTATCGATCGATCGATCGTCGACCGACCGACCGACCGACCGACCGACCGACCGGTCTAACTACATACGAAACATAAACATCAGCAAGTCGCAGGAAACCATGAATTAATACGGAGGCCTGCAAGCGATCACTGACAGTACACACGACAAAAGAGGTTCTGTACTGAGCTATGGTGGCTCCCCACCTTGTAGAATAATCTACGCTGCGTGCTAAAATAATGCCAAAATGTGGGACTAACGCTCCTGGCATAGCTGTTATCCAGTCTGTACTTGGCTGAAGTTATATACTACCGCAGTTCACCATCTGTATTATCGGCCAGTTTTCCGCAATTTCCGCCATTAAGAGATGGCAGTACTAGTAACTGTGGTGGTGCTGCATGCGGCTCTGGCATCAGATCATGTGTTCGGTTATCGGAAGGACCCCAGTCGACTAGTGACGAGCCGAAGAAAAGAGGTAAAGTTCACCGTCGTCGAGGAAGGAGCACTTTAATATCGGCTCGAGGGAAGCGTCGTAATGCACATGGCATTTTGCCTTTGTCTAAATTCTACTCTTTAACATTTTTTTGCGCAAATAATATTGTAGATTTAAACAGCCAGTGCGTGTGCCGACTTTCTTTATATTTTCGGAATAGAGCGAGAATACATCGCTTTAAAGGACAATTGTAAATTTATTCTTACCTGTGTTAGCTGTGCAAGAGAGTCTAAAGCTTTGAAATGAAATGTTAAATGTACTGAGGCCAAGCTGTTATTCGTAAATCAACTTAAACTGTTCGTGTTATAAAGAATATATAGTTTATCTGGTTGCAAGAAAACAAACAGTGTTTTATAGATTGAAAAAACAAATGTTTTGTACATGTTTTCTGAATCCATGCATTCATTTCCTTTTCGGATTTGCTGGAAAATTTAAAACATTATTAACCGCAGGGGACACTTCGTCTTTGAAGGGTTTAGAGTTAAATGGGCCCAATACTATAACATTTCTGCAATTAAGCATTAGCAATTTCTTACATTCTTTGTTAATGGTAATAGTACAACTTGAAAATGTTTGTAGCATATAAAAAAAATCTAAATGCTACAGTACCTGTATCAAAATGAACAACAGCTACCCTATTAAAGGACGTTAAAGTCGCAAAAAGCACAGCAGCATTACAATTTGCTTTGCTGTTGTTTTTGTAGATTTTTCAGTAATTGCTGGCTCATTATCTTGCGCAGATAGACAATGAGTGAACACATGGCGACGGAAAATATGTTGAGATGATAGAATGATCATGTGATGTGGCGTGTAGCAAAAATAATACTGTGAAAAGTTGTCAATAAACGTTTAATTATATATTTAATTATTATGAAAATGGCAAAGAACAAGAATAAAAAGAACTTATGATACAAAGATAAAAAATGTAAAAGACATAAGACTTATGAAATAACCCAAACAGATTTAATTGCTTAATAATTGTAAATATGTAGTTCAGGTTTTGGATGTTAAAATTGTTTTATATGTATTTGATTATTATACTGTCATATCAGAGATTTAAGATGTTTCATCTAATTAAACACTGTATAACAAATTATATATAAAAGAACAAAGTAACAGAAATTTGGATTCCACCCGTTGCTAGGGGGACTCAGTACTCCAGGAAATTCTTCACAAGATGGTTTAAGAGAAACGCCACATATTAAGAATGATTTACCTTTCATTCAATAGTATCGCCAAATAAAAGGACATCACTGTGTAGGACAACCTAACGTTACGAAGAAAAAGACGGTTAGAGGCACAAATTGAATTTGGTATACTCCTCGTATAGCAACGTGTAAATACGCAATTTATTTGTTGGAAAGTCAAATATCCTTAATTGATACTGAAAAGAGTTAATAATTGTTTTCATAAAGTTGTTATTGAATTTACGCTAAAAAATACTTTCATCAATACATAGTGCACGAGAGTAAATAAAACATTGAACAAGACGAAATACATCCAGAAAGTAAAGAACAATTACACATCACGCTTGGTGCCGGTCCCGGTCCCCACATTTTATCCACGCTAGTTAGCTCCTTACTCCACCTCAGTGTGAGTTGAGTTCCGTTGCTGTGAGGCCACGCCTGTCTGTTCTACAACATATCCAAATTGCGGCACCAATTGTAAATCCTGCCAAATGTGTAGTGGGATTCATTTTTTAATGCAGAAAATGTTCGGCCAATAGAAATTTATAGGTAAATAATGCAAGTGTATGGTGATAATGCAATAAACGGCTCCAGTGCATAATGTTTAGTCAAAGAAGAACCAGCGTACATGACGAAGACCGGTGTGGGAGGCCATTACTCATTACGGCTGAGCTGAAAACAATTGTTGAAAGAATTCAGGGTATCCATTGTTTCCGAAATTAAAGGATCTTTTGGGTGGAAAAATTTACCAGTCGATGAAGACCTCACAGAGGTAGTGACAGTCTTGGGCGCTAGAAGAGTATAACATCGACATGAAAATCTGGTACCACAATAAATGCCTTGACAGCAATGGCGATTAAATTGTGAAATAGAGTTAGCTACTGTATCTTTGTAAATCAAGTTTCGTGTGATCTTTCGTTATTATTTAGTTATGCTAAATCGTTCTGCACTTTCTGGATTTCCTACGCACAATAATACCTATCTGCATGGTAACAGTACAGTTATAACGGTTTGCCACATCAGATTTAAAAATCTGTAAGAACTGAAGTTAACGAATCCTAAGAAAGAGAGCTGATTCGTGAAAGATATATAACAAATCTTGTACCACATTGTTACATAGTCACTGCTGCATCCCAGAGGATAAATTCAACAACCGCCACGACGGGAATGTAGAGCCACTCAATACAACTGCAAGTGCGTGGATGGACGCTCTCGGATTGGTTAGTCTCTTATGTTTGATCTAGATTAAAACATGAAAGCTTGGAGATTTCAAACTTCCGCGTTTACATTATATGTGTATGCTCATGTTTGTGTCGACGTCAGCCAATATGAACGCGTGAATTAAGATACGAGGCATGTTTTTAAAGTAAGTGCCGTTTTAATATTTCGTCGCTGCAGTTGCGGTCTTAAGCATGTGGAATCACTTCATCCGTTCATTAGGAAACCAGACACAGCTTTGAGTGATTGTCACATTGTATTTTCCTGTTAGAACCTTTCGAAATGTTCAAAGCAATGTAACAACCCGCCGACTGTAAAGTCAGATCACTTATTATTTTTTAAATGCGAGAAATGTTACACCAGCAGACATTCATGGCCGTCCACAGCGAAACAAACTCAAGATCTGGTCGCATCATTTGGTTGGGGACAATTCCAACAACCTCCCTACAGGCCGGATTTGACCCAAGAAATTTTCATCTGCCTTCATCTGCAGAAAATCCTTGGTGGAAAACCTTTAAACGACGATAATGCAATGAAACAAGAAGTCGGACTTGGCTTTCATCACAGGCGGCATCATTCTTTGACAAATACATACAAAACGTGGTTTCTCGTTACGATAAGTGCCTGAGTAACGGCGGTGACTATATGGAGAAGTAGTGCAAGGTATAAAGTGATAAACGATAATAAAGTATTGAGAAAATAAAGTTATGTTAATTTTCAAAAAAGTATTTGTACTTACTAAACCACGCCTCGTAACATAAAATAAGCTACTGAGGTTATGTTACGCTAATGTCTTTAAGTTTTATTGACAATAACTCCTTAAATTGCATACGTCAAGCATGTGTCGCCTTTCAATGCGTGTTGCGGTGTACGATTCAATATTTCTTTCTGTGTATTAATGCTCCCTAAGTCTTCCAACACAGGTTTTGGTATCCATCCTGTAAATAGGGTTTCTGGGAGGGGCACCGCTTTCGCAACGTTAAGCCGCTCTTTTCCAAGTTTCACCTAAGTCTGAAGAAGACCAGGAACTCCGAAGTTAGGGCTTACTGAATTACTCACCTCCCGTAAATGGAAATCGTTTTCGTTTTAGGATGATTCTTTATGCAAGGAATGGCGCTTCCTTGCATATACGTTTAACTGCTCGTATCGCATTAGGCTATAGAAAGAGATGCTTGTCCTGCTAACTTTTATGTATAAATACAGAGGTTAATGGTTGCTACTTGGACGCATAGGATCCTAAAACAAGCGCTAGCTATCTCTTTTCGTAGCAACTACCGAGGCTGATACATTACAGAATAAGCACCTTTGTGCACTTATTGCTCAGGTACAGAAGTCATAAAGTTGGTTTTTCTGCACGCTTTCTGCAAGTAATAACTAAACTAAAAGCGGAAAGGGCATAACACCTAGAAGAAGTTTCGTGTTTGATACTTAAGCAGCAGATAGCATCTAGACTTAGTGCACCATTCGTGCAGGAATGTTCCTCCACCGACGTGAAGTAGAAGCTCGGCGAGTATAGCTCTCGTTAATAAAACAGGGGATGTAATCTATCCGCCTGCTGCTTTCACAGATGTCTCATTCCGGTAATGGATTTCCAGTCCTCATGAATGCCACTACAGAATTTTCCTGTTTTGCGAAAATGATGAGAAAACGTGGAAGAGATTCCTTAATTTTTTTTTAGTTTCTGGAGCTAAAAGAGAGTCTAAATGCTAATTTACTTCAGGATTACGCCATTACATTCTGAAGCAAGAACCAGTGACACGCCAGATTCCTCCAAACGGTTTCCAAAAGAGTTGTAAGATATCAAGGTGATACCTGTGGCACATTCCTGCTTGATTTCTGTACTAGACACACGAATCTTGCTGTGTTCATTTAAATAAAATTTAATGTGCAACTGGCATTCCGAGTTCTCCATTCACTATTGTTTATATTATCATAAATATGAATATAAAAATTAATTTTATTTTCTTGCTCACTTCAGGATCATTACCTCCGGTTATTTTGTGGTCTATTTTCTCAAATAGCTTCTTTTAATACAGTTAATAGGATTCTTACTTGTTTAATTTTTGGATATGTTCATACGATTTACTGCTATGTCTTTAATGTTTTCATTTAATTGGGACTACAAATAAATGTTTCTGGGAAACAACTTGAGTCAAGTGGGGAACCAAATGTTGCCAGAATAGTTCGATGATAGAAACCGCACGGAGAGTGGGTAAACTGTGTTCGAATCCGACTGCGCCATTGAATTTTTTATTTGCCTGTATATTAAAAACTTGAAACGTCTCTAAAATTATAATTAATTATATTATATATATACAATTAAAACGAACATTTATCTAAGGCCGAATATAGGTTGATGGAAGTTAGAAAGTGACATAGCATTGGAAGATGGATTTACCATCATATGCTGTAAAACTTGCAAATATTTAGGAACGATGATATCAGACTAAGGAAGTAGTGAGACTGAAATCAGGCCCAGGCTACAAAAACGAAAAGTTTTCATAAAAAATTACTCCATGTTTTCAAACAAAAGGTATAAACAGTAGAATTTACAAAACAATAGTCGAAAGTATTGCTTCGTATGCTACTGAATTATGGGAAGTCTAGTAAAGTAATGAAAAGAAATTAAAATCTATGGAAATTGGCTAGACAAGAAGCAGTTGTGTGTCTAGCTTTCAGAAAATCAAAAATGAGACTATACGAGAGCATGTGCAAGTGACAGCAGTAAACATTATCTGTTCTATAGAAGGAAGACGGTTAAGAGGGTATGGTCACCTTAAAAGGGTGTCACCTGAGAGATGACCATTAAAGTACATAATCGGTAGCACTCTCGGCGTAAGAAGAGGGTAAGACCACGGCTGTTGTGCAGAACCACATCTGTTCTGCTGTTCTGCCATCGGATCGCTACATTGTGTACCGTGATTCGTCACTCCACACAACGTTTTGCCACTGTTCAATCGTGTAATGTTAACGCTCCTTACACCAAGCGAGGTGTCATTTGGCAAGGTTTCTCATATCACGGTTAACTGCCATAGTACTTGGAGTGGATCCTGATGCAATTTGGAATTCCTGTGTGATGTTATGGATAGATGTCTGCCCTATGACTCTTTACGACCCTCTTCAAACGTCGGCGGTCTCTGTCAGTCAATAGACGAGGTCGGCCTATACGATTTTGTGCTGTACATGTCCCTTCACGTTTCCACTTCACTATCACATCAGAAACAGTGGACTTAGGGTTGTTTAGGAGTGTGGAAACCTCGCGTACAGACTTCTGACACAAGTGACACACAATCACCTGACCATGTTCGAAGTCCGCGAGTTCCACGGAGCGTCCCATTCTGCTGTTTTACGATGGATATTGAGGTCGCGGATAATGAGTACCAGGCAGTAGGTGGCAACACAATGCACCTACTAGAAAAACGTATGTTTGTGGGGTGTCCGAATACTTTTGATCACATAGTGTATAGCGATGATGCAGGGGCTATAGCCCAAGTTTATCGGAAGGTTGCACCGGGAATTCGAGTAAACAAGATAAGTGCCGTTCACCAGCGTAAACACCGGGCTCCCTATCGGTCTCTAGAATAAAACCCAGAATTTCTCCTCCCCATAAAGCATGTCAGTTTACTTCTAGAACGTTTGGGAACCATGTGAAAAGATTCTACTGCATATATATGTGAGCTTTCTCGCGAGATCAGTATTTTGCGGTAGTAACGAATGGAGTGCGAGAGGGTTAGCGACTGCTTTTCCAGCATTATATTAAGAGTGATTCCCCAAGTGAGTCGGCGAGGCTACTGTGACGTGGAGGGAGTGTTCCTGTGGAGCGAGAGACTGGAGTTCTTGCCTTCGACTTCCGAGTGAAGTGAACCGCGGCGTGAAGAGGCTACTCCACGAAGGAAGTGAGGTAGCAGAGAATTGATCTAGTTCACATTAGTGAAGTGAAATACATAAAATAAACAGCGACAGAACTAAACATGATAGTGAGAGCTGAGAAAAGTGGCAGTTGAAGAACTGGACACAGTCAATATATATATATATATATATATATATATATATATATATATATATATTCTGTGGCGCATCAGTAACCATTGCCATACCAGACGCATTACTGTGTCGCACTGTTGACAGTATTATTGGGTGACCTTGATTATATCTTTTGGCTGAACAAGGATTCTTTTTTGGCGCGGAAAACGCCAGAGAGAGAAGGCTTTGTTTGAAACTCGCCCGGTATGCAGGGACCTTTTGGCTCTCACCCCAGCATGCAATATTTTTGGTTGATGTGCCTTTTTCGTGTCACATTGCTGTGGAAGTTGCCGGGTGTTTGTGGCGTGAGGGTGTTCTAGATATATGTATTAATATTTTGTGATTCTGTCCACGTGGCGGGTGTGGTCTAGTTGTGGGTCAAATTCATCGGACAATGCAGTGCTTCTGCGCCATTCTCCAGCTGGCCTCAAACATTTTGCATCATAAACTATTTCTGTGCAGAAGAGGATTTGCGAGCTGGGGGTAGTGGGTTCCTGTGGGACTACACTATCCATCGATCCATTATTACTGTTCATGTGGGGATTCATTAGGGGTTTTACTATTGCATTAAATTAAATTCATTTATATTCAAGTAATTTGTAATTTAATGTTTTTCTCTGTTCTCTCTTTTTCTTTTTCCTTAAGCTCCTTGCCTCATATGCTTTCTCTATATGCTTAAAGAATGCTGGGATAGAAGCCAAAGCTTCATATTTATTCCACTCTTCACTGTAAAGTTACGACACACACACACACACACACGCAACGGGGATAGACTCCAATATTTACTGTAACCGAGTAGGTGCTAAAGTAGTTGTTAAAGAAAGGTCTGCATAAACCATAAAAACAACAATATTTTAGTATTTACAACGCATGCATTAAGCACTTTGCTAATATGTGTAGCGTTTCCCGTCTTAACTTGCCTTTCTTAACTTGCGTCGTTGACGTTCTCCGCTACGTCGTAGGGGTATCGTCCTCAGGAATCGATGTCACCGATGGCAGCAGGAAGCACGTTGCCATATCTCAGGATCATCAGTCGGTAAATTAAACTGAAGTTGTCTACTGAATTATGTCAGGGTAGGATGCGGGAATGATCGCACCAAGATATTGTTTTGAAAGAAACACTGCTTTCGCTTTTCTCACTCCGGCGCGTCTTTTTTGGTAGAATTCCTACAAGATTCTCTGGTGTTCCCTAACACGTGCGATTTCTTTTAACACTGCCCTTCCACTGTTATCTCTAGGTCCACTAACGTATTATTTAATACCTATTAATTGCTTAATATCGATTATTTTATTTCTCTTTTATATTATATTATATATATAATTATTTAATATTGTCGTGACCTCTAAACAACTCGCCCAATGGGGTAGAACGACTCGCTAATAAGGTACCAGGAAGTTAAACAATTTAAACAAGGCGAGGCCACGATAAGAGACGCAGCTAAATGAAAATGAAAAATGTTATAGAATATCAGGTAAAAGGATGCCTACATGGTTCAGAATGGAAGAAAGGAGCTTTATACTATGGTAAATTAAACAGGGAAGACTTGGATGGTAAGTTGTTATAATACTAAAAGTGGGTAAATTACCTCCTTGACTTCATGTCCACTCGTCGAGGACGCCATACATCTTCGTGTGTGGGGAGTGCGTAACAACACGACCTGCCTGGTGCGACACTACTCACTGACTGCCAAGCCACGCTACTTCAGCGTGGGATGCTATCTAAGCTTCGTACCCCCACCACTCCTACGTAATCCCCGATCCAGGCGGCCAAGGTCACATACACACTTAACAATGCTTGCATATGTCACATCTCCCCCTGGTCACCCTGATCGACGCCCTCGTCGACACAAGGAGGATTTTGTTTGTGGAGAAGAAAAAAAAAATACAATACAGAAGAAAATACACGTTATATATACGTTCCACATATATAACTTTATAATTGCATAATTGCGCGGCACTTAGCAAATTTCGATACTTAGCCTCCTTTTCTGACTCGGAGTACTACGTATTCACTTGACGAATCACGACCGACTGTGTGAAATCCATTCTTACGTTTACATGTATAAACTTGCTACTCGCCTCCGAATTTTTGTACATGCAACCACGTCTTATTATCTTCTAATTGATCCTAAGAATTATCCTGTATCTTTATTGGCTCTCTGGTTGAAAATTCGAAGCCTAAACAGTAAGAAAATAGCGTTGCCTACAGCGTCTACTTTCTCTTGAAATTTGGTTCATCGCCTCGATGTACAAAGAAATGTTAGATTTTGATGACCCACACTCGGGAAAATACGATGAACATTTTGATACTAAGCTGCTCTATTTCGCATAAATGTTGCACATTTTCTTACGCAATTACGCTGTAATGAAACATAAAACATATTTACACTTTTTGACGGCCTCTTGATTGATGTAGTTTTTAATGCAGTTACTTTAAAATTGTAGAGAATAATCAAATTACACGTTAAATAATCATTAATATTTGATAAACTATACCTATTTAAGAATTCCCCTTCTTACAGGTGTAAGCATGCAGAAATGTCGGTACATACGATAGATATTTATATAATTGTTTCATTATTATTGATTTTCATAATAAAGACCTAAGTTTTTGCTTTTTATGTCGTTTTTGCTGGGAGGTAACCACGTATAACCGAACCTGTGGTATTGTAGTTACATGTTTGCCTTAGAGAAAATATATTTAAAATCAATTAGACTCTAAAGTCTCGTTTTTCTTATATTCGTTGGTTCACAATAGCAGCGACTGCAGTTTTTAGCTTTATATTCTTCATTTGTTATCCATGTTCATAAATTAATGATTACACAGTCCATCTCCTTGGCGTGGGTGTAGCGCGTCTGCCTTGCATTCAAGAACTCCTAAGTTCGAATCTCGTTAAGGGTGTTTAGCCGGATAAGGTTTTTCCGAGATTTTCCATTATTAATGGCAGAAACACTCGGTTTATAGAACATGGTTCATTTGAGCATGATTTTACCAATTTCATTCATCGTTCGATAAGACCTACCCGATTAAGGGTCGTTAAACTTAAAGCACAAATGACTGCCTTTGTGCAAATGTGCTTGTAAGTTTAATGTTTATAAATGAAACTCAATGTAAACAAACTCAATGATTCAGATAGTAAATCAAGTGAACATCATTGCGATAAGCAATTGTGCCAAAGATGTTGGGGCGAGATATAAATGGAAAAGGGAATGATTGTATATAACATATATGAAAATCGAGGCTCCCAGTTCTTATGGAATACCCTTGGCTTGAGTGTCTCGTCTTTCTCAGTGTCAATGAAGTTGGTCTGGATGGTATGCTCTACATGCCACAATCAAAAAAAACACGCATTGTATTAAAGCAAGGAGAAGTTCGGGAAGGCGCAGATCCATTAAGGACATCCGTTCTACAACAGCTGCATTGTAAGCGAGCGACACTCATTCATTCACATTCTAAGAGCATATTATGCATTGAGAGTTGCTGCTTTGACACTTTGAAGGAAGAAACGATTGCTTAATATGCAAAGGAAGTATTGAATTGGATCCAAGATTTAGACTTCAGGATATCACCAAAAATAACGTTCGTTTTGAGGTTGCATGGTTAAAAGGAATTTTAAATAAGTTTTTTTTTTCTATCTTACCGGGAAAAGGAGACAGAGCACTTAAAATGGAAGTCTGATAACTATCAAATTTGGTACACTAGGGAGCAGAAAATGCGGTCCATTCTTATTGATTGCAATAATGTCTTTTATTCCGTAAGGCTACCACATTTATCAAACTTAACTTAGTTTCCAAACACACTTTATCACGTGTCTCGGTGTTTGACTTAAAACAAATTCCAAGAAATAGCACGAGCCAATGGGCCATGTTATACTCGGTGTGAAAAGTAGGTATAGGAAATAACTTCCCGATTAATTTAACTCTTATTCGCGTTAACAGGTAGACATAGTTCATTGGAGCCTGGTCAACCTTGTCTATGGAGGCAGGACTGTAATGCACAGCAGCTAGTATTAATGTCAAACGCTTCTGCTGAACTAATTTGCAAATTGTTGCCGCTAAGAGGATATTATTTCAATATATTCGTAAATTTCTGTAATTGCTTTGCTCCATAAGCGTTAAATACCTACAAAAATTTAATATAGTAGTTTATTGTAATGTATTATAGTAATTTTTTTAAACAAGTATTAAATGCTCTGGCTTGTTCCAGCTTTAAGGAGTTAATGTGTTCTACCATCTGGTTAACGGTCTTGCTGTGCTACTTGCCTGTTAATAACTTGTAATCTATTGTCAATATTATTATTATGTATTTATTTATTTATTTAATGATGAACACTGACGCGGTGATTGTAGTAAAAATCTGACGCGTTACATTCACATAGCTTTCTTTGCCATCTACCGTTTATTTCCTTTTCATATGAAAGCTTATTTTTCTGTCTACTTAATTTTTATCCAGGTAAACCTTTGCAGAAATAGCTACATTACACATTTCGTTATAGATACAAAGAGAACAGCGGTAGTCAAAATGTTAAGAACTGGGCGCAATATGTTGCCCATAAAATGCCATACCCTTTCCACATAATCGCGAGAAACCACTGAATATCGATGTCGTCCTCCGTGGTCTAGGGGTACCACTGCTATCCTCTAGTTCCCGAGGTCGCGGTTTCAAACCTAACGGGGGCGGGGGGTGGGTGGTTTTTTGTCTGGCGTAAAATTCCTTAGCATGGCTTCCTTCGGAAGGGAAGTAAAGCCAGTGGTTCCGTATTATAGATTAACGGCACGTAAAAGAACCTCAAGCTGATAATGAGACATATCGACAGGACTTTAAAATAATGACAAATTATTGAAAAAATTGAACCATTAATAACAGATAGCTAGGAAATTGCTTATGCCAAAAGAAAAGGTTATATAGAATTAACTATGTGTTTTAAATATTTGTATAGCAGGTTTTCGTCTGTCGCCTAACCTTTATTAGTTATATAAGATTATATAAAATTCCTTCCGAATGAAGAGGACTTCACAGGCTATTCTAAGAAAATTCAGAATATTCATTGTATTTGTCGTGAAAGTTTCTTTAATATGCCATATTTTAATCAAATTGGTAGAAGCATTATTGAGAAATATGGAGTTCCAAATGTTTTCTCTAAAAAAGCGCGGGGGTGGAGGATTTTGTTGAAAACTTTCGTGTCGTATCTTTGAAAGATGAGCTCAAATATCAATTTTGGTATTTATGAGACCTTTCGTAAAAGGCGGCTCATTATTTTGTCCTCCAAGAAGTTTCTGCCGTATGCAATAATGTTCCCCAAGAGATTATCAAAGTGCAATTTTTAAACAGAAGGTTTTAAATTCTGAAACAGCTACAATTTAGTTTCCTAAATAGATTGGGGAGGAAGTCTTTGACGAGGTTCTAAAAAAACTTAGTCTGTGCTAAGAGAAACGTTAGAAAAACATTGTAACTGCTAAAAATGTAATGCTAATTTTGAAGCATTGTCTAAAAATAAAGTATGGAAAATATTTGGCAGTTCGTACTTAATTGCAAAACGGACCTCACTTTTAAAATACCCATCGTACGTGTTACCAGCTATACAATCAGTATTACTGCGATAACTTCATTCTAATGTGAAGAAGCAAGTTTGATGCAATGTGTTTTTTGAACATCTGATGGGTTACATTCAAATGACTTTCTCTGCCTACTATCATATAGCTTCCACAAACTATTCATGTCAAACCTTGTTTTTTTAAACATAGATAAACATTTGCAAACATAACTTCATTGCACATTTCGTTGAAGGAATAAGGGATAATAAGAAATAAATGAATAGTGATAGCACCTTAAAATTGACAAAGTATTGATGATTTCAAATCAATAACAAGGGATATCTTGGAAACGACATTTGCCATGACATAAAAAGGTTACAGAACCGAGCGAGATGGTGCCGCGGTGACGAGTGCGACTCACATTCCAGAGGTCTACTCTGACAGATGGGTTTTTTCGGGGTTTTCCCTGGTCGTTTGGCGGCTGATGGAGCGGTTTCTTTCAACTCTCGAATTTGCCCCTCTTATTTCGTTCGATTCGACATTTAATTCATCCTTCACCCCGTTAGGCCTATTTCAGGGTCGACTATAGTGTGCTTTGGTGCTCGGGAAAAAGGCAGCACTGTGTGGAAGTTTCTGCGTTCCTGGGCTTTCGTCTGGTTGCCGGAGTATACGGACCGCCCTTAGGAGCGGGAGTTGATACCTTTTGTAGGGCGAGGGTCCGCGGTCTACCTGTCCGACTGTCGGGTGATTCAATCTGAAAAGTTAGAGACCCTGTCATTTCCGTGCCGTCATTCTAGTTCCGGCCGCCCGTTATCTCCTCTCACCTCCTCCTCTCTCCCGCCTCCTTGTGGGTCAAATGTACAATATCCTTACGGAAGCAGTGCGGAGTCTGCTTCGATTATCAGAAAAAGGGGGATTATAGAATATAAACCCTTTTAAAGAGATCTATAGCATCTCAGTAGTAGGTTTTTGTATGTCTGTTAATGTTTACCGGTTATACAAAGCTACACAACATTCCTTACGAATGAACGGAATGTTAAGCCTATTCACATAAAATTGACTATATACAATTTAAATGTAATATATTCTAAGTCAAAATCATTAGAGACATTCTTGATAAAAAAAATCTGATCTGTTGCGCCCACAAGCCTTTGTTTACTATTGCACGAACTATTTTTACAAATGCTTATTCTCCATCTACTTCCTATTAATCGAGATAAACATTTGCAGAAACTACCTTATTGCCAATTTTCTTGTAGGTACAAGGGGAATATGGTAGGCTCTAAACGCTAGTAAAATGTTATAAGAGCTGGTTGCTATGTCGAGCATTCCTTTCTCTTTGCATGTCCAGGACATAAAAAATGAATAACGAATTCCCATTTGAGTAAAAATATAAGTATTGATAATTCCAAAAAAATAACTGGGAATATCTCGGAAATGTTTCACTAGACAAAAAAAAACTGTATATGATATAAATTCTGTTTTTTAAAGGGATCTACATTTTTTGTGTTGTAAGGTTTTGTCTATCTCTAACGGTTTACCAGTTATGCGAAGATTATTCAGAATGAAGAGGACTTTCGGGGGCATTCCCAGAAAATTCATGATACGCAGTTTATTTGCCAACAAAGTGTCTTAAACATACGATGTTTTAATCAAAATCGTTAGAGCCATTATTGGGAAAATCAATATTTTCGAAAAATGTTCCATGTAAAGGGTAGTCCGTGATGGGGGGGATTTTCTTGAAAATCCTTGTGTTGCATCTTTCAAAGATACTGAAGCAAAATACCAAGTTTAGTATTTATTCGGCTTTTCGTTTTTGAGTTATGGTGTTTACAGACACCCACGTAGGTACGTTTTTCTGAAAATGCTTTCTTTTTCGATATTGGGAGCCTCAAAATGTGTATTCCCAATGAAATAGCAATATAGAATTTTTTATGAAAAGCAAAATTGTCTCTACCTACTAGGTAAGTGGTAGGGAAAGTAAAAATATAACAAAATGTATTTTGCATACTGGGATTACTCCCTGTTAGAGCAAAATTTTGCTTTGACTTCCATATCAAGATATTAATCATGCTAATAGTTCTTGAATAAATGAGCGCTGTACGAGTCTACGTTGATGAAACGAAGAGACAGGTTCAGCAACGTAGTGCATGAAATATGGATACCCTTCTTCAGAGGTTGGCAGTTAACTTTCGGATGCACTGCACTCATGAATTTTCATAAATGCACGGTATGTAGTTATACGAGCTTCCCAGCCATTGCCGTATTTCTGGCAAACAGAAATACTTTATTGTTCCTGGAAGTTCGCGTGCAATTTTAATATTGCAAATGACATGAATACGGTGCTTATAATATCGTTAACATCTGCTACACAGGATCCGCATTGCTTTGAGCCCCTCGCGTGCTGTAGCGTGACTCCTGAAAATTCAAACACTAGGAACTTGGTTATGAAGCAACTTTTGTAATTTCGTATTTTACGGTCCCTCATTTGCAGGTAAAATTGCCAAAATTGTTCAAAATTAATAAAACAAACTTTATAGTTTAAATTCATAATTATGCTTCATTTCTAAATTAGTTTTTTCCGTACATTTTCAGAGTTCTATTTTTCGGAACATAAACATTTTTAGTAACACAGTGCAACATATAAACAGTGGTGTTCATTCGTACTTTTTAAAACTTCGTGCGTTTATTCAAGTTTAATGTCACTAGGTAACGAATCTAGAAGATGTACGCTATAAAAAATCTGAAGTATTGCACTCGCATGCCTTTCTCTACATTTGTACCGACTACTTTTAAAAACGCTTATTCTCAATCTATTTCATGTTAATTTTGATATCGAGATTAATCTTATTACTACTTTTCTTGTAAGTGCAAGGGGGATAATGTAGGCTTCAATCGATAATCAAATCTTTTATGAACTGAATGCTATGTGGAGCATTCCATTCTCTTCGCATGTCCAGGACATAAAATAAAACGAATAAGGAATTCCGATTTGAGAAAATGTATAAGTATTGGAAAATTCAAACAAATAACAAAGAATTTCTCCAAAATGGTTCTCTCCAAAAAAAAAAAAAATGTATATGACATAAATTGTATGCCTTAAAGAGCTCTACATTTCTTGTGTCGTAACATTTTTTCAATCTCTTACGGTTTTTCAGTTATGCAAAATTCATGCTGAGTTATGCTGTTCATAGATACACAGACATAGGTACATCCACACGGACACATAAACGGACCTTTTTCTAAAAATGCTGTTGTTGGTTTCAGGGGGCTTCAAAACCTCTCGTATTTCCGGTGAAATCTCGGTATCTAATTTTTGGGTGGAATGCAATACTTATCCTACTTACTATATGTATTAGAGAAAGTAAAAATAAATAAATCCAAAAACTTCATTGAAACGTTTCAGGGGCGTTAGAGAAGGTAAGAACTTATCCTTTTTATATGTCAAAACTGTAGCAATTATTATATTGAATAAAGGAAGCAACAATATGAAAGCTTCTGTTGAACAGAAGGATCTCCGGACTTGGATTCCCTCAATGCAATCTTTGGATGCTAATGCTTTCTTTTTACTTTCTCTACCACGTACGCGATGTGCATAAAGTGTGGACCATAATGGACCGGAGTTGTTTATGTTAGTACTGATAAAATCTAGCCCCATCCCTACCAGTGTGACCACCTCTGTTTTTCGAGCATAATTCCAGCCACTGGACTGGCAGGGTACTTTACCTCCCCCAAAGCATGGCAAAATTGCGGAAGGGTAACATTACAACTTAAACCTTATGTATTCTTGTTAGACTAGGTTTTCCTATTGCCTTTTAGTAGCAGCAACAACTTTAACCTTTGTCTCCATGTTGTCGCTAATGAAGGCTCTCACATATGTAAATGTCGTAGCTGTCATTCAGTTTAGCCTCACCCCTTCCTCTAGAAGGCTGAATTATAGCGTAATAAGTTCAACCTTTCCTTGTCTACCAATCATAGTAAAGGTCTTTCATAGCGGTGGTATTGTAACCTTCCTTTCTTTGTACATAGATTATAAACAACGTTGATTGCTTATGTCATTATACTCTTGAATTTTATTTCATGTCGGTTGATCAGTCGCATATAGAACTGATACCGGCTAGGTGGAGTCAAAAGTTGGTTACCTAAAGGTGGAAACCTTGCAAGGGAAAAACACTATAGCATCTAGGGGATGGCTACTTTTTATGCACGACAGTGTACTTAGAAGACATTGTACCCAAAAATTATATATTGAAGGTTTCATCAGAATAACATGTTTTGAGGACCCCTGAATAAAAACATCTTGCATAAAGGTATGTACATTTGCGTGTGTGTGTGTGTGTGTGTGTGTGTGTGTGTGTGTGTGTGTGGTTTTTTCAGCATAACTCAAAAACCAAAAGTAAAGCTAAATACCAGACTTCCAAGGATGCGATAAATCCTCCCTTACCAGATTACCCCATACGTGAAATACTTTAATTTTTTTTATTTTCTCTAAAATGTGTATCTGTAGTTTTCTGGGAAAAGCCTCTAGAATGCTTTTCACTCTGAATAACTTTTGTATAAGCGAGAAACAAAATCAACCTGCACGAAGAATGTAGATCTCATTACAGTACACAACCTTTGCCTTTCTTTTTTGTTTGTTTTTGTTTAGTTTAGAGTTAACTACTTCTGAGATATTTCTTCTTATTGCTTTGAATTTTGAAATAATTAGTTTTCTCAAATGGGAAGTGGTTATTCTTTTGTCTTCTCGTTATCAAGCAAAGAACAATTTTAAAGCCACCACATACCAACAGCCTCTTTAAAAATATTACTCAAGATTTTGTATCTATTTAATCGCAGAACGAAATGTGTTAAATATATAAATTTAAACTTTAAGCTTTAACTGGGTTAAGAAACCTGAATAGAAAAATAAGTTTTAGTAAGAATGATTCTAGTTAAGTGGTTAGAAAAAGTTATATCAACACAAATGTAAGATTTCTGTTTCATTTCTGTAACCCGCTTTAGCTTCTTTGTCCATATAGGGGTTGAGGTTACTGCTTTAACTTATTTTTATCACATTTAGCTATTAAACACACTTATTACTACTTTCATACCTCTACCCTCTGTAGGGTAAATAGGGAATGATTCTGATTAAAGGTAAATTCCCTGCCCTAGCATTTATATTACACCGAGAAAGATATAGAAATTTAAAACAGAAACACCAGAAATTAAGTTTTTTGATTAAATAAAATAATAAATGGGCTTATAAGAAAAGAAATAGGGCTACAGTCCTTCATGGAAAAAGCCTCTGAAAACAAAAGCAAATTTACGCGTGTCTGCAGAAAGAATATTGAAATAAATTCTTGAACATAAACCAATGTGCAAAATAAATATTGGAAGAGCAATGCACACATGCTGAAACCGAAACAGACCTGTAACTCAAACCTGGACGAATAGGAGAAGAAGAAAGACTTATTTTCTTGCAAGTACCATTTATGTTTACTTTCTCTACTACATATAGTAAGTAAAGGAAGTATTGCATTTCACACAAAAATTCGATGTTCGTATGTGCTTCTGTATGTACGATATACAGCATAACTAAAAAGAAAAAAAGTGGGATAAATACCAATCTTGGTATTTAGGCTTCATTTTTCCAGAGATGCGAACAAAGACTTTTAATAAAATCCCCACCTCAAACTACGCTTTACATAAAACAGTTATGGAAATGTTTGATTTTATAAAAATTGCATTAACGATTTTTATTAAAATGCCATATATGAAAGATATTTGCATGGCAAATAAAATGTATATTTTGAACTTTTTGGTAATAGCATATGAATTCTACATTCGGAAGGAATATTGTATAATCTTTTATAACTAGTAAACGTTAAGCGATAGACGACAACGCACTACACAAAAATGCAGTTTTCTATAATACACACAATTTATTTCAAATAAGTTTTTTTGTGGCAAAAGCCTTTTCTGAAATATCCATTATTAAAGGTTCCAATTGTTAAATGCTTGTCATTCTTTTAAAGTCCTATCGATTATTTAATTTGAAGGCCAGCATATAGCGTGCAGTTCTTAAACATTTGACTATCGCGGTTCCATTTGAGCCTATAACGAAATTTGTAATGTAGCTATTTATGCAAAGTTTTATTGGGATTAAAAGTAGTGGATAGAAAAATAAGCTTTAGTAATAATAGTTTGTATATCCACTAATAAAGATAGACGGTGAAAGTCATGTGCATGTATCACATCAGTTTTTTTTTTTTTTTGCTTTCTCTACCTCGTAACTAGTGAAGAGAGAAGTATTGCATTTTACCCAAATATCGAGATTTAAAAGGAAATACAGTTTTTTGAGGATCCTGAATTGAAAAGGAATTAATTTAGAAAGGGTTCGTGTGTGTCTTTAAATAGCATAATCAAAAACAAATGTCTGATAAATACCAAAATTGGTACTTGGATTTAACATCTTTCAAAGATGTGACACGAATATTTTAAAAAAAAAACCTCCAACCCCAAACTACCCTTTACATGGAACATTTTTAGAAATATTGAATTATCTGACAGTGACATTAACGATTTTGGTTAAAATTCCCTGTATTGAATACATTGACGTAGCAAACAAAATGTAGAACTTCAATTTTCTGGAAAGTTCTCTGGATTCGGGAGGAATTCTATGTAATTTTTATAACAGATCAACCATCAGATCTAGCAAATAACTTATTACACAAAAAGTGTAAATCTCTTCAATAAAACACGATTTATTTCAAATGCCTTTTTCGTGGTATTGGCCATTTCTGAGATATCCGTTATTACTGGTTGAATTTTCACTACTTCAATTTAAGTATTGTCGCTACTCAGTTGTTTCTCATAATGTAATCGAAAGAGTGTGCATTTTCAAGTTCAGCATATAGTGACACTCCTTTCAACACCTGAGTATGGGTTGGGTTTTCCCTCTCTCCCTTGTACCTTCAACGAAATGTGTAATGAAAATATTTCTGCAAAGATTTATATGAATTAATATGAAATAGATAGAAAATAAGGTTTTATAATAATATTTTTACGAATAAGCTAAAAATAAATGATAGTAAGTCGAAAAAAAAACGTTTGAATGCATCACATCAGATTCCGTTACATGTATTACTTTCTCTGCCACGTACACAATAGGTAGAGAAGGTAATGCATTCCACCCAAAAGTTCTATATCCAGCTTTCACCGGAATATATGAATAAAAAAACAGATTTTTAAATAAGGTGACAAGTGAAACGTATATCTTGAATTTTCTGGGAACAGCCTGTGAAGTTTACTTAATTCGGAGAAATTTTGTATAATTGTGGTAAAAGTTGAGCGTTAGACGAAAACGTGCTACAGAAAAATCTCCATAAGACACCAATTTTTAATAACTTTTTCTGTAGCATCGACGATTTCGATATACCGTTAATAATGGTTCGAATTGTTCAATACTATGTCATTCTTTTCAAGTCCTTTCGATATTCAGTTGTTTCTCGCGGTTGCATGCAAAGCGTATGGAATTCTAAGGCCAGCACAAAGTGTCCAGCTCTTAAAGCATTTAACTATCGCTATTCCCTTTAAATTAATGACGAAATATGTAACATAGCTATTTCTGGAAAGTTTTTTCTTGATTATAACGAAGAAGATAGGTAAATAAATCTTCATAAAAATAATTTGTATACCCAATAATAAGCGCTCATGAAAAGCTAACATATCTGATTTGTTTTTTCTTTTCACCTCGCGCAATAACGCTAGTGCCAGGTATTGGACGTCGGCAGCACATATGGTAAGCTGATGATAGGCATATGGTAACGTTACGTAATATGAAGGAAAGTTAACAAATGAAGCTTGCTCATGAGAATGTGAACGCTTTAAATAGCCGAAACAGATGGAGATGGTAATCTGTGCTAAGCTGGGTGCTAGTGCCTTGCACCGCCACACTTTTTGTCTCTTGGAACATGGCTGAGCCCAGACCGGATCTTCGCCCGAAAAGTTAACGCTAGGTTCCCGACCATGTGTTACAGGTTCGTTAAGCAGATAAGAGGTGGGGGCATGTTTGAACCTCTCCCTCCTCCAGTTTTAATGCTGTTTTCCTGCCGAGCCATTACTTAATCGGTTTAGCTGAGACGGGCAGCCCCATGGGCAGACCGAGCTGAATAATTTAATTCTGGTAATTGCGTCTGTCGCCTTCATATTCTGCCCTGCTCACAACTTGATTTTTAGTGTCAATATTTTTCCCACTGAATGTGCATAAACTTCCACTTAAGTTTTAGAGACTGAATTTAATTATAAAAATATTATTTTGGTTTTTAATTGGTTTTTCGATATCACCCTGAGAAAGGATACGCTCGACCTCAAAGACTCAGAACCGTGTGGAAAAAGTGCTTAGAATATAAATTGTTCATCAAAACATGGGAGTTTCTGGAAACATTGCGTCTTACCACAAAAGACAGTTGAATAATAATCTGTTCCAGTCCTAATAAAACACGTTTGGGGGTGCGAAAAGTAAAATATCATTGCGATATGAGTGCCTTACTGCGGAAACGAGGAATAGTTCTATATATTGCACACTGTTTTTTGCATAATCGTGTTTGTACTTTATCTACCCCGTTCATAGTAGGTACAGTATGTATTCCAATCCACCCAAAAATTCATGCCGAGATTTCACCGGAAATACATGTTTTGAGGCCCCTGAATCCATAAACAAAGGTCCGCTCATGTGTGTCCGTGAACAACATAACTCAAAACTAATAAGTCAAATAAATACCAACTTGGTATTTAAATTCAGTATCTTCCAAAGATCCGACACAAAGATTTTAAAGAAAATCCTTTCACCCTTAACTATCCTTTACAATTTTGATTCAACTACCATGTACTAAAGATATTTACATAGCCAATAAAACGTATATCTTGAATTTTCTGAAAATAGCCTATGAAGCGTATTAGGTTCAGAAGGAATTTTGTATTATTTTATAAAACTACTATACAAAGAATATAGATCTCTTTGAAACAAACAATAATTTCTAATAATGCTTTTGTGGCATAAGCCATTTTTAAGATATCCGTTATTAATGGTTCGAATTATTCATTACTTGGTCATTATTTTGAAATTCTGTCAACATTCAGTTGTTTCCGGAGACCATGGAAACAGGGTGGAATTTTAAAGCCAGCTTAATAGAGTCCAGTTCTTAAACATTTGACTATCGCTGTACCGTTTGTATTTGTAACTAAATGTGCAATGTAGTTATTTCTGCAAATGTTTATTTGCATTGTAATAAAGTAGATCCAAAAGTAAGCTTTAATAAGATAGTTTATATATCCAGTAATACGCGAAAGAGGGTAGAGAGAGTCATGTGAATGTTTCACATAAGATTTTTTTAATATATTAAATGGATTGTTAATAAAACGTTTTTAATGAACTTGCCCACCCATCCTCACCACGAATTTCCCATAACGCAGTGCTGCGAGTTCAATTCTATAACTTATGCGATGGTTTAGTTGGATACTATAATTTAGGAGAGGCTTTGAGTCAATTGTGTGATGATTAATGTGATAACATAAAGCGGCGGAGTGTTTAAAAATAATAATATGGACGATAATAGAGATTCAGCAATTAAAGAAGAATTTGTAGTTTGGGACGTGGATATGAAGATGCACATATTAAGGAGGCATGGAAAATTAATTGCTTCTTAAAAAATCTAGAAAGAGAATGAAATGCACATTCACAATAATTAGTTTTCAATAATGTTTGAATGAGCTTGAATCGGGTACTTCCGTGAGCGCTTCGGACAGCCAGGATTTATTAACAAAATTTTGTATGTTCTTGTGGTAGTTATAATGGGGAACACAAATGTGATCACAAAAGCCTTCTGATAAAATAATTCATACACGAATTCCAAACAGAAAAGTGTTTCGAAGCGTTTCAATACTGAGTGTTTGTAACCAAAACACTTTATTGATTTATGGTTCTCAAGTGCAGTATGGCCAATGTTCGTTACAATGCCACGCTTACTGCAGCACTCTCAGCTCAGTGGTAGTTTACAGTTTCTGAGGTTGAAAGTTCAAATCTCTGTGGAGCTACTCTACCTTTTTCTTCCTTTTTAATTTCAAATAAATAAGTAAATATATAAACTGTTTTCTTCATTCTTATATATGTGGCGAATATTTAGTAGTCCGTCATACCGGTAGGTGACAACTATGGCATTAATTTATCGGTTGGGAAGAGATTTCATAAGCAGTCACTTTAAATTTACAAACACAAATTTCACTATTACAGTAGTTGAATTTTTAAGTAAAATGAAGTAACACAATCAATAATATTTAACTATGTTACGTAAAACCAGCTTTAAAAATTAAAAACAATAATCCACTGCGGAGAATCGAACTCGAAGTGCTTGCGTAAAGGTTAAGTACTTTAACCAATGCTCCACTCCAAGCACGGTGTAGAGGTAGCCCAAATCAGTGTCTTGTGGCTTGTTCTATAGACTTAGACAAGGCGGTGTACAGAAGTTGACGGTTGTGAACCGCGCGCTCACTTGAAAGTGATACAGGGATTATTGTACCATGATGAGGCGCCAATTTGGAGCAGCAATACGATGATTGTCACTTTTGAAGCCCTTGTAACGCTTTCTGTTGTCGCTGGTGAGCTACGAGATGTTTCTTTCAGGGTATGCTGGTTGTATTGTGAAAGGAAACACCAGTTTAAACTGAATGAGAAATTTAATGTGTTCTAATACTTGAGCTACTGAAGCGATTTGCCGTCCTTTTGAAGATGAATGATTATGAATCCTAACATTCTAAATTGTAACAACTGAATTATTGCATCTGCTAACTTCTGGGATCAATAACTGTTTTCGCAATAAAAGACGCCGTGATCACTAAAACGTTAATCGGCGAGACCTCCCGCAATAGCCGCGAAATCTTACACAAGTTCTTCACTGAGAGCATAAAATATCACACGAGCAGTACGTACCGGTGACAGCAACAGAGTCAGAGTAACTCATGATCTAAAATTGCACCCCTTTATTACTTAAAGTCTGCCTGCATTATGATTACTCCCACCAACCTTATTTTATACCCGGAGCAATACTTCAAATCCTCTTCATCTGCGTCTCTAACTCAGTCTTTCACTTTTCTCAGAATTCCTTTTGCCTCTTTAATGTACACAATTGACCTTCGTGACTGCAAACGCACTGAACTTATAACCCAACTGAAGTCCCAGAATCTTTAAACTAATGCGTTCGCTACTTCCACTGATACTACTGACTATCGCTAACCTGAATTCATGAATACCTTATCTTTCCGGACAAATATTTCAAATCAAGCTTATTACATTATAGATTAATTTAATATAGGAAATTATTTACTGAAATTATTTCTCTATCTTACCGTTATTTCTTTATTTAATTATTTATATCTGCTGTCAACAACTACGTATGAAAGGAACTTTGAAAAAAATTAACTGCCCACGAGATTAGCCACCTTTAGTTTGACTAAGTGTATATTGCATTTCAAATAGACAAATATGGCATTCATTCCTGTTAGTTATATAAATTAGAGAAAGCACTATTTACATAATGCATACACTGTTGTGTTAAGATACTTTGTTTAGAAGGCTTTGACTCTAACTTCGTTTACGAAGCTTTTTCATCTACACTGTATGACAGTTGTGCTGCAACCCTAATTTGTTGCAGATAACGTTGAATTTAACACATTTACATGTTTCTACCGTTCATTTTTGTCACGTGCTTAACTAAGGGTTTTGCATAATTCATTGCAATTATAATATTAACAGTGGACATGTATAATAATCATAAGTTACTTAAGTAACTTGCAACTGAAGTGGGATTTTCACTCTCTGCTACTTGCCTATATTAAATAGAGATAGTATTTTATTCCAATCAAAAATTCGATATGGACATTTCACTGGAATGAAACATTTTCAGCCCCCCTGATTAAAAAAGGGAATTTTAGAAAACGTTACGTGCGCGCGTTGGTGTATGTGTATGTTTCTGTGTGTGCGTGCGCACAGCATAACTCAAAGGTGGCATTTAATGAACATTCTTCAAGAATGCGACACAAAGGTTTAAAAATAATTCACTCCCAAGCAAACTTCAAATACGTGTAAACATTTCCGTTTCTTATTTCTTCACAAATGGATACTAACAAGTTTGATTAAAATAACATCTGTTTAAGATATTTGTATAATAAATGAATGGGTATCTAGAATTTTCTGAGAATAGCTCTTTGAAGTCCTTTTCATTCGAATCACCTTTCTATAATTGGTAGACCGTAAGATGTAGACAAAATCTTACTACATACTGCTTCTTCACATTGTCACCGCCATTATTCAGGCACTTGTAACGGTAAACCAGTTTTTGTGTGTTTTCGTCAAAGAATGATGCCGCCTGTGATGACAACGAAATCTTCACTTCTTGTTTCACATCATCATCGTTGTTGTTATGTTTTCCGTCAAGGAATTTCTGCACATAAAGAAATGGAGGGTGGTTAAATTGTTCCCAACTAAATGATGCCATCAGATCTTGAATATGTTTGGCTTGTATAGACGGGTATGTCCACTCAACACAGTTTCCCCATAAACCTAACACAATTGGCGATGAATCTTTCCTGGTGCAACATTTCTCGCATTTAATAAGCAAATCTCTGACCTGACATTGCGGCCGGCAGGTCGCTTGATGGTTTTGAAAATTTCGAAACGCTCTAACAATAGGAAAACATAAAGCGACAATCGTCCATATCTGGCTTACTAATGGAATGAAGGGAGTGATCGCATGCTCACAAGTGCGACTGCAGCGCTGCAGAGGCAAAATATTAAAGTGGCATTTGTTTTAAAAACTCGGCATTAAAACACAGAATTTATAATTTTTATAGCGTTAACCTTTTCCGAGACGTTTGTTTTTGGTTCAAGTTGCCAAATAATTTAAAGCCATCACGTAGCGACCTTCCCTTTTACTATCGCTTAAATTGCACCTACAACGAAATGTGTAATAAAACAATTGCTGCAAACTGAACCCAATAGAATAATAAGCGTCTGTGAGAATAATTTGTAATGGCGGAACTATAGCTGAGTGGTTAGACCGCTCGCTTCTCACCAAGGAACCGTATGTAGGATTTGTGGTGTACAAAGCGGCGTCTGGGTGGGTTTTCTCCGGGTTCTCCGTTTTCCCCGCCAGTCATTCAACAAATTGCTCCATCTTTGGGCTGATCACTCATCCTGGCGGTTTCTTCTCTCTGACCCATAGCCGGTGCTCCTCGACAGGCGTCTAATCCCAGGCACCCGCTTGTAAGTCTTGGCGGGTGTAAGCCCTAACAATGGGGAGGTTAAAGAGAGAAAGAAGAGAAGAATCTTCCTATGATCCGACACGAAGGTTTTCAAGAATATTCCCCACTACCAAGTATATTCCCCAAGACTACCCTTTGCGTGGAGTATTTTTCGAAAATTTTGAGTTTCTCAAAAATAGCTCTAAAACTTCTGATTAAAATATCATATGTTTAAGAGATTTTCATCGCAAATCATATGTCTATCTTTAATTCGCTGGGAATGTCCCCAAAAGTACTCTTCAATTTGAATGGCTTTTGCACAACTGGTACACCGTAAGAGATAGACAAAATTTTACAACACAAAAAGTGTAGATCTGGTTAAAACACACAATTATGTCATATACATATGATTTCCAAGATATTCCTTGTTATTTGTTTATATTTTTCAATACTTATACTTTTTCTCAAATGGGAATTCGTTATTGGTTTATTTTTTATGTCATGGACTTGCAAAGAGAATGGAATGCTCCACATAGCAACCAGCTCTTAAAACATTTGACTATCGCTTAAAGCCTACCGTAATCCCCTTGCACTAACAAGAAAATTATCAATAAGATTTCCGCAAATGTTCATCTCGATTAACATGAACTAGCGTTTGTAAAAATAGTTTGTACAAGAGCATAGAATATCATGCGAGTGAAACGCATCAGAATTTTTAAAAGAATAATAATGGCTATAGTTTGAACGTTTAGAGGTAATTACTTGCACTGTTATATAATATTAACAACACAAGTTGCGCATCTAGCAGGATACACGTGAAGGGAAGATAACAAGGTGCACTTTATTATTGCGCGCGAAGAAATCGTGCACTTCATTGTTGAATAACCTGAATTTCTTGGAAACGCAGGCTCTGCACTGAACACCTTGGCTAACCTCAAGCTGAGCCGTTTTCTGGCAAGGATCCATGTTACGGTTAACCTCGGCTCTTTTAAATTAACCCTACCTTCCCACAGCTTCGTGCGGGATTCCTCCCTCTCAGATAATCTTCTGAAACAGATGTTACTTGCCGGCAATATTCCGCATGATTAAAATGTAAATAAAGCAACAACTTCTCGCCGTTTCTTTTATTTCAACTTGCAAAGAAATGCAGCTTAGCGATGAAGATAGCAAAAACTTTACTGCGTAGGCTTTCGTACCCTTTTCTTTACAAACTGGGTTACGAGTTTAATGTTGACTTCGTGTTGCTTTTGTTTCTTCGCCAGTATCGCTGCATATCTGATGTGTTGAAAATGGCCGCGTTGGTCACGAGACTTCAAAGATACGTCCCTTGGTACAGGACACCCCATAAAAGTACGAATAATGAAAAAAAGGTTTTGTTATATACAGGGTGGACCAGTTTAGTTGAGACATATCTTAAAAATTAAGCGTGGTAAAAAAAATGTCTTTAATAAAAGGTGCTTCATATTATGAGGGAAAGTAAATGCCATTAGTCGCGTTTTCGATGGTCATTTTAGAGTCAATTTAGTTTTTTTAAAACGTTTTTTGCATATTCTTTTAACATTAGAAAATGGTTTATAAGAAGTTGTTTTGTTTTGTAATGAATAAGGAAAAATAAAAGATATAAAATATACATAAATATATTTAAATTTCTAAAAGAAGCCACTTCTAAAATTGTATTAGAAAATAACTACAGGAGATTAATTAGTAATTAAGGTTAATTCATTATAGATATATTCTGCGTGTTATATTTTAACTACGTCCTTGTTATTAATTTTGTCATTAGACGTAATTAACCCATGACCTTGGGAACCAGAGGCTAATATTATACCCCTAGACTGCCGAGGACGACTTGAGGGAGGTGGTAGCCACAATAGACCTGTATAGTTAGCGGTGTGCGAGTTGTCCCCTTCTGTTGTATACCCTGTTGCTCTAGGCAACCCTCTGGTATCTACAAGGAATATTCTTTCCTTGAACATTTGTGAAAACTGAAAATACTGCTGAAACATGAAAGAGAAGAAGGGAAAGGAAGTCGTGGTTTCTCCAGCATTCACCTACTGACCGAGGAAAATAGGAAAACCCAAGGTCAGGTTGGGTATTCAACGGGAATTGAGTCCGAATGCAAGCCTCGCACGTTACCAACTCGCTCCGTTCATCCCGATAGTATTGAATGTCTGACTAACGAGATTTTGATCCCTACCTGTAATGCCGTTTAACAATATCTAAATACGATATCCTCATATTAATACATTTATTGTAAACGAACCCCATTTGACAACATGTTTAGCACAGCGATGATTCTAATAATCACGATTCTGATGATTGTTAGCGTCGTTAAAATTGGCCATCACACATCCACAATAATGTATTGTTCGTGGTCGAGTAGTCAATGTTCTGGTTTCTAAATCCACTGGTTCTGACTTTGATTCTCAACTAGGTTGAGGTACTTACGTTTAATCATAATCATTCCCCACTCTCGAAGAGTTTAGATAGAATTAAATGGCAGTGGGTTTCCTATAGTTATGGTATAATACCACTATTAATACTCGATGCTCACTTTATAAAAAAACTACAATGGCGATTCTTATTAGTAGTTTTGTATTTTATGCCGATTCCAAAATTGTTCCTGTTTGACATTCTCCAAACGGCAGCAATTTTTATCTCGCTAATTCCACAAATAATAACATAAGTAATATAGGTCCCCTATTGTTAGCAGGGCTAATAATAATAATAATAATAAGTTATTATTATTACTATGATTTATATTTCTTTTGTTTCCCTTGTTTTGTGCTGAAAACGTTCTTTTAAAGGGTTGTTTACTCATATTATAGAAATTAGTCGTTCATTATATTTGTAAGCCATGCTCGTGACCCGAGTTTCATTTGCGTAAACAGAAACTAACAGATGGAAGATAAGAATAAATATTTCTATGCACTGTATTATTTCACATCTTAAGTCTGATTTGTTTCTATTGGATTCACAGATTTTGTTCACCGGTGTAGGTAAATGTAATGGACGAGAGTGAGGCCATAGCAGAAACGTGATTTAATGCGTCAGCTTAATCAGCTGAATCAACTTCTTTCGCAACTCGGTTAACACTGATGTTACTTGAGTACATCTACCCCTTACCGCATCGTTTTGCATCTTTTCATTTAGACACAAGTTGCATTAATTCACCCACGGAAAACGCAGTCAAGATCTATCAAGAACTATTGTCAGGGAACTCTTTTGGAAACACGTGCGAGGCAATAACTGAAGTCTTGATTCGTTTCATTCTTTTCTGGCATAACGTTAAATGCAGCAACTTTAAACAATGCAAAGCTTAAACATTTACAAGTATCGAAAAAGTATTACACTAGATACTTCGATACTACCAAATATTGAAAAGAGTATCGAGATATCGACGGTATTGAGAACCCATCCTTAGTTTCCTAATCAAAGAGAGTAGAATAAAACGTAAATACCTACAGTCAAATAGTTAATAACACCATCATTGTTTTCTGAAGTCAAAGCATACCATATGCCATTGAGATTAAAGGGGGTTGTACCAATGAAACAGTTAAAATTTATTTTTTAAAACAATCTTCCCTGAATTCAATAAATGTTATAGTATATGTACTTTAGCGTAGTTTGCAGGTATTCCACTTAAATTTTCTTGAGGGATTACAGCTTTACTAAACATTACAAGTAATGCAACCCAATTTAAACCTAAATCCCGCAATACATATACACAATGTGACCAAGATCACATTGTAACCTGCTGTATCCAAAGCAATGTTTCGCTTCGAACCTAAAAATAATCTTGTGTACTATAATCATAAACAATAATTAACTTGAAGGCTATCATGACACACAATACAAAAGTTCAAGAAAAGAAACATAAAAAATCCGATGGTTTTTTACATTTGCATGACATTTCCAACTCTCTTCAGGTATTAAAGAGTATAAAAACTATTTTTACGAAAACTTAGTTTCATATCTACTTCAATATAATGAAGACAAACGTTTACAGTGGTAGCTAAATTGCACACTTCGTTATAAATATAAATGGCAATAGTCAAACATTTAAGAACTGGACGTTATATATTGGCCATACTCTTTCCATGCAACTATTAGAAACAACTGAATGTCGACAGGACTTTAAAGGAATGGCAAAGAATTGAACAAATCAAACCATTAATATCCGATATCTTATAAATGTCTGATGCCACAAAAAATGTTATTTGAAATAAATTGTGTTCTTTAAAGAGATCTTGTGAGTGCGTTTTCGTCTATCGCTTAACGTTTACCAGTTTACAAGATTATATAAAACTACCTTCCCAACATCTCATCATTGAGTTTTAGTTAAGGGGACAAGGTACTCTGAAATGGTCAAAACTCACATTTTTTGTTTTAGGCACCAATAAAATCTCTATTATTTCCAGTTTCAGAAAAAAATATTTTTCGGGGGTTAAGAGGTTTTTAAGGCATTTAAATACCATTTAAATGCTAATCTGCATTCCTTTATAGCTTTCATGCGGCGCCCCTGTTTAGAACATTTTTGTATCTTTCAACAACGAACGACTATATCATGCCCAGCGAGCAGCTCAACAACTATAAAAAGAGGCCAGGACCAAGAGAAGGCAATCAAAAAAGCTGAAGCAATCCAGGAATGAAGGTGCAGATGATTATGACCCTGGAATGTACTGAAGTATGTCAAAATTTTAATGTTCAAACTTTAAATTCAGCTTTCTCAAAACAACATTTTTGGACACTTATTTACCTTTTTCTCAGAAAGTATGAAAGGTCGAAAGCTGAAATTTTAGTACATGTATACAACACATAGTTAAACTATCTGAACCACAATAATAATTTTATGATGTATATTAATAATATTAAGAAAGCAAAAACATTGCAAATTTTCTACACTATTACTTTTTTGACTTAGCAAAGTTTTCTTTAATTTCTAATGAACTGGTGTACATAACTACATAATTGAGGTTCAGAATGTAGTTGATTATACTAAGAACAAGCATGCAAAGTGTGATTCTGTATTGTAAGTTGTATCAGAGGAAAAGGTACATGAATTCACATGTTTTAAGAGTAAATTTTAAAATTTCTCTGCTGAATGAAATAATTTTTATATGGATTCAATTATATAAGCTATCAATGCAAACAACCGCTTTAAATAATTTTCATTATTCATAGAAAAATTCATTAAAATTTCAGGAAAAAGTATTGAGAATTTTAAGAGCTGTGGTAATTTAAGACACTTGAGGTGTAATTTCCATGCGTTCAGACTACCTTTTCCCTTAAATTTCGAATTAGTATTCCTAAAAATAATAATTTTTCCCCACGTTCATGTGAAAATTTAATAAATCCTAGTATTGAAATTACAATTATAAAAGTAAGGAATGAAGATTTCATAGGTTATTCCAGGGAAATTTAAGATATGCATTTTATTTTCATGTAAATATCTGTCATATGTGGTAGTTTAATCAAAATTGTTAGAGGTATTTTTGAAAAAATAAATTTCGAAAAATGTTACATGTAAAGGGTATTTGGGGTTTGGAATTTTCTTGAAAATTTAAGTAAAATAAAATATGCGCATTGTGGGTAGATGTCGTTGTAGTAGAGGGTGTGAGTAGAGTCGATGATGAGATGAAGTGTTGTATCCTGGCGCATGCTCTGGAGGTTCTTGAAGTTGTGGATACTATTTACTATGAAATACTCCATTTGAATTTACTGCGCCTCACACACAGTTGGTATGGCAAGTTTGTCTGGTGTGGCACAACTAACTTCTTGGCGGATCATTTTTATTCAGTAATTGTTGTGGATTCTGAGGCAGTATTTTATATCACAACACCGTGAATGCCAGAGTGATTGTAATGTAAATTAACAATATTGTATAACAATGATTTGAGATTTTTGTTAATTATAAGCATTGTTATGAAATAAGTTTACACGGCCTCACTGAAACTGCCAATAGCGGATAACAATGAGCAAGGGGGTGAGTTGTTTATCAATTAGAAGAGACAGACAAATGACGTCAGAGTAGCGTGCTTTTCTTTAGAAATGGAGGGAATATCTTCCCTAGAGCATATGTGTTCGTAATTTTGATTGGATATAAAAATAGACGCTAATGTTGGCGCGCTTTATTAACTCATAGCAGCTGTGTTATAATGTTTAGGCATATCGGGGTGAGGGAGTATAAATTATGAAGCCAGAGACAAGTATCGCTCAGTTCAACAGAATCATTCACGAGTTACACGTCGCGCAGTTCAACAGAATCATTCACGAGTTACACGTCGCGCAGTTCAACAGAATCATTCACGGGTTACACGTCGCGCAGTTCAACAGAATCATTCTCGATGTACACGTTACGCAATTCTACAGAATCTCTCGCGTCGTAAAGTTAGTTAAAATATGTGAAATACGCGAATTAATAATGTGCGGCAAATAAGTGATTATAGTTACATTCGAAAATATAACAGTTTCAGTCAGGTGTGTATCAAGAGTAATTATGTGGAATGAATAAAGTGTGACGGCAATAAAAGTGTAAAAACAAATTCTTTTATCAGTGTTATCTTTTAGTAACAACTCCTTTCCGTTTACACACCCTGTTCAAGAGATTTGCTCGACTGAGTAATAATAGCTAGCCGGAGGACAAAGAACTCAAAATTAAAAATAGTAAAACAATAACAGACGCTCAGCAAATAAGATAACACGAAAGTTACCGCGACAATTCTAGCATGTGTAACCCGTAGCAGAATATTTGAGTGTTTCTTTTTGTCCATTATATTTAAGATACACTTAAAATTATGCTATCATTAAGTCGTGGAAATATTGAATATTATTTCAGGTTTTCCGTGTTTGGAAGTTAAGATATTTATTTTATAAATAATACATCGAATAAGTGAACTTTCACTATAATGTGTTAATTTTATTTCTCAATGTTTTAAGGACCAACAATATAACAAATGAATCAAAGTTTTAGTTACGTATTTGCTTTAATTACTTGCAGACTTTCTTTAAATTATAGTAATCGACTCTTTGTTACTTCTCGTTAAGAATGTTTGATAATTCACGTAGCATTCACGTAGTATTCCACTTTCCCTGTGAGCATCTCCTTTTTAGTAAAAATTTTGTTAACAGCGCCAATAGCTGAATCTTGTTTATTTAAACTATTGTCTGTTGCCATGAGCGTAAAACAAATTCACATAGTTTGGAAATTACTACAGTTATTCATCAGAGTAACACATTTACAATCATATTATATATAAACATGTTACTAATGAATTCTCAATTTTGTTTGCATGTTTTTTATTAGCAAGAAAATTTTTTATAGTGAAGTCAATCTTGTTTTATTACTTCAGTTAACGTATCTTAAATGTTATTCAATGTTTTTATCTCTCACTATAGCAATAAATACAATTCCGATTAATAACTTAAAATATATAAATGCTCAAGACAAAGCTGATGACATAAATTGTGTTTTAAAAGAGTAATACATTAATAATTGTGATATGCAACGTATATATAAATATACAATGTATCAAATTTCCCCATTCATTCCATTTGATTTCCTTTTTGCATTCCTTAGGAGATTTCACAAATTATTATTTCTCCTTTTACTAATATTGCTTCAAAGACTTCGTGCTGCATCTTCGGAAGTTACTGAGTATTTATTCCACTTTTCGCTTGAGTTAATGGTGTTCTCACACCACACACACACACACATGGAAAATTTTCTAAAAGTGCTTCTTTTTTATTCATTGTCTCAAAACATGTATTTCCAGTGAAATCTCGGTATCGAATTTCTGGGTGGAATGCAATACCTTCTCTATCTACCTTGTATGTGATAAAGTAATAAACAGTAATAATTATACTACTGTTTTGCAACTTCTTTAATATAATAATGAACACTGAACTATAATTCAGGTGGTCCAATGTACCTTTAAAATGTTGTGGCCATAACTTTTATTTGCGATGATTTTTAGACTCCTAGTGCCTATGTTCTCTGTTTGATTATCCATTGGCATTCTACGTTCTGCTATGAGGTGTCATGCGTATTGCATATTCGACTGTTTGGCGAAAGAATGTATTCTAGTCATGTCTGCCTTATTAATGCTGTGTCCTTCGTCTTTATATTTCTGGAATATATTGCTCAAATGTTTCAGATAGTTAACGGTATTTATACTAAAACATATGGCTTGCTGACTTGTTTGAACGTAAATCAAGCTTTCTGTATTCTCTAAAACTGTTACCTTTAATTAGTATAGTATTATACTAGTATTAGTATTAGGTTATCTAAGTAGTTGAATTAAATACAAAATGTTAAACTATTTTCTTTTTCATGGTATGATCATTCTTCAGCAAGTCTTTCACTATTATTTACAAATGAAGCTGCAGTCAACATAGGTACTTTAAGCATAAAGCAGTTATTTATTTTTTAATGCTAGTGTACTAAGTTAAATTCTTCAGGTTTCTTTAAGGATAGTTACCCGTGTAAAAATGGACCAAAAATTGCCAAAATACATACATATGCATTTTAGTGTCGATGCCTGCAAACTGGGTACCTTTTTTAGCCTTACGGTTATTTTAAAGTATGCCATATACTGATCTAAATGTCAAATGTTGGCAAAACTAGGCTTAAAGATAAAGTAACAAATCATTCAAGAAGGACGCCAGAAAACTTCAAATACTATAAAATCTAGTAGCAGAAAAATATGAAGGAGGGCTTGCGCGTATACTTAATGCCTTTAAACAGCACAAATTCAGAAATAATGTTATTTTAGAGTTGTAATTGTTTAAAAAAAGTCCCTTTTGTAGTTTTCTCATTTTCGAATTTTTCCATTCTATGTACTTTTGGGTATAAATCTATGAGCTTATGCGTACGTCCTTAAAATATAATAAAACGCTGCGCACTGAATGCTCAGTTGTGACGTTCATCTACATAATTTATTAATATAATATTAAATAATTTAGTTATAGAATATTAATTTCTTCAGGAAACAATTGTATCTCCAGGAACTCTTTCTTCAAAACACAATAAAAATTACAATGGATCTAATTAACAAATAAGGTTTAAAATGTAGCAGTCTGAAATTATGCAGTTTTGAAGTTTCATAGGTGGCTATCCCTAACAAGGTGATAGATTGCCAATAAAAGTAGAATCAACGAACTATTAATTCCAAGATATACCGGGCGGAAGGGAAGTTATTGCATTAATTTAAACCACTTAGGTATCTCGCTAATTGGAATACATTTAGTAGCTTCCACCTTTTTGTGTGTGACCATTTCTTGGGAAGATATTTTAGATTTTTCGAGAGTATAAAACAAACTGCTGGCAAAGTTGCAAGTGTTGCTAATCCATCTGAGCGGTGTCACTTTCATTTTCAAAACAGATGAAGGACCTCATTCTTTCGCCTTCAGTGGCGTGTGTCTCATGAGCGTAAACAAACGTTTCGGATGTGCCACGTCTTAATAATAATTGCATCTGAATTTTCAGTGACACATTTTGTAACTAAACTCACAATCTATGGATATTTTTATCAGCTCGTTTAACATTAAACTTGTTTTGCATTCGATACTGCTACAGTCAATCAAACCATTCTTATGACATATAAACACAAAACAACTACATCGTTAGGCATTTATAAGTTTACTAAAGGTACTCTTATCGTGGGCAGCAGAAGAATAAACAATAAACCAAATAATTCACAGGTTGATATTGTTCAAAATGTCTACCATTTGCGCACCTGCAAGCTTCAAACTTCCGTAACCACGAGGGATAATTTTAAAGTAAAACGCGGTACGTTATTTTCAAAATATTTGATTATAATTCATTATCTTACACCTTAACACTTTACACTACTGCTCCACATAGTCACCGCCGTTATTCAGGCACTTGTAAGGAAATCCGTTTTTGTTTGTCTTCGTCAAAGATGATGCCACCTGTGAGAAAACCAAGTCTGCCCATCTTGTTTCACAACATCACCGTTGAAATGCTTACCACCAAGGAATTTCATCAAGTGAAGAAACAGATGAGAATCACTTGGTGTCAAATCCGGACTGTAGGGAGGGTAGTGGAATTATTCCTAGCCAAATGATGCGATCAAATCTCGACTTTGTTTGGCTGTGTGTGGCCGGGCACTGTCACTCATTATTGCTTCCCTCTAAAGCTCACACAAAATATGTTTGCTGGCGTAACATTTCTTGCATTGAAAAAGCGAATCACTGATCTGAGTTGACAGTCGGCGAGTCATTTGATTGTTTATAATATTTCGGAAACTCTAACAACACGTAAAGACAAGGATACGATCGCTCACAGCTGCTTCTGGCTTCCAAAAGAATGGAGGAAGTGATCGCGCATACTTAAAATCGCGACTGCAGCACTGCAAAATATTAAAACGGTACTTTAAAAACACGTTTCGTAATTATGTCGTACTCTAACAAAAACACCATCATTGTTGTGTATTTCCTCCGCAACCAGATAAATAACTTCTCTCAGATTTCGATATCAATAATCAATATTTTGTAGGCCCTGCTTTTCCTATTGGACTCTTGAAGGCATTACTTCCATTTTACACGTCTTCCGTGGTCTAGGGGTACCATGCTAGCCTCTAGTTCCCGAGGTTACAGGTTCAAACGCTACGGTGGGCTATGGATGTTTTCAGGGTAAAATCCTTTGCATGGATTCCTTCGGAAGGGAAGTAAAGCCAGTGGTCTCGTGTCGTAGATTTACGGCACGTAAAAGAGCCTCCAGCCTGGTAAAGAGGCCTCTGAGCAAAATTACCGGCATTTTACACCCAATATACAATGGAACGCTAGGAACCATTTTAGTTAAGAGTGTCCTTAAATATAACTGAATTCATTATTACTTTTTTATTTCATACTGTCTAATGGAGACCGATAGTTTGCCAGTTGTACTTATTTGACCAAAATATTACATCATCCTTTCGTCGTGTTTGTTTGGATTAAGAAACACGTGGAAAACATAACCACTAGTCATCCTTCTGATAAGGGAGACTGAATGAGGAAGTTTGTTTTGTTTACGTCTGGAGGCAGTTCAGATCGCGTAACCTACCATGACCTCTTAGAACTGCTGTCAAACTTTACTGTCACATTATGTGTGCAAAAAGGTGTTCGGAATATCCTCTTAAGCGATTAATTAGTTCAAAACTCTGTGCGATGCTACTTATTACTATTAAAAATATGTTAGAAATGGGTTACTCCACTCATCTTACAAGTAACAAACTATTACCTTCATACATTCTCGTTGAGCAAACGCTATTTTTTCGAAAACGGCTGGTCAAGGAACAAAATGCTATTAAACCATGAAGCATATATTGTAAGAAATGTAATAATTTCTCCTCCACTCAGTATAGCTTACTGTATAACACCACATGTAACACCTATTAAGAAAAACAATAATTTTTCGATGCCCCTGACCACAAGTTGTGCAAAAAGAATTCGATCTGGTATGTAATTTATACGGAGACATTAAACACATTTATCGTGCATTTTCCAATAGTTACACGATCACTGCCTCTGGGATTCTTAAGGACGTACTTTACGTTGTCAGAAATATGGAAAGGGAAAAGCAAAAGGGGGAAGAATATTTGAATAAAGTTTTTAATGTTCTCCTCTGAACTTAGAGTTTCTAAAAGTTTCTGGTGCTGGAATATTGCATGTGACTTCTGAGGCGTTTCTATGAAGAGAGTGAAATGAGCTCTTGTTGAAGCCAGTCCAGACTTAACTTGCGTGAGTAATATAATTTGAGGCTTGCTTTCTAGGGGTGAAAGCTAATGACAGTAACTACATCCTCCAACCTCTCCCCTATGCATTATGTACTTCTATAAATACTTTTTAAGCTTTCATACATTGTCCTAAGCTATGGGCTCTTTGCAAGCACTCAGAACTCCGATTCACTACTGTGATTTTTATTTACTTTTTGCTTACAGCGTTATGCTCTAAAGTTTAAGGGATTTCAGAGGAGGATTATTTGATGCTCACTTTAATTTTGCTCTTTGGTATACACATTACCTGTGCTGTGCATTGTTTTGTTAATAAAGTTTATAACTTGTGTATTTGTTTTACTAATGAGACAGAAGATATTTTAATTCTATTTACACCTAATGAATGGAGAAATGGAAGGGTGCTTTAAAACCTATAGCTAATGCATGACCAACGTGTGATAGGAACCAAATCAACGCTGTGATATGATATTCTGCCACTTGGATTGGATGAATAAACATCAGGCAGCATAATATCTTATGACCGAGCGGTCACTGTACTGCCCACTCTGACCAATTTGGGGGGGGGGTTCTCCTGAGTGGTCAGGCGAATGCTAGAGTGGTTTCTTTCATCTCCCAAATTTCCTGTCCCTCCATTTTCTTCCATTCATCATTCATTCATCCTTCACCCTGTTTGATTTAGGGTTTCAAGATTGGAAGTATCCGTATTGGTGTTTCGGTGCAGCGTGGCAGGGAAAATGATGCTCTCTGTGAACTTTCTTCATCCCTAGGCTTTTTGCTGATTGCCGGAGTATAAGAACTGCCCCTTGGGGTGGGGAGGCCGTTGCACCCTGTGTGGGACGGGGTTCCTGGTCTGCCTGTCCGACTAGGGGATCTCAATTTGGAAAGCGTATGGAAGCTGTAATTTTTGTGCCATCACTCCTGGTTCCGTCCGCCCGGTGTCTCCATTTACTTCATCTCGGGGCACCCTCTCATGAAACATCGGTACAACATTCACATGCCTGGATCGGTGCCGAATCCTCTCCGCCTCACAATCCAATCCAAAAATTTGTAACTCCTTCGATTCGACTAGGGATGTAGTGAGCTTATTCATATAATTTTCATGTTCAATGTTGGCAGTTGATACAAACAGTAAAAGTGGCTAGATATTGTGGTTTGCAAATTCTAAATATAAAAGGACGAACAACATCCAATGCCCCATAATACAAAAAGAAACAAAAAGTGTCGTATACATGTTCAGTGATTATATTAAAAGTGACAAAAAAAGTCATTCTCACATTGTATAATCATTACAGTGATTATACTGAAAGTGCTCTCCCCATAAAATACATGGTTCTCAAATTTTGTGATTTCTTCTGTGATTTCACTACTATTAAGTGTCAAAAATGCACCTTCGGTCTGGAAATAATTATCATGATAGCCATTCGTTAACCTCCTAAATTATCCAAAAGCTGTCAGCACTCAATGTGTTGCTGAGGAAAGCTTTTAGAATACTGCATTCTGTTATTTCGCTTTCCTCTGCGGGTTTTCTTTCGGTTTAAACTTGGCCTGGCATGTAGAAACTTGCAAGAAGCAGAACCACCAGATATATGACGTGTAAAGAAAATGTTGCTACTAACTAAATTTTGCTTGGAGGGACACACGACTGTGGATTCCAGCGATAGTGCTGCTTGGTTTACTCAGCTAGATTAAGAAAAGCCGATTATTTATTTTGTACGACTTGGTGTTTTAGCAGAAATGCTGTATTAAATTGAGGGTGGTCACGCAATTCCTTTGTTGCACAGAGCTGTGGTACAACTGAGAGGAAATTTGCCTTCTTCCACGAAACTGTCTTTTAAACCAACTGATGGACTTTACTTTCTACCGTTACACGGTATGAAGTGAACTGGTAGGGAGGACACACCTGTTTTATATTGTTTCATGTAAACGGTAGTTCGTGCTCGAGGCATTTTCGCAAAAATCTTTGTGTCGCAGCTTTGGAAAACACTGAATTTTAATACAGAGTTTGCTGTATCTGACATTTCATTTTTGAGTTACGCTGTTCACACACACACGGACCATCTTACTTTCTCCACTACATTCTGACAGTAGGTAGAGGTAATGCCGAACGAGGTGGCACCGCGGTAACGCTTGCGGGGTTTTTGTTTTGCGAATTTTCCCGGGTCGTCGGACGAATGCTGGAGTGGTTTCTTTCAGCCCTCAAATTTCCATTCCTTCATTATTATATTCATCACTTCATTCATCGTTTACCCCAGGTTGCTTCAAGCCTGGAAGTGTCGACGATGGTGTTTCGGTGCGGCGTGAAGAGAAAAGAATGCTCTATGTAGAACTTTCTTCGTCCCTGGGCTTTGGGCTGGGGACATTGGAGCCTCTGCGTGCGGCCGTGGATCCGCAGTCTGTCTGTCCGACTGTCGAGGAGTTTCAATATGGAAATTATAGGGACCCCGACATTGCTGTGCCGTCACTCTAGGTTCGGCCGTAAACAATCTGGAGTTAAGCGCTGCCTAATAAAATAGGTTTGGTCTTAATTTACGCACATCATATAAGTTACCATTTTAAAATTTTTATTTTGTGAAGAACATGTACTGCAGTTTACTAGCAACTTTAAGATATTAAAAACATTTCATAAAAATGTAAGTCGACAGCAGCAATTGAAACTTAGCTATGCCATAGCAGCATTGTGTTCTGGTTGAAGTAATTTCTTCTGACGGCTGCGAACTCTGAAATACCCTCATGATTTACGCTCATAGTAACATGGAAATTTAAACAAACCCTCCTTTGTTTATTTCAATATATTTCTTTAAAACTCACTCGGAGCTGAGTTTGCTAATTTATAAAAACATCAACTCGAAATGATTGTCCATCTTTTGACCATCATGATGTAAGTGAAGGCTCGTAATATCATTTCGACTCATTAATTTTATCAATTGACACTTCACTGTTAATATTGTCCCAATTTTAACAATTATCTCATTTAGGTGTTAAAACTGGTTTGTTACTTTTTAAAGACATCTAGGTTTGAGGTATATGTAGTTCATACTGGGATTATCAATATCACAACGTGCATTGGATAAAAGTATTGAAATACTTTCCTAAAGCATGACAATATATACAGCATCCATAGTGGTAGTCAATATTTTGTTGTTAATTGTCCCTTTTGATCATGGTTTTAAAGAAAGCCTCTTAAAACAAATTAAAAGCTCCTCTGAGAAGCTACATATTTGCCCCATGAGATCGTAAGGGAATTAACTATTTTTCCATTCAAATCTTGCCTCAATATTTCAATTACATGAATGAAGTTTTCATTAGAAGGCTGCAACAAAACAAAGATGCCAGATTGGACTGCAAGGCCACAGAATGGTTTGTCAAGTCACCGATTTAACTTAAATGAAGGAAAAATTGTCCTAGCAGAGTAGCTGCTTGAATCACGAGCAAGATGGATCAAAAGGCAACGTCTGCGGCCCTTATTCAGGAGGTCCCATGTTCGATCCCTCCAGCGACCGCCCACTTGGCCCATCGGTTTTTCTTAGTTTCTCCGGGTCGACAGATGAATGCTGCGGTAATTCCTGCCTCCCCTGGTCTTCACTTCCTGTACCCATCATCTTCCTTGTTATTTGCTTCAAGGTTGTGAGACCAGGCGACGTGTTTTCCGGATTGTGGATGGGCGGTGGCTGTACATTCAGTAGAGGTTACTTCCCTGGTGTCGATGCGGGGACTGTTCAGTAAGGTCTCTCCTCCGAGTGGACCGAGCGACGTGGGATGCATTCAGCCTTATAGCATTATGCACCCTGTCTCTGCTTGCGCCCGTCGTCATCCGGATCTGGTTACCCTTCGTGCCTCTTCCTTAAATCCCTAACTCCTGGCGGTCACTGTTAGAAGCACAAGGAGCCGAATGGCCTGGCCCGGTTTCGGGAGCCCCCTCCGTTCGTTTACGTGTTACCTGCTTGAACCATGCGTTGGTGCGTGAAAGTTAATAATTCAGCACAAGTTCGCTTCACTCCAAGCAGCGATAAACATACGCATTACATACTTCATTGTGTTGAAATATTACAGCTTGGATTTCGAGATATTGCTGTCGAAAGTGGCAGCCAGTTTTTTATTCCAAGCGACTTCTTCCGCATGAACTTTAAGCTAGGTTTTTGCGTGAGGAGTTTCTTACTAACCTTATCAGTAACAGAAGTAAAGTCATGCCCCATGTAAACAAACTTTCCTTCGCTACCAACAAGTTCAAGGATGTCAGGACTCTGTGGAATAAGGCACGCTTGTATTCGCTTCCTGTCCTAACTTATGTACCAACCTTGCATGTTCCGTCCTTTCTTCGATGTCATTAGTTTTAATAAAATATGAAAACAGTGGGTAGATAGATTTTTTTAAAAATCTATTTTATTTTACGTGGCTTTAACTCCTTGATCATATCGCGACGAATCTGTTGGTGGATATCTCTTTGAACGATATGTGATGACAGTTAGCCCTCTAGGTATCACTCCTGTAGCCCCCACTTCATGCTGTGCAAATGGCATTAGGGTGAACGTCGTCTAACCGCCGCGGACAGTTAGTCTTCAAGATCTCATCCCTGTTACCCCTGCTTCATGCTGTGCAGATGGCATTAGGGTGCCGTCCAGTATAACTGCTTACATTGTCTGTAGATAGATGGCATAGCATTCGCTAGTACTACTTATTTTTCATGTTACTATTGTTTTAGATTTAAGATAGAACTTTGGGTCGTGGTATTAAATATCCAATCCGGTATTTACCTTGGCGACTGAGGAAAGCACGAAAAAACCTCAGACAGATTGGTCGGCCCACGGGATTGAACCCGGACCTCCCGAATGCGGGCCACAGACTTTACCGCCTCAGCCATTCCGCTCGGTTAGACAGATTTTATTGAGTTTATAAAACACAAATTGCTCGCTGATTATTTTTATTTACTGAATTCACATCACTATTACAGTCTATGCCCATAGTGATTTTACAATCTATAATTGATATTCACTTGTTTTTGTATATTTATAGAACACATTTGATAATTTTATAAAAACGATATATTTTACATTTACTATTGTATTTTGTTTTATTACAGGTAAGAGGTGCACACAGCAATAGTTTTGAAAGAAGCTGCTTTTGTTGGAATAAAATCAAGGTAGGAATGTACACTAATTTGCTTTGATTTAGTTTAGGAGGGAAATTATATCAGAAGTAATAATCCTAATTTATCATTACGGTCTACGGTTCTTAATTTCAAGCGTTGGCACAAGAACTTCAAATGAAGTACTTTCAGTTATGTGATGGTATACTAGGACGATAAAAGTAGTGCAAGTGGATCACTGGAGAACAAGGAAGACTACTTTCGACATCTTTCAATGCGCTTAACGCATATGTATTACCTACTATATTTTTTTAGGATAGTGAAGAACAGAGGTAGTAATTTCACTTAAATAAAATTAAAAACCAATAACCTTAGAAGATAGTGATTCCAATAGTAAAGCCATCAAATTTAATATTACTAGCGAACCGGTGATTGATTGTTATCCACGCCTGATTACTGATCTTAAAAATGACAATTACATTCGGTTCATATTTGACTAATGCATGAATTAAGTCGTAAGTAAACGTTAACAAATAGAAAGGAAATAAGGATCCAGGCAAGATTTAAACCTTAAAATTCAACTGTGACATGTGATTGCATCTCATGTGCGCAATAATAAATATGTCAATATGTTATCTGATTTAATATAGTTCATGCATAAACAAACTGAAATAGACAAAACACGCAGCTAGGTTAGGTTACCAGCACTGAACGCAGGAAATCTAATTTTTCACCTTGACAGCACGAACAGGAAGTGCTCTATCTTCTTAATATATATGAATATTAAATATGTTGTAATAATTAGTAACTATGTCCACCGTAACATAAGTTGAGCTTTGAATAAATCTCAAATGAGTTAGGATTATTATTATTATTATTGTTTTATATTGTAATAGATATAATTACGTTTTTGAGTCAGCCGAAAAATTCAGTGTTAGAGCCGGGATTTGAACACGGTTCTCCCACTTTCCGTGTGGTTGCTCTAACCATTTATGACAACGTGCCGATAGGACATTAAATTTCCCAACTAAGTTAAACTTAAGTGAACACATTTCAAGCGGGATTGAAAGGTAGAATTGGACGCAAAAATTCAATGGAATAGCCGGGATTTGAACCACAGATCTTCCGGTTGGTTCCGATATATTATCCAAATGTGATTTCAGATCTTCTTGTAGTTTACCGGGAAAAGTGCAAGTGAGTTGAGGAATTAAATGTTGCCATGTTAACTGATTTGGTTAGAGCAACCTGACGGAAACCGGAAGACGTGTGGTTCAAATTCCAGCTATGGCATTGGATATTTCGTCTGAATCTACCTTTCTACATTTCTACTACAGTTATTAATTATCATTTTAAGCAAGAGTTTACTTTGCCCCAGCTATTCAATTATTATAACTGTAAGGGAGAAACAAACAACGATAGACGTTTTAATAATTCGAAGTCTGCGTAGGATTAATTTAGGAAAACATATATATTATTTTTCATTAGAATAACATTAAAGACAGGGTTTCATTTATTTTCTCAAAATTAAATTTTAGTTTCTCTTTCGTACTTTTTAGACACACAAATGCGTAAAATGTATCTGTGTTTCTAATGCTGAGGTAATTATTCAGCGTTTACATTATTCAAGCATGTCTTTCCCACAATTGCTGTTTCTTCTTCTTACTCTCTCTCTCTCTCTCTCTCTCTCTCTCTCTCTCTCTGCATTTAGGAGTTATGAAGTAGCACAGCGTTAATACAGCATGAAAACACGAAATTGTATATTTAAAGGGTGAAGTGAGAGGAGTTCTTTACCTGGAAGAAAAAAAACGTAGAATTCGAACAACAGAAAACATTTTAAATGTCATTAAGTTTGTGCCAGATAAATCAAGAATAAAACGCGTAGCATTTTAAGTACTCCATTTGTGACTATTTTATAGCACAGTTATGTTCTGTGCGCCCAGGCTCGTAATCCTGCAATTAATGAAAAAGCCACAAAAGCATGCATGTGTCTCGTTCCTCAGGACTTGCCTAATGTTGACGAGCGATATAAAGCCGCTCATTACTTCATGATACTCACGTGTAGGTATAGGCAATTCAACGGAGAGGGACACCTCTCGCAGTGCGACCTGCACAGTTCTATTACGGCTACCACCCCCAGCAGAAAGGGATAAGCGAAGAAACCACAGGAGGCTACAGGTCGTGGGCAGACGGAACACAGAAACGCACAAAAGTCCCTAAAATTTCTAAGTTCGCAGACCCGTCCCACTGCTAGAGCAGCCGAGAGAGGACGATGAACGACCGACTAAACGAGCAGCCCTCTGATGTCCATTAAGCAAGCATCCGCGCGATCCGTCCGGCAACGCCATATGCCAGGAAACCTAGAAGCACAAAAAATAAATAAAATATGAATACACTATCCCGGCATCCTAGTTACTACACCGGCACATGCATTCAAACGTTACATTTATTCTGAGAAGGTTTGTAGCCTTTACGTGTGGAAAGCCAATTTAAAGTAATAGTTGAATTATAGATCCGTTGTTGGGGAGCCGAACTTTAAGTAGTTGCAATCACGTGCGATACAAAGTTTCCTCAAGTTTACTTTCCGGTGGTCTTCGCCCAAATGTTTGGGAATCAACTTTGTATTTTTGTTTCTTTAAATATTATATATTTATGTTTGCCTCACCTGCGTCAGTATTAATTTGTAGAAACGTGTATCTCTTAACAGGGGTGATGCGTCTAAAGAATGTAGGCTTACACAAATTATAATTTTTACTTCACCCCATTTATTAATCCTTCACAAGATTAAATAACACTTCACTTATATAGAGAACTGTGAGATAATTTATTAATTACTTGCACTTTTTAAAACGTTAACGTTATAATATTTTCGCCGCAATAAATTTCGTATTCTCACACTGAATACGTATTAAACTTCTCGAGGACGCGTCTCGCGTCCGGTTAGGAACGCTGTCTACTAGCAACTGAATTCTACCACCTGAATTGGCAAATTTTTCTATTTCTATTTATATGGAGAATAAGCGTTTGTAAAAATATTTTGTACAAGAGTAGAGAAAGTTATGTGAGTGTAACACATCAAAATTGTTTTAATCATTAGATCACGCACACATTCACATTCCCAGACTCTGGAAAGGATAGGAAATAATCTTGACTGGGCCCCCCAGCTGGGAATCGAACCCGGGACCCCTCTCACAGCAGACAGGTGTTATACCAACTGAACTATGGGGCCAGCCCAAACATAGTTGTTACGAAGAGATATAGATAATGACACACAGAACGTTTATGAATGTATAGATCTTCTTAGTAACTCAGTTTTGGAAATTTGAGCCATAGAATGTAACTATCGTGTGTCATAGTACGCTTTTAAGTATTTTTTTGAATCAGGAAAGTTAAAAAAATAATAATAATAATCAATCAATTTATTACTGCTCCTGTAATTTTCAGGGTTTGCATTCTAAAAGCTTAGCATCTTACAACCTTTTGATACTATAGTGAGTGAACCTCTTTAACGATGAATAGTGGTGTAGGTGTTTATGCCGGTGCTTTAAGAGATAAATTGTTCGAGATACCTGGTGAAATTACAAAGGCGAAAGCCTTAACGGTCGTGAATAGAGAATTACTAAGCACAGAAGTACTCGGTGTTCTATTTAGAAATTTTTGGTTATGTGTAGACTGTTAAACGTATTACATAAAATGCTAAACAGGATAATTTGTCAATGTTAAAATTGGGACAATAATAACAGTGAAGTGTCAGTTGATAAAATTAATGAGTCGAAATGATATTAAAAGCCTTCACTTACATCATGATGGTAAAATGGACGATCGTTTCGAGGCTATCAAGTACTCATCATCAGCGAGAGTCGACTGATAATTTGTATTCGAGAGTTATAACATTGCTTCTCTGAAATAAGAATATTTCCTAAATATCTAAAACGTGTCCCTAAGTATTGTAAATATGCGTTTTACGTGTATGAATGTTGTGATTTTATTAAGTAAACTGAAAAGGAATGTTTAATTAAATAGGTACAGCGGAATTGTGACCAAGTAATATAAAGGGAGAACCATTAGGATTTAAAGTTAGCACAAACATCCATGGAGTATACCTATACAATCTCTTGAAGCATAAAATCCCAATTTGAGAGGGCATTTGAATAAATTGATTCCGTTTTAAGGGGTACTGTTACTAATAAATAGCACACACCCAAAGGAAGAAGCTGAATTCTCTAGAAAAATATAGGAGTAATAAAAAACTAATCAGGACAGACAAAACAAAGATTAAATCCCCAAACTGAATTGACATCTTTAGACGAAGACATACATAGTTACAAGCCATTCCTCTCTGTCGCTGCCTATCGCATAGTCTTTAGAAAATATTTCACTAATGGGTCTTAAGATGTGAATTATGTGACAGAAAATGGACATCAGCTTAAGTTACTACTGCTGATTTCGCTCCATGCGTCTGTCTCTCCCTCCCTCCCTTCCTCCCTCTCCCTCCTTTTCTGCAAGGGTACATTCGTAGCCTGAAAACCCCAACCTGAATGTGCACTTTTGGAGCACTGGCTTGTTTGCGTTCTCTAATACGAAAACAATATATAAGTTATTTTTTGTTGGTTTACCTGAGCAAAAGAAGTGCAAATTTAATTCTCCATCACTCAGAAACTGCACCAAAATACCTTCTTATAGAACAAAAAACGATAGGACATGAGTTTTAGAATAAAGAAGTTTTGCACACTAAGGCAAATGTTATTCAGTTCTATAGAATGTCTTTAGTGCGACAAAGAATGGAAAAATCGTAAACCGTACGTTTTCTCCGGATCGTCCTGTAGCGATTTATTTATAAAAAAATTTAGTTAATTATGCGAGGTAAAACTAACATATTTACAAAGGGTAGCATTTGTTAAACTAAAATAATACAGCAACTTCCATAAAAGTTGATAGCACCTTAAGACGTTTTCAAATTATTCCTCCTATTTCTCTATCATGTTTTTCCTTCTTACTTTGCTACTTCCATTTACAGGTTAAGCTCCTCTGGTACAGGCAACTTCCCCGCTTTAGATGTAAAACGGGGCTATCTATTCTAAAGCCGAAAGCCTTAGATGGTCTAGTAGCAGAACAGGTGGACTACCTATCGAGAGTCCATTGATTGTTCCGGTTATATTATAGATAAGGGATTTCTGAAACTTTTTAACCATCTCGTTGCTACGCAATTCCCGTAAGCAGCGACTCTATAGCGCACTTTATACTATGCGCAATGCTATTTTCATGATTAGGGATCACATGCCTGTATAAAGCTGCTTTGTTTACATTTTACAACAATTGTTGAAATAATATACTGCTCCTAATCAATTTCTCTGAATGTAGGACGGGGAAAACAGATTGTACACCAAACAGCAAGGCCTACATAAAATGCGTACAGTTATGGTCACCCACCCACCTAAATTGAGGCTTGTAGCATATAGTTTATTGCAGCCTATGTAGCAGATTATTTATTTCATCAGTAATAAATTATAAAGTGATATAGCAAAGTGAATAATTCTTTTACTTATTGAGTAAATTCTAAGATTTAACGAATTTTACTGGAGTCAATGTTAGTTCATTGGAATAAAGAATACAATTGATTTGTTTGAAGAGACGATTGTAACCTATAATAATATATGTTTCCAAAAGATTATTATCATTTTTAAATAGTTGACATACAAATCTAATAGTTGGAAATTTTGTCCATGGGATGAGCATGTAATTAAAAAAATGAAGTAGCAAATTATAAGACAGGAAATTAAGGAATTAACAAAACCTTTTGAGAAACACAAATTTTCTGAATTTCGTTCATTAATTATCAGATTATTTAATAGCATAAGAAACGCGGTTCATAATTCTCAATTTGAAGTTTCTGTGATTTTCAAGTCGCAAATAATCTGTCATTAAAATCAGAATTACATCGCAACCGCATGTTTTATTAAAACAGAAAAGGGAATGAAAAGGTAGAATCAGAGTGAAAATGCAATGGTACAGTTGGGATTTGAACCACGAATCTACATATTTCCGTGCTGTTAATCTATCAATTCAACTACCTTAGCAACATGATGGCAAGACATTAAATTACTTATATGTCTTAGTTTTCCTGGTAAACTATAAGGCGTTCTTAAACTTATTTTTGAGATAATATCATCCAAGGTAGAATCAAATTGAAAAATTCAATACCATAGCATGGATTCTAACCACGGATCCACAGCTATCCGTACATTTGCTCTAACAATTGAGCTACCGTGGCAATGGCATAAACATTTTCAGTATGTTTCTACTTTTCCAACTGTGGCCTACATACGACATGTGTGTAATTAATTATTATTGATTGACCTAATAGTGTTTTACTATAAGTCCCTGAACTCAAAGTACTTATGATATTGTATGTTGCCAGTCGGATATGTTATTTCAAAGATGAATGTGAAAAGGACTTGTGTGTACCGGAAAAAATGCGAGTGATTTGGGGAATTTACTATGGTGCCGATATGCTGTTGTGCTAGCTCAGTTGGTAGAGCAATAGCACGGAAATCTATAGATCCGTCGTTGAAATCCCGGCTATGGCTTTGGATGCTTCAGCATGATTCTACCTTTCCAACTTTAGCATAGACACGGTTTGTGTGGAATAACAATTAATTTTACAGTTAAGAAATGTTATTCTGTACCTTTGGTCCTATAATTACGTCATATGGATGGTCAGTGAACCTATAAAACGAGTGCTCAAAGTAGTCCGGTATCCATACAGAATTGAACTACCCCACATTTATCTTCTCAGAATAGATTATAGACTAGGTACGGAGGAGGATTTTGGGGCGGAAGCAAATGGGAGGCCTATTATAGCTATTAAAACTTCGGGGGAAAGTAGTGAAGCGAAGAACATACTGGGGACCAGTTCCTGAACGGAAGGCTCGCAGGCAGGCGAGGTCCCCAAGGTCTCCAGATGTTAGACCCCGACGCCGACCTGACGATCCACATTAGCCTCTGTCCCCAACCTCTCTGTTCTCTCTGGGAGTCGGTTACACACCGGACGCCAGGAGGAAGAGTTACTCAAAGCAAATTACACCGCCACACGTGTTACTATCCACTAGTATCATCCTCCGAACCTGAAACATGACAAGAAAATAAAGTAACATAAAATAGAGGTCATGACCTGGAAAAAACGCAAAAAAGTTAAAGATCAGTGTGGCTGATCCAGTTGGATCTTGCGAAAGTGAACCTCAATTAACCGCAGAGTTATCTGTCTTGGTCTTCTGAGGATAAGTTGAAATCCCAGAAGTATCCCAACACAAAAGAGTTTGTTACTCAGATCCTGGGAATTGACACTGATACTTGACTTGTACAATAATCAGGCGTGCTAATGGAAATGTTTCTAGCTTTATCCTGTTGATGTTATTATTTGTTTACGAAACTCGGCGTACTGAGCGAGGTAGCGCCACCGTCCTCCGTGGTCTAAGGGTACATCTGTTTCCCGAGGTCGCGGGTTCAAATCCGGCGGAGGGCGATGAAAATTCTTAAATCCTTAGCATGGCTTCCTTTGGAAGGGAAGTAAAGCCGATGGTCTCGTGTCGTAGATTTACCGCACGTAAAAGAACAGCAAAATTACCGGTCTTTCACACCCAATATAAAATGGAACGCTAAGGACCACAGCAGTTAAAGAGCGTCCATAAACAAAACTCAAATTAATTTAATTTTAATTTGAGGTAGCCCCACGGTAACGCGTAATACTCGTATTCAGAAAGTCCATTCTCACCCATGTTTTTCCGGGGTTTTCCAGGGTCGTCAGCTAGAGTGGGTTCCTTCAGCTCTGAATTTCCTGTCCCTCCAATTCGTTCCATTCATCATTTCATTCATCCTTTAGTCCGTTAAGATCTCTTTTAGGGTTGGCAGTATCGGTGATGGTGTTTCGGTGCGGCGTGGCACGAAAAAGGGATGCTTCCTGTGGAACTTTCTCAGTCTCTCAACTTTCGCTGGTTCCCGGGGTATATGGACTACCCTTTCGGAACGGGGGGTTGGACCCTAAGTGTGGGTTGGGGTTCCCGATCTGTCAATTCGACTGCCTGGGCGTCTCAATCTGGAAATATTAGGGACCCTCTCATTGCTGTGCCGTCACTCCTGATTCCGGACGCCCGGGTCTCCTCTAACTCCGTTGTAGGGCATAGGTAGAATGTCTTCACTGGAGCAGTGCCGAGGCCCCTCCGCTGATTAGGGGAAAAACAACAACAACAAATCACACTGTGTTCCAGGAATTGTCGAAGTGTTTTCAGTAATAAAATGGAATTGTTTTCTCAAACTATTTCCAAATGGATGTGTTATTCGTATCACATAAATGCATATTACCTTTTGTACCTGGCTGCAATGTTCACATATCCCACCAGTGATTATGAGTTAATTTGCAAATGTACGAAGACATGACTCGTTCGTACGAGAAAAGCTGAGTTAATGCAGCGCCACACAAAGGCATGCATGTAGAGCGTTCTCAAAGAGCTTCATTGTTACGTTTACCAAATGGGAGAACCTTTCCTCGCTGTTGTACTAATTGGAAATTACGCTGCTCCATGCTGTTTCATTTCGGCTTTCATTATACCATTCCACGCCACTTGCATTAATAGATAGCTTTTTCAATGCTCCTTGGAAGCGCTCGGCTCATCTCTGGTTTAATTAGCAAATGAAGTGTGTTTCATTTGTAAAAGAAATGTATACTGGGAAACTGTCACAATAGCTGAACACTATTTTATTCTCATTTGTTGTGCTCTTAAGGTGTAAACAAAACATTTGACTCAAAAGTTCTATATTGAGATTTGAATGGAAAATACCTCTACTCCCAAGCATTAGACAATTGGCCTGCCTATATGTGTGTGTGTGTGTGCGTGATATATATATATATATATATATATATATATATATTCTATAATTAAATCCAACATCTTTTATGGTTTCAAGTCGAAGATACCTGGCTTACCTGGCTTACATAAAAAGGTTTTCTTTACCTTTAATTTTCTCAATGACTGTAACAATTTAAATGTGGTATATTAGAGAGCCCAGCTTGAAAAAAAATGTTTTGTAATGTGGATATTAAATCCATTTCATTTTTACTGCTATATTTGGAAAATCATAAAATATAAACAGTAACAAGCTACAAGGGAAAATGTAGGCTCTCCGTAAAGCAAATAACATTTTTCGTAGCCTTATGCTTTTCCGAAATATTCTCTGCTGTGAAGTTCCCAGATTTTAAAACATAAGATAACCATGGTATGGAATTAATTGTTCTTCCACACAAGCTATGTGTTAAACAAGGGTGGAAAAATAGAAGCAGAAACTGAAAAATGCAAGCCATCGCCGTGACTTGAACCATGGATCTCTCGGCTTCCGTCCTGTTGCTCTAACCATTGAGCTGCCATGGCATTATGCCGGTACGACATTAAATTCCCCAAATAATTCGCATTTATGTTTTTTCGGTAAACCGCAAGTACATCTCAAATTGTATTGAGATGGAATAACCTAATGGCGACTTACAATGCTGTAAGTACTTTTAAGTGCTGGGCTTCATAGTTTCGACCACCATTAAGTCAATTAATGGAATTAATTGTACTTCCACACAAGCCATCGGTTGAACAGGTTTGGAAAAGTAAAGTCAGACGGCTGAAAGATTCAATGCCACCGGGATTTGAACACGGATCTCCCGGTTTCCATCCTGTTGCTCTAATTAATAGTATACCTAATAATAAGCAATAAATGGTAGATAAGTCTTTGAAGGTAACACAGATTTTTTTCTTGTAGTCTGTTTACTTTTATTTGTCACTTTTTAGTCCAACGGAGATATTTCCTTTTTTTAGCCCATCGAAAGTTTTTTTATTTAAAATACTTATCAAGTGCACTGTTTCAGTACGAAAATATGGTTACGTTTTCCGAAAGACAGTTACTTCAGATAAAAATATATACCTCTCATGTACGTTGCATTTAACTTGCATACGTCATTTTTATTTATTTAAAGCAGCTAAACTCTATCAAAGATGAAAAGGTTAAAAGTTAACATTGTGTATACGCGGTGCACCGTTCAAATTATTGCATAGATAATATACAAATGTGGTCCTCCGTAATTCTAAAAACATGTTGTTTCTCTACTTTACGTGTATAATATCCAACTTATTTGATGTACTTGACTATAACGTATATCACTGACTCCAATCGCTTGTGCATTAGATAGAGAGGAATTCGGTAGTTAAATGCAAGATTCTGTCATGCGTGTTTTGTTGCAGAGATGCTGCTTTCTCTTTGAGAATTTTATATAAGCCATTAGCAAATAGCACATCAGTGCCTTTGAAGGCCAAATCTACGTACATCCACTAATGTTACTTTTCCAGCAGTATATGCTTATCACCCATTTACAAAACTGGTTGGTGTTCATATATAATGTAACTTCTTATATTTCAGAATTATTTAGTGCTTGTGCTGGCCACTTGAAATTTATGCCCATACTAGTCAAAAGCATAGTCCTCGTTGTTCCGTTATTCGTGGAGGTTATTTTCCCTCTCCCTCTCCTTCTCTCTGTCTCTTCCTCAATTTCCCTCCCCATTCTCTCTCTTAGTGTATCTCTACCTCAATCATCGTTCTGCTCTCCCACTTCCACTGTTCCCCGGTATCTAGTCTTTCCCCTGCCTATCCTCACTATTTCTCCCTCTCTCTAGCTTTGCACTCTATCTACAAAACTTCACCCCCACTTTCCCTCTTTCTCTCTATTTAGCTTATATGTCATGTGTTGTTATTTGAAACGGCAACTCTAGGCCGAGCCCAAGAATTGTAATTACAGATAATTCATTAATTAACTTTTATTGATGTTAAATCGTACTATGTAAATATCTTTTTCTCATACTGCTTGTATATTTTAAGAAGGGTGATTTAACATTATGTATCTATCTAGGTTACTAATATTAGTAGAGTTATAAATGGTTTAATGTAAATAATTTAAGCGCTATGTTAAAATACTGTCCACGATGGAATGTTTTAGCTACAGGAATAGTGCTTTCGAAGGCAGAAAACCTAGTTTTATTACCTCTCTTCGGTCGCAGTGCTATTATTCCTACAGCGAGGGTGTAGAGCTTTTGTCCCATTATTTGATAATTCGCCGTGACCAAGTGAGCGAGAAAGACAACCTAACGGTAAATGTAGGAAAAGCCGCGATTTATATTAAACTTGGACCAATGAGATCCCTGAAAGTTTATTCGAAATAGTTAGACGCGTCGAGTCGCGCTAAAAATGGACCAATAGGAAAGGAAGCAGCCTCAGAAGCCTGAGACTATAAATGGACCTGTTTGGGGAAAATTCGAGACAGTTTTTGGTAATGTGTGGTCAGGGAGAGATGCAGCAGGATGCGTGAGATATCGCGCCAAGAAGGGAATCAAGTCAGCTTTGTAATGTCAGCTTAGTATTGCATTTTATTCGACAGTTTATGTCAGGTGTGGTCAGGGAGAGATGCTGCAGGATGTGTGAGATATCGCGCCAAAAAGACAGTATTGTCAACAGTTTTATCATGGAATTTTAGCATTGCAGTGCGACAGTTTTTGTCATGTGTGGTCAGGGAGAGATGCTGCAGGATGTGTGAGATATCGCGCCAAAACAGGGAATCAAAATAGTTTTAGCAACACACCTAAGATCCGCTACTCTGAAAGCGACAATAAGAATAGTTATATTTCGTGCCATATCCACGCCATAGTTTAACAGCGGTGGACAGTATTTTACAGCGGCAATACCAGTTTTGTATACTACGAGTGTTAATTAAATAAAAAGAAACGGCAGTGTCATCTTTTCATAAACAAAGCAAGTCTATGTCTTCCTATATCACCACCCGAGATCTACGTTTTCCTTTACCGAGGATAAGTCCATGCTCCCATATAGTTTAAGAAACATTACTGCAGCTAGCCGAGGATAAATTGAAGAGAACCAACCCACTGAGAACTTCTGGAAGCAACGGGAGAAGCATCAAGGTAAGCCTAACAGCAACGGATGAGGAGGTGATCGCCGCATATTATAATCGACAGTAAAAATTGTTTCTGCTGGTATATTTATAAACATGTGAAAATAAGTAAAACGTTTAACAATGAAATAACCGATTATTATTATTATTATTATTACTATTATTATTATTATTATTATTATTACTATTATTATTATGTAAACGGATATACGTATATTGTGTCACCTGATAATTGTTAAAATATTGAAAATAGCAAATTTGTCAGGGACGTCATACTTACTAAATCTGTTACGTAAAATTTAAAAAAACTGGATTAATGCGAGATATTTCAACGTTTTGATTTTTTGCTCTGCCTTCTTTTAGGGAAAGTATAAGAGAAGAACAAAGCATGTTGTATGCCATGTTTCATATCAGTTTCTTCTCAGTTTCTTTGGATATTCCCCGAAGGGCATCTCTCTGTGCGCACAAATACACATTCTTATTTCTAGTATAAATTCTTTAGGAAATAACGTATAATAAATTTACAGCTCTAAATAAATTTAATTTACACAGCTTTAAAATAAATAGAATTACTGTTAATTAGTACAAAATATCTTTGACAAAAACTGTAGACACACGCACAATAAAATAAAATTGAACTGATCAGGTTTAACTTGTGTATTATAGATAAATTGCAGTATCGCCTAACAATCAACAGAATGTAAATAGTGTAAAACAGACTACACTAGTAATCAAAAACAGTTTTCAGAATTTATAATAAAATGTTTCTGTACTGAAATGCAAGCAATAAAGTAATTGCTGCTTTCCAACGTGCTACATTTGACAACAAATTCGTTAACAATCTTGCTCTCTAGTACTTTGGTGTCCTGCAATTTTCACTTTGTAATACAATGCAGCTGTCCAGGGAATAAAGTGTAATGCACAACTAATATGGCTGTTATATTGTGAATCAGTTTGACTCCCACTCTCTCTTCATAGCTTCTCCTTAGGCATATCGCTGAAACTAAGAATGGGCAAACCAGCCTCCTCTTTCTTCCGGCCATTGATTAGAGTGCCGAAGTCAGGACTTCTCTTCTCGAACACGGGTCTTGCGCCTTCTAGTCTGTTTTCGCTTTCTCTCTACCGCTCATTGACACGTCGAACATAGGAGTTGTTACGTAATAGCACATAAATTCGCAATATTATCCTTGCGGATTCTCTGCCCTTTATATATGCGCGCGGAATGGCCTAGAAGGTTGCAAATCGTTGGGTTGGGAAGGGGGAGGAGGTTTAGAAGCTCGCATCTGATGAACCTCTCCGTACGTTCTTCAGCTGAGAGAGGCTCCTCTCTCTTTCTCTCTCCAACCAATCATACGCCGGCTTACACTGGGGATCACGCCCGCCAACCTGGTAGGAGGCCCTCGTCGAGGGCTTTGTCGAAATATTTAAGAATTTGCCCAGTCGAATGTACATACTTATCCATAATTTGTGCATGTATAATTCATAAGAGAGCAACACTTCAATCTTCTAAAGCAGGTCAAATCAATATTGTTTTTCTTGCTCACTACTTTTAAATCCAGCCTTCTGCAGGATAGAGAGAGGGAAGAATATCTAAACTGAAATGATTATGGTTGAACTTGGATCGGTAATGGAAGTTAGCTGGTTCGTGCCAGAGACACTGCATACGTTTTCTCCCAATTAGAGTAATCAGTAGAATGACCTGGTCCGTGATTTCAAATTACCGATGCAGAAAGCATAATGTTTGGCACATTTCACCTGGGTACAGACGGTAGATAAAGAAACACACCGCAATAGGCATGATGTTACGCTTTGGAAACAGGGTAAGAAATATATGGACAGTGATAAGTGTATTATCCGTATGCACCTATTACCTCTTGCGATGTTGAAAGGAGTTTCTCACAGTAGAGTTTTCGTTTAAGTGAGAGACATAGAGAAAGTTCACTTTATACAATCTCCGCACTACGTCATTGTCCATTAGAGTGCATAGGCTATGTAATACTACATTTTACATGTATGTAAAAGGAATGTTCTATAAAGGAATAAAAACATTAACAGTCGTCGTATACAGCTTAGTATACGCATTCTTTTGAAAACATGTACGAGTACTGCAGGCACACATCCGTTGTTTGTCCTTCAACATAAACAGACTACAGTATAACCTCATAAAAACGGTCACCTGATCGGCCTCTTGCTAATCTCATATGTGCGTATAAGAATATTGATATGGAACGGATTACACTAGCGAACCATATTACATAACCTCTCAAATAAACATCACAGCTAAAAGTTCCATGCGTAAATGCATGAGCTTTTTGTTTTGCTTTGTTTTTATTTTCAGTCTCCTGTAACCGAATGGTGGAGAGTAGAACTTGCACGTAAAATAATAATCAGAAGGCACATGAAAATAAATATCAGAAAACTAAGAAATCAAAAAAATTGTAAATAATTATACGAAGTAAAATAAATACCTAAATTTTGCACCTATTTTATGTGTTCCTAATAATTTGTATGGATTTACTAATAAAAACAGAAACCTGTTAACAGAAAGCCGGCCTTGTTGCGTTTTGACCCTGAAGCAACTGCTATACCTTTTTCATTTAACTTAGCTTGAGAGAGCTAGCGCAGTTTATACCTACAGTACCCTTTTCATAGCGTTTGTGGTAGTTCTTATTGGCAATTATGGTCATTTTAGAGCTCGTTAGTCGCTAAAGTCGAAGACAAAATTATGCTATTACTTGTCTTCTAGGAGCTTAAATATATTTGCTATCGATGTTAGTAGACTGTATTACCGTCACTATTGACAAAAGGATATAAATAATTAAATAAATAAATAGTAATAAGACAGAAACAATTGCAATAAATACATTACTTACATTAAATCAATGTATAATGTAACAAGCTTGATTTGAAAGTTCTGACCGAGGAAAAAAGGTTATTAGCGGGTCACGTTAGGAAACGTCATTAGTAATTGCCTGCGTAGCGAACGCGTTAGACGTAAAAGTTCCTGGAATGCAGTTAAGGGGTGAATTCAGCAGGTTTGAACAGTCACGTAGACAGAAATTCTGTAAAAGAGAACGGTAAATTAAATTCTTAGATTCGGGGAGGTTCCGCATAGTTACAACGTAAGAGACGCATAGGAGGGAGTTTTGGTATTGGTCCGCGCCTTGACAGGGGTAGCCACAGGTAGGAGCAGCTAAGTAATAAAAGAGCGTATATTGCTAAAATTAGCGTCTTGTCCTTTCTTTTCTTCGTGTACAGATTTAGGAGCTTAGAGCTTTTTACGGGATAGGCAGTTCTTGGCGCCTAAGACCTCACTGGGTTATCAGTTATATAGCAGTAGCCGCGAGGGGTTTTCCCGGTAAACATTTTAGCGACTCACGGCAAATGTTACGCTTCTAATTTCTTTAATTGCGGAAACAGTTATTTCAATCGTAAAATTTGCACTACAGAAGTTAGCTGGTATAATAATCAATTGTTATAATTTCGAGTGACACGATTCATAATAAGTTTCATTCTTTATCTTCAATACTTCGTGTATTAGATCATACTAAACTTCTCAGTCTTTTTCAAAATACGCCCATGCATATCCTAGGAGAAATATATCATAGCCAACCACTGTAGCAGCCGACAGACAATCAACAGCAAATATTTAAGCAAAAGGTATGGCTACTAAAAAGTGACAGCCATCACCCGGCTTCAGTTGTCTATAAATTTCAGGGTTACTAAAAATTAAAATTGTACGAAACCGGTGGACCACTTAAAATAAAGCTTCCTCGAGTGTGAGCTTACTTTTGGAGGAAATAAGTATCTTCCCACTGAGCGATTATTTCATATCATAGCAGTCAATAATTATAAAAGATTATTCAATGCTCTTCAGTTGTTTGAAAAATTGCCTCTCTAGTACTCAATACATGACTAAAAGGCTAAAAATTAAGGAGTGATTAGATTGAAAAAGTAAGCGCTTTTATTTTTTATACAAGATTAGTATTTGAACTTCCTAAATAAACGAATATATGGAAGTGTTTTCAATATCTTCTTTAATTATTTTTCTGCTCGCTTTATGATTCAGGCTCTTTGAATTCACCCAGTAAAAATATGCAATCCACACTATTTACTGCATAAATTGTTTTTGTTAAGTTTACATATGCCAAGTTTAACGTGATTTCAGGCGTTAACATTTAACAGATTAACATTCCAGACTGATCGTGAACTGACGTATTATGAAAAATCTGACTTGTTGTATTGACATGACTTGCTCTACTCTCAGTTTTGCAAACTATTCTTACAAATGTTGAAGCCGGAATTATAAAGGCAATAATTATCATAATATTCTGAAAAGGATAGCGATATAAAATAAGTAATATATTTAAAATCAGTGTATGTATAAAAAGGAGAAGCATTGTGAAAATTGTTGACTGTAAAAGCGACAGAAAGACCAGACAGGCACAGTTTTGTTAATAAGGGACCAGCCCCAGGTAGAAAGGGTAAATATCATTGAAGCAAGTTTTTCCTGGTAACAGCCGAGTACAGCGGCACTTAGCCTGGTGAAGGCCACTCTAGACATCATGACGCTAAGTTTAGGGAGAGCGTTTGAGGGGAGAGAGGGGAGGTTTAGGCGTTGGTTTTCCTTGTATTAGCGTGGGTAGATCAGTCTGCCTGAGTGCCTGGTGAGTGTAGGACGACATTCTCGTCGTGTGGAGAAGATTGGCGGCGAACATGCTAGAGGGTAGAACGCTTAGCTGTAGTTAATATTCTTCGGTCTTGGTGAAGACAAAGTAACTTCGTATGCATTTAATAGTGATCGGCAAACCTAAACTATTATTTTAAATAGTGAATAAAAGTGTTCCAAGACAACGTTTGTGTGTTTCTCTGTACACACCCACGCATACCCCGAGGTTAAGGTTTCATTCTGGAGCAGCCCTGGCAAAATAGGAACCAACTGGGAGGAGACAAGCAGCAACCGTGAGGCAAAGGTATTGCTTCATTGCTGAAGGCGTAGCGTGGCTGCGTCATATTGCGCCTAAACGTGGGGCAGATAGAATTACCTGCGTCAATGTTTATTCTTCTATCTACTTCTTGATACTTGAGGTATGTTTTATTAACACATTTGGTTATAGATATAAAAAGATACAGTAAGCTAAAGCGATATTCTGATTTTTATAAAAAGGATACAATGAGAATAAAATAAGAGCGACTTCCTAATTTAAAACAGTAAGGCATTTGAAAATTGAAATCAGTCACAAAGAATACCTCGAAAATGGGTGATGGCACAAAAATTTGACATAAGTTGTGTGCTTTAACGAAATCTAAATTTTTGCGCGGCAAGATTTTCTCTATTTCTTACAATTTAGCAATTATTGAATGTTATTCAGAATGAAGTGTACTCCGCATAAACTTCAAGATAAGCATTTTGTTGGTCATGAAAATGTCTTAAACTTATAGTACTTTAATAAAAATCGTTAGATTTTTTTAGTAGAAAACCCATATAAGGAAGAAGTTCCAACTTAAAGGGTAGTTTGGTGTACAGGGTTTTTTCTGTAAATGTTTTGGCATCCTTGGAGGATTCTGACTAAATACCAAGCTTTGTATTTAATCGAAGTTTTACTTTCTCTACTACGTATAGTAAGTAGGGGAAGTATTGTATTCCAACCAAAAATTCGATACCGAGATTTCAGGAAATATATGTTTTGAGACCCCCTGAATCCAAAAAAAAAGCATTTTTGGAAACATGTCCGTGTGTGTGTCTGTGAACAGCATAACTCGGAAACGAACAGTCGAATAAACACCAAACTTGGTATTTAGGTTCAGTAACTTCCAGAGCTGCGACACACAGGTTTTCAAGAAAATCCCCAACCCCAGATTACTCTTTACGTGGAAAATTTTTCGAAAATTTTAATTTTCTTCAAAAATGGCTCTAAAGATTTTGATTAAGATATCATATGTTTAAGATATTTTTTTAATGAGGAATGAAATGTATATCTCGAATTTTCTGGGAATATCTCCAAAAGTATTCTTCATTGTGAACGATTTTTGCCTAACTGGTAAACCATAAAGATAGACAAAACTTTACTACACAAAAAATTTAAATCGCGTTAAAATACACAGTTTATGTCATTTACATTATTTTTGAGTGAACCATTTTCGAGATATTGCTTGTTATTCCCTTAAATTTTGCAATACTTATACGTTTTCTCAAATTCGTATTAATTTTTATGTACTGGACATACAAAGAGAATGAAATACTCCACATAGCAACCAGTTCTTAAAATATTTGACTATCGCTTAAAACCTACCATATTCCCCTTGCATCTATAAGAAAATTAGGAATAAGATTAGCATCTCGATATCTCAATTAACATGAAGTAGATGGGGAATAAGCGTTTGTAAAAATAGTTTGTACAAGAGTAGAGAAAGTCATGTGAGTGTAACACATGAGAATTTTTAGAAAATCACATATAAGGAAGAAGTTTCAACTTAAAGGGTAGTTTGGGGTGTAGGGTTTTTCCTGTAAATGTTTTCTCATCCTTGGAAGATTCTGACTAAATACCAAGCTTTGTATTGTATCGAATTTTTTTCTTTTGAGTTATGCCGTTTAAAGACAGACACACACACATACATACATATATACATACATACATACATACATACATACATACATACATACATACATACATACATACAAACACTAACAGATAGACCTTTTTTCTAAAAATACCTTTTTTGTGATTCAGGAAGCCTCAAAATATGTATTTCAGGTGAAATCTCGGTATCGAATTTTTGGTTGGCATATAATACTTCCTCTGTTTATTATAAATAAGTGGTAGAGTAATTAATAAACGTGGAGGTGGATTCCGTTTCACAGGTCTTCATGAGGTGATGGCGATTTCAACCTATATTTTGATTTAATTCTATACACATTCCCTTTGGCAGATTGGACTGTTTCTTTTACCACATAGGTGTTGAAATTTAACGGTTCCTTTACATTTTATTTGTATTTCGTATCACATTGATTGTAAATACAAATATTTTAGAAACTCTATTTGCACTCGAAAAATGGCATAATAGTTATATGTAAGCTAAATTGATTTCATTTTTTTATTCTTGAACTTAAGGAAGTCCTTGAGGAACCAAAATTAAACATTTGAAACGTCTTGAAGTTCTTCGACTTCCATTTGTAATGTAAACTCAAAGTTAATTTCTTTCTCTAACATTTCCTCAGATAAGAATATCGCCTTTACATGCAGATTTTTGAAGAGAACGGCGATGTCTTCTTTATACCAAGAAATACTGTATTGAAATTCTTTCTTTCAGTTAACTCTTTAGTCTTTCAGCGAATGTTTTAGATTTGAAGTATGGAATATAGTAGACAATGGGACAATTACTTCGTTTAAAACATACTCGAAATGAAGCGACTTTTAATTCTTTTTCTTTGAAAGATTACTATAGTTATTCCCACATGCATGTATTTGTAGTCAAAGTAGCCAAGCGCCATTTTAGCATGACATTTAGACGTTACTACCGATGTGAACTATGCTATATGACTTAAAAAACAACAGCCTTAAGATTCCTTCTAGATCCATTCTAGTTTGATTTTAATACAGGCGAATCATGAAAAACAGAGGGAAAAAATGCGAGTGCACTTTACTCTACTATAAATCCAAATATCATCTGCAGGATATTAAAGGTAATAATGAATGAGTGTATTTATTTAAATAGCGGTATACATACATAGATTCATATCAATCACTCGCGTCTGCACACTGTACGTGCTGTTGTAATACACAAAACAATATTAAAGATTAATAATTATACATAAAAACAACAAAAATGGAAGGAAACCAAAAACAATTACCATTACAAGAAAACGCTACTATACGAAAAATAGTAAAAAATTCAGATATACCATTTTAAATATAAAAAACCCACAGAAAGCCGAAACCGTACGATCCGATGCATTATTAGCACACTAATAATAAGTGAAAAAGAACACACACACAAACAAACAAACAAACAAACAAAGCACTAACACCATCGCTTAGCTGTTCTTCCACCCCCGCTTCCCTACCATCAGCCTTCTCAGGTTTTAGCTGCCTCGCCCTAATTAGAAATTAAACTACCCCCTAAATATTTGGCCTGCCTGCCAGCCAGTAGCGTCCAGCATGCCCTTTACTCTCCATTCGAGGTGGGGTAAAGGATCGTGTAAAATATTTTTCCCTTCATTCCTCCGTATACCTACATCTTGCCAAGATATGCACCCATGACTCTTGCTCTTCCCAAATTGGGAAGATACTCCTACCATTTTCATTATTAATTTTTACATCCACCATGCTCCCAGTCTAAGCCACGCGATCCCCTGGTGCCGTATTTGGTATATTGCTCCACACCATATTCAGATTTTAGTCCAAGCTATACTTCCAACGAAACTTCTTCGTGCATTGTGGAATTGTTTATTGCCTATCAGTATCACAGAGGCGGTTCTTAATCGTTCTCCAGCACTCAGTCCATTTTTCTGAGCCATTCCTATGATTTCCCAACTCTTCTCCAACTTTGCTCATGTTAAAATGCGAAACTGGAAGCTTTTCCAGGGTCGACAAAATGTCAAGGTGGTGTTCCGTGTGCTCCCAACATTAATCCTATTACTTCTATTAATCAGAACTGTTAAAGAAGGAATATAATTAATGGTGAGAGCACACGGAACTATACCTTGACATTTCGTCGACACTTGGAAGAGCTTCCAATTTTACATGAAAAATATCACCGATATTGTAACACTTAAGATAATCGATAAAAATCCTATGACAACATATTTATAACATATCACTTCAGTTACACTAATTAAGAAGAGTGTATAAATGAAATGATGAGTGTATAATTACAAGCATTAATTTAAGTAAAGACTAAAAATATTATTTTAAATGTATACATATTTTATCCTTATAAATGAAACATTTTATTTTGCCTATAAAGGCAACCTGTTATCACAGGAGATTGGTTCAATATGTCATACTATAGTAATAACTCGAATGCACAGTAAACAGATCTTGTGTGATAAAGTAGTTTCCAAGCTTATATCTAATTTTCTTGGAAGAACTAGAAGAGTTATTTCCTCTGAGACATTTTCTCTTAGCTTCAGCCAACACTGCTTCCCAATACACTCAGCATTTATGATCTTCGTTTTAAATGAATGTTCGGTTGCATTTGGAAGTGTCATACTGTATATTTAATTTCAGAATAGTTGTGCCTATACTGATAGAAAGTTACATGCAACAGCGTTACTTTCCAGGAAGACTCGAAAAAAAATCCATCATACAGAAGGGAAGAAAATCAAGATTCCTGAAAGAAAAATCTCTAACTAGCATACGAATAAAGTTGGTAAATAGCTTCGGGATTGTTCTAATATAATTTTAATTTCTTCATACTGTGAACAATGTATACGTTTATGAAAAAAATATCCTGAATGTAAATTTATCAAAGTTCCGCTCTGTTACGTCGGCATCTCTACGATCTTTATTCTACTTTCATTTATCATACCAAGTTCTCGTTGTAAAAAATGGTACGCATTTTCATTTTTTGCGCATCTATTAAATGAACACAAGAATCGTGTATTGCAAACAAAATGTCAATGTGCTTCCTCTGTTTTCAGAATCGGATACTCCTTCTGGTTTTTTTTCATCCTTTCTGTCTTTGGGTGCACAATATATGAATCTATGAGAGGCAATGCTTAGGAACAATATCGCTTAGAAGACATACTGGTACTATTTTATGTATAATTTGATATACAGTTTAATATTGTTATATATCGGAGTGAGGACAAAAGGTTTTGCAGCTAGATATTAAATTTAGTTACCCCAGCACAAACATTGGGGGACATAGATTAAGACGCAAAAAAGAGGCCAGGAACTTAGATGCACAACTCTAAATCAGACGTGGGATTTTCATAACAAAATACACATTTAACCCATTACCTGAGGTTTATTAAAATTGAGATGGTGTCGCTATATCGTACACAAAAAGTTATAGACAAACATTGGAGGCAGATGCTTCACATACACACACGGTACATACACAAAACATTCACTCCGAAAACACACACAAGACTGACTACTAGTGACGCCGCCCAGACTGAGGAGGTGGGGAGGGAAATGCCACGTCGGGTATAAATTAAAACTCTCAATCAAAATTATTAGTTCAACAATGTCATTGCTACAAAGCAATAATGTGTCCGACGCGACAATGAACAACATACGCTACAATGTATATATTACATATATATTCTATGAGTTACATTGTCATGAGACTGTGAGTGGAACCGGCTCTCTGGTTCCCGGCCACGAAATGCGCTTGGATTCGATCCCACCCATAGCCCACTCAGCATCGTGAGAAAAGTGAGCAGCTGCAATAGGCAGCGATCCCGGGCACGGAGGCCAAAATTCTGCCTGAGGGAGAGATGATCGGCGAGATGATCACCACCTCTGCCGGACGTGAGGGCGGCAGCCGGGTTGGCAGGTCAAGGCTCTTGATGGGCTGTAGCGGCATACGATTATTTATTTATTTATTATTATTATTATATTTCTTATTATTTTTATTATTATTTTTATTATTATTATAATATAAGTTGAGATTGTAATTCAACAAAATACTGCGCTTGAAAACTAATGTTACCTATGTGCCTGTCGCCTGTGAGTTTATTGTTCCTGTTCTTAAATTTATATGCCTTCGCCCGCGATCCACTCTCGGGTGCTTAACGTACAGTTTTGCATCTCCTGTTCTAAAGGAAGGGATGATGCAATATTTGCATGTGGCGTTAAACTGGACGACAGCTAAAACATTTATACGACAGCTTTCATCGGCGACTTGGAGACGTAAGTTAAAGTTATTGCCGCCCATGATCGGCAATAACAAAAGCATCATTAGGAAAACGACAGTGTAGCCTGAAAATAAAAGGTTTGTGTATTAGAAGGGCCAAATAAAAGTTCTTAACGTTCGCCTTTATCTCTACGTTACATCACATTTTATTTTTACGCCAAAATTCAAGGGAGAATAGCCTTAACGGCACTCCGCTAATAAGAAAAAAATAATAACCAGATTTTAACGTTACTCTTTGGCAGTTTGGCTATCTTTTGGGGGAGCTAAAGTACTCTGTCAATTCAATGACTAGAATTATGATGGAGGAACACAGGAGGTCACGCTGACAGTGTGGGGCTAGGTTTGTCGTACTAATATAAAAAGCTGCGTTCTAATATGGGCTAAACTTTATGCACGTCAGTATGAAGTAGATTTATCTTTAAGTTATTTGCAACTACGCTTTGGGCACCAAACTTGAGGTAGTTGTTGCTGCTGTTTGTACCACGTCTTGCGGGAGATATGTTTTTTGGAGTGTTTGCCCCACGTACTATACAAAGTTTCCGGTGGCCTTCGTCCCACGTTCACTTTTTGGTGGCCTTCGCCACAATGTTTAAAAATCAACTTTGTGTTTTTAATGTTTATTTAAATATATATGTACGCCTCGGCTGCGTCAGTAGCAATCTGAAGAAACACGTATCTCTTAGCAGTGATAGTTCGCTAAAGAATGAAGGCTTACTCAAATTATAATAGTACTTAACTTGTTTTATTAATCTTTCACACGATTAAATAACACTTCACTGATGTAACATAGTTTAGGGCTGTGAGATTATTGCTATTTTCACTTTTTAACACGTAAACTTTATATTTTTCACGCCGTAATGATTTTTTTTTGTTTCACACTGAATACGTACGGAGAGAACTACTCGGGAACGCTGCCTTCTGGCATTTGGCGCCTTAATTTGCAAATTTCATCTATTTTAAATCTCTGATTGGCCAATACTACTCCAATAGAATACCTTTATTTGTCTTAAACTTTTTCTAGTTTTTGCTTGGCTATTTTTAAACTGTTTTAAATATTGCATTATTGTTCCAAGAATTATTAGTAATCCTATTAAACCTTATAATTGTTGTTTCAAGGTTACCTCATTGTTCGCAACTTTTGGCTTCTATTCTCACAGCTCCTACATTGTTAAATTTCGTAATACATTCACATAACATTATTACACATGATCATAATAAAATAAACATAATACAATGACTGTAATATACATTTTATATTATATTATACACATATTGCTTTAAGAGGGCTGTTTTTTATACTGTAAAATTAGAATGATATTATTTAAGTGATAAAAATACTGCCTCAAGTATGCGTATCAATATTTCTAGCCCAAGGACGAACATTAAAAAATGAAGGAATAGTTTTACCAAGATCAGTGTTTTCTCGTGAACCAGTTTGTGAGGCTTTTTGTGTTCTCTAGTACGTACATAGCAAGCAGAGAAGGTGTTGTATTACACTAAAAAGTTCTATATATGTTTTGGAGTACCCTAAATAAAAATAAAGTATTTTTAGAAAAACGTTCGCGCGTATGTATTTCTGTTTGTTTCTGTGTGCCTATGAACAGTATAAATAAAAAAAGGAAAAGCCGGATAAACAATCAAACTTGATATATAAGATCAGTATCTTCCAAAGATGCGAAATAAGGATTTTATATAAAATCCCCTACACCAAACTATGTTTTACACGGAAGATGTTTAAAACGTTTTATTTTCTGGAAACTGATTAAATGCATTTTTATTAAAATACCATATATTATTAATATTTACATAAAAATAAAAATGTATGTCTTGAATGTTCTGGGAACAACCTGTGAAGTCCTGTTCATTCGGAACAAATTTTATGTAATCTTGTATAATTGCTAAACTTTGAGTGATAAACGTAAACCTACTGCACAAAAAGTACACTACGTGATCAAAAGTATCCGGACACCTGGCTGAAAATGACGTACAAGTTCGTGACGCCCTCCATCGGTAATGCTGGAAGTCAATATGGTGTTGGCTCACACTTAGCTTTGATGACAGCGTTCACTTTCGCAGGCATACTTTCAATCGGGTGCTGGAAGGTTCCTTGGGGAATGGCAGCCCATTCTTCACGGAGTGCGGAACTGAGGAGAGATATCGATGTAGGTCAGTGAGGCCTGGCACGAAGTAGGCGTTCGAAACATCCAAAAGGTGTTCTATAGGATTCAAGTCATGACTCTGTGCAGGCCAGTCTATTACAGGTATGTTATTGTCGTGTAATCACTCCACCATAGCCCATACAGTATGAACAGGTGCTCAATCGTGTTGAAAGATGCAATCGCCATTCCCGAATTGCTCTTCAACATTGGGAAGCAAGAAGATGCTTAAAATATCAATGTAGGTCTGCGCTGTGATCGTTCCATGCAAAACAACAAGGGTTGCAAGCCCCCTCCAGGAAAAACACGACCACACCACAACACCATCACCTCCGAATTTCACTGTTGGCACTACACACGCTGGCAGATGATGTTCACCGGACATTCGGCATACCCACACCCTACCATCGGATCGCCTACATGGTGTACCGTGATTCGTCATTCCACACAACGTTTTGCCACTGTTCAATTGTGTGATGTTGACGCTGCTTACACCAAGCGAGGCGTCGTTTGACATTTTCCTGCGTGATGTGTGGCTTATGAGCAGACGCTCGACCATGGAATCCAAGGTTTCTCACCTCACCCCTAACTGGCATAGTACTTGGAGTGGATCCTGATGCAGTTTGGAATTCCTGTGTGATGGTCTGGATAGATGTATGCCTATTAATCTTTACGAATCTCTTCAAATGTCGGTCGTCCTCCGTGGGTTAGTGATACCGTGCTAGCCTCTAGCTCCCAAGGTCGCGGGATCAAACCCGGCGGAGGGCGATGGATTTTATCGGGCGTGAAAATCCTTAGCATGGCTTCCTTCGGAAGGAAAGTAAAGCCGGTGGTCCCGTGTCGTATATTTACGGCACGTAAAAGAACCTCAAGCCTAATAAAGAGGCCTCTGAGCAAAATTACCAATCTTTCACGCCCAATATAGAATGGGACGCTAAGAACCATAGTAGTTAAAGAGCGTCCATAAATAAAATTCAATTTAATTTATTTGTCAAAAGTCGGCGGTCTCTGTCAGTCAACAGACGAGGTCGGCCTGTAGGCTTTTGTGCTGTACATGTCCCTTCACGTTTCCATTTCACTATCACATCAGAAACAGTGTACCTAGGGATGTTAAGGAGTGTGGAAATCTCGGTACAGACTTCTGACATAAGTGACACCCAATCACTTGACCACGTTCGAAGTCCGTGAGTTCAGGGAACGTCTCATACTGATGTTTCACGATGTGTAATGGCTACTGAGTCGCGGATAATGAGTACCAGGTAGTAGCGCAATGCACCTAAGATGAAAAACAATTAAATTATTCAATAATTAAGGATAACTGTAGATAAAGCTCCTCCCCTCAAAAATTAACTGTGGATTTCGTTATTATTAATTAAAATTATATTTAAATGTATGTATATAAATGTATTTTCCTCTTTGTTAAATTTTTAATTTACAAAATACATTTCCAATAAAAACTTTGTTTTTAAAGGGATTTCTGCTCGTGTTTTACTCTCTTGCAGTGAAGTGTGAAAGGTTCGCTCAGGTGCATTAGTACACACGTATTTTTATAAACATTCTGAGGTTTTATTTGCTACAAACGATGTCTGCTCTAATTAATATTAATTGAAAATAAAACAAGTTCGTGGTGATATTAACAGAAATTGAGGTATGTAAACCGTGGGTATCCACATTATTTTATCCAACCCATATATTTCGCTTTACGTTGTGAAGGATTTTGGGGTTTGCAGATTTAATTTGGAAGGGAATGTACGGCAGAGGGATTTTCATTAACACCTCGGCATATTAACGCATTACTGGGATTACCTTCGGCTTAGAGCATGTGAAGCGCATCTCCCAGCTATTAATATTATGAATATAATTTGCGGAGAGACCGTGAATATCTTGCTTCGTTCGCCATGACCTTAACTCCTCACGTTGGGAGTTCTTTCGAAAGAGATGTCATTAATAGCAAACAAACGTAACTACCAACTTCTGCTTGGTGGCCCGGTCGTTTTCTACATATGCAAACATATCTTGCAAAGTTTAGTACATTTGCTTTGGCCAGTCAGTGCAATTTCTTCCTCTGCATTACTCATTCTTCTCATTTATTTGCTACTTATCACTTTCTTTTCACGTGATCATTAAACTGGTAAAGGATAACATTTCATATAGCATTACATTTATTGGACATAATCCTAAGCTTACTGCATTTTAATCGATATTTAGTATTGATCTCGAGCAAATCTTCAGTGTCGATAAACAATGCTCCAATTCATATGCAAAAATGCCAAGGCGGACGCACCTAACAAACATTATAGTAAACTGTAAATTTACTTCACCTTGACGCAACTCGCGTACTATGTGCAAGCTAACGTAATCCCGAAATACATTTCTATATCTAGACTACGTATAAGTAAAAGAGGATGCCCTGCGAATAATAATCTTAGGAATCGTTTATATTTATTATTTGTCTCATTCAGTTTATATCCCTTAAAGATTGCCAATATAAACGACAAAACATCATTTCAATACATACTTCATTTATTTATATTCCAAATATGTAATATCTACAATAGTTCCAAAAAAGAAAACTTCGCCAGGGGCGACAGTATCCAGCCCACCGTCTACCAGCTTTCCAAATTGGCACCGGAGGAAATTAAAGCACCACACAACTCCTCCCGTATCAATCATACGTGCCGAGACCAATTCCCCGTCGAGGCCAACTCAATCTAAAAAGATTCGCAATGGGAGGAACTCGGGTGTTTGGCCCAACGTGCATTTACTAATGTTAGAATTACCACACTAAGGGTCCACAACTGAAGGAGTTGGAATCCGTCCTCTACGGGGAGTACAACCAGTGCTAAAAACAAAATCCACAATACGCCATCCTGGTACCTTGTTTCCTACACTGGGAGAATATTTCAAGTGTTTTATTTATTTGGCACTTCTTTAATTTAATTTCTAGTAAATAAAAATAAATTAGATCCAGATTAAGAAAATAAAACACAAAAACAATCCAGCATTTTACACTGAAAATAAATTGAACAATTTCATATCGAAATCCAGAATTCCAACTGCTATATTTATATTATTTATGCATTCTATACTATCTTAGTACACTCTCCTAAAAATGTATCTTTTAACCAATCACTTTCCTTAATATACTTGAAGTAAATTACAGTAATTTTATTAACTTATCACTAGAGCTAGGACAAATATCCTTAAGGAATAAATGTAACTACCACCCCACCTAGTACACATGACGTAATGAAAACTCCGACCCATGGATGCACAGTCAACTGTCAGTAGTTCGCTTACGTTACTGGTATGGTAGAGTTGCTCTCTGTGAGCTCTGTGTTTATGTTCTACTCTTAAACAGTTCCAGGTTACCTTTGACACCCGATTTCCCTCGCCCCACTATAGATACAAACTCGGAGCATTGTAAGCCAAAGGATATTTATCCTAGCTTTGTTTATTACTCTGGGTTAAACTAGTCTTCCGTAATACTTATTGTGTTCCACTTCACCTAATACAGTAACCAGTACATTAACCACTCTTCTATAAAACTGTTACTTTCTCTTTAAAATAAGAATATTTCACTTAATTTACCTCAATCTTTCACTCCACTTTTCCTCGCCGTCACCATCATCTCGTCCAAAACCATGACTCCACCGCTCCTGTTCACCAACTCCACCATTGACCACCTCCCGCTCCAGGCGCCCACTCCAATCTGGTATCGACTCCTATCCTTGATCTTGTTTTACAACAGTCTGGATTTCGCACCAAGCGATTTTCGTCGGTTTCTTCGTCTGAAGAAGTTTCTTGATGGAAAACATTTCAACGACGATGATGTTGTGAAAGAAGAAGCGCAGTTTATCACAGGCGGCATCATTCTTTGACGAAGGCATACAAAACCGGTTTATACATTACAACGAGTGCTTGAATAACGGCGGTGACTATGTTGAGAAGTAGTATAAGGACGGTAATGAATGATAATAAAGTATTTGTAAAATAATGTTCTATTATTTTTCAAACGATAATCGGTACTTACTTTAAAACCATGCCTTGTATATTCGTATATTATATAGCTGAAGTAATAGGAATATGGATTGAAATTAAATGAAAGGAACGTTTATTAACATACTCTCTTCATCTAAGATCAGTTTGTTATGCATAATAAAGAAAAACTTCAAAGAGGGTTTGAAAAGTAATCAATTATGCAACAATCTGAAGGTCTCTAATGGCTGGAAACCAATATTAATTGCATGGCTCTTATAAGAACTAAGATACCAATGTTCAGGCAGTCTATAGAACAATTAATGAGTACCTTTACTTATCTTGGTGTGACTTACCTTTTAATGGCAATAAAGAAGCAGCAATAACCTGGCGTGGAACAATTAGACGAACATTGAAAAACAAAGTAAGGAAAGGAGAAATCAAACTTTTTAAAACAGTGTCTGTAGCAACTTTGATTTATGGAATCCTGGTCATTACGACACACAATATGAACAAGATAAAAGCATTTTAAATGAGTTTTGAGCTCGTAGAAGGATACCTCCTAAAAATATATGACAGGAAATAAAAATACGAGATAATAAAGAACATACAATTGACAACATTTTAGAATAGAGAAAAATTAAAAAAAAACGCTTTCTAGAATGAAAGAAAATAAACTACCAAAAATTTCTTACAACTACTATCCTGAAGAAGGAAGAGAAATAGGAAGGCCCATGAAAACGCTTTCTGAATTCGGAAGAGGACAAACTATGCCTATACTAGGCCTATAGTAAAAACAACTCTGATGTGTTGCACTCACGTGACTTTCTCTACTCTTGTACAAACTGTTTTTATAAACGCTTGTACTCCACCTGCTTCATATTAATAGAGATAAACTTTTGCAGAAACCCATTGCTAATTCTCTTGTAGGTGCAAGGGGAATATATTAGGCTTTATGCGATAGTCAAATGTTTTAAAAGCTGGTTGCTATGTGGAGCATTCCATTCTCTTTGCATTTCCAGGGTATAAAAACGAATAACTAATTCCACATTTGAGAAAAGGTATAAGTATTGGAGAAGTCAAATAAATAACAAGCAGTGTCTCGGAAATGGATCACTGGACAAAATAAAAAAAAGACAAATTGTGTGTTTTAACGAGATCTACATTTTTTGTGTAGTAAAATTTTGTCTAACTCTTACAGTACACGAGTTATGCAAAAGACATTCATAATGAAGAGGACTTTTGGGGATACTCCAAGAAAATTCGAGATATACATTTCATTTTCCATGAAAATGTCTTAAATATATGATAATTAAATCAAAATGTTAGAGCCATTTTTGAGAAAATCAAAATTTTCCGTGTAAATTGTATTCTAGGATGAGGGAATTTTTAGAAAATTTTTGTGTCGCATTCTTGGAAGATGCTAAACTAATAAACTAAGTTTGGTATTTATTCACTTTTTAGCTTTTGAGTTATGCTGTTCACAGTCAGACGCACTTATACTTTTTTGGATTCAGGGCACTTCAAAACAAATGTTTCCAGTGAAGTCTTGTTATAGAATTTTTGAGTTGAATGCATTATTTTCCCTACTTGCTATATGTGGTAGAGAAAGTAAACAAAGACAGGCAATTTTTTTACTCTGAAATTAGAGAATTTAGATTATCTTAATTAATCGGTATCATCAGAATCCAATCATCCGCGACTCCCCTTCGTAGGTTACACATAAAGAAAACATTTTGTGTTTTACATTCGCATGACTGTCACTATCCATTCTTCAACAAACGAATGTTACTTATTCTTCGGTATGCTTCATCTTAATCGAGATATACGTTTTGGAGAAATATTTTAATTACTTTTTCGCTGTAGGTACAAGGGGAAAACAGTAGACTGAAGTGTAGTAAATTATTTTAAAACCGGGTCGCTATGGGACTGGGTTGGAAATTCTTTTATTTTTGCATACTCATGAGGAAAAAAAATAGCGAATGGCTATTTAGCAGTTGAGAAAAGCGTGTATTTCGTAATTTAAACCATTACATAATATTTCGGATATACTTAAAGCTAAAGGAATGAATCATCAGATAAAAAAAATTGTATGCTTTAACATCTAAACTTTTCTATAATAAGAAAGATTATAAGATCGGTCTATTGCTTAAGGTTTTTCAATTTGAGGAACGTTATTTTGTTACATTGTTATTTAATTTGAAGAAATGGGTAGTTGTACTGTTATTTTTACGTTATTTATTATTATTTGCCCAATTTTCCAGTTTGAAGTAGGAGTTGCATTGTAGTTCAACTGTTGGGGAGCAAACTTGTAGTTGCAACCGCACGTATGATACCCAGTTTCCTCGTCCGAAATTTAAAAATATTAACTTTGTAATTTGACTGTTTCTTTAAATACGAATTAAATATTTATATTTGTCTCGGCTGCGTCAGTATTATTGTTAGAGACATGGATTTCTTTGCAAGGCGTGGTGCGGCTGAAGAATGTAGGTTTACACAGATTATAATTTTACTTCACTCCTTTTATTAATGCTCACACGAATACGTATTAAATTTCTGGAGGACGCATCTCTCGGAACACTGTCTACAACCAACGCGTCCAGTTATGAGCACTGTCTACAAGCAACTGAACTGATTTCTACCGCCCTACAATTTGCCCTATTTCAGTTTCTGATCGGCTAATCCTAGTCTAATAGAATACCTTCATTTAACTAAAGCGTTTTCTGTTTGTTGATTGGCTATTTTATTAAACTGTCTAAAAAATTACATTATTGTTGCTCCAAGAATGGCTATTAGCATTATTAAACCTTCTAATTCATTATTGTCTCAAGGCTACCTCATTGTTATCTCATTGTTAGCAACTTTTAACCTATTATTCTGACAGCTCCTATATTAAATTACGTAATACATTCACATAACATTATTACACATGTATTCAATAATATAAACATATACAATGACTGTAATATACACTTTTTATATCTTGTTACATACATATACTGCTTTAAGGCGGGATGTTATTGAATTTATATATTATATAATTAGGCTGAAACTATTTAAGTGTTAAAAATACTGCCTCAACTTATGAGTGCATTATTCAGAATGACGAACTCACAGAAAACTCAAACTATACATTTTGTCATGTGAATATCTTATACTCGGCGTAGGGAAGTGGCGACCCCATCGCCCAGTGGGAAACCACTGCAAATAGCCACCCGAGTATTGGCGGGAAAATCAAAACCTCATGGGACTGGGAGGAAATGCCCAACCCTACCTCAAGAACTGAGGCTCCCTTAGTACCCTGGGGGTAAACAGGGACCTTAAGCGTTGGGCTAATCCCCACCTTAAGTATTATTGGATTCAAAAGGATAAAATGAACCTCGGAAAGGAACAGAATAGACGAAGACTTCGCAAGAAACATGGTTTACGAATTGGAACATGGAATATAAAAGCACTAGTTGGTAAGGAGGTAGAGATGATAGAGGAAATGAAGAAATATAAGATTGGAATATTAGGAGTTAGTGAAACAAGGAAGAAGGGACAGGCACTCAAACACTACATGGTAATTATGAAATGAGATATATAGGTGTCCCATGGAAAATAAGAGCAAAGGAAGGTGTAGCCATAATTGTAACGGAAGAATTAGACAAAAAAGTAACATCATGGGAAGCATTTAGCTCGAGACTGATGACAATAGATATGGAATTGGAGATTCCTTTAACTATTATTCAGGCTTATGCACCCACTGAGGATGATGAAATAGAAGAAAAGGAAAGGTTTTTTGAAGATCTACAAAACTTAATAAACAAGGCAGAAAGAAAGAAAAGGAAAGTAATTGTAATGGGGGACCTAAATGGAAGAGTAGGAAATGATAGGAAGAAAAGCAGAAAGGTCTTAGGCCCTTATGGAGGAGAAAGTACAGTAAACGGAAATGGAAATAGAATAATAGATTTGTGTATTGGCAACAGATTTATTGTAGCTAATACATTTTACAAACATAAACGTATACATCAAATTACGTTCAAATCTACTCAATATGAGAGTATAATAGACTATTTCCTACTCCCGAAAGAAATAAAAAATGTCTGTAGGGATGTAAAAATAATAAGAGGGGCAGAACTAGCTACAGATCACTTTCTCCTGGTGGCAGATATGACCTTCGCAGGTGAGAGATGCAGGAGGCGAATGGGCTACCAGAGAATAAGGTGGGAAGAGCTGCAAGAAAAAACTAAAAGAGAAGAATTCTGTATGAAGTTGGAACAAAAATGTAGCGAAAGAAGTATTCCTGAGAAAGAAGAAAATGAAGTAGAAGCTAAATGGAAATCCCTTAAGGAAGATATTCTGATAGTTGGTGAGGAAGTATGTGGTATGAAAAAAGTGAGAGAAGGGGTCAAGGCAACTAAATGGTGGAATGAAGATGTACAAAAAGCCGTGAAGGAGAAGAAAAAAGCTTGGAAACAGTACTTAATCACCAAAAATATAGAGCATAAAGAAGAATATGATAAAAAGAAAACGGAGTGCAAAATAGTGGTGAAAAGAGCAAAAAGACAAACGTGGAAAGAATTCGGTTAGAGTATGGAAGATAACTATATACATGACAATAAGAAATTCTGAAAGACCATGAGATACCTAAGAGGAAAACATGGCAGAAAAGTGTATAGTATAAAAGACAAGGAAAATAGATTGAAAACAGAAACACAGGATGTACTAGAGGTATGGAGCAGGTATTATGAAGAGAAATTTAGGAATGAGCCTGTTATGATGGAAACAGAGATCAATTGGGAAGAAGAAGGGACAGATACAGATATGGACAGGGATTTAGAGATTGATTACTGGGATGTACAGATAGCAGTGGGGCAAATGAAAAGCGGTAAGGTAGCTGGAGTAGATGGAATAGTCCCTGAGATGATTAAAGCCGGAGGTAAAACCATGATTAACCAGATGAAGGAGTTGTTTAGAATAGTATGGAGAGAGGAATATATCCCGAATGAATGGAATCAAAATATAGTAATCCCCATATATAAAAAGGGAGAGTCTTGTAAATGTGAGAACTATAGAGCAATTTGCTTAATAAGTACGGTCATGAAGTTATATACAAGGATTCTGGAAAGGAAATTGAGAAGGTATGTGGAAAAGGATTTAGAAGACGAACAAGCAGGTTTTAGACCCAGTAGGCAGACTCAGGACCAGATATTTGCGCTAAGAATCATCACAGATAAATGGATAAGTAAAAATAAAACAGCATACCTTGCATTTTTGGATCTACAAGCAGCCTTTGACGCTGTACCAAGAGTAGAGATATGGAAGGCACTATATAAGAAGAAGGTACCCTTAAAATTAATAAGGGTAATCAAATCTACATTTAATAATGTAGAGGGCATAGTAAGGCTGAAGGGCAGAGCATCAAAACCTTTTAAGATAGAAAAAGGTGTTAAACAGGGAGATAGTTTAAGCCCATTATTGTTTACAGTATTTTTGGATGAAGTAATGAAAACTTGTAAAATGAGAACAAGCAAGGCACTAGTGGGAATGTGGAATTTAAGACCTATATACTGCCAAACTTTAGCTTATGCAGATGATATCGTGCTTATATCAGATTCAGAAAATAAATTACAACAAGCAATAATAGAATGGATAGAAACATTACAGGAAAGGGGGATGACGGTTAATCTTAATAAGAGTAAAGTAATGATGGTAGCTAGGACAGAAGACCAGATAAAGGAGATCAAGATAGAAAAAGAGGGAAGGCAGTTAGAGTTAGAGCAAGTGGAAAGCTATGAGTATTTGGGAACAGTGATAAACCAAACGGGTAAAATACAAGAAGAAATAAGAAAGCGTGTAGAGAAAGCTACTAAAGTGTATTATACACTAAGTAAATGTGTTTTTGGGAAAGAAGAAGTAGATAAGAGGACAAAAACTAAAGTATATAAAACAGTTATAGAACCCATACTTATCTATGGAAGTGAAAGCTGGATAACAACAAAAAGTGAATTAAGCATGGTGAATGCAACGCAAATGAAATGCTTAAGAAGAATAGTTAGAAAGACACGACAAGATAGAATAAGGAATGAAAGGATAAGAGATGAACTCAAAGTGCCATCGGTAAATACGAGGATAGAAGAAAGACAGTTTACATGGTATGGACATGTAAAAAGAATGGATACAGACCGGAAAGTACGCCAATTTTTAGAAGCAAGACCATTAGGAAGGATTCCGAAAGGAAGACCAAGGATAACCTGGGAAGAAGTGATTAAAAGAGCGGTGGCTAAAAGAGGAAAGACTTGGGATCAGTTTAATAGACTGGTAAAGGATAGGATGGAGTTTAAAAAATGGATCCGAGGCAAACCCCTGACACCTCGATAGTGGTAGAACAGGGAAGTTGAAGAAGAAGAAGAAGAAGAAGAAGAATATCTTATACGTATGGAGTAATAAAAATCGTTAGTCATTTTTAAGGAAATAAAAATAACGAAAAATGATCCATACAAGCGGTGTTTTGGTGTAGGTGAATTTTTGGTGAAAATCTTCGCGCCACATCCTTGGAAAATAATGAACTTTTATACCAAAATTAAAATTAATATTTTTTTAACATTTCGACACCAACATGGACTTGTATCTAAAAATACTTTATTTAGGGGTTACAACACATCTATTAGCATTGAAATCTCAATATAAAATGTTTGATGGATTTCAATTTCCTCTACATATTTCTTTTCTGTTAGAAATGGTAAAAATGTGAAATTTGCAGAATCGTTTTGGAATAAGTTGTAACAAATACTAAAATCGAATTTTAATGCGCAGATACTGTTTACAAATAAACTAATGGGAGCTACGAGATATAAACAGGGCATTTATCTACACAGGAAACGTCGTCCATTACCAGAAACAACTTTGGCACGAAACAAATTGCGAGGTTGCATATAGATGGAGGGCACTTACCACCAACACGACACGAAAGTAATATACGACTCGCTGATTTGTAGCGTGCCGTTTAAATCAAATGAGTTAGTGCGGTAACCACTCATCAAAAGGTGTCAAAATAAAAATTAGCCATTAATGAAAGTAATATGTATGGGTGATAAACAACGCCTTTCATGTAACTGTAAAAGCTTACTGAGCTAGCATTTTATGGAAGGTTTTCATATTTTGCTTAATGTTAGCTTTAAATTAGTATTTATTAAAATCAAACGTTTATTTTAAATGTGGCATTAATAATTTTATATTAAATATTATCTTGGGAATATAGTGTCTTGCACATCACTTTCTCTTCCATTATAGTTTAGTTTTATACAAATTCTGCATTGTATTCTTACTTTTATATATAATTCTGTCATCGAGATAAAACGCAGAATTACTTTCATTAGGAATTTCGTCTTAAGTACAAGAGGTATACAAGAAATCTGAAGATGTTTTATTTTGTTGTAGGAGCTATTTTCCCCACGCTTTGGGAGCCAATTTGAAGAATGTTTGTTGCTGCTACGTATGGAAAGTCATTTTGAAGGAGTTGTATTGTAGTTCAACTGTTGGGGAGCTGAACTTGAAGTAGTTGCAACCGCACGGTAGCCTACGCCCCAAGTTTAAAAATATTAACTTTGTATTTTGACTGTTTCTTTTAAATATTATATGTTTATGTTTGCCTCGGCTGCGTCAGTATTTATTTTTAGAGACATGAATGTCTTAGCAGAGCGTAGTGTGGCTAAGAATGTAGGCTTGCACAGATTATAATTTTTAATTCACTCTTTTTTATTAATGCTTGACACGATTTAAATAACACTTCACTTATATAGAGAGCTATGAGATTCTTTTATTAATTACCTGCACTTTTTAATTGTTGCTTCAATAATGACTAGTCGCATTATTAACTTTCTTACTCATTACTGCCTCAAGGTTACCTCATTGTTAGAAACGTTTAACCCATTATTCTCACAGCTCCTACATTATTGAATTACGTAATACATTCAGGTAACATTATTACATATATACAATAATATAAACATATACGATGACTGTAATATACACTTTTGATATATTGTTACATACACATATTTCTTTAAGGCGGGGTGTTATTGACTTTATATGTTATATAATTAAACTTAAATCATTTAAATGTTAAAAATACTGCCTCAAATCGAATTGACAGTTATATGTCTAAGCGATGTACTGGCTTGAAACAGCAGCTTGAGCTCGCAAAAAGCAGCTGACCAGTTAGTATCTTGAAAATGGCTTGTGCCACAAAAAGACAATTTGAAATGTATTTAAAGGGTTCCAAATTTTGTGTGTAGTACGGTTTTGTATATTTGTTAAAGTTTATACAAAATTGTGCAAAAATCCTTCCGATGAATAGGACTTTTACAGGCTATTCCCAGAAAATTCAAGTATAGATTATGTTTTCCTTGTAAATATCTTATGCATGTGATATTCAATCATAACCATTAGTCATTTTAAGAAAATAAAAAAATTCCAAGAATTTAGGGACAATTTTTGGAGGGAGATTTTGTTCAAATTCTTTGTGTCGTATCTTTGGAAGATAATAAAGTTAAATACAAAGTATAGTATTTATTCGACTAACCGTGGAAATTTTTATTTTAAGTTTTTGCGTGCAATACAATACTATTTCTACTTATAATATTTATGTGATAAGGGAAGTAAACATAATGGCTCCTACAATGCAGTTATGATCACAACGTAAGAAATGAAAATCCGTGAAATTAGAAAAGGAAGTTAAATTTATATGCCAACCACGGTGGCCCAAAGATGCTACAAAATTCCGAAGTACATATTTCTTACTCGAATGAGTGCAGTCCTTGCAATTTATTAACAATCGTCAATCTCAGTGTTATTAGAAATAACATGTTTTGTTCAAAAAACATTTTAAGAAAGTGAATCTTAAATTAATCTATATAATTTATAGCCTTTTACGTTGCCTTAATTTGCTTTCTTTCACTTTTGAGTTATTATTAATGAATGTTTAATTTAATAAAGCAGGATAGGATTTTAAAATGCCGGAACGCATCGAATGTTACGCCCTTTTATTTTGACCATTTGTTGTTATTCATAGTTTTAAATAATTTGAAGCACTCTGTCTGACCCGTCAAGAGTGTTATTGTTTGTCTTGGTTTCAAAGATTACAAAACCACAGCCACTTTATATAGTTTTAACATTAAGAGAATGTTATAAACAATATTTTAACAAGATATAAGTCATCAGTAATGTTCTTAAAACTACACGCCTCTTCAGCCTGTGAAAGGAATGCTAAATAAAGGGAATTATTTTGCAATCAATGAACTTCATTCTTCCCTATTTTTAGTTGCAAAGTCTAATTAAGGCAAGTTCAAGGGGATTTGGGAAGTCTGTCAATGCCATATTGTCTTTTAATATAGGAAGGAAAGGTGGCCAAGTGGTTAGATCGCTGCCTTCCGCCATGTGGAATTTGTGGTGGACAAAGCGGCGTCTGGGCAGGTTTTCTCAGGATTTGTACCGATAAAACGTTGGTCCTCTTGGTTGATGCCCTCTGCTGCAGTGTTCTGGTCTCCGGCTATTGCTGCTCAGCGGCTGATGATTTCTCCATTCCCAATAAATTACCTATCTAACTAATTTCACTGGTCTCAGCGTTTTCGTAGATGAAACAAATTAAAATACACTGCATTCCCCTTAAAATGTGATTTATTATTAATAACATACTTATGGGCGGCTAGCATTTCCCATCTATAACAATTCCCAACATAATAATAAATTAGGAGCATAGTCTAACCCATATGCACACACGTGCATCCGTCGTCTTGAGTGTCGCGAGATTCTATAAGAGAGTGAAAATCTGGGGCCTGCTTCCCCCGTTTTATACCCAATCTAGTGACGCTCACCTTCGCGCCTTAAAATGTAACGAAGTTTCTAGTTGGTCCTCAGAGCGCGTTACCTTATTATGTATGAAAATATTCTGCTCCAAAACTTATCGCCCACGCGTCCCAGTGACACATCCGGAAGTAAATACAATATCTCTGTCTCTTTCATTTCTATATGTGCCTACCTCTATTTCTTGTTATTGCTTCAAGTTCCATGCTGATTAGCTTGGTTAAAGGAGGTGTACTTGTACCTAGAATTACTTTTACCTGGGATTAGCTATCTCGCCCGCCCCTTAACTAAGTTACAATCTGCTTTGTACATCTCTTGGCTGGTAAATATTCTAACATCTTTATTGCTGAATTATATTATTATGTATACAGTTCTTGTTTGATATTGGTGTGTGGCTATTTTATATATACCCTTTCAGGTTCCTCAGTTTCCTCCTCCATGTTTCATTTCACCATCATTACTTCTCCTATCATTCATCTCTTATCTGCATTCATCATTCCCTTCCTCACCCTCATTCCGGTCGTGTGGCTGATCACACACCCTCATCTCTCGCTGTCTGATACGTAGGACCTCTGCCCCCCGTTAGGCATCTGCCCCGGCGTTGTCATACATCCTGGGGAGTGCGAGTTCTCAGTCCGGTAAGTGTTAAGGGGGAAGACTCTGAACCAGTTCGGTTGTATCCGCCTTATAATTTTTTGTTTTGTTTTTATAGTAAGAAAAGGTAGAATGCACACGTAAGTTATATGGTTTTTAAACTTGTGTTTCTCTTTACAGTATAAACATAATTTTGAATCGTAACCTAAACTGAAGAGCCACTGTAGAGTTTTCAATTATACATGTGTAGATTTTCGTTCCCTTTGTTTTGCTATTAGAGTGCAAAAAGTATTTTCGATTTGGAATTCGCGCAACTTAGTCTGTGATGGTTTAACAGGCGTATAGGTGAAGATTTGGTCTTGGCACCCTTTCTAGTAACAAAATTCGTAAGTGATACAATGGGATCCAAACGAGTGTCTGCAAAAGAAAGACAACCGGATGACCGCGTGCCTCAGATAAGAGTGTGGAGAGAGGAAAAACTCCTTCGCACACAGTCCTAAAAGCTCTGTGCGGTGGGCGAGTAGAGAACTAGCAATGCCAACGATAACAGTGTGGATGGTGTTAAAAACTGATTCCAAAAGAGACTGTATCAACTGTACTTGTTATAGTCATAAGATTACGCTGTAGGATCAGCTAAAGCATAACTTCTACTTGATAAGAAATGGATTATGGGCTAGGTGTATGCCGTGTCATACAAATGAATCCCACACTGAACACTTGTAATATTTTACATAACGTATAGAGTTTTCCTTTTTAACCCATAGTTCAAAATGACACCGTATACCGCTGAAGACACTATTTAAAACCCATATAAGCATTTCTGAACACCCTGTATTTAATTAATACAATTTTTGTTACAAGTGACAGTGAAGATTTAAAATTATCATTATGCTAGTGCCACTAACGTAGATGGTACTGATATGGGAGATGTAATAATAGTTTAAATAATAAGGGACACCGCGACTAAATTTTCTAACTTTCCAATTTTAAAGCTATTTTACTGAAAATTGGCACAATTGATGCCAGTAAATAAAGAAATGGACGTGTAAAAGCTTAAAAATATAACTCAGATTGTTTATTTCTAGTATAATATAACATAATTAAACGTTTTTAATTAAAGTAAAAAATACGAATTTTCTAAAAACTTCCTTGCGAATTCACATTTGTTAGACAAGTATAATAATATGATTATATAATACTTTAGCACAGTTAAAATGAATATAATGATTTGGTTGGAGATGTTATTAGTTGTAGAGAAATAAATTCTTGATGAATCTCTTGGTGTTAAAAATTTTCCTTATTTTTTCCGTATAAATTAGTTTTTGTCATCCAATGAATAAGTCAATCACAAAATGCACGCTTTAACTTTTATATAAGGCATTTTAGGTTATTTATGTAAATTTGTATACAAATCAGTGCAAAACTGAAACAAAAGGAATAAATTGCACGGGCAAGGATATAAATCTGAGAAGAAACACATACAGAAAGCTCCGGTGGGTTAAGAGGAAGCGAACGGCTGATTTCTACATCTCGCTGGGCTTTTAAAAATGGCAAGAATGGCAAGTTTGTTAAAAATTATACAGGGTATTTTTATATAATTAAAAAATTCAGTCGTCGCAGTGCCACTTAGGATTGTTATAGATAAATAGTTTTAATGTTTAAATCTTCATCCAAAACATAGGTACCTAATTGTACGCTTTAACTATACAGCACTACTGTATATTTGTGAGGCATACCCACCTTCTTACAAAATTAGTGCTTCATATATTCTGCTATTTTGCAGCGCTATCAGTTGTGGAAGGGTCAGGTGCTTTCCTATGAGAAAACAAATGGTTTTCTTTCAATTATTGTTCTGATACAGATAATTTAATTTATTGATACTAGAAAATCACTTACGAATAATGACTTCCGCTGGAAAAGTAGCATCATAGCTAGGACATTAAAACTGGTAGACGGAAATAGGTTCCATTAGTTTCTCTCTCTCTCTCTCCCCTTCAGATTTGGGTTTACCAACCTACAAAGCTCTTTAGGATGATGGAGTACACTAATGATGCTGCAAACAAGTGCTTCGTCGCCTAAAATTGCCAGGCATTCTCTTTGTTTGGAGTGACGAAAATCTCGGATAAACCTCCAGGAATGTTATCTAGAATCAGAGGGAGACCATCTTCCACATAGAGCGGATTTATTATTTTCTATGTACGTTGGAGCAAGGTTTCACTATTTTCTTCTGTACTTATTCTTTATTTGTTTTTACGCTGGGTAAATTTGAATGTGTAAGGAAGGTCCAGAAAGGCCTCAAGAATAGGGTCAACAAGGTTAACTTCCTAACCATTAATCGCTCTCATTTAACGATGTAAATAGCCCTATATTTTAAGAAGTAACAAATACAACAATTTATTACTGGAGTCTTCGATTCATAAGTATTTCACAAGGCAACATGACATTTATAGTCAATCAGGGTAACAGTATAAGATAGTACAACATGGTTCCTCAACATATACGCATATATAGGTTGTATCATAATTAATAGCCCAAACTGAAACAGTTGAAAGTATTCGACAATAGCAGCAAACAAGCATTGTGCGAGATTTCATATTGCGAATGTGTGGTTATGAGCCGCCACTGATGTGAATTGCTTGATGTTTCCCTTGAGCAACGACGAAGTATGCGGTATATGCATGATGGTGCACCGGCACATTTTGCTGCTGCTGTAAGAAAGGTCTAGCATGGGGATACGGTCCAAGGTGGGTAGTCGAGGTGGGCCTGTACCTTGGCCTCCACGATCACCTGATCTCAATCCTTTGCATTTTTCTGTCTGGGGACACCTCAAAATTGTAGTGTAAAACACTCCGTTGATACCGTTGAAGTGCTGCAGCAGAGAATTGTATGTGCTTGACAAGGATTGCGAGATGATCTGGGGGTGTTTGAAAGAATTCGAAACTCACTGCAGAGACAAGTGCAGTATTGGCAAGGACGACACCTTGAACACCTCTTTAACAGGAAAGAGTGTACAGTATTAATAACATGTAACACACTAAAGTAGAATTGTATTCCTTGTTAAGCTAAGCTATGAGTGAATTTTGAGGCAACTTTAGAATGACATTTATTCTAGTTTTTACTTTCTCTACTACGTATAGTAAGGGAAGTATTGTATGCCACCCAAAAATTCGATACCGAAATTTCACCGGAAATACGTTTTGAGACGCCCTGAATACAAATAAAGCATTTTTGGAAACATTTCTGTGTGTCTGTGTGTGTGTGTGTGTGTGTGTGTGTGAACAGCATAACTCAGAAACAAACAGTCGGATAAACACCAAACTTGGTATTTAGATTCAGTATCTTCCAGAGATGCGACACGAAGGTTTCAAAGAAAATCCCCCCACCCCAGAGTACCCTTTACATGGAAGATTTTTCGAAAATTTTAATTTTCTCAAAAATGGCTCTAACGATTTTGATTAAAACAACATATGTTTAAGATATTTTCATGACAAATAAAATGTATATCTTGAATTTTCTGGGAATGTCTTCAAAAGTATACTTTATTGTGAACGACTTTTGCATAACTGGTAAACCATAAGAGATAGGCAAACTTTTACTGCACAGAAAATCTAGATCGCGTTAAAATACACAATTTATGTCATATACATTTTATTTTTGTTGAGTGAATCATTTTCGAGATATTGCTTGTTATTTCCTTAAATTTTTCAATACTTATTTTCTCAAATGGGAATTCGTTATTCATTTTTTTTTCTTGGATATGCAAAGAGTATTAATCTGTGGCAAAGAGAATGGTGCTGCACTTAGCAACCAGCTATTAACGAATATTCTATGCTTAAAGGCTACTGTATTTCTATATTGCCCTTTCAAATACAAAACAAGGGGAACATAGTACGCCTTAAGCGATAGTCCAATATTTTTAGAACTGGTCGCTATGTGTAAAATGTAATTCTCTTTGCATGTCAAAAGATCGTTTCTGCAAATGTTTATCTCGATTAATATGACATATATGGATAATAAGAGTTTGTAAAAATAGTTTGTACAAGAGTAAAGAAGGTCTTGTGAGTGTAACGCATCAGATTTTTACATTAATGTGTATTAATTAGAACGATGTGGCTTAATGAAGTCAGTGACTGTTTGTAATCACATATTTAAGACTATCTCGCACATGGCTGGTTTGCGGACTCATGTTTACTGCAACGTTTTTGCCTCTACTATGTATACTTTCAGCTTTTTCAGTTTGCGCTATTAAGTATAATACATTCTGTGAATACGTATGTACCATGCGTTCGATTTATAGCCAGGCCACCGATCACGTATATGTGCAGTGACCTGCCTGCGGTGACCTCGGTGTTTTTCCGCTAGCGCACAACGGGTGACTGATATGCTCAAGGCAAAGTTTATCAGCTGTGTTATACTTTGTCAGTTACTGCCTTTAGTTGGAGCAGTAAAGACTAGTGTTTGTTACTTGTGCAGCTCAAAAGTGAAAGTTTATTACAATACATTTCTGTTGTGTGTGAATTACATTAGGTTATTCTTATTGGTCTACGGAAATACCTATTGAAAAATTTATCTGCGATACATATGTAAAAATCGAATAATCTAGACAGATGTGTAGACAAATTCACAAGAAATTTCATGATATTCCAGTTCCATGTCGAGAAACTGTGGAATATCTCGGTAATAGCTTTAGACAATGGATTTCTAAACGCTAAACTTAAGAAGGAAACAGAAATGTTCTAACGGAGGAAAACTTTATGAAATTTTTACTTAATTCAACGCTCTCTAAGGAAGTGTCTAAGACGTGTTGCACAGCAACTGGATTTTTCCAAAGTCTCTATTCATAGAGACCACTGAAACTGAATCCCCCGTCGTGGTGAGGCGAAAATTTGTCGTGTATATCTTGAAGCTGGAAACACTATGGTTGCTGTTTGCATCCGTCGTAGCCTCCTCGAACCATGGTACTGGAAATACTTGTCCCGGACCGTCTCTCATTTTTATTACTTTCTCTACTACGTATAGTAAGTAGGGGAAGTATTGTATTCCACACAAAAATTCGATACAGAGATTTCACCGGAAATATATGTTTTGTGGCCACCTAAATCCAAAAAACACATTTTTTGGAAACATGTCCGTGTGTGTGTGTGAGTGTGTGTGTGTGTGTGTGTGTGTGTGTGTGTGTGTGTGTGTGTGTGTGTGTGTGTGTGTGTGTGTATCTGTGAACGGCATAACTCAGAAACGAACAGTCGGATAAACACCAAACATGGTATTTAGGTTCAGTATCTTCCAGAGATGCGACACGAAAGTTTACATGGAACATTTTTCGAAAATTTTCATTTTCTCAAAATTGGCGATTTTGATTAAAATATCATAAATTTAAGACACTTTCATGACAAATGAAATGTATATCTTTAATTTTCTGGGGATGTCTCCAAAAGTATTCTTCATTGTGAACGACTTTTGCATAACTGGTAAACCATAAGAGATAGGCAAAATTTTACTACACAACAAATGTAGATCGCGTTAAAATACACAATTTATGTTATATAATTTTTTTGTTGAGTGAACCATTTTCGAGATATTGCTTGTTATTCCCTTAAATTTTCCAATACTTATACTTTTTCTCAAATGGTAGTTCGTTATTCATTTTATTCCTGGCCATGCAAAGAGAATGGAATGCTCCACATAGCAACCAGCTCCTAAAATATTAGACTATCGCTTAAAGCCTAGCAATTCCCCTTACATCTACAGGAAAATTAGCAATAAGATTAACATTTCGATATCTCGTTTAACATGAAGCATATGGAGAATAAGCGTTTGTAAAAATAGTTTGTACCAGGGTAGAGAAAGTCATGTGAGTGTAACACATAAGATTTTTACTATAATTTCGTCGTTCTAACTGTGTTGTTGAGTCTTTTCACGAGTGAAGATTAGGTCACTTCGGTAAAGCAAGAAATTAACATGGTATCCTGGAAAGGATGTGCTGGATGATCTTTAGGTAGATGTAACAAAAACAGAATAACAGCTTTACAATAGCCAATTTCACTTTATGAAACATAACTTTTCTTAAAATTTTTTTCATGTTATGTCGATTCATTTGGCGTCAGAATTTATTTATGTTTTACACTTTGCAATAATTTAGAACCTTGCATTACTTCATAATCCACGATTATTTCGTATCAGAATTTCGAAGCCGAAACACTAATTTGCCTAACGATAAACAACACAGTAATCCTTTTGGTAATTTAAATTGAAACTTATAAATTAATTCACATTGAACACTCATTTTTATATTAAAACTTTCCGCGGTAGACTCTAACATACGGGTCATGTTGATGACAAAATAAAAGCTGAGACACTGGCTTTTTGGGTTCTGTGATATCCTATGTATACAAAATCTTCTGTAGTCTTGACTCTCGCTGTACTAAATTTGGTGATTTTTGGTGGTAACTAATGCGCCCTTATTTTACGTCACTTTTTCTAAAGCCATCATTGGCTAAACTTGACATCACGTAGGAAACATTTATGACGTTTCTTACGATTCCTTGCTTGGCCAAAATCTGACTCCCTCAACGTACTCTGCCCTTGTGACTTGGACGAAATAAATGAATAAGGGACTTTCCCCCCTCTGGTATTAACAAAAGCCTATAACAGCAAATTGGGTAGTAAAGTTTGTTGTTCGCCGCAAATAACTATATTTTCAGCCACGTCTTCGTTTATACCCTATGTTCTCATAAAAATAATACAGGAATATTTTACGAAAAGCTAATATTTATAGGTTCACTAACATTAATATACTAGCACACACAATTTAATAGAAAACATAAATTATTCTCATCTTTTTATACTGATGTATAATGACGAGGCGTAGATACTGCTTCGTCAGGATAACCTTGTGCCCTAAAAGATGAGAGATAAGAGATGAGAGATAATAAAATTCGGGTTAGTATATATGTTACATCAGTATTTGCCTCCTAGTGTAGAAAAATCACAAAAAACACAAGGTCAGGATGTCCGGTATAATTGGAATTGAACCGAATTCCGTCGGAATTAAAGCCTCGGTCACTGTCGTCGGAGCCATCGTTCTCGATATAACTATTCGTATATGAAGCTTGTTTTGTGAATATCTATAAGGGTATACTTTACTTACAGAAGTTCCGAGAGAAACAGCGAAAGGAGTTAGGGCAGGATTGCCGGCGGCAGTCTCGGCCCTGGCGGCGTCCCTAACATCTCCAGGTGTGTGATCCCGGCGTGACCACCCATATATGCCTCGTTCCCAAGCAGGGAGGATCTCGGTTGGGGGGTTCGTGAAACAACGGACGGCAGGAACAGATAAGTTTATCATCACACGCGCTCCATGCCGAGCCTGAAGCAAGACAAGGAAATGAAATGACAGGAAGAATCGTGGGTAGGGAATATCACGGTATTAGAGAAACTACCTCAGTACTACCAGCTCTTTAAAGGTTTGACTATCGGTTAAAGACTACCATATTCCGCTTGCACCTACAAGATAATTAGCAATAAGTAAATATCAAACGAAATAAACGTTTGCAGAAATAGTTTTACAAGAGTAGAGAGTCATATGAATGCAACACATACTTTTTTGCGAGTATTTAAGAAAATGCGTTTTGATTATTGCAATTATTTTACACAATAAAAATTTAAATAAACATGAAAGCTGAAATTTTGCAATAGCAAGAACATTGCTGTTATTTTGTGTAATGTCTTGCACAAGTATCAATAAGATATCTTATATTTGTGGATTTTGAAATTTCACGGATGCATTACCTTAAGATAGCAGGTATTCCACAGAAAAAAAATCGGGGACAAAGAATGGTTTTGTAGCAACTCAGGCGCCTAGGAAGTGAAACTCTTAATTGAACTAAATCCTTGCGCCTAACGCGCCCCACGCCCTTTTTCAATTATGGAAGTATTTCACAGTAAGAAACTCTGGCCAGGTTCCAGGCAGATGTTTTTCGGCTGGATGGAGCATACGAGATTGGCGGCACCTTTTACGTCGGTTCTCATTAACTTAAAATGTGTGGCAGACCCACCGCAGAACGGCGACATTATCATCAGGTACGGGTACTTCATGTGATGAAAATGCCTCTCAGGACAATTAGCTACAATGAAATACCTGCAAAGGACCCGTCCTCTCCTCGCTATCTTTTGCTGGGAACATTATTTCACTCTTATAGCCTTTTTTTAAGGGAAGCAAAGTTTGTAAAGGTCAAAAGTGTGTTAAAACGTGTACCTGTACAGGAGTGAAATATTTCTTCCATTTAGATAAAGTATCTCGTGGTTGCTTTTTACACTGTCTTTCAAATTCTACATAAATTGGAAGCGATATAATAGCGTTCAGCAATAGTTTATATTGGTTTTGAGAAACCTATCTTCAATATGCTGAGTCTTGCATTGATTTCGTCATTATAGTCCACAATTTTTGTCTGTCCACACAGTGAACGTTTTCTCAAAGTCAAAAAATGCAACAAATAAGGACAAACGCGGCTCCAGAAATAGGAACGACCAAGGAGTAAGGCCAGGATGCAGCCTGTTACCAACGCTGTATAATAGGTATTTAAAATAGATTATAACAAAACTCTGATGTGTTACATTTCTATGACTTTCTCTATCATTTATTTATGGGTATAAAAACTATTCTTACAAAGCTTATTTTCTATCTACTGAGGAAGTATATGCCCCACGTATGGGAACCAACTTGAAGTATTGTTCTTCAACTCTTGTAGTTTATTGTTGTTGAAGGTTTAACTGTTGTTGAAGTTTTCGCACCACGCTTTATGCGTTAATTTAAAGTTATTTATTACGTAATATGCTGGTACGTATGAGAAGCTGATTTGGAGATGTGTTTTTTTTTTGTTACGCTCCAAGTTTAAAAAATATATTTTTAACATTGTTATTAAACTGCTTCTATATATAGTATTTATGTTTAGTTTGGCTTGGCTGCGTCAGTCTTACTTTGGAGACACGCTTCTCTTAATCAGGCGTGGTGCGACAAGAATGTAGGCTTACACAGATTTTAAGTTTAAATTTACTTTTTTTATTAATCCTTGACACAAATTAAGTAGCACTACACTGATATTAAGAGCTGTGAGATTCTTTAATTTAAAACTAGCACTTGGTTAACGCGTATACTTATTGTTCGTTGCACACGAATACGTAATATTTCTTTAGAGAACACATTTTCCATCCGGTCACTACCAAGGTCTGCAGACAACTGAACATATTTCAACCGTCAAAATCTGCAAGCTTCTGTACTTCGTCTCTGATTGGCTAATTCTAGTCCAGTAGAATGCCTGCGTTTTATTAAAGCTCTTTCTGGCTGTTGATTGGCTATTTTTAAAGTGTCACAGAATTTACGTTATCATTGCTCTAATAATGACTAGTAGCATTCAAACTCTCAAACTCATTATTGCCCCAAGGTTACCTCATTGTTACCTCGTTGTTAGCAACTTAAAACTTATTATTCTCACAGCTCTTACATTATTAAATTACCTAATGCATTCACATACAATTATTGAACATATTTACAATAATATAAGCATTTGCAATGACTGTTACATACATTTTTTACAAATCATTACATACATATTGCTTCAAGGCGGGCTGTTATTGAATTTACATATTATATAATTTAATTGAAATTATTCGAGTATTTAAAATACTGCCTCACTACTTAATTTTAATAGAGACAAACCTTTGCTGAAATAGCTACATTATACATTTCGTTCTAGACACAATGGAAACAGCGATAGTCAAATGTTTAAGAACTGCACGCTATATGTTGGGCTTAAAAGTTCATATTGTTTCCATGCAATCGCGAGAAATAACTGAGTGTTGACAGAATTTTAAAAACAATGACAAAAAATTTAACAATTCAAGCATTATTAAAGAAATATCGGAAATGGCTGATGCCACAAAAATGTTACTTGAAATAAATTGTCTGTTTTAAAAAGATCCATACTTTTTGGTGACTACCCGCTTTTGTTTATCTTTTAACGTTTACCAGTTTTAGCGTTGTTTAAGTCGATAACATATTTTAGAGGAATATATTTAGAATTAGGTTGTGTTTAGCTTTAAGGTTGTGTTTAAAAGTGTTAACCAAAGACAAATGTATGGGAGCGATGTCTAAAGCATGAGTCGAGATCTAAAATGGTGAAAACTATGGAAATTTCAGGAAGTATTTTTCACACTTATATATTTCAGTGTAATTATATAATATAACATATAATAACCGCCCGCCTTAAAGCAATATGTGTATAAATAGCATATAAAATGTGTGTAACAGTCATTGTATTATGTTTATATTATTATGTACATGTATAATGATGTTATGTGAATGCATTAGGTAATTTAACAATATAGGAGCTGTGATAATAGAGGCCGAAAGTTGCTAACAATGAGGTAACAAAGAGGTAACCTTGAGGCAATAATGAATTAGAAAGTTAAATAATAGCTACTAGTAATTTTTGGAAACAATAATGTAATATTTAAATAGTTTATAAATAGCAAATCAAACACTAGAAAAGCTGAAAGTTAACAAGTAAAATTAGTTAATGGAGTAAAATTAGCCAATCAGAGCCGTGAAATAGCAAAATATACAAATTTAAACGGTAAACGCCAGTTGCTAGAGGGCAACGTACCTGAGCAGTTCATTCGCTCAGTACGTATTCAGAGTGAGACATATAAAATTCATTACGGCGATAATATTATAAAGTTTACGTGTATAAATGTGCAAGTAATTAATAAATAATCTCACAGCTCTCTATATCAGCGAAGTGTTATTTAATCGTGTGAAGGATTAATAAAAGGAGTGAAGTAAAAATTATAATTTGTGTAAGCCTATATTCTTTAGCTGCATCACCCCCTGCAAAGAGATTCATGTTTCTACAAATTAATACCGACGCAGCTGAAACAAACATAAATATATGTAATATTTAAAGAAACATTAAAATACAAAGATGATTTTTTAAACTTGGGGCGAAGGCCACCGGAAAGTAAAGTTAGGGCGAAGGCCACCGGAATGTTCAGCTCCCCAACAGTGGAACTACAATACAATACAACACCTACTTAAAATTGGCACTTAAACGTGGGGCTAACAACGTAAAGGCTACCACCTTCTCAAATTGAAAAGAATATTCGCCAATATTAGAGGAATCTGTGTATGTATAACAATAGTATATATATTAAAGTGATTAACTAGTATTGTAACATGCATTGTGTAGTAAAATAAAACTGCATTCAGATAAATGAAAGTATGCCAAGTTATTCAATACGATATAAATCGATTAGAGAGTAAATTAGTTAACTACACATTTCTTATGTGCTTTCGTATGCAGACCAATACAACTTGTTAATATTCATATGCAGTAAATTAGTAATAGAGATTATTAACGTCAACCCTTAGAGAAAATATCAGCCATAAAGGATTATTAAAACGGATTCTCAGTTCTATGGGAGAACGGTGTAACGACAGTTCCAAGCTGCAATTTGAGGCAAGGTTGGTAACCAACTGCAGAGATTACATTAAATTACTAGCATCAATACATCCATTGGCTTCGCCATTACAACTGTCTCCCAAAATTCCTTCCAAAAAACAGGACTTCACAGGCTGTTTCCAGAAAATTCAAGATATGTATTATATTTTTTATATAAAATTAATTAATATAGGGTATTTTAACACAAATCGTAAGAGTAAGTTTTGGCAAAATCAAACATTTCAAAACTGTTCCATGTAAAGGGTAGTTGGAGTGTGAGGATTTTTTGAAAATGTACGTTAGCCATCTTTGGAAGATACTGAGCTTAAATACCAAAATTGGTTTTTATCTGACTTTTCGTTTTTTGTTAATAACACACACACACACACATACAGAACTTTTTCAAATTCTTTTTTATTCAGAGGGTCTCAAAATATGTATTTCTGGCGAAATCTCGATATCGAGTTTTTGGGTGGAAACATCCCTACCTACTTTGTAAATATGGTGGGCGGCGGGGTTGCAACGCGAATTGTCAAAAATTGGCTTAAATGATATCTGGCAAAGGGGTAATGGAAATACACACAGTGCCGTGAGAAAGGTCAAAGGACGACTATGCGATATAAACAGGCTGAAAATAGAATCTGAATGTAGACAAAGATCGACATTGGAGCTACAAAATGAAATAAAAACTAGGTGGGGTAAGGAAACATATATTTTGGAATTGAGTATAAAACAGAGGACTGGAATAGCATGGCTTAGGTTGGGAGGGTAGAAAGCTCGCAAAATTGTTGATGACGATGGCAGGAGGATTTGCCCATTATGCGGGGAACAAGAAGACTGGACGCATATTTTGGTAGCATGCGTGCGGACGGACGGAGGGTATTAGAAAAAAACTATTACCGGAAGTATTTTTGGCTTCCAACAGACGGAGGACAGCATGCTGGGACTTGATCCTAAACAGCCAAAACTGGCCAAGCTTGGGCACATACTTAATGGAAGTACGTGTACTAAGAGATAAGGTGTTTATGCAATTTTTCTTTAAACATATGTGGTGCTTGAGTACTTGTGCGCGACTGTGTGTGTGTGTGTGTGTGTGTGTGTGTGTGTGTGTGTGTGTGTGTGTGTTTGAGTGTGTGATTCAGAGTGTTTTTTCAATTTTATATGTATGTATATAGTGCGGTGATTATAAAAAAATAATTGTTTTCTGGTTGATACTGCAAGTCACGTATACAGACCAGGTATTTTTCTAGAGAGCATGTACGGTCTTATGACCCATGTGACTGTGTTATGCAATTAATTTAATACTAAATACTTAATAAATACCACTACATTACACTAGTACTGGAATATGCTAGTAACTAGCTTTAGGAATTTAGGAATTTTTAAAATTAAAGCCAGGAAAAAATGAGATGAAGTTGAACTGGACATTACACAGTTACAAACCATCCATTTCCCTCATACAGTCTGTTGGGTTTGCAGAAAGCACTCGCCAAACAATGGTCGCTGTTGCTTATATTCCTTGTATTGGAAGTTATTTGAGTGTATATAACTTGAAGCCAGCTGCTTAAGAATTACTGTTTCTACTGATGAAATTGCACCAAAACAGGAAAATGAAGATGGTCACCAACGATACAAATTAAAAGAAATAATTAAATGTGACAATTTCAGAATCTCCACTAAGAAAACAAAGTTATCGGTCATCCTGGAAATAATAATATTAATAATACAGAACGAAATAGTACAACCGATATCAGACTTCCGCTTTTCTATTACTTACCTTTAACTTACCTTTCAAGTAGGTAGAGGAAGTGTTGCATTCCACCCAAAATTCGATACCGAGATTTTACCACAAATACGCGTTTTTGTGGCTCCCTGAATAAAAATATCATTTTTAGAAAAAGATGTGCGTGTGTGCGCGCGCACAGCATAAATAAAAAACATAAAGTCGGTTAAAAACCAATCTTGGTATTCAAATGTACATCTTCCAAATATACGATAAAAAGATTTTCAAGAACACTCTTCAAAATACTCTTTATATGTTAAAGTTTTCCTTATTTTTTTATTAACGTACCATATGTTTAGGACATTTTCATGTCAAATGAAATGTATATTTGTAATTTTCTGCGAATACCTGTGTACCTGTGAAGTCCTCTCCATTCTGTATGAACATTGTATGGTTGTTCAACCGAAGGAGATAGAAAAACTGTTACTGCACCAAAATTCTTTAAGCCTTTCCAGATTTTCCCATTTATTAATTTGAGTTTTCAAACACTTACGCTTTTGACTTCGTCTATCAGGTACAGTGAGCTTCAAATGTTTTCCGATGGACCAAGGGGTGTAGAGGAAGAGGGGGAAGAGATGTCCTCTCGAGTAGTCATGCCTGGCTATATCCAACAGTAGGTGCCGGTATCGTCTCAAAGGTCACATTTGCTTCTGTGTGTGCTCGTATAATTCAGCGACTTGACTCTGAGGAAAGAAGACGAAACTAAATACTTTTGTCTTTACTATATCTATTCAAGCGAAATAAATTGACCTTTTATTTGCATAATATGTTGTTTAAAAATCAAATATTGCACTCCTTATGCCGGTGCTACACAAATTTAAGATTCAGTAATTTTCTTGAGAAACACGTTTCGCATAATGTATATCTTGTTTTTAACGTTTTTTGCTAGTAATAAATAATAATAATAATAAGAAGAAGAATAATAATAATAATAATAATAATAATTTCATAATTATCACAAATAGAACGTGCTACACGTACTCTGAAGCAAATGGTATTTATTACCTTGAATATAAGTTGGTTTTGTTTTTTAATTGTCATACATATTGATCACAACGTTTAGCACTAAGTATGTAGTTTCATACAGTTGGCACATTCAGTTCTGGTAATATTCAACTAATGTTTTAAACATATGGAAGCAAAAGTAATATTAATGTCAAACTGTTGAAGCAGTTTCAGCACAATTAAGTGCAACATGAGATATGTTTTGCGTTTGTTACTGAAAAACGAATAAAGATCGTTTTATTTGAAACATAATTCACCTTACACATACATACATACATACATACATACATACATACATACATACATACATACATACATACATACATACATACATACATACATACATACATACATACATACATACATACATACACACACACACACACACACACAAGAGAAAGGAAGAAAAATCGTGCCAGTCGTATAGTTGACGTAGAGTAAAAACACCTATGTAGGTATTGTATCCAAACAGAGAAAATGTTAATAGATACGAGGAACAACGTTTAGCACAAAATATGCAGTTTCTATATAGTTTATTTATTCGCCTGGGGTAACATATAACTAAATTTTCAAAATAGTGACCCGAAGTGTTAATGCAGACGGGTTGATGTGCTTTTGTAGCAATTAGTTCATTTGAAAGCACCCTATTCTGAAAATACTGTCCGTACTAGCCCCCGAATGATTCCGGCTCTTATTGGTTCGAACATCTGTAACCGATGAGGGGTGGAAATAGGGGGCGGCAGAGGTGTGTTAATTATTGATTGCCAACTTAAACCTAGGTTCCTCCTATCGGTACGTAATTCCCAACCGAGCGTATCTATTGAAAGCCATTTTTCCTCCAATTATTTTTACTTTTTTCTTTATTTGTATCATTATCCTTATGTAACTAGCCATGTAACTTAACTATGCATAAGTTCATTATAAATTACTAACGATATAGTATATTGTGTAATAATTATTACCGTTGGTAGAATAATCAGATTGCTATGCACGCATACCAGCAATAACAACTTTTACTTCATGTATGTTTATGCTTGGAATGTATACTTTTAATGTCTTATAATGTAATTCAAGATATATATTTTATTCTTTTTCTTTTTTTGGGCCCTTTCTATATTTCTGTATTTCAATGCGATGTGCATATATTGTATTTTAATTCAAGCTTTTCCATTTATTTTCGGAAATGTAGGGCTTACATCCAGGCCCCATATATATTTGCACTTCTTTAGGATGTGGATGTTAAATGTATTGCATTTTAATTCAAGATTTTCCATTTTTTTACTTTCCCTACCACGTACATAGTAGATAGAGGAGGTAATGCATTCCACCCAAAATTCGATACCGAGGTTTCACCAGAAATACATCTTTTCAGGCTTCTGAATTCAAAATAAGCATTTTTACTAAAACATTCTGGTGTATGCGTGTGTGTCTGTGTATGTGTGAACAGCATAACTCAAAAACGAAAATTCGAATAAGTAATACCAAACGATATTTAAGGTAGTATCTTCCGAGTATATGACGTGAGGATTTTCTAGAAAATTTTCCCCTAACAACTACCCTTTACATGTAATTTTGATTTTGATTTTCTAAATCACGACACTGGCGATTTTGATTAAAACACCATATATTTAATATATTTGAATGACAAATACGTTGTATATCTTAAATTTACTGGAAATAGCCTATGAAGTCCTTATTCCTGCATTGATTCGGAGGGTATTTTGTATAGTCTTGTTTAACCGGTAAACGTTAAGGGATAGACAAAAGTATACTATACAAACACTGCAGATCCCTTTAAAACACACAATTTATTTCAAATGAACTTTTTGTGGCATAAGCCGTTTCCGAGGTATCCGTTATTAAAATTTCGAGTTCTTCATTTCTTAGCCTTTCTCTTAAAGTCCTTTGAACTTCCAGTTGTTTCTTGTGATTGCATGGAAAAGTATGTGATTTGAAGGCCAGCATATAGCGTCCAGTTCTTAAACATTTGACTTTCGCTATTCCCTTTGTATCTATAACGAAATGTACAATTTAGCTATTTCTGGAAAAGTTAATCTGGATTAAAGTGAAATGATTAGGAAAAAAAAGTTTTTTAACCATAATTTTGAGGGTAGAGAATGTCGTGTGAATGTAACCCATCAGAACTTTTTTTCTTTCCCACAAATAAATTTGTTTTACTTCTTTTGGTGAACATTGGTAAATATGTATGTTCACAAGTAAAATAAATTAAAATTAAATAAAATTGTCCCTTTAATACTTTGTAAAGGTTTTTGGAGGAAATGGTTTGTTCAGAAAAGTTCAAATACAGAAAGACAGCAGAACTTCAAAAGAACTTGGTTACCTTTTACTGTTGCAAGGTTTAGCTAGTATAACACTTTTCTGGAAGATGAAATAGATAAAATGGCCAAATGTAAGAGCTTACTTGTTTTCAAAGTAAAATCAAAACTCTATCAGTTATATAATTTTTTTATTATTATATTCTGGATGATGAAATATTCCAGATGGATAAATATAATAGCTGGCTTTTATTTTTGGAGAAATGAGATTTTATATTTACGCCTTTATTTTTATATAAATCTAGTTTTTGGGAACCAAAGAGCGAAGTACCAGATCTTATTTTCGTTATGTGAAGCACGTATTTGAAGGAAGCAATGAGTTGTATGATAATCATGCTTGCATGTAGTAATATAATAATACGTAAGAAATATTGCTGTATTTAAGAGTAATAAGTAAGCAATAATATGGTTAGAAAATCTCAATGTGAATATAAAGAATATCATTGAAAGAATACAGTTAACTATATATGTTCTGAAATTAAATACATAAACCAATTGTTCCAGCAGTATAGGTTTTTTAGTCTGGTTTAGAACAACTCATTAGTGGAACGCAAAGCCCAACGCTCGTATACCTAGCTTTATCGCTGAGCCATTTGCTGTCCAGTTTGGTGGTGTTTCTAGTCGAGTAACCAGATACCATCTGGCCGTTGACTAGGTTTAAATGTAAAATCGCCTATTTAAACATTTACGGCAAATACTTTTCGTGCCTACATTTGGTTATTTAGAACTGAAAATTCGTTGTCTATACATCTATTAAGTATTTGCATTACTTATTTGTAAGATCATGTATTTTCTACGTCTTACCAAGTATATTTACATGCAAGAAAATTTATAATTTCAGCGCATAATTTCGTTTCCAACTGAGCGGAATGGCTGATGCGGTCAAGTCTGTGGTCCGCATTTAGGAGGTCCCGGGTTTAAACCTTCTGGGCAGACCAGCTGACCGAATGTTTTTCACGGTCGCAAGGCGAATGCATGGTCGGATAATCTGATCCGGAATTTTCAAGCACCCTTTTCATCACTACATTTCATTTCATTCTTCGTTGCCATACCAGACCCTGGTCTGATCACCCATCCTGGATATTGTAACGTAATGGTACCGGCCCGGCGCTGCACCAATTGTGTTCTAAGCCCAGAGACGACGCTATCAGCGCCTACATCAGACGACACGTAAAAGGATGGGGGAACGTAGTACAGGATGGCCTCGAAAGGGTTACAGGTTGCAGCACCTGGAAGGGTGGGGAAAGGTGCCGTTATAAGATATTTCGCCACTGTTCCCAATCTTTATAATCTATAAGTTGTCTTATATAACCTAAACTACATTTGAAAAGGAAAGAATTAAACTCGTGGTGGACTTACCTGCGCGGCAGAGGAGGTCCAGCGTTCATTCTTCATCGGGCCTAGCGCCTACGTCGAGATTGCAAATTAACAATAAATAAATGTAAGAAAGGGGCCATCAAAGATTCCTGCTATGCACGTAGTTAGTCAAGAGAGCGCTGTCAAAAAACCCTAAGTTTTGATACCCGACAAAATGCTGATTAGTGCCTAACTAGTTACTGACATAAACGTACGCCAGCAGAAATTATGTAACTCGCCCACATGTCGATAATGAAGTCATCTTTTAGCTTAAACCGCGCGTCACCTAATCTCTGCTTACTTCAACATCCGGGAAATGACTGGCAAGAAATCTAAAACCAATTTCTTTAGGTTACATAAAGTTTGTCTAGAATATCTGAAAGTTTATAAAATCATATTTGTCAAACTGTTATATTACTTTAAGTTATCATTGAAAACTAATTGACAGTAATTAAAGATTAATGAACATTTCATACCTTATTCTAGATTTTTCAGGAACCAATGACGCGCACCATGTCACTTCAGTATCTAGGTCTTCATAATGCACGTCTTCACTTCTAATTCTTCTTGAAATAACGAATATTTTATCGTCGATATTAATTTTCAAATAACTCGCTTTGAGTCACATCAATAAGCAATAGAGCTACGCCTCCTAAGCTATAGTATTCTATAAAGCTACTGTATTAGTAATAGCTGTTAAGTTGGCAGCTCTTTATTACAGGAAAATGGGTAAGTCGGTTACACACACGATCGTGAAAAAATAGTGTGTTATGCATTTATATGAAGTGCACAACAGAATCTCTAAAACACAAAAAACTCGACTTCCTGTCGTCCATTCAGACTGTTCCTTGATTCTATAGTAATGCAACCCCTACACTCATCCCATATATCACGTCACCGTGGCTGGCGTAGAGTCCCAGTCGGCCGATAAACTATCGCTTCCCGCCGGCCGGGCAATGTGAGAGCCTGATATTTAGCAAGCTAGACTGACGGCCTAATAATTGTTGCCTACTTCTCGTCGTGAAGAGGTCCCTTATGAAGCAGATTAGGTTTTTCGACTATCCAAAGTTAACAGTTTTGAAAATTTACTGTGGCGACTGAGTTTAGCTGTTGTTAGTTCATATTTGCGCCACTGCTGGTTAAATCTCTGTGGTCGAGTGCGACGACACCTGACGTTTTTGTTTTCTACTTCCCCTACCATGTACAAAGTAGGCATAGAAGCTATTGCTTTCCACCTAAAAATGCGATACTGAGATTTCAACAGAAATAAAAGTTTTTAAGTCTCCTGAATACAAATAAAGCGTTTTTATAAGAATGTCCGTGTGTGTGTCTGTCTGCGAATAGCACAACCCAAAAACGAAAATTTGGATGAATTCAAACTTGATATTTAGGTTCAATGCCTTCCAAAGAAGCGACACGAAGATTTGCAAGAAAATCCCCTCATTCCAAACCACCTTTTACTTTCAACATTCTTCGATTTTTTTTTTCTGTAAAAAATGGCTCCACCGATTTTGATTAAAATGCCATATATGAAAGATACTTACTGAAAAATTAAATGTATATATTGAATTTTCTGGGAATAGACTATGAAGTCCTCTGTATTCGGAAGACATTTTGTATAACATTTTATAACTGGTAAACGTTAACTGTAGTACGTTTTAGTTGAAAACGTTCTACACAAAAAATGTGGATTCTTTAAAACACACAATTTACTTGAAGTAAGATTTTTGTGGTACAAACCATTTCTGAGGTATCCGTTATTATGGTTGGAATTGGTCATCACTTGGTCATTTCTTTAAAACCCTTCAACATACAGTTCTTTTCCCGATCGCATGGAAACAGTATGGAATTTTAAGGCCAGCATAGCGTCCAGTTTTTAAACATTTGACTGTCGCTTTTCTCTTTGTATCTATAACGAAATGTTTAACGTAGCTACTTCTGCAAAGGTTTATTTGGATTAAAATGTAGTACAAGTGAAAAATAAGCTTTAGTAGTATTATATTGTATACCCACTAATAAATATAGATGGTTGAGGAAGTCATCCGAATGTATCACATCAGATTTTTTGTTGGTGGCACTCTTGTCCCGAGCTGAGGTTAGTTGGTAGTTCGACCGACGTCGTAAGTGATTTGGATCTAAGCTTCACCTGTGCGTGTTGACTGTAACTTAAAGGCTGAGTTATAGTGAATATCACACGGTATATTCTGCTAGGGCAAACAACTTGTTGGTTTGTCGTTCACATTTTATATTCTCTTTTTAATTATTATATACAATTAATTCAATAAAATTAATTATAATTTTTAGAGGCCCTAAGCTGGGGTTGACAAGTTTTTGAAATAGAGTCAACTGAAAAAATCAATTCCACAGCCGAGATTTGAACACGGTTCTCTCACTCTCCGTGCTTGCTCTAACCATTAACAACAATGATGACAACATGCCGGTGGGACGTTGAATTCCCCAATTGTCTCAAATTGTTTCCGAGATAGACCACCAAGGCATCTCACTAGAGATGAAAACCTCAATGTCGACCTGCCATCGCAAGTACTTTAATGCCGAGTGCTTATGGGTCTCTTAAGGTTTTATTTTTAATTATTATATAATTAATTAAATTAATTATACTTTTTAGAGACTTTAGCCTGGTCTTGGCAAGTTATTAATATAAAGTTAACTTAAAAATCCAATGCCACAGCCGGTATTTGAACACCGTTCTACCGCTACCCGTTTAGTTGCTCTAACCATTGAGCTACTGTGACAACATGCCGGTTGGACATTTAATTGCCATTACTGATGACGATCAGTCGAAGGGGATCTACATCGCATCTCCTACAATGGACTATTATGCTCTACGACCATGATTGGAGAAAAAAATTAGTTTTATTTATGGACGCTCTTTATCTGCTATGGTCCTTAGGGTCCCATTCCATACTGGGCGTGAAAGACCGGTAATTTTGCTCAGAGGCCTCTGTATTAAGCTAGAAGTTCTTTTACGTGGCGTAAACCTACGACACGAGACCACCGGCTTTACTTCACTTCCGAAGGAAGCCATGCTAAGGATTTTTACCCCGGAAATATCCATCGCCCTCCGCCGGGTTAGAACCCGTGATCTTGAGAATTAGAGGCTAGCATGGTAACCACTACACCACGGAGGACACCATTGTTGGTAAGGTAGTTGTGCGTAGTTATTTTCCAACGAAGGGAACCTAATGTTAGTGGGTAAAAACTAAAAGATTCCTGAGGAATACTTCCCTGAAGAATTGCTACAGTCGGAGAGGGAGATGTGTTGTCTCGGCAGCGTGTGCTGTCTGTGCTAAAACATAAATACAATAGTTGCGTGTATCATTAACATTTAGAGATGTACAGGTGTATCATAATTAATAGCGCAAGTTGAAACGCTTGAAAGTATACGGTAGTACAACTAAAACCGATCCAATAAACATGGGTCCGCAATGTGCGAGATAATTGCAAACGTACAACTAGAAGCCGCCACTGACTTCATTAAGTAACAGCATTTTAATTAGTACAAATTAATTTGAAAAGTAAACCTTTCGATTAATAATTGCCATTCTAAATTGCCTCAAATTTCACTCATAGTTTAACTTAACAAGCAATGCAATTCTCTTTTAGTATATTACATGTTATTGATACCGTACGCTCTTTCCTGTTAAACGACGTGTTTGAAGTGTCGTCCTCGCATCTGGACGCAATACTGGACTCGTCTCTGCAGTGTTTCCAATTCTTTCAAACACCTCCGGATCATGTTGTAATTCTTGACAAGCACGTAAAATTTTCTGCTGCAGTACTTCAACGGTATCAACGGAAATGCTGTACAGCCCACTTTTGAGGTGATCCCATACAGAAAAATCCAAAGGACTGAGATCAGGTGATCGTCGAGGCCAAGATACAGGACCTCTTCAACCCATCCATCTTTCCACGTTAGATGACTGCTTACAGTAGCAATAAAATATGGTGGTGCTCCATCATAAATATGTAGTTGTTTTTTACTTTCTCTACAACGTATAGTAAGTAGGGAAAGTATTGTATCCCACCCAAAAAATCGATACCGAGATTTCACCGGATATATGTTTTGAGACCCCCTGAATCCAAAAAAAAAAGCATTTTTGGAAAGATGTCCGTGTGTGTGTCTCTGTGAACAGCATAACTCAGAAACGAACAGTCGGATAATCCCCAAACTTGGTATTTAGGTTCAGTATCTTTCAGAGATGCGACAGGAAGGTTCTCAAGAAAATCCCCCAACCCAGATTACCCTTTACATGGAACATTTTTCGAACATTTTAAGTTTCTCAAAAATGACTCTAACGATTTTGATTAAAATATCACATGTTTAAGATATTTTCATGACAAATAAAATGTATATCTGGAATTTTCTGGGAATGCCTCCAAAAGTATTCTTTATTGTGAACGACTTTTGCATAACTGGTAAACCCTAAGGGATAGACAAAATTTTACTACACAGAAATGTAGATCACGTTAAAATACACAATTTATGTCATATACATTTTTTTGTTGTTGAGTGAACCATTTTCGAGATATTGCTTGTTATTCCCTTAAATTTTCAATACTTATTTTCTCAAATGGGAATTCGGTATTCACTTCTTTTGTTTTGGATATGCAAAGAGTATTAATCTGTGGCAAAAGGAATGGTGCTGCACATAGTAACCGGCTATTAAGAGTAATGTCCATGCATAAAGGCTACTGTATTTATATATTGCCCTTGTAAATATATATTCCCCTTAAATCTACAAGAAAATTACCAATAAGATAGAGTCTGCAAACGTTTATCTCGATTAACATGAAGTAGATGGAGAATAAGCGTTTGTAAAAATAGTTTGTACAAGAGTAGAGAAAGTCATGTGAGTGTAACACATCATATTTTTCTTTACTGTTGTTTGTTTTCCTTTTTGGTTAAGAGCTATTTATTATATTCACAAGAGTTAAACCTTTACTGAGACTAGATCCAGTGGAATAGTGAATGTTTTAGGCTAGTAACACAAGAAACTTCAGGCAGCACTGATCTTGTTTAGGATCATATGCAATGGTGCTGATAATATGTAACATAAAAAGGATAGATTATTCTTTCACAAGCCATGTGTAGGACAAGGCTGGAAAAATAGAATCAGACTTAAAAATTCAATGCCATAGCGGGGACTCGCATTTTTCCCGATAATTCACAAGGATATCTCAAATTAATTCGAGATGACATAACCCAATGGCGACTTAAAATGTCGTAAGTGCTTTTAGCCCCGGGTTTCATACTTGACCATTACAGATCCATCAATCTTATCCTACACAGGGATTATGTGAAAGAACAATTAATTACCATTGTTGGACCTAAGAGTTAGTTAAACTATGAAGCTTCATGATAGATCCGGTCTAAGCCTGAATATCACAGTAATTTAAAAACTTAGTCTTATATTTTGTTTATATAGGTATTTTATAAATGTTAAATTAGAATACTTTTAGCATTTTTCGTTCAAATATCAATATATTTAGTCCATTTGTGATCACTTAAGACACATGTAGAGACCACTGTTTCGAGTTCTTGTTAGGCGCTAGACACAAAAGGGTTCTGCAGCTAGTTTAGACTCTACCAAGGAAGTAACCGGTTGCAGGATTAGCATCCATTGTGCAGTGCAGGAATTACTCAACTCAATAGCAGTTAGGCTCGAACGCTTTTTTGTTTTCAGTTTGGAGTTGCTAGCTTGTTTACTGCTTGAATCTAATTACTAGCCTCTTCTTCATAACCGATCTGCAAACTTTGTTGATGGAAAGTCTGCTTTTAGCGTCGTTAAATGAAACTTCAAGGAGATAGCACTGGAGACATCGTTGAAAGCTGTGCCACAGCTCACGGCATTAAAGCAGAACGATTTGGAGAAAATGTACGTATTCGTTGTCTCCGAGCAACAAACTCGGGTATATCTACTGAGAAAACGTGTAATTGTCTTCGAATGAGACGCAACTCATGGTTTGACGAAAGGCACCCTTGTACTTCCCTTCTGCATCAGCTAACCCATAATTGTAGTTCATAGGGAGTATGTGTTAAAGCTGGAGATGAGTTAATCCCTCGGTGTGGATGATTTCTTGAAGGAGCTTTTCTCACGAGCTTCCATTTTATGGATGGATATACAGTAGAACCTCTGTAATCCTAACTGTTTTGGCTCTTTAATTAATGATAGTCCGGGTGTAAATTATTTATGGCCACAGCCACAGCGGCGGACTGTCATTACTGCGACTTAAGTATTCTTGGTGGGAACATAGTATAGTGGGCAGCGAGATACGCAGCATTCTGCCAATCTTTCATGGAAGGCATTTCCCAGTTGCCATCAAATACCCAAACTAATGAAAAAGAAGTGAATCTATTTTGCTTCTCCTAAAAATCCTTGCCAAGTATAATCTCGCAAACTCTTTCATCCATTCTAATGTGCTAGTATAACTACGTGCAGTGAATATGTATCGTCCTCATTTACTTTCACCTAAAACTTCAAGAACCGTTTCTTAACTCCTAAACATACATTTTTATTTGTATCCGAAGTTTTGGTTATGCAAATCTACCTGCCCCTGTTTTTCCCGGTTAACGGAGGTGTTGTAGATAACATCATTGAGCTTTGAGACAGATATTGTGACAGAATGATTCAAAATCTGTGCATGATAGAATCACAGCTGTGTAAGCAATTTTCCCTTGTTAAGTTTTAGTTGTTCTACTTTGCAACAATAGCTTTTGCCTCAGCCTAGTCCTAACCAAACTGCCATGGTACTATTATATGGGTATACATATACGGGGAAACATGTGGCATATACCAGGTGTTAAAAAAGTATTCTATATTTTGTCAGGGATAGTATGGAGCAAAATAAGAAAAATATGTCCAGTGAACATGGGCTCTAAAATGCATAGCTTAAGAGCTGTGAGTACTTGTGAAACATAACTTTTACTGCAAGCTTTTCCAGTACCTGCTTACGACCTACAGCAGGCAGTAAACAAACGAGGACACTTTACTCTGTTATTGTCGAGGGTACCGCATGCGGTAAACATCTGTGTGTTGTTGTTGTTGTAAACCTACTCACAGTTCTAAGTAAATGCAACGTATATTCTTATAGTTCTAATGGAATCAGTTTGTTTTGATAAGTTTGTGGAAAGCTTTTCATTGCAATTCTATCTTTAAAGCTTTGGTGTTATCCAACCCCCATTAATGATGTACAAACACTACAGGAAGGCGTCACCAATGCCTGCCAGAGCATCCGTGACCAATCTGGAACGTTGAAAGTTCGTGATTCCCTAAGACGTTGGACAGAAGCATGCGTTGCTCACCATATTGAACACCTCCTTTAGCGATGGTTCACAAGTGCAGGTCGTATGCAATTATAATCAGATTACATTAACAGCTGTACTGTTTCACAGTAACATAGTAATGTGTCCTTTTGTTTACTGCATTCTGTAGGCCATACTTAATAGCAAAGAGCTTGCAATAGGTGGTGTTTCACTAGCGAAGATAAACAAGAACGATAAGTTATGCATTTTAGAGCCCATGTTTACTGGACATTTTTTCTTGTTTTGGTCCATACTGCCACCTCTCAAAATATGGAATAATTTTTCTTTAACATTCTGTATATGCTCATATCGTCGGAGGTGTTCAAGTTAGAAACATATAATTTGGCACTACTGTTATAAACATTATCTCGCATACGTAAACAGGATTTTATAGAATTTAAAATTATGCAAAAGAAATAGTTAAAAATGACATCCGGACACACTCAGGACACATTTTATATAAAATCAATATAGCTTTTTTCATGAAACTCGCTAAACCCTAACAGAATAGAGTAATGATTAAAACTGTGGAACAGAGTTCGTGAAACTAGCAGAGATCACGTTTGTAAAGCGGTCCTTGAAAGAAGAGAAATAACGTTTAAAGAAAGAGCTTTTATATTTTGTTGATTTGCCAGCAGTCATTTTCAATGAAATTATTTTCAACATGTATTACCTTACACCAGGCAATGAAACGATTAAATGCTATATTATATTGCTTTCTGGATTTTTTTGGTAAGTACGTCTAGTGTTATTGTTTCTATGCGTCTGTAATTTGTGCTGTATTTAAAGTTCTTTCACTGTGACTCCTAAACTCTTGAGAGCAGTAAGTCTTTTTATTTATGAATCGTTATAATCAGAGATGTAAAATGGTTCATCTATAATTAAACTAATAATCAGGTGTAGGAATTTATAATCACTAAAACCAGGACAAAGCAAATGAGATTGAACTATAACTGGGCTTGAAGCAGTTATAGGATTGGGAGGTATACCTCGGCGATACTCAGAGCATCTTGACGGCTATACATCATGGAATAGGATCAATAATGTCTTTGATTGCTATTGTTATATTTATTTTCATTTTATGAGAAAGCACGAGTTCAAATTGACGGGTACTATTCTGACCCCAAATAAGAATATCTATCCCCATCCATCGTAGAGTCAGTTAGAGTTTGCAGACAGCACAAAGCAGACGGTGTTTATGTACATGTCAGCGACTCATGGCCGATGTTGTTTACATACTTTTTATTGACACAAGGTTTCAGTATATTAGTCGGCCAAGATATGAGTGCTCTTGGAGGAGGCCGCCACGGATTTTGTTCACATGCCTAACGTTATCAAAGTCTAGGGATCAAAGGGGAGTGAGGGGCAAGGCGATAGTGGGAATGTACAGTTGCACAATTAAAGCCGTACTACATTTCAGGAGTCATTCTTGTTGCTAGTAAATGAAACTCGGAACTGTTTTTGGACCGTCCTTTGATGCTCCGCCCATTCTTGCGTAACTTTTAATTCCTCTTCCCATGAACTCCGATTAGAGAAGCTATTTTTTCAGGTGCTCTTAAATATTAAATTAAAGTTTTTATTTATGGACGCTCTTTAACTGCTATAGTTCTTAACATCCCATTCTAGATTTGGCGTGAAAGACCGGAAATTTTGCTCAAAGGCCTCTATAAACCTTGAAGTTCTTTTACGTGCCGTAAATCTACGACACGGGACATCCGATTTACTTCCTTCCGGAGGAAGCCACGCTGGCTTTAAATATGTCAACGTTATTCTAATACATAGAAAAGGCAGTATATCTAACTTAGAGAGATATGGACCGATAAGTATAATGCCCAATGTCTCAAAGATCTTAGATATGTTAATACATAAACCAATCTCACAGTATTTTGAACGTAATAAGCTTTTCGTAAACCAGCCTGCTTTAGACATTCTCGTACTACTATTGAAGGAATCACTAGATTTGCTAAAAACGTTTTGAAGCACTAGAGAAAGGCAAGATTCATTGTGGTCTTTTTGCGACTTTACAAGAGCTTTCTTACTATCTCCTACTGCACAAATTAAAGTTTTATGGCTTTAATTCTCCTATCTTTACATATTTTGAATCCTACTTAAGGGATAAGCGTCAGTAGATTTCTTTAAACATTCAAATATCCGAATTAAAACACATTAAACATGGTGTCCCATACAGTTCAATACTAGGACCTGTTTTATTTATTAACTATATTAATGATAATCCGACATCTACTTAAGATGAATCTTTTAAGACTTTATGTTTGTTGATGATGTACCCTTTGGACTAACGCTGCAATGTGAAATTGCGTGAAAAACAAACTTTCCTATCTTCTGACGTTCATTCTTTATGCCATACAAATAAACTTAGAATCAATGACAACAATATAGACGATATTGCATTTTCTTTGAAACGAGTTTCAAATAAATGCGTTGCAACAATATTAATATTGAGGAAAGGCTTGGATGGAGTATTTACATAGATTAGTTGGTTAATAAAGTAAACATTGGGATACTTTAAAGAATTCTTAAAAGTACACTATCAAGAATATACTTAGTTATGGTTTACTATGCCCTAATATATAATCATTTAGTTATGGGATTCTTCTGTGGGGAAAGCACGCATCAGTATCTCGATTATTAATTATTAAAAAAAGAGTTAAAAGTATTGTCTGTGGTGTAATAATTAGAACTCTGTGTAAACCAATTCTTATAGTACTGGAAATACTTAAAATGCCAGCAATTCTCATACAGGACTGTCTCCTATATGTTAAGATGAACTCAAATATTCTTCTCACATGATCTGAAGTACACAATCATCTCACTATGAATATACACGGAATATATATGTTAACAGTGTAAATGCAACAATACAACCAGAAGTTATGTTTGTAGTTTATATAAATTTTATAATATAAAATGTCTATCCTGTACCCTAAGAGACGAGTCAGGAGAACTCAGCTGGCCAGTCCAATATATGATATTAAGGAAATTTATCAAAGAAGGTTTTAGTGCTTTGTTGCGGATATTCTTTGAAACTATAACTGTATTTTATATGGCACGGTAGCAATAAATAAATATCAAAGATTTAATGGTTAATAAAATGTCTTGAATATTATGTAAATAGCCCGTTCTCTTCATTCTGCAACAACTTTGCATAATTGTATATATCTAGGAAAGCATAAGAAATAGAATTAGAAAAATTTTCCTTTAGTGTAAAACTCGATAATGCATGCAATTTCTGTGTTTTCTTTTCGCATCGTTAACTTTTACGAAATATTTCATTGTGAATGCTTCAATTCTAAGAGATTCATTTGACATGATGCTTCAGATTTTTCTACTCTTATTTTCTCTTTTCTTTTGCGAGAGATCGTTACTATGACTTCTAAATGCATTCCTCCGTACTTCTGATAAAGTTGCAACGAAATCTCCACACGTATTCAGCGTGGACCATTTAAGTTGAGACTATACAATATCTCTATAACTAAGAAATGTCTTGAATAAAATTTGCTTGATATTATGGGGTAAAGTAAATGATGGTTCAGATGGTCACTTTTGGGTAACTCATTTTTTTTAAATAACCTTAAATGACCATCACAACGTAATCCAAATAAAACACGACTAATGGCATTTACTTTCCACCATAATATCAAATAACTTTTACTAAATACATTTCTTTCTACAACGGTTAGTTTTGAAAATATTGTAAAGTCTCAACTTAAATGGTCTACCCTATATAACTAAGTAAATACTATATAATTTAAATCATTTCGCTACAAAAATGTATCGTAAATAATGCAACGTTGATGATAAAGGAATTATTTTCCTATAACTGCTACATTACATACAGTATACCCGAATCCTCGTCCAATCCTTAAAATTAAATACCGTGGTTAAGGTGGTGCGCCAGTAATATTAGTTGTCACACATACGAGGACTTTCACGGCCGGAGTTAAGTGATAGATTAGTAAAAGCTGGCCTTTGTGTCAAATTATTCACATCTGACGCTTCGGTCAACTCTTTGTTTGCTCTTCAAAGGATAAGACCCTGGACAGCTTAATAGCTTGGCACTGATTTATCAAAGTTAATTGTATTTTGCAGAGTGTTCAAAGAATAATAATTTTAATAGGCAAGAGCTGTGGATTTGTACAGATATGTATACGTAAACGTAGTGTATATAATACAGCATGTATACAGGGCATGTGTAAGAAATTAAAGAAAATGGGAAAACATTAATATACCTGGAAACATATTAGATGATATCCAAAATAAATAATTAAAATGGTATAGATACATAAAAGGAATGGAGTAAAGAAGAATACCGAGACAAATATTTGAGAAGACTACACAGAAAGAACAAAGAGGTTGTCCAAGAATTACCTGGATAAGTGAAATACAGCAGATAACGGAAACCCGAGTTTTGGAGGCGGAAGAATTGAGGTAGGCGCAGAATAATAGCGTCAGGCAACCGAAAGACGTGAAAACCATTTGTAACCAGTGTACTTCTGTTACAGATTTCTGCATAAGGGAAAGGAATTCGACCTCGGAACCTCTTCGTCAGAAACTCTGCCCTAACCACCTGTACACAAAGCAGCTGCGGAGATGCGGGTCAAAGGATCTATCATCTAAAGAGATAATCTTCAGATTTCTAATTCATGGCGAAAATATTGTTATTAGTATTACTTTTATTTCTTAATGTATTTCGGAATATACCGTTAGCATTCACATAATAAATATTATAATACTACTGAAGCGGACAATTAATACCCAAACAGTATAGCGGGTAGATCGAGGTAACAAAATCTATATGTTGTCTCATATGCGGTGACAGTATTAGCAATGCCAGAACGCTTTTAAATAAAGTAGTTGAAATGGAAGCATACTTGCGTAGTAGTTCGCCACGATATGAGTGCGTGCGATGGTAAAAGGAACTATACAGTTGCGGAATAAGTGGGCATCAGAAGGACAATCAGATAAAGAAAACATTTGCAGTTCTGAGTTGCATACACTAGCAAGGCTGAGGCCTTCAAAATGTAGTATTGTTTTCATTGTGCAACTGTGCATTCCCCTAAAGCCTTGCCCCTCACTGTCTCTGATCTCTAGCCTGCCATTGGCTACAAAAATACTGGCGACCTAAGAAATAAAGCGCATTTATATCTTAGTGATGTAGGGATAAAACAGTAGAAGTACGAAGTCTGCTGTTAAAGTAAGTGCCGTTTTAATATTTTCCCGCTGCAGTCACAACTTTGAGCATACGCGAACACTTTCTCCGTTGATTAGGAAGCCAGATGCAGCTGTGAGCGATCGTTACTTTGTATCTTCCTGTTGTTAGAGCGTTCAAAACAATCGACTGTGAAGTTTGGTCAGCGATTCGTCTTTTTAATGCGAGATATGTTAAACCAGCAAACATTCATCGCCAATTGTGTGAGGTTTATGAGGAAACAATAATGAGTGACAATGCCCGGCCACATACAGCCAAACAAACTCAAGATCTGATCGCAATCATTCGTTGGGAACAATTCGGCCAGCATCCCTACATATCGGATTTGGCACCAAGCGATTTTCATTTGTTTCTTCACCTGAAGAAATTCCTTTGTGGAAAACATTTAAACGACTAGGATGTTGTGAAACAAGAAGCCCAGACTTGGCTTGCATAACAGGCGGCATCATTCTTTGACGAATACTTACAACAACTGGTTTCCCGTCATGATAAGTGCCTGAATAACGGTGGCGAGTGTATGGGGTAGTAGTGTAAGGTATGAGGTAATGAATGATGATAAAATATTTGGAAAATAATGTTCTGTTATTTTTTATCGGTACGCCTCGTATGTTACCATCCCTGATGCCATTTGGATTGCATATTCCAACAAAGTGGACAGCGATTCTGGAACACCATGTGTTACTTTCAATTTGTAGTGGGTAGAGAAAGTTGTGTTACTGTAATATATCAAAGAGAGTGAGAGTGAGAGTGAGAGAGAGAGTGAGAGAGAGGTGGGTCTACTTTTCATATTGTAGTTATTTTTACTTTCTCTACTACGTATAGTAAGTAGGGGAAGTATTGTATTTCATCCAAAACCTCGATACTGAGATTTCACCGAAAATATATGTTTTGAGACCCCCTGAATCCAAAAAACTAATGCGCTACACTCACACGACTTTCTCTACTCTTGTACAAACTATTTTTACAAACGCTTATTCTCCATCTACTTCATGTTAATCGAGATAAACATTTGCAGACTCTATCTTATTGCTAATTTAGGGGAATATATACTTACAAAAGCAATATAGAAATACAGTAGCCTTTAAGCATATACATGTCTCTTAATAGCTGGTTTGCTAGGTGCAGCACCATTCTCTTTGCCACAGATTAATACTTTTTGCATATCCAAGACAAAAACATGAATAATGAATTCCCATTTGAGAAAATAAGTATTGAAAAATTTAAGGGAATAACAAGCAATATCTCGAAAATGGTTCGCTCCAAAAAAATGTATATGCCACAAATTGTGTATTTTAACGCGATCTACATTTTTGTTCAGTAAAGTTTTGTCTATCTCTTATGGTTTAGCGGTTATGCAAAAGTCGTTCACAATGAATAATACTTTTGGAGACATTTCCAGAAAATTCAAAATATACATTTTATTTGTCGTGAAAATATCTTAAATATATGATATTTTAGTCAAAATCGTTAGCCATTTTTGGAAAAATTAAAATTTTCGAAAAATGTTCCATATAAAGTGTAATCTGGGGTGGGGGATTTTCTTGAAAACCTTCGTGTCGCATCTTTGGAAGATACTGAACCTAAATACCAAGTTTGGTGTTTATCTGACTGTTCGTTTCTGAGTTATGCTGTTCACAGACACACACCAGACACTCACACGGACATGTTTCCAAAAATGCTTTTTTTGGATTCAGGGGGTCTCAAAACATATATTTCCGGTGAAATCTCGGTATAGAATTTTTGGGTGGAATACAATACTTCCCGTACATTACAATACATATCAATACAATACGTAGTAGAGAAAGTAAAAAAAGCATTTTTGGAAACATGTCCGTGTGTGTGTCTATGAACAACAGAACTCAGAAACGAACAGTCGGATAAACACCAAACTTAGTATTTAGGTTCAGTATCTTCCAGAGATGCGATACAAAGGTTTTCAAGAAAATCCCCCACCCAGATTACCATTTATATGGAACATTTTACGAAAGTTTTAGTTTCTTAAAAATGGCTCTAACGATTTTGATTAAATTATCATATGTTTAAGATATCTTTATGACAAATGAAATGTATATCCGGAATTTTCTGAGAATATCTGCAAAAGTATTCTTCATTTAAAAGACTTATGCATAACTGGTAAACCATAAGAGATAGAAAAAATTTCACTACACAAAAAATGTTGATCGCGTTAAAATACACAATTTGTCATATACATTTTTGTTGTTGACTGAACCATTTTCGAGATATTGCTTGTTATTCCTGGTAATGCAAAGAAAATGGAATCTCCACATAGCAACCAGCTCTTAAAATATTTGACTATCGCCTAAAGCCTACCAATTTCCCTTGCATCTACAAGAAAATTAGCAATAAGATTAACATATCGATTAACATGAAGCATATGGAGAATAAGCGTTTGTAAAAACAGTTTGTACAAGAGTAGAAAAAGTCATGTGAGTGTAACACATAAGATTTTTAAGATTTTCTCTCTCTGTTTTTTTTAACTGTTTTTAATTTGCGTAGTACGATTTTATTCTCGTAGAATGAAAGGTAAGTTTTTAGGGCCTTAAAGCCTATTAGGTGCAATAAACAAATGCATAAATTGGCTTTATGAAATCAGCCAAATGAATTCCTGATTCTAAAACGGAATTCGAAATGAAATGAACGCTGTAACTACTTCGCATTAGAGACTTATTTGTCGCTAAGGGGATCCAATGTCGTTCAGCGAATCCTTTGAAGATGCTCACTCCTCATGTTATTTATTCTGAGCAAATTCAACAAGTAGCAGATTCCTGGCGGCGGTTGATGGCTTTAGCCAAACCGCGTACATACACGGACGGTACCAGATGTTCACAAACAGACTGCGTTAATTGATTTTACCAAAGAGAGCGTTTGTATAACACGCTTCACTTCTGAGGCTCACACAGGCGATACAATGCACGGCTTATTTTTGTGAATAATATAGCACCGTGTTTATAAGCTCCATATAAATAATACACACCAGCATATTATCTTTCCAAAATCCATTCCTAGTTGTTTACTAATCCATTGGTAATTGATAAATCGAGCCAAAATTAGGCAACCTACGTCATAGAATTCATGCAGGTGGATATTTTATTGTTCTGTGAAAGCATAGGAAAGACGTTTTATTACATTTTAGCAATAAAGTGAAATCAAAATGTATAAATTAACAAGGGATTTAAATTTTAAACTACCATTAATTAAAGCAAACAGAAAAGTCACACATAGCTAAAGCAAAACAGAGAATAACGCGAATAAAACTATATTCAGCATTTTTTAAAATCGTCTGAATTAACTAGAATATTGTTGGTTTTTAAAATTAACATATCAAAAATATTTGATATGATACATTCACATGAGTTTCTCCACCCTCTATCTTTATTAGTGGGTGCACAATCTATTCTTACTAAAGCTCATTCTTCTATCTACTTCAGTTTAATCTAAATAAACCTTTGCAAAATTAGCTACATTATACTTTTCGTTAGAGATACAAACAGAACAGTGATAGTCAAATGTTCAAGAATTAGACGCCCTACGCTGGCCTTAAAATTCCATACTGTTTCCATGCAATCCAAGAAACAACTGAATGTTGAAAGGACTTTAAAGAATAACCAATAAATGAGCAATTCGAATGAATTAATAACCGATATCTTAGAAATTACTTATGCAACAAAAAATTTATTTAAAATAAATTGTGTTTTAAAGAGAATGTACATTTTTTGTATGACAGTTTTCGTCTATCGCTTAACGTTTACCAGTTACACAGGATTATACAAAATTCCGAATGAAGAGCACTTCACGGGCTATTCCTAGAAAATTGAATATATACATTTTACTTGTCGTGTAATATCTTCAACATATGTATTTTAATACAAATATTTAGAGCCATTTTTTAGAAAATCAAAATTGTCGAAAAATTTTCCATTAAAGGGTAGGTGGGATGGGGGAATTTTCTTGAATATATCCATGTCGCATCTTTGGAAGGTACTAAACCCAAATACCAAGTGTGCAATTTACCCGACTTTCGCTTTTGGGTTATGTTGTTTGCACACACGGAGATACGCACGGACCTCTGTCTGAAAATGATTTTTTTTATTCATTAGCCTCAAAACAAGTATTCCGGGCGAAATCTGGTATCGAATTTTGTGTGGAATGTAATACTTTTCTTACTATATAAGTGGTATAGTAATTAAAAGTTTAGAAGTATCGACAGAAAATAATTGAATGTTTACTTATGGAATAGCAGCCAATAGATATTGGATTATCTGTAACTTTTCTCGATCCTTCGATATAGTAACTTATTTTTCGTGCTTTGCCGCAGTGGCTAGTTTCAGACTGATCAGGATATTTTTGTTTTATGACGCAAAGTTACATTACAATTCCGGAGCGCTTATATAAGGTCATCTGTCTGGCACGACGCTGACTTCAAGCTTAAAAAAAATTATGTGTTACACCCACATAACTTTCTCTACCCTGTATTGCGAATTAGTGGGTATACAAATTATTTTTAGGAAAGTTTATTTTTCTATCTACTTAATTTTAATCGAGATAAGCTTTTCTTGAAATACATTTCATTATAGATACAAAGGGGTTTGGGATAGCCAATGTTTAATAACTAGAACGCTATATGCTGGCCTTAAAAATTCACCATTCTTTCAATGACATGGCGAGAAAGGCCTGAAAATCAATAGCACTTTAAAATAATAATTATTAAACAATTCAAATCATTAATAACGTGGTCAAGGAAATGGTTGATGCTACAAAATATTTATTTTAAATAAACTGTGTATATTTTCTCATGTAACTATATTTAATATATGGATTTTTAATTAAATCGTTAGAGACATTGTTTAGAAAATCAAGAAGTTTGGAAAAGGTTCCATGGAAAGGGTACTTTGGGCTGGGAGGATTTTCTTGAAACTGTTTGTGTCGCATCTGTGGAAGGTAATGGACTAAAATACCAAGTTTAGTATTTATCCGACTTTTTGTTTTTGAATTGTGCTGTTCAGACACAAACACACACACACACTCACACTCGTACACGGACATTTTCCTAAAAATGTTTTTTTGTAATCAAGGGGACCCAAAAATATACATGGTAGAGAGAGTAAAGCATGGAATAGGAATTCCATGATTTCAAATGCTAATCTTCCATTAAATGTTTGGCGCTATTACAGTTCGTTTCATGTAACTTCATTAGAACTTTCTGATAACCTTTTTATGAGCCCTTGTCTGAAATTTAGTTCTTTGAAAACAGTGTATCAATAGCAGTTTTTGTGTCGGAGATAATCGGGATGTTAATTTTAGGTGGTTCAAGAAGGGGTAAAACGATTATTTCTAGGCATATGAATTTCTAAGCATTAAGTATAGGACGAAAGGAAATGAAGTTGAATGTTACTGGAACTTTATACAGTGACTTGTATACTACAAATCACCCCAATACCTCCTACAGTCTGTTTAGAGACAACTCGTCAGATCGTGTTTACCTGTCCGCCAGTGACTCATGACTGCTGCTCACTTTCTTCATAGTTATATATGGTTTGAGTATAGATGGTTTGAACACAGCTAATTAAGGATTCCTATGTCTAGTTAAATCATTGCAATACATCGAGTCTCATGAACGTTGACAGGATAACTGTTACCCGTCGGTCTGCGGGTCTGATGCGACAAGTCTCAGTCTCGCGTGCCGCGAGCGCTCGGAAACAAGGTACAAAATGACAGTAATCTTTAATCAACCTTATCATAGAATATGTTGGAAGTACTGGCCATCTTGTCTTATACATATTTCACGTCTCCTTATGAAACAATCATTCATACGAAGCAGTTCTTCTACAGCAATGAATCTAACTTGTATTCGAAGGTTTTGTTTAAGTTCCTCAAGCTTGTGAGGATTAGTGGCATACACTTCATTTTTAGTGTTCTCCAAAAATGAAAATCGCTATACGTTATATCTGGGGATCGAGGAGGCCACAAACTCTTGTTTATAAGTCTTTTGCCACATATACGGCGCAGTTCACTTATAGATTCATTAGCGTATGGGTTGTGCCGTTATCTTACTGAAAATAATACACCGTTACATGTTCCTGGCATGTTATTCCATTCATATATTGGTTTCAAAATTATACGCATGTACCTATCACACTTAATTGTTTCTTTAAAAAAAATGGAGCGATTTAGTACTAATGGCACACCACATCTCTATTTTTTCGTCGTGCAGTGGGGCCTCGTAAACAATATCTGATTTATCTGATGACCAGTACCTGTTATGTGAAGCTGCACGGCCGTTTTGATGAAGCCACCCTCATCGGAAAAGAAACTTTTCCTGGGATTGATTTCCCCACTACTGTCTTTTGCTAGCATTCAGTTACAAAAAGGAAGTATGTAATAATTGGTGAACTACTGGACTTACGTAGGTTTTAATTTGAGCATTTTCGTTGCTGTGTGAGCTGATGCTCTCGAAATTCCTGTCTGCAGTCCTAAACGCCTCAAAGATTTTTCAGGACTATGTTTCAAGATAGCATCGATTTCTTTAAGTTTTTCCTCAGTAAGGACGCGGCGGTTTCATTGCCTTTTGTTTTTATTACTTTCTCTACTACGTATAGTAAGTAGGGGAAGTATTGTATTCCACCCAAAAATTCGATACCGAGATTTCACCGGAAATATATGTTTTGAGACCCCCTGAATCAAAAAAAAAGCTTTTTTGGAAACACGTCTGTGTGTGTGTGTCTGTCTGTCTGTGTGTCTATGAACAGCATAACTCAGAAACGAACAGTCGGATAAACACCAAACTTGGTATTTCGGTTCAGCATCTTCCAGAGATGGGACACGAAGGTTTTCAAGAAAATCCTCCCAGCCCAGATTACCCTTTACATGGAACATTTTTCGAAAATTTTAATTTTCTCAAAAACGGCTCCAACGATTTTGATTACAATATTATATGTTTAAGATATTTTCATGAGAAATGAAATGTATACCTCGAATTTTCTGGGAATGTCTCCAAAAGTATTCTTCATTGTGAACGACTTTTGCATAACTGGTAAACCATAAGAGATAGACAAAAGTTTACTACACAAAAAATCTAGATCGCGTTAAAATACACAATTTATGTCATATACATTTTTGTTGTTGAGTGAACCGTTTTCGAGATATGGCTTGTTATTCCCTTAACTTTTCCAATACTTATACTTTTTCTCAAATGGAACATTAGTTATTAATTTTTTTGTCCTGGTAATACAAAGAGAATGGAATACTCCACATAGCAACCAGCTCTTAAAATATTTGACTATCGCTTATAGCCTACCAATTCCCCTTGCACCTACAAGAAAATTAGCAATAAGATTAACATCTCGATTAACATGAATCATACGGAGAATAAGCGTTTGTAAAAATAGTTTGTTCAAGAGTAGAGAAAGTCATGTGAGTTAACACATCAGAAATTTTTTCCACTCGAATTCTCATTTCTTAAAAACGTTTTTAACATGACACACTTTCGCATTGTGAATGTACAATCATACTACAGTACGAACACATGTTAGTACACACCTTAACTCCAAGATCTAATCTCACAATGAGTGTGTGTCACTTGTAGCAGAGGAAATCAGAAATGAAGCTGGAAATTCACCTATCTACTGAGCGCTCGTGGCACGCAAGACCGAGAGCTGTCATACCAGCAGGTAGCAGTTATCCCGTCAATGTTCACTGAGACTCGCTGTACATCAGCTATAAGGCATAACTGGATGCATAGTGTATTACTTGATCAAATAGCACCAACACGGGCTCCATTGTTATAGATATTAATTATATAAAACAACAAAATACCCTTTCAAAGTTAAGCAGTATAATTATTATTTGAAGTCTTTAAGCGGCGGGTGCTGCAGGTAAAACCTAAAATGTAACTTACAATGGTTTTAAACGCCACCATCAATACGTAATTGGCTTAATGAAATGAAATCTATTTATTTATTTAGTCTGAAAATTTCAGAAACACACCCTAGATTTATTTTCCCACAACAGCTTCAATAGCTTCATTCTACTATTTGTTGTCCTTTTTGGGAGGGGGATAGACTAAATGGAGAAAATTGACAGAAAATTACATTTTTATTCTAACAGCTTGAAATGATCTCTTTAATTTGATATATAATTTATCAACGTAGGCACAATTGCCTGTGAGTTTTACACCATTCACAGAAAAGAAATCGTAACTCGTACACACTTTGGAGTGGAGATGTACAAATGCGTACTACTGTTAATGTGTTACTGTCTTTTTTGTTCTAGCCATGTAGTTTCTTTTCAAATATATGAATTTGTTTGATCGTACGACCTCACTACATATGGCATAATAGGCGGTGCATGCTAGTGATACATGGAATGAAATCATAATAATTTGAAAAGACAACTTGCAACCTTAAATTTACAGTACCTCCCCAGTATTTACTAGTTATATGAATAGTCGAGTACCTCAATATTTATTTATTATTTAACTTCAGAAATTCAGATGGGAGCAACTCGCTTAGGAGAGGGATCGTTAATCAAACAAAGAACTTTACTTTAAGAGGCAACGACGAAGGGACGCAGCTAAAGTTATATTCACAACATAATTCCTGGCTGAAGGGAGAGGCAAGGATTCTATTCTACTATCATAATTAGAAACTGCAAAGGAATGGACAACTAGTAGATTTATTATAATAATATCTCTTACCCCATGTGTCTGCCGGGCGAGGACGCCATGGTGCAGTTATCCGTCTAGCTCACGCGAAGACTCGTCACAGACTACTGAGAAAACCCCTCTAACTTGGCATCACTAACGCCATCCCCACCAATGAGACTGTTTCCCCTCAATCGCCCCTCCTCAGATAAACTGCCAACCTTCGACTTGGGTAACCAGAGGACGTATTACTATTACTATAATCTGTGCACATGCCACATCTCCCCCTGGCCACCGAAGTCGACGTCCTCGTCGACAGAAAGAAAATGAATACAATAAACAGGAAAAAACAAAACAAAGACATACCAAAAATGACATACAAATGTGTGATGAAGTAAAATATAACAGTAATATATATGTGTGGTAAGCACCCAGCCGACGACACAATATTGCTGGGCGATGACGAGAGGCGAGGAACGTAAGTGCTGTCGACTTAGTATTGTTAATGCACTTAGCTTTAGCATCCCGCACACGCACACACCACGCTGCCTTAGTTCACAGGCACACTACACTGCGCAAAAGGGTGATGAACTGCCGTAACTGTTTGTGGGTGGGTTTAGACAGTGCCCACAACGACGATTTGTCCTGGTGTAGAATTAGCACCGCAGGTCTCTGGTGATGACAACAGGGTGGGTAGTCGCTGGCTTGGACTGCCCCCCGACATGGTGGCTCCTTATGCCACGGCAGTGTAGTGGCTGCCCGACAGCTTCCCTGTGGTGTTTCTTGACTTCTGGTGTGCCCTGGGGATGCTGATGCACCTTCTCGCTCTCTGCCACAGCAAAATACTAAAACAAAACCACCACACAATAAACAGGATGCTCCCACAAAGAATCACACACAAAAGAAGGGTATGTCATTTACAATTAAAGATTTTAAAGTTTGAAAAATGTACACTAAAAAAATTCTTATGACATGGGGCAAAGAAAGAGAGAAAAAAAATTAGTACAAATTGGCATAAGAAAGAAATTTTACAGAGTTGCCATCCAAAGTGTAACTTACAATGCTTTACAATCCAAATAACAGTAAAACAGAATCAAAATACATGAACATGACAGAAATGAAACATAACCTTGTTTTGGGATCCCAATATTACATCTCAATAACCAGCTGGTATCACTAACAAAAGAAAGTAAGTGCACTTACAAGACAGTCACACATGACGATGAAATGAACTCATTCACACTGACCATGGCCCCAAATTACACACAACACTGACTTAACTATCTACTCAAACTAGTGTATACATCACTACAAGCTACATCCACAATACATTTCTAAACTACGCCACGTGACATGCTTTCAACTACCAGTGTCCTACTCTTGTCACCAATACAACTTCTTGTCCACATCATTATCTTTCTCATCGCAGTATTAGCATCAACGCAATCATAATCATCAACATCATCAGCAGTAATAGTGCAATCTCGATCATTACTTCAAGCATCATCATCTTTCAATTTTCTCTCCAAAACAAAACATGTGCACTTACGTGTCTCATTTAACATGCTGTAAATTCAAAACATTTGACATAGGCATAACCTTAAAGAAATCACATTAACAATTCAGGAATTACACAAATAACATGACATTATAATGTTGCATCTACATCCTCAAAATGAAAATTTAAGCTGGAAAACAGGTGGTATTAACATTTGCTATCTAAGATGGTAATAAACTTGTTGCATAAACAGAGAAAAAAAATTATTTTCATTACATTCACTTCCATCTATATAATCTCTCGTGTGAATTCATCACACACGCTATACTGGGCACGGTACAGCAACACCAATAAGCAAAATCTCTGAAATGATACAACAACTGTCGGGGTTACACTGTGGCACTTCCACCGAAGCAGACCTCTCGTCTCATCTCATCTCTCCTCATCTCACATCAACACCGTCGGGGTTACTCTTTGGCACTTCCACCGAGGCAAATCTCAACTCTTATTTCTCACATAACCTCACACTACGCCATCGGGGTTACACTTTGGCACTCCCACCGAGGCAAATCTCACCTATATCACATAACCTCAAATACACACATACATACAAACACTATTCATGCAACAATTTTCTGCAAATAAAGATCACAGCATCATTATGAAACCCAAAATCAAATCATATCAAATCAAATCGAATGCAACAAAACAACATCACATCATTATTCAAAACAATATTGTCACATAACATTCCTGAAAATGAAAGCTCAATTAAGCATATAGTACACCTGAAACACATTCCTGCAGCATAATACAACAAACAAAACAAATGATTTGCAGTTACCAAAACACAATTCAAAATTTAAATTACACCCACAAGAATAACACACTTTTAATTTAGCAGAGACATTCATATCACATTATTCCTGAAAAACTAAGCTTAATTAAGCATCAGTCAGTGAAACAATAAATTTAGCATACCTGTGTGAGTCGTAAAGCTGTTTCATTCATCCAAACTTTAGCACTCACAATGATTACATACTTACAGGTGATTTTGTCTTTTCTCTTACTCGTTTACCACAAAATTCCCGTGCAAATTGTCCAAAATCTGGTAACACACGTACAGCTGGTTCATCAACATCCATATCGTACTGGTCCATATCAGAAGCACATCAAACCTAATTAGGTGCAGATACCGGCAAGGTTGGTAGCTCCTGAAGCTTTTACTTACATGAGTAATTGCGAAAGATTTTCCCTTAAAAATATGCATTGCGGAATTAAACCAAACTTGGCAACGGTAAAGCAAAATTATCATCATTATTATTTTCTCAGAGCGGCCATTAGCAGTAGTAGCCTACATTTCAAAATTCTAAAGTAACTCATACGCCGACATCCTACTGGGATTCTTCACGTGAGAGGGGTCAATGACCGGGCGGCAGACAGCTGATTTCTTTGCAACAGGCGTACCAACACTGGAGCAATTACTATATCAGATTTCTGTGCAGTACGTCGCTTAGGCATGATTGCAGCACAAAAGATAACGCAACCAATAAACAAACAGTAGGACCAAGCAATACAGATTACACCAAACTAAACACTTTTAACATCACATGAATGTAAGTAGCAAGATCAGAACATAGCCAAATAAAACAGTTGCAGAAAGAACACAATTAAGCGCCCGCGGCGAAATATTAGAAAATTATACTAACACACGGCTACACAAGCCACTTGGACACAATACCAAGATTTTTGAATCAGAATGAACACATGGAAGAAAACAAAATGATAGCTTCAGTGAGAAACCTCGAACTGGAAGTTAAAAAAAAACTACGTCACACTTACTGTGACCACCGCTTATATTCTCAAAAAGGAGCAGAATACAGACTTGTAATTTAAACTAGCACACAAAACTTCTCTTTTTTTTTCTTAAATCAAATGTATATAATCTGATATGCACACGCAAATAAACGCGCCAAAACACGTGCTGAGGAATACTGGTTTCACAAGCTAAAAATTATTGCTGAAATGCACGACCACGCGGGAATTACACAACACACGTTCGTACATAAAAGTTACACGAAAAATGACCCAGAAAAGTGCAGTAAATAGCTAGAAATCACAAGCACTGGAATATAAAGTTATACATTTCCAAACCACTGCTAATAAGCACAAAAAACAAGCTTTGCAAACAGATAGCCAACACGTGACGAGCACATTTTGAAACTACAACTATATCGCTCGTTTCTTCTCAACTTTCACAAAAACATTTTTTTTTTGAAAACAACCAGCTCGAAGAACGGAACACAGTGATATAATTTAAAGGAAATGAAGCCAAAACAAGGGGAAAATGGAGTCAGAAGTTTTAGCGTCACGCCGGCAGACAATGGAAAAAAATGCAAAAATGAACTCAAAATTGAAATTTCGACACCAGACTTTCAGAAATGATGGAAACAAAATTTAGAAGAAGAGAATCACAAATTAAAGTATAAAAATCCTTACCCTTCAGCCAGAAAGAACTTTACATTTTTCACGACCACGTGGGGCAGAAACCGTTAAATTTGGAGGGAAAAAAAATTATGCACTTAAAATCTCAAAACAAATCAAACCAATTGCTCGGCGCCTCCGCCAATTTGTCGAGTACCTCAATATTTATTTACTATTTAACTTCAGAAATTCAGATGGGAGCAACTCGCTTAGGAGAGGGATCGTTAATCAAACAAAGAACTTTACTTTAAGAGGCAACGACGAAGGGACGCAGCTAAAGTTATATTCACAACATAATTCCTGGCTGAAGGGAGAGGCAAGGATTCTATTCTACTATCATAATTAGAAACTGCAAAGGAATGGACAACTAGTAGATTTATTATAATAATATCTCTTACCCCATGTGTCTGCCGGGCGAGGACGCCATGGTGCAGTTATCCGTCTAGCTCACGCGAAGACTCGTCACAGACTACTGAGAAAACCCCTCTAACTTGGCATCACTAACGCCATCCACACCAATGAGACTGTTTCCCCTCAATCGCCCCTCCTCAGATAAACTGCCAACCTTCGACTTGGGTAACCAGAGGACGTATTACTATTACTATAATCTGTGCACATGCCACAATATGATGATGAATCGTAAATAATAAACCTTAGGTAAATAATTATTTATGTACTTATTAGTGGATACAGTTTTAATTATTTTTAATACTGGGAGCAGCACTTTCTACCTTATTGGAGCGAAGAGTTTTAGGTTATATTCATTTTCTTAAACGTTCAAATAAGTTGAAAACATAGGAAAACCTGGATAAAACTTCAGTCACGATGGACGGTGGTGTCGGCATGCCTTGATCCTCTCGGTCACATTTGTCGGTCACGTTTGCTTTGAACAGCTTTTTTTATTCATGACCTTTCTGGTATGTGAATGCCCCGTTTTCTCAATGTATTGAGCTGCCTAATTAAATTTAAGGTAATAAACTTTTAAGTACCGTTAGGGATTATTTGGTATGGATAAAAAGAGTCGTTTATATTTTTCAAAAATAATTGCCAATAAATATTAATCAAAAGAATTATATAAATAAGAAAAAATCCTGTCTTCCTTAAAAAAAACTTGTCTGAAGAAACTATACCAGTGAACTTATAAAGCATGGTTCTATATACTGTAGAAATTTCAATCTAATAGCCAGCAGGAGGAAAGAAAGACACAGGAAAGTAGGAGTTTTAATAATACAAATGCAAGGGAAATGGATGAGGAAATTCAAAGAGAAGAAGAGGGAAGGGAGGTAAGATAAAATGAAATACATTGTATTGAGGCTTTAGCAAAGAGAAGTAAATGTTACACAGCAGTGCTGAAGGCCAGGGAGCTGTACTGGCTGTGCAACACAAAGTAAGGTACCAGACATGTACATAATGAAGTAAAAACATGAAAATAAATGTAACAAAATTTGTGATTTGTAACTTAAATTGATCACAATAAACTACCTACAAACTACAAACTTAAACAGTTTGTTATATAATGGGTCCTGAATTCAGCAATTTTATCATTGGTGGTATAGGATGTTTAATCTACGTTTATTTTTTTTTATAATTAACAGCAAGTGTTTCGAACTTCAACCCAGCCTATTGATCTGATATAACAATATAAATATTTTCTCTGCGTCTCGTAAAGAGAGTCTATTGAGGAAAGACTTTTAAAAAAATTGACTTTTTTCTTCTTTGTTTTTTTTCGGCGAAACGCTTTATTTTCCTTAAAGCAATAGTGATATAGCTTTGCCCCTCTTGTGGTGGTGAGCCGTGTCTTTTCCTCCTTTGGGACCGAGATGGCGGCAAAGGGCTTCCAAAGATTGCTTCCTATTAATTTATATAAAAAGGATATGAGAGACAGAAAAAAAAACTGAGCAAAGTGCCTTGTGTCTTGATACCGTAGTGGCGCTATCAGCCTGTCGTATGTCATATTCAATTTGCAATGTCTACAAGGGAAAAGCTCCGTAGGAGATGCTGATTTCCCCCCCCCTCATCTTTTTTTCGATTTTCGTGCTAAGCCGTAGGGTGGAAACGTATTGCGGAAAATATGTAGAGAAGAAGGGAAGCCTGAAGAGGGTCATGAGGAAAAGCAGGAAGAGAGTTGAGTGAAGGGACGATGTCCTAGGTCCTTTGGGATGGTACGACGTCACCCGTCGACACGTAATGAATATTAAGTAGGGGTATCTTCTTTCGTTACTACTACCACATGATAAAGAATCTTCTTGCTTTCTCACTTTTTTGGTGCATAGAAAAATTGTCTCTTGTCCTTCTTCCCTCTTTCTTCTTTCTTTTAGGTATTCTAGGCTTGGGGCCATCATTCACTTTGAGCGTGCGTGTTCTGCCCCCTCTCTTCACAAAGTGGAAACAAGAGAGAAGTTTATCTGAGATGAAACACACTGATAGTATTCTTGTCCAAGCATACAAGGTAGTGGCCGTACTCATTTGAGATACACCATGAATCACCACGCACTAAGATGGCCTTGCTTTTCAAATTAACAATGTAAATAGAAGCAGATCGTTAATTACCAGTTTCGACCGAAGTTAATGACGTGCACCATTGCGGAAACGCCCACAGATAGACGAGCAAACCCCACTGGTGCAACTCTGCAGTATTTGTTTGAATAGACACAAAAACGTGTTTAATTATGTGTACATGAGCATGGAGTGTTTCTTGTTACCACTTCGGCCGAAGGTGCAATGTTGGTTACAGTCAAGACACTCGGCTGCAGAATGTACTGCAGTCTACATTTTGGGGCCAGGATTATTTTATGCGCAGTATTTAGTCGCGGTTTATTTTCCCTAATGTATGCTTAAGGGTTAGACTAACTCTTCGTCATATGCTTTTTTACTTTCTCTACTACGTACCTATAGTAAGTAGCGGAGGAAGTAGTAGAGGAAGTAGCACAGGCTTAGCGCGTGTTGTGGGTTCGACTTCCGCGGCCGACCTTCCTGACTCATGAGTTTTTTCGGGGTTACCCATAATCGCGAGACGTATGCTGGGAAGGTTACTTACACCTCCCAAATTTCCTGTGTCTTCATTTCATTTCCTTTCCTTTCTAATTTGACTTAGCCTTACATCTGCTTGGTTGTTTCAGGGTTGCAAGTGTCGACGGGCGTCTCGGCGTTGAAAGATAGGGAAAAAGGATGCTCTCCATAACACTTCGTCCTCCGGAATGGGTGCGTCTCAAGAGTCCCCAGTCCTCCAGTGGTATGCCCAAGCCTGTAGGGAGGAGGAGAACCGGTTATAACAGCTGCCACCGGGGATTATCTATGTAGGAAACCTGCTCTCTGCTCTGCCGTGTCTTCTGACTCACCTCCCTCTGTGTTTTCTCACCTCACCCCTCCCTCTCGGGGGCGCCCCTTTAGGAGCTATATACAAAAGATCTCCTTAGGTGGAGGTGCTAAATCTCCCTCCGCTCCTGACCATACATAATACGTCATTGTATTCCACCCAAAAATTCTATGTCAAGATTTCACTGGAAATATATACTTTTAATTCCCCTGAACCCAAGAAAACACATTTTTAGAAAAAGTGTGTGTGTGTGTCTGTGTGTGAACAATATAACTCGAAAACTAAAATTTGAATAAGTACCCAACTTGGTATTTAAGTTCCGTATTTTCCAAAGATGCAACACCAAGATTTTAAAGGAAATTCCCCCTATTCCAAATACCCTTTATATGAAACGTTTTTCGAATTTTTTTATTTTCCAAAAAATGGCAAGGTTATTTGCATACCAAATAAAATGTGTATATTGAATTTTCTTGAATAGTCTATGAAGTCCTCTTCATTCAGGCGGAATTTTGTGTAATGTAACTGATAAACGTTAAGCGATAGCTAAAAACGTACCATACAAAGAATCTAGATATCTTTGAAACATCGAAAATAATTGTTTTGTGGTATAAACCACTTCCAAGATATTCGTTATTATTGGTTGTACTTGTTCAATACTTTGTAGATTTTTACTTGTTTCTCGTGATTGCGTGGAAACAGTATGGAAATCATTGTTAATTATAAAGTTGATCCATTGTTTAATTTTAATTTGTTTGTTATATTATTCTTTAGAAGATTATAAATTGTAAATTAGTTGTTAGTTGTAAAATCGATCCATTGTATGTTTAATTTCAATTGGTTTGTTTTGTTTTTAATTGGTTTGTTTAATTTTAATTTCTTTACGAAGTATGGAATTTTAAGGCCAGTTCTTAAACATTTGACTATTGCTGTTCTTCTGTATCCTAACGAAATGTGTGATGTAGCTACTTCTGCAAAGGATTATCTCGATTAAAATACAGGGATTATTCAAAAAGAAGGAACAGACTTTACATGTTTATTTTGTGATGAACACAGTAGATGGCGACACACGAGATATATCACTGAATAGAGAAAAGCTCAAAATGTTATTTTATATGTTCAAAATGATCACCATTTGTTATGCGAGGACGACAATGCTTTTCCCTTTGCATACGCAACCATCTCCCGCGAATTTATTGTATCAATTGTACATTTTTGATGAACAGGCGGTTCGTGTTGAGCTTACAACGAAATGCACGCTGCAATGAAACAATGGATTCACTCTGTGCATAATGCAACACACAAAACGACTTTTCCTATGGGGTCGCCATTTTCCCGTAAACAAACACAGCGCCGCTGTAGGTACTGAATGGAACTATTCAATGACTGTCGTATGTGTCGCTATCTATTGTCGTTTATTAAAAATGAATACTTAAAATCTGTTGCTCCTTTTGCAATAACACTGTATAGTAGATAGAAAGAAAACTATGATATGATATATTCAGATGACTATCTCTACCTATCGCTTAATAGTGGGTATACAAATTATTATTCTTATGAAAGTTGTATTGTGAATTCAGGTTGAAGTCTCGTAAGTGAAAACACCTTGCGAGGAATAAAAAAGGCAAACCAGAAGCAGAAAGGAAAAGGATGTTGCATCCGTATGACATCATCTGTCAAATATTGTTTATTTCTGTATATTACCTCAAACTATTCTAGCAAATATTTATTTTCGAATCTATTTAAATTAATTCAGATAAAGTTTTTATAAATGCCTTCATTACACAATTCGTTATAGTGCATAGAGGGTTTCAGTAGTCAGATGTTTCAAAACTAGTCATTACATACTGACCTTGTTAACTGCTTTCATAACATAGCGAGAAACAACGGAATAGCGACATCAGTTTTTAAAAATTACAAAATATTAAAAAATTCAAACCAATAATTACGAATATCCCGGGAATTACTGACACCAACAAAAAGTGTTTACATCATATGTTTTAAATAAATGTACATTTAGTTTTTGTTTTTATATTTATCTCTTCTAATTTACCGGTTATACAAAATTATACAATTTTCCTTGAAGTTCATCGACTATTTCTAGAATATTCAAGATAAACATTTGCTTTGTCATGTAAATATTTTCATATATGTTATTTTAATCGAAATCTTTAGAGCCATATTTGAGCAAATCAAAGCTAATAATACACTTGCCATACAAAGTATGGAAAGTGAGATTCTTTAAAATACTTGTGTCCCATATTTGTACTGCATTTAAATGTAAAATATGGCACTTATTCTAATTTTTGTTTATTAGTTATTCCGTTTAGAGTAAGTAATACTTTACTTAAGCCTTTCTTTGAAATAATACTACAAATGAAACTTACATCTCAAAAATTTTAAAAATCGAGGGCGTCTAAAATAGATCTCCCATATTTTAACTACTGGGTTATATTTATGGGATAAAACTACTATATCATCTCTTCACTTTCCAGTTGTAACTATTCCGATGCTCCTTTTTATGCCCCTTGTTCACTTCTGCCTTACATTTCCTAAAAATGTCATTAACATTTTAATTGTTTCTGATTTTGGGATTACCAACATTTTAACCACTGTTATTTCTTTGTTTAACGTATCCCATTTTTATTCCCTATAGCATCCCTCCATCTTTTGAACTTTTCGCATTCTATTAGCCAATGAAAAATACTATCCAATTTGTCACACAATACATTTTCGCGAGGAATCATTTCTTATCGTTTTTATTACTCCTGTGGGCATCCAAGCATAACCTATTCTTCCAAATTGACTGCATATGTATGTATGCATGCTCTGCCTACCCCAATTTCCTTTAAAATTGTGTTCTCAAACTAGCCCAAATTTCTTTTTTCTTTGTTTTCCATCGCTTCTTTCCAAAATCCACTATTGTTTTTATCCAATAGCCAAATATTCCTCATGCCAATTTTTTCTAACACATTTCCCATCCCTCCAACCCAACTTTCTCTTTCTAATACATTCTTTTTTTTAATTTTATGCATTCATTTGTTATATTACTGTCATATAAATTAATGTGTAACAATAATTCAAAACTCTTCACTAATACACCTTTACTTCCTACCCTTCTAACTTTGCCAATGCCACGCCCCTTTGTGAGCTCTTGGGAAAGCCCAGAGCTTCTCTACAGAACATTCTATGGACTACATTAATCTTTGCCAATCCCAAATTTCTACTCCATATAGCATTTTTGAATCAACTACTGCTTCATGAAGTCTGTTTAGAGTCTCGGTTACATTTGTCTACAACTTTTTTTATTGTTTTGTTCAAGAAGGTCAAATCATGTATTTCTGGTGAAATATTGATATTGAATCTTTGGGTGGATTGCATCAAGGGGGATGGCTCGGGCGGTTACGCCTGTGGCCCCGTATTCGCGAGGTCCCGGGATCGATCCCCGGCGACCGCCCACTCTGGCCTATGGATATTTCGCGGTTTCCCCAAGTCGCCAGGCGAATGCTGGGGTTGTTCATCTTCTGCCACGACTCTCCTTCCTCTCATTTCCTGTACACATTATCTCCCTTATCATTCTGATTCTGGTTTGTAGCAACAGGACGGTGTTCGCCGGGTTGCGGATATAAATGTTTCTTCCCTGGCGTCGCTGCGATACCGCTGTCTCCTCATCGTGGGGCTCCGCTCCGGTGTACCCGGAGGTTGGTGGCTTGAAAGCAGGGACTGTGAGGTTTCAGCTGCGTTCTATCCTCCGATGGGTCCGTTAGAAGCACAATGGGCCGACTGGCCTAATTGCGGTGCTCTGCCCGAGTTCCGGGGTCCCCTCCCTTTACCTTTACCTTTGGATGAAATGCAATACTGGCATACAAATATAAAGAATATAGAATAAACTACAAAATGCATTCATTTCGATCTTGGTTTAGGTTTACTGGCTCCTGAGAAAACGTTTTCACCGATATGAATAGAGTAGGAATGAAGATTTTTTAATTGTTTAGAATTGAAATGGACAAGGAAGTTCTGTGATGCTAAATATCACAACTCTTATGTTTGACATGTATGCCAACACCGCATAACGCATTTCAATACTGCGTCAGCTGTTGTACCCTTGAAATACCTGCTGTTTAATGCTGCTTAGAATCGAAATGGGCAGAGGAAATTCTCTGATGAAACATCAGAACATTTACTTTGGAAATGTAACATGCAAAATTTAAGTAACGCATTGCGTTTCAAATACCTGTAAAAAGACAAAATCTATGAGAATTGCAATAACATAAAGATTTAAGAATTATCAGAGGCTTCTGGAACGAGCTATTACGAATAATTAATTTTCCCCTTCTTTTAATACCAATTTTCTACTTTGATTTTCTCAACACATACTAAAGTTGAAAGCTTCAGTGCCATTTAATGAACATTGTGATTATGAACTTTGGCTTTATAATCCTTCCAAATCTACCGCTTTTGGGGGTACTTTATGCACGTGCAGTCATTTATAAACACAACCTCTGTTGAGGCACGGGTTACTCCATTCTCGGTCACTGCTCCTGAAGTTGTGCACATCCACTAGTCTGTTGTTCTGTGTGAAGTACTGCAGGGGGATAGCCATAAATCCTCTCCTTTTCCTTGTCAGGCAAACACAGCTGGAAGAGAAATTGCCTCATAGTCCAAGCATAGGGCCTCAGCTAAGAAGATTAGCTTCCTATAGTGGGATAATAACAATCATTCAAGTGCACTCTTTTGTGCCTCAAAAATATCCTTTTGAAAATAACAAAATTCCCAAGAGAGTAATCATGTGCAACTTGCATATCAAAGGCACACAACTGGACAATTGTTAAACTGCGACATTGAATTTTTGCTTTCTCTACCTCGTACATAGTCGGTAGGGAAGGTACGGCATTCCACCCAAAAAATCAATATTTAACCAGATTACATCGGAAAGAATCTTCTGAATGCAAATAAAGCATTTTTGGAAAAGTATGTGTGTGTTCCTGTGAACACCATAGCTCAAAAGCAAAAAGTCGGATAAATACCAAACTTGGTATTTAGGATCAGTATCTGGCAGAGTTGCGGCACGACGGTTTTCAGTAAAATCCCCCCACCACAGACTACCCTTTACCCTTTATATGGAACAAAAATTTGTCGAAATTGTTAATTTCCTTAAAAAGGGTTCTGACTGTTTTTATTAATATAGCACATATTTAATTCATTTACGTAACAAACGAAACGTATATCTTGAATTTTATAGAAATAGCTTGTGAAATCCCTGTTATTTAATGGAATTTTGAATAAATTTGTATAACTGGAAAACCATAACTGATAGGCAAAAATTTATTCCAGAAAAGTTGTAGAGTTGTTTTAATTTTTTTTTAGCTATAGCCATTTTAAAAATATCACGTTTTGGTTTTACTCTTTTCCCAATTGTGTCAACTAGTTGGCATGCATGAAGTTGTGCGATCTTCCTTTGCTTCTCTCTTTTCATTGTAAGCGCTTGTTACTTCGAATAAACCATTTGATTTTTTACACTGAGAAATCAGTTTACTGCTATAATTTTGTAAAATTGAAATTGAGTTTGGCTCCTCACATGTCCCAAGAAGAAGTAGTCCATTGGTATCATGTCTAGTGATCGAGCTGGCCATGGAGCAGGACCATACGACCGTCCATTGACTCAAATCACATATCAATGTGGTTCAATTCTTCTAAGAATTGTGGGAGGACATGTTGAAGGAACGTTTTATGCACGACTCCGTTCAATGTACCAGGAAATACGTAAGGTCCAATTACAATCACAATTCTCGTTGTTGGTGGGATCGACATAGGATTTTCGTAATCTCATACATGACTATTTCTACTGTTGAACACGCCCTCTCTTGTAAATTTGACTCATTTGTAAAAACACCAAAGCAGGAAAATTGTGGTTTTCTGCAAATTACTGTAGAACCAATTTACAAACTCTAACGGCAACTCTGCTGGCTGCAATAACTACATCTTCTTACTCATGCATGACTCTTAAAACAGTTGATTGGCTTGTGTTCAGAGGTCGTGTAACGCTCCGACTACTAGCGGCAGGATTGTCACCAATCAAGTATAACTCATTCTCTTCCACATCGGGTGTTCTGAGACACCTTGCACGACCAGTATCTTCCATTTTAACACGGAAGTATCTAGTTTCTCTAGGCGCCTATGTACAGAAGCTAAAGGACTGTGATGGTTGCCGTCAATGCAAGTACAGCCCCGAATAGCGTCGTTGTGCCGCTCTTCTATTGCCTTCAGTAAACCCAAACACGAGGTGCATATCGGCCAGCTCTTCATCATAAACCTATTCACATTGCTGTGTACCACCATTAAGACGCAAATACTGCCGGAAAACAAAACCATTAGACAGAACCAAGCAGTACTGAATGCAAACTTGAGGGCAACTAGTTAAAAAGGGCATTACTGTTGTCAACCGCAGGTACCGCAAGCGAATGGAAACAATTTGTTTACAAACAAGACGCACACGGCGCATACCGTTTAAATTTGCACTGTTGTGCAGTATTTTCAGTGAAATACAGATACAAAGCTAATTGGGGCAACAAACCAAAGGAAATGCAATAACTCTGTATCGAGCCGCCGGAGATCATGGGGTCTTATAACAAATGCTCAGAAGGTATCCCTGAACAACCTCGGAAAGTTTGTTGGTTCATCCTGTTATGCCTACTAGCCGAAAACTGTAAGTTCTTTGGTGGCAGTCTGCCGTTAAGATGACCTTTATTTCACGACTAGAAATATGCTGTTGGTAGAGCGGCCAGTCCCGCTGAGTACTCTGTCTCTCCTGCGGATTTGAATGGGGAGGGCCCAGGTTAAATAATCGGCGGTACGGAATGCCTGGATGATGACGGGGCAAGTAGAGGCACCAAGTATGAAATTGGTTTACACAGAAAGGAAATAAAAACATGCACACTGACGTTTAAGTGGTCGCCCCTTAAAAATGGCGGATAGCTAACGATGTTTGTTTGCTAAAACAGTGAAGATTGAAATATTTTAATGCAAAAAATACAAAATTGAATTTTATACTCCGTTAGTTTTATCAGTACAATTCCCCTAATTAAACACGGTAACGAGATATTTCACCGTAAATACACCTTTCTCCCTGAATACCAAAAAAAAAAGGAAAATTTTAGAAAACGTTGCGTGTTCCTTAATGAACATTACTTTGTAAACGAAATAATGATGACTCTACGTTTAAAATTAGAAAAAAAGAAAAGAAAACAGCGCAACATTACCAGGAATTGAGGTAATGATTTAACGCTGCAAATAAGAAGCATATTATCTTTTCTGAGATATAAACATAAGATTGATAAGAAAGTAATCGAGAAACCAAAGAACATCGAAGGAGAAGAAAATTTCAAATTCTCTTTTTCTTAAGCAAATAATTCTTTTAAAACATATACTTCTACCATTATATGTAAATAATTTCTAAGTTTTAACAAATGCATTAAATAATTTTCGAGGGAATAACATTTTCTTTATTTAACTGCGCTACGAAAAAAAACCCTGCTTGTGGTACATTCAAAATGTTGTAACAAAATTTAAAGATTTACGTCCCAGGAATACCACTTTAAAAAGTTATGTGAATTTTAAATGGAATAAGTAATCCTGTAGAATTTTTGTATTAATGCTTATTTTTATTTTCGACGTAAATGAAAGATTCTGTTATATAAAAACTAATTTTATATTCTCAAAAAATTCACCAATTGCTTCATTTAACAACTGGAAGAAAGGATTAGCGAAGATCTTAGATCATAAAATATCCAACAGTGAGGTTAGAAACGTCTTTGAATCAACCAACGGAAGTGAATAAAGAAAAGAGGACCAAATAATGAAGCGACAATTTTATTATGCAGTACCTGATACAACATTTGCAATACAGGCACCGACCTATTTTTCTGAGCCTCGCGGTAATTGTTCGTGTTATCTGATATGCAGAGCGCCTGTTATTGTTTTACTATTTTTAATTTTGGGTTCTTTGTCCTCCGGCTAACTATTATTACTCAGTCGAGCAAGTCTCTTGAACAGGGTGTGTAAACGGAAAGGAGTTGTTACTAAAAGATAACACTGATAAAAGAATTTGTTTTTACACTTTTATTGCGTCACACTTTATTAATTTCACATAATTACTCTTGATACACGCCTGACTGAAACTGTTATATTTTCGAATGTAACTATAATCACTTATTTGCCGCGCATTATTAATTCGCGTATTTCACATTTTGTAACTAACTTTACGACGCGAGAGATTCTGTAGAATTGCGTAACGTGTACTTCGTGAATGCTTCTGTTGAACTGCGCGACGTGTAACTCGTGAATGATTCTGTAGAACTGCGCGTTACTTGCATTTGGCTTCAGAATTTATACTCTCTCACCCCGATATGCCTAAACATTATAACGAGCTGCTATTGGTTAATAAATCGCGCCAACATTAGCGTCTATTTTTTTATTCAATCAAAATTACGATCATATATTCTCTAGGGAAGATATTCCCTCCATTTCTAAAGAAAGGCACGCTACTCTGAGGTCATTTATTTGTCTCTTCTAATTGATAAACAACTCACCCCCTCGCTCCATTGTTACCCGTTCCTATTGTCAGTTTCATTGAGGCCGTGTACACTTATTTCCTAACAATGCTTATAGTTAACAAACATCTCAAATCATTGTCATACAATAATGTTAATTTACACTACAATCACTCTGGCGTTCACAGTGTTGTGATATAAAATACTGCCTCAGGTATCACAATCATTTTTGCAATGGAGACAATAATGCAAGATCCCCAAACAGCTACAGGACGACATTGCCCTAAATTAATCCTAACACTCGGTGACTATGTAGCGCAGCCATTTGTAGGGTAAACATAGTATAGCACAAATAAGTTCAAACTATAACTATTTTATTATCTTTTAATATTAAACAGTAAAACATTTATTGGCAAAATTCAGATCTAATTACCTGAGATTTACCTATATACAATTTGTTGAAACTTAACTTTTTGTGCATGATGTGTGACCAGGAGCGGAGTGGGACATAGCACCTCGATCTAAGGAGATCTAGGTCCCTAACTGGGCGCCCCCGGGAAGGAGGGATAAGGTGAGAGGAGACAGAGGGCGGCCCCACCAGAGACAGGACAGCAAAGGGCAGGATCCCTACACTTTCCAGGTTGATACTCCCTGTGGCAACTAGTACAACCGGCCCTACTTTTTCTGCGGGTGCCCGGGACTCGAAAACCCTCCCCATTCCAGAGGACGAACTGTTACAGAGAGCATCCTTTTTCCTGCCATGCAACACCGAGACTCCCGCCGATACTAGGAATCCTGAAACAGGATGCAAGCAAATGAAAGGTGAAGTGAAGGAGGTTAAAGATTGGGACAGGAAACTTGGGGGATGTAATTAACCTTCCCAGCATTCGCCTAGCAATCCGGAGATACCCTGAAAATAAAACAATGGGTGAGGAGCTCGTCTGCGGAAATCTAACCTACGACCACCCGAATGCGAGCCACACGGGCTACCGCCTGCACCACCTCGCTCTGTATCTGCTTTTGTATCTAATCTGCGAGTTATTCCGTTTCAGATGGAAAATCTTTATTACAAGGTCGGATTTGTACTTTTGTGTGGGGGATTTTCTTGAAAATCGTCCTGTCCTCTCTTTGGAAGGCGTGGTATTTAGTGGAATTTTCGTTTTGGGGTTTGCTGTTCACACATGCACCACACACATATTCATACATACGGACCTTTTTCTAAAAATGTCTTTTTTTGTTTCAGGGAGCCTCAAAACATAATATATTTCAAGCAAAATCTGACAATGAATTTTTGGGTGGTATACAATACTTCCCCCACTTACTAAACCTATGTAGTAGAGAAAGTAAAAATTGTAGCGTGTAGGGGAAGAAATGTCTGTAGGCATCATTTTTGGTGATGTCTAAAAACAGTTATGTTAACTGGAACATTATTGCACCGAACAAAGGAGAACGTGAAAAAAGAATAGCAAAAGTCCACCTTTTAGAGGATGCAGACTATCAAGCTGTCTTGAACAGTTACTGACATACGAATCTACAGGCAAATAATGGAGAAACATAAGAGATGGAGTAACAAAGATAATTTAGGAAGTGCTAGGACCGAGAAAACTCGGGAAGAAAATGGGATTTGAAAATAGGAACGAAGAAACTAAACAATCCACTGTAGAGAATAACAAATGAAATAGACAACACCTACTAATCCGATCGGAAGCATCTAAAGAAATCTATAGCACAATACGAAATTAATCAAAGAACAAACAGTGAAGTCATAAGATTCCTTTATCAACAGAATAGGAAATTAGCTAAACAGAAGGAAAGAAATCGTCTATAAAATTATGAAACTACTCGACTTGACAGAAAGAGATAACGATCAATCCACACTTTTATCAAGAAAACTACATTAAAATTACCACGTGTTATTGTATAACCAAACGGCAATTAGCATATCAAGTGTAGGAAATATAGGAAAGGTCGACGCTTTGGATCTCAGAAACTTGAATTCAACGTAGAGAACATGAAAAATACTGGCTCCAATGGTAGCGACGGAATAATCTCGAAACTGTTTAAAAATGGAAGTGAATATTTTAAATGTAGGTTTTTCCACCTGTTAAACATAAGTAGAACTCATATGCCGAATTAATGGAGAATTGGCAAAGTAATTTGTTTTTATGAAGTGGGAAAAGCTGTACAGTAAATTAGATATGTTTGTTCATTAAACACAGTCTAAAAGTATATATCACCAAAGAGAGACATCTAATGATCTCTTATGTAGTTTAAATAGAACGTACTGGAAATGTCTCTCTGAAACTGCACGAAAAACAGTTTAGACACACCAAGTCTTCATCGATTACGAGAAAGCCTTTGACCATGTGACGAGAGAGAAGCTGTTATCCATCATGAACCAGGTTGCCACAACATTTAATTAATGTGTCCAAAGGTTATATCAAAAGGCAAATAAGATAACAAAGAGGATTTAATGGAATTAATTGTTCTTTCACACAAGCCGTGTGTTGGACAGGGTTGGAAAGGTAGAATCAGATGACTGAAAAATTCAATGCCATAGCCGGGATTTGAACCACGGATCTCCCGGTCTCCGTCCGGTTGCTCTAACCACTGAGCTACCATGGCAACATGCCGACACGACATTAAATTCTCCAACTGATTCGCATTTTTCCCGGTAAACCACAAGGAGATCTCAAATTGTATTGAGATGCCATACCCCAATGGCGACTTACAATTATTGTAAGTACTTTAAGTTCCGGGCTTTATAGTTGCAACCACTATTAGGTCAATTAATTAGACCGGGAGATCCGTGGTTCAAATCCCGGCTATGGCATTGAATTTTTCAGTCATCTGATTCTACCTTTCCAAAGAGGATTTAGTTGCTCGACAGAAATGTATATATATCAGGGAGTGAAACAGCACTGGAGGATGTCACCATACCTGTTCAATATTTGTATAGATGAATTAAAAAGAAGAGATCCACTTATGAATATAAAAATGGACAATTAAAACATCATAGGATATAAGTTGAACAACTGTCGGATTAATTATCTATGAAAGCATAAGAAGAAAAACTTTTATAGTTGTCAGGCACTGGAACAACATTGCAATTCTACTTGGCCAATGGCCCTTTTTAATTGAGTATCCTCCATTACGCAACGTAGTAATGAATACTACTGTTACATTACTTAATGGTTAACACGGCAATTTTCCTTAACATACATGAAATGCGTCTACTTACATCTTTACATTGGGAGTTAATTTTAGGACATAAAAGTCTATTGTTTTAACAAATGTATTAAAAACTCTTATAAGCTTCTCTGTTACTGGCCATTTGGTTTTCTGGAGTTCTATACCGTCTTTCAAGTCATCTGTCTCCTTTTGTTTTGGGCATCTGTACATGAGGTCCGTCTGAGGTACGTCAGGTACCGTCTGTTTTATGTGAGGTCATCTAATATTTGTATTTTGTGTAGGTATGCCTTGGTTTTCCTATGTCCTAATAATTGCTGTTTATGCTAAGTTGATTGGGACGTTTTGTTTCATTCTTTGGATAACAGATGAAATAAACTATCTGCATGTAACACCTTGGGTTGTGCAGTACCATTCGTCTTGACCTGAAGAAGCCCTTCCTTCTTAATTGTGCTGATGATGGAAGTTTTAGGTTGCTTATCATATGCTACGACAATGTTTTTTTTTCAAGAACTGCTTTCTTGGCTAATTTCCAATAACGCCTGAGAGAGCTTTGATGCACGCAAAATGTATTTTCCAATGCTGTTGCATTAACCTCCTGATTGGTCATGAATTTCCTCTATCAAGTACCTATGTTTATAATTGTTTTAGTAATGTTAATGTTATTTAGCTCGATGTGTAATTTAGATGCTTCTTTCCTCAGGTATGTTATCCAAATTTTTTAATGTTTCCAGCGCTCTTAGAATTGCAACTTGTTTCACTTGATTATTTGAACAGTTATCATGAAGTTCGGCTTTTATTTTCCTTACTAAAACTCCTTGCTTGAAAAACACTGCTGCTGCCCCGATCTTATCTTGATGACATAAAGGAACAGCTTAATTACAAAGATTAACACTTATCACAAACTATGTGCCAATATGGTAAGAACAGTCAATAAAAGGTGAAAAAGGAAATCCAAATAAAATTTTGCAAACCTATGACCATAGTGCCTTATTATATGTATCAGAGAGTTGGACAGTTAGGAAAACATACATGCGGTAGATATAAAGGTCAGAAAGCAAATATTTGGGGTACTTAGAGTGTTTTACAGGGCTATACGTTATAATAAATTGCAGTCAGTTATTCAAATAACCCTCAAAGTGTAACTATATGAAAGGAATATGTTCTGCACAAAGGATGCCAAAATAATTTCACAGCATAGACCGACGGATATAAGAGGCATAGGGAGATGGAGACAATTATATGGGAGCAGATTATGATACCTAATACTAGATAAAGGCGGACAAGAATGAAACACTTCATAAGTACCAAGTTTAAAACAATCGAAACATCCTTTGCTAACATAGACAGTATTGCTTGAAAGTGCAGATCTAAAGAATAAATTCATGAAATTAATATGTGACATGTTGAATACTAACATACCTTCTCCATCAACTGAGAGTCGGACATTATTTGGATGTGTTCCAACAATTTTTTACGCTATAAGATGTTGGGTATGAGGTCACTCGCATGGAAATGCCAGCGGAATTGTATGTTTTCAGTCCGTGTCAACGCTTCTTTTGAAATTTAACGGTGCGTCGTGCAGTGGACCTGCGGTGGCCGTGGCTTACCGCAAGGGAATGAAAGATTAACATCCTTACTTCCGTTCATCCGGACCTCTCACCATTGATTTAGCCCGTGAGGCTACATAGAGCTTTCTGATTCCGGCTCATCCTTGCAGTAAAGGAAAAAGTGTGGTGAGGGGAGCACCACAGTTCTAAAGCTTTCATCCTTGATCAGGGTAGGTCGAGATATTTCTTTGAATTGCTTCTCATTCATACATCACTTTGGTTCCCAAAATGTGGTACAGCTGAAGCTACCCAAGATACTGTAACCGAATGAGGAAATAAACAAAATGAATAAAGGGGAGTAGAATAAAAAATACTTTCTGGAATAGCACGTGTAGTCTCTTTCATCATTATTAAAAACGTTCAAGGAATTAATTTTAAAAGTTAGAGCTCCTTGATTGCAGACATACTGCTCGTGGTGTTCATTTTCCTTTAAAAACGTACAACACATCTTCAAAATAATTTTATTCTTCGTAAAAGCATTTAATTTTCCTGAGCTATAGGGACGTATGAACTAAAACCATATGTGTTGAATTACATCTTACAAATATATTTATGAATTATTGTTGAGGAAATCATTCTAGACAAAAAAATCCTCACATAATCATTTTGTAGAGTACGCATTGGTTAAGAACAACCCATCACAGTCTAAAGATTTTCAGCCTTACTCAAGAGGTATGAAGATATTCAAATTACTGCGGGTACTGTTTGTTCAGCGACGTTTTGACCAGTGGGATAGGATGGTTTATCTCTCGGATAAAGTTTTAGCTTGTGGAAGGGGTACACAGTATGCTGAATTTGTGCCGCATGTAACGCGTACAGTGGAAAACAGCCAACACCTTTCCTCTGTCGCGCGTCTTTTACCCCTCACTAGCCACAGACCAAGCAAGCTCAACCTCCTTCCATTGCTAAACCCATACATGCTTGGAGGGGCACCCCCATCCTATAACTAAAGCGTCGCAGAACAGACAATAAGTATCATAAAGTTCGGAGGCGCAACTGGTCGCCTGTTTGTGATGGTCGTGTAAAGGAACTAGTTTTCCACAAAACGGATAAAACTGACATACAAGTGTAATAAAGTCGAAAAGGTTTTTCTTCAGAAGGCTCAATCCACAACAGAGAATTAAAATGAGTTAAATCCATTATTATAGGAGTCTATCCCTTATTTTTGACCGTTAAACACTAGATTGTTTAATGTAAGCGTTGTCGTACATCCATTCAAGCTGGTGAGCGCTAAGGACATCCCAAAACAGCTACCATCAACGAGACTGTGACAAAAATTCACACTGGTACTCAATGGTCCCAATTGAAGGTACGCGAATTGCTGAATATTGCAAAGATTTTGATAAACGATTTACACTACATTTTGTTCGTTTTGCGTACGAGACAACTGTTCTCAAAATGGACTAAAACTCATTGAAATGAAAATTTGCCAAGTGCTTGAACTTGTTTATGCACAATTCCAATGGCATTCTCCAACGCATTATAACAGCAGATGAAACATTGATTCATTACTATACTCCAAAGAGGAAGGAGGAGTTCAAATAGTGGGTAGTAATAGGTGAAACTTTGCCAAAGTATACCTCGCGAAAGGATTCCATCTGCAGGAAAAATCGGTCTACGGTTTTCTGCGATTCTCGTGTTGGAGGTTCTCGTAGACTACCTCCAGAAGAGCAGAACCATAGCAACAGAGTACTACTCTTCACTACTGAATCAACTGAATGGTATATACTCCGCCGGTTAAGTGTCTACTGCTTGCGAAAAAGAAAGCTCTTTCATATCACGATAAGCTGCCTTTTGCAAAACTGCCTGAATCTCCTTCCAAGTGCTTCCCTCATTCGACGGATTTGACTATTTTATTAAAAAAAACCTGAAAGAAATAACTGTGAGGACAAAGATTCATATTCAAATGACAGAGTCTCAAGCTGAAAGAGATGCTTATTTTGCACAAATGGACAAATATTATTTTACTGTGGATATTAGAAATTTGGAAATTCTTTGGACTTGTATGTATTTAAAAGTTGGTTGAATTGGAAAATAAAAGGAAAATTTCTGTTATACCTTGTAACGTTTTCGTTCGGCCGAAAACTTTTAGAACGCCATTCTTACAGTGGCGTTCTAATAATCTCATATTTCTCTGATCAGTAGTTTCCCCGAAGTCGCCAGTTGCTCATTTTGATAGCGATTTTAACTTTACAGAGCCTTTTATGGAAAAATATAGCGTGATCGTTTGAGATGTTAGAAAAGTAAAACACTACATATAAGAGGACAATGCACACATCTGAGGAGTTTGCCTTAATATAAGAAGAGGGGATGAAAATTAACAATAAGTGACGTTTTGAGACTTCATCCGCATGGTATGGCAGCGCTATTGTGTGTAGGGGACAAAATGGTGGTATGACACAATAGCGCATCAGTGTGTTGTGTAGTATGCGAAATGTGTCGTAAGAGACGTGTGGGTTCCCGGTTTCCCAAACAAAGAAGTTTTGCTTGTTGACTCGGCCACTCGCATGAAATGTGCCTTTGTTCATGCACATCCATCGACTGTCCATTGATCGTCCCCTTCCTGCCTCTCACAAATCATGACAGGAAAGTAGAGATGAGCTTTGTAATTATGCTGTGTCAGAGCAAGCTTTCGCAGAATATGGATGGAAACATCTTGGTTACTGCTAATAATCCTCGTAACACATTACGTACGGCATATATTGCTTTGCTGATAAGTGGTGGAGTGACTTCCATGGACTTCCACCATTTTGCCTTTTAGGGCTATTTTGGGGTCAATTATGTTTTTAAATGGGAACCTACAATTAGGGTCAAATTAAATTGACCATAAAACGGCCATCATAACGTCCTCCTAATGAAACACGACTAATGGCATTTACTTTCCCTCATAGTATCAAGCAACTTTTATTCAAGACATTTCTTTCTACAGCGCTTAGTTTTGGAAATATTGTACAGTCTCAACTTAAAAGGTTCATCCTATATAACGTTTTATTTTTCTCACATCTCAAGTAAATCTCCGTATATTACCCTGTAGTGGTAAAGTTACATTTTTGAGCGAGACGGGCCTAAGCAATTCGTCGAAGGTAGCATTTTTTCAAGAACTGAAGTTTGTTTGTCATGTCTTTTCTTCTGATCTGGAGCCATCGTACACATTTGTTAGTACATGCTGTACTTGGGTAAACTCATCTCAATTCATGGAAAGCGAAAGCATTTACATTTTCTCCTTTTAACTAAGCTTTGACGTAGTAAAAGTATACATTCTTTAAACTAAAGTTATATTTAATACCAGGCCTATCAAGGATATGGCAATAAGAATCATGTATCGATATTATAACGCGTCTACTTCGAAAGGACACAGAACACACTAGACGGATAGAAATAACTGTTGCGTTTATATTATATTAAACAATGTAATCCTCCTATACTCTGCAAACAAACTTGCCTTTATAGAAACTGGCTTTGTATGGAAGAACAGGTGAGGTAAGTGCTAATCCTGCCGCAATGTTTATGCTCCGGAAAGCCTGGGCACAATATCGGTTATTGCCGAAGGAAATTTAAATAAGATGTTATACACTAGGTTGCTTTGACTCCAGTGTTCGATCCCTTATTGTCAGCGCAGCTGTTTATCGGATATTGATTATGGATGTTCCTACTTTGACGCCCTCCTTTCAGTTTCTACCTTTGGCCTGTGACCTTTAGCTTGCTCCTAGAATTTTGTCGTACACTTTCCGGTTAAAAGGATGTCGTTTTCGCTCAATAACATCTCCAATTCCGCTGCGAGTGAAAATGAAATTGCTTACCTCTGACGAGACACACAAAAGCAGTTCTGTGAGGCATGGAAATGCGATATGAGCGCAGTTATTTGGAATTATCTCGAAATTCTAAACCAGGTAATTTGGAATATAGTTTTGTTAGTCACCAGATAACCTGCATCTTCGCTCGCTTTATCATATCAACGTTTGAGGTCTTTCTTTCTTTCTTCTTTCTTTCTTTCTTTCTTTATTTATTTATTTATTTCCTTCCTTGCATCGTGTTTAAGGGGAGATGTAGCCAAACTATGTAAAGCCTGAATTTGCTTCTATTATTATTATTATTATTATTATTATTATTATTATTATTATTATTATTATTATTATTATTATTGTTGTTGTTGTTGTTTAGATTAGACATTTAGAACATGTTCCCGGTTGCTTTGTTGTTTTCCACCTCTTTAAATTTATTTAACATTTTAAATATATCTTAGCAGTGCAAATGTGCTACGCCTCTTTTTCAAACAGCACAAGCTGTGTTTTTGTTTGTGAAAGTTTTTTGTTCTTAATTCCACTAAAATTGCGAATTATTTTAAATACTATGAGTGCTTGAGTGAAAACTTACAAGTGAACTCAAAATCACTGTTTAGAGTGCAATGCTAGTTTTAAAAATATCTGATGTGGTACAGACCTATCATTTATTAGTGGCTATACAAACTATTTTTACAAAAGCTTATTTTTCTATCTACTACATTTGAATCCAAATAAACTTTTGCAGAAATAGCTGTTACACATTTCGTTACTGATACAAAGACAACAGCGATAGTCAGATGCTTAAGAATTGGACGCTATATGCCGGTCATAAAATTCCGTACTGTTTCCATGTAATCGCGAGAAACAACTGAAATGTTGCAAAGGCTTTAAAGAATGACCAAGGAATGAACAGTTCAAACCTTGAATAACGGATATCTCAGAAATAGCTTATGCCACAAAAACTTATTTGAAGTAAACTCTGTGTTTTAGAGAGTTTTTTGGGGGCGTAATACGTTTTCTAACGCTAACGTGTAAGAGTTGTACAAATTTATACAAAACGTCTTCCAACTGAAATGGACTTCACATGCTATTCCCGGAAAATTCAAGTTACACATTTTATTTGTGATGTAAATATCTTTAATATATTGTGTTTAATCAAAATCGTTTCAGCCACATTTTAGAAAATCAAAAATGTCCACAAATGTTCCGTGTAAGGTTTCTATTGGGGGATTTTCTTTAAAACCTTCGTGTCGCATTCTTGGAAGGTAATTGAACCTAAATACCAAGTTGGTATTTATCCGAGTATTCGTTTTTGAGTCATGCTGTTCACAGGCAGGCACACAGACATGTTACCAAAAATGCTTCATTTGAATTCGGGGCACGTGTATTTCCGATGAAATCTCGATATCAAATGTTTGGATGGATGCAAGACTTCCCCTACTCACTATACGTAGTATGGAAAGCGAAAGGTTAGAAAACTTATTCCCAATGTTCCTTAAGTTTGTCCTTAGATAAAAATTCTCCTAATTTTCCAATGTTACTATTATCTTGAAATATTTTTGTTGTGGCAAACTTACTTCTTCATTTTTAGCAATTTTCTTTTAATGTAGATTAGCTGTAAGTCCCTGGACATTCGAAAAAACTGATTAGTCTTCTTCTCTGGTATACATTTGGGATATGTGTAAACTATTCACTGTTTACATTAATGCCTCATAATTTCCAAATTCCTAGCCTAACCATCCATGCCTCTCCTTTTCCAGTTTACTGCATTACTCGGTATAGATTTTTCTTTCTAAGTTTCCTTTGATTTCCTTTACAATGCAAGTCTACTTTTATACCTAGGTAAGTCGTAGAGAGAAAGGTTATCGTGTAAGGAAGTGAAATGTTTAATATAACTATGTGGATCATGTATTGACATTAATTTTAGGAAGGAAAGAGCATGACTTTTGCACCGACATTTGATTTGACGGGCCTTGGGAGAAAAAACACGGGATTACAGTTCGCTGCATTCGGTGTTTGCCGTGGAATTGGTTAACTGCCACTCCTCTCCGTTCTTTTTGAGTCGCGCACTTGTGATCTGAGCTAATTGTTTACACAAGCGTGCACAAAACACACGCCACTCCAGAGTAGCTGAGCAAATCCACGCGGAGAATTTAAACTAGTGTATTCTTTTTTTTTCTCCTGCGCCGAGTTTTCATCTGCAAGATGATGAAATGTTAAAACATACAGACATTCTCGATGGCAAAATCCCTTCGTACTGCTGAAAGCACTCATATTGATTAAACAAATGAAATCGCAAACCAGTTGGAGCGGAACAAAATCGTGATGATGGATAAAGTTCGAGTCTCATTTCGGTAATATTTCACCACAGTGGTCTTGTAGCCATGAAAAGAAAAAGTGCGCGTCCCACCCCTACACATTCATTCCCAATTTCACGCTCGGGTCGCTTTCGCTGCACCGCCACGCGTAAAATATCGATCATTTGTATCGATAGTAGGACTCCTCTCAACACGGTCGCTCCTGTTCTGGGAAACCTTTTTCATTAGCGTTGCTGATATGTACCCGAGTGAATTCTGTAGGTATCTAACGGTGAAAGGCCATAAAAGTGTTGTTGCGTTCAGTCTGCATAGGATTTAAATGTGATTGTTGCATCAGTCAATGGGGCAAGTGGCGGCGCTAGTGTCGACGGTACGAAAGACTCGGCTCAGGAGATCTTCCTACTTTCCTGACTATGTACCTACAGTAAGTAGAACAAGTAGTGTATTCAACCCAAAAATTCTATACTGAAATTTAGCCTAAAATGCATCTTTGAGGCCCGAACGAAGAAATCATTTTTAAAAAATGTCTGTGTGTGTGTGTATGTGTGTTTCTGTATGAGATTAGCTGATTTTCTAAAACATTACTTTAACGATTTTGATTAAAATACCGTATGCATAAGATATTTTCATCACAAATGAAATGTATAATTTGAATTTTGAAGGAGTATTGTAGTTCCACTGTTGGGGAGCCAAAACTTGAAGTAGTTGCAATCACGTATGATACAAACTTTCCGGTGGCTTTCGCCCCACTTTTAAACAATTAGCTTTGTAATTTTTAATGTTTATTTAAATATTACATATTTATATTTGCCTCCGCTGCGTCAGTATTAATTTGCAGGTACACCAACTTCTAGCGTCTGGTTGGGAACACTGTTTGTAGCGTCTGCCATTTTAATTTGCACTTTTTCCCTATGCTAAGTCTCTGATTGGCTAAGCCTATTCCAATAGAATACTTTTATTTAACTTAAGTTTTTTGTAGTTGTTAATTGGCTATTTATAAATTGTTTTAAATATTACATTATTGTTCCAGGAATTACTAGTAGGCTTTATTAAACTTTCTAATTCATTATTGCCTCTAAGTTTACATCATTGTTACCTCATTGTTAGCAAATTTCGGCTTCTATTCTCACAGCTACCACATTATTAAATTACTTAATACATTCACATCACATTATTATACATATACATAATAATATAAACATAATACAATGTTTCATATATATATATTATAATTAGATTGATATCGTTTAAATATTAAAAAATACTGTCAATTTGAGAATAGCCTCTGAATGAATTTTGCAAAATCGGTAAATCGTAAGAATGTAGATCTTGTTATAGCACATTATTGATGTGAAAGATTTTGTAGCGTTAACCATTTCCGAGATATTCTTTGTTATTGGTTTGAATTTTTAAATACTTTTCTGCTTTAACAATGCAAACTGAATGGGATTTCAAAGTCATTAGGTCATCATATACCGGATCCCTCTTAAAATATTTGACAAATCGCTTAAAGCTGTCTGTATTTCGCTATTCCCCTTGTACCTACAAGGAAATAATGCAATACGGCAATTCGTTTATCTCGATTAATATGAAGTAGGTAGAATACAGAAGAATCCCGATAACTCCAAATTCCGTATAACTCGACGACTTTTTGTTTTATTTTTTATCGTTAAACTTGACTGTAATAATTTCCAACATCCACTCTTCGGTAGGTAACAGTGTAGGTAAATTTTAGTTAGTGTTCCAATCAGTGTTCATATTTATGCATACAAATGTCCATGTGCTTTCCTGATCTATTCAGATATTTGGTATGGTATGGTGTTTTCAGATTTTGCAATTTATTTACGACACTAATTTGGTGGCAGGTTTTATTATTTTTGTGGAGATACAACCTACCGCATTCTCCCTTACTAACAAAAGGACTGATCGCGTATTTACCTTCGACAACATAAGCAGCTAACAGAACATTGTCACGAAATCATTGTCAGTAAGCACTTGCCGCATCTCAGGGTCAACTGTAGGCGAATCGGCCTCAAATTCCCTACTGTTGTTTTCAGGGTAGGATTGCGGGAGTGGTGACCCAGGATACTGTCTTGAACGAAACACTGTTTTCACTTTTCTCACTATGCTAGAAATCCTGCAAGATTGATTGGTATTCCCTAACACGTGTGATTCTTTTAGCACTGTCTTTCCACTATTGTCCCTTGGAACACTGAAATATGCTACTTATTTAATATCCCGGTTCCCTATCACTGTTCTTTAGATTCGCGCGAACTTGACAAACATTAACTCGTTTATGAGCTTGGATATAATTATATCGAAGAATGCCGTTAGCACATTATATAAATATTTCACCTACATCACTTTATAATTGCATAATTGCGCGCCACTTAGCAAATTTCGGAACTTAGCGTCCTTTTCTGATCCGGAGTGCTACGTGTTACTTTAACGAAGAATCATGACAAACTGTCCTTAATCCACGCTCGTGATCACATATATCAGTCACTGCTCGCTTCCAAATTTTGTACATGTCACTGCGTCTTCCTATCTTTTCATTGGTTCCAATACTTATCCTCTAAGTTTATTGGTTCCCCAGTTGAAAATTAAAAGCCTAACTGTAAGACAAGTCCGTTGCGTCATAGCGTCTGTTTACTCCTAAAACTTGCCTCATCCCTACAAAGTAAAAAAAAGCTTTCGAACTTTATGACCCCACGCTCGGAAAACATAAGGACAGTCTGAAATAAAGCTACTCTTATTTTGCCTAAATCTTGCAGTTTTTCTTAGGCAATTACGCCTTTATTTATTTGACAACAGTATTGAAACTTAAAAAAAATTACAGCTTCAGAAGGGCTTTTGATTGATACGGTTTTCAATCATATTGCTTTAGAGTTATGGAAAATTATCAAATTGCAAGTTAATTATCAATAATTCCTAAATTATAATTATTACAGAGTTCCTTTTTGTGTATGCTTAATCAGGCGGAAATATCGCTACAAGTTACAGTATAGTTTCTCAGATTTCAGGCTTACTGTTAGTGTTGTCTTTGCGCCGGTGAAAATCTCGAACGAGAAAAAAGGACAAGTTAACATGATGTGCATTTATGTAATTTGCAGTACATAATATTATGAGTTGTGAATAACAGACACTTTATTGCGTCAAACTAGATATTTGGATAACCCGACACCCTCTCGGTGTAACGGGATTATTCTGTAATGAGCGTTTGTAAGAGTAGTTTGTTGGAGAATGGAAGTCAATGGTCACATCAGATTTTTACAAAAATGGCCGTATGTGTTTGCCATTGTGAAAAGCGTATAACTCAAAAACGAGAAATCCAATAATTCGATACCTTCCAAGTTACGACACGAGGGTTTTTAACAAAATCCCCCCTCCACAAACCACGCTTTACATGTAAAGCTTTGTTTATTTTTTATTTTCTGAAAATCACTTTTAACGATTTTAATTAAAATACCATACTTTAAATTTAACATCATAACAATGTACATTTTTAATTTCATGGGAATACCGTGTGAAGACTTTATTGTGAATGACTTTTGTGTAACTGGTAAACCGTAACAGATATAAAATATCTTTCTACACACAAATTTAAATTTCAATGAGGCACAGATTTATTCAATTAAAATTTTCTTTATGCATTTACGGATTTCGGATGTATTATTTGTTATGTATTTTATTTCTAAACACTTGAACCTTTTTAATTTCTCTACTACTTACCTATAGTTAGTAGAGGAAGTATTGAATTCCACTAAAAAACTCGATATCTGGAGTTTACCTAAAATGCGCATTTTAAACTCCCCGAATAAAAAAACCGCTTTTAGAAAAAAGTCTGTATGTATGGCTGTCGATGACCATTATTAAAGAATCAAAAGTTTGTTACTCACCAATCGCGACATTTGAGTGCAGCATCCTCCAAATATGCGACACTAATACAGGATGTAATAAAAATGCACGGCAAAAATTGCAGGACACATTCCTCACACATAGTCGAAGAAATTTTGTTGTATGAACATGGTTTGGAAACGCTTTGTTACTACGTTACAACTCATTTTCTCCAACTCGTTAATCATGGGAAACACACAAGAATAGCACGTACCAGCATACCACATGCAACTCTTTCTCATAGGAGATGTTCAATATGCCCACCATGAGCATTGATACATGCATCAACCCGCCGTCGTAGTGAATCCCAGTTACGCTGATGTATCGTTGGAGTGTTTGCGTCGGCACCCCTCTCTATCATTTCGAAGACCGTTGGTGGCAGTCCCGGGTTCGATGCCCGCTCGGGTTGGAGTCGAACGCGGTGTAGTGTTAGAGATAAAAGTAATGCTAAAATTCACTGTACCTTTTTCTCTATCCGACGTGGCTTCGTCTTGTTGTCCTTCTCGCTGTTACCCTGGCTAGTTGGTTCTCAGCGGTGATTTTAGCATGGACTCTGCCTATCATGATTGTTAATAAGCTCGTCGATCTCAGTGATGGTACTAGGAGCTCAGAGGAAATTTACTACACACTGTAAGGTTTGGTTTATGGATATTTATTCTCACTTTTTCACTCTAACACTACATAATGTTCCTGCTCACTTATCACCATTTGCGCGCCAATTGTCAACTTTGTACTGCTTTCAACTGTCTAACTGTTCATATCTAAAACTCAACTGTGAACTGCTCAACTCTTTCACTTACTGATCAACTGTGTACTGCTTAATCTAAAAGTCAACTGTAAACGGCGTACTCTTTAACAACTCTTCAACTGTCTGTCTTCAACTGTGAACTGCTGTGTACTGTTTTAACTGAACGTCAACCATGAACCGCTTAATCTAAAAGTCAACGGTAAAGTGAGCTATTTTGGGGTGAATCTCGATTATTTAAAGAATACAATCTCCCACCTAAAATTTTGTTATCGGATTTCTTATTGGTCAGTTTGTGTAATCATGTTACCTTTTTCCTGTGCTTCTCTTGATAAACTGCCGTTCTGTTATATTTTCCTCACTCCATACTTCCGGAGCGAAACAAACAGTCACAAAAATTTACCCTTCTATTATAACACAAAAGATACCGTTTTCGCTACGCCTGGGAACGTCATGTTTCTACCCTAACTGCAGAGTTCAAGACATTCTAAACTTAGTTAAACAGGAGCATTATGTACACGACAAACATTACATTGTACAAAAATTACTATTTACAAGGTCTTCACATTGTAAACATATATCATTTATATATTAACTTAAACACTGAATAAATTAGCACATAATAAAATTAATTCCGGCACATTCTGTCTCACGTTGCGTATGGTTTCGCAGCCTTCCATAATACAGCCACGGAGACTCTGAACATCTGGTACTGCGGTTCGATACAAAAAAGCTTTCAGATGCCCCCACAAATAAAAGTGCAGTGGGTTTAATTCCGGGGAGCGTGGAGGCGAGAAAATTGGTCCACCTCTACCTACCCATCCCACTGAATCTGTTACTTAGAAGCCGACGGACATTAACACTAAAATGAGGGGTGCTCCATCGTGTATGAAGCACATGTTTTGTCGCCCAGCTAAAAGGCACAAATGCTAACAGATCCGTTCTCTACGAAATTATAGTAATTTTGTCCGTTGAGCATAGGTGGAAGAATGCGAGGCCCTATCAGTCACCAACAATGCCAGCCCAAACATTGACAAAAATCTTTCTTGATGACTTGATTCAACAATTGCGTGAATATTGCCGATTGTGATATTTTTCAATCTGATCTCGTTGAAACGACGCTTTATCTGTGAATAGCACCGTTGCACTAAAATTAGGGTTGACACTTAGTTGTATAAACCATTCGCAGAAGCGTACGCGTGTAGGAAAATCAGCTGCTAACAATGCCTGCACACGCTGTAAATGGTATGTAAACAGCCGGACCTCGTGTAACACTCGCCAGACAATCATGTGCTCAACATTCACTGTTGCAGCTACTTGTCTTGTACTCACACCAGGGTCATCGTCAACTACCTAAAGAATTGCCGCCTCCCATTGGGGTGTCCTCGTACTTCTAGGCCACACCCGGTGGCGAGTATCAGGCTGAAATGCCCTATGTGGCCTAAGATGACGATCAGTGGCTTCAAACGTTTTCCTGTCTGAGTGCCTTTGTCCTGGAAACGCCATTGCCGTCTACTAATCCATACATCAAATGGGCTTCGGCCATCTATGAATTTGTGTACTTTGCCATTGCACGAGCTAAGTCTGTGATCAACTCTACTAGTACGTAGTAATCCGTGTGCTTGCCAAGATTGTACTACTCACTGGAACAGTCGATGTTACCTGTAAACAAACAATGACGTAATTCGCATGGCAAGAGGGACACGTAAAACAAAACCCTGGCGGTGCACCTACGATAATGACAACGTAACCAGACGTAACCAAGAGTGGATGTTGCCTATGATTCTCATGTTCTGTTTGTGTGCTTTTCCCATGATTAGTGAGTAAGAGAAAATTAGTTGTAACATAGAAATAACGCTATTCCAGATCCATGTTTATATAACATAATTTCTTCGTCTACGTATGAAGAATGTGTCCCGCAATTTGTACCGTACATTTTTGTTACGTTTTGTATTAAAATTCGCTGCCCCAAACTACCCTTTGAATACAAAATCTTTTTAAATTTATTTGCTCAAAATAACTCTTAAGGATTTTTGTTAAAATGACATATACTAAAAGATATTTAGACGAGAAATAGAATATATATATATATTGAATTTTCTGGAATAGCCTTTAAAGTCTTCATGCTGGATTATTTTATATAATTGGTAAACCCTGAGTGATAAACAATTTACTACACAACAAATGTATATGTTGTTAAAATACGCAAGTTATGACAACTAACCTTTTTCTGGTGTTAATCATTTCTGAAATATTCCTTTTATTGATTTGAATTTGGAAATGCTTAATAGTTTTTACCAAGATTTCACCGGAAATGCACATTTCTGTGAGTCTTTTTGAATAAAAAATTCAGATGTGATACATTCACTTTACTTTCTGTACCAGTGTTTAGTGGTTATACAAACCAGTCTTACTAATGCTTAATTTTATATCTACTTCATTTTAATTCAAATAATCTTTTGCAGAAATTGCTACATTACAGCTTTCGGTATAGACACAAACAGAACAGCGATAGTAAAATGTTTAAGAACTGGACGCTATATGCTGGCCATAAAATTCCAAACTGTTACAATGGAATCACGAGAAACAACTGAATGTTGATAGGACTTCAAAAGAATGCCCAAGTATTGAACAATTCCAAGCATTAATAACGGATATCTCAGTAATGGCTGATTCCACAACAAAGTACATTCCTTGTGAGTACATTTTCATCTAGCGCTTAATTTTTATCAGTTATATAAGATTATATAAAATTCCTTTCGAATGAAAAGGACTTTAAAGGCTTTCCGAGAAAATTCTAGAAACACATTTTATTTATATTTAATGTTTTATTTCTCTTTAATATACGTTCTAATCAAAATCGTTTACTTTTTTGGAAAATCAATATGTTCGAAAAATATTACATGTAAAGGGTTAGGGGAATTTGCTTGAAAATTTTTGTAGTGCATTTTTGTAAGGCACTGAGCTTAAGTACCTTGTTTGGTGTTGATCCAACTTATCGTTTCTTAGTTGCGCTGCTCAAAGACAAACATGATCACACACACACACAGACACACACACACGAACCTTTAATTAAAAACCTTTTTTTTTTCTTAATTCAGCGGCCTCAACATGTATTTCTGGTACATTTTTAGGTGGAATGTAATACCTTCTCTACATACTTGGTACATGGTAGAGAACTACTTTTATAGCCGCTTTGAAAACGTACACTCGAGACAAGGTGTTGATTGAAATAATAGGAGTTTATGTTGGTAAGGGAATGTTACAACGCACTTATCTCCTTTAAGCATTTTACCTTGTAGTAATTAGCAGCCTACGATTATCGCTGGTTTCTGGTGAGCGGATACATAAACATATATATGCATGTGGACTAATTAAATCAATACAGCTAAAGGTCACCTTTAATCTAATAGGATTAAAAACCATAATGTACAAATTAAGCATACAACTTCAATTCATTATAAGCCCTTGTGGTCTGCCAGAAAATGGGGTGTTTCACTCCCTTTCATATAGTTTGAAATGTTCTACTATTGTTCATTCTATTACCACCTAATTCGATATAAATATTTTGCCTGAAATACATGTTTCCAGGTCCCCTATTTACAAAAAAAGCTTTTAGAAAAATTGCATGTGTTGCATTCACATGACATTATTTACTATAGGGTATATCTTCGACAAAATATTCTTAAAAATATGATATGTTGCATTTACATGAGCCTCAACACCCTCTATTGCTTATTAGGGAGTATATAAATTAGTCTTAAGAAAGGTTGTTTTTCAATCTACTTCATTTTAATTCAGAAACAATTTATTTCATTTATATTCCCTCCCCTCCTTCTTCCCATCTCTTCTTCTCTTTGGCCTTCCTCAACCATTTATCTTTCTAAACAATCCCCTACTTTCCTATTTATTTCTTCGTACTTGCTTATCAGCACTTTCAATGCGACTAGATCACCTCCCATATCATTCCTTTTCTTATCCCAGTCATGCGGATTTATCATTTCATAATTTAGCCAGGCCGCATTGCTGCCTTACTTCCAATTACATCTACTTACTTTTACTCCCATAATGTTTATCAGTTGTTGATATTTTTATTCCAAATATTTGGCTTAACTCAATCGTATGTATAAAAAGGAATAAAATTCAATACTTGCAACCTCTGAGAGAAAAACATTCTTGCGATCTTTATACGCAGGGTGCTTCTAAATGTCTTGTGTTCTTTGGAAGCATATTTTATTAACGTAAACATAGCAGGCATTATTAAATCAAGTCTTAGATGCAAAAATCTGATGTGTTGCGCTCATATCACCTTTATCTACCCTTATACATACTATTTTACAAACGCTTATTCTCCATCTACTTCATATATATGGAGATAAACATTTGCAGAAACTATCTTATTGCTAATTTTCTTGTAGGTACAAGGGAATATGGTAGCTTTAAGCAATAGTTAAATTTTTTAAGAGCTGGTTGCTAAATGGACCATTCCATTCTCTTTGCATGTCCAGGATATAAAAAAGAATAACGAATTCCCATTTGAAAAGAAGTATAAGTATTGGAAAATTGAAACAAATAACAAGGAATATCTCGGAAATTGTTCACTCGACAAAACAATGTTTCTGACATAAATTGCGTGTAACAAAATTGTGTATCTCTTAGGGTTTTCCAGTTATGCAAAAGTCATTCAGAATAAAGAGGATTTTTGCGGATACTGCAAGAAAATTGCTGATATGTATTTCATATGCCTTAAATATATCTTAAACATACAATATTTTAATCAAAATTGTTGGAGCCATTTTTGAGAAATTCAAAATTTTAGAAAATTTTCCATGGAAAGGGTAGTACAAGGTGGGGATTTTCTTGAAAATCTTCGTGTCGTATCTTTAAAAGATACTGAACCTAAAGACAAAGTTTGGTATTTATGCAACTTTTAGTTTTTGAGTTATGTTCTTCAGACACACGTCCACACAAACACACACATAGACCTTCTTCTAAAAATGATTTTTTTGGACTCAGGCGGCTTCAAAACTTGTATTTCCGGTTAAATCTCGGTATCGAAGTTTTGGGCGGGATGCAATACTCCCCCTACTTACTTTACGTAGTAGGGAAAATAAAAATCATTACACCACAAATAGTGTGTTGTTTGATATCACGATTTTTTTGCTCCAAATCCTTTCCGAATACATCGGTTTAATTTGAGAACCTCCGTTGATTCTAAGTAACACCGAATGTAAACGATAAATGCGCTAGATTTAAGGAGTGCGTACCTGCTCTCTGGGTTTTGCGGTTGCTATAGAATTCGCTCAAGCGTTGACGGTTTATGGGCGTTGGCAGCAATTTGAGGATATGCATCAGGAACCAAGAGAAGGAGTAGAAAAGCCACTCATGCATAACAAATTGCCCATTGTTAATATGCTGCTTGGTAGGATGAATATGCGAGATTTGTTAAACTAATAAAACAGCCTAACAAGGTTGCAACAAAAATAAAAACAAAATTAAATTTCCAAGCTTCCGTTGAAGGAATAATTCCAAATGGGTTTTAAAAAAATCTTATGTATTACACTCACATGACTTTCTCTACTCTTGTATAAACTATTTTTACAAACTCTTATTCTCCATCTATTTCATATTAATCGAGTCAAACATTTGCAGAAACGATCTGTTGACATTCAAAGAGATTTACATTTTACCCATAGTGACCAGTTCTAAAAATATTTGACTATCATTAAGGCGTACTATGTTCCCCTTGTTTTGTATTTGCAAGGACAATATAAGCAAAGACATATCTCTTAATAGCTGGTTGCTATGTGCAGCACAATTCTCTTTGTCACAGATTAATACTCTTTGCATATCCAAGACAAAAAGAATGAATAACAAATTCCCATTTGAGAAAGTATTGAAAAATTTTAGGGAATAACAAGCAATATCTCGAAAATGGTTCACTCAACAAAAAAAATGTTTATGACATAAGTTGTGTATTTTAACACGATCTACATTTTTTGTGTAGTAAAATTTTGCCTATCTCTTGTGGTTTACCAGTTATGCAAAAGTCGTTCACAATGAAGAATACTTTTGGAAACATTCTCAGAAAATTTAAGATATACATTTTATTTGTCATGAAAATATCTTAAACATATGATATGTTAGTCAAAATCGTTAGAGCCATTTTGAGAACATTGAAATTTTCGAAAAATGTTCCATGTAAAGGGTAATCTGGGGTGGGGGATTTTCTTGAAAACCTTCGTGTTGCATCTCTGGAAGATACTGAACCTAAATACCAAGTATGGTGTTTATCTGACTGTTCGTTTCTGAATAATGCTGTTCACACACACATACACACACAGGCATACACAGGGACATGTTTCCAAAAATGTTTTTTTTTTTGGATTCAGGGGGTCTCAAAACATGTATTTCCGGTGAAACCTCGGTATCCAATTTTTGGGTGGAATACAATACTTCCCCTACTTACTATACGGAGTAGAGAAAGTAAAAATATGCTATAAGGTTTATTTCTTGAACGCAAAGCAAGAAACCGTATTTAACGCTTTGCTGCTAGTGATTTATCTATATTGATACTAATGAATGTTGCCGGAGTCGGCAACTACGTGGTGCTGACTCCATCGCATGGTCCTTGTTCACTCTGTGTTTGATGCTCACTGCGCGAGTGCCAGTTGTGCTCCAGTTTTTGGATTCGGGTAGGGGAATCAAGGCTTGCTTGCAATTATGGTCGAACGTCTTAACCTGGTCAACTCTAGTAAAGATTCGGCAAGGGAGGTTAATTCTTAAGGAGAACGGAAGAAGGGGTCAAAATTATATATAATTTTAATGTTACATCTGTAATTTTATTTTATTTTATTTCATTTCAATTCTTTTTACTTTCTCTACTATGTATAGTCAGCCGGGGAAGTATTGCATTCCACCCATAAACTCGATACCGAGGTTTCACCGAAAATATATGTTTTGAGGCTCCCTGAATCCAAATAAAGCGTTTTTGGAAACATGTTTACATCTCTGTCTGTGTGTCTGTGAACCATATAACTAAAAAACGTAAAGTCGGATAAGTGCCAAACTGGGTATTTTGGTTTAATATCTTTGAAAAATGCGCCACAATGATTTTCAACAAATCTTTCCGCCATAAACTTCTCTTTACATGGAACATTTTTAAAAATTTTTGGTTTTATAAAAACTGAATCCAAGGATTTTGATTAAAATGTCATACATGAAAGATATTTACATTGGAAATAAAATTTATAACTTGAATTTTCGGGCAATAGCCTGTGAAGTCCTCTTTATTCGGAAGCAAACTTGTATAATCCTGTATATCTGGTAAACGTTAAGGGATAGACAAAAACGTTCTACACAAACAAATGGAGATCTCTTTCAAACACACAACTTATTTAAAACAAGTTGTTTTTGTGGTATAAGCCGTTATGAGATATGTGTTAATAAAGATTGGAATGTTTTATTACTTAACCAGTCTCTTAAGGTCCTTTCAACATTAAGTTATTTCTCGCGATGTCGTGGAAGAAGTATGGAATTTGAAGGCAGCATATAGCGTCCAGTTGTTAAACATTTTATTGTTTCTGTTCTATTTGTACCTACAAAAATGTGTAATGTAACTATTTTTGCAAATGTTTATTTGGATTAAAGTGTAGTAGATAGAAAGGTAAGCTTGAGTAAGAATAACTTGAATATCCTATAGTAAACGATAGAGGGTTTAGAACATCATGCGAATGTGTCCTATCAGATTTTTTCTTTTTCTGTGTGTATAGTAGTCAATAATTCTGTTAGTTTGCTGTCCTTGTTTCTATTGCTTTCGTTTCCCCCATTATTATAGTACGAGGTAACCTAATGTATATCGCACTTAATATTGCAGTCTTTCTGTAAGATTCCAAGGAAATTAGGTCCATGGGATTATTGTTTTGCGACTGTAGTATGAAACTGTTTGACAATAAATGTCATCCTCAATCTTCTTATTTTTCTACTACTACTTACACTACTTTAGACTCGTCAGTACTTTTTTTAGTTCTATTTATACTCCGCCTTTAACTGCATTAGGCTTATTGGCGGCCTTTTCTTTGGAACCTATTGCCTATTGCAGTGGTGTAACTCTTGTCGTTGGCATTCTTGCACTTTGGTTTTTAATCACTAGATCATACGCACATTCATACTTCTAGACTCTAGGGAGGATAAGGAATAATATTGCTAGAGAAAAATTCCCTCCCCCCAGCCGGGAATCGAAGCCGGGATCCCTAGCACAACTTGCAGGTGCTCTACCGACTGAGCTCGGGGCCAGCCATCGTAGGTATGACACTGCTGAATGTGGACGTTATACTTGTTGACTTTCTATAAGTGCATAGTGGGATGAACTCGGAAGAGGTTTCCAGTAATATAAACGGCAAAGTATCACCTTCATAAAATGGAAATAAACAGTACTCCGTTTATTAATAGCAAACTACAAAGAATTCATTTGTTCCATTCAGATAAACGTATTACCTTTGAATAACCACTTATAACTTGGATAAAGGTATTCAATATTTGAATATTGTAGCAGAATATGTGATGCCGCAATGATCGTGCAACAGTTTTAAGCAGAAATGTAGCTGGTACCCTTTCCCGTTGTCTCCAACCTCTGCTGTTGATTCTGCTGCCGGCTGCTCCAGTGGTTGAGCTATGAGTATTTTCCCTCAGTGTATTGTGAACCACAACACTAGTTTAACTTTACTGAGAAATTCAGTGTGAACTAATATTTTGGTTCTTGAAGTGAGTTTCCGACCGTTTGAAAAAATAATCTGATTCTGAATCGCTGTACTCGAAACTATAAAACTTGAATAATTATACCTGCTAATTTCTGCAGGATCAATTTACTTTTTGAAATAACCGTTTCCGCAATAAAATAAACTAGAGACGTAACTCGCCGTAATTCGCTAAAATGTTGACCCAATAGCCGCTTCTCACACAAGTGTGTCACTCCGCGCTTAAAATATGAAATGATCAAGTACCATTGGCGGTACCAGAGAAGAGAAATTAATATGTACTCAACTGTGTGTACAAACGTTGATCCGTACCAATGTGGTGCCAGAGAAGAGAGTAGCCCTCGGATTTAGATGCACGAATATTTATTAATTTTAGCTCCGCCTACATATTGTTCCCCCAACAACGTGATTTTTCACGCGCACAGGGAATCTACAATTCATAAGTGTTCCTACGTCTCTGACTGTGTTACTAAACGACGCTGGCTAAATTCTAAGAATGTGAATCTCTTTCTCCTTTCCAGAACTTCTGCCTATGTGATTGCAAACATACTGAGCCTATAATCTAATTGCGTTCCCAGAAATCCTTAAGCTAATGTTTTCACAATGATTAACTAACATGACTCCTAATTACCTCCATCTTTCCTGACAAACATTTCAACTCAAACTTCTTATTATAAACTGATTTAATGTACAGAAATTATTTATAGTAATTATTTCTCTATTTTCGTGTTATATTTTATTTAATTACTGTAAATTCCCGTCGATAATTGCTGTATCAACGGACAAAGAAATAACAAAGAATATCTCGTAAATGGTTAACGCCACAATTTGATGAATTATGTGCTTTAACGAGATCTAATTTTATCTTTATGTAGTAAGATTTTTCTATCCCTTACAGTTTACCGATTATAGCAAATATTCAAAATGAAGAGGGCTTTACAGACTATTCGCAGAAAATTCAATATATATATATATACAATGGGTACCTATATTTTGTATGTTTTTTTTTCTCATTACAAAATGGTTTATAAAAAGCTGTTAATTTTGTGATGAATAAGGAAACGCAATAAAAAAATATTGATTCCCAATTACGAAACGTAACTTGATGACCATCCATGGGTGGTCCAACCATTCATTGCGTTCTTCGTACACAGCCATTCAAAATTTTCGTTGTTATCTTACGCTGTTCTAACAGCAATTTCAAAGTTCTTTATACAAATGTTGTTTATTTTTATGAGGCATGAAAAAACAACATAAAACGTAGGTTCGCGTTTAAAAAAGTTAAATTAGCCCTAAAATGACCATTACAACCTTCTCCAAATAAAACACAACTAATGGCATTTATTTTCCCATATAATATCAAGCAACGTCTATTAAAAATATGTTTTTCTACAACTCTTAATTTATAAGATACTTTACAGTCTCAACTTAAATGGACCAACCTGTGTATATATTATTTATATTGAATGTATTTTAATCGCATAGTATTTTAATGAAGTTGCTAAAACATTTTTGAGGAAATAAAATATAATCAGTATTTCCCATGTAAGTGAGAAGACTGTTTGTGGTATGGGGACCTTCTTGTAAATTTTCGCGTCACATCCTTGGGGCTCTGAACCTAATTATCAAATTTTCTATTTAACCGACCTATTTTATGTTGTATACATACATACATATACATACATACATACATACATACATACATACATACATACATACACACATACTACATACATACACACACATACATGCATACATACATACATACATACATACATACATACATACATACATACATACATACATACATACATACACACTGAAGTGGTGTATTTGTTAGTTAGCTGTAAGATGCTTCAAGTTTATATGCACCACGTATGGGAGCCAATTTGTCGCGGTCACTTCGTGTTATCTTATTTCTGAGCGCCTGTTATTGTTTTACTACTTTGAATGTTGGGTTCATTGTCCTCCGGCTAGCTATTATTATTACGCAGTCGAGCATATCTCTTGATCAAGGTGTGTAAACGGAAAGGATTTGTTACTGAAAGATAACACTGATAAAAGAATTTGTTTTTACACTTTTATTGTCGTCACACATTATTCAATTTCACATATTGATTCTTGATACACGCCAGACTGAAACCGTTATATTTTCTGTTACTATAATAACTTATTTACTGCACATTATTAATTCGCGTACTTTAACTTTACGACGCGAGAGATTTTTTAGAATTGCGCGACGATTCTCTTAAACTTTGTGACGTATTCTGATGAACTAAGCGACGTTTAACTTCTGAATGATTCTGTTGGACTGGACAATACTACCTCTAGCTTTAGCTTTTTATACTCCCTCACTCTAATATGCCTAAACATTATAACCGAGCTGTTATTGGTTATTAAAACGCGCCAACATTAGCGTCTATTTTTATATCCAACCAAGAATTACGAAAACATATGCTCTAAGGAAGAAATTCCCGCCATTTCTAAGAAAAGCGCGCCAATCTGACGTTATTTGCTTGTCTCTAATAATTGATAAACAACTCACCCCCTCACTCATTGTTACCCGCTCTTATTGTCAGTTTCAGTGACGCCGTGTAAACTTATTTCCTAACAATGCATATAATTAACAAACATCTCAAATCAATGTCATACAATAATACTTATTTACACTACAATCACTCTGGCATTTACATTTTTGTGATACAAATTACTGCCACAACACATACATACGTACATACATACATACGTACATACATACATACATACATACATACATGCATACATACATACATACACACATACATACATAGAGATACCCAATCGGATGTTTTTCCAGATAAGTTCTTTTCATGGGCATCAAAACATGCATTTCTGGTGGTCTCGATATCGATATTTTGGATGGATACAATACTGCTTCCACTTACTATGGGTAACCCGTAAAGTAAAAATATATCTCCATAAAAAATATATATGTTACACTCACATGACGTTCTCTACTCTTGTACAAACCATTCTTACAAACGCTTATTCTCCATATGCTTCATGTTAATAGAGATATCGAGATGTTAATCTTATTCCTAATTTTCTTGTAGATGCAAGGAGAATTGGTAGGCTTTAAGCGATAGTCAAATATTTTAAGAGCTGATTGCTATGTGGAGTATTCCATTCTCTTTGCATTACCAGGACAAAAAAATGAATAACGAATTCGCATTTGTGAAAAATTGTAAGTATTGGAAAATATTAGAGCAAAATTTCGAAAATGGTACACTTAACAAAAAAATGTATGTGACATACAATGTGTATTTTAACGCGATCTACATTTTTTGTGTAGTAAAATTTTGTCTCCCTTATGGTTTACCAGTTACGCAAAAGTCGTTCACAATGTAGAATACTTTTGGAGACCTTCCCAGAAAATTCCAGATATACATTTTATTCGTCATGAAAGTATTTTAAATATATGACATTTTAATCAAAATTATTATTAGAAAATTAAAATCTTCGAAAAATGTTCCATGTAAAGCGTAATTTGGGGTGGAGGATTTTCTTGAAAACCTTTGTATGCATCTCTGGAAGATACTGAACCTAAATATCAAGTTTGGTGTTTATCCGACTGTTCGTTTATGAGGTATGCTGTTCACAGACAGATATACAGACAGACAGACACACACACGGACATGTTTCCAAATATGTTTGTATTTGGATTCAGGGGCCTCAAAACATATATTTCCCGTGAAATCTCGGTATCGAAAATTATGGGTGGAATACAATACTTCCCTACTTACTGTACGAGGTAGAGAAAGTAAAAAGAATGAACCAATATAAGCACATATGATTCATAACTCTATACAGCACTTAAATGCCCCAGATCCCGCCGATGACGACCATGAAAGAATACATTGTTCTGAACTATAGATTCTCGTTATCTGCAAAAAGATTAACAATTAAGGAAATCAACCACAAAGCGTTGATATAATTTTCCTGTGCTACTCCTCAGTTGCATATACCCATAGAGGTCAACAAATTGCAGCAGTTAGCGGTTACATTGCACAACATGCCTAAGTCTTAGAAACTTAGGGGTAGTTTAGTAGTTTCGTTTTCAGCTCTTGTACTGATGATCCTCGGTTCGATTATCGGTTCCAGGGTGGAGATTTGCTGTCGGCCCTATCCAATGTTCACACTTGATTAGATCTTTTGAAGTGTCCCCAAAGTATTTCGGTGTCCACGGTGAAAATACACGAGAATGTTCTGATATATACTTAACTTTATAATTAACGTAGGAAGTGCTGAATAAAAGGTATGCAAACAAATTGTTTTCTTGTCGAAATAGGATGTAAAGACTTTTTTTGACAATATTATATGCTTCGTATCAAAGGATGACCGATGAAGCACGTTTCTTGAATGTTCAATAAATATTGAGTTAAGTTCCTTCGTTAAGAATAAATTCTGTATAAGTGGCAAATCGCAATAAATAGCCAAACTTTCTGTAGGGAAAACTGTAAGGACAATGTTTATTTATTTACAAATTTCCGTTCTTAGTATTAGACTACTTAGAAATATTCGCTGTTAATATTTAAGTTTTCTAAAATTTTAAGTCCAATATGCTTGTAAGTGGCTTTAGTTTATTTCTCATTAGCTCTTTGCTATCATGCATTCGCGTCTTTCATTAACGGACATTTATGGAAATCACCTGTGCACACTGTAAAACGTGATTACCTAACTGGAGCCATTTCTACACGGTTATTATCAATAACATCAAATACAAAGAATATAAATTTTATTTCAACTAAAACGCGATATAGAGATTCAAACGGAAATAAATGTTTAAGGTCCCCTGATTCCTAAAAGTCACTTTTGGAATAAGGTCCCTGTGTTTGCCTGAAAATAAATAGCATAAATAAACCACGAATTCTTAGATAAATACCAATTTCGGGGTTTCAGTTCAGCATCTTCCAAAGATAAGACACGAACATTTTCAAGAAAGTCCCCCTCAATCCTAACTACCCTTTATATGGAAAAAATTGCTTTTATTTTCTCAAAAACAGTCTAATGCTTATGATTACGGTGCGATATATTTAAGATATCTTTCGTAAGCTACTGTTATGTATTTATTTCTGTCTGTATCTTTGTATCGAGATGTAATTCATTTAATAAAATGTTTAGGACATCCAGGTTCTCTTTTCATTATATCTCACAATATACTTCTCTTCGGCGGCGCCGTGGCCGAGCGGTTAGATCGCTCGCCTCCCATCTAAGCGGCCCGGGTTCAATCCCAGGGACCTGCATGTGGGATTTGTGGTGGACGAAGCGGCGTCTGGGTGGGTTTTCTCCGGGTTCTCCGGTTTCCCCCGCCATTCATTCCACCAACTGCTCCATCATCACCTTTCCTTTCATCCATTTCACCAACATTTCGTTTCATCTACTTCCTTCATCCCATACCAGGCATCGGGCTGATCACCCATCCTGGATGCTCTGTCTGATCCATGAGTGTCTGCTCCTCGACGGGCCTCTGACCCCAGGCACCCGCTTGTAAGTCCTGGGGGGTGTAAGTCCTACATAAGAGGAGGGTAAACAGATAATGAATGAATGAATACTTCTCTTCACCTTGTCAAATGCCTTTCCATAGGTAATCAAAACCAAGATGTCTTTCTACTTTCTAATTCAATTTAACTAATAATATTTCAGTAAACTTGTTTCATAACGTATACAGACCATCCCCACCTAACGTGCTCCATACATTTTCAAATTGGGACTGTTACTTGGAGGCATAGTTAGGTTTGTGATTTGTTCACAAGTTACTTTCGTTTATTTTAGTTCGTCCAATATTCTGACGGAAGCCCTTTCCGTCTCTACCAGATGTGACGTAAGGTCATTTTGTCCAAACCAGTGCCTATACCAGAGGTGACGAGGACGAGGACGTGGCTCAGGGATGTCGTCTAGAAGGTTTTATGCGGGTAGGGTGGTGAAAGGGTCTGATTCCAAGAGAGACTAATCTTCTGATTACTAGTCCAAACTACATTGCAAGAGGGAGAGCGACAGAATTTGTTTTTACTTTGTAGACGGAGAAGGTTGCGGCGTTCCGTCTTTGTCGTGTCTAGGGCTACGTCGAAGCCATAAACTAGCACAAAATAAGTTTAAAGAGCTGACTCTCGCAGAATCCTGCAAGACAAGTGATAGGCAGAGACCCAACCTTTAAAAACTTCTTAGAGTTTAATACCGAAGAGTATGCTGACTAGTACTTTAGCCATCACTGATGTATGCGGGTGTCGGCATGATTTGCATAATGCATCCATGTGTCGAACATGAGGCGATCACTCCCAGAAACATCATACCACTGAACCATTGCTTACATAAGCATCCGGGAATTGATTCGCAAGAATTCTGAAGCCAATTTCATAGATACACTTATACAATTTTTCCCTGTATATCCCGAACTGTAAACGAATATATTCATCACATCCTTATAAAATTAAACTGTAACCGTCACGATATGCTATATTTCCATTGTTAGGTATGCTAGCAATTTTCTTGTCACTTCATGATTTTGTGACATTTAAAACATAGCCTTCCATGTCTTAATTAAAACTCAAATAAGCCATTCAATGCGTGTTAAAGAAAGTCCTCATGTACTCCAGCAAACCAACTCGAGCACTTTTAAGCAAATGCAGTGGAAAATTAAGCATGTATTTTTTGTAGATGACGTTACATCGGTAGAGATTATCTTAATGCCACGGGAGAGAAGGGAGTTGAAAATAATGAATTCTTAAGTGGCACAACGTTGCTTTAAGATGAGGATACTGTGACATTTGGCTTGGCAGAAATCAGATGTTGCCTAGAATCTTCCAACCACTTACTCCCTTTTTGTACTGATAGGTCTACTTTACTTCTCATTACAGATGGAGCTGGGTTTCCGCTTGACTCCAGAGGTAATTTCTAAAAAATGAACGATGAGAGGGGGGGTAGAAGCGAGGGGAATGGAGTGACACTCTAAACTCTGCCCATTAACTGTACGAAACTTTCGAGAAGCAGCAGCGAAGCTTGTTTGGTTTGAAAGAAATAAAAACCTCAAGTTTATGTAGAACCAGTTAATGTGACAATCTGTTTAATTTTTACTGCCTCAACACTAGATGCAATCTGAAGAGCAGTTATGCAACGGAAGGCAAAGTTGAAATATGAACCCGTTCCTGCAATTTGCTCCGCTCAGTTAAGTGTGGCTATATGGAGGGATTTTATCGCCCTGTCGTTCCAGAAATGAGCTTTTCTGCAATTCCAAGTAAGTACAACTGCTGCACTCACATCTTGTCATAGAGACAGAGAATTCAAGTAAAATGGAAAGAGAGCTGTATCTTTCCTTTTGGAAACTTAAGTCCAAAGATTGACTGGGTTTACCAAAAATCTCGCAAGAAAAGTTTTATGTATTGCATTCTCATGGCATACATTACAAAATATAGAATATTGTCATAACGAGTTTTCAGATTTGTTCGGCCTTTACCGCCAGTCGGTTTAAATAGGTGTCATTAGTTCAGCGAACCCCTTATCTCAAAGGGGAGAAACGGATTGCATACGCTTCCGGATGATGTACTGTTTTTTCACTAGGACATTTTGTCCGTTCTTTGCACGCGAGATGGAAGTGACCATCGATCACAGAGGTTGCATGGCTGAGTGCTGAGCCAAGACACTCAACTCTACAAAACCCATCCATTTATTTGAGTTACCTATCAACATACATACTGAGATTGCGAGTTTACGAGACGCAAGCGAAAGAAGTTCCAAATGTAAATACTGGAAAAGTACAAGTCCCATTTCACTAAGATGACCTCAACTGTTGACATCCACCCCTTGCACACATCTTTCGCTAGTTCTCTGCCACAGGTACTGGTACTAAACTTACTTCAAAGTATTGACGTCAAGCGCAGACAACCGGCTGGCTGCAACGGCCGAAGACCCCATATATCTTCTTACAAACAATTATAACTAAAGTTTATTTTTTATCTACTTCATGTCAATCGAGATTGACCTTTGCAGTAGCCTCATCATACATTTCGTTGTAAATACAAGGGTTTAGAGGAAACCAATCGAATTCAATAGGTTTAAAAATGGGTCTCTCTATGCTGCCCTTCAAATTATATACTGTTTCCATGAAAGTACGAGAAGAATTTGAATAGCGAAAACATTTTAAAAAACACAAAGTATTGAAGAATTCACAGCAATAGTAATACATATCTTGGAAATGCTGATGCCCCAAAAAACTTAATTTGGCTCAACGTGTGACGGGAGAATTGTTCTACGTCCAACATCTGTGGCATATTTTTTGAAGTACAGCTTCAAACTTTTGGTGTAATATGTATTTAGAATTATTTATGATGATTTATTGTTGGAAAAGGTTTTATTAACATAATTTAAACCTTATAATTAATTATCTATTCATTTATTTGCTGCTCATGTAGAAAAACGCAAGGCAGCCAAATTCTCCATCTTGCATCACTCAAAGCAAGCAGCCAAAACTTCTTTTTATCACTAAATTACACTAACTATATAACTATATACATTGTTCCTAAATTATGCCGACTGGCTATGTACACCAAACACTAACTCGTTAATTTAATTACGCCTAGCCACACTTTAACTAAACCTAATCACTACACCACAGGTTAGACATGCCTATTGTTTTCCATTAGTTCCTGGAATGGGTCTCTGAACGGTTTTTAATGTCAAGATGCCACAAATACTGACAAATGTGAGCATCTAGGTATTATCTGTATATTGAGGTAAATCGACAGATTCGTCTTATTAATTGGAAGAGCCAACTCTTAAACTCTTATTATTTGTAAGAATATCTCTAAGAACATACAAACTTTCCTTCTCGCACTACAATACACTCTACTTCACTGCATGACCATGATTGTTAAGCAATAAATCCGGAGAGAATTTAATGAACCGGTCAGGACTTTTCAAAAGTGACCGGTTACTAATTACTTCAAAATTGTTGTGCACATTTATGGGAATCTTTTTCATAGGTTGACTAACGTTAAAAATGAAGCACATGCTGGCTGCTATGCAAGAAGCAATAAAACTAGTAGTCATCGGTCCTTTCAGTCTGCTTGCGCATGCGCATTGGAGAATCTTCGAATTTAAAAAATGTCTCTTGCCTCACATGTTCGAAAGTATCTCCATTCATTGCAATTGAGAAAGGAGTTGCATTGTATTTACGTTGTTTGCCCCACGTATGGGCGCCAATTTGAAATGAGGTTATATTTTTGTAGGAGTTGTATCTTATTTCAACTATTGGGGAGCCGAACTTGTAGTAGTTGCAACTGCACATATGGTAAACAATTTCCGGTAGCCTTTGCCCCAATTTTTAAAAAATATTAACTTTTTAATACCTTTGACTTTAAATGTTATATATTTATGTTTGCCTCGGCTGCGTCAGTATTATTGTTTGAGACACGTTTCTCTTAGTAAGGTTGTGATGCGACCAGAATGTAGGCTTACACAGATTATAATTTTACTTTACTCCTTTTATTAATGCTTGACACGATTTAAATAACACTTCACTGATATAGAGAGCTGTGAGATTCTTTTTATTAAACACTTGCACTTTTTAACACGTAAACTTATTTTTCGTCTTACACGAATACGTATTAAATCTCTCGAGGACGCATCTTGCATCCGGTTACAATCACTGTCTGCAGGCAACTGACTTCTGTATTCGTAAATGTTTCTCCTTTTCCGTTTCTGATTGGCTATTCCTACTCCAATAGAATACCTTCATTTAACTAAAGCTTTTTCTGGTTGTTGATTGGCTATTTTATGAATTGTTACTAAAATTAAATTATTGTTACTCCAATAATCAGAAGTAGTATTATTAAACTCACAAACTCATTATTGCCTCAAGATTAACTCATTGTTACCTCATTGTTAGGGACGTTTGACTTGTTATTCTTACAGCTCCTACATTATTAAATTACGTAATGCATTCACATAACATTATTGAACATGTTTACAATAATATAAGCATATGCAATGACCGTTACATACATTTTACAAATTATTACATCACACATTTCTTCAAGGCGGGCTGTTATTGAATTTACATATTATATAATTTGACTGAAATCATTTGTGTTAAAAATACTGCCTCACAATAAATTTTGTGATTTTTTTTGTGTAGTACGCTTTTTCTTTACCGGTTATATAAAATTGAAAAATATTTCTTCAGAGGCTATTTTCGGAAAATTCAAGATATAAGTGTTATTTTTAACGCAAGTATCTTAAATATATTTTGGTGTTTTAATCAAGACCGGAATAGCTATTTTTGAGAAAATAAAATAATATTGAAAAACTATCCATGTAAAATGTAGTTTGGAATGGGGGAGTTTCTTGAAACTATTATGTCATATATTTGGAATATATTGAACTTAACTACCAAGTCTTCGTTGTCTGGCTATGCTCTTCACACGCACACACTGACGCAGAGTTTTCTATAAAAACACTTGTTTTGGATTCAGGGGTTCCCAAACATTTATTTCTGGTGAAACCTCATTATGGAATTTTTATATGGAATACAATACACACTCTGTCTGGTAGGTACGAAATAGAGAAAGAAGATTACAACAGTTAAACAACTCGTCCATTATAAAAGAAAGCAAATCACATTGTAGCCAAGGTTTAATTGGTGCAGATGATGTAAACTTCGTTGTAATCCAAGGAAGTGAGTTTTATTTGCATCCTGTTTTATATCAGCGGGGGAGTTCACAGATTTAAGCTTTCTTTTGACGCCTAAGGCTTTCATTTTACCATACATTTTCTTTTTAAACCGTACAATAAGAGCTTCACGACCAAGTTATGAAGCCATAGTGTTGGGCCTTAAGCAGATAGCAGAGGGCGATGAGCGATGTAATATTTAGCAGCTAGGAACCTTATGGTCGGCCACAATACCAAGGAATTTCATTATCTAGGGTGTAGGTATATGACTGGTCGCCGTTCAGCTCTACCAGTATTCTTTCCCCTCGGTGATTTCCTTTCGTTACCATTTTACGACTGTTCCATAACATCTGGAGCCATAAAAAGGATGCTGAATGCGGCTGGACCAGAAGTGTAATGGGCACACGTGCCATAACGGCGTCTTCTCCTGCTCGCTCAAGATTTGACCTTAAGTTCTTTTACTGTGATCCTTAGAGGATTTCTTGGGTGAATCTGCGTGCATTTGCTGCGAAATACTACTTAGATCTCTCGAAGTATACAACATATAGATCACCCTTTTAGGTGAAAATGCATTAATAATTTTCCGTCATTTGCTGCAGCAGCATTTTTAAAAACTAGAAGTGTTATTTTTCAGAACCATCTGGAGCATGCTCCTATTCGTTGTATGTACTAGTCGGTAACGATATGAATGCGTGTGGTGGGAAGAAGAACTAAACGATTACGAAACAAGTGGGCGGGATATCGGAAAGACAATCAGGTAAAGAAACCTGCCCATTTCCGAGTTGTAAATTTCCCTATCGCCTTGCCTCTCACTCCCCTCTGATTCCTAGCCTTAGTTGTCAACAAAACACAGTGGCGCCCTCCTCCAAGCGCATTCACATAGTGGCCGACTAGTACTGTTGGCTAACTATCACTTTTGGTTCGATGAAAACAAATGCAAGGTTGCCAGTCTGCTGCAGGGAACGGGGTTAGTAGGAAATGTCTTTTTCTCTCCTCGTTCAGTGGTGTAGCAGTTGAATTCAGCTCCCAAATACCAGAAGAAGTGATGGTTTGTCAATGAAGCAGTTGCAATTGAAATGTGTCGATATCCCTCAACTATACTGAAAATTTATATTTTTGCGTAGGAAAGGTTATGCTGTGTGCGGGGAAAGGTCTGCAGAAAGGCAATACCAAAATAAACATTTTGAGGATCGGAAAAGGAGTATGTTATTATGCAATAAAAGGTATTAATGTCTTCGATAATATTCACTAAAATATATTCACCAAATTTTCTACCTTATATATTATATTATTATGTATTATTATTAATATTATTATTGGTTTATTTGAAAATATATTCAGATACAGGAATGAAGGAGAGAAGCATTGCTAAAATGAGTCCAGGGTCCATTGAGATGAGAGTTCCCTAAATCTGTCTTGTAAAGATAACCCTTACCCAGGCAAATCGCTCCATTCGAGACTCAAACATGGGCATTCCAGAAGATAAGGCACGCTATCTCCTGAACACCGAAGTGATGAAGCAACTTTATTTTCAAATCTAATGCTGGTGCTCGTAGAAGAAATCATTGTTATTATTAGCGTTTGTATCATTAGTATTGCTATAATTATTAAAGGTAGATTTTTCAAAAGTAGTGGTAGTGAGCGAAATTCAAAGCAGGGCAATACTTGTAATGGTTTATCTTATGAAACTATTATGACTGCATTCCAAGCCCTTCTTCTACGAGCTGACAATATTCGTAATATATAAGCACATTTGAAACTAGTTCACGTTTCTCAATACACCAATGTGACGGGTATTAAAACAAGAAAAGAAAAATCCTCACGTTATTAAATTCCAGCCATGCAAACTGCAAATAGTCCATTGCGTCATTCCTCTTTCTACATAGGTATACGAGTATTTTGATTAACGCAAATAGCTTAGCAGTAATAAAATCCTTAGCTAAATCCATATTTTCAAGAGCGGAAAATATCTGGAATACTTTCTTACATCGGGGAACTATAACATCTCTTGTTCTGATAAAAAGAGAGAATTTCTAGTCATGAATAACCTACGTACTTATTGTATTGTGTTCATAGAACAGGTTTGCCCTTAAGACCCTAGACATAATTATTATTGTTGCAATGATACACCGTTTTTTTTTTTTACTTTCTCTACTACGTATAGTAAGTAGGGGAAGTATTGCATTCCACCCAAAAATTTGATAGCGAGATTTCACCGGAAATATATGGAAACATGTCCGTGTATCTGTCTGTGTGTCTATGAACAGCATAACTCAGAAAGGAACAGTCGCATAAACACCAAACTTGGTATTTAGGTTTAGTGTCTTCCAGAGATGCGACACGAAGGTTTTTAAGAAAACCCCCCACCCCAGATTAGCCTTCATATGGAAATTTTTTCGAAAATTTTAATATTATCAAAAATGGCTCAAACGATTTTGATTAAAATATTATATGTTTAAGATATTTTCATGACAAATAAAATGTATATCTCGAATTTTCTGGAAATGTCTCCAAAAGTATTCTTCATTGTGAACGACTTTTGTATAACTGGTAAAACATACGAGATAGACAAAATTTTACTACACAAAATGTAGATCGCGTTAAAATACACAATTCATATCATATGCATTTTTTTCTTGAGTGAACCATTTTCGAGATATTGCTTGTTATTCCCTTAAATTTGTCAATACTTATACTTTTTCTCAAATTCGTTATTAATTTTTTTTGTCCTGGTAATGCAAAGAGAATGGAATACTCCACATAGCAACCAGCTCTTAAAATATTTGACTATCGCTTAAAGCCTACCAATTCCCCTTGCATCAACAAGAAAATTAGCAATAAGATGAACATCTCGATATCTCGATTAACATGAAGCATATGGAGAATAAGTGTTTGTAAAAATAATTTGTACAGGAGTAGAGAAAGTCATGTGAGTGTAACACATCAGAATGTTTTTTTTTAAATCGTGTCTACCGATATCAATTTTAAATGAAATGAAATGGTGAGTGTTATGACATTGTTGTGAAATAAGTTAAGATAGTGAACTTCTTGTTCCCCTAATTTTTATCCGAAAACTTCACTTCAGTTTTGTTTAAGATATGTAGTTTGTTAGTTTTTAAAACGTGTAATTAAATCAATGCAGTTTAATTCCTTATGATATTAATTTGAGGATCATAATATTTAAATCGGTAATGAAAATGAAAATTATTATGTATGTATTAACACACATTTTCGTTTCGCTTTCACAAAACAGCATTTCGCAAAATGTAGGGAGTGCAAACCTGGGATTAGTTTGACATCCATGGTGTTCCTAAGAATACATCGCACCCATGCTATGTGAGTGAAATAATCATTAAAATGATTGTAAGAGAGATGTGAAAACTTTTAAGCTTTCAAATACCTAATTAATAGTGAATACAATAACCAAATAATCGAGCGGGATTGTTCAGGCGGTAAAGTCTGTGGTCCGCTTTCGGGAGGTCCGGGTTCAAATCTCATGGGCCGATCAATCTGCCTGAGAGTTTTTCGTGGTTTTCCTCAGTCGCCAAGGTAAATACCGCATTGGATATTTAATACCATGACCCAAAGTTCCATCTTAAGTCTAAAACAATAGTAAAATGAAAAATAAGTGGTAATAACGAATACTATGCCATCTATCTACAGACAAGGTAAGCAGTTAGACAGCACAGCATGAAGCAGGGGTTACAGGAATGAGACCTAGAAGGCTAACTGTCCATCACATGTCTTTCTAAGAGATATCCACCAACAGAATCGTCGCGATATGACCAAAGAGTTAAAGCGACGTAAAATAAAATAGATGAAAAAAAATAATCAAATAAAAGGTCACGGCATTTATTATTCATATGTAGACCTTTTAGCCTAGGTAATATTAGCCATAAATTTGAAGTTAAACTGGCTAGTTCTCTCTCTCCCTGTGTCTCTGTTTCTCTTCCGTTCAACTCTATGATAGACATCAGATTAGGATTTTGTTTTATTATTTAATATTTATTTTTTGTTCGTAAAACTTAGCTAATATATTAAATTAGCTTGGAAGAACTAAATTAAAGCAATTTTTCTGAAACTAGGAAATTTCCACAAATTAAAATACGCTAAGGGTAAAATTCCAGTGTACATGATATTCTTATGGAAAATTAACGTCTTATAATGTTCTGATACTCCTAATACCTAATACTTAAATCCAGCTCTTAAGAACAGGGGGACATTAATTCACCAAGGAGAAAAGGGTAACTTGTTTCTATCCAAGAAAGAATATTCACTCCCGATCAATAACCACTTCGCAACGAAGCCTTTAAATGCCGAAATAACTACCTAGAAGACTATCAGTAATCACGTTTTCTCTGTTGCAGCTGAAAAATGCTCTTAGCAGTCATTTAAGCTTCCTTTACTTTTTTTCTTCACGTTTCTCTTTTTCTGTATCCGGTAATTAACTATAGATAAAAAGTTGGCAGCGTGAAAGTTTCTGATTATTGAGAGTTATTTCAAGTGATAGTGTCAGACAGTTCTTTTTGTTAAAAAAAATAAAAAAAAAAGAAACTTCATTCTTCTTGAATCTCAATTCCAATGCAGGTTTAGCAATTTTCCACTCGCCGAATTCTTGAGATCGATGTAATGGGCCACTGATTTTCTGATATAAATGAGCAAAGGCGAACTTTTTTCTTGAAGCTCATTGCTTTACTTCCAGCTGAGTGAATGTGTAAGGAAATCTGACGCTCTGCGTTATGATGAGCCTCCGCACCCTCGGGCTATCCAACAAGAATTCGCTCAATAAAAGTATATTTGCTTTGTAAATTATTAAAGATAGGGCAGTCTCCTTTGAAGTGTTCGAGCTACGAGCTCAAAGTAAGTTACCTCCACGATAAAAAATAACAAGAAACACAAAATTAAAGCCTTTCAAGAACGTAGTTTGTGTTTATATGGCTAACGAACAATACTTCAATTAGTTTTACACGTACGTTTTAATTATTATTATTATTATTATTATTATTATTATTATTATTATTATTATTATTATTATTATTATTATTATTATTATTATTATTATTATTATTATTATTATTATTATCATCATCATCATCATCATCATCATTATCGTCATCATCATTGACGAGCGAGGTGGCGACTCGAGAAGTTTCAATCCCCACTGACCTCCCACTTTGACCCATGAGTTTTTCGTGGTTTCCCCGGTCGACAGGCAGTAGTGAGCTGGGACGGTTCCTGTTCCACCAAGACTCTCTTTCTCATTTTTTGTACCCATCATCTTCCTCGTCATCTGTTACAGGGTTGTAGGACCAGACGACGGTGTTCAGCTGGTTGTAACTGCCGGTGGCTTTGCGCTCTATGGCGGCTTCTTCCTGACATTCTTAACCCTATATGTTTCTTAACTCTAGGTTTGTTAACTATAGGTTTTTAAATAAAACGCCGTTGATGTTTTATTTGTTTACATTGAATCGTAAAGATGTTAACGTTTTATTTCTGTTTTTATATAGTTTTCCGTCTTTAGCAGTTAAAGTAATGTAACTACGTATCTTTTAATACTTAAGTTGAATTTATTTTTTGCTCTTGCTTCATTCAGACCCAAAAAGCAGTGTTTCGGCATTAGTCCCTTTCTTGGAATATTATGATTATGTTTGGCAGGAAGCGGACGGGAATTTTCACACTTAATTGCACATATGCTAATATTGCACTTCTGGAAACCTCCAGGAGGAAGAGATTAAGCGAAGGACAGAGGGCAGTTGTTCTGGGGCGCAGACTAGGACACAAGCTGAGCGAAAGTCCGCAGATGTCACATAATCGGCAGTACTTCGCACAGGCCTACCTCTCCCCGCGGACTGTTCCCATTCCGAACGCCAGGTCTGACTGTTTAAGAAAGGAATTCCACCGCCATACGTCTCGCTCGCCGTCCACTCGCCTGATCCTTCAATCCTGAAATATGAATGGAAATGAAATTCCAGGAAAATTCGTGGTACTACATAATCCATTCCAGCTTTCGCCTACCAACCTGAGAAAACTGTGAAGAAACAGCCGCCCCAACGGGAATCAAATGCGGTACTTCCAGTATGCACATGTTACCGCAGACCCATCCCGCTTGGTTTCAGGAAATATTAGTAGCTTCGCTCCAAGTGCACGAAAGAACTGTTTAGCAAAAGCTACATTTCCCATAATACTGTAGTGACCACCACCATCACAGGTAAAGAATGAGGGATAAAACTCCAAAGAAAGATATTTCAGAATATGAATGACAAGTTAGCGTGATAAGTCTGTTTTTTTTTCTATTGAATTGCGGATATTCTTTCATTACTTATAGAAGCTTTTACTTTTACATTCTTCAAACAGAAAACGGTAAATAGTACATTTCATGACATGGATTACAAAACAGAAAGGCATCAGTATTTTGTCTCTAGATAAACTTAAATACCTCTACAATGTTAATAAAACACTAAATGTTTCAGACAGTTTTCAGGCTTACTGATTTATTCCTACAAGCAGATATTATTATCGCTAACTTTTTGACATGCCTAAAGAAATAATTAACTATTGTGCTAGTACCCAGCACTTCCTCTTCAAAGAGCCTTAATTTTTTTTTAGTCAATTTCCAAAAGTGAAGGAGCTTTCAACCATCACGTTCAAGAGCCTAAATCAGTACATTATGGCTTGAGTTTCGAAGTAGATATTTATTTTACGTTATTTGCACCTCGCTTTGGGCACCAAACTTGAGGTAGTTGCAGCTGTTTGCACCACGTATGATACAAAGTTTCCGGTGGCCTTCCCCCAATTTTACTTTTCAGTGGCCTTCAACCCCACGTTTAAAAATCAACTTCTTATTTTTTTTTAATATTTATGTATGTATGCCTCGGCTGCGTCAGTGGTAATTTACAGAAACACGTATCGCTTACCAGGGCTGGAACGGCTAAAGATTGAGGCTTACACAAATTATAATGGTATTGTACTTTGGTTTATTAATCCTTCACACGAATAAATAACACTTTACTCATGTATCTTACTTCAGAGCTGTGAGTTTTTTTTTTGTCATTTGCACTTTTTAACACGTAAACTTTATATTATTCACGCCGTAATGAATTTCTTTTTGTCTCACACTGAATACGTACCGAGCGATTCGCTCGGGAACGCTGTCTAGTAGCGTCTACCACCTAAATTTGTAAATTTGTCTATTTCAGGTCTCTGATTGGCTAATCCTACTCCGATAGAATACTTTTATGTAACTTTTAGCCTTTCTAGTTGTTGATTGGCTATTTATAAACTGTTTTAAATATTACATCATTGTTCCAAGAATTACTAGTGGCACTATTAAACTTTCTAATTCATTATTACCTCAAGGTTACCTCATTGTTAGCAACTTTGGGCTTCTGCATTGTAATTCTGTTTTGTTACTGAGGGTATTTTGCCTCTATTCTCACAGCTCCTACATTATTAAATTACATAATACATTCACATAACATTATTATACATGTACATAATAAAATAAACATAATAAAATGACTATAATATACATTTTACATATTATTACGTGCACATATTGTTTTAAGGCGGGCTGTTATTATATTTTTATATTATATAATTAGACATATCATTTAAGTGATAAAAATACTGCCTCAGAATCGTTGATAATAATACTGGGGATGCGCAATAGATGTGCAAAGGTTGTAGTGTAGGGCAGCGTTGCTCCCTTCCCTATCAAATTAAACTACTGTGATAGGGTTAAATTCAGAAGGTTAAGAGCTTAAGAGGATTTGAACACACCGACCAAGGCTAGGCCTATTGCACCTACTAAACCTTCGGGAGGAACTGGTGAGGTGAGAGGGTACACATGGCTGCCAATTCACGACGACACAGCGTAATGGGCCCCTATACTTTCCGGATAGGAATCCCAGGTTGCCCCTTCGATGCTCTAAGAAGATAACTGTTTCTTACCTGATACGAAATGCTAATATAACTTTTATTTTACATAATCTGAGTGCTTTAACAAGATCTACATTTTCTGTTTAGTGTGATTTTATGTATCTCTTACGGTTTACCAAAAATACAAGTCATTCAGGATGAAAAGGACTCCAGAGGCCATTTGTACTCATTAAAAATATAAATTTTATGTTTCATGCAAAAATAAAGTGTGTCAAAATCAAAATTATGAAGTAATCAAGGCTTTAGAGCCATTTTGTCGAAAATACAAAATAACAAATAAACTGTCCATACAATGGGAATATATGGGAAACGGTTTTTTCTTGAAAATCTTCATGTCTTATCCCTGAAAGATGATAAACTTGAATACCAAGTTTGGAATTTAACCCACTTATTATGTTTTAGTTAGGCTGTTCACCACGCACGTGGAGACCTTTTTCTAAAATTAATATTAGGATTCAAGAAGGCTCAAAACGTTTACTTCTGGTGAAACCGCAGTATCGAAGTTTTGAGTGGAGAGTAGAGAAAGTAAAAACTGGATTTTATAGAGTGTATATGAACATAAATATCCTCGGGCTAAAGATAGTCCTGCGATTGTACCACACTACATTCCGTCTCGCCCCCTCCTCACACATACACTGTGAACGTTCTCGAATTTCCTCAACGAATTTAAGACGGAGCTGTGATACAGGTGGAGTTGTAAAAATACCGTGTAATGCCAAAACCCATTTTGCAATACTGTATTAATAGTACGAATAATAAATACATTATACGCAACCTACATTACCGCAACGATTACCGTTGTGCATGACTACCAGGCGACTCGTATTCATCTTCCAGTAACGTGTTAGGACATGACAATGGAATAATCGTGGCTAACTTAGAAGATTTTAAAACGCAATAAGTATTTCTCGAGACACTTTGTGGACTGCTGCTTAGCATGTATCACCTTCTCCCTGATGGATAGGATTGTGTGGCAAACAACCGTAAGATCGCTGGTATCTAAACTTCTGAATGTACCACCATCATCAGCCGAAATTGGCCTATCCATGGGCGAATCCACACATAAAACAGGAACAAATTTTCTGCGGTAACAACCGAAAAGTTGGTTTTGGTACTATATAATATCCGATACAAAGATGACCGTGCATGAAACAGAATCTTTTGAGAACCCGCATTCCTGAGGTCCTAGTTTCGATTCCCTGTGACCGCCAACTCTGACCACGGGTTTTTTCGTGGTTTTCCCCTGGTATCCTGGTATCCCCTAGTCGAGTGCTAGGGTGCTACATTCATTTTTCCTTTCCCCCATTTCCTCTCATTTCATCTCTCCTTTTTTTAGATAATAAGGTATTTGGAAGGAAAAAGGAAGAGGAATAGGAAGGGTTTTATTCTGGTGTCGCTATTTATTGGGGCATGTTGGCGATAATGGTGGCCGCTAACGCCGAAGCAACCCGGCAAATTGTGGGTAACTGTTAAGGTGGCGGATTTCTCCGCGGTGGTTTGTTAGGTAACTGCCATGGCGGAAGCCCTGACAGACACCTAAGAACAGTGGTGACTTTGATGATCATGTGTGCTTCGAGCCCGGACCTGTTATCCCCGGGCATTCGGTGTTTGTTCAGGGAGGTCTGGACAGCGTTGACGTGTGTGGTAGTGCGGTGGTCCTATGTCGTCTGGAGGCATGATGTAGGGCTGGAGAGTCCTAATCACTCTTGTTGCATATCTGCGATGTTGTGCCGAAGGTAGACATTCCCGTGTCGGATGGCGGTGCGGTGGTCAGAATTGATGTCCTTGATGATCTTGAAGTATTGTGTTTCTATAGTGTCTTGGATGGAGGCGAGCTGCGTGTCGAAATGGTCTTGAAGTACGGCGAGACCCAGCAATTCAGCGTGAAGGTCCTGAATCGCTTCGAGGATGCTGCTGTTGCTGGCCGCGTTCTGCTCAACTAGAGCGTTGGTGTTGGCCAACTGGTGCTCTAGTTGAGAGGTGTCGACCTGCGGTGGTGGAGTGATGGTCTGTGGTGTCCTGAAGTTGTTGGTGGTCGGCGATGCTCTACGTGGGTGGAGTGCGCAGACGGCCTGGCCGGTGAAGTGCCCCTTGCCCCCACAGGAGGCGCAGAAGCGGCGGCGGTGAGTCAAATCGTGTGCCGTGCAGTCAGCGGTAAGAGTCTCGTTACCACAATAGTGGCAGCGAGGAGCGGCGTCACAGGACGCGTCGGTGTGTCCGTAAAGGCAGCAGCGGCGACATGGAGTTGGTTGCAAACTGCGGCTGGCCTCAAGCAACAGGGTTTGCCCTAATAAGGGTAGTCCTGCGCCCAGGGCCGCCGAGTAGTCGTCCTCATCCGTGAAGGTTAGTCGGACCAGCGGTGTCGGACCTCTGTTGTTTCGAATTCTCGTCGCTTTGGCCGCAGACGGCCAAAACCCCTGGGCGGCGGTGAGCAATAGCGTGTTTCATGTTTCAGGTATATATTCGGATCTTGCTGTGTCGGACAGATGGCGTAGTTACTTGTGCATTGGAAAGGTTTCTCCTCGTAACGCCAGGACTCGCTTGTCTCGCCCGTTAGGGTCGGTTTATCGCCCTCTTTTGGGCATTCTTTTCCTCTATTGGTGCACGGGTGTTCAAATTGAAAATATAAGGGACTTCTGCGCGTCTTTGTGGGCATGTCTGCCTGCGGACCTGCGACCTCCTACAGCTCTTTCACCTTATCACTGCCTCCCAGGGTGTGTAGTCATATTATATCAAACTGCTTGTAATGTCTAGATGTTCCCCTCCGATAAAAATATCATACGTCCTACCAGTTAAGAATCAACAACTGCAAGTGCCATCTGATGAGATCAATTAATCTAATTGTTGTAGCTCTTAATAAAAAGTCACAATTCTCACACCTTGTTAACTCACGGCTTGTGTGAATTATCAGAGCATTTAATGCCATTTTTGCTTTCTTTTTAAAAACGAGGGCACTTATTTTTCGTTAAAACATAAACTATGGTATTGCCATGCAAAATATTACAACAGTTCCTTTATTTTTATTTTTGTATTATTACTATTACTACTTGTATATTTTGTTTTGTAGTAAAATAATTAATTTATGTTTCCTTGGAGTACAATATGTAAGTTAAGATTATAATACTATTGGCATGACGAATTTAATACCATTTGTTTTAAAAAAGAATGTTCACATTTCTTAAAAACATTCATGTCACCAATAAGGTATCGCTGAATGTCTCCGTAATTTCAAAGAAATGAGGTTGCACGCATTGTCATCCTGTAACCTGAATTGCAACATTATAACATACATCAGCAAAGTTACTTCTCGTGGTATCCTTCGCGAATCCGCCAGTCGATGCGATTAAGTGGACGTTAAAATTCTAAAAGTAAGCTTTATTGCCTCCTAAATTTCACCCCAGATACTTCAACCCGGTCCTCAAGAGCCTTTCTCGTATAGAAGCCAATTACTAGATTGGGAGCATAATATTGACCTTACAATGATGTGTTTAGTATTACAAAACAATTGCTTTTCGTGTTGGAGGAGGAGTACCGAATGTCCATTGTTGCTTACATGATAAATCACACTATTACAATGAAATAGTTCCCTCCCAAAGGATATATAATTTTACGTAATCTTTATCATGTGTTGCTGTCCTGTAAAGCAGTTAAATTGTTCAAATCTCTCACTGCTCCCAATGGAGTTGCGCTTAATTATTGCTTCATATATGCGCTCATAAATCATTTATCATCTGCAGCTTCTGTATTTTGTGGTCCATATTGTCGACCCTATCTCATCCTCCTATTCAATTATTGATCCGCATTTTAACAGGTTCTCCTTGTAGTGCAATACTGCATATAACTGAACAAGTACATACTTAGTGTAGATACTTCTCTTCTTTGTTTGTAAATGCTTTTTTTCAATTATTTACTACTTAACTACAGTGAGCAGAGAAAGTGTTGCATTCTAACCAAAAATTCGATATCAGTATTTCACCTGAAGTGCATATTTGAGGCTTCCTGATTCAAAATAAAAGCAGTTTTGAACAATGTTCGTATAAGTTGGCATGTATGTGTACTCGCGTGCTTAGATCAAAACTTTAATCAAAGAAAGAAATAATAATAAAAACAAAGTTGTGGAATAATATTAGTTTATTGCCTTTTAAGTAATAATCATAATTGAAATGCATAATTTAATCTTCAACAAAAGATATCCATATGAATTAAAAATATTAATGATGCAGAAAATAAATATTGAATTAACCATTGTGCCATATCATAAAAAATAAAAGTAATTACTTACTGATTAAAGTTATTTAAGATTATTAAAAGTGTAATTGTGTCACGGTTTATTTGAGACTAGGAGGTGGTAGGCGAAGGATTAGATGGTAGAGCAAACAGGTAAAATGGCATGCCATTATGTTTATTACAGAGGGTAGAATCGCAAATTTAGGGCCACCAATTGTAAGGAAGAACCTAACTCTAAAAGCAATTGACAGAAGTGATAGCATGGCACCATACTAGAGGCGTAGTTGCGGGGCTCCAACAACGGTCTCGGAGGCATCTTGGCAAGCAGCACGGCGGCAGGAAAGTTCCGCGCAAGTCAGGAGTCCTTAGAAGAGAGCAGAACCGGGCGAGTTATCTAACCTACAAAGTCTCGCGGTTGCCTAAGCAACAGCATGGCATCGTGACGCAGGTTAACCATATAAGGTAAATCAACGCTTAATTTGAAGTACCATGTGCCTATGTGACAGTGCCGACTTCAGCATAATTTTACTTGTTACTGAGTGGAAAATGATGTAGCTGTAAAGTTAATGTAAATCGTCAACGGAAGAGATAAATCAGAAAGTTCCGTTTAGGAATGTCTCAACTCAGAAAATTAAGTAAAATTGTAAAATATCAAAGCTCGAAAGAATTAGGCCCTTAATAAGTTTTAATAAATATTTAAGTTCGTGTAATTTAGTATACTTTCCAATAGCATATGTGACAACAGATTAGGTCCTGCGAAGTTGCAGATCTATTACATTCCCTGTCTCTTTATAATCCAGAAGTCTGATATTCATAAAGAACTGAACCACCCTCTGGGCCATGAAGGTTCAAAACTTCTCCAATTTTGGAAATTGACTCCGAAAATGAAAGTTGTTTGCTAAGAAAGTAATGGCCACTTGCATTACAGAAGAGCAGCTCTCTCATCTACCTATTGACACCGTCCACAGGCAAGATTTGATTGCTATCCTATCCTGTGCAGGTGCTATCTAAAGGGACAGTGTCTGGTATGCCAGGAGACCTTTCCTCTGCCTAATGTTAGCAGCTTTCGACGTGCATTTGTCCAATCTCTATTTGAGAGCTTTGAAATTCTTTAAACCTACAGATGAATTTCAGTATTTTTTGTGCTGTCTGAGCAACCAGCCAGCTAATGAAAGTCGAGTACTATTCAGATTCAATAAAATGTTGCTCAATTACCTGTTTAGCAGCTTCATCTGCTCTTTTACTACTCAGAATCCCCACATGTCCCGACATTTACCTCATCTGAACTGAATTGTGGTTAGCCAGTGCTGTGGGACATTCACAGTATTCTGAAATGTACTTGGATTTAACCAAGTGGTTATCAAGGGCTTTCAAGCCTGCCTAATTATAGAGTCCCTCTATAATAATATAATACACACTTCATAATCGTAACCCCCCCCCACCCACAAAGAAGCGGCGAGAGAAAAGATAAACAGGAACAAATAGATAGCGAAAACATTTCCTTTGGTTTACTGAATTCATGCGTTAAATAGCTCCTAAAATTAAAATAGGAACAAAACCTCATTAGAAAATATACTTTCTGTTCTTCCCAAGCTCAGATAAAAAGGGGATACTTGATTTAAAATTGTAATTTTGGTTCCAAATTCTACCAACGACATTGTCCCGATGCACAGCCGGAGGAGTATAACGCCTGCAAGCCAACCCAGCCAATAAACAGAAGTGCTGAGCTGTAGAGTATCCGCAATATAAGAATTTTGTTGCAACCCAACAACCTGTAAACTGGCTCTACTATCTCCTGTCTATGTTACTAGCATTTAAGTTGTTTCCATAAAGCTCATATACCTCCGAAAGGCATAGCCGTAATTTGATCAGCAAGTTCAACTCGGTTCCGCAGTATTTGTGGCATTATACGGTTCATCTGGCAACTCCCCCTTTCTCTCTCTTTTTTTAACTGACAGCGCATTAAAAATAACCACACACTGCAAAAAGTTTTAATGAACGAATTGTTAATCTCTTCCTTTTTCTAACTCGTCCCTGCCAATTGTTAGAGCCTCTCTCCTTTAAAATCGGATGACGTAGGCAAACATCACTCTTAGTTTGCAAACTCACACTCTTCTCACTGAAACGAAAAGTTTTGGTGAAACAAAACTTTTTTATTCCTAGCTGTCAAAAGGAATTGATGTTTATGTGTAGGCAGAAAGGAAGGAAACCGAGCGAGTTGTTTCGTGTGGAATTTACGACGATGGAGAAAGAGAAAAAGGGAAAAATCTCGCAAAGGGAAAAGTATAACGGAGAGAAAAACAGGCGGGTGATTTTGCGGTTTTTGTGGTTACAGCAGGAAAAATTGTAGGGTGTAAAGTCAGGGTTGGGGGAGCAGTAGTTACCGTGCTCGTCAATGAAGGTTGGCACATCAGAAGACAAAAGACACGGTAGGCAGTCAGCACTTTTCAACAGATTTATATCCTGGCTGCTTTCCTACGCCCATGTCCGTGCTACTACCCATTAATATGACATAGTGAAGCGTGTGTAAAAACGGTGCAAACTTTGGCCATGTGTAAGCTTGAAATTATATTGTGACGGCATTCTCTAACAAGCTTATCGTCGAGCAAATATCCGTTTTTCTTGTGCGAGCCAGCGGTCTCATAAATTAAGGACAGAATAACACTATTTTCTACCACTATTCAGCTATAAAAGTACTTCCAAACGTATATTTGTTATGCAACTTGTTAGTTGAAGGCGTGAGTAAATAGAAGCCGGCTTTCGTAGTCGTGATCGCTGATGTGTTTATCTTCACTCTCCACCAAGCTGAGGGTCGCGGGTTTGAATCCCGCCAAAAGCAATAGATGTTTGTGTGTCTGTGCGTTGTATATCTGTAAAATTAAATGCAATAATAAGCGGTAAAGTAAACAGAAAAACCGCAGTAATAATAAACTGAGAAAACAAAGGAACTAAAAAAATGTGATATGATACATTCACATGGCTTCCTCTGTCGTTTATTGGTAGGTATACAAACTATTCTTACTAAAGCTAATTTTTCTATCTGATACGTTTTAATCCAGGTACGCCTTTGCAGAAATAGCGATATTACACATTTCGTTTAAATACACAAAGAACAGCGATGGTCAAATATTTAAGAACTAAAGCTATGTGCTGGCCTTAAAATTCCATACTGTTTCCATGCAATCGCGAGAAACAACTGAATGTTGACAGGACTTAAGAGAATGATCAGATAATGAATGATTTGAATCTTAATAAGGACATCTCAGAAATGGCTAATGGCAAAAATAAACTTATTTGAAATAAATTGTGTATTTTATAGAGATCTACACTTCTGGTAGCACAAATTTAAAGATATATACTTTATTAAATATATTGTATCTTAAACTCGATAGAGAGTTTTGAGAAAATTTAAAATAATAAAATAATTTCATTTAAAGAATACTTCGTGTTGGGGAAGTTTGTCGCAATCTTGGAAGACGCTAAACTTAATTGCAAAGCTTTGTATTTTGCCAACTTTTCGTTTTTACTTTGTCCATTACGTACATAGGAAATAGAGAAGATATTGCATTCCACCCTACAATTCGATACTGAGATTTGACTGGAAATAATGTTTTGAGTGTCCTGAATCAAAATTATGCATTTTTGGAAACATGTCCGTGTTAACAGCATAATTCAAAAGCTAAAAGTAGAATAAATACTTTACTTGGTATTTGAGTATAGTATCTTCCAAGCATGCGACACGAAGATTTTCAAGAAAATCTCCTCCCTACCCCTGCCTATCCTTTACATGGAACAGTTTCGAAAGCTTTGATTTTCGCAAAAGTGGCTCTAACGACTTTGATTAAAGCATCACATGTTTAAGATATTTTCATGGCAAATGAAATGTATATCTTGAATTTTCTGGGAATGTCCCCAAAGGTCCTCTTCATTCTGAATGACTTTTGTATAACTGGTAAACCGTAAGCTATGGATTAAATTGTGCTACACAAAAAATGTATATCTTGTTAAAACACAAAATTTATGTAATACACATATTTTTGTCGAGCGAACCATTTCCGAGATATTCCTGTTATTTGTTTGAATTTTCCAATACTTAAACTTTTTCTCAAGTGGAATTCATTATTCATTTCTTTTACTTGCTCTAGTATGGTAAATAGATACGGTAGCTTTATTGGTTTCAAATTATTGAAGTTATTACAAAAGTATTTAGCGCATGGGTCATTGACCGTTGAATATTTAAGATGCAATAGGGTGAGAAAATAAACAGAGAAAGAAAACACAACAAAAAGGAACAGGAAAAAGAGAAATAGAGATAAATTACCTTTGTCTAACTGAACAAATTTGACCTAGCTTCGCGCACTTTAGCCAAAAATTGCCCATGTTTCGCCAGTTCCTCTGGTCAGCCAGTGGATCCCAACATGTCAATCTCTTTCTTGAGGGACTTAAGAATTTTCCTTTGAGTAGAATCGTTCGCTGGTTCTCCCACTGTGCAAATTACAGAATGGGCAGATTCTCCTGCCAGAATCGTCAGTCATTTTTTGTGCGCTCCAGCTCTACAGTCTAAACCATGTCATTCCTGATCTTTCCTTTCTTCCTAAATTAAGTATATATGCCTGTTTACCCCAGTTCAATTTTATTTCGTTTGCTAGACTTAGAGAAGGTATAATTTTACAATCCGATTCTATTTCCTGTTGGTTGATGTCTCTTAGTCTTGTTTTAACACCTTTCCATATGTTTTTGTCATTTGTTTCAGCTCTTAGCCAACACTGACCCCATTCCTATTCTCCTCCAACCCCTTTCCAATTCAGCTGCCCAAAATATAGGAGACAGGTTTTCTCGCTGGTATTGGATCGTAGTGTGGAGTTATCCCCATGCATCAACCTTAGCCAGTAATTCACTGCACTTATACTACGTATAGTAAGTAGGGGAAGTATTGTATTCCACCCATAATTCGATACCGAGATTTCACCGGACATATATGTTTTGAGGACCCCTCAATCCAAAAAAAAAACATTTTTGGATACATGTCCGTGTGTGTGTCTGTGTGTCTGTGAACAACATAACTCAGAAACGAACAGTCCGATAAACTCCAAACTTGGTATTTAGGTTCAGTATCTTCCAGAGATGCGACACGATTACCCTTTACATGGAACATTTTTCGAAAATTTTAATTTTCTCAAAAACGGCTCTAACGATTTTGATTAAAGTATCATATGTTTAAGATATTTTTATGATAAAATAAATGAATATCTCGAATTTTCTTGGAATGTCTCCATAAATGTTCTTCATTGTGAACGACTTTTGCATAACTGGTAAACCTTAAGGGATAGACAAAATTTTACTACACAAAAATGTAGATCGTGTTAAAATACACTATTTATGCCATATACTTTTTGTTGTTGAGTGAAGTGGTTTCGAGATAGTGCTTGTTATTCCTTTAAATTTTCCAATACCTACTTAAACGTTTCTTAAATGGGAATTCGATATTCATTTTTTTGTCCCGCTAAAGCAAAGAGGATGGAATACTCCACATATCAACCAGCTCTTAAAATATTTGACTATCGCTTAAAGCCTACCAATTCCCCTTGCATCTACAAGAAAATTAGAAATAAAATTAAAATCTCAATATCTCGATTAACATGAAGCATATGGAGAATAAGCGTTTGTAAACATAGTTTGTACAAGAGTAGAGAAAGTCATGTGAGTGTAACACACCAGATTTTTTTATGTCCTGGACGTTCTAAGAGACTGAAATGCTCCATATAGCAACCAGCTCTTAAAATATTTGACTATCGCTTAAAGCTTACCATATTCCCCTTGCACCTACAAGAAAATTAGCAATAAGATGCATATGTAGATACAGGAGGTGATGCTGTTAGTTGATAATTCATTTGGTGTGGTAACACTAATGTGTATGTCAGTACTTGGAATGATCAGTACTATAGTCTGTAAATGAATACGCACAATCATTATTAAATAATCAGGCATATCTTTTGAGTGTGGCGATTAACCTTCAAATTAAATAGGGATTAAACTCACCGTCCTGCTTCAGATAGGACATAGCACTGAGCTGAAAAATAACGTGAAAGATGGAAAAGATGAAGCTTTCGGAAATTATGCAATAATTTGAGCAATATCAGCCATCGGTTTCCTAGGGTTTATTGTCTGTAGGTTGGTCTCTTTTTGACAGGTGTTAATGTGTAAAGAGCGAATACAGGTCACACTTCAACTGTTTTATTTGTTCCATACTTACTCTTCCATTTTCTCTCTCCAGCTGACAATGGGAAATTCAATATCCACTAGATAAATGAACTGTTGCTTAATAGAAATGCTAGTTAATTTCTTTCAAGTTAAATTATCAACAGCTATTCCCCATTTGTATTGCATAAATCAGTAAAAAGAAAACTACAGTGTGTATACCACTGGAAAAATGTGCAATTCGTTACATAGCAACACAGATTTGAAATCTGCTACTGGTCTGGAAGACTGAATTACGTGTGTTATCATGTTTAACTGTGCCGGCTAAAATAGTTGAAATAGCATGAATAAAATTTAGGTTGATAAGCGCCTAATTCCGAGGGTAGTAAAGTTTGGAGTTAAGAGTAGACAAAGGAGCCTCCAGTAACTGGAGTTCAGCACCGCAAGTGAAGACCACTTTTGCTTCCAGCGTGACCCCTGCGATAAAGGGCAGACACGAAGAATGAGCAGATCCGGACGATGACGTGCGCGAGCAAGGACGGGGCCCTTAACGATTTTATCATCGTGACGCCGCCGCCGGCTAGCTCTGCCTGAGCCACTCGCTACCCGGGGGGTCTCGTGGTGATCGAGACAGCATCCATCCAGAATTATTTCCAAAACGAAAATTCCACCATGCTACCGCAACACACCCGTCCTACAATCCTGAAACATGTAATGTGAAACGAATGCAAATGATGGGTACATGAAATGATGGACAGGAAATTCATGGTAGAAGGGACCCACCCCAGCACTCACTACCTACCCAGAGAAATCACAAAAGATACTCAAGGTCAGCAGTCGCCGCCTCAATCACCGGCACCCACGGTGCCGATTCTGGGCGCTACCCAGTCACCGCAGTGTCAGCCTGTGCCTCATGGGAGGTACAGCGCTGTCATCAGAGGGTTCCCGAGGGACCTGCCAGTTTGGTTCCTCACCACCGCAGCTCACCATCAGTGGCCTTCTGCCTTGAACGCCACCAGGATCATCGGAGCACAGGGACCAACTTCGCTCGTCAGGATGGAGTTTGCAGACCCTGGCGACTACGGAGTGGCCTTGAAGGCGGGCCTGCCCTTATTAGGGCGGTGCTTACGTATTGGGGCTAGCCGAGTAGAACGCCAGGCTTCCTGCAGACGCTGCTGTGCCTACGGGCACTGTGAGACGTCCTGCACGGCACAACCAAGGTGCCACTACTGTGGCGCCTCCAGCACCACTGCTTCGTGCCAGCAACACGACCTGCGCCACCGACGCCGCTACTGCACAACTTGTGAAGGAACGACCCACTTCACCGGCCAGGCGCTCTACCCCCTGTATCCTCGCAGGAAGGCAGCGCCGAAACCGCCTGTCACCTCCACACCACCGCAGATGACACCACAACAACCGCAGCTAACATCGGGTACATCACCAGCCACCGAAGAATCAACACCAGCACAGACGACACCACTTCAACCACAGCCACCATCCACTACATCAACAGACGCCAGAGAATCCTTACCGACACACTCAACCGAGGCGGTGACGCGGGAAGCCATTCAGGATCTTCATGCTGAGTTCCTGAACTTCGGTGCCCGCTTAGCCGCTCTGGAAGAGGCCATAGCAGACATTACAGAGCAACTCAAAGGACTTTCAGCTTACCAAACACTGGCTGATGTCAACCATCAAGCCATCAACGAGTTTCCGGCCCGGCTGGAGAAAGTTTACGACCGACTCTACGCCGTGGAGGATAAGCTCGACAACTTCCAGCAGCCGACCAGAAGGTATCAACGTCACCATCACTAACCTTACCATTGCCACCAGGAATCCTCTCTCATCCTCACCTTGAATTCGCCGCGGGGGCAGACTGGGCCTCGGTCAAGTCTGTCTCCCGGCAATAACTCCTTACTCCACTGGCGACCGCACTGCGGCCCAGCTTAACCATCACCTTGGACTGCGCGGGTGCTTTAGGCGGTACCGCAGCAAACCTTTCCTTTCAATCCGGTGGAGGAGTTTTTAGTGGGTATGCCGACGCCTCGGTGAGTCCCACACTCTCAGTCCCGACTCCCATCGGGGCTGAGGTAAGTGATTAAATCATTTTCTCCTCCACTCGAAAAAAAATATGGCCTGTTGAGATTCCATAAAACAAAGAGTTTTCTTTCCACCTCTTCTTGGGACGTTCCAGAGATCTCTTCCCATGGGCAGACATGGTATTGAAGCGTAACTGTAGGGATTCTATGGCATCTCATTGGTCATAAATTACTTAACCAGCAGTCCCGAAAGGTGTGTTTGAAGTAGAGAACTGTCTCAGCTAAGTCTGCCATTATAACTTCATTTGGTATACGGTCCCATCTCGTATATCCTGCTGTAGTTCTCACATTAGTTGCTCTTATTCTGCTCCGTATCACCCATCTTGATGTCTATGCCTCACAAGCATAACACAATACTAGCCCTGCTAGTGTTTTATATATAGATGTGATGTGCATTCTATAACCTCTCCTATTCAAATTCCAACCTCAACCTGCCCGTGGTGCAACTTGTTTGTTAAATGTGGCTCTGGAGACCGAGTTTAGGCGATATACCCTTAACATCTTGATGTAGAGGAAATGTTACACTAGTGAGAACTTCACAACTGTATCTCTTTGGGCTAGCAACCCATTGGACACTCTATTAGTTTGCTTTGAGATTTCATAAGAAACCTCGAATGATCAAAAACCACCGTCGAAAAAAATGTGTTTCTATAGTATTATGTAATTATATAAATTTGTGTATGCCTATTTCAGATGACCAGAATGAAGTAGATACAAAAAAAAATTCAAGAGAGCCGTTAAGCTAATGATTGCAGAAAGGCGTTTCATGTCATACTTTTTTCAATGCTAAATCAGTTCATTCTAGCGAATGCAGATAATTGTGTGAGGCCAATTTTAAGGTTAACGCTAGGTTGACTTGTGTACCATGTTTCAGATGAGGAAAGATGCATTTACTATACGGGTATCTCCAAATCGTTCAGATAGCATTTTTGGAAACATGTCAGTGTGTGTGTGTGTGTGTGTGTGTGTCTGTGAACAGCACAACTCAGAAACGAACAGTCGGATAAACACCAAACTTGGTATTTAGGTTCAGTATCTTCCAGAGATGGGACATGAAGGTTTTCAAGAAAATCCTCCCACCCCAGATTAACCTTTATATGGAACATTTTTCGAAAATTTTAATTTTCTCAAAAATGGCTAACGATTTTGATTAAAATATCATATGCTTAAGATATTTTTATGACAAATAAAATGTATATCCTGAATTTTCTGAGAAGGTCTACAAAAGTATTCTTCATCGTGAACGACTTTTGCATAACTGATAAACTATAAGAGATAGACAAAATTTTACTACACAATAAATGTATATCGCGTTAAAATACACAATTTATGTCATATAAATTTTTTGGGGGGTGAACCATTTTCGAGATATTGCTTGTTATTCCCTTAAATTTTCCAACACTTATATTCAAATTCGTTTACCTTTTTTGTCCTGTTAATGCAAAGAGAATGGAATACTCCACATAGTAACCAGCTCTTAAAATATTTGACTATCGCTTAAAGCCTATCAATTCCCCTTGCATCTACAAGAAAATTAGCAATAAGGTTAACATCTCGATATCTCAATTAACATGGAGCATATATAGAGAACAACCGTTTGTAAAAATAGTTCGTACAAGAGTAGAGAAAGTCATATGAGTGTAACACATCAAATCTTTTTATAATGTAATGCCGTAATTATTGTCAGGAAGATATAAATAGTTAAATGAATAAGTGAGAGTAAGGTAAATAAAGAAATACGTAATTTCTGTAAATTAAATCAACATATACTGTAAAAAGCTTGAGCTGAAAGTTGTGTCCAGAAAGAAGAATCTAATTAGCGTGTTAAGTTAACGGAAATCATTAGGAACAGTCAAGATAGAACACATTTAGCTTAAAAATTCTGGGAGTGCAGTTTAGAGTTAAATTTAGTACGTTTGCAGGGTCCCGTATGCATAAATTCTGAAAGAAAGACACTTAAATCCTGAGAGTCGAGAGGCCCATCAGAGCCACAAGGTAAGTATGCCAGTTCGGAAAATGCAAGAGAGAAAGAATTCTTAGAATTTGCTAGTCAGGGTAAAAATGCATGAGGTTTAGTTACTATTGTGTAGAATTTTGATCGGGTAGCTCAAAAGTAGGCGGGATTAATTTAATATAAAGGTTTGAAGTCTTAATCAGACACCCTTTTTGTGCACACATTCGTGCATACAATCGTCACTCTCGAACTTGTGACGACTCGTGTGTTATTTTAAGCACCCATTGACGCGCTTGTGCGAGTAAGATTTAGCGGTGATTGCAAGGGTTTTCGCCGATAAGTATTTTAGCGACTCACGGCAAGTTACGCTACTAGTTTCTTTTATTGCGGAAACGGTTACTTCAAACCATAAAATTGATACTGGAGAAGTTAGCAAGTATAATAAATACATTTTTATAGTTTCGAGTGCTACGATTCATAATCAGTTTGTTTATCTCCAAATGATTTGCAACTCGCTTCAATATCTGAAGTGTTAGAATATATAACATTTCTCGGTCAATTTAAACCGATGTTATCCTTACCCACCCCGACGCATATCCTGAGAGAAGGATTTCATAGCTAGTACACTAGAGCAGCTAGCGCGTGAGACAACAGAACGAGCGACGAGATAACATCATCAGAAGCAATAAAGTAAACGACATCAAAATTATCGCAGCATCATATGTGGCTTCAAATGCAGATGTGCTGAAGCTAATGGTAAAACAACTTCAGAAGTAAAGTACTCTTGAAGCTTTAGAATTAATTTATATATCTCATGAAGACGATGGTTGCTTCTACGTATGGAAAGTCAGTTTGAAGATTATGTATTATTGTGGTTCAACTGCTGGGGAGCCGAACTTGAAGTAGTGACAACCGCACGTATGGTAAAATGTTTCTGATAGCCTACGTCCCAAAAAGTTTATAAAATATTAACTATGTAATTTTGACTGTTTCTTTAAATATTATATATTTATGTTTGACTCGGCTGCGTCAGTATTATTTTCAGAGACATGAATTTCTTAAAAGTGCGTGATGCGGCTGAAGAATGTAGGCTTACACAGATTATAATTTTTAATTCAACCCTTTTTATTAATTCTGGACACGATTTTAATAACACTTTACTGATATAGTGAGTTGTGATATTCTTTTGATAATTATTTGAAATTTTTAAAACGTAAACTATTTTCGTCTCACACGAATACGACGCATCCTCGCGTCCAATTAGGAACACTGTCTACAACCAACGCGTCCAGTTATGAGCGCTGTCTACCAGCAACTGACTTGATTTCTACCGCTTAAATTTGTAAATTTTGCTATATTTCAATTTCTGATTGGCTAAACCTACTCCAATAGAATACCTTCATTTAACTAAAGCTTTATTTTTTGGTTGTTGATTGCCTATTTATCAACTGTCTCAAAATTTACATTATTATTGCTCCAATAATGACTAGTAGCATTATTAAACTTTCTTACTCATTATTGCTTCAATGCTATCTCATTGTTAGCAACTTTTAACCCATTATTCTCACAGCTCCTATATTATTAAATTACGTAATACATTCACATAACATTATTGAACATGTATGCAATAATATAAACATTTACAATGACTGTAATATACGCTTTTTATATATTGTTACATACACATATTGCTTTAAGGCGGGCTGTTATTATATTTTTTTATTGTATAATTTGACTGAAATCATCTAAGTGTTAAAAATACTGCCTCAATATGCTGAAGCTAATGGTAAAACAACCTCAGAAGTAAAGTAATCTTGAAGCTTTAGAATTAATTTATATACCTCAGTACTTGACGCCCATTAATTCTTCTATTATGCTTTTGCACAACAGAATTAAAAATGTTGTTTGTCCGTTAAACTGGTATTTTATTTCAGTGCAGTGCATGGCTTCCACACTGCTAATTATACGTGAAATACAATCCCTATACATTTATGAAAGCAAAACGTTCTTAATGTGAATATGCGTTTAAAATTACTTGGTAATTTGATATCCAAAGTTGGGTTCATTCAGTAGCACAAAAAAACTACAAATTTAGTTGGGTAAACTGTGATATTTTTACCGATGATATTGAACTAAACCGCAAATATTGCACATTTTACAGCAGACAGACAAAAACGCGAAAGTTAAAAGGCAAAAATGGAAACCGCAACAACAGATTTTCATGTAATCTCCCCTCATTGCCGTAAAAAATGTTTTTGGTTGCTGTCACTGCAACATAAAACTTTGTTTCACCGAGTATGAAGTGTCGCTAAAGAGGTTTTCATTTGATCATTTATATAAAGGCTGAATAAAATGCTGATTTGAAAAGCGTTTTATGTGACAGTTTAATGTACATCAATAAAAATGTGAATGTGATACATTCACATGAGTTTCTCTGCCCTCTATCGTTTAACAGTGGATGTATAGACTATTCTTACTAAAGTTTATTTTTTATATGTAATACGTTTTAATCCAAATAATTCTTCGCAGAAATAGCTGAATTACAAGTTGCGTTACATATACAAAGGGAACAGCGATAGTAAATGTTAAAGAACTGGACGCTATGTTGTGGCATTAAAATTTCATACTGTTTCCATGCAATCGTGAGAAACAACTGAAAGGCTTAAAGAATGATCAAGTAAGGAACAATTGGAACCATTAATAACGGATATCTCAGGAATGGCTTATGCCACAAAAAACTAATTTCAAATAAATTATGTGTTTTAAAGAGATCTGCATTTCTTCTCTAGTACGTTTTCGTTTATCGCTTAACTTAACGTTTAACAGTTATACAAGATTATACAAAATTACTCCCTAATGAAGATGACTTCAAAAGGTTTCCAGAAAATTCAAGATTACTTTTTTTCCCGTGTAAACATCCTTAATATATGGTACTTAAATGGAAATCGTTAGATCCATTGTTTATATAATCAAAATTTTCGAAAGATGTTCCATGTAAAGGGTAGTTGGGGTGGGGATTTTCTTGAAAATATTCGTGTCGCATTCTTGGAAAATACTGAATTTAAATATCACTTTTGGTACTTATCCGACTTTTCGTTTCTGAGTTATGCTGTTCACACACACACACACACACACACACACACACACACACACACACACACAGCCGCATACACGTGAAATCTTGGTATCAAATTTTTGGGTGGAATGCAGTACTTCCCCTACTTACTATGCGTAGTAGAAAAAGCAAAAAGGTGGTAGGTGAAGGTGAAATGTATCGGAAACGTTATTTACGTAAAGATGAGATACTTTCACAGTTACAAAGAGTTCTGAGAATGATTCAGATGGTAGTGAATTTTTTTTCTGATGACTCAAAAGAAGAGTTTATACCGCAGACAACTAGAGAAGATGGATTATCTAATAGTAATGATACTGATTCTCAGCAACTTGCAGACGAACTACGAAATATGTGAAGAGTAGCTCACCTTGTATGACCACACACGATTATGGAAAGAATAGATATGAAAATGGAAGGCGAAAGAGCACAGAAACATTGTAAATGTTATGTTTTTAAAGTTTGCAAGTGCAATAAAACCACTTCCAAGTGCAATGTTTGTAAGAAGATGCTTTGTGGAAAATTCGCAAAGAAAACTGAATACAAATATGTCAGTTGTGTAGAAGTATGAATAGCTAAAATTTGTCGGGGTATCTTTCGTGTTATCTTGTTTGCTGAGCGCCTGTTATTGTTTTACTATTTTGAATTTTGGTTTCTTTGTCCTCCGGCTAGCTATTATTACCCAGTCGAGCAAATCTCTTGAACAGGGTGTGTAAACGGAAAGGAGTTGTTACTAAAAGATAACACTGATAAAAGAATTTGTTTTTACACTTTTATTGCCGTGACACTTCCTTAATTTCACATATTTACTCTTGATACACGCCCGACTGAAGTGTTATATTTTCGAATCACTTATCTGCCGCACGTTATTAATTCGCGAATTTCACATTTTATAACTAGCTTTACGACGCAAGAGATTCTGTAGAATTGCGCGACGTGTAATCCGTGGATGATTCTGTTGAACTGTGCGACGTGTAATCCGTGAATGATTCTATTAAACTGTGCGAAGTGTAACGCATGAATGATTCTCCTAAACTGTGCGTTACGTGTCTCTGGCTTCAGAATTTATATTCCCTCGCCCCGATATGCCTAAAGATTATAATCCAGCTGCTATTGGTTAATAAAGCGCGTCAACATTAGCGTATATTTTTTTATCCAATCAAAATTACGAACACGTATGCTCTAGGGAAGATATTCCCTCCATTTCTAAAGAAAAGCGCGCTACTCTGACGTCATTTGTTTGTCTCTTATAATTAATAATCAACTCACCCCCTCGCTCATTGTTATCCGCTCCTATTGTCAGTTTCAGTGAGGCCGTGTAAACTTATTTCCTAACAATGCTTATAATTAACAAACATCTCAAATCATTGTCATACAATAATGTTAATTTACACTACAATCACTCTGGCATTTACAATGTTGTGATATAAAATACTGCCTCATATGCCCCACTAGAAACATAATTATAAATATTTACAACTTCTTTTTTTTTGTTGAAATTTTATAATTGGGTTTTTAGTCTCATGAATCTTGGAACACACGGTATTTATCACTTGTACGTAACACTGCACACGCATTTTACACACGTTATACATCTTCCCCTTTTTCTCGCCACTATTCACTGGCTCTGGTCTAATGTGTTTATATACATCTGACATTACAATTTTTATAGCAAATACTGTACCCTGAACTATTTAGGTCACTATTACAAAATGGTTATACTTACTTGGATTATTGACATAAAAATTTATACACTCAACATTTTTAACCTGGTTCATCTTGTAATTATTGAACACATTTACCAAAATATTCATCCTTTACACAAATATATTTACATCTCTTAATTCTAGACATAATTTCACATAATCTGTGTGCTACATAAGTGTTTTGTTTTAATTATCTTTACCCTTTTTTAATTGTTTTGTACTTTATATCCACAATACTCTTTGAATTATATCTACATACTTTTACTTTAATATGACATTAAATTATCATTATTACATGTTTAATTTCAAATGTTGTTACAGTTTACTAAGAAAATGTTCTTTTTCCCTTTTAAACATTTCTTTTTGTCCTAAATTTATTTCTCCTTTCTTATGACATATATACATAGTTAGCCCTCTTACATTCCAATCTTTGTTGTGCAGTTCAGCTTTACTTATCCTGAATTTGCTTGCTTTTTTTAGCGGTCATTGCTATTCTCTCCCCTGGATCAAATTGTCTATAGCTAAACTTTGTTTGTAGCTGTATCGTAACCTTCCAAAACCTGTTCATGAATAGCCTCTTTAAGAATTCATATGAAATTTCGCCCCTTGATACAATTTGAAACCAATCTAAAGTTTTCTGATCCAAACATCTTTTAACAACTATCATTTTCAATGCTTCCGGTATCTTTTTAATTTGAAAATACTCTGACAAGTCTGCAATAAATTGTACTGGATTGGAGTTTTCAGTAAATTTAGGAAGTGGTAAATCACTTAAGATATAACTATAGTTTTGTATGTCCCTTATTTCCATATTTAAATTCTCTAATGATACTTGTGCACTCTGAGTTTCTATGGATGAAGCGGCCGCGTCACTCACATTATTAGTCATACCTGAGGAACTACCTCTATCATTATTCTGTTCATCAGATACATTAACATCACATACATTGACACTTGAATTCAATTCTAACCCATTTACAGTACTTTGCAGACTTTCTATTGTCTATTCCAATTTCTTATTGTTCTCATTTTGAACAGCTTGGTGCTTGTTAATTTCAAAAGTTAGTTTTTTATTATATATAGACAAAACTTTAACTTCTTCGGACAATTTATTTCTTTGTGTTTCCGACTCCTTTTGTATTTCAGATATCTCCCCTCTGAAATTAACTTGCACCTGAATTAAATCTGCATTCGTAGCCTCCATCATCTCTGTGAGCTCACTTGAAATGCTTTTCATTCGGCTACCTAACTCTGTACATTTTACGTCAACATGTTCAATTTTATTATTAACCTCATTTTTTTGGTCAGATATTTCCCTGCTCATATCTGACATTTTCTTTGACACTTTTCCTATCTCACTTGCTATTATTTCCTGATTTTCATTTCTTTTCAATTTCTTCCCTGTTTTGTTCTAAACTCTTACCAATATCTTCCCTTAATTTCCTATTATTCTTTTATATGTCTTCCCTGTTTTGATCTATTTTTTTTCTAATTTCTCATTACTCTTATCAATATCTACCCTTAATTTATTTGTACTCGTAATACTCTTATTTAATGTTTCACCAAAATTTCTCAGCATTTCCATCACCATACCAGCATCAAAATTAACATTTCCTGCTATTCTATTCTCACTTTCTTCACTAATATTTCCTCCCTCAAATCCTACATCGTTTGAACTATTTTCCGTAACCTGTATTGAATTACAGCTAACTGTTACATTATCCCCTTTCATAGTTATTTCTTCAGTATTATTAGTAGACATTATTTTCTTAATCCTTCCACTTCTCATCAACATTTAAGTTCACGCAATTTTTTTTGTTTCGTTTTAGGATACACAAAAAAATGTACAATTTTCTGACATTTATGATGCTATCTGATGATGTTGCTTTGATGTCCAGCTTCCTGCCCCTCTCTCCTAGATGTATATGTCACCCTTGCGTCGTACTAAGATGGATCTGCGTCATCTCGCTCTCTTGGTGTCCTGTAATCGAATTCCCCTGTTGCCTTCTGTTCACATAGTTACGATGTCCTCTCATCCGCGTCGTCGGTCGTTCTGGTGATTGTTTTTGGGATCTGCGTCTTGTAGTTAATTGCACTGCTCCATTCACTCCACGTTCTAGTTATTATGTCCCTTTCTGGTTAATTTCGCCCCACGTTCTGGGAGCAAATTTGTCGCGGTATCTTTCGTGTTATCTTATTTGCTGAGCGCCTGTTATTGTTTTACTATTTTGAATTTTGGGTTCTTTGTCCTCCGGCTAGCTATTATTACCCAGTCGAGCAAATCTCTTGAACAGGGTGTGTAAACGGAAATGAGTTGTTACTAAAAGATAACACTGATAAAAGAATTTGTTTTTACACTTTTATTGCCGTGACACTTCCTTAAATTCACATATTTACTCTTGATACACGCCCGACTGAAACTGTTATATTTTCGAATGTAGCTATAATCACTTATTTGCTGCACATTATTAATTCGAGTATTTCACATTTTGTAAGTAACTTTAGAACGCGAGAGATTCTGTAGAATTGCGTAACGTGTACTTCGTGAATGATTCTGTTGAACTGCGCGACGTGTAACTCGTGAATGATTCTGTTGAACTGCGCGACGTGTAACCTGTGAATGATTCTGTTGAACTGAGCAATACTTGTCTCTGGCTTTAGAATTTATACTCCCTCACCCCGATATGCCTAAACATTATAATCGAGCTGCTATTGGTTAATAAAGCGCGCCAACATTAGCGTCTATTTTTTTATCCAATCAAAATTACGAACACATATGCTCTAGGGAAGATATTCCCTCCATTTCTAAAGAAAAGCGCACTACTCTGACGTCTACTCTGTTTGACTCTTATAATTAATAAACAACTCACCCCCTCGCTCATTGTTATCCGCTCCTATTGTCAGTTTCAGTGAGGCCGTGTGAACTTATTTCCTAACAATGCTTATAATTAACAAACATCTCAAATCATTGTCATACAATAATGTTAATTTACACTACAATCACTCTGGCATTTACAATGTTGTGATATAAAATACTGCCTCAAATTACTGTAACATGAATAATTCAATTTTTCCCTCTCATTTGCCTACGCTTGTTTGCATTTTTCAGGTCTCAGTGAAATTTGTTTATTTTTTAATAACTGGTGTATTTTGGTTTTGTTGCTTATTTATTCACCAATCTGTATCTTAACTGGCATATAAATCACCAAAAATCATCCAAATATAATAATTCAATACAAATATAACTTTGAAATAATACTGTATAACACTAATTTTATATAGTAGGGTCCAAATGACTCCTCTGGACATTAGAGAGGCAGGAAACGCTGAGCATCCTATTGTTAAGGTAGTCATAATCGACGATTGAATTTATGAGGTGATTAATATTATTGTATTAAAATGCCTTTAAGGTATGGAATATAAATTATTCTGGGAATTTTGGTTATAGTATAAATTATGCTGTTGGTACACAGCGAAGTGGCGCCACGGTGACATTTGCCACTTGCATTTCAGAGGTTCAGGTTTGAAACCCCGGGCCGACCAATTTGACCGAAGGATTTTAGCTCTTTCCTTCGGTCGCTGGGTTGGGTAATTTGATCCACGAATTTTCTCTTGATCACTAAATTTCATTTCCTCCTCCTTCAGTGCCATATCAGACATTGGGCTGATCACCCATCCTGAATACGATATCATACAAGACATTGGCTTGTAATTCTTGGGGGTGTAAGTCCTATAAACAGGAGGGCAATTCATTAAAGAAGTAGCAGTATATGCTGTCTACAATGGAAGCATGATACGTATTAACAACTGAAATATATTATGAAGCGATATTATTCGGTTATTTTCATATTATTTAAATGGTTGATAGAAATTGTGAAGGTGCTCCACAAGCAATATTAAGTGCTAGGCTAATATAACTTGAAGTACTAGGTATCTCTGTAGTTCGTAATGAATTGCTCTTTGTCACAAGCCGTGTGTAGGAAAAACTTGGAAACGTAGAATTATACAACATTGAAGAATACTCTAAGGCTATTCCTAGAAAAATGTCTTTTATTATTCAGGGAACATTAAAACATGCATTTCCGGTGAAATTCCGACATGGAACTTGTGTGGAATACAGTACTTCCTCTTATTGTAAACGCGTAGAGAAGGTAAAAATACACGCCTTAACCTTCCGCCTCTGCTCTAACTCGGAGTTGACGCTCATCCTGCGCTACTGTAGGGCTAGAGAATTCGAAAATAAGAAAGCTAAGGGCTTTCCTTCTTCAGTCCAGCAGTAGAATTCACCGTCTTTATCGTGCGTAAAGAAGGGACGAAATGTAAATCTCTTAAGAGGGATGAATCTGGTTGGATTTTAACACAGACGTGACTTCGCCGAAGGGCACATATAAACATACAGTTGCTTTTAATTACATTCCGTCTCAATCTGAAACCTGCAGAGACCTTGTCTATGACGTACCGACACTTCTGGTTCCGGCCGCCCGGTGTCTCCTCTCTCCATCTCCCTCTTAGGGGCGCCCCCTTGTGGATCATAGCAGTGCCGAGTCACTTCCAGTAATCAGGGTAAAAAACTGCATGCCTGTCCTAAGGGGTCCTCTTGGCAACCACTGCCTGTGTGTGTGTGTCAGACCTCCAGAGACTCGGATGAAATTTTGTACAGAGATTGAACTATTATAGAAAGTTCTTAATGACCTAAGCTCCATTTCTCAATTAATCATCACCAGACTGCAGCACGTGAGAAATAGGCAGTCCTCCAGACCAGAAGAATGGAGTGATTTTCAGGTTCGGTTACTGAATTACCTGACATGCTTTACGTATTGACGGGAGAGAGTCACTAACTGTCACGGGTAACTAGCAAAAGTTTTAGTTCAAAGTGCATTAAAAATATTTTTTTAGTCGAACGAAGAATTTGATAAATTTTAAACCTAATTAATATATTATTAATATACGGTATAAAAATTTATTTACATTTTTATCAACATAATTATTAAACGCACGCTATAGCTGATAATGTAGAGTGAAATAAATATGTATCTAGAACTTTTTTCACCAATTGTTTCTAATAGTTTTATCTAAGACTGGAACTTTAAAAAAGAACAAAATGTTATCGATGGAAAATGTGCATATAAATAAAAAGCGATTTGTTTTGTTTTGTGTAATAGTGATCTATACAATATGGAGGATATATTGCATTCCATCCAAAAAATGGATATGACATTTTACCAGAAATAGACGTTTTGAAACTCTCCAAATCCAAAAAAATGGCTTGTTTATACACAGATTGTGTGTGTATGTGTGTGTGTGCACAAAGAGAGAGAGAGAGATAAGGGACTGGGAAGTTGTTGTTATTTTGATTTGCTCAATATGACTATAATAATTTTTGTTAAAATACCATATACCCGAACATCAGATTTATTCGGCTTTTATCGCCAGTCGATTTAAATCAATGACGTCTTTATTAGTTGAGCTAGCCCCTTGTCTCAAAGAGGAAGTATGGAATTGAACCTTCCCGAGGTCACGGGTTCAAACCCGACGGAGGGCGATGGATTTTTTCGGGCGTAAAAATCAATAGCATGACTTCCTTCGGAAGGGAAGTAAAGCTGGTGGTCCCGTGTCGTAGATTTACGGCACCTAAAAGAACCTCAAGCCTGATAAAGAGGCCTCTGAGCAAAATTACCAGTCTTTCACGCGCAATATAGAATGGGACGCTAAAGGCCACAGCAGTTAAAGAACGTCCATAAATAAAATTCCATTTCATTTGGAATTGAACCTCGGACTGCATGCGTTTCCGACTTCGTAAACAGGTTGATGTACTGCGACGGTACAGAACCTCTTTTCACTACGATATATTGTGCGTTCTTTGCACGCGAAATGAAGTGACCACTGATCACAGAATTTGCATGGTTGAGTGCTAAGTCAAGACACTCTACGCTACAAAAATCGTGCAATTATTTGAGCTACCTATCAACATACACAATTACGAGTTTACGAGACGCAAGCTATAGAAGTTCAAACTGTAAATACTGGAAAGGTACAAGTTCCATTTCACTAAGATGACCTCGAAACTTTTGAAATCCACCCCTTCCTCGGCCAGAGGCACTGGTGATAAACTCGCTACAAAGTATTCAAAATATTTGCATTACAAACTGTAAATCTTGAATTGTGTGGAAATTATGAATTGTTCTTCATTCTGAATAACTTGTATAACTGGTAAACTGTAAGAGAAAGACAAAAAAATTTCTACACAATTTATGTCACATAACCTTTTATCCCATTAATCATTTGCGGGATTTTATTTGTTATTGGTTTGAATTTACAAATGTTTACACTTTTTCTTTTTGCTAGTGGCAAATCGGTGTTCGCTTTTCTCGCATGAATTTAAAGACAACGCTGCGGTTCTTGAAAATCTGACTATAGCTTTAACCTACTGTATATCGTCATTATACCCACAACAAAACGTGGAAGTGTCTAATGAAAGTTTATTTCGAATAGCAGGAATTAGAGATCAGAATAAGGTTTTGCGAGGATAGTTTGTAGAAGAGTGAGTAGAGAAATATCCGATAGTTTACGTAGTAAAAGCACTACTTAATAGTAATTTACGATACGAATATCATAACGTATTATATTACAATATGAGATTGAAGATTGACAAACGAGGCCGCAGGTCGAGTTTGATAACCAATCGAGTATTGCAATATCGTATATAGTTACGATATGTGTATTTACAATGTCTTATCTACTTTAATTACGTAATATCGATTTTTATTTACTTTGCTAAATCCCATTTTTATTTCAGGTGTAGTATTAGGAATTATTAATACAGTACACTACACTGATACATAGTTGATACGTGTGGTAGTGGGCCGTTCATGGTTTGATAACCGATTTGTTTGTTAGAAAAGTTTGCTTAAAACAGAAGAACATGAGTACTAATTGAATTAAATAAACTTTGAAAAATGAGTTCTGACAAAGATATTGCAAATACAACTAATTCTGTTATAGATAGTTTAATTTTTAAGAAATCCGACTTCGTGTTATTTATGTATGGTTCACAATACGCAATCAGTTTCGCTATAAGAGTTACATTACGAAAGCCATTGCGTAATAGGAGTTTCATTACGAAACTAGTTGCGTAATGAGGTACTATTACCAGACTAGCCAGGTAGGGAATAGGTTTACAAGTTATTTTATTATTATAGTAAAATCTATATTACGTAATTGAAGTAGATAAGTGTATTTACAGTACCTTTGCTTAAGTTTGTGTCATTTCTTGAAGTACTAGGTGGTACACATAAATTACATATGCCAATACGAATGGTGTTAGTAAAGAACGAAATTATGTGACATTGAATGTCATTATTTGGCTACAGCATTAACAAGCTTGTTTGGACTACATTAAAATTCCTATTGTTTGAAAGTAATGCCCTTCAGTAGTTACTTCCTCTAGAAGTACATGGTAGGTAGAGAAGGTATTGCATTCCACCTAAAAATTTGATACCGAGATTTCACCGGAAATACATGTTTTGAAAACTACCGAATCCAACGAAAGCATTTGTTGAAAAAAATTGGTGTATGGGATGGGGGCGTCTGTGAATCACATGACTAAAACGAATTGTCAGCTAAATACTAAAGTTAGTATTTATGTCCAGTACCTTCCAAAGATGCAAAAAGATTTTCAGGAAATCTCCCACCCCAAACTACCCTTTACATGGAACATTTTTAGAAAGTTATTGTTATCTTAAGAAATGGCTCTAAAGATTTTGGTTCAAATACTATATATTAAAGGTATTTGCATGACAAAATATATATATCATAAATTTTCTAGGAATAACCTATGAACTCCTCTTCATTTGAAATGAATTCTGTTTAATTTTGTATAATTCGTAAACGTTAAGCTATAGACGAAAATGTACTATAAAAATATAAATCTCTTTAAAACACACAATTTATTTCAAATAATCTTTTTTGTGGCACCAGTCACTTCCGAAATAACGTTGCTAATGGCTCGAATTATACCATACTTACTCATTCTTTTAGTCCTGTTGTTCTCGTGATTTTACGCGATGTCTTGTAAAGAGTATAGCCCACATATAACATCCAGCTCTAAAACATTTTGAATATCGCTTCCGTAAGTATACCCACTAATAAACAATTGATGGTACAGAATGTCAGGTGAATGTACAATCGGATTTGTTTACTAGCGTACTGTGCTCCTACGCTTGCTTTCACAAACGTACCTTCCTCTGGAGAAGACCGGGCGCACTAAAGGGAAGGTATCATTAAATAAGTGACCGCGGGAAGTACCTTAGACATCACAAAAGTATCCATAGAATATCAGTTTAATGGGTAATAGAGAAACATTTCAAGTTATCCTTGAATCGAAATTTAAAATACTATTACTACAGAGCCTTCGTTTGAACGCGTGGCCGGACTAATTGCAATTTTCTTGACACCGGGAAGTACCTGTTTGCCGCAGGGTCGGATATCCTTAGCCCTTTAAATACAAAGGCATAGATTTCTCACGCATATAACTACAGCATCTGCATACTTCGTCATAGAAGATGTTAAAAATGTTCTTGTCCCACACACCTCTCACACCTTTTAAGAAATTTTGCACAATACGCATTAATTCTTCATGATCATGGAAATAAAATCATGCGTCTTCCGTGAAAAAGTTAAACATGAGTCATTGAAGCAATCATTAACATTATCCATTACCCAATTCCAGGTTGTAATTCTAGTTATATTAGGATTAGAAGGGGGACTTATCACGTCAGCATAGATCTTTTATGCCTATGCCCCGGAAGGGAGGGATGAGTTGAGAGGAGAGAGGCCAACAGGACAGGCAGAGGATAAGGTCCCTACCACTTATAGATTTAAACTCCCCGGACAGTGCAGCCGGCTCCCCGCCCCCTGAAGGGCCCTAAATCCGTAGATCCCCCCATTCCGGGGGACGAAGGTTTCCACAGAGCATCCTTTTCCGCTGTCATGCACATGTGAGACCTCCCGTCGTCACGTACAACCCTTAAAGAGACCAACGGATGAAAGGTGAAGTGAAATGCGAATGGAGGGACAGCAAATTCGGGAGACTTATTGATCCTTCCCAGCACTCGAACAGGGGAAACCCTTCCCCATGGGTCAGGAAGGTGGCCAACGGGAATCAAACCCACGATCTCCCGAATGCGGGCACAGACGTTACCCCTAAGCCTTCCGCTCGTAAACTCTGGTCATATTATCGCATGGTTGTATTTTTTGAATTACTTTTCTTCTTGAGATTTAGATTTAAAGTTTGAGTCGAGATTTACGGAATTTCTGAATTCTGTGTAAGCTTCCTTAGGGATTTCTTTGGACTTCGTTCTAAGTTTTCCGCTTTGTCGTCATTGTTTCCTCTGTAAGAGCACGTGATATCAAGAATAGAGCTCTTTCCTCAACTCTATTCACATGAGTATGATCCGTTTTATGTGTGGCGCACGGATAGTAGAGAATGTGCCTGTAAATCCCAGCCTCACTTCCCTGCAAGGGTTTTGTTGTCGCATAGGAATCATACCTGAAGATTTTGTGTATTTAATTTGAAGTATTTTTTGGCATTATAATGGCACTAATACACTATAACATTCAAACAAGCGTATCAATCTCTGTACGAAAAGTTCCCGTCAATTTATTAACCGGCACACGGAGAGGAGAAAAAACAGAACCGGTTAGAAACAGCGCAGCGCAGGGCAAGCAAGCAAGTGCCCGTAATACTCGTAGAGCCACGCGTCCAAACGAAAGCTATGTACTAGATGTTTCGTGTGGCATTACGAAGCTCCAGACATCTTTTCTAGTGGCTATGCGCAAATCCTTTCTCTCTCTCTCTCTCTCTCTCTCTCTCTCTCTCTCTCTCTCTCTCTCCGCATTACATTATTCAGAAAGTTTTCCGTTGCTTATACATTAACTGGAGTTTCTCATTTCTCTGCTTATAATATTTTGAGTTTAAAGCAAGCTAAACCTGGAGTTTTTATGCAAAAATAAAGAATTTAGCAAACAACACATTCTAAACTACTACTTTTGTTCTTGTTTGAGGGTACCCATCTGCGAAACTACAAAAATATGCAATTCAAAGTACATTCGTTTGAAACCTTAATACACCAGTGAGAGTTTAGCATATAATATGTAGACGAAATTACAGCTTGTTTCTAAATTAGTTTCACGGGATACCATTTTTCTACTTTTTACTACTTTCATAATTCCTCCACACTATGCAATTACTTTTTAAAACATTAGAATTTTATATTTAAGCTTTTTAACTGTATGTAAATAAATTGCAGAGATGAATTTCTGATTATCCCATTAGTTTTGGAGAAAGTAAGTATTAAATATGAGAATTAAATTTGGGTTACAGATTTATACAATATAAACATTATTGTTTAATAACATCGGAACTAACACGTTAGCAACATTTCATCTCATTTTTATACTGTTATTTACAAAGAGGTATACGAAGCTTCATTAATTTATACCGAAAACTACGTAGTGTGGGATATTTGAAAATGAGGGTATGACCAGAAATATAAGCCTGAGAAAAGAAGGTTTAAAAATTGTAACTCAAATATACACTGTTTCTGAACTTAATGTTGTTTAAGAAGCATTCAGTGCATATGCAGACTCTCCTTTATGTTGTTGTTCTTCTCCTCTGCACATAATTTAGCATTTTTGGGTTGCTTAGCCCTCTCTTGAATGGTTTGTTCACTTTTATATAAGAAAAACTTACAATTTTTACTGCAGTTTTAAAGGAATCTAGGTTTATACGCAGTCATTTAAATCACTACATGATATGGTTTAAACGTTCCTACGGAACTAAAGAATACGATTTGTAGTATTTGATAATATAAAATCCCTATTTATGAATATTGGCAATTTAAGCCTTTTTCACATATATGTGTGTTCTTCATAGAGACCATGTGATAACGTATAAGCAGCTGGTTAATCGGCGCTCGCAATTCTATGGACCTTTCATGGAATGCTTACAGTAAATTGAATGACATCGGTATTCTAATGTGGAAAATTAGGTAAATTTTCCCGGTGTTTGCCAAAGTAACACACATAAAGCACGTGCATAAGTGAAACAGAACAGCAGATGGAATCATACTTAAAACCCTAATTTAAAAAAGGAATGTATTTATTCCTGTTGATAGATAACGAGGAGTTTGATTTGGTTATACCAACGGTCCCACACTTTCGTAACTGGATCCCTATTTTATGAGCTCAGCGGTACCCATAACCCCTTCCCGAAGGTAATAATAAAGCCTTTTTGTTTTCTCTACCACGTACAGTAGATAGAGAAAGGATTGCACCATTCAAAAGTTAGATTCTGAGATATGACTGGAAATACACGTTTTGAGATCAAAAACGAAATGTCGAGTACTTTTCAAGAATGCCACACGAAGTTATTGAACTAAATCCCTCCACACCAAGCTTCGCTTTACATGGAAAATGTTTATATTTTTTTATTCTTCTGAAACATGACTCACGATTTTCAATAAGATATCATCTGGTATAGATATTTACACCACAAATAAAATGTATATCTTGAATGTTCTGGGAATAGCTCTGAAAGACATTTATAAACGTTAAGCAATAGACAAGAAGGTACTACACAAAAAATGCACACCTCTTTAAAACACAATTTACTCCAAATAGCCGTTTTTGTGGCATCAGCCATTTCCGGGATATCCGCTATAAATGTTTCAAATTCTTTGACAATCTTGTCGATTTTCAGTTGTTTCTCGCGATGTCATGTAAAGAGTATAGAATTTTAAAGCCAGCATATAGAAACCAGTTCCTAAACGTATGACTATTGCAATTCTCTTTGCATTTATAACGAAGTGTGTAATGTGGTTATTTCGGCAAGGGATTATCCCTATTACAATTAAGTAGATAGAAAAATAAGCTTTCCTTAGAGTAATCTGTATATCCGCTAATAAATGAGGGTAGAAAAAGTCATGTGAGTGTAACGCATGAGATTTTTTTAAAGATTAAAATTTATTTTAGAAGTATAAAGATGAGTCAGTAAAGCGTTCTGCGTCAAATATTATTCTAGATTCAAAACACACACTCCCAAATATAAAGTCACTCCTCTTAACCAAGCGTCTCCTAATGGCGGAATACGGCTTCTAAATATGTTAGATAATTGTACTGTAAAAGTTTCAGATTAAGGCATTGTTGAACTGCCACTTTTTCACTGGGAAGAGAGGTGAGTCACTAGGTTCAAACCTTAATGACAATGATGGTCAATAGCGGCTCGTTAGTATCTATTGTGTGTTCATAAAACTTTAGTCGGGCAGCCCTGAAAATGTGAAATGGCATCTGCTGAATGATGATGATGATGAATATTATTATTATTACGAACAAGTTGTTACAACTTCAGTCGTTAATAATGATAACATTAATAATAACAACAATAATAATGCAAAACTTGTCTGGCAGAAGTCATGGATTTTTTGTGTTAAAGTAATTTTAAATTCATTGGATAAACACTAATTTTAATGAAATAGTTATGTATAAATACATAATTAAGTAAACATTTGCATATGTAGCCATAAAGATTCTAAAAAAGTTTGCTTTATTTATGGAATTTATTATGTGTTTATTATTTTTAATTCCATTGTGTTTTAAAAGTAAAAGTTGATTCTTAATTTAGATTTTTTTAGGATGTTTATTGTGCGCATAATTAAGTACTCCGTTTTGGGGCAAGAACGAAGTAATGTCTAAATTAGAAACCGGGAGAAATTTTCCACTTGTGCACGTTAACTATTTCTGCCGTATTGTGTTGCTACCTAGTGGCATTGACTTAAAATTGTATTGATATTTTGGAACCAGAGTGCAAGAAAAGCTTCGCCTGCTAGTGCACATCTTTAAGTGTGCACGATCTGGATGTATTTGGTCTCATAAGTTAATTACTCATTCCAGTTGCACATATGCCGAAGCTCCTTAAAACGTCCACAAGTCAAGATGTGCTAGTGGCCTTGTTACCATATTTCGAGTTTAGAGGAGTAGCGCGATAGATTTAAACGCCGCAGGTCTTAAATCATCGCATATACATTTTTGGTCCTTTATCGACGTTCACACTTGTCAGCGGTTGCCTCTTGTTGATGGTTTCAGCCTTGTCTATCCAACCACAGATCGTGGTTGATATTTCTTTGTCGCATAGCTCGTGCAACTCCTGTCCTCCATGTTGTTCGAGGTTTACAGCGTTTCTTCTTTCTTTTTGGGAGACCATTCCAACATTTTTGGCCAACTTATATAGAGAATTTTCGAACGTGACCATACCACTGAAGAACCCTACCTTCCAATGTATTAACTACGGAATTTGTTTGACACATCCTTTCTGTTATATCCTCATTTCTCACTTTCTGTATTCTGTAGAGACGGCAGAGCTTCTCCTTAAGCTGTCCATTTCCACCGCACACAACCTTTGCTTCTAACATTCTGTCAAGCACCAAGCTTCACCTCCATGTATGTCATAATACTTTCAATATTAAGTATTACTATTCCTTTTTCTTTGGTTCTTTTGTAGATCTCTCTATTCCACAATATTCTGTTAAATGCTCGTAGTGTTCTTCTTGCATGGTTAATACGTTCGTCAACATTCTTTTCACAATTTGCCGACTTCTGTAAAACTGTAAACCTAAGTATTTAAATTGTTCAAAAATTTAATGATTCCTACATATACATATCTAAAGCAAATCCTTCTCCCCTTATGACAACATATTCTGTTTTTTTTATGTTGAAATCACCTCTTTCGTAAGCTTCAACCCACTTCCACATTAAATATTCAGCATCATATCTATCTTAAGTGATTACTATTTAATCCTCTGCAAAAAGTAAGAAATGTATCATCTTGATGGAGAAATTAATTAAGGTGTGATGTGGGTTAACTTCTTCGTTGTCCTGGGTTCCTCTCTGCTCCGGCTCAGGATCTCGTCGTCTCGTCTTCTGCAGCTTGTATTTAACTTATTCAAAATTCCCGCTTTGGTAAATGTGTTGGTAGTGTGCCAGGCTTATATATTTTTGAGGTGTACACATTTATTGGTTGTTGTGTCTTTATAGTTGTCGTTTGAGACAGTACGTTCTGTGTAGCTAAATATAAAATCACAACCATAATGATGTGAAAGTAAATATTAGTTATAGTAGGAATAATATTGTTAAATAAGACTGGAAAATGAATATTACTTGTAAATATGAATATGCTTTGAAGAGACAGCGCAAGCAGCAGGCAGGAAAGGGGATTGGTTTTTCCCCACTGTAGCCGATTAAAGGCAGAAGATGCTTTTCGTGTACTGTTAGGTCACGTGAAAAACAGGTCAGTGCTCTGATAGCTGCAGGCATACGAGTTCATGTGGAAACTTAAAGTAGACAATCAAAGAAGGTAGAAATCACATGATAGTGAAATGGGGATAGAAAAATTCGAAATAAAGAAACAAGAGAGTTTTGGAAATCACTTGTTCGTGGTATTTCCTTGGAGGTTGTTCTAAAAGGAAATGTGAGTGTTGGCAGATAGGCGCGATAGTATGGAGTACAGTAGTAAAGAAATGCGTGTGTGTGGCGAGGTTTATCAGGGGCCATATTTGAAAAGGTGACGGGAAATAAACGAACCATCCTATTAACCACCAACCCTAGATCAAAGATCCATGCGAAAACCTGAGCTGACATCGAACCGGTACTATTCCTACAAATCCCGTGCCAAATTGGCGCATATTACCTCCTATGCCATATACCCTCGCAAGTTATGTTATAATGTTTCAATGGAAGTTTTACTTTAATTTAATGATATTTGTCCGGCTAGTTGCATGTTTTTGAAACACACATCAGCTCATGGGTGATCATGAAATTCCTTTAATCTACTAAGGCTTTACTTACGTGTTTTAAGAAGGTAAGACAATAAATTACAATGTCAATATTGATTCAGTCTGACATAAAACTGTTTACTTATTTTTCAATAGATGTGAAATGTTATTAGTATAGTAATTACCTTTTACGGTTTCTTATTTTACTTACTCACTCCATTCTTTAAGCTCAACAGTTCATTTTATATCGCTAATATAGATGGCAATATTCTTTGTTACATATTAGACGATATATTAAAAAGTATATATTAAATTAGTTCCTTTAGGTATTCTATGATGTCTACCATGAAAATGTTTGCAAGAGTATCTAAAAAAAATTGAAAGTTTTGACTTTTACATGTTTATCGAAATATTTGCCTTATTTATAAATTATTTGCACTGAACATTTCTACCTTGAATACAAGTAACCATTAACAATACTACTTCCTTATTTTATATATTCACATATTAAATTTCTCTTCTAAATGCCTATTTGCACTTTTGTTGTGTATTTGTTTCTATAAAGGCTTTGTTTTCGTTCGTTTAGCACAACGCAATTTCCTTTTTATCGTAATTCAGTTGGCTTCTGCTTATTTCTTTCATACTAAATAAATTAATTTATAACATAAAACTTCTTTGAGGGTATTTCAAATCTTTTTAACACAATACTTCCAATAATTCACAATTAAAAATTTTAACATAATAACATGTAACCTTATAAATATATTAAGCATTGTATATCTCCTTTAACTACAATTTTGGTTTGGTTTTATATGAACTTAATTTCACTTGTCACTTTCCAGTCATTTAATTTCTGCGTCAATCTGTCCTCCAATAATTACTTCCATCCCTTGACTTGACAAATTGGTGTTCACGTGCTCTTGTGCTTTTACACAGCAGCCCTCGCTGATGGTGGTGGTGATGCTCTTTGAGTTTGATGGAGTAACGATAATTATTACGGTGAACGATACGTGTGGAATGCACTCCTTCAATTGCAAGTTAGAATAGCTACTACTATAGTATGGATATTTGATTTGTCTAGCAACCTTCAAGCGGTTTGACTCTTCCCATTTAATGGTTGGTGTTTCACGTTACCTCTAAACCACCTGGTAGCCGTTACTCCGGGAAAACAAACTGTGTAAGAGAAAACGTCGGTACGTGGCCCTTCTGCTTTACGACATTTGCTACCAGGTTTTATAATGCGGAACGTAAAGAGTAACAGGAGCGCAGTGGCCATTACCCCAATATATACGTGCATTCTTTGCAGTGAGGCCTGATCCTCTCGAGTAGAGCAACATTGCTTTTAGCCGTGATCCAGAGCCCACCTTCTCTTCATAGCGCTCGCTATCTGAAGCCCTTAGCGTTTTATTACGAAAAATAAGGGCAAGCAGCCGCTTCTCTATGTCCCCCCATCCCCCTCACTTTTTTCAGAAAGAGCTCCCCGAGGAAGGGACTTTAATGTTGCTTTGTTTGCCCTCTTATCCGAACTTCATTCTTAAAGGGAGGACGACATACAAGAAAGTGAGACACATTACTTCAACTAGTGCAATAAATCCACCCTTCTTCTCTTATGGAGCGGCCGTCGAGAAAATGGCGCCCTGTATAAAACAGCCAAAGTTTCTCTCTCTCTCTTGTGTCATCTTGTTTCAGGACTGTCCCTGTTTCCGATAAAATCTCAATTGCCTTCAAAACGCAATTTATATTTTATCTCAACAAAGGAGGCTATTAACTTTGTCTGATATAAGCAAAAATGTTTTCATTATTCTCTTCTCCCGCTATGGGCAAAAACATTAGAAGCCAAGGCTGGTATAACGTCAGAACGGGTGGTTCAGGCATGGCCGGAGCAGGGGTGGCCAACTAATTCTAACCAGCGAAAGAAGCGAACTGTCACACGGAAGCGTACGACTATACTCTTACGAATTTCTATCAGTTTCCGAAGCTATTAGGCAGTGCTGTCAAGGAATGAAGTGCTGCAAAACAAACTCGTAATCGATCATACATTTCATGCTCGAATAGGTCAAATTTCGCTTCTCTAATCGACCATTATGTACAGTCGAGTGCAGAAAAACGTACCGATATAATGCAAAGAGGTTTATGTTGATAAGGAAATACTAAACGCCTTAGCAACGTCCAGAAACTTATCCCTTACCTGATTGTCTTCTCGCCAGTTTTCCTTCGCTCCTGAGCCTGAAATTGACCTGTCTTCATAAGTTAAAGTACGACACTTTCTGACTTTAACCCTAGACGGACCAAGGGAAGGTTCATTATTGTCTACACTTTCTTAGAACTATTACTATTATAGTATAAAACATGTTCAGATCATGGTGTTCTGGTTTGGTGTTAGGAATAGCATAAAGTTAACCACTGAATAAAGATAATCAAGTTCTTTGGTTGAAAACCTAATTATATATACTTAATTTCGAAGTGGTCACAAAACAGCCCTCCCTTGTTTGACTTAGTAACAATTTTTTATTCGAAATTATAAACCTATGTTACAACAAGGCCTTATTGTTCGAAACTCCAAATATGTTGTAACAGTGGACCTATTTGGAAACCAACATCATATTGCATTGTTGGCTTTGCTGCATGTATTGAAAACTTATTTATAAACAGTGCTATTCTGTCTCTGACCGTGGTATTATTCAGATATACGGGCACATAATTATATAATATGGAAAGAGAATCGGAAGTAGTTTTAGAACATCACGAGGAAGAAAGTTGTGGTATTTTCTTATGAGTGTGAAACTGAAGATGGAGTTGAAGACATGGACTGAGATTATGATAATGGCGATAATGATGATGACGTAGAACCCGATTTTACTGTATGCACTTCAAGTGACAGTAAAACAGTGATAACAGCAATACTGCAAGTTTGTGAAGTATGCGACTAAAATTGGAAGGGTTTATGTACCTAATCCGCATCGTTCCACGCGAAAAACTGTTGCAATGTAATACGTGGAAAGCCTGGACTGCAGCAACTTACAATAATTAATTCAATTTGACAATTTTCAAGATATAAAACAGTTTTAAAAGCATATGCTTGTTTCTTAACATAAAATATTTATTACTTAATTCACTTAGTAAAGAACTAACATTTCCGCAAAAATTTCAAATGCAACCATAAGGGTAAAATATAACGGTGGACATTATTTAGCTCTCTCTTGGTCCAGTGTTACCCAAAAAAGCTTGGTCCACCTAGAGTTAAAAACAAAACCAGATGGGGTTCGTGTGCGCCGTCGCTGTGAAACGTGCTCCTCTGGTGAAATCTTTCCGTACTCCTCCCCTTTTGACGCTCACCTAGGCTTTACCTTTTTACATAGGTTAATGCGTGCGTGTGTGTTTGAGTTTAATTTAAACCAATAACAGATTGGCTGGTATGAACAGAAATAAGCTTTTGCTACCTTAAAGAAAAGCATCGACATGTTCACGCGTACTCGACTGTGCAGGCTAAACGTTTGTGTATATCCTCAGTATTAATTTAGAAATGGTTTCGTCATTTTGTTTCCATTTGATATGAAATTACTGGTTATAATGCCTGAAAAATAAAAGCTTCTCTAGGATTAAAGTCATCAGACAGCAATGTTGTACTTATTAAATAAGGTGCAAATATAAATGCTCAGCTCAAATGCCACCTTCGTCAACATTTAAGTTGTTGTATTATGTTTTACCACATCAGTAAACGGTTGAAAATATAGTTGTATTGATCACTGCTATGTTAAATTTAAGATAATCATCTCATAGAAACGAAGCTATCACGGCTTTCCAAATAAAGGAGTTCCTCTTATAAAATGTTGTGTCTACAGGTTAAATATACATGGTTAATTTGGACCTCTGTATACCGCGTGAGGTGGTGTTGCGGTAACGTACACGAATCTCTTACGGGAGGTCTCGAGTTCGATTCTCAGCGAACGCTCACTATGACCTATGCGTTTTTCGAGGTTATCCCGCGGTCGGCAAGCGAATGCCGGGGAGGTTTCTTCTCTAGCACGATTTCCTTTCCATAGGTTCTCTTTAATTTCGTTTCCTCTCATCTTTCAGGATGTGATTCTAATTTTTGTGATGTATGGCGGTACCGGACTGATGGCGAAGGTGGCTTGCGTGTTAGAACTTCTTTTCAGCCCTCGAGTCTCCGCTGTGGGTCGAGCTTTCCCCGGTCTTCGCTGGAGGAGGGTCGTGAGCCATTCACCGGTGTGTGAGCGCTCTCCGGCTGAGTAGTCAAGTCTGTAACTCTCAGGGACCTCTGCGGGTTTTTCTGTCGCCCACGTCGGCCAGACCTGCAGCTGCTTGATCTCATCCGTTTCTACCGAAGGTGTGTGCACAAAACATCCCTGAGTGGATCGAGGTGCCAGGTGTCTCCCTCCGTAGCGTAATCCTAATTCTACATGGACATTGGTCTTCTGAACATTAATTCTACAATGTATAATTCTCAACTGTAGTTTCTTTAACATTATGTTGAACAACAACGATTTATAAACCTACCGTTTATATTATTGCTGACATTTTACCTTCTCTGCTGCTTATATCAAGTAACGAAGTATTGTCTTTCATTAAAAAAATTCAGATTTCAACATAAAAATTTGTTTTCAGACTCATCGAATTAAAACATGTTTAGAGAAAGGCCTGTATGTATACGTGTTTTCTTTATTAAAAATCCTAACAATTTTGACTGAACCACTATTACTTTTAAGTTGTTTCCATGACAAATATGATGTATGTCTTGAATTTTATACGAATAACCTATGAGGTTCTCTTCATACAAGCAGCGTGAAACTTTAGAGAGGTATCTAGAGGTATCATCGCATAGTCATCGCTTTATAAAAAACATCTGTGAGACATTCACAATACTTTCTCTACCCTCTATCTTCATTAGTGGGTATATAATCAATCCTTACTAAAGATTACTTTTCTATTACTTCATTATAATAAAAGTAAACCTTTGCAAAAATAGCTACATTACACATTTCGTTATAGATACAAAGAGAACAGCGACAGTCAAATGTTTAAGAACCTGACGCTATATCCTGGCCTTAAAATTCCATGCAGTCGCGAGATACAACTGAAAATTAATTGGATTTAAAAAGAATAGGTATTGAAGAATTTGAACCTTTAATAACGGATATCTCTGAAACATATCATGCCAAAAACCTTATTTTCAGTAAATTGTGTTTTAAAGAAATCTACATGTTTTCGTCTATCGCAGTTATACAAAATTATACATAAATACTTCTGAATAAAGAGGTCTTACAATATTTCCAGAAAATTCAAGATATACCATTAATTGTCATGTAAATATCTTTAACATATGGTATTTTAATCAAAATCGTTAAGGCCATTTTTTAGAAAATCAAAATTTTAGGAAAGTTTTCGAAATGCAAGGAGTAATTGGTGCAGGGGACATTTTCTCCAAAATATTTGTGTACCATCCTTGGAAGATGCTGAACTCAAATACGAAGTTTGGTATTTATCCGACTTTTCGTTTTTGACTTATGCTGTTCGTAGCCACAAAACACACACACGGATATGTTTCCAAAAATGCTTTATTTGGACTCGAGGGGTCGCAAGGCATTTATTTCCGATGAAATCTCTGCATAGAATTTTTGGGTGGAATGCAATGCCTTCTACACCTACTATGTGCGTAGTAGAGAAAGTAATACGACTCTTGCTTTAGCGTACTCTGTTGTTCCTATACCTATAGCGAAATGCAAATATGTAATGAAACTTTATCTCTTTTAACAAGAAGTAGAGTAAGAATAAACATTTGTAAAAATACTTTATAGAAGTGGGAGTAAAGAATGTCGTACAAATGGAGCACATAAAAAGTTTTGTTACAATATCGTGAAGTATTGTCTCTCTCGGCCTATCACTTGCATAGCGGGATACTGCGCTGGTCAATCTCTTAAATTTATTTTGTGCTACCTGTAACTTCGACGTAGGCCCCAGGCAGAACGAATTTGGAACGACGGACTACTTTTGTCTACCAGGTAAACCCAAAAACTCTCTTCCTTTGAAATGTAGTTTAGTTTGTTATTAGAAAGATTGAAGTTTATCTTGGGAACAGAATGACATATATGATAGTATTATCCTTTTACCATCCTTCAGCTATACAACCTAGACTATGTCATCAAAAGTATCCTGACACCCCCACAAACATACGTTTTTCATCTTAGGTGCATTATGCTGCCACTGTCTGGTATTCATTATGTACCTCATTAGACACCGTAAAACAGCAGAATGCGACGCTCCGTGGAACTCACGGATTTCGAATGTGATCAGGTGATTGGGTGTCACTTGTGTCAGAAGTCTGTACGCGAGATTTCCACACTCCTAAACATCCCTAGGTCCACTGTTTATGATGTGATAGTGAAGTGGAAACGTGAAGGGACATGTACAGCACAAAAACGTACAGGCCGACCTCGTCTGTTGACTGACAGAGACCGCCTACATTTGAAGAGGGTCGTAAAGCGTGATAAGCAGACATCTATCCAGACCATAACACAGGAATTTCAAACTGGATCAGGATCCACTCCAAGTACTATGGCAGTTAGGCGTGAGTTGAGAAACCTTGGATTCCATGGTCGAGCGGCTTCTCATAAGCCACACATCACGCAGGAAAATGCCAAACGACGCCTTGCATGGTGTAAGGAGGGTCAACATTGCACGATTGAACAGTGACAAAACGTTGTGTGGGTGACGAATCATGGCACACAAAGTGGCGATCCGATGGCAGGATGTTGGTATGGCGAATGCCCGGTGAACGTCATCTGGCAGCGTGTATATGCCAACAGTGAAATTCGGAGGTGGTGGTGTTATGGTGTGGTCGTGATTTTCCTGGAGGGGGCCTGCACCCCTTGTTGTTTTGCGTGGCACGATTCAGAGTAGACCTACATTGATATTTTAAGCACCTTCTTGCTTTCCACTGTTGAAGAGCAATGCAATTCGGGGATGGCGATTGCATCTTTCAACACGATCGAGCACCTGTTCATACTGCACGGGCTGTGGCGGAGTGGTTACACGACAATAACGTCCATGTAATGGACTGGTCTGCACAGAGTTCTGACTTGAATCCTATAGAACACTTTTGGGATGTTTTGAAACGCCGACTTCGTGCCAGGCCTCACCGACCTATATTGATACCTCTCCTCAGTTCCGCACTCGGTGAAGAATGGGCTGCCATTCCCCAAGAAACCTTCCAGCACCTGATTTAAATTACCGATGGAGCTCGCCACGAACTTGTACGTCATTTTCAGCCAGGTATCCGGATACTTTGATCACGTAGTGTGTAACCCTTTCGATTACATTGCGTGCTACGTCCGAAACCTTTATGTGACGTGCGGTGAAGGAGATGATTTGTAACCATTGTGATTATCACCAAATTAGCTTAATATTTTGTATGGAATCGCGACATATAATAACTCATTTAATTATCTTCGGTGACTATCTCCGATAACTGACCTGAAACGTTAAACATATTATTTACGTTCGACGCTATTGCTGTTGACCTTTTCCTTATCAAAATATACATATTGTCCCTTTATTTCTCTTCGCAAGACTGCTAAAAGATAATGGTAAAGCTACCTCATAAAATAAAGTTCTTCCCTTTATTGCTGCCAGAACATGACTCGGACCAAATAGAAGTTCCAGCCAGTGACATTCAGAAGGGCAGGAAAACAACATAAGGGACGAAATGGATATACAGCAATAGAAACAACAACCATTTCACAAGAAAATATGAGTTCAAACAAACAAGGCCTATATTATCGTAATAATCTACAATTAATTATAACATTTTTGAGTGGAAATAATGATCACAGTACAGTTTTTAAATGCACTCATAGTGAAAAAGAAGCTTCAGTTTGTATTTAAACAAAATCAAAGCATAATATATGAATCTTAATGTCGCATATACAGGATGGAAACCAGTTACAGGTCTCATTATTGGTAATTTTTTTCTCCCTTTCAGTTTTTTCTATCACTATTTTCTGCGAAGAAGCTTCTCAAGAACATAAAACGCACATGTTGGCAACGTTGTGGTGGCAGCCGACTGATAGCTGCGAGCAGGGAAGTCACTCTCACTTTCAAAACTATAAATAGGTCAGACTGTAAGCAGGTTTCACTTGAACTGTATATCGCATGGTTCATGGATATACGCAAATGTTATCAAGGTACTCACGATTTGAAAAGCCTGGCATCTCTTAAATCTTGAGCTGTACATATTATTATCCACTAAACACGCCTCGGGTTCTTTTACCACTAAACCTGTGAGTTTCAATGCGTTGTACGATGTTACTCTAGTAATGACTCAACTTCTAGTGGACCTGACATAAACATGATGTACTTTTCAGTCAGCGACTATGAAAAGCTTATTGGAGACGAAGGCATTACTTCCATACTGTTAGTGTAGGCCAATAGCTACACAAAATATAAAATATTGCACCACCCTTTCGTCGTTTTTGTTTAGATTAAAAGTTGTGTGCTAGTACCCCCAAATCCCAGTTGAGGTATGCTGTATGGTTTATGCCCGAGAGTCGTTTCTCATGCTAACCTACCTTGACCTAGTAATGTTGTCTGTCACCAACCACATTTCGTCTGCAAAGCGGTGTTCAGAAAATGATTCTTTGTTTTAAAGTCCTATATGATATTACATAATTCCTACCGAAACTAGGTCAGAAATCGGTTACTATACTTATCTTAAAACTAACAAACTACTATCTTCATACATTCCCGTGTACTAAACCGGCCAATTTGAATAAACAACCATTCATTGTTTGCTCTTTTTTTAGAAAATGGCTGATCATAAAGCAAAGTGCTATTACACGTTTTTGTAATAGTCTATGAAATAAATATTAGAAGGGATGTAATAAGTTCCCTTCCAATATGTATACAGTGAAAGCACTTCACAAGCGACAGTGTCGTCCTTCGTGGTGTAGTGGTTACGATGCTAGCCTCTAGTTCCTGAGGTCACGTATTCAAGCCCAGCGGAGGGCAATAGATTTTTTCGGGCGTAAAAATTCTTAGCCTGGCTTCCTTCGGAAGGGAAGTAAAGCCGGTGCTCCCGTGTCGTATATTTACGGCACGTAAAAGAACCTCAAGTCTGATAAAGAAGTTACAGGTCTTTCACGCCCAGTATAGAATGGGACGCTAGGAACCACAGCAATTAAACAGCTTCCGTAAATAAAACTCAATTTAATTTTCTTTACAAACGAGAGTTAAAAACAACCTATTGTCTATATTTCAACTCATAGTTCTGTCATCCTCAGTAACTTGATTGCAACGCAGGAATCCATCATGGTTAACCGACAGATTTATCATAAAATAACTATGTAATATTCGCTACAAGGAAGGTTCACTTAATTCACACTGGCTGATGCAGTCTAATTTTCTGTTGCCACTGCACATTTACAAGGGAAAATCAGCGCTTTTGTTGCCGAGATACGTATCCCTAACGTACACATAAAATATTTCTGTATTTTTATAGAGAATCAATTTTCTAGATTTTTATTTTCTCTACTACCTCCTACCTACCTACCTACCTCCTACCTACCTACCTACCTACCTACCTACAGTAATAAGAACAAGTAATACATTCCAACCTAATACTTCGAAACGGAGATTTCATAGAAATACTGGTTTTGAGTCTCTATAGAATAGACATTTTTAAAAAAAAAGGTCCGTGTGCGTGTGTGTGTTTGTCTATGAATGGCATTATTCAAACTCAAAAATCTGGTCAAATACCAAACTTGGGCTTTAAGTTCAGCGTCTTTCAAAGAGAGGTGAATGTTTTTAAGAAAATACCCCTTCCTCAAACCATCCTTTAAATGGAACAATTTTTCGTTATTTTTTATTTTATCAAAAATTACCCTAATCATTTTGTTAAAATACATTATGCTTAAAATATATATTTACATGACAAATGAAATGCATATCTTGAATCTTTTGTGAATAGCCTTCAAATAGATGGTTATGGTCTAACCATCTATTTGATCTACTCTTTACAATAGGTGCGCATGTGGCCGATATCCATTGAAATGCCTTCCACCCTGCATCTCATGGAATAAGGCATTCTTTGTAATGTTGCCGAATTACGTCACAGCTATTGAATACGCGTTCTCTTAGTGTCTGTATATAGTTTATGGGATCTGCATACATATGGTCTCTAATAAATGTCCCAAGGCCAAAAATCTAAACGGTTAAAATCGGGAGATCAGGAAGGCCAATACATTGGTTATGGTCTAACCATCTATTTGATCTACTCTTTACAATAGGTGCGCATGTGGCCGATATCCATTGAAATGCCTTCCACCCTGCATCTCATGGAATCAGGCATTCTTTGTAATGTTGCCGAATTACGTCACAGCTATTGAATACGCGTTCTCTTAGTGTCTGTATATAGTTTATGGGATCTGCATACACATGGTCTCTAATAAATGTCCCAAGGCCAAAAATCTAAACGGTTAAAATCGGGAGATCAGGAAGGCCAACACATTGGCCCTCCCCGACCAATTCATTGCTCATGAAAAACTTGTGTTAGCTGTCGTCTAAATCTATGATAAAAATGGATCGTTGTTGTAAGTCCAGAGAAAGACAAGAAAACAAATTACATTACAGTACTGTACTGTTACAACAATACATGCGCCATTGAGCACTACCGTACACCAGAGGGAAATAACATAAATGACTGATAGGGTTAATACATGTGTAACACGCAGTGGAGTATTGGAACTTTTTTTCCGGACACCTGGTACTTTCCTCAACTGTTATGTCGTTATACGTATTATCTCGTGGTAAAGTTAAGAGCCTGGAAGTTTAAAGTCATCACGTAGTGATCAGGTGATTAAAAATCTGACTCTCGCTGTAGCCAACAGTGTCCTTCTTATAACTGCAATGAAATGTGTAGTGTGAAAAGTGTTTATTTCTATTAAACTGAAGTAGACAGAAGAATAGGATTTTCTAAGAATAGCGTGTACAAGGTGTTCCACAAGACTCTCACCCCCTAATATTTTAAAATAACTAGTTAAAAACTGAGAAATATTGATTTTATTGTTATAGCTCTTAAAGATAAAACTTTCGATGCTATACTTGATTTTCAGTATTTGCTGTGATGTTCGTTGTTGTTGTGGAATCCAAAATGCGTTTTCGGAAACACACTATCAAAGTCATGGTTGCTTACTGACCAATAGATGTCCAATCTCCCTTCATCTATTCAATGAGTTGTTCTCTATTTCATGGTATAGTTTGTCTAAATACACTATCCTGAAATCTGGCCCACAAATTTTCAATGACATTTAAGTCTGGATAGTTTTCCTGGCCAATCATTTCAGACATTACTGAAGTACTTCCGAATGATATCATGGTTCGTTTAGTGGTATGTGCTGTTGCACCATCTTGCATCAGAATCCCAAGCGAAGGGTCATCCATGGCTTTCTAGTCCACAGGCAGAAATTTTTGTCGGTAGCTTTAGTACTCTCCATCGCAGTTTGGTTTTCGGGGACGATGTGCAATTCTGAAACGAGATAGCCAGCAACCATAATTTTCAGCGATAATTTAGGAATAACAAAAGGCAAAATCCATTGAGGACTACCAGTCCTGATGCATCTGTTCTGACGATTTGGCTTAGGATGCAATACCACTGGACTCTCATCTGCGAATTAGAGGTGTAGTCATTTTATGCCTCCCTGTCGATTGTCTTCTGCAAATCCAACATCAATCAATCTTTTGCCAAACTTTACTCGGTCTTCAACATTCCCTTCCGTATGGGTATATTTTACTGGTTCTTTATAATCTACACTTCCCAAAACTGTAAATTTAACGTATCGGCTTACAGTTGTCACGCCCACTTTCTTATTTCGGTTTTGAAAGTTATCATAAAAGTTTACTTTCTTCACTACTACTTATTCCTGTCACTTGATTATATATGCAAATGCCTAATTTTGTTCATATTTTTAGGAGTCATTTTTGTTGGTCTACCACGTCTTTGAGGTATCTTGCCATCTTCTTTCCTTGCCTATTTTCTGATTGTTTCTGTCAACTTTCAAAGTTTGACTGATTTCCCTTATTGACAAGCCAGACTGATAAAGACATTGACTTTTAGATCTTACACGATTTCTTACACGTTGAAGATATCTTCAACAATTGATAATTAAGTGTATTCTTGTACGAGCACTGAATAGGAAAGATGAAACTCTTGAAATTAAGAGTTTTAAAGTATGACTTAACTTTTAATGATGGAAAAAGGCTATGGCATAAAGAGAGAGAGAGAGAGAGAGAGAGACAGACGCTACCTTTTCAAAGAGTACTTGTTTACCTGTATATTGCTAAAACAATACAATAATCCCGCAAATCAGAACTGTACCGCCTGCTGCCTTGATAAGTGTTACCAACATTAATAGCAACACTGCAGCGAGAAAGAGCGTGTATTTCAAATTACTGTAAATAATTTTAATTGCCAAAAGAGATCCAATGGCGATCTGCAGTAGCATAAGTAAAGTTAATGCAACAAATATTTTATATTAGGATTTTAACTAGCTCCAGCTGGCTTTTCTGATTTACTTTTCTGCATCTGTATCGGGTACTCTTCGAAGTACTGCATCATTGCCATGCGCAAGAAAACTTCAAGCCCCGTTTGAATTAATACAAACAATATATTAGTTTCTCTACTACGCATAGTAAGTACGAAAGGTATTGCACTCCACACAAAAATTCGATATCGAGATTTCAAATACAAGTTTTGATGTGCCTTGAATCTAAATAAAGCATTTTTGGAAACATGTCCGTGTTTTTGTCTGTCTGTGAGCCTGTGAACAGCATAACTCAAAAACGAAAAGTCGGATAAATACCAAACTTTGTACTTGAGTTTACTATCTTCCAAGGATGCGACACGAAGATTTTAAAGAAAATCCCCACCCCATACTACCCTTTATATGGAACATTTTTCGAAAATTTTGAGCTTCTGAAAAATTGCTCTAACGACTTTGATTAAAATATTATATGCTTAAGGTATTTTTATAGCAAATGAATATGTACGATTACATCTGGAATTTTCTGGGAGTGTCTCCAAAAGCCCTCTTCATTCTGAGTGAATTTCGCATAACCAGTAAACGGTAAAAGATAGACAAACTTTTACTACTCAAAATATATAGACCTCGTTAAAACACAATTTATATCATATACATTTTTTTGTGGAGTGAACCATTTCCGAAATATTCCTTATTATTTGTTTGAATTTTCCTATACTTATACTTGTTCTCAAATGGGAATTTGTTATTTGTTTTAATGTGCAAAGAGTATGGAATGCTCCACATAGCAACCAGCTCTTAAAAGATTTCACTATCGCTTAAAGCTCACCTTGCACCTACGCGAAAATTAGCAATAAGATTAAGACCTCATATCTCAATTAACATGAAGTAGATGGAGAATAAGGGTTTATAAAAATAGTCTGTACAAGAGTAGAAAGAATTATGTGTGTGCAACACATAAGAATTTTTTTTGTAATAAATTCGAGCCGTGTGATGCATATGATACCCCAAGCAAGCATACCTTTTAACTGCTTCACAATTTGCAGCTTCAACGCATCGTTGTGAACCTTGATCTTAGTTCCGATAGCGTCATTTTGCGGAACTGGCATTTAAGATTTGGCGGTAAGTAGACTAAAATCAGAGATGAATTACTATTCCTTGTTTGACCTTGGTCATCAGTCTGCAGGTTACTGACAGCGCACTACTTTACACACTGATAATTAGCAACGTCATCACACCCGCCAGTAATTTCTCTATGTATTTCCGCAGCCCACATACATTCTGCGTGCAGTAAACTTAATCACAAAACGAATCTCGCATGTGTTCGGATGATGGATTGATGTAAACACTAGCCGTTCTCTACAAGTCTGAATGTCTATTTCTTTTCTTGCGAGCAAAGTATATGGGTGATGATACAGTTAAAGATTTAATGTAACCACTGTTCTAGATACGAAACATGCCTTGTGGCGTTCCCAAACTAAAATAATTCTCATAAGTAATCTAACGCTATGTTGTATTACTCTGAACAAATCGCGAGTGACTGCAAGTCGCGAGAGATTTGTCTAAGGGATAACACATCCTCGCGTTAGATTTTTTTTGACTATTTCAGCAAATAATACAAGAGCAGAAGCTAAAAATAAATCTAAAACCTAACTACATAACGGAATATACTTAATAAACAGCCTTGGTTGTGTTTTTCCATGCAAGATCTCGGAAGTTTACCGGATTATAAATAGGATATCTTTACTGTTAAATGGCTTTGGAACTATCGAAAATGAAGTTCTAATTTTACTTTCTGTACAACGCACCTAGTTGCTAGAAAAGGTTTTGCATTCCACCCAAAAATTCGATATGGAGATTTCAGCGGAAATACATGCTTTGAGGCCCCTTAAATAAAAAAGCATTTTTAGAAAAAGGTCCCTGTGTGCGAGTGTGTCTGCTTTCTAAAGATGACTTTCAAGAAAATCACCAACCCAAACCAGCCAAAAATGCCTTTGCTAAAAACTGATCTAACGATTTTGTTAAAATATTATACATGACAAATAAAATTTATATCTTGAATTTTCTGGGAATAACCTATGAAGTCCTCTTCATTCAGAAGGAATTTTGTGAAATCTTGCATAACTAGTAAACGTAAGAGATAGACGAAAACGTACTACACAAAAAATTAGATCTGTTTAAAACACAACATTTATTCTAAATAAATTTTTTTTGTGCCGTAAGCCATTCCTGAGATCTCTATTACTAATGCTTCGAATTGTTCATTATTTGTCATTCCTTTAATATCTGTTAGCATTCAGTTGTTTCTCGCGATTGCATAGAAACAGTAATGAATTTTAAGGCCAGCATATAGCGTACAGTTCTTAAAACATTTGACTATCGCTGTTCTCTTTGTACTTATAACGAAATGTGTAATGTAGCCATTTTTGCAAAGATTTACTTGGATTTAAATGTAGTAGATAGAAAAACAAGCTTTGCTAAGAATGGTTTGTATACGCACTAATAAGTATGAGGTTAGAGAAAGCCATGTGATTGTATCACAAAAGATTTTTTCAGTTGAATGTCAACAGTCATGTAATATTATCTTCAAACAGTTTTTAGATTTGCCTTTTTCTTCTGCTCTTGTATTATTCTGAGGCATACGTTCTACCTGTAATGATCCATCATCATTTTTAATATTATTTCTGTATGACAAAAATGAAAGACAAAAAAAAAGCATACGCAGAAGACAAGTGCATGGCTCAAAATGTTCAGAACACAGCCTTCGTGTCTCAGTTTCATTTTTGGTGCGTCTCTGCACAGTTCGTGACCATATATGTGACCGTTATTGGTGAATGTTAGCTTTTTGTCTGAATGACCTGGCTTAAACTGCAGGCAGGCGACCACGCGAAGCTTATCAGCACTAAATTACCTCGTAAACACCTGCATACTTCGGTGACCTTCCGTTTTGTACCAGCACTGGCCCTTTTGAACAGCAGTGATGCGGCAACTTCTTTTGCACCTATGTATGCGGAAAACATACATAACTGCAAAATAAAGGCTTGTTTGGGCCACCTGGTGCAAAATAACACTCCACAAAAAGGGACAACTTGTTGAAATAGACAATTTACGTTTCATGAGCATTCGTTATTTTATCTTTGAAGTAACTGCAAAATCTATTAAGCATTTATTTGTGGGTCAAATTCCTGTTTGCACTTTCTTAGAGACATAAAGTGACTTAAGATTTGTGAACCTTTGTGGTTTCTTTTCCGTGCATACAAACAAGTTCATATTGCTTAATTTGAGAGTATTTCTAGTCAAATAATATAACGAGTATAGAATAATCAGTTCTGCTATGAATACTACAATTTGTAATGGGTTACTTATGTGGTGATTGTAATGAGCAGGAAAACTATTGCGAGATTGGTACATCGTATTTTTACTACTGTCTCTACCACGTACCTAGTAGGTACAAAACATGTTGCATTTCACCGGAAATACATGCCTTGAGGTCCCCGAATCCAAAAATAGCACTGTTACTAAAAGGTCAGTATGTGTGTGTGTGTGTGTATCCGTGAGCAGCATATTTCCAAAAATGTGGGTTAAATACCAAAATTAGTATTTGGATTCAGTATTTTCCAAAGATACGATACAAAGATTTTCAAGAAAATACCCTCATCCCAGCTATGTTTTACATAGAGCATTTATCTACATTTTTTATTTTCTAAAAAATGGCTAAAGATTGTAATTAAAATACCATATATTAATCATATGTACATGACAAATAAAATATATATCTTAAATATTCCGCTAATAGCCTGCGAAGCCCATTCATTCCTAATTTTATATACTCTTGTGTTTCTGGTAAACGTTAAGCGATAGACGAGAATGCACTACACAAAAAATGTAGATGTGTTTAAAACATGTAGTATATTTGAAATACCTTTTTTCTGGCATCAACCACTCTCAAGATATCTGTTGTTAATGGTTTGAATGGTTCAATTCTTTTATTTTTGTAAGTCTTGTCGATAGTTGTTTCTCGCGATATGCACAGAAAAAGTATAGAGTTTTAAGGTCATTGTATAACGCCCAGTTCTTAAACATTTGCCTATCACCTTTTCCTTTGTATTCATAACAAAATATGTAATGCAGGTATCTCTTCAAAGGTTTCTGTGGATTAAAATGAAGTAGATTGAAAAATAAACTTATGTAAGAACAGTTTTAATACCCAATGCTATATTATGTAGGGTAGAAAAGGTCGTGTGAATATAACATATTTTTTTATCTTGTTCCACAAGTTGAGTGTATGGGTTTTATATTTTAAGTATTTCACAAAATGGGAAATATAAAGCCATGTTTCTTAGTGCATCTTTGTCTACCCTTTGCTTGGTTTTTGAACTTAAAATTATATCTAATTGCCATCCGTCGAGTTTTACAAGTTGTTCTGCTTTTCTATTTTCCACAGTAATCGCGTGGTTTGTTTGCTGTCCTTTACAGGGTGGCTCATCACATGTTTAGCATTCAAACAGATGACTGCCACCCCCCGCGCTTCCTGCTTTAGTCTCTACTCACCATGTCTCGTATGTAAATGGTCTCCTGTAACTCCCTGACTATAGTATAACAGCTTAGTAAAATCCCTCGGTCTATGGACTGCGCGAGTATTAAGGAGGGATACATCGCCCCCATTCTACTTTAGCTAATGAGGTATTCAATGAGGTGTCTTAAAAAGGAAATGGGCTGATACGCGTGGAACAAGTATCACATCACTGCTGGGAACACAATTTTATAGACCAGAAAATTTTAATAGGATCTTGTTTATATCGTGATAACTCAAAAACTAAAATCGTTATTTCAGTTCTGTAAGATGTATGATAAACAACACAGCTTTTAAATGTTTGGTGTCCCTGTAAAACAACAAAGCCGCTAGTTTTCTTTGTAAAACTTGAATTGAAATAATAGGTATCATGAAAATCATCCGCAAGGAATTCTTTTCCTTGAAGAGATAGATTGGGCAGTGAAGGATATGAAATACCCTAAAAGGTGTCGATTGACTTTTTTAAGATATCCCATGATAATACCGCATGTATGCGAAATGCTATCGTTAGTCATATGCAAACATTTGTTTTCACATCCGCTGCACCTTGCTGTTTGCGTGGCCTGTCGCAGCAATCGACAAACACAGCATTTTTTGCAATACTCTTGTGTCTTTAGAGTTACCTCTAAACTTAGATAGTTACAACAGTGGTGTGATTAAGTGATAAACTATCTTGTGAGAATAAAATAGAATACGGGTAGGTGAAATTATAGCGTGTGTTGCGTAAGCAACTGCTCAGAGACATGCCCGCTCAAGACGGACAGGGGGAGTACATGACCAGTTGAGTTACCCCTCACAAAGGTTTTTTTCTAAGTTTCTGAAGTAACGCTCATTCATTCGCTCGCTTAGTCGTTTCTCCCTGCATATAGGCATTGAACTGCCAAAATTATTGCCTTCCAGAACAGTCAGGTATAACTTTCTGGAGCAACCTTATAGTGATCACTTTGCATATTCGTACCTCTTTCGTCAAATCAGATCGGTGGTAGTGGTTGGTGGTAATAATCCGTCTGACAGTTTTGCGGCTCTTTTATTACACAGCTCGCTCCTCATAAAATAAACCCAAAAAGCTTCACGGTAAGAGGATGAGACACGTGCTTTGGTATCAATCCCAAAACAAATTCTTCTGACTGCCCCGATTAGTGACATTGGAAGCATATCCCGGACAGAAAAACATAGATGCATAGGAACACGATCACCCTAAAAAAATCAAGCTTTGACAAAGTTCTCCGTTACCACTAGCAACAATTACTAGGTATCGTCCACATAATAGGGCATACGCCTCTTAGATTTCGTCCCCTTTCTCGTAGATAATTCATACACCACATAAGTCCAGACTATATTCAGTGACGTTTTGAATGTGCTGGTGTCTTTGCAGCACCCTAATTCAGATAGTTGACATTCTCGTTGACTTCACACACGCTGAACCACAAGCGTAAGTTTCAGGGCCGCATGTCTGAATTCAAAACTCGTGTTTTGAACTCCGTTCTGAATTCATTTATTCCTAACTCTGCTTTTGATGTGTATTCTTTATTACGGTTCTTAATCTTTATGCTCCTAGTTCCATTCTTACCAATACTCCTGGGATCATAGTCATCATTCTGCTCCATTGGTACAACATTGTACAAAATAATGCCAAATGAATCAAATAAGATATCTGTGCCCAATAGCACATCTTCAATTTCGATATCGTTGGTGTCATTGCCAATAATGAAGCCAAAGCCAGACAGGGGAAACTCCAAAATGTGCATAGTAGCTACAGAGCCTGGATTTCAATACCAAGGATTCTACCTCATTAAATACAATACCACATCCTAGCTACCTTCATGACAAACATCCATAACTTGATGTCGCTTCAACTTAGGGTAAACTCCAGCGGTCCTCCTCCTCCAAGGGAAAGGTGACGCTTGATACCGATAGATCCCATGTCGGTTATACTAGGCCGGTTAACAACTAGTGTATTGCACAGCTTCCATAACATCCAGCCGTCCGCGAAGAGGTGACACTCTGTGCAAGATCACTGAAGGGGTTCATGGTGAACACATCACCTGCCTGCTGTCTAGGATTCTGCTGATGCCGGAACCACGATAGAATCTTCGCCGCGTGTCGCTGAAGCCGACGCTTGGCTTCTTATTCGGATGACCACTGTAATTTGTACTACCATGGTGGAGAAATATCAAGAAAGTAAACGTCAACCCGTCGTACTTCTGGGGCTTGATGCGTGCCGTCGTAGATATAGCTACGAATCTTAATCTTCAGATCCTACAGGCACCTGCCCATAACTTCTTGATCGAACCCTCAACCACCGTATAGAAAGAGGAATTACTAGAGGAAAGGCGAAAGATAGTTTGAATTTTATAGAGCATTATATTTTATGGAAGAAATGTTTAGACCAGAGACCGCATTTAGAGATTGGGAAGCAGGTTTCTTAATAGTCAACGGATGCTTGTTCTATCCGTTTAAAGCCGTATCATTTTATGATTATTTTAAAAGTGTAGTGCAGATAGGATAGGCGTATCTTTACAGATTATAGGAAAGCTTACAGAGGTGCAATTAATCTGTTTACCTTCTCTTTAGCAATCATTGCAAAAGTATTTACGGATTTACTTTAGTGACCCTAGTGTACCCTGTTCTTATTATATACATTTTGCTAAAGTAAGTGTAGCGTTTATGTACTAAATTAGTTTCACCAGTTAGGTGTAGTTAGTCCATTTTTTGTTCTACTAAAGGGTATGAATTGGAGCAAGATATTGCAGTCTAGTGTTATAAGAAAACTTCTACGCTAAATTGTCATGGCTACTTTACTGGTGTTTAAATAGTCTCCTTGCCAAGACTTGTCGTCCTATACGTCTAGCGGTAAGCGAGTTTGGACCAATATTTGTCACTATAGTGACAAAAGTTAGTACGAATATTAGTTTAAATAATTCTGCTGATATGCTCTAGTGAATGAAACTTGCGCTGCAAATGATCACCCAACGATTTCACTTATTTTATTCTTTAAAAAAGTACACTCGCGAGCATTTCATTGCTTGAATAGTTCATAAAATATGAATCGAGCGGCGTGAACGTTTAAAAGGATATCAGTTAACAGATTACTAACTTTTACAATGGAATACTGACCTACGTAAATCCTCATATGAAAAATACAGCGAAATGGGTGCTAGATCACGTTTAAACCAAACACTTTGAGGTGAAGAAGAGTTTTCCTTTTTATTTGTATCTATTACATTATTTCTGTAAGAGTGCTGCTCTCTAAGCAACACGCTGTATCTTAAAAGACACCTCTTTTAGGGAAAGTTTTCGGAGCGATGCAACAAAGTCTTCATTCTGTGTTTCTAGTTTATATGCATGGCCCTGTATGTGATAAAATCGTTATGGCTTTCAAAATGCAATTTATAATACCTCGATAAAGGAGGCTATTAACATCGTCCGATGCAAGCTAAAATGCTTTCATTGTTCTCCGGCGTGGTGGTATAAGTACAGAGTGTGTGTTTAGAACAGGGGTGGCAGAAAGTGTTGTTTCTATTTGCGACTTGATGTGCTATAATGTTTTGAATTCTGGTTAATACATGTTTACTGCGTACTTGCAAATCATTTATCACTAAAATGAGAATCATAAAAAGTTCAGAACTCGATATTATCAACTATCTTGTCATGTGCACGTTAAAAATAAGGTTTTTAAACAATACAAAGAAATAGTATTTAAGATTACTGAAATACCATTTATCAGTGGAAATCAAATTACTGGGAGATGTCGGAGGTTATACTAGAACGAATGAAAAAATAAGTACAAAATTAGGGAAGAGTTAAACGAGGAATGAAAAAGAGGCATGGGAAGAATATTTACAAGGGATGGAGCACTCGAGAACACCAAGAAAGATGCTTAAGAGTACAATACAAGTCGGTAAAGAAGAGTTTGACGCCCATATCTCAGATGGAGAGATCAAATTTCTTTGTATTTGGTCTTGAGGACGGAACTGTTGAGTGATGGAACAATTTTTATCTATATTTGGGTCTTTCCTGGTAGATGTTGCAGTGTTTCACTTACGCGCCTGTTTTGCACTGAATTTAAGGGCGTATTTTTATATTTTCACACAAAGCTCTCGTTTTTTAGCTTTATTTACGGACGCTCTTTAACTACTGCATATATTTATGCATTGTATATTGGACATAAAAGACCGAAAATTTGGCATAAAGGGTTCTTTATGAAACTTGAGGTTCTTTTACGTGCCGAAAATCTATGAACACGAGACCACCGTCTTTACTTTCCTTCCGAAGGAAGACATTCTAAGGATTTTCACCCCTGAAATAATTCATCGTCCTCAGTCGGGTTTAAACCCGCAATCTATCAACATCTTAGTTTCCTGTCAGGCGTTTAATTTTTTTATACCTCTCGATAAAAAATGTATAGTTCAATATAATTTATCTTTATTGCATGTTGCATCCTTGAACCTTTGAGTCCTTAAAAGTCAATTATTATACAAACCAAAAACAAAACATTTCGGTTAGTGCATAAGACCACCGTAAGTTCTCTGTTATCCTACCTTTCCCTGTATATTATAAAAGTTTACTGTGTGTCATTGAAGCCATATCGCAATCCTTACTTTTGTATTAGCTATATATTTATTTATCATTTCATCAGCATTATACAGCACATTTAAACCCAGGACATGTGTCTTTTTAAGTAAAAAAAAAAAAATTGGAAAAGCTTCGACGATGTAATCGTTCCTCAAAAGATCTGATGTATTATATTCGCATGCCTTTCTCTACTAGCTATCGTTTTTATATAGTTTCTACAGTGCTTTTCTTTCACTCTGTGGCCATAGCACGGCGGCTTGCGCGCCGGGCGCTAAAGTTCGGACTCCCGCCGAAACAGTTAAATTATACACGCAACCATGGATTATTATTATAATTATAATTATAATTATAATTATTATTATTATTATTATTATTATTATTATTATTATTATTATTATTATTATTATTATTATTATTATTATACCATCGTAACAGCAGTAGCTCCTCTCGTTTCAGAAACACTCGAGGTTACAGTTTTAGCTAACCCATGCAAAATATTGCATCATCCTGTTTACTTTTTATAAATAAAAAAATTGAAATATACCCACTGTTAACTTACTAGTAACGTTTACATACATGTGAAAAGTATACTATAAATTATTGGTATACTCTTGAATGTGGAACTTAAATTGCACAAACTCCCAAAATAACACAATTTAAATTTAAAAAAGAATTGTATGCAGAACGAATTGCTTTATTCCCTGTTAGGTTATTCGTTATGCCAGTTTAGATACGAAAAACGATTTAATACTTAATGGTGCATTGGGATTTACTGGTCCCCCTTCATGAATTAGTGACAATAGCAGTTTATTTTACAATCCAGAGAGATCCCTGCGACATCATTCACTGCTAGCAAAAATATTACGCTCGAACGTTCCAACTCAACCTTTCTCTGTAGCTCTGCTACACAGAAAGCGGCTATTTTACAGAAGGTATTTTAACAGCTTGCCTCAGATCAGAGGTAGGAATTACCTAATTGTAAGTTCCTAAGCTTTGTCATGTAATCCTCTAAAAAGAACACTGGCTTATAACAGTATATAAATGCATGTGACAAAATACACCCAGCCACCTCAAGTTATTTCTATTTTAGCCATGGTATATCAGTCCCTAGCTATGCACTAGCTTCTTATAAAATACGTATACGTTCCTATGCTTAACGTTCAAAGTTGCACAAATAGACTGAAGCTGCAGAAAACTAGTAAACCGCTATGATACAGCACTTTAACTGTGGCATGCGAATATTCGAGATTATAACAAAATTCGTTCAATATAAGACAAAATGTGTGTTTAAAATCACAGGACACTGTTGCAAAGCCGCTGAGGCAGTATTTTTAACACTTAAATACTTTCAGTCTAACTATATAATATATATAATTCAATAACAGCCCGCGTTAAAGCAATATGTGTATGTAACAAGATATAAAAATGTATATTACAGTCATTATATATGTTTATATTATGGTATACTATTCTATACATGTGTAATATTGCTATGTGAATGCATTACGTAACTTAATAATGTATGAGCTGTGAGAATAATAGGTCTCAAGTTGCTAACAATGAGCTAACAATGAGGTAACCTTGAGACAATAATGAATGTGAGAGTTTAGCAATACTACTTGTGATTCTTGAAAGCAGTAATATAATTTTAGTGACAGTTTATAAAATAGCCAATCAACAACCAGAAAAAGCTTTAGATAAATGAAGGCATTCTATTGCATTAAGAATAGCCAAATACAGAAATTTACAAGTTTAGGCGCTATAAATCTTGTCAGTTGCCTGCAAACAGTGTTCCTAACCGGACGCGAGACACATCCTCGAGAGATGTAATACGTATTCGTGTGAGACGAAAATAGTTTTACGTGTTAAAAAGTGTAATTAATTAATAAAAAGAATCTCACAGCTCTCTACATCAGTGAAGTGTTATTTAAATTGTTTTAAGGATTAATAATTGTAGTGAAGTAAAATTATAATCTGTATAAGCCTACATTCTTGTCGCATCACAACTCTGCAACAGAAACGTGTCTCTAACAAAAATACTGACGTAACCGAGGCAAACATAAATGTTTAATACTTAAAGAAACAGTTAAATTACAAAGTTAATATTTTTAAAAATTGGGGCGAAGGTTACCGGTAACTTATTACCATACGTGCGGTTGCAACTACTTCAAGTTCAGCTCCCCAACAGTTGAACTACAATACAACTCCTTCAATACAATCTTCTTCACGGCTCAGTGGTATCTTAGCCGTTCACTCCATATTTGGAAGTGACACTAAAACTTTAGAACGTACTATAGGCATTGTTTTACAAAGTGTAAAATAATATTGTAATGAAGCTGCATAGAGTCGTTGAGCTTGATCGGAAGGAATGAAATCAAATATTTTAATGTAATATTGCGTGTACTTAAGCAAGATTTACATTAAACAAATAAAATGATCTCAGAGAATCGTTCAGAGTAAAACATGTCAGTACTTGCGTGATCATAATTAACATGCCTTTTAGATGACACAGAATTCAAACAAAACTTTCCTGTTTTGAACCAGAAATCTTTGAGTCCACATAACTGTTTCAGAAGCAGTAGTTCTTTAGATATATTTTGATAACAGCGACGAAATTATGACATATTTTGTGTGGACTTAAATTCTCCAAAAAGCACAAAATATAAACCAGGTTTATCCTACAATGACGAGTTTAAAGAAAACCTTGTAAATATATTGCTTATTCTCTACATTCCAACATTATCCAGGCTTTCAATTGTCACTCCTCTAAAACTCACTGTTTTATCTAGTTCAACTTAACTATCACTTCACTAATGTGAACTAGTTCAATTCCCCTCACTTCGTTTCTTTGTGACGTAACCTGTTCTTCCGAACGGCTCAATCGTTGGGTGGTCGAACGCAAGGCCTCCAAATCTCTCGATGCACGCAACAGGAATCATCACAAACTCGCTCGGAGAATCGCACTTAATGTTGCACGGGAAACTCATACGGCAACTCGCTCGCACGTTTGAGAAGCAGTAAGAAGGTTTTGGTTATCTAGCGATAGCGCTTCCGGTGTTCACGATTGCGAGCGCTACTTATCGTTGTTTATCTCCGACTGCCTGGCGCCGTCCTCCCGATAACCTTGGGTTATAGCCACTGCGACAAAGTATTTTGTTCTAACATCTCCTTATGAAAAATTAATAGGCTCCCGAAGGCTTTCTAATAATTGTCTTGAAACACCAATCACTCTTGGTTTCCTTCTAAACTCTTAAACATACCTGCTAGCTAGTAGAAGTCGGCTCCGCTTTTGAAGTTACTATTATTAAAGCTTGACGATTCCTTTCAAGAATTAAGTTTCACCGTGCATTGTATTAATATTATTCAACTAAAATAATCCCTACAATAAATATCGCAGATCTGTAAAACTATATTTTTCGACTGTTAATTGAATCGTAACTGAGGAAACATATACTGAAATACAATAGGAAATTCGCTCAGACGGAGCAAGCCCTTTTATTGGAAGACCGGTGAAGTACACAGAAAAGGTAGTTCAGCAGGACGCCCCGTTATGAACCTGTGTATTATTTCGCTGCATGCAGTCTGTGCGCTTTGTTCTTCTGGCTGAGTGTAGTCAGCAGGATTCGGAGAAAGCATCAAAGGCGGTCCATAATTAACTTTTTGGATTCTTGGAAACTGAAAAATGCAGTAATACCTGTCTATTACCACGTGTTTTTATTAGATAATTTTGCTATATGACGTAAACATGATATGAAATAATAGGGTTTAACAACTTGAATGCCAAAAAATTGCGACTTGATTACTGGTGTAATGTACTAGTACATGTAATCCTATAATTGTAGGAACAGTTCTAAGTAAATTAAAGCTAAAAAATATCATGAATCGTTTTCGCTCCATTTGAGTGATGCATAGTAGCGGAAAAGTGAAAATCATTTGGTACTATTCGAGCCACCCTCTACCATGAGACAGCCTCTGTTTCACGGCCGGAAATATGCTGTTGATATTGTGCGTGAGCACGTCGAAGGCTCTCTCTCTCTCTCGTCTATGGATAAGATGGGTTATACCCAGGTTAAATAATCGGTTTTACGACATACCTTGATAATGACGGGGCAGGGAGAATAAATACAAACTTCGCATTTAAGTTCAGCATCTTTTAAAGATTCGAATGAAGAGTTTTAAGATAATTCCTCACCCCAACTACCTTTCACATGGAACATTTTCCAAAAATTTTGATTTCCTAATAAATGGCTCTAAATACTAAAAACATATTTACATGAAAAATACGATATCAAAATTTTAAAGTACTATGGCTGTGTATTTTATGAAGCTGAGAACTGGGCCGTAAATAGAAACGATAAAAGAAGAATTGAAAAGGCAGAAATGAAATTTTTGAGGTACGTAACTGGGTGTAGTCTTAAAGATCACATTAAAAGTGAAACAATAAGCACATAATTAAGCATATGTAATTTAAATTAGAAAATCAGGGAATACTAATGAAATGGAAAGATCATATTTCTCGAATGGCAGAGGAAACGCTGACAAAACAGGCCTTGCAATATAAACAATTTGGATCTGGAGGCGTTGGAAGACCATGTAGACGCTGAGAAGATACCTTCTGAGCTGAAACGTAGCTATGGCCTATCTTTAAGGTTCATGATGATGATGGCGTGAAAAATAAGATATGTATCTTGAATTTTCAGCGAATAGTCTGAGAAGTACTCTTGATTCAGAAAGAACTGGTAAACGTTTAGAAATGGACGAAAACGTACTATACGATAAACGTAGAACGCTTTAATCCAAGTAATACATTTCAAATAACTTCTTTTGTGATATAAGGTATTTCTGAGACACCCATTATTAATAGTTCGAACTGCTCAACACTTTTTCATTCCTTTCAAGTCCTTTCGATCTCTCGCAATTGCATGAAAGAGTATGGAATTTTAAGATCTGCATTTAGCGTTCTTGACTATTGCTGCAAGCTTTGTACCTATAACGAAATGTAGCTATTTCTGCAAAAGATTAAGGTGAATATCCACTAATAAACGAAAGAGGTTAGAGAAAACCATAAATGTGAAATTTTAGATTATTCTTGCATTCTCAGCAGTGATTGTGTGTTCATTTATAATAAACAATTTTTAATATTTAAAATAATTGTCGCAGTCAATGCTGTGGTAGTCATTGGATAATTATGACTCCGCCATGTTAAAACGTACTCGTATTTCTATCCCGTGAGAATCGTACTACATTTCCGATAGGGAGAGGTTTAAAACAAAATGACAGCTTTGAGATTAGAAAACTAATTAATATTATTTCAGATACTTGTACCGGTTAATGTAGCATTTTATCCTTTTTTTAGGTTAGGCAGTGTTTCATATTTCTGCAGTTGCTATTAATAGTATAATATGCCTCGACACTATTATAATCCTCTGATAACGTCCCTAATTTCAAGAATAACAAGCCTGTCTCCCTTCTTACTCCTGAATGTAACGACAAAGCACTGATCCCTCAAGCCACGACTTTCTTTAATGTACTTATTTATTAGTGGAGTCTGGCAGCACTGTACCGCTGGCTGGGTAACGACCTGAATTTCATGTAACCGATATTTATCCAGACTGAGAGTTATCACATAATAGAATATTGTCAACAGAGCTGTGAGATTATTTCTTAATTGTACTTTTTAACACGTACTTTATAATATTCTCGCCGTAATGAATTTTATGTCTCTCACTGAATGCGTACCGAGCGAATGACTTGCTCAGGCACGTTGCTTTCTAGCGACTGGCGTTTACGGCTTAAATTTGTAAATTTCTCTATTTCAAGTCTCTGATTGGCTAATTTTACTCCAATAGAATACTTTTATTTAACTTTCAGCTTTTCTGGTTATTGATTGGCTATTTATAAACTGTTTTAAATATTAAATTATTATTGCTCCAAGAATTACTAGTAGCATTATTAAACTTTACAATTCATTATTGTTTCAAGGTTACCTAATTGTTAGCAACTTTCGCCCTCTATTCTCACAGCTCCTTCATTATTAAATTACTTAATACATTCACATAACATTATTATACAGGTACACAATAATACAAACATAATACAATGACTGTTACATAATTTTATATTATACTATACACATATTGCTTGAAGGAGGGCTGATTTTTTATATTATATAATTAGGCTGATATCGTTTAGGTGTTAAAAATACTGCCGCACAGTGATGCCAACCAAAAGGCATTGAATCTCGCTACAGTTCGAACAAATTCAACTACAAAGCTAATGCACTATCTAACTACTATAAGTCATAGAAAAATTCATTATAATCTCTTTATTTGTAAATTCAGCCTATTTAAGTGGTTTACATCGTTTGATTAAGTGAACAATTAAGTTAAAATGACTTTAACCTTTTATATTTCTTAGTGAAATGTAAATAAATTAAGTTCCCAATTACCTGAGAAATGTTTGTGCTGTTAGCAACTTTTAGATTCTTCTGTCTTTCATTCACTTCCTTTTTGCACCCCAAAGCATTAAATGATTTTACTTTTCTTTTGCACCGTCCTCTTTAACTGGTTGTAATCATTTCGAAAACAATATTTTCCTTCAACCACTTATCCAAAAACAATCGCTTTCTACCTTTCTTATTTTTCAAAAATTCTTCGCGGCATTCCCCTGGTTTTCTTAGGGGAATTTATGATTGGCAATATTTAAACTGACTAAATCAATTTTTCAGAATATAACTCTGAACTTTTACTTGTCTATTTTGCTAATAGTAATAAATTTACATTTAAAAATTAAATGTTATACGTTCTGGAGGAGAGAGGAAAGAAACTTCCAGAAAAGTATGAGCGTGACTTATCCTTGTTTATCTCCAAGAGCCTGGCCAGGACCCCACTACGATAACCTTGAGCTATAAGTCGTTGCGTCACAATATTGTTATTTTACCGGAAATAAATCTTTTTATTTCCTTGAATCAAAAAAGCATTTTTAAAAGAAAATTGCATATCCGATTCTATTGTGTCTGCGAGCAGCGTAACTCGAAAATGAAATTTCAGGTTAACTCCAAACTTGGTATTTAAGTTCAGTATTTTCTAAGAATGCAATACGTAGAATTTTAAGAAAATACCCTAGCCCAAAGTATCCCTTAAATGAAAATATTTTCGTTAAATGTTGTTTTCTCAAAAATGGCTCAATTATTCGGAGAAAAATACCACAATGTTTTCAATGTTGAAATGGGACAATATTAAAAGCGAAGAGTCAATTGATAAAATAAATGAGTCGAAATGATATTAAAAGCCTTCACTTACATCATGATGGTCGTCTCTGTTGATGATGAGGCCTTGATAGCCTTGAAACGGTCGTCCATCTTTTACCATCATGTTGTAAATGAAGGCTTTTAATATCATTTCGATTCATTTATTTTATCAAAATACCACATGTTTAAGTTACTTGGATGAAAAATGCAATATTTTTAATCTTCTGCCAATGGCTGTAAAGACCTCTTAATTCTGGAATATTTCTATCAATTCGTAAACCGTAAGACGTAGAAGTATCTTCAAACACTCGAAATGTAGATCTCGTTATGCGTACAATTTGGCAGAAATCGTGACGTTAACAATTTCAGAGAAATTATTTATTATGAATTCTGAAATACTTACATTATTTGCAGCCGGTAAGCTACTATTGTTTTTTTCCTTCGTAGTCATGCAAGGAACATGGAATTTAATATCACATATAGGTAGTAATCCACTTTTTAAAAACCATTAATATAACGTTAGCCTTCTTATATCTACAACAAAATGCTTAAATACGCAGTGAAGGTTTATCTCGATTATTGCATAGCAGAATAAGATTTTGTAGAATATTGAGAAGAGAAAGTCATGTGAATGCAGCGCATCAGAATTCTAAGAATTACAATAACCCATGTTTGATATTCTGCTACAAAATTAATGTAATTTAATACAAATTTGCTGAGGAGATGAACCATAATAATTATTACGTTTACATTACTATTGTTGGCCTGCCTGGAGATATTTGTGTGTTGCCGAATTGTTTGATTTTCGTTGAATGTCAGATCTTGCTTGTGTGGTGAAGTGGACTCTTTGTTGCTATGGCAAAGTAAAGTATAGGGGTTTGGAAACGTTTGCATTGCCCCAACCTCTTTCTTTTTTGGAGGATACGAGAGAAACCTTTTATGTTGAAGTAGCAATTACTACGTTGTGAAGTGAAGCCAGCCTTGTTGAACGTATCAGGTTAAGATTACAGTATTCCATCAAGATGATATTTTCCCCACTACACGTAAAATTTCTATTCTGTACATTTTTGGATGTAAACATTTAAGGTTGGCTTCATTTTATTTCACAGTAATTAAAACCACCTCTTTTAAACTACATCGAAATGCATGTTAACTTGCTCAGAATTATTGCAAAACCTCGTATAAATGTCAAACAAGAGAATTAATAGCTTTGTATTTTGTGCAGTTGACTCTCTTGGGAGCAAAACTGCAATAATTAACACAAAAAATAGTAAAATAAAAGATACTTAATTATTCGCATTGCAGTTTCACAGGCTCACATGGGAGATGGAAATAAAAATTAATAAATGGAGTAATTATTAATATTAACACACAAATCTGCAGCGAAAATTTAGGGGAAACGAAATACGTTTAATAAAATAGCAGTCACAAACAACGTTACAAAAACCACATCATTACTGTGTGTTCATTTTATTTTAGTCCGTTGTCCAGCACATTGTCGGCCTGAGTGCGTTCTTTTAGTCTTCAAATGTTAATGAACCCACACTCCAGATTGCAGCAATTGCTACACGAATAGGTTATAGTTTGGAAGGAAAAGAGTTCGAAACATAGGGTTCATTAATAATATTTTCGGGTTTTTTGAAACCTTGATTTAATTTAATTACAGAGTAAAGGCGGGGAAAATAACAGAATAAATCGCTTTACTTGCTTTAATAGTAAATTAACATTTTTGTAAGCAACATAAAGGTAACCTCAAAACATCCTCCAAGCATTAACATAACAAAACTTTAAACAAATTATTTCTACGTCTCCATTTCGTTGTAACCACGACTTTCACTACTCTTGACCAAGCTATGGATACTGCAGGCGTGATATCTCATCGTCATCTTCTGGAGTATGAAGCTCAGTAGCTGGGACAGATTTTGACGATGCCTAGCAAAGACTCGGTCCTTCAGATCAACCCATAGAAAAAATCTGAATTAATACGTTCATATATCTTTCTATACCCTCTAACGAGTATAAAATATATTCTAACTAAAAATAATTGTTACATCCACTAGTTTTAATCCAAATTAGCCTTTGTAGAAATAACTGCATTACACATTTCGTTATAGATTCAAAGAGAACAGCGATAGTCAAATGTTTAAGAACCGGAAGCTATATGCTGGCCTTAAAATTCCATACTGTTTCCATGCAATCGCGAGAAACAAGTGAATGTTGAAAGGACTTTAAAGAATGACTAAGAAATGAACAATTCAAACCATTAGCAGTGGATATCTTAAATGGCCTATGCCACAAAAATTTATTTTAAATACATCGTGTGTCTTAAGGAGATCTAATTTATTGTCTATTGCTTAACGCTTACCAGTTATAAAATATTATGCAGAATTCCTTCCGAATAAAAAGACTTCAAAGGCTATTCCCAGAAAATTCAATATATACATTTTGTCCTATAAATATTTTTCATATTTGCTATTCAATCAAAATGGTTAGTAATTTTTTAGAAAATCTAAATTTTCGAAAAATGCTCCATGTAAAGGGAGTTGCGGTAGAGGATTTTCCTGATATCCGTGTCGCATCATTGGAATATGCAGAGTTCAATTGCCAAGTGTGGTACTGTTCGTTTTTGAGTCATACTATTCACACACACAGACCTTTTTCTAAAATGCATTTTTTTTTGGACTGATGGGGCCTCAAAGCGTATTATCGAAATTTTTGGGTGGAATACAACACTTACCGTATTTACTATAAAAATTAGGTTGTGTCAAATCTGGGGATCTCGGAGGCCATTGGGGGTTTCTATTGATTCTGTCGAGTTCAAAATTACGTTAAAATGAATCTTCACATCCTAAGATAATGGTCCGCACCTCTTGCAAAACAGTATCTCTGTTATTCTCACCGTCTCAAACACTTTTTCCACCACACGGATCCTGTTTACTGTAAGCGAACAATGCACCTGTCATAATCAAAATAGAAAAAAAATGCATTATATGTACAACTTTAATGTTGTAAAGCAATTTATTGTACAACGATGTATCAGGCAAACTTAACTCGCCTCTTAACTGTCCTCTTCAGGTTCTTCCGGAATATGCGTAAAAAAAGAAGAAGAAAAAAGATATAAGTAATTTTCTCTGCAACATAAAATACACATAACTGATACCGTATTGATATTCTGCTTCAATGACAACCCCTGTTCTGAGGAGGATTCAGTAATGAAGACTGACTATTCTTACGTTAAAGACATGCCGATGTACGTGCTGATGATAAACCAAGAGTTTGCTACAATATAGGAATGGTAATACTTTAAACGTAAACAGTACCCCAACCGCTCTGTTAGCACCGGTAATCTTCGTGGGGGTTAAGGTGGTTTTTTGAGCGAAACAGATCACTATAGGTCGCTATAGAACTTTGTTACGCCGTGGGAATTAGGCAACTTCTTCGACACAACCTACTCTGCTTTTGCAACCTCTGAGGAAGTGAAACTCGCTGGGAAATAGTGACGTAATTTAGAGCAAGAGGACAAATTTAAAATGAAACCCAGTACTGAATGCCGATGTGTAACAACATATAAGGGAAGGCGAAGAATGGAAATGTGAGTAACCTTTAGTAAGCACTGCTCGAATAGAAAATATAAGCGCAATCTGCCATGGAATTATCATTATCAGCTTCGATATACGTGATGTAAAACGTTTCTTCATTTTACTATAATATTTTGAGTTATGCAAAATTTACTCCAAGTAATTAGATGAATACCGTAACCTGAAAACTGCAGTGATCGATGTATATAACATATGTTCCTTTACCTTTTCAGACTAAGAGAATCTATAGTTCCAATTATGCCTACTTTGGTTGATTTTAACAAATAAAATCATCATTTCTTCGTGAACTAGGAAATGTCTCCTGTCCCGCCTCTCATGTTTCTTTCCATCTTCTCATCGCTCTTACAATATCTCTTTTTCCATATGGTTGGTATTCATTTGTCAGTTTAGGAAATAGCAAATATTTACTCCATCTTTCTCTGCATTTCTTTAATTTGTCACTTATAAGACTAATACGTAGTTCCTCTCTGAGTTCATTTTTTAATTTATCCATTATTCCATACCCTTTAATAGAGCCGAAGTATTTCATTTCTTCTGCATTTATTTTATCCCATTCTTTTTTCTTGGTAGCCATGTTTCATAACCATACATTAGGGCTGTCTTATAATACATTAAGCTAGTTTTTCTTGTTCTTCTTTTTAGTGTTCTTACTAATATTCCATTATTATTTCGGAATTTACTTATTTTATAATTTAAATTTTGATTGTCTAGATACGTTGTATTACATTCTAAATAATTACATCCTATTACTTGTTCTAGTACTTTATTTATGACTATTTTGGATCTTAAGAGGATACTTCCCTTGGAAGGTCATTTTACTTTTGTTTCAGTAATTGATATCCTGAGTTCATATTTTTTTATTTATTTATTTATTTTAAGTCGCTTTAGCTCACAAAAGGCTATTCCCGACTCCTACATTAATACGTGGTAGTTGAACATTAATAGATTTCTAGGAATGTACTTTGATAATATTATTTGACAATAAATACATAATTTTTCTTGTGTGATATAATTAAAGAGCAGTTATAATTATATTACATTTGTTTTAAATTTCATTTTGCAGTTTTATATTTTGTAAGAGCATTGTTAAATCATTAAGACAGCTAATATTATTTGGGATGTTATATATTTTCCTGTGTGGGTTATAATATTGGCATTCTGCGAGTACATGGGAAACTGTCAACGGAGTTTTGCATGTTGGACACTGCGGCTGAGTTCCTTTAGTGATAGGAGTGTGTCATCTTTGTATGTTCAATTCTTAAGGGGTAATGATAACTTGATGTTTCCTCTTTAAGTTTGTAAAAACACATTTGTTGTTTGAAGATCCTATTACAGTAAGTAGCTTGTTTCCCTGATTTTGAGATCATGTTTTGTTCCATGAAGTAATGATTTTGGTTCGGATGTATAGAGCCAAGTCTGAATGGCTTGTTATTATCTCTGCATTAAATGTTGGTTTTTGGATGGCCGCTTTGCTGCTTCGTCCGCTCTCTCATTGCCTCGTATTTGTTGGTGCAATGGAATCCAAAACAACACCACTTGTTTTCCTTGTTTCATTGCATGGTTATATGGCATCTGAATTTCTTGAATAAGTCTGTTCTGTGTTTAAATTTAAGGCTAATATATCACTTTTTAAATCAGAAAGAATTATGTATAGTTGTTTATGGAATTCTGTATTGTATGAAAATGCTTGTTTCAGAACGTATAACTCGCTAGAATAAAATTATAACTAATCAGGGAGTCTTTCTATATGGATTCCATTTGGTGGGACGGTTGCACTTCCTACTCCATGTTGAGTTTTTGAACCATCTGTAAGTAAATATTTTTTCATAATCATAGTAGGTTACACATATTTCGTTAAGTAGCTGTTGATAAACAGCGGTCGCAGTCTGTTCTTTTTTATATTGCTCCATCTCTAGATTCAAAGCAGGTTTTTTTAGGTTCCAAGGAGGAGTTTCATGATTTCCAATTGTTGTCATCTTAGGTAAATTTATTTCTGTTTTCTCTATGTAATATTCAGTACGACTATTAAATGGAAATGAATTAAACGAGCGTTATACATATTTGTGAAGCATAGTATTAGGTAAAGCAGCCATTTTAATTCCATATTTAATACTTGATTATTCCCTGCGTATCCCAAGATGTGACTCAACTAGTTCTATTTGTAGACTTTCAGTTGAGTCCATATTTTGCTAGCACATTTCCTAGTTCAAAAACAAATTTTCTACGTGTCATTTCCTGCTTCTTAGATTATTATAACATTATTAGTATACAGTAGCATATTGTATTATTTCTATTTAGTCCGATTCCTGATAGTATTTTCTAGGGATGGGACCTCGATACCTTCAATACCCGTTACATTTAATGGTATAGAAGTATGTCTAATACTTTGAGATTAACTTTGGAAACTTTAAAATGTTAGGTTTTGCATTATTGAAAGTTCTTGCCTTTAACTCTATGCTAGATAAGGTATGAAAGCAACCGAGACTTTATGTTATTGCCTCGCACGTGTTCCCGAGTGTTGCTGCACTATAGTTCTTGATAGACCTTGACTACGTTTCCTGCGGGTGAATCAATATAACATTCCAAGGCTCTGGTGCAAAACAATGTGGGATGGGGTAGTGGTACCCGTGTAACATTCAGCGTTAACTAAGTTGTGAAAGAAACTGATTCAGCTGTTACACTAAATCACGTTTCTGCAATAGCTTAGCTTGTTGACTCACCCTCAACCATTACTTTTACCTACGAGAATCTGTGAATCAAGAGAAATAAATCAACTATAGACGTGTGATAATACAGCGCATGGGAATATTTGTTGTTTCCTTCCATCTTTTGGTTTGTGTTTATGCAAGCCAAACTCGAGTCACAAGCGTAGCCTACAGGTATACCGTACAACTAGTTTCCACAATATGGGCAGAAAAAGCTTTCTTTTAAGGTTTTCAGCTCAAAATATAGTTTCTTAAAAAGGGAAGGTATTATTTTTGTTATTATTATTATTATTTTTATTATTATTATTAGCCTTGACTAACAATAGGTGTTATATAACCTATGGCATTATCAAGAGGAAAATTTGTTACTAATTAGAGAATTTCAAGCAGGAGCAATTTAGGAATTGGCATACAAAGCAAAATTTGTTACATGCGTTTCTACACAGAAAACTACTAATAAAAACATTTACTCTCTGAAGAAGTATTTTATAAACTGAGTATCGGGTCAAGTATCCCTCAAAAATCAGTATCGATATCGAGTATCGATTATCAAGAAATGGTGGCATCAAACTATCATTAGTATTTTACCTTTTATTTCTCTAAAGATTTCGTCATATATAAAGGACTATTAACCTTCATTTCCTTTTGAAAGTCGTCAATTTCCCAAACTAATCCTTATTTTACTCGCTTTATACATATTTTGTAGTGCTTTGATGAGATACACCTTTTTTTCTAATACCCTTCTTTTCTAATATTTCCCAAAGTGTTTTTTTCTCTTTACTCTTTCTTATGCGTTTTCTAAACCTATGAAGACTACGTGTGTCTGTAGATTAAATTCCCTTCTCTTTTCAATTATTTGATTTACTGAAAATAGTTATTTATACTACGCCCTTTCCTGAAACCACCAACTGACAAACAACTACAAAATTAAATAAGTCATTATGATAGAAAAAAATAAATGCAAAACAAAAACACAAAACTATTATCAGTAATAACGTCGCAGAGCAAGTTATATAATTTAACTTTCTTGGCAATGATATATCTTATAATGTTGATAATACTAACTGTAGTAAATCAACTTTAAGAGTCATATTAAAGGAACAGCTAACAGAAATTTGAAAAACCTGATTGTTGCATTCACATGACCTTCTCTGTTCAAAATTCCAAAAGCGTATTTTCTATCTACTTCTTGTTCATGGAAATAAATATTAATTATACATTTATACAATCCGGCAAACTTATAGGAAGGATATATACTATAAATAAAAGCGGTAGTCAGAATTATAAAAAAAGTGTCACATTATAACATTTTGTATGAACACGAGAAAGAGCAACTAGCGGCTTTGAAAAAGAGCTAAGTCTTTGAAAATGGAAACCAATTACAAAGAATATTTTGTGAAGTTGCTAACGCTACAAATACTTGTATCTGAGATGCATTGCCTGCTTTAATGAGATTTACATTTTTTATGCAGTAAGATTACGATTTGCCAGTTATACAGAAGTCACTAGGAATAAAGAAACCTTTAGGATGTACGTTTTATTTAGCGTGCAACCATTGTCTTAAACATATGATATTTTAATCGTTAGCCATCTTTGAGAAAAAAGGTTTCTCCAAATAAAGGACAGTTTTGGGCGGGGGCGTTTCTTGGAAATGTTCGTGTGTATCCTTAGAAAATCTTTAATATGCTTGGTATGTGTTAACTTCTAATTTTTCAGTTATGCTATTCACGCGCGCGCGCGCACACACACACACACAACGACCATTTTTAAACATGCCGTTTTGGATTCAGAGTGTCTCAGACGGTGTACTGGAGAGGAAATCTCAATATTGAATTTTTGGGTGGAATGGGTAATTCATCTTATTATAGATATACAGTAGGGAAAATAAAAATAGAGTAAGATAAATATACAAATCTCTTGCCCTTCCCGGATTTCCAATATGTAACTAAAGTATGGACCCTCAAGGCCACAGATGAAAGGAGAGCAGAATAGCAGAAATAGGACTTAATTAATGTGAAAAACAAACGAAAAGAAGAAATTTAAATAACGACATAAGAAATAGTTTAAATGGGAGAATATGCATGATATAATAGCAAAGCGAAGAAATGAATCGTAGGTTCATTTTAACCCAATGTATAAGAATAGAACACCAAAACAAATAATAAAACACAAACCACGCAGAAATAGATTCTTAGGGGGACCAAGAACAATATGCTTGTTGCAGGCATAATACGCTAGCGACATTTTAGCTATTGGGCGAGAGAGCCCTTCCAAGGAGATAGACGTTTAGCTACTGGAAGGAGGTAGTGTTTACTTGGTATGAGGCAAATGGGTTGAAAACGCACAATAGCGAGAGACTTTTCCCTATTTTCCACCTTGCACGTCACACGAGGCAGGAGGTCAGCATATTGTGTACTCCTCCTACCAGCTAAAGCTTCACTTGAGAGATGAGCCACCCCATCCCACCAGATGAAACGTCACTGAATAGAGAGTAAATTTTGCTCAGATCTCTATATCAGGCTTGAGGTTCTTTTACATGCCGTAAATCTACTATACGGAACCTGCTGTTTTACTTCCCTTCCGAAGAAAGCCATGCTAAGGATTTTTGCGCCCGAAAAAAATCATCGCTATTTTTTTTATAGCAAACTCTATTATGTTTTAAAGTAACTTTCCTCTTGTATGTGTTCTATACTCTCATGCTGGTTTGTAATTATTATTGAGTCTGTTATGTGCTATTTTTCAACACGCTAAATCGTCTTATTAGGTCAGTGGTATGTTTTTGCCTACGTAGGAAGTAGAAAACAATAATGCCACCATTTTCATGAACGAAGCGATAAGTTAATGCTACTAAACAGATTGATTTTCCAGTGGTAAACAAACAGTGTTTTCTATATATATATATATATATATATATATATATATATGACCATTTACGGTACGCTTTGTGCTACGCTTTATTGTACTAAGTGGCCATTATCTTATTATTAGACGAAACAACTCAAATGTTGACGTTAGGAAATAAATGCCGGTATTACAAACTTCCTTAGGTATGTTGTCAACAATGACTCATTGTCTCAGAGCGCGAAAATATTGATTCAAATACTAAGTTTAATATCAAATTAAGAAATAATATTAATAATTGACCACCAGTAACAAAAATAATGAAATCACGATAGGCAGAAGCCTTGATAAAGGTTCCCATTTCAAAAAAGCAATAATAGGTACGAAAAAAGTTATTAACTATAAACTCTATAACATTTGTATACGAAATATTTCCGCGCGGATATTTCAATCAATTAAATTCTCATTCTGGTGTGGAATCAAGTTTAGCGGTTGCTTCTAATATGGTGCTTCTTTTTATGTCCGAAGCATGTTGGCAGGCTGAGGGCAGCCCAAGAAGTGTTATCAAAGTGTACTTACCCTTGTTAGGGTTCAACCACTGGTAGGTAGGATAGGGGTTTGCAGAATGGCGTTGAGGTTGAGGTAGTTATGCCAAGGTCACAATCGCCTTATATGCATATCGGCCAAGACGGCAGTGATCTTGATATTACGCCACTACGCAGAAGCAGCGAAGGACGTGTCAAGGGTACGTCTATCAGCTGTGAGCTGTCTTAGTCCTTGCTTTGTCTTCGTGTTATGAAGTGTTTCGACAATACGTGTATTATTCTTTTATCAGACTACGGAAATTCCTGCCAACCAATTAACTCTTGAACAGCGTATTTTTATGTACGATACATACGTGAAAACTGAATCATGTAGACAGGAGTGTCGACAATTCCAGCAGCAATTTCCTGGTTATCCAGTTCCGAGTAGAGAGACTGTTAGATGTTTGGTGAATGAATTTAGAACAACGGGATCGCTATACGCTAACAAATAAAGCCCATAGGAACAATTCCCAAATCATAGACGAAATTAAGGATGATAAAAAAGCAGAAATTATGAACCTTACGCAAGAGCTTATGCATGTAAATGGTAATTTCATCCGGCGATGTCAAGAATGTCTTCGCGCAGATGGACACCACTTTCAACAACACTTATAACAAGGTTAGTGCTCATTACAGATATGTTACTAACACTTGTGAGTAAAGTAAGTAACGCGGGAGTTGAGTTACGTAATGGAAAACCGTGCGTAGACTATGTGCGGATCACGCATTTATGCCATCCGCGGCCTTGATATAACACGAAGACACTGTTCGCCGCCAATCCATAAAACAATCGTGCAACTTCTGAGATGCAGTTTTCTGTGTGTAAGACTCCATGGCAAAAATTAATTTCTTATTGGTATCTTCGTTTCAGGAGGGGGATTCAGAGTATTGGAAGTCAAACCATTAACCAAAAACCGGAAAATGCATTATTTATGTCCTTCAAGATGGTTTTGTACATATAGCGCAAATGTTCCCTAAGAGATTATCGCAGTTAATTTTAATACAGAAAAATGTAACTACAGAAACAGCTACGGGTTTCCAAGAGGGACTGACGGCGGAAGTCTCGGTTCTAAGAAACTTATGCTAGTTTAACACAGATGTTAAAACATATTGATAGCTGGTAGAAAAGTAGTGCAAGGTTAGAAGGTTTGGATAAAAAGGAAATTATCTAAAAACATTTAGTACTTCCTACTTTATTGCAAAACGATTCTATTTTTAAAATATCACTCGTAGTTTACTCCAATAAGCGCGAAACATGTTTATATATCCATATAAAGCCTACCATTCTAAAGAAAGGAACAAAATAGCAAATGCCAGGCTGTAATAATGATCTGCATACAAGAAAGTACTTTGTGTGTTGTGATTATAGTAGTTTAGAGCATAAAATAAAGCTCTGTATTTCCTCGCTAGCAATGTGGAGCTGAAAATATTAAGATGGCACACCCATCGCCAGACGACCTTGCGCTGGTAACGCGACCAGAGAAAATTTCGTTTACCAAATTCTCTAAGGGAAGCTGGACGAACCAAATGCGATCTGTAGGGAAAAAAAGAAAGGTCTGAGGAGTACTTTCCGCAGAGGAAAAAAGTGGAATACAGAGTTGGATGGGGACATATCATTGGTGTAAGTCGTACAGCTCTCTTGTGAAAGTAAATAAGGTGCATTTGATAGCTTTTATCCTTAGATTTAAAAACTGGTATGTATTTTAGATATTTAAATCATTGTATATATTGATTTTGCAAACAAAAGAAAGCTTGATGTTTAAATTCGTCTCTCCAATGAATACTAAGTGTTCACAGAAAGTGTGTCTAAGGTATATTAAAGAAATTAGAATTTAAATACTATGAAAATGCGTTTTACTGGAAAATACTTGAGGAAAATACAAATGGCTTTGTTTTCAAGGTATCAAAATGTTATTTTATAGTCTATAGCAACATATTTTGCCCTAGTAGTTTCCATTTTCGGCCTTAATGAAGCTTCTCGTGAGCCCATCACAAGGCCAGAAACACGAAATGGTAGTATGTGAACCTTTAAACTTGATTTTCTAAGAAACAAAATTTTATACATTTTTCAGTACATAAAAGGAGTCTCAGGATGCAATTTTTCACCAATTCTACTGAAATTTGACAACATTTAATACAAAATGTAGACAAAGAGCTAAAAAAATCCTTTCCTAAATATGTGCGTCATTCCCAAATATTGTTTAACTTTTGAATTGAGTGAAATGTTTTGTGATTGTTCTGTAGAACAGAAGGAAAACATTTTTGCCTATATGTAAACAAATACGGAATAAAGGCCGATTTTAGTATCTTAGAAATGTCTTCAGCTAATGTCAGGAATGCTTTTATTATGCTAACGTAAATAATAATTTGACGTGTACACATTTTATATAACTAACAATATTTATATCAACAATAAGAGTATTTACACTAGCTGCATGATAAATTGCACTCAGTTATAAGATAACCTTACAAGAATGTGGTTAAAATTTCAAAAAAAATTGGTTAACGATTACGGATTTTGAAAATTTCACCATAGGGTTGCCTTAAAAGAAAATAAATGTACATCCCCATTAGAATTTACTATTTTCATCCTCATTTAAGTTAGCCATAATTAATACTTTGAGAAAACGGTTCATTTGTATCAGAAAATGTTAATCACAGAAAAAAGCTTTTCGAAATAAAAATGGAGAAAATCAATTTCTAGATATTGAAAAAGAAACCACGTGGCTTAAGTAGACAGAATCTGTCATAACAATAGTATAGATTTGTAGAGCAAAACTTTTTCAAAAGATGGGCTGAAGTTTACCACACTCCTCCAAAGTGTGTAGAAGTGATATTTTCTGTGCAGAATCAGAGCACAAAATGTCATATGCAGTACAAGTTTTATAAATACGTTCAAAGTATTGTGCCTATATTTATAAACTATATATTACACTAGTCTGCGTTATATCGGATGACTGAAAACTAATAAGTGATTCTGACTCACGTTTTTATGCTGATTTCAGAACTGCTTTTGGTTTTTTTTTCTATCACGTACAATTTTTCACAATTTCACTTCAAAAATATAGAGATACAGAGATACAAAGATATTGCTTCCGCCACTACACGTAAAGTTGGATTTGATGAAGCAATTTGTAAGGGTTCTACCACACGATGGACCCTGCTTTAAGTACATTTCCAAGAAATATCTCTTCATTACAGAAAGAAAAATTAAAGGCTGGAATTTGTGTTGGTCCTTAAATAAAGAAATTGACGAAAGATGAAGGTTTTGAGAAGACAATGAATGAGAGAGAAATAGAAGCATGAACCGTCTTCCGATCAGTTACTGAAAACTCCTTAGGCAATAACAAAGATTCTAATTACAAGGCAATTGTAGAAACAATGTTGGAAAATTTCAAGAAGATGGGTTGTAACACGAGTGTAAAGTTGTATTTACATATCGACTACTTTCCAGAAAATCTGGGACATTATAGTGAAGAGCAGGGTGAACGTTTTCACCAAGATATTAAGGAAATGGATAGGAGTACCACGAGAGATGGAATGAAACTATGATGGCCGACTACTGTTGGATGTTGAGAAGGGAGTCATCTTCAAGGATTTGCAAGGAAGTCAAAGAAGAGAAAGATGAAAAAAATTAAATGAAACACTTTGGCTTCTTGTTTTGTTAAAATGTAATCATGAAATAAATTAGGGGAGTTCTTGAGAGTGTTCTTAAGATGTTTCTCGAATAAAAACTTACCTTGTGTGAAATGGTATTTGAATACTTTTCTACGCTCATTAGTAAAATTGTCAAAACATTACTTATTTTGTGTAAAAAACTTGACGTGATAGAAAAAAACCCGAATTTATTCCTGGAATCAGCACAAAAGCTTGATTCAAGAACATCTACTTTTAAAAAATCATCTGACAAAAACTTTGAAATGCAGACTAGTGATAATTAAATGGGAAATTGCAATGAATAAAACAGCAAAAATAAATAAAAGTGTATTCCTTGGGCAATTTTCTTCATTTATTCTGCCCTTAATATACCTAAGCGTGGGGTTTCAGATCACGTGCTCCGTAGTAAGCATAGGCTGAACCAGTAGGCGCGGCTGAGTTGGCATATTGTGGTCTCTAGTTGTACCAAGCATATTGTGGTGAATTCAAAAGGTATTTCTGGAGGTTGCTTAATGTTAACTGATTAATGTTATGTGATAAATCCCAAGAAAATGCAAGCACAACAAAGTGCGAAATTTGAGTTTTGAATAAAAATATTATCAAGGGTTGCCTTAACAAGGCTTGTTATTTAAATAAAACAATTATTGATAAATGTTAATCAAATATGATACAATTAAGAAAATAATCTGGTGTTCCATTAAAAACAAGCTTATTGAATAAAAATAGATCAGTGTACCAAGAAGGAATGCGTCTACATTCTCTGAAAGTTCCAGCCTGGTATCTTAAATCGTTTTAGATAATGGGTTATTAGAAAGGTAGAATCAGACGGCCGAAAAGTTCAATAGCATCGCCGGGGTTTGAACCACGGATATACGAGTTACTCTAACCCTGAACTACCATGGCAACATGCCGGTGCAACATTAAATTCCCCAACTGAGTCGCATTTTTTCCCGGTAAACCACACAAGGAGATCGCAAATTGTATTTCTGATGACATACCCCAATGTCGACTTAAAATGCTGTAGTGTTAGGTCCCGTGGTTCAAATCCCGGCGATGGCATTGAATTATTCAGTCGTCTGATTCCACCTTTCCAACCTTGTCCTAAACACGGCTTTTGTGGTAGAACAATGAATTGCATTAATTATTAGCTTAGCAGATTTAACATTGGTGGCATAGAGATTTTAACCTCCACTTAATATCGCGTTAAGATTTGCGAAAATTTGGTCTCTAAAGAGTTTTACTTTGGGGGGGGGGCTAGTATAAATGTGCCTGCATAACCAACATTCAACATAACTAGCATGCTTATCAGCAAATGTAAATGAGGTAGGTAATACTTGTGCGTTATGCGAACAAGCACATGCACTTTTAGCGTATACCAGGTGGCCCAACCGCACCTATTTCACGTGTGTTGAAATTGTCCCGTTGAATACTGCACGTGAAATCTTAAGTAAACACAGTCAGTAGGGAACTGGTGCATTAGCGCTACCATTACCACACCAGCAGTTCTGAGAAACGTCCATAGAATACACGGAGACGGTTCGAAATTCCTATTAATCAATAGGGGCAAAATTTTAAACATGTATTCAATGAGCGAAGTCATCATCATAATACTCTAATAGCAAGCGAAAAAATGGCAGCGAAACACTGCATGCTTGCATGTTTATTGCTTATGCTCCATAATGTTTACAGCATAAACAAAATTTAAAAAATAGCTATAGGCCGATACGAATAGGTCAAATAAAGATACGTTAATTATTTGTCAGGCTGAAATAAACCCTCGAAAATAAACCCAGTGTAAATGAACTGGAAAATATTGTAAGACCTTTTCCGTCTATTCTTGTCTATCATCACGGATTGTACACTCTATTTCATCATCTTTGCAGATAAGCAAGAGAGATAGAACGAAGCTGGGTTGGTAGAGCTTCTGTCTGCTGTACTAGGATCCTGGGTTGGATTTCCGGATGGGGTGGGAATTTTTCTCTAGTCAAGATTATTCCCTATGCTTCCCAGAGTCTGGAATTGTGACGAGAGTGAGAATGAACCTGTGATATAATGAATACAACCCTAAGTTTACCAGAAATCCAAGGACAAGCGAATACAAGCTAACACCATTGCGTATAGAGTATAGGCAATAATATGTTCCAAAGGAAAGGCCGCTGATAAGACCACTGTAGTTAAAGGTGGCCTAATAAATGGAACTGAAAAAAAAAGCTCGCTCACGCTAATTCCACAGTTCCCGCCGAGCTTTCTTGGAATTGCCAAGTAGAATTCTGCAACCCATTTAACGCACGAAGGGATATCTATACAATTGAAATGCGGCGCGTTTCGGCCACCTGGTATACCGAAGCATCACGGAAGTCGTCAAGAGGGAAGCAATAAAATAAAACCCAATCTCATGACCACGAATGCAGGTTTTTTATATTAGTAGTGAGAGGGTTAAAGAGGTAAACTTGCAGAACTTGTCACGCCTAATGGTTGCCCCAAACACTTAGTTTCCATAAACCCTCTTACAAAACTATCTCAAGTTGCTGTAGTAAGACCAAGCGAGATGGCTCCGCGGTAACGTGCTCGCATTCGAGAAGTCCTGAGGCCGGGCATTTTAACCATGCGATTTTCGTGGTTTTCCTTGTTTGGCTAGGGGCTGTGTAGTCTCGGTCGAGGTAGTTCAGATGGTGGGATGTTTGCTCTTTGGAAAGTTCTTCTCGGCACGGACAGATGGCGGCATTCTCTGAGCCCCTCGAGTGGGTGGAGCTCTTTCTGGTTCCGTCATAGGGAAGCCCTCCTAAGCAGCCCGCCAGTGTGCCCTGGTCATCAACCTTGGAATAGAAGGGGTTTCTGTCGGCCGACCTGCCTGCGGCCTATAGCCTCCTGGGATTTCCTCGCCTCATCCGTTGCCTCTGGTGGTAGTAAGCCCAAAAGATCGCGTTGGATCGAGGTGCGAGGGTCGCCTCTGTTCTCTGTTCATTCATTTACTAGCATTATATAGTCCTTAATTTCTTCAAAACTTCTATTGCTGAGGAAATTAGCCAGTTAGTTTTAATTATAGTTAACAATATTAACGCACAGTACTGCTGTTTTAGCTCTTTTCTGTAAACACGGAGCTGCTAAAATGGTATACACACAATCTGGATTGTATAGTAGTTGGTTGTATTTTTGGTGAAATATAATTCGATTCAGTTATCAAAACATAACAATTCCAATTCCAATTTGCAGTTTTCAGAATAATGTACAATTCATATCTTATGTAATATGTAATAAAAAGCTTTTGTGAATTACAAGTCTTTCCCCTGCGCAGACTTTTTGTGCGTATGGGACGCGTGGCTAGTAGCGCGTGAAGACCTTGCTGAATGCCAATAAAGGCTACAATTGTTATGTACATGTTATGAAACTTTATTTTAAAATACCTCTTAGTGAATTGTGCTTGCTATTGCACTCCCTCCCACCACCAGATATGTATTCCAAAGCTCAGTTCACTTTAAAATGATAAGTTATATTTAACTCTCTTTGTCAATTCCATTCATAAAAATAGTCTCTTAGATTTTCCAGTGTGTTCTACGTGCTGCTAGTTAATGCCATAGAGATTATACTCCTTGGATTTGGAGAAGGAAGGTCTGGTTTAGCTGTTCCCCGACGAAAAATATACTTCTAGCCTTCGATACACCGGATGGCATTCAAGTTCGTTGAAAGGGTTATGGATGTCATAAATAATTTCCCAATCTTTCCTTAATGCAGTTAATGAATTTTTGATCTGTAAATAGAAATAATAGGTAGTAAAAGGATTTACGAAGTTGAGCTTCAAGGTGCAAAGGAGGAGGATTAAACGTAAAAGGAATCTTGTTTAAAACGCTAGGGTAATTAAAGGAAATTAACCAACAAAGTCATTCGAAGTTTATAAGTACACCTTTCCACGCTGACAAATGAGAGTTTATAGAATGTACAGATGTGTACATTAATTCTACAGACTTTAAAGCGAAGTAGATCGAAAATATTGCAACGCATTTTCGAAAATTATCTTATACCATTGTTAAGTAGGCATAAATTATATATAATATGAGATAAAGGCCTTGAATAATCTCCTGTAATTCCAAATTTATACGATCTACTGTGCCATAAAATTTTCTGTTTACTTTGGTTATTTCAATAGCTTTTTAGTAAAAAAAACATATAAAAACTTTATAACGGTGTATTGGGGAGAAACGTCCAGACACGTCCAGTTATTCTCAATTAACACCCCAAAATGTTTGACATTGTCTTTCCGATCCTTCGAATAAAGTATTATTTTGTGCTTCTTCTTCTCACTTCGTTGATTGAATCCGCCCCCCCCCCAAAAAAAGATTTTTAGAAAAAAGTCAAAAACAAAATGTGGGATGTATACCAAGTGTTTATTCAGCACCCTCCAGAGATGCAACACGAAGATTTTCAAGAAAATATCCACATCTCAAACCACACTTAGCATGCATCAGTTTTGGAAGCTTTATGTTTTCTAGAATATAACTATGGATGTTAATTAAAATGCCGCAGAAATTTGTCGCTATTCCCTTTGTAGCTTTAATGAAATGAGTAATGTAGCTATTTCCGGAAAAGTTTATCTCGATTAAAATGAATTATATAGAAAATAAGGCGCTTTTGTAAGAATAATGTATGTACATACTAATAAGTGATAGAGTGTACAGAAATTCATGTGAATGTAGCACAGATTTGTTGCTTATAGTCTGTTATTTGCTTGGAATTTATGTAGCTTTCTATGTATATCTCGATTTTCTTCGTACGTCACGTCACAGCCTAGATATTTGAAGTGTTTCGTTTGTTCTTTTGGAGTGCCATCTGTCACTATATTTGTTGTGTTTTTTCGGTGTCTGCGATTGACTAGGTTTTAGTTTTATAAATTATCATATTATTCCTTTTACGAATGATGTTAAGTTAATGCACACCCATTGGCAGTCTATCCTCATTGCCAAAATTTAGGACTTCGTCGTCCGCAAATGTGGAATGCTTTAGTTTACTTTTGTCTTATTTTAATTCTCTTATACAGGTTGGACCATTTAAGTTGATACAATACAATATCTCCAAAACAAACGTTATAGAAAGAAATGCTTTGAATAAAAGTTGCTTGATATTATGGGGGAAAGTAAATGTGATTAGCCGTGTTTTATTCGGAGGACGTTGTGATGATCATTTTAGGGTAAATTTAAATTGACCTTAATTGCAGATTCTCGTTTAGAAATACTAAATTGAACCTAAAATGACCATCACAACGTCCTCCAAGCGAAATGACATTTACTTTCCATCATTATATTAAGCAACTTGTATTAAAGACATTTATTTCTACAACGCTTATTTTTAGAGATGTTGTACAGTCTCAACTTAAATGGCCCACCCTATATACTTAAGTATTCTATTCTTTAAGAATGTGGTACAGATAAATATTAAAAGGCATCTCGTATAGATTACATCCTAGCTTTAGCCGTGAATTAGTTATAAATGTCCTGTCATTTTCAATTAATATTCTTGTGTTTTTATTTAAGCTGTGTATGACATTCTGTAAATGCAGTATGCATCCTCTGTTATTTAGTATGTTCCACGTATTTGTCGATCTACTATACTGAAAGCTTTTTTCAAAGTAGATGAATGCCATATGGGTTTCCAACTTGTATTCTGTAGTTTTTATATTGTTTTCTTCGTAGTAATATCTGCGCATACTCGTCCTGGTCTGAATTTCTTCAGTTCTTCGCTTAACTGCACCTCACTGAATATTTTCACTCTACTCATATACTTTGCACATTACATTCAGCAAGTTAATTTCTCTAAAGTTTGCACACAGATATCTCTGACGCTTTTTACTTTAGCTATTTTCCACTCTTCTGGTATTTAATTAGTCCCCAGCAAATATTCACAAGATGTAAATGTCTTAGTTGTAAAATCACTCCTACATATTTAAACGCCTCTACCGGGACATTGTCTATTCCGGGCGCTTTGCTATTTTCATTCCTTTTATTTCATTGAGAACATTTTAATTTTATGTACTGTTTCATTTTAAGTAAAATATTAAATATTTTCATCTGTCCCTTAGTACTCAGAGATCTAGAAATTTCCTTGTTATTGCGATCAGTGGGCTAAACTGCAGCCTCGCTGTAATGCAGGTTAAATTTACAGATCTGCAATGGGATTTCTGTACTAGAATCAGGCACATGGTCACCATGACTGGTCACTGTTCACTGGTCACTGGTGCTTTACATTTATCACTATGTATTCAGCTGTAGCACTGTCGCTTCAAACAGCGACCACCACTACTTCTCATTGAAAATTTCGGAGTGAAGTGGCTAATATTAAAGCAGAAGGTCGCATTTGGAACGAATTGTTATTGCAATATTCTTAACAACTTACCTCGTGTTACTTGTGGTTTTTACTGGTCGCACAAGGAAATTTTGGCTTGATAGAATTGCCAGGATCAAAATCTGCATGGCAGCTGAAACCAATAATACCAAGCTTAGCAGCACAGACGAATCCCTTAAGGCTTTCAAACACCAAAAAAAAAGGGATCCGATTTGTTACATTCATATAACTTTTCCTAACCACTTTGGTTTCTTATTCTAAAGCATTCTAACAAAACCATGATTTCTATCTACTTCAATTGATTGAGTTAAACGTTTGCAGGGAAGGTTTCTTCACATATTTGGTTGCAAATACAAAACGAACCACGGGAGACTTAAGCGATTTTCAATTCTTTAAAAAGCGGGTCGCAATATTCTGGCTTTGAAATTCCATAAGCTTTTTATGCAAGAAACGAATGTTTTTCGACTTTGATACTAATAACAAAGCGCACCTATCTTGGAAGTGTCTATGGCACAAAAATAATTGATGTAAATTGCGTGTTTCGGTGAAATCCATTTTTCGTATATTAAGTTTATCCTTATCTCTTTCCATTATAATTATAAAAGGTGGATCATTTAAGCTGAGACTGTACAATATCTCCAGAATTAAGCGTTGTAGAAATAAACGTATTATGAGGTAGAGTAAATGTCATTAGTCGTGTTTTATTTGGAGGACGTTGTGATGGTAACTTTGCGTAGTTTAAGTTTTTAAAATGGCAACCTATATTTTGTATGTTGTTTTATCATTAGAAAATAGTTTATAAAAAGCTGTTTATTTTGTGATAATAAATGAAATGGATGAAACGATTTACAATCTAATATCAGATAGTTCAAGATACATGTTTTATCAGTATCAAACATATGGTATTATAATAAAACCATAAAACCTTTTTAAAAAGTAAAAACAAAAGAGAAGAGAAACATTTTCCATGTAAAGGATAACTTGGGATGGAGAAGGTTTCTTGAAAATCGCAATATTGTAAGAGGAACTTCTATAAAAACTTTGTTATTTATCAGACTTTTCGATTTGGAGTTCTACTGTTCACAAACACACTCACAAATATGCACATTCTAAAAAATATTTTTTTCTATTCACATGATTTTCTCTACCCTCTATTGCTTACTAGTGGGTACACAAATTCTTCTTACAAAGTTTATTTTCCTATCTGTTTTATTTTAATCCAGATAAACCTTTGCCGAAATAGATACTTTATACATGTCGTTATAGTTAAAAAGGGAACAGCGGTAGTCAAATGCTTTAGAATTGGACGCTATACGCGGGCCTTAAGATTCCACACTTTTCCATGACATCGCGAGAAACAACTGAAAATCGACAGTGTTTGCACTGCGCCCCACTACAGAATAATTATCTTGTATATTAAATAAAAGGAGGAATCATATGACAGAGCTCCGTACAAAAAAAATCAAACCTAAACGAGGTACAGAAGCGACAGGAAGAAATCAACACGGCTTCCCTGGACAAACGTTGTTACCGTTTCTAGGGTACTTCATGACGCCACGACTTCATTTTATTAGGTGGTGATGTCACCTTGTAGGTGCTGTCACGCCTTGTACTGTGTATCGCACCAATAAGCGTACCTATGCTAGTTCTGTCAGCTCATTTACAAATTACGAATAGGTACAGGTGAGGAATGGCGACCGATTTTTTCGGTCTTATGCGAGGTTAATTGCGAATATACAGCAAATGTCTGATAGTCGTGAATATTAGTTATTTCTCAAGATGTTAGCAATTTAGTCCTCAAACATCAGTTATAGGTCCTCATATAAATCAGCGTTTCCAAACTATTTATATGTTCTTAAACAGGCAAGCTATAGCACCCGTCCTCCTTCAACGCACTAAGGGTGGAGGAGGCGCCAGCAGATATCTTAAGTCACGCCCTATTAGCATTCCTACATTCGATCTGAAATCGGATGTAGATTACTTCTTGTGGGATGTGTACAAGTCAACGCATGTATTTATCGTACTGAATCACAAAAGTTATAAATTTAGAATATTATGGCGCTTGCATATAATAAATGCAAATGATAACTATAAATAATTACTTAAATATTTATACATTTCTATCATAAGGCTTTAATAAATTGAAATTTATGCAAGGTTGGGATATTTACCTCCAGGTTGAAAGTACAAAGCATTGCCATTTACCTTTTAGAGCCGAGTTTATTTCTTAGCTTTTCCTTGTGTAAGATATATGTAGCCGATATTTCCAGTCTGCTAAGGTTGGAATACCTAATATTGGCATTGTGTTAGCTGTGTAAATACGTAGCTCAGGAAAGAAAGCCAGTAACAGTGCCCACCACAGCCAGCCACTGTGCAAAAGGAAATATCTTCACGCTTGGAGTGCGCTCAATTTATATGCAAACAGCACCAAACAAAACCAGAGACACTAAAGCAAGGGTGGAACCAGCCTTAGCTACCAAAGTGAGGAAAACATTTGAAAAGAAAAGGTAAGAGAAGAAATAGGTTGCCTTGCTCACCGTCGTCGCTTCCTATTACCTTTAGGTGCATGTCCGGTTTCCTAGGCGACATGTAGTCGCGACCGTTTAATCAGAATTCAATCTGCATCAGATGTGCGTCGCATTCATTGAGGAAACCTTCGGAACAGTAGACTACGGAATTGTATTTTAAAGTACTTTATTTTTTGTTAGACGAGAAAGGAGTATGGTTCTCTTGGTGATTGTCATTAATTCCCAGGATTTTTCAGGTTCAGGTCAGGCGCCCCTTTCTCCCTTGTAACAAGACGGTATTACTTTCTGAAATTTACCTCTTGCACATCATTTGGCTGGCTTTGTAGTCAGACGCTATTATTTCCTTATCAAAAATGCTTTCGTGATAACTCGTGTAATTCCTCAAATGAATTATGGAGTATTCGAAAAGAAACGGAAATCCCAGCATAGCTAATAGGTGTAGTCCAAAGCATTACAAGAATACAAGCACAATAAAACACAGTTTACAAAATTATTGAAGGACTAAGACAAATTTGTCCATGATCACCAGTATTATTTAATATATATATATACAAGGTGGACCATTTGAGCTGAGACTCTAAAACATCTCCAAAACTAAGCGTTGTAGAAAGAAATGTCTTGAATGACAGTTGCTTGATATTGTGGGGGAGAGTAAATGCCATTAGTCATGTTTTATTTGGAGGACGTTATGATGGTCGTTTTAGGTTCAATTTAATTATTTTTAAATGGGAACCTACATTTTATAAGTTGTTTTCTCATTGAAAATGGCTTATAAAAAGCAGTTTATTTTGTGTTGAGTAATAAGGAAGCAAAATAAAAAATGTTGGTTCCCAATTATGAAATGTAACTTGATCCTCAAAGACCATCCATGGGTGGTCTAACCATTCATTGCGCTCTTCGTACAAAGCCATTCAGAATTTTCGTTGTTATTTGTGTTGGTGTAAGAACAATTAAAAAGTGCTTTATACAAATGTTCAGTTTTTTATGAGGTGTGAGAAAACAACATAAAAAGGTAGTTTCCCATTTAAAAGAATTAAATTGACTGTAAAATGACCATTATAACGTTCTCCAAATAAAACGGCTCAATTGGCATTTATTTTCACCCATAAGATCAAGCAACTTTTATTCAAGACATTTCTTTCTACAACACTTAGTTTTGGAGATATTGTACAGTCTCAACTTAAATAGTCCACACGTGTGTGTATTTTTTCAATTTAATCCAGTTTGTTTCCCTGATTTAACGCTCTGCGATTTTTATCTCTGGGAGGATTAACACCAAAAGTTTAGACAAAAAATTCACTTTATATGAACTTAAAAATAAAATATGTGATGTGAATGCATTTACATACCTTCTCTAGCCCGTATCTTTATTAGCAGGTACACAAGCTATTCTTAATAAACCTTATTTTTCTGACTACTACAAATTTAATTCAAATAATGTTTTACAGAAGTAGCTACGTTACACATTTCGTTATAGATTCAATAGCAAAAGTCGGGTGCTTAAGAACTGGAAGCTATAGGCTAGCCTTAAAATTCCATGTTGTTTCCATGCAATCACGAGGAACAACTGAATGTTGACAGGACTTAAACGGCAGATGAAGTAATGAAAAATTCGAACCATTAATGACGGACATCTCAGAAACGGATTGGACGCAAAAAAAAATTATTTTAAATAAATTATGTATTTTAAAGAGATCTTGGTTTTTTTTGTAGTAAGTTTTCGTCTATCGCTTAAGGTTTACCAGTTATACAGTCTTATGTAACTTCCTTTCGAATGAGCAGGACTTTGTAAGCTATTCCCCGAAAATTCAAGGTATACATTGTGTTTGTCACGAGAATATCTTTCATATGTATTACTTAATCCAAATCAATGGAGCCATGTTTGGAAAATCAAACTTATCGACAAAATTTTGCATGTAAGGGATAGTTTCGGTGGAGGATGTTCTTTAAAATTTTTGTGTCGCATACTTGGAAGATACTGAGATTAAATACCAATTTGGGTATATTTTTGTTTTTGAATTATGTTGCTCAAAGACACAAACAGATAATTTTTCTGAAAATGCTTTTTGTTTCATTCAGGAGGCATTAAAACATGCATTTCGGTTAAACTCTCGGTACAGAATTTTTGGGTAAAATGTAACACCTTGTCTAACTACTATATAGTTGGTATAGGAATTAAAAATAACAGCAATTGCTTGATGACTGTTATTTTTAAGCTCATCTAAACTGTGTGGATTTGTTAAGTAAACTTTATGTTTTAAAGCCTGTCAGAACTAAAAATCGCAGGGCGTTAAATCCAGGGAACGAAAGAAGGAATAAGCATAGTATAGGGAAACATTATAGAAATTTAAGGCTAGCATACAGCGTCCTGTTCTTAAACATTTGACTATCGCCGTTCACTTTGTATCTATAACGAAATATATAATGTAGCAGCTATTTCCGTAAAGGTTTATTTGGATTAAAATGAAGTAGATAGGAAAATAAGCTTTAGTAAGAATATTTTTATACCAGCACATATTCATTTAGCATTTTCTAGAGCAGATCACATTTGCCGATATGTACATTTTGGATGACTCAAGCGTACTCTACATGCCAGTGGTGCTTCTAAATTCTTCATTTATATCTATCTTCATATTGGACAAGGGATATATGGAAATATTTAAGTATGTTAACCAGTTAACCAGTAGACTAAACTGGTGTTCTTATCTAGCAGTTATTCAATGTAAACAAACCTTCTTAGATTTAAAAGGAGATAAAATATGAAAATTTACCAAGATGGAACCTCTAGTTTTTTGTGAAGTTATTACTTGGAATTTCCTCTTGAATTTAATGTATCTGTTGGCACAGTACATACATATACCAGATGTTAAGAAAAACGTATTCCATATTTTGAGAGGTGGTAGTATGGACCAAAGCAAGAAAAAATTCCCAGTAAACGTGGGTTCTAAAACACATACCTTAAGAGTAATGAGCACTTGTTCATCTACGTTACTGTGAAACATCTCCTCTACTGCAAGATCTTTACTATTACGTACGACCTACAGAAGACAGCAAACAATTGCAGAGTGTTACCGACTATTACATCTATTAGTGTGGTTACTGTAATCCGTATTTACAGTTCTGGTCAAGTGAAACACATATTCTTATTAGATCTAATGGAGTCAGTTTGTGTTTTGATAAGTTTGTGTGAAATACTTTCACATTGTAGTTTTATCTTTACATTTTTGGGTGTATACAACTCCATTAATGATGTACAAACACTACAGGAAGGCGTCATCAATGGCTGCCAGAGCATCCGTGACTAACCTGGAGTCGTTGAACGAGCGCGGGATTCCCTAAGACGTCGGATAGAAGCATGCCTTGCTATGAAGTGACACCTCACAAGTGCAGGTCGTATGTCATTAGAAGCTCTGCTGTTTCAGAGTAACAGAGTAGCGTGTACTCATTTGTTTACTGCATTCTGTAGGTCATATATAACAACAAAGATCTTGCAACACAAGAGATGTTTCACAGCAGCGAAGATGAACAAATGCATATAGCTCTTAAGATATGCATTTTAGAGCTCATGTTTACTGAACGTTTTTCTTGTTTTGGTCCATACTACCACCTCTTAAAATATGGAATAGTTCTTTTAAACAAGTTATATATTAAATATGTTTTTAATATGCTGCTGCAACTACCATTTTGTACCGCGAATTCTGCTTAGCTTCAAAGATAAAAATTTTGATGTTACAACTACAAGATATTCTGTACCCTCTATCGTTTATTAAATTAATGAAATGTTTACTTATTTTTTGTTAATGGGTAAATTAACTATGTTTTTGCGTTCACGTTCCCTGTTACTTCTTTTAGACTCGAGGGAAGATAGTTGCTGATTCTAGTGAATCACACGTTTACCCCTCCAGGCAAATGGAAAACACGGAGCCTTTGGTTTAGAGGCTAACACACTAACCAGCTAAATAAACCATCGTTAATTTATTGTTCTGACGATGTTCACTATAAATTTCAAGAATGCTTTGGGTTCCACGTAACAAACGTGCCCAAAGATGTGTGTGTCCATTCTCTATGTCTGATTTATATGTTCACTCCATTTAACAATAAGCATACAACTTGGATAATCTTCAATGAATTTAGCATTAATTTAAACTTCGAAAATTTTAAAAAGGTGAGCTTTAAAACTGTGACACGAGATAAACCTTAAAAATTTTCCAAAATAACATCATTACATTAAATTTAAGGTTTACATAAACGTTAACGGTTCTCTTTCTTCCATTACTTTAAGGAATTGCAAAAGTTAGACAATACATCGTTGTCAAGGAAACTAATGGTGTGTTTTGAAACTCCTGAACAGATTTCTGTAAACATGCCTCTGTCTGAACAATTATTTCCATAGGGAATTTAGATAAATACTCACCGAAAGAAATGTAGATAGAGGATTTAGAGCCGAAAAGAAGTTTTGAAGTACTGACTCATTCGTACCCTACACGTTCATCTTTCCACTTGCAACCTGTCAGTCCGACGCATCTTCTCTTTCTTGTTCCTGGTGCCAGTCGCCACGCCGGGAGTCGACCTGAACGCAGCAGGCAGTTTTCGCCGCTAGGGCAGCCTGTTACGTCACTCGGCTGCTGTATCCACCGTAAAAGGGTGGTAGTTGCTACCACGTGACCAGGCTACAGACGGCATCTAACGGTCTGGTAGATCAATGCATGGCAACGTTTGGGAATTGGGGAAGCCGAAATGGTACAATACTTATAACTTATACTTTTATGTTATACGATTGGATTTTTAATATCAAAAATTGTAAAGCTACAAATAAACATTTAATGGGTACTTTACCATTTAGGCAAAGTATCGTGTTGATATAAATATTGCTTAAAGTTCAATTGGTTATTTTAGTCTCATTTTTCAATATTCAAAATGCTCCTGGACCACAGTTTATACCTTCAGCTTGAAATTGTGAGAAGAGCTTCAAGAATTACGGATTTAAAATGTTAAGTTAACGATAGTAAATAGTTCTGAAATTATTTCCGTAACTCACACTCAAAAGGCAGAAAATTCCATAATATGATACATTCTTTCTCTTAAACTAATTAAAATTAAAAAATTCTTGCATAACAGTTTCTTTATATTGGTGTAATGGGCTTAAAATTAAAATTTGGGAACAATGTGATAAACTGTGGGGTCCAAGGAGCCCTTCATGTTACCATATCAAAAAGTAATTAATTATGAATCAAAAAGTTAATATTTTAATAACTGTTTGACATAGCTCATTAAAGTTTTGTGTGTGATATACAGAGTGGACAGTTTAAGTTAATTAAACGTTGTGGAAGAAACGTCTTAAATAAAAGCTGCTTGATATTATGGGGGAACGTAAATGTCATTAGTCGTATTTTGTTTGGAGGGCGTTATGATTGTCATTTTAGGGTCGATTTAATTCTTTTAAATGGGAACCTATATTTTCTATGTTCTTTAGTCATTAGAAAATGGTTTATAAACATCTGTTTATTTTGTGATGGGGAATAAGGAAACAAAATAAAGAATGTTGGTTCACAATTACGAAACGTAACTTGAAACGAAACTTGACCCTCAAATGACCATCCATGGTTGGTCCAACCATTCATTACGCTCTACGTACACAGCCATTCAGCATTTACGTTGTGTAAGAACAATTGCAAAGTGCTTTATACAAATATACAAATGCTTAGTTTTTTTATGCGAAATGAGATGACAACATAAAAAGTATAGGTTCCCATTTTAAATAATTAAATTGACCCTAAAATGATTTTCACAGCGTCCTCCAAATATAACACGAGTAATGGCATTTACTTTTCCCCATAATATCAAGCAATTTTTATTTAAGACATTTCTTTTTACAACGCTTAACTCTGGAAATAGTGTTCAGTCTCAACTTAAATGGTCCAGCCTATATGTTTTATGATCTGAGTTTATTGTATAGAAAAAAAAGAATCGAAAGAAATCTATGGATTGTTTTTATTTTCTCAGTTACAGTGCTAGACATTCGCATTTCTATAGCAAATACTGGCAGCTGCTATCTGTACTAGATGTGATGATAGGCCACATGCAGGCCGCAACATATGTTTGCTGTCATTGCAAGTGGATTGCGAAGTTGTTGGAAATTTCCTGTCTTTCAACAAAATGCTCTGCTCATGCGTACGGCGTTAGCTCTCTCGTGCACCTGTGTTACGGACAGTAATTAACAGAATCTGGGACAAGGAAGAACATGAACTTTCCAGAAGTACTTCCAGGCCCTACAACTTAGAATTTCCTCAAACTTTCCTCAGCGCCAGACTAATTCACAATCACATACACCGTAATGATGCATTTAAACTTACTCAGGTAAATTTGTTTAATAAATGATTATTAACAGGTGTTTTATTATGGTTTCTTGCTCTGTTTGCTTAACTCTTGATAAAACAATCTTAACAACGAACGAATTCCTAATATTATTAATTCAATATAGCGGTTGTCCGGATGAAAATATCCAAAACTTAAAAAATACAAAATGTTACGCACATGACTTTCTCTACTTCTGTACAAACTATTTTTAAAAACGCTTTTTCTCTAACTAATTCACGTTACATAAAAATTTACAGAAACTATGTTGTTGATTTTATTGTACGTACAAGGGGAATAGGGTAAGCCTTAAGCGATAGTCAAATCTTTTAAGAGCTGGTTGCTACGTGGAGCATTCCATTCTCTTTGCATGTCCAGAACATAAAAAAGCGAATAAATAATTCCCATTTGAGATAAAGAAATCATATGAAAATTCAAACAAATAGCGAGCAATACCGCCGAAATGGTTTTCGACAAAAAAAGGACAAACTGTATGTTTTAAAGAAATCTATATTTTATATAGCAAAATTGAATCTTAATTAAAATCGTAAGTGATTTTTTAGAAAATCAAAATTTTCGAAACGTTTTCCATGTAAAGGGTAGTCTGGTGTGGTGGGAGTTTCTTGAAAATCTTTGTGTCATCTCCCTGAAAGATACTAAAATAAAATTCCAGATTTAGTATTTATCCGACTTTTCGTTTTAGAGTTATACTGTTCACAGAAACACAGATAGACACACAGGATATGTTTGCAAAAATGCTCTATTTGGATTCAGGGCACCTCGAAACTATATTTCCGGTAAAATCTCGGTATCGAATTTTTGGGTGAAATGCAATACTTTTCCTACTTACTGTATGTAGTAGAGAAAGTAAAACGGCGAACAACGAATTCCCATTTGAAAAAAGTATAAGCATTGGAAAATTCAAAGAAATAACGAGAGATATCTATAAATGGTTCAGTGTACAAAAAATGTATATGACGTAAATTGTGTGTTTTAACCAGCTCTACATTTTTGTGTCAAAAACTGTTGTATATCTCTTAAGGTTTACCAGTTATCCAAAAGTCATTCAGAAGGAAGAGTTCTCTTGGTGACAGTTCCAGAAAATTCAAGTTATAAATTTTATTTGTCATGAAAATATCTTAAATATGCCTATGATATTTTAATCAATATCGTTAGACCCATTTTTGGAAAAATAAAAATTTTCGAGAAACGTTCCATGTAAAGTTTGGTCTGGGGTGGGAAGATTTTCTTGAAAACCTTTGTGTAATATCTTTAACTAATTATGAACCTAAATACCAAGTTTGGTATTTATACGAGTTTTCGTTTTTGAGTTATGCTGTTCATAAACACACACACACACACACACACACATAGAGACACGTGGACCTTTTTATAAAAGTGCTTTTTCTTTTTGGATTCAGGGGGCCTTAAAGCATGTCTTTGCGATGAAATCTTGGTATCAAATATTTGGGTGTAATGCAATATTTCCCCTACTTACTATATGTAGTAGGGGAAGTAAAAAGCATCTATATTTTGGAACATACTTTATATACACACTGCCAAGTAACTTACAGTCCAGTCATTATAAGGAGAACCTCTGGAAAATTTCTTTTATTCCATGGCCCAGGTTACGCGCATGCACATGAGCCTGGTGACTCACCAATCCTTTCTAGCATTTCTGAAGCGAATTTCAGAAGTGCAGTTTTTTCATTAGGTGTTAGTGCGCGAAACATTTGAATCTTGCATGCTCTTTAGACGGAGCCTTTTATGCAATACATAATGCACTGTTGAATGTGGAATCGGTAACTCTAAGCTAGCAGCACGAACTGATTTTTCTGGATTTCGTTCAAATACTTCTATAATGCGATTTTGACTTTTTCTTCGGTCCTGGATTCACAGGAAACTTTACGCATAAAAAGCTATCTGTAGTTCTAGGTGTACTGTCCCAGAATCGAATAGCTTTTCCTGTAGGAGTTTCACTCCATATCAGATTCCAAAACATCGTTGTAGAGATGTAACTGCAGCTTCACCAACTACTGAACTTGCTCTTGCACTGTCACCTTTTTAACTGACGGCATGCACATGAGCGTAAACTGGACTGAGAAACAAACTTCCAGGGATTCTTTTTGTAGTATGTATGGGTATATTTATTTCCATAATGCTATACAAAATTCTTACAATTTTTAATACATTGCTTTGAATTGCCATTTTTTTCTTTTTTTGGTCCATCATGCATTTTAACACCGTGGTTATTTATGCATGGTGGGTCATAACAAATTCATATTGCTTTATTTTTCTAAACAATTTTTCTCTTACTCCCCCTATATGTTCTCCTATTGTTTTTACATCCCTCTTCTTTTGTATTTTCATTATCCTAACTTTTAATACTTCTTTGTTAACATTCTCCCATTCTTTAAGTAAAAACTGATCTCCCCACAACCTAGTTCCTTCACATTAAATTATATAATGCAAATCATTATCTGCCTCTCCACAAAGAGGACACCGATCCAAATTCGCTCCCTTCCTATCTCCCCTTAGCCTATGTGCTCTTAATCTAGACCAGGCCCACCCTTCTCTCACTAACCTATTACCTACATCCACATACTTCTTCCCCAGTCCACCTTTAATTGTCTATATAGTTCCAAACGTTTCTTTCCTTCCAGACTTTGAAATAATTCTTGTTTCTCTATAACTTCCCCTCTGTTCCTCACTTCTTTCCAGAAACCTTTGTTTAACCCCTCTCTCCCTCCCAAAAGTTACCCATTCCTATTTACTGTAAAAGTCTCCTTATTCCTTGAGCCCAGTTCATCCATCATTGGATTTTTCTTGTATTATTAAACATTGCCTTAAGATATTATGCTCGTCCAATAATTTCAGTCTATGCCAATATTTAAGTATCCTTTCTACTATCATGCCCTTGCTACCTACTCTTCCCAACTCCAACATTGCTACTCCATAAGGTGATGAGATAGATAAACCTAACATACATTTACAGAACGATCTATGTACTTTATTAATCATCCCCCATCCTTTGTCACTTCCCCAAATCTCTGATCCATAGAACATTTTTGCTTCAACTACAGCTTTGTAAAGCCTTTCTAACCATTTAATTTGCATATCTGGTATTTTCTTTCAGCATATTCTTATAGCAGTCATTGCTAACCTTCCCTTAGCTAAGGCACTTATCTAGTGATCATTCTATCTCCCATGACTACTTATTCTCACTCCCAAATAATCAAAATTGTTTACTATTTGCAACTCTTCCCCTTCCACCTAGCCTTTTCCTCCTTCTTCAATTTATAGCTCGAACTTGGCAGCATGTGATATGTAACTTATTTTCCGATGACATCTTCCATCCAAGCACCCGCATTTCACTCCTCGAAACACATTGCAATTCACTATTCAAAATTTGTAACTAAAGCATTCTACAACTTTTAAATGCGTTTTGAGTTAAGGGCGTTCTGTTTGTGATAAAATAAGATTTAACTTTGTTTTATTTGCGCCACATTAGGAAGCGTGTGGGTGTTTTTTTTCTTTTGTTACTGCTAACCAAAGCTCAGCTTTGGTGAGAGCCAGTAAGCGGTGGAGTACTCTGCCTCAGTGGAGTCTGCTTGCAGCATGCAATACAGCTCGGCGCAGGGGCAAGCTGTCATCACTGCTTAATGAAGCGTTGTATAATGCCATAGTACGTTCCCTTTCCTCGCAGAATTCAGCATCTTGTGATATACAAGACAGTGCGGGAGTCCTCCTTTACGGTAATTAGAAACCTTCTTCCCATAAAATAGTCAACCGGGCTACCAGACTTGACATAATGACATATGTTATGAGATAAGATACAACCTCAAGACTGGCAAGAAGCGCAAGGATTTGTGCTAACACCGCCCAGTGACGTACTGGTTATCATGATCCCCCTCCAGCCGGGCTCCGAGCACTGTTGCTGCGTACGCGCGAGTACTATGACTCCGCCGAGCAGAATTGGAAAAGATCTTCGACTCTTAAGGATCTGTTCCTAAATTAACAAAGCCGATTACTTTACCTCTTAAATTGTCATCCAGGTTTTGCTCCAACCTCTTGGAGAATATTCTACAGTAGTAATTGCTAAGAGAGAATTTTTCCTTTCTGTTTTTAATGCATTTCAAGACACTTTGTAGCTTAGAAGTTATTAATTTCGGGTTTTTTTAATCCAGACAATGACGGCTATTCTGTAACTTCGTCACTAGGAAGACAACTACATTTATTTGCTAAGCTTAAATAACTGTCGTCAACAAATGTGCGGCTTTTTGTAACTTGTTTGTTATCGGAATATTTGCTTTCTCGCGGTTTGTTAGCTCACTGGAATGACTAATCGAAAGTTCGTGCGCTCTGCGACAGCGTTTTGTTTTTACACTAACGTCAGCGCCGTAATACCGACTACCAAGTGCTTTTTTACCTTTTCTTGCCAATATGGAGAGAAAGACTGCTGCATAAACTTATACAATACATATAAAATATATGTTGATTTTCAAACTTCGCATCCATTGCTTAGAATACCATGACCTTCATTTTCTTATGACATCAAATGATTAGAATTTTATAGGGAAAACAAGCCAAACTGTTGAACACCTGTGGCAGTGGGCCTGTAAAATAAGTTTAATTTTAGGTTAGGAATAACAGACAAAAGAATTTGCAACGCAATTTCATTGTTTTTATGCAGTTTTCACCAATTCATATCAACTCGTAATTATTATTGCTGAATTTTCTTATGGATTTTTGGTTATCATTATATGTTTTAAAGATACGAGTGGTGATGCAGATTTTTTTGAAATTTTAATGTTTATCACCAAGCATATTTCTTTTATCATGATTTGGCACAGTTCAGCTTTAGTAAGGTCTGTGAACATGTTCTTGAATCTTAATATTTGAATGAAAATAAATATCAGTATCTGATAATAGCCATATCTTTTAATATCCATATTTGTTAAGTGGGAGGTCATAGTAAAAAAAATCTTAGTTTCACTAGTTGTGTTATCAGGGGGAATGTTACAGTACAAGTATTTTATTTCGAATTATTTTTCATACCCAAATTTATTAGTATAAATTATCATTTTATGACCCAAGTGACTGTTTTGCTCTTCCTCTTCCTGCAGCATCAGTATAAATTTATTTTTCTATGGTTACGAGAAAGCGGTAAATAGCTTTCTGCTAGCCAATTTTTAGCAGATTGGAAATTATTTTGAAATAATTCTGGGAACGAAAAGTATCACTGTACTATCCTACAGCTCTCAAAAGTGTTCAGTTCCTAACCTTAACGTACAAATCAGACAAATGAATTCGTGAACCATGCAAATAAACACAACATTTATCACTGATTGAACCTGAAATTCCTAAATCGATAACTGCTAGCTTTTATTAGATAAGGTGCCGGCCCTCGTAGCCGTGGTCGGTGGAGTGTATAGCTCCAGCGCTCCCGCAAACTGAGGGTTGCGGATTCGAGTTCCGCCATGGGCATGGGTGTTTGTGTGTGTGTGTGTGTGTGTGTGTGTGTGTGTGTGTGTGTGTTTCGGTAATAAGTGGTAACGAAAACAGTAAGAACACAGTATCATAAACTGGGTGAAACAAGGGAACTTTAAAAAATATATAAAAAATACGAGGTTAAACAACATTTATTTTGCTATTTAAACTCGTCTATTAAAAATGAAGTTGGGAACATTATTTACCAATGCTATCACACGAACATTTCTTACTGAAGCATAATCCGTTATATTTATATTTTACGTTAAAATGAATAAATAAACATTTGAAAATTAAAATGACAAGCTTCTATAGTCTTTTGCTTTTACAGCAGCATTAAAACGACGTCTGTGCGTATCTGTTATGCAACAATTGTGTTAGCATTAAGGTCCCGGGGTTTATTGTTTGTTGCGTTCAACAAACAAATCTTTATTCTTAACAAAATTTTGTTTTGCTACGAGGTTACAGAATGCTCATCAATTGGTTAGCCTTTAACAGTTTTAGCCTAAACAAAACGTTAAGAATAGCCCTGAACATTCTCAGATACCTCATTTGTGTTACGCGTATTACTGACTTTTATGTGCTTCATTATATCAATTTTTTACGGGAGCACCTTATCTTGAATTTCATAGTGTAAGTGCAGTATTATAATTTTCCTCATGAATTATTTAAAATTATATTTTCACACCCAGTTTATTTATACCTCAAAACTTTTTCTACATCTACAACATTTCTCTGGTTCATTATTACTTTTGTCTTCAGTTTTTGCTTTTGTTATGAAGTGCAAGTGCTGCTAGACATGTCTAAATCCATTTGTAACATTCACTTAAGGCTATGTATCAATGAAATTTGGTAAAATATATGAAAATTGTGACCTTTGGGATTGGTCACTTTATATACTTCTAAATTATATCTTCATGCTGCACATTTGATTTTACTATCAACTATTTTAAAGCCACAAACAGCTATTTTTTAGGCCCTGTATCTTTGACCTTCAAACCCCGTTTTTCTGAATTCACTTTATTTTCCAGCATTTCTCACTATTCAAAATACTCCTTGAACTACACTTTATTACGTACAAGCTTGAAGGTTTCAGCAGTTTCAGAGATTACGGATTTAGTAATTGTTATGAATTGTTCAAAAATATAAATGGTTCAGTTAAAATGATTCTCCATAACTCACATTCAAACCGTTGAACAATTCGACAACATGTATTTAATTGTTTTGCTCTTAGACTAACTAAAATTCGAAAGTACCTGTGCAGCAATTTCTTTGTTAATTTACTAAACTGAAATTATAAATTTTGGAGCGATAGATGAACCATGGGTTTCAAGAAGCTTTTATATTACCATTGGTTATAATTATTAAAATTTTGTGTGACCTATGCTTAATGTTCTGAGTATTAGATAAACATTTCAAAGAATTTAAACGAAACCTTTTGAATGTTTATACATGTATTGCTTTAAGTTACGGAACTGTACACCCGTGGACAAAAAATACATTAATGTCCTATACGGCACAGCGCCTTGTTTACACCATACGCAATGCAGTGGTGTAGCCGCTGCAGCTAGTTGTCGTACGGCATTTTTAAACGTGCTTCTTCATATGTCTTCTCTGTAGCGCTGTGGCAAAGTGTACGGTAATTCTGTGGTTAAGACCGCAGGTTGCTTCCCGCCTGTAGCAAACACTTTTTTTTCTTCGTTAATAATGTGTAATCAAGCCAGGGTGACTACTATTTTCCTAAAACTCCATTTCATAAACGGCATTTGGTAATGTTCATAATAGAATGGTTATCATGATCCAAAATATGTGGCTTCACAATTTCATACTGATCACACATCTGTATTTTGTTGGATATCAAAGGACAGCCTAGGTCTGCCATAGCATCTTGGCGATACACAGAACAGTGCGCAATACACGGTAATACTTCAGAAAATTGTTATTTCCTCTGTGAGGATAAGATAGCCTGATGGAGTTGTTGAATTCGTATAACATTCTGGACGCAAAATCAAGAAGCCTGAGACGTAGATTCTCGTCCATTTTACTACAAGGATTTAAGTTCATCTATAACCTGAAAATGAGGACAGTTATAGGTCCTCTGCGTTTATACACCCGATACTAGTTTTGTTTATTTTTTGTTTTAAAAGATAATACTTTGTGCATTTATTTGTTTATTTAGTTATTTAAAACGAGTATATTAGTACAATTGTATTTCTGTGTTCATAGATGTGCCTAAAGTTTAAAATGCTAAAGTTATATTACTGCAATATTATGTTCTACACATCCAGTAATTGAGTTAACAATATTAAAATTAACAGTAACTAATGCGAGATTTGAACTAAGGAGCTTAGGAGTGCAAGTGATACCTTCTCAACCTCTCGGCCAACGAATCGTTTTTCCGGGATCTATATGCAGTAGCTTATAAGCGTCAGCACCGAGAAACACCGTTGTAAGCTGGCCTTTGCGCTCACAGGGCAGAGACTATTCTACACTTCCTGCATGTGCGTTGTAAACACAGCTGTTACGAACGTACACGAAGCTCTCTGATCGTCACATGGAATCTGAGGATAACTAATTTTTTTTTGTCCAGGGGTGTAGACCTACATTATATAATTTTTTTCCATTATTTCACTGAACGTATTGTGAAACACACTAAAAGTCTTATAACACGGACAAAAAGTTTGCACCCTTAATTCATCAACTTTCTTTACTTTTCTCTATATGTTTTACAGCATAAATCGCATCAATGCACGCTCTATCGTTCCTGTTACTGTCCTTCATTTCTTTAAAATAATATTTGTGGTAGATATATAATCCTCCATAGAGCTGCTCACCTATGAACCGCATGAAAACAGGCTTAGGTTATAAGTGATTCAGCTCAAAAACGATTTTCGAGACTTTTCCATTTAAAAACTGCATCTTAATACAAGACATTTAAGCGGACGTGCATTCAAGCTATTTTAATGTCATGGTTATATTCTAAAATTTTCCAAAAACCGTGTCACAAAATTTCTGCTTAAAATACTTTCGAATGTGATGACAAAACGTTTTTTACAATGATCTCATATAGCTGCTCCTAGGCATGAGATTTCAATGAAGAGGGTTTTTGCATTAAGCAATAGCATAGTAAAAAAATATACAATTTCCAAAAAACAATGCGGGGTTTATTCTTAAGTACTGGAGGCCGCTGGATTTTACTCGTATCATGTAACGCATTGAATGACTTCAATTTGCAGTAGCCTAATTCACGTGTATAAGGAGGGTATCGCATTTGCATCGTTTGTTTTGGTGCATAGTAGGAATAATGTTATGCCAATTTTTCTGTTAATTATGTTTGTTCTGTGTAGTATTCTGTGTAGTAACCACAAATTCTGTGGTTGCGATAAGTTTTCTTGAACTTGTACAGAAATTTGCTAGGAACATCGTTCCTATATAATTCCACAATTTATATGTTGTTAGGTAAATATAAACACACTAGACCCGGGTTAGACAGCGCAGTCATTTTTAACACTTAAATGATTTCAGTCTAATTATATAATATGTAAACTCAATAAAGCCCGCCTTAAAGCAATATGTGTATTTAACAATATATAAAAAGTGTATATTACAGACATTCTATATGTTTATATTATTGTATCCATGTGTAATAATGTTATGTGAATGTATTACGTAATTTAATAATGTAGGAGCTTTGATAAATAGGTTAGAGGTTCCTAACAATGAGGTAACCTTGAGGCAATAAATAATTAGAAAGTTTAAATGTTACTTGTGATTCTTGGGAGCAATAATGTAATTTTAGTGACAGTTTTGTAAAAATAGCCAATCAACAACCAGAAAAAGCTTAAGTTAAATGAAGGTATTCTATTGCATTAGGAATAGCCAATCATAGACTTGAAATACAGAAATTTACAAGTTTAGGTGGTTGAAATCAGTTCAGTTGGTTGCAGACAGCGTTACTGACCAGACGCAAAAAGTGTCCTCAAGAGATTTAATACGTATTCGTGTGAGACGAAAAATAATTTACGTGTTAAAAAGTGCAAATAGTTAATAAAAGAATCTCACAGCTCTCTATCAGTGAAGTGTTATATAAAGCGTATCAAGCATTAATAAAGGGAATGAAGTAAATTTATAATCTGTGTAAGCCTACATTCTTAGTCGCACCTCAACCCTGCTAAGAGAAACATGTCTCTAACAATAATACTGACGCAGCCGAGGCAAACATAAATATAAAATATTTAAAGAAACAGGTTCATTACAAACTTAATATTTTTAAACTTAGGGTGAAGGCTACCGGGAAACGGGTACTATACGTGCGGTTGCAACTACTTCAAGTTCTCGGCTCCCCAACAGTTGAAATACAATACAACTCCTGCTTCAAATCGGCTTTTTCATACGTGAAACCATAACCTTCTCACAGTCAACAGTTCTATCCGAAGAAAAGTTAGACAAGATACATGTTGTCGACGAAATACATTCAAGAAAGTAGCTTGTTACTTACAAAGCTTTTTTTTATGAAATAATTAACTGCTTCAATTCTTTCCCTAAAGATGAAATAAACGTAACAGCCTGTTTTTAATGCTCCCCATATGACAGACGAAACGATTACTTTGAAGAACATTTTAAAGGGATGTTGTATTCTTGACTATCATTTTGGGTAATGAAGATTGAGAAAAAGACTAGGAAGAAACTCCTCCAGGAAGACGACTCTGTGAGATATAGAGCCAGGGATCCTCTCTTTCATGAATTCAGCTGCTTAACGCCCTTGGCAATATCCCCCTCCTTTCCTAGTCCGTCCCATTCAGCGTATACCTGCCTTTAAAGAGATATACGTACTAGAAGATTACAGATGAAGATTGTCATCTTTAATAAGAATTTTTCCTACCAACATAGGTCGCCAGGAAAATGAGAACATGAAGGTCTCTGCTTCAAACTAAGGCTGTTTATTGTAACATCCAACTATTCAACTTATTCGGGTGATGTATACGAACTATGAGGCTATGCAAATGCATGGAATACAGCTTGAAATGGAATTTTAAATATCTAAATGCTCGTATATTCCAACATTGCAAATACTTTCTACTCATTTCCATCCGCTTCAGTAACCAGGGTAGTTTGACGAATTTGGAAAGCAAGCTTGGATACAGCTAGAACCCAAACTAGGAACACCTCTAGGCACACCTAAGTGTTCCATTAGAGCAGCTATAACAAACTTATGTATAAAATCTGATGTGTTACACTCACATGATCTTCTCTATTCTTGTATAAACCATTTTTACAAACGCTTATTCTCCATATGATTTATGTTAATCGATATCGAGATGTTAATCTTATTGCTAATTTTCTTGTAGATGCAAGTGGAATTGATAGGCTTTAAGCGATAGTTAAATACTTTAAGAACTGGTTACTATGTGGATTATTCCATTCCCTTTGCATTACCAGTACAAAAAAAATAACGAATTCCCATTTGAGAAAAAGTATAAGTATTGGGAAATTTAAGGAAATAACAAGCTATATCTCGAAAATGGTTCACTAAACAACAACAAAATGTATATGACATAAATTGTGTATTTTAACGCGATCTACATTTTTGTGTAGTAAAATGTTGTCCATCTCTTATGATTTACCAGTTATGCAAAAGTCGTTCACAATGAAGAATACTTTTGAGGAAATTCCCAGAAAACTCGAGATAAACAATTCATTTACCATGAAAATGTCTTAAATGTATGGTATTTAGTTAAAAATCGTTAGGGCCATTTTTGGGAAAATTAAAATTTTCGAAAAATGTTTCATGTAAAGGGTAATCTGGTGTGGAGTATTTCCTTGAAAACCTTCGTGTCGCATCCGTGGAAGATGCTGAACCTAAATACCAAGTTTGGTGTTTATCGGACTGTTCGTTTCTGAGATATGCTGTTCACAGACACACACACACACGGACATGTTTCCAATAAGGCTTTTTTTGGATTCAGGAGGTCTCAAAACATGTATTTCCGGTGAAATCTCGGTATCGAAGTTTTGGGTGGAATACAACACTTCCCCTACTTCCCCCTAGAGAAAGTAAAAACGTATATCTTGAATTTTCTTGGAATATCCTGTGCTCATGTTCACAGGCTTTTTTGGGATTCAGGGGTTTGGCATATATTTCCGATTAAATCTGGTATCGGCTTTTTGTGTGGAATACAATACTTCCCCTACTTACTATACGTAGTAGAGAAAGTAAAAAACAACACTCTTTGGCTTGAAAGACGATTATAGAAATTCGTCATGGAAATCGTTTATCAAAGAACCATGCAAACCTCTAACTGACAGACTGCTTAATGTAGTAAGTCCCAGTTAAAGACAATAGTAGCTTTTGCCACTGGACATGCACCTACACGTAATAGGAAGGTTTCAGGGCAACACGGACTGTAGACTGTGCGTGTCTCAAACTGAAACAGCCTATCATATAATATGCTCCTGCAAAGCGTTAGCATCAAGTAGATTTTTATGGAACCAGGACTACTAACCCCAACACATTATTTTGCCTGTGTAATGTGATGAGGGACACAGGACTAGTGTGAAGGGGTATATATCATTACAGGGTTGGCGCAATAAGGCTTTAGGCTGCAGTGCAACCGGAGCTTTTGCAGACGGACCATAAAAAATAAAAGACACATAAAAAGCAAAATTAAAAGACAGGGCAGCTCTATCATGCATTTCATTTATACTCATTGATCACGTATATGCGTAGTTCGCTTGTACTGTAGTCATTTTGGTATGCTTCAGTAGCTCACTGCCGCAAACGATTCATTCAACGTGGCTGTTAATGTTAACTGTCTCTTGCTACCTTCTTTTGGTACTGTAGTGACTAGAGTTTATTCTTATTGTATCCTAAAACTGAAAGTTTATTCAATACCTCTATTTTCTGTGTGAATTACAATGGATTATTCTTATTAGTCACTGATATGTCTACCGATAAATTAATGGTTGAACAAAGTTTTTAAGTACTGTACATAAAAAAAAGCTTATAGGAACAATCCCCACACCATAGACGAAGTTAAAGACAACATAAGAAAATAAATAATGAAAATTACGCAAGAACTTGTGTGTGAGTGGAAATTACATCCCAAGATGCTAAGAATGTTTAGGTGCAAATAGATACCACCCTTAACATAACTAAGAAGGGTAGTAGTGATCATAGTCCATGCTATTATCACTATGAGTATGTAACGCGGGAGTTTTAGAACGGAAAATCCCCCATGGCAATATATAGTGCGCGAAGCGCATTCCACGACCCGGCAATATAAAGAACGCACTGTATATACACTCGATCACAAACAGAGTTTCTGTATTCTATAGGGTTGTCTCACCTTATAAATAATTATTTAAGAAAGCGTAGGCTGAACATAGTGAATAAAATAGAATTAATTGTTCTTCCACACAAGCCGTGTGATAGACAGGGCTGGAAAGGTAGAATCAGAAGAATGAAAAATTTACTGGGAAAAATGCAAATCGGTTGGGGAATTTAATGTTGTACCAGCAAGTTGCCTTGGTAGCTCAGTGGGTAGAGAAACCGGACGGAGACCGGGGGACCCGTGGTACAAATCCCGGCTATGACATTTGATGCAGTAATTTGTATCACAAATTATGTAAATGTCAAGAGTAATTTTAGTGTGAATATGCATTATTGTGTGACATTGATTTGAGATGTTTGTTGATTGTAAGCATTGTCGAGAAGTAAGTTTATACGGCCTTACTGAAACTGACAATAATAGCGTGCAATAATGTAGCGAGGGGGTGAGATGTTTATCATTATTAGAGACGAGCAAATGACGTAATATTGGCGCGTTTTTCTTAGGAATTTGCGGGAACATTTTCCCTAGAGCATATGTGTTCATAATTTTCATTGGATATAAAAATAGACGCTAATGTTGGCGCGTTTTATTAACCAATAGCAGCTCAGTTATAATCTTTAGGCATATCGGGGTGTAGGAGTATAAAAAGGGCTAGGTCAGAGTCAAATTCGTTCAGTCTATCGGAAACATTTGTGCATTACACGTCGTCGAGTTCACAAAAAATGTCATGGTGAATACATCGCACAGTTTATCCATTCGCAAGTTACGCTAGCAATGTTATGAAAAATCTCAAGTGTCGTAAAGTTAATTACACAAAAAGTTGAAGTTCGCGAATTAATAATGTGCAGTAAAGAAGTTATTATAACAGTTTCAGTTTGGCGAGTGTCAAGATTAATATGTGAAAGTGCATAATATGTTACGACAATAAAAGTGTAAAACAAATTCTTCATCAGTGTTATCTTTGGATAAAAGACTCCTTTCGTTTACACACCTGTATAAGATAAGTGCTCGACCAAAAGGATCATAGCTAGCCGGAGGACAGTGAACCCAAAATTAAATAAAATAACAGGCGCTCAGTAAAAGATAACACGAAGTGACCGCGATAAATTGTATTCAATACGTGCGACAGATAAACAGTAGCATTCTTTCAAACCTAACAAAGAATCACGTCGCAAATTGGCTACCACAACGTGGAGCTAACAAACTTAAATAAACTTTATACCGTCACACATTGAAATTTTCAGTCTTCTGATTCTACATTTCCAGAGTAAAAGTTTAAATGAAACCTGCCGCCTGGGAATATCAAAACTAATACGGATTCCCAAGAATGAAAATTAAGATTATACTGAGTTCGTAAAACAATTTGCATATGGTTATATTGTAGAAAGGCGGTACCAAAATAAACATTTTGAGTATATGAACAAGCGGTGTCAAAAGATTTTTCTACGCGACATTCCTCAGCATTAAATTCGTCATGTTACAATTTCTTGATTGACAGTACAGTCATTGTCGCTAATTGTGTCTGATGTGAAGGTTAGTGTAAAAACACCATCCTAAAATCTTAGTTTATAACTGCACTACAATGTACTGGAGATTATTTTCTCCGCACTATTTACACAACGCTTTAATAAAGTATTCATTCACTTGGACAAGCATAAAAGAGTACTCATCTCTGTTACCCTCATAGAGTGGTAAACTTGGTATTTTTTGTGTGTCAAATGGGACGAAAATGGTGTAACCAAGATTTGAACAGCCTGAAGTAGCGTTCTTTCATCACCCTAAGGGCTATAAGCACAGAGATGTTACTGCTATCGTAAGCACCAGGGAACGCTGTTAGACACATCATTAGAAGGTAAAGTGAAGAAGAAAAACCAGAATGTTTGCCACAAACAGGATCTTTAGGGAAACTGTATGATAAAGAAGAGGATGCTTAAGAGAAAAGTAAATTATAAGTCCTAAAATTAATTTTTCCAGAAGTATATATTTGACATATACTAAGGTTGTGCACTCGGAAACACTTAGCAGAGGGTTATAAAGAAAGGACACCAGAAGTAATCCTTATATCAACAAAACCAACACAGCAAGCAGGTTGCTGTATAATACGGCATGTCCTAAAGAATATCTAGAATACTGAAAGGATCTATATTTTGAGGGCGAAGAGAGAAAACATCAGTACTCCAGCAAAACACAAAGACTGTAATGGTTTTCTGTCAGCAATATTTGGTTGTAATTGTAAAAACAATGAAATAACCCCAATATCTCTAAATCTCCGGAAAAAGCTTCATAGTTTACTGAGAAATTAACGACAAGAGACATATTTAAGTATTATCCAGATAATGTTCTAAAGAACTGTACATATAATATTGTCAGAGAATAGTCGTTACATCCGTAACTAACCAAAGGTAACGAATGCGTACAGATCTTCTCCCAGAAAATTTAAATACCAGAAAAGAATAGAGGAATAAAAAGCTCTCCTTTCAGTTTGAAGGAACATCTTGGAGACGGCTGCTGGAGAAACGATTTAATATTGAATCAGCTTATACAAATAAAAAATATTTAAAATGCAAAACCTCGCCTACTAGGGCTTTGAGATTGGTTGCGCATGTGTATCCTATATTTCTTTTCAGAGTCGTGCGGAATCATCTACGTATCTTTGCGAGCTTCAGCACTAACTCGAACTTTCCTTCAATATACCCACTACTAAATACTAGCTTTATAGGACAATCCCTTCCATTAAAGACATATTTCTTATATATATATTGTCGCACCTCAGTTATTAATAATACTTAGAAGTTAGAGCTAAAGCGAATCCGGGATCTTTACATTCAAAACTTTAAACGTGAGGCCAACGGAGGCGAGCCTAAGTATTCATTAAAGCAAACTTGATAACACTTGGATTACATAAGATTATTGAAGGTAAGGTCATCTATTCAATTGATCAACCTATTTTAAATTTAGATGGTCACTATATTCGAGTAGAAATATACAGATTGAAGCTACCTACTTGTTTCAACGCGGGACGCCATGTAAACCACGCCTTACCTCTTCGAGTCGGTTGCATAAAGAGGAAGACACCTACTCGCCTCCCCACAATTAAGAGTTAGCCCCTCCCTCTAAAGGCACGTCACATCCTGTCCGTGTTACCAACCTAATATCCCAACTCTAGAATACCCAGTGTTACCAACACGTCACATCCGTGCAGAATCATCTACGTGCCTTTGCGAGCTTCAGCACAAACCCGAACTTTCCCGCAGCAGTACCTACTGCTCAATACCAACTTATAGGACAATCCCTTCCATTAAAGATATATATGCCAGGTAAGTCAGCTGCACCTATTTTTTAATTTATGCAACATGCTAAGCTACATATGTGACTTACGCCTTTCTTGAATGCCTTCTAATGGCTGATTTGCATAACACATTATAGAGGAGGGATACATAACTCAGTGCATGAGTGTTTTACGGAACATAATGCAATCGCTATGTATGTCGGTGCAAAAAACTGCCCTCCCTGACACTGAGAGCTACAGAAGCAATTTTAGCAAATTTTACAAACTTTTATTCTTTAGCATACATCCATGCACCCCTTTGAAAACGCACCTGAAGGAACAACCTATCGCATCCATGGTTGACAAAAGCATTTGAAAACAAAATGGCAGATCTACGCAGTGCGATGAATTGGATTTAAGCCGTTAGTCAATATACAGTATTAGGTAGATAATTTCTCTTTTGTCACAAACTATACCGTATTTCAGATCATACCTTAGTTGTAATGACTGATGCAGTTTGTTTGTTTGAATTAAAACTACTAAACCCAGCTCAAAACACTGTATGACGCTGCAAAAAACGTGTAAAGATTCGAGTTGGGGTCTAGTTCTGCGATTACGAATTCGTATAGGAACCTCAGCTCGCAAGGTAGCATTGACCAAATGGTATTATCATGGTTGCTTTAGCACTGTACCACTTTAATTCGGGTTCAAATCCTTTGGGTGAATTTCAAACTTTTTATTACCTTTTGTTTTATCTCTTTGAGCCTATAATTTCACATTAGAATATAAATAACATTTTTGATAACATCATGAGTGTGTAAAAAATAGAATAATCGTCATGTTTTCCACCGCAAAGCCCAACTCATATACGGGCACACTCATACGTGAAGAATGCAAGCAGATTACACCGCGCAAGCTACAGCATGCAAGAAGGCCTCTCCGGCAACGTACACAAATTTGTATTAATGAATGGGATCGTCATTTTGAACATTTATTTCCTTGATGAAATCCATGCTCTCTAACAATTTATTATTCTGTTTACCCGTGAACTTGGCACATTTACAGCTCATTTGTTAATCGAAGAAGTGAAACGTATGGTTTAAACACGAAAAAAACTCTTATATTTAATATCGTCGATGTGCACCCAAAAGAATGAAAACTAACTACGTAATACGGTTTAAAACACCAGATGCGGTACAGATTATTAGGGTAGACATGATACAGAATTATCTGATTATAATTCTTACATATTTGGTTCACAGGAAAGCCAGTAACAAAAATAAATTAGTAGACTAAAATGCAGAAAATAAACACAAGGGGAGAGAGAGGGAGAGAGAGAGAGAGAGAGAAGAACCAAAACAATTTTATGTTTGTATCAGATTCGAACCTCCGAAGCTAACCTTTGCTTCAGCACATTCCGGCAGCTAAACCACTCGGCCAGAATCCACGTAGTTTATACCGCTCTTCGGAAAAACGATCCTCTAACTCCTTGTAAGCATTACATCCATGAAACGCCGTCTTTTTTAAGGCTTTCGCAGCTCTTCGGTTCCCATGCCTTTAATCATTTATGGAGATGAGTATAGTACCAAATCGAAGGGCAGAACTACAATAACAGTTTGTTTGCTGAAAGGGTCAATGTTTTCACATTAGACTATAAACTACGTGTTGCATACATAGGAATACCTAGGGGTAGCTGACTCACCTGTATATATATATATATATATATATATATATATATATATACTTTCATCACAGGCCAAACCGTGCTAAGGGTGTTTAAAGGTAGAACAAGATTGAAAAATGCAATGCTATAGCCCGGATATGAATACAGATATCCCGCCTTCCGTGGTTGCTGTAACCACTGAGCTATCATGGCAATATGGCGGTACGACGTTAAATTCCTCAACTGACTCGAATTTATCCCGGTAGACGTGCCTCAATTCAGACATAACCTACCTCAATGACGACTTTAGAGTAGAGTCGTGTATTTATTGGTCTTAAATATTTTACATGTTCAAACTCGCACATCGCACGGGTCAGACAAACCCTTAAAGCCATTATCGAGACCCAGGAGGTAAAATAATAATAATAATAAGAATATACGATCGAAATCAAACATAACGACAAAGGGTGCTGAAAAGAGATAAAGGGTATAAAGAGAATCAATTTATAAAATAAAAAAACGCCCGCTCTGTAAATTCATACTAGAAAGCGGTTGTGTTGAAAGGCAGAAAAGCAGTTTTTGTTTTCCTCGAAAGGAAAGCAGATGTACCTGCTATCGGCGACAAGAAGTCTACCGGAAGTTTCGGTTTTATACTTTGGCTCGGACGTGGAGTTTACAATGGTTTTAAAGCTTAGCAGGGTCAGAAAGTATACGTGTCTTATCTACGATCTAAGAATATTCGTGCGAAGATTTTAAACTCAAAATAAGTTGTAAGAAGCAGACGGGAAAGTTGTCAAAGTGAGGGTAGCCAATAATAAAATCATGAAACAAAAATGATAGCCAATCAAAGATCGCGTATACATCACATGATACTTTTGAACTTAAAACAACGAAACATAAGGAAGGCGGAGGAAAATTCTAAGTTTGGCTAAAGGCGAGAAAAAGGAAAGGAAACGCGGAGCACACATTCGGGTAAAAACTAACCACGAGGACGGTTGATGAAACAAAATAAGAAGAAAATAACCAGAAAGTTAGAAGTGTGAAATGAAGTTGTGAAATCTAGGCAATTCGAGGGCTAGTCGGAGGAACATATAAGTAGCGACTTCGAAAGTAATGACAATAATAGCAGTGGTTTTGACGACGAAGGTGGCGGGTCGACCAGATAGGAATCTTTGTGCCAAAATAAAGGAATAATAACTCAATCTTCGCCGGTAGCATTATTAATATTTTCAAAGGCCCCCCTGAAAATCAGAACCTCAGCTCTACCAGAACAAGTTCCTAATCCCTGCCATCCAAAAATCGAACCCGGGGCTCTGAGTCTCCTGAAGCGACAGCAAGGAACAACACAGATGTGTCAAAGGTCAGCGTCTCTCTATATGCTTATATAATACACTGTAGTTCACACTTTTCAGACTGTATTCATCACACTGAGCTTTAAAATTATTGATATTTAAAGAAAATTAAAAGAAAAAAATAGATAAACGAACAACACAAATGACGCAAACAAAACAGAAGGAAAAAAGGAGAAAAAAGCTTGTTTACAAGTACATTCCATTGTTCACAAAACAAGTACCCACCCCTAAGCCACTAACCCTCCCCTTCTCACCCTTGACCGTCTTCCTTACTGAGGGATCTGCTACTAACAACAGATCTGAGCTGCATACCTTTGGTGAAAGAGCACCAATTTCTTCTCCCTTCCCCTTCCCAGCCAGAAAGGTCCAAGAAGCTTGTAACCCTTTCCTTGAGTTAATAAAGGGACTCTCCCCTCAACTGTCTTAGTACAATACGCCAGAATATGAATCAAAGTTTCTTCCTCTCTACAGTACATTCTTATGCCATCTTCACTAATGAATTTGATCACCCGCCATGATCCCAGTCTGAGTCAAGCAAGCCTTTGCTTGCTGGTTATATTTTTGGACAAAGTGTATTGTTCGGTACCCCATTTTGGCGACTTACAAATTAGTAAGCTCAGTTACTTTCCGAGCAAACACGGTTAACAAACTATAAGGTCAATTAGCATGGTGGACCATATATGTTGAGACTGTACAGTTTCTTCAAAACTAAGCATTGTAGAATGAAATGTCTTTAATAAAAGTAGCTTGATGTTATGGCTGAAAGCAAATGCCATTTTTTACTTTCTCTACTACGTGTAGTAAGTAGGGGAAGTATTGTATTCCATCCAAAAATTCCATATCGAGATTTCACCGGAAATATGTGTTTTGAGACCCCTAAATCCAAAAAAAAGCATTTTGGAAACGTGTCTGTGTGTCTGTATATGTGTCTGTGAACAACATAACTCAGAAACGAACAGTCGGATAAACACCAAACACCAGATTACCCTTTACATGGAACATTTTTCGAAAATTTTAATTTTGTCAAAAATGGCTGTAACGATTTTGAATGAAATACCACAATTTTAAGACATTTTAATAGCAAATGAATTGCATATGTCTATTTTTCTAGGAATGTCTCCAAAAGTATTCATTGTGAACGACCTTTGCAATAACTAGTAAGCCATAAGAGATTGACAAAATTGTACTACACAAAAAATGTAGATTGGTTAAAATGCACAATTTATGTCATATACATTTTTTGTGAGTTAACCATTTTCTAGATGTTGCTTGTTATTTCCTTAAATTTTCAAATACTTATACTTTTTCTTAAATGAAATTCGTTATTCATTTTTTTTTCGTCCTGGCGATGCAAAGAGAATGGAATACTCCACATGGCAACCAACTCTTAATATATTAAAGCCTACCAATTCTCCTTTTATCTACAAGAACATTAGCAATAAGATTAACTTCTCGATATCTCGATTAACATGAAGCATATGGAGAATAAGCGTTTGTAAAAATAGTTTTTACAAGAGTAGAGAAAGCCATGTGCGTGTAACACATCGGGTTTTTTTAAAATGGGAACATACAGTTAAATTGACCCTCAAATGTCCACCAAAATATCCTCCAAACAAAGCACGGATAATGACATTTACTTGCCCCCATAATACCAAGCAAATTTTATTCCAAACGTTTCTTTCTACAAGTTTTAGTTTTGGAGATATTGTACAGTCTCAGTTTAAATGGCCCATCCTGTATATTCATTGTTCTTTTCTCATATGCCAACCCGGTATAGGAATATTTGAAGGTAGAATCGGACTGCAAAATACAATAAAATAGCCGGGAACTGAAAACGGCATTCTCACTTTGTGCGGTTCCTCTAGCTCGTCATTGCAGCATACCGGATACGATATTAAATGCCTCAACTGATTCGATGGCTATGGCATTGTATTTTTCAGGCTGATTCTACTTTCATATATTTTTGTCATTTTTTTGAATTTTCAAAGCGTATGTGAACAAAAATGTTGTTTTTTGGGACTCTTTGAACCTCAGAAAAACAACCTCTTACAACAGAGAGCGAGTAACAGAACAGTAAAATTGAATAGACTATTTGGGGTAGAGTATTACGGATCTTTATAAATAGACATGAAGTAATTTTCACCCAGTAGTTAAATAACAAGCGATTGTAAAACGGACGCTTATACCTAACTAATATTACACAAATACAGAACTATTTTGAACATTTGTATTCAATTTTCTTCCTTTGTAAACAAAATATGAATTTCTTTTATCGAAAACTCTCAGGGAATTATCTTATATTATAACCTGCATTTGAGCCGCGTAAGAGAGGTCAAGTTTGGTTTGCTCGTCGAGCTTGAAGTTCGGAGAAGAAAGCATGCTCATATCTCACCTAAATAAACCATACCGGTCGCAGATAATACCAGGCAAACTAGGAAGTAATTACAGGGAAAAGAGTGTACGCGTATTACGAACATATCGAAATAATTCGAACATTAGACAGTTGATTGAAATGAACAGGGTATCCGAATTAGTAAAATAGTCCGCCATACATTTCTTTAGTTCATAGTGCGACTTCGTCCATTTCTGCTGTAGTCATTCTTCAATATTTTGTTACGGTGGCATTGCAATAATCCATCTACGAAGCAGCCTCTTCTCTCTTTAATCACTAATTAGAGTGCCGAAACACGACTCTTTTCTCTTCCTCGACCGCTTACTTAAGTGTCAAATGTAGGACTCCACTCTCCCAGTCGCTTACTGATGCATGGAACACAGGACTCTCACGCAGAACTCCTTAGTAAACAGCACACAGCACTGAACGCAACAACCACTGCCTTCTACAGCGGCGAATACGTTCCTTTTTCTACCCGATGAGCATTCGAGAAGGTTAGGTGCGCCGCCGAGGGAAGGTAATGCCTAGAAGCTCCGCCGTTATGCCAATCGCGTTCCGCGTAGTTTGTTAGCTAGAGCTCCTCTCTCTCCGACCAATAATACGCCAGCTAGCCCTGAAGAACACCCTATTCACTGCCCAAAAGCTCAGCTTCGTCAGAACATTATATTTATGTGTAATTCCTACTGTTTTACACATATATTTTAAAATGCTGGAATTGCCTTTTGGAGAACTTTGTGGACCACACAAGTCCATTAAAATTAGATGTTCAGTTACGTTTTATTCATTTGCCAGCCAATAACATGGTACAAAGGTAACGTTTAACGCATTTAGGTGATGTAATAAGTGAGAGAGAGTGTAGAGCAAAAATCACACAAACGAGGTCAGTGTTGAGGCCAAGGAATACAGCGGAAAGGCTCTCAAATTCACCCGAGTAACTGAGCAACATCACCGAGCAGACTAATTTGGTTTTCATTAAATCTGTTTGGTTTTCAAATTCCGCAAGCTTTTTAATCTAAAAACACTAGTTCTTTTAAATAGTTAAAGTAAGCTTTGGTTTTGACGAGCGATATAATTTGAATGCGGCACTCCAGGTACTAGACACACATGCTTTGTATGTTTGGTCTTGTGAAGCAAAGCAATTTGGTGTGGAAACCACGTGTTTATACAGTACAGTTACTGCTCAAGTGTAAATTCACCAATTAAACGTCATTAGAGGGGCTTTTACTGCACTGCGAAAGCGGAAACACTGGAGGTCATATTAGTTTTCGCATAACAGACCCTTTTCCAGCAATGTAACACTTCACGCAATGAAATTAGCCTGCTGTGTACGTTTCGGTCCAAACTATTCATGCTGTTATACAGTAATTAAACGTAGCTAGATTTTATTCAACGCGGTTCTCAAATACACTGAATGACATTCCTCATATTTAGACCTGCTGACATTGCCATTTAATAGGAAGGAAATTGGTATCACTACACAAGAGAAAGCTTAAATAAACGCGTAGCTAGGCTTTAACCATGTTCCTTCTCCAGCCTTTTTTTATAAGATGGAAGTTAACTAAACTAAGCCCAGTTCATTGCAAATGGAAGTTTTGAGGCTCACTAGACTTAACATAATCTTAAGAACAGGGCACTTTTAGAAAATTGTGTGTGTGTGTGTGTGTGTGTGTGTGTGTGTGTGTGTGTGTGTGTGTGTGTGTGTGTGTGTCTGTGGTAATCTAAGTCATCAACTGATTTTGATAATTCTTTCAACATTGAAAGCAGCCGCTATTGTTACTCCATAGCAAGTGTACGTAAAATAAGACAAAAAACCTGAGAAGTATTGTTCTTGGAGTTTATTTTTTTTATTTACGTAATTTATTGTTACGTAAGTTATTAGCTCCACATATGGACGTCAATTTTTAAGAAAGTGTTTTGTTACGTAGTATGCTATTACGTATAAAAAGCTGATTTTTAAGGTGTCTTTTTGTTGTTACACTCCAAGTTTAAAAATATTATATTAACTTTGTTATTAAGTTGCTTCTATAGATATTATTTATGTTTGTTTTTGCCTCGGCTGCGTCAGTATTGATTTAGAGACACGTTTCTCTTAATCAGGGCGTGGTACGACAAGAATTTAGGCTTACACAGATTTTAAGTTTAAATTCACTTCTTTTTATTAATCCTTGACACAAATTAAATACCACTACACTGATATCAAGAGTTGTGAGGTTCTTTAATTTAGTACTTGCGCTTTGTTAACGCGTATACTTAATTTTCGTTTCACACGAATACGTAATATTTCTTTAGAGAACACATCTTCCAAGTTCTGCAGGAAACTGAACATATTTCAACCGTCCAAACCTGTAAACTTCTGTATTTCAAGTCTCTGATTGGCTAATCCTAGTCCAATAGAATACCTGCATTTTATTAAAACTTTTTCTGGCTGTTGATTGGCTATTTTAAAAAGTCACAACATTTAAGTTATTGCTGCCCTAATCATGACTAGTAGTATTGAGACTCTCAAACTCATTATTGCCTCAAGGTTACCTCATTGTTAGCAACTTTAAACTTATTATTCTCACAGATCTTACATTATTAAATTACGTAATGCATTCACATACAATTATTAAACATGTTTACAATAATATAAGCATATGCAATGACTGTTACATATATTTACAAATTATTACATACATATTGCTTCAAGGCGGGCTGTTACTGAACTTACATATTATATAATTTAATTGAAATAATTCAAGTGTTAAAAATACGCCTCAAACCGCGGACATTTAATTCGAAGAAATTGCATAGTCACGGCATAGCAAAAGACAATCGGATCTGCTTATAACGCCATTACGACAAAACACAATAACCCTTATGTTAAAAAGCTATGCTGTATTCCCTCTGGATGTGATAGAGGTCATTATATATACCAACCAATTATATTATATTATATTATATTATGGAAAGGACCAGGATGAGGACGTAGTTCAGGTTTTTCCTAACGGAAGAGTTACGTTTGGCAGAGGGGTGGTCGAGAAGGAGCAATGATGAAGGGTGGCTATTATTATTGATGTTTAACTGTGGTTCCAAATTTAGTTTAGTTATCTATAGTATTACCCTACAATACAATAAACATGTCAGCAATATTTAGTTGGCTAAAGCGCTACTTTAATTGCTACCAGCACGTCTACCAATGATAAAGCTGAAAGATACAAGTTTACATGGGGTGCGAAGAAGGCTGGGCTTTCCATGTTCTGCCGGTCTCGCGGAGTAGCTGAAGATTACATTAAATATTAAAAGATTGAGTCTCCCAGATTCCTGTTAGCACGTGTCTAGCCGAGAGAGCGAATCGTCAACTCTAAATACAGTATGCTGACAATGTGCTTCGGACACCACTGACGTAACCGGCTTCATCATGATATGTGTATTCCATCTACGTACCGATGCATTCGCGAAGATTCGGAAGACGTAATCCTTAAAATCACGCGGCATTACCCTGCATATATAAGCATCTGGGAAATGACTCGCCAGAATTTCTAAGGTGAATTTTATCGTTCCTCAAACAAATTTTTTTCTTGAACATCTTCAACTTAGAGTTATATTTGTCACAATCCCCCACAATATAAAGAGAGAGACCCTTGTACCTCCTAGCGTCAGGGGTCCGAAACATACGAATAAGGTCATACACATTGTTGGTGCTACATGTGAAAGAAAATTACACACAAAAAACCATGAATGTCCTTAGATTAGTAGTAAAACTTTTCAGTGGAGCTCTTAAGACGGATAAAGTAAAAAATATTTACGTTGGGATTTGCGTTTTTATTTTGTCCATATTCGTGTTTAGAGAGAATGCGTACAAGCTCAAATGAATAGTTCATTCAGCATTAATGTCACAATGTGTAAGTAAAACTCCTTATCTCAGTGTTATTTCTGTTTTTGTTTATTTAGTTATCTAGGTATAGGTTTTTGTTTTCTCTACTACGTATAGTATGCAGGGGTAGTATTGCGTTGCACCCAAAAATTCGATACGCAGATTTTCTAGAAATACATCCTTTGAGGTGTCAAATTTTTGAAAATATGTTCGTGTGTGTGTGTGTCTGACTTTAAATAGCATAACTCAAAAACAAAAATTTGGGTAAGTATCAAACTTGGCATTTAAGTTCAGTATCTTCTAAGAATGCAAACGAAAATTTTCGAGAAAATTCCCCACCACAACTACTCTTTATATGGAATATTTTTTCGAAAATGTTGATTTTCTAAAGAATGCTTCTAACGATTTTGAATAAAATACTATATACCAAAGATAATTATGTAACAAATAAAATGTATAGCTTGAATTTTCGAGAACAGGCTTTGAAGTCCTTTTCATTCTAAAGAAATTTTGTATAACCTTTTATAACTGGTAATCGTTAAGTGATAGACTAAAACGTACTTCACAAAAAATGTAGATCTCTTTAAAACACACAACTAACTCGTATTTCACACAAATTTCTTTGAGGCATAAGTAATTTCTGAAATATCGGTTATTAATAGTTCGAATTGTAAATTTCTTGATCATTCTTTAAAGTCTTTTCAACATTCAATTGCTTCTCATGATTGCACGGAAACAGCATGGAACTTTAAGGCCAGCATACGGTGTCCAGTTCTTAAACATTTGACTATCGCTATTCTCTTGATATCTGTAACGAAATGCGTAATGTAGCTGTTTCTGCAATGGGTTTATTTGAATAAAAATATAGTAGATAGAAAAGTAAGCTTTATTAAGAGTAGTGTGTATTCCCACTAATAAGCGATAGAGGGTAAACAAGGCCATGTGAATGTATGGCATCAGATTTTTACTATTGATATACACAACACGGACAAGACAGCCAATTAGCTGACCTGTGGTCTCCATGTCTGCCGCACATTCATTAGGTCTCGAGTTTGAATCTCGCTTAGGTTGCGTTACCTTGATAAGTTTTTTCGGGGTTTTCTTTATCCTGCAAAGATGAATTTTGGGTTACTTTAAACCCCATGGATCGCAAGTTCATTTGAGGTTTTCATTTATTCATTCCCCGATATGACCTATCTCATTAGAGGACGTTAAATATTATAAAAAAGCTGATGTGTTACACTCATATGACTTTCTCAACTCTTGTACAAACTATTTTTAGAAACTCTTATTCTCCATCTATTTCATATTAATCGAGATAAACATTTGCAGAAACGATGTTTTGACATGCAAAGAAAATTAAATTTTACACATAGGGACCAGTTCTAAATATATTTGACTATCACTTAAGGCGTACTATGTTCCCCTTGTTTTGTAATTGCAAGTGCAATATAGAAATGCAGTAGCCTGTAAGCATCGGCATATATCTTAATAGCTGGTTGCTAGGTTCAGCACCATTCTCTTTGCCACAGATTAATACTCCTTGCATATCCAAGACAAAAAGATGAATAACGAATTCCCATTTGAGAAAATAAGTATTGAAAAATTTAAGAGAATAACCAGCAATATCTCGAAAATGGTTCACTCAACAAAAAATATATATGAAATAAATTGTGTATTTTAACGCAATCTACATTTTTTGTGTAGTAAAATTTTGTCTATCTCTTATGGTTTACCAGTTATGCAAAAGTCGTTCACGATGAAGAATACTTTTGGAGACATACCCAGAAAATCCGAGATATAAATTTCATTTGTCATGAAAGTATCTTAAACAGATGATATTTTAATCAAAATCGCTAGAACCATTTTTGAGAAAATTAAAATTTTCGAAACATTTTCCATGTAAAGGGTAATCTGGGGTGGGGGATTTTCTTGAAAACCTTCGTGTCGCATTTCTGGAAGATACTGAACCTAAATACCAAGTTTGGTGTTTATCCGACGGTTCGTCTGAGCTATGCTGTTCACAGACACACACACACACACACGGACATGTTTCCAAAAATCCTTTTTACTTTCTCAGTACGTATAGTAAGTAGGGGAAGTATTGCATTCCACCCAAAAATTCGATACCGAGATTTCACCGGAAATACCTGTTTTCAGACCATCTGAATAAAAAAAAAAGCATTTTTGGAAACATATCCGTGTGTGTGTGTGTCTGTGTGCCTGTGCCAAAGAATATCTCGGAAATGGTTGACGCCACAAGTGTTTTTGTTTGACATAAATTGTGTGGTTCGATGAGATCTGCATGGACATTTTGTAGTGTACATGCACGACAATTATTATGAATGCTAGTCACTAGACTTTGAATTGGAAGTTGGGCCATACTTGAAATCCTCAACTTTCCAACTAGATTTAAACGTTAATAGAATTCTGAATATACAAGAGACGAACTTATACAAAACGATACTGAAGTCTTTAACTTTAGAAGATTTAAATGTTTAACAACACGAATTTTGTAAAGGTCAAGTTGTGACAAATATTATGGAAAATGAATTGTCTGCTTTAAATATATTTAACTTTATCTTGAGAAACTTATATGTATTAGTCGGTCACGATATAACTGCTCTTGGAGGAGGGCGCCACTGTGTTTGTTAACAACGCCTAACGCCGCTAACGTTAGGAATCAGAGGGGAGTGAGGGGCAACAACGAGTTAGAGGTACCTAGAAGACAGGGTGATAATGAGGATGGCAGCTTTTACAGTGGACTCCGAACTACTTGGGCCTTGGAGATACTTCACATGTGCTAATCGGTGGTGAAAGCTTGGATAGAGCCGACTTAAAATCGCCACCTCAGAGCCGGGAATTGAATACGAGATTCTCAGCAGGAGATCCGGAAACGAAAACATCTGTTATTAGTTTGAATTTCGGACACTTTATGTATTTCTGAGCTGCAAATCAAGCTACTTTTTCCACTACGCATAGGGGAAGTAGTGTATTCCATCCAAAAATTTGATAACAAGATTTCACCAGAAATACATGCTTTGAGGTGCCCTGTCTCCAAATAAAGCACTTTCGGAAACACGTCCCTGTGTGCCTGTCTTTGAAAAGAATAACTCAAAAACGCAAAGTCGGATAAATACCAAACTTGGTATTTGAGTTTAGTACCTTCCAAGAATGATACACGAAGATTTTCAAGAAAATTCCTTTACCCCACACTACTCTTTACAACGAACGTTCTTCAAAAACTTTGATTTTCTCAAAGATGGCTCTAAAGAGTTTGATAGAAAAGCACACGTATAAGATATTTTCATGGTAAATGAAATGCGTATCTGAATTTTCTGGAAATGTCTCCTGAAGTCCTCTGCATTCTGAATGAATTTCACACAACTGGTAAACCGTAAGAGATAGACAAAATTTTACTACATAGAAATGTAGATCTCCTTAAAATTGTGTAATTTATATTACACACATTTTCTTGTCTAATGAACTATTTCCGATATATTCCTTGGTATTTGTTTCAATTTTACAATACTTGTACTTTTTCTCAAATGGAATTTGTTATTCGGTTTGTTTTTGTTTGTCCTGGACATGCAAAGAGAATGGAATGCGCCACATAGCAACCAGCTCTTAAAAGATTTGACTATCGCTTAAAGCCTTCCATATGCCCCTTGCACCTACAAGAAAATGAGCAATATCTTTCTGCAAATGTTTATCTCCGTTAACATGAAGTAGATGGAAAATAAGCACTTGGAAAAGAATTGTTTGTACAAGAGTAGAGAAAGTTATGTGAGTAACACATCAGATTTTTCTTTCTTTATCGTGTTCATGTAAAGAGTACAGTATTTCTTAGCCATCAAATAGCGATCGGCATTGAAAGTACCGCTTTAACTTATTGTATTTTTTCTTAAACCTACAACGAAATGATAATGTACGTTTGTCTCTATTAACAAGAAGTAGATAGAAGAAGAAGCTTTTGTAAGAATAGTTCGTAGAAGAGTGAAATTCATGTGAGTGCAACATCAGATATTTACTTTCTCTATCGCGTACCTGATAGGTAGAGAAGATATTGCATCCATCTGAAAATTCGATACCGAGATTTCACTGACCGTACATGACTTGGAACCCCCTGAATCCCATCCCAAAAAGGAACATTTTTAGGTAACGGTCCTTGTGTGTGTATGTGAGCAGCATAACTGAAAAACGAAAAGTTGAATTACTTAGTATTTAAGTATCTCCAAAGATGCGATACAAGATTTTCAAGATAACTCCGCCGCCCCAAACTGCCCTTTACATGTAAGATTTTTCGAATTTTTTCATTTTCTAACAATAGTTCTAATGATTTTTATTAAAATACCATATATCAAAATTATTCACATGACAAATAAAATCGTTATTTTGAATTTTCCAGGAATAACCTTTAAAGTCCTCATTCATAGGAATTTTGTAGAATCTTGTCTAACTAGTAAACGTTAAGGGATACACGAAGACATACTGGGCAAGAAGTGTATATCTGTTTAAAAGATGCAATTTATTTCAAGTAACTTTTCTTTTTTCGTTGTCTTAGCCATTTCGGAGATGCCCGTTATTATTGGTTCGAACTGCTGAATACTTAGCCATTATTTTAAAGTCCTGTCGGTGTTCAATTGTTTCTCGTGATGTTAAGGAAAAAGTATGGAATTTAAGGCCGACATATAGCTTCCAGTTCTTAACCATTTGAAAATCGCTGTTCCCTTTTTATCTTTAGCAAAATGTGTAATATAAGATATTTCCCGAAAGGTTTGTTTCGTTTAAAATGGAGTGGAAAGGAAAGTAAACATTCGTAGGAATAACTTGTGTACCCATTAATAAATGATAGAGGGTTAAGAAAGTCATGTGAATGTATCACACATTTTTCCCCTCTTAATGTGGTGCTTGTATTAACTATTATGAGGCAAGATTTCTTGGAATAATTGTTTCCTGAATACTAAATTCTTTTATTTTTCGCAGTTGTGTTTTATTTTCAAATGCTTAAAACAGTTGAAATATAATGAACACATCTGCAGTTGGCACACGTACATCCCATAGTTTTGTATTTTGTTTGCTAGTTAATCCCACTAGTTACATGTGAGCTAAGGCAAAGTGCAACATCTGTGTATACAATAAGGCACCCAAATAGTGTTTGTCATACAAAATGAAGCCTTCATATTTAATAATTATAATTTTCTTTTTGCAATGAAGCAAAAGAAAAAATCTGATCTGTTGCATTCTCATGAATTTACCTACTCACTCTTCTACCAACTCTTCCTAGAAAATCTCACTCTTTTGTCTATTTATTAATCGAGATACCTTTCATTACACATTTGCATACTCGTCATCAAGCAAGATGGCTCCACGGTAGTGTGCGAGACTTGCATTCGGTGGCCGCCCACTTTGACCATGGGTTTTTTTTTTTTAGTTTTACTTGGTGGACACAGGCGAATACCGAAATGGTGTATTCTACCACGGATTTCCTCTCTTCTCCATTTCCGTTTCATGTTTCAGGTTGACTCCGGGGCTTTGAATCCGTCGGTGTCGTGCAGATGGCGTAGAGGCATGCGATTTGGAACTACTTCTCAGCCCTGCTTGAGGGAACCTTTACTGTTGGGTCGTGTTTCCTCGGTCACACTAGAGGGACGTTTCCGAGCGACCCTCCCGGGCCGGGTGGTCCAGCTTGGAATTACACTGCCGTTTGTGAAAATTGCAACACCAAGAAGGAAACGCATGAATTCAACGAATTTAATGCCACATGTTAGGTACATGGCAAAAAATGATAAGCTTTTCAAATCTATACATGACTTTTGAGCCCTAATATTCTTTATTTGGTATGGCGTCCATGAGCTGCATTAGGACTGCTATACGCCGTGGCATTGAATCAAAAAGGTTTTGAATAAGTTCCGTAAGGATTTCCCTCCATGCAGCCCACAAATCCGTGACACTGGTTACTGGAGGAACGTAACGCACCAACCATATCCCAGACATGTTCGATGGCCGACATGTCCGATGAACGTGCAGGCCAGGGAAGCAATGGTACCCGTCGGTCTTCGAAGAAAGCTTCTACATTCCTCGCAATATGTTGCCAGGCATTACCCTATTGAAATGTTGTCTATGGAGGTGCCTGAAGCAGGAGGGCCACCTCATGTTCTACAACCATCGTGAGGTACCGGTTGCTGTTGAAAGTCTCCTCAATTCGTAGGAGGCGAGATCGGTTGTTGTAATCAATGGCGCCCCAAACCATCACACCTGGTGTTTGTCCGCTATGCCGCTCAACAATGCAGCCCTCCAGGTTGCGCTCACCACGGTACCGCCGGACACGTGAGCGGCCATCACTGTAGGACACGTTGAAGCGGGACCCGTCTGCAAAGACTACAGTTTGCCACTCAGCACCTCAGTGACGGTGTTCACGTGTCCATTGCAGTCGGAAGAGCTTGTGGTTTCTGGACAATGGAAGCCGACGTAATGACATGCATACAACCAGTCTAACCTGCAGCAGACGGAAACGAACCGTTGATGTAGACAGGTTCACACCTGTTGCAGTGCTCCAGCATCGAGCCAGCACTGTGGGTGAAGCTGTAGGTCGGTTATGGCCATGCGGACAAGATGACGTTCATCCCGTGCTGTAGTCATGTTCCGTGGTCCAGTGCCCGCTCTTCGCTGCGTACGACCTTCATCTATCCATTGCTTCCACACACGCATCACTGTCATAGCAGCATGCCCTGTACGAGCCGAAATGTCACCGTATGACAAACCCGCTTTCCAAAGACCGCTCATTCTGCCCCGTTCTGACTCATTCATATGCTGATATGGCGTCGACGAGACATACTGGCACTCACATTATTGTTTCCACCTTGTTTGACAGCTCTGCACTGATTACACTGTGCGCAACATTGATCATGTCGGACCGACACGAGAAGGCTCTGCTAGGTCTACGTGTTCCCCATCTCTCTGCAAACGTAGTCACATATTGCTTGCACACTCTTCTACACTTCCACCAAGTTTGTAGTTATTCGGGAAATTCTATCTTGGCGTTGCAATTTTCACAAACGGCAGTATATTAGGGAACTCCTGCCTTGCTATGCAACTCACACGTCTCCTGCGGTTCCTTCACCTCGTCCATTCCTCCCGAGGGTGTGCGCACAAAAGATCCATTTGGGGTCGAGTCGCCAGGAATCCCCTCCGTTAACTAGTCTTCCTATCCTATTATGCACATTTGTTGTAGGTATAAGAATGAAGCAGCACGCTGAAGGGATTGGCACATTTTTCTTTCTCTATTACTATAGTAAATAGAGGAAAAATTGTATTTTGCCGGCAATACATACTTTTAAGCCCGTGAATCCCCCAGATAAAAACATTGTTAGAAAGGTCAATATCTGCTTGATGTGTATGTCTGTGAGCAAGCATAACTCAAAAACGAAAAATGAGACAAATACCAAACTTTATATTTAAGTTCAGCGGTTTCTAAGGATTAGGACACGAAAATATTGAAGAAAATCCTCCACCCCAAACCATCCTTTACAAGGAATCATTTTCGTTATTTTTCTTTTCTCCAAAACGGCTATAACGATTTTGATTAGAATACATTATTTGAAAGATATTTAAAGGATAAATGACATGTATATTTTGAATTTTCCGGCAATAGCCTTTAAAGTCCTCTTCATTCTGAAATATTTTTGTATAATTGGTAAACCGTAAGAGAGAGAGAGAGAAATCTTACTACACAAAGATGTAGATCTTTTTAATGCACACATTTTATACTAAATCAGTCTTACTGTGGCGTTAACCATTTCCGAAATATTCTTCGTTATTAGCTTGATTTTTCAGGTACTTATAGTTTTTCTAAATAGTAAGTCGCTATTCGTTTTTCCTCGTGTTCATGTGTGGAGCAGGAAATTTTAAAGTAATCTGTAGCCATCCACTTTTTCAAAATTTGATCGTCGCCTTAGTTTGCTGTATTCTTCTTATAGCTACAACGAAATGCATAAATATGTAATGAAAGTTAATCTCTCATAACAAGAAGCCGAAGCTTTTGTAAGAATAATTTGTCGAACAGCGAGTAGAGAAAGTCATGTGAATGCAACTTATCATATTTTAACTAAAATTATCACTGTAATTCAGAACAAATACATCATGGAAACATTACGAGCTGTAATCTGAGAAACTACTTATTTATTAATATAATTATTGAGAATGTTTTGGTGACATACAATACATAAATATCTATTTTGGGGTATTCTGTTTTACATATCCTTGCAGAATTTGAATCTTAATATAGTTTTTACCTATATTCCTTCCCCATACATTGGATGAGAGCAGCAGTGAGAATTACAACGTATACTATCTCCTCAGCGACATTTTAGCTAGTCGGTGTGGGAGCCCTTCCAAACAGGTAGGGGTTTAGCTAGTGGAAGGAACTGGTCTTAAGCCAAGGAGGGAGGAAGGCGCGCGGTAACCAAAGACTGTTGGCTGTTTTCACTGCAGGTATCACGCGCGGCAGAAGTTCAGCACAGTGTGTACCCCTAGTAGCTAAAGCAGAAGCACTATATATGAATGCCGCGATTGCGTGACAATTTTGAAGCCGTTAACCTCACCTGCTTTGTTGTTGAGCTCTCCGATGTCGTCGTCTCGGGCTCCTGCTGCTCCAGTGGCAAAGCTAAAAGATTTTTTCTCAGAGTATATGTTGAAAGGATGACGCCAGCTTAAATTCACTGAGAAATTTTAATGTTATCCAATACTTGAGCTATTGAAGCGAGTTGCGACTGCTTGAAGGTAAAGACTTAAACCGATTATGAATCTTAGCACTGAAACTATAACAAGTGAATTATTATACCTGTTAACTTCTTGCCCAATAAAAAGTCTGGAAGCATAATTATCCGTGAGCCGCTAAAATGCTTACCAGCAAAACCCCTCGCAATTGCCGCTAAATCTCAAACGCGTCCCTGGCGCTACAGAACGAAAAAATCACACGCGTAAGCCACAAAGTATTCAAAGTGCGTTCATGTATGCACGAAGGTGTGCACGAACGAATGTCGGTCAGTACCTCTCTGATTTAGATTTCAAGCCTTTATATTAACTCAAACTCTGCCTACCTTATTTCTCCCCATCACTAGATGCGCATCTTGTTACTATACGGCCCTGGCTAAACTATCAGAAATACCTTTCACTTCTTTTTTTCAGAATATCTTCTATATTACTATTCAAGCGTGCTGAAATTACCTCTAAACTGCCTTCCAAGAATCTTAAGCTGTTGCTTTTGCTTCTCATACTGTTACTAATTAACTTTGCTTAACATGAATCGATAATTACCTTTTTCTTAGAACAAATGTTTCAGCCCTTGCCTATTATGTTATAATTGATTTAATATATGGAAATTATTTATTGCAAATTTTTACTTATCTTACTATAATTTCTTTATTTAATTATTTGTATACTCCCGTCAATAATTACGGTATCAAAGCTTTATCTGAGAGATAAGTCACTACAACTGTCTAGCTGAAACGCCACTAAATAGACAGTATGTAAATATCAGAAGGCAAACTTCTTATGTTAAACTTTTAAAACTGTTTCTGAGTGCAAAGGTTGAAGATTTTATTGCAAATCGAACCCCGTGCACTTGCGTCAAGCTTTTGATAGCATGCAGAGAAATGTCCTTTGGACGAAACTTCACCACGAAGTACTCTCTTGTATAATGATAAAAGCTGTGATGCAAACTTACAACAGTGTGAATTTCTTCATCAAAATAGACGAAAATATAATAACTGAATCTAAACCGGCCAGTAGAGGAGCTCGTCAAGGATGTATTTTATCGCCCCTGTTGTTCAATTTATTCATAGAAGATATAGCAGACGTGTTAATAGCAGAGGAAATGAATGTCCCGAAAGTAGACGGTGTCTGCATTTCTGTACTTTTATACGCGGATGACATGACAATTTTGTCAGTGATGATAGAAGGCTTACAGAAAGCTATTAACAGGTTGCAAGAATATTGTAAACAATGGGGTTTGATAGTAAACATTAATAAAACAAAAACAATGGCTTTAAAAAATGGCTATGTGTATGGCAGGGATGAAAAATGGCATTACAAGGGGTTAGAACTACAAAACGTTAAATATTTCTCCTATTTAGGAGTAATGTTTAATAGGAGAGCAAAATGGAACAAAGATCCATTAGTAGCTAACTATAAAGCACGAGGGCAGTTAAATGAATTATTACGTACCCTCTCGCGGATACCGGATGTACCTGTAGATACATTAGAAAATATGTATAACTCTATGATGAGGCCGATTTTGTTGTACGGAAGTGAAATCTGGGGATGGGAAAGAGCAGAGCATGTAAATAAAATACAGGTAGCATGTTGGAAGAGAGTTCTTGGAGTTTCACAAGGTACATCAAATTCGGGGGTATTGAGGGAGGTGGGATGTTATGAAGACACAATACACTGCAAAATAAGAGCGGTGAAGTACTAGCTGAGGCTGATACAGGGAGATAACTCCACATTACAATCCAAATGTTACAAATACCAGCGAGAAAACTGTCTACTAAGTTTTGGGCAGCTGATTTGGAAAGGCGCTTGAGAAGAATAGGAATGGGGTCATTATGGCAAAGAGCTGAAGCAAATGACATAAACATATGGAAAGGAGTCAAAAGAAGACTAAGAGACATCGACCAATAGGAAATAGAATAGGATTGTACACTCAAACCTTCTCTAAGTCTAGCAAATGAAATAAAATTGAATTGGGGTAACTTAGGAAGAAAGGAAAGATCAAGAATAGCATGGTTTAGACTGGGGGCTGGAGGCCACAGAAAATGACTGGTGATTCAGGCAGGAGAATCTGCCCATTCTGTGATTTGGATGAGGACTGGGTACATATTTTGGCGGAATGTGAACAGTGGGAAAACCAACGAACAATTAAGCCCAAAGAAAAATTCTTAAGCCCGTCAAGAAAGAGATTGGCATGTTGGGAGCTACTGGCTGACCAGAGGAACTGGCAAAACATGGGCAATTTCTTAACTAAAGTGCGCGAAGCTAGGTCAAATTTGTTCAGCTAGACAAAGGTAATTTATCTCTATTTTGCTCTTTATTGTTCGTTTTTTTTCTGTTGTTTATTTTGTCAGCATACTTGTATCTTAAATATGCATGTACGGTCAAGAACCATGCACTAAATACTTGTGTAATAACTTTAACAATTTGAAACCAATAAAGATATCTTATCTATCTATCTAATAATTACTTGGGCAGTAATGCATTTATGTTTTTATGAGAAAATGTTAAGGCTTCCAATTCTAATGCAATAACAAACTTTTGATATTCAGGTAATTTCGAAACCTTGCTTAAAACGTCAGGCATGATTACTCATTTAGTTTGAAAAAGTAAGATTAAATACAACGGGTTTTAAGCGAAATCAGCATAATTCTCAGAGGAGATATCTAATGGCAACAAAAATTGCTAAACCTAGGTGCAATTACATGCAAAGCGAATTCCATTATAGTAGCTGATATCATTGAGTGGTACACAGCCTGATTACTTTCCGACGTTGCCACGTATTATCTCATTTATACATATCCCTCTCATTCCAGCAGCTCTATTAGCCCCAAGCAATGTGCCACTGTACTAGTGTTATTATCAATGTGGGGGAAGCACCCAAATTTATGTTGAGCTCGCTGTCGAAACGCCCCTGCGGTGTACAAAGCTATGATTCCGCCGGCGTTCATTCGTGCAACAATTTGAATCGATGGGGAACGCGGCGGAAAATTAAAATGTTTATCTCCATTAACTCAGGCGCTTGCATTCCTCTCTTATAAATAAGGGAGCGGGAGAATTCTACGAGGTCAGAGGGAAGCGTTGTTATTATTCCTCGGGCGATGGAGTCGTTAACATGCTCCCAATTTGTTCCATTTCCAAAATTACAAAACGCGTTCTCCAGCAGGAAGGAGTTAGGCACGATTGTAATGCGATTCTAGCCGTAGCGGTCCATTAAGGGCCAGCCGCGAGGAGAAAGTATCTTGCAACTGACACCGTTTTCACGCCCTTCGCCAGTAATGAGTCCATCCTTCAACAGGATCTACGACGACCGACTCATAAGTGCTCTTTTTCGGCCGATGTGTGGGAGGAACAGTCCGTGAGTCATGGACTCATAATGGAGTGACTAAGAAGAACGGCCACTTTTAACTTTCATCTTGAACGTGAAGAGGGCCATACTCTGCGTTAATTGCACCGCGCCGGAACTCGTGTGTCGGAGAAGAATCACTTGTCGCCGGCTTAAGAAGATGGCGCCAGAGATATCCCAGGGTACATTACAACAGTCAAGATTCATTCACCAAAATTATCCAGGGCTAGGCTCCTCCTCGGAAATGTAAATGGTCCCAGTGCTTTTAAGCGAAAGTTAACTAACTCAACGAGAAACGCTATGTATAAATTTTCTTACCGCCTGTAAAGAAGCGTTACTACAACAAAGAAAGCAACATATTTGAGGAGACTCTACGGATTAGAGCAAAGTTGGTATAGCTAGGGATTACACACAGATGATCGTAACTTTAAAACACAACACCTAATGTTTACTACCATGTACATAGTAGATAAGGTATTCCACCCAAAAATTCCATACCGAGATTTTACCAGAAATGCATGTTCTGAGGGCTCATAAATCTAAAAAAAATTCTTTTAAAAAGATCCGAGTGTGCGTGTGACTTTGAACATCATAACTCAAAAAGAAAACCTCGGATAAAAGGTTCCAAACCTGGTATTTACGTTCACTATGTTCCAAAGATGCGACAAAAATAAAACGTATATCTTGAATTTTCTGGGAACAGTCTTTGAAGTCGTCCTCATTCGTAAGGGATTTTATATAATGCTGTATAACCGGTAAACGTTAAGCGATAGACGAAAACATACCACACAAAAAATGTAAATCTCTTTAAAACACACAATTTCCCTCAAATAACTATTTTTGTAGCATCAGCCATTTCCAAGATATCCGTTATTAATGGTTCGATTTGTTCAATACTTTATCCTTTGTCGATTTTCAGTTGTTTCTCGCAATGTCATGGAAATGTTATGGAATTTTTAGGCCAGCTTGTAGCGTCTAGTTCTTAAACATCTGGATATCGCTTTCTTTTTGTATCTATAACGAAATGTATAATGTAGCTATTTCTGCAAAGGTTTATTTGGATCAAAATGTAGTGAATAGAAAAATAAACTTTAGTAAGAAGAGTTTTTATACCCACTAATAAACGATAGTAGACAGAGAAAATCATGTGAATGCATCACATCAGATTTTTACATTTATTGGCGTTTCCGCTTGGCAGCGGTTGCGTCTTGTTGCCTGGTTCCAGGCTTGCTGCAATTACAACTCTGAGTAAACGCAACTACCTTAGCGATGCGAGATTATTTGGTTGATTCTTGAAGCATTTGTGGGCTATTACAGCTAGCGGAAAACGCATGTTAGTAAATGATACAACACTGTAATGGTAGTGATTAATAGGCGAGTATGTTTATGAAACGAGCGCTGGGAAGTATCATAAATTTCATACAAGCGTCTTAATAATAATTACCTACGTGTATACGACTGTATGCCTGAACTATTATTATAACCACTACAGATTAGTGTACACAAATCCATTACAAATAAAATCTGATGTGTTACACTCGCATGACTTTTTCTGCTCTTGTACAACCTATTTTTACAAACGCTTATTCTCCATATGCTTCATGTTAATTGAGATGTTAATCTTATTGCTAATTTTCTTGTAGATGCAAGCGAAATTGGTAGGTTTTAAGCTATAGTCACATATTTTAAGAGCTAGTTGCTATGTGGAGTATTCCATTCTCTTTGCATTACCAGGACAAAAAAAATGAATAACGAATTTCCATTTGAGAAAAAGTATAAGCTTTAAGGGAATAACAAGCAATATCTCGAAAATGGTTTACTCAACCAAAAAAAAATCTGATGTGTTACACTCACATGACTTTCTCTACTCTTGTACAAAATATTTTTACAAACGCTTATTCTCCATCTACTTCACGTTAATCGAGATAAACATTTGCAGACTCTTATCTTATTGCTAATTTTCTTGTAGATGAAAGGGGAATATATATTTACAAGGGCAATATAGAAATACAGTAGCCTTTAAGCACATACATATCTCTTAATAGCTGGTTGCTAGGTGCCGCACAATTCCCTTTGCCAAAGATTAATACTCTTTGCATATCCAAGACACAAAATGAATAACGAATTCCCATTTGAGAAAATAAGTATTGAAAAATTTAAGGGAATAACAAGCAATATCTCGTAAATGGTTCACTCACAAAAAAAATGTATATGACATAAATTGTGTACTTTATCGCGATCTACATTTTTTGTGTAGTAAAATTTTGTCTATCTCTTATGGTTTACCAGTTATGCAATAGTCGTTCACAAGGAAGAATACTTTTTGAGACATTACCAGCAAATTCAGGATATACATTTTATTTGTCATGAAAATACCTTAAACATATCATACTTTAATCAAAATCGTTAGAGCCATTTTTGAGAAAATTAAAATTTGCGAGAAATGTTCCATGTCAAGGGTAGTCTGAGGTCGGGGGATTTTCTTGAAAACCTTGGTATCGCATCTCTGGAAGATACTGAACCTAAATCCGACTGTTCGTTTCTGAGTTACACTGTTCACAGACAGACACAGACACACAAACACACGGACATGTTTCCAAAAATGCTTTTTTTGGATTCAGGGGATCTCAAAACATGTATTTCCGGTGAAATCTCGGTATCGAATTTTTGGGTGGAATACAATACTTCCCCTACTTACTATACGTAGTAGAGAAAGTAAAAAATGTATGTAACATAAATTGTGTATTTTAAGGCGATCTACATTTTTCTGTAGTAAACGTTTGTCTATCTCTCATGGTTTACCAGTTATGTAAAAGACTTTCACAATGGAGAATACTTTTGGAGACATTCCCAGAAAATTTGAGATATACATTTCATTTGTCATGAAAATATCTTAAACAAATGCTATTTTAATCAAAATCGTTAGTCATATTTTAGAAAATTAAAATTTTCGAAAAATGTTACATGTAAATGATAATCTGGGGTGGGGGGATTTTCTTGAAAATCTTCGTGTCGCATCTCTGGAAGATACTGAACATAAATACCAAGTTTGGTGTTTATCTGACAGTTTCTGAGTTACGCTGTTCACAGACAGACACGCACACAGCACACACACGGATATATTTACAAAAATGCCTTTTTTTGTATTCAGGGGGTCTGAAAACATATATTTCCGGTGAAACCTCGGTATCGAATTTTTGGATGGAATACAATACTTCCCCTACTTACTATGGTAGTGGAAAAACATAAATGTACTTCACAAGAAAGGATATGCCGTTAAACATACAATTTATAATATATAAGTTTAATACACCGTTCATGTTTGTGCACTTCGTCGCTCGGATCTACACGCCCGTCGGTCTCCCTCCCGCACGTTAGAAGCTAAAAGACCAGTCTGGCCTACTTACCATGCTCTGCCCAGTGTCCCTCCGTCATGTGCACCCTGTTCCTACTCCTGAGAATCTGTTATTAACGGTTCGAATTGTTCATTATTTGACCATTCTTTAAAATCCTGTCAACATTCTGATGTTTCAAACAATTGCATGGAAACAGTATGAAATTTTAAGGCCAGAATATAGCGTCCAGTTCTTAAACATTTGACTATCGTTGTTGCCTTTGTATCTATAACCAAATGAGTAATGTAGCTTTTCTGAAAAGGGATTTGGATTAAAATCAAGTGGTTACAAAAATTAGCTTTACTAAGAATGGTTTGTATACCCACAAACAAGCGATAGAAGGTATAGAAAGGTATATGAATGTAACACATCAGATATTTTCTAAGTTTCATTTATACTCCGCCTTTAACTGAAACGGTGTTATCAGCGGCCACAACATTTTTTATGAATATTTTTGTGTAGTAAAGCCTTACGGTTTACCAATTAAACAAAAGTCATTCAGATTGAAGAGGACTTTACAAGCTATTTCCATAAATTTGGAGAGAGATGTGGATTTTATTTATCATACAAATGTATTGAGTATATGATGGTTTAGTCAAAATAAATAGATCCACTTTTGAATACATAAAAAACAAATCCTTTTTTAAAATTGTTTTGAGTGGAGGGATTTTCTTGAAAATCCTTGTCATCCTAGAAGATGATGACGTTAAATACCAAGTTCGGTATATAACTTTAATTTCATTTTTGAGTTATATTCTTCCGAGTTTCTCTCTCTCTCTTTCTTTCTCTTTCGCATTCGCACACACCAGTCATATAATGCTTTTTTCTGGATTCAGGAAGCCTTAAAACGTCTATTTCCGGTGAAATCCTGATATTGAATATTGATGTGGAATGCAATAATTCCCCCACTTACTAGAAAATGTAAAAATGGTGTGCTAGAAATTCGAAAATTGCATTTAATCCAGAGTTAAGCAAGTTTGAAGTGATATCTTACCATAAATTATTTTTGTGGTTCTAAACCCATCGCAAATCAAATCGGCGTTCCCATTCTGCACCTGAGATTGCATAAACTCTGTAAACTGAATTGAATAATTTAATTAAAAGTAAAAGGAGTCAATTTTTGTCTTAAATATAATATTCAACACTGTTAATGAGAAAATTTAATATAATAAACAAGCAGTGAAACAAATGAACCGAGATAGCCTCCAGCTCTTTCAAGCGTACCTTTGAGGTTTCCTTCTACGTTTGCAGCAGTACGGAAAATAGTGGCAAATTCCTGACGGAACAGGGGATGGGGATCTGTTTAAATTCTTGTAAGTTTACAAAGTGCTTTTAAAAGACTTGAGAGCCCAGGGGGAAATACGGAACGGCTAAGAAAGTGAAGCAGGGAAAGGGGGAGATAAGGGAAGTATTTTATGTGATGTTCGGTGTAGCCTGAGAAACAGGCCAGCCTTCTCAGGTGGCTATCCTTTATAACGTTATGGACACTATCACCTATACTTTACTCAGCAATAGGGTTCCACGCTAACAAAGTTTATCTAAACGCAACTTGCTTCAGTTTCAAAGGCCCGTTTTATCTTCCTGTTCGGTGGTAACTACATAATTATTTTTCTATTGCTGTATTTTTCAATTGATAATAGGATAGTTATAACTATTTTTTTTTAATTTTAATGTCCGTTCTTACTACATTCGCACAATAAGCGATGGACAATGGTGCTTAAGGGTCGGACCACAGTGGCCGTTTTTATGAGGTTAACTTACCTTTTACTTCAGCCTGTTTACGTTGGAGGAGAGAGGGCGAGTCCAGACGTAAAAAACTGGAGCGTGTCTACAGTGATCGTAGAGGTTGATCGAATAATGGCAGTATTAGTTTATTCCGTTATAGAACATTACATTTTACACATATGTAAAGTGAATACTACACAGTCTATGCACCACAGAGGACAATAATGTACATGCCGAGATTGTCAAAAGAGAACGCTCTCCATCTTTCACTTAAACGAAAGCGCTATTGCGAGAAGCTCCTTTTAACATCACAAGAGGTAATAGATGCATACGAATAATGCACTTATATCAGTTGATATATTTCTTATTCTATCTACCGGGGTATTTATTTACTCGTCGCTTGTACCAAGAGGACAGATGCCAAGACCTTATGTTCTCTGCATCGGTAACTTGAAATAATGGACCAGGTCACTCTAATCCGCCCTCTAGTGATGATAAAATACCCTAATTTTAAGTAAATAATAAGAGGAAAATAAATGACTAGATAGTTGTGACCTTTCTTTTTATATATATATCACTTGATTTAGTTCACTTTTATATATCAAGCTTATGTCTGATTCCTTCGGTGAAACCTGCTATCTCTGTCTCACTCCTAACTCTTGGTTCTGTTTCTAATGGATGCCTTCTTATCCAACTCCCTTGACTTTCCTCGAATTGTTCCCCACCTTTGCGCTTGCTTATCCTCAGCCTTACCCCTCAGTGTTATGCCTAATCTTATGCTCGTTAACGTGTGTATATTAGTGGACCTTTAACCCTGCTCTTAGCTCGCTTTTCAGCTAATTAAAATGTTTATTACATCTGTCTACATTGTTTCGTATGTTATCTTACAATATTATACAGGGTGATTTATGAAGAACTGACGCATTTATTTCTTTGTTTCAAAACGAGTTATACTAGCGACAGATTATTATACCTGAAACGCAGAGGAATTTTGGGAGATTATTTACCTCCATAGAAAATGTTGAAAGTGTCCTCCATCCTGCATAAGGCACATCTGAATACATCGTTCCATGTTACTGACCACTCGTTGGAGGACTCTGTTGGCAACAGCTTGAATATCCTGTGTAATGTTGTGCTTCATATCGTCCAATGTCTGGGGACGAGAGGCATAAACCCTGTCTTTTAAGTAATCCCATAGAAAGAATTTCGGCGATGTCAAATCCGGAGATCTCGGCGGTCACAGATTCTTGGAGATTATCCGGTCGTTAAAGAAACTTGCAATTAGTTCCATGGATTCATTTGATGTATGGCATGTAGCGCCGTGCTGCTGAAAATATCCTTAACTCAGCTCTACATCGTCTAGTTGCTCAGCAAACTCCATGAAAATCCGTTGGTACTCGGCAGTGTTCACATTGTTTTCAAACAAATTGGTCCCGCTATTCTCTGTGCGGATACTGCTCGCCAAACTCCGATTTGAACTGGATGCATAGGAGCTTCATGAATAACATGAGGATTTTCGTTGGCCCAATAGTGAGAGTTATTTGAGTTCACACAGTCGAATAAATGGAACCCTGCTTCATCTGCGAACCATGTGATGGACAATATGGCAGGATTTTACACAATGAATGCCTGAAACCAATGACAAATATTCAGTCGGCTATCCTTATCTGGTTCCTGTAACTGATGGACAACCGTAGACCTGCACTTTTCACAGCTCTCCGACACATTGAGTAGCTGTACCCTGTCTCCCGCGACGAACGCTTAATGATTTTTGGGTGACTGATCCAGTTGTGCTCTTACGTCAACAACAACCTGGGTAGCCTGGATGAACTAGTTTTGCCTTTTTCACTCCCCAGAGATCCAGTCGTTTCCAATTAGTTTACCAGTCTTAGTATTGTGTTTCTTTGGGAAGGATTCCGAACACCATATTCCCTCTGGTATACCCTTTGAGTAGGTGTAATTAAATTCGCAATCCAGTATTGGTTTACAAGGAAGAGTCGTTAATTTAATGTACACTCAATTTTCACGTTGACTAGAACAAAATCTCAAAAACAATTGCCGACAATAGAACTAGCAATTGCAAATAAAGCATGAACATCCTGCGCATCTAGCGATAGGCAATCGAAACTCCAGAACATTCTGTTTAATTTGGTGCTAAAATTGGGTCATTCAGTGAATTTCGAACAGGATAATTAAAGAAATAAATGCCAGTTTTTCATAAATCACCCTGTATTACATTATTACATGTTCCCAATTTGATTATTGATTTATGATTATCCGTTATTTACATGGATTTCCCTATCACGATTAGCAGTTCTATAAGATTATATAAAGCTTCTTCCGAATGAATAGGAAATCATAGGCTATTCCCATAAATACAAGATATACATTTGTCATGTGAATATCTTTAATATATGGTCTTTTAATCAAAATTGCTAGAAATTTTTTTAGAAAATTATAACTTTTGAAAAGATCTTTCATTTAAAGGGTGGTTTGGTTTGGGTTATTTTCTTTAAAATCTTCATATTGCATTATCGGAAGGTGTTGAACCTAAATACCTAGTTTGGTGTATATCTAAATTCTGGTTTTTGAGTTATGCTGTTCACAGACACACACGAACCTTTGTTTAAAACGGCCTATTTTGGATTTAGGGGTCCTCAAAACATGCATTTCTGGTCAAATCACTATATGGAATTCTTGAGTGGAATACAATACTTTCTCTACCTATTGTCATAAAGATAGTAAAAATAAAAACAAAATTAAACTATAGGATTGTTATGGAATCAGGAAGGTACACAATAATAGAGTAAGGTGTTAAGCAGGTTATGGTGTAGGTTATCCCCGCCCCCCCAAATTTATATTAATATGTAGTAGCGTTTTCCTCCGCTACTTCGTTGTGGGTATCTTACCTGCGTCGTTATCGTCTCTGCGTTGTTATAGGTGTGGTCTTCAGGACTCGAGATCTCCGATGTCAAGTCAGGAAGCACTTCTCGTCGAACTTCACTGTCAACTGTCGGCGAATCGGTCGAAATTACCTACAATTGTTGTTAGGTTGGGATTGCGGGAGTGGTGACATTGGGATATAATTCTTCAAGAAAACACCTTTTTAACTTCTTCACTAAAGCGCGTATTCCTGACAGAAATCCTGCAAAATTGTTTTGTCTTTTTCCCGTACGCTTCTTATATAAGAATACCTTCCCCCTTTGGTCTGCTAAGGCTTTGCTCTGGCTAATTGTTTTGAATCTAAGGCGTTCTGTCACCGTTCTTTTGATTCCCGCGAACTTGAAGTAATCACTTGCTGTGTGTTAAGTTATTTTTTATCTTGGAGAAATAATTTCAACGAACACTGTACCGCTATACAGTTATTCCACACGCATTATTTTATGATTATTCCGTAGTGCCGCACTTAGTAAATTTCGGAAATTATCGTCCTTTTCTTCCGACTCAACTCGATGCGTGTTTCCTTAATAAAGAATCATGGTAGACTGTCTGAAATCCACGCTCGCGTTCACATACACTCTGTGATTAAAAGTATCCGGACAACCCGACAAACATATGTTTTTCATCTTTTGTACATTGTGCTGCCACCTGCTGCCCGGTTCTCAATATCCGCGACCTCAGTAGTCATTACACATCGTGAAACAGCAGAATGGGACGCTCCGTGCAACTCACGGACTTCGAACGTGGTCAGGTGATTGGGTGTCACTTGCGTTAGGAGTCTGTACGCGAGATTTCTACAATCCTAAACATCCCTCTAGATCCACTGCTTCCGATGTGATAGTGGAGTGGAAACGTGAAGGGACATGTACAGCACAAAAGCCAACAGGCCGACCTCGTCTGTTGACTGACAGAGACCCCTGACATTTGAGGAAGATCGTAAAGAGTAACAGGCAGACATCTAACCAGACCATCACACAGGAATTCCAAACTGCATCAGGATCCCCTCCAAGTACCATGACAGTTAGGCGTGAGGCAGAAACCTTGGATTCCATGGTCGAGGGGCTGCTCATAAGCCACACATTACGCAGGAAAATGCCAAATGACGCCTCGCTTGGTGTAAGGAGCGTCAACATTACACGATTGAACGGTGGCAAAACGTTGTGTGGAATGATGAATCACGGTACAAAATGTGGCGTTCCGATGGCAGGGTGTGGGTATGGAGAATGCCCGGTGAACGTCATCTGCCAGCGTGTGTAGTGCCAACAGTGAAATTCGGAGGTGGTGGTGTTATGGTGTCGTCGTGTTTTTCCTGGAGGGGGCTTGCACCGCTTGTACTTTTTGCGTGGTACGATCACAGCGCAACCTACATTGAAATTTTAAGCTCCTTCTTGCTTCCCAATGTTGAATAGCAATTCGGGGATGGCGATTGCATCTTTCAACACGATCGAGCACCTGTTCATACTGCACGGGTTGTGGCGGAGTGGTTACAAGACAATAACATCCCTGTAATGGACTGGCCTACACAGAGTCCTGACTTGAATCCTATAAAATACCCTTGGGATGTTTTGGAACGCCGACTTCGTGTCAGGCCTCACTGGCCTACATCGATACCTCTCCTCAGTTCCGCACTTCGTGAAGAATGGGCTGTCATTCCCCAAGAAACCTTCCAGCACCTGATTGAACGTATGCCTGCGAGAGTGAATGCTGTCATCAAGGCTAAGGGTGGGCCAACACCATATTAACTTCCAGCATTACGATAGAGGGCGCCACGAACTTGTACGTCATTTTCAGCCAGGTATCCGGATAACTTTGATCACGTAGTGTGCATCCATCACTGCTCGCCTTCAAATTTTGTACATGTCACTGCATCTTCCTATCTTTGCATTGGTTCTAATGCTGGTCCTCTACGTTTATTGGTCTCGTAGTTGAAAATTCAGAGCTTAACACTAAGAAAAGTCCTTTGCCGCATGGCGTCTGTTTATTCTTAAAGCTTGCCTCATCCCCTCGAATAACAAAATAAGCTCGGAAAATATAATGGACAGTCTGAAACGAAGCTACTCTTATTTTGCGGAAATCTTGCAGTTTATCTTAGGTTATTACGCGTTTATTTATTTGACAATAGTATTGAAAGTTAAAACATATTTACATCTTCAGAAGGGATATCTACTGAAGCAATTTTGAATCAGATTTCTTTAAAATTATGGAACATTACCAAATTGCATGTTAATTAATTATTAATAATCCCTATTACAACTATTACAGAGTTCCTTTTTGGTGTATGCTTAATAAGGTGGAAATATCACTACAATGTGCACATTTTAATTATGTTTCATTTGATTTATGTATATTAATTATATTTTTATCTTGTGTGTAATCAATATTTTTGTGTTTCTGTATGATGCATCAATGCATAAGATATTCCTGGCAAGATTACAACCTTTCGATAAACGTACACTAGTTTGATGGCCCAGGGAGCTTGAAATGCTTTTGTAAACTGAGCTAGGGTAAATCTTCTTTCATCTTTTGTTAATCGAGAATAGACGCCCCTTGACGTCAGAAGTTTTTCCATGTGACGTAAATGCGTAGCCTCAATAAGCTTAAGGTTAAGTTGTAGACATATAGGAGAGAGAGAGAGATTGTACATAATCCTTACAATTTTAGGCTCAGGGCCCCACACTCGCAATGTAACTGAAGAGGAATCCACGCTTCTCGTATATTGGACATTCCATGTGAAATCGAACGGCAAAAAAACTCGCATTTTTTGTTTGCGTTGTAATTTGTCCTATTTTAAGAAGTATTTTGTATCACAACAATGTAAATTCCAGAGGATTATAGTGTAAATAAGCATTAATGTATGACATTGATTTGAGATGTTTGTTAATTATAAGCATTGTTAGGAAATAAGTTTACACGGCCTCACTGAAACTGGCAATAAGAGCGGGCAACAACGAGCGAGGGGGTGAGTTGTTTATCAATTATTAGAGACAAGCAATGACGTCAGAGTATCGCGCATTTCTTTAGAAATGGAGTGAATTTCTTCCCTAGAGCACATGTGTTCGTAATTTTGATTAGATATAAATATAGACGCTAATGTTGGCGCGTTTTATTAACCAATAGCAGCTCGCTTATAATCTTTAGGCATATCGGGTGAGGGAGTATAAATTCCGTGCCAGAGACAGGTTTCGTTCAGTCCAACAGAAGGATTCGCGGGTAATACGTCGTTCAGTCCAACAGAATCATACAAAGGTTATATGTCGCATAGTTTAAGAGAATCGTTCACGCGTTATACGTCGCGCAATTCTACAGAATCTCTCGCGTTGTAAAGTTAGTTATATATGTGAAATACGCGAATTAATAATGTGCAGTAAATAAGTGATTTTAGTGATATTAGAAAATATAACAGTTTCAGTCGGGCGTGTATCAAGAGTCAATATGTGAAATTAATTAATTGTGACGGTAATAAAAGTGTAAAAACAAATTCTTTTATCAGTGTTATCTTTCAGTAAGAAATCCTTTCCGTTTACACACCCTGTTCAAGAGATATGCTCGACTGTGTAGTAATAATAGCTATCCGGAGGACAAAGAACCCAAAATTCAAAGCAGTAAAACAATAACAGGCGCTCAGCAATAGATAACACGAAGTGACCGCGACAAATTGGCTCCCATACGAGGTGCAGATAAACATGAAGCATCTTCCAACTACTACAAAAAAATATTCTACTTCATATTTACCAAATATTAGCACCTAATACACATCGCTTTTCACATTTTTGAAATATAAATGTATCGTATTAATTCATTTTGTCGCATTTTAAGTGTGCATAGCTCCGGAAACCTTTATTTCAAATCTCATTTTATTGGTAAAAGTCCGCATTTCATTACAACATATACTAATTAATATATAGTTTTTACTTATTTTAAACGTCTCCGGATGTTTATGAAACTAAAATATTAGTTTGGGAATAATCTATGGTGTCATTAAGAGAAGCCTGTAATGTTAGTAAAATGCTTATATTCGTAGTTATAACATAAAAAGTGAATAAACGCAGCGATTTACTTGGTTGCTGCACGATGATCAAGCGCTCTGAAGCAGAACAACACATTTGATGCAAAAAAGGCACGTGATTCAGCAACCTCGCACAATACAAACTAAATACTTCGTCTTTATTTCAGTTTGCTTTAGTTTTTTCTTGGGCTATAAAGGTTAACAGAAGCGTTGTGAGTTAAGCACAGATGATTATTAATTATATTTTAGTTGGTGATATGTTCGTGTGAGTCCATTAAGGTAGGACAATTAAAATCTAGTGAAGCCTTTATCAAGCTAAGGCATGTCCTAAGATAGGACTTTAATTGCATACACTGCTTAGTAAGCGTTCTCGTTGTTTAACCTTAGGCACAGTAGCTTCCTTGATCTTCAGTTCAAAACAAACATACGAGAGCGACCATGAGCGCGTTAAGGAATTTACGTCTTTAATTATTTTAGACGAAACCTTATCAGTAACTGTTACAGTAAAATATATTTTGAGTGTGTTTAATTTACGAAATCTTACCATATATAATAAAATTGTTTTTGTTAGGCCGAAACCACCTACACTTGAAAAAGTCTAAATTTCTTCACCTAAATACAAATAAAAAGAAAATGTTTAGTTACCAGAATAAAATTGAGGTTTAGGGAATCAAAATAAAGCTAGATTTAAATAATTAGATTTAAAGTTTTCAGAGTTATATCAGCTTGAAGTTGGGAATTTTAGGAAGATCGATATATTTCAACAATTTTAATTGAAAAAATATATGGTTTGAATTACATGATCTTGCGTAAAGCATTGCATGGGCGTGTCTCCAAATATAAAGAGACTCGCTTCGTTTAAAAACTGAAAATTCGTTTTTCCATTCATTTCGATCGATTTGAATTATAATGTCGCAGATAGGATTTACCGCGCGAAAGAACTTGTGTCAAATTGTTTATAACTCCGCGAAAGTTAAGTTTAAATGCATATTCATAGTAGCTGAAGTTACATACCGGTGAGATATACGATGAAATATCCGTGAAGAGGTGATGTGTATTTATCGAAGAACGAGTATTGCGTTAGGCCTTGCAAGAGTTGTGACACAGCAAGGAACAGTGTCGCGAATAGAGCCAGGAACGTCTTGTTAGTGTGGTGACTTGAGTGGAATAAAGTCAGTGATTACTCCTTACCGAGCCTTCGTCATTTACCTATTTTCGCACCTGAACGCCTGAGATATACTTCTACTTGACGTAATGAAACCCAAGCAGAGTCCATCCTCTCTGCTGAATACTTCAAATTAATGGTCAGGGTAACAACATCTATAAGCATTAGGGTACATCAGCATCAACAATTCATCGGAGATAGGAGAAGCAGAAGGCACTCCACGAGTACCTCAAAACATGCTTCGGGTACTGCACCTAGCAATTTACACTTTTCCCCGTAACCTATGAGGGGAGATAGCCCCAATGATGATAGCGTGCTTTGCATAACAGTCATAGACCAAAGAATTCTTGTAGAATGTCCTGAAAGTTAAAGTTTCTTCAGTACAAGCTGTGTTCTATTCTCCGTTGAAGAGAAATGGGATGATCACCTTTCAACGTACTTGTTGAAGAAATCCTATCAAGAAAAAAGCTTTTGGTCAAAACACCAAAAAGGAAAGGAAGGATAAGGTTAGGTGTCGGCTTATCCTTTTATAAAGAAGTATAAACAAATTTGTTTTCAGAAAGAAAGGGAACAGAAATATGCTCAAAAAGGAAAAGAAAATCATAATCCATAAATATAATTAAAAATGTCGAGATGAACAGTAAGGAGATTAAACGCAGAAACAATACAGAAAAAAGGATAAGGGAGCAGCAGGCTGATGCAAAATGTAACCTCTGTTATAAAAAAAACAGACAGAAAGAATTAAATAATTGGTTTTAAATGCAAAAGAAATGAAAAACAGGTAAATGTTCGTTTAAAATACTTCAGCATAATGTTTGCTTATGAAGTCGTCATAGAAACGTTCTTTCTAACGATTTCGATGAATGTTTCTACCTTTGGCTGGAATGTTACTAATCGATTGAACTTAACATGTTCTGCAGGGCTTTGATTGGTAATAACATGCATTATTTTCCTTTTAAATTGATATTCACTGTCGAAATTTCATTTTTGCGTTTACTTTGAATATTGCTTTAAATATTTCGTTAACTTTGAGTTCAATATCTTATCATTTTTAAGCTTATTTAGAACGGCCCTTCGCACAGTCGATAGAGCATCTGTCTGCTTTGTGAGATGTCTGGGATTCGATTCTCCGCTGGGCTCCGGAAATTTATCTTTAAAGAAGAAGGTATCTCATTATGCCCAGAGTCTTGGTGTGTGGTATCGATTACATAATAACCAATTCGTCCATAAACAAGATTTCATGATTGCCGCTCTACTAAACTTCAGCTCACGTGTCAAATCGTAATTATGAACTTTAATCTATAATCGGCACAACTAGATTGCGCCAATAGGTACTGCAAAATTAACAAACAAAAACAATGAAAATGAGATAACCGTTTCATAATGTTATTCTGTGTTATAATGTTTGATCTGATTGGATATTTATCTTTAAAATTTATTAGTTTAACTTGAGAAACGAAGTTTCTGCCCCACGTATGGAAAGCTAATTTGAAGTAGGTTGTATTATATTTCGAATGTTGGGGAGCCGAAATTGAATTAGTTGCAACCGCACGTATGGTAAAAAGTTTCCGATAGCCTTCGCCCCAAGTTTAAAAATATTAACTTTGTAATTTGACTGTTTCTTTAAATATTACATATTTATGTTTGCCTCGGCTGCGTTAGTATTATAGTTAGAGACATAAATTTCTTTGCAGAGAGTGGTGCAGCTAAGAATGTATAATTACACAGATTATAATTCTTACTTCACTCCTTTTATTAATTCTTGACACGATTTAAATATCACTTCACTGATATAGAGAGCTGTGAGATTGTATATTAATTACTTGCACTTTTTAACACGTAAAATATTTTTGTCTCACCCTGAATACGTAGTAAACTTCTCGAGGACGCGTCTCGCGTCCGGTTAGGAACGCTGTCTACTAGCAACTGAATTCTGAATTTGTACAATTTGCCCTATTTCAGTTTCTAATTGGCTATTCCTACTCCAATAGTATACTTTTATTTAACTTAAGCTTTTTTCAGGTTGTTGATTGGTTGTTGATTTTATAAACTGTCTCAAAAATTACATTATTTTTGCTCCAAGAATTACCAGTAGCATTATTAAACTTTCTAATTCATTATTGCCTCAAGGCTACCTCATTGTTACTCATTGTTAGCAACGTTTAACCTATTATTCTCACAGATCCTATATTAATAAATTACGTAATACATTCACATAACATTATTGAACATGTACATAATAATATAAACATATACAATACTGTAATATACACTTTTTATATATTGTTACATACACATATTGCTTTAAGGCGGGCTGATATTGAATTTTATAGTATATAATTTGACTGAAATCATTTAAGTGTTAAAAAATACTGCCTCATGTTGTGTTAGATCAAATAACTTACGTAGTTTATTTAAAAGTATATAATACTTTTGTAAAGTATTTAATCAAATGGTTCTCGAAAATGCCAAAAAAGTGTTAATATCACTAAAGTATACCATTCTGTATAGAAAAACATGTTAATATTCGGTTGCATTAGTTTGAATAACACTGCGGAGTTCAGAAATTGTCTACGGTAAATGTTGATGGGGTACACCTCTTCTCCCTAACATATTCCAGGCATGTCTTATAGGATTCATGTCTGGATAACTCGAAGGCCGGCTCATGCGAGAGATATTTATTTGTAGCATAAGCTTGATGTGCAGGGAATGGTTTACCATGAGCTTGGGCTGATTGGGTCTCTGAAATGTCGTATTTGATCACGGAATACTTCAACTTCAACTTACACCTATTGATACCTATGGTACCTTCATATGGGACTGTATTCATCAATTTAAAATTGTGTGCCCATATCAACATGACAAACTAGTCCTTTTCTACTGGGTTCTTGGGATCCGATTCTGTTCACGTTCTCTACAGGCAAATACGCATGAAATCGTTTTGCAATCTGAAGAGACTCATATGTTAGAATTTGTTTTTCCATTTATTCATTATGCTGTTGGTTCCTCTATTAATAGACTCTTCCTGCACACTTCTGCATATCTGATCTGAGTCCCCAGTACGCAGTTTGCCGATAAACTCTTAACTTCCGAGCCACATGCAAGATGTGCGGACGGCTATCCTGCAGGCATTAATGGTTATTGTGCAACATCATGTTAAAGCCGCAGTTGTTGCGCACTATTGAGTATTATGGTACCTCATAACGCCAACATCATGTTGAGCGGAACAAAATTATGTTAGATACCAAGAGCCGAGACACCGATTGTTAGTGACAGCATCACTACTACTACTACTACTACTACTACTACTACTACTACCACTACCACTACCACTACCACTACCACTACCACTACCACCACCACCACCACCACCACCACCACCACCACCACCACCACCACCACCACCACCACCACCACCACCACCACCACCACCGCCGCCGCCGCCGCCGCCGCCGCCGCCGCCGCCGCCGCCACCGCCACCGCCACCGCCACCGCCACCACCACCACCACCACCACCACCAATATATATATATATATATATTTATTTCTGGTTTTACGATATATAAACCTTTTTTCCGGCACCCAAAACTACTGTTCTTAACATCATCTTATCACTTTTCTCCGTTATTGCCTTTGGACCATAAATCTTCCTCAAATTTGCTATTCCTCATTGCCCCTCTAATTCCTTGTATTCAGGTGCTCTGCGAGCATCCTTTTCTCCTCCTTCCTGGTGGCGTCCACTCTATCATTCTTTTGGGTAATCTTCCATCTTTCATTCTTTTAGCATACCCATACCATTCTAATTGTTTGTTTTGAATAAAATAAAAAATTGGATTCTGAGCGTTTAAATTTTCTTTCATTATATGGTTTCTAATTTTTTTTTCTTTTAGATATCCACCAGATCTCCTCCAGTAATCCATTTTTGCTGCCAATAGTTTTCCTTTTAACCGATAGTTCAGAGTTCACCCGTCGGAGACATAGGTTATAATACCTCTATTGTTTTAAAAATTGTAGTTTTAGTTTATTTTGAGACCTGTTTATCTCATATCATTCAAAGTGATATATCATATTTTCCTAAGTTTATTTTTGATCTTCCTTGCTTTTCTTGTTTCTCTCTTGTGCAATCTTTACTCTAAGGTATTTATATTCCCTGTGTGTTTAATTACCCCCATTTCGTCTTTCAGTACTAAATATTGATGAAAATCTCCAATGGCCATATATTGGGAGTTATCCATATTTACTTTTAGGCCCAGTTTGTTGTATTCCTGAATCAACTTCATTGTAAGATATTCTTCGTCTTCATATTCTTGGAGAAGAATTAACTGATTATTCGGAAATTGTGGGGAGTATATTGTTGAATCATCATCTATTGGAATATTTTTACACTGATTTTTCCAACCTTCTATAACTTTTTCTGTGTAAATTTTATATAATGCATAAGATACACAGTATCCCTGTCGTAATCCTTTATTAACATGGAATTCGCTTGACAAATTTTTCTCTTTTTAATTTCATATCTCCTACTTGCATCATTACGTATACTAACACTACCACCTAGTACGTACTACTAAGTACTACCACCACTATTACGATATTACTACTACTACTACTACTACTACTACTACTACTACTAATTACTATTACTACTACGTACTACTACTAGTAACTACAGCTACTACGTACTACTACTACTAAGTACTACGTCTACTACTAAGTACTACGTCTACTACTAAGTACTACGTCTACTACTAAGTACTACGTCTACTACTAAGTACTACGTCTACTACTAAGTACTACTACTACGTACAACTTACTACTACTACGTACTACTGCTACTAAGTACTACTACTAAGTACTATACTACTATTTGTATCAGTACTTAATAGTTAGTAACAGTACTACCACTGGCTGAAAACTGGATGCAATTTTAGTGCTTCCTGATCCTTGGGCTCAAAGAAATGAAGATCTCCGCAGAACGTTCACAATATAAAAACAAACCTCTTATTTCATGCGCCGAATCTGAAATATATGCAAAATGGGCAACAACAAACACAATTACAGAATATAAAATAGGATTCGTTAGTCGTAACACTAACAGTCTTCTTAAGATGAAAGCTGCAGAATAGCCCTGATTGTCCGGTTAATATTTCAGTTAAAACCTGGACTATTGAGAAGTTCTGATTTTTGGACGATATAATACTGACCTACAAGAAACACCTGTGTTTCCGAAACTTCGTGTAAGCCTGAAATGACGAGGCTACACCTTCAGAGCTATTGACACTTAATTTGTGCCTGACATACTTCCATACGCCAGCTAATTCTTCCCTTTAAAACCGGGTCTATTTTATCAAACGTGACGTGGCCTTCACCGGGAGACATTCAAGTACTTTAACGGCTGTGGAAGCCTACAATTTTATTTCACGTCTACTGTCTGTTCAGCGGGTTTTAGCTGGGAGGGTGGGTTGGCTTATCTCTTAGGTAAAGCTTTAGCTGGTGAGAGGGGTACACAGGATGCTGAGCTCCTACCGCACGAGTTACATATAGTGGAAACTAGCCACCGGTATTTCACTATCCCACGTCTTTGCCGCTCACTTGCCTCATACCGAGTAAACACTACCTCCTTCGAGGAGCTGAACACCTACCTGCTTGAAAGGGCTCACCCACACACTCGCTAAAATGTCGCTGAGCAACCATATTGCCATTCTCACAGTATGCAGTGCGCAGTTTACCACTGAGTGTTAATGCAGAATGTTTTATCTTTCGATGAGCTTATTCGAAGTCGATAGTGTTTTTGACTTGCGTGGCACCTGAGTTACTCCTCCTTCGTTCTTATTTCCTTCATCTCTTAGAATTTCTAAAATTTGCAAACTATATTTCATGTCCACGTAACATGTTAATAGATCTTTCTGTACCTCTCGTTCTTCTTGATTTATAATCCATAAACTAATGTAGTTATTTTTACTTTGTCTACTACGTATAGTAAGTAGGCGAAGTACTGTATTCCACCCAAAACTTCGATACCGAGATTTCAAAGCAAATATGTTTTGGGACCCCCGAATTGGAAAAAAAATATTCTTGGAAACATGTCCGTGTGTGTGTGTGTGTGTGTGTGTGTGCGCGCGCGCCTGTGAACAGAATAGCTCAGAAACGAACAATTGGATAAACATCAAACTTGGTATTTAGGTTCAGTATCTTCCAGAGATGCGACACGAAGGTTTTCAAGAAAATTCCCTCACCCCAATTTACCCTTTATATGGACCATTTTTCGAAAATTTTAGTTTTCTCAAAAATGGTTCTAAGGATTTTGAAAAAAATACCATAAGTTTAAGCCATTTTATGGCAAATGAATTGTATATCTCGAATTTTCTGGAAATGTCTCCAAAAGTATTCTTCTTTGTGAACGAATTTTGAATAACTGATAAACCATAAGAATTTTACTAGACATAAAATGTAAATCGTATTAAAATACACAATTTATGTCCTATACATTTTTTGTTGAGTGAAGCATTTTCTACTACGTATAGTAAGTAGGGGAAATATTGTATTACACCCAAAAATTCAATATCAAGGTTTCACCGGAAATATATGTTTTGAGACCCCCTGAATCCCAAAAGCACATTTTTGGAAACATGACCGTGTGTGTGTGTGTGTGTGTGTGTGTGTGTGTGTGTGTGTGTGTCTGTCTGTGAACAGCATAACTCAGAAAGGAACAGTCGGATAAACACCAAACTTGATATTTAGGTTCAGTATCTTCCAGAGATGCGACACGAAGGTTTTCAGGAAAATCCCCCACCCTAGATTACCTTTTACATGGTACATTTTTCGAAAATTTTAATTTTCTCAGAAATGGCTCTAACGATTTTGATTAAAATATCATGTATTTCAGATACTTTCATGACAAATAAAATGTATATCTTGAATTTTCTGGGAATGTCTCCAAAAGTATTCTACATCCTGAACGACTTTTGCAGAACTGGTAAACCGTAACAGATATAAAACATTTCACTACACAAACAATGTAGATCGCATTAAATACACAGTTTATGTGATAATACATTTTTGTTTTGAGTGAACCATTTTCGAGATATTGCTTATTATTCCCTGAAGTTTTCCAATACTCTTACTTTTTCTCAAATAGAAATTCGCTATTCATTTTTTGTGTCCTGGACATGCAAAGAGAGTGGAATGCACCACATAGCACCCAGCTCTTAAAAGATTTGACTATCGCTTAAAGCCTACCATATTGCCCTTGTAGGTACCTACAAGAAAATTAGCAATAAGATTAACATATCGATTAACATCAAGTATATGGAGAATAAGCGTTTGTAAAAATAGTTTGTGCAAGAGTAGAGAGAGTCATGTGAGTGTAACACATCAGATTTTTCAAATATCATTCTCTGTACATAGGTTATCTAGTTGGTTTTGTGTTCTGTTTTATCATTCAGGTCATATATTCCTAATTGCTCATTGGATTTTCAATATCATGCAATTACACCTACGAATTTAATTTCATTTGTCTTCTTTTAAATATTTGGTCATAGAAGTATTACTATCATATAATCTTTTTAGAACTGACATCAGTTTACAGGAAATTCTAACGATGTCTTCTTGCTGTATGTTTTATCAACTCTTTAATATAATTGAAACAATCAAATCTTTCTATTGCGCTTTTGAATGAATATTTACGATAAACGACAATTTCACAATTTCATTTGTCTGCTTTCTTTATTATATTTAAATTATGGCCACTGGTCCACAAGAGACTAATGACCACATGGTATAAACGCAGTTTTAAACACTAATAAAACGAATATAATGGCTTTAAAATGGCTATGTGTATGGCAGGAATGAAAATGGTATTAGAAGGGCTTAGAACTACAAAACTTTAAACATTTCTCCTATTTACGGGTAATGTTTAATGTGACAGGAAAGTGGAACAAACATCTATCAGTAACTAACTATAAAGCACGAGGGCAGTTAAATGAATTTGTATGTACCCTCTCCGGGAAACCGGATGCACCGTTAGATCCATTAAAAAAGATGTATAGCTCTATGATAAGGCCGATTTTGTTCTGAGGAAGTGAAATTTGGGGATGGGAAAGAGCAGAGCATGTAAATGAAACGCAGGTAGCGTTTTGGAAAAGAGTTCTTGGAGTTTCACAAGACATATAAAATTCGGGGATATTGAGGGTGGTGGGATGTTATGAAGTCACAATACACTGCAAAATAAGAGCAGCGAAGTACTGGCTGAGGCTGATGCAGGGGTATAATTCTACACTATGATCCAAATGTTATAAATACCTGTCTTCTAAGTTTTGGGCAGCTGATTTGGAATGGGGTTTGAGGAGAATAGGAATAGGGCCAGTATATTAAAGAGCAAAAACATTTGGAAGGGGGCCAAAAGAAGACTAAGAGACATCAACCAACAGGAAATAGAATCGGATTGTAAAATTAAACCTTCTCTTAAGTCTAGCAAATGAAATAAAATTGAATTGGGATAAAGAGGCATATACTTAACTTAGAAAGAAAGGAAAGATCAGGAATGGCATGGTTTAGACTGGGGGGCTGAAGGGCACAGACAATGACTAAGGATTCCATCAGGAAGATCTGCCCATTCTGTTGTTTGGATGAGGACTGGGTACCTACATATTTTGGCGGAATGCGCTCAGAGGGAGAACCAGCGAACAATTAAACTCAAAGAAAAATTATTTTTCTTTTTGCTTTGTTTCTTTTTCTGTTGTTTATTTTTTCACCATACATTGTATATTAAATATGCATGCACGGTCAATGACCCATGCACTAAATACTTGTGTAATAAGTTCAATAATTTGAAACCAATAAAGATACCATATCTATCTATGAAACTGACATTGGATATAAGTTCTTGGAAGAAGCAATGTTCCTTCTTCACACGGTAGGTATACCTGAAAGAGCAGTTACCACTCGTAATTAGCCTTTATGACTTACTTTGGAAGGGAAGTAAAGCCGGTGTTCTCGTGTCGTAGATTTACGTCACGTAAAAGAACCTGCAGTCTCATAAAGAGCCCTCTGAGGAAATTCCCGGTCCTTCACACACAATATAGTATGTTAAAGAGCGTCTATAAATGAAAGTCAATTTAAATTTTTTAAGCAGATATAAAATATGTCTAATGAGACGAATTGCAAGAAAAAAATGTTGATTTGTTACATTCACATGACTTTCTCTAGCCTCTATCGTTTTTTAGTAGGTATAAAAATTATTCGTACGAAATATTCTGTCTACTTCATTCTAATCGAGATAAAGCTTTGCAGAAATAGCTAAATTACATATTTCATTATATAGGTAAATACAAAGGGAACAGCGTAGTCTAATGTTTAGGTACAGGTCGCTGGCCTTAAAATTCTATACCGTTTCGATGCAATGCGGAAATAACGCAATGTCGACAGCACTTTAAAGATAATGAAAAAATATTGAACAATGTGAACCATTAATAATCCGTATCTCAGAAATGGTTTATACCACAAAAATTGTGAAATACATTCTGTGTTTTAAAGAGAGGTACATCTTTTGTGCTACACGTTCTCGTCTATCACTCAAAGTTTACTAGTTATACCAGATTATATAAAATTCCTTCCGAATGAACATGACCACAGGATATTCAAGAAAATTCAAGATATACGTTTTTACTTTCTCTACTATGTATAGTAAGTTGGGGAAGTGTTGTATTCCACCCGAAAATTCTATACCGAGATTTCACCTGAAATACATGTTTTGAGACCCGCCGAATAACTCAGAAACGAACAGTCGGATAAACACCAAACTTGGTATTTAGGTTCAGTATCTTCCAGAAATGCGACACGAAGGTTTTCAAGAAAAATCCCCCACCCCAGATTATCCTTTACATGGCACATTTTTCGAAAATGTTAATTTTCTCAACAATGGTTCTAACAATTTTGATTAAAATATCATATGTTTAAGATATTTTTATGACAAATGAAATGTATATCTCAAATTTTCTAGGAATGTCTCCAAAAGTATTCTTCATTGTGAACGACATTTACATAACTGGTAAACCATAAGAGGTAGACAAAATTTTACCACACAAAACATGTAGATCGCGTTAAAATACAAAATTTATGTCGTATACATTTTTGTTGTTGACTGAACCATTTTCGAGATATTTCTTGTTATTCCCTTAAACCTTCCAATACTTATACTTTTTCTCAAACTCGTTATTCATTTTTTTTGACCTGGTAATGCAAAGAGAATAGAATACTCCATATAGCAACCAGCTCTTAAACTATTTGACTACCAATTCCCCTTGCATCTACAAGAAAATTAGCAATAAGATTAACATCTCATATCTCGATTAACATGAAGCATATGGAGAATAAGCGTTTGTAAAAATAGTTTGTACAAGAGTAGAGAAAGTCATGTGAGTGTAACACATCAGATTTTTTATCGTGTAAATATCTTTAATATATAGTGTCAAAATCATTAAAATGAAAAAATTCGAAAAATGCTCCAAATAAGGGGCAGTTTGGGGTAGGTGGATTTTGTTGAAAGCCTTCGTACCGCATCTTTGGAAGAAGGTAAACGTAAATACCGAGTTTAGTATGTATCTGACAGCCTCAGAACGTGTATTTCCGGTGATATCTCGATATCGAGTTTGGGGTGGAATTTAATAATACCTTCTGTACCTACTCTGTGCGTAGGTAGAGGAGGTAATAAAGTTAAACAGTGCACACTTCGTCGACACGTTTAGAGATATATATGCAGTACGAGGTGAGAGATATGGTCCAACCCCAGAATGCACGTTTTTCTGAAATGTGTATATGCTGCGTGCTTGCGGGCCAGCGGTCAGCAAAAACTCGCATTAAGGCGGAATGTTTGCATGTAATAACATCCCCGAGGAGCAGCTATTGATCTAGGCCTGCTGAGAGTGCAGCCCGCTGTGTTACGCCCGCCACACCAACCATGTATGTCTTTCACAGATTCACGGGTTTGTGATTCCCTCACTTCAAGGGAAGACTCTCTTAAACATTAATGTTCGGCCGATATTAGTTCAAGACGTTTTACTTTCTCTACCGGTACCTATTAGGTAGAGGAAATATTGCAATCCACCCAAAAATAATATTCCCAGATGTTAAAATGGTTTGAAGCCGCTGAAGAAATCAGAAAAACGACGGTGTGTGTGAATATAACTTTAAAAAAAGAATTCCGAAGATACCAGACCTGTTATTTAAAATCAATATCTTTCAAAGGTGAGATACAACGATTTTCAAGAAACCTCCCATCCAAACCCCCTCCATCTAAAGTTTTCATTTACACGGAAGCATTTTAATATTTTTGTTTATTCAGAAACGTAAGGAGTTTGACTAAAATACAATGTTTAAGATATTTAGGTACATAACGAAATGTATATATTGAATTTTATGCGGTTTTATATATCTGACAAACCATAAGAGAGACAAAGACTGTAGACCTTTTTAAAATACACAGATAATTTCCAATAACTTTTTATGTGCCTTCAGCCACCGTTATAACGTTTTGAATTTTTCGACACTATCATTTTCTTGAAGTGCAGTAGCTATTCACTTGTTTCTGGCAATATTATGGAAAGAGTATGGTATTTTAAAGGCAGCGTATGTCGACTAGCTTTTAAGCATTGGTCTAACGACTATATTTTTTTCTACTGCCCTTGCATCTACAACCGAATGTGTAACGAAACTATTTCTATAAAGATATACTTCGATTAACACCTCGTTCCCCGAATTTAACCGCCTACGATTTTTATTTCTGGGGCATTAAAAGAGAACTGTAAAAAACAAATCCATACTCTTTAGGTGAACTTAAAAATAACATTCGTCAAGAAATTGCTACAATTTCTCAGAGAGAACTGCAAGGTGTAATGGGCAATTTTCTAAGCAGGTGCCAGAAATGCTTGAACAACAAATTGAGACAGTTCCAACATCCCCTTACTTGATATACGCGATTAATTTACTTTTCTTTTTAAGGTTTGTTGTGTATGATAGAAATAACTTATGCCTCAAACCGTACTTCCTGTCCCTCGCACTGCCGACACAACGACCGGCCTCGCCGGCCGGTCGCGCGTCACGAAAGCGGCTCCACTTACGATTGCAGTTCATCACGTATTATTTCGACGATAGTGAATAATAGTAACTAATTTTATTTTCGAATTAATGCTATTTCTTACAGATGTGGGCCATTGGTTCCGGTAATAAGGTCACCACCACTAGCCTTGGCGGCGAACTGGCGAAGGAATACTCCATCAACCACGCCGGGTTGTTGTCCTTAAAAAAACGATAACTTGTAGCTCATATTTAGCTTCTGCATGAATTAAATCACAAATAAATATTCAGGTCAGGTTTACATTTTGAAATTCCGAAACAAAATATAATTGTATCCCACGTGTGTAATAATACATATAAATAATTTAATATACCTAGCTCATAGACATACGCGCAATAAAATAGCTAATACACATACTGTATTCCTATCGCGAGTATGTGCCTGTAGGGAATGTGTTGACATCAACAATTCTATCGCTATTTGAGAAAGATTACGGCTCTACTTTCAGCATATCAACAAAACTAAAGACCTCTTAGAAAACATACGTTCTTCTGCTAGTAGTACTGAATGACCACTTGCTTTTGTTTGCTTTCCTCGTCGCAGATTTTAAAACATTAGCAACTGTTTCTCGGGCCTGACTGTGTAGCGTTCTTTCTTTCTTACTGGATTGTAAATAACTTTATAAATCACTACAAAACACACACTGCTCCAAGTGAAACACACATGAGTTGCTCGATATTTTTAATGCAGATAGCAGATATATTTATGACATCGTGAGCTGCCACGTGATACTATCCGCCCCTCACTCCTCCGAAGAGCAGAACATTCCGCAAACGTTTTTCTCGTCAGAGGCCTACAGTACGTAGTTAAGTTACCAGCATTGAATAAGAAATTCAGCTTTTCACCATGATGGCAACAACGGGAAGTGGAATAAAAAGCACCATCTTGAAAAATATTATTTATTGAAGTTTAGAAAAATGGGCGTGTGTGGCGGGGGTGGCTTCCTATACGTGTGTCCCCTCGTGGTCATTGAGTGTCTATAATTCGATGTCCACCTGGTTCATGTAGAACCTGTGAATCAAGCCTACCTCTATCTCTTTCTATCTGAGGGTTTGTGTGAGTGAAGGCAAGTCACAAAATTGTGACCACTTTAACATTAACTATATTTTATAAATACTGAATAGCAATTGTAACAGAGACATGGCTAACAACATTTTTCTCCGAATTATGTATTAAAATGAGATTTTAAGTCCGCCATTTAAATGTGTTTAAGGGAAAAACTATCTCAGCCACGCGCAATTACTTCCCCCTCCCTGCAAATCAAGATGCCGCGTGGCGTTGTCACAGCGAGAACCAGAATGAAAGAATGAATGAATGAATGAGTGAGCGAATTTCTGGGCGTGCTTCTCGTTTTAATAACATCTTAACATGACGCTACTTTTCGCGCTGAGAGGTATGAAAAATAAATTGTAGACTTTCCGCAGGCGTAGCATCACGGTGAAACCTTTGATCTTTCAATGTCGTGCGTCTTCTCCTTATTCGCCGACATTTCTCTGTAATATGTTCTCATCTCAGCCAACTCCCTGTGCCGGTACTGACACTTCCAAGAACTGAATCTGTTGCGGTGCCCTATTTGTTGCCCCCTCTCCTCTCTCTCTCGCTGTGCCTGCCGTTTTCCAATTCCCTGGGTTTTAAAGGTGGCTTGCTGGTTTGTCTAGTTGCTAACACGTGCTTCTAACCAACGTTTATACGACGTATTTTACATAAAGTTTGCTGTTTTATAATATGAATGACTTATTTAAATGTCTGTTACATTTTTTATGATATTATTATTTACTCTATTTAAATTCTATTTACATTTGCATGTCCTTTCCTGTTATTTCCTTCTCGTATGTTTTCATATCTTATTTTATTAATAATTAATATAACTGCTGTCTGATTGTGCCGAATATGGTGTGTCTACCCGTGCCTGCAAGTTCAAATATATCGGTGCAAATAAGAAGTTAAAAAGCAGGTTGCATTGATTCAGTAATCCCTAATCTACCTTTTGAGTTATTTGTAACTTGGCAGAGGGGACGATCTATGGTAATACCTTTACCGGTCCAAAAAATCTCTGCTTTTAACTTTAGAGAATACTGTCATCAAGAATTACACTCAAAGAAGGGTATTATCTGTAAAACAATGTAATATATCTTATTTGGCATCTTGTATAGGTGTGTTTCATGGCTGCACTTGCATGTTTGGAAGGTTACATGATTTGCAGGCAGCTTAACTCGATATATTACGCTTTCGTTCAGCTTGTTACATGAACTTTATGGGCAGGATTTGTGAAAAAAGCCTCTTCTCGACGGTACCAAAGAGCGAAGGTGTATAGACAAAGACGGAGAAGGAAGTTCGGTAAAATATCTTTACCTTGTTGCTGTTATTGTTGAAGGGGTGGTAATAATGACACGGTGGGGCTCCTTTGTTCCGCATCTCTCCCCACATAATTTCACAGTCACACTACATCCTGCAGGAAGGAAGTGGCTGCGTCGATATTTCCATTCTCTCCTTCCTTTCAACTTCATTTTATCTTGAGCTTTCCTCTTCGCTTACTTTAAATTGTCGTTTTGTTACTAGAAGGGAAGCGAAACCACTATCGCAACAAACACGCACAAAAGGCTTCTTTACTGGTGCTCCACTAAAGCATAAACACGGTGGTCTTAATTCCCATCTCCCCAGCAAAATATTGCCATTTAGCAATTAAAATCTCTGTCTGGATTCAGCACTACTGTATACCACATTTGTTTCAACCCGCTGCTTCTCATTTCTACTTCCCTAAAGCAAACATTCGACACAGAGATTTCACCAGAAATACACGTTTCGAGACACCTTGAATCCAAAAAGAATCATTTTAGAGAAATATTGGTGTGTGTGAACATAACTAAAAATCCGATACGTTACATTCACATGACTTTCTTGTTACTGTTATTCCTACGAAAGTTGATTTTCCTGTCTATTTTATTTGAATTGACATAAAAATGTACAGAAATAGCTGCATTAGACGTTTCGTTATAGATACAAAGAGAATAGCAATAATCTAGTTCTTAAAATTCCATACTCTTTTCCATGATATCGTGACAAACAATTGAAAATCGACAAGGACTTTAAAAGGTTAAGTATTGAACGATTCGAAGCATTATTATCGGATATCTCGGAAATGGCTTGTGCCACAAAAATTATTTGAAATACATTGCGTGCTTAAGGAGATAGCCAGCATATATTATGTTTTTGTCTATTGCTTAAGGTTTACCAGTTATACAAGATTATAAAAAATTCCTTCCGAGTGAAGAGGAGTTTAAAGGCTATTCTCAGAACATTCAAGACATACATTTTATTTGTCATGCAAATGTCTTTAGTATATGGAATTTTAATCAGAATCTTTTGAGCCATTCTTTTAGAAAATAAAAAATTCCTCAATATATTCCATGTAAAGGGAACATCGCATCTTTGGAAGATATTGAGCTTGAACACCAAGTTTGATTTTTATCCAACTTTTCGTTTTTTAGTTATGTTGTTTTCATTCAGACTCGGACCTTTTCTAAAACTTTTTTTTTTATTCAATACGTGGTAGAGAAAATATAAGTCAGTTAGATATCAAACTTGGTAATTGCATTCAGCATCTTCCAAGGATGCGACCTGAAGATTTTCAACAGCAGTAACACAAGCTATGTTAGTTTTCCGACAGACTTATTGAGGCTAATGAATGCCTCTTTTCCTGATAATTATTCCGAGACGGAAGGTCTCGAAACAATTATCTGATTAAAAGATGCACGAGTTTGAAACCATAATTAAGTTGTCGTGGGAAACCAGAACTCAAGTTTATTATGAACTAACATAGTTTAGCGGCAGATGATGATGCATGTTTGGGAAAAGAACACACTGAGCCGTCAATTCTATAATTTCCCTCTGCACAGAATTCCGAAATTTGGTGCAACACCATACTCTTGACCTTTGTACTTTCAGGGGTTAACCTGTCTACAGCTACCTTATATTATCAATATTTTGACTACCAAAAGCGCCATATTTGAACTGCAATTAATATAGTCCCGCCTATGTGATCTCACAAAATGCATTCCTATAAACTAAACACAAATGCATTACAATGAAGTACTATCAGTGTAGTAATTGAAGGTGCGTTACTGTCGATGTGGTACGGCTTTGATTGGCCGTACCACATCGTACTGTACCTATCATTGGTTAATGGAATAGCGAGTGCTATTATCATGAAAATCTCTCACCAAGCTACCGTTTTCATCAGCAATGTGCAGATTCTGTGAAACTGGCAGTCAGCGGTTAGGCATTGACATAGGTGTGTGACGTCACAGTCTATGTGCTTTAGTGCACTGTGTGTTTGAAGGTTGCATTATATACTAGGCGCAATTCATGCATATTGTATAATTTCTCTTCTGCAAAGTTTTTCCTTAAGATTCCATTATCCGGTTTAAAATGTAACTTCTATATATGGCCGCCCCTTATTTGGAAAACTTATAAATTGATAAAAGAAAATTTACTTAACATTACTTTAACAGATTAAGGATTATTATTTATTATTTCAGATAAAAATTGGTAGTGGTTGAACAGAAGAATAAAAAACGCTTGAAATCAGAAGGTTTATTTTAAGAGGAGGAGGAGGAGTTGTCTTGTAGTTCGACTGTTGGGGAGTCAAACTTGATGAAGCAACTGCCTCACGTATGGTACAAAGTTTCCAGTGGCCTTCGCCCCCAATGTTCACTTTCCGGTGGTCTTCGCCCCAAGTTTATTTTCCGGTGGCCTTCGCTCTAATGTGTAGGAATCAACTTTGTATTTTAATGTTTTCTTTAAATATTATATATTTTTATGTTTGCCTCGGCTACGTCAGTATTAATTTGTAGTAGCATGTATTTCTTAACGAGGTGTGATGCGGCTAAAGAATGTAGGCTTACACAAATTATAATTTTTACTTCACTCCATTTATTAGTCCTTCACACGATTAAATAAGGCTTCACTGATATAGAGAGCTGTGAGGTTATTTATGAATTACTTGAAATTTTTAACACACAAACTTTGTAATATTCTCGCCATAAAGAATTTTATGGCTCACACTGAATACGTATTTAACTGCTTGTGAACACGTATAGCGTCCAGTTAGGAACGCTGTCTACTAGCTGAGGCAGTATTTTTAACACTTGAATGGTTTCAGTCAAATTATATATATATATATATATATATATATATATATATATATATATAAATTCAATAACAGCCCGCCTTGAAGCAATATGTGTATGTAATAAATTGTAAAATGTATCTAACAGGCATTGCATATGCTTATACTCTTGTAAACATGTTAATAATGTTATGTGAGTGTATTACATAATTTGATAATGTAGGAGCTGTGAGAATAATTTAAAGGTTGCTAACAATGAGGTAATAATGAGGTAACCTTGAGTGTATAATGAGTAAGAAAGTTTAACAGTACTACCTATGATTCTTGGAGTACCAATAATGTAATTTTAGTGAAAGTTTATAAAATAGCCAATCAACAATCAGAAAAAGCTTTAATTAAATGCAGTTATTCTATTGGATTAAAATTAGCCAATCAGAGGCCTGAAGTACAGAAATTTACAAGTTTAGACGGTTGAAATCTATTCAGTTGCCTGCAAACAGTGTTCCTAACCAGACCAGACCAGAGATTTAATATCCATTCGTGTGAGACGAAAAATAAGTTTACGTGTTAAAAAAATCGTAATTAATTAATAAAGAGAATCTCACAGCTCTCTGTATCAGTGAAGTGCTATTTAATTTGTGTCAAGGATTAATAAAAAGGAGTGAATTAAAACTTAAAATCTGCGTAAGCCTACATCCTTGTCGCATCATGCCCTGCCAAGATATTCATGACTCTAAAATAATACTGACGCAGCCGAGGCAAACATAAATATTAAATATTTAAAGAAACAGTTTGATTACAAAGTTAATATTTTTTTAAACTTAGTGCAAAGGCCACCTGAAAATACATTTGGGGCGAAGGCTACCGGAAACAGGGTACCATACGTGCGGTTGCAAAAACTGCTACAAGTTCGGCTCCCCAACAGTGAAATATAATATAACTTCTACTTTAAATTGGCTTTTCATACGTAGCAGCAAACAACGTAAAGAATAATTCTATTTCAAATTGGCGTCCATACGTGGAGCTAAATAAATAAACAACTCCAGCAAAACACCTTCTTCATAGCAACTGACTTCTACTGCCTGAATTTGCAAATTTCATCTATTTCAAGTCTCTGATTGGCTAATCCGACTCCATTAGAATACTTTTATTTAACTTTCAGGTTTTCTAGTATTTGATTGGCTATTTATAAACTGTTTTAAAAATATTACATTATTGTTTCCAAGAATTACTAGTAGCATTATTAAACTTTCTAATTCATTATTGCCTCAGGGTTACCTCATTGTTAACAACTTTTGACCTATATTCTCACAGCTCCTACATTATTAAATTGCGTAATACATTCACATAACATTATTTTACATGTATACAATAATATAAACATTAATACTATGACTGTTACATATATTTTATGTATTATATTATACACATATTGCTTTAGGGTGGGCTGTTATTATATTATATAATTAGACTGAAATCATTTAAGTGTTAAAAATACTGCCTCAGAAAGGCTAACCTTCTGTGACCGTAAGAACTGTTACTGCCAGTACGAACATCATCCCTGGCGTATTGGCAGGGCTACCTTTGGGCTGCTCTAGCGAGCGAAGCCTGTACATACCTGCTCTACATGGAAAACATTTTACTTACTTTTTATTCTCTTTTGATTAAACATATTTGCATCATAAATAAATGTACATTTGCAATTTTCTGCTAGTAGCCTGTAAAATCCTCTTTACTTTGAATGAATATTGTGTAACTCTAAACCTTAGGAGATAAGACATCTTACTGCAAAAATATATATCCCGTTATAGCACACCATTTTTGCCAAAGGATATTTTTTGTGATTTTAACCATTTCCGATATATTCTTTGTCATTTCTTTGAATTTTCAAATACTTCATACATCTTTTCAAGTGCTAAGTAGCTACTCATTTTTTTTGTGGTCATGCAAGGAGCATTGGATATCAAAGTAATCGCATATCGATCTACTTTTTAAAAAATCTGGCAATAGCTCAAGTATATTGCGTTTTCTTTACATAGTAAATATGTAAATGTGCAACGAAAGCTTATATGGATTAAATGAAATTAATAGAAGAATAAGCTTTTGTAAGAACAGTTTGTAGAAGAGTTAGTAGTGAAAATCATGTCAATGGAACACATCCGATTTTTATTTGTTTTTCTGCAGCGGCCACGGAGCCCCGATAAGTGCGTATAGAACCCCTAGAGCTGCGCGGAGCAGTGTGGGGAACTCTGGTATAGTGTAAATATTGATTGAACTGTGGTTAGTTTTAATTTTCCTGTGTCTTTCGATGCAAATTAAAAGCATTCTTATAACTCTGTTTCATTACTTTCTCTACTGCATATAGTAAGTAGTGGAAGTATTGCATTCCACCTAAAAATGCTTTACCAAGGTTTCACCGGAAATACACTTTTGAGGCCCCTAAATTCAAATAAAGCGTTTTGAAACCAACTCTCTCTCTCTCTCTCTCTCTCTCTCTCTCTCTCTATCTCTGTGTGTGTGTGTGTGTGTGTGTGTGTGTGTGTGTGTGTGTGAACAGCATAACTCAGAAACGAGCAGTCGGATAAACACCAAACTTGGTATTTAAGTTCAATATCTTTACAGAGATGCGACACAAAGGTTTTCAAGAAAATACCTCCAACCCAGACTACCCTTTACATGGAACATTTTTCGAAAATTTTAATTTTCTCTAAAATGGCTCTAACGATTTTGATTAAAATATAATATGTTTAAGAGATTTTCATGAAAAATGAAATATATATCTCTAATTTTCTGGGAATGTCTCCAAAAGTATTCTTCATTGTGAACGACTTTTGCATAACTGGTAAACCATAAGAGATAGACAAAATTTTACTAGACAATAAATGTAGATCGCGTTAAAATACACAATTTATGTCATATACATTTTTGTTGTTGAGTGAACCATTTTCGAGCTATTGCTTGTTATTCCCTTAAATTTTCCAATACTTATACTTTTTCTCAAATTTGCTATTCATTTTTTTTTGTCCTGATAATGCAAAGAGAATGGAATACTCCACATAGCAACCAGCTCTTAAAATATTTGACTATCGCTTAAAGCCTACCAATTCCCCTTGCATCTACAAGAAAATTAGCAATAAGATTAATATCTAGATTTTCATGAAGCATATGGAGAATAAGCGTTTGTAAAAATAGTTTTTACAAGATTAGAGAAAGTCATGTGAGTGTAACAGATCAGATTTTTTTCTTTTGGACGATTGAACCATTTCCGCGATATTCCTTGTTATTGGTGTGAATTTTTAATACATATACTTTTTCTCAAATGGCAATTCGTTATTCGTTTGTATGTGTCCTAGACATGCCAAGAGAATGGAATGCTCCACATAGCAACCTGCTCTTAGAAGATTTAACTATCGCTTAAAGCCTACCATATTCCCCTTGCACTACAATAAAATTAACAATAAGCGATTTCTGCAAATGTTTAACTCGACTGACTTGCAGTAGGTGGAGAATAAGCGTTTGTAAAAATAGTTTGTGCAAGAGTGGAGATCATGTGAATGCAACACATCAAATTTGTTTTTTGTAAATGTATGAATGAAGGAAATGGCGCCGTAGTAACGTGTGAAGCTCGCATTCGGAAGATCCCGTGTTGTATGTCGGTCGATCGCCCATTCTGACCTTGGGATATTCGTGGTTTTACCTGGTCGGTAAGGAATGCTTGGATGGTTTCTAATCTATCACGGTTTCCTTTCTATCGTTTCCTTCTCATTTTCAGGTGTCCTTCTAGGTTTCGTGAAGCATGGCGGTTCTGGACAAATGGCGCGGATGCTTGTTGAAAGGAAAGAGTACTCTCCGTGGACATAAGAGGGAACTTTGGCCAACGAGTCGTTTATCGCTCTCTCTAAGCAGCTCCAGCACGGATGGGTCTTCGAGCCAGGAACTGTTAGGGACTTCCGCGCGTCTCTATGGCTTGATTGCCTACGCCTGTAGCTTTCTGTGGTTCCTTTACTTTATCCCTTCCCCCTGGTGGTAGTGGTCACAATAGAATTATGCAGGTCACAAGGTGTTCACCTCCGTTGTATAAACTATACCTAGTAAATGTTTGACAGTTGCTTACTTTGTAGGATTTCCAGTCAGTTTATTATTTATTTGTACTCGTATGTGTGTTTCTGCGTATCAACACGATGTGCCGCAGATTACTTCGCATTATTTGATTTTACGTTAAGCCTTGTAGCGTTGCGGTACATACACGCTACCGTAATGGTTTTTAATCACCTTATAGGGATGTTTAGGATAAAATGGGGAACGACAGACTGCTGCGGTAGGCCGACCAACACTCCAGGGATTCGGCTTCGCACTTTACCGTAGCGACACGTTTCGTCAGGAAAACTTGAAGTGGCATTTACCTCCCACCTGGACCACGAAACTCGAGTGGTCAGGAGACTGGACCTTTAATCCCTTCCCTTTGAACTTGGACGAATCTTAACTTTCACGCAGCTTTGATGTAGGTACACATGAACTTGCAAGTGACACCCGCCGTGGAGTATTTCAGAACAGAAAATCAAATTTGGAGTGGAAGTCAAGCGGGGATGTTCCATCATGGTGTACTTAAGTGCTTAAGGTGAAAGGTTTCCACTTCTCAAAAGTCCTTCACTGATACACTTAGAAAGTCTTTCTTTAACTTCAATGTTAAATGCTATATCAGCAAGTTGGATTCTAATCCTTTAATCTAAGATGTCATTTAATATTCCCAATGAGGTATGCGTGCATACATTTTAAACGAGCGAGGTGGCGCTGCAGTAGCGTGTGCAAATCGCATTCGGGAGCGGGGTTCGAGCCTCGCCCATGGACTTTTAGTGGTTTCGCCGAGTCGACAGGCGACTACTGGGTGGATCCCCTTCTACCACGACCCTTCTGCCCTTCGTTTTCCGTACCCATCAGCTCCTTCATGGTCATTTGTTTCAGGGTTGTAGGACCAGGCGACGGTATTTGGAAGGTTGCGGCTGCACGGTGGATGTGCCCTTTATAGAGGTATCTACCCTGGCGTCAAGGTGGGCTGCTCAGTTAGGACCCGCCTCTGAGTGAGCCCACCATCGGGAATCGCCGAGCGTCTGAAGATTTGTGGGTCTGTACGGGCAGCGTCGGATGCATTCGATCTGGAAGTGTTATAGACTCCGTCCATGCTTGTTCTCGTCGTCATCCGGTTCTGGTCGCCCTTCGGGTCTTTCTCCTCATTTCTTCCTCCCAGGGGTCGTGGTAGAAACAAAAAGGGCCATTGCTACTAACTTGCGGTGCACTGCCCCTGTTGCGGCGGCCCCTACGTTATATTTTTTGGTAAATTTTAACCGTAAAATCTCCCCTGGAACTAAACATTTTTTGTTTACTTTTGTTTTATGCTTTTTGTTGTTTGTTTGTTCCACTTATAAGCCGCCTTTAATATCTTAGGTCATTTCGACGCATTTGCCAATAGAACTATTTCTCAGGGCAATGGTGTTCACTCGTTTATTGTTTGCATTAATCATCGTGTTGTGTTTAAATTCATGCACACACAAATTCGCTCTCTAATTCATACTTCTAGACTCTGGAGAGGATAGAGAAGAATCCTGGCTAAGAAAAATTCCCACCCTTTAGCCGAGACCTCTGAATTTGGAAGCTAACAGGGTAACCAAAATAAGTAGAAATACTAGTTTTCGTCCATAATGTTTAAGAATGATGGATTACGTGCATCATTGTTATTTATCATACGATGCAAGTAAAATAATTGCTTTCTGTGAATACAAATTATCATTGAATTAACCTGGATACCCTGAGATTGTCTATTTACCTTACTAACCTGATTTAGTTTTAGTATTTAAGCTCTTAATATTTTCCAAATTATGAACCTTGTAAAAACGTTAGATTTACAGATTTCTGTATCAATTTACAAAATGCCTGGAAGGTAGGGAAAGGAATACAACGTAAGACAGAGCAAGGAATGAAAGTAAGAGTGAATAATATGTGAGATTTATAGGCATTCTTTCATTAAATTGAGAAGTTGAGTTTTATGTATTGTCGCTCTTTAACTGTTTTTGGTTCTTACCATCTCATACTCTATTGGGCATAAAAACAGGAAATTTTTCTCAGCGGGCTCTTTATCAGGCTTGAGGTACTTTTAATGCCGTAAGTCTACAACAAGGGACCACCCCTTCAATTCCCTTCCGAAGGGAGCCGTGCTAAGGATGTTTGGCCCGAAAAAATCCATTGCCATATTTCGTTACCTAATACCTACTGGATAAATAACATCTTCCTTCCCTGTATAAAATTCTTCCATTTGAATTCAAAAAATATTATTCTGAATATAAAGTTCAGGACTACGTAAATTTAGTGTACAGTAAAGACATCGGAAGATCGATTAATAACCAAGTGAAACCGCATTAAAGATATTACTATGACTTCACGGTAATGCAGCTAAGTGATAGGCGGGTACATAGCCAAGCTTTCGTCTTTCTATGGGGAACATAGTCTTAATCAGATTACAAAAATAAAAGATGCCCGATGCCGCGCGTTTCAGGGCCGTTTCATTTGAACTTGAGTCACTAGGTACATATAATTAGAGAAATTGTCATTCACCTTATGAACAAGTGGCGTACTATTTCGGTTTTCTGCTATAACAACTTAGTAAAATCCCTCTGTCTACGGACTGCGCGAGTATTCAGGAGGGATAAGTTGCCCCCGCTCTACTTGTCTTTTGTCTTTAGCTCCTGAGTTATCTAATGAGGTGTGTTGAAAGTGTAAGTGCGCTGATAGGTGGGAAAAAAGTTCACGTCACTGTTGAGGACACAAAAATGTTATAATGTAGAAAAAATTTAATAGGATCTTGTTCACATCGTGATAACCCAAATGAAATCCTTATTCCAGTTCTGTAAGAGATGTTCAAGAGCGTAGTTTCGAGATGAGGATGTGTGATCGGTCTCCTGTAAAAAAAAATAAAGTCGTTAGGTTTCATTTTAAATCTTCGATTGAAATAATTTGTATTATGAAATTCAATGAGCGAGGGTCATTTTCCTTGAACAGATAATGGAGAGGGAAGGCTATGAAATATCCTAAAAAGTGTGAATTAACATTTGGAAGATATATCATGATAATACCGCATGTATGTGAAATGCTATCGCTAGTTATATGCAAACAATTGTTTTCACACCCGTTACACCTGTCACAGTAATATCTAAAAACAGTGTTTTTGTTCCAATGCTCTTGTATCTTTAGTCCTGCCTCTAGAGTTGGATACTTACAACAGTGGTGTGATAAACACGGGCTAGTGAAGTTATGACGTGTGGTGCTTAAGCAGCGATTCAGAGTAGGAGAGGCATGCCCCCAAGGCAGTTACTGAGGGGGGGGGCACTTGACCAGGTGAGTTACTCCTCCCAAGAGTTTTTTGTAAGCTGCTGAACTATAGTATTATGGGATATTATCATATATTTCATGTCGTTATCATGCTAAGGCTGTAAATATATAACAGAAAAGGTTGTTTGGTATATCCGTACAAATAAAAAAAGTTCGCTCTCGCTGTGATTACATTTTTTTCTAGACTATGGCTTTTTACTCATTTTTAAATTGTACTTCTGCATACATCTCAATTTATGACAGACAAATAACTAGATCTGGGGACAATAGACACAATTGGTGAGTATTGAAGTACGCACAATTAAGTGATTCATTTACCGCTTAAAAACACTTTTTGACATGGCAGAACAGTATAGAAATATCAAACAATGATGTTCAATTTACCATGTACTAAATTTAGTATATTCCATTATTGTTTTAATCAAGTGTAACTTTAGATATCATTTCCTCAAAATTGCACTCATCAGTTAATATGTATCTTTATGGCAAATCGTGTTATCAGATTTTTAAGTAATTTCTCTCCTGAATACGTTTAATTTAACACGCTGGTTTGTAATTATTATTGAGTGTGTTATGCATTATTGTTAAACAAGCTATCGTTACGTTTGCAATTAAATAATTCTAAGGTCAATACCGTATTTTGGGTACGGTGGAAAGTTAAAAACAACAAAGCAATCGTATTAATATTAAATTGATCGATTTCCCAGTCGTAAATTAATAGTTTCTGTAGCTGACCATTTACCGTACGCTTTAGTATGCCGAATAGTCACTACTTTATTATTACACGAAACAATGTGACTGCTGACATTACGAAATGGATGTGGGTATTAAAATTTGTCCTAAGCTATGTTGTCAACAGTGGCTCATGGACTCAGAGGGTGAAATGTTATTGGCAGTAATAAGTTTAGCTTCACAGTAATAAATGAGATTAATAAACAACCGGCAATAACAAAAATAATGAAAATACGATAAACATAATTCTTGATAAAAGTTCTGATTATAAGAAATAATCAGTCATTTTCTATATGAAATTAATATTATATTTTACTTCATTAAGCATGAAAAATATTTATATATATATATATATATATATATATATATATATATATGTCTATATATACAAATCCTATTATTCTAAACGAAGGAACAAGATAGTCAAATGGATAATTGCTGAGTTCTACTCTAAATTACCTTAGTTCTGTACCGTCCTTTTTGGAATAATCTGATGAAAAGTGGCAAAGCCACTGTGAAACTTTGGGTCGTGGCACTGAAGTATCAAGTTCCCTATTACTTGAGAGAAACCATAAAAGCATCCTCAGCAGATTGACCCATGGATTTAAACCTCAGAGCTCCAGAATGCAATATATTGGCGCCATCCTCCTGAAACGACTTTGGTAAGGGACGGTGATGAAGTGCTGTTTACACACGGTCAGTAGTTTGAATTTACAAGTTCATTTATCTGCAATAAGTAGACAATTAAAAGTATATATAATGTTTCAGCACCTCTGCTACAAACGCTTAGGAACGATAGATCTTGCAGGGGGAACATTTTTTGTCAAGTAATCATCATCCTCCGACGCTTCCTTAAGGAGTTATTCACCCCTGTTTGAAGCGTATCCGGTAGGACAGCTTTGAGAGGCACAAGCAGTACACGTTAACTCTCAGCAGTTATAAACAAACAGAATCAAGTGACGTCACCTTTCTTGTCCCTTACGTCTGGTTAGGTTTAGTAGGTCTGAGACGTCCATCCCAATTTAACTCAAGCAGGGTGACAAAATGAAAGGTTACAGCAGATGATCACCAAAGATTCCAGCCCAGATGTTTACTGAATACTCTTGTTGGTACTTCTAACTAACACTGCATGAAGGTTCTCAACATACCAGATGTGGCTGTTCTTGCTGTTGAAGTATCAGCCTCATGTGAAGCAGGTCTCATCTGTAAACAAGACGCGCGTGGGAAATGTAGGATCTGCGATAATTCGTTGCAGAAACCACTGGACACACTGAAAATGCGGTGTAATGTCGTTTGGTCGAGTTCCTGTACTTTCTGTATTATCTGCCCCTTACTGGCCTTTGTGTAGTTTTATTTCCCGCAACAGAAACCACAAAAGAACAATGTTTCATATATGGGTGTACAGATGTACGAGTATTATCTGCTTAGGAGTTCAGGTGAAAGAGCTTCAGTAGGAGACCCACTTGCCAGGTCTCCTGGATTCCCAGAGCAGCAGCTGGGGGTCAAGTGCCAAGGACGAAAACCAAACTGGTGTCCTTCGGTGGCTTGAATGTCTCCCATGTTCGGGGAAAAACACGTCTAGCAGTAGTCCCACGAAAATATTCGAGAGAACTGACAGGAGACTGATGGATCGGTAGTTGGCTGGGGTCTGTCCTTGAATTCAAAATGCAGATCACTCGGGGCCTCCTACCCCACACAAGTTGAATACCTTAGTTAGAAATAGCACGGCTCTGAAGGGAACTTAGCCCAGTATGACCGGTGTGAGCCCATCAGGTCCCGGTGCCTTTTTGGGTATGAGACGCCGGAGTACACCCTGGATCTCGCTAGGTCTTATGACAGGAAGTCGATCCGCCTCGTTGTGGAGTCGCCATAGAAATAAATAACACACTAAAATTCTAGTGCATTGGGCCTGTAAACTCATTTCCCTAATTGACATGGAAAATTGAGAAACATTATAATAGCTCTATAGAGGGTTGAGACATGGGGGAGCCAAGCTTTGGTGACTAAACGGTCGACATGCACAGTTTGGACTCGTGCAACTCTATAAAAAGGGGCGCAAGCATACCATAACAAATATTGCAACGACCCCATGCATACAAACTCGCTGACGTACAGTAACCTAGAGGCCTTACTACGAGAACCCGCAAAAAACATTGCTAAATAAGTGCTGAACGGTGTACACTGCAGGTATAGCGGAGAAGTATCGAGGAAGAACCTAACTAAAACTGGCTTGGAAAAACCACAAATTAAACCTCAACTCGACATATATTTATTGCATGCTTACACATCTGAGGAAATAAATACACATCATACTTGAATAAATACCGTCTGAGGCATCAGCCGAGTCCACTGGAAGAGAGACAAGTTTATCCCCAAACTTGTGTATCCTACTGTGTCTCTTGAACTTAATCCATTTTATAATTAAACTGACACCGCATCCAATATGTTCACAGCAGTAAACATAAATCAACTGCTACCACGTGACTTACTCCACGTGGGGAATGTTCTGATAGCTTTGATTGGCTGAAGTTAAATATGAATGAATTCCTACTGGATGAGGTCGGGGTAGCAACGAACTCTGCTCTAGCCAATGTGACATCTTTCATTGGTTGGAGCAAGTTCGTTGTTACTCCGACTCCATCCAGTAGGAATCCATTCATATCTAACTTCAGCCAATCAAAGTCATCAAAATATCTTCCCTACTTAGAGTAAGTCACGTGGTAGGAGTTTGTTTCGCTTTACTGCTGTGAAAACCTTAGACTGACACCCCAAATAACTATGAAATGGACGATACTCTATATCTAAGATTGCATTCAGTGTTGCTAACCATTTCCATTCCAAGGATAATATATGGAAATCAAAATTTTCGTATTTTTGCTCTTTGGATGTTACACTCCGATACTTTATTTTCCGATAAACTATAGTGTTAGTTTTACTGAAATATTAGAGAATATATAAGGTGTGAAATTATGGTTTTACTTCGCTGTCTTACGAACAAAATAAACCCACTTTTAGTACGTGTTGCATATACTATTTTTAGACAGGGTTCGAATTTGTAAAATATCCATAATATTATATTGATTTCTAAAACTAAGAGAGAAATATAAATTCTTCTTGAAATAGAAATTACGTTAAAAAAGCGAAATGTCAGATATTCTAATGTTTTGTTCATTTGCTAGCAGGCATTTTCAGTGAAATTGTTTTCAACATGTTTTGGCTTACACCGGCAAATGAAGCGATTAAATGCTGTATCATACCGCTTTCCGAATTTTTTGGTTTATTTCTCTTAGTGTTATTCCTTCTGCTGCATTTGTAATTTTATCTGGCTCTTACATTTCAGTTTCTTCTGAATTCAAATTTTCCCTCATTTAATATTTATGTAGGTTATGGTAGACAGAAGAATAACTTTAATTTCAAAGAAGGCACAAAGCTGCCAATATAACGTACAAGCTAACTATACAACGAATTGCAATAAATTGAAATATGAGCATTTGTATTGTGAAAATATAATGCGAGCGCTATGAGAAATTAATCATGTAAGAGGACATAATGAAAAATAAAACCTAATCAAACCAAGTCGAGTTATTAAGTATGTGCAAATATGAAAGGTAATAGCCATGTAACTGGACTTGAAACATATGGTCACAATGAAGATTATCGCAAAGCTTTTATAGCACCTGCTCTGTGTTAGAAGTTATTTTTCGACTATACTGTACAAAAATGAATATTTATAATAACTCACGTGTTTCACGAGGATATTTTCAAACTGTAAGCTACATAAAATGTTCTTAAAAACCCTGTATTCTTTTTTTGGCCCAGTGTGACTTCATAATTGCACGTTATAAAGTAAAATTACAAGTGCTAAACCAAGACTATACATAACAATCCTTCAGTGTTATATGTTGTAAAAAAGTCTACTTCACGCTATTTTCTATTTGCGTTTTTAAACTACACAAGCCCCAACTGTATTTCAGATTATCTTATGATTTTACCGAGAAAAGTGAGAGTCAGTTGTGGAATTTAGTGTCATATTGCTAGACGAACTGGATAAGGCATTGAATTTTTCAGTCTGATTCTGCTTTTCCAACCTTGTTCTACACAATGCTTGCGTGGGGAAAAACATTTCAGCTGGATATAATATTATGTATCAAAAATAAGTCGAGAAAAAATATACTATTTATTGTTATCAAAGGGATTGTTAACTCTGGGTTCCAATTATCGTATATAGTACAAGTTAAGATCGTACTGCGCATTCAGACCTAAATTGCCGTACGTTTCCATCCGGATTGCACAGTTTGACACACTGCTTCCATTTAGCATGAGCGTCACCTTGTCCATGCATGGTGACATAGTATAAGGTGACGCTCGTGCTGATTCCACAACGGAGCATTCCAGGCCTCGGCATTCGCGCCGATTTATCATGAGGCAGTATTTTAATACTTAAATGATTTCAGTTTGGTTATAGGTATAATATATAAATTGAATAACAGCGCACCTTGAAGCAATATTTGTATGTAATAATTTGTAAAATGTATGTAACAGTCATTGCATATGCTTATATTATTGTAAACATGTTCAGTAATGTTATGTGAATGCATTACGTAATTTAATAATGTAGAAGCTGTGAGAAATAGGTCAAAAGTTGCTAACAACGAGGTAACAATGAGGTAACCTTGAGGCAATAATGAATTAGTAAGTTTAAATATTACTGGTGATTCTTGGAGTAACAATAATGTAATTTTAATGACAGTTTATAAAACAACCAGAAAAAGCTTTAGTTAAATGCAGGTATTATATTGGAGTAAAAATTAGCCAATCACAGAATTTTACAATTTTAGACGGTTGAAATCAACTCAGTTGCCTTCAAACAGTGCTCATAACCAGACGTGTTGCTTCTAGACAGTGCTCGTAACCTGACGCGAGATGTGTCCTCGAGAAATTAAATACGTATTCGTATGAGACGAAAAATAAGTTTACGTGTTAAAAAGTACAAGTAATATTACAGAATCTCACAGCTCTCTATATCAGTGAAGTGTTGTTTTAATCGTATCAAGTATTAATAAAAGGAGTGAAGTAAAATTATAATCTGTGTAAGTCTACATTCTTGTCGCATCACGCCCTGCCAAGATATCCAGGTCTCTAAAATAAATACTGACGCAGCCGAGGCAAACATAAATATATAATATTTAAAGAAACAGTTAAACTAAAAAGTCAATATTTTTTTAAACTTGGGGCAAAGGCCACCAGAAAGTACATTTTGTGCGAAGGCTACCGGAAACTGTTTATTATACGTGCGGTTGCAACTATTACAAGTTCGGCTCCCCAACAGTTGAACTACAATACAACTACATCTCAAATTGGCTTCTCCATACGTGGAGCTAACAAACCATCTTCTTCAATCAGCCCAGGAATTAATACACAACCAACAATGTACAATACAGAATACTAAACTTCGCAATACATGAAATGGGTGCATATGTATTTGTAGAAAAGTTGCTGGTTATGAGTAAAACCTAGGAACTTAAATAACACAGATTCTAGTAAAATCTCATAATGGTAGATAAATGTGAAAGTTGTGTTTTAGTACACTTTGGTACAATGTAAGTTGTATATACTCCTAGACCTTCTTCAAGGTAATTAAAGTTCCTTGCTCTGCAACTAAATTCTATCAACACCCAACTAGCATGTTTAAGACAGATCGTTAAAGAATAAACGCTGACAGTTTTGCCTGCTATACAACAGCGGGAAGTATTGTTGCAATTTTTTTCCTGTTCGTTATTTTTTGTGCGAATTAATGAATTGAAAATGAGCTTGCAGCGTTTTCATGAGAAAAACAACGGAAGACAATGCAGGATCCTTGCTAGTAATGCACATACAGAATGATGTTCCACCACTGAGCTTCCGGTTTGCCCTCCGGCTTGAAAACATCAAGCCAGCCGTGCTATACATTACATAGGCTGTTGAAGCTGAGAGGGGGAAATTGTGATATTTTATTCTGTTGGCCAACAGTAAACTAAAGCATTATTAATGCAGATGCTTCCTTTTAAAACAGCCAAACTAATTTTAAATTTTTACACTGTTGAATTGCGACTGTGACGGATTGCATGGAAATAATATACAGGGTTGAACACAATTACGTACACTATAATGAAATATGAAATATAATGCGTCACAAAGTCTCCCCTTGGCTACTTTAGTAATTATTAATAAAGAAGACTTGCATGGGCAACAGGATTCATTACACGACACTGTGCCCTAAAGTTTAATCTATACAGAATGGGATTGTTGAACAACCCTATCTGTAGTAGATGTCTAGAAGGAGATGAGACTGTTACTCATCTGCTATGTGATTGCCCTGCTCTTGCGAATCAAAGAGCAAGTATTTTTGGCAATCACTTTCCAAAGATAGATGAACTATCGAAAGCCTCAGTTAGCAGTCTAGTTAAGTTCATATCGAGCAACAGACTACTTAACTGATGAAAGGGGGGATGCGCAATAGATTTTTAGTTTGCAGTGCTTGGGCATAAAACCCACCCCTTTTCAAATTAGAACTAGAACTAGATTAAACTCATTCTCAAGGAGAATACAATACATATGAGGTCCGTAATTGATGGTCAGATACATTTCTGTCAACGTATTTTTCCTAAAGATGCACTGCACATACATTTCCAAATATTATATATTTGAAAAAAATCTTTGAGCTTCTGTAAATACAAATATTTAAGGTTTATCTAATTTCTAAAGCAAAGCAACAATACGCTGACATTGTTTAAGGATTTTGGATATGTCCGTGTGTATGTAACTCTCGAATATTAAACAAATAATAAATGCTGTAATTTCAAATTCTCTACGGACCAATATTTAATTGGATTTATTAATTTAACAATATAATTTATTAGAACTATTTCACTTTACTGTAAACAAAACGCAATTAAAACTTTGGGTTAAATAGGAAATACATTCCAATAGGAGAGCTTTGAAATACCTAAAAATGTTCATGTAAATCATAACGCAAGTGTTTACTACATATTTAGAATGCGCAAATGAACATCCGAAATCAAAGAACATCACAAGTCAAGTCGTTCCCAACAACTGCCAGCTTGAAACCTTGTATCCCCGAATCCAACCGGTCAGCGATGGCAGTGCCTACAACAAAAACAAAGGCAAAAGTCAAACACGACCGACACTGGGATGATGATCTACTGTGGAATTGTAGACAAAAGCGATCAAATTTGTGCTGAAAGAAAATAATGGGGTTATAATAATACGTAACCTCAATACACAGAGTAGGTCACTTAAGTTGAACGGTACAATATCTCCAATCATAGTAGATAGAAAGAAATGTGTTTTATAAACGCTGCTTGATATTATGGGGGGAAAGCAAATTCCATTAATCGTGTTTTGTTCGGAGGACCTTAGGATAGTCATTTAGGGTCCATTTAACTTTTTAAATTGGAACCTACAATTAGGGTAAAATTAAATTGACCCTAAAATGACCATCACAACATCTTCCAAATAAAACACGACTAATGGCATTTACTTTCCCCATAATATCAATAAACTTCTATTCAAGACATTTATTTCTACAGCGCTTAGTTTTGGAGGTATTGTACAGTCTTAACTTAATGGTCCATCCTATGTATGATACAGATGTATAAAATAACACATCGTATTAAATCATCCACATTAGTTTAGATTTGACACTGAGAAATATATTACTAGTCATTTATTTATTTATTTATATACATTTCTTGGCATGCCTTAAGGAACTGGATCACGTCGCAGGAGTATGTGAGCTTCTTCCAAAAATGTATTTTGAAGAAGATCGCTAAGAAAGAAATTCACAATGGTAAGATTCGGACATCCTTGCCATGTAGTTGATTGTCTTCGTCCTATTTAATATTTAAACATTTTTAGCTAAAGGTGTCGCACAATTCAGGCTTAGCGAACCTATGCCCCATCGTGCTGAAAATGCAACACTTCATGATTGTGTTATGGCCCATAATATTACATGTATTCATACCATATACCTACATTTACCCACCCCTATATTTTATTTAGTGGCTAGTAGGTAATCACAAAGAAGCTAATGTACAGCAATGATCTTGCATAACTTTATCCACTCATTTACCTTATATTGATAATCTACAGCGTCGTCATGGCCGAGTGGTTAGTGTGCTCGCCTTTCACAAAGGCAGCTCTGCACAGAGACCCGCATGTGGGATTTGTGGTGACGAAGGAGCGTCTGGATGGGCTTTTTCAGGTTTCCCCCGCCGTTCATTTCACCAATTGCTCCATTACCTTTCCTTTCATCCGTTTCGCCTTCATTTCATATCATCTTCTTCCTTTACCTTCGTACCTGGTTACGGGTCGATCCTCAGGTTCTTCATTCTCTGATTCAATGCACAGACCTCTGACCCTAAGCACAGCTGTAAGTCCTAGAATTGTAACCTCTAAGTACTAGTAGAGTAAGCCGACTAACTAAGAAAGTAAGATAATCTATAAAAAGTTAAAAAAACTGTAATGTTTCTATTCACTTGACTCACTGGTGATTATTACCTGTATAAACTTGCTTTACTCATAGAATACAATACTTCATCCACATTTTGCTAGTGTAATTGCATAGTAGAGAAAGCAAAAATGCATTCCTGGTAATGTGGATTTACTACTTGGCGATCGGTTAATTTATGGCGCGTAAGACGCGTCAGATTATTAGGCATAAAGACCTCCTATGCGTATCTCTAGTTTCCGAGGTCGCGGGTTCAAACCCAGCGAAGGCGATGGACTTTCTCGGGCGTAAAAATCCTTGCCATGGTTTCCTTCGGAAGGGAAGTAAAGCCGGAAGTAAAGCTCGTAGATTTACGGCACGTAAAAGAACCTCAAGCCTGAGAAAAATTCCCGGTGTTTCACCCCCATTATAGAATGGGATGCTAAGAACCACAGGAGTTAAAGAGTGGCCATAAATACAACTCCGTTGAGGTACAAGGTCCTCGGATGAATACTTGCTCTCAGATCCACTGTTGAATTCCTGATTAATCGTAAATTTTTATTACTTTAGACAGATTTCAATGGTTTCCCACTTTCAAGTATTTTGTTGCTTCTTGCTTGCTATTGATTAAATGTTTGCTCAGATGTGAGAGTTCTTACAGCATTCGAGTCCAGGCTCACTGGCTCAAGGCCCTATTTTAGCCTCCAGCTGGAGCTGAGCTGTTTGTTAATGAGGAAAACACAGAGACATGTGATCTGTTGGTAACTCATCTGGAAAGGGTGGATACCATGAAAAAGGCAAGGGAAAGAAACTTGTAGCACGTTTAGTCTACATTGACGCATTTTTCACTAAATAAGGAAAGTGGCATACCTGTGCATTGCACAATAATAAAAATCTGATGTGTTGCACTCACACGACTTTCACTACTCTTGTACAAATTATTTTACAAACGCTTATTATCCATGTACTTCATGTTAATCAAGATAAACATTTGCAGAAAATTTCCCATTTGAGGAAAAGTATAAGTATTGGAAAATTCCAAAATATAACAAGGAATATCTCGGAATTGGTTCACTCGGGAAACAATTATGACAAAAGTTGTGTGTTTTAACGAGATCTACATTTTGTTTGTGGTAAAATACGGTTTACCAGTTAAGCAAAAGTCATTCAGACTGAAGAGGACTTTTGGCGAAATTCCCAGAAAATTCAAGATATACATTCTATTTGTCATAAAAGTGTCTTAAACCTATGATATTTTAATCAAAATCGAAAACCATTTTTGAGAAAAACAGAATTTTCTAAACATATTCTATGTAAAGGATAGTCTGTGTTGGAGGGGTTTTCTTAAAAATCTTCTTGTCGCATCTTTGAAACATACTGTGAAGGAGTATTTTTAATACTTAAATTATATTACTCTAATTATATAATATAAAATATAATAACAGCCCGCCTAAAAGCAATGTGTGTATTTAATAATATATAAAGTGTATGTAACAGTCATTGTATATTTATGTACAGGTATAATAATGCTATGTGAATGTATTACGTAGTTTAATAATGTATGAGCTGTGAGAATACAAGCAAGCTACTTTCCGTAGCAAACAGAATTACAAAGTAAAATCCCAAAGTTGCTAACAATGAGATAATCGCGAGACAACAATAAATTAAAAAGTTTAATAAAGGCTAGTAATAATTCTTGGGACAATAATAATGTAATATTTAAAGCAGTTTATAAATAGCCAATCAAAAATTAGAAAAGCTTTAAGTTAAATAAACGTATTCTATTGCAGTAGGCTTAGCCAATCAGAGACTTGAAATAGAGGAAATATGCAAATTCAGGCGGAAGTCGTTACAAGATATGCGTACCCGATCGGTACGGTACGTGTTCAGTGTGAGACATGAAATTTCATAGCGGTGAGAATAATATAAAGTTTACCTGTTAAAACGTGCAAATAATAATATTCTCACATCTCTACAGTAGGATACATCAGTGAAGTGTTATTTAATCGTGTGAAGGATTAATAAAAAGTACAATAGAATTATAATTTGTGTAAGCCTTCATTCTTTAGCCACACCAGCTCTGCTAAGAGATACGTGTTCTGAAAAATTACTACTGACGCAGCCGAAGCATACATATACATACATATATAATAAACAAATAAACATTAAAATAAAAGTTACGTCTTAAACGTGGGGCAAAGGTCACAGGAAAGTTTGTACCGTACGTGGGGCGAACACTCCTGGAAGCAATCTCCCGCAAATTTGACTCCCATACGTGGAGCAACAACACTCTCAACTGAACTTAAATACTAAGTTTGGTATTTATGTGACTTAATTTTTTAATTATGCGGTTCACAGACGCACACACGGACGTTTTTCTAAAAATGTCTTTATTAATTCATAGGGTCTTAAAACGTGTATTTTCAGTGAAATCTCTGTATTGAAGTTTTGAGTGGAATGCAATACCTTCTCTGTCTACTATGTACGTGGTAGAGAAAGTAAAAAACAAACATTAAACAAACAACCTTCGGTGACGGGAGTTAACGTAAGTATTCTCTAAAGGTAGTAGCACCCCTTCTCTCGTGAGCTCCAGATTCAATTATCCGGTGTATAGTACCTTGTCGAAGGATCCCTTGTACAGGGTTACGTGTAAAGATCTCAACAGCAAACTTCCGGAGAAGAAAGACTTCAGTACGACTTGTTTTGGTGGAAGAGTTCATCCTTCTATTGGAGGTTAATACAATAAAAAGAGTCTGCAAAGCTTTAGTTAGCCAACGTCTAGGAGATAACACCCAAAGCTAATACTGCGGTCCTCCAGGTTGGGTGTTCTGCGCTTCTGGTTAGTAGCCCGCCCAAATGAAAAATGTGTCACTCAGAACTCTCAGAAGTAACCGGAGTCAGACGACTCCGAAGTAGACGGCAAGACAACTGAGTCAGAACAGGCCACAGGACCTACCTTGAGGAGGATGATAATGATAAAACAAATTCATGGCGAGTTCAGTGGTGATAACTATAGTCGCTTAAAGATAGATGCGATCGAAAAGTGCCTTTATATCCAACATTCATTCAGATTTTAAATTTTTTATGCATCCTAAAAAGTAACTTTGAAAAAAAGGGTTGCTAGCTGTTGTGCAAATTATCAGATTATTCTGCTAAAGTGACATAGATTCCTGCTTCTCCCCAAGTCTATTATAAATTATTGTCACTTTAGACCATTCCTCTGCTTTATGCCTCCACCATGCATTGAAGTTAGTGCGTAAATTCAATACTACTGTCAGAAGTACGTAACTGTTTACGTAGATCATAATGTGGATCAATAAGTGCTTGCTATACTTTAAATGTCAGTGGACTTCTTCAGAATGCAGAATTTCATCTCTTTGGGATTCAATAGCATTTCTATTAGTAACTTGACAGTTTTATAAACATTGAACCGTCGATGTTACTATACACTTCACCACAGGCAGTGTAAACTAATGATACATGCAATTTAATGATAATTTGGGAAGAATACGTTCCAGGTCTAAGTTCAGCGTACTTTTACGTAATTTTCAAGTAATGAGGACAGCAAATCTGGATAAAGTTTCCACCAGTGAAGACGTCCTGGTGGAATTTGAACCTAAACCTCCAGAATGTAGCCCCACGTTACCACGAAACCATCTCTTTTGGATAGTGTTAGAGACATAGCTGTGTTATAACCAGGCATAGGGATTTTAATAAATAAAAAAAACAATCGTGTTGCTGCACAGAGAATAGGTGACGTCAGGTACAATGATGGACACACTCCTTCCCTCCCCTTCCTCGCTACCTAATATACACCAGTGGACAATTGTGGCAAAATGCTTAAAGCAAAGAAGAGGCGAAGCCATCAAATGCAACAAGGAACTCAATTTAAACAACATTGTAATTAAAACGCAAGGAACATGTGGCATTATTAAAAAGGAACAATTAGGAAAGTGGACCTTCAAACTACACATTAAAATTTTTCGGGGATCTGTGATGTACATTAATAAGAGTGGGTATTGCTTTAAAAATGAAAGGCTTGTTTCGTAGCTTTCATAATCTAATTACACACCATCAGTGGCTAAACATACATTTTTTCTTTCTTCTAATATTACTCCTTAGTTCTGATTTATTTAATTTCTAAACAGGGCGTAGTATCTTCAGCTGTTCATAATTTCATAAGTCGCAGTCGCTCCCATCTTCCTCAGCACCACACTCGATGCGTTCCTAGCTTGATGGCTTACTTACTAACCCCTATCCTTGGTTATGACATAACCGTTGATTCAGCATAATTGCTGGCAATGTTTAAGTAATAGCAAATAGAAAGAACCAATATCTCTGTCCATATCCAACTCAGAGCTGGCTAATTTACGTTTACATGTGCCTTAGCGTTGCTGACAGTCCGCAAATGATATGAAGCCCAAAAAGACCACAGTACAATACGCTGAAATAACTGAACTGTTATTACATTCATAGTACTTTAGCGACTCATTATGGCCTTACTCGGCCTCGTGCGCAGTTCTCTTTTGGCTATACCGTTTAACACATTCATAGCAGCAGCCACTGGAATCCGCTCCGAAAATAAACAATCAAATATGCGTATTTAAATAAAAATATGTTCATTGTAATTTTAATATCCTAACAAATTGAATTCATTTCCTTTGCTTCATGATGTGCTACTTTCACGATACCTGAAAAAATCTGATGTCTTACACTCGCATGACTTTCTCTACTCTTGTACAAACTATTTCTACAAACTCTTCTTCTCCATCTATTTCATATCAATAGAGATAAACATTTGCAGAAACGATCTTTGACATGCAAAGAGAATTACATTTTACACATAGCGATCAGTTCTAAAAATATTTGACTATCGCTTAAGGCCTACTATGTTCCCCTTGGTTTCTATTTACAAGGGCAGTATAGAAATACAGTAGCCTTTAAGCATAGATATCGCCCTTAATAGCTGATTGCTATGTGTAGCACCATTCTCTTTGCCACAGATTAATATTCTTTGAAGTAGAATATTTTTTTGTAGTTGGAAGATGCTTCGTGTTTATCTGCACCACATATGGCAGCTAATTTGTCGCGGTTACTTCGTGTTATCAATTGCTGGGTGCCTGTTATTGTATTAATAGTTTGAATTTTGGGTTCTTTGTCCTCCGGCTAGCTATTATTACTACTCAGTCAAGCATATCTCTTGAACAGGGTGTGTAAACGGAAAGGATTTGTTACTGAAAAATAACACTTATAAAAGAATTTGTTTTTTACACTTTTATTACCGTCACAATTAATTAATTTCACATATTGACTCTTGATACACGCCCGACTGAAACTGTTATATTTTCTAATACCACTATAATCACTTATTTACTGCACATTATTAATTCGCGTATTTCACATTTATAACTAACTTTACAACGCGAGAGATTTTGTAGAATTGCGCGACGTGTAACGCGTGAACGATTCTCTTAAACTGTGCGATGTGTAACCCACGAATACTTCTGTTGAACTGAGCGACGTATAACCTTTGTATGATTCTGTTGAACTGAACGACGTTTGTCTTGTGAATTATTCTGTCAAACTACGCGTTACCCGTCTCTGGCACGGAATTTATACTCCCTGCTGCTATAGGTTAATACAACGCGCCAACATTAGCGTCTATATTTATATCCAATCAAAATTACGAACACATATACTCTAGGGAAGATATTCCCTCCATTTATACAGAAAAGCGCGCTAATCTGACGTCATTTGCTTGTCTCTTCAAATTAATAAACAACTCACCCCCTCGCTCATTGTTGCCCGCTCCTATTGTCAGTTTCAGTGAGGCCGTGTAAACTTATTTGCTAACAATGCTTATAATTAACAATCATCCCAAATCATTGTCATACAATAATGATAAGTTACACTACAATCACTTTGGCATTCACAGTCTTGTGATATAAAATACTGACTCATCTTTGCATATTCAAGACAAAATATGAACAGCGAATTCCCATTTGAGAAAATAAGTATTGAAAAATTTAATGGAATAACAAGCAATATATCGAAAATAGTTCACTCAAAAAAAATGTATGACATAAATTGTGTATTTTAACGCGATCTACATTTTTGTGTAGTAATATTTGGTCTATCTCTTATGGTTTACCAGTTATGCAAAAGTCGTTCACAATGAAGAATACTTTTGGAGACATTCCCAGAAAACTCAAGATATGCATTTTATTTATCATGAAAATATCTTAAACATATGCTATTTTAATCAAAATCCTTAGAGCCATTTTTCAGAAAATTAAAATTTTCGAAAAATGTTACATGTAAAGGGTAATCTGGGGTGATGGGATTTTCATGAAAACCTTCGTGTCGCATCTCTGGAAGATACTGAACTAAATACCAAGTTTGGTGTTTATCCGACTGTTTGTTTCTGAGTTATGTTGTTCACAGACACACACACGGTCATCTTTCGAAAAATGCTTTTTTTTGAACTCAGGGGTCTCAAAAACATATATTTCCGGTAAAATCTCGATTTCGAATTTTTGGGTGGAATACAATACTTCCCCTACTTACTATACGTAGTAGAGAAAGTAAAAACAATAAATAGTGTGTGGACTCAACAGTGCTTTTATCTGTTAAATTACTCGCAAAAACGCTCATGGTCCTGACATCAGTGCTCCATTCGATCATTTAATACCACAGAATTAACAAGGTACGATATGTTTGTTGTCGACCAAAAACAGTAATGGTAATTGGTTACTACATCTTTATTAATATCCTTGTAGTCTTGTTATAATTAATTATAGCATTTTAGAGTCGTTGATATTACACGTTTTAAGAAGGGAACTGGTAATATTTTATTGCAAGGTTAGGTGATTGTACCGGAGGATATAGTGTTATTGAAAACAGGCACAGCAGTGTTCTGAATCGCGACGTTCTCTCCTTCCCGTCTCCATCCTCAAATCCCAATTCATCAGTATGCGTTGCATTGTGACGGTTATCCCTGACTCAAGACGTAACTTAAGGTAATTTGCATGGAACGCGACTCTCCCTACTCAAGCTGTGAGAGGGTCCACTGACACTTGTTGACACTTTCTCCGACATCTGCAAAACAGTAAGGCTTAGTAGTGACAATCACAAGACGTTCTGTACTCATTTTGGATTGGATTGGCTACAGAGCGGATTTGGCACTGATCCACATAGTGGATGCACCCACAAGGGGGCGTCCCGGGAGGAAGGATGGGACGAGAGGAGACCACGGACGCCGGAACCAGAAGTGACGGCACAGAATGACAGGTTCCCTAAGCTTGCAGATGGAGGCTCCCTGGCAGACACACAGGCAGACCAAGGACCCCATCCCACACTGAGGGGGTTCAACGCGTCTCAAGGGGGTTCGGATACCCCCGGCAGCTAGCCGATAGCTCAAGGACGAAGAGAGTCACAATGAGCATCCTTTACCCTGCTACACTGCACCGAAGCAACATCGCCCAACACTTCAACCCTAAAAGAGACCAAGGATGAAGGATGAAGTGAAATGAGAAAGGAGATGACTTGGAATACAAAAAATTCGGGGGTTGTGTGAATCCTTCCCAGAATTCACCTGACGACCCGGGTAAACCCTCCCAACAAAACCATGTGTCAGGAAGGTAGGCCACGAGAATCGAACCTACGACCTCCCGAATGTAGGGCCACAGACGAAACCGCCTGAGCCATCCCACTCGGTCTGTATTCATTTTAATTAGATTCAACTAAATATTCATATTTTTAAAAACAATTCTTTACTGTAAAACATAAGTATTTGTCAGAAATGGTTTCAATACACGTTTTAGTGTGGATACAGAGGTAGATATAAGGACTGTAAGCACGTGTTTGATATAAATTATGGGGTTTAATTACCAATACAACGTTCAGGTATTCTCAGCGAAATAACTGGTTTATGAAAGTAACTAAAGCCGACACATGCTGGTGTCAATTCTGATGAAACAATAGGTAAAAGTAAATGCTTTCACTTAATCCTTTCCAGCCCTATTTATTTTTGGATGAAGCCTGATAGCATATGGCGGATACGTTTACTCTAGAGCTTACCTTAATCTCGAATTTGAAGCTCAGCAATGAACTACAACCAAAATTCGAATTGGAGTCCTCCACCAGTCCATCCCAAGTATAAAGGTCTCCGAGAACCTTTTTACCTAATATATTACATTTTGCTAGCTAATCTATCCGTGTGGAAGTTTTACGGCTGCGTTGTGTGATACGATGTTTTAGGAATCCACGAGATTCCACAGTTTTTACCTTCTGTACTACGTATAGTAAGTAGAGGAAGTATTGCATTCCACCTAAAAATTCGATACGGAGATTTCACCGGAAACATAGGTTTTGAGTTGCCCTGAATCCAAACAAGGCACTTTTGAAAACGTGTCCCTGTGTGACTGTGAACAGCATAACTCAAAAGCGAAAAGTCGAATAAGCACCAAACTTGGTATTTAAGTTCAGTATCTTTCAAGGATACGACACAAAGATTTTCAACAAAATTCCTGCTCTTCCAACTACCCCTTACATGGAACATTTTTCTAAAATTTTGATTTTCTAAAAAATGGCTCTAACGATTTTTATTAAAATATCATATATAAAGAGAAATACCAGTATATCTTGAATTTTCTGGGAATAACCAGTGAAGTTCTTTTTATTCGGAAGGAATTTTGTATAGCTGGTAAACGTTAAACGATAGACGAAAACCAACTACAGAAAAATATTTAGAACTCCTTAAAACACACAATTTATTTCAAAAAGTTTTTTGTGGCATAAGCCATTTTGAGATATCCGTCATTAATAGTTCGAAATTTTCATTTCTTGGTCAGTCTTAAAGTCCTTTCAATATTTACCTGTCTCACATGATTGCATGGAAACATTATGGAGTTTTACGGCAGCATATAGCGTCCAGTTCTTAAACATTTGACTATCGCTGTTCCCTTTGTATCTATAACGAAATGTATAATGTAGCTATTTCTGTAAAGTTCTTTGGGGGGGATTAAAACATAGAAGATATAAAAATGGACTTAAGTAAGAATAGTTTGTATACTCGCTAATAAGCAATAGAGGATAGGGAAAGTCATGTGAATGCATCACATTCCATTTTCGTTTTTCTTTTTTGGCGGGGGACTATTAACGGTAGTCGTGCGTCATTTCGAAAACATGTCCACTCCTGACATATTTGGGTACATGTACCGAACGATATGGCGTCGCGGTATTGCGTGCAACTCGCATTCAGGGACCACCCACTCTGACCGTTGGTTTTTTTCTGGGGCTTTTCCGGGTCGTCTGGCGAATGCTGGAATGGTTTCTCTATCGCCCCGAATTTCCTGTCCCTTTATGCCTTTCTATTAATCATTTTCTTCATTCTTCTCCCCGCTAGATCTCTTTCAATGTTGGAAGTGTCGGCAATGGTGTTCCGGTGCAGCGTGGAAGGGGGCAAAAGCATGCTCTCTGTGAACTTTCTCCTTCCCTCTGCCTCAGGTTTGTAGCCGGGGTATATTGACCGTCCCAAAGGGAGACAGCGGTTTGCTTGTCCAACTGCCGGGGCAAATCAATTGGGAACCTTAAAATACCATGTTATTGCTACGCTGTCACTTGTGGTTCCGGCCTCCCGGTGTCTCCTCTTACCTAATCCCTCTCTTCCGGGGACGCCCCTTCAAGATGCATAGGTACAATATCCGCATTCACTGGAACGGTGCCGAGTCACCTCCGATACATACTCCATTCCAGTCCAGGGGCGCATGTCATGGAATGTAAAATAGAAAGCGTAGTAATGATTTTCTTCAACAAAATCTGAAATTGCTGATAATACGATACCCCATTTAAGGATAAATAAGGGAGAAAAAGAAGCCGCTATCTATGCTGTAACAGTGAGCCTTGATCATTGCTGCGGCAGAAGCCAAGACGTAACCATTATACTACGGAAACGACATGAAAATTAGTGTGCTATAAAAACATAACCTTACGGCAGATAGAGCAGTGGCTAATCTAGCGAATGAAAGTTTGGAAGTTCATTTTAATTCTAGTTTATTATTGCAGTCATAAAGTTTGTCATACACTCTGTGCCCTAATAATCTAATGAATGAACATTAACTCATTCAGTTATGTACCTTCCTTGATAATTGTTTCAAACTGTGTGCAATTCTTATTGAATAATACAGGGTGTATTATAATTATTAACGCAAACTGAAACGATAGAATGTATATGATAGTAGAAGAAAAAACGTTCCAGTAAACATGGATCCACAAACGAGCCATGTGCGAGATAATTGCAAATGCGTGATTACAAACCAGCACTAACTTCATTAAGTAACATCGTCTAATTAGTACAAACGAATTTGAAAATTAGACTTTTCATTTAATAATTGGCATTCTAAGTTGTCTCAAAATTCACTCCTAGCTTAACTATACAAGGAATACAAAGTATACAATTCCACTTTAGTATGTTACATTTTATTAATACTGCACACTCTCCCCTGTTAAATGTGGTGTTCAAAGTGTCGTCCTTGCATCTAATGCAATACTGCACTCGTCTCCGCAGCGCTTTTCCAATCCTTTCAAAGCCTTCGGATCATCTCGGAAATCTTGACAAGCACATGTAACTCTCTGCTCCAGTACTTCAATTGGAATGCTGTACACTACATTTTTGAGTGACCCCATACAGAGCAATCCAAAGGATTGAGATCAGGTGGTCGTGGAGGCCAAGATACAGGCCCTCCTCGACCTATCCATCTTAGACCATATCTCCACGTTAGATGTCCTCTTGCAGTAGCAGTAAAATGTGGCGGTGCTCCATCATGCATGCACCACATACTCCGACGTTGCTCAAGGGAAAATCCTTGAGCAATTCACGTCAGTGGCGGCTCATAACCACACATTTAAAATAACACATCTCGCAGACGGCCTGTTTGCGACCCATGTTTACTAAGAAATTTCTAGATTCTATTAACGTATACTTTCGAATATTTTAGTTTGTGCTATTAATTATGATACATCCTGTAAATAGTTGATACTGTAATATTAATAAGCAAATTAGCCTGAGAAAAATAGTGAGGGCAACGAAACTTGATAGAAACAGGAACGAAGATATTAGGGACAAATGCAGAATAAATTAATCTGTGGAATGAATAGAGATGAGAAGAATGGAATGATCATGTATGCCACGTGATAGAATTGTAAGGATATCTGGAGATAATATTCCAGAAGGGGGAAAAAACCAAGGAAGACGAAGGAAAAGTTGGTGCGATTCATATTCTAGAAGAATCACGCTAGTAGCCTAATGCAGGAGGAGAAGAAGAAAGAAAAGAAGGAAACACTTCGTATATAAACAGTATAATAATAAGGAATATTATGTGCATTTGTAGCTGGTAGAGAATTTCGCGTGAGTGTTGCCCATTAGATTATTTCTCGCTTACTGCTTGAAAAGTTAGGTTATAATTTATTAATGCAAACATTTCATGCTCAAACTTCGCTTCATTGCTGTAACCCCTTCTAACTCAATTGCTAGTTTCTTCTATATCTTTATCTAACACACACCCTAACTTTCACATTACCTAACTCAAACTCGTTTGTTTCTTGACTTTGCATATTTACATGTTTAAAAATCTGTTGTGTTACACTCACATGAGTTTCTCTACTCTTGTACAAACTATTTTTACAAACGCTTATTCTCCATCTACTTCATGTTAATCGAGATAAACATTTGCAGAGTCTATCTTATTGCTAATTTTCTTGTAGATGTAAGAGGAATATATATTTACAAGGGCAATTTGGAAATACAGTAGCATTTAAACACATACATATCTCTTAATAGCTGGTTGATAGGTGCAGCACCATTCCCTTTCCCACAGATTATGACTCTTTGCATATCCAAGACAAAAAAAGTCTGATGTGTTACACTCACATGACTTTCTCTACTCTTGTACAAACTATTTTTACAAACGCTTATTCTCCATATGCTTCATGTTAATCGAGATATCGAGATGTCAATCTTATTGGTAATTTTCATGTAGATGGAAGGGGAATATGCTAGGTTTAAAGCGATAGTCAAATATTTTAACGCTGGTTGCTATGTGGCGCATTCCATTCTCTTTACATGTCCAGGACATAAAAAAACGAATAACGAATTTGAGAAAAAGTATAAGTATTGGAAAATTTAAGGGAATAACAAGCAATATCTCGAAAACGGTTCACTCAACAAAAGAAATGTATATGACATAAGTTGTGTATTTTAACGCGATCTACATTTTTTGTGTAGTAAAATTTTGTCTATCTCTTATGGTTTACCAGTTATGCAAAAGTCGTTCACAATGAAGAATACTTTTGGTGACATTCCCAGAAAATTCGAGATATACATTTCATTTCTCATGACAATATCTTAAACATATGATATTTTAATCAAAATCGTTAGAGCCATTTTTGAGAAAATTAAAATTTTCGAAAAATGTTCCATGTAAAGGGTAGTCTGGGGTGGGGGGATTTTCTTGAAAACCTTCGTGTTGCATCTCTGGAAGATACTGAACCTAAATACCAAGTTTGGTGTTTATACGACTGTTCGTTTCTGAGTTATGCTGTTCACAGACACACAGACACACAGACAGACACACAGACACACAGACAGACACACACACGGACATGTTTCCAAAAATGCTTTTTTTGGATTCAGTGAGTCTCAAAACATGTATTTCCGGTGAAATCTCGGTATCGAATTTTTGGGTGGAATGCAATACTTCCCCTACTTACTATACGTAGTAGAGAAAGTAAACATGAATAACGAATTCCCATTTGAGAAAATAAGTACTGAAAAGTTTAAGGGAATAACAAGTAATATCTCGAAAATGGTTCACTCAACAAAAAAAATGTATATGACATAGATTGTGTATTTTAACGCGATCTACATTTTTGTGTAGTAAATTTTTGTCTATCTCTTATGGTTTACCAGTTATGCAAAGGTCGTTCACAATGAAGAATACTTTTGGAGACATTCCCAGGAAATTCAAGATATACATTTTATTTGTCATAAAAATATCTTAAACATATGATATTTTAATCACAATCGTTAGAGCCATTTTTGGGAAAATTAAAATTTTCGAAAAATCTTCCATGTAATGGGTAATCTGGGGTGGGGGGATTTTCTTGAAAATCTTCGTGTCGCATCCTTGGAAGATACTGAACCTAAATACCAAGTTTGGTGTTTATCCGACTTATCAGACAGACACACACACAGACAGACACACACACACAGACACCCACTGACATGTTTCCAAAAATGCTTTTTTTGGGTTCAGGGGGTCTCAAAACATGTACTTCCGGTGAAATCTCGGTATCGAATATTTGGGTGGAATGCAATGCTTCCCCTACTTACTATACGTAGTAGAGAACATAAAAATTGTCGACAATTCTTGAAAATATCGTTTTTAGGATTTTTGTACATTAATAAAGTATGGTTCTTCTAGATTAGTATGCTTTTCAGTTAGTTTCGCTTTAAACGTTTGTGATGTTATCAAATTGCATTTATAAAGTGTAACAAGTTTGGAATGAGTTTTCGATTTCTAACAGGAAGATTAAATATATTCATTGCAAGGTCCGCTATAAATTGCAAATTTATCAAAATTTTCTATATTTCAGCTGTAATTATACGCGACTATCAGGGTTGCAGTCGCAGAGAGACAATGAATATAAAGTGTTATTTACCGGGCCCATTCTACAACAATTTCCAAGGGAAGTATTCCCCTAGAGTAATAATTTGTTTGTTTTACAGAAAATGCTTTAAAGGTATTAAGACAAGGATTTAACACGCATCTAAAAATAAAACTACCAATATTCTTACAGCTAAAAACATTAAATATATTCACATGAAAATGTAACGATGTTTGAAAAATATACTTGCCATGTTTTAAATATTTTTGTTCTGTCCTTCTAATACAATGTTCGCCAATTAATATAATTTAACAGAATTTCAATATTTAAAAGATGTATTAAACATGCGTTCGCCACTCCATACATAAGAATTAAATTTTGAAGTTACTCACAACCAAAAGAATGCATGTATAATTTTGACGAAGCCGAAAAGTCAGTAGACGACCGCCTCCAAGACGCGGAACCGAAGAAGTATTTCCTGGTCAGTAGCGAGAACAATGTCCCTCCACTTCTTCCAGTACGAACGCTCTTGCTCGAGGCACACGCGGAAAGATCATGTGATGATGACGTTGGTGACGTTGCCACAACCTAAGCGCCGTCTATGCTGTCTGAGCGCACACATCTTGGTGAGAGCTGTACTAATGTCTTGCAGCGGGTAAGGAGTCTTGTTTCATTGGTTGCTGGCTTGGTTGTAGCAGGGGCCGAATATTGTACTCAATAACTGCAGAGTGATGTTATATAATTGCGGCACATACCTGCTATAGCAGCTACTCAAACTTGGAGAAGGTGCCACAATCGACTCAAAAGATAAATAAATCACACTTCAAACATTAAAAGGAGCTTTGTCTTCATCTTGCAGTTTTCAAACTATTTGAATGTTAAAAACTCCCATTGTGGTGCAAATTTTAAACATTTTGGGATTTGGCATCATATATCCTGACATCATAATAAATCAAATTTACCATTGGAATATTTTAAGCAATAAAATTGACGGTATGTATGTTAAATAACTAAATTTACCTCTAAAATTAAACAAATATAAAGAATAAATTTATAGTTTTTGCTACAGAATACTCATTACATTTAAAAACTATTCGATAACCTTTTAAACCGGTATTCCTGGGATGTAAATATGAAATTCTAGTAAAAAATGAGAAAACTGCACCGCAGTGAGCTTTTTTTCTTCTTTTTGTATAGAAGAGAACAAAAACTTTTTTCTTTATATAAGCGTATTTCAATTATATATCTAAACTTTAGGAATAATGTTCTATATAATGCTTGTATTACGTGAAAAAAAATCTGACGTGATTTATCCACATGACCTCTATCCTCTATAATTTATTAGTGGGTATACAGACTATTCCTACCAAGCTTATTTTTCTATCTACTTCAATTTAATCTAAATAAACCTTTGCATAAATAGCTACATTACACATTGCCTGATGCTACAAAAAAATTATTTGAAGTAAATTGAGTGCTTTAAAGAGAGAAATATTTTTGTGCAGTATGTTTTCGTCTATCGCTTAACATTTATCAGTTATACAAAATTATGCGAAATTTATTTGTCATGTAAATATCTTTAATATTTATATTGTATTTAAATAAAGCTCATTAGAGCCATTTTTTTAGAAAATCAATATTTTCGAAAAGAATTGCATCTAAAGAGTAGTTGGGGTGGGAAAAGTTTCTTGAAAATCTGAGTGTTGCATCTTTAGAAGATACTGAACTTAAATACTAATTTTGGTACTTAGCCAAATATTCGTTTCTGAGCTACGCTGTTCGCAGACACACAGTCACACATGGACATGTTTACAAAAGTGTTTTAGTTGGATTCAGGGGGCCTCAAATCATGTATTTCCGTGAAATCTCAGCATGGAATTTTTGAGTGGAATGAAATAACTTCTGTACCTACTATGTACGCAGTAGATAAAATAATAATAAACTCTCTTTAATATTTTCTTATTTGCATGTTATTTTTCCCTTAAGAAGACGGTAACTCTATACTTAAGTTTAATTAAGATCGTCCCTATTAATAAACAATATATAACAGTTCTCATATACTGAAATGCAAAGCAGCTGAGTGAACAGTATTAGGCAGCTATAGGATTCGGGAAGCCGTGCAGCTGTGCGCAGAAAATTGGTGGCCATCGACTGGTTTTATAGATGGCACAGTGTGTAAATAAAGCCTGCCTGTGTAATGAATAATAAAATAAGCCATTTTGCAAATGAAAACACCATTAGCCAGAATATTAAATTATATACAGCAGACTCCAGAGATATTCATATTGGGCATGTTTGGTTTTAAAATACAATTTCTGAAATGCAAGCAATCGCAGACAAAAAATTCTGATGCGGTACATTCACGTGACTTTCTCTACCCTCATCGTTTAGTAGTGGATGTAAAAGCAGTTCTTACTGAAGCTTATTTTTCTATATACTTTAATTTAATCTAAATAAATCTTTGCAGAAATAGCTACATTACACATTTCGTTATAGACACAAGGAGAACACGATAATCAAATGTTTAAGAACTGGACGCTATATGCTGGCCTCATAATTTCATACTCTTTCCATGACATCGTAAGAAACAATCGTACATCGATGGGAATTAAGAGGAAAGACGAAGTATTGAACAATGCAAACCATTAGTAACGGATATATCGAAAATGACGTATGCTACAAACACATTTATTTTAAATAAATTGTTCATTTTAAATAGATCTACATTTTGTGCAGTACGGTATCCTAGTACCTTAGCATTTACTAGTTATATAAGATTATGCATAATGTTTTTTGCAAATGAAGTGGAATTCGCCGAAAAGTTCAAGATACATTTTATTTTTCGTGTAAATGTTTTTAGCATATGGTATTTTAATCAGAACCTTTAGATCCATTTTTTAGAAAATCAAAAATTTTTAAAAATCTTTAGTGTAATAGTCTGGTGTGTTGGGGACTTTCTTGAAAGTCTTCGTGTCGCATCTTCGGAAGGTATTGAACATAAATACCGAGTTTGGTATTTATCCGACTTTTCGTTTTTTATTTAGGTTGTTCACAAACACACACACGCAGAACTTTTTCTAAAAATGCTTTTTCTGGACTCAGGGTCTTCAAAATATTTATTTCCGCGGTATATTGGCATAGAAGTTTTGGATAAAATACAGTACTTCCCGTACATACTATATGTAGTAGAGAAAGTAAAAGTGTGGTTTTGCATTCTCATGACCTTCCTTACTACTTCTTCTATAAATTATTCCTAGAAAAGCTTATTCTTGTATCCTTTGCTTATTGATCGAGTTTTACTACACATTTACACGTAGGAAGGACATAATGGAATGAAGCGATAGTCAATTTTTTAAAAACTGGGCGTTATGTGATGGCCATAAAATTGCATACAATTTACCACAAGAGAAAGTATAAACATTTGAAAATTCATACCAATAGTAAGGAATGTTTTGGTAATGCATAAAGCCACAAACATTTTTGACATAATTTGTGTGCTTTAACGAAATATAGGATTTGTCTAGTAAGATTTTTATCTATCCCTTACGTAAGAGTCTTCTCAAATGAATGAATACTCTTAGGAGATTGTTCCCGGAAAATTCAGGTAGCCCTGTAGCTCTGGGGATAGAGCATCAGGCTGCTGTGCGGAGGGGGAGGGGTTTCGCGGTTTCGATTCTCGACTTGGAAAGTGGGAATTTTTCTCTAGCCCAGATTATCCTCTATCCCTCCCAGAGTCTGGAGTATGCATGGGAGTGTGAATGTGTTGTATAACTGATGTATAAAAAACCCAAAGACAGAAATCCAATGGCAGTATACGAGTTAACACCACTGCTGATGCTCCAAAATGGCTGTCGATATGACCATTGTAGTTAAAGGCGGTGAATAAATGGAACAAAGAAACAGAAAATTCAGTATATAGATATTTGTTAAGGAAGATTCTAAAATATATATTTTAATAAGATAAATTATGTATATTTTTGAGAAAGTAATAAAAAAATTACAAAACAAAACAAAGGGTAAAGGAAAACGTACGGAAAGACAGACGGGGCCCCGAAACAGACAAAAGCGTCTCAAATAGGGGCACAACGTACGCGATTGCATCTACCGTGACTCTTGGGAGGGAAGGACGAAGAGAGAGAGAGAGACCCGAAGGTCAACCACTCAGGATTACGATGGACGCAATCATGGTCGGAGTCTCTAACTTGTTAAGTTCCAATACATCCGATCCAAAAGTTGCTAACCTGCCCCCCTCAGGGGCGCCCGCCCGAGAGCACCAGCAAGCCGATCCTAACTGAGCAATTCCGCAAGACGTCATAGAAGAAACCTCTCCAGAGCGCACAGCCACCGCCCAGCCGCAACCTACCGAACGCCGTCGCCTAGTTCTATAACCCTGAAACACATGACCAAGATGATGGGCACAGGAAATGACGGGCAGATAGGTCGTGGTATAAAATGAATCACCCCAGCATTCGTCAGCCCAGCCCAAGTCCTCCTGAATACGAGTCGAACACGTTACCTGGTATCATCTCTCTCGATCCATGTAAAGGGTAGTTGGGGTTTGAGGGGTTTTAAAAACGTTAGTGTCGCATCCTTGGAAGAAGCTTTTCTCGGTCACACACACAAACCAATACATATAAACCTTTTTGGTTTTGTTTTATTCAGGGAGCCTCAAAACTACTCTTTCTCGTTACCGAATTTATGGATGAAGTGCAATACTTCCTCTACCCACTATGGTACATTTGCGTTGCATATATTATTGGTTACCTTTTAGGGCTTAGGAAACTAATAAAATTAATTAAAAAATGGTTAAGTGTAGATTTTGTTTTACTCCACCCTCTTACTGATTGACTTAATCTGGAGGAGAGTGCAAGATATGCAAAGGAATTTTCTGATCATGGTTAAGGGGTAGCGGCCAGACCGAAAGTAAGAACTAGGAATGACCCCAAAGCATTTGTTGAAAACACGTGTCAAGTCTTATATTCTGGGTTTATTTGGCAAAATGTTATCTTATTGGATACAGCCTGAATTACGAAATTATCAGTTCCCATGCAGTTGTAAATTGGACTACAATATTACGTAAGATTAATAAACAGAAAGGTATAATAACGTCACTTAACTAATGCTGGAATTACAGACGTTTTAACTGTTCACCTCAATCTAGCCTAAAATGAATAAACCTGACTTACATAAGTTCCGTGAGGCGGTAAACGAATAATTAACAATAGCAAGCCTAAAATAAGCTTTACACACATAAAAATTAACTATTAAAGCTAACATGTACGCTTTAATAAATTCTGGAAAGAAGTTAATAATTTTAAGAAACATCCGCATTTAACACATTCACATAAACTGCCAATTGTGTAGTAATTATATAAATGCTATAGTTGCTTAAAAGCATTAAGAAATACTCCCGAGTTAAACTAACATGAAGATATAAAACGGTGTGATATTTGGAAATTGTGTACCTTAATCCACATAACCAGAATACAATTATAACAAAAATGACATTTAGAAAAAAGAAACATAAGTCCCGACTCTAGCTCCATTAAATATTTCCTTGCATACAAATCTAATTCCGGTCTGGTAGGCTCGTGGTGAGATTAAGTGAATTCTTCTATGTACCTAGCCTTGGAAGGGCTTAAGCATAGGGATGATGGATCTATTGTAGGGTGTGAGTTTGGTGTTGATGTGAGTGTGATGGGAGTTAGCGCTATGTTTTTATAGGGTCCTCAATGGCTGCCTTTTCAGGAGCAGCACCAGTGTCCTGCTCCGCTGGTGTTTGTTCTTCCTTAAATTCTGGTTGGTATAATTTTGATTGACCACTTCCATGGGGAGGGCTTGCATATAAGACGGCAGGTAGCGGAATAAATCACAACGGGCGAGCCCTACGAAAATATCGGTCAGAAGCCCTCTAAGCAAATACAAAATTTCATAGCTTATCACGCCATTTGACAACTCACCATGTCCCTTGGCACAGGCAAAGGAAGAACACGCTACCCCACCCCGTGAGACCCAAAGCAACCCAAACACTGACGCGCAACGAGCGGGGGGCAATAAAATTTACAAGAAACATGATGCCACCCACCGCAATGTAATGCAACCATTTAAAGTTCAAAAAAGATGTGCGGTCCACACAGTAAGATAGATATATTACTTTAAAAGTTTGATTACGAACATGCCTATTTGCTTTTTTATCCCTCCGCCTCAGTTTTATCATGATTGTGTTTCTTTTCGCTATGTTAACTTACTGTATTTTGTGTCTTCAGGGTATCATAATACATATTTTTATATGAATAGCGAGACTTCCACTTTCACCATTTCTGTAATGAAACGAAGCAAATTTGAATGGGAAAGGATTATAAAAGAAGAAAATAGCTTAGAGGGTTTCCTTAAGCACCTATCTGAAAAAAACGATGTGGCCCTCATCATAAGCACAAACATTTTAACGAATTGAAACTGAAATCTCTTCCGCTGTTAAAAATATATACATTTCTCCCTTTCACTTTACTCTCAAGCGGAGGCATTTCTCGAAATAGCTTTGTCACTTATTAAAATTGCAACCCTCTCTGTTAGTCACACTTAAGAAGGGATTACTTACTATGTTTATTTTGCGACACAAATATTGCTTTCATACTGGAAAACAAATCCTGAATGTATTAACTTTTCATTCATTTTCTGAAATGAAACTCATACTGACTAGCACTTCTTCATATGAATTGAAATCATCCTGCTATGCCCGGATTGCTATTTCTGCCTGAACATTTTAATATCTGCTATTTCTGCACCAATTGTAATTAATGTATTGAAATGGGGACGTCAATTTAATGCTTCATATTTTCTATCTTTCCCTTTACTGTTTTTACGGAGCTCTGTGATACTGAAGATAAGTTCTATGTTTCTAAAAACTGTCTGCAATGTAGATTGAGATTAATTAAAATTTTACCCAGTAATTTTTATTTCCTTTTTTGGCTTTTCTACCATGTACCTAGTAGGTAAAGAAAGTATTGCATTCCACCCAGAAATTCTATACTTCAAAGGAAATGCATGTTTGAGACACCCTAGATGCAAGTCTGTGTGTCTGTGAAGATACAAAACTTAGTGTTTTTTTGGAAAACACGAATTTTTTTATGAAAATTCCATTCCCAATTATCCTTCACATGATTCTTTCTATTATATTTACTTTCCCAAAAATGGCTCTTTTATAAAAATGTTTGAAAAATATTTACGTTACAAGATTTTCTTGGAATTAGCCTGTGAGGTCGTTTTTATTCGGAGGGAATTTTGAGTTGAGTTCATATTAACAGATAATCCATTAAAAGAAAAAAATCTGATGTGTTACACTCACATGACTTTCTCTACTCTTGTACAAACTATTTTTACAAACTCTTATTCTCCATATATTTCATATTAATCGAGATAAACATTTGCAGAAACGATCTTTTGACATGTAAAGAGGATTACATTTTACACATAGCGACCAGTTCTAAAAATATTTGACTATCGCTTAAGGCGTACTATGTTCCCCTTGTTTTGTAATTGCAAGGGGAATATAGAAATACAGTAGCCTTTAAGCATCGCCATATCTCTTAATAGCTGGTTGATATGTGCAGCACCATTCTCTTTGCCACAGATTAATACTCTTTGTATATCCAAGACAAAAAAATAATAACTAATTCCCATTTGAGAAAATAAGTATTGAAAAATTTAAGGGAATAACAAGAAATATCTCGAAAATGGTTCACTCAATAACAAAAATGTATATGACATAAATTGTGTATTTTAACGTGATCTACATTTTTTGTCTGGTTAAATTTTGTCTACCTCTTATGGTTTTCCAGTTATGTAAAAGTCGTTCACAATGAATAATACTTTTGGAGACATTCCCAGAAAATTTAAGGTATACATTTTATTTGTCATGAAAATATCTTAAACATATGCAATTTTAATCAAAATGTTGAGAGCCATTTTTGAGAAAATTAAAATTTTCGAAAAATGTTCCATTTAAAGTGTAATCTGGGGTGGGAAATTTCTTGAAAATCTTCGTGTTGCATCTCTGGAAGATGCTGAACCTAAATACCAAGTTTGGTGTTTATCCGACTGTTCGTTTCTGAGTTATGCTGTTCACAGACACACACAGAGACACACACAAGGGCATGTTTCCAAAAATGCTTTTTTTTGGATTCAGGGGGTCTCAAAACATATATTTCCTGTGAAATCTCGGTGTTGAATTTTTGGGTGGAATTAAATACTTTCCCTACTTACTATACGTAGTAGAGAAAGTAAAAATCAGATCTCTATAAAACGCAGTTTATTTCAAACAATCTGTCTGTGGCATATTTCCTACGTATCTATATTTAATATATGGGGCAGTTGTTAGATCCTCAATGACGTATGCGGAGTTCTGGAGTGGAAGCCCATGGAAAGGCTAGATCAAGCAAGAACAAGTTTTTTAAAACGTATCTTGCGTGTGGGAAGAGATACGGCAATGGTGCATACAGCGATAAAATTTAACGTAAGGTACAGCGATCAAGTATTGGATTAGAATTTATGAGAGGAGATGAACCACTTATGAGAACAGTGTGCTATAAGGAACAGCTTTCTTAGAATGGCAGGGGACAAGACTGGGAAGCGAAAATCAAGCGAGGGCTAGGAAGAATAGGGATGGGTAATATTTTGTTTGAAGGAACTGGAAATAGAGTGAATGTGAGGAGTAAAGTGCAGAAGCGACTGAAAGATTTAGATCATCAGCAGACACTGTTACAATATAATGGGAATGTGCCATTAAGCCTACAGTCGAAACTAAAATCACAATGAGGTATAGAACAATATATTGTCCAGAAATAGTCAGCAAACAAAGCTCAGGATGGGATCAAATCTATTATTAACGGAGGCGGCATAAGAATCTGTCCCCGTGTAGAAACAAAGCAACTGGTATTCATATTCAGGCACATTGTACTAAGACAGAACAATTCAGGAGAAAGTAACTGCCAGGTTCCTTTGTTAACTCGAGGAGAGGATCACAGACTTGTTGGAACTTGCTAGTTTGGATAGGGATGAGGAGGGGGGAGCAATTTGTACATTTTTACAAAAGGCTATGCAGCTCTAATTGGAGTGTAAGGAAGAGGGACAAGGCTGGGAGGGGGAGGTTTAGTGGGCTTAGGAGCTAGTACTTGTTTGTTTTGTAAACAATAGCATATGCTTGTGAACAAGTTATTTTTCCTTATGTCTTGTAGGATTTTTTGGTAGTTTCTGTTTTTTCTTTCAAATTCCTATAAAATATCATTAGCTTTAAAAGCACAGTGTGATGAATATGGACTACAGTGTATTATATAAGCACGTACGGTCTATCTTTCTCATGGGATGTATGGAGTTTGAACATGTAAAATTTTAAGAGCAATAAATACACCACTCTACTCTAATTTCAGTTTGTGACACAAAGGTTTTCAAGAAACTCCGCCTACTTTGTATATCGTGAATTTTCCGTTACCTTTTAGTTTTCATAAATCCCTGTAAATGTAAAATGTTTAGGAAAATAAAATGTATATCTTAAACTTTGCTGCAATAACCTGCGAAGACATCCTCATTCTGAATTATTTCATTATACTTTGTGAACCGAAAAAAAAGCTTTCGTATGAATAGTTTTATATACATTAATTAATGATAGAGCGTAGAGATTTTTTGGCACTCTTCTTCAAGTTAATTGTGACAAACTTTTGCATAAGTTCCATTACACATTTTATTGTAAGTGCAAAGGGGATAGCGATAGTCAAATACTTAATAGTGCATCGCTCAGGATCTTTCCATGACATCGTAAGAAATAACCGAATGACTATAGCACTTTAAAAGTATTTCATTAATAACGAGGCAGAGGAGTTTTAGTAAGTAAACAGAGCAATACTGTTATCGCACGTAGTATAGGTCAGCCTATTGTGACGGTTGCACTCCTCCCCTCCCCAACAAATAGTTTCGTTGCGACTGTTTCATATACTCGCTGCATATGCCTAAGTATACATAAAGCAAAGAAGAGCTTATACGCGAATTAGCACCATTTGTGAGTGAATATGGCAGGGAATCAGCACTAATGGCGAAACTATCAGATGTAACACAGAGCACAAAAGACGTTTAAACTCATGTTAAACCATACTGCATTTCAGAAAAACACAAGGAACATGCGACAATATTGGAAACAAACAATGAGGATAGTGGACCTTCAAAGTCCTCAATCTCAATCTACAGATCAGAATTTTGCGAAGATGTGCTTCATAAACTAATAAGAGCGGATATTGCTTTAAAAATCCGATTATATATCAATGATTTTCTCTACACTCTATCCTCCATTAATAGCGAGCATAAAAAATATTCATTTTCCCAACTGCTTCATAGCCGGAAAAGACTAAATTACTACAATCTTTATAGACTACATTCTTTATAGATATAAAGTGACAAGGTTTTAGACTACACGCTGGCCTTAAATTTCTATACTCCTTTCCATAACATCGCGGGAAACAACTGAAAATCGACAGTACTTTAAACCAATGGTTAAGTATTGAAACGATTTGAACCATTAATAACGTATAGCTATCTCAGAAATGGTTGATGTCACAAAAAATGTTATTTGAAATAATACTGTTTTCTGATTATTGCTTGACGTTTACTAGTTATACATGACGTATGAAATTTCTTCCGAAGGAAGAGGACTTTAGAGGCTTTCTCAAAAAACTCTAGACATAATTTTATTTATCATATGAATACCTTGTAAGTATTTTAACCAAAATCGTTTGAGCCATTTTTTAGAAAATAAAACATTTCGAGAAATATCCGACTTTCCGTTTTTGAGTTATGGTGTTCACAGACTGGCGAGCGCACACACACACACACACACACCCGCAGACGTTTTTGTAAAAAATGTGTTTTTATTCAGGAGTCATAAAACATGTATTTCCGTTGAAATATCGGTATCGAATTTTTGGGTAGAATGCAATGCTTTCTCTACCCACTATGTATGTGGTAGAGAAAGTAAAAACGTGCAACTTTTGAAGTGCTGGCTTCGTAGCACTCACAAACTTGTTGCACACTATCAATAGCTAAATATGCATTGGTTTATTTCTTCTAATAGTCCTTAATCCTGATTTACCTGCTTTCGAAGAAGGGTGTAGTGCCTTCAACTATTCATCGTATTTGTTGACAGAGAACACTGCAAGGTCGCAGCCACCTTTCTTCACCAACAGTAACCTGTGCGTTCCTAACTTGATTGCTTACTTACCAAGACCCCTCTGCCTGGTAATCACGGAAATAACGGAAATTTCCATAGATGATGCAAAAAAATGTTTTTTTCGAAACAAATTGTCTTCTTTAATAGATATGCTCAAGCTATCTCTAATGGTTTACCCGTTATACAAAATGGCCAAGTTAAATATTTTATATTATCCAAAATCGCTAGAGCCGATTTTGATAACATAAAATCCTTCGAAAAATCTTTCATACACAGGGTAGTTTGGGATGGGGGGAATTTTGCTTAAAATCTTCTTGTCGCATTTTTGTAAGATACTAAACATGAATACCAGTTTTGGTGTATATCTGGCTTTCATTTTTTATTTATGCTTTTCAAAGAAACAGATAAACATACACGGGAACAATTTTCTAAAATTCCATTTTTTGGATGCAGGGTACCTCAAAACATGTATTGGCGCTCAAAGCTTGACATAGAATTTTTTTCTCTTATCTACAATGGATAGGTTACAGACGAACTAATAGGCGGCGACTGACTCACTTTAATTTTAAAGAATCTGATAATTATAAATAATCTGGAACTATTAGTAAAGTAAAGCTAATTTATAGCATTGTATTTTATAGTTTAATATCTGGCAATTATTTCAGTGCGTTGTAAAATCATTAAGTGGAAATAATACAATGCTATATTTTTATGCGTTAAAGTTTGAGGTAACTCGGCGAACGTTTTTTACAAACAGAAAAAAGAAAAAAACTTACAGCTGAACTCTGATAAAGGCAGAAGAACGTCTCAAAAGCCCGAGGCATTGGATCTCTTCGCAAAGTTAAACGTACATTTCCCTCTGTAGTTAAATATTTTATGACTGCAGGCCTAAAATGTCTACCAATTACCACAGAATTTTCTTTTAAGTGTTTTAAAGTGCTGAAATGTAATCCCAGAATACGAGTATTTTATTTTCTCATTCTCTCGAGACTATTTTATACAAAGCAAAACTCCTTAGTTAAAATGTGTGTGAAGTTTTAGACTTCAGCAGAAGCTAAGTAAGTGGCATATGCCCAGATATGTCATTAGATGATTATAATAATTGTTTTCAATTTCTCTACTACATTAGTAAGCAAAGAAATAATGGCATTCCATCCAAAAATTCGATGCCGAGATTCCTTAAAAACCTTATGTGATACAGTCGCATAAATTTCCCTATCCTTTATCGTTTATTATTGGGTATACAAACTATTTTTTCTCAAGCTTATTTTTCCATCTACTGCATTTTAATCCAAATAAACCTTTGCAGAAATAGCTACATTACACATTTCGTTATAGATACAAGAGGAACAGTGCTGGTCAAACAATTTCAGCTATATCCATGCAATTGCGAGAAATAACTGAACTTAAAGGGAATGACTAAGTTATGAACAATTCGAAATTATTAACCGATATCTCGAAAATGGCTTATACCACGAGAAACGTATTTAAAATAGTTTTTTTTAAAGATATCTACATTTTATGTAGTACTTTTCGTCTATCGCTTCGCGTTTATTAGTTCCTAGACTATTCCTAGAAAATTCAAGTCATGCACTTTATTTGTCATGTATATATCTTGAATATAAGGTGTTTTAATAAAAGTCGTTATAGCCATTTTTATAATACAAACAATTTTCGAAAAATGTTCCCTCGAAGGTGTAGTTTGGGATGGGAGATTTTATCGAGAATCTTCGTGTCACATCCTTGTAAGGTACAGAACGCAAATAGCAAGCTTGGCATTTATCGGACTTATCGTTTTTGAGTGATGCTGTTCACAGATACACAGACACTCACAGGGATATGTTCCAAAAAAAAATTAATAATATGGGTTCGGGGTGCCTCAAAAAATGTATTTCCTGGCGAAATCTTTGTATATAATTTCTTGATGGAATACAATACCTTCTCTACCTACTATGTACGTAGTAGAAAAAATAAAACAGCTTCAGAGAAAGGTATGTGTGTTAACAGGTTAACTCAAAAGTCGGTTACTAACAACTTGGGATTTAATTTCAATATATTTCAAAGATTTGACCCGAAGATATTAAAACTTTCTTTACCCAATTTTGGACAATTTTAATTATTTTTTATTTTTTCAAATTAACTACTACCGTTTTGATTAAAATATCATTGTGTGCTTTAACAAAATCTTCATTTTTTGAACCGTAAGATTTTGTCTATACTCAAATTATATAAAAGTCATTCAGAATGAAGAATAATTCACCGGCTATTCACAGAAAATTCAAGATATACATTTCATTTGTTATGGAAATGTCTTAAGCAGGTAGTTAAGTTTCAAAATAGTTGAAGCATTTTTGAGAAAATAAAATATTAAGGTTTTTTCACATAAAGGATATTTTGGAGTTGAATTTTCTTGAAAATCTTCGTATTGCATGCTTAGAAGATGCTGAATTTAAATACCGAGTTTGGTTTTGAACAAGAGTTTTGGTTGTTTAATTATGCTGTTCACGGACAGACAGGCGCACACATGTTATCTTCTACAAATTATTTTTGAGATTCATGGAGCTCAAAAACGTGTATTTCCGGTGATGACATTTTGGCATCGAAGTTTCAGGTGGAATGGAACACTTTCTCTAGCTGATTAGTATGTGGTAGAAAAAATAAAAATCGAAAGGGGAAAAGGAAATCCTGGAGAATTGCATAGTTCTAATGTATCTTCCAAATTTGCGAGTTCCTTCCTGAGCAATGATACGACATAGTTTCTTTGTGAAGATATTTACAGATTTGCAATCATTGTATTTAACGGTATACATACCGCGTAGAAGGGAAGTCATCTAATTAATTTAAAGCAGTTACAGATCTTATTATTTTGAGCATGTTTTTTTATCTTTTCATCTTTTTTATGGTCATTTTCTGGGGTAATATTTTAAGTTTTTCAAGAACACAAAACACACTCGCGTTCTATAACTTTATACATGTTCTCTAAACACCTATTACCCTCATTGCGTTAGTATGTTCCTCCGTAATTCAGCATATAAAGGTCAAGAACGACTGTATTAAAAGTTTACGCTCAACTTAAGAATACATGGACGGGTGCAAATATAACAAGTTTAAAACAGGATCTTAGGTCTAGGAAGTAATATTGAGTCTGTGCAAGTGGTAGAGGATCATTCAGCTGATATTAGAGATGTGGTCAGCTTCATGTTCCCCCCAGACGGAATGTTGGTTTCCTACAAATGGCTACTTAGCATATCCCTAAGTTCCTCATTATCGTGAGTAGGCACTGGTCCTAGGTTGTAGGTTTTACAACTGAGAGTGCTGTGGAAGGGATGGAGTGAAGGAACCACAGGAGGATACAGGCCACAGAGACACGCGGTAGACCCCAACAATTTCAGTTTCGAAGACCCGTCCCACTGCTGGAGTTGCCTAGAGAGGGTGATAAACGTTTGTAAACCAAGAAGCCCTCTATTGTCACGTGGATCACTCTTTCCTTTGAGCATGCGTCCACACCATCTATCCGACACCGCTATAGGCCACAAAACTTAGAGACACGCGTGAAAGATGAAAGAGACAGACTGAAGGTGAAATGAATGGAAGGAAATCGTAGTATATGAGAAATTGCTCCAGAATTCCCCTATCGACCAGGGAAAACCGCGAAAAGCCCAAGGTTACAGTGGGTGGTTAATGGAAATCGAACCCGATTCGTTCCAAAAGCGAGCCTCACACGTTACCGCGGAGACATCTCGCTCGGTAGGCACTAATCCTACACATGGGCCAAAATATCACTACCCTCATGGATGGTCTAACTCACGAGCATTCCCTAAGTGGGAACCAAAACGCTACACTTCGACCTTACGTTCCGTGGTGCAGTACTGTCTACGTATACGATGTTCAAAATATATACAATAATTAAAGTTGGGCAAATTGGACTTACTTATATTTTTTAAGATTCTCTAACTGTTTTACCTTGTGAAATGTCTAATGTGTATTCGGTGCCCATAGTAACTGACAAGGTTTTTGGTAGAGAATCCGTGTCAGCAGCTTGAAATATTGTATAACAGAGTAAGTATTTTAACCATTAAATCGTAGAAGCTTGGAAAATGTTAATAGTTAAATATAAATCAACTCCAGGTTTCGCTCTAATAAATAGAGACGTTCCTATGTAAGATTTACTACTGTCAACAGAAAATAAGTTTTTGTTTGTGAATATCGGTCAGATGTGTATTATAATTTGAAAATATAGTAGTTTGGTTTTCTGAAAAATTCTGATGTGATACATTCACACGACATTCTCTACTCTGTATCATTTATTAGTGGCTATACAAACTAGTCTTGCTAAATCATTTTATATCTACTTCATTTTAGTCCAAATAAACCTTTGCAGAAATAACTACATTACAATTTCGATAGAGATACAAAGAGAACAGAATTGTCAAATGTTTAAGAACTAAACGCTATACGCTGGCCTTAAAATTCCATACTGTTTCAATGGAATCGCGAGATACAACTGAATTTTGATAGCGCATTTAAAAATGACTTAAATATTGAGCAATTTGAACAAATAATAACGGATATCTCAGAAATGGCTGATGCCACACACAAAACAAATTTGAACAAATTGTTTTAAAGAGATTTACATTTCTGGTGTAGTGCGTTTTCGTCCATTGCTTAAAGTTTACCAGGTATACAAAATTCCCTGTGAATTCCTTCCGTGGACTTCAAGGACTATTTCCAGAATATTTAAGATATACATTTTATTTGCCATGTAAACATACCAAATATGTAGTATTTTAATCAAAATTCCTTGACCTATTTTTAGAAATTAAAAAATTTCGAAAAATTTTAAATGCAAATGGTACTTCTTGAAAATCTTCGTGTTGTCACTGGAAGGTACTTCGATAAGTAGTACGTTAACTGAATTTTTGAAGCCACGCAATGGTGCAACAATTTTGAAGCACTAACTGCTTCTGATGTTGATGTCGGTATCTCTTAGCTCATAGCTCGTTCTGTTGTCTCATGCACCTGCTTCTTCAGTGGTAGAACTGTGAGTACCTTTTTAGTGTGTGCGAGGATGTAGCAAAAGCATAACATCAATTTAAATTGACTGAGAAGTTTAATGTGAGCTAATACTTGAACTATTGAAGCCTGTTGTGGACTGTTCGAAGATAAAGAATGAAACCGATTATGAATCGTAGCACTCGATACTATAACAATTGAATTATATCAGCTAACTTCTGCAGTATTAGTTTAGTTTGAAATAACTGTTTCCGTACTAAAGGAAACTAGAAGCGTAACTTGACGTGAGTCGCTAAACTGCTTACCGGCATAACTCCTTGCGATGGCCGCTAAATCTTAGTCACACAAGCGTGTCACTGGACGCTTAAAATAACATGGGTCGTCACAAGTACCTAAAGTGACGAATGTATGCAAGAATGAATTTTGCCCAAACGAATGTGTCTGATTAGATTGTACGCTCTTATCTTACCTAAGCTCCACCTAGTTTAGAACTACTCCTACCAACGTTACTTCGTACGCGGAGCCAATACTTAAGAATCATACGTGAGCGTCTTCTTGTTGCTATGCTCAACATGAACTTATAAACCAAACTGCATTCCAAGAATCCTTAGTCTAATGCGTTTGCTATTTCGGCTATTACCAATAGTTTTGCTCGCTAATTAGCATTTCCTCGAACAAATCTTCCAACTCTAGCTTGTTACATTATACATTAGTTTAATATACGGAAATTATTTATAGCAATTGCTTCTTTAATTTAATATTATGTAATTATTTAATTACTTAGGTGTTCTTGACAGTAAATACGGTATCAAAATAAATATACAGTGTGGTGTTGATCCGACTTTTTGTTTTTGAGTCGTGCTGTTCACAGACATACACACATGGACATAAAGTAAATATAGCGAAAGGCAATTGGTTTTTTTCAAAAATCTCATTGCCGAAACATGGATTTATATTACTATAAGATACATAGTTAATTTAATTTTGTGTTTTAAATATTCCATTGACCATTTATTTCATCAGCCTATCATTCAATTTTGACCAATACACAGTCCGTGTCAGAGCTATCACTGACATCTTATTGAAACCACACTGTTTCACCTAATTCGCATATTTTTTGGTAATTCTCGCCGCTAAATCGCATTTTTTTCTCGTTTGTAAGCTAAAGAAACGAAGTAATCTTCCCTAAAGAAATACAAGGCCGTGTTGCCTTATGATATTGGATTACTTCTTCTTTAACGAATTACCCTCCTGTTTGTAGGATCTACATCCCCAAAGACTTACAATCCAATGCCTTGATCAGTAGCCTGTTGAGGAACAAGCAAGCTCTGGATCATAGCATATCCAGGATGGGGTTCAGCCCAATGCCTGGAATGGCGTTGAAGAAGAAGAAGAAGAAGAAGGGAAGGGAATATATTGATGAAAGGGATGATAGGAAAATTCACGGATCAAATTATTTAACCCAGCATTCGTCTATCGACGAAGGAAAACCGCAAGAAAATCCGTTAGTGATCGACACCTGGGATTTGAACACGGGACCTCCCGAATGCGAGCCAAAGATGTTACCGCCTGAGCCATTCCGCTTGGTATATTGATTTACAGTAAACAAAAATAATACTACATAAAATACCTGTGTTGTTCACATTTTTAGCATTATAGACATTTATTCAGCAATTATCAAATTTCACATCTCACTCGGTTATTAGTCCATATTATAATAGTTCGAGCACGACAATATCGAGCTCGCTCATTGTGCTGCATTATCCTACTTTTAAAAATGTCACCGCCCTTACCATTTTCTGACACAATTGCATTTTTGTCGGGATTTTTTAACTACTTATAGGTTTAGAAATGGCCGCCTTTCCAATATTTTAATTGTGAATATCCAGAATTTAGTGATATCCTTTACGGAAGTGGACACCATTACTTTATTAAAGGTACCCAGAGGTGAAATTTCTAAAACTTTTTATGTAAATATTTTTAATACTTTGTCACATGCTGCCCTAATACAATTGTAAGTGTGTTTTAAATTTCATGTACACTGTCGTGCATAAAAGGCGTCCCATTCTCCTAGATCGCCATAGTGTTTTCTCTCGGTAAGGTTCTCTATGTGACTGGTCTGAAAAACATTTCAGGGAAATTATGTAACTAACCAATTAACGAAATTTATACTCCATTTGAAACGAAAAGGTGATTCAGATGAACTCTGTGCAAGAATTTGCATGGTTTGGCACATAAGGAAAGGCTAAACCAATTACAAATAATTCGGCCTTCTAGAGGAAGGGGCGAAGAATTATTTGCACGTGTGGTTAAAACGTATGACAGCTGCGACGTTTAAATATATGAGAGCTTTCATCAGCGACATGGAAACGAAGGTTAAGTTGTTGCTGCTACTAAAGGCATTAAGAAAACAGTAGTGTAGCATGAAAATATAGCGTTTAAGTTGTAATGTTACCCTCAGCATTTCGAACATACCAATAGTCTATTTTATAATTAGACTGACATCCAAATTATGGTGTTCACAGCAGGAAAGTGGAACAAACTGTTACCAATTGATTTACTCCACGTGAAAAAGATACTCTGGTGGCTTTGATTGGCTAAAGATACGAATGGATTCCTACTGCATGGAGTCGGAAAAGCTACGAACTCTGCTTCAGCCAATGTGACATCCTTCAATATATTTGCATGACAAATAACATTTATATCTTTAATTTTCTTGGAAAGTCTGTGAAGGCCTGTTTATTCTGAATGGCTTAGTATCATTTGTGAACCTTAAGAGATACATAAAAGCTTACTACGCAAAAATATAGGTCTCGTTAAAGCACACTATTTATATAAAATCCATTGACTTTTTGACAATAAAAGCTGTATAGAAAAACTGTATTTGTATGAATAGTTTGTAAGAATGAAACGAGAAAAAATCACGTGAATGTAGCACATTAGCTTTTTGTATATAAAAACCCAATTTTGAATGTTTTTTTAAACTTTTCAGCCAATATCAGCTGAGGTACCCTTCTATAAATACAAAAAAAAAGTTTTACACAACCAAAAACTCGTTTTCTGAATAGTTCTGCTAAATAAGGACCAAAGGTGACTTCATGATGACTGATGAGTTTGTGTTGGCTAATAAGAAAACGTGCCAGTGAACATCGGACAGAGTCTGCCACTGTGGTCTGGTGGTTAGCAGGCAAGAATGCAAATCCAGAGGTCCTGGGCTTGATTCCCGGCTGGAGGATTGGAATTTTTCTTTATCCAGGATTATTCCCCGTCATCCCTAGTGTTTGGAGGTATGAGTGAGACTGTAAATGTGTGTGTGTGTGAACTTAACGTTTAGACAAAAGAAACTAGTGTTAACAAACCCAAAGATACACAATAGTAAACGAGTGAACATTCATTGTCGATGATCAATGGTTCCTAAGACAAAGCCTCCGATATTCCCTGAGGACGTTAAGGCGGCATATGGAAAAAAAATAGACAGAAGAAGAGAAGGTAAAATCAGTACTCATTGTTTAACTGGTTTAAGCAAAGATGTTGTAATGGCACTTGGCATGGGAGGGGAGTGTTTGTGGAGTGAAACTGTCCACTGCGTGTCATGGCTGAGAGGGAGAGATGGAGAGATGAAGAGAGACGCTCTCTGTTGGGACTTATACTGCTTGTCTCTACTTGTCTGGAGCAGAAGTCAGTTAAGAGAGAACAAAAACGCCAAATTACTTAAATTACTGGGGAGAGTGAAGAAGTTGCTTACCGTAATAATTCTACTTTTGTTCCTGGTGGTGCCTTCAGCTGAAAGTGTTGATTAGTCATATATACCATTTAAATTATGTAATACCTTCCCTTCTATACAGCCCATAGAACAAAACTCTAACTCCAAGTTTCTGTTTACCTATGGGATCCATATTTTGTCTCGTTTAAATTAACATGTTAGCAATTTATTCCTCTGAAATCCAGATACGGTCTATAAACTTTGCTATAAACTGTAAAGGAGTGGGCAAGAATGCAAGGACCAGGTAGAGGCTAAAATGTTTACGTAGGGTTATATTCAGCGTCTATTGGGTGAGCAATTCTTAGAGGGGCCGGCGAGGCTGGTTCCTATGTCGGTGAGCGGGTAACAGGAAGTCCCCAGTAAATACATTACGGTTTTTTGCAAGTTACTTTTAACCTACACAACCCAAAACACTTAAAAAGAAATGTAGTAGTAGTAGTGGTGGTATTTATTAAGTATTTAGTATTACATTAATTGCATAACACAGTCGCATGGGTCATAAGACCGTACATGCTCTCTAGATAAATACCTGGTCTGTATACGTGACTTGCAGTATCAACCAGAAAACAACTATTTTTTTACAATCACCGCACTATATACATACATACATATAAAATTGAAAAAAACCACACTGAATCACACACTCAGACACATACACACACACACACAATCGCGCACAAGTACTCAAGCACCACGTATGTTTAAAGATAAATTACATAAACACCTTATCTCTTAGTACACGTACTTCCATTAAGTATGTGCCCAAGCTTGGCCAGTTTTGGCTGTTAAGAATCATGTCCCAGCATGCTGCCCTCCGTCTGTTGGAAGCCAAAAATACTTCCGGTAATAGTTTTTTCCTAATACCCTCCGTCTGCACGCATGCTGCCAAAATATGCGTCCAGTCTTCTTGTTCCCCGCATAATGGGCAAATCCTTCTGCCATCGTCATCAACAATCTTGCGAGCTTTCCACCCTCCCAACCTAAGCCATGCTATTCCAGTCCTCTGTTTTATACTCAATTCCAAAATATATGTTTCCTTACCCCACCTAGTTTTTATTTCATTTTGTAGCTCCAATGTTGATCTTTGTCTACATTCAGATTCGATTTTCTGCCTGTTTATATCGCATAGTCGTCTTTTGACCTTTCTTACAGCACTGTGTGTATTTTCATTACCCCTTTGACAGATATCATTTAAGCCAATAAAAAAGAAATGTAAATTACTCGCATATAATAAGCCTGTTGCAACTCCTCCCTCCTTTTTTCAAGTATTTCTGGCAGCTACTTAGAAAATTACCCATTACACTTGAGAAATGATTCTTCGCGAATGTTATGTTTAAGTTCATCTAAAGTGTGTGGATTTATTTTTAAATTTTCTCTTTATAATGCCCACACCGATATAAAAATCGCAGAAGGTTAAGATCAGGGGAACCAGGAAGCACTAAAATAGAAAGTTTACAAATCAAATCTATACATTTCAGATGAACCTAAAAATAACATTTTTCAAGAAATTGCTGCCAGTTTTAAGAGACATCTTTAGAGTGTAATGGGCGATTTCCTAAGCAAGTGCGAGAAATGCTTCAACACGAAGGAAGGCAGTTCCAACTTTTCCTTGCTTGTTATATGTGAATAGTTTACTCTTCTTTTTAAGTGTTTATGTTTTGTGTGTTGAAAATAACTTGCGCGACAAACGATTCCATATTTACTGCAGACTTTCCTATCACCTGTTCCACCGAAACAGCATCGAGCCTCACCGGCTGTCCGCACGCCGCGAAACCGGTCCCGTAAAGGATTGTTGACTTCGTATTACAGTTTAATTGCATTAAAGTTTCCAGTGTCCTTACAGAATATGGCTATATTCTAAGCGCACCTTTGTCGCAATTGTGGTTTATATTCTAGCCAAGAATTGGAATGCTGTAAAACGCTAAATAATTGTATTAGTAATGTCATGTCAAATATTGTTATATAAAAACGAATGGACAACAGACATTTTGCCTTTGAGAGGACTTTACTTTCTCCACATAAATTGAATTAAATTAAATTTTTATTTAAAAACTCTCATTAACTATTATGGTTTTAGCGTCCCAATTTATATAGGGCGTGAATGAACGAAAAATTTGCTCGGAGGCCTCTTAATCAGGTTTGAGGTTCTTTCGCGCCGTAAATCTACGTCACGGTCCCACCGGCATTACTTCCCTTCTGAAAGAAGCCTTTTTACGCCCGAAAAAATTAATCTCCTCTGGCGTGTTTGAACCCGCGACCTCAGGAATTAGAGGGTAGCATGGTACTCCTAGACCACGGTGGACGACGCTTTTTCAACTTGTTACCTACAGTAACTATAGCAAGTATTGTATTCAACTAAAAAATTTAATATCCAGATCTTTCGATAATACGCGTTATGAGGATCTTAAAATACAAAATGCACCCTTAGAAAATTGCAGGATTGTGTGCTGTAAACTGTATAACTCAAAACCGAAAAGTCTCTTAAAACCAAACTTGGTATTTAAGTTCATTATCTTTCCCAGAATAAAGCACTAAGATTCGCAAGAGAATCTCCAAACCCCAAACTAACTTTTTGTTTTTGATATTGCGACAGACCTCCCTCTCCGACTGCTCGTCGTTTGGTGTAGGTGTTGAATTGCTGTAAGAGAATATCCTGCACTTCTGTGTTAACCTTTGCTGTTAACGCTTTTCTATGGAATGGTTGGTCACAGGATACAAAATGAAAAAGTTTAAGTTCACTTGAACTGTAACTTATTTGCACACTTTTTCGCAGCTAACCATGGATTCTATCCAACAATTATTTTAGTATGTTATGGGGCCTATCTCTCAAGTTGTACCTTCTACCCTATGTTGTTTCTCTAGTGGCATGAAGTTAACCCCCACGGAGGAAATTATACAAAGTTGTGCACCCTGCTAAAGACGCTGATTTTCTCCACAACTATTTTAAAGCAATATCGTGATTGGCTGATCACATTAGCATCGTATGTAAACATTTGCTCTTTTATCATACGAATTCGAACTTTCCGTTTCTATCCAGGCTTCTCGCTATCTTTTTCCACCTCTAATCCTCTCTGTCATTCAAGCATCTCTGTTGTCATATTCAGCCAATATCCTTGTTTCGAGCCACCCTTTAAATATCTCCGCTTGGCTTTCTGCACCTGAATTGTAAATTTGTATAACTAGATAGCTTCCTTTACATTTATCATGTAAGAAATTTATACTTGTGTAATATTATTTACATGATTGCAGATATTTACATTGATTCACCAGTGTTCTGGTTACAATTTTCTAAAAATAACTGAAGATTAGCTTTTAGCGTGCCCTTCCGTAATTTGCCAGTTATAATAACTGAGGAAAATTCTAGCTTCCGGAGACAGTAAAATGATGCACACTAGTGGAACATTAGGACCTCAGATGAAGGAAAATAAGACCGAAAACAGATATTTTGCCATATTTATAAGAAGCAAATTAGTGAAAAAAATAGTTTTATCTTGTAAAAAAAAGTTGTGACTGCTGTATATAAAAAAGGTATTTGTGTACTGTCAAGTTAATTTACCGGTTTATAACATAATAATACTGTAGTTTAACAGAGGATTCGTTTAAAACATGGCATTAATTAAATATACTTTTGTTATTATTTAATATTTGATATATTTTTCTCTATAAAGGTTTTTGTTTTAGAATGGACCTAATACTAAAATTGTCTGGCCAATATGCAGGCTTAAATGACAATTACAATTCTTTTTTCTATATAAAACGCAATTATAAAGAGTGAAAGGAAAGTTTCACATGGATAATAAAGTTAATACATCGAAAAATGTCATTTCTACTTGCTCCTATTTTGTTATAAATAAGGTAATTCTCAATAATTTTAACGTCAATTAAGATATTTAAATAAAATTGGGATTACATTTCTTTCATTTTGCGAGAAATTTGATGAAATTGCAGCTTTGTTGGAACTGGCCAGAGTTTCCGTTCAGATGCGATTGAACTGGACACGCACTATATTGCAAAGTCCTATCGAATATTACCGTAGTGTCTGCTTAAATGTCGTAAAGCTGTCTTTTTCTTTATTTGAACATGAATAAATGTGCATTCAATCTGGTTTCAGGTTACTCGCTACATGTTAGCATGATGGAAATTAGTTCCTTTCGACAGTGTGCTAACTGTGCTCATTTCTAAGAAATTTCAGTCACGTCTGACTTGACCCGCTTTATTGTTTCTATTGATGTTGAACTGGCGTAAATATGCATATACACTTAATTTAGGAAAAAAGGAAAGATCAGGAATGGCATGATTTAGACTAGGGTGGGGGCTGGAGGGCACAGAAAATGACTGACGATTCTGGCAGGAAAATCTGCCCATTCTGTAATTTGGATGAAGACTGGGTACATATTGGCGGAATGTGCACAGTGGGAGAACCAGCGAACGATTAAACTCAAAGAAAAATTCTGAAGTTCGTCAAGAAACAGATTGGCATGTTGGGATCTACTGGCTGACCAGAGGAACTGGCAAAACATGGGCAACTTTTTGGCTAAAGTGCGCGGAGCTAGGTCAAATTTGATCAGTTAGACAAAGGTAATTTATCTCTATTTCCCTTTTCCTTGTTCCTTTTTGTTGTGTTTTCTTTTTCTGTTGTTTATTTTGTCACTCTATTGCATCTTAAATTTGCATGTACGGTTAATGAGCCCATGCACTAAATACTTGTGTAATAACTTCAATAATTTGAAACCAATAAAGATACCTTATCTATTTATCTCTCTATCTCTCTATCGTTCTAAATCTCTATCTCTCTCTATCTCTTTCTATCTCTATTTCTCTATTTCTCTATCCATCCCTAGGTCTATCTATCTATTTATCTATTATATCTATCTATCTATCTATTATATCTATCTATTGATGTATATCCAAATTTATTATTTATCATAAAAAGACTATATTACATAGGCTTTGAGGGGCTAACATCACAAAAGAAAGTAAATCAGTTACAGCAAAGTACTGTTTTGTAGTTCAGAAAAACAGCAGGACGGCTTTAATTCTCTCCGGACGTAAATAGGGCAAATTTCAACCTATGGTGCAATTTCATTACATTTCTAACATAAACGAGGTAAACCATCTAAAATGTTATTAAAATATTTGAATGACATTACCTTCTGCATACCAAGATAAGTGAATCTGGTGTGTTACACTCACATGGGCTTCTCCGCTCTTGAACAATCTATTTTTACAAACGCTTATTCTCCATCTACTTCAGGTTAATCCAGATAAACATTTCTTGTAAGTGCAAGGGAAATGCGATAGTCAATTTTTTAAGAGGTGGTTGCTATGTAGAGCATTCCATTTGCTTTGCTAGCCAGGACATAAAAAAACGAATAACGAATTTCCATTTGAGAAAAGTGTAAGTATTGGAGAATTTAAGGGAATAACAAGCAATATCTCGAAAATGGTTCATTCAACAAAAAAATGTATATGACATAAATTGTGTATTTTAACACGATCTACATTTTTGTGTAGTAAAATTTTGTCTATCTCTTATGGTTTACCAGTTATGCAAAGATCGTTCACAATGAAAACTACCTTTGGAGACTTTCCCAGAAAATTCGAGATATACATTTCATTTGTCATGAAAATATCTTAATCATATGATGTTTTAATCAAAGTCGTTAGAGCCATTTTTGAGAAAATTAAAATTTTCGAAAAATGTTCCATGTAAAGGGTAATCTGGGTAGGGGGATTTTATTGAAAACCTTCGAGTCGTATCTCTGGAAGATATGAACCTAAATACCAAGTTTGGTGTTTATCCGACTGTTTGTTTCTGAGTTGTGCTGTTCATTACAGACACACACACACGGACATGTTTCCAAAAATGCTTTTTTGGATTCAGGGGGCCACAAAACATAATTTCCGGTGAAATTTCGGTATTGAATTTTTGGGTGGAATACAATACTTACCCTGCTTACTATAGTAGTAGAGAAAGTAAAAATAAACGGATAAGAAAGAGGGGACTACAGTATCCCAAAGGAAAATGTATTGTTGGATGGTAAATTCACAGAAACAAAAACAATCTTTTATAATAATAAGTAATAGCAAGTGTCTTAATACCTTTGACTTCAACTGACAATTATATTACTTTCTAGAAAAAGTGTTACAATCAGTGCAATTTTTGCACTTTTTTTTCTTTCATCATAACTGCATGTTAACTACACACAAACAAATGGAATCCACATACTTATCTCCTGGAACTTCTTCTATTATCTGCATAACTTCTTCTTTGCACATTTTTCATTATCCAAATCATACTTGTGCTGTAATTTTAGCTTTTGAGGCATTTTAATTTGACAACACTAACATATTACAGCAATAACTGAATGAAATGTCTAACAGAGAAACATATTAGATTCAAAATAATTACGCACTACAGGGCATTAAAATTTAAAACATTCAATGCATACTTGTATTAATATAACTTTCTCCAATGTGTATTAATTTACAATGTGCATTATTATTTAGAATGGTAGCGTTTAGTGGGAAGGGTTTAACAATTCCATATAGTCTGAAAAAAGATAAAACTATTTTTAAAAGCTATAATTAAAATAATTACGCTGAGTTCCTGCAGTACCCAGCTTGTATGCAGAAGGTTAATGTTGTGAAAAAGTCTTTCTATCGGAGGATACCCTTTTATTATTAGCTGTATAGCTCTGGAGCTCTCAAATATTTTTTCAGTATATCTTATATAATGTATGTATTTCTTTAATAATATTTTCTATAACTCTACAATATTCTTTTCATTTTTACAGGTAAGAGGAGAAATGCAGAGAAACTGCCACACTGAAAAGTAGGTAATAATTAGAACTTATTATCTCTTTAATAGTTGTAATGCATTGGTTTGAAAACCATATTTTCTGAAAGATAAGGATATGTTTTATTTATTGAACAACAAATAAAGGGAGTTTTACAACAATTCTGGCTGTAAACAAAATGTAGCATGATTGTCTCAGAATCAAGTGGTCCCGGGTTCGACTATTATTTGGAGGGTGGGAATGTTATTTTAGCCACGATTATTCCATATATTCCCTAAACACTGGAAGTGGTAATGTGATTGTGAATTTAATTATTTTTGTCTTCAATATATACCATTAAAAACGTGGCTTTTGAGTTCGAAGCAGCTGAAATTCCCTACGGGATTATAAGCTACATTTTGTTTTTTAAGGGAAGAAACGTGAAAAATCAGTAATTTACAACAACATTTGCATTTTTACTTTTTCATATAAAATAAATTTGTAACATTAACAAAATCTCAAATCTCTATGTGAAGCGGTTGAGATTAATGACGTCATATCTAAATGTCTGCGCTTCTCATATCCCACCTTGAATGGGCGTGGCTCTTCAAAAGCTAAGCTTCTGTAAATAATCATATTAGAGCACAGCTACAACTAGGTTAGAATGGTATTATAAGTGTTTATATTAGATTTTTATTTATTGCTTATTTTAAGGGCGGCGCATTGGCTCAGTGGTTAAATTCCAGGTACCCACATGTGAGATTTGTGGTGGACAAAGCGGCGTCTGGGCGGGTTTTCTCCGGGTTCTGCGGTTTCCCCTGCCATTCATTCCACCAAATGCTCCATCATCGCCTTTCCTTTCATCCATTTCACCATCATTTCGTTTCATCTACTTCCTTCCTCCCATACCGGGATGATCACCCATCCTGGATATTCTTTCTGATCCATGATTGTCTGCTCCTCGACGGGCCTCTGACCCCAGGCACCCGCCTGTAAGTCCTGCATACAGGGAGGTTAAACAGAAGAAGATGAGGTTTATTTTAGGATTTTTAAAATCATTTTAGGATTAATTAGGTTTTACACCAAGCAATATGCCTATCATCTCACTGGAGAATATTGCGATAAAGCAGATAAAGCAAGTGAAATAGGCAGTCAGTATTTTAATGAAATGCAAAACTTTAATACTTTCTGCATTTTTGTAAGTTCAGACTGTACACGCTTATAAAGGTTTTAAGCTGGAAACTGAAACTTATGTGTTTCTAAGTAGAGGCCACAAAACGTTTCTTTTAATTTTTTAATTACGCTAATATTTCGAAAATCATGAGTAAAACGATTTTAACTGCAATAAAATTTTGAGCTTTTCCCACGACTTGTGGCAAATATGTTTTTTAACTTCCTTATTAACTCTAAATTTTAAAATTTGGAAATCACATCTTTTGTATATACTGTAAAAGGTATGTTAACATTTGTGGAAGAAGTTGAAAACTTACAACGTTTTAAAAAAATCCATAATTCAAAAACCATTGCGTATATATTTATGAGACTTATATGTATGAACACACATTATTGATGTTTATGCAGAAAATCAAGTTTCTAACTCAAAAAATGTAGAAGATAGAAAATTCACTATTTCTCCCCTTACATTGCAACACACGAATATATATTTCCGATACTGAAGGAAGGGTAGGAAATGTTCATAAACTGCCTAAAATGTATTCTCTTATGTAGAGTTGGCAGCATCACTAGGATCAGGTATCACGATAACATGAGCACACTGGAGATAATGGTTGGGGTAAGTGTAATTAAGGGTGATACAATTATGGAGGAGAGTATGCAGTTCCGTATCGAATTTTACGCATGTATAAACATCGCATTCACAGTGGATGGAAACTTGGCACAACTCTACAACTCCGGGGAGTTGCTTTTTGTTTGAGTTGTGGCTCTGTATGGTGGTGTACGATTTATCGAAATAAAGCTCGGAGTTTTAGATATATCAATGACAAAAGACCAGGATAATGCCAGTATTCCAAGAATTAAATGGGATTCTTAGAAACCTTCTACAATTACACAAAAAGACTTGTAACTTATGAATGCTGCAGATACTTCAATACATATAATGAACATCAGTTAATGCATTGATCACTGTACATTTAACCAAGCAGGATAAAAAGGATCGCCCCTTAGCATAAATTGTTGGTATTACCAAAAATAAATAATTTAATACAAAAACAAAAGCAATAATAAACAAAAGATAGGTATGAAGGGTAGAAACAGCAATAAATGTGAAAGGTTTCTAAGGCTTGTCCACAACTGAAGCAATGAACGTATATCAATAGGAGTTATAAAAACAATATATATCATATTGTCACGACTATGGATTAATTAAGCAACTTCCCCAACCTTTGCATACTTAAGCCCTGACAATGGCGGGGGGGGGGCGAAACTAAGGATTGCAACAGAGGAATACCGAAACTGTATAGAAGGCTAAAAGAATAAAGTAGTTAAATTTTAACAAATGGCAATTTTATTAATAAAATATATTAGCTTATCCTTACATGTTGTTCACAAAGAGGACCGAAACTCATCCTTGTCACGACGCAAATTCAGAGAGCACACCGCACTGTTCCATACATTAAGAAGTCTTGCTGCCATAGAAAGGTCTAATAATTAATCTCCAATCATTTTATATTCAATCATCTCCATCCCCAACTTCAATCAAAAGTGTCATCAAAGCCACCAGAACATTCTGGAGTAATGTAGAATAAAATCAATCTACCAATACTTGAGTTGAGCCTTACGGATGTAACAGGTCCACCAGGCTCATTGTGGGAGAGCCGACTCTATGTTAGGCGCCCAACCTAACTCTACATGTGCTCGCCATAGTGTAACCTATAAAATAAGCCTATCAGGTTCATTTATAATAAAATAGTAGTCTCCCGTTTGAATGAAAATGCAATATTTCCCTTGTGCATTAGCACACATTTCTGTTAAAATTGGTCGTTAAAATTCAATCCATAGTTGGCTTTATTCTGTCAGAGTTTTATTTAATTTCATAAGTTCGTATACAAGTTGCTCTGCGCATTCTGGAATATGTCTTTCTCCACACAAGAAATTATTCAAATTGTGGAAATCTATGCGAAAATATTTTCGATTAACAAACGAGTCCATGATGTCTTCACTGCGGAAAGAACTATTAGCAAGAATTTGTGGCCACCAAGTTCCCCGGACCTAACAACGTGCGACTCTTTCCTGTGGGGATTTGAAGAACAAGGTCTGTGAAGCAAATCCACACACAATACAGGAACTGCAAGACATCATCATCCGTGAAGTTGCCGCCATCGGTATCGGAACTTTATGCTGGGTGTATCTGAATATGGTTAGATGTGCACAGCTGTGTACTGATGCTGCAGGGGCCACTTTCAAAAATTCTCAATAAATGGTGAGTTCGTTTCAGAAATTCGTTTCTCCATATTTACTCTATACTCACACGGGCCACTTTTATCTGCAGCAACTATGTCAGCTATCGATTATTAATATATCATAAAATTGTCCATTGTTTTACTGCAGCTCGATTCATTTTTACGACCACTTTTAACAGAAATTTATATTAATACACAAAGGAAATAATGCATTTGCATTCAAACGGGAGACGGGACACTTTTATTTGCGCCATCATTTATGTTATAATATCAGGTTGGAAGTGACCTTTAAGAATTGAAGGAAAGAATTAAAACCCAAGTTAAGCGAGTATTTCTATTTTTGAGATTTTGTAATAACTTCACAAATGTGTCTTATACTCTTTGTTTGTGCGATAGTGCATTTTAAAGTAATATATATTAAAAAAATATAAATTCCTTATAATGTAACTTAGTTAAATGGAACGTTATTAACAGTGAAGTAACAAAGTGATTTAATTTTGAGTCGACATAATATTAAAAGCCTTCACTTACATCACGATGGTCTAGAAGGATGAACGAACCTTTCGAGGAATCTATGGCCTCATCTTCAGCGGGAATCAGTCGACCTGTTGTGTAATGCATTCATATGACTTTCTCTAATTTTCGAAAATCTATTCTTAGTAAAGCTTATTATTCTACCTACTTCTTGTTAATCAACATACATTTTCATTTGAGATTTACACATTTTGTTCTAGGACACAGTAGGCGAAAGCGACAAGTCAGATTTTTAAGGATCGTGACCCTAAGTTCTATCTGGAAGCGTTAGGAACTACGTCCATGCTAGTGCCCGTCGGTATTCAGATCTGGTCGCCCTTTAGGTCTCTCTCCGCTTTCTTCCCTCCCAGGGATGGCATTAGAAGTCTAAAGGGCCGACTGCTCTGTCTCGGTTCCGGGGCCCTCCTTTAACTTTAGCCTATTTTGAAGAAATAAGAAATTTCGAAGAATTGTCCATATAAAGGATAATTTGGGGTGGGAATTTTGTTTTCAAAATCTTTTTTTGCATCCTTGGAAGATACTTAAGTACTAATTTTTCGTTATTGAGTTATGTTGTTCACGACACAGAGATACACACATAGGAACCTTTTTCTAAAAATACGCTTATTTTTTAGTTGAGGGAGCCTTAGATAATGTATTTCCGGTGAAATACTGAATACAAGTTTTGGGTGGAGCACAGTACCTTCTAGCTTGCATATTTTCTACTTGCATACTACTTGCATACTTTCTAAAAGCTGGTTAAGCTGTCAAATTGAATTTTCTGAATTTTCGATGAAAAAATATGCTAGAAACGATGCCTTAAAATCTTCTATCATTTTAACTAATAGAGACCGTTATTAAATACAATTGAACTATATAGTAGTGATGTTTTTTTCTGAAGAAGATAGATTAACAACAAAAATATAATCTTAAATTTTGACGTGGGAAATAATTGCTCCTTCGTTGAGTTGGTCTCTGGTCCTAGATTTTGTCGCCTCATGTTCTGCAACTTGTATTTACCCGATTTAAAATCCCCGCTTCGGTAAATGCGTTGGTAGTATAGTATCCACCAGCTGTGGCAAGCTTGTTAATGATATTTGTCCGGCTAATTATATGTTTTTAAATACATATAGCTCGTAGGAGATCATGAAATTCCTTTAATCCACTAAGGCTTTTCTTACGTGTTTTAAGAAGGTAAGGTAATCAGTTACAATGCAAATAATTGTTACTTTATTTGTTTTTAAAGAAATGTTAAAATTTACTAATATAGTTACTACCTTTTTCTGTACCTTATTCAGTTACTCACTTCATTTTTTAAGCTCAGTAGTTCATTTTGTATCGCTATTATTGTCAATATTCTTTGCTATATATTCGGCGATATATTGACAATCATATATTAAATTAATTTCTTTGAGCTATTCTAAAATGTCGTCGGTCTTGAAAATTTTGCAAGAATATATACAAAATTTTAAAGCTCTTTATTTTTACTTTTGGTGGCAATGTTAAGCGAAATAAATCTAAATTATTTGCAAAATTTGCACAGGCCATTTTTGCATTTTATAATGACGATTAACAACATTAATTCCTTATTTTACATATTTGCAAATTAGAATTTTCTTTTAAATGCCCTTTACACTTTCGTTATGTATTTCTTTCGATAAAGGCTAATTTTTAGTTTGTTTAGCATGATGAATTTTCCTTTTTATTGCCATTCAATTGTCTTCTGCTTATTTCTTTCATACAAAACAAATTAATTTATAAATAAAACTTCTTCGTAAGAATTTCAAATCTTTTTAACACAATACTTACTCGTAATTCACAATTAAAAAATTTTAACGCAATAAAATATAATGTTATAATTACATTAAGTATTGCCTAATCCTTTTATATGAAATTAATTTCACATGTCACTTTCGAATCATTTAATTTCTGCGTAAATTTTTAAAGAATTATAACAGCAATTCTATGTACTAGACCTTGATGTCGGTGCAATGCACCAATTTATTTAACTACAGCCACTCTTTGCTTTAATACCATAGTTATACCAAGAGGTGATACTACAGAGTGGATTTTGGTGTGAGGTAATTATTAGATGGGCCGTGCGTTTCCAAAACATTGTAAATCCCAATACAGGAGAAATATGTTTTTCACCGGAAATGGGTTGTAAACGCCGTGCTTCATGCAGAGGAATTCGCGTGTACAAAATGTTGTAAATGCAAATATGGACAAAATATGTTTTTCATCGGAAATGGGTTGTAAATGCTGCACTTCATGCTGAGGGATTTGCTTGTCCAGCCACTGTTGCCTCCATCGAAATAGAAAAGTGTAGCAAAAGCCGATGTCATTGAATCATATTATGTCATTTTACAGCATAATTCTTTGGTTATGTCATCCTCCCTAGTCTAGGGGTATAATGCTAGCCTGTAGTTCCAGAGGTCGCGATTTCAAACCGGCAGGCCGGTGAGTTTCTTCGAGCGTACAAATCCTTAGCAAGGCTTCTTTCGGAAAGGAAGTAAAGCTGGTGGTCCGGTGTCGTAGATTTACGGCATGTAAAGAACGTCAAGCTTGATAAAGAGGCCTCAAAAATTTCTGGTTTTTCACGCCCAATATAGAATGGGACTCTTAAGAACCACAGCAATTAAAGGTCCATAAATGGAACTCGACTTAATTTATTGTTTGGTTATAAGCAGCTCCTAAAATACTGACATTTTTAAACATGTTATTCATGTTTATAAGCAATTCTAAGTCATTTTTTCAAAATTTGTGTAATTTTAGACAGGGTACAGTAACTTACCGATCGGTGAACTTTCTAAAACCCGAAGTACTCTAATAAGATTTTTTAATTATTTATGAGATGTTATCTGCGCATAAAAAATTGTGCTTACAATTTTTCATACGTCGAGGTTTAGTCGTTAGATTATCCGTTTAAAAAAATAACAATACAAATCGCCATATTTCAATGCATCGCAATTCGTTAACCTGTAGGTTATATTGGCAGCTTTATTTGATCTAAAATATCTACTTTTTATTTAGCATAACTTACATGAAGATTAAAAGGCGGAAATTATGCATGAATTCAGAACAAAGACCAGAAATACTTACCCCAAAAAAATCCAGAAAGCATGATATAACATTTAATCGCTGCATTGCCTATTGGATGGATGGATGGATGGATGGATGGATGGATGGATGGATGGATGGATGGACGGTTGGTTGTATAGATGGACGGACGGACGGATGGATGGATGGATGGAGATCAGGTATCTTTATTGGTTTCAAATTATTGAAGTTATTTCACAAGTATTTAGTGCGTGGGTCATTCACCGTACATGCATACTTAAGATGAAATAGAATAACAAAATAAACAACAGAAAAAGAAAACCCAACAAAAAGGAACAAGAAAAAGGGAAATAGAAATAAATTACCTTTGACTAACTGAACAAATTTGACCTAGCTTCGCGCACTTTAGCCAAAAAAAGGCTCATGTTTTGCCAGTTCCTCTGGCCAGCCAGTAGATACAAACATGCCAATCTCTTTCTTGAGGGGCTTAAGCATTTTTGTTTCAGTTTAATCTTTCGCTGGTTCTCCTACTGTGCACATTCCGCCAAAATATGTACCCAGTCCTCGCCCAAATCACAGAATGGGCAGATTCTCCCGCCAGAATCGTCATTCATTTTCCGTGCCCTCCAGCCCCCCAGTCTAAACCATGCCATTCCTGATCTTTACTTTCTTCCTAAATTAAGTATATATGCCTCTTTACCCCAGTTCAATTTTATTTCATTTGCTAGTCTTAGAGAAGGTTTAATTTTACAATCTGATTCTCTTTCCTGTTGGTTGATGACTCTTAGTCTTCTTTTAACACCTTTACATATGTTTTTGTCATTTGTTTCAGCTCTTAGCCACACTGAACCCATTCCTATTTTCCTCAAACCCTTTCCAAATCAGCTGCCCAAAAGTTAGGAGACAATTGCCTAGTATAAGGCAAAACATGTTGAAAATAATTTCACTGATAACGGCAGCTAGTGAGTCAACAAAACATCAAAGTATGTGACACTTCACATTATTAATGTCATTTCTCTTGTTTCAAGAACCGTGTTCTAAACGTGCTCTCTGTTAGTTTCAGGAATCGGTATAAAATTACTGATCTTTTACAAATTTGAGCGCTGTCGAAAGTCATATATGCCACACGTATTAAAAATGATTTTATTTTTCTCCTAGTATTGTGACACAAAGACCCGCTAATGGAGCGTTTTTCATTCTTTTGGTTTATTTTCTAAAAACGCCTCTAACGATTTTGTTTAAAATACCTTATATTAAATATATTTTCATGCCAAATTAAATTTATATTTTGAATGTTCTGGAAATAGCCTGCGAGTCCTGTTTATTTGAAAGGACTTTTCTATATTCTTGTTTAAATGCTAAACTTGAAGCAATTGACGAGAACGTACTACACAAAAAGTGTAGATTTCTTTAAAACACAAAATTTATTCCAAATAATATTTTGTGGCATCGGCCATTTCCGAGACAAACCGTTGTTAATGTTCGATTTGTTCAATACTTTGTGGTTGTTTAAATTCCCAGCCATTTTCAGTTGTTTCTGGCGATTGCATGGAAACAGTATGAAATTTTAAGGTCGGCATATAGAGTCCAGTTCTTAAATATTTGACTATCACTGTTTTCTAATGAGGTGTGTGATGTTGGTATTTCTGCAAAGGTTTCTCTGGATTAAAATGAAGTAGATGGAAAAATAAACTTTCATAGAAATATTTTGTATGCCCATTAGTAAACCATAGAGGTTAGAGAAAGTTATGTAAATGTAATACATCAAATTGTTTTAATTGATTTCTTTCTCCTAATATGTTATAGTTTTGAAGTTATGAATCTTCGATGTCAAACTTGTAATCAGATAACTATTGTTTTGCTTAAAATTAAGTCATAGCATTCCAGGAAACTGGTTCCTATCGATTATTTATAAAGTAGTCTATCCTTTAAGTCTTGTATTGTTTTCTGAATTCGCCATGCAGGTTATTTGGAAGTCACAAGAGAAACTCTTTCATACGAGTATCAAGTAAAAGTAAAGACGTAGAAATGAAGCCCTCAGCACGTAAACTGTGGCAGTTAGAAGGTTAACAGTAGCGCTATCGGCGGCGCGGTGACCAAGTGTCTAGACCGCTTGCCTCCCACCAAAGCGGTCCTCGTTCGATCCCAGAGACAAGAATATAGGGTTTGTGATGGGCGAAGCGGCGTCTGGGCGGGTTTTTTTCCGGGTTCTTTGGTTTCCCCCGGCTTTATTTCAGCAATTGGTCCATCGCCTTCGTTTCCTATCATCTTCTTCCCTCACTCTCATATCTGGCTACGGGCCGCCCCCTGTTACGGGTTCTTCATTCTCTCTAATTCAATGTCTTATACAGACCACTGACCCTAGTCACGGTTGTAAGTCTTAGGGGTTGTAAGCTCTACTACGCGGAGGATAATCCGACTAAGTAAGCAAGCAGTACCGCTGGTCCTAAGAGTGCCTTCGAGTCGTATTCAGAACCGGCCAGAATTGCGTAGAGACATAAACCGAATTACTGGTGGTTCCAACTTATAATTTACATTTTTGTGTACGAATGTACTTGGAAATGTTAATATATTCCTAACTTCACACTATCAGTGATTTTACAGTAAACACTGCATCCACGATAACCTGAAGGTGGTAAATTGTAACCAGAAATACACAAACAATAAATCGACTAACACTTCATAATTTCTCATAATACACATACGCAATATACAATTTAAATCCACTTTTGTGCATTTATATTCGAAATGTTTAAACGCACTGAACATCAAAATGGGATATTTTATTAAACTTAAACGCTGATGGGTTGACTTTATTTGAAAAGTTGTAATGTTAATTATAACTCATTCTTTCAGGTAGACAACACACAATTTTCCAGGCACTTTCGGGAATAAATAGCACAACACTTCATTTGGACTAGTTGAAGTAGCATTGATTTACGGATAGTAAACCCACATCATCTTCAAATGTGGTTTTCTTTTACGTGGACTTCCTTAGGCAAGTGCTTCGGTCTGATGAATACTGCTTCACGAACTCTGGCGTTTGAAATAGTGCATCATGGATTGCTAGAAAACTGAGTAGTTTCATGAGCAGCCGTAGGAATTACAGCCAGGACTGAAGGAAATAATATTCAACTGTCACTGGAGTATAGACAGGGACATCGCAAGTAACAGACCACCGCCATCCCTCTTAGAGTATTTTGGCGTTTGCAGACAGCACTCGTACCGATTTTTGCCTGCGTGTCAGATACCCTATGCTTCTGTTATTTACATTCTTTGTAGTGATAATGATTTGAGTGTAGATAACTTAAAATCATATGCTTAAGAATTCCAGTGTCTCGTCAAGAGCATTGTAACTAGAGGCGATGGGCCTCCGTATACGATATAGTGTGTCTTAAGGGATCACCTAATCAGGCAGATTCTTCATTGGACTTCTCAGTAGGTATGTTTTCTTAACCTTCAGACTGCTATGCTTTTGTACCTTCTTAAACCACTAAGTGGGGTCCAAGTGGATTCCAGGCAGAAAACTCGAATTAACACAATATAATTATCTATGTTCCACCTAGAATAAATAAAATAATTTTAAAACTTGAAGGAGGAATTGTATTGCAGTTCCACTGTTGGGGAGCCAAGCTTGATGAAGTAACTGCCCCACGTGTGGTACAAAGTTTCTGGTGGCCTTTGCCCCAACGTTTAGGAATCAACTTTGTAATTTGAATGTTTATTTAAATGTTATATTTGTATGCCTCGGCTGCGTCAATAGTAATTTGTAGAAACACGTATCTCTTAGCAGGGGGTGTTACAGCTAAAGAATGTAGGCTTACACAAATTATAATTTTTACTTCACTCGATTAAATAGCACTGCACTTATATAGAGAGCTGTGGGATTATTTATTAATTACTTGACATTTTAACACGCAAACTTTATAATATTCTCGCCGTAATGAATTTTGTAAGTCTCACACTGAATACGTACAGAGCGAACAAACTACTCATGTACGCTGTCGTCTAGCGTTTGGGTTTACCGTTTAAATTTGTAAATTTCTCTATTTGAAGTCTCTGATTGGCTAATCCTACTCCAGTAGAATACTTTTATTTAATTTAAGCTTTTTCTAGTTGTTAATTGGCTATTTATGAACTGTTTTAAATATTACATTATTGTTCATAGAATTACTAGTAGCATTATTAAACATTCTAATTTATTGTTTTCTCATGGTTACCTCATTGGTAGCAACTTTCAGCTTCAACTCGCACAGCTCCTACATTACTAAATTACGTAATACATTCACATAACATTATTATACATGCACACAATAATATAAACATAATACAATGATTGTTATATACATTTAATATAATATATTATATTATACACATATTGCTTTAAGGCGGGCTGTTATTCTTTTATATTTTATAATTAGACTGAAATCATTTAAGCGTTAAAAATACTGCCTCAAACCACATCTCTGGAATCTCAACATTTTTTATGAAAAATGTACTGCAAAATTAACATTGTCAAACAAACAACGGCATTACAACATACAATATTATTTTTATTTTCCCGCACTATCGCATTAGATGTTCTACTTTTCACTAGGATTCAGAGTTGCATTTAAATATTTTTATAATGTACTATCAGTACCGTTTAAGTTTTATACTTGGAGTTTTCAACTCATGTTCACTAAATGTAACATCCAAGACACATGCTCGTTGTATTTTCTTACAGTGGGTGTCGCAAATAATTTTTTTGCAACTCTCGCACTTTGTTCTAGTTTTTCTATCATCTGTCTTAGACATAACTAACATCGGTCTTTTAAATGGTTCACCTTTCCCTTTCGAACCTTTCACTACTTAACTGTTTCCACACAATTTCAAACCAACAATGCATGCTAGAATGAATGAAAAACGCAAGGCAGTCGACATAAAACTCTCAAAATGCAGAAAGATTTATGAAACATGAACTGCTATGACGGTTCAAGTGGACCATAAATTGTATTTTATTTTTTTACATTTGTATTAATGAAACATCTTCTGGAACTATTAAGTTCCTGCAGATGCGACTAACTGCTGTAGATGCACTACGTGATCAAAAGTATCCGAACACCTGGCTGAAAATGACGTACAAGTTCGTGGCGACCTCCATCGGTAATGCTGGAAGTCGGTATGGTGTTCGCCCACCCTTATCCTTGATGACAGCGTTCACTCTCACAGGCATACTTTCAATCAAGTGCTGTAAGGTTTTTGGGGAATAGCAGTCCATTCTTCACGGAGTGTGGAACTGAGGAGAGGTATCGATGTAGGTCGGTGAGGCCTGGCATGAAGTCGGCGTTACAAAACATCCCAATGGTGTTCTATAGGATTCAAGGCAGGACTCTTGCAGGTCAGTCTATTACAGGGATGTTATTGTCCTGTAAGCACTCCGCCACAGCCCGTACAGTATGAACAGGGGCTCGATCGTGTTGGAAGATGCAATCGACATCCCCGAATTGCTCTTCAACAGTGGGAAGCAAGAACGTGCTTAAAATATCAATGTAGGTCTGCGCTGTGATCATGCCACGCAAAACAACAAGGGGTCCAAGCCCCATCCAGGAAAAACACGACCACACCATAACACCACCACCTCCGAATTTCACTGTTGACACTACACACGCTGGCAGATGACGTACACCGGGCATTCTCCATACTCACACCCTGCCATCGTATCGCCACATTATGTACCGTGATTCGTCACTCCACACAACGTTTTGCCACTGTTCAATCGTGCAATGTTGACGCTCCTTACACCTAGAGAGACGTCATTTGGCATTTTCCTGCGTGATGTGTCACTTGTGTTCGAAGTCCGTGAGTTCCACGGGGCGCCCCATTCTGCTGTTTTACGATGTCTAATGACTACTGAGGTCGCGGATAATGATTACCAGGCAGTAGGTGACAGCGCAATGCACCTAAGATGTAAAACGTATGTTTATCGGGTGTCCGTGTACTTTTGATAACATAGTTTATTTCAGAAGACGTTTCACTGCAGCTTGTAACACATCATTGGCTAAACTTATATACTATGATTCTTATGTACATTAAGGTTTCGCACAAATTTAAGGAGTTTATAGATTGGTAGAAATACAGGTTGTGCGAAGAAGCAATATGCGGAAAATTCTAGAGCAGAAAGTCAACACCAAAATAAGAATTATGAGGTTTGAAGTTTACATGACAGATGTAGTATAGCGCTGCATGCTTTATAATTAAAACCTAGCTGTATAAACATCATTTGCCAGTAAAAATGAAATGTAATTCACTCAAGTGTGTACGTATTGTCGCAATTAATGAGTACTTTAAAGCAATAAGAACTAAGCAGTATAAGCGCGGACTGTGTTCAACAAGACGGTATTACCATATCATCCAATAGACTTCATATCAGACAAACCTAGGAATTAACGGAGTGCGTTCTGTATATTTTTAACAAACCACAAACAGGTTTCACAATTGGAGACTCTTAACATAACGGATTTAATATTGACGCATGTAGCGCAGTGAAAAAACTTGAGACCGCTCCTTCCTAATCTCAAAATGATAAGTTTTGTTGTATACACAAAGTGGAAGGGAACTTAATTATATTCCTTCTAGTATGTATGCCATAGAGGTATTATAAACAAAAATTATAATAGCATTCTCTTTCATGATCAGCCATTGTCGCAAAAACAATAGCAGTTTATTCATATTAAATGGTTTATGCCACGTGAATGTATGAAGATAATAGTTTGTTGCTTGTAAGATGTGTAGTGTAACCTATTTCAGAATGTAGTTTCTGCGGTAACTGTGTGGCATCGTCACGGATTTTGAAATAATTACTCATTTTCCGAACACCGCTTTGTAGACATAATACGTCAGAGATATAGACAACGTTGCTATGTCAACGTAGGTCAGTATGAGAAAAGGCTCCCTCATGTAACGAAAACAGCATACCTGAACTGGGAGTTTGAGGGAATAGCGGTTGTATTTTCCACGCATCGAAAGCGTGGTGTAATGTTTTGGCGAAATGACAGGTACAACTTGGTAGCTATTGGTCTATTCTAACAGTATGGAAGTAATGCCTTCATCGTCCAATAAGCGCTTCGAGCTTGCTGACTGAAAAGCACACCATGTTTATGTCGGCTGCACTAGAAGTTAAGTAATTATTAGAGTAACATTCTACTACGCATTGAAAACTCGCAGTTTAGGGATAAAAGATCCAGAGTAAGTTTGGTGGATACGTACTTCACAAGGTTTACTAGATGCCAATATTTTTATCTGGCATCTCTTAAACTTTAGGAAGCGTGTAGGCAGCACACGAAAGAGGGTAGGCATGAAATACAGTCGCCACAGTGGAATGTAAATGAGCAACCCAGCAGCAGTTGTCGGGGAATAGCCCACATGGTCGGCAATGGTTTTTTCTCAGGACACTAAAGAACAATTATTGGATCGCGTCATATCCAAGGGTACAGTATCCCACAGCAGCGGTTTACGCACTTAGTCTGGCTTTCGTTAATTGCATCCTAGAACAAGGTGCAGATATGCTACAATTAACAATGGCATCATACAAAGCTGTTTTTACCAACAAATGGCCTTTTCCTTTTTCACAATATATATATTTACACTCAAACGTTTGAGAAAGTATTGAAATCCTTCGCTATATTAATGTTTTACTTAAGAGAATTATTTTTCTCACGGAAATGCGGAGGTATTTATTATACATTGTAGCGGGGTTTGGAAAATAATGGTATCGTTTCTGGTTTGTAAGGTCTTGGTGTAGGGTTTCAGGTGATTGCCGGCTGCTCAGGTAGAGGATTATGGGTTACGAGAATCTTACCTCAGGGAGTGTGTGGATGGGAGGTGAATGATACTCACAACTCCTCTCAATGGCCCATTTATTATGAAGATCCACACTGGTTTTCGTACTGCAGGCCCTTCACACAAGACGCGTTCCTATCAGTTTTTCCCCCCGTTACAGTCTCCGTGCTTTTACCCTTGAATTTATTCTATTTCTCATTTACTTACAATATGACTTTTGTCATCCCTAGCTACCCTATCTCTTTTCCCGATACAGAATTCTTACATCCTCTTTCTATCTCCTCCCAACACAAACTATCACGTCTTCCTCCTAGCGTTTCCCCACACGAAGTTTTACATCCTCCTCCTAACGTTTCCCGACACAAAGTGTTCCATCTTTCGCGTGTCTAAAACGCGCTCCTGCTCCTAGACCAAAATCTATTTCACGCCTCTTTTCTAGTTTTGTTCCCTGGTTTTACTATTCACGTGACATTTAATCTTCCTTATTGGTTATCTGGCTCCTTTGCGCTTTCTACCCATTGGTTCAATTTCATTGCCCTTAGGCTCAGCTAGCGTTTCTACTGTTTCTCGTTATTCACGGCTGATTTAATTTTCTGTTCGCTTGAGTGACTAGGACATCCGTTTCTTTGTTTCGCCCGCCGGTGAGCACTCGGCGATTTCAATAGAACCTAACTGTTCTCCGGCTAGCCTTTCCTGTATTTATTAAGTGTTTTGCCCTCTGGCATATTTTCTTGTGTCTGTTTCCTTTCACGTTCTTTTACTTTCTGATCTATTTATACGTGTCTCTATTTTATTTTATTTCATCCGTAATAATATTTTATTTCATTTCTACTTTATTTTATTTCATCCATAATAGTGTTTATTCCCCCCTTTACTTAATCTTTAATATTCTCTTTTATCTCCTTCTTATTTTGTTTGATTCGCGCATTAATCTTAACTTTTCTTCTGGCTATGGTTATTCTTGTACTCGCGGAGTACTCGCGGATCTTATCACTTCAAATGCCCTTCAGATAAGGCATTCATTTTATGCGCATGAATAAAATTAATGGCTTGTCTGAAAACCCACTGAAACTAGTGCTTCGCTGTTCGCGCTAAAGTTCCCCCCTCGCGTCTTGTGTGAGGCTTTTCCGTACGTAGTTCTGACGAACTGTTTTATATACATTTTAACTTACAAATTATGCTTGTGGCTCCACCTGAAAAATTTACATAGAAAAATTTGTTTCCAGGGACTGACTTCTGCGTCTCCTGGTGCCTTGTGGCGCACTTTACTTTACCTAATTTATCTATTCCTTATAACCTATTCTATAACTATTTACATTTTCATTGGTTTTTCGCCCTTTTCATTCAGGCCTCGTTTTCTTGTTTTAGTCTTTTGTCTGGTGTATGGTTTCGTGTTTCCATTTCGTGAAACATGCTTTCACTTTCTTAAGCACTCATTTTTTTTTTTCGTTTTCATTTCGTGTACTAGTGCTTTGTATTTTCTGGTAACGTATTTCGCGCACTTTTCACTTTTCACTGTTCACACGAGTTGTTGTGACTGTTTAGGGATGTCATTCACCTTTTTGAGTCTACCTGGGAATAATCACGTGTCTGTCTGACCTTACATTTTTGTGCAAGTCCCTATACCTGAATGTAAGTAAACATAATTTTCCACAGATTTACGTTTTTATTTTATTCCTAGTTTTGCTCATGAGTGCGGTCTTAATGTTATTTACAATGAACTTAATCTATGACCTTATCCTAACATTCAATACATAATAATATTCTTTACACTCATTTGTATCATAGTTCAGTGTTGACTATGATGAGACTTTTAACATTTTCTATATCCAGATGATCGTCCTTCTGTTCTGTTTTGGTTAAGCCTTAACTCTATATTTGCCCTTTCTCTGTGACTCTACACCTTTTGCATAGATTACTAAGTTTTCTTGCATATTGTTTAAGTTTAATATGAATTTACATTCTTTGCCTTAGGTTTACCAAATTTACATGTTTCACACTTTTACAGTTCTTAGTCTTCTACTCTTATTTTCGTTATGTGTCATGCCTTTACCCTGTTCTGGTCGTTGTGTTATTGACCTTACGTTTTTCCTACACGCTAATTCAACTGCTGTGTTTATGTTTCTGTTTTAATTTCTTACTGAGACATTTTAACGTTACATTGTGGTTCATTTTCCGTCATTTTGTAGGTACTTTGTACGGTTTTATTAAGGCCAAATTGTACCTGCCAATTATTTTTAAAGTACGTGGGTTTTGTAATTCGAAAGCTCGGTCACTCAATTGTTTCCGGATTACGGCCGGACCGTGCCACATCAAATGTAATTTATTGTTCTCTTTTTTCAACATGGATGACTTGTGGTGTGCTTTGTATAAAACCATATCTCCTTCTTTCGGGTTCCATGTCTTGTTGTGTCGTTTCATGTGTTTGTTTCTTAATTCTGTTTTCCTAGTTATGTTTTCATATGCCAGTTTCAACTTTTCCACCTGAGTGGCTTCTTTTGTCGGGATAGCTGATGGCATTCCTTCCATGAGGTAGTGTTCTTGTCCTGTAAGTAGAGTCAGGGGTGTGAAACCTGTGTTGCTGTTCGGTGTTTCATTGAACGTTCTTTCTATCGTGGGTATGTGGTCTACCCACGATGTGTGATTTTTATTACATAGAATTCTTAGATATATCACGAGGTCTCTCATGTATCTCTCGCGTGGGTTCGATGGCGGGTGATATACCGTTGAGTTGTAGATTTTTATTCCCTGTGCCCTTATGTTGTCTGTAAATTGTTTTCCCCTATGTATCGAAGCGTTGTCCACGAGAAGTGCATTCATTTTCCCATATTTGGGTATATAGTCGTTGATGATTTTCTTGGCACATGCTGCACTCGTTAATTTTCGCATAGGGTATAATTTTACGAATTTTGTGAATACATCCACCAATACAAAAATGTGTCTCATGCCGCCTACTCCTGCTGGTAGAGGACCATGGGAATCTCCCGCGACTAGTGTTAGGGGTTTATCCCTGATGATATTCTGAGGTGGTGTGTCGTATTTTATATTCATTGGTTTACATTTTTGACATGTGTCACATTCGCTTATATGCTGCCGTACCTTTCGATGTAGTTTTGGGATGTAAAAGTGTTGTTGGATTGCGTTGCAGGTCTTTTCTGATCCTGCGTGGATCATTGTTTTATGGAACGTGTCAATTATTTTTGTTTCCAAAGAACTCGGCGCATATGTCAGCCACGTTGGTTGTTTCGAACTTTTCAGTTTGTACAGTGTGCCTTTGTGCAGCCCTATCGTCTCCTTCAGGTCAGGTGTAATGTCCTTTGCCTGGCTCATTAGGGTTGCCAACTTTGGTTCCTGCAGCTGCAATGTTTGTATGTGTTTTACCTGTTTGGCGAGTTCGCTACCTGGGTGTAGTGAGGTTCTCAGAATTTTAATTTCTCTTCTGGTATGTCCCATGCATTCTGGAATTCCTTCTCTGTTTCCTAGTCGGGACAGTGTATCCGCGAAAATGTTGCTGTTTCCGGGGATGTGTTTTATATTGACGTCATATGCTGTGATTTCATGTATATAACGGGCTATTTTGGAGCTGACGAGTTTGCATGATTTAATGAATGATAAGCTCACGTGGTCAGTGTATATTGTGATTGAGCTGTTATATACGTAGTGCTTGAATTTTTGTAGCGCGAAATATATTGCTGCTATTTCAAGTTCTGTAATTCCCGCTGTTTTCTCTGTAGGGGTCAAAGTTCGAGATGCCGTGCTGATAATATGTTGTTCATTTTTCTCGTCGTATTGGCACAAGATGGCTCCGAAACCTGTGATGGCTGCGTCGGAATAAATGTGGAATGGTAAATTCATGTTTGGTCTTTCCAATAGTATTGCCTTTCCAAAAAGTTGTTTTATGTTGTCGAAAGTGTTTTGGTGTTCCTCCGACCATTTCCAGCGTGTGCCTTTCTTTAACAGCTCTCTTAGGGGTGCTACCTCTCTGGAATAATTTGCGAGGAAGCGAGCTTCATACTGCAGTATACCTAAACATTTTCTTAGTTGTCTAACGTTTCTAGGGGGTGGTATTGCCTGAATCGTGCGTATGCGTTCCGGGTCCGGTGCCACTCCTTTGTCCGAGATTATGTATCCTAGAAATTTGATTTCTTGGCTGAAGAATGTTGTGTTGTTTAGATTCAGGGTCAGCCCATTTTGTCCAATTTTTGTTAACACAGTGTTTATGTGCTGAAGGTGGTTCTCAATGTCCGTGCTGTGTATCAGGAAGTCGTCGATGTATTGGGTAAGGTAGTCTTGCGTCGTATTTCCAAAAATTTTCTCTGTCGCTCTCAAAAATCCTGATCCGCTGACCGATAACCCAAAAGGTATCCTTAAAAATTCGAATACTTTACCCCGGTAAATGAAACTCGTGTATTGTCTGACATGGGGAGCCAATGGGATTTGTAGATATGAGTTGTTGAGATCCAAGCATGAGAACCACGTTTTCTTTCCGATTCCGGCAAGAATGTACTCGATACTTTGGGTCCTCGTGTTGTCGGGTATTATAAAGGTGTTTAAATGGCGAGCGTCTATCGTAATGCGAACCTTTCCTGAGCTCTTTGCAACAACACATAAGGGGTTTATATATGGCGAATTCGATGGTTGTATTATTTTCTGCTCAATCATTTGTGTTATCGTGTCATGTACTGCGTTTTGAAGTGTTATCGGTATATTTCTACATTTATATTTCCATGGTGGAGCTGGTTTCACCTCAAAGGAATATTCGTAATTTTTAAAGCAACCTGTTTTGTCTGAAAATGCTTCTCTGTTGTTCCATAGAATTGTAGTTAGTGTTTGTTTTTGTCGTTTGCTGAGGGCTGAGATGTCATTCACCTTTCGTGCAATGCACTCTCTAATTTGTCGGGTGTCCGTCTCTCCGTACAGGTATTGTTTTTCATCTTCACTTGGTAAGTCATCCAGTCCGCTTATCTTTGCGCCTCCCACGGGCTTTATATAATTATTCTTTATTTCATCTTCTCTATATTCTTCGTCGTCGTGTTCATTAATATCTTCTAATTCCTCTTCCTCATAAAATCAAGCATCTATCTCTACCTGCGTTTTACATATTTCGCCCCCAAGGCTGATGACTTGTACAAAAAACCTGTTCTGATGGATGTCTCTTTCACCCTCCGTTAAGTGTGGTGTTATACCTGGTATCTTGAGAAAATGTGTAGTTACTGTTTCATTGTTTGTTGTCACTAATGTGAGCTCCCTTGTTCTATAATTTACATTAGCCCTGAATTCAGATAGCAGGTCGCTCCCAATTATTAATTGTGTCACTAAATGTGGAACCACTAGAAAAATATACTCAAAGTCTATCTCTTGGATGTTAAAGGGTATCATTACCTGTTGTTGGATTCGGTTTTTCTTTCTCCCTATTGCTAAGATAGCGTAAACATTCTTAACAGGCAGTGTTTGCAGTTTTATTCCACGCGATATGATCGTTTTGTAGAACTCCATGCTGCATAAAGAAGCCATTGCTCCGGAGTCCACGATAGCCTGGTATGCTTCGCCTGCTATTTGTATTGACACTTGTGGTGAGTCTATGATATCGCCTTGTCTTTCTTCATTAATGGAGGTGTTATTCCCTGTGTTGCAAAGAGCTGGGGGTTCTAGAGACGGGAATTGATCCTGACCCCGTTTTAGTTTTCCGTCGTCGCGTTGGTACCGAATGCGCCACCGCACCTCTCATCCTGCTGTGTCGGTTCCTGGTTGTCGCGGTTGAACCATGTTTGCTTTTTTATGGTCCCTGTGTGTTTTGTTTGTGTGTTGTCATTTCGTTGGTGGTTTGATCGTGGGTTGTATTCTATATGTTCCCGTCGGTTTTCCTGAGGCCATGATGGTGCGTCTACGTTTTGTCCTGGGCGGCTGCGTTCATTGAAGGTTTTGTTCGGGCTGTGGCGTCCATCTTGTCTTGTTTCGTATTCACGGGGTTCCGGTGTGTTTGTGCCCCATGAGTTATGTCTGCGGCTCCCGTTCACTCTTACATAGTTTATGTACCTTCTCCCGTTGTCTCGTGGTGGGTTCCTGTGGAAATGGTTGTCGCCCCTGTGTCTCGTAAACTGGTTGCCCCTGTCATCGTATCTGTTTTGTTGAGGGTATGGACCTCGTCTTTGCTGATAGTTGGGGTGTGCCCTTAACCCACTGAAATTTTGTGTCGGTGCTCTATTGTCTGAGCTACCACTCTGGTGTCCTTGTAGCGCCGTCAGCAGTTCTAGTGTGTCGGCAATGGTTGTCGCCCTAGCCACAATTAAATTATTTCGGATATGATCCGGGAAATGCCTCACGATTAATTTTACAAATTCATCTTCCTGCATGGGTGGGTCTAGTAATTGGCTCTGTTGTGCCAGATCTAGGAAGTAATCGATTAGTTGTTGCCCCTGTCCTGGTGAATATTTCCCATTATTTATTCGTATTCTCACCGCGTATTGGGTGGTAGTATTCCAATATTTGGTTAGGAATAAGTGTTTGAAGTCAAGGTATTTGGTGTGGTCGCCGATCGCTAACCGAAACCAAGAGAGTGCCCTGCCTTGTAGCCCTTTCTTTATAATCAATAATTTCAAGTTTTCCGGAATTTGTTTCAACTCGAAATAAGCGTCCAGATCCATAATGTATCGTTTCGCATTGTCTCGCAAGTCATTGAACTGTGGTACGGCTATCTCATTTAATAAATTAAAATGTAGAGGGTATGCATGCACATTCATATAGCTATGTTCCTCATGAGCTAAACTAGAAGTTGGTGACTGCGACGACGCAAGCTGCACGTGAATTGCAGGTTGCGTTTCCGCGGTGATATTTTCGCGAGAGGTGGCATGGTTATTGGCGTTTTGATTTGACACATTTTGCTGCCTTGCTATTGTTGCTCTAACCTGTGCCAACTCACGCGAATTTTTGTCAATTAGTTCTAATGCCGCGTTGTGTTCTGCAGCTGCTTGGTTTGTTGAAGTGGTGATGAGTTCTTTCATTGCTGTTATTTCTGTATTTATATTTTCCTTAATATTTACACATGCTGCTTGCAGATCACAATTCAGCTGTTCCTGGTTAACATGGTCAGCAGACATTTGTGTGACCCTTCCCTTTAAAGATTTTAGTTCTGAGCATGCCTCCAGAACATCTGTTCTAATGCTAATGACCTCCGATCGTAAAGACACTTGCCCTGCATTCATCTCCGACACTTGGGTTGCTTGTCGGTTTACCTGCTCCTCTATTTGTGTTTGGTGTTCTGAGAATTTCGTGTTCATTTGCTCTAGAATTTTTGCCTCGAGCTTCTCCCCTTGGGCAACTAATTGTGTGTGTACCTGGGTCATCAGTCTCTGTTCTAATTGTTTGAGGGTTTCCTCCTGTGCTGTTAGTTTTGCGTTTAGTGTCTCTCCTTGTGTCTGAATTTGTGAGTGTAATGTTTCACCTTGTGCGGTGATTTTCTCACCTTGTGCAGTGATCTGAGAATGCAGTGTTTCACCTTGTGCGTGATTTGAGAGTTAAGTGTTGCACCTTGTGCGGTGATTTGAGAGTTAAGTGTTTCACCTTGTGCGGTGATTTGAGAGTTAAGTGTTTCACCTTGTGCGGTGATTTGAGAGGTAAGTTGCTGGAATTGTATAAACATTTGTTGAATAACTGCCTCTAGTGTATAGGGATTTTCGGCACGTTCTTGTTGATTAGTTGTTTCTGTTGTTTGTTCCTCCGTAAGGGCGTTCTCCATGGTGATTTTTGTTGTTTTGCCGTTACGGAGTAACATTCACTTTTCTCTTGGTGTATGAAATGTTGGTTGTACTTACTCGGTGCTGTTGTGCTGTGCTGCTGTTGGTCTGGTGATGGTGGCTGGTTCCTTGGCGGCGTCCTCCGTTGTGTTGGTGTGAGTGTTGGTTTGGTAGGGTGCTAGGCGTGGGTGTAAGACACGTTGGGTGCCATTTTGTAGCGGGGTTTGGAAAATAATGGTATCGTTTCTGGTTTGTAAGGTCTTGGTGTAGGGTTTCAGGTGATTGCCGGCTGCTCAGGTAGAGGATTATGGGTTACGAGAATCTTACCTCAGGGAGTGTGTGGATGGGAGGTGAATGATACTCACAACTCCTCTCAATGGCCCATTTATTATGAAGATCCACACTGGTTTTCGTACTGCAGGCCCTTCACACAAGACGCGTTCCTATCAGTTTTTCCCCCCGTTACAGTCTCCGTGCTTTTACCCTTGAATTTATTCTATTTCTCATTTACTTACAATATGACTTTTGTCATCCCTAGCTACCCTATCTCTTTTCCCGATACAGAATTCTTACATCCTCTTTCTATCTCCTCCCAACACAAACTATCACGTCTTCCTCCTAGCGTTTCCCCACACGAAGTTTTACATCCTCCTCCTAACGTTTCCCGACACAAAGTGTTCCATCTTTCGCGTGTCTAAAACGCGCTCCTGCTCCTAGACCAAAATCTATTTCACGCCTCTTTTCTAGTTTTGTTCCCTGGTTTTACTATTCACGTGACACTTAATCTTCCTTATTGGTTATCTGGCTCCTTTGCGCTTTCTACCCATTGGTTCAATTTCATTGCCCTTAGGCTCAGCTAGCGTTTCTACTGTTTCTCGTTATTCACGGCTGATTTAATTTTCTGTTCGCTTGAGTGACTAGGACATCCGTTTCTTTGTTTCGCCCGCCGGCGATTTCAATAGAACCTAACTGTTCTCCGGCTAGCCTTTCCTGTATTTATTAAGTGTTTTGCCCTCTGGCATATTTTCTTGTGTCTGTTTCCTTTCACGTTCTTTTACTTTCTGATCTATTTATACGTGTCTCTGTTTTATTTTATTTCATCCGTAATAATATTTTATTTCATTTCTACTTTATTTTATTTCATCCATAATAGTGTTTATTCCCCCCTTTACTTAATCTTTAATATTCTCTTTTATCTCCTTCTTATTTTGTTTGATTCGCGCATTAATCTTAACTTTTCTTCTGGCTATGGTTATTCTTGTACTCGCGGAGTACTCGCGGATCTTATCACTTCAACATCTATATCTGGAAATTCGCTCTTTTCTGTATAACGTTGTGTATGAAAACGATAAAAGATATATTACTTCGTTTTCAATATTTAAAATGTTTACATATGTGCATCTCCTAGCCTTAGAGCATTAAAACTGGGATAAATATGAGTATATGGTAAGCACACCTCTGTGTATATATCCCTTCGTAGCCCCGGGAGAAGCCAAATCTATTCCTCTTGCTAAACTAAATTCAAAGAAGCTAGGAATTTCGTCGGCATCCCAGCTTCAGCTTGGAGCTCAGAACTTGGTAAAGCGATAGCGGCAAAAGCGACTGATGAGGCTGCATGCTAGAGTAAATGCATTAATGTGCTGCTGAAGTAGGAAGTTAAATTAAAAGCATTCAACACCATTCAAGCACCACTTCAACAAGTAGCAGGCAAATTCCTTCAGATATACAACTAGGATAAATAAAGTACATTTTAAATAGATTAAATCTAACTATAAGTAAAGGCATCTAAGGTGCATTAGCTTTCACCTAGCAGAAAATACATGCTAAGTATTATATACAGTTTTAGTACTTGTTCAAGACTGAGATAAAGTGATAATTATTTTCTGTGCCACTATCTAGTAGGTAGAAAAGGCATTACATTTAACCCAAAAGTTCGATATTATGACCGCGCGCTCGAAGAATTGAGAGTCGCCGGTAAGCACGTCTCGGCGCAGCACCTGAGTGGGGCCCTCGACCGGCCTTTAGAACAATGGGCGCGCAATGAACCCATTATGTGCAGCTTCCCCAGAAGATTCCTTTCAGTCCCTTCCAGCAGCTTCCCTTCTGCCCAGTGGGAGAGTTCACTTCAATGCAGTTATTGAAGAAGTTACGAACTTCTGTGTAGCCAAGAAGTCGAAGAGTTTGAACAGTTAGGTGGTCAGTGAAGAGTGCAGTTCAATTGTGATTCGATTCAACGGATCAGTTGTGTTCTGTTCTGAGTGCATTAAGCATTAGAGTACAACAGAAACTGATATTTTCATTTGTTATAGTATCTAGTTATTGCTGGAATGCAAGTTATGAAGCCTCTCATTAAAAGTAAAATTAGAAAAGTTGGTTTAACACTAAATTTAGTATTTAAGTCCAGTGTCTGCGAAGATTCAACAAGAATACTCTAAAGAAAATTCTAACCACCCAAACTATCCTTTAAGCGGAAACTTCTTCGAATTTGATTCACTCAAACATGGATATAACGATTTCTATTAAAACATATTTAAGATATTTACATACAAATATAATGTATATCTTCAACTTTCTGGGAAAAACCCGCGAAGTCCTCTTTATTCAGAATGGATGTTACATCATTTTATATTACTGTTAAACATTAAGACATAGACAAGTTACACAATGTATTTCAGGTAACTTCTGTGTGGCATCCGCAATGTCTGAAATATACGTTATTTGTGGTTAGAATTTTTCAGTACTTTGTCATTTTTAATGTGCCGTCATGTTCAGTAGTTTCTGGATGTGTCATAAAAACAGTAACATTTCAAGGTACTATATGGTGACCCGGTTTTAAACATTTCACTATCGCTATTCCCTTTGTATCTAAGACAAAATGTGCAATTCAACAATACATACAAACGTTTATCTCATTTAAATTGAAGTAATTAGAATAATAATGTTTTGTAACAATGGTTTGTAGCCACTGTATAAGATAAACGATAGTGGTAAAGAGAGTCATGTAAATGTAACAATCAAGCTTTTTATGTAAGGTAAACTTGCATGAATTTTGGAAGATGGCACTATGTTCCACTGCCTTTTTTCGAGTTTTGTACGCCTGCTGTAAGGGTGTGAAAGTGTTATTTGCATTATACTTGTATTGCCGAAAGTACAGTCCCTTCGTTTTATGCAAAGACCACAACCGCCTTATATGGTATCGACAGTGACCTCAGTATTACGACACAGCGCAGAGGCGCCGCAAGACGTGTGAAGGGTAGCTTTACAGCTGTGAGCTGTCTCAGTCGTTGCTTTGTCTACGTGTGGTGAAGTGTTTCGGCAATGCGTTTGTTTTTTGTGATTTCCTTAGGAATATTAATCTCTTGAGTCCACGGAAATGCCTGCCAAAAAATTCACACTTGAACAGCGTATTTTTATGTTCCAATACATACGTGAAAGCTGGATCAAGACAGGTGTGTAGACAATTTCAGCAGCAATTTCCTGATTATCCAATTTTGGTAGAGACGCTGTGAGATGTTTGATCAATAAAAAGTAGATAGAAGGATAGATAAATAAGGTATCTTTATTGGTTTCAAATCATTGAAGTTATTACACAAGTATTTAGTGCATGGGTAATTGACATGCATATTTAAGATACAAGTAGGGTGACAAAATAAGCAACAGTAAAAGAAAACAAAACAAAAAAGGAACAAGAAAACGGAAAATAAAGATAAATTACCTTTGTTTAACTCAACAAATTGGACCTAGCTTAGCGCACTTTAGCCAAAAAATTGCCCATATTTTGCCAGTTCTTCTGGTCAACCAGTAGCTCCCAACATGCCAATCTTTTTCTTGACGTACTTAACAATTTTTCTTTGAGTTTAATCGTTCTCTGGTTCTCCCACTGTGTACATTCCGCCAAAATATGTACCCAGTCCTCATTCAAATCGCAGAATGGGCAGATTCTCCTGCCAGAATCGTCAGTCATTTTCTGTGCCCTCCAGCCCCCCAGTTTAAACCATGCCATTCCTGATCTTTCCTTTCTTCCTAAATTAAGTATATATGTCTCTTTACCCCAACTCAATTTTATTTCATTTGCTAGACTTGGAGAAGGTTGATTTTACAATCCGATTCTATTTCCTTTTGGTTGATGGCTCTTAGTCTTCTTTTGACACATTTCCATACGTTTTTGTCATTTGTTTCAGCTCTCTGCCATACTGACCCGATTCCTATTCTCCTCAAACCCCTTTCCAAGTCAGCTGCCCAAAACTTTATTTATAACATTTGGATGGTAGTGTGGAGTTATCCCCCTGCATCAGCCGCAGTCAGTACTTCACTGCTCTTATTTTGCAGTGTATTGTGTCTTCTTAACATCCCACCTCACTCGATAACCCCGAATTTGAGGAGCCTTGTGAAACTCCAAGAACTCTTTTCCAAAATGCTGTCTATGTCTTATTTACATGCTCTGCGCTTTCCCATCCCCAGATTTCACTTCTGAATAACAAAATACGCTTTAGCATAGAGTTATACATATTTTCTAATGTATCTACAGGCGCATCCGATATCCGCGAAAGGATACCTAATAATTCATTTAATTGCCCTCGTGCTTTATAATTACTGATAGATGTTTGTTGCATTTTCCTCTCATATTAATCATTACTCCTAAATAGCAGAAATGGTTAACGTTTTGTAGTTCCAGCCCCTTGTAATACCATTTTCATTCCTGCCATACACAAAGCCATTTTTGAAAGCCATTGTTTTAGTTTTATTAATGTTTACCACCAAACTCCATTGTTCACAATATTCTTTCAACCTATTAATACGTTTCTATAAGCCTTCTATCGTCACTGACAAAATTGTTATGTCAATTGCGTATAAAAGTACAGGAATGCAGACATTGTCTACTTGTGGGCCATAAATTTCCTCTGCTATTAACACGTCTGCTATATCGTCTATGAATAAATTGAACAATAGGGGCGATAAAATACATCCTTGATGAACTCCTCTACTGGCCGATTTAGATTCAGTTATGTTTTGGCCTATTTTGATGTTAAAATTCACACTGTTGTAAATTTGCATCAGAGCTTTCATAATTTACCAAAGAGTCCTTTGTGGTGAAGTTTCGCCCAAAGGGCATTCCTCTGCACGCTATCAAAAGCCATTTTGAAGTCGACAAAAGCACAATGAAGTTTCCCCTTCTTTCCGTTCAAATTTGAATCATTAATGTTTTTAATACGAAAATATTGTCTGCAGTAGAGAACCCTTCCCTGAAACCCGCCTGAAATTTAGAAATTACATCGATCTCTTTTACCCAAGCTCTTAACCGGTCATAGATAATTTTGCAATATACCTTACCCATAACAGTGCAATTCCTCTATAATTTTCTGGCTGTTGATTGCTGCCCTTACCCTTAAATATTGGCTGAATAATTGCTGTTATCCAGGCTTCAGGATACTTCTCACCGTTAAATAATTTGTTAAATGCCACCCGCACAAGGTCTAATATTTTAGGAATTTCTATGGAACATTTAACAAATTCTCTCGGAATTGCTTCTATTCCCGGTGCTTTGTGATGCATTAGGCTTCGCTAAAAAGTAAAGTTGATAGGAATAATCCCCTCTCCATAGACGAGCTTAAGGTTAATACAAAAGTAGAAATTATGAACATTACGCAACATAACTTATGCATGTGAATGGCAATTTTATATGACGATTTCAAGAATGTCTTCCCTCAATGGACACCACTTTCAACAACACTTACAAGAAGGTTAGTACTTATTACATACATCGAGTTGCGGCAATGGCGAGTCAAGCCAGTGTGAGGTGAAGAGAGTTGTGCGACAGAGTTGATTTGCGTTGGTCACAGCGAGTTATGACTGCGTTTCTGGTGCAACATCAAGGCGATTCTCCGAGCGTGTTGGTGACGACTGTTGTGACGTGCAGTGAGTGCTACGGATGAGCGACGGTGTTTACGTCTCGTGTGCGACTCCCGAGTGAGGGAACCGTCCGGCGTGAACAAGCTACATCACGAAGGAAGTGAAGTGACGGAGAATTGAACTACTTCACTTAGTGAAGTGACATAAGTGAAGTGAACTGAGAGAGTGAAAGTTGAAATACTGGACAAAGTCACAATAGTTTTTCAGAAATTCAGTAATTTATACCAGAAAGTGTCATTCACAGAAAGGGTTGCTATATACACATACACATAGGATAATTCAAAAGTCTCTTGATGTTTTAGTGAAAAGGGCACTTAATTGAAAAAGTTCCTATACTTCAGAAACGTATTATATAGAATACTACATTTAGTGCATTTCATGTGAATGCCCTCTAAGTCTAGGTAGAGCCTCTATCTTTCTTCTGCAGACCAAAACGCTTTCTTTAGCATAGCGGGCACCATCTCGTCTGCTGCAGTTATTTTCTGTCATAATTGCTGTAGGGAAAGGGTGGCGAAAATGTCTTTCTCCCTCGAGTCATCAAATAGCCAACACGCACAACACCACTCAACAGCATATGGAAAACAAACCAATAGACAGCTAGAAAAGGAGTGGCGCCTGCGAATGACGTTTACACCACTATTGCTGTAGGGTATTATCTGCGTTTGATACACCTTAAATTTAATGAACCCCCAGGCAAAAAAGTCTAAGGGTGTCAGATCTGGAGAGTGGGACACCCAAATTCTCCGTGAGCCACGAGAAATTCACTTATCATTTGCAAAGTAGTCATTGAGGTATTTTTTTTCAATTAAGACAAATGAGGTGGTGCACCATGTTGCTGGGAAACTAAGTTGTCTTATTCCATCATCTTCCAGCTGCGGTACCAAGAATTGTAGCATGTGAAGGTAGATATTCACTGTAATTGATCGTTCTGCAAACATAAAAGGTCTGTAAAGTCATCCCCATCTAGACACTTCCAGTGAGTCCCATTGCCACTCTTGGGTCACATTTGATTGTTCTTCAACCTAAATCCTGTAACTGTACCTGTTCATGTGACCACATGTATGAAACGTTGCTTCATCACTGAACAGGTTTTCATTCTGACAGCAGCTAACAAGTCAAAACACATAGTTTGTCAAGCTGCGGAATCATCAGGTTTAAGCTTGTGTTGTACCTGGGCGTTTCTCCAAGGTATAGCATACAGTACTTTGTGAAACATCAAGCTCCCTGGTAGAAGCGGCGGGATTCCATGTGATGGCATCCTGTATGGCTTGCGCTGTTTGTGGCGCAGTCTCTCTGAATGCTTCTCATCAGCAGCATTGCCAGTTTATTGGAATGTGTTCATCAGATCTGTAATAGCTTACCTGCTAGGACGCGGTTTCCTGAATTTTCTCTCTGAATCTTGCTGGACCTGTTCGTAAGTCATTTCACCCGTTCATAAGATACATATATAAGAAACTCGTATATATTTGCAAAGAAAGAAACCACATGGCTACCACTACTTGGTAATAGTACTAATTTGTAACGCAAAACTTACCCAAAATATGAGCCGAAATTTATTTCTACTCCAAGGTGCACTAAATATAACTATTGTGATTCATTGTATATATATTTTATGTTTTAAGGAGAAAATTACAGTTTCTAAGCTTTCACAAAAAACCAAGAATGTAATTTATTGGGCAATTTTTACAATTTAATCTCCCCCATTTTTAAGTATAAGGAGGGAATTGACGCTGCTTCAGTGAGGATATTGTACCTATGCCCCAGAAGAGGGCACCCCCGGGAGGTAGGACGGGATGAGAGGATACACCGGGCTGCCAGAACCAGGAGTTACGGTACAGCAATGACAGGCGCCTACAGTTTCCAAATTGAGAAGCCTTTACAGTCGAACAGGCAGACCGGGTACCCCCGTCTCACATAAAGGGTCCAATAACCTTGGCAACAAGCCTAAAGCCAAGGGACGGAGAAAGGTGCACAAAGAGCATCCTTTTTCCTGCCACGAGGCACTGAAACTCCATTTCCGACACTTTCAATATAGACATAACGGGATGAAGTATGAATGAAATGATGAATGGAACGAAATGGAGGGACAAAAAATTCGGGGGCTGAAAGAAAGCACTCCAACATTCCCTGACGACGCGGAAAATTCCCAAAAAATCTATGACACAGAGTGGACAATCTTCGAGAATCGAACTCGGGACCGCACGAATGCGAGTGGCGCCAAGTCGCTCGGTTATGTTCCCTTAAATGAATCCATTTTCCTACCACCCAGCTAGGTCATATACCTTCAACTCACGGCTCCAACTTAATTATTAACTAAAATATGGTGATGGGACGATACCACTATTGCTCTATACTCGATACCGATATTGATTTTTGAGCACGGATATTTGATACTCACTTTATAAAAAAACTGTAAAGGCGATAGTTAGTTCACTGAATTATGTTCTTATTAATACTTTTCTGTGTATAAACACGTGGATCCAATTTTGTGTTGTCAGCTAATTCCGGAATTAACATAGAATATGATTGTTAGACATTTCCCCATTGGGCAGCATTTTTTTTTAATGCCCCAGGTTACATATACACTATTGTTAGGTAAGGTTGATGATGATGATGATGATGATAATAATAATAATAATAATAATAATAATAATAATAATAATAATAATAATAATAATAATAATAATAATAGGTATAATAATAACAACAATTTATTTGCGTCGCTTTTTATGTAACTGCATTTTGTGCTAAAAACTTTGTTTAAAAGGATTTTCTATCCATATTAAGTTACGCTCATAACCAAAATTTGACTTGCGTAGACATAAACTAACAGAGGGAAGGAAAGAACAAATACATCCATGCGCTATATTATACACCTCTTAAATAAGATTGGTTTCTGCTGGATTTATAGATTTTGGTCACTAGAATAAGTAAATGATATATCTGAGGGAGTCGCCAAGCCATGCTATTAGAGAAACGTGATTTACTGCGTTAGCTAAATCAGCTTCATTAACAACTCAGTTAACGCTGCATGTTTCACGAGTACCTCTACTGCTTCCCCCGTTGTCGTTGCATGTTTATACACAAGAGTCTAAAACGCAGTTAGACTCTATCAAGAACTATAGTCTAACTCTTTGGGGACAAGTGCGAGGCAATAACATGAAGTCTCCACTCCATTAATTCCTTATTTACCACAAAGTTAAATGCGGCAATTTCAATAATGCAAAGCTTAAAAACTTAAAATTACGAGTATCGGAAAACGGAAAAGTGTTATTTTAAAGTGTTAGACACGCCTCGATACCACCGATAGTATCAGCTATCGACGTATCGTGGTTCCTATCCCTACTAGAATGAAAATATTATACTACGACATTGTAATGACTGTACAGGAAACCCCTTTATTCGAATAGGACGGATAACATGTGAACAGTTATTCACGGAGATACAAATATAAAGTAAAAATAAATAAATAGCTTTATTAATTCAACTGATATAGGCAGTTCATTAATTGTTTGCCGCAAGCTGCAACCTCTATAATCAACAGTGATTGTAAATTATTTATTATAATTAATAAAACAGCTGAATTACAATTGCTGTAATGCTATTTAATTGCATCCTTTGTTCTTATTAATACAGTTTATTGCGGTGTTTTTATAAACTTTTTGGCATATGAAAACTAACCATTTTCACACACAAATATTTAGAATTTTGAAAAAGAATCTCATGTTACATTCACATGACTTGCTCTACGAATAATCATTTATTTTCATAGAGCTTCTACAAACTATTCTTATAATACCATTTTTTCTATCCACTTCATGCTATTCCAGATAAACCATTGCAGAAATACTTTCATGGTACTGCAGATACAACAGAAGTTCAGGAAACCGCAGAGATAAGTGATATTTTAAAACCGGATCAATATATGGTGGACTTCAAATTTCATACTCTTTCCGTAAAATTGCGAGGAGTAACTGAATGTGACAGCATTTCCAAAACGATGTAGCGGGTGCGCGCTGGCCATCTGGCGTCCTGGGTTTGATGTCTGCCAGCTGCTCAGAAATGCTGGGAGTCAATATTAGCCCTATCGTTGCAATCTCATGTGTGGGTGAAGGCAAACCATGACCACGTATTCGGCTTTCAAACTTGACTTTATTCCAGGAACATCTTAATTTCCGATATATACTGATGGCTCTAAACTTTATTACTTGTTCCCTGATTACACGATACTACACAGTTTACCCATTTGTTTCAGCCTCTACACTTGTGAGCTATTTTGTTATATACCGAGGTGAGGCCAAAATATTTGCAGCTAGATATTAAGTTTTAGTCACCCCGGCAGAAACATTGGGAAGCATAGCATCAGAGGCAAACAAGAGGACCAGGATATTAACTACGCATGTCAGAAAAGGCGTGGGGTATTTATAAGAAAATACACAGAATTTCACATTAAATACATTACTTGTGGTTTACTGAATATTTACGTTGTGCCTCCACATAATTCACAAATGATTGGAGGGAATGTTACCCACACGAGGTCATATTCACACGATTCACACACCCTTCCAGACTCAACACTCAACCTGAAGTGACTGACGCCACGCTCTCCACACACCACACAAAAAATTAGTAACGCTTACTTTCCCACTCTCTCTCCCCACCTCTGGCCGGAAGGTGGGGAGAGATGCCACGTCGGACGAAATTCAAAACCCAAGCCGAAAGAATTACACCCAGGAATACTGACGCTAACAAAGCAATAATGTGACGTGACAATGCACACACATACACACCACAATATGCACTTCGCTTTGCTCTAAAATACATCCTAGACAACACACAGTATGACTCCTTTGTCATATTCACTGACCCAATGAGTGCCTTGTTGATAATACTTCGCAAAAGTTCTTTGTCTCATTCAGTGGTTCCAGAACTATTAATGCTACACCATACAGCAACCCAATGTGGTAAAAATATCAAACTTCTCTGGACTCTGTCCTACTTCGGCATCCAAGGAAACGAAGAAGCTGACGCTGCAGCTAAAGAGGCCACGAAGCATCCTCCAGAAAAGTGCAGAATAACATACTGTGGCTTCCTGAGATACATCCACAAGAAGATCACTCAGATATGGAAGCAGATTGGAACAGTTCATCTACAAGTAAACTGTATGGCATCTATTCTCCTCGCTCTCCTAAATCCTCAGTGATTTTGATTCCCCTTCTTCGCAAGGCTCAAGTTCCTCTCACACTATTATGCATAGGACACAGCCATCACTCATTCCTACCTTATATCTCATGATTCTCCTCCCACTTTTAACTTCTGTAATTGTCCAATGAACCTGGATTGTCATCACCATACAAGTGCAAGACGAGGTTGTGAAGTTCGGACAACATATGTGATGCCATCAGCAATCCAGTGTTTAAAGAAATTATACTAAGTACATTAAACAAACTGAGATATACACCAAATTATAATGTTGTCTGACTGATGTACGTTTACAATGTAATTTATTGTAGTGGTTTGTATCCTTATACAGTCACGATATTACTAGCGAGTTCAAGCGTCTAAAGCGGCTAGCAACACTGTTTCCTTATTTACATATCTGAGTTATTTCCTATATCCACCATCTCAATATGATTTGGGTAAGCCATTTCTCATCGTCAAACGCTATCCTCTTACCCTTCACAACACGTAAGAGATGTAACATCTCGTCTCACCATCAGGTATAACGCAAGAGTGTCTAAAGTTCTGGATGACTTACTGCTTTTACACAGAAATACCTCACGCGAATATTAGCACCAATATTTGTAACGTTCTTTTGGTTGGCAATTTTTTAGCGTGGTGTGGGAGTAAAATCATCCAAATATTAGGAGTCAGGCTTCATTTTACTCTTGGGGAATTTCCATTTATCTCCAACTCTTTTACACGCTGGCTTTCTCTTTCGTGCAGTTTCTTATTTTGTCCAACTCCCTGCTCTGCGACTGATGATTCCAGGAATTTCTCTCTATTTTCATCTCTTTCTACCATCAACCTGTCCTTCGTTCTAAATGCTATTTTCCGACTACATGCGTTACAGAGTTCGCTTACCAATTGTCCCCAAATTGCTAGCTCGCATTTCTCTGGTTAGGGATTTTTACAATTTTATATGCATTAAATTCTGATATTTTATAATTTATACTATTCACAATCATACTTACGGTCTTGCTGATATTTATATATGTTCCATTTACTTCTTATTTCCTTTTATTAATATCCTCCCTGTTGTATTTATTAGCATGTTTGTGCATATTGATTACTAATTTCTGTGAAACTTGAATGTCTACATATCTACGAGGGCCGTCCCAGATGTATCCGACCTGATGTATATATAGTGGTTGTTGTTTCAAAAAAATTACAATGTTAGAAACTACCACCCCTATAACGCTTAAGTTTGAATTGTGACGATGCTGGTAGTAATTGTTTAGTAAATGTTTAGTAATTGTTAGGCAGCATCTCTCGGCGAATTTGTGAACATGACTAAAGCTAGTCATCGTTATGTGATACAATACTTTCATTTGAAAAATCTTAATCCAGCTAATATTAAAGCTGAGCTAAGTTCTACTCTGGCGGAATCTGTTCCTTCGTTTACAACAGTAAAGTATTGGGTGGCAGAGTTTTAGCGAGGCCGTACGAGCTGCCAAGACGAACATCGCAGTTGTCGACCGAATGAGGTGACCCCACCAGATATTGTGAAGACAATCCTCTAAATGGTAATGGATGACCGTCAACTGAAAGTGAGCAAGCTAGCAGACATTACAGAAATTTCAAAAACTGCTGTAGCATACTAACTGAAAATTATGACGATGTTTGGCTGCAATAAAGCGTCGATTTATAACCATGTATGAAGCACTTCACACCTGAGACAAAGGGACAGTCAAAACAGTGGATTGAAAGGGGAGAATGGGCTCCAAAGTAGGCAAAGGCAGTTCCATCTGCAGGCAAGGGAATGGCGTCAGTTTTTTGGGATGCGCGTGGGATAATTTTCATTGTTTATCTTCAAAAAGGAAATTCAATCAATTGTGAGTATTACACACACTTATTGCAGCGTTTGAATGATGAAATCTAGAAAAACGGCCGCATTTAGTGAAAAAGAAAGCTCTTTTTCATCAAGACATTGCACCAGTTCAGACATTTATTATCGGCTTGGCCAAAATCAATGAGTTGAAGTTCGAATTGCTTCCTCATGCACCCTATTCGCCAGACTTAGCCTCCTCTGATAATTTTCTGTTACCAAAGTTGAAAAAATGGCTTGGTGGTAAATTGCCAACAATGAAGACGTTGAGTTTGCAGTTGATGGCTATTTTGAAGAACTCGACGGTTCTCACTATAAACAGGGTATCGAAGCTATTGAACATCGCTGGGTAAAGTGTATCGAGCTGAAAGGGGATTATGTAGAGAAATAAAGATGTTTTCTCCCAAACTTTTTGTGTTTTCTTTGTTAGGCCGGGTACGTCTGGGACAGTCCTCGTATATGTTATTGGTTATGGGTAGGTGTTTTTGTACAACGGTAAGGTATTGGAAAATTCAAACGCATAACAACGGATATCCCTGAACTGGCTTATGCCACAGTTATTTAAAATAAATTGTGAGTTTTTAGCCCAGACTTAATGTACCGTAAGTTTGCCATTTACATACATTATAGAGTAATTTTTTTGTGAGGGGATTTCCTGAAAATCTTCGTGTAGCAACTTTGGAAGTTACTGAACTTAACTGGCAAGTTTAGTATTTTCGGACTTCTTTTGTTGTTGTTGTAATGTTGTTCATAGACATACACATATATACAGACACGCGTCTTTTCCTAAAATGTTTTCTTATTCAGCGGACATGAAAATATTTATTACCAGCGAAATTTCCATATCGACATCTTTGGGTAAGGGTTATATAATAGGATATATTTCATTAAATCGATTTAAGAAACATTAAATGAATTATAATAGAGGCTGTTGCAATGAATGGAAGTACAAAGTGTATTAACCAATTTACTACAAAAAGACTATAGAAGATCGAGAAAGAAGTTCCTCTTACATACCAGTTATAGTTGTGTGATTTTCGAGCATAATTCCAGCCACTGGATTGGCAGTGTACTTTATCTCCCTCAAAGCATGGCCGAACTGCCGAAGGGTAGCATTACAACTTAATCCTTATACTTTCATGCTATACTGCTGTTTTCTCAATGCTGGTTTGCTTATTGGGTTTAGTAGCAGCAACAACTTTAACCTTCGTCTCCATGTCGCCAATAAAATCCCTCATATATGTAAATGTTGTAGCTGTCGTTCAGTTTAACCTCTAGTTCTAGTTTGAAAAAAGGTGGATTTTATGCCCAAGCACTGGGAAAAGATCTATTGCACATCCCCCCTTTCATTCAGTTAAGTAGTCTGTTGCTCGTTATGAACTTAACCAGACTGCTAACTGAGGCTTTCAATAGTTCATCTATCTTTGGAAAGTGATTGCCAAAATACTTGCTCTTTGATTCGCAAGAGCAGGGCAATCACATAGCAGATGAGTAACAGTCTCATCTCCTTCTAGGCATCTACTACAGATAGGGTTGTTAAACAGTCCCATTTTGTATAGATAAAACTTTAGGGCACATGTCTTGTAATGAATCCTTCTGCCCATGCAAGCTTTCTACTAAGACCGCGCAGGTATTTTGCCCGGCTGTTATCCAGGTCTGTAATAAACAACTTGGAATATCTGCAACCCTCAATGGAGTTCCAGTAGTTCTTGTCAGTTTAATCTGAGATGCAAATAATTATCTGTAATTGTTTAGCTTTCCTTATGTACCAATCGTAGCAAAACTCTTTCATAGTGGTAATATCCGAATAACCCCTTCATTCTACATAAATTATAAACACGTTAGTGTTCATGTCCCTGTATTGTTTTTCAGGCCAATCGCATAAAGAACTGGTACCAGCTGGTTGGATTCAAAAGATGGTTACGAATAGAAAAAACACTATGGTAATTTAGGGTAATAAACCACTTTCTATGCACATTAGTGTACGTGCTAGAGAAGGTAAAAAGTATTCCATTACGCTATATTTGTATGTAGATCTGCAATTCAGAAATGTTAGGTAGAATTTTCAGTAATATTATGTTTATTTCAGAAATACGCAAAAATGAATATTCCGAATTTGTGTAGTAACTGCATACAATAACCTGGCTTTATGTTTACTGAACCACTATAAATCAAAAGCATTCTGAATAAACTTAAACATTGGGTAATTTTCGCTAACGTAGTTTCTGACATGTATTGCTGCCATATCGCAGGCCTCGGTTTTACTTTTAGAAGGTGATGACACATAATCAAAGGATTTATTGAAGTATTGACATTGCAGGAGTGGCTATTTAATTTCCTGTAATGGAGATAGTGTGTAATGTAGTGATTGACATTCATGGGTTAACTTCCATGGTGTAAAACAAATACAACTTGCCTACCAGACAAGCTTGCATGTGCAGAAACATCACTACTTTATTGTGTAACACAACACTTTAATCTTTAAATAATATTAGCACAAATATGTTAAAGTAATGAATGTGTACGCTTAAAATATCACTTTTGTTCACGGAAAGAAATTAGTAGGCAAGAATGTTAAGTATATCCATTTGTGAAATTGAAAACATCCACAATTAATTGTAATACATCAATTGGGTTTGATATATAGGCTGTTTCAACAAGAGTTTCCTATCTTTGAACTTTAATAAAACACTTTCTATAAATGATAGAGGTTTATTTATATTTTGTTTTATTTTGGAACATAATTAATGTCATTACGTGGAAGAGAACATCAGTTAAGTGACCGCCGCGACTTTGTTGGATTGCGCGTATACGGTTGACCCAGTTTTCAATGACACAAGAATGTAAATTAGGTCCAACTTCACGAATAACACACGTGATGTTATTCATAAGATCATTTGCTGTTTCTGGCTTGTTGACAAACTCGAGATTTAACATAACCCCACAAGAAGTAATCCAACGGTGTTAAATCACATGACCTCGGGGGCCAGTTAATATCACCACCACGGGAACTGATGAAATCTCTGAACTTATCCTTCAAAAGATCGATTGTTTCGAGAGCAGTATGACACGTGGCACCACCTTGCTGGAACCAGATGTTTCTGAGATCCATACTATCCAATTGAGGCCCAAAATAGTCCCTTATAAGAGCCCGGTATCTTTCTTCATTGACAGAGCTTCTCCATCTTCATCCTGGAAAAAATATGGACCAATGATTCCACCATACCAAAATCCACAACACACACTAACCTTTTGGGGATGAAGTGGTCGTTATTGAATCTGAATTGGATTGTGAGTGCTCCAATAGCGCCAATTTTTGTTTGTTAACACAACCATACATCCAAACCATCCATCCTAAAGTGGGCTTCCTCGCTGAAGATGATTTTTCGACAAAAATCCGAGTCAGCTTCCAATTGCTCCATAGCCCTGTCAGGGAATACACGGCGCAACCTATGGCCGTTGGGCTTACTTTTTGAGTTAACACCATTTTTTAAGCGTGTAACTTCAAGTCCAGATACAGAATTCGCCATGTTGTGGTCGGCGAAATCCCAAATTCTTGCAGTCGACGAGCAATTGATTTGTTTCCGTTCTCGCGTACACTCTGACGAACGGCCCCTATGTTTTCGTTGGAGCGCTTACTCGATTACGTACAGGCGTTCTTTGATCGCTGACAGCACCACTTCTTTCAAATTTATCGATCAAACGCCGAATCGTTCTCTCTCAGGGACGATTATGCCCACCGTAAACTTAACGCTATACGGAAGGTTTGGCGAACAGATGATCCATTTTGATAATAAATTTTCACAATTTCCACGCATTGTTGAATACTGTAATATTCCATTGCCTTTTTTCATTAACAACTGTAACCACATGAAAAAGATGAATGCTGTAAATCGACAACTACGGGAGCTATCACATGTTATGTTAACTTAGGACACTCTTGTTGAAAGATCCTTTATAATAAATTTCATGCAGATTGTTAGGTTAGTTTCAGAGATTAATAATTGTTTTGAAAAAGTGCTTCACACAATACATTTATTTGGAAAAAAATTATATTTTATAATTAAACTCTGTTAATTTGTATAAAGAAATTGCAGAGCTCAATTTTTAATTATCTACTAGTTTGGGAGAAAATTAATGTCAAATATGAGAAGTCAATATTTTTCTTTAAAGCTTTATACAATATAAATATTATTGTTTAATAATTTCACATTAATAAAAATTCATCTATTGTTCTTCCCTTTTATTAACAAGGAGACATACAAAATGCTATTGATTCATATAAAAAAATACATCCTGTGGAACAATTTGAAAATGAGAATGTGTTGAGAAATGATAACCCGAAAAAGACTTAAATTATAACGCTAAAGGAACACCCGTTCTGACGTTTATGTTGTTTAAAAACATTTAATACATATAACGGTCCTCCTTTATTTTTCCTGCCCCTCTACAATTAATTTAGTATTTAAAAATTGCTGAGGCAACTCTTGAATAGATTATTCATTTTTAAAGGCAAAATACTATTACAATCTTACAGATATCTAGACTAACAGACAGACATTTAAATCGCTATATTATATGCTTTGAAAGTCGTGTGGTTATTAAAATTGTGTAGAACTAAAGAGAATGGGTTTTAGTTTTTAACAACACTAAAATTCACAAAGGAAATACCCAGGGCTAACGTGGAACAGAACCCAAAGTTATATAAAATCATTCCTGAAGTTATTCTATATTTTCACATTAACCATTCTTTAGATGCTCTTATAAGTTCACTCCTGAAAGTTATATTTATTATAGCCTTCTTAGAGTAACGCAGTAAACCTCTTCATTTTCTGATCTCTAAATTTAGTGACTCGGCAAATGAAAATGGATTTTTTTTTCGGGCATAAAAATTATTAGCATTGCTTCCTTCGGAAGGAAAATACGGCCATTGCTTCCGTGTAATGTTTACTTGCACGCTAAAGAATTTGGTACGGTAAAGAGAAGTTCCCTTCAAAAAAATGTTTGGTCATTTCACCCCCGCAGCGTCCTGTTTCTCTCCCGTGGCGCTATCTATGAATGGTGGACTGATCACCTACCACCATTCGTACCTAGTGGCGGAATCAGTGACTATTGAAATTCCCCTGATTACTGAAACTACGTCTGCTTTGTCCGTATAGCCAACGGAGTGACCGAAAACTAATATTTAATCAATTATTTCTCTACGACAAACTTTTTCCTTGCAACAATCTTTACTGATAATTTTTCTTCCACACAAGCTGAAGTTGGAAAGGTAGAATCAGGCTAAAAAATTCAATGCCTATTTGGGATTTGAAGGACAGATCTTCAGCTTAACTTGCCGTTATTCTAAACAAATGATCTACGATGGCAACATGTCGGCACTACATTAAATTTCTCGGAAAGTCAGTTTTCCGTGGTTCAAATCCCAGCCATAGCATTGCATTTTTCAGTCGGAGCCTAGTAAGTACATATGTCTTGTGCGGAAGAACAATAAATTATCATTGATTGACTTAATTATGGTTGACGCTGTAGCCTTAGAATTAAGGTAACTAAGGCGACATCGAATTTTTGGCAGAATTCAATACTTTCTATATTTACTGTAAGTGTACTGGCGTGCATAAAATGTGGTCCATAATGGAACGGAGCTGCCTATGTTGCTACTGATAAAATCTAGCCACACACCCTACCAGCGTGACCACCTCTGTTTTTTGAGCATAACAATAATTCTAGCCACTAGGTTTGCAGAGACTTTACCTCCCTCCTAAAGTGTGGCCGAAGTGCCGAAGGGTAACATTACAAATTAAACTCTATATTTGCATGCTATACTACCGTTTTCTTACCGCCGATGTTCTTATTGCCGTTTAGTAGGGGCAACAATTTTAACCTTCGTCTCCATATCGCTGATGAAAGCTCTCATATCTGTCTCGTAAATGTCTTAGATGTCGTTCAGATTAATCACACAAGTAAATAATTCTTCACCCCTTCCTCTAAAAGCCCGAATTCTTTGTATTTGGTTTGGCCTTCTTCTTCACCAATCTTAGCGAAACTCTCTCATAGGCTGGCATAGTTTGAAGGGTTGTCGTCCAATATTTCATTTGCCATAGATTATATACATGGTTGATTATTTTGTGGTTACTGAATTGCTACTTTCTCTACTACGTATAGTAGGTAGGGGAAGTATTGCATTCAACCCAAAAATTCGATATCGAGATTTCACCGGAAATACATGTTTTCATACCCCCTGAATCCAAAAAAAAGCATTTTTGGAAACATATCCGTGTGTGTGTTAACAACATAACTCAAAAACGAACAGTCGGATAAACACAAAACTTTTTAGTTTTTTTTTTTTTTTTTTTTTTTATTTATGGACGCTCTTTAACTACTATGGTTCTTAGCGTCCCATTCTATATTGGGCGTGAAACACCTGTAATTTTGCTCAGAGGCCTCTTTATCAGGCCTGAGGTTCTTTTACGTGCCGTAAATCTACGACACGGGACCACCGGCTTTACTTCCCTTCCGAAGGAAGCCGTGCTAACGATTTTTACGCCCGAAAAAATCCATCGCCCTCCGCCGGGTTTGAACCCGCGACCTTGGGAACTAGAGGCTAGCACGGTACCACTAGTCCACGGAGGACGACATACACAAAACTTGGTATTTAGGTTCAGTATCTTCCAGAGATGGCGACACGAAGGTTTTCAAGAAAATCTCCCCACCCCAGATTCCCCTTAGATGCAATATTTTTCGAAAATTTTAATTTTCTCAAAAATGGCTCTTAACGATTTTGATTAAAATATTATATGTTTAAGATATTTTTATGACAAATAAAATGTATATCTCGAATTTTCTAGGAATGTCTCCAAAGGTATTCTTCATTGTGAACGACTTTTGTATAACTGGTAAGCCATAAGAGATATACAAAATTTTACTACACAAAAAGTGTAGATCGCGTTAAAATACACAATTTATATCATATACATTTTTTTTGGTTGAGTGAACTTTTTTCGAGATATTGCTTGTTATTCCGTTAAATTTCCCAATACTTATACTTTTTCTTAAATTTGTTATTCATTTTTTGTCCTGGTAATGTAAAGAGAATGGAATACTCCACATAGCAACCAGCTCTTAAAATATTTTACTACCGCTTAAAGCCTACCATTTCCCCTTGCATCTACAAGAAAATTAGCAATAATACTAACATCTCAATTAACATGAAGCATATGGAGAATAAGTGTCTGTAAAAATAGTTTGTACAAGAGTAGAGAAATTCATGTGAGTGTAACACATCAGATTCTTTTCAGGTCATTCACATAGAGGAAACACACTGCAGTATTCTAGGGGAATGGACCACGTGATATGCAGACAGTGAACATAGGTGAGAAGGCAAAGGTGCGCACTGCATATTTTTCGAGTTATAAATTTGATTTACTACCCTTTAAAATCTGCACATTCAACTCCGTGACTATACACACTCTCTGAGATTATAGATATATTTAATATTGATCAGCAATGGTCCTGAGTAGAGCAGAAACCGTGACGCCTCGGATCCCTAGGGAGCGATCCCTGGACAATAATGACGGACACAAAACTGGTCCCCGACTGTTACACCAAACTTTATCGCACACACACTCTCCAGTCATAAACTTGTCTCCTTTTTCTTCCTTTTGTGGAACTTCTGTCCAGGTTGTTTGGCGCAGCTGGCTACAGAATGTCATTTGAACGTAATGTCGCCTTGAAATCTCTATCTCCAGGAAGACAGAGGTTAATAAAAAAGACGGGCTTTCGGCAGTTACTTCACAAAGTGCGAATTAGTGTTCTGTCTCTTCTTTTTTCTGCACGCTTGAGGCGCACAAAGCAAAATGGAAGGTTAGAAGAACGAACGGAATAAATTCACGTTGTGGCGGCAACGGTTCACTTAGCTCTTTGTGGGAATACGTTATATAACAGGTTCACATAATGCTCAGTGCCAATTTAGAGCCCAGAAGATCCAAACTCCTTATGTTTTGCTTTTCCTTTGCTCTCCATTTTCTGGCTCCACTTTTCTCCATTCCCTTGTTACCATCATTTTTCTTCTACATCCCTCTAGTTTAAACAAGGCTCTCAAGCAAGTGTCACCAGATGTGCTTCACTGCAAGTAACCCTGTTCTACACTTTCATGTGTGACATCTGAGATATTAAATTTGGAAGAAAGGGCTTAAGATGTGCTTCATTACATAGATAAAGGAAAAATTATGGAACACTCTGTGGGCGGTTAGTTTATTATGCAACAAGATCTTAATGTGAGGCAGTATTTTTAACACTTAAATGATATCAGTCTAATTATATAAAATATAAATTCAGTAGCAGCCCGCCTTAAATAATATTTGTGTGTAACAATATATATATATATATATATAAAGGTGTATATTACAGTCATTGTATATATTGATATTATTGTATACATGTTCAATAATGTTATATGAATGTATTACGTAATTTAATAATGTAAGCGCTGTGAGAATAATAAGTTAAAAGTTGCAAACAATAAGGTAACAATGAGGTAACCTTGAGGCAATAATGAGTATGAGAGTTTAATAATGTTGCTTGTGATTCTTGGAAGCAATAATGTAATTTTAGTGACAGTTTATAAAAATAGCCAATCAACAACCAGAAAAACTTTAGTTAAATGAAGGTATTCTATTGAGTAGCATTAGCCAATCAGAAACTGAAAAGGAGAAAATTTTACAAATTCAGAAGTCAGTTGCCTGCAGACAGTGTTTGTAACCGGATGCGAGATGCGTCCTGGAGAGATTTAATACGTATTCGTGTGAGACGAAAAATAAGTTTACGTGTTAAAAAGTGTAATTGCTTAATAAAAAGAATGTCACAGCTCTCTATATCAGTGAAGTGTTATTTGAATCGTGTCAAGCATTAATAAAAGTAGTGAAGTAAAATTATAATCTGTGTAAGCCTACATTCTTAGTCGCAGCACAACCCTGCCAAGACATCCATGTCTCTAACAAAAATACTGACGCAGCCGAGGCAAACATAAATATATAAAATTTAAAGAATCAATCAAATTACAAAGAAATGGAGCTTCATAATATTCATAGAGTTGTAAGACGGTAAAGTAAATTCCTAGGATGGTTAATATTATTTAAATTTTGGGGGCGAAGGCTCCCAAAGCGTGGTGCAAGCAACGTAATAACGTAAAGATACCATCTTCTCAAACTGGCTTCCATGCGTGGGGCAAATAACAATACAACAAAACAACTTCTTCAAATGGTAGTAGTTAAGATGGGAGAATTTTTATATGAGCATCTTAATTAGCCTTATAGTCAAGTTGCATACGACTGTTTTTGGTCAACCATACTGTAATTTCAAAACTTTGAGTTTTCTTACCTTGGTAATGGTGTGTAATTAAATGCTAATCGAATGGTGGGGCCTTGAGCGTGTTTGCGAGTAGTGTAACAAATGCCGGTACTGTTTGAATCCACGCAGTATTTATTTATGTTCTGTAGCTAATATGAAAGCAAGACATACTGATGCAAAGCAAATGAACTCCGCTTATTAGAATACTAGAATTATAAGTGAACAAGTTTATTTTATTTTAAACAAACCTATTTCATTGTTAATCTGGGGAATGGATTCCAGTAGACTGCGACTTTGAATGTGTTAAAAGATATGGGCTGCCTGCGCAGTCGAGTAAGATGGTGAGTTGCTGAAGTATTATGGATGCAGTCAGCTATCAGCGTATTATGGTGTGGCCGATAAAAAAGTTACATAAAGACCCTTACTATGCTCATTCATTAATAAGTATAAAACTGTTAGAGATAGAGTTTGCTGTTTCACTGCATTGTGTTTGTGAACTCAAAAAGTTTCATTAATTTGTGATTTAATTTGAGATCACTTCAACATAGCCTCCTCTAGGTGCTTGTAAGACTTCTAGGCAGTTGTCAAGTTCTTCCATGTGTTCCGGATTATGTTATGCAGCGAGCGATCCGCGGTAACTCAGAGGTTCGCATTCGGGAGGTCCTGGGTTTCATTCCACACACTTTTTGTTGTTTTCTCTTGTTGGAAAGGCGAACGCTGGGGTGGCTTCTCTCCTACCATAAATTTACGTTCATTTCCTATCACTTCACTTCCACTTTCATGTTTCAGACAGGCTTAGGAGCTGTGTACTATCGCTCAGTGTCGGACAGATGTCGCAGATGCTTGCTGTTTGGGAAATTGTTCTCCACCCTGTCTTCTATGAGCCGTCTCAGGTGGGTCAAGCTCTCCCCGATACCGCCAGAGGGAAGCCTTCTTGGAGCAATTCAAGTTGTGACGGAGTCCACAAGCTTGGAACCGTTAAGCACCTCTGCGCGTCTCTGTCGTTTGGCCAGCTTCTGACCTTATAACCTCCTGCAGCTCCATACTTCATCCATTGCTACGCATAAAATATCACTTTGGGTGAAGTTGCGAGGTGTACCCTTCTTTCCCAGCTCATAGTCCTTGTCAGACTCTACACTGCATCTACAGTTACGTTCAGATGCCTTCTTTCTCTACTCATTTTCCTTTATTTTATGTAGCGTCTACAAAAGCTCTTACGAAAGCTTATTTCTTTCTCCACCCGTACAGAGTAGTACCTGTTGCATTCCACTAAAAAATTCGATATCGAGATTTCACTTGAAATATATGATTTGAGGACGCTTCAATCCAAATAAGAGTATTTTTAGAAAAAAACTCCTTCTATGAGTACATAGGTTGTGACCAGCATAAATCAAAAAGGAAAGTTAGAAAAATACCAAAATTTATATTTGGGTTCAGCACCTTCCAAAGATGGAACACGGAAGAATTTAAAGAAAATTCTCCCACCCAAAATTACCATTTACATGGAAAATTTTTAGATTTTTTAATTTCTAGGAAATGGCTCTAACCACTTGGATTAAAATACCACATTTAAAGATATTTCCATGACAAATAATATGTATATTTTAAATTTTCTAGGAATAGCCTGTGAAGTCCCCTTCATTCGGAAGAAATTTTGTATAATCTTATGTAACTGGAAACGTTTAGTGATAGACGAGAAAACGTACTGCATAAAAATGTAGAATCCTTAAAACACACAGTTTATTTCAAATAACCTTTTTATGGCGTTGGCCATTTCCGAGATATTCCTTATTTAAAGCATAATTTGAAATGAATACTGTTTTTTGGTACACACTGTACTATACCTATAGAGTCTGTAGGTTTAGCACGGTTTTGTCCATACTTACGGTTCACCAGCAAAGAAAATTATAAAGTGGCATATATTTAAGAAATTTATATAAGAAATAAAATTTATAACTTGAATTTTCTGGGAATAGCCTGTAAAATGACCTTCATTCACTTTAATGAAAAATAATTTTGAGGAAATAAAAATAGGTTCAGAAAATCTCCTAAGGAGTACTTTGGGGTGAAGAATTTTCTTGAAAGTATTCGTGTCACATCTTTGAAAGATGCTAAACATTTATACCAGGATCGGTATTTATTCTCATTTTCCTTTTTGAGTTATGCTGAAGTAGGCATACATAAACATACACACACACGCACACACATGGATCTTTTCTGGAAATGATTGTTTTGTACTCATTCGCCCTCAAAACATATACTACCGATGAAATCTCAGTATCGCATTTTTTGCTGGAATACAATACCGTTCCACCTAACATGTACATGATATATAAGGAAAAATAAATAACAAGTGTTTACACCAAATTATATGCATAATAGCCCCTAAAGGTTGTATTTTGCCAACATAAAATATTTTCTGAAGAAATAAGTCATTTAACCAGAAAATCTTATTCTTACAAAAAACAGTTCGAAGCAGACATGAGGAAAACAAACTCCTGTATACTAGCGAAGAAAGGAACCACATAATTTGAGCACAGAAGTTGCCATTCTTCACAGTAGTAGCAATACCTGAAGTCTATCTCTGTAATCCAAATTGTATAAGCCTTTCATTTTTTCTGTGAGGTGGTGTAGAATTCACAGTAAAAAAAGCCGATTCAGCACCATTGTTAAAATAGAGGTATTTAAAATAGAGGTATTTTGTCTGCATTGATGATATACATATGAAGGTGATACTGAGAATTTTTAGAATGCCATGTTTCTAAAAACCAATGAAATCTGCTTATATTTGACAGTTACTTTCTAAATGTTTGCGAATTGATTGCCGTGTAGTTTTCTCAATTTTCTCTAATACTTTGTTAATTATCAGCATTTAAAGATTTTACGTTGACCCAAAAAGGAATTTGACTAGAGAAAAGTTCAAGCCTGTGATTTTTTGGGAATTTCAAATCATCATTAAAGCCTAAAAAATTGAAGATCGTTATGAAATGCATTTAGCGAAGAAGCAAAAAATTATAATTGATGCAATAAATTCAAAAGAGATCGTTTTTTTCTTAATGATGAATTTCGTGAAGGACGCCCAAAAACTGCTGCTACTTACTGACGAATATGTTGCCTGTGTCGAGCAATGCTTGAAGAAGATCGGGTTTATTTAGGCAACATTGGGCATTATATGAGCCAAATTGAAAACATTTTACATCAATAGTTAGACGCGAGAAAACTTTGTTGTCGATTGATTCCACATAAACTGACTCTCGATCCGAAACAACAACGCATTGATGAGTGCAGAAAAACTCTGGATTAATTCCAAGATGGAATTTCAAATTTGGTTTGGAATATCGTTACTGGTGATGAATCTTGGATTTATTGTATGAAATAGAATCAAACTACTGAAAATTCAATGGTATCGCCAAGACGACTTGTGCGGAAGAACAATTAGTGGTCGAAACTATGAAGCTCTAGACTTAAAGTACTAATTTAATGTTGTACCAGCATGTTGCAATGGTAGCTCAGTGCTTAGAGCATTCGGAGAAACCAGGAGATCGATGATTCAAATCCTGGCGATAGCATTGAATATTTCAGTCATCTGAATTTACCTTTTCAACCGTGTCCAAACACTGCTTGTGTGAAACAACTATTAAATTATTGTTAAGATCCTGAAAAGAAAAGTCAATCAGCTCAATTGATATTTTGAAGAGAACCTAAGTATACAAAAGTTTAACAAATTCAGAGTGCTGGTAAGAAAATGGTTGCCAATTTTTTTCTAAAACAAACCATATCTCTACTATATCATTAGAAGCTAGACGTGCCTTTACTACTGATTGATACACAAACATCTGTTTGCCAGAATTTTTTTAAAAAAGTCTGAAAGACGTCCAAAAGGAAACATAATGTGACATCTTGACAACGCATCGTCATATACAGCAAAACTAATAACTGAATACCTGAATGCTCTAAAGGTTAGCACCATACGCCCTGACCCAAGATCTTGTGATTTCTTATTTGTTTCGAAAAATTAAAAGTAAAATGTGTGGAATTACATTTACATCGTCACATGAAGCAGCGAAACTCTCTAAAAACTGGGTTTCTGCAGTGCCTCACGAACGGTGGCGTCATGGGACTGGTTTCATGGAATTCAAAAATGTATTGATGTTACACGGAAATATTTTGAAAAGCAATAAAATCATTCAATGTTTTTAAAACTATTCCTTGTTTGATTTTCTAAAAATGTCCAGTCTCACTCTCGCATATGAGGAAACGTCCAATTAATAAGATTATGCAAGAAACTAAAACATAATTTTTCTGCAATTTTCGCCCTTCAGTGCCCATTAATGTGAAAACGGTGTAAGTCTAAATGTGGGTTTCCCCAGCTAATGTTATCGATGTGAAATCTATTAGTTTTACTATATTCTGAAGAAGCTTCTGTCTACACTTTTCTTGAGGATACTAACCGAGGAGGAGATCACATACGAGGGGCTTTCAAAAACTGGAGCACAGCACCGGAAATAAGGATGGGGTTCCTAACGATTCCATATGAAGTACACCCCGGCGCCGGATAGTTAAGCCTTAGCCCTGTGCTCTCTCAGGTTCCCGATGACGCGGGTGCCTAAGCAAGGAGAAACCTTACCAAAGTGCACAATCCGTCATCCGCCATGCTGCAGCTGAAAGACAATGATGGGGACTGGAATAAATAAAAAGAGGAGGACCCGGCAATTCAGCTCCTACCTGATTCCAGGGAGGCAAGCTTCCGAGGGCCTTTCAATTTGTTTTATATGCAGCTCCCTGATTTTACTGGGACGGAAGTAAATACGGCACTTATCGCTTCAACTCCAGAGAAGATAACTCACGGAGACAGTGAGACAGTGTATACCCACCGTTTACCAGCTCTTTAGGTTGGTGGCGGAGGACATTGAGGCGTCTCACAACGCAACCTGGTCTTTGCTTAGACCTACCCAATCACACATATGTATCGGAAAGCACTTCCCCGCCGAGTCCAACCCAATACAACCAGCTCTCTTTCGGGAAAAGCTCAGATGATTGGTCCGACGTACTTCTGCTAACGTCAGAAGTACCACGAGAGCTAGGGGTACGCAGCGCTAGCACCGCAGCAGCTGGGGAGAAGGAAACCACGAAATAAGCCCATGGTCAGAGTGGCTGACACGACTGGAATCGAACTCTGGACTCCCGATGCGAAAATGTCTCGCTCGGTGCACCAACCGAGAATGAAATAGCGCACCTGCCGTATCACTTATTCCACAAGCGTGCCCTTGGTTCATAGTATGCAGTCTTAACCCATTATGTGGGCTTGCTTCTACATTTTAGTTTAGAGTATTCCATTTGCGACTGTTACTAGCGAAAACTGATGCAATCCAAACGGAGTTTTGTGTCCGTTCCCCGTTTCACGAAAGGAAACCTTTCACTAAAGGACTTTTATGATTACTAAACTCGGTCAACGTCAATGGACCTTTGCTGACAAAAGAGCTTTCTATATCTCCGGGAAGGAGAGTTATTGAATTATAGAACGAAAGCGCTTGGATATTCCCCTCCTAGTTTTTTCTCCTTTTATGTGTTTTGACTCTTTCGCTGCAGCGATCTGTGGAAAACGTTATGAGGCTGAAGAGACCAAACACAAGCGGTTTGACGTTGGTTGCCGTTAAAACATCCCAATATTTGCCGCTTCTTTTTGCGAATTGTCGAAACTTTATATCTTCTAGTCGCTAGCATCAGCAGTCTGCCTTCATTCTGTGAAATAGGAGGTGAGAATGATATGGCAGATTTCGAAATGTGAGAGGAAACTAAAGTTCACTGTCAATATTTTGGAACAACTGTCTCAGATACGACATGGAAAGAATTGGAAAATTTGAAACAAGAAGAAAAGCAAGAACAGAATTAAAAAGTGCACTGAATTTCTTTTATCTCTCATTTAAAAATAGCTTGGCCCCAGAGTAAATGGGTAAAAATATCCTACATCTCATGCGTAACACTCCATGACTTTCTCTACCCTCTATTGCTTATTAGTGGATATACAAATTATTCTTATGACAGGTTATTTTCCTATCTGCTTGATTTAAATGAGGTAAGCCCTTCCGAAAATCGTTATAGATACAAAGGGAATAGCTATAGTCACATGTTTAAGAACTGGACGCTATATGCTGGCCTTAAAATTCTATACCCCATCTATGACATTGTGAGGAATAACTGAAAATCTGTAGCATTTTAAAAGAATGGCTAGGCATTGCATAAATACTTGAGCCATTAATAACGTATAACTCGGATTGTACCTGATGCTACAGAAAATGTTACTTAAAATAAATTGTGTGTTTTAAAGATATTACATTTTTTGTTTACCTCTAACAGTTTGTTTATCAGTTGTACAATGATATAGAAAACTCCATCCAAATGAAGTGGACTTCACAGGCTAGAACCAGAAAATTTAACATATACATTCATTTTACTTTACATGTAAATATATTTAAAATGTGTATTTTAATCTAAATAGTTAGCCATTTTTATAACATGAAAAGTTTCGAAAAATGTTCCATGTAAAGGGTAGTTTGGGTGGGGAACTTTCTTCAGAACCTTCTGTTTAATCTTTGGCAGATGCTGTATGTAAATACTAAATTTGGTTTTTATCCATTTTGGTTTTCGAATTTTGCTGTTCAAGACACGCATGTGGAACTTTTTCTAAAAATAAAGTTTCGATACAAGGGATCCCAAAACATGTATTTCCGATGAAATTTGGATATCTAATTTTTGGGTGGAATGCTAGACGTTCTCTACCTGCTATATACATGGTAGAGAAAGTAACAACGTAATTTGCTTAGAAATTATTTTGCTGGTAAACGATTCCTTTATATAAAATGTTCTAATACTAATGAAAAAATCTAATATGTGAAACTCACATGACATTTCTACTCTTCTACAAACTGTATTTGCAAACGCTTATTCTCCATCTACTTCAAGTTAATGAGATAATCATTTGCAGAAACTTCTGCTAATTTTCTTGTAGGTGTAAGGGAAATATGGTAGGCTTTAAGCGAGTCAAATATTTTAAGAGCTGGTTGCTATGTGCAGAATTTCATTCCAACGATTTTGATTAAAGCCTCATATTTTTAGGACATTTTCATGAAAAATCTTGAATTTTCTGGGGATGTCTCCAAAAGTCCTCTTCACTTTGAATGACTTTTGCATAACTGATAAACCGTAAAAGATAGACAAAATGTTACTGTACAAAAACGTAGATCTCATTAAAACACACATTTTATGCCATATACATTTTGTTTGTCGAGTAAACCGTTCCGGAGATATTCCTCGTTACTTGTTTTAATTTTCCAATACTTGTACCTTTTTCAAATGGGAATTGGTTATTCGTTTATTTTATGTCCTGTACATACAAAGAGAATGGAATGCCCCATATAGAAGCCAGCTCTTAGAAGATTTGACTATCGCTTAAAGCCTACCGTGCACTTATAAAAAACTATCAATAAGACGGTTTCTGCAAATGTTTATCTCGATTAACATGAAGCAGGTGGAGAATAAGCGTTTGTAAAAATAGTTTGTACACGAGCAGAGAAAGTCATGTCATTGCAACACATCAGATTTTTTACTTTCTCTACTACGTATAGTAGCTAGGGGAAGTGTTGTATTTCACCCAAAAATTCCATACCGAGATTTCACCGGAAATGTATGTTTTGAGGCCTCCTGAATAAAAAAAAACATTCTTGGAAACATATCCGTGTGTGTGTGTGTCTGTGTGTTTGTCTTTGGGTCTGTGAACAGCATAACTCAGAAACAAACAGTAGGATAAACACCAAACTTGGTATTTAGGTTCCGTATCTTCCAGAGATACGACACGAATGTTTTCAAGAAAATCATGGAACATTTTTTGAAAATTTTAATTTTCTGAAAAACGGCTCTAACGATTTTGATTAAACTATCATATGTTTAAGATATTTTCATGACAAATGAAATGTATATCTCAAATTTTCTGGGAAGTCTCCAAAAGCATTCTTCATTGTGAACGACTTTTGCATAACTGGTAAACCATAAGAGATACACAAAATTCTACTACACAACAAATGTAGATCGCGTTAAAATACACAATTTATGTCATATATTTTTTTTTGTTTGGTGAACCATTTTCAGAATATTGCTTGTTATTCCCCTAAAATTTTCCAATTCTTAAACCTTTTCTCAAATGGGAATTCATTATTCATTTTTTTTTGTCCTGGTAATCCAAGTAGAATGGAATACTCCACAAGCAACCAGCTCTTAAAATATTTGACTATCACTTAAAGCTTACCAAATACCCTTGCATCTACAAGAAAATTAGCAATAAGGTTAGCATCTCGAGATATCGATTAACATGAAGAATATGGAGAATAGCGTTTGTAAAAATAGTTTGTTCAAAAGTAGGGAAAGTAATGTGAGTGTAACACATCATTTTTTAAATATGGACACCACCTTAATAAAATTATTAAGTGGTATTTACCATTGCAACGTAATGTTTGTTATTCATTCAGTTGTGTTTACAATAAGTATATTTCGAAAGGTAAATTTATTTAATAGGATAAATTAAGGGGATATGTCAAGGAAAATAGTGAAAGCCTACAAAATATTTTACTATACACTTGTAGTATACGGCTTAGGTGTCCATAGGTTCCAACCGGAAATACCAGAATAAATAAGAGAGCGTTAATACAGCGGAACCAGGAGAACAGAATGAACTCTCTGATATATAAACAGTAGTTTATATAACATAATTTTTACAAGTTATGTTTACCTTACTTTAAAAGTGTTAATTACAACGTAAGTGATGCGTTTAACATGTACAGAAGATCATTTGATATGAATAGTTATTCAATTATTACTATTGCTTTAATAAATAACACTACCTTGCATGATATCGGATGACTGAAAACTAATAAGTGATTTTGACTCACGCTTTTATGCTGATTTCAGAACTGAGTTTAGTTTTTTTTCACAATTTCACTTCAAAAATATAGAGATATAAAATTATTGCTTCCGCCACCACACATGCAATTGGGCTTGATGAAGCAATTTGTAAGGGCTCTACCACAGGATGGACCCTGCTTCAAGTTTCTTTCCAAGAAGTTTCCCTTCATTACACAAGACAAATTAAAGATTGGAATTTTTGTTGGTCCTCAAATAAAGAAATTGATGAAGGATGGAGATTTTGAGAAGACATTGAATCAGAGAGAAATAGAAACATAGACCGGCTTCCGATCAGTTACTGAAAACTTCTTATATCCTAATTACAAGACCTTTGTCGAAACAATGTTGGAAAATTTCAAGAAGATGGGTTGTAGCATGAGTGTAAAGGTGCACTTTCTGCATTCACATATCGACTACCTTGCAAAAAATCTGGAACGTATTAATGAAGAGCGGGGTGAACGTTTTCACCAAGATATTAAGGAAATGGAGAGGAGGTACCAGGGGAGATGGAATGAAACTATGATGGCCGACTACTGTTGGATGTTGAGGAGGGACAGTCATCTTCAAGGATCTACAAGGAAGTCAAAGAAGAGAAAGTTTGAAAAAAATTCAATGAAACACTTTGGATTCTTGTTTTGTTAAAATGTAGTCATGAAATAAATTAGGGGAGTTCTTGAGAGTATTCGTAAAATGTTTCTTGATTAAAAACCTACCTTGTGTGAAATGGTATTTGAATACTTTTCTATGCTCATTAGCAAAATTGTCAAAACATTACTTATTTTGTGTAAAAACCTGACCTGATAGAAAAAACGGAAGTTATTTCTGGAATCAGCATAAAAAAGCTTGATTTAAGAACACCTACTTTTAAGAAATCAGGTGACAAAAAGTTTTAAAATGCAGTGGTGTAATTAATCCCTAAACGTGTTTCTGTTACTGCAAAATGCCAGACTACCTATCAGTATTCATTTAGAAACGGTAATTATATGATCAAAATTCTCTTTTCATTATGTGCCCTCTTAACTGATGAACTATTTTCGAATGCTACTGAACAATAATGAAATGATATTTTTGTTTACCCTCATATAAACTTGTGTGTGATTTCCTCCAATGCGTCTTTACCAGGGTGCTCTGAACCATGAACATTCGGCTCCCCCATAGTACTAAACTTGTGGGGAAATATTTGTCGTGAAGGAATTAGACAAGAAAATGCAGCAGGAAACAAATGACTAGGCACTAAACTATTTAAAATAAGTAATAACATACATAACTCTTTGCGTTATGAACCAAAGTAACTTAAACATTAGTTCTAAAACCAGAAAATAAGGTATGAAGCAGGATTATCTCCAGTGCAGTATAACTTAAAATTAAGCAATTCAGACAATATTGTGACGGTTACAATTTTATTTCAAATGATTTTGATAAATATGGTTTTATAAAGTTGCAGATATTCAGGACAAACTGTAGGTAACTCCAGAAAATTGGCTTTAGCTTTCTTGGCAGTCATTTCTCGGATGTTAAAGTAAGCAGAGATTAGGTGTCACGGGGTTTAGGATAAAATATCACTTCATGTCCGACACGTGGTTGAGTTACGTAGTTTCTGCTGACATACGCTTACGTCAGTTACCACGTAGGCATTAAGCAGCATTTCGTCGGTTTTTAAACTTAAGGACATTTGACATCTCTCTCTCTCTCTCTCTCTCTCTCTCTCGACCAACCACGTGCCTGACCGGACTTTAAAATATAGCTTAGGTTATATTAGATAAATTAAATATTAGAAAAATTTGCAACAGAAGTTAATGTCTTATAATGACACCCTTTCACCACCCTTGCTACCTGTAACCCTCTCGAGGCCATCCTTTGCTACGTTCCCCCATCCTTTACGTGACGTCTGATGAGAAGTTTGATAGCATCGTCGCAGGGCTTACGTCACAATATCCTAAGAATATTGTCTAGCATATCCGAGTATAAGATCTCTAAGTTAAGCTAAGCTAATAACGATAAATAAATAAATAGTACTAATCATTTAAAAATCTTTGCAAATTCATAAACTAAAGGCCAGAATAGTACGTAACAAATTTGAAAGATTTACCAGTCAGAAAAGGCGGTAAACTCTTAAGAATATTCCATAGAATTTAAAGTTAAGCGCACATGAACATTCATAAAATAAACTATGATTGAACCCATTAGCAATAGTCTGATGGATTGTCAAAAATACCTTTGACTAACCCATTTTAGCTGCTTACTTCCCTATTACATGCATACTAACCTTGCAACAAGTTACCTGGTATCCATTCCAAGTAAAGTGGCGATGTGGTGGCGATTTTAATTTGCCCTACCCAGGCCTTACCTTTGACTAGCTCATGTGAAGTAACCCTAAGGCCCAAAGTGTTTCGGTTATAGGTCCTTTCGTGCCATCGCCATCCATATTACCGTTCTACCATCGTAGATAACGGACACCGCCATTGTAATAAATGGATAAAGTCATCGCTTGGTGGAACAAGGTTTCTCCGAAAGTCATTGACCATATGGGGAGCGTTGAAACAGCTACTACTTCTAGGAGAGAGAGTTCTGCTTCCACTTTTCTAAGCATGATCTTGGTGTACGCTGAAATAGATAGGGAGAGGCAAGGAAGGGTGAGAGTAGGGAAGAGATATACGAGGGAGATGGAGTGGATAAAGAGCGAAAGTGTGTATTTAAAGCAACATCACAAGCTGAACTGTGGATTATGGTGTTTTATAATATGACGCTTTTTACTGCAATATGATTACTTATGCTGCATAGTAGAAGGATAATAATTCCATGTGAAATCGAATCGCAAAAAGCCTCGCATTTTTTGTTTGCGTTATAATTTTTCCTATTAGCATCTAAACCCAACGGTTGCCGCGTTATTTAACGATAAATGTATCGCAATGATTCATTTTGTCCCTTTTAAGTGCGCTTAGCTCCGGAACCCTTTATTTCAGAATATTGTACCAAATCTCATTTTGTAGATAAAAGCCTGCACTTGATTAAAGGATACACTAATTATTTTTATAATATCCACAAATGTAGTTAAATGTATAGTTTTTACTTATTTTAAGCGGCTCCGAATTTTTATAAATCTAAAATATTAATTTGAGAAAAATCTATAGCGCCATCAAGGGAAGCCGGCAATGTTGGTAAAGTGGTTATCTTAGGGTGCTCATAGTTGTAACAGAAGAACTTAATAAGCGCAGCGATTTACGTGGTTGTTGCACGATGATCACTAAGCGCTCTGCAGCAGAACAACACATGTAATGCAAGAAAGGTACTTGATTAAGCAACCTGGCACAATGCAAACTATTTCACTGTGATCAGTATTTCCGTTCGCCAGCAATTAATATGTAGACGTGCTGTGAAATAGGCGAAGGTGATCATTAATTATATTTTAGTTAGTCATGCGTTCTTGTGAGTCCTCCATTCAGGTAGGGAAATTAAAAACTAAAGAAACTTTTATCAAGTTAAGATCTGACCTAAGATAGCATTGTAATGCGCATAATACTGCTTAGTAACTGTTCTCATTGTTTAACCTTAGACACACCAGCTTCCTTGACCTTCAGTTCAAAACAAACATGCGAGAGCAACCAAGAGCACGTAAAGTAATTTACTTGTTTAACTATTTTATACGAAACCTTATCAGTAACCATTATAATAACATGTATGTTTGATTGTGTTTAATTTATGGAATCTTAACATATATAAAAAGTATTTTTCTTAATCCGAAAGCACCTACACTTCAAAAAACTAAATTTCTTCATTTAAATGCAAATAACAAGAGAATGTTTACTAATCAGTATAAAATTAAAGTTTAGAGAATCAAAATAAAGCTTAATTTAAATAATTACATTTAAAGGTTTCAGAGTTATAATAGCTTGAAGTTGAGAATTTTAGAAAGATACGATAAATCTGAACAATTTTAATTGCGAAACTATGATGTTCTGAATTTTAAGAGTTTCCATAAGCATTGCATCGGGATTGTCTCTAAGTACAAAAATTTCGTTTAAAGAAAGCAAGGTGATTTTCCATCTATTTTGGACTATTGGAAATGGAATGTCCCATATGCAGTCATCTTATATGTAAGTGGAGTGTTTTCAGTAAAGAAGCTGAAAACAGTGATTTTGTTTTGTAGGGCGGAACGTCGGCGTGCTAAGTGAACCATCTGTTTGTGTGGCGGTGCACAGCTGAAAGTGGTGTTTGGCTATCGACTCAGGTCACATATACGGCTTACACTTTACAGTGGAAGAAGCTAAGCAAACAGAATCCTATACAGCTCGCACGTCATGGGCTTCCGCTTGCCGATTTGCTGTTGCTTAGGTGATTTCACGTCCTGTGCACATTTTCCCACGTGCGCTCTTCCTTTGCTTCATCTCGTTTAATTCCTTTAACGTAAGTGTCTCTGGTTTATGATATACTTTTGAATCAAAAGCTTAGATACTTTAAAAAGTATTAAAATGTAGAAATACGGCGTGATTAATTCAGTAATGAACATCACACATTGCTTTTTAGACAAATAGTGTTTCAGAAAAGAATTAAAAAAGCGCTCTTCGTAATATAGTTGGCTGCACTAGTTATACCGTGCTAGACTCTAGTTCCCGAGGTCGCGGGTTCAAACCCAAGGGAGGGTGATGGATTTTTTTCGGGCGTAAAAATCCTTAGCATGAATTCCTTCGGAAGGGAAGTAAAGCCGGTGGTTCCGTGTTGTAGATTTACGGCACGTAAAAGAACCTCAAGGCTGATAAGAGGCCTCTTAGCAAGATGCCCGGTCTTTCACGCCCGATATAGAATGGGATGAATTAAAGAGCGTAAATAAATAATTTAATTTAATACAGTAGGCAAGCACAGAAATTCTTTTATTTCCTTTTTGGCTGTTCATATTAAGCATACATTTATAAAGTAAGAATTATTTAAACTAGTTATACTTTGTCCAGCTTTTCAACTGTCTTCGCTCGTATCTCCCTGTCATGGTTTTTATTTGGGTCAGCTTTCACTTGGACTTCACTTAGTTCACACTGTTGCTTCACTAATGTGAATTTGTTCATTTTCCCCATTGCTTCACCTTCTTTGTGGCGTAGGACATTCTTCCGTTTGGTTTACTCGTTGGGGAGCCAAACTCAAGACTTCTACAATCGCTTCGCTCCGCAGTAGCTCTCGCTACACGTCACGGTGGTCGTTAAACACTCCTAGGAGAACAATACTTTTCGTCCCACCAGAAATGCACTCGCTATCTCGCTCACCCACTGACATCTCTTAGTTCGCACTGTCACTTCACTAATTTGGACTAAATCGATTTCCCGTTACTTCACTTTCATCATGACGTAGCCTCTTCTTTTGGAGTTCACACCCTGAGGAGTCAAACACAAGACTTCTACAATCTCTCACTCCGTAGTAGCACTTGTTGCACTAACGCCACTTGCCATACACTCGGTAGAACGTACTTTTCCTTGCACCAGAAGTGCACTCGCTCTCTCGCTCAATCACTGACTTTGCCTAGTTCACACTGTCACTTCACTAATTTGAGCTAAATCAATTCCGCATTACTTCTCTTTCTTGGTGACGTAGGACATTCTTCCGTTCGTTGGGGAGTCGAACATAAGACTTTTACAATCTCTCGCTCCGCAGCAGCACTTGCTACTCTCACTGCCGTCGTCACACCCTTGCTAGAGTACAGTACTTTTTGTGACATCAGAAATTCACTCACTATTTCGCTCACTCACTGACTAGAACACTAATCCAACTGACTGACTCTTCTCGAGAGAAGGTTCGCTTATATTGCCAGTGGAATCTTTCACACAACAGTCTAGGCCTCTCTGAAGACATGAGCGGGGGGGGGGGAGAATCTTCTCCAGAAGATTCTAATTATCTGCCGATAATGCTTCTGGTGTTTAAACCGAGCGAGAGTGCTACTTATCTTTATCACTGACTGCCTAGCCCCGACCTTCCGATAACCTTGGGCCATAACCGCTACGACCGACAAAATATGCAGTAACGAACGCTTATAAAGCTAATTGTAAACCGCTTTGCCTACAACACTTTAAACTAAGTTTCATCTATTTAAGGAAATTTATCACTAGAAGACACTTAGAGATGAGAGAGCTAACATCCCTTCAAGGTAATGGCCTCCTATTCTAAGTACGGTATCTCAGTGTAAACTCTCAAGGTGAGTCAGTACTTGAGAGAATTTATCCCTTACTTATATTTTCACTAACCCTTTTCATCAAAGTTTAGTACAACACTATAGTCCTTAACACTATATTGTTCACTGTAGTTTAACTCCTTAGCGGTGACTTCCTTCCTTAGCTAGAGTGGTCCATCTTCTTCCAGTTCCTCGTATCAACTCGTCTGACACTCTGTGGGGCGACCACTGTTGTCCGAAATCAGTTACATGGGCCTATCTTCCATAGTTCATTATTGTTACAAGGCACGTATTGTGGCGTCCTCCATTTCTGCCATTCTTCTGATTTCGGTGTTTTGTATTCTATTTTACAGGCTTACGTTCAGCACTTTCTGTTCCATCTTACTGTAAGGGACATACTCCCGACGGGGCAAACGATTGTAAATAAAGGAATCAATAACTAAGATAAGAATATAACAAATAATGTAATAATATTGCGAAATAAGTTCATTAAATGTAAATATATATAAGGAAACATCGTAATTGGCAAGAAAGCGAGCTAGTGACACGGTTAAAGGTCCACCAATATATCCTAACGTACACAGTATTAGGCAAAGCAACACCAAACAGAGAGAGAGAGAGGTCCGAGGCGAGAAAAGGATGGAGGTAGGGGTAGAATTCCTGGAATACCAAGGGATTTGGAAAAAGAGTCAGATGATACAAACAGAAACCAGAGGGGTGAATGAGACAGATAGTGGGTTTTACGGGTACCAATGGAGTCGAGATAGAAGCTTGACATCTAAAATTGGACAATGTTGTTCTCATAGCTCGCTAAGTAAATCACCAATAAGAATAGAGGTTACATAAAGATGTGCGAGTGATAGCGTCATAGCAGAGGAGTATAAAAGGAAGTTCCTCCCCAGATTTCAGCAATCTTAATATTCTCGTATGCGAACTACTTGGTGGCCGGTGCTGTAACGCGTGTGCATGTGGGTGGGGGATCTAGCGTGTGGCGTAGACAGAGCACCAAAGAGACTTTTATAGTCAGTGCATTATGTTGAAACCTGTTTAGTTATTTTATATCAATACACAATGAACAATCATTTGAACATAAATAAGAAGTGTTCCTTTGTTATTCTGTAAGGCCGTGTAAGCCTGAGAAATTATTATTACTATTATTATGTTGGTTATGCTCAATCTATTAGGTTATTGTTGAGAAACATATAGATGTTCTTGCGAGCTTGTGTAAGCAAAACATAAAATTGAACATTTAGTCGTGTGAAGTAGGGCGGAATTTCGAGTTCTAAGCTAGACAGCAATTTTTACTTTGTGCCAAAGCTTTTCTGTTCTGAGTTTGGTGAAAATCGCCTATAAGGAACGCACATATATACGTACATACACTGACTTTTATATATTAAGATATCTTTCACAGGTCTGGTTGGAAAATATGCTTCAAATAAAATTGGGATGGGGGTGAAGGAGGAGTGGGAAATGAAAATTAAGTCATCGGCTATTTTAACATGGTTTACTAATGTGAAAACTAAGTTCACTTAAATAAAGGGGAACTCGCAGGATATTTGTAGAAAACTCGAGATATTCTATATACTTTATCAGTTCTTAAAATATCTTAAACACGTAGGTTTTTATTCACAATCATCAGAGCCATTTTCCACAAAACAAAAATAGAAAAACTTTTCTAAGTAACGTAATTCGGGTGCAGGAAATTCTTGAGAATCTTCATGTCTCATCCTTTAAGATGCTGAACTTAAATACCAACTTTCCTATTGTCACAAAATTTAGATTTTTAGTTCACTGTTGATGCACACGGACAGGGATGTTTTGCAAAGATTCATTTCCTTTTAATTCTGGAGACATCAAATTTGTATTTCCTGTGAAATATCGATATAGAGGTGTTGGATGGAATTCAATACTTTATCTACTAATGGATAAGTCGTAGAGAAAGTAAAAATTAAATGGTGTATTTTAACATTTCTCACGGCTTGATATTTAACCATATATTTAGAGAAGCGTATTCAAGGTTTTGTTTGTTAAATCAATATTGAACAACTGTGTTTTTACCATTTTTCAAGTAGTTTATTTATAAGCAAAGTTAGCTTGCAAAAAAGATCAGTAAACATTAATCGAGCTCGCGCTGCGTTTTACACGCTTATAACTTCAGAGAGCAAGCACACTATGGTGATTAAACATGCTGTTTGTGTGCAGACTCGGAGTGAAATATTCAAGCTACAAGGAAGAGTAAAGCAAGGCATGTACGTAAGTTTTTCATACATCGTTTAGGAACTATATTTAGGAGAATAATTGCCCTGCTGCAGACTGCGCGTTATTTAGCCAGCTCGCGCAGAAGAAACAGCAAAATTGGTTTAAAACATCTGACGTATTTCATTCACATGAATTTCTCTACCTTTTAGTCATCTGATTCTACCTTTCCAAATTTGAGAATTGTTGTTTAATAGCATTACAATTAAGAATCTTAACAAAATTTCATCTCTCGTTGTTTTATCCTGTTTTTACCTTTTTCATAGATGGATAATCTTAAATGAAGATATTGATGTATTTAGGTTAAGTGATATGAAGGCTTACATTACTTATTCGTCTATAGCTCTTGGAGATTGAAATCTGTGATGCCGTAATTGCAAGTACAACTAACGACTTCCTCATTTAAATTTAAAAAAATTGTACAAAAACGCATTGAATTGCTAAGAAATTAGCAACAGCACTCTACAGGTGGGTGGGAAATTAACACCTAATCAGATGCACCGCAAAATGCGCGCTGTATCTCCGATGTTGTTGCGAAACTTTTGCTGCGTTAACTTCGCAAGTGCTATTAACGACAAGGATATTTTTGTCCTATATTTTTAAGAAAATGTTTAATGCTTAATGAAAGCAACTGAAAGCGTAACAATTTTGTGTAGGTTTGAGTGAACTAATAAAACGTTTAAACTTAAACATGCGATTTGTAAATAAGTACTAAATTAGGCAAAACGAAGTGCTTAAGGGAGAAATGATAGCAAGAAATAATGTAGATTAGTTGCTGTTCTATGATAATTAAATAATACTTTTGTCTTAACCGTTCCGTTAGCTAATGAAAGTGCGAAAATAGATTATGATACGAAGGGTAAAAGTAGTCTTTTATTTTGCGAGTAAAAATGTTTGCAAAACGAAAGTCATAGGTCGAGTTTCGCAACCCTATGAGCTAAATAAAACCACTTTTAACACGTGTGGAATAGCAATTCTTTAAACAGCGCTCGAATTTGTAAAATATCGATAATATTATATTAATTCCTCAATCTAGCAGATCTGGCGTTTAGAATACTTTCTTGAAACAAAAGAAGTATATTAAAAAGCGAGATATTAGATGTTTTGTTCATTCGCTGGCAGACATGTTCAATGAAATTATGTTTAACATTGTTTGTCTTACACCAGTCAATTAAAGCATTAAATGCTATATCCTGTTGCTTTCTGGATTCTTCTGTGTAAGTACTTTTAGTGATATTCTATCTGCTGCTTCCCTGGTTCTTCCATTCCAGTTTCTTCTGAATTCATAATTTCCGCCATTTAATCTTTATGTGGTTTAGATAAAAGAATGGGGTTTTGGATCAAAGAAAGCTACCAATATAGCGTATAGATTAACTCTACAACGAATTGCGATAAATTTAAGTAGGACGGTTTGTATTATGACCAGATAATGCGAGCACCACGATAAATTAATCATGAAAGAAGTAAAATCTAATAAAACCAAGTCGAGCTATTAAATATGTGCAAGTACGAAGGGTAATTTCCATGTGATTGGACAAGAAACCAAAGTTGGTCACACAAAAGATTATCGCACTAGTGCAATAATCCAAAGCTTTATCATGCGCTCTGTGTTAGAAGTCCTACTTTTAGACCATGCTGTCTAAAAACGCGTGTTTACTTACTATACAACATACCTTGGTAGACAGAGGAAGTAGTGTATTTCAGGCTTTGGAATCGATACAGATATTTCATCGGAAATACATGTTTTGATTTAAGTTGTTCACAAACAGCTCAAATAAAAATCGAAAATCGGAATAATACCAAACTTGGTATTTAACTTCATATCTTCTAAAGATGCAACACACAGACTTCAAGAAAATTCCCGTACCCCAACATACACTTCACATGGAAAAACTTCCATATTTTTTATTTTCTTAAAACGTCTCTAAGAGTTATTAGACTATAATGTGTTTAAGATATCTACATGAAAACCAAAATGTACATCCAGAGTTTTTGGGAATAGTCTGTGAAGTCCTCTTTATTGGGAAGGAATTTTTATAATTTGGTTTAAATGGTAAACCTTAAGAGATAGACAAAACTTACCACAAAAGTTTAAATATCTTTAAAACAGAGAGTTTTATTTCGTGTAACTTCTTTGCGATTTCTTGGATCAGCTATTTTTTAGATATTGGTATTTATTGCTTTTAATATTTAAATAATTCTTAAAATGCTGTCGCTATTCAGCTGTTTCTCGCAATGTCGTGTTCGTAGCGACCCGTTTTAAAATGCTTGAGTCTCGCGTCTTGTCTGTTCTCTTTGTGTCTACAAGAAATGTGTGATAAAATATTTCTGCAAACGCTCCATTAACCTAAAATGGATAGAAAAGTAAAAAGAAGAGAGAATGGTCGTATAAATGTAGCATATCAGACGTGTTTACTGAAAGAAGCCTTCGCAACGTAAAGTCATTATAATTATTTCTCTGTAAAACAGAGCAAGTATTGCAGTCCACCCAAAAACTGGATACGATATTTCACCGTAAATACACTTTGAGGTCCTCTGAATTGCCGGAGTTATGATATGTTTTGAGTTTTTCAGTAACATTTGTAATTGTTCCCTGACGTATAGTTATAGGTAACAGACGCTAAGAAATTGGTTATACAGCAACTGAATAACAGATCACCTAAAAGTACGTGGATCAAACCTGACTTTGATATATGCAAAGAATATACACTGTACGCTGTCCCAGAATATATATGTCTCCTCTTATTTGAAGCAAGTTAACATTTTATGCTTGTATGTGCAAGTGACGTGAATTCAGTTCCCTTTAAGAACCACTGAATTTCTAAAGTATCCTTTTTCCCTCACACAATGTACTTCCTTTCCAATTCTCACATGTACAATATTTAGGCTGGGAAATTAAAATGTACTTTACAGCTTTAATAAGAGATAAACCTTTAAAATTATAACTGTATATAATATTAATAACATTTTTTAAACGTTGCTCCTTTTAAAACTATGCCTAAAATTCAGCTCTTCCCGAAATGCATTAAAAAAACTCAAAACACTTTTGTGATTTAACTCTTTTTATATTTAATCATCCCCTTAAACAAATTGGAGAATAGTTCTCTTCACATGTCTTGTTTAGTTTCTTTTGTTTTAAATATAAATAAAGTTCTTTCACCACTCTCATGCCCTGCCCTCCAACATGTATCTTTAGAAACAAATTTGAACCTTTACTCATCAAACAAGTCAAAAAATTTGAAGTTCTATAAGTGCAAAAAATCTTTCTACGCCCAATGCCTCCCTTTACCTGCGTGTGTCGCCCGGACGGGTACCGCAGGTACCCTCACTGGACCTGCTAGGAGCCTCCCTTCTCTGGAGTCTCCTCCGCTGACCGCTAGAACTGCTGCCGAGTGATTGGCCCAAAACTCGATCAACCAGCATTCGTTCTAGAGGCTGTTACCAACTACACATAAGTCACAACTGTTCAGGTCCAAAATCTCTTAATGCTATAGAGATACTGTCGTCATGGAGATGGGAACGGAGGGGAAGGGCATCCAAAACAGCCCCCCCCCAAAAAAAACATTTTTAGAAAAAGGTCTATGTGAGTGTGTGTCTGTAAACAGCATAACTAAACAAACGAAAAGTTGGATAATGCCGAACTCGGTGGATAATCAAAGATAGAACATGAAGATTTTTAAAAAAATACCGCCCAACGATCCTTTAATGCAACATTTTTCAAAATCTGTTGTTGTGCAGAAATGACTGGCCATTTTTATTCATTTGCCATATATTAAATGTATATACGTGACAAAATTTATATCTACAGTTTTCTGGGAATAGTCCGTGAAGTGCTCTTCATTTTAGTATAACCTTGTATAACTTCAATGATACAGGAAAACGTGCTACAAAAAAAAAGAATGTTTTTAAAGCACACAATTTATTTCAAATAACTGGCATCAGCTTTTTTCGAGATATTCATTATTAATGGCTCGAATTGGTCACTAATTGTGTGAATATTTCTGAAGGGTTTATCTGGATTAAAATAAAGCAGATATAAAACAAAATTGGTAAGAATAGTTCATATACACACTAATAAGCGATAGAGGCTAGAGAAAGACATGTGAATATCACGCTTCAGATCTAGCCAAAAGTATTTTGATCTTTAGTGTGTGAATTATGATAATAAACTGTCAGCAAACAAAGCAACCTTAGAAGGTAGTCACAACTAATTTCCCTAAAATAATGACTTCCTAAGAAATTGAGCCTAGATGTCCTTAGCGCCAGGATATGTGGGATTTTCATTTCGCGTTACTGCTTCACGGTTGTGGTGCATTTTGAACAGCTAACCGCTACCTGTGTGTACGACTAGGTATTTAACACAGTGACATTTCACTCTCAGCATTATATCTTGTTAAATGAGACCTGCTTACCCTAAACGTATGAGTAGTTCGCGTCCTCTGCTGCAATGCCTTACAACTAGGACAGTTGTTGCGTGCTAGATGTAATATCTTGAGGAGGGAACATATACCACTCCAAGTTGTACTTAGAGTTAAGTTTCCTTCATCTGTATGCGACAATTACTGAAGTTAATTTCTGTGACAAGCAAATACGTAGCACTGTATGTGGGAAGACCTAGTAGAGATAACAAAGTAGTGGGGGCGTCTATTAATCAACACCCCGCAACATGGTGGTAATCCCTGCACAAAACCCCGGCAGAAGCCACTAGTGCTTCCCCCGTCGGAAACCGAACTTCTACGTCTTCCGTTCTCCCCGCTAAATCCATCCCGCTAATTCCACACAACCAATTCACGCTGTAATATTTTTATTCTTATGGTTAACACGGAAAACGTTGAATACGATAATTCTAGCAATGGGGTAATAATAATATATGCCTCATGTAAAAAAGCAACGTAATGTCGCAAAATCCACAGATTTAGTATATGCACATTTGATTAGCAAAACGTGGTGGGATTTGGTTATACAATCGCCAATGTCATAAGCTACATCCTCTCGAAACGTCACCTTTAAATACCTTCGCTCTTGTACAGTTTCCGGTTGATTGATAGTTTACTTACGTCATCCCAAAAGAGGGGTGGAGCAAAATGACCAAACTGCCATTCTTGCTAATGGAGTACTGTTATGTTACTAATAATCGGGATAATATTAATATTGTAGCATATGTGTGTGCATTGTCGGTCGGACACATTATTGCTGTGTAGAATGGCATTGTTGAACTAATTATTTGCTTTGTGAGTTGAATTCTTGTCCTGTGCGGCATTTCCCTCCACCTTCCTAGTCAGGGGAGTGAAGGCAAGTTGAGAGACAAGCCTCTTTGTCTTATAGCGTGGCGTCACCAGTAGCGTCAGTCGAGTGTATATATTCAGAATGTGTGGTTGTGTGCAGGAATGCGTGTTGCCGTGTGTGTGCGTGGGGCATCTCCCCCCAATGTTTGTTGCAACCTTTTGGAAATTGAGTAGCTGCACCAAGGTAACTTTAAAATAAACCAGAGTTAAATGTGAATTATTATGTATTAATTATAAACATCCCACGCCTGCTTTAGCTTTAGTTTCTGGTATCTCTCGTTCGCCTCTGCAGTTACGTCCCTCAATGTTTATGCCGGAGTAACTAAATTTAATGTTTCAGCTGTAATACCTTTTGGCCTCACCCCGGTGTATAACAATATGGCTGGCAATAATCGTTCATTTAGTCTCTTACTCTGCCTTACATAAAGCGTTATTGTCTGTTCGTATTTACATCAAGAGAGTTGGCGTCACGGTAATGTATGCGAATCGCATTCAGGAGATCCCGGGTTCAATCCCCCCTCTGACCTGTCCTTTTTTGTGGTTTCCCCGGGTCGGCAGACGTATGCTGGTGTGGTTTCTCTTCTGCTACGGCTTTCCTGCCCTTCATTTCTTGTACACATCATCTCCTTCAGTGTCATCTGTTTCAAGAGTTATAGAACGGGCGGTGGTGTTTGGCGGGTTACAGTAGTTATGCGCTTTTAGAGATTTCTTCTCTGGCGTCTTGTAGGACTGTTCGGTTAGGTCCCATTAGGAGTTTGTGGGTAGGTCCGGGAGGCGTCGGCTGCGTTCATTCCTCCTTTCGTCCATACCTTTACCTTGGTTCGTATTTATACGATTATTAATTTTTTTCCACCACCATCAATTAGTCTGCAACTCCATTTCAATTAAGTAACTGTTGCTCCATCTCAAATAGGTCGACCACGACATTTTTACCTTTCGGTTTGTAATTTAAAATATAAAGTTTGTCATTCTGAACAGATGTTCATACTAATTTATTCGTTATTCTTCAATCTTATTCATTATACTAAACATGTTTAATAAATTTCGAATTTTCTGATGTATCTTTTTATCCAATAAAGTATACGCTGCTACACATCTTCAACATTTCATTTCTGCTACCTCTGTTATTCTTTCGAGAGTTTTGTTTATTATCGCAGCACACCGACCAATTCGGCAGCATTGGTACTGTTAATATTCGTAAAATTCCAACAGCGCTTCTCTTCACGCTTTTCTTGTTAATGATATTTTAATTGTCACGCATATCTGTTGTAAAAAAACTCAATTTTTTTAATTTCATTTGCTGTATTAAGGCCAACCTATATCCCCAAATAATAAAAAAACATTACTTCTTCCATTGTTTTATCATTTCTAGTTATCTTAACCGTCATTGGTTCTTTACCATAGAAGGTCAAGGACTTTTGATATTGAAAAATATATCACAATCCTCTTGATGCAATATTTTAATGCCGCCAATAACTTCAAACTTTGTTCCCATATCTGTCTGAGAAAAAACGTTTGACGTATATATTTTAACTTTTGTGTATTTCATCGCAACTCCCCTTCTACCAATTACATTAATTAATCTTGTTATATTGGGCCACTGTTTATTTGAAGAGAGCCTGAGTGGAAACTAGTTACTAGTGGAAACCTACGGAAGAAAAAATTATTAGGGTAAATGGTCCCGTTATGTATCTTGAGTTCCATGCCCATACCTAAGGAAGCTACAGTACTTGTTCTGAGCTAAGGCTGCCTATACATCAAGTTAAGTTCTAAGAATCAAGTGATTAAACACATGGCGTTCATTAACTAGTCCGCGATACGCGGGAAACGAAACCACACCATAACATATATTATCTCAAATATAAGTTATTATGTATGAGTGTTTAAAAATATTTTAATCGAACGTACTTGGAGAGTTTTTATTAATATATGGTAAATAACGTGAACTAAAGAAGGCTATAGCTGAATACTGGATGGAGTCGTTAGCCCCTCTTCTGCATTTATACAATAATAATGAGCAAGGCAATAATCATGACTACTTCTAACGTGGAGGGATACGAAATGTTATGTTTACATCAGGTCTGGTTCTAATGCTGGATGAATTATAGAAATAAGTGTACCACCACTACCACTACCACTGGGTGAGTGGCTCCGCGGTAGCGCGTGAGGTCCCAGGTTCGACTCCGGTCGACCGCCCACTTTGATCTAGTATTTTCGTGGTTTTCTCTAATCGGTAGACGAATGCTGGGGAGGTTTCTTATCTGCAATGATTTCCTTTCCATCATTTCTTCTTCATTCCGTTTCCTTCTCATTCTTTCGGGTGTGCTTCTATATTTTGTGGCGTATGGCAGTGTCGGACAGATGGGGTGCATGATTGGTTAAAGAAAAGAGTACTCCCCGTGGACACTAAAGGGCTACTTGGGTGTCAGATCGTTCATCGCCCTCTAGGCAGCAACAGCAGTGGAATGGATCTTCAATCTGGAACTTATAGGGACTTCCGCGTGTTTCTGTAGTATGTCAGCATGCGGCCTGTAGCCTCCTGTGGTTGCTTAACTTTATCCCTTTCTCCTGGGGGGATGTTAGCTACAATAGATGTATGTAGCTTGCACTACTACTACTGGTTATAACTATTCCTGAGTAACTGGAATGGCTTGAGGTTGTCATTTGCGAATATAGGTTTTAGCGTACGTTGCACGCCACTGACTACAGCGCAGCTGGCGACGTTGTGCTTCTAACCAACAGCAGGGTTAGAGGCAAACTTTCATTCCCACAAGAGTACTAGGCGGTCCTGCATGATAATGTGCTTGCACTATGCATGTTTATTGCCTAATGAAAGTGCACCCATGTTCGGGACGGGACTCGATCCCGCAACCCCTAAGCTACAAATCATCATTATCCGCTCATTAGTCGTGCTGACACCCTGAAAATGATGTCTCATGACGCTGATAACAAGTTGATATCGTGCGATGTTTTAGGTCATAAATTGTGTGTACTAAAATTAGTTACGTCATTGAAACTTTACAGGAAAACCGTTTTAATTCGGAACTTTTGCAAATAAAGCTTTAACTTCGGAAAATAACATAATTAGGTTCATAATAAAGAAATGTGGAAAAAAGTTGGACATCAGTGCATTTCGGTCCCTCCACCTTCTAATTTTTTATTTAGTGTATGTTCCAACGAAGCAAAATTAGGGGAAAAGCATGCAAGATAGAAAAATACACACGGTCTGCTTTCACGTCTCAAAATGACGCTTCTTGGTAGTATGTATGTATAAGGTTTTGAAAAAAAGAACTCTAGTAAAATCAAACAAGAATGTCTATATGGAAGTACAACCTGAGGCATCTCTATGGTTTTCTGAAAGTTTCAGGCGCGTAATTCAATCCTGATGTAATTATAAATGCCTATGCATTTAATTTACCGCTCTCATTGTAAACTTGACCTTTTGTTTTGTTTATTCCATTTTTATACCACCTCTAACATCTAAGGTCATAAGACGGCGTTGACTTTGGTACAATTGTTCATCGGCAATAATATTGGCTCGTTTTACTGGCGTGTTGATATGTAGGCTTATTTTCTATTTCAACATTAATTTCACTCACACATTTACACCGACAGTTATATTTTCAGCGTCTAAGGAAAATGGGAAATATTCCTAGATAAAAAGAAATTCCATCCGCCAGCCTGGAAACAAACCTGGGTACTCTGGATTTAGAAGTTAACATTCTAACCACCAGACCACATGGGCAGTCTTCAATATCTTGTGCAGCTTAGCACTTAATTTAGTACTCTCGTTCTAAACTTAAATATTTTTTTCCTTGGAATAGGTGCTTTGTGTGTTTGCCTGCTTTAAAATACTGTTTATACAACAAATATTAAGATGTACAGGTTGAGGACCTTCAGGGGGTGATTTCTGGTTGAAAATGGTGCATAAAATTTTATATCGCCTTGTCCCAGGAAATGTCATTGAAGAACAACATCAAACAGAGACCTGAATCCCATTCATGCCACAAAATATGTTCAAAGTGGCCTCCATGGAATGAAATGCATGCGTTCACATGTTGCATCATGGATTGCCTCACTTGCTGGAATGTTCCGAGCTGTGTCCAAATATCGTCACAGGTTCCTAGACACGCTATTGAAGGGCCTGAATATCAGGAACAGGCTCACCGTACACAATGCTTTTCAGATGCCCCACAAGTAAAAATCCAAGGGGTTTAAGTCTGGTGATCGAGCAAGCCATGCAACAGGGCCTCCACTTCCTATGCAACGTCTGCAGATGATTAACGAACATTAATACGGAAGTGGCTGGCGCTCCATCGTGCTGCAGCCACATTGCCTGTCGCATTGCCAAAGGCACATTTTCCAGCAATGGAGACAGAGTGTTTTGCAGGAAGTCCAGATACGTTTCTCCGTTAAGGTATTGTGGAAGAAGAATTGGTCTAAGTAGGCGGTTGCGAATAATCCCTGCCCAAACATTGATGCTGAACCGCTGCTGATGAGACTCTTCAGCCAATCCGTGAGGATTTTCTATAGCTCAAAGTTAACGATTGTGCAGGTTAATGATATCATCTCTACCAAAGGTCACTTCATTGGTGGGAGGATGAACACAGAAATCCCATAATGGTGATGGCCTGTTGTATACACCAGTGACAGAAGATTTCCCGTAGAGGAAAATCCGCCGGTGATAATCCTTGCACACGTTGGTGAGAGGGATAACACCGATCGTCATGTAGGATACAGATAATTGTCCTTTGGCTTGTACCATGTTAGCGGACAATTGACTGGAGCTTGTACCAGAGTTGTTCTCAACATCATGCAAATTAAATCTAGTTGTATTTATGGACGCCCTTTAACTGCTGAATCCTTAGCGTCCCATTCTATATTTGGCGTGAAAGACGGTAATTTTGCTCAGAGGCCTCTTTATCAGGCTTGAGGTTCGTTTACGTACCGTAAATCTACGACGCGGGACCACCGGCTTTACCCTCCTTCCGAAGGAAGCCATATTAAGGATTTTTACGCCCGAAAAAAATCCATCACCCTCCGCCGGGTTTGAACCCGCAACCTCGGAAAATAGAAGCTAGCATGGTAACCACTACACCACGGAGTATGACTCACAATATCATGGAGAACGTGTTCCTCCATATCTGGTTTGCGCACAGCCCGCGGCCAACCTGAAGGTTCTCTATCTCTATAGACCCATGCTCACACAAACGCCGAAAAATGGTTCCAAATGTTATGTGATGTTTGTAGTGCTGTCTGTCAGGGTACGTAACTGGGGCCGTTTGCATCTGTTTGACCACACACGAACACCATCTCGACTTGTTCCTGGAAAGAACTCCGGACCATGCTTCTATGTTGCTTAAATCACGCTATCTGCAACACAAAACGCATACTGCAAGTTATGAGGATATGTCATCAGTGTCATCTACCGTAGAAACTATGCTTTTCCGGATGCAAGGTGATGTGAAATTTTGTGCTCCGTTTCCAGTCAGAAATTACCCCTTAAGTTTCTTGGTGGACTTAAAACTTACCTCGTATAGTCACGTAAATATTACCACAGTTAATCCCATGAGGGGCTACTAATTTACCTGAAGACACTTGTAAACTCTAATGGGGTTTATTAAGACTTTTCCATAAATAAAACGTAACAGATCATATAAATGATTATACCATTACGTCAGCTGTCAGATCACGGTACACGTAACCCCTTATTGCCGGAATTATTTTGCTACATACGCCGCTCTTCCTCAACCTAAACCGGCTTTCATATTCCTTTCACAAGCATTAGATTTTATGAAACGTTAGCATTAAGGCCAGACGTAATAGATTCCCAGCCATTAAAAAAGCCAAACGTCGCGAGTTTGAATCCCTGCGACTGCTATCAAGAACGGGGAGGGCCCAAGTATAATAACCGGTGTGATGGCACGTTTGGATACTGAAGGGGTTACGCTGCAGTTATATGTATTTTGCTTCTTTTCCTTAGAAGCACTACAATTTTATTGAAAAAGTTTAATAGTTTTATTATATAAAGTGGCTATAAATGCCTGCACTTTATTGTTAAGGTTAGTATAATATGAAATTTAAAAAAACTATTAAATATATTTAAAACCTTAACATAACACCTTTGTGTCAAATATACTATACCATGTTCTAAGGGGTTAATTAATTAATTAAAAATTAAATTTGTTACTACACAATCGTATTACCACAGGAGGGAATGAGAAAATAATTAGCCTAAAAATTAGGATAAGCTGAAAACAGAACGCCATAAATACACATTTTTCAAGAAAATGGTTTATTTGGAAAATGACACTATTTTAATTTGCACTGATTAAAACTTGAGTTTCAAAGTTAAAAGAATATGTTTCCATAGTACTAAAGGAAGTGAAATGCATACAGATGCTAGTACGACTCAATAACTAGCAGACGTTTTATAAAATCGTATACCTACAGCACACTATAAGATAAGCGACCGAGATTGGTCGATATCCGATGCATTGCTCATTACTAAATGTTATTGGTGAATAGCAAATTGGCATGTGAATGGAATAGCCATTATAATAAACTACGTGGAAAACTGTGAGGTTTTTCCTCTCAAGCCAAGAAATTATAATATATATATAGATTATTATTTATTTTTTCAGCGGTTACGTTTCCACCTCCCGTACTAGGGCTCCGGGGTTCGATTCCCGGCTCTGAGGTGGCGATTTTACCTCGGACCTATTCACACCTTCACCTGATTTGCTTATGCGAAATATCCTCAAGGCCCAACATGGTTCGGAGTCTAAGGTAAAAGGTGTAGTTTCTCTCATTCCACTTCCATTATCATCATCATCATCATCATCATCATCATTATAAGTAACGAACTCCTTCCGCTGGGTGCCTGCTCCTCAGAAATGAGTCCAGTCATCGCGTGGTGTAATGAGGTAACCCGTGAAGGTCATAGACCATATTTGAGGAACGTTAAGAGATGACAGTGTATTTATTACTTTCTCTATTAGTATAGTAAGAGAAGTATTGTATTCCACCCAAAAATTCGATGTCGAGATTTCGTCGGAAAGGAATGCTTTGAAGCCCCCTAAACCAAGAAAACACATTTTTAGAGAAAGATCCTTGTGTTTGTGTCTGTGTTAACAGTAGCATAACTCAAAAACGAAAAGTCGGATAGATACCAAACGTTTTATTTAGTACAGTACCTTCCTAAGATGTGGCATAAACATTTTAATGGAAATCTTCCCAATCCAACCTACCCTTTACATGAAACACTTCTAGAATTTTTATTAACGATTTTGTTTTAAAATACTACACATTAAAATTATTTACATAACAGATAAACCGTATATCTTGAATTTTCTGGGAGTAGCCTATGAAGCCCTCTTTATTCGGAAGGAATTTTGTATAACCTTGTTTAACTTATAAACGTTAAGCGATAGACGAAAGCTGAAGAAGATGGTTTGTTATGTTATTTTTACCACGCTTTGGGAGCCAATTTGTAGTAGAGGTTTGCTTCACGTATGGAAAGAGCTTGAAGATGATGTATTTGTGTTACGATGTTTGCCACACGCTTTGGACGTCAATTTGAAGTAGGTCGTATTGAAGGAGTTGTATTATAGTTCAACTGTTGAGGAGCTGAACTTGAAATTCGTTGCAATCGCAAGTATGGTACCCGGTTTCCGGTGGCCTTCGCCCTAAGTTTATTAGCTTTCTAATTTGACTGTTTCTTTAGATATTATATTTATGTGTGCCTCGGCTGCATCAGTATTTTTGTTAGAGACACGCTTCTCTTAGGCAGGGTTGTGATACGGCAAGAATGTAGGCTTACCGAGATTTTTAGCTTTAATTCACTACTTTTTATTAATCCTTGACACAAATTAAATAGCCCTTCACTGATATCGAGAGCTGTGAGATTATTTAATTAATTTACTGCATCTTTAACACGTATACTATTTTCGTCTCACACGAATACGTAATTAATTTCTCGAGGACACATCTCTTATCCGGTTACTATCACTGTCTGCAGGCAACTGACTTGATTTCAACCGTCTAAACTTGTGAATTTCTGTATTTCAATTCTCTGATTGGCTAATTCTACTCCAGTAGAATATTTTCATTTAACTAAAGCTTTTTCTGGTTGTTGATTGGCTATTTTTTATAAACTGTCACTAAAGTTACATTAATGCTTCCAAGAATCAAAAATAACATTTAAACTCTCAAACTCATTATTGCCTCAAGGTTACCTCATTGTTAGCAACGTTTAACTTATTATTCTCACAGCTCCTACATTATTAAATTACGTAACGCATTCACATAACATTATTGAACATGTTTACAATAATATTAGCATATGCAATGACTGTTACATACATTTTACAAATTAATACATTCACATATTGCTCCAAGGCGGGCTGTTATTGAATTTATATATTATATAATTTGACTGAAATCATTTAAGTGTTAAAAATACTGCCTCAAAACGTACTACACAATAAATATAGATCTGTTTAAAACACACGATTACTTGAAATAAGCTTTTTTGTGGCATAAGCACTTTCTGAAATATACGTTATTAATGATTCGAACCGTTCAAGACTACCCTTCTTTTGAAGTCCTATCGACATTCAGTTGTTTCTCGCCATTGCATGGAAAGGGAAAGGCCAGCATATAGCTTCCAGTTCTTAAACACTGACTGTCACTATTCTTTTCACATGAATTACACAATGTGTAATACATCTGTTTCTGCAAAGGTTCCTTTGTATTACCATTAAGTGGATACAAAAATAAACTTTAGTAAGAATAGTTTGTATGCCAACAAATAAGCATAGAGGGTAGAAAAGTCGTGTGAATGTAACACTTGGACATGGCTGGGCACAGGTATACATCCTTAACTTGCTCCTGCAATCCAAAGCAGCACTTAATTGCTACGCTGACGTCAATAAGAGGTTGTTCAGGCAAAACTCCTTCCACTTCCTGAAGCTCCTTCCAAAAAACCCCTTAAATATAGATTTGACTTTCAATCAATGTGCTTGACTAGAAATGCCAGGTTTTTATATATGATTTTTGATAGATAAGTAACATTTTTTGTAGGAGTGACATTCATTTCTTCTTTTTTTTCTCGATTAAGTGGAAAAACTTAACATTTTATTAACTTGAGCAAATATTTTATTAGCCCCACGTTTTGGGCACCAATTTGAAGAGATTGTTTGTTACATTATTTGCATCACGTTTTGGGCGTCAATTTGAAGAAGGCTGTATTGAAGGAGGTGTACTATATTTCAACTGTTGGGGAGCCGAACTTGAAGTAGTTGCAATTGCACGTATAGTAAACAGTTTCTGGTAGCCTTTGCCCCAAAAATACTTTCTGGTGGACTTTTCCCCAAGTTTAAAAAAATATTAACTTTGTAATTTGACTGTTTCTTTAAATATTATATATTTATCTTTGCCTCGGCTGCGTCAGTATTTATTTTAAATACGTGGATATCTTGGCAGGGTTGGGATGCGAGATGTAGGCTTACACAGATTATTATTTTACTTTACTCCTTTTATTAATGCTTGACACGATTTAAATAGCACTTCACTGATATAGAGAGCTGTGTGATTCTTTTATTAAATACTTGCACTTTTTAATACGTAAACTATTTTCGTCTCACACTAATAGTATTAACTCTCTCAAGGACGTGTCTCCCATCCGGTTACCAACACTGTTTGCAGGCAACTGAACTCTAACTTAGTAAAATTTTCTCATTTTCAGTTTCTGATTGGCTAATCCTTCTCCAATAGAATACCTTCATTTAATTAAAGCTTTTTATGGTTGTTGATTGGCTATTTTATAAATTGTCACTAAAATTACATTATTGCTTCCAAGAATCAGAAGTAGTATTGTTAAACTCTCAAACTCATTATTGCCTCAAGGTTAACTCATTGTTACCTCATTATTATCAACGTTTAACCTATTATTCTCACAGATCCTACATTATTAAATTACGTAATACATTCGCATAGCATTATTACACATGGATACAATAATATAAACATACACAATGACTGTAATATACACTTTTTATATATTGTTACATACACAATTGTTTTCAGGCGGGCTGTTATTGAATTGTATATTATATAATCATACTTAAATCATTTAAGTGTTAAAAATACTGCCTCAAACTAAGTTAACTTAAATTCTACGGGGTACAGATAGCCTTTCCAAAATCATCTGGACCAAAATGTAAACCAGAATTTTATCAGTTTACCTCACTAAAATGGATTTGTGAGTATCCGAGAAAAGTGAAAGAATTTAATATCACTGAACTGTTAGCTCAGTTTGAGGTGATTGTCAGTATTGGAATTTAAAGAACCACTGAAAATTAGCAAGTAGTTCAAAATGTGTGCTCAAACACAGATCCAACATTCCAGCGGTTAAGGGCAGCATTAACGAAGTACGTATTCCAAGCAACATGAGGGTTCGGCTATGAAATGTTCTGTGGTGTGGCTCCCCAAATCCGGTGTCATGAATATTTCCCCACAACTGTTAATGAAGTCAACAGAGCAACATGTTACGATACGCACTTCAAAATGAAGTGTGGCGCCACTCTCCTGTAACTAGTGCGTGCAGCCACAATGGTTCAATCTGACCGGATTTCGAGTTCAGTTCAACTTTTCATTTGTCAGCAAATAGAGCCACGGGGTTTCATTTTTTTACTTTCTCTACCACTTGCCTATAGTATGTAAGGGAGGTATTGTATTCCATCCGAAAATTTAATGCCAAGATTTCACAGGAAGTGCATGTTTTGAGGCCCCCTCAATAAAAACTTTAGGAAAAAGTCGGTGTGTCTGTGAAAAGCATAAGTAAGAAACGTCAGTGAAGTATGAAACTTGTTATTCAAATTCAGTACTTTCCAAAATTGAGTTTCGAGGATTTACAAGAATTTTCCCCCAACTACCATTTACATGGAAAATTTGGTTATTTTTTATTTGTTAAAAACGCCTCTAACGATTTGGATTAAAATATTGCGCGTTTAACATATTGACATGAGAAATAAGATATACATATTTAATTTCTCCTTTTTCACGGATGGGAATTTCAGGCTTTTCTGGCTTTAAAGAGATTCTTTCCAGCATTTTCTCGGTCCCCTGTGGTCTCATCTTCATTTCGATCTATATATTGAGATTTTCTTAGGGATATGTTACAGTTCATTTTTTCCGAATGCATTGTCCACTTCTTCCTAATATTATGTACAACTTCTTTCTTTCAGTTATACCACAACTAGTTCTCTTTTTATAGAGGTATATTTTTAAAGTAAATACAGATAACTTTTACCTTCCCTACTTCGTATAGTAAGTAGAAGTTTTGCATTCCATCTAATAATTCCATAACGAGATTACACCGGAAGTATATGTTTTGAGGTGCCTGAGTCCAAATAAAACATTTTTGCAAACGCGCGCATGTGCGTGTGTATATTTGTGTGTGTGCGCGCGCGCCTGTCTGTCAGTCTGTGAATAGTAGAACTCAAATATGAAAAGTCGAATAAATGCGAAACTAGGCATTTGAGTTCAGTATCTTCCAGGGCTGCAACATGAAGATTTTCAATAAAATCTCCCCACCATAGACTATCCTTTACATGAAATATTTTTCGAACATTTTCATTTTCTCAAAAATGGCTATAAAGATTTTGATTAAAATCTCGTATGTTCAAGATAAGGCGGCGCCGTGGCCGAGTGGATAGACCGCTCGCCTCCCACCGAGGCGGCCCGGGTTCAATCTCAGGGACCTGCATGTGGGATTTGTGGTGGACGAAGCGGCGTCTGGGCGGGTTTTCTCCGGGTTCTCCGGTTTCCCCCGCCATTCATTCCACCAACTGCTCCAGCATCACCTTTCCTTTCATCCATTTCACCAACATTTCGTTTCATCTACTTCCTTCATCCCATACCAGGCATCGGGCTGATCACCTATCCTGGATGTTCTGTCTGATACATGAGTGTCTGCTCCTCGACGGGCCTCTGACCCCAGGCACCCGCCTGTAATTCCTGGGGGGGGTGTAAGTCCTACATAAGAGGAGGGTAAACAGATAATGAATGAAAAAGAATGTTCAAGATACTTTTATGGCAAATGAAATGTATGTCTTGAATTTTCTGGGAATGTCCCCAAAAGTCCTCTTCATTCTGAATGACTTCCGCATAACTGGTAAACCGTAAGAGATAGTCAAAATTTTACTACACAAAAAGTGTAGATCTCGTTAAACACACAGTGTATGCTGTACGAGTGAACGAATACATAATGAAGTATTTGTGAGTTATTCCTTGTTATTTGTTTCAATTTTTCAATACTTATACTTTTTCTCAAATGGGAATTCGTTATTCTTTTTTTTATCTCGTGGATATACAAAGAGAATGAAATGCTCCACATAGTAACCAGCTCTTAATATATATGACTATCGCTTAAAGCCTTCTATATTCCCCTTGCACCTACAAGAAAATTAGCAGTAAGATTAATATCTCGATATCTCGATTAACATAAAGTAGATGGAGAATAAGGTTTTGTGAAATAGTTGCACAAGAGTACAAAAAGTCATAAGTGGAACACATTCACTCACGTGATATGGATAGAAAGATTTTCCAAATGAACTGGACGAGATGAACCGTTGCTCGAAATAAAAACATATTTGCAGGTAGATATTTCTGTATATGAGGAAAACACTGGTCTTCGCAAAAATTGCTAGTCTGCTCCTAAAGGATGCAGATGCAAAAAGATTAAGTACAAACACGTCTGAATAGTTTGTTTTAGATGGCCAATAGTATGCTAAGTTTTGCTGCGATACTTTCGATGGGAGGTCTTCCATGTCACAGAAAGCTCCTGCGACCCCTCCCCATGTCTATCACGTTCTCGGGACCACAAACGCTAACAAATGAGGCATGTTCACGTTGAGGTTCTAGGTGCACTTGAAAAATGGTCCCCCTTAGCCAACAATGTTTTCTTGCTGAGATTATACATCAGCTAATAACAGCTAGTACCTTAGCTTAAAACAAGTCAAATATGTCTTTACTTCTCACATAATCCATTACTTAAATATAATCTTGGAATGATAATAAATTGTTCTTTCATAAAATATATGTTTAGAACAGAGTTAGAAAGGTAGAATAAGACTGAAAATCTCCATTCCATAACGGGGATTTGATCCACCGTAACGCTGCTCTAATCAACTGAGCTACGATGACAACATACCGGTGTGGAATTAAATTTCACTACTGACTCACATTTTTTCCGGTAAACTACAAGAAGTTCTCAAATTAATTTCGGGGATAATATATCCTAATGACGACTTAAAATCTCGTAAGTACTGTACGTCCGGGCTTATAGGTTAACAATGGAGCACAATTTGAGAAAAACTAGTATGAAAGAAGCCAAACATGATGACGAAATCCGATTGCTTCGAAAGATAAATGAAATAATGAATAAATTAACCACACCCTTAACTTAGAAATAATTGGAGTATAAGAATATCTAAATCTTGCACAACTGCATTTAACGAATTTTGAAAATGACAGAAATTAAGAGGTAACTGTAGAAAAACAAACAAAATCAAATAAACATGCTCTCGGCTAAGAGACTACGTTATAGCTATACTGCTACTTCAAGTACTTTGCCTTTTTTATTACTTCTCTTCCTTCTTTTAAAACTATTTCAGATAAACATAATTAGTCATAATAGCGTTATATCTTATAGTTCTAACGCCTTTAGCGTGTCCAATATCTTACCGTTCTTTCGTAAGAGTAGCATGGTGATGAAGTATAAGCACGCATAAATGTATAAACAGTTTGCCCCTCAATGTGTACTTGGTGGTATTACACACTGAAAACAAAAAATGTCATAAATCTACATGGTATTATTACACTAACAGTATTCCAAAGGCTTAAGCCTAATTCGTAAACACAGAATGCTGTTGCTTCTCCAAATTCTTTTATCGTAATTTCAAAGATCCTAGTAAATTATACTTCATACTTAAACGTATAATCTTTTGGGATTCAATGATGTCGGAGATTAAATACTTACTCTCTCTCTCTCTGTGTGTGTAACCAGAAGAATATAGGATACGTTTCAATGCTATATACAATATATAATATTATTGTAAAAGGTTATGGGGATTCGCAATTACAAATTTTACTGGCCGTAGAAAACTGAAAGAAGCTGTTAGAGGAGGCTTATGAAATATCAGGGCTGTTTATCTACGAGGTACGTCCAGAAAGTAAGTTCCGTTTGGTAATAAAATTAAATTGTGTACAGATACAGAAAAATTATTTATTGCACAAAATTCTACAACCCTTAAACTACTTTTCCACATAACTGCCGAAATTTTGCAGGCATTGGTCATAGCGTGGCACAAGTTTTTGTATACCTTCTTCATAGAAGTTTGCCGCCTGTGTCTTCAACCAGTTGGAAACATTTTCTTTCAGCTCTTCGTCATTGTTGAAGTGTTGACCGCCAAGGAAGGACTTGCGATGTAAGTACAGATGAAAGTCGCTAGGAGCGAGGTCAGGGCTGTACGGAGGATGGTCAAACCCGTCCCAGCCAAATCCCTGTAGGAGGTTTTGCGTCACATTTGCAGTGTGTGGTCGTGCGTTGTCGTGAAGAAAAACAACACCTTTTGACAGCAATCCTCGGCGCTTATTCTGTATTACGCGGCGCAATTTCCTAAGTGTCTCGCAATAAACATCTGCTTTGATTGTTTGACCACGCGGTAAGAAATCAATGAGTAAGATGCCTTTCCAGTCCCAGAACACTGTCCACATCATTTTTCGAGGTGTCAAGATTTGTTTCGGCCTAACCATTGCTGGGGATGAAGTGTGCCTCCATTCCATTGATTACCGCTTACTTTCAGGGGTGTCGTAAGAAACCCAAGTTTCATCTCCTGTGACTGTGTCAGAAATTCTTCGCCGCCTTCATCATAACGTGTCAAAAACTGAAGTGCACTATCCATCCGGTTTTTTTTGTGTTGCTCAGTAAGAATCTTTGGTACCCACCGAGAGCAAAGTTTACGAAATTTCAGTTTTTCGGTAACAATTTCATGAATTAGTGATCGTGAGATTTGGGGGAAATTCCATAGCGAGAGCACTAATTGTAAACTTGCTGTTTTCCTGGATCTTGTCATCAATCGCGTGAACCAGTTCTTCTGTAACCAAAGATGGACGCCCACTTCGTTCTTCATCGTGCACTTCACTACGTCCTTCATTGAACTGTCGGCCCCATCTTCTCACCATTGAATCACTCATCGCATTTTGTCCGTAAACTTCGCAAATTTGCCGACAAATTTCAATTGGTTTCACTTTCCTAGGATTCAGAAAAAAATCACAGATCTGATTTCACAAGCAACGGGATTTTCAATCAACACCGACATTGTAAACAAGCACAACAAAGCGTACGTGGCTGACAGCGATCTCAAAATGGCGCACATTTCTTCTCCTTGATACACAGCGTCTACCGCGCATGTGCGGAACTGCGATCGCAGCGTTGCAGCGGAGAGAAATTGAAACGGAACTTACTTTCTGGACGTACCTCGTACATCAGGATTGCTACTGGAGGGGACACAGTTGTAACCGATCTCGCTCCTGCTGTTGTGTTCTTTGTTATGCTCACCGTCCAAGGACTTTTATTCTATTAGCACTGTATCGCCGTAAAGTCCGACTAACTCCAACACACGTTCACATCACAATGTCAGGAATTTATCTATGTGGTTCTTTTAGCAGTGTTTAACCCTATTCTTACTTCAAAGGGCAATACAGGCGTTGGACACTGATGATGCGTGAAATTAAACGTTAATAATTTGAGAAAGGAAATTTGGGAAGAAAACCGTCCGGGCCTAAATTTAGGGTACCTCCCCAGCATTTGTCGGTTATTAGGACTGTGGGAAAAAAGCCTCAGTTATGGAGGGCGGTGCTGAGAAAAATTACAGGAAGACTGTAAGGTTGCAGAATACTGTGTTAGCAACACGCTGCTTCCACTATCATTGAAACACCTTATAGGAGAGGTACTACATGATTAACAAAGATTTGAGTGTTCTAAACCTGTTTAGTTTTGGTTACACACTATTATTAGTATTATTATTATTTATTGTTACTCATTTTACAATCTTATGCACACCTTTTGACAGCCAAGTATAAATTAAAGCATTTATGTACTTCTCACACGGCACAAAATCATTCTCATTTATCCAACCAATGTCCTTATTCTAATTGTCTTCTCTCGATTGCTTCCATAGTTACCTTTTTCCATGTCGTGTGTTTTCTTCTTTTCCTTCTTTCTTGTTGGAGTTCTTTCATGCCCATTCCATTTTAGTTTTGTTAAAACATATTTTAAATGTGTTTTTTACTTACATTCTGTATCTAATTATTTCATGTCTTAGGTTTTCTGTTCTTAAAATTCTTGCTTATCTTTTCTAATAATCACTTTCTATTACCAAAAATGTATTCGCCAAATTTTTCATCTGTATAAAACTCCACTCATTCTTATAATTTATTTATAAGTTGTCTTCTTAGTGTCTTGTAATATTTACATTTCATAATATGGAAATTGATAGTGCACGTTTTCCTTTCCTTAACAGTTCTTTAATTTCTGTATAATTCCTTAAATAATAATCAAATATACTTCCTAAGTATTCACACTTGTCTGTATATGCAATAACTATTTTATTATCTCCTACAATAGCTATATGATTAGATTTTCCGAAATTAAACTCGAGTGCAGACATTTAATACTCTTGACTGAGTTTCCTGTCCATGTGTTCTAAATCATGAAATCATTCAGATTTATGCAGTCAGATCATCAGATAATTGCAGAGTGTAAATAAATCAGTCATCAGTGTTAATACTCGGTTATCTAATTATATATATATATATATATATATATATTTGTAATGGACTTAGAGATAAACATCATCCTTGACATACGCTTTTGGTAATTTTAAATCTGTTGTCAGTGTCATTTTTACTTTCCTGAGAAATTTGTAAGCACATTTGTTGGCCTAATATAGTAATTTTAAATGCCCTCTTTTTTCAAATATTCCCAAAATTATATTATGGAATCATATCATATGCATTCTCTAAATCTACAAATAGTATACCGGTAAACCCGTTTCAAAATAATCCGATTTAAATGAATCCGCCTGCTCTGAACCCTGCCTGTTCTTCTGCTTCTTTGTTTTCTAAACTCCTCCTCTAAGAGCTCTTTTCATTTTTCTAGGACTAACGCTATTTGTGATTGTGAATCTCTATACTATTTTAAAATCATTTTTATTTCACTTGCCGAGCAAGGTAGCGCCGCGGTAACGTATGCAGTTTGCATTCTGGAGATCATGGGTTCAAAACCCTGGGGCGTACAGATCTGAGCGGAGTTCTTTTTCTTTCTTTCTTTCTTTTTCCTCGATCGCTAGGCGAATGCTGGGTTGGATAGTTTGATCCGAGAATTTTTCTGTCATCCCTTTGATCACTACATTTTATTTCCTTACCAGGCATTGGACTGATCACCCATCCTGGTTATGCTATGATCTGGATTTTGCTTGTCCCTCGACAGGCTACTGACCCAAGGCATTGGCTTATAAATTCTTGCGGGTGTAAAAACTAAAGGTACAAACGGACAGAAGGGCCCACGAAACCGGGGCAGAGCAGGCCAGCCGGCCCCTTGTGCCTCAACCGTAATCTCTGGAAGGGAGAGGAGCGAGACCCGAAGGGCCACCAGGTTCAGATGACGGCGGGCACAAGCACAAACGGGGTCCCTAACGCCGTACAAGCTCATTCTATTGGGCCCCGAGCCTCTGGGTGTCGCCGAAGGAGCTCCATCCTAAAAGACCCAGAGGCGTGGTCCAGTCGAGCAATCTAGCAGTTTCATCCTGGACTACGCCGCAATCCGACGCCTTGTCGTAACACCCTGAAAGAGATGACAAGGAAGATGATGGGCAGAAACGTAATGGTAGAACATGAACTACTCCAGTATTCGCCTGCCGTCCCGGAAAAACCACGAAAAGCTCTGAGTCAGAGTGAGAGGTCGCCGGAATCAAACCCGTGACCACCTAAATGCGAGTTGTACACGTTACTGACGGCGCCACCTCGCTAGCTCATTGGGGTGTAAGACCTACGAGGAGGGTGTTTTGTTGAAGAAAAAGAAGCATATAGCGTTGATATGTATCCCATATTCCATTCTGCTGGTATTTCTTCTCGTATACACATATTTCAAACAGATGTCTTAATTTTTCGAAAGTTTGGTCATGGCATATGTGGTTGTACCTTAATTGTTTTTATAGCAAAAACATTTAAATGTTTACCAAAAAATTTCTCTACTCTTGGACTACCCATTTATTCTAAATCTAGATATTATCTCACTAGGAGCATGTTTTCGGAAGATTTTGTTTAGTAAGACGCTTTTGCTACCTCTTTCCAGTTTGAAATAGTGTATCAATAACTTATTATAGCCATCACCTGTTGTAATTTCTTTATGCTAGGTGAGTAGCTGCGTCTATTTATTTTTGAATTTACGCAACGTGCTATGTGACTTACGCCTTTATTGAATGCCTTCTAATGGCTGATTTGCATAACACTTTAAAGAGGAGGAATAGATAACTCAATGCATAAGTGTTTTACGGGAGAGAATGCAATCGCTATGCATGTCAATTTCAAAAACATTCCACCCTGACACTGGCAGCTGCAGCAGCACTTTTAGCTGATTTTAAAAACTTTTATTCTTTAGCATACATTCCTACACACCTTTGACAACGCCCCTGAAGGAACAAATTATCACAGGCATCGATTGACAAAACTATTTGAAAACAAAATGGGAGATCTACGCAGTGCGACCAATTGTATTTAAGCCGTCAGTCAACAAAGCTTCGCAGTACAGCCTTTGCAAAAAATGCTAAGTATTAGGTAGATAATTTCCCTTATGTCATAAACTATGGCATATTTCAGTTCATACAGTAATTGTAATAACTAACGCAGTCTCTTTATTTGAATTAAAGCTACCAAACCGAGCTCATAACACTGTAAGAAGCTGCAAAAAGCGTGTAAAGATTCGAGGTGGGGTAAAGCTCTGCCGTTACTAATTCGTATAGGAACTTAAGCTCGCAAGGTAGCATTAGCCGAATAGTATTATTATGGTTGCTGTAACACTGTCCACTTTCAGTTCGGGTTGAAATCCTTCGGGTTAAGTTCAAAATTTTTATTAACTTTTGTTTTAGCTCTTTTGGTGTATAATTTTGATATTATGATATAAATAACACGTTTGATAACATAAGTGTGTAAAAATTAGAATAATCGCCATGTTTTCCACCGCAGAGTCCAAAACATCTACGAACACTCATACGTAAAGAGTGCAGGCAGATTACACCTCGCATGTTACAGCATGCAAGAAGGTCTCTCAGGCAACATCACAAATGTGCATTGATGAAGGGTGTCATCATTTTGAACATTTACTTCGTTGATGAAATCCACGCTCTTTAAAAGTTTATTATTCTGTTTAACCGTGAACTTAGCACATTTAAAACTCCTTTGTCAATGGAAGAAGTGAAACATAAGGTTTAAACATAAACAAAAACTATTAGATTTAATATCGTCGGTATCCGCCCAAAAGAATGAAAGCTAACTACTTGACACGCTTAAAACACCAGATACGGTACAGATTATTACGGTAAAAATGATGCACAATTATCTCCTTGTAATTGTTGTCTTTGGCTCACAGGAGAGCAAATAACAAAAATAAATAAATTAGTATACTAAAATACAGAAAATAAACACACGGAGAAAGAAAGAAAAAAGAACCAAAAAATTTGAATGCTTATAGTAGATTCGAACCTCCGAATCTAACATTTGTTTCACCATATTTCGGCAGCTAACCCACTCGGCTAACTCACTCTCTGCCGTTCTTTGAGAGAATATTACTCTACCTCCTTGCAGGTGTTATATCTATGATCAACCGCCTTTTTTAAGACTTTTACAGCTCCCTGGTTCTCATTCAGGCCTTTTAATTATTAATGTTAATTACGTATAGTACCGAATAGAAGAGTAGAGCTACAATAACGGTTTGTTTGGTAAAAGGGTCGATATTTTCACATTAGGCTATAAACTACGGGTTGCATAGATATGAATACCCAGGGGCAGCTGACTCACCTGGTATAATTACCTATAAAATTATAATTCTACCCTGTGTGAATCCAACAGTTGCTAATCAACCTGTGTTAAGAATTAGATTACAATAGCATAAATGGAAACTTCCTCATTTTTATACGAAATGCAACACTGCCTGCGGATCTAGGTTTACATTACATCCTATTTTGTCTCTTGGCATGTTTTTAGAGCTCGTCAGTTGGTACGCACACGCTCGGTATTGCACAGGAGAGATGAATATGGCACGTCATGTGTATTTACAAGACAAATCTCCGCATACCAAAAGAGCTAAAATACAATATCGGGCATGAAATTACAAGCATCTCAGGAAGCGAGGATTTTAACTGCCAGCAAACTAGAACGCAATCTTGTGGCAACCTACTTGACAGAGAAAAGCTGACATTTTCAGAATTAACTACGAGGTAAAAAAAACAGGAAGATGGTATCGTAATCAGGTTTTTAACCCTGCAGTGCTCGTGTGCAATTTTAGGTTACAGGAGCTCGCCCGGCTTCTGAGAGATGCCATTTATTTTTACCTACTCTATTACGTAGAGTAAGTAGGGGAAGTATTGCATTCCACCCAAAAATTCGATACCGAGATTACATCGGAAATTCATGTTTTACGGTGCACTGAATGCATATAAAGCATTTTGGAAACACGTCCGTGTGTTTGTTTGTGTGTATGTCTGTGTGTCTGTGAACAGCATAACTCAGAAATGAACAGTCGGATAAACACCAAACTTGGTATTTAGGTTCCGTATTTTCCAGAGATGCGACACGAAGGTTTTCAAGAAAATCCCCCAACTTAATTACCCTTTACATGGAACATTTTTCGAAAATTTTAATTTTCTCAAAAATGGCTCTAAAGATTTTGATTAAAATATCACATATTTAAGATACTTTCATGACAAATAAAATGTATATCTTGAATTTTCTGGGAATGTCTCCAAAAGTATTCTTCATTGTGAACGACTTTTGCATAACTGGCAAACCATAAGAGACAGACAAAATTTTACTACACAAAAAATGTATATCGCGTTAAAATACACAATTTATGTCCTACTCATTTTGTTGTTGTTGAGTGAACCATTTTCGAGATATTGTTTGTTATTTTCCAATACTGATACTTTTTCTCAAATGGGGATTTGTTATTTTTTTGTCCTGGTAATGCAAAGAGAATGGAATACTGCACATAGCAATCAGCTCTTAAAATATTTGACTATCGCTTAAAGCCTACCAATCCCCCTTGCATCTGCAAGAAAATTAGCAATAAGATTAACATCTCGATATCTGGATTAACATGAAGTATATGCAGAATAAGCGTTTGTAAAAAATAGTTTGTACAAGAATAGAGAAAGTCATGTGAGTGCAACACATCAGATTTTCTCCTTATTGATGTAGTTTTCTATGGTTTTGAGTGACCTTTTTATTCTAGGTAGCCATAGTTTGTTGAACATTTTAGCGCACATTGCTTAATTAATAATCTGTGTATTAAATACTTTTATATACTTTACGTCGTATTTATTTGGCTTGATCGGAATATATTGTGTGATTCGACACTTCCCCTAAAACCTTCTAATTTCTGATCCAGTGTGCAGTATTCCCCAATAGAATATGCATTCTGCCAAGTTCGTTATCTATTCTCAAATCTCGGGCAGTAGAGCAGATATCTAAAACGTGTTTCAGACGTTATCAGTCTGCAGAATCCTGTATCCATCTTTTCTACCCAATTATCTTTCGCCCATATATCCTGTGTGTGTGTGTGTGTGTGTGTATGCGCGCGCGCGTGAGTACACGCGCTTATCATTTCTAGCAACACAAATATATAAAATAGAGCCTTTATTTGAAGCATATTCATAGGTCTAGCATCCTTCTCTCTACTATAACACGAGAGTCAATCCGAAAGTAATACCTCCCATTTTTTTGTGTTGTCGTTGAGTTTCCGGGCCAAAATTTCCTGCTAGTGTTCTGTTAGTTTCCTTATCCTGCGACAGATAGCAGTATCAGTGGGGAAGCTTTCCAAAATGGCTACTGACATCTAGGTGCATTCAAGACAGAGATGTATGATTGAATTCCTTACCGCCGAACAAATTCCACCAATTGGAATCCATCGACGCTTGCCTAAAGCAGTGGATTCAGCATTTCAAAAGTGGTGAAAAGGATGTGCAGGACAAGCCACGCCCTGGTCAACCGCTGGGCTGTCACAGCAAATAATGAACAGCGTCTCGATCAACTCACCCGTAATGATCTGCGGATTACGACTAAGGAATTGTGTGTAGAGTTGAATGTCGGCTGTAATGCCTTAGACAAAATGTTGCGCAATGGGTCCCGCGGATGCTTTAGACCAAAGGCCGCACAGCAGTTTTGCGATCCTGGGGCTCATTACCAATTTTGCCTGGACTGTTCTACCACATCCACCGTACAGTCCTGATGTAGCACCTTCGAAATTCCATCTCTTTTGGGCCAATGAAAGATGCACTACGTGGCCAACATTTTCCAGACTCAAGATTCTGTTGTCACAGCTGTAAGACAGTAGCTAGCCCCAGCTGGTTCAAAAATTACGAGCGTGGCATCCAGGCTGTTGTTCATCGTTGGCAAAAGTGCATAACGAATGGTGGTGATTATGTGGAAAAATAACAGTATGTAGCTGAAATGTTGCTTTATTTAACTGTCTTGGTGTATTTTGTGTATCGCAGTTTCCATGAAAATAAATAGGAGGCATTTCTTTCGGAATGATGTAACAATTTGCATCTCAATGTTTTTATTGCACTCACGCTATGTTATATAGACTCTATTCAAAAATATCGCCCAGCACCGTTTTGGAGTTTTCGCTTGTTTCGCGCACGCTTTCACACCAGGCAAAAGCTTAACAATATTCTGCCGTCGAATGCGAACATTTTTTTTGCTAGATTAACCTTATTCCATTTAGAAATTTTATCTCGTCCTAGGAAATATATTTCAATTCGCAACAATTATTATTATTATCATTATCATTATTATTACGTGCATGTTGTTAAGTGTACGTACACTCACTTCGTGGCTCCAGATTATCCTCTTCTGTATTACTATTCCAAACACGTTCATCCTCATCTACCACTTCTAACAACCTTTGCAGAATCTTCCAATCATTTTGATCAGAAGCATTAATCCTCCTCTCCCTTTCACTCATTGTCAAACCTAAAGATATTAAAACAATTTCTCTAAGAAACAAATACAAAGAAAGATTGTTGGTTTCCGATCTGTAGTTTCTACAACAACTTCATTTTAAACCGGTAACTAACTTTGTAACGTAAAGTTTGCGTGGTTTATTTATGGACTCTCTTAAAATGCTGTGGCTATTAGCGTCCCATTGTATATTGGGAGTGAAAAAACGGTAATTTTGCTTTGAGGCCTCTATCAGGCTTGAGGATCTTTTACGTGCCGTAAATCTACGACACGGGACCACCGGCTTTACTTCCCTTCCGAAGGAAGCCATGCTATGGATTTTTACGTCCGAAAAAATCCATGGCCTTCCGCCGGGTTTGAACCCGCGACCTCGGGATATAGAGGCTAGCATGGTAACCACTACACCACGGAGGATGACACTCCATCTTTGCTAGAAAAATCTGGTGGGTTGTCACTTAGATATGTTAGTTGAGAGTAGTTGACCTAAAAAACAGACGGCAGCTCAGCACGATGACCTTACAGGTATTCCAGAAATGATTAAATTAATCCAGCCTAGCGTCTTTTAGACGCCACACAAGCACTGCAGCATTAAACTAATAATAATAGTTACAATAGTGTCATAATAGTTACAATTTACACATCATTTTACAAACAAGGAAAAGATTACGAATGTTTATAAACCCTCGTTCACAATAACATTTGTTAACTTGTAAACTATGAGGAACTTTACATATACAGATAAACAATTCAAAAACGTAAATATAATGCGCATTCTATCGTATTCCCGTTTCGAAACGTTACCAACCACACATTACAGAAACCACTAAAGATCTATGTTTAACTCTCCGCATTTCTAGCACACTTTTGAGGCAGTGTTTTTAACACTTAAAGGATTTCGGTCAAATTATATAATATATAAATATAATAACAGTCCGCCTTAAAGCAATATGTTTGTGTAACAATATATAAAAAGTGTATATTACAGTCATTGTATATGTTTATATTATTGTATAAATGTTCATGAACGTATTATGTAATTTAATAATGTAGGAGCTGTGAGAATAATAGGTTAAAAGTTGCTAACAATGAGGTAACAATGAGGTGACCTTAAAGCAATAATGAAGTAGAAGGTTTAATAATGCTACTAGTGATTCTTGGAGCAAAAATAATGTAATTTTTTTGACAGTTCATAAAATAGCCAATCAATAACCAGAAAGAGATTTACTTAAATAAAGGTAGTCTATTGGACTTGGATTAGCCAATCAGAAACTGAAATATAGCAAAATATTCAAATTCAGAGTTCAGTTGCTTGTAGACAGCGCTCATAACCGGACGCGTTGGTTGTAGACAGTGTTCCTAACCGGACACGAGATGCGTCCTCGAGAAACTTAATACGTATTCGTGTGAGACGACAATAGTTTACGTGTTAAAAAGTGCAAGTAATTAACGAAAGAATCTCACAGCTGTCTATATCACTGAAGTGTTATTAAAATCGTTCCAAGAATTAATAAAGAGTGAATTAAAAATTATAATCTGTGTAAGCCTACATTCTTCAGCCGCATCGAGTCCTGTTAAGAAATTCATGTCTCTTAAAATAATACTGACGCCGCCGAGGCAAACATAAATATATAATATTTAAAGAAACAGTCAAATTACAAAGTTAATATTTTTTAAACATTTGGGGCAAAGACCACCGGAAAGTACATTTGGGGCGAAGGCTACCGAAAACTTTTTACATTACGTGCGGTTGCAACTACTTCAAGTTCGGCTCCCAACAATTAAAATATAATACAACTTCTTCAAAACAACCTACTTCAAATTGATGCCCAAAGTGTCGTGCAAATAATTTAAAGATACAACCCAGGAGGAAGGGATAAAGGCTACAGGTAGACAGGCTACAGAGAGGCGCGGGAGACCCTAACATTTCCAAACTCGAAGACTCGTCCCACTTCTGGAGCAGCAGAGGGCGATGAACGGCCCACCAGCTAAGCAGCCCTCTGGTGTCCACGGGGAGTACTCTTCCCTTTGAGCATGGATCCGCGCTATCTCTCCGGCTCCGTCATACGCCACGAAATCTATAACCTCACCTGGAATGAAAGGAAAAGTGTGGAAAGGAAATCGTGGTACAGGAGAAACTACCCCAGTATTCGCCTGCCGACTCGGGAATACCGCGAATAACCCATGGATGTTCACCAGGTATCGAACCTCTGGAATACGAGTCGCACACGTTACCGCGGCACCACCTCGCTCGATGAAATACATGATATAAAACTATTTGATTATACCTGAGGATTAAAAGGTGTCAAATATTAAAAAGACGCAATTACAAATTCTCGTGTTTAGTGCAGGGGAGCCAAAAGACTCCGAACCACCTGCGCGGTGTTTTTCCTGTCCGCGTCTTGGGCGCTCATTGCCGTCTGCTGCTATCATAGAACGGCGCGGATGAACCCATACAACTTTTTTAAAACTACTTTTAAAGGCTTTACTTACCAAATTTATGAAAGGAAATTCTGAAACGGCCACCGTCTTTGCCATACATTTTGAGCACTTCTTTAGGAAACTATCCATCGTGAAACTGTTGGAGAACATTTTCCAAACGATGACCAATGTGGTCTAATGTTTCTTCGGTAAGAACCGAACGCCGCCTTTTAGATTTCTTAGCCTGAACACTTCCTATGGCCTGAAATTTACTGTAAAGTTCATGGCTTGTGTACGGCCTGGAAATCTTTCTGCAAATCGTAATTTCACTTGGCGAGCTGACCTAGTTAACAAATACGAATCATAAAAAAATACACGCTGTGCAGTAGAAAACTAATACTGAGCGATAATATACTTTGTGACTAAATACAGGACAAAATAATAAATAACTCGTAATAACTGAACTACATCACATCACCGTCAACTCAAAACTGCATTTCACACTGCACAGCAAAACCACGACAGCGTGACTTTGTTTATAGCATCAGTGCGTTATGTTTGTATCATATTTACACACGCCCAGTGGCAAAACACCGCACAGCCGGTAATATTGTTCATAAAATATCCCTTCGGGATAACTTAAAACATAAAGTGTATAAGAGAAACCCACACATCCTGGGAGTATTAAAACAAAATATCCGTCAGGAAATTTCTCAACGTGAACTACGGCGAGTGATGGATAGTGCCCTAAATAGGTGCCAAAAATGTATGGACGACGACGGTGGTCATTTTCAGCATCTCCTTTCGTAAAGTTGGCAAGTAAAGCCTTTAAAATTAGTATTAAAAGTGTTATATAGTTTCATCCGCGCCTATCTATGATAGCGGTAGACGGCAACGAGCGCCGAGGAGCGGACAGGAAAAACACCGCGCAGGCGGTTCTGAGTCTTTTTGGCGCAGTCTGTATATTGGCTATGCGGATGACCTGTGATTTCATAGGCCATTTGCTGAATCTGCTTTATTACGTGGTACATTAAGGTGATTAGTCTAAGCACGAAAGAGGGATTTTCCCTAAAGTCAACACGGAATTCTACTTTCAACATGATGCCGTTTAGGTCACAAATCGTAGTAGAATTGATATTTTAGAGAAAAAAAATGGAAGCGAATGAACTAATTGTTGCATTGCCGTATGTCTGCTATTGCATGAAACTGACAGCTAGTTCCCATCCAGTGGAACTGTTTTGGGATTAAGGCTCCATTTTTGCCTGTTGTATGCTGAATGTGGTATTCACTTTCTTGTAATGGCAATTCCGTTAGTAAAGAACTCATTTCAAACCTTTCATTGTGTTCATAAAAGAGATGTGATTGTTAATTCTTAGTCTAAAATGTTTGTCTTCTACCTTCCCTTGCATGAACACCATCTTTATTGGAATTACTGGGCTAAATAGCATTTTGTGCAAGTTTTCAGTATATTTTACTGTGTACTTAGTAAACAATCTGATATATTATACTCGCATGGTTTTCTCTACTGTCGTACAAATCAGTTTTACAAATTCTTATTCTTCATTTACTTCATTTTAATCGAGATAAACATTTGCAGAAACTATCTTACTGCTAATTTTGTTGTAGGTGCAAAGGGAATATGGTAGGCTTTAAGCGATAGCCCAGTGCATAAGAAAAACGAATAACTAATTCCCATTTGAGAAAAAGTATAAGTATTGGAAAATTCAAACTAATAACAAGGAATATCTCGGAAATGGTTCACTCCACCAAAAACATGTTTGACACAGATTGTGTTTTAGCGAGATCTACATTTTTGTGTATTAAAACTTTCTATCTCTTATGGTTTTGCACATATTCAAAAGTCATTCAGAATGAAGAGGACTTTTGGGGACATTCCCAGAAAATTAAAGATAATACATTAATTTGCCATAAAAATATGTTAAACATGTGATATTTTAATCCAAATCGTTAGAGCCATTTTTGGGAAAATCACTCGACTCTCAAACCAAACACGCTAACACAGCACAAAGAAAAGTAACGCAAACCTTTCCCCCTCTCCAAACTCGCTAGATCCGCTAGCTCGGATTGGAGAGCCTCATGCCAAACGAACTTCAAACCCAAAGCCGAAAGAATTACCCCAACAATGCTGTCGCCAATACAACACAATAATGGGTCTGGCATGACAATAGCTATTAATTAACTAATACGCTAGAATATGCTAAAACAATTCATTAATTTTCTTCACGTTCCTTCTTTTCTCCATTCATTCATGACATTTATCTTTATCATATAGAAAACAAGCTCTTTAGGGACTATGAATTCACTTCACTTTGAGCATCAATTATTACTAATTCACAAAATATTTCTCCCTTTTCATACACATTTCAATCCAAAAACCATCTGCCATAAATTTAAATTTATTTATAGGATTCATCTCCAAGACAACCAGTATTGGTTTCACCATCTCTACATCCAACAACAACAAATCTCACATTCAATTGGAATTATTGCTCTGACTTAAGTTTCAGAACGAGAAAAATATTGAATGTCAGACGTGATAAAATATATTCAACATTTTGTGAAAAGAATCACCTTCGGTAAACCAAGATCGTTAATGCTCTCATTTAATATTAAAATATTATGTTATTCTCTTGCGCCATAAATGATTATTACTTTTCTTAATGTTTTCAGTTTAAATATTTGAATCACTTTAATTTCTTGTGCAACGGCGGTTTAGCAGACAGTAGGACTAGGAATGACAACTAAGGTGATCCGGCGCGTGATTTCAAATAACCATTGCAGAGGGCATACTTGTTACGTGTCCCCAGGATACAGACGGTGGTTAAAGAATATACCTTAGCAGGCATGGCGTTCGCAAACAGAGTAAGAAATATATCAAACAATGATATGTGCATTATTCGTATGCACCTATTACCTCTTGGGATGTCGAAAGGAGGCCCTCATGATATAGCTTTTGTTTAAGTGAGATACGGAGAACATTCACTTTCGACAATATCCGTATGCACAGTATCACTTTACATATATGTAAAATGTAGTGTTCTATATCGGAATAGAAACATTAACAGTCGTAATTTACGCATTCTTCATATTATAGGCATTCTTGTGATACCACCTGGCAGGCATGGGCCCGTTGTTTACATCTGGATTCATCCTCTCTCCTTCAACATAAACAGACAACATACAATACTAAAGTTAACGTCATAGAAACGTTAACCTTGATCCTCCCCTTAATGATGACCAATGTATACATAATTATGCTTCTGGTTTTCTGCGCTGTTTTTTTCGAGAACATCAACTGATAAAAGGGATAGCTTGACATGCAAATAATCTAGATGGTTTTCAGGTGAGGTAGTGGAAAATAGTATGAGCAGTAAGCGAGAACTTTATACCACAACCAGCACAACGATCATTCATGTGGTTCTAGTTTTCCATCAAGTATAATGGTCCGGATTGAACATCAAAACGATAACCTTTTATGGCCTAATTATATTGGTTGATTCAATTAAGCCACGTTTTTGCTTTCTCTATCGCTTACATAAAGCATAGAGGAAATGTATTCCAAATAAATATTCAGTGTCGAGATTTCACTGTGAATATACGTTATGAGACTTCCAGAATCCCCCCCAAAATATTTTGTTTTTAAAATCTGATATGTTACATTCACATGACTCTCTTTATTTCTACCGCTTATTAGTGGGTATACGCACTATTCTTACAAAACTTATTTCTCTATCTACTACATTTTAATCGAAATAACCCTTTGTAGAAGCAGCTATATTACACATTCCTTTATAGATATAAAGGGAACAACTACAGTCAAATGTTTAAGAACTGAACGCTATATGCTGGCCTTAAAATTCCATACGCTTTCCATGACATCGCGAGAAGCAACTGAATATCAACAGGATCTGAAAATAATGTCGGAGTATTGAACAATTTGAATCATTAATAGTGGATATCTTGAAAATGACTTGCGTAAAAAGTTAAGGCACTTCGTTTTTTAAAAGATTTACACTTTTATGTAGCGCGTTTTCGTCTACCACTTATGGGTTACCGTTGATACGAATACAAGATTCTACAAAATTTCTTCCGAATGAAGAGGACTCAAAGACTATTCCCAGAAAATTCAAGATATACATTTTGTCATACAAACATATTTAACATGTGATATTTTAATAAAAATCGTTACAGGCACATTTTCAAAATTAAGAATTTCGAAAAATGATCAATGTAACGGGTGGTTTGTTGAGAAGAACCTTTGGGAATATTCGTATCGCATATTTAGAAGATATTTAAATATGTTTTGTATTTATTCGATTTTTCATGTTTTGAGTTATGCTATTCACAGATTGGATTCAGGGGGCAACAAATGTCCATATAGAATTTTTTGCTGGAATGCAATACCTTTTCTACGTACTTATAATAATGCTATACAAAAGGTTTTAATAAAATACGCACCCTAAACTACCCTTTAGATGGATATTTTTCAAAACTGTTTGCTGCCACAGAAACATCTCGAACGATTTCGATTATGATACTATACATTTGGTGTACTTATACGATTAATAATATGCAAATTTTCAATTGTTTATAAATATCTTGGGATGTCCTCAGTTGCATACTATACAAAAATGTAGATCTTTTTAAAACACAAAATTTATTGAATAAACTTTTATTTATATCAACCATTTCATAGATATCTGTTACTATTCGATTAAATTTTCATTTTCATCTCTTGACGCAGTCATCATTATTGAGACTTTCCTTCTGTATCAAAACTGTTGTGCTGCAGGTACCATGGTAATCGATGGTAGAGGATGTGAAGATATACGAGAATATATTCCCCTAAGTATGCACTAATGACTAGTTATCCCAAAACATTACTCACATGCAGAATCCCATTTCCATCGATACTCTCAAAGCACTTTACTCATCAGCCAATGCCTCTGTTGCTAAGAAACCCTCACATTGCTTTCTGCACTACAGAGCCCAAGGATAGACCTCTATTTGCTTTCCATAATCAGCCCATCTATATACTGATGTAATTACAGGCAGTGTTGTTCTTCCTACTCAGGCCAGGGTCTGCAGCCCCTTAATTCCTTCTGTTTGTCCAACAATAGATCCTCGTCCTAAAGGTTTGATGTAAATGAAACGTTTCTCCAAGTATAGGTAATTGTTTATCATTCATTATAGAAATTAATTCATTTAAAATGATCAGAGCGATTCATATCATGGCTGTATTTCTTTCTGTTTTTAAGCAGTAAACACAGGATGTATTGCATTCATCCAAAAATTCTATATCGAGTTTTCACTCAAAATTCGTGCATTGAGACCCTCTGAGCCAAAAAATTCATTTAGAGATAGTTGACCGCACATGTACGTATCTGTATGTCTGTGTCTGGGAACAGCATAATCCAAAACGAAATGTCTGTAAATAGCAAAATTGGAATTTAGGTTCCGTGATTTAAAAAGCTGCAACCGAAAGATTTTCAAGAAAATTCCCCACTCCGAACTACACATCATAGGCAAGATTTTTCAAAATCCTTCGATATTATCAAGAAACGCGGTAAATATTTTTATTAAAAAAATACTATTTGTTTGACACCTTTACATGAGAAAGCGCATATCTTTAAATTTCCTAAAATATTCTGTAAAACTCTCCTGATTCTGAAGGAGTTTTGTTTAACTTCTTGTGACTCTTAAACCATAAGAAACGAACAAAACACTACTATGCAAAATATAGATACCGTTAAAGCACACATTTTGTTTCAAATACCTTTTCTGTCGTATTATGCATTTACGAGATATCTGCTATTGGTTTAATTTTTCAATATTTTTTTCATTTTTGTAAGTGTAAATTAAAACCCTATAATAATTAGCGAATTGGAAACATTCTATAAAAATTATGGACTACACCTGACGAACCATTCATATTAATGCAAAATTATCTTAGTATCATCTTGTATATAAAGCGGAATTAGAAAAGGCACTTAATAGTTTTAAAAAGAGAAAACCGCCTGGTTTAGACCAAATAAACACGGAATCATTAAATACGGTTCCAATTGTTTTCATGATAAAATTTTTCATATCTTTAAATAAATGTTGGATATCAGGGAATATACCTGATAATCGGAAGGAAGCCGTGATAATTTCAATATTTAAAAGAGGGAATAGAATGACTGTAGGAACTATAGGGGTACCAATATAATAAATATATGTTATAAGATTTATGCAAAAGTTGTAGCAAACAGAATAAAAAATTATAATGCAAGCAATTCTTCTGCAAAACCAACATGGATTTAGAATGGGTAGATCCTGGTTAGATTGCACTTTTACAATGGCACAAATGCTTGAAAAAACAAGAGTGGAATCTTCCATTTTTATAGCCTTCATAGATTATGTCAAAGCATTTGACAAGATCAATAGAAATAAAATGTGAGAAATAATGAAAGATGGAGGATTTCCTAACTATATAATACGTGCCATACAAAGTTTTTATTTGGAATTAAAGGTGGTGGAGGGTTCTTAGAAAGTGATATTGAAATAAATCAAGGTGTCCGACAAGGATGCCCACTTTCACCCGCATTATTTACTGCTTATTTAGACGTCATTCGTAACTATTTTGACTAATAATTTAAAACTAGATTGTATAAATATGGACACTTTAGTTTTTGCACATGACGAAGCAGTTATAGCATCTACTGAAGATAATTTACAAAGAGGTATTTATAATTTAAGTATAATGGCTATTTTATGGAAAAGATCCTGCCCGAGCAAAAATTGTGATTGATAATACCCCTGTTGAACAAGTTATGGACATTAATTATTTAGTAGTTTTCATTGGCAAGGACAGAACAAACTCTATAGAAAACGAAAACTAAATTTATTCCAACATGTATGTAGAACAATCAGAAGAAATTTATCAAGGAAAATCCGCATAGAAGCTGTACTAAAATTTTATAGTGTTTAGCAGTTCCTGTACAATTTTATGAGTATGAATGTTGGACTCTAAATAAAGATTCTTTGTGTGGGATAAAAGTTGCGGAAATGAAATTCTTTAGGTTCATAGCAAGTTATATACTCTAATGGACAAACAGAGAAGTAAGGGTGTCAGAGAACAACTGAGCATATTTAAACTAACGGGCAAAATAGCAGAATACAGGAAAAACTAGTACAACCATGTCTGCAGAATGGAATATGAATTCCCCAAAGAGCACTAAACTAGAAACCAAGCGGACAACTAAGTTCAGGAAGACCCGCTAGAAGATGAATGGAGCAGTTGTAGTTTGAAGTCGGAACAAATCAGCAGTGGTCTAATCCCTGCTTGTATAATGGACAATGATTAAAAGATTCTACATAATTCCTTCTGAATAAAGAGGACTTCAAGGCTATTAACACAAAACTAAATATATAAATTTTATGTCATGTAAATAAACTTAATATATGGTATTTTAATCAAAATATTTTGAGCCATTTTTTTGAAAATAAATTTTTTCGAACACTTTTTCATGTAATTTTCTTGAAAATTTTCGTGTCGCATTCTTCAGAAAGTCCAAACCTAAAAACCAAGTTTGGTGTTTAAACGACTTTTCGTTTTTGAGTTGTGCGTTCATACATGTAGACTAAACGCGGGGCTTTTACTAACAGTGCTGTGTTTAGGATTTAGGGGGCTCAAAACATGCATTTCTAGTGAAATCTTAATCTTTCGGAGGAATCCAGTATCATCTCTATCTAGTATGTACAAGTACTATGCTGTGTCAAGATTTATAGTTAAAACAAATTGCCGTTTGTGAAAATTGAAACACCAAGAACGAAACGCATGAACTCAATGAATTTAATACCACGGGTTATATACATGACAAGTAACAAATGATAAATATTTCAAATCTATACATGACCTTTGAAAACTAATATTCAGTATTTGGTGTCGCCTCCATGCGCTGCAATTAGAGCTGCTATGCGCCGTGGCCTTGGATCAAAAACGTTCTGAATAAGTTCCTGAGGGATTTCCCTCGACGCAGTTTGTATTCGAGCCCACAAATCCGTGACACTGGTTACTGGAGGACAGTGACGCACCAGGTGACGAACAACTATATCACAGACATGTTCGATGGACGACATGTCAGGTGAACGTGGTAGGCCAGGGAAGCAATGGTACCAGTCGCTCTACGAAGAAGGCTTGTACATTCCTCGCAATATGTGGCCGGGCATTGTCCTGTCGAAATGTGGCCTGTGGAGATGCCTGAATCAGGGGGAATACCTCAGGCCCTACAACCACCGGTAGATACTGGTTGCTGTTCAAAGTGCCCTCAATTCGTAGGAGGCGAGAGCGGTTGTTGTAACCAATGGCGCCCCTGGTGTCTGTCCGCTATGCCGCTCAACAATGCAGCCCTCCAGGTTGCGCTAACGGACACGTATGCGGTCACCACTATAGGAAACGTTCAAGCGGGAGTCGTCCAAAAAAACTACATTTTGCCACTCAGCACCCCAATGACAGTGTTCACGTGCCCATTGCAGTCTGAGGAGCTTGTGGTTTCTGGAAAATGGAAGCCAACGTAATAGCATGCATGCAATCAGTCCAAACTGCAGCAGACGGCGACGAACCATTGATGCAGACGAGTTCACACCTGTTGCAGTTCTCCAGCGTCGAGCCACCACTGTGGATGAACCTGTACGATCCATTATAGCCATGCGGACAAGATGATCATCCCGTGCTGTGGTTATGTTCCGTGGTCCAGTACCCGCTCTTCGCTGCGTACGACCTTCATCTACCCACTACTTCCACAGACGCATTACTGTGATAGCATCATGCCCTGTAGAGCCGAAATGTCACGGTATGACAAACCCGTTTCTCGGCGACCGATCATTCTGGCTCGTTTGAACTCGCTCACATACCGATATGGCTCCCTTTGACGTCGACGAGGCATACTGGCACTCACTTTATTATTTCCACCTTGTTTGATAGCTCTGCACTGACTACAATGGACGCAAAAGTGACCTTGTCGGACCGACACGAGAGGGCTATACTCGGCCTACGTGTACCCCATCTCTCTGCAAACCTAATCACTTATTGCTTGCACACTCTTCTACACTTCCACTAAGTTTGGAGTTATTCGTAAAATTCTTTCCTGGTGCTGCAATTTTCACAAACGGCAGTGTATGTTGAATACTAATGATTGCAGAGTTGCTATGGTCCTTATAGAAGAATGTAATTAAAAGACTGTACTAAAGTACCATCTAATACAATAATCAGTCGATAAGGCTAAGTTAATCACTCAGTATTTTGATTCCGCTTACCTCCTAACATCAATTGTGCGTTTAAATCCAAGGTAACAAATGTAATAACCAAACAAAGGAAGGGGGTATGGGTGGGAAATACAATTACCGAAGTAATCAGATTTGTTCTTAACACAATCTTTGAGTAAAGGCTCAATGTAATTGGTTTATTGGCGGAAAATTTAATCAGCAAGGTTGAACGCCTACGATTAAAATTAAATAACGCAGGAATTATTCTGGAGCGAAACAAAATGCAGATACTCTACGAAGCAGGGGAGTCAGTTGAAGGAGAAATAGTTACACGAACTCTTCAATTACAGGTGTAAGCACAATTAAACACGTGATTAGTATAGACTGTATACTGGTCTGCATGAAATGTGGCCCATAATAGAACGGAGCTTTTTGTGTTGGTACCGACAAAATCTAGCCCCTACTAGCGTGACCACCTCTGTTTTTCAAACACACTTCTAGCCACTGTATTGACAGGATACGTCACCATCCCCCGAACTGCCGAAGGATAGCATTACAACTTAATCCTTATGTTTTCATGATACACCAATATTTTGTTAATGCCGTTTACTAGTGGCAATAATTAACCTTCGACTTCATATCGCTGTTGAAATTTATTATATATGTATCATAATTGTCGTTCAGTTAACTATGTATGCAAATAATTCTTCATATTTTTATTTAGAAGGCCGAGGTATTCATAATTGACTTATCCTTTCTTTGTGTACCAATCGTAGCCAAAGTCTTTCATAGAGTTGGTATCCGAACCAACCTTTCATTCCTCATAGATTATAAACCTCATTCATTAGCTAGCTTTTATGTTATGAATTGTTTTTCATACCAGTTACATGAAGAACTGATACCGGCAGAGTGAAGACAAAATTCGGTTACCTGAAGAGGGAAACGTACGGAAGGATAAACACTATGGCGATCTAGGGGAATGGACCAATTTTCATGCCCAACAGTGTACGTCATATTATAAAACTACAAAACTTTCAGATATACTGCACTTATATGCAAATTAACATTTCTGTGGTTAGCAATTTGTAAATTCCGTAGTTAGCTCTATTGAAATTTTCAATTTTGCCTATTTAAACCATTCCTAACCTAGTGCGTCTATAAGGAAATAGCTATTGTAATCAGAAATGTCCATGAGTAACCTCAAGGTTCATTAATCTAAATGGATTTTATATGCCAGGAAATGTACTTTCATTAAGGAGGCACGTAACGCTGTTATTTGGTTTGCGTTCCTGTGTTTTATTAACGCAGAAATTGAAAGACTCTAGTCCAAAACGCCATTTAGGGACGTTGAACTTTTGAGCGGTTGATCCTGTGCTCAGCACGTGGTGCCACATATCAGTGCGATAGCCTCTCTTTGTCCTCAAGTTACCCGCTTCTCCTACCCGAAATGTTTCTGCCATGTGTTTAATCTACTTCAATAAGGTTTCCTCCGAGGCTTTCGCTTTTTCTGTGACACGAAGTTCATGCAGTTCCCTGACTTCGGTCCCCTTCTCCAATAGACATGCTAAGGTAATAAAGCCAAGCGGGGTTTATTGACAATGAAATTCTATGAGGCTTTGGAGATTAATTTTATAAACGATATTTGAGTGCAGAAATTATAAGACACAAACTAAGCGATTATTATCATCAAGAATGAAATTGTAGTACACAAATAAGACATGTCCATAAAAATAAGAAATTTACTAACTTACTAACGCAATACATTGTTTTGCTTACACGGTCGTAAATCAGGAATAAGATAGTTTCATGTTTTAATGTTGATTCTCGTTTTCTTCCCTCTCAATTTGCTACTTGCATTCTTAATTAACAAGGAAAATGTTAAAATCAATAAACAGAGCGAAATGGCTCCGCGGTAACGCGTAAGGCTTAAATTCGTAGAGGTTTCCCGGCTCGATTACTGTTGGATTGGCCACTCTGATCAAGGTTTTTTTTCTCGTGGTTTCCCCGTGTCGGTAGGAGAATGCTGGAATATTTTCCTTCTATCCACGAGCTTCCTGTTCCTATCATTTTCTACCATCTGGTTCAGGGATAAAGGACCAGGCGAAGACATTCGGTATGTTGCGGCTGGGCGGTAGAGGTGCGCTTTAGAAAGATTTCTCCCAGGCATCGTTTGAACTACGGACCCACTTTGTGGAGCGACATCCCTGGGTCCCCTGGGCTTGCGGGCGGGTCAACCGCATTTGAATGCGCTCCATCTGGTATCGCGAGGGACCCCGTCCATGCTTGCGCACATCGTCTTCCGGATCTGGTTGCCCTTCGGGACTCCCCCAAATCACTTCCTCAGAAGGGCTACGTTAGACGTACAAAGGGTCACACTGGTCTACGTGTGGTGCTCTGCCCTGGTTTCGGGTGTCCCTCTATGTTGCTACTCCTACTACTAGTCCTATAATTCAAATAAAATGTGACATTTTTTGTACAAAATATTTGAGTGTTTCGTCAGTGTGACGGTATGCTTCCCTAGCAAAATGTTTTTAAAACAATGACTTTTTCAAACTCCTCTCTGTTTTTTAATTGAGAAAATGTTGCTCAGAATAAGAAAAACATGAACTGAAAATTAAGATTACGTGTTAAATTTAAAATCTTCTGAGCTAACTAACTATTGGATACTTACATCTACCGTATAAGCCTTGAGCCACCGTATGTCTTTTTAAAGAACGAGGGAAAGTAAGAAAGAATTGATAGGGTAAGTCCCCTATTTTGCAGAGGATGCGTTTCTGTCAAGAAGGTGAGGCCCTCATGCGATGAACTAGAAGACAATCATGTGACTGGCCCTGGAAGAAGTATTATTCAATACAGCGTATTGTGTTGTTGCAAACAGGACATTTTTCTTTTTTCATGTTTCTGAAATTTATTAAAAGGGATGACAATCTGATTAACTAATCCTATATATTTTATATATAGGCTGTTTCAGCATATAAATTACAGAAGAATATGTCATTCGTTAACCTCGAAGGCAATGCTTTAATATGTTTCGTTAACACATGCCTCGATTTGGGGAAGTCTGGGATTCCCAACATGGGGCCCCCGGAATTGGGAACCAAAATTGTTCATTGTAATTGTGTTGTTTTTCTATTAATTATGAAATACAGTAGTCTTTCTCTGTTACTACTACATTATTTTCTATGCCATGACATTCAAGGCTATTCTAAACGTTTATAATGCAAAGTACTAGATTCGTTGCTCAAAATGCATGAAATGCACACATACAGCATTTGTTGACTCTCCATTTAAGAGATATATTTGTATTAGGCGCCGTTATAGGTGCTAAAGAGGTTAAATATCTGAATACTTGGTTTGTATTTAATGAACATAGACCTCCCCAAATTAGGAACCCATTTTGAAATGATAGGTTGTTTGTTTTCCAGCATATACAATGTAAGCGTATAAAAAGAAAAGAAACTGAACATGTATCACCATTGTAAAGAATTGGGTAAAAATGTTTAGTATTTGTGCTAATATAATTTGTTTTTAATTTTCGTATGCAACCTAAAAAATCCCCAAAGGTAATTGTGGGATTGGGTATGGGTAAGGTTAACTGCGGAATAATGAGGGAATTCCAGGTATACTGATTAAGAAAGAGCAGTTAAATATTAAACGAAAATCATTCGTGGGGAACGATCTCTATTTAGGATGGTCTGCTACAGTGAACAGCTGAGAATGGAAGAAAATTCGACGTGGGCATCGAAATTAAAGAAAATTTGAAAACCATATGGATGGGCTACATTTGGATAGCGGGTCAGGGAAATAGAAAGATTAAGAACCACTTTTGTGGTGATAGCCAACGAACAATAATATTGCTCAGTGCACAGATAAGATTTCCTTGGAGGTAAAGCCTGGGTTAAAATCTGAGTGAGGTGTGGAGCAATACATCAAAACAGACACCAAACTCATTAGATAGATCCTCGAGTTATACTTAGAGCATAGTGGATGATTGAAAATGATTTGAGAACTGCTCATTTGCGAGGAAGAAGAGTCGTGGGTGCATAGCTTGGCAAGATGTAGCGGTACGGAGGAATGTACGGAAAATATTTACCACGATCCTTTATCACCTCGGTTCATGTTGGACACTAGGGAAAGCTTGGGACGGGATAGGTAAATGTATGCTTAAAGCTAGACAACTGAGATCTGAGAATGCTGATAGTAAATGAGTGGGGATTTAAGAAGAGCTAAACGTTAATGTAGGTGCTTTAAATTTTTACGCCGTTTTTCACATATTTAGTTTGATATGTATATTTATTTTACTTAACTGTTCTATGTTTACTACAATAGGGATAATAATGCATTAATAGTTTGCCGTTCTGTGGGTTACTTATACAGAGTGTACGATGTATTGCCGGACCGCAAATAACTCGTATACGTGCTCCACACACTATTACACTGTGGATTATTTTCGTTCTAAAAACTCCCGGTTTACTTATTCATGAGAGATGGTATAATGAACTATAATAACTTCTGAGATTGTAAGTTGTGTGGAAAGCGGTGTTCATCTGCATGGAGTCATTCCTGTAATTACTGATTATCACGAAGTTGTACTTCATGAACTATAAGTCACTTTGTAGGGTTTCGACGTTAAAATTTCGGTTGCTCTAGATCAGTTTTGAAACACCCTGTTGCTGTGCAACACCTTTGTGACAATCCTTTGTAGAGCATTCGAATGGTGTACTAATTTCATTAATATTGTCCTATGTTACACATATCTTCTTTTCTGCTTCTTAGTTTCAGCGTTCAACGATCCCATTGTTCTAAACTTATTAACCATACATTTAACAGTTCCTCTACCTGGAACTGGAATACCAGCAAATTTCTCCTGAAAATGTCTACACACCTGTTTCGGTGTTTATTATGTATCGTACATAAAAGTTCTTGGTTGAAACGTGAACCTTACGGTAGGCATTTCAGTGGAAAAACAACAATAATAATAATAATAATAATAATAATAATAATAATAATAATAATAATAATAATAATAATCTAAAATTCACACACAACACAGATGTGTTTAATATACTTTCATTTTTTGAGCGCACAAGGAACAAACTAGTGTTTACAGCTCGAATAGGAGGCACTATTTTTAACACTTAAATGATTTCAGTCAAACTATATAATATAAAATATAATAACAGCCCGCCTTAAAGCAATATCTGTATAATATAATATATAAAATGCATGTAACAGGCATTGTATTAATGTTTATATTATTATGTATATGTTTAATAATGGTATGTGAATTTATTTCGTAATTTAATAATGTAGGAGCTGTGAGAATAATAGGTTAAAAGTTGCTAACAATGAGCTAACCCTGTGGAAATAATGAGTAAGAAAGCTTAATAGTGCTACTAGTCATTATTGGATCAACAATAATGTAAATTTTGAGATACTTTATTAACAGCCAATCAACCACCAGAAAAAAGCACAAGTTAAGTGAAAGTATTCTATTGGAGTAGAATTATCCAATCACAAACTCAAATAGGGCAAATTGTACAAATTCAAAACTCTGTTGCTGCTAGACAGCGTTACTAACCGGACGCGAGACACGTCCTCAAGAAGTTTAATACCTATACAGTGTGAGAAAAAAATAGCTTACGTGTTAAAAACTGCTAGTAATTAATCAATAATCTCACAGCTCTCTCTGTATATCAGTAAAGTGTTATTTTAATCTTTTAAAGAAATAATAAATCGAGTGAAGTACAAATTACAATCTGTGTAAGCCTATTCTTAGCCGTACTACTCCCCGCAAATAAATCCATGCCTCTAACAATAATACTGACGCAGCCAAGGCAAACATAAATATATAATATTTAAAGAAACAGTCAAATTACAAAGTTAATATTTTTAAACTTGGGAGGAAGGCTAACGGAAACTTTTTACCATTCGTGCGGTTGCAACCACTTCAGGTGTTCGGCTCCCCAACAGTCGAAATACAATACAACTCCTCTTAAAATAAGAACTACTTAAACAGCAAGCAGAAACTGACATAGTATAATATAATTGATAAATGTAGCCTTGAACCGGTCCTTCAGCGCTAGTGCACTAGTGGAAGATGCCAAGATCACTGCAGTGCTAGCGAGCTATGCATATCGCGACCTGTGATCCGCTTATAAATCGGTATTAGAGATGCCAAATTTGAATGTTATGTTTTAGTTTTTTGTACGAAAGAATGTAAATATGCTGCCTTGTAGTGATATTTTTTTACCTTCTATTGTTTTGTGGGTTTTTATCTCGTTATCATTCTGTGTATTATAAAAGCATGTACGGTCTGTGGCATCGTGCAATTGATAGGGATCAGTGTATGTACAATTTTATTTAAGTAAATAGTCATTCAGTTTTTCAGTCATAATTGTTTTCATAAGTAGATTCTGATTAACGTGGTTACAGAAATATTAGTAGCTTCCGTTTTTAACCGCCTTATGCATTAACGACTGAAACCATTTATGAAATTTCTCTGTGTGTAAAATAGCTTCTGGGAATGTTTCCACTACTGCTTTGTAAATTAAAGCAAATTATGCATGCCATGTTCTTCATATCTGCACACGTTCCAAAATCCCTTTTTTTCGTTCTCTCTTTGTAGCTTTTCGCACAAGCGATTGAGTGTACATGTTTAGGATAGATAATGGCTAGAAGTGATATTTTCACTATGCAGACATAGCTGTGTAAAGCTGAGCCAAAACAAAACTGTCCCCAACATTTCCTCCACGAACAGTACCATAAAAATTCACAAACAAAACTAAACCTCGCCGCTGTAAAACACATTGGTATACTATATCCCTAGCTAGCCTCCTAACACCGTTGTCAAATATGGACAATCTAGTGGTGTTTCCTGTAATCAAACAGTTTTTAGAGTAGCTGATTCCGCCACTAGGCGCGAATGGTAATTAGCCCACCATCCAAGATAGCGCCATGAGAGATAAGCAGGACGCCGACGGAGTGAAATGACCAACGATTATAATGACGAGACACTCTTTGTGTACGTGAAATAAGCATAACGTGGCTCCAAAGGCTTTACTTCCCTTCCGAATTAAGCAATTCTAAAGATTTTAATACAACTATAAGTTTCTGATTCTATTTTCTTGGTTTTAAAACTTCTCTTCTTAAATTTTATTTCATTAATGTATTTGCTATGCTGGTCTAATGAGGTATATACCGGAGCTCTATTGTGGTGTCGGTGGCATTAATTAATGTGCTTTTTATGCAAATTAATTTTTAAGAAAGATAAATATATGAGTCAACTGCACTTTGGATTAGAAAAAAGTGGTATATTCTCCAATTATTACAATAGTATTATTTTCTTAAAACTTTTTCCGAAAGTATTAATCAACACTTCATCCTTACCACGTCTGCCTATGACTGGCTTGAAACAAATATCACAAAACAATGTTAACCAATGAGAAAAGTTATATTCGTGTAAAACAAAGCATGCGTCAGAAATAAGCTCTCGTAATGAATTCTACTCCAATGTCTGTAAACAACTAGAGACGGCTTCTCCAGTGTAAAATCATTAGCAACTAGCCCTTACAGAGGAAAGACTGGTTAGGAAATGGGCTAACTGTAGGGTTAAAATGCACAAGAGCTATAATATTTGTTAAATGCTTCTTCTGAAGTAGATACTGAAACGAATATTATACCACCAAGAGTATTTAGATGTATTTCTTATAATTTTAGTCCATAAGCATTCCGTAAATAATAATAGAATAATATAATAATAATAATAATAATAATAATAAGATTCCTGGCCTCTTCCTAGTTGGAGATATTATATACTTTCTGTGCCCATACATTTATTTACATCAAGTAGGCTAATTATAACGGATATAGAATAAAGATGTGTAAAAACAGAAACAAAAATATCTGAATAAAATGGATCCATGAACTGTTTTTGCTCAAGGAGGAATTCGAAGATTACACTTTGTTCAAAAACTGTGCATTGCTAATATTGCAGTTCTAATCAAGTGAACTACCGTACATGAGTATGAAACCTGAAAAGTTACGCAGGCACGTCACATGTCTGGCGAATTTCACTGATCAAAAGGAAACTGTGGACCAGCACACGTGTACATAAGAATCATTACTGACATACTAGCAACTTTTTCTCAAACGCTCGTTTACGTATTCTTGTTTTCCGAGTCTTTTCCTCCTTTTAACATTTTCAGTTTGTGCTATTAGTTATGACACATCCTGTATATTCAATATCAGTAATGCAGTACAGGAAGTAACAGTACGCTAAAGCAGAGTATACAAATTGATTCTGAAAATCCTCGGTCCTATCTATATTTAATGGGGACGAGGAATCTGTTATTTGGTTTTCATATGAAACAATGTCGACACATTAAGTTGCAGGAAGCAGATTTACAGATATAGGAAGGTTTTTTCAACCGTTATCACAGAATTAAGGCTTTCATGTGACAAAGAATTTCAAATCCATATACGGTAACAGTAAACAATCTGATTTATTACATTCACATGACTTTATTAGGGCCATACAAATTATTATTCCGAAAGTTACCTATGTACTTTATTTTAATCGGATACACATTTGCAGAAATACCTAAATTATACATTTCGTTATAGATACAAAGACAACATCGTTAGTCAAATACTTAAGAACGGGATGCTTTATGTCGACCTTAAAATTCCATACTCTTTCCATGCAAGCGCGAGATTCAACTGAAAGTCTATAGGCCTATAAAGAATGACAGAGCGTTGAACATTAATAACCAATATTTTGGAAGTGGTTTATGCCATAAAATAGTTATTTGCAATAAATTGCGTGTTTTAAACACGCATACATTTTTGTGTAGCACGGTTTGTCTGTGGATTATCGTTTACCAGTTATATAAGAAGATGTAAAATTCCTTCCGAATGAACAGGAATACACAGGCTATTCCTAGGAAATTTAAGATAGAATTATTTTTTGTATTTAAGTATATCTAATACGTGGTATTTTAATCGAAATCGTTTGAGGCATTTTTGAGAAAATAAAAAATTTCGAAATTTGTTCCGTGTAAAGGGTAGCTAGAAGTGGCTGATTTTCTTTAAAATCTTCGTGTCTCATCTTTAAAAGATTCTGAACATAAATATGAAGTTTATTTATCAGACTTTTCATTATTTAGTTATGATGTTCAGACACACACACACTCACCGACCTTTTTTCTAAATTTGCTTTCGGTGGATTCAGGGTTCCTCAAAACATGTATTTTTGGTAAAATATTTACATTGAATTTTTGGGAGTTCAATACCTACTATTTACGTAGTAGATAAAGTATAAATGCCTCAGCATCTGATGCTGCATTGCAAAATAGAAATCAAGCAATTCACCAGGGCTGTGAGAATGACCATTGCGATTACTGTTCGGAAAAGGAAGGAATAATTCACGAGTAAAATCCACTACATTTAAGGCTAATGGACAAGGTACTGATAGTGTTTTAATTTGAAAAATTAAATTTCCTTTGTTACCGTTTCGTCCCATTTATGGCTTCTATGTAATGTTTGAAGCCACATCATAATGATATATACATATACATCTACGCCTTTCAAGCCCGAAGCACAGCTGTGTTAGAGAAGTTGCCTAGCATTCAGGCTGTGTGAATTCGGAGCAAAAAATAGTTGATCAAAAGTAATTAATTTATATATCTAATTTCTAATTAGGCCGAAAATATCCAATTTCATCGAAAGAAGATGTTATCCTGGTAACTTTGAAGTCGATAGTTGCTTTAGTTTAACTACCCCACGTATTGGAGCCAACTTGAAGAAGTGTTTTGTTACGTAATATGCTGTTACGTAATTTTGTTGTTATGCTCCAAGTTTAAAAAAAGTTATTTTTACTTTGTTATTAAACTGGTTCTATAGATATTATTCATGTTTGTTTTTGCCTCGGCTGTTTTAGAGTCACGTATCTCTTAGACAGGGCGTGGTGCGACAAGAATGTAGGCTAACACAGATTTTAAGTTTAAATTCACTTCTTTTTATTAATCCTTGACACAAATTAAATAGCACTACACTGATATTAAGAGCTGTGAGATTCTTTTACTTAATACTTCCACTTTGTTAACGCGTATACTTAAATTTTCGTTTCACACGAATACGTAATATGTCTTTAGAGAACACATCTTCCATCCGGTCACTACCAAGGTCTGCAGGCAACTGAACATACTTCAACCGTCAAAACCCGTAAGCTTCTGTACTTCAAGTCTCTGATTGGCTAATCCTAGTCCAATAGAATACCTGCATTTTACTAAAGCTTTTTCTGGCTGTTGATTGGCTATTTTTAAACTGTCACAAAATTTGCATTATTGCTGCCCTAATCATGACTATTAGCATTCAAACTCTCACTCATTATTGCCTCAAGGTTACATCATTGTTAGCAACTTTAAACTAATTATTCTCACAGCTCTTACATTACTAAATTACAAATGCATTCACATACAATTATTGAACATGTTTACAATAATATAAGCATATGCAGTGACTGTTGCATACCTTTTTACAAATTACTGCTTCAAGGCGGGCTGTTATTGAATTTACATATTATATAATTTAATTGAAATTATTCAAGTGTTAAAAATACTGCCTCAACTTATAGATGAATCACAAACACTATAGCAATTACCACAGTTCAACAAATTTGAATACACGAGGTATAACTTATATAGGTATAATTCACATGTTAAACTGTATATCTTAAGTATGATTGGGGAAAGGAAAAAAGTAAAAAAACCTAAGTATAAAATTTGTTATATTCCTTTGCTTATTGGGATAATTCAGGTAATATTAGGCTCTTGTGTGTATTTAAACAGAATAGCTGAAAAAGCTAAATGCCGCATTCATAGCACACTTGATATTTAGGTATAGATATTGGGTTCTATAAAGGACGGGGACGCCACGCACAGTGCGACGTAGATAGATATCTTGTGGTTACCACCCCCAGGAGGAAGGATGAAGTGAAGGAACCACAGGAGCCTACACGCAGCAGGCAGACAGTCCACGCACACCGCGCGGAAGTCCATAATAGTTCCAGGCTCGAAGATCCGTCCCTCTGCTGGAGCTGCCTAGGGAGGGCGTCGACCAAGCAGCCCTCTAGTGTCCACGGAAAATAACCTTTCTTTTGATCAAGCATCCGCACCATCTATCCGGCACCACCATATGCCACGAAACCTAGAACACACCTGAAAGGTGAGAAGGAAACAGAATAAAAAGGAAATTATGGAAAGGAAATTGCGGCAGATGAAGAACCACACCAGCATACGTCTATAGACCAGGGAAAACACGAAAAATTCATGGTCAGAGTGGGCGGTCTGCGGGAATCGAAGACGTAACCTCCGAAATGGGAGCTCACACGTCACCACGTTCGCTCCGTAAACTTGGTATTTAAGTTCAGCATCTTTCTAATATGCGAAATGAAGATTTTGAATAATATAGCCCCATACCAAACTACCCTTTCATAGAACTTTTTTAAAAATCAGCTGTAAAGGTTTTGATATGTAACACATTTGCATCATAGGTCTGCTCGGGCCAACGTTTTTAGGCTCAACCAGAGCCCGGGAATGTGTTTCTGGTGTACAGCTCGGAACAAGCCAGACGCCTAATTTTGTTTTAAATAAAATTATTTTGCAGTTACTATCATCATTATTAATATTCATTTATTTATTTTACAGGCAGCTGCTTGCGGTGCAAAGAGACTCGAGTTCGACTTCCGGTACAGACATGCGAAGGCGGCAAATTGAGAAGTCACTTTACAGATAGTGGCGGTCGAGGTCCTGAAATCCGCATGTATGTAGTAAGCGGGTTGTTGATGGCATACAGCCTTACTGATCTCTCGTCGGCCCTATCACTGCACCCTGCCCAAGCTTTGCTGGGTATGGGTGGCTGGAGGAAGTTGGAGTTTGCAGCTACTGTTGCAACGTTATTCTGAGACAGTATTTTTAACTGATTTCAGTCTAATTATATAATATAAAAATAACAGCCTGCCTTAAAACAATATATATATAATGTATGTAACAGTCATTGTATTATGTTTATATTATTGTGTACATGTATAATAATATTATGTGAATGTATGGTTATTTAATAATGTAGGAGCTGTGAACATAGAGGCCGAAAGTTGCTAACAATGAGGTAACAATGAAGCAGGCAATAATGAATTACAAAGTTTAATAATGCTACTAGTTACTCTTAACACAATAATGTAATATTTAAAACAGTTTATGACTAGCCAATCAAAAACTAGAAAAGCTGAAAGCTAAATAAGAGTAATCTATTGGAGTAAAATTAGCCAATCAGAGACTTGAAATAGAGAAATTTACAAAATTTAAGCGCTAAACCCCAGTCGCTAGTAGATATGGTTCCTAACCGGACGCTAGACGGCAGCGTACCTGAACAGTTCGTTTCCTCGGTACGTATTCAGTGTGAGACGAAAATTCATTACGGCGAGAATATTATAATGTTTACGTGTTAAAAAGTGCAAGTAATTAATAAATAATCTCACACCTCTCTATATAAGTGAAGTGTTATTTAATCCATGAAGGATTAATAAAAGGAGTGAAGTAAAAATTATAATTTGTGTAAGCATACATTCTTTAGCCACATCACCCCCTGCTAAGAGATACATGTTTCTACAAATTAATACTGACGCAGCCGAGGCAAACATAAATATATATAATATTTAAAGAAACATTAAAATACAAAGTTGATTCCTAAACGTTGGGGCGAAGGCCACCGATACTTTGTGGGGCTGCAACTACCTCAAGTTTGATGCCAAAGCGTGGTGCTAAAATAATTTAAAGATAATCTACTTCAAATTGGCTCCCATACGTGGTGCACAACTACAAAACATATTCTATCTCAATTCATAATTGACCGAGGCGAGCATTTATTTATTATGACTTGTATTATTATTGCGATGGATGGTGCGATATTTGACTCTTTCGAATATCTCAACAATGCGGACCAAAAGGTATGATAAATTAATGTTTACTTCTTTACTACGTATAGTAAGTAGAGTATTATATTCCACCCAAATATTGCATGTCGAGATTTCACGAGAAATACATGTTTTGAGGCCCCCTGAACTAAACAAACGTTTTAGAAAAAGGTCCGTGTCTGTGAACAGCATAACTCAAAAACGGAAATTCGGATAAATACCAAACTGGTATTCAGGTTCGGTACGTTCCAAACAGGCTACTAGAAAATTTTCAAGTAAATCCTGCACCCTCAAATACCCTTTAAATGTAACAGTTTTTTATTTTCTAAAAAAATGACTCTAACAGTTTTGATTAAGATACCATATAAAAAGATATTTACATGAAAATTTTAAATTTGAATTCCTCTTTGTTCGGAAGGAATCTTGTATAAATGCTGAGCGTTAAATGATAGACGAAAACATTTGAATCTCTTTAAAGTACAAAATTTATTTCAAATAACTTTTTGTAAAATCAGCCATTTCCAACATATCCATTATTAATGTTTCGACCTCTTCAATACTTTGTCATTCTTTTCAAGTCCCATCGATTTTCAGTTTTCTAGCGATTGCATGAAGGCAATATGAAATTTTACGGCCAACATATAGCTCCAGTTGTCAAATATTTGGCTAACGCTGTTCTTTTTGTTTTCTTACAAGATATTTAATGTAGCTGTTTCTACAAAGGTTTGTCTGAATTAAAATGAAGTAGATGTAAAAATAATATTTCTTAAGAACGATTTGTATACCCACTAATAAAAATATAGGCTAGAAAAAGTTATATGAATATAACATATGCGATTGTTTCATCTTTATTTAACTGTATATGGAAAAGTTTGGGTTTCTTTCTATTTTCACAAAAATAACGTCAATGATTTTTATTAAAATAATATGTTAAGGTATTTATATGACAAATAAAACGCTATGTTTAATATAATAAACTAATGTTTCTTCGTCTTTATTTTCAAGCCCGAGTGTGGCACGCAGACTGGACCGAGTCTTGGTCCTAGGCAGTGCAGACCTTTAATTTACATAACAAATAAAATATATATTCAATTATAGCTTGTGAAGTCTTCATCGATTGGAAGAAAGTTTATATAATGTTGTAAACTATTAAACCATAATACATAGACAAAACGTACAACACAAAAAATGTAAGGTGAAACATTTATTTAAAATAACTTTTTTGTGGAACCAGCAATTTTCGAATTCTCCCGGGCTCTCCCAATAGCCGGGATTTTAACCACGGATCTTACATTCCCGTCCAGTTTCTGTAACCAAGTGATTTATTATGGCACTCTTAAGTGCTTACGAATATTGGGGTACGTTATCTCAAAATTAATTTTAGATCCCCTTGTGGTTTACCGGTGGAAAAAATTGAACCAGTTGGGAAATTCAGTGTCGTACCTGCGTATTGTCATGGTAGCTCCTTTAGTTAGAGAAACCGGACGGAAACCAGAAGACCCGTAGTTTAAATCCCGTATGATTCTAACTTTTCAACTGCACTTAATGTTTCTTTCCTCCCCCTTTTCCATAGCATACGGACTCATCCTGGACTATCGTTGCGAAATATGCCTTCCAGCTAATCAGTTAAATTTTTCCCTTACTTCTCCCCTTTCACCGCTCACCTAGTTCTGACCTTTGTTCATGGGCTAGAGCATTTGTGTTGGACTTGAATTCAAATCGATAAGCATTTATTTGCTTACTTAGGGCCCTGTGGAACGCAGGTGAGTTTCTGCCAATGTATAATAAAGAAAAACACAATAGCAAACCAAAAACATTCGACACGTTTCCGTTTCGACACATTCGACTCTACTTCTGCTCTAATTACTGTTAAAGCCACATAAGAATAAACTGTAGCACAGAGAAATTCAAAGAGCGTGTAGCATCCTGTATTCTGAATGGAATTCAGAGCACAGTTTTGCCAATGTTTTCTGTTATTCGCCAAAACAAACAACGAAACAGCGAACGAAGATGTAAGAATGCCGTATAAAGCGAATAAAAAACTAAAACAATTAACTTGTAACAAAACCAACCCAGCAGACTGAATTAGCTTTTCTGTGTAAACCCATGGATTTCTTTAATTTCATGGTTGTCGGGAGCCACGATGTAGAACTGGAATCCTTTTCGCTGCTTATAGAATAGGATGAGAATAGAGACCCATTGTAATTTATCTCAATGGAAGCAGCAGATTAAATGTATATTGGTGCAAACAAACAAAGATTTTTTTTGTTTGCGAATTAAAATCAGGATTTTAGAACAGATCAAGCGCTAGTGCATCACAAAGAGCGTGAAATCGCATTAAAATCAATTCCAATCACAAGTGGATGTAGTTCGAAATCACGCTTCTCTTTATTTTGTGGTTGCCCAGCAAGAAAGAGAGATGAAAAATCAGAGAGAGAATTTCGGTATTGGAATGACAGCAAACCTCAACCGTTACGCTTGGTACTCACATTAAAGGTCAATGATAAACTGATCTTGTAATTCTGTTTCTCTCTATGGAATACTAGGAAATGAAGTAAAACATACAATTAAGAGATTCTAATAAAGAAATATCTCAAAATCCTTCTTAATGATCCATTTTGTCTCTCCACATAGACATACTCTCTAGTATGTTTTTGTTTCAATACTGAAATAATTCCCAAAATATTCTGTGCGTAAGAGCTGCAATTAAGATACTAATTTTTGTCCAAAAAAAGAAAAGATAGCTCGTGGTGAAGCACTAAAATAATAAAACCACAATAGTGTAAATTATATACCATCCTTTTCATTCTAGAAAACAATAAAGTTAAATTATTTGGAAAATATTTCAAAATCGGTTACCTGTGACTTAGTCTACATCAAATGGTCCGTTAGGCTGGCTGAAAATATATTTAGAGGGAGAGCGCGAAAAGTTTTCAATTTTAAAAGCACAATATTAATAAGACTTTAGTTAGTTCAGGGAAGATCAATAAAGGAAATACATTAACCCTTTAAATTCGCTGCTACTTTATAGCGAAAGTAGCTCTAGTTCCCGAGGTGGTGGATTCAAACCCGGTGGAGAGCGATGGATTTTTCGGGCGTAGAAATCCTTAGCATGACTTCTCTCGGAAGGGAAGTAAAGCCGGTGATACCGTGTCGTAGTTTTACAGCATGTAAAAGAATCTCAAGCCTGATATAAAGAGGCCTCTGAACAAAATTAGCGGCCTTTCACGCTTAATATAGAACGGAACGCTAAGGATCACAGCAGTTAAAGAGCGTCCATAAATAGAAATCTCAATTTAATTTAATAGCGAAAATGGAATTCAGAATATGCAGAGGCAGACGTGGCATATGAAAGTTGTAACATTAAGTAACTCCAAACTTTAACGATGCTTTTATCACATGTAGAATAAGAAAATATATTTTATGAATATGGTTATGGAAACACTACATTTCCATGCTAGAACTCGTTTTCTGCAACTGTTTAATCATGGGAAACACACATGAACGGAGCTTAACAACATACATGAAACTTTTCTTATGTGAAATGAACCTGCACCAACCATCCATCGTATTGAATCCCGGATGCGCTGATGTATGCCTGGAGAAGTGCGTGTTGTTTCACAGCCTTGCAGTATACGCGCACGAGAACACTGCTTCTTCTACCGGGGTTCGATACACGAGCTTTCAAATGCCCGCGCCTGACGGTGAACCTAAGAACTACAACTCAAGCAGACGTAACCATGAAGGACATTTTGAACACTTCATGCAAGAAGGAGTTCCATGTGGTATGCTGGTGCGATCTGTTCCTGTGTGCTTTCCATAGTTAATATACTGTGAAGAGTTGTAGAAAATTAGTTCTAATATCCATTTAATATATTTTTCCAATGTGGTGGTGTTACTTCCAGAGAAGGTAACTAATTGTTTTTAATTAATTATTCCGAATGTCCTCTTCATCTTCGGAAGATTAATGCTAACATTTCTTTTATGCGTTTGCTCCTAATTACACTAATGTATTGTATGAAAGCCAGAAAAATTGTTATTGTTTAGTTATATTATAGCATCACAAGTAGGAAGCATATTTGGAATGCACTGTGATATTTGAGGGAGTTCATAGGAAAAATAGGATCAATTAAATTCTGTGCGTTACACGGTGGTGATGACTAGCAGGTGTGATTTTATCTATTAGTTTAGCCTAATTGTTGACGTAATCGTCCGAAATAAGGAGTTTTTACTGGTGTTCCTTTCTGTAGGATTTGGGTGTCGATGACATTTTTTATTACTATGTACTGGAAACGTACAGGTTACACGTCTGGTTTTTGTTATCTCTTTAACGAAAATTTCAAGAAAAATATTATTCTTTATTTTATTTTTGCATTATAGCATTAAACAGAATAACTTATTCAACTAAGAAAACTTATCTTCTCCATTACAGGCAGGCATAATTATTCAAGTAATAAACTTCGAAAAGTCTTACCACGCATAAACATGGTTGTTCCATAAATTATTATTTCAGTGCAGAAGGAACATAGCTTTGAATTTTGAGAGTAGTTCTACACAAATGTTTCATCAGACCTCCTTTTGGCTTGTCCTTTATCACACAGAAAATTATCAGCGGTGCCATTTGTTGAGGGAGCGGTGACCTAGTTCTCTTCAAAATGAAACGTCCATTTCTCATCGGAGAAATTTAATCTTTAGAGTACGTGACTTAGTTCTTTTCATTTGTAAATCGTGCATGCGATGCAGAGAGTAGTAATTCAGAGCAAAAACTCATATTCCGTCGACGGTGGTTTAGGTCATTCCATAAATAGTCTTGTTTTGCGGACTAGACAAATAGTGCACTAGAACGCCTTCTGCAATATCCAACACTATAGTATGTTGGGGGTTCAAATAAAAGAATCTGGTGTGTTACATTCACATTGGTTTTTCTACCCACTATCGGTTATGATTCTTACGAAAGTTTATTTTCCAATCTATTTCATTTTAATCGAGATTAAACCCTTCCGGAAATAGCTACATTATATATTTGGTTATAGATGCAAGGAGAACAACAATAGTCAAATGTTTAAGAATGGCATCAAAATTCATCTCTCCATGACATCGCAAGAAACAACCGAAATCGATAGAACTGTAAAATAATATTTAAGTATTGAACAATTCAAACCATTAATAATGGATATCCCGAAAATGGCCTATGCCACAAAAAACTTATTTAAAATAAGTTGTGTGTTTTAAAGGCTGTACAATTTTTGTGTATGTTTTAGTTTTATCGCTTAAGGGACTCAATTTTTATATTTTTTAACTTTAATTCTATTTACGTGAAAATTATCACACTTAATCTGAGTAAATAAAGAAATAGCTCAAAGATCTAGCACAAATAGTTTCTCATATAATATGAAATTTTTTTTAAAACTGCCTCGCGCATTTACATTCGTCATAGAAACATGATAGTGGCTTTTATAATACTTTAGTACAGTGGAAATAAATGCTAGGATTTGATCGAAGTTGTTGTTATTAGTTGTACAGGAATAAATCTTTGTTTTTAAAATATTAAAGTGTTAAAATTTTCCTTGCTTTTCAGGATAAATTATTTGTGAGCCAATGAATGAAGTTACACAAAATTCATTCTTGAATCTTGAGGTAGCACATTTTAATTTATGTGTGCAAATTTGTGTAACTGAAACTAAGGAATAAATTTCATGCTAAAAAGTATAAAACTAAGAAGAGACATCGAGAAAGAATCCAGTGAGGTTAAAAGGTAGCGCCTGGATGAATTAAAGATGTCGCTGGGCTTATAAAAATGACGGATCGTGAAAAACGTTTGGTCAGGATGATTAATAGGCGTCTATAGAGTATTTGATAGAATTCAAAAATCTAGAATTTTGGCATTTTCACCTAAAAACTCAGTGCCAGTGTCACTTCGTTTATCAGTTACACAAGATTATACAAAATTCCTTCGGAATAAGGAGGATTTCACAGGATATTTGCAGAAGACTCAATATATACGGTGTTTTAATAAAAATCGTTAGCCAGTTTTTAAAAAATACAAAATAGTTTTGGTTGGGGGATTTTCTTGAAAATATTTGTTTTGCATTTTTGGAAGTTGCTGAACCTAAATACGAAATCAAGCATTCTTCCGGCTTTTCATTTTTGAGTTACACTGTTCACAACACATGCACACGCACACGGACCTTGTTTTAAAAATGCTTTTGTTTATTCTGGGGCCTCAAAACATGCATTTCCGGTACAATCTCGCTATCGAACTTCCTGGTGTAATACCATATCTTCCCTACCAACTACGTGTGTGTTAGAGAAAATAAAAGCACTTAGTGCCGAAGGTTAACATGTTACTACTTCCGAGTATTCAAATCTTGTAGTGTTGGTTAGATTTCAATCAATCCGCTCACTGCAGACCTCGAAAATGCTTAACTGTAGCATTTTATACGGCAGTTTAAGTTTACACGGTCTTAGGTGCGTTTTCTCTTACTTTGTAAACACTATGCTGATATTTTCAGATAAAGCATTGGAGAAATATTCTTCCAATGGTTTTGGGTGAGAAGCCCGTAGAGCAGCTATTAACTCTGGATTGCAGGGAGCTGAATAGATGACTAGTGCGAGACGTGGCGATAGCTAAGAAGAAAATTAGTAAAAGGAAGTGTCGCAGGTAGATAAAGGTAACGGAGGGGACCGCTGAAACCGGGGCACAACACCGTACGCAGGCCAGTCGGTCCCTTGTGCTTCTACAAGTGAACCCCGAGTTGAGAGGGATGAGCGGGGAGATCCGAAGGGCAACTAGATCCGGATGACGACGGGCGCAAGCATAGACGTGGTTCCTGATCCATCCAGATTGAACGCATCCGACACCGCCCGGTCCTCTACACAAGCCACCGAGCCTCCGGCAGTCCCCCCGCGGTTGAAGTCCACTCGGAGGTCAGACCTAACTAAGCACTTCCTAAAGCGAAACCACAGATTGGACAGCCACAACCCGTCGTACACCGTCGCCTGGTCCTACAACACTGCAACAGATGATTAGGGAGATTATAGGTGCAGTAAGTTAGATGGAGGAGAGTCGTGGTAGATGAACACCTCCTGCATTCACCTATCGATCCGGGAAAACCACGAAAAACCCATGGGCTATGTAGCGGTAACTATCGTGTTATCTTATTTGCTGAGCCCCTGTTATTGTTTTATTATTTTGAATTTTGAGTTCTTTGTCCTCCGGCTAGCTATTAGTACTCAGTCGAGCAAATCTCTTGAACAGGGTGTGTAAACGGAAAGGAGTTGTTACTGAAAGATAACACTGATAAAAGAATTTGTTTTTACACTTTTATTGCCGTCACACTTTATTCATTTCACATAATTACTCTTGATACACGCCCGACTGAAACTGTAATATTTTCGAATGTAAGTATAAACACTTATTTGCCGCACATTATTAATTCGCGTATTTCACATTTTATAACTAGCTTTACGACGCAAGAGATTCTGTAGAATTGCACGACGTGTAACCCGTGGATGATTCTGTTAACTGGGCGACGTGTAACGCGTGAATGATCTTGTTGAACTGTGCGACGTTTGCCTTGTGAATTATTCTGTAAAACTGAGCAATGTGTAACTTGTGAATGATTATGTAGAACTGAGCGATGTTTGCCTTGTGAATTATTATGTAGAACTGTGCGTTACCCGTCTCTGGCACGGAATTTATACTCCCTCACCCCGATATGCCTAAACATTATAACAGAGCTGCTATTGGTTAATAAAACGCGCCAACATTAGCGTCTATTTTTATATCCAATCACAATTACGAACACATATGCTCTAGGGAAGATATTCCCTCCATTTCTAAAGAAAAGCGCGCTACTCTGACGTCATTTGCTTGTCTCTTGTAATTAATAAACAACTCACCCCCTCGCTCATTGTTACCCGCTCCTATTGTCAGTTTCAGTGAGGTCGTGTAAACATATTTTCTAACAATGCTTATAATTAACAAACATCTCAAATCAATGTCATACAATAATGTTAATTTAACTACAATCATTCTGGCATTTACAGTGTTGTGATATAAAATACTGCGTCAGCTATCGGTATGTATTCGCAGGAATATATTAAACAAACCACCACTCTGCTAGCAACCGAAGAATACAATACAACATTCTTTCAGATTGGTCACCCCCAGAGGATCTGAACCCGGGGCCTAACGAACCGTCTGCAGATACCGTCTGAAAAATTTGCCCAGTATGTGCCATAAATTTTCTTTGTATAAGGTTATAAATTTGTTGTGTTTCTTTTCTATTTGGTTTTGCTTTTATTCTTCTTGTTATATGACGCCCTTAAAACATATAGGTCGTACGAGTATTGGAATTGGAATGAATGAAATTGATGAAAGAATATTCAAATTGGCCCCGGGTTCAAGGAAAAATCCCTAAAAAAACAAAATAAAAAATGTAGCCTTATTGAGGCAGCTCTCCGCAATTGAGATTCAAAATCGGGACCTCCGGAAAATAGTGCACGCAGTCTGTCGTCCTTCCACGGAGATGGGCTTATATTACTTAATATTTTAAGAAATTTTCAAACAGCAGATATCAAACGTTTTCTTTCCCATTCCAGGAATCGCTTCATGGAATGTTCATTGCTTGCATTATTGGTTATTGTGATACCTCCATTACCTGCCTTGGATTGATGCGAATCCGATATTTAGTACTCCTGAAATTGTAATTCAACAAATGTTGCAACATAGTAGTTACTCGTTTTCTGTGATTTAGGAGCATGCACTGAGATATTAATTATTAGATATACTACGGTACTGGATAGAGATTGTCATCTAATATCTGCACACACACGATATTGTCATAAACGTATCTGAATTATTAACTTAAAAAATGCGAATGGTTACCTCGGTGGTATAGGATAAAATTATTACCTCTCCCTCTGTGGATCTGGATTCTAATTCCTTAAGTCAATCTTATATGATAAGGGTTTTATTCGTGTATTTTATTGGTGTGGTCGTCTCCTTAGCGCAATGGTAACGCTGCTGCTTACCAAGCTGGAGACCGCCGTTCGCTTCTCGATACCGGCGTGGTAATATTCTCCCGTAGGACCATGTGCCGCCCTTCAGCACTGCACCCTACTCATGACGCCTGTAGTGGATAGAGGTGAGGAACGCAGCGGCCGGGTGGTGGGCATTGCCCCCGCAATGGGCTGTTGCGGCACGGAGTACAGTTTTTAGTTTAGTTTTATTGTCTAAAAGACGATTATGAGATAGCTTCAGAGCTTTAGGTTCACCAGCTCATTTTCTGCTTCGTTTTATATTTTTATTTGGTTAATTGAGCTCTTTCTATGTCCATAATTGAGTAGGATATTATTAAATGCAGTAGTCTCATATCGTTATGTTCCCCGATACAATGAAGGGGTTTTCCGAAAACTTTAAACACAACAGTGACTAATGTGAGACTGTATACTACTACTACTACTGCTACTACTACTACTACTACTACTACCACGACCACGACCACGACCACGACCACGACCACGACCATGACCACCACTGTGCGTACAGCCCGTTAAGAGCCTAGTCGTATCATCCTGACTGCCGGCCTCACGCCCATGTATGCATGGCAGGCAGAGGTGGAGGGTCAGCCAGTCGATCGGGGAGAAAATGTGGCTAAATGTTATTTTGGTTTTGTAGCAGCTATTTGATAGACATTTCGTTGACGTAGTTTGATAATTCTTGAATGTTTATATTTCCTAAAAGATGTCCATATGATTATATTTGCTGCTACTTGAATCACTTGGGCTTCAGGACAGATAATATTGCTAATTGATAATTTTTAATCCTTTTATGCTTTACTAATAGAGGATAATGATTAATTCAGAAATTATTATTTTTGCATCACGCAATCCTCAGCCGGAATGTTGGCTTACAATCACTACCTATCGCAGCTCCTGAACTTTCCCACGATGCTGAGTGGGCTTCGTGTTAAACCCGAGACTTAAAATCTGCAACCCCATGGTTGGAGACGAACCAAGCACATTCCATGGCAGGGAATCAGAGCTCCACGCCCTGCCTACAGCCCCATAGTACTCGACACATATTACCGTTACTTCCAACACCCCATATATCAATTACCTCAGGAGAAACCGCGCATCGATGACGACCCAATTTTTTTATACCTGGAGCCACCCAGCAGGTGGTGTCAGTTACCTTCGATGTTAGGGTCGCCCTCCATGGTCTGGGGGTGCCATGCTAGCCTCTGGTTCCCGAGGTGGCGAGTTCAAACCCGGCGGGCGTAAAAATCCTTAGCATTGCTTCCTTCGGAAGGGAAGTAAAGTCGGTGGTCCTGTGTCTAGTAAGGCATGTAAATAAACTCAAGACTCATATAGAGGACTCTGAGCAAAAGTTTCCGTCTTTCACGCCCAATATAGAATGGGATGCTAAGAACCATAGTAGTTAAATAGCGTCCATACTAATACCCAACCTTTTTTTTTTTCCGAAGTAAGGGTGACAATGAGAGTTACGATCCCTCCACGGATCCACAAGTTTTATTGGGGCTCCGAACCACTTGGGCCGTGTGAATACTTCATATGGACGAGTCAGGGGTAAAGGCTTAGTTAGGCGCGACATAAAATCCCCATCCCATGCCACGGACAAGAGTCGCCAATGAAATCAAGCTACTCCGTTAGCATTATTATTATTATTATTATTATTATTATTATTATTATTATTATTATTGTTATTGTTATTATTATTATATTTGCTTAATTGATATGTCAAATAACATTATGCATAACGGATTTTATCTCGGATATATTAAAAGAACTTTGCATTTGTCTCAGAAATGTATCAAAGATGATAGCCCATTATGTCGTAATTTTCTTGCAGTTATTTGAAGTAGTGGAGGAGTTCATCGCTCACAGCTCTGACTCATATAGTAATTAGGAACTGTTTTATTACATGGTGCAGCGCTTGTGCAAAGCGAAATTATTTATTGCCCCGGACCCATCTGGAGTCATTTAATTTCAACTCTCTAGCATGATAAGTACGCTGCACCCTCCTGTTGCTACGCCCAGTAGCTTCTAGTGCGCATGTACCCAAGATTTTTCTTGCTCCTGAGCAAGTAGGGAAGGCTCTTAAGTTTTTATATATTCCCGGGGGACTGGTACTTCCTGCACCACATTACCCGCTACAAGTCGTAAAGCCAGCTCCCGCGGGATATCTCTACAACATCTGGAGACCTGGTGACCAGCCTCTCTTAGTGCCAGCTTCCATTAATCCCATTCCCTAGTGCTGCCAAAATGCAAACGCTAAAGAGCCGTAATTACAATGTGTGCGCTGACCATGCAGTACTGGCGGCTGCAGCCCCTTATTGAAACTATAGGGGGATATAGTGTTTGCTTGTGATTTTCCAAACAACTACTGGTTTTGGAGAATTCATTGCCTGTCAGCAGTTGCAATTGTTAATAAATTTCTCTATTACATATAGTAAGTAGGAAAAGTATTGCATTCCACCCAAAAATTTGATATCGAAATTCCACCAGAAATACAAGAATTGAGCCGCGCTGAATCCAAATAAGAATTAGAAAAAGGTCCGTGTATGTGCTTCTGAACAGCATAACTCAAAAACGAAAAGTTGGATAAATACCAAACTTCGTATATAGGTTCAGTATCTTTCAGGGATACGACACAAAAATTTACAAGAAAATCCTCCCACTCACAGACTACAATAAAATTGACATGGAGCATTTTTCGAAAATTTTTATTTTCAAGAAACTGCTATAACGGCTTTGATTAAAGCATAATATGTTTAACATATATTTATGGCAAATGAAATGTATATCCCCCAAACGCTCTTCGTTCTCAATGACTTACGCGTAACTGGTAAACCGTAAGAGATAGAAAAAAATCTGATGAGTTACATTCACATGACTTTCTCTACTCTTGTGATATTGTGCAAAACATGGTTTTATTTAGTTATACATTAACATGGTTATTATAAGTGACGAAGAGTAAAGCTATTGCTCAAAATTATAAGTACCTATATGTGAATAATCTAGAATTGCGAAATTAAAACAGGAAACTATTTTTACAAACGCTTATTCCCCATCTACTTCATGTTAATCCAGATAAAAATTTGCAGACTCTATCTTATTGCTAATTTTCTTGTAGATGTAAGGGGAATATATATTTACAAGGGCAATATAGAAATACAGTAGCTTTTAAGCATATACATATCTCTTAATAGCTGGTTGCTAGGTGCAGCACAATTCTCTTTACCACAGATTAATACTCTTTGCATATCCAAGACAAAAAATGAATAACGAATTCCCATTTGAGAAAATAAGTATTGAAAATTTTAAGGGAATAACAAGCAATATCTCGAAAATGCTTCACTCAACAAAAAAATGTATATGACATAAATTGTGTGTTTTAACGCGATCTACATTTTTTGTATAGTCAAATTTTGTCTATCTCTTATGGTTTACCAGTTATGCAAAAGTCGTTCACAAAGAAGAATACTTTTGGAGACATTCCCAGAAAATTCAAGATATAGGTTTTATTTGTCATGAAAATATTTTAAACATATGATATTTTAATCAAAATTGTTAGAGCCACTTTTGAGAAAATTAAAATTTTCTTGAAAACCTTCGCGTCGCATCTCTGGAAGATACTGAACCTAAATACCAAGTTTGGTGTTTATCCGATTGTTCGTTTCTGAGTTATGCTGTTCACACACAGACACACACACACGGACATGTTTCCAAAAATGCTTTTTTTTCATTCAGGGGGGTCTCAAAACATATATTTCCGGTGAAATCTCGGTATCGAATTTTTGGGTGGAATACAATACTTCCCCTACTTACTATACGCAGTAGAAAAATTAAAAATTTACTACACAAAGAAGTGTAGATCTCGTTAAAGCACACAATTTATATCCTATGCATTTTTTTGTGGAGTGAACAATTTCCGAGATATTCTTTGTTAGTTGTTTGAGATTTCGAATACTTCGTTATTCCTTTTTTTATGCCCTGGACATGCAAAGTGAATGATGCTCCACATAGCAACCAGCTCTTAAAAGTTTGACCATCGCTTAAAGCCATTGTACCTACAAGAAACTTAGGCAATAAGATAGTTTCTGCGAATATTTATCTCGACTAACATGAAGTAGATGGAGAATAATCGTTTGTAAGAATAGTTTGTACAAAGTTAGATAAAGTCATATGTGTGTAACACCTCAGATTTTGTTTACTTCCTCTGTTACCTAGCTTAGTAGATAAGAGGAAGTATTGTATTCGATCCAAACTTCGATATACAGATTTTACTCGAAATACACGTTTTGTAGTCCCCTGAATAAAAAGCCTTTTTATGTGTGTTTGAATAACAACTCTAAATCGAAACGTTGGTTAAATGCCAAACTTGAGTTGAACATCTTCCGAGGATGTGACACGAAGATTTTCAAACAAATCCCTTTATTCCAAGCTACCCTTTACATGCAAAACGTTTCGTTGTGTTTTATTTTTTCAAAAATGTTTATAAAGATTTAGATTAAAATCCCATATATTTAAGATACTTGCACGATAAAAAAAAACGTATATCTGGAATTTTCTTCGAATAACCTGTGAAGTTCTATTTATTGTAAATTGCTTTTTAGAATTGGTAAATCGTAAAGCGTAGACAAAATTTTACATCACAAAAAATGGGGTTTCCTTAAAGTGCACAGTTTATGTGAAATATGTATTGTGACATTGTCTATTTGTTCAACTGTCATTTCTCTAAATTCTCAATTGTTTTGCCTAGTTCAACTTCACTGGGAGTTCACTTCACTAAAGTGAACTAGTTCAGTTCTCCGTCACTTTACTTCTTCGATACGTAGCCTCTTCACTCGAGAGTCGAACAAAAGACCTCCACAACATGTCGCTCCTGCAACTCAGCAGCCAACTCGCTCGCTCACTGACTGACTATACAACTCGTCTCACAGACAGACACTCGGACATGTTTCCATAAATGCTTTATTTGGATTGAGAGCTCCTTAGAACATACATTTCCGTTGAAAGTAGAGAAAGTAAAAATCCCCAGAACGTATAAAAAATGTGTGTCCAGAAAAGGGCAACTTTTCCTACATATCTTATGACAAGGAATGTGCTTATTGTTATTGTAATTGTAACAGTAACTAGGAGAATGCTGGGTGGTTGCGGTAATATAAACTGTTTCGTTGGAGTCCGGACTGCGGCGGCGACGCGCGAGAAGCCATGCGGTGGCCCCAATATAGGGAAAATCACTATATATACATATATTTATCCTTTGTTTCTCTCTTTGAAATTTGATAATGACATGTAAAATGTGTGTTGTGTTGAGTTATAAACATTTTGCATGAAACATACTCAGATCATTGCTTTTACTATAAACGATTTATATTCTAAGGATGTTCTCTTGCGATTCTGAAAGTTTCAGGATCTTTCAAAAAGAATGATCCGATTTCATTAAGCTATATTTTCCTAACAGACAGTAGTACAATATTGCAACCAATACACATATATTTGACTGATGTAGAAGTTTCGTTACCTTTCCTACAAGTGTTCAACATGACCAGCACCCACAGCACAGATCACATCAGGGCGATAGAATTCCTCCCAAACGCTTTGTTGCATATCACAATCCACTGCGTTTATCACACGTGTTAACCGCTCTTTAAGGTCATCCACTGTAGTGGGTAGTGGCGGAACATAACATTGTGTCCCCCACAAGAAGAAGTCGTAAGGAGTGATATCTAGCGTTCTTAGATGTCATGCGAAGAGAGCAGTTCTGCGATCAATCCACCGTTCCATTAAAAATGCTCTCACTTGCTAGCTCCAATGGGGTGGTACTCCATCTTGCTGAAAAACATCACGTGAGTGCCAAGCAGCAAAGGGAAGAGCCAGGTTCGTAAACTTTCGAGATAGCATTGTCCTGTTAAGAATAAAGGGCCATAACCCCTGACGTTACTCACCGCACAGAACATATTCACCTTAGGGGAATCTCGTTTGTGCTCAATTGTTTCACATGGTTTCGGTTTCCCAAATCCGAACATAGTGACGATTGACGCGCCATTGATGTGGAAGTTTGCATCGTCACTAAAAATTGAGTAAAAAGAAGACATTGTCGCCTTCTATGTCCAACAACTCAGCTCACAATTCAATTCGTTTCCGCTTGTCAGCATGTCTCAGTGCTTGAACCAGCTGCAGTCAATACGGTTTCATGTGCGGACGTCTTCTCAGAAGACGTCAGCTAGTGGAACAGCTCATCAGTGGCGCATGGCTAGCTTTAGGTATGTTGTTCCTTGGGTCCGCTGAAACGCCTTTTGGATTCTCCCCACGTTTTCCTCAAGTTCGCGCTCAGCCAGGGATTTTTCCCTTACACAAACATCTCTAGTCCTTGAACTGTTGAAACCACTGACGGATGTTCTTGGGAGAGGGCCTGTACTGCACGTCATTAAATTTTCTATGCACTATGCCACAGAATTGGACCTTGCGAACACAGGACTCGTTTTGTTAAAGTTTTGCTATTCTGAAACTCACGCGGCTAATGCAATGGTCAGCAGGTCCGGTCTGGTCGGAAGGAGGAGGCACGACAGAAGTTCGAAACTTGAAAACGCACTCTTTGTAATGGCATGAGACCCGTTCCGCTGCATTGTTTGCGTACTAGGAAATAAAGCTTGGAAATTGGTTCAGTCTTTTTTAAAGAACGTGTACAACTAAATTACAGGCATTTACGCTAGATTAGAGTCAGCTGATTACCGCCCAATTTGACTTGGCCCATTTAGGCATGTAAGAATGCTAAAGACGGGGTGAAAGGTGCGGAAAGCATGCTGTTGCTTCTGCATTCAAGAGCTGGTTTAACCCTTCCAAACCAAAGCTACTAGAATCGCTTTGCTTTTTCTTGGGCCATTGTTTTTCTTGTCATGCCTAACGTCATCAAGGTCCTGGGGTGAAAAGCAAGTGAGGGGCAAGGTGATAGGAGAATGTACATTTGCACAATAAAACTAGTACTACTTTTGTAGGCATCAGAGTCTCTAATAAATGTAACTCCAAACAGTGTATGTTTTCTTTATCTCACTGTCCATCTGATGTCCGCTCACTTGTTCCGTAACTGTTTTGTTTCCTCTTCCAACCGAACGCACTCATATCATGGGCAACTAGCGTTACTGTTTCCACAATGTTTGTGGCTATCCCATATCCTGATTGCCAGGTGGTGCAAAGAATACCTGCTGTGATAGTACCCTAAGGGATGTTTATATTTATACAGTGTATCCACAAAATGACTGTACATTTTTCTTGTGGTAGGAAAGATCCACAAGAGTATTTTTATACAAAACATTGGTACGGAAATGCATTGTTGTGGTTGCAAATTGTTGTCTTAATTATAAAAAAATAAAGTTATTACACTTTTCACAATTGTTGAATGTGGGCCATTGACCTGGTTGCACAGGTCCCTGCTTCTCAAAAATCCTTTGAGCTCCAGCCGTAGTGCCAACAGCACCAGTGAGTTCTGCCCACGTGTTTTAATAATGACAGCAAATACATAATCCTATTCTACGAGCCGATGAGAATGAACTAAAGAAAGAGCTGGTGAAGAAAAATGTGGGAGGGGTATTCCCTCCTCCTTTAGTTGTTTATTACAAAGCGTGCGGAAAGAGGATGAGAGGTAAGTCAGAATGTAAACAAATAACTAAAGTAGAGCGGCTTATAGAAACAAGTGCACTTCAGACTTAAGTGGCTTGTACTGTATAGTTTTCTGTTTACACCTATAACAATGAATTTTCGACCAAAAGTTCATTTATTAAAACACTCGTATAGGACATTCACTACCACTGAACGAAAACTCCGCAATTATTTTCTAGAAGCAGAGTATGTTGATGCCATCCTTATTTGTATTTGATAACCTCCATCTGAAAGTGGTTTGCCCACTTTTAAATCTTTTGGAACATGTTGCAACAGGAGGGCAAACCGCCATATGTTTTGTGTAAGTGTCAGATTAGTGCTAGCATCGAATCTTTCTCTTTAAGAGCTTTTATGTTTCCAAAACTAAATGATCGACACTGATTTAGCAGACACTTTATTGTAGGCACATACAATCTAAACAACACCTTATTGCTTTCTCTAACACGTACCTAGAAGGTAGAGAAGGTATTGCACCCTATCCAAAAATTCGATATCGACATTTCACAGAAAACATATTTTGGAGCACCCTGAATCCCCTCAAAAAATCATTTTTGAAAAAGATCCATCGGTGTGTTTGTGTCTGTGAGCATTATAACGAAAGCAAAAACCAAAGTTTGGATGAATGCCAAACTTGGTATTTAAGTTCAATACCTTCCAAAGACACGACACGAAGATTTTTAAGAAAATCCTCCAATCTAAACTACGCCTTACATGGAACATTTTGTAGCCTTTCATTTTCTGAAAACTGGCTCTAACGATTTTGAATAAAATGCCACACATTAATTATATTTGCACGAAAAATAAAACGTATAAGCCGAATTTTCTGTGAATAGTCAGTGAAGTCCTCTGCAATCGGAAGGGATTCTACACAAGGTAAGCCATTTAAGTTCAGACTGTACAGTATTTCCAAAACTAAGCGTTGTAGAAATAAGCATCTTTAGTAAAAGTTACTTGATATTATTGGGGAAAGTAAATGAGATTAGTCCTGTTTTACTTGTAGGACCTTGTGACGGTCATTTTCAGGTTATTTAAATTGACCCTATTATAGGTTCCCATTGGAAGATATTAAATTGCCCATCATAACGTCCTCCAAACAAAACACGAATAATGGCATATACTTTCACCCATAATATCAAGCAACTTTTATTCAAGAAATTTCTTTCCACAACACTTAGTTTTGGGGATACTGTTCAATCTCAACTTAAATGGTCCATCCTATATAATCTTGTACAACTAGTAAATACTAAGCCATAGTCGAAAACCTACTACATAAAAAATGTACACAAGTTATTTCATAATCTTATTTTGTGGCATAAGCCACTTTCGTTATTAATGATTTGTTCAACGTTTTTTGTCATTCAATAAAGTCCAGTTGTTTCTCGCGAGTGCATGGATACAGTATGAAATTTTAAGGCCAGCATATAGTGTCCAGTTTTTAAACATTTGACTATAGTTATTCCCTTTGTATGTGTAACAAAATGTGTAATTTGACTATTTCTTCTAATGTTTATCTCCATTAAATTGAAGTAAATGGAAAATTAAGCCTTCACAAGGATAATTATAGGTTACAGAATGTCAAGGGAATGTAATAAATCATTTTTTTTTCTCTTTGAAACCAGGGCGAAAACGTTTGTTCAAGAGCAAACAAATATTCTACAAAGATACTTTTGTTTCGGTATTTAGACAACTTGTTGAACAGGTGCAATATTTGCAAACTCAGTACTTCGGGATGCGCTAACGAAGCACTAAACTACTTTCGTATTTGTTTTCATAGATTAAACTTCAAGGTATGCTTATTTTAGTTTTAAGGTTTATCAGTGACATGGTTTAAAGCTTTTAGTTTGAATGAGCAATAAACTACGGACATCTGCTACAGGTGGGCTCAATTGTAATAACACAATGTAAGCACCGTTGAAAATTTAATTTTCTGTCCCGCAGTATAGGATGCATTTGGAGTACGAGAGGTAACAAAAGAGTACATGGGGTAAAGTGAATTTCCAAATAAGATAATCGCTTGTCAAATATACACAGGTTGAGTGAATATAATATCCAATATCCAATAATTTTAAGGCATAATTCAGGGCTATTTTTAGTATCTTTTATGGGTAATTATGTCCGTAAACGTCTTGTTATCCACCAAGAGGACATTAATGCTTATCAAACGATGCTTCGCGTTAGCTGAAATTCTGTCGAACAGATCCCTGTTCTCCCATGGCATTGCAATCTCGTTTGTGTTTCGTTTCTTTGCACTTGGGGATATTGAATGTGTTCTGTTTTTAACATGGTTCGTATGACCATCAACCTAAAACCTGCGTTTTGTTGCTTAAGTAGTAAGGGTTTCCGTCGCATATTTTACAACACTTTGTGACTTTGTGATTCCTACAAGAAGTGTAGGTTATCAATCTCAGCTATCAGATATGCTAAAGTGCTCCGTTTACTGAAGGTATTTCCGTTTTATAGCCTATTATAAAAATGTTCCACTTTACTTATTCAGAACTAGCACAGATCCGTTACATTTATGGTACTGCCTGGGGAAATGCGAAAAGGACACAAGATCTTTATGCTGAGCTTTACCAAGGAGACATTTGCCTCATCGCAGCACCTTTACTCCTGTACATTCAGGAGTGTGAAAGGGGATATGCCATACACATACTACACATATACCACATGCTTATACACATAGACATATAAATAAATATTAAACAAGAATTGTGCATAATAATATAACTCAGCAAGAAATGTGTTAGAATATTTGTCAACCAAGATATGTAAAAAGCATATTGTATCTTAGATAATTAAGGGACGGGCGAGCTAGCTAATTCCAGGTAAAAGATAATTCTAGGTAGAACCCACCTTTCACCAAGCTAATATGCAAGGAACTATTAGCAATAAGGAGAAATAGAAAGAGACAGATATAGAAAGGAAAGAGATAGAGATATTGAATCTGTTTCCGGACGCGTCACTAGGTGGCGTATGCGAAAATCTTTGAGCAGAATATTTTCATACATGTTAAGGTAACGCAGTCTGAGGACCAATTAGAAATGTCGTTACATTTTGAGGCGCGAAGATGAGCGTCACTAGGCTTACGTATAAAAGGGAAAATAAATTTCAAGTAGTTCACTCTCTTATAGAATCTTGTCGACACACAGTGATGCTCTCTGGACGACAGATGCACGTGTATGCAGATGGGTGGGAAGCGTGTGCAGTTAGATAGGCTTCCAATTAATTATTATGGTGGGAATTGTTGCAATGGGAAAAGCTAACCGCCCATATGTATTTATTTTATAATAAACCACGTTTTTAATGGAATTGCAGTGTATTTTAGTTTGCCTCACCTACGAAAACCCTGGGATCAGTGAAATTAGTTAGATAGGTAATTTATTAGGAATGGAGAAACCAGCAAATACCGAGCAACAATTGCTGGAGACCAGGACACTGCAGCAGAGGGCATCAACCAGAGGAACAACGCATTCCCGCTACAGCTGCAAGGAATAGGAACCTTCCAAGAAAGAAGCACATCTTCCGGGAGACAAAAAGTAATGTAAGAGCAGTGGCTCTAGAAGACGGGGTTCTTGACCGGCTCCACAATACTCCGTCCACAAGCACAAGAGCAATATCGCACATACGAGCCAGTTTTTGGTTACTAGAATAATTCTGCGCGAACAGCAATGCACTCCCTATCATCTCACCAGAGTTTAAGCACTGGGGCCAGATGACTTTCACCCCGACTACAGTTCATCCACTGGCTTCTTCACAAAGCATTGATCATCCAAGATTTCCTACAACCATATTGTAGACGGACAGAAACTTTAACAGGAAACACATATAAGTCACATTTACCCACAGAAAAACCCTACAGCTATTACAAACACAAATTACCAACACCGGTTTGCAGTGTACATTTGGGCTGGCACTATTTACCACCTCCACGTTTGATATTTACCTACAGTTTTTACAACATACTTTGCCAAAACTTATAAAAAACATCCCTTTAGAAATACGCCAGCTAATGTGTTTGCAAGGCAATAATTATTCGGTGACGTAAGGGATTTCCTAAGCGTAAGTATCCTGATCGCTGGATTGGTAGAAGAGCACCAAAATCATAGCCAGCACGTTTACCACTCTTGTATACGAGACACACAAGTGAACAGCTCATGGCCAGGATCTTTGTGGCATTTGATGCTATTCGTGATCTGCCAGGTATTCTTGAACTCCGCAATTATTACAACGACGCTACCAACTATGTTCCGAAGTATAAGACACTTATGCAATTATATAACTTATAACACTGTCTAGGTGTTGCTTCACAGTATGTTTTTTTGTGCACACGAGTAATAGCATAATTCATTAATACTTTATATACGGGATTACAATGTTTACATATATTTCTATTCCTAAAGCTTCATTTTTCTTCTCCACTCATCCTGTTATTCCAATGTTCCTGCTCTATTTCTTCTCCTTTCATCCCTGTCCTTATTTCTTGCATTCAGGTACCTACCACTTCCTCTTCTCTCAGGTGGGCACCATTCCTAAAATTCTTTCCTATGGTATTAGTGTCTATACCAGCTTAGTTGTTTATATCTTGCATATTCTCCGACATATTTCTTAGGCTTCAGTTCTTCTTTAATAAACATGTTCTTAATTTTTTCTGATTTTGAATTCGTTGCTGACCTTAAAAATTCCATTTCCATAGACAATAACTTCAATATTAAATATTCTTTGATCTTCCAAATTTCAGCCTCTAACAAAAGTATTAATAATAATGTTTAATGCCCATAGACATATATACGAGTGTCAGACATTTTCCACTTGGATTGCATATATAGTTTACCTATTTACAATTTTTCCAAACTAACACAAACATGTTTTCTATTAAGAATTTCTTTAACTGGACCTTAAAATTGAATTTTCCTACATCTTTTCCTCTATAGGTAATTTATTATATAGTACAGTGCTAATTATATTTATATCCTTAAATGCAATTTTATTATTACATTACCGTTGATAATACGTGATATTTGTTGCCCTACACTCATGAATATCGCTATTTAGTAAAAGTTTTATTTTGTATAGACATTTTAACCCAGTATACATACAAGAATGGACTAACATATTGTGTTTATTAAAAACTTTATGGAGGTACACAGGTAAACTTTTTTCACATAAGTCGCTTTACTTGTTTAAATCATTCTTTTGCCGGAAAATGAGCAAAATGGGAATCGATCATAACTTAAAACTTACCAATGAACATGCTGGTTGTCTCATAAGAAATTTCTGTTTTTAATTGGATGTATATCGTACATATATATGCTTTCAGTTCTGTCAATACTATTTATAGGGTGCTATGGTTATCTTCCATATTGTTAACATGTTGGCAGCCAGCAGTTGGTAATACAGGATTTTAAAACGAGGCAACAAGGTTTGAGGTTGGAGTCCTTATGAAGCATATTGGAAACAACATTATAAAGCTGCTGCAGTGGTTCGAAAACTATGTGAAGTCGAAGGAGAAGCTGTCGTTAGTGAGCGAATAGCACAACAATGCTTCCAGCATTTCAATAATGGAGACGAAATCATTAAAGATTTACAACGTTCTGGAGAACCCAAGTTATGGAATATTGAGAATATACACAGAGTTTTCGAAGAAACTTCACAGCACTCGGAGGTTTTCAGGAGAACTTGCTGCTTCAAAAGATACCATACATTGTCATATATTAAGACACTTAAAAATCGTTCAGAAGCTGGAAGTTTGTACCAAATGGATTGACACCAGATCAACGGTAGAGTGGGTGTCTGTCGTCGGCTTATCAGCCTGCAAACTAAAAAAAAAAGAAAAACCTGTTTGGTGCCAAAACTATGCTATGTGTTAGGCGGAATTTTGAAGCTGCTGAAAATTTGTTCCAAATGCACGTGCAGTCGATGCGGAGTTTTATTCTCAACAACTGTTCATCAATTTTTCAGGCGGATGTACCCGGCATTAGTTAATAGTCGTAGAAACAGGGCTCTCTTCCAGCAGGACAATGCGACACCTCATACAGCTCAAAGATCAATGGAAAATACACAAATTAGAAGGAATAAACTGCTATTACATCCAGCATATAGCCCCGATATTGCCTCGTCAGATTACTGTCTGTTTAGATCTATGACCCATTTCCTACTTGGAAGAAATGTTGAAAACGTTGAAGCAGTTGAAATGGGCATCAAAATCCAGAAACTAGTACCGTTGCGGGATAGCAAATCTCGCTGAAAGGTGGCTTAGAACTATAGAATCTAATGGTTTTTATTGAAAATTATAATAATTTCCTGTAGACATATTTGAAATAAAGTTTTGTTCAAAAACCGACTTATGAGACACCAGCTATATTAATACCATTAGTAAAATAAGTCGTAAGTTTTCTTTTTTCCTTTATTGGCAGTTTTTGAGATAATGGGTCATGAATTTAGCAAATTTAACATTGGTAGGATAGGATTTCAAATCTCCCCTTGAGGGACTAGCGTTTTCATTTTATAGATGGGAAACATTCCAGTAGGGAGGGAATCGAACTCTAGAACCATGGGTCCAAATGAAAGGCTACAATACCCGGCATAAAAAAATGGGTTGAAAGTTTTCTTTATCAAACCTCTTGCTTAAAATTAATTTTCAGAACAAAAGAGGCGAAGTCGTTTACCTTGTGCTCTCCGATTTCCGCAGAAAAAGGAAAGGAAAAACTGCGGCAAGTGCCCGCAGGTCGACGTTGTTTGACTGCATTAACTCAATCCACTGATATGAAGTTTCTCTTTACCGTACGGATTACGCCCGGTCCGACTTCTGGCTCTTGGCAGTTCTCGTTTCACCTGTAATGAAGAAGTTTCAACCGCTGCGCTGCTGCAAGAAACTGGCCCAAGAGAAACTTGGAAACTTGGAGTGAAACAGATTCGCAAAACCTGCTCAATGCGGCCTGTGCCTTTGTCTTGCTTTTATATTGTTGTGAACTGCATGCTGTAGATGGAGGTGATGAAATATCTCGGAATATATCGTTACAATGTAAATTCAGCTACGTTTTACATTGAAGTTCATTAAAGAGATGTTCTTACATAAAATCAGTTTATTGCCACATTAAAATGGACTTTATAAACATCATCTGTATTCTACGATAATTGGCAAATATGTTTATGCAAGTAACAAAATAACGTCTTAGAAACGATTGTGTTCAATTTAAAAACACTTGGTAGAGATTTGGGTTCAAGAAATTGAATTTTGTGTTGTAATGAATTATAAATAGCATAAGAAACATACCTATATAATTTTTTTTATTTGAACCTTTAAAGGCTCTCATGATCCACAAATGTTACAGTATATTGGTATGATTTTTGCAATTTCCCGTAAGGCGTGTTTTTTAAACTTTAGGTACACTTCTCCCAAAATTATTTAAGTTAGAAGTTTGAAAATTTTTGTGGTTGTTCAGTAGGTTAAGGGTTCTGATCCGAATTACATGGTATCCACGAAAAAAATTACGTCTAAAATTACACCAAAATTTATTTTCTTATGACTATCTTTTTTAAAATTAAATCAGTCCTTAAATGGATAATTATTTAATCGGTTATCTTAAGCTACTTGTAAAAACCCATAATAAAAAACTGGTGATACTTTTTTATCTTTATTTTCAGAGAAATGTGTATCTGAAAAAGAAATTAAAATGATTTAAAAACTATTTTATGATATCTAAACCTTTTTATAATTAAAAATATTTAAAGCAATCTAAAAAACTTAATACCAGTATACCTGGCATTGTTTTAATAAACAGTAAAATGTTTGTCCTAGATAGTGTAATTCTAGAGAGAACTCTGCCTTTCATTTGCGACAGGGGCGTAAAATACCCTGCGATCTCTACCAAATGTCCTGAAAGAAAGTGATTTAAGAAACACGAGTTATTAAAAACTATTTTGTAATGTGTGTATTATAATGTATCTACGTTTCGGAGAAAAAGTGTAGTTTCACTTCTGTAAGTAAATGTTCAGATTTGCAGATCAATCTGCTTATTCATTGTTTCCAGGAAACATAAAGTAATCCTTATCTATGGATGGATGGATGGATGGATGGACGGGCGGGCGGGCGGGTGGGTCGGTGGATACTTTATTTGTACATTTTTCTACATAATTCTTTTTACAATGTTCCACTTATAAACTAACTTAACATATATACAAATTTCCTTGCCAGCTATGCTGCTCTTTTTGCCTGGCACCCTGGCCTTCTGGCTCCTCTAAGCATTCCTTACTACCTTTTATTCGTATTGCCCATCTTCTCCTTCCTACTTTTGCCTTTCTACCTTTCTTATCTCTCTTTTCTAATCCATTTCTCTTTTACTTTCTTTAAGAACTCCCCCATATGAGTACTAAGGTTATAAAGAGGTACGCCGGGATAGCGCAACGGTTTCGTTTCCAGCTCTCGTTCTAAGTATCCATGTTCAATTCCTGCCTCTGTAGTGGCTATTTTAAGTAAAAACAGTTTATTTTTATTTATGGACACTCTTTAACAGCTATGACCCTTAGTTTTCCATTCTATATTGGGCGTGAAAACCGATAATTTTGCTTAGAGGCCTCTTTATTACGCTTGAGGCTCTTTTACGTGCCGTAAATCTACGACACGGTACCACCGGCTTTACTTCCCTTACGAAAAAATCCATGCTAAGATTTTTACGCTCGAAAAAATCCATAGTCCTCCTCAAGATTTGAACGCGACCTCGGAAGCTAGAGGCTAGCATGGTACCTCTAAACCGAAGGACGACATTTTAAGTCAGCTCTATTTAGTCTTCATTCCCGATTTGCTTATGTGGAGTATCCCTGAGGCCCAAGCTGGTTCAGAGTCCAGGGTAAAAGCTCTAGGTTATATTGTTATTATTATTGCTCTTATTATATTATTATTGACATCTTATTTAACACAAAAATATTTTATACAAATGGCATTTTAATCAAAACTTTAAGGGGATTTTTGAGAAAATAGAAAATGATACGTTTCCCTTGAAAATTGTGGTTTCCGGTCGAGGGATTTGCTTGAAAATCTTCGTTCCTATCCTTGAAAGGCGCTGAACTTAAATACGAAGTTTTGTATTTAATCGACTTTTAGTTTTTAAGGTATGCTGTTCACAGACATACACAGACATCTTTTTCTCAAAATGCATGTTTTGGATTCAGGAGCCTTGAAACATGGCTCCGGTTTTCTGTAAAATCTTCCGCTTAATGGATAAGGGAAAATGATCGCATTTATCACTGACAGGTGATCGTTCTCATATTTGGATAAAGTAATTTCGATCGTTGTGTTTGCTGGTAAGGTATTAAATGTACAGTATAGAAAAAGCAGCTTTTCCTGACTTGTTATTCCTTGTCATACCAAGATTTCCATGCAGTCTGAGAGAAAACGAGTAAAACTTTAAACATACATTCCAAATCAATCAATGTTTTTAAAATACTGATAGCATATAAGTAAATATCAGTTAACTTTAATTGAAATAGCAACTTCACTTCAATCTATTTGCCATTCAACAACAGTTCAAAACTATATCAGCTACTAATCAGAACCATTTATCTGAGAACGCAAAGGTTTCGTTTTACTTCAGCAATAAATATTACATTGTATGATGGCATGTTTGCTATTCTCATTAAGAACAGTTATTTTATACGCAAGCCGTAGCAGTTAAAATGATTTGCATTCACTGCTAATGTGAACCTTTTACCTAAAATAATAATTTTCACTAATTTTAAGCTAGAATTAAAACGAGTTAACTGATTTATTGCTGGAGGATAATGTTTTATCTTTCTAGTATGTCCTATCCATTAATGCAAACCTTTGCGAATTTATCTGTTTCAAAGCTTTTGCATCCATGCGTAAAGAAAATTATTCATTCGATGCATGTGTTCTGAACTGAAACTAATTTAAATGCCAGAAAATGCTTTATATTGACCAAAACGTTACGGATCAACCAGCAACAAATTCATTCACAGCTCTGGGATTTCCATATGTAAGCCAATACTAACTTCCTATAAATGTTTTTGTGTAAATATTGATATACAAATATGTATCGTTTTACTTCTATTTTATGCTTTGGGAAATGGGAAAGGTTGTTACCTATTTATGAAACACTGTAATCATTTTGCATTAAGTGAATACGTCTTGGATGGAAAGAATGTTTGAACTGCCATAAAACATCTCTATCTTCGCTTTCTAAGTGAAACTTCTTAACCCATTTACTTAATATGTCGTTAAAAAATTGTGATTGTTGCACTCATCTGTGTTTCTCTACTTTTGTAGAAACTATTTTTACAAACGTTTATTCTCCATCTACTTCATATTAATGAGAGAAACGATTGTAGAAAATTCAAACAAATAACAAGAATATCTCGAAAATGGGTCACACCACAAAAAAAATGCATGAGACAAATTGTGTGCTTTAACGTGATCTATTTTTCGTAGTAAAACTTTATATATCTCTTACAGCTAACCATTTATGGCAAATCATTCAGAATGAAGAGGACGTTTGGGGATATTCCCAGAAAATTCAAGATATACATTTCATTTGCCATGAAAATGTCTTAAGCATTTATTTTTTAATCAAAGCCGTTGGAGCCATTTTTGAGAAAATCAAAATTTTCAAAAATGTTGCATATAAAGGGTAGCTGAGGGTGGGATGACTTTCTTGAAAATCATCGTATTGCATCCTTGGAAGATACTTCATTCAAATACGAAGCTTGATATTTATCCCACGTTTCGTGTTTGAGTTATCCTGTTCACAGCAGACACACACACAGGGATGTTTCCAAAAATACTTTATTTGGATTCAGAGCACCTCAAAACATGAATTTCCGGTGAAATCTCACCATCTAAATTTTGGGTAGAGTGCAATACTTCTCCTAATTACTATAGGCGGTAGAGAAAGTAAAAATATCATGAGAAGTTATGTTTTTCATAAAGTTAAGTGCTCTGCGTACCACAAAGCATCACACAGAGCAGAACACACTGATCCTTGAATCGAATCGTAACTAAACCGCTGAGTCACAACTAACAACTTAACTGCACTCGGCACTGTCAACTTTCAACTGCCCATACACTTGGGCTTCTTAATTGCACTTAACTTTGTACTTCTTACTAACTGTACTCAACTGAAACATGTAGCTGGGAAGAGCACTCCCTTATATAGGCCCCGCATCTAAAGCAGTATGTTCATGAAGAGGAAGCTACTGGAAACGGATGAAGTTAATCTTCTGGAACAGTAACCACTACAGGGAAGCGGCACATAATGGGCTCGTTGCGCGGCTATTGTTCTGAAGGCCGGCCGAGAGCCCCACCAGGGCCGGGCCGAGATGTGCTTAACGGCTTCCTGCGGTTAGCTTCGCGCTCGCGGTTACAATATTCTAAATAAAATATAAATATTCGAATAATGAATTTAATTGGATTTTCCACAAGGTTTACAAACAATAATCCTACAATAAATGTATCTCAAACGAGAAGATAGCGTTCACAATAGGACAAGACACGTAAAATACTTTTTAAGATATATACGTATTATAAAAATTGACTATTGATACTGTGTATTTCTTATAGACACTTGCTACACAGTACTTACAAACTCCTTTATGTATATATATATATATATATATATATACCGGGTGAGTAGAACTTACAGGCGTTGTACAGGCTATGACGTAAACACTGTCCAGTGCATCGCGTCGTATCAATTTCGGCCGAAAGAATTGCTTTGCATCGCTGTACGTGCAGGGTCTTGCACTCGTAGCGCAACGGTGTGCGCGTGCGTCGCAGTGCCACTTGAAGGCACTGTTTATGCTTAGTAAATTTAAGCAGAACTGATAGTTGGTATGAAAGTGTCATTTCACTTAATTAGTTTAATTGTGTGAATTTCATTAGAACACAAATTGTTACTTCTTCGAATATGCTAAGAACATCATAAGTAAATTCAAGAAATGAATAAAAAAAAGCATTTGTTCGCAGACGTTATTTGAATTTCCTACCTTCAGCATGACTTTCCAGCATGTTAACCATTGCGCTACTAGAGCACGTTAACAACGAGCACTACCGTAGCCTTAATCAGCGGGCTGGTGAATGCGGTGTCAGCACCTGCATTTCGCATCGTATATAAAATACAGGGTTGACTAGTTACCAATCCGCAGGACTCGCGCGGCATATATATATATATATATATATATATATATATATATGTATATATATATATATATATCTGTGTGTGCGTGCAATCTAAACTTAAAAAGCGTTAATAATAGTTTTGATAGATGTAATTAGGGAAAAACCGCTTTTGATTGAAAATCAGTTGAGTGTCTAGTTTTATTTTAATGTCTTAGTTTACAAGCCAAACATATACCCCAATATTTATAAATGTCAACTGATTTTGATTTACTGTACTTTGTATATTTTTCATACTTTCCATTGTGCTTGAATAGCTGACTAGAAAGACAGAAAATAATAATTCTCGGGGGAACACAGTTCTTAGCTTTAAAATACAGGATGAAAGCTATCTTCGTTTCTCTTATATTGAATTAAATTATAGGTATATGGGCATGTGTGCAAGAAATTAAAGAACCAGGTATATCCAAGAGAAAACTTCGGCTGTTAAACTTTTATGCGTTTCACTGCAGAGCACGAGGCCAGGAGCAATTATGGCCGACATTAATACGCTGTACAAAAACGTCTCTTTCAGGTGTAATTTTTAATTAGAAATAACAATGTACCCTGGTTTTGTATTGGAATTTGTACGCCGTTGCAAATTTTGGTGTTGAACCATAATTTCAAAAGCAAATAAGCGTTTTTTGAAGGTTTTAGAAGATGGGCAGTGACAAATGACTTTTCTTATCATGATTCGTGAAAGTTAATGAAGTAAAAGAACAGGGGAAGTTATGTTAAAACAACAATATTTAATAAAAGTACTCGTATATATATTAAGCTGGAGTAGTATTTTACATTATAATAATAATTATTATTATTATCATTATTATTAATATTGTTGCGAACAAGCGCATGTAGAACTACGTAAGTACTTATACACGTTCCTTTATTTTTCTTTGTATCCATGTTTCTCTGATTCCTTGGCTGTGGTCTTTCTTCCTCTCGTCTTCCGTTTGTTCCTGTTTTTATCTTCGGTTTGCGTTCTTGGCCACCTTGCCACTTTGATTCTAAAGATACTTCTGCTTGATTCTAGATACCTCTCTCTTCTTGAATAATTCCTGCCAATTTTAATTAATTTTTTACTTCAATCCAATTCATAGTATCTACTTGTGATTTGCTTCTATTTTTGCAGAGTTCCATTATTAGTTGTATGAGTCTGTTTGAGTTCATTCGTTTAATACTACCATAAAAGTTTAACCTTTGTTTTCTAATGTCACTGTGAATGTCCCTGTGTATTCTTATTTCATTTTTGTTTTCTCTATTACACAGAGTAAGTAGAAAATTTGATCTCGAAACATCATGCAAAATTTGTGGTCGAGATTTCACCGGAAACATACGTTGTGAGCCTCCCTGAACCCAAAAATACCAATTTTAGTAAAATATCCGTGTGTGTGTGTGTCTGCAACAAAATAACTCAAATGAAATTTCGAATAAATACCATACTTGATATTTAAGTTCGTACCTTTCAAAGATGCAGCACGAAAATTTACAATAAAATTCCCCATCCCAAGCTATACTTTACATGGAAGTTTTTCTAAATTTATAATTTTTTAAGAAATTTCTCCAATGATTTTGATTAAAATACGGTATATTAACGGTATTTGCACTATGAATAAAATTTTTATCTCGATTTTTATGGAATTAGCCTGCGAGATTCTCTTCATTCCTAAGGAATTTTGTATAATCTTGTATAACTGATAAACGTTAAGCGATAGACGTAATGTACTATACAAGAAATATACACGTCCTTAAAAAACACAATTTATTTCCAATATATTTTTACTGGCATCAGCTATTTCCAAGATATCCCTTACTAATGGTTCGAGTTGTTCAATTCATGCATCAATGTCGCCGCCTGTGGTGCTGTATGCAGTAATAGTGGATATTAAACTGCATTTAAAACGAACAGAGAATCTCCTTATCTCTCGATATATAACGGTGACAAAAGTCTACCTAAAGCGAAGCTTTTATGAATGTGCAATAATAGTAATAATAATAATAATAATAACAACAACAATAAGTCATTTTAATTTTTATCTCCAGTTCCTAAAGCATAGTTTCCATCTAATACGAGTGATCAGGAATTCACATTGAAAATTCAAAATCATTAGTTGCATTCATTGAAATATCGCACGAATGAATTGCAAAACATCATATAATTAACGAATGAAGCATTCACTTAAATACCGATATGCATACATAGATCCCTGTCAATTACAGGGTCCGCAGACTGTGTGTGCTGTTGTAATACTTGCATTAACAAGTAAGATTAATAATAATATAATAATAACAGAACATAAACATTAAAAACGACAAAAATAGAAAACAAAAAAAGTACGATACAAGAAAATACCATTGCACGAAGCCAAGTAAAACATATCTAATTTTATCACCTTAAATATAAAAGCAATCCACAGATCAACCTTAAGCTGTAGGATCCGATGTATCATATCGTGTTATAGTAAACAAAGAACAGCTAAAAGAAGAAACAAACATTCTAACATTAAGTGAGAGAGAGAGAGAAAAAAAAGCGAATACCAGCGTTTAGCTCCTCTTACACCCCCACGCCTTCTCAGATCTCAGCTGTCTTGCCTGAAGTAGAAATTTACCTATCCCCTCCATGTTTTCCCTGCCTGCGAGTAGTTTCCAGTATGTCCTTAACTCTCTATTCGTGGTGGTAAAGAATCGCAGTAAATATTTTTCCTTCCATTCCTCCGTACCTCTACACCTTGCCGAGATATGCATCTAGCCCTTCCTCCTCGCAAAAGGGGCAGATTTTTCTACCATTTTTATTAGTAACTTTTATCATCCGCCATGCTCCCAGTCAATATTCGAATACGTTAATAACATTTTAGATGTCTTCTCTGCAGTTAGTTTAAGAATCATAAACAAGAAAATAATTTGTAGCAAACAATAATTAGTATGCCAGTTTATTTTTGGCTGAAACCTGTGTTTGAAATATGATGGCTCATGCTGGATACCTGAGCTTGCCTTAATCTCAGATTTGTAGCTCAGGAATGAAGATCACTAGCCAGGGTTTTGAATCGTTGTTGCAGTGGTGCTAAGGCTATGGTAAAAGATGGGAGGGACACAAGTAAAGTAAAGAGCGACTGACATTTGTGAATGTTGTTAAAATTGTAGGTGAACACTTAGTTTGAATTTGTATGAAATTGTAGGAAATAATTTGTTCATTTTTTTATTTTAGGCTATGTTGATGTACAATTTATAGAGGCATAAAAGAAGACTGGACGGAACGGGTAGCGGGGCACAATGGGGTAGTAGTATTTTATTAATCGGGTGGTGCTGAATCTAGCTGGGACGAGTAGAAGTAGTACTACAAGTCAGGTAGAAGCCAAGGCAGCCATTTTATTTCAGATTGAATGGTGGTTTCAGAGTGAATGGTTGTTGCGGATGTCTTGCAAGTGTTTTTATTAATTTTTTATGAATTTACACGCAAGGTAAGCCAACTGTCGGTACATAGAGTACATTAAATGTGACATACTCTTAAAGCACATGTAATTAGCTGTAGAGTGGCGTAATTGATTGGTTAAACTGATCACGTGAAGTGTCCAGTAAACACAGCTAAGCAAACACATGTCCGTGGGACAGAATTGTTGGGGCGGAGCGAGATACTATCCGTTCCGTCCCATTATATGTTGCCTTACCATAAGGCGCTAAGCAATTTTTTTTCTTCGTATTTTAGATGTAAAAATTTACACGAGAAAGACGGACACGCAGCAATGGATTGAAGTTTGGATGGAATTCGCTATACAGGCTGTTCTGTCACATGTAATGGGATTTTTAAAGGCATCTCAGTAATTTCATGTGCCTAAATCTACCTTGGAAAGATACATAAAAAGAGAAACAAGGACGATGATTACGTAATAAGTTTAATAATGCATTTAGTCCAGGACAAAGGTGTGAATTGTTAGCGTATTTTAACATCCATGGAAAGTACGTTTTTTGGCCTTATCATGAACGATTTGACGGTAGAAATGGCCTAAGCAACATATTTAATAGTAACAATACTAGAGCAGGTCAAGGCTGGGTTAACGAGTTTCTTGCAACACATCCTACATTGAGCATTCGATCCCCAGAAAATACATTGGGTGCAAGAGCCATGGGGTTTAACCAAGGAGCCGTTTCGCAAATTTTTTCACTGCTTATTCAAATTGACTTCGAATGTGAACATTGTAATTATTTTCGTGTTTTACGAATGACTGGTTCGCCGAAAATTTTTCATTGAAGACAATGTATCCCATTCTGTCCCGCATATGGGGAAGACCGGAAAATATATGTATTTAAACAATAAAAAAGAATTTTATTAATTATAATTATTGTATTGTTTGTACTTTTTGTTATTTTATTGTAATTATATGTCTCATTGATACCAAAAATGCGTCTCCAATTATACTAATTAATTATGTGTGATTCCTTTTTAATTTCTACTCCGTTCTGCCCCGGTCTTGCCCTATATCATAAACATAAGAGAATTACTGAAAGTTATGAATAGAGTAGGACTAGGTGCTAGGAGGGGGACTTAGCACAAAGGCCTACAAGTTCTTTTGTGCCTAAATCCCTGACGGGGTGCCCTCGGGAGAGAGGGATGAGATGAGAGGACCTGAGCAGGCGGCGCGACAGGGTAGAGGGTAGGGTTTCTACCTTTTAAAGAGTGAAACTCCATGGATGGCAGCTGGTGCAACCGACTCATCTCCCCTTGTAAGCTTGCGCATCCCTCTGGGGGGCCCGGTAATCGGAGACCGCCCCATTCTTGAGACAAAGGGTTACATAGAGCATCCTTTTCCACCGCCATTCAACGCTGAGACTCCCGCCACTTTCAACCCTGAAACAGAGTAAGCAGATGAATGGCGAAGTTAAACGAGAATGGAGGTGAAATGGATGGACAGGGAATTCGGAGGATGTAAAGAACATTACCAGTATTCGCCTAACGATCCGGGGAAATCCCCAAAGACGTTATCGCCTGAGCCAACCCGGTCGGTATTGGAAGTTAAACTTAAAAGTAAAATTTTTTATCCAACTTCCAACATAAATTGAGTTGGAAAGGTTTAACTGAAAAAGAGATTCCAAAATCTCAATAGAGTTGATGAAAGGAGGGACTTACGTAAATATCTTCATATTCTCAGAAATGATGTGTAGGATCAAATTGACAATTTAGTGTGACATAATGCATGTATCACATATTATTGGTGAGTATAGTTATTTCTTTTTACCTATAGCTACACATTGATAGCTTAACATGTGAATAGAAAACGAGTGAACACATACAGTAAGTAAAAGAAAATATTTATGACAGTACGTACTTCTGTTGTTATTTGAAACTAGTGATCCCTCAGTGAACAAAACTCCACTACGTGATAGAACGGAAGCAATCACGTGTTGTGAAATTGAGATTTCATTCAAATCCCGATTACCACTAACAGCCTCATTAAAACAAAGTTGCCAAAAACGTTCATAAAATTGATAAAAACTGTGTTTCAATTTCAAACTAATCTCAAAATTTCCTATAACACCTACACAAAAAGTAATGAAACGCCACTATTGAGAAAATGAGAATTTTAATGTTCACAGTAGAATCTCCGCCCTTCCTTTGTTTGCCTACAGAAAATACACAAGGATAACCGAAAATGAAATTTTAATTTTGCTTTTGTCGAGCCATGCTATACATATACCTAGAGAATTTTGATATGTTCTTTGGAGCATATTCTCCAGGTCTTTAGCTCTTTCTGTCCTGGGAAACAAAATTTTGCACACAAAGAATAAATATTTACATTTAATTATCCATAAGTGAAAATAGTTATAGAAGAATAGCAAATGAAGATAAATATTCTGTTTAGTAAGCGAAATGATTTTCTTAGATTTATAACGCCCGAGCAGTAGTTAAACGGGGATGTACAGGCTGGACCGGTTAAGTTGAGATTGTACAATATCTCCAAAACTAAGCGTGTACAAAGGAATGTCTTTAATTAAGGTTGCTTGATATTATGGGGGAAAGTAAATGCTATCATCGTGTTTTGTTTGTGGACGTTATGGTAATCATTTTAAGGTCAATTTATTTTTTAATGGGGCCCAACAATTAGGGTCTATTTCGATTTTTGAAAAAATACAAAATACCAACATTTTTATGGAAATGGTAGTTTAAGTGCGATCGTTTCCTTGAAAGTCTTTGTTTTGCACTCTTAAATACCAAGGTTCATATTTATGCTAAATGTTTTTTGAGTTATTCTGTTCACAGAGCATAATTCAAAAGGACATTTCTTTTTTATTCAGGGGACTTCAATACATTTTTGTGCTAAAATCTCGAGAGATATAGAACGCTTATATGGAATGCAATACTTTCTACTATAGGAAGATGATAGATAAAGCAATCAATAACAAGTGTAAATGTCAGAGATATGTTTATAACGGTAGTTAAGATGTTGACAATAACTATACAGTACTTATAATGATTCATTACATTATTGTCACACAACATTCTTCAATATCTTAGAGCTGTTACTTAGCGATGTTATTTTCGCAATTGACCACTCATCAACATAAGATAAATGTGTACAAGTGATAGATAGCACTACGTTGATTTTCCTGGATTAAATTCATAAACATCCCTTAAAAAAGAAAAGAAAGCTCTTTGAAATCAACAAAACCTTATACTGTGTGAAGAACCTGTGAAGCATTTTAATTTTTCTACCACGTATGTAGAGATAGCATTGCATTCCATCCAAAAATTCTATACCAAAATTTCTATGTTTGGAGACATTTTTAAGGAAAGGTCCGCGCGAGCGCGTTTGTGTGAACAACAAAACTAAATATTTAAAGACTCAGGCATTTAAGGCCAAGATCACCCAAAGATGTAAAGAAGATTGTCTTAATGAGTCCAATGATTTTGATAGAATACTATATATTTTAGGTGTTACATAACAAGTAAAGTGTACATCTTAAGTTTTCTGGGAATGTTCCGTGAACACCTCTTCATTATAAATGACTTTTATATAATTGATAAGCCAAAGAGACGAAATCGTGCAGCACAAACAATTTGGACCTCAATAGACACAATTTATGCCAAATACTTTTTGTGGCGCTAACCATTTCCTACATATTCTTTATTATTGGTTTTAATTTTAAATTATTTATAATATTTCCAAGTGGTAAGTCGCTATTGTTTTTTTCTGGTGATAATTCACAGAGGCGGCGAGTGGTTAGACCGCTCACCTCTCAAGAAGGGTTTAATCCCAGGGGATGTGGAATTTGTGGTGGACAAAGCGGCATCTGGGTGGATTTTTTTCCGGTCCTCCGGTTTCCCCCGCCATTAATTCCACCAAATACCCTATCATTTTTACTTTAGTTCACCGCCATTTCATATCATCTCCTTCCCCGCTCTCATACAAGAGAGCTGATCACTCATCCTGGTTGTTCTCCCTGGCCCATAGTTTGTACTCCTCGATAGCTGTCTGACCTCAGGAAACGGCTTGTAAGTCCTGGAAAGAATAAATCCTAGCAACGGGGAGGGTAAACAGAGAAATAAGAAGAATGCATAGAGGACGGAGTTTCAAAGTCATAACATAATGATCCGCTTTTTAAACGTCTATCGCTTTGTCTACTATATTTTTATACCTATGTGTAAATGGGCAATTCTGTAGAAGAGTGAGTGGAGAAAGTCATGTGAATTGAAGGAGGTGTAATGTAGTTCCACTGTTAGGTAGTCAAAACTTGAAGTTGTTTAGATAACGCACGTTACAAACTTTCCGGTGGCCTTCGTCCCAAGTTCACTTTTCCAGTGGCCTTCGGCCCCACGTTTGAAAATCAACTTTGTATTTTTAATGTTTATTTACACACACACACACACACACACACATATATATATATATTTGCCTCGGCTGCGTCAGTAATAATTTGTAGAAACACGTATCTCTTGACAGGGGTGGTGTGGCTAAAGAATGAAGGCTTACACAATCTCGTATTATTACTTTCTGTACTACGTATAGTAAGTAGGGGAAGTATTGCATTCCACCCAAAAATTCGATACCGAGATTTCACCGGAAATACATGTTTTCAGACCTCCTGAATCCAAAAAAAGCATTTTTGGAAACATGTCCGTGTGTGTGTGTGTGTGTGTGTCTGTGTGTCTGTGAACAGCATGACTCAAAAACGAACAGTGGGATAAGCACCAAACTTGGTATTTAGGTTCAGTATCTTCCAGAGATGCGACACGAAGGTTTTCAAGAAAATCCCCCGACCCCAGACTACCCTTTACATGGAAGATTTTTCGAAAATTTTAATTTTCTCAAAAATGGCTCTAACGATTTTGATGAAAATATCATATGTTTAAGATAATGTCAGGAGAAATGAAATGTATATCTCGAATTTTCTGGGAATGTCTCCAAAAGTATTCTTCATTATGAACGACTTTTGCATAACTGGTAAACCATAATAGATAGACAAAATTTTACTACACAAAAAATGTAGATCGCGTTAAAATACACAACGTATGTCATACATTTCTTTTGTTGAGTGAACCGTTTTCGAGATATTGCTTGTAATTTCCTTAAATTTTCCAATACTTACACTTTTTCTCAAATGTATTATTCATTTTTTTTATGTCCTGGACATGCACAGAGAATGGAATGCGCCACATAGCAACCAGCGTTAAAATATTTGACTATCGCTTAAGAGCTACCATATTTCCTTTTCATCTACAAGAAAATTACCAATAAGATTGACATTTCGATATCTCGATTAACATGAAGCATATGGAGAATAGGCGTTTGTAATATTAGATTGTACAAGAGTAGAGAAAGTCATGTGAGTGTAACACATCAGATTTTTTTTTACTTCACTTCTGTTTATTAATCTTTCACACGATTAAATAACATTTCACTGATAAATCATACTATAGAGCTGTGAGATTCTTAATTACCTTTTAACGCGTAAACTTTATATTATTCTCGCCGTAATGAATTTTCATGTCTTTCACATTGAACACGTCCGTACCGATCGGGTACGCAATTTAATAGCGTCTGCTTGGGAACGCTGTCTAGTAGCATCTGCCGCTTGAATTTGCACTTTTTCCTTATTTTAAGTCACTGATTGGCTAAGCCTACTCCAATAAAATAGTTTTATTTAACTTAAGCTTTTGCTAGTTGTTGATTGGATATTTATAAATTGTTTTAAATATTATATTGTTGTTCCAGGAATTACTAGTAGACTTTATTTTACTTTCTAATTCACTATTGCCTGAAGGTTATCTCATTGTTAGCAACTTTTCGGCTTCTATTCTCACAGCTCCTAATTGTTAAATTACTTAATACATTCACATAACATTATTATACATGTACATAATAATATAAACATAATACAATGACTGTTACATACACTTTATATATTATATTATACACCTATTGCTTTAAGGCGGGCTGTTATAATATTTTATATTATATAATTAGACTGATATCATTTAAGCGTTAAAAATACTGCCTCAGAAAGCAAATATTTTCTTCAAGTGGCAAGTCGTCATTCGTATTTTCTCGTTGTCATGCAAAGATCATGGAACTTCAAAGCCATTACATAGTAAACCACTGCTTAAAACCTGACTATCGCTTCAGCCTAAAGTATTCTTTTTACGCCTACAATGAATCTGTAAATGTGTAATGAAAGTTTATCTCAATTAACAAGAGGTAGATAGAAGAATAAGATTTTGTATGAATAGTTCGTAGAAGAGTAGGTGGAAAAACTCGTGTGTCACACGGTAGTAATTGTGGAGTTTCGCGACAGGTGCCACTCGTCTCTCTCAGCTTGTTTCATCTAGTCTTCACAACTGCAGACCTGCCAACATATGACTAACAAACAGTGCCATCCTTTCGCACTATTCCTTGCGCCTCTTGTTTCGCAGTAATATAGAGAGGACTGATGAATTAGTAGCCCTAAACAGATACACCATTAAAATTGCTTTTTTAAACTATCCATCTAATCTGGCGAAAATTTAACTACACGTCTCCTTGCAGAGATATAACCGTTCTTTTAATTTAAGCCCAAAATTTTATTCGTTTTCAAGTTATTATTTTTCAAAGTATAACAGTATGGTATAGGCAAAATGTTCAACATGATGCAGTTTACAAAAAAAAAAAAAAAAAATCTTTTTACTTCCTCTACTACGTATAAGTAGGGGAATTATTGGATTCCACCAAAAAATTGGATAGCAATATTTCACCGGAAATATATGTTTTGAGGCCCCCTGAATCCAAAAAAGAAGCATTTTTGGAAACATGACCGTGTGTGTGTCTGTGAACAGCATAACTCAGAAACGAACAGTCGGATAAACACCAAACTTGATATTTAGGTTTAGTATCTTACAGAGATGGCGGCGCCGTGGCCGAGTGGTTAGACCGCTCGCCTCCCATCTAGGCGGCCCGGGTTCAATCCCAGCGACCTGCATGTGGGATTTGTGGTGGACGAAGCGGCGTCTGGGCGGGTTTTCTCCGGGTTCTCCGGTTTCCCCCGCCATTCATTCCACCAACTGCTCCATCATCACCTTTCCTTTCATCCATTTCACCAACATTTCGCTTCATCTACTTCCTTCATCCCATACCAGGCATCGGGCTGATCACCCATCCTGGATGCTCTGTCTGATCCATGAGTATCTGCTCCTCGACGGGCCTCTGACCCCAGGCACCCGCTTGTAAGTCCTGGGGGGTGTAAGTCCTACATCAGAGGAGGGTAAACAGATAATGAATGAATGAATGAATCTTACAGAGATGCGACACGAAGGTTTTCAAGAAAATCCTCCCACCCAAGATTACCCTTTACATGGAACATTTTCGAAAACTTCAATTTTCTCAAAAATGGCTCTTAACAATTTTGATTAAAATATCATATGTTAAGATACTTTTATTACAAAATAAAATGTATATTCTGAATTTTCTGGGAATGTCTCCAAAAGTATTCTTCATTTTGCACGACTTTTTCATAACCGGTAAACCATAAGAGATAGACAAACTTTTACTACACAAAAATGAGGATCGCGTTAAAATACATAATTTATTTCATATACATTTTTTGTTAAGTGAACCATTTTCGAGATATTGCTTGTTATTCCCTTAAATTTTCCAAAAGCTATACATTTTCTCAAATGGGAATTCGTTATTCTTTTTTTGTCCTGGTAATCGAAAGAGAATGGAATACTCGACATAGAAACCAGCTCTTAAAATATTTGACTATCGCTTAAAGCCTACCAATTCCCCTTGCGTCTACAAGAAAATTAGCAATAAGGTTAACATCTCGATATCTCGATTAACATAAAGCATATTGTGAATAAGCGTTTGTAAAAATAGTTTGTACAAGTGTAGAGAAAATTATGTGAGTGTAACGCATCAGATTTTTTTTAAACAAATTGCTTCTCTCAGTGAACCACAAATTTGTCATATTATTTTCTTCTGCCATTCTTAGTTCAAGATAAGACATTTTTGCAGTTTTGTAATTGCATTTTATTTTCGTTTTTTGTAAAAATCGCTAGTTTCAAAAGTCAGCTACGCAATAACTATTTATTACACAGAGAAATTATATGAGGTGTTATTTATTTGGGTTGTTTAAATAAGAATAAACATGTTTAATGTTATTTCATGAAATCTGCATCGTGTGGAACATTTTGAACTTGCAGAAGTGCTGAAAAAAGAAATGCCTTAAAATCAAGTAAAGAGCTGGCAACCAAGTGCACAAGGGCATCTAAAATGTCTCGTAATTTTCTTGAAACGTCTGCTAGGTCAAAAATAAAAGTGGGTTTCAAAACTAAACACAACGGGAAATGTTTTGGGAACATAATTTTTATAGATATTTTGGGTTAATTTCAGTGGTGCATTCCCTTAATATTAGTTCCACTTGCACGTCTTAGGAGGGTCGTAACTCTATAACCCTTGCATGTCTGATCTAATTAAGGTATTTTTCAATAGCATCTGCGAAAGAAGAGGAAGAAAAACAACAATGCCTTAAAACATCGCCAGTCTAGTGCATTTACCTAACCACCATAGATTGGTAATTCCCTTCGTGTATGCGCACTATCGACAATATGGCGAAGTTCATTGATGTTGAGAAAGGTGTTGTCTTTACGTATGTTAAGCTAATTTGAAGTAGTGTTTTGTTATTATTATTTGCACCACGTATGGAAAAGCCAATTTGAAGTAGGTCGTGTTGTATTATAGTTCAACCTTTGGGGAGACGAACTTGTAGTAGTTGCAACCACACGTATAGTGGCCGCTTTCCGGTAGCCTTCGCCCCAAATGTACTTCAGGTGTCCTTTGCCCCAAGTTTAAAACTAATATTAACTTTGTAATTAAACGGTTTCTTTAAATATTTAATATTTATGTTTGCCTCGGCTGTGTCAGTAATATTTTAGAGACATTAATGTCTTGGCAGGGTTGTGATACGACTAAGAATGTAGGCTTAAACAGATTATAATTTTTACTTCACTCCTTTTATTAATACTTGATACGATTAAAATAACACTTCACTGATATAGAGACCTATGAGATTCTTTTTATTAATTAATTGCACTTTTTAAACACACGAAACTTATTTTTCGTCTCACACGAATACGTATTAAATTTCTTTCGAGGACGCATCTTTCATCCGGTTACTATCACTGTCTACAGGCAACAATTCTGGTTATGAGCACTGTTTGGAGGCAACTGAATTGATTTAAACCGTCTAAAGCTGTAAATTTCTGTATTTCAGGTCTCTGATTGGCTAATCCTAGTGCAATAGAATTCCATCATTTAACTAAACTTTTTCTGGTTGTTGATTGGCTATTTTTTTAAACTGTCTAAAAATTTATGCTTATTGCTGCTCTAATAATGACTAGTAGCATTTAAACTTCCTTACTCATTATTTTCTCAAGGTTGCCTATTTTTCTCACAGCTCCTATATTATTAAATTACGTAATGTATTCACATAATATGATTAAATTTGTTTACAATAATATAAGCATATGGAATGACCGTTACATACATTTTACAAACTACCACATACACACACTGTTTCAGGACGAGCCGTTATTGAATTTACACATTATATAATTTGACTAAAATCATTTAGGTGTTAAATACACTGCCTCAACGTTACGCCAGAATTTGATTCTGAAAGAAAGGATCCTTATAAGGGTGGGTCACAGGCTCCAGAAGTGTCAACATCTTCTATAAAACACAGTTCTAAAGTAATCTTACTAATCCTTTTACGCTTTTTAACACCATTCAACGTGTGACTGCATACAGTAGTTTACTCAGATTTGTTCGTTAAGGCAATTGCAACAATATAACCCCAACGTGTATAATATACATCGTTCTGTTTGCGTTTGGAGGGATATGGTTGAGTTTAATGTTTTTAAAAACGAATTCTCTAAGCCCAATACTTGCACATATCTATTCGTTGATTTTAATCCACGCAAAGGTCACATTTTAAGATCCACGTATCCTTCTAATTTTTGCGAATTTATGTTTTTATTCGTTCTATATGTAAGAAGATTAGAAATGTTCATTTTAAGCATTTAAATTAAGGCTCAGTCGTTCCTTGTATGCCAGTGAAATGAATGGACCACTTTGTTTGTTTAGGTGGTACTGAACATGTAGTACGAGCAGAGTGTGCTTATAACAGAAATGAATATTCACCTTCAATGCTCGTGCGGTTTTATAACGATGTGTCGTACTTAATTTTTCCTTTATTAAAAGCAAAACTTCGACTTTACTTCTTAAATATTGCAATGTATGCGGCATAGGAGCAGAAGCCGAAAGCAAATAAATACGGCCTCCCAGAATCAATGACGATCAAGGCACGCATTGCATTTCCCCTATCCGACTTTTGTTATTGCATTAGCCTTTTTCTGTCTTATGACATTGCTAACGTGAGAAGTAACTGTTATATTCTAACAAGCGTGTTTATTTATTAATGAACAAGCATTTATAATTAAAATTGATTCAAACTTGTCTGAAATCCTAAGACATAATATACAGTTTCGTGAATTTCATTGGTATGTATTTATATGAAGCGTTTAAAAAGTAGTTTATTGTCATTTTGAGGTAATATTTTTATCACTTAAATGATATAAGTCTAATTATATAATATAAAATATAATAACAGCCCGCCTTAAAATAAATATGTGTATGTAATAATATGTAACAGTCCCTTTATTATGTTTATATTATTATGTACATGTATAATAATGTTATGCGAATGTAATAAATAATTTAACAATGTAGGAGCTGTGAGAATGGAAGCAGAAAGTTTCTAACAATGAGGTAACCTTGAGGCAATAATGAATTGGAGAGCTTAATAAAGACTACTAGTAATTCTTGGAACAATAATGTAATATTAGAACATTTTTAATAAATAGCCCAATAAAAAAACTAGAAAAGCTTTAAGTTAAATAAAAGTATTCAATTGGAGTAATATTAGCCAATCAGAGAGTTGAAATAGTGGAAATATACGAATTTAGGCGATAGAAGCCAGATGCTAGAAGATAGCGTACCCAACCAGACGCAGGAAAGCAGTGTTCCCGAGAAGTTCCATAAGTATTCAGTTAGAGACATACAAATCTCATTACGGCGTGAATAATATAAATTTTACGTGTTAAAAAGTACAAGTAACAATAATCTCTCAGCTCTACAGTAGGATATATCAGCGAAGTGTTAATTAATCGTGTGAAGGATTAATAAAAGGTGGGAAGTAAAAATTATAAGTTGTGTAAGGGTTTATTTTTTAGCCACACCATCCCCTGCTAAGAGATACATGTTTCTGCAAAATAATACTGACGCAGCCGAGGCTACATGTATAATATTTAAATAAACATTAAAAAATTACAAAGTTGATTTTTTTAAACGTGGGGGCGAAGGCTACCGGAAACTTTGTACCATACGTGGGACAGTTACTTCATCAACAGCTCCAACAGCAGCAATACTTCTACTTCAAATTTTGTATCGTACGTGGGGAAACAAACCTTCTTCAATTTTAATGTATTGGTATTGTTATGGCACTCGTACCACAAACTATACCTTTTCTGTGCATAGGGATTTTAACCTCGGTAAAGAATTTATTTGCTGCCTCTGGTTACCAAGGTTGCAGGTTCATTTCGGGCATAGCTTCCCTCGGAAGGGAAGCAAAGCCATTAGTCCTTTAAAAGAACCTCATAGCTTGAAACTGAAGGTCTTTGAGCAAACTTGTCTGTTATTTTACGCTCATAGCGTCCTGCTTCTCTTCCCTGATGCTATCTGTAGTGATGGGCTAATCCCCTGCCATCATGCGGAAATCAGTGACTGTAGAAATCCACCTGATTGCAGAAAACACCGCAAGGGTGGCCTTCTACGCCAGCAGCGGTGTGATTGTAATCTAACTAAACAATTTATCAGTATTAGGAAAAAATTCTGATGTGTTACTCTCACAGGACTTTTGATTAAAATATCATATATTTAAGATACTTTTATGACCAATAAAATGTATATCTTGAATTTTGTGGGAAGGTCTCCAAAAGTATTCTTCATTGTGAACGACTTTTGCATAACTGGTAAACCATAAGATATAGACAAAATTTTACTACACAGAAAATGTAGATCGGGTTAAAATACACAATTTATGTGATATACTTTTTTTTGTTGTTGAGTGAACCATATTCGAGATATTGCTTGTTATTCCCTTAAAGTTTTAAATACTTACACTTTTTCTCAAATGGAAATTCGTTATTCATTTTTGTTCTCCTGGTAATGCAAAGAGAATGGAATACTCCACATAGCAACGGGCTCTTAAAATGTTTGACTATCGCTTAAAGCCTACAAATTCCCATGCAACTACAAGAAAATTAGCAATAAGTTTAAAACCTCGATAAACATGAAGCATATGGAGAATAAGCGTTTGTTAAAATATTTTGTTCAACAGTAGAGAATGTCATGTGAGTGTAACACATAAGATTTTTTTTGGGGTGGAATGCACTACTGGTAGGGAAAGTAGAAAGATACACGTCTACAGATGGATACCAATGTGAGGTACTATTATACGGAACAAGCACTTTAACAAAAGAAAAGTTATACGCCACAAAAGCCCGATATTGTCCAATATACCCGACAATTCGTTTGAGAGAAACTTTTCTATGTAAATGATGGTTGGCGCTTTAATTAAACTCTGCAGTTCATGGCTTTTTACCTATGGAGCTCAGTAGCAAGAGTGTAGTTTTCCTGATGAAGTAATTGATCCTGTTTTATTGCTCTTTCGTGATGAACTACATTTTCACCTTAAATAAATCGCTCCCTAAGCGCCGAAAGCCTTTACATGGTTTCGAAAGGCTGTTAAATGATAAAATACAAAAGAGAAAGAGTAAAATACTGACCCCCATTCCCAACTTGATTTAAACCGTATGTCAGTTCTATTGGGAACACTACGCCAGTTCTCACTCAACGGTTACTTTAGAAAGCTTATACCATTTTATCTGAGAAATTATGGAAACTCCTTTTTATTACGAGGTGTATTTTTAAAGCAAGTAATTTTTTAACATTTTGCCGCCACAGCACTGCAGTCGCGATTTTGAGCATGCGTGATCACTTCCTACAGTCATAAGGAAACCAGACCCGACTATGAGCGATCGTCGCTTTGTGGTTTCCTGTTGTTAGAGCATTTCGAAGTTTTCAAGACAATCGAGCAACCCGCCGACTGTGAAGTCTGGTCAGTGACTTGTTTCTGAATGCCAGAAATGTTACGCCAGCAGACGTTCATCACCAATTGTGTGAGGTTTATGGGAAAACAGCATTGTGTGACAATTCCAGGTCACACACAGCCAAACAAACTCAAGATATCACATAATTTTGTCCTTCATCTGAAGAAATTCCTTGTTGGAAAACATTTCAACGACGATCATGATGTAAAACACGAAGTGCAGACTTGGCTTTCATCACATGCGGCATCATTCTTTGATGAAGGAACACAAAAATTGGTTTCCCGTTACGAAAAGTGCCTGAATAACGACGTTGGCTATGCGAAGAAGTAGTGTAAGACAAGGTAATGAAGGATAATAAGGAATTTAGAAAATAATGTTGTTACTTTTTAAAACATTATCGGTACTTAATTTAAAAATACGCCTCGTAATTTTGCTCTGTTGCATAAGTTTTGCATTTTAGGTTATAATGTTCCTTCAAGAATAGGTAAAAATTTATCAGTGTTGCAACACTTTCCTGATAACTCTGAAAAGCATCATTATCTGCATTGTAAGACAATTCTGAAACTGTAATAGCTGTTTCTTCTGTTATTTTAGTTAATTTTGTTTTATTACTTTGGAACTTTTGCAGTTCATACATGCAATAAACGCCAACCATCTGTAGGAGACTAAACCTGTTATGAAATGAATAGGATGTTTTTCAGTTAGAACATTTTAAAATAATTCCTTGAACTTCTGTAGTACCAACGGCACAATATGACAGTTCTATCAAAAAATATATTTTTGTTTTATTTAATTATTGTTAGCAGTTAACCAACCCATGTGTGTGTAATATATTAATATATATATAGTGACGCAGCATCGTTTCGTTCCCAAGGTTTGGAGATCGGCTTCGGATAATTGCAGTAATAAATGGAGATAAGTAGCGATCTCGCCCAGTGTTAATACCAGGAGTGCTATCGTCAATTAACCATAAAGTTCCTCTGGAAGTTTTCCCTAGAATGTTTTGTGGAATTTTGCAACAGCTGCGCCAGCACGTTCTCACCAGCTAATGAGGAGTTGTGATACCGTAATGATTGAGAGAAAGATATAAAGAATTAAATAAATGAATAATAGTATGATAGAGAAATAATTGCAATAAGTAACTTCCGTGTATTAAATCAATGTATAATAAAATTAGCCTGAGTTGAAGGATTTGTCTGGAAATAAGAAGGTAATTATGTTAAGAAAATTCATTAGCATCAGCACGAGCGAACACGCTAGGCAAAACGATTCTTAGAATACAGTTAGATTATACGTTCAATACATTTGCAAAGTCACGTAGGCCAATTCTGTAAATTGTAAAAGTGAAAAGTTACTATATTCAAGTGAACCATAGCATAGTAAAAAGGTAAAGTACCGCGTAGCAACAAGGTAACAGACGCTTACTTGGGACTGTAAGATTGGCTCTGCGCAAGAAGGAAGTTGGTGGGGTAGTTCTAAAGTAGGTGGAGCTTATTTAACATAAGGGCATGCACACCTTCCGTGCATACATATGTCACACTGCATACTTGTGACGATTCGTGTTATTTTTAATCGCTCAGTGAAGCGCTTGTGTGAGTAAGGTTTAGTGGTCTTTGCGAGGGGATTTGCCGTTAAGCATTTTAGTGCCTCACGGCAAATTACTCATCCACTTTCTTTTATTGCGGAAACAGTTGAAAACGTAAAGTTCATATTGAAAAAGTTTCCAGGTATAATAATTCAATTCTTATAGTTTAGAGTGCTACGATTCATAATCAGTGCCATTTTTACTGTCTCTACTACGTATAGTAAGTAGGGGAAGTATTGTATTCCACCCAAAAATTCGATACCGAGATTTCACCGGAAATATATGTTCTGAGATCCCCGGAATCCAAAAAAAGCATTTTTGGAAACATGTCCGTGTGTGTCTGTGAACAGCATAACTGAGAAACGAACAGTCGGATAAACACCAAACTTGTTATATTGGTTCAGTATCTTCCAGAGATGCAACACGAAGGTTTTCAAGAATATCCCTCCTACCCCAGATTACCCTTTACATGGAACAGTTTTCGAAAAATTTAATTTTCTCAAAAATGGCTCTAACGATTTTGATTAATCGTATGTTTAAGATATTTTCATGACAAATACAATGTATTTCTCGAATCTTCTGGGAATGTCTTCAAAAGTATTCTTCATTGTGAACGGCTTTTGCATAACTGGTAAACCATAAGAGATAGACAAAATTTTACTACACAAGAAATGTAGATGGTGTTAAAATACACAATTCTGTCATATACATTTTTGATGTTGAGTGAACCATTTTCGAGATACTGCTTGTTATTCCCCTAAATTTTTCAATACTTATCTTCTGAAATGGGAATTCGTTATTAATTATTTTGTCTTGGATAAGCAAAGAGTATTAATCTGTGGCAAAGGGAATGGTGCTGTTCCTAGCAACCAGCTATTAAGAGATATGCCTATGCTTAAAGACTACTGTATTTCTATATTGCCCTTGCAAATACAAAACAAGAGGAACATAGTACCCTTAAGCGAAAGTCAAATATTTTTAGAACCGGTCTCTATGTGTAAAATTTAATTCTCTTTGCATGTCAAAAGATCGTTTCTGCAAATGTTTATCTCGATTAATATGAAATAGATGGAGAATAAGAGTTTGTAAAAATAGCTTGTACAAGAGTAGGGAAAGTTATGTGAGTGTAACACATCAGATTTTTTATTTTCAAACTATCGGCAACTCGTGTCAATAGCTCAAGTATTAGATCACATTAAATTTCTCAGTCATTTTACATTACACTCCCCATATTCTGAGAAAGTACTCGTATCTCTACCACTGGAAAAGCTGGTGCGAGGGTTAACATCAGAAGCAGATAAAGTATAATACCTTAAATTGTCGAGGGGCTTTAAAAATTCAGATAACGTAGTGCGTTGTCAGTTGGTGAGTGCGTTTCTGTTGCGATATCAAGTGCGGTTCTACACGTGAGTATGTTTGCCATAAATAAAATGTATATTTGGAATTTTCTTGGAATAACCCTAGGAAGCTCTCCATTTGGAAGTAATCGTATATAATTTGATATAAACGAAAACCATAAGTTATAGAGAAAAACTTACTACACAAAAACGTATATCTGTTAAAAACAGACAATTTATTTCAAATAGCTTATACTGTGGCCTCAGCCATATTCGAGGTATGCCTTATGTTTAAAATACTGAAAAATTAAAATCAGTTTTTACCTTCTCTACTACGTATAGTAAGCAGAATTTGAGGAAGTATTTTTAACACTAAAATGATTTCAATCTAATTATATAATATAAAATATAATAACAGCCCGCCTTAAAGCAATATGTGTATAAATAACATACAAAATGTATGTAACAGTCATTGTATTATGTTTAAATTATTATGTACATGTCTAATGACGTTATGTGAATTAGGTAATTTAACAATATAGAAGCTGTGATAATAGAGGCCGAAAGTTGCTAACAATGAGGTAACAATGAGGTAACCTGGAGGCAATAATGAATTGAAAAGTTTAATAATGCTACTAATAATTCTTGGAAACAATAATGTAATATTTAAAACAGTTTATAAATAGCCAATCAAATATTACAAGAGCTGAAGTTGAATAAAAGTATTCTATTGGAGTAAAATTAGCCAATTAGAGACGTGAAATAGAAAAATTTACAAATTTAAGCGGTAAACGCCAGTCGCTAGAAGGCAACGTACTTGAGCAGTTCATTCGTTCAGTACGTATTCAGTGTGAGACATAAAATTCATTACGGCGAGAATATTATAAAGTTTACATGTTAAAAGGTGCAAGTAATTAATAAATAACCTCACAGCACTCTATATCAGTGAAGTGTTACTTAATCGTGTGAAGGATTAGTAAATGGAGTGAAGCAAAAAATTATAATTTGTGTAAGCCTCCATTCCATAGCCACATCACACCCTGATAAGAGATACATGTTTCTACAAATTAATACTTACGCAGCCGAGGCAAACATAAATATAAATAATATTTAAAGAAACATAAAAATACAAAGTTGATTCCTAAACATTGGGGCGAAGGCCACCGGAAAGTGAACCTTGGGGTGAAGGCCACAGGAAACTATGTACCGTACGTGGTTGCAACTACTTCAAGTTCGGCTCCCCAACAGTAGAACTACAATACAATACAACACCTACTTCAAATTAACACTTAAACGTGGTGCTAATAACGTAAAGGCAACAACCTTCTCAAAGCATTGCACCCAAAAATTCGATCCCAAGATTTCACCAGAAATGCACGTTTTGAGGTGCCTTGAATCCTAATAAAGTATTTTTGCAAAGTATATCCATGTATCTGTTTGTCAGTCTCTGAACCGCATAGCTAAGAACGAAGAGTCGAATAAATACCAATTGTACACGAGTTCAGTATATTCCAAGGATGCGACACGAAGACTTTCAATAAAATTCTCCCACCCCAGACTGCCCTTTATATAAAATATTTTTTAAAATTTTTATTTTCCCAAAAATGGCTCTAACGATTTTGAATAAAATATCATATGTTTAAGATATTTCCATGGCAAATGAAATGTATATTTTGAATTTTCCGGGGATGTTCCCAAAAGTCGTCTTATTCTGAATGACTTTCCCATAACTGATAAACCGTAAGAGATAGACAAAATTTTACTATACAATGCATATCTTGTTAAAACACAATAAAATTTATGACAGAATTGTTTTGTGGAGTGAACCATTTCCGAGACATTCCTTGTTATTTGTTTGAATTTTCGAATCCCTTTTTTTTCTGAAATGATAATTCGTTATTATTTTTTTTTTGCTCTGGACATTCAAGGACAATGAAATATTTGGCTATCTCTTAACCCTTGCATCTACAAGAAGATTAACAATAAAACATCTCTATATCTCAATTAACATGAAGCAGATGAAGAATATGCAATCGTAAAAATAGTTTGTACAGGAGTATAGAAAGCCATGTGAAATTTCTTTTAAGTGCATTTAATTGTCTCTCTATGACAAACATAGAGCGGTATCTATCGACTCTGGCTTCTGTATGTCCCCTGTATCCACAACGAATTGAGTAATGGAGCTATTTCAAAAATATACGTCGATTAATATGAAGCTTTCTTAGAAACAGTTTGTAGTAGCTATAAAAATAAAGGATAATGTGTAGGGAAAGTGATGTGAATGATTTTTACAGCTACGACTGTAAGGTTCGTATACTTGTGTGTGCAGCATTAGTGTAGCTGCCTGCACAAGTATAAATTACTGTGCCGTGTGTACGCATTACATTAATTATTGAATTTCTGCTTGGTCCACGTTACTGTGACCACCAATTAGTAGAGCAGCTCTTGGAAAACACCCTCACAGGCCACCTGTGTCCGTCAGTGTACCTAGGCACACACAGATGGAACCGCAACAAAGCCAGTGTCTGTAATGTCATACGCATGCACGGTGTCACTAATCTGATATGCAATACTACAATTATAACAAGGGCTGTGGCGGTTTTCTCCCCGGCTACCTTTGTGAATACCATGATGTTAGCAAAAACGTTACGTTTTGTCATTAGCAAATGAATTGCAAGAGACGAGACGAGCAACAATATTTGGTTTTAAAACAGTAACTAATGAATAAAGCATGGGGACCTCAAAGGCAAAGCGCTTAGTGGGTAATATGCACCACAACACTAAAGCTCTTTGATATCAATAAATGACGATGGAATTTATTTTATGATTTGAATACTCTGATGTATGTAGGTTTGTGTATTACTTCAGTTTTGTTTAAGGATTCAGCATTTGGAGGTGCTATTAGCAAATTAATTAGCTTTATACGTGAGCTAATAACAGTAATAATTTTTTTTAATTTAGGAATTATCCACCATACATGTCCTACAATTCATTCATAAACTTATTTCTCCATAAATCCCTATACTTTGTATCCTCATGTGTTAGTCCTCTAGACGCCATGCTTCTTCGGACCCCATCCATCCATTGTTCTCTTTGTCTTCCCCTTCCTGTTTCCTTTAGCTTCCTTTTCTAGTACCATTCTTACTGTTCAATTGCTTCCCATTCTTTTCACATGGCCAAACCATTTAATCCTTCTGCCTCTCTCTCTCTCTCTCTCTCTCTCTCTCTCTTCCTTGTATTATTTCTAAGCATTCTTTTTTATTATCCAACATTTCCATAATTCTTGTATTTATAATTTTATTCCTTCTTGAGTTTCGAGAAGCTCTCCGCTTATATAATCACTGTTAATTTTCCTTCTTGTAGTGTATTCAATGTCCACGTTCCTGCTCCATAGAGTAATATATTTTATATCATTGAATTATAAGCGAGTTTTATTTAAAATGTTTCTGCTCCATAATATCGAGCTCAACATGCTAGTTGTTTTTCTTCCTGCTCATTCTTTTCTCTATTTCCAATCTTCTAGTTCAGTTTGCTTCTATGATTGATCTCAAATACTTACATTTATTGGGCATTCTAATTTCCCCATTGATAACCTCTAATTTTTCATCCGTGCTCATTATTGACGATAATATATATTCTGTTTTGTTAAGTTAATATTAAGTCCCCATATTTTATATTCTTCAATTCATTTTCTCATGTATGAAGCGTCCTCAATACCTTGTGTTATTATTACTTTGTCGTCTGCAAAAGGTTATTGATGTAGGGTGTAGTTTTGATTCATTGGAATTCCCATCTTATTGCATTTTTGGACCATCGGAGTAAAGAAACATCTATGTGTGTTTTAAAGAGTACTGGTGATAGACAACCAGGGGGATGTCTTCCCGCACCGTTTTCGCTTGTACTGCTTTCGGTCCGCCTGCTGCATGACGTCATCGAGAGTGAAGTTTTAGCTAGCCAGTATTCTGCACCGTACTTTTCGGCATGAAAGTTCGTATAATATTCTCGTTATACGATCTGTTTCGACCCTATACTACTTGAAACAAAATCGCATCTATAACTAGACTTGGTCTTGGAAATAATAAACACAAACCTGTCTTTTTACAGTTAAATACCCAACTGGCGCCAATTTCATTTCTCCTTGAAATATTCACTAAAACGCTGTCGATATATGAAGTTTGGTCTTGAGGGATGACTTACAGCATACATGTTATTCAAAGAAACAGAGATATGTAGATATAAAGCAGATATTTGTTGTTGCAAGCTTTAAAACCATTTTCTTAGTTTATGCTATTGATTGACTTTAATTATATTATGTTAAAGAAAACCAATAACACATTATTCGGCCAATTTTAGCAACGAAAATAAAATACGTTATACGCTATATAAAATTCAACGTTATACGCTATCGGGTCTTAAACTTTGATTCGAAATTAAATTGTATTGTTTGTTTATGGATTGTGAAAAACGCAGCTTAATGAGAGAAACTGTATGTTGATCATGCGATTATGTAATATGACTTAAACATAGCAGTTTTAAAAGTCATGATAGCTGAAAACTTGATATATGTGCATGTTTTCCGAGATTTTTTTTTTCGCGTCTAGGTAAAAGCATGAATAAACGACATGCATATTTAAAATAATTTTTTTAAAAAGAATTTTATTAATATAACTATTTTGGCAGAAAGAGTAACTCCACAAAATGAATTAAATCCACATAACATTCGACTACTTGAAGTAGATAATGGACACATGCTGAAAAACAGTTATCTGCACAGCAAGTCTTGCAAATATCCTCCAATTTTCAAATAAACCGAATTTACAGAGTAGTGTACATTCGAATGATGTGTTCAGAATTTGGATATTTTGGCTTCATTATTTAGGCTGAGAATGTGCTTATATAAACCTAGTTTCTTAATTATTTCTAGTATAAAGTTGTTTTAATTTTTTAATTAATGAATAATTAATTGTACATAGCTCCCATTTGATCCTTCCTACTTGAAAAAGTAAGAACAAGGATGCGTCTAGCCTTAATATTTTGGAGATATTAATTTTGGAACAACCTTTCCTGTATGCTTTAGTATACGCTCGCAACCAATACCCTTAAAAGCACACAAATGTAATGCTTTCACCCACGGGAAAGTGGGTGTTGTTAAAAGGAGGTGTATTAGTGTATTGCACTGGCGATCATTGAAACATATTACACTGATCTTTTTAAAAGGAGGTAGATCTAAAGAACTTGCCAATTGTAATTAGGTGCCTATATTGTTTAATATTTATGCAAGGAAAGTGCAATAACTTACTCGTATCTTAGTTTTCGTTATTTTGTATAAAACATGGACACATTTCACGCCAAAATGGCAGGAGAGGCTTTACGAAACAAATCAATATTATGTGAGCAAATACAGGGGAGATGAACGTAAATACACGAGGGAAAATTTCAGAGCGGTGTTTTATAAGCAGGGCGCGGATTTTGATGACTAATTGTTTTTTAAAATGACTACATTTGTTTTAAAATGACTACATTTGTTTTTAAATGACTACATTTGTTTCAAAATGACTTTGTAATTACAAAAATTATCTAAAATAAGATTTATTTGATTTACTAAAATTAGTGTACAGAAAGTTATAAATTAATTTATATATTGATATAACTCCTATACAAGAAGAAAAAATAAGTAAAAGAGCAGTGAAAATGTTCTTGTTCAAAGAATCTGAAAAGAAAAGAAAATTTTCTTACTTTCCTTTTCAGATTCTTCAAATAAGTAAGAACATTATATTCTTTGCTTTTCAGATTCTCCAAACAAGAACATAGAACAAATATATTTTCAATTAATTTTCTAACTTATTGTGTTTTTAAACAGGTCTTACAAAACTCTTTTGAGAACTCAGAATATGCAATGTTTATTGCAAATGAAGAGGATTTCACAGTCCATGTCATACATAAATAAGAGCAATACGCACTTATTAAGCAAAAAAGGGAAAACTGACCTCCTCATCCCTAATTTTGGACATGAATTCATAACAGTAGTTATACCTGTTTCCCTGACAATAACCATCTCTCCACCCACAAGCAACTCTTTCCAGACCAACCAATAATCTTTATATACTCTATACTTATGCAAGGAAGTTACCAAATAAAGCGGCAAAGGACAAAGAAATTACAAATTAATGATGTAACATCGAAAAAAACATTATCCAAAATAGAAAACTTGAAACTACCAAAATGACCTAATATATATAGCAATACCTTTATTGCAAGAATTAAAAGATGGCATGTCATCAGAATCCAGATCATGCTTATATGATACTTGGTCTTCAAATAGCTTCTGCTCACAATAATATACTGTTTAATACGCATTCCTGAGGAATATAAAGAACTTACCTTTTGGCAGGTAGGCCGACTCATAACATGAAAACAGATGTAATGCTGGCCAAAGGTATTGCTCCCTGAAAATGGCAAGCTTTTCCAGGTATATAATCCTTTACAGAACCACAGTGAACGGAAAAAGGTTGTTAAACTTTGGCTGTAAGAGCAAACAGCATTTCCTTTGAAATAATTATGCCGCTCAACTGCGTAAAAGGCAACAGATATTAATCTGAGCTTCTCTTCGTTTTAAAATTCACGTACAATTATCCTAGTTTATCTCGCTATGTTGGCGGAAACTTCACAACTTAACAACAGATGTACGAAAGTACATTATTCCTTATCACTCAGTCATATAACCCCCCCACTTCAACAAATAATTTGCACACACACATTTAAACTAGAATCTTGAGTATAGATTCATTTTTTTCTGCTTTGGTGAAGTGTTTAAGTTGGTGTGCAATGAGTAAGAACGTTAAGAGTAGAATGTATTGTGCTGTAGCACAATACCGTAATTACGGTTTTAAAACGGTTGGTGTGAATTATCACACATTTCCAAAAAAATGAGCAATTAAAGCGCGTGTGTGTGTCTCGCTGTAAGCGTACTGACAAATTTAACGCTGATAATTCACGTGTATGTTCAGTGCACTTTCTTCCTAGTAACTATAAACGGGATTTGAAGTGTGAACTTTTAGGTTTGCCGGTTAAGAAAATTCTGCTCCCAGATGCAGTTCCGTAGCAGTTCATTCCCGATTGGCCTGGATATGCACTTAGTGAAGGTCCAAGTACAAGTGGAATGTTGCAGGTATGTCTCTTTCATTTTTACATCCTGTAACAGAATAATGCATTCTGGAATTATTGTTTTCATTTCTTACGGTAAAAAAGATACACCAGCATATCCATTTAGCGATTCCTTTAGAGTAGTTGTAAATTTTCCTTTCGTACTAAAGTTATGTATGTTTGAATCTCTTGTAGCGCCTACAGTTTACGTTGAAGTCCTGGATGTGTTCCAGCAGTTTTGTTTATACGTAAATATATTACTAATGTAATGCAGTTTCCATTCGTTTTGCTTTATGTTTAGCCCACAATGTTTGTAGAATGCTCTGAAATAGTACACCTTTTAAAAAAAACTGGAAGAAGTGCTAATAATAAACAATTGGGAGTTAATCGGGAGAAATTTAGTGTGTTCACTGCGCTGTGTTTGTATTCCGCGCGCTCGTCTTCACTCTCACTTACGTCACAGGCGGGCAGCCAATGGCAGCTCCCATCCCGGAGTGGCCACATTGATAGACAACATCCTTTTAACAGTGCTTTAGTGGTATAAAATTTCCTCTATACATAACTTTCCAAGTTTACCTTGCACACTTACTTTCCAAATATATAGCTCGTATAATAGAAATAAAAATTATAATAAATGAAGTAGACAATTTGTTTCTGAACCACGTATTGAAAGCCAATTTGAAGGTTTTTTCTTGTATTGTTATTAGCAACACGCTTTGGGCGTTAATTTGAGATAGTTTGTATTATTGTAGGAGTTTGCACCAGCTTTGGGCATCAATTTGAAGTAGTTTGTATTGAAGGGGTTGTATTATATTTCAAATGTTGGGGAGCCGAACTTGAAGTTGGTTGTAACCGCACGTATAGTAAACAGTTTCCGGAAGCCTTCGCCCCAAATGTACTTTCAGGTGGCCTTTGCCCTAAATTTAAAGTAATATTAAGTTTGTAATTTTACCGTTTCTTTATATATTGTATATTTATGTTTACCTCGGCTGTGTCAGTATTATTGTTAGAGACACGTTTCTCTTAGCAGGGTTGTGGTGTGACTAAGAATGTAGGCTTACAGAAATTATAATTTACTTCATTCCTTTTATTAATGCTTCATACGATTTAAATAACACTTCACTGATATAGAGAGCTGCAACATTCTTTAATGAATTACTTGCACTTTTTAACACGTAAAACTATTTTCGTCTCACACGAATACGTATTAAATTTCTTGAGGACACATTTTGCGTCTGGTTAGTAACGCAATCTGCAACCACCTGACAAGATTTCTAGTAAACTTGTAAATTTCTGTATTTCAAGTCTGTGTCTGACTATTCCTTATCCAATGGAATACTTTCATTTAACTAAAGTTTTTCTGGTTGTTGATTGGCTATTTTTAAACTGTCTTAAAATTTACATTATTGCTTACAAGAATCACAAGTAACATTTATTAAACTCTCAAACTCATTATTGCCTCAAGGCTACCTTATTGTTACCTCATTGTTAGCAACTTTTAACCTATTATTTTCACAGCTCTTACGTTATTAAATTACATAATATATTCACATAACATTATTACACATGGATACAATAATACAAACATATACAATGACTGTTACATACATTTTTTATATATTGTTATATACACATGTTGCTTTAAGGCGGGCTGTTATTGAATTATATATATACATATATATATATATATATATATATATATATATATATATATATATATTACACAATTATACTGAAATTATTTTAGTGTTAAAGACACTGTCTCATAAAGGATATCCCACTTGCAACACTTTTAGTGTTATTTCACCATTTCTCACAAAGTATGTAACATATAAAGTATGCGTCTTATAGCTCGTCGAAGAAAAACTTCCACATGCTCCCTCTCGGTCGCATGAACTATTCGAGATAGCTACGCGGTAACTTGTGAGGGCCGCATTTAGGAAGTCCCGGGTTGGATTCCCGTTGGGCTGGCCACTACGGGCGCTGCGTACCCTGAGCACTCGTGGTACTTCTGACGTTACTAGAAAAACATTCGAGCCCCTCCCGAAATGGAGCTTTTTCGGATTGGGTTGGACTCGGCGGGACAGTGGTTCCCGATACCCCTGAGAGATTGAGTACGCTGCTAGTCTATCCGCCCAAGCGGCGTTGTGAGACGTCCCGACGTTCTCTGGCACCACCATTAGAGAGAGCTGGTAGACGGCATGCTAGATTGCTGTCGGTCCTACCAAGGTCCCCGTGGGAATGACGCACGTAACATCCACTGCCATCCTCGTTTGAGCGATGGGGGCCTTTATAGACTCTACGTATTGACCTCATGGGAAATCCCCACGGTATAAACCCTGGGTATCAGAAGCGGGGCTTGGGCTATGCTTTTGCCCTGGTAGACCTCGCACGACTTGTCCCACATTTCCTTATCGTTTCACGGTCGAAGAATCAGGCGAGTCCACGGCTGCCCTATGTATCCTTCGCTTCATCCCTTACTGTGCCCTTAGGTGCCGAAACTGTTCCGCTTTCTGATAAATGTAACCATCGGTAATGTAAATTCTGACGTGAAATATGACATGCATATCTCGTATTCCATAGAAAAAGGTTTGTCATTTTATTGAGTGTAAGGATATACTACTTTAATTGGTTCTAAAGGTCAGCAACGTTTAGTTATTTGGATAACAGGATTTTAGTACAGATTATTTATATTTATTCCATGCGGGCCATTAAAGTGAAGAACTGTTGTTTTTTATTCAAATATTCAGTAAGTTAAAATAATTCCAGCAAACGCGTTCATGAAAACCACAATATCTCAATTCACTTGTAAAATATGTTTTTGTGATGTGAAATAGAAAGGTGAAACAGCAGAGCACACCAATCTGGTAGACCACAGGAATGAACGGATCAGGAATGTTGGTTATTGAGGCATGCGAAGAGCTAAAATGTTATATCTACATGTGCAGCATTCACTGCTGGATTCCATATCGCTACTGGAAGCTGGAAATATGGCTTCCAGCAGAGAAGCGAGCATTAGGTGAATTGGGGCAGAAGTCGTTCACATTCCATTGTTAGCGGCAGGTGTCGAGTTTTGATCCACTGAGAAATACCTATGTTTCTGGTGGTATCATGCAGTTGCATTCATTACGAGTATCCCTTCTAAACTGAAGTAAAATTCCAAATTTACTGATACAGAATTTGATTTCACTTTGCAATACCAAAGGAAACAAAGCGATTTTTTATCTTTCTCTACCACCCAAAGCTACGATACCGAGATTCCAACGGAAATACGCATTTCTAACCTCCGTGAATCAAAACAAAAAAAAATTAAGAAAAGGATCTCTGTGTGTGTGAACAACTTAGCTCAAAAATTAATAATCTTTTAAATACAAAAATTAAATGCTAAGTTTGGTTTCTTTTCCCTTTTCATGTTTTAATTGTGCTGCGCGCGTGCATATACACACACGCGCGCGCGCGCGCACACAGACTTCCTCCTGCTCCTCCCCTTCTTCTTTCAGCCACGATTTACGTCGAAGCCTGTTCCGCTCTTACATTTCCCAGCGTTTCTTTGGTATTCCAGTTGATCGTAGTGCTGTAGATTTGCAGTTGAACGCTGGCCTATGAGTTCCCTCTTCTGGCATTCTTTTTAAGTGTCTTGACAATTTCTGTTTGTATTTGTCAAGTAAGTCTAAGACGGACTGCACATCTAGCAATTTTTTTCTAATATCCTCATTCCTTCGGTTTTCTTTTCTTGTACACCTTTGACTGAACATAAGAATCTCATTTTCGCCGCCTAAGTTCATTAATTGTCCATGTCTCACTTCCATAGGGAATGACCAGTATAGCACACTTTAATAAATGTTAAATTGATCAATGTCTGACTTTATGCTTAAATATATACTGAATTATTCCACGAATTGCTTGGAATTTATTAACTGTTATGCTTATATCATCATTTCAGCTTATGTTAAATCATGCTACATTCTGGAAGTCCATTCTCTTACACTGCCTTCAATGATAAACTTTGACCTTACGGGATAACTGCCATGGAATGCAATTACTTTTTTATACAGGGTGGACCATTTAAGTTCAGTCTGTACATCATCTCCAAAACTAAGCGTTGTAGAAAGAAATATCCTGAATGGAAGTTGCTTGATATTATGGGGTAAATTAAATGGCATTAGTCGTGTTTTATTTGGAGCACGTAGTGACTGTTATTTAGAGTCAATTTAGATTTACCCCAATTATAGGATCCTATTTTAAAAAATTAAATTAACCCTAAAATAATGATCATAACGTCCTCCACACAAAACACGACTAAATTCATTTACTTCACAATATCCAGAAACTTTTATTAAAGATAATTCTTTCTACAACACTTGGTTTTGGAGCTTCTGTATAGTTTCAACTTAAATAGTCCACTTTGTATATATATATAGCTTTTCCTAAAATGCATTTTTATTCAAAGGGGCTCTAAACATGTATTTCCTGTAAAATCTGGATATAAATTTTTGGCTGGAATGCCTCTACCATATGTACATATTAAAAAAAGTAAAAAACGAACCAATCCTAACTGGTTCCGTTATCTTCCTGAGCAAAATGTCACAACCCAACTCAGTCCCGTAGTATATACCGGCAACAAGCCAACTTGGTTCAATAGCATATACTGTCAACAACCCAACTCAATCCCGTAGCATACACTGTCAACAACCCAACTCACTCCCGTAGCATATACTGTCAACAACCCAACTCACTCCCGTAGCATATACTGTCAACAACCCATCACAGTCCCGTAGCATATACTGTCAACAACCCAACTCAATCCCGTAGCATACACTGTCAACAACCCAACTCACTCCCGTAGCATATACTGTCAACAACCCAACTCAATCCCGTAGCATACACTGTCAACAACCCAACTCAATCCCGTAGCATACACTGTCAACAACCCAACTCACTCCCGTAGCATATACTGTCAACAACCCATCACAGTCCCGTAGCATATACTGTCAACAACCCATCACAGTCCCGTAGCATATACTGTCAACAACCCATCACAGTCCCGTAGCATACACTGTCAACAACCCAACTCACTCCCGTAGCATATACTGTCAACAACCCAACTCAATCCCGTAGCATATACTGTCAACAACCCAACTCAATCCCGTAGCATATACTGTCAACAACCCAACTCACTCCCGTAGCATATACTGTCAACAACCCATCACAGTCCCGTAGCATATACTGTCAACAACCCATCACAGTCCCGTAGCATATACTGTCAACAACCCATCACAGTCCCGTAGCATATACTTTCAACAACCCATCACAGTCCCGTAGCATATACTGTCAACAACCCATCACAGTCCCGTAGCATGTACTGTCAACAACCCATCACAGTCCCGTAGCATGTGCTGTCAATAACGCAACTCGGCCCCGTAGCATATACTATCAACAATCCAACTCAATCCCGTGGCATATACTGTTAACATTCCAACTCGGTCCCGTAGCATATATCGTCAACAACCCAATTCGGTCCCGTAGCATATATCGTCAACAACCCAATTCGGTCCCGTAGCATATATCGTCAACAAGCCAACTCGGTTCCGTAGCATATATCGACAACAAGCCAACTCGGTCCCATAGCGTATAATGTCAACAAGCCAACTCGGTCCCGTAGCATATACTGTCAACAACCCAACTCAGTCCCGTAGCATATAGTACGAATCCGGAATAATACTCTGAGCATAGTTAAGTGTAAAGCGGAGAGGGATCTCTGTTACGAAAAATCGACAGTGGCACCGAGCAAGTAGTTGGTTGAGACTGCAACGTTTCTGGTTGCTCTTCACAAAAGAACACACAATATTATAGATTACATATTTTGGCGTTTTTCAAAAGCTTTCACTGGATATAATTATAGTTCTTTTAACAATACACCTACTTTTCAACAGTTTTGTGTGTTACCTGCATTTAGTAGGACAAATGTGTGTATGTAACATTTGATTTTGCAATTAAAATAGGTTTTGGTGAAACATGTAACCGTAATATCGTTTTGCAGTCACTATAGGTCTGTTAAAGTCCCAAATCTTTTAAAACGAACTAGATTGAGATTAATTTCATACAACACTGTGTAGATTGTTTATATTTTGTAAAAGGGACCAAGTTAGGATTCGAAACTAGAAAATGAAGCCGTGGTGGATTTTAGCGTAAAAAAAAACATAATATCTGGTGTAAACTGGATGTGCTGCTATCATTTTCGAATACAGCAGTCAACGTTATCGGCATTTCCGGAGCGTTCCGAGTGTTGGAAGACCGCGGTAAAGTTTTGTCGCCTTAGTCTACGCAGCTATCCGCTCCTGCTTAAGACGAATGTCAGTTAATAGCGCCATGGAAATATTTGCACCCAAATGGGGGTTTTCCGGTACTGATATATTTGCAAATATATCAATTTATTTTAAAACATGAGATACGAAAATGTCGATTGAGTGGAAGCGAAAGTTCTGTTGCTGTAACAGGTTATTGATGTGGGCGGGTAATGCAAGTATTTATGACTGCTGAACTCCATTATTTCCAATGACGCAGCGCGTAAAGCGAATCGAAAGAATAACAGCGTCCCTTGCATTGTCTACTGTTGGTATTCATTGAAAAGCTCCCCTCCCCCACCACTTTCCAAAGCGAGGACAGAGGAAAACAAAATTATGACGATCCTGGAAACGAGCATGAGGAGGAACGGTTTGAACCTTTGTTGCTCTTTTATTATGATTATTATTTTTGCACTCAAATGAACATCGGCGCACGTATTGAACAAAAGAGGGACCGGAAACGGAAACTAGTCACGGACATGGAAATGGCGGCAGGAGTTCGGAGAGAGTGAGAGAGATATATAGAAGGATGAAAACTAATTTAAGGTTTCTTTCTGCATATATGATTCATGAAATTGAGAGGGAATATGCGTCTCTTTTATTTTTATCTGAAGAATGCGAACGAGTATATGGAGCGAATAACATCTGAACATCCATCATTTAAAAATGGACCCTTTGTGTTATGGAAACATGTGAAAGAGGGGTGTAATACTTTTCAATTAGGGCTGGAAACTACATTTCGGAAAGAGATATGATATTTCTCTTGAAATAAATATAATTTATAGCTCTTGAGCAATATATTACCTATATATTTAGCTTGTCAGTTTTACATTTCGAACACATTTGTCCTATCATCGAGGAATCTACTCCACATTTCTACTAAATCTTCTAACATCGGTTTTACTAATCACTAGATAGAAATTTATGTAGTTTTTGGCGGAGCCTATACTAGGCTGACCAATTATTCCTTATTTTGTGGTTGAATTCAACCCACATGCAGATTGTGACGCAAATACCAGTAGGTGTGCACTTGAAAGGTGTGCTATCTCCTTGGCTGGAACGAAGAGTTTGTACAACAAATTGCAAAACAAATGCATCGCAGCTCAATGGCATCATATTCGAAGGACAATGGGAAGTGTTTTGATTGACCGTTTATTCATAGGCAGGGCCGGATTTTTTTGTTATTAACAATAAACACGGAATGTAACTGAGAGATGCAACAAGAAATACATGCACGATTTGACAAATGTGACCGATTTATGGCTATAATTTTGTCGCGAAAAATGATTTTTTTCTGCGTAAATCTTTGTTTTTGCGATAAAAACGAAAAACAAAATGTCGTTTTTCAATTCGTTTTGAAGATTTAAGGTGTTAACGCACCAGTTTATACTACGTAATTATTATATTTTATGACCTGCAGGACCATCCATGATATCTGACAAGATTTTCACGAAATTTTGAAACATTCCGTTAAAATTACTTTCGTTTCCTTGAAGTAATTCCTGCAACAGAAAAATATCGGCCGCTTTGAAGCTAATAACAGAATAAACTGACGGTAATACGACCATAAGCAATGTACGATGCCGACTGGAAGCTTGTCTTCAGCCAAATTTTAATAACACCACGCCGCAGCTCAAGAGGGAGAACGATTACATAAGACATTAAAAATTACCACAAAATTTCTACCAATTTTTAACTATAAATACAATATTTTATAAATATCTTTTGCAAATTCCTTTAAAAATAAACATCAGTAAAACTTCGTCCTATCCATAGGATAATAATTATTCTGTACTCGTGAGTAGTAATAATTAATTAAAAGTATACAAACCCAAAAATGGAATGAATTATTTGGGTTGTGCATTTTCTCAAAAAAATGTAATATATGAAACATTATTTATTTTTAATTATATTTCCTAATATTAGAGGTGAGTTTCTTTTACGTTTATCCTTTTATGTTGCTTTAAACTTTCAAGATTTAACATGAGTTTATTAAAACCCTCTAAGGTTTATTTGTTTTACAAACAATTTCAATTTAGCTTGAAAACTTTGACCTCGCAATAAAGTAGTTTATAGGATACAAATTTACCTACACAAAATTTAAACTTGAAATGTTAAATATATTTTGAGATAGCTGTGCCTGAATATAAAAAATTACAACTTATGGGAAAATGCAAAAAAAGTAAACCACAAAAATTATTCACAAAATTATTCTGCGAATCTGAATTTCTATTGGCTTAGTGAGCAAATGTAGCTAAACGTGTGGTAAAAGTTGTCTCTCTCTAGCTTAAATTCAAGCGGAAATAATCCCCTTTGAAGCCACACCCCATATTTATGTGGAGACACCCAAAACACTTTCCAGTGCCCTTATGTAGCTTATAGCAAAACCTATACTAAGCTAGTTAATTATTCCTTATTTTAGGGTTTGATACAAGCTTAAACTTTGGTTTAAGCTTTACGAGTTTCACATTAGGACAATTATATTTGGCTTTTACTGATCTGGTTGTCCTGCATGATCTAGGAGTAACGCGCTAGCCTTTAGTTCCCAAGGCCGCTAGCGATGGAACTTTTTCGGGCATAAAATCCTTGGCATGGCTTTCTTCGGAAGGTAAGTAAAACCGGTGGTTCCGTGTGTAGACTTAAGGCACCTAAAAGAACCTCAAGCCTGATAGACGCCTCTGAGCAAAATTTCCGGTCTTTCACGCCAACATAGAATAAGACGCTATGATCCATTAAAGAATGACGCAGTAATTTGTATCGCAAATTATGTAAATGTCAAGAGTGATTATAGTGTGAATATGCATTATTGTGTGACATTGATTCGAGATGTTTGATGATTGTAAGCATTGTCGAGAAGTAAGTTTATACGACCTTACTGAAACTGACAATAATAGCGTGCAATAATGTAGCGAGGGGTGAGCTGTTTATCATTATTAGAGACGAGCAAATGACGTAATACTGGCGCGTTTTTCTTAGAATTTGCTGGAACATTTTTCCTAGAGCATATGTGTTCATAATTTTCATTGGATTAAAAATGGACGCTAATATTGGCTCGTTTTATTAACCAATAGCAGCTCGGTTATAATCTTTAGGCATATCGGGGTGTAGAAGTATAAAAAGGGCTAGGTCAGAGTCAAATTCGTCCAGTCCATCGGAAACATTTGTGCATTACACGTCGCTGAATACATCGCACAGTTTATCGATTCGCAGGTTACGCGTAGCAAATTTATAAAAAAATCTCAAGTGTTGTAAAGTTAATTACACAAAAAGTTGAAGTACGCGAATTAATAATGAGCAGTAAATAAGTTATTGTAACAGTTTCAGTTTGGCGAGTGTCAAGATTAATATGTGAAAGTGCATAATGTGTTACGACAATAAAAGTGTAAAACAAATTCTTCATCAGTGTTATCTTTGGATAAAAACTCCTTTCCGTTTACACACCTGTATAAGATAAGTGCTCGACCAAAAAGATCATCTCTAGCCGGAGGACAGTGAACCCAAAAATTAAACACAATAACAGGCGCTCAGTAAAAGATAACACGAAGTGACCGCGACAAATTGTCTTTTATACGTGCGGCAGATAAACAGTAGCATCTTTCAAACAAACACTAATACCATCGCAAATTGGCTACCACAACGTGGAGCTAACAAACTTAAATAAACAGATACCACCGCATATTTGGCTTCACAACGTGGGGCAAAACACATGTAAACACAAATGTATAATACCGTCGCAAGAAAGAAGGGGGGGAGGAAAGACAAATTTACTGAAGTAAGCAACTCGACGGAACAGTAAAGTTGTTGACTCTTGCGCATACGTATAGATGAATTTCCATCGTTTGTTTATGGTGACACTGTTCCTTAAATAAGCAGGTTATCCAGCAACATAGAGTTAAACATCACCGAAGGTCAAAACGTATAACTTCGCTTCCCAAAAAGCCATTATTCTCCTAGAAATTGTAAAGTGGGATAAGAATATAATAGAGTACAAGCAATAGCACAAGCTACTACAGTGATAAAAACCAAACATGGGGAAACATTACAATACGAATGGTGCATTAGAATAATGTGAAATAATTTTCATAGATCTGTAAGTTTTGAGATGCTGGAGAAATCTCCAGCTGGGGTTAGCTGTTTTCACTTGCATAGTATAACCTCAACGCTAAGAGAAGCATTATTTCTGACGAGATGAGGCCGTCTTCTCTCACCACTAACTGGGGGGGGGGGTCTGTTGGGCTCGATCTCCGATGCTTGTTGTTAGGTCCCCCGGTGTTGGCACTTTCTTGCTTACTAATTTACAAACCCAGGGGCATCCTCTCAACAATTTTACTGAGGGACATGTCCCACCAAATATCCAAAACAGATCTCTCATTAAACAGTGAGTTGCAAAGGGTTATCCTTATTTCAGATACAGAGTTCAGCGATAAACAAGATCACTGATGACGCAACCTAGCTTTCAGTTAACATCGGATCAGAATCGGAACACACAAATACTGAATTGTTCTTGTATTGACACATCCGTTGTTTCATCCCCTGTTACAGAAAAATATTTTGTAGGCTTAATATCTGCGATCGTTTTCGAATTAAAGTGTGATGCAAAATGCAATCCATTTAGTATGTTGTGAGAAATCCACTTATAGGAATCGTGTTGCATCCATTTTTTGAGTTCGTGACTCTCCTCATAAAGCAGCCCTTAGAATTACTTTTATCATCTGCATGGCAAAAGATTAAAGTTCCTTTTAGTCCCCTAAACGTCATACATTATTATCGTGAAGAAGCCAGGAATTTATCCCCTTCGTTCGGTAGCATACGCATTTTGAGACAGTAACTATGGTCTTATGTATACATATCAGTAATAATGTAAAATAATAGTAATAAGCAAAATACTTGTTGTGTAATTGTATATGAAGTATAAGTTTTATACATGTGTAAGGCTGTAATTGGAGCTGTGGGACACTTGTATAAAGCAGACAAACAAAATTTTTCTTAGAATTAGGGTGCAGGCAAACCGACTTGTAGGGGGATGACACAATAGCAGAATCTGAACCATTGTGAAGGAGAAAGTGACGAGCTAGCTCAACGAATATTTTTGAAGAAAGGTCACATGTCTGGGAACAGCGAATGATGGCCTGTTAAGTTTTTGAGAATGTTCAAGCCTGAAGGAACGCAGCCAATAAGATTTTAAGAAGAATATGTTTAAATGTTTGAAGTTAAGAAAAGTTAGAGATAGCGTCCCCAATCCTAAGTCAACTTTTGGTGTAAAGTGTAATGATGTACAGAACATACATGTAAGCTCTCCGAAGCGGGCGTTACTAATTACCTCACATAATGTAGTGAGAACGTAAAAAATATATCAATTTAAAAATGCAAGTTATTATAAGGGGAACGAGGTATAGTTTAGGCACTTGTGTTAAATAGTACTATTATTAACCCAGAACGTATAAAAATAATACTTTGGTTGCCACATTACCTAGTTAAGGAATCTTATACAGCTCCAACAAACTCGGCTATTACTGAAGTAACGGTGTACCTTCTTACTAAAGCAGAAAATGTGTGTGTAATTAATGTATTGTGTTTCTCTACTGATTTAGGCATGCGTTAGTGTTGTTACTACTTACCTTCCTTCCCGTACCAGACCTTGATAAGGTACACATGCTCTACCGTACAACAGGAGCCGTAGCAAGAAGTAAAATAACATCATTCACAATTTAATAGTAACAACCTAAACACTAAAATAACCATCAGAGATAATATATTAATTCATATATTAATATATCAACATGCGAACCTACTGCGTGTTAGGCTACCAGCTACAAGGAGTATACGCCAATTTATAAGCAAGAATGAACCTTTTTAGTGAAATGAAATGATAATCGAGAAAGGAAATTTGGGAAGGAAATCTTCCAGGTCTAAGTTTAGGTACCTCCCCGGTGCCAGTTATGAGGAAAACCTGCCAAAATCTCTTCAGGGAGCACTGCTTTAGCGGGATTTGAACCACAGACCTACCGATCATGAATCCATGTTATAGCGTCCTTAGCCATATGTAGATAGGGATGAACTGAAACCCAACACTTCGCAAGAAAACAATGAGGTAAGACCTGACAAACCTAGCATTATTGCTTTGTATACCATGTACATAGTAGGCAGAGAATCTATTGTATTTTATCCAAAAATTCCATACCGAAATTTTACCGGAAATGCATGTTTTGAGGCTCCTGATTACAAACAACACATTTTTAGAAAAAGGTCCGTATATATGTGAGTGCGCCTATGTCTGAACAGCATAACTCAAACGAAAAGTCGGATAAATAGCGAACTTAGTAATTAAGTCCAATATCCTACAAAGATGCGACACCAACATTTTTAAGGAAATCCCCCACCCCAAACTACCCCTTATATGAAATATATTTCGAAATGTTCAAGTTTCTGAAAAATTGTCCTAATGCTTTTGATTAAAATTCAATGTATTAAGGATATTTATATGAAAAATAAAACGTACATATTGGATATTTTGAAAATAGCCTGTGAAGTCCTCTTCTTTCAAATAACTTTTTTTTGCGACATAAATCATCCGGTATTAATGGTTTGCATTATTCAGTACGTTGTAATTATTTTCAAGTTTCGTCGACATTGTTTGTTTGTTTGTTGTTTTTTTACTTTCTCTACCATGTACATAGTAGGTAGAGAATGTATTGCACTTACCCAAAAATTCGATACCGATTTCACTGAAAATATCTGATTTGAGGACCCCTAAATCCAAAGAATGAATTTTTATGAAATTATCTGTCCGTGTGAGTGTGTGTGAGGGTGCTATGTGTGTGTTTTTGTGTTTGTGAACAGCATAACTCAAGATAAATACTAAACTTAGTATTTAAGTTCAGTATCTTCCAAAGATAAGACACGAAGATTTACAAGAAAGTCCCCAGCCCCAAACTAAACTTTACATGGAACATTTTTCAAAATTTTTGATTTTGTAAAGCACATTTTATTGAAATATTATATACATTTTGTCAAGTAGAATTTTTAATATATCTTGAATTTTCTGTAAATAGTCTGTGAAATCCTGTTTATTTGAAAGGAGTTTTATATAATCTCGTATAACTTGTAAACGTTATACGATAGACGAAAACGTACTTCACAAAAATGGAGATCTCTTTAAACTCATAATTTATTTCAATACATTTTTTGTGGCATCATCCATTTCCGAGAATCAGTTATTAATGTTTTAACTTGTTCATTTTTTTTAGGTTCTTACCTACTTATAACCTGCTTTTTATTAGAATTCACTGTCAATTTTAAAATTGATCCACTGCTAGTATGGAATTTTGAGGCCAGCGCATAGCTTCCGGTTCTTCAGCGTTTGACTGTCGCTGCTCCCTTTGCATCCATAACGAAATGTATAATGTAGCTATTTCTCCAAAGATTTATCTGGGTTAAAATGCAGTAGACAGAAAAATAAACTAATTTGTATACCTACTAATAAACAATACATGGTAGAGAATGTTATCTTAATATAACACATTAGATTTTTTTCTCGTTTACATGGAAAGAGTGTGGTATATTAAGGCCAGCATATAGTGTCAATTTTTAAACGCTTGACTATCATTGTTCCTTTTGCATTTATAAGAAAAGGTGTAATTTAGCTATTTATGCAAAGATTTATCTTGATTAAAATGAAGGAAAAAATGTAAGCTCTTTTTGGAATAATTTGTATACTCAATAATAAATATATAGGCAGGAAACGTCGAGTGGATGTAACAAAGCAGGGTTTAGTTTATTCAAAGTTTTAATGAAAAATTTATTTAATTTTCAAACAAAAGCAAGCACTTGTGCTTCACTATCTATGATTGAATGTCTTTTAGTTTAGTATTTGAACCCAATATTTTATTAATACCCGACTGTACTGCACAATTCTGACCTCTTTCCACAAAAATCGATGACTATGAACCGTTTCATCCCTATTTCGACGTTTATCTGGACAAGCCGAATAATTTAAACCATAAATCGATATTGACATCTTCAGATGTAATACTCTAAATGTCTGTTCCTATAAGAAGGAATGGATGGTATTTATCTGACACAAACGTGTTAGGTAATATATCTTGAGGGAGATGCTATCAGTTACTTTTGCAGACCCGGATCTTCTGTAAGACAGAAGTCTCTTACATGATTGATAGACATGCAAATGTACCTTTGGGACACATCTACTTGACTAACAGAGAAGAATCTGTAATGGAAACCCACCGCTGTACCGTCAACCAAAGAGGATTCGACTTGTGAGAGGCGTCGGCTTAACCCCACCTTTCGAAGCGACATAAGATAAATTCCTTTAAATTTTTAAAAAGCGTCTTGAGATACAGCGTCTGTTGTTTTGCTCCTGTTGTGGACCGGATACCAACATCTGGACAAGAATTCAATCTTATCCGCCTTCTTAAGACTTTTCGACAAGAAAGAAGAACTTTCTACATTATACATAAAACCTTCAGCGCCATTGTACTGTTCGGAATTCGATATCAGCACAATGGTGACAGATAATCCATGTCGTTTTCCTTACTTCCAGCTTGTATTTTAATGTATAACACATTAGTCTATCACAGTCCAGTGCAGGTAATTCATCTATTCCTTAAACTGTGTGTAACTGTGAAGGAAACATTATCCTAGGTACAAAATCTGGCTGCAAAAGATACTTTGATGACCCCGAGGGTTCCGAAATATAAAAGAACGTCCACGAATTTTCAGACGAAAGATCAATTATAATAGCAATGCTAATACAGAAGTAGTATAAAGATGTACCATTGGTTCGAATCCCGAAATTGTCGTAAGGTATCAGAGATTTATTTTCTGGTTCCTTCCTCTCCCCTATTTTGGTGTCCAGTGGGAATGAAATCCCTGTCTATGATATACATTATGCTTGATTGAGAAGCTTTCCAATTGAGAGATGTGTACGTTATAGCTAAGAGACCGTGTGTTCGATTCCAGGACAGTTGTAAGAGATCGGTTCAATTTTTGTTTTTGGTTCCCTTTGGTTCCTTTACCTCTCTCTATCTCTGGCGGGTACTATGATTGGTTGAAAAGTTGCTCAATGAGTGGTTTAAATATGTTTTAGCTCAAAGACTCGGGTCTCGAGAAGCAGTAATGTAGTTATGTACATTTCTTCCCCTACCATTTTCCGTGTTTCAAAAAATGTTTCCCCCAAGAGCAGATCCAGAGGGAGGGCGCGCGCCCCACTCGCCCTCCCCTCACCAGCAAAACATTATTAAGAATATACAGGCTTAAACATTGTGTTATACCGTGTCATGGTGTCAACGTGTCATAAATAGATTTGTTGGGCAAAAAAATTGAAAGAAGGGCTTTATCATTTAAGTAAAAATGTATGTAGAAAGGAAGTTGGTTTTGTTTTCCATAAGGCAATTCGTTTTTTAAAATGTGAACAAAATACTAGAACTTTTTTACTTGTGCATTACTTCACAACCATTTTAGTATATTTTCCCTGCTGCAATACCTTTTATGTAGCGGTTCAAGATGAATAAGTATTGTTAGTACCAGATTAGTATTTTTATTTTGTCCCTTTTGGGATAAGGGACAAGCTTATTCTGTCTCCTAAATTTTCGAAGACAATTTTTTAAAACAGTTTGGGGTAGGACTCTCAAACCATCCTGTGTGCTCCCCCCCCTTAACGGATATCCTGGATCTGCCCTTGCTTTTCCTGCCTGTGACGTGGATTGTTCCAATGAGATATACGAGAGAATTAGCTCAAGGCATTATGTTTGAACTTCGAAAGGTTGTATTTTTTAAAGGGTCCCTCTTTCTTGATAGCAGTTTGCATATCCCTCACTCTGAACTTCCCCTTTCCTCACCTGTCCATTGTGTTTTAAACTCGAAGAAACACAGGCGTTGGTAGAGTAATTTTCGTATCAAAGGATGCCTAATTTACGTCTTCGGTTTACAAATGTTACGACTTCCTCTAACTTACACTGGAAACCAATTGCGTTTGGTTTATTAATTGTTTAGAAAGAAATGTGGATTTGCGTATCAATTTCTTGGAAATGTTACGTACTGATTCGCCGCCTTTACGTGATAAGTGTATGCCACCTATAGTCTTTTGGTTGACCAATTGGTAATGCGTTCTCCCTCTCTTCCCCCTTCCTCTCCTCTCTGCCTCCTGTCTTTTAAACTCAAAGGCACACCCACATTGATACACCAGTTTGCAAATCAAAGGATCCCATGTCAGCTCCTCCCCCTCCATTTTCTAGCTCATAAATCCCTACAGCAGGTAGCTTGCAAAGGAAATTCACCGAGTTGAACGACTAATTTTTAATTGCGAACCAATTTCTGAGAAATCCTATCCATTTTTTTATATCCCTCTCCTCTCGTAGATGAATTTATTGTGAATGGTTGAGCACTGATTAGCTGTGCACTCGTGTAGTCTTATCTTTGGGAGACACTTGAAAATGGTACATATTTTTTAAAGTTTGTTGGCAGATATCTATTTCAAAGAGTATGTTCATGTAAAATAATGGTGTAATGTGTATTTGGCTGTGCTAAGGATTCAGACGTAATTATGTTTTTATTCTTTTGGTTATGTAAGTAAACTTTATGTGCACTTTGACAGAGAGGTATGCTGTGGAAAGTCATGTTAAAATTGCACGAATGCCTATTTGCACGCTGTCTCTAAACCAGCTCTTCCACGTCGCGTTAATAAACTGAAGAGTGAATCAATCAACCCTCTCTGGCATTAAAAAATGTTGGCACTCCACCCTTTAGTCTTCTGCCTTATTTCAAAGCTCCTAGCTTTACCAGCATCTGGAATTTAATCAGTATATAAAAGTAGTGCATTGCTGTACTCCATCAGCCCATTAATTTAAGGACATAACAAACCTTCCATTTAAAATAATAGGACTGAGAATAGCACATGCTTAAATCAATATGACGAAAAAAGGCTTGCATCTTTCAATATGCTAATAGCACGGAATAATATGGCTGCGCGGTAACGTGTGAGGTTTGAATTCGCAGGTTCCATGTTCGATTCCCTCTGACGTAGGTTTTTCGTCGTTTTCCCTGCACTGTAGGCGAATACTGGTGTGGTTTCTCACCACGATTTCCTTTCCATCATTTCCCTTTCATTCCATATCCTTCTCATATTTCAGATGTGCTTTTAGGTTTCATGGCGTATGGCGGTGCCGGGCAGATGGCTCAAAGGAAAGACTACTCTTTCTTGGTCGACGAGTCGTTCATCGCCCTCTCTAGGCAGCTCCTGCAGTGGGATAGTTCTTCGAACCGGAACTGTTAGGGACTTCTACGCGTCTCTCTGGCTAGTCTGTCTGCCTGGCCTTTAGCCTCTTGTGGTACTTCACTTCTTAATTCCTTCCTCCTGGGGTAGGCACAGTAGATCTATGTAAATTGTAGTGCGCTATGAGGTGTCCCTCTGGTTTTAAGCCTATATCTATACCTTTAGGTCTCGTCTAATGACATATAAGAGAAAGTCTGCTAGCTAATTTTAAAAACCCATTAAAAGTAGGTATATCCATTGAAGTTGATTCTGACAACCCACACTCTATCATTAGAATGCTAAGAAATTTTGTTGTGTCATGATACCGTAATTATTGACAGGAAAATACAAATATTGACATAAAGGAGTATTAGTAAGGTAAAGAAATAACTGCAATAAATAATTTCCCTATATTAAACCAATCAAGAATTTAATAAGCTTCAGTTGAAAGGATTTGTCCAGGGAAAAGGTCATTAGTGAGTCATGCTAAGCAAAGTCATTAGCGACACCCGAAAGAGCTAACGCGTTAGTGTAAAGATTCCTGGAATGTAGTTAGGGTTATAAATTCAGTACTTTTGGAGAGTCACGAGACAGACATTCTGTGAAAGAGAAAGGAAATGAAATTCTGAGATTCGAGGAGGTATGACCTAGTAACAGTGTTACATATGCATATGTAAGAGCTTTAAGATTAGAGCGCATATGAAGGAACCTTAGTGGGTTATTTCTAAGGAGCTTAAGTAATGAGTGAGCGTATACTGCTAATATTAACGTCTTGCCTTTCGTTTCTTTGTTTACAGTCTTAGGGGTTACAGATTTTACGGTGATCGACAGTTCGGAGCGCCTATGACCGCGCTGGGTTATCAGTTATTTAGCAGAAGGCGCGAGGGATTTTGCCAGTAAGCATTTTAGCGAATTACGGCAAATTACGCTTCTAGTTTATTTTATTACTTTATTACGGAAACAGTTATTTCAAACCGTAAAATTGATACCGCAGAAGTTAGGATTTAAGTTTCGAGTTTTGCGTTTCATAATCAGTTTCTTTCTTGGTCTTCAAACGATCGGCAACTCACTTCAATAGCTCATGTATTAGATCACATTAAATTTCTCAGTCAATTTAAACTGCTTTTATCCCTTAAAAATACGCCCAAGCATACCCTGAGAGACAGATCTGGTAGCCAACCAGTGTAGCAGCAGGCAGAAGAATCAATAGCAGTTATTGAAGCAAAGGGTGCGGCTTCAAAAAGTGACGACCATCGTCCGGCTTCAAAATCGGCAACATCACGAGGCTGGAAACGGCTCCAGTCAGCACGTGAAATCACGGTACCTATGTAAACGGATCCTTCCCTAAAGCAGGGTAGGGCATTGTAATGTTCTATCAGCTTATTTATCTAAAACACTTACTTTTAGTTTTAAGGGTTTCTCCACTCTTCAGCAGTTGCCCTGTATTCCTATTCGCCCTTATTCCCGATTGGACAAGTCATCCTCCTCCAGGCACCGTCATTCATCATTCTATCAATCTGTCCTCTCCAGGTTGCTCTTGGTCTACCTCGCTTTCTTCCATGAGGTGACCATTCTGAAAAGGTTTTAGGCCACCTACCATCCTCCTTTCTTTTCACATGCCCATACCATTGAAGACCCCGCCTTTCAATTCTCTCCACCACTGTTTCCTCCATATCCATCATCTGTCTCGCCTCTTCATTTCTCCTTTTTTCCATCCTTGATACTCTAGCACTACGCCTTATTATATACATTTCATCCATTGATGAGTGCTGATCTTGGCAGTGGAAATGGAAATGAATGAAATAAATGAAATATCTAAAACACCAAGCGTCAGAAAACACTGTGCGTGTGATAGTTACTTGTATATGTGAAAAACCCTACATATAAAACACAACTGCATCCCGAGCTATGAAAAATGTCCGTTCTACAATGCATTTCTAAAACTACTCCCCTCACAGGCAGTTAAAAGCCTTCTACAATAAATTATTATTTTCCTTCATAGGTAAAAACATATTTAATAAAGATATTTATTTCCGGTACATACACACACATACAAATGTAATATCTGTTCGATGGCATGTTAACAAGAAAACACCATTGACATTGTAGGCTGATATAAAAATATTGTGTGTTCCATTCACAGTATTTTCTGTATCATTCAGTATTTGTTAGTGGGTATAAAAGCTATGCCTACAAAACTTTGTTTTTTTGTCTACTTACTTTTAATGGAGATAAATCTTTGCAGAAATAGGTGCATTACAGATATCGTTTGGATACAAAGAGAGCAGATATAGTCAAATGTTTAGGACCTGAACGCCCCACGATGGCCTTAAAATTCCATACTATTCTAGTAAAGAACAACTGAATGTTGACAGGAATTTAAAAGAATGACTTAAGTGTCTTGAACAATGAGAACCATCAATAATGTATAGTTCAGAATTAGCTAATGTTACAAAAAATTTTCTGAAATAAATTAGGTGTTTTAAAGAGATCTATATTATTGTGTAGTACGTTTTAGTCTATCACTTAACTTTAACCAGCTATTCAAAATTATACAAAGTTCCATTTCAATACGAAGACTTTAAGGCTACTCCCAGAAAATTCGACGTATACATTTTATTTATCATGTAAACAACATTAATACATAATATTTTAATCAAAATCTTTAGAATCATTTTTACGCTACACAACGTTTTGAAAAAAAAGTTGGATGTAAATGGTAATTTGAGATAGGTTATATTGTAGAAAATCTTCGTATCGCATCTTTGGAAGCTACTAAACTTAAATACCAAGCTTTGTGTTGATCCTACTTTTCCTTTTTGAGTTATGCTGTTCACAGACACACAACACACACACTGGACATTTTTCTAAAAGCGCTTTATTTTTATTCAGGGTGCCTCAAAACATGTATTTGCGGGGGAAATCTCGGTATCCAATTTTTGTGTGGAATGAAATAGGTACCTTCTCTACCATGCATATGGTAGAGAAAGTAAAAACCTATATAAAAGTCTTACATTAAACTTTAAGGGTAAGCCCGTCGTCCCATCCGTTCAAAAAATGTACTTAAAACACCTCTATTATAACAGACTTTAGCTTTGCAGTTGTCTTTCTATCTATCTAGATAAAAAAGATGAAATTGGAGTCCACGGGTAAAATAATGCCGATTATTTAATACCAGCTCAGACGTTCGCGTCTGTGGTCTGCATTCGGGAGGTAGTGGCTTTCATTCCCACAGCCGACCTTCCTGACCCATGGGTTTCTACGGGGGTTTCCCCTGGTTACTAGGCGAGAAGGTTTTTTGACTTCCCCTCATTCCCTCTCGTTCCATCTTCCTCTTTCACGTTACAGGTTGGCACCGGGGCTATGTGTCGGGCGACTGCGGACAGATGGTGCAGATGGCTTGAGTATTGGAACTTCTTCTCGACCTCGTCAATGAGGTCCGCTCGCGTCCCCGCTGCTAGGTCGAGCTTTCTCCATTCTCCGCTGGAGGAGAGCCTGTGTCACCCTCCGGTGGCTTGGAGGGCTGCCTTGAGCGCTTTTCGGCTGGATGGTCAAGCTTGTAACTGTTAGTGACCTCTGTGCGTCTCTGTCGCCTGCGTCGGCGGGTCCTGCAGCCCATACGTCACCTGCGGTTCCTTCAACACATCCGATCCTCCCGTGGGTGCACAAGAAATCTCGATGTGTTAGGTGCCCTCTCCGTAGCGTAATCCCAATAATCCTAATATTATTTAATAGCCATACACACCAGCAATAACAACTCTGCTATCTAGTTTTAAACAATATACAGTCCATTTCGTGTGAAAAAGTTTGTCCGTTTAATACATTCTTAATTTATTAAAATAATAAGACGCATTTCAATGCATTCATGCTTTAAGTATTTCAAGCAACGTGGATTCTCTTCCTCTCTTTCTCAAATTAAAACGCAGCTATACGATGTCTCTAAGGTAATTTCTAATAAGCTTACACACAAGACTTCCCCTCTTTTCACACAGGAAATTGTATTCTCTGCAAGCACAAAAAGTTTATGTTGTAAAGCGACGTCGCACACAATGTGTTTACTAGCCCTTGTTACAGATCAGTAAGGAATCTACAAGCTTTCACCACATACAGAGAAGCAAGATTAAAGTACTTATAATTTCTACTTCCTGTTGATAAGCATCAAAATGCGAAATCGGAATGTGCCAGCAGCTATGATCCAGATAAAAGGTGAATAGTAAGTGTTTTTCCCTCGCACTGAAGCTACCGCTCGGCTGCTCGTGCGCCGGCCGCCTCTGCTCGATCTACCGATGAAACAGTTATAATACAACCACTTCACGTTCTCATAGTTATAATTATAATGATAATAAGAGCATACCTTATCATAAGAGATAATGAAAATATCCTACTCTATACACACATTTGACATCTCAGGCAGTTTTCATTCACACTCGAGAGTTCAATATGTAAAGTTGGGTGGATTTCTCGTCTGATGTTTTATTTTAGTTCTTTCAATGCATGGTGGTGCATTGCATATACTTTATTTTTAAAATTCCCCTGTAGACAAAAGTCCCATGAGGATCTATCTTCAAAAATTTACTAAAGTACATTTAACAACTACTCAGTGGAATTCTTTGAAGCAGAGTCTAGGTAGAAAAATCCATAGACACATCAAACGTTCGGTAGCTGTTCAAAAAGTGGTGTGTGTATGACATTCCTGAACCTCTCTGCACTTACTGTTTGTTAAAAAAATAATCTGATGTGATATATTTACTTGAGTTTCTCTATCCTCTATCGTTTATTAGTGGGTATACACACTATTCTTACTAAAGGCTTATTTTGTTATCTACATTTTAATCCAACGCTAAATGCTGGCCTTAAAATTGCATACTCCTTCTATTGAATAGCTTGAAACATATGTTGATCCATCGGACTTCGAATTACAAAGTATTGAACCATTAATAACGGATATCTTGGAAATTGCTAATGGTACAGAAAATGTTATTTAAAAAGAAAGTGTGTTTCAAAGGGATCTACAGCTTTTGTGTACTATGTTTTCGTCTATCGTTTAACGTCTAGCAGCTATATAGGATTGTAGAAAATTCCTCCCTATTGAAGACTTCACAGGCTATTTTCAGAAAATTTAAGATACGCATTTTATCATCTAAATCTTTACTGTATGGAATTTGAATCAATGTCGTTAGAGATTTTTTACAAATTAAATATTTCAAAAATTTTCCATGTAATTCGGTAGTTAGAGGACGAGGATTTTCTTGAAAATCTTCTTATCTCATTCTCGGAAGATACTGAACTCCCTCGCTCCCACTCCGACAAATACAAACACACACACACACACACACACACACACACAGACGGGCATGTTTCCAAAAATGCTTTATATAAATTCAGGGGATCTCAAAAGGTGTACTTTCGGTGAAATCTAGCTATCGAATTTTTGGGTGGAATGCAATAGCTTCTGTACCTATTATGTGCGTAGCAGAGAAAGTAATATAGGTCCTATTATTACGTATGCATTTACTGCAAACCAATTTTTGCATCATGAAAGAGAATCTCGTGTGTAAAATCGGGTTTCTCTGTAACCCAATATCTATTATTTTGCGACGAAACATCATAACTATATAGAAGATGGACAATTTAAGTTGAGACTATACAATATCTCCAAAACTAAACACTGTAAAAATAAATGTCTTGAGTAAAAGTTGCTTGATATTATGGGGGAAAGTAAATGCCATCTCTATCATATTCTATTGGGTTGTCTCAAAGTTCCTTCGCTTTGCTCGCAAGTACCATCTATAGCGTCTGAAAATCCTGAACGCTCTGTACATTCAAGTTATAGTTTCTTAACCACCCCAACAACCAGACTCGCTATTGGATATGTCAGTGTGTTGTGATTGACTTCGATGGAACAGCATAAACTTGTGTTTAAAAACTATGGAAAGCAAAAAGGAACATTTCCGACATCTTATGCTGTTTTACTACCGTAAGGGTAAAACCGCCTCACAAGGCCGGCAGAAAATGTTTGGTATCAAACCTCGATCTGGTTACGGACGTGGAAAGAATTATGAAAGAATAGTCAACGATCCACGAATGACAACTCGGGTGTTGGCATTGGAGCTCAATTTAGGTCGCGCTACCGTGGCCAGGAACTTGAAAAAACTGGGTGAGTGGAGCGAATTTGATTCAGCGCGCTTCCATCTGTGGTTCCTTACTGAGAGCAATTAGAATGATCCTTTTCTGGAACTGCTGTTAACTGGAGATGAGAAGTGGGTTGTGCACAACAGCGCCCGAAAGAGTAAATCATGGCGCAAGAAAGGGCAGCCACCACTATCGGTTATTACACCAGGGCTGCATCCGGGAAAGGTTATGCTATGCAGTTGGTGGTTTTTTAAAGGAATACTATATTACGAACTTCTTCCGAATAATGAGACTATCAATTCCGAGAAATACTGTTCTCGGTTGGATCATCTCAAGGCAGCAATTGAAGAGAAAAACCGGAATTTGGAAACGATGTCATCTTTAACCACGACAACGCCAGACCACATACCTCTATGGTGATCCGTCAAAAGTTGCGTAATTTTGAATAGGATGTGTTACACCAAACACCGTATCCAGACATTGCCCTATCCGACTTTCATATATTCTGTCGTTTTACTTCCACGACTTCCTAATTTAAAATTGGCAACTTATTCGTATAGTAGCTGCATTGTGGAGTTGTGAACTTCTTCAGAAGTCGATGGTGTGCCAGCCGCTTCATGCTCTCTTTTGTATTCAGCTCTGAACACACACGCTTCGTAATTCATTCCTGCTTTGTGTGTGACGGCTAGAGATTGTACATTTCAAAAGTAGAGTACGGACCTTTAGACTCTTTATGGTCATTATGTGCATACTACTGCTGGCAAATCACTGGGAACTGCAGTATTACGCACGATTGTGTTCTGTACTTCATTGTGTTCCTTCAGTTTTAATTCTTTATTACTACTTATGACCTTCACAACATTGCGTCTGTTAATAAATATTGAATATATCTACTAATTTGGTTTAATTTAATGTTCAGTGTATTATTACATTTCAAACACATATAGTTTACATTAATTAATCTATTTATAAGTAATTTGTCTCTGTTGCCACAAAGCACATGACATTGGTAGGTAAAGGTCGGAAACCAGAGAGAGCACCGAACGCAGCTTATACGATCTCTTATGCTTTTACCGTGACCCCTATGAGGGGGGGGGGGCCACGGAAGAAGCCCGACGGGTGACCAGATCAGGATGACGACGGGCGCAAGCATGGTGGGTCCTTAATGTTTTCAGAGTAAACTATCCGAAGCGTCCATGTCCACCCAAAAATCCCTACCTTCGAGATACCCCGAAGAACGCCTGCTTGAAAGCACCCGGAGGCGAGTCCTTACTGAGCTGTCCCTGGAACGACTTCAGAAAGAAACCGCACAGCCACCGCCCAGCCGCAACCCGCCGAACACCATCGCCTGATCCTACAACCCTGAAACATGACGAAGAGTATGTTAGGCACAGGAAAGAGAGAGAGAAGGTGGTGGTGGTGGTGGTGGAAGATGAACCACTCCAACATCCGGGGAAACCATGAAAAACACATGCGTCAGCGTAGGCTGTCGTGGTGATCAAACCCGGATCCTCCCGAATGCGAGTCGTATGTATTACCTCGGTTCCACCTCGCTTGGTCTACGAAATTGGTAAACTGGATGATTTTGTATAAATTTTCGAACTCTAATTTGACATAAAAACGTGATACTGTAATATTAGTACAATAAAAAACAAATATAATAAATACTCCATAATTTTGTCGGATTTGACTGCAAGTGGTATGTAACACTCTTAACACGCATATTTTTTATTGTAAAATATAAGCCTCAGCTGTAGAGTTCGTTCGACTCCACATCAAAAATCTTCTGTAACTATCCTTCTAAGTGAAAGAGAAAATGTTAACTAGGCGTAGTTTCTACTTTCAGAATGCAATTGCGTTCATTAAAGCAAGATGCGAAACTGCCCTTCCACCTATCCCTTATCATCATAAATTTTTACGTCGGTTTTCTCAGTATCAGTGACACTGGTCAACCTGAGCCCAAAGTTGACAGCTTAAAGTCCCGTGTGTGGGATGTGTTCGAAAGCAGATTTAATGACTAGTAATACCGCAATTATTAACGGGAATATACAAATAATTAAATCAAAGTATAGTTAAAATAGCGAAATAATTGCAATAAGTAATTTCCGGGTATTAAATCAATGTATAGTGTAACAAGTTCGAGTTCAAATGTTTGTCCAAAAAGACGAAAGTAATTAGGAAGTCAGGTTAGCGAAAGTCATTAGTATCAGCTGAAGTAGCAAACGCTATAGCTTCAAGATTTCTGGGAACCCAGTTTAGAATTAAATTCAGTACTTTCCGAGGTCACGTAGCCAGAATTCTGGAAAAGAGAAAGACACTTAATGTTCCGAGATTTTAGACAAGCCCTATGGTAACAAAGTCGAGAGACACACTTAAGAGTTCAAGTATTAGCCAGGGCGTAAAATAATGTTGCTGGCAGTAATTTTAATGCAGGCGGAGCTAAAAGTAATAAAGGCGTGCAATTTTTAATCGGAGAGATACTCTCCCCGGCACTGGTAATTACAGTTGTTCGTGCACACCTTCATGCAGACCGTTGTGCATACATTCTCTCTCTCTGGTACCGTCACCGGTACGTACTGCTCGTGAGATATTTTAAGTGTCTAATGATGCGCTTGTGTGAATGGGATTTCGCGGCTATTGTGACAGGTCTCGCCGCCAAGCATTTTTGCGACTTACGGAAGATATGCTACTGGGGTCTTTTATTGCGGAAACAGTTCATTCAAATCGTAAAACTGATACTGTAAAGGTTAGCAGGTACAATAATTCACTTATTACAATTTCGATTGCTACAATTCAGAGCCAGTCTATTACTTCATCTCAGACGGTCGACAACTCCAATTACTCAAGTATTAGTCCACAATAGATTTCTCTTTCAATGTAAACTGGTGTTGTCCTTACAATACATCCACGCATACCCTGAGGGAAAGTACTCATAGCTTTACCATTGGAGCAGCCGGCAGCAGATAAACACCAGATATTCTCGGACTACGAGAAAAGGTGGTAGCAATATGCGTTATAACTTGCAAAGATATACATATTTGTTCTATTCTTCAGAATTTCGAATAAAAATTTTTGATATGCATCACTCAAATAGCTTATATATGACTTTCAAAATAAAGAAAGCATTATTTTCACTACTGCTAATGCTGTTGGTTATGGTGAGTAACTTGGCTGTGGATCGTTAATCGTTGGCTCAGGTATTCCCAAAAGTCTTTGAAGTAACCGTGAAACTCTGTGATAGAAATGTTGTGCTTGTGGCTTAGGTTGCTTAGAGAAAGAGCAATAATTGGAGGGATAAATGCTTCACACATTCAACGCCTTTGTTCGTGAAAAAAAAACGTGATCCAAGTTTTATATTGACGCTTTTGATTCCGCGGTTTAGCGTGTACACATAAAAACAAAAGAAAAATATGGAACCTTAGATTTATATTTTCCAAAATTAAGTTTTTAAATATTTTATGTACTATTCGGCACCGATATGAGTGCCTTTGGTGAGAAGAGGAACTAAACAATTACGGAAAAAATGGGCGGAGCATCGGAAGTACAGTCAGATATTGCATTTATGCACATAGCCCGCAAATGTATTACGGTTTTCATTGTGCAACTGCACATTCCCCTATCGCCTTGACCTCCATTCCGTCTGATCCGTAAGTCGCTGACGTTGCATATTGTCAACAAGAACACTGAAGTCCTCCACCAAGCGCACTCAGTCGTGGCCGACTACTATCCATCTTTTAGGATACCTATCAAAATGCAATGCATGCTTCCATACACATACGCATAAACACACAAAAAACGGCTGTTTCAAAACTTTATATAAAAGATGTGTAAAACAGAGGATGGGTTAACACTGTAAGAAGAGAAGCCAAGCGTGTACTGAAAATGAATTTAGAGAACCCATATGAAACTCATACAATTTTTTTGAGAACTGCTTCTGGTAATTATGCAGTTTACATGATAAAACCAAACAAGGTAGGACAGTTAACAAGGGAAACTGTATTCTCCAACAAAACACGATTAAGGATATCAGAGTTACGGACCGATGGGTTAATAACAAAAACAGAAATTAGAAAGGACAGTGTGTTTGCAGTAGGCAGAGCGCTTGTCGGCCACACACGGAATGGGATTATCCCTTCATGTACCCTTCCCTTAGGACCTCCATCACCAAGGATTGCTGTGGGCGACAACGCTGCGAGAGGGATTTCTGAGGCTTAGTTGATGCAAGTCCAAAAATATTGTGTCTTGAGCTCTTTCCGTCCTTGCTCTAGCGGACGTAACAGCACCAATAACTAAAACTTCTGACTGTGTTAGCCTACTTTCCATCAGAATTAACCTGATTGTGTCTAACCGTGACTGTCTGCGCGCTTTTATACAGGATGAACCATTTAAGTTGAGGCAGTGTAATATCTCCCAAACTACGCGTTGTAGAAATAAATGTCTTTACTAAACGTTGCTTGATATTATGGGGAGAAATAAATTCCATTAGTCGTGATTTGTTTGGAGGAGGTTATGGTGATCATTTTAGGGTCAATTTTTAAATGGGAACCTACAATTGAGTTAATTTAAGTTGACCTTAAAATGACCATCATGAGGTCCTACAAATAAAACGTGACTAATGGCATTTACTTTCCCCATGATATCAAGCAACTTTATCAACACATTTCTTTCTACAACACTTAGTTTTGGAGATGCTATGCAGTCTCAACTTAAATGGTTCACCCTGTGTATTACAACACGTTCGTTTGTATCTCAGTGTCAACAGTGAAATACACGTGTAATGTTGTTGTTTACGTGTTCAGTATTTAATTTAAAACTATATACAATGCGTTTAATTCGTAATATAAAGGAATTTCTACCACCACCACCGCCCCACTCGCTTAATTTGGTTAAACAGCAGAATTATAGAAAAATAGAGGTTAACCTCAATCTTTAAAAACCTTATGCATTGCCATTACTTCCTCTATCAATTCTTCAACTAACTGCTCTCATAAGAACTTATTCTTCTATCTAATTCATATTATATGAGGTAAACATTTGTATAGGTGGCTTTATTGCATACTTCCTTGTAGTTACAATGGAAGTATGGGGAATACAGTTGACTTAAGCGTTAGCAAAATCTTTTAAGAGCTGGTTGCTATATGATGCCCTTAAAATTCCCTTCTCCTTGCATGGCCAGGAGAAAAAAATGTTAAAATACTTCCTATTTGGGAAACGTATAAGTATTTTAAAAGTTCAGACCAATAACTAGTAATATCTCGGAAACTGTTAATGACGCAAAAATGTATAGTTTAACGAGATCTAAATTTTTTTGTGTAGTGAGACTTTCTATATCTCTTATGATTTAACAACTGTGCAAAATATATTCAGAATGAAGAGGACTTCAGAGGTTATTCCAGGAAAATTCAAGATATACATTTCTTTTGACATGAAAATATCTGAAACATGTTATTTTATTCAAACTCTTTAGGCATTTTTGAGATGATACAATTTTTCGAAAAGGTTATATTGGGTAGGTGATTTTCTTGAAAATCTTAGCTTCGTATTCTTGGAAGAAGCTGAACTTATATACCAAGTTTGGTATTTAATAAACCTTTTTCTTTAGAGCCATACTCTCTATATAGCTATACATACACAGGCGCGTGCGCAAACCTTTATCCAAAAATGCTTTTTTTTGCATCAGGGAGTCTCAAAACATGTGTTTTCGGTAAAATCTCTCTCTCTCTCTCTCTCTCTCTCTATATATATATATATATATATATATATATATATATATAAGCATCAAACGAGGCTTTCAGTAGTGAGCCCAGTAGCACTTGCCCAGCACACATAATTAAACCTCGTATTTGAATTTCCGCTACCAAAACTTAGCTTCCATTTTGCCTTCGCGTACCCAGAAATGTCAGATCCAAGGCCTTAAAATGTTGTCTCCTCTTTCTAAGGTTCATAGAAACATTATATTGCTTGAAATGTTGGTGGTGGTCTTGATTTACGTTCTGGCTTTCCTTTGAAATGAAATGCAATGTGTATCGCAGGGGAGTCGGCATAGGTAGAGTGAATGCGGAAATTGTACCACCCCTTGAGGGGGCGCCACCGGGAGGGAGGGTTGAGATTAGAGGAGACACCGGGCGGCCGGAACTAAGAGTGACGGCACAGCAGTGACAGGGTCTCTACAGTTTCCAGAATGAGACACCCCGGCAGTTGCACAGACAGACCGGGACCCGCCCCAAACAGAGGATCCAACGCCCTCTCCCCAAGGGGCAGTCCATATATCTACTCTAGCAACCAACCGAAGACCGAAGGAGGGAGAACGTTCATAGAGAACATTCTTTTTTCATGACACGCCGTACCGGAATACCATCGCCGACACTTCAGGTCATTATAGTCGGATGCACTTGTAATTTCTGGACAGTAGAAGCCGACGTAATGGCATGTGTACAAAGAGTCAAATCCGCAACAGATGATGTCGAACTGTCGAAGCACACAAGTTCACACCGTATGCAGTACCTTAGCGTTGAGCCAACACTGTGGATGAATACTGTACGATCCGTTATGACCATCCGGATAAGATTGCCGTCATCCCATACTGTGGTCCTATTGTGTGGTCCAGAACCTACTCGTTGTTACGTACAAACCTCTTCTATCCACTGCTTCCACGAACGCATCACCGTCGTGGTAACATTCTCTGCTACGAGCCGAAATATCTCGATATTACAAACCCGATCATTCTGCCCGTTCGAACTCGCTCATATGCTGATATTGCGCCCACTGATGTCCATGAGGCATACCGGTACTTGCTTTCACGTTTCCATCCCGTTTCACAACTGTGAATACACTTGGCGTAACACTGGCCTTGTCGGATACACCAGACAAGGCCCTGCTGGGCTTACGTTTACCCCATCCAGGCAGAGGGGTGTTCTTAAGTAAACCATCAAGTTAGGAATGTACTGAGGGTTGGTGGCGAGGGAAGGTGGAAGCGAATGTGACCTTGTAGTGTTCTCTGTAAACAAATATGAACGATTGAAAGCACTACACCCTGCTTCGAAAGCAGGTAGATCAGGAATGTTGAATATCGGAAGAAAACAATATAGACATGTTAAGCTATTGGTTATGTCCAATAATGATACTTCGTTATTTAAGATATTAATGTACAGAAATCTGAGATACAATGGACTTTCTGTTACATCCTGAGTTTGCGATAATGTATTTTCGAAATACATAATACATAAATAGCTTGTACGTAGACATTTGTTATATTTAGAGAAACTATTGCATATCACCCAAAGTGCGAGCAAATAAAGAACAAAATATCAGACTTGCTTGAGATTCTTTGCCTCAGTAACGCGTCCCTCGTTTTACACATTTCTTGTACCCTGAATTTTCTCTAGAATACTTAAGTTTCTTTTTCACCTTTTCTTTAACTGTTCCAGCTTTATATTTTACCCAGTATTTGTGAAACCTGTTCTGCTGACTCAATAGTTTCTGATGTTTTAAGTGTATACCCTTGCAAATACATTGTTGTAGATGCAATATTGATGAAATTATTTCCTTCACTGCACGTATAGCGATATTTTTCTCTCGTCAAAGAAATTACATTAACAACTTTGTCGTAATAATGAGCGTAGTAGACTACAGCCTGAGCCATGTCTCCCACCGAGTTACAGTTGGTTGTGAGCCAAGGAAAAATTAAATTGTGTTTTATTTATGGACGCTCTTTAGCTGCTGTGGTCCTTAGCGTCGCATTTTATATTGGGCGTGAAAGACCGGTAATTTAGTTCAGAGGCCGCTTTATCAGACTTGAGGTTCTTTTACGTGCCGTAAATCTACGACACAGGACCATTGGCTTTACTTCCTTTCCGAAGGAAGCCATGCAATTGTGAGACAAGGGAATTCCAGGTTCTGTCCCCTGAAATATTTAGATACCAGATAGTTTTTCCATTTGTGTTTACGTTTTCCCCGCTAAATTCCACCACATAGGATGCTAATCATGATAATGTTTTCGATGGGTGATTCTTCTTTACCTTAGACATATTACCGCAGTTCTCCAGTGATTTTCATGCAGCGAATAAATGGTACAGTCGCAGTAAAACCGGCTATTGTGACGGGAAAGGGAAGAGAGTGTCCGCCACCTGACATGTGCTATACCCCGTGCGGTAACACGATTGCCCTGTTTACGTACTAAAACCCCTCTGCCTGACCCCAACTATCCGCAATCCTAATCACTTATTGCTGGCATACTGTTCATCCAAGTTTGAACTCATTTGGGTCATTCTTTCACGGTGTTGCAATTTTAACAAACACTAGTGTAGTTACATACTGCGTTTACTATTAACTCGCATTCTACCGTCGCTTTACGTCAGAGGTGGCCGATTCAAAGCTTGAAATTAGTCCCACGTTCGCAACTACTTAATTTTGTTTTTTTTAAGGAAAAGGTTAGGAAGGGTTAAAAGGGTATAGTGTGGTCCCGCGCCATACACCGCTGTTAGTTGAGTCTGCGATAGCAGGTAAAGTGCTACTATGGGTGCAGAGTGCGAGGCCATCGATATTGTGGCTGGTGTCCTGGCGGATTAAAGCTTGACTTTATTGAAAATAAATATCTATACACGTTTGCAGGCCTCAAAAGATGCCGTCAGGTTCACAAATATAGGTGCTTGCAGGTTATCTTTCACTAACAAGAGTACTTCATTTTTTGCTACAGGCTGATTCACTAAACCAATTTTTACTTTCTCTACCAAGTACATAATAGGTAGAGAAAGTATTGCATTCCACCCAAAGTTCGATATCGAGATTTCATTGAAAATGCACGTGTGTGTGTGTGTGTGTGTGTGTGTGTGTGTGTGTGTGTGTGCTGATCAGTTTTCTGAGCATAACTCAAAAATGAAAAGTCGGATAAATATCAAACTTGGTATTCAAGTGCAGCTTCTTCCAACGATGCGAGACTAAAATTTTCAAGAAAATATCGTCACCAAAACTACCCCTGCCTGCTGTAACACTAGTCTGCATTTTCAAACTTTTTGTCAGATGGTTTCTTAAAAGTAGGTGTTCTTGAATCAAGTTTTTATGCTGATTCCAGAAATAACTTCCGTTTTTTCTATTACGTCAGGTTTTTACAGAAAATAAGTAATGTTTTGACAATTTTACTAATGAGCGTAGAAAAGCATTCATATACCATTTCACACAAGGTAAGTTTTTATTCAAGAAACATTTTAAGAATACTCTCAAGAAGTCCCCTAATTTATTTCATGACTACATTTTAACAAAACCAGAAGCCAGAGTGTTTCATTTAACTTTTTTCAAACTTTCTCTCCTTTGACTTCCTTGCAGATCCTTGAAGATGACTGTCCCTCCTCAACATCTACCAGTAGTCGGCCATCATAGTTTCATTTCATCTCCCCTAGTATCTCGTCTCCATTTCCTTAATATCTTGGTGAAAACGTTCACCCTGCTCCTCACTATAATTTCCCAGATTTTGGAAAGTAGTCGATATGTGAATGCAGAAAATGGACCTTTACACTCGTGTTACAACCCATCTTCTTGAAATTTTCCAACATTATTTCGACAATGACCTTGTAATTAGGATCTTTTTTATTGCCTAAGAAGTTGTCAGTAACTGATTGGAAGGCGGTCCATGCTTCTATTTCTCTCTCATTCATTGTCTTCTCAAAATTTCCATCCTTCATCAATTTCTCTATTTGAGGACCAACAAAATTCCAGCCTTTAATTTGTCTTGTGTAATGAAGGGAAATTTCTTGGAAATGTACCTGAAGCAGGGTCCATCCTATGGTAGAGATTTTACAAATTGCTTCATCAAGACCGATTTTATGTGTGATAGTGGAGGCAATATTTTATATCTCTATATTTTTGAAGTGAAATTGTGAAAAATCTATGTGATAGAAAAAAATTAAAAGTAGTTCTGAAATCAGCATAAAAAGTGAGTCAGAATCACTTATTAGTTTTCATTCATCCAATATCATGCAGACTAGTGTAATTAATGAAGGTTTGTGTATTATAACAGAAAATATAGCATTATGGTTTATTTTGTGTCAAATGGCAAACCCTTATTTTTATGATCAGAAGTATCAAATAACCCTAAGTAAGCAAGTAAATGTAACATTCAGGTAAGATATTTTGATTCCGTTTACATCTTGTTTCCATATAATTATAATGATAAACGTCAAAACCTGTTTTGTTACTATTAAAGCCTTATTATTAAAACAAGATTAAAATATAGGTTGTTTACACACAAGAATTCTTTAAGTTGAGTGGTCAGCAAGCTCACTTTCACTCAGAGTTCACAGGTTCGATTCCCGGCCGGGGTGGGAATTTAGGTTTAATTAGGATTATTCGCTACCCTCCATAAGGTCTGGAAATGTGGATGTGTGTGTGTGAAAACAAGTTAAAAACTACTTAAAGTAGCAATAACCTAACCTAAAAGTTAAAAGACTAAAAGATACCAAATTTTTCTTTCATCAGTTCCCGATAGCTTCAACAGCTATCACATTTATGTATTGTCAAAAATAATTCTAAGGACTGGTCTTTGTTTAAATACTTCAAAATTAAACAGCAGGTTAGCAGTTCTGAAATTTGTATAGAGAGAATTGTATAATATTCTCATTATTTATTTAAATGCAAAACCTTTTAACATTTTGAGTAACGAAAGTCGTATTGGAGAATAATTATTTGTATTTCATTTATAACTGATGTATTATAGCGAGGCTCAACAGTTGAAACGTAGATTACACTGGATAATATGAATTTATAAAGTCTCTAGAATTTAGGTCCGCTCTTGCTATAAACGCATTGATAACAGGTGAAAAACGTTACTGTAATTTCTTGTTAAACGAGAATGTCTGTATTCAAAAATATATAAGAAGACCTTCTGCAACGATGATTAAATGATTTCTTAAAAAAGTAAATCAGTGTTTCCACCGATACTTAAAACACCACTTAGATACAACAAGAGCTGCCATTGCTCGACTCACATCACATTAACGTTTAATATTAAACACGCACCAAGTAATAAAAGAGAATAATACTTTCAGCGCTACTTTAATCCAGGACTACTCGCGCGGCGTTATGACAACGAACTCAAAACCCTATTTTGGCTGATAAAACGCAGTTACCAGAAGTGCATCGAGTTTAGATATTTGTATTTGATATGCTTGTAGAATAGCCGTAAGAGTTGGATGCCGAAAAACGAAACCTACCCGAACCGAGACAAATACCATCTTTTTGAACTATACAGGTTAGATTATTGACTAGAGCATGGCATAAAAAGTAGTTGTTTCTACTGCCGTTATCTCTCCAATGTTATCCATATAGATGGAGTATAAACGACGGTTTTAAAATTATATTTCAACATCTCTACTACTCTGTAGAGAAGCATTTCACCCAAACATTCGATACTGAGATTTCGCGCAAATGCACGTTTTCAGACTCCCTAAATGTTGTGTCCTAGCGTGTATAGTATGCCTGTATCTGTGCCTGTGAATAACATAACTCAAAAATAAAAAGTCAGTTAATACCATACTTGGTACCTATGTCCAGCTTCTTCCAAGGATGCGACAGGAAGAATATCCTCCCAACCCAAATTAACGTTTTCATAGAAATCTGTTTTATTTTTTAATTCCTCAAACATTTTTCTAATATTTCGATTGGCATGCTAACCTCCAAATCCAGAGGTCCCGGATTCGATTCCCTGTTGGAGGGTGGGAATATTTCTTTGGACAGGTTTATTCCCCATCCTCGCTAGAGTCTGGAAGTATGAATGGCAGTGTGAATGTGGTATGTGTGTATGAATCTATTGTAATAACCAAAGGTAATACCACCCTAAATATACACACCATAGTAAACGAGTGAACCAAAATTTAGAATATGGAAATCACAAATTATGCCATCAAAATCCTTACCCTTAAGCCAAGAAACAGATTCAAATTTTTAGCGACCACGTGAAGGACCAAAAACCGTTACATATTATAGAGAAAAAAAAATTTGCACTTAAAACTTCAGAAAAAAAAATTGAATTATGCCCCGCCCTCTACCAATTACTCGGCGCCTCACACCAATTGTCGTAGCCTCTTCTTACTATTTACTCAAAAATGATGGGGCAACTCGCTTGCAAAGATGTACCGGGAAATTAATCAACTTCTTACACGGCGAGGCTACGACGAGGGACGCAGCTAAAGAAAGTACAGAAAATATTACTAATCAGAGACGTTACATGGCTTAAAGGAAGGAAAGGACTCTACACTGACATAATTAAAACTTCAAGAGAATAGATGGTTCACAATTTAATAGGTAAAGATAGATAACGTAGTGCTTACACTTTTAGCCCACATGTCCGCCGGCGAGGCCGCATGACAGTTGCACGTCCTTACAGCTCGAAGGTCACTCCCTGACTTACTGTCCCAAGTGACGCTACTCTAAGCGTCAGGGAAGCCAAACAAACTCATCCCCTCCTAAAGTGCCTAGTCCCCTACTCCAAACTAACTGCCATCTCGAATCCCGGTGACCAGAGAGACGTATGTTCTATAATCTCTGCATACGTCACAATATTGACATGACAAATAAAATGTATACGTATATTTAACTTTCTGGAAAGAACCTGTAAGGTCCTCTTTATTCCGAGACATTTTATATAATTGGTAAAGCGTAAAGATAATTAAGTTCATACTACACAAAAAATGCATATGTCTTTAAAGCGCACACCTTATGTTGAATAAATATTTTTTTGACGTTAGCATTTCCGAGAATATTTTTATTGTTAAATTTAACTTTGAAATAACTGTAATTCTTGCTAATAGTACGCTGGTATTTCTGTTTTTCTCGCAATAAATTTCGTGCAAAGACCATGGCATTTCAAAGCCATCGCATGGCGAACATTGATTTAGCCTACTGCATCCTTCTTATAGCTATGAAGAAATGTGTAAATGTGTGATGAAAATGTATTTAGATTAACAAATAAATATATGGTTAAACTTCTGTAGGAGTCTTTTGTAGAAGAAAGAATAGATAAAATCATGTTAATTGAAACAAGAGGATGGTCGGCAATTTTGAAGCCGTATACTTTACCTGCTTCTCATCTTGTCCTTAACCCGTAGCTCGTTCTGTTGTCTCCTGCGCCAGCTGCTCCAGTGGTAGAGCTATGAGTACTTTTTCAGGGTATGCGTGAGTGTAATCTGAAGTTTAACACTAGTTAAATTGACTGTGAAATTTAATGTTATCTAAGATTTGAGTTATTGAAGCGAGCTGCCGACCGTTTGAGACTGACTCTGAAAAGTAGCCTAGAAATTGTAACAACTGAATTATTATATACCTGCGAACTTCTGCAGTATCAATGTTACAGTTTGAAATAACTGTTTCCACAATAAAATAAACTAGAAGTGTAACTTGCCGTGAGTTGCTAAAATGCTTACCGGCAAGATCACGCTAAATCTTACTCATTGGGCGCTTAAAATACACATGAGTAGTCAAAAGATTTCAGATACTAGAGGAACATTTTGATTTAAAATTAACGCCTTTATATTACTTAAGCAGCACCTTCATTGGGACTACTCCCACCAACGTTATTTTGCGCCCGGACCAATACTTTAAAAAAAACTCTTACGTGTGCCTCTCTTACCTTTTACCTCTAGCTCTGAGAATTTAATTCACCTTTCTCTTATACAGTGTTGATGTCTACATGACCCTGAAACCGTACCAAATTCACCCCCTATCTGTGGTCCCAAAATGTTTAAACTAATTTGTTCTATCCTCATTTGATGTTAATAACCTTCGTTAACATGACTTCCTAATTATCTTCTTCTTTTCGAACAGGTCTTTCAACTCAAACTTATAGATTGATTTAATATATGGAAATTATGCACTGCAGTTATTTCTGTATCTCACTATTATTTCTTTATTTAATTATTTATATCTTCCGGTCATAATTGCCGTATCAGAATACAATACAGACATTTTTAAACATATTTGGACTTCCAAAATGTGTACATCTAATCGGATATAAATGCAGCTAAATCTTTGATAGTGCAAGCGATGCTTTCAAAATTATATTCAAATCTTGCTTTTTGTAACACTTAGATGTGTTAAAGCTGTTCGTCCAAAACCAGATATACCTAAACTCTTCTGTGTTCTACTTTATCAAGCTTCGCAATCTCTTTGCTAAGGAAGCCTTCATTCCTTCATTCCTCCCAAGAAGGCTTAGCTTGCCGACATACTCACTATCTTGAACTGAAGCATACTTCGCGGGGTCAATTATTTACTCCGTGCAAGCCAAGTTCTTACAGCTAATTCGTTTAGCTTAAATGCAAGACGGAAAAATAATTCACTGAAAGCGTCAGACTCGCTAACGGCGTTGCTACCATTGATCAGTTTATTCTCTCTTCTCAGACTCGAGTCCACTTATAGTAAGTTTCTCCGTGTACCATATTGCAAGAATAATATAATGGATTTCTTTCTGGAAATCAATATAATGAGATGATGAAAACACAATTTTTGCAACAGCAGGATATTTGTTTTGCGAAAGAAAGGTGAAGAACGATCATTTCAGAATGCGTCCAGAACCGAAAATGATGCTACCAATGAAAAATACAACTCGAAAACTAAGAGAGGGTGGGAAAGGTGATGGAGTGAAATATCACAGATCTGTCCATTAGAAGAATCTAAGTATAAGTTATGCAACGGGGGGTTAAAACCTCGCGCACTGCGACGTACAGAGGTCTATTAAAGCCACCGACCCCCCAAGAGGAAGGGATGAGGTGAAGAAGCCACAGCAGGCTACAGGTCATAGAGACACGCAGAAGTTCCTAGCATTTCCAAGTTCGCAGACCCGTCCCACTGCTGGAGCCGACGAGAGAGGGCGTTGAACCACCCACACATAAAGCAGCCCGCGGGGAATACTCTTTACATAGAGCATGCACTCGCGCCATGCCCCCGAAACCTAGAAGCACATACATAAGAAGCCACGGGGACCAATGTCCCTAACGGGACCCAGGAAGGAGGGCATCAACCGAGTGACACTCCTAATCCCCGAGAGCTTTTCTTGTGGGCCGGCACATGAAAATTTTAGTCCGACTCCCTTACGGGGGCGGAAGTGGATACGTTACTTACGCGCGTCAACCCCCCCCCCCAAAATAGGAAGACTACGAAAAAACCTCGGTAGGGCCGACAGTGGATCTAGCACACTGTCTACCGGCTATCCACGGCGGTACGAAGGATCTTGAGGCGTTTCACAAGCCCATCTAGATGTCACCGCCCAAACGTATCCAATATCCCATGTGCCCAACCCAAACGGGAAGGAGGGGTTCAGACGTTCGGCCCGACATACTTCTAGTAACCACGAGTGCTAGCGGTGCGCAGCGTCCTGAACACGGCAGCTGAAGGGGTCGAAATCTCCCCTGCGGAGCACACCTAACAGATGAGAAGGAAACGGAAGTAAAGGGAAATGATGGAAAGAAAATGGTGGTAGAGAAGAAACCATCCCAGCATTTTCCTGCTGAACCAGGAAAATCATGAAAAACTCATGAGTAAGAGGTCGCCGGGATTAGAACCCACGACCTCCCGAATTCGACTTGCACACGTTACCTCGATTCAGAGTAATATTCTTCTTTAGAAATTAGAGCAAAGATCTTGAAAATGGACAATGATTTTTAATAAATCTTTATATGTATGACTGCAATCGTGCAATTTACCACATTGTTAGTGCAACTAGTAAATTTGTGAAAGCTACTGGCCGCGCTAAACGTTTTTGTTTTAAGGTGAACGCTATTCGTGAATGGGACTACACGCTTAGTTTACTTCTCATAACAAATCTGCTATATTTATTGAATGCTGGCACGATTTCTATTTGCTTTCTATGAATACAGAATTTGCACCACGCATTACTTTGCCACACTGAATACCCTCTGTCCCAACCTGTATTCACAGAAAGGCAGGTGTAATCACGTTGGTGTCTAAAATCTATATAAGTACGGGCATCTTTCTTTACAAATAGTGAAAACCAAAATTGTAATGGTATACAAAAGAAAAGAACATTTAAATAGTTATTGTCTTTACGTTGGAGTTGCTTTTTAGCCTCACGATTGGGAAGCCAACTTGAAGGTATTGTCTAGGAGTTTGTTTATTTATTTATCTCCATGTATGAACGTCAATTTTGAAGAAGATTGTTTGTTACGTAATATGCTGCTACGTAAGCGAAACCGATTTTAAGATGTATTTTTGTTGTTACGTTCCAAGTTTAAAAAAAATATATTAACTTTGTTATTAAACTGCTTCTATAGATATTATTTATGTCTATATTTGCCTCGGCTGCGTCAGTATTGGTTTAGAGTCACGTATCTCTTGGACAGGGCATGGGGCGACAAGAATGTAGGCGTACACAGATTTTAAGTTTAAATTCACTTCGTTTTATTTATCCTTGACATAAAAACTAAATAGCACTACACTGATATTAAGAGCTGTGAGATTCTTTTACTTAATACTTGCACGTTGTTAATGCGTATAGATAATTTTCGTTTCACACGAATACGTAATATTTCTTTAGAGAACACATCTTCCATCTGGTCACTACAAGGTCTGCAGGCAACTGAACATATTTCAACCGTCCAAACCCGTAAACTTCTGAAATTCAAGTCTTTGATTGGCTAATCCTAGTCCAATAGAATACCTGCTTTTAATTAAAGATTTGCTAGCTGTTGTTGGCTAATTTTAAACTGTCACAAAATTTACATTATCGTTGCTGTAATCATGACTAGTAACATTTAAGCTCTCAAACTCATTATTGCCTCAAGGTTACCTCATTGTTAGCAACGTTAAACTTATTATTCCCACAGCTCTTACAGAATACATTCACATAACATTATTGAACATGTTTACAATAATAGAAGTATTTGCAATAACTGTTACATACATTTTTTTATAAATTATTACATACATATTGCTTCAAGGCGGGCTGTTATTGAATTTACATATTATATAATTTAATTGAAATTATTGAAGTGTTAAAAATTCTGCCTGAACATGGGACAGAAGTCGCAATTACAAATCACTCAGATATAAACACCGCACCCTTGAGTACACAACGTCGTCTGGAGAAAAGAAACCAAACAGAACCGAAGCTGATGGCCACAAGTAACACCACGCTCCGATGAATATATACATGAAGGAATAAAAGAGCTAAATGTATTGTGACGTAGCGGCTATAGCCCAAGGTTATAAGGAGATTGGCGCCGGTCAATTGGGCAAACAAAGATAAGTCGCGCTCTCGCCCAGCGTAAACACCAGAAGAGCTATCGGCAGATAACGAGCATATTCTGGAAGTTTCTTTACCCCCACCTCAAGAATGCGTGTCCAGATAGGTTCTATAATGCTCTGCAAAAGATTCCATTGGCTGTAAAAAAAAGAGCGTTCTCGCGAGAAGAGTCAGTTGAGCAGTCAGTGAGAGAGGAAGCGAGTAGGTGAACGCGTTTCTGTTGCGGTTCTTCGAGTGAGTTGGTGACGACTGCTGTGACGTGCGACGAGTGCTGTTTTGGAGCGAGAGATTGTAGAAGTCTTGTGTTTGACTCCCCAGCGAATGAACCGTCCGGAAGAAGAGGCTACATCACGAAGAAAGCGAAGTGACTGAGAGATTGAACTAGTTCACTTTAGTGAAGAGACAGTGTGAACTAAGTTGAATCGGATCAAAACTGTGACAGTGAGAAGAGGGAAGTGACAGTTGTAAAACTGCACTAACTCCCAGTTTAGATAAATGGGGTCACAGTAATCGCGTATGTAATCGCTGTTTGGTATAACTTTGATCCGTATCTCTTAATGGTCACTTGCACCTCTCATTAGCTGTTGTGGAATAGATTGTTATGCTATAAAATGTGGTTCCTTATTTAACTTGATCATTTACTTTAATATATTCGAAGATAAGTGCCAAATTAGTATTTTCATAACAGCATTAATTAAATACAACACCTAACAGAGTTAATGATCTGGTATGCATGTAACTTCTTACCAACAAATAGATGGGAGGTTCCTTTGGTTTAAATCTGCCTCTCAGTATGACGAAAGGACTTGCATCTATCATGATAATATATTTATATCGCTTTTATTGCCTATCCTTGTACTGCACACAGCTTGTTTGTTATCATTCTAGGTTGTACATTTGCCAACTAGAGCAAAGAAGAAGGAAACACAGCATGGAAGAAAATATGTCTGTTGGGCAAGGTTAAAAGTACCACAGTTCTTAAAATGTTATATTCAATCCAGTCTTGGGCATTAAGAGTTGCTCTAGGAGCCTTTCACACAAGCCCCATAGGGAGCCCACAAATTTAAGCTAACGTACCTCCACTGAAAATTAGAAGGAAATCTCAAGTCGACCATTGCCAACATGCACTGCAACGAAACCATCATTTGTAGCCGACGACTCCTACATATTTCGCATTAACATCATAAAAAAGCCACAGAATCAGCACGACCCTCAGATTTTTCAACTCGTCTCTCGGGGTACCTCAAGGAATTTAAAATTACTCTGCCTAATATGTTCCCTTGTTTCATAGATTCAGATTATATACCATGGAGACTCTCATACCTCTTTATTGACACATCACTGGCTAGACAAGGAAAATCTTCAACAGATATTGTTACTTACAGACGTTTGTATAACGAATTGTGTACACTGTATTCAATACACACTCGTGTCTTCACTGATGGATCCACGTTTGGTCATAATTGATGTGCAGAGGTATTCCCTGGCTACATCATACAATATAGTCTTCCAAACTATCTTTCTGTCTATTCTTGTGAATTGTTCACAATTCAACTCTCGTTGGAATATAAACTTAAAAAAATAACTTATATAATTACATAATATTCTCCGACTCGCTGAGTGCTTTAACATCCCTTCAGCAAACCTCAACCTCCCAAAATATTGTTAAAGAACTTCAGGAACTATGCAACCAAATGCTAAACTCTGGAAAATCAGTATCGTTCGCCTGGACTCCGTCTCACATCGGAATTCTGGGAAATAAATCAGCCGATCAGGCAGCCAAAGAAGCCACCAAACATCCCCCTCAGGACATCAAGATCCCACGCACGGACTTCATCAAGACCTGCATTAATCAATGGAAAGCCAGAAGCAAGTTACTCGATGTCTACATTTCCGAGGCCGAACTTCAACACTATCATTTCAACCGCAAGTTGTATTAAACCGACTACGTATTGGACATTCTTCTATAACATCTCAACCGTGACCCTCCTCCTATGTGTGACCTCTGCGGTTCATCACCTCGTCACAACCTGCTGTCGCTATGTACAACACAGACAAAGATGTGACATCCCCAACAGCCAACCTGATGCCCTAAATTCAGCTCAACAAAACTTTAAAGTTTATGAAAACGACAAAATTGTAAAATTGTATAACAATGTGAAGCACACCTATCCAGAGAATTTATTATTCTATGTACTATTATTGTTTAAAATATTGTATTTTCATTGTAATCATGTTCTGTAATGTAAAGTTATTCGCGATATGGCTTTTAAAGTTGAAGCGACATTAAAGAATATATAGTACAAAAAGAAACGTGCTATAGTGCACTGTTACTCTAGGATTAGAAAGATTTGAAGTGAATTTTGAGAATTGCAGAAAAATTGGAATTTAGAATCAGATTATAAAAATCGCATTGCTCTGAAGATCCGTGGTTGAAATCTCGGCTATGAAATTGGTTTTTGACTCTGGTTCTAATTATTCATCTCTAGCCTACGCACCGCATGTGTAGAAGAACAATTAAATATTATAGGAAATTGTTATACGATGTGGTTGAGGACTTGCGCAATTTACAAGAATTATAGTCTTATTTATTTTAACTATAGGCTTGTTTCATGAATGAAATCAAGGATCCCATGATTGAGGAATCATTTACTATACGAATATAAATATAATGTATAAACAAAATAAATAAATATAAGAAAAAAATTGATATTCAAATTCAACCAAATGTAATAAGTTGCAACTTACATATAGCAAACTTCAGACTTTCTTTATAGAGACTATGCATTTCCCAAGTATTCTTACTTGTTCTAGCCGATCACTTCACAACAATCGTCCTGAGTTACTCTGAGGGTAGGTAGGCATGAAAAGGCGCGGTATGTGCATGGCAGTTAAAAAAAGAGAACACGGAGAAACCGGCGGCTGGAGCATTTCTGTAGTCGGTCCCCTGCACGATGAATTTACTGCCTTCGCACACATAGAGATATTGTTCTGTCTCAAGGGATAAAAATATCAAGGAGACAGCTACACGTGCTCTGAGAAATACCTCCCCTACATCATTGTAGGAAACGGCTCCATACGGCAAAGTGCGCGAACAAGCGACATGTAGCTGCAAATAATCAGTCAACGGTACCTCACAGCGCAAATAATAAACGGAGAGTATACCATTTTTGTTCCCTTTATACATTGTTTGCGTTTGAAAGTCTTGAAATTCATCACAACAAAAACGTTCAAGGACTCTCCCTTGTATAATTAAAACTAAAAAGGAGTCAATTTATCTTTATAGTAGAATCTCTGTTATCAAAAACGTTTTTAACCAAAATAAAACTATATTGTTGGTTAAAAAAAGTTGAGGAAACATAGTTGAGGAAACATAGTTTGTTAATTATGTTAAGAATGACAAAGGGGATGCATAACGAAATGCGCTGTCTCTGATCTTGACTGAATCCATCCATTCTCTATTGACAACTATTCTGGCTCTTTCGTTAATGGCAGGCTGACCCACCCTTTTGTTAATTGTCGACCGTTTACGGTCACAATCACAGAGCCGGAAAGACATTGTTGCAGCTTAAGTATTACCAGTGGGAAACATAGCATTGTGGACAGCGAGAAGTCACTTCATGGAAGTGATTTCCCAATTGCTGTCAAATACCTAAACTAATGAAAAGGAAGTGAATCTACCTTTCTCTTTCTAAAAATCTTTACCAAAATCTTATTCTCTTTCGTTCATTCTAATGCGCCAGTAGCTGTCCGTGCAGTTGTATGTGTATTGTCTTCATTAAGTTTCACCTAGAACTACAAAAACGTTTTTCAAACCCTAAAAATAACATTTTTATCTTAAATTTTGGTTATCCGAAACTACCTTCCCACCCTTTGTTCCGATTAATAGAGGTTCTACGATAATAATAATAATAATTAATAATAATGTGGAAATTCAGCCTACCCAATCGCCTGAATTTCCAGCCTACTGGCTTCTCGTGGGGACCAGTGGAGTAGCATCAGTGGATTAAATACAGTCAATGCCTTTCATTATAGTAAATAACCTGCATAATATTATTATTATTATTATAATTATTCTTATTATACTGATCTAGTATATTACAACACCAACTGGTAAGTCCATCATAGAGAGTGAAGAAGAGTTTGAAAATACGAGACGAAGTCTGATATTTTCTACTTCTGAGATTCTCCAGTATGCTTAAAGCCTACGAATTGCATACTATTTTTTTCGGTGATAGTGATAATAAAAAATAACGCTAAACCGTTGAATATGGTGATTCCAGTAGCAAGGTCACCAACATTAACATTGGTGGCGAACTGTTAATCGATTATTCACGCCTGATTGTTGCCTCCTGAAAAAGCAATAACTTGGTTGGTTGCTGCATGAATTAAATCGAAAATAAATTATAAACAATAAAATTGAAGTAAAGATCCAGGTAAAATTTAAATGATAAAATTCAGATGATATCATTATAGATATTTCATGTCTGCAATAATAAATATGATACCAAAAACACTATCGTGGAAAAAAAGACATTTCACTCACATTTACAAAGCTATTCCTTAAAGATAAAAGTTTTCTTATATGTTTAATTTCTTCTGATAAAGCATCATCTGCATGGCTTAGATCTATTGGCCTATTCCGGTCGTAAATTGAGCATGAATCTTTCCAACTCAATGTTAGACGTCCTCGAGTTCTTTTTTCTCTTGGTCTATACTCAGTAGCTGTTTTGTGATCCGTGGTCTTCCATCGTTTTTATATGCAGCTGCTAGTTCCATTGTTATTTAACTTTTTCATTCATATTGTATATATTTAGTTTTTTTATGCCTTCATTTTTGTTCATATTTATTCTTTTATAGCCCGCCGCCGTTCTTAGAACTCTCATTCTTCAACTTCTGAATAGCTTCCTTTCTTGTTAGAGTCCAACATTCATATCAGTACAAAATATATGCTTCTGGTAACACTTAATAAAATTTCGGTGGAGTGCCTCTTCTTGTTTTACTTAATAAGCTAGTTTGATTGTGCACATATATAACTAAATTGTAAAGAATAACATGTTTCCTTACTCCTCATAAAAAACTAAACAATAGTTGTACAAAGCACCTTGCAATTGTTCTTACACCAACGTAAATAACGACGAAAATTCTGAATGGCTGTAAACGAAGAGCGCAATGAATGGTTGGACCATCCATGGAGGACAAGGTGCGTTTCCAACATTTTTACTTTCTCTACTACGTATAGTAGGGGAAGTATTACATTTCACTTAAAAAATTCGATACCGAGATTTCACCGGAAATACATGGTTTGAAGCCTCCTGAATCCAAAAAATATATTTTTAGAAAACTGTCCGTGTGTGTGTGTGTGTGTGTGTGTGTGTGTGTGTGTGTGTGTGTGTGTGAACAGCATAACTCAAACGAACAGTCGTATAAACGCCAAACTTGGTATTTAGCTTCAGTAACTCCAAGAGATGCAACATGACGGTTTTCACGAAAATCCCCCACCCCAGATTACCGTTTAATGGAACATTTCTGAAAATTTTAATTTTCTCAAAAATGGCTATAACGATTTTGATTAAAATTAGACATATTTAAGACATTTTCATGACAAATAAAATGTATATCTTTAATTCTCTGGCAATGTCTCCAAAAGTATTCTTCATTGTGATCGACTTTTGCATAACTGGTAAACCAAAAGAGATAAACAAAATTTTACTACACAAATATGTAGATCGCGTTAAAATACACAATTTATGTCATATACATTTTTTTTTGTTGACTGAACTATTTTCGAGATATTGCTTGCTTTTCCACTCAAATTTTCCAATACTTATACTTTTTCTCAAATGGGAATTCTTTATTCATTTTTTTTTATGTCCTGGACATGCACAGAGAATGGAATGCGCCACATATTACTCGTGCAAAACTTCTGGAATCGTGACCTTGATTGCCATCCCAGCTGCCGAGCCTAGGAATGGTTTATGTTTAGCTTTATCAACGAAAGCGATATAATACCTTTGCTTACTCACAGTGCGTAACACATACAGTCTGCATAGAAAGTGTCTGCATCTGGTTGTAATTTTAAAGAGAGCTGCAGTATCTAAATAGTACTTATTTTATATTTATTATATTTATAACCATGGCTCCCATGTTTTCAAAGTTAAGTGGTAAGGTGTTACATAGTCAAAGTAGGGAAATAATTGCAAATGTCATCGACTTCATGAAGCAAGAAGCAGAGATGAAGGAAGAAATTATATCCGAGTTCCACAAAAGCCTTATGAGAGTGAAAGAAAGAGTAGTCAAAGCAACTGGTGTTTCACCGATTTCCGTTTCCAGAGTTCTCAAAGATAAGAGAAAAAAACATATGGACGAAAGAGTACCATTTGACACACCTGGGAAGAAACCTAAGGTCCCTAAACGTATTACAGAAATAGACAATTTCGAATGCGTCATTCGGCGCAGGATTTACAATTCCTATGTGGAGGAAAAAACTGTGCTAAAATAAGCAGATTGCTCATCCAGCTGAAAGACAGCAGAAACTTTCAAGGTGGTGCTACAAATCTCAGAAAAATTATTAAAGATTTTGGGTTCAAATAGAAGAAACCGAAATCAAATAGAAGAGTTCTAACAGAAAAGCAAAATAAATAAATAAAATAAAAAATAATAATAAAATAAAAAAATAAAAATAAAAAGTAAATCTTGCCATGATAGCTTAGTCGGTTAGAGCAACGGCACGGAAAGCCTAAGATCCGTGGTTCAAATCCCGGCTATGGCATTGAATTTTTCAGTCTGATTCTACCTTTCCAAATGACTATAATTTTATATGTACTTATGACAATGTGTACTTATATCAGCATCAATTTTTTTAAGGTGGTGCTACAAATTTCAGAAAAATACTATAATGTATGAAGATGAGTCATTCATACACAGCAGTCATACAGCATCTAAAAGTTGGAGTGACGATAGCGAATTAGGTTTGCAGGCACCTGTTGCCAAAGGGCAAATACTTATTATCGTTCGTGCTGTTGGAATGATCGGCTTCGTTCCAAATGCCCTTCTTTTACAAGTCGCAACAAACAACAGGAGATTTTCATCAAGAAATGAATACAGAAAATTACATGAAGTGAATCAACGCCATGTTGATACCTAATATGCCTGCTGGGTTTGTTCTGGTCATCGACAATGCTTCACAATGCGTCAACACTCAAATTCACAAACCACCTACCTCAACTTCCTTGAAAGAAGAAACGAGACCTTGGTTACTTAGACATAATAAAGCTTTAGATTAAAGCATGAGTAAAACAAAGCTATATAACTTAATTAAAACCAACAAACAGCTTCAGAAGTCATACATACTTGACCAGATAGTAATACAACATCGCCATAATGTACTTAGACTGTCATCGTATCGCCCAGATCTAAACCCAATCGAAATAAACTGGGCTGATGTCAAAAAATGGGTGGCATGCAGAAATATCACTTTTAAATTAAAATATGTGGAGCAGTTATAACGCCAGCAAAAATGCTGAAATTGGAAGGACAGAATGGGAAAATGTATGGCGACATGGTGAATAAATTAAGAATCATTATTCCGAAAAATACGGAATTACATAAAATCAAACAGAAATAATTCTCATGCAGGATAATGGTGCAGAAAGTAGTGACAGCAGTGATGACGGCAATAATGTGAGTGATTCCGCAGAAGAGGAAGAGTTGTTAGATGTGGATGAATTGGAGGCAATGATTGACAGCGTTTTTTATATTAAGCGCTTTTTACAGCGTGGATTTTAATATACTGTATATAACTAAGTTTATCAGCGCAACACAGTGCATAACCGTTGTGGATATTTGACGATGACTGTCCCACGCACTCCTGCAGCATGCAGTTGATCGGTCACCACCTGATGTGGTAAGCAACTCGCATCATAGCTCTCATTAAGATTTTCACGTGTCTGGAACTGTTGCGCCGATTATACCAACCGCTCTTAAAGGATTTGACTATCGCTTAAAGCCTACCATATTCCCTTTTCACTTACAAGAAAACTAGCAATAAGATTAACATCTCGATTAACAATGGAGAATAAGCGTTTGTAAAAGTAGTTTGTACAAGAGTAGAGAAAGTCATGTGAGTGTAACACATCAGATTTTTTTTTTCTTTTTTGTTTGTCCTGGAAATGCAAAGAGAATGGAATACTCGGCATAGCAATCAGCTCTTAAAATATTTGACTATCGCTTAAAGCCTACCAATTCCTCTTGCATCTACAAGAAAATTAGCAAAAAGATTAACATCTCGATATGTCAATTAACATGAAGCATATGGAGAATAAGCGTTTGTAAAAATAATATGTACAAGAGTAGAGAAATTCATGTGAGTGTAGCTCATCAGATTTTTTATTTTGTTTCCTTATTCGTAACAAATCAAACAGCTTTTAATAAACCATTTTCTAGTGAGAAGACAACATACAAAATGTAGGTTTCCATTTAAAACAATTAAATTGACCCTAAAACGAGCATCATAACGTCCTCCAAAAAAAAGACCAACTGCGTTTACTTTCCCCCAAAATATCAAGCAAATTCTATTAAAGACGTTTCTCTCTACAACGCTTAGTTTTGGAGATACTGTACAGTCTCAACTTAAGTGGTCCACCCTGTATAAAAACCCAATAGCCACTTTGCATTACTCTCGCCTGCTATAGTTCTTTTGTGTGCTTGTTGATAATTTCCTACGTGTAGTTTAGTTATCTGTCGTATATTTATTTACTCACTTGTCCAATTTCCTACTTTTTCTATGACATACTTAGGAGATCTAAAATACGTATCCGTAATTTATATTTGTCGTTCTTTTCTTTCCGCTTCCATTTTTTGCATAAGTCTCCAGAGCACATTAATATTTAAAAGTGTAAATAAAGCTAGCAGTAAAAACTTCTCTTATGTATTCTCGCGTGTGCTATAAAATTAATTTTATTACCCTGCGTAAAGTTTAGAATATTTTTAGTATACGACGTACTTAACACTATTTTTATTTACTTTCTTAACAGCTAGGGTACATAAAGTAAGGAGAATATCGATTCAATATTCACCTTCTTTAGGTTCCCTATGTCCAACAAATATTATGTGTTGCACTCACATGACTTTCTCTACTCACTGGTATACAAAACATTCCTACAAACGCTTATAACACTATCTTCTTCATATTAATCGAGATAAACATTTGCAGAAATAGTCTTTCATATTTCCTTGGAGGCATTAGGGGGTTAGGGGAATACAATAGGTTTTGACCATGGGTAGTACAGCCAACACTTTATGAGCAGATCACTGTGTGATGGCTTTGAAATTCGATTCTTTTTGCATAGCCAAGAAAAAAATCTTGTTATATTCATAGACCTTCTCTATTAGTGGGTATAGCTACATTACACATTTAATTATAGATACAAAGGACTCAGCGATAGTCAAATGTTATAGAACTGAATGCTACATGCTGGCCTTAAAACTGTTTCCATATCATCGCAAGAAACAACTGAAAATCGACAGGACTTGAAAACTATGGTTAAGTAATAAACAATTGAACATTATAAACAGACATCTTGGAAATGGCTGATGAACAGATAGTTATTTTAAATAAATTGGGTGTCCTAAGGAGATCTACATTTCTTGAGTACTATGTCCTTTTCTATCGCTTAACGTTTGCAGAGGACTTTAAAGCTATTCCCAAGAAATTGAAATTATACATTTTATTATATGGCATTTTAATGAAAATCGTTAAGCATTTTTAAGAAAATCCAAGATTTCGTAAATATTGCATGTAAGGGGTTGTTTGTATGGGGGTATTTCCTTGGAAATACTTGTGTGGCATCTTAGGAGGTTACTCAACATAAATTCCAAGTTTTGTGTTTATGTGAGTTTTCGTTTTTGCGTTAAACACACATGCACACAGACAAAAACACAAACCTCTTTGTAGAAGCCTTATTTGGATTCAGGGAGCCTCAAAACATGTATTTCCGGTGAAATCTCGATGTCGAACTTTTAGGTGGAATGCAACACCTTCTGTATTCATTTGAGAAAAGTATAAGTGTTTTAAAATGCAAACCGATAACAAGGAATATCTCGGAAATGGTTAACGTCACAAAAAAATATTTCATATAAATTGTGTGCTTTTCTGAAAAGCATTTCGGAGGCTATTCCCAGAAAAAAATTCAAAATATACATTTTATTTCTCATAAAATATCTTAATAATGTGGTATTTAATCAAAACCTTTACAGCCATTTTTGAGAAAATTTAACTTTTAGAAACATTTTCCATGTAAAGGTAGTTTGGGCTGGGGTATTTTCTGAAAATCTTCGTGCCGCATCTTTTGGAAATGCTGAACTTAAAACACCAAGTTTGCTTTTAACCGACCGTTTGTTTTTTATTTATGCTGTTCACAGACCCACACGAACGTTTTTCTACGGAAACTTTTTTGGATCCAGGAGACCTCAAAACATATAAATCTCGATTTACAATTTTTCGGTGGAATATAATACTTTCCCTACTTACTATATATATGGGATAAAGTTTGAAAACGAGTTGAGTCAGTGAAAGAGTGAATTAATGTGTGAATCAATTTAGCTGAAATAAGCTTTTAAGGTGCAGACAAATACTGCAAATACTAAATTAGAAATGGAGCTCATTAAAACCGCCAATATATATAAATTTTTTGTAGTGTTAGCCATTTCCAAATTATTCTACTTTTAGACCCTTCCTAGGCGTCATCTGACATATTGCAGGCCTCTACGACAAAACGTTTGCGGAGTGTTCTGCTCTCCAGAAGAATGAGGGGAGACAGTATCACGTGGCAGTTCACGAAGATGTCCTAAATAGATTAAAAAGATCACGCAACGTTAGTATTACAGTATGTTTCATTAGGAGGCAGTGTGTATGTGTTTCCTAGTGGTTTATAAGGTTATTTACAATACCAGGTAAGAACGGAAGAACTCTACACAGTTAAACCCGAGAAATAGTTGCTAGCGTTGTTAAAATCCGTGACGAGGAAAGCAAACAAAGGCAACTGGCCGCTCAGCATTGCTAGCACAAGAGCCTATGTTTTCTAAGAGGCCTTAAGTCTTGTTTATATGTTGAAAGTAGAGCCGTAATCTTTCTCGGATAGCGCTAGAATTATTGATGTCAACGCATTCCTTACAGACACATTCTCGTAAGGAGAATACAGTACTTGAAAGTTTGTGATTCTTTCTTCCCCTCCTACGTTGTTTTCTTTCTGTCTTAAGAGTTTGTTATCACGAATAAGCACTTGAATACTGTTTCCTAAATATTGAAACTTTGTTTAATTTGAAACTATTCCCGAGTAAAAGTATCTCGAGAGTATCAGGGTGAGGATAGTATAATCACTTTTATACGAATAGTGTAATATATAGTGAATAAATGTGAATTTGCCACTGTTGGAGAAAGTCATGTGAATGCATCAATTTGGATTTTTTTTGTTTACGTCCTCTTAGTCATAAGTATTTTCAGTGAATATTTTTAACTAGATAGCATTAATGAGGAGGTAGTCTAATAGGATAATAATATAGGTAGGGAAGCAAGCTATTAATGTATGGAGTGGATTAGGCTACTAAAAATAAAAGAAGTTCATTTAGAGTCGAACATGCTTTATGTAAATCGAGGGGTAAATATATAGCCAATGGATGCTTATGTAACTCTAGATATCTAAGTGCACGTACTGCTTACATAGGTATAAGTTTTACAGCAGACAGAGACACCTCGTGCACTGCGAGCTACACAGATCTATTGCGGCTACAATCTCTCAGGACCGAGCGGGATGGCTCAGGCGGCAACTTGGTCCGCATTTGGGAGGTCCCGGGTTCGATTCCTGGTGGCCGCCCGCTCTAAACATGAAGTTTTTCGTGGTTTTCCTCTGGTCGCCTAGGCGAATGCTAGATTGGTGTGTTCTATCGCCATTTCTCCTTTCTCTCATTTCATTTTTCTCCCTTTCGTCTTTCAAGCAGTGTCTCTAGGTTCCGTAGTGCGTCTGGTTATGGACAGATGGCGTGGTTGCTGCGCTTTGGAAAGATTTCTCCCCGCCAACGACAGGGCGCGAGGACTGCCTGCAATGGCCGCTTCATCGCCCTCTCGCGGGACTCTTTGCGTCTACTGGTGAGAGCGGGTGTTTCGTACTGAAAATGATAGAGACTTCGTGCGGCTCTGTAATCTCTTCTGCCTTCGGATCTGCGACCTCTTGCGGCACCTTCGCTTCATCCCTGCCTCCCGGAGGGTGTAGCCACAACAGATCTAGTTGGTCGCTGTGGCGAGGTGTGCCCCTTCGGTGATTAAATCCTACATGTTACCACCTCCCAGGGGGAAAGGATAAGGTGATAGAACTACAGAAGGCTGCAGGCCGTAGGCACACAAGCCAACGAGACGCACGAATGTCCCTAATATTTCCAAGCCTCCGAGAGAGTATAATCAATGACCCTCAATCAAGCAGCCTTCTAATGTCCGTCGGGAATACTGTTTCAACTGTGCATGTATCAGCGCCACCTGTCCTGAACCGCCAAACACCACCAAACTCAGCACACTTGAAAGATTAGAAGGAAGCGGAATGAAGTGGAAATGGTGGAAAGGTAATCATGGTAGAGCAGAAACAACCCAAACATTCGCCTTCCAACCCCGGGGAAACTAGAAAAACCCACGAGTCAGAGAGGCAGTCACCTGGGATCGAGCCAGGCGAGTCACACGTTACAATCAAAGTGGTCGAAACTATAAAGCCGGGACTCAAAGTACTTGCAGCATCATAAGTCGCCATTGGGGTATGTCATCCCAATATAATTTGATTTCTTCTTGTGGTTTACCGGGAAAAATACGAAGCAGCTGAGGAAATTTGTGTCGTGCCGGAATGTTGCCATGGTAGCTCAGTGTTTAATGCAACCGGACGGAAACTGGGAAATCCATGGTTCAAATACCGGCGATGGCATTGAATTTTCAGTCGCCTGATTCTACCTTTCCGCCTTTTCCAACGCACAGCTTGTGTGGAAGAACAATTAATTCCATTTTGTAAGAGTAGTTTGTAGAAGAGTGAGTAGAGAAAGTAATGTGAATGCAATACATCAAATGTTTTGTTCATGCAATTAGATTGATACTTTAGTATTCTAATTCAACTGTGGAGTCCTTTTTATAAAATAAAAGCATCAGCAATAGTAGATTATGACAAAGGGGTAAAAGTACAATTTTATTTTGGGAGTAGAAATATTTGCTGCAGGCCACTTTCACACCTGTCGCATATACTATTTCTTAGACAGCGCTCGAATTTATAAAATATCAATAATGTTATGTTTATTCCTTAAACTAACCGAAATTACATTAAGAACGCATTCTTGAAACGACAAATGACGTTAAAAACGAGATGTCGAATATTTTGATGTTTTTGATTCGCTAGCAGTCATTTTCAGTGAAATTATTTTCACCATGTTTTGCCTTACACCAGACAATAAAACGATTAATTTCAGTACCATATTGCTTTCTGGATTTTTTGCGTAGGTACTTCTAGTGTTATTTTCACTTCCACTTCAGTTTCTTCTGAATTTATAACTTCCGCCATTGAATCTTTAAGAAAGCTATCATAGATAAAAGAAAAGCGTTTTATATCAAAGAAAGCAGAAGGCCGTCAGTTTAACATATATTAGGTTAACTCTACAACTAATTGCGATAAATTGAAGTACTTCTACTTATATTGTGAACAGATAATGCGAGCGCCATGAGAAATTAATTATTATGTAACAAGACAATGAAAGTAACAGTATGAAAAGTAAAACCAAGTCAAGGCAAGTCCAGTTATTAAACATCTGCAAATAAAAAGGGTAATTGCCATGAAATTGGACTTGACACCAAAGTGGTCACAATGGTGGAAGTTATCGCACAGTTCTACCTTTAGGTCTAAAAAACTTTTAATATAAATTGCTGTGGGCGGCTTGGAAAGCTTCATTTTATAGATACTTTTGCTCGAACACTGTTAATGATTTCGTTTCAGGAAAACGCTTAAATGATACGTTAAATATGCGTTGTTATTATTATACAAATTATGCTGAGAAGGAAAAGAGAATGAGGAAGACGAAAAAGCAATATTTGCTCGGATTGCAGCGTGGTCGGAATGCAACACTTTTATAGCCTAAACCAATGGGTTATTTTCGAGCTAGCTATCAGCTTAAAGATCTGTGTGAATATAGCAATATTTTATTTATTGCCAAACCGGACTCCAGTGCCGTTAAAGCTTCACGTTTATGGTATTCTACAAATATAGGCAGTTATGAACACTAATCACACAATTCGCGTTAACCTGCTTTGGCGTTTACCTTTTACAGCCGCAGTGCCAATAAATCCTATATGTCTGAACAAAAATTGCTGCAGCAATTTTGAGAAGGTAGCAACAGTTTACGGAAAGTTATGGCCCAGCCTTTATACAGCTCGCTTATAGGTTTATAGGTGCATTCCTCTTTGTTTTATGTTTTAACAGTTAAACTTTAAAAACGCTTTAGATTTACAGGGAACACAATCTTCCATTATTCTGTAACGCGTATGAAAAGCAATGGTGAGAAATAGCTTTAAAAGCAAATACCATTCATAAAAAATATAACTATATCTGAGAACAACAAGAGGATTGCAGTTGTGCAGTGATAGAAAGTTATGCATTGTGTGAAGTAATAATAATAATTATTATTATTATTATTATTATTATTATTACTATTAATATTACTATTTATTCCCTCTGACGTTTATCTAAAGTACAGGAGGTACTATATTTGAGAAAAAATAAAAAAGGGAGATTTTACCAGAAATTCCGCGCCTTTGGAAACCTACAAAGGGTCCTCTCTTTCCCACAAAAAAAATCTACGTTTTTAAAATGTGCAGTAAATTCCGTTTTCTCTTGAATGATTTGTTATGAAGGTGGAACTAAGTTTGTTTTACTTTTCCTTTAGGTCACATAGAAGCAGAAGCCTATACAGAGTGTTTAATTTCTTCACCACGTAACTAATAGGTTGAAGTATTGTATTCCACCCAAAATTATATGCTTGGACCATATCTAAATTCTTTGTGTATTAAGATTTTGTCCATCTCTTATGGTTTACAAATTATAACAAGTCATTCAGAATGAAGACTGCTTCAGAGGATATTTACAGAAAAACTCAAGATATCCATTTATTATTTTATGTAAAGACTTTGAACATGTGGAATTCCAATCAAAATCGCCTGTAATTTATTAGAAAATAAAAGAATAACCAAACACTTTCCGCGCTGAACTTAAATACCAAACTTGATATTTAACCGACTTTTCGTATTTGAGTCAGGGGGGGGTGGGTTGGGGGAGTTGACAGAAGGAAGCCGAAGCAGGAGGCACGATAAGGCAGAGGGTAGGGTTCCTGCTTTTTACAGATGGAAACTTCCCGGATGACAGCAGATGCAACCACCTCCGCTACACTCCTGCAAGCATGCACATTCCATTTGAAGGCATGGGACTCGGAGGCCACCTCCATTCCGGGGGACGAAGGTTTACGTAGAACATCCTTTTCCACAGCCATGCAAATCTGAGACTCCCGCTGACACTTTGAACCCTGAATCAGACCAAGGAGATGAAATATGAAGTGAAATGAGAATGGAGGTGAAATGGAGGGACAGGAAATTCGGGGAATGTAAAAATCCTTCCCAGGATTCACTAGTGAAACGGGGATACCCCCACAAAATGTGTCAGAAAGTCTGCCTCGGGATCCCAAGACCTCCCGAATGTGGACCACAGACGTTAACGCCTAAGCCATCCGCTCAGTTACTATAGGTAAATAGTAGGGAAACTAAAATAAACTGAGAGCGACTTCAAATGGATAAATATTGAAACATGGTAACTAATTCAAATAATACCCAGCAAATGATTACCGTTACAGAATATTTGACATAAATTGTGTACTTTAACGAAATGTACACGTTTGTGTAATAGGAATTTGTTCATATCTTACGGTTTATCAATTACACAACTCATTCAGAGTGATGAGGATTTTACAATGCATTCGTCGAAAGTTAAATATATACATGCAATTTGACGCGCAAATACACTACGTGATCAAAAGTATCCGGGACACCTTGTAGCGAATCAGTAGTGCTTACGTAATATGTTTTTACGTAAATTATTAGAACTTGAAGATCTCATATTGTGCTGCTTTTGTTTTGTTTGGTTTCATAACTTTAACTGCCCCACGTTTGGGCGCCAATTTGTAATGGTATTACTTACAAATGTTTGTGTATTTATGTTTGCTTCATGCGTTGCCATCTTGTGACGTCATTCATTTGTTTGGTTTGTAGATCCATCTAGTGTTAGCAATTTGCGGCAGTATTCGCTTTTGTTTGATTTTATTTCAAATGTCCTCCGGCTAGCTATTATCCTGTTGGCTTGAGCACGTATCTCTATACAGGTTTGTGTAAACGGAAAGGAATCTTTTATCCAAATATAACACTGATGAAGAAATTTGTTTTACACATTTATTGTCAAATACGTTAACTATCACATTTATACATTGATCTTCACACTCGCCAAACTGAAACTGTTATAATAGCTTTATTACTAATCACTCTTAATTCACGTACTTCAATTTTGTGTATAATTAACTTTATAATACTTTAGATTTTCGTAACTTGTGAATCTATAGCCGACGTATCTCATACAAATATTTTGACGAACTGACGAACCGAAGACGCCGTATAGTGTACAAAGAATTTTGATGAACTGAGCAACTGAAGGCGACGTGTAATGTATTGAGATTTTCGATGAACTGAAGGACTGACTGACTGAAGACGACGTGTAGTGTATGAATGCTTTCGGCGAACTGAGCGACTGACTGACTTTACCTCTAACTTGGCCTATTTATACTCCTGCAATCAGATACGCCTAAAGATTATAACTGAACTGCAATTGGCTAATAAAACGCGCCAACATTAGCGTCTATTTTAATATCCAATGAAAACCACGAATACATATTGCTTTAGGGAGGAAACATTCCAGAAGTTTCTACCGAAAACGCGCCAACATTACGCAACTTCCTTGTTTCCAATAATGATAAACAGCTCACCCCCCTCGCTGCATTATTGCGCTATTATTGACAGTTTCAGTAAGGCCATATAAACGTATTTCCCAATAATAATTACAATTAATAAACATCTGAAATCATTTATCACATAAAAATGCTTGTTCATATTACAATCATTATTTACATTTAAGTAATTTGTGATACAAATTACTGCATCAACCTGGCTGAAAATGACGTATAAGTTCCTGGCACCCTCCATCAGTAATGCTGGAAGTCAGCGTTCAGTCTCGCAGGCATACCTTCAATCAGGTGCTGGAAGGTTTCTTGGGGCTTGGCAGCCCATTCTTCACGGAGTGTGGAACTGAGAAGTATTGATGAAGGTCGGTGAGACCTGGGACGAATTTGGCGTTCCAAAACATCTCAAAGGTGTTCTATAGGATTCAAGTCAGGACTCTGTGCAGGCCAGTCTATTACAGGGATGTTATTGTCGTGTAACAACTCCGCCACAGCCCGTGTAGTATGAACAGGTACTCGATCGTGTTGAAAGATGCAATCGCCATCCCCGAATTGCTCTCAACAATGGGAAGCAAGAAGATGCTTAAAATATCAATGCAAGTCTGCGCTGTGATCGTGCCACGCAAAACAGCAAGGGGTGAAGCCCCCTCCAGAAAAACATGACCGCAGCATAACACCACCACCTCAGAATTCACTTTTGACACTACACACGCTGGCAGATGACGTTCACCGGGCATTCGCCATACCCACACCCTGCCATCGGATCGCCACAATGTGTACCGTGATTCGTCACCCCACACAACGTTTTGCCGCTGTTCAATCGTTTAATGTTGACGCTCCTTACACCAAGCGAGGCGTCGTTTTGCATTTTCCTGCCTGATGTGTGGCTTATGAACAGCCGCTCGACCATGGAATCCAGAGTTTCTCACCTCACGCCTAACTGTCATAGTACTTGGAGTGGATCCTGATGCAGTTTGGAATTCCTGTTTGATGGTCTAGATAGATATCCGCCTATTACTCTTTACGACCCTATTCAAATGTCGGCGGTCTCTGTCAGTCAACAGACGAGGTCGGCCTGTACACTTTTGTGCTGTACATGTCCCTTCACGTTTCCACTTCACTATCACATCAGAAACAGTGGACCTAGGGATGTTTAGGAGTGTGAAAATCTCGCGTACAGACTTCTGACACAAGTGACACCCAATCACCTGACCACGTTCGAAGTCCATGAGTTCCACGGAGCGTCGCATTCTGCTGTTCCACGATGTCTAATGATACTGAGGTCGCAGATAATGAGTACCAGGCAGTAGGTGGCAGCACAATGCACCTAAGATGAAAAAGGTATGTTTTTGGGGGGTGACCATATACTTTTTATCACATAGTGTATATACACATGTTACAGCAAGTTTTGAGAACATAAAAAATAACTAAAATGTTTCCATATAAAGGGTAGTGTGGGGTGGGAAATTTCTGTAAAATCTTTGTTTCGCAATCTGAGAAGAAGTTAAACGTATAAAGGCAAGTTTCGTATCTACCGAACTTCCGTTTATAAGATATACAAAAACAGACGGATACACATTATACACACTTATCTACTTCTAAAAATGTATTTTTCTTTCTCTGCCACGCAACCGGTATGTGGAAGTGTATTGGATTCAGCCAATAATTCCATATCGATATTTCACCGGAAATAGATGTTTTGAGACCCCTGAATAAAAGAAAAGCATTTTAAGAAAAAGATGCGTTCGCGTGTATTTATGAACAGCATAACGCAACAACGAAAATTCGGATAAACATCAAACTTGGTATTTATGTTCAGTGCCCTCCGAAGATGAGACACGAAGATTTTCAAGAGGATTCCGCACCATAAAGTACTCTTTATATGGAATATTTTTGAAATTTTGGATGTTCTAAAAATAGCTCTAAGGATTTTTATTAAAATAGCATATTAAAGATATTTATATGCCAAATAAAATGTATATCCCGAATTTTCTCGGAACACACTGTGAAGTCTTCTTCATTCGGAAGGAATTTTGTTAATGTATAACTGTTAAATGCTAAAGATAGACGAAACCTCCTACACATAAAGGTAGATCTCTTTAAACCACACAATTTACTTCAAATTACCTATTTGTGACATGTGCTATTTCTAAGATATTGATTATTGATGGCTCGAATTGTTCAATGCATTGCTATTATTTTCATGTCCTGTCGATTTTCAGTTGTTTCTCGCGATGCCATGCAAATAATATGGAATTTTAATGCCATCGTACAGCGCCCAGTTCTTAAACATTCGACTATCGCTGCTCCCTTTGTATCTATAAAGAAATGTTCAGTCATTCGTCTAGTTACTATAGATAAGTAGAAAAGTAAAAAGGCGCAATCATTCTTGCCCAGAATCATATGTTAGCTTAATTCCTAAATATCCTTGGGGGACGTTTCTTGTGGCGTGGAGCTCGTTTCGTTAAGTGCCTGGAAAGCACCACACAGTGGGCGCACCTCACAGAGCCGATCGTTAAAACTACTTTACGTCGTGCTGAAGAGGAGGGCCCTGCACAATAGAGTGAATTGTAATTTAAGTGCATCAAAAGAGACGAGGCTACAAGAACCTACCCACTGATAACTAGAGTAAGCATTTCGTCTTCTCTGAACACTTAGAGGGTGGTTCAGCTTTTCTGACGTAGAGTTGACGTCACACTGTGCCAAGAGACAGCATTCTTTATCAGAGTGTTTGTTATATTCACATGATCAGCTCTACCCACTATTGCCATACAGCTTCCACGAACTATTATTACGAAAGCTTATTACTTTCTCTACCACGTACCTAGTAGATCGAGAAGGTACTACATTCCACCCAAAAATTCGATACAGAGATTTAACCGGAGGTACAAGTTTTGAGGTCGCCTGAATCCAAAAATATCATTTTTAGAAAAAGGTCCGCTCGTGCGCTCGTAACAACAACATAACTCAAAAACTAAAATTCCGATAAACACCAAACTTGTATTTAAGTTCAGTATCTCCCAAGGTTGCGACATGATTTTTTTTATTCTTTTTTTGGAAAAATGCCTATAAAGATTTTGATTTTTATGTAGGCTATAGATAAAACAAAAAATAGTCATATTATTAGACTCAAAATCAGGCATAAATGGAATAGTAAATTACAATAATAAAACAAGAAATATTAAAGAAATAAGAAGTCTAATTAAAGCAGTTGAAACTATAAATGGTGTCATTCTACGATGGATCCCAGCTCAAGTCGGACTTTGAAGCAGTAATTTGTATCACAATAATGTAAATGTCAGAGTGATTGTAGTGTGAATATGCATTGTTGTGTGATATTGATTTGAGATGTTTGTTGATTATAAGCATTGTTGAGAAGTGGGTTTATACGGCCTTACTGAAACTGGCAATAATAGCGTGCAATAATGTAGCGAGGGGGTGAGCTGTTTATCATTATTAGAGACGAGCAAATGACGTCAGAGTGGCGCGTTTTTCTTAGAATTTGCTGGAACATTTTTCCCCAGAGCGTATGTTTTCGTAATTTTCATTGGATATAAATATAGACGCTAATGCTGGCGCGTTTTATTAACCAATAGCAGCTCGGTTATAAATCTTTAGGCATATCGGACGAAGGAGTATAAAGTTGTGTCAGAATCAAGTTTCACATAGTTCAACGAAGGCATTCATGGAGTATGCGTCGCACGAAGCTCATCAAGGTTACGCGTAACAAATTTGTGAAAAATCTCTCGTGTCGTAAAGTTAATTACACAAAAAGTTGAAGTACGCGAATTAATAATTGGCAGTAAAGAATTTATTATAACAGTTTCAGTTTGGCGAGTGTCAAGATTAATAGATGAAAGTGAATAATGTGTTACGACAATAAAAGTGTAAAAACAAATTCTTTTATCAGTGTTATCTTTGGATAAAAACTCCTTTCCGTTTACACACCTGTACAGATAAGTGCTTGACCGAGAAATCATAGCTAGCCGGAGGAGAGTGAACCCAAAATTAAATACAATAACAGGTGCTCAGCAAAAGATAACACGAAGTGACCGCGATTAATTGTCTTTTATACGTGCGGCAAATAAACAGTAGCATTTTCAATTACAAACATTAATTACTGCCACAACTTTTGGGCAATGAACACGCGGTTCAATTAGCAAAGAACGGTGCAATACAACAAACAAAATCTGTAGGAAAAATAGAAATAAATAAACAATTAAATAACATTTCGAATGGCAGCAGAGACTTGATGAAGATAAATTAAAATATAAAGATTTAAGAATATTAAATAGAGTTGACATTCAAAAAATGCCAATGAAGGCTTCAGTTGTCTTATTTGGATAGCAACTGGCCAGCATTGCTCGTAGAACACCTCTACAAGATAGTATGCCTACCTACACCCAAGTGCACTCTGTGTGAAGATGTCATCCTGAACAAACAACATCTCGCCAAATACAAAGGTCTATAAAATTGATGACTTTATATTGGGAAGCCAGAGGGAAAATGATGCAGATCAATTAGTCCCCAGTGCCATTGGTGAACAACAACCATTTTGATTAAAATATCGCATTACATGACAAATAAAACGTATATCTTGAATTTTATGAGAATAGCCTATGAAGTCCTCTTCATTCGGGAGGAATTTTGTATAATATTCTGTAACTGTAAACGTTAAACGACAGACGAATACGTACTACACAAGAAATGTAGATCTCTTTAAAAGACCCATATTTTCATGTAGCTTTTTTATGGCATCAGCCATTTCCGAGATATCCGTTATTAATGGTCTTAATTGTTCAACACAGCCATTCTATTAAACTCCTGTCGATTTTCAGTTGTTTTTGCAATTCTATTTAAACAATATGGAATTTTAAGGCTGGCATATAACATTTGACTATCGCTATTCCTTTGCTATCTACAACAAAATGTGTAATGTAACTATTTCTGCAAAAGTTTATTTTGATTAGAATTTAGTACGTATAGCAATAAGTATTATTTGAGGTATAAAAATGTATTAAATGATAATGATTTTTGTTTGACATACTAATGTTATTTTTTTAACTAACTTCTTGATTAATTGTTAATCAATCACTAGAAGTAATTATTATGTTACTATGATATGGTTTAAGAGAACATTACTTATTTTCAGTCATCTAATGGTTTGTATGCCGTCTAATAAACGGAAGAGGATAGGGAATGTTATGTGGATGTAATATGGGTTTTTATATACTAAGTTCTTGTCTTCCTCTTAACGTTTATCAGCTATAAAAATGATATAAAATTCATTCTGTATGAAGAGGACTTTACAAGCTATTCTCAGAAAATTCATGATTTTATTTGTATGTAAATATCTTAAAGATGTTATATTAGCCATTTTTAAGAAACTTCTACGAATTTTCGTTGTAAAAGTTCCTTTCGGAAGAGTTCTTTTGCGAATTATCTTTGAAAGATACTGAACGTAAATACAAGTTTGATGTTTATCGGGGTTTTCGTTTTAGACTTGTGCTGTTCACAAGCACATATACCCACTGAACTTTTCTGAACCTTTGGGAGGGGATTCAGGCATTTCCTGTGAATTCTCGGATATTTCCATGGAACAAAATGCTTTCTCTATTTACTGTGTATACGTAGCAGGGAAATTAAAATGCATAATGGTTTAATCTATACGGAGAACTGCATATTTGGTCTCTAGGATCCTGGGCTGTTTTATGCTTGGTGTACACATGGTCTTAAGTACCACCATTGTGTTTACCTGAGAGATGGGTGAAAAGCGCATTTTCCAACAAAACCAAATGTTTTCACTCTGTGCTGGGTTCGGGGATAAATTTGCCGAATGAAATGAACACATACAAATATTATAAATGTAGAAATAAACTAAGTGTCTGGTGTGGTAAGGTGCAGTTTTCTTTAATCTACTAGGTAGACTTAGGTGAGAAAAAAACTCGCCGATATAATGAACTGCGTGTTAAGTCGGTAATGGATTGGTAAAGCTGCTCCTACACATTTATGACTCCACCATACCCCTTATCCAGTTCTAGCAACCAAAGTTGCCCCCAGGGGCCTGCTTTGCAGGTACGGGTTTTTGGCGCACCCGGGGTCCCGAGCCACCCTGACTTCCTCGATGTGGGCTCCTCCCAGTGGTGAGGAAGTCAGCCAAAACGCCCACCCACGTGTCGGCCGTGCGTGGAGACCCGTGTCGGTGGAAAGGATTATCCTGGTTGGTTGAGGGATGCGTGTCTGAGCCTGGTTTGTTCTTTTTACATTTTTCGGGGAAGATACGCATTTCCAATACGCCGCTTCGGTTTCTGCTTCACTTAAACGGGCGGCTAGGGACTAACCCACCCCTAGCCAATCGGCCAGGACTAGGTATTTAACCGAACTCCAGGGTGAGTGGGACGGCGCGCCCGCTATATCCCCTGTGTAGCCCTGTCATCCCAGTGGGATGACCCCTTGTTGGGCTCCGTGGTGGGTGGGGAGCACTGGGGGATGAAACATAACTTATCTTTTCATGGCAAATCTCAATCCGAAACGAAGACGACACGTTCAAGAAGATAAAGAGGTAACTGCGGTGTCATCTGCGCGTTACCTATTAATTACCCGGTTGGAAGAGGCTCAGTCCTTTCTGAAGGTTAACCCGTTTGTGATTCAGTCTGGTCTTGACAACATAGCCGGTCCTGTTAAGTCCTGTACGCGCCTTAGAACCGGTTCTCTCCTTGTTGAGACTTACACATCCGCGCAGTTTGAAAAGTTGTTGAAGGCCAAACTCCTCCACGGATATCCTGTGCGAGTGGAGAAGCACCGCACCCTGAACTCCTCAAAGGGTGTTATTACCACCCACTTGTTGGATGGAATGCCGGAGGAAGAGATCCTGGGTTATCTTTCGGACCAGGGTGTCACCTCTGTGTATCGTGTGCGAGCTAAACGTGAAGGACTGGAGGTGCCTACGCGTACGCTTTTCCTCACGTTTGATCTGCTAGATCTCCCTCAGAAAATTAAGGCGGGCTATGAAATAATTCCCGTTCGGCCTTATATTCCACGCCCTATGCGTTGTTTTCAGTGTTACCGCTATGGCCACACTAAATTTGCTTGTAAGCTCTCCGTTCCAGTTTGTGTCACCTGTAGTAAGGAAGCCCACGATGGAGCTTGTCCATCTGCCCCTTGCTGTGTAAACTGCCGTGGTGCTCATCCGGCGTCTTCCCGCGATTGTCCTAGCTTCTTGGACGAGAAGGCAATTCAGGAGCTGCGAGTGAAAGAGCGTTTATCTTTCGCTGAAGCTCGCAAACGTCATCTTGCCCGACAGCCTTCCGTCCTGAAGTTTGGTACGTTTAGCTCCGTGGTTTCACGCCAGGTACCAAAGCGGGATATGGGTACCCAAACGTTACCTGTAGCCTCCACAGCGGTCGCGTCTTCTAGCATTACAGTACCCTCTTCCAAATCTACTAGCTCCGCAACCATTCCTGTTAGTACGGCAACCCGGAAATTCAAAACGCAGCCGAAGCGTAGTGATTTCCTTAAGGACCCTCCAGCCTCTATCAGTGACCGCTCTGCATTGAAAGCCAGTTCTCCCTCGCCTCCTAGGCGGTCACGCTCTCAGGATGCTAGAGGGCGTAGTCGGGCTCAGCGGGGTTCTCCTCCTGTGCCCGCTGTCAATCGTTTTGCAGCACTATCCTCTGCCTCAGGTGAAACTGAGTCTCTTCCTTCCCAGGAGCCAATGGAACAAGAGTCCAATACTTCTCAAAGCCCTAGTCCCACGCGCAACCAGAAGGGCAAGTTGAGGCGACCACCTGCAGTGAAGTGATCTTTCTAATCCACCTATCGCATTTCCTTCCGGATGTCCATTCTTCAGTGGAATACACGTGGCATACGCGCTCATAGGGCCGAGCTACAGTTGCTAACCCACTTGTTTTCTCCCAGCGTTTTGTGTTTACAGGAGACTAAACTTCGGCCGCAAGACAGTTTTTCATTTTCTGGTTTTCTTCCAGTGCGCTTTGACCTACCACCGGAAGCTGGTACCCCTGCGCATGGGGGTGTCATGCTCCTCCTTCGAGATGACCTTTTTTACCAGCCTCTGGTACTTACCACTACCCTGCAAGCTGTTGCTGTTACTTTGATTTTACCTGGCTTTTCTTTTACCCTTTGTTCCATATATATACCGCCTTGTTCTCCCTTCGCTGTTGCGGAATTCGCTCATCTCGTATTCCAGCTCCCAGCGCCTTACCTCCTGCTGGGAGACTTCAATGCGCACCACCCTCTTTGGGGTTCACCTCGGGCTTGCGCAAGGGGGAACCATCTTGCTGGGTTTTTCCTTACCACCAACCTTTCTCTTCTCAACACAGGTGAACCTACTTTTATTTCCGATTCTACGGGCGCTTTTTCTCATTTGGACTTATCTGTTTGTTCAGCACAGCTTGTACATCGTTTTCAGTGGAGTGTAGTTTCTGATACCTTTTCTAGCGATCATTTTCCTTGCCTTATCAGCTTACTTTCACACACTTTCCCATCGCCACGTGTGTCTACTTGGCAAATTCACAGGGCGAACTGGTTACTTTATTCCAGTTTAGCTGTTTTCGACGACCGCCCTTTCTCCGAGGTTGACGGGATAGTAGCTCATTTTACTTCGGTCGTTCGTTCCGCTGCGGAACGTGCTATCCCTCGTTCGTCTTCCCACCCGAAGCGTTTGCCTGTCCCTTGGTGGACCGACGACTGTCGCTCGGCGATCCGTGCGCGGAGGGCGGCCCTTCGGGTGTTTCGGCGCCACCCTACGCTTGCTAATTTGATAACTTTCAAGCAACTGCGCGCCAGAGCTCGCCGAATTATACGGACCAGTAAGAGGACATCCTGGATCCATTTTGTGGATTCCTTTAATCACTTCACACCGTCATCTGTCGTCTGGGACAAGCTTCGTCGTGTGACAGGCAAAGTATCACCGCTTACCATTCCTGGGCTTAGAATTAATAATGCCACCATCGTTTCCCCTAGTGCTGTTGCTGACACGTTGGGCGCTGCTTTTGCGGGAAATTCCAGCTCATCTCATTACCACCCGGACTTTTTGTCTCTTAAGAACCGGGTTGAATCCCATGTACTCTCCTTTTCCTCTATTAACCGCGATTGTTATAACGCCCTGTTCACTATCCCGGAGCTAGAGCGGGCCATGGGCTCCTCCAGGCCTTCAGCTCCTGGGCCGGATGGTGTCCACCTTTTAATGCTACAGCATCTTTCTGCCGCTGGAAAACGTTTTCTTTTGCAGATCTATAACCGTATCTGGACAACCGCCACGTTCCCGTCAGCTTGGCATGAGGCCACCATCGTCCCAATTTTAAAACCTGGCAAGGATCGCCATCTACCTTCCAGTTATCGTCCGATCTCTCTCACCAGTTGCGTCTGCAAGGTGATGGAGCGCATGATCCACGGGCGCTTGACGTGGTGGCTTGAATCTCAAGGTCTGCTGACTAACGTTCAGTGTGGATTTCGTCGCTTCCGCTCAACAGTCGACCACCTGGTTTCATTGTCTACTCACATCATGAATGCTTTTCTGCAGAAAAGTCAAACGGTCGCTGTCTTCTTTGACCTCGAGAAGGCGTATGACACTTGCTGGAGGTACGGTATTCTTCGTACCCTCCATAATTGGGGCATTCGTGGTCGTCTGCCCCATTTTATTCGGGAGTTCATGAAGGAAAGAGTCTTTCGCGTACGCGCGGGTTCGGTTTTATCCCGTGTTTTTACTCAGGAGAACGGAGTACCGCAGGGCTCCGTCCTCAGCGTCACACTCTTTGCCATTGCAATCAATCCCATTGTCAATTGTGTTCCCCCTGGTGTTTCGTCTTCATTGTTCGTGGATGATTTCGCTATTTACTGCAGTTCTCGGCGCACTTGTCTCTTAGAACGCCGCCTCCAACTGTGTCTTGACCGCCTCTACACTTGGAGTGTCGAAACCGGCTTTAAGTTCTCTGCCGAGAAAACAGTCTGCATTAACTTCTGGCGCCGTACAGCGTTTCTTTCGCCTTCTCTCCGTCTCGGTCCAGATGTTCTTCCTTTCGTTGATGAGACGAAATTTTTGGGGTTGATTTTTGACCGGAAGCTTAGCTGGTCTTCCCATATCTCCTATTTAAAGGCAAGGTGTGAACGCTCTCTTAATGTTTTACGCGTTTTAAGTGGCACTTCGTGGGGAGCTGATCGTACTGTTCTTCTCAGACTGTATCGCTCTCTGGTCCGTTCAAAACTTGATTACGGCTGCATTGTCTACTCCTCTGCTCCACCGTCGATCGTGAATCGCCTCAATACTACCCATCACCGTGGTATCCGGTTGAGTATGGATGCTTTTCCAACGAGCCCTGTCATCAGCCTGTGTGCGGAAGCTGCTGAGCCCCCACTATCTTATCGCCGCGATGTTCTTCTCAGTCGTTACGGTTGTAGTCTCTCTAGTCTGCGGGGACATCCGTCTTTTACTCAGTTTTTTAATGATTCCTTGGACCGTCAGTACTCGTCGCACTCCTTGGCCTTACGTCCTCCTGGTGTTCGTTTCCGCTTGCTCCTTCGACAGTTGGACGTCACCTTACCGGCAACGTTTCCCATGGGGGAAACAGTTTTTCCCCCATGGCTCCAACCCGAGGCCACCGTTAATCTTGATTTGCTCTCCCTGCCGAAGTCGACGACGCCAGCGTCTGTTCTTTGCTCGGCCTTTTTGGTTATTAAGGAGCAGTATGGGGGTTGTGGTTTTATCTACACTGATGGCTCCAAGGATGCTAGGGGAGTAGGATGCGCTTTTATTCATGGCCGCCACAGTTTTACCTTTCGGCTTTCACCGCAGTGCTCTATTTTTACAGCTGAGCTGTTTGGCATTTACCAGGCTCTTTTATACCTCCAGCGGAATCCTTTGCGGGAGTGGGTTCTTTGCTCGGATTCGCTGAGCGCCCTCCAGAGCATCAGATCGCTGTACAGTTATCACCCTCTTGTACAGCGTGTCCAGGTTTGCCTCCACTCGCTCGCCAGTGTTGGAGTTACTTTGTCATTTTTATGGGTTCCTGGTCACGTGGGCCTACCAGGCAATGAAGCTGCCGATGCTGCTGCGAAGGCCGCCCTTTTATCTCCCAGTTGTTTTAGCTCTTGTGTACCTTCTGCTGATTTTAGCTCATTTTTACATGGTTCCATAATTTCACGCTGGAGGGTTGCCTGGGCTGGTCTTCAGGGCAACAAACTTCGGGAGGTAAAGCCCGTTCCTGACACCTGGAGTACTTCCTCGCGTGCCTCGCGTCGCGAGGAAGTCATTTTAGCCAGACTGCGCATCGGGCACTGTCGTTTTAGTCATGCTCATCTTTTGTCCTCAGACCCTGCCCCGGACTGTGCTCATTGTTCTGAGCCGCTGTCGGTTCGACATGTTTTGCTCCGATGCCCTTTTTTAGCTCCGATACGTGCGTCCTTGGGCTTGCCATCAACCCTCTCTGAGGTGCTAGCGGACGCTCCCAGTGCTGCGGATCGTGTATTAAGTTTTATTCGTCATAGCGGTATGGGCACCCGGGTTTGATAACCTAGTTTTATATTTATGTTTTAATCGTACGTTTTACCGCTACTGCATTTTTGTCTTTTATTCGTTTACCTATTCGCTCTCCATTTCACAGTTGCTGGCACTATTTGTGAAGCTTTACTTGTTTCGTTTTAAACCGCGGGGGTCCTACATGCGTTCATGCATCTTATTTTAACTTTGCCTGGGCGCTAATGACCGCAGCAGTCGTGCGCCCTAAAACCCCACTACTACTACTACTACTACCCAACCAAAGTTGATTGGCGGCTTTTGCATTGCCTTTCTTTCACGATGGCGGATATGCACCAAAGACTAGTTACAAGGCATTTCCATTCGTTGGGAAATTGCAACTCAGTTGTATTAATTCTTCTTGCGTAAGCTGGAAAGCTAGTATAAGAATAAAAAAGTACGTAAGTCGACATTGGGGAATTTATCTCGAGGAGTGAAGGAAACCTTGTGTTTTACCGGGAAAATTGGAGTCGCATGGAGAATTTTATAGGGTGTTGATATCAACTTTGTATCTTAGACGGTGGAGCAGCGTAGCAAGAAGCTGAAGATCGGTGGTTCGAATTCTGGTTTTTAATTTTTTCTTCTGATTCTACCTTTCCAATAATTAATTCAAAATTATCTTACATAAATTTTATTATCAGAGTTTAGCAATAATAGAAAGTTAAAGAAGTTACCAGCGTTTTCAAGTAATTCAAAAATCCAATATTTCTGGACTTATTTGTCATGTTTTTTTTAGTTTGTGTTCATTTCGCATGACTCAGTTCTTCACCACGCTTGTTTGTGATACTTAGTAATTCAAAATCAGTATGTCCATTGCCCTTGCTGCTTGAAAAACAATTGTTATTACAAGATATTAATAATAATAATAATAAATAATCCGTGATTTTAAACGAGTTATTCAATGTAAAATACTTCATCTTCCCTGAAAAGTTCATTTAAAGAAGTGTTTCTTTCATATGTCCTTTAATTTTGCTTTGTATCCCGTCATTATATGCTTTTGATGCTACTGATACCATGCGGACTGCAGTATTCATAATTCAGCAGCCCTCGCTGTGCTATAACCTTGCTGATTAAGGGCAATAATTTAGGTTTGTTGTCGATATCCTTTGCTCCTTTCAAATGCCATACATATAAAAGAAGATATTGTTTACAAGGCAATTTCCATCCAACCACTACACTTTCTTAATTGAAATTAAGGCATGTCCTTACGATTTGTATGCACTTAATTTTAAGTTGTAGTTTTATATGACTTATCTTATGGTCTTTAAGCTCTACAAGATGTAAATAAATATTTATCTATCACATAGTGCTTGTCTTACCCCTCCCACTGGCTTCCTTTGCTCCTGAGCCACAATTCGATCACAGTACATTGGTTAGGGATTGAGTCCCAGATTTTTAGACGGACAGATTTGACGATTGTCTGGTGAGTACTTTGCAATCGTTCAGGTAAAATGTTTACTTTTTTAACCCCTTTCACCGCTCGCTTTGTTCAAACCAATAAGAGATTAGCTCATCCAGGTAGGTGTGGAACATAACTAATAAGTGGATTCTACCAACATTAAATAAAAAGACTCTATAGGAACCAAAAGTATTGGGAATTTTTCGTACCGGACTGTAACTAGTAGGTATAGAAAGTATTACATTCCACCTTAAAATTCGATGTGGAGATTTCAGCGCAGTAAAAGAAAGCATTTTTGGACATGAACGGAAATGTTGAATAAATAGCGGATGTAGTATTTAAGTTTAATACCTTCCAGATATGCGCCACAAACATTTTCAAAAACATTTCTTCGAAAAAATCTAAGCTTTTTGCAAACAGTTTTTTGTTGTGTATTTTTTTAAAATGCGGTTCTAAATACGATTAAAGTACCTTATATCGAAAATATTTTATAGGCACATGTGAAACAAAAGGTATATTTTGAACTTTCTGGAAATAGTGTGTGAAGTATTCTTCATTCGGAAGAAACTTTGTAAATTTTTGCATAGCTGGTAATCCATAAGAAATGGACAGAACCTTAGTGGAGAGAAGTGCAAATCTACGACAGAATATTTCAATTAACTTTTTGTAGCATAAGTCGTTTCAAGATACCAGTTATTGGTGTGAGTTTGTCAAAACTTTTGTCGTTCTTTTAAGTATTTTTGGCCTTCAGTTGTGCCTCGTAGTGTAATTAAGTAGGCATGAAATTTACAGTATACAGCGACCTGTTTTTGAACATTCTATTATGTCTATTCACAAAAATGTAATGAAACCATTTCTGTAAACGTTTACAGCAATTAACTTGCACTAGATAGAGGAATAAGCTTTTCAAAGTATACTTTGTAGAAGCTGTATAAAAATGGCCGATATTTGGTGAAAGATGTCATGTGAATATAACACATAAGTGTATTTTTAGAAATAATTGTTTCTTTTAAACACTCACACATTCACTCTAATATTCACACTTCCCGACTTGCGAACGGCAATGATTAAAGAAAACTTCCCCACAAGCCTGATCGCTGACAATTTGGTTTATGTTGAGTTTCGGATTGGATCTATTTGAACTTTTGCATTACGCGTTTAGGAAAACTGAATTACAAATACAGAGTACCTTTATTTCCAAAATGTTAAATTGTAGAAAGTATTCTCCCCCGTCCTTCACCTCCTCTCCCATAATCGGAATTACATTGCAACTACATAGCCCCCTATATTTCTAAGCGTTGGAAATTTTTTTAAATTCTCCAAAAAAAAAAAAAAAAAAAAAAAAACGGTTCCATAAAGAAACCTGCATGAACTTGTTTCTTTCTTGCACTACAGGAAATAAATAAGAGATTGCTACGGTCGCGAGGAATTCATTTCTGTTCCAGATTTTGTTGCTGTTCTTCAGGGGAAGTTATAAAACTATGTATACATAAATGATTGACAGCTTAGTGTTCGCTTTTGACAGGTTGACGTTTCATTTTGACTTGTAGCGGTCGTGGAGAAGCTCATGACAATGGAAGATGCCGCTACCGTTGTGGGGGTTAACTCATCTCCAGTCGCTGCTAGTACTCATCGCTTGGCGAAGGTGCCCTATCCCGAGTTTCCTCTATTCCGCGTACTGAACTTTCAGTATATAATTCCAGAATTTTTGCTTTACGCACCAATTTTTTTAAGGGGTATACGGTACCCATGAAGAATATTAATTCCGATACCATGTTCTTCCAGAAAGCTCAAAATCTACTAAATTATGACAATAAGGGTTAAAACAAACCAAATAGTACTATGCTAAATTCTTATTCTTTATTTCCCTCCTAACCACTTTTACTAAGTAGAGGAAGCTCATATTGTATTCCAATCAGGATCAAAGAATAGAAATGTCGCTATAAATACCGTTTTGAGATTCTCCGAGAACAAAATAAGTGTTTTCGAGAACAATCCGTTAAATTAAATTGAGTTTTATACATGCACGCACTTTAACTACTATGGGTCTTAGCGTCCTATTCTATATTGGACATGAAAGACTGGAAATTTTGCTCAAAGGTCTTCTTATTAAAGGTCTCAAAGGTCTCATAAGTAATTTGGTTTTTAAGTTTGCTGTTTTCTAAGATATAGTTGGTTTTCTTTGGTTCGCCAATGCTGTTTACAGGATGCCATGGCTAGTATTGCGTATATTGCGAGAATGTGTCAGTCGTCAGTTGTTAATACACAACCACAAAATGGAAATTACAAAGTTTGAGATTACAACCCTACTAAAGACTACTGGAAACAAGATTAAAAAGCTGCTGCCGCGGCTAGAAAGATATTTGAAGTGGACGGAGAAGATGTCGTTAGTGAGCGTGTGGCACAACAATAGTTCCAGCGTTTCAACACTGGAGAATAAAACACTAATGATTTATCACGTTCTAGAAGACCTAAATTATGGGATATTGAGAATACACACAGAGAAGAAAATCCGTAAAAAAGTACTCGTAGGCTCTGAGAAAAAACTTGGCCCATCAAAAGACAGCATACATCGCCGGATTAAGAAACTTGGAAAATCAAACAGAAGCTGTAGATCTGTACCTCATGAATTGACACCTCAACAGGCTGATGTAGGGGGGATATCTGTCATCAACCTATCGGTAATTCCATGGATAATAGACTTATCAGGAGAATTGTCACATGTAATGAAACATGATTTTTACCGCAACCCTGTCGCCTACAAACGGTGGCTCAGTCCCCGACCACCTGCCAAAGTCATCGTTAAAAGAAATCAGTTCGGCCCAAAAGCAATGTGTGTCTGGTGGAATTTTAAAGGACTAAAGGGTGTGCAGTCAATGCGGATCTTTATTCTCAACAACTGGAACTATTTCATGAGGTTTTGAGACGTAAATACCAGCATTAGTTAGCCGAAATAGAGTTTTCCTGCAGCAAGATATTGCAACACCCCATACTGACGTACAAACGTGACAAACGTTCAGGAATTGCAAGGAGTCGAACTGCTACCACACCCAGCATACAACCCTATTCTTGCGCTTTTAGATTACCATCTGTTTTGATCCATGGTCTATTTCTTGCGTGGAAGGAATTTCCAAAACATTGAAACTGTGGAAGTGGATCGCACCAAATTCTTCGCATCAAAAACCAGAGACTGACACCGTTGCGGGATAATAAACTTTGCTGTAAGATAGTTAAAGAGGATAGAATCTAATGTTCTCTAATCTAATGTTTTCTACTTGAAGAGTAGTGTAATTTCTTCTTAAAAAGGTTTCAAATAAATTTCTGCTTAAAAAGCGACATTACTTATAAGACACCATCTATATCAGGCTTGGGATTCTTTTACGTCCGCAAATCTATGACACGGGACAACTTTTACGTCCCCTTCGAAGCAAGCATTTTTACGCCCCCAAAACATCCAACGCCATCGCCCGGGTTTGCACTCACGACATCGGGAAAAAGAAAAGTTAGTATGTCTGTAAATGTAAGTGTGTAAACAGTATCACTCTAAACGAAATTTCAAATAAATACCAAACTTCATGCTTAATCATCATTTTCTAAGCATGCGAAAAGGATATTTAAAATAGCACCATCCAAAACTACCCTTTACGTGTAAAGTTGAAGCAGATATTAGTAAAAGGATTGAAATAATTCGCCAAACTTGCTAAGTAATGGTAAAGTGGAAATCCAATGCAACGGATAGGGAAATTTGATACATTGTATACTTAGGTATGCATTTTGTATTAAACTAAAACTGTAATATTGTTTTAAAACACCATTTGTGTCATCAACTTTGCCTTGAGCATTTATATGCCGTTCTCCATGGTGTAATGGTTACCATGTTTACCTCTAGTTACCGAGGTCATGGGTTCAAAACCGGTGGAGGGCGATGGGGTTTTCGGGTGTAAAAATTCTCAGCATGGCTTCCTTCGGAAGGGAAGTAAAGCCGATGGTCCCGTGTCGTAGATTTACGGCACGTAAAAGAACCTCAAGCCTGATAGAGGGGCCTATGAGCAAAATTTCCGGTCTTTCACCCCTAATATAGAATGGAACACTAAGGACTATAGTAGTTAAAGAGCGTCTATATAAAAAAGAAACTTGAGCATTTAATTATTTTAAATTATTAATTATAGTAAAACTTTCCCTCGGTCTACGGACTGCACGAGTATTCGGGAGGGTTAAATCGTCCCCCAGTCTACTTGTCCTTTGCCTTTAGCTATTGAGTTATCGAATTAGGTGTCTTAAAGATGAAGTGGTGATAGGCCGGAAAACAAGTGTCATGTAACTGTTATGAACACAGTAGTTTATAGTATAGAAAAATTTAATAGAATCTTGTTTACATTATGATCACTAAAAATCTAAAATCCTTATTCCAGTTCTGTGAGAGACATGTTTCGAAATGAGGATAATGTGTGATTGGCCTCCCTGTGAAAAATTAAAGCCGCTAGTTTCCTTTGTATAGTTTTAATTTAAATACCTTGTATTATGAAAATCAGCGAGCGAGGACCTTTTTTGCTCTGAAGAGATAGAAGGGAGAGTGAATACTATGAAATACCATAAAAAAGTTTGAATTAACGTTTGGAAAATGTCCCATAATTACACATGCATGTGAAATGCTATTGCTAGTTATATGCAAACATTTGTTTTCACACCCGCCGCAACTTGCTCTTTGCGTGGTCTGTCATAGCACTCTACAAACACAGCATTTTTTGCAATACTCTTGTGTCTTTAGTCCTGCATTTACAGTTAGATATTTTCAACAGTGGTGTGATTAAGTGATAAACGATTTTGTGATAACAAAATAAAATATGCATAGGGCGAAATTATGGCATGTGGTGCGTAAGCAGCGACTAGGAGACAAGAGTAGGAGAGGCACGCCAGCCCCAGGCATTTAGAGAGCGAAATACATGACCAGCTGGGTTACACCTTCTAAGGGTTTTTACTAAGCTTATGTACTATATAATTGTATTTATTACTGCACTGCGACTTAAAAAATTCAATACTTTGAAAATTAAATAAAGTAATCGAGAAAGATTAATATCACAATAAAAATATTGTAATAATATAAAATATATAGCAAAATGCAAGAATTCAAGTAGTAATATGTTTTATATACAATGTGACTATAAATATGTTATTGTTATAAATATGTTATTTATTTTATGTAGGCATTTCAGAACCACGTGAATTTGTTTTCTGATCGATAACAACCCGATAACAGCTTAAATAAACACCATTTATCTGATCGTAAAATATATTTTCATTTTGTTAGGAGACGCTTACAGAGAAAGCGGAAGAAGTGTATAAATTTCCTATCGCAATTATCAAATATTCTTAATAAGAAGTAACAAAGAATTGATGACTATAATATAAATAATGTCTACAAGTAATTAAAGAAACTATGCAAATAAATCATTGATTAAATTGTCATATGTTGTCATCATTAAAGCAAATTGAGCAAAGAAATAAAACACATTTAAGTTAAAGTTCAATTATTGTGTTTATTATTTACATAACCAATATCTTACCTTCAAAACACGGAAAGCCTGAGATGAGATTCAACACTGTCACGACTAGAGCTAGTAGAATTTTAAGTATATCTTAAAATACAACGGATAATAGGAAACATTAAAATATTTTGCTACGCGTTACACCTGCTTGAATCCACAACAATTACCGAGCAAACATTTTCCGCCAGGAAATCAATCTTACCACATAAACTTGCGATACCAACAGCGTGAGGGGTGCAGTAAATATAAAACCGAGCATCCGTATCTTCAAGAACTTCTAGGTGACTTCACCCGCACTAATTCTTATTAAATTCTACTTCAAAATTGACGTTATGTTTGATTTACTCAAAACTGTCTCTAAAGATTTTTATTCAGAGATAAAGTTAATGCGAAAGACAGCTGGTTATATTAAACGGTACCTAAAGACCAAGTAGTTTATTTTACAAGAACTGAAGATGAAACCAGTCCTGGTATATATGTAACATTGCCAAAAGAATGGAGAACACCGGCATAGGATGGGCCAGAACGCATTCTCATAGCTGTAATGCAGTATGTTCCTAGAGGAAAGAGACCTCTCGGTAGTCCCAAGAAAACACGGAAGCAAGATTGCTTAGTGAGACTGTAGTAGGCCTATGGCCTAACACTTGGTTGGATGAAGAAGAGAACGATTTTTTTTTGTTATTTTTAGTGGCGTTTAACGCCGTTCTTACTACATATGGCACCACAGGCGGTGGAAGCTAGTAATATATGCAATGAAATAATAATTGAGTAACGAATTTTAGAAGGCAAACTTTCCGAGCCTTCCAGGCATTTGCCATTAATGAATGCTTAGGACAATCTGAAAAAAACGTCTGGCAGGGAGGACGATCTTGGAGGGATTTGAACCGCAGACCTCCGTTTAACATCCGCCTTAACGTCCTCGGCTTCTGTGTGGATAACGTTTTACAAATTAATTAATTAATGGTTCTTCCGCTCTAAGAATATGTGTAGGACAAGGTTGGAAACAGAATCAGACGACTGAAAAATTCAACGCCTTAGCCGGGATTGGAACTATGGATCTTTTGGTTTCAGTCCGGTTGCTCTAATTCATTAATTGCTTAATAGAGGCTAAACTATGAAGTTTGGGACTTATTGAACTTATGGCATTGTAAGTCGACATTGGGGTATGTCATCTGTAATCGGCGTTATCATTAGGAGCAAAAGTGCAAAATTAGAAACACTTAGATGCCGACATGCTTAATTATTGGAATGCTCAAATTCTGGACCCATTTAACTGTAAATACTTGATGTTAAGATGTATCCCTAGAGGTTGTTAAAATGTTATAATTCCATTCTGAATTAGGGAGGGAATTAAACATAAGGTTTAAAGAAAACTCTGCTTCAAATAAACGAACTTTACATTTCTTGCAGCGTATGTAAAGAACAGTATATTTTCTTTAACTTTGACAAATCGAATTATACTTTACAAATGAAGAGCTTAGCTTTACTATATTCAGCATTCAGGTATAATCTTTAGTCTCTCTTGCAAGGGTGAAACACGTGAAGTCCACTTTAGAATAATTCTTTCATATAACTACAGCTCGCTATATTCTTGTACATTCTGAATTTCACCACACGCACTGGATAGTTGAAATTTAGGAACTTCACTTACGCTAAAAATCTTAATACGTGGAATTTAGGTTAGCCCTAAACTAAGTGTGTGCGAAGTCGCTTTCCTAGTGTTCCTTCCCCGACGCTCAGCGCTAGACAACTCTTTTTCTCGTACCCTGCATTCGCCCGGGGTCAACCTCAGCCAGCCGCTTACGTGAGTTGACGTCAATCGTCAGCTGCAGCGCCACCACGATCTCCTTAATCTGTCATCTGTTGACTGCACATCACAAGAAGCGCGGGCCGATAATGCAGATACTGTAACATTGGTAGTATCTTCCTTCGGCCAGGCGAAAGGTGAAGTGTTGCAGCTGCTGAAACCAGGAGCTAGATACTTTGATCAGGCAGGGAAGATATTGCTGTGAGGTGGGGAGCCTCAAAACAATTTGAGATCACGTTGGTTTACCGAGAAAAATGCGAGTCAGCTGGGGAATTTAATGTATATCTGCATGCTCCAGTGGTATGTCAGTGGTTAGAGCATCCGAATGGAAACAGGTAGATCCATGGTTCAAGTCCCGGCTATGGCATTTAATTTTAAATCGTCTTATTCTAAGTTTCCAAAGTTTTCTGTATAACATTAAGTATAAACCAGATAAAGTTTTTCTTTGAATTCCTAAATACTTTTGTTTCTTTTTTATTGTTAACGGGCCATTGGCCCTTCCCCTAGTGATTCAAATAGTATTAAAAGCGACCCGCTGTTTAAAAATATGACTCGCTTCAGTATCCCGAATGTTCCTTGTACCTGTAACGAAATGGGTACTAATAAAGTTTCTGAACGTTTATCTGGTTTAACGTAGAGAAAGTCTGTTATGTGAAAGAGAAGATCATGTGAATGTTGCAATCTAACCTTTAATAGTATGAATTTCAAAATCAACTATAAGTTATAATTCTCCGCTGTAGACGTTTAATGCAATGGTAATGTATATTTTAGTTAAGTACCACTCAGTATTTTACAACAGAGTTGCCAACTTTATATCCAAAAATTCCTAAATCCAATGAAAAGAGATGAAAAGAAAAAAAATGGATAATTGTTAGTGTGTTGATAATTAATGTATTAGGGATCATGCCCACATTAATATGCTTAATATTGCCTTTACGCTTAGGTGTAGGCTAAACAACGAAGGGGGGCACCTCGCGCAATGAGACCAACACTTATGTATTATGGTTACAAGCCCAGGAGGAACGGATGAAGTGAAGGAACCACAGGAGGCTAGAGGTTGCAGGCAAACAGACCACAGAGACGCGTGGAACTTCGAAGACGCGTCCTACCGCTGGAGCTGCCTAGAGAGGCTCGAACGATTCATCGACCAAGCAACTCTATGGTGTCCACAGGGAGTACGGAAGAAGAGGCAGAAGAAATGTGAAAGTTCACCACATGGTCGCGTTAGTGCTACAGTTAAACACTCACCTATGTCACAAAATCCTATAAGCTGCTTCTTCCTAATTAAGGGTTAAGTACTCTAGTCCCCTGATTCCCCATTGTCTTTCTGGCCTTCAAATAAGTTTCTCCCCTAGTAGTATTTATCTATGTTCCAGATGTCCAAATACGCTTTTCATTCTAGTGTATCATTTTATTCATTCTTTGTTTTGTGCACTCTAGATATACAACAAATGTCAACAACGAGATTGAAGCCATTTATTTTTCCCTTCAAGACATTTTAAACTGGCTACACGATTGTAGAAATATTGTATTTTATCTTAACAGACTTTAAAACTGTAATCCAAACAATAGTTATAACTATTTGTTCAAAAATGTAAAAAATTATAGATGTCAAAGTATGATTCACAAATCCAAATATTTAATTTAAATAGTGGCCTTACAATCTATCCCAGCCCATTATAGTACAAAAGAAAATGAAAGAGCAGATATATTAGCAAAAGATAGTTGTAAAACTAACCAAAGAGTAATGACCAAGCTATCTTATGAATAAATAAAAATAATAATAAAGCGTCAAGTGGATGCCAACTACAACTATGATTATTAGCAATAATTGGAAACACAAAATTAGAAATACTTCTGTATGATCCCTCTATCATCCCTGAATTACCATGCAAAACTGCAGTTGCTATGTTTTGGCTTATTACTGGAGATGATTGTCTGTCTAAATATCTCCACAAAATTGGCATATTACCATCTCCAGATTGTTACTCTACCACCAAAATATATAAATGGACATGACACATTTATCAGCATGTACAGCTCTTAAAATTATCAAGATATGGCATCCAAATGTTGGGAAGAAAAATGGAGAATTTACTTCATTTTTAGCTCCAGAGCGTTAGCTACATATATACATATTTATGTATAATAGCTTCAGTGTTTTGGGAGTAGATGAAACTCAGCTATGTATACTTTCAGTTTCCTTTCTCAATATTTCAAGTGGAGAATTCCATAGCTGTGCGAGAAGTGTGGGAACGCATGCAATGAAAAAATATGAATGGAGTTGTCAAGAGTTTTGCTGCTAGAGATTTTATAACAGAAGGAAGATTTAACTTCATAAGAAGTATACTAGAGTAAAATTTAATGGGAGACGCTTCACAATGAATGGGGAGCAAAAATGTAATAATTCGGTGGCAGATATATTCAAAACGTGCTAGAAAAGACCAAAGATTTACTTTCGAGATCTGAGAGCACCAGAGCAATTTCACAAATCGAGGTAGTTCATAATTAAATGAAACAAGTATCTCTTAATAATTCCGACGATATAGTAAACTAATATGCTCCTCGGCTGTGTATGCGATAATACTCATCTCTCAAGTATCTTTATTAACTTTCACTGCATCCCAAATATATTTACGAGAGAATTTTCAGTGCTGCAAGTAAATTTAATTTCCATAGAATTTCAATAAGGGTTGAGACGGATTGGTTTGTAGGTTGTTTTCTCAGGCGATAAGTACGAGGGCGGATCAAAAAGTAACGCGCAATAATTATATTCTCTCTTGGTATTGCAGATGGAATGTTGCAATTTCATACAGACATAGTTTGAGGCTTTCACTAAAGAGAGCATTGTTTATTTTTTTCTGAAGCTCTAGCAAGAGAAGCGTGAACTACGCAACAAAGATAGCGCGCATGCTACTGTCGTCTACGTGTGATGAGCAGAGAGGTGTGGTTCGATATTTGTGGGCCAAAGGGCGTAAACCGAGTGATATTCACAGGGACATGCGTGGCATGTATGGGGATGATTGTATGGACCGTAGGAATGTCTTCAGGTGGTGTGCATTCCTCTTAGAGGACGGTGTGAACCTTAGTGATTGGCCATGCTCCGGGAGGCAGGTAACAGTTGGACCCCGCAGAAGGACCCGCAGAATGTCAGAGGCATTGAGGCGGCCTTTTGAAGACAGTCGTGTGCAACTGCGAACCTTATCGCAACAGTTCAACATTTCCTATGGTGCAGTGTACGATATTGTTCATGACACGCTGCAATTTCGTAAAGATGGTGCTCGCTGTGTGCCTAAGAACCTGACAGACAATCGCAAGGGCCAGCGAATGGCGACGAGCTTGTATCGCCTAACGCGGTACACCGCAGAAGGGCATGCCTCTCTGAAAGGTATCGTCAATGGTGATGAGTGAGTCGTGGGCATACCACTACACGGCCTAAACCAAGCAGGCAAGTATGGAGTGGAAACATGCTGGTTCTCCAGTGATGAAAAAATTCAAAGTGACTCCGTCTGTTAGGAAAGTGCTTGTGACGGTGTTCTGGGATATGCATGGTGCTGTATTGGTGGACTTTGCTGAACACGGGACCACTGTGAATGCAGATGCCTACATGAAAACTTTGGTGACTTTGCGTCGTGCCCTTCGTGACAAACGCCACAACATGAATGCTGACGATGTCAAAATTCTTCATGACAATTCTCGCCCCCATGTTGATGCTGCAGTTTGTTAGAAAATCACCAAATTTGGTTGGTAGGTTCTAAAGCATCCACCATACAGTCAGGACATTGCACCGTTGGACTTTCATCTGTTTGCGCGGGCCAATGCTTTGCGACAGATGCGGAAGTGAAATCAGCAGTCCGCAGATGGCTGTACTCCAAGAAAATGGACTTCTACGAACAGGTAATATTGAAACTGGTATCACGATGGGAGAAATGTGTTAAACTTGGTCTGTATGTCGAAAGGTAGGTAAAATGTGTAAGTTCATTTGTAATCCTGTTTTTTTTAACCATTAAACCCTATTTGTAAAAAAATTATTGTGCGTTACTTTTCGATCCGACCTCGTATGTGTAGATGGATTATTAGCTGCCAATATGTAGTTTACGTTGCCCCGGCTATGCATTCTTATCTCAGGTGTGGTCGTACAGGTGGATGAATGGACACTGATTAGGACACTTGACTTTTTAATTATTTACACTTGGCTTTATTTACTGTTGGCACTTGACTTCACTAATTATTTACGCTTGGCTTTATTAACTGTTAACAGTTTACTAATTATTAACACGACGTCATTGTCACTCACCAACCCCTTAACACGCCTCATTCTTTTGTGTACACATTATGTAATAGGCAGATGACTTAGCGCTAAATAACCATGTTAATCCTAAAAATGCAATACACGACTAGCTCTAACGTTTACAGACGTTTTTTTCCTGGCGTTTAGATATATTGAATCTCATTCGCTCATTTATATATTTTAAATTCTATTTCAGCTAGCCTTATTGTCTCACGTCATCAAATATGTTTGGAACCTCTGGAATCTCGCACCCCCATGTCAACGAATTTTCGAGTCATCTGGAAAGTGTCATGTCTCTCAGTCCACTTGCTTCGTCCACTCTTGTATTGTGTTGAAGGAGGCGTTCCAGGAAGTCAGCCTAGCGGCGCCACTAGATTTCAGTTTTATGCTTGCATTCAGTTTTTGTATATCTAAAACATCTAAACAATTTTTGTAACTGTAATATTTACATATATAAATCACAAGGTATACAATATGCATATAATACGTATATATCCCGTCTCAGGGTTAAAAATGATACGTTCATTTACTATGATGTACGTTTAGGGAACGTGTTAATGGCATTCACACAGTTCAAGCGCAAACGTGCCATGTATTGTTTCAGAAGATATCGATGCTAAATCTGTTGCACTTGTTTGCTGCGAAAATAATTCCAATTAATAATATTCAATTATTTTAAATATCTGGTCCTATCGTATAAATTCCCATTTACTCTGGAATAAAATATCTACAGATTTAAATGACAACTGAAAAACTGGACCAGAATGCTGAACCCTGGAAGAAGTGGCTTTAAAACGTGGAGATGCGTAAGTCTATGATAAAGGCAAAAGTGTTTAATACTTTTATATGTTCCATTCACATGACTTTCACTTTTACTCTTATACAAACTACTATTAAAAAAGCTTAATTTTCTATTTACTTCTTGTTACTTAGGATAAACGTCCATTACACAATTACACATACACTGTAGGTATAAGACGAATAGATGTACTCGTAGTAGGCTAAAAAGATAGTCGATTTTTAAAAATCCTGTCGCCATATAATGGCTCTGAAATTATAAGTTCTTTGCATGACCATGAGGATAAAACACGCTATGTCTCTTGAAACAAGTGTAAGTGTTTAAAATTCGAAATCCTAAAAATGTCTGTGAAATCTTAACGCTACAAACATTTTTATTGGAGTAAATTGTATAGTGTAAGAGACCTAATTGTTTATGTAATCAAGTTTTAAAGTTAGAAATTATTAAGGGTGCTCTGAAACTAGTCGTTCAAATCAATACAGGTGGTAGAGAACATCGAAACAAATATATTTCGATGAGGAACATACGATCTCTGGACTCAACTTGTAATGCTAGGGAACTGTGTGTGAGTGGTGCTGACGTAAGCTGTTGTGTCCGTGTTGCTGACTGGGAATGTGTACTAACCCTAAACCTCTCTGTGTACCAACGGTTGGCTCTGAGGTCTGCTTGGAAACAGGGTATTCTCCGTGATGTGTTGATTGGACCATACATACTTCCATTCCGCCTCAACAGACGGAGCTATAGCATCTTCGTTGAACATGTGTTGCCAGAGGATGTACCTCTGAATGTTAGAGAAAGAATGTACTTCCAGCAAGATAGGTTGCCAGCCCATTTCAGCATTGCTGTGAGGAATCACCTTCGGGAATCGATGGATCGGCCGTGGTGGATTCTTCTGTCTGGATTCTTCCTTTGGGGGCGTATGAAGCAGTTGGTGTATGGAACCGATGTGGAAACAGAAGACCTCGTAGCTAGAATTGCCGTCGCTGCTGGTACTATTGCGGACATGCCAGGAGTCCTCGAACAGACACGACATCACTGATCCGACAACGTACTGCGTGCACACAGGCCAATGGTCGCTTATTCGAACAGTTCCTGTGAATGCGACTGCTGTAATTAGCATGCTAAACTACCTTCTGTGTAAATCTTCCCTAGCATCAGAAAGCTCCGTCAAGGACCATATGTTCCTTATCGAAATATATTTGTTTTGATGTTCTCTATACCGCCTGTATTAACTAAAACGAGTAGTTTTGGAGCACTCTGTATAAAGGTGATTCAGAATGAAAAGGACTTCACAGAAAGACTTGGCTGTAAGAATAATTTAACGAAGGCTGACATGATAGGGTATGTAAGGTAAAGTATTTCATATTAGAGATTTACTCTGGTCATTCTGCTCACGCTGGAAGTACGGGAGTGTGTTTTTTAAGCAAAATGTGACGCGTTTATTGATATTCGACAAATTATAAGATATAAATATTAACTACGTAACAGTAAAGACTTTAGTGCTATTAAAAAGCATGTTGTATAAACAGCCAATAATGTTTGCAATGCGATAACTAATAGTGAGATAATTACACGAGAAAAGTAGCGCGTCTAAAGAACGGTCAAGTTAGCAGCCTAATATAGTGACCAAGCAAGAACCTGTTTGCGTCGACTGAGAATAAAGAGAGAAACAGTGTTCGGTTTATATAAAGCAAAAGTGTACCTGGTAGACAAAACACGCCTAAGTGATTGATGTGGGAAAAGGACAAAAACGAAGCGATCCTTGTAGTTACAATGTGTTGTTATCGGTGATTTAAAGTTCAGCCAGCGGCTTTCCTAAGGTACACCTGAATCATCTACGATCCTTATTTCCCTCGCACCTCATCATTTACAACCATGGATTACGACAGAAAGGATGTACCTTGGAGTTGTGCTATTCAATGTCTAAGAACTCCGAGGAACTCCGAAGGTCGTCTCCTGAGGTGGACGCAACCATACCCACGTTACCTTCGAAAGACGGACGCAACGTCACAAAAATATTTCCAGAAAATTCAATATATACATTTTATAAGCAAGGCAACTTTTAAAAATATGGAACCGATGCTTCGTTTTTGGGTTGTGCTGTCTTACAGACAGAACACACACACACGCTCGCGTACGTTTTGCTAAAACTGTTTTTTTCAATTCAAGTAGTTTCAAAACGGGTATTTCCATTGACATTTCTGTACGGAATTATAAGGTGGAATGGAATAATACTACTGATTGTTTAAGTAGTACAGAAATTTATATATATATATATATATATATATATATACATTTCTGAGGGGTTATATCCACATGACTTTCTCAACGCTGTAGCGGGTGATGTGCTCGCATGCGAGTACCACGTGCTATCTCAGGACTTTGGGATCTCCGAGGCTACTCAAAGTTCACTGCCAGGCTGCTTGTCCTGGAGCTGAGGAGAAATTTCTATCCTAGTTATCTAATATGATATTCCTCAGGATTTGATATGAGCGAAGGCAAATAACAAACGGACTTTCCCTAAAACAGCTTAATTTATTGGAAATATAATGCCCATATAGGCGGCTAGCAAGTTTCTGTTGCTTAACACAAAATTATACAAATGCTATACACGTAATCTTCCCGCTAATATAAATTCTTTACGTGGACCTATTATAACTGCGTCACGCGGTATTTTCCCACACCCACATCACGCAGAAAATCTTCCGACTCAGTCACATGTGTTACATCGCGAAAGTAAAATCAGAGAGTGTATAACCTGGGACCTCTTCCCCTTTTTATACCTTCCTACTATGACGCTAGAATTCGCGCCTTTATATGCAACATATTCTTATTGTTTTTCCACTTAGCGTGCTATGAAAATAACATTTTCTAATTTTAGAAGTCACGCTTCTCTGGTAAAATCCACTGTCTCAGTCTCACTTTACCACTCTCGTTTGTTTTTATGTTTTCCCAACTCCCTTGTCTTTCAGGAATTGGACCACTATCTCTGTCTCAATATAATCTCGGACCTTTCTTTCTCTTTTCTGTGACTTTGCCTGATCACTGTGTGCATTAACGTGTATGTGCATATGAACTTTACCCCTATTACCCGCTCGTCTGGTAGTTACTAATTACACTGTTCCTTACTTGCTTGCTTTTACATTAATTACATTCTGAAGTACAAGCAATTTTACAATAAACTTTTTCTCAATATTATTTTTCATCATTAATTGTTCCTGTTCTTTTCAATATTCTACTCTTATTGCGTATATATCCCCTTACAACGCTGGTCCTAAAATTCCACACTGTTTCCTTGCAATCGCCAGAAACAACTGAAAATTGATCGGACTTAATAAGAATGAGACAGTATTGAATAAATCGAATCTTTAATAATGGATATCTCGAAAATGGAAATATCACAAAGTTATGTGGAATAAATTGTGTTTTTAAAAAGATGCTTTTTTTGCGTAGCACGTTTTTTTCGATCACTTAACTATTACTAGTAATACAAGGTTATATGAAAGAGGACTTCACAGCCTATTCCTAGAAAATATAAATTTTATTAATCATGTATCTTAAATATGTGGTTATTTTAATCAAATCGTTACAGCAATTCTTTAGGAAATAAAATATGTAGAAAAAATATTCTGTGTAAAGGGTAATTTGGGGTGGAGTTTGTTATTTATCCGACTTTTTGTTTTTCAGTTAATGCTGTTCACACACACACCAAACCATTTTCTAAAATTGATTTTCTTTGGATTTAGGGAGCTCAAAACGTGTATTTCCAGTTAAATCTCGGTATAGAATTTTTGGGTGGAGTGCAATACGTTCTCTACCCACTAGGAACGTGGTAGAGAAAGTAAATATATTTTCGAACTTATGCTCATTTTGTCATATGACTCGTTAAAGATTTAAAACTTTGTAACACTGATGTAATATTAACTAAAATGTTTCCTGGCTTACTGAGGATTTTGTGCTCTGGAGCGTTGAATATGCTAAGCTTAATTCCCTTTAAAATGTAATTTCAATGGCCGGTTATGAAATGGAGCACAGCACACAACTTTCAGGGTTCCAGCGGTTATGTTCGCCGGAAGCTTTCCTAGAAATAGCTGTGTCTGCTGTTTCGTTTATTAAACCATTTTTCGTTCGAGGAATGCGAGTAACGTGCGTAATTTAAAAGTTTCTGGACGGTTGAAAACTTTCCCAACCGCATTTCCAAAGCGCAGTGGACCCACTTCGCTCATTGTGTTGTAAAGTTAATGTGCTTTCTAACGTTGTGTTGATGAAGAAGGAAATGAAATAATGCACGTGGAACACGTAAGAGAAGAATTTGCTTGTAAACACTGTAAGTATTGCCACTAGTTTGGGTTAGGGATAAGGTAGCATTCGAAATTCGACTACGCTAGGCTGGCAAGGTTTTTGTTGAAGGTTTATCCTCAGTGCTTGGAGTTAGGGGTTTTTAACACCTTTTTTTTCTTTTTGATCAAGTTTTATAACATTTTTAAGACATATTCAGAGAAAGTCAGTAACTGATAGAGCACATTTAAGAGTTCTGGGCAGAACTGTTATGACAATTGGTTTTGCTTGTAAGTTTATGTACCACGTAAATAATCGCTGGAGAAGATATTACAGTCCACCCAATAATTCGATTTCACCGGAAATACATATTTTAAGGCCCCTGAATCCAAAAAAGGACTTTCTTTTAGAAAAAAGGTCCGTGTGTGTATCTGTAAACAGCATAACTCAATAACCAGAAGTCGAATAAATACCACATGCTGTTTATGTTCAAAACCTTCCAATGATGCGACACGAAGATTTTCAAGAAAATACCCCTACCCTAGACTACCCTTTACGTGGAAGATTTTTCTAAGTTTATGCTTTTCTAAAAATGCCTCAAACGATTTTGATTAAAATACCCCATATTAAGAACATTTACATTCCAAATAAAACGAATATCTTGAATTTTCTGGGAATAGCCTGTGAAGTCCACTTCATTTTGGAAGAAATGTTGCATAATCTTTTATAACTGGTAAACTTAAGCCATAGACGAAAGCGTATACACAATAAATGAAGATCTCCTTAAAACACACAAATTATATCAAATAAGTTTTCCTGTGGCATAAGCCGTTTCTGAGACATCGTTATTAGAAGTCAGAATGGGTCATATCTTGGTCGTTCATTTAAGTTCTATCAACATTCAGTTGTTTCTCGCTTTTGCAAGGAAACTCTATTGAATTTTAAGCAGCATATAGCGTCCAGTTCTTAAGCATTTCACTGTCGCTTTTCACTTTGTATCTATAACCAAATGTGTAATGTAGCTGTTTCTGCAAACGTTTATATAGATTAGAATGAAGTAGTAGAAAAATAAACTTTATTGGGAACTTTAGATCGAATACCTACTAACAAACGATAGAGGGTAGAGAAAGTCATGTGAATGTAGCACATTATATTTTTCTATATTAAAAATGAACTATGATAATCTCTTAGAGGACAGTTATGGCACAAATACCAAATATTATTTTAGGAATAAATAATTATTCATCTGTTTTGGCTAATACTTCATTAACTTGCAGATTCACAATTGTTTTCTTTCAGCTACTCTGTGATAAAGATCTGACTTCCGGACCACTAATTCAATCTACAACCCCTGAAACAGAAGATACCATTATTGCAGTTTCTTCTACCATGAACTCTTATCACAGAAATGATGCATTACAGAAGCTATAGGATTGTATAATGTACTGGCGGCGAACTTCTCGTATTATGAGTAGCCACCAAAAGTTATTCTACACCAGAATGACAATGTAAATGATTATGAAAACTCTATGAAATGAAAGCTTAAGTTGTATAGAATAAAATAAAAAATTGCTTAGCCAAACTATTTTGTAGTCACTGTTCTATTAACATTACATTACGCTACGGAGGGACAACTAGCATCTCAACCCACACAGGTTGCGTCGTTACCCCATGTCTGATTGTTTCGAAGACTACGCCGTTGGTGACAGTCCCGGGTTCGATGCCCGCTCGGGTTGGAGTCGAACGCGGTGTAGTGGTACAGATAGAAGTTATGCTAAAATTCACTGTACCTGTTCTGTCCATCCGACGTGGCTTCGTCTTGTCCTTCTCGCTGTTACCCTGACTAGTTGGTTCTCAACGGTGATGTTTGCATGGACTCTGTCTATCATGATTATCAATAAGCTCATCGATCTCAGCGGTGGAACTAGGAGCTCATAGGAGAATTTACTACTCCTGTAATGTTTGGTTCATGGCTATTTATTGTTACTTCCTCATTCAAACACTACATAAATGTTCCTGTTCACTTATCACCATTTTTTGCGCGCCAATTTGGTTTGACGGAGTATCGAACTGTTCATATCTAAAAAGTCAACTGTGAACTGCGTAATCTAAAAGTAAACTGTGAAGTGTCTTCAACTGTTCAACTGTCTTCTTTTGGGGTTGAATCTCGACTATTTAAAGAACACAATCTCCCACCTAAAATTTTGGTATCGGATTTCTTATTGGTCAGTTTGTATATATCAGGTGACCTTTTTCCTGGGCTTCTCTTGATAAAAACTGCAGTTCTGTGTTATATTTGCCTCGCTCCATACTTCTGGAGCGGAAACAAATAGAGTCATAAAACTTTACCCTGGACTAACACAAAAGATCCCGTTACGCTGCACATATGAACCACATATTTCGATCCTAACTGCAGATTTCAAGACATTCTAAACTTAGTTAAACAGAAACATTATGTACACGACAAATATTACAATATGTACATTATACAAAAATTACTATTTACATGGTTTTCACATTGTACACATATATCATTTACCTACATATCAAATTATACACTGTAAAATTTAGCACATAATAAAATTACTTCGGGCACATTCTCTCTCAAGGTATCTTTTGTGCATACACCCCGGGAGGAACAGATGAGATGAAGAAACCGCAGGGGCTGCAGGGTTGGCCGACGCAGGCGACAGAGGCGCGCAGATGTCCCTAACAGTCACAAGCCTAACCACCCAGCAGGAGAGCGCTCAAGTCACCGGAGGTTGTCTCACAGTCTTCCCTCCAGGAGAGATCGGGAAAAGTTCGACCCAGCAGCGGTGCTCAAGCGACCTCCAACAGACGGGGCCGAGAAGATGTTCCAACATGCAAGACATCTGTCTACAGTCTTCCGACATACAGCGCCGAAGCCAACCTGTAACGTCAAAGAGGAAGATGAAATGAGAGGAAATGAGGGGGAGAGAAATTCGGGGGAGACAATGAGCCTTCATAGCATTCGTATAGTGACCCGGGGAAACAAAACCCATAGGTCAGGAAGCTCGGCCGCGGGAATCGAACTCCCGACTTCCCGAATGCGGGCCGTAGACGCGGTCGCCTGAGCCATCCCGCACGGTTATTTTATTACATAACGGACCCTACTTTAAAAACATAACTCATATAATGGAAATAATGCAGTTATATTTTTAAGTATCATTACAGGTAAATATTTTAAATTTCTAAGTATTGATAAATGTATATTAGCTAAAACACGTAGTGATTCTGTCTAATTACCTTTTTTTAAGGGTATTTGATTTTTTAACACAAGTAAGCTAAATATAATCTAACATTGAAAATCAGATTCAATAATATTTACTTTAAAAAGTGCAAAAAAAAATCAATGTGTAATTAGCATCCACTAGAGCCTCTCCTCCTATGCTGAGAATATTAAGCAGGGCTCTTTCAAATACTTTGACTTGTTAACTGAAAACATGCCAAGGTAAGCTAAAACAGAATATGTTTGACAAAAATTTCAAAGTTTTACAACTTTTTAGTGTCCACTTAACACTAAAACTAGGCAAATCTAGCGCTTAGTTCCTATAACATCTTAAGCCAAGCATTTCTATGGTTTACTTATCGACTGATATGATCTGTCGATTAGCGCGCTCTCTGCTAATGACAGATACACCGATCACGAGTATTCTGTGTCTACATTGCTAATTAGCTGTATGACAGTTACATGGAGTCTGTGCTTTCATTGCTTAACCAATTACACCGATCACGAACTTCGCTGCGCAATTCAATTATACACAGGGTGCAAAAAAAATCTGATGAGGTACACTCACATGACTTTCTCCACTCTTGCACAAATTATTTTTACAAACGCTTATTCTCCATCTACTTCACGTTAATCGAGATGAACATATGCAGAAACTGTCTTATTTTTAATTTTCTTGTAGGTACAAGGGGAATATGGTAGGCTTTCAGAGATAGTCAAATCTTTTAAGAGCTAGTCGCTATGTATGCCCAGGACATTAAAATAAGAATAACGAATTCCCATTTAAGATAAGTCTAAGTATTGGAAAATTGAAAAAATAATAACGAATTTCTTGGAAATGGTTCTCTCCACAAAAGAGGTTGTGTATGACATAAATTGTGTGTTTTAAGGAGATCTACAGTGTAGTAACACCTTGTCTATCTCTTACGTTTACCAATTATGCGAAAGTCATTCAGAATGAAGAGGACTTTCGAAATGTCCTCAAAAACCACAACTAATGTAAGATCTCGTTAAAAGAGACAATTTATGACATACATTTTTTACTTTCTCTACTACGTATAGTAACTAGGGGAAGTATTGTATTCCACCCAAAAATGCGATACCGAGATTTCACCGGAAATACATGTTTTGAGACCCCCTGAATCCAAAAAAAGCATTTTTAGAAACATGTCCGTGTGTGTGCCTGTGTGTCTGTGAACAGCATAATTCAGAAACGAACACTCGGATAAACACCAAACTTGTATTTAGGTTCAGTATCTTCCAAAGATGCGACACGAAGGTTTACAAGAAAATCCTCCACCCCAGAGTACCCTTTACCTGGAAGATTTTTAGAAAATTTTAATTTTATCAAACATGGCTCTAATGTTTTTGATTAAAATATCATATGTTTAAGATATTTTCATTACAAATAAAATGTATATCTTGAATTTTCTGGGAATGTCTCCAAAAGTAATCTTAATTGTGAACGACTTTTGCATAACTGGTAAACCATAAAGAGATAGACAAAATGTTAATACACAAAAAATGTAGATCGCGTTAAAATACACAATTTATGTCAAATACATTTTTTGTTGTTGAGTGAACCATTTTCGAGATATTGCTTGCTATTCCCTTAAACTTTTCAATACTTATGTTCTCAAATGGGAATTCGTTATTCATTTTTTTGTCTTGGAATATGCAAAGAGTTTTAATCTGTGGCAAAGAAAATGGTGCTGCACCTAACAACCACCTATTAAGAGATATGTATGTGCTTAAAGGCTACTATATTTCTATATTGCCTTGTAAATATATATTCCCCTTACGTCTACAAGAAAATTAGCAATAAGATAGAGTCTGCAAATGTTTATCTCGATTAAAATGAAGTAGATGGAGAATAAGCGTTTGTAAAAATAGTCTGTACAAGAGTAGAGAAAGTCATGTGAGTGTAACACATCAGAATTTTTTTGTATAGTGAACCATTTTCGAGATATTCCTTGTTGTTTTTTTGAATATTCCAATACTTATACTAACTCTCAAATGGGAATTCGTTATGTGTGTGTATTTGTGTGCCTGTCAGTCTGTGGACAGCATAAATCAAAAAACGAAAAGTCAGATAAACACCAAACATGTTTACTTGAGTTTACTATCTTCCAAAGATGCGACACGAAGGTTCTCAAGGAGATTCCCCAACCCGGATTATCCTTTACATGGAGCATTTTTCGAAAATGTTGATTTTCTCAAAAATTACTATTACGATTTTGATTAAAATGTCATGTGTTTAAGATATCTTTATGGAAAATGAAATGTATGTTTTGAATTATCTGGTAGTGTCCCCAAAAGTTCTCATCATTCTGAATGAATTTCGCATAACTGGTAATCCGTAAGTGAGACACACGTTTTACTACACAGAAAATGTATATCTCGTTAAAATACAGAATTTATGTCATACATTCTTTTTTGTCCAGTGAAACATTTCCGAGATTTTCCTTATTATTTGTTTGAATTTTCCAATAGTGGTAATTCGTTTTTCGTGTTTTTATGTCCTAGACATACAAAGAGAATGGAATGCTCCACATAACAACCAACTTTTAAAATATTTGACTATCGCTTAAAGCCTATCATATTCCCCTTGCACCTACAAGAAAATTAGCAACAAGTTTAACATCTCGATATTTCATAACATAAAGTGGGTGAAGAGTAAGCGTTTGTAAAAGTAGTTTGTACAAGAGTAGAGAAGGTCATGTGAGTGCAACACATCAGTGTTTTTAATGCAAGTAGCAACAATATTTAACATTTCTTATATACAAATGCTCCTGCTGCACCACTCGTCTCTTTGGCCCCAGTGCGTGCACGTGAACGTGTGCGAGGGAAAACAGCTGGATGCATTCTACAGCTAATAACATCATCAGTCAAATCCTTATATTTATTTTCAGTATACTAAAGTATTGGAAAATGTCACTATCATACTTCTCTGATCAATGGAGGAAACTTGCAGTTTTTCATTAATTAAAATACTTAGTTGTGTTATCTGAGATACTATTTGAGCTTGAGCTTTGAGGTATTGCGCGTAATTTCTTTATTTACTTATATTAAGTATGTAGAACTTTAAAATAGGTAAATATGTTTAAAATAAATAGGTTAGTAAATTCAGGTTTCAGTGTGGCTTAAGCATTTGAAATAAAAAAGAAATAAATGATAAAACAGATACAGAGCTCGAATGCTTGGTATGAACATTAGACACATCTGGAGTAGGAAACTGTTTTCACATTTGTAACCGTGTCAAGAAGTATAAAATGGCAGTGCAGTTAGTGTCTGGCAAATGGATCGCTACTTTTCTTGAGTGCTTCGTGTGGAAACGTATTTGGACTGCGGAATTGATGACTGAGCAATTTTGGCAGTGTACGAATGGAAACAGATATCGCTATCTCACTGTCGTCCCAAGAAACGAAGTTGCTGTTTCCCGCTGCTTTGAGCAGAGAACGAATTTCACAGCGCTGCAGAAACATGAATCTATGTCAGCAGCATTTAAAACCGTTAATTATATCAATGCTTAACTCGTACATACGATATATCAAACAATGTTAATGCTACGCTTATGTAAACATTTATAAAAAAAATTATGTTTTAGGGAAAAAAGCTTTTCAATTGAAAATGATATAAAGCTTGCATAAATATTTAGGCCACAAAATGTATTAAAATGACACTAAAAGGCTCCGTTGTACTCCGTTTTAGTTTTACAGCTAAAACTAAAGGTAATAGCTGAGATACTCTATTCGTATTCGTTTGATTTCTGGTTCAATTTTACTCAACTTTCAAATTTGCTTCGGTTCCGTAAGTAAGTTGCTCCAGTTAAATGTCATTAATAGTAGACTGCTTAAAAATTTCCTATAATTTTTACATTCTCCACCAGGTACCTGTGGGTAGATGAAGTATTGTATTTAACCAAAATATTCAGTTCATGATTTCATTAAAAATACATGTTTTGAGGCTCACTTAATCAGGAAAAACATTTTCAGAAAAGTTCCCCGCGCGCACGTGTGTGTGTGTGTGTGTGAACAGCAAACTCCAAATCTAAACTCTGGATCAATACCAAACGTAGTAGGTGCCACTCGAAAAATTTTCAAGAATATTCCTCATCTCAAACTACCATTTATATCGAAAATTTTTCGAAATATTTGTGTTTTCTATAAAAAATCTCAATTTCATTAAAGTAACATATACATAACATATTTACATATAAATACAATGTATGTCTTAAATTTTTGGGGAATAATAAATATTTCATCTATCTCCATTGTAACTTCAACGAAATGGGTAATGAAATTATTTCTGCAACGGTTTACCTCAATTAACACGAAGTAGATAGAAAAATAGGTTTTCGTAGGAATATGTGTTGAAGTTACATCAAAACAAGCTATAGATTTTTTTTCTTTGAATAAAGAACAAACTAATGAGCAACTGTACCTTAAAGTAAGTTTATGGACTCTCTAGTACTGAAAGTGTGATGATCATAATTGAACGAGATAGGCGATTTATATACTTCATATTAGAGTCCAATCATCACCACTTTTATGTAATATAATTTTAGGAATTTCATTGAAACACAATTGCTTGAATTTCTAAGTGTATTTTCATAAATATATAATTAATTATTCAAGAACAATGAACGCCTCGCATAAGTAGTTTTAATTCAAAGCCAAAAATATACAGGGTAGACCATTAAGTTGAGATTGTGTAATATCTCCAACACTAAGTGTGGTAGAAAGAAATGTTTTGAATAAAAGTTGCTTCATATTATGGGAGAATGCAAATTTTATTAGTGGTGTTTTTTTGGGGGACGATGTGATGGTTATTTTAGGGTCAATTTAATATTTTTAAAATGGGAAGTTACATTTTTTGTCTTGTTTTCTCATTAGAAAATGGTTCATGAAAAGCTGTTTATCTTGTGATGAGGAAGAAGGAAGGAAAATAAAAAAATGTTGGTTCCTAATTACGAAACATAATTTGTCCCTCAAATACCCATCCTTGGATGGTCCATATATTCACTGCGCTCTGCGAGCATAACAATTCAGATTTTCGTTGTTAATTATGTTGACGTAAGAACAATTGAAAAATTGTTTATACAAATGTTGTTTAGTTTTACGTGGAATGAGAAAATGAGCATCACAATATTCTCCAAACAAAGTGCTACTAATGGCATTTACTTCCCCCAAACAAGCAACTTTTATTAAATAAATTGCTTTTTAAAACACTTAAATTTTAGATATCTCAGTCTCAACCTGTATAGTGTACACATTCACACGACTTCTCTACCGTGACAAATCGCATTTATGCTTTGCTTACTGCAGTATATGCATATAAATAAGTAATTCCTCTGTCCAAATTACTTTGTTCAACATAAATTCTTGCCTTGGAGTTAATTAAAAAAAGGAGATGGAGAATACTATTTAAATTCTACGTTCTGAAACCATTTGCTTTCTTAAGATAAATGATTCCAAATACCTGGCTCGTTATTCCTTGTGCTTAGCTACTAAATGCACTAACGAGTTTGAAATTTGCAACCCTGTGAAAGAATGGCCCGAGTGAATACAAACTCGCTGAATGAGTAGAACAGTGTACCAGCAATAAATGATTAGGATTGAAGGAGATTGGGGATATATAGGCCCAACAGGGTCTTGTGTGTCCCACAAGATTAATGTTACGCCAAGTGTACTGTGGTTGACTCGGAGAATGGGTTTCTCCTTGAACTGCAAGCGTGCAGTGGACTAGGGCGCTTCTTGCCTACGATGCAAATAGCGTAACACCAGCAGTTCAAAAGTATTGTCAGGTGTTGTTTCATATGCGTATGTTCATAATTATATTGTTTTGCATGTATGCAGATTTTACAGGTTTACTTATTGAAATTATGATCATAATTATTTTGTTTTATGCAGCAATATAACGTGTTACTCATGCTACTTCGCATAATATTTATTGTTCCGGGAAAGAAAGGATAAGTGCTTTTGGAACACTGTGTAAAACAATACGGCGAGAGAGAAGAACAATAGGTAATGGTTCAGTTTCGCTTACGTCACCCAATAAGATCATAGATAAACTCCTGAGTCAAACACAGTAGACAGTGAAGAGTTGACAAACGAGGTGAAAACGTGAAAGCAAGTACCAGTGTGCCTGGTCAAAGGGCGTAATATCAGCATTCGAGTGAGCTCGAACAGGCAGAATGATCGGTCTCCGGGAAGCGGGTTTGTCAATCCAAGACATTTCGGCTCGTATAAGACAGTGGGGCGTATGTGGAGGTAGTACGCAGCGACGAGCAGTGTTGGACACGAATATGACCACAGAACGGGATGACTTTATCCACTACGGATCGTACAGGTTCGTTCACAGGTTGGCACCCAATAGGTGTAAACTTGTCTCCATCTACGATTCGATGCCGTATATTGCGGATTGTACTGGTTGCACACATGCCATTGCGTCGGTTTCCATTGTCCAGAAACCACAAGCTCCTCCGACTACAATGGGCACGTGAACACCGTCACTGGAGTGCTGAGTGGCAAAATGTAGTCTTTTCGGACGAGTCCTGCTTCAACGTGTCCAACAGTGATGGCCGCATACATGTCCGGCGGTACCCTGGTGAGCGCAACCTGGAGGGCTACATTGTTGAGCGCATAGCGGACAAACACCAGGTGTGGTGGTTTGGGGCGCCATTGGTTACAACAACCGATCTCGCCTCCTACGAATTCAGCGTAATCTGAACAGTAACTGGTGAATGAGGGAGATTTAGAACCCTCTTCTAGGCAACTCCACATGTCACATTTCAGAAGTACAATGCCCGGAAACATACTGTAAGGATGTAAAAGCCTTCTTCCAAGAACCATGGGTACCATTGCTTCCCGGCCTGCACGTTCGCCTGATATTTCCCCCATCGAACACATCTGGTTATTCGGAAAATTGTTTTTCAGGTTCCTGAGTGGGATTTTTTAAGCTTGCATACAAATTACATGCAGGAAGATTCTCCTGGAACATATCCAGAACCTCTTTGATATCATACGACAGCGTTTAGTAGCTGTGATTGCAGCCTGAATTGGCTACACAAAATACTGAATACTTAAGCCCAAAGGTTATGTACAGATCTGCTAACTTAATCATTTGTGCATTGTCATGTACCTAATCCGTGGTAGAAAATTAATTTCAATCACATGCTTGCATCTTGGTGTTGCAATTTTCATACACGTCAGTATAATTCAATATTTACATATCACATCGGTTAGAAACCAAAAGTACCTTAAAAATCTACCTCTGTTTCAAGGTGTGTATTAAACAAAAAGCTGGTGGTTGTGGTACTTAACGACCATTCTTATTTCAGCCGGCAGCAGAGGCCATAACGCTGGTGTGAAGTGAAGTTATATTTGGGAAAGAAATGTTCGAGCCCTAAGGTTAGTGAACCTCTCCGACATTTGCCAGTTATGATAACTGAGAAAAGCATGGAAGAATCCTGACAGGAAACACGTTCCTAGCGGGATTTTAACTACTGAGCTCCCGTTCAGGAGCTCAGTGTTGGTAGTTTTACATAGAACACATTTTCTGCGTCACGAGCATAAAGCAAAAATAAATGTAAAAACATCTTCGTCTGTCCTGATTTGTATTAATAACGCTGCTTATAAATGTAAATCTGCTTGGTTGGTTAACGTGTTTATTTTACTGCTTTTATTGTTTGTGAATATATAAGTACGCAATGTTGTTGCATAGAACGGCTTATCTGCAGGAAACAAACAAAAGAATAGAGCATGCTCTCCCGCAATGTTGGTGCAAGTTGCTCTCCTGGCGGTTAACGTACACAAGCATTACTTGTTTTATTTCCTCTCTTTGCTACTATAATCTAATTACGGAAAACTTAAAATAAAACGACCTTACCTATTTAGCAATAAAGAACCTGAATATTAATTTAATTTGACTTCCTTATTTTTCAGTTAAACAACAATATGACGTAAGTAACACCTGCAGCTATGATTAACAAACGGGTACAAATACACATCCTTCATGTGTGACGTTAACCATTACACTGCTAACGATACATTTATCCGTTCGAACGTTGCTTTTGTTTACCTTCTCTACTCTTCATGTAGCGTCTTTGGAAGGTATTTAACTTAAATACCAAGTATGGTATTTATCAGACTTTTCGTTTTTGAGTGATGCTGTTCACAGACAGTTGCATACGGACATGTCTCTAAAAATATTTTTCTTTATTCAAAAAGCATGCATTTTCCGTGAAATCTTTGAATCCATTTTTTTTTGCTGGAATGTAATTTCTTCTCTACCTACTAGGTACGTAGTACAGAAAAAATTCCTCTAAGAGTGTAAGTAAATTTATAACAACCGGATGAAGCAAATGAAGCCCTTCAGGACTTAATCCGTAGAAAACATTATGGCTTATTTAATCAGACTAAACAGCGAGTTTTTTTTCATTTTTTAGTGTCCATGGATTACCTCCTGAGGCAGTATTTTAATACTTGATTAATTTCAATTGTATTTTATAATAAGTAAATTCAATAACAGCCCGCCTTGAAACAACATGTATGTAATAATTATTCTTAAATGTATGTAACAGTCATTGCATATGATTATTATTATTATTATTATTATTATTGTAAACATGTTTAATAATATTATGTCAATACATTACAAACTTTAATAATGCGAGAGCTGTGAGAAAAATAAGTTTTAAGTTGCTAACAATGAGGTAATAATGAGGTAACCTTGTAGCAATAATGAGTTTGAGAATTTGAATGTTACTAGTCATGATTAAAGCAACGACAAAGTAATTTCTGTGACAGTTTAAAATTAGCCAATCAATAGCAAGGAAAAAGTTTTAAATAAAATGCAGATATTCTATTAGACTAGAATTAGCCAACCAGAGACTTGAAATACCGAAGATTACAGGTTTAACGTTTGAAACATGTTCAGTTGCTGGCAAACCTTGGTAGTTAACAGATGGAAAATGTGTTCTCTACAGAAATATTACGTGTGAATCGTAAAATATGTCTACGCGTTAGCTAAGTGAAAGTATTAAAGAATCTCACATCTCTTAAACAGTGTAGTGCTTTATTAAAATGTGCAAGAATTAATAAAAGAAGTGAATTTAATGAACTTAAATTTTGTGTATGTCTACATTTATTGTCGTACCGCGCCCTGCCTAAGAAATACATGACTCTACAAACATTACTGACGCAGCCGAGGCAAATTCAAACATAAACAATATATAGATGCAGTTTTAATAACAAAGTTAAATATTATAGTGTAAAATTTGGAGTGTAACAACAAAATTAAATCCTAAAATAAGCTTCTCGACGCCCAAAGCGTGTTGCAAACTTCAACAACAATAAACTCCAAATGTTGAAGAACTTAACCTCTTCACTCTATAGATTAGCACATAGGAACACTGACACTGTCGGAGTACTTTCTAGTTTATTTTAGTACTTAGGGAAGATCATACCAAAACCTACCTTGACATTTTGATGACAAGCAATTTTTCATAGAAAGTCTACATGCAAAACAACAACAACAACAACAATAATAATAAAACAGCTGCGAATTCCTATTACAAAGCCTAAAAATCACGCTTTAAGCTATGCGGTAGCTATACTGACTGGAATTGACAATCCTGCTTGCAAAAACAGAGGGGAGTAATTCATACGATAAGAGTTGAGCTGGAACCCTATTGTTACCTTTGCAGTAAAGGTAAAGCTAAAGGTACTATCACAGTGGGTCCCCCGGAACCGAGGTAGAGACCGCACGCAGGTCAGTCGGCCCATTGTGCTTTCAACATGACCCCTGGGAGGGAAGGAACCGGATGCCGACGGGTGCAAGCATGGACGACATCCCTAATGTTTCCTGATAGAACGCCTAGATGCCGCACCAACCTCCAGGATCCCCGGAGCAGAGCCCCACGCTGAGGAGAGACCTACCTGAGCGGTACCGCAGCAACGCCAGGGAAGAAATCTTTTACAGAGCGCAAGTCACCCGCCAGCCGCAACCCGCCGAACACCGTCGCCAGGTCCTACAACCCTGAAACAGATGGCAAGGAAGCTGATGGGACAGGAAATGAGAGAAATGTGAGTCGTGGTAGTAGATGAACCACCCTAGCATTCGCCTATAACCCGGGGAAACCACGACAAAATCAACAAGCCAGAGTGAAAGGTCTCCGGGGATCGATCCCGGGACCCCTCCGAATGCAGGCCGCAGAGTAATTGCCTGAACCATCCCGCTCTTACCTCTGGAGTAGGCTCCGTCGAAGAAATGGGCTGAGTCGAAGAAATGGACTGACTCGGCAGGTTGGAGTCTTCGGTTTGCTGCCCGCTGGTCTCAAAGTTTCCCCTGTTATGAAGCGACTTCTACTTATGCAGCCATTGTCTGTCGTATTATTGTGTTATCATGAAATAAATGTTTGCCTGGGTTAGGTTTCTCTCTGTGTAGACGCATAGATCTTTGCTAACGGTATGCTGGCGGTATCGAGGATCTAGGATCGCGCACAGGTAACTGGATCACTGGATAAGGTGATAACACAAACACGCATAGAATTTAAATTTAAACTTGGGGTTGACACGCTGTATAATTCCGGGTAATATTCCCACCTTTTACACTTTTAGAGAACACGTGCCACTGTTAAGAATATTCCTGGCGTTGTGAACTTTGTATTTTATATCGCACAACAAACTGTCACTATAATTAATTCTTGTGCACTTTCTGATTTGAGCAGCAATACATTTAAATATAACATGCGATCCACACACCTTTGCGGCATTAGCTCCAATCTTGCCGGGATATAAGCATCGGCACTTTCACTGTCCGCGGAATTTCGCGCGCGAATTTTCTGTCGCTTACTAGCGTGGATTCGGCGTAGGTTACATATCGACACTGATAAATACTTCTCGCTAAACTACCTCACGCTTGGATCATAACTAAACTATAGTTCAACAACTTAGAAATAACCCTTGGGAGGGGTAACACACCTGGTCATTTATTTCCCCTCTCTAACTGCCTTGGGCGGGCATGTTTCTTGAGTAGCTACTTAAGCAGCTCACGCCTTAATTTCGCCTAGCCCGTGTTTTATTTTAGTCTTCATAAAATCGTTTATCACTTAATCACACCACTGTTGTAACTACCCAACTGTGGAGGCAGGACTAAAGACACAAGAGCATTCCAACAAAAATGCTTTGTTTGTAGATTGCTGTGAGGGTGCAGAGGGTGTGAAAACAAATGTGTGCATATAACTGGCGATAGGATTTCTCATACGTGCATATTATCATTATTTTCCAAAAGTTAACTCTTACTTCTGAGGGTATATCATAGTCTTCACTCCCCATCTATCTCTTCAAGGAAATAAATTTACTGGCTGATTGTTTTTCATAATACGAGGTACGTCCAGAATGTAAGTTCCGTTTCAATTTCTCTCCGCTGCAGCGCTGCGATCGCAGTTCCGCACATGCGCAGTAGACGCTCTGTATCAAGGAGAGGAAACGTGCGCCATTTTGAGATCGCTGTCACCTAGGAAAGTGAAACCAATTGAAATTTATCGGCAAATTTGCGAAGTTTACGGACAAAATGCGATGAGTGATTCAATGGTGGGAAGATGGGTCCGACAGTTCAATGAAGGACGTAGTGAAGTGCACGATGAAGAACGAAGTGGGCGTCCATCTTTGGTTACAGAAGAACTGGTTCACGCGATTGATGACAAGATCCAGGAAAACCGCAAGTTTACAATTAGTGCTCTCGCTATGGAATTTCCCCAAATCTCACGATCACTAATTCATGAAATTGTTACCGAAAAACTGAAATTTCGTAAACTTTTCTCTCGTTGGGTACCAAAGATTCTTACTGACCCACACAAAACAAACCGGATGGGTAGTGCACTTCAGTTTTTGACCGGTTATGATGAAGGCGGCGAAGAATTTCTGACACAGATAGTCACAGGAGATGAAACTTGGGTTTCTTATGACACCCCTGAAAGTAAGCGGCAATCAGTGGAATGGAGGCACACTTCATCCCCAGCAAAGGTTAAGCCGAAACAAATCTTGACACCTCGAAAAATGATGTGCACAGTGTTCTGGGACTGGAAAGGCATCTTACTCATTGATTTCTTACCGCATGGTCAAACAATCAAAGCAGATTTTTATTGCGAGACACTTAGGAAATTGCGCCGCGGAATACAGAATAAGCGCCGAGGATTGCTGTCAAAAGGTGTTATTTTTCTTCACGACAACGCACGACCACACAATGCAAATGTAACGCAAAACCTCCTACAGGGATTTGGCTGTGACGTGTTTGACCATCCTCCGTACGCCCTGACCTCACTCCTAGCGACTTTCATCTGTTCTTACATAAGTCTTTCCTTGGCGGTCAACACTTCAACAATGGCGAAGAGCTGAAAGGAAATGATGAAGACACAGGCGGTAAACTTCTATGAAGAAGCTATACAAAAACTTGTGCCACGCTATGACAAATGCCTGCAAAATTTCGGCAGTTATGTGGAAAAGTAGTTTAAGAGTTGTAGAATTTTGTGCCATAAATAATTTTTCTGTATCTGTACACAATTTAATTTTATTACCAAACGGAACTTACTTTCTGGACGTATCTCGTACAAATTATTTGAATTGAAGTTTTATAAAGAAAACTAGCCGCTTTTGTTTTACACGGAAACCAATCACACATCATCATCATTATCATTATCATCTTGAAACTGTGCTCTTTAAAATACTTCTTACAGAACTCTTTCTACACCACAAAGCCGCAGTGTTCAAATAGTGACGTGACACTCGTTTCCCGTGTATCAGCCCACTTCGTCTTTGACAACTCAGTAGCTAAAGGCAGACGATAAGTAGAGTGGGGCAATTTATTCCTCTTGAATACTCGCGCAGTTCGTATACCGGCGATTTTGCTAAGTTGTTACACTGTAATTTCTTATTGGTCACAATTTCGCGCCGTTGGTAGCGTCAGTCTTCAATGACGTACTTTTACTGTCTTCGTTATTTGCTTGAGCTCAACACTATGACTGGGACATTCCCTTCTTCCCACTTTCAAACTAGCTACACTAAAAACTTTCACTTATACATTCACAAGATACATTTTTAAAACACCCTAACTTGAAAAACCAGAGACATTTTAGCACAGGCGATATTTACAATGAGAAAAATTAACATGTATTTCTGTTTCTTTAACAATAACATAATACAAGTGTATATAAATGATCGTTGTAATACTTTACGTAAATTTATTTATGGTGGCAAAATATGGTCTCAAATGTTACTCTTCACTTTAACAAGGGATGTTCGTATCGCATACTTCGCTTGTTGCAGGATTGCGGCTTTGGCGTCTGCATGTTTCAGCTGAAACTGGCAGCTAATTTTTATATACCTGTCCTTTTTATCCTAGAAATTTCATGGTATGTTTCGGCATGAAAGGTTTGATACTTCCCTTCATAGGTGAAATACCTGTTTATAACTTCTGAGACACGAGAACTTATAACCTGGCTGTAAACATATGTTCCAAGATTCTAATAATACATTTATTGCATTTTAATATTACATTGCATACATCTTAAAATATTTTTTAAATATCTAAAGGCATTTTGCCAAGTGGAAACAAACATATTCAGAACCTTTAAAATATTCAGATCAAACAGTGCCACTCTGCACATACTCAAACTCGAGTCTTACTGGGTCTTGTCACCTTGACTCAAGAGTATGAGCAGTGCGGCGTTCTATGACTGAAAATACCAGAGGCGCTGAAAACTGTTGACCACACTTGTGCATCGCTTTTTTTGGGAATTGGAGCTATTACAATACTCTGTTGAAATTATAAGGCGTAAAATTTCGGAACATTCAGTCTGATATATTCTGAGTAATGGTGCATTAAGTGCAAAAATCTAATGCAAGCTTGAGAGTGCTTTAAAAAAAACAGAATAATTTTAGACTGTTTTATTATAGTTTAAAAGTAAAGGTTTGATATTATTACTATTATGGGTCCAACAATACAGAAAACTGAGTATTTAATATCCCTGGATAACAAATAATTCACACATAAACAAAATTAAATTACGCCAAGAATCAGGAGAAAACATTTAAAATTGTTTCTAAAATGGGTCGAATATTTGAGACATACTGTAAATTTTCCATGAGAATATCCACTGCACAAAATTTAGTATTCTTAGGCATCTGGATTAATTCATTTTTATTAAAATTTTTGGGCGTCATAAGCAAACAAATTAAGATCTAAGTAAACAATTCTTGACTATACTGACCCACCTTTTCTTTGTATTTCAGGTGAGTGTTTCCAAGGACTCTCCAGAAGGCCAGGAGGAAACGGTTCGTATATTAAGAATAACACACTTTTTTCACTGATAAAGTATTTTACTGTAATAGTCGCCACGAATATATTTATTTATAATGAACGACAATAGATAGAAACACATTCGACCCATCATTGGATACAAGAAAGTTTAAAGTTACATTTTGTGCATTCTTCTACATGAGCTCCATTTGTTATACAAAGACGACCAGTGTTTTCCCTTTGCATGTGGAACGATCTTCCACGAATTTCTTGTACCAGTTATAAATCTGTTTATGACGAGGCGGCTCTTTGTTGAACTTGTAAGGAAATGCACTCTGCAGTGAAACAATGTTTTCACTCTTTGCATAATGCAGCACAAAAAACAACTTTTCGTAAGGCGTCGCCGGTTCTTCGTAAACAAACCACGGCGCCACTGTAGACATTGAATAGAACTAAAGGTAGGAGTTTAAAGCTTTTAACTTTCCTCTATCTAGTGATGTATTATATGTGTCGCTATATGTTTTCATCCATTAGGAATTTTTATTTAAAATTCCCCATCTTTTTTAATAAACCTGTGTGTTTGTGTGTGCGTGCGTTATATATAACGTGGTGTCTACTTTCCAGTCACTACCACTACCACAATATGTTGTTTAAGAGTATTAGAATTTTGTAGCTTTAGTCTCCTATAGAAAAAAACTTGTGTTACGCTCACATGACTTTCTCTACTCTCTAGCGCTTATCGGTGGATATACAATTATTTCTAGGAAAGTTTATTTTCCTATGTTCTTTATATTAATTGAGATAAAACTTCTCAGAAATAGCTATATTATACATTTAGTTATGAATATAAACAAAATAGCGATAGTCAAATGTTTAAGAATTGAAGATTATGTACTGGTCTGAAAATTCCATGCTACTTGCAAATATCGAAAATACTTGAAAATAATTACAAAGTATGGAACAATTTGAACCATTATTCATGGAAATGGCTGATGCCACAAAAGGTTACTTGAAATAAATTGTATATTTTAAAGAAATCTATATTCTTTGCATAGTAAGTTTTCGTCTATCGCTTAACGTTTACCAGTTATACAACATTATACAAAATTTCTTCTGAACAAAGGGGACTTCACAGGCTTTTTCCAGAAAATGGAGATATACATTTCATTTGCCATGTAAATATATTCAATATTGGTTTTTCAATAACAATTTACATTTTTAGTCCTTTTAGATAACAAAAACTTTCGAAAAGTTTTCCATATAAAGGTAGCCTGGAGTGGGGAATTTTCTTGAAAATCTATGTGTCGTATCTTGGAAGGTAATAAATCCAAATACGAAGTTTGGTACTTACCCAAATTTTCGTTTTTGAGTTATTTTGTTCACACACATACACACACAGCGGATCTTTTTCTGAAAATGTTTCTTTTATTCAGGAGCCTCAAAACATGTATTTCTGGTGAAATCTCGTTTTCAAACTTTTGGGTAGAATGCAACACCGTCCTGTCTACTATGTAGGTGGCAGAGAAAGTAAAAATGTAGAGTTTGTTAAACCACACAAATCGTGTTACATAAAATTTTTGTGGCATTAGCTACCGAGAGAGCCAATGAACTAAGAACCCACCGCGCTGTGTTTTCTTGTTCGCGTTATCAACCATCGTTGTCGTCTGCGGCTATCATAGAATACCACGGATTCAACCGTACAACATTTGTAAAACTACTTTTAAAGGCTTTACTTAACAACTTTATAAAAGGAGGTGGATAAACTGATAACCGTCGTCGTCCATACATTTTGGTACCTCTTTAGGAAACTATCTGTAAATCGCCGTAGTTCACATTGAGAAATGCTGGCAATTTCCTGGCGGATATTTTGTATTAATTTCTCCAGGATGAGTGGGTTTGTTTTGTGCACTTTTTTAAATCGGGGGGATTTAGATCGGGGAGACAGAGGTAAGTACATATCTCTACTAATAATTCTTTTCTCAAAAATACTTTTAATTGTTCTCATCGAAATATTGGCCATATGAGCGGTGTCAGAGTCTTATTGGAAAAAAGATAAAATCATGCTCCGTGTATAGTGATAGTTCTAAACGCACAAAAAGCAAGTGTTAACTAATGTTGCTTACTGAAAATTAATCTGTCAAACTTAATCATTATCTGCATTTTTGGTCCCACTAACTCGCAACACCACCACCCTAAAGCCCTTAGATAACTGTATAAGTGTTTTAATTTCTGTGTATATTGATAAACAGTGCCGCAGCTGTGTGTTGTTTTCTGCAGAATTTGCGCAAAATGGACGCAAAGAAAAAACAGTTGCATCCGGTTCACTTTAAACTTGAGAGTAGAATGTCAGGCAGTCTCTCGGAAAATACGGTTAAAATTCAAAATTTTAAACCAGAGCCAATGGGGAAGCACTCAAAGCTAGTGGAAAGAACCCAACCAATAAGATAGAAGGGAAATTTCACTCAGTATGAGAAAATCGAAGGCTGTTACTTTCGAGTATTTATGTTTCAAGATAAGCGCCTAATCCAAAAATCTCAGTTCCATAAGACTACTTGCGGCTCTTGTCATAATAATGTGACGCTCAAAAGTCTGCAAATTTTAGACGCGAGGCGCAGTAACTGAGATAACATTAAATAGTGCGCGGAATAATTGTGATGCATAAGTATATATTTGGTACGAGTGTTACCTCATTAATCAGAAGTATTTCCAATTGCAAAAGGGTAGCAAAGTGCCGCACAGAAGAGAACCTATCAGCTAAGGAGCAGCAAATAAGCAGCAGCTAACTGAGAAATACCGCCTGGAATTATATTTATCGCGAGTGTAAGGATAGCCAAGTTGGGAGTGATTAGAATATTAAAATCACGGGCGGCTAATTAACAGAACTTACAGGGGATATAGCAGCCAGGGAACGGTGACAAAGATAACCAACCCAGGTGTGTTCATTTTAGGGTACCTCGACCCACCTGTTTTTCCTCTTCCCGCCATTTGCACTTCGCCGACAACGTTAAAATTACAGCACAGCACAACGACGACCCCGAGAGTTGGGCCAACCCTGAGCACACTACCTGGCCGAAGAATCAACGCAGAAGAAGTCATCCTTGAGCCGGGCAGCCCAAAGGAATGAGCGGCTTACAATGTATCGTTTTGTAAGGAAGGAGCACTTACAAATGACGTCTGTTAGGTGTTCAACGACAGGCAGCAGGATACCCCCTCTCCAGTGTGGCGTAATTGGCCAAAACGTCGCACCTATCTGTTAATTCTTTTTAAAAAAAAGGGCAAAATAGTATTAAAGTACGTAAGGGCGTCAACTGTTGACTCGATTTTTGAGGGGAAATTTCAAACGATGACCGATGTTATCTAATGCTTCTTCGGTAAGAACCCTACGCTGTCTTTTAGGTTTCTTAGATTTGAACACTTTCTGTGGCCTGATATTTAATATACATTGTATTGATTGTTGTAGGGCCTGGAACGTTTCCACCCGCAAATCTTTCTGCAAAGAGAAATGTTTCTCTTTGACAAGTTGGCTAAGTTAACATATGCGAATCAAATACATACACGCTGTGCATTTGAAAATATGTACTGAGCTATAAAATGCTTTGTGAACTAAATACAGGACGAAGTAATAAATAGCTCGTAATAACTGAATTACACCATATCACTGTCAAGTAAACACTGCAGAGCCAGAGCAGAGCAAAGCCGCGTCAGTACAGTGACCTTGATTGCAGCAGCAGCAGCGCGGAATCAATATGTGCACTCGCCCAGTGAAAAACACTGCACAGCTGGTTCTTAGTTCATCGGCTATCTTTGTATTTCAGGGTTATTCTTTACGGATGTTTTGAGTTTTCAAATACTTATATGTTTTTAAAGCGATAAATAGATATTCGTTTTCTCTTCCCTTAAACGTTATTAACCACTGCAATATACAGAATATGTAGCATTCACTTTACATATGTGTAAAATGTAGTGCTTTATAGTGGAATAAAAACATTAACAGTCATGCACAGCATGATATATGCATTCTGTTGATACATTCTGTACGAGCACTGCAGGCACGCGCCCGTTGTTTACATCTGGACTCACCCTCTCCGTCCCGTATTTATGATTATTATCAGAAAACGGAGGAGAATTTCGTTACTCAAGTGCGCATGAAGGTCTATTGCGCGTTTGGAGAGAGTGAAGCGAAGAACACCGAGGGTGACCAGATACCTGGTGTTGGACTCTGAAGCAGGCGGAGCACCTAACTTCTACAGATATTATATTCTGATCCCGGCAGGTCCTCCATGGGCTATCTCTCCCCACTGAGGGCCCGTCATACAGCGAAGACACTTCCTCAAAAATAAGTCTACTGTCATACTTCTCGCCCGCGTCCACTCGCCTGTGTAATCCACCTCAGCAATGCCCACCAACCAGGAAACACATAAGGTTAGAGTGCCCGGCACAAAGGTAATCGAACTCAGGACTTATCCAACGCAAGCCTCGCACGTTACCACGGAGCCGTCTTGCTCGGCTAGCAACATAGCATATTAGATGTTCTAGGTGACATAATATAAGTATGAAACAAGACGAAAGCTTTTATTTTCCTACCCGTAGGAGGATAATGGCATTTTTGTTGCGGAGAACGGTGAGTTATGAAACTCTATTAAGTAATCTTCTCTCAATCTTAGGGTGCTCCTTCCTGGTGCGCGTATACTTTACTCTGAGAGAGAACATTGTACCAATTACGTCACCAGCATGTTAACTTGCCACTTGTTATACTAGAAAGAAGTTCTTTTCTGGGCGGCTATTATGTTTCTTATTTCTCTAATATTATCCGACACTCCATCTTCCTTACCCACCAGAGACGCCATAAACAGTAGTCAGGGTCCGGCCATCACATGCATCGGACCACATCTTGGGAAACATAAACCCAAAGTTCTCGAGTCATAAAAATGTGGGACACTTCCCAAATCCAGCTTCGCCATTAACTTGAATGACGATAGCACCATTTCCTGTGGGCTGCAAGTGAAATCACAATGGTACCATCAGGAACTGCACTAGCCTACATATCCGCTTTAAAGTCGCTTTACATTCAATGTAAAACCGCTTAATGTGGAGTCTGGCATGGAAATATTAACGTTTTCTGTGGTGTAAACATTTTATGTGATTAAGGATAAAATAAGAGTACTACTGCGGCAACATTAGAGCTCATTTGTCAAGCAATCTATTGAGTTGTTTGAATTCCGCATCTCTTTTCTTTTGGTCATAGATACTTCCATTCTAAGTAAAGTTTTTCTGGGGACCTCTCCTTTTTTTCTTTGTCTTTCTCTACCACTTACAAACTAGTAGAGAAGCATTACATTCCAAAAAAGGAATTCAATACCGAGATTTTAATGGAAATACATGTTTTGAGGCCACATGAATCCAAAATAGATGTATTTTTAGAAAAAGATCCGCGAACAGCATAACTCAAAAACGAAAAGTCGTATAAATATCAACATTCGTATTTAAGTTCAGTGTCTTCCAAAACGAAGATTTTAAAGAAAATACCCCACCCCCAGCTACCTTTATATGCAATATTTTTCGAAAATGTTTATTTAATAAAATGGCTATAACAAATTTTATTAAAATACCGTATATTAAAAACATTTACATGACAAATAAAATGTATATCTCGAATTTCCTTTTAAGAACCTAGAAAGCCCTCTTCATTAGTAAATGATTTTGTATAATCTTCTATAACTGGTAGACGTTAAGCGATAGACGAAAACGTACTACACAAGAAATGGAACTCTTTAAAGCACACAAATTATTTAATTTTTTTTTTCATTTCTTGGTGATTCTCTTAAAAGTCCTGCCAAAATTCAGTTGTTTCTTGCGATTGCAAGGATACAGTATGGAATTTTAAGGCCAGCATATATCATCCAGTTCTTAAACATTTGACTATCGCTGTTCTCTTTGTATCTATAAAGACATGTGTAATGCAGCTATATCTGCAAAGGTTTATATGAATTAAAATGAAGTAGATAGAAAAAAAGGCAATGAGTTTTCGTAAGATTAATTTGTATATCCACTAATAAAGATAGAGGGTAGAGAATGTAATGTCAATGTAACGCATATTTTCATTCTTTCTTTCCTTCCCATTATTTAGCTTTTGAATTTTAATAATTTAATTAGACAGTAAATGCTTAAATTATTTAATAAATAAAAAATAGTATAACTAACATGGTTAAGCGTTGGATAATGTATAAGCAGGTTAACACCAAAAAATGATAAATTTGAGTTATTGTCCTTGCTCATAAAATAGGCGGCTCTGAAGACGAATTAATCCTAGAAATTGTAAAATTATTAAGCTGATTATGCACGTTGTTCTCTCTCACCATATACTTCTTGAAATTATGTCTCGTTGTTCATTAAAAAACACGTGGATTTCACAAAACTTCATTCCTATATGCTTCCCATATCATTTGCAGCCTTTCAGTTCCTAAATTTGTCAGAAAAACGCAAGGCCTAACTTGAAATCCATGTTGGGTTCCTGAAACACGTGCTGACAGAATGGCTCCCTCTAACAAACGGAACTACTTACGGAAAATTTTGTGCATATCGCAGTCAAGGTTGGATCTCTCCCCGTACCAATATTGGTAATTTTCGGCGCTCGCGTATTTACACAGAAAAAAATAATTCCCGTTATTTTTTGACACCGCCTCGTAGGTCAAATCGGCTACCCAACAAGTAATCTTCAGATGTCTAATTCATGATGTAGGGACATATTATTATTACTGATATGAATATACTGTGATGTATTACGGAATAATACAATATTATTCCTATTATAAACATTGTAATACTACACAAAATGTACAATTAATGACACACAAACATTATGTCGGTTAGATTTATGTCAAATGTAGGTACATCAAATACACTTGCCTCGTTCCCGGTGTCAGTTTTAGCAATACCAGAACGGTATTACAGAAAATAACTGAAACAGAAGCAAGGAGTCCTGTACGATTATATACTAAAAGAGTAGGAATATACAGGATCATTCAAAACGATTGTTAAGGTTTCAAAAAATTATAAGTCATAGTGTAATTTATGTAGGAATGTGAATCTTATTTTATTGTGTGCTGTAACTCAGTTTTTACTTTCTCTACTACGTATAGTAAGTAGGGGAAGTATTGTATTCCACCCAAGAATTCTATACACGATTTCACTGGAAATATATGTTTTGAGACCCCCTGAATCCAAAAAAAGCATTTTTGGAAGCATGTCCGTGTGTGTGTGTGTGTGTGTGTGCGCGTGTATCTGTGAACAGCATAACTCAGAAACGAACAGTCGGATAAACACCAAACTTGGTATTTAGTTTTAGTATCTTCCAGAGATGTCACACGATGGTTTTCAAGAAAATCTCCCACCCCAGATTACCCTTTACATGGAACATTTTTAAAAAAATTTAATTTTCTCAAAAATGGCTCTAACGATTTTGATAAAAGTATCATATGTTTAAGAATTTTTTTATGACAAATAAAATGTATATCTTGAATTTTCTGGGAATGTCTCCAAAAGTATTCATTGTGAACGACTTTTGAATAACTGGTAAACCATAAGAGATAGACAAAATTTTACTACACAAAACATGTAGATCGCGTTAAAATACACAATTTATGTCATATACTTTTTTTTGTTGAGTGAAGCATTTTCGAGATATTGGTTATTCCCTTAAATTTTCCAATACTTTTTCTCAAATGGGAATTCGTTATTCATTTTTTGTCTTTGATATGCAAAGAGTATTATTCTGTGGCAAAGAGAATGGTGCTGCACCTAGCAACCAGCTATTAAGAGATATGTCTATGCTTAAAGGTTACTGTATTTCTATATTGCCCTTGCAAGTACAAAACAGGGGGAACATAGTACGCCTTAAGCGATAGTCAAATATTTTTAGAACTGGTGGCTATGTGTAAAATGTAATTCTCTTTGCATGTCAAAAGATCGTTTCTACAGATGTCTATCTCAATTAATATGAAATAGATGGAGCGTAAGAGTTTATAAAAATAGTTTGTACAAGAGCAGAGAAAGTCATGTGAGTTTAACACATCAGATTTTTTTTACATACATTACAAATGCTCAATATATGTGCTTTTTATCACATGACACACACGTTTAGGAAGGCGGCTCAGTTCCAGAATGTTTGCCATCAGAGAAGGGACAAAAATTAATCTTTAAAATATCCCCAAACAAAGAAGTCATTTTCTTAGGGCTATGTAGAAAAGCTTCCCTGATTCAATTAACTTCCACTTCTTACACAGTAGGTTGTCCACTGATTTACCCTTTATAAACAAACCATCCACAAACTAAGCATTCCATCTGCAAACAGAGTTGTTAGAGGGAGGGCTCTTCCCATATTTTATTACAAAAGGATGCTGGACTATGGTAACAGACTGATATTGGTGATATTCAAGAGTAACAAATGCTTTCTCCTTACAGCTGACTACGATTTTGTAAATGCTGGTAAGTACCATTTGATGGTAACTGAGGTAAATACAGTCAATGCTCAACAATTCTTAAAGGGTTTGTCCATCCATCACTGCATCAATAAAAATCATAAGTTCTCCATTGCTTCAAAAAAATCATTTTGAATAACCCTGAATTACTGTCTCTAATTATTGACATTAGTTGTCTGTTCGAGCAAAGTGGACGGTGATTCAGGAACACCATGTACTGGATAATTATATGGAAATGTTCCCGAAGTGCAGAGGTCTTGCACTGCACTGTGGACTTAATTTGTTTTTGTGAAGCTGGAGATAAGCTTTTCAATTCTTCCGAGTTTCGCTAGTTAATCCCACATGGTTTTGGTACACCTCCGATAAGAATACGGCCTTTAACTTGCTATTTCCTTGGATTTCATTTCTTCTATTATTTTCGATTTATTTTTGTATTGGGCTATCTGGAGAGATGTACCTGCTGCTATTGTATTTGGCGTTGAAATTTATGCTCCGAATGTTACCGGCTGCTTAAATTTATATAATTATACCAGGTGGCCCTAACACGCCGTTAATCGCAGTTATATGTTTCCCACAAAAGAACTTACCGTATCAGTGCAAGTATAAAGCGAAAGATCGCCGAGGCAGTGCTGCTATCTGCAGGTTTACGTGGTAGTTTTGTACCGCGTGGTCGCCTGCATGCAGTTCGAGTCAAGTCATCCAGACACAAAGGTAGCGTTCACTAATAACAAACACACGGATACGCACCAAAATGCAGCTGAGGCTCGAAGGTTGTGTTCTGAACATTTTCAGATACGGCATCTTTTTTCTGCGTGCATGTTTTTGACGTACAGAAATAATATTAAGAAAGCATTCCAGGTAGAACTTGGGTCTGATAGATCCTTCCATCAATTCGTCCACCAAGGTGGGCATGATTTTCCATATCTTATTATAAACAATGCACTAATATAAAATAATTTAATTCTAAAGCACCTTTAAGGATACATAAATATAATAAAATAGAATTTTGTTTAACCTTGTTAAACTTGCGGCGCCAATTTGTGCCATATAATTGTATTGATTGTATATTAACTATCATAGAACTAAATGACTTAAAACGTTCCCTCAGGTTTGCGTCAAGCCGCAATCCTAAATTCGTGTTAATGAGCAAATTGCTCATTAAATAACCGATAACATTTCCCCTTACACTCATACACACACAAATACTCCCACATTCAGACACCAGACTCTTGTTAAACCGTGAAATGTTTGTTTAAGGACAAATTTCTGGAGCCCAGCCGGGAATCCAACTCGAAACACATCATATAGCAGGCAGTTTCTCTACCGTATGAGCTCTGGGACCAGTAATAACAGTTAAAGTGTAGTTTTCAAGCTTGGTCTTTCATTTAGCAGTCTCCTCTCTATCTGTATGGAATCCCCTTTGCAGTTCTGCTTAGGCAAACCTTTTCGCATCCATGCTAACCGGTATAAACTACCTTTAACTAAGACTTGAGTGGGCCACCTGATATAGAGGCCGTTAGTATTACAGCTCTTGACAGATTAACCAACCAGAATTCGTGAATGCGATCTCCCTATGGAAACAGGAACGTTTGAGTTTTCCACCCAGGTTCATCTAAATGCATTTCGAATCCCCCTGAGCCGAAAGAGAAAGAGAAAAAATGTAGAAATGGTCCGCGTGCGCGTGCGTGTGTAGTGCGTAACTTAAAAGGGAAGCGTTGGATAAATACCAAATACCAAACATGGTTTAAGTTCAGTACCTTCTGAAGACTTTTATGAAAATCTTCCCATTTCAAACTACCGTTTGTATGGAAATTGTTTCTAGTCTCTTGTATTTCTCAGAAATAGCTCTTAACGAGTTTGATTAAATTGTCATATACGGAAGACATTTTCATCACAAAGCGAGTGTGCTTATTGCATTTTCTTGGATAGCCTGTGAAGTCCTCTTCATTCGAAAGGGATCTCGTACAATTTTGCATAACTGGTAAACCAAAAGAGATAGACACAAAAATGCAGACCTCTTCAAAATACACAATTTATTTCAAAAAACATTTTTGTGGTATTTTTACTTTCTCTGTTACTATTATTATAGATACAGATCGAAGTACTGCATTCCATCCAAAATTTCGAACCGAGATTTCACCGGAAACGCATGCTTTGAGGTCCTCTGGATCTAAACATGCACTTTTTAGATAAATCTCCGTATGTGTGTGTGAGAGAGAAAGATTAGAGAGTGTGTGACGTCGGATAAACACCAAACTTGGAAGTTTAAATGCTACTAGTCATTACTGGAGCAACAATAATGTAAATGTTGAGACAGTTTAAAAATAGCCAGTCAACAACCAGAAAAAGCTTTAGTTAAATGAAGGCATTCCATTGGATTAGGAATAGACAATCAGACACTTGAAATACAGAAATTTACAAGTTTAGGAGGTTGGAATCACTTCAATTGCCTGCAAACAGTGTTCCTAACCAGACTTAAAAAAGTGTCCTGGAGAGATTTAATACGTATTCGTGTGAGACGAAAAATAAGTTTACGTGTTAAAAAGTGTAATTAATTAATAAAAAAGAATCTCTCAACTCTTTATATCAGTGAGGTGTTATTTAAATCGTAAAAGGAGTGAAGTAAAATTATAATTTATGTAAGCCTACATTCTTGTCGTACCACAACCCTGCTAAGAGAAACGTGTCTCTAACAATAATACTGACGCAGCCAAGGCAAACTTAAATATATAATATTTAAAGAAACAGTTAAATTACAAAGTTAATATTTTTTTAAACTTGAGGCAAAGGCCACCTGAAAGTACGCTTGGGGCGAAGGCTACCGGAAACTGTTTACCATACGTGCGGTTGCAACGAACTTCAAGTGTTCGGCTCCAATATAATACAACTCCTTCAATACAAACTATTTAGAATTGACGCCCAAAGTGTGGGAAAAATAACGTAACAAACTATCTTCTTCAAATTGGTGGTGCAAACTCTTACAATAAAACAACCTACTTCAAATTGGTTTTCCTTACGTGGAGCTAATAATATAGATCTTCATTCTGTAAGTTTGTTTATTTTTCTATTCCGTAACATTGCATTCTTTATGTCGTACAAGCATATATTCTGAGGTTTACTTCTTCTACTCCTTAGCAATAGAAGCCATTCAAAAACTTCTGTTAGACTTTCGTCGATCATACGTTTCAGTATATCCCAACCGTTTACAATTTAAGACATAAATAATTCAGTTTAATTAATTTGTTGTATTACTTCATGTTTGGCAAATCCGGCTGAACGACCTAGGCAATTAATATTTACAGAATTAATAACATTGGCATTATACTTTCATTTAACTTAAAAGTTTATGTTCCGCTATACATATCACTACAAGTTAAACTATAGCGTTCATTATCAAAATACTTGATGGTTTAGTCCATTAGGCCTGTTTCATTTCCAGAAAATCATAACTGTTCTCTCCATATTTTTCTGGGCCTGCCAATATTTCTTCTGCCAAGTGGTTGATAGAGAAATTCCTGGAATCATTATTATCAACAACAATACGATTTAGGCTAAATGGCCTGTTACATCTCCACACGGTGTTATTTAAACTGGTGAGACCATCGTCTTCTTGCTCGGCCTACACTTCGTCTTCCTTGTGTGTAATTTGATGCTGAGGTTGCGCGGTGGTGTACAATAGAAGGGGTGAAAGGATGTGTAGGATGGTCACGGATGTTGGAGCAATGTTTGAGTGGATGATACAATGGATGGATGACACAGGCATTCCACGTGTTTCGTCTTCGTACTCTACTTTACTCCCAACTTTTATTTGGTGGCGTCCGATGTCTCTTTTTCCTGACGGTCTGTATCTATTAATTAATGGAGGTATTTTTCTTCACTCATGCAGTTCATATGCTCTTACCAGTTGAGTTTATTGTCTTCAATTTTATCATATATCTTCTTCGAAGACAATCGTTTAAGGAAAGGAAATCCTGACAGAAAACCCCTGGTGCTCCTGGTTGGGGTTGGTGCCCCCTCCACGTAAATACAATATTACCCGCAATCTTTGCATTCGATACCTACTCTTTATTATAATTCTCCTTTCAGCGCTACATCTCACTCGCAACTATAAAATAGCCTCGTCGTATGTTAATAGTTGCAAGGAGCGTTATGCCACCACAATCGACGGATACAGTGTTGAACCCATTCATTTACTTTAAAAATCCAGTTACGTGTACACGTTACACGTCCAGCCCACTGCAAAGATCTTGAGAGAGAGGTGCGTTCCTTTGTTGTCTGTCGCAGATTGCCCTGACGCCTCCCACACTAGCATGTAATGTGTGGGTTTTATTCTCTGAATACTTTAAGAATAGCACATTTGCTTAGCACTTTCTGATTCAGTTTCCCATGTTCGAAGAATACGTTAGCGCAGCGCCCCCCTAAGGGTCGCTGACATATTACTCTCCTTTCCTTATTTAAGCTTCTCTAAATTCTGATCATTTAAACATATGTTGTGATATGTTTATCCCAGATGCGTTGGTCAATAACCTGACTTCGGTTTCTTTTTCTTTCTTTTTCGACGTAATACTCTGCCGGACTTGGTTTAACCATAAGATGATTTTACGTCTCTTGCTTATTAATTCATCATCATATGACTATGCCACTCCCTTACCTCTATTAACTTATTCATCTGTCAACGTATAAGTTAGGTACGATTAGTAAGCTTATCAGACATATTGACCGTTTGAATATATTTAATGATAGACCACGAGAAGAAGGCAAGCGAGAGGAATGTGTAACATCAACACTTTCCTGCGTCCGATATTTACGCTCGCCGTGTGGATACCATAAGCATGTTAGAAGGTTATAAACTACTACACGGTGTTGTCAAGTACTCACCCGTGGCTAGAAGTCCAGCAGCGGTCGTGCAATATCCAAGTCTGAGAATTCCTCATTTTCGCTGCTGTTGCTGCCGTAGAGTTTCTCTTCCCCATGGAAAATGTACAGTTTCTCTAATTGCTAAAAGTAATTTGGGAACAGTAGGCACTGTTTTTTTAACCGAATAAAAAATCTCGAATTAAGTTTTTAATTACTGTTCTATCAAAGTTATCACAATGAAATTTAATTTCCTCGACACACGTTTTGTTTTTCCCCGGAGTATGCAATAGTTTTTCGCCAGCTGTAACACCTTCTTTCCTTATTCTTGATACAGTGCATCCTGATATCCCACAGTAATTTGCCACACGTGAATTACTTTGTGAATTACACATGCCAATTGTCCTGATTTTGCTTCTTCGTCACATACTTCAATCACTTTTCTTATTACATCCCTTGATTCACTGTGGATAGTTTGTCCCTTCCTTCGAATTCCAGCCATATGTAAATAATAAAGAAAGAATAAAAGTAACAAAAGTGATATAAAGTTGTAGTATTATAATATATACCGTAACGCGTGTTACCAGTAAGAGCCAAAGCGTTGACACCTATTACGCGGTTGCTGTTCTATTAGTATCAGCTCTGCCAGCATGGGTGGTTCATTTGCACACATAAACACATTACGTAGTAAACAATCCACAGTAAACTCAGTGACTCAGGAGATTGACTTTGTCCTTGAACTACAAGCGTGCAGTCGACTGGGAGCTTCTTGCGTAAGGTGTAGATAGTGCAACACCAACAGTTCAAAAATATTCTCAACAAGTGCAGTATTACTGCAGGCAGTGTCAGAGGATGCTACAGTGTTAAAACGCGTTGTATTGCGAGTGTCAAATTAATATAATCCATTAGTGAAATGGCTAACTTTCGGAAAAAGGGAAAAACCATTCATAGCAAGGCTCGCGAAATAATAAACCATGTAAACAAGCAATGCAAAAAGGAAGCAGAGCAGAAACAACTAATTCTACCGATTTCGCGAGGGATGAGAGAACAGGCAATTAGTGCGGTGTGTCTGTGGGAACAATTAAGAATATAAGACAAGAAATTGCGAAGAGAACAGAAGGAAGCCCTTTACGCACTGCAGGCAAGACAAGACCTCCAAATCCAGAACGAAATATAAATATAGGCGATTTCGACATGTGCTCATTAAGCGGACAATAATGGACTTCTACGTCAATAAAAAGATAGTTCCGACATGCAGAAAGTTACTCTGTAGTTAGAAGTAATATACAATTTCCTTGGGGGGTAGAGTCTTTAAGGAGAGTTATTCGGAAATTGGGATTTAGATGGCGCAAGTGCCGAGGAAAGCGAACAATCTTAATCGAAAAGCCAAGAATTGTTGAATGGAGATGCAAATACTTGGCTGAGCTAGGGGAATACCGAAGTCAAGGCAGGGATATCGTTTATTTGGATGAAATGTGGATGGACAATAATTTAACATTCAAGAAATGTTGGCAAGCTGATGGGATCACAGGGGTGCTTACTGATGGTAGTGCAGGAAATACCCATTGACCAAGAGAAAAGGTATTTAAGATTGACCGCATCCTTAATGCACATGGACACTCCACTCTGTATCTGCCGCCTTACAATTGCGATCTTAATCCCATTGAGGTTGCATGGGCGACAGTAAAGCACTTCATAAGGGACCGCAACGTTACTGGGGAATTTTCGTTATTTCGTTTATTGAGTTTAACCAACGAAGGAATCGCTGCGGTACCTGCAGAACACTGGGTAGGATATCACCGGCATGTTAGAAAATTAGAAGATGGTTACTGTCCATGGATCGTGTGGTTTCTGATGTAATCGATCAGATTATTATTTCAAATGCAAACGACAGTTCTTCTGATGAGCAAGAAGGGATATCATCCGATGACTCGGACTCCGAATCATCTGCATCGATCTTGCATACCCTTTGGATTAATGAGGTTAGTAAAATAATATTCCACATGTATAGTGTCGTAAATATATTGTTTTACATGTATACACGCTTTACAAGTTCACTTATTGAAATTATGATCATAATTGTTTTGTTTGATGCGGTAATAATGTAATATTGATGTTACTTTGCCTAATATTTGTTGTCGCGGAAAGAAAGGATAAGTACCTTTGGAACAGGGTGTAAACAATAAAGCGATAGGAAAGAATAACACAACCCTCTCTCAGGTTCGCTTGCGTCAACCTCAAGGACAAACCTAAACTCCTGAGTCACAGACAGTACGTGAGCAGATAAACAGTTACAGAACCCCGCTCGCCCCTCAGATCCCACTCGCCTTCTTCTCGTTGTCCAACAGTACTAACTTATGCACTGTAAATATTCGAATTCATTGCACACTGTGATCACATGTTTTCCATCTTTGAAAAATCTGATGTGATACATTCACACGACTTTCTCTGTGCTGTATGGCTTATTAGTGGGTACACATATTATTTCCTCCAAAGTTTATTTTCATTTTAATCGAGATAAAACAATTTACATTACACATTTCGTTATAGATACAAAGGGAATAGCGATAGTCAAATGTTTAAAAACTGAACGCTATGTATGGGCTTAAAATTCCATGATCTGCACGCAATCGCAATGAACAACTGAATATCGAAAGCACTTGAAAAGAATGACGAAGTATTGAACAATTCTAACCATTAATAACGGATATCTCCGAAACGGCTAATGCTACAAAAACCTTTTCTGGAATAAATTGTGTGCTGTAAAGAGTCTAAACCTTTTGTGTAGTATTTTTCGTCTATCTTAACGTTTAACACTTATACAAGACTATATTAAATTAATTTCGAACGGTGTGGATTTCAGGGACTGTTCCCAGAAAATACAAGCTATAGGTTTTAATTTTAATGTAAATATCTTTAACATGTATGATATGTTAGTTAAAATCGTTAGAGCCATTTCTGAGAAAATAAAAAAAAATGTTACCTGGAAAGGGTGCTTTTGGGTAGGGGATATTCTTGAAAATCCTCAGTCGCATCTTTATAAGGTACTGAACCTAAATACCAAGTTTAGTGTTCATCTTACTTTTCGTTTTTGAGTTATGCTTTTCCGTTACCTAGACACACACACACAAACACAAATACACAAGATCTTTAAATTGCTCTTTTGTGTTAGGGTGCCTCAAAATATGTATTTTCGATAAAATCTCACTACCGAATTTTTGGATGGAATGCAACACCTTCTCTACTTACTATTACGTGGTAGAGAGGTAAAAGCTAAATCTCTTGAAGAACATCACCATATGCTTTTTATTTCTAAATTAAACATTGATGTCTTTCTACGAATTTTCTAAACGTATATTCTGAATAAACATATCAGGATTGCCAAAGATGAAAGCTAATTAATAAATTATTAAATAAATACCCAAATATTACACAAATATAAACCACCAAGAAGTACGAAAAGTAGCAATTCGGGAACGTAAACGTTATTGCAATGCATTTTATGGCAATACCTAAAGACAATATGTCTATTTACAGATCAATAGACCATATTATATACTACCAAGCATTGCTGTTCTCTTAGCATTTACACTCTTACATATGTAATTCCTTCTTTTATCGTGTTAAGCACAACACTTAGGTTTAAAAGCACGTGGGAAGTTGAACTCCGTTTCGCCTTTAAAACACGCAAAGAGAAACAGTCGTCCGCTGTGTTGTTTGAACTAGTATTCGCATGCAGAGCAGAACACGAAAATAACACGACGTGAAGCGAGTATGTCAACATGATCCATTATCACATCGATCTGTAGCAAGATATACAAAGGTAAACGCGAAAGGTCAAAAAACAAACTGTTCGAGAAATAAGCTTTAAATTTCAAGCGTAACTTTTTTATTCTCCCTGTCAAAAAACAATGCTCTCAAATAAGAGACAGATTTCAAAAGCAAACCAAAACACAAATAACGCAAATAATCACACCTGGACTTACTTTTTGTATAGAATGAAGCTGTATCTGATCACTGACTCACTGTCTTGTAATAGTTTAAAATGCACTATGTGATCAAGAGTATCCGGACCCCACACAAACATACGTTTTTCATCTTAGGTGCATTGTGCTGCCATCTAATGCCTGGTACTCATCCGCGACCTCAGTAGTCATTAGACATCGTCAAACGGCAGAATGGGACACTCCGTGGAACACACGGGCTTCAAACGTGGTCATGTGATTGGGTGTGACTTGTGCCAGAAGTCTGTACGCGAGATTTCCACACCCCTAAACATCCCTAGGTCCACTGTTTCTGAGTGATAGTGAAGTGGAAACGTGAAGGACATGTACAGCACAAAAGCGTACAGGCCGACCGCGTCTGTTGATTGACAGAGACCGCCGACATTTGAAGAGGGTCATAAAGAGTAATAGGCAGACATCTATCCAGACCATCACACAGGAATTCCAAACTGCATCATGATCCACTCCAAGTACTATGACAGTTAGGCGTGAGGTGAGAAACCGTGGATTGCATGGTCAAGCGGCTGCTCATAAGCCACACATCACGCAGGAAAATGCCAAACAACGCCTCGCTTGGTGTAAGGAGCGTCAACATTACACGACTGAACAGTGGCAAAATGTTGTGTGGAGTGAGAATCACAGTACACAATGTGGCGATCCGATAGCAGGTTGTGGGTATGGCGAATGCCCGGTGAACGTCATTTGCCAGCGTGTGTAGTGCCAACAGTGAAATTCGGAGGTGGTGGTGTTATGGTGAGGTGGTGGTTTTCCTGGAGGGGGCTGGCACCTCTGGTTGTTTTGCATGGCACGATCACAGCGCAGACCTACATTGATATTTTAAGTGCCTTCTTGCTTACCACTGTTGAAGAGCAATTCGGGGATGGCGATTGCATCTTTCAACACGATGGAGCACCTGTTCATACTGCACGGGCTATGGCGGGGTGGTTACACGACAATAACATCCCTGTAATGGACTGGCCTACACAGAGTCCTGACTTGAATCCTATAGAGCACCTTTGGGATGTTTTGGAACTCCGACTTCGTGCCAGGCCTCATCGACCTACATTGATACCTTTCCTCAGTTCCGCACTCCGTGAAGAATGGGCTGCCATTCCCCAAGAAAACCTGATTGAAAGTTAGCCTGCGAGAGTGAACGCTGTCATCAAGGCTAAGGGTGGGCCAACCTCCATATTGACTTCCAGCATTACCGATGGATGGCGCCACGAACTAGTACGTCATTTTCAGCTGGGTGTTGGGAAACTTTTGATCACGTAGTGTATATGGTTTAGTTTATAGTTTGTAGTATTACGTTGTTTCCTGTAATATTTGGAATACCTTCCACTATTACTTCATCAAATACTTTATGGTTTAGTCTATTAGGCCGCTTCCATTTCCAAGAAATCATATATTGCTCTCTCCGATTTTTCTTGGCCTACCAAGATCTCTTCTGCCAACTGGTTGAAACAGGAATATCTGTAGTGGAATGCGATCTTTGTCCATTCTCGATAGACTGGTGACACTGTTGTCTAGCGCAGTCAATGATATCGAGATTCCTTTTCCAGTCTTTAAAACTACAGTCAGCGAGTGGTCTCGGTAGACTCTCCGCCACTTCTATTCTTCTACGTAGTTGTTTGTTAAGAACCGAGTTTTCAGCTCCATACTTTAATACTGGTATTGCCATAGTGTTGTAAAATTGTAATAATATCCCTTTGAACTCTTTTCATTAGGTTTATTTCATTGCTCCTAGAAGCTGTAACAGTCTAAAGGGTTTTATCTGCTGAACATTTGACTGTCCATATGGAATGTCGTATCCTAAATAATTAAAATTAAATAAATTAATATCATTAATTGAAATTTTGGTCCGTTTGGCTTGAGATCCTGTGAATTTTTCCTCTGTAAAAAGAAGTGCTTCATTCTATACAATTTTATATTTCTATTGCCTTAGATATAAACATTTAAAGATGACCTGATTCCGTGAAAAGGCATTTTAGTTCAAGTGTGTCTGATAGCAACACACCTAAAAGGAGATAAAACCTGATAAACATGAGATTTCATATAAAGGATAGAAGATGACATTTTAATGAAATTCCCTCAGCCCAAAGAAACCCTTCTATGAAAATTCTTCTCCAATCTTTTTTCATAACTGTTTGAACGCTTCGATTAAAACATAATATTTTGAGACAAAGTATGCCGTGTGTGATCTTAAGTTTTAAAGGAAGAATCAGACTGAAAAACTTAACACTTTAAACAGGATTTGAACCGCATATCTTCGGTTTTCTGTGCCTCGGCTGTGAGTTGCTATGGAAACATGTCGGTACACATAAAATTCCCCAATGACTCATTTTTTCCTCGTGAAACCAAAAGGGTTCTCAAATTCATTTTGAGATAATATGCCCCAATGGCAACTTTAAACCTCCTAAGTACTTATCTAGAAAAATGTAAGTCAATTGGGGAATTTAATATCGCACCGCATGTTTGCGATGGTACCTAAGTTAGAGCAACCGAGCGGGATGGCTCAAACGGTTACGTCTGTGGCCCGTATTCGGAGGTCCCGGGATCGATCGACCCACTCTAAACCATGGGTTTTCCCGGGTTGTCAGACGAATGCTGGAGTGGTTTCTTTCATGCTCCGAATTTTCTCTCTCTCCGTTTCGTTCCATTCTTCATTTCATTCATCTTTCATTCCGTTGGTCCCTATCAGGGTCGGAAGTGTCGGCGATGGTTTTTAGGTGCAGCATGGCAGGGAAAAACGATGCTCTTTGTGACTCTCTCTGTCCCTCGGCTTTCAGCTGGCTGTCAGAGTATCTGAATCCCCTTAGGAGCATTGGATCCTCCTGTGTGTGTGGGATGCGGTCCCCGATCTGCCTATCCGTCTGCCGGGTGGTCTCTATCTGGCAACTTAGGGATCCTGTCATTGCTGGGCCGTTGCTCCTGGTTCCGGTTACCCGGTGTCTCTTCTTGCCTCATCCTTCCTCCCGGGATGCCTCCTCGTGAGTACAATATGCACTCTGGTGCCGAGTTCCTCCGTAGTCTTTTCAATACGTGCTTCAAATACCGGCTATGGCGTTGAATTTTTCAGTCCTGATTCCTCATTTCCAAAAGAATGTATACGTTCCCTAAGCACTGTGTATGAGTATATTCATTTATTAATGCTCTTAAAGGTTCACTAGGTATATTGAAAAATCATTTGTATTGTACTTAAGCTGATTAATCTCATCTATAGATTTGGTTTAGGTAAGAGTAATTTACATATATATTTGTAGATTATAATTATTTTCATATCATGTTTTATTAGTTGCGACATTATTTACAGATAGTTGCATTATTTACAATTTTAATTATGAATTCATATCGTTTTGTGTTTAGTATGCTATGTTATAGCAACTTCCAATTGGGGGAAGCTGAATTTATTTATAGCTGCTGTAGCCCAAGGTTATCGCGAGGTTGAGCCCGAACGGTCCGAGTAATCAACGATAACGCCGCTTGCCAACGTAAACATCGGACGTGCTATCAGGAGATAGCTATAACTTTCTGGAAGATTTATTGCCCCCCCTTCTTCCAGGTAGTGTGTCGAAATTGTTTATAGAACGTTTCAGACCTTCTATGAAAGATTCCACCGTCTATATAAGCGAGCGCTCTCGCGGCAATCAGACAGTGCGTGTCGTGTTGCGATTCGAGTTTGACAGAGGAGTTGAGTCAGTCAGCCAGTGAACGACCGAGTTAGCGAATGCGCTTCTGGTGCGACACCGAGCTATTCTCCGTGCGAGTTGGTGATGGCTTCAGTGAGTGCTGCAAGTGCTACCGCGGAGTGACAGTAGTGGAGGTCTTCTGTTCGACTCCCGAGTGAAGTTAACCGTGGGCGTGAAGAGGCTATGTCACGAAGGAAGTGAAGTGACGGAGAATTGAACTGAACTCCCAGTGAAGGTGAAGTACATAAAATAAAACAGTGACAGTTGAAAAACTGGACGTCAAAAACTACTAAACCACAGAGAACATATTGAGCTGATTCACTTATGCAATTTATGTCACACAAAATCTTTTCTGGCGTTAACGTCTTTTAATATATTTATGACAGTTAAGTTTTATTGTATTGAAGTTTACTCTCTTTCGTCGTGCACGAAAACATGTTTGAAAACCCCCAATTCCTTTTATTTATTTTACTGTTTATCTGTAGCAAGTGCTGTATTGTACTCAAAGCTTCAAAATAGAGATTTCACTGACGCAAAACACATGCTTTGAGGTCCCTGAAACAAAAAATAAGCATTTTTAGAACAAAAATGTCTGTTTTCCTGTCTGTGAACAGCATCACCCAAAAGCGAAAAGTCGGAAGATACTGCACTTAAATAGCAGGTTTGTTGTTTCACCAAGGTTGTGACATGAATATTTTCAGGAGAATCTCCAACCCCCAAACTACCATTTATATGAAAAATGTTTCATTACCTTTGTTTTCTAAAAATGGCTCTAAAGATTCTGTTACCATATATTTAAGTTATTTGTTTGACAAGTAAAATTTGTATCTTGAATGTTCTACTAATAGCCTGTGAAGACATACTTATTCTGAGTACCCTTTGCGTAATCTTTTATAACCGTAAACCATAAGAGAAAGACAAAAACTTACTACAAAAGCATGTGATTGTTGCACTCATATGATCGCTACTCTTGTAAAACTATTTTTACAAACACTTACTCTCCATGTACTTCATGTTAATCGAGATAAACCTTTGCGGAAACTATCTTACTGCTAATTTTCTTGGAGGTGCAAGGGGAATACAGTAGGCTTTAAGCGATAGTCAAAACTTTTAAGAGCTGGTCGCTATGTGGAACATTCCATTCTCTTTGTATGTCCAGGACATAAAAAACTATTAACTGATTGCAATTTGAGAAAAATTATAAGTACTGGAAAATTCAAACAAATAATAAGGAATATCTTGGAAACAGGTGATTCTACAAACAAAGTGTATATGAAATGAACAGTGTGTTTTAACGAGCTCTACATTTTATATGTAGAAAAATTTTGTCTATCTCTTACGGTTTATCCGTTATGCAAAAGCCATTCAGAATGAATAGAACTTTTGGAGACATTTCTAGAAAATTCAAGACATACATTTTGTCATAAAAATATCGAAAATATATTTTATTCAAAATCATTAAAGCCATTTTTCAGAAAATCAAAGTTTTCGAAAAAAATGTTTCATGTAAAGGGTAGTCTGCGCTGAGGGATATTTCTGAAAATTCTTGAAAAATATTGAACCTAAATGCCAAGTTTGGTATTTATCCTACTATTCATTTTTGAGTTATGCTGTTCAGACACACAGATTCACATACATCCGACACACAGACGCGCATACAAAGCTTTTTCTATTTTCTTGGATTCAAGTGGCCTCAAAACATGTATTTATAGTAAAATATCAATATCGAACTGTTGTGTGGAATGCAATACTTCTCTATCTACTATAAGTAACAGATAAGGTAAAAATGTGGATCTTGTTCAACAAAATTTATATGAAATAAAATTGTGGCATTAACCACGTTCGAGATATTTTTGCTTTCTCTTTTACGTATAGTAAGAAAGGGGAATACTGCATTCCACCCAAAAATTCGAGGTTGAGGTTTCACTGGAAAAATATTTTGAGACCCCCTGACTATAAAAACTGTTTTATAAAATGTTGTTTATGTGCGTGTGTGTGTGAGAGAGAGAGAGAGTGAGAGAGAGAGAGAGAACGGCAATAACTGGAAAAGAAAATTCAGTTAAATACTGAACTTTCTATTTCCAACGATGCGACACGAAGATTTTCAAGAACATCTTCCTGCCTCAAACTGCCCTTTATATAGAAAAAAATTTATTTTCTCAAAAATAGCTCTAAAGATTTTGATCAAAATACAATATGCTTACGATATTTTCGTAACAAATGAAACATATATCTTGAATTTTCTGTAAATCACCTCTTAAACGTCTTCATTCTTGATGACTTTGGCAACTGACAAACCATAAGACAGAGCCGAAATTTTACTGCACAGAAGATTTGGATCTTGTTAAAGCATACAATTTCTGCCAAGTACATTTTTTGTGCAGTTAATAATTTCCGAAATGTTCCTTGTTAGTTGTTTTAATTCTTGAATACTTAAAATTTTCTCAAATGGGAATTCGTTATTCTTTCCCCTCCTCCTGTTTATGCAAACAGAACAGTATTTCAAAGTCATCACATAGCGACCAGCTCTTAAAAGATTTCACTGTTACTTAAGCTTACAATATTCCTCTGTTCCCGTTGTACCTACAAGGAAATAAGTAATATAACCATTTCTACTTACTCACTCGGTGGTTAACATGAAGTTGCAGTTGGAAGAATAGGCTGTTATAAAAATTCTTCGTTCAATGGTTAGAAAAATTAATGTGAATGTGACACTTCAGACTTTCTCGGTTGATTTCAATTTTAAAAGACTATCTAATACTTCGCTATGCAAGATTTTATTATCGTTTCAGCCTCGTATACTCCTCTCTTAGCTACAAAATAATGTGTAAAAAAAGAATAAGCTTTTATTACAATAATTAGTACGAGAATGGGTCCAGAAAGTCATGTCAATGTAACACACTAACATTTTTTTTCCACATGAGTTAATTACTAAGTAAATTTGACTTGTTGAATAAGCGCTTAATATTCTTTCGTATCGTGCATGTTAAAAAGTCTCATTTGAAATAATTCATGGTGAAGTTGGATAGACGAACACATTTTACATGAACTACATGTCATAAACGGATACCTGAGAAGCGATAAGGGTAGCAGAGGATAAAATGAATACAGTAGCACAGCTTTATTTCTTGCTAGGATTTCTTTTGTTTTGTTTTCTTTCATCCAAAGCCTTTCTTTATTTTTCGTCCGTGTTATGGTATTAATCAGTGTAATAGATAATTTCGCCATATATCTGATATAGCATGCATTAAAATAACCTCATATCGGCAGCAGAAAACTTCACTCTGTGCCATTTTACAGCATTAGCTTTAGAGCCTATAAATCATTCCGTTTATTTTCGTAAACCCATCTGGCAAAAGCACTGTCTCGATGTTTCTAATGACGCTAATTAATCATTTTGTACAATTATTTATTTTAATGGAGCGAATATTAATTGTTAGTACCAGAGATAATGAAGGGTTGCATATATATACGTACATTCGTACGGGGGGCATTATTTACACTGCACTTGTATCTTGTCTCTGGTTATTGTTAGTTACATAGCAAGGGGGAAAGGGTGAAATAAAACAACATACAAACTATGCCAAACTCTACCGAAACTCTAATGAAAATGAATATTCACAAATAGGCTTTATTTAGCAGAAGCCATACAATGATTGATTTTAATATTAGTTGATTTATTTTTTCATGCTACACTACCTATGGACTCCTAATATTTATGTCACTGTTAAAGTAAAAAACAAGACAGGGAGAGACACGACGCTTTTAGGAAATGTTTGCTACTTTATTACTTCATTGCATTCCACCCAAAAATTCGATACCGAGCTATCACCGAAATGTATGTTTGGATGTCCCCTGAATGCAAATAAAGCATTATTCTGCCTACCATTAGGGTTTTCTGCCTACACATTATTTTTCATGTGATCACTAGGGTCGGGTAAATTTCTGTAATTGGGTTTTGCGAATATCAATTATACGATAGTTGACCTATGCTCAATATTCTTCTCTGACGAAGCATGGTTCCATTTATATGGTTATGTTTCGTCGCAAAATAACTGATATTGGAGTACAGAGAATCCCGATTTTACACACGAAATTACCTTACATGATGCAAAACTTGATACAGAGTAAATGCATACCGAATAATATGACCTATATTTTTTGAACAAACAATAGATGCAGCGAGATACAAAATGACATTTTTAAACAGCTGAACGACGTTTAATGCAGTTTGGATTTTTCGAACAAGAATTTGCTACCGCGCAAACAGCTAATGCATCACTAAATTTAATTCAGGAAATTTTTGAAAATAGGATAATCAATAGATCACTTGATTTAACCGTATGCGATTTCTATCTATGGGGGATCTTGAAAAATAATGTTTATACAACAAGATAACAAATTGAAAGAACTACAAAAACATCAGACCAGAAATTCACTCAGTTTTAGATGTTAAATTTTCTAGTGAGAATGAAAATTTCTTGTGGATGCCAGAAAGGTGTGTATAGAAGACAACGTTGCTGTCAGTTCGCCGTGATATTCACGTATTTGATGATGACGTTATAGATAAGTTTGCTAGTGTTCCAAGAAGACCTGAATGTGCACTTTCAAATTGCTTCTAAACTTTTAAATTGAAAGTATGTTAATACATGTGAAAAATGTAAATTCTATTTTGTAGGAATCAGCATATTTATATATAAACACAACATAGAAAGTGGAGATTTCTGTCTCATATACCAAAGAGTGTACTTTTTTGAGGTAATCTGTCATGACAACTATTTGTGTGTAAGGTATATCAGTGCATTTTAGCTGTCTGTTTGCAACTGTTCAAAATTGTTAATTTTATGCAAGTTCGTATGTTTTAACTCCACAAATAGAATTCAATATACGCCTCTGACCTTAAAACCTCCATCATGGTCTCTGCTGATATTAGTGCATAAAAATGGGGTGAAAATTGGTATTATTAATATAAAATATTAATTTTTTAAAAAAAATATATATTACTGTGATATAAGTCTGTGTACATCAGAAGAACAGTGTTGTTCAATGGCGAAGGAATTACGAAAGAAGCATAAAGAGCGGTTCAATGCTTTCCGAGATTTATCTAGAGCGTACCGTTCTCTCACTCAGTCACCCATTTGTATGTCTGCTCAAATTCTCTCTTTTAGCATACTATGAAATCAAATTCATAGCGCGCCAAGACAGAATGGGACCAAGACCTACCGCCCCGACCGCTGCATTCCCCACCTCTGCCCATTAAGACGTCATTGGTGAGGGACAGTACTGGAGGGCGGGCGAGGTCATTACCCCAGATCCCTCCCGGCCGGTAAAGGCGGTCTTCTCAAACAGGGCCGTTACGTCTCCATCAATTGACCCCTCAGGGATCCATCACATCTGAGTGCTCTCTATACCAAACCTCAAAAATTCCGACACCAGTACTGGGGATTGAACCCGGGTACCCCGATCCAGAGGCAGGCGTGCTAGCATTGCGCTACGGGGACGGTCTCTTTTAGCATACTGTACGCACAATAAATACGCACTTTCATCATTAAAAGTGCCTTTCACACGCATAAAGGAATCCAATATTACGAGGTGCAAAGGGAACGTAGATCCTTTATGGATCGTGTAATAGTAATAATACCCACCATTACAGATATTATAAGCCATTGAGCTGCTGGATCGTAATTGAATTATGAGGTTACCCTATAAAGACATAAAAAGAATAGATAATTGTTCCCATTCAATTATCTAAAGCAATTCCAAACACCTGCGAATTCTCGTTAGAAATCATTAATCTCTATCTATGCATCTGAGGGCTATTTACCCTCTACGGTGTAAACCAAACATCAGTATTATTTATAGAAGCAATCCCGCTGCTTTTAACATACAAAGCTTCATGCAGCTTAATTAAATTATCTACGTGTGTAATATAATAGAATCGAATGCGTCTAACTCTTGAAATAAAGTATTACAGCAAACGAAAGGCTTGAATACAAAATTTGTATAATGAAAGCAGAAGTATATTAAAGTAGAGTATCTAGGAACAAAATTGCTTACCTTCTGTGTTAATTCTAAAGAATGACTATATTCAGAATGAACCAGATTACTCGCGATACTCATTGATTTTGGAAAATACTGTATTACGATTTCCGAGTCACAGATATTTATTAATAAAACACCTATAAACGTTCACTTGAACTTGGTTTCATTAATCAGCCATAATTGGGTTCAGTGGCATATAATTTTCAAATTAAAATGGTAGTGGGGGTTATTGGGTTACCATTAGATATAAAGTTTCAGTACTAACTACTTTCATAGGAACCAAAGATATATCTTAAATATGAGATAGTTTAATCAAACTCGTTAACCATTTTTTGAGAACATAAAAATAGCAACACTTTTTCTACGTAAACTGTAGTTTGGAGTGGAGTTTTTACTTTCTCTACTATGTATAGAAGGTAGAGAATGTATTGCATTCAGCCCAAAATTTTGATATGTTTTATTATAAACTATTAAAACATTTAATGTTAATAATATTTTGTTTTCTATTTTTATCCAGACTTAACCGGAAATACATGTTTTGAGTCCCTCTGAATAATAAAAAACATTTTTAGAAAAAGATAGTATGTGTGTGTACGCGCGCGCGCGCGCGCGCGCGTCTGTGAACGGCATAATCGAAAAAGGAAAGTCGGATAAAAATACCAAACTTGGTATTTCTTTGAAAGATGCGACACGAAGAGTTTCAAGAGAAACCCTCAACGCTAACTACAATTTACATGGAATAAATTTTGAAAGCTTTAATTTTCTCAAAAGTGCTCTAACAATGTTAATTTAATTATATATAAACATATTTTGTGGCAAATGAAATGTATATCTTGAATTTTATGGAGATGTCCCCAAAAGTCCTCTTCATTCGAAATGACTTTTGCATAACTGGTAAACCATAAGAGATAGACAAAATTCTACTGCACAAAAATGTAGATCCTTTAAAACACACAATTTATGTAAGATACATTTTGTTTGTGCAGTGAACCATTTCCGATATATTCCTTATTATTTATTTGAATTTTCTAATACTATGCTTTTTCTCAAATGGGAATTCGTTATTCATTTTTTTATGTCCTGGACATGCAAAAAGACAGAAATGCTCCACATAGCAACCAGCGCTTAAAAGATTTGACTATCGCTTAAAGCCTATCATATTCCCCTTGCACCTACAAGAAAATTAGCAATAAGAGAGTTTCTCAAATGTTTTTCTTGATTAACACGAAGTAGATGGAGAATAAGCGTTGGTAAAACTAGTTTGTACAAGAGTAGAAAAAGGCATGTGTGTGTATTACATCAGATTTCTAAAAAGTTTTTAAAATTATATATTGTGCCTATAATGATGAAATGTACAACGAAATAAGGGCGGCAGAAAAATTAAGTTTCATTATAGTCTCTCCATATGTTTTTAAATATTGTAGTTAACTACAAAATTAAATCACTAAGCATAAAAAAATAGTATTAGCCTATGTATACTAATATATATGCCAGTATTAGCTGTATCCCAGCTCAGCGTATAAGCTTGTTTTTAAGGGTTTGATTTTGTATTTAAATAGAGACGTTAACAGAGAAAAACTTAATATTTTGTAGCATTTTTAAATTTCTTGATTAAAACTATGCCTGAAATTCGTTACATATTTCAATATTGTTTGTGTTTATCCCTTGATCTTGTTACGGTACCTTTCCATCTGCCCAATTTTCACTAGCCAGCTGAAGTGTAGGGAAGGAGTAACTAAAGACTGCTGAGATACACAGCATGCTGTTCTGGGCCACAACTTTCAGTTCCGATGTAATTCCGCCCAGGTTCTGGCCTGGCCCTTCCTTTCATAAACTGACCCCTCGTTCATAGCTTTATAACGCAGTAGGGCGAAATGAAAAGGAAATAATTCAGCCCGAGCGCCGCACCAATAAACTGGATTTCCTTTCCACTGGAACCTGCTAATATAACAGCACTGACCTCATCAAAGAAGATAAGCTTGAAAACTACTCTTAGATTTACGCTGAGTGTCAAGTAATGAACATCACTATTTATTTTTAATACATTTCAATTTTTAGACCATAATGCTGGAAGCTTACTGCTGATGAATTCTTCAAACGCACTGGAGCTTTAATTCCGTTAAGGTCAACGACATGTAATGATCACGTGCCTTAGTCCAGATTTCATTGTCACTTCACTTCTCATTTCTATGTGCACAACCGAATAATGAACAAGCAGCCTGTTCTACCTTCTGCAACCCTCACTTGTGTAACAACTCTCTTCTCTTCCCTTCCCTTCCGGTCGCTCTCTAACTTTCGAACACAGGACTCTCCTCTCGCTCGCAGAAATCGCTAAACAACTAGCATTGAACAACCACCTCAATAACTCTTTCCCTACGTGTTCAGCACAGGACTATCCTCCAGCTTGCTAACGCTCGCAAAAATCGATGAATAACTAATATTGTACAAAAACCACCTCAATTAATATTGCCCTCCCTGTCGCACACAGGACTCTCCTCTCTCTCGCTGACGCTCGCAGAAATCACTGAAACTACCAGCAACCACCTCAATTATTAGTTCCCTACCTGTCGAACACGGGACTTTCCTGTCTCTCGCTGACGATCGCAGAAATGACTGAAACTAGCACTGTACAACAGTCACATCACTCATTACTCGAACACAGACTTCACTCTCGCTCGCTAATGCTCGCAGAAATAGTTGACTAACTAACATTGTACAACAATCGGAAAACTCGAACCTTTAATATCACAGAAATGCCTTGTATAACAAAAAAATCTTATGTGTTACACTCACATGACTTTCTCTACTCTTGTACAAACTATTTTTACAAAAGTTTATTTTCCATATGCTTCATGTTAATCTAGATGTTAATCTTATTGCTAATTTTCTTGTAGGTGCAAGGGGAATATGGTAGTATTTAAGCGATAGTCAAATCTTTTAAGAGCTGGTTGCTATGTGGCGCATTCCATTCTCTTTGTATGTCCAGGAAAAAAAATGAATAACGAAATCCCATTTGAGAAAAAGTATTGGAAAATTTAAGGGAACAACAAGCAATATCTCGAAAATGGTTCACTTAACAAAAAAAAGTATATGAAACAAATTGTGTATTTTAACGCGATCTACATTTTTGTGTCGTAAAATTTTGTCTATCTCTTATGGTTTACCAGTTATGCAAAAGTCGTTCACAATGAAGAATACTTTTGGGGACATTACCAGTAAATTTGAGATATACGTTTCATTTGTCATAATAATAGCTTAAAAATATGATATTTTAATCAAAATCGTTAGAGCCATGTTTGAGAAAATTAAAATTTTCAAAACATTTTCCATATAAAGAGTAATCTGGGTTGGTGGGATTTTCTTGAAAACCTGCGTGTCGCATCTCTGGAAGATACTGAACCAAAATACCAAGTTTGGTGTTTATCGGACTGTTCATTTCTGAGTTATGCTGTTCACAGACAAAAACACGGACATGTTTCCAAAAATGCTTTTTTTTTGTATTCGGGGGGTCTCAAAACCTATATTTCCGGTGAAATCTCGGTATCGAATTTTTGGGTGGAATACAATACTTCCCCTACTTACTATACGTAGTAGAGAAAGTAAAAAACGTATTTGAAATATTAAAGAGATCTACATTTCTTGTGTAGTAGGTTTTGGTCTATAGCTTCAACTTTACCAATTATATAAGATTATATAAAATTCCTTTCGGATGAAGAGGACTTCAGGCTATTCCCAGGAACTTCATTTTTTTCAGTAAATATATTTAATATATAACATTTTAATCAAAATCGTTAGAGCGATTTTGTAGGAAATCAAAAATTTCAATAAATTTACCATGTAAAGAGTAGTTTGGGCTGGGGGATAAAATTCTCGTGTCGTGCCTTTGAAAGATATTTATTTGGTATGTATGCGACATTTCATTTTTGGGTTATGGTTTTCACAAGCGCGCGCGCGCGCACACACACACACACACACACACACACATACACACATGAGCTTTATCTAAAAATTCTGTTTTTATTCAGGGGTCTCAAAACATGTATTTACAGTGAAATTTCTGTATCGAATCGTTGGTTAGAATGCAGTACCTTCTGTTACGACTATGTACGTAGTAGAGAAAGTAAAAATGTGTAATGTTCCCAACGTCACCTCGGATTTCCGGTAATGCAATGCTGGCAGTTCAACTCAATGGCTCAGTAAAATATACATGATGCCTCATAAGTAATGTCGGTTTTTAAGCGAAACTTTATTTCAAAGGTGTTGTTGCATGGTTCTAGTATTCAAAGAAAATACCATTAGATTCTGTAGTCCTGAGCTAGGACTTTGAGCGAGGTTTGCTGTCCCGCATCGGTAGCAGTTTCTGGTTTTTAATGGGATGAATTCGTTGATATCCATTTCAACTGCTTCAAAATTTCTTCCACGTAGGAAATGGGCTATGAATCTAAACAGATGGCAATATGATGGGGCAGGATCAAGGCTATATGCTAGGCGTGGTAGCAGTTCGATTTCTTCCAATTCCTGAGTTTTGTCCATTGTTCTTTGATCTGTATGAGTTCTCGCATTGTCCTGCTGCAAGAGTCTATTTGTGTGAACTAATGCCGTGTGATTCTGCCTCAAAATTCGATTAACTCGTTCCATTTATTGAGAATAATGATCCGCATCGACTGCGCGTTCATCTGGAAGAAAGTCCCAGAGATCCTCACGTGAAAATTCCACCGGACACATATCATTATTTTGGGGGCGAACCATTCTTTTTTACCAGTTTTCAAGCTGATGGGTATTGAGCCACTGTTTCGAGGTGTCTTGGTTGCGGTAATACACCCACGTTTCACATGTGGCAATTCTCCTAATAAATCTATCATCCCAGGGATTAGCGTTAAGCTGGCGACAGATATCCACTCTACGTTGAACTTGATCAGGTGTCAATTCATGTGCTACAAATTTACAGCTACTGAACGAATTTTAAGTGTCTTATATGGAAATGTAAGCTATCTTTTGAGAAGCACCAAGTTCTTCTGACATCCTACGAGTGCTTGTGTGTTGAGTTTCTCCCAAACGTCTGCGTGTGCTCACAATATTCCATAACTTGGATCTTCCAGAACGTTGTAAATTTTAATGTTTTTGTCTTCATTACTGAAACGCCGCAGCCATCGTTGTGTTACTCGTTCACTAACACACCTTCACCTTCGACTTCACATATTCATCGAGCCTCGGCAGCAGCTTTTTGAACTCGTTTCCAGTAGTGCTTAAAAAAGACTCTCTAACTTCAAACTTTGTTGCCTCCGTTTTAAAATCTTGCATTACCAACTGCTGGCTGCCAACATGTTAACAATAAGGAACTATAACCATAGCACCCTATAAATGGTATTAACAAAAATAAAAACGTACGTACGATATAAACCCAGTTAAAAAATTCTGATTTTTTACACTCACATGACTTTCTCTACTCTTGTACAAACTATTTTTACATACGCTTATTCACAATATGCTTCATGTTAATCGAGATGTTAACCTTATTGCTAATTTTCTTATACGTGCAAGGGGAATATGGTTGTATTTAAGCGATAGTCAAATCTTTTAAGAGCTGGTTGCTACGTTGTGCACTCCATTCTCTTTGTATGTCCAGGGCATAAAAATGAATAACGAATACCCATTTGAGAACAAGTATTGGAAAATTTAATGGAATAACAAGAAATATCTCGAAAATGGTTCACTCAACAGAAAAATTGTATAAGGCATAAATTGTGTATGTTAACGCGACCTACATTTTATGTGTAGTAACATTTTGTCTATCTCTTATGGTTTACCAGTTATGCAAAAGTCGTTCACAATGAAGAATACTTTTGGAGACATTCCCAGAAAATTCGAGATATACATTTCATTTGTCATGAAAATATCTTAAACATATGATATTTTAATCAAAATCGTTAGAGCCATTTTTGAGAAAATTAAATTCTGGGGTGGGCGATTTTCTTGAAAACCTTCCTGTCGCATTTCTGGAAGATACTGAACCTAAATACCAAGTTTGGTGTTTATTCGACTGTTCGTTCCTGAGTTATGCTGTTCGCACACACACAGACACATACTCACACACAGACACACACACACGGACATGTTTCCAAAAATGCTTTTTTTGGATTCAGGAGGTCTCAAAACATATATTTCCGGTGAAATCTCGGTATCGAATTTTTGGGTGGAATACAATACTTCCCCTACTTACTATACGTAATAGAGAAAGTAAAAATCGACGTTACTTGTGAGACACCGTTAATACTGTTTTAGGAGGCATTGAGTCATTTGTTTGATAGTTGATGCCGTGTGCCAGAGCGGTTTGCCTAAAAACAATAACATAGACGATAAGAGTGATTCGATATTTCAAAAAGTATTTGAATCCGAGACGTGGATATGAACACGCAAATGTTGAAGAGGCATGGGGAATTGGGTGCGGGTGATTGATATGTGAAGCTCTAGAATGAGACATGACATGTTGATTCACCTTTAATTAAAGTTAATTACAAAATTGATGTGATAGGAGACTAACACTGCAATGTCTATTATAAACCATTCACAAACCATCATTAGAAATAACTTGCATGCTATTAGAAGTTCTTAAATCTGCTCCTATTTTCTATCTGTTTTCATAATTAAATTATATTGTATTTATGAAGTGTTCTAAAAATAAAGAACCATTATATAAAATGTATATTCTGGTTAATGAACCTATTTTAAATTCTTTTCTATTCAGAATTCTTGTGTGTTGCTCTGTGTCTTTATGGTAAGCCCATTTTGGATCACATTCTCAAATACATGTTTGAATTACGATAATTTATTCGGTTTGAAGTTGGCCATTCACTGTAATCAATCATTACTGATTATTAAAAATATGCGAATTAAGGCTTCAAGGTTGCTTAGGCGGTAATGTCTGTGGTCCGCACTCAGGAGGTCCTGGGTTCAAACCTCCGGTGCCATCCAATCTGAGCGAAGCTGGTTTGGATAACCTTTCTATCATCCTTTTCATTACTTCATTTCATTTCCTTCTTCACCGCCATACCGGGCATTGGGCTGATAGCTGGATATGATATGATGCAGATTTTGCTTGCTCCTCGACACACTTGTATAGTTGTGCTCATGCCTTAACGTCCACATTCCAAGAGACCATAAACTTGACTCTCATTAGCTGGTAGTAATGGATGACCACAATACAGAGGTTCTCTCAACATCTGTTCCGGAAAGAGAATCTGGTGTTGCCAAGTCTTAACATTTCTGCACATAACTGTGGTGTGTATTTAGGAGTGTTACAGTGACGAAGTGAGTGTTAAAATGTCTTTCTTTTTCCGTCCGTGGTTAGGTGGCAGGGGAAATTCGTGAAGAAAATTTAGATAAGAAGCTAATTTTGCTGGTCCTTCGGTTCAAAGGACTCCTACTAAAAAAATCTGATATGTTACACTCACATGACTTTCTCTACTCTTGTACAATCTAATTTTACAAACGCCTATACTCCATATGCTTCATGTTAATCGAGATATCGAGATGTCAATCTTATTGGTAATTTTCTTGTAGATGCAAGAGAAATATGATAGCTTTTAAGCGATAGTCAAATATTTTAACGCTGGTTGCTATGTGGCGCATTCCATTCTCTTTGCATGTCCAGGACATAAAAAAATCTGATGTGTTACACTCACATGACTTTCTCTACTCTTGTACAAACTGTTTTTACAAACGCTTATTCTCCATATGCTTCATGTTAATGGAGATATCAAGATGTCAATCTTTTTGATAATTTTCTTGTAGATGCAAGGGGAATACGGTAGGTTTTAAGCCATAGTCAAATATTTTAACGCTGGTTGCTATGTGGCGCAGTCCATTCTCTTTGCATGTCCAGGACATAAAAAAATGAATAACGAATTTGAGAAAAAGTATAAGTATTGGAAAATTTAAGGGAATAACAAGCAATATCTCGCAAACGGTTCACTCAACAAAAGAAATGTATATGACATAAATTGTGTATTTTAACGCGATCTACATTTTTCGTGTAGTAAAATTTTGTCTATCTCTTATGGTTTACCAGTTATGAAAAAGTCGTTCATAATGAAGAATACTTTTGGAGACATTCCCAGAAAATTCCAGATATACATTTTATTTGTCATGACAATATCTTAAACATATGATATTTTAATCAAAATCGTTAGAGCCGTTTTTGAGAAAATTAAAATTTTCGAAAAATGTTCCATGTAAAGGGTAGTCTAGGGTGGGGGATTTTCTTGAAAACCTTCGTGTCGCATCCCTGAAAGATACTGAACCTAAATACCAAGTTTGGTGTTTATCCGACTCTTCGTTTTTGAGTTATGCTGTTCACAGACACACAGACACACAGACAGACACACAGACAGACACACACACGGACATGTTTCCAAAAATGCTTTTTTTGGATTCAGTGAGTCTCAAAACATGTATTTCCGGTGAAATCTCGGTATCGAAATTTTGGGTGGAATACAATACTTCCCCGTAGTAGAGAAAGCAAAAAATGAATAACGAATTTGAGAAAAAGTATAAGTATTGGAAAATTTAAGGAAATAACAAGCAATATCTCGAAAACGGTTAACTCAACAAAAGAAATGTATATGACATAAGTTGTGTATTTTAACGCAATCTACATTTTTTGTGTAGCAAAATTTTGTCTATCTCTTATGGTTTACCAGTTATGCAAAAGTCGTTCACAATGAAGAATACTTTTGGAGACATTCCCAGAAAATTCGAGATATACATTTCATTTCTCATTACATTATCTTAAACATATGATATTTTCATCAAAATCGTTAGAGCCATTTTTGAGAAAATTAAAATTTTCAAAAAATCTTCCATGTAAAGGGTAGTCTGGGGTGGGGGGATTTTCTTGAAAACCTTTGTGTCGCATCTCTGGAAGATACTGAACCTAAATACCAAGTTTGGTGCTTATCCGACTGTTCGTTTTTGAGTTATGCTGTTCACAGGCACACACACACACACACGGACATGTTTCCAAAAATGCTTTTTTTGGATTCAGGAGGTCTCAAAACATGTATTTCCGGTGAAATCTCGGTATCGAATTTTTGGGTGGAATGCAATACTTCCCCTACTTACTATACGTAGTAGAGAAAGTAAAAAGAAGGGAACCTGTGACAGGGAGAAGTGCTAATCTTAGGAAACAAGCTGTAAACATAGTTCAGAACGTAAAACCCTACTTTAAATCTTTGGTTGATAAAGGCGGTGTTTTATCAACAAAATAACCTCAACCAATTATTCGCTGATGCTAATGGCGTAGGCATTAATATGTTAAAATAATTTCAAATATCACAAGCCCAGATATCTATCAGACTACAACTGAAAAGCATGTAAATAGAAATAAATAGTCATTTGATTGTATTGAAGATTTTACACGTGACTTGTTGCATAGAACAACATACGTGTGTTATATGAATGGCGCATGACCTACAGTAGAAATGTTAACCCAAATAATGTGAGAGAAGGCAGAGGGTACTGATTATGAGTTTCCCTATGGAAGAAGACTTTTGGTCTAAATGGGATCTGAATACGGCACTTTATAAAGGAAATCAAGTCGAGCCGAGTCCAATGACGTTATTGCATGGCGATACAAGCATAGGCGCCAACTTTTTGTTTTAATCATGTGGACAGGAAATGGTGCACACGCTTAGATTTGAGTCGTAAAAATAGAGTTTCTTTAAATATACTTTAATATTATTTATATGTTTTATGTTATTTATATGTTGTAATATAATGCAATTGTGATTAAAATGACTTATAAATATACATTATTACAACCAGAATTGTGTCATTACAAGTTGAAACTACTTTAAATTAATTATACATTGCAATAGTATTGCGTGGAACTGTTGTTCTCTCTACTACTTTATTTCCTATGTTATTTAAATTAATTTTACTTACTTCCTCATGGAGACAGTTAATAATCGCCAGAGGATACAGCCTTTTTTGCATCATCGTGCTTCTTAAATAACTTTTCAGTCTTATCAGCATTGAAAATGAAAGCTCTTTGGTGCAAATAGTTAATGGAACTGTTAAAATTTAAGTGTATTGGTATTTTTACCTTAATAAATTGCTCAATTAAATTTGGCTGAATCTTACAGACATTCAGAACATCCATAAGTGAATCTACCTGCAAATGTTTACTCTTGATAATATAATGAAACATATCTCTGTGCAGTTTCAATCTGTGAAGGTGTAAATGATCTTTATAAAAATCACAGATAGTGTTGGTAAACACACATGTATTAAGCAAAATCTCCGCTGCATCTGTGAATAGTTGCTGGCAGTCAAGAGTCAGAACTGGAGTCAAGGCCGGTGATGATAACGCCAACAGTTTATTTGAAGGTTCTGTCGTAATGTTCCTTTGGAGTAAAATTGTAACTATCAGGAGAACGATGATCATACTTTGGTGGCAACTTCCGATTTTTTAAGCTGAAACACATCCAGTTTGCTCTGAAATGCGATATAAACCCTTTCCAAATGCTTTAAAATGTTACTTAAAGGTTTCAACATAATCAACATGTCGCCTTTTTCAATTTGCTTCAGAAGTTCATTGGCTTTATTTCCCACATTTTTTCGGTTTGTGAAAAATCAGATAGAAATTCTAGTAGCCACCCAAGACCGACGCTACAGATGTATATCTCAATGTCCATCTTATCAGACAGAAAGGTCTTAAGGAAGGATTCTCTTTTTCTTGAAATGTTTTAATCCATGAAAGTCTTTCGGAGATTCATGTACAAAATTAATTAAATCCCTCATGAAATGCAAAATGTTTCTTGCCTCTTTTACATTTTTCATCGAATGTTGTGTTACAAGACTCTACGAATGTGATGGCCAAAGCACAAATATTACTCGAGGTTCAACATATTTTATTTTATCCTGAGATCATTGTGGACACCTGAAACATTGCTGGTACCATCGAAACACTGTCCTTTTAAATGAGTTATGGGTAAGTTAAATCTGGTAAGCACATCTTCAACAATTTTAAAGAAAAGCTTCGGAATGAGTTCTATCCGCAGAATAAAACCCCACAAAGTACTCATCAAAGTACTGGTATGTGAATGCCACTGAATAAATATATTATACAGATACTTACCGGTTTCTTCAAACGCATTTTTCATCAAATTATGTAGCAGAATCAACTTCCGCATTTTTCGCTGTATTCTATTAAGTAGGCCACATTATATTTATCACACGACACAAAATCTTGCATTTGCAGCCGTAATAACCGACGCATATGCGTGCAAGGAAGGAATGGAGAACGGGACTTTGAGTCAAGCAGCTTTTCCATTGTTGATAGGCGCAACTCTTAAATTATTTAAATTCAACAAGACGTTGAGTCGATTATTGCCGCGTTCAAGCGATAGTCTTCTGTTAAAAGCACGTTTTCAATTAACATATGCAGACATTGCTTTTTAATTTCACAAGGGCGAAATGACACATTCATGGGGACAAAAGCCCCCGCTGCCCCCTGAAGTCGGCGTCTATGGATACAAGTATTTGGAGGAAATAAAGAATCCTCGTGAGCAAGGATGTAATGATGTTTATCACAATGAAACGTGGTATGACAGTGACACTTATCGGATGAAAAATTGGTCGGAGCATACAGACATTTGCTTCATAACAACACCGGACAACAAATATGAGAGAATTGTTGTTATTCACTACGGCAGAAGATCAGGTTTTCTGGAGGATGCTTTATTTATGATCACAAAAACAAGGTGGATGTGCCTGTGGATCATCATGGATCAATAAATGCAGACATTTTTGAAAAATCCTTCTAAAGCAAAGCATAAAACAGAAGAGCCAACTGTAATTGCTTGGATAAGGCTCCCTGCCACAGCTGAATCCTAAACCCTAGACATTCTACATCTTGGAGAAAAGATCAAATTTTACATTTCATGCAAGTGCACAACATTCCAGTTCCATATCCAATTCCAATTATACATGTCCTATAAATAATTAATGATCTTTTTCTCCCGCACACGAAAGAAAAGGTATATTCAATTGATGAGATGGCTGTGTCATATGGTCATTTAGTGGTAAGGTTGAAACCATAACACTGTATTTTGATCCAATAGAAATGATATGGTCTCATAGCGTAAGGTAGCTTCCCGAAATCTAAAATAACGGCCAATAAGTGAAGTGATACATATATTAAATGATACGTCTGACCTAATGAAACCAGAATAATGGCGGAACTATGTAAAACGTGCAGGGAAAACCGAAAATGAATGCAGGAAGGTTCAATCAGTGTTCGATATGGGAAGTAGCCTAAGTATAGACGTAAACGACTCCGCGACAGACGGATCTGATGTAGATTAGATGTCACAGGTATGATTTTATTTTTGTTTAAGGTATGATGCATGACAATATAATAAATGCATGCGTTCGAAGTAAAACCTATAAGCTTAAAATCATACAACAGGGTCGACTCATTTAACAACTCAGTGTTGTAAAGAAAATCGGTGAGGTTTCTTGTGCCCGAAATATAGGAGTTTGATACCCGATACAAAGCAATAAAGAAAAAACGAACTATAAATTGCTGGAATATTAAGATTATTTTCTTATTTCAACTTTCTCTACTTCTCATAGTAAGTAGGGGAAGTATTGCATTCCACCAAAAAATTGGATATCGAGATTTCACCGAAATACATGTTTTGAAGGGCCCTGAATCCAAATAAGGTATTTTGGAAACATGTATGTATGTGTGTGTTTGTGTGTAAAAACGAAAAGTGGAATAAATACCAAACTTGGTATTTGAGTTCAGTGTCTTCCAAGGATGCACTCGAAAATAGAACATTTTTTAAAAATTTTGATTTTCTCAAAAATTGCTTAACGATTAACTAAATAGCATATGTTTAAGATGTTTTCATGGTAAATAAACTGTATATCTTGAATTTTCTGAATGTGACAGAAAGTCATCTTCATTCTGAACGACCTCCGTATAACTAGTAAACTGTAAGAAATAGACAACGTTATACTGCACAAAATATGTTGATCTCGTTAAAAACACAATTTGTGGCATACATTTTTTTTTGTCGAGTGAATCATTACCGAGATTTCCTTTTTACTTTTTTGAATTTTCCATTACTTATACTTTTTCTGAAATGAGAATTCGTTATTCGTTTTTTTATGTCCTGGACATAGCAAAAATATCTTTAAAAAATTGACTATCGCTTAAAGCCTACCATATTCCCCTTGCACCTACAAGAAAATTAATAATAAGATAATTTCTGTGAATATTTATCTCCACTAATATGAAATAGGTGTAAAATAATGTTTGTAAAATAGCTCGAGCAAGAATAGAGGTAGTCATGCGTGTGCAATACATCAGATTTTGTTTTTATTTAATAATTGTTTTTTTGCATTAATGACTGATACAAATTTAAGATAAGCATTTATTGTTTTCGATTAGAAAATTAAAAGTACAGCTCGCAGGTATAGTTATAAGAATGACGAAAATTTATCTTTAATTTTAATATTGCCTAATTTGTAATAGCGTTTATTAATTAAAAAAAACAGAAGATTAACATTTGTTAACATTCAACTAGCTAACTTAACATTAACCCAGTCACCGAAGCCAAAGATGTGTCAACACCGTACAAGTGACCACTTCACACTCTAAAAGCGGTGGAATCAAGATGGACGTTTAGGTATGAGCACCGCTGTAAGTCCTACAAAGAGTAGGCTAATCAGTTGAAGGTGATGCATTCACCAAATTGATGTTGGTAGATATGTTTTTCCGCTCTTTTTATTTCACTTTGTGCTTAACACCCATTTTAACTACCTATGGTAACCTAGGTGTTGGTAACTGTTAATGTGTGCAATTAAATGCTATTTTGGAAATGAATTTTTGTGAGGACACGATCTAAGCCTGAGTTTAAGGTACCTACCGGGCGTTGACTAGTTATAAATCCTAAAAGTCTCAGTTGTGCAGTACAATCCTGCAGAATTTGAACTGAGGACCTCCTTTGCTTTAACGACCTCGGCTACCTGTTGGATTTCTAAACTACCTTCTAAGACCTACAGAGATGTGAATATTATAAGACTTAAACCAAGGTTTTGGTTATTTATTGCTCCAAATTATCTCTCCAAGATATTGAAGCTTTAGCCTGCTAAATGCTTAGAGAATTTTACACCAATTAGAATTAAATGATTAGCTTTATGAAAAAGTAAAACGGAAGTACATCAACTTTTATCATGTACCAATGGATAAATGGAGAAATATTTATTCTTCCATAGAAATAAATCTGCCGGAAAAATCTGGATTTTAGATGACTGCTTTGAATCGCTCTTCCCCTCATTATTTTCTGAGAAAATCCAAAATCTATCTCTAAATTAAGTAATACATATTTATTTTAAGATGTTGACTATTTGTTTCTATGTAAATTTTGGAGGCCAGTATTTGGAAAATTGCTCTTTCAATAAGAAAAGTTGCTAATACAATATTATTACTAGATGAAAATAAATACTACTTTGAAAAATAGCACATGGATTTCACAAAAACCTTGTGATTTGATTTTAGATGTTGGTAAATTATTTTCAAACTCTGAACTTACAATCAATTTGCAGTAAAGAATTTTTAGTTTAATAATTTTCAGACCTCTGTAGAAAACACGCGTCGTGCAAAAAGGTAATTATGTTACATACGTATGATTGTAATTTCGCAGCGAAAAATCGCAGCAATATCAATAATTAGTAGGATGTAGTTGGACATCGAAAGGCGAAGATTCAAGTTTCATTACATACCAAACGTAAGAATTTTCTTCGTGTCGTAGCGAGGAACGCAGTTCGTATACCTACCTTCAGGGTTAATGACGCTGATAATGTCTCTGTCAGGGAAGAGGATAAATTCGGTTTGAGATTCCTGTCCATGAAAGGGATGGGGTAGGAGGCTATAAGAGAACAGGTATGCGAGGAATGCAGACTTTATTGCTTCAACTTAGTTTATCGTGCCCAACATTAAGGTGTCACTATGCCAACACTTTATGAAAGGACTCATTCAGCCCTTGCTCATTTAACGCGACGGTCGTTAAAACCATCGGGGTGTTTTCGGCAACTGAGGAATTAAACACCAGAGCAACGTTCTCTTGTTACTGAACTCTACAAGCCTTTACGCGTGAATGTGCATTTACACGCCGTTACCAGTCACATCATTGCAATTAAGGGAGTCCGTAAAAACGTTCGCGCTATGAAAATAAAAGTGAAATATTTGGTGCATGTATAACAAATATAATGTCAGCATTACTGAGAAACAACCATAAGAGTATGCACTAAAATGTAGTAGCTGCCAATGTACAGTTACATGGAATCATGCACAAAGAGAGATGCATATAGATGAAAATATTTTCACACACCTCTCTGGTCTTAGAGGGGATACAGTCCAAGTGTCTACAATGGAAATTTTCTCTGTACCACTAGACATCGTATGATTGTTTTTAAAACCGGTTATGAAAAGCGTTTATTGGGGTGTTAGTTAAAATTAAAATACAAGTTTAACCACCGAGCCTCGTATTCGGATGGTCCCGGATTCGATTCTCCTCTGCCGCCCACACTGACCTTGGGTTTTCTTGGTCTTCCCCTGTCGATAGGCAAATGCCGGGTCTAGATCTCTATAAAACACAGTTTATTCTAAATAATCAGCTTCCGTGGATTTTCAGTTGTTTCTCATGATTTCAGGGAAACAGTATGGAATTTTAAGACCAGCATATATTATTCAGTTATTAAGCATTTGGCTACCGCTGATCCGTTTTTATCAATAACGGCATGTTTAATGCAAGTTCTGCAAAGATTTATCTGGATTAAAATGTAGCAAACAGAAAAACAAATAGATAATAGTAATAATAGTTCGTATACCCACTAATAACTGACATAGTGCGGAAGGCTATATAAATGTAACACATCGGACCTTTTTATTCAAGGAGCCAGAAAACATGTATTTCCGGTGAAATATTAGTATTGAATATTTGGGGTGGAATACAGTTCATTCTATAATTACCAGGTACATAGAAGGCAGATTAAAATAATTAATATGTCACATAACCTATTTACTAAGTTGGAGTTGCAAATTCTGCAAAGGTTTATCTCAATTAAAATGACGCAAATAGAAAAATAATTTTTTGTAATAATAGTTCGCATACCCACTAATAAACGACAGAATACGGAAGGCTATATGAATGTAACACATGGGATTTTTTTATTCAAGGATCCAGAAAACACGCATTTCCGGTGAAATCTTGGTATTGAATTTTAGAGGTAGAATACAGTACCTTCTATAATACTAGGTATGTGGCTGTCAGATTAAAAATAATTAATATGTCACATAACCTATTTACTAAGTTGGAGTGCAAATTCTGCAAAGGTTTATCTCAATTAAAATGAAGCAAATAGAAAAATAATTTTTTGTAATTATAGTTCGCATACCCACTAATAAACGACAGAATACGTAAGGCTATATGAATGTAACACATGGGATTTTTTTATTCAAGGAGCCAGAAAACACGTATTTCCGGTGAAATCTTGGTATTGAATTTTTGAGGTAGAATACAGTACCTTCTATAATTACTAGGTATGTGGATGTCAGATTAAAAATAATTAATATGTCACATAACGTATTTACTAACTGGATCCAAGTTGTACCAAGAATGACCGAAATGTATGGAAAATGTTTAAATGTTTTTGGTCGACCACACTTAATATACTGATTAAATATTAAATTAAATATGACGGAACTCAGCTCTAATGGCACCCTTTACATTTCAGCAATTCTTTATGATCTTACTCAGCTCTTCCGTACCTTTTATCATCTTAAAGGCAGCAATTCCCAGGGGATCCACTCCACGGATAAACAGTGAAATATGTGTATTTAAAATAAATTCTGTTCAGTGTAACTTTAATATTCTAATAAAAAGATTTAATTTTCTTTGCTCGAATATGTCATTATTTCACTGTACCTGCAAAAAACAAAAATAAGTTCGGCCCGGATTCAACAGTACTGCCTTCTGTTGTACTAGTTGCCAACTCGCTCAGGTCATGCTATCCGATCAGCATTTAATTGCACACAATTTCTGAAAACTCATAGTTGTGAATTTATAGTGTGGTCAACCAAAAACAGTCATTTGCACGTCGACGCTGGTATGACAATTATTCGCGTCTAATTATATGATCATAGTCTAGTTGAATAATATGCGGTAATGTGTTACAAATTAATAATATATAAATGTCTTCTGTAATTTAAATACTTTTCCCATTTTCTAAAGTTGGAACACCGAGTGTTCCTAATATCGCACATATGAAATAAAGTAAACAGCAAAACTATAATTTTGCTGAATCACCTTAGGAGCATTAGCACGTGGAAGATAAATTTTGCATCCCTCTTCATCCAGCTACTTCCTATTCCACATTCACACACTGTCGGCATTAGGTAATTAGAAAGATTTCACTTCCAAGTGAAACTGATGCTCCTGTAAGAACATTGAGGGTCATCAATTCTCATTAAGTAACAGCTTCGTAGAACTAAATATTAACTTTGAAAAGAGTCAGAATTATTAAACTTACATATAGGGCAAAGAAATATTAACTTCAGAAAGTTATATAAAGCAAACAGGAATTACGCATGAGAAAACATCAAATTTCAGTCGGTTATAACATCATCATGACACAAACATATAGCATTATCATAAAGAACCAGTAGCATTAAAACCAAGAAGTATTGTCATACTACATCTAACGTAATGGACTCCACTTATTTCTTTCTGTACCACGTACGTAATAAGTAAAATAAGTTACTGCATTCCAACCAAAAATTTATATCCAGACTTCACACGAAACAGTAGGTAAATGCATTGAAGACTTTGAATCCAAAACAGATAATAAAAAGTCCATGCGATATGCGCGTGTATGTGTGAATAACATACACTATGTGATCAAAAGTATCCGGACAACCTCAAAAACATACGTTTTTCATCTTAGGTGCATTGTGCTGCCACCTACTACCTGGTAGTCATTATCCGCGACCTCAGTTGTCATTAGAGATCGTGAAACAGCAGAATGGGACGCTTCGTGGAACTCATAACTTCGAACGCGGTCAGGTCATTGGGTGTTCACTTGTGTCAGAAGTCTGTACGCGAGATTTCCACACTCCTAAACACTCTTAGATTCACTATTTGTGATGTGATAGTGAAGCGGAAACGTGAAGGGACATGTACAGCACAAAAGCGTACAGGCCGACCTCATCTGTTGACTGACAGACACCGCCGACATTTGAAGAGGGTCGTAAAGAGTAATAGGTAGACATCTATCTAGACCATCAAACAGGAATTCCAAACTGCATCAGGATCCACTCCAAGTAGTATGACAGTTAGGCGTGAGGTGAGAAACCTTGGATTCCATGGTCGAGCGGCTGCTCATAAGCCACACATCACGCAGGAAAATGCCAAACGACGCCTCGCTTGGTGTAAGGAGTGTCAACATTACACGATTGAACAGTGGCAAAACGTTGTGTGGAGTGACGAATCACGGTACACAATGTGGCGATTCGATGGCAGGGCGTGGTATGTCGAATGCCCGGTGAACGTCATCTGCCAACGTGTGAAGTGTCAACAGTGAAATTCGGAGGTGGTGGTGTTATGGTGTGGTCGTGTTTTTCCTGGAGTGGGCCTTCATCCCTTGTTGTTTTGCGTGGCACGATCACAGCGCAGACCTACATTGATATTTTAAGCACCTTCTTGCTTCCCACTGTTGAAGAGCAATTTGGGGATGGCGATTGCATCTTTCAACACAATCGAGCGGAGTGGTTACACGACAATAACATCCTGTAATGGACTAGCCTGCACAGGTTCCTGACTTGAATCCTATAGAACACTTTTGGGATGTTTTGGAACGCCGACTTCGCGCCAGGCCTCACCGACCTACATCGATACCTCTCCTCAGTTCCGCACTCCGTGAGGAATGGGCTGCCATTCCCCAAGAAACCTTCCAGGATCTGATTGAGAGTATGCCTGCGAGAGTGAACGCTGTCACCAAGGCTAAGTGTGGGCCAATACCATATTGCCTTCCAGCATCACGAACTTGTACGTCATTTTCAGCCAGGTGTCCGGATATTTTTGATCACGTAGTGTAACTAAAAAGTTGATGCGTCATATCTACATGACTTTCTCTACCCTCGATCCTTTATTGGTAGATTTACAAACTTTTCTTACAAAAGTTTATTTATCTATCTACTTCATTTTAATGGAAATAAACGTTTTGCAGAAGCAGCTACATTACACATTTCGTTATAGATACAAAAGGGAATAGCGATAGTCAAATGTTTAAGAACTGGACGCTATATACTGGCCTATATTGTTTCCATGCAATTGCAAGAAACAACTGAAAATCGACAGGACCTTAAAAGAAAAACAACCATTGAGCCATTATAACGGACATCAGGGAATGGCTTATGCCACAAAATAAAGCTTTTTGAAACAAATTTTAGGCTTTAAAGACATCTACATTTATGTGTGGTGCGTTTTCGTCTATCGCTTAACGTTTACCAGTTATATAAGATTTTAAAAACACCGTCCGAATGAAGACGACTTCACAGGTTATTGCTTAAAACTTCTAAATATACATCTTATTCGTCATGTAAATATCTTTAATATATGGAATTTTAATCGAATTCATTAAAATCATTTTTGGGAAAACTAAATTTCAAATAATGCTCCCTGTAAAGGGTATTTGGGGGTGCAGGATTTTTTTAAAAATCTTTATGTTGTATGCTTGAAAGTTACTGCACATAAATGGTATTTATTCAACTTTTCGTTTGAGTTGCTTGTTTACATACACACACATTACCTTTTTCTAAAAATACTTTTTACTTTCTCTATTACGTATAGTCAGTAGGGGAAGTATTGTATTCCACCCAAAAATTTGATACCCAGATTTCACCGGAAATGCATATTTTGAGACCCCCAGAATCCGAAAAAAGGATTTTTGGAAACATGTCCGTGTGTGTGTCTGTGAACAGCATAACTCAGAAACGAACAGTCGGATAAACACCAAACTTGGTGAGAGAAACATATCTCTCAAAAGCACTCCTACGGTAACAACTAGCGCCTTTATGTGATGTGAATTAACATATACCAACTCAAATTTTAAGTACCAAACTTGGTATTTAGATTTAGTATCTTCCAAAGATGCTACACGAAGGTTTTCGAGAAAATCCCCCCATCCCAGATAACCCTTTACATGGAACATTTTTCGAAAATTTTAATTTCTCAAAAATGGCTCTTACCATTTTCATTAAAATATCATATGTTTAAGATATTTTCGTGACAAATAAAATTTATATCTCGAATTTTCTGGGAATGCCTCCAAAAGTATTCTTCATTGTGAAAGACTTTTGCATAACTGGTAAACCATAAGAGATGGACGAAATGTTACTACACAATAAATGTAGATCACGTTAAAATACACAACTTATTTTATATACATTTTTTGTTGTTGAGTGAACCATTTTCGAGATATTGCTTGTTATTCCCTTAAACTTTTCAGTACTTATTTTCTCAAAAGGGAATTCGTTATTCATTTTTTTGTCTTGGATATGCAAAGAGAATTAATTGTGGCAAAGAGAATGGTGCTGTACCTAGCAACCAGCTATTAAGATATATGTTGATGCCTAAAGGTTACTGTATTTCTATATTGTCCTTGCAATTACAAAACAAGGGGAACGTAGTACGGCTTAAGCGAAAGTCAAGTATTTTTAGAACTGGTCGCTATGTGTAAAATGTAATATTCTTTGCATGTCAAAAGATCGTTTCTAAAAATGTTTATCTCGATTAATATGAAATAGATGGACAATATGATTTTGTAAAACTGGTTTATACAAGAGTAGAGAAAGTCATGTGAGTGTAACACATCAGATTTTTAGGATTCAGAGGGCCTCAAACATGTATTATCGCTGAAATCTTGCTATACAATTTATGGATGGAATGCAGTATTATCTAGGTACGTGTTAGAAAAGATAAAAGTAACATTTAAATTTAACATTCAACCAACAACAAGGAATATCTCAGAAATACGCAGCAGTACAAAAAATGTCATATGGTATAAACTTTGTGGTTTTAGAATATATGCATATTTTGTGCAGCAAAACTTTGTCTTATCTCTTCCTGTTTAACAATTATACAAAATTCATTCCAAATAAAATTCAAGATAAACCTTTTTTTACGTGTTATGGATATGTTTTAACATATGGTATTTTAATAAACATCCTTAAAACCATTTTGAGAATATAAAAACCAAGGAAAATAGTCCAGTGTAAAAGGTGGTTTGGTATTGGAGGGTGTACCTTCTTCTTGAAATTCTTCGTGTCACAACCTTGGAAGCTGCTGAACGTAAAAACGTGGGTATCTTTTGGTATGTCGTACAGCTTTCGCTTTTGAGTTATGCTGTTGATACACACAGGCGTGTGCACACACGTACACACACTTTTTTTATGAAAGTGCTTTTATTTGATTCAGCGAGCCTTAAACATATATTTCCGATGAAATCTGGCATCATATATTTTGGTTGAATCCAATACTTCCTCTACGTTTTACTTATTTTGAGAAAATAACAAAATAGACAAACATTTTCTAATTGCGGTGGCGGAGTTTTGTGAAATTCTTAAGTCCATTATACTTGAAAGTTGTTGGAGTTAAGTTCGGTGTGAATGAAAATTCTTCAGTTATTCCTTTTATAAAAATACCTGTTATTGAAGCGGACGTCAATACAAGTGTCTGGTGGAATCTTTATGTAAAAATTTCGGATTGAATACAGTTCTGCCGGTAATTATTAAGCTTATTTACTTCAGTTGTTTTATGTTTTTTATCAGTGTATAAATACGTCATGCACACCTGAGATTAGCAATGTATGTCGTAGCTTTGACATTTATTTCTCTCTCTCTCTCTTCTTTATTTGAGGCATTGGAAAGCCTTGTGTAGAAATATGCAGCCTTTATTTGGATATAATCTCTCTATTAAAAGAGTAAATGTTCATTGTACTCAGAGAGCTCATTTGCAGGTTGGTAGTTCGTGCGTTAGTGGACATTCCAACCAGAACTGCGAGTTTACAGTTGTGGTTTAGCGGTAAACATAAATTTAAATGCTTATATTATTCTTTTTTCTATGTATAGCAACGCATTCTGCGGTTTACCACAGAATCATTGTCTGTTTAGTTAGGCATTACACACTCGCGGAATAATGCATTCAGAACATTCTTTGTTCTCAAATAAACAGAACATTTTCTGAATAAACAGTTTCCTTTATCTTCCGTTTCACTTTACTTATGAAAGAAATTCTGTTAAGGGTACCCAACTCTAAAATTTATAAAATACACAATCTCAGCCCCATACATTTGAAATTTTAACACAGTAATTATAGTTTAATGTATATTATGTGCACCAAATTTCATGCATACATTTGAATTAGTTCCGAGATAATAATGGTTTATTATTCTTTTTAGTGTTTTGAAAAGACGCATTTTTTGAAAAACATAACATTTAATTATTAAACTCTTTTATTGTATATTATTGAAAGAATATTATGTTTATAACTACAACAAAAGACAAACAATATAACAAACCACATATTTAAAAATGATCTACCACTACTGTACCAAGATTCTCTCATAACTTAACCATCAGGCTGTATGCATTGAAAAGAGCCCATAATACATCACCAATGTCAAAATTATAATTATTGTAACAAATGAGAACGTAGCACAAGCTTTACACCTGAGACACTCTTGACACACACTCTGAACAAAACACAACTAATCCATCGAATCGAATCACCACCGAATGCCGAGTCACAAATATAACTGAACTGCACTCGTATTGTCTACCTTTAGTTATCCATATTCTTCGATTTAAATTAGCTTCGCCACTTCTTAAGCAACTGAATTCTCGAGCAAGAGCAAGCCCTTATATAAGCCTCGCAAACATAGAGGAATGTTCTAGAAAGGTAGGCTACTAAAATATGCCGCAAGGAATGTTCTACTGTTCTGACGGCCAAATGAAGGCCCCATCCAGGTGCCGAGCCGAGAGGCGTATGTACTCTTCGGCCACGATATGAGTTCGCTGGGAAGAGGGCGCCAGTGTTTTTGTTGAAATTGCCTAACGTCATCAAGGTGTGGGAGTGAGGAGCAAGGTGGTAGCGGAATGCACAGTTGCACAACGAAAACAGCATTACATTTGCACGCCTCATCCTCGCTAGTAAATGCAACTCGGAAGTGCGGAAGTAACCGTTTAGTTACTCTTCCCACCGCAAGCACTCATATTGTGGCCGATTAGTAACTTTGCGCCCGCGATTACATATGCTCTCACGCTCTTTCATTAAATTTCCCATCCACTTATCCCTTACTATCCCTAGAGAATGTGTCATCTTTGTAGAGATAAACTTCTAATTAATTATTCTTTTAGTTTGTGAGAAATTGCTAAATATAATTCCCCCCTTTATTTTGCTTAAAATTTTTAACATTAGCTATGAATGTTGGTGTTGAGAACATCACATATAAGCAGTTTAAAAACAAATAATCTTATAATCATTTATATTGTTATTATAAGGAGGCTTTCAAGATTTCATTCACTTATACTGAAAAGTTCATCGTGTGGAATAATTTTAAAATGAGAACGTGCCGATATATGAACAGCCGGGAAAACAGGGTTTAAAATTATAGCGCTAAAATAACACTGTTTTTGACCTTATGCTGTTTAAAAAGCAATTTAGCGTATATACGCCCTCCTTTGTCGTCTTCGGCTCCTCTGCAGTTAATTTAGTATTTGAAGGTTACTGAAAATTCTCTTGAGTTGTTTGTTAACTTTAATATACGAAAACGGTATCGTATTTTACCACAACATTATAGAAAGCTAGTCTCATATGAAGATATTTAAACTACTATATGATCTGCTTTATAAGAACGTACAGCTGTAAAGGCTACGTAAAATTAAATTAGGCGATTTGTAGTGATTAACAGCATTTAAGTCCACATTTATTAATTTTGGCAGCCTTTGGTATTTTTCCGCAGATGTGTATCCTTAATTAGCATCAAACTACAATGACACTGTACGTTATGTTGTTCCATAGTCCAGCACTGTTTATTCATACTTCCAGCAATTCGCACACATTTCATTGTTTCAAGCGCACTGTGGCTGAAGCTAAAAGCAGATGAAATGTAACTAGTGACCTTTTACAGCGCACAAGTGTTGACAGCTTTGATCCAGTAATGAACTTGCTGCAGCAGAAATTGCTACTACTATTAGCAATTAGTGTTTGATCATGTGTGGTCAGTCTGCTCCTATGAATGGCATACATTCCGCTTTCTGATGCTGTTCAAGGTACCACAATTGTGTTTGCGATATGCACTGGTAGTGGCAGGTTGCTGATACCTGCTCTGAGATCTGAAGGGACTAAAGCGTTCTCTTTTCCACAAAACAGAACTGTAATAACCGCCAACTTAACAAGCTGCCGGTATTTCACTTAGTTTTTTATGGCAAATTATTTACATCCTTGTAATAAAGTCAAATAAGAAACGCATGGTAATTTTAATCACAAAGGATTTATAGATATTAATTTTATCGGTATCTACCTGCTTATGGATCAAACCAGATATTGAAAGTACATAAATACTAATCTTTCTTGATCATTTTTCTATCAACGGTATTCATTTCTTCATGTTTTATCATACAATTCAGCAGCACTTGTACTGCTACATCATTATTTAATAGCAGCAATAATATTTGACTTCGTTTTCAAGTCTACTCCAAAAGAAAGTTTTTGTGTGAATACTGTAAGTGTCTAGCGGGTAATTAATATTATACTTAGGCCTACCTCTGCCAGATTCCATTTGGCTAGCGTAACTCTAGTTATTTACATTAATCACAGCACAATTCTTTCAGGGGCCATATCCCTTCAAATCCTACATTAGACTCTTTGGTTGTAGGTGTTCCTTGGAATTAGTTAAAAACCAGTCATAGATATAGATGAGATAATGTCAAGTATTAAATATATTATTAAACCTTATGGAAAAAAACACTACTGTGATCCAGACAATAAACCACTGTTTTTTTTTTCAACAACTGTAAAAGGCAGACATACATTGCATTATTTTGCATGCATATATTATATGTATATGTTTCAGTAGCGCTGTACCGACAGGGGTGATCAAGATCGTTAAGACACGTACTCCTAATCGTGATGCCCGCGGTTTGAATCCCGCCAGGATCGTTCTTTATGCCCGAGGTCACAAAAAATTACAATTAAGCTGCAAAAGAACATCGCAAATCCCTGTGAATTTAATTTTTGTGAAAATCGGTGTTGCAATGGAATTACGACGTCGCAACAGCGGCTGGATCACTGCCCATACACACTTTGAATTCTATGTTTAGTGGAATAAAACCGAATTTATATAGTTGTACGAGTTGTTGTTCCATGACGAATTAACTTTTTGCTTCTAAAAAAGGATCTGATCATCCGATTATACAGGCGCTGATGATAATAATAACCATGTTTACATATTTAATAAACATATTGGTTTAGAAATTCGTTGAGTATAACTAAAAGTAATTTATTAAAACTAAAGCTAGCTGTGCTTCTCTTAAAAGCGCCCTATAACAATATCGTGAAAATTCTAAAGTATTGGTGATGATGTATAAAACAGTAATTGATATTCGTCGTTCGAATAATAGGATCTCATTAAAAGTCAATTCTCCACAAACTTTTTAGGAGCTAGTCTAGATTTTTTCCCATGTTTCTGGTACAATCCGAAATCCTAATTCTATTTTCTTTTCGTATTTAAACGAACCGATGTTAAATATATACTAAACATACAAGGCGGGTTTTAAAGCAAGTACTGTGTTAATATTTTGTCGCGATTTTGAGCATGCACGTTCACTTACTCCATCCATTAGGAAGCTCAGACGCAGCTGTGAGCGATTGTCACTTTGTGTTTTTCTGTTATTAGAGCGTATCGAAGTGTTCAATACAATAGAAAGACCTACCAACCGTGAAGTCAGATAAGTGATTCGCTTTTTGAATGCGACAAATGTTAAGCCATCAAACAACCCTCGTCAATTGTGTGAGGTTTATGGGGAAACAATAATGAGTGACAATCCCCGGCCACACACAGTCAAACATACTCAAGATCTGATCGCATTATTTAGTTGGGAATAATTCAACTACTTTCCCTACTGTCCAGATTTGGCACCATTTTGGCGTCATCTGAAGAAATTCCTTGGCGGAAAACATTTCAACGAAAGTAGTGCAGACTTGACTTTCATCACAGTCGGCATCATTCTTAACAGAGGGGCGCAAAAACTGGTTTCTCGTTAAGAGAAGTGCTAGAATAACGGCGGTGACTATGTGGAGAAGGTTAAGGTTTAAGGTAATGAATGGTGATAAAGTATTGGGAAAATAATGTTCTGTCATTCTTACTTTCTCTACTACGTATAGCAAGTAGGGGAAGTATTGCATTCCACCCAAAATTTCGATACCGAAATACATGTATTGTGGTGCCCTGAATCCAAATAAAGCATTTTTGGAAACAGGTTGGTGTGTGTGCGTGCGTGCGTATGTCTGTCTGTGAACAGCACAATTCAATAACGTAAAGTCAGATAAATACCAAACTTAGCATTTCAGTTTAGTATCTTCCAATGATGCGACACGAAGATTTTCAACAATATCCCACATACCAGGCCACCCTTTACATGGAACATTTTTTAAAAATGTTGATTTTCTCAAAAATGGCTTTAACAGCTTTGATTAAAATATAATATGTTTAAGATATTTTCATGGAAAATGAAATGTGTGTGTTGAATTTTCTGGGAATGCCCCCAAAAGTCCTCTTCATTCAGAATGACTTTTGCATAACTGGTAAAGCGTAAGATATGTACAAAGTTTTACTACACAAAAAATGGAGATCTCGTTAAAACGCACAGCTTGTGACAATTACATGTTTTTTGTGGAGTGAACCACTTTTGAGATATTCTTTACTTGTTTTGAATTTTCCAATACTTTTACCTCTTCACAAATGGGAATTTGTTATTGTTTTTCACATTCTCTACTACGTATAGTAAGTAGAAGTATTGTATTCTACCCAAAAATTCGATACTGAGATTTCACCGAAAATATATATTTTGACAATCCCTGAATCCAAAAAAAGCATTTTTGGAAACATAGCCGTGTATGTGTGTGTGTGTGTCTGATTGTGAACAGCATAACTCAGAAACAAACAGTCGGATAAATAACAAACTTGGTATTTGGATTCAGTATCTTCCAGAGATGCGACACGAAGGTTTTCAAGAAAATTCCCCCATCCCAGATTACCCTTTACATGGAAAATTTTTCGAAAATTTTAATTTTCTCAAAAATGGCTCTAACGATTTTGATTAAAGTATCATACGTTTACGATATTTTCATGACAAATGAAATCTATGTCTCGAATTTTCTGGGAATGCTCCAAAAGTATTCATTGTGAACGACTTTTGCATAACTGGTAAACCTTAAGAGATAGACAAAATTTTACTACACAAAAATGTAGATTGCGTTAAAATGCACAATTTATGTCATATAAATTTTTTGTTTAGTGAACCATTTTCAAGATATTGTTTGTTATTCCCTTAAATTTTTCAATACTTATACTTTTTCTCAAATGGAAATTCGTTATTTATTATTTTTGTCCTGGTAATGCAAAGAGAATGGAATATCCAAGTAGCAACCAGCTCTTAAAATATTTGACTATCACTTAAAGCCTACCAATTACCCTTGCACCTACAAGAAAATTAGCAATTAAGATTAATAGTTTCTGCAAATGTTTATCTCGATTAATATGAAGTAGATGGAGAACAAGCGTTTGTTAAAACAGTTTGTACAACAATTGAGAAAGCCATGTGTGCTATACGTCAGATTTATTAAAAAATTATTGGTATTTTAAAAATACGTCTCGTAGCAGCTGCGTTCAAAACTAAACAATCAAAACTTTCTGTGCATAAAGGCATTTCCGAAATAGTTTATCGTAACGTGATAGGGAAATAATCATCAACAAAAGAAAATATTTACAGGTTGCCAACGCTTCAGTATATTGTTTATTCTAGAGAAAATATATTGTAACGTCCCGTGTTCGAGAACGTCACAAGGGACAGCTTGAAATCTAAAATTAGCTTTTAATTATTCATAGAGGACATTCTCTCAACACTGTCCAGCTACTCACAGAGGACTGCCTTACAACATTAAGCTTCAACTACAGATTGCCGCTCAATGGCGGCTGTAGCGTTAAACCATTCTGGAACAATCATGTTTACAGCACGCTAGTGCGGTTGCAAGCTCCTGGAATAAGTATAGGCTTCATACAAAGAATTTATTTCAGCGAATCAGTTTCATTACACTATGGAGTCGTAAAATGAGGAATTACATACAAAATAGTATTGATGCCGCAAAATGTAATGAGCATATTTATGAGGTCCAATTTATGAGTTTGCATTCACATAACCCTATCTACTCGCTCTTCAATAAAATGTTCTTACAAAAGCTTACTCTTCTACTAATCGGCCACTATATGAGTGCACTTGGAGGAAGGTATCACTGTTTTTCTTTACATGCCTAATGTCAACAAGGTCTAGGGATCAGAGTTGAGTGAGATGCAATGTAATAGTGGAATGTACAGTTACACAATGAAAACAGTGCTACTTTTCAAGGCCTCAGTTTCGTTAGTAAACGCAATTTTGAACTGCGGATGTTTTATTTTCCTCACTCTCCTTCCGATGCCCCGAGCTTTTGCCCCGTAACTGCTTAGCTCCTCTTTCCACCGAACGCACTCATATCGTGGTCGACTAGTATTTACCTCTTGTTAATTGAGATAAATCTTCACTCCACATTTCGGATACATAGGCTAGAGCGATTTTTAAAAAGGGGATCAGTATATAACGGCTTTGAAATTACATTTTTCCATGACCACAAGAAAAAGGGAATAGCACTTGCCACTTGAAAGAAGTGCAAGTACTTGATAATTCGAAGGAATTACATAGTATAAGGAATAGTTAACGCCACAAAATAATTCACTGGATATAAATTGTGTACTTTAACGATATATAATTTTTGTAGAGTAATTTGTTTTCTGTTTCTTACGGTCTAGCATTTATACAAAAGTATGTTATGTGCGTTACTTAAACATTTGGTATTTTAATAAAATTATTTGGAGCTAATTTTGAGAAAACAAAAACGCAAATCCAAAAAAAGAAAAACAAATTAAAACAAGCATGTTCCATGAGATGGAGAAAACATGTAGAAAATTGTGTGCATTTCTCATTTATAATAGGTAGTTCTAAAACACAAGGTCTCTTGTTGAACTCAGTACATGCTTTCCCACTGGGTAAACCTGTGCGAATCTAATGGCTCCTTAAAATGAAGGAAAATAAAACCTTTTGTTGGTTTCTGAGTTGTATTTTTACCTTGTCTACCACGTATATAATAGGTAGAGAAGGTGTTGCATTCCACCCTAAAATTATATGCCGAGATTTTACCGAAAATACATGTTTTGAGCCCCCGAATCCAACAAAGCATTGTTAGAAAAACGTCCTTGTGTGTTTGTGTGTCTATGTGTCTGTGAACAGTATAACTCAAAAACGAAAATTCGAATAAGTAGCAAACTTGGTATTTAAGTTCAGTATCTTCCGAGGATGCGACAAAAACATTTTAAGAAAACCTCCAACTCCAACTATCCTTTATGTGGAATATTTTTCGAAAACTTTGATTTTTGAAATATGGTTCTAAAGATTTTTATTAAAATACCACGTTTAAAACATGACACTTTCTGGGAATAGCCTGCAAAGTCTTCTTCATTCGAATTGAATTTTGTATGATCTTGTATAACTGGTAAATATTAAGAGATAGACGAAAATGTAACCTACAAAAATTGTAGATTCCTAAAAAACACACAATTTATTTCAAATAAGTTTTTCGTGGCATTAGCCATTTATGAGATATCCGTTATTAATATCTCGAATTGTTCATTAATTAGTCATTCTCATAAGTGCTCAACTTCAGCTGTTTCTCGCGATTAATGGCATTCGTACCAAATTTTAAGGCCAGCATATAGCATCCAGTTCTTAAAAATCCGACTGTCGCTATTCCTTTTTGTATCTCTAACGAAATGTGTAACATGGTTATTTCTGCAATCGTTTAGTTGGATTAAAACGTATTAGATAGAAAAATAATCTTTATAGGAATAAGTTGTATAGTCACCAATGAACGATAGAGGATGGAGAAGGTATTGCGAATGTATCACGTCAGGTTTTTTTATTTTTATGTTAGTACTGCAATCTGAGCAAATAATTACTTTTAGAAATTGTGCAGCTTGAGGCAGTATTTTTAACACTTAAATGATTTCAGTCTAATTATATATTATATAAATTTAATAACAGTCCGCCTTAAAGCAATATGTGTAAGTAAAAGTATATAAAAAGTGTATATTACAGTCATTGTATACGTTTATATTATTGTTTACATGTAATAATGTTATCTGAATGTATTACGTAATTTAATAATGTAGGAGCTGTGAGAATAATAGGTTTAAAGTTGCAAACAATGAGGTATCCTTGAGTCAGTAATGAGTAAGAAAGTTTAACAATACTACTTGTGAATCTTGGAGTAACAATAATGTAATATTTGTGACAGCTTATAAAATAGCCAATCAACAACCAGAAAAAGCTTTGGTTAAATAAAAGTATTCTATTGGATTAGGAATAGCCAATCAGATACTGAAATATAGCAACATTTACAAATCTAGAAGTCCGTTGCTTGTAGAGAATGATCATAGCTGGACGCGTTGCTAGCAGACAGTGTTACTAATCAGACGCGAGATGCGTCCTCGAGAAATTAATACGTATTTTGTGTGAGAAAATAGTTAACGTGTTTAAAAAGTGCAAGTAATTAACAAAAGAATCTCACAGCTCTCTATATCAGTGAAGTGTTATTTAAATCGCGTCAAGCATTAATAAATGGAGTGAAGAAAAACTTAAAATCTGTGTAAGCCTACATTCTTCAGTCGCACCACAACCCTGAAAAGAGAAACATGTCTAAAATACATAACTACTGACACAGCCGAGGCAAACATAAATATATAATATTTAAGGAAACAGTCATATTACAAAATTAATATTTTTAAACTTGCGGCGAAGGCTACCGGAAAGCGGAGACACTACGTGCGGTTGCAACGAACTTCAAGTGTACGGCTCCCCAACAGTTGAACTCTAATACATAATCTTCAAACTGGCTTTCCATACGTAGCAGCATTATACATTCTTCAAATTGGCTCCCAAAGCGTGAAAAAAATAAAAAACCATCTTCTCAAGCTCTCTGTGACAATTGCTTCTTTAATCATACGAAATTTTCTTCTTGTTATCAAATACAACAAAGAAAAATCCAACATGCATCTTGCATTTAATTCAAAACAATAACTTCGAAGACAAAAGTTTATTGGAAGTCACAATGCATGTCCTTATTTTGCGCCGCTATGGAATTGTTGTGCCAGAGACAAGAGAACCTAGCCATCGGGAATGGCAGGTAGGGGAGTAACGTACATCTACGGCCTTCACGAAATGCCTTTTGTTCGTAACTGCTCTTGTGGTGAGAATTAGCTCAAGAGGTTGACTGGCAAAAGAGAAGGAACAACTGTCATTAAGAGTCAAAATCCATAAATTCAGTTGAAAAACTCCGCCTCTAAAAACGAATTTCACTCACTCAATCCCAACAAAACCCTCACCACACTCCCGCTATCTCTGCAGATGAGCAACCGTAAACTCTGCGTGTCGAGGGGGCGTGTAGAATCAATATTAAGTTCACAAGCTCCTCTACTGACTACTACGACCCCTGACACTTCGTTTGGAAACATTCTAAATCCTCGTGTTTCCTGCAATGAGCAAATAAAACACCTGCTCTGCGCTGTCTGTATTAATTAAATTCCAAAAAGAGAAATTAAAAAAGCTAAAATATAATTAAATACATACCTCCTGCCATTTTTAATATATCTGTGCAGTGCTGAATATTTATTAATGCATTTCATTATTTTCGATAATAATAATAATTAAATTTTGAATTCCAATAGCATTTCAGTAATTAACCTTTCAGCATAAAATGTACAAACAAAATTAATTAGCACATGCAAATTCTACAGTGTTTAAATTACATTGATATTTATAATATATGAAAATAAGGGCAAATGACACAAAGGAAGGGATGAAAGCATGAATTAATATATTAAGTATGATGAAATTTTTGAAATACTGGGAACGAATTAGCGTACTGTTTGGTAACAACGAATTATATAAATAAGGTCTTTCGATAGTATTGCATTAAATCTCTGTTACTGAATAATAATAGTGTAATATAACGAATGCAAATATCACACGAACCAAAACTAGCGCATATGATACAGGGTGTTCAAGCAGTTAGAAAAATCTCTAGATATTTTGATCTCTGACACATACGTGTCTCGTTACAGAATTGGCGAGGCATCAATAAAAGTATGAGCCATGCTAATGAAGCAAAACGACTTCGAAGACGTAATTGTTGATTAATTCAATTAGACTTCCCGTAATTCACACAGCTGCAAATCCAGGAATAGCGTATACCAGGAGGCCCAGCCGCGCCGTATTTGACATGTGCAGTTAACCCTTCGTGCGTTAAGAGTTCCAGGGCTCAACGGAGCAATTTAAAGTAAGCACAGGTAACTGGGGAACTGGCGCATTAGCGCCCTAAAAACCTACTACTACTACTACTACTACTACTACTACTACTACTACTACTACTACTACTACTACTACTACCACTACCACCACTACCACTACTACTACTACTACTATTACTATTACTACTTCGGAAACGTCCATATGGATACACGGAGACGGTTACAACATCGTACCATATCAACAGGGGCAAAATTTCGAACACTTATTAATTGAGCAAAGTAAGGTTAACAATACCATTAGATGACGATTATGATGATAGTAACAATAGCATTTATAATAGCAAGTGAAAAAATGGCAGTGAAACACTGCGTGATCTAATGCTTGTTGCTTACAGCACTTGAATGTTGGACAAGAAATAGCTTAAACATAATTATAAGAATAGCAATGGGTGATATTCATAGGCAAACAAAAACGATTTTAATTATTTGTCAGTGTAAGAAGCGAGTTTCTTTCTTCGAAAATAAAGCCTATGTAACTTAAATAGAAAATCTTCTAAGACTCTTTCAGTCTATTGTTGTCTGTCATCACGGACAGTACACTGCAGTGTAAGGGTTTGTGTTTGTCTATCATCATGGATTGTACATACTATTGCAAGTCTGGGAAGTGCCTCCCAATGAGCGCGATCCGCTCCTTTGCTTTAGCTGGCAAGCAAGAATGGTAGAATGAAGCTCGGCTGGCCCCATAGCTTAGTCGGTAGAGCACCTGCCTGTTGTGGTGGGGTCAATTCGATTCCCGGCTTAAGAGTAGACATTTTCCTTTAGCCAAGATTATTTGCTATTCTCCCCAGAGTCTGGCGGCGTGATTGAGTGTGTGAATGTGTGTGCGTCTAATGATCAAATCCAAAAGTTTACTAGAAATCCAAAGACAGGTGAATACGAGTTAACACCATTACCTATAAGCAATAATATGTTCCAAAGGAAAGGCCGCCGATAAGGCCTGATTCGCCAGTTCCTCACTGCCCTGTTTACTTGGAATTACCGCAAATCTTTTAAAGCATGAAGGGATATAGACACACTTGAAATACGGCGCGGTTGAGCCACCTGGTACGGGCATAATTTATCTTAAGTGGAAGTACTTTCTGACAACTACGTCATTGTGAATGCAACACAAGCATGAATTTTATGCATTTCATTCACTTTGTTTTCTTAATACTGAGTGAAGAATATTTCCCGGCTCGTGAAAATACTTATCTTCAGGACGTTTTGAAACCTGTAAAAGCTATTTCGTACCCCCAAGTATTAAGATACAAAATGCCTTTCAAGATATTTAAAATAATATTAACCCGATTATGCCTCAATTTTTATCTTTAGCACTTTAAGCTTAACATTTAACCCGCTATAATTATCTAAAAGCTGATTTGATAATTCCGACCGATGAATGTTACAACGCCAAAGGGTGCCTATACGCTATGCAGCACTAGAAGACCGTCGGGAGGTGCTTAAGGAAATCGGACGTTCCACCGATGTTTCGCATTCTTTTGTGTGAATATGGGAGGATTTTTCATCCGTTATTAGTCGTTCTCCGTGGTGTAGTGGTGACTATGCTAGCCTCTAAATCCCGAGGTCCCGTGTTCAAACCAGACGGAGGGCGATGGATTTTTTTCGGGCGTAAAAATCCTTAACATGGCTTCATTTAGAATGGAAGTAAAGCGATGGTACCGTGTCGTAGATTTACGGCACATGTAGTATGTACTCCTCGTAGCTGGTGGCATTAAGTTCGTATGTTGGTATATAGTATCTGAATTAATATATTATCTCTGATGATTATCTTAGTGTTTAGGTTGTTACTATTATATTGTCAATAAAGATATTTTACTTCTTTCCACGGCTGCTGTTGTATGGGTTTGTGGTAGAGCATGTATAACTTATCACGGTCTGGTACGCGAAGGAAGGTAAGTAGTAACAACACTAACGCATGATTAAATCAGTAGGGACCAACAACACCTTTAATTACACACGCATTTTCTGCTTTAGTAAGAAGGTACAGAGTTACTTTAGAAATAACTGAGTTAGCTGAAACTGTAGAAGATTCCTTAGCAAGGAAACGCAGCAATCAAAGTATTATTTTTCTAAGTTCTCGATTAGTAATAGTACTATTTATCACACGTGTCTAAAGTATACCTCATTCCCCTTGTAATAACTTGCACTCTTAAGTTGATATATTTTTTACGTTCTCACTACATTATGCGAGTAATTCGTAACTCCTGCTTCGGAGAGCTTACACCTATGTTCTGCACATCGCTGTACTTTACACCCAAAGTTGACTTAGGCTTGGGGACGCTATATCTAACTTTCTGAACTTAAACATTTAAACATATTCTTCTTAAAGTGTTATTGGCTGCGTTACTTCAGGCTGGAACATTCTCAAAAGCTTAACAGTTTATCATTCCCGGTTCCCAGACATGTGATCTCTGCAAAAATATTCGTTGAGCTAGCTTATGGCTTTCCCTACACAATGATTCAACGTTCTCCTATTGTGTTAACCCGTACAAGTCGGGTTCGCCTGCACCCTAATTCTAAGATAAATGTTCTTTGCTTTATACAAGTGTACCACAGCTCCAACTACACCCCTACACGTATATAAAACGTATACTTAATATCCAATTACACAACAAGTACTTTGCTTATTACTATTACTTTGCATTATTATTAATATGTATACATAACGCCATAGTTACTATCTCACCCGCAAAAGAACCTCAAGCCTGATAAAGCAGCCTCTGAGCAAACTTACCAGTCTTTCACACCCAATATAGAATGGGACGCTAAGGACCACAGCAGTTAAAGATCGTCCATAAATAAAACTCAGTTTAATTTATCCGCTATTAGGAATACGCGGGTCAGCACGAAATTACAATTATAAGCGGTGAAGTGCAAGATTCACAATAAAAAGTTTCTTTACCGTGATAAAATAATTTCGTAAGGAGCGGGGAAAGTAAATTAAATGAATTCATTCCAGTTTAAAGAGTTAACCGTGCAACATCGAGTAAGCTGACTAGTAATTGTGTAAAAGTAAAAACTTGGTAGCATTAGAAATCGGTGAACATTAACATTTTTTAACTAACAATTAAAAATATTATTTTCCTCGATTGTCGTAGACTACCTACACTGCGTGATCAAAAGTATCCGGACACCTTGCTGAAAATGATGTACAACTTCGTGGCGCCCTCCATCCGAAATGCTGGAAGTCCATATGGTGTTGGCCCACCATTAGCTTTGATGACAGGGTTCACTCTCGCAGGCATGCTTTCAAACAGATGCTAGAAGGTTTCTTGGGAAATGGCAGCCCATTCTTACGGAGTGCGGAACTGAGGAGGGTATCGATATAGGTCGGTGAGGCCTGGCACGAAGTCGGCGTTCCAAAACATCCCCAAGATGTTCTACAGGATTCAGGTCAGGACTTTGTACAGGCCAGTCCATTACAGGGATGTCATTGTCATGTAACCACTCCGCCACAGCCCGTACAGTATGAACAGGTGCTCGATCGCATTGAAAGATGGAATCGCTATCCCCGAATTGCTTTTCAACAGTGGGAAGCAAGAAGGTGCTTAAAATATCAATGTAGGTCAGCGCTGTGATCGTACCACGTAAATCAACAAGGGGTGAATGCCCCCACCAGGAAAAACACGACCACACCATTACACCACCACCTCCGAATTTCACTTTTGGCACTGCACACGCTGGCAGATGACGTTCACCGGGCATTCGCCATACCCATAAACTGCCATCGAATCGCCACATTGTGTACCGCGATTCGTCACTCCACACAACATTTTGCCACTGTTTAATCGTGTAATGTTGACGCTCCTTACACCAAGCGAGTCGTCGTTTGGGATTTTCCTGCGTGATGTGTGGCTTATGAGCAGGCGCTCGACCATGGAATCCAAGGTTTCTCACCTCACGTCCGTCATAGTACTTTGATGCAGTTTGGAATTCCTGTGTGATGGTCTGAATAGATGTCTACCTATTACCCTTTACGACCCTCAGCAAATGTCGGTGGTCTCTGTCAGTCAACAGACGAGGTCGGCCTGTACGCTTTTGTGCTGTACATGTCTCTTCACGTTTCCACTTCATTATCACATCAGAAACAGTGGACCTAGGTATGTTTAGGGGTGTGGAAATCTCGCGTACAGACTTCTGACACAAGTGACACCCAATCACCTCACACGTTCGAAGTCCGTGAGTTCACGGAGCGTCCCATTCTGCTGTTCCACGATATCTAGTGGCTACTGAGGTCGCGGATAATGAGTACCAGGCAGTAGGTGGCAGCACAATGCACCTAAGATGAAAAACGTATGTTTGTGGGGTGTCCGGATACTTTTGATCACATAGTGTATGTGTGCTTTACGAAGAGGTTAACTTGAACTGAGTGCGCAAACCACTTATTCACCAGTTTCACCTCTATTTCGTTGCACATATTAAGAGCTTCTATATTACCTGTAGAGCTTGTTTTTTACTTATCTACCACACAGTAGTTTTCCTACAACCAATTAATAATTTATTTCTTCATAAATCCCTATACTCTGCATCTTCACTTATTAGTCATCTAGACACCATGTTTCTTCGGACCCCATACATCCATTGATCTCTTGGTCTTCTCCGTCCTCTGTTTTCTAAAACAATCATACTGTTCTATTGTTTCCCATTCTTTCACTATTTCACCCAAACGTTTTATCTTCGCTCTTGTGTATTTTCGTTGCATTATTTTTTACATGCAATATTTCCCGAATTTTTGTATATCCAATTTTATGCCTTTTTGAGTTTCGAGAAGTCCCTCGCCAAAACTCCGTCTGCGTTAATAATTTTCTTTCGTGTTGCATATTCATTCCCCACGTTTCTGCTCCATAGGGAAATACACTTTGTCTTATTGAATAATTATAAATAAGCTTTCGGTTCTTTTGGAAACGTTTCTGCTCCATAATACTTAAATTTGTTGGTCATTCTAATTCCTCATTGATAATCCCTAATTGTTCATCCGTGTTCATGTTGTTATTGAATAACTAATGTATCAAACAGAAGGTACACAATTTTAAAATTCAACCTACTATAATTATCTAAAAAATGTGACGTGTTGCACTCACATGAATTTCTCTACTCTTCTACAAACTATTTTTACATCCCCTTATTCTCCGTCTACTTCGTATTAATGGAGATATCAGTTGTTAATCTTATTGATAATTTTCTTGTAGGTACAAGGGGAATATTAAATGCTTTAAGCGATAGTCAAATCTTTTCGAATTTCCACTGAGAAAATTATAAATATTGGAAAATTCAAATAAATAAGAAGGAATATCTCGGAAATTGTTCACGTAACAAAAAATGTATAGGATACAAATTGTGTTCTAATGAGATTTACATTTTTTGTGTAGCAAACTTTTGTCTATTTCTTATGGTTTACCAGTAATGCAAAATTCATTCAGAATGAAGAGGGCTTTTGGGGACATTCCCAGAAAATTTAAGATATACATTTCATTTGCCATAAAATACCTTAAACATGTGAAATTTTAATCAAACTCGTTAGAGCCATTTTTGAGAAAATTAAAGTTTTCGATAAATGTTCGTTGTAAAGGATAGTCTTGGGTGAGGGGACTGTCTTGAAAATGTTGTGTCGCTTTCTTGGAAGATAGTAAACTAAGTAGCAAGTTCGGTATTTGTCCCACTTTTCATTTCTGAGTTATGCTATTCACAGACAGATACGCAGACGGACATGTTTCCCAAAATGCTTTATTTGGATCCAGGCCACCTAAAAACCATGCATTTCAGGTGAAATCTCGATATCGTATATTTGGGTGCAATGCCGTGCTTTCCCTACTTACTATACCTAGTAGGGAAAGTAATAAGTACTTTATCATTCCAACTGAAGATTGTTCCACCGCAGAACGCTGCTTATAGGCTATTCAGCCTTTCCAAAACTTGGAAGACTTTGGGGGAAGCTTAGAGGTTTCGTATGTTCCGCTGATGTTTCACATTCCTTTGTGTAAATATCAGAGGAGTTTTCATCTGTTATTAGTAATAGCCTGATCTATACGAAATTACAATTATAAGGGTTAAAGGAGAGGATTCACTATAGAAAGCTTCTAAACATTGTGTAATAAAAAGTAAGGAACCGGATGAAAGAAATGAAATGAATTAAATTGTCATTGGAATCTAAAAACTCTACGATTGCAACACATGTAAGCCAGCTAATTGTCTGTGACCTGAGAGTTGTACAAAAATAAATTAAAATAAGGTATTAGTAAAAAAGGTTTCTGGGAACTGCCTGTAATAGGAAGTGTTTTTCTTCTATTTGACTTAGTACTTTATACGGGATCTTCAGATTTATTTGGCCGTTGCCACCATTCGGTTCTCTGCGCATGCTTCAATATTTCAAAGCGTGTTTATCACCAGTGCCTCTGACGTGGAAAGGTAGACGTTAATAGTTTTCATGTCACTTTAATGAAATGGACTTTATCGTACCTTTCCAGTTTTACATTTGGAACTTCTTTCGCTACGTTTTGTAAACTCAGCATGTTTGCTGATAAATAACTCAAACAATCCGACGGATTTTTTTGCGTTTAGTTTTTGTACTTTAACTTCTTTAATAAAAACAACTGAAATATTCTTTATGTTTAAGCTGTTTCTCCTTTTTTATTACTAAAAACAACTGTGTTACGGTTAACATTTTTTCTAGGGATTTGATGAACTTCTGAGAATAACGAGGAAATCATTCACACAGCGGCCAACATCGTAACGATAGATTCTCCCTTGTATCCTTCCAGCTCGGAAGTAGCACTCAACCATGAAAATTCTGTGATCGGTGGTCACTTCCAACTCACGTGGAAAGAACGCACAAAATATCCCAATGGAAAATACAGTGCCTTCTCACCCATCCTGGATATTCTGTCTGATCCATGAGTGTCTGCTCCTCGACGGGCCTCTGACCCCAGGCACTCGCCTGTAAGTCCTGGGGGTGTAAGTCCTATATGAGAGGGGGGTAAACAGATAATGAATGAATGAATGAAATACAGTGCCTTCGCTTTATGCCAAGGTCACACGCCTTATATGCGGCGCAGGATGTGTCAAGGGTACGTTTATCAGCTATGAGCTGTCTCAGCCGTAGCTTTGTCTTCGTGTTGTGAAGTGTTCGACAATACGTCTGGCGTGTGATTTCCTTAGGAAAGTTTTTCTCTTATTAGTCCACGGAAATGGCAGCCAACAAATTCACCCTTGAACAGCGTATTTTTATGTGTACGAAACATACGTGAAAACTGAATCATGTAGACAGGTGTGTAGACAACTTCAGCAGCAATTTCGTGGTCATCTCTGAGATATTTGTTAGATAAAGTTAGAATAACGGGATCGCTAAACGCTAACAAATAAAGTTTATAGGAATAATCTTCACCCCCATAGTCAAACTTGAGGACAATATATAAGCAGAAAGTATGAACATTCCGAAGAAAAACTTATACGTGTGAATGGTAATTCCATGCGACGATGTCAAGAATGTCTTCGCGCAGTTAGCACCACTTTCAACAACACTTACAACACGGATAGTCATTACAGATATGTTACTAACACACGTGAGTATGTAACGCGGGAATTACGGAACGGAAAACCCTGCGGTGCAGCAGACTGTGTGCGGAGCACGCATTCACCCAATTCGTGGCCTTGGCATAAAATGAAGGCACTATATTTCTGTACCGCCTCAGGACCTCAACCTGTTTATGAAGCCGGAAACGCATGCGGGTTCAATTCTTCACCTCCCCTTTGAGACAAGGAGTTCTTGAACTAATAATGACGTTAGACATTTAAATCGACTGCCGGTAAAGGCCGAATAAATCTATAAGACCCTTATAATGAAGTCATCCTTCTCATTTCCTCTCTCTTTTATCAGCGTTACAAAGAGTCGACACCTGCTTGTGGCTCTGTTGTCACATTGTTTCATGTTCTCGAGCCATGAGTTTTGTTTTTGTCTCTTCCCCATTTTATCAGCTCGAAAAGCTCAGATATGAAACGTCACTAATTCCTTTTGTACAATTTCGTATTTGCAATTTATTTGTGGCTGTGCGTGTAAGCAGTTAGGCGAAATGAATTCAAGTTGGAAGTTGTAGCAGAAGCTTTTTGATGGGCACAAACTGGTGTATAAGCAAGCCTTTGATGTGCATCGGAGTGTTTTGTGTTTTTGTATCCGACAAAACTGAACAAAGCCCTGTTTGTTTCTACACAGTTTCCTGCTGCTGGAAATTTTCAGCCCGCACTTGTTTTGCATAACTTTAGTGCAATACGTACATGAAACATTCGCTCGTAAACAAAACCTTTCTAATTCTGTGAATGAGATATCAGAAGGCGCTCATTATTTATACACGTAAAGGGATAACTTCCCCTCAATGGGTAAGCATCGTGCTTTTTAAGCTACTTTGTTTAAAAGCCTTTTCATACATAGAGTGAAAAAACGGAAAAAAGAAGAAATGAAACTGTTCTCGTATAGTTAACTTTTAATTTGTCGTCTTAAGAAGTGTATTAGGGTTTAAATAAGAATAATTGTACGCACAATGCTGTATTCTTTAAACTAAAAGAGCTATGAAATATAACCAGATACTTAGAACTTATTAAGCACTAGTGAACAAACAGAAGCGTAACAACTAATTAGTAAAACGGTTACAAACGTAATGGGGACAAAATGTATGCATTTGTACCGCAACTAAGTTTACTGTTTATGCCTAAATGTACTAGAAGCAAGGAATTGTTACAACCAGGGCCCGGAGTTTTATAACTTTCAAGTGTTTGAAAAATCTGATGTCACACTTACGCGACATTCTACACCCTCTATCATTTATTACTGGGTATAAAAACTATTCATAAGAAAGCTTATTTTTCTACTTAATTTTAATCGAGATAAACCTTTTCAGAAGCAGCTGCATTACACATTTCGTTGTGCAGGCAAAGGAATAGCGATACTCAAATGTTTAAGAACTGGATGCTATACGCTGGCCCTAAATTTACATATGGTTTCCATGCAACCGCAGGAAACAACTGAATCTCGACAGAACTTTAAAATAATGACAAACAATTAAATACTTCGAACAATGATGTGTTTTTAAAATGATAAGCGTTTTCTATTTCTACATCTAATTCATAGTATACTTTTGTCTATCTCTTGTGGTTTACTAGATACACATCATGATAAAAAATTTTAAAGTTAAATGCACTTCACTTCCCAGAAAATTCAAGTTTTAGATTCCATTTCTTAACAACTGTCTTAAATATATGTCATTTTAATCGAAAAAGTTAGCTAATAATTAAGAAAATAATAAGAAAAACCGAAAGATGTTATACTCTTAGGGAGTTTAAGATGGAGTGTATTGTATTGAAAATCTTTCTGTAATCTCTTTGCTAGGTACTCAACTTAATTTTTTTCATTTATGATGTTTTTACACACACACGAACAAAGAACATAAAACACACACACAGATAGCTTTTTCTGAAAATGATTTTCTATTCAAGGACTCAAAGCATGTATTTCCATAGAAATGTTACTATTGAATTTTTTTATATAACACAACACCTCCTCCCTGCTAGGTACATTGTAGAAGTAGGAAAAATCCCTAAAAAAGAGGCAAGTATACTGCCGTGCATAAAATGTGGTCATAATGGAACGGAACTATTTATGTTGTATCAAAATCTATCGCGAGAACACTTCCGTTTTTCGCGCATTATTCCAGTCATTGTACTGGCAGGATACTTTACCAACTCAAGAGTATAGCCCAACTGTCAAGGGGTTCACTACAACTTAAACTTTTTATTTTCATGCTATGCCATTGTTTTCTTAATGCCGTTTAGTAGCGGGAACAACTTTAACCTTCATCTCCATGTCGCTGATTATCATAGCTGACCTTCAGTTCAACCAGACATGTAAATATTTCTTCAATCCATCCTCGAACGCACAATTATTTGTAATTGGTTTAGCCTCTCCAATATTAATGAAAGTCTTTATTAAAAGTGGTATCCCTACCACCCCTTCATTGAACATATACGATAAACTTTGTTCATTAGTTAGTGGTATATTCTTGAATTATCCTTCACACCAGTCACATGGAGAAATGATACCGTCTAAGTGGAGTCAAAGTTGATTACCTGAACGTGGAAACCTTACGAAGGGAATACACTATGGCGATCTAAGAGAATGGGTACATTTTATACATGAGAGTGCATATGTATAGATAGTTTCATGCCCTTTAAGGGGAGAAACTTTCTCAAAAAATTATACTTTTTGAAGATTCTTTCAGTCTTAATGGGAACTTCCTCAATTGCCTTCGTTTTATCTCAAGACCGCGGATTGCGCCAATGCTTGCTCCGCACACAGTCCACTACACTGTCGGATTTTCCGTTCCGTAACTCCCGCCTTACTTACTCACGTGTTAGTAACATATATTTAATAAGTACTAACCTTTTTATCAGTGCTGTTGGAGGTGATGTCCATCTGCGCGAAGATATTCTTGACATCGTCGGAGGAAATTACCATTCACACGCATAAGTTCTTCCTACGTAATATTTTAAATTGTCCTCAAGTACGTCTATGGTGTTGAGATTGTTCCTATAAACTTTATTTTTTAGCGTTTAGCGATCCCCTTGTTTTAAACTTACTGACCAAACATCTCACAGTGTCTCTACCCGGAACTGGATAACCAGGAAATTGCTGATGAAGTTGTATACACGCCTGTCTACATGATTCAGTTTTCGCGTATGTATCGTACATAAAAATACGCTGTACAAGTGTGAATTTATTGGTATGTATTTTCGTGGACTAATAATAGAATAACTTTCCTAAGGAAATCGCACAAAACACACATTGTCAAAACACCTCACAACACGAAGATAAGCAACAATTGAGACAGTTTACAGCTTATAAAAGTATTCTTGATACGTCCTGCGCCGCCTGTGCGCAGTGGCATAATACCGAGGTCACTGTCTTCTCGGCCGATATGCATATAAGACGGTTGTGGTCTTGTCATAAAACCAAGTATATACATATTCTATTGAAGAAAAAATATTAAATTTTAGGATGACAAAAACAAGTTCTGTATGTTGCTGTAAATCCACTTAGACGTTAATAAAATACTTTATTATAATATTTTTAAAATCTTTTTATAAGAGATTATTTTATTAACACAACATTCCTTAATAAATAAATTCACTGTATAAACATATATCAATGAACCTGCAAGTGAGGCAGTATTTTTAATCCTTAAATAATTTTAGTAAAATTATATAAAAAAATATAATAACACCCCGCCTTAAAGCAATATGTGTATGTAACAATATATAAAAAGTGTATATTACAGTCATTGTATATGTTTATATTATTGTATACATGTTCAATAATGGTATGTGAATGTATTAAGTAATTTAATAATGTAGGAGCTTTTGAGAATAATAGGTTAAATTTGCTAACAATGAGGTAACCTTGAGGCAATAATGAATTTGAAAGTTTAATAATACTACTAGTCATTATTGGAGCAACAATAATGTAAATTTACAGACAGTTTATAAAATAGCCAATCAACAACCAGAAAGAAAGTAAGTTAAATGAAAGTATTCTGTTGTACTAGGAATAGCCAATCAGAAACTGAAATATAGCAAAATTTACAAATCCAGAGTTCAGTTGCTTGTAGGCAGCGCTCATAGCTGGACGCGTTGGTTGTAGACAGTGTTCCTAACCGGACACGAGATGCGTCCTCGAGAAATTTAATACGTATTCGTGTGAGACGAAAATAGTTTACGTGTTAAAAAAGGCAAGTACTTAACAAAAGAATCTCACGGCTCTCTGTATCAGTGAAGTGTTATTAAAGTCGTGTCAAGAATTAATAAAAAGGAGTGAATTAAGAAAATTATAATCTGTGTATTCTTCAGCCGCATCACGCCCTGTTAAGAAATTCATGTCTATAAAGTAATACTGACGCAGCCGAGTCAAAATTACAAAGTTCGTATTTTTAAATTTGGGACGAAGGCTACCGGGTACCATACGTGCGGTTGCAACTACTTCAAGTTCGGCTCCCCAACAGTTGAACTACAATACAACTTGCGGCAGTCACCTCCTCAGTCCGTTGCTGTTAGGCTTACCTTGATGCTTCTCCCGTTGGTTCCAGAAGTTCGCCGTGTGTTGGTTCTCTTCAATTTTATCCTCGGCTAGCTGCAGTAGTTTTCTTTAACCTATATAGGAGCATGGACTTATCCTCGGTAAAGGAAGCGTAGATCTCGGCTGGTGACATAGGAAGACATAGATGTGCTTTGTTTATGAAAAGATGACACTGCCGTTTCTTTTTATTCAATTAACACTCGTAGTATACAACACTGGTATTGCCGCCGTAAAATACTGTCCACCGCTGTTAAACTACGGCGCGGATATGACACGAAATTTAAATATGCTTATTATCTCTTTACGAGTAGCGGATCTTAGGTGTTTCTAAAACTGTCTTGATTCCCTTTTTGGCGCGATATTTCACACATCCTGCAGCATCTCTTCCTGACCACACATGACAAAAACTGTCTTGCTAAAACTGCCTCACTGCAATGCTAAAATTCCATGACAAACTGCCCCGGATTTGCTCCAAACAGATCCATTTATAGTCGCAGGCTTCTGGGGCTGCTTCCTTTCCTATTGATCCATTTTAGCGCCACTCGACGCGTCTAACTATTTCGAATAAACTTTCAGAGATCTCATTGGTCCAATTTTAATATAAATCGCGGCTTTTCCTACATTTACCGTTAGGCTATCTGTCTCGCTCACTTGGTCACGGCGAATTATCAAATAAAGGGACAAAGGCGTTACACGCTCGCTGTAGGAATAATGGCACAGCGACCCAAAGACATGTCATAAACTAGGTTTTCTGCCTTCGAAGGCACTATTCCTGTATCTAAAACATTTCGTCGTGGACAGTATTTTAACATAGCGCTTAAATTATTTACATTAAACCATTTATAACTCAACTAATATTAGTAACCTAATAGATACATAACGTTAAATCACCCTTCTTAAAATATACAAGCAGTATGAGAAAAAGATATTTACATAGTACGATTTAACATCAATAAAAGTTAATTAATAAATTATCTATAATTACAGTTCTTGGGCTCGGCCTAGAGTTGCCGTTTCAAATTGCCCTGTTCTGGAAAAGAATAAATTTTTCAACACTTGATATAATTTTCTTTTCCAGAATAATTCCTCTGATTATGGGCTTTGTTGGTTTGTTTTGTTTACATCGACCCTTCGCTATACCTGGTCCTTCACAAGGGTTCTGCCAAACCAGTGGTGTTTACCCTTGGGTCATTCACTCTTACACTTTGCTATGGTTGTTCCCTCTCTCCTTTTAAAAACAGGTTTTCCGAGAGGCATTCTTATGCACAATAAACTTCACGCACACGAATAACTTGTGGTGGAGAGAAATACGCTAATACCCAAATTAAGTTCTAAAAATTAAATCTATTTACATACATACTGTTACATAATAATTATTACGTATTTAGTTATTTCCTTACATCTTTATTCATCGGGTGTATCACCTTTACTACTTGTTCATAGGGTTGCTACCTCATTTCGAGTAAAACTAATCTGATTATTTTCATTACATTCTTCACCCTTCTCATTCTCTAAACATTTGTACGGTTTGAGCAACTGTTTATGATATCTCCCTACGATCTTGGAATCCTTTATTTCTTGCAACTCAAATGTATCCGAGCCAAAAATGTTAATCATCCTGTATGGACCTTTAAATAAATTTTCCTTTCTATGATACCTTTTGTTCAGAATGCTAGACTTTTTCTTGTCCCGTACCAATACTAAGTCTCCCAATTCATCAACCAGTGTTTTCGTTTCTTTTGCTTAAACTTTTCTTTTCTGCGCCTTGTTTGCCATTCTTTCAAAAGCTTTCTTAAAACATCTCTTCTTCCGTTAGTGTTTTCGGATCTTTAGCTTCTAATGTCTGTGGTAATTCCCCTTCAAGTGTTTCCATTAATTTCCCCTTCATCAGCTCGATGGGCTTATAACCGGTAGTAGGGCTCACACTTTCATTTAAAATACTTTCGATGCGCTGGTAGTGATTGGCCCAATCACTGTTTTTTATTTGCCAAAATTCTCAAATAAACTGAAATGTCCCGTATTATTCTTTCGCAGGGATTGCTTTGTGGGTGGTATTTTGAGCAATGATACAACGTGATTTCGTTTTCTTTTAAGGTGTCTACAAATTTTCTGCTGGTAAACATTGAAGCATTATCACATAAAATTGCCTTCATCTTTCCAAATTGTGGAACATACGACTTCATTATCTTCCTTAGGCATGTTTCACTTGTAATCTTCCTGACTGGGTAAATTTTCACGAATTTTGAAAATACATCTATTAACACTACTATATACCTAAATCCGAATCTACTACAAGGCATCTCACCATGACAGTCCAAGGTCACTAACATGCCTGGTTTTTCTCTTAGTATGGAGTTTGTCTCGTATTCGTATTGTATATTCAGTGGCTTTGCTTTTTGACATTGTAAGCATGTCGAACTTATTCTCCTTACTTTATGGTGTAATTTTGGAATATACAGATTTTCTTGGATCATTAAAGCGGTGCGTTCTGAGCCAGAATGTGCTAGAGCTTGATGGAACGTGTTTATGAGTTCATTCTCCATGTTCTTAGGTATATACGTCTTCCATTTCTGTATTTCACTGCCATGTAGTTTATACAACACGCCCCCTTTTACCCCTATATTTCCCTTGATATTTTCATCTATTTCTGGGGCCTTTTTTATTAATTTATTTAACTTCTCATCTCGTCGCTGCTGGTCCCCTATTCCTTTTAATTCTTTTATCAATCTTTTACTCAAGGGTATTTCAATACTCATTAAGGTTACTTCATTTTTAGGGCGTTCTATTCTCTCCGGTATTTCACTGTTGTTATGTAACCTAGACAGCATATCGCTAAAGACATTTGTTTTTCCTGGAATGTGTTTCACCTCAACATCATACGAAAGAATCTCATGGATGTACCTAGATAATTTAGTACTCGTAAGCCGACAACGTTTCATAAATGAAAGACTCACATGGTCTGTGTATATAGTAACCTTCTGTAGATATATATATGATCTAAATTTCTGTAGTGCGTAATACACAGCACAGATCTCTAACTCGGTGACCGAAGCATTTTTCTCTATTTGACTTAAACCTCTTGAATGGGTACTTATCACGTGCAGTTGATTTTCCTCATCTGATTGGGCTAGAACACACCCATATCCGTGAACTGAAGCATCCACGTAAATTACTTATGGTAGGTTGTCCTTGGGTCTCTCTAGTAGAATTGATTTCGCAAATAGTTCTTTTATCTTTTCAAAAGCTTTCTGGTGTACCTCGTCCCATTTCCATCGCACTTTCTTTTTAAGTAATTCGCGCAAAGGTGCTATTTCTGCGGCGTACCTCAGGATAAATTTGCTTTGATAATTTAGCACTCCAAGAAACGACCTAACCTGCTTAACACTCTTGGGCGCTGGTATTCTTCTCACAGCCGCTACTCTTTCTTCGTTTGGCTGTATTCCTCTATCATTAATTACATAACCTAGAAATTCCACCTCACGGATGCAAAATTTGGATTTATTAATGTTCACCGTCATACCGTTTTCTCTCAGCTTTCTAAGCACATAATCCACATGTTTAATATGCTCATCAAAATTTTCATCAACTATTAGAAAATCGTCGATGTATTGGATCAAAAATTCGTCGACTGAGTCGCCAAATATTTTATCGATAGCTCTTTATAGTCCACTACATGACGTAAGCATACCAAAAGGCATTCTCAAAAAGTCGAACTGTTTCCCAAAAAATAAAAAAGAAGTATACTTTCTAACATCCTCGTGAAGCTCAATCTGCCAGTATGACGCAGTTAAATCAATAGTGGAGAAATACTTGCCTTTGGTTATTTTTGACAGCAATTTTTCTACACTTTCGCTCCGAAATCTGTCTGGTTGTGTATGTTTATTTATCCTTCGACCATCTATCGTCATCCTAAGTTCGCCATTGCGTTTCGTCACCCAACATAATGGACTGCTGTACGGAGAATTTGACTTTTGTATTATTCGGTCTCTCAACATCTTATCGATCACTTGTTTGGCTCTCTCCCTTAATGCAATCGGAATAACCCGATACTTATGTGTGAAAGGTGCAATATTTTGTACTGTAAAGTTGTGTTTGTATGCTTTGCACTTGCCTGGACGTCCGAAAATACCGTTTTGTTTTCTTGTAACGTTCGCCTTAATAGATGCCTTTGTGTGTCTGTGAGGTTCTCGGCAAGGGTCACTTTCCCCTCCACTGCTTCTACCTGGCTGCCGGTATCTTGGAATTCTTTATTTCGGGCGTAACCATCATCTTTCTCATTGTGCTCCGTATACCCGTTGTAAAACCTGTCAGCGAACGCATGCATCTCATCGGTTTCTTCCCCCTGTACTATAGCAATTAGTTTCGCACTCCTACCCGTTTATACTAATTGCACGAAAAATCTTTCTTCGGCGATATCTTCTTCTCCTTGGGTTTTGTTATAATTATCTTGCTTCATACCCTCTACAAAAGGTATTTCTACTAGTTTTCTGTTCTTCTCTATTTTCAAAACTTTATCAGCAAAAATCAACCCTAGCTCTTAATTCAAACAAAACGTCACATCTAATCAAAATGTCACAAATCAAATTATTAATTACCAGAAAAATAAACTCAAAATTTTCTTCTCCTATTTTCACGTTCAACATTACTTGCATTTTTATTCGGGTGACCTCTTTGTTAACTGCTACCCGGCATACCGTGTTTCTTATAGGTAATGTCATTAGCTTAATTCCTTTATTTACCAGGTTCTGATATAACCTCAGGCTGCATACACTCAGGCGGCGCCGTGGTCGAGTGGTTAGACCGCTCGCCTCCCACCGAGGCGATCCGGGTTCAATCCCAGGGACCTGCATGTGGGATTTGTGGTGGACGAAGCGGCGTCTGGGCGGGTTTTCTCCGGGTTCTCCGGTTTCCCCCGCCAATCATTCCACCAACTGCTCCATCATCACCTTTCCTTTCATCCATTTCACCAACATTTCGTTTCATCTACTTCCTTCATCCCATACCAGGCATCGGGCTGATCACTCATCCTGGTTGTTCTATCTGATCCATGAGTGTCTGCTCCTCGACGGGCCTCTGACCCCAGGCACCCGCTTGTAAGTCCTGGGGGGTGTAAGTCCTACATAAGAGGAGGGTAAACAGATAATGAATGAATGAATGAATGCATACACTCACATTGACTCCAGAATCTATTAAAGCGTTATATTCTTCATCCAATAATACTACTTTTATGCTAGGGGAATCTGTCAGGTCCTTTTCCGAGTGATTTTGAATAGTAGTTATCAGTTCTCCCAGTATAAAGTCATTTTTGAGCTCTGTTTCACACTTTCTGTTTATTTGAGAATTTTGCGCGCTTAGAATCCGCTCCGAGCTCTTCATTGGATCCCGTCTTAGTTTTCCGGGTTATCGACACTATTTGGTGCTCCGCTATTCTCTTCCACATTTCCCTCTCTCTGAATTTGCCTATAGTTTCCTCTGCTTCCTCTAAAATGTCCCCGGGAAGGTCTCTCTCTCCTTTCGTTTCTTTCTGGGTAATTTTCGACATACCTCTCTCCTACAACGCTTTCCCCTCGGTCAGAAAAATAATGTTCCCTGGATCTGTTTTCATTGTTCCTGCCTCACCTATAGTTAAAACGGTCCCTGTATCTTGATCTGGTTTGTATAGCATTTATGTGATATTGGTTATCACCTTCCCTCCTGAAACGGTTATTTTGACAGTTTCTGTTCCCGGATTGAGGCACGTCGCTCCAGTATCTCTCTCTGGGGTTATAGTTCCCTCTCGCTTTTCCTCTCCAGTTCGCATTCCTTGCATTATCCGGTATTGGTCGAACTGTATAGTTTTGTCCGTAGTTCCTACTACTTGTCTCGAATGATGATACCAACTCAATCAATTCGGGAATAGAATTTGGCTTCGCAATGAGTAGGTAATGGTGTATGCGTTCTGTATAATGGGGTACAATCATGTTGATGAAATCCCTCTCACTTATGGGTGGCTCGATTAGTCTACTACTCTGTGCTTTAGTTAGTAAATAATCTACCATGCTTAGGTTTCTGCGTTCATCGTATTTGCCATTAACTAGGATAGATCTCACTTGGTTCTGAGTATTAGTACTCCAATACTTATTCAAAAATGCCCTTCTGAAATATTCAAAATTATTATTCTCTCCCAAAGTCAATCTTACCCATTGGAGAACCCTTTGACGTAAACCTTTACGAACGATTAGCTCGTCCGGAATTTGCTTCAAACGGAAATACTCCTCAAGGTCATTTAGATATTGTTTAGGATTATCAGCCGAGTTTTCCTCGAAATTAGGTACCCCTATCTCATTTAATAAATGGTAGTTTGCATTACTTGCATGGTTAGATGTACATTGGTGCCCTGAATTGAAATTATATGGGTCGGCAGCTGGACTTTGACCTCCATTTGCCTCCCTAAAAGTGGTGCTATTTTCACTAGGTGAGCTATCATCACTCTGTCTCACACTTATCCCAAGTCTACCAATAGAGCGTTTTAACTCCTTTACACAATTTTCATGCTCTTCAACCCTCTTCACAATTTCATGATGATTTGAGAGCTGATCCGTTATTTTTGACGAAAGTTCGTTTATCTTTCCCTGATCCTTTTCTACCACTGTTCTAAATTCTCTGAACTCCCTTTGAATGTTAGATTCTAATGTACTTTGTTTTTTTCTAAAGAAACATTTACAGCTCTTAAGTCATCATCCAATTGCTCCTTTATGGCTAAGCTGGTAAAACTTAATTCTGTTTCTACATCCTTCCTTAGTTTTTCTACATCGTTTCTTAGACATAGTTGTCCTGCCTTAATTTCTTGCACTACCTTCCCTTGCTGACTGAATTTGGAGTCCAATTGACTTTGTAATCGGGTGACCTGTTCACATAAATATTCCCTCATCTTCTGAGCTAATTCCCCTCTCATCTTCCTGTTTTCCTCTCTGACATATTCACCTATCTGTATACTCTGCTCATTTAATTTCCCTTCTAAATTTTTACTTTGTTCACTCAAATTTCTTTTTGACTCCTTACTCTGCTCCTTTAATTTCCCTTCTAAATTCTTACTTTGTTCACTCAAATTTCTTTTTGACTCCTTACTCTGCTCATCTAATTTCCCTTCTAAATTCTTGTTTATCTCGTCTATCTTTGTGCTCAAACGTTGAAGGAATATCATCAGCTGGTTTTGACCTGCGTCAATGACCTGCTCAATCGGTGTTTGCCTTTCCAGTCTAACTTCTACCTCTGCCTCACCCATATTTTCTCCATCTGGTGTCATGCTGACAATAGCCTCCCCATTCAGTTCTTTCAAATCTTCCCTTGACCTACTCAAGGACCTTGACCTTCTACCTCGCTAGTAATGACTTTACCCCCTCTCAATAACATGTGTTCACAAAACTCAGTCACTACTCTGCATGCCTTTTTGTTTGTTTTTGTATAAATGTTCCAAACTGTATTTTCTCATACGTTAATTGATGCGTTCCGGGTTCGAATCCTGGTGAATTTCTAGAAGCATGCTCTCAGCTGTTTTGTTGTCCCACGTAGGTAGACTAGAAGTTCGCGTTGTAATTATGTTCTGCTGTGCCCCTTTCCTCTGAAGATTCTTCGTCTATTCGTTGTTTCCTAGTCCTCCGTTTGTGCTGGTCTTCCCTTCGAGCTCCACGTTATGGCGCCAGTTTGCGGCCGTCACCTCCTCAGTCCGTTTCTGTTAGGCTTACCTTGATGCTTCTCCCGTTGGTTCCAGAAGTTCGCCGTGTGTTGGTTCTCTTCAATTTTATCCTCGGCTAGCTGCAGTAGTTTTCTTTAACCTATATAGGAGCATGGACTTATCCTCGGTAAAGGAAGCGTAGATCTCGGCTGGTGACATAGGAAGACATAGACGTGCTTTGTTTATGAAAAGATGACACTGCCGTTTCTTTTTATTCAATTGACACTCGTAGTATACAACACTGGTATTGCCGCCGTAAAATACTGTCCACCGCTGTTAAACTACGGCGCGGATATGACACGAAATTTAAATATGCTTATTATCTCTTTACGAGCAGCGGATCTTAGGTGTTTCTAAAACTGTCTTGATTCCCTTTTTGGCGCGATATCTCACACATCCTGCAGCATCTCTCCCTGACCACACATGACAAAAACTGTCTTGCTAAAACTGCCTCACTGCAATGCTAAAATTCCATGACAAACTGCCCCGGATTTGCTCCAAACAGATCCATTTATAGTCGCAGGCTTCTGGGGCTGCTTCCTTTCCTATTGGTCCATTTTTAGCGCCACTCGACGCGTCTAACTATTTCGAATAAACTTCCAGAGATCTCATTGGTGCAATTTTAATATAAATCGCGGCTTTTCCTACATTTACCGTTAGGCTATCTGTCTCGCTCACTTGGTCACGGCGAATTATCAAATAAAGGGACAAAGGCGTTACACGCTCGCTGTAGGAATAATGGCACAGCGACCCAAAGACATGTCATAAACTAGGTTTTCTGCCTTCGAAGGCACTATTCCTGTATCTAAAACATTTCGTCGTGGACAGTATTTTAACATAGCGCTTAAATTATTTACATTAAACCATTTATAACTCTACTAATATTAGTAACCTAATAGATACATAACGTTAAATCACCCTTCTTAAAATATACAAGCAGTATGAGAAAAAGATATTTACATAGTACGATTTAACATCAATAAAAGTTAATTAATAAATTATCTATAATTACAGTTCTTGGGCTCGGCCTAGAGTTGCCGTTTCAAACTCCTACTTCAAATTGGCTTACCATACGTAACAGCAACAAACCAGCAACCGAATTCACAAGACATGTATCTATATCCTATAAACATTTAGTGTTGTATGTTGAATAGTTTCCGAGATAATGCGGTCATGAAATTAGCAGAAGTAGCACTGGTGGAATAGGGTTCTTAATGAGCCGCTTCTTAAGCACCAATAGTGAGCCATATATTTACAAAGCATAATAGGAGTATATTAGAAATAAAATAGTACATCATAAATTACTATACCAGCACATCAGTTATTACCACAGTTTCCAATACAATAGCTCTCTGGTCCCGAAACATGTGGTGAATGGACTATTAGGCCTCGTCAGCATTCCGATAATTGAATGATCGACAAGCCACAAACCTCGCTGTGGCTTGAGGTTGCATCTTAGTTCTGACATAGATGGCATTTGTTCAAATTAATAGCAAAGGTATATGCAGACACTAGAGGCTTCATCCGAGGATTCTACGCAGACATTTCTGGATGCTCATTTCCACAGGGCTCTTTTTCCATTATTGCTTTTATTGTCCGGCCGAGAATTGAACGGGGCAAATTGATATGGGAAGCCACGAAAACCGCATGATGTACTGGAAATTGCGGACATTTAACTAACCATTTTAATGGCTTCTAATGAACATATGCTTTCACTTATGAACAACATAGAGACTAAAATGTACACACTTTTATACATTTCATACTACATTGCATCAGTAATATTAATGAGCGTATACATTATGCAATTGTGATTATGAATTCTACTCAGGATATTTATTCCCTAGGGGTGCGACTATATTAGGACGCTTCATATGAATATGTTGAAAACAAAAATGGAAATGGAATGTTAGATATGAACTATAGGGTCTTTCAACAAGTGTCCTATCTTTGAACTTAAATAAAACACGTTTTATAAATAATAGAGGTTGATTTCTTTTTTATGTTGTAACATAATTAATGTCATTACGTGTGGAAGAGAACATCGGTTAAGTGATCGCCGCGACTTCGTTGGGTTGCGCGTATACGGTTGACCCAACGTTCAATGGCAGAAGAACGTAAATTAGGTCCAACTTCACGAATAACACGCGTGATGTTATCCATAAGATCATTTACTGTTTCTGGCTTGTTGACATAAACTCGAGGTTTAATACAACCCCACAAGAAGTAATCCAATGGCGTTAAATCACATGACCTCGGGGGCCGGTTAACATCACCACCACGGGAAATGATGAAACCTCTGAACTTCTCCTTCTAAAGATAGATTGTTTCTAGAGCAGTATGACATATGGCAACATCTTGCCATACCATCCAATTGAGGCCCAAAATGGTCCCCTATAAGAGTCCGGTATCTTTCCCCATGGGCAGAGCTTCTCCATCGTCATCTTGGAAAAAATATGGACCAATGATTCCACCATACCAAAATCATTCAACTGGTCATTCGTCAACTTGCATTGGATTGTAATTCCTCCAATAACGATAATTTTGTTTCTTAACACAACCATCCAACCAAACCATCCATCCAAAAGTGTGCTTCGTCGCTGAAGATGATTTTTCGAAAAATTCCGGGTCAGCTTCTAATTGCTCCATAGCCCAGTCAGCGAATACACGGCGCAACCTATGGTCGTTGGGCTTTAGTTCTTGAGTTAACACCATTTTTAAGCGTGAAACTTCAGGTCCAGATGCAGAATTCGCCAAGTTTTGGTCGGTGAAAGTCCCAATTCTTGCGCTCGACGAGCAATTAGTTTGCTTCCGTTCTCGCGTACACTCTCACGAACGGTGCCTATGTTGTCGTTGGAGCGCTTACGTCAATTACGTACAGGCATTATTTGATCGCTGAAATAACCACCTCTTTTGTGGTGCGATATCACTTGGAATTCTCTGAGCGAGCAGGTGACGACTGCTGTGACTGTAGCGAGTGCACTATAGTGGAGCGACAGACTATCTTGTGTGGTGAACCGTCAGGCATGAAGAGAGTACGTCCTGCGATTTTGGCAGAACGTCCAGGACAAACAGAACCCAGTAGTCAACTCGTGTCAGCGCAAGCTGGCACGCATCGAAACTCACCTCCTGGAATCACATGACGCCACAGACAGCAGCTGCAACGACCGGCCCACGCGACTGGGAGCCCTAGAGGCCGCCATCGCTGGACTTCGAGAGCAGCACCAGCATTCCGAAGCCACTGTTCTTCAGAAGCTCCAGCTACTACAACAAACTAGATGAATGCAACACATTTATAGGCACGTACACAGAATCACATCTACTTCAGCAACCACACTCACAAAGACGCTACAACCGATGAAAACACACTTCACAATGCAAATAAATGTTCACCACAGACCCCCAGGTGACAGTCAGGGACTAGTGCCATGGCTGTCCACCTGAGAAACCAACCAATGCGCCTGACCGGCACCGCCGGCAGCAACCACATTGCGAGAATGACGGAGGTGCTTATGCGGGACTCCACCATCTTTACCTTTACTTACTCCTACTTACCACCTGTACTTCCTTAACCTGGCGAAATAAGCCAAATCTTTCTTCCATTCCAACTCTTCAACTATCACCCTTTTCAAAAAAAAAAAAAAACTAAGGAAGTGAAGGGGCGGAGAATTTAAATACTTCACCCTAGTGATGTGTCAGTGAAAATCGGTGATCTCCCAGTGAAGTTGAGTGCATAAGAGCTTAGAACGACAGTGAGAAGTGAGAGAGTGACGGTCGAAGGGGTTTAATTGCTGTTGTTTCACCACGTTTAGCCACTATTTTGAAGCTGTTTTCAGGCCACGCACGTAATGGATGCCAATTTGCGAGAGATTGTTTCTAGGATTGTTCGCCCCACGCACGGTATAAACTTTTCGGTGGTCTTCGCCACTTTATATAACTATTCTAATCTTATATATTTAAATATTACATATCTATTCTTCGGTTGCGTCTAATAATTTGCAGAGCACGTATCTCTTTAGCACGTCTGGTTTGACTAAAGAATAAGGCTTACACAAATTATAATTGTATTGTACATTTTTTTATTAATCCTTCACACGATTATATAACACTTTACTGATATATCCTACTATAGAGGTGTGAGATTATTGTTAATTACACTTTTGAACACGTAACTTCATTTTATTCTCACCACAACGAATTTTCATACCTCACACTGAACCCGTACCGTACCGAACTACTTGGTTACGCTTCCGTGCAGTGTCTACTTCCTGAATTTGTACATTTCCTCTATTTCTAGTTTTTGATTGGCTAAGCCTACTGCAATAAAATACTTTTATTTAACTTTTTGCTTTTCCAGTTGTTGAGTGGCTATTTATGAACTGTTTTAAATATTACATCATCATTGTTCCAAGAATCATTATTAGCCTTTTTAAACTTTCTAATTTATTGTTGCCTCAAGGTTACCTTATTATTAGCAACTTTCGGCTTCTACTTTGTAATTCTGTTTGCTACGGAAACAGCTTGCTTTTATTCTCACAGCTCCTACACTGTTAAACTACGTAATGCATTCACATAACACTTTTATACAGGTACATAATAATATAAACATAATGCAATGACTGTAATACACACTTTATATATTATACCATATTGCTTTAAGGCGGGCTGTTACTATTTTTTATATTATATAATTAGACTGATAGCATTTAAGTGATAAAAATACTGCCTCAAATTGCCCCCATTTAGAAATATTTAAAAATCAGGTTCTTTTTTTTTTGTCTTTTAAATTTTTAAATATTTTTTCTGAAAGTCTCCCGAAAGAAAGAAACAAACTTTTTATTGTAACACTTGCTATTTCTCACTGACACTATTTGTGTACCACGCAGGGGTTTTCACAACACTCGCGTAGCAGAATAGTTCCTCTGTTTTCCCATATGTTTGACACTTTTAAGGTCAATGATATGGTGTTCAATGACCTGAGTAAAGTTTGTTTACTTACTAAAACAGCCACTATAAATTATCCTATTCGCTAGATATTTAATAGTTAGTTAGGCATATTAACACTTGTTACCCTTTCATTTGCAACCTATTTCTTAAACATATTTATATTTCTAAAAATTTCTAACAATTTATATCTTATACATTATAAGTGTAGTATCTGTTCAGATTTATTATGTTTTGCTCACTAACAGTGGATTTTCTTCTATTACATCATTTTATCTATACTCCCTTTTATTTTACTGACAATTGGTTACATTTTGTAAAGGTATTATAAATAGTACCTTGCATTGTTTAAGTGATTTTTGCATTTTATACTTTAGTAATTAAATACTCATTTCTTAATCCTTTGTAAGGCCATAATTATTACAATTTATAGTTACATTTCTCTCCCCTTTTATCTTCCAGATACTTCATTTTCTTTTTTTGATTCTTCTTGTGCCACAGACTGTTTGCATTTGTACGGCTTCAACATTTGTTTGTGGAATCTTCCAATTATTTTATTTGTTTTATTGTTCCTTAGTTCGTATGCATCTGTTCCAAATATATTTATTATTTCATAAGAACCATGATAACTAAGAAACAATCTCCAATTTTCTTTACGAAGTTTATTTGACAAGCTTTTGTTCTTCACTAACACTTGATCTCCTATCGTTACTTTCCAAATTCTTCGTTTTCTTTCTTCATGTTGTATTTTTTTCTCTTCAGGGCCTTTGCTTGTATCTTTGAAAATGCTTACTTAAAAATTTCCTCTTTTTCTGGAAACTTAACTAATTGGTGTTCAATAACTTCTGGTATATTATGGCTCAAAGTATTCTATAACTTTCCATGGTGAAGTTCTATTGCTTTAAATTCTGTTACTGTATTTACGGATTGATTAAGTAGATTTTTAATAATATTTATGTATGAGTACCAACTGCTTAGCTTGTTATAACACACTACACGTAGATAATTTGAAATTTCTTTTATCTCTCTCTGTCTCTACTGGATTGGCATTAGGTGTATATCTTGATGAGAAATACTGTTTGACTTCCAAATCTTTGATTCCATTCATAAATTTAGAACTGGTCAACACTGATGCGTTATCAAAAAGTATAGCCTGAACTATTCCTTCCTCTGGGAAATATGATATTGTTAATTTGTTTAAACATACTGTGCTGGTTGCATTCTTGAGTGCATATATTCGTACATATTTACTGAATACACCATAGCATACAACTAAAATGTGTACCTAAATGTACTTACAGGCATTGGACCATGCAAACCTAAACTTAACAAACATCGTGGTTTATCTCTAATTACTGAGTTCGTTGTATATTCGTATGCCACATTAATTTATTTTGCCTTTTGGCAAAGATCGCAACACGATATGTATTTCCTTACTTTATGTCCTAGTTTAGAGATATATAAATTCTCCAAAATAGTTAGGGTTGTCTTCTCTGTACCTGCATGTATTAATCCCAGATGAAATAGTTCCATCACCTCTAATTCCATATTTGTTGGAATATATGTTTTCCACCTCTTTATCTCCTTTCTATGCTTCTTATATAATATACCATTTTTAACAGCGATTGCACTATTCTTTTCCTCTTCTATTTTCAGAGCATTTTCTTTCAAACTTACTTAATGTGTTTATCTTGCTCTTCTGAAACATGTTTAAATTGATTCATCAATTCTCTCTTCATTGGTATATCTGTCGTAAGCACTTTAATCTCATATTGTTGTCTTGAACAGCTTTCAGGAAATTGTTTCTTGTTGATTCTTAATATTAAATCACTGAATGTATTTTTTTACCTGGAATATGTATAATTTCTTCATCAAATTCCATTATAGCGAGAATCATTCTAGCTAACTTGCCACTATAGAACCTTCATTTCTGAATGAAAGTGAAGCTAATATGACCTGTATATATTTTCACTTTCTTCTGAAATATATATGTCTTAAATGTAAGTAATGAAAAATAAAGTGCTCCTATTTCTAACATTGTTACTGATGCATTTCTTTCAACATTGGTTATGCCACGTGAAGCAGTACTTATTACATGAAATGTGTTGTCATGTTCTCTTTACCCTAGTATTGCGGCATATCATTGACAAGATGCATCAACATACAACTCATAATCTAATTCATCCCTTGGACGTTCCAGCAGTATTGCATTTGCAAACAACTTTCTCAAAATATTTTTGTAGCCTTACTGTGCACTTCCATTTATTTGTTTTCTTTAAAAGCTGTCTTAAAGGTTCTACTTCTGTAGCATATCTTGGTAAAAATTTACTTTCGTAATTCCAAATTCCAAACAAGCGTCGTAGCTGTCGAATATTTTTAGGTGTTGGGATTATTAATATGGCTTCAAATCTTTCTTCATCTGATCAAATGCCTACTTCATTAATTAAATATCCCAAAAATTTGATTTCAGGTACACAGAATTTTGACTTTTTTATATTTACAGTCATGTCATGTTCATGTAATTTATTTAGTACATAGTTTACATTCCCTAAATGTTCCTCAAAGGTTTATTAGAAAATCATCAGTGTATCTGATTAAGAAATCAGCTGCTGTGTCACCAAAGATACTACGTATTGCTCTCAGGAATCCACTAGCACTATTCTTTAATCCATATGGGTTTACACAATACCTATACTCTAATCCGAAAATTTGAATGGCTGTATAATCATGTACTTTTGGACCTAGCTCGACTTGCCAAAATGAAGTTGTAAGGTCTATACAAGAGAAATATTTGCCACGTGATAACTTTGCTATTGTTTGTTCTATACTTTCGTTTTGAAAGTAGTCTGATAGCATGAACTTATTTAAATATCTTCCATCTGTAGTGATTCTTAAACTATTATAATTTCTTTACCGTCCAACAAACACTATTTATATATTGTGAATTGCTAAGCTCGATGATGTTAATTTCCAGCATACTAGCTATTGATTTTTTAGCTTTGTTTGTTAGGTTTACTGTAGGTTATTATATTTTCTTTTGAATGTTGGTACATTTTCTACAGTGAAAGTGTGTATATATGATGTACACCGTCCTGGAATTTCATTTCATTCATACCCATTGTCCTCTAGTACCTTCTTCATTATTATTTTTTCACGGTCATTCAGTATTATATTTGCCATCGGTATATCTGTATGTATTTTTCAGTTTTCTATCTTTGTTACATAGCTACTTTCTCCCTGCTCAAATACATTTTCTTCTACCAGCGACTTCTTTGTATAAGGGTTCCCCTTGGTATGGTCAGTTTTCTGTTTATTGAAGTTAAGAGTCAATAACCTTTATTTCCCTGCTTGCTTAGACATTTACAATTTGTATAAAGCATTCTTCTTCATATACTCATATTCTTGTTCCATTTTTTGTACCCTGCATACTTTGTTATATAAAAGACACGTAAATATTCTTTTTTTCTTTATTTAGTATTAAGCTGTCCTTTTTAAAATCAACTATCACAGAGAATTCTGTTAATACATCACATCCAATTATAGCTTCGCATATTAAGTTTGGAACTATTATAAACATGGTTGAAAAACTGAAAAAGCACTAGAGCCAGTTGTGAAAAAATAACTAAACATTCTCCATGTAAACGATAATTTGAGTTGGGGAAATGTTTTTGTAAAGTTTCGTGTCGCATCTTTGGAAGATAGTGAATTAAACATGACATACGAGTGGGAAATTTTGTTTGGAATTCAACACTTTCTCTACCTAATATATATGTCGTAGAGCATATAAAAATATGTTGGCAGTATTTCCGGAAGTAATGATGGTAGATTTTAACGGCCATGAATTTATTGTGAAAATCAATAGCATCTGTTTTTAATTAATCACAGTAGACAGAATTACTGTGTTCCTATGTGATGGCAACGTGTGTGTAAGAGCTCCCCGTAAGGGGGGGGGGGTTCCGACCCCTTCAGCTGCCGTGGTGCGGGCGCTGCGGACCCTTAGCACTCGTGGTACTTCTGATGTTACCAGAAGTACGCCGGGCCGAACATCTGAGCCCCTCCCGAAAGGGAGTTGTTCGGATTGGGTTGGACTCGGCGGGGCAGTGGTTCCCGATACCCATGGGTGATTGGGTACGCCTGGCTAAGTTAATTCCACCCAGGCGGGGTTGTGAGACGCCTCGAGACTCTCCGGCACCAGCCATGAGGGATAGCTGGTAGACGGTAGCTAGAAACTGTCGGCCCCACCGAGGTTGTTCGGTAGTTTCCCCCAGTAGAGGGCACCGCTCCTAATGGAAAGGCCCACGAGTTTCTCCTGGGTTGCGAGGGTGTGGTCCTGCGTTTGCGGACCCGGTCCCGTATTTACTGTGTGTAAGAGCTATAAGCTTGACCGTTCGAGATGAACAGTTCTGCTCCGGGTTCTGCTCCTGTTCGGCATTCTGCTCTCCAAGAAATGTGAGATATTGCGCCTCTGGTCGGAATTTTGTTTACGCTTCTGTTTAGAAAACAACACCAGAGTCTTCGTTAAGGTGGCCAGTTCGCTGAAGCTTGTACCATGTTCTGGTAGTCCAAAGAGGTATGTACCCTTCGGCGGTTTTTTAATACTGGCGGTCGGCTTTGTAGGAGCTTCACCTACCTCACTTTTATACAAAGATCACATAAAAGAAAAATCTGATAATTTGTTATAGATGCAAACGGAATAGCGACAGTCAGATTTTTAAGAACTGGATACTATATTCTGGCCTTATAATCAATCTCCTTCCATTACATCGTGAGAAAAATCTGAAAATCGATAGGACTAAGTATTAAACAATTCGAACCATTAATAACGTATATCTCAGAAATGGCTGATGCCATAAAAGAAGCTATTAAAAATACGTTTATTTTATAAAGATTCGTATGTTTTATGTAGTACGTTTCTGTTTTGTGTAGTACGTTTCTGTCTAACGCTTAAAGTGTACCAGATATATAAATGTATACAAAATTCTTTCCGGATGAAGAGGACTTCAAATTGCTATTCTCAGAAAACTTGATATGTACATTTTATTTGACGTGTAAGTATCTTAAGTATATGGTATTTTATTCATAATTGTTAGATAAATGTTTTTAAAAAATAAAATGTACGAAAAATATTTCATGTAAACGTGGTTTTGTGTGAGGGGATTTTGTTGAAAATCTTCTAGTCGCATCTTCGGAAGATATTGAAAATAAATACCAAGTTTGGGAATTATCGGATTATTTATTTTTTATTTATGCTGTTCATAGACGTGCATGCACACGCACACACAGCCATTTTTCTAAAAATGTTTTTTCCTGGGTTTAGAGGGCCTCAAGATATATATTTCTGGTGAAATCCCGACATCCCAATTTTCAGTGGAATAGAATGCTTCCTCTACTTAACTATAAGTAGTAGAGAAAGAAAAAAATGTTAGAGGCAATAAGAACAACTGTAGGAAGACGTATGTGAAAGAGAAAACAATGATAGAAGAAAATAGAGACCAATTAGGAAGAAATAAAGAATGAGAAAATGAATAAATAAATAGTAAATTAGTATCTAAATAATATAATATGCGAAACTGAATGTTGTAATGAGTAAAATTTATATAGGAAGCTGGCTAACAAAGAAGGTTAAATAGCAACCAGACCACGCAGGTATCTGGAAGAAACCCAACACAGGGATTAGGCTAATCAGGCGGTGACGAGTACAGGGATTAGAATAAAGAGAGAAAGAGAGAGTTTAGAAAGAGAGAGATAACTCCGAATTCCCGAAATATTCAAGTTTTTTTAAGGTAAAAAATACATGAATAATTTTATTTTCATAAGACGCCAAACACACTAACCAATGGAAAACCACATTACACATTAAAACGGTAAAATTAGCGCCTGTCTCACAAAGTATGGAAGACGAATACTTCTGAGAAACGTTTCTCCAACTCCGATCTTTAAGAAGTCCACTTCACATCGGCCGGTGTGGGTGGGAAGCGTGTCAACTCGGATGTAGATTGGACTTAAATCTTCACAAGTGAGGCAGTATTTTTAACCCTTAAATAATTCCAGTCTAATTATGTAATACGTAAATTCAATAACAGCCCGCCTTGAAGCGATATGTGTATGTAATAATTTGTCAAATGTATGTAACAGTCATTGCATATGCTTATATTATGGTATCCATGTGTAATAATGTTATGTGAATGTATTACGTAATTTAATAATGTAGGAGCTGTGAGAACAATAAGTTAAACGTTGCTAACAATGAGGTAACCTTGAGGCAATAATGAGTTTGAGAGTTTAATAGAACTACTGCTGATTCTTGGAAGCAATAATGTAAGTTTAGTGACAGTTTATAAAAATAGCCAATCAACAACCAGAAAAAGCTTTAGTTAAATGAAGATATTCTATTGGACTAGGATTAGCCAATCAGAAACTGAAAAGTAGAAACTTTTACAAATTTAGAGTTCAGTTGCCTGCAGACAGACGTAAAAAGTGTCCTCAAGAAATATAATATGTATTTGAGTGAGACGAAAAATAAGTTTACGTGTTAAAAAGTGTAATTAATTAATACAAAGAATCTCACAGCTCTCTATATCAGTGAAGTGTTATTTGAATCGTATCAAGTATTAATAAAAGGAGTGAAGTAAAATTATAATCTGTGTAACCTACATTCTTGTCACACCACAACCCTGCTAAGAGAATCGTGTCTCTAAAATAAATACTGACGCAGCCGAGGCAAACATAAATATATAATATTTAAAGAAACAGTTTAAATTACAAAGTTAATGTTTTTAAACTTGGGGCAAAGGCCACCTAAAAGTACATTTGTGGCGAAGCCTACCATACGTGCGGTTGCAAACAAACTTCAAGTTCGGCTCCCCAACAGTTGAAATATAATACAACTACTACAATAATACACGTACTTCACAAGGTAGTACGGACTTGGCGGGAAATAGTATGTAACTCGGGGGAATTATAACCTAGTCAAAATGATTATAATATGTAATTAATTATCAGCTTCATTATTGTTAATTTAACTGGACTAATCCAAACAGTAACATGTGATACTGAAATCGCATTACCCGACACGAGATAAAGGTTTAGCTAGGGGAATGTAGGCAATTTAGGGCAACAACAGCGACGAGAAAAGAAGACAAGCAGCGAACCTCGCGTCAGTATCCCGGACTTCAGTAACACATACCTATTTTGAATTACCCCACTCTACTACAGCTTGTAAGAATATTAAGGATGGCAATTAAGATATATTCGACGTAGTTCAGCTCGCAGGAGTTTCTTATGCAATGATGATTTTTAATAGCAAGGGTTATACTATTTAATCGTGATCCTGTTGCATGTAACAATATTAGTTGAATAGGTTAAAAACTTTTGCCAGTTATGTATTTTTCTTCGAGAGTCACAACATAGAAAGACGTACCTGTTAGCGTGTCTTTCCAGTTCTCATTTTTTCTTATACCTAGTGGCGTAGGGGATTTCCCGTTTCTGTCCCCTGTGGTTAAATTCATAAATCAATATTGCCACACGGTGTTATTTCTCTGGTAAGGCTCTAATTTTGCCCGGTGTAAAAGGCATAGCATAGTAAAATTAAACTTCCATATTTAATGATTGGTTACCACTGTGTCTACAATGGGATCCAGCTTTCAAGTAACAGTTTGAATCAGATATAGTTAATAAAATTAAGGGGATGCACCGCTAAAATTGCTGTTTCTAAACTATCCATCCAATTTGAATGAAAGTGTAACCATGTTACATAGACATAACCATTTTATGAATTTCAGCTCAAACTCTTTATTAGTTTTCCAGTTATTAATTTTCAAAGTATAAAAGAATGGTACAGGCAAAAAGCTCCACACGATGCAATTTAAAAACAAAGATATTTTTAAAACGTTAATGTTGCTTCTATGTTAGAAAACTACGAACTTGTCATATAATTTTGTCGGTTAGATTTTTTTCTTAGTTATAGAGAAAAAAATCTTTAAAGCTTTGTAATTGCATTTTTTTATACTTTGTATACATTGGTATGTTAAAAAATTTGTAAAGCAATAACTATTTATTGCGCCGAAAAAATATATGACAGTTTTATTTATTTGTGTTTCTCAGATACTCATAAACATTTTCCATATGATTGGATGAAAACTGTATCGTGTGTACACTTTAAAGATCAGAAATGATACAAAAAGGAAATGTCTTAAAATCAAGTTTTAAAAGCATAAACAGCCAGTAACCTAGTGCGCAAGAGAATTTGAAAACCTACGATGCTGAAACGTCCACTCCGTAAAAAAAAAAATATCTAACGTGTTACACTCACATAAGTTTCTCTGCTCTTGTTCAAACTATTTTTACAAGCGCTTATTATCCATCCATTTCATGTTAGTCGATAAACATTTGTAGAGATTATCTTGTTGTAAATTTTCTTGTAGGTGCAAAGGGAATATGGTAGGCATTAAGCGATAACAAAACCTTTTAAGAGCTGGTTGCTATGTGAGCGTTCCATTTTGTTTGCATGTCTAAGAATAAAAAATCTGATGTGTTATACTGACATGACTTTCTCTGCTCGTGTAAAAACTGTTTTTACAAACGCTTATTCTCCATATGCTTCATGTTGATCGAGATATTGAGATGTTATTCTTATTGCTAATTTTCTTGTAGATGCAAGGGGAACTGGTAGGCTTTAAGCGATAGTCAAAATTTTAAGAGCTGTTTGCTGTGTGGAGTATTCCATTGACTTTTCATTAGCAGGACAAAAAAATGAATAACGAATACCATTTGAGAATAAGTACAAGTATTGGAAAATTTAAGGGAATAACAAGCAATATCTCGAATATGGTTCACTCAACAACAAAAATGTATATGACAATAACTGTGTATTTTAACGCGATCTACATTTCTTGTGTAGTAAAATTTTGTTTATCTCTTATGGTTTACCAGTTATGCAAAAGTCGTTCACAATGAAGAATACTTTTGGATACATTCCCAGAAAATTCGAGATATACATTTCATTTATCATAAAATATCTTAAACTTATGATATTTTAATAAAAATCGTTAGAGCTATTTTTGAGAAAATTAAAATTTTCAAAAAATGTTCCCTGTAAAGCGTAATCTGGGGTGGGGGGATTTTCATGAAAACCTTCGTGTCGCATCTCTGGAAGATACTGAACCTAAATACCAAGTTTGGTGTTTATCCGACTGTTCGTTTCTGCGTTATGCTGTTCACAGGCACACACACGGACATGTTTCCAAAAATGCATTTTGGATTCAGGGGGGTCTTTCCGGTGACATCTCTGTATTGAATTTTTGTGTGGAATACAATACTTCCCCACTTACTATACGTAGTAGAGAAAGTAAAAATGAATAACGAATTTCCATTTGAGAAAATGTATAAATATTGGAAAGTACAAACAAATAACAAGGAATATCTCGAAAATGCTTCACTCCACAAAAAGATGTATATTGTATAAACTGTGTGTTTTAACGATCTCTACTTTTTGTGCAGAAAAATTTTGACTATCACTTACGGTTTACCAGTTATGCAAATGCTATTCAGAAAGAAGATTATTTTTGGGGACATTCCCAGAAAATTCAGGATATACATTTTATTGTCATAAAATATCTTAAATATATAATATTTTAATCAAAATCATTACCCATTTTTGATAAAATCAAAATTTCCGAAAAATTTTCCATGTAAAGGGTACCTTCGTGTCGCATCCTTGAAAGGTACTGAACCTAAATACTAAGCTTCATATTTATCTGAGTTTTCGTTTTTGAGTTATGCTGTTCACAGGCACAGACACACAAGAACCTTTTTATAAAAGTGCATTTTTGGTTTCAGAGGGTCTCAAAACATGTGTTTTCGGTAGAATCTAGCTATCGCATTTTTATGTGTAATGCAGTATTTCTACTACTTACTTTACGAAGTAGAGAAAACAATAAAAGTGATCTAAAAACAACGTAAAATCTTTTGGGAACATAAAGACTTTTGTTTTTTAGATTTTTTAGATTTTGTGTTAATTTCAGTTTTACATTGTTTTGATTACCTCTTTGCTTGTACATTTAAATTCATTTGTACCACCAAGAAAAGAGAAATTCATTTTTCTTAATTTTGTTGTCTTTCTGATATTTGTACAGATGTTTATTTCATAAATAATATTGATCATATTCAGACTCGAAAACACACTTTGATATATCTAAACTAAAGCAGCATATGTTAATTACAAGATTGGCTATACATTGAGGCGGTATTTTTAACACTTAAATGATATCAATCTAATTATAAAATATAAAATATAATAACAGCCCGCCTTAAAGCAGTATGTGTATGTAGTAATGTATAAAATGTATGTAACAGTCATTGTATTATGTTTATATTATTATGTATATGTATAATAATATTATGTGAATGTATTACGTAATTTAACAATGTAGGAGCTGTGAGAATAGAAAACTAAAGTTGCTAACAATGAAGTCACCTTGAGGCAACAATAAATTAGAAAGTTTAATAAAGGCTACTAATAGTTCTTGGAACAATAATGTAATATTTAAAGCAGTTTATAACTAGCCAATCAAAAACGAGAAGAAAGCTTAAGTTAAATAAAAGTATTCTATTGGAGTAAAATTAGCCAATCAGATACTTGAAATAGTGGAAATATACGAATTTAGGCGGTAGACGCCAGACGCTACTAGACAGCGTTCCAGAGCAGTTCGCTCGATACGTATTCAGTGTGAGACAAAAAAATTCATTACGGCGTGAATAATATAAAGTTTTCGTGTTAAAAAGTGCAATTAATTAATGAATCTCACACATCTATAATATGATTCATCAGTAAAGTGTTATTTAATAGTGTGAAGGATTAATAAAAGGAGTGAAGTAAAAATTATAATTTGTGTAAGCCTTCATTCTTTAGCCGTACTACCACTGCTAAAGGATACGTGTTCTAAACATTATTACTGACGCAGCCGAGGCATACATATATAACATTTAAATAAACATTAAAATACAAAATTTATTTTTTAAACCTTGGGGTGAAGGCCACGGGAAAGTTTGTATCGTACGTGGTGCAAACAGCAACAATAATCTACTTAAAGTTTGGCTCTCGTACGTGGGGCTACAACACTCTCAACATTCCTTCTTGAAATTACATACAATCACATACTTAAATTAGGCTTTAGCTTCCGTTCCCTTTATAATCGCAAGCATTCAAAGGGTTAAAAATCACCCTCTGTGTGTATCCGTCAATTGTATCCCTTGCTTAGCTTACTCCTCTTTCAGAGAATTGTTTTCAAGATAAATATTTACCTTACATACTCCAATCACACCTGAAATAATTAAATGCATTTGTGAAACCATAGAAAATATTATTTGGTTATATAATCAGGATATTAAGAATAGAAGGCAGAACACTGCAATAAAATCAGTGTTTACCGTTGAAGCTATCGCTATTAAATAAATTCATTAAGCACTGCGGAGAGAATTAAATATTAGAGAATCAGTGATCCAGACTTCGGGCCTAAACGTAAAGACAAACCATTCAGAAAACTTTTGTGTTACATTCACATGACTTTCTCTACTCTCTATAGCTTATTAGTGGTACGCAAGTTATTCTTATGAAGATTCACTTTCCTATCTACTTTATTTTAATCGAGACAAACCTTTCTGGAAATAGCTACATTTCGTTATAGATACAAAGTGAATAGCGATAGGCAAATGGATGCTATATGCTGGCCTTAGAATTCCGTATTGTTTCCGTACAATCTCGAGAAACAAGTGAATGTTGAGAGGACTTTAAAGAATGATAGAGCATTGAAGAATTCGAACCATTAATAATGAATATCTCGGAAATTGCTGATGCACAAAAAACCGTATTGGAAATAAATTGTGTGTTTTAAAGAGGTCAATATTTTTTGTATTGTATGTTTTAGTCTATCGCTTAAAGTTAACACAGTATATAAGGTTATACAAAATTTCTTCTGAATGAGGAGGAGTTCATAGGCTATTCCCAGATTCAATATATACGTTTTATTTATTTGACATGCACCAAAATATCCTCAATATGCATTATTTGATTTAAAATCCTTAGAACAGTTTAAAAAAACTCAATGATTTCGAAAAGTTTTATACTTAAAGGATAGTTGTGTTGGGTGATATTCTTTAACACCTTTGTCTCGCATCTTTGGATCATATTGAACTTAAATACCAAGTTTGTTGTTTATAAAACTTTTTATTTTTGTGTTATGCTGTTCATAGGCACACACACAGAAACACATATGGACGTTTGTCTAAAAATGTTTTTCTAGGGTTCAGGTTGCTTCAAAACATACATTTCAGTTAAAATCTCGTTATAGAATTTTTGGGTGGAATGCAATACCTCTTCTACCTACTAGGTGCGTGGAAGAGCCATTAAAAAGTGAAAAATGGTTATGATAACCATAAATGTGCACCGTAGCAGAAAATTGTTCTCTTTTACGTGTACTGTCCTCGATATCCAAACCCAGCATTTTGTGTAGTGAAACAAAACATGTATTCTTTTAGGCGTATTATTCTCCATTTTACTAACTGCAGTAAAAATGAGGTTTATTTGTTCCTTTAGTAAAGCTCACCTAAGGAACTTTGACTTAGAGGCAACCTCGGCTAACGGAGGGAGAGAGAGGATTCCTAAAGTCAGGTGAAAATATTTCAGAAACTTGTGTTGAAGTGTGAGACTGAACTTTTAGTGCAAACGTAAAAGAGTTTGGTATTTTTGTGTATGGGAGTGTTTCCCAAACACTTGAAACAAAGACCTCGAAGAGGCAAAAGTGGGTCATGATAATGCCTGTCAGGTGAGGTGAAATCAGGCTCCCTTTACATAGGAAACAAAGGAGTAACGTCAACAAGATTTATGGAGCATTAAACGAAAATTCCCGGGGGAAACAAAGCTTTACTTATAAGTTTTGTTTCTTCTCATTCATTATTTATATTCCAGCTCTTCGAAACGTTACAAGGAAATGCATATTTATTAGGAACTTGCTAAAGGAAAAGCATTAAATTACTCTTATCTTGCAAATAAAATTTAAGTTCACAACTTCATTACATACGAGGTAAGAAATGTAAGACTTGTAACTTTTATAGGGAAAACAGTATTTATTTCATGCAGAGGTCTTTACAGCTCTATTTTTAGAGCTTTTTTATTTTTTTTATTTTACTTTCACAACCGCTACCTATAGTAGGTGTTCAACGTCAATATTTAGCCGGGATTACATGTTATCTTTCAAACATTTTCAATAAAATTCGCCTACATCAATCTATCCTCTATGCCAGCCCGTTGCACTTCTGCTCGGCTTAGTGAGAGTACTCACGGCCACGATATGAGTGCGTTTGTTGGGAAGAGGAACTAAACACTTATGGAACAAGTGGGCGGGACATCGAAAGGACAGGAGGTAAAGAAGATATCAGCAATTCCGATTGCATTTACTAGCGAGGATGAGGCCTGCAAATGTAGTACTGTTTTCATTGTGCAGCTGTGCAATTGCCCATTGCCTCGCTCCTCACGCCCCTCTGATTCCTAAACCTTGATGTTAGGTAGTCAAAGAATAGTGACGCCCTCCTCCAAGCGCACTCATATCGTGAACGACTAGTGTGCAACAATAGTGCTCGGAGCCCGGCTGGAGGGGGATAACGGATAGCCAATGCAATACTGGGCAAAGGTCAAGTCCTTGAGGTTATGTCTTTCTCATATAGGTCACTATGTCAAACTGAGGAGGCCCGTTGACTATTTCGTGGGATGAACCGTTTCTATTTATTGAAAAGGACGGACTCCACCAGTGTCTTGTATGTACAAATATGCTGAATACGACGAGAAAACGGAAGTGCAGCGTAATTATACAACACTTTATTCAGCCGTAACGACAGCTTGTCACAGTGCCGAGCTGTATTGCTTGCTGCAGACAGACTCCTGCGAGGCGAGAATATTCCGCTGCTCATTGGCGCATATCCAAGCTTGAACAACCTGCTCTATACGGAATATTTTTCTAAACCTTTATTTTCTCAAGGTATCTAATTATTTTGATGAAAACACCGTATATTTAACATATTTATATGAAAAGTTCACAGGCTGTTCCCAGTCCTGGTATGTAACTGGTTATAACTGGTTAAGTGATACACAAAAACGTACTACACAAAATATGGAGATCTATTTAAATCACACACTTAATTTAAAATAAGCTTTAGTGGGATCAACCAAAGCCGAGATATCCGTTATAATTGGCTTGAATTTTCCAATACTTTTGTGCTTTTTTTTAAGTGTTGTTGCTATTCAACTATTTCTCGCGATGTAATGGAAATTGTATGAAATTTCAAGTTAAGCATCAAGTTGCATCTCATTTCCAAAGGCACAAAGCATCTTCCATGCGACGGGCCACTTTGATTGCGTTAATATGCTCTTATAGTTTGCCTCGGCTAAGACTCGTTTTCTCAGGCATAAGCTGTATGAGCTTGGTGTTTTAATAAGTGAAACTTCTGCATATTTACTAAACATATGGAACATTTAATGGAAACGTACCTTTATATTTATTCCTATTGTGATGCACCATCTCTTATTCAGTTGTTAATTACACATATCCCGAATCTTAGCAATTTACTCACGATATTGAGAATCCTATCCGTATTTCGATACCTTATTTGACCCTTGTGCATAATGTGTGGTAGGTCGTCGAACTGTGTGCAAAATTGCATCAGCGCCTGTCCGTGTACATGCATTTCAGTTTTGTTGCCTAAGTCACGCCTATATTCTTTCATTTCCATGTAGTTATTTTAATAATCATATTGGCGAATTTTATTTTAATATTTTCAATTGGCTACAAAATTACGCTCCCCTTAAATCTTGAAGCTACTCACCAAAGAAGTCTTAAAAATATTCAGTCTTATTTGTAGCATCATACATGCCATGTTCTAATGTCTTCACGGTGGCTGAACTCGCAAGAAATAATTGCAAATATGTTTCCCTTTTATTGTAAACGGCTTGGAGACTGCCTGCCAGCGACGGTTCTTACTGCTGATTATTACCTCAAAGGTGTACAATAAACTTGTTCTGCTTGTAATAATTATTTCCACCATTTGTTTGGATTTCAGTATTCAACATATCGTCAATCTATAGGATTATGTTGTTAAGGCTGAACTACTCTTGATTTACCACACTAATTTCAGCATGTTTCCTGAAACAAATGTTTACAACAATGTTTAACTTTTCTATTTATTTTGTGTTTAACTTCCATAGTGTTCTTAGATACTAGGAAACAATTACTCTCACACAGAGTATGCGTTCTAAGTTTTTATTTCAAATGTTTTATGATCCAGTCTTTAAAAGCTAAATCTCTTCAGTACTGTGGTTGTAATTTTTTAAACTGAATACAGTTTAGCAGTGCTGGATGAAAATGGGCTTGTTTTGTACTAACATGCTTTTAGTAGCCTTCCTGTAGACGCTTCAGCCAGGTAAGTGTTGCAACAGAATTTGTTTGAGTAACCTCATAAAATTGGTTTTGCAATTGGCTTGACAATTAGATTGTCTGCTTTTAGGGAAAATGATCAACTCAGGTGCATGAAAAGTTGGACGCGTCGAAATATTATGTAAATCTTGCTGACACCGCTTGCGTCAGTGGTGGGCGAAGCACACGGTCAGCATATTTAAACTTAGAGTTTTTGGACGGCTCGGGCTCTGCTTATCACGACTCTGGGAATTCTAACTCGAAACCTGCCGACTTTCGGCCACAGACGTTGCCACCTGAGCCATTCCGCTCGGTGCTTCTCAACGTTAATCTACAATTGCAATAAAATGTATTTCAGTTCCCGTGGACTGGAAGTTTACAACTGTGTTTGACTCAAAATGTGTGTTATGAAGCCCAACAATATATAGGTTACAGTATACGAGAGGTTACTGAAGTACAATCTGGTGGTATTCCGGTTTCTAAGCTCCATTCATAACCGGCAACTCCTCCGCAAATACGCACCTGTTACATGTATTGGGAAGATAAGTTATATCGCATCTGTTATGCTGGCGACTTGTTATTTCTCTTTATTTATATCCGCTTTGACTACTAGGTCATATCCGACTTATATCCATACACACGAGTGCAATAATAATACATTGTATACTTTACATTGATTAAATAGCTAAACAATTATAATACATTGTTACAAAGATATTTTACATTAAGTCTTGAACACAGTTAGAAGGAATAACTTATTACCTATTATATAGTTTTATTTGATGTGATATATTTAAATCTTGTTATACAGTTTGATGTCCTTCAAGAGAAAAAATAGTGTTTTTAAAATGAGCAGGGTTGTGTAAAGCTAAAAGTATATTTTCAGGGATGTTATTTCTTCTTCTCCCCATGGTATAACTTCTGCATTTAATGATGAGGTGAATTAAATTAACCTGAGTTTTATTTATGGACGCTCTTTAACTACTATGGTCCTTAGCGTTCCATTCTATGTTGGGCGTGAAAGATCGGTAATTTTGCTCAGAGGCCTCTTTATCAGGCTTGAGGTTCTTTTACGTACCGTAAATCTACGGCAGGGGACCACCGACTTTACTTCCCTTCCGAAAGAAGCCACGCTAATGATTTTTACGCCCGAAAAAATCCATCGCCCTCCGCCGGGTTTGAATCCGCGACCTTGGGAACTAGAGGCTAGCACGGTACCACTAGTCCACAAAGGACGACAGTGATGAGGTGTTCGACGGTGATACGGCAATTGCAGGTCTTGCAGTGAGGAGCATTTTCTTTGGTGAGTAAGAAAGAATGGGTTAGGCATGAATGGCCTATTCGTAAACGTGATATGATCAACTGATCTTTTCTTTCTAGCGTCTGCAATGTGCAGGGTTTTGTGGAACCTTTCCTAACTTGCTTGATGTTTTAATGCTTCAGTCTTGCTTCCATTTGACAGATGGTTTATTAAAAAAATATCTTTGATCATCTGTGTAGGTCACTGGCAATTCTTCCAGTAGGAAAGTTGCTATTTTGGCCTCCCTGTCTCCTTCCTCATTTCCTAACATTCTCCATTGGGACGGAATCCAGAAGAATATAACTTGATTATTTGTAGTAATTTGGTTGTAAAGCCTTTGGATATCTTGGATTAATGTTAAGTCAGTAGAGCGGTCTCGGATTCTCTGAAGAGTGCTTAGTGAATCAGATGGATTTGCACTGTATTTATGCTGCGCTGTGGCAATGTAAATCAAAGCTTGTTTGATAGCATAGAGCTCAGAGGTGAAAACAGAACAGCTTGTAGTTAAGTTTAGCATTCGGAGTAATTATAGCACATTTAACCTCCAGGAAGGGGGGAACATGATCTCTAGTCATTATTGGAGGTATTTTAATATTAAGTTCATGTATGATTTTTTTCAAATCTAAGAATAAAATGTATTGGCTGACCTGAATTCTTTGGCATACTCGTTTTTCTCTTCCCAAAGAAGTGTATCACTGGGCTTCTGAGTTGGGCCTTGCAGCAGTCTTTATAGCGTATTTTAGACATTGTGCTATTCTACGTACTTCTAATGACGGCTCTTGAGCTTCCATTTGTAAACTAGAAATAGGACTGGTTCGGTATGCTCTTAACGAAATTCTTAGAGCTGCTGTTTAAATGGAGTTGAGATTCTTGAGTCGTTTTCCTGGCAGTCATAAACAATGGCTCCGTAATGAAGTTTGGATCTGATAAAATCCTGGTATGTCCGTATAAGTACATTGAAGTCTACGTCCCAATTTCGGTTTGCTAGAGCCCTAAGAGTATTTAAACGCTTAGTGTATTCGTCTCTTAATGCGAAATATGTGATTTGCAACTAAGTGTTAGGTCGAACGTTAACCCTAATATTTTTACACTTTTTACAACTTCAGCATTTGTGTTTTCAAGGTATAGTTCTGGATTAGGGATTTTGGTTGCAGATTTTGAGAAGCATGTATATTTGGTTTTCGTTTTAGATAATTTAAGTCCAATATATTGGATCCAGTCTTGCAGATTATTTAATGCTTCTAGGAGAAGTGCTTCTGAGCTTGAAGTGCTTTCCCCTTGCAGAATAAACATCATTTGCAAAGAGGAAATCTTTAGTTGGTGGTTTGACTTTGTCAGAATATCATTTATGGCGATTAAGAAATGTATAGGGCTGATGGTTGAACTTTGAGGAAGACAGTTATAGATATACTTCTTCTAATAATGTATTATTATATCTTGCTTTAAGTACAGGATTTTGGAGAAAATTGTGGATGAACTGGAATATGTATCCTTTAACGTCAAAGTCTTTTAACGATTTCAGTATATGGATATGTTGGATTTTATCGTATGATTTTTCTATATCAGGAGTTACTACTATTGCATGTTGGTTTTGTAAAAAAAACATTTCTAGTTTCCGTTTCCAGTACTAGGAGATGGTCAGCAGTTGAGCGGAAACGACGGAAGTCGTTTTGATAACTTGATATGAATTTACCTTTCTCCAGTTTGCAAACAAGTGTTTTGTTTATTATTGATTCAAACATCTTGCACATAGTAAAAGTGAGAGTTATAGGTCTGTAATTTTCAGCTTTAGGAATTTCTGTATGTAGTTTTGGAACAGGAGATATTAGGCAGCCCGCCACAGATGAGGAATTAGTCCAAAGATGATTGAATATCTCTAGTAGGTAAATTAAACCTTCCTGTGGAAGAATTTTAACATTTTAACTGGATGATTTGCTACTTCCTGGTGTTTCTTGGGGTTCCATGAGAGAAATTTTACCATTATAGTTTACCAGCTCTCTTCAGTAGGGCATTGTGGTAAGCTATTTCCAACTGAGCTGACACAGCTTTTCTGTTAATGGCGTCTTGTCTCGAAATTGCTGAAAAATATTGAGGCAATACATTGGTCACTATTTTTGCATAGCTACCAATACATTAGTCGCTAGTTTTGAATAAAAATAGATATGGTTAGTTGCAGGTTTTAATATTCCAATATTTCGGAATCCTGTGTACCATCCTGTTATTTTGCGAATATTGCACCATAGAGCTTTTTTAGATGTTTGGTGATTCATAGATGAAACGAATTTTAACCAAGTTTCTTTTTTGCTGAGATTTACTACTTGATGTGCCTTTGCCCTTAATTTAATAACTAAATTTTATTTTCTGTTACGGGTTGATGTTTCAACTTATAATAAGCTTTATTTTTTGCTGATATAGCCGTTTTGCAGTTTTCGTTCCAACAAAAAATGCATTTCTTTAAAGTTACTTTTTTCTTAGGTATATAGAAATCAGCTGATAGGAGTATAACATTTGTAAATGCATTTACTATTTGGTTTACACTGGGTTGGTGAAACTTCTGGAGTGAGGTTAACTGACGCAACTGATTGGAAATATATGTCTTAAATTTATTCCAATTTGCATGTTGAAGATCCCATTTATATTGCTGAACATATTTAATTGAGTGTTATTAATGTGATTCGGTATTGTGGGGTAGTGATCACTGTTGTACAGTTCTTTTGACATTGTCATTCATAATTTTTGAATATATCTGGAGTGCTTAAAGTTAAATCTATAGCATTTGCAGTGCCATAAGAAATGCTAAAGTGAATTGGAAAAGAATAATTTAGTAAATTTAGGTCTTGGTCTTCTATAAATGGTTGTAGTATTTTACTTCATTTGTTGATCAACTTAGTACCCCATATAGAGTTGTGACTATTAAAATATCCTAAGAGGATGAAAGGCTTAGGTAGTTGCTGCGTTAGTTGTTATAGTTCCTTGAGAATTAGTGGAGTTTTGTTCGGTAAATAAAGGTTGCAGATCGAGATTCGAGAGAAACTGCGGCCGCTTCAAGTTGAGTGTTAAGGATTTATGTGCGAAGTTGTATTTAATATAGACAGCTATACCTCCACTAGCATGAACGCAGTCGTTTCTATTCTTGTCGAAAGGAAAGTATCATAGTAAAGGAGAAACATATTCTTGTTTGAAATTTGTTTCTTGAATACAAATTATATTAGGATCGTGTTTGACAATTAAAATTTCTAGAAATTCATAGTTGGCATAAAAGCCATTAATATTCCTGTAGCAGTTTCATTTTTGGGATGAGAGTTTAGGTAGATCAGATCGGAGTATTCTTGCTATGCGAGATACTCTAGCTTTTATACTACGATCTTTGAGGTGCGTATTTAGCGTATGTGAAAGGTGTTCCAAGTCTGAGGTATAATCAAGGACTACAGCGTTGTCGTTTGTTTTCTGTTCGTTACTGCTACTTTCTGATGAGTAGCAATCTACCTCAGTTTCACTATTGGATATTAAGCTTATTATCTCAAGTGTTTGCATAATAAATGAACCACTTGTATACGACCTCGGTCTTTTAATACCTAGCTGCTTATTGGAAGATGGGCCAGTTTTAACTTCTTGGGTGGAATTTAATTTTTTTGTATAGTTTATGGAATATTTAGGGGAGTGGTTCTGGAGTGAAGGAAAATCTGTACTATTGAGCTTTCCTTCCACTTTTTGTGCTTCATCTGGTTTGTCTTTTGGAACTGATGCACATCCCTCAGCTAAGTGACCTATTTGCTTGTAGAGAAAGCAAGTGGGATATTCTGAGGAGACATATACCCGGTATGTTGTATCTTCAAAGGCAATTTCTAACTTTTCAGAAGTTTCTCAAAATCTGTGGGTGAGATGTACATTTACCTGCGAAAATTCAAAATGTGAGAACATCCCCGTTCGGTAATTCCTGATTTGATATAGTTAATTTGGGAAGTAGGTTGTACTCATAAATCCAATAGCTTTTCTTGAATAGTGTGGTTAGGTATGACATGACAAACGTTCGATAGAATAACTCTTGTGTTCTTGGTAATGAGAGATCTAAAATCTAGAACAGTGTCATTTATTATGACTGAATTATACTTTTGGATCAGATCATTTACGATCTTCTTATCTGATAGAAACATATACATTCTACCATTTGAAATCCCAGATACAAAAACGTATGTTAGAAAGATCTGTTAGTTTACCAATTGCTAAGATGTAGTCTTTAAGCATTATAGCATCATTAGATTCTATCGCTATATTTTGATCTTTGTTAGTTGCTGTATGTGTTGTTGATGCATAACTACGAACCTTAGTTTCAGTAGCTAACCCCGAACAACTGTTAGGTTGAGCATTACCTTCCATCTTGAACTCCTGTAATCAGCAGCCAAGGAAGAAAAGTTGTGAAAACAGCAAAACACGGCTGGAATCCAATTCTGCTTCTTCTTTTAGGACGGCTATTGTTTAAATCGAATTAATTTACACTATTTTAGCGTGTAATTAAGCAATTTTATGATAATTCATCAAAATACAGATGTAAACTCACAGAACGACTTAGTCATCATGACCTACCATGGTGGCGACTTGTTTTTATATTCCCTGGTGTTCAAACTTTACATTATTTGCTCAAGAACTGACGCACTGATTATAATATTAGTTATATTATTATAATTTAAATTAGTTATAGCTGTATTAATTACGCTAAATATACGACCATTTAATAGTTAATACGCATTTATTATTAGGTCTTGCCTTTGCGTTAACTAAAAATTTCAAATGATTTCGCAAATTTTGGTACAAGCATTGTCTGTTTGGTGAGGTTTTATTTTTAGAGGAAGAAGATCTTCCTAAAAGAAAACCAAGAAATTTAATTGTTTCGCTTAGGTAGTGATTAGTTTAACACTTAAGGTGCTTCCAGGTTCTCAGCGATTATGGCGGAGAAGGAAGGTAATGACCAAACCTCTGCACGAAGAAAAGAATATTACACAGCAGTGTAATCAATAACAGTCATAATACTGTACTTTTTGCAAACAGGTTGACTGACGATTTCTCTGGTTACAAGTTAGAGCTTTGGTCGCCTGACATGCGCGTCACCATCTTTGTTTTTTTAGTAACTTGAGTCAGGCTGCGTCCCCTATAAACAAGACCAGCACAGATAGTAGATCAATATTTGTATATCTTATTACATGAAAATCTTTTCATAACAAACAAGATCTGTTATATTTTACGTTATTATTTTCCCCTTAACGGGTGAAGCAGGAACGATAGTCGGCAACTTTGAAGCCGTTTATTTTAACTGTTTCGTTGTTGATTCTGCTGCCGTGATCTCGTAGCTCGTTCTGTTGTCTCGTGCTCCAGCTACTCTAGTGGTAAGCTCAAGGGTCTTTCTCTAAGGGTATGCATGGGCGTGTAGTTAAAGGACAACACCAGTTTAAATTGACTGAGATATTTATTTTGAAGTAATGTTTGAGTTATTGAAATGAGTTACCGACTGTTAGGATGAAGAAATAGGCTGGCTTTGAATTGTAGCATTCGAAATTGTAATAACAGTTCCGCAAAAAAGGAACTAGTGGCGTAACTTGCCATGAGTCGCTAAAATGCTAATCGGCGAGACCTCTTACAATACCCGGGAAATCTTACTCACACAAGGCGTCACTAGGTGCTTAAAATATCGCACGAGTTGTCACAAGTATCCACAGTGACGAATGAATGCACAACTGTGTGCACGAAGATGTGTAAGTACCAGTGCCGGTACCATAGTAGAGTAATTCTCTGATCCAAAATTGCACGCCTGCATTACTTTTAGCTCCACCTACATATTATTCCCCACCAACTTATTTTTAACGCGCAAACTTCTAAGTGTGCGTCATAAGGTTGTTATCATGGGGCTTGGCTAAAATCTCGGAAATAGCTTCCACTTCTCTTTTTAGGAATTCTAGCCTACGTGACTGCAAACGTACTGACCTTATAACCTAGCTGAATTCTTAGAATCTTTAACCTAATGAGTTTGGTACTTCGGCTGTCGTTGATGACTTTGGTTAACATCGACTCGCTAATTACCTCCTTCTCGGACTCATCGTTAAACTCAAGCTTGTTACATTAAACATTTATTTAATCTACAAAATAATATATAAAATTATTTATTGCAATTATTTAACTATCTTAGGTTATTTATTCTATTATTATTATTATTATCATTATTATTATTATTATTATTATTATTATTATTTATATATTCCCATCAGTAAATACGGGATCACGCGTGACGGCCCTGTCTATCATAAAAAATGTCAGATTTGACAAATTTGATGTAACTTATCTAAGCAATTATTGCTTCTACGTCTCTGACATTTTTACATAGCATAGAATATACGTTTGTAAACACATTAACACGGCAATTTTTAAGTCTTAAACCTTTTACTGTCCTTTTTTTTACTAAAATTTGTTAAGAAATTTGCAATATTTAAACTAGACTATCTAAAACATTAAAAATTGCAAACAAAACAGCCCATGTTTAAACATTCTAAAGCTATAGTAACAATAATTGGTAACAGTTCCGTCCTTCTATTTTCAATTGCTACTGAGAAAAGATACATTGAAGTAGTAAAAATAAACTTTCCGAAAACATATTCGACAGAAAATGGTACATTTTCAGTGAATTCCTGACCTATATGATGGACTACCTGGATACTGCTGTATTTCATCTGCAAGATTCCTTTTGACATGATCCCACACACTAAGCTGCTTCTCCAAGCGACAAATGCAAAACCAAGCATAGTATTAGTTATCCGTGAAGTACACCTAACCAATGACCACGTCCACAAGATGAAATGCAGTGTACGGGCCGTTTTTCAATAATGTGGCGAAGCAGTTCAGATTTCCACACCAGAGAACAAAGCTTGGAAGCGGGGTGGCCGAGAAGGAGCAGTGATGGAAAGAAGGGTGGCAAATTATTGATCTGTAACTCTGGTTCCAAATTTAGAGTATTCATAAAATATTTATTATACATTTTATAACAAAATGATCAGGAAAGTCTCGTTTGATATAAAATGTATTGACTGAGAAACCGAGGGAAAAAAATACGGTGTGGGACATTCACATGATATTCTCTAGCCTCTATTTTTATTAGTGGGTATACATACTATTCTTACTAAAGCTCATTATACTACATATAACACAAATAAACCTTTTCAAACATACCTTCATTACACATCTCGTTATAAATACAAAGAGAACAACGATAATTATATGTATAAGAACTAGAGGCTATATGCTGGATTTTCAATACCATATTGTTTGCATGCAATCACAAGAAACAACTGAAAATCGAAGGGTTTTTAAAATAATCACAGGTATTTAACAATGAAGCTTTAATAACGGATATCTTAGAAACGGCTTATCTAAATTGCGTGTATTAAAGAGATTTACGTTTTTACTTTCCCTACTACGTACAGCAAGTAGGGGAAGTATTGTATTCCACCCAAAAATTCGATAGCGAGATTTCACCGGAAATATATGTTTTAAGACCCCCTGAATAAAAAAAAACATTTTTGGAAACATATCCGTGTGTGTGTGTGTGTCTGTGTGTGTGTGTGTGTTTGAGAACAGCATAACTCAGAAACGAACAGTCGGATAAACACCAAACTTGGTATTTAGGTTCAGTACCTTCCACAGATGCGACACAAATGTTTCCAAGAAAATTCCCCCTTCCCAGCTTACCCTTTACGTGGAAAATTTTTCGAAAATTTTAATTTTCTAAAACATGGCTCAAACGATTTTAATTAAAATATCATATGTTTAAGATATTTTCATGAAAAATAAAATGTATTTCTCGAATTTTCTGGGAATGTCTCCAAAACTATTCATTGTGAACGACTTTTGCATAACTGGTAAACCATAAGAGATAGACAAAATTTTACTGCACAAAAATGTAGATCGCGTTAAAATACACAATTTATGTCATATACATTTTTTTTGAGTGAACCATTTTCGAGATATTGCTTGTTATTCCCTTAAATTTTCCAATACCTTTCCTCAAATGGGAATTCGTTATTCATTTTTTTATGGACATGCAAAGAGAATGGAATGCGCCACATAGCAACCAGCTTTTAAAAGGTTTTACTGCCGCTTAAAGTCTACCATATTCCCCTTACACCTACTAGAAAATTAGCAATAAGATTAACATCTCGATTAACATATAGCATATGGAGAATAAGCGTTTGCAAAAATAGTTTGTACAAGAGTAGAGAAAGTCCTGGGAGTGTAAAACATCAGATTTTTTTTGTGAGTGGAACGTTTTCGTCTATCGTTTAACGTTTACCAGTTATACAACATTATATAAAATTGCTTCCGAATGAAGAGGACTGCACAGGCTATTCCCAGACAATTCAAGCTATAGATTTTATTTGCCATGTAAATATCTTTCATGCATGGTACTTTAATCAAAATCGTTGGAACCATTTCTTAGAAAATCAAGATTTTTAAAAATTTTCCATGCATAGGGTAGTTGGGGTGGGGAATTTCTGGAAAATTTTCCTGTGGGCCCCTCGGAAGATACTAAACTCAAAATTTTGTGTTTATGCCAATTTTCATTATGCTTATCAAAAACAGACAAACACGGTAATGTTTACAAACATTCTTTATTTGGAATCAAGGGCGCCTCAAAAAATGTATTTCCTGTGAAATTCCGTAATCGAATTTTTGGATTGAAAGCAATACTTCCCCTACTTACTATAAGTAATTTGTATACCCACTAATAAATGACAGAGGGTAGAGAAAGTTGTGTAAATGTATCACATCAGATTTTTTTAAGTTCCATTTATACCCCCGCCTTTAACTGCAATGGTATTATCGGCAGTGTTTCCTTATTATTGCCTGTCCGCAATGGTGTTAACATGTATTCGCTTTTCGTTGGATTTCTGGTAAACTATGGGTTTTATTCATTAGAGATAACACACACACCTACACACGTTCACACTCCCATTGTTACTTCCAAACAAGATAAGGAATAATCCTGGCTAGGGAAAAATTCCCAACCCCAGCCGGGAATTGAACCCGGGACTTCTCGCGCAGCAGGCAGGTACTCTACCAACTGAGCTACGAGGACATCCTCCTTAATCTTGTCCATTTAAGCCTTTGGCGATCGATTTGTCCTCTCGTGTTGAAAACAATGTTTATTGCCCGTGCAGTTTACTACAAGGTTTGCCTAGTCTCTTGCACCAGTGACTCTTACTTGCACGCTGTCTGGCATGCAAATATTGACCATAATAAACAGCATCTTTGTGTACAATGATCTTTATCTCCCGTGACAAACTGATAGCGTGGAAACTCCTGTACGAGGCTAGATAAATACAACTATGAAAACTTTATCGCTGGTTGCACGAATACTGTACAGCTCGGTGAATTCTCAATCAGACGCTAGGAGAAGCACCATCATTCTCTCATCTGTACGATCAAATATTGACAAGCAATGTCATGCCTAACTCTTCTTAAATCAGGCTTATATTCCCTTAAGTAAATATTATTCTGACACGCCTGCAAAACTTACGCTTTCAAAATCGTAATATTCCGTGCTTTTGCTACAAATTGATAGCAATGGAAATCAACTGTGTATTTGCTGTAGGCTTTAAAATACGACTTGAAAAAGTATCCAACCTTTCAAGCTAATCTGTTTATGGATAAACAGTTTCTATTGTGCATTATCTTTATTGATATTGTTCATAAGGATCCTTAGGGTGACCTCTTAAAGGTAGTTTATAGGGCATTAGAGAATAATAAATGTGTAATAGCTCTGCTATTGAATTTAAATAAGACGTTTGACTGTATATCACATGCTTTACTGTTCTAGAAATTGGATTGTATGGAGTAAAGTGTAATGTATTTAATTTTTCAGTGTGTATTACTGGAAACAGTTATGTTGTCAAGCAACTGGAGCAAGGAGTATGGGGTCCCTCAGGGGTCTGTATTGGGACCTTTATATTCTCTATTATGGTTAATGATCCTATATAGCATATACCGATGTAGCTACAAAGTCCAAATTGTATTAGGAGACTCGACATTTGCTTTGGCCCATGATAACATTGATACCTTTAATGATATATGTATTGATGTTATAATAATATATTCTGATAAGGGATAAATCACTTTTAACACGTGTGGCATATACTATTTTTAGATAGCGCTTGAATTTATAAAATATTATTAATAGTATGCTGATTCCTGAAACTAACAGCTCACTTTTTTAGAATGCAGCTCTTGCAACAAGAGAAATGACGTTAAAAAGCGAGATGTTAGTTGTTTTGATGTTTTGTTGATTCACTGGCAGAAATTTTCGTTGAAAATATGTTGAACATTTTTTCTTACAACAGCTAATGAATCGATTAAACGCTATATCGTATTGGTTTCTGGATTTTTTGGGTAAGTATAGGGTCTTTCAACAAGAGTGTCCTATCTTTGAACTTAAGTAAAAAACGTTATAAAAATTATAGAGGTTTATTTCTTTCTTTATTTTGTAACATAATTAATGTCATTATGTGCGGAAGAGAACATCAGTTAAGTGACCGCCGCGACTTCGTTGGGTTGCGCGTATACGGTTGTCCAAATTTTCAATGACAAAAGAACGTAAATTAGGTTCAACTTCACGAATAACACGCGTGATGTTATTCATAAGATCAATTAGTGTTTCTGGCTTGTTGACATAAACTCGAGATTTAACATAACCCCACAAGAAGTAATCCAACGGCGTTAAATCACATGACCTCGGGGGCCAGTTAGCATCACCACCACGGGAAATGATGAAACCTCTGAACTTCTCCTTCAAAAGATCAATTCTTTCGAGCGCTGTATGACATACGGTACCATCTTGCTGTAACCAGATATTTCTGAGATCCATACCATCCAATTGAGGCCAAAAATAGTCCCTTATAAGAGTCCAGTATCTTTCTCCATTGACAGTTGGAGCTTCATCTTCATCTTGGAAAAAATATGGACCAATGATTCTACCATACCAAAATCCACACCACACTTTTAGGATTGAAGTGGTCGTTCTTGAATCTGCATTGTATTGTGATTGCTCCAATAGCGACAATTTTGTTTGTTAACACAGCCATCCATCCAAAAGTGGGCCTAGTCGCTGAAGATGATTTTTTCGACAAAATTCCGGGTTAGCTTCCAATTGCTCCATAGCCCAGTCAGCGAATACACAGCGCAACCTATTGTCGTTGGGCTTTAGTTCTTGAGTTAACACCACTTTGTAAGCGTGAAATGTCCAGTTCAGATGCAGAATTCGCCAAGTTGTGGTCGGCGAAAGCCTCAATTCTTGCGTTCGACGAGCAGTTGATTTGTTTCCGTTCTCGCGTACACTCTCACGAACGGCGCCTATGTTTTCGTTGGAGCGTTTACGTCGATTACGTACAGGCTTCTTTGATCTCTGACATAACCACTTCTTTCAAATTTATCGATCAAACGCCGAATCGTTCTCTCGCAGGGACGATTTACGATTTACGATTCACACCGTAAATTTCACGCAATACACGGAAGGTTTGGCGAATAGATGATCCATTTTGATAATAAATTTTCACAATTTTTACGGCTTTACTGAATGCCGTAACGTTCCATGGCTATTTGTCAATAACAACTGTAACCACATAAAAAATGACTGCTGTAACTCAATAACAACGGCAGCTATCACATGTTAAAAATAGGACACTCCTGTTCAAAGACCCTATACTTCTAGTTTTATCCTTTCTGCTGCTTCTGTAATCCAACTGGCTCTTCCATTTCAGTTTCATCTGAATTCATAATTGCGTCATTTTATCTTTATGTAGGTTATAGCACATAAAAGAACAACTTTCTAGATCAAAGAAAGCACAAAGCTACCAATATAATAAATAGGTTAACTCTACAACGTATTTAGATAAATTGAAGTATGACGATTTGTATGTTGAACAGGTAATGCGAGCGCCATGAGACATTAATCATGTAAAAATAAATAATGAAAAGTAGAACCTATTGAAACCAAGTCAAGTTATCAAACATGCGTAAATAGAAAGGGTAGTTGTCATGTGATTGGACTTGTGTATGGGATACTAGTTCGATAATCTAAAGTTTTAACTCGTGTGCAATATGTGTGCTATCTAAAAATGGTATGATTTAATGGTTTTCAATCAATGGATTTTCATAAACACAGACAAAACTCTTAAGTGTAAAAGTTATTCTTTAACATATTCCTGCAATATATTATATATTTAAATTCTAAGGAATGCATTGGATACAGAGTTAACTTGGCATTCTCATATAGGACATGTCTATAAATGATTATCAGGGGTAATATTCCTCCTTAGAAGTATTTTAATAAAGTTCCTCTGTATTATATGAAGCAGATATATCATGTTTTGTTCGAAAGTGTAAACTGGATGCAATTTTATTTCTACAGAAAAAGGCTATGCTCATCGAATACAATGCAACCTCAAGACACCCTGTAAATAAATTTTTAAAATGTAAGGTGTTTTAAAGAAGTATAAGTATTATATACTTGAGTTCTTATTGTATGCAAAGAAAACTATGAAGTAATTCGTTTCAACACATGACAAACCTTGATATTATTCAAGTGCCCTATATAAGAATAGATAAGGTACAATCCAGTCACCTTATCACTAGTGTTAGATGTTGTAATATATTTCCAACTCGATTAAAAAAGTTCAATTATTATAGTTTTAAATTACAGTTATAGACATGGCTGTGTAACAGTTCTTTTTATAATTCGACTGAATTTTTGGATTGTGGTGTTATTACATGGGATCTTTACTGTGTAACTTTGGCGTAGTATATTGTATTTAATGCCAAAAATAAATTATTATTGCTTATTAACAAGTAAATCCACTTGCTTACAAAAGTATATTTCGCGCCTCTTTATTAAAAAAATAATTAAAATAAAAGCTCAGATTATAAGTGTTTGTATTGAACTACCAGATGGTCAGTATAAAAAAGGAGGTTTTGAGAGGTCATAAGTAAACAACAGTGAGACTAAATAAACTTAAATTTGCTGTACATACGCTCCAGGCCTTCGAAATTCCATTCTGAGAGGAAAAACATTGTTGCGAATATCCCTAACAGAGTATGAAATAGCACTGTATACAAAGAGAAAGAAGCAAAATGTCATTTATGACTTTATCCAACATATTACAAATGGGGCTCACCAGGCTGCCCTTGAACATTTTCACAAACTGCTTTCGCTGAAGCATACTGTTCATTTCAGAAGGTAGCAGCAGTTGCAACAGTTCCAGTCCTTTTTGTACACAGATTTTCGTCCTCGTCCTGGTGCACTTGTAAAGAGCCAGTACGTTGAAAGCTTGAGGTCACCTTTCGCACATCACTGCCAATCATGGAACCTCTCTGTAGGTTCTTCGCAACGGAAGCATTGCTGTTATTTTGGTCATAAAACTTTGAAGAGCAAAGCACGATCATGTAATCAGAACAATGGTACGCAAGCATATCCTAATGAGTAATGACTATATCTTTGATATATAGATATCACAATGAGACCTGCACCAGCTCCATACAGCCCATTTCGTCTACTGTTGACAATTTTTGAAGCTTATTATGTTTTTTTTTTCTCAGAATGGAATTCCCATTGTGTTAAACGTATGTTCACCAAATTTCAATATATTTGGATGACCCCTCAAACACCACTTTAATTATGGCCACCTTCTACATAAATCATATTCAAATTTTTCTGCAAAAAATTGTGTACTAAAATGAAATTTATTGATAATGTCGTATAATGTTCAAATTATGTAACTTAATGAAATATTACCAAACGCCTGCATTTAAATTTCTAGGATTTCTCCTACCGAATACGCTAATTTAAAACGTTTAAATCTTGTTTTTCCAAAACTATGAATGGTCTGGATAATAATTTAATGCCTACATGGTAAAAGTACAGATGGAACTAGGTACTTCCCCTGACTCCAGAAGGTGTGTTGATTATTTAAAGGTTGTTAACTTATTATTCAACTAGTTTAAAATGCATCTATATCTTGTATTTATATACCTTAAAACAAAGCATTACATGTTGGTTGCAAAAGAAAAATCAAATCGTAAGTGTGAGAAAATATTACAAACATCTGTGATTCTGTGAACAACAAAAAACCCGGCAACACATGGTTGGATAAATGCCGAATTTGTTTTTAAATCGGGCACGTTTAAAAGATGTATGGCAAATACTTTCATTAAACAAACCCTCTAAACAACCCTTAAGTTAGACAATTTGTTTTTGCAGTTTACCTTCTTTCAAGAATTAAAACGTCGTATGTTGGGAATGTTGACATAAATGTAAAATATTTAAGTGTACATGGATAAGGAGGTGGTCAGATTCCACAATGTTAACCAGTTCAGCTTAAACAATTATCAGAGATTTACAAAATTAATTTTCATTATGCTTTGTTCGGAAGTTTCAAAGGAAATATTTTTTAAAACTGAAAATCCGACTAAAATACTGCACAAAATAAATATTTGGATAGTTCAAATATTCAAATTTCCATATTATTCCTTGAATAAAGTTGTTTATAATAAACGTTTTTCGTTTATGTAACATTTAGACTTTTTTTGAAAAATAAAAAAACATGCAACTGCTTTAATTTTGAAAAATTAATCCTGGATTAAGTTATTATAGGGTAGTTGGGAGGTTACGCAATTTTCTTGAAAATATTTGTGTCGCATCCTTTGAAGATACTAAACTCAAATATTAAATTTGGTATTTATCTGACGTTATGCTGTTCACAGAGAGACATACAGACACACACACGGATGTTTCCAAAAATGCTTTATTTGAATTCAGGGTGTCTCAAAACATATATTTCGAGTGAAATCCTAACATCGAATTTTTGGGTGGAATGCAATACTTCCCTTAGTTGCTATACGTAAAAGAGAAAGTAAAAATATTATGCAATACACACATTGGAGAATCTAGCAGGTACAAAATGCTCGAATTTGTCTCTTATTTTCAAATTCTTCTCGCATCAAAGACCTAACAAATTTATTCAAATTTGTGGTCACCACTTTGTAATTTAGAGTATCTAATTCTAAGTTCCAAAGAAAGTGTTTCCAACGGCGGTGGTGATGTAGTGGAGACGTATCCATGTTCCTTGTGAACATTTATAGTCTTATACACTCGTTCAAACTAAAAGTGATTGGTCTCATAAGCACTTAAATTTGTTCAAAGTCCCTTCGAGTGAGCATATGGTTCACAAACTTCTGTGTGCCCCTTTGGCTAACTCTACAATACATGCCTCTACACCGTGGTTAAGCTACTTACTTCTATGCAAACAGCTCAAGTTTGAGGCAGTATTTTTAACACTTAAATAATATCAGTCTAATTATATAATAAAAACTATAATAACATTCTGCCTTAAAAGCAACATATGTATGTAATAATATGTAAAATATATATAACAGTCATTGTATTGTGTTTATACTATTATGTACATGTTTAATAATGTTAAGGGAATGTATTATGTAATTTAACTATGTAGGAGATATGAGAATAGAAGCCGAAACTTGCTAGCAATGTTGTAACAATGAGGTAACCTTGAGGCAATAATGAATTAGAAAGCTTAATAATGCTACCGATAATTCTTGGAACAATAATGTAATATTCAAAATGGTTTATAATTAGCCAATCAAAAACTATAAAAGCTGAAGTTAAATAAAAGTATTCTACTGGAGTAGGATTAGCCAATCAGAGACCTGAAATAGAGAAATTTGTAATCTTAAGCGGTAGAAGCCAGATGCTAGAAGGCAGCGTTCCTGAGCAGTTCGCTCGGTACGTATTCAGTATGAGACATATAAAATTCATTACGGCGAAAATATTATAAAGTCTACATGTTAAAAAGTGCAAGTAATTAATAAATAATCTCACAGCTCTCTGTACCAGTAAAGTGTTATTTAATCCTGTGAAGGATGAATAAAAGGAATGAAGTAATAATTTATGTAAGCCTAAATTCTTTAGCCGCATCACCCCCTGCTAAGAGATACCTGTTTCTGCAAATTAATACTGACGCAGCCGAGGCAAACATAAATACATATATAATATTAAAATAAACATTAAAATTACAAAGTTGATTTTTTAAACATGGGGACGAAGGCCTCCGGAAAGTGAACGTGGGGCAAAGACCATCTGAAACTTTGTGTCGTACGTGGGGCGAACACTCCAAGAAACATATCTCCCGCAATACGTGGTGCAAACAGTAATAAACAACTTCAAGTGTTGGCTCCCTAACAGTGGAAATACAATACTCCTTCTTCAAGTTCGATCCTCCGAAGTGGATTGTAATCGTTTCACGTCATATAGTTAAGAGTATTGCTTGTGTTGCTTCATTTTATTTAGGATATAATTACAATGATAATGAGACTGTTCTTATAAAATTAATTTGACTGAGTAAGAAACGACGCCCAGACCGATAAATTGTCAAGGGTGCCATATGTCTGTTTGATGGACTACTAAATAGACGCCACATACACAAAAAATGAAGAAATCCTGTGATAACTTTCCTCATGTATTTAAAATGAAAGGGGGGAAAAGGTTGAGTAGCTCCACGGGATTTCAACTTGCAATCTCAGGAACAGTAAGCTAACTCTCTACCACTGAGCTAAGAATGCTGTAGTAAGCGTAGCATTGTAAAAAGCTTTAGTCATACTCCACTTGAGAACCAAAATTAGGTAAATGTGTTTTGGTTACAAATGTTCACTGTTGAAAAACTCTGAAATATGTGTGTATTAGAAATCTCATAAATGACTTGTTTTCTAGGATAAATTTTGGTATTATAGTTATTTTATTCCTTATAACTACTACAATACTATACGCAGTCCTGCAAACCACCCCGGCTGTCCCGAGCGCTCACGGAAGTACCCGATTCGAGCTTAGAAATTGTTTTAACTTGAATGTACGCTTAGAAATATTCCATGTGTGTGAGTTAATATAGGAGAGAGATATTTTTTAATTCTCTAATATGTATAGTAATTAAGGGACATATTGTATTCCAGCCAAAATTTGATATCGAGATTTTCACTGGGAATACATGTTTAGAGGTCCCTGAATTCAAATTAAGCATTTCTGGAAACGCCTCCGTGCGTGTATGTGTGTCTACCTGTTGTGAACAACATAACTCAAAAACGAAAAATTGGATAAATATCAAACTTGGTATTTGAATTTAATAACTTCAAGGATACGACACGAATTTTAGGAAAATCCTCCCACCACAGACTATTTTCTACGTGGAATTTTTCGAAAACTTTGATTTTCTCAAAAATGCCTCTTAACTATTTTGATTAAAATATTGTATGTTTAAGATGTTTCAATGGCAAATTAAATGTAAGAATTTTCTGGAAATGTCTCCAAAAGACCTCTTCATTCAGAATAAAATGTGTATAAATGGTAAACCGTAAGACATACACACAATTTTACTACATAGAAACTGTAGATCTCGTTAAAACACACAATTTATGTCATATACTTTTTTTTGTCGAGTGACCCATTTCGGAGATATTCCTTGCTATTTGTTTAAATTATACATTTTTTCACATGGGAATTCGTTATTCGTTTTTTATGCCCTAGACATGTAAAGAGAATGATATGCTCCACATGGCAACCAGATCTTAAAACATTTGACTATCGATTAAAGCCTACCATATTCCCCTTGCATCTACAAGAGAATTAACAATAAGATAGTTTCTGAAATATTTATCTCGATTAACATGAAGTAGGTGGGGAATAAGCAGTTGTGAAAGTAGCTTGTACAAGAGTAGGGAAAGTTATGTGACAAGAATACATCAGATTTTTCCTAAATGTTCTTTATAACAAAAACTAATTATTCTTATATTTTGTTGTGTATGGTGCTTACAAACTTAACTTGCACATCAATTTAATAGAGTAAATTCCTTCGTATCATGAAATTGCGATGAATATGCACTTTAAGCTGATAGAGGGAAAGTCAGGAATTATGAATGCATTTACCGAAATACCTTATAACGCCAAAGTATTTATGATTTCACTAGTTTAGCTTTTCTTGAGTTTAAATCATACGTCGGTTACGTTGCTGTTCCACGAGGGCGGATCGAAAAGTAACGCACAATAATTTTTTACAAAAAAGTTTAATAGTTAAAACAACAACAAAAACCACAAATGAACTTAAACCTTTTACCTACTTTTTGACATATTTGCCAAGCTTCTCAACACATTTCTCCCATCGTGATACCAGTTTCAATATGCCCTGTTCGTAGAAGTCCGTTTCTTTGAAGTATAGCCATCTGCGGACTGCTGCTTTCACTTCCGCATCTGTTGTAAAGCCAGTCAGGAATTTCTTCATGTGATCAAACAGTTGAAAGTCCGACGGTGCAAGGTCCGGGCTGTATGGTGGATGCTTGAGCACCTTCTAACCAAATTTGGTGATTTTCTAACGAACAGCAGCAGCAACATGGGGGCGAGCATTGTCATGAACAATTTTGACATCAGCATTCATGTTGTGGCGTTTGTCACGAATAGCACGACGCAACTTCACCAAAGTTTGATGGTAGGCTGCAGCATTACAGTGGTCCCGTGTTTAGCAAAGTCCACCAATACAAGACCATGCATATCCCAGAATACCGTCACAAGCACTTTCCTAGCAAATTGAGTCACTTTGTATTCTTTCTTCACTGGGGAACCAGCATGTTTCCATCCCATACTTACCTGCTTGGTTTCGGGCGTGCAGTGGTATGCCCACAACTCATCACCAGTGTGGATTCCTTTCAGAAAGTCATGCCCTTCTGCGATGTACCACCTTAGGTGATCTAAGCTCAACAATCGCTGGCCCTTGTGGTTGTCTGTCAGGTTCTTAGGCACCCAGCGAGCACTAACTTTAGGAAATTTAAACGTGTCATGAACAATATCGTACACTGCACCATAGGAAATGTAGACTGTTGCGATAAGGTTCGCAGTTGCACACGCCAATCGTTCAAAATTGCCGCCTCAATGCCTCTGACATTCTGCGGGGTCGCAGTTGTTACGTCCTCCCGGGGCGTGACGAATCACTAAGGTTCACGCGACCCTCTAGGAAGAATGCACACCACTTGGAGACATTGCTACGGTCCACACAATCATCCCCATACACGCCACGTGTGGATATCAGTCGCTTTATGTCCTTTGACCCACAAATATCAACCACACCTCTCTACTCTTCACACTGTACGACAGTAACATGCGCGCCATGTTGCGTAGTTCACGCTTTTCTCGCTGGAGATACACATGAAACAAAAATATCCTCTATAGTGAAAACTTCAAACTATATCTGTGTGAAATTGCAACATTCCAGCTTCAATACCAAGGCAAAAAAAAAAAATATTTGTGCGTTACTTTTCGATCCGCCCTCGTACAATGTATATAAAATAATGTTGTAAACAGCATACACTAAAAACCTGAAAATTCAGTGCTAGTTTCAATAGAATATACAAATAAAGAATTTGATGTATTGCATTCATGATTTTCTCTATCAAATATTCTACCAAAGTTATTCTTCTCTCTTCTTCTTTTTGCAATTATAAATTCCACTATATATTTACTCGTTTCGTTGTAGTTATAAGAAGGAATCAGTAGTCATATTTTAAAAATCGGATCGCTATGTGATGGCTTTGAAACTCCATGCTCTTAGCATGACCACGTAGAAAAACCCGAATAGCGACTTTACCATTTCAAAAAGTAGCTTTTGACAGTTGAAACCCATATGTGATTAGCGCCAAAAAAGTTATTGGGCATACGCTGTATGCTAAAACGAGGTCTCCCTTTTTTGAGCAGCGAGTTTTTGTCCAACTCTTACGATTTACTAATTATAAAAAGGGTTTACCGTGTACAGAGAGTTTTCTTGAAAATATTTGCTCTTCGCGCGCACACATCACACACGGGCCTTTTTCTAAAAAAAGGTTTTCTTTATATTCGGGGGCATCAAAACATGTATTTCTGGTGAAATCTTGGTAGAGAATTTTTGGATCCAATACTACACTTTCTGTACTTTAAGCAGTAGAGAAACTAAAAAAGGAAGCAGAACACTTTAACGGCGTTAAAATGTTGTATGGTGAGCTGAACTAGACTTCAAAAACGTATGGTATGGTGGGATTTAAACTATGGATTTTCGGCTATCTGTGCCGATGTTCTGCCATTGAGCTGCAATACCGAGATGTCCACAGGTGCATGAAACTTTCTTTCTCATCTGATTTATATACCCCGGTAGTTAATTTATGAGATTTAAAGTCAACCTCTATTAAGCTTAAATTGGTTTTAAATGTGAACCATCTCAATTGCCAAAGTAAATTAAACACTTTATGCACTAAAAATATTTCTGATTATATGTTTTTGCAATCGTAGCGTACTGCACATAGATTCTGTGGTTGTCACGTGCTTTGAGCTAGGAAAATTGCTTTTCTAGAAAAAAAGAGGTCTGGAATGGACTTCTCTACTATTAATGTCGTAAACCTCTACTGCTGTTTAATTTCTCCCGAGTATAATCTAAGTTTGTTTATACTTTCGCTGCTGCTTTTTGTATGCAGAAAGTTCGTTCCAGAAGTTGTGACCACTATACATCGGATTTGTGTGCAGTAAAGGTGCCTAAAATATGCTTATAGTCATGATATATAAACATTAAATTATGCTCCATAATTTCGAAAATATGCCAGTATGCACAAAAATTAAACTTAGGTTTACACGTTTTGATGCTCACACTATAAGTCCTTCCTTAGATATCATTGTGATCGTTGTTATTGATTTGCAGTGTACAATTATCGTTTTCTCGAAGTGCTCAGATGTAAGGTTATGACGTTTATCGGTTGAAACACGTTTCCATTTTTGCAGATGTTATTGGACAAACTTTGAAAGCACTACTTTTCACCTTGAAGATACATATTTACCCACAGAGCATGCAATTTTAATTTTTCTAAAACACTCCCTAAGCTTCTTGCAAACTTTAAAGGAGCACTCTCAACTTTACTATGAAGATCATTGAGAATCCATAAAGATTCATATAAACACAAACAAAATTTTTCGTTGATTTTTTAGCTTCAGCTATAAATTTGAAATGTGCCCCTTGTTTATTGTCGAGTCCCTTCGCAAATACCGTCTCCATAGAAAGGACCTATTATTTTGTCATTAATGTTTTTCAGTCGTGCCGGATTTTCTTAATGCGCCACATTTTTGCCTTACCCACGTACCCTCCCCATATTTCGTTGTTAATTTACCGGCCCGCCGCCGGGTGTCGGTCGTGCCGTCTTTGCCTATGGTTTGATGGTAGATGGGGAGGCCGCCACCCTCGCTCTGGCGTTCGGGCCGCATTGTCCGCTTTACCATGCTTGGAGTGTGCACTTGTACTTCGATTGGCGCGGTGCGGGATCTGGTAAGTTCCCCCACACCTTTTATTTCGTTTTGCCTGATGCAATTTGTTTTCGCCTCCGTTTTTCTGACCGCCTCTTTGTTCTTGATGTTTTGTGTGACAGCTCTCTTTGTAATTTATAATATGTAGCCGGAAGTTTTAGAATTTAGAATTACCGCTTTAAATATGTATTTATGACCTTTAATTTTAGCCGGCGGTGTTTCGTGTAATTAAGGGCTACTGTAAAGGTTTATTACGAAGAAACGATAGGTTCTTGGACGATTTATGGCCAGTCATGTAATGTAAATTCCTATCCTTTGTTATTTCAAAGATCAAGACATCTGACAAGAAAATAATAAATGCTCAGCAAGATGCCTAAGATTATGTAAATGTTGTTGTTGTTATTATTATTACTATTACTATTAATATTATTAATATTTTGCTTTCTAGGCGTTTGCCATGAGATGGAAATACATTTCCTACTATATTTTCCGTGTTCTTTGTGTCGGCTTCAGGGCAAATTATTTCCCTCCTTTAAGGTGGAGCGATAGGGCAGGAGGGAGGTGCAAAATTTCAACGTTAGAATTAAAAGTTTAAAAACACATATATTATATGTTCAACGCATGGAAAATTATGAATAATAAGCAACATATTTATTTATTAGTCTAAAAAAATAGAACCCTATTGTACCATATAGTATATTTGAGTTACAAATAAAGCACAAGTTAAGTATTTGCATCTTACAAAGCTTTCGGCTGGTTACAGCAGCTTAATACAAGGGTGCGATCTAAATGTATGTAAATAAAGGGTCTTTCAATAATTGTCCTATCTTTAACATGTGATAGCTGTCGTTATTGAGTTACAGCAGTCCTCTTTTCATGTGGTTACCGTTGTTATTGACAAATAGACATAGAACGTTATAGCATTCAGCAACGCGTAGAAATTATGAAAACTTACTATCAAAATGGATCATCTGTTCGCCAAACATTCCGTGTATTGCATGGAGCTTACGGTGTGCATAATCGTCCCTGCGAGAGAACGATTCAGCGTTTGATCGATAAATTTGAAAGAAGTGGTTCTGTCAGCGATCAAAGAGCGCCTGTACGTAATCAACGTAAGCGCTCCAACGAAAACATAGGCGCCGTTCGTGAGGGTGTACGCGTGAACGGAAACAAATCAATTGCTCGTCCAGCGCAAGAATTGGGGCTTTCACCGACCACAACTTGGAGAATTCTGCATCTGGACTTGAAGTTTTACGCTTACAAAAGGGTGTTAACTCAAAAACTAAAGCCCAACGAACATAGGTTGCGCCGTGTATTCGCTGGCTGGGCTATGGAGCAGATGGAAGCTGACCCGGATTTTTGTCGAAAAATCATCTTCAACCGCGAAGCCCACTTTTGTATGTATGGTTGTGTTAACAAACAAAATTGCCGCTTATTGGAGCAATCACAATCCAATGCAGATTCAAGAACGACCACTTCATCCCCAAAAGGTTACTGTGTGGTGTGGATTTTGGTATGGTGGAATCATTGGTCCATATTTTTTCCAAGATGGAGAAAGATCCCGGGCTCTTATAAGGGACTATTTTGGCCTCAATTGGATGGTACGGATCTCGGAAACATCTAGTTCCAGCAAGATGGTGCCACATATCATACTGCTCTCGAAACAATCGATCTTTTGAAGGAAAAGTTCAGAGGTTTCATCATTTCCCGTGGTGGTGATGTTAACTGGCCCCCGATGTCATGTGATTTAACGCCGTTGGATTATTTCTTGTGGGGTTATGTTAAATATCGAGTTTGTCAACAAGCCAGAAACAGTAAATTATCTTTTGAATAACATCACGCGTGTTATTCGTGAAGTTGACTTAATTTACGTTCTTCTGTCATTGAAAATTGGATCAGCGTATACGCGCAACCCGACGAAGTCGCGGCGTCACTTAACTGGTGTTCTCTTCCACACATAATGACATTAATTATGTTCCAAAATAAAATAATAAACCCCTCTCATTTATAGAACGCGTTTTATTTAAGTTCAAAGATAAAACACTCTTGTTGAAGGACCCTATATAAAGCTTGTTATACGAGTATTATGTTTCAAATGTGCTGAAGTGATACATTTATATGACATTCTCTACTACTATATTCTTCAAACTATTCTTATAAAAGCTCGTTTTTCTATCTAATTCATGTTAGTTGAGGATTATTTTGAGAATTTTGTTTAGTGGTTTAATTACACTTTCATTTTCGGTACAGGTGGATACAGAAGACCGATGAAATAATATTGAAATCCTTAAAAAGCGGACCGAAATATACATGGAATAAAAAACAAACCAGTAAGATAGCACTTAAAATGCTTAGGTATTGGGGAATTCAAACCAGTAACATTTAACATATCTGAAACTGTTAGTGAAAACAGAAATTCTGATGTGTTACAATCCCTGACTTTCTCATCATCTATCGTTTAATATTGTGTTTACAAACTCTACTTACTTCATTTTAATTCAGATAAACGTTTAGGGAACCCTACTACATTACACATTTCGTTATAGATACAAAGAGAAAAGCGATAGTCAAATGTTTAAAAACAGGACCTATATGCTGTTCTTAAAATTCCAAACTCTTTCCATGGCATCGCGAGAAACAACTAAATGTCAACAGGACTTTATATAACGATGAATAAATAATTTGAAGCATTAATAACGGATATCTCGGAAATGGGACATGCTGCAAAAAAGTTTCTTTAAGTAATTTGTGTGTCTTAGAGTCATGAATATTTTTTTCGCAGTGAGGTTTCGTCCATCATTTAACGTTTACCAGTTACAGAATATTGTATAAACTTCCATCCTAATGAACAAGACTCCACAGGCTACTCCCAGGAAATTTAGTATATACGTTTTATTTGTCATGTAAGCTTCTTTAATATATGGTACTTTAATCGAAAGCTTTAGAAACATTTTTTAGGAAATAAAACTTTCTAAACATTTAAAGTGAAGTTGGAGCGGGGAATTGGAGGGATTTTCATGAAAATCTTCGTCTCCCATCTTCGGAAAATGCTGAACTTAAATACTAAGTTTGGTATTTTCAGAAACTTGGTTGTTTGAGTCTCTTCACAGATTACAATTGAATTTAGTTTCATTTATGGACCCTCTTTAGCTGCTATAGTTCTTAGCGTCCAGTTCTATACTAGGAGTGAAAGACCGGAAATTTTGCTTACAGAGCCTCTTTACCAAGCTTGAGGTCCTTTTACGTTCCGTTACGATCTTCAGAGGGGGTATAACGCCCCTCAAGAAGATTTCGGATACTTCTGGCAGCCAGTCGAAAGCCGAGGGACGGAGAGGGTCACAAATAGCAGCCATTTCCCCTGCCACGCTGCACCGAAACACCATCGTCGACACTTCCAACACTAAAACCCGTGGGTCAGGAAGGTCGACCACGCGAATTGAACCCAAGACCCGAATATGGGCGACAGACGTAACCGCTTGAGCCATCCCGCCATGCTAAGGATTTAACGCCAGAAAAAAATCCATTCCCCTCCGCCGGGTTTGAACCCGCGACCTCGGTAACTAGAGGCTAATATGGCACCCCTAGATTACGAAGGACGACTGGTCACATATTGACGCACTTGTGCACCTGTTTATAAGAAATGCTCTTTCTGTATTAATGGTACCTCTCAGCATTACAGGCTTCCACAGATATATAGACATATGTATGTTTCTATAAGTATTTTTTGGATTAAAAGTCCTCAAAACATGCATGCGTGGTGAAATATCGATATAGAACTTCATGTGACCTTCTCTACCCTCTATTTGTGTACAAACTATTCTTTATATCTACTACATTTTATCCAAATAAACCTTTACAGAAATAACTACATTACATATTTCGTTAGGATATAAAGCGAACACTGATATCAAATGTTTAAGAACAAGCCGCTATATGCTAACATTAAAATCCCATACCATTTCCATTCAATCATAAGAAACACTGAATGTTGATAGTTCTTTAAAATATCGACGTAGTAATGAACAATTCGAATCTTTAATAACGGTTATCTCGCAAATGGCTTATTCCATAAGAAAAACTGATTTGAGATAAATTCAAAGTAATAAATTTCATAATAAATTTGAAGTAAAAGGCGTTTTGAACCGATCTACATTGTTTGTGAAGTATGTTTTCGTCTGTTACTTAACCTTTGCCACTTATACAAGATTACACAAAATTCCTTGTGAACGTAGACTATACTGGTTAAATCAGGATATAGATTTTATTTGCCATGTAAATATCTTTAATATACGGTATTTTAATAAATAAGGATAATCCCATTTTTTTTAAAAAATGATCTTTTCGAAAAGGTTTCCATGTAAAGGGTAGTTTGGGTTGGGGGATTCTCTTGAAAATCTTAGTGTCGCATCTTTGAAAAAGACTGAATCTAAATACTGAGCCCAGTATTTATCCAACCTTTAATTTTTGAGTTATGCTGTTCAGAGGTACACACAGGACCATTTTCGAAAAATACTTTTCTGGATTCAGTGGGTTTAAAACATGTATTTCCGGCGGAAACTCAGTATAGAATTTTGGCGTGAAATGCAGTACTTCCCCTATTTACTATATGTATTAGAGAAGTAAAAATGAGCAGGCTTTCGAACCGTAAATTTGTCAAAGTCTAAATCGTTTCCGCGGCCGATTTACAAAGGTGTCAACATTTACAACGCGTGCCTCTAACTGCGTTCTACTGTCACCTTTCATAATGAGTCCCAACTTCTGAATATGCACTGACAGCTGAGCGGTTATAAGCAGGTACGTAGCAATGGGGCCTATCGAGTTTCGTATCCTGAGCATAATTTTATTTGTGCAGAAAAACGCAATATTTATACGTACACTATAATATAATTTCCAATTATTAAGACTTATTTGATTTCAAAGCATTTATGCTCACACATATAAACTGAAACACACTCCTTTCGTTCTCATACTAAATATGAAATAAATAAATACTATATTCCTAAGTGAAAAGCAAATAAAAATAGAAATTAACTTAATGTCGGTTATGTAAACACTCTGCTTCTATTACTGCCCTTATACAGGACATGGATGACATCAAAAGTCTAATCAGATTCTCACTAGAGGATACTCCTATCAAGCGTCCTGCCTTTGATCCTACAAAACTTCCTTTGTCTTGCAGTTCACTGTAACTCCAAAGGCTTCTTTATCTCTGCCTACACATTTTCAATAGTATTCAAATCTGTTGAGCAAAGAGGCCAATCAGGGTTGTTATCCTGATGAAATTCATTCATTCATTTTGGATTTCTAGTCGTTACAGAAGGAACCATGATGTTTTGGGGACGCCTTTATACTGCTGACTATTTAATGTGTTATCAGTCGCCAACACACTTAGACCATCTCGTGATATCCAGCCTCAACACGACACACATACGCGACCATGGCGAACTACCCGAACCAGGACGACGACGAACAATCCTTTCGCTGGATAAACGTGCCCACGTCGTAGCCGTATATACGACTTCAAATGTTGTTGCAGCTTGAGGCACAGAATATCCAACAAAGTTCACTAAAATAAGGATAGATCTTCTTGTAGCTTCGTCTTTATGTGTACGCTCAGCCAAGCAAAAGCCAGTATAATTGCCAACATATCATGCAGACCTCCAAGGTTATGAAGTACCGCGAATGATTACGCCAGCGCCATTCATAATTTAAAAAATTAGGTACAGAGTTTATTCATCCAATATTTAGTCAAATTAATATTTTCTTTAGTTCTTCGCTTTATAGTTCTTACTAATATGGCATTTATTTCGAAAACGAAAGGAGTAATTTGTTTGTGTATCTGTGCATGAATGTCTTAAAATTAATAGACATTTTTATGCTTGTAAAACATACGGCATTGCCATGTATTAGCAATTGAAATTTAAATAATAAAATCGAACCCAGGATGTTCCAATTACAAGACATATGCGTTTCACCGCCCGGCTACCACGTATACAACAAAACTGAAAGCCACCTTCCTACTTATCGCATAGCTTTGAAATAAATGCAGGGTGGTATTAAATCGGGTTTTGTACGCAGCGTTAGCGAATGCTTCCGATGTTTTCCGGATCGAACTGGCTGTTGCTGATTTATTTTGTCTTAGGCTGTAAATAATAGACAATCTAAAACTTAATTCTCTACTGTTAATATACCAGCTTAAAACATATTTCTTTTCATTATGCTAAGACAACAGCAAATGTGGTTTACGGTAAATCTATTAACTATAAAGTATGCGTAATTCTTTAAATAAAAAATAAGTATTGGTAATTAATATTAGAAACGACGTAAGCCTGAGATTTGATATTATATATAAGCCCTACAGAAACAACAACTTAGTAAACTGTCTCGGTCTACGGATTGCGCGAATATTCAGGAGGGATAAATCGCCCTCATTCTACTTGTCCGTTGCCTTTAGCTATTGAGTTATCGAATGAGTTTTGAGTTAATAATCATGATGTTGTTCTTGTGCGATTGGTCGTCCTGTAAAAAACTTAAAGCCGCTATATTCCTTTGTAAAACTTCGATTAAAATAACCTGTATTATGAAAACCAATCGGAGAGGAACTTTATTCCTTGAAGAAATAGATGGAGTGAAGGCAACGAAATAGCCTAAAAGCTATCAATTAGCTTTTGGAAGATATCTCATGATAATGCTGCATGTATGCGAAATGCCATTGATAGTTATATGCAAACATTAGTTTTAACCCGCTGTATCTTGCTCTTTGCGTGATGTGTCTCAGCAATCTACAAGCACAGTTTTTCGTTGCAATGCTCTTGTGTCTTTAGTCCTGCCTCTACAGTTGGATAGTTACAACAATGGTGTGATTAAGTGATAAATTATTTTGTGAGAATAAAATAAAACACGGGCTACGCGAAATTATGCCGTACGCTGTTAAAGCAGTGACTCAAGGACATGCATCCCGCCCAATACAGCTACAGAGGGAGAATATATGACCACGTGAGTTACCACTACCAAGGGTGTTTTTCTAAGTTGCTGAGCTATAAGTTAATAACTTCAATTTGTATGTCCTTTAAAATTCACGACCTTCTATTTGCAAATCAAAACCTTCTAAAGCATAAACATACCCTTGGTTACCTCTAAAGCAAATATTTAATTAATGTTTGTAGATATGTATGTTTAAAGAGATATTAATAACTTTCTTAAGCTATTTTTTTTAAAGAAAGGAGCCTCAAAGCAATTTTCTTTCTGAAGTGTTTCGTAACGCCAACCCTTGAGTCTTGTGTCGAAGGGATAAACTGTGTATGTGCGCTCCTCTTACCGTGATGGATACTTCAGCAAAGTGCATGTCTGCGGATGAAATTTATGCAAATATTTCTGGCGAAACGGTGTTTTTTTAATCATTTGCTTTTCAACGAGGCTCCAAAAGCATTTCTGTGCTGGAGGGCTTCTCCCCACTTGGTTACAAAAACAACACACAGCAGCTTACCCAGCTCACTTCAGTTTCAATCAAGGGCTTTACTTAAATAAAAAGAGGGGGTTGCTGTTTAAGAAGGGCTGATTTTGTTCCCATCCTCCTGACTTTAATTAGAAACCCCTTCTAAGCGGCAACTCTTTCCTTGACATTATATATATCCCCTTCATGTATATATTGTATAAGCATCGACGTACGCCTCAGATGATTAATGACCAAAAAGTTTGAAGAGGATAGCGCGAGCGGTAGTGATCAGAACTTTCATAACACTTATTGAAATGAGCCCCTCATATTGATTTAAAACGGGCCAGGGGTTTGGAGTTAAGAAGCGGAGGAGGATTTCGTCACCGCGGCCAAGACTAGGCCCAACGCGCCTGCTAAATCCCCGGAAGGATGGGATGAGGTGAGAAATAGATGGTCGCCAGATCTGAGGCGGCAGATTCGGGGCAGTGGGGTTCGTAACGTTTCCGAATGGAACATCCACTTATCTAAACGGATTGACAGATTCGGGGAGAAGTTTTGGTGCCGGTAAAGAAACATTACCCTCCTGTATGCATATCCATCACATGGGTCACACACCCGGCCATCGTTCTAAAGACTACAACCCCGCAATTTGAAGAGAAATTACGGCCGTTAGGCCCTGAGCCCATGGGGTGTTCCAGATGGGTCTGCCCGAAAGCACCCAGAGGCGGATATCCAACCAAGCGGTCCCTGGACGACTTCAGTAAGAAACCTGTATAGAATGCATAGCCACTATCCAGTCACAACCGGCCGAACACGTCGCCTGGTCCTACAACCCTGAAGCAAATGATAAGGAAGGTGATGGGTACAGGAAATGAGGGGGAGGAGAGTCGTGGTAGAAGATGAACCACCTCAGCATTCGCCATGCTATCCGGGGAATCCACGAATAACCCATGGATCAGAGTGGACGGTCGCCGGGGATCTAACCTGTGACCTACCGAATGCAAGTCGCACACATTACCTTCGCGCCAACACCTCCGGTAAAAATTCATGTTGGTGTTCAGGATGTAAATATAAATTATGGCCTGACACATTGAAGAATAAAAACGTTTATATAAACATGGTTCCAGAAACAGTTTATTTTCATATTAAAAACCTATTTTCTGTAGAGAAGCAATCAGGATCAGAGCATAGCAGCCTAATGTCTTCAAAATGTCTTCTTGGTTAAGTTCCAATTCTAAGGTTCACCGCCAGGTGTGACATTTGAAAGCTCTTGTATATGGAACCCCAGTACAGAATGCAGAGAGCCCTTTTGCCCGCATTGTGGAAGGGTGCTAATCAACATGCAGTTCTCCAGGGATACATCGGCGCATGCGGGATTCAAGTTTGATACCTGTATCAACGCTAATGTACCAATATTAATTTCATTTAAGAAAGAGTTTCATTTGCTTATACTTTCTATTCCTGTGTGTTTCCCATGATTAATGTACCATGATGAGCTATAGAAAAGATGGACATAAAATGTTTCTGTACCAATGTTATAACATTTATTTTCTTCTACCTATGAGAAGTATGTCCTGAACATTTCGCCATACCTCATTGTTGCAGTGTGTATAATCCGCACCAGGATTCGCCTACCGACCTGGGAAAACACGGAATCACTCAGTCAATGTCGTCGGACCACAGATATCGAACCCGGAACCTCCGGAATGCGAGTCGCTTTCACGGTTAAAATCGATTAAATGAGGAGAGTATTAATTTTCTAAACTGGTTCTCAGCTTACTCTATTCTTTGATTTTATGTGTTCCAACTTGCTCCATTTCCATCCTCTGAGGCCTGTTTCATAAAGCTTTTTCTTTGATATTATTAGTAAGAAAGTAATAATATTAAAAAGTAATATTTGCATTCCGTTTCAAAAAACCTGATGTGTTGCACTTACACGAGTTTCTCTGCTCTTGTACAAACTATTGTTACAAACGCATATTCTCCATTTACTTCATGTTAATCGGGATAAACAATTGAGAAAGTTATTGATAATTTTCTTGTAGGTGCAAGGGGAGTATGCTAGGCTTTAAGCGATTGTCAAATCTTTTAACAGCTGATTGCTATGTGGAACACTCCATCCTCTTTGCATGTCCAGGATATAGAAAAACAACAATAACGCATTCCCATTTGAGAAAAAATGTAATTATTGGAAAATTCAAACAAATAATAAGGGATATCTCGGAAGTAGTTCACTCCACAAAAAATATATATGACATAAATTATCAGCTTAAACGAGATCTAACGTTCACAGAAAATTCAAGATATACATTTTATTGTCATGATAATATCTTAAACATATGATATATTAATGACAATCGTTAGCCATTTTTGAGAAAATCAATATTTTCGACAAATGTTTCATTTAAAGGGTAGTCTGAGGCTAGGGGATTTTCTTGAAAATCTTCGTATTGCAGCCTTGTAAGATACTAAACCCAAATACCAAGTTAGGTATTTATCCGACTTTTGGTCTTTGAGTTATGGCGTTGACAGACACACATACACACACGAAATGTTTCCAGAAATGCCTTATTTGGATTCAGAGCGCCTTAAAACTTGTATTTCCGGTAACATTTCGGTATCGAACTTTTGGATAAAATGCAATGCGTCCCCTACTTACTTACGTAGTAGAGAAAGTAATATATTAGTTAATATTAGTTATGCATTACCTAATAATAGCAGTTTCTTTTAATAATAATGCCAGTAAACCTTTTTATAAAGAAGCAAATGTAGTAAAATTGAATAATTATATTCGCTATTTGTATTGGTCTCAATTTCATGAGTAAGTCCACAATAATAATAATTCTAGTAGTGGAAGTCGCTTGAGATGCTGGAATTTGTTTACACAATAGTACTCATAAGTCAGTATAATTATGAAGACATCGTAAATGTTCGTCATTTAAGAAATTTTAGGCCAAGAATAAATTATAGGTGTTACATTATTAAATCGAGCACCTTCCGCATAAGAGATTGCGTTTTCAAACTAAATTTCCTGTTATTATTCCCTGTTGGGCGATAACGAAACATGACTGAGAATTCTAACCGAAATTATTCATCACAAATGATTCATACAGTCATTCAGCTTTCTTATGTGTGCTAATTGAGGACTGGTTATAAGCGTAGTTTCTTCATATCATCATAATTGCGTTTGTAATCGCACTGTATATCTCATGAACCCCCGTTTCACTAGAAGTTACTCCTTCCTTTCATGTCCACAAAGTCCATGCCTGGCTGTGTGAGAACTGAAAGCAAATCTAAAATACTAGTATATAAAGGGGGGATACAACAGACATTTTTATTTGAAAATAACTAACCCGATTGGAAACATGTCCTTAGTGTGAGAAACATACATTCCTGTATCTAATATACTCAAAGTGTGTTAGTATTTAAAAAGGAAAGTCTCTAGTCGCGACCTTCAGTTCCTCAAACACTACCTGTGACCTTGGAATCCAAACGACCAAAATTTATTTTCAGAGTATTAAATTAAACAAAGTAATGCCATGAGCATTTATTATAAACCTTTTGCCATACCAATAAAGTTAAAGAATTCAGAATTTTTTCTTATTTTTAAGCTTATGGGATTTTTTTGGAAACTCAGTAATTAATGAACTGATTTTGTATTTGTTTATAAATAAATAAAACTTAGATCTAAAATTCAATATGATTCAAAACAACATCAATTACAATATCAGATAAAATAATATTACAAGGTACTATGAAAACTGTAAATGAAATATTTAATTGTTGTGCGTGTTGATGAGCAACATTTCTATATACTGTTTTTACAAGGCACCATTTTTGCAGTATTTCTCAATGCGTCCATTGCATACCGGTTTCTTCCAGACGATTTGGGTCTATCTGCTGAAGAGGGGCTCATATAGCTCCCCTTGTGTTTTACTTTTACGTGGTGAATCTACAAACTCTGCTGCGCGATGATCTCCTTTCTCAGGAATTGGTAGATTTATTATTCTTGAAAGCCCTTTGCTTGATGTCGAGCTTCAGATTTAGTGTTTCAAAAGTACCTTCTATCCAAAGGGAGGTTATCTTGTAACAGTTGTGCAACACGTGTGTGTATACTCCTGTGATGTCCAACATCCCAAAAAATGTAACCATCTGCCACCTATTTGGTTTCCTTTCTGTGGAATAATTTGCGCATTTCTGATCTAAGGAGATTATGCCAACCTTTCTTCTGTTATAATGATGTGTTAATTCGGGCCTGGTATATTCATTGCTTGCTTTACTGCATCGAATAAAGCATGATAACTGCCTTTCCTACTTTTGGGACAAAGGAAAGTGTGAGGTTTGCTGAAATTCACAAAGAGAGGACTCTACCTGACGTTTCTGCTGGCCTGAAGCACTGTAGCGATAAGAAGTTTATTCTTTTTCGTGGTACCTGTGTATGTTAGCCATTATGATAGAGAATGATTGCTAAATCAACTGAAGTAATCCATTTGTCGCCGGTGATATTCCTGGGACTCGCAAAAAGAGGCTGTGCCAATTTAATGACACATTATGTGGTTTTGATCATCTTATCAACTTGGAATCAACACCTTTTACATCACAATTTTGGTCATCAGAAAGAATCATTGTTTTAACTGCATGACTATTTTGGTTTCTTGGCATATAAACTTCAAAATTATATTTTTCACAGAAATCCTGAAGCATTTCATCAACGCAGTCATTTTCCCCAATCGACAAGTAGAAGATAGCTGCACTTGGGTCATCTGATTTCCTCTGAGTCTAGTTTCAGCAGTCAAACCGTAAAGCGTAGAGTAGAGCTTCAAAACTCTTTTGAAACATTACTAATCTAAAAATGTCTATACCGGTTCAATCAGTTGAAAAAAATCTGTCCTATAACTTGCTGATTTATTTTAAATAGTCCACCTAAATATAAGAGCCCAAATAGGGTTTTAAACTTTACAATATCAATTTGTTTAAGTTCAGGTGTAAATGGGTTTGAGTACTGTTTTCCAAACACAGTGAGTTTTTATTTGTTCTAAGCAAATTTCACGTATCATGTCATCAGTAAACAGTAGATTCCAAATTGAATCATTGGCTATATTCCCTAGTTTTTGCCGGACCTTTTATTCCAGGCAGTTTCATTAGAGACATGATATTCTGCAGCAGTAGCCTACTCCTCCTTGTGGCTCCTTTGCAGAACACTTGAAGCAATTTTCCCCCCAGAAATATTGCAGATCAGACTTAACATCTTCATGTTGCTCTCCTGACAGATTCTCCCGTGTCTTCATTGCAGATGTCACCGACTTAATAATGACTGCCCACCACTTCTAATGCAGTTTGCTTAGTCAGTTTCTAGTTCACATTTTTTAACTAATTCACTTTGTTCACTTGAACTTGAGAACTCGCAGAGCAAGAAATCACTGTCTTTAAAGTCCTTGAGAAGTATCTAAAATAAACTGTTCTACTTCATCTTGATCTTCAGGATGACTATTGGAGCTTGAATTATGCATGGCATACAGTTATCGTCTATTAACTCTAAAAAGTCTGTACTAGAAACGTGTTACACTACCCGTGAACTATGGGCCCTAAGGACCCTGCAAGTCTGCTTTAGCCAAACCATCCCATTATACACGTGTAAGCTATTGCACAACAATAGTTGTAGTTGTAAACGAATCTACGAGGCATCCGCACTCACGTCAGAGCTATCAATCCAAAAAATAGATAAAACACTTGTTGCTCTTTTGGTCTCCAGGACCTATAGCTCACAACTAGAGGGTTAAGTTAACATTTTATAGGCGAGTGTATCTGGTTAGCAATTCCATGTGCAAACATCAAGATAATACTATACAGTCAACTGTATATGACTATACAGTTATATAGTTAACGTGATATGAAATAAACAAAATAAAAAGTGCCTATTTGATAAGTATCATAAGGTATGAGCTCCTTTCACCTCAAATTCAAGATGCAGGAAAATGCAATATGTTTTTGGTTTTTAATAGCATATGCTTGAAAATATGAAAACCTTTTAAAATTAGATAATAAACACAAATATAATTTCTTAATAATTACTATGAAATACGCTCAAATCGTTTCAAGTCAGCAATTTTGAAAATCAGCTTTTAAATTATGCAATTATGAACTCCTTTGTTCCTAAAAATGTAAACTAGCTGAAAAAATATACGTACAGGCCACTTTCCAGACACAAAGGGAAAAGTTTAATGGTTCTTGAGTTATAAAATAGTAGTGGTATTTTCTTAGTTTAGGATGTCATTTTTCAACACTCGAAGTCATTCTCCACCTTTCTTCCTCCTTTGCGTGTCGGACAACACAGTGTTAATAGAATAAAATCTCCTTGGACGGTAGGAAAACCGTAGAACAAAACACGTTATACCTCGCGTCCTCTCCAGTGCAAACTCTGCTTTAGTTACTGTAAAATCTACAGGAAGCCACTATTCAAGTTAATAGCATCAGCATTTTCTGAACGTACCAATATTCCCAGAGTAAAATGAATTTTAAACATGCTGTGTATTTCCACGTAATTCCATTGGGAATACCAGAGTACAATTCTTCTCCTTGCTGATGTGGAGAAAGCTCTAAAGCAAGTGTAGAAAGGACGCTCTCGCAGCGTGAAGTGGCAGCTTGGCTTTCTAATACAGAGATCAATAGACGTCCAACCCAGGAATCACTGACTTTTACATATTTGCTGTAAAGTGTCATGCATTTTCTGAGGCTTTATTAAGAAATTACCCTTCTTATTTGTTTCATTCTTATTAAAAGCAGGAACTGTTGCAGTATCTCAGTTTCTAGCATTAAGATAAAATAAAAATAAATAAATAGTGTTGCGGAGAACATTTTAAAAATGTATTGGAGATTTCTAATTCGTGATCTCTAGTTTTGTTTTCTTCTTCTTTGCCAATCGTATACATAGGCGATAATTGTACATTAATTAACGCCAATATGTTCGCTCTTTTACATTGCTTAAAAGTTTATAATTAGGAAGATTGTTTCCAGAGTTCTCAAATAAGTTACATTGAATCAGATGAGAAGAGAAATTTTATTTCTAGAGGAAAAAAACCGCACCAAACAGAATGAGCAATGGGATTTAATTAAAAAGTTCGGAATAAGAAAGAAAGCGAATACCACTTGTTCATTAGGGATTTTCTGGGCTTATAGAAAGCGGAGTAGAAAATCGTCAGATTAATTAATTTCATCGGATGCGCTGGAAAAAAAGTAAAAGAATTAAATAAAATTTGAGATTTGCGGGAAGAATTTGTCGTATTACTCATGAAAAAGCTGGAATCCTTTGTTCATATCATTCATTGCAATTAAGGAAATCCCCAGGCATCTGGCACCTACAGTTTTAAGACTTTCTGCTCGAGCTGATTAAAAATCAGGTTGTTTCTGAGCCTGGCAGTGAGTTATGCTCTGTTCAAAATTACCAGAGGGATTTGTGTTTCGTAATAGTAACTATAAAAACGTAAAGATTTGCTTACGTACAATTTACACCTTCTACAGCTCAGGCATTTCTTATCCAATGTCAGATATTACTGCCTGGTTGCTTACTACCAGCTAAAACGGATAACCTTTTAGGTAGTGTTTTTAACACTAAAATGAATTCAGTTTAATTATATAATACATAAATTCAATAACAACCCGCCTTAAAGCAATATGTATATGTAACAATGTATAAAAAGTGTACATTACAATCATTGTATATGTTTATAGTTATTATTGTATCCATGTGTAATGATGTAATGTGAATGTATTACGTAATTTAATAAATAGGATCTGTGAGAAATAGGTCAAAAGTTGCTAACAATGAGCTAACAATGAGGTATCCTTGAGGCAACAATGAGTTTGAGAGTTTAATAATGCTACTTGTGATTCTTGGAAGCAATAATGTAAATTTTGAGACAGTTTAAAAATAGCCAATCAACAACCAGAAAAAACTTTAGTTAAATGAAGGTATTCTATTGGATTAGGAATAGCCAATCAGATACTTGAAATACAGAAACTTACAAGCTTAGGCAGTTGAAACCAGTTTAGTTGGTTGCAGACAGCCTTACTAACCAGATGCAAAAAGTGTCCTCAAGAAATTTAATACGTATTCGTGTGAGACGAAAATAGTTTTACTTGTTAAAAAGTGCAAGTAATTAATTAAAGAATCTCACAGCTCTCTATATCACTGAAGTGTTATTTAAATCGTATCAAGTATTAATAAAAGGAGTGAAGTAAAATTATAATCTGTGTAAGCCTACATTCTTAGTCGTACCACAACCCTGCCAAGACATCCATGTCTCTAAAATAAATACTGACGCAGCCGAGGCAAATATAACTATATAATATTTAAAGAAATAGTTAAATTACAAAGTTAATATTTTTTTAAACATTTGGGGCAAACAACTCCTAACATTTTCAAATTGGCGTCCATACTGGGGCTAATAAATATTTACTTCACTTTCAATTAGTTACATTTATTTTAACCCTTAAATGGTAACATCGGAACCAGGGCATGGCGCTCTATTTTTCTGCGATGTTGCCTATGGTGATTATGTCGCAAATTTGAACGCCGAGCTCTGTTTGATGTGAAAACGTGGCTTTGTAGTTGTTGATACCCAGTGTTACAAGGCATTGCAGGAAGGCTTCGTAGACCGGTGTTACTGTTAACATAAGTATTTTGCGTACCTCTCATCTGTTACTTTACAAAAAAAGTCGTCGTTGTTTTCTAGTATATTAGAAGTGATAAGTTCACTTTCTTAGTAAACAATCACCGTTAAGTGGCATATCGATGTTTTAATTTCAGTTTGAGTGAAAATGTCGAAAGGGAACCTGAATGTAAATGTATCACGCCGAAGTCAGCTGATGGTTCACAAAAGTTTCATACTTTTCTAATAAGTGTTTTTGTCACTTATTTGTAATTGTTTGTTTAGAAACGGTTTTATTATATTAAAAACACGAAAAATATAATTATGTATAAGAAGTAAATGCAACACTGTAGTGAAAACCTGCAGATAAATAACATAAAAATTACAAGGTCTGAGAGACCGATGTTACGTATAACTTGACAAATTTGTTAACACCTGAGGGTTAATTACCATGTCTTTAACCCAACCTGCCTGCTCAACTAACCAAGAAGTCAGATTTAAATCCCCTAGTACTGAGGGTGGTAATACTTAATGCTTAAAAATGACTTAGAATGAACCAATAAGACTGTTTTTGCTAAAAAGTTGTGTGCGCAATATCAAAAGCATAAATTCAGCTGTGCTGCTGTCCTAGTATTGTTGTTGGGTGTGATAAACCTCAAAACAATCCTCCAAATGAAGAGCAACATTATCTTTTTTACTTCCAATTGGGGTTCAAGGCATTGGATTTTGCTCCAGTACAATTGAATACGCGATTTTCACACGAGGTATCAAAATAACAATACAGACCCTTATACCGTAGTGTTAGATCATTTTTCCTTAGGACCGTTCAACTGTCTTGTTGGGTAAGTAAGTTTCGTAACAGTTTTGTCAAAGAAGGGTTTCATCTATTCAGAAACAACTGAAAGCAAAGATGGCATCTGTGGCGCATGTTTGTTCAGTAACCTTTACAAACACCACTATTTGCAGTAAAAGGGTAGAAAACGGCGCTACTGTCAGTTTTAGTCCAATTCCATCCACAATGTTTTTCTGTGTCATAACACGAACGTGTTTCGCAGGGGCTGGCGCGTCATCATTGGTTTATTATTTTCCTCTCTGCTTTCTGCACATGATTCATTATCATTGCCACTAGGACTTTCTTCAATTTCTGCTTCATATTCAGAAAAATCACCACTTTCACTACCTCTCTGTAATACACATTGAATCATTTTCTTAAACACTTCGCCATCCACACTGATTCTTTTCGCGGCCATGATGACTAGTGACGCGAGTGCAGGAAGAATGAAATTATTTTCTTTGGTTGTAACACAGGTGAGGGGATACTGCGGGAATTGCAAATAACACATGTAAGCACTTCATTTAAAACGTATACAAATGACATCTCGTCGCTAAAGAGACGAAAGTGTAATAGACGTAAGCCAAAAAAGTGTAATTTTACAGGAGAGCAGTTTAAAGAAAAGTGCGTCTACGTACGGACTTACGACTCAAAAGAATAAAATGACACATCAAATATAATACTCTGATTCAAATCTGAAATAGTTGTTCTTAATGAGGAATAGTGTAAAACTCTAGAATTTTGATACCACATAGGCCAAAATGGCTTAAATTGGAGATACGTCGGTTTGAAAGATTTCACTCATCAGAGTGAGTTGCTTACGCCATACACACGATCAATATATAATACTAATTGTTGCTGTCGTTTTGAGCTGTATCATTATTTTTGTATGTTTTTCACTTATATATTTCTATTTTTAGAACATGGTACAATGTAAAACGTTAGAAATCAATAAAATAAATAGGGATATATACTTATTTAACAACAGCAATATTAAGTATTTAAGTGTAATTTATTAATTATAATTACGCACAGAAGTTTAACAAATAATCTATTTGTTTGTTTACAAATGCTTTAAAGAAACACAACTACTGAACTAATTTTAACAATAGAAAAGTCAAGTTAATATGTGTGCTATTTTTAGTAACAATGTTTTGATGAATAATGCATAATAAGAGTTTTAAATGCTTTCAGGAAACAAAGAGATACTGAATTCGCTTTAACCATAGCAATATCAAGTACTAATATGTATGATATTGCTTTTCTTTTCAAATTACAAACAATAAAGTTTTGTTTACAAATGCTTTTAGGAAACCCCAAAAGTATTGAAAATGTCCATGGATTAATACAACTTAGAAGTGTGGAAGTTGCTTGTAGAACGTTTTGCAAACAGTAGCTCTTATTGCTGGTGTTGGTTCTTTGTATAACTCCCCTAGATCGTTGTCCTTTTAGCGGAAAGCTTTGGTGAGTTGGCATTAAGTCGAGGCAGAGGAAGCTTCAAAACCTCTGAAGTGTTTCTGGATGTTAGAGATAGCCGCTCATAATGTTTGGCCAAATGACTGTGTTTTGCAAAGACCACGCAGGTTCGTCTATGGTCACTTTGACCTCTCTGGTTGCAGTCCAATCCACTTTGTTTCCAAATTGAAATCCTCAGGGATTGGATCAGAAGGTTCTCTGAAACGCTTTTATAGTCCAAGAAATCTTCTAACCTCAGATAATGTATTTCATACGGAGCAGCACGTCCAGTAAGTATCACAATAGGTACCAGATAGTAAGGTATAAAGATGTTCCATGCTAGAGTTCGGGCTCTTGAAATAGTGCTGTAGGCAGAGTCACCTTCGTTTTGACCATCGGTTCGAAGAAGCACGAGTTGATAGACAGTGAATTTTTTGAATTGCTTAGAATGTACAAAAACATTGTCACTAAGGTGGTATTCCGCCTACTGCAGGCAACAGCAAACAGCCTGACATCTTTTGTACCATGGTTATCAAGATGTTGAACGTGGATTCTCGCACAGGTTGCAATCTCAGATGATCCCCTTTTGCTCATTATCTCTCTTCACAGAAAGTAGTGACACTGTTTCCAATGTTGTAAACCGCCAAATTATGTGCTGAAAAACGCATTTGATAGAATAGAGCATTTTCTTTGGAAATGGGCGGTTGAATCACTTGCTGAAGATTAAATACCGCAGAGGGATATTCTCTTGGGTTTTCTTTGGCTACTATTTTAGCATCGTTTTTCTTATTTCTTACAGCATTCTTTTCTTCTGTGTGTTTGTCGTACATATCCTGCACCTCCATTTTCTTTGCATCACCATGACGGTAAGTTACACACAAACTGCACTGGTGCTTCTTAGGATAGTGGAATAATAGATTCATTGTTTTTAATACCCTGGAGTAAGTTTTTGATGACTGGCTTTGGGCTGTGAGATTTTATCTTCATTGTGCAAAGTATACATTTTAGCCGATGTCAGATCTCGATAACGCTATTCTTCAGAAGACTCTTCTGAACCACAGTAAGTGCATTTGTTATCGTTATCTGAATGCTTTGTACATAGTAGATATACGCAATGTAGGCAAATGCCAGAACCTTCGTTTTTGCATTTGAGAAACTAGCAGTTTTCACTATATGGTGGATCATAGTTACTGTCATCATAATCACTAAATGACAACTCCAGCTGGCGTGTTTCCTTTTTACTTTCTCTACTACGTATAGTAAGTAGGGGAAGTATTGTATTCCACCCAAAATTTCGATACCGAGATTTGACCGGAAATACATGTTTTGAGAATCACTGAATCCAAAAAAAGCATTTTGGAAACATGTCCGTGTGTGTGTCTGTCTGTGTGTCTGTGTGTCTGTGAACAGCATAACTCAAAAACGAAGAGTCGGATAAACACCAAACTTGGTATTTAGGTTCAGTATCTTTCAGAGATGCGACACGAATGTTTTCAAGAAAATCCCCCACCCCAGACTACCCTTTACATGGAACATTTTTCGAAAATTTTAATTTTCTCAAAAACGGCTCTAACGATTTTGATTAAAATATCATATGTTTAAGATATTGTCATGACAAATAAAATGTATATCTCGAATTTTCTGGGAATGTCTCCAAAAGTATTCTTCATTATGAACGACTTTTTTATAACTGGTAAACCATAAGAGATAGACAAAATTTTACTACACAAAAAATGTAGATCGCGTTAAAATACACAATTTATGTCATATACATTTCTTTTGTTGAGTGAACCGTTTGCGAGATATTGCTTGTTATTCCCTTAAATTTTCCAATACTTATACTTTTTCTCAAATTCGTTATTCATTTTTTTATGTCCTGGACATGCAAAGAGAATGGAATGCGCCACATAGCAACCAGCGTTAAAATATTTGACTATCGCTTAAAACCTACCATATTCCCCTTGCATCTACAAGAAAATTACCAATAAGATTGACATCTCGATATCTCGATTAACATGAAGCATATGGAGAATAGGCGTTTGTAAAATTAGATTGTACAAGAGTAGAGAAACTCATGTGAGTGTAACACATCAGATTTTTTTTATGGGAACAGTGTTCTGTTATATTAATACTGCCTGCAGATGCAGCATTTGTATCTTCAAAACTGTTTTGTATGTGGATCTTTAAAACGCTGATAGCAACATCCATACACTCCGTTCTTGATTTTTCGTTCTCCGATTTCCCTTTGAACGGTCAATCTATCACTTTCCCGTAATAATACTTCTTGTCCGGTAACTTTAATTTCAGCTCCTACCTTTAACGCATCACTTGTCTATGCATTAAACTTTGTTATATTATAACACATTCGTAGATCTTTGCTAATAATTCCATAGCAGATTGCTCTTTACTGAGATTGCATTTGTTTGTTGCAGGTGTACTCAGACCAATCAATATTGTTGAAGCAGGTTTTCTTTTCCAAATTTATAAACACATATTAATTGTTGGCATCAGGTGGCAAAAATTGGTCTAGAGTGGCTAGCATTACACTGCACACATAGACGTATCGACCAATTTTAATAATGGTAGTATCTACCGAAGAGACGTAAGCGACCTGCGAGTCTCATACGTCTGTTCGTCTGAAAAAGAATGAGAGAGCAATGGCGTTTACAACGATAACACGATTTTTACTGCAAAGTAACCATTAGAAATGAAGGTACACCAGTTTCTCAGAATATAGGTATGGCCAAATGGAGTGTACAGGCGAAATATCTCAATTTTTTCGATTTTGGCGCTTACGCCACTTCGTCATATGAGCAACGATCTGTGAGAAGGAACATAAAACTACATGGTAGTTATGTAGAGGAATGCAGCATTGCGAGCTGAGAAAATCATAAGATTCATATGCCAAAAAAGCGCGTGAATGGGTTAATTCTGGTGATTGCAATACGGAGCATCACTTGGAGTACGGAAAGGATGAAATTTGTCTCCAACATTAACCTATATATCGACGCTGCTGTCGAGAATGGCAAAGATCGACAAGACTTACATTAAAATAGGTGACATTTTTACATTATTTGCTACATATAGTAAGTAGGGGAAGTGTTGCATTCTACCTGAAAATTCTATATCGAGATTTCACTGGAAATACATGTTTTCATGCCCCCTGAGTCCAAAAAGGGTCCGTGTGTGTGTCTGTGAAAAGCATAACGCAAAAACGACAGCTCGGATAAATATCAAACTTGGCATTTAGGTTCAGTATCTTACAAAGATAGGACATGAAGGTTTTCAATAAAATACCCGATTTCAGACTAACCTTTGCATTGAAAATTTTCGAAAATTTTGATCTTCTCAAAAATGACTAACGATCTTGATTAAAATATCATATGCTTAAGACACTTTTATGGCAAACGAAATCTATATCTTGAATTTTCTAAGAATGTCCCGAAAGTCCTCTTCATTCTGAATGACACCGTAAGAGATGGATAACATTTTAGTACACGAGAATTGCAGCTCTCGTTAAAACACACCATTTTTGCCATTTAGATTTTTTGTGGTGTGAATCTTTTCCGAGATATTCCTTGTTATTTTTTTGAATTTTCCAACACTTATACTTTTTCTCAAATGGGAATTCGTTATTCGTTTTTTTATGTCATGGACATGCAAAGAGAAGAGAACACTCCACATTGCAACCAGCTCTAAAAGGATTTGATTATCGCTTAAAGCCTACCATATTCCCCTTGCAACTATAAGAAAATCAGCAATACAATAGTTTCTACAAATTTTTATATCAATTAACATTAAGTAGAGAATAAGCGTTTGTAAAAATAGTTTGTACAAGAGTAAGAAATGTGAGTGTAACACATCAGATTTTTAAAATACAATTTTACTTTTGCAGACTAGGTCTTTCTTTCCATCCTAAACAGTCTCAAAGAGCAACTTATAAATTCCAACAGATACTCAGGAGCTATAATTTGTGAATATCTAGAAATCTAAAAGTATGGTATTTAAGGGGAAGTTCCCAATAAGATCAAAATAGTTATAAACAATTAAATAATGAAACAAGTTAACAGCTCAAATTACTTGGGATGCTGGACTTCCTATGAAAAAGAAAGAAGATATAGATAAAAAAACGTATTATGTTTCAAAATTTGTATAGAGCTCTACAAAGAAGACTAAAACATAAAGCTAGAATAGATACAATTATGAGATATTACAAGTTACTGGCAGCATATATATATATACTTTTATATGGCTATGAAAATTGGATTCTCAATAGATAATCTAAAGGAGATTAGAAACATCCCAGATGCAATTTCTTTGACAAATACTAGAATGCACCTTAAAAGATCACATACCCAAAAACCAAATACGGGAAGAATTAACTATATGCGTTAGAGGAGAAAATACGTGATAACAAATGGCAGTCCTTTCAAAACATAGAAAGGATGAAAGACGAAAGAATAACCAAATAAACATTTAAATACAAACCAGAAGGCCGGCGTTCAATACGGCGACCCAGAGCCAGATGGGAAGATATATTTGCGCCGGAACGGCTTCATAGCGTAACCTTGAAGAGGAAGAAGAAGATTGCAAAAAATATGTCATAACGCATAAGATACACGTACTACACGAATCATAACAAATATATATGTTTCTGAATTTGTTTGTTTACATATTTTTACTTTTTTGTAGTACTTACCTCAGTAAGTAAAGGTAGCATTGCATTCCAACCAAAAACCATTCATGAAATCCTGGTATTTAAGCTCAGCATCTTCAAAGGTGCAACACCAACATTTTCAAGAAAATCCTCCCACCTCAATGTACCATTTCTATGGAAAAATATTAGTTAATACTTTCTCTATTACGTATAATAAGTAGGGGAAGTATTGCATTCCACCCAAATATTCCATACCTAGATTTCACCGGAAGTACATGTTTTTAGGTGCCTGAATCAAAATAAAACATTTTTGGAAACATGTCCGCGTGGGTGTATCTTAGTTTGCGAACAGCATAATTCAAAAATAAAAATTCAGATTAATACCAAACAGAGTATTGGAGTTTACTATCTTCCAAGAATGCGACACGAAGATTTTCAAGAAAATCTCCTACTCCAGATCACCAAAAATGCCTGTAACGATTTTGATTAAAATATCACATGTTTTAAGATATTTTCATGGCAAATGAAACATATATCTTGAATTTTCTGGAAATGTCCCCAAAACTCGTCTTCATTCTGAATGACTTTCACATAACTCGTAAACCGTAAAAGATAGACAAAACTTTTACTGTACAAAAAATGTAGATGTCGTTAAAGCACAATACATTTTTTTTTCGAGTGAACCATTTTCGAGATATTCTTTTCTTATTTGTTTGAAATCTACAATACTTTTACTTTTTCTCAAATGAGAATTCCCAATTCGTTATCCTTATGTCCTGGCCATGCAAAGAGAGTGGAATACTCCACATAGTATCCAGCTTATTAAAAGGTTTGATTATTGCTTAACGCCTACCATATTCTCCTTGCATCTACAACAAAATTGGCATTAAGAGGGTTTCTGCAAATGTTTATTTCGGTTAATATGAAATGAAAAGAGAATAAGCTTGCTATGATTCCAATTGATATTCACTGTATGCATAAGAAAAACAGCAAAGCATGACTCTTGAAGAGTTTAAAGTGTGACAGTACTTAGATTTGAGGGAAAACAACATTCTTAAACCTTGGCTAATAGTTTACTATTAGTTTAGGCTTCTTCAACTGCTAACTATATAACACTAAATGCCTCATTTCTTATCGCGTTCTTTTAGGCCACAGTGTCATATCCGATATATTTTATACCACGCTTCTTAATAATTTCACGCAAGGGTTCCCTAAAACACAAGGTTAGTCAACTGCAAAATACGAGAAATGAAACATCGCTTTTACGCTGACGTACTGTAGCTATCAATGTTAACGAAGTATAAAGAAAAATAAGTAGTTTTGGATGTTGTGGTGAAGGCTCTGGACAGCTGTGACAAGTTACAAAAAGTACTAGAGGAAAGTCTCTCCTCCGAGACAATCGTTCCACTGTTTTTGCTCCGAGATCTAGACGTTAATGCGGCCTTTTCACTTACACGAAGACATAAATGAAATGTTTTCCACTGCACTAAAGATTTATAACGAAACTTTTCATACCTTTTTTATCATTACAATGGGGGAGGTTCCCCCTTTTGTTCCTTTGCTGAAGAGAGGACCAGGAAAAGCGAACCGAGAAGTAGCAAAGAACTGGTACAAAAGGGAATGATTAAAAACTATTTTTTGTGCTTCCGTGAAGAACAAAAGCATAACGACTTTTATTATTGTCCTGCCAACCAAATGATGTTTTCCGCAGTTTGCTGCAAATGAAATGCGATAATGAACGATCCTTAAAAACTTTAAATGAAACTGAATTAATGACGAAGTTGATAACAAGACTCAAATATTTGATCGGATTATTAAGTTTCATTTAGTGTCAAACTTCATTCCAAAGTTTACTAAATATATTTTGTCTGTCATAAAGTTTGCGAAATATCTTTACTGTAACAATAAGAACAGAAAATAGCTATATAATAACATCTTAACCAAATTTAATAAATCCAGTGCCCAAGAGGGGATTCAAACGAAATATTTTCAGTGCTAGTGTTCCAATATCTTCTAATAATAAACCAAAAATCCAAGGTTCGAGTTACCTTTATAGCAGATGTTAAACATGTGATATTTTAATTCCAATCGTTACAATCAGTTTTGAGAAAATAAAAATGAATCTGATGTGTTGATCTCACATGACTTTCTCTACTCTTGTACAAACTATTTTGGTTGGTGCTAGATTGCGTGTGTATATTTTGCATTTGTATTTATAATTATGCTACCATTGTCCCATGGTATTAACTCGTGAAGTGCAAGTATTTCCTGGAAATGGCTCTAAAATATTCTTCTTTCTTTACGTAACATAAAAAGTAGTGTATAATGATGTATTTTTAGTAGGGAATATCTTATCTCACTGATAATATCACACACTCCACTTTCCTATATTGAGGCAGTATTTTTAACACTTAAATGATTTCAGTCTAATTATATAATATAATAACAGCCCGCCTTAAAGCAATATGTGTATGCAACAATATATAAAAAGTGTATATTGCAGTCATTGTATATGTTTGTGATATTGTATTCATGTTCAATAATGCTATGTGAATGTATTACGTAATTTAATAATGTAGGAGCTGTGAGAATAATAGGTTAAAGGTTACTAACAATGAGGTAACTTTGAGGCAATAATGAGTAAGAAAGTTTAATAATTCTATTATTCATTATTGGAGCAACAATAATGTAAGTTTTGAGTCAGTTTAAAAATAACCATTCAACAATCAGAAAAAGCTTTAATTAAATGAAGGCATTCTATTGGATTAGAAATAGCCAATCAGAGACTTAAAATACAGAAATTTTCAAATTTAGGCGGTAAAAATCAAGTCAGATGCTTGTAAACAGCGCTCCTAACCTGACGCGAGACACGTCTTCGAGAAGTATAATACGTATTCAATAGTTTACGTGTTAAGAAGTGTGCAAGTAGTTAATTAAAAAAAAAACTCTCACAGCTCTCTTTCTCTGTATCAGTGAAGTGTTATTTAAATAGTGTCAAGCATTAATAGAAGGAGTGTAGTAAAATTATAACCTGTGTAAGCCTACGTTCTTCAGTCGCACTACCTCCCTGCTAAGACATTCATGCCTCTAACAATAATACTGACGTAGCTGTAGCAAACATAAATATATAATCTCTAAAGAAACAGTCAAAATTACAAAGTTAATATTTTTTTGAACATTTGAGGCGAAGGCTACCGGAAACTTCTTACCATACGTGCGGTTGCTACTACATCAAGTTAGACTCCTAACAGTTGAAATAAAATACAACTCCTACAATAACAAAAATAACTTCAACCTTACGAATTGCATAACCGTACTAAAGCATAAACACAGGTACATGGATAATGTTCTGAGGAATATTATCACACACAAATTCATCGTTTGCTTTCCCTTTACTTTTGCTATAGTTGGTAATATTCAATGAGCAAGCATTGTTTCTTTTTCCCCAGTTAACGTCTCCTTCAAATACATTTCCCCGAATATTACCAATCCAGGCACTTAATTTAACAATCCAATACTCTACTCACTATTCACATCAATATAACATTACTTCAGGAACCTACTAGAATTTGTTTTTCCCACCCAAATTACATAAATATTCCTTCTGTATGTACATATTAAACCGCCTTTCAACATTAAAACATAATACCATACTCTAACCTGAACTGCAAATTTGTAAACTCAATTTTCACTAAACCGTGAATAATACTTTTATATACATAACAAACCTTCAAACTCTTTAAATCCTTTGCTAAAGTAATTACAAGAAATTGGAACATGCTGTCTTGAATCTGCCATTTCAAGTTTAATCATCCCCTTTTAACTAATTAGAATGGAATGCTCTACCCTTTTTAAAGCAGGCGCAAACCTTGTGAACCAATGTGCAATTTGGCTGCGTGCTTCTTCTAAATAGGAATTGGCCCTGAATAACCTTTCGCCAGAATATAATTATTATTATTACAATTATTATTATATTATTATTTATTGCCGCTTCAACTTTAAAGTCATATCGCGGCTACTTTAGAATACATAACACGATTGTAATGAAAATACAATATTTCAAACAGAAAAGTACATGCAATATGTGATCAAACGTATCCGGGCAGCCCCACAAACATACGTTTTTCATCTTAGGTGCATTGTGCTGCCACCTACTGCCTGGTACTCATTATCTGCGACCTCAGTAGTCATTACACATCGTAAAACAGCAGAATGGGACGCTCCGTGGAACTCGCGGACTTCGAACGTGGTCAGGTGATTGTGTGTCACTTGTGTCAGAAGTCTATATGCGAGATTTACACACTCCTAAGCATTACTAGGTCCACTGTTTCTGATGTGATACTGAAGTGGAAATGTGAAGGAACATGTACAGCACAAAAGGGTACAGGCCGGCCTCATCTGTTGAGTGACAGAGACCGCCGACATTTGAAGAGGGTCGTAAAGAGTAATAGGCAGACATCTGTCCAGACCATCACACAGGAGTTCCAAACTGCATCAGGATCCACTCCAAGTACTATGACAGTTAGGCGTGAGGTGAGAGACCTTGGATTCCCTGGTCGAGCGGCTGCTCATAAGCCACACATCACGCAGGAAAATGTCAAACGACGCCATGCTTGGTGTAAGGAGCGTCAACATTACACGATTGAACAGTGGCAAAACGTTGTGTGGAGTGACGAATCACGGTAAACAATGTGACGATTCGATGGCAGGGTGTGGGTATGGCGAATGCCCGGTGAACATTATCTGCCAGCGTGTGTAGTGCCAACATTGAAATTCGGAGGTGGTGCTGTTATGGTGTGGTCGTGTTTTTCCTGGAGGGGGCCTGTACCTGTTGTTGTTTTGCGTAGTACGATCACAGCTCAGACCTACATTGATATTTTAAGCAACTTTTTGCTTCCGACTGTTGAAGAGCAACTCGGGGATGGCGATTGTATCTTTCAACACGATCGAGCACCTGCTCAAACCTCACGGGCTGTGGCGGAGTGGTTACACGACAATAACATCCCTGTAATGGACTGGCCTGCACATTAAATTATCTAGACGGGTGTGCTATACATTATTATACAATCTTGTCGTTTTCATAAACTTTAAAGTTCTTGTTGTGCTGAACTTAGGGAGTCTGGAAGGCTGTTGCGGATGTCACATCTTTGTGTTGTAAATAGTAAGGGACAGGATGTAACGAAATGATGAACTGTGAGGTTGGATCTGCAGAGGACGCACACAGGAGGAAGGTTACGGTTGAAATGTTTTTTGCGTTATAAAAGTACCTCCAGTACGTAGTTCAGTTAATACAGCTTGGTCTTTGTGGTTGAAGCTTGGACTAAGAAATGTAGACATCGTGTAACTTGCTACTAGATGTGACTTTCCATGTTTGTCTCCATTGATTAATGCAAGACTTTTTGATGAAGTTGATTAAGTCCGTGTGTGGGATCTTGAAGTCATGATGTTTGGTGGCTTCTTTGGCTGTCTGATCAGCTGATTTATTTCCCAGAATTCGGACGTGAGGCGGAGTCCAGGTGAATGATACTGATATGCCAGAGATTAGTATTTGGTTGTACAGTTTCTGAAGTTCTTTAACAATATTTTGGAAGGTTGAGACTTGTCTAAGGAAAGTTAAAGCACTTAACGTGTCGGAGAATATTATGTAATTATGTAGTTTATCTTGTAGAATTTTCTGCTCCAGTTTCTCTGGAAAGGCGAACTGAAGAAGCCCACTCCTGATACTGACGTTTGCTGCAACTGTCGACTTTCTTACTGTATAGATGAAGTTTCCCAATCATCTTTCCTTTTGGAAGATAGACATTTTCTCCAAAACTGACCGATTGCTAATTTAAACTTTAATGTACCTTACCTCTTCTCACGTAGCAAATAAGGTGCTACTACTGATAACCTACGTAGCGTCATAATTACCATTAACGCACTTCTGTAGCAACTTCATGTAATCGCTTCTAAACACCCATTACGTTAACTTACTCGTAATCTCCTGGTGTCGGATATTGAGACAAACATGCCCTATATATATAATGAAACTGACACACTACGTGGTCTTGGCTAGCAGATATTACTACCGCGGTCCATATGAGTAACTATGTGCCTTCCATCAACGGCAACCAGCCAGACAATCTAAGGAGAAGTCACTTGTCGAGCACACGAGCTTTTCCCATTTCAGAGGGCTGACATAATATTGTAAATTATATCATTACTTTAAGTCAGTACATTGGCCACTCAGACTGGGCTGAAGCCCTACAAGTAAGCAGAACTTAGAAGAGATACATTCTTACCTGTTCACCTGGTGTTGCGTTGACGACTCGTGAACGGGGTCTCGACGACGGATTCAACAACTGACCTGGCAATTACTCATTGATAACTGCCCTCTGACAACTGGCAATCGACTACTCTTTGATAACTGCCCACGATTGTCCTGTGACAACTGAGATCGATTGCTCTTTGAGATCAATTGCCCCTGACCGAGTCAAAACCCTGTTGTATAAATACTTAGCACGGTCGTGTTATGGTAGGCCGGTTTCGACACTTTACGCTGGTTACGTCATATGATGTAATACTCGATGCTCAACCTGGTCCGCTACAATATCGTTACAACTGGTTTATGCATAAAATCAATGTATGAGTTTTAACTTTCAAAACTGATATACTATGACCACACCACCTTCTCTACCCACAATATCATGTTCCATAAAGCATACACCAATAGTCTTTTCCGGCTAAATAGAATGCATTTTGGCCAAAATGGTGTCGCTACATAAATTCTTATGATTTAAAAAGAAGCAAATATCTTACGACTACCATATATTCAAATTGTGATAGTATATTCACATTACTTTCTCTAGACACCATCGTTTACGTTTATACGGTTTCTACAAATATTTTACTTTACATTAATCGACTAAAATGTTTGAAAATATAGTTTCATGACACATTTCGTTGTAGATATAAGATGGTTACAGGAAACTGAAGTTATAGATGTTTAAATTTTTTTGGCAAACCACAAAGAAATCTCAAATTCTTCATATGACATGCCCCAATGTGAGTCAGTTGGGGGATTTAATGACACGCTGGCATGGTGCCATGGTAACTCATTGGGATATTGACTAACTGTACCACAGTCTAAGCTAAATCTTCAATGGGCGTTGTGCGAGAAGGTTTAATATTTATGGTATTGCAATCTTTCGATGTTTAGAAGCAACTAAGCAAATAGAAACGTGTTGGAAGAATGCAAAGAAATTTACACGGCCGGAGTCAGTTTAACTGGAAGTCATTTCCGGGCTATTTAGCCCTGGTCTGCTGGAGATAGATGTTCCAGACGTTTCGTCCACAACCACGGTAGACAACTTCAGTGGCGCTCTCGAAGTCTTCTAGGAGACTCGTGGTGAGCCTAAGTGATTTTTGCTATGTACCTGCCCTTGGAAGGGCTTAACCACAGGGATGACGAAACAATTGTATAGTGGTGGTTTTGAAGTTATGGGTGTGATAGGAGGTAGCGCTATGTTTTATAGGTTCCTCAGTGGCTACCTTTCAGAAGCGGCGCCAGTGTTTGTTCTTCCTTAATGAATTTTGGTGTGTGGGGGAGGGGGAGTACACAGTGACAGCTTTTTGCTGTTGGTAGGTTTAAAGCCTTCGTTACCGGGTGTGCCCACAAGCAATGCGGGGAAACTTATAATGTCTGTATCGAAGTTCTTGTGGTAAGTAGTCCCCCAGGGATCTGCCAAGGGTGTTCTCGTGATGTACCAATCTGGCATAGAAATTTTGAGCCCGGATGAGTAATCACATCCTCCACATATGGGAGGACCAAGGTCTCGTGTAGTAGCTTGAATGGAAAACCTTGGCAGACAGAATAGAGTGACCGCAGTCCTCCATGTATCCGCTGCAACCAGAGAAGCCAGGAATCTGCTGTATGCCCCACACCTCACAGGCATAGAGCATCAGAGGTAGAATAATTGCTTTGTAAAGGTGTAACTTTAGGTGAACCGGCATAGTGGAAGGGGTATAAGGCGGCTACCGCCCCTCTAGCCCTGTTCGTTGTTACATGCACGTGTTCACGAACAGGTAGAGCCTTATCTAGTGTGACGCCCAAGTAGCGAACGGATGTCCTCACTTTATCTTGTGGCCTTTATAGGTGAATGTTGGTATGTCTGCAGCGGGGATTCTTCTCTTGGTAAGTGGGGCAGCTTGGCTTTTGTCCGGGTTCACGGACATCCGCCACTGCCTGCATCAGAGTTCGACGAGACAGACGTGTCCTTGTATAGGGTTACGTCAATACACAATCAAGGCTCTGATTGTGTATCTATTTGTGGTGTACAGCAGGACATCAGCAAACTGGACCATGTTGACGCCCTGCACCACTGGAAATTCTGCCATGTATAGACTAAACAGTGTGGGGGATATTACAGAGCCTTCGAGGACTCCGCTTCGTATGGGTTTTTGTGTTGATGTTTTCCCCGCAACAACTACTGTGAAAGAGCGTTGGTGTAGGAAACTGTGTGTTATGTGTGTGATCTGCCTGTGTAGACCAAACGGGATCAGCTTGTAGAGGAGCCCCTCGTGCCAGGCCGCTGAGAATGTCTTCTCCACGTCCAGAGGCACCGCAGGAGTAAAGACCCTTCCTTGGAAACCCAGAGCAGCAGCCTCCACCACCCGCAGCAGATGCTGGGCGGTCGAGTGCGTAGGAGGAATACCAAACTGATCGGTTGGGATGGCTTGAATGTCAGCCAGTAGCGGCGACAAGCGGTGAAGTATAAGCCTCTCGAAAATCTTCTGATGGAGCGGTATCTGGAGAGAAGAGCCGGGTCCTTACCAGGTTTCGGAATGCATACCACCCAGGCCAAACTTCACTCGTATGAAAAGTGTCCCAGAGTGAGACATGTGTTGAATACCGTGGTAACGAAAACTACTGCACGGAAAGGAAGGCTGCGGAGCATGGTGGGGGTCAGCTCGTCCTGTCCACAAACCTTTTTAGTGTTGAGACGCCGGAATGTGCTTTTGACTTCACTTGGGCGGATAATTAAGCTGGAATTCTCTGCTCCATCAGGAGGCAACCGCAAATAGCGATCTACTTCATGGTGGACGCGGGCAGTAAAGTCTGCGTCCTGAGGGTCATCTCTTGGCTTTAGGTGTCCTCAAGATAGTTAGCTAGCACATTTGCTTTGGCTATGGGTTCGTACACTAGACCTAGGTTTGCTTGAAGCGGGGTGCTGTATTGATTGCATTGGCGACGGAGGTTTTAAGCTATCCGCCAAACGTCACCAATATCGAGTTTCTGACGGGTCATCGTGGCCTCCCGCACTTGTACCCTGTGCACACGCAGTCGTTACGGACCTCTCGGCGAAGATGCCTCAGAAGCTCTCGGTTGCAGGGCGTCCGGTGGCACTGGTATAGCCTTCGGGCTGCCCAAGAGTGGCGGCTGAGGAGTTCAAGGTACAGCGGTAGGACGTCGAGATGAGGAGGAGGTGTTAGAATGGTGAGATTGTGAACTGTTCGCACCACTATAGTAGTGAAGGATTTGACTGCTGTCTCTAGGAGGGAATAGCTGTAATCCTGGGATTGGGCGGGATTGATGCGTGAAGGCAACACTTTGTCCAGTCCCAATCGATTTCTCTGGTGTGACCAGAAATATCGTTGCTGGAATCCCTGTGTTGATCCTTGCCAACACGGGGTTGTGGTCGCAATGGAGAGCCATGAGTGTGTGAGCGTGAGATGATAACGGTAGTGCTTGATAATGGTAAAGTCGATGACAGAGGGTAGTCCTCGACCTTGCGGATGGTGAGTGGGTTGCCAGGAACCCAGTACTATAAGCTGGGTATCCCTGTCGATCATGCAAATTAATTCGTTGCCTCTTGGATTTGCACGAGGGCCGAATGCCAACGCTGGTGTTTGGCATTAAAGTCCCCCGCCAAAATCACAAACCATGAAGGGCTAGTATGGATTAGTAATCAGCAAGTACGAACAGCCGAGCAGGTGGGTGGCAAATGCAGACTCTAATAACCTCCGTGTCTCCCAATTCAACACATACTGCCGTCGCCTCAAAGGTTTGCAGGGGTGGAGAAGGAATGGGTTTGTTGTTCGTACTGCTATATTTATACTAAGAGGGATTTTCGGTGATTGGTCCGGTGCCAATCGGCTGGTAGGAGGGGCCCAGCTGCTTCCACGGTGTTGCTCCCTTCTGATTGGCTCGCTTTGTTTTCTCGTGTTTACGACGTCTCTTGCCTTGAATGACTGGATCCTAGTTATTGTTGCGCTTTAGAGTCCGTACTTTCTTATTAAAATTGTTAAGATGCTTCTATATTTCGATGGCTTTAGGCTGTAGTCGGGCATGGTAATGTGTCATGGATGAAATAGTGTCCTGGAACTTAATGATGTGTTCGCCTTCTGCTTCGATGACGTGTTTGTCGACTGCGGACTTCACCCAAGCGGCAGCTTCTTTTGCGTTCGGTAAGTCTGGTGATGACACTGCGCTGAGTGGTTCCAATGTAAACCGATCCGCAAAAACACGGAATACGTTATACACCGGCTGATGACATAGGTTCCCGAGGATCTTTAGCTGAGCTTTAGAGGATCTTGCCTAATTTAGTTGATGGTAATAAAAGGTCTTTCAACAAGAGTGTCCTATTTTTAACATGTGATAGCTACCGTTGTTATTGAGTTACAGCAGTCATTTTTTTCATGTGGTTAGAGCTGTTATTGAGAAATAGCCATGGGATGTTACAGCATTCAGCAATGCGTAGAAATTGTGAAAATTTATTATCAAAATGGATCATCTGTTCGCCAAACCTTCCGTGTCTTGTGTGAAGTTTACCGTGTGCATAATCGTCCCTGCGAGAGAACGATTAGGCGTTTGATCGATAAATTTTAAAAAAATAGTTCTGTCAGCGATCAAAGAACTCCTGTACGTAATCGGCATTAGCGCTCCAACGAAAACATAGGCGCTGTTCGTGAGAGTGTACACGAGAATGGAAATAAATCAATTGCTCGTAGAGCGCAAGAATTGGAGCTTTCGCCGACCACAACTTGGCGAATTCTGCATCTGGACTTGAAGTTTCACGCTTACAAAATGATGCTAGCTCAAGAACTAAAGCCCAACGACCATAGGTTGCGCCGCGTATTCACTAACTGGGCTATGGTGCAATTGGAAGCTGACCCGGATTTTTATCGAAAACTCATCTTCATCGACGAAGCCCACTTTTGGATGGATGGTTGTGTTAACAAACAAAATTGCCACTATTAGAACAATCAAAATCCAATGCAGATTCAAGAACGACCACTTCATCCCCAAAAGGTTACTGTGTGGTATATATTTTAGTATGGTGGAATTATTGGTCCATATTTTTTCCAAAATGAAGATTGAGAAGCTCTAACGGCCAATGGAGAAAGATATCGGACTCTTATAAGGGACTATATAATCGGATGGTATGGATCTCAGAAACCTCTGGTTCTATCAAGATGTTGCCACATGTCATACTGCTCTCAAAACAATCGATCTTTTGAAGGAGAAGTTCGGAGGTTTCTCATTAACCCGTGGTGGTGATGATGTTAACTGGCCCCCGAGGTCATGTGATTTAATGCCGTTGGATTAACATAATAACATAATGCCGTTGGATGTGATTTAACATAACCCCACTTCTTGTGGGGTTATGTTAAATCTTGAGTTTATGTTAACAAGCCAGAAAAAGTAAATGATCTTAAGAATAACATCACGCGTGATATTTGTGAATTTGGGCCTAATTTACGTTCCTGTGTCATTGAAAATTGGATCAACTGTATACGCGCAACCCAATGAAGTCGCGGCGGTCACTTATCTGATGTTCTCTTCCACACGTAATGAAATTAATTATGTTCCAAAATAAAAAAAGAAATAAACCTCTATCATTTATAGAACGTGTTTTATTTAAGTTCAAAAATAGGCCACACTTGTTGAAAGAAACTTTATATGTGGTCTTTGTTGTATAAAGGAATGCAAAATTACTTGTATGGATGAAACCGACACAAATTGTGAGGAGAAAAACTCGAGTAAAGATGAGGCCGTAAAAATATTTTCTGCTTTGTGTGAAATCTCAAGAGAAGTTGTCCTAAATTCGCCAAGATCTCGTAGACAGAATAAAACATGCCAGACCGCCGGGCGAGTTCAACAGAGACGATGCGCCGGCTGCGAATATGCACATTGATTAGGTTAGGTCAGCCCTTTTTGGCGCTCTATGATAAAACTTTTATAGTTTAAAGAATGTATCATCGCTACTTAATTTTAAAATTTCATTAAAATTCAAAGGTTCTTTCGAGTTTAAGTAATAGGTTTTTAGTCTTTTCAACAGAAATTAAGCATATAAACTCAATGTCAATCCTCAAAGACATTTTATATCTTCATAAACGTAAGGATTATTTGTCTTAAAGCTTCTGTTCATCCTTGAGATAATTATACACAGATGTATGTTTTCAGAGAACCACAAACGTTATATCCCCACAATTTCCACACTGCCGTCAATAATATTTTCCAAGTATATCTGGAAATGTAGGCAATGTGGAAAGTAGTATTAAAAATATTTTCGCATTCCAAGTTGTCGCGATTTTAGGTCATACTTATTTGCGTGAACTGGTTCAGTTATGGATGTTGGTGTAGCGAAGAGTTAAAGGGAGAACTGGGACGATATACTACAGTATAACCAGGCAAGTCTCCACCATTCTGTAGCATACTAATTTAAAGACGAATAGTGATTTCGCCAACTGTAACATTAGCTACAAAATAAAGCCTTTGTAATACCATAGTTGCTAGCTAGTGGCATTGTGAGTTTTAGTAATAGCAGAATTCGGAGGAAGGGGTAAAGCTCCTCGACATGCGGTTATGGTGTCGAACTCTGGAACAAAATCATAGTTTACTCTGGAACAGATGGAACAATATGTAAGTGCCTACTTCCAGATAGATTCTCCTATTGCGATTCTGAGCTTTTGCTGGGCAAGCTAAGGTCCCTAGGAGTTTCCCAGAAATTGTTTTTCGAAGTAGGAATGGAAGGAATGATAGTAGGAAGAATGGAGGAATAAATAGACCGTAAATTCTAGGAATATTAAAAAGATGACATCCGGAAAATATAACCACTCACATAGAGGAATTTATTAACAAACCTCTTACCTTAGAAGTTTAGCATCTTAAGAGGAAATGTGATCCCACCTCGCCTCATGGTGTCCCATGGCCGTTGCTACAACCGCGGAGGTAACGGTCTCCTCCCGAACTGTAAGAGTTGTCTTATAGTTTTCAAGTATAGTTGTTTTCTTAACTGACTGACGCGGCTTAACACTCATTAAAGTGTGGATCCAAATACTACGTATGCACATATCGCAAAACCAGTGCCTTCTGGTAAATTGCCCGATGTTTCATAGTGTACAAAACCCTTCCCGCAATAATGATCTCAAACAATAACCCTGACAATGAGTACAGCGATATAACTAGTACAATACAAATGATACATATGTTGCAATACGGAGGAGGCATAGAAAACCGAGGTAATGAAACATAATACGGTATAACTCGTAGGATACACACTGTGAATGGTAAAAATTCAAAAGATGACTATTCCGGATTGTCACTTAAAATGGGGTAAGTATTACTCTTGTAGGCATAACGGCCATATGGGTATTATTGACATGTTCAATAACTTAACAGCCTGCTTGGTTTTCCTTCCGTCGAAGGATATCGCATTAGACACGAATCATAACGGATAACTTTTTACTTCCTCTACTACGTAGAGGAAGTAGGGGAAGTATTGTATTCCACCCAAAAATTCGATACCGAGATTTCACCGAAAATACATGTTTTGAGACCCCCTGAATTCAAAAAAAGCATTTTTGGAAACATATCCGTGTGTTTGTCTGTGTGTGTGTGTGAGTGTGTTTGTCTGTGAACAGCATAACTCAGAAACGAACAGTCGGATAAACACCAAACTTGGTATTTAGGTTCAGTATCTTCCAAGGATGCGACACGAAGGTTTTCAAGAAAATCCCTCCACCACAGATTACCCTTTACATGGAAGATTTTTCGAAAATTTTAATTTTCTCAAAAATGGCTCTAACGATTTTGATTAAAATATCAAATGTTTAAGATATTTTTATGAAAAATAAAATGTATATCTTGAATATCCTGGGAATGTCTCCAAAAGCATTCTTCATTGTGAACGACTTTTGCATAACTGGTAAACCATAAGAGATAGACAAATGTTGCTATACAAAAAATGTAGATCGCGTTAAAATACACAATTTATGTCATATACAATTTTTTTTGTTGAGTGAACCATTTTCCAGATATTGCTTGTTATTCCCTTAAATTTTGTCACTACTTATTTCTTCAAATGGGAATTCCTTATTTATTTTTTTGTCTTGGATATGCAAAGAGTATTAATTTGTGGGAAAGGGTATGGTGCTGCACCTAGCAACCAGCTATTAAGAGATATGTATGCGCTTAAAAGGCTACTGTATTTCCAAACTGCCCTTGTAAATATATATTCCCCTTACATCTACAAGAAAATTAGCAATAAGATAGACTCAGCAAATGTTTATCTCGATTAACATGAAGTAGATGGAGAATAAGCATTTGTATGAATAGTTTGTACAAGAGTAGGGAAAGTCATGTGAGTGTAACACATCAGATTTTTCCTTGGGCAATCGCTGTGTATGCTTGCAGTTACTGACAGTATATAATGAAGTCCACGTGGTGTTCCAGTGAATTTATTTCCTCGTGCTTCATAATAATCTGGTCCGCTTTCTACATGAGAGCAGAATACATCATGAGAACCAGCCGCTCTTAGTCACGCGACAAACAGTTTTAGATATGAAAGGATAAGCAGTTTTTGAAACACAGATTCGTGTGTAATGAACTTGGAGTTATCTGTTTATAATACGACTTCTGGTGATCTTGAGTTATGAGATTCGTAAGCCATCCACATATGTTGATTTTGTTCCTCGGCTGACAGTAACGTTTATATGAGTTCCCTAACATCTCGGAAATAGTTCACTGAATCGAGGAGATATACGGATGAACCCCAAAACTTCACTGACAAGCTTTCATAGTTGTACATAGATACCTTCTGAGTATTTTAGTTTAAGAAACCCATGGTCCCCGAGGATCATTAAAAAAATGCAATGATGATTTATTCAGTTTGTTACCCCAATCACCCCTGTTTGTGAAGAAGCCTGTATAATATGCAATAACCAAAACGTACAACACACAACGCAGAGTAATTCAACATCCCGCAGACGAAACAGGTACACTTTTTATTACAGTGTGTTCAGTCAGATCCATCAATGTACAGTACGGTACCTTACAAACGCACAACTGTTCCCTTGCAGTATTTTTCAAAATATCGACCACCATAATCACGGCAGAGTGTACAGAGACACACCATTAAATGCCTTACACGCTCAAGCATTCCAAGACTTTGATGTAATACTTCCGGCTGCGATAATCCTAGCAACCAGGTCTATGCCAGTATCGAACGGTGTTCGTAAACCAGGCTCTTCATATGCCACCAGAAAAAGAAGCCATTGCTGTCATATCTGGACACCGAGCTGGCCATGAAACAGAACCACTGCGACCAATCCATTGTAGTCCAAAGTGTACATCAATGTGGTTTCTAAAATCGAATGCAAATATTTCCGGCGCCCTGTCATAGTGAAACCACATAATCTGATGAATTCTCAATCGCACATCTTCTAGAAACTGTGAGTACTTATTGAAGGAACGTTTTTACATGACAGGAAGTACATAAGATCCAATCACGAAATCCTTGATAGTACTTGCTCATATATTCACAGAAAACTGCTGTTGATAGGATCGAAAAACCAGTCGTAATCCCATACATGATTATTCGTACTGCTGAACATGCCCTCTCTTGTAAACTTAGCCTCGTCTGTAAACAACACCAAAGCTGGATAGTTGTGGTTTTCTGCACATTGCTGTGGGAGCCAATTTGCAATGGCCTCACCTTCTGTGGATGACACGGATGGAATTGTTCATGTACGACTCTCAAAACAGTTGATTGACTTATGCGCAGAGATCGTGCAACCCGACGACTGCTAGCGGCAGGATTGTCATCAATAACGCGTAACACATTCACTTCCAGATCGGGTGTTCTGGCATACCTCACACGGCCAGTATCATCCATTGTCTCGTAGTATAGTGTATGTATTTGCTGTCGGTGCGGGAACATCCTAGCATAGCGTCGCTGTGCCGCTCTTCCATTGCACTCACTGAACCCATACACGAGATGCATATCGGTCAACTCCTCAGTAATCCTGTTCATACTTCTTTATCACTGTTAACGCACAACTAACACTGTCGGAAAAACAAAAACCCTTGGCTGAACCGAGAAGTACTAAAAACAAACAAATGGAAACAATTTGTTTACAAGCAAGTCATACAACGCATGCCGTCAACATTTGCAATGTTGTGTAGTATTTTCAGTACAATAGAGACAGTAAGCTAATTGGACAAGAAACCAAACGAAATGCAGTCACGCTGTAACGAGCCGCCGGAGACACGTGGGTACCTTACACCAAAATACTCTGAAGGTATCCCTAAACAACCTCTGAAGGTATGTCGCTGGAGTTCTACTTCTTCCTATATGTAAAACAGCAAAGAAATTAAATTTAAACATGCATTGTTGCAATCGCTCTAAAGCGTTAAAATATAAGAATTCTGTAGCAAATGCCAGATTCTTTGCGTTTTATGAAATTTCTGCAGTAATTTATCACGTTGAAGTGAAGAGACATGTCCGCATGACGATAATTAATACCAAAGATATATTGATATTTTCTGTGGCATTCACCTGCCTCTTCGTCTTCCAGCTTTCCGGCAGGTTTTAATTATCATTGAAGCGCGCGGTCGTTAACCTATTCTTCATGTTTTAATTATGTAAACAGCAGTGAAATATATGTGTATTTTGCTTTTTACTCCCTTTTATCTCATTGCTGCATTATGCTTAATGAGTTTACTTTGTGTATTTTGTTCACTGTGCACGTTAATTACATTTAATCAGACAAAAACAGACAATAACTACTGTTAAAATACTAAAAATACGTTTAAAATAGCGTCTTTTCCCAATTAAATCAAATGCGTGCTATTGTTTTGACTTGATACGAGCATTTTTAATATTGTTAATTCAGAGAATATCAATTTTGGCATCAATTAGCTATACATGAAAGAGATTAGATAAACAATGTTTAACATTGATTACCTTTGCTTATCGAGAAAGCTGCGTCCTAAGGTACTGTTTGCTTTAATTTACATCAACGAAAGCTCTTGATTTTATATCGCTGTAAAACGCAGAGATACTACCGAATTAATTTAAAACTGATTTTTGCACTCGCATGAATTTCTCCACTCTGGTACAAGCTATTATACAAACACTTATTCTCGATATACGTCATGTTAATCGAGATAAACATTTTCAGAGTTTTCTTATTGCTAATTTTCTTTTAGATGCAAGAGAAATATGTTAGGCTATAAGCGATAGTCAGATATATTAAGAGCCGGTTGCTATGTGGAGCATTCCATTCTCTTTGTGTGTCCAGGACATAAAAAACGAAAAACGAATCCTCATTTCAGAAAAAAATACAAGTATTGGAGAATTCAAACAAATAACAAGGAATATCTCGAAAATGGTTGACTCGACAAAAATAAAGTACGTGCCATAAATTGTGTGTTTTAGCGAGATCTACATTTTCTGTGTAGAAAACGTTTGTCTATCTGTAAATGTTTACCAGTTATACAAAAGCCATTCAGAATGAGGAGGACTTTTGGGGACATTCACAGAAAATTCAAGATATACGTTTCATTTGTCATGAAAATATCTTAAATATATGATATTTTAATAAAAATCGTTAGACCCATTTTTGAGAAAATTATAATTTTGGAAAAATGTTCCATATAAAGGATAGTTTGGGGTGAGGGGATTTTCTTGAAAATATTCGAGTCGCATCTTTGAAAGATACTGAGCCGAAATACGAAGTTTGGGATTTATCCGACATTTCGTTTTTGAGTTATGCTGTTCACAGGCGCACAGACACACACACACACACACACACACACGCACCTTTGTCTAAAAGTACTTTTTTAGATTCAGTAAATCTCAAAACATGTGAAATCTCGGTATCGACTTTTTGGGTGGAATGCAATACTTTCCTACTTACTATCTGTAGTATAAATTTTAATAATGAAATATCTTGTGCATAAGTACACACATTTTTACTTTCTCTACTACATATAGTAAGTAGGGGAAGTATTGTATTCCACCCAAAAGTTCGATACTGAGATTTCACCGGAAATATATGTTTTGAGGCACCCTGAATCCCAAAAAAAGCATTTTTGGAAACATGACCATGTATGTGTCTGTGTGCCTGTGAACAGCATAATTCAGAAACGAACAGTCAGATAAACACCAAACTTAGTATTTAGGTTCAGTATCTTCCAGAGATGCGACACGAAGGTTTTCAAGAGAATTTCCCACCCCAAATTACCCTTTACATGGTACATTTTTCGAAAATTGTAACTTTTCTCAAAAATGGCTTTAACGATTTTGATTCAAATATCATATGTTTAAGATATTTTCATGACAAATGAAATGTAGATCACGTTAAAATACACAATTTATGTCATATACATTTTTTTGTTGTTGAGTGGACCATTTTCGAGATACTGCTCGTTATTCCCTTAAACTTTGTAATACGTAAACCTTTACCCAAATGGGAATTCGTTATTCATTTTTTTTTTTGGTCCTGGTAATTCAAAGAGAATGGAATACTGCACATAGCAACCAGCTCTTAAAATATTTGAGTATCGCTTAAAGCCTAGCAATTCCCCTTGCATTTACAAGAAAATTAGCAATAAGATTAACATCTCGATATCTCGATTAACATGAAGCATATGGAGAAAAAGCATTTGTAAAAATAGTTTGTGCAAGAGCATAGAAAGTCATGTGAGTTTAACACATCATATTCTTCCTTTAAAAAAAGAACTCAAACAATTCAAATTTTATCTGCACAACGAGTTAAGCTGCAGTTAAGTGAATTATCAATGCACTTCGACAGGATTGATTTTTACATGTGGTTTTTCTTTTTGAGGGTATGTCTTATTTACATATTTCTTTCCTATTTATGGTTGTTTTAACTTATTGGCTCAAACGTGGAAACTAACTTTGAAAATAATTTACTTATTCTGGATAATTGACCTTAAAATTGCTTTCCATGTCAATAATTACCTTCTCTACTACCTATATGGTAAGAAAGGGAAGTATCGTGTTACACTGAGAAATTCGATATCGAGATTTATCCAGAAATCCGTTTTAAGGTCCCCTGTATAAAAACAATTTTTGGAATAACCTCCGTATGTATGGTCCTGGAACAGCACAACTCAAAACCGAAAAGCCGGATAGATACCAAACTTGGTAATGTAGTTCAGTACGTTTCAAGAATGTGACAAAAGGTTTTCAGGAAAATGCCTCCAACTACACCGAACCTTTCTATGGAACTTTTTCGAAATTTTCGAATTTCTGAAAAATAGCTGTAACGACTTTGATTAAAATACCATATCAAGATATCTACTTGAAAAATAAAATGTATATCTTAAATTTTCTGGAAATAGCAAATGAATTCTGCTTCAGTCGGAAGCACTTTTGTAGAATTTTCTATAGTCAGTAAACGTTAAGCGATAGACGAATACGCACCACACAATTTATTTCAGATAATTTGGTTTGTGGCATAAGCCATTTCCGAGATGTCCGTCATTAATGCTTCGAATTATTGGATACTCTGCCATTCTTTTAAAGTCCTGTCGACATTCAGTTTTTTCTTGTGACTGCATGGAAGGAGTATATAAAGCCAGCATACAGCGTCCATTTCTGAAACATCGCTATTCCGTTTGTATTGATAACGAAATTTGCAATATCCAGTAAAATGAAGTAGGCAGAAAAATAACTTTCACAACATAAGTTTTATAGTCATTAATAAATTATACAGGATAGAGGAAGAAATGTAAATGTAATGCATCACATTGTTTTTCGTTTATTTCCATTTATGTCTGATCTTCACCCTTCCTTCCTCACTTTAACCTCGGTTTTATGACGTTTTGCTTATCTATAGCCTCTGGAATCGTGCAATGCATCTGCCACCCTGTATTCTCTTGAGTGGCCAAGGAAAGCCACGATAAATTCCGGCCAGTTTGCTCGGAATCTGGATTTCAGGCTTGTCACGAAGGAACGCAAACCTCTGCGTTACCACCGCGACAGTCCGCTCAGGGCTTGTTTAGTTTCGCTAAAGGACTTATTTGTCTGTACATAGGAATTATGGCAGGGAAAACGATATATTTCTCATTTATAATGCTAATACCGTAGGCCTTCATTTCACAATCCTACGAGAAAAGTAAAACCACTTTTAACACTTGCAGCACATACTGTTTTTAGATAGAGCTCAAATTTGTAAAATATGAATAATATGATATTGATTTCTGAAACCAACAGAGAACACGTTTAAAATGCGCTCTTGAAACACGAGAAATTGCGTTAAAAAGCGAGAAATCAGATGTTTTGATGCTTTGTTAATTCGCTAGCAATTATTTTCAATGAATTTACTTTCACATGTTTTGCCACACCAGGTAATGAACCGATTATATGCTCTATCATATTGCTTTCTGGATTTTTTTGGGCAAGTGACATTCTTTCTGCTGCTTCTGTAATGTCACTTCCATTTCAGTTTCTTCTGAATTCATAATTTCCGTCATTTAATCTATGTAGGTTAGATAATGGATCAACGTTTTAGAGCAATTAAAGCTGTCATTACAACGCATAGGTTAACTCTACAGCAAATTGTGATGAAGTGAAGCGTGACGATTTGCATTGCCAGCAGATAATGTGAGCGCCATGAGAAATGAATCATGTAAAAAGAATAATGAAAAGTAAAATATAATCAAACCAAGTCGAATTAATGTACAAATACAAAGTGTTGTTGCCCTGTGATTGGACTTGAAACCAAACTTGGCCATACCGAAGATTATTGCACTAGTGTTAGAAGTTCTACTTTTAGGCCATGCTGTTTAAAAAATATATTGTCATTAATTGGAAACATAAAGTCTATACTGTTAATATTAAGTGACTTTCGCTGCTGATTATTGTTTATTTTATTTAGCTTCTACAAACTTATTCTTCCCTCAACTTATGGTTAATTGAGATGAACTTCTGCATAAATATTTTCATTAATAATTTCCACCAAATTTCAGCTATGGGTATCTCTAAGTAACAAACCATTGTATTTACACCAAAGTATATTGACAACAGCACTTGGAGGTTGATTGATCATTCTAAAATTGTATTTACCCATCTTTAATGTCTTCTGAGAAAACCAGCAATTTATTGAAGAAAATTTCATTTCCAGAAGATGATGTTGAAACCAAAAATGAAGAAAACAGACCCTCGTATATCTTAAAAGGAAAGGAGTTAAACGGCTTTGATAACACAGAAGCTGTCATGCGCTAGTATCAAGTTGTAGAACAAAACTTTTCCTAAAGGTTGAGCTATCTCTCTCTATGTTTATCTCTCTACTCCGAAGAGTACAGCAATTAACATTTTTACCTTCTCTGCTGCTTACCTAGAGTACGTAGAGGAAGGTATGAGCGAATGGAGGAGCCCCCGTAAACGGGGCAGAGCGCGGAAGTAGAACACAACGGCTCTTTTTGCTTCTAATACTACATCTGGGAGGAGGAGAGAGTTGAGGGCAGAGACCCGAAGTGCAGCCAACCCGAATGACGATGGACGCAAGCATTGACGTGGTCCCTAACGTTTTCAGATCGAACGAATCTGAACCACAAGTGGGGTCCACTCGGAGGTCAGACCAAAATGGCAGTTCTCCAGGGAAGAAACCCTTACAGAGCGCCAAGCCGCCGCCAGCCGCAACCCGCCGAATACTGTCGCCTAGCCCTATACCCCTGAAACAGATGACAAGATATGGGTAGAGGAAATAAGAGGCAGGAGAGTCATGGTACAAGATGAACCACCCCAGCATTTGCCTGCCAACCCGGGGAAACCACGAAAAACCCATGGGTCAGAATGGGCGGTCGCCGGGGTTCGAACCCGGACCTTCCGGAAGCGAGTCGCGCATGTTACCGCCGCGCCACCTCGCTCGGTAATAAGTAGAAAATGTGTGTGTGTGTGTAATAGCATAACTCAAAAATTAAAAGTCAATGAATACCAAATTTAGACCTACTTATACCCAATAATAAACGATAGAGGGTCGAGAAAGTCAGTAAATGTGTCGCATCAGATTTTTTCTATAGAGTTCATCTTTTGGAATAAATATAATCTGTACAACATTTCTAATTGTATATCGCATGAACCGTTTCTTGTTTATTGTTAAATAATTGCTTGAATAATGAATAACTTCAAAACTAGTAATGATACTCCAATTATGCACACTATTACTCGATTTTTAATGCTTGGCATAAATTTGAAGAAAATATGTGCATAATTATGAAAATAAGCAATTTTACGTATGTGCATCCTTCAGAACACTTTAACCTGGGAATGGGACAGGTCTCAAACCAAAGCCTGCTGTTTATGCCACTCTCTCTTAACACGAATGTATGGGTTAAGTACTGTTAGGCAACCTTTTAATGCATAAATACGTTAACAACAGTCTACTTCATAATTAATTGGTCTGTACACATGAGTGACCGCTGACCTCTGACCTTTCATCTTTTCTTTCTCTTCCTGCAAGTTAATTAACGTTAATTTATTTAAAAATGCAATTTTAAGCAACTGTTTGTGCAGAAAGGGTTCAAATGAACATGTTAATTTGATTCTGACTAAGGCTATACTGGCGCTGCTGTGAGAGTGGCATGGTCAGTGATCACAGAGTATAATGTCAGGTGGAATACATTGAGTTAGTGATAATAGTGCCAATTATACTTAGAACTAATGGAATTACTGGAAGCAACACTAATATCTTCTCCGCATCTTGCCGCAGAGGCAGGGAGTGCATCTGTTTGCACTCATGGTTTGACTTACCGTTGCAATAAACTGAACGTAATTAAGGTCCTTTTTCTCCTTTTATTTTCTAGAGCTTAACCTCGTTTCGCGAATATTAAACTCAAGGTGCTTCGGACAAGCCAAGTACTTAACAAAGTTTTCCTGCTTCATAAGACTTGAAAAACTAGGCAGATAGGGAATGCACTTATACCTCCATGCACCGAATTGTTCTCAGCTTAAATATGTCGATAACCCTCATGAAAGAAAGAAACAAGGAAAGAAAAATATTTACGCAGAAATCACATTCTAGTTTTAACTAATTATTGAATTTAGCAGTGCAATATGCGGGATGAGTTAGGCGACGACGTCTATAGCCCGTGTTTGGGCGGCCCCGGGTTCGATCCCGGCCCACTCTGTCCCATGGGTTGTTCGTGGTTTCTCCAGGTCGTCAGGCTAGGGGGGGTCCATATTCTACCACAACTCTTCTTCCTCTAATTTCCTGTACCCATCATCTTTCCTGTCATCCCTTTCAGGGTTGTAGGACTAGGCGACTGGTGCCTTGTGGGCGAGCCAGGGTGGCGGCGGCATCGTTACATCTGGAAACGTTAGGGACCTCGTCTGTGGTTATACCCGTCTCATCTGGATCTATTTGCCCTTTGGGTCTCTCCTATCATCTCTATCTCCCGGGGGTCACGGTAGAACACAAAAGGCCGGCTGGCCTGCCTGCACGAGGTGCTCTGCTCTGGTTTCGGGGCCTCCCCTCCGTTCGTTCATAACCTTACCTTTGTGCTTTACTAACGTTTTAACGATTTTAACGTTTTAGTTTCTCTGCCGCATATTTGTATAAAATAAAGAGGTACTGCATTCCACGGAAAATACACGGTTTGAGGCCTACTGAATCCCAAACAAGCATTTTAACAAAAAGACCACGTGTGTGAAGAGCATAATTTAGAAACGAAATTTCGGACAAGCAGCAAATTTGGTAGTGAAGATTGGTCCAGGGTCAAAAAAAATCCCCCATCCCCAACAAGCAAAACATGTGTTTTTTTATTTTATCAATAATGCTGTAACAGTTTTGATTAAAGCATCATCTGTTTAAGATATTTGAGTAGTATTAGTCCCGGATGAGCCAATTATTTTAACGATAATCCTGCCGCTAGGGGCGCTCGTGTCGCTAGTGTCGCTGCGTGCGACGGCGGCGGCGGTAAGTTTGAAAAGCGCCCTGAGCGGTAGGATTATCGTTATTGCAATTGGTTCATCTGAGACGAGTAGAAAGAATTGAGGATTAGGGTAAGGTGAAGGAAGAAGAGGAAGTGACGTGGAGTGTTTTGATTGGTTCGTTAATTTGGGTGGAAGATGAAGGAAGGAAGATGGAAGAGTATGGAGGTCGCGTGATGGAGAGGAGCTGGGTGGCGAGGTGTTGTCTGTGCGGAGGTCGGGACTGAAAGAGGGAAAATATGGGGGAGCGAGGGATAAAAAGTGTAACAGAAAGTGACGTGTGAAGTTGTGATTGGTGGGAATAAGAAGTGATGTTATTGGTGGAAAGGAGCAAATGAAAGTTGTTGATTGGTAAGAATAAGAGAGATTATGATTGGTGGAAAGAAAAAGGAGTGGGGTATGTTGGAGGTGATGGGAAAGGTAAGTTTTGCTAGCAACAAGATTTGCAAAAGCCTGTCGTGAACTGATCAGCAATTTTTTTGAACGTTGGATGGTAGTTTTCTTGAGTGGATAGAGAGATGGGGCGATATGAGATGCGGTGGCGAAAATGGGAACTAAACAAGGTGGTTGAGACAAGAGGTTTAAGGACGAGGAAATTTGAAGGTTAGTGGTGAACATGGCGGTAGCAAGAGGTGGGGTAAGGAGATGCGGTGGTGAGAATGGGAACTAAAAGAAGATGGCGGTAGCAAGAGCTTAGAAGAGTAGATTTTGAGGTTAAAATAGTGGGAACTAAAAATGGCGGAGGGTCTGCGACAAGGAGATGCGGTGGGAACTAAACAAGATGGCGGACGCAAGAGGAGGGTAAGGAGATTTGAGGTTACAGTACCAAAACACGAAAGGATATATTCCTACGCCAAGCAGGTCCGAAAAATAATTATGCGTGTGGTACTTACCTGGTACCGGTGTGGATGCGTCACCAAAAGCGCGGCACGCACGCGAAAAAAATAAAAGCAAACTGTTTTTGAAAATGCTTAACCAGCTTTAAGATCAACCAACATCACTACGCACTGATATACCTAGGTTTTTAAAGCGGTACAGACACCCTTTGCAGAGGCGTAATTTAACTATACCAAAAACCTGGTACTGGACCATCGTGATGGTCGCTAGCGTACGTAGAAGCAGGGTTCTCAAGCCGGTCGAAAGCGGTCAAAAACGTGTACGACGTAGGTGTTCACCGTAGCTGCTGTCGAGTCAACCGTCGAGGTGTGAATGAACGAGATCTGTTCTTGCCGGCAATCTGGTTGGGAGATGAGAGGCGCGGTGGTAAAAATGGGAACTAAATAAGATGGCGGAGGCATGAAGTTGAGGTTAAGGAGCGGTGAGGTGTTGTCTGTGCGGAGGTTGGGGCTGAAAGAGGGGAAAAGATGGCGAACGAGGGATAAAAGTATAACAGAAAGTGACGTGTGAAGTTGTGATTGGTGGGAATAAGAAGTGATGTTATTGGTGGAAAGGAACAAATGAAAGTTGTTGATTGGTGAGAATAAGAGAGATTATGATTGGTGGAAAGAAAAAAAAGGCGTGGGAGTGGGGTATGTTGGAGGTGATGGAAAAGGTAAGTTTTGCTACCAACAACATTTGCAAAAGCCTATTCAGAACTCATCAGCAATTTTAAATAACTAGTGTTTCGGGGATTTCTCTGGTTGGTAGACGAATGCAGGCTGTTTCTGCCATACTTATATTATCCGTCTTTTCGTGTTTTTTTTTCTTTTTTCTTTTTGTTTTTTCGTTTTTTTTTAAAAATAACTAGTTTTTGGGGTTTTCTGCGGATGGTAAACGAATGCAAGCTCTTTCTGCTTTTTCATAGGTTTTCCCTGGTTGGTAGGCGTTTTCTGTAGTGGTTGACGAAGCCGTTTCTAATTTTCGAGGTTTTCTCAGGTTTCTAGCGGTTGTCCCTGCCCGGTAGGCAAATGATGAAGTTTTACCTTGTCGGCGCACGGATACTAGGCACATACTCGCACACACACAGACAGACACACACACGGACATGTTTCCAAAAATGCTTTTTTTGGATTCAGGAGGTCTCAAAACGTGTATTTCCGGTGAAATCTCGGTATCGAATTTTTGGGTGGAATGCAATACTTCCCCTACTTACTATACGTAGTACAGAAAGTAAAAAAGTATAAGTATTGGAAAATTTAAGGAAATAACAAGCAATATCTCGAAAACGGTTCACTCGACAAAAGAAATGTATATGGCATAAGTTGTGTATTTTAACGCGATCTACATTTTTTGTGTAGTAAAATTTTGTCTATCTCTTATGGTTTACCAGTTATGCAAAAGGCGTTCACAATGAAGAATACTTTTGGGGACATTCCCAGAAAATTTGAGATATACATTTTATTTCTCATGACATTATCTTAAACAAATGATATGTTCATCAAAATCGTTATAGCCATTTTTGAGAAAATTAAAAAAGTGTACTATCTTGTTTTCATGGGCTTTCCAAATCGGTAAGCGTTAGAATACTCATAGAGCTTTTTTACAGGTTTTTCGCGGTTATCCCTGTCCGGTAGGCAGATGATAAAGTTTTTCTATAATGTCGTCGTTTTGGCTTGTGGCGCACGGATACTAGGCACATACTCGCACACACACACACACAGACAGACACACACACGGACATGTTTCCAAAAATGCTTTTTTTGGATTCAGGAGGTCTCAAAACGTGTATTTCCGGTGAAATCTGGGTATCGAATTTTTGGGTGGAATGCAATACTTCCCCTACTTACTATACGTAGTAGAGAAAGTAAATAAGTATAAGTATTGGAAAATTTAAGGAAATAACAAGCAATATCTCGAAAACAGCTCACTCAACAAAAGAAATGTATATGACGTAAGTTGTGTATTTTAACACGATCTACATTTTTTGTGTAGTAAAATTTTGTCTATCTCATGACATTATCTCAAACATGATATTTTCATCAAAATCGTTATAGTCATTTTTGAGAAAATTAAAAAAGTGTACTATCTTGTTTTCATGGTCTTTCCAGATCGGTAAGCGTTTGAATACCCTTAGAGCTTTTTTACAGTTTTTCGCGGTTATCCCTGTCCGGTAGGCAGATGATAAAGTTTTTCTATAATGTCGTGGTTTTGGCTTGTGGCGCACGGATACTAGGCACATACTCGCGCACACACACACACAGACAGACACACACACGGACATGTTTCCAAAAATGCTTTTCTTTGGGATTCAGGAGGTCTCAAAACGTGTATTTCCGGTGAAATCTCGGTATCGAATTTTTGGGTGGAATGCAATACTTCACCTACTTACTATACGTAGTAGAGAAAGTAAAAAAGTATAAGTATTGGAAAATTTAAGGAAATAACAAGCAATATCTCGAAAACGGTTCACTCGACAAAAGAACTGTATATGGCATAAGTTGTGTATTTTAACGCGATCTACATTTTTTGTGTAGTAAAATTTTGTCTATCTCATGACATTATCTTAAATATATGATATTTTCATCAAAATCGTTATAGCCATTTTTGAAAAATTAAAAAAAGTGTACTATCTTGTTTTCATGGCTTTTCAGATCGGTAGGCGTTAGAATACTCTTAGAGCTTTTTTTCAGGTTTTTTCGCGGTTATCCCTGTCCGGTAGGCAGATGATAAAGTTTTTCTATAATGTCGTCGTTTTGGCTTGTGGCGCACGGATACTAGGCACATACTCGCACACACACACAAACACACACACACACACTATAATAGTAGCGTATAAAAAATTTAACAAACAAAATCTACACAATGACAAAATTGAAAATGTATATATATTTTAACACAAAAGTGTGCAGTGCAAACGATTTTCTACCCCTAGTGAGTGTAAAATTGCGTTTACTTCACTTCTTCCAAACTGCTTAAAAATCATATAAATGGTTGTTTCACGTCATAATAAGCCTATATATACCAAGAATACTGAGTTTTTAAAAAGTCAAGAAATTGGATTTTCTAGCTCCTAGTGAGTGTAAAATCGCGTTTACTTCACTTCTTTCAAACTGCTCAAAATTCAAATAAATGGATGTATCACCTCATAAGCCTCTGTATACCAAGAATATTGAATTTTTAACAAGTAAAGAAAATCGATTTTCTAGCCCCTAGTGAGTGTTAAATCGCGTTTACTTCACTTCTTTCAAACTTCGAAAAAATCATATAAATGGTTGTTTCACGTCATAATAAGCCTATATATACCAAAAATACTGAGTTTTTAAAAAGTTAAGAAAATGGATTTTCTAGCCCCTTAATGAGTGTTAAATCGCGTTTACTTCACTTCTTTCAAACTTCGAAAAAATCATATAAATGGTTGATTCACGTCATAATAAGCCTATATATACCAAGAATACTCAGTTTTTAAAAAGTCAAGAAATTGGATTTTCTAGCTCCTAGTGAGTGTAAAATCGCGTTTACTTCACTTCTTTCAAACTGCTTAAAATTCATATAAATGGATGTATCAACTCATAATAAGCCGCTATATACCAAGAAAATCGATTTTCTAGCCCCTAGCGAGTTTAAAGTCGCGTTTACTTCACTTCTTTCAAACTGCTTAAAAATCATATAAATGAATGTAACACCTCATAATAAGCCTCTATATAACAAAAATACTGAGTATTCAAAAAAGTCAAGAAAATCGATTTTCTAGCCCATAGCGAGTGTAAACTCGTGTTTACTTCACTTCTTTCAAACTGCTTAAAAACCATATAAATGGTTGTTTCACGCTATAATAAGCCTATATATACCAAGAATACTGAGTTCTTAAAAAGTCAAGAAATTCGATTTTCTAGCTGCTACTGAGTGTAAAATCGCGTTTACTTCACTGCTTTCAAACTGCTTAAAATTCATATAAATGGATGTATCACCTCATAATAAGCCTCTATATACCAAAAATACTGAGTATTCAAAAAGTTAAGAAAATCGATTTTCTAGCCCTAGCGAGTGTAAAATCGTGTTTACTTCACTTCTTTCAAACTGCTTAAAAATCATATAAATGAATGTATCACCTCATAATAAGCCTTCATATACCAAAAAATACTGAGTTTTTTTTTTCGTACTCACCTATAAGAGACAGAGGGTAGAGGTCATACGAACGGAACACGTATGCACGACACAATACAAAAACACTACACACGACACTCATAATTTTAAATATTGCACTAGTGGGGGTGCCAGCTGAACCACTATTAACACCAGGTAGCAAGCGTTAGTTCTGCTCACTTTAGTATCCGAGAAAACAGTAAAAAAAAAGAATCATTCTCACGGACAGCACTGCGTCCACAAGCCGTGTGCTGATGGGTGTAAAACGAGCGTGAGAAACGGATGTTCGTCAGCGTAAAATCTGTTATTGTCGACGGTAGGGATCGTGCAGTGGCGAATCGCGCAATGCGTCATGCCGGGCAATAAAACAAAAACCATATTGAGCAAGATGCCCGGCATGACGCATTGGGCGGCGCGCGTTTGTCGTAAACCGATACAGTTGCCATACTTATATTATCCTTTTTTTTAAAAAAAAAAATCTTCGCCATCTTAGTTCACAAATTCACCGCTAATTCCTTCTCGTCATTTTTCATCCAATCACCTTTAATTTTATTTTCGCCTATCACATCACGTTATTTCAATTTGTCCACCTATCAGAGATCGTCTTATTTTCACCAATCACAACGCTCCACGTCACTACTTGTTCTGCTTTTTAACCCTCGGTCGTGCATGTTTTGCGTCCTTGAGTTTCCATACCCCGCACACGCAACACCACAGCGCGATAACATGTCCACGTGCTAGCTGGTGTACCGGTACGATCGCCTCCTGGGCCTGCTAAACGCCGTGGAAATGGTAGTGCAGACCTGCGTACCCGTGACGAACCAGGTCATGTACGTGGTGTTGAGGTAACTCCGAGGAGAGCCCCAAGGAGATCCGCGCTACCAATGCCGTGATTGCGGCTTACACCACGGCACACAAGTGCCTAGTGTTATTTTGTCACCTGAAGCGAAAGGTCTCCGTGGATACGTATCGAAGCTGCAATCTGCCGTTCACGTATAGAAACAGAGGTACAGTTGCCTAGCACTAAGGTCTCCGTGGACACGTATCGAAGCTGCCATCTGACGTTCACGTATAGAAACACAGGTACAGTTGCCTAGCACTAAGGTCTCCGTGGACACGTATCGAAGCTGCAATCTGCCGTTCACGTATAGAAACAGGTATAGTTGCCTAGCACTAAGATCTCCGTGGACACGTATCGAACCTGCAATCTGCCGTTCACGTATAGAAACAGAGGTATAGTTGCCTAGCACTAAGGTCTCCGTGCACACGAATCGAAGCTGTAATCTGCCGTTCACGTATACAAACAGAGGTACAGTTGCCTAGCACTAAGGTCTCCGTGGACACGTATCGAAGCTGCAATCTGCCGTTCACGTATAGAAACAGAGGTGCAGTTGCCTACCACTAAGGTCTCCGTGAACACGTATCGAAGCTGCAATCTGCCGTTCACGTATAGAAACAGAGGTACAGTTGCCTAGCACTAAGGTTTCCGTGGACACGTATCGAAGCTGCCATCTGACGTTCACGTATAGAAACACAGGTACAGTTGCCTAGCACTAAGGTCTCCGTGGACACGTATCGAAGCTGTAATCTGCAGTTCACGTATAGAAACAGAGGTACAGTTGCCTAGCACTAAGGTCTCCGTGGACACGTATTGAAGCTGCAATCTGCCGTTCACGTATAGAAACAGAGGTGCAGTTGCCTAGCACTAAGGTCTCCGTGGATACGTATCAAAGCTGCTATTTTGTGTTTATTTTAAACTATTTTTCGTCAAATAGAACGATTTTATAGAAAAATCCACTATCGCCCCCGTTTCTCTCTACGGCCGGTTGTTCTTGGCACCGGGTTTTTATAAGCTCGCTTATCCCAGTTTCAGCATACGCGTCGAGTTAAATGCCTTATTTCGCCACAAATTGTCAAATTGTAAACGCAGTCACGATCCGCCACTGCACGATTCGCCACTGCACGATCCCTACCGTCGACAATAACAGATTTTACGCTGACGAACATCCGTTTCTCACGCTCGTTTTACACCCATCAGCACACGGCTTGTGCACGCAGTGCTGTCCGTGAGAATGATTCTTTTTTTTTACTGTTTTCTCGGATACTAAAGTGAGCAGAACTAACGCTTGCTACCTGGTGTTAATAGTGGTTCAGCTGGCACCCCCACTAGTGCAATATTTAAAATTATGAGTGTCGTGTGTAGTGTTTTTGTATTGTGTCGTGCATACGTGTTCCGTTCGTATGACCTCTACCCTCTGTCTCTTATAGGTGAGTACGAAAAAAAAAAACTCAGAATTTTTTGGTATATGAAGGCTTATTATGAGGTGATACATTCATTTATATGATTTTTAAGCAGTTTGAAAGAAGTGAAGTAAACGCGATTTTACACTCAATAGCAGCTAGATAATCGAATTTCTTGACTTTTTAAGAACTCAGTATTCTTGGTATATATAGGCTTATTATAACGTGAAACAACCATTTATATGATTTTTAAGCAGTTTGAAAGAAGTGAAGTAAACACGATTTTACACTCGCTAGGGGCTAGAAAATCTATTTTCTTAACTTTTTGAATACTCAGTATTTTTGGTATATAGAGGCTTATTATGAGGTGATACATTCATTTATATGATTTTTAAGCAGTTTGAAAGAAGTGAAGTAAACGCGATTTTACACTCGCTAGGGGCTAGAAAATCGATTTTCTTGACTTTTTAAAAACTCGGTATTCTTGGTATATAGAGGCTTATTATGAGGTGATACATCCATTTATATGAATTTTAAGCAGTTTGAAAGAAGTGAAGTAAACGCGATTTTACACTCACTAGCAGCTAGAAAATCGAAATTCTTGACTTTTAAGAACTCAGTATTCTTGGTATATATAGGTTTATTATAACGTGAAACAACCATTTATATTATTTTTAAGCAGTTTGAAAGAAGTGAAGTAAACACGATTTTACACTCGCTAGGGGCTAGAAAATCGATTTTTTTAACTTTTTGAATACTCAGTATTTTTGGTATATAGAGACTTATTATGAGGTGATACATTCATTTATTTGATTTTTAAGCAGTTTGAAAGAAGTGAAGTAAACGCGATTTTACACTCACTAGTAGCTAGAAAATCGAATTTCTTGACTTTTTAAGAACTCAGTATTCTTGGTATATATAGGCTTATTATAACGTGAAACAACCATTTATATGATTTTTAAGCAGTTTGAAAGAAGTGAAGTAAACACGATTTTACACTCGCTAGGGGCTAGAAAATCGATTTTCTTAACTTTTTGAATACTCAGTATTTTTGGTATATAGAGGCTTATTATGAGGTGATACATCCATTTATATGAATTTTAAGCAGTTTGAAAGAAGTGAAGTAAACGCGATTTTACACTCAGTAGCAGCTAGAAAATCGAATTTCTTGACTTTTTAAGAACTCAGTATTCTTGGTATATATAGGCTTATTATAACGTGAAACAACCATTTATATGGTTTTAAGCAGTTTGAAAGAAGTGAAGTAAACACGATTTTACACTCGCTAGGGGCTAGAAAATCTATTTTCTTAACTTTTTGAATACTCAGTATTTTTGGTATATAGAGGCTTATTATGAGGTGATACATTCATTTATATGATTTTTAAGCAGTTTGAAAGAAGTGAAGTAAACGCGATTTTACACTCGCTAGGGGATAGGAAATCGATTTTCTTGACTTTTTAGAAACTCAATATTCTTGGTATATAGAGGCTTATTATGAGGTGATGCATCCATTTATATGAATTTTAAGCAGTTTGAAGGAAGTGAAGTAAACGCGATTTTACACTCACTAGCAGCTAGAAAATCGAATTTCTTGACTTTTTAAGAACTCAGTATTCTTGGTATATAGGGTTATTATAACGTGAAACAACCATTTATATGATTTTTAAGCAGTTTGAAAGAAGTGAAGTAAACACGAGTTTACACTCGCTATGGGCTAGAAAATCGATTTTCTTGACTTTTTTGAATACTCAGTATTTTTGGTATATAGAGGCTTATTATGAGGTGATACATCCATTTATATGAATTTTAAGCAGTTTGAAAGAAGTGAAGTAAACGCGATTTTACACTCAGTAGCAGCTAGAAAATCGAATTTCTTGACTTTTTAAGAACTCAGTATTCTTGGTATATATAGGCTTATTATAACGTCAAACAACCATTTATATGGTTTTAAGCAGTTTGAAAGAAGTGAAGTAAACACGATTTTACACTCGCTAGGGGCTAGAAAATCTATTTTCTTGACTTTTTAAGAACTCAGTATTCTTGGTATATAGGGTTATTATAACGTGAAACAACCATTTATATGATTTTTAAGCAGTTTGAAAGAAGTGAAGTAAACACGAGTTTACACTCGCTATGGGCTAGAAAATCGATTTTCTTGACTTTTTTGAATACTCAGTATTTTTGGTATATAGAGGCTTATTATGAGGTGATACATCCATTTATATGAATTTTAAGCAGTTTGAAAGAAGTGAAGTAAACGCGATTTTACACTCAGTAGCAGCTAGAAAATCGAATTTCTTGACTTTTTAAGAACTCAGTATTCTTGGTATATATAGGCTTATTATAACGTCAAACAACCATTTATATGGTTTTAAGCAGTTTGAAAGAAGTGAAGTAAACACGATTTTACACTCGCTAGGGGCTAGAAAATCGATTTTCTTAACTTTTTGAATACTCAGTATTTTTGGTATATAGAGACTTATTATGAGGTGATACATTCATTTATATGATTTTTAAGCAGTTTGAAAGAAGTGAAGTAAACGCGATTTTACACTCGCTAGGGGATAGAAAATCGATTTTCTTGACTTTTTAAAAACTCAATATTCTTGGTATATAGAGGCTTATTATGAGGTGATGCATCCATTTATATGAATTTTAAGCAGTTTGAAAGCAGTGAAGTAAACGCGATTTTACACTCACTAGCAGCTAGAAAATCGAATTTCTTGACTTTTTAAGAACTCAGTATTCTTGGTATATAGGGTTATTATAACTTGAAACAACCATTTATATGATTTTTAAGCAGTTTGAAAGAAGTGAAGTAAACACGAGTTTACACTCGCTATGGGCTAGAAAATCGATTTTCTTGACTTTTTTGAATACTCAGTATTTTTGGTATATAGAGGCTTATTATGAGGTGTTACATTCATTTATATGATTTTTAAGCAGTTTGAAAGAAGTGAAGTAAACGCGATTTTACACTCGCTAGGGGCTAGAAAATCGATTTTCTTGGTATATAGGGGCTTATTATGAGGTGATACATCCATTTATACGAATTTTAAGCAGTTTGAAAGAAGTGAAGTAAAGGCGATTTTACACTCACTAGGAGCTAGAAAATCCAATTTCTTGACTTTTTAAAAACTGAGTATTCTTGGTATATATTGGCTTATTATGACGTGAAAAAACCATTTATATGATTTTTTCGAAGTTTGAAAGAAGTGAAGTAAAGGCGATTTAATACTCATTAGGGGGCTAGAAAATCCATTTTCTTAACTTTTTAAAAACTCAGTATTTTTGGTATATATAGGCTTATTATGACGTGAAACAACCATTTATATGATTTTTTCGAAGTTTGAAAGAAGTGAAGTAAACGCGATTTAACACTCATTAGGGGGCTAGAAAATCCATTTTCTTAACTTTTTAAAAACTCAGTATTTTTGGTATATATAGGCTTATTAAGACGTGAAACTACCATTTATATGATTTTTTCGAAGTTTGAAAGAAGTGAAGTAAAGGCGATTTTACACTCACTAGGAGCTAGAAAATCCAATTTCTTGACTTTTTAAAAACTCAGTATTCTTGGTATATATAGGCTTATTATGACGTGAAACAACCATTTATATGATTTTTAAGCAGTTTGAAAGAAGTGAAGTAAACGCAATTTTACACTCACTAGGGGTAGAAAATCGTTTGCACTGCACACTTTTGTGTTAAAATATATATACATTTTCAATTTTGTCATTGTGTAGATTTTGTTTGTTAAATTTTTTATACGCTACTATTATAGTGTGTGTGTGTGTGTTTGTGTGTGTGTGCGAGTATGTGCCTAGTATCCGTGCGCCACAAGCCAAAACGACGACATTATAGAAAAACTTTATCATCTGCCTACCGATCAGGGATAACCGCGAAAAAACCTGAAAAAGCTCTAAGAGTATTCTAACGCCTACCGATCTGAAAAGCCATGAAAACAAGATAGTACACTTTTTTTAATTTTCTCAAAAATGGCTATAACGATTTTGATGAAAATATCATATGTTTAAGATAATGTCATGAGATAGACAAAATTTTACTACACAAAAAATGTAGATCGCGTTAAAATGCACAACTTATGCCATATACAGTTCTTTTGTCGAGTGAACCGTTTTCGAGATATTGCTTGTTATTTCCTTAAATTTTCCAATACTTATACTTTTTTACTTTCTCTACTACGTATAGTAAGTAGGTGAAGTATTGCATTCCACCCAAAAATTCGATACCGAGATTTCACGTTTTGAGACCTCCTGAGTCCAAAAAAAAAGCATTTTTGGAAACATGTCCGTGTGTGTGTCTGTCTGTGTGTCTGTCTGTGTGTGTGTGTGTGCGCGAGTATGTGCCTAGTATCCGTGCGCCACAAGCCAAAACGACGACATTATAGAAAAACTTTATCATCTGCCTACCGGGCAGGGATAACCGCGAAAAACCTGTAAAAAAGCTCTAAGAGTATTCTAACGCTTACCGACCTGGAAAGCCCATGAAAACAAGATAGTACACTTTTTTTAATTTTCTCAAAATTGGCTATAACGATTTTGATGAAAATATCATATGTTTAAGATAATGTCATGAGAAATAAAATGTATATCTCAAATTTTCTGGGAATGCCTCCAAAAGTATTCTTCATTGTGAACGCCTTTTGCATAACTGGTAAACCATAAGAGATAGACAAAATTTTACTACACAAAAAATGTAGATCGCGTTAAAATACACAACTTATGCCATATACATTTCTTTTGTCGAGTGAACCGTTTTCGAGATATTGCTTGTTATTTTCTTAAATTTTCCAATACTTATACTTTTTTACTTTCTCTACTACGTATAGTAAGTAGGGGAAGTATTGCATTCCACCCAAAAATTCGATACCGAGATTTCACCGGAAATACACGTTTTGAGACCTCCTGAATCCAAAAAAAGCATTTTTGGAAACATGTCCGTGTGTGTGTCTGTCTGTGTGTGTGTGTGTGTGTGTGTGTGCGAGTATGTGCCTAGTATCCGTGCGCCGACAAGGTAAAACTTCATCATTTGCCTACCGGGCAGGGACAACCGCTAAAAAACCTGAGAAAACCTCGAAAATTAGAAACGGCTTCGTCAACCACTACAGAAAACGCCTACTAACCAGGGAAAACCTATGAAAAAGCAGAAAGAGCTTGCATTCGTTTACCATCCGCAGAAAACCCCAAAAACTAGTTATTTTTAAAAAAAAAACGAAAAAACAAAAAGAAAATAGAAAAAAAAAGAAAAGACGGATAATATAGGTATGGCAGAAACAGCCTGCATTCGTCTACCAACCAGAGAAATCCCCGAAACACTAGTTATTTAAAATTGCTGATGAGTTCTGAATAGGCTTTTGCAAATGTTGTTGGTAGCAAAACTTACCTTTTCCATCACCTCCAACATACCCCACTCCCACACCTTTTTTTTCTTTCCACCAATCATAATCTCTCTTATTCTCACCAATCAACAACTTTCATTTGTTCCTTTCCACCAACAACATCACTTCTTATTCCCACCAATCACAACTTCACACGTCACTTTCTGTTATACTTTTATCCCTCGTTCGCCATCTTTTCCCCTCTTTCAGCCCCAACCTCCGCACAGACAACACCTCACCGCTCCTTAACCTCAACTTCATGCCTCCGCCATCTTATTTAGTTCCCATTTTTACCACCGCGCCTCTCATCTGCCAACCAGATTGCCGGCAAGAACAGATCTCGTTCATTCACACCTCGACGGTTGACTCGACAGCAGCTACGGTGAACACCTACGTCGTACACGTTTTTGACCGCTTTCGACCGGCTTGAGAACCCTGCTTCTACGTACGCTAGCGACCATCACGATGGTCCAGTACCAGGTTTTTGGTATAGTTAAATTACGCCTCTGCAAAGGGTGTCTGTACCGCTTTAAAAACCTAGGTATATCAGTGCGTAGTGATGTTGGTTGATCTTAAAGCTGGTTAAGCATTTTCAAAAACAGTTTGCTTTTATTTTTTTCGCGTGCGTGCCGCGCTTTTGGTGACGCATCCACACCGGTACCAGGTAAGTACCACACGCATAATTATTTTTCGGACCTGCTTGGCGTAGGAATATATCCTTTCGTGTTTTGGTACTGTAACCTCAAATCTCCTTACCCTCCTCTTGCGTCCGCCATCTTGTTTAGTTCCCACCGCATCTCCTTGTCGCAGACCCTCCGCCATTTTTAGTTCCCACTATTTTAACCTCAAAATCTACTCTTCTAAGCTCTTGCTACCGCCATCTTCTTTTAGTTCCCATTCTCACCACCGCATCTCCTTACCCCACCTCTTGCGACCGCCATGTTCACCACTAACCTTCAAATTTCCTCGTCCTTAAACCTCTTGTCTCAACCACCTTGTTTAGTTCCCATTTTCGCCACCGCATCTCATATCGCCCCATCTCTCTATCCACTCAAGAAAACTACCATCCAACGTTCAAAAAAATTGCTGATCAGTTCACGACAGGCTTTTGCAAATCTTGTTGCTAGCAAAACTTACCTTTCCCATCACCTCCAACATACCCCACTCCTTTTCCTTTCCACCAAGCATAATCTCTCTTATTCTTACCAATCAACAACTTTCATTTGCTCCTTTCCACCAATAACATCACTTCTTATTCCCACCAATCACAACTTCACACGTCACTTTCTGTTACACTTTTTATCCCTCGCTCCCCCATATTTTCCCTCTTTCAGTCCCGACCTCCGCACAGACAACACCTCGCCACCCAGCTCCTCTCCATCACGCGACCTCCATACTCTTCCATCTTCCTTCCTTCATCTTCCACCCAAATTAACGAACCAATCAAAACACTCCACGTCACTTCCTCTTCTTCCTTCACCTTACCCTAATCCTCAATTCTTTCAACTCGTCCCAGATGAACCAATTGCAATAACGATAATCCTACCGCTCAGGGCGCTTTTCAAACTTACCGCCGCCGCCGTCGCACGCAGCGACACTAGCGACACGAGCGCCCCTAGCGGCAGGATTGTCGTTAAAACAATATGGTTCATCCGGGACTAATACTACTTATTTGTGTGACATATAAAATGTAATTCCCAAATGTTATATGAATTGCCTGTGAAGACCTCTTCATTCTGAATAAACTGTGTGTAGCTTATAAACCACAAGCGATAGACGAAAAGTACTGTACAAAAACTGTGGATCTTGTTAAAAAACAGAAATTATGCCAAATACATGTTTTGTGGCATTAAACATTTCAGAAATATTCTTATATATTTTTTTACAATTTGCTTTGAATTTCAAACACTTTATACATTTTGTTATCTGTTTGGTCAGTATGGATTGCTTTTCTGGTAGTCTTGCAAAGAGAAGTGAATATCAAAAACATAGTTAACGTTCTTCAAAGATTTTAGTATTCCTTAACCCTATTGCATTCTCCTTATACCGAAATGTGTAATACAACTATTTCTGCAAATGTTTATCTCGATTAAAATTAAGCAACTATAGGAATATGGTTAAGTAAGAACATTTCATAGAAGAGAACTTATATAAATGAGGATTTTCTGTAATTTCCTATAGACCGTAGGATGATAAGGGCAGAATGCCTATAGCACATACGTCCAGCCAACTGGTCGTGCTTCTTACCTTGGCCACATAGGCGATTACTAGATACCTTCTTTACCAATACATAGTAGGTGGAGAAGATATTGCTTTCCACCCAAAAATACATGTTTTGAGGCCCCTGAATCCAAAAAAGAACATTTTTATAAAATGTCCATGTATGTGTCTGTGAACAGCATAACTCAAAAACGAAACCTCGGATAAATACCACACTTGGTATTTAGGTTCAGTATCTTCCAAATATGCGACACGAAGATTTTCAAGAAAATTCCCCACCTCGATTACTATTTATATGAAAATATTTGAACCTTTCGATTTTTTTAAAAAATGGCTCTAAGAGTTTGATTAAAATATCATATATTGAAGATATGTATATGACAAGACAAAATCGTCTTTTGAAGTGCTTTTCATTGGAATGAATTTTGTATATTCTCATATCTGTTAAACCTTAAACGATAGATGTAAACGTACCATACACACAGTTTAAGCAAATTGACACTATAAATCACAAACCATGTTGATAAATGCTACATTCGTTAACCGGATAGGTCATATAGCATGGTGAATTAATAAATAAAAAGGGTGAAATGATACACAAATGACAACGGATCCATAAACTGTATCTTAATATCTTCTGAGGATAGAGAGAAACTTTAATAAATATACTCGCCCTTACCGAGCTTCCAACCCGGTATCTCTCGATAGACACGCTACTCCTACACCACGAATTTGGGCAATGTTTAATATTGAAGTGCAATTTTAAACCAGAAATTATTTCAATTATTCGGCAGCACTCTAAAATCTGCAATTCTTTATTTACTCACCTATTTTATAGTTTTCATTAAACTCTTATACCAGAAACTGTGAACTGTTAAATGTTAAAGACTATTACAGACGAAAGGTTAAGAACATCCTTGCATTCACTATGTACCCCAATTGTTTCAGAATAGCTTTAAGCCCTCGGGACAAATCTGTCTCTGAGGTTGAACACCGCTTGAGCCTTTAAAGCACTGAAAAATCAATGAAGAGCGATCACTAAACTCCAGGGCAACCAAAGTAAACGATCTGATTGACCTTCGCTAATAGTTGATCTGTTTGTCCAGTACACTATGTCGCACTTTAGGGGTGTATTAAATTATCATTTTCATGTATGTGAGAAAGAGTTTGGACACAAACAGTATGAATGAACTTCATGTTTGAAGAAAGTAAAAGAAAAAGTAAATATAGTACTTCGGTGTGATTTTTCCGCAATATTCTGACAAAACATTGCTGGCCTTCATTGCCGACTGGTAACAAATTTCTTCGTTTGTATATTCGGTCCTTAATCATATACTAAATGTCTTCTTTTTTATTATTTGTAACAGTTTGTAACATTAGTTATAAACACTACATTTGTATCCCTGACTTTACTACTCCCGGTAGTTAACCACTTTTTACTTTCTCTACCACATACATAGTAGAAATGGAAGCTTTTACATTCCACCCAAAAATTCGGGAACGAGATTTCACCGTAAACGCATGTTTTGGGGACTCTTGAACCAAAAAAAGCTGTTTAGAAATAGGTTCGTGTGTGCGTGTGCGTGTGCGTGCGCGTGCGTGTGTGTGAACAGCATAACTTAAAAACGAGAATTCGAGTAAACATCAAAATTCGTATTTCGGTTCAGTACCTTATGGACTGCCACGCTTTTGGAGTTTATACATGAGCTACCCTAACTAGAGTAGGAAGCCATTGCATTAAGGAGATGTAAGGCTATCATCTTTACTTTCTCTACTACGTATAGTAAGTACGGGAAGTATTGTATTCCACCCAAAAATTCGATATCGAGATTTCACAGGAAATATATGTTTTGAGACCCCCTGAATCCAAAAAAAGCATTTTTGGAAACATTTACGCGCGCGCGTGTGTGTGTGTCTGTGAACAGTATAACTCAGAAACGAACAGTCGGATAAACACCAAACTTAGTATTTAGGTTCAGTATCTTCCTGAGATGCGACACGAAGGTGTTTAAGAAAATACCCCATCCCAGATTACCCTTTACACGGAACATTTTTCGAAAATTTTAGTTTTCTCAAAAATGGTTCCAACGATTTTGATTAAAATATTGTATGTTTAAGATATTTTCATGACAAATAAAATGTATATCTTTAATTTTCTGGGCATGTCTCCAAAAGTGTTCTTCATTATGAACGACTTTTGCATCACTGGTAAACCATAAGAGAGAGACAAAATTTTACTCCAAAAAAACTGTAGATCGCGCTAAAATACACAATTTATGTTATACACGTTTTTTTGTTGAGTGAACCATTTTCGAGATATTGCTTGTTATTCCTTAAATTTTTCAATATTTATTTTCTCAAATGGGAATTCGTTATTAATTTTTTTGTCTTGGATATGCAAAGAGTATTAATCTGTGGCAAAGAGACGCCTGGAAACCATCTATTCAGATATATTCGATGCTTAAACGCTACTGTATTTCTATATTACAAAACGAGAGGAACATAGTACGCCTTAAGCGATAGTCAAATATTTTTAGAACTGGTCGCTATGTGTAAAATGTAATTCTCTTTGCATGTCAAAAGATCATTTCTGTAAATGTTTATCACGATTAATATGAAGTAGATGGAGAATATGAGTTTGTAAAAATAGTTTATACAAGAGTAGAGAAAGTCATGTGAGTGTAACACATTAGAGTTCTTATCTAGCTTCAAAAGATGCGATAAAATATTTTTCAAGAAACTCCCCTCGCCGCAAACTTTACATGGAACTTTTTTCGAAAGTTTTTATTTTATAAAAAATGGCCATAACGATTTTAATTAAAATGCCATTTATGAAGATACACAAATAAAATGTATATTCTTGAATTTTCTGGGAATAGCTTGTGAGGGTCCTCTTCATACGGAAGGAATATTGTATGATGTTGTATATAATTGGTAAAGTTAAGCGGTAGACAAAAACTATAGATCTCTACACAAAATATATAGATCTCTTTTAAAAACACAATTTACTTCAAGTAACTTTTTTGTGGCATCATCCATTTCCGAGACATACGTTATTAATGGTTTGCATTCTTCAATACTTAACCATTATTTTAAACTTCTGTCGATTTTCAATTGTTTCTCATGATGTCTTCGAAACAGTATGGAATTTTAATGTCAGCACAAATCGTCCAGTTTTTAAACATTTCACTATTATTGCCTTAGTAACTATAACGAAATGTATAATGTAGCTATTTCTGCAAGGCTTTATCTCGATTAAAATTAAATAGATAGAAAAATAAGAATATTTCGCATACTCAGGAATAAATGGTAGGGTAGTAATCGTGTAACACAAACGATTTATTTCTTATTTTCAGTAGTTTGTATTGTTAGTTGTGGACTCTATATTGGCTGTACCCAGTGTTTAACCGTGTTTTGAAGTAGTTTTTAAGCCCGTTCTTACTATGTGCACCCGTGGAGTATGAGCTATTCCCAGATTCCAGTGGCGTTCAGAGGGCTCCGTGAACCTTCGTAACAGCTGTGTTCACACTGCAGATGCAGAAATTGTAGAATGTTCAGTGCCTGGAAGCGCGTTAGTCACTTAATAACGGTGTTTCTCTGTGGTGACGCTTATAGGCTAATGAAAACAAATCACAAGCAACATTTCGTTGGTTGAGAGGTTGAGAAGGCTCTGCTTGCGCTCATAAGCTTCTCGTTTCAAACCTTGCATTAGTTATTGCTACTTATATGTTGTTAATTTTATAAATGGATGTGTAGAACATAATATTACATATAATATAACTTTAACACTTTAATTTTTAGGCTAATCTATGCACACAAAAACATAGTTCCACTAAAGCACTCGTTTTAAATAACTAAAGAAGTAAAGGGAAATAAACTTTTGTCTTATAAAATTAAAGCACATAAGAATAAATAAGTTAATTTGGGGTGTGTGAGCCCTTAGCACAGATGTCTAGCTTGAATTTTCGGCTTATAGATTTTTGTTCATCGTTTATCTGCAGGAAAATCAATCGCAGCTCCCTTTTCACCTCAGCCCACATATTTTCAAAAGAGCTCAAATCTGATGAACAGGGAGGCCACCTATCAATCTGATATCATACCTCTCTGAGTATCTATTTGAAATCTTTCAACATATTAGGACAGGATTCTTATTCTGTACGAATTCAACAATTCCACCAGGATATCTCATCCTCACAAGAATTTGAGGTTCTCAAGTATTACCATGTATTGCACACTGTTCGATGTATCGTCAAGCTGCCACAACACACCTAGACCGTCCCTTGATACCCAACAAGTTGCAGATATGCGACCATGACGAAATTGTGAAGACACGTATTTTACATTTTAATACCATTCTATTATGAACTTTACCAAAAACCGTGCATGAAATGCTATATATTTAAATTAAGTAGATGCTATGTGTTGATTAAACATTATTAACAGAAGAAAAAAAAGCTTTTTGCTATAGGCGAGAAGTGAAGCTGCGGTCTTATCCCAGAAGTACAGTACGCTTTGCCACAGCTCTACAAAGAAGACACATGGAAGGTAGCATGTCTAATAATGCAGTACAACTTGCTGCAGCGGCTACACAACTGCATTGCTTATGATATAAACAAACACTGTGCAGTATAGGACTGAACAATTTGGTGTTAAAGACATGATTCACACTTTATGTCCACGGGTGTACATACGGCACCACAGGCAGTGGACATTGATGGTACATAAAATGAAAGGATAATTGAGAAAGATAATTAGAAAGGAAATGTTCCAGGCCTAAGTTTATGATGTCTACCCGGTTTTTACCAATTATGAGGACTGAAAAACACTGGCAGAAGCCTCAGTCAGGGAGGATGGTCCTGGTGGGATTTCAACCACGGACCTCACGTTCACGAGTTTGTACCCTAACGTCGTCGGTTACTCGTGTGGATTATGGGCGAGATGGCTCCTCGGTGAGGCTGATATTCGGGATATCCCGGGTTTGATTCCCGTCGAGCCGGCTATTCTGGACATGGGTTGTTTCGTGGTGTCTCCGGGCCGGTAGGCGAATACTGGTGTGGTTCCACTTGTACCACATATTTCCTGTCCCCAATATTTCAGGGTTGAAGAACCAGGCAACGTCGTTCGGTATGTTGAGGCTGGACGATGGATATGCGCTTTGGAAAGGTTTCGCGCTCTCGTTATTTGGAATGCTGAAGGACCCGCCTTCTGGGGGCATTCCTGTGCCTTAGGGACCCTCGGAGCTTAGAGATTATATGGGTAAGGCTGGCCGGAGTCCGGGTGCTTTCTATGGGGGACCCCGTCCATGCTTGTGCACATTGTCGCCTATATCTGGTCGCCCTTCAGGTCCTCTGATCTCTCCCTCCCAGGGGTCAGGTTAGAAGCAAAAAGAGCCATTCTGGCCTACTTTGGTGCTCTGTAGAAAGCCGTGAATGAGATGGGCAACACCTTCACGGAGGGTTTGCGTTGTGCACAGACAAAGCGTGAATGGTCAGATTGTATAAACATTTGGACGGCACAATGGTAGTACTCTAGTTATGAGTGATTGTGTCACGTGGTTTTAGTATATAAAATTGCTATGAAATGTAAAAAATACTATATATATATGTATATATATAAATGAGGTTTTCCTCTTCTTACAAAAATTCTTTAATTATAAAAACTATTCTCAATAATAACGACTATCTCATCGTCTTAAAACGCCCAGAATTAATGTGTTTTACTTGTCTCTCTTTTACGAATGGATCTCCAAGTTTAAATTTTCATGTTTATCCTTTGTTGATCGAGGACTTCCTTTCTAAAGCCTAAATGCTATTGAAGCCTTTCTTTCTTTCTTTTCTTTTTTTCATAGACCAGCTGTCGAATCCGTACAGAAATCTTCTGTTAATATGAGTTTCTCTAATGACTTTTCCACAAACCATTCTTACAAAAGTTTATTTTTGTATCTCTTCTTGCTAATCGAGATAAGTATTTATTACACGCTTATAGTTATCTAAAGCAATGGACTTTGAATAAGCAGATATTTGTTATGGTTCTGAAATTCCATACTACTGGAATGGAAAGAGAAAAAAGGAATAACGGCTTGCCACTTGAAGAAATGGGTATTTGAAAATTTAGATCAGTAATCAAGAATACCTCTAAAATGTCTTAAGGCCAAAAAAATTTGATTCCACAGAAATTGTAGTTTAGTGAGATCTACATTCTTTTGTGTTGTAAGCTTCTACCTAGCTAATACGGTTTACCAGTAATACCTAAAATGACAGCAGTCATTCAAAATGAAGAAGACTTCTAAGCTGTTTCCAGAAAACTCAACATATACCAGGTGGCCCAAACAAGCCGTACTTTGGAGCTATATGTTTCCCACATACTTAGGTGCAAAAGACGTTGCCCCATCACTTATGTTCAAAGGGGTAGTGCAGTTACGAAGCGAGATAGTGCTGATGACTGCATGTGTTTACGCGGTAGTTTTGTACTGATAAGCGTCGCGTGGTCGCCTGCATGCAGTTCGAGCCAGGTCATTGAAATGTTTACCGATAACGTATACACGGATATGGTTACTATCTGTGCGGAGACGCACCAAATTGCAGCAAAGGCTCGAAGGTGTGTTCTGAACATTTTCAGACGCGGCATCTATTTTTTTACTTGGTTTATTTGTTTTTTTCTTTTCCTTTTTTGGCTTCGATATACAGAGATGATGTTAAGAAATGATGGATCATTAGAGGTAGAACGTAGCCTTAGAGGACCTTACATCAATTCATCCACCAAGGCGGACATATTTTTGCAGATGCTTAATATGAATAATGCAATAATACAAAATAATTTGATTCTAACGCACATTTACAGTTACATAAATATAATAGAATAGAATTTTGCTTAGTCTTGGTAACTTTGTGGAACTGGTGCCATATACATAGTTGTACTGACTGTATATTAATTTACATGGAACTAAATGACATTACGTCTGCTCAGGTTTGCGTCAAGCGGCAAACCTAAATTCTTGTTAATCAGCCAATTGCATATTAAATAAACGATTTTGTCTCCCAACACACACAGGACTCTTCATGTTCAAACATCAGACTCTGGGCATACCGTGAAATGTTTTTGTTTAAAAGTTTCTGGAGCCCTGCCGGGAATCGAACCCAAAACATTCTCCCAATTGAGCTCTGGAAACAGTAATAGCAATTAGTGTTCGTTTTCAAATGTTGGTCTTTCACTTAGCGGTTTCCTTTCTGTCAGTAGTGAGACCTCTTTTCAGTTCTGCTTAGGCAAAAAGTTTGTACCGCAGAGCGCGAGTGCCAAACGAACTTCAACTAAAGACGCTTTCTGTGAGTACCTGGAACATTTTATTTTTTATACGAATATCTTAAAGGTTTGAAATTGTAATAAAAATATTTTGAAGCATTTTTGAGCAAATCAAAAATAACGAAAGTGTTGCCATGTACACGGTAGATTGGGAGGAAGTAATTGTCTTTAAAATCTTGGAAGATGCTAACGTTAAACACCAAGCTTCTCACCGAATTTTCATTGTGAAGTTATGCTGTTTAAATACACGCAGGCGTGGACGAATTGTTTTTACTTTCTCTACTACGTATAGTAAGTAGGGAAGTATTGCATTCTACCCAAAAATTTGATACCGAGATTTCACCCGAAATACATGTTTTGAGGCCCCCTGAATTAAAAAAAGGTATTTTTGGAAACATGTCCGTGTGTGGGTCTGTGTGTCTGACTGTGAACAACATAACTCAGAAACGAACTTTACATCAACTCAGAAAGTGCTTGGTATTTAGGTTCAGTATTTTGTAGAGATGCGACACGAAAGTTTTCAGGAAAATCCCCCCACCCCAGATTACCCTTTACATTGAACATTTTTTGAAAATTTTAATTTTCTCAAAAACGGCTGTAACGATTTTGATTAAAATATCACACATTCAAGATACGTTCATGACAAATAAAATGTATATCTTGAATTTTCTGGGAATGTCTCCAAAAGTATTCTTCATTGTGAACGACTTTTGCAACACTGGTAAACCATAAGAGACAGATAAAATTTTACTACACAAAAATGTAGATCGTGTTAAAATTCAGAATTTATGTCATATACATTTTTTTGTTGAGTGAACCATTTATGATATATTGCTTGTTATTCCCTTAAATTTTCCAATACTTTACTTTTCCTCAAATGGGAATCCGTTATTCAATTTTTTTTGTTCTGGTAATGCAGAGAGAATGGAATACTCCACATAGTAACCAGCTCTTAAAACATTTTACTATCGCTTAAAGCCTACCAATTCTCCTTGTATCTACAGGGAAAATTAGCAATAAGATTAACATCTCGATATCTCGATTTACATGAAGCATTTAGAGAATAAGCGTTTGTAAAACTAGTTTGTACAAGAGTAGAGAAAGTCATGTGAGTGTAACACATCAGATTTTTTAAATGTGCTTTTGGGATTCAGGTAGTAAATATACATGCATTTCCGATGAAATCTCTGTATCGAATACAATACTTTCTCTGCTTACTATAGGTAAGTAGTGAAGAAAGTAAAAGGCAATGAAAACCAATGAAACCGCTACTCTGCGGAACTTCTAAAAGCGGTCGTCCGCAAATCCCGTGTTTTCCTGCTATCGATTCTAGAGATGGTAGTGGAAGAGAGGCAATTAGAAACACTGTTGACATATCAGTTACTAGTCCTAAGCTGCCACAAAAACAAGACCTAGTAGAATATATACCAGGAGGACAAAGCAATGCTTGCTATCCATTGTGTACTCCTGGTGCGTGTCTGCAGGAAACACAGAATATTTGTTTCAGTTTAAGACATTGGTATTTAGCAAATAACCAGTATGTAAAAATTAGCAGTTTTTAGTGTATTCATTATTAAGGGACTTTTTGGTTCTAAAAGTGCTATGAGGCATCCATTTTCTGAAATAGGAATACAGGAAAACTATTATTTTAAGCTCCAAATGTATCCATATTTTTACAGTAGTGTAAAGTTGTGGTTACTGATGGTCTTTCTATTGAAAGAAAAGTTGTCGTGTAGAGAAAACAATGAATGACGTTTTGGAAATTAAATTGTCTTTCCTCTTGAACTGCGAAGCTTTAAACATATAGGCTAAAGCTACACGAGCTTTCTATGACTTGTTTGTTAAGAATTGCACAAGCCAGGGTATCTCAATTTCGCGAGGGTGATACTGAACATTTTTAGCATACGATGTTTCTAAAAATAAATGAAGTTGAATTATATTCGACAGGTATTTTATGATGTTTTACGAGTTGATTGCCATATAGCTTGTTAGATTGGATTAATAATTTGCTAATTATCATGATTTAAAGATTTTGTTTTCACCCAAAAATTAATTTTTCTAGAGAACATTTCCGGGCTATGATGTTTTACGTTTCAAACTGTCAAGAGATTGTTTTTTTCTGAGTCATGAATTACGTGAGGGACGCCCAAGAACTGCTGTTACTGATGAAAATATTGCCGCTGTTTGAGCAATGCTTGAAGAAGATCGACGGACAACTTATAAATTTATCCGGGCGACATTGGACATTGGATAGTCAAATCCAAAATGCTTTACATCAACAATTAGACGAGAGTAAACTTTGTTGTCGATGGATTCCGCATAAACTGACTCCGGATACAAAACAACACATTAATTGGTACAGAAAACTGGAAAAATTCCAGTGCGGAACTTCAAATTTGGTTTTTAATATTGTTATTAGTGTGAAATATTTGATTTACTGTTATGATCCTCAAAAGAAAAGTCAATCGGCTCAATGGTTTTATTCTTTTTCTTTCGAAAAGAGTCCTGTCTAGAAAAGTCCGATGAATTTTCAGTGCTTTTAAGATTATGATTTCTACTATATCATTAGAAGATAGACGTACCGTTACTACGATTGGTACTCAAATGTCTAACGCAAATTTATGAAGTAATTCGTTAAAAACGCCCAAAAGGGAAAATAATGTTGTATTATGATAATCCATTATCTTCTACAACAAAACTGAGTATCTGGATGCCCTAAAGTTCAGCACCAAGGATTCTTCACCATACAGCCCTGATCTAGCACCCTGTGATTTCTTTTTTGTTTCCAAAAATTAAAGATAAAATGCGTGGAATTGCTTTTTTTTGTCATGAAGCGCCGGAACATCATAAAAGCTGGTTTCCGAAATGCTTCAGAAAGAGTGTCATTGTTGCTTTAAGGTGTGGTTTCATCGACTGCAAAGATATATTTATGTGAAAGGCGAATATCATACATAATAACACAATAAAATCATTTACATATTTTAAAATTAATCCTTGCTTGATTTTCTAAAAATATCCAGTCCCGCCCTCGTAACGTCAATCATTTTTCGTATTAGTAAGCATTAAAACTCCGAGGGATGTTATAAAAGCTCTCCGCCTGACTCAGAGATGTCGTGAAGATAGTTGTTAACTATAATTCTGAAGGTGACGAGCTGTAAGTTTTCAGACGCATAAGTGTAATCTCTTGTGTGTGATGATCGTGTAATCATTACTGATGTTAGCTTTTTCTGAAAAAAGGATAAAACTGAAATAAGAACTATGATAAATTAATCTTTTGAAGGATTTAACCGCAACAGAAATGCAAAAGCATAGATTAAAAATTAAAGAGTTCTTGCTCTTCGTTTTCGACAGTTAAAAAGAAGGCTGCTGCATTTGAGCGGGGTTGTACATCCATTCAATATGATGAGCGACTAAGGCGTCCCAAAACCGCTACGACAGTCGAGACTGTAACAAATATTTGCAGTACCTTATACAGTGACCGCCGGTGCGCTGTGCTTTCGTTCCCGGCTCTAGTTCTGAGGGCCCGGGTTTCGATTACGGTTAGGAGTGGCGATATCCACGTCTTCACCTCTGACTTACTCATGCGACGTATCCCCAAGGCCCAATGTGGTTCGGATTCCAAAGTTAAAGCCGTAGGTCCTCTCATTCAACCGCCATATTCATTCAGCATTCTATCATCGAAGTTAACGGACTCCGCCCCCTGGATGCCTCCACCTCATAAATGGGTCCCATGAGAAATCATGACTACGGAATTCTGGAATTTTCATGTTGACAGTAAAAATGTGATATTTAAATAAGCAAGCAAGCTAGCATTTTGAAACATGTCAAAAATATTATTATTGTGTTTTCCAAATATAACGGACACAATACCTTAAAACGCTTGTTCATTCTGAGACCTCCTCGAGAGTATTTTATTGGTATGCGGTACACAGCTGCCTTCGTCTTCAGCTGAAGAAATATGATAATGTGTGTGTGTGTGGGAGGGGGTGGAAGTTGCTAACAGTCTCTGCTCGAATATTACAGCAAAGTCAATGGAATGCTACAACTTGTTTCTATACAAAAAGCCATAAATGTCTGGGAAGAATATTTCAGTTCCTAACAAGCAAACAGATGAATTCCTAGAACAGAAGTCCCAAACTTCTTTCAGAGAGTGTTGTGAAACTTTTTGCAAACACTGTATGTCTCACCTGAGGAAGCTCATTTGTTGGAATTGCCTGTGTCTCCCATTCTTCTTCTCCACATACACACTCGGACCAGCGGTTTTACCTTTTCTTTCTTTTTCAGCTTTACAAGATTTTTCTCTGTTCTCTAATGAGGTACCTTTTAGAGCGAGGAACAATTCAAGGAGCTTTGCCCCAATCTCTCCAAGTTCCATTAACTTTTGCTTTGTCTTCGCCGCTTTCTCTTTAATTTTAATTAATGTTTCATCTTTTTGTTGACGCAGTATTTCGATGCTAAGTCTCATCTGCTCAATTAAAAGTAGTACTTCACAGCATTTCCTTATTTGCTACATAATGCTATAATTGCTAATCCCAATACAATGAAAACTGTTGGGAGGAAAGAGTGTCTACTTTTCAGGGTTATTTAATTACATTTAAACGTCCGATATTAGGCAAATCTGATGTGCTTCATTCACATGACTTTCTCTAACCTCTATCGCTTATTAGTTGAAAACAAAACATTCTTACTAAGGCTTATTTTTCTATCTACTTCATTTTAATCCAAATAAACTTTTGCAGAAATAGCTGCATTACACATTCGTTATAGATACTTAGGGAACAGCGATAGTCAAATGTTTCAAGAACTGGGCGCTTTACGTTGACTTTAAAACTCCATTCTGTTTCCATGCCATGGCGAGAAACAACTGAATGTTGACAGGACTTTAAGAGAATGCCAAGAAATGAATAATTCGAACAATTAATAAGCGATATCTCAGAAATGGTTTACGTCGCAAAAACGTTTATTTGAAATGAATTGTGTGTTTTAAAGAGATTTAATTTTTACCTTCTCTATTACGTATAGGAAGTAGGGAAAGTATTGTATTCCACTAAAAAATTTAATACCGGGATTTCACCGGAAATACATGGTTTGAGGTACTCTGAATCCAAATAAAGCATTTTTGGAAACATGTCCGCTTGTGTCTGTGCGTCTGTGAACATGATTAATCAAAATCGGAAAGTCGGATAAATACCTAACTTGGTATTTGGGTTAAACATCTTTCAAAGATGCCACACAAAGATTTTCAAGTAAACTCCCCCACCTCAAACTACCTTTAACGGTAACTGTTTTGAAAATTCTGATTTTCTCATAAATGACTCTTAGCGATTTTGGTTAAAATACTACAGATATGTTTAAGATATTTTATGGCAAATTAAATTTATATCTTGAATTTCCTTGGAATTTACCCAAACGTCCTCTTCATTTTGAATGACTTTTGCATAACTGATAAAATCCTAGGCATAGACAAAACGTCACTTCACAAATAATGTAGATCTCGTTAAACCACACAATTTATGTTGTGTACATGTTTTTTGCCTAGTGAACTAGGGGCAGCTGACTCACCTGATATATTTATCTGTAAATGGTTTATCCGACCCATATATATATATATATATATATATATATATATATATATATATATATATATTTGGGTCGGATAAACCATTTACAGATATTCCTTGTTATTTTCCAAAAGTTCTACTGTTTCCCAAATGGGAATTCGTTATTCCTTTTTTTATGTCTTGTGCATGCAAAAAGAATGAAATTCTCCACATAACAACAAGCTCTTAAAAATTTGATCATCCCTTAAAGCTACATATTCCCCTTGCCCCTACAAGAAAAATAGCAATAACATATTTTCTGCAAATATTTATCTGAATTAACATGAAGTATATAGAGGATAAGCGTTTGTTAAAATATTTTATAAACGATTGGAGAAAGTCATGCGAGTGCAACACATCAGATTTCTTGTGTTATACGTTTTCGTCTATCCCTTAACGTTTACCAGTTATACCAGGTTATATAAAATTCCTTACAAATGAATAGGACTTTTCAGGCTATTCCCAGAAAATTCTAGATATAAATTTTATTTTGTCAGTAAATCTTTCATATATGGTATTTTAATTAAAATCGTTAGGGCCGGTTTTAGAAAATAAAAATTTTCGAAAAATGCTGCATGTAAAGGTTAATCTGGGGTGGGCGGATTTTCTTATCGGTTTATGTGTCGCATTTTTGGAAGACACTGGACATAAATGAAAAGTTTGGTGTTGTTCCGACTATTGGTTTTTGAGTTACGCTGTTCACAGCCACACATAGGCGCACATTCAGACCTTTTTCTAAAATTGCTTTTTTTGTTTTAGGGACCTCAAATTATGTCTTTCCGGAGTAATATCGGTATAGAATTTTTGGGTGAAATGCAATAGATGTCCTACTTACTATGTACATTGTAGAGAAAGTAAAATAGGAATCGGGTGAATTCCAACGAGAATTCACAGATCAGTGATGTTAGGAAATACTAGAATCCCATCAATAGTTCAGTGACTTTCTTGTATCTTTCCCTTCTATTTCCTTGACTATAGATTGTATAGAGAATGCATGATTAATCTCTCCTGGTCCTAAAAGAAAATTCCAAAAAATATCAGAGATAGAGAGAAGGGGAGGGGGAAAATTATAAGCCGTCTAAATATGAAGATTCGTATTTAAAGTTCATCAGATTTCCAAAGAAAAAGTTTCCAGCACAGACAGCGTCTTATATGATTTTCTCAAAATTAGTCTATTTCGTTTAAAAGCTTGTGTGCTCGAATAAGCACGTAACCGAGGAAATTCATATCCAGAAATTTCTGTAAATAACTTTTGAACTCCGTTTCATTCGCGTTGAGTTTTATATACATACAAAATCATGACAGAAAGACAAGAACTTATTCTATAAAAACATAGAACCTATTAAGATAAGTAACTTGCGTGAAATAAGTTAATTTGTAACAGGGTATCTATTTTTGTGGTGGCTATTGTGATTTGAAGGGTACGCTGTAATGTTTTGAAAATGTGCAATGTTCCTTCTCTTTCTTGCTCTTCCTTTTTCCTTAGCTCGAGCTCAATTAAAAAAACGAGATAGAAGAAAAATAGACAGTTTTAATGAAAACAGCTGTGTGCTGCCTCCGAGTCCTTACTGCTCAATTTGAGACTATTTCTAGGAGAACTTTTATCGCGATTAAGGAAAGTGGATGGATGAATAGCTTTTTCCAGACGTAAATAATAGGGAGAGAAGGTAGTGCATTACAGCCAAAAATTTGTTATCGATATTTAACCGAAAATACATGCTTTGGGGCCACCTGAATATAAAAAGTATTTTTTAGAAAATCTTCCGCGCGCGCGCGTGTAAATAGCATAGCTCATAAACAAAAGATCAATTAAATACCAAACTTGGTAATTTTTTTAGGATTTTCTAAGGATACGACCCGAATTTCCACGCCTCATACAATCCTTTATGTGGAAGATTTTTCCAAACTTTGGATTTTCTCAAAAATGGCTGTTTAAGATTCTGATTAAAATACCTTAAGCTTAAACTATTTGAATGACAAACACGTGCATATTTTGAATTTTTAGTTAACAGCATATAAATTACTCCTTTCGTAAGGGATTTTGTATAATTTTTATATAGCTCTTAAGCCGTAAGAAATAGACAAAAACGCACTAGAATGTAAGCAGAGCTCTTTAAAATAACCTTACGTGGAATCAGCCTTTTCCCAAATATACATGTTATTGGTTTGAATTTTGCTGCACTTGATTTTAAATCGCTGTCACTATTCAGTTGTTTCCTACGTCATGGAAAGGGTATGGAATCACTAGGCCAGCATATAGCTACCCGATTTTAAATATCTGATTATCGATTAGATTTCCTCTACACCGAAGTGCCTTCAACAAAACGGTAATGAATCTATTTCTGCAAAAGTTTATCCGAATTAACGTGAAGTAGATAGAAAAATAACCTTTCGTAAGAATCATTTGTAGGAGCCATATAAAAATAAACGAGAGTAAGTAGGGAATTTATGTGATTCTAACATGAAATATTTTATAAATGCCATAATACTAGTATATGAGTGATCCAGCGAATTTGCTCTTGTAAATTGTAATCTACCACAATTGCGGGAAGATAATAAAGGTGTCGCATTTTCACGAGGTTGTCCGAGGACATCTCAATGCTGAACTTGCAGGTCGGTGGATTATATGTCAATGGCAATCCCATTTTTCTATGCCCTCCGTGGTCACCTGACTTAACCTCAAGTGATTATTTCATTTTATGGGCTTACATCAAAGATCGCCTTTACGTGCCCCTTTGCCACGTAATTTAGCAGAACTGCGAGAAAGAATCACAGATGGATTCCTTGGTACAGACCGCGTGTTCTTAGGACGTGTTTAGCAATAATTGATATACATTTTTGGCTCCGCACGCATCACGAAGGCTGCACGTATCGAGTGTCTGTAGGGTACATAATAAACTGGAGAGATTCCGTATTTGTTACTTTCTCCACTACGTATACTAAGTAGGTAAAGTATTGCATTCCGCCTAAAAATTCGATACCGAGGTTTCACCGAAAATACACGTTTTGAGTTGCCTGAATCCAAATAAAGCATTTTAAAAACATGTCCGTGTATGTGTCTGTGAACAGCATAACTCAAAAACGAAATGTCGGATTAATACCCACCAAACTTGGTGTTTGAGTTTAGTGTCTTCCAAGGTTTTCAAGAAAACCTCCCCATCCCAGACTACCCTTTACATGGATAATTTTCCGAAAATGTTGGCTTTCTTAAAAATGCCTCTTAACAGTTTTGATTCAAATATCATATATTTAAGGTATTTCTTTGGCAAATAAAATGTATGTCTTGAATTTTCTGGAAATGTTCCCAAAAGAACTCTTCATTCAGAAAGACTTTCGCATAACTGGTAACCGCAAGAGATAGACAAAAGTTTACTACACAAACAATGGAGATTTTGTTAAAACACATAATTTGTCATAAACATTATTTTTGTTGAGTGAGCCGTTTCCGGGATAATCCTTAATATTTGTTTGAAGTTTCCAATACTTATACTTTTTTCAAGTGAGAATTCGTCAGTGAGAATGGAATGCCCCCACATGCAACCAGCTCTTAAAACATTTGGCCATCGCTTGAAGCCTATCATATTCCCCTTGCACCTACAATAAAATTAGTAATAAGTTTCTAAAAATGTATATCTCGTTAATATAAAGTATATGAATAACGTTTGTAAAAGCAGTTTGTTTAGGAGTAGAGAAAGTCATGTGAATGCAAAACAACAGATTTTTATATAAGTAGTTTTCTTTTATGCACCATACCTTTGCATTATCAAACTTCAAAGCATTCTATCTTTTGCCTTGAATTCAAGCACTGAAGTCAAGAAAGTGACTGGATTTTCTTTCAGTGACGGTTAACTAGTACATTGAAAAACAGAGGGGAATCAGTTATATTATCATGCACTATCTGAATGATTACGCACGTAATAACTTCCATTGTGAGCAATAGTCAAATATCTTGCAAAGATGAAATTTACTAAGTGCGCTATTGGAGGCTAACGCTCATTACGCACTCATACAGCACTGTAGACCGCCACTCTTCGACTTCGGACTCCAGCATGACAAAATCTGATATAAACGCTTCTCTTGTCTCGGGAGAGGAGGGAGGAAATTTCATGGAGTGAGTGCAGGGATGCATTGCATAACCAGTGGACTTACTGTCATATCTTCCAGTGTGCAGCAATATAAGCTATATGTGCTTTAGGTGAAGTTCCAAATGATGCCTGTCTTTCATTCCTGGAAAACAATAAGTGAAACAATCCAAATATGTGCTCTCTATGTACTAAAAATATTGCATACTCTGCATAAGGAAAGAAAGAAGGAAGGAAGGGAGGGCCGGTTAGCTTGAGTAAAGCACACTGAAAGAGGGGAAAAATAGTCACATACACCATTTCTTTTGTGGGTCATTTAATTGCGTCTTTATTATGTTTTACAACGATATTACTTATATCTTGTACTGCATGCTCGCTGAACACAGCACTGACGACTTTGTTACTTCCTAAAAGCCAGCTCTGGGTCGGTTAGTTCGCGCACTAAAATAATTACTTTTGGACATAATTACGGCTGTTTACATAAACAACAATGAATTTGCGACACTTTTACTTCCGCTTTATTATTTAGAAGTGAATTCCCGACGGTCCCAACCGCCGCATTCATGTTATATTTCAGAGCTGGTCTTAAATGAGGTGAGAATAGTAGCAAATGTATATTGCCTGTGGGGGAAAATGTCCAGAAAACCACGCAAATGTTTCGTGTCAAATTGTAGGTATGTTTTAATGAATTATGTTTCAGAATGAATGCAATATTCTGCTGCGTACCACTGCATGGACAATGAAATATTCCATAAGAGGAAACCCTATATTTCTCCTCTTTTTAACAGTGTCTATTAGTACAAGAATCTCATAGAAGTATCCATTTTTTCTCCAAATAGTTGAGAGGAACGGGGAGCACTTGACATGTGTTTATTCTGTTTCAAATGTAAGCTTACACTATTGATAAATGCGATAAGAGAAAGACATTTAAATTCACAAATTCATGAATTATTAATTACTCTGTGAGGTGGAATTTTAATTGGATTTCTTTGGAAACGGAGTTAAAAATATTTTACTCTGTTTTGGTACACAAATTCAGTTATACCTACTTAGGACCATACGACCGATCCAGATTGCTTCGCGTAAGACATTCGGGAAGTCTCGGGTTCAATTTTCGTCGACCGCCCACTCCGACTTTATTTTTTTCGTGATTTTTCCTGGTTGGTAGGCGAATGCTGGGATATTTTCGCATCTAACACGATTTTTTCCTATAATTTCCCTTTCATTCCGTTTGCTCCTTGTCTTTCGCGACGTATGACGATTCCGGATAGATGGTGTGGGTGCTTGCCAAAAGGAAAGAGTACTTCCGGTAAACACTAGAAAGCTACTGGGTAGAGGGTTCGATCAACACTCTCTCAAGGCAGCTCCCTCCAAGGGCGGGTTTCAGGGCCTGGTACTGTTAAGGACTTCCGTTCGTCTCTATGGCCTGTAGTCAGAACAGATCTATGTGTGTCGCAGTGCGCGAGGTGTGCTCCGACGTTGTATAATCTATAATTGCACTCATAGGATCTTACATGCCATGACAGACATAAGAAAAACAATGACAGAAACGCAAGTTCTTAATTCCAAATGTCACATTAGATTTTTTTGTGTAATTTTGAAGTACATTTAAAAATTGTATTAAAATCACCTACTGATTATCGCTTACAGTGATTTTATGAATTTGCGTTTCTTTACAATGATATAATAAAATATATAACATGTTTACAGTATTATATCATATTACAGCTAAATTCAGGACCAGGTCGGTGGCCGGGGTCGTTAAGGCATAAACTCACTACTTCCTCCTTACTAATTCCTCTACGACCATCCCTGAGGCGTTTTCCAGGTTTGCCTCAGTTCCCATAACTTGCAAAAACTAGGGAGGTACCCTAAATTTGAGCCTGAAACCGTTCCTTCCCATTTATCATTTAATGTATCACTTCCTCTTGAAGTGAGGCAGACGCATTGCCCTCACATCAGGCAGACGCACCCCTTTGCCATTACTGATCAACAACTGCCATGGAAAAAATTAAATCCGTCCATGAATCACATAATAAACATGCATACTATCATCAGAAGTAGGGGAAAATGGAAAAATCAGCCAGAGACGAAGAAGCTCATCATATGTAATCATCAATCTACCGCTATACAAGAGCATCGAAAATGTAACAGTTTCTGTTGTCAATTGCTGTAAATGCATTATTCATATTTTTATTATTAAGAGAAGATCAAAATCCTCATCTCAACAATGTTAGTTTCTAACTAATAACGTCTTATTTGAGAAAATATTTAGGTATACATTATGCCTCGACGGGGGTACCTCGTTCACTGCAACGTATATAGATCTATTGTGGCCGCCACCCCAGGAGGAATGGTGAAGTGAAGCAATCGCAGGAGGCTACAGACCGCAGCAGGCAGGCCACAGAGAAGTCTCTAATATATAACTAATATTTTACGGGAGTGGATGCATACCCTCTAAGTTCACTTGTTTACCTTAATGCAATAATGGGGTTTTATAATGGAAGATGACTTTTTTCTTAAATACTCATTTTATCATTAAAACCAATTAATTTCTTAAAATACAATTAACCAACATATTAACAAAAAATACCAACAACACAATAGTGATGTTGATTTTATCATAATAAGTTTCATTTAGCCATCTTGAATCGTTCCTAAGAAAATAGGTTTTTATATAAAAAAATCTGTTGTACACATTCACATGACTTTATCTACCCTCTATCGTTTATTAGTGGGTATACAAACTATTCTTACTAAAACTTATTTTTCTATTTAGTATATTTTAATTCAAATAAACATTTGCAGAAATAGCTAAATTACTCATTTCGTTATAGATACAAAGAACAGCGATAGTCATATGTTTAATAATTGGACACTATATGCTGATCTTCAAATTCCATACTGCTTCCATGAAACCCCGAGAAACAACTGAATCTTGACTAGACTTAAACAAGGTGAACATAAAATGAACACTTCGAACCTTCAGCAACAGATTCCTCAGAAATAGCTTATGCCACAGAAAACCTATTGGAAATAAATTGTGTTTTAAAGGGATCTATATTTTTTGTGTAGTACGTCTTTGTTTATCCTTAACGTTTACCAGTTACAAGATTCCTTCCAAATGAAGAGGATTTCACAGGCTAATCGCAGAAAATACAATATTGTTTTGGCATGTAAACATATTTATATGTGGTATTTTAATCAAAATCGTTGTACCCATTTTTTAGAAAACCCAAAATTTCGAAAATGTTTTATGTAAGGGTAGCATACGACCGGGGATTTTCTTTAAAATCTTCGTGTTGCATCTTTGGTGCATACAAATACCAAGTTTGGTATTTATCCGACCTTTCGCTTTTGAGTCACGCTGTTCACAGCCATGCAGCTACACAAACACACACACCGATATTTTTCTAAAAATGCTGTATTTGGATTTAGAGGCATATGTTTTCACTGAAATATCGTTATCACATTTTTGAATGGAATGCGGTTTAAAGAAAGCAAAAAATGCCATTCAGAGAAAAAACTGTCCAAATGCAAAATATAGGCTGCCATATCGAGAAGTGTTGCCAATGTGTAAACTTTCCCCTAAAAGGTGAGCTATAATACACTCCAAAGAGTATAAGACTTATAAACGTTTCTGCACAGATGTATTACCATTCTTAAAAAAACATGTTTAAAATGCAAACATTGTGCCTATAGGGATAAAATACATCTCAAATTAAACAGGAAATTCCAATTTTAGAATATATAAAAAAATAAAAAAGTGTGTCATGTCATCTACGCCATTTAATCTCTCCTTAAGGGAGTTATTCTCGTAAACTTTGATGTTGCTGGATTTCGTCCTGCTACACTATACCAGGTGGCCCACACAAGTCGTCCTCATTGAAGTTAGTTTATACTGGATAGCACGGATGCCAAACGATTTGCCTAAGCGGAACTGCAAAGAGGACTCCAATCCAGAGAGAAGAGAGACCGCCAAATGAAAGACCAACGCTTGAAAACAAACACTTTAGCTGCTATTACTGGTGCCAGAGATTCGGTAAAGAAACTGTATGCTATATGAGGTGTTCTGGTTGCGATTCCCGGCTGGGCTCCGGAAAGTTGTCTTTAAACAAAAGTATTTCACGGTATGCCCAGAGTTTTTAATATGAGAGTACCTGTGTAGATGTGGGGGGTGTGATATCAGTTGTTTAATAAGCAATTCGCTGATTAACAAGAATTCACGACTGCCGTAAACCTGAGAAAACGCGTGAAGTAATCTAGCTCCATGACAATTAATCTACAATTAGTACAACCTTATGAGACCAATTAGTGCCGTAAAGTTAACAAGATTAAACAAAATACAATATTTATTATATTTATATACCCTTAGAGCTGGGTTAAAATTAAGTTACTTTCTGTTACTGCATTATTTATAATCAGCATGTGCAAAATCATTCCCGCCTTGGTGAACGTTGATGCATTCCTTAATATTATTTCTACAGTCCGCCCACCCAAAAAAGGGCACAGAAGACAGTTGCCGCGTCTGAAAATGTTCAGAATACAACCTTGAACCTCAGCTGCATTTTGGTGCGTATCTGCACAGATCGTAACCATATCTGTGCGTTCGTTATTGGTGTAGTTATCTTTTTGTCTGAATGATCTGACTCGGACTCCATGCAGGCGACCACGCGACGCTTATCATCACGAAACTACCACGTAAACTACCAAGATAGCAGCACTACCTCAGTGACCTTTTCCTTAGTACCTTGCTTCCCCTTTCAACAGCGGTGGTTCGGCAGCTTCTTTTGCACCTACGTATGCGGGAAAGATAAAACTGAAAAGGACGGCTTGTTTGAGCCACCTGGTAGCTGTAGAAAGCACCTGTCATATTTAGTGTGTTATAGTTTGTACCCTATCATTGAAGTCTTTATGGGAGTTGTGGTTACACTCGAGGTTAGCGAATGTTTGGCAAAGGCAGAGGTAACATGTGTTGTCAAATTTAAGGTAGGCCTTTCCCAACACGTTTCATCTACCATTTGTTTGCTGGCGCTCTTCCATGTATACAAGTAAGTCTGTAGACATGCCATTTAGGTATAGCATACATTATTGTAAATTGCGATATAAATAACAGGAGCTCGTATGTGTGTGTGTGTGTGTGTGTGTGTGTGTGTGTCTGTAAGTACTGAGAGGAGAGCAACGGAGCCATCCCACCAGATTTATCCACAGTTATTACTTTCGAGGCATTACTTTATTCCAACTTAATTTTAAGTAACAGTACGTGCGCAAATGTCTAAAATTACTTTCTCTACTGCGTAAGTCAGTAAGTGGAGGAAGTGCTGCATCCCATTCAAAAATTCCATGTGCACATTTTACCAGAAACATATGTTTGTGGCTCCCTGAAACTCCACAAAAAGCATATTCACTTTCTACATTCTACCAAGTACATAGTAGGTAGAGAAAATATTGCACTTCACCCAAAATTCGATACCAATATTTCACTGGAAAAACATTTTTGAGGCCCCTGAATACAGATAAACCTTTTTTGGGAATATGGCTCTGCGTGTGTCTGTGAACAGGATAACTCAAAAACAAAAAGTCGAATAAATACCAAACTTGGTATTTAAGTTCAGTTTCTTCCAAGGATGTGACACAAAGATTTTCAAGAAAATCTCCCCAAACGCCTATACATGGAAAATTTTTCGAAAATTTTGATTTGAATAAAATAAAATATATAAAAGTATTTACATGACGAATAAACTGTGTATCTTGATTTTTCTGAGAATAGCCCATGACGTTCCGCTTCATTGGGAAGGAATTTTGTATAATCTTGTATAGCTGGTAAATTTTAAGCGATAGACGAAAACGTACTACACAGTAAATGTAGAGCGCTTCAAAACACACAATTTATTTCCAATAAGTTTTTATGTGGCATAAGCCATTTCTGAGATATTCGTTATCAAAGGTTCGAATTGTTCATTTCTTGCTCATCCTCAAATCAAGTTAAGATTCCGTTGTTTCTCGCGATTGCATGGAAAAAGTATGGAATTTTAAGTCCAGCATATAGCGTCCAGTTCTTAAACATGTTACTATCGCTGTTCTCTGTGTATCTATAACGAAAGGGGTAATGTAGCTATTTCTACAAATGTTAATTGAATTAAAATGAAGTGGATAAAAAAATAAGCTAGAATAAGAATAATTTTTATACCCACTAAGAGACTATAGGGTACAGAAAGTAATGTGAATGTATTATATCAGATGCTTAGAAACAGATCCTGTAAACAGCATATGTGAAAAACTAAAATTCCAATGTCAAATTTGGTATCTTACAAAAAGCGACACGAAGATTTTCAAGAAGATTCTACCTCCACAAAACATTTACATGCAACTTTCTTGTTTATTTTTTATTTGTTTACAAAATGGCGTAATTATATTTCTAAAATATTTAACATGACAAACGAAACGTATATCTTGAACTCTCTGGGAATACCAGTGAAGCCATTCCTATTCAAATTGGTTATTTATCTCAACTACCAAGGAAAACTATTTCCAGATTTTATAGCCCTTTGAAATATTCCGGGCTATACAATCTTCGTTCGTGAGTTACGCTACACACACACACACACACACACACACACACACACACACACACACACACACACACACACGGGACTTTTCTAATAATGCTTTATTTATTCAGGGGCCCTCCGAACTTGCATTTGCGGAGAAGATTCGACATCGAATTTTCGGGTTGAATGCAATACTTCCTTTACCTTCTAAGTCGTGGTAGAGAAAGTAAAAAGTGAGTTTAATTTTTGGTTAGTTTTCTTCCCATGATTTTAAGGAAGGAACGTCATAAAGGTGAATAAAATTTTATGTCACAAAATTTTAGGAACCTAATCTTTGTCGCTTGACGTCAATAAATTCTTTCATTGTCCTTTTCATGCCGAAATTAGAGGAAACATCAACACATTATAGAAACATTTACCTCAGGAATTAGATACACCTAGAACAACGCTATCAGCATTTTTAATGTAAGAAACCAAGGCTTAGTTCAGCTTAAGGCAGTGAAATAAATAGAGCATTTTCTCATAGTTCTCCATCTCTCCCGTCATTCATTCCACCAACTGCTACATCAGCAGATTTACCATCTTTTCATATCATCTCCTTCCTTGCTCTCATACAAGGCTTTGGGCTGATCACCCGTTCTTCTATTTGATCCGAAAGTCTGTCTGCTCCCCGGCAGATTTTGAGCCCGGAAAATAAGAAAACACGAGATCTAAAAGGTATCAAAGTGGTTTCTCAGAGTTTTTTTTTTTTTTTTGCTTTTCTGTTTTGTTTGTTTGAAGAAGCGGTTGGAAATAAATAATAGGAGCACGTGAAATTGTTACTGAAAACATTTTGTGAAGGTATTATATAATTCCCTGGTTCATAATAGAAAGAAAATACAGTTATTTCACTTTGGTCTGAATGTCGAATGAAATATATCAGCTATGCATGCCGTTCTTTAGCCATTTGATGAATGTTTTATACAATTAATTCCTGTAGGCAATGCTTTTGTCTCCCCACAAAAGAAACCGGCCTTATTCCCTGTTATTATAAGTGTAATAGAGAATTTTCCGCCGCACTGAGAAGATTCAGAACTCTAAACGGATTAAAGTATGGACCCTGCAATTTGTCTTCATTCTGGAAGCTTATAAAACATTTGAGGACACGGCTCCCGTAGCAAATAAAAACGCTCTTGTAGATTAAAGAGATTTAAGAGCTGCGATTGTTTTGCAAGACGTGCAGAAATGGTTCTTATATTACGCTCTCAGAATAAAGAATAGGTACGAAATACAAGGATTGTATTAATATTATTTAATATTAATTGGAACCAACTATTGAGTGAAGAGAAGTGTTTCATACTTTTGCCTATGCTGGAATGAAGCAACGATGTATAAAAATATAAATTTATTCACATCAAGCTCTTCCTAGAATTTCCATATGTATCATAGGTAAATGAATTCCTGTATAAAAAATCTGATTCTTCCACTTTCATTTAAATAGGGATTAATTCAATTTTTACCTTCTCTTACTTCATACTTGCAATAAGAAGAGGAAGTATTGTATTCCACCCAAAAATTCCATGTCTATATTTCACCGTAAGCACATGTTTTAATGCTGCCTGAAGCCCACCAAAAACATTTATAGAACATCCGTCTGAAAAGCATAGAACAAAACGAAAGGTCCATTAAATGTGAAATTTAACATTTAAATTCAGACCCTTATGAGACGACATAATCCAAACCACCCTTTACTGGAATCATTTTTTATTTTATAAAAACCTACTCTAAGAATTGATACTGTAATTATTCACAGGAGGGTGTAAATAATTAAATAAAGAAATAAGAGTAAGATAGAAAAATAGTTGCAATGAATGAATTCCGTATATTAAATCAAAGTACAGGGTGATCCACTCGAATGTCCCTAACGTCAAGTGTATGTGACGGGTAAACGGTTGAAAATAGAAGCTTAGAAATTTTTTTATATAAAAGGAAATTTTAAACAAGTTTTTATATCCACATCACCATATCTCTGCGAGCTCCAACAGGATGTCAAGGCGATGAACAATTTCACACCAAGTACGTTGGAGCACGTCTTCTGAAATGCCTCCGAAGATCACGAAGGTCTACGATTGGGCTAGCGTAAACTTTACCTTTGACGTACCCCAGAAAACAATTCTGATGTGTTACACTCACATGACTTTCTCTACTCTTATACAAACTATTCTTACAAACTCTTATTCTCCATCTATTTCATATTAATCGAGATAAACATTTGCAGAAACGATCTTTTGACATGCAAAGAGAATTACATTTACATTTTACACATAGCGACCAGTTCTAAAAATATTTGCTATCGCTCAAGGCGTACTATGTTCTCCTTGTTTTGTAATTGCTAGGGAAATATAGAAATACAGTAGTCTTTAAGCATCAACATATATCTTAACAGCTGGTTGCTAGGTGCAGCACCATTCTCTGTGCCACAAATAAATACTCTTTTCATATCCAAGACAAAAAAATGAATAACGAATTCCCATTTGAGAAAAGCATTGAAAAATTTAAGGGAATAACATCCAATATCTCAAAAATGGTTCACTTAACAAAAATGTATAAGACATAAGTTGTGTACTTTAACGCGATCTACATTTTTTGTGCAGTAAAATTTTGTCTATCTCTTATGGTTTACTAGTTATGCAAACGTCGTTCACAATGAAGAATACTTTTGGAAAAATTCCCAGAAAGTTCAAGATATACATTTTATTTGTCATGAAAATATCTTAAAAATATGATATTTTAATCAAAATCGTTTGTTCCATTTTTGAGAAAATAAAAACGTTCAAAAATGTTCCATGTGAAGGATAATCTGGTGTGGGGGGATTTTGTTGAAAGCCTTCGTGTCGCATCTCTGGAAGATACTGAACCTAAATACCAAGTTTGGTGTTTATCCGACTGTTAGTTTCTGAGTTATGCTGTTCACAGACACACACACACAGATACACACACGGACATGTTTCCAAAAATGCTTACTATACGGAGTAGAGAAAGTAAAAACAGAGCGGTGTTAAATCGGGATATCTCGGGGGCCACGCGATCGATCCTCCCCAACAATCCAACGGCCAGGGAAAATGTCGTTTGAAGTCGTAGGAACTTTACTGAACTTCATAGAGGAGCGCCATCCTGTTGGAAATGGAGTTAGGCTACAGATATTTAATTTGTGGAAAGGAGAACTGTTCCAGCATGTAAATTTATGTGGTACCACGGCAAATCGCACCAAACATTGACTTGGGACTATCACGAACATGCACATACGCACATCCAGATACGCACATTATGCCGGTTTACCTTGCATGACTCATGGATAGTGGCTACGTCTGAGAAAAAAATCAGCGCCGAGACGGTCTAGCATCGTATTGGCAAATTGCACTAATTTGGGCTTGTCATTCAGCTTCAGATGGTGTCTTAACTGCAATTTTTATGCGTACAGTTTGTGATGTTTGTGGACATTTCGTTGCAATGTTGATTTCGGTATTTGAACTTCCTGCGAAGTTCTTTTTAATGACTCCCCGGGCTTCGCTCAAATGCGGCTTGAACATTTGCAACCATTTCGTCGAATGTTCTGCGACCACCACCATGCTTCTTTAACACAGTTCCAGTAGCTAAGAATATATCATACCATCTCTTTATGCTTTTAGCAATTGGAGCATCATGGTTAAAGACTCGCCGAAACTCCCTTTGAACTCGAACAATTGATTTATACTCCGCATACCGCATAAAAGTTTAAGCTTTCATCTGCGATGTCGCCATGTTGATAAACGATAAAATCTAGGAGTGAAAACCGTGTCTTTACACCATCTACCGACAATATTCGAAACTTGTTGAGGTTTCCCTTTATATAAACGTTGTTGTGTCTAGTTTCAAATATTTACGTCACATACAATTGAAATTAATGGCATTCGAGCGGACCACCCTGTATAATACTTGAGTTGAATATTTTCCCAGAAAGAAAAAGGTAATTAGCAAGTCATATAAGGAAGATATAAGTGGCAGCCGAATATAGAACACATTAGCTTAAAAGATTCTTGGAATCCAGTTACATTATAAAATCAGTAGCTTGCCAACTCACGTAGACAAAAAAAAATCTGTTAAAGAGAAAGGTAAATTAAATTCTTAGATTCGGGGAAGTAACAGCCTAGTAACAGTGTGAGAGAAGCATACTTAGAACGCAAGAGAACGGTGGTATGTGTAACCGTAGGTGTAGCCCTTTCTTTCTCTCTCTCTCTCTCGACTTATTTACTTAATCATGTGACTTAAACGTGTACTACGCGTTAAGTTGTACAGGCTTAGTGACGCGCTTTAGTGAGTAAAATTTAGCAGCCATAGCGAGGGAGCTTTCCGAGTAACATTCTGCGAGTTATGGCAACTGACGCTTCGCTTAATTACTGTTAAAGAAGTAATCAATTCTTAAATTTAATAGTTGGTGACTCTTCTCAAACTGAACATTTTGGTCAACATTAAATTTATCAGCTAATTATACAAGTGTTATCCTCTCAAAATACACTCACGCATACCCTGAGATAAAGAGCTCTTGCTATACCACTACAGCAGCTTGCGCACGAAACAACGCAGAACGGGCTACGGGATGACAACATAAAACTCGTCCACAAGATAGGTAACATTAATCATTATCTAAATTTGAAGCAAAGGGTACGGCTTTAAAAAGTAACGAACCATCGCCCGGCTTTACATTTTGATTAACATACCGTTTGTTTAGGCTATTTTCATGGCAAATGAAACGTATAACTTGAATTTTCTAGGAATAACCTCTGAATTCCTCTTCATTCTGAACCACTGCTGTATAATAGGTAAACCGTAAGAGATAGGCTCCTTTTTTATCTTACCTACTCTAACAATGTAGATCTCGTCGTACCACATAATTTATATCCAATAATTCTTTTTGTGATGTGAACATTCTTGCAAAGCTGATTCACGGATAGTCGATGCAAGAAAGTCACAATTACCAAAAATAATTAAACTAAGAAAAGAAGATTATTTGCCGGGCCCATTATAGAATGCATTAGAAGTAAGGCATTCCCCCAGAGTAATAATTAATCATTATAACTTAAAGGAATCAAAGAATTTGAAGAAACTTTAAATAAGAACAAGAATCTGTACCGCCCCAAAGGTGCTGAATATATTAACTCAGAAATATATTGCGATTAAAGCACGTTACATTTAACTCTGTCCTTCTTACAATATTTGCCAGTACGAAAGAAAATTTAACACGCCAAATATATAATCTAAACTCGCTTCCATGAAATGTTATACGCCACTCCACACAGTATAAGAATTTTTGAAGTTTACTTACGCCCGAAGATACATGTTATAACAAATTTAGAATAGACTAAAAGATGTGGAGACGGCCGCTCCCAGACACGAAGCTCACCCCATGTCCTTCTTCGAAGTTAGTTGAGAACGAAGTGATACACTGTCTTTTTTTCCTCTTCAGGCATCGCTCGGGGTACGCACTGGGCAGGTCAGGTATGACGTAGAACCAATATTAGCGCTACCTGTGCTGGCGGAGAAGGCAACCTGGCGACCGCTGTAGAACTTTGGGCAGCCGGGTCCTAGTGTAAGGCAGGCTGTCGGCATAAGAACCAGGGACCAGCATTGTATCTTATGGCTGCGGATACAAGAAGAGCTGCGGCCATATTTTCGAAAGTGTCCCTCGAAGAAATAAAGAGCCAAAATTGGCTCAGTCGTTAACCATTTCCGAGACTGTTATTGGTTTTGAATTTCAGATACTTTAAACCTTTCTGAACTCTAAGTTGCTGTTCACTTTTTCTTATTTATTTTTTGCCTTCATGCAAAGTGAACAGAATTTTAAGGCCATCACATAGCGAGCGGCTAACTTCATACTCGTTTCCACATTCAGTTGTCCTTCCAGGTTAAAAGCAATGCTACTTGTATCGGTCGGTATTCTTCATTTCAAATTTCGATAACTCGTTCTAGCCGGATCGAAACACTTGAGGTAGTTATTAACCTAAAGGCTTCTGTAATGCGCCGACGTTGACTTTAACGTCAACTTGAAATAAAGGATTAATGTATTATTAGACATCATTTATAAAATAGAGTAGCTTTTAAGGTTTCTGTTAGATATTCTTCTTCTATATACCGCTCCTTGGTGCTTCCAAGTTCTAGCTTAATCGTAACACACGTTTTATTACGTCCAATTTATAATGTAAAATATTGCGGAAGCTTTCACAGAAGCACTTCTGTTTTCTAAAAAGTGATCAGATAACAAGAACGAACGAAGGTTGTACTATCCAGTGCACTAATCTGCTGTTTATGGTTTTTAATCAGAAAATCCAACTATTTTAATGAATATAAATGGAAAATTTTAAGAAAACCTTTAAGAAATTTGTTTTAAAAATACCTAAATACAAAACACCCAGTTTGGGCGTTAATCGAAACATTTTGCTAAATTTAAAATACGTCCTTCTGAAAAATTTAAGAAAGTTGAGTATATTCCGCGGACATTTGAGCATATTCTAGCAGCAGATAAGCTGAATCTTCAAAACGAGTCACCTTTAACAGTGCAGTATTTAGCTAGTCAAATGTTCGCTAATATCATTACTTTCTTGTGAAGCTTTTTTACTTCCTCTACTACGTATAGTAAGTAGGGGAAGTATTGTATTCCACCCAAAAATTCGATACCGAGATTTCACTGGAAATACATGTTTTGAGCTCCCTGAATCCAAAAAAATTGGAAGCATGTCCTTGTGTGTGTGTGTGTGTGTCTGTCTATCTATGAAATGCATAACTCAGAAACGAACAGTCGGATAAACACCAAACTTGGGATTTAGGTTCAGTATCTTCCAGAGATGCGACACAAAGGTTTTCAAGAAAATACCCCTACCCCAGATTACTGTTTACATGGAACATTGTTCAAAAAATTTAATTTTCCCAAAAACGGATCTAACGATTGTGATTAAAACATATATTTAAGATACTTTTATGACAAATAAAATGTATATCTTGAATTTTTTAGGAATATCTCCAAAAGTATTCTTCATTCTGAACGACTTTTGCATAACTGGTAAACCATAAGAGATAGACAAAATTTTACTTTACAAAAAATGTAGATCGCCTTAAAATACACAGTTTATGTCATATACACCTTTGTTGTTGTTAAGTGAACCATTTTCGAGATATTGCTTGTTATTCCGTTAAATTTTCCAATACTTATACTTTTTCTCAAATGGGAATTCGTTATTGGGCGGTGCCGTGGCCGAGTGGTTAGATCTCTCTCCGTGGCGTCCCGCATGTGGGATTTGTGGTGGACAAAGCGGCGTCTGGGCGGGTTTTCTCCGGGTTCTCCGATTTCCCCCTCCATTCATTCCACCAACTGCTCCATCATCACCTTTCCTTTCATCCATTTCACCATAATTTCGTTTCATCTACTTCCTCCCATACCAGGCATCGGGCTGATCACCCATCCTGGTTATTCTGTCTGATCCATGAGTGTCTGCTCCTCAACGGGCTTCTGAACCGCCTGTAAGTCCTAGAGGGTGTAAGTCCTACATAAGAGGAGATTAAACAGAGAAAGAAGAGAATTCGTTATGTATTTTTTTGACCTGGTAATGCAAAGAGAATGGAATACTCAACATAGCAAGCAGCTCTTAAAATATTTGACTATCGCTTAAATTCTACCAATTGCCCTTCATCTACAAGAAAATTATCAATAAGATTAACATTTCGATATCTCGATTAACATGAAGCATGTGGAGAATAAGCGTTTGTAAAAATAGTTTTTACAATAGTAGAGAAAGTCATGTGAGTGTAACACATCAGATTTTTATATTTGTGACTCCACTGAATATTTATTTTAACATACATCTAGGCAAAGAAGCAAACATTTCATACATTTCAAAAGCATAATTTAAGTAGAAATAATGCAAATGGGGAATCAAACAGCCAGCTTTAAATTCGACTTAATAAAGGTGCTCCCTGTAAGATGGGTAATATTTGGCTCGCATATCGTTTCAACCCTTATAACATAGTGCAGTTGGATGCAGGCTTACAATATACCTTGCTGGTGTCAGTAGCACATTCATATTCACGATGAACACAGCTAAGCATATTAAAAGCTGCTAGCACCGTTAGTAATACAACTACCTCTTCACATTAAATTTTATTTAGTTACCATCCTCAATTCGGCTCTGAAACACCTTAGTATCATCTAATGGTGTTGATGTTCTAATGTCCCATATTTCGAGCGTTCGAAGCAAGCATCACGAACGTGGGTGCGCGATTGTGTTATAATATGATATCTTCAGACTGCTGCTCGTAGTTTCTTGGATGTTTATTTTTATAGTAATTACCAACAGGAACACGAGATTAGGAGCGAAATTAAATGGGTAAAGATAAACTATAACCTTTTAATAGTTAAATTCTGTGAGATAGTTGCACTGGACTAAATAGAAAATTTTCTGCCCAAACAATTTTTATTGTATAATCGTGATCATTGTCTATTTCATGTTTATTAAAAAACACGCACAGTTTGATTAATTTTTACACCAAGCATAACTGTTTAGATATATAAAAATCTTATCTGATAAATTCACTTGACCTTCCCTAACCCCTCTCGGTTAGTAGTTGGTATACAAGCTATTCTGACTAAACATTATTTTTCTATTCACCTCATTTTAATCCAAATAAGCTTTTCTGAAATAGCTACATTACACATTTCATTTTAAATACAAAGGGAACAGCGATGGTTAAATGTTTAAGAACTGGACGCTATACACTACCTTAAAATTCCATACCGTTTCCATGACATTGCGAGAAACAACTGAATGTTGAAATGACCAAGTAAGGAACAATTTGAGTCATTAATAATAATGTGTATCTCGGAAATGGCTGATGCCACAAAGAAGCTATTTGAAATAAATTGTGTGATTTAAAGACATTTACATTTCTTGTGCTTTTGTCTATCGCTTAGCATTTACTACTTATACAAGGTTATGCAAAATTTCTTCGAAATAAGGGGACTTCAGTGGCTATTCCGAGAAAATTTAAGATACATGTTTTATTTGACATGTAAAAAGTAATTAATATATGATATTTTAATCAAAAACACTACAGAGGGTTTTAGAAAATCAAAAATTTCGAAACAATTTCCATGTAAAGGACAGCATGGGGTGGGGAATTTTCTTGGAAATCTTCATGTACCATGTTTAAATTGTACTAAACTTAAATACCAACACGCATGGAGATTGTTTTAAAAAATGCCTTTTTTTAACTCAGGTGGCCTCAGAACGTATTTCAGTGAAATCTCGTTATCGAATTTTTGGGTGGAATGCAATACCTTCTCTATCTACTGTATACAGAAAGCAAAAATGCACTATATAATAACAATTCAGCGTCTAAGTTTACAGTATATGAGTTTTTTCTCTCCGCAATTGATTCTTATTAGAGATGATGGAAATCAACCAAATGAACGTAGGAGTAAAAAAATTATTGCTTAGTCTGTAAGCATCTTGGTATTGATGTTTTGTAAGATTGAATTGCCATTAATAATTAGAGTAACAACAACTTCTAAATAACTAAAGAGAGACATAAGTAGTTGAATTCGGTGGGATAGTGACAACGAGATAAAGCTAAATTTTGGCTTCTTGTATCGTATAATTATTATCAGTCTATCATTATCCCTAAGTCAAGGCAATGGCTTACCTATTTCATGTTGATAAACACACACAACTTAATTAATGTTTACTCCAAGTAGAGTTGATTCGATATTTAAAATTAAATTACAATCATAAGAACTGAACATGCTATATCACAGCAGTTAAACAAACGCGAGTTTTCGCTGTTGATGGAATCCAAGCAGTCATGATGGGAATCAGATTAATGTAAGGAATGCGATTAGCACTTACTAATCTTTAAGCAACATTCTACCAATTTCAATATAATTCGATTGTCATCGATCAAGATCTCGTTAACCAGCTTGATACAATCCTCTAAGCAGCACGCAGTCGTTGTTAATGTATGCGATAACAAATGAAACTGTGCTGCATTTCTGAACCTACGAAAACTCAGGAATCTAGTTCAGACGCCTAAGTACCAGTGACTAAGGCAAGCGGTAAAGGGGCACAGCATCGATTACAGTGTGCTTTCATTCCGTATAAAAGGAAACGTTGGTATGTGCTATTGATTAGGCTTTGGTGGAAGAAGAGCACTGTGGCTTAAGCAGTGCCCTTTGTGGCAGTGTGGGACGGTAGCAGACATGTGACACTAGTGTTGAGGAGCATGTGCTCTCAAGGGTTGTACAAGGAGTATAGGGCTGTACATAATTTTCTTATTTCAATATTGGAAAGGAATGCAGCAAATGTAGGGAATGTAACTTTTAAGAAGACATTACAGTGGCCACTTAAAAAGTTAAATAAAAAATAAATAAATAAAACTAGTTAAAAGATCTGAGGTGTTACACTCACATAACTTTCTCTACTCTTGTACCAACTATTTTTACAAACGCCTATTCTCCATATGCCTCACGTTAATCGAGATGTTAATCTTATTGCTAATTTTCTTGTAGATGCAAGGGGAATTGCTAGGCTTCAAGCGATAGTCAAATATTTTTAGAGCTGGTTGCTATGTGGAGAATTCCATTCTCTTTGCATTAACAGGACAAAAAAAAGAATAACGAATTTGAGAAAAAGTATAAGTATTAGAAAACTTAAGGGAATAACAAGCAATATCTCGAAAATGGTACATTCAACAAAAAAAGATGTATATGACATAAATTGTGTACTTTAACGCGATCTACATTTTGTGTGTAGTAAAATTTTGTCTATCTCTTATGGTTTACCAGTTATGTAAAAGTCGTTCACAATGAAGAATACTTTTGGAGACATTCCCAGAAAATTCTAGATATACTTTTCATTTGTCATAAAAATATCTTAAACATAAGAAATTTTAATCAAACTCGTTAAAGCCATTTTTAACAAAATTACAATTTTCGAAAAATGTTCCATGTAAAGGGTAGTCTGGGTTGGGGGATTTTTTTTAAAACCTTCGTGTCGCTTACCTGGAAGATACTAAACCTAAATACCAAGTTTGGTTTTTATCCGACTGTTCGTTTATGAATTATGCTGTTCACAGACACACAGACTCACACATAGACACACACACACGCACATGTTTCCAAAATGCTTTTTTGGGATTCAGGGGTCTCAAAAATGTATTTCCGGTGAAATCTTGGTATCGAATTTTTGGGTGGAATACAATATTTCCCCTACTTAATATACGTAGTAGAGAAAGTAAAAATGTATTGTTACTTCAAGTGCTAAATTTTTACACACTTACAGAACACAAAGTATAGGAACTTTTGCATTTTTATTTAGCTGGAACTTACAGCATGGATATGAAATTATAAACTAAACAGAACAAAGTAATTAATGCTAAAAATCTATCGACATGTGAGACTATGAAATTTTATCTCTAGTGTGGAATTAAAGTATATCTATGTGTATTTTAAAATACGTTTTGTCGTAATTTAGGGTGTAAACAATATATTTTTCATCGTTTGTTTTATTGCTACACAAGAAAGTGTATTTTAATGAATTACTGGTTAAAATATATGTTTCAAAATTACAATGGTCAGAATTTGTTAGAGAAGCAAATCATTAATACTTTTTATATACAAAATTAGACTGTTTCACATCCTATAATTATTTAATTTGTAAGATCTAAATAAAAAATTCGTTTTCGTATTAGTTCTTGCTTCGTCATAATTTTGAAACAGATGCGTAAAACACATTCGGCTTTATGGCAGAAAATATTTTATAATTTATACTAAAAATTAAATAAAACATGTTACCTAATGCAGGTAGTAAATATTAGAGCACAGATTACATAATAAAAAGTCAGCAGATAAAATATTAAAGGAGTGAAGCGCATACTACATAAATTATTTTTTATTAATGAAAAAAAATTGGGAAGATAATACCTACGAAATCAAAATTGAGATATGATGTAAATATTAACTGCTTTATTGTAGGGGAAACAATGAAGAACGTAAAATCATGGAATGAATAGAGTACGTTAGCTTGTGTGTTAAAATTACATGTCAGGTACATGTGCTCTAAATGTTTGTGTTACAGGATTGCTTTCATTTTTAATGCTTTTCTAACTCTTTCTACGACAAGAGGGGTACGGCAAGGATGTGGGCTCTGTCTTGTATTATTTTATCTATTGATAAACAAAGTAATTCAAGGTTGGAAAATATCCAATAGCCCAAGAATTAGAATTACAAGGAATAATATTTCTTCTGCTTTTTTATATGCCGACGACGTACTTACTATAGGCAAACAGAGGATGAGTTACAGATATCAGTTCGTAACTGATTTAAAATTTTAAAAAAATATGGCAAGACAAGAAAAAAATCCAAGTCAATGTAAGGAAAATGTCATTTGGGATTAAAATTGTGATGGGAGGAAAAATACTTGAACAGGTTGGAATATTTAGGTACTGCTATTTACGTCCTTAATAAAAATGACATAGATGCAAAATTAAATAGTGAAACAGAAACGGGATACCGTGATGTAAATATCTGTTTCTGCAACAAAATAAACTAGAAGTGTAACCTGTCGTGAGTCGTTAAAATGTTTACCGGCAAGATCCCCCGCGCTAGCAGCTATTCACACCAGCGCGTCACTGGCGCTTAAAATATTACTCGAATAAGTACGATGGTGGTCCCACACACAGAGAGAGGGAGAGAGAGGGAGAAGCTCAGGCATCTAATTTCACGCCTTTATTACTTTTACCTCCGTGTACTTCATTATTCCCCACCAACGTTATGTTTCACGCGCAACCAATGTTTCAAACCCCAAAAGCCGCGTCTCTATCACTAGAGGCCTGGCTAAATTCTCAGAATTTATGTGCCTTTCTCTGTTCCAGAATTCTGCCTATGCGCAAGTGCAAGCTTGTTGGACTTACCTCTAAATTGCGTTCCCAGAAATCCTAAGCTGATGCGTTCGCTATTTTCGGCTGATACTAATGACTTTTGCCATCCGACCTCCTAATTACCTCCCTTTTTCCGGACAAACATTTGAACTCCAACTTGTTAGATTATACGTTGATTTAATATACTTAAATTATTGATTGCAATTATTTCTTTATCTTACTGTGAGGCAGTATTTTTAACACTTAATGATTTAGGTCAAATTATAATATATAAATTCAATAACAACCCGCCTTAAAGCAATATATGTTAGTAACAATATGTAAAAAGTGTATACTGCAGTCATTGTATATGTTTATATTATTGTAAACATGTTCAATAATGTTATATGAATGTATTATGTAATTTAATAATATAGGAGCTGTGAGAATAATAGGTTAAAAGTTGCTAACAATGAGGTAACAATGAGGTAACCTTGAGGCAATAATGAATTTGAAAGTTTAAATGCTTTTAGTCATTATTGGAGCAACAATTGGAGTAGGATTAGCCAATCAGAAACTGAAATGGAGAATCATTTACAAATTCAGAAGTCAGTTGCCTGCGGACACTGTTTGTAACTGGATGCGTAATGCGTCCTCGAGAAATATAATACGTATTCGCGTGAGACGAAAACAGTTTACGTATTAAAAAGTGCAAGTATTTAATAATAAAAAAATATCTCGCATCGCTCTATATCAGTGAAGTGTTATTTAAATCGTATCAAGTATTAACAAAAGGAGTGAAGTAAAATTATAATCTGTGTAAGCCTACATTCTTGTCGCATCACAACCCTGCTAAGAGAAACGTGTCTCTAACAATAATACTGACGCAGCCGAGGCAAACATAAATATATAATATTTAAAGAAACAGTCAAATTACAAACAATACTTTTTTTAAAATTGGGGCAAACGCCACCTGAATGTACACTTGGGGCGAAGGCTACTGGAAACCGGGTTGCAAACAAACGTCATTTTCGGCTCCCCAACAGTTGAAATATAATACAACTCTTTCAATACAAACTACTTCAAATTGATGCCCAAAAGCGTGGTGCAAGTAACATAAAAAAACTTGTCTCCAACTTGTTACATTATACGTTGATTTAATATACCTAAATTATTGTTTGCAATTATTTCTTTATCTTACTGTTATTTCTTTATTTGATAATACTCTCATCAGTAATTACGATATCAATGTGTTAATATAATATTTGTGGTGATAAAAATTGTAAAATGGTGTTAAGAGGTTGCAATTAAAACTACATAAAACGACAGCAAATGCGATGATAATGTTTGGTTGTGAAACTTGGATTTTAAAAAATACAGGATGAGAGAAGGCTTGAAGCCCAAGAGATGAGATTCTGGAGACCCTTAATGACAGTCACTCTTAGAGATCGCATTCCCAATCATATCACATAAGGTAGTATTGGAAGTTTCGATACAGTCGAGGAAAGAAGGCAGTGCAGATAAAAATGGAAGAAACTTCTATTTTGAAGGGCTGAACAAAGAATACTAAATTCGGCATTTCAATATACACCGTGGGAAGGAGATATGTGGCGGAGCTGAGAAGCGTTGGGATTGAGACTTGAAACAAGTCCTGGTACCTAATCTTTAAAAGTCCGGAAAAGAAGAAGAAGAACTGTTTTGTGTGGAAGCAGTTTCATTCTGAAGCACATTTATTTTGTTGCCAACAATTTTAGGTAAATCTCGCCATAAATATGTTGCTACCTCCGCTTAAACCACCACAGTTACTGAAAGACTAAATAATAATGACGATAGTATTTAAACAAGAATGTAAAAGAAATCAACCGGGCGAAATGGCTCCGCGGTAACGTATGAGGCTCACATTCGTGAAACCCGGGACCGATTCCGGGAGCCGCCCACATGGTTTTCTGTGATTTTCCCTGATTGAAAAAAGGCAAATGCTAGAACGGTATATACCATTACGGATTTCCTCTCTCCCCCATTTCCTCTCATTTCATGTCCCTTTCACGTTTCATATTGACTCCGGGACTCTGGTTGGGTCGGTGTCGGGCAGATAGCGCAGATGTTTGCGATTTGGGACTTCTCTTGTCGGCCCTGGTAGAGCCTTCACTGCTGCGTCTTGTTTTCCCAGTCGCATTAGAGGGACGTCTCCGAGCTATCCTCCCGAGGATAAGGCCTGGAACTGTTGGGGAACTCTGTGGGTCTCTTTCGACTTGTGCCAGCCACTTGTGCAGTCCTTACGTCTTCTGCAGTTCTCTCATCTCATCGTTCCTCCCGGCGGTGTACGCACAAAAGACCATTGGTGTTCAGTTCCTCTCCTTTAACTAGCCCTATCCTATGCTAAGAAAGAAATCGGGAAATTGGCATAGTAGGAAAGAAGCAGAATATAAGACTCAGTGGTTAGAAGTTATAATCCTATTTTCTAATAAAAATAATTCAATATTTCATAAAATATATAATTGAGTCAATTAAGTTCTATAGTTTGCATAATTTCAATCATTTGTACTTTAAACTCTGGAACTCATATATCTGCTTAAAATTTCGCATGCAGGAAAGCAGAATGCTAAAATAGAATGATAGGTAGAATATTCCGTGCGTGCAAAGTTACTGTACTTGGAGATCACCAAAGAGTAATTTTGCCTTGAATTTAACTACTGGGAGTACAGAATAGATATTTCACTTTTATTAGAAGGGCTATACGAGTGAAACTCTAAAGAACAGTTTTATGTCTCATAATGCTCTTCTGGAAAGCCAAGAAAAATAGTCTACGTTCCAGAGCCATTTTAAAGCAAAAGGAAGAACCTGGTTATGGCAGGAATTTCGATAAAACAGAATTCTTGCAAAGGAAATTACATAGAAGATAAACGATATAGAACGCGTCCCTTGTTTTTAGTGTAACGTAAAACAGATAAGAGGTTTCCAAAAATCATTTATTTATACTTTTGAGTGAGAAAGTCTCTTTTCGACAATGAGGTCATCGTAAATCGAGAAGTTGAAGCAAGAAAGAGCTTAAGAGTAGGTTTCACAGAGACACTGGAATCTAAAGACTATCTAGTGCATGTGTTTTATCGGATAAAGGAGAAAGGAGAAAACTTGGCGTTAAATTTAATGACTTTCTCTGCTCACTCTTCTACAAACTATTCCTACAAAAGCTTATTCCTTTATGGATTTTTCTTGTTAAACTTTCATCAGATATTTACACATTTCTTTTTAGATATAAAATGAAAAGAGTAGACTAAAGGAAGTAGGTTATAGCTTTGAAATGCCATTTATCAAATTTTATTAGACATAAATTGTATGTATTAATGAAATATATTTTTTTGTGCAGTAAGAATTTGTCTATCCCTTTTGCTTCAATGGATTACCGTCGTCATTGGAGGACTTACACACCCAAGGACGTACAAAACAATGCTTTGTTTATAAGTTATTCGAAATAAACATGTAACTAAAAATGTAGTTCCAATAATTACATGAAGCCCGTGAAAACCAATTGCTACAAAAAAGGTTGATCCAAAAACTGAATCTGCAATTGTAAAAGGGGCTTCATAATATTCATAGAGTTAGTAGCCTGTCGAGGATCAAACAAACTCTGGATCATAGCATATTCAGGATGGGGATCAGTCCAATGCTTGGTGTCAGTAGCCTGTCGAGGAGCAAACTCTGGATAATAGCATATCCAGGATGGGGATTAGCCCAATGCCTTGTGTCAGTAGCCTGTTGAGGAGCAAACGAACTCTGGGCCATAGCATACCCAGGATGGGGGTGAAGCCCAATACCTTGGGTCAGTAGCCTGTCGAGGAGCAAAAAAACTCTGGATCATAACATATCCAAGATGGATGATCAACCCAACTCTGGTATGGTGGTGAAGATGAAAGAAATGAAATGTAGTGATGAAAGGGATGATTGGGAAAATCTGCAGATCAAATTATCCAACCCTGTATTCGCGTAGGGACCTAAAAATCCCGACTTTGGTTGGCCCCGGAAATCTCCAGAATGAGGAACACAGACGTTACCGCCTGAGCCATTCCACTCGGATCTTACAAATTTCGAAATTATAAAAAAGTCATTCGCAGTGAAGAGGATGTCACAGGTTCTTCCCAATAAATTTAAGATATAAATTTTGTTCTCATACATTTTGTCTTAACAAAATCGTTAGTTTTTTTTTAATAAAATCAAATGTAACGAAAATTGCTCAATGTAAACGTGGTTTAAGGTAGGGGATTTCATTGAAAATCCTCATGTCACATCCGTGGAAGGTTGTTAAATACTACGGGTCGTGCACATGAGAAGAATTGCACTATCCAGAAGCTTTTCCCGCACTCTTGTTCCATACAGTCAGCATAATTTTACTTTAGCACCAATAGGTCACTACGCAGAAGTTAGAGTAACTTCCGTTTCTCTATTCCATTTACAATCTCACTCAACTAGTATTTGGAATGTAATGAAAAGCGGAGGGGATTTCGGTACTGATCCAGAGAGGCTGGACATAATACCACACGCAACCACAAACGGTCGCCGACGGAAAGAAGGGATGAGCTTAAGGGAGATACCGGGCGCCCGGAACCAGGAGTGATGGTACAGCAAATGTGTGCTCCTAAAGTCTCAAGATGTAAACGCCACGGCAGACGGACAGATAAACCGGGATCCCGTCCCACATGGGGTCCAATGCCCCCGCCGCGGGCGGTCGTTATATCCCGACAACAAGCCGAAGGCCGAGAGAGGCAGAAGGTTGACAGAGGGCATCCTTTTTCCTGGCCACGCTACACCGAATATCCATTGCCAACACTTCCAATCCTGAAACAGACCAAACGGGGTGAAGGATGACTGAAATGTTTAATATAATGAAATGGAGAGACAGGAAATGCAGAGGATGTAATGATCCATCGCAGCATTCGCCTGGCGACCCGAAAAATCCATGGGTCAGAGAGTTCGACCACGGGAATCGAACCCACAGCCTCTTGAATGCGGCCCACAGACGCAACCGCCTGAGCCACCCCACTAGGTAATTATATACATAACAAATATAAAAAAAAACTTTCTTTCGTCAAACAAGTTACATATTATTATTATTATTATTATTATTATTTATTTTGTTAGCAGTGACTGTAATTGTATCAATTTGTTCGTAAGTATTACACAGCAGGTGTTACTTCACATCTTCAGAGCTGTCTGACTAAAACTTTATAAACATCCAAAACGTACACTTTGGAGCCGCTAATGCAATAAACATTGTGTCCGCTATGTGTTATCCGAGAGGCTTCTGATACACAAAGACAAAAAGCATCTTAGCCAATAGAGCAGCTCAAAACAACTCTTTTATTTCGGGTTTACATGTTAGGTATATCTTTCTTTCATTGTGAAATAAGCCCCATTCAATCGGACTTAGAACAGAGCAGTGATATATTCTCATTAAATAAAATGTCCTCCCTAGGCCAGGAAACAAATAATATGATGAACTCGGTAAACTAATCTTTGAAAACAATACTATTATGGCACCAAAATAACATCCATTTAATATGTTAATGTCATTCAGAGGAAAAATAAAGAATGTCACTATTCGCTTACAAGTTAGTTTTTACAGTACCTCCAGACTGCTTCCAGTGTAGGTTTGTAAACAACGATACAGACGAATAATATCTACAAATAATATACCTACTGTTTATTCAACTAACCTTTTAGCTTGTGGGTGGTACTATTCTAAGCAGGATGGGCTTATCTACTGTAAAGAGGTAATGTTTATCTAGTGTGAGGCAAATGAGGGGTAAAGACTATTGGTTGCTTTCCACTGTACGTGTCACGCGTGACAGTAGTTCAGCATACTGTATATCCCTCCCACGAGCTCAAGTTTTGCCTGAGAGATAAGTCACCCCACCCTACTAGGTAAAACATCATTGAATAGACATTATGTTAGCAGATCTGATGGAGTAAGGTTAAATAACATATGCATTTAAGTATGATACTTCTTTTAAAGTACCAGACTGTTTTGAAATGAAATATAATCGATCAGCTTAAATTAGTTTATTTTCAGAACCAAACTTAGTACAAAAACTTATAGTACATATAAATCATTCTCAAAGGAAGTTTTAGTTACCACAGATCAAAGAAAAACTGTAAAAACTTCAATATATCCCTTGTTTCCATCCGATTTTATGCTGGAAAATGAAAATAAAAACAAATGGGTGCTGAATATAGCAGTAAAACTGATTGATGAAAACCGAAGTAGAATGTAACAAGAAAATCCCTTTGAGTCCTTTAAATTAAATTAAGTTCACCAATCTACGTAGGGGAAGAAAGGAGAGATGGCATTGATTGCTGCGAAGGGAAATAGCAAAAGATACGCACTTTTACCCTTGTGCCGGAAGAATAAAGGCCGTTTGCTGAGCGCCATTATTAATGCTAAGGAGCATAAAAGCTGTGTGATGTGGCGATTTTAAATTCAGAGAATCTTAAATTTAATACACTCATAAACGACATAATTTTAAGATAAAAATAAGCTATCAAAATTTTAAAAACCATAGTTTCAAGACTTTGTTTTCCGTTTGCTTACGAACGCAACGCGCCCGTGGGCATACACACACACACACGCGCGCGCGCGTATACACACAAGCGAAACAGTAAAAACGTTATAGAGTAATCCGTTAGAGAACACAACACCAGATATTCATCCTAAATTGAAAATGACCAGTATATGATAATTTTTGTTATGGTTTGATTATCGATATATGTTTTTTCAAGGGAGAGGAATTGTTTCAAGGCAAGGATATTAAAAACACATTAACACATGTCTTAAACAGAAGAAGAAGAAGAGAGAGAGAGAGACAGAGAGAAGCAACAGCTAACAGATAACTCGAGAGGAGTCATTTTTACTTTCTCTACCATGTAACTATTAGGTAGAGGAAGAATTACATTCCACCTAAACATTTTATACCAAGATGTATCCGTAAATGCATATTTTGAGACCCTAAATCCAAAGCTCTTTGTTTTAGAAAAAAATCCCTCCATCAGTGTGTGTGTGTGTGTGCGTGTGTGTGTGTGTGCGCGCGCGCGCGTGTAAATATTAAACTTCATATTGAATTTCAGTGTCTTCCAAAGATGCAATATGAATGTTTTCACAAATACCTCAGGTTTGCACTGTAGCTCAGTTGGTAGGGGCCTACCTGCTGTGTGGGGTAGGGGGATTTTCTAAAGAATCTTTTTCTCGCATCTTTAAAAGATATTGAACCTAAATATTAAGCTTTCTTTTCGAGTTATATTTACAGACACACACAAGGGACTTATTCTAAAAGAGCTTTCTTTTTTAGATTCAAGGGGCCTAAAAACGTGTATTTACGGTGAAATCTCGGTATGCATTTTATTAGTGGAGGGCAATACTTCCCCTATTTACTATACGTAGTAGATAAAGTGAAAATGTTAGGTCCACAAGCCATAGGTGATCAATGCAGGCTCAGAAGTGAAAATGGAATAAAAGTATGTATAGACATTCACAGTGAAATTAGAAAGTTTAAAGTTTTATGGGCATAATAAGCCAATGAACTTCTCACAAACAAATAGTGGAATTCTACGAAAATAGAAGTAAAGCAGAAATATATACTATAAGGTAAATTGGCAGGAATTCTGTAAGAACATATCCTAAAAAGGGATACCTATAGAATCGAAGTGCATTAAGCTGCCAAGAGAAAGGAAAAGCTTCCTTTTTTAAAGAAAAATTAAGAAACATGTGTTGTACATACTTTGATATTAGTTCATGTTTTCCCATCACTACCTGCTGAGGTTGTCACTCTGCCATTGCGTTCTGCCAGTGATTTGCTAGCAAATGCAGCGTAGGATAACTGGCACCTTGCGGTGACAGTAAAAATATTAGATTATCACAAACCGTGACGCAGAGGAAAACCGTTCCTGGCAAGACGCCTCTTCCTATCGCCTTTGTGCTCCTTGCTACCCCTCCCCCCGCCTCATTAAGGGTAGGCTTTGTTCTTGTTACCCTCCACAAATCTGCCAGCACTGCTAAGCCATATCAGTGGCGTTTCACGCGCGAAGGCACACGCTACCACTCCTGTTTACGCACTACAGCCTTCTCTTCTGCCTTACCACATCCTTGAATTTAATGACCACATCTTCCCATTTATCTTCATGTCTTCCTGACAAGTCTTTTTTCTAAAGAAGTCTACATTCGCCATTGTTTTTAGTTTTTCTTCTCGTCCGTTGTCCGCTAATCCTAATTTCGTCCACATCATTCAAATCAGTGTAACATTCAACGTGACGTGCTCTAAAAACTTAAGTTTTTCAATTGTGGCACGCTTTTACTTCAGAAGATCTAATGAGGTAGTAATATAGGCTTTAACATAATACGGAGAAATTATTTTAAGGATACCGCAAGGAAACATAATACAAGTTGTTTTTACCTTCTCTACAATGCACCTAACAGATAGAGGTAGTATTGCATTCCAAACCAAACTTTTTTGTCCAGATTTCAATGGAAATATATACTTATGTTCGCCTGAAACGTACCCTCCAAAATACTTTTTAGAAAATGGCCCCTACACGCGAGTATCTGTGTGTGTCTGTGAACAGCATAACTCAAAAGCACGGCGTTGTTAGGTTAGCAGCACTGAATGCAGGAAATTAATCGTGCTACTATGTCAGCACGAAACAAAGCGAGATGGCTTCGTGGTAAAGTGTGAGGCTCACATTCAGGAAGTCCGGTGTTGGATTTCCTCGATCGCCCACCCTAACCTTGGGTTTTTCATGGTTTTCCCTGGTCTTAGGCGAATGCTGGGTTGATTTCTTAACTACCACGTTTTTTCTTTCCATTATTCTCCTTTCATTGCTTCCCTATCATCTTTCAGGTGTACTTCTGGGTTTTGTGGCGTATGGCTGTGCCTGACAGATGGCGCGGATGCTTGCTCAAGGAAAGAGTACTCCCGAAGATAAGAGAGCTGCAACGGCTCGTTCATCGACCTCTCTAGACAGCTCCAGCGGTGGGACGGGTCTTCGAACTAGGAACTGTTGGTGACTTCTGCGTGTCTGTGGCCTGGATGCCTGCGGCCTGTAGTTTCCTGTGGTACTTTCACTTCTCCATTCCTCGTGGGAGGTGGTAGCCACTGGTAGATCGCAGTGCTTGAGGTGTCTCCCTCCTTTGTCAGCATGAACGGGAAGTTGATCAGAAAACACTATCGACGAAAAACAGTGTTGTGTACATAGAAGTTGGATTACACTTACCCACAAAGGAGATAACCTCTTGAAAATGTCCAGAATTCAGCACTCAACTTCATATTCCGTGATATTGAGTTTCATGCTGATATTTGATTACACAGCCCTGAATAAGGAAAGCTTTTATGCTGGGTAGGAAATCAAAGTTTGTGGATTTTGTTAAAATCACACAGAGACTGGAAGAATCCAACTGCGGTCTTTTCTTTCTCCTTTTTTGTTCCGTTTCCGTGGCGCTCAATGCAAATGATGAACAGCTCCCACGTGGAATTTTATTTTGATTTCTTCCCGTTCCTCCTCCAAACGTTCTTCCTTTATTCAAGACGTTCGTGATTATGCCGAAGTGATTTATGGCAATGGACCAAAGAGAAGGTGCTCCTAAGAGTTCGTTTGAAGTGTATTAAGGGATAAATGGATCTGATGATTTCTTTGTAGTGTAAATTGCCTTTAAAAGGTTTCTCTGATGTTTTTACAGATTCATTGGAAGCCTTTGAAATTTCTTTTAAGGTTAGTCCCATGAACACGCTCTGGTTACATCAACTCGCTTCACAAATGAAACGTTTCTTCAAACGGAATAGGCAGAAAACTCATGAAAGAAAAAGAATCCTGCTTTCAATCACGTACCAGCTTCGGCGTTCAGCTTACCCACAGAAAGGAAGGAAAAGATTGGAAGGTGTAATTATTCAAAGGCTTAAAAGAGCGAACACTGAAGAATATTCATCTAAATGCACAGTTTTCTTTATATATTGGTCGCTTTAAATATCAGGAGTCGTAATAAACATTTGTGGTAAATTCCAAGAATGAAATAATACCTCTGAAATATACATAGAGACTAATATGTGATTAGGATCTAAGCTCAGTGGAGTTGTGGGTTATCTTACACGCCACAACTCTTTGTCGGAAATGGGTTTCTGATTTAAATTGCACGAATATTTATTAATTCTTGCTCCGCCTGCTTATTTCCCCAACGTCATTTCACCCCGAGCCAACACATAAACTCTGTTCATGCGAGACTCTTACGTTGTTACTAGGGGGCTGAGCTAAAATCTCAGAAATATCTTTCACTTCTCTTTTTTCAGAATTCGCCTATGTGTCTAATAACACAATTCTTCAACTACAACTTAACCACAATTGCCTTTAGGAATTTTTGACGCTAATGCTTTCTGTATTCGGCTATCACTGATGACTAGCGATGACATGACTTCCTTATTACCTTCTTCTTTACGGACAATTCTTTAAACGGTAGCTTATTAAATTATACATTAGTTTAATATACGGAAGTTATTTCTTGCAATTGTTTCGCTATCTTACTATTATTCCTTTATTTAATTATTTACATATTTCCGTCAATAATTACGGTATCACGTTTCAAGTAGTCCGTAATGAAGAAGATGTGAACTATAACAGTAAGGTGGAGTCTCGTAAGACCTTAGCAGGATTATATCTTTCACCTTCTGTTGCCTTTCAGCGGCCAAGTGTCTACAGCCATTTCCTATAATCTCATTTTCTTTAGCTCTTGAATCCCTTCCTATTTCCTCTTAAAGTACTCCCCTCTTGACTTTAGTCTTTCTCCTTCCCATTTTTCTGTGCTAAAATTCTGCATCTACGTTGTTATTGCTTTCTAAATTTATTTTGAAATCATATACATAGGTTAATTTCAGCTTAATATTCACTATTTTTAGATTATAGGGGACGCAGTCTAACTGAGGTTACTAATAACAAACATGACGAATGCTAAATGTCAGGATGGTCAAAGTCCTAACTTGAATCACTAGATATGTAACCACAAAAATTACCAAGCAGTCTATTTACAAAATGGCGCAGTATTTCGGTCTTCTGCTAGTATTATGAGTCATTGTCATATGTACTGCTCCCTAATGCTCTTTACTCCGAAGGTTGTCCATCATCTTCCTTCTCCTGGCGTAAAGACCGGAAATTTTGCTCAGAGGCCTCTTATCAGGCTTGAGGTTCTTTTACGTGCCGTGAAACTACGACACGGAACCACCAGCTTTGCTTCCCTTCCGAAGGAAGCCATGCTAAGGATTTTTACGCCCGAAAAGATCCATCGCCCTCCGCACGGGTTTAAACCCGCGAATTCGGGAACCAGAGGCTAGCACGGTACCAATAGTACGACCCTTCCTTCTCCACCATAACCTGGATGCACCTAAAGTGTTAAATTAAGCACTGAACCGTGCTATGGACTTAGTTTATATAACATGCGTATGTTATTAACCGTTGCAAATTATTGATGTAGAAAACCTATAGTTACGTTTTCAATATAACTTTGGTGTACTTACGTAACCAAAAAATTAATTTTCGGATTTTCTTTTAAGCAGATCATCTTCCTCTGAAGTAAAACATCTCGCAAATAGACAACGCTTACACCAAAAATTGAAAAAGCTACAATTTTTAGTTAGCTGCAAAGATAAAACCTAATAATTAACAATAACTTATGCCGGTTTATCCCCCCTCTAGGCGTTCGATATATCGAAAGCTAAAGGGAAATTTTTGGCGCTTATGATTCCCGTTTTCTGTCATGCTTCTTTTGTTTTGGACTCGGACGACTAGCGAGAGAGAGAGAGAGAGAGAGAGAGAAAGAGAGAGAGAGCTCTAGCTATAGTTCAGCAATTTAGAAAAAAAAAACCGTGGGAGGGGTAACTCACCTGGCCATGTATTTCCCCTCTCTAACCGCCTTGGGCAGACATGCCGCTCCTACTCTGTCTCTGAGTCGCTGCTTAAGCACCGCGCATCATAATTTCGCCTAGCCCATGATTTACTTTATTTTATTCCCACAAAATCGTTTATCACACCACTGTTGTATCCATCCAACTGCATAGGCAGGAATAAAGACATAGAGAATTACAACAAAAAGGCTGTGTTTGTAGATTGCTGTGACAGGCCACGCAAAGAGTAAAATGCCACAGGTGTTAAAACAAATGTTTGCATATATTAGCGATCGAATTTCACATGCATGCGGTATTATCATGATATATCCCTCAAAAGTTAATTCACACTTTTTAGGGTATCCCTTGAAGTAAAAAAGTTTCTCAGTGATTGATTTTCATAATACAAATGATTTCAGTTGAAGTATTAAAATTAAAACTCTCAGGTTTAATTTTTTTACAGGGAGATCAATCATACATCATATCGAAACTATGCTACTCAACGTACCTCTTACAGAACTGGAATAACATTTTTAGTTTTGGGGTTAGCATGATGTTAACAAGATCTATTCAATTTTTCTGCACTATAAAACTTGTGTTCACAACAATGACGCGACACTTCTTTCCCACGTATCAGCCTACTTCCTCTTTAAGACATCCCATTGGATAACGCAATACTTAGAGGCAAAATTTAAGTAGAGTGGGGGCGATTTATCCCTCCTGAATACCCGCGCAGTCCGTTGACCGACGGATTTTACAATATACAATTGTTATACAATAGTTCGACTTGTGCAACGGGACAGCCAAGCTGTTTTAGTTTTTTATTCTGTGTAATTGTGGAATCCAGGTACAGGCAAGTGTTTCGTTGTGGAGATTGAAGCTATCCAAATTTTATTTGGCTGTTATTCGAAATTCCTTTAGGTTTCACCAAATTTTTCAGTATGCAATGCTTCCGTTTAACTTCGAGTCATGAATTACGTATTGGTTCTTTTATAATCTGCAAGCCCAGTTTAGAATTCTCTGTGTATGTAAAATGTGTTGTGTTTGGAAACGGTGATAATGTAGACAGATTTTTAGTGCAATCTGTTAAGTTGTAGAAGGCTATGTTACGGAATGTTTGTTTCTGCTACTGTTGACCTGAAGCGTGCCTTTAGCTAAATGTTAAGTATATTATTTTGTGAGAAATACTTCACAATAAGAATTCGCAAAATTATCTTGGATCTTAAGTAAGATTAATGATCAGCTATTTTTTATTTCCTGTTGTAATTTCTTGCCACGTTTCACGTCGTAATTATGTTTTTATTTATATTACTAAATTTCCTGTGAAACTTGGAGTTTCCTTGAGGCTATTAGTTTATTAGCCATTAGCAATTAGTTTATTATTTCTTATTAAATATGCAGAATGTTGAAAGGCAACTCATTTAATTCACCAGGTTTCTAGGCTTCAGATTTAATTGAACGCATTTAGTTACCTTAAGACCTTTCTACGCAGTTAATGATTGTGGGCGTGCTGAGATGACCATTACCTAACGTAATAATAAATAAATGCTGGTATAACTAGCCCAATTAATACGAGAGCTGATCAGAAAGATTAAAATGCGGATATTTCTGGAGTTTCGACCGTTATAGAGAAATTAGTAGTGTATGGTAATTTTAATACACGCTGTTGGCAACTGTGCAGAGTTTCAGACTCTTTTACACTCCACTTATAGTGCTACATGTAGATAAAAACAAATGGCGACTCGTTTAGAAAACTGGTCACGCAAAGAAATCCGCTCCGTTATTCGATTTCTGTGGGCGTAACATGTAACCGCGGCTGAAATTTACCGCAGCTGGTAGAGGTTCACGAATAGATTGTAATTTTTCGTCAGCATATCGCAGAATGGCGTAGAAAGTTTTCGGCCGGTAGAAAAAACGTCACCGATGAGGATCGCAGCGGTCGACCCAGCATACCAACAACTGATTTGAACATAGCTCGCGTGGAGGAGCTAATTCAGACAACATGAGGATCACGTTCCGCATATGGCGGTAGAATTGAGAATGACATTCGGAAGTGTTCGTCACGTTGTACACGATATTCTCTAGTATCGGAAGGTTTGTTCTCGATGGGTTCCACGAAATCCCTTTTTTGGGTTATCAATGCATTTACAGGATACCATGGCTAGTATTGCATAAATTTCGAGAATTTATAAGTCGTCAGTTGTTCATACACATTCACAAAATGGAAGTTATAAAGTTTTAGATTAAAGTCCTTCTAAAGCACTACGGGAAACAATATTATACATCTTCTGCCGCGACTGGAAAAAAATTGTTAAGTGGAAGGTGAAGGTACCGTTAGTGAGTGTGTGACACAACGATGGTTCCAACGTTTCAACACTGAGAAGAACACACTAAAGATTTATCACGTTCTGGAAGACTTAATTAATGGGATATTTGAATACATCCAGAGTTTTGGAAGAAAATCCGCAAATAAGTACTTGTAGGCTATCAGAAGAACTTGGTCTATCAAAGGATGCCATACATCGCCACATTAAGAAACTGGGAAACTCAAACAGAAGTGTTGAGCTGTACCTCATGAATTGACCTCATCAGGCTCAACGAAGATTGGATATCTGTCGCCAGCTTATCGTTAATACCATGGATGTTTGATTTATCAGAAACATTGTCATCTGTGATGAAAAATGAGTGTATTACCACAACCCCGACGCCTTAAAACAGCGGCACAGTCCCAGTCAGCCTGCCAAAGTTATCGTAAAAAAAATCACTTCGGCCTCAAAGTAATGTAGTGTGTCTGGTGGAATTTTGAAGGGGTGATTCACTGGGAGTTTGTTCCAAACGAGCGTACAGTCTATGTCGATCTTTATTCTCAACAACTGGAACGTGTTCATGAAATTTTGAGACGAAGATACTCAGCATTAGTTAACCGAAATAGAGTTATCATTCAGCAAGACAATGCAACACCACATACTGCACAAACAACCATGACAAAACTTCAGAATTGGAAGGAGTCGAACTGCTACCACACCCAGCATACAGCCCATATTACCATCCGTTTCGATCCATAGCCAATTTATTGCGTGGAAGAAATTTGGAAAACTTTGAAGCTGTGGAACTGTGTCTCACAGAAGTCTTGGCATCAAAAACCAGAGACTGCTACCGTCGCAGGATAATAAACCTTGCTGAAAGATAGCTAAAGACCATAGAATCTAATGGTTTCTACTTTAGCTTAATTTGTCAGAAAACCTTCCAAATAAACCTTTTCTTTAAAACTGACATTAGTTATGAGACACTATCTATATTAACCACAAAATCATGAAGCTGGTGTAAATTTTAATGCTAGAGAGAATAAAATAAGGTTTACTTTTTATGAAAATGTGTAAATAATAAAACAATATTTTGTTTTTCATTAGACCTTAGACTTACTTTTATGTAACATCAAAATGTGACCACACAGCTCATCCATTCTAATAAGGGTTGATATTCATTTCAAAGTTATTTCATTTATAAAACTGCGGCAGAAACTAGACTCGATATATTAAATATCTCAATATTTTTACTTGCTCTTCCTCCATGCCACGAAGAAAATTTAAGCTTGTAAATATCACAGTAAAATTGAAACTTACTGTCTCACAATATCGGTTAATTTCAGCAATTTCCTTAAACAGAATGAGAGATTAGACTTTATAGAACCGAAAAATGTATTTAAAGTTTAAACGTGCTCAACAATGTACTGTGATAAATGTGTAAAAATATATGAATGTGGAAATGGATTAAATCAATACATTTGTACTATTACAGCCTGAATTAGTACTAATTCCAGGTCCTTGTGTATCTGATTACAAAAATAAAATATTTGAGAGCGGATTGTGAAAATTTCTGTTGTATTTATGCCGACTTCAGACGAAAGAAATAATTGCGGTGCATATGTTCAAAGATGGTTTGCAAAATTGGACTGCAGTTCTTGGGCTCTTAAACGATTTCTGCACATGTTCAGTAAATGCCTAATTGAATTTTAATAGCTCATATTTACAGAAGTATGAAAATGTTTCGGTTGTTTTCATGGTTAAACATTTTTCTTATTCATACAAATATATAAAATACCTATACAAGATTGCACCCGGGTAATGCCGATCAATGTTAGTATTTTTAAAACTCATTTTTCAGGTTGCCAAAATATATTTGGAACATCATTCTGTTGGATACATAAAGGGAAAATTATATAGTTTTGGAACACATTGTTAACTTTTACTTGTCTTAACATTTTCTATGATTGACCAGTACGCTTTCTCCCCGGTTTACTGTTTTAAAGTGACTAATTTTAAAGTAATTGAACTGCTCTTTTCACGGTGCATGGTATTAATTAGGTTTGAATACAGTTGATTTATCAGGGTGAAAACACACAAATACAAAGTTAGTATATACTCTGACGGAAGCCCTTGGTCGTTCCTTTGATGTGATGTAGGGTCACTTTGCCCACACCAGCGCCTATCGGGAGGTGACGCGGACGAGTACGTAACTCAAGGAATGTCATTGAGAGAGTTATAGGTTGTGGGAATTGGAAGTGTGTTGAAATAGTGACTCTATTAGACGTGTAATTCTGATTCCAAAGCGGCTTTAATCTTTCTGATAACTAATCTAAACTACATGACAGGAGGAAGAGAGAGAGAGAGGCAGAGAGAGCTTGTAGGTTTATCTGGTTGAAGGAAGAAGTCCTGCGCTCCTTCTTCGTACTCCTAGGGTCTACGTCAAAGTTATAAGCTAGCACAAAATAAATTTAAAGAGCTTACCGTCACAGAGTCCCGCCTAACCCCAGCCGTCAAAAAACTCTTAAGTCTAAATACCAGAGAGGAGTACGCTGACTAGTCCTTTAACAGCACTGACATGTGATGTGAACATGATTTGCATAATCCACCGAGTCGGACAGAGGTGATCATTTTCCTAAAAGCCATACCACCGAACCCCTCAACTCTGATTACATAAGAATTCGGGACATAACTCGCAAGAATTCTAAAGCCAATTCCATGGATTTACTTAAACAAATTTTATCCCGTAATATCTCGAACTTTATAAAATTATATTTATTACATTCTTGTAAAATAAAACTAGAACGGTTACAATAGGTTAGTAAGTATGTTTTACAAACATGTAAGAGAAACGTTTTCAGTTTCAGCAATTTAAAAACTCACTCTATTTTACATGCCTTTATCTGTAACAGGACAAATCAAATGAGATGGTGTAAATTTGTGAAACTGGATCCTGTGCGAGTTTGCTGTACGTCTTTTGCGAAATCCACATGTCATAAAGTTAAGGGAAGTAAGGCGACTGATGTCTAAAGAAATCACGTCTTTTTTGCTTTTGAATAAAATATCTGCAAATTTTACAGAACAGATGATATATGGATTTACAAGGTTGCAATATTAATTACGCCCTTGAATGGCTATTTAATAAGCTAGTGCGCGCTTTAAATGCCTGCCACGCCTCTACTTTAAATTGGTTTATCTCAAAACCAAATTTTCTTTGCTTTATGTACCTCTTTTTACTGAAAGTGGTGGGCACTCGTAATGAAACGTTGTATCAACATATAAAAATAATGCCTGCCAATTTGAAACTACAATCATCTGTGTATGTTTCAGAATATGGGCATTAATGAATATTATTAGTAAAAATATGCATTATTTTTTCTAACATACGAGGGCTGTCCCAGAAGTACCAGGCCTAACAAAGATAACAAATAAATTTTGGAAAAAAATCTTTATTTTCCTACGTAATATCCTTTCTGCTCAATACACTTTTCCCAGCGTTTTCAGTAGCTTCGATACCCTGTTTATAATGTGAACCGTCGAGTTCTGAAAATAGCCATCAACTGCAGACTCTGCTTCTTCATTGTTAGCAAATATTTTACCACCAAGCCATTTTTTCAACTTTGGAAACAGAAAATAATCAGAGGGGCCTAAATCTGGTGAATAGGGTGCATGAGGAAGCAATTCGAACTTCAACTCATTGATTTGGTCCATGGTTACAATGATGTGTGACCTGGTACATTGTCTTGATGAAACAAAACTTTATTTTTCGCTAAATACGGTCCTTTTTGCTTGATTTCGTCATTCAAACTGCAATAATTCGCATAATATTGCCATTGATTGCTTCTCCTTTCTGAAGATAATGAATGAAAATTATCCTACGCGCATCCCAAAAAACTGACGCCATGACCTTGCCTGCAAATGGAACTGGCTTTACCTTCTTTGGAGTTAATTCTCCCCTTTCAATCCACTATTCTGGCTGTTCCTTCGTCTCAGGTGTAAAGTGATGGACCCATGTTTCATCCATGGTTATGAATCGACGCAAAAACTCGGCTTTATTGCAGCGAAACATCGCCAAACACTCGACTGAAACATCCTCACAACGCTGTTTTTATTCCATTGTGAGTAAATGCGGCACCCATCTTGTGTACAACTTTCTCATGTCCAAATTTTCAGGCTGTATGCAATGTACACTTTTTGAAATTCCTATGATATCTGCTAGCTCGCGCGCTTTCATAGACGGTCATCCAATACCATTTTGTGGATTTTTCTTCACAATTTCTGGAGTGGTCACCTCAGTTGGTCGATCAATGCTATGTTCGTCTTGGCAACTCGTACGGCCTCGCTTAAACTCTGCCACCCAATATTTTACTGTTATAAACGAAGGAGCAGACTCCCCCAGAGTAGATTCTAGCTCATTTTAATATTAGTTGGACTTAAGACCTTTCAAATGAAAGTATTGTATCACATAACGATGACCAGTTTTATCCATGTTTACAAATTCGCTGATAACGTTCACTAATGATGGTTGCTTAAACAAATACCAAACAATGTCAAACTTCAGCTTTATAAGTGTGGTACTTTCTACCATAGTCATTTGTTTGGAACAACCGCCATCTATACGTCAGTTCGGGTACTTCTGGGATTGCCTGATAATTTATTTCATAAATTATAATTTTTTGTAAATGCTGTAATTAAGTTTTTCAATTCATTCTAGTTACGAGTGTAAGCCAATAACCATACGCACATTATTTTTAAATTTTTATAGTTTGGCCATATCGGTTTATGCGTGCGCACGTCGACATGTTGTTCCTTTGTCATCCCCTTTTGGAATGCTTGCCCGTTACCACTTCACTGAGTGTTGCATTGTTGCATAATAAGCTTGGCTGTATTCCTCGCCGTTTGCACCAAAGAAGAACAGCGTGCTGTTATCCGTTTTTTGTCGTCTGAAGACGTACCAAGAGCCGAAATCCATCGAAGACTTTAGCAATATATGCGGTCAATGTTTTACCCCGGCGAAATGTGTACGAATAGATTGAAGAAGTTCAAAAGTGGTCGGACAACTGTGAAGGACGAGGAAAGAGCAGGACGTCCATCCATATCCTCCAGTAACGCCAACCTTGACCAAGCCCATATCCTGATCCAGAGAACCGATTTTTTTGACTACTTAGATGCCTTAAGACGCCGCGATTCATCACAGACCAAGACGTGAAGGAAGCTGTGCCTACATGGCTTACTGCTCAGCCGAAATGCTTTTTTCTGAGGGCATCAGAATGCTTTTGTAACGATGGACTATGTGCAATAAGAAACAAGGGAGCTACGTTGACAAATGAGGTAATTTTTAGTTTATATCGTTATAATAAACTTAAACGTTATTTGCGGATGCTTATTAACTTACCTTGGTAAACGTCTTGAAACCATTGCTGAGAGTTTCTGTACTAAATTTCAACGTTGTATCACTCATAGTTTCTGCAAAAAAAAGGAACATGAAGTTCTATTTAAAAACACTAACCTCAGGATTCATGAAAGATACTAATCAGACATACACAAAATGTATGCTGTATACGTATAAATATGCATCCAAAAGGTATACATGAACATGAAATTTGGTGAGCTTATCTACAATAACTGAAGAGAAAATGGTGTGTTACTAAAAAGGTATACCTTTGCTTCTTTCAGTCACTTATCTCCAAACTGAAGACCGTTTACAAAACACAATATTTTAATTTACCTCGAGGTTGTAGAGAAGACAGCTGATGCTGCTGTTAACGCTTCATACAAGGAAATTCCCGAAGGCAGAGTGCTAAATTAATAATTTGTAACACTAAGCAGAGACATTACTTCTGGAACACACACTATAGCATATTATCTCGACAAAACAAGAGACAGTCATTACTATTCCCATGCAGCCAGCTCGCTAGGCGACTGAGTTGAATGTATAAGCAAATACTAGAGAACTGGGATGAGGCGTGCACAAAGCCGGCAAGTCGCCTGCAAACCACATTGCCCCTCCCACGGCGTCCTTTGAAGATGTGTCAACATTGCTACATTTGTCATTCATTGGGGAGGATGCCGCCGCAGAGATGTAGCACAACCATGGGACGCCGTTAAATTTGCAACGCATTTCTCACTTTAGAGCAGGCTCATGTAGGGAACACAAAAAATCAATTTGCCAGAAACCCTGTTTACCATAAGAATGAATCTGTCGCAAACAAACGAATGTTACACATCCTTCCGCCTCGAGCAAAAAGAGTCATTGTTATCAAGTCGACGTGCTGAAGTACATACAGCCTCAATACGCTGTACAATATACAGCTGCGAGGGAAAAACCATTTTAAATGAGAGAAAAAGTGGCAGCGGCGCGAGAGAGAAACAGATGCTTACAACTAAGCACGCCTCCAGAATTTCGTTCCAGAATATTTCATTTACGTGCCTCATGTTTTAACTTGGGCTTTTTGCTTTAATATGAATATGCTAGTTTATCTTTGGTCATCATATATTACAGTGCGGTCGTTTTATGGCGAGGCCACGGATCGCGCGTATGCGTGCTCTACACACTGTATATTACAATGGAAGTTTTTCTTCCCGTAACTCCAGCATTACTTACTTACGAGGGATAGTCACATGTACTATGAGAAATAACCTTGTTATAAGTTTTGTCCATATGCGTGAAGACATTTCTGTCATTTTCGAATGATGTTCATAATTTCTGTTTTTACATTGTGCTTAGGTTTGTTTATCGTGTGGAGATTGTTCCTAAAAACATTTTTTTTTTAGAATTACCACAAACGCAAGGGACATCCAGAAAGTAAAGAACAATTGCACGTCACGCTCGGTGACCGATCTCTCTCCACCGCAATTGCATGCACACTAGTTAGCTCCTTACTTCACCTCAGTGTGAGTCGACCTTTTTTGTTGTGAGGTCATGCCTGTCTGTTCTACAACATATCCAAATGGTGGGATGTGATTCATTTTTTGAATGCACAAATTTCGGTCAATAGAAATTTATAGGCAAATAATGAAAGTGTATGGTGATAAGCAATGAAGGAGTCTTCAGTGAGGAAATGGTGCATAATGTGTAAACCAGGAACAACCAGTGTGTACGACGATGACCGGTGTGGGAGGCTATCACTCATTACGAATGAGCTGAAAGCAAATGTTGATGAAAGGATTGAAGATATTCACTTGTTTCCGAAACTGAAGGACTTTCTGGGTGGAAAAGTGTTTCCAACCGATGAAGACCTTAAAGAGGCAGTGACAGTTTTTGGTGGTAGAAGAGTATAACATCGGCATTGCAAAACTGGTACCACGTTACGATAAATGCTGCATTGTGAAATAGAATAAGGTACTGTATCTTTGTAAATAAAATTTTGCGTTGATATCTTTTGTTATTATTTGTTTATTCCAAATCGTTCTTTACTTTCTAGATGTCCTTCGTAGATTCGCCAATTTTGCCCCTGAATTTCCTGTCCCTCAATTTTACCTCCGTTTTCATTTCAATTCACCTTTTAACTGCTTTGTCTGTTTCAATCCTTGTAGTTCGAGCTGTTAAATTCCCCTCCATACCTAGCCCTACTCCTAATTCACGACCATTTCTTACAGCTGTGGCGGAAGTACCTCCTTGATCTCCGTTGTTTTCTAGACGCTCTTGCCGGCTGCCAGTTGAAGAGCTGAGGAAAGAATTCCTATCCTATCTTGTTGGATAATAACTCTGGGGTTTTGTGCATGAAGGCAAAATAATAACAGATTTTCCCGTAGCCTTGATTTATTGAAGAGAATTATGTCTATTCAGGAAGCTAGCAGCTTTCTCTTATGAAGTGCTTTTTAAATCTTATAGCTTAAAGTTCCCGCTATAATATTATGTTATTCTTGAACCTAGCTAATTCATCACACGATCTTCACAACCACATACGCAGCATCTTCCACCTGGTTGCACAATTTAATTACATTGCTGATTCTAATATCGCTAGCTACGGTAGTAGCACACAAACTAATGCCAAAAGAGTATCTCAGAGAGCCGTGTAAACCCGGGACCTCTCTAACTTCTTATTTGTTTTCCATGACGCCAGAATTCGCGCTTTTATTCTTTACAACAATTTCCATTGGTTCTTAAAGTAGCGTTACATAGCATGACGACAAAAAGTGACAAATTTCTGAAGTCACGCGCCCTGCTGACATATCCGGCAAAACAAAATGTTTCTGTTCTTCTCTTAAGCACATGTTACCTTTTCTGTTTTACTAACACCCTCAAGTTCCAGGAAATGAACTACTATTTCTGTCTGTTTCTAGGCTCTGCCATGTTTGTCTATTTTCTGACGTTTAGCCTGTCATTTGTGCGCATTAGCGCGTATGTTAGGCTTGTCATAGATGGAGCATGGGATTTCTCGGCCAGTGTATAGCGAAGGTGTTTTTTAATATTTGGCTATCGTTATCCCTTTTGTATATGCAACGAAATGTGTAATAAAAGCACTTCTGCAAACTTATATCTCCATCAAGGTAGTGCATGTGACCTAAAATTGTGAAAAATTAAAATTATATTCTGTACCGTATACATAGTAGGTAGAGAAGGTATCGCATTCCAACAAGTAATTCGATACCGAGAATTTACCCTAAATATATGTTTTGAGGGTCCTTGCATCCAAAAAGGCATTTTAGAAAGAGGTCCACGCGCACCCGTGAATGTGTGTCTGTGAACAGGATAATTCAAAAACGAAAATGATAAATAGCAAACTTGGTATTTAGGTTCAGTACTTTTCAAGGATGCGACTCCGAGATATCCATTATTAATGGCCAGAATTGTTCATTACATAAGTCATTGTTTTCAAGTCTTCTCCAGTTTCAGTTGTTTCTCGCGATGTCGTGGAAAGAGTGTGGAATTTTAATGCCAACGCATGGCGTCCAGTTCTAAAGCATTTGACTATCCCTGTCCCCTTAACAAAATGTGTAGTACAACTAACACTGGAAAAGCTTATCTCGAAAAACTTCGTTTTTTTTCTTTGACTTGTTATATTTATATTACCAGTTAACTAAGATTATGAATGCACAGGTTCTTGTTTAATAGACACGCCCTGCTTCAAACCTTGGTTTCTCGCAAACGCACTTTCGGTAAAATGCTCCACACGATGCAATGTTTTACTAATTCGTTTAAAAATGTCGTATTGTTTCTCATTAGGGTATATTAAATAATATAACCAAAAAAGTTTTAAAACAATGCTCTAGTTGTGAAAAAAAAAGATTAGATTTGAAAAATCGATAATTTTGGAAAGTATAAAATGCAGTGATTTTTATAAACTATTTAGGAGTTATATAAGTAAACAAATATGATAGATATTGTTATAAACACATTTACTGTAAACTCTGAATTTTTATATGGATGTTTTTAAAAGTAACTACATCATGTGAAGAAATGTCATTAGAAGAATAGGTTTAAATAAAAACGCAAGATAGAAATTTTAAGCATAGAAAAAACATTAATATTATTATTTGTAATGACTAGCGTTAACTTCAATAGGATATATTACATGTTCTGGATTTTCCATTATTCAGAGATGGATTACCTTAACTGTGATTTAGAAGAATAAGGATTTGTAAGAATAGTGTGTAGAAGAGTGGACAGAGAAATTTATGCAAATATAGCACATAATACATTCTTGTTGACCCCAAAATGTGCATTATATATGACATCTGAGTATCGAAATTTTGGTAAAGAAAGTTAAACATTATTACTTTATCTACTGTGTACAGGTTCTAGGGAAAGTATTCCACCAACTTTCGATACCCAGATTTCACTGCAATTACATGTTTTGAGCCCCCTGTATCCACAAAAATTGTTTTAAAAAAAGCTCAGTGTGTGTGTGTGTGGACAGCATAAGTCAAAAAACAAAATGTTGGATAAAGACCAAACTTGGTATTTAAGTTCAATATTTTCGAAAGATATGGTATGAAGATTTTCAAGAAAATCCCCCATCCCAAACTACCGTTTATATGGATTTTTTTTAAATTTATTATTTTATAAAGAAATAATCCAATGATTTTGATTAAAATACCTTATTTTACAAATATTTACATGCCACACAAAATGTATATCTTGAATTTTCTGCTAATAGACTGTGAAGTCCTCTTCATTAGGAAGAAAATTTGTATAATCTTATATACCTGGCAAACGTTAAGCGATAGGCAAAAGCCTACTAAACAAAAAATGTAAATCTCTTTAAATATTTCAAATAAATTTTTGTTTTTAGGCGCAACCCATTTCTCAGATATCCCATATTAAAGCTTCAAATTGTTAGTTTTTTGGTCATTCTCTTTAAAGCCCTTTCAACATTCAATTGTTTCTCACGATTACATGGAAACAGTATGGAATTTTAAGGCCAGCACATAGCATCCACTTCTTAAACATTTGACTATCGCTTTTCCCTTTGTATCTATAACGGAATGTGCAATGTGGCTATTTCTGCAACGGTTTACTTGGATTAAAAGATATAACAAATTCTGATGTGTTGCACTCACATGACTTTCTCTACTCTTGTACGAACTATTTCTACAAACGCTTATTCTCCGTATACTTCATGTTAATCGAGATATCGAGATGTTAATTTTATTTATAATTTTCTTGTTGGTGCAAGGGGAATATGGTTGGCTTCAAGTGAAAGCTGGTTGCTATGTGAAGCATTCCTTCTGTTAACGTGCCCAGAACATAAAAAGGAATAACAAATTCGAATTTGAGAAAAAGTATAGGTATTGCAAAATTGAAGCAAATACAGAGTATTATATCTGAAATGGTTCACTCCACGAGACAAATCTATATGACACAAATTGTGTGTTTTAAAGAGATCTACATTTTTTGTGTACAAAAATGTCGTCTATCTCTTAAGGTTTACCAGTTACCAAAAGCTATTCGCAATGAAGAGGACTTTTGGGGACATTCCCAGAGAATTCAAGATATGCATTTCATTTGTCATGAGAGTATCTAAAACATATGATATTTTAATCAAAATCGTTAGAGCTATTTTTAAGAAAATCAAATTTTTTGAAAAGGTTTCCATGTAATCGATAGTCTAGGTTGGGGGGATTTTCTTGAAAGTCCTCGTGTCGCATTGCATTTTTGAAGGATACTGATCCTAAATACCAAGTTTAGTATTTATCCCAATTTTCGTTTGAGGTATGCTGTTCACAGACACACACACACACACACCACAAACACACACACATAGTCTTTTTCTAAAAATGCTTTGGTTGGTATCAGGGGACCTCGGAATATTTCCGGTAAAATCTCGGTATATAATTTTTGGGTGGAATGGAATACTTCCCCTACTTTACGTAGTACAGAAATTAATAAGCTTTAGTAAGAATGGCTTGTATACTCAGTAATAAATGTGCATTTCCGATGTAAACTTGGTATCGAAATCTTTGGTGAAAAGGTTAAGGTAGGTAGGTACCTACCTACCTACCTTAACTTGAATTTAGAAAACGGAGTTTAAAAAAAATGGTACACACGCGCGCGCGCGCGTGTGTGTATGTATGTATGTGTGAACAGCATAACTCAAAAATAAAAAATCGTTTAAACGGCAAACTTGGTATTTAAGTTCAGTATATTCCAAAGATACGACAAGATTGTTTTCCAGAAAATCCTTCCAGCCCAAACGATCCTTTACATGCAGGATTTATCGAAATTTTCAATATGTTGATTACCTAAAAAATGACTACGATTTTGATTAAGGTATCATACATATAAAAGACATTTACATGACAAACAAAATGCATATCTTGAATTCTCTGGTAATAGCCTGTGAAGTCTTCTTCATTCGAAACGAATTATGTATAAACTTGTATAACTGGTAAACGTTAAGCGATAGACGGAAACGTACCACACAAACAATATAGAGCTCTTTAAAATAACAATTTATTTAAAATAACTTTTTTTCTGGATCAGCTAATTCTGAGAAATCCTTTATTAATGATTCGAATTCTTCAATACGTAGCCATTCATTTAAAGTGTTGTCGATTTCCAATTGCTTCTCGCGATGTCATGGGAAGAGTATGTAATTTTAAGGCCAGCATATAACGTCCAGTGAACATTTGTCTAGCGCTGTTCTATTTGTATTTATAACGAAATGTGTAATGCAACTATTTCCGGAGAGGTTTATCTCGATTATGATAAACTTTAGAGGGTAGAGAAAGTGATGTTGTGTGAGGCAGTATTTTTAACACTTATAGATTTTAATCAAATTATATAAATATAAATTTGATAAACTGCCCACTTTAAAACAATATGTGTATGTAACAGTATCTAAAAAGTATATATTACAGTAATTGTATATGTTTATATTATTGTATCCATGTGTAATAATGTTATGTGAATGTATTACGTAATTTAATAATGTAGGAGCTGTGAGAATAATAAGTTAAACGTTGATAACAATGAGGTAACCTTGAGCAATAATAAGTAAGGAAGTTTAAATGCTACTAGTCATTATTAAAGTAGCAATAATGTAAATTTTGAGACAGTTAAAAATGGCCATTCAACAACCAGAAAAAACTTTAGTTAAACGAACGTATTCTATTGGAGTAGGATTAGCCAATCAGAGACTTGAAATACAGAAATTCACAAGTTTAGATTGTTGAAATCTAGTCAGTTGCCTGCAGACAGTGATAGTAACAGGATGGATGATGCGTCCTCGAGAAATATAATACGTATTCGTGTGAGACAAAAATAGTATATATATATATATATATATATTAACAAGTACACGTATTAAATAAATGAATCTCACAGCTCTCGATATCAGTGAAGTGCTATTTAATTTGTATCAATGATTAATAAAAAGGAGTGAATTAAAACTAAAAATATGTGTAAGCCTACATTCTTTTCGCATCACGCCCTGGCAAGATATCCATGTCTCTAAAATAATACTCACGCAGCCGAGACAAATATAAATCTATAATATTTAAAGAAACAGCTAAATTACAAAGCTATTATTTTTAAACTTGGAGCAAAGGCTACCTGAAAGTACATTTGGGGCGAAGGCTACCGGAAACTGTTTACTATACGTGCGGTTGCAACTACCACAATTTCGGCTCACCAACAGTTGAAATATAATACAATACAACTACATCTCAAATCGGCTTTGCCATACGTGAAACAATAACCTTCCCATATTGTAATTCATTTGCTTCGTTAGATTAATTTGAAGCAAAGCATGCTATAACAACGCTAGATTTCACTTGGTAAAACTATTACTACATATACGTTTGCTTTCCTATGAGGTTTGGCTGTGCCACAGCCGTTGCTAGGGATTTCTGCACGCGGACAGAATTACATATGTCTTTGCGAGTTTAATTAAACTCTAAACACCAATGAACGATAGGATGTTGCACACAGATTACTCTAGTTTATGCAACACCCGTACAGATCCTTTATCAGAGGTTCGACCCACATAATTTGTCGCCTCGGAAGTGGGGCATCGCACCCCGAAGGCAATCAGGATCTCCAGGGTGCGAAGCCGCGCCTTCTGTTTACGGCTCTGCGGCAAGTGATTAATGTAATCGTCCATCTTGTCCGCACTCACTAAATGATATATTACACACACGGCTGGTACGCCGTATGCTGGCTTCCAGTGGCGGATTCGCAAAATCAGTGGCGTCAAAACAGCGCACAAAAGATACTTTTCAAGTACACTTAGTGTTTTGATAAATAAATAATTTCGTAATATAAATACCTTTCATCTTAGGATACTGTTAAGTTGAAATTCAGTTAAAATTTAAAAATAAAATCTATTTTTATATTCAAAAAAACCCTTGTACCTTCAGCTTCCATTACATACTATGATTTTTGCTCTCAGAACCATTTTATAGCTTCAATATGTGACGAATTAAATGCCCAAGCGTGTACACAACCTAATAGCACGTATTTATATTTAGTTCACTTTGGTTTCTCTTACACTTTTGCGAATTAAAAATCTTCCATACCTATTTAATCAAGTGTGTTCAGATCTTCAGCAGAAACTCTGAACGAATGAAATTAATATATATCTGATGTGATACATTCACATGACTTTCTTTACCCTCTATATCTATTGAAATAAACCTTTTCAAAAATTGCCAAATTACACATTTCGTTATAAATACAAAGAGAACAGCGACAATCAAATTTTTAGGAACTGGACTTTATATGCTGGCCTTAAAATTCCACACTGTTTCCATGCAATCCCGAGAAACAACTGAAACTCTATGCAACACTAAAAGAAATATAAGTATCGAAAAATTCGAGGTTTTAATAAAGAATTTCTCATTTACGCTTATGTACACAAAAAACTTATTTTAAGTGAATTGTGTTTTTTAAAGAGATGTACATTTTTTGTAGTGTACGCCTTCGTCTATCGTTAAAGTTTACAAGTTATATAAAATTCCTTCCGAATGAAGACTTCACAAGCCTTTAACAGAAAATTCAAGATATAAATATTATTTGTCATGTAAGTATATTTCATATATGTTGTTTTAATTGAAATCGTTACAACTATTTTTAGAAAATCAATATTTTTGGAAAATGTTCCATGTAAAGAGTTGGGGTGAGGGTGTTTTCTTGAGAATCTTCATGTCGACACTTGGAAGACACTAAACTCAAATACCAAGTTTGGTATTTATCCGACTTTTCATTTATGAGTTATGCTGTTCACAGACTGACAAACATACGGAAAGATTTGCAAAAATGATTTACTGGGATTTAGGGCTCCCCAAAACATGTATTTCCGGTGAAATCTTGGTATCGAATTTTTGGGTGGAATGGAATACTTCCCCTACAAGCCTTTTTCCCCCTACAGGTTTAAATTGATCAGAAATGATAATCAATTCCACCACTCAGGATAAATTGTTACAAAAATTATACTTAAAGGATTAAAACTTTTTCTGAAAGAATCAGAAGAGTGGAAACATTTCTATAAATCAGTTTTTACTTTCTCCACTACTTATAGTAAGTAGGGGAAGTATTGCATTCCACCCAAAAATTCGATACCGAGATTTCACAGGAAATACATGTTTTGAGGTGCACTGAATGCATATAAAGCATTTTTGGAAACACGTCCGTGTGTGTGTGTGTGTGTGTGTGTGTGTGGTGTGTGGTGTGTGTGGTGTGTGTGGTGTGTCAGAAAGAGAGAGATACAGGAAGAAACGTTTTAACTTATTAATAAATGGAATATACGCCGTCACGTTTATGTTATTTTCTCTAACGTAACACTTTTGTAACATTCGGTACTTAAATTACAAGTTTACACTGGTCCAAAGTTTAGGTTTTCAGTTATGCTGTTCAAGGAACCTCCATTATGTACTTCCTGTGAAATTTTGACATCAAAGTTCCTATTTATGCTAGGTACGCAGTCGAAAAACTAAAAGCTTTGTGTTGTTTTAATATTTTCTTTGGTTTTCTTAAATATAGCTTACATTTCTATTTACTTTTATTCCTGGTAAAGAGACTATTGTATTGCATTATTTGGGAATTTCAGAGGTTGGCTCTTTATAACAAAGCAAAGAAGTTAGTTTTCATTCAGCAACAGAAGACTTTAGATATTCGCTGAGACGAAGATGATCTCAGTTCATGGCCGGCCCAGAAGCCATTAGGTAATGTAATTGGACTTAGTGGGATAGTAAACTGATTAGACTAATAGGGCATATTCATTCAGTTGAGATTTTCTAAGTCTTCCAACAATACTGGGTCGTGATAACGTATAAACTCGTATTTGTTGGGACGCGGATGTACTCCTGTCTTCTTAATTGTGACATTCCCTGTTGTTTTCTCCTCTCGGAGAATACAGGCTTTCAATGATAACGTAATTAGCAGCTTTGGAGAGGTGAGGAGCCGCAAGCACTTCCCTTAAGAGATGCAGCGTGTCTATATGCATTAAGGATCAGATTCTGTGCAACAGACAGGTCCATTACCTGTTACTGTTCATCCATTTTGTGTTGCTAAAACGATCAACATCAAGAAAGCATGCGAAAGCCGAAAACGGGGTTCAAATAGTATGGACGCCTCATAAATGTGATGGATTCGTACTCTAAATGCTCTATAGAAAACGGAAATACGATGAAAATGTTAAATAAACCAAGAGAAAACAAACTTATATGTATTTTTGTAATTTGAGTCACAAAGTATATGATGTGTTACATTCACAAGACTTTCTATACCCTGTATCACTTATTAATAGGGCCCGGATTTTTATGTGGAATAAACCTTAATTTTAGGTTCTTATATGCTTAAAATAATTTTTTTTAGGTTTTCGTTGATTAAAATAGTTTCTTTATGTTTTGCTTTGTGAATCAATACAGGTATCGATTTTCTTTTTCTGGTACCTATTAAGATTTATTTTTTGGCTTGTAGTAGATAGTTGCATACATTTTCAAATTTTCTGGAGTAAACGATTTCCTATTATAACGTAACACATTCCTGTATGGAGAAAAGGTTCTTTGAATGGAACATGACGTCATTGGAGCGTAGAAATAGATGCCAGTGGAGCAGACTCTAGGGGTAGTTTTCCTGTATCCTTTTCTCCCTGTAACTGAATTTATGATTTTCACATCTTCAAAACCAGAGTTTCGTTGAAGGATCTTGTGAAACTTCAAGAACATGCAACTCCCACTGTCCAGGTATTTATTTACTTCAAACATTGCCAATGATATCTAGAGCATCTTTCGTTGACAAAGCTGTCCTTTCCAACCGGAGAGTAGCTTCTGGTATAAAACAAAAATGTGTTCTAATATATGTAAAGGAAGCGTTAAGAATGGGGCACTCGAGTGATTTCTTAGCTTTGGCAATGCAGGAAGCTTTTGTTTCATCCAATTCATTGACGACATTTTTAAAGTATTTTAAGCGATCGTCATAGTAAATGGCAGCAGACACCTAAGTTCCCAAGCGGGTAAGTATCGGCTCAGGTGGAAGAGGGGTTGCCGGTAATTTCTCTTTGAACAATTGTATACGTGTTGGGGCTTTTAAGAAAACCTTCTTGACCAAAGATATCAGGTTGCTCACATAATTGTAGCGGCTTCTAATCTCCTCCGCAAGGTGGTGCAGGCCTCGGGCCAAGCATGTAACACGTAGCATGGTCGGGTGGAAGGACTGTCGAACACCCTCCCCCCGGGCTTCAACATGTAGGCAGCACTATCTGTCACTAACAAAAGTGAAGTGTGAGTCTGCAGCTATCCACTTTTTCAATAAATTTGATTTAGGCATTGTTTCATTATACAACAATTACATTAGAAATGTATTGCAACAATCAATCGCCACACTTTCTGCCTGTTGTACTCTCAGTGAACGCTTGGAGGCGCTTCACCTGAGCTTCTATCAGCTGCATCCAGGTGTCACCACGTCACATGTGTTGCGTTTAACTAAAGTAATTTGAACTAATGGCTATAAGTGCTGGAAATAATTTTACAGTTTCAATCCGAAAATAGCATTCTACATTTCAAAAAAGGGAAAACCGCTATTTAGGTTATTTTAGGTGTCAGCCCCTCATTTAGGCTGTTTTAGATGTAATGAAATTCACATATTCTGTTCCAGGAAGTGTGAAACCAATATATATCTTGAAATGTATTAATTAAATAGTGAGGAGAAATATAGGTTAAAACCTAAAACCCGGGTCCTACTTATTAATGAGATAAAAGCTTATCTTGCTTATTTTTCTGTATACTTCATTTTAATCGACATTCAGTGCTGCAGGAATAGCTACATTATCAATTCAGTTATAAATGCAAATGGAATAGCGATAGTCAAATAAACGCTTCAGAACTGGGTACTACACGCTGGCCTTATATTATTTCCATGCAATCGCGAGAAAGAACTTAATGTCAACAAAACTATAAAAGAATTACAAAGTGTTGAACAATTCAAACCATTAATGGCGGATATTTAGGAAATTGTATACGCCACAAAAATGTTATTTGAAATAAATTGTTTATTTTAAACAGATCTACATTTTTTGTTAGTGAGCTTTCATCTGTAGCTTTACCTTTACCTTTACCTTTATACAGTATTATACGAAATTCCTTCCGAATGAAGAGGACTTCATATGCCATTCCTATAAAATTCAAGATATGTATTTCATTTGTTATGTAAATATATTTAATATATGCTATTTTAATAAAAATCGTTAAAGGAATTTTAGAGAAAATCGAAAACATCTAAAAGTGTCACATGTAAGCGGTATTTGGAGATAGGACCTTTCCTGTAAATCTTCTTGTTGCTCTTTGGAAGGAGCTGAACTTAAATACCAAGCTTGGTATTTATATGACTTTTTGTTTTTGAACCATGTTCTTCACATATACACGGGCGCGGACCGTTTTCTAAATTTTTTTTACTCAGGAACCTTAAAACAGTGTTTCCAGTGAAATCTTGCATTAGAATTTTTGGGTGGAATACAATACTTCCCCTATTTACTGTATTTAGTAGAGAGTAAGGATCTATTCTTTTACAATCAAACTTTTGGTACCTACTTTTAAATTATTTCCATGTCGTTTTTCCAAATTATTCTACAAAAATATGTGTTCTTCTGCCTACTTCTTCTTAAAGGTATAAGTGTCAACCGGAATGACTTCAGTTTGCATTCTGTCATGGCTACAGCGGAATTAGCACAACCTAGGAAGACAGACCGCGTTTAGAATGCAGGTCTCTATAAGTTGCCCTTGGTATTGCATGCATTTTACATGGTCTCGCAAGCTATAAAAGACTGATTGATTGTCCCTTCAAGAATATATGAGAAAAAGAGGAGAATTCGAATTAACAACAGTGAATACATACAAATTTCGAATGTCATAGATGTTTATATACAATATAAATTGTGTATTTTAATGTTATTTGCATTTTTTCAGCAATAAGGTTATGTTTTCCTAGGGATATCATATAATACAAAATTCACTTGAATTAAAGAAGACATCAAAACTATTTTAGACAATCCGAGATAAGTGTTTTAATCTTACTTTTAGTAATAATTCAAACAAACCATGTTTTGATCAAAATCTTTATAGTCATTTTAATAGAATATTAAGTTCAGTTTTTAAAGGGTTTTTCCTTTTAGTTTTGCTGTTCAAAGCCACAGATATAAGCGTTTATCGAACCTTTATGAGACCCCAAAATGTGTATTTCGGTAAAATATTTATAGACTTGTGGAATGGAATGCCATAATTCTACTTACCATAAGTAAGTGACGGAGAAAGTAATAAGCAGGCATGGAATTCATAAGCAGTTGGCTTCAAGTTTTCTGCACTCAACCACAAAGAATATAAACAGGAGCGATCATTAGCCACTGATGGGCAGGTAAACATGGTCTGGTGAGTGCTGTCTGCAAACGCTAACAGTCTATGCGAGGAATGGGGGTGGTTTGTTAAGCTACGACGTTCAGAAACTGTTCAACATCACTTCCTTTTGTCCCGTCTGTAATGGAATAAACTATAAAATGAACTTACTGTATTGAAGCAGTAATTGTATAAAACAATTGCAAGCTGGGACTCTTTTTTAGACATTGTATTTTATTAGTATATCTAAGCATACTAAAACATATCAGAAGTTTGTCTTATTCGACGGAAGATAATTTCAAACAAGAATGGCTGGTAGGCATGGATTGGAAGACAGTTGGAAAAGCTAGGAATGGGAGATATTTGGCAACTACAAATGAAAAGTGATAACCGATTCTGGAAGCTATTGAGAAATAGGATAGGAGGTATAGAGAAGCAAGAAAACTGGGTAAATCGTGAAAATGAAAATCGGATGTGTTACACTCACATGACTTTTACTGCTCTTGTACAAACTATTTTTACATACGCTTATTCTCCATATGCTTCATGTTAATCGAGATATCGAGATGTTAATCCTTTTGCTAATTGTATTGTAGATGCAAGGGGATTTGGTAGGCTTTAAGCCATAGTAAAATATTTTAACAGCTGGTTGCTAGGTGGAGTATTCCACTCTCCATTACCAGGATAAAAAATCTGATGTTACACTCACAAGACTTTCTCTACTTTTGTACAAACTATTTTTACAAACTCTTACTCTCCTTCTATTTAATATCAATCGAGTTAAACATTTGCAGAAACGATCTTTTGACATGCAAAGATAATTACATTTTGCACATAGCGACCAGTTCTAAAAATATTTTACTATCGCTTAAGGCCTACTATGTTCCCCTTGTTTTGTACTTGCAAGGCCACTATAGAAATACAGTAGCCTTTAAGCACAGACATATCTCTTAATAGCTGGTTGCTATGTGCAGCACCATTCTCTTTGCCATAGATTAATACTGTTTGCATATCCAAGACAAAAAAATGAATAACGAATTCCCATTTGAGAAAATAAGTGTTGAAACATTTAAGGGAATAACAAGCAATAACTCGAAAATTGTTCACCCAACACAAAAATAATGTATATGACATAAATTGTGTACTTTATCGCGATCTACGTTTTTTGTGAAGTAAAATTTTGTCTATCTCTTATGGTTTACCAGTTATGCAAAAGTCGTTCACAATGAAGAATACTTTTGGAGACATTCCCAGAAAAAGAGATATATAATTCATTTGCCATAAAAATGTCTTAAGCTTACGGTATTTTAATCAAAATCATAGGACCCATTTTTGAGAAAATTAAAATTTTAGAAAAAATGTCCCATATAAAGTGTAATCTGGGGTTGGGGAATTTTCTTGAAGATCTTCGTGTCGCATCTCTGGAAGATACTGAATCTAAATACCAAGTTTGGTGTTCATCCGACTGTTCGATTCTGAGTTATGCTGTTCACAGACAGACACACACAGGCCATGTTTACAAAAATGCTTTATATGCATTCAGTGCATCTCAAAACGTATATTTCCTGTGAAATCTTAGTATCGAATTTTAGGGTGGAATGCAATACTTCCCCTACTTAGTATACGTAGTAGAGAATGTAAAATGTCAAGTTTATATAGGACAATGAAGAGAGATCGGGGAGAGCTTATGTTGACTTATATATCAGACAGGAAAGAGGTTTAGCATGGGTAAGAAAAGGGACAACGTCCCTTAGAGGGTTAATAGGGAGTGAATCGGGAACATGAGACATATGTGGAGAAAAGGAGAATAAGATACATTACTTGGTAGAATGTAAACAGAGAAGTGGGACAGGATGTTTTGGATCTAAAATGGGGTATAATGAGCAAGGAAATGGTAGATATAAAAATACTAACAGTCAAGAGACGAAAAGTAATCAAGGATATGGTGGAGTTTTCAAGGAAAATCAAGGTTGAGCATGGTTGAGAATTACCAAAAAAAAAAAAAAAGCAAGGGGAAAGGAGCGGAAGGGCAAGAAAAAGGAGAATAAGGAGACAATAGGAATCAGGGAAATGGAAAGGGAAGGAAAATAATAAGGTGTAATTGAAAGCCCAAGTGCAAGGTTGTTAGGCGAAAAATAGCTCTTAAAACGAATGACAATCCGGCTTAATTTGTACTAGAATATAAGTAGCTTTATGAATTGATACTAATGTATTTAATGTTGTTGTATCAGGTTTGATGCATATAAATCCTCTGGTTAAACACAGGAATCCTTTGCTAACCTTTAGCAAGAATCAGAAATATTCTGACAGTATTCTCACATAGATATAACATTGGCTAAAGAATGAATCCTTCTTGAGCGAGATGGCTTAGTTAGGTTATAATTTCCTCGATGTAATTTCTGAATTTGAAAGACGACTGAAGTTTCACTTCTAAAGTGAACTTAGAAGTTCTCAGAAAAGAAGAAAAAAGTAAGAAATAAAACCAAAATAAACTTACTGGTATTGTAGTCGTCGCTCCTGAGACGCTTATTAAGTTTAAAACTTCGTTTTCTGAAGTATTCTTTGACTGTATTCTTTGTATTCTTTGACTGAAAGCCTTGTGTATTGCGCACTGTGGTACTTTTGTATTTACTTATTCCCTGTTTCTTTTTTACGCTAGATGAAATGGAATGTGGAAAGGATACTTAGAAGTCCACAAGGATAGAGTCAAAAAAGTTAACTTCCTAATAAGCACCTGTCCCCATACCAAGCGAGGCAGCACCGTGGTATCGCTTGCTACTCTCATTTTTTGGGGGTTTTCCCAGGTCATCTGGTGAATACTGCAGTGGTTTATTTCAGCCCCCGAGTTTCTTCTCTCTCCATTTCGTTCCATTCATCATTTCGTTCATCCTTCGTCATGTTAGGTCTGTTAAGGGGTTGCAAGCATCGGCGATGGTGTTTCGGTGCGGCGTGGCGGTGAAAAAGAATGGTCTTTATGGAACTCCATCTCTCGGCTTTCGGCTGCTTGCCGGGACTAACGGACCGCGCTTTCGGAGCGGGGTATTAGACCCTCTGTGTGTAGCGGGGGTCTTCGGTCTGCCTGTCCGACTATCGGAGCGTCTCAATCTGGAAACTGTAGGGTCTCTGTCATAGCTGTTTCGTGGTTCCGGTCGTCCGGTATCTTTTCAGCTCCCCCTCCCTCTTGGGAGCCCCCCTTGTGGTGACAGGTAAAATAACCTCATTAAGCAGTGCCGAGTATCTTCTGATTATCGGTAAAAAACGATAAAGCTGTCCTCATGTAACCATATAACTAATCGTATGTTTTAAGTAGCAAAGAATGCAATAAGTAATTAAATAAGTTGCATTAATAATTATTCTTTATGCCTCTTGCTGCACAATACATTTTACTGTTTTCTGGAATATTTGATCTATGAATGCCTCGCACGCAATTTACATACGCCTAAGGTAATGGGATAAGCTAGTATCGCATGGTTCCTCAACATATACATTACGGCACGAGAAGTATTCCCAAAATGCCCATCGCTCAGTAGCAGCATACACAGCCATTAATCTAATTGCCTATAACCAAAATTCAGAAACACATTAAAAGCCCATACATTACAACGGCCCTACGTGACCAAAGAGTAAAATAGCATACATTAGAACAACAAAATAAAAAAAAGTCTAGAATGTTCCCTTTAAAATGTGGCTTCAAATAACAATGACAAATTAACACCACATCTGGTTCTCCATTTGTGCCCCATGAAACATTAAATAATTTAGAGAGACGAACAGATAAAAGTGAAACGACCAGAAACACCAAGAACGACTACATGTCTTTGGAACGAATTCACCATAGCTATTTAGCGAGTCGCAGACAGATGAAGGTTCGGGGAGCAAATCTCAGAACTAGGCAGCTGTACTCCGTAGCTAACCTCGGCGTAAGGCAGATATGCCAACCAAAACAAAAGAAGACTAAGTAGCGTTCATAGTTTTCACCTAAATCGTACAAAATTGGCACAGCTGAGCAAAAAGCAAAAAGAATATTTTCGGCGGTGTAAGGATATCATGCCGGTAGAACACAACCAGAGTAGCAAGAAAGGTTAACATTCACAACTTCTCCAAGAACAAAATATTTTACAAATATATTCTGCCAGAAAGTTATTTACGACAAAACAAAAATCCGCTTAAAATGCTCTTATAATATTTTCCATAGAATATTTTAATTTAATTCCTTTTGTATGTCAAGTTCCGAGTCTGCATTAAATCTACTATTAAATGTTGCCAATAACTGATAAAAGTTTTCAATGAAAGTACACCTTGACTTTACAGATGTGTTTTGTTGTTCCATTGCTTGAAGAGAAGCGTTTCATAGGCTGCAGAGGCTAGCAATTGCCCGATGTATTTACAGAGGAAGAAAAGGAAAACGTTATGATACAGATTTTTGCTGTGTCTTTTAAGTTATATTAGATAATGTGTAACGGAGTAATTGCCACTAGATTTTCAGCTTCTATAACAGCACATACTCAGTATGTGAGAATGCAGTGGAATCATGTCAACATCACTTCTCACATAACCCCATATTGGGTTATCTTTCAAAACGTTGGACAGTTCAGCATCAAGTCATTGCAGCTCATACTGTGACTGTTTCTCATTTACAGAATGGATTAATGCAGGAGAACATGTAAGTAAATTCGGGGAGTATATTATTATTATTATTATTTATCATTATTATTATTATTATAAATGAAAACAAAGAAAAAGTATTTCACTTAATTTAGTTATCACTTACATGCATGTAGGAAATGAAACTTTATGATATTATAAACCTGCCCTTGTTAGTTACTTACCGTGAAAGTAATGAACGCTCTCGGGAAGGGACAGTTCTGGTAACGTGAACCAAGAGGATATAGCAGAATTTCATTCACCCTTACATATTTAGTAGGCTACGCTTATTAATCATCATAAAGTTTCCAGTTCAAATAGAACAGCATCTGATGTGTTACGTTCACGTGGCTTTCTCTACCCACAATCGTTTATTTTTGTATGTAACACGATAGCTTATCATTCTACCTCCTTTATGTTAATCGAGATAAATATTTGCAGAAATAGTTTCATTATAGATTTAGATAAAAGGGAGATAGAGCAAATGGAATCAATAGTAAGTTGTTTAAATGCTCATCCCTGTATTCTAGCATTAAAATTCCATACCCTTTCACGACATCGCGAAAAACAAATGAATAGCGACAGCACTACAAAAATAGCAAATTATTGGAAAATTTAAACTAATAATGATGGATATCTTTTTCACGGCTGATGCCTCAGCAAAGTTACTTAAAATACAATGTGTGTTTTAAATGGTGCTTCAGGTTCCATGTACTAAGTGCTTGTTTATTTCTTAAGCTGTAAACAAAATTATAGAAAATTACTTTCGAATGGAGGGAACATATCAGGCTATTCCCAGAGAATACATGATATACACTTTAATACACATATAAATGTCTTAAATATATGGTATTTGAAGAAAAATCATATCAGCCACTTTAGAGAAAATATAAGATTTCGAAAATTGTCCCATGAAAGGATTAATTTAGACTGGGATATTTTCTTGAAAACCTGCAAGATAAATGCCAAGTTTGGTAATTATCGGACATTTATGTTTAAGCTGTTCACACACACACACACACACACACACACACACACACACACACGCGCGCGCGCGCGCGCGAACTTAATTTAAAATTGTTTATTGAATTCAAGCGGTGTCAAAATGTCTATTTCCCATGAAACCGGATGAGAAACTTTTGGATGGAAATTTAACATCTATTTCCTCTACCTATTAGGTAGGTGTTAGAGAAGCTAAAATAGCTACGTCTTATTGACGTAATGTCTTTTCTTGTAGCGTGTTTATATTAGTACGTGTACAGCCTTATACTGCAATATGTATACAGGTGAATCACCTAAAACTTGCACCGCAAATATTTCGGAAATGGAAAGTTCTATTGATGTGCAGTTTTCAATGCTTCGATTGGTAGTCAGGGGCTCGTACATTAAGCCTATAAACAGATTTCAATAATACTGAGAAAGTGTGTTTTTTGAGCAAACATGCAATTTTTAAACGGAACAATGCCTAGTTACATCAACAGAATAAAGATAGGGTAAATTAGAATGTCAATTGTCTTTGTTGCAGGATTCTGGTGCAGGTGGTTTATAAGTTTCCACCCCGACAATTGTTTGTCCCATTCAAACTGCTTAGTTGCTAGGTACGATGTTGTTATGTTTGTTTACATTGTATTTTATCAACCTCTTCTACCAATTACGTGAAAGTGGTACTGTAACACCTAGAAAACATAATAGAAACAAACAAGTGACTGAAGAAGAGGCATAAATTTATGTTTTCGCTGCCGTTGCAGTAGATCCACAAATTAGTTCCCGCAAAATCGCACGTGGAAGTGGCATAAGTCAGGCTAGTGTACTGCGCATTCTCCATCGACATAGGTTCCATCCCTATCACATCTCCCACCATCAAGAGCTGCATGGAAACGATTTTGAGAATCGTGTTAACTTTTTTACATGGGCATTAAGATATGATACTCCAGATTCATCATGTATCTTGTTTGGTGATGAGGCAACATTTACTAATCATGGCCAGGTAAACCGCAGAATCATGCACTATTGGTCTGTTGACAATCCCCGTTGGCTTCGTCAAGTGGAACGTCAGCGTCCATGAAGTTTAAACGTGTGGTGTGGGATAGTGAACCATCAGCTCATAGGTCCATTGTTCATAGAAGAAACAATGAACTCGCACTCACAGCCTCCTGACAGACCATCTGCCACAGATGCTAGAAGATATTCCTTTGCAGACTAGGAGAAACCTGTGGTATCAACATGATGACTCTTCAGCCCATAGTGCACGAAGTACTATAGCTTGTCTTAACGGATTGTTTCCAAGTCGTTGGATTGGACGAAGAGGACCTGTACCTTGGTTGGCCCGTTCACCGGATATGACCCCTTTAGACTTTTTATCTGTGGGAAGGATGAAAGACGCTGTCTACAAGGATGTACCAACTGCGCCAAACGATATAAAACGACGATTACTGCCTGCCTGCTCTGAATTTTTTTGCTGAAATGCTAGAACGTATGCAGCATTCTTTCCATAGCAGACTGTGTGCGTGTATTGAAGCTGCCGGTGGTCATTTTGAACACAACCTTTGAAGAGTTATGTTCTCTTTGCTTGTAAGAATCCACAGAAGTATTGGAATTCCGTTTTGCTTTTCTTTAGTTTGTGCTACCACAGATGGTACAAATCTCGATGCGCAAAAGTTTCAAAATAAGATTTCTCGTAAAACACTTGCACTAGAATCTTGCAACAAACGCCAGTGACATTCCAACTTACCGTACGTTTATTCTGTTAATGTAACTGGGCATTGTTCCATTTAAAAAGTGTACGTTTGGTCAAAAATACACTTTCTCAGTATTAACATAATCTGTTTATAGTCCAAATGTACAAGCCCGTGTATACCAATCAATGCTGTGAAAACTGCACATCAATAGCACTTTCCATTTCCGAAATATTTGCGGTTCAAGTTTTAGGCCCCCCAGGGGATCACCTTATGTGAGTACGGATGTTGGCGTACCCGGGGGTTCCCGAGCCAATCATCGCCATCATCATCCTTCCACCCCCGTCCGGTCGAGGTGGGTTCGTTCTCGTGACCGGGGGACACAAGGTAGGCTCTCGTGCGTTCTTAGCATTACATTCATACCGCGCCTCGCCATCGTTTCTTTCTTCTCTTCTCCTTACACACATTACGCCCCACGCCCATTCATTTACACATCTCTGTTCCTTCTCGCCGGCCTACGTTGCGTGCGAAACGCCCACACAGTTTTAGGTTCTTTTATCTTTCTTTTAATCCTCCATAGACACAGCCTGACGGGTACCCGCGCACCAGGTGCGCAGCTGGGTGAGTGGGTAATGGCGTCATCCCCACCACCCGGGGTCGTCATGTAGGGTTTGTGTTCGTATCCGCTGTTCAACTGCAGTCCCGCGGGGGGGCCATTGCATGAACTGCTAACTTCTGACGGCGATTGGGTCCCTCTGTCTATGTTCTGGGAGGTGTGACCCTGGGGTGAGTCTGGTATAGATAGGCCACTCACCCAAGCCGGGGTAACGCCCGGGAAGTCCGAGCCCGAGGTCGGAGACGGTTGCAATGGTGGAGGATTTTTTCGCTATGGAGCACCCTTTCTCCATTGTTAACAACAAGCGCCGCAAAGTTTTAGTAACAGAAGTAGCACCGCCAACAGCTGGTTGTTACTTAGTGATTACCCGTACCGAGGAAGGTCAAACTTTCGAGAAGGTGAACCCTTTTGTTATCCAAAAGGGCATTGATTCAATTGCTGGTCCGGTTCTTTCCTGCACTCGGCTTCGTAATGGTTCGTTGTTAGTGCAAAGCAAGTCCGAGGCACAAAGTTAGTCCTTGTTGAGCGCCACGCTTGTCAACGGTTATCCCATCCGTGTGGAGAAGCACCGTACCTTGAATTCCTGTCGAGGCGTCATCACCACCCATAGCCTCGATGGTATGTCGGACGAAGAGCTAGTGGAATATCTTTCCGACCAAAAGGTAACGGCAGTTCATCGAGTGCAGGCTAAACGCGACGGAGTATTGGTACCCACTCGTACCCTGTTTATAATATTCGATGGCGTCGATCTGCCCACGAGCATTTCCGCAGGGTACGAACGGATTTCTGTGAGACCTTATATTCCTAGACCTCTGCGTTGTTTTAAATGCCAACGTTTTGGGCATACGCAAGTCTCCTGTAAGAGTGCCGTTAACATCTGTGCAACATGTAGCCAGCCCTCACACGAAGGTGCCTGTTCAACAGCCCCCGTCTTCGTCAATTGCAAAGGGTCACATTCTGCTTCCTTTGGTGACTGTCCGCGCTTTTTGGACGAGAAGGCGATCCAGGAGATCCGGGTAAAGGAAAAATTCTCCTTCGCCGAAGCCCGGAGGCGTTACCATGCGCGCCAACTCCTGCGATCTGGTACATTTAGTTCTGTTGTTGCCTCGCCAGTACCCCGGAAGGATGCAGAGACTCAAACTTAGACCATGACTGCATTGACCCCCACTACCACCCGGCCGTCCAAGCCTATTACTGTTACCAAGCCCTATAAACCTGGTCCAAAATCTATGAAGTCACAAGCACCTGAGAAGAAATCGAAGCAGAAATATCGCTGGGAAGATTTTTTAAAAGACCCTCCGCGTGCACGCGGCAAGCCAAGTTCACCTTCTCCTCCTCCTCCTCCTCGGACAAGCCGCGCTCAGCGGCCCCCTTCACCCATTGCCACCCAGAACCGATTCTCGGCGTTGGAGTCGGTTTCTGGCTCTGAGCGTGTGGGTCCTCCCCTCGAGGAGGCTATGGAGTCTGACCAACTCCATACAAAAAGGCCGAGCCCAAAGGTTAAGCAAAAGATTATTTTAAGCCGCCCTTCTAAGTAGACAGTTTATCCCTTTTATTCATGGCTATCCTGAGCTGGAATTTACGTGGTGTTCGATCGCATAGGGCGGAACTGCAACTTTTATTGCGTTCCCATTCACCTATGGTCGTATGTTTGCAGGAGACCAAGCTTCGCCCTCAAGACCCTTTCGATCTCCGAGGGTACACTCCGGTTCGCTACGATCTTGAACCGGAAGAGGGCGCTCCTGCCCATGGAGGTGTCATGTTGTTAGTGCGTAACGACTTTTATTTTCGAACTCTCGCTCTTACGTCCGACTTGCAAGCTGTTGCCGTTAGACTGCAGTTACCCGGTTTTTTCTTTTCTGTTTGTTCTGTGTATTCACCTCCATCGTCTCCCCTCGCTCCCGCGGACATTCGAGCTCTTCTGTCCGCTCTCCCAACACCAGTTCTTCTGTTGGGAGATTTTAATGCCCATCACCCACTATGGGGTTAGCCAAGGACTTGTGCGAGGGGAACTCTTCTTTCCGACATTTTCTACCAGTTCAATCTTTCAATCCTCAATACAGGTGAGCCTACTTTTATTTCTGATTCTTCTGGTACATTCTCACACCTGGACCTTGCCGTTTGCTCACTCCAGCTTGCTAGTCGTCTGCAGTGGAACGTCGTCGCTGACACCTACTCCAGCGACCATTGCCCCTGCATCGTTTCTCTTCTGTCACACCACGTACAACATTCCAGAGTACCTACCTGGATATTCCCAAAAGCCGACTGGAGTTTGTATTCCAGCCTCGTGCATTTTGACGACCAGCCCTTCACCGACATTAACCAACTAGTGCAGTACCTTGCGTCTACTATTTTCTCTGCTGCCGAACGCGCAATTCCCCGTTCATCCTCTCAACCTCGGCGAATGCCTGTTCCGTGGTGGAACGAGGATTGTCGCGACGCCGTTCGTGCTCGTAGGACTGCACTTAGGGTGTTTCGGCGCCACCCTACACTTGATAATTTGGTGACTTTTAAACAATCGCGCGCCAGGGCTCGTCGCACTATTTAGGATAGCAAGAAGGCGTCATGGGCTCGTTTTGTCGAGTCTTTTAATCGCTTTACGCCTTCATCTGTTGTTTGGGATAAACTTCGTCGCTTCTCAGGTAAAGTGTCGCATTGTACTGTTTCTGGCCTTCAGGTTTCTAATGCCACCATAGTGGATCCGGCTGCCATCGCTAACACTCTGGGATCTGCCTTTGAGGCGGTTTCCAGTTCAGACCATTATTCCGCCGGCTTACGCTCTATTAAAGACCGGCTGGATTCTGCACCATATAATTTTCGGTCTGCTAACACTGAATGTTGTAACGAACTATTTACAATGAGGGAGCTGGAGCACGCTCTTCATTGCTCTAGGGATTCCGCTCCTGGCCCGGATGGCATTCATGTCCTGATGTTAAAGCACCTTTCAGCCGACAGTAAACTCTTTCTCCTACAGGTCTATAACCGTATTTGGCAAGACGGCTTTTTTCCTTCCGTTTGGCGCAAAGCCACCATTGTCCCTATACTTAAGCCTGGGAAGGATCGCCAACTTCCTTCCAGCTACCGCCCTATCTCCCTCACCAGTTGCATTTGCAAGGTGATGGAGCGCATGATCAACGGGCGGTTGACATGGTGGCTTGAGTCTCAGAAACTTCTAGCAAACGCTCAGTGCGGATTTCGTCGCTATCGCTCTACCGTCGACCATCTGGTGTCCCTGTCGACGCATATTATGAATGGATTTCTGAGAAAGTGTCAAACCGTGGCTGCGTTATTTTACCTGGAGAAAGCTTATGACACTTGTTGGAGGGGCGGCATTTTACGTACACTTTACGCATGGAATATCCGCGGTCGTCTTCCCAGATTTCTTCGGGAGTTTATGACGGACCGCGTGTTTCGTGTACGTGTGGGTTCGGTTTTATCTAGTCGTTTTATTCAAGAGAACGGAGTACCGCAGGGCTCGGTACTTAGTGTCACACTTTTTGCAGTTGCTATCAACCGCATTGTTGATTGTATTTCACCTGGCATTTCATCGTCCCTTTTTGTTGATGATTTTGCCATTTATTGCAGTTCACGGCGGACTTGTCTACTCGAACGCCGTCTCCAGAGCTGTATCGACCGTCTCTACGCCTGGAGTAACGCCAACGGCTTTAATTTCTCCGCCGAGAAATCCGTCTGCATCAACTTCTGGCGCCGGAAATATTTCCCTCCGCCCTCTCTCCATCTTGGGCCGGAGGTGCTTCCGTTTGCAGACGAGGTGAAATTTTTGGGGTTGATATTTGATCGAAAGTTGAGCTGGACTTCTCACGTATCCTTTTTAAAAGCAAAGTGTGACCGTTCTCTTAATATTTTACGTGTTTTAAGTGGCACATCCTGGGGAGCTGATCGGACCGTCCTTTTGCGTCTTTATCGCTCTTTGGTCCGATCCAAACTTGATTACGGGTGTATTGTCTTTTCATCGGCACGTCCATCTGTGTTACGTCGTTTGAATCCCATTCATCATCGTGGTATTAGAGTCGCTACACGGGCCTTTCCAACTAGCCCCGTGCCCAGTCTTTACGCTGAGGCTGCAGAGCCTCCGCTGTCCTTCAGGCGTGAGCTGCTCCTGTGTAGCCATGCCTGTCGACTCTCTAGTTTGCCTGACCACCCGTCCTTCGCGGCATTTTACGAGGATTCACTTGACCGGCAATATTTAGTTAGCTCCTCTGCTTTGCTCCCTCCAGGGGTTCGATTTCGTCAGCTTCTTCGGCATTTGGATGTTACGCCAGCGCCGACCCTTTCAAGGGGGAAACGCGTTTTCCTCCATGGTTGCGAGCTGAGGCCCTCTGTCACCTTGGGTTATCGTCGATGCCGAAGAGTGAGACCCCTTCTTCAGTCTTTAGATCAGCGTTTTTAGAACTTCAGTCGCAATTTGGGGACTTTGATTTTATCTTTACTGATGGATCTAAGACTGATGCTGGAGTAGGATGTGCCTTTTTTGTGGTGGAAATAGTTTTACGTTTCGTTTACCTGGACAATGTTCAATTTTTACCGCCGAACTTTTTAGCATTTATCAATCTGTTTTATACATTCAGCGGCACGACTTACGGCACTGTTTTATTTGTACGGACTCTCTGAGTGCCCTTCAGAATATTAATGCGCTGTACCATTACCACCCACTCGTACAGCGCATTCATGACCTGCTCCACTCGCTTGGTGTCTCTGGCACCAGCATCTCCTTCATGTGGATCCCAGGTCATGTGGGCATCTCAGGTAATGAGTCTGCCGACGCCGCTGCCAAATCGGCGATTTTATTACCCAGATTTTTTACCTCTGTTGTTCCCTCGTCAGATTCGTGTGTTATTTTACGTCGCCGCATCCTCTCGCGCTGGCTCGATGAGTGGACGGCCCTCCGGGGGAACAAGTTGCGGGAGGTTAAGCCTTTCCCGTTGATCTGGGGTACCTCTTCTCGTTCGTGTCGTCGGGAAGAGGTAATTTTAGCTCGTTTACGGATTAGACATTGTGTTTTTAGTCATAGGTATTTGCTCAGTGGTGACCCCGCACCACTCTGTGGGCAGTGTGATGCGCCCTTAACGGTGTCAGGTTTTAGCTGCATTGCGTGCTCGTGTGGGTCTGCCTGTTGGGCTAGCCAACGTTTTGGCAGACGACACGCGTGCTGTAGAATGTGTTTTACGTTTTATTCATGACAGTGATTTTAATCTGCGCATTTAATGCGTTGAGCGTCTTTTAGCTTAGTAATTTTATTCTGTCTGTTTTTATGGGGACACTAATCCCCAGAGGACAAAAGGCGTTCATGTCCCTCGCATTCTACAGTCCTTGACACGTTTGAATCTTTTATTGCCTATGCTTTTAGTGTGTTAGTTTTTGGCATTGTTGTATTATTGTTGTTTTAAATTTTTGGACATCGCGGGTTTGTGTCCCGTTTTTTAATTATGCGGTTCTTTTATATTTTTGACTTTCTATTTTATACATTGTAAGGGCGCTGATGACCTTAGCAGTTTAGCGCCCTTAAACAGCATCTCATCATCATCATCACTTCAAGTTTTAGGTGATTCATGCTGTATAAACTGTGTTGATATCAAATATAAATTAAAAGAAGGGTACTGATGTATCATGTCAATCATTTCCTTGCTATGGTGTTCCGTTATGTCGTCTAGAAATTACACTGCACACATGAGCACACACTGTCACACAGATCGAATGAGGCTTTGATTCATCGTCACCATGAGCCTCAGAGACCCCCCAGATTATCAAAGAAAAATTCACTATTCAATAGTTGTAAACATTAGTAACCTTCTACTGTTTTGTAAATAGAGAATCTAAGCTCAAGAGTTATACAGTTTGTAGTATTTTACTTACAGAAAGTGGTGCTGATAAAGGCAATATGAAAATTGAAATTGTATAATTTTGAATGTGTCTGACTTTATTACACCGCATTAAGTTTAGCTTGACTTTAAATTTATCATCCTAGAAGCCTTCATTAATCAAGCGTTATTGTGATATACGCTTACCCCTTAATTAATGTGAGATTTATGTGCTTATTGGTAAAATTGAAACTAGAGTGCAGTACACATAGTCTTCCATCAGATTGCATGTTCCTGCTCGCATAGCCGAAGGACAGATTACGTAATGATTTGCACACTCTTGAGATAGCGGTCTCTATGGTTGCCGTGTAATAAAAATTGAAATATCGAAATATTGTTACTATATCCATCGTTTGGTATTAGTTTGCAAAACCGAAGAAAATGTAATGTAAAGATGTAAAAAAATATCACGTGTAAATGCAGAAGTGCAAATTCAATTAGGGTGGGGGTGGGTGCAATGGTTTAGACAGAATTTTAAATTAGTTAAAACCTAAATATACCATTATTTTGTATTTAATTAAATTTTAAGAAAACTCAGAAAAACCTGAAGTGATACATTCACATGATTTTCTCCATTTAATATTGAATTTATAAACTTATTTTTCTATCTACTACATTTTAATCCAAATAAATCTTTGCAGAAACAACTACATTACACATTTCGTTACAGATTAAAAGGTAACAGCGATGGTCAAATGTTTAAAAAACTGGACGCTGTACGCTGACCTTAAAATTCCAGATTGTTCCCATGCAATCGCGAGAAACAACTGAATGCTGAAAGGACCTTAAAGAATAACCAAGTAATGAACAATTCGAACCTTTAATAAAGGTTACCTCAGAAATGGCTTATGCCACAAAAAAACTTATTTGATGCAAATTGTGCATTTTAAGAGAGATCTACATTTTTTCTGTGGTACATTTTCGTCTATCGCTTAACATTTAGCAGCTGCAAAAAATTGCTGTAAACTTCTTCCAACTGAAGTGGACTTATCAGGTAATTCCCAGAAAATTCAAGATAAACATTTTATTTGGCGTTTAATCATCTTCGATACATTGTATCTTAATCAAAATCGTTATAGCCATTTTTTAGAAAATTAAAAATTTCGAAAAAATGTTCCATGTAAGGAGTAGTTGGGGTGGAGCATTCTCTTGTAAATCTTCGTGTCGCAACCTTGGAGGGTACTGAATCTAAATACCAAGTTCGGCATTTATTCAACTTTTTGTTTTCGGGCTATGCTGGTCACATACACAGAAAGACGGACACATATACACGTATTGCTTCTAAAAATGATTTTTTTTTGGGGATTCAGCGGGCCTCAAAACATGTGTTTATGGTGAAATCTTGCTATTAGTTTTTGGTTGGAATACAATACTCTCCCTACTTACTATACGTACATAGTGAAGAAAGTAATAAAATCGTTTTACTTAAGCATTTGTGTTTATCATCACTAACAAACCTTGGGTCTAAAATTCATATCATTGTTTTTCCTAAGGAAAATTAACTCAATTTTCGCTAATAATAATAGTAACAATAATATCAATAATAATAATAATACTTATGAGGTTAGAATCGGAGAACGGTTTCAGCATTGTGGCCACCGCTAGGCCTAATGAACTTCTGAGAGGAAGAGAATAAGGCCAGATGCCAGAGAGCATGAAGGGCATTCAGATCTGATGGCGGCAGGCAAAGCGCAGCAGGATCCATAACGTTTCCAGATTGAGCAACCCGGCTACCCTCACGGACAGTTCAGGCAGAAGTTCCGTGCTATGGAGGAAACAGTTTTCTCCTTACAGCACACCTAGCATATGCGCCACACACCAACGCCATCTGCCAGGCACTGAAGTCCTGAAAGATTAAAGTTAATGAAATCAGAGGATATGGCAGACAGGAAAATTTGTGGTAATATATAACCCACACCATCATTTGCCCAACCTAGGAAAAGCACGAACAAAATCTGATATGTTGCACTCACACGACTTTCTCTACTCTTGTACAAACTATTATTTTTACAAACGCTTCTTCTCCATGTACTCCATTTTAATAGATATAAACATTTGCGAAAACTACCTTATTGCTAATTCTCTTGTAGGTGCAAGGGGAATATGATAGGTTTTAAGGGATAGTCAAATCTTTTGCTATGTGGAGCATTCCATTCTCTTTGCATGTTCAGGATATAAAAGACGAATAACGAATTCCCATTTGGAAAAAATTATAAGTATTAAAAAATTGAAACAAATAATAAGGGATATCACGTAAATGGTTCACTCGACAATATATATATATATAGTGTTTCAACGAGATCTATATTTTTCGTGTAACAAAACTTTGTATATCTCTTACGGTTTACCAGCTATGCGAAAGTCATTTACAATGAAGAGGACTTTTAGGGTCATAACCACAAAATTCATGCTATAAATTTAATTTTCTATGAAAATATTTTAAACATATGATATTTTAATGAAAATAATTACCGGCATTTTTTGGGAAAATCAAAATTATAGTCCTGGGTGGGGGATTTCTTGAAAATCTTCGTGCCGCATCTTTGAAAGATGCTGATTCTAAATACCAACTTTGGTAATTATCCGACTTTTCGTTTTTGGGTTATGCTCTCAGATACACAGATACACAAGGAAATTTTTCTAAAAATGTTTTTATGGATTCAGGGGTCCTCATAACATGTATTTCCAATGAAATCTCTATATTGAATTTTTGGGCGGAATGCAGTACTTCCTCTACGTATATACGTAGTAGAGAAAGTAAAAAAACGTAATGTCAGAGTGGCCGGTCCAAAGGTATTGAACCTGGCACTTCGGAATGTGAGGCTCACACATCATCCCTTGAGCTATTCCGTTCGGTGTGATACAGTTAACATATCAAATAATATTCAATAATAATGTAATAAATAAAGTTTTTGCAGCTTTCTTATAATAAAGTTCACCTTGGTAGATGACACCAATGAGAGACATGGAAAAATATTTCTGTTACAACTCACCGCATTATTTATGAAATGCATACTGCTCGGCTTGTAAAAGTTGTAAAAAAGAATGTCGAAAATAAAAGGAGTCTACTTCTGAATATATAGGTGTCTTTGAATTGTTAGAAACTTATTGCAATGATTACACTAGTCCGCACTTCAAACTGTTTGTCAGATGATTTCTCAAAAGTAGGTGTTCTTGAATCAAGTTTTTATGCTAATTCCAGAAATAACTTCCGTTTTTTTTCCATCACGTCAGGTTTTTACACAACATAAGATCTAATGTTTTCACAATTTTAGTAATGAGCGTAGAAAAGTATTCAAATACCATTTCACACAAGGTAAGTTTTTATTCAAGAAACATTTTAAGAATGCTCTCAAGAAATCCCCTAATTTATTTCACGACTACATCTTAACAAAACAAGAAGCCAAAGTGTTTCATTTAATTTTTTTCAAACTCTCTCTTCTTTGACCTCCTTGCAGATCCTTGAAGATGACGGTCCCTCCTCAACATCCAATAGTAGTCGGCCATCATACTTTCATTCCATCTCCCGTGGTGGCTCCTCTCCATTTCCTTAATATCTTGATGAAAACGTTCACCCTGCTCTTCAATATAATGTTCTAGATTTTCTGGAAAGTAGTCGATATGTGAATACAGAAAATGCACCTTTACACTCATGTTACAACCCATCTTCTTGAAATTTTCCAACATTGTTTCAACAATGGCCTTGTAATTAGGATCTTTTTATTGCCTAAGAAGTTTTCAGTAACTAATCGGAAGACGGTCCATGCTTCTATTTCTCTCTCATTCTTTATTTTCTCAAAATCTTCATCCTTCGTCAATTTCTTTATTTGAGGACCAACAAATATTCCAGCCTTTAATTTGTTTTGTGTAATGAAGGGAAATTTCTTCAAAAAGGTACTTGAAGCAGGGATCAAGTGCAATTTTATGTGTAGTAGTGGAAGCAATATCTATATCTCTCTATATTTTTGAAGTGAAACTGTGAAAAAAAACTGTACGTGATAGAAAAAAAAACTAAAAGCAGTTCTGAAATCAGCATAAAAACGTGAGTCAGAATCGCTTTTTAGTTTTCAGTCATCCGATATCATGCAGACTAGTGTTATGTATACAAATACAGAATAAACTAACTCAAATATAAATTGTTTTATGTACAGTCTAAAATATAATGGATATAATTTTTAATACAAACTTCAAAGAGTAATTTTGCATTAACAATAAAGAAACGTCGCTAACATAATACAATTATTCTCATGCCGCCACTGCAAATGCTCTTATGAAGTCTCGCACTATAAGCTTAAAAGTTCTGTTGCGCAGTCGGTGCTTTACTGATTGTTGATCCCCTCTGATCTTTGTACAACTGTAAACAGTGGCATACGCAGTGTGTGTATTGGGGGGGGGACTGTAGCAGCTGAAACACACGTGGTCGCATTTATCCAAGTGGGGGGATATTAACTGTATCACTGAGCAGTGTATACTGACTAAATAAAGGATTTGATGGGTGGACATGACGAACAAACAACGTTTTAAGTATTTATAGAGTCAAAAGGCAAACAGGAGTACGTAGAGACCAAATTCCCCAGCCAGGACTCACACCCAACCAGGTGTGCTAACCACTAGACTACGGGGAGACTCATTCACTTCACTACAAATGCCGGGGGCGCTCTGTAACCAGCTACAGGTTTGGACGCCTGGCCGGGCTACCGGAAGTTCTCTTGGCACTAGGAGGCACGCTCTCTGTTGACGGAGTCAGATATCCATAGCCCTTTAAATTCAAGCCTTCAAGGCTTCTCATACAAATTAAAACTACAATAACCACATACCTTCGTTACAAAAGTTTGTGGAACTTATTTTCTTATGCCTCCACACATCTTGCACCTTTTAAAAAAAATTGCATTAAAGCTTATTAATTCCACATGTACATGTAAATAAATCCATGCTTCTTCCGTAAGAAATTAAACAATGGTGAATAGAGCGATTATTAACGTTATCCAATATACAATTGCAGAAATTAACTCTACTCATATTAACGTGTGATTGCAATGTCTGAACTACGTTTATCTTATAGATTTTTAATTTTAAAGATTCAGTGGTAATGTTAGTCGAGATTTGCAAAATGCCTGACTACTGTGTAGACTTTCTCAGAGACTTCTTTGGGTTGCGTTATAACTTTTCTCGGATGTTATCGAGTTCTTTCTCTGTAAGAACACGGCGATTTACTTTCGGTTTTTATCAAGAATACATCCGGTGTCACTAAATCTATTCAGAAGATTACGAAGCGTTTCTGTATGAGGTGTACGAATAGGGGGCAATTTGTCTTTAAATCACAATCTTACCTCTCTACAAGACTTGTTGTCATATAGGAATCGTATAAAATTCTATGTGCCTGAACAAACCTTTTGGCATTATAAAAACACTAACACGCTATAACACCGAATACATTATCTCATCCTATCAACCTCTGTACAGCACAGACGTTGCGTTAACTTATTAGCTGGCACACGTAGAGAAGGGAAAGAGGAGGAGAAATTGAACCGACTAGCAATAGAGCAATGCAGGGCAAAAATTCCCCGTAATACCGCCACGCGTCAAAACGAAGGCTCTGCTAGCTATCTGGGACTTTTTGAGTAGTAAATTGAAAGGAAAGAGTCGTTTAATCAATGTTGCCAACCAACGTATGGAATGATAATTTTCCGAAAGAACGGATTATATTCCCTGTCATCCCTGAAAATGTACCAATGTTTTACTATATTTAGTATTTGCTGTACAAGGTGATACCCTGTTTTCTAAATCAGGCCCAGCTCCTAAATTTGTAACGAAAGGTTCTCTGAAGTAGAGTGCATCGAAGTGATCGCATTCGTCCTCTCATTTTGCAATTCGCAATGATAATGCAATAGCCTAGGGACAGTCAGCGTAGCCTCACATGGAATTGTATTCTTTATTTTAATGATATGCCAAATTAGCTTTTTAAACCACTTTCTCACGGCCATTTCATCAGTTGGGCGACACTCCATACTACCTTGGCAATGTTCCCCCTCACTTTTTTGGTATTCTGAAGTTAACACGTAATTTACTATAAACACACAGGAAAGACCTAATACCTGGCTAGAATAAGATGTAAATAGCCCACTGGAAAATTAACAACACATAGTTCCGTACTGTTATACTCAATCAAATTATTAAAATGGTTTATTCTACTAGTTTTAATGATATTTGAGTTACGCACTGTAAAAAAAAAACTGGAGGAAAACTCGCTTTAGAGGTGATAGAATAAGGACGCGAAGGACTGAAATAAAGCCTTCTCCCAGCGCGGTACAGTGGTTTTGATGTTGAGAGACCTTTCTCCCAAGCAACTGAATTCAGCAGGCCTTCATTAAAACTAAATCTAATATGCTAACATGTCTAACACTCCATTCTATCTCTTGCTAAATCACAATGTTTACTACTTATCACATAATCATCAGCGTTAGGTGATTGATTCTCCTGCAACATAGTGTGATAAAATGTACATATATCGTTAAGTACATGCAAGGTATATCAAAGGATTATATGGGTTTTAAAATATATATATTTTCTGCGGTATACAATATAATTTTGAGCCATAGCACATTAAGGATTAACTGGAAAGTTTTAATTCTACATGCACAGAGTTTATTTTATAGCTGTGGCAACGAAACAACAAAACATAGTCACTTGCGCGAAAGAGGCTTTTTCTGTATTGAATTTTCTAAACATTCAATAGTTAAATTTCACCGAACGTATAGGCGAAGACTTAGCCTTAACGTCCCTTCCGGCACAACAATCGTACTCGCTTCAATTTATGCGTTATCGCAGCTTTTGGAGACATTCTACTGGTCTTCACAGGTGGAGTATCTGCAGTAAGGAGAAGGTGTGTGTATCTGTATACATTTTGGCGCATGCAGTGCCTTCCTGTTTTACGTGCACAATTCTAGATTATTCACATATGGATATATTATAATTCTAAACATTTGCTTTACCCTTCATCACATATGATAAACATGTTTAAATGTACAACTAAATAAAACCCTGTTTTGTACAACATGTACACGAAAAAATATTTTAATGACAACATAATTTTAAAGCCAATATACATTATACTTTTTACTCCCAAAGAGGACACATTAACTAGCCGTTATTGGAATAGTCTGTCGATTCCAAATATACAACTAAATAAAATAGATTAGTGCAATTTCTCCATGAATAAGTATGTTTAAGACAATACAATGCAAAAACGAAGTAAATTATAACTTCTACTCTCAAAGCGTACATTTACTTGACATTATTTCAATAATCTGCCCAATCTCCATTCTTGTGCAATACCCGATTTAGGCGCCTAGGCACTGAATCACAGGTGCTGTAAGAAATCTGGCCATAAACGCAAATGTTCCCATATTTCATGATAATGTTTCCAAATGTGACGAGATGATTGCAATAACGTCTGGTAAAGGCTAAATCTATACAGTGTTACAAATGCATTGCATACTGAAAACTCGTAAATTACGTTATGTTAACTTCCAAAGCTTTTCTTCAATTTAAGCTATGATTCAGCATTGTGTTGTATGCCGCGGAGCAAATACACTGTCGCGTGTGAAAATTGCAACACCAAGAAGGAAACGCATGAATTCAATGAATTTAATATCACAGGTTAGGTACATGAGAAGTAACAAATGATATATTTTTCAAATCTATACATGATCTTTGAGCCCTAATATTTAGTATTTGGTGTGGCCTCCATGTGCTGCAATTAGAGCTGCTATACGCCGTGGTATTGAATCCAAAAAATTCTGAATAACTTCCTGAGGGATTTCCCTCCACGCAGTTTGTATTCGAGCTCATAAATCCGTGACACTGGTTACTGAAGGACCGTAACGCACCAGATGCCGACCAACCATATCCCAGACATGTTCCATGGGCGACATCTCAGGCGAACGTGCAGGCCAGGGAAGCAATGATACCCGTCGCTCTTCGAAGAAAGCTTGTATATTCCTCGCAATGTGTGGCTGGGATTGCCCTGTTAAAATGTGGCCTGTGGAGATGCCTGAAGCAGGGGGGTTACCTCAGGTTCTACAACCACAGCTAGGTACCGGTTGGTGTTCAAAGTGCCCTCAATTCGTAGGAGACGAGGTCGTTTGTTGTAAGCAATGGCGCCACAATCCATCACACCTGGTGTTTATCTGCTATGCCGCTTAACAATGCAGCCCTCCAGGTTGCGCGCACCACAGTACCGCCGGACACGTATGCGGCCATCGCTGTAGGACACGTTGAAGCGGGACTCGTCAGAAAAGACTACATTTTGCCACTCAGCACCCCAGTGACGGTGTTCACGTGCCCATTACAGTCGGAGGAACTTGTGGTGTCTGGACAATGGAAGCTGACGTAATGGCATGCATGCAACCAGTCCAATCTGCAACAGACAGCGAGAACCGTTGATGCAGACAAGTTCACGCCTGTTGTAGTGCTCCAGCGTCGAGCCAACAATGTGGATGAAGCTGCACGGTCCGTTATGCCATGCGGACAAGATGACGGTCATCCCGTGCTGTGGTTATGTTCCGTGGTCCAGTATCCGCTCTTCACTGCGTACGACCTTCAAGTATCAACGGTTTCCACACACGCATCACTGTCGTAGCAGCATTCCCTGTATGACCCGAAATGTCACGGTATGACAAATCTGCTTCCCGGAGACCGATCATTCTGCCCCGTTCGAACTCATTCACATGCCGATATGGCTCCCTTTGACGTCGACTGGCACTCTATTTGTATCCACCTTGTTTGACAGCTCTGCACCGACTACACTGGGCGCAACATTAACCTTGTCGGACCAACATGAGAGGGGTGTGCTCGACCTACGTCTACCCCATGTTTCTGCAAACCTTACTGCTTGCTCACTCCTCTAAACGTCCACCAAGTTTGGAGTTATTCGGGAAATTTTTTCTTCGTGTTGCAATTTTCACAAACGGCAGTGTATATGTTAGCCCCTAGAATCATTTTTGTGCAGCCTGTATGTTTTAATCCTCGCTATTGTAAAAGTACGGTATTCAAATGTTTAAGAACTGAACGCTATACTTTTGCCTTACTTTCTATGCAGTTGCGATAAACAACTGAATGTCGAAAGGACTTTCAAGAAATGAAAAATTCCAACAGTTAATGAGGGAAATGCTTATGCGACAATAAAGTTATTTTAAATAAACTGTGTTCTAAACAGACCTACATTTTTTGTGTAGTAGCGCTTAGCACTTATACTCGTACAAGATTACACAAAATCCTTCCGAATGAACAGTACTTCATAGGCTATTCCCAGAAAATTCAGGATATGAATTTTATTTGTCATATAAGTATTTTTAATATGTGGTATTTTAATTAAAATCATTTGAGCTATTTTTGAGATATTAAAAAACTTCTGAAAAGATGTTTCATTTATAGGGCAGTTGGTAATGGGGGTATTCTAAAATTCTTTGTGTTACCTCTTGGCAAGAAACTGAACTAAAGTGCCAAGTTTGGTATTTATCCGACTTTTCGTTGTTTATTTATACTGTTCAGAAACGCACACACTCGGACCCTTTCTAAAAACAATTTATTGAGGAGGCTTAAAACCTGTATTTCTGGTGAAATCCCAGTATGGGATTTTTGGTTGAAATGCAATGCTTTCCCTGCTTATTATACGCAGTAAGAAAGTTACAAGAAGTGGGTGGTCAAAACTTCAACTTTCACTAACCGAAAAGATCTTTGCACTTTGGTTTCTTTCTGGTTCCTGCATCCACGTATAAGGCCCGCTTTGTAGCTGCAGCTTCTTCGTTTTAACAATTACTGGATTACTAACCCTAGAGGATTTCCTTCCAAATCCTCTCCGGAATTGCTTTATCTGTGTAGCACACCACTAAACTAGAGTCATTTTGAGAGCACTTTCCTTTATCGTGCATGGGGAAGCTGATTGTGCCACTGTTAATTCTTTTATAAGTGACCAATATGTTCTGCCTGGCTATAAATGAAGGACGTAGTGGTCACAAATACAATTTATTTATCGATTAAAGTTAAAATAAAAAGTAAGAATAAGAATAAACCTCTTATTTTAATTTTATACACTTTATACTTTCTATATTACTACCTTTAATAAGTAATTCCATACCAAAAATAATGCACGTTTTGAAACTCCTTGAATCCACATTTTTAGGGAAGTTCCTTGTGTGCGTGTGTTTCACATTACTCTGAAACTAGTGCATGCATCTACAGCAAATTTTCTGAGTATGTTTATTTTGACTAATTAACAGTATTCACTAAAGTGAAGATATGAACTTTATATTTTGTTTTGGAGGTAAAAAATATTAACCTTAAGATTTATGCATAAATAATTTAAATATAAATATAATGGTAATATTTCAGAGAATTTTAAGCCTGTATGTTTGGTACAATGCAATTAAAATACTCCCCAATGTATTAGAAATGAGAGAAGTAGCTACAGAAAAAGCATTCAGTTTTGCTTCAATTAGTGACTATTTTTATTTCTAATGTAGCATGGTTAAGGTAGGATTATAAGTTCTAACCCACCAATGTTAAATCTGCTAAATTCATGATCCATTATCTCAAACTATTTAACATGCAAGTCTGAGATTTTTGCAGGATGCTTCGAAGTACATTTATCTGTAATATTCCTTATTATTAAGGAGGATATTATTTTCTTAAGGGGAGCAATAGGTGAAAATGTAACCAAAATTGACAATGTCGCATTTTGTGTTTTTGTACCAAAAACTACAAGGTGGTTTTAAGTGCATATATACGGAGTTTTAAAGCATTACAGTGCCTGGAAGTTGCTCTAATTAGATACTATTTAAAGGTCTGCGCTCCTTAAATATCTTTGAGCAGGCGTGACAGGTGATGAAATTGCTGTATGAAGCAAAATATCTGCTTTTTTGCCGATTTTGGGGGATTTTTTCCGTAAAGGTTGGTTTCTGATTTGTCACTCGGCTACCGTGATCGGTATAACATAGTAATAGCAGCTCTACCGATAGAAGTCGTGTAACATAAAATATAGATGTTTCATATAGATGAGCCAGAAACAAGTGTAAATAATATAAATCATACCAGTGATGAGAGGTTAGATGAGCAAGAATGTGGCGTACAAAAGAAACATTTAAGGCAGAAACAGCTGGAGGATAATTGTGAACATATACCTGTTGTAAATAATGAAGAGTGTAAATATATAATGGTGGACACCAGTTTACTGTCATCATTGGTGAATGACCTGAAGTGTAGTGACCGCAATCAAAAGTATTTGTATACAGGGCTTGGCACTGAAAGGTTTGGCTTATACCATACATTAAAACTGATTTGCAGTACTTGTAGTGAAAAGGAGTACAAATTACACTCTAATGGACACTTATATGAAGGTCTGTGAGTCATTATTTCTAGTTAATTATACGCAAGCTATGAAGCTCATTTTTCCTCACTTTAATTTTTGCTACACTTTTATTCCTTCAAAACAAAATTACATCCACAAATTAGTTATTAGAGGACTGAAATTTTTACTGTACATTTTATAAGGCATAGCACAGAAACTGACGCATGTAGGATTAACTTAATACATTTTTGTGATAAAAAATAAAATATGTGAAGTAATTGCAGAAATGTTTAAATTTTTGCAGTACAGGTCATATTTCTTTTTAATTTCCCTTAAGTTATGATATTACAAAACCCATGCATCAAGTTGTTTAAACGAGTTTCTGGTGTAAAAAATGTAAAACTTTTTTTCAAAAACGTGTTGAGCGAATTTGATTTTGAAATTAGAAAATGTTTTGAAAGAAAATGTTCAGTAATTCAAAATCCAATTGACATACAAAATTGAAACTGTGCCAAATAGTTTCACATAGCACCCCAAATATGTGTAGGAAAAATTAAGTATGTAGCTTTAAATTTGTGCGAAATAGAAATTTCAAGTCACCTCCCATCAGCATACCACAATTTCATTAACATTTATCAAAATTTAAACCTTTTAAGTAAGTAACAATATGGTTAACATCAAACAAGATTCAAAATAACTCCAAGGGGTTGTTTTTATCACCCTAAAATTCAATTTATTTGTCTTAAATAGATCGTGAAGAAAACAATTCGTTTATTTCAGAAAATGTCATTCATAGAAAAAAAGTTTAAAACAAATATGCAGAAAACAAACCCGCATACAATTGCAAAGAAACAAACATGTCTTCAATACACAGAAGCTGCCATACTTGAAAGTGGTACCAATTTATAGAGTAAAACTTCCAGTAAAAGATGGGCTAAAGTTTAACTTGCATTATCTTTCTTGTCGACTGTTATTTATTACCATTAATTATGCAGCATAAATGGCGAAGGACAACCGGACGACATAAATTTGCCTAACTCAAAGTAGTTACTGAGTGGCTATTGTTCTGGTTAAAATAGAAGTGTTATAGTGATAATTATTAGTTGAGTCGGCTAATTATGAGGTCAAGTCTTCAGATTCCAGCTGCTGCATTTGAAGTTCTTTGTCCACGGTTGCTGTTCGGCTGATGATAAATATTGTTGCGCATGAGACTGGTTTGTTCAAGATAATTTACTTCAACATAACGCTTCCTTGAAACTGCTATACTTTGTCCACTTGACTCTTCTGTAATTCTTACGGTGCACCTTTTTATGAACGTTGAATTATTCCTCTGACGTTCGTAATTTTAACGTCAGGTGAATTAAAACAATACGTTCACTTTAAAGTGGTTATTTTTGTGTACGCGATATCCTTCGAATTACATCTTTACACTTAAAGTTTTGGCGCGGCATCTTTGTTGAGTTTCGCAGATTTAACTGGCAGGTGAATTTAACAGAGAGCGTAATTTGTCTTCCGGGCCTTAGCTTATATAGGATGATAGTAGTCATATTTCACTTCTAGTTTTCTGATTGGCTGACCAGTCGCGCAATTTCCCAAATTTGAGAAATCAGTGGGAGGTTTAGTTCCTCGCTATTGGCTTAAGACATGACTTAAGAGAATGGTGGCATCCCTGGCTTGTGAATTGGTCAGGAGTTCCTCTAACATGGCAACTTATGCTTTTCAAGTGTGCACTGTCAACAAAAGCTCTTTGTAATTTTTCGAAGTTTTCCCTCGCTTATGTGTGAAGCAAGCTCTTGCTCGTAAAATCGTTTCCAGTGGAAATATTCTTGTGTCGTATATCAGAAATATCGCTAACAATTATAGTAAACTAACAGTCACACAAATATAATTAACACTATAATTACACTGCAGTTTGTGAAAATTGCAACACCAAGAAAGAATTTCCCGAATAACTCCGAACTTGGTGGAAGTGTAGAAGACTGTGCAAGCAATAAGGGATTGCAGAGAGATGGGGTACACGTAGGCCGAGCAGAGCCCTCTCGTGTCGGTTCGACAAGGTCGGAGCTGTCGAACAATGTGGAAACAATAAAGAAAGTGCCAGTATGCCTCGTCGACGTCAAAGGGAGCCATATCGGCATGTAAGCGAGTTCAAACGCGGCAGAATGATCGGTCTCCGGGAAGCGGGTTTGTTATACCGTGACATTTCGGCTCGTACAGGGCATGCTGCTACACAGTGATGCGTGTGTGGAAGCAGTGGATAGATGAAGGTCGTACGCAGCGAAGAGCGAGTACTGGACCACGGAACATGACCACAGCACGGATGACCGTCATCTTGTCCGCATGGACATAACCGACCGAACAGCTTCATCTACAATGTTGGCTCAACGCTGGAGCACTGCAATAGGTGTGAAATTGTCTGCATCAACGGTTCGTTGCCGTCTTCTGTAGGTTGGACTGGTTGCATGCATGCTATTACGTCGGCTTCCATTGTCCAGAAACCACACGTTCCTCCGACTGCAATGAGCACGTGAACACTGTCACTGGGGTGCTGAGTGGCAAAATGTGGTGTTTTCGGAAGAGACCCGCTTCAACGTGTTCTACAGTAATGGCCGCATACCGTGGTGAGCGCAAGCTGGAGGGCTGCATAGCGGACAAACACCATGTGTGATGGTTTGGAGCGCCATTGGTTACAACAACCGATCTCGCCTCCTAACGATGGTTGTAGAGCCTGAGGTACTCCCCTGCTTCAGGCATCTCCACAGGCCAAGACAGTGCCCGGCCACATATTGCGAGGAATGTACAAGCCGCCTTCGAAGAGCGAAGTACCATTGCTTCCCTGGTCTGCACGCTCGCCTGACATGTCGCCATCGAACATGTCTGGGATATGGTTGGTCAGCACTTGGTGCGTCACGGTCCTTCAGTAACCAGTGTCACGTATTTGTGGGCTCGAATACAAACTGTGTGAAGGGAAGTCCTTCAAGAACTTATTCAAAACCCTTTTGATTCAATGCCGAGACGTATAGCAGCTCTAATTGCAGCGCATGGAGGTCACACCAAATACTGAATATTAGGGCTCAAAGGTCATGTATAGGTTTGAAATGTTTATCATGTATTTGTCACGTATATAACTTTAATATATGGCATTTTTAACAAAATCGTTAGCCATTTTCTATAAAATAAAAACATTCCATGTAAGAATAGTTGTAAAAGGAGTATTTTCTTGAAAATGCTCATGTTAAATCTTTGGAGGGTTGCGTATCTAAATACCAAGTGTGATACTTATTCGACCGTTTGTTTTTGAGTTATGTAGTTTGCAGACATACAAACACGGACATATTACCAAAAATACTTTATTAGATTCAGGGGAGCCTAAAAACACATATTTCCAAGATAGGTTATTTCATTATATATGAAAGATTCTCATTCATCTAAAGAATTGCAGGCAAACTTTTCATATGTTTCTGAGAGCTCTGGCAATGAAAAGGCTCTAAAAATACACATTAAGAGTTTTCTTGAAGGAAGATAAAGGATTGCTTCCAGTAAAAGAGAAGTGTTCAATATCGATATTGCGATGCCACAGCGAGGTCGTCTCCGAGGGATTCAGACTGTCTTGGGATGTCAGAGTATTACAGATATTAAAACTGGCACAGAAGAAGCTGCAACACTAAAGCTCTCTGAAATGTTATGAAAGGCAAAAGAAACAACAATGCACACATCGTGTACACTTACATGTTCTATGATTATTTATTTCCTAACAAGTTTAGTAATTTAGAGACTTTGCACTTACTGTTTTACCTTCTCTACCACGTACAGAAACTTGATACCGAGATTTTGTCTAATACATGTTTTGAGCTCCCATGAGTCCCCAAAAAAGGATTCATAGGAGATGGTCCGTGTGTGTGTGTGTGTGTGTGTGTGTGTGTGTGTGTGTGTACGCGCGCGCGCGCCTATGCCTGTGAACAGCATAACTCAAAAACAAAAATTCTGATAAATATCAAGCTTGGCATTTAAATTCAGTATCTCCCAAAGATGCGAAACAAATATTTTCAAGAAAATTCCCCCAACACCTGCTAGCCCTTGCATGGAACATTTTCAAAATTTACGATATTCTGAAAAATGGTTTAATTATTTTGATTGAAATACCAGATATTAAAGATATTTATAACAAATTAAATAACAAAACATCTTAAGTTTCCTGGGAATAGCCTGTAAAGTACTCTTCATTTGGAAGGAATTTTATATTATCTGTATAATTGGTAAATGTTAAGCGATAGACAAAGACGCACTATACAAAAATGTAGATCTCTTTGAAACACACAATTTATTTCAAATGACTTCTTTGCGACATCAGTCATTTTCGAGATAATCCGTTATGAATGGTTTGAATTGTTTAATTCTTTTAAAGTTTTACCGATATTCTCGTGATTGCATGGAAACAGTATGAGTTTTAAGGCTAGCATATAGCGTCCGGTTCTTAATGGATAATGTAGGTATTCCTGCAAAGGTTTTTTGTCTCGATTAATGTGAATTAGATAGAAAAAATGTAACACATCAGATTGTTTTTCTCTTTCTTTACTATTTACTTAAGTTATAGAAAGCATTGCATTTCATCAAAAAATTCCACGTCGAGATTTCACGGCAAATACAGGCCTTGAGGCTCCCTGATCTAAAAAAGAAGCAGTTTAAGAAATATGAGAGAGAGAGAATTCAAGAAAACTCTCACCCAAAACTACTCTTTACATGGAAACGCTTTCTTTATTTTTTATTTTGTCAAACACGACTATCAATTTTAATTAAAATACCATATTTTAAGATTTAGTATGAGTTCTAGACCGTAAAACCTAAACAGAAGCTTATTACACAAAAAAATCTAGATATCACTAAAACGCAGAATTTATGTCAAATATTTATTTTGTGGCATTAACCACTTCCGCAATATTCGTTATTTTTGTATGAATTTAATAAACTTCATACAATCTTTAGCTGCTAAGCCGCTTTCTCTTCTTTAGAGGCTATGCAAAGAGAACGTAATTTCAAAACTTCCTATTGCTACCCGCTTTAAAAGATTTGCTTGTAACTGCAACTAAACGTGTAATAGAACTATTTCTGGAAATGTTTATGTGGATGTGGATTAACATGAAGCAGATAGACGAATAAGCTTTCGTAAGAATAGTTATAGAAGAGTGGTTAAGAAAGTCACGTGAATGCAACATATTTTCGGGTTTGTACTTCATACTTATCCACATAGATTAGAAAATGAGTAGTAAAAGTTTTCCTGGGATTCTTTGTTTTTAATTAATAATCCAAGTTATGGTGTGTAGAGGGCTTTGAAGCCTAAATCTGCATGTTTAAAACTTTTATTTCCTTATAGGTGTAACGCATGTTGTTGCAATACTATATTGCAATACAAGTGCGGTTAATAAAACATTGGAGAAAGAGGAACAGTTTGAAAATACGAGAGGAAGTCGAGACTCGCCATTGCGCTTAATGCATGTGTAATTCATCTCATTTTTCGGCGAAGATGAGTAATCCCAAATAAACTTAATTACGAACAGCTGTTGAATCTGTTGGTCCCAGCAGCATAGTAACCAATATTGACCTTAATGGACAAGTTTAAAAATTAAATAGAGTTTTATTTATAGACGCTCTTTAACTACTATTGTCCTTAGCATCCCATTCTATATTGGGTGTGAGTTTGCTCAGAACCTCTTTATCAGAGTTGGGGTTGTTTTGCGTGTCGTAAATCTACGACACCAGACCACCACCTTTACTACTCTTCCGAAGGAAGCCATACTAAGTAGTTTACGACCGAAAAAAGTCCAGCGCCCTCCGTCAGGTTTGACCCGCGACCTCGGGAAGAAAAGGCTAGCGTGGTGCCACTAGACCACGGAGGTGAATTTGGTTGTTGGCCTTAAAAAGGTCAATAAATACTTAGCTGCCGCATAATTTAAATCCTAGTAAATAAAAAAAGCTGATGTGTTACACTCACATGAGTTTCTCTACTCTTGTACAAACTATTTTTACAAACGCTTATTCTCCATATGCTTCATGTTAATCGAGATATCGAGATGTTAAGCTTATTGCTAATTTTCTTGTAGATGCAAGGGGAATTGGTAGGCTTTAAACGATGGTCAAATATTTTTAGAGCTGGTTGCAGTGTGGAGTATTTCATTCTTTTGCATTGCCAGGACAACAAAAAAAATGAATAACGAACTCCCATTTGAGAAAAAGTATAAGTATTGGAAAATTTAAGGGAATAACAAGCAATATCCCCAAAATGGTTCACATAAAAAAGTGTATATAACATAAATTGTGTATTTTAACGCATCTACATTTTTTGTAGTAAAATTTTGTCTATCTCTTATGGCTTACCAGTTATGCAAAAGTCGTTCACAATGAAGAATGCTTTTGGAGACATTCCCTGAAAATTCGATATGTACAATTCATTTGTCATAAAAATGTCTTAAACTTATGTATTTTATTCAAAATCGTGAGAGCCATTTTTGAGAAAATAAAAATGTTCGAAAAATGTTCCATGTAAAGAGTAATCTTGGATGGGGGGATTTGCTTGAAAACCTTTGTGTTGCATCTCTGGAAGATACTGAACCTAAATACCAAGTCTGGTGTTGATCCGACTGTTCGTTTCTGAGTTATGCTGTTCACAGACAGGCACACACACACACACACACACACAAGCAGAGAGACAGACACACAGACACACACACACACGGACATGTTTCCTTTATATGCATTCAGTGCACCTCAAACATGTATTTCCGGTGAAATCTCGGTATCGAATTTTTGGGTGGAATGTAATACTTCCCCTACTTACTATACGTAGTAGAGAAAGTAAAAATTGAAAAAAAAACCTGTTGTGTTACGTTCACATGACTCTTTCTACCCTATATCGCCTATTTTTGCGTATACAAGTTATTCTAACGAAAGCTTATTTTCCGTCTACTTCATATTACTGGAGAAAAAACTTTCCGGAAACCGCTGCATTATATGCTTCGTTATAGATATAAATGAAATAGCGCTAGTAAAATATTTTAGAATTGGGCGCTATACGCTGGCGTTAAAACTCCATTTTCTTTCCCTGATATCGCGAGAAGTAACTGAAAAACAACGAGTGTTAAAAATACTAAAAAACGTATTGAACAATTCGAACCATTAATGAAGATAGCTCTGAAATGAGTGATGCCACAAAAATATTATTTGAAGGAAATTGTGTGTTTTAAAGAGAGCTACATTTTTTGAGAAGTGTCTTTTCGCCCATTGCTTAACGTAATACAATGTTATACAAAAATCCCTCCGAATGAAGAGGACTTAAGAGGCTATTCCCAGACAATTCAAGATATTCATGATATTCATCTTATTTATCATGTGAACACCGTTAACATATGGTACTTTAATCAAAATCATTCAAGCCGTATTTACGGAATCAAAATTTTCGAAAAACTTACACTGTAAACGATAATTTGGGATAAGGGAATTGTCTACAAAATTATCGCGTTGCATCATTGGAAGGTACTGAACCAAAATACCAACTTTCGCATTTATACGACTTTTCATTTTTGAATTATGCACTTTAGACACACAAACCGCATGACTTTTGTGTTCAGGGGCCTCAATATATGTATTTCCGATGAAATTTAGCTATCGAATTTTTGGATGGAATGCAATACATTCTATACTATTTCTTTGTAAAAAAAACAAAGACACGGATACTATTTAAACGTTTGAGGTATCAAATATGATTATTCTAGATATGCAATAATAAAAGTAATAAAAAGTTACAGGAGTTAATATAGATCACGCACATAGCGCAATAAAAATGGATAACACGCAGGGAATTGAGGCAGTATTTTAACACTTAAATGATTTCAGTCAAATTATATAATATATGAATTCAATAACAGCCCGCTTGAAGCAATATGTGTATGTAATAATTTGTAAAATGTATGTAACAATATATACGGAGTGTATATTACAGCCATTGTATATGTTTATATTATTGTATCCATGTGTAATAATGTTATATGAATGTATTACATAATTTATTAATATAGGAGCTGTGAGAATAATAAGTTAAAAGCTGCTAACAATGAGGTAACCTTGAGGTAATAATGAATTTGAAAGTTTAAATGCTACTAGTCATTATTGGAGCAATAATAATGTGAATTTTGAGACAGTTAATAAAATAGCCAATCAACAACCAGAAAAAGCTAGTTAAAGCTAGTTGGAGTAGAATTAGCCAATCAGATACTTGAAATACAGAAATTTACAGGTTCAGGCGGTTGAAATCAGTTCAGTTGCCTGCAAACTGTGTTCCTAACCAGATGCAAAAAGTGTCCTCGGGAGATTTAATACGTATTGGTGAGAGACGAAAAATACGTTTACGTGTTAAAACGTTTAATTAATTAACAAAAGCAAACTCACAGCTCTATGTCAGTTAAGTGTTATTTAAATCGTGTCAAGCATTAATAAAAGGAATGAAGTAAAATTATAATATTTGTAAGCCTACATTCTTGTCGCACCAAAACCCTGCTAAGAGAAACGTGTCTCTAACAAATACTGACGCAGCCGAAGCAAACATAAATATATAGTATTTAAAGAAACAGTCAAATTACAAAGTTAATATTGTTTTTAAAACTTGAGGCAAAGACCACCTAAAAGTACATTTGGGGCCAAGGCTACCGGAAACCGTTTACCATACGTGCGGTGCAACTACTACAAGTTCTGCTCCCCAACAGTTGAAATATAATACAATTCCTTCAATATAAACTACTTCAAATTGACACCCAAAGCGTGTTAAAAAAATAACGTAACAAATCATCTTCTGCAGAATTGAACTGGCATGACAGCATGAACGGTAATTGGATTTAAAGCACTAATCATCGAAAAATAATATTTTTGAATTTGGATTTTATTTATGCGTTTAGACAACTTGTATATCCAAACTACAAACTTACTAGAAATGACTTGACTGCGGTTTAATTATATTACTTAGAAACGAAATACCAGTATCGCTTATTAAATGAAATTTCTTTTAACTCGGGGAAACTCTATGTTTCCATTATGCATTCTTTGTTAATGTGAGTATTAATATAAAAACCATAATCAAATCTGAATCAGTGTTGAAGAATTAACAAAACCATTATTCCTTCCCTATTTGGCAATACTCCATTCCAAATAAATGGTCCAATAACGCCCTTACTTGGCTTTTGGACTGGTGTGTAATAACCCCCTATTATCGTGCTAAACCCTGACTCTGGCATACATTTCCTACAGCTTTGGCTCAGCCACATGCTCTATTAAGGATACATGAAGTAACCATTCTTATAAACGTAACACTAAAGTAGATTATTGGCATTAAACTTAATTATCTTAGCAAAAATATTTTATAACATTGAATCAGATTCGAAACAAACGGAAGAGCTCTGGCGGTAAAGTCTATGGCATACAGAGATCCCGGGTCCATAGCCCCAGAGCCAACCAATCTGACCGAACGTTTTTCGTGGTTTTCCTTGGTCGCTAGGTGAATCCTATATTTGATCCTATATCATCCCTTTCATCACTACATTTCCTTCTTTACCGTCATACCAGGCATTGGACTGATATCTGATTATGCTATGATCCATCGTTTGCTGGCTCCTTGACAAGCTACTAACCCAGGCTTTGGCTTGTAACTTCTTAGGGTTGTAAGTACTACAAAGAGGTGAGTAATATTTGATAGTTCAACCGTTTAAATCGTACCTGCGTCTTTTATTTTTTACTGTGTCTTTGTTTTTTAAAAAGGACGCAGAATCATATTAGCAAACCTCATTGAGTCGGCCAAGAGACGAAACCGGTATCTTGGAAATTTCCTGCTAAAGCACTATACCCTTCTGACCGATCGATTGGCTCTGCGGTAACGTTGAAGTCGGGAAGTTCCACATTAAATAACGGCCGGGTCGGTCACTCTGACTTTTTTGTGGTTTCCCCGGGTCGGTAGGCGAATCCTGGGCTGGTTCCTTTGCTAACATGAATTTCTTATCCATCACTGGAACATTGTTACCTTACATCTTTTTCAGGGTTGAGGATCACGTGATGGCGACCGGTGTATTGCGGCAGGATGGCGGATTATGTGCTTTGGAAAGGGTTCTCTCTGGCATTTGTTGGTCTCCTAGGACACGTCTCGGGCCATATGGACTTAGGATACAGGGCTAAGGCTTTGCAAGTCGGCGTCTTGGATGTGCTCCAACTGTAATCGTTAAGGAATCCCGTCCTTATTAGCGCATATCGTCGGTCAGATCTTTTATTTATTTATTTATTCTGTTTATGAATGCTCTTTAACTACTATGCTTCTTAGCGTCCAATTTATATTGGACGTGAAATTCCGGACATTTTCCTCAGAGGTCTGTTTATCAGGCTTAAGGTTCTTTTACGTGCCGTAAATCTACGACAAGGGACCGCCGACTTTACTTCCCTAATGAAGGAAGCCATGCTAAAGATTTTTATGTCTGAAAAAATCCATCGCCTACTTCCGGGTTTGGACCCACAATCTTGGAAACCGGATACTAGCATGATACCTCCCTAAACCACGGAGGACGCCGACTTCATCGTCCAGATCTCCTCATTTCTCCCTCGCGTGGCCTACCTGCAGTGCTGTGCTCCAGTTTCTGGAGTTCCCTCTGTCTGTGAACTACAACTCCTACTGCACGTCTGCTACTATGTTGGATACTCCAAATTCTCCTTGAATCCCTCTAATCTTAGTTGTGTATCCCGCGAAACTACAAGATGATCTCCGTTAATTTGAGAAATTGTTCCTTAAAGACGACTTGCTGCTAGTAGCTCTATAAGTTAACTACACTAAGGGGTTAGTTCGTATACATTAACTCGCTCTGCGTAGGTTTAAGTTGGAAACTTCATGTCCAGGCTGGAATCGATGCACGATTATTTGTCTATCTACGCCGTCGTATTACAGACATTTCTGTGCGATATCCCTGAGCATGCTCTAAAACATCTTACTGTATTAGTTAACTTACCGAGTGAATAATGTGTGAGGCTCGCATTCCCAGATCCTGAGTTCGATTTCTTTGACCGCCCACTCTTACCTTCGATTTTTCGTGCATTCCGTTACTCGGTAGACTAATTCTGATGCGTTTCTCATCTTCCATGATTTTCTTTCTCTCATTTCCTTTTCGTTCCTTTTTCTTCTTATGCTTCGGGTGTGCCCCTGGATTTCGTGGCGTGAAGGGGAGCCGGACAGATTAAGCGAATGCTTTCTTCAAGGAAGGACGTCTCCCCATTGACACTAGAGGATTGCTGGTTGCACGGGTCGCCCATCGCCCTCTCTGGGCTGCTCCAGTAGTAAGTCGGACCTTTGATCCAAGAAATGCAAGGAACTTCCGTGCGTCCTGTAGTCTATTGTGATGTTTCTCCTTCATCTCTTCTTCCTGGTGGGTGGTAGTTGCATAGATCTCTGTAAGTCGCAATGCGTGAGATTTCCCCCTCCGTTGTACAACCTATTGTTTAACATTGTTTGAACTTTACAATATAGTTTTTGTGGGAACCACGTATAGCTTGTTCACCTGATTTAAAAATAGTTTTATTTCTATGTGCCTTGAGATAAAGTTAGAACTGTTTTAAATGTGTTATCGTATATTTAGAAGTGTCTTATGGTTTCTTGTTGGTGATCAGCTCTAAAAGCGATTTATCACTCAAAACTTTCAGTATCTCGTGAATATTAGAATTGTAAATTGTTGAGCATCCATGAGTATTTACTATTTACACATAAATGAATCATCAATATATTTCTGGTCCACAGTTACATGTCTGACTTGGATTCTGTGACAGCGTAGTGATTTCTCATTCCATTGCAACAGATCATGAGCCTGCGTTCTCTTCCCTCCCTCTAACATTAAAGGTACATTCAGACATGCAGGCGCGAATAATTCATAACGTATTGTTAACAACAATACACATGCGCACATCTAAATACGTAAGTAATTGTGGTCACTTAACTACGTTAAGAAACTCCCTTCTTCGCAGTAACTGCCTTTCATTTTTCCATGTGGTTACAAGGTTACTTACAGAAACGTAAAATTGTCATTTTCATGTATTTTACAAGATCTCAAAAAGGCATACTAACCTTAATTTGCTGGAAGACTTCCACATAGTAAAACTTGGGACGTTTCAAATTCATTCGCAGATGTGCCATCGGAAAAAGATCAAGTCTGGACGGAAAGCCTCAGCCAAATGAACTTAAACGCATCTGTTTGCAGACTTAGCTACAACTCATCTCCTCCTCCGACTGTCAACAGATATAACGCTGTCATTAGTAGGCTGTAGGGGAGGAGTTGCGACTCCTTCAGCTGCAGTGGTGCGGACGCTACATATCCCTAGCATTCGTGGCATTTCTGGCGTTACTAAAGTACAACGGGCTGAACGTCTAAGTGCCTCCCGTCAGAGAGCGGTTCGGATCGGCGGAGCAGTAGTTCCCGATAAACATAGTATATTGGGTACATCTGAGCGGTTCGGTCAGGGCGGATTGTGAGACGCCTCAATGCTAGGTGGTACCAAACAGAGAGCTGATAGACAATTTACTAATGTGCTATCGATCCTCCCTTTGGGGTTAATACGGGTAAGTGTCGCATCCAACTCTCCTTGTGTAAGCGAGGAAGGGCTTTTTAGATTCCATATATTGGCCTAATGGAAAGCCCCATTGATAGGAGTGACCCTCGGTTGGCGCCTTTCGCTAGTTGAAAGGAGTACTTACCCCTGCGTAGACCTTAGCCTCACATGTCATTCAGCCAGTTCACTGCTGCACTTCGCCTTGAATGTTACGGAGTATGGACTCCAATAGTACCGATAAGACAAATCTACTCAGCCAAGGGACCCACTATTCTCGTCCTTCTGATCTTTACTGAAGAGGGAGACCGAGTCAACATGCTGTGCGAAGGCATTCAACTAGTTGGAATTTATTTCACAGCCAAACCAAGCTACAGCCAGCGTTCTTCTCCCTGCCGCCGCTGTTGTAGTTTCCGAAATGATGCTGCTAATTATACGTCTCCGCTGCGGTACCATTAATTTCACAGCAGCTTTCTGAACTAGAAGATTCCGGAGCACAACCTGGGCCTCCAATGCCTTTTTCGTTACTCCTGCGGTGGTAAAAATCATTTTGCATGCAAGACCAAAATGTTACATGCCGGAGACCTCTGCGCCTAAGTTTCTCCAGCAGTGTTAGTGTTGCCGCCACACTAGTATTCTATGCTAGTGGCGCACACTATCCTTCGGAAGATGTTAGAGGCTTTGCACACTGAGCTCCTCAACATCACAGCTTGTCTCTCAGCTATTGAGGAAAACATCTCCGAACACTCCAGCAATAGCAATACCCTTAAAGAACTTCAGCAACATCAAGCCTCAACACCAACCTCTTTGAGCAACTCAGCTGCATAGAGACCACGTCGACCTCAAGCTTTCCGACTTGTCCTGAGAGCTGAGGAAGGCTTCCCAGCAACTGCAGCCAGAGGAGGAAGTGATAGTTCCCCGAGACACAATAACTCGCAATGGCCACCCTTCAGAAACCACAGAGGTACAACCAAATAAAATTAAAATATATACCCATTCAACTGATGTTACCTTCTTCACCCTGAATACATCGCGGTGATAAGTTGAACCTTGTTCAAACTTGTCTGTCGCTCTTCCAACTTCTCTCCTGGATCATAAGATTTTCTTTCAGCCAATTAATTCCTCACCCTTAAATCCGTGCATGCAAAGGAGAAGATTGTAACATGAGTGATCTTAATCCCTATTCCTTTGCACCGTTTTCTTTCTATTACTTCGTTTATTAATGGTGTTTAATATAATTCCTTACTACATACGGCCATAGGTGGTGTTTTCTCTCGGCCTTATCTTTTTCCTTTGCTTCATTGATGCTTAAAACGTTTGTATCTGTTACCAGAAACCAGAATATCTCGCATTATATTAACTCCTGTGTTACGTTCTAACACAATGTTCTCTCTATGAATAAAGCGTTACTTTTGGAAGTTTGTAAAAATACTCGAATGATGGCGTTAGTGCAAAGTTGCAGCATAACCTTGGAGTTATGTAACTGAACCAATGATCTGAATCTAACAATTTAACACGTCTGTAATAATTTATGCTTACCTTTGGTTTTGTTGCTAAGTAACCCTCGTACCATAAGGTTGAAACAGCGAAGAGAGCTACGTTACGTTTGCTTGGCTGGTTTTCGTTATCGTAGGATGTAGAGGCTTCGTATAGGGTGTACAGTAGCAGACAAAAACCTCACACTCTGCGACCTACGGCAGATTTACTGCCGCTGTCACCCCCAGAAGGAAGGGATGAGCTGGAGGAACCAGGGCGTATGGATGTTCCTAACAGTTACCGGCTCGAAGACTCGTCCTACTACTGAAACTGCCCATAGAGGGCAATCCTTTCAAACAAGCTGCTCTTTAGTGTCTACGGGGAACAACCTTTCCCATCTGTCCACCACCGCCCTACGCCACGAAACCTAGAAGCACACCTGCAAATAACAAGGAAAAAGAATGAAAGGAAATGTTGTAAGGGAAATCGTGATAGATGAGAAATCACCCAGCATTCCTACCAACCAGGAACACCACGGAAAACCCAAGGTAAAGTGGTCGATCGACGCGAGTCGAAAACGGCACCTCCCGAATGCGAGAATTACACGACATCTCGCTTGTTAGAGTAATTGTACAGTAAGCTAGTTCTCTAGCGTAGCGTTTTCAGATTTTCGAGAAAGCAAATTTCTCATTAGTGCTTGCCAGGTACACAAACGAATAAGCATATTGCAAGAAGTTGAATTGCGCAAAATATACTATGCGACAAAAGAGGCAATTTTCACATTGGAATATAATCGTTGGGTTTCCTGAATATGAGAATGTAGGGACTGATACATCTATTATACTCGGTGGCGGCTGAAACATGAATGCGTGGTAGTGCCAGGAATACCTCCCGGAAATTGTTATATCATGCAATAAATATGCTACTACTACTACTACTACTACTACTACTACTACTACTACTACTACTACTACTACTACTACTACTACTACTACTACTACTACTACCATTAAATCGCAGTACCTCTAGCATTAAATCGCAGTAGTACTATTGCGATTTAATGGTAGATGCACTATTATAGGACGCAAGTACATGCAGTAATGAAACTAAACCAAACACTGCGGTTATCGATCAAATCACGCTTGCAAACTCACAGCAAGTGATTACTACCTTATTTATCGCTTCTCAGTGTAGCACACTTTGTCGTAAGCATCGATGAAATTGGTACTTATGATTCGCATATGCTGGCAAGATAAGCCGTGACAGTTACTATCTGGCAGGAATACGGGCTATCCTCTTGCTCCTGCAATCCTCGCTAGAGTCTAGACTGAAAGCCCAGAGTGCTATGAATCTGTGGCAGGACAGAAGTGGCACTGATCCATAGAATTATAATAGCATAAGGTTACAAACTTGCAATTTACAGTCACTTCCTTCAGCTTCTATGGTTTTGTATTGTCACAGAAGCTATTTCATTGCCCTTTAATAACAATAATAATAATAATAATAATAAATATAAAGCATGACATTTTCTTGCTGTAATCGTGTAGTATACAAATAATTTCAAACAGTATATCTTCATTTTATTAAGGTAGGGTCATGAACCGAGGCGCTACCCCCGGAGCCCCTGATTATACTTAGCAAATATAAAAGCTGTAGTTATAAATTATATCTATATGTAAGTCTACTTTCAATAAAACTATTTACACTTATGAGAATCCTTCAGGAGAAAACTCAATGCATTTAACTTGTTAATGAAAGCATTATATGTTTCTGTATAAACCTGAGATGAAACTCTTTAAATCACATTGTTTTAAGGGCAAATACGTTTTACCTATTTAATCACTCTTTTATTTTAACCACAAAATTAGACTGCTTAACACACTCCCGGTGTTATAGCACGATAGTTTTACTTAAATACAACAGCATTAACAGTTGTAACATGCTAAAATAATGATTCAGGTTAAAACAACTAAGTAGCTAGGTTAAATTTTTGGTGGGCACACAGAATTAAAGCAACATAAGCTGTGAGTGAACTAAAAAGCACACGATTATGATTACGTAGTTAAGTATCGTTGCGCAGGGATAGATTTAAAATTTACTGCCCTTGGCCCTTTTGTTGTTGATGGTAAAGCATGTTCTACACAGGCTGCGTGTTTGTGATGCAGATTTGTACCCACAAAAACCGACAAATAATGCAAAGGCTTTATTGCATTTAAAGGCGAACGTACACCGCAGTAACACAGTGGCCTTTACTTAAAAAAACCTCATGACTTTCTCTACTCTGTGTTTATAAGTGGGTATACAAGCTATTTTTACTAAATCTTTTTTTTTCTATCTGTCACATTTAATCCAAGTAAAACTTTTCAAAAATAGCTACATTACACATTTCGTTATAAATACAAATAGAACAGTGATAGTCGAATATTTAAGAACCGGATCTATATGCTGGCCTTCAAGTTCCATATAGTTTCCATGCAATCGCAAGATACAACTGAAAATCGATGGGCCTTTAAAAGAATGACATAATATATTGAAGAATCCGTACCTTTAATAACGGATATCTCAGAAATGGCTTATGCCACAAAAAAGCTTATTTTAAGAAAATTGTGTGTCTTAAAAGGATCTACATGTGTTTTGTAGTACGTTTTCACCTAAAAGTTAACGTTTACAAGTTACACAAGGTTATATAAAATTCCTTAGGAATGAAGTGGGCTTCCCAGCTATTCCCAGAAAATTCACGATATGCATTTTATTTGTGGTGCAAGTATATTTCATAAAAGTTATTTTAATCAAAATCATTAGAGCCACTTTTGGGGAAATCAAAATTTTCGAAAAATATCTCATATAAGCGTAGTTGGGGTGAGGGGATTTTCTTTAAAATCTTCGTGTCGCATCCTTTGAAGATACTAAACTCAAGTAACACGTTTCGTACTTCGACTTTTGTTTTTGAGTTATTCTGTTCAAAGATAGCCACACAGACGCACACACACAAGGACATACTTTGAAAAATGTTTTATTCAGATTCAGGGTGTCTCAGAATGTGTATTTCCGGTGAAATCTCGGTATAGAAGCCCTGGGTGGTGGAATGCAGTACTTCCCCTACTAACTATGCGTAGTAGACAAAGTAATAAGGCAGTTCTACTTTATTATCTTCATAGAAATAAAAGATATATTTTTTCATTTTAATGTGTACGCATTTTAGGTAGTGTTGAGCGCCCGTTCTTACAGCAACACAGTCGTTGGGAAATGAAATTTTTGAAGGAAACGTTCCAAGGCTAAGTTTAAGCTGCCTCCCCAGCATTTACCGGTTGTGAGGACTAAGGAAAACCTAAAACTAACCTCAGATAGGGAGGATGGTCCAGGGGGGATTTAAACCGCGGACCTCCCGTTCGCGAGTGTATGCCTTAACGATCTCGACCACCCATGTCAGTATATATAGAGTTTCAAAAGTACAATGTTAATGTATTCTACTGTAAAAAAACAAATAACTAAATAAATAATACACAGATAGGGCTATTTATAATAATTTGTAAGAATAAATAAATTGTTTTTGCGTACAGTTTATTTAATTATTATCATTAGAGCCTGGATGTTAGGCAAAATCCATTTCTACTTGATGGTAATAAATCAAAGTTATGTTAGATAAATTCAGTTTGAAGCATTTTGAAGCGATAGTATTTATGTTGTGTGTTTACCTATTGGAATTGTAAATGTCAATTTCTTCTGCTTTTAACTTATCTAACCTTTTTAATTTATTTTTAATTTTTTTGTTACATTCAGTGAACTCTGGATGCCGAAAAAAGTTTCACATCCTTTGCGTTGGAATGTGATGATCTCTTGTATATGTTTTGCTATCTGCTGGCATTCGTCTCTGAAAGTGTGTTCTCCACTTACAGTAAGTATTGTAGGCAAAACGTTTTGACGAACAGTGATGGTCACTTATTGTGCGCAACATCATTTAGTTACGATGCCCAAATTCAGGCCACCATTGAAAAGTAAACTTCACAGCCATGTTAGTGAGTTTAGTGCCCATGAGTTTTCAACTGATGGAGACTGCTTGTGTATGATTTATGAAAGAACACGAGAGGAATGTATGTTATCAACAAAGCGCAAAATATATGTTTTCGTTTCCACTACTGCTGATAAGAAAGGAAAAAATCTGATGTGTTACACTCGCATGACTTTCTCTACTCTTGTACAAACTATTTTTACAAGCGCTTATTCTCCACATGTTTCATGTTAATCGAGATATCGAGATGTTAATCTTATTGCTAATTTTCTTATAGGTGCAAGGGGAATATGGTAGGCTATAAGCGATAGTCAAATCTTTTAAGAACTGGTTACTATGTGGCGCATTCCATTCTCTTTGCATGTCCAGGGCACAAAAAATGAGTAACGAATTTCCATTTCAGAAAAGTATAAGTATTGGAAAATTTAAGGGAATAACATGCAATATCTTGAAAATGGTTCATTCAACAAAAAAATGTATATGACATAAATTGTGTATTTTAACGCGATCTACATTTTGTGTGTAGTAAAAGTTTGTCTATTTCTTATGGCTTATGAATTATGCAAAAGTCGTTCACAATGAAGAATACTTTTGGGACATTCCCAGAAAATTCGAGATATACATTTCATGTCATAAAAATTTCTTAAACATGTGATATTTTAATCAAAATCGTTTGAGCCATTTTTGAGAAAATTGAAATTTTCGAAAAATGTTCCACGTAAAGGGTAATCTGGGGTGCAGAGATGAAAACCTCTGTCGCATCTCTGGAAGATACTGAACCTAAATACTAAGTTTGATGTTTATCCGACTGTTCGTTTCTGAGTTATGCTATTCATAGACACACACACGAACATGTTTCCAAAAATTCTTTTTTTTGGATTCAGGGGTCCTCAAAACATATATTTCTGGTGAAATCTCGGTATCGAATTTTTGGGTGGAATACAATATTTCCCCTACTTGCTATACGTAGTAGAGAAAGTAAAAATCTCTCAATGATAGAGTAATTGAACAACACTTAATGTTCTTCTCTGACGAAGCATGGTTCCATTTACCTGGTTATGTTCTATCGTAAAATAACAGATACTTTTATACACGGGATTCCCTTGCATGACGCGAAAATTCATGTGGCATGTAGTAAATGCATACACAATAATGGCACCTATATTTTCTGAACAGGCAGTAAATGCAAAGAGATATAAGACTTGCTTATTGAACACCGTTTTTTAAACCGCTGACCGACATTAAATGTCATTTCGGGTATTTCGAACAAGAATTTTGCTACCGCGCATACACCTGATGAATCATTAAGTTAAATTCAAGAAATGTATGAAGAGAGGGTAATTAGTAAAGGATTATAGCTCTCAAAATCCCCTGATTTAATCATGTGCGGTGTTAATCTATCTTTAAACTTAAAAAATAAAGCGTATTCAAAAAATGTTCATACAATGGAAGAATTGAAGGATTACATTAGGCTTATCGCTATTCAATCAGATTCGGATATTGAACTCTTGAATGTGAATGAAAATTTCCTGATAAGATGCCAGAAATGTTTGGACAACATTTCTAACATCTGTTATGATAAGGCATGTGATTATTATCATTGTGATTGAAACTATGAGAGCGTGAGGCGGTTGCAAGAATATTATAGCTGCTTCGGCGGGAGTCCGAGCTGCAGCAGCCGGTGCGGGAGTCACCATGCGAAGGAAAAACACTGTAGTATTCAGACAAAAAGTGATTTGTTCAACCACAATACGTTATGCACGATATATTTTTGTTTCTAAATTATTTAAAACTAAGCTATATGTGCTTAGTTAAAACATATGAAATCGATATTCAAATGCTTATTCGTGGTAACATGCTCTTATAGCGGAAAGAACAGAAAGGGGGGAAAGCAAGAATTGTAATATTTCAAGCATATCCACTGGATGACGCTGATGGTGGAATACTTCAACTTAAAACATTTTGAAAACTACTAATACTGTCAAAACGTTTGACATAAATTACGAACTTGAATTTTCTCTACATATTTCCTGTAGCCGGCTATCTTTAGTCAATCTTTCAAGGTTTTAATGTAATTCAAAGTTATACACAGTTCAATCAAGTAAAGGGGACTTCACGGCTATTCAGAGAAAATTCAAGTTATGCATTTTTTATTTTTCATGTCAGCATATTCAAAATATGACATTTAATTTTTGAGAATTTAAAATATAACTCATATTTTGGAGTGGGGAAGATTTTCTTGAAAATCCAAACTATAGATTATAATTTGAAAATCATGCTTGGAAAACACTAAACACTGTTTTGGTTCTTGAATTATGCTGATTATAACACACTTACACATACATGTTCCTTTTCTAAAACTACTTCTTTTGGTTTTAGAGGATTGAAATATCGATATCAAAATTTTGCGTGGCAGCATCTCTTCTTACTCGGTATATGTACGTGGTAGCAAACGTAAAAATATACATTTATATTTTGTTAGGTAACATTCTTGTAGCTGCTTCAATGTTCACTTCAAACAAAATTAAATATAACTGATGAAGAAATTACTAGCTGAATTCTTTAATGCATAAAGGGCTTGATGTAGCCAATATATTTCTGGATACATGCTTTATTGGACTTAAACGGAATTTCTAACCTTTATACTTTTTCTTTTCAGGTAAAATTCCCAGCCTTCAACACTGAGTAATATATCTAGGAAAATACCAGTAAGTACATGAATTTGTTTTATATATATTTTAAGGCAATTCACATGTAAAAATCTAATTTGTTGCAATCACGTGAAATTCTCTGCTCTTGAACAAACTAGTTTTACAAACGCTTATTCTCCATCTATTTCATGTTAATCGAGATGTTAATCTTATTGCTAATTTTCTTGTAGGTGCAAGGGGAATATGCTAGGCTTTAAGCGATAGTCAAATCTTTTAACAGCTGGTTGCTATGTAGTGCATTCCATTCTCTTTGCATGCCCAGGACAAGAAAAGAAAAAAAAGTGAATAATAAATATCCATTTGGAGAAAACTATAGCTATTGGAAAATTCAAACAAATAACAAGGAATATCTCGGAAATGGTTCATTTCACAAAAAAATGTATGCTTTAACGCGGTCTACAATTTTTGCGTAGTAAAAGTTTGTCTATATTTTACGGTTTATCAGTTATGTAAAATACATTAAGAAAGAAGAGGACTTTTTGGGAACATTTACAGAAAATTCATTTACCATGAAAACGTCTTAAACATGTGATATTTTAATCAAAATCGTTAGAACCATTTTTGAGAAAATCAAAATATTCGAAAAATGTTCCATGTAAAGGGTAGTCTGGGGTGAGGAGTATTTACTTCAAAATCATCGTGTCGCATCTTTGTAAGGTTTTAGTGTGGTATTTATCCGATTTTTCGTTCACATGCACAGGCGCACACGTGCACACACGCGCGCACACACACACACACACACACAAAGATTTTCTAAGAATGCTTTTTTTTTATTCAGGGGGTGAATTTTTGGGTGGATTGCAATACCTTCTATGCCTACTATGCATGTGATAGAGAAAGTAAAAAGCATCACGTGTGTAACGGTTTGTTAGGACCTACTCAAAACTGTATTTTGACCATTTTAAAGAAGCCAACATTGAAGATTTCTAAATTCAAATGAATCTATAGTAGAAAAGTAAGCCCTTTTCGATTTTATTAATATATAGCTATAACAACATTTAATTACCGAGCGAGATGGCTCAGGCGGTAAAGTCTGTGGCCCGCATTCGGGAGGTCCTGGGTTTAAATCCCGTGGGCCGACCAATCTGTCTGAGGATTTTTCGTCGTTTTCCTCAGTCGCCAAGGTAAATACCGGATTGGATATTTAATACCACGACCCAAAGTTCCATCATAAGTCTAAAACAATAGTAAAATGAAAAATAAGTGGTAATAGCGAATGCTATGCCATCTATCTACAGACAATGAATGCAGTTAGACTGGACGGCACCCTAATGCCATCTGCACGGTAATGAAGCAGGGGTTACAGGGATGAGACCTTGAGAGCTAACTGTCCGACTTTCTGCGTGAGGACGGCGGTTAGACTAGACGGCACCCTAATGCCATCTGCACAGCATGAAGGAGGGGTTACAGGGATGAGACCTAGAAGGCTAATTTTCCATCACATATCGTTCTAAGAGATATCCACCAACCGATTCGTCGCGATATGACCAAGGAGTTAAAGCTATGTAAAATGAAATAGACAGAAAAAATATATTTAATAAAAACTATCGTAATTGTAAACCTTCAAAAACGACTATGCGAGTCTCTTAGCAATCGTTCATGAAGTTTGGATGAAATTAGAAATAAATCGGACAAAAATGTTATCGCGTGTATCATTTTAAGTAATTGAAAATGCTGAGGAAAAAAATTTGTGAGAAAAACGACATTTAAATTGGAACTCACTGCAGTACCATGTTCAGGATTATTTAATTTGCCGCAAAGGGCGTGAAGAATTGCCGTTATTATAACTGAAAAGTGCCAAATGAAAATATGTAGCATAAATATAATAAAAAGCAAAACATACAATTCTACAACTTAAGGATAAGTGGGGGAAATATTGCATTCCACCCAAATATTCGATATCGAGATTTCACCGGAAATAATGAATCCAAATAAAGAATTTTTGGAAATATGTCCGCATGTATGTATGTCTGTCTGTGAACAGCACAACTCAAAAACGAAAAGTCGATAAATACCTGACTTGGTACTTGAGTTTAGTATCTTCCATATAATTAGTGACACGAATATTTTCAATAAAATCCTTCCATCCCAGATTATCTTTACAGGGAACGTTTTTCAAAATGTTAATCTTCTCAAAAATTGCTCGAACGTTTTTGATTGAAATAAAAATGACAAATAAAATGTATATCTTGAATTTTCTAGGAATGTCCGCAGAAGCCCTCTACATTCGGAATGACTTTCGCGTAGCTGCTAAACCGTAAGAGATAGACAAAGTTTTACTACACAAAAAATGTCGATCTTGTTAAAACACTCAATTTATGTCGCATATATGTTTTGTAGAATAAACCATTTCCGATATATTTTTTATTATCTGTTTGAATTGTCCAATACTTATACTTCTTCTCAAATGAGAATTCGTTACTCGTTTTTTTTTTCTTTTTTTTTAATTTCCTGCACATGTAAAGAGAATGGAATGCTCCACATAGAAACCAGCTCTAAAATGATTTGACTATCGCTTAAAGCCTATCACATTCCCCTTGTACCTACAAGAAAATTAGTAATAAGATAGTTTCTGCAAATGTTTATCTTGATTAACATGAAATAGATGGAGAATAAGCGTTTATATAATTATTTTGTGCGGGAATAGAGAAAGTGATGTGAATGGACACCAGATGTTTTACAAAATTGATAGTGCATTTAATTTTCGTATTCTTCACATATGATGCAGTCGGTAATTATGACTTTAGTGTCCTCGTTTGTAACTCACGAATATATATTTCCAAGTGTAATGTTTTGAAACATTCACTTACAACGGCCAACAATAACACTACAGTTACTGAATGCTACTTCTCGTGATTGAAGAAACATAGCAACGTACGATAAACATTAACGTTAAAGTAAAAGTTACTTTAATAATTAATGATTAATATTGTGCAAATATTACCCAAGAAGGTTTCATACGGCAGAGAACTCTTCAATGTCTTCTTGTAAAACTTAAGAATGCTTTATGCGTGTAAATGTAATCTATTTAAGAACATTTTATTGATTTAGATATATTTAATACAGCAATTATGTGTAGATATTATCAGTAGATATAAAAGTACCATATGCGTCATAACGACGGTCAAAATAGTCAGTACCAACCTCAAATTTTATGACTGTATTATATATGTAACTTTGGATTTTCAAATTAAGGCTTCTAAATTTAAAATTTATAGCTCTTTGGAGTTTATATTTGTAATGTGTATTAGTTTCAACCGATAAATATGACTAATTAATATCATTACTTAACTGCAAATAGCTTTGACAAGGTAGTACATAAATCATATGTTAAAGAAGATAGAAGAGATTTGACAAGTTTTATCATTACTTGTCTTTCCTAGGATGACAATAAACTTGAATTGCAGTTTCTTCTTCTTATTCTTCATCAGCAACAGCAACATTTACCGGTTAAGCGTTTTAAGGCTTTTTCCAGTCGCAAGGTTTTCAATGAAACCTTGAATCCCTCTCCTTTTCGGTCTACCAACATCCCTTTCATCTTTTGGCTTATAATCCAATATAATCGTTGGTATGCGATGTTCATTCATACTGTGGACACATTCTTTCAGTTATTTATAATTTATTACGTTTCTCTTTTTAATATCTTCATTTATTCTTTTATCCAAGAGTGTATAGCCGGTCATACTTCTCAACAATCTCATTTCGGTTGCCTGTTTAGTATTTTATTCTCCTCAACTGCAACCCAAAATCCCACAGCCATGCAGTAATACGAAAACTGTCATGCATCACCTTGTAAAACTTTATTTTAGTTTCTGTTCTAGTGCTATTGACGTTTTCTTAATTGTTCCACATAACTTTATTAAAAGGTATTGTTTTTAAATAGAAAGTATCACAACCTATGTTTTTAAAACTATTCATCTGTTGAATGGGTTTATTCATGAAAAAATATTTTGGCTCTTAATGGATCTAAAACTTGAAATACTAAAGCTTTGGTGTTTTTTATTTATATATTCAAATTGTAATTCTTTTAATATTGTTTAATTGATATGGAGTCTTCTGTAAATCATCCTCTGAGCTACAAATGAGATCCTAGTCATTAGCAAAAGGTAATGTGTTTAAAATGTGATTCCTTATTTTAAAATGTGAGTCTTAAATTATCTGCTAATTATGTAAGGCGTAATTATGTAATTATGTAAAACGAGACTAGATACGTCTTCATAAATTCCCTCAATTGTTTTATTTGAAAACTGGAACCTCTTATCCGTTTTAGTGCTCCCTACTTCCCTTTGGAGCACATTGTGCAAAGCTTTGATATAATGAAAAATAATAAATCTGTTCTGAATGATAATTAGATGTAAAAGACGAAAAAAGTTATTAAATATCTTATGAAAAGATCCAAATTTAATTGATGTCATTAAATTATTATATATGGAAATTAAAATATATATATTAAAACTTCTAATATTAACACGAGTATAAAACTATGCCTATAAGAAGGGTCACCATCACTATTTAATCTTCATATAAATAACGTAATAGAAATATTATTGACACAAATACCAAGGACAGTTACCTACCTAACAAAAGAAAACGTTAGAACAATCCCGACCAATTTTCCTGAATAGCTTAGCAACAGAATATGACATGAAAATATCAACGGCTTATAAAACTAAATCTATGGTCATGTATGGAAAATATCGGAGACGTGTAAAAATAATGGTAGATGTTAGTATAATTGAACAGGTGTCATCAATTATATATCTGGGACATAAGATTAGCACAGAGCAGATGAACGTTCACTTATAAATAAACATAACTAAATACGACTGTTAAATAAATGTCTTAAAAATACTTTGTTAAGAACATAAGGACAGAAATAAAACAAAGATTATATATCACCATATACATTATTGTTCTGATGTAGGGAAGCGAAACATGGACTCTAAGTGCCAAGATAAATGACGCACAGAAGAAACACAAATGAACTTTATGCGATTCATGGTTAGTAGGACAAAAAAGACAGAGTGAGAAGTGAAGATATTTGATCTCAATTGGGGACATTGAATATAATAGATGAACTATGTAACTATCCGAAACAGTGAAAAGACCAGTGACGAAATGCTACTTTGTAGACTCCCAAAGTTAGTCCTATTTTATAAACCAAAGAAAACAAGGTATTTTGGCAGACCTTGAAGAAGATGGTGACCAGCATATCTAACTCTCTCTCTCTCCCTCTCTCTCTCTCTCTCTCTCTCTCTCTATATATATATATATATAGATATATATACATACTTTTATTTACCACCATCAGCATCTATTTATGCTATGGATAGAAGTCATGTCTACAATCCAAACATCGTGTTAAAATCAGCATCAAAGTATTCATCAATATTACAAAACGGGTTTAAAACAAGCCACTTGTTCATTACACTCTTAAATATAAGAAGACTTACGGAATGGACAGCTACAGGTAATGTGTTGAACATGACAATAGTTACATTATTCTTAGTCAATCTAATATGTGGCTGGACAAGAAAATAATAAGAGCTTATTTATTCATTATTAGATTAAGTTCACAAAAATATGGCCCAGAAACAAACATGAGATATCATCAGCAAGTAGTGCTGATCTGCTCTTGATATTTGACGGCAAATCGTTTATCATTATAAAAAATAGCAGTGGTCCCATTACGGAACCTTGAGGTACACCACAGTTTACTTTAGCAGCTTTGGAATCCATTCAATTGATTTTAACAATGCGTGTTCAATTTGATAAATATGACTTAAACTAATCCAATTCCTTATGTTTAACACTATAGAACTGTAGTTTAGAAACAATATTAGCGCGACTTACGGTGTGAAATGCCTTAGACAAATCACAGAGTACAGTACCGTACCAGATTATTTTCAAAACCATTCATAACAGACTCAACCAGTAATTCTACCACATCCAATGTAGACATGCCTTCTCTAAAACCATATTATTCAGACGAGAGTAGTGAATTGGATTTCATATAATCGTATCATTCAGTTGCCATTAAATTTCAATTATCTTTTAAGATTATAGGTATATAGAAATAGGCCTGTAATTCTCAATTTTGGATAGATCAAGTTTTCTATAAATTGGATAAACTTTAGGAATTTGCAATTTTTAAGGAAAAGTAGCTTCAGTTAAGCATTTTATACAGTAAGTTAATGGGTATACTATGTAAGGAATTCTATTTTTAGTTAATTCACCATTTATGTCAAAAATATTCCTGCATTTTGGATTTTTAATGTTACGTATAATGTGAGGTACTTCAGGCCGAGAAACTAATTTCTATTTAAGTTTAATGCTACACGATTTTGAAGTTTTCAAAAAGCAAATTGCCTTGCTTTATCACATTTCAATCGAATCAAAAACATCTTTAACTTATTTCAAAATAAGCCCAGGAACAGGTAATTTTGGCTTAAACTTTGAAACGGAAAAAGAACAAGGTGTAAATAAAAAATTTAGAAAGAAAGTCTCAAGCCTGTAAAGCTGTTTTTGTAATTCTATTGTACTTAAGCTATTAAAAATCTGAATGTATAATACTAAATTAATGCTTTTCTTTATAAAAGAAAAATAATCATTATACAGATCCGTATTAACGAAAACAAGATTAACGTTGAGCTTTGATGTAAGTTTCTCAGAATTCTGTAATGAACTATGTGACTTCGATGCTGTTCAGGGGTATAAAAGCCAGTAGGTGAAGGCGATACCTGAATTCCTTGCACTTTGGTGCTGACAGGATGAAACCACCAATAGTCCCAGCCACTAATACTGCCAGTCCTTTGAGATACATACCAATCTGTTTGGTGCATTCAAATAGAAAACCGGAAAGACCGAGACATAATTATGTTTCTATTCTGCAGTTCTACTTAACACTTCTAATTCTCAGTATATTGGTGATCACAGAGGGAAATTTTATAGCCGCTCCGTTTTATTGTGATACCGTACTTATTGTCAGGATGATATAATAAATAAAGGAATAATAGTAAGATAAATAATTAATGCAATAAAGAATTTCCGTATATTAAATCTAGGTATAATGTAATAAGATTGAACTGAAAAGATTTGCCCAAGAAAAAGTTCATTACCAAGTCGTGATAAGCAAAATAATTAGTAACGGCCAAAGTAGCAAAATCGCTAGTATAAAAGTTCAGATCGGAGTGTAAGGAAGAGGGACAAGGTTTTGAGAGGGAGGGTAGTGTCTTAGGGGCGGGTATTTGTTTGTTTTGTAAGAAATAGTGTGTGCTGGTGAATAAGTTATTTTTCTTCTTTTCTGTTTAGTTTGTGTTTTCTTTCCACTTCTTATAAAATACCATTAATTTTAAAGTACAGGTGATGAATATAGACTGAAACATATGGACTACAGTGTATTATATAAGCACGTACGGTCTATCTGGCACATGCGATGTATGATTTTGTAAAATGTTTAAGACCAATAAATACATCACTCTATTCTAAGTTAGTAGCAATTTTGGGTTGCGGTAGTCGTCCATTCTATCCACATGACCCTTTTAGTTAAACATATAATGCTGAAACCCCGCTCCTTAGGAATCCCATTTCTAAGGCCACTACTTAGCTTTCTTCATTTTTACCAAGTATACATCATTCTCAACTATAGAACGAAATGTGCACTGCCGTTGGTTTATGAAATTTTAGTTTAGTTTCTTTCCTACTCTGTTTTTATGTTCTTTACTTAAGTATAAAACTGAGATCAACAGGAAAACTGAATAATGGAATAAAAGAAAGAATAATATGTAAGCTAAATTCAATTTTCTGGAGTAGGAACACACTATCTTAATTAAGTGTTTTACTCTACCCCATCAGAAGTATGGACTTAATCAGCAGAGGAGAAGAGGCGGTTGATGGCATTAGAAATGGATTATCTAGGAGCTCTGCTAGGGTATCTGTTTTTATAAAATGTAAGAATTGTAGAAATCATGAGTACACGTGAAACCATATTAGATGGTATCCAAAACAAACAATTGAAACGGTATGAACACTTAAAAAGAGTGGAAGAAGGACGAATTCCAAGACAAATATTTGAGTACACTGCATTAGAAAGAAGAAAAAGAGGTCATCTCATGATTACCTAGAGGAGAGAAACAGAGCAGATAATGGAAACTAGGGTTTAGGGGAGAAATATTAGAGGAATAAAGTACAATGGTTTCGGGCAAACCAAAGACGGTGAAAACTACTTAGGATAAAAGTGTTTATTCTTATTCCTAAATGTCATTTCCTAAAACACAATCAGGACTAGTACTTGTCTTCTGGACTAAAATACTGTGCGAATAAAGCCATATTAGTAATTAAAAAGCATAATTCCCAATACAGGGTATATATGCGAATCATATTTAGTGGCAATAGCAGGTCCTGGGGCCAGGCCGGCGGTCAGCAGGAAATGTAGCCGCGGGGTAACCAATGACACTGCATTTTGGAAAGAGCACTTCGGTTAAAATTAAAAACGTAATAAATTAATACCTGCAGCTATAAGTAAACATTACGTTGACAGCATTAAATTAGGCTAAACATATTTTACGCAGCATAAAGTGTCTAATATTAAAGATCTAATGTACATGAAGTCGCACTATAGATAAATACTAGAATTTAATATATATTACATTCACACGACTTCCTCAAGCTATTGTCGCTTATTCGTCTATTGCTTCTACAAAATATTCTTAATTTAGTTAATTTTTCTATGTCACGTTATTCGGAAAAAACTTTTAGAGAAATAGTTCTATTTCACATTTTGTTGTTCGTGCTAGGTGGATATAAGAGATGCAAGAGAGAGGGAGATGTTTAAAACGGGTCAATAATATGGTGGCATTGAAATTCTATACTCTTTCCATGACATCTAGAGAAAAAAATTAATTATCATCAACTCAAAAAGTCTGTTCTGTTACACTCGCATAACTTTCTCTACGCTTAAACAAAATGTTCTTACAAAAAGTTATATTCCCATATACTTCATATTAATCTAGATAAACATTTGCAGAAACTATCTTATTGCTAATTTTCTTGTAGGTGCAAGGGGAATATGGTAGGCTTTAAACGATAGTCAAATATTTTAAGAGCTGGTTGCTATGTAGCGCATTCCATTCTTTTTGCATGTACAGAACATAAAAAGGAGATAAAAAAATCTGATGTGTTACACTCACATGAGTTTCTGTACTATTGTACAAACTATTTTTACAAACGCTTATTATCCATATGCTTCATGTTAATCGAGATATCGAGATGTCAATCTTATTGCTAATTTTCTTGTAGATGCAAGGGGAATATGGTAGGCTTTAAGCGATAGTCAAATCTTTTAAGCACTGGTTACTATGTGGCGCATTCCATTCTTTTTTCATGTCCAGGACATACAAAAATGAATAACGAATTTGAGAAAAAGTATAAGTATTCGAAAATGTAAGAGAATCACAAGCAATATCTCGAAAATGGTTCACTCAACAAAAAACTGTATATGACATAAATTGTGTATTTTAACGCGATCTACATTTTTTGTGTAGTAAAATTTTGTCTATCTCTTTTGTCTATCAGTTATGCAAAAGAATGAAGAATACTTTTGGAGACATTCGAGATATACGTTTCATTTGTCATGAAAATATATTAAACATTCATTCATTCATTATCTGTTTACCCTCCTCTTATGTAGGACTTACACCCCCCAGGACTTACAAGCGGGTGCCTGGGATCAGAGGCCCGTCGAGGAGCAGATACTCATGGATCAGACAGAGCATCCAGGATGCCTGGTATGGGATGAAGGAAGTAGATGAAACGAAATGTTGGTGAAATGGATGAAAGGAAAGGTGATGATGGAGCAGTTGGTGGAATGAATGGCGGGGGAAACCGGAGAACCCGGAGAAAACCCTCCCAGACGCCGCTTCGTCCACCACAAATCCCACATGCAGGATTGAACCCGGGCCGCCTAGATGGGAGGCGAGCGGTCTAACCACTCGGCCACGGCGCCGCCTATCTTAAACATATTTTAATCAAAATCGTTAGAGCCATTTTTGAGAAAATTAAAATTTTCGAAAAATGTTCCATGTAAAGGGTAATCTGGAGTGGGGAGATTTCCTTGAAAACCTTCGTGTCGCATCTCTGGAAGATACTGAACCTAAATTCCAAGTTTGGTGTTTATCCGACTGTTCATTTCTGAGTTATGCTGTACACAGACACACACACGGACATGTTTCTAAAAATGCTCTTTTTGGATTCAGGGGGTCTCAAAACATGTATTTCCGGTGAATTCTCAGTATCAAATTTTTGGGTGGAATACAATACTTCCCCTACTTACTATACATAGTAGAGAAAGTAAAAAAGAATAACCCATTCCTATTTGAGAAATAGTATAAATATTAAAAAATTCAAACAAATAATAAAGAATATCTCGGAAATGGTACACTTTACAAAAAATTGCATGTGACATAAATTGTGTGTTTAAATGACATCTACATTTTTTTGTGTAATAAAATGCTTTCTTCTCTTACGGTTTACCAGTTATGCAAAAGTTATTCAGAAGGAAGAGGACTTTTGGCGACATTCCCATAAAATTCAAGATATATATTTCATTTGTTATAAAATATCCTAAAAATATATTTTAATCAAAACCTTTAGAGCCATTTTTGAGAAAATCAAAGTGTTTGAAAAATGTTCCATGTAAAGAGTAGTCTTCGTGTCGCATCCTTGGAAGATACTAAACTGAAATACCAAATTTGGTATTTATCCGAATTTTCGTTTTTGAGTTATGGTGTTCACAGACACTAAGACACTAATACGGAAATATTTCCAAAACTGCTTGACTTGGATTCGGAGTGTCTCAAAACATGTATTTACGGTGAAATATCGGTATCGAATTTTTAGTTGGAATGCAATACTTCTACTTACTATACGTAGTAGAGAAAGTAAAGAGTAACTTTTAGTAAAATGTCCCTGTGTATGTATCGTCCTCCGTGTTGTAGTGGTTATCATGCTAGCCTCTAGTTTCCGAGTTCACGGGCTCAAACCCGGCGGAGGGTGATGGATTTTTTTTTCGGGCGTAAAAATCCTTAGCAATGGCTTCCTTCGGAAGGGAAGTAAAGCCGGTGGTCTCGTGTCGTAGATTTACGTCACGTAAAAGAACCTCAAGCCTGGTAAGGATGCCTCTGAGCAAAATTACCGGTCTTTCATGCTCAATATAGAATAGGAGGCTAAGGGCCACAGCAGTTAAAAAGCGTCCATAAATAAAACTCAATTTCAATTTGTGTGTGTGTTCGCGCGCGCGTGTGTGCGTTTGTGTGTGTGAACAGCATTTCCCAATAAATGTTGGATAAATAGCAAACCTGGTGTTTAAGTTCAATGTATTCCAAAGATGCGACACGAAGAATTTTAAGAAAATGCTCCACTCTTAAAAACGCTTAAATGGAACGTTTTTCGACTTTTTTTTTATTTATTTTCTGAAAAATAGTTTTAACGATTTTGATTACAATACTTTGTGTTAAATATATTTACGTGATAAATAAAATGTATGTCCTGAATTTTCTGAGAACAGCTTGTGAAGTCCTCTTCATTCGGAAGTAAATTTATATCATCTTGCGTAACTGGTAAATGTTAAGCGACAGACGAGAACGTACTGCACAAAAACAGTAAACCTCTTTAAAACACAGAATTTATTTCAAATAACCTTTTTCGTGGCACCAGCCATTTTCGTGGAATGCTTTAATAATGGTTCCAATTGTTCAATACTTATTCTTTGCAGGCCCCGCGCAGCCGCTGTCCCTGGAGCGTTTGAATTCGGCACTCTGGCGCAAAGCGTTGCGGATTTGACTCTCACCATGAGCATGACTATTTGTGTCCAACTGGGTTTAAGGGATAGCACAAAAGACTTTTATCGAGTTGAGTCTTCAAATGTCATCTACACTACACTAGTCATTCCCTTGAAGTCTTGTCGATTTCCAGGTATTTCTCGCAATGTCTTGGAAAGAGTACGCACCTTTAAGGTCAGAAAATAGTTAAAAAAATCTGATGTGTTACACTCACATGACTTTCTCTACTCTTGTACAAACTATTTTTACAAACGCTTATTCTCCATATGCTTCATGTTAATCGAGATATCGAGATGTCAATCTTATTGATAATTTTCTTGTAGATGCAAGGGGAATATGGTAGGTTTTAAGCGATAGTCAAATATTTTAACGCTGGTTGCTATGTGGCGCATTCCATTCTCTTTGCATGTCCAGGACATAAAAAACATGAATAACGAATTTGAGAAAAAGTATAAGTATTGGAAAATTTAAGGGAATAACAAGGAATATCTCGCAAACGGTTCACTCAACAAAAGAAATGTATATGACATAAATTGTGTATTTTAACGTGATCTACATTTTTCGTGTAGTAAAATTTTGTCTATCTCTTATGGTTTACCAGTTATGAAAAAGTCGTTCATAACGAAGAATACTTTAGGAGACATTCCCAGAAAATTCGAGATATACATTTTATTTGTCATGAAAATATCTTACACATATGATATTTTAATCAAAATCGTTAGAGCCGTTTTTGAGAAAATTAAAATTTTCGAAAAATGTTCCATGTAAAGGGTAGTCTGGGGTGGGGGGATTTTCTTGAAAACCTTCGTGTCGCATCTCTGGAAGATACTGAACCTAAATACCAAGTTTGGTGCTTATCCGACTGTTCGTTTTTGAGTTATGCTGTTCACAGACACACACACACACAGACACACACACAGACACACACACGGACATGTTTCCAAAAATGCTATTTTTGGATTCAGGAGGTCTCAAAACATGTATTTCCGGTGAAATCTCGGTATCGAATTTTTGGGTGGAATGCAATACTTCCCCTACTTACTATACGTAGTAGAGAAAGTAAAAATTGACTATCGCTTTTCCCTTTGTATCTGTGACAAAATTCGTAATGTAACTATTTCTGGAAGGGTTTATCTGATTAAAGTGAAGTGGATACGAAAATAAACATTCATAAGAATAATTTGTCCTCTAATAAGCGATAGAGTGTAGGGAAAGTCATGTAAATGTAACATAAACTACGTGATCAAAAGTATCCGGACACCCGGCTGAAAATGACGTACAAGTACGTAGCGCCCTCCATCAGTAATGCTGGATATGGTGTTGGCCCACCCTTAGCCAGCGTTCACTCTCGCAGGCATGCTTCCAATCAGGAGCTGGAAGGTTTCTTGGGGAATGGCATCCCATTCTTCACGAAGTGCGGAACTGAGGAGAAGTATCGATGTAGGTCGGTGAGGTCTGGCCCGAAGTCGGCGTTCCAAAAGATCCCAAAGGTGTTCTATAGGATTCAAGTCAGGACTCTTTGCAAGCCAGTCAATTACAGGGATGTTATGGTCGTGTAACCACTTCGCCACAGCCCGTGCAGTATGGACAGGTGCTCGATCGTGTTGAAAAATGCAATCTCCATCCCCGAATTGCTCTTATACAATGGGAAGCAAGAAGGTGTTTAAAATATCAATGTAGGTCTGCGCTGTGATCGTGCCACGCAAAACAACAAGGGGTGCAGGAATAACGTGACCACACTATAACACTACCACCTCCGAATTTCACTGTTGGCACTACATACGCTGGCAGATGACGCTCACCGGGCATTCGCCATACCCTAACCCTGCCATCGGATCGTCACATTCTGCACCGTGATTTGTCACTCCACACAACGTTTTGCCACTGTTCAATCGTGTAATGTTGACGCTCCTTACACCAAGCGCGGCGTCCTTTGGCACTTTCCTAGGTGATGTGTGGCTTATGAGCAGTCGCTCCACCATGGAATCCAAGGTTTCTCACCTTACGCCTAACTGTCATAGTATTCTGATGCATTTTGGAATTCCTGTGTGATGGTCTGAATAGATGTCTGCCTATTACACTTCACGGCCCTCTTCAAATGTCGGTGGTCTGTGTCAGTCAACAGACGAGGTCGGCCTGTACGCTTTTGTGCTGTACATGTCCCTTCACGTTTCCATTTCACTATCGCATCAGAAACAGTGGACCTAGGGATGTTTAGGAGTGTGGAAGTTTCGCGCACACAAGTGACACCCAATCACTTGATCACGTTCGAAGTCCGTGAGTTCCACGGAGCGTCCCATTCTGCTATTTCACGATGTCTAATGACTACTGAGGTCCGGATAATGAGTACCAGGCAGTAGGTAGCAGCACAATGCACCTAAGTTGAAAAACGTATATTTGAGGGGTGTCCGGATACTTTTTATCACATAGTGTATTTAGCCCTTTCTAATGTTTGAGTAAGTGTTAAATGTTAGGTATCTGGATGTAGTGCTTGGAATAAAATGTAAACGGATTTTGTTTTTACATACATTCTCTGAGGAGTACCTACAACAACTATTTCGTACTCCGTGACATTTTCATCGAAGACTCTGTGTAAATCCTTTTTAGTCTTTCAGTAATTTATGAACTGAAATTAGAAGCTTTTTATAGCCTAAAATACATGCATTTATAAATACGAATTTTCTCTCTTGATAATTTTGATAATAGTTTCAAGCTTGCATTTAACAATACGTTTGAACAGCCTGTAATTAACGTTGGCTGATTGTATGCAAGTATAACGGACATTATCGTACACTGCATTTGGCTATTGATCTATACAATGGCTATGTTTTGCTATAAAACTACAATGAAAAGTTTCTTTTTGTTATTTTGTAGCGCATTGTTCCATTTCTCACGCTATACGTGCGTATGGTCCCATTTTTCCGTTGAAAACTGCAATACGCCAAAGCCATTAAGAGACTGAAGCCAAATGAGCACTTATTGGAAAGGGTACACATGAGATTATAGGTTGGCAAACACAGTTTACTGCTGGGGACATAAGCACATCAGACCTGTTTGTGTCAGCCCAGGCATACTGTCGTAACCTGCCCGTTCACACAGTCAATATACGTATCCCATCTCGTTATTCTGATAACATTTCGCAGAAATCCTCTGAGCTCGTGCAGAATTCTGGTGTAATTAGCTAAACGGGTTGGAATCCTGTGCCTTTAATTATGTAATATGGAGACAAACTAGTTTAAGGAAAAGCGGTTTTACTGCAAAATAAGTTACATTTTTATGAATGTTGACTTCTTTTAATTCAGCGACACATAAGAAAACCTCCTTGTGTTATACTCAAATCACCTTCTCTACTCTTGTACAAACTATCTTTACAAATGCTTATTCTCCGTCTACTTAACGTTAATTAGATAAACATTTGCATAAACTATCTTATTGCCGATTTTCTTTTAGGTGCACGGGAATATGGTAGTCAAAACTTTTAAGAACTGGTTGCTCTGTGGAGCATTCCATTCTCTTTGCATGTCCAGGACATAAAAAAGCAATAACGAAATCCCATTTGAGAAAAAGTTAAGTATTGGAAAATTCAAACAAATAAGGAATATCTCGGAAATGGTTCACTCCACAAAAAATGTGTATATCATAAGTTGTGTGTTTTAATGAGATCTACATTTTTGGGGGGTAGAAAAGCTTTATCTATCTCTTACGGTTTACCAGTTAAGCAAAAGGTATTCAGTATGAAGCGGAATTTTCGGTACATTTCCAGAAAATTCAAGATATACCTTTCATCTGCATGAAAATGTCTTAGGTGGTGATATTTTAAAAAAATCGTTTGCCAGTTTTGAGAAAATCAACATTTTCAATAAATGTTCCATGTAAATGTAGTCCGGGGTGGGGTATTTTCTTGACAATCATCGTGTGGCATCTTTGAAATATACTGAACCTAATACCAAGTTTGGTATTGATCCAACTTTTCATTTTTGATATTGCTGTTCACAAAATCACACACACATCCCAACAAACAGGTACCCACACCGACGTTTTGTAAAAATGCTTTTTTTTTGATTCAGCGGACCTCAAAACATTATTTCCGGTAAATATTGGTATTGAATCTTTAGGTGGAATGCAGTACTTTTCCTACTTGCACTGCGTAGTAGAAAAAGTAAAAAAAACAAAAAAAACTGACACATATACGTCATGTTCCTAATCCAGACGAGAAACGAAAAAACATCTCGTGTATTCCAATAACATGACTTTCTCTACCCTCTATCATTTGTTAGTAGGTATACAAATTATTTTTACGAAAGCTTATTTTTCTCTATACTTCATTTTAATCGAGATGAACCTTTGCAGAAGTATATAATTAAAATTTTGTTATAAATGCAAAGGGAATAGCGGTAGTCAAATGTTTATTTAAAAAACTAACAAGGAATTCAAACATACCTCAGAAATGACTTATGCCACAAAAAAGTGTTATGAAATAAATACTAGCTTTAAAGAGATCTACATTTTTTTGTACTCATTTATCGATTATCACTAATAGTTTACCAGTTATACAAAATTATACAAACTTCTTTTCTAATGAAGAGGACTTCACACGGTATTCCTAGAAAATGCAATATATATGTTTTATTTGTTATGTAGAATTCATTTATACGTGAATATTAATCGAAATTGTAGAGCCGTTTTTGAGAAAATAAAAAAATTCGAAGAATGTTCCATTTGAAAGATAGTTAGGGTTATGAGTTTGCTTTAAAATTTTGTTTCGTATCTTTGGAAGATAATTAACTTAAAGTAAGTTTAATATTTATCCAACTTTTAGTTTTTGAGCTATGCCGTTCATGGACACAGACAGACATGTTTTTAAAAGTGCCTTTTTTATTCAGAGTACTTCAACACACGTATTTCTGGTGAAATTTCGGTATAGAAGTTTTGGGTATAATGCACTTCACTACCTATTATGTACATGGTAGAGAAAGTCAGATTGTTATGGTTCCTGATTTTTAGGTTTAGTATGAAAGCCACCGAGAGGATTGGAAATGCATCAGGAATGAGTGGAGGTACACAAAGTAACTTTTGTTGTATAGGTGTATTACAGAAGTATTTTGAGGTACTTGGGTTTACATATGTGAATAATGAAACCAAAACATTCATGTTATGTATGAATTTCGTACGCCCAAAGCATTTAATTGGCCTATCTATATATTCATTTATAGTTAAACTTAACAGTCTATGGCATCATCGTATAGAATCGCATATTTTTAAACATTTCCGTCACTTAGGAGAGCGTGAAAATACTGTGAATTTGTCCAGTTTTTCAACTGTCAATCAGTTCTCACTGTCGCTGTTCCAAGCTCTTATCTGTCGCTATTTTGTTCTATCAAGTTCACATCGCTCACACTTTAACTTATCCTAAGACGAAGTAGTTCAATCCTCCTTCACTTCACTTCCTTTGTGACATAGACTCTTTACACCGGACGGTTCACTTTATTCGGGAGTCGAGCATGAGAACTCCACAATCCGTCGTTCTTCAGTAACACTGGCCTGCACGCCAGAAGAGTTGTCATTAACTCGATCGGACTCTGCATGATATGACACAACCATTAATAAGGCTCATGATAATTAATAACAAATATCTCTGAAATGGCTGATGTCACAAAAAGTTCTTTGAAATAAATGTGTGTACTAAAGAAATCTCCAGTTTTAGTGTAGAACGTTTTCGTCTGTCCTTTGAGGCAGTATTTTTAACATCTAAATGGTTTCAGTCTAATTATATAATATGTAAATTCAATAACAGCCCGTCTTAAAGCAATATGTGTATGTAACAATATGTAAAAATTGTATATTACAGCCATTGTATATGTTTATATTATTGTATACATGTGTAATAATGTTATGTGAATATATTACGTAATTTAATAATGTAGGAGCTGTGAGAAATAGGTCAAAAGTTGCTAACAATGAGGTAACCTTGAGGCAATAATGCATTTTAAAGCTTAAATGCTACTAGTCATTATTGGAGCAACAATAATGTAAATTTTGAGACGGTTTGATAAATAGCCAATCAACAACCAGAAAAAAGCTTTAGTTAAATGAAGGCATTCTATTGGAGTAAGAGACTTGAAATACAGAAATTTACAAATTTAGGCGGTACAAATGAAGTCAGTTGGTTGTAGATAGTGTTCCTAACCGGACGCGAGACACGTACTCGAGAAGTTTAATACGTATTCGTGTGAGACGAAAATAGTTTTACGTGTTAAAAAATGCAAGTAATTAAAAAAAATCTCACAGCTCTCCCTATATCAGTGAAATCTTATTTAAATTGTGTCAAGGATTAATAAATGTAGTCAAGTAAAAATTATAATCTGTGTAAGCCTACATTCTTCAGTCTCACCACAACCCTGCAAAGAGAAGTATGTCTCTAACAATAATACTGACGCAACCGAAGCAAACATAAATATATAATATTTAAAGAAACAGTCAAATTACAAAGTTAATGTTTTTAAACATTTGGGGCAAAGGTCACCGGAAAGTACATTTGGGGCGAAGGCTACCGGAAACTTTTTACCATACGTGCGGTTGCAACTACAAGTTCGGCTACCTAACAGTTGAATTATAATACAACTCCTTCAATACAACCTACTTTAAATTGATGCCCAAAGCGTGGTGCAGATATTACTCGCGCAAAACTTCTGGAATCGTGACCTTGATTGCTACCCCAGCTGCCGAGCCTAGGAATGGTTTATGTTTGGCTTAATCAACGAAAGCGATATAACACCTTTGCTTACTCACAGTGCGTAACACATACAGTCCGCATAGAAAGTGTCTGCATCTGGTTGTAATTTTAAAGAGAGCAGTATTTAAATAGTACTTACTTTATATTTGTTATATTTATAACCATGGCTCCTATGTTTTCAAAGTTAAGTGGTAGGGTGTTACGTTCAAAGTAGGGAAATAATTGCAAATGTCCTCGACTTCATGAAGCAAGAAGCAGAGATGAAGGAAGAAAATATATGTTCGTCCGAGTTCCACAAAAGCCTTAAGAGAGTGAAAGAAAGAGTAGTCAAGCAACTGGTGTTTCACCGAGTTCCGTTTCCAGAGTTCTCAAAGATAAGAAAAAAAACATATGGATTAAAGAATGTCATTTGACATGACTGGGAAGAAACATAAGGTCCCTAAACGTATTACAGAAATAGACGATTTCGAATGCGTCATTCGGCGCACGATTCACAACTCCTATGTGGAAGAAAAAACTGTGCTAATAATAAGCAGATTGCTCATCCAGCTGAAACACAGCAGAAACTTTCAATGTGGTGCTACAAATCTCAGAAAAATTATTAAAGATTTAGGGTTCAAGTGCAAGAAACCGAAATCAAATAGAAGAGTTCTAACAGAAAAGCAAAATAAATAAATAAATAAATAAAATGAAATAATAATAAGATAAAAAAATAGAAATAAAAATAAAAAGTAAATGTTGCCATGATAGCTTAGTCGCTTAGAGCAACGGCACGGAAAGCCTAAGATCTGTGGTTCAAATCCCGGCTATGGCATTTATTTTTTCAGTCTGATTCTACCTTTCCAAATGACTAATTTTATATGTACTTATATCAATGTGTACTTATATCAGCATCAATTTTCAAGGTGGTGCTACAAATTTCAGAAAAATATTATAATGTATGAAGATGAGTCATACATACACAACAGTCATACAGCATCTAAAAGTTGGAGAGACGATAGCGAATTAGGTTTGCAGGCACCTGTTGCCAAAGGGCAAATACTTATTATCGTTCATGCTGTTGGAAAGATCGGCTTCGTTCCAAATGCCCTTCCTTTAAAAGTCGCAACAAACAACAGGAGATTTTCATCAAGAAATGAATACAGAAAATTACATGAAGTGAATCAACGCCATGTTGATGCCTAATATGCCTACTGGGTCTGTTCTGGTCATCGACAATGCTTGACAATGCGTCAACACTCAAATTCACAAACCACCTACCTCAACTTCCTTGAAAGAAGAAATGAGAGCTTGGTTACTTAGACATAATAAAGCTTTAGATGAAAGCATGAGTAAAACAAAGCTATATAACTTAATTAAAGCAAACAAACAGCATCAGAAGTCACACATACTTGACCAGATAGTAATACAACACCGCCATAATGTACTTAGACTGTCATCGTATCGCCCAGATCTAAACCCAATCTAATTAATCTGGACTAATATCAAAAAATGGGTGGCATGCAGAAATATCACTTTTAAATTAAAATATGTGGAACAGTTATAACGCCAGCAATTTGCTGAAATTGGAAGGCCAGAATGGGAAAATGTATGGCGACATGCTGAATAAATTAAGAATCATTATTCCGAAAAATACGGAATTGAAGAAAATCAAATAGAAATAATTCTCATGCAGGATAATGGTGCAGAAAGTAGTGACAGCAGTGATGACGGCAATAATGTGAGTGATTCCGCAGAAGAGGAAGGGTTGTTAGATGTGGAAGAATTGGAGGCAATGATTGACAGCGTTTTTTACAGCGTGGATTTTAATATACTGTATATAACTAAGTTTATCAGCGCAACGCAGTGCATAGCCGGTGTGGATATTTAACGATGACTGTCCCACGCACTCCTGAAGCATGCAGACGACCGGTCACCACCTGATCTGGTAAGCAACTCGCATCATAGCTCTCATTAAGATTTTCACGTGTCTAGAACTGTTGCGCCGATTACAACAATACAACAAAATAAACAACTTCACCTTTAACGCTTAGTAGTTATGCAAGATTATATATAATGGCCTCCGAATGAAGAGCACTTCACAGGTTTTACCCAGAAAATTGAGATATACATTTTATTTGTCACGTATCTTTAATATATGATATTTTAATAAAAATCGTTAGGGTCATTTTTTATAAAATAAAAGCTTTCGAAAAAAGTTCCATGTAAAGGGTAGTTTGGGGTAGAGAGATTTTCTTGAAAATCTTGTGTTATATATATTTTTGGAAGGTGCTTTATCCTAAACACCATATTTTGTGTTTATTGGGCTATTCGTTTTTGAGTTATGCTGTTCACAGTCTCACACACAGACATTTCTCTAAAAATGATGTATTTGGATTTAGTGGGCCTCAAACACGTATTTACGGTGAAATATCGGTATTAAATTTTTGGGTGGAATGCAATACCTTCTCTACTTACTAGGTGTATGGTAGAGAAGGCAATACTATTCTAAAATTTATCTCCAAAATTAACAGGGGAGAGAACCTCTGAGAAAATCTGATTTCCCTTTTTAATTCCTATGTACAGTGATGTGATATCCGCCCTCGATAAAGAGGCCTCTGAGCAAAATTACCGGTGTTTCACGCTAATATAAGAATGGGACTATAAGGACCACAGCAGTTAAAGAGTGTCCATAACAAGAAAACTGAAACTCGATATCCACTCTCTATTGTTGTATCTTCCACACATTGATCATTTATTACGCGAGTGCTTTATTCCTAAAATGGATAAAAGCTACTACTTTTTCTCTTTCGATATTTATACTAAGTAGAATGATTATCTCCTGAAGTACGTGATCCGCTTATGCCTAAGCAACAGGAAAGGGAAAAGCGTGAATGGAATGTTTTGTTGTGCTGTTTTCCATTAAACACATCCGTGTATACCTATACCATACTGTACAATCTTCGCCCGCGGCTTTAGTACGTAGTCATATAAGTGTAATGCTTTTGGCCTTTATGTGGCTCTTCAGCAATGTAATTTTAATGAATGTATACAAAATACCGTGAGGAATTATTGTTTCATCTCTACGGGATACATTTTAGGATTTTTTCAATTACAATTTCCGAGAAATTCTCCTGCCGCTAGTATTTTTGTTAATTCCCACAAACTGTATGGATAATGTGATATGCTTTGTAACCAAACATTGCTTAGGGGTGGTCGTAAAATCTTGTAGCATTAAAGGTTCAACAAGCTATTTTTTGCCCTTTTTCCAGCAAGCTGTTTTCGATAGGAATATACAGTTAAGGGGATGTTTTATAAATCTTTTTCCGCAATCAATCACCTACCAATCGGGAAAAAATAAGGAGGAATACTGATTTAAAATCTATACTAGTATTATAATGACAGAAAATTTGAATCTGTATTTCAGCTGAAGGGTCCACCGTGCTCCCCCGTCTACCGCAGAGAAGCTCACCGCTCTTCAGCCTACTCCTTCCGCAGACACCGCCGTCTCGCCGGCATCCGCCGGGAAGGCTGCTACGCCTCCACCGTTGCCTGGGCCTAACTACGTTTTGGTCGCTGCTTCATCTTGTCGCAGTATTCCAACGCCGGAGCCGGAACCTCTAGCACCGCAGGTTGCTCCTACACAGGTCTGTACGGCGCCACAGACTACCTCCACTGGTGAGTCCACTGTCACCGCCGATGCACCCTCTTTCAGATAGCCGCCACAGTGTTGTCATCTGTGGAGTGCCGAGAGACAGACCTTCCAGTGCACTTCGTGATGGATGCTGCAAGACACAACTGGCGCTCTGCTATTCGGACCTCCCGAATTTCTTCAAACAGAGGGCCAACACCGCTGGTACACCTCCATCTGTGTTCCGTCTCGGACGCTCAGGAGGCCTTGGGATCAAGCCTGCCTCTGCTTGGCAATGTTTGCGCGTCGAGTCCAGCAGGAGTCAACGTCCGGCACCCTGCCGCCGCTGTTGTGCCTTCGGCCACACAGCGGAGGCATGCAACGCTGCACCTCGGTGCTATTACTGCAGGTCAGGTTGTCTTACGGCAATCTGCACCGCCCACGACCTCCGCCGACGTCGCAGATTCTGCGCCACTTACTCCGGGCATACGCACTTCACGGGGCAGGCAGGATCAATGCCCCCTGTACTCCCGGAGCAAACAACCAACTGAGTCAGCTTTACTGACGATGATCAACAACTACCTCCGCCGACGACGCCCCGTGTGATGGCTAAGCCTCAACGAACAGCTCCTGGCTCTACACAACCGGATCTGCAAGCCACTCTGTCTGCGATGCAGGCCACATTCCAGGACTTCACCTCTCGCTTGGCTGAGTTACGCTGTGCAACCAACACGCGCCTAGCGGCCGTGGAGGCCAATCAGCGGACCATGGCCAGAGCAATCAGCGCCCTCTCAAGGCAGATCGCGCACCTCCAAAAAGACGACGGGATCATCGCATTGGTCCAGCGCAAGCTGGAACATATCAAGGAATATCTCTTTAAGCCAGACGACACCGAAGATGGAAGAGACGACCGACCCACGCGACTTGGAACCCTTCAGGCTTCAGTTACGGGGCTTCGAGAGCTCCAGACCGAAGCCAACTACTTCATCTCGAATACCACAGCAGAACTACAGGACACCTTGAAGAGTAGAGAATTCCATGGACACCTCACCACACTCACCCTGACAATAAGAAGTATTGTCAAAGAAGAACTCCGCTTCTTTAGCAAGCTACAACAATCAGACGCCGATACACCGGACTGGCCTGACGCAGCTCCCAGAGGCCGCGTTAGGCACCCGAGGCACTACTGAGCAGAACCGCACTCAACTCTACCGCGGCGGCATCCTGGGAACTTGCCTGCGAGACACTATCCCTCCTCACTTTTCCTTTACCACTCGCCTTCGAATTCCCAAGGGCGCAAGTAGGGCCTCGGTCATGCTTGCGTCCTGGCACCTTACTTTCACCTGGCTTAGGCCCTCGTGGCCGGCCAATATACCCTCGCCATTGACTACGCTGCTGCAATAGCGGTACAGCCGCAGTGTCACACATGAATTTCTCTTCCATTTTCCTTCCCGTGGAGGAGATTTTAGTGGGTATGCCGACTATTGGTGAGTCCCACACTCTCAGTCCCGACTCCCATCGGGGCTGGGGTAACTGATTAAAGCATTTTCTTCTCCACTCAAAAAAAAGTAATGCCAAGAATAAGAGGCCCAAAGGGCTCTATTAGCCTACGCGCAAGCCTCTTGGCCACTCAGTGATCATCATCATCATCATCATCATCAGGCCTTGATTTTATTTGAGATTGCCATGGAGTAAAAAATAATTGTTGTTATTCCACTGAATATAAATAGTTACTTATCTGTGCAGAGTATAAAAACGAAAGCCCGTTACATTTGATTGTAAGGGATACGCATAGACGACCAAGATGTAACACTTCAGCAAAAACAAGAAGAGTTTAAAAAGTCACAATCGATCCTTGTTTTTTAATTGCCTTTTAAGAAATATTGGAAACATATATATAATAAAGAAGTGTCTAAACCTCTGAAAAGCCTGTATTGTAATTCTATGCTGAATGCACTGAGGGTTTTTGGATGCCTAAACCTTCTAATAACTCTCATATACAGGTACACTTTAAAATATTCGGTCAAGGTTTCTTCAACTGAAACTCAAACTTTTACTTTCCTAAAAACATCATTAAACTTTGAAGTAACAATAGTTATAAATAAATACATACATGCCTTTTGCAGCAATAAAAATAATCACTCTTCTAAGCTACAGCAGCTGGTATCAAAAAATATATTCGTGTACTTGTTGGAATTGAAAGCCACTTAAATATTCGATCAACAAACAGATATGCCTATTCTCCTTGAACTGGATGAATGTAATACTTTGTAGGGTATTGTTTACGCCGGATTACTTTTGGTAGCCGTTATTTTATGTTCGAAATCATTTTCTCGTATAGATAGGCTCAATTTTAACCCATTTTTCTACCAGTGTTTCCTTAAAATGATCTTTGGAACAGATGCGGGTATTTCTCATTCTTTTATACATCTCTTTTCTTAAATTTTCTATTGGATTAAAATCTGGACTCTATGTGGACAAATGTGTGACTTTGGGCAGCTATATAACAGCCATTTCCTAATAATATATACCTGGTGCTTTGGGTCACCCATTTAAACCTATTTGTCATCCTTAATTTATCTGAAAATTGGTAAAGACTTTCTCTTTACGCTATGTGTAAAATGTAAGTATTTTTGAATGTCAAAAGATCATTTCTTCAAATGTTTATCTCGATTAATATGAAATAAATGCAGAATACGAGTTTGTAAAATAGTTTGTACAAAAGTAGAGAAAGTCATGTGAGTGTAGCACATCAGATTTTGACTAAATAAATGTTACATAACGATGTTACACCAATAATAACCTAGCGGAATGGCTCAGGCAGTTGCGTCCGTGGCTTGCATTCGGGAGCTCGTGGGTTCGATTTCCGCGGTCGAGCTTCCTGACCCATGGGTTTTTCCGGGGGTTTCCGGGTCATTAAGCGAATGCTGGGAAGGATTATTGTCTCCCCCGAATTTCTCTCTCCCTCATTGGTTCTCATTTAATCTTCCTCTTTCACGTTACAGGTTGACTCCGAGGCTGTGTGTCGGTTGACTGCGGACAGATAGCACCGATGATTGCGTTTTGGAAACTCTCCTCGGCGCCCTCAGATGGAGGCCATTCGAGTCTCAGCTGCTGAGTAGAGTTTTCCCCGGTCTCCGCTGGAGGCCATTCGAGTCTCAGCTGCTGGGTAGAGTTTTCCCCGGTCTCCTCTGGAGGGAAGCCTTGAGTGCTCTACCTTGACGGTCAAATCTCTAACATTTAGGGACCTCTGCGAGTCTATCGCCTGCGGCGGCCGGTCCTTTAGCCTATACGTCACCTGCAGTTGCTTCATCTCATCGTTCCTTCCGGGGGTGCATGCACAAAAGATCCTGTGTGGGTCGAGGTGCTAGGTGTTCCCTCGTAGCGTAATCCTAATCCTATACCAATAATAACGCAGGTTTAATTTAAATATGGTGATCTAAATATATTGCTTGTTATTCAGTTATATAATTACGTCATATACACACTAACAAAAAGCTTAAAAATAATTTTTCTCTCTCTGAAACTATTCAATCTGTGATGTGTCTTAATTAACATTCCAATTTATATATGTTGTGTACTAGGTTTGCCCGTAGTTTGAAACTTTATCCCAGCAACATTTAGACTTAGGTTGCACTTACTCAATTGCCTGCATTTCTTTGAAGTCATTTAAAAATTATTACACAAGATACTTAAACAAGGAGTTAATTAAAACTCTCGGGAATCCATAAAGAAAAAATAAAGATACTGAGGAAACACTATGCAAAATTGCTGCTGAACAGCCACAAATACCACAGTTTGTAATGATGATTTCTCGTGAATGCAGCTGAGCGACTTCTACGTTGTCAAATTCGGGCTCCCTCGTCGTTTTTTATAGATAAAATCTCTTTTAGAAAGGCATAGTAGCAGTTTTAGTTAACATCAATATAACCTTGCTCGATCTCAGTAAATTACCTACACAAAACTACTAAGAAAACATGCGAAAGACAGAGTAAAATGAAGGCCAAAATTAGCATACAAAGGAAAAAAAATAATAAGAGTACTTCGACCGGTTTGATACTGTTGCTGTTATCCATGCCCACTATCATTTTCACAGGTCTGTCAGCTCTTTATTTTATTTTTGTATTTGCTTGTAAAAGCATCACAAGCAACTGCAAGTTATAATAGGTGAACATCGGAGCATCGAAGTATGATCGCAGCATGAATGGATATGATCTAAGTAGTATAAGTCCCGGATGAGCCAATTGGATTAACGATAATCCTGCCGCTAGGGGCGCTAGTGTCGCTAGTGTCGCTGCGTGCGACGGCGGCGGCGGGAAGTTTGAAAAGCGCCCTGAGCGGAAGGATTATCGTTATTGCAATTGGTTCATCCGGGACGAGTTAAAAGAATTGAGGATTAGGGTAAGGTGAAGGAAAAAGAGGAAGTGACGTGGAGTGTTTTGATTGGTTCGTTAATTCGGGTGGAAGATGAAGGAAGGAAGATGAAAGAGTATGGAGGTCACGTGATGGAGAGGAGCGGGGTGGCGAGGTGTTGTCTGTGCGGAGGTCGGGACTGAAAGAGGGAAAAGATGGAGAGCGAGGGATAAAAAGTATAACAGAAAGTGACGTGTGAAGTTGTGATTGGTGGGAATAAGAAGTGATGTTATTGGTGGAAAGGAACAAATGAAAGTTGTTGATTCGTAAGAATAAGAGAGATTATGATTGGTGGAAAGAAAAAGGTGTGGGAGTGGGGTTTTGGAGGTGATGGGAAAGGTAAGTTTTGCTAGCAACAAGATTTGCAAAAGCCTGTCGAGAACTGATCAGCAATTTTTTGAACGTTGGATGGTAGTTTTCTTGAGTGGATAGAAAGATGGGGCGATATGAGATGCGGTGGCGAAAATGGGAACTAAACAAGATGGTTGAGACAAGAGGTTTAAGGACGAGGAAATTTGGAGGTTAGTGGTGAACATGGCGGTCGCAAGAGGTGGGGGCAAGGAGACGCGGTGGTGAGAATGGAAACTAAAAGAAGATGGCGGTAGCAAGAGCTTAGAAGAGCAGAATTTGAGGTTAAAATAGTGGGAACTAAAAATGGCGGAGGGTCTGCGACAAGGAGATGCGGTGAGAACTAAACAAGATGGCGGACGCAAGAGGAGGGTAAGGAGATTTGAGGTTACAGTACCAAAACACGAAAGGATATATTCCTACGCCAAGCAGGTCCGAAAAATAATTATGCGTGTGGTACTTACTTGTTACCGGTGTGGATGCGTCACCAAAAGCGCGGCAGCTTCACGCGACGCGAAAAAATAAAAGCAAACTGTTTTTGAAAATGCTTAACCAGCTTTAAGATCAACCAACATCACTACGCACTGATATATCTATGTTTTTAAAGCGGTACAGACGCCCTTTGCAGAGGCGTAATTTAACTATACCAAAAACCTGGTACTGGACCATCGTGATGGTCGCTAGCGTACGTAGGAGCAGGGTTCTCATAGCCGGTCGAAAGCGGTCAAAAAAGTGTACGACGTAGGTGTTCACAGTAGCTGCTGTCGAGTCAACCGTCGAGGTGTGAATGAACGAGATCTGTTCTTGCCGGCAATCTGGTTGGGAGATGAGAGGCGCGGTGGTAAAAATGGGAACTAAATAAGATGGCGGAGGCATGAAGTTGAGGTTAAGGAGCGGTGAGGTGTTGTCTGTGCGGAGGTTGGGGCTGAAAGAGGGGAAAGATGGCGAACGAGGGATAAAAAGTATAACATAAAGTGACGTGTGAAGTTGTGATTGGTGGGAATAAGAAGTGATGTTATTGGTGGAACGGAACAAATGAAAGTTGTTGATTGGTAAGAATAAGAGAGATTATGATTGGTGGAAAGAAAAAAGGTGTGGGAGTGGGGTATGTTGGAGGTGATGGTAAAGGTAAGTTTTGCTACCAACAACATTTGCAAAAGCCTATCCAGAACTCATCAGCAATTTTAAATAACTAGTGTTTCGGGGTTTTCCCTGGTTGGTAGACGAATGCAAGCTGTTTCTGCTTTTTCATAGGTTTTCCCAAAATTGAAAATGTATATATTGTAACACAAATGTGTGCAGTGCAAAAGAAAATAAAAATTAAATAGGCACACACACACACACACACACACACACACACACACCCGTTGCAGTTGCCATACTTATATTATTCGTCTTTTCCTTTTTTTCTTTTTTTTAAAAAATAACTAGTTTTTGGGGGTTTTCTGCGGTTGGTAAACGAATGCAAGCTCTTTCTGCTTTTTCATAGGTTTTCCCTGGTTGGTAGGCGTTTTCTGTAGTGGTTGACGAAGCCGTTTCTAATTTTCGAGGTTTTCTCAGGTTTTTTAGTGGTTGTCCCTGCCCGGTAGGCAAATGATGAAGTTTTACCTTGTCGGCGCACGGATACTAGGCACATACTCGCGCACACACACACACATTTAATAGTAGCGTGTAGCAAACTGTTTTTGAAAAATGCTTAACCAGCTTTAAGATCAACCAACATCACTACGCACTGATATACCTAGGTTTTTAAAGCGGTACAGACGCCCTTTGCACAGACGTAATTTAACTATACCAAAAACCTGGTCGCTAGCGTACGTAGGAGCAGGGTTCTCATTGCCGGTCGATAGCGGGCAATAAAGTGTACTATGTTGTTTTCATGGGTTTTCCAGATCGGTAGGCGTTAGAATACTCTTAGAGCTTTTTTCAGGTTTTTCGCGGTTGTCCCTGTCCGGTAGGCAAATGATAAAGTTTTCTATAATGTCGTCGTTTTGGCTTGTGGCGCACGGATACTAGGCACATACTCGCACACACACACACTATAATAGTAGCGTATAAAAAATTTAACAAACCGTAGATTTTCAAGAAAATTCCCACACCGCAAACTACCCGTTTAGTGGAAGAAAGTTCGTTATTTTTATTGTCTTAAAAATGGCTCTAACCCTTTTGATTACGGTACGGTATGTTTAAGATATCTGCATGACAAATAAAATGTATAACCTCAATTTTCTGGGAATAGCTGTGAAGTAGTTTCATTGTGAATGTCTTTTGTACAACTGTTAAACCGTAGGAAACGAAGCCTTACTGTACAATAACTGTACAAGAACGTTAAAGCACACAATTTATGTGTATTATTACTATTATTATTATTATTATTATTATTACTTTGTGGCGTTGTCTATTTACAAAGTTTCCATGTTGATTTTAATGTTTAAAAGCTTTAGACCTTTCTCACTAAAACTCGTCATTCTTTTATCTTTTCTTTTTTCATTTTCATACAAAGAGAACGGAATTTCACAAGTGAAACAGTACTGTGATAACGATACCAACAAACTAATTATTATTCACCCACTGAAACACATAAAAACAATAAGTAATAATCACAGGCCCAGTTTGTGGGTATTTAAATGAAACATCATGCACAATACAAGCCAATTATGTAATAAGTTGAAATGTGCAAATCTATAGATGTATTTCTGGTGAAATCCCGGTATGGAATTTTTGAGTGCAATGCAATTTCTCCTGTATCTGCTATGTACGTGTTAGAGGAAGTAAAAATAGTTACAGTGACTATAGAAATGTAACAATAGAGAAACCCACTTGAAGAAAAAACGGAATAAAAATAACAAGGCGTCAGACTCAACTTTCGCGCCATTCTCCGAATATCTGAGAATATTCTTAATATGGGACAAGCATTTTACCTTAAGCAAGTAGTTTTAATCTTACTTTTATGAAAATCAGAGTTTTCTCTATATCCTTTATTTGTGACAACAACGCTAAGTTTCGAGCTAGCTATACTCACTTTTCTTGCAACTATATACGTTTAAACTAATATTAACAAATTTCTCGTAATCCCAGAATTTATTAATCATAGCTGTAATATTTTTCACAACTGCATGTAATAATATTGATTTAGGGGCTTTTAGTAATTTGCTATTCGTTCTAAAACCTTTTATATTGTCAAGCTGGACAACTATGGACCTGTGCATCCTATAAAGATTCATAACAACATTAGTATAAACTTCCCTACAGAGTTTTATATACAATTTTATAAGTTGTTTTAAGAAATTGTTAAATTTCGGTACCGAAAAAAAAATAAAGATACGGTTTTCCAAAGATTTCGAAAGAACTAAGTTGCTGTATCAAAATTTCCTTGTTACAAATTGTGCATTTATTTCTTAAGGATACCAGGAATACAGACTTTTTATAAATTTTAGCGTGCACCGATCTATATTTTTAACTTTTACGCCTACGTTTCTCGTCAATAAACACCATTGCTGAAGAGGTTGGTATTTCTACTCTCTCTACCACGTAAAATAGTAGGTAGAGGAGGTATGCATTGCATCCAAGTATTCAATATTGAGATTTCACTGGAAAACTAAATACTTGTTTTGAGGTCCCCTGAATAAAAACATTTTTAGAAAATTCTGTGTGTATGTGTCAGAGCAGCATAACTCAAAAATGAAAAGTCGGATAAATACTAAACTTGGTATTTGGGTTGAGCACCTTCCAAAGATACGACACAGAGATTTTCAAGAAAGTCCCTCCACCCCAAACTACCCTTTACATGAACTATTTTCCGAAATGTTTTATTTTCTAAAACTGTCTCTGACGATTTTAATTACAACACCATATATTAAAGACATTTGTATGAAAAATAAAATGTATATCTTGAATTTTGTGGAAATAGCTTGTGAAGTCCTCTTGATTCGGAAGAAATTTTCTATGATCTTGTATAACTGCTAAGGTTTGAGGAAAACATACAATACAAAAAAATTAGATCTCTTTAAAAACACACACAATTTATTTGAAATAACTTTTTTGTGACGTCAGCCATTTCCGAGATATCTGTTATAAATGGTTCGAATTGTACAATGCTTAGCCATTCTTTTTTAAAGGCATGTCGCTTTTCAGTTCTTGCTCGCCATGTTGATGGAAAGAATTCAGAATTTTAAGGCTAGTGTATAGCGTCCCTTTGGATGTATAACGGATGTGTAATGCAACCATTTCCCGAAAAGTTTATCTGGATTAAAATTAAGTGGATATGAAAATAAACTTTGGTACTCACCTATAAGAGATAGAGGGTAGAGGTCATACGAACGTAACACTTGAGAATTTTTATTCAGCAGTTGGTGTTACTCCTTAGAAAGGAAGTATCTGCTGATTCTATTTAATTCTTACATTTTACATAACACGTATGCACGGCACAACACAAAAACACTACACACGACACTCATAGTTTTAAATATTGCACTAGTGGGGGTGCAAGCTGAACCACTAATAACATCAGGTAGCAAGCGTTACAGCTCTGCTCACTTTAGTCATTCTCATGTGCAGCACTACACGCAAAGACCGTGTGCTGATGTATGTGAAAATTGAGCGTGAGAAACGGATGTTCGTCAGCGATAAAATCTTTTAAATTCAGCTTTATTGTCGATGGTAGGGATCGTGCAGTGGCGGATCGTGACAGGATGACTGCGTTTTTACAACTTGACAATTTTGTGGCGAAATGAGGCATTTAACTCGACGCGCATGTTGAAACTGCGGTTGCGATAAGCGAGCTAATAAAAACCCGGTGCCAAAAAAAAATGCATTTTTGGAAACATGTCCGTGTGTGTGTGTATGTGTGTCTGTGAACAGCATAACTCAGAAACGAACAGTCGGATAAGCACCAAACTTGGTATTTAGGTTCAGTATCTTCCAGAGATGCAACATGAAGGTTTCCAAGAAAATCCCCCCACCCCATAGAACCCTTTACATGGAACAGAAAGCAGAACAAGTAGTGACGTGGAACGTTGTGATTGGTGAAAATAAGACGATCTCTGATAGGTGGACAAATTGAAATAACGTGATGTGATAGGCGAAATTAAAATCAAAGGTGATTGGATGAAAAATGACGAGAAGGAATTAGCGGTGAATTTGTGAACTAAGATGGGTAAGATTTTTTTTTAAAAAAAAAGGCGGATAATATAAGTATGGCAACTGTAACGGTTTACGGCAAACGCGCGCCGCGCAATGCGTCACGCCGGGAATCTTGCTAATAATGGTTTTTGTTATTTTGTTTTATTTTATTCTGTTTGCATATCCAGGACATAAAAAATTGAATGACGAATTTGAAAAAAAGTATAAGTATTGGAAAATTTAAGGAAATAACAAGCAATATCTCGAAAATGGTTCACTCAACTAAAAAAATGTATATGTCATAAATTGTGTATTTGAACGCGATCTACATTTTTTGTGTTTAGAAAATTTTGTCCATCTCTTATGGTTTACCAGTTATGCAAAAGTGGTTCACAATAAAGAATACTTTTGGAGACATTCCCAGAAAATTCGAGATATACATTTCATTTGTCTTGAAAATATCTTGAACATATCATATTTTAATCAAAATCGTTAGAACCATTTTTCAGAAAATTAAAATTTTCGAAAAATGTTCCATGTAAAGGGTTCTCTGGGGTGGGGGGATTTTCTTGGAAACCTTAGTGTCGCATCTCTGGAAGATACTGAACCTAAATACCAAGTTTGGTGCTTATCCGACTGTTCGTTTCTGAGTTATGCTGTTCACAGACACACATACACACACACACGGACATGTTTCCAAAAATGCATTTTTTTTGGCACCGGGTTTTTATAAGCTCGCTTATCGCAACCGCAGTTTCAACATGCGCGTCGAGTTAAATGCCTCATTTCGCCACAAAATTGTCAAGTTGTAAAAACGCAGTCATCCTGTCACGATCCGCCACTGCACGATCCCTACCATCGACAATAAAGCTGAATTTAAAAGATTTTATCGCTGACGAACATCCGTTTCTCACGCTCAATTTTCACATACATCAGCACACGGTCTTTGCGTGTAGTGCTGCACATGAGAATGACTAAAGTGAGCAGAGCTGTAACGCTTGCTACCTGATGTTATTAGTGGTTCAGCTTGCACCCCCACTAGTGCAATATTTAAAACTATGAGTGTCGTGTGTAGTGTTTTTGTGTTGTGCCGTGCATACGTGTTATGTAAAATGTAAGAATTAAATAGAATCAGCAGATACTTCCTTTCTAAGGAGTAACACCAACTGCTGAATAAAAATTCTCAAGTGTTACGTTCGTATGACCTCTACCCTCTATCTCTTATAGGTGAGTACCAAAGTTTATTTTCATATCCACTTAATTTTAATCCAGATAAACTTTTCGGGAAATGGTTGATTTACACATCCGTTATACATCCAAAGGGACGCTATACTCTAGCCTTAAAATTCTAAATTCTTTCCATCAACATGGCGAGCAAGAACTGAAAAGCGACATGCCTTTAAAAAAGAATGGCTAAGCATTGTACAATTCGAACCATTTATAACAGATATCTCGGAAATGGCTGACGTCACAAAAAAGTTATTTCAAATAAATTGTGTGTGTTTTTAAAGAGATCTAATTTTTTTGTATTGTATGTTTTCCTCAAACCTTAGCAGTTATACAAGATCATAGAAAATTTCTTCCGAATCAAGAGGACTTCACAAGCTATTTCCACAAAATTCAAGATATACATTTTATTTTTCATACAAATGTCTTTAATATATGGTGTTGTAATTAAAATCGTCAGAGACAGTTTTAGAAAATAAAACATTTCGGAAAATAGTTCATGTAAAGGGTAGTTTGGGGTGGAGGGACTTTCTTGAAAATCTCTGTGTCGTATCTTTGGAAGGTGCTCAACCCAAATACCAAGTTTAGTATTTATCCGACTTTTCATTTTTGAGTTATGCTGCTCTGACACATACACACAGAATTTTCTAAAAATGTTTTTATTCAGGGGACCTCAAAACAAGTATTTAGTTTTCCAGTGAAATCTCAATATTGAATACTTGGATGCAATGCATACCTCCTCTACCTACTATTTTACGTGGTAGAGAGAGTAGAAATACCAACCTCTTCAGCAATGGTGTTTATTGACGAGAAACGTAGGCGTAAAAGTTAAAAATATAGATCGGTGCACGCTAAAATGTATAAAAAATCTGTATTCCTGGTATCCTTAAGAAATAAATGCACAATTTGTAACAAGGAAATTTTGATACAGCAACTTAGTTCTTTCGAAATCTTTGGAAAACCGTATCTTTATTTTTTTTCGGTACCGAAATTTAACAATTTCTTAAAACAACTTATAAAATTGTATATAAAACTCTGTAGGGAAGTTTATACTAATGTTGTTATGAATCTTTATAGGATGCACAGGTCCATAGTTGTCCAGCTTGACAATATAAAAGGTTTTAGAACGAATAGCAAATTACTAAAAGCCCCTAAATCAATATTATTACATGCAGTTGTGAAAAATATTACAGCTATGATTAATAAATTCTGGGATTACGAGAAATTTGTTAATATTAGTTTAAACGTATATAGTTGCAAGAAAAGTGAGTATAGCTAGCTCGAAACTTAGCGTTGTTGTCACAAATAAAGGATATAGAGAAAACTCTGATTTTCATAAAAGTAAGATTAAAACTACTTGCTTAAGGTAAAATGCTTGTCCCATATTAAGAATATTCTCAGATATTCGGAGAATGGCGCGAAAGTTGAGTCTGACGCCTTGTTATTTTTATTCCGTTTTTTCTTCAAGTGGGTTTCTCTATTGTTACATTTCTATAGTCACTGTAACTATTTTTACTTCCTCTAACACGTACATAGCAGATACAGGAGAAATTGCATTGCACTCAAAAATTCCATACCGGGATTTCACCAGAAATACATCTATAGATTTGCACATTTCAACTTATTACATAATTGGCTTGTATTGTGCATGATGTTTCATTTAAATACCCACAAACTGGGCCTGTGATTATTACTTATTGTTTTTATGTGTTTCAGTGGGTGAATAATAATTAGTTTGTTGGTATCGTTATCACAGTACTGTTTCACTTGTGAAATTCCGTTCTCTTTGTATGAAAATGAAAAAAGAAAAGATAAAAGAATGACGAGTTTTAGTGAGAAAGGTCTAAAGCTTTTAAACATTAAAATCAACATGGAAACTTTGTAAATAGACAACGCCACAAAGTAATAATAATAATAATAATAATAATAGTAATAATACACATAAATTGTGTGCTTTAACGTTCTTGTACAGTTATTGTACAGTAAGGCTTCGTTTCCTACGGTTTAACAGTTGTACAAAAGACATTCACAATGAAACTACTTCACAGCTATTCCCAGAAAATTGAGGTTATACATTTTATTTGTCATGCAGATATCTTAAACATACCGTACCGTAATCAAAAGGGTTAGAGCCATTTTTAAGACAATAAAAATAACGAACTTTCTTCCACTAAACGGGTAGTTTGCGGTGTGGGAATTTTCTTGAAAATCTACGGTTTGTTAAATTTTTTATACGCTACTATTATAGTGTGTGTGTGTGCGAGTATGTGCCTAGTATCCGTGCGCCACAAGCCAAAACGACGACATTATAGAAAACTTTATCATTTGCCTACCGGACAGGGACAACCGCGAAAAACCTGAAAAAAGCTCTAAGAGTATTCTAACCCTACCGATCTGGAAAACCCATGAAAACAAGATAGTACACTTTATTGCCCGCTTTCGACCGGCAATGAGAACCCTGCTCCTACGTACGCTAGCGAACAGGTTTTTGGTATAGTTAAATTACGTCTGTGCAAAGGGCGTCTGTACCGCTTTAAAAAACCTAGGTATATCAGTGCGTAGTGATGTTGGTTGATCTTAAAGCTGGTTAAGCATTTTTCAAAAACAGTTTGCTAAACGCTACTATTAAATGTGTGTGTGTGTGTGCGAGTATGTGCCTAGTATCCGTGCGCCGACAAGGTAAAACTTCATCATTTGCCTACCGGGCAGGGACAACCACTAAAAAACCTGAGAAAACCTCGAAAATTAGAAACGACTTCGTCAACCACTACAGAAAACGCCTACCAACCAGGGAAAACCTATGAAAAAGCAGAAAGAGCTTGCATTCGTTTACCAACCGCAGAAAACCCCCAAAAACTAGTTATTTTTTAAAAAATGAAAAAAAGGAAAAGACGAATAATATAAGCATTGCAACTGCAAGGGGTGTGTGTGTGTGTGTGTGTGTGTGACTATTTAATTTTTATTTTCTTTTGCACTGCACACATTTGTGTTACAATATATGCATTTTCAATTTTGGGAAAACCTATGAAAAAGCAGAAACAGCTTGCATTCGTCTACCAACCAGAGAAAACCCCGAAACACTAGTTATTTAAAATTGCTGATGAGTTCTGGATAGGCTTTTGCAAATGTTGTTGGTAGCAAAACTTACCTTTACCATCACCTCCAACATACCCCACTCCCACACCTTTTTTCTTTCCACCAATCATAATCTCTCTTATTCTTACCAATCAACAACTTTCATTTGTTCCTTTCCACCAATAACATCACTTCTTATTCCCACCAATCACAACTTCACACGTCACTTTCTGTTATACTTTTTATCCCTCGTTCGCCATCTTTCCCCTCTTTCAGCCCCAACCTCCGCACAGACAACACCTCACCGCTCCTTAACCTCAACTTCATGCCTCCGCCATCTTATTTAGTTCCCATTTTTACCACCGCGCCTCTCATCTCCCAACCAGATTGCCGGCAAGAACAGATCTCGTTCATTCACACCTCGACGGTTGACTCGACAGCAGCTACTGTGAACACCTACGTCGGACACTTTTTTGACCGCTTTCGACCGGCTATGAGAACCCTGCTCCTACGTACGCTAGCGACCATCACGATGGTCCAGTACCAGGTTTTTGGTATAGTTAAATTACGCCTCTGCAAAGGGCGTCTGTACCGCTTTAAAAAAACCTAGGTATATCAGTGCGTAGTGATGTTGGTTGATCTTAAAGCTGGTTAAGCATTTTCAAAAACAGTTTGCTTTTATTTTTTCGCGTCGCGTGAAGCTGCCGCGCTTTTGGTGACGCATCCACACCGGTAACAGGTAAGTACCACACGCATAATTATTTTTCGGACCTGCTTGGCGTAGGAATATATCCTTTCGTTTTTTGGTACTGTAACCTCAAATCTCCTTACCCTCCTCTTGCGTCCGCCATCTTGTTTAGTTCTCACCGCATCTCCTTGTCGCAGACCCTCCGCCATTTTTAGTTCCCACTATTTTAACCTCAAAATCTGCTCTTCTAAGCTCTTGCTACCGCCATCTTCGTTTAGTTCCCATTCTCACCACCGCGTCTCCTTGCCCCCACCTCTTGCGACCGCCATGTTCACCACTAACCTCCAAATTTCCTCGTCCTTAAACCTCTTGTCTCAACCATCTTGTTTAGTTCCCATTTTCGCCACCGCATCTCATATCGCCCCATCTCTCTATCCACTCAAGAAAACTACCATCCAACGTTCAAAAAATTGCTGATCAGTTCTCGACAGGCTTTTGCAAATCTTGTTGCTAGCAAAACTTACCTTTCCCATCACCTCCAAAACCCCACTCCCACACCTTTTTCTTTCCACCAATCATAATCTCTCTTATTCTTACGAATCAACAACTTTCATTTGTTCCTTTCCACCAATAACATCACTTCTTATTCCCACCAATCACAACTTCACACGTCACTTTCTGTTATACTTTTTATCCCTCGCTCTCCATCTTTTCCCTCTTTCAGTCCCGACCTCCGCACAGACAACACCTCGCCACCCCGCTCCTCTCCATCACGTGACCTCCATACTCTTTCATCTTCCTTCCTTCATCTTCCACCCGAATTAACGAACCAATCAAAGCACTCCACGTCACTTCCTCTTTTTCCTTCACCTTACCCTAATCCTCAATTCTTTTAACTCGTCCCGGATGAACCAATTGCAATAACGATAATCCTTCCGCTCAGGGCGCTTTTCAAACTTCCCCGCGCCGCCGTCGCACGCAGCGACACTAGCGACACTAGCGCCCCTAGCGGCAGGATTATCGTTAATCCAATTGGCTCATCCGGGACTTATACTACTGATCTACTTATTTATTGTAAGTTTATCCACCATAGAGACGTTTTTGGTCAATGCGGTTATGTTGACTGCTTTTGCGCTATTTTTTATCAATATACACAATTAAAAGTATATGAAGATAAAGAACTAGAAATGGTATATTGTCCGGTTTGATGTCATTGCTGTTATTACAGGCAGAAAGGTTTCAGCCATTCTGTTACCACATGGAGTATAGGTGACATCAGGTACTATGACGGACGCAGTCCTCTCCCTAACAGCCGGTTTCTTTTATACTGTTCCAATTACTCGCTGCATTATATATTCCCCAGTGGAGAACTGTGGCAACATGCCTAAAGCAAAGAGTTTCAGCAACATTTGTGGCGAAATGGGGCAGGGAACACTTCAGCACAAATGGCGAAACCATCAGATGTAACACACAGCTCGAACGACGTTTTAAACATCGTGATTAACAACATAGTAATTCAATGAAACACAAGAAACATGTAACATTTTTTATAAACGAACAATGATGAAAGTGAATCTTTAACCTCCTCGGCCCCAAACTACATATCAGAATTTTTGAGAATCTGTGTAATACATTAATAAGTGTGTATATGGTTTTAAACAATTTACAGCTTTTTAGATGCTTGTTTCGTAGATTTAATAAACACCAGCAATAGCTAAACATACATTGCTTCCTTTCTTTCTTCTCATAATCCTTAATTCTGGTTTACCTGCTTTCGAATCACGGTGTATTGCTTTCACCTTTTCATCATATTTGTTTACAAAGAATACTGCAAAGTTTAAGTCGCTTCCCCTTCCCTCTCCAGTCTTAGGTGCGTTCCTAACTTGATGTTTTACTTGCTAAAAGCCCTCTGGCTGTTTATTACAGTCTGATATAATAAGTTCAAAATGTTTTTAATTTCCCAGTCAGGGATTACAGCGCCTTTATATTTGCACAATCATAGCCACAGGTGAAATAACTGTTGTAATTTTGACTGAGGTATTACTCCATGATCAATGTCATGAGAGAAGATTAGCGAATAACGATAATATATGAACTCGCTGTTCGTTTTTTGTTTTGTTTTCTTTCCTTTTCTTTCGTTCTTTGCTTTTTTTAAGGGACTATGAAAATCTAAGTAATTACTATTCTTATGCTGGAAATTTTTGACCCATTACGATTATCGTTGAGAAACATCCAGATGGTCTTGCTAGTTTTAGTAGGCATCACAAAATTAAATAGCTAATCATATGAAAAGGGGCGGAATTCCAATTGTAAGTTACACAGTAATTTTCGCCTTATGTAAGGGTTATCTGCGTCAAGTTTGTTCGAAATCGGAGCCACGATGTAGAAGCCTATAAGGAACACATATATATATACAGAGCGGTGTGGCTCAGGCGCTTTCGTCATGGGTTATTCGTGGTTTCCCCGATTCGCCAGGCGAGTGCGATTGTTCATCTTCTTCCACGGGTCTCCTTCTCTTTTCCTGTAACCACCATCTTTCTTGTCATCTGTTTTAGGGTTGTAGGACCAGGAAACTGGGCGGTGGCTTGTGCTCTGTTAAGGTTTCTCCCCTGGCGTCTCTCCCCTCCTACATTTGTCTTCACAACCTTTTCATTTTGTGCATTCTCAAACGGCTTACGGGATAGGTATCTGTTGTTATTCTTAAAACAAGGTTCGTTTTACATGGCCAGAAATCGCTGATATGCCTACAGTGCTGCTAGCAAAGCGGTGACGCGCCGAGTTGTGTAAGTAGGACAATAGACATTTCCAACTATTGCCTTTCCGTACCAAGGATCATTGTATAAAATACTCGTAAGAATGTTCCCTATCACCAAACGAAATATATGCACATATTTTGTGGACGCCCTATATAAACCAAGTTATCTTGATTCGTGTTTTTTTTTATCTTGATTTGTACATAATTTATAATGGTTTTTGTATGAATTAACATCCAGAATTCCACAAATGAGATATTGAAATGAAAAGTTAAAGGAAAAACAGAAAAAATAACGTAATGAAGGAATTAAATATAATTCAGAAATGTATAAAAAGATGAGGGAAAGGTATCAAAGGATAAAACTCATTTATTGGTTGAGTGATAGAGAAAAGGCATATAGGAAAAACAGGTTTGGAAAGAGAAGGAGAATATATTAAGGGGGATATCAGAACGTATTAGAGCATCTCTCTTCAATACTACGCCGCCAGAAAATGTAATACCTCAGGAATAATTGGTTTATAACACAATACAGCTGTGATAGGAGGAACAAGCAGCAGACGAAGGAATAGGTGGTGCAAGTCTGTAATTAGAAATTAAACAAAGGCGTACAGATGAATGAAATTGCTTTAGAGGAGAAATTTATAAAGAGAGACTACCAAAAATAAACTTGAAGGCACTACATGAAGATATTTCAGCATTTCAAGAATAATTAGTTTTAAAAACAGCCAAAAATTAAAGTTACATAAAAATATTGGTGGAGGAAAAGGTTGCACTTAAAATTAGAACCATCTAAGCCTTTGGCTCAGCATACGTAACCTCTGTATCCTAGATACCCAAATTTGTTTTAAATAATAAACATTAAGAATGAAAGGAAGACATCAAGTTTTTATTTCAAAGTGAAAGGTTTCCCAGAATCTGCTTCAATAAATACGCTATAATCCATTTATTTAACTGAGTAAGTTATACACAATTCAATGTTATTACCCAAGTCTCCGGATTATTTTATACTAAAACTAGTGATTGATTTGGATCCTAATTTTCATTCTTTATTGCCTAATCTAAATTTTAAAACAAAAGCATAAAATATTACATAATAGCAATGTAATTTTTACTTTCTCCACCACGTGCAAGGGGGTAGAGAAGGCATTGAATTTAACCCAAAAATTCGATACCGAGATTTTACCTGAAATACAAGTTTTGAGGATCCCTGAATTAAAAAAAATTCTTATAAGAAGGTCCGGTATGCGTCTGAGTGTGTGTGTGTGTGTATTTGTGCTTCTGTGTCTGCGAACAGCATAACTCAAGAATTAAGACTCAGAAAAATATCAAACTTGGTATTTATGTTTAGCCTCTTCAAAAGTTGCCATACAAAGTTTTTCCAAGAAAATCCCCCACCCCAACTACCCTTTACATGGAACATGTCGCGGTATAGTTCCTGTTATCTTATTTGCTGAGCGCCTGTTATTGTTTTACTATTTTTAATTTTGAGTTCTTTGTTCTCCGGCTAGCTATTATTACTCAGTCGAGCAAATCTCTTAAACAGGGTGTATAAACGGAAAGGAGTTGTTACTAAAATATAACACTGATAAAAGAATTTATTTTTACACTTTTATTGCCGTCACAATTTATTCATTTCACATAATTACTCTTGATACACGCCCGACTGAAACTGTTGTATTTTAGAATGTAACTATAATCACTTATTTGCCACAGATTATTAATTCGCGTATTTCACATTTTTGTAACTAACTTTACGACGCGAGAGATTCTGTAGAATTGCGCGACGTGTAACCGGTGAATGATTCTGTTGAACTGCGCGACGTGTAACGCGCGAATGATTCTGTTGAACTGTGTGACGTGTAACCCGCGAATGATTCTGTTGGACTAAGGGATACTTGCTTCCGGCTTCATACTTTATACTCCCTCACCCCGATATGCCTAAACATTATAACAGAGCTGCTATTGGTTAATAAAGCGCGCCAACATTAGCGCATATTTTTATATCCAATCAAAATTACGAACACATATGCTCTAGGGAAGATATTCCCTCCATTTCTAAAGAAAAGCGCGCTACTCTGACGTCATTTGTTTGTCTCTTCTAATTGATAAACAACTCACCCCCTCGCTCATTGTTATCCGCTCCTATTGTCAGTTTCAGTGAGGTCTGTAAACTTATTTCATAACAATGCTTATAATTTTCAAACATCTCAAATCATTGTCATACAATAATGTTAATTTACACTACAATCACTCTGGCATTCACAGTGTTGTGATATAAAATACTGCCTTAAACATTTTTCGATTTTTTTTTATTTTCTATAAAATTTTGTAACGATTTTGATTAAAATACTATATTTTAAAGATACTTACATGTCGTATAATATTTGCATCTTGAATTTTCTATAAATAGAAGCAATCTTACTATAATTTTGTATAACTGGTAAACTTTAAGAGATAGCCGGAAACGCACTACATAAAAAGTGTAGATCGTTTTAGAACACACAACTCATTTCAAATAACTGTTTTGTGGTATCAGCAATTTTTAAATAAACGTTAGCAATGTTTCAATTTGTTCAATACTCTCATCCATTGGAAGTCCTGTCGATATTCAGTTGTTTCTCGCTATTGTATGGAAAGAGTAAGGCCAGCATATTTTTACTGTCGCTATTCCTGCAGGTTTATCTTGATTAAACTGAAGTGTATTGAAAAATACACTTCAGTAATTTTTACAGCCACTAATAAACGATAGATGATAGAAAATGGCATATGAATGTAACACTTTAGCATTTTAATGCATACTGCGATAATGGTATTTCTAGGTCTTGCAGAGTTAGACAAATGTAACATCCAGGGATGCGTTTACTAAATGTTTCTCATAAAAACTACAATACTAATTATTCAGATCCCTGTCTCTCCACTGCCATACCGTGTCACCTTAGCGGTATTTTCTATAATCAGGTGGACATATAAGTTGCTGATTCCGCCACTAGACGCGTGTGGGGACAGGGGATTAGCCCACCGCCTATAGATAGCGCCACGGGAAAAAACATGTGGGCATGAAATGGCCCACCATTTTGATCAGAGTTTTCTCTGAGTGCTCAATAATAGATATTCAACTTTATTCGGAGTATGATTCAAATCACACAAATGCAGACTGGAAGTAAATAATAACACCAATTAATTTTTATATAATTCTAGGAGATATAGATCTGCTTAAACCTTGTATGCAATTTCACTTCCTGCTAACTTTGAATACCTAGTATTGAATGAATGGAATGGGTATCAGAGGGAACTCGGTACCGATCCAAGGAATGCGGATATTGTAACTATGACCCCGGTAGGTAGGGATGAAGTGAGAGGGGATACTGGGCAGCCGGAACCAGGAGTGACGGGACAGCAATGACAGGAAGTCTCGTTTTCAGATATAAGCGCCCAGGCAGGCTTGACAGGCAGACCAGGGACTCCGCCCCACATAGGGTCCAACGCCCCCGTTGGGGGCAGTCCTTATACCTCGGCAATCAGCCGAAGACCGAGAGATGGAGAAAGTTCGTAGAGAGCATCCTTTTTCTTTGGTACGCTGCACCGATACCACATCGTCGACACTTCCAACTTTGAAATATACCAAAAAGATGAATGAAATAATTAATGAAACGAAATGGAGGGATAGGAGATTGGGGGATGAAAGCAACCACTCCAAAATTCACCTGACGACCCGGGAAAACCTGCGAAGAAACGGTTCAGAGTGGGTGGTCTCCGGAGCTCGAACCTGGGACTCCCCAATGCGGGCTACAGACATTACCGCCTGAGCCATCCCGCTCGTTTAGTAACGTGAACAGTAGCATGTAGGTTGCTATTTCTTTATGTCAAACTATAGTTTTAGCGCTATAGTTCCCAAGATAGCGGGTTCAAACCCGGCGGAGGGCGATGGATTTTTTCGGGCGTAAAAATCCTTAGCATGGCTTCCTTCGAAAGGGAAGTAAAGCCGGTGGTCCCGTGTCGTAGATATACGGCACGTAAAAAGAACCTCAAGCCTGATAAGAGGCCTCTGAGCAAAATTTCCGGTCTTTCACGCCCAATATAGAATGGGACGCTAAGAACCGTATTAGTTAAAGAGCTCCATAAATAAAACTCAATTATTAGCGCTATAGCCCATGGGATTCGCTCCACCGCTTATCAGCAAGCGGAATATGCCATTCAAAATATACCGAAGGATTTATAGACGGTACCTTAAGATGTTTCCATACCATAATCAGCAAAAGTAAGCTTTGATGCAGCGTCATTACGAAGCTCTCTTAATTTTGAAGTCATTATGTGCGAGAGGCAGGAATCGACCGATCAGTGGCTAAATCGATGGATATTCATGGACAAAGTTACATTTCATGTAGTGGCCGAGTAAACAAGCATAACTGCATTATTTGGAGAACAGAACCACACGTCTTGTAGACACATTTTACACACCATACGGCACACTAAGCACGTTGTTGTGGCGCGACCACCAGTTTGTCTCCGATGAACGATAGTAATGTCATGCCACGCGGATGAAGCCGGAAACATCATTCATTGTTAACTTCTATCCTTTGCGCTTATATTACAGGAAACTGCTGAGAGATGTGTACATTATCCTCTTATATATAACGTTTTACTTTTCAAACAGATCACTCTGCATGTTTAAAAGATCATTTGAAGATGTTATATTTTAGGAGGAGTTGCATTATATTCCAACTGTTGGGGAACCGAACTTGTAGTTGCAACCGCACATATAGTAAACAGTTTCCTGTAGCCTTCGCCCCAAAACTACTTTATGGTGGCCTTTGCCCTAAGTTTAAAGAAATATTAACTTTGTAATTTAACTGTTCCTTTAAATGTTATATATTTATGTTTGCCTCGGCTGCGTCAGTATTTATTTTAGAGACATGAATGTCTTGGCAGGGTTGTGGTGTAGGCTTACACGGATTATAATTTTACTTCAGTCCTTTTATTAATGTTTGACACTATTTATATAACACTTCACTGATAGAGAGCTGTGAGATTCTTTTATGAATTACTTGCATTTTTTAACACGTAAACTATTTTTTTGTCTCACACGAATACGTATTAACTCTCTCGAGAATGTGTCTCGCGTCCAGTTAGGAACACTGTTTGCAGGCAACAGAACTGATTTCAACCGTTTAACTTGTAAATCTATGTATTTCAAGTCTCTGATTGGCTATTCCTAATCCAAAAGAACACCTTCATTTAACTAAAGCTTTTTCTGGTCGTTGATTGGCTATTTTTATACTGTCTCAAAATTTGCATTATTGCTTCCACGAATCACAAGTAACATTATTAAACTCTCAATCTCATTATTGCCTCAAGGTTACCTCATTGTTACCTCATTGTTAGCAAATTTTGACCTGTTTCTAACAGCTCCTACATTATTAAATTACATAATACATTCATATAACATTATTGAACATGTACACAATAATATAAGCATATGCAATGATTGTTACATACATTTTACAAATTATTACATACACATATTGCTTCAAGGCGGGCTGATATTGAATTTATATATTATATAATTTTACTGAAATCCTTTAAGTGTTAAAAACACTGCCTCACACTATAGGGTCAGTTTGAAATTCCATACTGCTTGCATAGCATCGAGAGAAACAACGCGGTACTTCGAAACAAAATTAAGCACTGAAAATGCAAAACAATAACAGCAGATATCTAGAAAACGGTTGACTACACAAAACAAAAAAATATTCTACGATTTAAAGAGGAGTTATACCAAATTATACTAAATTTCTTCTGAATAAAGAGGACTTCACAGGCTTTTCCCAGGATTTCTAAATATGCATTATACAGGGTGTATTAAGTAATAGCACAAACACAAATGGTTGAAATTATGCTATGATAGAAGCCAAAACGTTCCATCAAACATTGGTCCGCAAACAAGGCTTGTGCCGAATTTGTTATTGCGAAATTTTGATTATGTACAACCACTGACGTGAATTGCTTGAGGATGTTCCCCTTGAGGAACATCGAAGTATGTGGTACATGATGATGAAGCGCACACATTTTACTACTACTACTACAAGAAGACATCTAACGTGGAGATGTGATCCAAAATGGATAGATTGAGGAGGGCCTGTATCTTGGTCTCTGACCTCAATCCTTTGGATTTTTCTGTATGGGATCACCTTTGATTCCGTTGAAGTACTTATACATGCTTGTCAAGAATTCCGAGATGATCCGGGGTGTTTAAAAGAATTCGAAACTCAATGCAGAGACGAGTGTAGTATTGCATCCAGATGCAAGAACGACGACACCTTGAACACCTCCTTTAACAGGGAAGAGTGTACAGTATTAATGACATGTAACATACTAGAATTATATTCCTTGTTAAGTTAAGCTATGAGTCAATTTTGAGGAAACTTAAAATGGCAACTATAAAACAAAAAGTCTACTTTTAAAATTTATTTGTACGAATTAGAATGATGTTGTTTAATGAAGTCAAAGGCGGCTTGTAATCACACATTTGCAATTATCTCACACATGGCTCGTTTGCGGACCCATGTTTACTCCAACGTTTTTGCTCCTACTATCCTATACTCTCAACTGCTTCATTTTGCGCTATTAATTATGATACATCCTATATATTTTAAATATGTGGTATTTTAATCAAAGTCGTTACGGTAGTCCTTGAGAAAATCTAAAACATTTAATTTTGTTTAAACTTCACTGCAGTTTGGTGTGGGGATTTTCTTGAATGATGCTGAACGTAAATACGAAGTTTGATATTTAAATTCCTTTTCGTTTTTGTGTAATGTTTTAAACCACACACATACTCGGGAAATTTTTTTCTAAAAATACTCGTTTTGGGTTCAGAGAGCCTCAAAACGGTATTTTTGGAGACATTTCGGTATAGAAATTTTGAATGGTGTGCAATACTTCCTCTAATTGGTATAAGTAGATAGTAGAGACGTTTACTTTCAATGCAGTTCCCCCCAAAATGGGTTGGTATAGGTTTAGAAGAACTGTAGGACAAAATTGCGCCCACTGTCTTTTATATGACCCTGCAATTATTAGTGTGGTTAATATAATAATAATAATAATAATAATAATAATAATAATAATAATAATAATAATAATAATAATAATAATAATAATAGTAATAATAATAATAATAACTGTCTCTGTGTAATGGTCCGCGTTTAGCTTTTCAGTCCAGAGGGTAGGATTCGAATCTCAGTTAGGAGGTATTTTTCTTTAATTAGAATCATTCACCACCCTCCGCAGAATCTGAAGCTCTGAATGTGTGAGTGAATTGTTGAGTCTTTTCTAATGAAAATCGATAAAATGGTTGTGACGGTCAGTTGGTGGGAGGGCAATTATGATGTGGTTCCTGGTCGTCGTGGTGAATTGCATCAGAGTACAAGTGTCTTGTTGTTGTGGTGTGAGTAATTGTGTAATGTTCACCTTCACACATCCTTAGAATATCTTATACTGCTCTCTTCACCCCTCCCTCTCTCTTTCTGTATCCGCGTCGTAACGGAAGAACTTTGTAGATGGAGGCGCTGAAATAAATTGTTGTGAGGCCTCGGCAATCAGTTAGGAAGGACAATGAGATACGCAGAGATCCAAATAGTGGTATGTAAGAGTGATTTTTACGAAATAAATACACAGGAAATTGGTATTAAGAGACATGAGTTTATTCTGTCTCCGTGGAAATATTTAAATTTGACACACTTGTCAATGGAAGAGTGAGGATTCGCACTTGGTAAAATTTAAGGCAGTATTTTTAATACTTAAATGATTTCAGTCTAGTTATATAATATATAAATTCAATAACAGTCCGCCTTAAAGCAATATTTGTATGTAACAAAATATAAAAAGTGTATATTACAGTCATTGTATATGTTTATATTATTGTATACATGTGTAATAATGTTATGTGAATGTATTACGTAATTTAATAATGTAGGAGCTGTGAGAATAATAGGTTAAAAGTTGCTAACAATGAGGTAACCTTGAGGCAATAAAAAGTAAGAAAGTTTAATAGTGCTACTAGTCATTATTGGAGCAACAATAATGTAAATTTTGAGACAGTTTATAAATAGCCAATCAACAACCAGAAAAAGCTTTAGTTAAATAAAGATGTTCTATTGGAGTTAGATTATCCAATCAGAAATTTAAATATAGCACAATTTACAAATTTAGGCAGTAGAAATCAAGTCAGTTGCTTGTAGACAGCGCTCATAACTGGACGCGTTGGTTGTAGACAGTGTTCCTAACCGGACGCGAGATGCGTCCTCGAGAAATTTAATACGTATTCGTGTGAGATGAAAATAGTTTTACGTGTTAAAAAGTGCAAGTATTTAATAAAATACAAATCTCACAGCTCTCTCCCTCACTCTCACTCTCACTCTCTCTCTCTCTCTCTCTCTCTCTCTAAGATATATATATATGTAAGTGAAGTGATATTTAAATCGTGTCAAACATTAATAAATGGAGTGAAGTAAAATTATATCTGTGTAAGACTACATTCTTCAGTCGCACCATCCCCTGCTAAGACATTCATGTCTCTAAAAATATATATATATAAACGGATGCAGCCGAGGCAAACATAAATTTATAATATTTAAAGAAACAGTCAAAATTACAAAGTTAATATTTTTAAACTTGGGACAAAGGCCATCGGAAAGTACATTTTTGGGCCGAAGGCTACCGGAAACTTTTTACCATAGGTGCGGTTGCAACTACTTCAAGTTCGGTTCCCCAACAGTCGAAATATAATACATCTTCAAACTGACTTTCCATACGTAGCAGCAACAAACCTACTTCAAATTGACGCCCAAAACGTGGGGGAAAAATAACAACGTAAAAATAACAAGAAGAAAAAAATATTTCTTCAAAATTAAGTTCCTATCAGAGAAACTTCCACATAAAGGAAACTAATAATTCCTATTCTTCACTATATCGTTTATTTATCGCGGGATCACTTAATCACTTAATAAGTTTCGACGCGTACTCAATTCACGAAGTTCACTAAAAACAAATACTTTACATTTCAGCGCTCATTTATTATGACAACTGACGCAGAGTGTGCCTGCGAGGTAGATGACGAACTGAATCTCTTCGTTGTACAATTCGGGGTTTATACAGGATGCTCGAAACTACTCATTTAAATTAATATAGGTGGTAGAGAGCATGAAAACAAATATACATTTCGATAAGGAACATATGGTCTCTGAAGTTCAACTTGTAATGTTAGGGAATTGTTTGTGAGTGGTACTGACGTAAGCTGTTGTGTCGGTGTCGCTGACTGGGAATGTGTACTGACCTTCAAACCTGCTCTGTGTACGAACGGTAGGCTCTGAGGTCTGCTTGGAAACAGGGTATTCTCATACATTCTTCCATTCCGCCTCAACGGACGGCGCTATCACATCTTCGTGGTACATGTGTTGCCAGAACTGCTGGAGGATGTACCTCAGAATATTAGACAAAGAATGTCTTTCCAGCACGATGGGGTGCCTGCCCGTTTCAGCATTGTTGTGAGGATCATCTGAGAGCCATCTTCGGGAATCGATGGATCGGCCGAGGTGGCCCTGTGACCTAGCCACCCAGGTCACCTTACCTCACGGGTCTGGATTTCTTCCTCTGGGGCATATGTGTAGCTGGTGTATGAAAGCGATGTGGAAACAGCAGAAGACCTGGTTGCTAAAATTACCGTTGCTGCTGGTGTCATTACGGACATGCCAGGAGTCTTCGAACAGATGGTCCGACGATGTACTGCATGCATACAAGCATGCGAGCAGTTCCTGTGAATACCACTGCTGTAATTAGCAGGGTGTAAATTGCGCTAGCATCAGAAATTGCCATCAGGGACCAAAAGTTCCTTCTGAAATATGTTTGTTTTGATATTCTTTGAACGATTAATTTTGGAGTATCCTGTATACTTTTACATTTTGACGCTCCTATTTAATTCTCACTTACTTCATTGGCTATTGGTCACCTCACTTTTCAGCTTTGGAAAATTTTGGATGCTAGCTATTCGAATCTGCATCGCCGCGCAAGAGTTACATGATTTTACATAATGCAAAAAGACATCGTTAATTTTTCAGTGGAAAACCTGGCATCGTAGCTTAAATATTTCTTGTTCGTATATACTACAAAAGGATTCCCTGTCGAAGGCCTGGCAACAACAGCTTTCTGTCTGCTACTCCACACTTGTCGTTGTCGAAGTACACCTTAACAGTTTGCGTTTAAGAAAAATATATGTCATTACAGCTAAATTACAAATATGATTGATGCAACATGATAAAGAGCATTACAGAACATTGTAATAGATATATATGTACAGCTATGAGCGGCGAATAAGTGAAATAACTAGTCAACGAGTTAGTAATACCTTCATTGTTTCTGAAGACCAAACCCCCGATATGGCCATAGAAGTTAAAGGGAACTAAACAAATGAACAAAACAAATGAGCAAAACGAAATAAAATAATAAACCCGAGTCAGTTGGAGAATTAATTTGAAGTAGATGGATTGCTGTATTGTTATGTTTAAATTATTTGCACCACGCTTTGGGCGTCGATTTGAAGTAGGTTGTATTGAAGGAGTTGTATTGTAGTTCAACTGTTAGGGAGCCGAACTTGAAGTAGTTACAACCGCACGTATGTTAAAAAGTTTCCGGTAGCCTTCGCCCCCAAATGTACTTTCCGGTGGCCTTTGCCCCCAAAATTAAAATATTAACTTTGTATTTTTGCTTTTTTCTTTAAATATTATATATGTTTGCCTCGGCTGCGTCAGTATTAAGCTTTACTTCACTCCTTTTTATTAATTCTTGACACGATTTAAGTAACACTTCACTGATACAGAGAGCTGTAATATTCTTTTATTAATTACTTGCACTTTTTAACACGTAAACTATTTTTGTCACACAAAAATACGTATTAAATTTCTCGAGGACGCATCTTGCGTCTGATTAGTAACACAGTCTGCTGCAACGCGTCCAGTTATGAGCGCTGTATACAAGCAACTGACTTCATTTCTACCGCCTAAATTTATAAATTTCTGTATTTCAAGTCTCTGATTGGCTAATCCTAGTCCAATAAGATACTTTTATTCAACTTAATCCTTTTTCTGGTTGTTGATTGGCTATTTTATAAGCTGCCACAAAAATTTACATTATTGTTGCTCCAAGAATTACCAGTAGTATTGTTAAACTTTCAAATTCATTATTGCCTCAAGGTTACCTCATTGTTACCTCATTATTAGCAACTTTTGACCTATTATTCTCGCAGCTCCTACATTATTAAATTACGTAATACATTCACAAAATATTATTACACGTGTATACAATAATATAAACATATACATTGACTGTAATATACACTTTCTATATATTGTTACATACACATATTGCTTTAAGGCAGGCTGTTATTGAATTATATATATTATATAATTACACTGAAATTATTTAAGTGTTAAAAATACTGCCTCACATTGTCGCGTGTTCAAATTGTGGCTATGGAATTGCATTTTTTAGTCTGATTCTACCTTAACAATCTTGTTCTACACACGGCCTTGTGTGAAAATATTAATAACTATTAATTTGACCTAACATTTCGTTAAACTCGAAGCCCGGGGCTTAAAGTACTTAAACTGCAATTCGCCATTCTGGTATATCATCTCGAAATGAATTTGAGATGTTGGGTTTATTGGGAAAAACACGAGTCAATTAGCGAATTTAATGGAATGTTGCCATTGTAGCTCAGTTGGTTAGAGCAACCGGCCGGCACCGGAAGATCGGTGGTTCAAATTCAATTCTATTGGCATAGAATGATGTTACATTTCCAAATTTGTCCTACATCCGCCTTGTGTGAAAGAATAATTTATTGTTGTTATAATTATTATTATTATTATTATTATTATTATTATTATTATTATTATGTTGTCTGTTAATGCGGAAAGACTGCCAAACAACGCTAACAGGTGCCCTATAGCAACACATGCCCGTTGAAGTCTTGCCTCACGTATGGCAATGTTTTTATACGCCGTGTGACAGGGTTTATCAAAACGCTTCCTATCACGCTGTGACAATCTGATGTATTTCAACACAGCAGAAAACACTTGCAATTCGTAGCTAATGGAGCTGAATGGCACCAGAATTTATATCCATATGTATGCACCTATGCATACAGGGGATTGTAATGCGAGAGTTCTGAATATTCTATCTGCAATGTAATAATTTTGTGGACCTGTTCTGATTGCTATGCTAATATATTACACAATTTTTAATCCTAAAAGTTAATTTTGTATGCTATGAGCAGATGTTACCGTTGAATAAATGCGTTTTTATGTCAAGGGGCGCTAAATGAAATTTTACCTGTTAAAACGTTTTTCCCTTCTTCATTTAATATAGGTATATATACTGTAACTAAATTGGAAAATTTTCTCGCTGCTGTTGCATCCGGCTTTAAAATTAACTCGTCTCGTTGGTTGGTTTTAATGAGGAATTCGTGCATAAGGGAGAAAAAAATTGCAATTTGATGTGTTTGACAAACATTTGGAATGACATTTAATGCGAAATATGTAAAAACATGTTAAGCATGGCGCTTCCGAAATTGATAATAGTTTAAAAACTAAAAATCATACATTGCATGTGAAGCTGTTTAATGCCAAGCAAAACCATATCCTAAAAGTGTAATTACTAAAGGTAATTACTGAGTAATTAACATGTAAATGGAGAACAGAATACAAACAGAAACATGGAGGAAAAGAAGAGACAAAGCGCCTACTAATAAGGGAGTGAAACACTCCGCCCGTTATCACCCATAATTTTTTATATCCACGATGCAAAGACTTATGACATTAAGCTGCAAAATAAAATATAAATACCCCCAAATGCATATGACTATAAGCTTACAGGCTTTATTTAGCCGATCACTACTTAATTTACAGTTGAGGAGGTTAGAGTAATGCATTATTATGCACTAAAGTAATTAAGCACTATAATTTTAAAATAGAAATTAATGAAACTAAAATCTAGTGATTTTCCTTCACACAGTAGCCATGGCATGCCTACTCGCGCACTGGCTACCACAACTCGGACTCCAGTCGAAACAGTTATAATATTTCCGCAACTGTCCCACATTATGATAATAAAGTTTTCAGCATTCACAAGAGATTTTGGAAAGCTTGTTCTCTATTTCTGGCATCTACTCAGGAAGTTTTCATTCACACTGGAGAGTTCAATATCCGAAATTAAGTGAATTTCTCGCCTGGTGTTTTCTTTTATTTCTTACAATGTATGCGGTTTTCTTGCAGGTTCCCCCATAGATAATAAACACGTAGAGTTAAAGCAGGGATCTGGAGCATAATTATTTACTATAGTATAACAACTTAGTTAAATCCCTCGGTCTACGGACTGCGCAAGTATACTGCTCCCACTCTACCTGTCTTTTACTTTAGCTACTGAGTTATCCAATGAGGTGTCTTAAAGAGGAATTGGGCTGATACGTGGGAAACAAATGTCACGTCACTGTTGTGAACATAGCAATTTTATAGTGCGGAAAAATTTAATAGGATCTTGTTTACATCGTGATAACTCGGAAACTAAAATCATTATTTCAGTTCTGTAAGAGGTATGTTAAAGAGTACAGTTTCGGGATAATGATGATAATGTGTGACTGGGCTCTGTATAAAACAACTAAAACTGCTAGTTTTCTTTATAAAGCTTAAACTTAAATAATTTGTATTCTGAAAATCCATTAGCAAGTAACTTTTTTCCTTGACGTGATAGATAGGGGAAGGAAGGCTATGAAGTACCCTAAAAAGTATGAATTAACTTTTGGGAGATATCCCATGATAATACCGCATGTACATGAAATGCTATCGCTAGTTATATGCAAACATTTGTTTCCACACCCACTGCACCTTGCTCTTTGCGTATCAGCAATCTACAAAGACAGCAATTTTGTTGCAATGTTATTGTGTCTTTAGTCTTGCCTCTGTAGTTGGATAGTTACAACAGTGGTGTAATTAACGATTTTGTGAGAATGAAATAATAGACGGACTAGGTGAAATTAATGGCGTGTGGTGCTTAAGCAGCACTCGGAGCAGAGTAGAAGAGGCATGTCCACCCAAGGCAATTGGAGAGGAAGAATTCATGGCCAGATGAGTTCTCTCTCCCAAGGATTTTTTTCTAAGTTACTGAACTTTAATTATCCTGCGTTCAAAAATTTTCTGAATTAAATTTAATAATTCATCCGCTGTATGCACGGTAGTCAAATCTTTCCAGAAAGATACAGACTGATATTCAACATCGTTCACTTGTTAAAAAGATAGTGTAAGTATATATTCCTGTGTCTCTCTGCACTTATTGTTTATTAAAATATATAGATCATATTACTCTGTTTACATTTACTCCACACCTATTTTTGCGTCATGCAAAGGAATATCGCGTGCAAGACCGGCTTTCTCTGTGCTACAATATCCATTATTTTGCGAGGAAACATAGCCGCATGAGTGGAACCATTCTTCCTCAGGGAAGTATATAAAGGGCGGGTCAATAACTCTATCATTTCGTAAAGTCAATTAATACAGAAATTTACCTGACTGGTGATCACATGAAAAATAAGATGTATGCAATAAATCCCATACATTGTAAGAACTGAAGAAAGCATTATGCGAGAAATTCACTCAATTTCACATATTGAATTTTCCGAGAAGATGCTAAAAATATGCAGAGAGAGAAGCATAATATTTTCCAATATACCTTATAGTGAGGTATGTGCTTAATATCATTTTAATTGTAACTGCAAGTATGATTATGTGAGGCGGTTGCGGGATATTATAACTGTTTCGGTGGGAGTATGAGCTGCGGCGGCCGGCGCGCGAAGATCCGTGTGATATAAGTGCATTATTGCAGAACGGGAAGAGTAAAAATACAAGATGAGGTCGAGTGTCTGCTTCTTCCGGGATTCCCCGATGAACTTTACGATAGGGAATGATAGAAATATTAACTAATTCTATGTTCGCGTAAGCATTAACATCTGTTGAGCATGATGGATACAGTAGCAAAGTTACCAAAGTAACATTAGTGGGAAACAATCACTTATCCATGTGTGGACTTGACCTTAAGAAAGCAAAAACTTGCTGCTCATGCTAAGCTGCCACATAAATTAAACCATATATATAGTTAGCAAATAAAAAGATTGTGAAGATTTAAATGTTAAAAGTCAGAAATCAAATATATTATATCCCATGTCTGCTTTAATAAACACACTGGTGTGCAAAACCTAAGGACGAAAGTAATCTTCGCATTTTGTGACACTGCTAAGTAACATAGCTCGACGAAACTTGAATCATACATAGAGGGAACTGCTACAGTAAGCAACTAAACGAAATATGCAATGAGACAAACAGAAATATCACGTTTATTCATAGACCATAAGCTACACTAAAGCCAATACGACATATATTAGATTTACAGAAACAGATACATGGTGCTTAAAAGGGTGTATGATCACCACGGACAGCAATGCATGCTCTGCATCGTGCTCCCATGATGACCACAAGGTTGGTAAGCAGTTCTTGTGGTAGGGCGTTCCATTCCTCCACCAGCGATGTTGACAACTGCTGTATGGTCCTTGATGCATGTGGATGTGCTGCAATGCGTCTCCTCAAAGCATCCCACACGTGTTCGATGGGATTTATATCGGGGAAACGAGCAGGCCAGTACATTCGCCGAATACCCTCTCGTTCCAAGAGATCCTCCACCTGCGCTGTTCGATGCGGTTGCGCATTGTCATACATAAAAATGAAGTCAGGGCGACTGCACCTGAAAAGACGCACATGAGGAAGGAGTACAGTATCACAATAACGTTGACCAGTGAGCGTACCGTGTTCAAAGATTTGGAGGTCGGTGTGGCCATGCAACATTATGCCTCCCCAAACCATAACACCCGGACCACCAAAACGATCATGTTCAAAGATGTTCCTGGGTTCATTACGTGTTCCCACCTCTCGCCAGATGAGGGTACGTCAAGAATCACTTCTTACACTGAATGTGCTCTCATCCGAGAAGAGCACGCGACCCCATTCCTCGTTGGTCAAATTCTGATGCTCTTGGGACCATCACAAACGGTGCCGCCAATGTGCGCATGTCAATGGAATACAACGTACTGACCGTCGGACAAAGAGATCACCTCTGTGTAGTCGCCGTGCCACTGTGTATCGTGAGGTTAGTGCCTAGCTGTCCTGTTAAATGTGGTTACAATTGCACCCGCTGTTTGGCGTGGATCCCTTCTTGCCTGTTGCACAATGCAGCGGTCATCTGCTGCTGTAGTTGAGCGTGGTCGACCACCAGCTCTCCCTGGGACAGCAGTGCTTGTGATTAGGAAGGTTCCCCATGCACGTAAAACAATGCTGTGAGCAATTCCAAACTCCTGAGCAACAGACGTCACACTTCGCCCTTCTTCCAGTTTACCGATGATTCTTCCCCGTGTGAAGTCATCCAAAAGGTGTCTATGGGCCATGTTGCAATGAAGAACGTCACTAAAGTGCACCGTAACAACTCGCTAATTGCCACATACCGTCTTGCCCTGTTTCGTCAACTGTTCCATGTTGCTGGACCAGACGCATTTGGCACTATAGGCTCGCTACACTCACGCCATCTGACGTCCAGCTTTCTGTGTACATGTAAGATACCTTTGGAAACATGCTCCCGCACCTTCATCTGCTTCCACCATGTAGTTCATTTGTTACGTTCCTTTACCCATCTCGTCCTTAGGTTTTGCACACCAGTGTATATCATAAGCTAGAGAATTTTGCACAACTCATGCATATACATGGAGTAAAATAGTCAAAACAGCTTGTTAGGTTAGGTTATCAGCAAGGAAAGCAGAAAATTCAACTTTCTAACATGACAGCATAAATGGGAACGTATAAAACCACGCTGTCGTCGGAAAAAAGTTAGACACACTTCAAGCTCAAATTATTTCAGACACAGAATAACACTTAGAGGACGTGGACAGAGAAGAACCTGCGAATGAAGAAGTTTTGTTGTTCCATGTAAATTAAAATAACCTCTTGGAAAGAAACGCAAATCTGCAGTGACATTACGGTCAATAATCTTTTGCCTGTCATTTCGTAACACACGAGTTCCACACAGAGTAAAAAAAATCTGACGTGTTACACTCACATGCCTTTCTCTACTCTTGTAGAAACTATTTTTACAAATGCTTATTCTCCATATGATTCATGTTAATCTTAATATCAAGATGTTAATCTTATTGCTAATTTTCTTGTATATGCAATTGGTAGGCCTTAAGCGATAGTCAAATATTTTAAGAGGTGGTTGCTATGCGAGTATTCCATTCTCTTTGCATTACCAGGACAAAAAAATGACTAACGAATTTCCATTTGAGAAAAAGTATAAGCATTGGAAAATTTAAGGGAATAGCAAGCAATATCTCGAAAATGGTTCACTCAACAAAACAAATGTATATGACACAAAATTGTATATTTTAACATTTTTGTGTAGTATAATTTTGTCTATCTCTCATGGTTTACCAGTTATGCAAAAGTCGTTCACAATGAAGAATACTTTTGAAGACATTCCCAGAAAATTCAAGATATACATTTCATTTGTCATGAAAATATCTTAAACATATGCTATTTTAATCAAAATCAGTAAAGCCATTTTTGAGAGAATTAAAATTATCGAAAAATGTTCCATGTAAGGGGTAACCTGGGGTGCGGAAATTTTCTTGAAAACCTTCGTGTCGCATCTCTGGAAGATACTGAACCTAAATACCAAGTTTAGTGTTTATCCGACTGTTCGTTTCTGAGTTATGCTGTTCACAGACAGACAGACACACATACGGACATGTTTCTAAAAATGCTTTTTTGGATTCAGGGGTCTCAAAGCATATATTTCCGGTGAAATCTCGGTATCGAATTTTTGGGTGGAATACAATACTTCCCCTACTTACTATACGTAGTAGAGAAAGTAAAGAGCGATGTGACAAATTCACACAACTTTATCTACACACTATGATTTATTTTTATGGATATTTTACGAAACGTTCTTAGGAACACTTATTCCTCTGTCTGTTTCATGTTATTGGAGATTAAATTTTGCAGAAACGGTTCAGTGGCACATTTTGATTTAGATACAATGGGGATAGAGGAAGCAGAATCGTTAGTCAAATGTTTAAAAACTAGTAGCTACATCTGACCTTTCTATGACGTAGGAAATAATGAACAATGGCAGCACTTCAAAAAATTGCAAACTATTGAAAATTTAAACTAATAACCAGGGGTATGTCGGAAATGACTAATGCCACAAGGAAGTTGCTCGAAATGTATTATGTGCTATAAAGATAGGTATATTATGCATGTTTTTCGTCAGTAAGTTTTCGTATATCAATTATGATTTATCCCTTATAAAAATGATGCGAAACTCCATCCGATACTCTCAGAGAGTTCCAGATATGTTTTATTCATGTTTTAGTCAAAATCGTTAGAGCCATTTTTGAGGAAATAAAAGGTACCGAAACTTTCTCCATGTAAAATACAGTATGGGGTGGAACTTATCTTGAAAGTCTTCGTGCCGCATCTTAGGGAGATACAGAACTTAAACACACACTCACACACTAATGGTATTATTTTCGATATATTGCTGCCCATGCATGCTTGCTTAGGCAATGCGCAAGAGCTCCCATCCTGTCGTGAGGGAAGCATTGTTTAATCTTCTCCAAGCCTCCCCTCCACACTGAGCAATACTGTCGTATGCCTACAGGACCTGGCACCTTACTGGGAGCATACATCGATGTAAACAAAGCTTATTTTGCAGAGATATTAGCAGTTAGTGAAGTGCAAACGTTCCTATTATATTTTTATACTAACCTAATATACGGCATGATATATTGTGTAAACTCTTTAGTAGCCAGAATGATTTCCTTCCTAGTGCATTTTTTATATTTTAAAGTGATTTCTCACAATTTTACAAGCTTTAACCTCAACTCACCTAACTAAATGTTTTTCTTAGTTCTCACATTATCTTGTATTTTACGACATTTTTACACATTTTCACATTGTTAGAAGTTTTAACTTTACTTCAGTATAAAATTTAGTATATTTTATAGTTATTACACTGTTACACGCTATAGATACATTTATTACATTTCATTTAGTTTAAAAGGGTACCTTTGCGGCGTTTTGAGGAGTGCGTTTTTTTCACCGGCGACAATTAAAGACGGAAAAAATGACGAATAAATAATTATGGAATAATAAAAAACCACCTGATGTCATTTGTGTGATATATCATTTTGAGCAATTGTAAGTGCAAGCATATAACACTAATGATGATGATGATGATAATAATAATAATAATAATAATAATAATAATAATAATAATAATAATATAACAACATATATTAACTTCCAAAGCTAAAAACCTCAAAAGGGGTTCTCTAAATAATCCTAACGAAAACTTTCAGAATAGTTTCAAAGTGGTGACGTTCTATTATTTCATTACAGTTTGGAGCACATAATTATGGAAAATAAGTTAAATGAACAGTAATAAACATTACAATGTTGTCTTATCGTAAAACCATGCACGAAATCATGATTAGCGTGTTTACAACTAGCAGTTAAAGAGTATGAAAGATATCCCAAACCCGCTAAACCTTCGTTTTTGCCATCAGCTGTATAAGAGGTTGTTCTTGACCCGCCCAGCATTGAGGAAAACTGCTTGCCTAAGCGTAGGTTGGAAGTGGGAAAGTTATCTGTCATGGCAAGCAGGTGCAGGCAGTACAAATCGCAGAAATGTACGCACATTAGATTACATGACTTTTTTTATCGACCTCCCGCAAACACCATTGGAATGGATGCCTTCATTACTTCCCAAAACCTGTTCCCTGAACAAGTTGCAGCATCTTGGTTCCAATTTCAGCATTCTTCTCTGGATCTTCTGGGGTTATGAAAAGAGTAAGTACCTTTCTTGACAAGAATGGACGGTCAAAGAGGACGTGTGAGGCAGTTTCCTCATCCTCTTTACACTCTGCACATGGGTTCTTCCTTGTAGAGTCCTACTTTACGTGGATGTTTTTTGAAGTGAGCATGTTCAGAAATTAATGCAACTACATTCCTCACTCCTGTTCTGTCCAATTTCAGAAGAGATGAGGAGAGTTGTTGCGTGGATCTAAGACAAGTTTACTGGCTTGTCTTTGTCCAGGATAGGTTTGCCACTTGATTTGGTGTTCATTCCTAATCCATGTTTTTACCGAGATTTTGGCAGTACGTGTACTGATTTCAACAATAGATTCAGGACCAACATAGGGTATTTCAGTACCATTTTTAATGTACGTATCTAACAACACACACATGGACTTTTTGGTAACAGTATTTTATTTTTTATTCAGGATGAATCAAAACCTTTTACTTGGGTTCAATTCTCGGTATTAAAACTTTTAGTGGAATGCAGTATTTCCTGTACTTGCTATAGTTAAGTAGTAGACAACCCATTAGCCAATGAGAAAGAGCAGAAGAACGTGATAATGTTGGAATGTGGAGTGCGATAAGGAGAAATTGAGTTTAGTTCGCCTCTGTAGCACAGCCACAGAATCTGGTGTACCATTTATACAAACACATATGGACGTGAGTGGTTGGTGCCTATTTGGCAGAATCAAGTTTGGTGCTACACAGGTTATTACGTGTATAGAGGCACGTGCACAAAGAAGTGCATGGAAGCTACCCACCAATACAGTGTAGGGAAGTAATCAAAGAAACAGAGGCGGCAATGATGTGTATTACGTAACAATGCTCTGGACCTGTTTGAGATGGGTCAGAGCTGTGGGCTGTAATTACGGCCGAGAGCAGACAGAGCTTGTTATGAGGTTCGTTACTGCAGGTTAATGAGCAATGTCCAGTTCAGGTACCACTAACGATTCTTGTTTCATAGCGCTTCGTGAATTCCTTCAAATAGCGCAAATATTTACCAATGAGAATAATTCAAAACAAGAGCTTCTTTCAAAGTGAGCACTGAAAGTAAAATATTTTTATTATATAGTAACATCTTTCATATAATTAAGTGACAATTTGAGGGAGATTTTCAAAAACCATGGTCTACGCAAGGATTTTCAATAAACTCCTCTAGTCACGATGTGGTTCCTTCCGCGCAGTATTGGATCATCCTTCAATGCCGTAGGAGGACTTTTTGATCATTGTTCTATCATTCATCATCATCATTATCATTGTAAGAATTAGGCTACCTTCCTGTTACCACTTCACAGTGGTATGAGCAACTCTTCCTCGGACATTCATCGTCTCCTCTACCTTGAGGCAGATGGCTATTCACCAAAGCTGGGAATCCTTCAGCACTCGTTACAGACAGGAGAGCTCTCCAATTGTCTTTATATTCATCTATTTTTTCATTTAAATTATGTATACTTAATTCTTCTGGTATAGTTTTATTTCAATTTAAAATTCATTCTTGTGAATGCGTTCACTCTATGGAGAAATTTCCTTTCCGCTGACTGTATCTTACTTTTATCTCTTTCATGTTTTACCCAAGTTTCGTTTCTGAACATTAACACTGGTACAGTAATTACCTTATAAAATCTCAATTTTATATCCTTACAGCTTCTATTATTATTTTTGAGCACACAGAGTATTTACCCCGATGGTCCATAACGTTTGTTTTCCTTGTATGCGTTGCAAATTAACATATCTTCCTATTTTAGAGATCTAATACAGTCTTTTAACATAGAGTAAATGCGGTGACTTTAGCCCAAATTGATTATTTTTAACTTATTTACTATTTATCTATAGTAAGCGGGCGAACTGTCGTACTGTACTCAAAAATTCGATACTGAGATTCCATCAATGTTTTGAGGCTCCCGGAATCAAAAGGAAAATATAAAAAGAAGTTTTAGAAAAACGTACTGTGTTTGTATCTGTATGTGAACAGCATAAATTAAAATTTTGATGTATTGCACTCACATGACTTACTCTACTCTTGTAGAAACTGTTTTTACAAACGCTTATTCTCTGTATGCTTCATGTTAATCGAGATATTAATCTTATTGCTAATTTTCTCATAGATGCAAGGGGAATTGGTAGGCTTTAAGCGATAGTAAAATATTTTAAGAGCTAGTTGCTATGTGGAGTATTTCAATCTCTTTGCATGTCCAGGACATAAAAACACGAATAACGAATTCCTATTTGAGAAAAATATAAGTATTGGAAAATTGAAACAAGGAATTCCTCGGAAATGGTTGTGTTTATTTTAACGCGATCTACATTTTTTGTGTTGTAAAATTTTGTCCAACTCTTATGGTTTACCAGTAATGCAAAAGTCGTTCACAATGAAGAATACTTTTGGCGACATTCCCAGAAAAATCGAGATATACATTTCATTTGTCATGAAAATATCTTAAACATATGGCATTTTAATCAAAACCGTTGGAGCCATTTTCGAGAAAATTAAAATTTTCGAAAAATGTTCCATGTAAAGGGTAATCTGGGGTAAAGGGATTTTCTTGAAAACCTTCGTGTAGCATCTCTGAAAGATACTGAACCTAAATACCCAGCTTGGTGTTTATCCAACTGTTCGTTTCTGAGTTGTGCTGTTCATAGCAGACAGACAGACACACACACGCGGACATGTTTCCAAAAATGCTGTTTTTGGATTCAGGGTGCCTCAAAACATGTATTTCCGGTGAAATCTTGGTGTCGAATTTTTGTGTGGAATACAATACTTCCCCTACTTCCTATACGTAGTAGAGAAAGTAAAAACGAAATTTGAATAATCACCAAACTATGTATTTAGTTTCAGCCTCTTCCAGGGATGAGAGAAGGAAGATTTTCAAGAAAATCCCCCACTCAAACTACCCTTTACCTTTATTTACCTTTTATTGGCTTAAAACTGGCTCGAATATTTTGATTACACGCCATATGTTTAAAACATTTGGATGCAGTTATACTCGATCTTCGGTATAAAGCCTGACCGCTCGCAAGGTGTTTTGCGACAGAGACAAAGCCGGCTCGCTTCTTCCACTCCCCACACACCGCATTCACGACGGACTTTCTGCCCTTCAGTTACCATGTAAACATTAGCGTCAGTAGTTCACTTTAGTTTGCGAAGATGGGAAGGTAGTTATCTTTAGAACAGTGTACAGTTGTATGTAAATGTTTTACAAAATATTACAGTGGCCAGGCTAAATCATGTAGATTTAAATATTATTACTCTATACAGTGCTTTCTTTAATTGCGGAAGGAAGACATCTCCAACATTTGCTATGAGGTAAGGGTTAATTTTGTTGCATTAGTACAGGTTTACAGGTTTAAGAAGCGAAGACAGTGCTGTCACGGCCGGCTGTGGCATGTCGTGCTACCCAGACGCAAAACAGTGTGCGAGCAGTCAAGTTTTATATCGAAGGCTCTGTATCACCTATGCCATAAGAAGTTATTTGAAATGTGTTTTTTGAACAAATACGCATATTTTGTGTAATGTTTGAGGCAGTATTTTTATCACTTAAATAATAGCAGTCTAATTATATAATATAAAATATAAAAACAGCCCCCCGCCTTAAAAGCAATATGTGTATGTAATAATATGTAAAATGTATGTAACAGTCGCTGTATTAATGCTTATATTATTATGTACAGGTATAATAATGTTATGTGAATGTATTAAGCATTTTAATAATGTAGGAGCTGTGAGAATAGAAGCCGAAAGTTGCTAACAGTGAGGTAACAAAGAGGTAACCTTAAGGCAACAATAAATTAGAAAGTTTAATAATGCCACTAATAATTCTTGGAACAATAATGTAATATTTAAAACAGTTTATAAATTAGCTAATCAAAAACTAAAAAAGCTTTAAGTTAAATAAAAGTATTCTATTGGAGGAGAATTAGCCAATCAGAGACTTAAAATATAGAGAAATTTACAAATTTAAGTGGTAAGCGGCAGACGTTAGAAGGCAGCGTTCCCGAGCTGTTCGCTCGGTACGTATTCATTGTGAGACATAACAAATTCCTTACGGCGTGAATAATATAAAGTTTACGTGTTAAATAGTACAATTAACGATAATCTCACAGCTCTACAGTAGGATATATAAGTGAAGTCTTATTTAATAGTGTGAAGGATTAATAAAACAAACTTAAATACCATTATAATTTGTGTAAGCCCTCATTCTTTAGTCGCACCACTCCCTGCTAAGAGATACGTGTTTCTACAAATTACTACTGACGCAGCCGAGGTATACATACATAATACTTAAATAAACATTAAAAATTACAAAGTTGATTTTTTTTTACGTGGAGGCGAAGGCCATCGGAAAGTTTGTATCGTACGTGGTTGCAACTACTTCAAGTTTTGTCTCCCCAACAGTGGATCTACAATATATCTTCATGCTCTGCTTTTATGGTTTACCTACACAAAATTATAAAAATATCCCTATGAATGAAGAGGACTTTATAGGCCTTTCCACTGAAAAAATTTACTCCAATCTCTTCATAGTATTAAAAATGGAGGAGCCCAAAGGAATTATAAAGATATTTCGATAAACATTGAGCAGAGTCATGGCCGTGATTGATTCAAAAACAAAATTCCTTCAAAATGTTCATCTCCTATTTGCAGCATGAGTGAAATAGCCATTATAATTAATTCATTCATCATTTGAGTATAAAAATTTAGCTATGCAACGTTGGGTAGTTAAAATTCCTAAAATAGGTAACTGCAAAAGAATGTTAAGATTATTTTACATTTCATTACGATGAAACATAAAATGAGAATAATCGCTGTGGCAGTATAGTTTAAAACCTGGTTCGTATACATGTATTGTTATTGGAATATAAACTCCCGCTAGATGGAGTCGACCTCGGAAATAGCGCCACTTGAGCGCTGTTTTAACGTCGTGGAGATGTTCTCTCTGCCGGAGATAGGAAGCCTGACTTATGACTCTATTAGGAATAGCGGAGTTGATAACTAGCAGAGGCAGCAGTTGCTAATAAAGGCAACAGCTATCATAATTGTGCGTGGGTGGCGGTGTCAGCCGAGGTAACTGATAGGCCCATGTTGATGTGGTTTGTTGGCAACATCTGGGAGCCCGCGGAACTGCTCATATAAATCAGGGTTGTCCCAACCAGTCTCTGACCCAATTAGCGTAGCTTTCAGCTTGATTATAGCATTTTCTCATCTCCTCACAAGGGGATTATGACGTGGCGTGATTCTTAGCTTCTTCCACAACACATCATTTTAATCTAGAAATCTGTATCTTTATTCTAGGTACCATCTGCATACTAATTTCAAGAACTGTAAGGTTTTATACCATCTTCTAAATCCAAAATAAGTAGTTCGGTGTGCAAACAATGTCTTAATATACAACACGATTCTTAAAATATTAAGCAGTACTTAAAGTGTAAGTCTGATGTGTTGCATTCAGATGGCTTTCTCTACAAGAGTACGAACTATTTTTACAAACGCTTATTCTCCATCTGCTTCATGTTAATCGAAATAAACATTTGCTAATTTTCTTGTAGGTGCAGGTAGGTGTAGGTAAGCTTTAAGCGATAGTCAAATCTTTTAAAAGCTGGTTGCTATGTGGAGCATCTCAATCTCTTTGCATGTCCAGGACATAAAAACACGAATAACGAATTCCCATTTAAGAAAGGTATAAGTATTGGAAAATTGAAACAAGAAATATCTCGGAAATGGTTCACTGACAAAAATAATGTTTTAACGAGATCTAAATTTTTTGTAGCAAAATTTTGTCTATCTCTTACGGTTTACGAGTTGCGCGAATCATTCAGAATGAACAGGACTTTTGGGGACATACTCAGAAAATGCAAGATATACATCGCATTTGTCACGAAAATATCTTAAATATATAATATTTTACTCAAATCGTTAGAGCCATTTCTGAGAAAATATATATCTTCGAAAAATGTTCCACATAGTTTTAATTTTGTGGGGATTTTATTGAAAATTTTCGTGTCGCATTACTGAAGATACTAATCTCAAATACCAAGTTTGATATTTATCCGACTTTTCGTTTTTAGGTTATGCGTTCACAGACACACAGGCAGCGGGACACACATATGGACATGTTTCCAAAAATGCTTTATTTGATTTCAAGGCACCTCAAAACATGTATTTCTACATAGTAGAGAAAGTAAAAATCTGATTTGTTGCTTTCATATGACTTCTCTACACACCCTGCTGAAACTGTTTTAGAAAAGCTTATTCTACTTATATCTTGTTAGTACAGATAAACATTTAAATCATATTTACTCATTTCGTTATATGATATAAGGCAAAGGGAGCTGTTTCATAAAGCTCAATAATAATACTAGCTATAGCCAGGTGCACCAATCATCATTAGTAATTAACGGCCGTAAAGTTCCCAGTTAGCGCCCGTAAACTCATTTCTTTGGTGCATCAACTGTAACAAGATTCACGTAAATGCGTTACGGCCATGAACTTTAAAGGAAGATATTCTGCCAATTAAGAGGTTTACAAACGTTAAATTTTAATAAAATGACGGTGTTGTTTGGAGAAATTATTTTGAAGATGGGCTATTGTACATCGATTACACTAGTCTGCATGATATCGGATGTCTAAAAACTAATGAGTGATTCTGACTCACTTTTTATGCTGATTTCAGAACTGCTTTTAGTGTTTTTCTATCACGTACAGCTTGTTCACAATTTAACTTCAAAAATATAGAGATATAAAGATATTGCTTCCGCCACTACACACAAAATTGAGCTTAATGAAGCAATTTGTAAGGGCTCTACCACAGAATGGACCCTGCTTGAAGTACCTTTCTAGGAAATTTCCCTTCATTACACAAGACAAATTAAAGGCTGGAATTTTTGTTGGTACTCAAATAAAGAAATTGATGAAGGATGAAGATTTTGAGAAGACAATGAATCAGAGAGAAACAGAAGCATGGACCGCCTTCCGATCAGTTACTGAGAATTTCTTAGGCAATAACAAACATCCTAATTACAAGGCCATTGTCGAAACAACGTTGAAAAATTTGAAGAAGATGGGTTTTAACATTAGTGAAAAGGTGCATTTTCTGCATTCACATATTGACTACCTTTCCGAAAATCTGGGACATTATATTGAAGAGCAGGGTGAACGTTTTCACCAAGATATTAAGGAAATGGAGAGGAGGTACCAGGGGAGCTGGAATGAAAATATGATGGTCGAATACTGTTGGATGTTGAGGAGGGACAGTCATCTTCAAGGATCTGCAAGGAAGTCAAAGAAGAGAAAGTTTGAAAAACATTAAATGGAACACTTTGACTTCTTGTTTTGTTAAAATGTCGTCATGAAATAAATTAGGGGAGTTTTTGAGGGTATTCTTAAAATGTTTCTTGAATAAAAACTTACCTTGTGTGAAATGGTATTTCAATACTTTTCTATGCTCATTAGTAAAATTGTCAAAACATTACTTATTTTGTGTAAACGCCTGACGTGATAGAAAAAAACGGAAGTTATTTCTGGAATCAGCATAAAAACTTGATTGAAGGACAACTACTTTTAAGAAATCATCTGACAAAAGTTTGAAAATGCAGGCTAGTGTTATTTAAATCAGCGGAAAGAAGAGGGAATTCGACCTCTTTATTAGAAAGAGGTGACCTATTTAACGAAATGAATTATATGAAACCCCATAAAAGGTACAGGTTATCTAAATCAACAATGTTATCACTAGTCGAACAATGAAGTGAGAGATTAGGGTACCCTATTGAAAGAAATCACCGAAATCTCCAATGAATAGACTACTTAAAGGATCATGATATTATGCTACAGGGGAATTTAATATCGTAATAGTTTTTGCTGGAAAAGTGAACAGAACAACTGCACTGCGAATTATATCCACAGTGCTGTGCTTCTGCTGCAATAATATCTAAAATTTCCAATTCTAGTCAATTAGCTGAAATCTGTAGTCAGCTGTGACCATGCGCATCTTTTGTATGAAAATGCCTTCGGTTTTTAACACTATAATGCGCTTGCATTTTAAAATAAGTTCAGGAAGTAATTCTTGTTCAAATGCTGTATAATTTGGGGTTCTAATCGTTTTTTTACAAGCTTCATTTCTAATTCCATAATTACTATTATATATTTTCAGCTTTAGGCACCCAACAGCCCACATGTCGTCCTCCGTGGTCTAGGGGTACCATGCTAGCCTCTAGTTCCCGAGGTCGCGGGTTCAAACACGGCGGAGGACGATGAACTTTTTCGTGCGTAAAACTACTTAGCATGACTTGCTTGGGAAGAGAAGTAAAGCCGATGGCCTGGTGTCGTAGATTTACGGCAAGTAAAAGAGTCTCAAGCCTGATAAGGAGGCCTCTGAGAAAAATGTCCAATCTTACACTCCCAATATGGAATGGGACGCTAAGGACCGTAGTAGTTAAAGAGCGTCTATAAATAAAATTAAATTTCAGCGGTTTACGATATCTTAAAACAACTCGACTGTCCAAACTTGTGTATCTTTTAAGTCCTGAGCGGGTTCGCACATAGTGAGAGCATGGTAGCTATATAAAATCAGTAAACGGTCTTAAACTTTGGTGCACCAGTATTTTGAATTAAAAAGCGTAAACATATTACAACGGTTTGCTAACGGTAGTTATTAACAAATGTTCTTGCACCCTGCATTTATACCTGTCCCTAAGCCAGTAACCCATCCTTGACCCTCTTCTTACTCTCCGATCTGAGCTGCATAACCATTTGTTAAAATGTATCAATTGCTTTCCCCTCTCCCCTCCCAACCGGCAAGGTCGAACAATCTTGTAACAACAAAGGAGCTTGAGTTAACAAAGGTACCTGGCAGATACTTTCTCCTAAAGTGTTCTGTCTTAGTACAATGCGCCAGAATATCAATCCAAGTTTCTTCCTCTATACACCAGGGACAGATTCTTATGCCTTCTTCGTTAATGAATTTGATCGCTCACCACGATCCTAGTCTGAGCCAAGCAAGCCCTTGTTTGCTGACTCTATTTCTGAACAAAATATATTGCTCTATACCCCATTCTGTTTTTAGTTTCTATGTAAGCTTAATGATACTTTCTCACTACATTGTGACAGTGTATGCTGTCTATCTATATCTTTCAGTCGCTTCTGTACTTTTCTCCACACATTTGCTCTATTTCCAGGTCCGTCAAACGAAATACACCTTTTCTATTCTCTCCAGTCCTCTCTTGATTTTCGCTGCCTACGTCTTGTCCTCTCCCATTCTAAGCTTTACTTATAGCATACTATAAATGACCAATCCTCTCTCATAACTCTAATCTAATATTTGATCGCTCGTACCTTATGTTCAATTGTTTCACTCTATGTACCATATTATCCAAAAACGTTGCAGTTTACCGTACCTCTTTGCACACCCAAGATACCTTTTAGAATACCCGTTCTTGCTTGGTCTAGCATTGTTGTCCTGTTCAATCGGAGCACATTTACTACCCATTGCCTTAAGCTATCTGGTTCTCAAAACGCATTATAAAGAAATCGTCGTTTATCTCGGGAATTTCTATTTTAATGTTGAAATAATGTATCTGTTATAAAATTATGAAAGGTTCGTCATAAGATCAAGCAGTCAAAACGATCAAAAAAAGAATTGCGTCCAGTACCTACCCAAGCAACCATTATCCATTTATGCTCAGAATAACGAGTTATCGCCACATGAAAGCATGGAATAACTTATTCCGTAGTTGTAGCCTTAATAGGTTCTAATCTGGCATTGTAAAACACAGTTTAGAGTGGCCTAACCTGGAATAACGTCAAACAGGAGTTTTAGTCCACATACGCCCCCTCGGATATTTATCTATTCCTTTAACCTTTTCTACTACATATAGCAAATAGTGGAAGTAACGCATTCCATCCAAACACTCGGTGTCGAGATTTCGCAGAAATATGCGTTTTGAGCCCCAACCAGTTTATCAGAAAAAGATCAGCATGTGTGCCTGTGAACACAATTAAAAAACGAAAAGTTTTAAGCACCAAACTTGGTACTAAGTTCAGTATCTTCCAAAGATGGACACCAAGATTTGCAAGAATATCCCCATGCACGAACGCATGAAACTTACACCTTAAGTGTGTTAAATTACCACTGCTCTTAAGGTTCTCAATGAATTTTCCTGAAATTTATATGAATTATTCTATAAATCGTGATAATTATTTCAAGTGGTTGTTTGCATTGATAGAATATGTAGTTGATTCCGTAACGATTATTTCATTCAGCAGAAAAATAATAAAATTTACCCTTAAAACATGTAAATTCATGTACCTTTTTCTCTGATACTATTTGCAATACAGAATCACACTTTAGCATGTTTGTTCTTATTTTAATCAGCTATCTTCTGAACCTAAATTATTTAGATATCTATATCAGTTTACTAGAAATTGAAAAAAAGTAAAAATTTGGAAAACTTGCAACATTGTTTCTTTCGTGATATCACTAATATACATTATAAAATTATAATGGTAATTCAGAACGTTTAACTATGTGTTGTATACATGAACTGAAAATTTCAGCTCTTTGCCTCTCATACTTTCTGAGAAAAAGTTCATAAGTATCGAAAAATATTGTTTTAAGAAAACCGAATTTAAAGTTTGGACATTAAAATTCTGACACGCTTCAGTACATTCCAGCGTCATAATCCTTTGCACTTTCATTCCTGGATTACTGCAGCTTTTTTGATTGGCTTCTCTTGGTCCTGGCCTCTTTTGCTGCAGGCATGATATAGTCGTTCGTTGAAAGATACAAAAATATTCTAAAAAGGGGCGTTGCATGACAGCTTTAAAGGAATGCATACTAGCATTTAAATGGTATTTAAATATCTTAAGAACCTCTTAACCCCCAAAAAGTTTATATTTTCTGAAACTGGAAATACTGGAGATTTTATTAGTGCCCAAAACAAACAATGTGATATTTGACCATTTCAGAGTACCTTGTGGTACCGGAGTACCTTCCCTTAAGTGGAATAATTTTAGATATTTTTGATTTTCTAAAAAATGGCTAACGATTTTTATTAAAATACCTTACATAGATATTTTCACGAGAAACAAAAGATATATCTTGAATTTTCTGGGAATAATCTACAAAGTCCTCTTCATTTAGAAGGAATTTTGTAAAATCTTGTATAACTGGTAAACGTAAAGCGAGAGGCCAAAACGTACTTCAAAAAAGTACATCTCTTTAAAACACGCTTCAATTCAAATAACTTCTTCTGTAGCATATGCTATTTATGAGATCCGTTAGTAATGTCTGCAATTATTCAATGTTTAGTTATTCTTTAGTCATATTGATTTTCAGTTCTTTCTTGCGTTTGCATGGAAACGGTTTGTAACTTAAAAGCCAGGTATAGCGTCCAGTTCATAAACATTTAACTGTCTTTGGTCCCTTTGTATCTATAACGAAATATGTAATGTGGCTATTTCTGCAGAGGTTTATCTGGATTAACATAAAGTAGATAGAAAAATAAGCTTTAATAAGAAAAGTTTGTATACCCACTAATAAAAGATAGAGGGTAGAGAAAGGTATCTGAATGTATCGCATAAGATTCTTAGAAAAAATTCCGTGTGTGTGTGCGTGTGTGTGTGCGTGTGTGCGTGTGTGCCTATGAACATTATGACTCAAAAACGAAAAGTCTGTTAAATAACCAAATTTGGTATTTAGGTTCAGTACCTTCCAAAGATGTAACATCAAGATTTTCAAGAAAATCACTTGTCCTCAACTACCCTCATAAGGAAAATTTAAACAAACTTTGATTTTATAAAACATAGTGAATGTAACACATCAAAAAATATTATTGGAATTTCTAAACATGCACTTGCAATAAAATTTCGATTACGAACATTTGGGCATACACACAAGAGTTACTGAGACACAAATCGGTATTTATGACATCCTGGAATTAGTAATTCACAGTGGTTTCAAGCCATAAATAACAGTTAAAATTCGAGGGAGTACATTGCTACCTATATGAAAATCTACATTCATATGAATTTAAAGATATATTATTAGTAAAATAAGACGCAGTGTGTATATAATTATGTTTATAATAAAAATTTAATCACATTACTATATTGCACCCGAATTGTATTTTTACTTCCTCTACTACGTATAATAAGTAGGGGAATTATTGCATTCCGCCGAAAAATTTGATACCAAGATTTCACAGGAAATACATGTTTTGAGTTGCCTTGGATCCAAAAATAAGCATTTTTGGAAACATGTCCATGTGTCTGTCTGTCAGTATGTGAATAGCATATCTCAAAAACGAATAGTCGGATAAACATCAAACTTGGACTTTGAGTTAACTATCTTCAAAGAATGAGACATGAAGATTTTCAAGAAAATTCCCCATCTCAAATTACCCTATATTTGGAACATTTTTAGAAAATTTTGACTATATAAAAATGGCTGTAAGAATTTTGATTGAAATATTATATGTTTAAGATGTGTTTATGTAAAATAAAATGTATATCCTGAATTTTCTGGGAATGCCCCCAAAAGTTCTGATCATTCTGAATGTATTTTGCATAACTGGTAAACCATAAGAGATAGACAAACATTTTACTACACAAAAATGTAGATCTCCTTAAAACACACAATGTATGGATATACATTTTTTGTCGAGTTAACCATTCCGAGATATTCCTTGTTATTTGTTTGAAATTTCCAATATTTATACTTTTTCTCAAATGAGAATTCATTATTCGCTTTTTATGTCCTGGACATGCAACGAGAATAGAATGCTCCACTTAGCAATCAGCTCTTAAAGAATTTGACTATCGCTTAAAGCCTACCAATTTCCCTTGTACCTACAAGACAAATTAGCCAGAAGAGTTTCTTTAAATGTGGTTAACATGAAGTAGATAGAGATTAGGCGTTTGTAAAAATACTTGTTGAAAAGTAGAAAAAGTCATGTGAGTGCAACACATCAGACTGTTATTCTGTACCTTCTTTTTTCATTTGTAATACCTCTATAAAGAGCGCTCACATCTAAGGGGTTTACTTTTCACCAGTTTAGATGTCTTATTTTATGAATTCCAGTTAAGAAAGGCGCCATAGTAAAGTTTCCAGCAGGACGCGGTGACGTTCAATTTTTCTTCCACGTGGACTTTTCGCAATTTCCTCTTCTCTTTATCCGGTATTGATTCTCTAGCCTAAAAATTGTTGACAACCTTAGAATCGTTTCCATTTTCAGCAACTTACTCCCGGAAACTTGGTTGTAAATATTCTTTGTATTTTCCTTGCAGAAATTTTCAGCATGTGCAACCTACACAAAAACATTCCACATTATAAATTATAGCTATTGCTGCTGTCTTGAATCCAGTCCAAAGAAAACTAACCGCGAATATCTGGAAAGAAACAAAATCACCCAGCAGGCTAACAGAAAATAAAAGACAGGCCAAGAACGTACGGCCTTCTTGTTATTGGAGATGGGGTAGCCGAATGACAAGCCTGCATTTGAAATGTAAACAATACAGTGGAACGCAGAGGCGCTATTCTAACATAGAAAGCAACATGACTGTTTAAGGGAGACAGTTCACATGACTGTCTAAAATAATGCTTCCTGTAACAAACTTGATCTCCAAATAACTGGTGCTTTTATTAAGGGGCACTGAGACTGACTTTTTTAACTTTATTATTTTAAGCCTGTTGGCTTGAAAATTGGCACACTTAGTTTGAGTAAATAAATAATTTACTGTGTGAAAGCCCAAAGCTCTAGCTCAAATAACTTCTCAAAAAAAATAAAATTAAGTTCATTAACAAAGAGTGCCAATTTCATAAAACTTACCCCAGCATTTATATTTTTCAGAAGTATGGCAGTGAAATTTTCTAATACTTAAATACAGTGAGGATAAATGTATATATTTGATTGAAGTTAATGTTATTATATTTAAACAAATAAACTTTTCCTTTTATGAAGTTTGTTTTAAAAGGTTTCTTGTTTTCAGTATAAATTAATTTTTTGTGAGCCAGTGAATAAAGCAATCATAAAATGCATGTTTTTATCTTTAGATAGCATATTTTAGGTTATGTATGCAAATTTATATACAAATCACAGCAAAACTGAAGATAAAGGAAAAACCATTATTCGCAAAAATGTAAAACTGAGAAAAAAACTCGTATAGAGAGGATCGAGTGGGCTTAAAAGGCAGCGTACGGGTGACTTAACATGTTACTGGGGCATTTAAAAATGGCGGATCGTGAAAAATCTTTGGCCAAATTATTCACAGCTGTCTATAAGGTATGTATACGATACAATTAAAATATCGAAAATTTTGTAATTTTCACCTAAAATCTCAGTACCAGTGTCCCTTAAAAGTGCAACTCTAAAATTATTTTTCGATTATGGCATTTCTTTAACCTACATTCCATCCATGGTGAAAAGTTTAATTTCCTGCATTCAGTGCTGGTAACCTAACCTAACTGCGTTTGTTTTACTGCATGTATGTGCATGAACTATAATACGATTACAAGTGATGTAACCTAATTGTTATGGCATTCCATAAAGCTTACACTCATTATGATCTTACTCGACAACGCGCGCAGCTCCATCACCCATGTCTTTTAACACCTACAAAACAGCAGTCCACTGGGAGCCACTCCCCTGATAAACAATGAAATATGTGTATTTAAAATAGAATAAATTCTGGTATTGTAATTTTAATGTTGCAACAAAGTGAATTAATTTCCTTTACTTCCATATGCTTTCACGTTACCTGCAAAAAGTCAATGGACTCACAATGCTGGCGTCTGTTGCACTACTCGCAAACACGCTCAAGGGCTGCCATCAGTACTTGTCATTCGATCAGCATTTAATTACACACAGTAACAAGTTAAGATATTTTTACAAAAACTTAACGTTTTTAAATTATAGTGTGTTCGACCAAAAACAGCCGTATCCAAGTTGAATATAATGGTAATCAAGAGGCTCGTATGAAAATTACTACTTGCTATTAATTTCATCAATTGCACATGATGATAATATAAACATTTGTCCCTAAGTGTTCTAACTTGCATACTTCCCAGGAACAAAGTACTTGCGGAATGCAAGTCGCCATCAAGAATACTATTTATAATGTGAGATGCCTCGGTTGGAGTACCTGGGAAAAACCCGAGCCAGTTGGGGAATTCAATGTCCTACCGGCATGCTGTCATTTTAGCCCAATGCTTAGAGCAACCAGATGGAAAGCGGGAAAACCGTCTTCAAATGCCGCCAATGACATCGAAGTCTTCAGCTGACATCATTTTACACTTATATTACTTTGCCAATGTTGGAATTATATTACAGACAGAGATAGGCTAGAATATGATGTACTGAATATGAGTCTTTCAATCCAGATAAGTGCCTACATGAGCCCTAGAAATTTGTTATCAATTTGCTCTGATAGCTTATCATTAAGCTTTATATCTATTTGGATATGTATTTGATACGCTTTATTCTTGGCACTCTGTGCTTTCTATCTCGTATATGCTATTCTTGTAGAGTGTTCAATTTTAGATCCAGGTGTTTTTATCATAATAAATTCTTGCTTAGAAATGATTTCAATTAAAGAGGAGATACTCAACTCTTTATATTACAAGCAGATATTTATCACACGATATGCTCATATTATGTTACCTATGTGGCACATTCACTTCAACTTGGGAAAGCTTTGATAAATATACCTGAGAAACCTCATGCCACGAAATGCATAGTTTAAGGCAAACTGTGTATTTTAAAACATTTCAGTCCCTTATTTAGGGTTTACGAGCTAAATAAAGTATAGCGAGAATGAAGAGAACTTCATGGAATATTTGTAAAAAATTCAAGATATACATCTACATCTCCCTAGTCTTGTCAAAGTCCCAAACATACGATGATTTGACCTTTTCACGGGAGGTGTGAAACATACTTTAGTCTCCTCAGTGATAAGTGGTGGGATGGCCCGCCCATATAAAAATCTTGAATAAATAACTTATAAACCCTTACAATCATATTTAAAAGCTGAAAACTACAGACAAATTTTTACTTGAGGGGTTGTTTGGGAAGGAAAATTCTCTTGAAAGACTGAGAAGCTGCCTGATTATGTACGATTTTGAATTACGCCGAACACAGACACATGTACCTCCAGTTTTTCTAAAAACACTCCTTCAGTTATCGCTAAAATATTAATATAACAATTCAAATATATTTACAAGATGTCTGCGTTCATCAGGAGGTAGGTACATTCGGTCAATTTAAAACTGAGTCTGAGAGACAGTGCTCCAATCGGTATTTCCGTAAGCGCTTGGGGCAGCCAAGCTTTTTTCACTGGTATATTCTTGTAGTAGTTGTAATGGGGAACACACTATAGTCTTCCGAAAACAACAGCTCATATACGAGATTTCAAACAGATAGATATTTCAGTGTTTCAACACTGAATATTTGTGACTAAAACACACGTTATTGATTTATGGTTCTTAAGTGGAGTATGACTAAAGGTTATTAGAATGCCACGCATACTGCAGCATTCTTAGCTCAGTGGTAGAGCGTTAGGTTACTGTTCCTAAGGTTGAGAGTTCATATCTCCGTCAAACTGTTCAACTTTATCCCCCTAATATTTTAAATGCACGGGTAAAAATGTAATAGGGTTTCTTCATTATTTATGTATGTGACATTTACTTTGTTGTCTGTCATATTGGTAGATGGCAACCATTTCATTAATTTATCGGTCGGTGGGAGGATTCGTACTCAATTTAACTTTATAACCACAAATTTCACCATTATTGTAATTAATTTGTTAGTAAAATGAAGTAACTAGCTAATATTATTTAACTATATTGCAGTAAAACGAATTTTAAAAGCTAAAGCGTAAAAATCGCTACGGAGAATCCCAATCGAGCGTCCTGTGCAGATATTGCGTAGCTTAACCAGTGCTCCCCGTCAAGCACAGTGTGCAGGTAGACCAAATCAGTGTCTTGTGGCTTGTATTATAGAGTTAATCAAAACGGCGCACAGAAGTTGGCGGTTGTGAACCGCGCGCTCACTCGAAGGGACTTTGAACAAATGTAACTGCTCAAGAGACCCGCCACTTTTAGTTTCACCGAGTGTACCTAGTTAGCTTGAAAATTTGCACTTTTATGTGGGGGGGGGCTTAAAGTACTATCCATAGAACAAATTAGTTTTTTAATATATTTTTACGCAGCTATGAGCCTCAGTTATCACATAGAAGGCGCCAAACGACTGAAGCGGCCTAAACCGACAGGGTAGCGCTCTCCCCATCGTGAATAGCAGCGACACTATCAAGAGATAATGGAATATTATTCTAGAACAATCTTCTCTGCATCTTCCGAACATTCCAGAACTTTCTCGAAACCTCCATCGGCTATATAAGTGAGCCAGTTAGTACGTTAGTAAGTTGTTCTGATGCGACATTAAGTGCTGTTCTACGAGTGAGGTTGCGACTGCAGTTGTGACGTACAGTGACTGCTGTTACTGTGAGTTATTAGAAAATTACTGTGTTCAATACCCCAGTGAGTGAAACGGACGGAAGAGTAGGCGATTTCACGCGTATTTCGTTTCACCACTACAAGCATTCACAAAGTGAAGTGAGGTGGCAGGGCGAACTCAAATAAATCATATGAGTGAAGTGACAGTGAAAGCGGACAAAGTCACAATATGTTTAAACGATATATGGTTAGCTCACTGACCCAATATATAGCAGTAATGAAAAGAAGCTTCTATAGAATAACTAACCTAGCTAAACGCATGTGATTGTCGCGTACGAATTTTTGAATACTTCAAAAGCAAACTTCTTCCTCATCGATGCTGGAGCTGGACTTCTCACTTTGTTTGTTTTTCTGAGAGTCCATTATAAAAGCAAATATGTGCTTAACCGTGTTAGTGCTATCAGCGACAGTCTTGATCAATTAAGTTTCTACTGCACTTGGGTTAAGTGTTGTTCCTATCTACTCGGGGATGTTAAAGGAAAAAATTCGACATCGAATTTACTTAACTAAAACTGTAGGTAAATGTGGAAGTAATCTGTATCTTACAAGTCTTTTCAGTTGCACATTAATATTAGAAATGTCCATACTTAGGAAGTGGATTTGCTGAATTGACTGCTCGTTGTCACCTAGAAAGCTTTTGTGACAAAAAATAAATAATTAGCCGCTAGCGAAGGAGCGTTCGATTATATTGTTTAGCACAATGTTTCAGATCCACGGTCTGTATGTACTTTTAAACATAATGAATTTGAAAGCTAAGTTTACGTGTTCCCGTTGTAAAGTCAAGGAAATTGCAAAAACATTGTACAATTTATTTGACATTTATGTACTATTTATTTAGAAAGAGCGAATTTTCTTTCAAAATGACCATGCATAGAAGCTTAATGAGTAAAAATATTCCTATTGCTTGTACCTTAAATCTACCGAGTATATTCACGTTAACGTTCTGGATCATAAATCCTTGCCTCGTGAAACTTCAAAAAGTACATTTAAGTGCGTTTTTGGAAAATATTAACTTAAAAGAAAAAAAATCGTTTCCTGTGCAGATAATATAAACTACAACATTGAGGCGAGTTTAAAAAGGGATGTCAACAAAGTCTTCACAAACCAGAAATGAAATTTAGGGCATACATTACTAGGAAATGGGTGCTGTGTTTATGCAATTCGTACTACTATTTATGTGACTACTGAATTCCTTCCTATTGTTTTTAAAATATATTATTGTTATTACTATATGTACACTGTAACGGTTGAAAGTGCTAAAGAACTTTGTGCTTTAAGTTATAGGACCAAAAGACTTCGTTCACTCCTGCAGTCGAAAGTATTTTGACTATCTTCTTTGAAATTATAACATGAATCTCAAAATAAATTCCAATTTATTATCAAATCATTCTTTGAATATCCTTTACCAGAAGCCTGGCTATACTTTCTTCACAACCAAGCGTAAACGTTTCGCTCTGCATTTCCAAGAATATCAATGGAAACAATTGTAGTTTTCAAGGTAGTTTCTATGTTAAAGCCTTTAAAAGCTAATTTTGTTTCCATAGGTTGGCTGGCTTCATAGATTTGCTGTCAGATGAATTCTTGGTAAACTGGAAAAGGTAGGTTTGTCTTCAGAGATTACAAAATTAAGACGGACCCATGTATTTTATCAAACAGAGCTGACTATTTAAATAAACGGACTGTACCCATTGAGGATTTGCGGAGCTACTATAGTTGGGTAACACTTAAGCAGGGATACCCCAGTGGAGGGATACACAAAAGACTGAAGATATCCTTCGCGAAGTGGTTTCTGCACCTATACCAGTTCTATATAATGTGTAGATATTTAAAAATAGAAGCTGGAAATAAGATCCTCTAGAAACTATAGAAATTATTTCACACTTTAGGTACCTTACTCTGCTTTTTTAATTTCTCTACTACCTATAGTAAGTAGGGGAAGTATTGCATTCCACCGAAAAATTCGATACCGAGATTTCACACTAAATACATGTTTTGATGTGCACTGAATGCATATAAAGAATTTTTGGAAATGTCCGCGTGTCTGTCTGTCTGTGTGTGTGTCTGTCTGTTTATCTGTCTGTGAAAAGAGATATTGCTTGTTATTTCCATAAATTTTTCAATACTTATTTTCTCAAATGGGAATTCGTTATTCATTTTTTTTATGTCTTGGATATGCAAAGAGTATTAATCTGTGGCAAAGAGAATGATGCTGCACCTAGCAACCAGCTATTAAGATATACATCAATGCTTAAAGGCTACTGTATTTCTACTCGTAGCCCTTGCAAATACAAAACAAGGGGAACATAGTATGCTTTAAGCGATAGTCAAATATTTTTAGAACTGGTCGCTATGTGTAAAATGTAATTCTCTTTGCATGTCAAAAGATAGTTTCTGCAAATGTTTATCTCGATGAATATGAAATAGATGGAGAATAAGAGCTTGTAAAAATAGTTTGTACAAGAGTAGAGAAAGTCATGAGTGTAACACATCAGATTTTTTGTATTCGTGTACTTTCCAATGAATATTCTTAGGTTGTTTTAAACGCGGAAAATCTCTCCTTACCTATTTAATGAATAGTTCACACAGTCTTATTGCTAGCGCGTAGTCTATTACTTTTGAATTATTCTTCTCTGTTTATTTATTATTAATACGACGACTTTCCTTTATTTGTTGTACGGAAATCTTGACGATAACTTCACGTGTTTATAAAGTTATTAAATAACAATTATTGATTGTTATTCTTCGCTTGTGATGTTTCAGTTATTTAATCTGCGGCTAGAAAGTGCATTACTACTAAGTAGATGTAACTGAATACGTAGTAAATTCGTAAGTTATTTCGACTAGCGCCTGGAGAATAGGCAAAAGGCGGAATCCAAAGTTGTACTGGTTGCCACGCAACACGGCGTTCACTTAACCGATCCACACCGTCCTTAAAATAGTGCTGTTGACTGCTATAAAAGTCTATCAGTATTGATATCCCTGCTATTTGAGCCACTGCTCAAAGATGTTCATGGGAAAATCTCGTACTACTGTTCTTTGTAGCAGTCATGATATCCTGACCCAAATGAAATCCACGGCCACGGAGCTTTTGCTTCAAGCTGAGGGTGAGGCGGAACGGTGAGCTATTGAAATGCGTCGGATCATCATCAGCACTACCATTAGGCCACAATGCAATCCTCACTTTCGTCTTGCGTCAGGGCATGCGCACTGTTGTGGGAAATATATGCTATGTTCAGGTCATCAGATGGGTTTTTGGGGCACGTACTATGGCTTATTCTGTTGCTACTGGGTCTCTACCAGTTGGAAGCAGTAGGCACGCACCAACATTGCAGCTTCTTCGATTCGGATCGTTCAATACACTCATCTTCTAAACCAAGTTTGACATTTAAGGGAACACGGGATTTAATAATTAATTCCCCTTTTTGCTCTTCAGTTTGCCTACATCCAAGTAGCTTCTATTCCATTAGTACTTGTCGCCGTTAAGTCCGACCACTCCCAACACACGAAGTTGGAAGGATAAACGTGAATAACTGAGTGTTGGAAAAGCTGAATTGCTCTAAATAGTATCTCCCTTGCGAGAAAATGTTGGTGCCAGCTAAACACACTACTGTGGCGCAAGGCGTCGTCGCCATAAGTTTTCAGAAACGCTTTATTAGGGGATTTGCCTAGATTTTATTAGGTAAAAGGTAAATACGCATGTCCAATAGGGGCTTTCGAAACGTAGAGCATCGTACGTAGGCCAATGTGATCCTTTGCGTTCTGAACGTAATCCCTGGGAGGAAGGAATGAGAGCGACCAGATTTGGAATATGAGGTGCGCAAACATAAACGGGATCTAACTATCCAGATAGAACACATCCGACGTCGCTCAAGTCCGCCCACAAGTCTTGAACTCCCGAGAGTTCCCCTAAGGGATGCCTGCTCCATTAGCACCCGGAGTACAGGTCCGTCAGCAATCCGACCAATACTAGGGAGAAACCTTCACAAAGCACACCTCCACCGCCAGGCAGCAGCATGCCAGATACCGTCTCCTGGTCCTTCAATCCAGAATTAGATGATGATGATGAAGGAAATTACGGCACAGCAAACGACAGGAAAGTCGTGGTAGAAGAGCAACCACCCCAACACTCGCCTACCGATCCGGGGAAACCACGCAAAACCCATGGTCAGAGTGGCGGTCGATGGGATTCGAGCCCGGACCTCTCATATGTGAACCTCCCACGTTATCGCGGAGCCATCTCACTCGATAGTTTTTGCCAGAAATGATGTTTTGCTCATTCCACAAACTGCAAAACTTTCGAGTTCCAACGCGTGCATTCAAATCACCTTCACACCAGAGGCATTATCAGAGCACAACTGCCTCTTTCTGCGACAAGAGAATAATTGACACTGCACCACAGCGTGGCCCATTTTATCCGCTCTACTGCACCATGGTGGCATTATACCTCAGTCCACGGACTTAATGACTGTGGTAGTATAGCATGTGTATCTGCTCACTTCCGCGATTCCTGATCTAGGTGTGTTCTCTGAGATAGCAGTTGCTTTAGTTTAACTGCCCCACGTATGGGTGCCAACTTGGGATAGTGTTTTGTTGTTATTGAAGTTTGATGTTGAAGTTGTTGTTTTGCTTACGTAACATGATACTACGTATGAGAAGCCGATTTTTGAAGATGTATTTTTGGTGTTCCGCTGCAAGTTTAAAAAATAATATTAACTTTGTTATTAAACTGCTTCTATAGATATTATTTATGTTAAATTTGCCTCGGCTGCGTCAGTATTATTTTAGAGACACGTTTCTCTTAACCAGGGCATGGTGCGACAAGAATATAGGCTTACACAGATTTTAAGTTTAAATTCACTTCTTTTTATTAATCCTTAAATTAAATAGCACTACTCTGATATTAAGAGCTGTGAGATTCTTTAATTTAATACTTGCACTTTTATATCGCGTGTACTTATTTTACGTCTCACACGAATACGTAATATTTCTTTAGAGAACATATCTTCCATCAGGTCACTACCAAGGTCTGCAGGCAACTGAACATATTTCAACCGTCCAAACCCGTAAGCTTCTGTATTTCAAGTCTCTGATTGGCTAATCCTAGTCCAATAGAATACCTGCATTTTACTAAAGTTTTTTTCTGGCTGTTGATTGGCTATTTTTAAACTCTCACAAAATTTACATTATTGTTGCCTTAATCATGACTAGTAGTATTCAAACTCTCAAACTCATTATTGCCTGAAGGTTACCTCATTGTTACCTCATTGTTAGCAACTTTAAACTTATTATTCTCACAGCTCTTACATTATTAAGTTATATAATGCATTCACATAACATTATTGATCATGTTTACAATAATATAAGCTAATGCAATGACACTTACACACATTTTAAAAATTATTACATACATATTGCTTCAAGGCGGGCTGTTATTGAATTTACATATTATATAATTTAATTTAATTTATTCAAGTGTTAAAAATACTGCCGCATCTTTACTTAAGCACACGCTTTGACTTAAGTGACGCTTCCTTATATAACAAGATGTTCCTTTGGCTTTACGTAATATTTCGTTACTATTGTTATGCTGAATTACTTACATCTTTGTTCTCCTTACCGGTTATGATAATACATATTAATTGTTTAGCCTGGCAAGAAATTTTATCAACATCTGTGTCACGTCATACTGCTATAATGTTTTAGTCGATGTGCATTATTCCTGTATTTACACACCGTTTGTATTTAGCATGGGAAGAGCAATTCATTATAAATACACAAGAATTATTGAATTAGCATATTTACATGATCAAATAATATCCCTAACGTGTTTAATTGTTAAAAAGAGCTAACTTATACATGCAGTTGTTGCTTTCCAGTGATATACAATATATTTATTACTTCTCTGAGGCTTGGCTTTCTTGAAATTTGTTCGGATTGCTATGTTAATTTGGAAATTAGATTCTATAAACTTGTTTTGCTTCAAGTGAAACTCCAATTTTTAAAGACAATTTTATGATATTGTCAGATATCTGCAAGTATGCTTTGTGCTTCTTGTTTTAGTCAGACGCCTAAGTTAAGAGACTTTGATCATTAGAGAATGCTATGATCAAATAGCCAAAGTGTCTATTCTTTAGAAATAAATAAACGTGAATTCACGGCTGCAATTAAATATTAACCCCAAGACCACTTGATAAATGTCATGTACTACTCTGTTAGTATATTATCCGATTAAAAATCACATATTTAGAAACTCTTTCTATTAAATATGCAACATCTCAACATTCCCTGTGCACTCTTCATACTTGATGAGGCTTTACTCATTGTATTTGTTTCAGAGACACTCAAACTTTAAAAACCTTATTTTTACATTTTTTCTTTTAATGACTTAGGCCATTAGCTTCACACTACGATATTATAGGTCGAACAACATTTATTTCTCCTTTAGGATGGTACTCGAAGGAAATTCTTGGGATTCTATTGTTGTCCATCCTTTGAACATGGTTTCTCCAATTTATTAGGAAATTTTATAATTTAATGAAAATATACTTAGTTATTGTCTTATTTCATTAAGTTCTCTGTCTTTAGGAATTTCTGTCCTTTCACCCATCCAAGGAATTTCATTTCAGATGATTGTATTTTGCTTTTGTAGCTTATTTTATTCATCGAAGTCTCTCTTCAGCATATCAAAGATGTTATAGCCATTGTCATAAAATTTGAGTTAAGTCCCTTCCCGTACTTTTCCTTTCAGTGTTCGTCGAAACATTCCACACACCGAAATCTAGGAGGCTATCTCTTCCTTTCGTCTTCATTGGGCCCAAATGACCTAGCTGTCGACGGGCCCTTAAACTCCACTCCACCACCACCACTTCGTCTTCACCATTAAGAGATATATCACAACCAAAATAAGCGAAAATTGAAAATGTTTCTGTAGGTGTATTTTTAATTACTACCTTAACTGTGATAGGATATCATCGAACCTGTAGGGCCAGGGATTTGTTTTCAGGGTTATCTTCCCATAGAGCAATTTTCTTCAGCTCTGATAATAATGAGGCATGCCCATACCATGGCTTCTTCTGCTGGTTTCCAGTATTCATGCTAGACCTTCGTGGCTACCGTAGCGATCACAGAGATTTAAGTTGGGACGAGGACCCAGAGGTTGGTTTTAGAGGGTTCTTATCCCTTATTTAAAAACTACATATTTGATGCGTACAAATAACAGCACATTTTGTTACTCCTATACAAAACTTTGTAATGCTATTTCACGGGAAAATTTCTGACGAACTCACTAGTTTCGATGTTGCACTCAATCTAAAGCTCATTACCTAAGTTGTCTATAATGAGGTTATTCAATCTCCTTTTTGTAACCATGGCACCCCTTAGAAAACAGACTTACTGCACCTGCTTGTGTATCTCATTATTGACTTTTTATGTAAGACGCAATAAAACCTTGTTACATCTAATCTACGGTATATCCTTATCAGTAACGTATTTAATTCCGTAGGGAACCTGAAAAAAGCGGTTTATCACACTGTTTAGAAGTTTTTGTTATAGCACTTGATTGTCTTTCTTGTAATGCTTATTTGCTTCGGCAAACGTTGCGAATCATTTCTGCTCAACTTTCCTCTGCTCCAAGTGGAGCGGTTTGAGTCTTCCTATGTTTACTTTCTCTACTACGTAAATTAATAGAAGTAATGTATTCCAACCAAATATTCGCTCCTGCGCGTGTGTGTCTGTGAACATCATAACAATTATAAAGCGAAAAGTTATATCAATCCCAAACTTTGTGTTTAAGTTCCGTGTCCCCCAAAGATATGACACAAAGATCTTCAAGAAGATTTTTCTCACCATGAATCATCATTTACATGGAAGATTTTTCGAAATGTTTAATTTCCAAAAAAATTGCTGTAACGATTTTGATTAAGACACTATATATTAGATATTTATATGATAGATAAAACTTATATGTTTCAGAAACGTTAGTCAAGACCATATTTAATTTTCTGAGATACATGAATCCATAAATACATTCTTATAATTTCCTGGGCGCAAACAATCTCTTTTCCTCCCTGATTTATAAAACTTTTTGAAGCGTTTACCTCTCCCCCAACCTTTTTCAAGTACTCGCATACTTTTAAACACACTTAAATTCAGTAAACCGTAAATAAATCTTCATGTGCATTCTCTATGAGAGCAGTCATTTCCCCTTTAAAGTAACAAAATGTCTTCAAAGCGAAAAAATCCACATAAACGCTAATTTGTTCCCTCAGTAAGTTTATAGTGCTTGCTCTTTTGAAACGGATTCAGATTAAACAGGTTCATAAAGCTCTCTAATGTCATTCTTGTTCCAAAAGAATAATTTAATGTAGTACAGAGCACGGAGTTGTAAATTCAGTTTAGAAAACTGTGCGTTACAAACCCTTAACGCGCCCTTAGGATGACATGTAGCATAGAATGCAGAGCAGAGAAACAACAGTTGTTCTAATTAGACACAACTTTCTGCTTTGTCCCGGACATGACGAAGTGAATGAAAGAATTAATGTTACATTCGCAAAAGTCGAGGTCCTTTAAAAGATGATAACTTTGCTTCCGTTAAGAAAAACGAGAGAGACGTTTTCAAGGAGAAAATTATTTCTGAGTAAGGTTGAAGTTCCCTTGTGAGAACAAGCAACAGAGTTAATCATTATTGTTTTTCGTATTAGAAATGTCAGCAGATGCAATCGCTAAATGTAACTGACGTATAAAACGTCTTATGTACATTTAAGTTATATTAAGAGAATGTCGTATGTTGCAATTAAATAGAGTGTAATAAAATAGCAATTTGAACTTAGGATTTTTAAGCAATAAAACTCAAAATAATTAACGTGTTTTATATACCTGCATGAAAGTAGAAAAATTAGGGCATAAAAAGAACCAAATATTCTCATTTAACACATAGTTGGTTTTGCTCATTTGCTGTTAATTACGACACATAAGCAAGGAAGCCAAGGTGTTACTATTTTGGTAATTTCTCTACCACGTACCTGGCAGAAGAAGTATTGCATTCCATCCCTAAATTAGATATTGAGATTTCACCAAAGTACATTTTTCGATTATCCTGATTAAAAAAAAAGGATTTTTAGAAAAAGGTCCTTGTGTTATGTGTGTCTATGAAGAACATAACTCAAAAACAAAAAAATCGGATAAATAGCAAACTTGGTATTTGAGTTCAGTATCTTCCAAGGATGCGACACGAAAATTTTCAAGAAAATCCCGCCACCATCAACCACTCTTTACATAGAACATTTTTTGAAAGTTTTCATTTTCTAAAAAATGACTAAGGATTTCTATTAAAATAAAATATATGAAATATATTTGGATTACAAATAAAATGTATATCTTGAATTTTCTGTGAATAGCCTGTGAAAAATGTAATGTAGCTATTTTTGAAAGAGAAAGTAAAAACGATTAATAATCATAATGGGGGTAATACTAGAAGCTATGCCAGATAGTTATCAGTAACAGAGATTTGAGAGATATGTCTATAGGGAAAATCCTAATTTGCAGGCATAGGATCTCTAAAGCAGCTGGCTTCAAGTTATTTATACCGAAACCATTATGACAATACAAATAATGTAGACAATATCCACCATGAGTCACTCACGTGCAGATAAACCGGTCTGGTTAGTGCTGCCTGCAAACGCCAACAAACAGTAAGAGGAATGGTGATGGTTTGTAACCTGCGACGTCACTGTATAAAGTCCAGAAATACTTCAACTTGATTTCCTTACGTCCTGGTTTTAATCCTTAGAAATTCATTTTCCTTGCTAATTACACACATTCTTAAAAGTATTATAAAGACCCTGGGTGGTTAGGCTAGGACATCGTGCAGAGGTAGCAGAATACTGCAAGTGGAAAAGGACGACCCAGAATAAGGGTGAGTATGAGCATGAGTTTTGCTCAAACTTAAGAAATACCAGGTTCCAGGGATCAATAAAGAATAGCAATGATCATTTAAGTAGCAAGGAGAGATCTCCTTTAAGAGCCAGGTTCGGGACCCAACTCACTAGGCCAGGTTACCAAAAAGTATGAAGCAAGATACCCACACTACTTCAGGAACGAACTTCTAACTACGAAAGCTCGAGCAGACGAGAGAAACAGAGTGAGAGACAGAGGGAGGGAGAGAGAGAGAACCTTTCAAGAAACACCCTTTTATACTGAACCTTCCTCTTCAAACAGATGTTGCCATCAAAGCAAAATACCTTTGCTCCGAGCCTCCTATATGCTGTCACCATGTCATCAGCAAAAATACTGCTTCGTTACAAAAACCAAATTACTGAGCAGCTGTTCTAACATTTTGAAACTGTATTGCATTATAAATAATTTTGTAATTGATTTTTCTGTTTATATTTCGGCTTTTGTATACCCATGAGCAGAAAAGGTGATCCATTCCTTTAAAATTGTAATTTTTCTTCAGTAAGGTTTGCACATTAACCTAACATCCGACTCCAAACAGACCGCATCATTTCCCTGTTTGATTACCATAGAATGAATTCTAGAAAATTAAAGAAAAAACAAATTTATGAATTCTCTTGTGAATTTTGGAGTTGTCCTCTGATTGGTGTAAATAACGAAAAGCAGGCCTTAAAGTGCAGAACAGCCGTAATATGTTATCAAACGTTGCCAATCAGCATTTTTATTCATTATTATTAGTATTAATAATATTTATTTAGCCAAAATATCGACGCAGGTAGTCTAGTTCATTAAGGACGGACTCGTGAACGGGAGGTCTCTGGTTGAAATCCCACCAGGACCGTCCTCCCCAACTGAAGTCTTTTCCAGGTTTTCCTCGGCCCTCATAACAGGGAAATGCGAGGAGGTACCCTAATCTTAAGCTTCGATGTTTCGTTCCCTAATTTTCTTTCTGAATTATCACTTCATTTTATTATCATCAATGCCCACTATTTTGGTGCTGTATACAGTATGAACAGGCGTTTAACATTACTAAAACTATGCACAAAATGTATAATTCCAAAGTATTTTACCCTTCACTTTCTTTAGATACGAGATAAATAACTTATCAATCAAATAGCTAGAATTATATAACAGGGGAATGAGAAGAATGACGCTTGGATTTGGCGGAGCTACATCTTTAATTACCAGCCTAAATCGCCCTGCTCCTGTCTAGTCCGAATAGCTTAGTGCAAGCAGTGGAGAAATCCATATGGTTGAAGTCTATTTTCAGTGCTATGACTTTAGTACGTTTTGGTAATCTGTTGTTTTTTAATACCTGCAGTTAAATAACTACGATTTCTATAAAACACAACATCATATGGCCGACCAATCTGTGTAATAATTTAACAAAATAATTTGGGGAATCATCATGCAGTGGGATTATAGTTTCTACCTCATCATCCGTGGAACCAATTTCTTACCTCGTTGGTGATGAATAGGCATATTAATTTCAAGCATTGAAGCCAGGACGAAAAGAAATGGAGTTGAAGAGTTATTGGACTTTAGGCGGTGTCGTCGCAGATTTCAAGCCACTTCCACTGTAGAATATGTTGGCATTTGCAGACTGTACACAACCAGATTGTGTTTACCTACCCTCAGTGGTCCATGGTTGCTGTTGTTTACGTTCTTTGATTTGATATATCGTGACCCTTGGAAAGTAGGGAATAAGGCAAGAGACCCGAAGGACGACCAGATCCGGCAGACTACCGCGGCAAGCATGGAAGGGGTCCCTAACGTCCCCAGAACGAATGCATCCGATGACACCCGGGTCCACAATCAAGCCACCGAACCCCCGGCGGTCTCCCTGGGCGGGGCCCACTCAGATGCGAGATCTAATTGAGCAGTCCCCGCAGCAACGCCAGGAGGAAGCCTCTAAAAAGCGCACAGCCCCGCCCAGCCGCAACCCACCGAACACCATGGCCTTGTCCTACAACGCTGAAACAAAGGACATGGAAGATGATAGGTACAGGAAATGAGGGGCAGAAGAGTCGTGGTAGAAGATGAACCACCCTATCATTCCCTGTCGTCCCGGGAAAACACGAAAAAGAGTAGGCGGTCACCAGGGACCTCCGAATGCGAGTTGCACACGCTGCCGTGGCGTCATCTCGCTCAGTTGGTGTTAAGTTATTTGAAAACCGGAGAATATGTTACCTTTAAAATGGGTTACCAACTACACTTAAGATTCAAAGCCAATTTCTGTTAAAGTCCACGTGTGCATATGACTCTACTCCAAGTTCAATGGCAGAAGAAGCAACTGTTCCACGCTAGCCAAACACATGCAATCAGAAGCTACCATTATATTAAGTTTTTAACCACAGAGATTCACTTGAATAAACTTCAGCTATTCAGAAAAAAATCCTGTTTTGCTTTTACTTATTACAAAAATAAGTTAAAGAAGCGCTGATTACTTGAAAGCGGAGATTCTGCATTTCACTTGATATCTATTTCTGCGCAGCCCGAGAGCTTCTCTCTCCCCTTTTTCAACCTTCCTTTCCTTATCTTTCACTTTTTTATGTTCTTGTTTTTTTTATTCCTTTGTTGAGGAAACTTTACATTTGTTTCTCAGCAGGAGAACTGGAAATTTTACTCCACATCGCGGCGCAAATCTAATAACAGCTTCTCTATTTTCATCTGTAATATTACAGTTTTGTGTGTTGTGGTGAAAGAAAACTTGCTGAATGCTTTTGCTGTTGGTTTGTGAAATAGCTTAAATCCTATAATAAGTTGGTATCCACTACTTTTGTTCAGCATTTCACTAAGAGATCTATCCTCTGTGTTCGGCTAATAGCTAATTTCTCCATAGCAGTGATGTTCTTTTTTTCTTTCTTTCTTTCTTCAATTTTTTGTTGTTAGCTTCTTTTTCAATTATAAATTCGCGATTGACAAAAAGTAGCTCAGATTGGAACACTGGGCACGTTTTATTATATTGAATTGGGATCTTCTATCGTACTACAAAGGATTTAAAGCAACTCTGATATTAATGTGCCCAAAACTAAAAAAAATCTGATTTGTTACACTCACATGACTTTCTCTACTCTTGTACAAATTATGCTTTCAAACGCATATTCTCCATCTACGTCATGTTATTCCAGATAAACATTTGCAGACTCTAACCTATTGCTCATTTTCTTGTAGATGTAAGGTGAATATATATTTACAAGGGCAATATAGAAATACAGTAGCCTTTAAGCACATATATATCTCTTAATACCTGGTTGCTATGTGCAGCACCATTCCCTTGTTGCATATCCAAGACAAAAAAATCTGATGTGTTACACTCGCATGACTTTCTCTACTCTTGTACAAACTATTTTTACAAACGCTTATTCTCCATCTACTTCATATTAATCGAGATAAACATTTGCAGACTCTATCTTATTGCTAATTTTCTTGTAGATGTAAGGGGAATATATATTTACAAGGGCAATATAGAAATACAGTAGCCTTTAAGCACATACATATCTTTTAATAGCTGGTGGCTAGGTGCAGCACCATTCCCTTTGCCACAGATTAATACTCTGCATATCCAAGACAAAAAAATGAATAACGAATTCTCATTTGAGAAAATAAGTATTGAAAAATGCAAGGGAATAACAAGCAATATCTCGAAAACGGTTCATTCAACAAAAAAAGTATATGACACAAATTGTGTATTTTAACGCGATCTACATTTTTTGTGTAGTAAAACTCTGTGTATCTCTTATGGTTTACCAGTTATGCAAAAATCGTTCACAATGAAGAATACTTTTGGAGACATTCCCAGAAAATTCGAGATATACATTTCATTTGTCATGAAAATATCTTAAACGTATGATATTACAATCAAAATCGTTAGAGCCATTTTTGAGAAAATTAAAATTTTGGTTAAATGTTCCATGTAAAGGGTAATCTGGGGTAAGGGGATTTTCTTGAACACCTTCGTGTTGCGTTTCTGGAAGATACTGAACCTAAATACCAAGTTTGGTGTTTATCCGACTGTTCGTTTCTGAGTTATGCTGTTCACTGACACACAGACATGTTTTCAAAAATGCTGTTTTTGGATTCAGGGGTGTCTCAAAACATGTATTTCCGGTGAAATCTGTGTATCAAATTTTTGGGTGTAATATAATACTTCCCCTACTTACTATACATAGTAGAAAAACTAAAAATGAACAAGTGAACAATGTTACACTTGATGTGAAATGAAGGGGTGGTTTTATTGTGTTCATCCACTGAAATGTGAATTCTTCTGCTTCCTTTTTGAACAATTATTTGTCCTCTTGTCCTACATATCTACTGCCTGAAACTGTCTTAGTGTCTTAATTTTCACTGTTAATTTCTTTTTATCTCTGCTGGTTTCTGCTGCGTGTGTCACAGTTCTTATAAATACACTTTTATTTGATAGAGTTGCTGTATATTTGTTCCTCCATCCAACATCCTTTCAGCAACGGATTGTTTAATATAAAATAACAATATTCACTCCTAATCATTGCTTAATGATTGTAGTAAATAATGACATCGTAAGCTTAAGGCACTTAATAATTACGACCAGAATTTCTAAGCCGAGGGAGATGGCTCCGCGGTAACTTGTGAGTCTTGTATTCGAGAGGCCCCGGGTTCGATTCCTATCGACCGCCCACTCTGAAATTGCATTTTTGGTAGTTTTCTCTGGCTGGTAGGCGAATTCTGAGGTGGTTTCTAATCTACTACGATTTCGTTTTTGTTATTCCGCTTTCATTCCATTTCCTTGTTATGTTTTAGATGTGCTTATGGCGGTGCCGGAGAGATAGGTGGGTGCTTGCTGAAAGGAAACAGTGCTCCAAGTGGAAACTAAAAGGCTACTTGGTTGACGGTTGTTCATCGCTCTCTCCAAGGCGGATCTTCCAGCCAAGAAATTTTAGGGACATCTGTACGTCTCTATGACCTGTTTGACTGCGGGGTGCAGCCTCGTGTTCTTTCTTCTCTTCATTCCTTCCTCTTGGGCGATAGTAGGCACAATGTACATATGCAGGTTACAGATCGCGAGGTGTCCCCCTCCATTGTAAAGTTATCCTCCGTGGTGTAGTAGTCACCATTCTATCCTCTAGTTCCCGAGGTCACGGGTTCAAACCCGGTGGAAGGTGATGGATTTTTTCGGGCGTAGAAATCCTTAGCATGGCTTCCTTCGGAAGGGAAGTAAAGGCGGTGGTCCCGTGTCGTATATTTACGGCACGTAAAAGAACCTCAAGCCTGATAAAGCTAAGCAAACTTACCAGTCTTTCACGCCCAATATAGAATGGGACGCTAAGGACCACAGCAGTTAAAGAGCGTCCATAAATAAAACTCAATTTAATTTTTTCCATTGTATACCCCACACCAATAGACTTTATAATGAATGTTTACCCTTGTACAGGGATCTCTTTGCGCTATACTTTATCATATTTTTTTTAGGTATGAGTAACCTCCATTTTAGACATGATTATCAGTCTTACGTCAGGGTCATGTGACGGCGTTCGGTTGTTTGCCTGAGGTTGGAGGGAAGTCGACAAGTAGGTGAAGGAAGCTTGAAATACCTGTATGTGTTTCGTCGTCGGCGGGTGCCTGGGATTAATTTCTTCGTGGTTACCAGTTTTGAATGTGAACATATCTTCGGATTCCCACTATATCTTTTAGAATATTATTTTAAAATTTCAGTGGATTTCCGTTCTCCTTTCAGCATCCTTAAAGCTAGAAGTGCGCCCGGAGCTATAACGAAAATCTATATCGAACAAGACCCATATAAGGTAAATTTTGAACTCGTTCCGTGTTATTTTTAAAAGAGTATGTGTTATAATAATGAGATGATTTACCTTAGATTGTATAAAACCTATTTTTGAATATACCTACGTGGTCATAGTTTATTTATTTAGGGGTTTACCGTTACTGGTCATTCCTTTCCCTTTCTTACATCAGGTAGACAATACCAGGAATAGAGTACAAAAATGCGGCATATAATGCGTCATAGAAATGAAAACCATGAATCGGTTTCGATAAAATACGATGTGTTGCACTTGCATGACTTTCTCTGCTCTTGTACAAACTATTTTTACAAACGCTTATTCTCCATATGCTCCATGTTAATCGAGATGTTAATCGTATTGCTAATTTTCTTGTAGATGCAAGGGGAATTGGTAAGCTTTAAGCTATAGTTATTTATTTTAAGAGCTGGTTTCTTTGTGCAGTATTCCATTCTCTTTGCATTACCACGGCAAAAAAAAATGAATAACAAATTTGAGAAAAAGTATAATATTGAAAAATATAAGGGAACAACAAGCAATATCTCGAAAATGGTTCACTCAACAAAAAAATGTAAACGACATAAATTGGTATTTTAACGCAATATAAATTTTTTGTGTAGTAAAATTTTGTCTATCTCTTATGGTTTAGCAGTTATGCAAAAGTCGTTCACAATGAAGATTACTTTTGGAGACATTCCCAGAAAATTCAAGATATACATTTCATTTGTCATGAGAATATCTTAAACACATAATATTTTAATCAAAATCGTTAGTGCCGTGTTTGAGAAAATTAAAATTTTCGAAAAATGTTCCATGTAAAGGGTAATCTGGGGTGAACGGATTTTCTTGAAAACCTTCGTGTCGCATCTCTGGAAGATAGTGACCTAAATGCTAAGTTTGGTGTTTATCTGACTGTTCGTTTCTGAGTTATGCTGTTAAAAGACAAACACGGACATGTTTCCAGCAATGCTGTTTTTGGATTCAGGGGACCTCAAAACATGTATTTCCTGTAAAATCTCGGTATCGAATTTTTGGGTGGAATGCAATACTTCCCCTACTTACTATACGTAGTAGAGAAAGTAAAAATACGATTCCAATAACACTCAGTAACACCAACTTCAACTTGAGGTTCTGTGTGAAGAACACACATCATTCAGGTAGATGCGTATAATATTCTGTGTTCAACTGGAATAATATTACTTTAATTTTAGCAACTAAGGTTTAGGTGTTTAAGTAAAGTTTAGTAAATTTCAAATGCTATGATTTATTTCATATATTACTATACAAAGGAATTTAACATGTATTATTGCGTACGTAGAAATGAATGTCTTTACTTGCATCAGTATGTATAGGTTGGAAACTTATGAATTCAGTAAGCTCATCTTCCATTCATGATTATGTTTGCAACGATGAGAAAATACTTTCGTGCAAAAGAAAAAATCTAATGTGTTGCACTCACATGACTTTCTCTACTCTTTTACAAACGTGTATTCTCCATCTACTTCATGTTAATGGAGATAAGCATGTGCATAAATTATCGTGATGCTAATTTTCTTTTCGGAAGAGGAATACGATAGGGTTTAGGCGATAGTCAAATCTTGAAAGAGCTGGTTGCTATGTGGAGTATTCCATTCTCTTTGCATGTCCATGACATAAAAAAAGGAATATCGAATTCCCATTTCAGTAAAATCATAAGTATTGAAAAATGCAAACAAGTAAGAAATATCTCAGAAATGGTTCACTGGACAAAACAGTGTATACGAATTAAGTTGTGTGTTTTAACGAGACTTTGTCTATCCCTTACGGTTTATCAGTTATGCAAAAGTCAGTCAGAATGAATAGGACCTTTGTCGGCATTCCCAGGAAATTCAAGATGTACATTAATAATATTGTTTCACGTCCTATTTCAAATTTAAATTGTTAAAACCTATGGAGACTCCTTCACAACTCGAAATTTTGGAAAACATTTTCATCCACAATAACATCAAGAATATTTTGAATTTTGAAATCCCAACAACAGACTACTTGATGCAGCTTATTCACTCAAATTGCAAGAGCGAATACAAATGAATTCCCAATCTTCACCACGGAAGGCTGTAACAGTGAGCTGAATGTCAGTCGCCTTTTAGCTGAAGATAGGACAAAGACCCGAAAGCGCTACTCAGTAAATATCAAGCGTAGATTTTATATGAATTAAAAGTGTAGCAACTCCCTATATTATAATATGATTGCATCAGAATTATTAATACTTCTTTCAGTCATAAACAAGTGTGGTATTTATCCTACTTTTGTATTTGAGTTATGCTGTTCACAGACAGACACAGGGACCTTTTTCTAAAAGGGCTTTTTGTTTTATTCAGACCTCAAAGCATGTGATTCCAGTGAAATCCCGGTATCGAATTGTTGGGTGGAATGCAATACTTCCCCCACATACTTTACGTAGTAAAAATATAACATATACTTAGAGCATGCAGAAGGGTATACTTAACTAGGAGAAGATTTCTGTGTTGAAGGATGAAAAGGAAATAATAAGAATGGCATTAGCCGGAAATACGTCTTGTGCATACTCCTATGTAGCAAGTTACAGAAACATTTCTGGAGTTCCTTATCACACGATGCTATTTTACAGATGTCAGACATGCGGTTCACTAACCAGCAGATACAGTTCTATTCAAGTGCATCTAAGGAAACTGGAGTGAATAGCACTGAACATCTCATTATGTGACAGGATAAGAAATGAAGACGCCTGAAGAGCCGGCATAACGGAGGATTAGGAACGAAACAGACAGTTGAAATGGAATTGGAGTGGTCAGATCTTTCGGAAACAGAATGGAATATGGATCTATATCTACGGAAACAGTTTGTGCTCCCTGAACCTACATGTTCACTAACATTAACATGTACTCTGTCATTTCTTATTGACCGCATACTGCCATATGTGTCGTTTGTTTACACAGTTGAGAAAAGTGAATTGGAATGCTTAAGATTGACTCATCGTAACGAGAGCCCATGCGTTGCTTGTTGCTCTTATCTGTCACTTTTATGCGCTGGAATACGATAATGTAGTTTGTTTATACCGAATTACATTGTAGAACATTGGCGAGTCATGTAAATACATGCTGCATAGCGACGTAGTCTATTTTAGATAACTTGGTTCTGGCAAAAAATAAATATGTTCCACGTTTAACCACAAGGCAAAATTATATGTTGATATTGTGACTTCGTCCACCTTTGCTGAGGTCGCTCATCGGTTTTTACTTTCCCTACTACGTATAGTAGTAGGGGAAGTATTGTATTCCACCCAAAAATTCGATACCGAGATTTCACCGGAAATACATGTTTTGAGACCCCCTGAATAAAAAAAGCATTTTTGGAAACATGTCCGTGTGTGTGTGTGTGTGTGTGTCTGTGGCTGTGAACAGCATAACTCAGAAAAGAAAAGTCGGATAAACACCAAACTTGGTATTTTCGATCAGTATCTTCCAGAGATGCGACACGAAGGTTTTCAAGAAAATCCTCCCACCCCAGACTACCCTTTACATGGAAGATTTTTCGAAAATTGTAATTTTCTCAAAAATGCCTCTAACGATTTTGATTAAAATATCATATGTTTAAGATATTTTCATGAGAAATTAAATGTATATCTCGAATTTTCTGGGAATGTCTCCAAAAGTAATCTTCATTGTGAACGACTTTTGCATAGCTGGTAAACCATAAGAGATAGACAAAATTTTACTACATAAAAAAGTAGATCGCGTTAAAATACACAATTTATGTCATATACATTTTTTTGCTGATTGAACCATTTTCGAGATATTGCTTGTTATTCCCTTAAATTTTCCAATACGTATACTTTTTCTCAAATTCGTTATTCTTTTTTTTATGCCCTGGACATGCAAAGAGAATGGAATGCGCCACATAGCAACCAGCGCTTAAAATATTTGACTATCGCTTAAAACCTACCATATTCCCATTACATCTACAAGAAAATTAGCAATAAGATTAACATCTCGTTTAGTCGATTAACATGAAGCATATGGAGAATAAGCGTTTGTAAAGATAGTTTGTACAAGAGTAGAGAAAGTCATGTGAGTGTAACACATCAGATTTTTTTCTTGCATGTAGCGCTGCAATTATATCAGCTCCTTCTCTTTTCCTTTTTCTCACAGAGCGACTAATACAGGGCTCCTCTTCGCACTTCGGTTGATCACTAAAGTGCCGAACTTTGGTCTCGTCTCCTCCCTTTCGGTTGCTCACTAAACTGTCCTACACAGGACTCCTATTTTCCTTCGGGTTGCTAACTAAAACATCGAACACAAGACTTGCCTTCTAGGCTCTTCTCTCCCCTCCCATCGCTTTCTCTCTGTCGCTCACTGACGCATCGAACACGGGAATGGCCTTAGTCTCTTCTCTCCTCTCTGTCTCTGTGTTGCTCACTGATGCGTCGAACACAGGCCTTATCTTCTTCTTTCCGGCCACTTACTAAAGCATCGAACACAAAGACATCCTCCGTGGCCTAGATATTCCTATTTCCCAAGGTCACAGTTTTAGACCCAGCGGAGGGCGATGGATTTATTCAGGCGTAAAAATCCTTAACAAGTCTTCCTGCGGAAGGAAAGTAAAGCCAATGGTCCCGTAGATTTACCGCACGTAAAAGAATCTCAAGCCTGATAAAGGGGTCTCTGAGCAAAGGTACTGGACTTTCACTTCTAATATAGAATAAGACACTAATAATCATAGCAGTTAAACAGCGTCCTCTGTCTCTCTCTTTTTCTACCTCCCTGTCGCTCCCTGACGCGTCGAACCACGTAGAACTCGCTGAATACACCTCTGAACTCCACTACAACCTTGGTCGGTGGCGAGGACGCTTTCTTTATACCTAGGTACATGACCGTACTAGAGCCTAGAAGGTTCTTTCAGTGGAGGGGAACCTCTAGAAAGTTCTCTTTTCGTCTTAATTACATTCCGAACGTTTCCTTAGTCTAGAGTGGATCTCACTATCTCCCCAACCAAGCATACGCCGACTGAATACTGAAGAATTATTATCCATTATCCATGGCGCGGGAAGCGAACAATAGCTAAATCATACCATTAAGATAATTTTATCACTAACGGACACTAGAAAACGGGAGCTAAATGCTAATTTTAATATTATATAATTAAATAATTATTGAGTAATTCAAACACCTCATTCGCACATGCCAAGACCAATTTATGTGCGTGTATTTCAATCGTGTCGCCCATTTTCCCCTCCACGTGGCACATTCTATGGCGCGAATAGTTTTTCTATTCAAATAGAAGACCACATTTTGATGCAGGGTAAGGTTAACAGACAGAGGCTTCATATAAAAGGATGAGAGAAGTCCAACGCCGTATATTTCATCAAAACAGTTGTTGGACGATGGACGATAGAAGCTAGAATCCTATAATCAGTTAATGCGAAGTAAGATTACAATAGTTCGCTTTTCATTTAAACAAAATGTGCAATTGAGTTAAAGTGGAAACTAAGCTCAGTTCTTCCATATACTGTGTATCACAACCATTTAGTCTCCGGTAGGGGGCTACTTTCCTCGAGGAATCCATTAAACAACTTGGGTTATGCACATTAGGTGAATGTTACATCAGAGGTTTACCAGTTAAGGCACAAATGGCATTGTTGGTGTTTAAGAACTACAGATGACATCCTCATGAAGTACTACTCTTTTGGTTATTTAATTTCCTTGAACATAAAATATATCGAGAATGGAAACTTAATCTCGTATCACTTCCTCTACTACGTATGGTAAGTAGGGGAAGTATTGAATTCCATGCAAAACTTCTATAGAGAAATACATGTTTGAGAAGACCTGATTCCAAATAAAGCATTTTTGGAAACTTCTCTGTGTCTATGTATTTGTGAACAGTGAAGTAGGTTTGTTTTTTCACGTATGGAAAGCCAATTTGAAGTAGGAGTTATATCGTATTTCGACTGTTGGGGAGCCGAACTTGAAGTAGTTGAACTGCACGGATGGTAAAAAGTTTTCGGTAGCCTTCGTCCCAAATGTACTTTCCGGTGGCCTTTGCCCCAAAAATGTTTAAAAATATTAACTTTGTAGTTGGACTATTTCTTTAAATATTATATATTTATGTTTGCCTCGGCTGCGTCAATATTTATATTTTTAGAGACATGAATGTCTTAGCAGGGAATGCTGCGACTGAAGAATGTAGGCTTACACAGATTATAATTTTACTTCATTCCTTTTATTAATGCTTGACACGAATTAAATAACACTTCACTGATTTTGAGAGCTGTGAGATTATTTTATTAAATACTTGCACTTTTTAAACACGTAAACTATTTTTCTCACACAGAAATACGTATTAAATTTCTCGAGGACACATCTCGCGTTCGGTTACGAACACTGTCTACAAGCAACTGAACTCTGAATTTCTACCGCCAATTTGTAAATTTCTGTATTTCAAGTCTCTGATTGACTAATCCTAGTCCAATAGAATACCCTCATTTAACTAAAGCTTTTTCTGGTTGTTGATTGGCTATTTTATAAACTGTCATAAAAATTACGTTACTGCTTCCAAGAATTACAAGTAGTATCGTTAAACTTTCAAATTCATTGTTACCTCATTGTAAGCAACTTTTAACCTATTATTCTCACAGCTCCTACATTACGTAATACATTCACATAACATTATTACACAAGTATAGAATAATATAAACATATACAGTGACTGTAATATACACTTTTTATATATTGTTACATACACATATTGCTTTAAAGCGAGCTGTTATTGAATTATATATGTATATGTATAATATATAATTAGACTGAAATTAATTAAGTATTAAAAATACTGCCTCAACAGCATAACTCAAAAACAAAACGTCGGATAAATACCACACTTGGTATTTGAGTTTGGTATCTTCCAAGAATGCCGCACAAAGATTTTCAAGAAAATCCCCCACCTCAACTATCCTTCACATGGAACATTTATCGAAAATTTTGATTTTCTAAAAGATGACTGAAATGATTTTGATTAAAATACTGTATATGAAAAATATTTACTTACATGAAAAATAACGTGTATATCTTGAATTTTCTGGGAATGACCTCAGAAGTCCTCTTCATTCGGAAGGAATTGTGTATAATCTTGTATAACAGGTAAACGTTAAGCGATAGACGAAAATGTACCCCACAAAAATGGTATATCCCTTTAAAACACAGAATTTACTTAAAACACTTCTTTTTGGAATAAGCGTTTCTGAGATATTGGCTATTAAAGCTTGGAATTGTTCAGTACTTATTCTTTTAAAGTTCCATTGATTTTTACTTGTTTCTCGCGAATGCATGGAAGCACTATGAAAATTTTAAGGCCAACATATAGCGACTATCGCTGTTCTGTTTGTGTTTATAACGAACGCAGCTATTTTTGCAAAGTTTTATTTGGATTAAATGTAGCAGATATAATAATGAGCTTTAGTATAACCACTAATAGAAATAGAGGTTAGAGAAATTCATGTGAATGTATCACATCAGATTTGTTTTTTATAATCATGGATACTTTGTGAAGAAATGTTAAAATGCATATGGTAACTACGAATGTAAACGTAAGAATGCATTTACACCTGAATTTGGCAAAAAATGGAGACAGTAGGCACAAACGTTTAATTGACATTTAGGTTAGGAATTGCTCGGTAACAAAGTTTTTATCATAGGATAAATTGTACTAATAAACTGCGATGGCTCACATGTAAATGTTTACAAATATTACAGCTGATAATTATATTTCTATGGTAGACAACAGTAATCTGATAAGACAAAATGATGTAAGATATTGCATGCAGATTTTAAAAGGCATACACACGGAAGCATTTGTTTTTTTATTTTATCTTATGCAGGTAGTGCTTTCATACGCAATGTTCATATAGAGATGTAAAAATTTGTCAAATATTGCTTCTTGCAAAGTTTAAAGTTCTTTCATTATCTGCACTGATTAGAGAGTGGATTTCATTTCTCTTAAATGCCTTTGTATGTGTTTTATACCACAGTATGAGATAATCATTCAAAATTTAACAAATCGTTTACATTTTTTTTCCGTGGGATATAAACAGTTCTGCAATTATAAAAGAAAACAAAAGAATGTGATGTCAATTATTCTATCAATTACTAAATCAAATATTTTCATTACCGAGTAGTTATTATTTATGTGAATATTGTACCTTCTGTCTTGCTACGATGTGTTTTTTCCTAGGAATGGTTTCAAATTAAGCAGGAAGTGTTAAAACGGTTTCAAATTGGGGAACAGCATTCAAATATTTATCCGTGGGAACAAGGTCTTGAGAGGAAACAACATAAAGGGGAGAAAGTAATCTCATTTGTTACTTTCCATGATTTTTCTCTATCCACTATCGTTTATTTTTAAATACCTCTTACAAAAGGTTATATTTCTATCTACTTCATGTTAATTGATTTAAAGGTTTTCAGAAACACTTATATTACGCATTATTTTGTAGCTACAAGGGAGTAGATAAAAGCCGAATCGATAGTGAGATGTGTAAAAGCACTTCGCTATATGCTGGCTATAAAATTACTAGTGGACATGATATGAGTGCGTGCGATGGAGCTAAATAGTTACAAAATAAGTGGACTGGGCATAGGCAGGACAGTCAAGTAAAGAACACATCCGCAGTTCTTGGTTACATTTACTAGCAAGGCTGAGGCCTGCAAATGTAGTACTGTTTTGTTGTGCTACTTCGTATCGTAGTCATTGACGGGAATATATAAATAGTTAAATAGAAATAGTAGTACTAATAAGACAAGGAAATAATTACAATAATAATTTCCATTTATAAAATCAGTGTATCATGTAACAAGTTTGAGTTGAAATGTTTGTCTGGAAAGATGAGGGTAATTAGGGTAGGTTATCGAAGGTCATTAGTGAGCCGAGAAGGAGCGAACGTTAGCTTAAGGATTTCTCGGAAGGCAGTTTGAAGTTATGTTCAGTACGTTACACAGGCACGTAGGCCAATTCTGAAGATTAGAGAGGCGATAGAAATTCTAAGAAAAGCGACCAATTGCCTAGTAACAGTTGTCACATTCGTACACTAAGAGTTTTAAGATTTGCCAATGTATAAGATATGATGTTGGTGGGAGTAATTCTAAAGTAGACGGAGATAAAATTAATAAATGTTCCTGTATCTAGATCCAGAGATACCCTTTCACTGGTTCCGGCAGTGTGTGATTTTAAGTGTCTAGTGACGCGTTTGGGAGAATAAGACTTTGCGTCTGCCGCGAGGGATCCTGCCAGTCAACATTTTAGTGACTCAAGGCGAGTTACGGATCTAGTTTCTTTTATTGCGGAAACCGTTATTTCATACCGTAAAATTGATCCTGCAGACGGTAACAGGTATTATATTTCAAATGTTATAGTTTCGAGTGCTACAATTCAGAATTAGTATATTTCTTTATTTCAATAGTGGGCATCTCACTTCAAGAACTCAAATATCAGTTGACAATAAATTTCTCAGTCAATTTAAACTGGTGTCCTTCACAGTACATCCAGGCATACCCTGAAGCAAAATACTCGTAGCGCAACCATTGGAGCAGCCGGCAGCAGAATCAACAGCAGGTATTGGAGATAACGGGAAAAGGTGGCATCCAGATTACTGCTTCAAATTGTCGCAGCATTGCGGTATCTCACATAAGGCTTCAAACTGTACATTCCCCTACCGCCTTGCCCCTCACTCCCGTCTGATCTCTCGCCTTGATGATGTTAGGCAGTGTCAACTGGCGCCCTCCTCCAAGCGCATTCATATTGTGATCGGCTAGTACTTCCCACTCTTTCCTTGACAATTGCATATCATCAACGACTTTAAAATACAAATTAAAAACAATTCAATATTGACGAATATCTCTGAAGTGGTTGGTATCACAAAAAAGTTTTCGTTTAAATAAACTGCATGTTTTAAATATATTTGCATCTTTGAGTAGCACTTTTTACTTTCTCTACTACGTATAGTAAGTAGGGGAAGTATTGTATTCCACCCAAAATTCGATACCGATATTTCACCGGAAATACATGCTTTGAGAGCCCCTGAATCCAAAAAAAGTATTTTTGGAAACATATCCGTGTGTGTCTGTGTGTCTGTGTGTGTGTATGTGTATGTGTGTGCGTGTGTCTGTCTGTGAACAGCATAACTCAGAAACGAACAGTCGGATAAACACCAAACTTGGTATTTTGGTTCAGTATCTTCCAGAGATGCGACACGAAGGTTTTCAAGTAAATCCCCCCACCCCAGATTACCCTTTACATGGAAGATTTTTCGAAAATTTTAATTTTCTCAAAAATGGCTCTAACGATTTTGATTAAAATATCATATGTTTAAAATATTTTTATGGGAAATAAAATGTATATCTTGAATTTTCTGGGAATGTCTCCAAAGTATTCTTCATTGTGAACGACTTTTGTATAACTGGTAAACCATAAGAGATAGACAAAAGTTTACTACACAAAAAATGTAGATCGCGTTAAAATACATAATTTATGTCATATACATTTTTTTTGTTGAGTGAACCATTTTCGAGATATTGCTTGTTATTCCCTTAAATTTTTCAATACTTATTTTCTCAAATGGGAATTTGTTATTCATTTTTTTGTCTTGGATATGCAGAGAGTATTAATCTGTGGCAAAGGGAATGGTGCTGCACCTAGCAACCAGCTGTTAAGAGATATGTATGTGCTTAAAGGCTACTGTATTTCTATATTGCCCTTGTAAATATATATTCCCTTTACATCTACAAGAAAATTAGCAATAAGATAGAGTCTGCAAATGTTTATCTCGATTAACATGAAGTTGATGGAGAATAATCGTTTGTAAAAATAGTTTGTACAAGAGCAGAGAAAGTTATGTGAGTGTAACACCTCAGATTTTTTTATTATTCACCGTTATACAGAATTACACAAAATTTCTTCCGAATGAAGTGGACTTCAAATTCAGTTCGCCAAAATTCAACATATACATTTTATTAGTCATACAATTAATATGTTGTATTAAAAATGTTTAAAGCAATTTTTCATAAATAAAAAATAACGAAATGTTCTCCATATAAAACAATTTTCGGTAGGGGATTTTCTTGGAAATTTCATGTCACATCCTTTGAACATGCTGAATTTACTGTACACCAAGTTTGGTATTTAATTAAAAGTAATGCTGTTCACAGACACACATTCACGTATGGACGTAATTATTTCTAAAAACGCTTGCTTTTGGATTCAAGTAGTCTCTAAACGAGCATTTCCGGTGAAATTTCGGAATGGAATTTTTTGGTTGAATGCAATACCTCTTCTGCCTGCTAAGTAGGTACGTGGTAGAGAAAGCAAAAATACATATGGGCTGGAGGTTCAGATATTGTATTTTGTCTCTCAAAATTGGTGTAACAACAGAAAGACACAAAAGCGATTTTAAAAAAAGAGATAAAAATGTAAGCCTCGGTTCAAATGGGTACTTTTGAATATTGGGTTTGAGTATTACCGTACTGGATATTCATCGCGTTTTAAAACGGTTTTGCGTAACCATTACCGTTAGAAGCTATTGTTCTAATGACTATGTCCCGCGCTGTACACGGGAAACAGCAGAAGTCATCAAAGCATTGTTTGAACGCAGCAAACTGTTACAGCGAAATTACATCGAAAAGCCTATTAGCGATAAAGGTAAAGGGCTGAACGAGAACTATGGAAGCATCAACTGAGTATGAGTGCGACAATTGATGGAGCGAGCAACTTGAGGACAATGGCATTGTCTTCAAAGTGGCAGCACTTCGTGCCTCTGACCCGGATGATATGTGCGTCTGTAATTCGGTGTCTGTCGGAACACCTCGACACCCCGTCCCCACAGATGGTGAATTATTCATGAGGGGCTTCAATGTCCAGTACAGCCAGAGTCTAATGTCTCTACTATAGGCATTATGCAGATGGTCCGCCTCCGTTAACACAGTCAAGGTTTCAGCAAACAGTCACAGAGTACTCTGTGGTCCTAACCTTATGTGGGTCTCTGCCCTGTGTAAGCTCATTCTCGGTAACTTAAGCTCTCCCACAGCCCACTGCAGTAGTTTTTTTTTCTTTCGGTAACTACACACAGGGAGAATTAGTTTGCTATCCTGTAACACTAGTGTAACTGGCAAATTCTATCACTGGAGTTCACTCATAAGAGAAACAGAATTAGAGAAGCAATAGCATGTGTACAAAGATGCAATCGCACAAAAATCTTCTGAAGCTGCTCAAGAGTGTTACCTTTTAAATTAACTGACAGTTCAAGTAAAACTGAAAACATATTTTCTCTAAATTCCGAAATTAGATCTATTGAAAATAAAACACAATAAGCTTTATGCAAAAAATTTAGTATTACCTTTCGTTTTGCCTAAAGGAAGAATCTCGACCGAATAGCATATACTTCATTTTGTATACATTAATGCTAAGAAATTGATACATACATACCAGCTTTAACTTTCAATAAAAATCGAGTTTTGTATTAATCGAGTGCTTCCGCTTCTATTGGGTCATTCTCGTCATGGACATTCTCATTTAAAACTTAACATGACAAATTATAGAAGACGGAATTCCAACAATTATAAAATGTAGTATTAACACAACCTGTGTGTGTAATACATCCAAAATGTCTGAGAAATATGATAAACAAGGACGACAAGGAGAATAATTACAGTTGATAAAGCAATATCCAGTGTCACTGAGAAATAGAAAGTTTTAGTAATGCAGGAATTAAAGATGACAATGTTGCCAATAAAATAATCATTTAACTACTCCATATTCCGTTTATCGATTCGATATAACTGCTAGAAGTCGTAATCTCTAGGCTGGTATCTTTCTTTAAATGCGTTTCTAGCTGAACTTAAGAAATGCAGCCATTTTATTTTATTTAGCACATTTGCTAAGAAGCGTAACCTGGGGAAAGACATGCTATGATTTTTCTTAGTAATTGCCTATAAAGCAAACCTTTTCCTACGTTTTATGCATGACAATCATAATATACTCTAACGGTAGAAGTATAACGATAATATGGTAAGAGGAAAAGCATACACTAAGGCATGCTAGTCGCAGTATTTCCTTCCAGAAACGTAGAGAGAGAATGTACTACATTTTATTCATAATAAGTTAAATTATTATGTCTTTTGTGGATAGCAGCGTCACCTGGATAAATACTTAATTATATCTTAAAAGATCAGAAAAAATTATCTATGTATTAATAAAGTTAAAAGCTATACCAGGTATCTTTTTTTCCATTGAATTATAAACTATGGAATCCGAATTTGGGGTAATTGTTCCTCAGCAGCAAAAGTCTTTGCATGGCGAAAAAGAATCTGATATGTTTCATTAACATGGCTTTTGTACTCTTGTACAAACAATTTTTACAAACGCTTATTCTCCATCTACCTCATGTTAATGGAGATGTTAATCTTATTGCTAATGTTCTTGTAGGTGCAAGGGGAATATGGTAGGCTTTAAGCGATAGTCAAATCTTTTAAGAGCTGGTTGCTCTGTAGAGCATTCCATTCTCGTTGCATGTCCCGGACATAAAAAAACGAATTTTCATTTGAAAATGTATAAGTATTGGAAAATTTAAACAAATAACAAGCAATATCTTGGATATGGTTTACTGGAAAACAAAATCTACAGGATATAAATTGTGTATTTTAAGAGATCTACATTTTTTGTGTAGTAAAACTTTGTCTATCTCTTACGGTTTACCAGTTATGCGAAAGTCATTCAGAATAAAGAGTGCTTTTGGAGACATTCAGAGAAAATTCAGGATATGCATTTCATTTGCCATAAAAGTATTTTAAACGCGAAATTTTAATAAAAATCGTTAGAGCCATTTTTGAGAAAATAAAAATGTTCTAAAAATGTTACCTGTAAAGGGTAGTCCGGGATGGGGAGATTTTCTTGAAAATCTTCCTGTCACATTATGGAAGATAGTAAACTCAAGTACCAAGTTTGGCATCAATCCGACTTTTCGTTTTTGAGTTATGGTGTTCACAGTCTGACAGACACAGATAGACAGACACATATACGGATATGTTTTAAAAAATGCTTTGTTTGGATTCAGAGCACCCCAAAACGTGTATTTCCGGTGAAATATCGATATCGAATTTTTGGTTGGAATGCAGTACTTCCCCTATTCGCTTCACGTAGTGGAGAAAGTATAAAGGCAATACAATGTATTAAATGGCTATCCAAAAATAATTCGTGTAGGGAAAGTTTCAAAGTATTACAAATATGACCTTAACTGCATTCAGCATATAATGTGGTGACCCATTAGGAGATAAGTTGGATTTGATACATAACGTGGATCTTGTTATGATAGAAGCTAGGGTTCCAAATGTGATAACGATTTAATATAGAAAATCTTTAAACTTTTAACAAGCTAATAGAATTCCAAAAAGCTTATAATATATTTAAGCCTTTAATTTATATCCGCTTTCTAATCCAACACAGGTATATTCGTGATTTAATTCTACATTCCATAATGTAGAAACCATTGGTAATTAATTACTAGCTTTGAAAATCACGCAATATGTACAGCAATGACAGCGTCGAGTCGGCCACAATATGAATGCGTGTGGTAGGAAGACGAACTAAATGGTTACGAAACAAGTGGGCATGGCATCGGAAGGACAGCTAGGCAAAGAAAACATCCGCCGTTCCGATTTACATTTACTAGTGAGGCTGAGGCCTACACATACTGTTTCCATTGTGCGACTGTACATTTGCCCCTCGCTCCTTTCTGATCCCTAGACTTGAGTGTTAAGAAAATACAGTGGCGCTCTCCACCAAGCGCATTCATGCCGTGGCTGACTAGTACCTGATAATACGGTATGATCAAGCGATCCTAGCGGCAATAAGTGCAAACGTTCAGGGACCCGATCAGGAATGTGAATACGCCAACTTCATATATCTAGTAAGCGATGAACGCACCATGGTAAACAAAGTCCTTCTGTTTGACTGCAACAAATATGGGTGACATCTATCAACTTTAAATAGCCAATTACTGTAAAATCAACACATATGTTGCAAATATTTTGGAATTAACGCCGTAATTTTAGAATTTAATATTTTATGACATTGTAGTTACTCAGCAGTTTCGATTGGTATCTATGTTACTCTTAGATGGGATTCATGTGTAAATTCATTTACAACTTCGGATTATACATGTAGATAATATCTAAAAAATCTTTTGTGTTACATTCACATGACTTCTCTATATCGTGAAGTAGGGGTATAAACATTATCGTCACGAAAGTTCATTTTCCTAACTACCATTCTAATCAAGATAAACATTTCTGGAAATAGCTATAATACACATTTCGTTATAGATACAAAGGCAATAGCCATAGTCAAATGTTTAAGAATTGGATGCTATATGCTGGCCTTAAAATTCTGTGCTCTTTCCATGCAATCTCGAGAAACAATTAAAAATGGACAAGACTTTAAAAACTTGGCTAAGTATTGAACAGTTCAAACCATTAATAATGGATATCTTGGAAATGATTGATGTTAAAAGAAACATGATTGTAGATAGATACATAAGGTACGAGTATCGTATCTTTAGTAGTTTCAAATTATTGAAGTTATTATATAATTATTTAGTGCGTGGGTCATTCACCGTACCTGCATATTTAAAATACAAGGTATGGTGACAAAAGAAACAACAGAAAAAGAAACAAAAATACAACAGGGAAAATAGAGAGAAATGACCTTTGACTAACTGAACAAATCTGACCTAGTCGCGCAATTTAGCCAAGAATTTGCCATGTTTTGCCGGTTCCTTTGGTCAGCCAGTAGATCCCAAAATTCCAATTTTCTTCTATTCTCCCATCGCACGCATTTCGTCAAAATATGTACTCAGTCCTTATCCAAATCACAGAATGGGCAGATTCTTCTGCAGAAACGTCAGTCATCTTCTGTGTCCTCCAGCCCTCCAATCTAAACCATGGCATTCCTGAACTTTCCTTTCTTCCTAAGTTAAGTAAGAGGCCTCTTTACCACAATTCAATTTTATTTCATTTGCTAGACTTAGAGAAGATTTAATTTTACAATCCGTTTCTATTTCCTGTTGGTTGATGTCTCTTTAGTCTTCTTTTGAGACCTCATATGTTTTTGTCACTTGTTTTAATTCTTTGCCATACTGACCGCATTCCTATTCTCCTCAAACCTTTTTCCAAATCAGCTGCCCAAAACTAAGCAGACAGATTTTCTGGCTGGTATTTATAACATTTGGATCGTAGTGTGGAATTATTTCCCTGCATCAGTCTCAGCCAGTAGCTCACTGCTCTTAGTTTACAGTGTATTGTGTCTTCATAACATCCCACCTCCCGCAATACCTCCAAAGCTGATTGCCTTGTGAAACTCTAAGAACTCTTTTCCAAAATCATATCTGCATTTTATTTACGTTCTCTGCTCTTTCCCATACACAGATTCCACTTCCACATAACAAAATCGGTCTTATCATAGAGTTATATATCTTTTCTAATATACCTATCGGTACATTAGGTATCCCCGTGAGGGTACATAATAATTCATTTAACTGCCCTCGTGTTTTGTATTTAGTGGCTGATAGATGTTTGCTCCATTATCCTTTTATATTAAACATTACTCCTTAATAGGAGAAATGGTTAACATTTTCTGTTTCTAGCATCTTGTAATACGATTTTTCATATCTGCCATGCACATAACCATTTTCGAAAGCCAATGTTTTCGTTTTATTACTGTTTCCCACCAAACGCCATTGTTTACAAAATATTAATGCAAATAAATTGTGTGTTTTAAAGAGATTGACATTCCTTGTGTAGTACGCTTTCGTATATTGCTTAACGTTTACCAGTTATACAACATTATACAAAATTCCTTCCGAATGAAGAGGCCTTCACGGGCTATTCCCAGAAAACTTCAAGATATACGTTTTATTTGTCATGGAAATATCTTTAATATATGATATTTTAATCAAAATCATTAGCCATTTTTAGAGAATAAAAATTTCGAAAAATGTTCCATGTAAAGGGTAGCTTGAGGTGGGGAGATTTTTTTGAAAACTTTTGTGTCGTATTTTTCGAAGGTGATAATCTCAAATCCAAGTTTGGTATTTCTTTTCGTTTTTGAGTTATGCTGTTCACAGACACACACGCGGATCTTTTTCTAAAAGTGCTCTTTATAAGGAATTCAGGGGCTTGAAAACGTGCATTTCCGGTGACACCTCGGTATCAAATTTTGGGTTGAATGCAATACGTTCTTTACCTATTAAGTACGTGGTAGAGAAGGTAAAACATTTATGTGTTGGAATTGCAGCAATGTTGTTTTTGGAGGAACGATTTGAGTCGCAACTCTCTTGTTGAGTAATATCCTTGGTATTTTAACATCATTAAAGGTGGCGTTATCAGTTTGTCCATTCAAAGAATCCCAAAAGAGCAAGGTGTCGTATATAACACCAGACGAACTGTTTCAATTTTTAATGCCTTACTATTCGCACAACACTGGAATAAATTCAAGTACAAAACGAATGAGTGTTACATTATTTTTATCAACCGATTTAGAGAGTAATCGAGTCTGCCCATTTGGGGTACCTTCCATTTTTAAGCGCCTTCGAGCTACGTAACACTTGGTAATATAAGAAAGCCTGTTATTCACTGCAGAACTTCCATATAATTTCTCTTGTTATTGTAACTTTTTATTAATGGAATTTATTACTTATGAATTATTTATTGTTTCAGATGACCAAGTGGTAATGGCTAATTCAGAGAATAACCGTCAGATTGCTGCACATAAGTTATGTAAACTAACAAAATAATATAACCCTAAAATTTCACAAAACAAAAGTAAAACAATGGCGTTTATCTGACCCCAACATAAAAGAAATTATTGTTATTGAACAAGCGAGCAGCTTTAAATATTTAGGATTTAAAATATCGTACCAGAAAAACATGGACATGGAAGAAAATCTCAATAAATACCCAAGTAGGAGTTAGATTATTACGTTATTTGCACCACGCTTTGGGCGTCAATTTGGAGTAGGTTGTATTGCAGTTCGACTGTTGGGGATTAAAAAGCTTGAGATAGTTTCTTGGAGTGTTCGCCCCACGTACGATGCAAAGTTTCCGGTGGCCTTCGCCTCAACGTTTAGGAATCAACTTTGTATTTTTATGTTTCTTTAAATATTATTTATATTTATGTTTGCCTCGGCTGCATCAGTATTAATTCATAGAAAAATGTATCTCTTAACAGAGGGTGATGCGGCTAACGAATGTAGGCTTACACAAGTTATAATTTTTACTTCACTCCTTTTGTTAATCCTTCACACGATTAAATAACACTTCACTGATATATAGAGCTATTTATTAACTACTTGCACTTTTTAACACATAAACTTTATAATATTCTCGCCGTAATGTATTTTATATGTCTCACACTGAATACGTACCGAGCGAATAAACTGCTCAGGTACGTTGCCTTCTAGCGACTGGCGTTTACAGCTTAAATTTATAAATTTTTCTATTTCACGTCTCTTATTGGCTAATTTTATTCCAATAGAATACTTGTATTTAACTTTCAGGTTTTCTGGTTATTGATTGGCTATTTATGAACTGTTTTAAATATTACATTATTATTATTGCTCCAAGAATTACTAGTAGCGTTATTAAACTTTCCAATTCATTATTGCCTCAAGGTTACCTCAATGTTAGCAACTTTCGTCCTCTCTTCTCACAGCTTCTGCATTATTAAATTCGATTCACGTAAATTATTATACATCTACATAATAAAAATAAGCATAACACAATAACTGTTACATACATTTTAGATGTTATTTATACACATATTGCTTTAAGGTGGGCTGTTACTTTTTATATTATATAATTAAACTGAAATCGTTTAAGTGTTAAATACTGCCTCAATACCAATGAGTTTGTGGAACCATAAGAAGATGCCTAGGCAATAAAACAATAAAGGAAACACAATTATAAAAATGGTGGCTTTGCTAATATTTATTTATGGTGAAGAGACTTGGGTAGCTACAGAAAGAGGAAAGAAGAGCAGAAGCATCAGAAATAAGGTTTCTAAGATCAGTGGCTATTGTGTCTCAGCTGAACGTAAAAACGGTGAAGGAATAAGAAGAGAGCTTGGAACAAAAGGAGTACTAGACCGCAAAGACAATTACCGTTAGAATTGGAAAGAACATTTAGACAGGATGAATGAAAATTGATTACCTAAGAAACCACTTAATTATAAACTACAGGGAAAACGGAATATAGGCGGTCCAGAATTAAGATGGAGTGAGCACTTCTAATGGGGACGGAATGGGCCTGAGGCTCAAACTGTGTGGATGATGATGACATCCTGTGTTAGTAACTCTAGCGAACTTCCGTCTTATTCAAACAACCAGCAACCAACTAACGGTTCATTAAAATCCTCCGATCCCGCATTACGAAAGTTTATCGCTTTTGGAGGTGTTTTCCACCTAATAATTAGTTCCGTTCTGAAAATTTCTTTCGGAATCGACAGTTCCCCTTCTGAAGTTATATTTTGTCACTTAACTGCGTTGTTGTGTCGAGTCTGACTCCTGTGATTCTGTTTAAACTCAACTGTTTTGATATCAGATGCATAGTAACAATTCGTTGATGCTTGATCAATAGAAGCATTTCCTAACGTAATTTTCTGAAACCAATACATTATTTAATTTCACTGCAATGTGTTGACACTCGCTGACACACATTTGTTCGTCGGGCGCGAAATGCGAATTTAACGGACAAAAAGCAAACCTGTTTTCGTAAACAACTGTTATGTAAAGAAGAATTTTATGCGTTACCTTCATGCGACTTTCCCCGCCCACTGTTGCTTATTTTATATAGCTTTTACAAACTATTCATAACACTAGTCTGCATTTTCAAACTTTTTCTCAGATGATTTCTTAAAAGTAGGTGTTCCTGAATCAAGTTTTTGTGCTGATTCCAGAAATAACTTCGGTTTTTTTCCATCACGTCAGGTTTTTACACAAAATAAGTAATGTTTTGACAATTTTACTAATGAGCATAGAAAAGTATTCAAATACATAAGGTAAGTTTTTATTCAAGAAAGATTTTAAGAATACTCTCAAAAACTCCCCTAATTTATTTCATGACTGCATTTTAATAAAACAAGAAGCCAAAGTGTTTCATTTAATTTTTTTCAAACTGTCTCTTATTTGACTTCCTTGTAGATCCCTGAAGATGACTGTCCCTCTTCAACATCCAGCAGTAGTCGGTCATCATAGTTTCATTCCATCTCCCCTGGTACCTCCTCTCCATTTCCTTAATATCTTGGTGAAAACGTTCACCCTGCTCTTCACTATAATGTCCCAGATTTTATGGAAAGTGGTCGATATGTGAATGCAGAAAATGCACCTTTACACTCATGTTACAACTCATGTTCTTGAAATTTTCCAACATTGTTTCGACAGTGGCTTGTAATTAGGATCTTTGTTATTGCCTAAGAAGTTTTCATCAACCGATCGGAAGGGGTCCATGCTTCTATTTCTCTCTCATTCATTGTCTTCTCAAAATCTTCATCCTTCTTTATTTGAAGACCAACAAAAATTCCAGCATTTAATTTGTGTTGTGTAATGAAGGGAAGTTTCTTGGAAAGGTACTTGAAGCAGGCTCCATCCTGTGGTAGAACCCTTACAAATTGCTTCATTAAGCCCAATTTTATATGTAGTGGCGGAAGAAATACCTTTATATCTCTATATTTTTGAAGTGAAATTGTGAAAAAAAGCTGTACGTGATAGAAAAAACCTAAAAGCAGTTCTGAAATCAGCATAATACAGTGAGTCAGAATCACTTATTATTTTTCAGTCATCCGATATCATGCAGACTAGTGTTATAGAATAGTTTATTGAAATCTTATTTTTCTACCTACTCCATGTTAATCGAGATGAAACTTTGTAGAAATAGTTCCATTACTTATTTAGTTTTAGGTAAATGGGGGAATGCAGGAAACTGAGTTGTCAGTTGCATGTTTAAAAGCAGTATGCTATATGCTGGCCTTAAAATTCCATAGCATTTCCACGACATCCCGAGAAATAACTGAATACCTACAATACACTCAAAACATGTATAGAAAACCATAACATCTCGTATTTGGTTGGTGACCAGGCATCAAATTAGGAACTAACGTGTGTTGGTGGCGAAGGAAGCTGTGACCTTGCAGTGTTCTCTGTAAACAAATATTATATACAGTTGAAAGGCGGTACACCCTACTTCGATTGCAGGAAAACCAGAATTGCGAAGCTTTAGAGTGAAAAAAACAGTATATGTTTTGAGATAAAGTTACTTCATGATTTAATTAAGGCAGTAATACTCATAAATTTGAATTACATTGTATTTTGTTTTAAATCGAAAGCTATGATCATTTTAAAGCAATATACAATCTTATTAATGTGACACAGATCTTCAAAAAATTCTTATCCATAGTTTGGAGTTGAGGAGTTTGAAATTCCGCTTTTCTCGTTTCTAATAATGCCACATGTTCCTTGTGTTTCATTGAATTACAGGTTGTTTATAAGATGTTTTAAACGTCCTTTGTGCATTTGTGCTGGTGTCCCATGTCAAATTCCAATGCAGACGTTGCTTATTGTGATTATGTTTCTGATGTATATACCCTTCCTTACTCTAGACATATTGCCACAGTTCTTGACTGGTCTATGTATGCATCGAATAAAGGGAACAGTCGCAGCGAAACCGTCTCTTAGGTTGGGAAGGAGAATGTCCATCACAATACCTAACGTCACCTATACTCCGTGCGGTAACAGGATTGCTCTGTTTGTTTACTAAGCTTACTGTTTTATAGTTCACCAACTTGGAAAAATCCCTTGGGAGGGGTAACTCATCTGGTCATGTATTCCCCCTTTCTAACTGCCCTGGATGGGCATGCCTCTGAGATAATTTTGCCTAGCTTTATTTTATTCTCCCAAAATGGTTTATCGCTTAATCACACCACTGTTGTAGCTATCCAACAGTAGAGGTAGGACTAAAGCACAAGAGCTTTGCAACAAAAATGCTAAGTTTATAGATTGCTGTGACAGGTCACACAAAGAGCAAGGTGCAGTGGCTGTGAAGGAAGTGTTTGCATATAACTAGCGATAGCATTTTTACATACCTGCAGTATTATCAAGGATATCTTCCAAAAGTTAATTCACACTTCTTAGGGTATTTCATAGCTTTCACTCCCTCATCTATCTATTTATGGAAAAAGGTTTCTGCTGATTGATTTTCATAATGAAAATTATTTATATTGAAGCTTTACAAAGAAAGCTGGCGGCTTTATTTTTTTTTACGGGAGATCAATCACACATCATCATCATCTTAAAACCGTGCTCTTCAACATACCTCTTACAGAACTGGAATAAGAATTTTAATTTTTGAGTTCTCACGATGTGAACAAAATTCAATTAGATTTTTCTGCACTACCATATAAGATTGCTGTGTTCACAACAGTGACGCAACACTTGTTTCCTGAGTGACAGCCCACTTACCCTTTAAGACTCGTAACTCAGAAGCTAAAGGCAAAAGACAAGTAGAGTGGGAGCGATTTATTCCTCCTAAATACTCGCGTAGCCAGTAAACCGAGGGATTTTACTAAGTTGTTTTATAACAAGTAAGTAAACAGAGCAAACCTCGGTGCAATGGAGTGTAGTAGGTAGCGTCAGGTACGTACCGTGACGGACACACTCCTGCGCTTCCCAACAGTCGGTTTCGTCACGACTGTTCCATTTGTTCACTGCATATACACAAATGGAGTACTGTGACAATATGCCTAAAGTAAAGAAGAGTTTATACATCTAATTTAGCATCTGGCAGGAAACACTTCAGCACAAATGGCGAAACCATCAGATGTAACATGTTCAAAAGACGTGTAAAATACCATGTTAAACAACACTATAATTCAATGAAACACAAGAAAAATGTGGTATTATTAGAAAGTAACAATGAGGAAAGTGGACCTTCAGCCTCCTCAGTCCCAAAATACGAATCAGAATTCTTTATGGTTCTGTTTCATTCACTAAATAAAAGCGGAAATTGATTTAAAATATGCAGTTTTCGAAATGCTTGTTTACAGCTTTCATAAAAAAACTGTACACTATCAATAGCTAATCATACATCTCTTTTTTCCTTCTAATACTCCTTAATCCTGGTCTACCTGCTGTCGAAGTGGTGTGCACTTGCCTTCAACCAAACATCGCATTTGTTTACATTGAACACAAGGCAACAAGAGCTTCTTTCCCTCGCCACCAAACCTGTGAATTTTTAACTTGATAATGTACTTACTAAAACGCCTCTGCCTGGTAATGACACAAAAAAATTGGTTTTAAACAGATTTACTTATTTATTTCGTATGTTTTAATCTATATCTTATGGTTTATTCATTATACAAAATTCCTTTCGAATGAAGCGGACGTCACAGGATTAGGTATACATTTAATGCAAATATTTTAATATATTTTAAGCAACATCGTTAAAACCATCTTTTAGAAAATCGTTAATATGGAAAAAGTTTTCATCTAAAGGGTGGTTTTGGGAGATAAATTGTCTTTAAAAAATATTTCTGTCCGATTGTTGGGAAATACTGAACTTAAATACAAGTTTAGCATTTAACGAGCATTACGTTTTGCTGTTCAAAAATGCACACACGTACCTATATTATTGCTATTCAGGGTCTCAAATCAGTATTTCGGGATAAAACTCCACGTCGAATCTTTGAGTGAAATCCAATACATCGTCTGGTTAGGGTGAGTTCCTCCGGGCTCATTTGAGCATTATTTCATCAATTTCATTCATCGTCCGATATGAATTAGCTGTGGAGCTGTGGGCTGGAAATTAGAATCCTTTTCTCTCTCCCTCCCTCCCTCCCTCCCTACTTTTCTCTCTATAGTTCTCCCCTTTCGCTTTCTCCCTCTTTCTCTCTCCGCTTCTATTTCTCTTTCTTTTCCCTATCTCCCCTTTCTCTAGCTCTGTCATACCCTTCCTCTACTTTTATTCCCCTTCATCGTCAGCTGTCTTTCTCTCCTCTGTCTGAAGTATGCTATATGCTATTTCGAAAACTTTTGAGGCAGTATTTTTAAGACTAAAATTATATCAGTCTGATTATATAATATAAAGTATAATAACAGCCCGACTTAAAACAATATGTGTATGTAATAATATATAAAATGTACGTAACAGTCATTGTATAAATGTTTATATTATTATGTACATGTTTAGTAATGTTATGTGAATGTATTACGTAATTTAACAATGTAGGAGCGGCGAGAATAGAATACGAAGGTTGCTAACAATGAGGTAACCTTGAGGCAACAATAAATTAGAAAGTTTAATAGTGCTACTAGTAATTCTTGGAACAATAATGTAATATTTAAAACAGTTTATAAATAGCCAATCAAAAACCAGAAAATCTGAAAGTTAAATAAAAGTATTCTATTAGAGTAGGATTAGCCAATCAGAGGCTTGAAATAGATAAATTTAAAAATTTAAGGGGTAAACGCCAGACACTAATAGGTAGCGTTCCCGAGCACTTTGATACAGTACAGGTAAGTGTGAGACAAAGTTTCATTACGGCGAGAATAAAAATAAAGTTTACGTGTTAAAAAAAGGTGCAAATAATGAATAATCTCACAGCTCTACAGTATGATATATCAGTTAAGTGTTATTTAATCGTGTGAAAGATTAATAAAAAGGAGTAAACTAAAAAGAATAATTTGTGTAAGCGTTTATTTTTAGTTACGCCACCCCCTGCTAAGAGATACGTGTTTCTGCAAATTAATACTGACGCAGCCGAGGCATAAATATAATAGATAATATTTAAAGAAACATTAGAAAAAGTTTATTTTTCTAAACGTTGGGGCGAAGTCCACCGGAAACTTTGTATCATACGTGGTGCTGTAACTATCTGAAGTTGGTGCCCAAAGCGTGGTGCTAATAACGTAAAGATAATTCTACTACCACTTTTCCCCATGGCATATTAATAACAATTAAAATATATTAAGCGGAAAGTTCCACAGTACAGACAGTTGTACTTGCGTCTTAGACTTTTACGCTAGCACAGCTGTAATGCTTCCTCCGCTAACTTGTTCATCTTATGAAAAATAGCAACATAAACTTCTATGAAACTTTTATAAATGTTAAAACTTATCAGAACTATTAGCTTGCAAACCCTTATGTTATAACCTTTTGCTACAAACTAAGTATTATGTGAGGTATTTAATTATTTTTTAATTTTATTTGTGCCCCATTAGAACAAATAGTTTTATAAAGGCAACTAAGACGTTGTATCCTAGGATATATTATTTATCTAGTAACAATTAATTGGCCAATTTTGAGTGAAAACGAAACGCGCAAATATATATTTGACGAACATTTTTAAATGCTGTTTTTTGCTTCATTATACGTCAAGATATAGATTATACATTGTTGTGGACTCTAATGTGTCCATGGTGCATATTGTGTCTACTAGAGGTAAGGTCACCGGGCGAAGAAGGCATCACCTGCTCACACGAGGGCTTCAAGTGAGGTGTCTCAAAGAAATCGAGCCGGGTTCGTCATTCCCGTATGATCGAGCGCAAGAAGCCTGCTAGGGCGGTCAGGGCTGCACTTGGCGGGTGTGAGGCACGCTGATGGGTAAGCCCACCGAGTTCCAACACCGCCCAGGATCATCAAGCCGCCGAAGCGAGGTCCCTAAGGAAGGTTTGGAGTCGGGAGATGGATTCAATTCCATTTTAATAGCCCGCCACAGTAGGCGGTAACAGTAACCTTACGGTAGTGCGGATCAGTTCTGACTGTCCATTCGCTGCGTCCTTGGGCCTATTCATTTCACATGTGTTCATTAAGGCGTAGTTCCCAGCGACAACTTCCCGTGGCGCCATCTGGTTTATTGAGCTTAAACTACTTAACCCTTAGCGCTGCTGTGGCCCGTACCTTAACTACTTGCTACTTACGTTGTGTACAGGTTGCTTATATTCTAGCGCCTTTGTAACCTGTGTCAGTACATTTTACTATGTACAATGTGTGGTAAACTTAACTGTTTTGTGGCGGGTTGTCGCTACACCCATCAAAAATCTAAATTTGCCAGAAACATTTTACTTATACTTTTACTATATGTATAGACTACGTGCGCTTAAAAGAAATCTAAATACTGCACTGCCTACACAAGTAGGCTAAGCGGGAGGTAAAACAAGGTATTGTTATTTTTTCGTATGTTTCAGAGATTATTAACAATGATAATAATAGTAATAATACTATAAGCTGTTGTTGTTATCATAGATATGAATGTTTGTCTGGACAGTGCTCTTAATACTTCCAGTTCAGGTTGCGTTTTGAAGTCCTTTGGTATCCGCCAAACGGTTCGAGTGTTTTTACATGGCTTTGCTTGGTCGCTAGTACAATGCTAAGTTTAGATTTCCTACTGTTTTTATTTAACTTCATTTTTCATGGCCACTTCTCCTCGAGGCCAAGCTAATTCAAATCCTTGGAAGTTTAAATCTTAAATAGAGCGGGGTGATGATAATGATGATAATAATAATAAATATTGTTATTTATTTTTTTGATAGAAAATGTACATCCGTGTTTGTGTTTAACGGCGGTAAAGCTGAGTTAAGAAATGCGTCGCTTTCCATAAAAAAGCTCACATTTAATGTGAAATACGTGTGTTAAATTTTACTGTTACTATTGTGACCTTTAGTTGAAGACTGTTTCCTCTTGAAAGGTGTAATTTACCTTTTTCGAATTCTTTATAGAATAAAACTCAAATAATATTTTTCAAAAATTCTAAATAACACATTGGAACACCCAACTTTTTCAATAACTTTTTCTTAATAATTAAACCTTTAAGCTCACAATAAGAAAATAGCTAAGAGAAAGGTGTGGATGATTAAAAATAAATATTAGATTTAATTTGATTAGTATAAGGCTAAATATGTGCTTTCAGGTGCGATACGAAGATATTGAATTAACCCACCGAGTTCTCATGCACGCATTATATTAATTTGCAAACGGCCCACAAGGGTTAGGAATTCATTGATTTCTATGGGAGAACATCTCTTTCAGGCGCTATGTTAATGAGAACGACGAAGTTTACGACTTCACCGTTCTGGGTCTTGAATGCATAATTATTTAACGTTTGTGGAAGTAACTCCCTCTTCCATAAGCTACAGATGAAATAATCCGAAGAGCAGAGTACAGATAGAGTTTATCAAGTGAAGACATTTGAAATTAATACACTGGGCCAGCAGGTTTATTTTGTATTCATCATTTTAAACTCTTTGCCCGTTTTAAATATAATTCTCCTTTCAAAGCTTTTACACACCAATTTTCGAAAACTAAAGTTATACGGTCATTTTAAATTAAACATATATAACGATAATAAGCCATGTAACTTTTGTTTTTCAAAAATAGACACACATTATTGTGTTAGCCGGTAAGTTGAAGATCGTGGTTCAGCTCCAAGCTATCACAAGGCGTTCTTCAGTCTGATTCCACCTGTCCAGAAGGAATGTGTAATGTTGTTGTTATTCTTTTCTTCTTCTTCTTCTTCTTCTTCTTCTTCTTCTTCTTCTTCTTCTTATTATTATTATTATTATTATTATTATTATTATTATTATTATTATTATTATTATTATTATTATTATTATTATTATTATTATTATTATAATATTTCTAGCTGATTTTCTTTAGCTAAATCATGGGCTTCTATGATGAACCAATTAGAATAAGATAGCTATAAATGACAAAAGAGTGGAGTAAATAATAAATTTTAATTATTTGGGGGTATCAGTTGGCCTTAATACATTCATTCACTGTCTATCCTCATCTTATGTAGGACTTACACCCCGGGTCAGAGGCCCGTCGAGGAGCACACACACTCATGGAGCAGACAGAATATCCAGGATGGGTGATCATCCCGATGCCTGGTATGGGAAGAAGGAAGTAGATGAAACGAAATGGTGGCAAAATGGATGAAAGGAATGGTGGTGATGGAACAGTTGGGGGAAACCGGAGAACCCGGAGAAAACCCGCCCAGACACCGCTTCGACCACCACAAATCCCACATGCGGGTCCCTGGGATTGAACCTGGGCCGCCTTGGTGAGAGGCGAGCGTTCTAACCACTCGGCCACGGCGCCGCCGGGCCTTGAGTTTATTTCAGTAGATATGAGACAATTAAAGATCATTATCAAGAAAAGTAAAAAGAGAAACTCTGTTAAGATTTTACAATATATTAGTGGTACCAATGCGTTATATAGTTCGGAATGCTGGATAATAAAAGAATCTCTCGAAAGAAGAATAGAGGTAGTTGAAATGAGATTTAGATATATAGAAAGGACAAAAACAAAAACCAAGGAATTCCAAATGAATTAAAAGTGTTTAGTTTAATGAACAAGATTGAATAATATCGAACAAATTGGTATGAACATGTACATTAAGAAAGCAAAAAGAACGTGTACCTCTGAATATTTTAAAATATAAACTGAAAGGTAAAAGAATTTTTGACCGACTTAATAAGAGATGAATTGACCGGTTGCTTAATTTAAATGCAAATCTATTTGACTGAATTCAAAGTAACATATAGAATACCGGAAACATATCCAGGAACAAAGACTTGAAAAGCTAATGATGTAACAACCATGTCTTAGAAGGAACACAGCAGTCCTTAAATTAAGTATGAAGGAGATGAGGATCATGGTAGGTTTGATGACTGGTCATGGGAATTTTAAAAAACACCTGGGGCTTTCAGAAGACCCAAGATGCAGGATGTGTGCTTTAGAGGAGGAATATTCCAGTGCAAATAAATAAATATGGAACTGTTGATCCAAATGAGATAGTATCAAATAAAAACCTAATGAATGGACTCCTGAGACTTAGTAGAGTTTAGGGAAATAATGATTGCAAAAACAGGGAGAAAACCGTACAATAAACCTAAGGTTTTAGGATTTCGGGCAGGTAGGGATATGTTTCTCCTGTCAAATATGTTCACCCCCTGTCAAACAGTTAATCTAATTTAATATAATTTAAATAGAACCGGAACACACTAATAATAGTCTAATCCATGAAGAATGATAATAATGATAATTTTGTTTAGAATGGATACGGATACATTAAAGGAAAAAAAATATTATATTTGAAAAGGAAGGCAAAGCATCGGCTGACTACGTTACTACGCCATATATGCCAAGAGAAAAAAGATTATATATATATATATATATATATATAGCCTAAGTATATGTATAACCTAGAAATGCACTTCAGCATTTGCGTTTGTTTATTAGAAGAGCCTTCCTTAAAAGAAACAACTTCTGATTAGGTTGCTCATTCCCAATCATTATTTGCAAAAGGTGAGAGAAGTGAGAGGTGGGGCAAACACCTGTCAACAAAAACGAAAATACAAAGAAAGTGAAGAAGGTGTTTTGAAGTTCCACTGTTGGGGAGCCAAAACTTTAAGTTGTTTAGACCACGCACTTTACAAACTTTCCGGTGGCCTTCACCCCAAGTTCACTTTTTCGGTGACCTTCGCACCCACGTTTAAAAATCAACTTTGTAATTTTTTAGGTTTATTTAAATATTATATAAGTATATTTGCCTCGGCTTAGTCAGTAGTAATTTGTAAAAACACGTATCTCTTAGCAGGGCTGGAACGGCTAAAGAATGAAGGCTTACACAACTTATAATGGTATTTAACGTCGTTTTATTAATCTTTCACAGGAATAAATAACACTTCAGAGATATATCCTACTGTAGAGCTATGAGAGTTTTGTTAATTGTACTTTTTTAACACGTAAAGGTTATATTATTCACGCCGTAATGAATTTTATGTTCCCACACTGAATACGTACCGAGCAAACTGCTCAGAACGTTGCCTTCTAGCATCTGGCGTTTACCGCTTAAATTTGCCAATTTCTCTATTTCAAGTCTCTGATATGCTAATCCTACTCCAATAGAACACTTTTATTTAACTTAAGCTTTTTCTAGTTGTTGATTGGCTATTTATAAACTGTTTTAAATATTACATTATTGTCCCAAGAATTACTACTAGCCTTTATTAAACTTTCTAATTCATTATTGCCTCAAGGTTACCTAATTGTTGCCTCATTGTTAGCAATTTTCGGCTTCTATTCTCACAGCTCCTACATCGTTAAATTACATAATACATTCACATAACATCATTAAACATAGTAATAGTATAAACATTATACAATGACTGAAACATACACTTTTTTATATATTATAGTATACACATATTGCTTTAAGGCGGGCTGTTATTATATTTTTTATTATATAATTAGACTGATATCGTTTAAGTGTTACTCAAAAGTTACTCGAATATGGGATTCATAGAAACAACTGATGCTTGGCCTCTGTGTGATTGGTGGAAATATGTTGATCAATAGTTCCATATTTCCTTCTAAACTGTGGCATCATTTCGAGGGAGACCTTCCCGAGTGGAACGAAAGTTTGGCTTCGTAGAAAACTATGACAACACTTGCTAAAACCAATAATGAAAAGGTACTGGAAGCTTCCTAAGCAATAACTTATCGCGTAGCTCGTGCTGGTGAAGCACATACCAATGCAGAGACTCTCATTAAACAATCGATATTGTCAAGTATTTGCCTGATGAACAAGCGGTCGAGTTTGTATCCAACATTCCTTTGTCAAATACGTTACACCCTTGCTAGATGAATCAGCGATATGGTTGATGAAGTGACACACTTATCAGTCGTATCAGGTGTACCAAATTCGCACCACAAACGGATGAAACAACTGACAACACCGTGTTGGCAATTGTTATGGTATCTGTTTCTTATGATTGCTTACAAAGCTATCAGGTGGACCTTCTTTGCGAACCACTACCAACCAACACAGAAGTTTAAATAACTAATCTTTTGGATTAATTCGTTATTTCAAGTGAAATGCTCTGGGAAAACTATGCAGATTATGCACTGATGGTGCAACGGCAATGACAAGTCTCATTGCTGGAACCTTGCCAAAATTAAGGATAAGACAAAGAACTGCAGCAGCAGCCGCCGTGTTCTTCATAAACACACAACAGCATCCAGAAAAATAACTTATCAACTTATGAAGTATGGAGTAACACCATAAAAATAATAAAGTGTATGCAGTCGATACTTCTTGAACGCAGGCGTTTCAAAGAAATGTATGAACATATGGTAAGTCACCATCAGTTCCTCCTGCGCACTGAAGCAAGATTGCTGTCCTGAGGAAAAGCATTGACACGTTTGATAGAACTGCGAGCAGAAGTAGCAACAGTTTTTGACGGGCCATGGTGTCCTACTGGCGACGTTTCTAATGATAAAGATCAGGTCTGCAAACTGTCGTATTTGGCCGACACTTTTGTCAAAATAAATGTAAAGTATCTATGTGGCAAGGTAAAATTTCTTCAAACTCAAGAGTTTCTTACTTTAAGAAAACCTTATGCATTGTTTGCAGTGGCAAAATAAGACATCCATTATTTCCCCTATTACAAACAGATTCTTGAATAAAAATAATCCCAGCTTCAAGAAATGTATTCAGGCGCACCTCAAAGAATTGAAAGACTTGTTTAAACATTATTTTCCGATAGTTCAAGAGAAAGTGCTTGATGGCTTCAAATAGGTACTGCATGTGTTTAGCGTGAATAAGAAACCCAACCAGCTTAAACTCAACAGGATACGAGGTCTTCATAGATTTTAAATTTCACAGCAAGCTAAAAATAGCCTTTCAAAAGCAAACACTACCGAAATTTTGTGCTGCATTAGCCGTAGGAATTTAAACTATTTTCCGAGAAAGAAAAATTATATTACTGCGTTCCTCATCTACATATATGTGACGTGGAGAATTATTCTCCACTCATATAACGACCAAAACAAAATACAGAAGCTGCTTAAATACCATGCCAGATATTTTGTTTCAGATATCAATTGAATAAAATTTGACCAAAATATAACAGCTATAGGGATCGCGCTGAAAACGCAGATGTTTTGACAATATCATTTGTATTGGTGATAGTTTACAATAAATTCTCAATGAAGTTATACTTCAAAGTTTTTAAAATCTAATTTCTCTGATGGATACTGTACATTTATTTCTTTAGTATTAAATATAATTTTCATTTATGCAGCCTTATAATCTATACAATCACAATCTCGTGAACATTAACTTGTAAGTAAAGCATGGAGTAGATCCCTAAACAAGATAGTTCTACCTAGTAGACCTATAAGGATAAAGGTAGGTATCACGGAGGGGCCCCCGGAACTGGGGCAGAGCACCGCACACAGGCAAGTAGACCCATTGTACTTCCAACGTGACCCCTGGGAGAGGCCCAAGGGTGACCAGATCCGGATGCCAACGGGGTTCATAACGTTTCCAATAGAACGCATCCGATGCCGCACGGTCCCTGCCCACAAGCCACCAACCTCCAGGGACCCCAGAGCGGAGCCCCACACTAAGGAGAGACCTAACTGAGCGGTACCGAAGCGACGCCAGGGGAAAATTCTTTATAGAGCGCAAGCCACCACCCAGCTGGAACCCGCCGATCACCGCCTCCTGGTTCTAGAACCCTGAAACAGATGACAATGAAGGTGATGAGTACAGGATATGAGAGGCCTGGCGACCCGGGGAAACCACGAAAAACCAAGACCAGAGTGGACGGTCGAACCCGGTCCAATTTGGGCCACAGACGTAACCGTCTGAGCAATCGCGCTCGGTAGGCTTATAAGGGACTCCGTCATTGAAATGCATTCTAAAAAGGACTCCGCGAGGCACCTGTTGTATTTCTATATATACATACAAAAATAAGATTCTTTTGAGTATAAAAACTATCTTTAAGAAAGTTTATTTTTATATCTACTTTATCTTAATCGTGATAAACTTTGCATAAATAGTTAAATTACACATTTCGTTAAAGATAAAAAGGGAATAACGACAGTCAAATGTTTTAGAACTCGACGCTATATGCTAGCCTTAAAATTCCATACTTTTTCCATGACATCGTGAGAAACAGCTGAAAATGGACAGGACTTTAAAGAAAGACAAAGCATTGAATTATTAATAACGGCTATCTTGGAAATGGCTGAAGCCACGAAGAAACTTACGTGAAATGAATTGTGTGTTTTAAAAAGATCTATCTTGGAAATGGCTGAAGCCACGAAGAAACTTACGTGAAATGAATTGTGTGTTTTAAAAAGATCTGCATTTTTGTGTAGTACGTTCTCGTTTACCTGTTATGCAAGATTATGTCTAGTGAAGAGGACTTCACAGACTATTTACAAAAAATTCAGTACATACACTTTGCCATGAAAATATCTATAATATATGGTAATTTAATCCAAATCGTTAGAGCCATTTTTAAAAAATCAATAAATTCGAAAATGTTCCATGTAAAAGTGGTTTGGGGTGGCGGGATTTTCTTGGACATCTCGTATCGCATCCTTTTGTTTTTGAGTTATGCTGTTCAGAGACACTTAAGGACATTTTCCAAAATGCTTTTTTGGATTTAAGGTGTCCCAAAACATGTATTTCCGGCGAACTCTCGATATCGAATTTTTGGGTGGATGCAATGCCTTCTATACCTACTACGTATGTGAAAGGGAGAGTAATAATACAAAGTCACGCAATACAAATGTCCAACATTTCGAGTTTAACTCCCATCATTACAGTAAAACGATTAAAAACATGCACAAAACGAAACTCGACGACTTCGCTGACATATTGATCATTTTTATGCATGAGTTGAGCTTTTTCATATTTCGATAAGAAAATCTTTTTCTCCTACCGTATATATCACCTACTGAATTTACTTTTTTGACCCCTATGCAAATAACGACGGATTAACAAAAAGTGTTTTTTAAAAATGTAATTAACTTTGAAAGTTAATATTTTAGTAACACTCCTTTTCTGTCTCAAATAAAATCATATTTCTACTTTCTCTACTACGTATAGTAAGTAGGGGACATATTGTATTCCACCCAAAAATTCGATACTGAGATTTCACGGGAATATATGTTATGAGGCTTCCTGAATCCAAAAAAAGCATTTTTGGAAACATGTCCGTGTGTGTCTGTCTGTCTGTCTGTCTGTGTGTCTGTGAACAGCATAACTCAGAAACGAACAGTCGGATAAACACAAAACTTCGTAATTCGGTTCAGTATCTTCCAGAGATGCGACATGAATGTTTTCAAGAAAATCCCCCCACACCAGATTACCCTTTACATGGAACATTTTTTGAAAACTTTTAATTTTCTCAAAAACTTCTCAAACGATTTGGATTAAAATATCATATATTTAAGATACTTTAATGACAAATCAAATGTACATTTCGAATTTTCTGGAAATGACTCGAAAAGTATTCTTCATTGTGACAGACTTTTGTATAACTGTAAACTATAAGAGGTAGACAAACGTTTACTACACAAAACATGTAGATCGCGTTAAAATACACAATTTAAGTCATATACATTTTTTTGTTGAGTAAACCATTTTCGAGATATTGCTTGTTATTCCCTTAAATTTTCCAATACATACACTTTTTCTCAAATGGGAATTCGTTATTCATTTTTTTATGTCCGGTACATACAAAGAGAATGGAACGCTCTACCAGTTCTTAAAACATTTGACCATCGTTTAAAGCCTATCATATTCCCCTTTCACCTACAAGAAAATTAGCAATAAGATTAACGTATCGATTAACATGAAGCATATGTAGAATAAGCGTTTGTAAAAATAGTTTATACAAGAGTAGAGAAAGTGATGTGAATGTAACACATCAGATTTTTTATAACAGTGTTTCAAATATTTTGAAAGCTATATCAAACAAAATGCTCAATAAAAAGCTAATATTTTATACATTTCAGGAAACAGGTTAAAACACGTGCATTAAGGGTCACAAAAAACCTTTTTATCCGATATAAAGTTTACCACGGTTCAGTTGAGTGCTTGACAATTAGGAAAACTCATAGATCGGTGAGAGGCTTGTGTTTCTTCGATGTCCGAAACGATTGACGGCATTTTTCTCATTTATATTGTGCTTGGAAAATATTCATATAAATGTAACCTAGCAGAGCTTATTGACACAGAACATATTACGAGGTAACACGGCGGCATTCTCGCTTCAAGCCTACAAATGAATGACAGGTAACGCTCATTTGCTGCTTATTACGTTTCACAGGTGCTTGAAACTGACATTAACTAGTTTTCATTTTGTGATTTATTACGCATTACCCTGGTGCATGCAACTCATGAATCAAATGCCCTGGTATAGCACTCGTTTCTCGAATGGAATTTAACTCCAGAAACGAGAATGCTCTGTATATCTAACCATACCAACTTCTTTGGAATTGTAGCAACACAGTACCGTTTATAAAAAAAATCTGATGTTTTGCACTCACATGGCTTTCTCTACTATTGTAGAACTATTTTTATAGAATTTTGGGTGTAATGCGTACATCCCCATCTTACTAAACGTAGGAGAGAAAGTAAAAATGGGACGGGGGAAGAAGATTACGCAAGCATTTTTGTGTGTTTTTGGATGTTTTCAAAATGTTTCCATTGCATTTTATGCACTACGTGTGAGTATTAAAAGTGTTAAGCAAAAATATTATTACATAGCAAAAGGAAATGACAGTGTATGTTAGAACAAAATAATAAACCGTTTATGTTATATACACATGACAATAAATTACACTAAAATTTATTTCCTTGTGACTACCCTTTAATATTAAATTACTCCCTCAAATGAACAAATAGTTAACCGGCTTCTTAAGCTACTTATAACAACTCATAATAAAAGAATCTGATGTGTTGCACTCACACGACTTTCTCTACTCTTGTACAAACTACTTCTACAAACGCTTATTCCCCATATGCTTCATGTTAATCGAGATATAGAGATGTTAATCTTATTGCTAATTTTCTTGTAGGTGCAAGGGGAATTTCCAGGCTTTAAGCGATGGTCAAATATTTTAACAGGTTGTTGCTATGTAGGGTATTCCATTCTCTTTGCATTACCAGGATAAAGAAAATGAATAACGAATTTGAGAAAAAGTATAACTATTGAAAAATTTAAGGGAATAACAAGCAATATCTAGAAAACGGTTCACTCAACAAAAGAAATCTATATGACATAAATTATGTATTTTAACATTCCCAGAAAATTCGAGATATACATTTCATTTCTCATGACAATGTCTTAAAAATGTGATATTTTAATCAAAATCGTTAGAGCCGTTTTTGAGAGAATTAAAATTTTCGTAAACGTTTCCATGTAAAGGGTAGTCTGGGGTGGGGGATTTTCTTGAAAACCTTCGTGTGGCATCTCCGGAAGATACTGAACCTAAATACCAAGTTTGGTGTTTATCCGACTGTTCGTTTATGAGTTATGCTGTTCACAGACACAGAAACAGAGATACACACTATCAGACACACAGACACACAGGGATATATTCCAAAAATGCTTTTTTTGGATTCAGAGGGTCTCAAAACATGTATTTCCGGTGAAATCTTGGTATCGAATTTTTGGGTGGAATACAATACTTCCCCTACTTACTATACGTAGTAGAGAAAGTAAAACAGTCATAGTTATGATCCTTGTTTTCAATTAAAAGCGAGCTTATAAATGAGAATAAATAATTGTTAGAATATATTTTACCTTATGCCAATGTTTTTGTAATTAAAAGATTTAAAGCTAGCTAAAAATCTTGATTCCCATATACTCGGAAAATCACCTGTAATAAGCAGTAAAAAGTTCAGTGTTGTAGATGCTGTAATTCTAGAGAAAATTATAAAACTCAAACCAATAACAACAAAAACTGAGAAATTGCCATGTTCGCAAAAAACTTTACTTGAGATAAACAGTGTGCTTTAAGGAGGTCTCTTTTTTATGTAAAGTTTTGTGTACTTCTTAAAGTTCACACACCAAAATTATTCAGAGTGATGAGTATCTTGCAGGCTATTCCGGAAAAATGTGCGTTTTATTTCTAATGAAACATCTTAAACATATGGTGTTTTAGTAAAGCACGCTAAAGCGAACTTTAAGAGAAAAAAAGAATAACAATTTTTTGCGTGTAAAGGACAGTTTGAGATACGAGCATTAGAGAAAAACTTGCTGCTTATAAAGCACATATCTCGTTAAAATACACAATAATACACAATAATACACAATTTATGTCCAATAGATTTCATTTCTGTGACATTATCCATTTCCGAGATACTCTTTGTTATTGTCTTGAATTGTCCAACACTTTATAATTTTTACTTTCTCTACTACGTATACTAAGTAGGGGAAGTATTGTATTCCACCCAAAAATTCGATAACGAGATTTTACCGGAAATATATGTTTTGCGGCCTGCCGAATTAAAAAAAAAACATTTTTGGAAACATGTTCGTGTGTGTATCTGTGTCTGTGAACAGCATAACTCAGAAACGAACAGTCGGATAAAAACCAAACTTGGTATTTAGGTTCAGTATCTTCCAGAGACGCAACACGAAGGGTTTTAAGAAAATCCCCTACCCCAGATTACACTTTACATGGAACATTTAAGGAAAATTGTAATTTTCTCAAAAAAGGGCTCTAACGATTTTGATTATATCATACGTTTAAGATATTTTCGTTGACAAATGAAATGTACATCTCGAATTTTCTGGGAATGTCTCTAAAAGTATTCTTCATTGCGAACGACTTTCGCATAACTGGTAAACCATAAGAGATAGACAAAGGTTTACTACACAAAAAATGTAGATCGCGTTAAAATACACAATTTATGTCCTATACAATTTTTTTTATTGAGTGAACCATTTTCGAAATTTAGCTCGTTATTGCCTTAAATTTTCGAGTACTCAATACTTTTTCTTATATGGGAATTCGTTATTCATTTTTACTTTCTCTACTACGTATAGTAAGTAGGGGAAGTATTGTATTCCACCCAAAAATTCGATACCGAGATTTCACCGGAAATATATGTTTTGAGACACCCTGAATCCAAAAATAGCATTTTTGGAAACATGCCCGTGTGTGTGTCTGTCTGTCTGTCTGTGTGTGTGTCTGTGTGTTTGTGTGTGTGTCTGTGAACAGTATAACTCAGAAACGAACAGTTGGATGAACACCAAACTTGGTATTTAGGTTCAGTATCTTCCAAGGATGCGACACGAAGGTTTTCAAGAAAATCCCCCCACCCCAGAGTACCCTTTACATGGACGATTTTTCGAAAATTTCAATTTTCTCAAAAAATGGCTCTAACGATTTGGATTAAAATATCATATGTTTAAGATATTTTCATGACAAATAAAATGTGTATCTTGAATTTTCTGGGAATGTCTCCAAAAGTATTCTTCATTGTGAACGACTTTTGCATAACTGGTAAACCATGAGAGATAGATAAACATTTACTACACAAAAAATGTAGATCGCGTTAAAATACACAATTTATGTCATATACATTTTTTTTGTTGAGTGAACCATTTTCGAGATATTGCTTGTTATTCCCTTAAAATTTTCAGTACTTATTTTCTGAAATGGGAATTCGTTATTCATTTTTTTGTCTTGGATATGCAAAGAGAATTAATCTGTGGCAATGGGAATGGTGCTGCACCTAGCAAGCAGCTATTAAGAGATATGTGTGTGCTTAAAGCCTACTGTATTTCTATCTTGCCCTTGTAAATATATATTCCCCTTACATCTACAAGAAAATTAGCAATAAGATAGAGTCTGCAATGTTTATCTCGATTAACATGAACTAGATGGAGAATAAGCGTTTGTAAAAATAGTTTGTACAAGAGTAGAGAAAGTCATGTGAGTGTAACACATCAGATTTTTTACTTTCTCTACTAGTAGGGGAAGTATTGTATTCCACCCAAAAATTCGATACCGAGATTTCACCGGAAATATATGTTTTGAGACCCCCTGAATCCAAAAAAAGCATTTTTGGAAACATGACCGTGTGTGTGTGTGTGTGTGTGTGTGTGTGTGTGTGTGTCTGTGTGTCTGTGAAAAGCATAACTCAGAAACGAACAGTCGGATAAACATCAAACTTGGTATTTAGGTTCAGTATCTCCCAGAGATACGACACGAAGGTTTTCAAGAAAATTCCCCCACCCCAGACTACCCTTTACATGGAAGATTTTTCGAAAATTTTAATTTTCTCAAAAATGGCTCTAACGATTTTGATTACAATGTCTTATGTTTAAGATATTCTCATGAGAAATGAAATGTATATCTCGAATTTTCTGGGAATGTCTCCAAAGGTATTCTTCATTGTGAACGACTTTTGCATAACTGGTAAACCATAAGAGATAGACAAACTTTTACTACACAAAAAATGTAGATCACATTAAAATACACAATTTTTGTCATATACATTTTTTTGTTGGGTGAACCGTTTTCGAGATATTGCTTGTTGTTCCCCTAAATTTTCCAATACTTATACTTTTCTCAAATTCGTTATTCATTTTTTTTATGTCCTGGACATGCAAAGAGAATGGAATGCGCCACATAGCAACCAGCGCTTAAAATATTTGACTATCGCTTAAAACCTTCCATATTCCCCTTGCATCTACAAGAAAACTAGCAATAAGATTGACATCTCGATATCTCGATTATTGAGAATAAGCGCTTGTAAAAATAGTTTGTACAAGAGTAGAGAAAGTCATGCAAATGTAACACATCAGATTTTTTATATGCCTACTCCCTTCAACCCTGCCTATGATATGGTTTCTCAGGCGGTTTATTTTTTCTCGTCGTAATAATACACTTTACTTGAGATAACCTAGGTTGTTTTTGATAAATTTTTGTGCTTCACGTCCATGTGTCCTGTTTGCTCAAAAATTAAATTTGTAGGCGACAGCACCATATACATGTCAAAATCCATTTGAAACCCACTTATTAATAAGAAATCTGATGTGACACATTCACGTGACTTTCTCTGTCCTCTATTTTTTTGTCCTGGTAATGCAAAGGGTATGAAATACTCCACATAGCAACCAGCTCTTAAAATATTTGACTATGGCTTAAAGCCTACCAATTTTCCTTGGATATACAAGAAAATCAGCAATAGGATTAACATCTCGATCTCTCGATTAACATAAAACATATGGAGAATAAGCGTTTGTAAAAATACTTTGTACAAGAGTGGAGAATGTCATGTGAGTGTAACACATCAGATTTTTTCAAATGCAAATTCGCTATTATGTTCGTCCTAGAAAGAGAATGGAAATTCAAAGCCAACATATAGAGACACGTTTTAAAAGATTTTACCAATATTGCACTCCTGTTGTACCTATAAGGAAATGTATGATTAAACCATTTCTGCAAATGTTTATCTTGGCTGACAGAAAATAGATAGAAGAGTAACCTTTCGTAAGATTACTTTCTAGAAGAGCGGGTAGAGAGAGAGTCATGTGAATATAACATAAAAGATTTATTATTTTGTTCTAACGTACACTGTCATTTCCTTTTGCTATGTAATAATATTTTTCCTTAACACATTTATTACTCTACGTAGTGCATAAGATGCAATGGAAACATTTTGTAAACATCCAAATTACACACAAAATGCTTAGGTAATATTCTTCCATTGTCCCATTTTTAGTTTCTCTACTACGCGTAGTAAGTAGGGGAAGTATTGCACGCCACCCAAAAATTCGATACTGAGATTTCACCGGAAATACATGTTTTGAGGCCCCCAAATTATAAAAGCCGTTATATCAAAACGTTTGTGTGTGTATGTCTGTGTGTCTATGAACAGCATAACTCAAAAACGAAAATCGGATAAATACCAAACTTGGTGTTAGGTTCTGTATCTTTAAAAGATGCGACACAAAGATATTCAAGAACACACGCCCACACCTGACTACTCTTTATATGGAGCATTTATCGAGATTTTTATTTTTTCAAAAACACCTCTAACGATTTTGATTAAAATTAATTATATTTAAGGTATTTTATGACAAATAAAATGTATATTTTGAATTTTATGGGAACGTCCACAAAGGATCTGTTCTTTCTGAACGGCTTTTGCACAACTTGTAAACCGTAAGAGATACACAAAATTTTTCCACACAAAAAATTCAGAGCTCGCCAAAATACACAATTTATGTCTCATACGAGTACATGTTTTTGCGGCCATTTCCGAGATATTCCCTGTTGTTTGTTTGAATTTTCCAATATTTTTCTCAAATGGAAATTCATTATTCGATTGTTTGTTTTTTTATGTCCTGGACATGCAAAGAGAATGGAATACTCCGCATAGCAACCAGTTCTTAAAATATTTCACTATTGTTTAAAGCCTACTACCCTATTCCCCTTGTACCTACAAGAAAATTAGCAATAGGAAAATAGCAATTTCTGGAAACGTTTATCTGGATTAACATGAGGCAGTATTTTTAACAAATGAATAATTTCAATTAAATTATATAATGTGTAAATTCAACAACAGCCCGCCTCGAAGCAAAATGTATGTAATAATTTATAAAAATGTATGTACCACTCATTGCATATCCTTATATTATTGTAAATATGTTTAATAATGTTATGTGAATACATTACATACTTTAATAATATAAGAGCTGTAAGAATAATAATTTTAAAGTTGCTAACAATGAGGTAACCTTGAGGAAATAATGAGTTTGAGAGTTTAAATGCTACTAGTCATGATTAGGGCAGCAATAACATAAATTTTGTTACAGTTTTTAAAATTAGCAAATAAACAGCTAGAAAAAGCTTTAGTAAAATGCAGGTATTCTATTGGACTAGGATTAACTAGAATTAGACTTCAAATACAGATGCTTACGGGTTTTGACCGTTGAAATATGTTCAGTTGCCGACAGACCATGGTAGTGACCGGATGGAAGATGTGTTCTCTAAAGAAATATTACTTATTCGTGTGAATCGTAAATTAAGTATACGCGTTTAACAGGTGCAAGTTTTAAATTAAAGAATCTCACAGCTCTTAATATCAGTGTAGTGCTATTTAATTTGTGTCAAGGAATAATAAAAGGAATTGAAATAAATACTCAAAATCTGTGTAAGCCTACATTCTTGTCGCACACGCCCTGCTTAAGAGAAACGTGTCTCTAAAACAAGACTGACGCAACCGAGGCAAACATAAACATAAATACTACCTATAGAAGCAGTTTAATAACAAAGTTAATAATTTTTTTAAACTTGGAGCGTAACAACCAGAACACATCTTCAAGTCAGCTTTACATACGTAGCAGCATATTAGTAACAATCTTCTTCAAATTAATGCCCAAAGCGTGGTGTAAAACTCCTTAAACAACAATAACTTCAATAAAAAACGTCTAAAAGACAATAACTACTTCAAGTTGTCTTCCCAAGCGTGAGGCTAATAATTTACGTAAATAAATTACGTAAACAAAACACCTTCTTCAAACATGAAGCAGATGAAGAACAAGCGTTTGTAAAAGTAGTTTGTACAAGAGTAGGGAATGTCGTGCGAGTTTACCACATCACATTTTGTTTCTAAGCACTCTCATTTCGGTTGTTTCCATCATTCATTATGTTTGTTCTTGTGGTTATTGCCTGTGTTTTCAAGGCATAAGTCATTACTGGTCGGACAATTGTTTTATAAATTCTAGCCTTTATTTCTTTTCTTGTGTATTTATTTCTCCACACCAAATGATTAACATAGCCAAGTATTTTTATTGCTTCATAGTTGAAGTCCATAGCATGTTCTATAATTTCATTTTCAGTTTCTAATTTGCAACGGTAGTTTACTAACGAAGCGCTATTACCTACAGTGCGGTCGTTTTACGGTGAGGCCACGTATGGCGTGTAGCTCCCGCGTTACTTACCAATGGTATTATCTGCAATGGATTGATTACTCTTCATCTGCGTGAAGACATTTCTAGTATTTTCTAATCAAATTCCATTCAGACGCATAAGTTCTTTGTGCGTAATATGCATAATTTCTGTTTCTACATTGTCGTTAAGTTCGTCTGTGGTGTGGCGATTGTTCCTATAAACTTAATTTTTTAGAGTTTCCTACAAATAGAAGCACCTATTTAGTCAATTTTTTCCTCCGTTAGAATATTTTGTTTTCGCTTCTTAGGTTTAGGTTTAGCGATTCGTTGTCCTAAACTTACTAACCAGGCGTCTAACAGTTTCTATATCCGGAACTGGAATACGAGAAAATTTCTCCTGTAATTGTTTACACACCTGTCTACATGATTCGGTTTTTAAGTATGTATCGTACATAAAAATTCATTGTACATGCTGAATTTATCAGCAGGCATTGCTGTGGCCTAATAACAAAATAATAGCACTCTTAAGGAAATCACACACTACACAGATGTTTTGAATAAACATTCTTCTTTGAGATGCACAAGCATAACTCTCCTTACAACACGAATACAAAGCAGCGATTGAAGCACAGCTGATAAGGATAACCTTGAAGGCCACCAATTGCACATCGGAAAAGTACGGTGGTCATTGCAGTACAGCGTGCTACACACATAGTCGGTTAGTGGCTTCGCCTTTAAACGCCCGCAATGTACTTGTGCGCATTCTCCTCGCTCAAAATAACAATGAATCAAGCCGGGCGGATAAACTTATAACAACGACTCTAGAAAAATGATAATGTGTTACAAATGGGTTCCTGGAATATCAGGTCTTGGAATAAGACGGATCAGGAAGTAATATTAGAACTTGACAATAAAGACATGAATATGTCTCTTCCTGAAACATAAAAAAAGGAACAGAGATTATCCCATGTGGGGATCACATATTATTATAAGTAGAGTGGAGTTGATAGAGAATACAGGAAGATGTTGGTACAGATTCATAAAAGATCTGACAAGAATATTATCGGTTGCAAACTTGTTTCCCAAAGAATAATAATCTTGAGTATAAGAATGAAGAAAGGGTATAAAATTGTAACCAAAGGTAAGAATGTATTTTTCTCAAAATTAGTTTTCTCAATGAATTTTCATTTATATATCTCTAGAACTATTTTATGTGATGTTTAAAACTTTTAGTGTATTCTTCACACATTAAACCCTCCCGAAGTTACTTTAACTCCACCCAAAAATATGTAATTGAAATTTACCTACATTAGGAAGTTTTAATATTGCTTTAAAATATTTTATTCCCAAATAACCATTAGAACGGTTACAATCTTCTTCTTGGATAAAAACATGATTTAATTCGTCGCATTTTAGTAAAACCAATTGAAAAAATTAATTTAGGAATGGCTGAGGTATTTAAGAACGTTTAAAATCCTACTTTCGGGGTCATTTGCCCCCCGAATTTTCACTAAGAATTTCTCAAATTAAAGTTCATAAATAAATTTCGTAATAGTTTTTACAATACAGATATTTTTAAAATAATAGTTCAAAATGCACAAGTTTGAGTATTCTGTTCGCTTAGAATTCACAAATCATTTTTAAACATATTGAAGAAATTACAACATAAATAGATAGCCTTAACAGATATGAAACAAAACAAAACAAAACATAACTGCTGTGCTGGCCCCGTAGCTCAGTTGGTAGAGCGCCTGCCTACTAAGCGAGGGGTGCCGGGTTCGATTTCCGGCTGGGGGGTGGGAATGTTTCTGAGGCCAAGATTATTCTCTACCCTTCCCAGGGTCTGGAAGTATGAATGAGAGTATGAATATGCGTGTGTGTGTGATCTAATGATTAAAATCCAAAAAGTACAAGAAACTCAAAGACAAGAGAATACGAATTAACACCATTGCCAATAGGTAATAACTTTCAACGGAAAGGCCGCCAGTAAGAACAATGTAATTAAAGGCAGGGTATAATTGGAACTAAAAAGAATCTGATATGCTACGCTCACATGACTTCCTCTACTCTTACACAAGTTATTTTTGCAAAAACCTATTCTCCATCTACTTCATGTTAAGCTTCGAGGTAAACATTTACAGAAACATCTTATTGCTAATTTTCTTATAGGAGCAAGGTGAATATGGTAGGCTTTAAGCGATAGTCAAATCTTTTAAGAGGTGGAAAGAATTATCATTTGAGTAAAAGTGTAAATATTGGAAAATTCAAACAAATAACAAGGAATATCTCGGAAATGGTTCATTCCACAAAAACATGTACTCCTATATGGCATAAATTGTGTTTTAACGAGCTCCACATTTTTTGTTTAGTAAAAGTTTGTCTATCTCTTAGGTTTACCAGTTATGCTAAACCTTTTAGAAAGAAAAGGGCTTTTGGGGATATTCCCAGAAAATTTAGGGTATACATTTTATGTCATGAAAATATCTTAAATATATGATATTTTAATTAAAATCGACACAGCTTTTTCAGAAAACAAACATTTTCGAAAAATGTTATATGTAAAGGGTAGTCTGAGGTGGGGGATTTTGTTGAAAATCTTCGTGTCACATCTTAGAACGGCAATGAATCTAAATACCAAGTTTGGTATTCATCCCTCTTTTAGTTTTTGAGTTATGCTGTTCACAGATAATCACACACACGGACCTTTCTCTAAAAGTGGTGTTTTGTGATTTAGGGGGCCTCAAAACATATATTTTCGGTGACTACTCTACTTCGTATCATTAAATATTGGGAAAACAATGTTTGGGGTCAAGTGGAATTTATATTTTCTGTTTAATTTGTAACAGCATTTCGTAATAACTTTAGTAAAGTTGCCACATCCGTTAGCATAGTAATGCAGTAAAGGATATCGCCAACATAAACCGAGCTCATGGTTTTGTGCAGGAAGTTCAACAATATACATATATCCAATAAAGATTGAAGAGGATTTCGCGTCGAGCGCAAATCGGAGTCGTTTTGCATATGAATTCACTGACTAATGCACTTTATCGTGTACCGGAAAGAGAACAACAGAAGGGAACTGCATTGCTGTGTCAATCATATTCATATTCAATCCAGGCTGTCACAGAAATTATGCGCTTTCAAGTACCTGATGCTCGATTTGTAAAACATGCTATACACCACCAATAATTGCTGGTTACTGCAGAAACAGGTCGTTATTGTCTGTATATCAAACTTTGAAAGCATGCTACATGTGGCATTAGTGTAACCTACAGTTTCATTTTTGTAATGGTTAATAGATACAAAGTTCCAAAATCTGTACAAAAGAAACATCACATAGCCACGAAAAGAAAACAAATCTTTCAATTAAGCTGAGAGAATTCTTAGAAAAAGTTATATGTATGTGTCTGTGAACAGCATAACTAAAAAATGAAAAGTCGGATAAATACCAAACGTATCTTTGAAAGATGCGATACTAACATTTTCAAGAAAATCCCCCTACGCCAGGCTACCTTTTACATGGAACATTTATCGAAAATTTTGATTTTCTCAAAAATGGCTGTAACAATTAAATCGTAAGAGATAGACAAACTTTTTCTACACTAAAAATGTAGTGTTCGTTAAATCATAATTTATGTGATATATACTCTTTTTTGTTGTATGACCCTTTCCGAGATATTGCTTGTTATTTGTTTGAAATTTCTAATAACGTTTTCTCAAATAGGAATTAGCTATTCGTTTTTTTATGTCCTGGGCATGCAAAGAGAATGAAATGCTCCATATGGGAGCCAGCTCTTAAAAGATTTGACTCGCTTAAAGCCTACCATATTCCCCATGCACCTACAAGAAAATTAGCAATAAGATAGTTTCTGCAAATGCCTATGATTAACATGAAATGGATACAGAATAAGCGTTTGTGAAAATAGTTTGTACAAGTGTAGAGAAAGTCATGTGAGTACAGCACATCATATTTTTAGAAAAAAGGCCCCGTGTGAGTGTTTGTGTGCCTGTGTACAGCATAAATAAAAAACTAGAAGTTGGACTAATATCAAACGTGATATTTAGGTTCAGTGTCTTTCAAAGATATGACACGAACAATTTTGATTTTCTCAAAAATGGCTCCAACGATTTTGATTAAGATTGTATTGTGCTATGAACTAACAACAATGCTCACTGCACGACGTACTTTTGTTTGTCATTCCCCAAGAATCAGCGTTAAAAATGTGATAGGTGAAGGCTGAAATGTATCGTAAATATTATTTACGTGAAGATGAGCTTCTTTCAGAGTTACAAAGTGTTCTTGAGAATATTTAGATGGTGGTGAACTTTATTCTGAAGAATCAGAAAAGGTGTTTATACTGCGAACAATTAGAGAAGATGAAACATCTAATAGGAATGATACTGATTCTCAGCAACTTGCAGAGGCCTCTTCGTAGGACCTGATGAAGAATGGAGATGAAAATGAAGGTGAAATATCACAGAAACATCGTAAATGTCATTTCTTAAATTTTATAACTGTAAAAACTACTTCCAGTTCACAGATTGTAAGAAGATTCTTTGTGGAAAATGCACAAAGAAACCTGAATACAAACGTGTCAATTGTGTCGAAGTATGAACTGGTTAAAATTGCTGTAAACACGAATAATTCAGTTTTTCTATGTATTTAAAACTAAGCAAATCCCCCTCATTTGCTTACTCTTGTTTGAGTTTTTCGTGATTTTTTTTATTTTGTAACAATTAATGTACTTGTGTTTTATTGTATATTTATTCACCATTCTCTATCTTAACTGGCATATAAATCACGTGAAAACATTTAAACATAATAAATTAATACAAATGCAGCTTTCAAATAATAATGTAGGACATTTATGTTAGTGTTATATAGTACGGGTCAAAACAACCCCTCAGGCGTTAGAGAGTGCAGAGAGGCCTACTGTTAACAGTACAAAAAATGTTTTATGCCATAAATTATGTACGTTAACGAGATACACATTTTATTATGAGAAGTTTAGTGGTAAGTAATTAGAAAGTTTTGCAGTTTATTAATTTTGGGAAATTCATTCAGATTGGAGACGACTTCACAGGCTGTTCAAGAAAATTCAAGATATACATATCATTTGTAATGCAAATACGTTAAATATATATTTAATAGTTATATTTGTATCAATATTTTAATAAAAATCGTTATAGGTCATATTTGAAAAAATAAAGGACAAATTTACCATTTAAAGAGTGACTTGGTGTGAGGGGAATTTTTCCTTAAAGCTTCGTGTCACATTCCTAGAAGATATTAAACCTAAATACCAAGTTTGTTATTTATCTGAACCGGGAGGGATAGCTCAGGCGGTAACACCTGTAGCTACATTTTGGACGTCCTGTGTTCAAACGCACGGGTCGATCAGTCTGAACGAAGGTATTTTCACGGCTTTTATCGGTCGCTAGGTTGGGATGGATAATTTAATCAGCGAATTTTCCTATTATCCTTTCATGTTTATATATAATTTCCTTCTTTTTCACCGCCATACCAGGCTTTGGGTTGATCACCCATCCTGGATATGTTATGATCCAGAGTTTGCTTGCTACTGACTCAAGGCATTGGATTGTAAGTCCTTGGAGTTGTAGGTCCTCTAAAGAGGTGGGTAATTTGTGCAAGAAAAAGAAGAAAGTGTGTATTTGAGATTTCGATTTTGGTTTTTCAAAGACGCGGATATAATTAGCTTTTTTTAAAAAGTCTTTTCCTTTTGTTGGGGTATCTTCAGAACATACTTCTTGTGAAATCCGGATATGGAATTTTTGTAATACATTACTTCCTCTACTTACTTTAGTAATCAGTAGAGAAAGTAATAAGTACTTTCTCAGCCTTGTTAAACGACTAATGCCGGGAAGGAATCTTAAACTTCCTTAATCAATTATTCTCGTTTTATGTGTGGTCAGTCCAAATTCTGCGGTGCCGTGTTTTGTAAGAATGAACGTTAAACGCAAACGACCACGCTCACACAATAATAGAAGCTATTTTTGCGTTCTGGCTTGCCAGTTATGCATAGTCCATTCACTCAAATTCGAGTTAGCAGAAAATGCTTATTAAAATTAAGTATAGATATATTTTAGTGCGTCAGTATTCCTACTATATAAAGGCATGACTAAAACGATGGTGCAGGTTTTACTTTGGAATTTCACTCACCTGAAAGCCGTTCCCTGGAGAAGCGTATGCTACCCATTCCCAAGGAAACGCTCACATTTGCAGAAATGATTCTGGGGCCAACCTCTAGAGAGTTTCTCTCAGCATCAGAGGGGAATCCTAGCGGAATTTCCGGCTAAGAGCAATCCGGGAGTTATCTGGGACTTGCTATCTGGAATATTAGAGAATGCGAGAGAGAGAGAGAGAGAGAGAGAGAGAGAAACCCAATATTCCAGTTAGGAGATCATTTCTGCCTCGGAGACAAGGTGGGGTTACATAACATGTTTTTTGGAGGGGGTAACATGGAGTCGACGTTTTGTGAGATATTTTGGTGTACACCTTCCTTCACCATCATGTTCGAAGCCCATCCCCCTGCTCTCTGTTTTTTGTAAAGCGAGGTAGGAAATTGCTTTAGTGCACGATGAAGGATTATAGAGTGGATTTGTATTGCCATTCGTCTGCTTTCTTGCAAATAATAGTACTCTTCGGTCAGAGATTCTTTGTGAAATAAAAACATATCTGTAGAGGACTTTGAATCTTTTTACACACATGCAACCAAACATAAAGAAGTATAAAAACACAAGACTCAAAACGAAATGTTGATTATTTTCTGTTTTTTTTCTCCTTCTGTGCGAAAGAGTAATAATTTTTTCAACAAAAATCTTTTTAAGTTGCAAGTTACCTATTCAATTTTACTTTCTCTACCACGTACCTAGTAGTTAGAGAAGACATTATGTTCCACTAAAAATTAGACACCGAGATTTCACCGGATATACATGTTTTGAGGCCCCTGAATCCAAAAAAAACATTTTCGAAAAATGTACATGTGAGTGTCTGTGAACACTAAAACTCAAAAACGAAATCGCAGATAAATATCAAATTTGTTATTAAAGTTCAGCATAAGCCAAAGTTGCGACACCATGATTTTCAAGAAAATCTCCCTACCTTCAACCAACTACCCCTTACATGTAACAATTTTGGAAAGTTTTGATATTCTAAAAAATCGCTCTAACGATTTTGATTAAACCATCGCATATTAAAGATATCTGCAAGACAAAATGTATAATTATTTTGAATTTCTTGGGAACAGCCTGTGAAGTCCTCTTCATTCGGAAGGATTTGTATAACTGGTAAGTATTAAGCCTTACATGAAAACTATGAAGTGGTATACTTGTAATGTTTATTTAATTTGTTGAGCCCCACGTTTGGGAGCCAATTTGTAGTGGTATTACTTGTAATGTTGTTTGTGTATTTGTGTTTACTCCACGTGGTGAAGCCATTTTGTGACGTGATTCTTTGTTAGGTTTGTTAGCTCCATCTGGTGTTAGCAATTTGCGGTAGTATTAGTGTTTGTTTGAAAGAATGCTACTGTTATTTTAATTAATTTTGGTTTACTGTCCTCCGGCTAGCTATGATCTTTTTGGTCGAGCACTTCTCTTTATACAGGTTGTGTAAACGGAAAGGAGTCATTTATCCAAAGATAACACTGATGAAAGAATTTGTTTTACACTTTTTATTGTCGAACACATTCACTACCACATTTACACTTTGATCTTGACACTCGCCAAACTGAAACTGTTATAATAACTTCATTACTGATCATTCTTAATTCGAGTACTTCAACTTTCTGTGTAATTAACTTTAAAACACTTGAGATTTTTCATAACTCTGCTGGACTGAAGGCGACGTGTAACGTACAAATATTTTCGATGCACTGACGGGGTCTATCTCTAACCTAGCCCTTTTATACTCCTACACTCCGATATGCCTAAAGATTATAACTGAGCTGCTATTGGCTAATAAAACGCGCCAACATTAGCGTCTTTTTTATATCCAATGAAAATTATGAATACATATGCTCTAGGGAAAATGTTCCAGCAAATTCTAAAGAAAAACGCGCCAACATTACGTAACTTCCTCGTCTCTAATAATGATAAACAGCTCACCCCCTCGCTGCATTATTGCACGCTATTATTGTCAGTTTCAGTAAGGCCGTACAAACTTACTTCTCCACAATAATTACAATCAACAAACATCTCAAATCAATGTCACAAAAAATGCATATTCATACTATAATCATTCTATACATTTAAATAATTTATGATACAAATTACTGCATCAACTACAACATAAAAATGTATATCTCTTTAAATGTAGATGAGTTTATTTCACATAACGTGTCATTATTTTAAGTCCTGTCGATTTTCAGTTGCTTCTTGCTATCGCATGGAAATAGTATGGAATTTTAGGGCTGGAGCATACCATCCATTTCTTAAACATTTGACTGTCGCTGATCCCTCTATACCTATAACGATTTGTGTAATGCAGCTATTTATACAACAGTTCATCTCAAATGAAATGAAATAAATAGACAAAAAGTCTGATGTGTTACACTTGCATGACTTTCTCTACTGTTGCGCAAACTATTTTTACAAACGATTATTCTCCATCTATTACATGTTAATCGATATAAACATTTGCATAAACTATCTTATTGCTAATTTTCTTGTAGGTGCAAGGAGAATATGGTAGGCTTTAAGCGATGGTCAAATCCTTTAAGAGCTGGTTGCTGCGTGGACCAGTCCATCATTTTCGCAAGTGCAGGACATAAAAAAACAATAACGATATTTGAGAAAAAGTATAAGCGGTGGAAAGTTTAAACAAATAACAAGGTATATCTCGGAAATGGTTCACTCCAAAAAAATGTATGTTACGTAAATTGTGTGTTTTAACGAGATCTACAGTTCTTGTGTAGTAAAATTTTGTCTGTCTCTTACAGTTTACTAGATATGAAAAAGTCATTAAGAATGAAGAGGACTTTTGGAGACATTCCCAGAAAATTCAAAATATGCGTTTAATTTACTATGAAAACACCTTAAAAATGCGATGCTTTAATCAAGATCGTTGGGGCCATTTTTGAGAAAAACCAAATTTTCAAAAACTATTCCATGTGAAGGTAGTCTGGGGTGGGGGATTTTCTTGAAAATCTTTGTGTCGCATCCTTGGAGGATACTAAACTCAAATACCAAGTTTGGTATTCATCCTACTTTTCGTTTTTAGTTATGCTGTTCACAGACAGACACACAGATATGTTTCCAAAAATGGTTTATTTGGATTTGGGGCACCTTAAAATATGTATTTCCGGTTGAATCTCGGTATAGCATTTGTGAGTGGAATGCGATACTTCCCCTACTTATTCTATGTAGTAGGGAAAGTAAAAAGCAGTCAGAAGACACTATTTTGTTTTGAGTTCATTTCAAAGAGCCACAGGGTGTTCAGTCTATTTTTCGGTTATTGAGGGTTTTTTATATTTGCGCCCAACAGCATAGATGTAAGAAACAAAATTAATTATGTGCATGGTGGGAAATGAAACAGAATGCAAACAAAAGAAGAAAACGCCCTATTCATTTGATTTACAAGGAATAAAATAAGTTGAAATAGTCCAGTGATATGCTTCAACAAAAACATGTTTGTTTTTTTTTACTTTTCTCTACCACGTAGAGAAAGTATAGGAGGTATTGTATTCCAACCAAAAATTCCACACCGAGATTTAACCGAAAATACATGTTTTGAGGCCCCGAATAAAAAACCATTTTTATAAAAGGTGGACGTGTGTTAATGCCTGTGTCTGTGTGTCTGCGAACAGAAGAACTCAAAAAGAGAAAGTCGGATAAATATCAAACTTAATATTTAAGTTCGTACCTTCCAATGATGCGACATGAAAATTTTCAAGAAAATCCCCCACCCCCAACTGCCCTTTAGATGGAACATTTCTCGATATTTTGGATTTCCCAAAAATGGCTCTTAACGGTTTTGATTAAAATACCACATATTAAAGATAGTTACATTACAAATAAATTGTATATCTAGAATTTTATAGAAATAGCATATTAAATCCTCTTCATTCGTAAACAATTTTATGCAATCTTGTGTAATTGGTAAACGTTAAGGAATAGATGAAAACGCATTCGCCAATAATGTAGGTCTGTTTAAAACACACAGTTTATTTCAAATATATTTTTGTGGCATAAGCCATTCTCAAGATAACCGTCACTAATGGTTCGAATTTTTTAATACTTTGTCATTCTTTTAAGGTTCTATCGACATTCAGTTGTGTGTCGTGATTGCATGGAAGAAGTATATAAGGCCAGCATATACGAGGGGCACTATTTATATTTTGAGCCTAATAATTAAAACGAAGTAATTTCTGGTTGAAAACTACCTTATTGTTTTTCAAAATATTCTCCTTTATGATCAATATATTTTTGTATCCGTTTGAACCTTTTGTCAAAGCATTTATTCCAGTCTTCTTGAGACACCTCAAAACATGGTTTTTGAAGACATCAACGGCTTCTTCTGTCAACGAAAATCGTTGTCCAAGCAATTTATTCTTGATGTTGGGTGTCAAATCTGGACTGTATGGCGGATGATTCATCAATTCGATTTTTTGAGCCTTCAAATATTCTGTTATTAGACGAGATGTGTGTGCGCTCGCATTGTCTTGATGAACGATCCTACAGTTCTCGTTGGTTTTCCTTACTTCACTGAAGACTTCCGGCAAACAAATGGTTGTGTTCCATTCGGCATTGAATGTTTTACGTTACTCTAAAGGCTCTGTTGCCACATGGCCAGTTCTGCTGAAAAATCAGGTGACCATTTGCTTCGAAGTTCTTCGAGTGCGAACAACTTTTGTTGGATTTGCTTCATCTTGAAACACCCATACAGTCGACTGCTGTTTACGTTCCGGCTCATACGCATAGATCCATGATTCTTTACCTGTTACAATCTTAAATACGTCTTTTGAGGCCCCACCATTGTATTTCTTGAGCATTTTTGTACACCAATCGACACGAGCATCTTTTTGAGATTGCGTCAAATTATGTGGGATCCAACGAGAGAAAACCTTTTTCACGGCTAAATAATCATGCAATGTTATATATGCTGGTGGAACTAATGCTTAGGGTTGCCTCAATCTCACAATATGTCGCATGACTGTCTTTCATTATTAGTTTTTGCACAGCATCAATGTTTTCTGGCGTAACAATTGATTTTGGACGACTTTCACGAACTTCATCATTGAGCGAACGGCGACCACGATTAAATTCGTTATACCAGCGTTTCAGAGTGGCAAAGGATGCAGCTATGTCGCCAAATGTGGAAGTTAGTTAACCGATGCACTCTTGTCTTGATAATCCACGTCGAAAATCGTAATAAATCATTGCAGGAAGATTTTCACGGTTTAATTCCATGTTTTTGTTGGCACACAATTTTCAGGTTAGTGTAAACAAAACAAATGACGCTCTATTGAAAAAAATGCTTGAAGTAGATCATGGTCAAAAATGTCAAACTTTCCATTGGAAACGTCAGTTGGTACCTACAACATTCAGGGTTGCAAAGGCTCAAAATATAAATAGTGCTCCTCGCAGCATTCCATTCTGAAACATTTCACTCTCACAAATCCCTTTCGTTTATAAGGTAATGTGTAATGGGGCTATTTATGCAAATATTATCTGGATTAAAATGAAGAAGACAGAGATATAAGCTTTCGTAAGATACCCTTTTATATCCATTAGTAAGTTATATTACAGGGTAGAGAAAGTAATGTGAATGTAACTCTTTTTTTCGTCTTCAGCCTTTACATAAATGTCATGTGCAGCAAATCAGTTTTTAGTGCAAATAGCTCTGCCTGATAGTATGTTGTGAGTGTCACACACTGTAGGTTTTTAAAAGTTATTTGTTATTCACCCATTGTAAAATCTTTAAAATCACAACTCATTCCAAGTGCTTTGGCGTCAAGAGCAAATAAATTGCCTTGAATTCGAGAATATAGCTAGAGAAAGATTGGATCTTGTCCAGTTTGTCGTATGATCCACCTAGTGAACGCCTTCTCCGTTCATGGTCCGGCTGCAGTAGCTCCTGGTGTAATTGAAGATGACAAGGGCGAAACTTTGTATGATGTGGTGTTCCCCACTAGGAAGTTTGACTAATATTGAAGGGCCTGTGAATGTCCCTCGTACTACAACCGGATGCATACTCACACGTTCCGTCGTTGCTTGGTCACAGACTGGGTCATCTCTTCGTGGATGTGGTGTCTTGTGCACTGTTGCTGGTTCCAGAAGGCGGTTCGCAACTCGCAAAAACGTGTGATCTGTGAGAAGTGTTCTGTGCGGAAACCTCTTTTGGTATAAACAACGTGCCACCGTTGCATTCTGCTACGCTTTCTCGTATACTAACAGCATGTCCAGAGCTCTATATTCGAAAACATTGTTCCACAGAGAGCACGAACGGCTGGAACATTTCATATAGGCAAGTGCAAATTCTAGTGCATTCGGAAAGAAATCATGATTTGCTAGAACGTTCATGTAGCATGTACAGAAATTAATAAAAAAAACTCATTTATTTACTGGCGTGATTCGAACTTCCGACCTTCAGATTTTTTTTCGAGTGGAGGAGAAAATGATTTAATCAGTAACCCCAGCCCCGATGGAAGTCGGGACTGAGAGTGTGGGACTCACCAATAGTCGGCATACGCACGAAAATCTCCTCAACCGGAAGGAAAATGGAATAATGAAAAGTGGAATAAAACGTAGTTTTGAGCGGACCCTCATAGCACCCCGTTAGTACTTGAAGGCTGTTGGCTGCCGCCCTATGGGAGGATTTAGAAAAGAATGGAAATGGTAATAGTGTGGAAGATATAGGTTGATGTATAACTTACTTCTGGTGATACTGAAGTACCCTGCTGTGGAAATCTTCTGCGTAAGTTGTGCTGGTCGGAGGCCTTCGGCGATTGCTTAGGGCCTCCGGTTTGGCTGGCTCCTGGAAGTGGGCTCAAAGTTGATGCTGCTGTGCTTCCAGAGATCCTTCAGCATGACTTGCCAGCATGTTAACCATTGCGTTACTAGAGCACGTTAATATCGAGCACCACCGTAGCCCTAATCAGCGGACTGGTTATTACGGTGTCAGCAACTTCATTTCGCATCGTCTGTAAAATACAGGGTTGCCTAGTTTCCAATCCGCAGGATGAGAAGGCTCGCCCGGTATATATATATATATATATATATATATATATATATATATATATATAATATATATATATATTATATATATATTATAGACAGCAGTAGATTATCTGACACAACTGGTTCTATTAATACCGACACAATTCAAATATTCGTATTTCATAATATATCGATGTTTTTGTATGAAAAAATCTTGTAAAATGTTTAGTTTAGCTTCTATCTGATCTGATCTGGCTTGATAAACCTGTATAAACTATCAGTTTTTACATTTTATAGAAGTAAAGCGGAGTTAAAGGCTCATTAAAGCTTTGAAAACAGCACAGATTCATCTCCACAGAGCATTCGTAATAAAGAGAGAAATAAAACGTGCTGTTTTAAACAGAAATCACGCAAAAATGCTCTGATTGTTTATTGAGGATAAAAGGCATGCACACAAACTATATTTGATTTCAAACTAAAGTTAAACCATGGAATCTTTATGCAGTTATATGCAATCCGCAATTTATATTCCAACATATAAATATCGGCTTCTATGGTAGGATCTATCCAAAGTGTAACATGGATGTCTTTGATTTGCACACTCAACGAAATTACTAATAGTACACACGTTATAGCATTGCCTTTGAATATACTCGTAATTATACAGCTGTCGATTGCGCGACTGAATAAGCAATACTATAAAATACTATAATTATTTTAAATTCACTATGCATCTCTGTTTCTAGATAACTCAGTTGGAATTGGCATGTAGTTTATAAATAATCTATCTGCAGTATAGGCGGCCCGAATCATGCTTGTTCTAATTTTTTTACTGTGTTGTAATATTCTAAATCTTTGTTTAAACTAATATTATGTTCAACATTGTTATTATCATTTTAATTTAGATTCTTTTGGATTTTTTGTTATTGTTGGGGTTACTTTATTGATAGAATACATGTATATAACTGTTTAAAAGCGACATAGGTACATTTAATGTAGATGAAATCAGGATTATACACATTTGAATAGGAAAAGACATATCACATTTTAGCACGGAAGTTTTAATAGTTTCAAGATTTTGGTTTTTGATCCATAGAAATGTGTTGTCATAATATAGCCTCGTGTTGCCTTTAATGAGAATACACAAAAAACACACATACAAAACAAAAAATAAATAAAGCATATACAATATTTAGATGGGAACTTGTGTTACCGGTGATTAGCGCATAGTATACCTACAGTCAGAATTCCACCCAGTACTTGTAGACTTGGTTGAGAGCATGTTCAAGGTTGTACCTTAGAGCTTGCCTACCAGGCGCCACACCACTGTCAACTCGTGACTTTTCGTGTATATTATAGCACTTTAAGACAGCCCAAATCCTTTGTTTTATGTTCTACATTATTTTACATACACAATAGCATAAGATATTATGTTATTTGAGATATGCGAGACGTAGTTTACACCAAAATTCAAGTAAACCGTCATTTCATAATCTGTTTGCCTTGATTGATATAGGCGTTAGGCTAATTTTTCGCGGCCTATCTCGTCTGTAATTCCAAAATTCCGACGTTTTTATTTTTAGCTGAATTAGAAGGTGTAGTGATATGATAGGTCCATTTTTATCAGGGGTGTTTGCTGAATTGCGTGGCTATGTATACTGCAACGTTAACGTATGTAAAATCGGCTGGAAATCCGGAATCCGTTGTCAGTAAACGAATTCTTATATTTTTGAGTTGTACTTCAGCGCGGAGTATTTTGTCTTCCTTAAATCGTTTTTCCTGCGAGTTTTGACTTTCGTTCACCTAAACGTAAAGTAATAGCTACTGATAAGCGAAGAAAATGGACTTAAAGCATAAATTTAGCTTGAAAGGTGGCATATCTTCTAAAAATGGAAGGGGCGTTGACTCACCTGGTATAACACATGATTGAATGTAATAATTTTCACACTTTATGACCATACAAAGCTGAACTGTAGCCTGAATTTTCCACAAACGGAAACATGGCTGACTTAGTTGGTATAACACACGATTGAATGTAATAATTTTCACATCTTTGTAGGCATCCAAAGCTGAAAAAGCAATGATGACAAATTAGCTATTAAACCTAAGATCCTTGTTTACGTACCTGTTGCATTCTTATTGCTTTCTTTGTTCAAAATATACGTGCTCGAGGAAATCAGGGGTATTCTAAGAAGAAAACTTGCACTGAAATTTGTTTTTTTGGCCACAGCTGCATAATGTTGTTTAAAGATACTTACAAACTGCATAAATTAGTGCATCTAATTAACTGCTGTAGTTGACACGAAATTACATATTTCTGGGACTCTTTCTTACCAAATGCATTTCGAAACTATAAGTATTTTAAAAAATAGCTTGTGTAAATAATATATTAGTTTTGTTTTTTATGCCATTTCATAGTTGAGAAAAAATTATAACTTAATGATATGTTTAAGTATGTTATTAGGTAATTCATTTGGAGAATTTAATGTCGGTCTAGCCGTTGCCATGGAAGTTCAATTGGTTAGAGAAGCGGTACGATAAGCCGAATTACATGGTTGAAATTTTTAAGTCTGATTTTACCATACCAACTTAACCTAAACACGACATGCGTTGAAGAACGATTAATTAACTATACACATTATGTTCTAACTGGAAGGCTGAGACTACACCCAGTTGTTGATAAAACCGATACCAAAATGTCGGGTATATCTCATTATAAACAACGACTGGTTTCGAGATATAGAAATATCTACACATACAGCAGCACATATTTAAATAACAAATAATTCTTCGAAAAAGAATACTGAATGCAAAATGAATGGCTTCTTCCTTTAATAAAATGTTTGTACTAATACATTTGTTACGCGAATTTTATGGAAACTGTTTCAAATGGTTTTAGATCTGCGGCATGTGTGCACTAAGATGCATATAAAAAAGCTGCAGAGGAAGAAAATAATGAAAAGAAAATATAAGATGATAGAAAACTCTACCAAAGACAATCTTGAGCCTCGTCGCATCCTGAAGGTTTCATTGCAGGAACTGTTGCAAAGATGTACAATGCTATAGTTTCAGCTAAATAAGCGAACATATGATTAGGCAGAATATGAGAATAGGAACCCGAAGGACGACTAGATCCGGACGACAATGGGTGCAAACATGAAGGGGTTCCTAACGTTTCCAGATCAAATGCATCCTACGCCGACTGGGCGCAACCCACAAGCCACGAACCCCCGGAGCGGGGCCCATTTGGAGATGAGATCTACTGAGCAGTCCAGTAATGACGCCAGGAAAAGAAACCTCCACAGAGCGCACAACCACCTCCCAGCCGCAACCCGCCGAACACAGTTTCCTGGTCCTACAACCCTGAAACAGATGACAAGGAAGACGATCGGTACAGGAAATGAGGGGCAGGAGTGTCATGATAGAACATAAACCACCCTAGCACATTCATCCTCCGACCTGGGGAAACCACGAAACATTCATGAGTGAGAGTGGGTGGACGTCGGGAATCGAACCCGGGACCTTCCGAATGTAAGTTGCATATGTTAACGCGACACCACCTTGCTTGGTAATAAATTTCCTAACTCATACAGCTTTAAATCACCGCCGTGGTAAATTGGATTTTAAAATACTTACACTTTTTTCAAGGATAATGTCGACATTCGTGATCATACAAGGAGCACGAATTCAAAGCCTCACATATTGATACACTTTTTGAAAATATTACTATCACTGTAGGCTTCTGTATACTTATACTCGCAACGAAATGCGTAATGCAAGTTTATTACACCAGGTGAGTCAGCTGCGCCTATTTATTTTTGAATTTATGCAACGTACTAAGCGACATATGTGACTTACGCCTTTCTTGAATGCCTTCTAGTGGCTTATTTGCATATCACTTTATAGAGGAGGGATAGATAACTCAGTGCATAAGTGTTTTACGGGACAGAATGCAATCGCCATGTATGTCGATTCCAAAAACATCCCACCCTGAAACTGGGAGCTGAAGGAGCACATTTAGCCAATTTTACAAATATTTATTCTTTAGCATACATTCATGCACCCCTTTGAAAACTCCCCTGAATCGATTGACAAAACAATTTGAAAACAAAATGGCATATCCACTACGCAGTGCGACCAATTGAATTTAAGCCGTTAGTCAATGTTGTACAACCTTGTCAAAAAAATGCTAAGTATTAGGTAGATAATTTCTCTTCTGTCACAAACTATGGCATATTTCATTTCACACAGTAACTGTAATGACTGATGCAGTTTCTATTTCAGTTAAAACTACCAAACCTAACTCAAAACACTGTATGAAGCTGCAAAAACCGCGTCGGGTCTGGTTCTGCGTAATTCGTATAGGAACTTAAGCTCGCAAGGTAGCATTAGCCGAATGGTATTATCATGGTTACTTTAACATTGTGTCATATAAATTCGTGTTCAAATCCTTCGGGTTAAGTTTAAACTTTCTATTACCATTTATTTTATTCTTTGGGCCTATAATTTTATATTATGACACAAATAACATTTTTGATAACATAAGTGTGTACAAAATAGAATAATCGTCATGTTTTCGACTGCAAAGTCCAAATCATATACGGGCACACTCATACGTGAAGAATGCAGGTAGATTATACCGCGCATGTTGCAGCATACAAGAAGGTCTCTCCGGCAACGTATACAAATTTGCATTAATTAAGGGTGTCGTCGTTTTTAACATTTACTTCGTTTATGAAATCCACGCTCTTTAACAATTTATTATTCTGTTTACCCGTGAACTTAGCACATTTACAACTCCTTTGTCAGTAGAAGGTTTAAACATGAAACAAAAACTGTTATATTTAATATTGTCGATATCCGCCCAAAAGAATGAAAGCTAACTGCATAACAAGATTTACAACACAGATACGGTACAGATTATTACGGTACACATGATACACAACTATCTGCTTGTAATTGCTGTGTCTTTGGCTCACAGGAGAGCAAATAACAAAAATAAATAAATTAGTATACAAAATACAGAAAATAAACAAAAGGAGATAGAAAAAAATCGATTCAAAACAATGTGATGCTTGTATTAGATACGAACCTCAGAAGCTAACCTTTGCTTCACCATATTCCGGCACTTAACCCATTCGGCTAAATCACTCAGACCCGCTTCTTCGGAGAACATTCCTCTATCTCCTTGCAAGCATTATATCTATAAAGAGCTATCCCTTTTAAGCCTTTCGCAGCTCCATGGCTCATTCAGGCCTTTAATCATTAATGGTGGTTGCGTAGAGTACCGAAGAGAAGGACAGAGCTACAATAACAGTTTGGTAAAAGGGTCAATGTATTATAATATAAACTGCGGGTTGCATAGATACGAATACCTAGGGGCAGCTGACTCACCTAGTATATATAAACACACACAGTGCCTTCGTTTAATGCCAAGGCCACAACTGTCTCATATGCGTATCTGCCGAGAAAGCAGTGACCTCAGCATTATGCCACTGCGTAGAAGTGGCGCAGGACGTGTCAAGGGTACGTTTAACAGCTGAGAGTTGCCTGAATCTTTGCTTTGTCTTCGTCTTGTGAAGTGTTTCGACAATACGTGCGTCGTGTGTGATTTCCTTAGCAATGTTATTCTCTTATTAGTCCATGGAAATGTCTGACAACAAATTCCCGCTTGAATAGCGGGAATTTGTTACATACGATACTTAAGTGAAAACTGAATCATGTAGACAGGTTTTCCGGGTAGAGACACTGTGAGATGTTTGGTCAATTCATTTACATAAACGCTAAAACTAAAGCTTATAGGAACAATCACCACACTATAGACGTATTTGAGAACAATATAAAAGCAGAAATTATGAACATTACTCAAGAAGAACTTTCGTGTGAACGGTAATTTTATTCGACGATGTTGAGAATGTCTTCGCGCAGGTGGACATCACTTTCAACAACCTTACATATATGTTACTAATATTCGCGAGTAAGTAACGCGGGAGTTACGGAACAGAAAACCCCGCAGTGTAGTAGACTGTTTGCGAGCACGCATTCGCGCGATGCGCGGCCCCGGCATTAAACGAGGGCAGCGTATATTAATGGATAAAAGAATAAGCTTTTGTAAGAACAGTAGTTTGTAGAACAAAGCATAGAGAAAGTAATGTGAATGCATTATATCAGGTTATGTAACTCTTATAACAATCAATGAGCTATAGCTTATTTTTGCACATATGCTGTCTTGTTCTGTAAAATGTAAGCTCACTGTCACCGGCGATGTTCCTGTTTGGAACATAACACCAGTATATTCGTATGAAGCTACCGAAATTTCTCCCGATTCAATCACAGCGGATGACAAATGTTAATAGCTGAATGAGCAGGCATTGGAATACGAAATGCTAACTGTATAAATACATGTTGGCAAATTATAGCTAACGGCTCTCCAAACCTTCTTCACACCGGCGGACCATTTGCAATATCTAGTACATAATGTTTCCAGAGCCAAAAATGTATCCTATTTCAGAGCACAATCATAATGACTATCGAGTGAGGTAATTGGGCATGGCAACTTCATGTATATAAACCAGTTATTATTGCTTAGTATTGCAGATAGCTATTCATACAATAGCATGTCGAATTTGTGCCACACCTCGATGCAAAAGGGACATAATTTGTGTATCAGAAGTAACCTGGAAGGGAAATTACATCTACAGTAGACTATATTCCACATTTGGCAAATAATTAGTTGGTCTAATAAGTAATATACGAAAATACAGTGGTACGGAGTATAACCTAAAAATTAAATTAGTAGATATGTAATTAAAGGATTTTAAAACACAACATATGAAATTGCATTTAAAGTATTTACTAAAACAATAATAAACTAAGCGAGAATGACCTGCGGTAAACTGTGAGGCTGCATTCCAAAAATCCAAAATTCGATTCCTCGACCACACACTCTGATCTTGGGGTTTTCCGGTTTTCCCTGATCTGTAGGTGAATGCTGTGTTGGTTTCTCATCTACCAATATTTTCTTTCCATCATTTCCGTTTCATTCCGTTTCCTTCTCATCTTTCAGGTGTGTTTCTTGGTTTTGTGGCGTATGGCTGTGCCGGACAGATGGCGCGGATGTTTGCTTCTAGGAAAGAGTATTACCGTTAGACATTAGAGAGCTGCTTGGTTCACGGATAGTTCAACAACCTCTCTGGACAGCTTCACTAGCGGGAAAGGTCTTGAGTCAGGAAAGGTCTTGAGTCAGGAAATGTTAGGGACATATGTGCCACTCTGTGACCTGTGTGCCTCCGACCTGTAGCCTCCTTTATACCCTGTACCCTACAAAACAACAATCAACATGAGAGTTATGCATGCAAGATTGGAGAAACGCCAAAATGGGGAAATAGGAATTATTTTTAAAATCCAATTGTCTTCCACCCACTGTTCTACAAAGTATTGTTCTTCTTTTTACTCTGTTTACCTTCTCAGTTGCTGGGGCTTACATCCCCCAGAGTTACAAACGTGTGGCTGGCCTCAGACACCTGTCAGGGAGCATAGACCAGAGAGAACAGCCAGCATGGGTGATTAGCCCGAAGCCTTGTATAAGAGCGAGGAGGGAGATGAAATGAAATGGCGGTGAGTTGAATGAAAGGAAAGGTGATGATGGAGCATTTGGTGGAACGAATTGGCGGGGGAAACCGGACAACCCTCAGAAAATCCGTCCAGACACCGCATTGTCCACCACAAATCTCACAGGTGATTCCCTGGGATTGAACCGTGGTGAGAGGCGAGCGGCGCCGCCTCTACAAAGTATTCTTAGAAAAGCTTATCCTTTTACCTGCTTCAAGTTTATCGAGATTAAACTTTTATAAATGGTTTAATTACCCATTGGAATGCAGTGGACTTAGGCGAGAAAGTTAATATTTTAAAAGCGAATTGCAATGTGATGACTTATTTTCTCTTCTCGTTGTGTGTCCACAGACAAACACTGACCTATTACATTCACATTACTTTCTCTATTCACTCTTCCGCAAACTAATGTTACAAAATTTTATTTTTCTATCTACTTTTGTTGATCCAAATAAACTCTGAATTCACATTTGCACATTTGATCGTAGGATACAACAGGTAAATAGTCATATTTTTATTTTCTCTACTACTTAGCTAAATAGTGTAAGTAGAGGAAGTGCTGCATTCCATCCAAAAATTCGATACCGAGATTTCACGGAATACCCGCTTTGATACTCCCTAAATAAAAAAAGATTTTTAGAAAAAGTCCAGGTTTGAAATTCCGTACGCTTTGTATGACCACGAGTAAAAATGAATAGCAACTTTCCAGTTGAGAAACGCACAGGTATTTGAAAAGTCATGGTTAACTCCACAGAAGAATTTGATTTGAAGTACACAGTGTGTTCTAGAAAGTTATACTTTTTTGTATAGTAAGCTTTATTCTATGCTTAAGTTATAAAACTTCATTCAGAATGACGTGAACTCCACAGGATATTCACAAGAAAAATTAAAAAATATATTTTGTCATGCAAATATTTCAAACTTGCATTCGGTTTCTAGCCGGGCCGCAGACCGCGTATACGCTTAGTTCCCTTTCACTGCAATGACCTCGGCATTTTTCCGTTAGCGCACTAGTGGCGAATCATCCACTGAAGGTTGTGTTTATCAGCTGTGTTGTACTGTGTCAGTTGTTGCCTTCAGTTCGAGCTTTAAAGACTAGTGTTTGTCCGTTGTGCATCTCAAAAGTGTAAGCTTATTCAAAACATCCGTGTTGTGCATAAATTACATTATTCTTCCTTGTCCACTGAAACGTGTACCTAAAAATTCACACTTGAACTAAGAATTTTTATATGCGATAGATACTTAAGATCGAGGCATGTGGACAGATGTATAGGTAAACTTCAGCAGAAAATTCTCGATATTCTAATTCCAGGTAGAGAAGCTGTTGGATACCTGGCTATTACGTTTAGGACAACGTGAACCCTACGCTAAACTTAAGAAGCGAAAAATAAGTGTTCCTTACGGAGGAAAAACTTGAAATTTGTGTATAATTCGAACGCTCTCTACATAGAACTGTCAAAGATCTGTTGCACGGCAACTGGGTGTTTCTAAAACCTCTGTTCATAGAGCTGCTAAACTGTAAAATTGAAGCCCTACAGAGTGACTCTAGTTCATGAACAACAACCTCGTGATGGTGAAAAATAGTGAATCGGAATTTCATCCTAGGATACCAGAAATGTCTCAGTATAAATGGACACCACTTTCAACACAACTTATAACAAATTTAGTACCCATCCATGAATACGCGCGTCGTCCTCCGTGGACTAGTGGTACTGTGCTAGACTCTAGTTCCCGAAGTCGCGGGTTCAAACCCGGCGAATGGCGATGAATTTTTTTCGGGCGTAAAGGCCGTAGCATGGCTTCCTTCGGAAGGGAAGTAAAGCCGGTGGTGCCGTGTCGTAGATTTACGGCACTTAAAAGAAACTCAAGCCTGATAAAGAGGTCTCCGAGCAAAATTACCGGTCTTGCACGCCCAATATAGAATGGGACGCTAAGAACCACAGCAGTTATAGAGCGTTCATAAATTAAAACTCAACACGAATATGCGCGATCCGCGGTATGAGAATATGATGAACGCACTGTATCGTTACAGCCATTCTTGAGAGAGAAAAATGTGGTGATACATACACATGACTTGCTCTACTTCCTGACGTTTATTAATGGATATACAAACTATTACCAAATTAATTGTTCTTTCACACAAGGCATGTGTTGGTCAATGTTGTAAAGGTAGAATCAGACGACTGAAAAATTCAATGCCATAGCCGGGATTTGAACCACGGATCACCCGATCTCCGTCCGGTTGCTCTAAAACTGAGTTTCCATAGCAACATGCCGGGACGTATTAAATTCTCCAACTGATTTAGATTTTTTGCCAGTAAACCACAAGGATATCTTAAATTCTATTGAATTGACATTCCCCTATGGCGACTTACAATGTTGTAAGTACTTGAAATTCCGGGCTGCATAGTTTAAATCACTATTAGGTAAATTAAAATTAGATTTAAATTAATTCGATTAATTAATAGGCTAAAAAAATAATTTAAAAATACTTAAATTGAAGTTAAGTTAAATTAGAGCAATCGGACGGAGACCGGGTGATCCGTGGTTAAAATCTCGGTTATGGCATTGAATTTTTCAGTAGTCTCGTTATATCTTTTCAACCTATTCTTACTAAATCTTGTCTTTCTCTCTACTACATCTTTATCCAAATAAACCCTTCTAGAAATAGCTACTTACACATTTCGTTAGGATACAAAGAGAACAGCGATAGTCAAATGTTTAAGAACTGGACGCTATATGCTGGTCTTAAAATGCCATACAGTTCCCATGAAATTGCGACAAACAGCTGAGTGTTAAAATGACTTTAAGAATGACCAAAAAATGAACTATTCGAACCATTAATAACGGATATTTCAGAAATGGCTGATGCCACAAAATTGATTAATGGAAATAAATCGTGTATTTTAAAGAGATCTACATTTTTTGTTGTATGTTTTCGTACAGGGCTTAACATTTACCAGATATAAAAGATATACAAAATTCCTGCCGAATAAAGATGACTGCAAAAGATAATCTCAGAAACTTCAAGATATACGTTTTATTTGTCATGTAAATATCTTTAATATGTGATAATTTAATCAAAATCGTTAGCTATTTTTTAGAAAATCCAAATTTTCGAAAAACGTTCAATGTAAAGGGTAGTTGGGGTAGAGGGATTTCCTTTAAAATCTCCGCGCCGCATTCTCGGAAGATATTGAACATAAATACCAAGCTTGTTACTTATCCAACTTTTCGTTTTTGAGTTAATGCTGTTTACAGAAAAACACACGCAGGCCTTTTTCTAAAACGGCTCGTTTTGGATTTACGAAACCTCAAAACACATATTGCCGGTGAAATGCAATACTTTCCCTACTTACTCTACGTAGTAGAGAAAGTAGTAATTGAATTTTTTCCATGAAAACGGTAGTTTGGCGCGGATGGAATTTTCTTAAAAACCTTTGTGTCGCATATTTGGAAGACGCTGATCTTAAAAATCAGGTTTGGTATTTATAAGATATTTTTTCTGAGTTATGCTGTTCAATCTCAAACAGATGGACACACAAATATGGCCATTTTGATAAGTGCTTCTTTTTTATTCAGGGGACATCAAAACACATACCATTTGGGATGAAATCTCGATATCCAATTTTTGGGTGGAATAGAACATTTCCTTTACTTAATAGAGCTAAGCAGTAGAAAAAGTAAACATGAATAGCAACCCCTCCCCCAAAGACTATGTTACATATTGAAGCTATAAGGGGAAGGATTATAAATAAAACAAGTGTGAAATTGCTAAACTGGAATGCAGAGATAAAAAAGCATACCATAAATACCCACAACTCCCAGTTACTGAAGCTAGCTCAAAATACAAAACTATGTGGTGCTCATACATGACAGAAGAAGCTAGGAACGATGTATAGCATATTCTTTTAAAATCCCCTATTCTAAACAACTATTTCTTTAATTATAATCTGGTTTAAAAAAATCTCAATTTACACACCGAGGAGAAAGTTTAAATTCTGGGTGAATTGCATTTTAAGTTTTGCTTCATCTCCAGGTAGAGAGGTTTTAATAAGTAAACAGAGCAATCCTGTTACCGCAAGTAGCATAGGTGACGTCAGGTACCGTGACGGACACACTCCTCTCCTTCCAAACAGCCGGTTTTGTTTCGACTGTTCCATTTACTTGCGGCTTAATATGCACTAGTGGAGAACTGTGGCAAGATGTCTAGAGCATAGAAGCGTTTATACATCAGAATCAGCATCAATTGTGGTGGAATGCGGCAGGGAACACTTCAGCACAAATGGCAAAACCATAGATGTAACATAGAGCTCAAAAGACTTTAAAACATGTTTTAAACAACACTGTAATTCAATGAAACACAAATGTTGAAAAAATTTACCGTTTTTAGTACAATTTTATAGGAAGCCAGCCTTGCAGGCAGACATTGAAATCGCTATATTACATGGTTTAAACGGTCGTACAGCTATAAAAACCACATAAGACTTAAATATAAGATGTGGTGTATAATGACACTAAAATGTATGTTTATAAATGTTGTTATTTTTTGGCGTTTTTTCACAGATTGCCATTTTTTCTTAAAATCAGTTGAGTAGTTTTTGAGATTAGCCTACAAGCGTACATACATACATGCATGCATGCATACATACATACATACATACATACATACACTGACGTACTGTTTATATTGGTGATAAAATCTAGCCCCACCCCTACCAACGTGACCGCCTCTGCTTTTCGAACATAATTCTACCCACTGGATTGGCAGGTTACTTTACTTCCCCAACATATGACCGAACTGCCGAAGGGTAAAAATACAACTTAAACCTTATATTTTCATGCTACACCGACGTTTTCTGAATGCCGGTTTTCTTATTGCCATTTAGTATCGGCAACAACTTTAACCTTGTCTCCATGTCGCTAATGAAAGCTCGTATCTGTTGTTCAGTTTAAGCAAATACGCAAATAAATCTTCTTCACCACTTCCTCTACAAGGACGAATTATTTGTAACTGGTGTAGCCTTTCCTTCTCTCTCATACTGGTGGTATCCGAACAACCCTTTCATTTAATATAGATGATAAACATCGTTCATTGATTACCTGTTTTCCCCTGAATTGTTTTTCAGACCAGTCACGTAGAAAACTGATACCAGCCAAAAGTTGGTTACTTGAAGGTAGAAACCTTACAGAGAGGAACTCACTATGGTGATCCGGGGGAACGGATGACTTTTTTTATGCACGAGAGTGTACATACATACATACATACATACATACATACATACATATATCCATACTTACTTAATTTTAAAGTAAGTACCCTTTTAATATTTTGCTGCTGCAACGCTGCAGTCACGATTTTGAACATGTTCGATCACTTCTTTCATTCAATAGGCAGCCAGACGCAGCTATGAGCGATCGTCACTTTGTGTTTTCCTTTTGTTAGAGCGTATAAAATGTTTAAATCTGTGGAACGACCCGCCGATCGTGAAGCCAGATCAGTAATTATTAGTTTTTGTATGCGAGAAATGCTATGCCAGCAAAGATTCATCGCCAATTGTGTGAGGTTTATGGGGAATGAGGCAGTACTTTTAACACCTAAATAATTTCAGTCAAATTATATAATATGTAAATTCAATAACAGCCCGCCTTGAAGCAATATGCGTATGTAATAATTTGTAAAATGTATAAAATCATTGGATATGCTTATATTACTGTATCCATGTGTAATAATGTTATGTGAGTATATAAGTAATTTAATAATGTAGGAGCTGTTAGAATAATAAGTTAAACTTGCTAACAATGAGGTAAAATTGAAGTAACCTTGAGGCAATAATGAGTTTGAGAGTTTAAATGTTATTTGTGATTCTTGGAAGCATTAATGTAATTTTAGTGACAGTTTATAAAAAAATAACCAAACAACAACCAGAAAAAGCTTTAGTTAAATGCAAGTATTCTATTGGAGTAAAAGTAGCCAATCAGAGACTTGAAATACAGAAATTTACAAGTTTAGACGGTTGAAATCTAGTCAGTTGCCCGCCGAAAGCGTTACTAACCAGACGCAAAAAGTGTCCTCAAGAAATATAGTATGTATTCGTGTGGGACGAAAAGTAAGTTTACGTGTTAAAAAGTGTAATTAATTAATAAAAAGAATCTCTCACCTCTCTATATCAGTGAAGTGTTATTTTAGTCGTATCAAGTATTAATAAAAAGAGCGAAGTAAAATTATAATCTGCGTAAGCCTACATTCTTGTCGCATCACGGCCTGCCAAGATATTCATGTCTCTAAAATAATACTGACGCAGCCGAGGCAAACATAAATGTTAAATATTTAAAGAAACAGTTTAATTACAAAGTTAATATTTTTTTAAACTTGGGGAAAGGCCACCTGAAAATACATTTGGGGCGAAGGCTATCGGAAACTGTTTACTATACGTGTTGTTGCAACGAATTTTAAATTCGGCTCCCAAAAGTCGAAATACGATACAACTCCTTCAATACAAACTACCTCAAATCGGCTTTTCATACGTAGCAGCAAACAACGTAATAAAAACATACTTCTTAAAATTGACGCCCAAAGCGTGGTGCAAACTGCAATAACGTAAAGACAATAACTACTTCAGGAAATAATAATGAGTAACAATGCCCGGCCACGCGCACCCAAACTCCAGATGTGATTGCATCATTTGATTGGAAACAATTCGACTACCGTCCCTACAGTCTGGATTTGGCACTAAACAATTTTCATCCGTTTCTTCAACTGAAGATATTCCTTGTGTAAAAAATGTCAACGATGATGTGAAACTAGAAGAGCAGGCTTAGTTTTCATAACAAACGGCATCATTCTTTAACGACGGCATACAAAAACTGGTTTTTTCGTTACCACAAGTGCCTAAATAACGACAGTGAGGATGTGGAGAAGTAGTGTAATGTGTAAAGTAATGAATGATGATAAAGATTTTGGAAAATAATGTTGTGTTATTTTTCTTAAAAAAATTATCGTAGTTAGTTTAAAAGCACGCCTCATATATAATATACATTTTCTCTCTTCATATTATTAGTGTAGATTTAATTCTGCATGTATATAATTCCTATTGAATGAGAGGACGTTACCTATGCAAGTACTCCAACCTGTTGGATAATTTTTGCACTATTACAGTTTTAACATCTGTTAATTTTAGCTGAATAATTATGTAGTACAGTTCCTAAGTTCCCTGTTACAGTATTAATCAGTGATCTGTGTACATGGCTGACATGCTGTAATTTCAACGCAGGCTTACCAAATCAGCTTCCAAATCCTGCTGTATCTGCGGTCTCAAGACATTAGTGGTGTCCTCTGTCCTCCAGCTACTGATCAGCTTAAGATCCAGGAACCCAAGGGACGCCTTTAATGTACATACTCCCGCTTATTTTAGTCCCAAGAGATTTGGGGATGGGTCGGTAGTCTTACTGGAGCTTTATCGATCTAGTGGCACAGGTATACAAGGAAATATGTTCTCCAATATTTTGAAGTGTTACGAGACATACGGATTCTCCAATTCTCACCGCCTTCTTGTCCGAAGATTCACCCCGCCCCCTCGTATGGCGAGCAATGTATAGCGCATCAGACCTCGATAAACTTGAATTGCCTCTTCTTCGATATTGGAGATTTTCTCCTTGGAGGGTAAAGCATCTTACATCGGCATTCCCAATCAAGCCCTCGTGCCAGAAGATGGGGAAAAACAGAAATGGAAGCAGATGCTCCTTGCCGTTTTGGGGCTACGATAATGAGCAAATGGAGGAAATACTACAACTTGGATAAGTTTGGTAATATTAATTTTCTTCGTTCGTTCTCATTTCGAATTCTCAGTTTGCTCTTTATTTCTGTTGTCTCTTCATATGTGTTAATTCTGAAAATGTTCTTTCTGCTTATGTTTACGATATTCTACGGGATATTAATAAATTATGGGAACAAAATACGCATATCATGACAATGAAAAACGTCTGCGAATGTGTTCGGAAACGGTCATTCGTGTGATTTTACTTAACGCCAAAAATAATATTTGTATAGGATAGTTAATAACCTATATTTCATCCCGAGGTCGTGGGTTCAAACCCGGTGGAGTGTGATGGATTTTTTCTGGCGTAAAAATCTTTGCATGGCTTCCTTCGGAAGGAAGTAAAGCCGGTGGTCCCGTGTCATATATTTACGGCACGTAAAAGAACCTCAAACCTGATAGGGGCCTCTGAGCAAAATTACCGGTCTTTCACGCCCAATATAGAATGGGAGACTAAGGACCATAGCAGTTAAAGAGCGTCCATATATAAAATTCAATTTAATTTAATTTACCTATATTTAATGTCAACTAGAACATCCAAATACACCACAACTGTCATTCACCCATTCTTAAATCCTGGAAATACCTGGCTGACAGTGACATAATTTTATTTTATTTGACACTTTGGCCACCGGACGGCGGTTCGTGCGCCGGTACATCTCAACCCCCGCCGAAACAGTTATAACATCCGCGCACCGCCTCATTGCCCATAGTTACAATTACATTTACAGTGATAATAAGGACGTACCGTATCTTAAGATATGTTGGAAAGATGTCCTCTGCTCTCACATTTCTGGCATCTCCAAAATTTTTCATTCACACTCGAGAGTTTATTATCCGAATTTGACTGAATTTCTCGCCTGACGTTTTCTTTTAATTCCTCCAATGTTGGGGTTTGTTGCATGTCCCTAATTTTTCACGTGATCATCAGTGTCGGGTAAATTTCTGTAATTCGATTTTGCAAAATATCAGTGATAGAGTAATTGATCCACGCTTAAAATTCTTCTTTGGCGAAGCATGGTTCCATGGTTATGTTCCGTCATAAAATAACAGATACTGAATCGCAGGGAAATCCGATTTTGCACCGTAGATTCCCTTGCATGACGCAAAAATTGTCTTGTGCTCTGCAATAAATGCACACAGAATAATAGGCCTATATTTTCTGAACAAACAAAAATGCAAAGAGGTGCAGGAGTGACTTACACCGTGTTTTCAACAGCAGACCGACGTTATATGCTAGTCTGTGTTTTTCCATCAAGACTTTGCTACTGCGCATACGGTGATGAGTCATAAGGTTAATAGGAAATTTTTGAAGATAGGATAATTTGTAGAGTATTATGGCCCTCAAAATCACCTGATTTAAGCGACTGCGATTTTCATCTTTGGAGGAATCGGCAACAAACCCCTTAAATTGGAAGAGCAAAAAGAAAACATCAGGCGAGAAATTCACTCAAATTCAGATACTGAACTCTCGAACTATATTCAAACTGGACGTAATTCAGACCTATACGAACGCATGCACAGATCCAAGAAGGCGAGCAACCGAGATTCAATTCTGGGTCCTCTGCCAGTCCAACCTGGCAAAAAAGGTTTAGATGAACCAATGTGTATTTTACATTATGGAAATGTGTCTCCGTGTGGAGGTTTTGCGGCTGCGCCGTGTGTTTAAGATGTTTTGTAAATAAATGAGAATTCAGGGTATTTAAATTGCTTTCAACGTGAAACTGTGTTAATTCGAGAAGATGGTATTAGGTGGTATCCAAACAATTCAGACACACTATGGTAAAGGGTGGTGCAGATAAAAGTGGCCCATCTCCCGTTTGAATGCAAATGCGATATTTTCGTTGTGCATTAATATAAATTTCTGTTAAAATGGGTCATTACAACTGAATCCAGCTACAGTACAACAATGAGAAATTTTATGCAATATAAATAATCCATAGTTGGCGTAGATAAGTGATCAATGTAACTGTACAGACTAAATTCAGACAAACGAATTGCTGAAACGGACTTGCCATTTATTGAAGATGCTGGCAGCGGTCCCCTGTAGCATCAATACTCAGCCGTGCACGTCTAACCATATTTGGATACACTCGATATAAAGTTGCGATATTGGTGGCGGCAACTTTATGGCTGATGTGTTTTATTCTTGTATTGTTAGTGGATTTGTTTCATAGACATTGCTCTTCAAATATCCCCACAAGAAAAAGCTGCACGTGCTAGATGCGGGGAACGCTAGGACACACGTGTTTGCTAACAGTTCGTTCCCTGAGAAAACGCCATGGACTCATTCGTTAATCGAACCTGTTTTCACATATGCTTCCACAATTTGATTTTTACTTTCTCAACTACGTATAGTAAGCAGGGGAAGTATTGTATTCCACCGAAAAATTAGATACCGAGATTTCACCGGAAATACATGTTTTGTGACCCCCTGAATCCATAAAAAAAGCATTTTTGGAAACATGTCCGTGTGTGTGACTGTGAACAGCATAACTCAGAAACCGAACAGTCGATAAACACCAAACTTGGTATTTAGGTTCAGTATCTTCCAGAGAAGCGACACGAAGGTTTTCCAGATTAGGCTTTACATGGAACATTTTTCAAAAGTTTAATAATATCAAAAATGGCTCTAACGATTTTGATTAAAATATCATATGTTTAAGATATTCTCATGACAAATGAAATGTATATTTTGAATTTTCTCCGAATGTCTCCAAAAGTATTCTTTATTGTGAACGACTTTTGCATAACTGGTAAAACATAAGAGATAGAGAAAATTTTACTATATAAAAATGTAGATCGCGTTAAAATACACAATTTATGTCATATACATTTTTTTTGTACGGTGAACTATTTTCGAGATATTGCTTGTTATTCTCTTAGATTTTCCAATACTTATACTTTTTCTCAAATTCGTTATTCATTTTTTTTGTCCTTGTAATGCAAAGAGAATGAAATACTCCACATAACAACCACTTCTTAAAATATTTGACTATCGCTTAAAGCCTAGCAATTCCCGTTGCATCTACAAGAAAATTAGCAATAAGATTAACATCTCGATATCTCGATTAACATGAAGCATATGGAGAATAAGCGTTTGTAAAAATAGTTTGTAGAAGAGTAGAGAAAGTCATGTGAGTGTGACACATCAGATTTTTTTCTTGTACGGAGAAAGTCATTTTCCAGAATGCGAACAGCAAATGGTGAAATAAACTGAAATGCTGACCAGGGTTGGCAATATTACGAAATTTCTGTAAAAACTGAACGATGGATAAAGAGCATATTTGATGAATGACGGATATTTTGACGGAAATTATTATGAATCAGTTTACATTTGAGTGAATTTTGCTGGTTTTGGTTTGCTGTTGTATTTTCTTTGGAACAATTCTTTACATATACAAGTCTTTATTTGTATGTCCCTCCGTGCATGGGCCATGATACATTTACAAATTTCTTGTATGGCATCACAAGTAGTTAGTAAGTGCCTCAGAGTGTTTCATCGTTCTGCCTAAGGTACAGATTAGGTTATCATATCCTCAAGCCTACTTAGGTCCTATGGTTACCTATTATACGTTGAAGTAGGTGTTTTGTTTTTTTATTTGCCCCACTTTTGGGGCGTCAATTTGAAGTAGTTTGTATTGAAGGAGTTGTATTATATTTCAACTGTTGGGGAGCCGAGCTTGAAATAGTTGCAATCGCACGTATAGTACCCGGTTTCCGGTAGCCTTCGCCCCAAGTTTAAAAATATTAGCTTTATAATTTGACTGTTTCTTTAGATATTATATATTTATGTTTGCCTCGGCTGTGTCAGTATTATTTTTAGAGACATGGAAGTCTTGGTAGGGTTGTGGTGCGACTGAAAAATGTAGACTTACACAGATTTTAAGTTTTAATTCACTACTTTTTATTAATCCTTGACACAAATTAAATAGCACTTCACTGATATAGAGAGCTGAGAGATTAACTTGCACTTTGTAACACGTAAACTATTCTCGTCTCACACAAATACGTATAACATTTCTTGAGGACACGTTTTGCGTCTGTTTAGTAACGCTGTCTGAAACCAACTGAATAGATTTCAATTGCCCAAACCTGTAAATTTGTGTGTTTCAAGTCTCTGATTGGCTAATCCTAGTCTAATAGAATACCTTCATTTAACTAAAGCTTTTTCTGGTTGTTGATTGGCTATTTTTTTAACTATCTCAAAATTTACATTATTACTGCTCTAATAATGACTAAGTATTATTAAACTTCCTTGCTCAATATTGCCTCAAGGTGACCTCATTGTTTCCTCATTGTTAGCAACTTTAAACCTATTTCTCACACCTCCTACATTATTAAATTACGTAATATATTCACATAACATTATTAAACATGGATACAATAATATAAACATTTACAATGACTGTAATATACACTTTTTAGATATTGTTATATACACATATTGCTTTAAGGCGGGCTGTTATTAAATTTATATATTATTTGATTAGACTGAAATTATTTAAGTGTTAAAAATACTGCCTCAACCTACTGACGTTTCCGATAACTTAAGAGGAATGGATGCTATTTATTAGCAGCGATTGTAATCCAAAATACTTATATTACTTCAATTTGTGTATACGATCTCAGATTCATGGAGATAAACAGTTAAATCATTGTATGCATGCAGTGCATCAGCCCAGTGCATCATTAAGAAAATATGCTTTTACTCTGCTTTTTATTTTTATTTAAAATACTATTTTGTTGATCCGACGGGTAAACATACGAGTGATATGTTTTAATTTTATTTTTACTTTACGTGAAAATACTTTCTCCACTTAATTTTTCTACTACGTATAGTAATTAGGGAATCATTGCATTCCACTAAAAAATTCTATTCCGAGATTTCATCGGAAATATATGTTTTGAGGTCCCCTGAATCCAAAAAAGCACCTTTAGGAAAAGGTCCGTGTATGTGCCTGTGAACACCATAGTTCAAAAACGAAAATTCGGATAAATAGCAAACTTGGTATTTAGGTTCAGTATATTTCAAAGATGCAATACGAAATTTTTCAAGAAAATACCCCACCTTAGACTACCCTTTACATGGAAAATTTTCCGAAATTTTTTATTTTCTCAAAAATGACTAAAGATTTTTATTAAAATATCATATGTTTAAGATATTTTCCTGATAAATGAAATGTATATCTTGAATTTTCTGGGAAGGTCCCCAAAAGTCCTCTTCATTATAAATGGCTTTTGCATAACTTGTAAATCTTAAGAGAAAGATAAAAGGTGTTGGGAACGCTGATGCTGACAGAAGAATGACAACTATCAATTATTCATATTACATAAAATTGTCCATTGTTATATTGCAGCTCAGTTCAATTTTAACAGAAATTTATGGTAATACATAACGAAAATTTCACATTGGCATTCAAACAGGAGACAGGCTACTTATATCTGCGCCAGCCGTACTTGGCCTGCCAATATAATATAATATATAATAGAAAGTGTAATAATTATGGCATTCGACAAAATTGGAGATGGAGAGCAAAATTAACAATTTAAGAATAAATAAGAAAGAAAAATATCACTATCAATGCTATTGTAACGAAGCTTGTGAGTTGCGCGACAGACACGAAGTATAATCGCTAGACTACTGCAAGGGAATGAAAATGAATGTGACACAACTGTATAAGTCTATACACACAGTGCCGTGAAAAAAGTCAAAAGACAGTTATGTGATATAAACAGGCAGGAAATAGAATCTGAATATAGACAAAGATCAATATTGGAGCTACAAAATGAGATAAGAACTAGGTGGGGTAAGGAAACATATACTTTGTAATTGGGTATAAAACAGAGGACGGGAATACATGGCTTAGGTTGTTAAGGCGAAAAGCTCGCAAGATTGTTGATGATGATGGCAGGAAGATTTGCCCATTATGCGGGGAACAGGAAGCCTGGACGCATATTTTGGCAGCATGCGTGCAGACGGAGGGTATTAGGAAAAAGTTATTACCGGAAGTATTTTTGGCTTCCAACAGACGGAGGGCAGCATGCAGGAACTTGATTCTAAACAGCCAAAACTGGCCAAGCTTGGGCACATACTTAATGGAGTACGTGTACTAAGAGATAAGGTGTTTATATAAGTTTTCTTTAAATGTATGTGATGCTTGAGCGCGCGCGTGTGTGTGTGTGTGTGTGATTCACAGTGTTTTTTTCAATTTTATATGTATTTATATAGGGTGGTGATTATAAAAATAGTTGTTTTTTGGACGATTCTGCAAGTCTTGTGTACAGACCAGGTATTTTTTTAGAGAGCATGTACGGTCTTATGACCCATGCAACTGTGTTATGCAATTAATGTAATACTAAGTACTTAATAAATACTACTACTACTACTACTACTACTACTACTACTACTACTACTACTACTACTACGACTACGACTACCCAGCGTATAGTACAGTAGCTCCCCTGGCACACAAAAGTTTGGAGATTTATTATAACTTGGTTTGATTACACGTAGCCGTAAAACGTTGAATTTATAAATTTGTCACACGCCGTGTCTCCTAACGATTCAAACGAATGCCAATTTATGCCATTCCATTATATACTTTTCTTATATGGTATTTCTTCCAAACCGTATGCAGTACTTAGTGAAATGATGTATAGAAGATTAGCAGATATAACATTTGAATTAGACAGGTAATATATACCCTGTGAAATTCCAGACATTTTCAGTCCTCATTGGTATTTGAACTGCAGATTTCTTGAAAGAGCCTCAATTGTATCTCGATTCACTAATATGGTCATCATCCCATATCTGGTCGCTGCAGGTTTTGCATGTTCAGTCCCGTTCCTCGCTTAGAACATTGTTTATCACAGAACTCATGGTACTAAATATTAAATCTGTGATTTATGTAATAGAAAACATTTGTTTACTGTCAAATTGTCTTCTGCTAATTTTATTTTCTTATGGCATATTAAAACCTCTTACAACATTTCCTTGTAGTTGTTCTCTCTATTCTCATAATTTCCCTTATAGATCCTGAGAGTGTCGTATTTCTTTAAGTATAATTCCTATGTTTTAAATCCAGTCGTTTGCTCTCGTTAAGGAGACTGGGAATGCCCTATCCTACCAATGTTGAAATTCGAATCTTAATACACGATATTCGCATCCATTGATCGAAGCTAATTGAAATCTTAATTCCATGTTCATGAAACTTTTATAAGGAAATATATGATCGCATCATGTTGAGCTGCAGTAGTGAAATGTTATTTTTACGCTTTTGGTCATTTTAGACAAAAATGTATCCAGAATTTTCGTGGGAAAATCTGTTCTAATTAATTTATGAAAACAATTTTGTATTGAACCTTGTAACATTGTATCAGCAAAATATGTTCTAATTACCGAGCGGGATTGCTCAGGCGGCAAAGTTTGTGACTTGCATTCGGGAGGCCATGAGTTTGATTCCTTTGGCCGACCTATGGATTTTTTCGGGGTTTCCCGTGGTCTCTAGACGAATGCTGAGAAGGTTCATTACATCCCCCAAATTTTCTGTTCCTCCATTTCACTTCACCTTTCATCTGCTTGACTGTTTCAGGGTTGCAAATGTTGGCCGCAGTCTCGGCGTTGCATGGGAGGGAAAAAGGATGCTTTATGTAAAACTTCGTCCCCATGAGGGGGTCTATGAGTCCAGGGGAGGGGAGCTAGTTGTATCAACTTCCATTCGGGCAATTTTAGCCTGTAAACTATAGGCAACCTGCCTTCTGTCTCCTCTCCTTCACCCCTCCTTCCTGGGGCGCCCCGTCAAGAGCTTAGGCATAAACGATTTTTCCTAGGTATAGGTGTTAAGACCCCTTCCGCTCCTAGTCCTAGATATATTCCAAGTTCACTAGTTCCTAAGAAAATGTGACATCTGCAAAGAAAAATCTTAGTTTCGTGAAACATTTGTGTATTCACTTATCCCAAGTAATCATTTTCAGTGCAGCTATTACTTCCAATACCAATATAAAATGGAATCAATCTCACCAACACAGGAAATCAAAATTCTATAGGTTTTTTTTAGTAAATTAACTGTTCAGAATTGTACCCAAACATTTTTTTTTATAGTTTTATGATTTCATTCCCCAAAATCATTACTTAAAACATAAGTTTAGAAGTAACTAGCACAGCAATAGTATATTCATTGAAAGCTAACATTTTTAAGTAAAATAATCGGTAATTTTCTTTCCAAGTGCCTTAAGGTTTATAAACCTATGCTCTCCTTCTTTCTTGGTTTATAACATATCCTGATGTACATAATGTGCTAAAATTAGGAACACTATTATTTATGTAAGGTAATTATTTTATGTTGCATTTTTGCATTTACAGGAGCTTTTCATCTTCGTGTAACACTTTGTAAACTTTTCTATTTCTATTAAAGAATGCACCATTTTATAATTTTTTTCTTTATGGGCGCATAATAATTTTATTAGGTAGGTGGAGAAGTATTGTATACCCCTAAAAATTTGGTATCAAGATTTCATCAGAAAGGCATATTTTGAGCTCCCCTGAACTCAGAAAAGCATTTTAAGGAAAAAGTCATTAACCAAAAAGTTGAATAAATAACAATTTAGTGTTTAGGTCCAGCATCTTTAAAGAATCTAACAGGAACGTTTTGAAAAATATTACCCCTTAAACCTGTTCTTTACCGGCAACAGTTTTTGTTATTTATTACTTTCTCAGAAACATCATATGTTGGACTAATGAGGAATAAAATGTGTATCTTAAATTTTCACCTGTAAAAATCTCGTAATTCTGCCTAAATCACTATAAAAACACAAGATACAGAAACTTCATAAAAATATAGAGCTTATTAAAGTATACAGTCTCCATAAAATGCTTGTAGGTTTAGTCATTTACGAGCTATTTCCTGTAATTGGTTGGCATTTTCCAGTATTTAAAGCTACATACTAGCTTTCCGATAACATCTAACATGATTAATAATTATTTCTTATGAATATTTTCATAACAGATATGAAATTAAATATAAAGCCAGAGGAAATCCTATGATTGTGACGCATTCGATTTTTTATTACAAACAGCCTTTCCAGCTGAAGCCTCCGGCTTTCTATTTTTAAATAAAAGCCGAACATCTGACAACGAAAAGCACTGAAGGCATTTTTAGAATTACCGGTTGAATGAACCGCATGGGCGCTACTGCTAGAGATTAAAATATAAACAACAAATACTGTAATTCAGCATATTATTTCCACTGCAACATATTAATGTGGTATAATTTCATTGTATAGAAAACGACACCAAACAAGTGAGTTTCAGATAACTACGTAATGACACATATCATTGGCCTTTCAGCCAATGTAAGGTCTCATTAATGCCTTATTCACCAATCGAATCGAGCTTAATCGATATTCGCACTCAACATATCATTAGCCAATGACACAGTATGCTAGTCGTTGGCTAATCAAATCCGTACTAGGCTTATAGTAATTCATCTTCGATTACTACACTGATATCTAGGGCCCGGGTTTTTAGTTTTAACATATATTTTTCCTCGATATTTAATTAACACATTCCCACTTGTTGGAGCAGAATATGCGAATTTTATTACACCTAAAAAAAATCTGATGTGTTACACTCACATGAATTTCTCTACTCTTGTGCAAACTATTTTTATAAACGCTTATTCTCCATATGCTTCATGATAATCGAGATGTTAACCTTATTGCTAATTTTCTTGTAGATGCGAGGGGAATTGGTAGGCTTTAAGCGATAGTCAAATATTTTAAGAGGTGGTTGCTAAGTGGAGTATTCCATTCCCTTTGCATTACCAGGACAAAAAAAATGAATAACGAATTTGAGAAAAAGTATAAGTATTGGAAAATTTAAGGGAATAACAAGCAATATCTCGAAAATGGTTCACCAACAAAAAAATGTATATGACATTAATTGTGTATTTTAACGCGATCTACATTTTTTGTGTAGTAAAATTTGTCTTTTTCTAATGGTTTACCAGGTATGCAAAACTCATTCACAATGAAGAATACCTTTGGAGACATTCCCAGAAGATTCGAAGTATACATTTCATTTGTTATGAAAATCTCTTAAACATATGATATTTTAATCAAAATCGTGAGAGTCATTTTTGAGAAAATTAAAATTTTCGAAAAATGTTCCATGTAAAGGGTGATCTGAGATGGAGAGATTTTCTTGAAAACCTTCGTGTCGCATCTCTGGAAAATACTGAACCTAAATACCAAGTTTGGTGTTTATCCGACTGTTAGTTTCTGAGTTATGCTGTTCACAGACACACACACACGGATATGTTTCCAAAAATGCTTTTTTTGGATTCAGGTGGTCTCAAAACATGTATTTCCGGTGAAATCTCGGTATCGAATTTTTGGGTGGAATACAATACTTCCCGTCCTTACTATACGTAGTAGAGAAAGTAAAAAACCTAAATGGGGGGTTGACACCTAAAATAACCTAAATAGCCGTTTTTCATTTCTCGAAATGAAGAATATTATTTTTGGATTGAAACTACTGTAAAATTGTTTCCACTTATAGCCAGTAGATAGTTCAGGTTACTACAGTTAAACGCAGCACATGTGACGTGGTGACACCTGGATACAGCTGATAGAAGGTCAGGAGGAAAGTACTTGGCTGTCTGCTGTCATTTACTATGCCGAGCACTTAAAAGACGTTAAAAATGTCGTTAACGAATTGGATGAAACAGAAGCTTCCTGCATTGCCAAGCCAAATAAATCCCGTAAGTGCCTCACTCTTACCGCTTCCCTTGCATACATTGACACATTTTTGTGTTATACCAGAAGCTACAACTTTGCCACCGAAAGATGCTCTAGATATCATTGGCAATGTTTCCAGTAAAGAAATACCTGGATCAGTGGGAGTTGTATGTTCTTCGAAGTTGCAGAAGATTCAACGAAATCCTGCTTTTGAAGATATGAAAATCATTAATTCAGTATTGCGGCGAGAAAAGTATACAGGAGAACTACCCCTAGTACCTGCTGCACTGGCACCTATGTTCTACGCTCCAACGACGTAATGTTACGTGATGATAAGAAATAATTTACGCCAGAAAATTTCAGAATGTATGTATGTAACTGCTGAAATGCCAAAAAAATAAATCTTTCAAGTAAGTACCAGAAAATCAAAATTATTGATACCTGTATTGACCCGCTAAGCAAAACATAAAAAAACAGATATTTTAATCAAGGGAAACCTAAAAAAACCTATTTTAAGCATAGAAGAAACCTAAAATGAAAGTTTTTTCCACCTAAAACCGGGTCCTACTGATAAACCTCTCAGTTGACAAATAAAATATATATATTGAAGTTTCTTGGAGTAGCCTATGAAGTCCGCTTCATTCGGAAGGAATTTTGTATAATCTTATGCAACTGTTAAACGTTAAGGCGATAGATAAAAATGGCGGTGCACTTGTTTTTAATTTGTATGAATGCAGTGAGCGAGATCACGAGGCTGTGACTATAATAATAGCAACTGAAAATGCCCCGCTTTGGAAATCAAAACATTGGTAATATAAAAGCAGCTGTAGATAACTTAACGCCAGAACGGTGGAATCAATTTTCAGAATTCTGTATGGACATAAATTATAAAATTGACGGCTCAGTTAGCGACAAAGACACTGTTTTCATTTTAAAGGAATAACAAACATGGTTGCAATAAACTAGGTAAGTTCATAATAAGTCTTTCGTGTGATTATCTAACCGAGTAACACTCGTGCTATTAGTTTTACATGACAATTTGATCTTGGTTTCAAACTCGTGTATTCTTTCATAGGATAGTTATTTCGACTTTCTCGTCCTTCGGTATCGAAATAATTCTCGTGAAAGGAAGCATTCGTTAACTTCAATTAAATTGGCGTTAAACTATCCGCACTAGTGCTACTACTTTTAATAGTTTTAAAGCATTGCATACAAAAACTGAGTTTTTTTATCCTAATTAATTTTACTTTATTTACTGTGTGTAGTAAGTAGGGAAGTATTGCATTCCACCCAAAAATTCGATTTCACTGTAAATATACGTTTATTAATAAACTAAACTAAAATATACTATACTATTAATATACTAAAACAACATGAAAAGGTGTATTTGTGTATGTGAACAGCATAACTCAAAACGAAAAGTCAGATAAACTCAAAACTTAGGTTCAGTATCTTCCAAAGCTGAGACACGAAGATTTTGAAGAAAATCCCCCCATACCAAGTACCCTTTCCGCTGGAAAAGGTTTTGAAGTTTTTTATTTTCTAAAAAATGCCCTTAACGGTTTTAACTAAAATATCATATCTTAAAGATAATTAGGTGACAAATAGAATGTATATATTGAATTTTATGGGAATAAACTTTGAAGACCTCTTCATTTAGACGGAATTTTGTATAGTCTTGTATAACTGGTAAGCGTTAAACGTTAGACGAAAAGGTATTACACAAGAAATATAGATCTCAATAAAACACACAATTTATTTCAAATAAAATTTTATGTATTCAGACATTTCTGAGGCATGTTTTATTAATGGTCCCAGTTGTTCATTTCTCTGGCCATTCTTTAAAATTCTTTCAACATTCAGTTGTTTCTCGCGATTGCATGGAAACAGCATGGAATTTTAAGGACTTTGTATCTACAACAAAATGTGTAATTTAGCTATTTCTGCAAAGGTTTACTTGGATTTAAACGTAGTGGATATAAAAATAAGCTTTAGTAAGAATAGTTCGTATACTCACTAATAAACGATAGGGGTTGGAGAAAGTGTTGTGTATGTATCACAATAGATTTTTTTCTTAGGGATTTTAATTAATCGTTCAAATTCATGGTTGTTGTTGTTGTTAGATAATTTTTTCCGGAACTTCAGTTTCTAAATAATTAGCATAATAACAAACAACCTCAATTAATTTATCGAAAAATATCAGCACTCGTGGTAGTACGGAATTATTTGTTGTGCACATATCTTAAGCACGCGGATTTTAATAAATATCGCACCTTTGTATGGTACTGAACATAAAATACCAAGTTTGGTATTTTTCCGTATTTTCCTTTGAGTTATTCTGTTTACAGAAACACACCTTTTTACTTCATTTACTGCTTATCTGTTAGTAAGCGTAGAGGAAGTATTGCGCTCTAATGAATATTTCAATATCGAGATTTTAACGGAAATACACGTTTTGGGGTTCTCTGAATGACACCAAAAAAGCTTTATTAGAAAACGTCTGATGTGTGTGTGCGTGCATGTGTGTGTGCGTGCATGTGTGTGTGTGTGTGTGTGTGTGTGTGTTGTGCGCATGCGGAAATATCGTTGCATATTCTTGAATTTATTACAATTTATTAAAATTCGACTCATCATTACTCGCATCACAAAGGCACTTGATGTTAGTGACCATAGCAGTAGTACTTTGAAAGGAGTCGTCCTTCCATCCTCAGCTAAAGCTGTAAAATTTATTAATAGAAATTCACCCTAATTGTTTCAAATTAAAGGATAATGCATTTCAGTGCTTCGTCTTAAACTTGGCCTGGGCTGCTTAGCTTATTAATTAACATTCTCTGTCAGTGGTCAAACCATGATCGTTTAATCTCAAGAGCTTGGAAGGCTGGTGACGTATCTAGGAAATGTTTCATTTTTAACGACCCCCATGAAAGAAGTTAATGTTCTAAAACTTCCGTTTGTTATCTGCGCATGTATTTACTTATTTTATCAATACTAACGCTGCAATATGAAACATAGAACTGTAGTTATCTTTTTACACATAATATTTTAATTTTTTATTCTTTTTATGTTCTCTATCACAATATGCAATGGGTAGAGACATGTGTCTGTTTGTGAATAACATAACTCAAAAAAGAAATGGTATTTAGGTTGAGTATATTCCAACGTTGAGATAAGATTTTCAAGAAAATCCCCGCCAACCAAATTACCCATGTTATAATTACTAGCGAGGAGCACTGTCTCCTAGGTTTTGGGCAGCTGAATTGCAAAGGGGTTTGAGGAGGATAGCAATGTGATCAGTATGGCAAAGAGCCGAAGCAAAGGATAGAAACATAAGAAATGGTGGCAAAAAGACTAATAGACATCATCCGACAGGAAATAGAATCGGATTTTAAAATTAAACCTTCTCTTGACTTGACCTTCCCAATGAAATAAAATTGAATTGGGGTAAAGAGGCATATATACTTAACTTAGGAAGAGGGGAAAGATCAGGAATGGCATGGCTTAGACTGGGAGGCTAGAGGGCAGGAAAATGACTGACGATTCCGGCAGAAGAATCTGCCCATTCTGTGGTTTCGATAGAAATTGCGTACATAGCTTGGTGGAATTGGCACAGTGAGAGAACTAGTGAACAATTACCTCAAAGAAAAATTCTTACGTCCTGCTAGAAGGAGATTGGCATGTTGGAATCTACTGGCTGACTAGAGGAACTGGCAAAACATGGGTAATTTCTTGGCAAAAGTGCGTGAAGCTAAGTCAGATTTGTTCAGTTAGTCAGAGATAATTAATCTTCATTTTTCTTATCTTCTTGTCTTGTTTTATTTTCTCAAAAATGTGTCTTAACAATTTTGTGTAAAGTATCTTACATAAAGGAGATTTACATGAAAAATCTGATGTGTTACTCTCACATGACTTTCTCTACTCTTGTACAAACTATTTTTACAAACGCTTATTCTCCATATGCTTCATGTTAATCGAGATATCGAGATGTTAATCTTATTGCTAATTTTCTTGTAGATGCAAGGGGAATTGGTAGGCTTTAAGCGATAGTCAAATATTTTAAGAGCTGGTTGCCATGTGGAGCATTGCATTCTCTTTGCATTACCAGGACAAAAAAATAACGAATTCCCATTTGAGAAAAAGTATAAGTAGTGCAATAAGAGAATAACAAGCAATATCTCTAAAATGGTTCATTCAAGAAAAAAATGTATACGATATAAATTGTGTATATTAATGGTATCTACATTTTTGTGTAGTAAAAGTTTGTCTATCTCTTATGGTTTACCAGTTATGCAAAAGTCGTTCACAATGAATACTTTTAGAGACATTCCCAGAACATTTGAGATATACATTTTATTTGTCATGAAAGTATAAATATGTTTGATATTTTAATAAAAATCCTTGGAGGCATTTTTGAGAAAATTAAAATTTTCGAAAAATGTTCCATGTAAAGGGTAATCTGGGGTGGGGGAATTTTCTTGAAAACCATCGGGTCGCATCTCTGGAAGATACTGAACCAAATACCAAGTTTGGTGTTTATCCGACTGTTCGTTTCTGAGTTATGCTTTTCACAGACAGACAAACACACACGGACATGTTTACAAAAATGCTTTTTTTTTATTTATGGGACCTCAAAATATATTTCCGGTGAAATCTCGGTATGGAATTTTTGCGTGGAATACAATACTTCCCCTACTTACTATACGTAGTAGAGAAAGTAAAAATAAAATCCATGTTTTAAATGTCCTGGAAATTTCCAGTGAAGTCCTCTTCATTCCAAAGGAAGTTTGTATAGCTTTGTATAATTGGTAATTCATAAGAGGTACACAAAAGCGTATTACACAAGAAATTTAGTTGTTTTCGAAAGACATAATTTATTTCAAATAGATTTTTTTATGCATGAGCCACATCCAAAGTACCCCTTATCGGTTTGAATTTTTAATAGACTTGTCACTTATTCAAAGTTCTGCAGCTGTTCAGTTGTTTCTCGCGATATCATATAAAGAGTATAGAATTTGATCACCATAATATAAGCAATTACTTTTAAACACTTGAATGTTGGTTCCGTTTTCTCTATTTCCAGTTTCTGCAAGGGTTTGTCTCGACTAACATGAAGTATATACAAAGATAAGCTTTTCTAAAAATAGATTGTAGTAGCTATAGAAGTGTACAGATTAGTGAGCAGAGAAATCTGTGTGAATGTATCACATTTGTATTTTAAGATACGGTTCATAGAGGCATAGTTAGACAGAAATTGGGCATCAAAATACTTCTAAAATGCAGTGTTTCATTACTAACGGCACATATCTACGTCCGTTGCGCATGTTTGCTATTCCAAAAGTCAATTACAGCCTGCTCTCTGATATTTCAGTAAGCAGCAAGCCAATGAGATGACAGTTTTAGTTTTATTAAAAATGATGTTTGCAGACGTATTTTGATTTCCCTTGACAGATGTCTGTTTAAATCCCATTACATAGGGCCACCGGCCGTTTTTAATCTGGCACAAACACAAAACGTTATTTTCAATTTCGAACTTTCGTCGCAGAATTTACTGGAATCTAATTTGATGGACATGACCATCCACTTGCCAACAGTGCACTGTTTTCCACTCTCTGTTATTTCCATCGAATTATTTCTTTGTTTGCATTACATGTTATGTAACTGTTTAGTTGTTTTCAAACATTTTAGCTCGGAGCGCATTGTTTAGCCAGATGTGATACCCGCAATCGTTGTTACGTGCGGCAGGTAGAGCACAGTCTGCTATGTACAGTCAAAAACCTCCGATTGCAGAGTAAATGTATCGGTTTGATATTAGCGCACCTGGTGAATAGCTATTAGGATAATCTCAGACGAAGAAAATATACTTTGTTTGTCGTACTGTTTTGGAAAAATAAACATCTTCCTTGCATTATTTAAACTTTATAGACCATATTTAATTTAATGTTCTAATTAATGAGGTATAAATGGCGAGATTTGGTGGTCTGCGAATTCAAACCATTAAAGAAGCTCTCCAACACAGCATAATACGAGATAAAATAGGCATGCCACTTCAAGGATTGTACCAAAAGCACAAAAAGTGCATCGTTCTGGCATTGTATTCACTTCACTGATTCTACTAAGTGAACAAAAAAAATCTATTACACTCCCATAACTGTCTGCGTTGTACAAACTAGTTTTACAAACCTTATTCTACTTCATATTAATTCAGATAAAAATTTGCAGAAACTATATTATTGCTAATTTTCTTGTAGGTGTAAGCGAAATATGGTAGGCTTTAAGCGATAGCCAAATCTTTTAAGAGCTGGTTGCTATGTGTAGCATTCCAATCTCTTTGCACGTCCAGGACATAAAAAACCAATAACGAATTTCCATGAGAAAAAGTATAAATATTGTGAAATTCTAACCAATAAAAAGGTATTATATCTCAGAAATTGTTCACTCGAAAAAAAATCATAATTGTATGTTTTAACTAGATCTACAGTTTTTCTTTTAAAAAAATTGTCTATCTCTTACAGTTTACCAGTTATGCGAAAGTCACTCAGAATGAAAACAACTTTTGGAGACATTCCCAAAAAATTCAATATATACACTTCATTTGTCGTGAAAATATCTTAAACATACTATATTGTCGTATGCCTCACTTAATATTATTATTTAACTTCAGAGGGGAGCTACTCGCTTGCGAGAGGGATCGTTAATCAAACAAAGAACTTTTAATTTACGAGGCAACGACGAAGGGACGCAGCTAAGTTAAATCTCTAAATAATTAATACACCAACACAATGCCTGGCTGAAGGGAGAGGAAAGGAACTCTACACTATCATAATTAAAACTGCAAGAGAATGGATAGCTGGTAGATTTATTATAAAAGATTTCTTACCCCATGTGTCTGCCGGGCGAGGACGCCATGTCTTAGGCAGTTGCCCGTCTGCCTCACTCGAAGCCTACTCACAGAATGACACAGAAGCCACGCTAACACCCCAAGCGTCAGTAACGCCATATCCCTTCCAATGACACTGTTTCCCCTGAATCGCCCCTACTCACAGACAAACTGCCATGCTTCGGTATCCAGAGAGCGTCTTAACAAGACTATCTGTGCACATGCCACATCTCCCCCTGGCCATCGAAGTCGACGCCCTCGTCGACATAAGGAAAATAAATATAACAAGAAACATGAAAAGAACAAAACAAAATGACATACACATGTGTGATGAACCAAAATATAACAATAATATACATGTGTGATAAGCACCCAGACGACGACACAATATTGCTGGGCGATGTAGAGACACGAGAAACTAAAGTGCTGTAGACTAATATTGTTAATGCACTTATCTTGAGCACCCCGCACATGCACACACCACGCTGCCTCAGTTCACAGGCACACTACACTGCGCAATATATCGATGGTCTGCTGTAACTGTTTGTGGGTGATTTTATACAGTGCCCACAACGACGATTTGTCCTGGTGTAGAATTATCACTGCAGGTCTCTGGTGATGACAACAGGGTGGGCAGTCGCTGGCTTGGACTGCCCCCCGACATGGTGGCTCCTTATGCCACGGCAGTGTAGTGGCTGCCCGACAGCTTCCTTGTGGTGTTTCTTGACTTCTGGTGTGCCCCGGGGATACTGGAATTCTCAAAGTAAGAGGGGTCAATGACCGGGCGGCAGACAGCTGGCTGCGTTGCACGGGCCACGACAGGCGGATTAGACATCGCTAGTAACTGAGTAACAACAGGCGTACTAACACTGGACATAGATTCTACTTCACTGTGCTCGCTAACTGGAGCAATTGCTAAATCAGATTTCTGTGCAGTACGTCGCTTAGGCATGATTACAGCACAAAAGATAACGCAACCAATAAACAAACAGTAGGACAGAGCGAAACAGATTACACCAAACTAAACACTTATAGCATCACATGAATGTAAGTAGCAAGATCAGAACATAGCCAAATAAAACAGTTGCAGAAAGAATACAATTAAGCGCCCGCGGCGAAATATCAGAAAATTATACCAACACGCGTCTACACAAGCCACTTGGACACAATACCAAGATTTTTAATCAGAATGAACACATGGAAGAAAACAAAATGATAGCTTCAGTGAGAAACCTCGAACTGGAAGTTAAAAAAACCCACGTCACACCTACTGTGACCACCGGTAACATTATCTCAAAAGGAGCAGAATACAGACTTGTAATTTATACGTAGCACACAAAAATTCCTTCTCTCTCTTTTCTTAAAACAAATGTATCTGATCTGATATACACACGCAAATAAACGCTCCAAAACACGTGCTGAGGAAGACTGGTTTCACAAGCTAGAATTATTGCTGAAATGCATGACCACGCGGGAATTACATAACACACGTGCGTACATAAAAGTTACACGAAAAATGTCCCAGAAAAGTATAGTAAACAGCTAGAAATCACTGGAATATAAAGTTATACGTTTCCAAACCACTGCTAATAAGCACAGAAAACAAGATTTTCAACTAGATGGCCAACACGTGACGAGCACATTTTCAAAGCTACAACTATCTCGCTCGTTATCTTACTCGTTTCACAACTCAACTTTCACAAAAACATTCTTGAAAATAATCAGCACGAACCACTTAGCACAGCAATACAATTTAAAGGAAGTGGAGCCAAAACAAGGGGAAAATGGAGTCAGAAGTTTTAGCGTCACGCCGGCAGACAATGGAAAAATGTAAAAATGAGCTCAAAATTAAAATTTCGAAACCAGACTTTCAGATATGATAGTAACAAAATTTAGAATAAGAGAATCACAAATTAAAGCATAAAAATCCTTACCCTTAAGCCAGAAACAAATTTAGATTTTTCGCGAACACGTGGAGGACCACAACCGTTACATTTTAGAGGGGAAAAAATTTACACTTAAAAATCTCACAACAAATTCAATTATACCTGGCGCCACCGCCAATTGTCGTATGCCTAACTTAATATTATTATTTAACTTCAGAGGGGAGCTACTCGCTTGCGAGAGGGATCGTTAATCAAACAAAGAACTTTTAATTTACGAGGCAACGACGAAGGGACGCAGCTAAGTTAAATCTCTAAATAATTAATACACCAACACAATGCCTGGCTGAAGGGAGAGGAAAGGAACTCTACACTATCATAATTAAAACTGCAAGAGAATGGATAGCTGGTAGATTTATTATAAAAGATTTCTTACCCCATGTGTCTGCCGGGCGAGGACGCCATGTCTTAGGCAGTTGCCCGTCTGACTCACTCGAAGCCTACTCACAGAATGACACCGAAGCCACGCTAACACCCCAAGCGTCAGTAACGCCATATCCCTTCCAATGACACTGTTTCCCCTGAATCGCCCCTACTCACAGACAAACTGCCATGCTTCGGTATCCAGAGAGCGTCTTAACAAGACTATCTGTGCACATGCCACAATATTTTAATCAAAATTGTTAGAGCCACTTTTGAGAAAATCAAAATTTTCGAAAAACGATCCACGTAAAGGGTCCTCTGGGGTGGGGGAACTTTCTTCCAAATCTTCCTGTCTCATCCTTGAAAGATACTAAACTTAAATACCAAGTTTGGTATTTATACAAGTTTTCGTTTTTGAGTTACGCTCTTCACAGGCACACGCACATACACACAAACTCATGGAAGTTTTTCTAAACAAGTTTTTTTTTATTCAGGAAGCCTCAAAACATCTATTTCCTTTGAAGTCTGAGTATCGAATTTTGAGTGGAATGCAATGCTTCCCCTATTTACTATATGTGGTAGAGAAAGTAAAGCCATATTTATATGAAAACGTTATTATGTGCAGAATCGGACTTGATAGGGAGTAAATTTAAGTCTAAATAGTAATGTTTGACTCATTTAATTTTCACCGAACGCTTCCTTAAGGCTAGCATAGTTGAGAGTACAGCACATAAGGCAATCGGTCTTCTCCATATAACTTTATTCCATATCTGTTAATGGCCACGTGCACTAGTCACTTCTCATTGGTTGCTTTCGTGGAATATGTTGTGGTGCGATACAAAATATTTTCTTATTTTACATGAGCATTTACCTTAATGTATTCGAAGACCATATTCAAATTTATATTTTCATAACCGTTTGGATTAAATGTATTACGCAACAGAGTTAATGCATCTGGAATGCATGTCCATTCTTAACAATTACATGGGAGGATCCTTCGGTTTAGACCTGCCTCTCAGAATGACAAAGGCACGTGCATCTCTCACGACGATGTATTTATATAACTTTTTTCGCCTATTCTTGCAGTGCACACGATTTGTTTGCGCGAAGGTGTGCATTAACCAAGCAGGGGAAAGGGGAAGGAAACGCAGCGCGGTGCAATACAAGTCTGTGGGGTAAGGTTATCAGAAACACAGTTTTAGCTGTGAGCTGTTGGTAGCAAGATGGAGGCTGTCACTGGGTTAGCGGTAATTTTTCTGTCACGAACGCAGCGTGTTCTAGCAGAAGGTATGCAAACAGCCAACATTCGTCGCTAATTCAGTTACGTTCAACTGGAGACAATGAGACATTGATTAGTGGTGGTTTGTTTACTCAGTGATGGTGTGGAGCATTCTCGTTCTGTGTGTAGCCAGAGTTGCTCTTTGTTTAAAACAGGGGAGCCCAACATGTGTAGTCAAGTAGACGTTTTCATCAGTATTGCTTGCCTCCCAGGGTTACCAGAAATAGACGTGTTCTGGTATTATTTCTAAATCAACTACACATAAGAGTTGTATTAAAACTTGCTGTGTCGACACATTATTGAAACAACATCACTAGGTTCAAGATGGTGTAGCAGGAACGTTTTCGGAATGTGATTTCGTGCTATCTTCGTTGAAGGTCGGCTGCAAGGCTCCGTCCTGTCTCCAGTATAGGAAGTAAAAAAAGAAGTGGAAAAGGATTCTGCTGCCCTCTGGGGTAACCAGTTAAAGACAAAGAAAGGAAGGGGTCAGAGGAGAGACACGAAGGGCGATTAGTTCCGGATGAAGACAGATGGTCAGGGTTCTTAACGTTTCCCGATATCACCCGGTCCTGCCCACAAGCAACCAAACTCCAGCGTCCCCGGGACGGAGCCCAATCGCACGAGAGGCCTGAGCAGTATAGCAGCAACGTCAGGGACGAAACCTTTACAGAGCGCAAGCCACCGCCCAGCCGCAACTCGCCGAACACCGTTTCCTGGTCCTACAATCCTGAAACAGATGGTAAAGAAGATGATGGATACAGAAAAGTCTTGGAAGATGAACTACCCCAACATTCGCCTATCGACCGGGAGAAACCACGAACAACCCATGGGGCAGAGTGGTCGTCGCCAGGGATCGAAACCACGACCTCCCGAATGCGGGCCACAGACGTTACGGTCTGAGCCACCTCGCTCGGTGTGTAACCAGTTACTACTCGTATCTGTTTTTTTCTGGATTTATAGTATTGCCCTCGGAGTTGTGGATAGAGAACCCCTCTGCCCCATCTCTCGTTTCCTATTAGATACAGTTGCATAAATTGATTATGACAGTCAGGTGGTGGCATTTCAAAGTTCACAATGTTGATTGTGTTACTCTAAATACTTTTTTTCTCTAAAATGCCCAGTTGTGATGGAGTTTGAATTGACTTCAATAATTTTATTTCACGGTCTACCTCATGGTTTGATGTCCAAAAATGGTTAGCAACAGCAGGCGTACGATATCAATTTCTTTTAATTTTTCTACTTCTTATACTGAGGACAGGAGGGACGAGCAGTCGATCTTTAGCTGAAGATGGAATGAAATCGCATTCCGAAAAGTCCCCATCTTGAACTCTGTGATGTGTAAATAATGTGTCGACACAGCAAGTTTTAATACAATAGACTTGGCATCATTTTGGATACTGCTTCTATAAAATCCAAATTTAGTATTAAAACAGCATTATTAAGATATTTACCATACAAGGTGAAATACATTCTCTACCCTGTATCACTTATTAGTGGATATACAAGCTATTTCTAGTAAAGCTTATTTTTCTGTCTACTGCACTTTAACCCAAATAACCCTTTGCAAAAATCTACATTACACATTTCGTTACAGATTCTAAGGAAACAGTGTTAGTCAAATGTTTAAGAACTGGAAGCTATCCGCTGGCCTTAAAATTCCATATTGTTTCCATGCAATCGCGAGAAGTAAGTGAATGTTGAAAGGACTTTACAAGCATGACTAAATAATGGCCAATTCAAATATTTAATAACGGATATCTCAGAAATGGCTTATGCCACAAAAAGCATATTGAAATTAAATTGTGTGTTTTAAAGATATCTACGTTTTTGTGTACTGTTTTTGCCTATCGCTTAATGTTTGCTAGATATATAACATTATACAAATTCCTTTTGAATGAAGAGGACTTCACAGGCTATTCCCAGAAAATTGAAGATATGTATTTTATTTGCATTATAAGCATCTCCAATAAGTTGTATTTAATCAAAATCGTTTAAGTAAATTTTGAGAAAACCAAAATATTACCAAAGATGTTCCATAAAAAGGGTAGTTAAGCGTGGAGGCATTTTGTTGAAAATTTTCGGGTCGTATGTTTGGAAGATGCTAAACTTAAATATCAAGTTCGGTATTTGCTTCACATTTCTTTTGAAACCAAGATTTAATAGATATCTCGGGAATGGCTGATTCCTTAAAAAAGTGTTTTGAAATAAATCCCATGTTTTAAAAATTTCTACATGTTTCTCCCATTAAGTTGTTTCCCATCTGTTATCGTTTACTCGTTATGCAAGATCATATAGAATTCCTTCAAAATACGCTCGAACTCATTGGCAATTTCTAGTAAAATTTATATATACACTTTAGTTAGGTTGTAAATATTTAAATATATTTTAATAATAAACATTGGAGTCTTTCTTGAGAGAATATAACATTTCAAAAAACTTGATTTGGGGGAATTTCTTGAACAATTTCATGTCGTATCTTTGGAATACATTGAAATTAAATATCAACTTTGGTATATATCCAAATTTTGCTTTTGAGTTGTATTTTCACGCACATACACACGGATCTTTTTAAAAATTATTTTCTTGAATTCTATGTGTCTCAAAAGATATACTTCCGGTGAAATCTCGATATCGAATTATTGGTTGGAAAATGTTTGGTCTCTTAACTCTTAGAACGTGGTAGAGAAAGCAATAAATGCAATATTCTCTACGCAAAATAGAAAACTATAAGAGTCGCTAGAATGTAGTATTTTATCCTTTCACTTTCCTCTTTTTTTTCTGCCACGTTGCAATCCAAGATAGTGTTTTCGTGCATATGAAGGGGAAGAAGAATCAAGAAGCCTCCAATATTCAAACAGGGATCACGTAATATGATTTTCACGCCCCCGTTATGTGTCTTACCCTGACGAACTCGGATTGTGAAAGGCAGGTTATTCTGGAACCCTGTTTGGGATATGGGGTTAGAACGTGCTTCGCTATGTTATGCAAATGCAAAAGTCTTGTAGGTTTGCTCTTTGTAAAGTATGGTTGTTTGGGTTACACTTAGTTACCAATGTTTTGCACCCCCAAAAAGGGTTTTAAAATAAAATTACGAAATTAACTTTTTGGGATTTTGCATCCAGCAGACTCTTGTGAATTGTTTTTTCGATAATAGTGATTTTTGATGCCATCTAATGGTACCATGCATGTTGAGGCAGTATTTTTAACACTTAAATAATTTCACTCTAATTATATAATATGTAAATTCAATAACAGCCCGCCTTAAAGCAATATGTGTATGTAATAATTTGTAAAATGTATGTAACAGTCATTGCATATGCTTATATTATTGTCTCCATGTCTAATAATGTTATGTGAATGTATTACGTAATTTAATAATGTAGGAGCTGTGAGAATAATAAGTAAAGGGTTGCTTACAATGAGGTAACCTTGAGCTAATAATGAGTAAGGAAGTTTAAATACTACTAGTCATTATTAGAGCAGCAATAATGTAAATTTTGGGACAGTTTATAAAATAGCCAATCAACAACCAGAAAAAGCTTTAGTTAAATGAATGTATTTTATTGGAGTAAAAATAGTCAATAAGAGACTTGAAATACAGAAATTTACAAGTTTAGACGGTTGAAATCAATTCAGTTGCCTCCAAACAGTGCTCTTAACCACACATGTTGCCTGCAGACAGTGCTCATAACTGGATGCGTTGCTTGTGCGTCCTCAAGAAGTATAATACGTATTCGTGTGAGACGAAAAATAAGTTTACGTGTTAAAAAGTACAGTAATTAATCAAAGAATCTCACAGCTTTCTATATCAGTGAAGTGTTATTTAAATTGTATCAAGTATTAATAAAAAGGAGTTAATTAAAACTTAAAATCTGTGTAAGCCTACATTCTTAGTCGTACCAAAACTCTGCCAAGAGAAACGTGTCTCTAACAAATACTGACGCAGCCGAGGCAAACATAAATATTTAATATTTAAACAAACAGTAAAAATACATTTGGGGCGAAGGCTATCGGAAACTGTTTAACATACGTGCGGTTGCAACTACTACAAATTCGCTTCCCCAACAGTTGAAAAATAACAATTACAACCAAACACCTTCTTCAATGTGGCGCTGTGGGCTAGAGCGTGGAGATTCCCAGCCATGAAATGCGCCCGGGTTCACTCATGGGGGTGCATACTTTAAGTATCGCGTACAGGATCGGTGCTCCTCAGCATCGTTTGGAAAGTGAGGAGCTGCGATCCCGATCACGTAGGTCAAGATTCTGCCTGGGGGATGCGCGATGTGGGACACATCACCTTCCTGTATCGGTTGGATGATCGTCCATCTCTCCCGTGCGTACGTGGCGTGTGGCCGGCATTCGGGTTGCCAGGTCAAGACCCTTCATGGGCTGAAGCGCCACGTCATGCTGGAAAGTTACACTTCCTTTATTCAATGTGGTAACTCAATCTTACTACGGGTTTTGTCTAATTTGCTCCACATATGTGCATCAACTATATTAAATCCTCTAACTTATTACATATGTATTATTGCAGACTAAATGTTGTCACGATACCTGGATTAAATGTTTGTAGTATTGTTCTTGCGCTCAGTATCATTGTAAATTATTGCAGCATAAAAGTTAAAATGCTGACATGGGAATGCATGTCTAAGCACTTGTTCGTTTAGGAAGAACAAGAAGAAAGGGAGTGATACTGGAAAGGATATTAAAATTTTGGTTTAGGTGCCTGAGAAAAGATAAAGAGGAAATTTTAAAGATATGCATGGAACAACAAAAGGGTATGTAAAATAAAAATAGCTGGTGGACAGGGGTAGAAAAAATTATGGAGAAGATAGGAATGGGAGATATCTGGAGAATAGGAGAAAGAAATAGCAATGGTTTCTGGATAGCAGTAAGAAACAGAGTGGAGGACATAGAAAGACAAGAGATTTGGGGAAGCTTAGAAAATAAAAAGTCACTAGGGTTCTATAGATTAGTAAAAAGGAAATGGGGAAGAGAAGGGTATGTGGATTGTTGTAATAGAGCAGGAAAAGAAGCGTTTGCATGGATGAGAACAGGAGCAATGTACTTGAGAGGGTTAAGAGGTAAAAACAAAAATGGAATTTGTGAATTATGCGACGACAGCGAAAGCACAGAGCATTATATGTCAGAATGCAAAGAATTAGCAGAATAGAGACAAGAAGTATGGGAAGAAAAATGGGAAAAAATGGATAGGAAAATAGTAGCAATTAAAATGCTAACGAGAAAAGAAGAAAAGCAAATTAAGAATATGGGGGAGTTCTTACAGAAAGTAAAAGAGAAATGGATTAGAAAAGCAAGAGAGATAAGAAAGGTAGAAAGGCAAACGGAGGAAGGAGAAGATGGGCAAATAGGGATAAAAGGTAGTAAGGAATGCTTAGAGGAGCCAGAAGGCCAGGCAAAAGAGCAGCATAGCTGGCAAGGAAATTTGTACATATGTTAAATTAGTTTATAAGTGGAACATTGTAAAAAGAATTATGTAGAAAAATGTACAAATAAACTATCTATCTAAACTAACTACTAGGCGTTGAATCAGCTTACACACGTTGCATCATTGGCGCTGATTCGGGTTAGGGCATTCGCCCAAGAGGTGAAGGACTGCTGAGGAGCAGTGGTGCCCCTTTAAAAACCACTGGCTTTTGGGACAAGGGGAGGGACTCCAGAGGTACTGCTACACCAACTTGCGTCAGTTTGATTTCTAAAGATTACTATAAAGTCAAAGTACCTAGCGACGAGATCGCCGCCATGCATCGTGCCACACCAGCAGTTCAGGTAAACATGACGTCATAGAGCTAAATTATTTGTACCCCCATAGGTGGCCATGAACCCAAAATATAGATTTATTAAATTAATAGTGTGAGTTAGTTTCTTGTTACTGTAGCTTGTGACCCCTTTATGTGTGCCTTGCCATATCCTCGCCTACCTCTTACTGTTAGAAACTCAGAAGTTATTTCTAGGTCCAATGTCTTTCCCTAACACTCCTTCAGAGACTTACCCTTGGTGAGTAAGTCAATCTAGTAGCTCTGCCAGTATCCCGGTACCAGAGTCTCCCTCTCAGAGTACTCAAGGCATCTGCGTGGTGACCATTCGAAATCCAGAGGCGCCCCAGGAGCCAGTTCCAGCTGTGTGGAACACTTGGAGAAACGTCCCTCAGCACCGCTACACTACAATCGTGTATGATAGCTGAATTTCCATTTAAGTCTTACTGGATTCTTACTTAGGATTCAATTCATGCAGTATGAGCTCTTTAACAACCTGCGTGGATAATCGATCACCAGTTCGGCACCAAGGTTAACGTTGGTGACCTTGCTACTGGAACCACCATGTTCAACAGCGGCTAGTGAATTATTAATTTTCACATTCGTGTGAATACTATTTATATTATTCACTATCGTGGAAAAATAATATGCTATATACATGCGTTAAATAGCATTGGAGAATATCAAAAGTAGAAAATAGTATATTTTATCCTATATTTTCATATTCTTCCTTGTTCTGCAGTGATGCACCTACCACACTTTTATCATAATGTACTATAATTCCAATATGATAATACTAGGCTTCAATAACGCATTCCTTTGTGTTTAAGCAATTACACTTCTTATTTTTTTCTTGTGCTTCACTTTTTGTTGCCATAAAATTTGTCTCGCATTTCCTATTCTTTTGAGTAAATCGGTTGTATTCAAAACCGGATATTGTGCATTTTGTAAATTATTTATTCATTAGTCGGAAATGTTTCTTTTACGAAGCACCGCGGTGAAGACAAATGAAGATTTTTACAACAAAAACTTTGTGTAAAATTGTATAATTTATTCTAAGTAATCCCAATTTAAAGCAAACAACCAGGTTTATTTCAAATTAGATTACTGAACATGTGATAAAGCAAAACATATTTATAAATTTGCATAATTTATACTTAAGAAACAATAGTTTTGATGCCGCAGACTATTCGAGCTATAATTCTGAGACTTTAAACATTCAATTACTTATTTATCTCCCATTTCACCATCACAGCAGCATCGTCTTATCTCTTCCGGATTTCCTATGTTTCTTTCCACCTTACCGCAGTTCTTCCGACATTTCATCTGCTTATATTTAGTTGGCACATCTCAAACGAGTATGTAGGCACAGGGTTAAAAATGTTAACAAGGTATAACACAACGTTATCGATTTCTCCAATATGACTGCATCTTGAAAATGAGCTAAGTTTAAAATAAACCTTCAATATTCGACATCACCATCTTAATCATCATAATCGGGGTTTAGGCTATGCAGTCTGATGTTACAAGTGAAGTGCATCTTCTACGGGGTCGGCCAGTATCTCTCATTCCCCTTGGAATATAAAGATGTATCATAATTAATAATGCAAACCGAAACGATTGAATGCATACGATAGTAGAAGCAGAAACGTATCAGTAAACATGGGTTCTCAAAGGACTCATGTGCGAGATAAATGCAAATGTATGAATACAAGCAGTCACTGACTTCATTAAACAACATCGTCCTAATTAGTACAATAATTTCGTTTAATAATTACCATTCTAAGTTGCCTCAAAATTCACTCATAGCTTAACAAGGAATACAATTCTACTTTAGCATGTTACATGTTAGTAATACTTTACAATCTTCACTGTTAAGGGAGGTGTTCAACGGCCTTGCATTTGGATACAATACTGAACTCATCTCTGCAGAGGCTTTCGAATTCTTTCAAAAAACCCGGATCATCTCAGAATTCTTGACAAGCACGTGGAATTCTCTGCTGCAGTACTCCAATGGAAGGTTTTAGGTGACTATATAAAAAAATCCAAAGAATTGAGATCAGGTGATCGTGGAGGCCAACGTACAGGCCCTCCTCGACCTATCCATCTTGGACCATTCCTCTTACAGTAGCATGCTCCATCATGTATGTACAATATAATTCGACGTTGCTCAAGGGGAAATTCCTCAAGCAATTAACGTCAATGGGGGATCATAACCACACATTCGCAATAATAAACTTGCACACGACTTGTTTGCGAACCCATGTTAACCGGACATTCTCTGATTCTACTATGATACACTTTTAACCGCATAAGCGTGCGCTATTAATTATGATACAGCCTGTATAGAAAGTTTGTCTTCGAAATTCATTTATTGTTTATTATCATTAAACATTCTGCCCATTTCGTGTTATATACGTTGATTTTATCTTCAATATCCGCTTTTGTGATCCTTTTACATTAAGTAGGAATAACATTTCTTCTACTTTTATTTTGCTTTTTTTTTCTTTGACTTAACTTTCGACTTTCCCAAACATATAAACATGTCTTTCATATTCCTAATAACTTAGATTACGTTTGAAGGGCTGGTTTTATAGGACGATCTCGAAAATAACCCTTCTTCCTTATGTTTATTTACCAAACGTTACACAACGTAAAAATTTGACAACCAGATTGAAGCACGTTTATTTTAATGTTACTTTTACTCATACAACTTTCTACCAAAATGGTAGTGGCTACTTCAGTTTATCAAAGCAAGCAACATAGATAATACACATTGAAACCCCCAATATTCTTATACAGAAATAGGGGAAACCACTTCCATAATGTATGTGCTATCACATATATTAATAAACATTATGTTTTATGATAGAATACAAAACTCTTTGTAAACAAAGACATCACAAAGTACTTAAAAATGCTTCGTAGTGCCTTATGACATTGGATATGATCAGTTACTTTTATATTTTGTACTTATTTTAATTTATATAATCATTTTATATAGTTAAAGTCCCAGAATTTTCACTAAAAACATTTTTCTTTGATTTTTATGTACACAAAGGCTGCTTGTAATAGTTTCCACCATTCACTTGGACTAGGGTTTTAGATACTAGTTATTTTACTTCAATTATTAAGTTAAATATTATATATACCTAATGTTAATTGTTTTAGACTTATCATTGTTAAATATTCTTCATTCAGTCCCATTCTATTTACAGTGCTGCAGTTTACCATACGTTGCTCTGATTATGAAGCCAAAAGCTGCACAGCTATTTTCTTAAAATTAAAACTAAATTCCACATGATTTTTGCAAAGCATCCCGTTTCTGCAAACCATAGCAGTTAGAAATACCACGACTATGACGTACCTCACAATTTTGTATTCCATTATGTATCGTGATGACATATCATTATTTTTATAAACCAGAACACAGAACTAACGTTCGCTTTTAACTAAAAATAAAGTTCACTACTACTTTTGCGCGCGTATTTGAGTAAATTTATTTATATAAATCTGGTATAACCTATATTCTGGGACTTTTTTAAAACCCATTAACATTTCTTCTTCCTTGAGTTAAAAAAACATTCTTCTTCTCTCCCGTAGTCAGAAATGCACTCCAACAATGCAGTGCTTTAACTTGTGACAAAGGATAATCGCCGAGAACGCCTAATCTATGTCCAGTTTTTTGAAGGACCCCTCAACGCCGAAGATGTCTGCTGCGTTCTTGGCCTTTCCTGGTCGCTTGCTTTCATCCACTTTTATTGCTTCATCTATCTCTTGGAACCACTCACGATGTCTCGATAACGACTCCAAAGCAGTTTCTGCAACGAGAACGTGACTGACATCATTACACTCCATAACATTCCTTTGAAATTAAAGTACTGCCCATTTTACTTTTAATGACAATAAAGAGTTTGTTACTGATGTGTTACATTCACATGACATTCTCTACTGTGTATCATTTATTAATGGGTATAAAAACTATTCTTACGAAAGATTTTTTTCTATCAACTTCATTTTAATCAGACAAACTTTGTAGAAGTATCTACATTACACTCTTCATTATAAATGCAAAGGAAATAGCAATAGTCAAATGTTTAACATCTTAAAATTCCATATTATATCCATGCAACCGCGAGAAACAAGAGAATGTCTACAGAACCTTCAAAGAATTACTAAATGTAGTGAAAAATTGAACCAACCAAATGAACAATAAAGGATATCTTGGAAATAGCTTACGCCACAAAAAGTTATTTTTAATAAATTGTGTATTTTAAAGAGCGCTACAAATTTTTGTGTAGTGTGATTTAGTCTATGGTTTAATGTTTACAAGTTATGCAAGGTTATACAAAATTCCTTCCCAATAGACTTAACAGGCTACACCCAGAAAATTCAAGGTATATATTTTATAGTTCATGTATATATCATTAATATATGTGGTATTTTAATCAAATTCTGTTTTTAATTCAAGGAGCCTCAAAGCATGTATTTTCGGTGATCTCGGTTTCAAAGTTTTGGTTATAATACAATACCTTCTCCACCTACTATGTACATACGTAGCAGAGAAATTAACTAATTACCAAATAAAGGTTCCCTAAAAATGTTATTCATTCTCAAGCTTCCCAAATAAAACTCCAAATGCCCGTACAAACTAAAAGGAACCAATGTTTGTACTATTTGACCAAATTAAAAAATCCTGATTGCCGACTGCAAGCCCGCATTGGGAACGAGGGAGCAGAATGAGTCGTGCGGCAGTACAATATGTTATGGTAACAGGAAATTCATGGTATAAGAACCACCACAGTATTTGCCTACCGACTTGGGAAAACCACAAAGAATGTCCGGCCGGCCAAATTACAGACTGAGATGGCGTAAAATGCATACCGAAAGTATCTGAAGCAACATTCTATTTGCATACATAATTGCTGAAAAATGTGGAATCTACTAGCTTACTACCTCCTACTACCTCCAGAAGCACAATGTATCATCAATTGAAGATAGTGGGATAATGGTTGGGACAGGAGGAACCATACTTAATCAATTTGCTAAGTTTTGCAAAAAAAAGGTAGTACCAGAGCCAATTAAATGTACAACATTGCAGTTTCTTTCCTTTAAATATTCAATCAAAATTCTCCTCCAAACTCATCTATACTCAAATTAATATAATGTTTAGGTGTTTAAAATAAGAAGAGCCGCACTTTTAACTATTTTTGCTTCTCCTTTTATTTTTACTCAACATTGGATTTTATTTCAGTGATCACCTTGTTTTGTCTTCTTGTTCTATTCTTGTTTTATATAACCATTTGTTTTTAGCAAAGCTAATATTTGTCTATTTGCTAGTTTCTACTTTTGGAAATGTTTCTTTCTGTTTAAGTGCATGATTCTACAAAACATTCGTCTCCATTTAAAAAGTGCTAGTATGCTAATTAACGGAGAGGGGAAAAACGCTATTAGGGATTACCTGTTTTTCTTTTATTGATTTTATAACTTTTTGAGCTATTAAAGTTTTATTCAGATATGGCGCTTCTTGTATTACTATATGGTAGTGAGACATGGACGCTAAAAGATAAAGAATTCACTAAATTACAAGAAACCTAAATGTGTTTCCTGAGATCTGTTAATTGTTTAACAAAAGAAGACCGATTTAGAAACGAAGACATTAGCAATGAATTAAATAATGAATATATTACAGAAAAACTAGTGAAAGACAGACAAAACTGGCTTGATTTGCAAAGAACGACATCCGAAGGATTCCCAAACAAACAATGCAATATAAACCAGGAGAACAATGGGACACCCTAGGAAACGTTGGATTCATATTTTACCGGAACAGCAGTACCTAATCCATGTTTGAAGAACAAATTTTTGAAAATTGGACCATTTTTACTTTCTCTACTACGTATAGTAAGTAGGGGAAGTATTATACTCCACCCAAAAATTAGATACCGAGATTTCACAGGAAATACATGTTTTGAGGCCTCCTGAATTCAAAAAAAGTATTTTTGGAAACATGTCCGTGTGTGTGTCTGTCTGTCTGTGAACAGCATAATTCAGAAATGAACAGTGGATAAATACCAAACTTGGTATTTAGGTTCAGTATCTTCCAGAGATGTGACACGAAGGTTTTCAAGAAAATCCGTCCACCCCAGATTACCCTTTACAGGGAACACTTTTAGAGAATTTAATTTTATCAGAAATGGCTCAACGATTTTGAATAAAATGCCATAAATTTAAGACATTTTGTGGCAAATGAATTGTATATCTCGAATTTTCTGGGAATGTCTCCAAAAGCATTCTTCATTGTGAACGATTTTTGTATAACTGGTAAAACATAGGAGATAGACAAAATTTTACTATACAAAAAATGTAGATCGCGTTAAAATACAAAATTTGTCATATACATTTTTTTGTTAAGAGAACCATTTTCTAGATATTGCTTTTTATTTCCTTAAATTTTGCAATACTTATACTTTTTCTCAAATGGGAATTCGTTATTCATTTTTTTTTTCTGGCAATGCAAAGAGAACGGAATACTCCACATAGCAACCAGCTCTTAAAATATTTGACTATCGCTTAAAGCCTACCAATTCCCCTTGCATCTACAAGAAAATTAGCAATAATATTAACATCTCGATATCTCGATTAACATGAAGCATATGGAGAATAAGCGTTTGTAAAAATAGTTTGTACAAGACTAGAGAAAGTCATGTGAGTGTAACACTTCAGATTTTTTAAAGTCTTTTTATGTGTTGTATGTTCTTAGTGGAACAATGTTTTATATAATATCTAACAAAGACCCACACATGTCCTTGAAACTGACTGAGAAATGCTTTGTGAAGACGTAACAATTTGACCGTACCTGACGTCAGATCGAAATCCATTTTCAGTTTAATTTCAGGTGTTATACTAAGTGTTTTCTGTACTAAATGCGTGTAAAATAATTTTGTAAGCACCACACATGAAAAAGCTGACAAATTGGTGCAGTTTGCTAAAGTATAAAACTAATACAATGGAGAAAGTTTAAACAAAATACCAGAACACATTAACTGTAATACCTTTTGTTCCTTCTACGTATTAAAAATGAATTTGGTTACCAGAGTTTTTAACTACAGACGAGTGCTTTATTGAGTCGTTAAATCTTTACCTTCACTGTGCGAACGGAAATCTGCAGAGTAGGGAATGCTGTAGCATTTTATGATAGGATGCTCTAATGTCCTTAATCGACTATTTTGGGTTACTAAAGCTGCGTCGTGGGTGTTGTTTTCTGGTGAAAGTTGTTTCTAAGTGCAATAATCGTAAACTATGAATAGTTATCTTTGTTTTGTGTGCTTCCGGTTCACGGTCGTTCCCACGTAAATGTATCTCTCCGCGGCAGATATTAGCTTATCTCGCCGAAATTTTCCGTTAAATCCCCTTTTTTTGTTATCTCCTTAAATACCTTTCGCTGCTAATTTTTGTTGCTATCCAGAGAATTGTTCTTCTTTGTAATTACTTTCTCTCACTTGGAATGGAGTTTTATTACCTGGGAGAAAAATCAAAGTCTTCATTGAAAAGTTTTTCGTGCAAGATAAGAAATGAGATTTCTGTTTCAGTATCAAATCTTTGAACGGAGCGAGATGGCTCCACATGTAAGGATTGCATTGGGGAGGTTTCGGGTTTGATTGTCGTTCAGCCAAACACTCAGATTTGTTTTTTTTTTTACCATTTCAATAGGCGAATGCCGGAATGATTTCTTTTCTACCATGTAGTTCGCAATGTCACTTCACCTAGTTTTCAGTTACTTCTTAAAGACAACTAGTTCAGTTCCCTTTCACTTCACTTCCTTCGTGAAGCAGCCTCTTTTTCTGGACGATTCATGCTTTAGAGAGTCGAACACAAGACCTTCACAATCTCTCGTTCCGCAGCAGGAGCAGTCACTGCACGCCAGAGCAGTCGCTCTAAGCTCGCTCGGAGAATGGCACCACTTGCCGCATCGGACTTTCACCCGCCAACACGCTCTGTCACTGATTGACAGACTGCGCACGAGAACGATAACTAGACTCTTTCATAGAATATTCTTAAATTATTTCGACACACGTTCTGGAGGAGGAGGGAAAGAAACTTCCAGAAGGTTATGGTTATCGCCCGATAGCGCTCCCGGTGTTTACGCTGGCAAGTGTTACCGTTATTTATCTCCTACCGTTTAGGACCGACTTTTCGATAACCTTGGGCCATACTCGCTGCGTTACGCAATGTTTATGGGCTGTAGGGCCAGACGACGGCGATTGGCGCTTTGCAATCGGCGGGACGTTCCACCAACTTTTCTGCCTATTGCAACATACAGTGTTTGGAAATTTGCGCACCCCTACTCCGGCTATAGGCTATATCCAACATTCATATTATCATACTCCTACTAACGCATAATAAAATTGGGTTTTATTTATGATTGCTCATTAACTAACATGGTTCTTAGTGTCCCAGAAGCGAAAGACCAGAAAATTTGCTCAGAGGCCTCTTTATCAGAGTTGAGGTTCTTTGGCGTGCCGTAAATCCACGACAAGGAACTACCAGCTCCCTTTCGAAGGAAGCCATGCTGTCTTCCATCGTCCACCGAGTTTGAACCCGCGACTTTGGGAACCAGAGGGTACCCTAGGGTAGGCTCGCCTACCACTAGACCTTGAATGAAAGAGATATTCAAATATTATGAATCTTGTCTCCAGATGCCTTTTAAAGCCTAAAAACATTTAGTCAGTGACTACGGATATACTAGAAAATGCAATTGTTTACCAAGATCTACACAGACAGTGGATGTCCTGTTATTCTTCTACACTTCCAGATATCAGCATATATGCCTGCTACGTCTTCAAACGTATTTTATCCATTTGTGAACAGCATAACTCAAAAGCAGAAAGTCGGATAAATACCAGACTTGGTATTTAGGTTCAGTATCTTCCAAGGATGCTACACGAAAATTTTTAAGAAAATCCCCCACCCCAGGTCATTTTTTACATGGAACATTTTTCGACAATTTTAATTTTCTCAAAAACGGCACCAAAGATTTTGATTAAAATATCATACCTCTAAGATATTTTCATGACAAATGAAATGCCAATCATAAATTTTCTGGGAATATCCCCAAAAGTCCTTTGCATTCTGAGAGACTTTTACATAACTGGTAAACTCTAGGAGACAAAATTTTACTATACAAATAACGCAAATCCCGTTAAAATACACAAATAATATCATATACATTTTTCTTTTTCTAGTGAACCATTTCCCAGATATTCTTTGTTATTTCATTGACTTTTCCAATACTTATAATTTTTCTCAAATGGGAATTCGTATTCGTTTATTTATGTCCCAGACATGCAAAGAGAATGGAATGCGCTACATAGCAACCAGCGCTTAAAGGATTTGTCTATCGCTTAAATCCTATGATATTCCCCTTGCACCTACAAGAAAAAGTTTATCTCCATTCAAACGAAGTAGATGAAGAATAAGCGTTTGTAAAAATAGTTTGTACAAGAGTAGAGAAAAACACGTGAGTGTAACACATCAGATTTTTTTATGAATTATTTTAGATCGCTTTATCAATGAACATATGTCGCGACCATTACAGTTTAATAGCATCATGGTAGCATTAAATTAAAATACAGTTCACCATAATACAATATTACATTATACATGGATGTACATAAAATTAGTTGTATAAAATATAGGCTCAATTACATTTTATTATATAAGTCTGTATTATGTAATAATAGGAACTGCACCGAAGTTACTTGTAATTTCCGCTTGTCTTCATTTGTGGTACAAATGAGAGTCCAGTAGAGTATTTTCACTGTAAGTAGAATCTTGTATAAGGTACAAATTTTCTTTCCATCTTCGTTTAAAACCTTTTAATTTATCATTAATTTTAAAAACGTTTATTTCTTGACGTATGTATTAAATATTTATTTTATGTATTAAGCACCATTTAATTTCACTCAGGAATTTAATTTCTTAATATTTTTTGCATGATTCACAGGAGTTAATGTAAATAATTAATGGATTGAGTGAAATAGTAATATTAGAATGAAACAGAAATAACTCGTAATTCCCAAAATAGCCAAATTTTACCGGAAAAAATACGTTAATGATTTTTTGTTTTTATAAGACGCCAAACGCCGTAGCCAATAGAAAAGTATGTTGTATATTACAGCGAAAAAATTACCGTCTGTCTGGCAGACGGCAGAGGGCAAAAGGGCTATTCCGATAAAATTTCTTCGAATTATGATCTTCAAGAAGCAAACTACACATTTGTCTACATGAGTGGAAAGCATGTAAACTCATATGAAGGTTCCACTTAGATCTTCATAAACTAGCGGGAAGTAACGGGAAATAATGTGCAGTTGGGAATTGTAAAGTGATTTGAACAAGTACAATTTGTAATTGTCTTAGAATTTTCATTTTCTGGCTTATTTAAGCGGAAGAAAATAGAGACAAGCAGTAACACTTTGGCTTTATTCAACCCCCATTGCCCGACTCGAGATAAGAGTAACTAGGAAAACTGAGACAGTGGTTTCTTTAACACATAAATAATTTCAGTCAAATTATAATATATAAATTCAATAACAGCCCACCTTGAAGCAATATGTGTATATAATAATTTGTAAAATGTATGTAATAGTCATTGTATATGCTTATATTAGTGTATACATGTTCAATAATCTTATGTGAATGTATTACGTAATTTAATAATGTAGGAGCTGTGAGAAATAGGTCAAAAGTTGCTAACAATGAGGTAACAATGGGGTAACCTTGAGGCAATAATGAGTTTGAGAGTTTAAAAATAATACTTGTAATTCTTGGAAGCAATAATGTAATTTTTGTGACAGTTTATAAAATAGCCAATCAACAACCATAAAAAGCTTTAGTTAAATGAAGGTATTCTATTGGAGTAGGATTAGCCATCAGAAACTGAAATATAGCAACATTACAAATTTAGAAGTCAGTTACCGGTAGACAGTGATTGTAACCGGATGCGTGATGCGTCCTCGAGAGATTTTATACGTATTTTCGTGTGAGACGAAAATAGTTTACGTATTAAATATATCACTCTGTATCAGTGAAGTATCAAGTATTAATAAAAGGAGTGAAGTAAAATTATCTGTGTAAGCCTGCATTCTTGTCACATCACAACCCTGCTAAGAGAAACGTGTCTCTAACAATAATACTGACGCAGCCGAGGCAAACATAAATATATCATATTTAAAGAAACAGTTTAAATTACACCTGAAAGTACATTTGGGGCGAAGGATACGGAAACCGGGTACCATACGTGCGGTTGCAACTACTATAATTTCGGCTCCCCAACAGTTGAAATAAAATACAACTCCTAATTCAAATCATAGGCAATTTAATGCAGTGACAACGAGACGAAGGGAAGCGGCGAACGTTTAGGCAGCATCCTAACACCGCTAGAATATTAATAATTGTGTGAGCATAACCAGTATTTGGTTTAGTTCATCTCAGATGAGTAACTGCATGACTACTATTATCCTTATCACCCCCAATGTGTGCAGGGTTTATCACCGGCAGATTTTCCTTCACAGAAAAGATTCTCGCTGGTTTGTGCAACAGGTCATTACCATTATGGGATTTCTGTCTTCACCCATGAAGTGACCTTTGTAGAGATGGCACCATTAACCTGCAGAATCGTCATCTGTGAGCTACAGAAAATCTTCACGGAATGGTTGAAGCATTTTATCAGCAGCAGTTCAGCATCAGTGTTTGGACACGGTTTATTGGCGACCACCTACTTGGACCAGTTCTTCTTACACAACCTCTGAAAGAAAAAACGTATTTGGACTTTCTGCAAAACTCTCCGCCTCCATTGCTGGAGAATGTGCCTTTGCTAATACTACGGCAATGTGGCTGCAGTACAATGGAGTGCCAAATCACTTCCGCATCAGTGTTCGCCGACACTCCAACAAAATCTTCCCCAGAAGTTGGATAGGACGTGGCGGCCCTATTGCGTGACCGCGCGATTATCGGACTTAAGCCCCCTGGATTTTTACTTGTGGGGCATCTGAAAAGCATTGTGTGCGGTGAGCCTATTCCTGATGTTCAGACCCTTTAACAGCGTGTCTACTTAGCCTGTAATGGTATTCGGACACAGCTCGGAACATTCGAATGTGAGAGGCAATCGATGATTGAACGCGTGCATTGTATCCCGTGGAGGCCACTTGGAACATCTTTTGTGACATGGATGGGATTCAGGTCATGTGCTGTGTACACCTCCTGAAGTTTTTTGGTGCACTTCAAACTGATCTTGTATATCTACTGCACTTTGTGTATACATGCATGGAGAACCACAAGTCGTAACTGATTAAAATCTGTACCACTCCAACATACAACCAACATCACCGGCACCTATACACAGTGGCGATATTTAACATAAAAAGGCGAGGAGGATTCTAGAGTACCGTGTATAATCGAGTTTTCAGAAATTATGTCGACCTTGTTATGTAAACAGATTTTTCAGCTTTTTATAATAATTAATTCAGCTAAGCCACGAGAATAATTATCACAATAAATATAGCTGCAGAAGAAGTATAAAAAACCGCTATGTTTTCTTATGACAAACTTAGTGTTACATAAATACGATGTCAGCTGATTTATCTGGTAAGCTTGCGTAATAAATAAGCTAGAAAAAGAATAATGCAAACTCTCTTACTTCGAAATGCCTTCTAAGGCGTTTCATTATTAAAGTAAATCTTCGTGTAATATCCGTTTTATCATTTTTCTATAACTCATATAGAACACAGTTTTCTCTAAAGAGGTACTATAAAGCACATTATTTTGGGATACGTTCCTGTAACTAGTCGGATTAAAATAAGCTCTTCCAGATATTACCTTCCATGTAATAATTCATTGAAACAATTCTTGTTTGTTTTCTTTATCCATTAAGCTTAAAGCATTTTACCAAGCCATGTCCAAGCTAAGGCTCTCCATTTATGCAGATAATAATTTATGATTTTTGTTCGTCTACGCTTCTGCTCACGTTTAGGAGATGCAACATTTTAAAACATATGTGAAGCCTAAAGAGAACTTCACGAAACCAAGTAAGAAGAGAGGCAGTGTTAAATTGCAAAACCTGTTATTACGTATAACTTAAACTGGACTATTAACAGATAAACCTATTTAAACAACTATCCAGTATACAGAAAATAATGCTTCAACAAAATCTTATGTGTTACACTCACATGACTTCCTCTACTCTTGTACAAACTATTTTACAAACGCTTATTCTTCATATGCTTTGTGTTAATCGAGATATGGAGATGTTAATCTTATTGCTAATTTTCTTGTAGATGCAAGGGGAATTGCTAGGCTTTAAGCGATAGTCAAACATTTTAGGAGCTGGTTGCTATGTCGAGCACTCCATTCTCTTTGCATTACCTGGACAAAAAATGAATAACGAATTCCCATTTGAGAAAAATTATAAGTATTGGAAAATTGAAGAGAATCACTAGCAATGTATATGACCTAAATTGTGTATTTCAACGCAATATATATTTTTTTGGTGTGGTAAAATTTTGTCTATCTCTTATGGTTTACCAGTTATGCAAAAGTCGTTCACAATGAAGAATAATTTTGGAGACATTCCCAGAAGATTCAGAAATATAAATTTTATTTGTGATGAAAGTGTCTTAAATATATGATACCTTAATCAAAATCATTAGAACCATTTTTGAGAAAATTAAAATTTTCGAAAAATGTTCCATCTGAAGGGTAATCTGGGGTGGGGAATTTTCTTGAAAACTTACGTGTCGCATCTCTGGAAAATACTGAACCTAAATACCAAGTTTGGTGTTTATCCGACTGTTCGTTTCTGAGTTATGCTGTTCACAGACACACACACACACACACACACACACACACACAGACACACATACACACACGGGCATGTTTTCAATAATGTTTTATCTGTATTCAGTGCACCTCAAAACATGTATTTCCTATGAAATCTGGGTATCGAATTTTTGGGTGTAATGCAATACTTCCCCTACTTACTCTACGTAGTAGAGTAAGTAAACATATAGATGGATATGCCCTCAAAAACCAGTTTACGAATCCGGATTTATGAGAAAAAATTCTAGCATTTAATTTAATTCAGATATAGAAGAAAATATTGGAATTGACTCTTATCAGGACAAGCGCAAAATATTACAGTACAAACCTTAGGTGTCGAGGAAGAAAGTGGGAGAAGTGTCTTTAAGGACATCCTTTTCTTTCTTGTTTTCTTTGTTTTTGTTGCTTTTTAATTGTGTTCTTACTTTACACTGCACCGCAGGTGGTAGGTACAGATGACACACGAAATGAAATGAAATTTGGAAGAGGAAACTTGGAAAGTAAGCGTTCCAGGTCTAAGGGTGCCTCCTTAGCATTTGCCATTTATGGGGACAGGAAAAACTATAAAAGCACCTCATTCAAGGAGCATGGAAGGATGTGAGACGCTCTAAAATTATTTGAGCCGATCGGCCTATCGTGAAGCCAGTAATGATAATAGATTCGATGAGAAACCCCTCTTCTTCCTTAGTAGCTTATCCCATAAGAAAAATATAAATAAAGACTGCAGATGGAACTAGTTGGAAGGAGAAATGCCATCTTTTTCAGGCATAGTTTCAAATATGTTAGTTGCTAATTTCTATTAACTTTCTTTTTTCAGTATAACATTGCTTCAATCACATTATGACACTCATTAAAAGCAGGTGTCTGATTGAAATGCCTTTATAGTGCAAGGACAAATACATTGATGCAGGGTGATGAGAGATGAGCACACAAGCAATCCCTAACTGGGATTCATTGCTTACCATAGATTCCATTTTTTACGTTGCTGAGATTAGGCAATTACTTCTACAGCAGACACACTTTTATTACACACTTTGAATACCAATATCTGCGTACTTTTGAATTTAATAAACTGCGGGTATATTTTCCGTCAATTAGAGCAGTGCCTTTTCCACATAATCTATAGGTAAAGAACCTTTGTCAAATTAGTAACCAGGACTTCCAGGGACTCCTGGTTCTCGATTATAGTTATAGAAAGTCATGTTTAGAAGATTAAATCAGTGAGAAACGTAATTAATACTATATTTTAATATACTATAGTGCCTCGAGTTTCTTATTCTTAATGCATGAGTGGTCGTAATATAGCAACTGAACTGAACAACTTCGCTGTTGTTCCTCACAATCTCGAGCTTGCGCATGCGCATGACTGTGAAGTCGATTTATATGTTTACTTACTGTAGTACTCTGTCAGAGAATCAAGGTTGCCACCATATTCCTTGGGTAGTACGTCTCTAGGCAGGAACTCGTACAGTGTATCCCATGAAGTGTGCACTTGAAGCTGAAAAATAGAAGTAGACACAAATAGAATAAGTATAACCAGGTTTCGAATTGCTAAGTCTTGTTGGGATAAACTTTGAATTACAAACTGTATCATAAACAGGGGTTTCAACTCTTGTTGGTCAAAGTACCGAACCAATTCTACGCCAGGTCTTAAAACGAAATTTATTCAGTTCTCCAATATTAGCCAAAAAGTAAATTCTTATAGAATAATTACACAAATGGAGAAAGAAAATTGCTCAAGTTTTATTCTAATTTTTTTCTTAAAGTACTTTGGAAGTACTTTGAACATGTGCGTCAAAACGTAAGCTCTTACTTTTAATTTACTGTGTAAATTGACTATTTTACTCCATGCCATTTATATTATGCTACCTACGGGGCGATCTGAGCTAAAACAGGAGGGTTAGCCAGTAAAATAGCATATCATAGCTGTGAAAAATACCTTTACATGCCAAGGCAGTCCCAGAAGTACCCGACCTGACGCATACATATAGAGCGGTTGTTGTTTCAAACAAATGACTATGGTAGAAAGTACCACCCTTATAAAGCTTAAGTTTGAAGTTTGCCTATGTTTAGTCATTGTTTAACAGCCATTAATAGTAACTCTCTCAGCGAATTTGTAAGCATGAATAAAACTGGCCATCGTTATATGCTACAATACTTTCATTTGAAAGGTCTTAGGCCAACTAATATTAAAGCTGAGCTAGATTCTACTCTAGGGGAGACTGCTCCTTTATTTACAAAGTAAAATATTGGGTGGCAAAGTTTAAGCGAGACCGTACGGGCGTACGAGCTGCCAAAATGAATATCGCAGTGGTCGACCAAATGAGGTGACCACACCAGAAATTGGGAATAAAATTCACAAAATGGTATTGAATGACCTTCGACTGAAACTACGCGAGCTAGCAGACATCGTAGGCTTTTCCAAAAGTGGTACATTGCATACTAACTGAAAATTTAAACATGAGAAAGCTGTGCGCAGGATGGGTGCTGCGTTTACTCATAATGGAACAAAAGCAGCGTCGTGCGGATGTTTCAGTCGAGTGTTTGGCGATGCTTCGCAAGCAATAAAGCCGAGTTTTTGCGTCGATGCATAACCATGAGTCAATCACTTCACACCTGAGACAAAGGAACAGTCAAAACAGTGGATTGAAAGGGGAGAACCGGCTCCAAAGAAAGAGAAGACAGTTCCATCTGCAGGCAAGGACATGGCGTCAATTTTTTAGGATGTGCGTGGGATAATTTTCATTGATTATCTTCAAAAAGGAAAAGCAATCAATGACGAGTATTATGCAAACTTATTGCAGCATATGAATGATGAAATAAGGCAAAATCGGCTGTATTTAGCGATAAATAAAGTTCTGTTTCATCAAGACAATGCACCAGTACACAGATGCATTATCGCCATGACCAAAATGAATCAGTTAAACTTCGACTTGCTTCCTCATGCACCCTATTTGCCAGACTTAGCCCCCTTAGATTATTTTCTGTTTCCAAAGTTGAAGAAATGGCTTGATGGTAAGATTTTCCAACAATAAAGAAGTGTAGTTTGCAGTTAATGGCTATTTGCAGAACTCAGCGGTTCTCACCATAAACAGGGTATCGAAGCTATTCAACATCGCTAGGAAAAGTGTATCTAGTTGAAAGGAGACTATGTAGAGAAATAAAGATGTTTTTACCAAAAATATTGTGTTTTCTTTGTTAGTCGGGTACTTCTAGGACAGCTCTTATATTTACTGGCACTGGATTATAATTTAACAATTCTTGTCCATATTTCTTGAAGAAAACTGAAAATTGACGAGCGTCTCACATTTGGTGCCACCTCGTCCGCACTCAGTGGCCCCTATTAACCGTTGAGTGCTCCAAAGCCAGTCCCGCGCACGCACTTTGTGCGCATGTATCTGAAAGAATATTTTACGTATTCTCTATTAGAACACTCTTAATGTACTGGCTTTCAACGCACGAATACTAATGCTAATCCATAATTATAATAAGAGTGTTAAACTTTCGTCGCACTATTATACAATTTAGTCCCTTAATTTGTTATTGTTGTTATGTTTTTATTCCTTTTTACTATGAGCTAATAAAAGCCGGTATGTTTAACTAAACTTACACAAACATGTGTATTGATGCATTGTTAGAAACATATTTTGAAACCCTCGGTGTTGCTAACTGTTAAGCTTATTTCTCAGGATATTAGCGAAATGAGCCTAGCAATCTTTTCAGAAGAGTGCCTCTGTAGTCCAGTGGCCTGAGATTCTCAATACAGAGATCCAGGATTCGATTTCCGACTGGAATGATGAATTTTTCTTTAAGTATAATCATTTCCTACCCTATGCAAAGTCTGGAAGTATGAATTTGGGAGTAAATTTGAGCGTCTTTCACAGTAAAACTTAATAAAACCAACATTTAAAGATAACACTGCATGATATCGGATGACTGAAAACTACTGAGTGATTCTTACTCACCTTTTTATTCTAATTTCAGAACTGCTTGTAGTTTTTTTCTATCGCATACAGTTTTTTTCACAATTTCACTTCAAAAAAATAGAGATATAGAGATATAAAGATATTGCTTCCACCACTACACATATAATTGGGCTTGATGAAGCAATTTGTAAGGGCTCTATCACCAGGATGGATCCTGCTTCAAGTACCTTTCCAAGAAATTTCCCTTCATTACACAAGACAAATTAAAGGCTGCAATTTTTGTTGGTCCTCAAATAAAGAAATTGACGAAGGATGAAGATTTTGAGAAGACAATGAATGAGAGAGAAATAGAGGCATGGTCCGCCTTCCGATCGGTTAGATCCTAATTACAAGGCCATTGTCGAAACAGTGTTGGAAAATTTGAAGATGACCGGTTTTAATACGAGTGTAAAGGTGCATTTTCTGCATTCACACATCGACTACTTTCCAGAAAATCTGGGACATTATAGTGAACAGCAGGGTCAACGTTTTCACAAAGAAATTAAGGAAATGGAGAGGAGGTACCAGGGGAGATGGCATGCAACTATAATGGTCGACTACCGTTGGATGTTGAAGAGGGACAGTCATCTTCAAGGATCGGCAAGGAAGTCAAAGAAGAGAAAGTTTTAAAAAACTTTAATTAAACATTTTGGCTTCTTGTTTTGTTAAAATGTAGTCATGAAATAAATTATGGGGAGTTCTTGAGAATATTCTTAAAATGTTTTCTGAATAAAAACTTACCTTGTGTGAAATGGTATTTGAATACTTTTCTACCTCATTAGTAAAATTGTCCAAACATTACTTATTTTGTGTAAAAACCTGACGTGATAAAAAAAAACGGAAGTTATTTTTGGAATCAGCATAAAACCTTGATTCAAGAACACCTACTTTTAAGAAATCATCTGACAAAAAGTTTGAAAATGCAGACTAGTGTTATCTACCATCATTAACTGTTTCACAATTCTGAGCTCCCGATATAACTATGAAGGTTAAAGGAGGTTATACAAATGAAACATAAAATAACACTGTCCTGCAGGTTTCTACTGCTTAATGTTCAGTTAAATAAATAAAGCATTCGACATAGGTATGGATATAAGCATGTGTTCCAGTATTACCAAAGGATTAAAGGCCAAGTCATGCCCATCCACAGCTATCGAACATCATAAACCTGAATTCTGAAATCGCTTTGGGCACTTTGTGTCCTGTTTATCGCAGATACTTTACATATGGTTATCAATTGGACCATCCGGAAAATGGAATCAAACTGAACCACTTGAGAAAAATAAGCTGTGGTACACAGTTCAATCATGTAGAAAATGGTAAACTTCTACAATTATTTGCTACAAAGTTTGTGTTTAAAATTATGCACATCCAGATCATATAACCAGATTGCTTGTAATGTTTTGATACTACTTAAAGGAAATTTATGGAAACCTGTGATTTGTTAATTTTTCAGGCCAAATATTTTATTCCGATTTTTTGCGTAGTACATTTTTACTTTCTCTTCTACTTACCTATAGTAAGTAGGGCAAGTATTTTATTCTGCCCAAAAATGCGATACTCATTTTACTGGTAAAAAAGTACTTTTAAAAAACCATCCGTGTGTCTGAACAGTATAATCCCAAAACAAAAGGTCGGTTAAATATAAAACTTCGTATGCCACACGAAGATTTTATAGAATTGCCCCCTCCCTGCCACAAAGCTAACCCTTTAAATTTAAAAGCTTTTACTACTTTTGGCTTTCTCAAAAATGGTCTAACATCGTCTCATATACCGACATGCTTTTCGAAATCCTACTGTTGTTTTACCCACTATGTGCTTCTTATACCTACAACGAAATGTGTAAATATATAATGAACGTTTATCTCGCTTAACAAGAAGTAGATAGAACCACAAGCTTTTGTAAGAATAACCTGTAGAACACTTAGAAGGGAAATGTGTTCATTTATTTAGTTATTTTAACGACTTTATTAGTTTGAAGACTGCCATGTAGACAAAATATAACTAACATTTTTTTAAAAAGATTTACAATGATAAAAATAAGTTGTAACACTAAGTATAGAAAACCTATGAAATTAATAATAATCAACTTCAGATTAAATACAAATTGTACATATCATTCTGGTCATAATACAATTTTAGATTACCAGCTAAAAACTAATGCAATTAAAACAAGTTATACAACAATTTATGAATTTGCCAAATTAAATATCAACATTAAAGAATGAATACAAATAATTTCTGAGGATAACAATTGATCCCTGATCAGTATGATTGCAAATTGTATATATGTAGCAGGCGTTTAACCAGATCAAAATCTGTCATCATTTGGGTATTGTCCCTCTAGCTCCTATCATTCTGTGCGATGTAAAAGTTATAGGAGTTTATTTGCTATTTCGATTTAGAAAGGAACTTATTGTTTGATTATTCAGCTTTAATATTAAATGACTGAAGCGATTGGCAAGAGTTTGTGGTGCGCGACATACTACTCGATTTGGAAGCTCATAAAGAAGATGAAAATATCTGGCTTTTGTAATCACGACATAACAAAGTTTTCTGTTTATGTTGTATTCGAAATAACTTGCGGAAAAAAATATCTGCGCTTGTACGGCATCGATAAATGGAAACAAAAAGCTTAAAAAATAGGCCAAGGCTGGAAACGCAAGACCTGCAACTTCCCTAGCCAATCCCAAGTGCTGTATTTTCCGAAACCAATTTTCAGTTGATAAAATTCATTCCCCAAAGTGTTTACAGACCAAAATTTGGATAAATATTTGATAAACTGATCCTCAAACTAAGCACTAAACATGACAAGTTTAGTTATAAATATATGCATTGGTTAAATAGCGCGACCGCGCTCACGAAGTTACCTACGGACCGACAGTGCGAGCGCCTTCCAGTTCGTCTAGTTGGCCGCGGGTGGGGCTAAAAGCCGATCCCTTTAACAACAATTTCGAGCAGTTCCCTTTCTGGAAATTTCCGCTTTGTATGAGGGGGTTTTACAAGGGGCTTCTCTGCTCAGTGATTTCGGTTAATTATGAAGTTACGAAGTTAAGTGTAGTTAAAAGCCGAAGAGTATATACAGCGTGGACAGAGTTTGTAAAAGTGAACAGTGCAAGTGCAGTTCAGTTGTTAGTTGTGACGCAGTTCGGTGATATTTCGATTCAACGGATCAGTTGTAATCTGTTCTGAGTGTGTGTCAAAAGGTGCCTCAAGTATAAATTTGTGCTGCGGGAGTGTCTACGTGATAGGTCTTCAGCAACGACTGGTGTTTTACTGGTATCATTTGTTCCAATACATTTTGGAGCGTTGTGCTGATTTCGTTAGTAATAATAATTAATATTTTGGTTTCTTTTTACGACGCCGTCAATTGCCAGAATCATATCAGCGCCGCAAGTGTACCGGAATTTCGTCCCGCAGGAGCTCTTTTACATGCTAGTAAATCTACTGCCATAGGGCTGTCGTTTTTAAGCACACTTAAAAACATCGGCCTGAGCCACCCGGACGACAATGTCGTTAGTGTGTGTGCTTGTAAAATGCAATAGCTATATGTGGTAGCTCCTCTTGTAATTGCACAAAATATCCGTAAGTACAGTATGGAAAAGTTCCGTCATTAAATACTAATTATGGTCGAACTGGCAACACTCGCTAATCAATGTATTTAGCGCTATCATAAATATACTTTCGGCTTCCTGCTTGAACTGGCAAAATCCCCTTAGTAAGACTTCACTCCTGATGCACTAAAACATGTTTCTATGGGATGTGGCAGAAACAAAGGATGTAAACATCAAAGTTTAAAAATGCTAACAAATACGTTATACTCTAATGGAAAATATCTAAGAAGTTGACCGGTTCAATAAGTTAAATGGTGTCGGATACTCGAATTTTCTTAATGATCGATTTTGCATGATATACGGAGTTCCCACAAATTCCCAATACATTTTCATGTTTCTGATCTACTACAATACAATAAACATTGTATTAAATAGAATAAGAGCTTATAAAGCTTAATGTAGTTAAACATGTCCACCTTTGTTATCAGTACAGGACAATTGCCAGGACAGTCTACGTGGATATGCTGCAGTTTTTTCTGGAGCCACAGTTACGACAGGATGTTATCCTTGCCTCCGTCATTATCAACAAGATGGGGCACCACTCCACCCTGGAAATATTGTCCGGAATTATTTGAATAAACATTCCCTAACCGGTAAATCCGAAGAGTGGCGAATCGCATGTGGGCTCCCCGTTTACTCTATCTCACCTTCCTTGACATTTTTCCTTGGAGTTTCATCAAGAGTCGAGTTCACGCTACCAGGGTGAATGAACTGAAACAACGAATAAGAGTGACATGCCTGCTAATAACCTCTCGAATCTAACGGCGCGTGTCCCATACTACCACAAGGCAGCGGGAACAGTGTGTTGACAATAAAGGTGGACATGTTGAACTGCATTAGGATTCATAAGGTCCTTTTCTATCCTAATATAATGTTTATGTTGTAGTAGATCAGGAACATGAAAAAGTATTGAGACTTTATGCACACCCTGTATAGGTAGATGACTACAGCCAGCAAAGAAGAGTATAGTATTGCTATGTAAAACAATACCCTATACGGGTCATCTCTCTGATATTGAAGCAATATGTGTGCGTGAGAGGTAAAAGGAACAAAATATACATTTGTTGCGTTTGATCTCCTGTGTAGGTATGCAACTTGAACCAGACATAAACATATCCTTCATGGCAATAGTATCAGTTAAAAATCATTTGAGCTTTGGCATGATGTTAGATATCAACAGTTCCAATTACTTGTATAGGATTTATTTATGGATTTAAAGTTGTATTGAATCTTTCAGTTATGCTTTGTAATGAATTATTAAAACCAACTACGTTTCTACCTTTTTAATATTACTGCCATGCAAACACGGAGTTTTGTAGCTTGTTCTACACACATCTGTGATTCAACATTAATAGCTAAACCTTGGATTAAGAGATTCATAAAAACTAACTTTTAGGTGCCTAAAATGGCCTCTATCATTATAAAAGTATATATACTAAGTATACGGTTTTAGGCACCCAAAATAAACAGTTACCATCAGCTAATGATTAGATTTTAAAAACATAAAATATATTTTCTCTTTCTAATATCGCAATAATTTAAAAACTGATATAATGCATCCACATGACTTTCTCTACCCTCTAATGTTTATTAATGGGTATAAAAACTATTCTTAGTCCAGCTTATTTTTCTATCCACTACATTTTAATGCAAGTAAAGCTTTGCAGAAATAGTTGCATTACGCATTTCGTTATAGACAGAAAGAGAACGCGATTGTATAATTTTTAAGAACTAGATACTATATGCTGGCCTTAAAATTCCATACTGTTTCCATGCAGTCGCAAGAAACAACTGAATATCCGCAGGACTTTCAAATAACATAAAGTATTGTATAATTCGAACCATTAACAACAGTTTATCTCGGAAATTTGAAATGTGTTTTTAAATAGATATACATTTTCTGTGTAGTACATTTTGTACATCGTTTAACAGTAACCAGTTATACAAGATTATACAAACTTAATTCCAAATTAAAAGAACTTAAAACACTAACATTTTTTGAGAAAATAGAAAATTTGGAAACATACGAGGGCAGTCCCAGGAATATCCGACCTAGCGTATATATAGCGGTTGTTGTTTCAAACTAATGGCTATGGTAGAAAGTACCACCCTTATAAAGCTTAAGTTTGAAGTTTGACGTTGCTACATTGTTTAGTAATTGTTTGGCAGCCATCACTAGTGAACGCTCTCAGCGAATTTGTAAACATGGATAAAACTGGTCAGCGTTATGTGATACAACGCTTTCATTTGAAAGGTCTTGGACCAACTAATATTAAAACTGAGCTAGATTCTACTCTGGGGGATACTGCTCCTTCGTTTACAACAATAAAATATTGGATGGCAAAGTTTAAGCGATGCCGTACTGGCATACGAGCTGCCAAGACAACATCGCAGTGGTCGACCAAATGAGGTGACCACGCCAGAAATTGTGAAGAAAATTGAAAAAATTGTGTTAGAAGTGCACGAGCTAGCAGACATCATAGCTATTTCAAAAAATGCTGTACATCGCATACTAACTGAAAATTTAGACATTGGAAAGCTGTGAGCAAGATTAGTTCCGCGTTTACTCAAAATGGAACAAAAGCAGCGTCGTGAGAATGTTTCAGTGGAGTGTTTGGCGATGTTTCGCTGCAATAAAGCCGAGTTTTTACGTCGATTCATAACCATGGATGAAACATGGGTCCATCACTTCACACCTGAGACGAAGGAACAGTCAAAACAGTGGATTGAAAGGGGAGAATTGACTCCAAAGAAGGCGAAGGCAGTTCTATCTGCAGGCAGGATCATGGCGTCAGTTTTCTTGGATGCGCGTGGGACAATTTTCATTGATTATCTTCAAAAAGGAAAAGCTATCAATGGTGAATGTTATGCAAACTTACTGCAGCGTTTGAATGATGAAATCAAGCAAAAAACGGCCGCATTTAGCGAAAAAGAAAGTTTTATTTCATTAAGAAACTGCACCAGTTTAAACATCCATTATCGCAATGGCCAAAATGGATGAGTTAAAGTTCGATTTTTTCCTCTGGCCAGGTTTAGCCCCTTCTGAGTATGTTCTGTTTCCAAATTTGAAGAAATGCCTTGGTGGTAAAACATTTGCCAACAATGAATAGGTTAAGTTTGCTGTTGATGACTATTTTGCAGAACTGGAAAAAGTGTATCGAGTTGAAAGGAGAGTATGTAGAGTAATAAAGATGTTTTTTTTTTTCAATTTTGATTCTTTGCTAAGTCGGGTACTTCTGAGATAGCACTCGTATCTTATGTAGAGAGTAGTTGGGGTTGGGGAATTTTCAGGGAGTCTGAAAAGGTGTATTTCTGAAAACTTTGTAGCAATTTTTGTGTGGAATGCAATACTATACGTAAGCAGAAAGGAAAGTAAAAATGGGAAATAATTAAAATAATAAAGTACTAAAACAAAGAGGTGATAAAGCAGGAAAAGTCGTTGAATGTAGGAAAAATGAAGAGAGTAGAAAGCTGTTACACAACATTGCTAAAGAAGAGCTTATTTCTACACAGTAAAACACTACATTAACTTGTTATTAATAAGATTTATTGCATGTGCTATAAGTTTATAAGCTGGGTAAGCAAGTACTTAGAGAGGTTCACCGCGGCTTCTGGCAGATTCCCTCTTGCTGCAATAAATTGTATCCTAATGAACGTGACGTTACTTTTTGACTAATGGAAGTGATTAGCAAATCGCTGGCAAAATATTTTAGAGCATACACATTAAGTGAGAGGTACAGAGAGGGATGGATGTCCGGGTTACAGTAATTATCGCAGTTATACAGCCATAGCAATGTGTCATGCGAATATATGTGCAGCAAAAATGCTTACATAGACATAATGTTAACAAGGGGTAGGGTGTCAACCGGGCTCTGTGTACAGCTCCTGACAAAAGTTGCTGCGAACACTAAACAACAGGCATCTCATTGTAAAGCGAGACTGCTAAAAGCTTCTGACAGTAATTCATGAATACTACAAGCATTTGACTTTCTCTGTCCACTATCGGTTATTTCTATATAGCTTGTAACAACTATTTCTACGAAATCCTGTGATTGTGTCTGTTTCATGTTAATCAAGCTAAACTCTACCAGAAGTAGTTTCGTTACACTTAATTGTAGTTACAAGGGGAATAGAGAAATCTAATCGATAGTCAGATATTTAAAACTGGCCTTGGTATTCCATACGGGACATTTCGTTTCAAATCTTCAGAAATAGAAGGAAAATCAATCTTGCATTTCTTAAACGAAACGAAACTTTTTGTAATTTTAGACAAGTCCAATACAATGCTTTATGCAAACTCTTAAGGTTTAGAACACCATATTTTTGCTATTAAAATTCTTCAAACTTATCGTATCTTCCTAACATTTCTAACTTCAAGAAGTTATAAGTTAGAAACCTTTAAACGTATTTATTCATTTATTTATTTTGATTCACAAAAATTTAATTTTATATTGATAAGTAAACATGTTCATCTCATTTTTTATAAGTGAAGAAATTTCTATTTTTCACGTATAGGCGGTTCGGATTAAGAGAAATAATTTTCTTATACATAGTAAAATTCCGTAATTTCAACACAGACAAACATATATTTTACTACAATGCTTACTGATAAACGTTCGTCTAAAATAATTAAAGAAATAAATTACTTTACCCGTTTATGGTTGCTCTCGCACGTTTGTTTTGAACTGAAGGTCAAGCAAACTGCTGTGCATGGTTAAACAATGAGAAATATGCGGTTCGGACTACTTCCACACAGATTCACCGAGCCCTTGGTGATCATCGTGCATTATCGACATAAATCGCTGCATTTATTCACTCTTTGTGTTATAACTACGAGGACTCAAACATACAGTATACCAACATCACTGACTTCTCTTAATGATTATAATGGATTATTCTCAATCTAATATTTTAGGTTTGTAAAAATCCCGAGACGCTTAAAGTAACTAAATCTTTATACAGGTTTTTGTCAATATTACAAAAATAATTGGTATATGGTGTAATGAAGTGCGGACCGTTATCTACAAAATGAGATTTGTTACAACATTCTGAAATAAAGGATTTCGGAGCTATGCGTACTTAAAATGCGACAAAATGAATTAATATGATATATTTATCGTTGAATAACGTGGCAACCGCTAGGTTTTAGATGCTAATATTTGATAAATATGGCTTCCTTTGCATCGCTTATTAATAGGAAGAATTACAACGCAAACAAAAAATGCGAGGTTTTTTGCCGTTCAAATTCGAATGGAATGTCCCATACGGTACTAGACGCGACGTCACAACGCGGTGACTAACTTGGCAGCATTTTGTGAGACTTTCAAAAAGGGACTTAGTTTGAATAGAACACAACATCCCTATAGAATATCATTCCCTGTTTATTTGAAGATGTAAAACATATTTTAGCACTTCCCATGTTCCCAATTGAGATTCCAGAGCGACATGATCTCGTGTGAAACAGCTTTGTAAAGTACACAATGTCACTAATGACCACGTAGAGGGGTTTTAGTAAGTAAACAGAGCCATCGTGTAACCGTGCGTAGTATAAGTGATGTCAGGTACTGTGACGGACACACCCCTCCCCTTCCCTTCACGACAGCCGGTTTCGTTGAGACTGTTCCTTCAATGTCGCTATGCCTGCAGTGAAGGAAATAATTTCACCAACTTTGCATTAGGATCTTTCATATGTTCAGAATCCTTTCAATAACATTGCAACTACAATGTGTGTGCAAGTAAAGACACTAAAAATACCAGTAGTTCTTGAGGCAATTGAGTAGGTTTCAGATACACCGAGTAAAGCATTGGAACTTTAAAGGAAGGGTGACAAAAAACTTTACTTTATTCTAGAGAAGAATTCATGGTGCACAAAAATATGTAAAATGAGTTACTGAGGTATGGAATCTCAAGCAACACTCATATTTCGCTTTTTATTTGCTCCTACTACGTCTGGTGATGCGGAACGTAGTTTTTCAAAATATAACAAGTGTACGTACTAGTCGCAAGCGTTTTATGTTCCATGTATTTCGAAAATAGGTACATTATTATACACTACCAATAGCTAAACATCCACATTGTTCTCTTCTTATACTCAATAATCCTGATCTACCTGCTTTCGAAGCAGGGTGTAGTGCATTCAACTGCCCATATTTGTTTACAGCGAACCTGCAAGATCGCAGACGCATTAACTTCCCCTCGCCACCAGCCCTCGGTGCGTTTCTAACTTGATGATTTACTTACTAAAACCCCTCTGCCTAGCATGATACAAGTTATAAATCTAATGATGAGAGAAAATCTGCAACTCATTTTTACTTTCTCTACTACGTATAGTAAGTAGGGGAAAGATTGTATTCCACCCAAAAATACGATACTGAGATTTCACCGGAAATACATGTTTTGACACCCCCTGAATTAAAAAAAAACATGTCCGTGTGTGTCTGTGAGCACCATAACTAAAAAACGAACAGCCGGATAAACACCAAACTTGGTATTTAGGTTCAGTATCTTCCAGATATGCGACACGATGGTTTTCAACAAAATCCTCCCACCTCAGATTACCGTTTACATGGAACATTTTTAGAAAATTTTAAGTTTCTCAAAAATGGCTAACGATTTTGATCAAAATATCATATTTTTAAGACATTTTCATGACAAATGAAATGTATATCTCGAATTTTCTTGGATTGTTTCCAAAAGTATTCTTCATTGTGAACGACTTTTGCATAACTGGTAAACCATAAGAGATAGAGAAAATTTTACTGCACAAAAAATGTAGCTCGCGTTACAATACACAATTTATGTCATATACATTTTTTTTGTTAAGTGAACCATTTTCGAGATATTGCTTGTTATTCCCTTAAATTGTCCAATACTTATACTTTTTCTTAAATTCGTTATTCACTTTTTTGCCCTAGTAATGCAAAGAGAATGGAATACTCCACATGGCAACCAGCTCTTAAAATATTTGACTATCGCTTAAAGCCTACCAATTCCCATTGCATTTACAAGAAAATTAGCAATAAGATTAACATCTCGTTATCTCGATTTTGTAAAAATAGTTTGTACAAGAGTAGAGAAAGTCATGTGAGTGTAACACATCAGATTTTTTGTTTAATGTTGTTAATTTTGCGGCACATATCCATTTCTGCCATATAGTTATGCTGACTTGCTGACTGCAGACTAACACATCAGTACATAACTTGGCACATGTGCTCAGGGTTATACACATTGGCAATCCTGAAGTAAGTTAAGAGGTGAATCGTTCATCAAATAACACACACAAGGACAGTAGCTTCTGGGCATATCGAGAGAACTTATCTACCTAAGGAAACTTTGTGTCCAGCCGAAAAATGAATGCAGGACCCCTCGCTCAGAAGGTAGGGCTCCACGAATTGAACTACGATACCAATGAAAATTTGGAAGTCTAAGTCCATGAACTTAAAGTGCGTGTATGTTGTTTACAGAAATGTGGCTATGAAATCTGCTACTGTCAAGATAGGTCAATGTTCCTTACATCTAAAATCGCTTATAGAGTAGACACACTCCCATTCAGTCTGAGTGACAGTAGTATTCTACTATGGACAAGCTTCTTTGCCTTCTGCGTCAATCCATATGCGCAAATGACAGTGCGCTTTCTCTTCTGGTTCAGTAACGCCTGTCTACGAGTACTGCAGGAGCTTCAAGATAGGCATTTTCGATGAATGCAGTTCATGTACATTAGATGGCATCGAGGAACTTGGCCAAGCATCTTAGACTACCTTCCTCAACCACGCCTAAACCATGCCTATCAGTAGTGAGAGTCACTTCTAAGCTAAGATACATATTATCTTTACGGAAGTAATCTTAATCTACTTCAACCTGAACATTTATTGAGCGAGGAGGCACCATGGTAATGTGTGTGACCTGCGACCGGGCTCTTTACCCGGTTACCGCCCAGTCTGACACCACTTGACTTTTTCGTGGTTTTCCTGGGTCAGCAGGCGAATGCTGGGACTCCTCTTCTATCACGGGTCTCCTGCCTCTATTTCCTCTACCCATCATCTATCCCATTGCCATATTTTTCAGAGTTGTAGGACCAGGCGACGATGTTCGGCGGGTTGCGGATGGGCGGGAGATGTGTGCTTTGTAGATGTTGCTTCCCTAGCGTCATTGTGGGACTACGCAGTTAGGACCCGCCTCCGAATGGGCCCCACCAGGAGGGTTAGAAGGCTTGTTGGGGGCACGGAAGGCGGTGCGTTCGAACTGGAAACGGGCTTGTACCCATCTTCATCCGGATTTGGTCCTCCCCTCTTTCAGGGGTCACGGTGGAAGTACAAAAGGCCGTAGCGGCCTATTTGAGATGCTGTGTCCTGGTTTCGGGGACCCTTACGATCGTCCGTACCTTAAACTTTATACCTGTGCATTTTATGTAAAAACACTAACGTGCTTATCAAAGTCATAACAAAGCATTAAAAAAGGATGATAAAATAACATTTGTGTTGCGTTCTGTTGCTTGTTTATTCTTTCTTGTGGTACCCTAAGTATTTATTTTATGCTTCGTTAAATATTGCGACTGAAATTGGTTTATTACTTTTGTATAAAAGAACACTACAGACCACTACGAAATGCTTTCATTTAAAATGTTTCATGCGCTGCCATTAAGGCCCACTGACATATTTAAATCACCCTTAATCGTACTTTAAAATGTCCTTTTCATATCTCTATATGCAAGCCATCGCGCTTCACACGTTTTGTTGCAATAAAACATATGTCATGCACCTCAGTTTTGTACTGATTTATATGTAAAGTGGAATGTGTGCTCTTAAATGTCGCATGTAACACTCGAATAATGCATTTAATGGCTCTTTATATGTTCAGAGCAAACCGGTGCCATAAATAAACAAACATTTTATAAAAACAAAAAATATTGTTATAAATAAAACCTAATTTATCAAAAGCTAAAATCATCAACTTAAAATAATATTGATATTTAGTTTCCCTATTTATCTAAATATGTTACAAAAATAAATGTGTTTCGCAAATTATAGTAGTACAAAGAAGCTTTATAAAATGTGTGTATTTAGTTCATTAAAAACATTCCTAAATAAAGATACAAAATTAGACGAAAAATTTCCCAAATGTGAAATTATTCCCAAACTATGTAAATATAAGCGAAATTACCAAAATATGAATTACGTATTTAAAAGAAAAAATTGTTTCTAAATCTTTTAAACTGGTTTGTATCACCATTTTCAAATATGAGCTTTGGGAGATTCATATTTGTCCACATTAAATAATTGGAAAAATGAAATATAATAATCATAATTATTTTATAGCCTTTCCGTAGCATAAAATCCTTATAGCCAGAACAGAATAAATCTCTGGTTACTTTGGCAGAACTTAACGCAATATTTTCTGGCAAAAGATTACATCATCGTCAGTATGAAAAACATCGCTCCACATCACATAATGTAATGGTAGCATATTTGTACATGTATAATGTACTTATATACAGGATGAACCAGACCACCCGTAGAAGTAATTTATTTCGGAAAAAGAATTGCATATACCGGAGGGGTCCCCCACACGATTGGAGTACGCAACTAGACTGTAGCGGCCCTTTTGGTTTCGAACATGACCCTTGGAAAAGAGGGATGAGGAGAGAGTCCCGAAGGGCGACCAGACCCGGGAGACGATATGCGCAAGTATGGATGGAGTCCCTAACGTTTCCAGTCCAAACGCATCCGATGCCGCTCAAGCCCGCCCACAATACCTTGAAGGAGCCTGAACCAAGAGCACCTAGAGGCGGGATCTAACTGTGCAGTCCAATCGACGCCAGGGAGAATCCTTCGCAAAGCGCATCTACATTGCCCAGCCGCAACACGCCGAAGATCGTGATTCTTCAAATCTGAAACGTATTATGGTGAAGGAGATGACGGGGTACAGGAAATGAGGGTTAGGAAAGTCATGGCAGAAGAGAAAACATCTAGAATTCGCCTACCGACCAGGGCAAACCACGAAAAACCCATGGTAAAATGGTCGGTGGCCGGGAATTGAACCCGAGACCTCCCGAATATGAGCCTCACACAATAGCAGGAGGCATCTCGTTCGGTCATTCATTTCGGAAAAACGACATTTAAATTTTCGAAACAAAAATATTTATAATTAAAACACAAGTGAGCTTTCACCGAGCTTGATTCATCAACAATCGGAAATGTGATCAGTGGCGTATCCTTTAAAACTTCAAATGAGGGTGACGATCAAATAGAGTAACATTACATAGACCTCTTCAAAATAATTTTCTCGGGAAAGGATTATAGTAATTCATACCGTTTCAAGGAGAAAATAATTTGTTTATTTGCTGTAGCTAGGCTACACTTGCCCCTCCTGACGAGCAAGTTAGGGGTATCTCTCAGCGGACATACACTCGGCAGCCCGGACATTCGCCCATTAACACATTAAAACCTTTCTCATTTATGAAAACCGTCAATATTTCTAGTAGAAATAAGGTATTTATAATTAAATTTTATCCTGTGCCTATCGGGAGCATAATTAATGATCCAAATTTTCTCCGCGAGCTGTATGCCTATAACTTTACTGTGTTCAAATCTTCACCTCTCGTTACGCAACTGTCGAGTCTTCACCCTCAGCCGGGTTAAGAACACTGGGTAGGAGTAAGGCAGTTTCTGACTATTGTTTGAGTGCTGACTTTGATTTAAGTTTCTCAACAACTGTTTAACATAATTAAATTAAACCTTAAATTAAAAATCTCAAAATGATCATTGTTATAGGAGTACTGAAATGAAGTTTCCTCAAACTATATCACTTTTCAGTGAGTCTCTTTGTATATTTTACCACCGGCACTACTTTATAATTTCCACCTAAATTTGCTACTTCCGTCCGAAGACCTCTACACACTTAAATGTTTATATTATGAACACAGAATTCATACTAAATTGTACAACATTATATACACTATGTGATCAAAAGTATCCGGAAACCCCCACAAACATACGTTTTACAACTTAGGTGCATTATGCTGCCAGCTAGTGCCTGGTACTCATTATCCGCGACCTCAGTAGTCATTAGACATCGTGAAGCAGCAGAATGGGACGCTCCGTGGAACTCAGGACTTCAAACGTGGTCAGGTGTTTGGGTGTCACTTGTGTCAGAAGTATGTACGCGAGATTTCCACACTCCGAAACATCCCTAGTTCCACTGTTTCTGATGTGATAGTGAAGTGGGAACGTGATGGGACATGTACAGCACAAAAGCGTACAGGCCGACGTCGTCTGTTGACTCACAGAGACCACTGACATTTGAAGAGGGTCGTAAAGAGTATTAGGCAGACATCTATCCAGACCATCACACAGGAATTCCAAACCGCATCAGGATCCACTACAACTACCGTGACACTTAGGCTTGAGGTGAGAAACCTTGGATTCCATGGTCGAGCGGCTGTTCATAAGCCACACATCACGCAGGAAAATGCCAAACGACGCCTCGTTTGGTGTAAGGAGCGTCAATGCTACACGATTGAATAGTGGCAAAACGTTGTGTGGAGTGACGAATCACGGTACACAATGTGGCAATCCGATGGCAGGGTGTGGGTATGGCGAATGCCCGGTGAACGTCATCTGCCAGCGTGTGTAGTGCCAACAGTGAAATTCGGAGGTGGTGTGTTACGGTGTGGTCGTGTTTTTCCTGGAGGGGACTTCACCCCCTGTTGTTTTGCGTGGCACGAACACAGCGCAGACCTACTTGATATTTTAAGCACCTTCTTGCTTCCCATTATTGAAGAGCAATTTGCGGATGGCGAATGCATCTTTCAACATGGTCGAGCACCTGTTAATACTGCACGGGCTGTGGAGGAGTGGTTACACGACAATAACATCCCTGTAATGGACTGGCCTGCACACAGTCCTGATTTGAATCCTATAGAACACCTTTGGGATGTTTTGGAACGCCGACTTCGTGCCAGGCCTCACCGACCTACATCGATACCTCTCCTCAGTTCCGCACTCCGTGAAGAATGGGCTGCACTTCCCCAAGAAACCTTTCAGCACCTGATTGAAAGTATGCCTGTGGTAGTGAACGCTGTCAACAAGGCTAAGGGTGGGCCAACACCATATTTACTTCCAGCATTACCAATGGAGGGCGCCACGAACTTGTACGTCATTTTCAGCCAGGTGTCCGGATACTTTTGATCACGTAGTGTAGGTACGCAACCGAGTGTTCACATACCGAAATTAAGCGCCTTGGTGTTTTCTGTATACATCTTTGGGAGCATTGCTCTACCTCGTAGTAGGCCTTTCCATGACCTCGTTCCTAGATCCAAACGTTTAGACTCCTCCATGATAAATGTGGGTAGGCAAAGGTAGCGCAATACCTATTTCATTAGCCACAAAGATAAAGAAAACAAAAACACTGGAATGTCATTGTGCGAGACCACCTGAGCTTCCTTTGCCAAAATTAATTATAACTTTCTCTTCGTAAAATTTATCAATATGAATGGCATTGATATCTGTCATTAATGCGCTGCCTTCTGATTGCTTTTCTCCTTGAAAGAGTATGAATTAATAAACATAGTACCCTGTTAAACACCAATCCCATTGAAATTTTAAAGTGATACGCCAATGACCCCACTTCCGGTTATGGCTGATTTATAAAATCAACTTCTAGTGAAGGTTCACATGTTACAAATATTTTTGTATCGAAAGGTTTAATGCCGAATTTCATTGATTATATGATTTAATTATGGTTATTGGTCGTTTGGTTCACTCTGTAAATTTAATTATGGCTTAATCTATCTTAGTATTTCACTTCTCTTGCTTAAAACTACCTTTGTAGCTAGATAAAATAGTAATAATGTGCAGTATATCAAGTGTAGACACTTTTTTCTCAATGTTTCTCGAACATCAGGCAATTCATCTCCCCAGAGCTTACACATCTGGACGTACTATGTGCAGTTTTCCTGAAAACTTAATACAATGTATTCAATGTACGGTTTAGCACTAAAGGAAGAAAAATCATGCAAAATAAGTAAACAAACCATATTTTTGAAAGTATAGAACTAAAAACTGTATCAATTATAAAGTAATATTAACATGATACCTAAATATCATTAAGAATTCAATTTTCAACACTGAAGTTGAATTATATATGCTGCCAATCGTAACAATATCTGTTCTCATAGCCCGGTCATCATTGGTTTAGAATACACTAATGCAAATATTGTCTGTGAACTATTGAAGCTTTGCAACTATGATCACCTGTTTATTTACTTAGTCATCTGATCTGTCAAGTTTTAAATAAATGACCTTATAATTAAACATTTGGGAAATTCAACCCAATTAAACCTAGTGTTATTGCTAAAAGAGCATGTCCCATTTCAGTCCTTTCCAACTTGACTTGTATCGCATTAGGGAGGATGGAGATAATCCTATGGTACTACGGCCTTCCCCATTCTCAATTTCATATAACACAATACATGTTTACAACAGCAAGTAGCACACAGCGTTAAATAATTACTTACACTTAATGAAAATAAAGTTAAATACCTACCTATGGACCAAATAAAGAAAGTTGACCTTTATTTCCAAACAAACATTCTTAGTCTAAAACAATAAACAAAACATTTTCAAATGTTATGCATGTCAAATATTTCAGGATTGACATTAAAATAGACAGAACCATAATTATGTATAACGTTCATTTCCTCCTTTTCTATGTTTATATGTCACTCCTCAAAATTAAAAATATACATATGGTGGAAAATGTGCGTATTTTAATTTTACCGAAGTGAAATTTACAGTTCTTATGAATTAATTGGTCCGGGATTCTGCGAAATAATTACTATTTTTCAGTAAACTATATACATAAGAATCGTGTAAGGTTCAAGAAAGGCACCACTGTAGTGCAGCACATTGTGAAAATACAGATGCTGCAACCAAACGAAGAAACATGAATGGAGGAACCGGAAAATTCATTGTGCGAAATAAACGGACAAAATACGTACTGAAGCTGTTTTAAAAAATAGCAATAAAGTAAATTGATCAAGTTGGGGGAAAAAAATTGGACTGGAATAATAATAATTAAGTTTATACAATGACGCTAGCAACTGATAAGGTAATATCATCATCTGAATGAATATTGTCGCATAAGAGTTCGATCACATGCTGATAAATCTACTGCCGTAGAACTAAGCATAATTAAATGCCATCATCCTGGCCCGAGTTCCAACCCATACCTTTCAGCTCAGAAAGCTTAAACCACTAAGATGCCTGCGAGAAGAAACTGTTTGCGAGGAAGTGCTGGCATACATCTTAGAGCCATATAATTGTGCTCAGTGTGATATATACGTGTCATAATAATGAATGTGTATTCAGGCATCTGCCTAGCGGCATTCCTGATATAGCTTAACTGGCTATTTAACCGGAGCACGTGCATATGCCAGACACTGGACATATTGAGGAATCTTCTTTAGCAAACAAAAAATTCTCCAGCCGGGTAGGAATTGAACTGGGGACCGAGGTACTCTATGAAATGATCTACGAGGGCAGTCTAAAGTAGTGAGGTGAACATAAAAACAGGTTCTGCATGTAAGTAAATACCAGAGGTAGAAGGGCCATGTGAGGGCTTGCAGTGAAGGATTGAACAGCAATTTTTGATTGATTGATTAATGACGCTGTTATTTTTTAATTTTAATGTGCAAGCTGTAAAATCATTTGTATTATATTATTAATAGGTAGGCAACACTAAAATATTTGACATCATTTAACTGAGAACCTAAAATGAAAAGAAAGAACTGTGCTTGACATGCTATCACAATATCTCGTCCATCACCAATCCCTTAGATGACAAGTGCAGCTACATGTGCTTGGCTGATACTAAACCTCTAATAGGAGAGAAGTAATTAGTGCAGCAGAGTAATATATTTCATGAGGTGCAGAATGTTTAGATGTAGAGGTGTTCCAGAGTAAAGTCTATGGTGTAATACAAAGCATGCAACATGTCAGTTCCAGAACCTTGCAGAGGTGCTCAGCAGTTTTTCTCTCTGGTTTGCTAGTGGAAACGACAGCTTATGCCCAGTTGTGGTAGTCACTGCGGTGCCTTTGTAGAATACAAACAAATAAGCCTGAGGTTAAATGCTGACCATTTCGTAATTAACCGCAGAAATTCCTGAGCAAATGTGAAATGGACGTTAAAACTGATTTCAGTCACTTAATTTAAATGTAATTTAAACTTCTCAACATGCATGACCTTAACTTTGATAGGGTTTAGAAGCCTATTTCTCTAAGTATATGCTGTTAGTTTACATTCAGATTTAATAATAATGAAGGGAAAAGTAAACATCTTTGTAGATCTGAATGTTTAATATTTCTCTGCTTTAAATTAATGTGATGGCCTTGTTCGGAGAATAGAGCGTAACATCTTATTCTGTAAGAACATCAATCAACGAAAAAGTTGATTCACATCTAAATAACTAATTTAAATATTATGTCTCCCAACCTTAAATTATGTACGGAAAGTATACGCAAACAGAGTTCATAATACAAAAATCTGTTGCGTTACATTCACATAACATTCTATACCCTCTATCACTTATCAGTGAGTATGCATAAAAATTCTTACGAAAGCTTCTTTTCTATCTACTTCATTTCAATCCAAATAAATATTTCCGGAAATAACTGCGTTACATATTTCATTGTAAGTATAAACGGAATAGCGACAGGTAAATGTTGCTGGCCTTATAATTCCGTACTCTCTCCATGACATTGCAAGAAACAACTAAATATCTAAAGCACTTAGAAAGAATGACAAATTATTGAGCAATTCTAACCATTAACAGATATTTCGGAAATGGCCAATGGCTAAAAAAAATCTACATTTTTTTAGCCTAAGTTTTCGTCTATCGCTTAACTTTTACCAATTATACAATATTATACAAAATTCCTTCCAAATGGAGAGGACTTCACAGGCCATTCCCAGAAAACTCAAGATGTACATTTTATTTGTCATTTAAATGTCTTTAACATATGGTGTTTAATCAAAATTTATGGATCCATGTTTTTGAAGATCAAAAATTTCGGAAATCCTTCCATGTAAAGGATAGTTTGGGGTGGGGGAGTTTCTTAAAAATCTCCTTGTCGAATCCTTGGAAGGTAATGAACTTTTGGTTTTTGGGCTATGCTGTTCACAGAAACACACACACACCTGTTTCTAAAAATTTTTCCTCGGATTCAGAGAGCCTCAAAGCATGTATTTCCGGTGAAATCTCTGTATCGAATTTTTGGGTGGAATGCAATACTTCCTCCACATACTATGTAATAGTACAGAAAGTAAAAACGGAATTAAAAGTTTGAATCCGAAATAATTGTAAAGTAATTTCAGTAATTCCCTTGTATGTCCAAAACATTTTATTCAGAATACCCACAGCTGAAACTGGGTCCAAACTTGCAAAAGATTTGAAAATAGTCTTCTGTCCAAAAAATGCTTTGAATCTTTAGCTTTAATCACATACTATCGCTTTTGTCCTCAGAGCCTTCCAAAGCTTCAACGTAAAATTTAAAGGCCAAAGAGCACACGGCCGAATGGCTATTTACTTCTAATGACTTTTACCCGAATTAATTTTTCTTACGCCTTTACGCATTAAAAATGTTCAATATCATGTAGTTTGTAATTAATTTTCTCCAAATGTTCAGAAGGGTCATAGAGAGAAAGAACTTAAAGTTGGCATAGGTATATTCATCCTACGTATTTAAATTGCTCAAGATATAATTAATTCCACCGCTGACGATAAATAATTTCTTTTTCTACTGCTATTGTACGGTATAGGTTACCTCAACTGTTCAGGCTCCAAATTCCTGTTCTAATCATTTCTTCTTGGGTCTTCCTGGGTTTCGTCTTGCTTCGAGTCGATAATTTAAGGCAGCTTTGGGCATTCTATTCATTGGCATTCTTTCTATATGTTATTTTGTGTGTCCTCTGTATTTTTACTTTCTCTCCTACGTGTAGTAAGTAGAAGAAGCATTGCAAAAATTCTATACCGAGATTTGAGGTGCCCTAAATCCACATAAAGCATTTTTGGAAACATGTCCCTGTGTGTGACTGTGAACAGCATAACTCAAAAACGAAAAGTCGGATAAATACCAAACTTGGTAATTGAGTTTAATGTCTTCCAAGAATGCGACACGAATATTTTCAAGAAAACTGCCCACACCAAACTACCCTTTTCATAAGACATTTTTCCAAAATTTTGATTTTCTCAAAAATTGTTGTAAGGATTTTGATTAAAGCATCATATGTATAAGATATGTTTATGGCAAATGAAGTATATATTGAATTTTTGGGGAATGTCTCCAAATGACTTTCGCATAACTGTTAAACCGTAAGAGATAGACAAAATTTTACTACACAAAAAGTGTTCAATGCGAGAAATGTTACGCCAGTAAATATACATCGCCAATTGTCAGAGATTTATGTGCAAACAATAATGAGTGACAATGCCTGGCCATACCTAGCAAACTCAAGATCTTATCCCTTCATTTGGTTAGAAACAATTCGACCACCCTCCCTACATGCGGATTTGCCACCAAGTGATTTTTATCTGTTTTTTCATCAGTGGAAATTCCTTGGTGGAAAACAGTTCAACAACGATGAAATTGCAGACTTGGTTTTTACCACAGGTGGTATCATTCTTTTACGAAGGCATATAAAAACTGGTTTCCCGTTTCGACAAGAGTCTGAATAATGCGGTGACTATGTGGAGAAGTAGTGTAAGGTAATGAATAATATAAAAGTATTTGGAAAATAATATTCGTTATTTTTTTAAATTATCGTTCTTACTTTAAAAACACGCATCGTAGCTTCTTTATTGTTTCTGTTCTATTCTTAATTTTTTAGTGTTTGTTTGATTGCTCCGGTTATGTAAGTAAATTTATTTATTTTGTTGTTGATATATGTTTCACTGTTAATTGTTATCTCCCATCACAGAAGTTGACTTTGGATAACTGATTCATTGGTTTGTTTTCTAGGATTATTTTGGATCAAACGGGATTTTTACCCTTAAAGGCCAGTACTTTCGTTGAGAAAGAGATTTCGATATTATATTGAATTTTTTTCTGAAACAACCAGAAGAGTGAAAAAGGTTCTATTTGCCAGTTTTGTGTATTAGTCTAGTAATGCGGTAATATGTTAGTATTTTTATTTACTCAAATTTACAATTTCTGCGTCGTGTGCAAGACCTGATTAATTAGTATAATAAAAGTAAAATATTTTTGCATCAAAGCCTATTATGGATATCTACAAGATATGTAAAACGCTATAATTTTGGTACAGCTGCGTGTGATATAGTTTTTAAAACATTTAGATAAAAAGTGCAAGATTTAGAAGTTTCATCTATGGGTAAATACCTTTAATTCTAGTTAGTTAACTATACAGAACAAACACTAGCTGCTTGCGAAGAAATAAATGCAATTATGAATGTAAGACTTTCATTGCGTTAAAATCATATTGAGGAATTAAACTATACTTGACATCGAACCCTTAGGTGCATGTTATGAATGTGTATTGAAGCTCCAAGCATCCGGGGTTTTCCAATATCCTGAGAAGACGAATGTCTTAACTTTAATGTCTATGGACCCGGGCTCATCTGAGCATTATTCACCCATTTCATTCATTCATCGTCTACATGACTTATCAGGTTAATGGAAGTTGAACTAAACAAACAAAACAAACAAACAAAAATGAAGACTTTAAAACTTCACAGTATTGTAACATAAGATACTGATTCCAAGTTGTAAAATACTTTTTATAAAGCGTACTGTATTTGTTTAAGTAAATATAGTTATTTATATAGCATACCGACTTACTGGATAGTCTGGTATTAGAGAGTTGATTTGTTATACCTTTTTCCTTATAGTCTCTATTGGGTTTTTGTAATTAGGGCTTTACATATAACATCAGGAAGTAGACAACATAAGTGATAGCAGAGCATGGTTATATCTACAGTTTACCGTGTTATTAGGCCTCATACCGTAATTATGGACGGAAAATTATAAATAATTCAATAAAGAAATAATAATGCTAAGATAGATAAATAACTTCAATAAATAATTTCCGTATATTAAACTAATGTATAGTGTATAAAGCTTGGGTTAAAAGATTTTGTCCAAAAAGACGAAGGTAATTAGGAAGTCAGGTTAGCCAAAGTCATTAGCGATAGTGAGCACATTAGTTTAAGGATTTCTGGGAACGCAGTTAGCTTATACGTTCAGTACCCTTACACAGTCACGAAGGCCAAAATTCTGAAAAAGAGAAGTGAAAGGTATTTCCGATAGTTTAGCTAGGTAACAAAGTTAAGAGGCACGCGTGGGATTTAAGTATTGGTTAAGCGTGAAAAATTAGGTTGATGGGAGTAATGAAGTGGGCGGAACTAAAAGTAATAAAGGCGTGTAATTTTAGTTCAGAGAGTTACTCACTCGGGTAACGGCACTGAACTTGCATTCGTTCGTGCACACAGTTGTGCATGCATCCATGACTCGGGCACTGTTTCTGTGCTATTTTAAGCATCTCGTGCCGCTCTTACATAAGTAAGATTTCACTATTATTGCGAGAGGTCTCGCCGATAAATATGTTTTGCCACACACGGCAGATTACGCTTCTAGTTTCTTTTATTGTGGAAACAGTTATTTCGAACTGTAACTTTGATGCTGCAGAAGTTATCAGGTATAATAATTCAGTTGTTACAATTTCGAGTGCTGTGGTTCATAATTAGTTTTATTCCTTATCGTCAAACAATTGGCAACTCGCTTCAAAAGTTCAAAAACTAGTTCACAATAAACTTCTCAGTCAATTTAAACTGGTATTGTCATTCACAATACATCCACGCATACCCTGAGGGTAAATACTCATAGCGACAGCAGAATCAGCAACAGATACGGAGACACCGTGAAAAGTTGTCAACTACATTCCTGCTTAAAATTGTCGCATCATCTTCGCAGCATCTTGATTCTGCTGCAGCTCAGCACGCTTCCACTTGTACTTTGCATCCCCTTCCCGTGCCGCTACATGTGAAGCCTCAATTAGGAAAAACCAACAGAGTCCATAAGGAAAGCGGTACAACAAATGCACTTTCTGACAAGGAATTGTGCCACACGTCACTAAAATAAAATAAGTTTTTAGCATATTGGATATACACAGAAAGAATACTGAAGGATATACTGCAATAATCATTATATATGTTAAAGTTAAAGATGACCGTGTATGAGAAGCTATGTTACGTATCTGATTATTTGTAATACGCTACAAGTTTTTTAAGGAAAAATAAACAAAGTGTTTCGGGCCTGAAGGGAAACCTGCGCGCTTAACCGCAACACCACTACGCACTGATCCACAGAGCTAACGAAATGTGCAAGCTAGCAGCGTCTTTAGTGCATGCCATAAAACAACTGCAGCAGTAACTACATAGTTTTGCTGGATATATTGTGAACTGCTCGCGGTATCGTGCCGGAGTTAAGAGTTAGTAGTAGTCAGGTGGGGGCCTCCAGTAACTGAAGCGCAACACTGCACGTAGGCCATAGGTATAGGTTATAGGTGTTCGGAGGGGAACACCGCGCAATGTTGCTAACCCCCCATGAGGGAGGGATGAGTTGAAGGAACCACAGGAGGCTACAGGTTGCAGGCAGACAGGCCACAGAGAAACGCGAAAATCCTTAACATTTTCTAGTTTGCAGACCCGTCTCACTGCTGGAGCCGCCGAGAGAGGGGATGAACGACCCACCAATCAAGCAGCTCTCATGTGTCTCCGGGAGTACTCTTTTCATCCGCGCTATCTATTCGGCAGCGCCATACACCAATAAACTTAGAAGCACACCTGAAATATGAGACGGAAACATAAATGATGAAAAGGAAATCGTAGCAGAGAAGAAACCCCCTAGTATTCGCTTGTCGATCCCAGGGAGTCCACGGAAAACCCATGGATTAGAATGGTCGATCTTTGAGAATCGAACCTGGTATCTTCCGAACGCGAGTCCCACACGTTACCGCGGAGCCACCTCCTCGGTGTACGTAGGCCATAGAGGGAAGTTTGTGCTTCCAACGTGACCCCTGAGATGAACGGGAGAACCAAAGAGTGACCATATCCGGACGACGATGTGCGCCAGCAAGGACGGGGTACCTAATGATTCCAGCATGACAGTAAACCTGATTCCGTCTAGCCCTGCCTTAGCCACCCGCAACCTGAGAGTCCTGGAAATAAGTGAAGGAGGCCCCAGCAATCCCACCAAGCGACAGGGAGGGGATCTTTTCAATAATGCAAATTCCACCATCCTGCCGCAACACACAAACCGCCGTGGCCTGGTCCTATAACCCCAAAACAGATGAAGTGAAACACATGAAATTAAATGATGCGGATAGGAAATTCTAGTAGAACGGGAACCACTCGAATGTTCGTCTGATGACCCGGTTTTCTTACCGTTTGTCAAAATGGCCATCCTGTCATTTACAGGACTTAAAGAATTTTGACTCATTTTTTGTCACCAGTTGTACATAGGCTCAGTACACCTGCGGTATTTGTTAACATGCACTACCAAAAGCCATTAACTCAGGCATGTGTTTACATGCGGTGTTGGTAATGACCGACACATTTTTATTTAGAAGGTAAAATACAGTCGTGCTGTCGGCATGCATTATACAAAGGACCGAAACCCCGAAGTCATGGACATGGTTACACGGTGTGCTGGTAGAACATTTGCATGCTGCCTCAAGCGCGGCTGATAGTGTGCTTTGGCTGTCATTTCAAGTGCACTGCATCTAATTGTAGGTATATGCCATGAGCTCTCAGCAACTTTGACTTTGTTTCACTTATCTTTTTATGCTGAACTTTTGATATCTCGCTACGCAAAACTATGTCACATAATTTGCATTAGCTTTCACAAACAATAACTGTAATAAAATGTAATACATTTTCAAAATAGAACTTAATCAGAAACCTTTATTCTGTGTATATACATATCAAAATATCATTTGGCTAAAAAATCTTTCTCCCCATTTACGATGTAACCCATAGAATTGTAAAAAAGGGGGCTGTACCGTAAAATTTACAAGTCAATTTGTCTACACGTTTCAAATTTAATTGACATTCATGTAAGGTAAAAGTAGGTATATATCACGAAACGGTCCTCAAAACCGGGCAGAGCACCGCACGTAGGCCAGTGTCGTCCTTAGTGCTTCGATCGCAACCCCTGGGAGGAAGGGAGAGACCTGAAGGGCGACGAGATCCGGGAGATGACGTGCGCAAGCATGGATGGGATCCCTAACGATTTCAGATTAAACGCATCCGCCGCCGCTACAAGCCGGAACCTCCGGGTTCCCTTAAGGGAAGCATCCGCAGGACAATCGCGTGAGCAGCCCGACCGACGCCAGAGAGTAACCTACAGAAGCCTTCACTGCCCCGCCGCAATACGCCGAACACCGTCGCTTGGTCCTTGAATCGTGAAACAGATGATGATGATGATGATGATGATGATGATGATGATGGGTACAGGAAATGGACAGGAAAATCGTGGTGGAAAAGGAACCACCCCAGCATTCACCTTCCCATCCGGGGAAACCACGAAATATTATATCAGAGTGGGTGGTCGTCGGGAATCGAACCTGTGACTTCCCAAATGCGAACTTCACAGGTTACCATCTGGAGCCATTTCGTTTGGTAATCAATATAAAGTTAATTACATGTTTCAGAGAGTTGATGAATTGAATCCTTTTTGAAAATATGTCCTAAAATCTCAATACTCGCCGCAAAACGAACATGGAATTATTTAAGTCTATTAGTATCTTACGATCTTTACGTCAAAATTTCAATAAAAAACCTTGCTGTAAATTCAGATTAAAGCCTCAGGATTCCTTTCAGAGCGCATTTTAATAATGCTAGCGTTCTAAACACGCTTTTATAACTAGAAATATTCATTAGGAGAAGGATTATTGTAAATAATATTTCTAATTTGCCCTTACACTTTACTGGGTATAAGAATGCGTGATAAAGTATACCAACAACCACATCTGATATTTGACGACAGGAAACGTGTTCAAGCCGGGCGGGGGCGTTGGATTTTTTTTTTCGGGCGTTAAAGTCCTTAGCATGGTTTCCTTCAGAAGGGAAGTAAAGCCGGTGGTCCCGTGTCGTAGATTTACTGCACGTAAAAGAGCCTCAAACTTGATGAAGAGGCCTCTGACAAAATTTCCGGTCTTTCACTGCCAATATATAGGCTGATCCATTTGAGATGTTAAATGTAAAACGTTATATACAAGACATTAATGCGCACATCTCTGAGAAATTTATTGTAAAATAAGCTGAAAGGATGGAAGTTAACAGAAGTGATGTTTCAGACTTCATCCGCATGGCATGGCAACGCTATTGTGCATAGGAGACAAAATGGTGGTCGTGAACAACAGCTCACTCTGTGTGTTGTATAATATGTGAGATGTGTCGTATAAGACGTATGGGTTCTCGGTTTCCCAAATAATGCAGTTATGCTTGTTGACTCGGTCACTCACATGAAATGTGCCTTTGTCCTTGAACATCCATCGACTTACCATTGATAGTCCGCTTCCTGCCCCTCACATATCATGACTGCAAGCTAGAAATGAGCTTCGTAATTACGCTGTGATAGAGCATGCTTTCGCCGAATATGGATGAAAATATCTCTTGGACGTTGCATATGTCTTACTCTGCTCTGCTGATAAGTGGTGAAATGACTTCATGGACTTCCACCATTTTGTCTCTATGCACGATAGTGCTGCCATGCGACACGGATTAAGTCTGAAACATTATTCATTGTTAACTTCCATCCTTTCCACTTATTTTATAACAAATTTCTCAGAGATGTGTGCATTAACCTCAGACTTCTCAAAGAATCAGCCTATAGAATGGAGCGCTAAGAACCACAGCGGCTAAAGAGCGTCCATAAGTAAAACTGAATTTAATTTGACGACAATAAAAATAAGCGTCTATTCATCGGCCTCATGCGCTTCAGAAAAAAAATCTTTGACTTAAACCCATCGTCTGCCTGAAACATTGACAAATCTGCGACACATTCTCCCGAGAAGCTACTGTTTTTATGCATCCTATGAAATTGTAATTCTAAGCTGTGGATCCGCTTAGCTTTCACAACAGCGAGGAAAGGGTAGCAGTGATGAATTAAATGTGAAAATACAGGACACTGTTCACAGGGCTTGGGAAAGAACCTATTCATTCAATCCAATCTACCAAACTCTGAAATTTATTTCGATTCGAAGAACTAGAGGTACGCATATTTTTGAGAATTGCACACGAGCCTTATTCAATAAGTTTAAACTTGTGCTGAAGCTGTGTTGTTTGGCCACCGCGTTTTTTTTTATCCAGTTTCTGTTCATGATGTCAGGGTAAAATGTTAAATTTGCTGCACTCAGCAGTTTTTGTCTTTTAATAACATTTAACGTCCACTCTTACTTCATATGTCATCACAGGTGGTGATAGTTATGATAGATGAAATTAAATGATAATTGGGAAACAAAATGTTCAGGGTATGAGGCTCCACAGGTATAGGGCAGAGGAAAATAGTCAGGGAAGACGATCCAGGCATGATTTGTAGCATAGTAGACTTCCCGTTGACAGGCAGGTGTATTAGTGACGATTGCTACCCTTTCACTGCTTTTATTCTAATGCACCTATATGTTTTACCTATTTTACTTCACGTATGTGCATAAACTGCATTAAAACCTCTAACTTTTGTTAGATTTATAATTGCAGACATGTAATATAATCATATTTGATGGTTGAATTTTATTATTTAAACCTTTCTGGGTACTTGCTTCTTCCTTTTTTATGGTCCATTTATACCCCGCTTTAACTGCAGTGGTAAAATGGTGGCTTTTAATTTGGATCATAGCCTATCGGCAATGTTATTAACTCCTATACTATTGTCAGTGGGCTTCTGGTTGTTTCTTTGGGTTTTCTACATTAGATCACACACACACACACAGTCACCTTCTCATTCATACTTCCAGACCCTAGGGAGGATAGGGAATAATCCTGGCTAGAGAAGCATTCCCACCCCAGCCAGAAATCGAACCGGGACCCGTCGCATAACAGGTACTTGCTCTGCTGACAGAACTACAGAGCCAGCCTTTACTGTTTTTGTATTTTTCAGTAGGAACTTAAGGTTTTGATTCATTTGGCAAATAAGTATAAACCGTTTTTTATTTTTAAGGTCAATAACCAGGATTGCATAATTGAACCCCTCTTGGCCATCAAGGTTAATGTTGATGATTCTGTTACTAGAACCAATGCTCAACAGTTATTAGTAATTAATGTTATTTTCGCGTAAGTGCTATTTCTATTACTCACTAAAATACGTAGTATCCAATACACTTGCACAAGATACCAAATGGACTGTCTTCTCTAATGAAACAATTTTAATGGAAATTTTAGGTTAAATTGCACCTCTCATGAAATATTATTGGTATAAACTTTATTACACCAAATTCAATAGTTTAATAATTAAAAATGCTTTATTATGGTTTCTTTTAAAAATAATTGGATAGTAACAAGAGGTACATTTTCTGTAATTTAGAATCAAAATAGAGGTCTGAAATTTAATATGGTAGTTGTTATACTTATATTCAATAAACTTGTGCATCTGTTTTCCAAAATATTAATGTTCATTAGAAATGTGATTTTTTTTGCATTTTGAGCAAAATAAGGAAAATAATACTAATAATTAAAAGGAAGTAAAAGGATATACTTGTATGTATAAGAGTAATCAACGTAGCAATTCACACGTTCCTTTAACAAGTTGTATACTACATGTCCTGAAAATGTCAGCTTGATTCATCAATATTTACTGAAAAAAGTATACCTCAAAGAACAAAAATTGCTATACGGAGAAAACTCCATTTAAAGTTTGGGAACACAGTTGTTGGAAGTATTGTTCTTCATTTATCATTTTGGATTACACCAATTTTCAGACGGATTTCAAACGTAACATTTACTGGGTGTATTTTAGATAGCGTTTCTTTTAAAAGCAGTATTTTCTGAAGAAATAACAAATTTTTGCCAGTTTGATACCAAATTGTCCCTTAAATGCGTTGGAGAATCTCAGAAGAAGAAACACTGGACTTCGTCTAGCATTTTCAAAATCTTCCGTATCCTCCAGTTATACTGACAGTAATTGTATCGCAATATGCTATTACAAATTGATGAAATAGGTTTCTGGCATCTGTTGCATGCCCTAATCCCTTAAAGAGCACTGTTTGACTGAAAATGGGACACCGCTAATGTGCAAGTGCTCGGCTGGAATTGTCAACAAGAGCGTTTCCACTAGCAGAACCCTTGAGAATATAACTCCGTTGTGTACATGATGCTACAACAAGTGTGTACATTGTAGAGTGTTACCAGAGTGTGTGTTTGTAGTGTGTACCTTCTCCAGCAACTCCCTTCTCATGAAGGGACGCCCTAAAGCCAGTACTTTCTCCGTCATGGCGTTGGAGTTGACCATGTGAATTGCTATCACTCTGCCTGGGAAAGCGTCCTATGCAACAAGCAAAACAGAAAGCTATAAGTATTTACAGCAGCATTATCTCTTACCTTGGAAAGTAACTCCTTTCTCATGAACTGTCTGCACATACTGAGAAAGGTTTCTGTCGCTGAATTGACATTTACAATGTGATTGTTGATCACCACTCCCGGGAAACCATCCTGTATCATGGAGCATACCGTCAATACCTGTACTTTTGTTCATAAATAAATATTACTCTTTGACTGTCATAAACTAGAGGCCTTGAATTGGCAATTACCATTTTATTAAACAATATGACTAAATGGTTAATTTCTCTTTATCCACTACTGCAATAATCTATGTTTTAGGCAACAAAATCTATACCACTTTATATTCTAACAAAACACAAAACACGCCATCAAAGCATAAAATACAGGTTCAACAACGTAAAATACACTTTATTGATGTTCATCTATATCTTATTTTCCTTGATAATAATATGCAATAAAACAAAAACTTTCTCCCCTAATTAATACTTACTGTAAGATTACAACCATTCCAATTTATAATACCTATTGGAGGCATCAGGAGTATTGTTTTTCGCAACTATGCCTATAATTGGACTATCTACCCTAAGTAATAGATCAGCAATTTTTTTCTTACCCTCCACACTTTCTTCTACGTATCCTTCTGCAACAGTATTCGATTTCTTAAAATTTTTAAATTTTCAGTCCTTAAATTTCGTGTACTTTCCTTAACTTTTATGGAAGTTTATTAACAGTTGCATCTTTGAACCCGGAACTTCCCAAATGCGAGTCGCATACTTTGTCGTTTTGCCACCTGACTCGATGACAGTTGTGCATGATAATAGATTACGAAATAAATAAAATCATAATTGCTTTTGAATTGATACAATTCATGTAATTTCTGCAGAAGGAATTCAGCATGGGCGGCGCCATGGCCGAGTGGTTAGACCGCTCACCTCTCACCGAGGTGGCCCGGGTTCAAACCCGACCCACATGTGGGATTTGTGGTGAACAAAGCGGCGTCTGGGCGGGTTTTCTCCGGGTTCTACGGTTTCCCCCGGCATTCATCACCTTTCCTTTCATCCATTTCACTATCATTTCGTTTTATCTACTTCCTTCCTCCCATACCAGGCATCGGGCTGATCACCCATCCTGGATATTCTGTCTGATCCATGAATGTCTGCTCCTCGACGGGCCTCTGACCCCAAGCACCCGCCTGTAAGTCCTGGGGGGTGTAAGTCCGACATAAGAGGAGGTTAAACAGAGAAAGAAGAAGAGGAATTCAGCATGAAGAGGACTGAACTCAATTTAACGTTCTGAATACATAAAAATATTTAAAATAAAGAGAGTTGAGGGTTGTTACACTACATCACTATAATATTCTTACTTGAACGCGTTTCGGGAGACGGCTTGTTCCCATCATCAGTATGTTCTCAACTATTTAAAATTATGACACATCACTGTTACTAGCTTCTAAATCTTCAAAATTAGTCACATAAAAACATGCCTTGAAATATTGTTGACTGCTTTAAACAAAGAGAAGTTCTGATATTTAAATACTGATAACATTCCTTTGTTATTTTTTTAAGCTTTACCTGAATATACATGAAGTATTTCTTGACGGTGGAGAGCTTTATGCGGGCCACGTGACCGATGGCACATCCCTTCATATCGAAAACAAAAACAAATCCTGGGACAGCTCCCAACTCGCGAAGTACTGTGTCCTGAAGCATGAACCAGGCATTCAGAGTGTCATCGAAGTTGAAACGGCTGGCGTTTTCCTCTGTGAGTCGCGCTACCATAACGACATTACCTCTAGGATCCCTCTTGGGCATCACCACTAGTTCTCTGCAAACATAAAATACTTCTGCCATTCCTTTTACGTAAGTAGATTTATTTTTTTAACTTGATAACTTAACTCAAGCTATTGCAAATATACAAAATTAATACTACCAGTGCAAACATTTCTAAAGCGATTGACTTAATGAAGCAACTAACCTTTTCGGGACTTTCTATGGCTGTGCTAAATTAGTGCATCTTGTTTCCGAAATATGCTTATTAGTGTCTTTTATGGTATAGTTCACATATAGTGGGAAATGATGAATGACGTGAAGTAATGATTCATAAAGTAAATTTTGAAAGGAAACGTTCCAGGTCTAAGCTTATGGTACCTTCCGAACTTGGGGAAAAACCCTCAGGGAGGTCCTTTAACCGATTAGGTAATATAGGACAGTGAATAAATGAAATGGTGAACTTATGCTCAAATGAGCCCGGGATCCCTAGAGTTTAAAGTTGCCCTACATTCATCTTTTCGGAATAAGGGAAAATCCCGGAAAATAATTTTATCTGGGCAACTTACCCTAACCGAGATTAGAAGTCGCGACGTCTTGAATGTGAGGCAGACACGATGCCAATTCTTCTTTCCTTTGTTTGCATAGGGAGAATCGGGTTCTTACATAATTTTATTCAGTTGAAACACAAGACTTCTGGAAAAGAGTGTTGTTCCTCAAGATTTTTATCTTCTTCTTAAACCGATTACCCTCTTCTTTGTAGAACTTATACCCCAATACAAGCCAATGTCTTGGGTCAGTAGCCTGTTGAGCAAAAAACTCTGGATCATAGCACATCCAGGATGGGTGATCAGCCCAATGTCTGGTATGGCGGTGAGGAAGAAAGAAATTAAATGTAGTGATGAAAATGATTGTGTGAAAATTTGGGGATCAAATTTCCAATCCAGCATTCTCTAGCGATCTAGGAAAACCCTGAAAAAACATTCGATCAGATTGGTCAGTCACGGAGGTTTGAAACCGTGACCACCTGAATGCGGACAAGACCGTTACCCCTGAGCCATCCGGCTGTGATTTTAATGTTCAATATCGAATTCCTGAATGGTATAAAATAATTTAATATGAGTTCTGTGGAATAAAATTCCACTTATCTCACTAATGCCCAAGTTAAATTTGCGAAGAATTCAGCTACAAAACTTCAAATTTTGTGATTCCCAAAGAATAGTAGAGTATTATGGAAGTGCAATGTAAACGTGTACTGCTCCTGTACGCATTCATTTTAGGTCTTAAAAAATTAAATAGACTGTCTGTGCCCGAGACGCAGTCAAAAACAAAAGATGTTCTTTGAAGATACGCAACGATGATCCCGGTGTATTGTGCAATATAAACGCCTTTTCACCTGTAGAGATGCGCGAGTTATTCTGAAAAAGTATCAGTTTAAATGAATTGCATATGAGTATCGTTGTTGAAATTGAACATCTTTAGGTATCTTAGATCAAAGGTCTTTCATTAAAATTGAATTTTATGTGGAAATACCTGACAGTAAAGCAATTATTGCTTCCAAAAGTGTGTGAAAGTAGGCCATTATATTATATCTCGATTATGTAAATCCTAACCCGAAGGGTATGCTAAATAGAAGTCAAATCTCCAGAGGACTGAAAAATGTAGGACATATGATTATCAAGATTTAATTACGACTAGTGGCTGGCATATCAGAATTTGCCTAAGAAGTTTACAAAAATTCACTTGAAACCATCACAGCTACTGGAATGTGGTCTCTTGCTTCTCCATGACAGTGCACGACCACATATTGGTGAAACGATGGGGCATGTAATCACCGATTACAAGTGCGAAAAGACCCCCTGACCAAGTCTACAATCCGGACAGAATCAACCTGATTATGGTCTTTTCCGCAAACTGGAAAAGCTACTTTGGGGTCAGCGTTTTACAATCCTAATGATCTGAATACAACTGTGATCCGAAATATACCATAGCCAAACTTTAAAGGAGAATTAAACCACAACCAGCAGATCCCCCGCCATTGTAGAGCAGTCATGTAACTTCAAAGAGATTACCTCAAACCATATGATATGTAAGTTTCGGAAGTTTTTTTTACATTCTGGTGATCTATAGGTAGAAACTGTCGATTTTAAGCACACTTAAACGTCATTACACCTTACCACGTTGAACCAACAACCTGGGGCAAAAAAAACAGAAGCTGATCAACTGGTAGTTGATACTATTCTAAGGGTTAGAATGATACGCAGATATCGGAAGAATTCTCTTTCTCGTAGCGTAGCGTTAAAACCTAACTTCACCTAGTATTACAGTAAAACCTAAATGTCGTGCTCCAAGGTGTGGTGGTTAGTGGTTCCCGAGGACGCGGGTTCAAACACGGCGGAGGGCGATGGATGTTTTTCGGTTGTAAAAATCCTTAACATGGCTTCCTTCGGAAGGGAAGTAAAGCCGGTGGTCCCGTGTCGTAGATTTACGGCACGTAAAAGAACCTAAAGCCTGATAAAGAGGCATGTGAGCAAAATTACGGGTCTTTCACGCCCAATATAGAATGGGACACTATGGAACACAGCAGTTAAAGAACGTCCATAAATAAAATTCAATTTAATTTTGTATTAAACTAAATCTAATTTTGCTCAATTTTAGTAATTTGAGGGGACCTATCTGTAAATGTTTTCAAACCTAAGGTGAGGGCTGAGTCTTTTGACGCCTTATCACGTCATAAGTATAAAAAAGTCTTTTTGTTAAGCTTGACGCAAATGTGTTAAGGTTTTATTGAGTTATGCATTTTAAATGAAACATTTAGCTATTTCATAAAAATGCTTCTTACAATGCAATTTTCATAGATTTTAAATAAAGTTTCAGATTTACGTCCTTAATTGAGGTAGAAAATAAAGTTTATAGGAAATAAACTTTTGAAGTAATCGCACTTTTAAACATAATTTTTGTTGTTACATTTTCAGTTTTAATTTTTGCAAGAAAGATAAGCTTATAAAACATTCATGAGCTTGGTATGTAACAAATATGCCTTAAAATAAAAACTGTAGAGAAAGTCTTAGATATACGTACTGGGGAAACTTATTTCCAAAATTTCACGTCTATAACTCCAAAACTGTGTCCTAAGGAGTATTTTAAATGTCAAAAAGTGTCCAAAATGTTACGGCCGAGAAACTAGGTTTAAAAATCCGGACATATAAACTGACCTAATATTTTGCTTATGTACAGTCGGGTGCAAAAAAATAAAGCTTGGCGATACGAAGAACCGCAGTTTAAGTTGGCAATAAATAATTAACACGCCTCTGCCGCGCCCTATTTCCATGTCTCATTCGGTTCGAACCAATAAGAACCGGACTCATTCAGGGGCTAGTATGGACAGTCTTTGGGAGGCATATTGTTTCAACCCTTCAAGTGACATATACCCCTTTCATCGCCCAGCTAGGCCTGACCTTTCTTCATAAGGTAGTGCTAGCGTATCGGACTTCAGCTAAAACCAATTATAGGATGGCTCACCAAAGTCGGGCGCGGAGCACAAATGAGGAGGATATTCTGCCAGCATTCAAGAACGGAAAACACTAAAAGTAACAAACAGCATCGGCACGTTTTTTGCACACGACTTTATCTTTTATAAAATGGAACAAATGTTTGCCTAAAGTGTATAATGTAATAGAAAATTATTACAACATATGCACCAAACTTTGTAAGAATGTTTATGAAAGGCTAAGAATCCGTGACAATTTAAGAGGAAGTGATGTTTACTCTGCATCAAGTAGGGTGGAGTGAGGTGGCGCAGTGGGGTGTTGTTTACCTGTGAGGCCGTGTACAATCGCTTGCGTCTCTCATTCCTATGTATGTGTCCTACTTCAGGCTAGACAGTGCTGCTTAAGTAAAATAATTAAAGCAACGCAATGGCGTTTTTGTTTACATCAACATTACCTTATTTACAGAACTCTAGTAAGGTAGCACATACATTGGTTGCTAAATTGACCGGGATCTTTAGCCTCCTTTTGAATATGGCGTGTATTTCTAATGTGAAATATCTCAGGGTAACTGCATATTATGCTCTACTAAGCACTCCGGTAAGGATTATTTAAATCATCGCATAACAAGCTCAAATTCACCCGGATAGTAAAAACGTTTACATAAAAAGTTCCTAAAGAATGAGTCGCAATAATAAGTTTGAAAGTCAAACATTGAATACTTTACCATTTTAGCCCAATTTTCACCGACTGCTCCCCAGTTTACACATAGTAACATTGAGTTGTAAAAGTTAAACTTGTGCTGATCGCATATTTTTTGTAAGTTTTAATTATTATCATGGCAGGTGGCATCATGCTTCTGGTTAATTTGATTTTTTCCCGGCTCGTTCTGCGTGCGTGTTTTTCCTAGCTTGGGTTTGCTTTGGGTTTGACGGCGGGTGGTGAATTCTTCCTTTGCCTATGCCACGGGATTACTCTTTGAGCCTTTGGAGCTTCGAATGGCTTGAAAAGCTATGAAATTTTGTTTTTGCTTAGAGGGTTTCTGACTGGAATTTTCGTTGGGCTCGCCCGTTGTGATTTCTTCTTCTACCTGCCGTCTTGTATGCAATAAATACATATTTAACGGATTTGTGTTTTTCTAAATTTTAATTCCTGTTATAATTGTATTCTGGTCATGTGTGTTATTGCACGCAATTTATGAAGACCATTGACCGTTTTAGATTAGTTTTTTAATGCTTTTAAATAAGTTTTAGTTTTACAAAATGTATATAATTGTTAAACAGTTGAGAGTTTACTTGAATACGTTAAACGGGGCTGTATATTGAAATTGTTAATTTCTTCCTACAGTTTATTAAATTGTTAGTTTTAGCTTTAAAAGTTAATTATTTGAGTTCGGTTTTGTTAGTTATTGGTTTGCCGCCTCACGGGGCTTAGGAAAGTGAGGTTCATTGATTGTAGGCCAGAGTGCACAGTTGTGAGTATGCATTTAAAAGGTCTGTAATTCTAGTACAAATAATGTGGCAATATTCTGCCTTCCTATGTATTAATCTTACGTTAATGTTGTACCGCGATTTCTAATAAATAAACCCAGAACATAAGACTTGACATTTATTTTCAACAAATGCCTTGGGGGAGGGGCATTCCTAGTTCTTACTTTCGTTCTGTCCATTACCTCTTAGGAATGTTCCGAAAATTCCTTTGTAGCTCTTGCGCTCTCCTCTAAATTAAGTCAATGAGTAAGAGGCGCGCTAGGTTGGTACAAACTTTTTGAGGAGACAGGTAGAGGTGATTCAACAGAGGACACCTCGCGCGCTACCACCCCCATGAGGAAGGGATATGGTGAATGAACCATAGGAGGCTACAGTCGTAGGCAGACTGGCGAAAATGACGCGCGGTAGTCCCTAACAGTTCCAAGCTATCGGACATGTCCCACTGTTTGTGACGCTGAGAGAGGGCGAAGAACAACCCACCAATAATGCAACCCTCTGGTGTCTACGGGGAATACTCTTTCCATTGATCATGCATCCGTGCCATCTGTTCGGCACCGCCATACGCCACGAAACCTAAAGTAACACCTGAAAGATGATGAGGAGTCGAAATGAAAGAGGAACGTTGGAAAGGAAATCGTGGTGGAGAAGAAACCACTCCAGCATTCGCCTGCCAAACCCAGGGAAACCACAAGTGGGCGGTCATCGGGGATACCCGAATGCAAGTCGCACACGCTACCGCGGCGGCACCTCGCTTGCTGAGAATGAGAAAATTCTTCATGGTCATACAAAAAGGAGGCTGTGACATTCCTGAGAAGAAGATAAAAATATTTGATTATGGGAATGACATTTAGTTTGGTGTTTGTGCACTTGGAGAGGAAGTTTCCCTATTATCCCCGCAAAATGTTAAACTATGAATTATTTTCTCCATTAACAAAAATACCGCCTGGTATATGATTAGAACCCATATTTGAAATACTCAAATCTCTTGGCAGCTATTTACGATCATCGCCTGAAAGCTATCCAAAATCACTTCTGACTTTCCGTGTAAATGAAGGACATAAATATGGTAGAAAATATTGCAACGTGACAGGTATATTTACTTTACACATTCCACATTCGATCCAATCTGTGTTTTACAATATCTTATAAGTAGGCAGAGGGGTTTTAGTAAGCAAACTATCAAGTTAGGAACGCATTGAGGGCTGGTGGCGAGAGAGGTGGAAATGAATGAGACCTTGCAGTGTTCTCTGTAATTGCAAAGAAATATGAACAGTTGAAGCCACTACACCCTGCTTCGAAAGGATTACGGAGTATCGGAAGAAAACAATGTAGCTATGTTTAGCTATTCGTAGTGTGCAATAAAGTTAATGTATTATTTAAGGTATTAATGTACAAAAATATATGTTACATTCACTTCTGCTATATTGTAAGCTTTACAATCTACAGTATGTATTTTCGAAATACATGGAACATAAATCGCATGTGATCAGCACGTAGGAGTAGGAGTAAACAAAAAAGAAACAGCAGACGTGCTTGAGATTCTCCGACTCAGTAATCTGTCCCTCATTTCTGTGTGCCCTGAATCTTCTCTAGAATACCTTTAAGTAGGGATGACATCTCGATACCTCGATATCCTCGATACTCGGTGGTAACGAAGTATGTTCTAATACTTTGTGATAAACATTCGATACTTTTAAAAGTTTAAGTTTTGCATTATTGAAAGTTGTTACGTTTAACTTTATGCCAGATAAGGAATGAAAGGAGTCGAGATTTCACGTTATTGCCATTGTCCCCAAAGTGTTGCTGGAACAATAGTTCTTGATAGACTTTGTCTACGTTTCCTGTGGCTGAATGAATGCAGCAGCATTCTATAGCCTCTTATGTCTAAATGAAAAAATGTAACAGAATGGGGGAAGGAGTAAAGATACTCGTGATGTTAGTCGAGTTGTGAATGAAACTAAGTTAGCTAACGCTCTAAATGACGTTTCTGCAATAGCCTGGCTTGCTGACTCACTCTGTCATTACATCTACCCATTCGGATGACCAAACTCTATAAAACCAGCAGACACATATCAGAACTTAAGGCGCTAGATAATACAGCGCATGGAAATATTTTGGTTCTTGAAAAACATATCAGTTTATATTTTCAAGATTTTAGAATACGGAATTACAAGTATTTGTTTTTCTATGGGTAGAAAATCCTTTAACAGAAGGTTTTCAGCATAACATATGTTTACATAGAAAGGAAAGCCAGTAAATGTATTATTATTATTATTAATAATATTATTATTATTATCATCATCCACTAACAATAGGGGACATATAACCTGCAAAATTATCAAGTTAAAAAATTGCTGCTAGTTGGAGAATGTCAAACAGAAACAATTTCGGAATTGGCATACAATACAAATTCAGCGAATAAGCTATTGCCTTTACAGTTGTTTATAAATCCAGTATAGAGTATTGAGTAGTGGTGCTTATAAAGCACTATCGTTATCGAGTATCGAGAAATAGTGGTATCGTTCCATCACTACCTTTATGTTTCATTGTCACCCGTTCTTTAAAAGTTCCAGTTTTAGTTTTAGTGTATATGCTTGCAAATGTATATGTTATTGTAGCTGAAATGATTTCCTTCACTGCATGTATAGCGGCATTTTTCTTGTCAAAGACATTAATTACATTAATAACTTTGTTTTAATACTGAGCATACTATACTGCAACCTGTAGCCATGTTCCTCACTGTGTTACAGTTTCTTGTGTAGCCAAGGGAATTCCAGGTTCCGTCCCCTTAAATATTTTGGTTCTAGATACGAGGGCAGTCCAGAAAGTCCCAGACGTTTTCGCCTATCGTAGCGATTAGTAGAACTACAGCCGCCATCTTGGTGCCAGAACGTTCATACATTCAGTACGCATCCAGATGTGGTAGCGTGAGGACTGTGTCTTCCTTACTATGCCCTCTGTGAGTTGTTAAAATGTGCGCTGCAATAGAAAATCCCGGCACTTGTGAGTGCGGTTGACTAAAAAGAACAAACCAATTGAAATTTATCGTCAACTTTGTGATGTTTACGGGCAGGGAATAATGAGTGAAAGCCGAGCCAGTCAATGGTGCATTGATTTTAAAAAATGGCGCTACCAATGTTCAGGACGATGATCGCAGTGGTAGGCCTAGCCTTATGACTGATGAAGTGTCAATGCAAATCAATGACAAAATTTGTGAGAATCACCGTTTCACGATTACAGAAGTTTCGGAACACTTTCCCTAAATTTCACGGAGTTTGGTGCATCAAATTGATGCTTTGATACTGGCGCTGATCTGCATGCCGGTGTAAACCAGTGGTTGAAGTCGCAGGCGGCAGATTTCTACAGTGGATATTGAAAAACTTGTGTTATGGTATGCTAAATGCCTCAATTTGAATGGGGATTATATAGAAAAATAGCTTAAGAGTGTACCTTTTAAATGTGGATAATAAACGTTGATATTTGCATTCTGTTAATCGTTTATTTCAAAACGTCTGGGACTTTCTGGATTACCCTCGTAGTTTCGCCATTTGTGCTGAAGTTTTCCTTACTAAATTCCGCCACAAACGATGATAATTGTGGTCATGGTTTTAATGTGTGGCTCTTCTTTACTTTAGGCATATTACCACAGTTCTTCACTGGTTTGCGCAGCAATAAATGAAATAGTCGCAACAAAACCGGCTGTTGTGAAGGGAAGGGTATAAAAGTGTCCCTCATAATACTGACGTCACCTATACTTCATGCGGTAAAACGATTCCTCTGTTTACTTACTAAAATCCCTCTTATAAGCAAATTTCAGTGTCTAAAATATTTGTTAAGATTAGCTTAGGTGCTTCACGCACGATGTAATATCATAAAATAAGAAGAGATGCTTACGTGATGTCCAGGGCTTCTTTAAGTTCCGGTCTTTCAGGATCTCTATTACCAAACAGTTCAGGTGCATGGGTGCGGATTGTGTAGTAGGACTCTATGGCTTGCTTGCAACCCTCGAGGCTGTGTTGGCAGCTGTGTAGGAAGAGGATCAGCTGCTCGTCTGCAAACATACACATCAAACGTCCCTGAAATTGAATTGCTTGCCTTCTATCAGGTGTTACGTTTGGGCAGATGTGCATTAGCAGTGATTAATTTAATTGGGTGCACATGACATGTCGGAATATGACCGTCTCTTCCACTAATTATTGTTGGTCCTAAAGCAAGAGAATGATCCGCTCACAAGATGGAAAGCTCATTCATTATGTTCAACTGCAAAACCAGAGACGGTACTGCAATTTAATTGGCTCTTGAGATTTCAGAGGGATTAAGGAGGGATTAAAATAATTGCCAGCAGTGCTCGAAGAAGCCAAAGAGAGAAGTTTAGGCAATTATTGTTCAAGTAGATAGTCTCGGTAAGGAACAAAAATCCAATGGTAGTACTTTGAGGCATGTAGTAGTTTAAGATTGTTGGAAAAATAAGTACAATGTACATTATTCTTGTGCATTTTCTCGCGAGGCAGAGGCACTAAAATATACTATTATGAAGCAGAAAACTATAGTAAAGAAAGTTCATTTCTATTGTAGAGGTTAACTAAATCATAAGCAGTTCACCTTTGCGGCATGAGCTATATGAGGCTGTATAAGGTTTAAAAGGGGAATCATGCTTTTAAAATAAGTCGTATAGGCAGGTAATTAATAATTTGATAACTGTTCTCATATTCTCCATCATTGTCACTTACCCGAACAATAATTACACATATTGATTTTGAGCACAGTATAGACCTCGTAGAGGTCAGGATTTGGACGGGTCAGACGGATATACTCAAAACAATGTGCGATTTCATTGGAAACTGACCACTATAACATTTAAAAGAAGGTAATACGAAAATAAACCCATTGAACATCAGTAAACAAAAACTTGAAACCCTTCAAGAAAAACAGCTAGTGTGATACATACACATGACTTTCACTACCCTCTATCGCTTATTAGTCGGTATACAATCTATTCTTACTAAAGCTTACTTTTCTGTCTACTACATTTTAATCCAAATACACTTTTGCAGAAATAGCTACATTCATTTTGTTATAGATACAAAGAGAACAGTGATAGCCAAATGTTTAAGAACTGGACGCTATATGCTGCCTTAAAATTCCAGAATGTTTCCACGCAATCGCGAGAAACAAGTAAATGTTGACAGGGCTACAGAATGACCAAGAAATGAACAATTCGAATATTTAATAAAGGAGTTTTAAATAGATTTACATATTTTGTGTAGGACGTTTGCGTCTATCGTTTAACGTTTACCAGTTAAATAAAGCTTCTTCCAAATGAAGTTTGCTTCACAGGCTATTCCCAGAAAATTCAACATACATATTTCATTTTTAATATAAATATCTTTAATATATGGTATTTTAATAAAAATCGTTAGAGCCATTATTTAGAAAATAAAAAATTTCAAAAAATCTTCAATGAAAAGGTTAGTCTGGGTGGCGGAATTTTCTTGAAAATCTTCATGCTGCATCTTAGGAAGGTACTGAACCTGAATTTTTAATTTTTAAGTCATGCTGTTCATTTCAAATAATTTTTTTGAGAAGCCATTTCTGAGATATCCGTTATTAATGGTTCGAATTGTTCATTGCTTGGTCATTATCTTGAGTCCTGTCAACATTCAGTCGCTTCTCGCGATTGCATGGAAACAGTATGGAATTTTAAGGCCAGATGTAGCGTCCAGTTCTTAAACATTTGACTATCGCTGTTCTCTTTGAATCTGTAACGAAATGTCCACCTATTTCTTCAAAGGATTACTTGGATTAAAATTAAGCAAACAAAAAATAAACTTTGGTAAGAATAGTTTATATAACATCTAATAAACAATAGAGACTAGAAAAGATCATGTATCACTTTAGATTTTTTTTACTTACATTTTACTCACTATTCCTTGGAAAGCATAGTTTTCTGTCCACTTCAAGTTACAGAGATAAAACTTTACAGAAATTATTTCATTACACATTCCATTAAGGTATAAGGAAGTTAGAGAGAACCGAATCAATAGTCAGATATTTTGAAACAGCCTTGAAACTCAATTTTCTTTCTATAACGAGCAACAAGTGAATAGCGACAGCAGTTTATCAATGTTTTAAAGCATTGAAAAATTATTTTCACTGTAAAGCGTTAGGGCCATAACCTGTGTTGACTTATAATTACGATTGTAAAAAGCTTTATTGCGTTAGGTAAAATTATGTTACTCAATTATACAAGAGAGAAAGACGTGACATTTAGCAAAATTAATACACCGACGAAAGCAGTAAAGAATTTATGTAACCTAATGTATATAAACTTATTTCGAGATTAGAATGTATTAAATTGCTTTAGTATGGAATATCATACATATTCTGAGTTAATATGCTTTAGTGCAGTCTTCTTATTTTTCATATAGGGAAAGAGAGAGAGAGAGAGCGAGGCAGACAGAGATTGCTGACCAGAGCAAATTTCTTTAAAAGGGTTTAAATCTTTTAAAATAACAACGCATTGTTGCAGATAGTTTACTTTAGTAAAGACAAGAGTGAACAGTAGATGCAGAGAGACACCTGCATAAATTTGTCTGCTGTTACATAAGTGCTCCTTCCTGTTATACACATGTTAGAGAACTGTAAAATAGTAGCGTATCCTTTAATATCAGTCAGATGAAAGAACAAGTGGATAATCTTTGAAAGGTACAATTACACGAATAAAAAATGCAATGCCATAGCTGGGATTTCAACCACGGATCTTCCGGTTTCCCGGTTGCTCTAACCAACTGAGTTGCCATTATAACATGCCGGTACGACGTTACCATTTAAAAAGAATTAAATTCGCCGTAAAATTACCATCATAACGTCCTGCAAACAAAATATGACTAACGGCATTTACTTTCTCCCATAATATCAAGCAACATTTATTCAAGACATTTCCTCCTCCGACGCTTAGTTCTGGAGATACTGTGCAGTCTCGACTTAAATGGTACACCCTGTATAAATAATAATTACCTTTTTACTTTGGTTCTTTAAAATCAAATCACGATTGTGTCTGCTGTCAGATCATGGCATTTTAAAAGAATGAACAATTGTTTGTGTAAATAAAAAAATATATTTTTAGAACAATGTCAGTGTGTGTGTGTGTGTGTGTGTGTGTGTGTGTGTGTGTGTGTCTGTTAACAGCATAAAATCAATAACGTAAAGTCAAAGCAACACCAAAATTGGGATTGAAGTTCAGTACCTTCCAAAGATCCGACAGGATTTTGAGAACATCTCCCATCCCAAACTACCCTTTACATGGAACATTGTTATAAATTTTTGCTTTTCCAATAAATGGCTCTAACGTTTTTGATTAGAATACCATATATTAAAGATATCTACATGACAAATAAATGCATATTTTGAATTTTATGGGAATAGGTTGTGAAGTCCTTTTCATTCGGAAGGAATTTTGTATAAACTTGTAGAATTGGTAAATAAGCAATAGACGAAAACTTACTAAAAAAATTTGTAGATCTCTTTATAACACACAATATATTTAAAATAATCTCTTTGTCAGTCCTTTAACGTTCTGTCAACATTTAGATGTTTTTCGCGATTGCATGGAAAGAGTATGGAATTTTAAGGCCAGCGTATAGCGTTCAGTTCTCAACATTTGACCATCCCATTCCCTTTGTATTTATAATGAAATGTGTAGTGTTAATATTTCTGCAAAGGTTTGTCTTGATTAAAATTAAATAAATAAAAAACGTAATCCTTCTTATGGATAGTTTTTATTTACGTTAATAAATAATAGTGGGTAGAGAAGGTCATGTGAATGTAGTATATTACAATTTTTTCAGTATCATGACTTGTTTGGTATTTGATAATATTTAAATATGCATGGATTAAAAACCAGTTTACAAAGTTGAAAGAGTCTGCTGTTTTTGGTAACGAAAACTGATGTGAATTGGATTGAAGTGCATAAGATAAACGACTGTGATTGGTCGATATCCGAGACATTACTAAACGTTATTGATCAATATCGAATACACGGCATATTAATGCCATAGGCTCAAACCTGTCGCCTTGCGAAGCTCTCCATGCTTATTTAATGCAGCAAACTGACTAGCCTGTTCGTTTAATAAATCTAAATCCAGAAATATGGAATCCATTCTTGTAGGTACGAGTATGCAACCTGAAGAAATTTGCTTACCAGGTGCAAAGCTTATCTGGAAGAAGAACGGCATAATTTCAAACGTATTTTACAACAGAAGTAAACTTTGCTTGTTTTACTCTGTGCATTAATCATAGAATAAACGACAGGCCAGTTCTTCACCAACGGGAGTTGCGGTCTAATAGCTGTGTCGCATATAAATCCAGTATTGATCATTTACAACACATTTGAAATATATGTACTATTTACATACAGGATAGGATAAAGAACGGAGAAGGATATCGGCATTGAAGCACATATGAAGTCCTATTGTACTTTTGTAACCTTCGGGAGGAAGGCGAAGGATATATAGGGTGACCAGATCCAGGGTGTAATATTGGACGCAGGTGGGGTCCCTAACATCTCTAGATATGACACCCTGAAACCGCCCACACAGGCCTGCCTCTCCCCACGGAGAGGTCTCGTTGGGGTTATGTCACATACTGGGCAGTCTTTTTCTCAAAGTAAACTCCGTCGCTAATCGCTTCCCTTCACATGATCCTTTGGCCCTGAACATAATGATTAAATAAAATGACAGGGAATGAGGCACGGGGAAATTCGCAGCACTATATAATCCATTTCAGCACTCGCCTACGAGAGAAAACCGCGAAAAAAGGACAAGGTCGTTGCAGTGGCCGGCCCTAAGGGAATCGAATCTGTACCTTATGAATGTGTGCCATTTCTTTCGGTTGATTAAGTCTTAAATTGTATGAATGAATATATATTTGTATCTTTATTGGATACAAATAAAACTTACTGCAAAAAACTTTTTAAAAATCTATTACGTTATAAAATAGTTTTCCCATAGTTCAACCCCTAGGTCGTATGTATAGGATAAGCTAGGGTACCACCTCTCCATTTTCCAGACTGTAACCGTTCTGTTGCTCCTTTCTTACACTTCTTCTCCACTTATCTCCTACATTTCCTAAAAATCTCCAACCATTTTAATTGTTTCTGGTTTTGGGCTTGCCAGAATTTTAATTGCTATTATTTCTTTGTTGAACATATTCCAATTTTTATTCGATATATCATCTCTTCATCTTTCAAACTTTTCACATTCTATTAGCCAATGGAAAATACTACCCAATTTCTCACTCATAATACATATCCCTGATCATTATTATTTATTATCCTTTTTTATAAATATTATTCTTGTGCGCATCCAAGAAAGGTCTATTCTTTCAAATTGATTGTATTTGTCTACATACTTCTCCCTCCCCCAATTTCCTTTTAATTGATTCGTACAAAGTCAACGAACTCCTATCCTCAAAACCAACCCGTAACTCTTATTTCTCTGTCTTCCACCCTCGTTCTCACTTCTTTCCGAACTTCACTACTTTTGTTTTTATCTAATAGCCAAAGACTCCTCGTGCTATTTCTTCTGTTACATTTCCATCTCCCCAAACCGACTTTATCTTCCTAAAACGTTTTTTTGGAACTATAGGCATTTTTTTATTATATTACTGTCATCTAGATTTAAAATCAGTATCAATGTTTCAAAATTCTCTGCACTATTTAAGTTGTAGAAGAAAGAACATATGTAAATCGAATATTTTATAAATTATAGCACTGCTCTTCGCTAGCGACCATTGAAATATTTGATCCTAATATTTCATATGCTTGAATTCGAATGCACTATCATCGGCAAATCGAGGGAACTGAACTAAGTGTTAGCTGAGGTCCTTAAGGTACGGACTGATCGGGATGTCTACACTTCAAATCCCAATAGAATTGTCTCTCCAGCTTTTCCCCAGTCCAACTGGCATGCGTCGGGGAGGTAAAACTAAGATACGGAGGGCCCCCCGAAACCGGGGCAGAGCACCGCAAGTATACCATAAGGCCTTGTTGGCTTCCACCTTGACACCTGGGGGAGAGGGGTGATGGGAGCGACCCAAAGGGCGACCAGATTGGATGGCGACTGGCGCAAGCAATGGGGTTGCTTCCAAACCGAACGCATCCGAAGCCCCTAACCCTCGGGGTGGCGCCTGTCCGAGAGCACTCGAAAGTGAGTCCTAACCGAGCAGTTCCGCAATTGCACCATGGCAGAAACCTCTACAGAGCGCATATCCACCGCCCAGCCGCAACCCGTTGGACACCGTCGCCTGGTCCTACAACCCCGAAACAAGGAAGATGATGGATACAGGAAATGAGGGGCAGGAAAGTCGTGGTAAAACGTTAACCATCCTAGCATTCACTGCCAACTTGCGGAAACCACGAAAAACCCATGGGCCAGAGTGAGCGATTGCCAGGGATTGAACCCGGAACCTCCCGAATGCGAATCGCACACGTTACCGCAGCGCCACCTCGCTCAGTATGCCGGGGAGGTACTCTAATTTTATACCGGGAATGATTCCTTTCCAAATTTCCTTTTCAGTTGTGATTTAATTTCAGTTTCACCAGCGTACACCGTCTATGGTGACGTCTGCAGTAAGAACGGGCTTAAACAGCATTAAAGAAAAATAAACAGTTATTCTGAAAAAAAAATCGTTGAAAATTCTGTTCACCGTTAATCTCGCATACTTAGGTGTTTCCGTAATTTTAAAAAGCAGTTTTAAATTATCCAGGAAAAGGATGAAGAACTGATAAAATAATCACCTTCCACTTCTTCCGCAATTTTCTGCTGCAACTCCAAAGCCTAAGCCGTTGGCAATTTGTTCGAAATTCCGTTGCTTGAAATGGTGAAGTGCGGCGAAATAATTTACCGCAGCTTTTCCTTCCCGCGGAGTTTTGGAAGCACCTTACACCCCGGTGCACTTTAATTGTCTTCAACACTCAGGCGCCGCCTCGCAGGTCCTTGCAAAACTTCCACTAACGCGAGCGACACTATGGTAATTAAAACTGTCTGAGTTAAGACTCGCCTGTCACTGCGAGAGCTTTCATGTCGGTTTCCACTCAGCTTTCTCAAAATTACTGACAAATATTTTGACGGATTTTATTTCTCAAAGGCAGATAAGGCCGAGTTTTTAGCTTCTCTATTTACCCACATTAAGTATAGGAAGTACTGGAGTTCACACAAAAATTCGATGCCGAGAAAAGCGTTTTGCGGCTACCTGAATTTCGAAAAATCTATGTGATACATTCACATGACTTTCTCTATCCTCTATCGTTTATTAGTGGGTATACAATCTGTTCTTACTAGAGGTTATTTTTCTGTCTACTTCATTTTAATCTAAATAAACCTTTGCAGAAATAGCTACCTTACACATTTCGTCATAGATATAAAGTAAACAGTAATATCAAATGCTTAACAACTGGATGCTATATGCTGTCTTAAAATTCCACATCCTTTCCATGCAATCATGATAAACTATTGAAAATCGATGGGACTTGAAAAAAATGGCAAATTATTGAAGAAATCGAACCATTAATAACTCATATATCAGAAATGGTTGATGCTACAAAAATATTTATTTGAAATAAGTTATGTGTTTTAAAGAGATTTACAATTTTTCATCTATTGCTTAATATTTACCAGTTATATAAGATTACATACATAATTTCTTCACATGCTATTCCCAGGAAATTCGAGATGTATATTTTATTTGTAATGTAAATAAATTTAATATATGCTATTTTAATCAAAATCGTTAGAGCTATGTTTTTAGAAAATCATACCTTCATAAAATGTTCTATGTAAAGGGTAATTGGAGGTGGAGGGATTTTCTTGTAAACCTTCGCATTTACGTTCACCGCTTTCCAAGGAAGGATACGACACAAATATTTTGAAACTAACTTCTCCCACCCTGAACTATCCTTTGTACAGAAAATATTTCTCTATTTTATATTTTCTAAAAAATAGTTCTAACAACTTTGATTAAAATACCATATGTGTAAGATATTTTCACGAGAAACTAAAATTTATACATTGAAGATTTTACGAATAGCCTTTTAAGACCTCATTATTGAATTACTTTTGTATAACTGTTAAACCATAAGGGATAGACAAACACTTATAAACAAAAAATGTAAATATTTTTAAAGCACACAATCTGTGTCAAATAAGTTGTTTTGTAGCGTTAACCATTTCCGAGACATTCTTTGTTATTGGATTGTATTTTCACACTTATTTTTCTAAAGTGCTTGGCCGCTATTATTTTTTCTCGTGGCCATGCAAGGAACATAGAGTTTCAAAGACAACTCATACGGATTCGTTTAAAAAAAAGGATCTTGTGTATTACATTCACATTTTTCTCTGACCCCTATCACTTATTAGTGGATATGCCATTATTCTAATGAAATTTTATTTCCCTATGTAACTCATTTTAATCGAGATAAAACCTTCTGGAAGTAGCGGCATTGCACATTTCGTTATAAATATAAAGGGAAAAAGGATAATCAAATCTTTAACAGCTGGACACTACGTACTGGCCTTAAAATTATATGTGCTTTGTGTGCAATCAAGAGAAACAACTGAATATCGAGAGGACTTTTGAAAGAATCACAAAGGTGCTGAAGAATTCTAGCAATTTATATTGAATATCTCGAAAATGGCTGATGCTACAAAAAAGTTAGTTGAAATAAATTGTGTGTTGTAAACAGAGATATATTTTTCGTCTATCGCTTAACGCTTACCAGTTATACCAGCTTATACAAAATTTCTCCCAAATGAAGAGAACTTAGCAGGCTATACTCAAAAAATTTTAGATACGCATATTTTATTGCTCATATGAAGATCTTTAATATGCTATATTTTAATCAAAATAGCTAAAGCCATTTTTAAAAAAAACAAAAAGTTCAAATCTTACAAATAAATGCTAGTTTGGGTGAGGAATTTTCTTGAAAATCTTGCGTCGCATCTTTGGAGGGTATTGAGCTTAAATATCAACTTAGGTGTTTATCCGACATTTCATTTTTTAGTTTTGCTGTTCACGTAAAGAATGTAGACATCGTTAAAGTACACAGTTTATGTCAAATAAGTTGTGTTGTGGCATTAACCATTTCCGAGACATTCTTCATATATCCTTCATATACCTAAAACGAAATGTGTAAATGTGCATCAAACGTTTATCTCATTAATAATAAAGCTAAAACAATAAGCTTTTGTTATTATGGTCTGTCGAAAAGTGATGAGAGAAATTTACGTGAATGCAACACAGTCTTGTCGCGAGTGTGTGTCTCCAGGCTCGCTAAAACGTCGAGAAGCCGCCACTGTGGGTGGGCACTTGAGTCACAAGGACGAACGTCCCCCAGGCTAATTCACAAATTGCCACCAATGACGCCAACAATCATCCGTTCCAGTAGTGCTTGTTCGTTCATTCATTCAGTAAGCATCCTGGGTGGTTTTTGTGTTAAGTTGCTAGTCACGTGTCCTTTAATTAGAAACGAAATGACAGAACACCGAGCGTTTTGCAGTACTTACAGTATGAATACGGTTACAAGATTGGCAACTCAAATCCTAAAAGTTGTTTCCACGTAGACGAATTGTTTTTTAAACTATTTTGCTTTCTATCTCGCTTACCTTTGGTAAATAGAGGAAGTATTGCATCCAACCTAAAATTCCGAACACAGATTTCACCGAAAATACACGTTTTGAAACTCGTTGAATACAAATAACCTATCCCTAGAAAAATATCCCTTTGTGTTTGTGTGTAACTGTGAAAGCGTAACGTCGGATAAGCAACAAACTTGGTATTTATGTTCACCACATTCCAAAGATATGACACGAAGATTTTCAAGAAAATCCCCCACCCCAACTACCTTTTGCATGGGAGGTTTCTCGAAAGTTTTTCGAAAAATGGCTCTAAGGTTTTTGATTAAAATACCGTATATTAAATAGGTTTACATGACAAGTAAAATGTATATCTCGAATTTTCTTGGAATAACCTGTGAAGCTATTTGTTTAAACTAGTATAACTGGTAAATATTAAGCAATAGATGAAGACGCACTACACAGAAAATGTATTTCTCTTTAAAACACACAATTTATTTAAAGTAACTTTTATGTGGCATCGGCCATTTCCCAGATCTCTTATTAATGGTTCGAAATTCTTCAGTACTTAGACATTCCTTTAAAGTCCTGTCGAAATTCTATTGTTTCTCGCGATTAAATGGAAAGAGTATGCAATTTTAGGGCCAGCGTAAAGCATCCAGTTCTTAAACATTTGACTATAGCTGTTTGCATCTATAACAAAATGTGTAATGTAGCTACTTCTGGAATCTAGATTAAAATGAAGTACACTAGGTGATCAAAAGTATCCGGACACCTGGCTGAAAATGACGTACAAGTTCGTGGCGCCCTCCATCGGTAATGCTGGAAGTCGATATAGTGTTGGCTCACCCTTAGCCTTGATGACAGAGTTCACTCTCGCAGACATACTTTCAATCAGGTGCTGGAAGGTTTCTTGGGGAATGGCAACCAATTCTTCACGGAGTGCGGAACTGAGGAGAGGTATTGATATAGGTCGGTGAGGCCTGGCACGAAGTGGGCGTTCTAAAACATCCCAAACGTGTACTAGGATTCAAGTCAGGACTCTGTGCAGGCCAGTCCAATACAGGGACGTTATTGTCGTGTAACCACTCCGCCACAGCCCGTGCAGTATGAACAGGTGCTCGATAGTGTTGAAAGATGCAATCGCCAACCCCGAACTGCTCTTCAACAGTGGGAAGCAAGAAGGTGCTTAAAATATCAATGTAGGTCTGCGGTGTGATCATACCACGCAAAACAACAAGCGATGCAAACTCCCTCTAGGAAAAATACGACCATGCCATAACACCACCACCTCCGAATTTCACTGTTGGCACTACACACGCTGGCAGATGACGTTCACCGGGTTTCACCCTACCTTCGGATAGCCACATTGTGTACCGTGATTCGTCACTCCACACAACGTTTTGCCACTGTCCCTTCAGCTGCCGTGGTGCGGGCGCTGCGGACCCTTAGCACTCGTGGTACTTCTGACGTTACGAGAAGTACGCTGGGCCGAACATCTGAGCCCCTCCCGAATGGGAGTTGTTCGGATTGGGTTGGACTCGGCGGGGCAGTGGTTCCCGATACCCATGGGTTATTGGGTACGCTTGGCTATGTTAATTCTACCCAGGCGGGGTTGTGAGACGCCTCGAGAATCTCCGGCACCAACCATGAGGGATAGCTGGTAGACGGTAGCTAGAAACTGTCGGCCCCACCGAGGTTGTTCGGTAGTCTCCCCCAGTTAGGGTTCGCCCTGCTGGCCTGACGCGCGTAAGTGGCGTATCCACTTCCGTCCCTGCTTGGAAGGGTCGGTGCTAGAGCTTTCTGGCCCGATTTCGACCAGGCAGGGGGGGGGGGGCGGTATATAAAATAGGCACCGCTCCTAATGGAAAGCCCCACGAGTTTACTCCTGGGTATGCGAGGGTGTGGTCTCTGCGTTGGCGGACCCGGTCCCGTATTTGATTGTTCAATCGTGTAATGTTGACGCTCCTTACACCAAGCGAGGCGTCGTTTGGCATTTTCCTGCGTGATGTGTGGCATATGAGCAGCCCCTCGACCATGGAATCCAAGGTTTCTCACCTCACGCCTAACTGTCATAGTGCTTGGAGTGGATCCTGGTGCAGTTTGGAATTCCTGTGTGATGGTCTGGATAGATGTCTGCCTATTACTCTTTACGACCCTCTTCAAATGTCGGCGGTCTCTGTCAGTCAACAGACGAGGTCTGTCTCTACGCTTTTGTGCTGTACACGTCCCTTCACGTTTCCACTTCACTATCACTTCCAGAAATAGTGGACCTAGGGCTGCTTAGGAGTGTGGAAATTTCGCGTGCAGACTTCTGGCACAAGTGGCACCCAATCACCTGACCACGTTCGAAGTCCGTGAGCGTCCCATGCTGCCGTTTCACGATTTCTAATGACTACTGAGATCGCGGAAAATGAGTACCAGGCAGTAGGTGGCAGCACAATGCACCTAAGATGAAAAACGTATGTTTATGGGGTGTCCGGATACGTTTGATAGCGTACTGTATATAGGAAAATAAACTTTCACAAGAATAATTTATATAGTCATCAATAAACGATAGATTTTGGAGAAAGCTTTGTGAATGTAACATATCAGATTTTTTTAGTATAAACACTAAGTTGTTTAGAACGCAATCAAAGTGAATTTACTGATATTTTGCAGTCTTATATCTTGCAGAAATAAGTGTAAGGAGCTTGGAAAATAAAATAAGGAAACTCAGAGTATCTCACAGAGAATTCAGAAAACAACAGCATAGCTGTTAAAATTTGTATTATGAATGAAATTTTACATAATGCAAACATATTATTTCTCCTATTCTGATATATTGATATAAATGCCATTGCATACACTCATTGAGGTATATGGGGAAACTATTGTGGTTTGTGAATGGTACCGGAGGAAAGCAAATACAGTTGTGTGGTTTATTGGTTAAAATTTCAATTTGAGCTGAAGTATACGTTCTGCTGCATGTATCTGTCAGGCAGTCCTATGCAGTGGTTTAGTTGAGGTCCTTTTCTCTATCGTATTATTGTTTATGACATTCTGCACTTTGCAGCAACAATTCTATTCCTTGTAGTGTCATTTCCAGCTGCGTAATACTAAGAAAGTTAAATGGGAGTTCTTAGTTGAAAATGTGCTGGTTCTGGCCACTAACATCAGGATTTATTCTTCATCGTGTATAATTACTAGATATTTAAGTTCAATCGTCATGTTTTAGCATTGATTATAATACAACAAACGCTTGATATTCTCAATGAAATGGTTAAAAGGAATAAGAAAACAGAAAAGTACCTAAGTAGATTGCGTGCATATAAAGGCTTTTTGGGATGGAGAAATACATTGGATTGTATGCCGTAAAGTATAACGAACATCTGATATGTTACATCCACATAACTTTCTCTACCTCTATCGTTTATTAGTCGGTACACAAATTTTTCTTATTCAAGCTCATTTTTCTATCGACTACATTTTAATTCAAATTAAACTTTGGAACAATTGCTACATTATACGTTCCGTTACAGATACAATGCAATCGCGAGAAACAACTGAATAAGAGAATGGCCAAAAAATGAAAAATTCATAACTTTAGTGACGGATATCTCAGAAATAGCTTATGCAACAGGAAACTTATTTGAAATAAATTGTATGGTTTAGAGATCTAGATTTTTTGTGCATACGTTTTCGTCTGTCGCTTAACTTTAGCAGTTATACAAGTATATAAAAAATTCCCTCCCACTTAAGAGGATACTTTATAGGATATTTCTCGAAAATTCAGGATTTTATTTGTCATGTACTAAATATCCATAATATATTTCGAAAAATCTTCCATGTAAAAGGTAGTTTGTGTTAAGGGAAATTTTCTTTAGTCTTCGTGTCGCATCCTTTGAACTTACTGAAATTAAATACCAAGTTTGTTACTTATCCGACTTTCCGTTGTTGAGTTATGCTGTCACAGACCGCGCACACACACGTACATATGCACACACTCCGGCATGTTTCCAAAAATGCTTTATTTTGATTCAGGGCTGATCAAGACATGTATTTTCTCTGAAATATCGGTATCGAATTTATGGATGCAATGCAATACCTTCACTACCTACTATGTAGGTGGTACAGAAAGGAAAAATATATTTGATAAATGTACTAAATATATTAAAATATATTAAGACATACTTGATACAGTAATATAACAAATTAAATTTTTAATTTAAATTTTATGTAAATAGCTTGTGAAGGGTTATTTCTTACTGACTGAATTTTGTATAGTTTGTCATAGCTGGGGAATCATAAAGGATAAACAAATGCTTAAAGCCGTATATGCAGAGTTCATTAAGGTAAACAATTTCCGTTCAGTAAGCTTTCGTGGCGTTGATGTTGCAAAATTATTTTTAATGTTGCACCTTTGTCTCCATTCAAGTGCGTGTCATTCTTGAAATGTTGCGATTCTGGTTTGTTTCTTTCCATCGCAAGACCTCGTTAGTATGTATTTGAATGCTATTTCCATAGCCTGTATGTACACCCGTGGACAAAAAATGAGTCATGCCTTTTTCCAAGTCCTACATGGCACATCATATTGTTTACACCATACGTAATGCAATTGTATTAGTCGCTGTAGCAAGTTGTGCGACATTATTAAACACGCTACCTTTTGTGTGTCTTCTCTGTAGCGCTGTGGCAAAACGCAGGGTAGTTCCTTGGACCGAGGAAACAGGTTTTTTTCTTCTGTTAATTATGTTTAATCCATACATATTGACTACTTATTTTCCATATACTGCATTTCATTCACAATATTTGGTAAAGTTCATAATAGAATAGTTATTATGATGCAAAACGCGTGGCTTCACAATTTATCATGGTTGCATATCAACATCTTGTTGAATATTAAGGGGCAGTCTAGATGTGGCAGCTTGACGATACACAGAACAGCTTGCAATTCACAGCAATACTTGAGAATAATGGATTCCCTGTGTGAGGATGAGATATCCTGATGGAATTATTGAACTCGTACAGGATAATCATCCTGTCCACTATGTCGAAAGGTTTCATATTGGTTCTCTGAGAGGCAGGATATCACAGTGATAGACTGGACCCCCCATTCACCAGAATTGAATTGTATTGAAAATGTGTGGGCCGAGATGAAAAGGGAGCTGCGTTTGAATTTCTCTGTAGATTCGTGAAGGACAAACATGGATTCTGGGCACAAATTCAAGAAGCTGGAATGTTGTAGTTTCTCGTCCACGTTACTACATCAGATACTGGCAGCTATATGTGCAGAGAGTTTGTACACCCGATATACATTTTGTTAATTTCTTACATGTTTTGGTTTCAGAAAATAATACTTTATTTGTATTTATTTTTCAGTTATTTAAAACGAGTGTTTGGTAGTGTTGTGTTTTTGTGTTCATAGATATGCCTAAAACTTAAAAGGTTAAAGTTATATTAATGCAATATTGTGTTCTATACATCCAGTCATAAAATTAACAATATACAAAATAGCAATAACTAATGCGAGATTTGAACCGAGGAGCTTATGAGTGGAAGCGGTACCTTCTTAGCCTCTCGGCCAACGAAATGTTTTCCCGTGTTCGGTTTTCAGTAGCTTATAAACGTCACGACCAAGAAATACCGTTATAAAATGAACATTGCGCTCACAGGGCAGAGAACGTTCTAGTTCGTCTATGTGCGTTGGGAACACAATTATTAGGAAGGTACACAAAGCCCTCCGATCGCCACATGGAATCTGGGAATGACTAATTTCTTCCTTTGGGGGGGGGTCCAAGGGTGTACCTAAGCATTTATTGTTTAATTTGTGATCATTCCGAGGTACAAATATATCATGAACTCGAGCAGGAATGTCTAAGCATTAAAGCCAGGACGAAGGGAAATAAAGCTGAACTGTTACTGGACATTAGACACTGACGTCACAGGTTACAAACCACCCCCATCCCTCGTATCGTCTGTTATCGTTTGTAGACAGCATTCATCAGACCGTGTTTACGTGCCGTCAGCGACCCTTGGCTGCCGCTATTTAATTCTTTGTTTGGGGTGTAGATAACTTGAAGCCAATTGCTCAAAAAATCCTATGCTTAATCATGAGTTATATTACGTAGTAAAGAAATATTTTTATTTGAATAATATAATAACAAATAATGGATATGAATTCGTAATGGGTAGAGAAAGTCGTTGAGCGTAACACCACACAGTTTCTAACACCAGCTTGAAATTTAACATAACCTCGGATGTTTTAAAATAAGACATTGCATAATCTCTTTTTGTTCCATTTGTATTCCCGCTTTAACTGCTATGGCCTTTGGGTCATATTGCCTTATCGACAATGGTGTTAAATCGAATGCATTTATGGTTAGATTTATAGATTTGTTTGGGTTTTTGTACATTAGATTACTCACACATTCAGCCTCTTAACTTTCAGGCCTTGGGGAAGATAGGGATAGATCTTGCCTGGAGAAAAATTCCCACCCCCAGCCAGGAATGGAAACCGGGGCCCCCTTACATAATCTTCTTAATTTTTAAAGCAGGTGTACAAGACAAGGTGCAAGTTAGGGTTATTGCTGTACCGTTGGTTTGCACCACGTATTATGGGAGATATGTTTCTTTGAGTGTTTGCCCTGCGTACGATACAAACTTTCCGGTTACTTTCGCCCCAACGTTTACATTTCCGGTGGCCTTCGCCCCATGTTTAAAAAACCAGCTTTGTATTTTAATGTTTATTTAAATATTATATATGTATGCCTCGGCTGCGTCAGTAGTAATTTGCAGAAACACGTATTTCTTAGCAGGGTTAGTACGGCTAAAGAATGAAGGCTTTCACAAATTATAATTGTATTGTACTTTGTTTTATTAATCCTTCACACGAATAAATAACACTTCACTGATGTATCCTACTTTAGAGCTGTGAGATTATTGTTATTTGCACTTTTTAACACGTAAACTTTACATTATTCACGCCGTAATGAATTTTTCATGTCTCACACTGAATACGTACCGAGCGAACTGCTCGGGAACGCTGCCTTCTAGCATCTGGCGTCTACCGCTTAAATTTGTACATTTACTATATATCATGTCTCTGATTGCCTAATTCCACTCCAATAGAATACTTTTGTTTAAGTTTTAGATTTTCTAGTTGTTGATTGGCTATTTATTAACTGTTTTAAATATTAAACTATTGTTCCAATAATTACTAGTAGCCTTTATTAAACTTCCTAATTTATTGTTGCCTCAAGGTTACCTCATTGTTACCTCACTGTTAGCAAACTTCGACCTCTATTCTCAGAGTTCCTACATTGTTAAATTACGTAATACATTCACATAACATTATTATACATGTACATAATAATAAACATAATGCAATTACTGTTACATAAGTTTTATATATTATATTAACACATATTGCTTTAAGGCGGGTTGTTATTATATTTTATATTATATAATTAGACTGTTATCATTTAACGGTTAAAAATACTGCCTCAATGTGCACATTTTATTTCCTTCTTTGTATGCTTTTTCTATAAATGTAACTAAATTTGGGCTTTTCTTACCTTTTACAGGTAAGTTGCTGTCAAGCTGAGGTGTGCCGGAAGCTACCACTCTCGCCACTTGATAATGGTAAAGGTAGGAATACTTGTATATTGAATTAGTGTAACATTTTCATCTCGGCTTTATAAGCACTATTCTGTCAGCTTATATTACTGTGCGGGTCAGAAGTCTTAACGAAATCAAGGTTTTACCTTAATGTTATCATAGCTCCAAAGACAACCACACCCATCTCAATTTCAGCTCTGGATAAAAGCTTTTCTTAATTGCGTTGGAACTATTTTGCCTTTACCAGATGCCAACACCATCTGTGGACTTTGGGAGTATTATGCTCGAAGTTAGCAAACGCCTTGGTTTCACGCTCAAGTGTTATAATCCTAGAACAGCTAATAATTCGAAGCATTAGTTCGGTGCTTGGTAATCAAGCACTGTCAGGGTTTGGAGATTTTAATATTACACGAGTGAATTTGTGACGGTGTCGCTCTGCGTATAATTACGACCGACTCCTTAGAGATTAATTAATGTTCAGTGATGCTTCATGTATCTTTGTTTGTAACAAAAATTATATCACTGGTTAACTTAACTTTGTTTCATTTATTTGATGTTTCTTTTGTTATGATATGGTTTGGGGTAACGATGTTTAATTATTAGTAAGCTTTTGTTAAGTTTGGCATTTAGGAAGGAGGTTAACATTATTACGCCTGAAACGTCACGTAGGCGTATCAAAACCAGTTTTAACAGTAATGGCTTTGATAGCTTAAGATAATTTATATAATAAGTACTTGGCTAACGGGAACAAATGACATTCCAATTTTTGAACCAAGGCATACACTGTCATGCATTAAGGTTGCCCATTCCCGTAGATCAGCATAGTGTTTTTCCGTCTGTAAGGTTACAAGTAACCAACCTTTGACTCTATCCAGCCGGTATCGGTTCTCTATATAACAGGCCTGAAAAACAATTCAGGGAAAAAACTAACCAAATAACGATGTTTATAATCTCTGTGGAATTAAGGGATGGTTTGGATACCGCCTCTATGAAAGAGTTTCGCCAAGATTGGTACACAAGGAAAGGGTAAACCAATTACAATGTAACTCGCCTTCTAGAGGAAGGGGTGAGGAATTATTTGCACGTGTAGTTAAACTGAACGACACCTACGACATTTACATATATGAGAGCTTTCATCAACTACATGGAGACGAAAGTAGTGTAGCATGAAAATATAAGATTTAAGCTGTTACCCTTTGGCAGTTTGGTCATACTTTGGGGGAGGTAAAGTACCCTGCCAATCCAGTGACTAGAGTTAAGCTCGAGAAACAGAGGTGGTGACGTTGGTAGGAAGTGTGGCTAGATTTCTTCAGTGCTCCGTTTATATGCAAGTCAGCATTATCCTCCTACACACGCACTGAGCATATCTTATCATGTCATCGTTAAGTTACACAGTCTTATTACAACCATGCCAGGTATATATCGAGGACTACAATAAATCCAACTGACAAAAGATACCAACTCTGCTCCGCCCTGAACCCAAGAATATGAAATGGGTTTTTCCATTAGGACGGTATCTGTTTTATATTCGGCACCTTCCCCTACTTTCACAGGGACCGCCGCTTACGCGCGTCAACCCAAGAGAGAAAGGCTACCGAAGACCTCGGTGGGGTCGACAGTGTCTAGCTACCGTCTACCAGCTCTCCAGGCTGGTGTCGGAAGACACTGGGGTGTCTCATAAGCCCGCATGGGATTTGTCCTGTCGTACCCAATCACTCATGGCTGTCGGGAGTCACTGCCCCGGTATTGCCCAATCCGAACGGCTCCCTTCCGGGAGGGGATCAAATTTTCGGCCCGGCGAACTTCTGGTTTCGTCAAAAATACGACTGCTAGGAGTCTTCAGTGTCCGCACCACGGCAGCTGAAGACGTCGGATCCCTCTCGTTTATGACGATTGAGGATTATAGGAAAGAATGACCAAGAGAGATGGTACCGCGGTTATGCGTGAGGCTCGTATTCGGGAGGTCCCGGGTTCAATTCCCGTTAGGCCGGCCACTTTGACAATGGTTTTTTCGTGGTTTCCCTGGGTCGGCAGGTAAATGCTGGGATAGTTCCTCTTCGACCACCAATTTCCTAGCCATCATTTCCTATCAGGTTTGAAGGACCAGATAACAGCTTTGGTGTGTCGTGGCTGAGTGGTGAAGGTGTCACTGCGAAAGTTTTCTCTCTGCAGTCGGTTGGATTGCTGATGGACCCGCCTTTTGGAGCGCCATCCCTAGGGGCTGGGGCATTGTGGGCAGTGACCAGCATCGGATGCCTTCAATCTGGAATCGTTGGAAACGACATCCATGTTGACGCACATCGTCACCCTGATCTGGTCCCCCTTGGGATCTTTTTCGCATCCCTCCCTCCCTCCCTCCCTCCCAGAGATCACGTTAGCAGCTCCAAGGGCTACACTGTTGCCTTTAAAAATGTTGTCGATGACGTCACATCTTGCACAGTAATGGCCGAAAATGTTCTTTTAAAATATTAAATATGACCATTCCAGCATTTTTTTAAATGTTTAATTTCAGCTTTAGGAAATACCTGTATATACAAGCTAGTAAGTCTGAAAAGCTCAATGAAAGAGTGTAGTTGGAGAGGCAAATTGTTTTGTAATAATCAGCAGCACGTTGAGAAGCACCTCGAAGTGAGTGCGTGCTGATTGGCGACATCTATTTATTTAAAAACATGTTGCTGCCATTGGGTACTTACACCTAGAAGGTGTAACTCTTTTCTCTCTAATTTGTCTGTGGAATACGACTTTAGTAAGCTTAATAAGTGTTTTCCTTCAGATATACCTATACCTGCTCGCGTGTTAGTGAATACATGAATTACATATTAATATATAAAGGTCCGCGTGTGTGTATATGTGTGTGTGTGCGTGTGTGTGTTGTGTTTGTTCCTTATAGGATTCCACCCGTTGTGCCGATTTCGACCAAACTTGGCACAGATGACCTTTGACACAAATTAAACATTACTATCTAGATTAGAATTCGAAATTAAGCCCCATTTCACACGATTATTTATTTAATTTTATGTTATACATACCAAAGCTCGCAAAACCATCTATATCTTTCTCAAAGATAATGTAACAGGTCCAATATAGCCAACATAAGAATAAAACTTACTTAGGCTTTCACGGCCTCACAAAATAACAAAGGAACAACGAGTTCACATATTAGTTGATCTCTCTTACATTGATCATGGAGCAATAACACAGCTAAATAAATTATTACAACAGCTATCTTACCTAAGATAACAGCAACAGCATCAAATCAGCCAAAATACTTTATCTTCATATGCTTATTTATTTTTATAGATATAAAATAATAAAAGAGCATTCAGCATAATCGTATTGACTACAAATGTGTCTATGTTGTTCAAACATTCTAATATAAGAGTAATAAATTAGTGAAGTTAATATTCATACCTTCTGCGATCATACTCAATGATCAGATATTCTCATATTATAATTTATAGCAGTTATCATTTTTAAGCAGTGGGTTTCTTTCTCTATGGAAACATTGTGATGATTTTATGGGCGCAGGACCCAAGCCTCCCGTACCCAGGTACGCTTGGCAGGTAACAACCCCCAAGCCTCCCGCGAAACCGAAATTAGCCAGCAGGTGGGGTGGAATGGGTATGCCTAATTTTTTCCTTGATTTCTTTAGGTGTACGGCAAATTAGTTCACAGATAACATGTTTTCCGACGAGACTGAAATTACGGTGAGTAGGACAGGAAGGAAAAGTCTACTTCAGAACGGTTACACTTTCGAATTCCAGAAGTGTTTAAAAAGTGGGGTAGCGCGATGGACGTGCAATGTTAAAAGTTGCAAAAGTTTTATTAAAACCATTTCCATTGAAGAAATAGATGTCCTGGATATTCAAGAGGAGCATAAGCACCTAGTGACAAAATTCAGAGACAGAAAGTACTTTGTGATCTGAAGAGAAAAGCTACGGAATATATATGTTAAAAGCCATCAAAACTAATATACAACTGAAGAGAGAAAACACGGAAGAAGTAACCACTGGAGTTGTCCACAGTTTACGTAAGTCCATATACAAAGCTAGGCGGAAAATTCTGCCAAAATTACCTACAAGTATAGAGGAGGTTCATGATATTCTGAACACATTAAATGTGAAAACTTTCGATGGAGCGAGTTGTTGCTACACAACGCTGCTGCGAAGAACGTTGTAATATTTTGTGAATCTGGAAACCCTAGAGTACTCAGTCAGTGTGACACAATATATGCTGATGGAACTTTCAAGTATTCCACAAGTTTTTTTGCCAGCTATTTACAATCCATGGGGTCGTTAATGGACATTACATTCCAATGGTATTTTCTTTGTTGAAGGACAAGAAATCTTCATCTTATCAGCAGGTATTTTCAACACTTGTTGATAAATGTAATAAGCTAGGTCTGAAATTCTCTCCATCAACAATGTTTTCTGACTTTGAAGAAAGCATCATGAATGCTGGAAGATAGGTGAGGACTGATGTTAAAATCCAAGGATGTAAATTTCATCTAACACAAAGCTGGTGGCCAAAGATACAAAATTTGGGACTTGCACATGACTACTATTCTAGAAATGAAATATGAAAATTTCTGAACTACATGTTTGCTTTTGCCAATGCTGATCCTGTTATGGTTGGTGATGTTTTGCTGAAGACTTCATGGCAGTGAGAGCCTGTCTCGAAAAAACTACAGATGTTTTACGACTGTTTAGTGGAAACTTACATCGACGAAAATGCACTCTTTCCAACTTCCATGTGGGCAGAACTAAGTTGCAATAGACAGAGAACTACCAACGCTTACGAAAGCTTCCACAACAAATACAACAACCAGTTTTACTCCTGCAGCCCAGCTCTGTATAGATTTCTTGAAGTAATGAAGCAAATTCAGCTGGATACTAAAATTGCAATTAATTCATCAACAATGAAAACAGGAAAGGTCTTATCCACACTCGAAACTAATTATGCAGCAAGTAGAAAATTTCAAAGCTGGAGAAATTTCAAGAATGGAATACGTAAACTCGATTTCTTATACATCCAAACCTGGAAATATATGGAAATAAAATCTAAAAGGGAAAATATCGCTTATTTTAAAGACAAAAATGCATATTACTGTATGACATAGGTTTAGAATGTCAAAATAACGAAGCATCTAAATGCGGATCCATTGTGAGTAAATTACAGAAAATAAAGAAATAATGACGAAGCTGATACATGTGGAATCTTTTGGGGTGCGAGCCAGCTCGCCTCCTCGTGGTGCACTCTGTGTAACGCTAAACGAACTAGAACAACCACCACTAATTCAAATTTAAGCATTAAAGTTTCATTTTCTTTTGGTACTAGAGCCGTGTTTCTTTGTTATTAGTCATAAACACAAATAATGTAAAACCTTCCACCCGTATGTAATGCTTCATCTAATATTATAAACACCAAACTGGAACTGTTACCTGTTTTGACCGGGAGGCTTTGGGCCTATATAATTAGGGACTGGAACTACTACCTGCTTTAGGGAGGCATGGGGGCTATGTAATTAGGGACCTTTAAGGGTCCCGGAGGCTTCGGGGCTATTTTTCTGACCGCGGGAGGCTTCGGTCCCGCGCCCGATTTTATAGGCAGATAAAAAAACAAAACAAAAACTAAGTGTTTGGACTAGCCCAGTAGCTTGCTGTGCGAGGGGTTTCGGATTCGATTCCTGGCTGGGTGGCTATTTTTCTCTAGCCAAAATTATTCCCTATGTTCCCCATAGTCTGGAAGTATGAACGAGAGTGTGAATGTCTGTAATCTAATGAAAAAACCCTAAACTTACCAGTAGCCCAATGAAAAGCGAATAGGAATTAATACCATTGCCTATAGACCATATGCTCCAAAGGAAGAAAAGGAAGCAATTTAATGTGAGTGTATTACTGAGAATGAAAGTATTATCTTGATCTTATTTAAATTACCATTATTTTTTCCCAACCGAGATTTTCTCTGTAAATAACGACGAGGCAGCATTCATGAGAAATCATTACAAAATATGGTTGCTTAGAAGTGATTTTGCATAATACTTTGTCAGTATTTTAATTATTTTGTTGTTTATACAGTCCTAAGAGTTTTAATTAACTAAGTATCTTGTGTAATAATTTTTAAAAGCATTCGAAGAAACGCAAGGATACTGGGTAAGTGCAATCTAAGGCTAAATGTTTTAGGGACAAACCCTAGTGAATAATAATAATAATAATAATAATAATAATAATCATATTATCATAGTAATACGACAGATTCTGACATACACATGTGTACATCGATTTAATGCTCGTATCCATTTGGAACAGGGTAGCAAAATACTGTATAACGAAACAAACAGGCCGTGCCGTACACTTTCATTGTGTTACACGGAAATTAACATCTGATTCCTGTTCCTTTTCTTGCTGCTTCATATTTTATTAAACACATTTCCTGTCTCTTAGCAAAGAGATCTCTTTTATTGATTAGCTTGCAGTTTCACGCGTCAAACAAGAAGTAGGTATTAATAAAAGGCGTTGTACAGCCAGACTGTGGAAATAAAAAAACTAATAAAATATACAAGACGAACAATATGACGCCTTCGGTGATGGAAATGAATATGAAAGCAAGAAAACGAGTGAATAAAAGGAAACAATAATAACGAGAAATGCAAACGACATTGATATATGAAAGAAGAGATTTAAATAAGGTAATTTTATTTATAATCTATTTATCTACATAATAAAGTTTACCAACATTTTCTTGCAAATGCAAATAAGAAGATAACAAATTCTGCACGCCGAAGAAACATTGATATTTTCTGGTTTTAAACAGCAGTACTTTCATAATAGTTCTATATACAAGCTGCATAAAATAGTGTTTCAATTGGATTAAGATATTTAATTTTTAATTTTAAAATAAAATAGCTTAAAGAAGATAACGATCTAAAGATTTAATAATAGCAGCGGTATTTTTCATAGGCTTTGACTTACGACGACGTTCACAATAAGACAATCTTAAACTTCAAGTTCCATTGCTATACTCAAAAATGTATAAACTAAGCTTTTTACCGGCAGGTTCCAGGCTTCCTATTGGTACCAGTGTCGCCCAATTAGTGTCGTCCTCCATGGTCTAGGGGTAGAGGGTTCAAACTCGGCGTAAAAATCGTTAGCATGGCTTCCTCCGGAGGGAAAGTAAAGCAGGTGGTCCCATGTCGTAGATTTACGGTACATAAAAGAACCTCAAGCCTGCTAAAGAGACCTTTGAGAAACATTTCCGGTATTTTACGCCCAATATAGAATAGAGCGCTAAGGACCACAGTAGCTAAAGAGCGTCCATAAATAAAACTCAATTTCATTTAATTTCGTTCAATTAGCGCGTTTTTCTGTGATGCACAGTTACCCATTTGTTTGTATCTGCTCCCAGTCTGTTTTGGTTGCTTGTAACTGTGAAAATCCTTTTCTGAGTATTACATAGTTTTCAGATTTTCTGTCATCCAAATTTGCCCAAATCAAATGCAAATTTTTTTTTTTTATATAATTTTGGCATAGACAAAAATAAAAAACTACCTTCTGTGAAATTAATGATATTTAAAATATATTGCTGTATGCTTTAGCCAGAATATAAGGATTAAATAAAAAGGAATGATAAATCAGTTAAACTTTGCGAAATAATAATAATAATAATAATAATAATAATAATGGTACCAGAAGTCTAAAGGTACTTTAAGAATTTAGCTTGCCCCCGTTCTTCAAGCGTTTTTACATTCTCTACCACGTGCATAGTAAGAAGAGAAGGTATTGCATTCCATCCAAAAATTCGATATCGAGATTTTATCGAAAATACATGATGTGCGACCCCATAAATCCAAAAAGAGCATGTTTAGAAAAAGTTCCCTCTGTGTGTGTGTGTGTGTGTGTGTGTGTGTGTGTGTGTGTGTATGTGTTGAACAGCATAACACAAAAACGAAAATTTGGATAAATACCTAACTTGGTATTTAATTTCACTATGTTCCAAAATTGCAAAAGGAATATTTTATAGAAAATACCTACCAAAACTACGCTTTATATGGAAAATTTTTCGAAATTTTTATTTCCTAAGAAATGCCTGTAACAATTTTGTTTAAAATACCAAACATTGAAGATTTACAAGACCGATAAAATGTATAATTTGACACCTCTTGAAAGTTCTGTGAAGTCCCCTTCCTCAGAAGGACATTTGTATAATCTTGTACAGCTGGTAAAAGTTAAGCGAAAGACGAAGGCGCACTACACAAAAAATGTATATCTCTTTATAGCACACAATTCATGTAAAATAACTTCTCTGTGGCATCTGCCATTTCCGGAATATCCTTTATCAGTGATTCGAATTGTTCTATACTTAACCATTATTTTAAAGAATGAATATTATATTAAATTGAGTTTTATTTATGGACGCTATTTAACTGCTGCGGTCCTTGCTGTTCCATTCTATGTTGGGCATGAAAGACCGGTAATTTTGCTCAGAGACATCTTTATCAGGCTTGATGTTCTTTTACGTGGCGCAAAACTACACGGGACCACCGGCTTTACATCCCTTCCGAAGAAAGCCGTGCTAATGATTTCTACGCCCGAAAAAATCCTTCGCCTTCCGTCGGGTTTGAACCCGCTACATCGGGAACTAGAGACCAGCATGGTAACCACTACACACGGAGAACGACATGTGGAATAAGTATGGAATTTTAAGCTCAGTGTATAACGTCCAGTTCTTAAACATTTGACTATCACTGTTCTCTTTGTATCTATAACTAAATGTATAATGTAGCTATTTCCGTAAACGTTTATCTGGATTAAAATGATTTCCATAGGAAAATAACACTTGGGTGGCTTCTTGGTCGAGTGGTTACACCGTTCGCCTCCCACCAAGGTGGCCCGGGTTCGATCCTAGGGACCCGTATATCGGATTTGTGGTTCAACGAAGCGGAGGATTTCCTCCGGGTTTCCGGTTTCCCCCGCCATTCATTGCTCCAATTGTTCCATCATCACTTTTCCTTTCATTCATTTGGCCTTCATTTCATATCATCTTCTTTCACACTGATATATGGGCCGACTCCCCGTTCCGCGTTCTTCATTCTTTGATTCAATGTCTGTTTGCTCCTCGACGAAGCTCTGACCCTAGGCACGGTTGTAAGTTCTAGGAGTTAATAATCCCTAAATACGAGGAGGGTAAGTCGACTAGGTGGTTAAGAATAATTTGTGTACCCACTAATTATCGATAGAGGTTAGTGAGAGTCATGTGAATGTAACATATCGGATTTTTTTTTCTATTTTATGTTTTTGCCTTTCTGTTATGATTTGAAGTTTGCAGAACAGAGAGTACTTCATAAGCAATTCAGAGAAAATTAATGACGTACATTTTGTCTGTCAACCAAATATCTCAAACTTATGATATTGTGACGTAAGCCCGGCGACGACGTTATCAGCTCTTTACCAGACGTGACGTGAAGGATGGGGGAACGTAGCACAGGATGGCCTCGAGAGGGTTGCAGATTACGGTAGAAAGGGTAGTAAAAGGGCGACATTATAAGACAGGTAATCATTATTACGAATCTTTCTAATCTTTAATGTATTTAGTATAACCTAAACCAAATTTAAAACATAAGTAATTAAACAGCTGGTGGGTTTACCTGCATGGAAGAGGAAGTCCGTCTGCCCATCGTCGTCGGCCTAGCGCCTACATCGAGATTGCAATTAATACTATATAAATTTAAAGAACTGACCCGCAGAGGGTCCAGCTAGGCACGTGGTTATCGAGAGTGAGAGAGAGAGAGAGCTGTCAAAATTCCCTAAGCTTAAATACCCGAAAAAATGCCGATTATTGCCTAGCTAGTCACTGACGTAAGCGCATGTGAGCAGAAATTACGTAACTCACCTACGTGTCGAAAATGAAGTGATGTTTTACCCTAAACTGCGTGTTATCCAATCTCTGCTTACTTCAACATCCGGGAAGCCAAAATTTCTGGAGTTATTTAAACGAAGTTTCTCCTGAATATCTCGAACTGTACAAAATCATATTTATCAAAATCTGTTAAAGCAAAGTTATAACCATCAGAATATTTTAATCAAACCGTAAGAACCTGTTCTGAGAAAATACATAAAACATTTTTTATGTAAAGGATTGTTTTAGTGTGGAATAATTTCGCCATAAGCTTCGCTTTACATCCTTAAATGGAGCTCAACGTAAGTGTGACACTCATATGAATTTTCAAAGCTTCCACACATGTCTTTTTCTACAAACATATTTTTGGGTTTCAGGGGTCTTCAGAATTTGTATTTTGTGTGAAATCTCCATACCAAATTTTTGGCTCTGAGGCCATATGCAAGAGTATTATCTATTGGCTAAAATCTATTGCAAAGAAATTCGAATGTTCAAACGTATAATCAGAACTTAGAATGAGGAGAAATGCATTTTTAATTCCCACTGTCATTCCTTAATAGGTTTCCTACGCTGTTACGTTGCATTCCGGGGCCCCTGCCTGGGAAGGGAAGCCACCTGCAAATCTAACTCGTGCAGGTGGTGAGAGCTATTTCTGTTCTCAGCTCTGTTATCGTAACACGGGCAAGGGGGGAGTACTTGCTTGTCATCCTGCGGCCCATGTTCGGTTCCTAGTCTGTATATGTTATAAGGTTAATCACCTTTCTGGAGGTTTCTCGTATATTATAAAAGTGAATTGTAAACAATTTTGGTTGTGATAGATTCATCTGTATGTATTGCATACCTAATTTGAAAATATCCTTCAGTTTTCGAGATGTTAAGTCTTAAATCTTAACAGTCGAGGAAACATTACTCCGGAAGTAAATCACCACCTTCCTCTAAATATGCTAATAATTTATTCATTTTTCTTATATTAACAAGCAAAGATATTCCAAATATTATACAGCTTGGAAATCAATACATATAATACAAGTAATACCAACATTATTCTGGTAATTTTCAATGTTTAATGATGCAATACTAGGATGTATAATGACTTTGAAATAAAAAAGTGACATTATTTTTCAAACTATTTGTTTCCAACTTATAATATAGGTATATGGGTATTCGAGAGGCAATTTCAAATGGGGCGCGAAATCAAGGAAATCAAAAGTTTTGCTCAGTATTCATATTCTTTAAAAAGATTATAGAAAAGGTTATAAGCATAATGTTTCATACAAGTTGTATCCGTTACAAAATTTCAATGGGATGACTATGTAAGAAATTGTGCAAATTTTTACTTTCTTTATCACGTGCATAGTGGGTGGAGAAGGCATTGCATTCTACCAAAAAAGTAGATATCCAGATTTAAACGAAAGTACATGTTTTGAGTCCCCAAAATCCAAAAATTATGTTTAGAAAAAAGTCTGTGTGTGGGGGGGGGGGTGTCTGTGAACAGCATAACTGAAAAACTAAAAATCCTGTAAGTAGCAAACTAGATATTTAAGTTCCATAGTGTGACAGAATTTTCAAGAAAATCCCCCATATATAATCCTTTACACAAAAATTGTTATTTTTGTATTTTCTCATAAAGGTCTATAACAGTTTTGATTAAAATGCCATAATCATTTAAGATATTTACATGTCAAATAAAAATGTATGTATTGAATGTTCTGGGAACATCCTGTGAAGTCTTCTTCATTAAGAGGAAATTTTGTATACTTTTCTACAGCTGTTAAATATTAAGAGATAGAGAAATAAAAACAACAAAATGCATATCTCCATAACAATACAATAAATTTCAAATAACCAGACTTAGGAACCTTTACGCAGTTGGTTCCAGTTTTCTACATTGAAACCAATATGTCAATACAAAGAATGTAAACAACAGCGTCCAAGGATCAGTAACAGGCAAGTAAAACCGGTATGAGTGCTGCCTACAAACGGTAAAACACTGTACTATTCGGCCACGATAAGAATGCGTTTTGTGGAAGGAAGAACTAAATAGTTAAGGAACAAGTAGGCGAGGCATTGGAAGGCCAGTCAGGAAACAAAAGTGATCCCTGAACCTTGATGACGTCATGTAAAACCTAAACTGTGGCGCCTTCCTGCAAGCGCACTCATATCGTGGCCGACTAGTACGAGGGCTTAGTACTGTAACTGGTATGTTACCTGCAATACCCTACCTTGTAGTCTAACAGGAAGTAGCTTAGGCTATAAAAACTACTTGAAATAAATTGTTTGTTTAAAACACACCTACATTTTTTGTACAGTAGAAAGTTGAAGATAAATATTTGATTTGTCATGTAAATATATTAAATATGTGGTATTTTAATCAAAGTTCGTCAGGCCATTTTTGAGGCAATAGAAAATTTCGACTAATTTCCAAGAAAAGGATGGTTTGGCATGGGAAATTTTCCTGAAACATTTTTGGATGATACTGAACTTAAATACCAAATTTAGTATTTATCAGACTTTTCCTTTTAGAATATGCTGTTTACACACACACACACACACACGCGCGCGCGCGCGCTCGGACCTTTTTATAAAGATTCTTAGTTTTTGGATTCAGAAGCCTCAAAGCATGTACTTCTGGTGAAACCTGTGTATCAAATTTTTCCGTGAAATACGATGCTTCCCCTATTTATTATATTAAAGAACGTAAGGTAGAGTAGAGTGATGCATTATTGGTTTTAAACATTTTACAGGTTCAAACTCGTACAACGCACGGTGCTTATATAATATACTGTAGTCATATGTTTTAGACATAGATATTCATTACACTGAACTTTAAGGTTAATAGATTTACAAAAAATGAAAAGAAAAAAACTAACAACAACAAAAAACAGAAGATGAGGAGAAATAAAAACTTGTTCACAAGCATACGCTATTGTTTAAAAAACAAACAAATACACACCCCTAAGCCACTGACCCTCCTCCTCCCACCTTGACCCTCTTCCTTGCACTCCCATCTGAGGTGTATAACCTTTTTTAAAATGTACCAACTGCCCCCTCCTAACCAGCACGGTCCAACAAGCTTGTAACGTTCTCCTTCTGTTAACAAAGGAACCTGGCCTATACTTTCTCCTTAATGTTCTGTCTTAGTACAATGCGCCAGAATTTTAATCCAAGTTTCTTACTCTGTAAACCAGGGACAGATTCTTATGCCTTCTTCGTTAATGAATTTTATAGCTTGCCATGACCCCAGTCTGATCCAAACTGTAGAGAAAGTAATAACGATTGAGAATACAGAATTCACATTTTTGCTTGTATTTTAATGTATAACAAATAGAAAAATCAGTTCTGTTTTGAGTTTTCAAGGCATAACATGAAATACGAGTTGTGTGGAGAGAGATGGGCAAGAGGATAAGGCTGTTGGAAAGTGGGATAAATTCTAAAGTGAAAGTTCAAACCGGTAAGAGATAGGCTTGCATTCTTAAAATAGACAGTTGTCAGTATACAAATTTGTTTCAGCAAATAGCTGAAACTACTGCTACTAATTCTACAAAGAAAGTATGTTGCTTGAATTGAGTCCAGAGACCCGGCATAACACAAATGAACCACAAAAGCAACTAACCTACAATAGGGCAAAAAGCCTCGAGACGTAACTTGAGCGGAAAACTGGCGGCGAGACGGAACTAACTTACTCCTTGGCTTCTCATGTTTCCCAACCTCTGCCACTCTGTAAAAGGACGAGTAAATCCTTTCTTAAAGTGCAGTATGAAATGCTAGATCCATCTTTGTTCGGTTTCTCTAACAGAATCTTCGGTAAACATCATTTGTAATGGAAGTACCCGTAAATATATTAGAATACGGCTTAATTATAATAATGACGTGTATTAATAAATAAATATTACTGAATAAGGGCTTTATTTTCCAATATACAGCGTTTGTGTCGGTTATTTTTAGGGCGTTCTGTATTCATATTTGTTGTTTCCCAGTCTTGGGTTTCTTTTGTGGCTATACACATAATAATGCTTGTAGTTTTCTATAGGTATTTAATATTTTTAGACATACCGAATGGTGTGGCTTTCTATATTCGCAGGCTATTCCCAGAAAAGCCAACATAAACATTTTATTTGTGGTGTAAATATCTTTAATATGTAATATGTGGTATTTTAATCAAAATCGCTAGAACTGTGTTTTACAAAATCAAACATTTCGAGAAGTGTTCCATGTAATGTGTATATACCATTTAAATGCAAAGGTTAAACATCCTAAGACAATGTATCTGAAAATCCCAAAAACTACAGTTTGCGACCATTGTTCGTGTTCTACCTTCCAGAATTAGTTTACGCTTTGACACACACTATGTGGTTTGGTAGTATATGGAAGAATTACCTACATTTGAACGAAAAACACAGCGAGACTTAGGCAAATGACTGATTTAGGGCCCTAAGCCGCAAAGCGTAGTCCAGGGTGAAGGTCTCTAAGTCTAACTGAATGTTGACTGGACTTTAAAGGAATGGCTAAGTATGGAAGAACGTTAATTAATAACGTATACCTCGGAAATGGCTGATGCCACAAAAAGTTATTTTAAATAATTGGTGTGCTTTAAAGAGATATACATTTCTGGTGTAGTATGTTTTCATCGATCACTTGACGTTTACCAGTTATGCAAGATTATACAAAATTCCTTTCGGATGAAGAGAACCTCAAAGGCTAAACCCAGACAATTTAAGAGATACATTTTATTTTTCATTTAAATATCTATAATACTGTTATACACCGGGGTGAGGCCAAAAGGTTTTGCAGCTAAAATATTAAATTTAGTTAGCCCGGCATAAATATTGGGGGACGTAACAGCAGAGGCAAACAAGAGATAACAGGAACTTGCTGCATAAAGCTAAAGCAGGCGTGGGATATTTATAAAATAATACATAAATTCACATTTAAATCTGGTTTATTGTAAAATTACCTTGGTGCCGTCACATTATTTCGAAATAGGTTACAAACATTGGAGGAAGATGCTCCACGCATTCCTACACACAACCACACACTCTGAAGATATACACTAGACTCACGCTACTCACTGACCCACGCTAACAGACAAAGAGTCTCGGCCCTCAACTTGCCTTCACCGTCCTGGCTAGGAGGTGGAGGGAAATGTCGTGCCGGACAAGAATTCAACTCACATTTGAAATAATTAGTTCAAAAATGTCATTCTACACACCAATAATGTGTACGACGCGACAATGCACACACATACACTACAATACATGGTATTTTAATCAAAATCATTAGAGCCATTTTTCTAAAAATAAAAAATTTCGTTAAGGTTTCCATGTAACGGGTAGTTTGGGGTAGGGGAGTTTCTTGCAAATCTTGTGTTACATCCTTGAAAGATACTAAACTTAAATACCAATTTTGGTACTTATCCGACTTTTCGTTTTTGAGTTATGCTGTTCGCCGACACACATGGGATATTTTTCTAAAACTACATATTTTTTTGGGTTCAGCGGGCCTCAAAACATGCATTTCTGGTGATATCTCGATATCGAATTGTTGGGTGGAATGCAATAGCTTCTCTACCTACTAGGCGTGGTAGAGAAAGTAATATACTTTATAAATTATTGTAGAACGTTGAGTAGAGAATGTTGAGTGAATGCAAAAGGTCAGATTTTCCCACTAGGTTTTTTATACCCACATGACTGCTAGCACCTATGTAGAAAACGCGGAGTTAAAGGTGTTTGTATTTATTATATCGCTTTATTGCGTGTGCGCTGAGTTGGTGCCGCTATTTAATGACTCATTCCCATTTTTTCTTAAATGGGAACTGATAGCTGGAGTATAAAAATGCCATATTTTTGGATTTATTATAAAGCAATTTACACTTTACATTGCAGTAAAGGGATATTTGCATATGTTCACAAGCAGAGAGGCGTTAATGCCTATAGTATAGCTATGTAGGGGTTTATGAAATATGATAATCCATTACTTAGCAAAATAATGGGTAATTTCCCTTAAGAGCTATATATATACACACACACCCTCTCCGGCAGCACTCAATTTGTCTGGTTAGGTAGCCGTTCTATAGTGCAATTTAAAATATTGAAGAAGCGTAATTGAAATTACAGTTTAAACATCTATGTAGCATGTTACTGGAATAAATGAATAGCATGGACGAAGGGAAAAGAAACAATTGCTATACTAGGGGAGTGATTTACAAGTGTTTAAATAAAAGTTTGCACGTTTATTCTCTCACTCCCAAAACCTCTTCTTTGCTTCCAGTACTTTGGTGGATTAGAAACAAATTTGGCTGTTCAAATAAGAATGATATTCAATCATTTTCTAAGCTTTGGAAGAGACTACCGCATCTGAGTATTAGGGGCCATTAGCAATGAAATTTAGACATAGACTGTGTTCAGCGACACTTTAACTAGTGGGTGGGAAAGCGCTTTCAAACAGGAACAGCTTTAGCTACTGGAAGGAGGTAGTGTTTACTTGATATGAGGCAAGTGAGGGTTAAAGACTCGCGATAATGAAAGACTGTTGGTTGATTTCCACTGTACGATCCACGCATCTCTGCTCGCGCGCCGACCGCCGCAGCTCGGATTCCAGCCGAAACAGTTATATCCCCGCTTCATTGGGAATGGATTGGGCTGATAAATTGGTCAACTAATCAGCTCTTGAAAAAACATTATCCTACCATACGACAAGCAATCTAAGATTTCAATCGTCAGCAAAATTAAGGACGAAGAACTTATTCGATAGCAACGTGAATGGACCTGAACAATGAGGCAGTATTTTTATCACTTTGATATGAGTCTAATTATATAACATAAAAATATTATATAATTAATTGCCTTAAAGCAATATGTGTATGTAATAATATGTAAAATGTATGTAACAGTCATTGTATTAATGTTTATATTATTATGCACATGAATAATAATGTAATGTGAAAGTATTATGTAATTTAACAATGTAGAAGTTGTGAGAATAGAAGCCGAAAGTTGCTAACAATGAGGTAACCTTGAGACAACAATAAACTAGAAAGTTTAGTAATAGTACTAATAATTCTTGGAACTATAATGTAACATTTAAAACAGTTTATAAATAGTCAACCAAAAACTAGAAAAAGCTTAAGTTAAATAAAAGTATTCTATTGGAGTAAAATTAGCCAATCAGAGACTTTAAATATAGTAAAAGCATAAATTTAGGCGATAGAAGCCAGATGCTAGAAGACAGCGTACCCAAACAGACGCTACTAGGAAGCGTTCTCGAACAGTTCGATACGTATTCAGTGTGACACAAAAAAATTCATTACAGCGTGTATAATATAAAGTTTACGCGTTAAAAAGTACAAGTAAGAATAATCTCACAGCTCTACAGTAGGATACATCAGTGAAGTGTTATTTTATTGTGTGAAGGAATAATAAAACGAGTGAAGTAAAAAATTATAATTTGTGTAAGCATTCATTCTTTAACCGCACCAACCCCTGCTAAGAGGTACGTGTTTCTGCAAATTACTACCGACGCAGCCGAGGCAAACATACATATATAATATTTAAATAAACATTAAAAATTTGATTTTTTAAACGTGGGGCGAACACTACAAGAAACATATCTCCCGCTAAACGTGGTGCAACCACAACAATAAACAACTTCAAGTTTGTACCATATGAGGAGCAGCAACTAAACTCAAGTTTGGCGCCCAAAGCGTGGTGCTAATAACGTAAAGATATTCTATTTCAACAACCAATTATTCCATCTGTTACTCAAAGAACGAAACAAAACATCCCAATTAACCCAGCATTAACGGCGGTTAGCGGACATGGGACAACAAAGGCATACCTGTAAAAGATACGAATATTAAGGTGACACCACATGTCCCTATCTGCTAAAAGAACAGACGGTACAGTGGGTTGGAAAACACGAGCCGATATGTGGACCCGCGGTTTAAGTTGGCAATCAATAATTAACACCTCTGCCGCGTCTTATTTCCATCCCTCATTCGGTTACGGGAGATCGTATCAATAAGAACCGGACTCATTCAGGGGCTAGTATGGACAGCCTTTGGGAGACATATTGTTTCAACCATTCAGGTAACATATATCGATTCTCCATCCCTTTCATCGCCCAGCTAGGCTTGACCTTTCTTCATAGGGAAATGCTAGTATATCGGACTTAATCTAAAACCAATTAGAGTATAGTTCACCTAAGGCGGGCGCGGAGCATAAATGATGAGATTGTGCCAACATTTAAGAATGGAAAACACTTAAAGTAACCAAAAGCATCGGCACGTTTTTTGCACTCGACTGTACAACATCTCATCTACAGATGCTCAAAGCTACAAAAGGAAAGGGATGGCATGAAATACGCTATACAATTCCAGAAAACCAAATGTCTAGTGTCAGAGGAGCTTATAGTGAACAAATATCTAAGACTTTTTAATACATTTCCAAACCAATAGACTTTGATATCCTAAAGTGAACTCCCAATGTAAAAATGTAAATTGAAGGAAAATGAAGGAAAATCGAACTGTTAATATTTAGGTGATGTAATGTAAAGACAGTAATTACGAGGGTCGTTTTTAAAGTAAGAACCGTTTTGTAATAGAACACAGAATATTTTGTTTATGAACATACCTTTTATAGGAATTGCAAAAATGAACATTAGATACCGTCAACACAGAACTCTGCGAAAGTGCATCTTGCACCTTGTTTTCTTTTGTATTGGAGTTTGTCAGTAACATAGTGCATAAATTACTGACCTTGAAACTTGAGGGAGATATTGATGAACCTCGTCAATAGTGAAGCGCCTGTTTTCACGAGTCTTCTCATCAATTCTTGACCGATGAAAGTAGGCCGCCTAATCGACCCTCAACAAAGCGATCATCCTTCCTTCATCGAAAGTCTGCACCACTCGCGCACATTTCCATCATTTATCACACCTTCCCCATACACTGCAATTACTACTGACAAACTTCAATACAAAAAACAATAAATAAATAAGTGTAAGATGGACTGGCGGCAGAGTTCTGTGATAACGATTTCGAAAGCTGGTATCACGACTAAACAAGTGTATCACGACTAAACAAGTGTTTAGACGTTAAGTGACTAGGTAGTAAAATAATGTTCGTATGTTCATTTCCTATAATAGTTATGTTCATAAATAAAATATTTCGTGTGCAGTAACAAAACGGTTCTTACTTAAAAGACGACCCTCGTAGTATTACGTTGCGTATTGAAGCATACTCGACGATAAAAATAACATCCCCGCAACAGCCTTACGTTCTCATAGTTACAATTCCACTTAGAATGATAATAACCACATGCCTTATCTCTAAAGAAATGTAGGAAATTTTATTAAATGCATTGAGTAGAGCAATTGTTTTTGACTGCTTGGTTTTGCGCTGAAAATAGGATTTCGTTTGAAGGAGGAATAAAATGTCAAAGTAGGGAATTTTCAACGTTTTTGCCTTAATTCTCTTTTTACGACTTCACGAATTTATTTCTCCACCAGTTTAACTTACATGTCGATGAAAGTGTATCGATGTGTTAACAAAAAATTCTCTCCAAATGCATGAAAGATAATTTTGAAAATACCATGTATAAAAAAGTTTCAATTTTGGCATGTTTTTTAAAATTTATAAAACTGATAAAATTAACGTTCTGAAAAACCTCCAAAACACCTAAACTATATTACCATTCCATCTTTCTGTCCAAAAAGAATTAGATTTTTCCCTTCATTAACTTGGCTGCTGTAGAGGAATAGTTTCTTGAGGGGATGAACACCTTAATACAGTAGTTTTTTTTTGTTTTTAATTCAGATATTATAAACGAACCAGAAGCTTAACAGCACGAGGCGTTTTATAAGCTTCTGATTAAATTAACCGCAGCGCAATGATATTGGTATGCCTGAAGGATATTGATAGACCTGCTAGTTAGCAAATAGGACGATGCATAATCTTTGTTTATGCAATTTAAGCGAAAAAGGCTGAAACTAACGAAATACAGCAAAGAAATCAACAACTTTACCAAGAGTGCATTTTCTCGTAGGTATATGGAACTAGGCGAGAGGCAAATGTTTGTAAAAGCATGTCCCTTATGTTTACGTGATGAATGATCAACTGCATTATTCGGTCCGTAGCCTTTATGTTTACGCTTAATTTTTATGCAAGCATTGTTGTTTTAATAGAAGCGACTTATCCTCACTGCGACTTTTAAATATACAGGATGCACCATTTAAGTTGAGACTGTACGATATCTCCAAAACTAAGCGTTGTAGAAAGAATGTCTTTAATAAAAGTTTCTTGATATTATGGGAGAAAGTAAATGCCATTAGTCGTGTTTTGTTTGGAGGACGTTATGAGGGTTAATTTACTTTTTTAAACTGGAAACCTGCATTTTTTATGTTGTTTTCCCAATAGAAAATGGTTTATAAAATGGTTTATGGTTTATAAGGAAACAAAATACAAAATGTTGGTTCACAATTACGAAACGAGCTTGAGCTCATTGGATGGTCCAACCATTCATTGCGCCCTTCGTACACAGGCATTCAGAATGTTCGTTGTTATATACGTTTGTGTAAGAATCATTAAAAAGTGCTTTATACAAATGTTTAGTTTTTTGAGGAGTGAGAAAGCATCATAAAAGGTAGGTTACCATTTAAATATATTAAATTGATCCTAAAATGACATCACAATGTCCTCCAAAAACATGACTAATGACACTTACTTTCCCCCGTAACAGCTAGCAACTTTTATTAAAGATATTTCTTTCTACAACGCTTAGTTTTGAATACATTGTTCAGTCTCAATTCAAATGGTCCACACTGTATATACCACAAATCCCCTTCTCTTTAAGTCACAGTTTAGGTTAGTGCGTTTAGTATAGGCTATAATTTTCCTAGCTGATGTTAAGATAATTTGTCCTGGGTCTGGAAAAGCAAACTAGAGGTGCTTTATTCGTTGCTGGATAGTTGCTTCGTATTTGCAAAGTAGGTATATGCCTTTTCATTTTCTTCTAAATAGAATCTACAAAAGTTCACCTCAGCTTTGCCATCTTATAGAGATGATTTTTGAGAGGTTAATGTCCAGTAAGCAGGTTATTTAGAAACCTCAGCTCCTGTTTGTTAAATGTGAGCATCTCTTTTGTTCTTTTTGTTGACAGCTCAATGAAGTGTTTTGCATGATTTAGCTTTGGACCATTATCCCAATAGCATTTTTTTATTCCCAAGCTTTTATCTTTTTTTAATATAATATTCTGATATTCCACAGAATGCTTATGGGCCAATGAATGGAGCATTAGCTTCTTCTTTGGTTAGGCGATCAGCAATTTCATTGCCTTTAATTCCTTCATGTGCCGGAGCCTAAATTAAGATAACCTGTAAAATACATGGTTTTACAGTTCTTGCCCTCTCGTTGCGTGTTTCATCCGATTTAGAATTTGAACAAATAAGGCTAAAACTGTCTGCTTTCTAAGCCTGAATATTTTACGAACTTGTAGATATTCCACATCTAAAAACGATGAGGTCTATTTAGGAAATAGAGCTGTTCCTCCGAGATCTTTCAACTTCCTGAATAACTTCATTATGATTTATCATTTAGAAACTTCAAAAATACCTTCCCAATATCTACATGTGTAATTGGTACCGCCATGCTCTAACAGAATATCAAAAGTGTAGTTAAACGAGGGAAGTTCCGGTAAAGTTAAACCGAGTTCAACTCAAAATTAGAATTTAAATACACAGTAAAACCAAAAAGAAAGAAAGAAAAAAGAAGAAGAAAGGAACCTGATTTGTTGTAACTATATGACTTCCTCTACCCTCTATCGTTTATTACGAAAGGGGATATACCACACTCACACATACACACATATATATAAAAAATAAGAATTGTGCATAATAATATAATTCAGCAAGAAAGATGCTAGAATATATAGCAACCAAGAATTTTACAAAATTACATTGTAACTTAGATAAGTAAGAGACGGGCGATCTAGTTAATTCCAGGTAAAAGATAATTCTAGGTAGAGCCCACCTTTCACCAAGCTAATGAGCAAGGAACTGTAAGCAATAAGGAGAAATAGAAAGAGTGGATATAGAAAGGAAAGAGACAGATATATTGAATCTGCTTCCGGACGCATCACTGGGACGCGTATGCAAAATCTTTTTGAGCAGAATATCCTCATACATAATAAAGTAAGGTGGTCAGAGGACCAATTAGAAATCTCGTTACATTTTGGGGCGCGAAGGCGAGCGTCACTAGGCTTAGGTATAAAAAGGGGAAGAAAGCCCCAGATGTTCACTCTCTTATAGAATCTCGTCGACGCACTGTGATACTCTCTAGACAAATGCATGTGTGTGCATTGGGTGAGAGGCGTGTGCAGTTAGATTAGACTCCTAATTATTATAATGGTAGGAATTGTTACAATGGGAAAGCCTAGAGGTCTATAAGTATTTATTTGATAATAAACCACATTTTCTTTTAAGGGAAGTGCAGTGTATTTTAATTTACCTCACCTACTAAAACCCTTAGATCCGTGAAATTAGTTAGATAGGTAATTGATTAGGAATGGAGAAAACAGCAGCCGATGAGCAGCAATAGCCGTGGACAAGACCACTGCAGCAGAGAGCATTAAACATAAGAACACAGTTTTCCAGCTACAAATGACGCACAGCTCTTTCCCTCTACAATTAATGGATATGGAAATTATTCTTGCGAAAATTTATTTTCCTATCTGGTTCATTTTAATCTACATAAATGTTTCCAAAAATAGCTACATTACACATTTCGTTAGGATGCAAAGGGAACAGCGATAGTAGAATATTTTAAAATTGAACGCTATACGCTAGTCTTAAAATTCCATACTCTCCCCATAACTTTGCGAGAAACCACTGAAAAAACGGGACTTTAAAAGAACGGTTAAGTATTGAACAATTTGAACCAATAATAACGAATATCTCGGAACTAGCTGATGCCACAAAAATGTTATTGGAAATAAGTTGAGTGTTTTAAAGAGATTTACATTTCTGTGAAATGCGCCTTCATCTATCTGTGTTTATCAATTATATAAGATTATACAAAATACCTTCCGTATGAAGAAGGCTTCATGGGTTATTCCCAGAATATTCAAGATATACATTTTATTTGTGATGCAAATATGTTCAATATATGGTGTTCTAGTCCAAATTGTTAGAGCCAATGCATAGAATATCAAAAACATTTAAAAACGTTCCATGTTAAGGGTAGTTTGGGGTGGGAAATTTTCATGAAAATCTCGTGTTGCATCTTTGGAAGGTACTGAACCTAAATACTAAGTTCGTATTTATCCGACTTTTAGTTTTTCAGCTATACTGTTTACACACACACACACACACACACACACACACACACACTCACACCTAACTACTATGTACGTGGTAGACAAACTAGTATACCTTAAACCTAATGGAGGGTTTAAACCTCGTTTATAATGTCGGCCCTTGCAGAGTAGTTCCACAAGCTGTGAAATAACATACTATAAAAGAGACTGTAAATACAGAAATACCAGAAATCGAGTATTGCATGCTAGAGAACAGCTGTAGTTCAAGGTAATGCAATAATAGGCATCACTGTTATGAAAGAATGCTTTGAGTCTAATTACTATGGACGCAGGTTTCGGTACGTCGTCCATGCTAACAGTTACGTGGGAGCTGAATGTTATGTGAGAGTCACGCAATGGTTAGGACGACACAACGTATGAACACGCATTGCCTCAAATCTGATACTCGATATGAGGTCTAGATAAGAAGGAATTAAAGCTTGCTCAACGAAAAGGGAGCTAAGAAAATAATTAGATGTGTTTACATCTGGTCAGACTTGGAGAGTTAAAACGTCCAAAAATGTAATAAAGAAAGGTATTTTACTTTCTAACTGAACAACACTGAGTAATACCGAGCGGAATGGCTCAGGTGGTAAAGTCTGTGTCCCGCATTCGGGAGGTCCCGGATTCAAATCCCGTGGGCCGACCAATCTGTCTGAGGTTTTTTCGTGGTTTTCCTCAGTTGCCAAGGTAAATACCGGATTGGATATACAGACAAAGTAAGCAGTTAGACTGGACGGCACCCTAATGCCATCTGCACAGCATGAAGCAGGGGTTACAGGGATGAGACCTAGAAGGCTAACTGTCCATCACATATCGTTCTAAGAGATATCCACCAACCGATCCGTCGCGGAATGACCAAGGAGTTAAAGCGACGTACCTAAAATAAAATAGAATTAAAAAAAAGCACTGAGTAAAGGTTACATACCCTGATATTACCTCCGTCATCATGAAGATTGAATAAGCTGCAAATTTTTTACTTTTTCAACTCCGTAACTATAATCAGTAGAGAAAATATTGAATTCCAACCAAAAATTTTATACCGAGATTTTATTGTGTGCGTATTTCTGTGAACAGATAACTCAAAAACGAAAAGTCGGTTGAATAACAAACTTGGTATTCAAGTTCAGTATCTTCCAAAGTTACGACACGAGGATATTCCAGAAAATCCCCCAACATTAAAATACCCTTTGCATTTAAGATTTTTGGAAATTATATTTGTTTTCAAAAACGACTCTAATGATTTTTATTAAAATATATATTAAATATGTTTACATAACAAATAAAATGTATCTCTTGAATTTTTCTGGGAATAGCCTATGGAGTTCTCTTCATTCGGAATGAATTATATAAAATCTTGCATAACGTGTAAGAATTAACCAATAGACTATAATGAGCCCCACAAAAATTGTAGATCTCTTTAAAACCCACAATTTATTCCAAATAACGTTTTTGTGTCATAAACCATTTAGAACATACCCGTTATTAATTGTTCATTACCTTATTCTTTTTAAAGTTCTTTCGATGTTCAACTGCATGGAAACAGTATGGACTTTTAAGACCAACATATAGCGTCCATGCTTAAACACTTGACTATCACTATTCTCTTTGTGTCTCAACGAAATGTTTAATGAAGCTATTTCTGCAAAGGTTCACCTGAATTAAAATGAAGTAGACAGAAAAACAATCTGAAGTGTTACACTCGCATGACTTTCTCTACTCTTGTACAAACTATTTTTACAAACTCTTGTTCTCCATCTATTTCATATTAGTCGAGATAAACATTTCAGAAAAGATCTTTTCAAATGCAAAGAGAATTAAATTTTACACTTAGCGACCAGTTCTAAAAATATTTGACTATCGCTTAAGGCGCACTATGTTCCCTTTGTTTTGTATTTGCAAGGGCAATATAGAAATATAGTAGACTTTAAGCATAGACATATCTCTTAATAGCTGGTTGCTAGGTGCAGCACCATTCTCTTTGCCACCGATTAATACTCTTTGTATATCCAAGACAAAAAAAATGAATAACGAATTCCCATTTGAGAAATGTATTGAATAATTTAATGGAATAACAAGCAATATCTCGAATATGGTTCACTCAACAAAAGAAAATTTGTATGACATAAATTGTGTATTTTAACGCGATCTACATTTTTGTGTAGTAAAATTTTGTCTATCTCTTATGGTTTACCAGTTATGCAAAAGTCGTTCACAATGAAGAATACTTTTGGAGACATTACCAGAAAATTCAAGATGTACATTTTATTTGTCATGAAAATATCTTAAACATATGATATTTTAATCAAAATCGTTACAGACATTTTTGAGAAAATTAAAGTTTTCGAAAAATCCTCCATCTAAAGGGTAATCTGGGGTGGGGGAATTTTCTTGAAAACCTTTGTGTAGCATCTCTGGAAGATACTGAATCTAAATACCAAGTTTGGTGATTACCCGACTGTTCGTTTCTGAGTTATGCTGTCCACAGATATACAGACACACACACACACACGTACATGTTTCCAAAAATGCTTTTTTTGGATTCAGGGGTCTCAAAACCTATATTACCGCTGAAATCTCGGTATCGAATTTTTGGGTGGAATACAATACTTCCCCTACTTACTATACGTAGTAGAGAAAGTAATAAACGTTCGCAAAAACAGTTTGTATATGCCTAATAAACAATGGATGGTAGAAAAAGCCATATGAATGGAAGACATCAGATTTTACATATTAATGCTTGCACCCTGATAAGAGAGTTTGCGTTATATGTGAATGGAAGAAAGTATTTGATCTTCGATTTTAGCCAGAAATGAAACACCTGTTATAGTGTACACTCTCGATTGTGGCGCATTGGTGATAAATGAATCAACACCTGGAATGATTAAAAAATCTTGATTTATAACTTTGTCTACTCACTGTTCTATAAACCATTCTTTCTTACATACGCTTATTCTTCTACTCTCTTCTTGTTAGTTGAAATAAACTTTATTTGCAGTTTCACACATTTATTTCTAGGTATAAGAACAACACAGGAGCGAGTCTACCTTTCTTAAAACATGTCGCTATGTAATGGCTTTTAAATTACATGCTCTTTGAATGAACACGAGAAAAAACGAATACCGACTTACCATTTGAAGAAGCTTGAAGTATTTGAAAATTCAAAGCGATAACAAAGAATACCTCGAACATGTTTAACGCCACAAGTCATTCAGAATGAAGAAGACTTCCTAGGCTAATCCCAGAAAAACCAAGATATACATTTTTATTTGCTATAAAGATATCTTAAACTTGTAGTATTTTAAAAAAATCGTTAGTCGTTCTTGAGGAAATAAAAATAACGAGCATTTTTCATGAAAAGCGTAGTTTGAGGTGCGAAATTTTCTTGAAAATTGTCATCTCAAATCCTCGGAAGATGCTAAACTTCAAATATCAAGTTTGGTATTTTTTCTCCTCCCCCAGCGTCGGCGAATGCTGTGGTGGTTTCTTCTCTGTCACGATTTCCTTTCCATCATTTCCCTCTCTTTCCGTTTCGTGGTTTATGGCTGTGCCGAAGGGATAGCGCGGATGCATTCTCAATGGAAAGAGTATTCCCATCATGCCTGCTTGATTGTGGGTAGTTCATTGCCTTCTCTCGGCGGCTCCAGCAGTGGGACAGGTCTGCGAGCTTGCAAATGTTAGGAACCTCCACGCGTCTCTGGCATATCTGCGTATGGCTTGTAGTCTCCTTCACCTCATCGCTTCCTCCTGGGTGGTTGTAACCACTGCAGGCCGCAGTACGCGAGGTGTCCCCGTCGTTGAATAACGCATACCTAAACATACCTGGATATTTTGCCTACTTTGGATTTTGAGTTATACTATTCTCTCTCTCTCTCTCTCTGTCTCTCTCTCTCTCTCTCTCGCAGACACACATCTTTTTCTAAAATGCTTTTTTATTTTCTCTACTACGTATAGTAATTAGGGGAAGTATTGTATTCCACCCAAAAATTCGATACCTAGATTTCGCCGGAAATACATGTTTTGAGACCCTCTGAATCCAAAAAAGCATTTTTAGAAACATGTCCGTGTGTGTGTGTGTGTGTGTGTGTGTGTGTGTGTGTGTGTGTGTGTGTCTGTTTGTCTGTGAACAGCATAACTAAGAAAGGAACAGTCGGATAAACACCAAACTTGGATTTTATGTTCAGTATCTTCCAGAGATGCGACACGAAGGTTTTCAAGAAGCTTCCCCCAACCCAGATTACCCTTTACATGGAAAAGTTTTCGAAAATTTTAATTTTCTCAAAAATGGCTCAAACGATTTTGATTAAAATATCATATGTTTAAGACATTTTCATGACAAATGAAATGTATATCTCCAATTTTCTGGGAATGTCTCCAAAAGTATTCCTCATTGTGAACGACTTTTGCATAACTGGTAAACCATAACAGATAGACAAACTTTTACTACACAAAAAATGTAGATCGCGTTAAAATACCCAATTTATATCATATACATTTTTTTTGTTGAGTGAACCATTTTCGAGATATTGCTTGTTATTTCCTTAAATTTTCTAATACTTATACTTTTTCTCAAATTCGTTATTCATTTTTATGTCCTGGACATGCAAAGAAAATGGAATGCGTCACATAGCAACCAGCAAAGATTTGACTATCGCTTAAAGCCTACCAATTCCCCTTGCATCTACAAGAAAATTAGCAATAAGATTGACATCTCTATATCTCGATTAACATGAAGCATATGGAGAATAAGCGTTTTTAAAAATAGTTTATACAAGAGTAGAGAAAGTCATATGAGCGTAACACATCAGATTTTTTTTTAATTCTGAGCTTTTCAAACTTTGTTTCTCCGGTGAAGTCTCGTTATCGAAAGTATTTAAAGTACTGTTCGTATAGAAGCTAGGAAGCAATATATTTTACTCTCAGCTACAAGATTACTCCTGATTCACTGCGTCAGTATGAAGATTTAGATAAGCTGTAAACTTCCTTATGCTGATCATTCTGCAGTTATAAGTAGGTGCGTTATATGTGCAAGAAATGGGTTTGAGCTTCGTTTTAAATAGAAGTAAACATAAAGGTACTAATCTAAGCTCTTGATTGTAGTCCATTGGTGATAAATGAGCTAATACTAGAAATGCTTTAAACAAGAATTTCGGATTTAAAGAACACTGGAATTCAATTTTTGCTAACTTCTTTTTTAAAGCTATTCACTTGAAAATTGGTACGCTTAATGTGAGTAAATAAAGAAATGACTGTGCAAAAGCTCAAAGTACAAAGCACTAGCTCAAATGGTTTCTCAGATAATGCAATGAAATGTTTTTTAATTAGCGAAAAAATGCATATCTTACAAAACTACCTTGCGTATTTAAATTTTTCAGAGGAGTATGACAGTAACAGTGAAAATAAATGTCAGGATTTGTTTGAAGTTGTTGTTATTAGTTGTAAAAAAAATTTGCTTTTACGAGGATGTATAAATTATTTTTTTTTGTGAGCCAATGAATAAGGCAATCATAAAATGCATGCTTGAAACTTTAAGATATATTTTACGAGATTATGTACGCAAATTTGTATATACCTCAGAGCAAAACTTAAATTTAAGGAATAGATTTCATCAGCAAAAATGTAAAACTGAGAAAAACATACAGATGGAGTTCAGTGGCATTAAAAGTGGAGCACATGGATGATTTAAACATGTCGCTGGGCTATTAAAAAAGGCAATGATTAAAAAGTTTGTCATTTTCACCTAAAAGCTCAGACCAGTGTCCCTTAAAAGTAATATATTTTTCTTTATACCCCCCCAAAGAAATACATGTTAGTACTGTTATAATTAACGTCTAAGCGGAAGGAAAATACTGCAGATGTATCTCTGTAGTGTAACGGTCGTTAGACGAGTTTTGATGCGGTTACCTACCTGTAATAGCTGATCCGGGCAAGTGAGGCTGCTTTGTGAGCCACTCACGAAGATACTCAATGTTCTCCCTTTTAAGTCTGTCATGGCGTGAAAACTCCTCCTGTGCTGTAATCGGTGCCATAACTCTGAAACAGAATTGTATGTATTTTATTTCTTTCCTCCACGTTTTCATGGTGATAGAGCATGGAATGTAATAAGCATGACAGAGCAAATCAAATTCACAGGTACAATATTGTAACAAATGAGGGTACAGTCGCTGTTAAACACACTTCACTTGTCACTTGTGCTCAGTGTAACACAAGTTTTACTCTGGAAACACTTTTGACACATACTCCGAACAGAACACAATGGATTTGTCGAATTGAATCACAACTGAGCTGTAGTGCCACTGCTGACACCTGAACTGCACTGAGCACTGTCCAAACTGTTCGATTTCTTGACTGCACTTAACCTTATAACTTCTTAACTAACCGAAATCCCTTCCTGGGTAAAGCATCCACTTACAAAGGCACAACATACAAAGTGAGATGTTCTAGAAGTGGAAGCCACTGGAAACGCCTAAAAGGAACTTTCTGAACGAGCAAAAACTGCGAGGAAGAGGCACATGATTAGTTATTGCGCACCTGTTATTCTGTAGGCACTTCGAGGGCCCCACCCAGGTGCCGGATCGGCATGCGCTTACCGGCGGCCCGCCGGTAGTTTAGTACGCACGGTTATATTATGCAGTATGCAAGTAGTAATTTGCTTTGTTGAATAAATGATTGAATAATGAGGTTACATAATAAAGACCTAATCTTTTGGTTTTGAAGCAGCCACAGAAGGGTATTTGTCATCCTCTCCCGCAGTAACTAGGATGAACTTTGTTTAAGAAATTATATACTGTTTTGGGCCTGCTTTTCTGTCTTTCGTTTAGTAGCACATTAAGAAATTTTGTTATAAGCAAAGAAAGCACAGCCTTTTCACACAGTTTTTTTGTAGTATCTAGACGCATTTAATAGTGTTGATCGCAAGTTTTATTGAAGTTGTTTTCTGTTGCTTTGTCATAGTTTCCATCTTCCCCGTCGCGAGGTTTTAGCGTATTTTCCGCGCTCCTCTAGCGGCCAGCTGCCGCGCTAGATTCGCAGAGTCGAGAGTGATTCCTGGGCTGTTTTCTTTTTCGCTCATAGGAGTTGGATTGTGGCTGCACCTTCAGTCAGATCTCTGGGCGTCTTTAAGCTTTATATCCTAGCAAATTTTATTACAGCGGAATCCTGCGTTTTTTTGACCGGTGTGTCATTTGCTTGGGTTTGACCGTTGCTATTAAGCTTTTCAGATTGAAATACATATTGTACAGCCTTTAATTTGTACGCGGAGCCACAGGTAGGTTTGTTTTTGTTAATCTTCACGTAATTTGACATTTTGTAAATGACTGCAAACTGTTATTGTTAGTCTGTAATTCTTAAATTTATAACTTCATTATGAGGTAACACGTCGCATTGTTGATTGTGTAAGGGGATCTTTTAAGCTATGAATGAGTGTCTTAAGGGTAGATACTATTGCTTCCTTCACCTTGAACAATTTAAGAAGAATTTTTTATGAAGCCCAGCTTTGCATATTACTCTTATTAAAATATGTTTACCTGATGTTTTTGTTTTAAAGGTGGAAACCATTTTGGGGGGCATTCCCCTACTCTGTGGTGAGTCTAGCTGTCAATCCGTGCGCTTTCTCGTAAGGCTTACCTCCAACTTTGATGTGAGAATCAATAACAGTAAAAGTACGCAGGATAGCGCAATATTCACCAACAAAACAAATGAAAGTATTTTAATCGGACATGATTTGCATCATTTTAACATTCCAACTATTCCTACAATTCATCGTAAAAGACTTAAATGTGTTACCTTCATAAAAATAATTGATAACATGATATATAGAGGTTTACAATAAGCATATCATTTAGCATTTTCCAGTAAACTGATGGCTCTGTTTACAAATCAAAACCCCATCAGTATGGGTACAATTTCCCCAGAGCTGTAATCCAATAAGTAATAACACTTTGAAAAGGGGCAAGTATGCAGCTTTGACATAAGCATAATACTTGAGAATATTTTTGTTCTCTCTGTAGTATGAGATAGTCTGATGGAATTGTTGAATTCGTACAGGATAACTATCCTTCCGCATATGTTGAAAGTTGGTTCTCAGAGAGGGGGATATCAGAGGGATAGACTGGCCTCCCTGTTCACCAGGATTGAACACTATTGAAAATGTGTGGGCTGAGAGCAAAAGGGAGCTCCGCTCGAATTTCCCTGCAGATGCGCGAAGGAAAAAAATGGCCTCTGGGCACAAATTCAAGAAGCGTGGGATGTTGTAGCTTCTCGTCCACGTTATTACAGGGATTTAATTCCATCTATAAACCGAAAATCTAGGGCAGTTATACGCGCAGGGTTCATACAACCGATATTAGTTTTGCTTATTTTTAAGTGTTTTAATCTTAAAAGATATGCATTTATTTCTTCAGTTATTTAAAACGAGTGCTTTAGTAGCATTATGTTTTTCTGCTCATAGATATGCCTAAAATTTAAAATGCTAAAGTTATATTAATGTAATATTGTGTAAATGGAAAATTGAACCGAAGGGCTCATGAGGGCAAACATTGCCTTTTAACCTCTCGGACAACGCAACGTTTTTATGTGCTCTGTTTTCAGTAGCTAATAAGCGCCACCAACAAGAAATACCGTTATAAGGTGAGCATTGCACTCACAGGGCAGATACCATTCTACAGTTCCTGCATTTGCTTTGTGAACACAGCTGTTACGAAGGTACATAAAGCCCCGATAGTCACATGGACTATGGGGATGAGTAATTTTTTTTGTCCACGGGTGTACCTCCCCGAAATTTTCCAGTTATAAGGACCGAGGGAAACCTGAAGAAGGAAAGCTTGGTTGAGGAGGACGGTCCCAGAGAGATTCAAACAGCAGACTTCCAGTTCACGAGTCTCTGCCATAAGACATCGGCTGGCCGTGTAGATATTTTAGATTATCTAAAGTTAATAATAGTTATGCGTATTTGGGATCTAAATATGCTACCTGATCATGTTAAACATCATGATAAGCATTTTAAGCACAGAGTATATGTATGGCTGCTTATAAATCCTTTATATTGCACACAAAAATGTTTAAGTTTTAAATCTTGTGATACTAATATGCATCTTCTAATTCACCAAGTATTCACTACCTTTTTTACCTGTATTTTGTTTCGAGACAGATTAAGTATTATTGCTAGTTATTTTTACTTTCTCTACTACGTATAGTAAGTAGGGGAAGTATTGCATTCCACCCAAAAATTCGATACCGAGATTTCACCGGAAATACATGTTTTGAGACCTCCTGAATCCAAAAAAAGCATTTTTGGAAACATGTCCGTGTGTGTGTCTGTGTGTGTGTGTGTGTGTCTGTGAACAGCATAACTCATAAACGAACAATCGGATAAGCACCAAACTTGGTATTTAGGTTCAGTATCTTCCAGAGATGCGACACGAAGGTTTTCAAGAAAATCCCCCCACCCCAAACTACCCTTTACATGGAAGATTTTTCGAAAATTTTAATTTTCTCAAAAATGGCTCTAACGATTTTGATGAAAATATCATATGTTTAGGATAGTGTCATGAGAAATGAAATGTATATCTCGAATTTTCTGGGAATGTCTCCAAAAGTATTCTTCATTGTGAACGACTTTTGCATAACTGGTAAACCATAAGAGATAGACAAAATTTTACTACACAAAAAATGTAGATCGCGTTAAAATACACAACTTATCTCATATACATTTCTTTTGTTGAGTGAACCGTTTTCGAGATATTGCTTGTTATTTCCTTAAATTTTCCAATACTTATACTTTTTCTCAAATTCGTTATTCATTTTTACTTTCTCTACTACGTATAGTAAGTAGGGGAAGTATTGCATTCCACCCAAAAATTCGATACCGAGATTTCACCGGAAATACATGTTTTGAGACCTCCTGAATCCAAAAAAAGCATTTTTGGAAACATGTCCGTGTGTGTGTCTGTGTGTCTGTGTGTGTGTGTGTGTCTGTGTGTGTGTCTGTGTGTGTGTGAACAGCATAACTCAAAAACGAACAGTCGGATAAACACCAAACTTGGTATTTAGGTTCAGTATCTTCCAGAGATGCGACACGAAGGTTTTCAAGAAAATCCCCCCACCCCAGACTACCCTTTACATGGAACATTTTTCGAAAATTTTAATTTTCTCAAAAATGGCTCTAACGATTTTGTTTAAAATATCATATGTTTAAGATAATGCCATGAGAAATGAAATGTATATCTCGAATTTTCTGGGAATGTCTCCAAAAGTATTCTTCATTGTGAACGACTTTTGCATAACTGGTAAACCATAAGAGATAGACAAAATTTTACTACACAAAAAATGTTGATCTCGTTAAAATATACAACTTATGTTATATACATTTCTTTTGTTGAGTGAACCGTTTTCGAGATATTGCTTGTTATTCCCTTAAATTTTCCAATACTTATACTTTTTCTCAAATTCGTTATTCATTTTTTTATGTCCTGGACTTGCAAAGAGAATGGAATTCGACACATAGCAACCAGCGTTAAAATATTTGACCATCGCTTAAAAGCTACCATATTCCCCTTGCATCTACAAGAAAATTAGCAATAAGATTGACATCTCGATATCTCGATTAACATAAAGCATATGGAGAATAGGCGTTTGTAAAAATAGATTGTACAAGAGTAGAGAAAGTCATGTGAGTGTAACACATCAGATTTTTTACTTTCTCTACTACGTATAGTAAGTAGGGGAAGTATTGCATTCCACCCAAAAATTCGATACCGAGATTTCACCGGAAATACATGTTTTGAGACCTCCTGAATCCAAAAAAAGCATTTTTGGAAACATGTCCGTGTGTGTGTCTGTGTGTGTGTGTGTGTCTGTGTGTGTGTCTGTGTGTGTGTCTGTGAACAGCATAACTCAGAAACGAACAGTCGGATAAACACCAAACTTGGTATTGAGGTTCAGTATCTTCCAGAGATGCGACACGAAGGTTTTCAAGAAAATCCCCCCACCCCAGACTACCCTTTACATGGAAGATTTTTCGAAAATTTTAATTTTCTCAAAAATGGCTCTAACGATTTTGATGAAAATATCATATGTTTAAGATAATGTCATGAGAAATGAAATGTATATGTCGAATTTTCTGGGAATGTCTCCAAAAGTATTCTTCATTGTGAACGACTTTTGCATAACTGGTAAACCATAAGAGATAGACAAAATGTTACTACACAAAAAATGTAGATCGCGTTAAAATACACAATTTATGTCATATACATTTCTTTTGTTGAGTGAACCGTTTTCGAGATATTGCTTGTTATTTCCTTAAATTTTCCAATACTTATACTTTTTCTCAAATTCGTTATTCATTTTTTTTATGTCCTGGACATGCTAAGAGAATGGAATGCGTCATATAGCAACCAGCGTTAAAATATTTGACTATCGCTTAAAAGCTACCATATTTTCCTTGCATCTACAAGAAAATTACCAATAAGATTAACATCTCGATATCTCGATTAACATGAAGCATATGGAGAATAGGCGTTTGTAAAATTAGGTTGTACAAGAGTAGAGAAAGTTATGTGAGTGTAACACATCAGATTTTTTTATGTCCTGGACATGCAAAGAGAATGGAATGCGCCACATAGCAACCAGCGTTAAAATATTTGACTATCGCTTAAAAGCTACCATATTCCCCTTGCATCTACAAGAAAATTACCAATAAGATTGACATCTCGATATCTCGATTAACATGAAGTATATGGAGAAAAGGCGTTTGTAAAATTAGATTGTACAAGAGTAGAGAAAGTCATGTGAGTCAGATTTTTTCAAATGTTTCCAGCTATTTGTGAGGAGAGTATGGTGCGCTTGGGCTTTGTTGCTTTGATAATTTTCAGATTCATATTCTATTTTATTATTATCTGTATTCAGAGTCCTTCCGTAATTACATGTTGCATTTAAAACAAAGAGTTCAATTGAGTGAAACAAATTTAAGGTACCATATACGAGAACCATGCTGAATACTTTTGCAATGCCATGTTTCTAAAATCAAAGGATTTTTTTTTATTTGACAGCTACTTTCCAATGTTTTTCGAGTTGATTGCCGTGTAGTTCTTAGATTTGCTCTAATAGTTTGTTAGTTATCGTCATTAAAAGACCTTGAAGAGAGAACATTTCTGGGCTATGAGTTTTTACGATTTTTAAACCGTCATTAACAGCTAAACAATCTGAATGTTGGCTCAGAAATGCATTTGGCGAAGAAGCCCTATCTAAGGCAACAATTTAGAATTGGTGCAACGAATTCAAAAGAGATCGATTTTTTCTTAGTGATGAATTTCTGAAGAACTCCAAAATGATGGAAATATTGCTGCTGTTCGAGCAATGCTTGAAGATCAATGGACATCTTATGAATTTATTCCAGCGACATTGGGCATTGGTATGAGTCAAATCTAAAACATGTTATATCAGCAGTTAGACGTGAGAAAACTTTGTTGTCGATGGATTCCATATAAACTGTATCCCGATCAAAACTAACAACGTATTGATTGGTGCAGAGAAACTCTGGAATTCCAAGGCGGCACTTCAGATTTGGTTTGGAATATCGTTACTGGTGATGAATCTTGGATTTATTATCATGGTCCTGAAAAATAGACTCAATGGGTCCTTCGAATTGAACCTAAGCTTACAAAGTTTTATGAACTCGCAGTGCTGGTAAGAAGACGGTTACTAGTTTTTTTTATAAAACGCTCATATTGCTGTTATAGCATTAGAAGATAGACGTACCGTTACTGCCGATTTGTACACAATTTTTTTTCCGGAAATTGTTTAAAAAGTTCGTAAAAAATGCCCAAAAGGGCATCATGACAACGCATCATCGCATGAACAAAACTAACAACTGAGCATCTAGAAGCCCTAAAGGTCAGCACTATGGACCCTCCATCATAAAGCCTTGACTTAGCACCTTGTGATTCCTTGTTGTTTCCAAAAATTAAAGATAAAATGTGTGGAATCATTTTTTCATCAGATAAAGCAGTGGAATATAATAAAAATGGTTTTTGAAGTGCCTCAGGAAGAGGTTTTAGGGAATGTAAAAATGTACCAATGTTAAAGCATTTTGAAAAGCAATAAAATAATTTAAATTATTCAAAGTCAATTCTTGTTTAATTTTCCAACAGTGTTCAGTATCGCACTTTTATTTATATAAGTCTTCGAAACGCTGTGACAGCCTCTCTGACTCCGACCATAAGTCCAATCACTTCCAGTTTATTAAGGTGGTATTTCTCACAGTAATAACGGATGGTAGGGTTACAGAAGTCCTGTTTTTCAGTATTCAGTTCTTGGAATTGTGACTCGCTCTTTCGAAACGCAGAGTTAGTTATCACCTACTGGAATTGATCTCTAAAACGTTTGTAAATACTTCCTAAAGTGGTTTGAAGCGTTCTTACACCATCACGAACAGATGTCACTCCCTGGTATTACTTTGTATCTCATTATAGGAGTTAACAAATATTGGGACAAATTCATTCCTTATACCGATTCACTATATCCAGTTCCCTCTTTTGTTGCATGACGAGCCTTCTCAGTAATTTGACAACTGTGAAAAATCTATTGTGAACAAAATAGCATGTAATGCGAGATAACGTTAAACATTAGCAAGTCACGAAAGAGCAATTGTGTAGCGAATAATGGTTCCCATTAATCTACATTTAACATTACCACAACAAATGAAAACAGAATTTCTTTCATCATTATTTAAAAACAGCTGAAAGTGACTAATTATTTTAAGAGCGCTGCTGTTATCGTGTGTTTCTACTTGACACATGGCTCGCAATTTATTGTTGAGTTGAATAGTGGAAAAACAAAGGAGAGAAGATGACGTTCTCGTGCAAGCGCGAACAATGAACTGTAATAAAGTTTCTTGCAGAAGAGGGAGTATCCTCAGTGGACATTTATCGGTGAGAGGAAAGAGTACAAAACAGTTTATGTTGCCTGCTGGAGTGCTTGAATGGATTAAATGCCTCCGCTCTTTGGATTCAATTCTGTTGAGAAAAACCGAGCAGTGGTTGATTTGGTCTGATTCAACAGAAACGTTGAGGAAAACTCTAGCGTCTATAAACTGTGTAAGAGTTGTAGAAAGCAACATAGTTTATAACACAGTGGGCTTCAGAAATGTTCTTAAACGTCGGGGTAAAAGGAAACAATAGTACAGGTACAAAAAAATGTCTCAGCAAAATTAAATCTTGGAGAGAATAATTGAGCCGTTTAGTAGAAGAGAGAGTTTAAAATATTTATTTTCCCTGCCACCCAACTATAGTAGGTAGAGTAAGTACTGCATTTAATCCTGATGTTTGGATTTTGCTGGAACTTTGAGGACCCCTCAATAAAAAAAATCTGATATGGTGCATTCACATGATTTCTCCACCCTCTATCGTTTATTTGTGGGTCTTCTTACTTGTCTATCTACTAAATCTTAATCCAGATAAACATTTGCACAAATAGCTACATTACATATTTACACAAGGGAAAACAGCGATGTATATGTTGGCTTTAAAATTCCACACTCTTTTCATGCAGTCGCGAGAAACAACTGAATACCGACAGGTTTTTAAAGTATTACAGTGTATTGAGCAATTCAAACCATTAATAACGGATAGTTCGGAAACGGCTTATGCCACATAAAGTTTTGAAATTGTGTGTTTTAAAGAGATCCATATATTTTGTGTAGTAGGTTTTCGTCTATCGCTTAAGCTTTACCAATTTTACAAGATTATATAAAATTCCTTCCGAATTAAGAGAACTTCACAGCTATTTCCAGAAAATTCAAGATATGTATCTTATTTGTCATGTGAATGTATTTCATATATAGTACTGAGCCAAAATGGCTCAATATCATGTACATGCTAAATAGGGATAGGGATATTTTCTTGAAAATCTTTGTGTGACATCTAAGACATTGAAATTAAATACTAAGTTTAGTGTTTATCCGACTTTTCGTTTTTGAGTTATTCTGTTCAGACACACATACGAAACCTTTTTTTCTAACGATGCTTAGAAGCATCAAAACATATATTTTCGATGAAATCCTGATATAAAATGTTTGGGTGGAATGCAACGCCGTCTCTACCTCTATGTACGTGGCAGGGAAAGTAAATAAAAAAGAGAAATGTATTGCACTCACATAACTTTCTTATTCACTCTTCTACACACTATTATTACAAAAGTTATTCTTCTATCTACTTCCGAGTTAATCGAGATAAACATTCATTACACATTTACATATTTCCTTGTAGGTATAAGAAGGATACAATAGGCTAAAGTGATAGATTTTTTAGAGAGCATAACGCTATATCATAACTGTAAAGTTCTATTCTCTTTGCATGATCACAAGTAAAAATGTATAGCACTAACTACGTAAAAACAGAGTATTTAAAAATTCAAACCAATAACAAAAATGTATCGGAAATCGTTAACGCAATAGAAAAATATGTTTTCAAATACATTTTGTGCTTTAACAGATGTTTTTTGTGTAGTAAGATTTTGTCTATCTCTTACGGATTACTAGTTATACAAAACTCATTTAGAACGAAGAGGATTTAACAGGCTCTTTCCGGAAAATTCATTATATACATTTTGTTTGTCGTGAAAATATCTTAAATATATGGTATTTTAACCAAAATTGTTGCAACAATTTTTCAAAAAATAATAACAAACATATTTCCATTAATAAGTTAGCTTGGAATGAGTAAATTGTCCTGGAAATCATAGTGACAAATTTCTATAAGATACTGAATTTAAATACCAAGCTTGGTATTTAATCGTCTTTTTATTTTTGGATTATGCTGTTCACAGAGACAGACACACGCGCACACACAAGGATCTATTTCTAAAAGTTGTATATTTTTACTTTCTCTACTATGTATAGTAAGTAGGGGAAGTATTGTATTCCACCCAAAAATTCGATACCGAGATTTCACCGGAAATACGTGTATTGAGGCCCCCCTGAATTCACAAAAAGCATTTTTGGAAACATGTCCGTGTGTGTGTCTGTGTGTGTGTGTGTGTGTGTGTGTGTGTGTGTGTCTGTGTGTCTGTGAACAGCATAACTCAGAAACGAACAGTCGGATAAACACCAAGCTTGGTATTTAGGTTCAGTATCTTCCAGAGATGCCACGAAGGTTTTCATGAAAATCCCCCCATCCCAGACTACCCTTTACATTGAATATTTTTCGAAAATTTTAATTTTCTCAAAAATGGCTCTAACGATTTTGATTAAAATATCATATGTTTAAGATATTTTTTATGAGAAATGAAATGTATATCTCGAATTTTCTGGGAATGTCTCGAAAAGTATTCTTCATTGTGAACGACTTTTGCATAACTGGTAAACCATAAGAGATAGACAAAATGTTACTACACAAAAAATGTAGATCGCGTTAAAATACACAATTTATCTCGTATACATTTTTTTTGTTGAGTGAACCATTTTGAGATATTGCTTGTTATCCCCTTAAATTTTTCAATACTACTTTCTCAAATGGGAATTCGTTATTCATTTTTTGTCTTGGATACACAAAGAGTATTAATCTGTGGGAAAGGGAATGGTGCTGCACCTAGCAACCAACTATTAAGACATATGTCGATGCTTAAAGGCTGCTGTATTTCTACATTGCCCTTGCAATCATAAAACAAGGGGAACATAGTACGTCTTAAGCGTACTTAAGTATTTTTAGAACTGGTCGCTATGTGTAAAATGTAATTCTCTTTCATGTCAAAAGATCGTTTCTGCAAATGTTTATCTCGATTAATATGAAATAGATGGAGAATAAAAGTTTGTAAAAATAGTTTTTACAAGAGTAGAAAAAGTCGTGTGAGTGTAACACATCAGATGTTTATGTCCTGGACATACAAAGAGAATGGAATACTCCACATAGCAACCACCTCTTTAAATATTTGACTATCGCTTCAAGCCTACCAATTCCCCTTGCATCTACCAGAAAATTAGCAATAAATTAACATCTGGATATCTCGATTAACATGAAGCATATGGAGAATAAGCGTTTGTAAAAATAGTTTGTACAAGAGTAGAGAAAGTCATGTGAGTGTAACACATCAGACTTTTGGGTTATGCTGTGCACAGAGACAGACACACACGCACACACAAGGATCTATTTCTAAAAGTTGAATATATTTTTTAATTCTGTGATCTTCAAAACGTATATTTCCGGTGAATTCTTCGTATCAGATTTTTGTGTGGAATGCATTTTTCTTTTACTTACTATGTATGTAGTAGAGGAGATAAAATACTTATTTGTTAATTCAGTTTGGAAGTAAATAATGTATCATATTAAGCACAGTTTTGGTATATCTTTGGAAGCATAAAGCATGTTTATATTGTAAATACACGTATTTCAACTTGTGCGAGTGTGTATCATTTATATCCTTTTCTACATGATTCGCTGAATTTGCAGCTTAAATGTCTTCTTTAAATATCTACTTAAATGTCTGAGCTAGCAGCGCAAAAATGAGATTGTGTGTTCGTATTCTCAAGGGTTTCCTATCTTTCCATCTCCTTACTTTCTCGTCGCTCTTGAGGAACAATTGGCACCTTAAAAGTGAAGCTTTAAAACGCTAGGCATTGTTACCCATCTTACAGTGTTGCCCATTGTTTATTGTCGTGAATGCTCTCAGTAGTCCGACCATGGAATGCCCAAACAAAGCCTTGCTCAAAACAACTTGTCTCTAATGACTTGACAATAGCTGGTAATATACTGCGACACATATGGGACAATCGTCAAAGGAGCTTTTGAGTCGGAGCATACCTGCTAAACCTTCACTTAGCATTGTTATCTCATCACGTGCTTGCATATACTGAACTCTCCAATAGTTCCAGAGTGCGTCTACTTAGCAACATGAGCAGGTAGTATTATTTTTACTTTCTCTATTACGTACAGTAAGAGGAGAAGTAAGTATTGTATTTCACGAGAAATGTTTTGAGGTCCCTGAGCCCTCCCCCAAAAAGTATTTTTAGAAAAAGATCCGTGGTATTTATCTGTGAACAGCTAAGCCCAAAAATGGAAAGTTCAGCATCTTCCAAAGATGCGACACGAAGATTTAAGAAAATCCTCCATCCTAAACTACCCTGTCCTTGGAAATTTTTAGAAAATATTTATTTTCTTAAAATGATTTTTATTAAAATATAGTATGTTTTAGATACTTTCATGGCAAGTGAAATGTCTGTCTTGAATTTTCTGGGAGAAGCCTTTGAAACTCTCTTCACTCCGAATGACTTTTGCTTAACTGGTAAACCGTACTACACAAAAAATGCACATATTGTTAAAGCACACAATTTATGTCAAATACATGTTTATGCCGTTAACCATTTCGAGGTATTCCTTCTTATTGGTTTACATTTTAATTTTCTCCAATGAGAGGGTAATCATTTTTTCTCCTCTTCGGAATTTCAAAGCCATTACAATACGAGCTCCTCTTAAAGGTTTGGTTATAGCTTAAAGCCTACTGTATTTCTCTAAACTTGTTGTACTGCAAGGATATATGCAATAAAGCAACTTCGTCATATATTTATCAAAATTAACAAAAAATAGAAGAATAAGTGTTTGCAAGAATAGTTTCTACAAGAGTGAGCAGAGAAAGTAATGTGAATGCAACACATCAGATTTCTTTTAACTTAGTATATCATATTATTCGGTTATTATTTCAGAATACCAAAAGCATCGGGTGATCCGTTTGAGAAGTCAGCAAAGTAAAACGTTATATAAGAGGTTAATGCGCACATCTGAGCAGTTTGTTGTAAAACAAGTTAACAATGTTAAGTTAACAATGAGTGATGTTTCAGACCTCATCCGCGTGGTCTATTGTGCATAAGAGACAAAATGGTGGAAGTCCATGAAAGTCACTCCACCATTCAGTAACAGAGCAGAGTGCACCATAAGCAATGTGTTAAGAGGATTGTTAGACAGTACCCTCGGATGTTTCCATACATATTCACCGTAATTACGAAGCTGATCTCTAGTTTACGTCATGATATGTGAGAGACAGGAAGCAGACTATCAATGATAAGTCGATGGATTTCATGGACAAAGCCACCTTTCATGTGAGTGGCCGAGTTAACAAGGCTAACTGCATTATTTAGGAAACCGATAACCTACACGTCTCTTACGACACATTTCAATACAATACAACGCAATCAGTGCGCATTGCTTTCCATAACAAATTTATATTTCGAGATTCCGCTTAAAGTACTCATTGTGTGCTTTGAGATATTCTGGATTCCCAAAATAAAAGAAGGAAATGCGTGAGAGAGAATTAAGAAGGTTTATTTGTCTTGAAATTCAATCTTCCAAGAATGCGACACTGAAATTTTAATGAAAATCTCCCACCCAAAACACGCCCTACATGGAAAATATTTCGGTACTTTTTATTTTCTCAAAAATGGTTCTAAAGATGTTGATTAAAATCGAATTTATTTAAGACAGTCACAAGACTAATAAAATGTTTATATAAGGTCATATATATACTAAATAATATATATAAAGGATATAATTTTAAAATATCTAAATAAAAAACTATAATCATAATTGCATTTTGGGGAAATAAACCTATAAGTTCTGACAGTGTCACCAATAACCAAATTTTACAGTATCAGATATTTATAATGCAACTTTAGTATAAACAGAAAAACAAAAAGATAAATGTGAAGGTACGTAAATTTGAAATGACGTGCAGAATAAGCCATAAACTTTCAAAAACAAGACAAAAGAGACGCCAGAATAAAATGTTATAAAACAATAACTGTTACTGTGTTGCTTTATAGGTACAAAACATGGGTGATGACAAAGTAGTTGCAAAGTAAAAAACAGGCTGCAGAGATGAACAATATTATGCAGAATACGTGATGAAGTTATAAGAAGAGAATTAAATATATGTATTTAGCAAATCATAAAACCAAGGAATATCAAGAAAAATCGCATGTGGTGCATTCACGAGGCATTCTCTACCCTCTATCTTTATTATTAACTATATAAAACATTCTTATTGAAGCTTATTTTTTCTATCTACTGCATTTAATCTTTGCAAAAGTAGCATTTCATTATAAATACAAAGACAACAGCGATAGTCAAATGTTTATAACTGGATGTTATATGAGGGCCTTAAAATTCCATACTCCTTCCATGCAATCGCGAGAAACAACTAGAAATGGATGGGACTTTAAAAGAATGAAAAGTATTGAACAATTCGAACATTTAATAACGGCTATCTCGGAAATGGTGTATGCCACAAAGAAACTTATTTTAAGTACATTGTGTGTTTTAAAGACATCTACATTTCTTGTGTGGTACGTCCATCGTATATAGGTTATACAGGATTATACAAAATTCCTTCCGAATGAAGAGGTCTTCCTAGGCTATTCCCAGAAAAGTCAAAATATACATCTTATTTGTCATGTAAATATATTTCGTATATGGTATTTTAATCAAAATTGTTAGAGCATTTTTTTTAAAAATCAAAATTTTCGAAAAATGTTCCATGTAAAGGGTAGTTGGATATGGGAGAACTTTCTTGAAAATCTTCGAGTCATATCCTTGAAAGATACTACACTCAAATACCATGTTTGGTATTTATCCGACATTTCGTTTTTGAGTTATGTTGTTGACAACAGACGCACACACGGACATGTTTCCAAAATGCTTTATTTGGATTGAGGGTGCCTCGAAATATGTATTTCCGTGAAATCTCGGTGTCAAACTTTTGGATGGAATGCAATACTTCCCGTACTTGCTGTAGTAGTAGAGAAAGTAAAAATGAATTCATCACATAATTATAAACTAAACGGTAATAAGATGAATGACTTTAATAAGACGATGTGAAGATGGAAGGGACAACTGTGAGGGGTAACAGGAAATTTGCCAAGTCCATGAGGTAAAGAAGAAGTTGTAAAGATGTTAATATTCTAAGCAACATTTTTATGGCACTATGGTGAATGGGGAAAGCTATGCGCCAAAGTACAATTTAGTAGAAAATAAACTTTCCATAAATATTTAGCACTCATTTTACTGAAATGGACTTCGGTTAAAAATATTGGTTAAGAAATTTGTGGTGTTATTCTGTCTTTATGGTAACGTCTGTGTGCTGAACTAGCTGGCAAGTCAGAGTTGGAGAATACGGCTTTCTTGTTGCTCCTAGCTTTGGTTGTTTACACTCCTCTGTGTGCTTTACAGAGAAGTTAATCTATAGTATAATGAGATGCTGGTAGACATTCTGCAAGTGAGGAACTAGCAGTAGAAAACAAAACAGCAAAGCAGCAACATATCTTATTGCCCTTACTTGGCTTAGTGGATTTTCATCTTTTGGTTATACACTTCCTCTCGCTATTGTTTGCAATTTAACACATGAACATTTGCTGTTTTTATGTATATTTATTCGTCTCTGAGTTTGTTGTTTTCCCGAGTTTTCAGATTTGTTCCATCTTCAACTTTGGTTTCATTTAAATGCATAACTTTTCACTTTCTCTACCTACGTAATAGGTACTGAAACAGCCCATCACATTATATGCTCCTTTGACGCCTTGGCGGAGATATATTGCTTTAGAACCAGAAGAAATGAAGCCTTATCAGTTTTGGAATATCAATTTGTAGAGGCATAATAAATCATAGGCTTTTAAAACGTTACAGGTAGCATAATAAGCCCAAGGCTAAAGTGCGTCCGGAGCAATGACGAAAATCTGTATCGCATGAGAAAACCAAACAAAACACTTTACATGACATATTTATCGAAGTTTTTTATTTTATAAAAATGGCTCTTACAATTTTGATTAAAATACCATATGTTGAGATATGCATGGCAAATAAAGCGTATGTCGTGAGTTTTCTGAGATTAGCCTACGAAGTCCACTTCATTCGGCAGCAATTTTGTATAAGCTCGTATAAGTGGTAAACGTTAGGTCCTAGACAAGAACGCACTTCAAAAAAATATGTGTTACACTCCCATGACTTTTTCTACTCTTGTACAAACTATATTAACAAACGCTTATTCTCCATATACTTCATGTTAATGGAGATATCGAGATGTTAATCTTATTGCTAATTTTCTTGTAGATGCAAGGGGAATTGGTAGGCTTTAAGCGATAGTCAAATACTTTAAGAGTTCCAATCTCTTTGCATTACCAGGACAAAAAAAAATAACGAATACCCATTTAAGAAAAAGCATAAGGATTGAAAAAATTAAGGGAATACCAAGCAATATCTCGAAAATTGTTCACTCAACAAAAAAAATGTATATGACATAAATTGCGTATTTTAACGCGATCTACATTTTCTGTGCAGTAAAATTTTGTCTATCTCTTATGGTTTACCAGTTATGCAAAAGTCGTTCACAATGAAGAATACTTTTGGAGACATTCCCAGAGAATTCGAGATATATATTTCATTTGTCATGAAAATATCTTAAACATATGATATTTTAATCAAAATTGTTAGAGCCATTTTTTAGAAAATTAAAATGTTCGAAAAATGTTCCATGTAAAGGGTAATCTGGGGAGGAGAGATTTTCTTCAAAACCTTTTTGCCGCATCTCTGGAAGATACTGAACCTAAATGCTAAGTTTGGTGTTTATCTGACTGTTCGTTTCTGAGTTATGCTGTTCACAGTCACACACACACACGGACATGTTTCCAAAAATGCCTTTTTTGTATTCAGGGGGTCTCAAAACATGTATTTCCGGTGAAATCTCGGTATCGAATTTTTGGGTGGAATACAATACTTCCCCTACTTACAATACGTAGTAGAGAAAGTAAAAACGCTACATCTCTTTGAAACACACAATTTGTTTCAAATAACTTTGTTATCTCATCAGCCATTTCCAAGATATCCATTGTTCATATTAAGGTTCGAATTCATAAACACCTAACCATTCTTTAGAAGTTTGCAATTTTCTGTTGTTTTTTTTTCGCGATGGGTGAAAGTTTAAGGCCAGCATATAGCGTACAGTTCTAAAGCATTTTACTGTTGTTGTTCCTTTAGTATCTGTAAGGAAATGTATAATGCAGCTATTTCCGGAATGGATTAAAATCTGCATTAAAATTCAGTAGACAACAAAATCAGTTTTATAAGAATAATTTGCATATCCGCTAATAAGCCTTAGAGGGCAGAGAAAGTTATGTGAATGTAATACATTCCTATTTTATCCCTCTATCACAGTGAGTTTACTTTAACGGCCGCAACTATTCCAATGTCGATATATACGTGAGATAGATCTAAATGCTACTGGCTAAGCTGCTCTGGAAAACGTAAATGAAATCATGCAAATGATGCGGCTATACATTCTCCTGGTATTTTTTCTGGCCAATTACGGAATTCAAGAGTTACAGATTCTATTAGCTCAGTCACGGCATGAAAATATATATTATACGGGCTGCAAAAACGCGAAATCATAGGCATTTTCTTAAGATCGGTTTAAAACTACTGTCTCTGGCACATGTTGAATTGTAGACTGAGTATGAAACAGGTACCTGAAAAGCCCAATCATTTTGAACTATAGGCTTCACGGTCGTTAATGATAAAACTAATTACTTTCTCTACTACGTATAGTACGTAGGGCAAGTATTGCATTCCACCTACAAATTCGATACTGATATTTCACCGGAAATACGATTTGAGGTCTCTAAGTCGAAAAAAGCATGTTTGGAAACATTTCCGTGTGTGTGTGTCTGTCAGTGTGTCTGTGAAAAGCATAACTCAGAAACGAATAGTCGGATAAACACCAACTTTCGTTCAGTATCTTCCAGAGATGCGACACAAAGGTTTTCAAGAAAATCCTCCCACCACAGATTAGCCTTTACATGGAACATTTTTCGAAAATTTTAATTTGCCCAAAAATGGCTCTAACGATTTCGATTAAAATATCATATCTCGAATTTTCTGAAAATGTCTCCAAAAGTATTGTTCATTGTGAACGAAATTTGCATAACTGGTAAAGCATTTTTTTGTTCTGGTAATGCAAAGAGAATGGAATACTGCACATAGCAACCAGCTTTTAAAATATTTGACTATAGCTTAAAGCCTACGAGTTCCCCTTGCATCTACAAGAAAATTACCAATAAGATTAACATCTCGATTAACATGAAGCACATGGAGAATAAGCGTTTGTAAAAACAGTTTGTACAAGAGTAGTGAAAGTCATGTGAGTAAAACACATCAGATTGTTTTTGTTTGTTTGAATCGTATCAATTGCGTTAAAAACGCCAACCTCTTTAAGGATATAATTGATTTTGGTTTATAGGAAAAAGTCATATGTGCTGCATTCACATGAATTTTTCTACCCTCTATCGTCTACTAGCGGATATGCAAACTATCCTTTCGAAAGCTTATTTTTCTACCTACTTTATAATAGAGATAAAGCTTTTCAGAAACAGCTGCATTACACGTTTCATTATTGATAGAAAGGGAATAGTAGTAGTCAAAAATTCCATACTCTTTCCATGAAATCACGACAAACCACTATAATCCCTCAGAGCTTGAAAATAATGACAAATTGTAGAAACTTGAACCACTAATAATGGCTATATCGGAAACGGTTTATGCCATAAGAGGTTATTTGAAATAAATTGTGTGTTTTAAAGAGGTATACATTTTTTTGTGCACTACGTTTTCATCTTTCGCTTAAAGCTTACCAGTTATTCAAAGATTACACAAAATTCTTTCCGATGCAGACGACTATACAAGGTCAGGGTTAGAGACTTTGGAGCCCTAGGGTTCATAACAACAGGTGTAGAGATAAGAAAGATAAAAAATGTATTCTAACTTGTAAAGGTTGTGTCTAGGCTTAAGCTTAATTCTTTATTTCATTCGTATCCTGAATTTTGTCTGCAGTAATACGAGTGCAGTGCGATCGTTTTAAGGTGAGGCCACAGAGCGCCTATATGCGTAGCTCGCGATACGGCAGTGACCTGGGTATTTTTCCGATGCGTAACTGGCGGCGCATGACGCGTTCAGGGTTATCTTTATCAGTTGTGCTTCAGTCGCTGCTTTGAGTTAGTGCTGTAAAGAAAGTGCTGGATCTCAAAGGTGAAAGTTTATTCAAGACATCTTGTTGTGTGTGGTTTCTTAAGAGTGTTATTAGTCCACAGCAATGCTGCCGGCAAATTCAAGCCTGAACAATGAGTGCTTACGTACGAAAATCTGAATCATATACACAAGTGTGTAGACAATTTCAAGTGAAATTTCCTGGTATTCCGATTCCAGGTAGAGAAACTGTTAGACGTGTGGTTTATAAGTTTAGAAGAACAGATTCGCTAAACCTAAACAAGATGTTCTAACGGAGGAAAAAATTGACGAAATTGGTGCATCTATTTGTAGGGAACCCTAAAAAATAAAGTTTATAAGAACAATCCCCACACCGTAGACCTACTTAAGGACAATATAAAAGCAGAAATTATGAACATTACGCAAGAATAACATATGCGTGTGAATGAAAATTTCAACCGACACCACTTCCAACGCCATTTACAACAAAGTTAGTAGCCATATTAGTGCATGTTACTACACTCGTGACTAAATAACGCGGCAGTTACGGAACGAAAGAACCTCAGTGTAATAGTGTGCGAATACGCATACGGGCGAAACGTGGCCTCATTATAAAACGACCGCACTGTGCAATGGAATAGTAAAATATACATCATTTGTTGAAAATACTTTGATTCATCGTGCAAATACAGTTTTATAAACAATATTGAACACCCTTAGAGGTTGGTGAGGTTAACGCTGTACGTGTTGGAGGCTCTTTGAAGCAAAGTAGGTTCCCTGAATTCCTAACCGGAGTCAATAGCCGGTAGTTTCTAAGATTTGCGGGAACAAGTGAACAGCAAAGTCCTTGACCTACATCTATTATTAGGAGAAGGGGGAGGAATTAATGAATTCGCACTGCTCCCAGTAGAGACCCAAACCTGTAATACTATAATAACCAGAAACTTTACAGCAATATCTATACTACCAATTAATCTTTCCCCTCCCTGGAGCTTGTAGACTTGTGAATTCATAGTGTACATAACTGTATATCTGGTTAACGAATATTGACTTTCTTTCAGTTACGTAAAGAATTCGCCTCTTGGTGAATGCCATATCTACGAGCCACTCTTACGAAAACACTTTTTCTGTCTACTTCATGTTAAATGAGATAAACCGTTGAAGAAAATGTTTCAATACACACATTTTATTTCTGATGTAAATATCTTTAATATATAGTACTTTAATCGAGATTGTTAGTCTTTTTATAGAAAATCAGAATTTTCGAAAATGTTCTATCTAAAGGGTGGTTGGGGTTGGGGCGATTTTATTGAAAATCTTCATGTCGCATCCTTGGAAGTTGCTAAATATTATTTTGGTACATATGTTCAGACACAAACACACACACGGAACTCTTTCTAAAAATTCTTTCTTTGGATTCAGGGGGCCCCAAAATATATATTTCTGGTGAAATCTCGAATTCGATTTTTGGGTGGAATGCCATATTTGCCCTACCTATACGGTAGGAAAGAAAAATCTGAGCACAATATTTACAGTGTAGTGCAACATAATAATAATTATATTCTCAATGTAGAGAAATCTGTTGATCTTATGAACTCTGCAAACTGTTTATGATATTTGATGACGAGTTCGTGTTGAATCACATGCAATGTACGTTGAATTTTATTTTTGAGTCTAGTTTGCTATTGCTCGAGTTTTGGCCAGGAGTGTGTTCTCCTAGCATACACGTAAACTGAATATTTCATGATACACTCGTGTTTTTCAGTTAACATTGCCGTTAGGTCTGCAATCAATGGAATGTATTGCTTTAGTCTCTGCAATATGCTTGGGAGGAACTTTCTGCTAACAGCTCATATTTTGCTGTTCGTCCATTGGTTTTGCTACTAATGAGGCCTTCCTCTTTAATAGCCCAAATGAATATTAAGGAAGAAAATATTATTTTTCCGTAATAAACACATTTTCGATTAACATTTATCAGGCATTAAAACACAATAACCACCCACGTTATGAACACACAAACCGGTTAACAATAGCACGTAGAGATTGTTTCTTTCATCCTAAAGTTTAACTTATCCATCTTCAATAAATTCTGAGAATGTTGGTCTTTTACACCATAAAATATCATTTACGCAAAAAGCCGTTCAGAACAAGCAGGAAGAAAAACCGGCATAGGTCTGCAAATAAAGAAACCGCTTAGTTTCAGCACACAGAAGCTGCCTTACCCTAAAGGATAGACTAAAGTTTGCCTACCTATTCCAAAGTGTGTAGTCTTTTTGGTTTTTGCGTACGTAGTAGATAGAGAAGTTATTGCATTCCATCCGAAATTGTAATGTCGAGATTTCACAGAAAATATGTTTTGAGGCCCCCTGAATAAAAGAAAACAGTTTTAGAAAAAGGTCTGAGTGTACGAGTGTGAACAGTAAAATTCCAAAATGAAAACTCGGATAAGTACAAACTTCGTATTTAGGTTGCATATCTTCCAAAGATGCGATACAAAGATTGTCAAGAAAATTCCCCACCTCCAACTACCCTTTATAGGAAAATGTTTCGAAATTTATTATTTTCTTAAAAATTTTCTTTACGATTTTTTATTAAAATACCAGATATTAAAGATATTTACTTCAATTTTCTGAAAATAGTCTGTATAACTGGTAAACGATAAGTGATAGATAAAAACGCAGTACAAAATACAGCAGATATCTTTAAAACACACAATTGTTTCAAATAACTTCTTTGTGGCATTAGCCATTTCCGAGATATGCGTTATTAATAGTTCGAGTTGTTCAATACTTAGCCATTTTTAAAGCCCTGACCATTTTCAATTGTTTCTCGTGATGTCGTGGAAACAGTATGGAATTTAAGCCCAGCGTTTGACGTCCATTTATAAAACATTTGACTATCGCATTATTTCTTTATCGAACGTGTAATGCAGCTATTTCCGGAAAGGTTACTCGATTAAGATGAAGTAGATAGGAAAATAAACTTTTGTAACAATAACTTGTACGCCCACTAAAAGCGATAGAGGGTGGAGTAGGTAATGTGAATGTAAAACATAAGTATTGCTTTTTTTTTTTTTTTTGATGAAGTGGTACATAATTCACAGTAGAAATGGTAGATGCAGTACCGAAATTAAAGATATATTTAAAATATATGCCTTTTGTCTACAGTGATAATATATTTATATATACCAAGTTAAAGAGGATATTCTAGTTAATGATACCACAATAAGATGAAATATTAGTTTTTGAAATTTTTACTACTAAGACACTTATTAAAATTCCTTAAAATTTCCTACTGTTTCCATACAATCGCGAGAAACAACTGAAAATTCATGGTGCTTATAAAGAGTGACATTTTTTGGAATAGGCTCCGAGTGTGGCTGTGAACAGCTTGAACCTAAAACGAATGTTCCATACCAAGCTTGTTGTATAAGTTCAGTGGCTTCCAAAGATGCAACACAATAAGTTTTAAGAAAATCCTCCAGCCCAATATACTGTTTACAGGAACAATTTTTCTGTATGTTTTTATTTTCTCAAAACCGGCTAACGATTTTGAAGATTAAAATATTACAGATATTAAGACGACAAATAAAATGTATATATTGAATTCTCTGGAAATCCTTTTACTCTGAATGGCCTTTACATAATTGATGAACTGTAAGAGATAGACCTAGTCCTACTACAATAAAAATATACATCTCATTTAAGCATACAATTTATGTCAAATACAGTTTTTGTGACATTAACCATTTACGACGTATTCTGTTACCACTTTATACTTCAACTGGATATCGCTGTTCATTTTTCCCCTGTGTTCATGTAAAGAGAACGCAATTTCAAAGCCATCACATAGCAAACAGGTTTTTATTCGACTATCGCTTTAGATCACTTTATTCTTTTTACACCTATAACGAAAGGTGTAATGAAAATTATCTTCAATAAAAGAAGCCGAAAGAAACACTAAGCTTTTGTAAGAATAGTTTGTATAAGAGTGAGTAAAGGAAGTCACGTGAACGCAACACCAGACGTTTTAAGTGCTGTCGCTATTCAGTTGTTTCTCTAGATGCAATGAAAAGCGTACGGAATTTCTAAGCCAGCTTATAGCTATTCGGTTTTTGAACATGAAATGGATTCAGTTTGTTCTATCCTCCGTGTGCCTACCTACCTTAAACGAAATACGTAATGTAACTATTTCTGCAAAGTATATCTGGAATAACAGTAAATAGATAGAAAAATTTGAGGTAATACTTTCACATGACTTTCTCTGCCCTCTATCTTTTATTAGTGGCTATATAAACTATTCTTACTAAAGATTATTTTTCTGTCTACTGCATTTTAATCCAAATAAACCTTTGCAGAAATAGCTACATTATACATCTCGTTATAGATACAAAGAGAACAGAGATAGTCAAATGTTTAAGAACTGGACGCTATATGCCGGATTTAAAATTCCATACTGTTTCCATGACACCGCGAGTAACAACTGAATGTCGACAGGACTTTAAAGTAATAACAATTCGAACCATTTATAACGAATATCTCGGAATGGCTTATGCCAAAAAAGAAGTTATTTGAAATAATTTGTGGCTTTTGAAGAGATCTGCATTTTTTGTGTAGTACATTTTCGTATATCCCTGAAAGTTTACCATAATAAAAGATCATATAAAATTCCTTCCGAATGAAATAGGACTTCACAAGCTATTCCCAGAAAATGTAAAATAGACATTTTATTTGTCATGTAAATATCTTTCATACGTTGCATTTTAATCAAAATCATTAGACATTTTTTAGAAGATAAAAATATTGGAAGAATATTTCACGTAAAGGGAAGTCTAAGGTAAGAGGATTTTCCTGAAAGTATTCGTGTTTTTGAAAAATACTAACTGAAATACCATGTACGTGGCAGAGAAAGTAATAAACAATATCTGTGGAGAGCCGTGTAAGTGTAACTTATCAGATATATATTTATTTTATTTTATTATTTTCTTACTTTCTCTACTACGTATGATAATTAGGGAAGTATTGTATTCCACCTGAAAATTCGCTACCGAGATTTCACAGGAAATATATGTTTTGAGGTCCCCTGAATCCAAAAGAAAAGCATTTTTGGAAACATGTCCGTGTGGGTGTGTGTGTCTGTGTGTCTGTGAACAGCATAACTCGGAAACAAACAGTCGGATAAACACCAAACTACGTATTTAGGTTCAGTATCTTCCAGGGATGCGACACGAAGGTTTTCAAGAAAATCCCCCCATCCCCAGATTACCCTTTACATGGAGCATTTTTCAAACATTTTCATTTTCTCAAAAATGGCTTCAACGATTTTGATTAAAATATCATACATTTAAGATACTTTTATCACAAATAAAATGTATAACTTGAATTTTCTGGGAATGTCTCCAAAAGTATTCTTCCATTGTGAACGACAATTTATGTCATATACATTTTTTTGTTGTTGAGTGAACCAGTTTCGAGATATTGCTCGTTATTCCCTTAAATTTTCCAATATATATATACTTTTTCTCAAATGGGAATTCGTTATTCATTTTTTTTTTGGCCTGGTAATGCAAAGAGAATGGAATACTCCTCATAGCAACCAGCTCTTAAAATATTTGTCTATAGCTTAAAGCCTACCAATTCCCCTTGCATCTACAAGAAAATTAGCAATAAGATTAACATCTTGATTAACATGAAGTAGATGGAGAATAAGCGTTTGTAAAAATAATTTGCACAAGAGTAGAGATAGTCATGTGAGTGTAACACATCAGATTTTTTTATTTTATTATTTTATTTTTTGTGCAATGAGACGGATGGGCACACACACGTACAGGCACTAATAAGTGTAGTAGTAAACGCACCCAATTCCGCATATTTAACATTTCACTTACAATGTGTATCATCTCGCCTACTGGAATGAACATTGAGTTACTAAGGCGTCGCAGTGAGGTTAGAAATGTGGTTGCGCTTCCTGACGAATGCATAGAATAAACAAACAGTTGACTGTGTCACGTACCTGTTTGATGGAGTCCTCTTGCTGTAGTGGAGGAAGTTTGGCCGAGCAGTAATAGACTTGCCTGTGACGCACGTTTATAACATGCCATGACTTTCTCATTCACCTTGACTAAGCTGGGAGGGGGAGTTGTCGAGAGGCGTGGCCAGTCGGGTGATCGTATTCGTGTTTCCGATTGTCGCACGAGGGAGTTTGCCCCCCACGGATTACTGTTTCATGAAAAACACCGGGACAGGACGCGCTAAAATGTGGACAAATTTACGACTTATTCCTGGAACCAATTCAGCGACACTCGGCATCTTTCCGTTTTCAGAGAGCAAAACTAGCAAACCATAATTTTCATGTGACGTTCATCATTTTAGCAACAGCTGTCTTTTGTTAGAGTAACTCCGAATGGCAAGCGGCAGAAACAAAAGCGCTGTGATTGAATCGCTGTTCTGCGAAAATGAGACAATATCCGCAGGAGAATGAAGATGGATGAGGCAGCAGACGGGCTTCGCAAATCTCTCCAAATACTGAGAGAACTGCTAACTTTGTTGAAAGTAAATGCAATTTTGGAAAGCTGAAACATTTCTATGTTTTTGGTAGTGCCATTGTTACTCTCTCAGAGCTTATTATCCTAACTCCTTAAGAAAACATCGAATCACCTTATCTGCGCCTAAAACTGAATTGCCTAGCTTGGCAGAATCATTATTACTTGGTGTGTATTAACCTTAAACTTTCTACACATTAATAAGTAATTGTTCTTCTACATAAGCCGGTGTAGGCTAAAGTAGGAAACGTAGAACCGGACTGTTTCATTCACATACCAAGTTTATTTTTCTACCTTAAATTAAACATTTCATAATAAATACAAAGGGAACAGCGGCCGGCAAACATTTAAGAACAGGACGCCTATTGCGGTGTATTCGTATTGCGTCGATGGTCAGTCAGGGACTTGTCTAATGAGTCTTATTAGGAAGGAGTCTTATTCAGTCAGTCGGGTTTAAGGAAAAACAATCCGTTAAACAAGTAAGCTCTAGGTACGAGCTTACTTGAGGCAGTTTTCTGTACAGAAACAATAACATGTTACGCTTTACTAATTATTAAGTGTATTATCTATATTTTTTATGTTATCATTTGAGTAATTAAATTAGTTTGATTGCTAGTTTAACATATTTTAGCGATAGTTTTGGTATATGACGCAAAGCAAATTTCCCTGGGGAAAGTTTAGAAAAATCACAAAGAACTTTTGTTCACAATGCGCGCTATATAGGCATAAGTGCTACTCTTCGGATATTACCAAGATATTTCTCAAGAAGGGAATTCTATACGTGTAAATTGAGGTCTATAAGAAAAAATCAGGCTGTTCTGTTAATTTGCTCACCAAACAAATCTTTGCCACATAGTGTAAGCATTCCGCGCTTAAAAAAAATCTGATGCGTTACACTCAACATGCCTTTCTCTACTCTTGAACAAACTATTTTTACAAACGCTTATTCTCCATATGCTTCATGTTAATCGAGATATCGAGTGTTGCTCTTACTGTTAATTTTCTTGTAGACGCAAGGGGAATTGGTAGACTTTAAGCTATAGTCAAATATTTTAAGAGCTGGTTGCTATGTGGTGTATTCCATTCTCTTTGCATTACCACGACAAAAAAAATGAATAACGAATTTCCATTTGAGAAAAAGTATAAGTATTGGAAAATTTAAGGGAATAACAAGCAATATCTCGAAAATGGTTAACTCAACGAAAAAAATGTAAATGACATAAATTGGGTATTTTAACGCGATCTACATTTTTGTGTAGTAAAATTTTGTCTATCTCTTATGGTTTACCACTTATGCAAAAGTCGTTCACAATGAAGAATGGTTTTGGAGATATTACCAGAAAATTCGAGATATACATTTCATTTGTCATGAAACATCTTAAACATATGTTTTTATCAAAGTCGTTAGAGCCATTTTTGAGAAAATTAAGAACTCCTAAGGGTAAAATATCTTTATTTTGTAATATTTAATCTTAATTGTTAATCAACTTTATTTGCTGCTACACTAGCACGTACAACAATAGTTTTTTACAGTTAGGTTCTTCCCTTATAATTAGTGACCCTAATGTGTAATTCTATCCTATGCAATAAACAACATGTCATGCCATTTGGCGTCTTTGCTCCACCATTTAATCCTTCCTCTACGCCCTCCACGTGACAAATTAAACCCTGACATATTATTCTGGTTTTGAATTAGAATGTCTTTTTTTCGTATGTCATGTTTCAATTTACATCACTTCTAGTTTTCGCAGTATTGCTTTAACCTATATTAGCTTTAAAAATACTGAGTTTACTTTGTGTTTTTATTTCACAATTAATCCTTTATGAATGTGATTTTAATTTTATATTAAATGTATGTCAAAAGCCATTATCATTTATCATATATGTTATTCTTTAAAAATAGAAAGCCACAGGAGGTCAAAGCACCCCTTTGGAGCCCATAGGAGAGGGCGTCAGCCGAGAGACACCCCATCTTCAAAGGCCCCCATTACAGGATGAAAGTGGATACGTCACTTACACGCATCAACCCCAAAAGGAGAAGAGTACCGAGACCTCGTTGGGGTCGACAGCAACCTACCACACTGATTACCGGCTATCCAGGCGGTACCGGAGGACTTTGAGAGTCTCTCAACCCTGCCCTGGGCGGAAAACCAGCCGGAAGTACCCAGCCTTCCGTGGGTGTCGGGAAGCACTGCCCCACCGAGTCCAACCCAATCCAAATAACTCACTAATGGGAGGGACTCGGATATTTGGCCCAGCATACTTCTAGTAGTATTAGAAGTAACACGAGTACTCAGGATTTGCAGCGCCCGCACCACGGCAGCTGAAGGGGTTGTTATCTCCCCTTACGGGAGCTATTCTTCAAAAAGCTAAAAAATGCTAAATTTTAAATGTATAAACGCTACAAAATGTTAAATTTACTGATTAAGATGCTAAATTTCCGATTTCAAAGCCTAATAATCACTACCATTAGTTATAAAATTATATCAAATATGCTGGAATTGTATGTCATACTGCTCAAACGTCTACAACTCCTGAGTTACATTTCGGACTCAATAAAGGAATAAACCGATTAAAAATTCGATGTGATATATTCACATGACTTTCTCTACCCTCTGTCGTTTATTACTGTCTGTGGAAGCTATTCTATTAAAGCTTAACTTACTATTTAGTATATTTTAATCCCGATAAATTCCAGAAATTGCACATTTTGTTACAAAGGGAACAGCGAAAGTCAAATGTTTAAGAATGAACGCTGTGAATGTCAACAGGACTTAAAAAGAATGTGATACGTAATTATTGATGGGAAGATATAAATAACTTAATAAAGAAACGATGCTGAGATAAAGAAATAATTACAATAAATGATTTCCATATATTAAATCAGTGTGTAATGTAATAAGACCGGGTTGGAAGATTTGAAAAGAAAAAAGGTAATTAACGAGTCATGTCATTAGTAACACCAAGTATAGAACGCATTAGCTTAAAGGTTCTTGGAATGCAGTTAGGATAGTTCAGCAGGTTTGAAAAGTCACATAGGCAGCAATTCTGTAAAGAAAAAGATTGAAACGCACGGCTTAGCAACACGGTAAGAGTCGTATACGTAGGATTTTAAGATTAATCCGCGCGAGTCGGAACGTTGTTAGGAGTAGCCATAGGTGGGCAGAGCTTAAATTAACCAAAGTTCGTGCATTCTATTCAGATACACATTCGAACACGCATTCGTGACGTATTTCGTGACTCTCCTGAGATTCTTAACTCTCGTGTGACTTACTCCCGTGTGTAATTTCTAAGTTGTGTAGCGCACATAAACGCGCCGGTGTTGGAATGATTTGGCGGCTATTGAGAGGGATCTTTCCGAGCAAGATTTCTACGACTTAGAGCAACTGATGCTTCGCTTAATTATTGTTACAGATGTAATTAATTCGTATATTCAACATTCGGCGACTCTTCTCAAACTGAACTTTTAGTCAACATTACCATTTATCAGCTAACTAAACTGGTGTTATCCTTTCAAAATACACTCACGCATTAGCTAATATAAAGAACTCATATCTGTACCACTAGAGCAGCTGGCGCACGAGATAACGAAGTGCGAGCTACGAGACGAAAACATCATAAAATCATTAACAGAGCAGGTAGCATTACATATTATAAAAATTTGAAGCAGAGAGCGGTATCAAGGTTGTCGCACCGAGATCGGCTTCAAATGACAACTTTGAAACTTTAATGACGGATATTTCGGAAATGGCCTATGACACAAGAAAGTTATTTCAAATAAATTGTATGTTTTGAAGAGATCTATATTTTAGAGTAGTGCGTCATAGGCTATTCCCAGAAAATTTTAAATGTGTATTTCGTGTGTCATTAAAACAACTTTAATGTTTATTTTAAATTAAATTGGTTAGAACTATTTTTACGAAAATCAAAAGTTTAGAATAATGTTCCATGTAAGGGATAGTTTGCGATGGGGAGATTTTCTTGAAAATCTTCGTGTCGTATCCTTGGAAGATACCGAACTTAAGTACCACTTTCCATTTTTAGTTATGCTGTACACAGTATCTCCCTCTCTTTCACGCTCCCACATACATTTGTTCTAACATTTATTTTTTGGGTTCAAGGGGCTCCAAAACATGTACTTCTGGTGAAATCTCAACATTGAGTTTATGGTGGAATGCACTACTTTCCCTACACTGTATACGTAGTTGACTACGAAAAGGTGCTGAAAATAGGATGAAACAAATTTGATATCAAAAGTTGCTGGAATTAACCAAACCATTATCGTTTATTTTCATAATTATTGTGCAAATAATTTCTCAAAATTTGTTTTTATTTTCTTTACAACCCAACGTAGGCACAGGAAGTGTTGTATTACACGAATGTAATGTATTCAATTATTCTTATTGCATACGGCACCACAGTCTTTGGATACTGGTAATACATGAAATTTATAGATATTTGGGAAAGGAATTTTTTGGAAGGAAACGTTCCAGGCCAAAGTTTAGGTTCTTCCCCAGCATTTGCCGTCTGCGAGGACTGAAGAAAATATGGAGAAAAAAAAACAGCCAGGGAGGACGGTCCTGGCGGGATTTGAACCGCTGACCTCCTGTTCAGAATTTAATGCCCTATCTACCTCGATCAGCCGTGTTCCTGGTGAATATTCTTCACTCTCAAGACACCAATTTGGAAATGGCATATAGTCCACTACGATTGAGAAAAATCTGATGTTATTACATTCACTTGGCTTTCTCTACCCTGTAACATTTATTAATGAGTATAAATAACTTATCTTACAAAAGCTTATTTTACTGTCTACTTCCTTTTAATCCAGATGCCGTTGTAGAAATAATTATACATATTACACATTTCGTTATAAATACAAACGCAATAGCGATAGTCAAATGTTTCAGAAATGGACAGTATATGTTGGCCTTAAAATTTCTTACTGTTTCCATGCAGTCACGAAAACTGTTGACAGGACTTCAAAACAGTGAAAACGTATCGAACAATTTGAACATTAATGGGAATACCTCGGAAATGCCTTATGTCAAAAAAAGTTGTTTGAAATAAATTGCGTCTTTTAAGAGACCTACATTTTTTATACAGTGCATTTAGTGTATCGCTTAACGTTTACAGGTTATAAAAGATTTTAATACACATTTCGTCATGTATATATTTTAATAGGATATTTTAATCACAATCGTTAGAATATTTAAAAAAATCGAAAATTTTAAAAGTGGCCCATGTAAAGCGTAGTTTGGAGTGAATCATCTTGAAAATCTTCGTGTCGTATCTTTGGAGGACATTAAAATTAAATACAAAGTTTGTTATTTATCAGACCTTCCGCATTTGAGTTATACTGCTCAAAGTAATACATACAGGCAGACATACACAGGGAGCTCTTTCTAAAACTTTGTTTTTATTCAGGGAAACCTCTAAACATGTGTTTCCAGTGAAATCTCTGTATCGAAATTTTGGTGGAGTGCAGTGCTTTCCCTAGATACGTATAGTAGAGAAAGTGAAGTTAATATCTCTGGAAATCATTAAAATAATCTGACATGCTGCACTCACATGACTTTCTCTACTCTTGTAAAAACTATTTCTGGAAACGCTTATTCTTCCATTTAGATCATGTTAATAGAGATAAACGTTTGTAGAAACTATCTTTTGATAATTTTCTTGTAGGTGCAAGCAGAATGTGGTAGGCCTTAAGCAATAGTCAAATCTTTTAAGAATATTTCATTCTGTTTATGTGTACAGGGCATAATAAAACGAATAACGAATTCCCATTTGAGAGAAAATATAAGTATTGCAAAATGAAAACAAATAACAGGAATATCTCGGAAATGGTTTACTCGACAAAAAAATGTATAGGATATGAATTGTGTATTTTAATGGGAACTACAAGTTTTGTATAGTAACTTTTGTCTATCAGTTACGGGGTACCAGTTATGCGAAAGTAATTCAGAATGAAGAGAACTTTTGGGGACCTTCCAATAAAATTCACTTCATTTGCCATAAAAAGTTTTGTTTGGGAAAACTTTTTTTTTAAATTTGACATTAAACATCATTTTTAAGAAAATATTTTGTGGAAGTTAAACAAAAATATCTTAAAAATTTACATTTTAATCAAAGTCGTTTAGCCATTTTTGAGAAAATCAAACTTTTTGAAAATGGTTCAATGTAAAGGGTAGTTTGGGATGGGGGATTTTCTTGAAAATCTTTGTGTCGTATCCTTGGAAGATACTAAACTCAAATACCATGTTTGGTATTTATCCGAAGTTTCATTTTTGAGTTATGCGTTCACAGACACACAGACATGTTTCTATAGTCTGTTTTGGTTTCGGGCACCTCAAAACATGTATTTCGGGTGAAATCTCGGTATCGAATTTTTGAGTGCAATACAATAGTTCCCCCACTTACTATCTATAGTAGAGAAAGTAAAAATATGCATGAAATTTGTGTATTAAAGGTTCAATTGAATGAAGCTGAAATTATGTATTTTTGAAGTTTCATAGATGGGTATCCTTAATGCATCTACCAGCTTGCTTGTACATTGTGAGTGACAAGATGTGCGTGATATCCGACATTGGAGACGCTTTTCAAAACATGATGTAAGCGTTACTACCATGAATGAGGCAAGAAAACATGCACCCTTTTTATGCATACTTAGTCCTTGTTGCTTTGATTAAAATGCATTCACACATCCTATCCTCTTCTAAATTATTCACATAGCCACTTCGTTATTCATAAAGTTACTACCTATATCAAGAATGATGTTTCGCTCCCCAACTTTTTTCTCCCTCTAGAGAGATGCATGCACTGTGTTTCTATATTACGTCTTCCCATTTTAGCTCTTTCCTGCTATATGCCCTTTTAGAGCTTTTATTTATCCTCCAGTTTATTTCACAGTATACCAGCATTTTCATGTACCTTTATAATTTAATGCCATAAATTTAATTACGTAATGATTTCTCCAGTCTTCGTTTCTTATTTCGTTTTCTTTTGTCACTTCAGCTCAGTAAATAAATATTAATTCCTACAGCTATCTCTCGCACATCCTCTTCGTTTTCCGTTAAACTGCGACGCTAAGAGAATATTGTCATAATTTTATAGTTTTATTTGGAAACATTGTGATAAATATGATTTTATAAAGTTCGAGATATTCCCGACAAACTTCAAGTAACTCCAGGAAATTGGCGTTAGATTTCTCGCAGTCATTTCGCGGATGTTGAAGTAAGCAGAGCGCTTTAGGATAAAAATTATTTCATGTACGACAGGTGGGTGAGTTATATCCCCGGAAGAAAGTAGTCGTTGGCGCTTTAAAAAATTATAGCAGCCAAATTAATGGAGGGGAAAATGTTTGTGTTTTGGGGATAAAGATCAAACGGTAATACGTGTTTAGGCGATTTTTCGGATCATTTATTTTATCATTTTATAAACGTTTGAAAAATATTTCAAAATTGTACCTTTTTGTACGATGTGTTTTCAAAATTATATTTCATGCATTGAGTGCACCATTTTTTTTCCATTTATCCACACACTTTCACCGACATGTGACGTAAACTGGTGGGGGAAAAATTCGTGAAGTCATTAAAAGTGAGCCGAAAACGAGGAATTAACGTAAAAACGTTAAAAATTCGCAAATGTGACATTTTATTCCTCCGTCAAATAAAATCCTATTTTCGCCGCAAAATTAAGTAATACACAAATAAAATTGCCCTACTCAATGCATGAAAGATAAATTTGAAAACACTACGTACAAAACAGTTGCAATTTTTGTATTTTTCAAAAATTTATAAAACTGATAAAATGAGCGATCTGAAAAACTACCAAAACCCGTTAACTGTATTACAAGTTGATCTTTATATACAAAAAATAGATTTTCCCTCCATTAATATGGCTGCTAGAATTTTTTAAAGTGCCGAAGAATACATTTTGAGCGAGAGTATGCAATTTCTGCTGACATAGTTTACGTCAGTGACTAGTCGGGCACTAATCAGCATTTTTCGGGTATTTAAACTTGGGACTTTTTTACGGTGGAACCCTCGAACAATCACGTGCCTACCCGGACCCAGTGTTGTTTAGCTCCGTAAAATTTACTTAGTGCTAATTTGCAACTGCAACATAGGCCCCAGACATGACGAAAATGGAGCGCCTGACTTCATCCATAACTCAGGTAAACCCACAAGCTAATTCTAATCCTCTCAAATGTAGTTTAGTTTATATTAAAAAGATTAAAAATTAGAAAGAATGGGTACAGAAATTACATATCCGATGATGTCACCCTTTCATCACTTTCCAGCTATAGCAACAGCAGCCCTCTCGAGGTCAACCTGTGCTACGTTTCCATTCTTTATGTGACATCTGATGAAAGCGCTGATAGCGTTATCGCTACAATATTATTCCTCTGTTACTTATGGAGTTACGATATAAGAAAATATCGCTAATGGCAACTTGATCTACCCTCAACATCAAGACGGGCTCAAAGCGCTGGTGTACAATCTTAGTACAGCGCGTTTTCGAAGCACGAAATTCACAATAGAGGCGAAGGCCCCCACCCAAAAAAAATCCTAACATATTATATTAACCACCCACTATTGTTTACTTAAGTACAGCACAAGCTATTCTTACGAAATCATATTACTTTCCCTACTACGTATAGTATTCAGGGGAGGTATTGCAATTCACCCAAAAATTGGATACCGAGATTTCACCATAAATAAATGTTTTGAGGTACCCTGAATAATGTGCCCCAATAAAGCATTTGTGTGCATGAGTATGTCTGTAAACAGCATAACTCAAAAATGAAGAGTTCGATAAATACCAAAACTTGGTATTTGAGTTATGTAAGTATCTTCAAAGAATGAGATATTAAGACTTTCAAGAAAATCTCTCTATTCCAGACTGTCTTTACAGACAATATTTTGATAATTTTGATTTTCTCAAAAATATCTCTAACGATTTTGATTAAAATATCATATGTTTAAAATATTTTCATGACAAATGAAACGTATATCCTGAATTTTCTGAGAATGCCCCCAAAATTTCCTTTCATTCTGAATGATTTTCGCATAACTGGTAAACCGTAAGATACAGACAAAATTTTACTAGACAACACAATGTAGATCTCGTTAAAACACAGAAGTTTTGTCATATACATTTGCTTTGTCGCGTGAACCATTTCCGAGATTTTTTTTGTTATTTGATTGAATTTTCCACAGTAAGTTTTCTCAAATGGGAATTCGTTATTCGTGTCATGGAATGGACGTGCAAAGAGAATGGAATGCTCCACATAGCAACCAACTGTTAAAAGATCTAACTATCTAACTATTCCCCTTGCACCTACAAAACATCGGCAACTTTCTGCAAATGTTTATCTTGATTAACATGAAGTAGATGGGGAATAAGCGTTTGTAAAATAGTTTGTACAAGAGTAGAAAAAGTAATGTGAGTGTAATACGTCAGATTTGTTTTACGCATCTCATTATATTCAAGATAAGAATCTGCAGAAATACTTCGATTAGTTGATTACACATTTCGTTGTAGGCACAAGAGGGATAGAGGTAACCGAATCGACAGTCAGATGTTTAAAAACGGGTTCGCTAAATGCTGACCTTGCGAGAAAATCTTGAAGGATTAAGGATGAATTTATTTACTTTTTATACCTTATTTTCTTCCTTAAATAAACAGCGACTGCACTTTAAAAAACGATTAAGTATTGACAAATTCAAGCACATTAGTGCCTGATACCACAGAAAAAGCTATTTGAAATAATTTGCGTGTTTTAAAGAGTGCCACGTTTTATCCATTTATCATTTATTAGTCATACACAATTAAAAACAATTCTGAATGAGGAGGACTTTTAAGGATATTTCCAAAAAATTCAAGATGTACACTCGACCAAACTAAAAGTGACCGCCTCTTGAGCAGTTAAATTTGTTCAAAGTCTCTGCGAGTGAACGCGCAGTTCCCAACCGTCAACTTCTATGCACCGCTTTGGTTAACTCTATAATACAAGGCACAAGGCATTGATGTGGTTAAGCTACGTAGCTTCTATGCAAGCACCTCGAGTTCGATTCTCTATTATTTTTTAGAACTTCTTTCACAATAATATGGTTAAATAATACTGCTTATGTTACTTCCTTTTACTACAAATATAATTAAAATAATGGTGAAATGTTTGGTTATAAAACTAAATTGACTGAGTATGCAACCTCCTCCCGAGCGATAAACTAATGTCATAGTTGCCATCTACCGGTATTACGGGCTACTAAATAAACGTCACTTACAAAATAATAAAGAAAACGTGTTATATCTTTACTCATGTATTTAAAATGAAAGGGGAAGGAAAATTGAATAGCTTCACGGAGATTCGAACTCTTACCACTGAGCTCGAACTGCTGTAGTAAGCATTGCATTGTAATGAGCTTTAGTTGAACTCCACTTGAGAACCATAGGTCAGTAAAACTTTTATTTAGAAATGTTCAGTGCTAAAATACTTCAAAACATCTTTCTTTTTGGAATGTTTTTTGTCTTATGTCTTGTAACATGTCTTTGTTTCATAGCTGTGTTCCCCATTATAACTACTACAAGAATATACGTAGTGAACAAAGACTGGCTGTCACAAAGCCGAGCGCTCACGGAAGTACCGATTGTCTGAGTATTTTATCCACCAGAAAGTATTTTAAATATATGGTATTTTAATCAAAATTTTTATAGCTATTTTATGAAATAAACATGGAGCAGTGTTGATTCTATAGGTTGTTTGGAATTAGACCTCCCGGTCGCATCTTTGAAATATACTGGCTCAAGTATCATGTTTTATGTTTATCCGACTTTTCATTTTTAAGTTACACCGTTCACACACACATACACCGACCTTCATCTAAAATGCCTTTTTGGTTTAGGGGACCTCAAAATATGTATTTACGGTGAAATCTCGGCATTAAATTTTAGATTGGAATACAAAAGTGACTTTCTCAAACTACTGAAAATAGTAGAGAAAGTAGTAGTAGAAGAACTTTTAATGAGAAAGTTTCAGATCTATACATGTGAAATACAACAATCGCATGGGCCTCATGGGCGTACATGCTTTTCCTGTCCCCGGAATCTTACATTAAGATATAATACTAAATACATAATTTTAGTAACTACATACTGAATAATGAAGAAAAAACAAAAAAAAAAAAGAAGGAAAAGATTGCAGAAAAAATAGTAAACTTGAATTAAAACTACAAACATAGTATCAAGTATGTACAGTGCGCTGACTCTTGAGAACTCGCTCCTGTGTACCCTTCTTCTTCCGCTACAGGGCAATTAACATCCTTTGTCGAATCTGAGATAAAAAAGACCCTATTTTGTGACACGCAGTGTTCAACATTACACCCAAACAGGCCTCCATTCCCCTCTTGGACTCCAGAGGCAGTGATGATAAATACGGTTTTCTCAGTAATTTGTGAGTCCTGCATCGTGCCGCCGCGTGGGACTTTGGTTCGCCCACGAAATACGCCCGGGTTCGATCCTACTCGTGGGGGGGGGCGGATTTTAAATCCCGGTTATAGGATGGTCCCCACTCAACATCTTGAGGAAAGCGAGGAGCTGCAATAGGCAGCGATCCCGGCCATAAGGCCAACATTTTGGCTGGATTGAGTAACACTGGCGACACCACCTTCCCGTATCGGCTGGATGATCACATTACCTCTGCCTTCCATAACAGTGATAATTTTGAAATTTTAAATTTTGTTTATCATGTGTGTAGCATTAAGCTTTAGCACATCTAGGTAATTTTACCTGGATTATTTTTTGTAAAAGATTGCTGTGTTCAGTGTCAAAATTTCATTTCTTTATGTTAATCATACATATATGTTGATAAACCTAAAATCAAAGTTAGCACTCAAACAGAAGTCAGAAACAGCCTTACGACTACTCAGTGTTCTTAAGGACATCCAAGTGTGTAAAAACAAAAGCCAAAACAATTCTCAAAATTCGTAAATATGATTTTAGTGTTATTAAATACTACAAACCTTGTACTTCTTCTGTGTTGTTTTTATAGATTCACGTGAGCGTGAGGCCGGCAGTTGGATTTACAGGTCAAACCCCTTTGTGGGCTGTAGCGCTCGGGAGTAACTACAGAAAGTAAATACATGGAGAACTTATTTTGAAACTACTTTAACTCCTCGTAAGTGCGAATTGGTGACATGTAGAGAAAGTCCTTAAGAAGGAGCTAGACTGGTAGATTTACACAGTAATAATATAATAATAGCAATAATAATAATAAACGAACTTTATATAATTACGAGGCGTGTTTTAAAGGGCGTAACGTTTTAATATTTTGCACTGCAGCACTGCTGCGCGATCACTTCCTCCATTCATTAGAAAGCCAGACGCAGCTATGAGCGATCGTCACTTTGTGTTTTCCTGCTGTTAGTGGTTTCGAAATGTTTAAAACAATCGAACGACCCGCCGACTGTGAAGTCAGACCAGTAATTCGTTTTTTGAATACAAGAATTGTTACGCAGCAAACATTCATCGCCAATTGTATGAGGTTTATGGGAAAACAATAGTGAGTGACAATGTCCGGCCACACACAGCCAAACAAATTCAAGATCTGATCGCATCATTTGGCTGGTAATAATTCGACCACCCTCCTTACAGTCTAGATTTGACACCAAGTGATCTTCATCTGTTCTTCATCTAAGAAACTTCTTGGTGGAAAACATTTCAACGACGATGATGATATAAAACGGAATTCCAGATATGGCTTTCATCACAGGCGGCATCATTCTTTGACAAAAACATATAAAAAGTAGTTTTGCATTAAGACAAGTGCCTGCATAACAGCGGTGACTATTTTGGAGTAGTGTAAAGTAATAAATGATTATAAAATATTTGAAAAATAAGCAGTATAATCTATTGCGATAACTACTACAGATGTTTATTAGTACGTTAAATGAAAGGATTACTTATGGAGTATTTAATTAAATTTGTAACTAAATTCCAGCTTATTATAACAATATTTGAAGCAGTTACATGAAATGCCGGTAAATTGATTGTAAATGTTAGTTTTCCCAGGAATGACAAACACAGCACCAGAGATACTAAAGTGAAATAACACTGAGTATGACAGGATTATTTCCAATTCTCCCAGGTGTGTAGGTTTTTGTTTTTGTAGCATTTCAGTGAGTATAATACCTAAATAACATGCAGCTGTCGCATCGTTTAAATGCACATTATTTATGCATAGCCATTGCAGAACTAGGAAACAAAATCACAGCACATGTACTGGGTTTTGTTTTAAAGGCAGGTCAAGCCCGTACTGTTCACAGATGATTTACCAGCTCATGATATGCTGAGAAAAACCCTGACACAACCAGGGTGTGGAACTGAATATCACGTCGTCCGCGGTTGCCCATCAACTGTCCGAATTTTGCTATAAAGCAATAATATTACACGGTTCATTGGACGGAGTTGCAGCCAGAGTAACTCACCAACGTTTTGAATGTTTAATAGATTTTATTTACTGCGGACAAAACACAACGTTTGCAAATTGCTACGGTGCAACAAAACTATCAACATTTGAATGAAGCGAAACAAAAATTGTAAAATAAAAGATGCATTTATGCATACGAAAGGTTGTTGTGGAAGCAGAACATTTTCCTGATTGCATAGTGTATGTAAATGTATGCAAACCCAGCAATTTTTTGCTGCTTTACATTATAATAACTTTTTAATTTTGACTTGACTGTAACCTAATACACAATACGGTTTTTAATTCGCCCATTCAATGAGGAGGCTTGCCCTCTTAAATTTCGAACAGCAAGATAACATTCCCGATGTGAAAATTAAATATTTCTTTGTCTCTCTCTCTCTCTCTCTCTCTCTCTCTCTCTCTCTCTGCTTCTTCGTGTTGGGTAGTTGTTTGGGTCCAAAAAATTGATTTTTTGTTTTTATAGTTAAAAACACTAGAAACCCTCAGCTTATAACAATCAATATATTATTTCTCACCCCTCATAAGAAACCAAACAACATTAGTATAAAACACTTTGCAATTGTTCTTACACCAACGTAAATAACAACATAAATTCTGCATGGATGTGTACGAAGAGCGCAACGAATGGTTGTACCATCAATGAATGGTCATTTGAGGATCATTGCGTTTCGTAATTGGGAACCAAAATTTTTTTTTGTTTCCTTATTCCTCATCACAAAATAAAGAACTTTTAATGAACTATTTTATAAGCAGAAAACAACATACAAAATTCAGATTCCCATTTATAAAAAATCTGATGTTACACTCACATGACTTTCTCTACTCGTGTACAAACTATTTTTACAAACTCTTATTATCCATCTATTTCATATTAATCGAAATAAACATTTGCAGAAACGATCTTTTGGCATGCAAAGAGAATTACATTTTACACATAGCGACCAGTTCTAAAAATGTTTTACTATCGCTTAAGGTGTACTATGTTCCCCTTGTTTTCTATTTGCAAGGGCAATATAGAAACACAGTAGCCTTTAAGCATCGACATATATCTTAATAGCTGGTTGCTAGGTGCAGCACCATTCCCTTTGCCACAGATTAATACTCTTTGCATATACAAAACAAAAAAATGAATAACGAATTCCCATTTGAGAAAATAAGTATTGAAAAATTTTAGGGAATAACAAGCAATATCTCGTAAATGGTTCACTCAACAAAAAAAATATATGGCATAAATTGTGTATTTTAACGTGATCTACAGCTTTTGTGCAGTAAAATGTTGTCTTTCTCTTATAGTTTACCAGTTATGCAAAAGTCGTTCACAATGAAGAATACTTCTGGAGACATTCCCAGAAAATTCCAGATATACATTTCATTTTACAGAAAAATATCTTAAACATATGATATTTTAATCAAAATCGTTAGAGGCATTTCTGAGAAAATTGAAATTTTCGAATAATGTTCCATGTAAAAGGTAATCTGGGTTGGGGGGATTTTCTTCAAAACCTTCGTGTCGCATTTCTGGAAGATACTGAACCTAAATACCAAGTTTGGTGTTTATCCGACTGTTCATTTCTGAGTTATGCTGTTCACAGACACACACAGACGCACACACGGACATGTTTCAAAAAATGCTTTTTTTTATTCAGGGGGTCTCAAAACATATATTTCCGGTGAAATCTCGGTGTCGAATTTTTGGGTGGAATACAATACTAACCCTACTTACTATACGTATTAGAGAAAGTAAAAATTAAACTGACCCTAAAATGACCACCATTACGTCCTCCAAACAAAGTGGCATTTACTTTTCCCCATAATATCAAGCAACTTTTATCGAATACATTTATTTCTACAACGATTAGCTTTGGAGATATTGTGTAGTCTCAACTTAAATGGTCCACCCTGTATAAGTCATGTTGGAGTTTTCTATTCATAAGGGGCTTAAATTTGGACAGTTATATATGTCGAGTCACTGCTTTTAAGTCCACACTTATCTTTAATTGTAGGTTACCGTAATTTGTATTTTTCATTACTTTAGGTGCACTTTTCTGTGCAATCTTTTAAGCTACATGGATGAAACTTTTAATGGTCATTTCTCAATCCAAGGGCTACTTATTGCAGCTAAACCCATTCCTCACGTTGCTAATCATAATTTATTAAACATATATATGCTTGTAAAATTTAGCATGAATTCTGTGTTTATAGTATAAACATTTTTGTGTAAGATGTCCTCAGATGTAAGAAGGCAAATTTATGTTGAAATTGTCAAGCAGTGAAAGTATTAAAACAACCAAAAAATTTACTACAAATAATATATGGTTTAGGGGAAAGTGCACCTGAAAACTCCTATAACAGTGATAATTTTGAAAGTTTAAATTTTGTTTATCATGTGTGTAGCATTACGTTTTAGCATATCTAAGTAGTTTTACATGGATTATTTTTTGGAAAAGATTGCTGTGTTCAGTGTCAATTTCATTTCATTATGTTAATCATAACATATGAGAAACCTAAAATCAAAGTCAGCACTCAAACAGAAGTCAGAAACAGCCTTACGACTACCCAGTGTTCTTAAGGACATCCAAGTGTGTAAAAACAAAACGAAAAGAATTCTCAGAATTCTTAAATATGATTTTAGTGTTATTAAACACTACAAACCTTGTGCTTCTTCTGTGTTGTTTTCATAGATGCACGACCTTTTAAAACATGCCATATAGTGGTATAAATGTCCGCCTGTAACACTAGCTCCGTATAAAATTGTAGTAAAAACGATACTTTTTCCAATAAAAATCTAAAAACCATTTAAGAGAGGCCTCAGGAATCTTTGAATACTCGGTTATTTGCAGAGGAAAACCAGTATACGAAGGAGAACACTAAATGAGTTTTAAATAGCTTAAAGTCAGAAAAAGTGTTATTTTACCATTATAACTTTTAAACCTTCAACGCATTTCCATTTTCAAATCGTTCCAAACGATGTACTTTTCGACATAAGTAAATGAAATCTTGTATGCCTCCTTGTTATTAACAGGATAAAAAAATGAGATGAATTTTTGTTAAGATGCTTAGTTTTGACGCTATTAAACAATAGTATTGTGTGGGCCATCGACTAATTGATGAGATTCACTGGGATTTTCCTGCTTGTAGCCATGGAAAATAGAACACTAATACGTAATTATGAACGGAAAATATAAATAATTAAATAAATAAATAATAGTTAGAAATAATTGAAATAAATGGTTCCTTATATAAAATTGATATATAATGTAACAAGCTTGGGTTGAAAGGTTTTCTCCGGAAAGACGAAGGTGATGAGGTCAAGTTAGCCAACGTTATTGGCGACAGCCGAAGTAGCGAGCACATTAGCTTAAGAATTTCTGGAAATGCAGTTAGGTTATAAGTTGTGTACGTAGGCCAATTCAGGAAAAGAGATAGGTACTTACATTCTGAGAGTTTTAACTAAGCCCATGGTAACATGAGAGGTGAATATTGGCTCAAGCGTAAAATTATGTTAGTGGGAGTAATTATAATGTAGACGCAAGTAATAGAAGGCGCAGATCTAAATCAGAGAGTGGCTCTCTCTGGTACCGCCAGCGGAACTTTCTCAAGTGGTAATTTAAGCGCCCAGCGGCGCACTCGTGTGAGTAGCGGCTATCGCGAGGGATGTTGTAAACATTTTAGCGACTCACGGCAGGTTACGCTAGAACAAATACCCATTGAGCGAGGAGTAAAGTAATTACCACCCCACCTAGTACACGTGGCGTCATTCGGAATACACTGACCCAGGGCTGCACAGTTACAGTCAGTAGTTCACTTGCGTAGCTGCTATGGTAGAGTTGCTCTCTGTGAGCTCTATGTTTATGTTCTGTTCTACTCCTGACGCTACTGTTTACAGTTCCAGGTTATCAGTGGTGCCCCCTTGCATTCGCCGCACTGCCAATGCAAGGTCGCTGGGTGCACACATTGTAAGCTAAAGTATGTTTGTTCTAGCTCTGGTGACAATGTGGATTTGAAACAAATTGGTCTGGACACAGCACTCTGTAACAGCACAAATACTTCACGACCGCTGCAGTTTCACATTCAAGTTCAGCACACACACAGTGCGTAACATGGACCATTGTTTCGAGGACATTCACCCCTGTTTTTCAGTCATGCACCCACACTTTTGCGAGACACATATCAGAATATATTTTAAGATTGGTGAACTGTGGTACACATGGTAAGTGGTGGTGCACAACAGAATGCAGTTTCATTATAAAATCCATATCGTATAGTTTTTGCGTTGCTTCCGTGGGTGATATTTTGTCATGAACAGTTATTCCAGTCTTCGGATCACAAATTTTACTGTCTAAAACATATACGTCTAGGGTTTGCTAGAATCCTGCTCTTTGGAGGAATGGTTTGAATCGCCATTCTCTTGTGCAACATCCATGTTGTCGTTAAAGATGATATCATTTTGTTCACTCCAAGAATCCAAAAGGTGCATTGTGTCGTTTATAACACTTGATGGACGCGCCTATTCTATAGCAATATTGCAATAAGTGCGCCATATATCGTGAAAGGAAAAAAGTTACCAAAATGACTTGAAATTGTTTTGTGATACCGATTTAGAAATAAATTGGGTCTGTCCAGTTGGGACACTTACGTTGTGATCCCGAAGTTCTTGTTTCAGAAAATTATCTGATTTTCTTAACTGAAGGAAAACTTTAGAAAAGCACATCCAAGCCAGTTGTGCTTACCGTGAAAGGAAATCGGACTCGTGAATTGGAAGGGCAAGCACGTAGCCTCCCGTCATAAACTCATGGCACTAGAAACGTATTCACGAGGTTGTACTAACATATGTGTGGTGTGTTTATTTAATATCATCCTGATTGCACAATGATTGCAATCTGCTCATCAAGCATCCCAGCAGTGCAGATTGTAAGGTTCTTAAGCTCCCGTTGTTTCATTGAACAGCCGTTTTTACAACGCAGATCTCTTAAGCGGTTATCCATAACCTCTGATTTTTTACTTTCCCTTCTATAGTAAGTGAGGAAATTGTTGTATTCCATCTAAAACTTCGGTGTTGAGATTTTGCCTACATATGTTTTGAGACCTCTGAACCTAAAAGCAACATTTTTAGGAAAAGATACGCATGTGTGTCTGACTTAGTGCGTGTGTGGCTGTGAACAGCATAACTCAAAAATCTAAAGACGGATAAATACCAAACTTGGTAATGAATTTCAATATTCGTCCAAATAATTGACACAAAGACTTTCAAGAAAATCCTCCCACCTCAACTACACTTCATATGGAACATTTCTTGAAAGTTTTGATTTACTAAAAGATTGCTCTAACGATTTTGATTTAAATACCATACATTAAAGATATTTACATGACAAACATAATGTATATCTTGGATTTACAGAGAATAGGCTATGAAATCCTTTTCATTAAGAAGTACTTTTGTATAATATTGTATAACTGATAAACTTGAAGCGATTGTCAAAAACGTACTACAAGAAATATAGATCTCTTTAAAACACACAGTTCATTTCAAATAATTTTTGTAACATAAGCAATTTCCGAAATATCCGTTATTAACGGTTCGAATGGTTCAATGTTCAGGCATTCTTTTCAAGTCCTTTTGATTGTAAGTTGTTTCTCGCCATGTCATGGAGAAAGTATCGAATTTTAAAGCCAGCATATAGCGTTCAGTTGTTAAACATTTCACAGTTATTTTTGTATCTATAACGAAATGTGTAAAGCAGCTATTTGCAAAAAGGTTTATTTCGATTAAACTGAATGAATAGGAAGGTAGTTTTTCTTAGGAATAATTTGTATACCTGCTAATAAGAGATACAGGGTACGGAAAGTCATGGATGTAACACATCAGATATTTTTATTGTACACACCAATGAAAGTGAAAACAGTGGAGGCAGAACGAGACAGATCAGAGAGGAACACTTATAGGGAAAGGAGGAACGCATTTGGACACTATTTCGGTCACTCTTATCCACCACTGTACGTTTGAACCCCACCACGGTGTTATTTGAAAGCAAATTATTAGCCTTTTTCTGTTCTGCCCGCCACTGGTAACTTTTTCCCCTTGTTTATTGTTCCTTTGTATTCTTGTTTTCCGAAGTTCTGTTTGATTTTCTGTTTTTCCTTTACATAGTCCAAACGCACACAAAAACATATGCCCGAGGCGCGAATCGAACCCATCCGCAGTACCCCACGCGATGTAGCGCTATAGCCAACCCCTCAAATACCATGCCACGGAAACTTCAACGTTGAGGAATTTCTGTAGGTATGCGTACATGGGGTCTTCGACATGCGTATTATGGGATGTAGTTTTATTTTCTGATTGTGATATATAGCTTGCTATAGCCTCAGAAATAATACGTAACAAAGCCATTCGTACTTCAATTAATAATTTTATTTTGTAGCTCTCAGCGACATCACAATGTACCACTTTCACCAACCGATGTTAAATTTTAACAAATGCTAAACTTCTTTAATATTAAAGTTAATGCATATTCACCGAGCGAGATGGGTATGCGGTTACGTGCGACTCGGTTTTTTCGTGGTTTCCTGTGGTCGGTAGGTGAATGCTCGTATTGGTTCTCGTCTACCACTGTTTCCTTTCTTTAATTTCCCTTTTATTGTGTTTCCTTTCCATCTTTGAGGTGTGGTTCTAGGTTTTTGGCGTATAGTGGTGCCGCACAGATCCCACGGATGCTTGCTCAGAAGAAAGAGTGCCCGCCTTGGACACTAGGGAGGGGGCTGAGGACTTTACGCGTCTCCGTGGCCTGTCTACGGCCTCAGCTTCATCCCTTTCTCTGGGTTGTGGCAGTCACAATAGATCTATGTAGGTCGCGGTGCATGAGGTGTCCCCCTCTGTTGTTTATAAGCTATACAGTGCAATTTCTGTTTAATCGAACAGTGTTGTTAAACACTATATTAAACTTACAATTACGTCAACATCGCCACGCCCTTGTGTTAAGGCGTTTAATAAATGTTAGAATTTGAGAAATGGCTGCCGTAAACCAAGTTATGGAACTGAAGTTGTTGGAATACAGCTCCTAAACAAAGAAGAGCCACGTCTAATATTGAATTGGTGAAATTCTTTAATTGGTGAAATTTTTAAAGCAATGCAGACTATCAGAATCGATCGGAAGCAGGCTTGTAGAGGAAATACGATAGGTTAGAACACCGTCCAAAGAGACATGCTATGCTATCTGTCAATTACTCTGAAATGTTTGGCGTTTCCAGAACTACGTTTGTGGGTTTAGCCGAAAGGTTTGCAAAGAAATTGCTCCAGAAAGCTAACAATATTTTTGTTAGGGGTTTGCTTGATCCTCAATCAGTCATTAATATAAAGGACGCAGCTTAACACAGGTTACTAAAACAGTCAGGGCGGCAAACGTTCTAATTTGAGTCACTAGATATTTAACCAGAGAAATCACCAAGCAACCTATTTACAAAAGGCGCACCATTTCGATCTTCTTCGGTCTTCTTCATATGTACTGCTCTGTAATAGTTTTTCTTTGTTGCACAGATTTGATCATTACTAGGGCTGTAGCATCGGTGTCGCTACATGGAGGAAAGCGTATAGAATAGGAAGGTAAGAGTGTAACGATAGGGGCTGATATTGACAACACGCGGTACGTTCTATACAAGTAGAATTATGCGTGTCTCGTGCAAATGTACTTTATTTCTGTAATATTATTAATAACATATACAGCGGATTTAGTAACTGAAATGTCTTTATTCAATTATTAATGCAAGGCTCTACGTCACAATGTGCGCATGGATAAGATTCTATGTCAATTTATTGCAACGAATTATAACCCACAACTTTGTATCCTGTAGTTTATATAACGGAATATCTAAAGAAACAAATGTCGCGCACAGTTCTTCATTAAACGTTTGATTTGTTTGAGGTGACTCTTGCTGTAGCAGTTCATCCTCGCATTTTGCAATACAACGCTTATGTGTTTCTGTATCGACATGTCTTCCCACATTACTCGACCTACTATGCCCAGAAGCAATTGTGCTATTTTACGGTTTATAATAATGGTTTTTATTAATAATAGAGAAAATATTTTCCCCATACTCAAATACAATTTTGCAACCTTGTTGTGGACTTTCGTACTCATTTCTTTGGCGTTTCGTCTACGTGAACACTGTGCGGTGATACACTTATTCAAATGTATAGGTAACCCTCTCGCTGTAAACAGTCGACTACAGGACACCTCTAAACAAAGTAACGGCTCCGATGTCGCAGTCCTAGTCATTAAACTTCTTCTCCGCCATAATTGATGATTGCCTATAATCTATAACGTACAAGTACTGAGATTTGAACTTATGCTTTTAACCGTGCTATGGTTTTAATTTGTATAACATGAGTATGTTAATGTGCTGTAAAAGTATTAAGAACATGTTATTGTTACGTTTTAATATAATTTCAGCATTCTTTCCTAAATGACAATTATATTTTTTAGTTCTCTTTTACACAGATCTTCTTACTTTGAAAGTAAAAACACTTACAAACAGACAATGCGTGCATAAATAGTGCAAAAACAATTCAAACTTCTAGTTAACTGAAAAGGTAAGACCAAATAATTAACAATAAACTAATAGTATAATAATTAATAATTAAATGCTCTATAAATAGCCTAAATAATATAACTATAACTATTCTAATAGAAATAGCAATATAACTAATATAGCATCATATATTTAACGTAATTAATATAATCAATACGAAAGTTGGTGACTAAACGTACAAAGTTTAGGCTCAAGCCTTTGTTTCAACGTATCCGTTACAATGAAGCAAGGCTTCAACGTAAGAGATACAATATAATTAATCTTCCCAATACATGTAACAGGTGCGTATTTACGGAGGAGTTACTGGTTATGAATGGAACCTAACACTTTGCGTCAATGCCTGCTGCTGCCGGCTGCTACAGTGGTTGGCTATGGGATCCTTCTCTCAATGTATGGGTGGGCGTAATTCGAAAGGATAACGCCAGATTAAATTGAGTGAGAAATTTAATGGATTTACTTGAGCTACCGCTGTTTGAACATAAAGAATGAAACTGATTATGAATCGTAGCACTCGAGACCGTAACAATTCATTACTATACCTACTAGCTTCTGCAGTATTAATTTTATAGTTTGAAATAACCATTTGCGGAACAAAAGAAATTAGAAGCGTAAATTTCCCTGAGTCGCTAAAATGCTTACTAGCAAAACCCCTCGCGGCTACCGCTAAGGAAGTGATATCCCAGCGCGGTGTTAGACACTATAATCTGCCGATCACAGGTAACTGTGATGTACATCTCCAAAGCTGTGCTCGAAAGAAAAGAGAGATAAGAAATAGTCTAACTTTAGCAACACACGCTCTTTTATTACTTAAGGTCCGCCTACCTTAGAACTACCCTCCAAGGTTCCTTCATATGTGCTCCAATTTCAAACCTCTACATATGTCTATGTGATACTGTTACTAGGTGGTACCTCTCCGAATCTAAGAATTTCATTCCCTTTCTCTTTTACAGAATTTCTGCCTACGTGAGGCTGCAAACGTGCTGAACTTACTGCATTCCAGGGATCTTCACATTAAGGGGTTCGCTCCTGAGCTATTACTAATGATTTTGCTCGCTAATTACCGTTTTTTAATTCAAGCCCGTATTATACATTGAATTAGTATACGGAAATTAATGTAATTATTTCTCTATCTTACTATTATTTCCTTATTTAATTATTTATATTTTCCTGTCAATAATTACGGTGTCATGGTTTATCCCATAATGGTGAAAAATGTCAAAATTATACTTTAGTAACCTATCGTATATTATAACCTTTATAACACACTTTTACCCACTTTAGTTTCAATACAGTGTCCACCACGAGTTTTAAACGTACTAGACGCTCTTGGCGATTTTTGGTGTTGCGTTTTATGTTAGCATATTCCACAGTATCTTACTAACCTGGCAGAAATGCTTTCATTGCAATGAACTTCTTCATGGCTTTTTACCGAGGCCGCATCTTTCTCCATTAATTTAAGTCCGAAGGCTTTATTGCACTCAATAAATTCATCTACTCGGAGTAACCACTTATACAATTAACATATTTTTAAAATGTGAATCCTAAGTTTTTTTACACAAATATTTTTCAGTTGACATCAGATCCTAAACTTAATCAAGAAAATTATGGCAATTGTCTATGAATATAACTGGTCGTGTACTACTGAAGCAGAGAGCGCTACGATGCGTAAACAAAAGTGCATTGGAGCGCGTTCAGAAGCCCTGTAGTTTGGTCAAAGCCTTCATGAATGCTAACGTTTGCAGCTGTCTTTGATGTTAACAAGATGTTAGCTAAAAATTTGGTGTAAAATCAACCAATATATTACAGTATTTCTAACGTTTCTTGGCAGGATAGTTGTTACTAACGTTTTTCTTATAGTTTTCGATTTCAGGTGATTAATTTATGATGCCATAATTACCGACAGGAAGATGTAAATAATTATATAAAGAAATAAAAGTAAGATAAAGGATTAATTTTAATAAATAATTTCCGTTCATTAAATCAATGTATAATGCAAATAGAATGATTTGTCCGGAGAAAAAATTTCATTATCATGTTAAGTTAACAAAAGTCATTAGTAACAATTGAGCTTTCCAAGTTACTTAGGCAGGAATTCTGTAAATTAAAAAGGGAATGGAATTCTAAGATTTGGGGAGATCCGTGTAGTAAAAGTGTTAGATAGGCATACGTAGAGTTGTAAGATTGGACAGCCTGTGTAGAAACGTTGGTAGGGGTAGCGATAAGTAGGCGGAGCTTAAGTTAAGAAAGGGGCTTGCATCCTAAATCAGACACATTCACATTCCTGCATATATACGTGCATACATTCGTGACACTACTGAGATTCTTGACTCTCGTGGCTTACTCTTGTGTGTAATTTTTACTTTCTCTACTACGTAGAGTAAGTAGGGGAAGTATTGTATTCCAACCAAAAATTTGATACCGAGATTTCACCGGAAATATATGTTTTGAGGGCCCCTGAGTCCAAAAAAAAACATTTTTGGAAACATGTTCCGTGTGTGTATGTATGTCTGTGTGTGTGTATGTATGTCTGTCTGTGTGTCTGTGAACAGCATAACTCAGAAACGAACGGATAAACACAAAACTTGGTGTTTGAGTTCAGTATCTTCCAGAGATGCGATACGAAGGTTTTCAAGAAAATCCCCCTACCCCAGATTACCCTTTACATTGGAACATTTTTCGAAAATTTGAATTTTCTCAAAAATGACTAACGAATTTGATTAAAATATCATATATTTAAGATGCTTTCATGACAAATAAAATGTATATCTGGAATTTTCTGGGAATGTCTCCAAAAGTATTCTTCATTGCGAACGACTTCTGCATAACTGGTAAACCATAAGAGATAGACAAAATTTTACGAACATTGGCCATAATATACACCAGGACGATTAAATCAAAATGTTGCTTGATTTTTACCACACAAAAAATGTAGATCGCGTTAAAATACACAATTTCTGCCGTATACATTTTTGTTTTGTTAAGTGAATCATTTTTGAGATGTTGCTTGTTATTTCCTTAAATTTAGCAACACTTGTACTTTTTTCAAGTGGGAATTCGTTCTTCTTTAATGCAAAGAGAATGGAATACTCGAAATAGCAACCAGCTCTTAAAATATCTGATTATCGCTTAAAGCCTACCAATTCCCCTTGCATCTACAAGAAAATTAGCAATAAGATTAACATCTCGATATCTCGCTTAACATGAAGTAGATGGTGAATAAAATAGTTTGTACAAGAGTAGAGAAAGTCATGTGAGTGTAACACATCAGATTTTTAAGTTGTGTAGTGCACATGAACGCGCCGGCGTTATAAAGATTTAGCGGCTATTAAGAGGGATCTTTCCGAGTAAACGTTTTGCCATTTATGGCAACCGAAGTTTCACTTAATTATCGTTATACAAGTAATTAATTAATAAATTCAACAGTCGTCAAATCTTCTCAAAATGAACATTTGAAAGCAATATTGAAATTTCTCTGCCCACTAAACTGGTGCCATCCTTTCAAAATACACTCACGCATGCCCTGAGATAAAGAACACATAGCTATATTACTAGAGCAGCTGGCACACGAGACAACACAGATAGAGCTACCAGCTAACATCATAAACTCGTCAACATAGTAGGTAACATTAAATGTTATAAAAATTTGAAGCAGGAAGCTGCATCAAAGTTGTGACACCATGAACGGCTTCAACAAGTGTAATGCACTACAATGGAGCCAAAGGTAACATACTTAAATCGTATCTGTTTATGGAGAGATGAACGAATAAATTAAAGACAAGAAGTCTGATAAAGTTTTAACTTTCTATTAAAATCCAGCAGCGTTCAAGAAAGCAAGATTTTCATAAGGCTTCTCCCTGATAAAACACTCCTTACATGTAAATGATTTCAATTGACGTATTTGATATATTGTAATGATGAATATACGTTACATAGGTATTATATCTTAAATTTTCTGCAAATAGTCTGTGAAAACCTCTTTGAGCTTTACTGAAAAGGGATACTAACACAAATGCTTTAAAGCTCCTAACATTTCTTGTAGCGTTAACCGCTCATGAAATATTCATTTTATGTATTTTAACCTTTTCGACTTCAAGCACATTTCGGTCATGGTTTATGTACCATTGAAACTGAAATATTCCCCCTATATTTTTCTCTTGAGCTCATGCTTAAACCAAAACTAATGTGTAGTATAAATACCTCGCTGGTATTTCCACGTTTTGCAAGCAACTAAGTCGGTACTTATTAGTTTAAAATTAATTCTAGCCCAAAATTTGTATCATGATTACGCTTAAAAGGCCACTTTGTATGTGAATAACATTACAATTTATGTAAGAGGATAAAAGGTAAAATAAGGTAATATTACATTCTACGGAAGCCCCCCCCGCAACCGGAGCAGAACACAGCACATAGATCAATGATCCTTAGGAGGGAGGGATAAGAGTAAAGACACGAAGAGCCGGGGTAACGAAGTGCGCAAGCATGAACAGGGTCCCCAACTTTCCACTTCGAACGCGTCCAACGACGCTCAAGCCCACTTACAAGCGTGTGTACTTTGGGGATCTCCCGAAGGGGCTCCCGGAGGCGGAACCTAGGTGAGCAGTGAGATCGACACCAGGAAGGAAACTGCCCAGGCGAACAGCGTCGGCTGGTCCTTCAAACCTTAAAACAGATGATGGTGAAGGAAACAATGGATACGTGAAAGTCGTGGCACAAGAGTAACCACCCAGCATTCGCCTACCGACCTGGGGAACCTCGAAATACCCATGGTCAGATTGGGCGGTCTTCGGTAATCGAATCCGGGGCCTCCCGAATGCGAGCCTCACGTTACCACGGAGCCATCTAGCTTAGTCCAGCAATAGGATACTCACGAAAATGCTAATGGATATAGAAAATCGCGTGAGTAAACTTCAACGACTTGTAATGTACTCGATATTAATTTTGGAAATTAAGGATAAGTCTTCTTTCCTTTGAAGTTTTAAAAGTTAATTATTCTTATTTTTGGTTTACAAGACCAATGTTTTTTTAGTAAACTCTAGTACCCATAACTGAAACTTTCATCACTAGCGAGGAAGCAAAATAGTTGGTAACCATCAAACGTATTGGTTTCAGTGTGCATATGCAATGTGTGATCAAAAGTATCCGGACACCCTCACAAACATCTTTTTCATCTTAGGTGCATTGTACTGTCACCTACTGTCTGGTACTCATTTTCCGCTACTTCAGTAGTCATTAGACATCGTGAAACAGCAGAATGGGACGCTCCGTGGAACTCACGAACTTCGAACGTAGTCAGATGATTGGGTGTCACTTGTGTCAGAAGTCTGTACGCGAGATTTCTACTCCTAAACATCCCTAGGTCCACTGTTTCTGAAGTGATAGTGAAGTGGAAACGTCAAGGGACATGTACAGCACAAAAGCGTACAGCCCAACCTCGTCTGTTGACTGACAGAGACCGCCGACATTTGAAGAGGATCGTAAAGAGTAATAGGTAGACATCTATCCAGACAATCACACAGGAATTCCATACTGCATCAGGATCCACTCCAAGTACTTTGACAGTTAGACGTGAGGTGAGAAACCTTGGATTCCGTGCTCGAGCGGCTGCTATAAGCCACACATCACGAAGGAAAATGCCAAAAGACGCCTCGCTTGGTGTAAGGAGCGTCAACATTACACGATTGAACAGTGGCAAAATGCTGTGTGCAGTGGCGAATCACGGTACACAATGTGGCGATCCGATGGCAGGGTGTGGGTATGGCAAATGCCCAGTGAACGTAATCTGCCAGCGTGTGTAGTGCCAACAGTGAAATTCGGAGGAGGTGGTGGTGTTATGGTGTGGTCATGTTTTTCCTGTAGGGGGCTTGCACCCCTTGTTGTTTTGCGTGGCACGATCACAGCCCAGACCTACATTGATATTTTAAGCACCTTCCTGCTTCCCACTGTTGAAGAGCAATTCGGGGATGACGATTGCATCCTTCAACACGATCTAGCGCCTGTTCATACTGCACGGGCTTTGGCGGAGTGGTTACACGACAATAACATGCCTGTAATGGACTGGCCTGCACAGAGTCCTGACTTGAATCCTATAGAACACATTTGGGATGTTTTGTAACCCCGACTTCCTGCCAGGCCTCACCGACCTACATCGATACCTCTCCTCAGTTCCGCACTCTGTGAAGAATGGGCTGACATTCCCCAAGAAACCTTCCAGCACCTGATTGAAAGTATGCCTGCGAGAGTAAACACAGTCATCAAGGCTAAGGGTGGGCCAACACCATATTGACTTCCAGCATTACCGATGGAGGGTGCCACGAACTTGTATGTCATTTTCAGACAGGTGTCCGGATACTTTTGATTACGTAGTGTATGTAATTCAAGCTGTAATCACCTTTTCAATTGCAGGTCCTTCGAAGTGCTTTTACTTTCAATAACATGAAATTCTGCATCTAGATTTCCCAGGAAATATAAGTTTTGAGGCCCCCTGAATCCAAAATAAAGTGTTTTGAAAAAAAGCTGCGCTTCGCATAACTCAAAAACGAAAATTCGATATAAATACCAAAGATGGTATTCAAGTAACTTCCAAATATTTTCAAAAAAAATCCCACCAAACTACATTTTAAATGCAAAATTTTTTAATTTTTTGTATTTCCTCAAGAATTTCTCTTACAATTTTGATAAAATGCGATATATTAAATACTTTTAATTACAAATAAGGCGTATATATTGATTTTCTGGGAATAGCTTACGACGTCCTCTTCATTTGGAAGGAGTTTTACATAAACTTGCATAAATGGTAAACGCTGAGAAAAGAACGAAAACGTAATTCCTAAGATGTGGATCTGTTTGAAACAAATTTTTTCTATGGCATAAGCCATATCCGAGATATTCCGTATTAATAGTTTGCATTGTTCAATACTTTGTCATTATTTTGAAGTCCTGTCGGTATTCAGCGTTTCTCGTGATTGCATGGAAGCAGTATGGAATTTTAAGGTCAGCGTATACCGTCCAGTTCCTAAACATTTGACTATCACTGCTTCCTTTGTAATTATAACGAAATGTGTAATTTAGTTATTTCTGTAAAGGTTTATCTCGATTTAAATGAAAGACATAGAAATAAACTTTCCCAACAAGAATTTTTATACCCAGTAATAAACGATAGAGGGTAAAGAAATGTAACACATAACAATTTTATTGTTTAATTAGTGAGAATTTAAGAGTACGTCACTCTAGTGAAGTAGTAATAGCAAGGATCAGAATCTTTGCGTGGTAATGCAGTAGAAATGAAAGTATATCTCTTACAATACATTAGCACGTTGAGATCAGGAATTACCTAGTTTGCAATTCGAAGTGGTCACGCAAACACAATGATACAATCTGTTCTCAAGTAAGACATCTGCTTTAGTCCAAAATGTACGTGCGCTACAGAAGATCAATATAAAAGCTACCTAGATTGTCAAAGAGCAAACAGGACAGCATTTTGTAAACTTACAGGATTAAGTCACACAAATTGTACCAGTCTGATTAGACCATATTTTGTGTCGTTGAAGAGACGTTTTGTGTGAAGAACAGAGAAGCCGTAATGGATATGACTTATGTAATCCGCATTTAATTCATGTTGGAGCCTATTCATTGGATTTCGTATCCATGAAGCAATTTTAATAAATTTTGCATACTTCTGGTTATGAAGGCCTGCACAGGCCGTAATTTTTGAAGAATTAGGTGGTTAGTTACGTATTGAAAATCAGTTTGAAGATGAATAAATATTTATGTTTGCCTCGGCTGCGTCAGTATTATTGTTAGAGACATGATATCTTGGCTGGACGTGATGCGACAACAATGTAGGCTTACTAAGATTTTAAGTCTTAATTCACTCCTTTTTATTATTCCTTGGCAAAAATTAAATAGTACATCACTGATATAGATAGCTGTGAGATTATTTTATTTAATACTTGCTTTTTTTAACACGTAAACTTATTTTTCGTCTCACACGAATACGTAATTAATTTCTCGAGAACGCATCTCGCATCCAGTTATAATCACTGTCTGCAGGCAACTGAACTGATTTCAAATGCCTAAACTTTGTAAATTTATGTATTTCAAGTCTCTGATTGGCTAATCCTACTCCAATAGAATACCTTCATTTAACTAAAGCTTTTTCTGGTTGTTGATTGGCTATTTTATAAACTGACAATAAAATTACATTATTGTTACTCCAAGAATCACAAGTAGTATTGTTAAACTCTCAAACTCATTATTGCCTCAAGGTTACCTCATTGTTAGCAAGTTTTAACTTATTATTCTCACAGCTCCTACATTATTAAATTACGTATTATATTCACATAACAATATTGAATATGTTTACAATAATATAAGCATATTCAATTACTGTTACATACATTTTACAAATTATTACATACTTATTGCTATTATTGAATTTACATATTATATAATTCGACTGAAATTATTTGTGTTAATAATAGTGCCTTAGGGCCGACCCGGCCCGGTCATAACCGAATCCAACCCGAAACCGAGAGTAGATATACTCAGTGCCTTTTTTTTAACGATAAATGCAAAATCCAACAGAGAAATGCAGCAAGAAGTACATGCAAATTTATGACAAAGCTGACCGATTTAGGACTACAATTTTGACGTAAGTTTTCGCGAAAATTGATCGTTTCTGTAAAATGTTTATTTTTAGGATGAAAATAAAAAAAAATGCATTTTAAAAAAAAATTATTGGTGTTTAAGTCCTTGAAATAATTGCTGCAGAGGAATGACCGAACAGAAACTAACAACAGAAATAAACTGACGGAAATGCTACAATAGGCAGTGCACGTGATCAACAATACCGAAAACCATAAATCGTTGGCAATCTCAAGCCGAATTTCAAAAGCATCGCGCCGCAGCTGAGTCAATTAGTCACTGCGTATGACATTAAACATTATCACAAAGTTTTTTTATGAGCTTACTACGACATTTTGAACTATAAATACTTAATTTTATATATTTTCACGAGATTTTTTTAAAAATAAACACCAAAAGACCTGATCCTGGTTATACTGCGTCACCCGAATCGATTGTGTGACATTGTTCTTAATAGGATTATTAGCAATTATCAATACTATTATTGTTTACTTTCATACTATTATTCACAAAGCTCTACACCTGCTATGCGAAGGTATTCGCGTTCGAACTCGATACCGTCGTGGGAAATTTTACCACTGCTGGGGGGGGGGGCTGGTAAGGGATGATCTGAGGTCCTTAGGACCAATTGAGAAACCCTTTTACAGTACTAGTCACCGCTGAATTGTGTGGGTGGAGGTCAGACTATCATGCTCTAATCCACTACGCCAAGTTTATAACGATGTGGGATAGAATAATATTCTTATAACAGTTATACAGAGCCTAATTTTATATGTCTAAATAAAATAAACAAACATACTGTAGGCAAAAATTTTTGAATCTTATTAGAGGAGAAAAACCCCTGCATATGTCTTTATATTGTAATGTCTTGAATTGTACTTACCAGTTATAACTAAAACTGAGATTTCCTACCTCCAGCACATTCCCCGTAAATGCTGATTTTTGCCGTCTGAAGCTCAATTTTAAACTTACAGAAATGCAATTGAATGCTTAATGAAACCATTTTTGACATTCAATTGGTACGTTAAAGTTAGCTAATTCATATACAAACATAACGGAAATGAGAATATAATGGAAATGCGTTAATGGCATACTGCCCACGCATTGCAATGGCATATCGTGACCTATACAGATTTATTGTGCTTACCACATCTCAGGAGAATTGATGCAGCGAAGGATCCACAGGAGGCTACAGGCCGCAGGCAATCATGCCATCGAGAACGTCTAGAGTGGGTCATGAACGACACATACAGCCAAGCAGCCCTTTGGTGTCCATGGGGAATACCCGTTCCCTGGATCAAGCATGTGCTCCATCTATCCGGCACTGTCTCACACTGCAGAATTTGAAAGCACATCCGAGACGGGAAGAGGGAGAGGAAGTCGTTGCAGATCACCTTAACATTTACCTACCGAACAGGGAAAACCATGAAAAACGCGAGGTTGAGGGTTGTTCCACAGGAATTGAACCCGGAGCCTTCCGAACGCGAAACTAAAAAGTTAGCGTGGAGACAACTTCCTCGGTGAATAAATAAATCCTCTGGCGCTACTGCCCGCGAAGGACCTGGGCCAGCCAAATCGACTGCCGGCCTCACGCCCCCGTGCGGACGGCAGAGGTGGGCAATCATTCAATCTACTACGTATAGTAAGTAGGGCATGAAATACACGTTTTGAGGTGCACTGAATGCATATAAAGCATTTTTGGAAACATGTCCGTGTGTTTGTCTGTGTGTCTGTGTACCCGTGAACAACATAACTCAGAAACGAACTGTCGGATAAATACCGAACTTAGTATTTAGGTTCAGTATCTTCCAGAGATGCCACACGAAGGTTTTCAAGAAAATTCCTGCCACCTCAGATTGCCCTTTACATGGAAAATGTTTCGAAAATTTTAATTTTCTCAAAAATGGCTCTAATGATTTTGATTAAAATATCATATGTTTAAGATATTTTCATGACAGGTGAAATGTATATCTCGAATTTTCTGGGAATGTCTCCAAAAGTATTCTTCATTGTGAATGACTTTTGCATAACTGGTAAATCATAAGAGATAGACAAAATGTTACTACACAAAAAGTGTAGATCGCGTTAAAATACACAATTTATGTGATATACATTTTTTTTTGAGTGAACCATTTTCAAGATATTGCTTGTTATTCCCTTAAATTTTCCAATACTTATACTTTTTCTCAAATGGGAATTCGTTATTAATTTTTTTGTCCTGGTAATGCAAAGAGAATGGAATACTCCACGTAGCAACCAGTTCTTAAAATATTTCTCTATCGCTTAAAGCCTACCAATTCCCCTTGCATCTACAAGAAAATTAGCAATAAGATTAACATTTGGATATCTCGACTAACATGAAGTAGGTGGAGAATAAGCGTTTGTAAAAATAGTTTGTCCAAAAATAGAGAAAGTAGTGAGTGTAAGAAATCAGGTTTTTGTGGTAGAAACACGTTTTCGTTTATCTTCAGGGCATGTTATGTAAAAAGCTTCACTGCAAATAGCTGTAGACGACACCGCATATTAAATTCACCACACATTTCTCTTTTGTTTTGTGTTTTAACAAGAAAACCAACAACAAACTTTTTATGTTGTACGTTAAATTATATTGCTACACTTTGACTTTTACCAGTGTGAGTTGCTTTTATCGCTTTTCTAAGTGTTCACAAGTTATAAAAGAATAGTTATACTATTTATTCACTCTCCGGGAATTTCTTATCACAATTAACAGCTATTACGTCGTATTTTCGAAATAATTCCAACGCAAAAATCCTTTTTGCAAGGAGCACAGGTTTCTCGTACTTTTGAAGTCCAAACTGTGTGAATTTTTCAAAAGAATCTCATATATATTAATTCTATTGTACCCTGAGCTGGCGCGAACTTACTTTACGTTTAAACACTCATAATTTTTTTTTCAAACTGATTGGCCTACTCGTGGTCACATGATGAAATACAGTGAAAATATCCTCCGTTTATGAAACATTCGGACTCTCCCCATTGTCTGCTACTTGTGTCTTATTTGTACGCCAACCAATAAAGACCTAAATCTAACACAGAGTTCAGTAACCTTTATTTTGTCTTCCCCAACGCTTGTTACATTTCTACTGGTGTGAAATTAAGTTGCTTAAATAAAAATATAAATACAGACATATTTCCTTCCATTACACACGTAAATTAACGTTATCAAATGAAATAATTGCATAAATGTGACAATAAATATACAAACATAATTAAACAATACAATAGGTAGAAATACAGTTTCAAACTTAAGTTCAGTACTTTCTAAAGATGCGACACGACGGTTTTTAAGAAAATCTTTCAACCCCAAACTACCCTTTAAATGAAATATTTTTCGAAATTTTAAGGCCAGCATTTAGCGTCCAGTTCTTAAAGATTTAACCATTGCTCTTTCCTTTGTATCTATAACGAAATGTATAATGTAGTTATTTCTGCAAAGATTTATTTGGATTAGAATGTAGTAGATAGAAAAATAAGCTTTAGTAATACTAGTTTGTATACCTAGTAATAAACGATAGAGGTTAGAGAATGACATGTTAATGCATCACATTAGATTTTTCTAATACTTTTGAGTAGTTTGTAAACAATATTGTTAGAATTTTCAACAGAAGCTGTAAGAGAATTAAGTTTAAAACTAGCATATTGTTTTTGTCACCTTTTTATTTGCTCACGATACGATATTAATTCGACCACTGAGGATAAATTGTTTAAAAATTATATTTAAACGTTTAATTTTTTTCTGAAACAATCAAATGAGTCAATAAAATTTCTGTATGCGAGTTTTATATATTGATATTTAAATAATGTGGTAGTATGTTTATTTCTTAGAAATTACTATTTCTGCATCGTGTGGAACAAACGATTATTATTAGCAGAATAAAAGTAAAATAAAATTTTCTAAAAATATGAAAGATATATGATTGAAATTTAAAATACGATTGAAATTGTGATACAACTGTATGTGACAAAATGTTGAAAACATTTAGATAAAAGCTGCAATGTTTTCAAATTTCACCTGTGGGTACCCTTAAATATTACTAGTAGTTTATTGTTTAACTTGATGGGTGCTTGATTGTCGTTCAGTGTTATAGTGTAGTGCATATGTCGCGTCGGACACATTATTGCTGTGTATAATAATATTGTTGAACTAATTATTTCGTTTGTAACCTTGAATTCGTGTCCAGCGCGGCATACTTCCCTCCAATCCCTAGTTAAGGGGGTGAAGGCAGGTTGAGGGAAGCGCCTCTTTGTCTGATAGCGTGGGTCTGTGAGTAGCTCAGTATAGAGTAGGTCTTCTGAGTGTGTGGTTTGTATGTAGCAGTGCGTGTTGGAGTGTGCATCTACCCATTGTTTGCCTGTAAAATTTTGTGTACAATGTAGGGCACCTTATTAATTATAATAAACCAGAGTTAAATGTGAATTTATATGTATTATTTATAAATATCGCATGTCCGATTTAGGTTTGTGCAACAAGTTCTTGGTATCTCTTTGTGTGCCTCTGAGTCTACGCCCCCCCCCCAGCGTTTATGCCGGGATAACTAAGTTTAATATTTTCGGCCTCACCCCGGTGTATAACAGTAGTTACTTTAGTATGATTACGAAGTAGAGACGCTTTAAGTAAATTCATTTACTTATCTAGCGGAATGCCTCAGGTAATAGCATCTGAGACTCGCATTCGGGAAGCCCCGGCCTCAAACCCCAATGATTGATCATTCTAGCTAAGAGTAGTTTCTTGGTATTCTCTGGTCGCTGGGTGAATGCGGGGTTGGATTCTTACGCATCGCATTTCCTTACTCTTTCTCATTTCATTTTCCTCTTCGTCTGTCAGCTTTGCAGGTCCGAGCGCAGTGGACGGTTGCGTGCGGCATATGTGATTTTATCCTAGTATGTATACCTAAGGTCCATGCGCTGTGGGCTAGAGCGCGGAGCTCTAGTTTCCGGGATCGGGGGATTTTAAGTCTCGGGTATGGGACTGGTGCCCACTCAGCACGTGAGGAAAGTGAAGGGCTGCAATGGTCAGCATTTCTTGCCTAGTGAGCCAACTTTCAGCTTGGGATTGCGAGATTGTCCATATCACCTCCCCGTATCGGTTGTATGACCGCCCACCTATGTCTTGCTTAGGTAGGCGTGAGGCCGGCAGTCGGATGGGCAGGCCCAGGCACCACAGGAAAAACAAAGAGTACATCTATGACCTTTATCTGCCCTTGTGGAGTGGTATCCGAGGACGCTCTCTGGGGTGCACAATCTGGAGTCTGTAGGGTCTCCGTTGTGTTGTGCCTGCCATTACCGGATATAGTCGCTCACGTACTGCGTCTTATATCTACCTCCCAAAGCCAGCGCCAAGAATCAGTCGCAATAAGAAATTCCCTCCGTCAAATTCTTATACCCTATTTAATCAGAATATACCCTAGAGGTATCCCGTTCTGTAGTAGCGGTCTGATTTGGAATGTCAGTGACATTTATAGTACCTAATGATAGCTTTACTATTTTACGGGTTTAACATTTTACACTGAATTATCATATTCAGCTTTATTTTGGCACAAAGTTATAAATAAATACAGCTAATATGTAAATTATTCTACTAAAAAAAATCTGACTTGTTACATCCACATGACGATCTCTACACATTTTGTTATTTATTTTAATATAGCATTTGCATACCATTATTACGAAGGCTTATTTTTTACGTAATTCATCTTAATCGATATAAACATTTGCAGAAATAACTTCATTATATATTTCGTTGTAGGTTCAAGGGGAATTAAATGCAAGTCCCTATACGTTGGCCTTAAAATTGCATGCTCTTTCCATACAATCGCAAGAAACAACTGAACATGACAGCGCTTTAAGGTGAATTGTTGAACACTTTCAAACTAGTAATAACGGTTTTCTCGGAAACGGTTGATACCACAAAAGATTTTATTCTTCCACTTCAAGGATAGACTTTAAAGTCTGTTCCACTTCAAAGACTACCTTATCCTCCTATTGATCTATAAAGAATATATAAAGAAGTACTTGTTTTGTTATGTACAATATGTGTGCACCACTGTTGTTTCAAAACGTCAATTTTTTCTTGTAAGCTATAGATTTGTAATGTTATTTTATATCTGTATTGTCTATAAGCATATGAAAGTTTTGTCTTAAAAATATCATATCTTCTCTTTAGGGCCCAATTCAAACTGTGAGGCGGTGTTTTTAACACTTAAATAATTTCAGTCTAATTATAAAATATGTAAATTCAATAACGGCCCGCCTTGAAACAATATGTGTATGTAATACTTTGTAAAATGTATGTAACAGTCATTGCATACGCTTATATTATTGTATCCATGTGTAATAATGTTATGTGAATATATTACGTAATTTAATAATGTAGGAGCTGTGAGAATAATAAGTTAAACGTTTCTAACAATGGGGTAACCTGCAATAATGAGTTTGAGAGTTTATATATTATTTGTGATTCTTGGAAGCATTAATGTAATTTTAGTGACAGTTTATAAAAATTGCCAATCAACAACCCAAAAAAAAAGCTTTAGTTAAATGCAAGTATTCTATTGGAGTAAAAATAACCAATCAGAGACTTGAAATACAGAAACTTACAAGCTTAGACGGTTGAAATCTAGTCAGTTTCCTGCGGACAGTGATTACAATCGGATCAAAATGCGTCCTCGAGAGAGATGTATTCGTGTGAAACGAAAAAAAAAAAATTTTACGTGTTAAAAAAGTGCAAATATTAAATAAAAGAATCTCACAGCTCTTGATGTCAGTGAAATGCTATTTAATTTATGTCAAGGATTAATAAAAAGGAGTGAATTAAAACTTAACATCTGTGTAAGCCTACATTCTTGTCGCATCACGCCCTGCCAAAGACTTCCATGTCTCTAACAATAATACTGATGCAGCCGAGGCAAACATAAATATTAAATATTTAAAGAAACAATTACAAAGTTAATATTTTTTTTAAACTTGGGGCAAAGGCCACCTGAAAGTACATTTGGGGCGAAGGCTACCGAAACTATTTACTATACGTGCGGTAGCAACTACTACAAGTTCGGTTCCCCAACAGTTGAACTGTAATACAACTCCTACTTCAAATCGGCTTTTCATGCGTAGCAGCAACTACCTACTTCAAATTGACGCCCAAAGCGTGGTGCAAATAACGGAGCAAACCGCCTACTTCTAATTGGCGTCCATACGTGGAGCTAAAATAAACTCCAACAAAACATCTTCTCAACTGCCGTATGTTAGAAGTGCAACAGTTAGAACTTATTCAAATCTTAAAACTATCTATATTCTTGTTTTCTTCTTCAAGGTTCTGTACCACACAGGTATTGAAATGTAGGTAGTTTCGGTCCTAAAGTATGCTGTTCATCATATGAAATTAATGAAATTAAGCATCCTAACAAAATGTTATGTGAAATAAATTATGATTTTTAAAAATATTTACCTTTCTGTATAGTACGCTTTTGTCTATCTCTTAACGTTTATCAATTATAAAAAATTATACAAAATTCTTTTCGAATGAAGAGGATTTCAAAAGATGTTATAATTACATCAACTGGAACATCTTAATGTGCAAAAATGTAAGATGAATCAAAGTCGAGTGAAAGCCACTGGAAGTACATACAGGCCATTATCCCGTCTGGTCTTGGGCATGTAAATTGCCACGTGTTGAAGCTTTTAAGGGATCTTAGTATGTAAATGAAGCTAAACCTTAAGGTATTTTTTTAACGTAAATAAGTTTTTTGGAAAATTTGACAAAATTTCAGATATGTGTGCTTCTAAAATTATTTCCCTAAATATGCTTAATCATATACATAAAACAATTAAGGTCTTCATATACTGCATAGTTTTGACGTAGTTTAAATAATACACAGCCTTTGAGACCTTGCTCTAGTTGAAAACGTAGTGATAATGAGAGTAAAATCTATCTGTTTAAAGAGAGCAAGGGTTAAGGCTGGGATTGCTGCAGGAACGGTTTCTGTAAGATTAGTGGATTACTGGAAGGTGGGAATGACGGGAAGCAGTGAGCGTGAAGTTGCCAAGAAGTCAGTGAAGCATTCAGGTGGTATGCGCCCCCTGGGAACGAGAACCTTCCTTTCACCTTGTTATTTGTAGGAATATGGTAATGATGGAAAACGTTCTTAAATTTCTCTCTATCTCTGTATTTTCTAAGGGTGTACAAATTTTGTTGGTATTATTATAACGAACGAGAAAAACAAAGTTTTGATGTTCCTCAAGTTTCGAAATTTAGTAGGCTTTAAGACCAGGTGGGTCAAACTCTATGGGTCAAGTTTTTTTTTATTTCTTCATTACTTACCTATAATAAGTAGATGGAGTATTGTATTCCATCCAAAAAAATCGTGATGAATTCACCAGAAACAAAAGTTTTTATGTCTCTGAATACAAAATAAGCGTTTTAGAACAAGATCTTGCATGTGTCTGTCCATCCGTGTATTTATGTGTCTGTGAATAGCATATCTTAAAAAACAAAGTACCAATTTTGGTAACGTGTGGGACTCGCATTCGGGCTCGATCCTACCTAATCTAAACTGGTTTCCTCGTAGTCGGCAGGCGAATGCTGGGGTGGTTGCTTCTCTACCACTGTTTCCTTGCTAACATTTTCCTTTCATTCCGCTTCCTTCCGGCAGATATCTTGTAGCTTTAATGGTATATGGCGGTTGCCGGACAGATGGCGTGGATTCATGCTCCATGGAAAGGGTACTCCCTGAGCTGCTTGGTTGGTGGGTCGTTCGTCGCCCTCTCTCGGCGGCTCCAGCAATGGGACGGGTCTGCGAGCTTGGAAATGTTGGGGACTTGGACGCTGACCTTTGACACATCTGTGTTGTTCCTTGCTGTCGCTTCAGGTGACTCAGAGTCCCGGGTTCGGTTTTTTGGATAGCAGGGATTAGGAACTTGTTCTAATAGAGCTGAGTTTCTGGTTTTCAGGGGTGGTGACACTGCCTTGAAAATATTAATAATGCTGCCGACGAAGAATGAGTTATTATTCCTTTATTTTGTCACGGGCTCGATTTCTATCTGGTCGACCCGCCCCCTTCGTCGTCTAAACCACTGTTATTATTGTCGTCACTTTCGAAGTCGCTACTTATGTGTTCCTCCGACTAGCCCTCGAATTGCCTACATTTCACAACTTCATTTTCACACTATAAACTTTCTGATTATTTTCTTCTTATTTAGTTTCATCAACCGTCCTCGTGGTTAGTTTGTGCCGGAATGTGTCGGCCTTTCTTTTCTTTTTTTCACGCCTTTCGCCAAACTTAGAATTTCCCTCCACCTTTCTTATGTTTCGTTCCGTTTTAAGTTCAAACGTATCATGTGATGTATACGCGATGTTTTGATTGGCTATCATTTTTGTTTCATGGTTTTATTATTCGCTTCCCCCACTTGACAACTTTCACGTCTGCTTCTTACAGCTTATTTTGAGTTTTAAAATCTTTCCACGAATATTCTTAGATTGTAGATAAGACACGTATACTTTCCGATCCTGCTAAGCTTTGAAACCATTGTAAACTACACGTCCGAGCCAAAGTACAAAAGCAAAACTTCCGGTAGACTTGTTGTCACCGATAGCAGGTAGATACATATGCTTTCGTTTCGAGGAAAACAAAAATTGTTTTTCTGCCTTTTCAACAAAACCCATTCCGAGTATGAATTTACAGAGCGGGCGTCTTTTTATTTTATAAATTGATTTTGTCTATATCCTATATCTCTTTTCGCCATGTTTTTGTCGTTATGTTTGCTTTCGATCGTATATTATTATTATTATTATTATTATTATTATTATTGTTATTATCATTATTATTATTAGTATTATTATTATTATTATCATCATCATCTCCCCTGGGTCTCGATAACCGGCTTCAACTTCCGTGCGACTCTGTGGCTGTATGCCTCCAGTGGTTCCTTCACCTTATCCCTTCCTACTGGGGGATGGTAGCCATAATAGATCTCTGTAAATTGCAATGCGCAATGTGTTCTCCGTTGAATAACATGAAAATTATTACGTTATTTATCATTATTTAAAATGGCCATAACGCTTTGATTAAAATGTTATATGAGTATGGTATTTACCTGACAGAGAACGTATATTTTGATTTTGCTAGGAAAAACCTATGAATACCTCTTCATTCTGTGTGAAATTTGCATACTTTTGTGTAGGTATGTGATAAACCACAAGAGACAGACAAGCGTTAACTGCAAAAAAAAAAAAAAAAAAAAAATGTAGTCGTCGTTAACGCAAAAAAAACTTTGAGTTTTTTTTCTTCTTCTTTCTTTGTTCAAGTGGTAAGTGGTAAGTTGCTATTCACCTTTTACTTTCTCTACTACATATAGTAAGTAGGGCAAGTATTGCATTCCACCCAAAAATTCGATACCGAGATTTCACAGGAAATACATGTTTTGAGGTGCACTGAAACATATAAAGCATTTTCGGAAACATGTCCGTGTGTGTGTCTGTGTGTCTGTAAGCAGCGTAACTCGGAAACGAAAAGTCCAATAAACACCAAAATTGGTATTTGGGTTCAGTATCTTCCAGAGCTACGACACGAAGGTTTTCAAGAAAATCCCCCACCCCAGATTACCCTTCACATGCAACAGTTTTCGAAAATTCTAATTTTCTCAAAAATGGCTCTAACTATTTTGATTAAAATACCATTATCATTTGCTTTGTGTGGAGAATGAGCCTGTAGCGGATAGAGAAGCCGCTACTGCTGTTTCTTGCGAATGACGGCGTAAACCCAATGGTGGGAAATAAAGACGATGATATGGTCTGCCGCAGATGTTTTTTGTGCACTCCCGAAAGTAAACTTGCTCATGAATCCCCCCCCAAAAGAAAAAAAACAGGAAGAGGAGAGAAAATGTTTGTTTTGCAAACATTGCTTTCGAAATGTTGCCATTTTCGCCAGCACTCTATTAAAAAATTAAAGCCCAAGGGGAAGACAGAGCGATCTCCCGGAGAAACAGAGTATTTGACTTTCCGAATATATTGGTAGGCGCATCTGCACGGTAGTCGAGAAATCGACTACATAACTGAAGTACTATAACAACCGAACGAGATAACTCCGCGATAGTTTGTGAGGCTTGCATTAGGGAGGTCCGTAGTTCGATTTACTTGGGCCGACTACTCTCATCTTGGGTTTTTCATGGCTTTCCCTTAATGGTAGGTGAATGCTGGTGTGGATTATACCGGTTAATTCAGCTTTGCCGCCAGTCGGTTTAAATGAATGACGTCATTAGTTCAGCGACTCCCTTGTCTGAATGGAGAGGTGCGGAATTGAATCTCGGATTGCATAAGTTTCCGACTTCGAAAAATGTACTGCGGGGTGCAGAACTGTCAGAACTTTAAAGACACTTTGTATTCTTTCACACGAGATGAAAGTAACCAGTGATCACAGCATTTGCATGGTTGAATGCTAAGTCGTGACACTACGCTGCAAAAACCGTGCAATTATTTGAGCTATCAGCATACACGCTGAGATTGCGAGTTTACGAGACGCAAGCGAAAGACCTTCCATATGTAAATGCTGAAAAGGTACGATAGAAGTGTCATTTCACCGAGGTGACCTCGAAACTGTTCACATCCACCCCTTCCACTCGTCTTTCGCTAGTCCTCTGCCAGGGGCACTGGTGATAAATTCACTTCAAAGTGTTGACGTCATGCGCGGACAAGCGACTGGGGGTAACGATTGAACACGTCGTATAATGTCGCGAAATTTACTGCCACTCCGCATTTATTGCTATTAAACGTTTCAGGAACAAAAATTAGGCGAGTGAAGGGCGGGAGAGACATATAGCGATGGGGTTTGATTTCAGGAATTATCTGATTGGCGTTAATTGTGGGACGGACCATCAGAGAGACCTCTCCGTGGAGAAAGGTGTGCCTGGGGTGTCCCGCCGACGTCAGGATGTAATATCTGTAGACGTTAGGGGCCCTGCTTATGTTCAACTATGTCACAGCGGACCTGATAGCCCTGAGTGTCCTTCACCTCATCCCTCCTCCCGGAGATTTAGTACTTTTAACTTTCTGGATTATTGGTACCATGAAAATACGGCATTTTGGGCTCAAATGGTTTATTCCACATTACTACGTGACATAATTTTAGATTAAATGCCAGGTTAATTATTCGCTCTACTTTTATGCAACCGTAGATTTTAGTTGATATGGTCAGCACCCTCCTTTTCCCAAAGAAACACTTCCTTTTGCGGCTAGGATTCTTGTAACCGAATTATTTGTTGTTGGCTAACCTATATTAATTACTAGTTGTTACAGAATTACAAAGAAACTTCAGAAAACTTAAGTATTATATTCACAGGCTTTCTCTACCCATCATTCTATATTTTTACATAGTTTCTAAAATAATACTACAAACTTATCAATCTACTTAGTTTTATTCGCGATATGCGTTTACATAACTAATTTCATACACATTTCGTTGTAGGTACAAGGGGGCTGCAGGAACCAGAATCGATAATCAAATATTTAAACAGAGCCGCTTTATGTTGGCTTGGAAATCACATACGTTTTCGATGACATGAAAATCACCTGAATGACAAAGTATTTAAAACTTCAAACAAATAAAAAGAGATATCTTGGAAACCGCTGATGCCACAAAAAATTATTTAAAATAAATTGTATATATATACAATTGTATATATATTAAAGATATACTTAAATTTTATTTGTTTTGTATATATGTTTAATATATGGTATTTTAATTAAAATTGTTACAGCCTGTTTTCATAAAAAAAACATGCAAAAATCTTTCATGTAAACAGAAATATTCTTGAAAAACCTTGGTGTCGCATCTGTGGAGAATACTGAATCTAAATACCAAGGTTGGGGTTTATCCGAAATACCAAAATAAAAAAACAAAACATTTGGTATTTATCGCTTTTGAGTTATACTGTTCACAGACACACACACACACACACACACGGACCTGCTTCTAAACATACCTTTTTTTATTCAGGGACCCGCAAAACCTGTATTTCCGTTAAACCCTCGTATCGAAATTTTGGGTGAATACAATACCTTCTCTTATGTGCACTTGGGTGCAAAACATGCCGATATTAGGGATGGGTGTTAAGTTGGTAATTGATTCGTAAAACAGCTCCTCCCCATTCTACTTATCTAGTTCTAGCAAACCACGTTGTTTGGCGGCTTTTGCATAGCTTTTTCTTCGTGATGGCGAATGTGCACCAGAGATTAGGATATAAGGTAGTTTTTGATTCGTTTAGAAAACATCAATAATTCAGTTTTGTTTACTGTTCTTCCGTAGGCTGGAAAGGTAAAATCAGAATGAAAAGGTATGTAAGTCGACATTGGGATATGTTATCTCAGGAGCAGTTAGGTATGCCTTGTGTTTACCGGGAAAATTGGGATCACATGAGGAATTTCAGAACGTGTTGTCATATCATCGTCGTAGCTCTGACAGAGGAGCAGCGGTACGGGATACTGAAGATCGGTGGATCCAATTCTATGTTATTGGAGTTTTCATTCCGATTTTACTGTTCCATAGTTTATTCATAATTAGTATTATCTTACATATGTGTACTTTATTATCAAAGTTTTGCAAGTAAAGAAATACAAGGAAGTTACCTAATGCGAAAATGCTATATTTTTCGACTTATTTGTAATGCTTTTTTATTTTACGTGTTCATTTCGTATAACTCGTTATCATGCTCAACTGTGATACTTTATAATTCAAAATTAATGTGTCTATTCCTCTTTCAGCTTTGCAAACAATTAGTAGAAGGTAATAATAATAACAATAATAATAATACCCCATAATGTCCTAACATATTAAATGAGATATTCAAAGTATAGAACTTTTTTCTCTCTCCTAAAAAACTTATTTTGTTGACATGTCCTTTACGTTTACTCTGTATTCCGTTTTGATGTGCTTTTGAAGCTACTGGTGCCAGTCTTTGTTCCTTTCAAATTTTATGTATATACAGAGTGAATCACCTAAAACTTGCACTGCAAAAATTTCGGAAATGGAAAGTGCTTTTGATGTGCAGTTTTCACAGCATTGATTTGTTGTCAGGGGCTCGTATATTAGCCTATAAATAGATATCAATAATACTAATAAAGTGTATTTTTTTAGGAAACATACAATTATTAAATGGAACAATGCCTAATTATATCAACAGATAAAGGTAGGGTAAATTAGAATGTGAGTGGTATTTGTTGCAAAATTCTAGTGCAATGGTTTACGAGAAATCCTATTTTGAAACTTGCAACGACACTTGTACAACCTGTGGTAGCACAAACTAAAGAAAAACAGAAGGGAATTACAATACTTCTGTGCATTCTTACAAGTAAAGAGAACATATCCCTTCAAGGGTTGTGTTCAAAATGACCACAGGAAGCTTCAATACACGCATCCAGTCTGCTATGGAAAGACTGTTGCACACGTTCTAGCATTTCAGCGGAAATTTCAGAGCAGGCAGCATATCGTCTGGTGTAGTTGCTGCATTTTTTTAGACAGTGTCTTTCAGCCTTCCCACAGAAAAAAAAGTCTAAAGGGGTCAGATCCGGTGAAAGGGCCGGCCAAAGTAAAGGTCCCCTTCATCCAATCCAACGATTTTGAAACAAACCGTTAAGACAAGCTGTAGTACTTCGTGCACTATGAGCTGGAAAGCCATCATGTTGGTACGACAGATTCCTCCTAGTCTGCAAAGGAACGTCTTCTTGCATCTGTGGCAGATGGTCTGTCAGGAGGTTGCGATACTTGTGCGAGTTCATTGTTCCTTCTATGAACAAAGGTCCTATGAGCTGATGGTTCACTATCCCACACCGCACGTTTAAACCCCATGGACGCTGACGTTCCACCTGACGAAGCCAACGGAGATTGTCAACAGACCAGTAGTGTATGTTTCTGCGGTTTACCTGGTCATGATTATAAATGTTGCCTCATCACTAAAAAAGCTACACGATGAATCTGGAGTATCATATCTTAATGTCCATGTAAAAAGTTAACACGATTTTCAAAATCATTTCCATGCAGCTCTTGATGGAGAAAGATGTGATAGGGATGGAACCTATGTCGATGGAGAATGCGCAGTTCACTTGCCTGACTTATGCCACTTCCATGTGCGATTGTGCGGAACTAATTTGCGGATCTACTGCAACGGCAACCAAAACATTAATTTCTGCCTCTTTTCCAGTCACTTGTTTGTTTCTGCTATGTTTTCTAGGTGTTACAGTACCACTTCCACGTAATTGGTTGAAGAAATTGATAAATAATTGCCGAGATAGTTGACGTCTATTGGGATAAGTTTCCGTATACACCGTACAGGAACGAACTGCATTCTTCCTACACGCTCCATATACCATGAGCATGTCAGCTTTTTCTGCATTAGTAAACCCCATCTTCCACTCACGACTTACTGCTTGAACTGTCACGGACTAACTGACCAGAACGTCGCAATGCAATTAATGAATAGAAAGCACAGTGCTGAGAAGCATAACAGCATCGTAGCTAGCAACTAAGCACGTTGAACGGGACAGTTGTCGGGGTGGAAACTTTTCAAAATACGATTTCTCGTAAACCACTTACACTAGAATCCTGCAACAAAGACCATTGACATTCTAATTTACCCTACCTTTATTCTGTTATATATAAAATCACAAAGAGGACATTGTTTACAAGCCAGTTTCATCCAACCACTTCATTTTATTCATTACTTGTAATTAAGGTTTTCCTTTATTATTTGCATACACTTAACTTTAAGTTGTAATTTTTATGACTTATTGATTGTAGGCTCTACAAGATAAAAATAAATATCTATCACAGAATGTTTGTATTACCCCCTTCTCCGGCTTCCTTTGCACCTGAGCCGCAAATCGATCACTGCTCATTGGTTAGGGTTTGAGTGTCAGACTTTTGACATTAAACCAATAACAGACGGACGTATTTGGCAAGTGTCTCTGGCGAGTGCTTTGCAGCTATTCAGGTGAAATGCTTCCGTTTCCCACCCCTGTTACCGCTCACTTTGTTCCAACCAATAAGAGATTATCTCGTTCGGATGTATGTGGAACACAGCTGATAAGGTTATTCTGCCAACATTAAATAAATAAAGAAAAACACTATCGGAAAACAAAGGCTTTTTTGCACCGAACTCTGCATGGTAGAGAAAGTAAAAGTTGAAAGTAATAGAATGACTTACATTTAAAAGCAGGATGATACAAGAATATTTCACTGTACACTATTTCGGCAAAGGTGTCTTAAGGTGAATAGATTAGTTAACTCATAGACGGATGTTTCAAATGCAATTGTAATTTCTTAAATATTTTAGTTTTATTTAACACTCAATTTTAAATAATGTATAGCTTGAGTGGTACAGTTTCCCCCAAGTATCAGTTAATATTATGTAATTATTAATGCAATGCCTTATATCTGCTGTTGTACGAACCTTTATAGCTACAGAACGTTAATTCTATGTTAGATGCAGTCAGGACATCATCTAACTTTAGCATTCTGACGAGCGTAAGTTATTTGAAGTTGTATAATATTTTGTTACGAAACGTTCAATAGCTTATTTTACAATGCATATGACATAGCAATTATTAAAATAACAGATGCATAGTGACCACGTTTGTGATTTGCAGTGTTAGCCTCTCTAAACCTCTTTAGGTACGCGTTATACGTCTCTCTCTGGCTACAATATCCATTCCAATTTTCAAGAACATTTGAAGCCACAAGACTGTCCCATATATTCCAATACAAATACAGATGGCTTTACTCCAAACTATTTGCTTTTCCTCATGTATTATTTTATTTTATCTTATTCTTTCCAAGAGTATAGTGTCGTTTATGACAACTAGGACTTACAGAAACGGCGAGTAAATGGGTGAAATGCTGCTAAAATAACCCAAGGCGACATTAAGTTGAATTTTCCCGACATCTGTCTTAAGACCATAGGAGAAAAGCCTGATAAAGGTCTTTTTCAGAGAAGTTCTTAGCGGAGATTCGAGCACTAGACTTCTAGGATGTAAAGCAACCATACAAGAACACATTAACCTAGTTTTTGAACAGCGTAGAACACAAAATGCATTTAAACATAATCTGAATGGGGAAAACAAAGATTGTCAAGGGATTCCCCGTTTTCATGCGTAATAGTTATATGTTCTCAAAACTGGTTGCTACTGTTCGTGTTAAAATAATTTAAAATATTGGTATGTCAGCGATGATGAGTCATCTCCATATAAGCTTCCGTGGTTACATCCCAAAGAATATTTATTTTATTTTATTCAGTTTCGTCTTATGAGAAAGTTTCAGTCTAAGGCCAAAGTTCAATTTTAATCATAAATAAATAGGTCTATTGAATGATCCCACAACTTCTCTGCAGTCGAACATGCTTATAATAAACGTTGAAATTTTATAAGAGAGAAATCATAAACCAATCACAAAATGCTTACTGTGTGAAAAAAAGATTTCATCAAAACGTATGCTTATGTCAGATAATAAATAATTATTGCAACTATTAGGCTGTCTCATAAGTACTCATAATGTTGGTTTTTGAGTTTGGTGTTTTATAAGATAGAATTGGCTTTCTTTGGTTCGCCAATGCTATTTATACGATACCACGGCTAGTATTGCGTATATTGCGAGAATGTTTCAGTCGTCAGTTAATACAAATCACAAAATATAAGTTAGAAAGTCTGAGATTAGAGTTCTTCTAAAGCACTATTGGAAAAAAGATTATAATGCTGGTGCCGCGGCTCAAAAAAGGAAAAGTTGTCATTAGTAAACGTATGGAACAAAGATGGTTCCAACGTTTCAACACTGGAGATGAAAAAACTAAGGATTTACCACGTTCTGGAAGACTCAGGATGTTATGGAATATTGAGAATACACGCAGAATGCTGGAAGAAAGTCCGCAAAAAGTACTCGTAGGTTGTCTTTTGGACCATCAAAAGATACCATATATCGCCAGATTAAGAATCGCGAAAAATCAAACACAAACTGTAGATCTGCACCTTATGAAATGACAGCTCAACAGGCTCAACGTAAAGTGGATATCTGTCGTCAGATTATCGGTAATCCCATGGATGATTTATCAGGAGAATTATCACATGTGATGAAATATGGGTCTATTACCGCAACTCTGATGCCTCGAAACAGTGGCTCAGTCCCCGTCAGCCTGCCAAAGCTATCGTCAAAAGGAATTCAGTTCCGCCCCAAAGTAATGTTGCGTGTCTGGTGGATTTTTGAAGCACTGGCAGTTTGGTCCAAACGGGGCTGCAGTCAATACGAATCTTTATTCTCAAAACTGAAACGAATTCATGAAATTTTGAGACGAAGATACCGGGCATTAGTTAACCGAAATAGAGTTATCTTGCAGCAGGACAATGCAAAATCCCATATTGCGCGAACAACCATGACAAATATTCGGGAATTGGAAAGAGTCGAATTGCTACCACACCCAGCATACAACCCTAATCTTTCGCCTTCAGAGTATCATCTGTTTCACCCATTTCTTGCGTGGAAGAAATTTCGAAAACATTGAAGCTGTGGAATTGGATCTCACCGAATTCTTCGCATCAATCACCAGAGACTGGTATCGTCGCGAGATAGTAAACCTAGCTGAAAGATGGCTAAAGACCATAGAATCTGATGGTCTCTACTGAAGGTAGTCTCATTTCCTGTAAGAAAGTATTCCAAATAAAATTTTGCTTAAAAACCAAATTTACTTAGGAGACATCATCTATGCTTCCAAAATTCACTGTTATACGTTCAATGTTCCTACTTTATATGCATTTTGCGTTAAACCCAAAAGTAGCCATTAATTTCGTACCTAACGGGTACGGATTAGTTTTTAAACAATTCCAGATAAAAAATGTTTATTTGGTAGTGTTACTTACTTGAGATCATTCCTTGTGAATTAAACAATAGAAAACTTTAAAGATTAGAGATAGCCTTATGTGTCCCTTGAAGGATAAAGCCTCCTATTAAAGGGTAGCTGTTCTCTAATGCGGTGAACTGTTCAGCGTTAAGAGTTATGCATACGTAGTGTTTCGTTGTATACATAGTGCTCCCGACTCGTCGTTCATTTTGTTCGAAAAGGCAACCCAAATGACATCAGGGATTGTATTATTTAAAAGCGCTCTGGTGTTGCTATACTACCATTTGGCTTTATTTGTTATATGGATCTAACCAACATACTGTTTGTGTATTATTAATTGCGTGCCTCCTATAGCATTATGTTTATAATATGAATACTAATGAAATAAAGCGTAATCGTTTACACTATAATAATAATAATAATAATAATAATAATAATAATAATAATATGTTTACATACCCAATACAATGTTTATACATATTTGTGTTCCTAAAGTTTATTTTTCGTCTCCACTCACCCGTCATTCCATTCGTCCTCCTCCAGACCTTTTAGTTTCATCCTCGTCCTTATTTCTAGGTATTCTGGGTCTCCCCCTTCCTCTTCTCCCACCAGATGGACACCATTCTCAAACTATTCTGGATAGTCTTTACTCTACCATAATAATAATAATAATAATAATAATAATAATAATAAACTACAATAATTCATCCCGTCCATCATAAATCAGACACCTAAAGATTACCTGTCAGGTAGCTACTTTGACACACGTGTAACTTGAATACGGCTGGTTACGACCGCGGGTTTCAGAGAAGAGGCTTGAGTTCGACTTCCTCTCCCGTCAGAAGAGCTTTATATCTGTAATACATACTGTGCTTTACGTATGCATGCGTGTATCTATGCATACCGCAACTAGTATGTATTTAAAGTATATCTCTCCTAAACCCCCTGCAACATACAACCAACATTACTGGCGCGCCATACACAACTACGAGATATAACTTTTAGACGTGAACGAATATTCGGGATAATATATTGTACTGATATATTGACTGTATACACTTTGAATCGTCTTTGGTTTTACTTGTTGTATATTGATTCTTCACAAACTTTGAAGTCGGCTTTCTTTGGTTGTCCATGTCTATTTCTTGCTATGCTGGACCACCGCAGACCAACTTGCGTTGTATAGAAGTTGGCCCATCTCCGCATTGGTCGGCCTCTGGGACGGTTCCGTATGCTAGTCTGCATTCTGGCGATATACCTCTCTATTTCCACTTTTGTTTGATGACACTATGTGTGACCACATTCAACATGGGAAAATGTTGGTACATTGATTTGTTGGAAATTCTATCCATCGAAGTTATTCCAAATATCTTCCTCTGGCATATTTGTAATGAGTTCATCTGTCTGTTTGACCTCCATAAAGTAGTGTTGGATAAACACAGCCTTCGAGTGTTTCAAATCTGAAGGTTGGAGTTGCTTAAGGACGTTGCTTCGTATCGCTTCGTGAACCAGGGGTTTGCTATGTGGTTTTCTGTCTACTATTTAAATTAATAAACAGTTTTTTTGAAAACCAATTATTTATTTGTAATTTGATTTCTTTTGCCCGAGAGCTATGATAGTGTTTGTCTTTGTTTAAATGTTCTGAATTGTAAGTATCACAATTTATCGATTGTAAATTGTTAGTACAATTTTAAGGTCCTTTTTTACAAGTTAATTACTTCCTAACAAAATCTCAGTAACAATTTTGTTTTTTTTGCTACGTTTCCGATTCTGTTTTGAAGGCTTTGTTATATTGTTTTGCAAACTTGATATATTTAATTATTATCTCTTAAATTGATTTACAGCTCTGAAGTTAGTGGGTTTATCTCTGGATCGAAGTTCTTGATGATGTGTAGTCTCGGATGCTGTAACTCGAAATTGCCCGATTTGGATTTACTGCGCTGATTAAAGCGCTTGATAGTATATGTATCTGCCTGGCTTGGCAGAAGTTATTCTTGGCGGAAATTTCCTTTGCTTAGTTATTGTTGCAGTACACACAGCGAGTGTTACCATAATAATTTTGCTGATACTTGATTTTATTTGTCTGGTGTATTTTAAATTAGTTAAAATAAGTATAGCTTAATTTATAGCAATTGAGTTTTCTCTAGGGCGTATTCTTGTGTATTTATTTCACGGGCATTATGGGTGCTTAAACGATGAACAATATTTATCTTTCAGAATAAAATTCTTTACTTACATTTTTATAGTAATTTGCCTTGAGTCTTCTTCTTTGGAAAACTTTCTACAGTCCTTAAAAGAATTAAACGTTGTTTACTTTTCTGTGCTTGGTTGCTAACCATAACGAAATAAAGAAATTTCGTTTACAATTTCTGGCAGTTAAATAAATCATATAGAAATGCAAATAACACATTTACAATTCTAACTTATTTTAAAAGATATTTCAGTTCAGATTTTCTCTCTTGTTATTTAATTATGTTTTGCAACATTTATTTTGTTGCTAATGCAGTGTTTTTTGTTCGATCTCTATAAGATATTTCACTTTTGACGTTCATCGTTTTTATTTTTATTTCTCTCATTTACGATTAATACATTTTTAATTGACCTTTCACGACATATAAATGTTTTCTGCAAATATTATTATACAAATGATGTTTTCAGACAATAGCAGTTATTATTTATGACACAGTGTATTCATAACGAAAATATAGGTTAATTCTTGTCCACTACCTTGGATTTGTAATTTTATTATGACTTAGCAAGTTTATTTAATGCATCCATTCCTTTCATTAATATCTGTGTCATCTCCTAAATAGCTCCTTCTGAACTTGTGGGGAGCTAAATAAAAATATACACTTCATGGAAGATCTAAGTCCAAGTACTTCTCCTACGTGCGGATAGTATATACTATTTCTCAACGCGTCTTGTGAAGCTTAGCATTGAATTATGTCGACACGGAGCTTCCCCTCCTTAGCTGTTAATAGATACCACAAAACTATTGCTCAACTGTCCTCCAGAAATGCACACTAATAATTTCTTCTTTCTTTTTATTTCTTCGGCAGGAGTTTATCTTATGCGTTGCTCTCGCGTTTGCTACACAAAATATGCAATGGGTCCTCTGTTAGCTTGTTCAACGTTTTCCTTCTGTGATGACATATTACTTACACATTGAACTTTTAAAATCTTTTCTATCGTTCTTTTCATGTATTTTCTTGAGATTTTAACTTTATTATCTTCACAATATTTTACAATTTCTAAAAATTATTAATACTTTACATTGATATATTTTTCTTACTTTCTCTTCTTCTCTTGACGTGATTCTATATAATTATTCGATGATAATTAATTCCCGCTTCAAAGTTATGCTATGAACTGAGCTAAACAGGACTCTCCAAACTAGTGATATTCCTCTTTTTATTTCTTTTCCTGATTTGTCTTTGAAGGATATTACTGAAGAAATCATCAAAGTGAACAATGAAGAACTACACAGTACGTCAATGAATACATGTATCCTGGCCAAATAATTCAGCAATGCTATCCGCAAAGAAGTCCAAAGACGAATCTCAGCAGCATACTCCAAATTCTGGGGTTTGAGATTTATTCCTACAAACAAGATATACAGCATTAAATTACAGACAATAGACGGGTGCATTTTCCTACTTCTCCTACTGTATGGAGCCCAAAATTGGTCCTTAACAGGCAGAGATGTAAAAATTTTAGAAGTATGTCAAAGGAAAATGGAGAAAAACAGTCTTGGCATCAGTCTTCAGGATAGAATCCGCAATGAAGACCTGATGAAGATAATGGGCATTAAAGATACGTAAGAACATCAGCCATCCATACCAAGTGGAAGTGGGCAGGCCACATCATGAGGATGAACTACAACAGGTAGACAGCTTGGAACCCAAGAACCGGATACAGAAAAGTAGGTCGACAACAGAGAAGATGGGCAGACAACCTAAAATTCCACTTTGAAACCAACTGGACTACAAATAGAAACTGTTGGTAGAAGCAGCAATGAAGAAATGAAGATCTTTCCCGAACTGGCTGAGCGAGATAGCCAAAGCAGCCACCAGACATAGGACTTGCCTTATAATCAGGCATATGACTTTCTAAAACCAGGACGAAAGGAAATTAATGTAAAGTGTTGCTGGAATTTATCCAGACCTTACAGTCTTTGTACTGACAGTATACATTTTATTTTTCACGTAAATATCTTTAATACATGGTATTTTAATCAAAATCATTAACTACTCGTTTCCTATATCGAGTTTTTGGGTGGAATGCAATACCTTCTCTATCCACTGGGTACGTAGTAGAGAAAGTAACAATGAAGAGACCAGAGTTTCGAATGTAACAAATTGCTGAAATTAAAAGCAAACATGCTCACATGAACGTTAATATCGAATCACGTCCAGGTATGAAAAGACAGACCTAACATGGTCAGCACAACTGGTAGTTTGGCCGGAGGGAATTAAATTCGAGGTTTACAACACACTCGCTGTTACACAACGTTGAGGAAGATCACGTTACTGTGGTTGTAAGCTTCGAGTTTCAGAAACCATTGTGCAACACACGCCAGGGGGAACACTGTTGCCATGTCAACCGCTCATTGACTCATTTGGTGTACCTTCTTCAGCTTTACATTATCACAATCATGAGGATGCAGTCGCACCAGTCTAGTTTACGCACGATGCCTCTTACAAAGTTTCAAAACCAATACAGCTATTCAAGGATACTCGAACTATTTAAAGTATGCTTTACACATTTCTAAATTTTCTGGATGAAGTCAGAGTGTACTCCTCTCCAACTTCAGTAACTAGGTCAAGGAGGCCAACCTTTTAGGATCTGTGTCAGTTAAATTCAATTTTATTGTCCTTAAATGTCTTGTATAACTTCTGGTCATTTCCATCAATCAAATGGCAGAAATCCCTGCTTGACCTTCTTAGGAGTATAACGTGTAAGTTAGTAAATTGCGTTGAACAATTTGTCTGTCCGTTCCGGTGATTTACTTTGCAAATATCTTAGGAATGACATTAAAAAAATCTGATGTTATACATTCACATGCTCTTCGCTACCCTCTATTTTTATTAGTGGGTGTATAATCCATTCTTACAAAAGCTTATTTTTCCCTAAAATTACCTAAAGTGTTTAGCACTATTGGCCATCTCCATAGAAGGGTGGTAACGCAACTGCTTACCAAGCGGAAACCTGTGTTCGATTTTCTCCCGCTGGGAGACTTGGCCCGTATGCACTCAGCCTCGTTAGGTCCCTGAGGGGCCAATTGAGGTACTACTTGATTGAAAAGTAGGGCTCCACGTTAAGGAGACCGCATATACCGTTTCACCCTCAGTACTGCACCCCAATCATAACGCCTATCATGGGCAGATGTGGCGGAAGCAACGGCTGGGTGGCAGGTCTTGCCCGGAAACGAGTTGGTGTGCCACGGAGTTTAGTTTTTATTTATACGATTTCTGTACATTGGATATAATGTATCGTGTGCAAATAAATTTTCTTCAATGAGACACGATCCCAGAAGTTGTGCTGCGACTTTTGAGAGTCCCTAGTCTCTCACCAAATTATTAAGTTCCATTTGAGTAAGAGCTTTTGGTTTACTATCAGTACCAACCTCAGAAGATTCAGATTCACTATTTCATTGCTTACCTCCTGTTCAACGACTTCAAATGTATCCACCGATGTTGGTGAAGAGGGGATCGGGAGCGCTAGTCCATAAGGGACAGGTCCAATCGCGGAATGTAAGCTCGGATACACAATTTTGTTCATGTTTATTTTATTGAATCCCTATTTTCATCATACAGAAGTAACGACCATCCACATGGTTCTTCTGTTCACGCCACACCATGGGAATAGCGAAATTCAAACACCTCCGTCATCTTAACTCCATTTTCTTAATTGCTGCACGCATGCATGACGCACAACGTGTGGTGCAAATGACTTCTCCTGATCTACAGGCTTGATTCCAAAATTAGCAAAGTGTGCTTTCTGAACAAATTCCGATATTTGTAACAAAAGGTATCAGAGCTACTCACACACTGTCCTCTTAACACTTTAAACATCACTTCAGTGAAGTAATGCCACTGTTAACAACTCATTTAAGCATCCTCTTCTAGCCCTCGCACTCAATAAACTATTTCTGTGGCGATAACGAAATGTCAGTGTTCAAGGGCATTCTCCCCCTCCTTCCCCAACCTACACACAAGTACTGTTGCCACATTTAGAAATTGCGCTACATAACATAGATTTCGCAAGCAGTTGCTTGTAATAAACACCCCGCAGTAGGTTGGGAGGAGGAGTAGCTGTGCAGAGAAAGCTGACGGTGATGGTAAAAAATATATCATTTTCAAGTTCAAGGGTGCCAAATTAGTAAAAAACAATTTCTGTTATGCATGTGAAACGTGGACCCTGCATAAGGAAATGCAAGAGAGATTGGGTGTGTTTGAAAGGAAAAATGTAAGAAGGATTTTTGGGCATGTACGAGAAACAGCATGGTTAAGTACAATCACAGAACTTCGGATATTGTACCTTATATTAAATTGAAAAGATTGGAATGGGCTGGACATGTGTATCGAATGGAGGAACATAGGATACCAAAGAAGGTGTTGGAGGTGAATATATATGGTAAGAGGCCAGTCCGAAGATCAAGGAAAAGATGAATGCACGCAGTGACATATGACTCCAGGATGCTATTAGGGACTGCGGCTTGGAGGAGATTGTCAAGTGACAGAGAAAGATGGAGGAGGCTATGACCGGACCTTGGTCTGTGATGCCACAGTAGTAAGTACATTTTATTTTTTATGGATATTTAAAAATGTTTATATAAATAAAAGCGAATGAAAATGTTTATGCGAAGGGTAGTTTGAAGGGGGTTTTCTTTAAAATCTTCGTGTTGCATCCTTAGAAGAAGCTGAACTTAATGCTAAGTTTGGTACATAAACGCCTTTTCCTTTTTGAGTTACGCTGTTCGCAGACACACCCACACATTGACATTTTTCTAAAAATGTTTTTCCTTTTTTTATTTATGTATTCAGGGAGCCTCATAATATGTATTTTCGGTGAAAACACGATATAAAAGTTTTGGGGTTTGCTAGCATGTAATATTTCATCTATATACTATGGACGTGGTAGAAAAAGCAGAAATGCTAACCACGAAAATTTACTCACTCCCTGTCCCAATTCTAGTAAAATAAATCCTATGGCACTACAGCCCCCGAAGTGTAGGCCCTGCCAATCCGACTGCCGGCCTCACGCCCACATGCGCACAGCAGAGGTGTGCGATCATCCAATCTATACGGAGAGGTGATGTGGCCAGCATTGGCAGGGCTGGTGACTATCGTAGCTCCTCACTTTCCTCACAGTGCCGAGGTCTTATACCTAGGATCTAAAATCCGCACCTTCATGGGTGGATCCAATTCTGATGCATAACTCAATTTTAATGTAGCTATTTGTGAACGCCCTGGTTTTAGACAGATCGTTTAATACTTGGTGCATCTTCCTACAAAATCATTCTGCAGTATGAAAACTGATTTCATTGAATCTACAGTTTAGAAACACTCAAATGCCTCGCGGAGTTATTGCACTGGCTAATGTACCGAGTGTTCGACTCGGGGATACACAGGCTGCCTCGGGCAGAGAATTGTTGTGACAATTCGTGAGGGCTTAACCATGCATCAGAGAACTCCAGATCAGCTGTAAATATCGTTTAAACCTTCAGGGCATAAAACTGACCTGCAATAATCACGAGAGACAATTTAAGGAGATAACACATATCGGTGCGGATTAAAATAATAAAAGTTTGCTTTTTGCTCCCTTTTCTTACCTCGTTGGATTCCCAGTGTGCATTAAGATGTAATACAGCGGTGTATCTGGCAAGCCTTGTGTTACTTGCTGATATTACTGTTTTCTGTACTACTTACCTAAATTAGTGACCGACCGGGATAGCTCAGGCAGTAAAGTCTGTGGCCCGAATTCGGGAGGTCCCGGGTTCAAATCCTGTGGGGCGACCAATATGTCTGAGGTTTGTTCGTGGCTTTCCTCAGTCGCCAAAGTAAATAGCGGATTGGATATTTAATAATGTGACCCAAAGTTCCACCATAATGAAAAATAAGTGGTACAAACAATGTAAGCAGTTAGACTGGACGGCACCCTAACACCATCTGCACGGCATGAAAAAGATCCGGCTGCCAAGTGCTGGGAGTCCCTGTAGGCACGTGACGAAGCAAGATGGCATTTCCAGGGATGAGACCTAGAAGGCTAACTGTCCGCTTTTCTGTTTGGGGGAGGCGGTTGGACTGGACGGCACCCTAATACTATCTGCACGGCATGAAGCAGATGGTTACAGGGATGAGACCTAGAAGACTAACTGTCCGCCTTTATATGGGCCGGATGTTGGACTGGACAGCACCTAATGCGTCTGCACGGCACTAAGCAGAAGATTCGGTAGCTATGCGCTAGAAGGCTAACTGTCCATCACATATCGTTCTAAGAGTTATCCACCAGCAGATCCGTCGCGATATGACCAAGGAGTTAAAGCGACGTAAAATAAAACAGAGTAATAATAATAATAATAATAATAATAATAATAATAATAATAATAATAATAAATTCGTGGAAATATTGCATAACATCCAAAAATTCTATATAGAGATTTTGCCGCAAATACACGTTTTGAGACTTCCTGTAGCCAAAAAAGTAGTTTTAGAAAAAAATCCGCTCGCGCGCGCGCGCGTGTGTGTGTGTGTGTGTGTGAACAACACATCTAAATTTGCTTTTTCAGTTTATGATTTTCCAGGACAAGACACGAAGATTTCCAAGAAAATACTCCCACATCAGACCACACTTTACATGGATGCTTTTCGAATAATTTAATTTTCTGAAAAATGGCTCTAAGGTTTGATTAAATTTTTCGAATAATTCTAAAGTTAGCTTTTATCCAGGAAACTTTGAACCTTTGGAGTTTCAATACGTGACTATTTAAATGCCCAAGAGCACATGGCCTAATGACCTGTATTTACTTCCAATGCCTTTTACTCGACTTTAATTTATCTTTTATTTTTGCGCATTAAAATGTTTCATACAGTAACCAATCTTTGTTCCAATAACTTGAAAAGAATGAAATTAATCCCTCTGTCGCTTGTTGTGGGTATAAAAACTAGTCCTAATAAAGCTTATGTTTATATCTACTTCATTTTAATCGAAATAAACCTTTATAGAAATAGCTACATTACACATTTCGTTATAGATACAAATAGAACAGCGACAGTCAAATGTTTAAGAACTGGACGCTATACACTGTCCTTAAAATTCCATACTGTTTCCAAGTAATCGCGAGAAACAGCTGTACGTTAACAGGACTTTGAATGACTAAGATTGAACAATTCTGAACATTAACAACGGAAATGGCTGATGCCACAAAAAAGTAATTTGAAATAAATTGTTTTGTTTTAAAGAGACCCACATTTCTTATCCAGTAGCTTTCGTCTATAGCTTAACGTTTACCAGTTGTACAAGATTATACAAAATGCCTTCCGAATGAAAAGGACTCAAAGGCTATTCCCAGAAAATTCAAGATATAGATTTTAGTTGTTATGTAAGTATCCTTAATACCTGGTACTTTAATCACAATTGTTGGAGCCATTTTTTAGAAAGACATAAATTTCGAAAAATGTTCTATGTAAGGTTTAGTTTGGGATGGGAGAGATTCTTGTCATATCTTTGGAAGGTAAGGCAATAGCAAAGAGCAATCTCTGATTACACTTCCCTTCTTAGGGACTATACCTTCAGGACGTCCAAGCTAATGTCTGTGGACTTATGCTTATTGGGAAGCTGAAGATCTATGGATGAGAGATTAACACCAGGGTGGAGGATCAGCCTCAGGATGACAGGAAAGGTGAAGTTGGAGCATCGGTGGAATGATGAATTGCGGAGGAAACCGGAGAACCCGGAGAAAACCCGCCCAGACGCCGCTACGTGCACCACAAATCCCTCGTGCGGGTCCCTGGGATCGAACCCAGGGTGATCATGCCGCCGCTGTTTTTGGAAGGTATTAAACCTAAATACCAAGCCTGGTGTTGATCGGACAAAAGGTTTTTGAGTTCTTTTCGTTTTGTGTTCACAGGCACGCACAAAGACACCCACACACACACACACACACACACACACACACACACACACACACACAGAGTCCTTTTTCCAGAAATACTTTATTTTGTGTTCAGGGGACCTCAAAAGATGCATTTCTGGTGAAATCTCCGTATCGAATTTTTTTATACAATTCAATACCTTCTCTACCTACTATGTACGTGGTAGAGGAAGAAAAATGCCTCAAGCTATGACATAATTCAACCACTGAGGAAAGGCTCTTACATGACTACATTTAAAGTTTTAACATGTTTTCAAACCATAAATATCTGATGTGTTACACTCACATGATTTTTCTCTACTCTTGTACAAACTATTTTTACAAACGCTTATTCTCCATATGCTTCATGTTAATCGAGATAGATATGTTAATCTTATTGCTTGTAGATGCAAGGGGAATTGCTAGGCTTTAAGCGATAGTCAAATATTTTAAGAGCTGGTTGCTATGTGGAGTACTCCATTCTCTTTGCATTATCAGCACAAAAAAATGAATAACGAATTCCCATTTCAGAAAAAGTATACGTATTGGAAAATTTAAGGGAATAACTAGCAATATCTCGAAAACGCTTCACTCAACAAAAAAAAAATGCATATGACATAAATTATGTATTTTAACGCGCTCTACATTTTTTGTGTTGTAAAACTTTGTCTCTCTCTTATGGTTTACCATTTATGCAAAATTCGTTCACAATGAAGAATACTTTTGGAGACATTCCCAGAAAATTCAAGATATACATTTTATTTGTCTTGAAAGTATCTAAAATATATGATATTTTAATCAAAATCGTTAGAACCATTTTTCAGAAAATTTAAATTTTTGACAAATGTTCCATGTAAAGGGTAATCTGGGGTGGGGGTATTTTCTTTAATATCTTCGTGTCGCATCTCTGGAAGGTGTTGAATCTAAATACCAAGTTTGGTGTTTATCCGACCGTTCTTTTCTGAGTTATGCTGTTCACGGACAGACACACACACGGATATGTTTCCAAAAATGTTTTATATGCATTCAGTGCACCTCAAAACATGTATTTCCTGTAAAATCTCGGTATCGAATTTGTGGGTGGAATGCAATACTTCCCCTACTTACTATGCGTAGTAGAACTAGACGGAGTAAAACAAAAAACCGTTACTACTGGTTTTATGTATTAGTATATAAATAATCTGGCATTAATTTTATTTTTTAAAATACAATTTTTGCACCGTCACCTGATTAATTAGTCTAATAAAAGTAAAATAAAATGTTTTATCGTAAATTATTAAAGATATCTGCATGAAAATTAAAATAGTGTGGTAGAGTAGGACGTGAAAAATGTTTGAAAACATTTAGGTAAAGCAGGTAGGTGCGCTGTGTAAATGTCCTCAGTGGCCTGTAAAGCGGTACCGCAGATCGATCAAAAATAAATTTTAACAATAGTGGAAATTCATAATGAAGTATGGATTGGAGTTTTAAGTACTCTCCGGTTTTTATGTTAATTAAGGCATTGATATGAGCGAAGCTCTTACCATGGCTACCACAACGGATGTGGGGGGTACTTGTATCTAGTATATTGTTGTATGCTCTTCTCCACTAAATACCTGCCACTATTTTAAATTTTTCTTTCCTGTACAATTATACCGGATTTTGTAACCAACAGCGACACATCTGGAACTCGCAACGAAGGGGGGTCCACTACGTAATTTGTCAAGGGGGTTAGAATTAATGAGGGAGATCAATGATGTGGTCATTCATTATGTAGTGAATACACTGCTAACGGATTGTTTGTTTTAAGTTTATGTACACGATAACAATGGTGAAACCCAAATAATTTGAGCTTCAGTTATCGATATCAGAGCAGTTGTATAACGTATTTTAATATACCAAACATCTGAAGTGTTGCATTCATATGAATTTCTTTTAATAATAATAATCCCGTTGCGCTACATCCATGAAGGGCTTTGACACTGCGAACCGATTGCCGGCCTCACGCCCACATACGCACGGCAGATGTTGAGGATCATCCAACCGATACGGGTAGGTGATAGGGCCAACATTATGCATTCTTCAGACAGAATGTTTTGTACTCCGCGGCTGGGATCACCACCTACCGCAGTTCCTCACTTTCATCACAATGCTTAGTGGGCGCTAGTCCTATAACCGCGAATTAAAATCTGCTCCCCCATTGGGGGATCGAACTCGGAAGCATTCCGCTCTAGCCCACGGCGCCAAGACGCAGCAGTACTTATCTGTCTACTTCATGTTAACCCAAACATTTGCAGAAATAGCTTCATTACATTGTTGTAAATAGAAGCGGAAAGAGGAAACCGAATCGGTAGTCAGATGTTTAATAATGAGTCGCTATATATTGGTCTTGAAATTCCATAGTCTTCGTGGCGTCGCAAGAAACAGCTGAGTAGCAATAGCACTTAAAAAAGTGAATAAGTACTGAAACATTCAAACTAATTATAATGTATACCTCGGATATGGCTAATGCAACAAAAATGGTTTATGAAATAAGATGTTTTAAAGAGATTTGCATTTTTACTTTCTCTACCACATACAATAAGTAGGGGAGGTATTGCATTACACCCAAAAATTCCATACTGAGATTTCACCGAGAATACCTTGAATCCAAAAAAGCATTTTTAGATAAAGGTGTTTTTGTGTCTGCCTGTATGTTTGTGAATAGCATAACCCAAAAACGAAAAATGGAGTCAACAGCAAACTTGTTATTTAAGTTCAGTGCCTTCCAAAGATGCGACATGAAGGTTTTCAAGAAAATAACCCCACCCCACTACCCTTTACGTGGAACATTGTTTTCAAAATATTTCATTCTATTAAAAATGGTTCTTAACGATTTTGATTAAAATACCGTATATTAAAGATACTTATATAAAAATATCTTTAATTTTCTGGGAATATCTTCGGAAGTCCACTTCATATGGAAGGCATTTTAAAAAACCTTGTATGACTGGAAAACGTTAAGCGACAAACGAAAACGTACTACACAAAAATGTAGATCTCTTTAAAACGCAGAATTTATTTTAAATTAGTTTTTTGTGGTATAAGCCATTGCAGACATATCCGTCATTAAAGGTGCGAATTCTTCATTTCTTGTCCATTCTCTAAAGTCCGTCAACATTCATTTGTTTCTCGCGATTTCATGGAAACAATATGGAATTTTAAAGTCAGCATACAGTGTCCAGTTCTTAAACATTTGACTATCACTGTTTCCTTTGTATCTATAACTGAATATGAAATGCAGCTATTTCTGCAAAGGTTTTTTGGATTAAAATAAATAGAAAAATAAGCTTTTGTATACGTACTAATTAGGGTAGATGGTAGAGAAAGTCATGTGAATGTATCACATCAGGTTTTTTGTTTAGTAGATTGGCTATCACTTAACGTTAACCAATTATACAAAATTCCTGCCCAATGAAAAGGACTTCAGAGGTTATTCTAGAAAATTCAAAATATGCATTTTATTTGTCATATAAGTATCTTAAGTGTATGATGGATTAATCACAATTGAGAAAATAAACAATTTCGAAAAGCTTTCCATGAAAGGGAAAGCTATTTCATTATTGTTATTGCTGCATTCATATTATCCAAAGTAATAAAATATTTAATTCTTAAACATTAAATGCGACAGCATATAATAGTAGATGTAGTAATTTACGGTTTAGTCTAATAATTTGTCGGTTATATTGGTTTGACTATTTAGCACTTGATACAATTCTTTAAATTAATTTTACTTCAGTTTTTGCTTCCTCTACCACATACATAGTAGGTAGAGAAGGTGCTTATTATATTCTACCAAAAAATTCCATTTTAAGATTTTACACGAAGTACATGTTTTGAGGTCCCTGAATCCAAAAATATTTTTAACAAAGGGTCCGTGTATGTGTATGTGTGTGTATTGCTTTTGGCTTTTCTTTGAACAGCATAACTAAAAAACGACAAATCGGACAAGTACCAAACTTTATATTTAGGTTCAGTGTATTTCAAAGATATATGACAAGATTTCAAGAAAATTCTCAAAACACCAAACTACCCTTTACAAGGTATATATTTGGATTTTTTTATATTCTCAAAATGGTTCTAATGATTTTGATTAGAATACCATACATTAAGGATATTTACATGACAAATAAAACGTAGGTATATATTGGATTTTTTCAGAACATCTTGTAAAATTCGCTATATATGGAAGGAACTTTATATGTTCTTGTATAACTGATAAACATTAAGCGACAGACGAAAACGTACTACACAGAAAATGTGAATTTCTTTAAAACACAGTTTATTTCAGATAAATTTTTAGGCATAACCTAGTTCCAAATTATTAATGGTTCGATTGTTCAATACTCTGTCATTCCTTATAGACCTGTCGACATTTGCTTATTTCTGCAAAGGGAACAGTAACAGTCAAATGTTTAAGAACTAGACGCTATTCGCTGGCCTTAAACTCCATACTGTTTCAATGGAATCGCGAGAAACAACTGGACAGGATTTTAATCGACCAAGAAATGAACAATTCGAACCTTTAATAACGGATATCTCAGAAATCGCTTATGATACAAAAAAGTTATTTGAAATAAATCGTATGTTACAAAGAAATAAACTTTTTTGTGTAGTAGGCTTAACGTTTATCAGTTAAACAAAGTTAGGTATAAAAACTTCCTTCCGAATAAAGAGGACTTTACAGCTTATTCTGAGAAAATTCTGGATATGCATTTTATTTTCTGTAAATATCTTTAATATGTAGTATTTTAATCCAAATGGTTAGATATTTTTTACAAAATAAAAACTTTCGAAAACTTTTCCATATAAAGGTAGTTTGGGATGGATGACTTTTCTTGAAAATCTGCGTGTCGCATCTTGGAAGGTACTAAACCTAATTACTAAGTTCGGTATTTATCCGAATTCTAGTTTTTGAGTTAAACTGTTCATACACGTACCCAGACACACACGCGCGTGCGCGAAACTTTTACTAAAATAACTTTTTGGATTCTGTGGTCTTTAAAACGTGTATATTTTGTGAAATCTCGATATCGGATTTTTAGGCGGATTACAATATCTCCTCTACCTATTGTATACTTCGTAGAGAAAGTAAGAATAAATAGAGAAAGCAATGTGAAGGTATCACAGATTTTTTTTTAATTTTTAGGAGTGGAAGCTGTCTTATAGCCATGTCCATCGGCTACAACAGTGATTTTCAATGGTGAAAGAATGATGAAAATGGTTTAGTAATTTCCGAGATTATCCTGAATACACATAGGTACAAATTTTGTCGTTTTGTAATATTATTATTAGTAATTTAATCAACAAATGAATAATCCTCATTGTGGCACCAGTGTTTTTATGAGTGTCATATTTAGATTATCCACGAGTTTGATACATATTATGCAAGCTTTTCGTTATAAGATAATAAAATAATTCGACATCCATAGCGTCTTCATATGTTAGTAAATGAGGTGTTAGCTTTTCTTCCTGTATTTCATTTGTTATTACCTGGCCTGTTAAACCGATAAGTAAGACAGTCACTTGTAAGCATTCCCTTTCTGGGAGAGAAGTGAGCAGGCGTTAGAGACTGTGATGTAGCATATATATCAGCACAGTACGTTAAGTAGTTATAAATTCAAAGCTTAATTATTCTATATCTATTAACATACAGAGATTTTTGCATTTTGGTTGTCAGAGAAAAAGAATATTACAAATGATTTCATTTTCTGTCTATAAGCCACGGTAACTTGGAATACTGATATTATGCCATTGCTATTACTGGCACGTGTGTCATAATGAGGCAATTATGCTCGATACACAGTAACAAATGATTATAATGTTGGGTTGTATAAGATACCTAATCTACATTAACGCTTCTGTTTGTGGTGTTTAAAGAGAAGGAAGAGGCTACCACGAAGCACATCTGGGGAGTTGCTGGTGTGTAGCAACCCTCATGGTAGCTTGTGAGACGTCAAATGTACCCTACAGGGAGTTAGCTCCTCTCTAGCGTCCCAATGCAATCACCGGTTGCTCTCCTCAAATTGGACACCTTCACATAAAACAGGAATGCCAACTCCCTAAGCCGAAACAAACTTGCAGCGCTAACTTACAGGATGAAATGCATGCAAATTCCAATCAGGAACAAATGAGTAGAAGTAATGCAAATGACGGAATGAGATAACTTCAATGATGGTCCTAAGCTCTGCTTATGAAGATAGTGCAATATGTCATAAATATTGAGGCAGTACTTTTAACACTTAAATGATATCAGTCTAATTGTATAATATGAAATGTAATAACAGCCCGCCTTAAAGCAATATGTGTATAACATAATATGTAAAGTGTATGTAACAGTCATTGTATTATATTTATTTTTATTATGTACACGTATAATAATGTTATGTGAATGTATTATGTAATTTAACAATGCAGGAGCTGTGAGAATAGAAGCCGAAAGTTGCTAACAATGAGGTAATCTTGAAGCAAAAATAAATTAGAAAGTTTAATAAATGCTACTAATGATTCTTGGAACAATAATGTAATACTTAAAATAGTTTATAAATAGCCAATCAACAACTAGAAAAACCTTAAGTTAAATAAAGGTATTCTATTGGAGTAGAATTAGCCAATCAGAGACTTGAAATAAAGTAAATGTACTCGGTACGTATTCAGTGTGTGACATAAAAATTCATTACGACGAGAATAACATAAAGTTTACGTATTAAAAAGTACAAATAACAATAATCTCACAGCTCTACTGTATGACACACCAGTGAAGTGTTATTTATTCGTGTGAAGGATTAGTAAACAAAGTACAATACATAAGTACGAAGGCTTTCACGGCCGGAGTTAATCGATAAAACATTAAAATCTTCCGGGCTGGAAGGCCGTGGTCTAAGGGTAAAACTACTAGCACCCGACGTTTCGGTCAACTCTGTGGTTGCCATCTTCAAGAGCGCAACACCCAAGACAGCTTGATAACGACTGCCGACTAGGCTTTTTTTTTTTTTTTAGGTCGTGGGTTTGAAAGGAAGTTCAAAGGAAAGGTAGCACGGTCCCGCATAGCACCCGTGTTAGTCTTACGATAGATTCTGTGCTTCCACCCAATGGGCGGGAGCGGCGTGAAGTGCGGTCCTAGCCTACAGCCATGACAAAAAGCCCTGACTGCAGCCTAGGGGTTATGAAGTGGTAATAGAAAAGGGGGTTCAAAAGGAGATAATACGAAGGGATGGTGATGAAGGTGGACTTACTCTGGCGCTGGAGGCCGTCGTCGTTTGGACTGGTTTTGCACAAGCGCACGGCATTGTGCCAGAATCCGCTGCTGGCTCTCGGAGATGACCAGCGGTGTCCTCTCTGATGGTTGTGATGGTGGTGAAGGTCTTCCTTCCTCGAAGCTGGTCTCCAGGATTTGCAGCCGTGTAGAGATGTGGTGCAGTTTGGCCAACAGGTCAGCGGCGGTGGTTTGTTGCTGAGTAGTACCAGCAGTGATGGCGGACTGCAATTCCTGGAGCTTCTCGGTGGTGGTGGTGACGAAGTCGTCCAGATCCGCGATGCGCACACCAATGTCCAGGACCTCCGCGTGGAGATCCTGAACGGCGTCGCGCAAACCCTGGATTTCCTCGTGGATCTGCGTTGAGGATGCTGATGTCGGCGCTGGTGATGGTTCTGGTGTCGGTGTCTGTGGAGGTGCTGATGACTGCGATGTTGGTGCTGGTGGCTTCGGCGGTGCCTTCCTGCGGGGATGCAGGGGGCAGAGCGCCTGGCCAGTGAAGTGGGTCGTTCCTCCACAAGTTGCGCAGTAGCGGCGTCAGTGGCGCAGGTCGCGCTGCTGGCACGAAGCAGTGGTGCTGGAGGAGCCACAATAGTGGCACCTTGGCTGTGCTGTGCAGGACGTCTCACAGTGCCCGTAGGCACAGCAGCGTCTGCAGGGAGCCTGGCGTTCTACTCGGCTAGCCTCAATACGTAAGCACCGCCCTAATAAGGGCAGGCCCGCCTTCAAGGCCGCTCCGTAGTCGCCAGGGTCTGCAAACTCCCTCCTGACGAGCGAAGTTGGTCCCTGTGCTCCGATGATCCTTGTGGCCTTCAAGGCCCGACTAGGCAAGAGATGTTCCGCAATTTATAGCTCACGTCAAGGTCAAAACTGCCGCAGTGGGTCTGCAGTGACCTGTCATCGCTGGTATCCACGTACGATTAAGCTTAAATTTTTCTTCCTTTTTATTAAAGTTATTGGAGTGTTTATAAATTTCAATAGCTTCTCTATGAAGTCTAGCGTGATAATATTTTATAGAAGATAGTACTTGCGTGTCTTCATATAGGATACGATGACCCATGGTAACAAAGTGTTCAGCGACTGCAGACTTATCTGTTTGAGCAAGGCGACAATGTCGTTTATGCTCTGTTATTCGGGTATTTATACTACGTTTTCTTGTTCCGCTATAAACAGAGCCGCATGTACAAGATATTCTATATACCCCTGGAAGAGAGACCCCACTCCAATAACTTTAATAAAAAGGAAGAAAAATTTAATCTTAATCGTACGTGGATACCAGCGATGACACGTCACTGCAGACCCACTGCGGCAGTTTTGACCTTGACGTGAGCTATAAATTGCGGAACATCTCTTGCCTAGTCGGCACATTCACGCTCCGGACTCTGGAGAGTGAACAGGCGAGAAGATCTCTTCCAGCCTCTTTTGGCCTGTTGCAGAGAAGCCAGCCTGTCCACTGCGGACCAACGACGAAGCGCCCAGCGTCAGACCGGTATCCGACCGCTCTGCCTGACCAGCCTGCGAGACCTTCGAGCGCCGCTACCGCTCACGCGCAGCCTTCTCCAGGCGACCGTTGTAGCTCTGCCGGTCGAGGAACAAGGCCACAGCCCTCGTACTAGCGACGAGTAACGGCGCACCCCAGTGGTGTCCGGCCCGCTGTTCCTCACGCTTTTTAGCAACCGCTGACTACCTCTTTTACTTCCACTTTCTTTCATCTTTGCTATCCTTCTCCCATTACAGGCTTCCGCTCAAGGAGGCCCGCTCTGAGAACAGTGTACACAGAGCCATCCTTGAGCACTTCTTCCTCTTAGTCTTTCTCTTTGCGCAGATGGCACCCGCGACCCGGAGCAAGGCCGCGCCTGTCCCGCCGCGCTCATGCACACCTTCCGACTCCCTTGACACCCCACCCCCTTCTTCACCCACCTCCACACCTAATGCTTCCTTCTCCTCCATGGACTCTGGTCTTCCCGTCAACCAACCTCCCACTCCCCACTCAACCCCTACCCCCATTCCTCGCTCCGCGGACCCCCGTCGACTCTCGTCGTCGGCTCCGTCCCCGTCCACTACCCTAGAACCCATCCCGCAACCCATCGCATCCACCTCTTCCCACAACCCCTCCCCTCCTCCCGTCATTGACCTCACAACTGTCCCGAACAACGCAAATGCTGCTCTGCCGGCTGCTGCCGACAATGCAGTGGCATTAGCGACCGCAAATGCTGGCGCTTCCACGTCAGCTGGCCCTGCGCCAGTTGTAGAAAACCGGACAGCGCCCAGTAGCTATGCCGATGCGGTGACCTCCACCCTGCAGCCGCCCGTCTACATTGCGCGGAGTCACGAAGGTGTACTCCATCGCATTTTAGTCGATTTCGACAATGCGCACCCTAACAATGGTTACAATGTGGCGCGAGCGGCTGTGTCGCTGGACTATGTAGTGAGGACCAGGACGCCCAGGGACTACAACCACCTGGTTAGATTCCTAGAGGCGCGAGGTGCCAATTTCAGCATCACGGCCTCTAGCACCAGCCGGACTCACCGACTGGTGATAAAACACGTATACATGAATGGAGCCGAAGAGGCGCTGCTGGACCAACTCCGTGCTAGGGATATCCATGCCGAAGTAGTCCCGCAGCTTCGAAGTTTTGACCGCCAACGGACCCCTCTCCCAATATACAAAGTGGAGGTCAAGACAGAGAACGACAGAGCCCGCTTGCTGGCCACTGAAGAACTGCTGCACTGCCGGGTCAAGGTGGAGGAGTTTCGCCCACCTTGCTTTCCTGTGCAGTGCAACAAGTGCCAGCGACTGGGTCACAAGGCTCACGAGTGCCGTGACCGCACTGAAACCTGCTCCAAGTGTGCAGGACCGCACGCTTCAGCACCTTGCCAAACCCCACTTCAGGACAGACGATGCGTGCTGTGCCGCCAGCGTGGACATGGCGCCCGCTGGAGAGCGTGCCCGGAGTACCGGCGCCAGTTAGATGTTTTGCGCGTCAACGCCGACCACCGAGCACAAACACAAGGGCATCGCAGAGCAGACAGCTCTCCACTACAGCAACGGGCTCCCGGAAACTTGAGGGCAGCGCCATTCCGGGCCCCAACTTCCGCATCAACTCCTGCTGCACAACCTAGGCCACAGGCGCCCGGATTGCAGGCAGCATCTGCTAACACCCAAAACACTCTACCCCAGAGTGATACATTCGCCCCTCCTCGGGCTCACACTGAGGGTACACCAGACCCTGGGAGCCGACCAGAGACGCCGGCGGCATTCAACCTCCTGCCGACTGTTGTGCAAGTGCCTTTGCCACAGCTTCCATATACGAAGGCACTGCACAGCAATATGGTGGTGAAAAGCATGCCGTGGGACGTAGTTCGAGACATGGCAACTGAAGTTTTGAACTGGCTCCTGCTTAAGCCATTGGATGCGCCCCAGATTCTGAGCCAGTATGCTCAGTTCTTTGCGCTCTTTACAGTGCCTGGGGCGATCCAATACCAGTAAAGACGACGACCAATGCACCGAACATGGATACACCTCTCCAGTCGCTCACAATGGACAACCGCATGATTAAGGTAATGACATGGAATGCGAACGGGGCACGTCGCCGCAAGGCTGAACTCTCTGACTTTCTTATACGCCACCAAATCGATATTGCACTGATCACCGAAACTCACCTACGCCCACAGATAAGGTTTCAGCTTCCTGGGTATGTCGTTTATCGCACAGACCGCGACGGCCGTGGTGGCGGCACAGCCATTGCCGTCAAGCCGTGCATCGCCCACCATCAGGTAGCCATTCCGCCTCTTGCCCGCCTTGAAGCCACCGCCATTCGAGTCTCAATCAACCAGCTTAACGCTACGATCATCTCAGCCTACAACCGCTCCAACGACTTAGACCCCGCGGACATAGAAATCCTTCTACATCTCGACCAACAGGTGCTCCTAGCCGGCGACCTCAACGCTAAACATCTTATCTGGAACTGCAATTCTAGTAATACCGCCGGGATTAAGCTACTTGCCCACGAGAACCACTCCGATTATATCATCTGTGCCCCCGACGAACCCACATACATTCCATCGCGACCTAACGCAAGTCCCAGCATACTCGACATATCATTGATCCGCATTCTAACACACCGGGCCCGCCTCACAGTCATTAATGACCTCAGCTCTGACCATTTGCCCCTTCTAATCACTCTCGAAGGCTCTTTGGCCAGTACACAGTTCCCTCTCCGCCGTAATTATAATAAGGCCGACTGGACGCGGTTCCAGGAATCTCTCACCTCTAACCTCAACATAAACCAGCTTGCTACACACAACGACCTCGAAGAGGCCACTACACACCTTGAAACCACCATTAAACAAGCTATCGCAGCCTCAGTACCCGTAACGCAACCACGTTCCACCCACCAACCCTTGCCCAAGGACATCAAGGTTCTCAGCCAATCACGGAACCGAGCGCGGCGCCGGTGGCAGAGGTCCCGTCACCCCGCCGATCTTGACAGTTACCGCAGGCATCACCAGCACCTCCAGCAGGCCACATCCGCAGTACTGAACCAACAATGGAACCAAACACTCCAGAATCTCAACCCCGAACATGCCTCCCTCTGGCGAATAGCTAAATGCTTAACTAAAGAAGCCCATATTATTCCTCCGCTGCAACATAATCAGCACACCGCCTCCACTGACACTGAAAAAGCCGAAGCCCTAGCCAATGCGCTTTGCAGCACGCTTAGGCCCAACGAAGTGCCCTCCTCAATTGCTTTCTCCCTTGAAACCGAAAACCTCACTCGCCACTTCGGCGACCGCATAACTCATGACCGGATACGAAAGACCAGCACACACGAAATCAAATGGCTCATCCAACATCTGCCCAACCGCAAGGCACCGGGCCCCGACAAAATCCCGAACATCGTGCTTAAACATTTGCCACCTGACGCCCTAAAAGCTTTGGAACAGATTTTTAATTACGTTCTACTGCACGGTATCTTTCCCGACACCTGGAAGACTGCCCTAGTGCGGCACTTCCCAAAGAAGAACAAGAATCACGCAAACCCTCACAGCTATCGACCAATCAGCTTATTAAACTCACTCAGCAAGTTGCTAGAGAAAATCATCCTCAAACGACTCAACCGACACATCTTCAGACATAATATTCTCATACACGAGCAGTTCGACTTCCGTAAAAATCACTCCACCACTCTCCAGCTCCTACGCGCAACTGAATTCATCACGCGGGGTTTCAACACCAACCGCTCTACCGGAGCTGTGTTCCTTGATATCGAACGCGCATTCGACCGAGTGTGGCACCCAGATCTCCTGCGCAAGCTAGCTGATCTCAACTTCTCTGATACGCTTATTAAACTCATTGCAAATTATCTCACAGGCCGCCATTTCTGTTCGGTAGTGAATTACGCTCACTCCACTCCGCGCCCCATCCTAGCAGGGGTCCCCCAGGGCAGTTTGCTCGGACCGGCGCTGTTTAACATCTATATGAACGACATACCCAGCTCACCGTTCACTATGAAACTCCTCTATGCAGACGATACAGCCTTCCTGACTCACTGTACAAAACCGCAGTTCATCCGCCGCTACCTGCAGCATGCACTAGATACACTCACAGCCTGGCTCATAAACTGGCGTATCAAAGTCTATCCCTCAAAGACACAAGCGATAATTTTCACTCGCCGCATTACTCACCGCTACCCCGGACACCAACTTGCACCGCTCACAATGTTTGGCGAGAACATTCCGTGGACTCCCACAGTTACCTACCTGGGACTTACCCTCGACCAAGGACTTACATGGAAGGACAACATTCGCCTAGCGCGCAACAAGGCAATTGCAATCCTATGGAAACTGTACCCACTACTAAATCACAGCAACTCCCTACAATTGGACACCGGCCTTACACTATACAAATCCCTTATCCGCCCAATCCTGACCTACGCAGCCCCCGTGTGGGGGTATGCCGCGGCCAGTCATATTATATCCCTCCAGACACTACAAAATAAAACACTACGCAAGATCGCCAGGGTTCCTCGAACAGCCCCTGCCGACAGGCTCCACACCGAACTTAGGATCCATTCCATCGAAGAATTTATCAAGAAACTAACAGCCCACCTGTATGCCAAAATACCGTATAATACCAATCCGCTCATACACGAACAAGGGTCATATGACCACACCCACGACAAACATAACCGCCCCCTCTCACTTTTTGACCGAAGTAGCACACCCAGCACTGACGCCATTGACGCACGCGTACATCTGGCGCGCATCACTGGCTACATACCTTAAGAACTAACTACTCTCTAGTTTCAGGAACTCCAGTCACCCTGCAAGGCAGCACGAATCAGCAGAGAGACAACCACCCACATCACGAACGGTAAGCCTTGACTACGCCTGCCCCCACCCTGTACATACGTTGAAGGATGAATAGTTATTAACCTCTAGATCCCCACAAACTAACATTAACCTAACCACGGACACCGACCTTCTCTTCACTACGCATATTCACGCTACCTTTCATTTACTCCCAGCGATCCACACAGGGCTTCGGTCATGTGTGGACCCCCGGAAACATCACTGACGCGCTCGCATCCTTGCATGCCAGCATTTCATTCACCGATACTAACCGGGGTGCTTCCGCGGAACCCGACTAACACCTTGCAACTACACTAACAAAGCACCCCCTGCATCCTGCATGATTACTTTACTAACGGCATGTGCATGGGGGACGATGTAGCCTCAGAGGATGAGGCGGCGGTTGTGGGGCCGCCCCCACAAAAAAAAAAGCCTAGTCGGCAGTCGTTATCAAGCTGTCCTGGGTGTTACACTCTTGAAGATGGCAACCACAGAGTTGACCGAAACGTCGGGTGCTAGTAGTTTTACCCTTAGACCACGGCCTTCCAGCCCGGAAGATTTTAATGTTTTATCGAAAGTACAACACAATTATAATTTGTGTAAGCCTTGTTCTTTAGGCGTACTACCCCTGCTAAGAGATACGTGTTCTAAAAAATACTGACGCAGCCGAGGCATACGTATATAATATTTAAATAAATAGCCATTCAAATAACAAAGTTGATTTCAAAAGGGGGCGAAGTGAACGTGGGGCGAAGGCCACCGGAAGGTTTGTATCGTACGTGGTGCAACCACAACAACAAACAATTTCACGTTTGGCTCTCCAACAGTGGAGTTACACCCTTTCAAATTGGCTGCTATACGTGGTGCAACAACACTATCAATATCTGTGTTTGGGGATTTGACGTAGTACTATGACACTAAGTCCTAAAATGGGGCAACAGAAGGAAATGTGCAGTTGTCCCCCAAAAAATAATATTTTTCAAAGAGATAAATTTCTTGTGCTTCTTTCTGAAAAAGCATATAGTTATTAAGGGAGGACTAAATGGTGAAATTGCCTAAAAATTATATTTTTACATTCTCTACCCGTACATAGTAGACAGAGATTTCATGGAAATACATGCTTTGAGGCCCCTGGATTCAAATATAGCATTTTAGAAAATATTAACATTCATTAACAAAAGAAAATTTGGTAAATACCAAACTTGGTATTTAAGTTCATTTAAGTTCCAAGAATACGACACAAAGACTTTCAAGAAAATCTCCCCATCTCCAACTTCCGTTTACATAGAGCATTTTTCGAAAATTTTGAGTTTCTAAAATAATGCCTCTAACGATATTGATTAAAATACCATACATTATAGATAATTTACCTGACAAATAATGTGTGCGTCTTGAATATTTTGGGAAAAGCCTTCATTCGGAAGTAATTTTGTGTAAACTTGTATAGCTACTTACGTTAAGCGATAGACGAAAACTCTTTAAAACACAGTTTATTTCATTCATTCATTCATTCATTCTTATGAAGGACTTACACCTCCCAGGACTTACAGACGGGTGCCTGGGGTCAGAGGTCCGTCGAGGAGCAGACAGAATATCCAGGATGGGTGATCAGCCCGATGTCTGGTATGGAAGGAAGTAGATGAAACGAAATGATGGTAAAATGGATGAAAGGAAAGGTGATGATGGTGGAATGAATGGCGGGGGAAACCGGAACACCCGGAGAAAACCACCCAGAAGCCGCTTTGTCCACCACAAATCCCACATGTGGGTCCGTGGCGGCCCGCCTCGGTGAGAGGCGAGCGGTCTAACCGGGCCGCCTCGGTGAGAGGCGAGCGGTCTAACCACTCGGCCACGGCTTTTTTTTGCCATGAACCATTTCTGAGATATCCATTATTGGTTGGGGTTGTTCATTACCTGGTCACTCTCTTCAAGTCCTGTCATTATTCTGTTGTTTCTCGCAATTGCATGGATACGGTATTGAATTTTAAGGCCAGCATGTAGTTTAAACATTTGACTGTTGCTGTTCTCTTTGTATCTATAACGCAATGTTTAGTGTAGTTATTTCTGCAAAGGTTTATTCGGATTAGAATTAGTAGATAGAAAATAAGCTGGAGTAAGAATAGCTTGTATAACCACTATAAACGATAGGTAATAGAGAAAGTCATGATAATGTATCACATCACGTTTATTGTTTTTGTGCAGCCTTATTAATGTGCATTTCCTCTTTAATTTCATACATGTTTTGTCATTGAAGACCCTATACTTATATAGGGTGCTCACAAACTTCAAATGCATTTTCATGTTCCTGGCCTATTAAAACACAATAAACAGGAGTAGGACCTTATAAAGCCTAATACATTTCAAATATCCACCTTCATTACCTTCCCATCGCATTGTGATTGTACGCGCCGTAAGATTTGAGGGATTATTAACAAGCATAACACTTCTATTCGTTGTTTCAGCTCTCACTCATTGGCACCCTGGTAGCGTAAACTCAGCTCTTGATGAAAGAAATGCAAAGAAATTCAAGGGAAGTGAGATCGGGAACAGGGATCCCACATTGCGATTCACCGCTCTTCCGATACACCGTCAGGAAAGGTCTCATTCAGGTATTCCCACACTATGTTTGCATAGTGCAGTGGTGCCCCATCTTGTTGATAAATGACAGAGGCAAGGATACCACTGTGCCGTAAATGTGGTTACAGGAACAACTGCAGTAGATTGTCCAAGTAATTGTTTTGTGCTGATAATAATGAACGTGAACATATTGAACTGCATTAAGTGTTATGAGGTCTTCTTCTATCCTAATATAATGCTTATTGTGTTGTAGCAGACCTGGAACATGAAAATGTATTGTGATTTACTAGTACCCTGTATTTTAAATGTATATATTTTAAACATTGTTCTGATTTTGCCATTTTGTACTATGAATTCTGCAACACTTTACAGAAACAATTAATACTGCCACATCTGATTCCTTTCTTTCATGTACTTGGACGAGAAGGCGATCCAGGAGATCCGGGTAAAGGAAAAACTCTCCTTCGCTGAAGCCCGGAGGCGTTACCATGCGCGCCAACCTTCACTCCTGCGATCTGGCACATTTAGTTCTGTTGTTGCCTCGCCAGTACCACGAGTAGATGCCGAAACTCAGACCTGGACCTTGACTGGATTAACCGCCACTACCATCCGCCGTCTATTAAAGCTACTGTTACCAAGCCTTATAAACCTGGTCCAAAGTCAATGAAGTCGCAAGCCGCTGAAAAGAAGCCCAAGCAGAAACTACGTAGGGAAGATTTCTTGAAAGACCCTCCGCGTGCGCGCGGTAACAAAAGTTCACCTTCTCCTCCTCGGAGGTCGCTGTCCCAGGAAGGTCCTGGGACAAGCCGCGCTCAGCGGCACCCCTCACCCATCGCCACCCAGAACCGATTCACGGCGCTTGAATCGGTTTCTGGCACTGAGCGCGTGGGCCCTCCCTCCGAGGAAGCTATGGAGTCTGACCACCTCCATACAAAAAGTCCGAGCCCAAAGGTTAAACAAAAGGTAATTTTAAGCCGCCCTTCTAAATAGACAGTTTATCCCCTTTTTCTCAATGGCTATCCTGACCTGGAATGTACGTGGTGTACGATCGCATAGGGCGGAACTGCAACTTTTATTGCGTTCCCATTCACCTATGGTCGTGTGTTTGCAGGAGACCAAGCTTCGCCCTCACGACCCTTTCGATCTCCGAGGGTACACTCCGGTTCGCTACGATCTTGAACCGGAGGAGGGTGCTCCTGCTCATGGAGGTGTCATGTTATTGGTGCGTAATGACGTTCATTTTCAACCTATCACACTTACGTCCGACTTGCAAGCTGTTGCCATTAGACTGCAGTTACCCGGTTTTTTCTTTTCTGTTTGTTCTGTGTATTCACCTCCATCGTCTCCCCTCGCTCCCGCGGACATTCGGGCTCTTCTGTCCGCTCTCCCAACACCAGTTCTTCTGTTGGGAGATTTTAATGCCCATCACCCACTATGGGGTTCGCCAAGGGCTTGTGCGAGGGGAACTCTTCTTTCCGACATTTTTTACCAGTTCAATCTTTCAATCCTCAATACAGGTGAGCCTACTTTTATTTCCGATTCTTCTGGTACATTCTCACACCTGGACCTTGCCGTTTGCTCCCTCCAGCTTGCTAGTCGTCTGCTGTGGAACGTCGTCGCTGACACCTACTCCAGCGACCATTACCCCTGCATCGTTTCTCTTCTGTCACACCACGTCCAACATTTCAGAGTACCTACCTGGATATTCCCAAAAGCCGACTGGAGTTTGTATTCCAGCCTCGTGCATTTTGACGACCAGCCCTTCACCGACATTAACGAACTAGTGCAGTACCTTACGTCTACTATTTTCTCTGCTGCCGAACGCGCCATTCCCCGTTCATCCTCTCAACCTCGGCGAATGCCTGTTCCGTGGTGGAACGAGGATTGTCGGGCCGCCGTTCGTGCTCGTAGGGCTTCACTTAGGGTGTTTCGGCGCCACCCTACACTTGATAATTTGGTGACTTTTAAACAATCGCGCGCCAGGGCTCGTCGCACTATTCAGGATAGCAAGAAGGCGTTGTGGGCTCGTTTTGTCGAGTCTTTTAATCGCTTTACGCCTTCATCTGTTGTTTGGGATAAACTTCGTCGCTTCTCAGGTAAAGTGTCGCATTGTACTGTTTCTGGCCTACAGGTTTCTAATGCCACCATAGTGGATCCGGCTGCCATCGCTAACACTCTGGGTGCTGCCTTTGAGGCGGTATCCAATTCGGACCATTATTCCGCCGGCTTTCGCTCTATCAAAGACCGGCTGGATTCCGACACCTTTTATTTTCGATCTGCTAATATTCAGTGTTATAATGAACTTTTCACAATGAGGGAGCTGGAGCATGCTCTTCATTGCTCTCGGCACTCCGCTCCTGGGCCGGACGGCATTCATGTCCTGATGTTAAAGAACCTTTCAGCCGACAGTAAACTCTTTCTCTTACAAGTCTATAACCGTATTTGGCAGGACGGCATTTTTCCTACCGTTTGGCGCGAAGCCACCATTGTCCCTATACTTAAGCTTGGGAAGGATCGCCAACTACCTTCCAGCTACCGCCCTATCTCCCTCACCAGTTGCATTTGCAAGGTGATGGAGCGCATAATCAACGGGCGGTTGACATGGTGGCTTGAGTCTCAGAAACTTCTAGCGAACGCTCAGTGCGGGTTTCGTCGCTATCGCTCTACGTCGACCATCTGGTGTCCTTGTCGACGCATATTATGAATGGATTTCTGAGAAAGTGTCAAACCGTGGCTGTATTTTTTGACCTGGAGAAAGCTTATGACACTTGTTGGAGGGGCGGCATTTTACGTACACTTCACGATTGGAATATCCGCGGTCGTCTTCCCATATTTCTTCGGGAGTTTATGACGGACCGCGTCTTTCGTGTACGTGTGGGCTCGGTTTTATCTCGTCGTTTTATTCAAGAGAACGGAGTACCGCAGGGCTCTGTACTCAGTGTCACACTTTTTGCGATTGCTATCAACCCCATTGTTGATTGTATTCCACCTGGCATTTCATCGTCCCTTTTTGTTGACGATTTCGCTATTTATTGCAGTTCACGGCGGACCTGTCTACTCGAACGCCGTCTCCAGAGCTGTATCGACCGTCTCTACGCCTGGAGTAACGCCAACGGCTTTAATTTCTCCGCCGAGAAATCCGTCTGCATCAACTTTTGGCGCCGGAAATATTTCCCTCCGCCCACTCTCCATCTTGGGCCAGGGATACTTCCGTTTGCAGACGAGGCGAAATTTTTGGGGTTGATTTTTGACAGGAAGTTGTGTTGGACCTCGCACGTTTCCTTTTTAAAAGCAAAGTGTGACCGTTCTCTTAATCTTTTACGTGTTTTAAGTGGCACATCCTGGGGAGCTGATCGGACCGTCCTTCTTCGCCTTTATCGCTCTTTGGTCCGATCCAAGCTTGATTATGGGTGTATTGTTTATTCGTCGGCACGTCCATCTGTGCTACGTCGTTTGAATCCCATTCATCATCGTGGTATTAGAGTCGCTACAGGGGCCTTTCCAACTAGCCCCGTGCCCAGTCTTTACGCTGAGGCTGCAGAGCCTCCGCTGTCTTTCAGGCGTGAGATGCTCTTATGTAGCTATGCTTGTCGGCTCTCAAGCTTGCCTGATCACCCGTCCTTCGAGTTATTTTTTCGAGGAGTCACTTGATCGTCACTATTTTATTAGCTCCTCTGCTTTGCTCCCACCAGGGGTTCGCTTTCGACAGCTCCTTCGGCATTTAGACGTTCCGCCAGCGCCGGCCCTTCCACGGGGGGAAACGCGTTTTCCTCCATGGTCTCGCGCTGAGGCCCACTGTCACCTTGGGCTAACGTCGATGCCGAAGACTGAGACCCCTGCTTCAGTCTTTAGATCGGCTTTTTTAGAAGTACGGGCTCAATTCGGAGACTTCCATTTTATCTTTACCGATGGATCTAAGACTGAAGCTGGAGTTGGATGTGCCTTTGTTTCTGGTCACTGTAGTTTTAAGTTTCGTTTACCTGGACAGTGTTCAATTTTTACCGCCGAACTTTTTAGCATTTATCAATCTATTTTATACATTCAGCGGCACGCCTTACAGCACTGTTTTATTTGTACGGACTCTCTGAGTGCCCTTCAGACTATTACTGCGCTGTACCATTACCACCCGCTTGTACAGCGCATACATGACCTGCTCCACTCTCTTGGTGTCACTGGCATCAGCGTGTCCTTCATGTGGATTCCAGGTCATGTGGGCATCTCAGGTAATGAGTCTGCCGACGCCGCTGCGAAATCGGCGATTTTATTACCCAGATTTTTTACCTCTGTTGTTCCCTCGTCAGATTCGTGTGTTATTTTACGTCGCCGCATCCTCTCGCGCTGGCGCGATGAGTGGACGGCCCTCCGGGGGAACAAGTTGCGGGAGGTTAAGCCTCTCCCGTTAATCTGGGGTACCTCTTCTCGTTCTTTACGTCGGGAAGAGGTACTTTTAGCCCGTTTACGAATTGCACATTGTCGTTTTAGTCATAGTTACCTGCTCAGTGGTGATCCCGCTCCGCTGTGTCAGCAGTGTGACGTGCCCTTAACGGTGCGTCACATTTTAACTGAGTGTCAAGTTTTAGCTCCACTGCGCGTTCGCCTGGGTCTGCCTGTTGGCATAGCCAACGTTTTGGCAGACGACGCGCATGCTGTAGAATGTCTTTTACGTTTTATAAGTGACATTGCTTTTAATCGTCGCATTTGATGCGCTGAGCGTCTTTTAGCTTTGTTATTTTCTTCTGTATGTTTTTGTAGGGACTTACTCCCCAGTGACATATGGCGCTCATGTCCCGCATTCTACAGTTCTTGACACGTTTTAATCTTTTATTGGCTATGCTTTTAGTGTGTTGGTTTTTGAGATATCTTTATTGTTATTATTGTTGTTATTGTTATTCTTGTTGTTATTGTTATTGTTATGCTATTGTTAGTTTTAACTTTTTGGACATCGCGGGTTTGTGTCCCGTTTTTTAATTATGCGGTTTTTTTACCTTTTATATTTTGACCTTATATTTTACACATTGTAAGGGCGCTGATGACCCTAGCAGTTTAGCGCCCTTAAACCGCATATCATCACAATACCTTTCTTTCATTTTTTGCTTTAAGCATAATTTTCTTTGAATGACACAACCTAATATAAATACTCGTTTTCTTAGAAAATATTGATGGTAGCGTAATTAAATTTTAGGATCATAAAGAAACCCCAAGTGCTGTTGTGGATCTACTTTAGTGTTGATGATGGTTGGTTTTTTTAAAATATGATGATAAATTTTAATGAAAAATTGCTATAATTAAGAAAATAGTTCTATCTTGCTTAATAAATAAGTAAACATATCGGATCAAGGTAGATCACAACTTAGAAGACATACAATAACGTCCTGAAGAGTTTCAGCCTGATAACTTAAATAATTTCGGAAATAATTTGTTATAAAATTAGCGGATTTAATTGGTGGAATAGAGCTTTAAATCTCCCCTCAATTTTACATTGTAAAAGCAGCCCAGTTATACTTGGTTTTTCATTCTTTGCCTTACAGAATAGACATGCTTCTTATGTTGATCTCGTCATAAATTTACGGGATTCCTTATTTTTAGTGCTCGATAAATGTTTGATAGTGTTTAGTAGGTTATCTTCTCGTCGTAAAGTGTTAACGTCGCTGCTTGAAAAACTGACGACTTTGATTCCATCCCCTGTGCTAATGTGCACTTACCTTCATAGTGAAAAGTCTGGCGCAGAGTGCACCCGCCGTTTCAATATTCCTGAACTCACTTCTATTCTCTCCCTATGATTTGTGCGGAGAGAAACAGATGATGCAGTGGTCATGAGGTAGACCTTGAGTAATGTTCGTCGTATAATAGTGTTTCGTAAAATATTCTTGTAGCCAATATGTTACTATTGTTTTTTAATGTGCTGCATTTGACACCAAAGTCATTAGTAGCCTTGCTCTCCAGTACCTTTATGTCCCGCAAGCTTTGCTTTGTAATGCAATGCAATTGTCTAGATGATGTTCGTCCATATCGTCTGTTGTATTGTTGCATAAGATGCATTTAGAAGATGCGAAGGTGTTGATCCGATGCAGGTGTTTGGCTAGGCAGTCATGTCCTATTATTAGCCTGAATTGTGCGACTGTTGTTTTCCGTAGCCGATGTGGTATGGTTTCTGGGTTTTGCAACAGGCATTCCCATTTTCTTTATGTTGCTGGGAGTCTAGAGTTATTCACGGCTTGAATTGCTTCATTTGTGAGATGTGTAACTGAAGTGTATGATTTGGGTTTAGTGGCTGGTAATTGCTTTATGAAAGATCCTTTCTTCGCCAGGAAACCTGCTGCTTCGTTGCCAGAGGTTCCACAGTGGGAGGGTCTCCACTGGCGTGCAACAAGTTATAAAAATACTGGAATTGAGGTGTTGTGAAATAATACTGTGGTATTATTTTGTATGAGGATCTTGGCCAACATGCTGCTTGTATAGCTGCTCTGGAGTCTGAGAATATCAGTATTTTCTATAGTATGTCTTTCCTTGCTAGTAGATTTTGGAGGGAGACATTTATGGCATTTACTTCACCATCAAAATTTGTTGTACCTTTTCCTGTATGCTAGTAAAAGGAAATCAGGGGAAATGTTCCACTTACTCCAGCACCTGTCTTGGTATCTGTGAGTAAACAGTCTGTATACATATGAAGCCAATCTTCTGAAGGGCACAGTATGTTATGACTTAAGATAATTTATATCATATTCAAACTTTTTGTCTATTGTTTATTAAATCTAATTTGTTGTATATATTGTGACAGGAAGATGTAGCTAATATTATTACATGTATAAGCTATCAGACAATTAAATAATTTACGACAAATATAGGGTTGTTTCCGATTTGTAACAATCTATACCCCAATTCAACAATAGTGTACACGGTTTTCATATGTGAGTACATAAAGCCTGCATTTTGAAAAAGTATATTTTTCTGCCGAAGGTTCATGACTTTCCATGTGTACACGTGCTGTCTCATCTGGACGATGTCTCAAGGTGGAAGTTCTCAGAAGTTCTCTGCCTGGCCTGTCAGTTGTAGAACTGAGAAGAAATACCTAACCTAGCTACCTATCGTTGGTAAATCTCGGGGTGTTGTGGGTGAAGGCAATTAATAAACTGAATTCCCTTTAACAACTTGATTCATTCTAGCACAATAACTTATCGAATCGGCTAGCAAATGTTCCTTTTTTGAATAATAATAAAGTAATCTATAAGCAGTATTTTATGTTTTCCCGGTGCTTCAAATTTTGCCTTGGATCTAATCATCTATGTCACACGTCATCTCCCACCCTCACACACGCGAGTCTTCCGTTTGTTAGCTCACATGAGATATATCGAAGAGTGTATCAGTAAATCTTGAAATGTGCGGCAGGCCTTCCTTTTATATTCCTCTGCTATCACGCTACTATTCGCGCCCTTTATGTAACCTCTATTCTCATTGGTCATTTACTTAGCGTACTATAAGAACAAAGTTGTCAATTTTAGAAGTCAAGCTTCTGTCTGACTCCTTTGGTAAAACCCACTATATCTGTCTCGCTCACAACTCTGGTTTCTATTATGCGACTCTTTTTCCAAATCCCTTAACTTCCAGGAATTTACTCCTATCTCCGTCCTTGTTTCACCTCGGACCTCACTCTTTGTTTACTATTGCTTTACCTAATCCTGTGAACATTAACAGGTGTATGTTAGTGAACTTTAAAACCTGCCGCTAGCTCGTCTCCTTGCTAATTACAACTTATCGTTATAAGTGCCTACATTTTATGATAGTTATTTTAGAATATTATATTACATTATTGGTTATATTACTATCTTAATTGTTGATTTCTGTTGCTTACTGTTGTTTGTACTGTCGTGTGTATTTTCCCCTACACATTGCTTCCTTAGTATCGAAACTAAAGAAAATGTATGGAATTTCAAAAGAGTTCCTGTAATAGTTACACGAAATGTGTTATATTCTTGTTTCTTTAACGGGAATCTTTGTTGTGAATACTCTTGTGTTTTCATAACAAAAACATAATATACAATTCCAAGTAATGTGTGTGTTTCTGTTAGAAGCAATGTTTTGATTATTAGATTGCCTCCAGTTGCACGATCCAGCGTCTTCATCTCGGTATGTTTGGAATTGAAGGCGCTGAACTGATATTTCTCTACTGGGAAATTCTGCCATAAAATGCGAATTTCCTTTGTGAAACATATACCTCTAAGCATGGTATAATATGTTCCATGCCAGGTGCTTGTTACCAGCAAGTGAACAACCAAATACAACGAGCATTTCAGTTTTTGTTAACCCACATTAACCATTTTTCCTTCAAATGTTAGCAGTCAATCTTTAAACCTGTAATTCTATTCATTCATTTGCCTTATCAGTGTGTTTTAATCATAAGCTAAGACAATCGGAAACAATCTTGAATGAAGCTCACGGAAGAATTTCTTAATTTCTTATTTTCACTTTCCTCGCGAAAGAGTTAGCCTTGAAGTTTCCAAATCCCGATTTCGTCTTGAAAGCTGGTACTCAAATATTGTAGGAGTGGAAGGCAGGAAAAAGTTTTCTTCTTATGTTACAAATTAAAAATAATACTCGGAAAGAAATTATATCGTAGTAATTTGCATAAGATACCTTGATCTTACGGCAAAGACTTGTTGATCAATGTTTACATCAATTGAGTATAAGTCATTGAAATAGCCAAAAAGGTATACAGCTTTTCGACTTGCATTAGTGATTTTTCATGACATATTTTCGCAAATTTAATGTAATTTCAGAATAGTTCGTAACGTTTAGCTAATCCCAACTATCTTGTGTAGTTTGAATGGATAAAATTAATGCCAAAAATGGATCTTTGCGCACAGCAGTTTTGCCTGAATTTGTCTCAGTTGGCTCTCAAGTATGCCCAGCATTGCTTTGTTGTTATTTTTGGTGTTTAAGAACTTAGAGATTGGTCCATTTTGCACGTATCTAGAGATGGAACCTATACACCCTCGATACCTTCAATACTGCAGCGTATGAAGAATGTGTAATAATTTAAAATAAACCTTCGATACTTTTTGGATACTTTTAAATTTTTAAGTTTTACATTAAAGTTCTTGCGTTTAACCTATCCTGGATAAGGAATGGAGGGTATTGAGACACTCGTGTATTGCCTCTCACGTGTACCAAAGGCTGCTGGACTACAGTTCTTGACAGGCCTTGACGGCGATTTGCGGCAGTGTTTTTAACACATAAATGATTTCAGTCAAACTATATAATTTAATATATTCAATAACAGCTCGCCATAAAGCAATATGGTGTGTAACAATGTATAAAAAGTGTATATTACGGTCATTGTAAATGTTTATATTATTGTATACACGTGTAATAATGTTATGTAATTTAATACTGCAGGAGCTGTGAGAAATAGGTTAAAAGTTGCTAACAATTAGGTAACCTTGATGCAATTCTACTAGCCATTATTGGAACAACAATGATGTATATTTTGAGACAGTTTAAAAATAGCCAATAAATCACCACAAAAAGCTTGTTAAATGAAGGTATTCTATTGTAGTCGGAATAGCCAATCAGAGACTTGAAATACAGAAATTTACAGGTTTAGGCATTTGAAATCAGTTCAGTTGCCTGCAAACAGTGTTCTTAACCGGACGCGAGATACGTCCTCGAGAAATATAATACGTATTCGTGTTAAACGAAAATAGTTTACGTATTAAAAAGTGCAAGTATTTAATAAAAACATCTCACAGCTCTCTCTCTATATCAGTGAAGGGTTACTTAAATCGTATCAAACATTAATAAAAGGAGTGAAATAAAATTATAATCTGTGTAAGCCTACATTCTGAGTCTCACCACAACCCTGCTAAGAGAAACGTGTCTCTAACAATAACACTGACGCACCCGAGGCAAACATAAATATTTAATACTTAAAGAAACAGTCAAAATACAAAGTTAATATTTTTAAAAATTGGGGCATACGTGGTACCATACCGGGTACTATACGCAGTTGCAACTACTTCAAGTTCGCTTCTCCAACAGTTGAATTACAATACAACTCTTATAATACAACTCCTACTTCAAATTGGCTCCCAAAGCGTGGGACAATAACAAAATAACTTCTTCAGTTTCCTGTAGGTGAATGAATGTAACATTCCATAGACCTAAATGAAAACATGCAAAACAATCGGAGGAATATTGGTACATCTCGTGTGACATGCAGCGTTAACCGAGTTGTGAATGAAACTGATTTAGCTGACGCGTTTCTGCAATAGTCTGGTTTGGTGACTCATTCTCAGCCATTGCATTTACCTACTCCGGCGACCAAAATATGTGAATACAGCAGAAAGAAATCAGAACTTAAGTCTTGAGATAATACAGCGCATGAATATGTTTGTTATTTTTAGTCGCTTCAGTTTCATGAATAGTGCTTATATATTAGATTATATTTTCAATATTGGTGAACAAAGAGTTGCTAGTATTTGTTTTTATAAAGAAAGAAAGTCCTTTAAAAGAACATGTGCAACACAAAATATAATTGCATAAAAAGGTAAGCCAAGAAATTACTATTATTGTTATTATTAGCCTTGATCAATTGTAAGACATATATAACCTGTGGAATTATCAAGATAGAAAAATTACTACCAATTGAAGGATTTAAAACACGAATAATTTCGGAATTAGCACAATACAAAATTGGTTACATGCGTTTATACACAGAAAACTACTGATAAGAGCATAATTCAATGAACAACTTGTCGCCTTTACAGTTTTTTATAAAGTGAGTATCGAGTATCGGTATCAACTATTGAATATCGAGAAGTAGTGGTATCGTCTCATCACTACACGCATCGGTAAGTTTCGGCACTTGATTTAAAAACGGCAGGCAAATGCGGTTTCCAGCGTACGTCAGTAAAAGCTTAAGTTACTCTTAGCACAGTGTATGAATTTCTTGTGATGTGCTTTCACAATCTATTGTGGTACCATCCCCCCCGGGAGGACAAAATGAAGTGAATGAATCACATGAGGCTATAGGCCGGAGACAGATAGGCTACAAAGTGAGGCAGTATTTTTAACACTTAAATAATTTCAGTCTAATTATATAATATATAAATTCAATAACAGCCCGCCTTGAACAATATGTGTAAATAATAATTTGTAAAATGTACGCAACATCATTGAATATGCTTATATTATTGTATCCATGTGTAATAATGTTATGTGATATCTATTACATAATTTAATAATGTAGGAGCTGTGAGAATAATAAGTTTAAAGTTGCTAACAATGAGGTAACCTTAACGCAATAATGAATAAGGAAGTTTAAATGCTACTAGTCTTTATTAGATCAGCAATAATGTAAATTTTGAGACAGCCAATCAACAACCAGAAAAACCTTTAGTTAAATGAAGGTATTCTATTGGACTAGTATTAGCCAATCAGAGACTTGAAATACAGAAATTTACAAGTATAGACGGTTGAAATCAATTCAGTTGCCTCAAAACAGTGCTCATAACCAGACGTGTTGCTTCCAGACAGTGCTCATAACCAGACGCGAGATTTGTCCTCGAGAAATTAAATACGTATTGGTGTGAGACGAAAATAGTTTACGTGTTATAAAGTGCAAGTATTAAATAAAAGAATCTCACAGCTCTCTATATCAGTGAAGTGCTATTTAATTTGTATCGAGCATTAATAAATGGAGTGAAATAAAATTAAAATCTGTGTGAGTCTACATTCTTGTCACATCACAACCTTGTCAAAAGATACGTGTCTCTAACAATAATACTGATGCAGCGAGGCAAACATAAATATATAATATCTAAACAAACAGTCAAATTACAAAGTTAATATTTTTTTTTAAACTTGGGACAAAGGCCACCTGAGAGTACATTTGGGGCAAAGGCTACCGGAAACTGTTTACCATACGTGCGGTTGCAACTACTACAAGTTCGGCTCCCTAACAATCGAAATACAGTACAACTACATTCTCAAATTGGCTCCCAAAGTGTGGGGAAAATAACGAAACAATATATCTTCTTCAAAAGACAGGCATAAGTCCAACATTTCTTGGTTCCGTCCCATTACTAGATGTTCCCTGTGAGAAAGATGAACGACCCGTTCAATCATATAGACCTCTAATACCCACAATACTCTTTCGTTAGAGGAAGCATCGGCATCATCTGTCCGCCACCTCCTCACTCCACGAAGCCTAGAAGCACACCTGGTGTTTTCAAGGAAAACAGTAGAAGAGCAGCTATCCCCAGCATTCGCCTGCCGAACCTACCTTCCAGGAAAAACCACGAAAAAGCCGAGGTCAGATTGGGCAGTCGAAAAATTTTATTGTGTTTTGCGTACGCCCTATCAGTTGTGCCTTTGGTATGTTTTTGATTCTGGTCAGATATGTTTGGTCTATTGCCCGGCTTAAGTAAAGGATAGAATTAATTAAGGAGAGGACACCTAGCACCTCGACCCTTAATGATTTTTATGCATACCCGCAGGAGAAACGGATGAGGTGAGGGAACTGCAGGAGACAAGCATGTTACAGAGCGAGGCCGGCGTAATTTGACAGAGACGCCCAGACTTTCCTAACAATTCCAGGCTCGACCACCCGGCCATTGGGGAGTCGCTTGGAGACATCACTCTAGTGGAACGGGAGAAATACGACCCAGCAATGAAGGCTCGACTGGATTCCGTCTAACAGGGCCGATAACACGTTACAAATCGTAAGACCTTGCGCCATTTGTCCGACACCGATCGAACCATAGCCCCGGAGTCAACATGAAATATAAAAGCAAAATGAAATGAGAGGAAATAGGGAAGAGAGGAAATCCGTGGTAGAATACACCACTCCGGTATTCGTCTGTCAACCGGGGAAAACCCCAAAAATACATTGGTCAGAGTGGCGGCCACCACGAATAGAACCCGGGACCATCAAAATGCAAATCTCGCACGTTACCGCGGAGTATCTCTCTTGGTCAGCTGAAGTATAAACACAATCATCTTCTCTTCTCTCTGTCCCTCTTTCCTTTCTCTTTCTCCAACACGTATCTATTAGGTAGAGAAGGTATTGCATTCCACTCAAACTTTGATACCGAGTTTTCAGCGGATATACATATTTTGAGGTCCCTGAATATAAAAGAATATTTTTAGAAATATGTGTTACTGTGTGTGTCTGTGAACAGCATACCTGAAAAACCAAAAGTCAGACAAATACCATAGTTGATCTTTAAGATGAGTATCTTCCAAAGATACGACACGAGGATTTTCAAGAAAATTCTACCCCCCAACTAACCTTTACATTGAACATTTTTCAAAAATTTTGATTTTTAAAAGAATGGCTCCAACGATTTTTATTAGAATATCATATGTGAAAGATATTTACATGAAAAATAAAATATATATCTTGAATTGTCTGGGAATAGCCTGTAAGGTTCTCTTCATCCAGAAGGATTTTTTTTATAATCGAAAGATAGACGAAAACGTACCCTGCAAAAGATTCAGATCTCTTTAAAACACACAATATATTTCAAATAAATTTTCTGTGGCATAAGGCGTTTCTGAGATATCCGTTATTAAAGGTTCAAATTGTTCAATATTGTCATTCTTTTAAAGTTTACAGTATTGAATTAAAGTAATGATAATAACAGATAATTGTCGCACACTTATTTTATTTTTAACGCCAAGAACGTGTAAATTCTTGCTTATACAAGAAAATATCCACTTTGGGTTATTTTACTTCTTTGCACAGGATGTAGTAAATATGTTCTTCCTCTATATCGATAGTTATATGCATATATAAAAGTGGTTTTCGCATTTATGTAGTGCTGTAGTAGGCTTTTCATTTTCATTGTTTATATTTTGTTCCATAAATTCTGCATACAAGATATCATCACATAGTTTCCAGGTTTAAATATAAAGAAACCCTTAATGAAAATCCCTGAGTGCGATAAGTCAAGTCCACCGCTACATTAAATTCAAGTGAACAGATTAATTTGAATTGTAACATACACGAAATGCAGTGGGGTCTTTGTGATATTAGATCATCGTAATGCAACTGGCAAGCATGGGGTTTATATATAGAATTAATATAATCCGCTTCCAATCAAAGCGTCCGTTCTCAGAAGTCAACAAGCACAGATCATGCAAGACAAATATCTTTTGTTGTACAGGAAACCAGTTTTTTACAATCTAGTACAATCGTTGCATTGAGGATTTGCATCAGCAATGCAAAATGCAGATACTAGATTACCTGCTTTCCCTGGAAATCACATTTTAAATATTAGTATGCTCTAAAATATACGAAAATATACGATTTACCGAATTGCCGTCCACGTGGTATAGGCAACCCAAAAACAGGTATGGTAGAATATCTCGACTGTTTTGTCATTATATTACGTAGGAGCTAATGGCTTCTGCTTCACTTATCTTTTAAGGCGTTCTGGTATTGCTAACACGCTCACCGCATATAAGGAAAATGTATTTGGTGTACTAAAGTATTTTAAGCTTGAATTTTATCTCCTTAATGCGGCTGATAAGCATAAAGCTTTAATAACTAGCATTCACTGTGAAATTTTAAAATCTACACTGCCGTTTGTGAACATTGCAACACAATGAATTCAATGAATTTATACCACAGGTTAGCTACGTGACAAAGAACAAATGATAAACTTTTCAAATCTAAATATGATCTTTGAGCTCTAATATTCAGTATTTGGTGTGGCCTCCATGTGCTGTAATTAGAGCCACTATACGCCATGGAATTGAATCAAAAGGGTTCTGAATAAGTTCATGAGGGATTTCCCTCCACGCAGTTTGTATTCGAGCCCCTCACAAATCCGTGTCACTGGTTACTGGAAAACCGTGACGCACCAGGTGCCGACCAGCCATATCCCAGACATGTTCGATGGGCGACAAGTCAGGCGAACGTGCAGGCCAGGGAAGCAATGGTACTCGTCGCTCTTCGAAGAAGAATTGTACATTCCTCGCAATATGTGGCCGGGCATTGTCCTGTTTAAATATGGCCTGTGGAGGTGCCTGAAGTAGAGGGAGAACCGTTAGGTACCGGTTGCTGATCAAAGTAACCTCAATTCATAGGAGGCGAGTTCGGTTGTTGTAACCAATGGCGCCCCAAGCCACACCTGGTGTTTATCCGCTATGTGCTCAACAATTCAGCCCTCCAGGTTGCGCTCACAAAGGTACCACCGGGCACGTATGCGGCCATCACCGTAGATCACCTTGAAGCGAGACTCGTCCGAAAAGATTACATTTCAACACTCAGCACCCCAGTACGTTGCCCATTGCAGTCGGAGCAGCTTGTGGTTTCTGGACAATGAAAGCCGACGTAATGGAATGCATGCAACCAGTCCAACCGACGCGATGAACCGTTGATGCAAACAAGTTCACACCTGTTGCAGTACTCCAGCGTCGAGCCAACACTGTGGATGAAGCTGTATGTTCCGTGGTCCAGTACCTGCTCTCTGCTGCGTACGACCTTCATCTATTCACTGCTTCCACACACGCACGCATCACTGTCCTAGCAGCATGCCCTGTACGAGCCGAAATATCAAGGTATGACAAACCCGCTTCCCGGAGACCGATCATTCTGCCCTGTTCGTATTCACTCACATGCTGATTAGGCTCTCTTTGACGTCGACGAGGCATACTGGCACTCATTTTATTGTTTCCATCTTATTTGACAGCTCTGCACTGACTACACTGGGCGCAACACTGACCTTGTCGAACTGACACAAGAGGACTGCTCGGCTTACGTGTACCCTATTTCTCTTCAAACTTAATTACTTATTGCTTGTACACTCTTCTGCACTTCTACCAACTTTGGAGTTATTCGGGAAATTCTTTCTTGGTGTTGAAATTTTCACAAACGGCAGTGTATATTACAAAGGAGGAATATGAGTATGTGTATGTATGTAGGTAATCTCATATATCACTTACCGATTTTTATAGTTCTTTCCCCATTGAAAAGTCCTAGTTTTGCTGCTGCACATGTCCTATAAACCCTTATAATTTCATATCATAAACTACTAAAAGAGAGTAATAAATAGGAAGAAATAGGTTTAAAAAGAGAAGAAATTTGAAGATACGGAACGAGGGATTGAAAAGAGCCAATATACGAGAAAATCGGAAGGAATTTTTTATAACCTTATATAACTAGAACGTTAAGCGAGAGACGAAAATGTACTACAGAAAAAAGCTATGGAAATAAATCGTGTGTTTTAAAAGGGATCTAGTGTTGTTTTCGTCTATCGCTTAACCTCTAGAATGAAGAGGACTTCACAGGCTATTCCCAGAAATTTCCAGATGTATACTTTATGTATCATGTAGATATGTTTAATACGAGTCATATTTTAATGAATATCTTAGAACCAGCTTTTAGAAAATGAAAACTCTAGAAAAATATTCCATGTAAAAGGTAGTTTCGGTTAGAGGATTTTCTTAAAAATCGTCGTGTCGCAACTTTTGAAGGTACTGAAGCTGAATACCAAGTTTGGTATTTATGAATTTTTGTTTTTGAGTTAAGGACACACACAAGTAGTAATAGTCCCGGATGAGCCAATTGTTTTAACGATAATCCTGCCGCTAGGGGCGCTAGTGTCGCTAGTGTCGGTGCGTGCGACGGCGGCGGCGGTAAGTTTGAAAAGCGCCCTGAGCGTTAGGATTATCGTTAAATCGGTTGGCTCATCCGGGACGAGTTGAAAGAATTGAGGAAGTGACGTGTAGTGTTTTGATTGGTTCGTTAATTTGGGGTGGGAGATGGAGGAAGGGAGATGGAGGAGTATGGAGGTCGCGTGATGGAGAGGAGCTGGGTGGCGAGGTGTTGTCTGTGCGGAGGTCGGTACTGAAATGGGGGAAAAGATGGGGAGCGAGGGATAAAAAGTGTAAAGGAAAGTGACGTGTGAAGTTGTGATTGGTGGGAATAAGAAGTGATGTTATTGGTGGAAAGGAGCAAATGAGAGTTGTTGATTGGTAAGAATAAGAGGGATTATGATTGGTGGAAAGAAAAAGGTGTGGGAGTGGGGTATGTTGGAGGTGATGGGAAAGGTGAGTTTTGCTAGCAGCAAGATTTGCAAAAGCCTGTCTTGAACTGATCAGCAATTTTTGAACGTCGGATGGTAGTTTTCTTGAGTGGATAGAGAGATGGGGGCGATATGAGATGCGGTGGCGAAAATGGGAACTAGACAAGGTTGTTGAGACAAGAGGTTTAAGGACGAGGAAATTTGGAGGTTAGTGGTGAACACGGCGGTCGCAAGAGGTGGGGGTAAGGAGACGCAGTGGTGAGAATGGGAACTAAAAGAAGATGGGGGTAGCAAGAGTTTTAGAAGAGTAGATTTTGAGGTTAAAATAGTGGGAACTAAAAATGGCGGAGGGTCTGCGACAAGGAGATGCGGTGAGAACTAAACAAGATGGCGGTCGCAAGAGGAGGGTAAGGAGATTTGAGGTTACAGTACGAAAACACGAAAGGATATATTCCTACGCCAAGCAGGTCCGAAAAATAATTATGCGTGTGGTACTTATCTGTTACCGGTGTGGATGCGTCACCAAAAGCGCGGCACGCGAGGCGGAAAAATAAAAGCAAACTGTTTTTGAAAATGCTTAACCAGCTTTAAGATCAACCAACATCACTACGCACTGATATACCTAGGTTTTTAAAGCGGTACAGACACCCTTTGCAGAGGCGTAATTTAACTATACCAAAAACCTGGTACTGGACCATCGTGATGGTCGCTAGCGTACGTAGGAGCAGGGTTCTCATAGCCGGTCGAAAGCGGTCAAAAACGTGTACGACGTAGGTGTTGACAGTAGCTGCTGTCGAGTCAACGGTCGAGGTGTGAATAAACAAGATCTGTTCTCGCCGGCAATTTGGTTCGGAGATGTGAGCAGCGGCGAGGTGTTGTCTGTGCGGAGGTCGGGACTGAAAGAGGGAAAAGATGGGGAGCGAGGGATAAAAAGTGTAACAGAAAGTGACGTGTGAAGTTGTGATTGGTGGGAATAAGAAGTGATGTTATTGGTGGAAAGGAGCAAATGAAAGTTGTTGATTGGTAAGAATAAGAGAGGTTATGATTGGTGGAAAGAAAAAGGAGTGGGGTATGTTGGAGGTGATGGGAAAGGTAAGTTTTGCTAGCAACAAGATTTGCAAAAGCCTGTCGTGAACTGATCAGCAATTTTTTGAACGTTGGATGGTAGTTTTCTTGAGTGGATAGAGAGATGGGGCGATATGAGATGCGGTGGCGAAAATGGGAACTAAACAAGGTGGTTGAGACAAGAGGTTTAAGGACGAGGAAATTTGGAGGTTAGTGGTGAACATGGCGGTCGCAAGAGGTGGGGGTAAGGAGACGCGGTGGTGAGAATGGGAACTAAAAGAAGATGGCGGTAGCAAGAGGTTAGAAGAGTAGATTTTGAGGTTAAAATAGCGGGAACTAAAAATGGCGGAGGGTCTGCGACAAGGAGATGCGGTGAGAACTAAACAAGATGGCGGACGCAAGAGGTGGGTAAGGAGGTTTTAGGTTACAGTACCAAAACACGAAAGGATATATTCCTACGCCAAGCAGGTCCGAAAAATAATTATGCGTGTGTTACTTACCTGTTACCGGTGTGGATGCGTCACCAAAAGCGCGGCACGCGAGACGGAAAAATAAAAGCAAACTGTTTTTGAAAATGCTTAACCAGCTTTAAGATCAACCAACATCACTACGCACTGATATACCTAGGTTTTTAAAGCGGTACAGACACCCTTTGCAGAGGCGTAATTTAACTATACCAAAAACCTGGTACTGGACCATCGTGATGGTCGCTAGCGTACGTAGGAGCAGGGTTCTCATAGCCGGTCGAAAGCGGTCAAAAACGTGTACGACGTAGGTGTTGGCAGTAGCTGCTGCCGAGGCAACCGTCGAGGTGCGAATGAACGAGATCTGTTGTTGCAGGCAATCTGGTTGAGAGATGAGAGGCGCGGTGGTAAAAATGTGAACTAAATAAGATGGCGGAGGCACGAAGTTGAGGTTAAGGAGCGGCGAGGTGTTGACTGTGCGGCGGTTGGGGTCTGAAAGAGGGGGAAAGATGGCGAACGAGGGATAAAAAGTATAACAGAAAGTGACGTGTGAAGTTGTCATTGGTGGGAATAAGAAGTGATGTTATTGGTGGAAAGGAACAAATGAAAGTTGCTGATTGGCGAGAATAAGAGAGATTATGATTGGTGGAAAGAAAAAAAGGTGTGGGAGTGGGGTATGTTGGAGGTGATGGAAAAGGCAAGTTTTGCTACCAACAACATTTGCAAAAGCCTATCCAGAACTCATCAGCAATTTTAAATAACTAGTGTTTCGGGGGTTTTCTCTGGTTGGTAGACGAATGCAAGCTGTTTGTACCATACTTATATTATTCGTCTTTTTCCTTTTTTTTTTAAAATGACTAGTTTTTTTTTTTTTTTTTGGGAGTTTTCTGCGGATGGTAAACAAATGCAAGCTCTTTCTGCTTTTTCATAGGTTATCCCTGGTTGGTAGGCGTTTTCTGTACTGGTTGACGAAGGCGTTTCTAATTTTGGAGGTTTTCTCAGGTTTTTAGCGGTTGTCCCTGCCCGGTAGGCAAATGATGGAAGTTTTACCTTGTCGGCGCACGGATACTAGGCACGTACTGGCGCGCACACACACACACACACACACACAGAGAGACAGACAGACACACAGACAGGCACACACACACGGACATGTTTCCAAAAATGCTTTTTTTTTTTTTTTTGATTCAGGAGGTCTCAAAACGTGTATTTCCGGTGAAATCTCGGTATCGAATTTTTGGGCGGAATGCAATACTTCCCCTACTTACTATACGTAGTAGAGAAAGTAAAAAAGTATTGAAAAATTTAAGGAAATAACAAGCAATATCTCAAAAGTGTACTATCTTGTTTTCAAGGGTTTTCCAGATCGGTAAGCGTTAGAATACTCTTAGAGCTTTTTTCAGGTTTTTTAGCGGTTGTCCCTGGCCGGTAGGCAAATGATAAAGTTTTTCTATAACGTCGTCGTTTTGGCTTGTGGCGCACGGTTCCTAGGCACGTACTTGCGCGCGCGCACACACACACACACTAAAATAGTAGCGTATAAAAAAAACTGATGTGTTACACTCACATGACTTTCTCTACTCTTGTACAATCTAATTGGTAGCTTTTAAGCGATAGTCAAATATTTTAACGCTGGTTGCTATGTGGCGAATTCCATTCTGTTTGCATGTTCAGGACATAAAAAAAATGAATAAACGAATTTGAGAAAAAGTATAAGTATTGGAAAATTTAAGGAAATAACAAGCAATATCTCGAAAACGGTTCACTCAACAAAAGAAACGTATATGACATAAGTTGTGTATTTTAACGCGATCTACATTTTTTGTGTAGTAAAATTTTGTCTATCTCTTATGGTTTACCAGTTATGCAAAAAAGTCGTTCACAATGAAGAATATTTTTGGAGACATTCCCAGAAAATTCGAGATATACATTTTATTTGACATGACAATATCTTAAACATATGATGTTTTAATCAAAATCGTTAGAGCCGTTTTTGAGAAAATTAAAATTTTCGAAAAATGTTCCATGTAAAGGGTAGTCTGGGGTGGGGGGATTTTCTTGAAAACCTTCGTGTCGCATCTCTGGAAGATACTGAACCTAAATACCAAGTTTGGTGTTTATCCGACTGTTCGTTTTTGAGTTATGCTGTTCACAGACACACAGACACACAGACAGACACACACACGGACATGTTTCCAAAAATGCTTTTTTTTTTTTTTGGATTCAGAGATTCTGAAAACATGTATTTCCAGTGAAATCTCGGTAACGAATTTTTGGGTGGAATGCAATACTTCCCCTACTTACTATACGTAGTAGAGAAAGTAAAAATGTATAACGCATTTGAGAAAAAGTATAAGTATTGGAAAATTTAAGGAAATAACAAGCAATATCTCGAAAATGGTTCACTCAACTAAAAAAAAAATGTATATGACATAAATTGTGTATTTTAACGCGATCTACATTTTTTGTGTAGTAAAATTTTGGCTATCTCTTATGGTTTACCAGTTATGCATACTGAACCTAAATACCAAGTTTGGTGTTTATCCGACTGTTCGTTTTTGAGTTATGCTGTTCACAGACACACAGACGCACAGACAGACAGACACACAGACACACAGACACACAGACAGACACACACACGGACATGTTTCCAAAAATGCTTTTTTTTTTCTGGATTCAGTGATTCTCAAAACATGTATTTGCAGTGAAATCTCGGTATCGAATTTTTGGGTGGAATGCAATACTTCCCCTACTTACTATACGTAGTAGAGAAAGTAAAAATGAATAACGCATTTGAGAAAAAGTATAAGTATTGGAAAATTTAAAGGAAATAACAAGCAATATCTCGAAAAACGGTTCACTCAACAAAATAAATGTATATGGCATAAGTTGTGTATTTTAACGCGATCTACATTTTTTGTGTAGCAAACTTTTGTCTATCTCTTACGGTTTATCAGTTATGAAAAAGTCGTTCACAATGAAGAATTCTTTTGGAGACATTCCCAGAAAATTCGAGATATACATTTCATTTCTCTCGACATTATCTTAAATATATGATATTTTCATCAAAATCGTTAGAGCCATTTTTTAATACAAAGAGAACGGGATTTCACAAGTGAAACAGTACTGTGATAACGATACCACTGAAACAAACAAAAAAAATCTGATGTGTAACACTCACATGACTTTCTCAACTCTTGTACAAAGTATTTTTACAAACGCTTATTCCCCATCTAGTTCATGTTAATCGAGATAAACATTTGCAAAATCTATTTTATTGCTAATTTTCTTGTATAAAAAAAAAATCTCATGTGTAACACTCACATGACGTTCTCTACTCTTGTACAAAGTATTTTTACAAACGCTTATGCTCCATCTAGTTCATGTTAATCGAGATAAACATTTGCAAACTCTATTTTATTGCTAATTTTCTTGTAGATGTAGGGGAAAATATATTTACAAGGGGAATATAGAAAAACAGTAGCCTTTAAGCACATACATATCTCTTAATAGCTGGTTGCTATGTGCAACACCATTCTTTTTGCCACAGATTAATACTGTTTGCATATCAAAGACAAAAAAAAAATGAATAACGAAGTCCCATTTGAGAAAATAAATATTGGAAAATTAACAAACAATATCTCGAAAACGGTTCACTCAACAACAAAAATGTATATTACATAAGATGTGTATTTTAACGCGATCTACATTTTTTGTGTAGTAAAATTTTGTCTATCTCTTACGGTTTTTCAGTTATGAAAAAGACGTTCACAATGAAGAATACTTTTGGAGACATTCCCAGAAAATTCGAGATATACATTTCATTTCTCACGACATTATATTAAACATACGATATTTTTCATCAAAATCGTTAGAGCCATTTTTTTTAATACAAAGAGAACGGGATTTCACAAGTGAAACAGTACTGTGATAACGATACCAACAAAACTAATTATTATTCACCCACTGAAACACATAAAAAAAATCTGATGTGTAACACTCACATGACTTTTCTCATCTCTTGTACAAAGTATTTTTACAAACGCTTATTCCCCATCTAGTTCATGTTAATCGAGATAAACATTTGCAAACTCTATTTTATTGCTAATTTTGTTGTAGATGTAGGGAAAATATATTTACAAGGGGAATATAGAAAAACAGTAGCCTTTAAGCACATACATATCTCTTAATAGCTGGTTGCTATGTGCAGTACCATTCTTTTTGCCACAGATTAATACTCTTTGCATATCAAAGACAAAAAAAAAATGAATAACGAATTCCCATTTGAGAAAATAACTATTGGAAAATTTAAGTAAATAACAAGCAATATCTCGAAAACGGTTCACTCAACAATAAAGATGTATATGACATAAGTTGTGTATTTTAACGCGATCTACATACTTTCGTACTCACCTATAAGATATAGAGGGTAGAGGTCGTACGAACGTAGCACTTTGAGAATTTATATTCAACAGTTGGTGTTACTCCTTAGAAAGGAAGTATCTGCTGATTTTTATTTAATTCTTTACATTTTACATAACACGTATGCACTGGCACAACACAAAAGCACTACACACGATACTCAGTTTTAATATTTGCACTAATAACATCAGGAATAACTGAAGTCTGCAAACAGTCATTTCCCATGTGCAGCCTTACGTACAGAGAACGTGTGTGGCTGATCTATGTGTAAAAAGAGCCTGAGAGCGGATGTACGTCAGCGGTAAAATCTTTTAAATGCATTTTTATTGGCGATGGTAGAAATCGTGCAGTGGTGGATCGTGAAAATTCATATAAATGGATGTATCACCTCATAATAAGCCTCTATATACCAAGAATATTGAGTTTTTAAAAAGTCAGCAACTGTACCTGTGTTTCTATACGTGAACGTCAGATGGCAGCTTCGATACGTGTCCACGGAGACCTTAGTGCTAGGCAACTGTACCTCTGTTTCTATACGTGAACGGCAGATTGCAGCTTCGATACGTGTCCACGGAGACCTTAGTGCTAGGCAACTGTACCTCTGTTTCTATACGTGAACGGCAGATTGCAGCTTCGATACGTGTCCACGGAGACCTTAGTGCTAGGCAACTGCACCTCTGTTTCTATACGTGAACGGCAGATTGCAGCTTCGATACGTGTCCACGGAGACCTTAGCGCTAGGCAACTGCACCTCTGTTTCTATACGTGAACGGCAGATTGCAGCTTCGATACGTGTCCACGGAGACCTTAGTGCTAGGCAACTGTACCTCTGTTTCTATACGTGAACGGCAGATTGCAGCTTCGATACGTGTCCACGGAGACCTTAGTGCTAGGCAACTGTACCTCTGTTTCTATACGTGAACGGCAGATTGCAGCTTCGATACGTGTCCACGGAGACCTTAGTGCTAGGCAACTGCACCTCTGTTTCTATACGTGAACGGCAGATTGCAGCTTCGATACGTATCCACGGAGACCTTAGTGCTAGGCAACTGCACCTCTGTTTCTATACGTGAACGGCAGATTGCAGCTTCAATACGTGTCCACGGAGACCTTAGTGCTAGGCAACTGTACCTCTGTTTCTATACGTGAACGGGAGATTGCAGCTTCGATACGTGTCCACGGAGACCTTAGTGCTAGGCAACTGCACCTCTGTTTCTATACGTGAACGTCAGATTGCAGCTTCGATACGTGTCCACGGAGACCTTAGTGCTAGGCAACTGCACCTCTGTTTCTATACGTGAACGGCAGATTGCAGCTTCGATACGTATCCACGGGGACCTTAGTGCTAGGGAACTGCACCTCTGTTTCTATACGTGAACGGCAGATTGCAGCTTCAATACGTGTCCACGGAGACCTTAGTGCTAGGCAGCTGTACCTCTGTTTCTATACGTGAACGGCAGATTGCAGCTTCGATACGTGTCCACGGAGATCTTAGTGCTAGGCAGCTATACCTGTTTCTATACGTCAACGGCAGATTGCAGCTTCGATACGTGTTCACGGAGACCTTAGTGCTAGGCAACTGTACCTGTGTTTCTATACGTGTCCACGGAGACCTTAGTGCTAGACAACTGTACCTCTGTTTCTATACGTGAACGGCAGATTGCAGCTTCAATACGTGTCCACGGAGACCTTAGTGCTAGTGCTAGGCAACTATACCTCTGTTTCTATACGTGAACGGCAGATTGCAGGTTCGATACGTGTCCACGGAGATCTTAGTGCTAGGCAACTATACCTGTTTCTATACGTGAACGGCAGATTGCAGCTTCGATACGTGTCCACGGAGACCTTAGTGCTAGGCAACTGTACCTGTGTTTCTATACGTGAACGTCAGATGGCAGCTTCGATACGTGTCCACGGAGACCTTAGTGTTAGGCAACTGTACCTCTGTTTCTATACGTGAACGGCAGATTGCAGCTTCGATACGTGTCCACGGAGACCTTTCGCTTCAGGTGACAAAATAACACTAGGCACTTGTGTGCCGTGGTGTAAGCCGCAATCACGGTATTGGTAGCGTGGATCTCCTTGGGGCTCTCCTCGGAGTTACCTCAACACCACGTACATGACCTGGTTCGTCACGGGTACGCAGGTCTGCACTACCACTTCCTCGGCGTTGAGCAGGCCCAGGAGGCGATCGTACCGGTACACCAGCTAGCACGTGGACATGTTATCGCGCTGTGGTGTTGCGTGTGCGAGGTATGGAAACTCAAGGACGCAAAACATGCACGACCGAGGGTTAAAAAGCAGAACAAGTAGTGACGTGGAGCGTTGTGATTGGTGTAAATAAGACGATCTCTGATAGGTGGACAAATTGAAATAACGTGATGTGATAGGCGAAAATAAAATCAAAGGTGATTGGATGAAAAATGACGAGAAGGAATTAGCGGTGAATTTGTGAACTAAGATGGCGAAGATTTTTTTTTTTAAAAAAAAGGATAATATAAGTACGGCAACTGTAACGGTTTACGGCAAACGCGCGCCGCGCAATGCGTCACGCCCGGGCAATAAAACAAAAATCATATTGAGCAAGATGCCCGGCGTGACGCATTGCGCGGCGCGCGTTTGCCGTAAACCGTTACAGTTGCCGTACGTATATTATCCTTTTTTTTTTAAAAAAAAAATCTTCGCCATCTTAGTTCACAAATTCACCGCTAATTCCTTCTCGTCATTTTTCATACAATCACCTTTGATTTTATTTTCGCCTATCACATCACGTTATTTCAATTTGTCCACCTATCAGAGATCGTCTTATTTACACCAATCACAACGCTCCACGTCACTACTTGTTCTGCTTTTTAACCCTCGGTCGTGCATGTTTTGCGTCCTTGAGTTTCCATACCTCGCACACGCAACACCACAGCGCGATAACATGTCCACGTGCTAGCTGGTGTACCGGTACGATCGCCTCCTGGGCCTGCTCAACGCCGAGGAAGTGGTAGTGCAGACCTGCGTACCCGTGACGAACCAGGTCATGTACGTGGTGTTGAGGTAACTCCGAGGAGAGCCCCAAGGAGATCCACGCTACCAATACCGTGATTGCGGCTTACACCACGGCACACAAGTGCCTAGTGTTATTTTGTCACCTGAAGCGAAAGGTCTCCGTGGACACGTATCGAAGCTGCAATCTGCCGTTCACGTATAGAAACAGAGGTACAGTTGCCTAACACTAAGGTCTCCGTGGACACGTATCGAAGCTGCCATCTGACGTTCACGTATAGAAACACAGGTACAGTTGCCTAGCACTAAGGTCTCCGTGGACACGTATCGAAGCTGCAATCTGCCGTTCACGTATAGAAACAGGTATAGTTGCCTAGCACTAAGATCTCCGTGGACACGTATCGAACCTGCAATCTGCCGTTCACGTATAGAAACAGAGGTATAGTTGCCTAGCACTAGCACTAAGGTCTCCGTGGACACGTATTGAAGCTGCAATCTGCCGTTCACGTATAGAAACAGAGGTACAGTTGTCTAGCACTAAGGTCTCCGTGGACACGTATAGAAACACAGGTACAGTTGCCTAGCACTAAGGTCTCCGTGAACACGTATCGAAGCTGCAATCTGCCGTTGACGTATAGAAACAGGTATAGCTGCCTAGCACTAAGATCTCCGTGGACACGTATCGAAGCTGCAATCTGCCGTTCACGTATAGAAACAGAGGTACAGCTGCCTAGCACTAAGGTCTCCGTGGACACGTATTGAAGCTGCAATCTGCCGTTCACGTATAGAAACAGAGGTGCAGTTCCCTAGCACTAAGGTCCCCGTGGATACGTATCGAAGCTGCAATCTGCCGTTCACGTATAGAAACAGAGGTGCAGTTGCCTAGCACTAAGGTCTCCGTGGACACGTATCGAAGCTGCAATCTGACGTTCACGTATAGAAACAGAGGTGCAGTTGCCTAGCACTAAGGTCTCCGTGGACACGTATCGAAGCTGCAATCTCCCGTTCACGTATAGAAACAGAGGTACAGTTGCCTAGCACTAAGGTCTCCGTGGACACGTATTGAAGCTGCAATCTGCCGTTCACGTATAGAAACAGAGGTGCAGTTGCCTAGCACTAAGGTCTCCGTGGATACGTATCGAAGCTGCAATCTGCCGTTCACGTATAGAAACAGAGGTGCAGTTGCCTAGCACTAAGGTCTCCGTGGACACGTATCGAAGCTGCAATCTGCCGTTCACGTATAGAAACAGAGGTACAGTTGCCTAGCACTAAGGTCTCCGTGGACACGTATCGAAGCTGCAATCTGCCGTTCACGTATAGAAACAGAGGTACAGTTGCCTAGCACTAAGGTCTCCGTGGACACGTATCGAAGCTGCAATCTGCCGTTCACGTATAGAAACAGAGGTGCAGTTGCCTAGCGCTAAGGTCTCCGTGGACACGTATCGAAGCTGCAATCTGCCGTTCACGTATAGAAACAGAGGTGCAGTTGCCTAGCACTAAGGTCTCCGTGGACACGTATCGAAGCTGCAATCTGCCGTTCACGTATAGAAACAGAGGTACAGTTGCCTAGCACTAAGGTCTCCGTGGACACGTATCGAAGCTGCAATCTGCCGTTCACGTATAGAAACAGAGGTACAGTTGCCTAGCACTAAGGTCTCCGTGGACACGTATCGAAGCTGCCATCTGACGTTCACGTATAGAAACACAGGTACAGTTGCTGACTTTTTAAAAACTCAATATTCTTGGTATATAGAGGCTTATTATGAGGTGATACATCCATTTATATGAATTTTCACGATCCACCACTGCACGATTTCTACCATCGCCAATAAAAATGCATTTAAAAGATTTTACCGCTGACGTACATCCGCTCTCAGGCTCTTTTTACACATAGATCAGCCACACACGTTCTCTGTACGTAAGGCTGCACATGGGAAATGACTGTTTGCAGACTTCAGTTATTCCTGATGTTATTAGTGCAAATATTAAAACTGAGTATCGTGTGTAGTGCTTTTGTGTTGTGCCAGTGCATACGTGTTATGTAAAATGTAAAGAATTAAATAAAAATCAGCAGATACTTCCTTTCTAAGGAGTAACACCAACTGTTGAATATAAATTCTCAAAGTGCTACGTTCGTACGACCTCTACCCTCTATATCTTATAGGTGAGTACGAAAGTATGTAGATCGCGTTAAAATACACAACTTATGTCATATACATCTTTATTGTTGAGTGAACCGTTTTCGAGATATTGCTTGTTATTTACTTAAATTTTCCAATAGTTATTTTCTCAAATGGGAATTCGTTATTCATTTTTTTTTGTCTTTGATATGCAAAGAGTATTAATCTGTGGCAAAAAGAATGGTACTGCACATAGCAACCAGCTATTAAGAGATATGTATGTGCTTAAAGGCTACTGTTTTTCTATATTCCCCTTGTAAATATATTTTCCCTACATCTACAACAAAATTAGCAATAAAATAGAGTTTGCAAATGTTTATCTCGATTAACATGAACTAGATGGGGAATAAGCGTTTGTAAAAATACTTTGTACAAGAGATGAGAAAAGTCATGTGAGTGTTACACATCAGATTTTTTTTATGTGTTTCAGTGGGTGAATAATAATTAGTTTTGTTGGTATCGTTATCACAGTACTGTTTCACTTGTGAAATCCCGTTCTCTTTGTATTAAAAAAAATGGCTCTAACGATTTTGATGAAAAATATCGTATGTTTAATATAATGTCGTGAGAAATGAAATGTATATCTCGAATTTTCTGGGAATGTCTCCAAAAGTATTCTTCATTGTGAACGTCTTTTTCATAACTGAAAAACCGTAAGAGATAGACAAAATTTTACTACACAATAAATGTAGATCGCGTTAAAATACACATCTTATGTAATATACATTTTTGTTGTTGAGTGAACCGTTTTCGAGATATTGTTTGTTAATTTTCCAATATTTATTTTCTCAAATGGGACTTCGTTATTCATTTTTTTTTTTGTCTTTGATATGCAAACAGTATTAATCTGTGGCAAAAAGAATGGTGTTGCACATAGCAACCAGCTATTAAGAGATATGTATGTGCTTAAAGGCTACTGTTTTTCTATATTCCCCTTGTAAATATATTTTCCCCTACATCTACAAGAAAATTAGCAATAAAATAGAGTTTGCAAATGTTTATCTCGATTAACATGAACTAGATGGAGCATAAGCGTTTGTAAAAATACTTTGTACAAGAGTAGAGAACGTCATGTGAGTGTTACACATGAGATTTTTTTTTTATACAAGAAAATTAGCAATAAAATAGATTTTGCAAATGTTTATCTCGATTAACATGAACTAGATGGGGAATAAGCGTTTGTAAAAATACTTTGTACAGGAGTTGAGAAAGTCATGTGAGTGTTACACATCAGATTTTTTTTGTTTGTTTCAGTGGTATCGTTATCACAGTACTGTTTCACTTGTGAAATCCCGTTCTCTTTGTATTAAAAAATGGCTCTAACGATTTTGATGAAAATATCATATATTTAAGATAATGTCGAGAGAAATGAAATGTATATCTCGAATTTTCTGGGAATGTCTCCAAAAGAATTCTTCATTGTGAACGACTTTTTCATAACTGATAAACCGTAAGAGATAGACAAAAGTTTGCTACACAAAAAATGTAGATCGCGTTAAAATACACAACTTATGCCATATACATTTATTTTGTTGAGTGAACCGTTTTTCGAGATATTGCTTGTTATTTCCTTTAAATTTTCCAATACTTATACTTTTTCTCAAATGCGTTATTCATTTTTACTTTCTCTACTACGTATAGTAAGTAGGGGAAGTATTGCATTCCACCCAAAAATTCGATACCGAGATTTCACTGCAAATACATGTTTTGAGAATCACTGAATCCAGAAAAAAAAAAGCATTTTTGGAAACATGTCCGTGTGTGTGTCTGTCTGTGTGTCTGTGTGTCTGTGTGTCTGTCTGTCTGTGCGTCTGTGTGTCTGTGAACAGCATAACTCAAAAACGAACAGTCGGATAAACACCAAACTTGGTATTTAGGTTCAGTATGCATAACTGGTAAACCATAAGAGATAGCCAAAATTTTACTACACAAAAAATGTAGATCGCGTTAAAATACACAATTTATGTCATATACATTTTTTTTTTAGTTGAGTGAACCATTTTCGAGATATTGCTTGTTATTTCCTTAAATTTTCCAATACTTATACTTTTTCTCAAATGCGTTATTCATTTTTACTTTCTCTACTACGTATAGTAAGTAGGGGAAGTATTGCATTCCACCCAAAAATTCGTTACCGAGATTTCACTGGAAATACATGTTTTCAGAATCTCTGAATCCAAAAAAAAAAAAAGCATTTTTGGAAACATGTCCGTGTGTGTGTCTGTCTGTGTGTCTGTGTGTCTGTGAACAGCATAACTCAAAAACGAACAGTCGGATAAACACCAAACTTGGTATTTAGGTTCAGTATCTTCCAGAGATGCGACACGAAGGTTTTCAAGAAAATCCCCCCACCCCAGACTACCCTTTACATGGAACATTTTTCGAAAATTTTAATTTTCTCAAAAACGGCTCTAACGATTTTGATTAAAACATCATATGTTTAAGATATTGTCATGTCAAATAAAATGTATATCTCGAATTTTCTGGGAATGTCTCCAAAAATATTCTTCATTGTGAACGACTTTTTTGCATAACTGGTAAACCATAAGAGATAGACAAAATTTTACTACACAAAAAATGTAGATCGCGTTAAAATACACAACTTATGTCATATACGTTTCTTTTGTTGAGTGAACCGTTTTCGAGATATTGCTTGTTATTTCCTTAAATTTTCCAATACTTATACTTTTTCTCAAATTCGTTTATTCATTTTTTTTATGTCCTGAACATGCAAACAGAATGGAATTCGCCACATAGCAACCAGCGTTAAAATATTTGACTATCGCTTAAAAGCTACCAATTAGATTGTACAAGAGTAGAGAAAGTCATGTGAGTGTAACACATCAGTTTTTTTTATACGCTACTATTTTAGTGTGTGTGTGTGTGCGCGCGCGCAAGTACGTGCCTAGGAACCGTGCGCCACAAGCCAAAACGACGACGTTATAGAAAAACTTTATCATTTGCCTACCGGCCAGGGACAACCGCTAAAAAACCTGAAAAAAGCTCTAAGAGTATTCTAACGCTTACCGATCTGGAAAACCCTTGAAAACAAGATAGTACACTTTTGAGATATTGCTTGTTATTTCCTTAAATTTTTCAATACTTTTTTACTTTCTCTACTACGTATAGTAAGTAGGGGAAGTATTGCATTCCGCCCAAAAATTCGATACCGAGATTTCACCGGAAATACACGTTTTGAGACCTCCTGAATCAAAAAAAAAAAAAGCATTTTTGGAAACATGTCCGTGTGTGTGTGCCTGTCTGTGTGTCTGTCTGTCTCTCTCTGTGTGTGTGTGTGTGTGTGTGTGTGTGTGTGTGTGTGTGTGCGCGCCAGTACGTGCCTAGTATCCGTGCGCCGACAAGGTAAAACTTCATCATTTGCCTACCGGGCAGGGACAACCGCTAAAAACCTGAGAAAACCTCCAAAATTAGAAACGCCTTCGTCAACCAGTACAGAAAACGCCTACCAACCAGGGATAACCTATGAAAAAGCAGAAAGAGCTTGCATTTGTTTACCATCCGCAGAAAACTCCCAAAAAAAAAAAAAAAACTAGTCATTTTAAAAAAAAAAGGAAAAAGACGAATAATATAAGTATGGTACAAACAGCTTGCATTCGTCTACCAACCAGAGAAAACCCCCGAAACACTAGTTATTTAAAATTGCTGATGAGTTCTGGATAGGCTTTTGCAAATGTTGTTGGTAGCAAAACTTGCCTTTTCCATCACCTCCAACATACCCCACTCCCACACCTTTTTTTCTTTCCACCAATCATAATCTCTCTTATTCTCGCCAATCAGCAACTTTCATTTGTTCCTTTCCACCAATAACATCACTTCTTATTCCCACCAATGACAACTTCACACGTCACTTTCTGTTATACTTTTTATCCCTCGTTCGCCATCTTTCCCCCTCTTTCAGACCCCAACCGCCGCACAGTCAACACCTCGCCGCTCCTTAACCTCAACTTCGTGCCTCCGCCATCTTATTTAGTTCACATTTTTACCACCGCGCCTCTCATCTCTCAACCAGATTGCCTGCAACAACAGATCTCGTTCATTCGCACCTCGACGGTTGCCTCGGCAGCAGCTACTGCCAACACCTACGTCGTACACGTTTTTGACCGCTTTCGACCGGCTATGAGAACCCTGCTCCTACGTACGCTAGCGACCATCACGATGGTCCAGTACCAGGTTTTTGGTATAGTTAAATTACGCCTCTGCAAAGGGTGTCTGTACCGCTTTAAAAACCTAGGTATATCAGTGCGTAGTGATGTTGGTTGATCTTAAAGCTGGTTAAGCATTTTCAAAAACAGTTTGCTTTTATTTTTCCGTCTCGCGTGCCGCGCTTTTGGTGACGCATCCACACCGGTAACAGGTAAGTAACACACGCATAATTATTTTTCGGACCTGCTTGGCGTAGGAATATATCCTTTCGTGTTTTGGTACTGTAACCTAAAACCTCCTTACCCACCTCTTGCGTCCGCCATCTTGTTTAGTTCTCACCGCATCTCCTTGTCGCAGACCCTCCGCCATTTTTAGTTCCCGCTATTTTAACCTCAAAATCTACTCTTCTAACCTCTTGCTACCGCCATCTTCTTTTAGTTCCCATTCTCACCACCGCGTCTCCTTACCCCCACCTCTTGCGACCGCCATGTTCACCACTAACCTCCAAATTTCCTCGTCCTTAAACCTCTTGTCTCAACCACCTTGTTTAGTTCCCATTTTCGCCACCGCATCTCATATCGCCCCATCTCTCTATCCACTCAAGAAAACTACCATCCAACGTTCAAAAAATTGCTGATCAGTTCACGACAGGCTTTTGCAAATCTTGTTGCTAGCAAAACTTACCTTTCCCATCACCTCCAACATACCCCACTCCTTTTTCTTTCCACCAATCATAACCTCTCTTATTCTTACCAATCAACAACTTTCATTTGCTCCTTTCCACCAATAACATCACTTCTTATTCCCACCAATCACAACTTCACACGTCACTTTCTGTTACACTTTTTATCCCTCGCTCCCCATCTTTTCCCTCTTTCAGTCCCGACCTCCGCACAGACAACACCTCGCCGCTGCTCACATCTCCGAACCAAATTGCCGGCGAGAACAGATCTTGTTTATTCACACCTCGACCGTTGACTCGACAGCAGCTACTGTCAACACCTACGTCGTACACGTTTTTGACCGCTTTCGACCGGCTATGAGAACCCTGCTCCTACGTACGCTAGCGACCATCACGATGGTCCAGTACCAGGTTTTTGGTATAGTTAAATTACGCCTCTGCAAAGGGTGTCTGTACCGCTTTAAAAACCTAGGTATATCAGTGCGTAGTGATGTTGGTTGATCTTAAAGCTGGTTAAGCATTTTCAAAAACAGTTTGCTTTTATTTTTCCGCCTCGCGTGCCGCGCTTTTGGTGACGCATCCACACCGGTAACAGATAAGTACCACACGCATAATTATTTTTCGGACCTGCTTGGCGTAGGAATATATCCTTTCGTGTTTTCGTACTGTAACCTCAAATCTCCTTACCCTCCTCTTGCGACCGCCATCTTGTTTAGTTCTCACCGCATCTCCTTGTCGCAGACCCTCCGCCATTTTTAGTTCCCACTATTTTAACCTCAAAATCTACTCTTCTAAAACTCTTGCTACCCCCATCTTCTTTTAGTTCCCATTCTCACCACTGCGTCTCCTTACCCCCACCTCTTGCGACCGCCGTGTTCACCACTAACCTCCAAATTTCCTCGTCCTTAAACCTCTTGTCTCAACAACCTTGTCTAGTTCCCATTTTCGCCACCGCATCTCATATCGCCCCCATCTCTCTATCCACTCAAGAAAACTACCATCCGACGTTCAAAAATTGCTGATCAGTTCAAGACAGGCTTTTGCAAATCTTGCTGCTAGCAAAACTCACCTTTCCCATCACCTCCAACATACCCCACTCCCACACCTTTTTCTTTCCACCAATCATAATCCCTCTTATTCTTACCAATCAACAACTCTCATTTGCTCCTTTCCACCAATAACATCACTTCTTATTCCCACCAATCACAACTTCACACGTCACTTTCCTTTACACTTTTTATCCCTCGCTCCCCATCTTTTCCCCCATTTCAGTACCGACCTCCGCACAGACAACACCTCGCCACCCAGCTCCTCTCCATCACGCGACCTCCATACTCCTCCATCTCCCTTCCTCCATCTCCCACCCCAAATTAACGAACCAATCAAAACACTACACGTCACTTCCTCAATTCTTTCAACTCGTCCCGGATGAGCCAACCGATTTAACGATAATCCTAACGCTCAGGGCGCTTTTCAAACTTACCGCCGCCGCCGTCGCACGCACCGACACTAGCGACACTAGCGCCCCTAGCGGCAGGATTATCGTTAAAACAATTGGCTCATCCGGGACTATTACTACTCACACACATACTCACTCTCACTCTCTCCCTCTCTCTCACACACACACGGACAGATATTTTCAAAACATGCTTTTATGGATTCAGGGAGTCTGAAAAGAGATATTTTCGGTGAAATATCGATAACGACTTTTTGGGTGGAATGCAACACCTTTCCATATTTACTATGTACGTGGTAGAGATTGTAAAAATTACTCAACCATTCCAACCGATGATTGTTCCACCACGGAAGCGTACTTATAGGCTATGGAACTTCTAATCTTGGAAAACTGAAGGGGGAATTTGAGTTCCGGTTTAAAAGGCTACCCTATGAAATGTCGCGCAGCAGGTGGTCTTATATATTTTAGCTTCGATTGTTACATCGTTCTAACAGAATACTATTTGTGTAATACTTTTTTACCTTCTCTACTACATATAGTAAGTAGGGGAAGTATTGTATTCCACCCAAAAATTCGATACCGATATTTCACCGGAAATATATGTTTTGAGACCCCCTGAATACAAAAAAAAGCATTTTTGGAAACATATCCGTGTGTGTGTCTGTGTGTCTGTCTGTGTGTCTATGAACAGCATAACTCAGAAACGAACAGTCGGATAAACACCAAACTTGGTATTTAGGTTCGGTATCTTCTGTGATGCGACACGAAGGTTTTCAAGAAAATACCCCATCCCAGATTAACCTTTACATGGAACATTTTTTGAAAACCTTAATTTTCTCAAAAATGGCTCTAAGGATTTTGATTAAAATATCATATGTTTAACATATTTTCATGACAAATGAATTGTATATCTCGAATTTTTTTGGGAATGTCTCCAAAAGTATTCTTCATTGTGAACGACTTTTGCATAACCGTAAACCATAAGAGATAGACAAAATTTTACTACACAAAAAACGTAGGTCGTGTTAAAATACACAATTTATGTCATATACATTTTTTATGTTGAGTGAACCATTTTCGAGATATTGCTTGTTATTCCCTTAAATTTTCCAATACTTATGCTTTTTTTCAAATGGGAATTCGTTATTCAGTTTTGTTATGTTCTGGACATGGAAAGAGAATGGAAAGCTCCACGTAGCAACTAGCACTTAAAAGATTTGACTATCGCTTAAAGTCTACCAATCCCCCTTGCACCTACAAGAAAATTAGCAATAAGATATAACATCTCGATTAACATGAAGCATATGGAGAATAAGCGTTTGTAAAAATCGTTTGTACAAGAGTAGAGAAAGTCATGTGCGTGTAACACATCAGATATTTTTTTTATTTACGGAGGCTTTTAACTACTATGGTCCTTAGCGTCACATTCTATATTGGGCGTGAAAGACCGGTAACTTTGCTCAGAGGTCTCTTTATCGGGCTTGAGGTTCTTTTACTGCTTGTGTATTACTAATTCCATACTTCATATAGTATTAATATGAATACTAATGTACTATTTCGTAATACGTCAATAAATAATAATTCTGTGACTTTGTCCAGTTTTTCAGCTGTTAATTCTCTCAGTTCTATAGTCACTCTTTTAATCTAGTTCAACTTTCACTGGGACTACATTTTTGTTCACATTGTCACTTGTGAACTACTTCAATTTCCGGCACTTCACTTTCTTTTACGGATGGTTCACTCGCTTGGGAGTCAAACGCAAGATTCCTGTAATCTGTCGCTACGCAGTAGCACTCGTTGACGTCACTCGTTCGGAGAACCGCACTTGATGTTGCAGCCGGAACGCGCTCACCAAGTCGCTTACTCACTCCCTAACCGACTTAACTAATTCTTCTCATGAGAACTTTCGTTTATATAGCCTATGAAATCTTGCACAGAACATTTTTAGAGCTGTCTGGACACACGTTCTGGAGGCGGGGAAAGAAAGTTCCTTAAGATTCTGTTATCTGCGCTTCTGGTGTTTGAGCAAGGCAGCAAGAGCGCGATTTATCTTTGTTTATTTTTGACTGCCTGTCGTCGACTTCCTGATAACCTTGGGCTAGAGCCGCTACGCCACAACAACAACAATAACAACCATAATAATAATAATAATAATACGTACCGTCCTTTATAAATCACACATATACAAGTGGTTAGAGTGACTGGTTTCTATTAAGAGGCTTCGAGTTCGAATTTGCTCCGGTCCGCAGGCTTTATATATATAACACATACTGTACATTTTATATGCATTTACGGAGCTACAAATCATAACTGATAAAAATGTGCATCATCCCTGAAACCTCTGTAACACACAACCAACATTACTGACTTACCATACAGAATTACGAGGTATAATCAGTAAATGGACGGGGTTTCGGCAACATCATGCATATTATGAAACTCTCTATATATAAGCGTTTATAATCATAAAATAATATTAAAATCCATCGTTTATATTTCTATGTGTAATGACGTTGTTGTTAGTCTTTGTCTAACGGTAACCTGTAATCGTTAAGCGCTATATAATAATATATAAAATACTTTCGTAAATAAATAATTTATCTTCTACTTTAACTGATTATCCTTCTCTCTATAGCGCTTACACTCCCAAGGACTTATAAGCCAATGCCTTGGGTCAATAACCTGTCGAGGAGCAAGCAAACTCTGGATCATAGCAAAGCCAGGATGGGTGATTATCCCAGTACCTGGTATGGCGGTGAAGAAGAAGGAAATAAAACTGTTGGTGAAAGGGATGATAGGAAAGTTCGCGGATCAAATTGTTCAACCCAGCATGCGTCTAACGACTGAGAAAAATCGCGAAATATCCTTCGGTCTGAATGGTCAGCCTCGGAGGTTTAAGTCGTCCTCCGTGGACTAGTGGTACCGTGCTAGCCTCCAGTTCCCAAGGTCGCGGGTTCAAACCCGGTGGAGGGCGATGAATTTTTTTCGGGCGTAAAACTCCTTAGCATGACTTCCTTCGGAAGGGAAGGACAGCCGGTGGTTCCGTGTCGTAGATTTAGGGCACGTAAAAGAACCTCAAGCCTGATAAGAGGCCTCTGAGCAAAAGTTTCGGTCTTTCACGCCCAGTATAGAATGGGAGGCTAGGAACCATAGTAGTTAAAGCGCGTCCATAAATAAAACCCAATTTAATTTTTTTTCGGAGGTTTAAACCCTGGAGCTCCCGAATGCGGGCCACATACCTTACCTTCTGAACCATCCCGCTCGGTCTTAATTTAATTACCTAAGCTACGAGAACAACCATATTTTATGGCATTTGCAAACACATCGAAATCAGTTCGAACTGCATATGATAAACTATTTAAACCCTGACAAAGTTAAGGAGACACACTGGTACCAAACTGGTAAAAAATATAATTTTTTTCAGAAAAAATATTTTTAAAAGAAACATACCTTCAGCACATCTTGAATACACTCCGTAAATCTAACTTTTGAAATTCGTCGTAAATTGGTGTAATCCAAATTGATAAGTGAAGAACAATACCTCCAACAATTGTGTTCCCAAACTTTAAATAGCTTTTTCTCCATAGAGATTTTTTTTCTTTGAGGTACACGTTGTTTTCAGTAAATATAAATGAATCAAGCTGAAATTTTCAGAACATGTATAATATATCTCATTAAAGAAGACTGTATATTGTTTCTGTTACTTTTATTATACAAATGTTTATATCTTTGTAAATTTTTTTTTCTAAATACAAAAAATCGTATTTGTAATAAATATTAATATTTTGGAAAACAAATACACAAGTTTATTCCATAGAAGTAGAAGAACTATCATATCGAATTTCATGCCTCTGTTAATTTTAAATTGCAAAAAAGTGTAATTGAATGCTTTTAATTACAAGACTATTCAATCTAGAGCAATTCAGCTTGCACCATGGCAGGTGAAATTTAGCCCAAAAATTGCATTAAAATTGGTTGATTAGACAAGAAGGTCCATTTGGTACCGCAGTGTCCCCTTAAGCAAATTAACATTCAATTCCAAAATTAAAAGTAGTTTCAATGCTCCTTGCTGTTACATTTAAAGAATACATCATCCTGAGCAGAAATTCTGAAAAATCGCTGGATCTCATTATTCGTAAAGCACGGTAATTTTTCCAGCCTCCCTGCTTAAGCTAAGGTTCCGGACAAAGCAACGTTCTGATCCAGGCAGGCGTTTCCGGGTGAAAATTAAAGCGAGATCTGAAGGGAGGGTGATTGTTTAATGAAGCGCTAAGGCGCGCCGTAGCCGATCTCTGACTTCACATCATAAATCACCTCGTGACTTATCAAGATGGCTGTCCCCTACAGCATTTCTCGTCAGCTTTGCCTCATCCCCAGATTATTTTCTTTGTCTTTCGTCTCATTGTTGCTATTCGTCACAGGACCAACTCTTGTCAAAGCCAGGTTACTGATCATGATCAGTATTGTACCCGATCATCAGTTTACCTTACATTCCAAATTGATATTCTTGTCATCATGTTTTCTTTTTGTTGTATTGAACGCATTGGGTGCCATCTCAGACTCAAAATATATTTACATTCATATTTTCTCTACCACGCACCTAGTAAAGAGAGGATGTATTGTATTCCATCCAAGAGTCCATAAATATATTTCACAGACATTCATGTTTTGAGGCCCCTGAATTAAAAAGAACTGCTTTTTGTACTATTACCCATAGTAAATGAAGTATATTGCATTCCACCAAAAATTCAACACCAATATTTCACCGAAAATACATGTTTTTAGTATCCCTGAATCCTAAACGAACATTTTTACTTTCTCTACTACGTATAGTAAGTAGGGGAAGTAAATGTATTTCACCCAAAATTTCGATACGAAGATTTCACCGGAAATACATGTGTTGAGGTACCCTGAATTCAAATAAAGCATTTTTGGAAATATGTCCGTGTGTGTGACTGTGTGTCTGTAAATCTGTTAACAGCATTACTCAAAAATGAAAAATCTGATAAACACCAAACTTGGTATTTGAGTTTAGCAGCTTACATGAATGTGACACATAGATTTTCAAGAAAATTTCCCCAACCCACACTACCCTTTACACGTAACATGTTTCGAAAATATTGATTTTTTCAAAGATGCTCTAACAGTTTTGATTAAAATATCATATGTATGATATTTGTATGACAAATGAAATGTATATCTTGAATTTTCTGGAGATGTCCCCATAAGTCCTCTTCATTCTGAATGACTGTTGCATAACAGTAGGATATATAGGAGAGATCGAGCGCAGTTTTTTGCGTTTATATGGGAAAGGATAGGGAAAACGAGGCTAGATGCGACGGTTCAAGGAGGAAAATGCGTTTATATGGGCGAGATAGGGAATACGAGGACTGACGCTAGGCTAGACAGTGGTAGGAGGGGGAGTGCGCTTTATATGAGACAGATAGGGAATACGTGGAGAGGTGCTAGGCTAGACAGATGCTGAGTAGAGTATAGTTTATGTGAGAGGTATAGGAAAACGAGGGGAGGTGTTAGACTAGACAGAGGCTTGAAACGTAGTGCATGGTTTATATGAGTGGTATAGGAAAACGAGGAGAGGAGTTAGACTAGACAGAGGTCGAGGAGCAGAGTATGGTTTATGTGAGAGATATAGGAAAACGAGGAAAGGTGTTAGGCTAGACAGAAGTCGAGGAGTAGAGTATGGTTTATATGAGAGGTATAGGAACAGGAGAAGAGGTGTTAGGCTAGACAGGTAGTGTAGCAGTAGGAATATGGACTTATATACAGGAGAGATAGGGAATACCAGGGCTGATGGTAGGCTAGTCAGATGCTAAAGGAGGGAGGGATATGCTTTATACGAGAGAGATAGGGAATACAAGGAAAGATGCTATACTAAACAGGACTTGAAGGGTAGAATATGAGCGATATAGCAAACCGAGGAGAGGTATTAGGATAGGAGTTTTGAATGATGGAGTAGGCGTTTATATGCGAGAGATAGGGAATACGAGGGTCGATGCTAGGCTAGACAGTGGTAGGAGGGGGAGTGCGGTTTATATGAGAAAGATAGGGAATACGAGGGGAGGTGCTAGTCTAGACATGGTTTGAGGATTAGAGTATACGTTTATATGGGAGGTATAGGAAAACGAGGAGAGGTGTTAGGCTAGACAGATGCTGAGTAATGTATGGTTTATATGAGTGGTATAGGAAAACGAGGAGAGGAGTTAGACTAGACAGAGGTCGAGGAGCAGAGTATGGTTTATGTGAGAGTCATGGGTAAACGAGAGAGGCGTTAGACTAGACAGAGCTAGAGGAATAGAGTATGGTTTATATGAGAGGTATAGGAACAGGAGAAGAGGTGTTAGGCTAGACAGGTAGTGTAGCAGTAGGAATATGGACTTATATACAGGAGAGATAGGGAATAGGAGGGCTAGACTTGAAAGCGACTTTAGACGTGAACTTAGTGGAAAACTGTTTCATGTCAATGTTAGAACGCTAATTCTAGACATGCCCATCACGTAACCTATTCAGGGAAAAGGTGACTCGTTCAGGGGAAAAAGGTGACTGCTCAGGGAAAAAGGAGGCCCACAAAGGGAAAAAGTTGACTAGCAAAGGGAAAAACCGTGACCAGCAAAGGGAAAAATGTCACCAGCAAAGGGAAAAAAAGGCGACCACCAAAGGGAAAAAGGTGACCTGCAACGGGAAAAGCTAACCCACTAACACTAACAGGTAAGTAATTCAGGTAGTATCACAGGAGGCTAGATTCCAGAGTTGGGTATAGCATAGTTTCATATTTCAAGGTAATTCAGAGGGTATCGTAGGTGTTTAGGATAATTCAAGTAACATAGGTGTTTAGAGTAATTAAGCAAGCATTACAGGAGGGTAGGTTCCAGGGGTTGGTTATAACCTAGCTTCGTATTTCACAGATAGTTCAGGTAATATCGTAAGTATTTGAGGTAATCGACAGAGCTTCACAGATATTATTGATAATTTCGATCAGAGATTTGTATCACTTCTATTTAAGGTAAATGCAGATGATTCAGGTTGTATCAATGGTATTTGAGTCATTTTAACAGGTAATTCAGATAGCATCACAGGTGCTCGTGCTAATTTAGAGCAGGAATTCGTATCAGAGCTATTTAATGTAATTTCACACGATTCGGGTAGTATCACAGGTATTTAAATCATTTTCATAGCCAATTCAGCTAGTATCGTGAGCATTTAAGCTAATTCAGCTAGTATCACAGGAGGCTAGATTCCAGAGGCTAACTGCATCATAGCTATGCATGATTTCACAGCTAATTCAGCTAGTATCGTAGGTATTTAGGCTAATTCAGGTAGTATCACAGGAGGTTAGATTCCAGGGTTGGGTATAGCATAGTTTCATATTTCAAGGTAATTCAGAGGGTATCGTAGGTATTTAGGATAATTCAAGTAACATAGATGCTTAGAGTAATTAAGCAAGCATTACAGGAGGGTAGGTTCCAGGGGTTGGTTATAGCCTAGTTTCGTATTTTACAGATAGTTCAGGTAATATCATAAGTATTTGGATAATCAGCATAGTTTCACAGATGCTCGTAATAATTTCGATCAGAGATTTTGTATCACGGCTATTTAAGGTAAATGCAGCTGATTCAGGTTGTATCAATGGTATTTGAGTCATTTTAATAGCCAATTCTGATAGTATCACAGGTGCTCGTACTAATTTAGAGCAGGAATTCGTATCTGAGCTATTTAATGTAATTTCACACGATTCGGGTAGTATCACAGGTATTTAAGTCATTTTAACAGGCAATTCAACTAGTATCACAGGTACTCATGGTAATATAGAGAGTAATTCGATTATAAAACTTTTCTCATCCAACGTTACAACAATTTATATACTTTTTTCTAAATCTTACAAACTTATTATATGTTAAACACTTATTGTACGATGCGGAGAGGGATAAACTGCATATTGGTTCACAAATTGAAAAGCTTTACGTCAACATACCTTTATTTTAGTTCGTTATAGATGTCTCTCCCCTTTTATCTAGGCTTGAAACTAGCACTAGGATTGCTCCTAATGGCAGGGTTACCACCTTCCCTTCCATCTTCTTCTTTCTTCATCAGGCGTCAGCTATCTGCATATACAGCACACAGATACCTTCTTTTTTAAGATTGTAGACTCACTAGAAAATCTTTATCTTTAACTTACATTCTTTTAAGCACTGTTTGTAATGGCGTAATGTCCATACGCATATGTTGTTATCCCATCCTCAGCAATAATTCTTTTATCATCAAACGGAGTCAATGCAATTTTATTCACTTGTACTGTAGCAAGGGCATGCTTTCGTGATAGGATCAGATTCATAGGTGTTCTGATGATTTCACTGGTTTTAAGACAGTCTGTATAGCTGTCAAACGAAATGTACTGCTTAATAGCGCTACGTTTTATACCTTTAATCTTTTTTATCATTGACCCTTGAATATCTAAGGCATACATCTTAGGACGTAGTCCAACAAAGCGTAGGATGATTTTGCTATTAGCCTCATCTTTAAATTTTCCCAATACCTTCTTGTTCTGAGTAGAGTAACATATATGGTTGGCAGGGTAATCAGCTGTATCGAGATGTTCAAGAAAACGTAGCTTGTCCTGGTACACATCTTCAGTTGTTACACGATGAATGAACGAATCAGTGTCCATATACATAAGCTTCAGGTTTTCAGCTCCATAATAAGGCAACAAAACGTCGTAATGATAGTTATACATTAATGTCTTGGAGATGTCCAACACACTCATACCAATGTATATAGGCTTGTTGAATACAATCTGACGAGAGGCCATATGTACAGCAGCTAGATTATCAGCATATATCGTCCTGTCGATAAACGTAGGCTTGGCGATCAGCTTCTCTAGAGTTTTTTCATTGGTCACCAGTCGTATATCCATACGATTACGCAGGTTCTCCATAGTTTTTCCAAACATAGCGTTGTTAAAGAGTTTGTAGAGATCCTTCTCGAAATCATTTGCAGCTTGTTGTCGTAGCCTGTTGTTAAATTCCACATAAGGTTTCAACCACTGAGACTGTCGGAATTGTAGCACACGATGGATTTTTGTTAGTCGTAGTCCATGACTAAGAGCTTGCTTCAAAGCCATGTAATGCACTACATACTTCTTTCGAGGTCCAAGATGAGGTATCAGTTTCTTTGTAGATGATTCCAATGGTTTCATACACTCTGGCAGGAAAGGTAGATCGTTGTGTAGATCGTGAAGTTCTGCAGGATACTCGATGTCGACTTCTAATATGTACCCATGAGGATCATCTTCTTGTAGTGTTTCTAAGTTGATTTCTTCAGCTGACACCCACTGAAATCCACCAAAAGGAAGGGCGTGACACATTGCCCACCCATATTGGTTATTTGCGTCCTCGTATGTGATAAATTGGGTTGGTCTCGTCGGATCAAACTTCTCCATATAAGTGTTATTAGCCTCAGCATACCGATGAGAAACTTGGCATAAACCTCCTCTTATACCTGATTCCACCATGAGTAGTTGATCATAATCTTGTAACAGTTCCAGCTTAATTCCAGTATACAGCAACATGGCGTCCCATGTAAGACCTGGAGAGGTAAAATAATGGGCAGGATCAACTTTGTGTGTTTTAAGGGTTTGCTCTCTGAACGTCTCAAAGACATCAGCTAGAAGAAGTACATCCGAAGTTAAGTAGAGATCGCTGTACTCTCCCAGGTTTCTCACATTAAACAGCTCCCATACATTTCTAGCATGATCGTAGTCAGCATCAGTAATTTCTTCTTCATTTAATCTATTGTAGAAGGAGTCCTTAGGAGGCAAGTAGGTCTCGTTCAGGGCATCCCATGACGTAACAAAATCATATGGAAATACGCCCTTACGGGTCATCAACTTCAATTTGTCTTCTCCAAAGTACTTTAGTGTTTCAGGATATGAGGTTAGATTTTTTACCAACTTATCCAAGCTTGTACTGAGGAATCGGAAGCTATCCACAAATCGAAGCTTTATATCTCCTACATACTTGGTGAATGAGATATAGCTTTCTTCAGAGTTAGGAATTACCTCCACACGTTCACTTGTACAACCCAGCTCCTTAACAATGAAATGAGAGTCATAACCGCTAAGGTTATGCATGAAGACTGGTATATATTTAGGTGTTTTACAGGCTAAATTACATTCATTATGAAGACTTCCACGATATTCACCGCTGATGTGATCATGGTCGCGTACTTTATAGTTCTCTTCTGTAAAGGGTTTTCTACACAAGTAGCATGTCGTAGAAGACTCAAAATCCTTTTGCTGTTGATCCGTAAGTTTCAGAGGCTTAGCAGATTTGTATACGGCATCAATCATTTTTGCAAGAGATGTAAGGTACAGCATAAACGTCTGAGCAGCATCAGCACCACGATACACATAGGGATGCTTAGGAAGATCAGTTTCGAGACGTTCAACACTGGATGTAGGTTTCACGTAAACACAGAAGCTCATTGGTGTGTGCTCTTGATAAGGTGTTGTATAGGAAGTTTCAGGATTGGGTGTACACGTATGGCATGGAGTGAGAATACTCTCAAAATCCGCATAGATGACATAAGGTACTTTCAGCATCCTCTCAACATTTTTAAACTGTACAATTGATTTCTCCTTGGTAGGCATAACTACCCTTGCAACACCATGTTGAATACAGACGGCTGCATGTTCTTGTAGTTTTTCCTGTCCACTTCGTCCATATCGATCATCAAAATGTGTAAAGCAGCGCTTACAAGTATAAACCCGTCCATTATGGTTAGTTTTCTGGCGTCGAACGAGTTTCTCAAAATTCCTTATATATACGTAGTGATGTTTTCCACTGCTATCATTCAATAGTAGCAGGTCGCGATGTTCAGGTAGTTCAATATCAGCAACCTTTATCGGATACACTTCATGCTTCTCATCCAACCCGAAAACGTTAATAGACATATTGTTAAACTTCTCAAATTTAGGTATTTGAGAAAGTGGAGTAGGGTAGGAAACACAGCTGAAGTCGTACTTGTCTTGAAGTTGTTTGTATTTGCTCACACGTTGCGCATCCTTCCCTATGAATTTAGCTAATATAGAGTACATGAAACATTTATCGTCGGTAAAGTTCTGAATGTTTATACACGCTTCTTTAGCTCCGACAGATGACGGTAGTGGTATGTAGCTACTTCCTCGTAACGGGTTGTACTTGTTGATACGAAGTCGAACTCCTTCCACAGCAAGCAAAGCCCAGCTGCTACCCTTAAGCTGAGACTCCTCCATTTCAGTCACCAATTTCTTGAATTTCACTTCCATCGTTGACTCCAGATCAGTTTCCAGGAAAACAGCTTGATTCCGTGTTTTAAATGTTTTGTCACAGGTTTCTCCAATACTGTTAACAAATCGACACTCAGCCAGCAGATTAATTTTAACACTCTTATGAATGCTAAGCTCTTTATGCACAGCCCGGATTATACGTTGTTTTGCCTCTTGCAGATACATATTTAGGTCCTTAGCTGATTCGCATCGTATAAAATACGATTTCAATCGTCCTTCGAATGAAGTTTCGTATTCTTTCATATCACAGTCCTCCATTGTTGACAGTAACTGATGTTTAGTTGGCTCCAATCTTCTTTTCTTCTGAGGGCTGCTTATTTCACATATATCTTCGTGTCGCTGTCCCTTATAACAATCTTTGAAGGTTACATTACAATGTTTACATTTGAAGAGCTTCTTGCAGCTCATCTCGTGTCTTCTCTTGTCATAACCTCGGAGGAACTTCTTCCCACATTTTCCGCATGCATATCCAGTAGCGCTTGGAATAATATCCTTATACGCTGAGTTATTCATCTTTATTCTTGATGTAATAACGTATTAATCACTGATCAATGAAATGTAGACCTCTTCACCTTGACACCACTTTAGAAAGCTGATTATTCTTGGAGAGAACACGATGTTAACACCTCAAGACTAATTAGCACAATGAAGTCCAATGCCCTAGATCACCATATTTATAGAGGGAGCACGAACCTTTTAGATCAATCATAAACTCGCTCCATAACCACCTGACATGATCGCTCAACGTGTACTAACCCCCCCAGCCATATAACCTCAAGTCTAGAGACAGGATGTTTATGACGTCACACCCAGAGACAGGATGTCTGGCAGCATCAAACACGTTTAAACTCGTCTCATAACTACCTGCTTATGCTGTCACACCAGCAAGAGAAGTATTCCCACACGCTCATTCAGACATATATTTCAAATTCAAGCCCACCACCACCACCATCACCACCTATTGTACCAAGGTTAATTCAAGCTGTATTATCACAATACTTAAAAGTAAAAGCTTAAAAGGAAACCTAGAAGATTTTCCCCCTTATTTACTTAATTATTTCATGTTTTTATTCCCTTTTCAATTCTTCCTTTCCATCTTCTCACAGAAAGACCATTACATTTCACTACAATCATGAGAAAAGCAATTTTTCCAGAGTTACACAGATTCTAAGCTTCTAAATCGAACCCGGTAATACTTTTAATAAATGTATTTTAGCTCCCCAATATCAGCATCTACCATTTAATCTTTACTCGAACCTGATATGATCCATAAGCTTGAAGATATATGAAATCACCCTTCGGGATTCGATCTGAGTACTTTAAAGTAATATTTGTCACGATAACGATATTTAAGGACTAGATACTCTGTTTGCGTTTACCTTGACATGTTTATCTAAATTAAATTACGAGCTATTAAATTTTTGCAAGTAAATTTCATTGAATCGGTATTCGAACCCAGAACACCAGGAACAAGATAATTTATAATATTAGTCTGACATGTTAAACAAAGTTGTATGCAGTTACATCATCGATCTAAGTGATATATTCTAGTGTACAGAGGAAAATTAAGAAAGTCATTAAAAAATCGGGAATCGAACCAAGCACAACTGATTGGCAATTATATACAGCATTAATCACCCAGTACAGAACCTATCAATCATGCTTTGCTGCACTCCTCTACCTCACTTAGTTCCCGAGATAATGAAAATTTAAAAATTAAGGATCGAACCCAGGACGTCAGGTATCTAACTACACATTTACAAGATACTACCTAATAACATAAACACAATAAAGTTTATTTGGCGTCTTTATCTTAATTGGTTTAGGAGTTATTAAATTTATAAGTAAATTCCATCGAATCAGTATTCGAACCCAGAACACCAAGAACAAAATAATTTATAATATGAGTTTGGTATGCTTAAAGGTGCTGTATGTAGTTACAGCATCAATCTAACTGATATTTTCTAGAGTATAGAGTAAAATTAAGGAAGTCATTAAAAAATCGGGATTCGAACTAGAGACAACCGATTAAAAATTATATACAGTATTAACTACACATTATAACAGCTATCAAACATGCTTTGGTCCATTCCTCTAGCTTTCTTAGTTTCCGAGATAATAAGGTTTTTAAAATTAAGGATCGAACCCAGGACACCAGGTACCAAAATATACATCCACAAGAAACTACCTAATGACATTAATGTAATAAAGTTTATTTGGCGTCTTTATCTTAATTAGTCTCCGAGTTATTAGAAGATGAATTTGCATTCACTCCTAGGATTCGAACCCAGGCATCCCGGTCAACTTGGAACAAGGTCCTAATGACGCGGCGCATTCCAAAGAATTGATTAGTTTTTATCCCAATGTTCTATCTCTTGTCATTCAGGAGATATAAGCGATTAAACAGTAGAGATAATATGGGCGGAGCTTGCCGGCATAGATCAAAAGAACTTTATCAGATGTCGGCATCTCTCTGTGCGCTCAAACATACATATTATCTCTACTGTTTAATCGCTTATATCTCCTGAATGACAAGAGATAGAACATTGGGATAAAAACTAATCAATTCTTTGGAATGCGCCGCGTCATTAGGACCTTGTTCCAAGTTGACCGGGATGCCTGGGTTCGAATCCTAGGAGTGAATGCAAATTCATCTTCTAATAACTCGGAGACTAATTAAGATAAAGACGCCAAATAAACTTTATTACATTAATGTCATTAGGTAGTTTCTTGTGGATGTATATTTTGGTACCTGGTGTCCTGGGTTCGATCCTTAATTTTAAAAACCTTATTATCTCGGAAACTAAGAAAGCTAGAGGAATGGACCAAAGCATGTTTGATAGCTGTTATAATGTGTAGTTAATACTGTATATAATTTTTAATCGGTTGTCTCTAGTTCGAATCCCGATTTTTTAATGACTTCCTTAATTTTACTCTATACTCTAGAAAATATCAGTTAGATTGATGCTGTAACTACATACAGCACCTTTAAGCATACCAAACTCATATTATAAATTATTTTGTTCTTGGTGTTCTGGGTTCGAATACTGATTCGATGGAATTTACTTATAAATTTAATAACTCCTAAACCAATTAAGATAAAGACGCCAAATAAACTTTATTGTGTTTATGTTATTAGGTAGTATCTTGTAAATGTGTAGTTAGATACCTGACGTCCTGGGTTCGATCCTTAATTTTTAAATTTTCATTATCTCGGGAACTAAGTGAGGTAGAGGAGTGCAGCAAAGCATGATTGATAGGTTCTGTACTGGGTGATTAATGCTGTATATAATTGCCAATCAGTTGTGCTTGGTTCGATTCCCGATTTTTTAATGACTTTCTTAATTTTCCTCTGTACACTAGAATATATCACTTAGATCGATGATGTAACTGCATACAACTTTGTTTAACATGTCAGACTAATATTATAAATTATCTTGTTCCTGGTGTTCTGGGTTCGAATACCGATTCAATGAAATTTACTTGCAAAAATTTAATAGCTCGTAATTTAATTTAGATAAACATGTCAAGGTAAACGCAAACAGAGTATCTAGTCCTTAAATATCGTTATCGTGACAAATATTACTTTAAAGTACTCAGATCGAATCCCGAAGGGTGATTTCATATATCTTCAAGCTTATGGATCATATCAGGTTCGAGTAAAGATTAAATGGTAGATGCTGATATTGGGGAGCTAAAATACATTTATTAAAAGTATTACCGGGTTCGATTTAGAAGCTTAGAATCTGTGTAACTCTGGAAAAATTGCTTTTCTCATGATTGTAGTGAAATGTAATGGTCTTTCTGTGAGAAGATGGAAAGGAAGAATTGAAAAGGGAATAAAAACATGAAATAATTAAGTAAATAAGGGGGAAAATCTTCTAGGTTTCCTTTTAAGCTTTTACTTTTAAGTATTGTGATAATACAGCTTGAATTAACCTTGGTACAATAGGTGGTGATGGTGGTGGTGGTGGGCTTGAATTTGAAATATATGTCTGAATGAGCGTGTGGGAATACTTCTCTTGCTGGTGTGACAGCATAAGCAGGTAGTTATGAGACGAGTTTAAACGTGTTTGATGCTGCCAGACATCCTGTCTCTGGGTGTGACGTCATAAACATCCTGTCTCTAGACTTGAGGTTATATGGCTGGGGGGGTTAGTACACGTTGAGCGATCATGTCAGGTGGTTATGGAGCGAGTTTATGATTGATCTAAAAGGTTCGTGCTCCCTCTATAAATATGGTGATCTAGGGCATTGGACTTCATTGTGCTAATTAGTCTTGAGGTGTTAACATCGTGTTCTCTCCAAGAATAATCAGCTTTCTAAAGTGGTGTCAAGGTGAAGAGGTCTACATTTCATTGATCAGTGATTAATACGTTATTACATCAAGAATAAAGATGAATAACTCAGCGTATAAGGATATTATTCCAAGCGCTACTGGATATGCATGCGGAAAATGTGGGAAGAAGTTCCTCCGAGGTTATGACAAGAGAAGACACGAGATGAGCTGCAAGAAGCTCTTCAAATGTAAACATTGTAATGTAACCTTCAAAGATTGTTATAAGGGACAGCGACACGAAGATATATGTGAAATAAGCAGCCCTCAGAAGAAAAGAAGATTGGAGCCAACTAAACATCAGTTACTGTCAACAATGGAGGACTGTGATATGAAAGAATACGAAACTTCATTCGAAGGACGATTGAAATCGTATTTTATACGATGCGAATCAGCTAAGGACCTAAATATGTATCTGCAAGAGGCAAAACAACGTATAATCCGGGCTGTGCATAAAGAGCTTAGCATTCATAAGAGTGTTAAAATTAATCTGCTGGCTGAGTGTCGATTTGTTAACAGTATTGGAGAAACCTGTGACAAAACATTTAAAACACGGAATCAAGCTGTTTTCCTGGAAACTGATCTGGAGTCAACGATGGAAGTGAAATTCAAGAAATTGGTGACTGAAATGGAGGAGTCTCAGCTTAAGGGTAGCAGCTGGGCTTTGCTTGCTGTGGAAGGAGTTCGACTTCGTATCAACAAGTACAACCCGTTACGAGGAAGTAGCTACATACCACTACCGTCATCTGTCGGAGCTAAAGAAGCGTGTATAAACATTCAGAACTTTACCGACGATAAATGTTTCATGTACTCTATATTAGCTAAATTCATAGGGAAGGATGCGCAACGTGTGAGCAAATACAAACAACTTCAAGACAAGTACGACTTCAGCTGTGTTTCCTACCCTACTCCACTTTCTCAAATACCTAAATTTGAGAAGTTTAACAATATGTCTATTAACGTTTTCGGGTTGGATGAGAAGCATGAAGTGTATCCGATAAAGGTTGCTGATATTGAACTACCTGAACATCGCGACCTGCTACTATTGAATGATAGCAGTGGAAAACATCACTACGTGTATATAAGGAATTTTGAGAAACTCGTTCGACGCCAGAAAACTAACCATAATGGACGGGTTTATACTTGTAAGCGCTGCTTTACACATTTTGATGATCGATATGGACGAAGTGGACAGGAAAAACTACAAGAACATGCAGCCGTCTGTATTCAACATGGTGTTGCAAGGGTAGTTATGCCTACCAAGGAGAAATCAATTGTACAGTTTAAAAATGTTGAGAGGATGCTGAAAGTACCTTATGTCATCTATGCGGATTTTGAGAGTATTCTCACTCCATGCCATACGTGTACACCCAATCCTGAAACTTCCTATACAACACCTTATCAAGAGCACACACCAATGAGCTTCTGTGTTTACGTGAAACCTACATCCAGTGTTGAACGTCTCGAAACTGATCTTCCTAAGCATCCCTATGTGTATCGTGGTGCTGATGCTGCTCAGACGTTTATGCTGTACCTTACATCTCTTGCAAAAATGATTGATGCCGTATACAAATCTGCTAAGCCTCTGAAACTTACGGATCAACAGCAAAAGGATTTTGAGTCTTCTACGACATGCTACTTGTGTAGAAAACCCTTTACAGAAGAGAACTATAAAGTACGCGACCATGATCACATCAGCGGTGAATATCGTGGAAGTCTTCATAATGAATGTAATTTAGCCTGTAAAACACCTAAATATATACCAGTCTTCATGCATAACCTTAGCGGATATGACTCTCATTTCATTGTTAAGGAGCTGGGTTGTACAAGTGAACGTGTGGAGGTAATTCCTAACTCTGAAGAAAGCTATATCTCATTCACCAAGTATGTAGGAGATATAAAGCTTCGATTTGTGGATAGCTTCCGATTCCTCAGTACAAGCTTGGATAAGTTGGTAAAAAATCTAACCTCATATCCTGAAACACTAAAGTACTTTGGAGAAGACAAATTGAAGTTAATGACCCGTAAGGGCGGATTTCCATATGATTTTGTTACGTCATGGGATGCCCTGAACGAGACCTACTTGCCTCCTAAGGACTCCTTCTACAATAGATTAAATGAAGAAGAAATTACTGATGCTGACTACGATCATGCTAGAAATGTATGGGAGCTGTTTAATGTGAGAAACCTGGGAGAGTACAGCGATCTCTACTTAACTTCGGATGTACTTCTTCTAGCTGATGTCTTTGAGACGTTCAGAGAGCAAACCCTTAAAACACACAAAGTTGATCCTGCCCATCATTTTACCTCTCCAGGTCTTACATGGGACGCCATGTTGCTGTATACTGGAATTAAGCTGGAACTGTTACAAGATTATGATCAACTACTCATGGTGGAATCAGGTATAAGAGGAGGTTTATGCCAAGTTTCTCATCGGTATGCTGAGGCTAATAACACTTATATGGAGAAGTTTGATCCGACGAGACCAACCCAATTTATCACATACGAGGACGCAAATAACCAATATGGGTGGGCAATGTGTCACGCCCTTCCTTTTGGTGGATTTCAGTGGGTGTCAGCTGAAGAAATCAACTTAGAAACACTACAAGAAGATGATCCTCATGGGTACATATTAGAAGTCGACATCGAGTATCCTGCAGAACTTCACGATCTACACAACGATCTACCTTTCCTGCCAGAGTGTATGAAACCATTGGAATCATCTACAAAGAAACTGATACCTCATCTTGGACCTCGAAAGAAGTATGTAGTGCATTACATGGCTTTGAAGCAAGCTCTTAGTCATGGACTACGACTAACAAAAATCCATCGTGTGCTACAATTCCGACAGTCTCAGTGGTTGAAACCTTATGTGGAATTTAACAACAGGCTACGACAACAAGCTGCAAATGATTTCGAGAAGGATCTCTACAAACTCTTTAACAACGCTATGTTTGGAAAAACTATGGAGAACCTGCGTAATCGTATGGATATACGACTGGTGACCAATGAAAAAACTCTAGAGAAGCTGATCGCCAAGCCTACGTTTATCGACAGGACGATATATGCTGATAATCTAGCTGCTGTACATATGGCCTCTCGTCAGATTGTATTCAACAAGCCTATATACATTGGTATGAGTGTGTTGGACATCTCCAAGACATTAATGTATAACTATCATTACGACGTTTTGTTGCCTTATTATGGAGCTGAAAACCTGAAGCTTATGTATATGGACACTGATTCGTTCATTCATCGTGTAACAACTGAAGATGTGTACCAGGACAAGCTACGTTTTCTTGAACATCTCGATACAGCTGATTACCCTGCCAACCATATATGTTACTCTACTCAGAACAAGAAGGTATTGGGAAAATTTAAAGATGAGGCTAATAGCAAAATCATCCTACGCTTTGTTGGACTACGTCCTAAGATGTATGCCTTAGATATTCAAGGGTCAATGATAAAAAAGATTAAAGGTATAAAACGTAGCGCTATTAAGCAGTACATTTCGTTTGACAGCTATACAGACTGTCTTAAAACCAGTGAAATCATCAGAACACCTATGAATCTGATCCTATCACGAAAGCATGCCCTTGCTACAGTACAAGTGAATAAAATTGCATTGACTCCGTTTGATGATAAAAGAATTATTGCTGAGGATGGGATAACAACATATGCGTATGGACATTACGCCATTACAAACAGTGCTTAAAAGAATGTAAGTTAAAGATAAAGATTTTCTAGTGAGTCTACAATCTTAAAAAAGAAGGTATCTGTGTGCTGTATATGCAGATAGCTGACGCCTGATGAAGAAAGAAGAAGATGGAAGGGAAGGTGGTAACCCTGCCATTAGGAGCAATCCTAGTGCTAGTTTCAAGCCTAGATAAAAGGGGAGAGACATCTATAACGAACTAAAATAAAGGTATGTTGACGTAAAGCTTTTCAATTTGTGAACCAATATGCAGTTTATCCCTCTCCGCATCGTACAATAAGTGTTTAACATATAATAAGTTTGTAAGATTTAGAAAAAAGTATATAAATTGTTGTAACGTTGGATGAGAAAAGTTTTATAATCGAATTACTCTCTATATTACCATGAGTACCTGTGATACTAGTTGAATTGCCTGTTAAAATGACTTAAATACCTGTGATACTACCCGAATCGTGTGAAATTACATTAAATAGCTCAGATACGAATTCCTGCTCTAAATTAGTACGAGCACCTGTGATACTATCAGAATTGGCTATTAAAATGACTCAAATACCATTGATACAACCTGAATCAGCTGCATTTACCTTAAATAGCCGTGATACAAAATCTCTGATCGAAATTATTACGAGCATCTGTGAAACTATGCTGATTATCCAAATACTTATGATATTACCTGAACTATCTGTAAAATACGAAACTAGGCTATAACCAACCCCTGGAACCTACCCTCCTGTAATGCTTGCTTAATTACTCTAAGCATCTATGTTACTTGAATTATCCTAAATACCTACGATACCCTCTGAATTACCTTGAAATATGAAACTATGCTATACCCAACCCTGGAATCTAACCTCCTGTGATACTACCTGAATTAGCCTAAATACCTACGATACTAGCTGAATTAGCTGTGAAATCATGCATAGCTATGATGCAGTTAGCCTCTGGAATCTAGCCTCCTGTGATACTAGCTGAATTAGCTTAAATGCTCACGATACTAGCTGAATTGGCTATGAAAATGATTTAAATACCTGTGATACTACCCGAATCGTGTGAAATTACATTAAATAGCTCTGATACGAATTCCTGCTCTAAATTAGCACGAGCACCTGTGATGCTATCTGAATTACCTGTTAAAATGACTCAAATACCATTGATACAACCTGAATCATCTGCATTTACCTTAAATAGAAGTGATACAAATCTCTGATCGAAATTATCAATAATATCTGTGAAGCTCTGTCGATTACCTCAAATACTTACGATATTACCTGAACTATCTGTGAAATACGAAGCTAGGTTATAACCAACCCCTGGAACCTACCCTCCTGTAATGCTTGCTTAATTACTCTAAACACCTATGTTACTTGAATTATCCTAAACACCTACGATACCCTCTGAATTACCTTGAAATATGAAACTATGCTATACCCAACTCTGGAATCTAGCCTCCTGTGATACTACCTGAATTACTTACCTGTTAGTGTTAGTGGGTTAGCTTTTCCCGTTGCAGGTCACCTTTTTCTCTTTGGTGGTCGCCTTTTTTCCCTTTGCTGGTGACATTTTTCCCTTTGCTGGTCACGGTTTTTCCCTTTGCTAGTCAACTTTTTCCCTTTGTGGGCCTCCTTTTTCCCTGAGCAGTCACCTTTTTCCCCTGAACGAGTCACCTTTTCCCTGAATAGGTTACGTGATGGGCATGTCTAGAATTAGCGTTCTAACATTGACATGAAACAGTTTTCCACTAAGTTCACGTCTAAAGTCGCTTTCAAGTCTAGCCCTCCTATTCCCTATCTCTCCTGTATATAAGTCCATATTCCTACTGCTACACTACCTGTCTAGCCTAACACCTCTTCTCCTGTTCCTATACCTCTCATATAAACCATACTCTATTCCTCTAGCTCTGTCTAGTCTAACGCCTCTCTCGTTTACCCATGACTCTCACATAAACCATACTCTGCTCCTCGACCTCTGTCTAGTCTAACTCCTCTCCTCGTTTTCCTATACCACTCATATAAACCATACATTACTCAGCATCTGTCTAGCCTAACACCTCTCCTCGTTTTCCTATACCTCCCATATAAACGTATACTCTAATCCTCAAACCATGTCTAGACTAGCACCTCCCCTCGTATTCCCTATCTTTCTCATATAAACCGCACTCCCCCTCCTACCACTGTCTAGCCTAGCATCGACCCTCGTATTCCCTATCTCTCGCATATAAACGCCTACTCCATCATTCAAAACTCCTATCCTAATACCTCTCCTCGGTTTGCTATATCGCTCATATTCTACCCTTCAAGTCCTGTTTAGTATAGCATCTTTCCTTGTATTCCCTATCTCTCTCGTATAAAGCATATCCCTCCCTCCTTTAGCATCTGACTAGCCTACCATCAGCCCTGGTATTCCCTATCTCTCCTGTATATAAGTCCATATTCCTACTGCTACACTACCTGTCTAGCCTAACACCTCTTCTCCTGTTCCTATACCTCTCATATAAACCATACTCTACTCCTCGACTTCTGTCTAGCCTAACACCTTTCCTCGTTTTCCTATATCTCTCACATAAACCATACTCTGCTCCTCGACCTCTGTCTAGTCTAACTCCTCTCCTCGTTTTCCTATACCACTCATATAAACCATGCACTACGTTTCAAGCCTCTGTCTAGTCTAACACCTCCCCTCGTTTTCCTATACCTCTCACATAAACTATACTCTACTCAGCATCTGTCTAGCCTAGCACCTCTCCACGTATTCCCTATCTGTCTCATATAAAGCGCACTCCCCCTCCTACCACTGTCTAGCCTAGCGTCAGTCCTCGTATTCCCTATCTCGCCCATATAAACGCATTTTCCTCCTTGAACCGTCGCATCTAGCCTCGTTTTCCCTATCCTTTCCCATATAAACGCAAAAAACTGCGCTCGATCTCTCCTATATATCCTACTCATAACTAGTAAATTTCAGGGATAGACAAAATGTTACTACACAAAAAATGTAGATCTAGTTAAAACACATAATTTATGCCATATATATGTTTTGTTTGCTTGTTTGTTTGTTGTTTTTTTTGTCCAGTGAGCCATTTCCTAGATATTCCTTGTTATTTGTTTGAGTTTTCCAACAATATTTTTTCTCAAATGGGAATTCGTTGTTCGTTATTCGTTATTTTTATGTCCTGGACAGGCAAATAGAATGAAATGCTCCACATAACAATCAGCTGTTAAAATACTTGAATATCGCATAAAGCCGACCATATTCTCCTTGTACCTACAAGAATATTACCAATAAGATAGTTTGTTCAAATGTTTATCTCGATTAACACGAAGTAGATGGAGAATAAGCATTTGTAAAAATAATTTGTAGAAGAATAGAGAAAGTCATGTGATTGCAACACATCAGAGTTTTACTTTCTCTACCCTTACCTACCTATGAGAAGTATAAGACGAACCACACTAAGTTAAGTCAAAGGGACTTCTTTTTTCAGAAATGAGGAAAAACGGTCACTCTACTGCTATAAGCAGAGGCGTACTTTTTTTGTTATTAACAATAAATGGAAGAAGGGTTTTAGAATTTCGACTATAAGTATCTATATGTTTCACAATGAATGTAAACGGTTTAAACCTGTAACTTGTTGGCGAATTTTCGTGAATTTCTTGTTTTATCGCGAAAGCCTTTATTTCCGCAATAAACACGGGAATTGGCATGTTTTAAAATTAATATACAAAACTTAAATTTTGAGATATAACTATTCAAAGCACCGGTTTTTTTCGAGTCATATAAATTAACTGTAAAGTCTGATCTATCAGTCTCGATCTAATAAAGATTATGTTTAAGCAAGTACCTGAATTTCAGAGTGAAAATTATATGTAATTTAATGCTATACTGAGTTCTACAACTACGTTTGAGATTTGTATCAGAATAATAATAAAATTGATGAACTACATGTTGTGTTGATGATAATTATCTACAGCTAGAGGCAACTAGTTTTATAGATTTTGTAAGCTATCTGTTCAAGCTTTAAGACTACTGAAATACGGAAATGCGAAAATTTAAAAATGAATCGCAAATTATTTAAAAAATCATCCCCAATAAAACCTGTCTCCGCCTATAAGAGATATTAGTTTACTTTAATGCCAAATTGCCGGAACTATTTTGTTACATATGCCGCTCTTACTCTAATTCCTTAACTGGATTTTACATGGGGTTCTGCTACAGAAATAAAAGCTCTTTTTGTATCACAAAAGAAAATAATAAGAAAGATGTTTAGTATAAATACGATGAATCACTGTAAAACTTATTTTGAGCAAATTAACATTTAAAATTTCCAGATGAATAATACAGTACATGATCATAAAACAAGAAACAGAAATAAAATACATTTACAAGGTTCCAGATTTATTAAAAGAGTTAACTCCATTGTATATAAAGTTATTCACATGTACAAATAAATCACTGAGAAAATAAAATGCAAGAAAAAAAAATTCAGAAGAGATGCAAAAAGGTTTCTACTAAATCATAGTTCCTATAGTACTCAATAATGCTTTCAATATTTCGGATGTCATTGTTAGCTGTCATTGTTTAACCCTTTGATATTATACGTGTATTTATATGAATAATATCTACAGATTTCACGTTTTAATTGTGTTTGTACCAAAACTATTCATTATGTACTATAATGACCATTATGATTGTATTTTTCCTGTAATTTTCTTTTTTGGTTTTTACGTTTGTATTGTATGTGTTATTGTATTAATAGTCTTCAAAAATGATTTCAAAAACTTCCTAATACAGGGTTGTTTGTATTCGGTGGAAGAATATCCTCATATAAAGTAGTTTATAAGCTTTCTTATGGAATATACTATGTTTTACAATTCCAAAATTTAGTTAGGTACCTACTCATGTAAGAAATTGGGATATCTGTATTTGTGTATTACATTTAATTATACCTGTTCTTTTTGCACTAATAATTGTATTGTTAATGAAGCCAATATTTCTGTATTGAAATCAAACGGTGAGTTTAAATAAAATAAAAAAAATATATGTCCCTTTCACCGGCACCACAACCGAAGCGACTGGATTAGTTGTGGTCGGTACGAATGGGACTGGCCATCCATTCAAAGCCAAATGTTGAGATTTCGAGTCTCAGCGACTGTGCCTGTGGTAAAGGACGGGGAGGGCCCAGGTAAAATAACCGGTGTAAGTTTACACTTGGATGCTGATGGGGTTATATTTGTCCGCAGAAGGGTAAAAATATGTAAAAGATAAAATACTCTACCTATAATGATAAACCATACACCAAATTATTGAGGACTTTTCAATGCATAAAACTACAAAACAGCGTCAATTTTTGTCAGTTGGTCTCCTCTTAAGCTATAAATGAAAATTGATTAGAACAGGCGTAATTTATATAAACTATGGGCTTTATATAATTTGAACAATTCTATCGAAGAAAACCCTGTTTTTCAACAAATACCATACCTGTAGTTAGTAATAAATAGTAAATATCTATAATAAATTAAATGCATAATGAGAGAAGTCCTATTCCATTAAGAGATAAGAATAAGAAACTACGGTTCAGTTACTATGTGTACACGTATTCCGGAGAGACAGAAAGAGAGCGAGAGCGAGAGCGAGAGAGAAGACGTCAAAGTATAAACCTACTCGATGAACATTACAACTCTGGGACAAACAACTGACCGCTAATGTAGTGTTACCTGGCTGTTCCCAAAACGAAAGCCACAGCAAGCATGACCGTGTGACCCTCTTTCAGAATCAATGACATCGAACTGAGTTCCGGTCAAATGCACAAAGGGCTGTGCATGAACTGAGGTACCAATGCTTTGCCTGCTTCTGGTAAACAAACTGATTATTTAATAGCTCATCAGTTGCAAGTTTTTTAGTTTCGCTGTGATGAAATTCACTTCAAGGCTTCTATTTCTATTTATTCCCGCTATGACGACTGGAGTATACTTATCAAGAATATGATAAAATTAATGTTTTATTCATCTTAAATCAGTTCTATTGTTGCTATAGTATCATATTAAGGGACACTGTTCTACCAAATAGGCTTTCTTCCCTATTCAACCAATGTTTAGGTTAAATTTCACCTTCTATGATATATTTATTGTATAAGCTTCATTGCTCTTGATTAAACCGGTTTTTAATTAAAATTATTTATTGTGTTTTGTTTTTTCAAATAATTGGAAATAATATTGTAAAAGGTAAACATTTTGCAATTTAGAATTGAAATATTCTGAAATTCGATATGCTAGTATTTCTTTTCTGATGCAATATGTTTCTGCATTTTTTCAAATATTAATATTTATTAGAACTATGATTTTTTGGTATTCAGAACATAATAACATTTTTGATAATTACAAAGAAAGAATAAAATCATACACTTTTATACATGAGAGTAATTAACAAGAAAAATGTACAGTTTTATTTAACAAGCTATATTCCTCATGTCCTGAAAATTTCAACCTGATTCATCAATATTTACTGCAAAAACGTATACATCAAAGAACAAAAATTGCTGTAAGGAGAAAAAGCTAATTTAAGTTTGGGAATACAGTTTTTGGAGGTATTGCTCTTAACTTCTTAATTTGGATTATACAAATTTTCAGACGGATTTCAAAGGTAATATTTATTGGGTGTATTCTATATGTGCTGAAGATACTGTCTCTTTTTCTAAAAAAATAACATTTTTTGCGATTTTTGTACCAAAGTATCCCCTTAAATATGTCTTTATTATCGAGAAAGAATTGAGTTTTATTTATAGACTTCCTTTAACTGCTTTGGTCCCTTGCGTCCCATTCTATATTGGGCGTAAACGACCGCTAATTTTGCTCTGAAATGTCTTTATCAGGTTTGAGGTTCTTTTACGTGCCGCAAATCTACGACACGGGAACACCGGCTTTACTTATCTTCCGAAGAAAGCCATGGTAAAGATTTCTACGTCCGAAAGCATCCTTCGCCCTCCGCAGGGTTTGAACCCGCGACCTGGGAACTAGAGGTTAGCATGGTAACCATTACACCTCGGAGGATGACTAGATATCAGAGAAGAGCTGCTAGACGAGCATATGCATAATCGAGGAAATACAATTATATAAAATTAAAAAGAAATCTGATGTGTTGCACTCACATGACTTTCTCTATCTTGCACAAACTATTTTTAAAAACGCTTGTTCTCCATCTACTTCATGTTAAACGAGATAAACATTTGCAAAAAACTATGTTTTGTAGGTGCAAGGGGAATATGGTGGGCTTTAAACGATAATCAAATCTTTTAAGAACTGGTTGGTTGTGGAGCATTCCATTTCCTTTGCATATCCAGGACATTAAAAATAATAACAAATTCTCATTTGCGAAAAGTATAAGTATTGGAAAATTCAAACAAATCACAAGGAATATCTCGGAAATGTTTCACTTGACAAGAAAATGTATATAACATAAATTGTGTTTTAATGAGACTAACATTTTTTTGTGTCGTAAAGGTATTTCTATCTCGTACGGTTTATCAGTTATACAAAAGTCGTTCAGAATGAAGAGGACTTTCGGGAAGATTCCCAGAAAATTCAAGATATTCCTTTTATTCTGTGAAAATATCTTAAATATATGGAAATTCTAATCAAAATCGTTAGAGCCATTTTTGAGAAAATCAAAATGTTCGAAAAATGTTCTATGTAAAGGATAGTCTGGGATGGGAGATTTTCTTGAAAATCTTTGTGGTCTCATCTTTGAAAGATACTGAACCTAAATGCCAAGTTTAGTATTTATCCGACTTTTCGTTTTTGAGTTATGCTGTTCACAGGCACATGGATCTTTTTATAAAAGTTATTTTTTTAGATTGGCGGCGCCGTGGCCGAGTGGTTAGACCGCTCGCCTCCCACCGAGGCGGACCGGGTTCAATCCCAGGGACCTGCATGTGGGATTTGTGGTGGACGAAGCGGCGTCAGGACGGGTTTTCTCTGGGTTCTCCGGTTTCCCCCGCCATTCATTCCACCAACTGCTCCATCATCACCTTTCCTTTCATCCATTTCACCAACATTTCGCTTCATCCACTTCCTTCATCCCATACCAGGCATCGGGCTGATCACCCATCCTGGATGTTCTGTCTGATGCATGAGTGTCTGCTCCTCGACGGGCCTCTGACCCCAGGCACCCGCCTGTAAGTCCTGGAGGGTGTAAGTCCTACATAAGAGGAGGGTAAACAGATAATGAATGAATGAACGAATATTTTTTTTTTAGATTCATAGTACAGAAAGTAAAAATGGAAAGAACATATATTAAGGAGACTCCTTCACGATTTCTTGTCCGTGGGGAGAAAAAGGCTTGCTGCATTCGAGCCCCCACCGGTGTGAAATAGCTTCTATCGTCCTAAAGTTTAATTACCTGTCTTGAATAGCTTCTGAAAAAAAACGTTCATTTATTCCACAAAATCTAGTTCCTAGATAAAGCTGTTGAAAGCTAAAATGGAGAAAACCAAGCCCACCGGTGTGTCAATCGCGGAATACCCACCAAAAATCCCTCCATATATTAGTCGTGTAATGCTGTGTAGTTACTAGTGATTATGCATTTGCCGAGTCCCGTATAGCAACTCGGCTAGTATGTGTAGAGTTGGGTTGCTGGCATGTATTGAATGCAAGCGCGTCAATGGTTAATAGCTGGGATTGTCCATGATTTGAACAATACCAGTGAGATTTCATGCATTATTGTTGTGGGTATTTGTTTATTTTCTAATTGTTTGTATATGCAGGGAGTGCCTGCTGAGTCATATGTATAGCCTAACTTTAGCTTTAGGGTTAGTGAACAATTATTCTGCTAAGATTAGAGTTTATAAATGTATTAATAATGTAATGCAATGTGATGATAATTTATGCGTATTATCATGCGGTGTTGCATCCTTCAGGATTTCCTAAGTAAGCATTCCTTCATAGACCATTTGGTAACCAATGAATTGGAGACCCCAATGAAGATGCTGGAAGCAGTTTGAAAATTGGCCTCGGAACAGGTCGTTTGGCATAAATCGTGTTTTGGAAGAAGAAATGTTTAATGCATAGATCTCATTTCAAATGAGTTTAGCATTAGTTACAATTAACAAAATTTGTTTCCGTATTTAATCGCATTTTTGAACGACTAATGTATTATGTGTATTAAATACTAAAATTTTTTATGGAATCTGTTACACAAAAGTATCAGCTCGTACTCTTATAGTGATATATTTACAAAACCATCGTTTAATTTTTTCTCTGTATAAAGAACACAAGCCATGTAGAAGATACTGGAGTGGCCGCTGGCTCTGCAACATCAAGACGTAAAATTGTTGAAATATCGCTTCTCTATGAAGAGTGTTTGCCACCGCTGTAAATCCACATGGCGTCCCAGAGTTTATCTACTGTATGCATTGTACTTTTTGCTACTTTAAACCCCAAGCAGGCAGGCACATACTTGTTGCCACGTTCTGATCAGGATACCAAACCCTACTCTGCTTGCTGGTCACGTCTGAGCAACATTTCAGCTTTATTTTTTGAACAGTTCGACCTGAGACAATGCTATACAAACACACGTGCCTCTTTCTAGCAGACCGCATTTCTTGCATTCAACCGATACAAATACGAGACAGAGCCATTTGTTGTTCAAATTGGATTTCAGAAGTGTTTCCTCAACTTTTAGCATTTGAAGATAACTAAACGTATACAGAATGTAAAGGGGAGAGAAAAGTATCATTCTAAAAGAATAGCAAGATAGACAAAAATAAGGGATGTGTGATTGTATATCCATACTTCTGTACCATACACTTATGTGGAAAGTGATTTTCCTTCATTGCCAACTTGTCTAGGTAATATCTCACGCGATTCTCATGTTTTTTATTACTTTCTCTACCCTGTACAGTCGGGTGCAAAAAAAAAAACAGCGTGCCGGTATGAGGAACCGCGGTTTAAGTTGACAATCAATAATTATCACGCCTCTGCGGCGCCTTCCATCCCTCATTTGGTTACAGAGGTTAATGCTTGAATGCCGAACCAATAAGAGCCGGACACATTCAGGGTCTAGTATGGACAGCCTTTGGGAGGCATATTGTTTCAACCATTCAGGTAACATATACCGATTCTCCATCCCTTTCATCGCCCAGCTACGTCTGACCTTTCTTCATTGGGCAATGCCAGTGCATCATACTTCAGCTAAAACCAAATAGAGGATAGCTCAAGTAAGGCAGGCGTGGAACACAAATGATGAGATTCTGCCAACATTCAAGAATGGAAAACACTAAAAGTAACTAAAAGTAATTGGCATGTTTTTCACTCGGGAAGATATTGCATTCCAATAAAAAGTTCGATATGAAGATTTATCCGGCAATGCTTGTTTAAAGAGCTCCTGAATAAAAAAAAAACATTTTTATAAAAATGTCCGTAGGTGTGTGTAGTGCGCGCGCCTGTGACTGTGAACAGCATAATTAAAAAACGAAAAGTCCAATAAGTACCAAACTTAGTATTTTAAGTTCAACATCTTCCAAGGATGCAGCACGAAGATTTTCAAGAAAATTCCTCATCTCCAACTACCCTTCCCATAAAGAATTTTTCAAACATTTTGTTTTCAAAAAATGGCTCTAAGATTTTGATGTATTAATATACCAAACACAATATATTAAAAATCTTTACATCCATGTATTTGTATTTACATATAATTTACTCCTTGAATTTTCCAGGAATACCCTGTGAAGTCCTCGTTACTGCACAAAAAATTTAGATCTCTTTAAAACACACAGTTTATTTCAAATAAGCTTTTTTTGTGGCAGAAGCCATTTCTGAGATATCCGTTATTAATCATTATAATCGTCATTACTTGAAGTTCTGTCAACATTCAGTTGTTTTTCGCGATTGCATGGAATCAGTATGGAAATTTAACGCCAGCACATAGCGTCCAGTTCTTAAACCTTTGAATATCACTATTGCCTTTGTGTCTATAGAAATGTGTAATATAGCTATTTCTGCAGAGGTTTATTTGGATTGAAATCTAGCAAACATAAAAATGAGCTTTAGTAAGAATTGTTTGTATACCTACTAATAAAGATAGAGGTAGTGAAAGTCATGTGAATGTATTACATCAGATGTTTTCTTTGTCACATACCTAGTAGGTAGCGATGGTCGAAAAGGTAGAGAAGGTAGAAAAATCGAAGTAGAGATTTCACCGGAAATAAATATTTTGAAGCCCTCTGAATAAAAAGAAGGTATTTTTATAGAAAGGTCCGTGTGTGCGTGTGTGTGTTCGTGTGCGTGTGCGTGTGCGTGCGTGCGTGTGTGTGAACAGCATAACCCAAAAAGAAAAGTCGGATTTATATACTAAACTTGATGTTGAAGTCCAGTGCCTTGCAAAGATATGGCTTTAAGGTTTGCAAGAAAATCTCCCCATCCGAAATGGAAACATTTTAAGATATGCTGATTTTGATTAAATACCAGACAAAAAGATTCTCCTGGGATTTTCTGCGTCCCTCGGCCCTAGGCTGGTTACCGGAGCGGGGTGTTGACCCTCTATGTGGAGTGGGGTTCCCCGATCTTGCTGTCCGCTATAGGAGCATCTCAATTTTGAAAGTGTAAACATCCTGTCCTTGCTGTGCCGTCACTCCTGGTTCCGGCCATCCAGTGTCTACTCTCATCTTATCCCTCCTTCCCGGGGGATGGCACCTTGAGAGGCATAGGCACAATATGCTCATTCATTTGATCATGCCGATTCCCCTCCGTTACACAGTCCATTCCTATTTCCTTTATAAGCTATAATGCGTAGTGAAACTATGTTTATCACGTTTTATTTGAATTAGATACTAGAATAAGGTTTTGTAAGAAGAGCTTGCAGAAGCCATATAAAAATAAATTACTGTAAGTTAATAATGTCCTGTGAATATAAGATGTTTTCACTTTATTCTCCACAAACACCACTTAACAACACCTCCCCTCACCGAACACAAAACGTACCGCAGTTACCACGCCAAATGAGTAATATCAAATTGCGATAAAGTTACATAATTGTAGTTTACGGACATCACCGACATATATATCAGGGGCTTTATCCATAGGTCGCCGATTTTTAAGCGACGTGGACTGTACTCATAACCACGAGGTCTATCAGCATCATCATCTTCACTCCAAGGTTTAGACGACATCTTTGTCGTCTTCATTGTAACCCTTCCATCTTGTATATCGTCTGCCTACATCCCTTTGCCAGAAAGTCTGCAATAATTGTAGATTTGTTTTATCTATCTTATATAAATGATGTAACGATTTGGACCTCTGCTGTGTTTTATCTTAATTTATTTCATTTCATTTACTTTGAATTGTTTTATTATTTATGTTATCCAATGAAGTGTATCCTTTTGTTTTTTACTTTCTCTACTACGTATAGTAAGTTGGGGAAGTATTGTATTCCACCCAAAAATATGATACCGAGATTTCACCGGAAATACATGTATTGAGGCCCCCTGAATCCAAAAAAAGCATTTTTGGAAACACGTCTGTGTGTGTCTGTGAACAGCATAACTCAGAAACGAACAGTCGGATAAACACCAAACTTGGTATTTAGGTTCAGTATCTTCCAGAGATGCGACACGAAGGCTTTCAAGAAAATCCCCCACCCCAGATTACCCTTTACATGGAACATTATTCTAAAATTTTAATTTTCTCAAAAATGGCTCTAACGATTTTGATTAAAATATCATATATTTAAGATATTTTCATGACAAATGAAATGTATATCTCGAATTTTCTGGGAATGTCTCCAAAATATTCTTCATTGTGAACGACTTTTGCATAACTGGTAAACCATAAGAGATAGACAAGGTTTTACTACACAAAAAATGTAGATCGCGTTAAAATACACAACTTATGCCATATACATGTTTTTTTTGAGTGAACCATTTTCGAGATATTGCTTGTTATTTCCTTAATGTTCTAATACTTATACTTTTTCTCAAATGGGAATTCGTTATTCATTTGTTTGCCCTGGTAATGCAAAGAGAATGGAATACTCCACATAGGAACCATCTCTTAAAATATTTGACTATCCCTATGCATACCAATTCCCCTTGCATCTACAAGAAAATTAGCAATAAGATAACATCTCGATATCTCGATTAACATGAAGCATATGGAGAATAAGCGTTTGTAAAAATAGTTTGTACAAGAGTAGAGAAAGTCATGCGAGTGTAACACATCAAATTTTTTTAGACATATCCATGTCTCAGATTGATACATTAATATAGTTTTAGCATTTGTTTATAACATTTTATTCCAGTATCTCGTCTTGCTTTATTTTCCAACGTTTATGAATTGTTCCACATAATATTTAAATTTTGCTTTAAATTTTATATTTATATCCCTTTGTCCGGAAATAGCAAACAAGTGCTTGCATGTCGCAGACAGGGATCATGGCGAGCGATCAAATTCATTAATGAAGAAGGTGTAGAGAGGAAGAAACTTGGATTGTACTACAACAGAAAGTTAAGGAGAAAGTATCTGTCAGATTCCTTTGTAAACTCAAGGAGATGGTTACAAGCTTGTTGGACCTTGCTGATTGAGAGGGGGAAGGGGAAAGCGATTGGTACCTTTTTACAAAAGGTTATGCAGCTCAGATTGAACTGAAAGGAAGAGGAACGACGGGGGGGGGTGGTTTAGGGCGGGAATTTGTTGGTTTTGCAAATAACAGCATGTGCTTGTAAACAGGTTATTTCTTCTTCTTCTGTTTTGTTTGTGTGATTTTTATTGCTAGTTGCTCCGTTTTTTTCAATTTTTATAGTAATAAAATATTAACTTTAAAGTTCAGTGTGATGAATCTAAACCGAAGCATATGGACTACATATTATATAAGCACATACTGTCTATCTGATCTGTGCGATGTACAGTTTAAACGTGTAAAATGTTTAAGGCCAATAAATACTTACACCCTCTAGTTGGTATCCCTTTTCGGGATAGAAGCTTATTTCAAAACCCAAATACGTTTTGTTTTAGAGAAACTTTATCAAATATTGGTTTGGATCTGATTTGGCTATTACCACGAATGCTATTACTTTTTTTCTTTGGAGATTTGGATACAGTGCTACATTCATATTTGATTTAAATGTTATGAAGGTTTTTCTAAATTATATTCGTTTTCTTGAATAATTACAGATCACCAGTGTATAATATAACTGTCATTTGTTATGGTTTATCTGTTTGTATACCTTTGTTACAATTTTGTTACCATTCTAGGAAACAGTTCTTCATATGACGTGATCAATCATGATAGTTACTCACCGCCCTTTTCCTAACTTTACCATTGTTATTGTAGGTTGCCATCACAGGAATAACGCAAAGTTCTCTTTCCTCAATCGGATAATATTGTAACTATCATTCATTTCTAGCACCGGTTTTACTAGACATGTATGTCTCGGCGCTTTGCTGTTGCTATGAAATTCTGATATTGAGAGCACATATACTTGTCTAATCTAAAATGAGGTAATTTATTGTTACGTAAGCTATTAGCCTCATGCTTGGGAAGCCAACTTGAAGTAGTTGTTTACGTAGGAGTTACTGTTGTTGATGGAGTTTGTTGATAATTTACGTACCACACTTTGGGCGTCAGTTTGAAGATTGTTTGTTGCGTAATAATTTTTTATAAAAAGTATTTAACTTTGTTATTAAACTGCTTCTATAGATATTATTTATGTTTATGTTTGCTCGGCTGCGTCAGTTTTACTTTAGAGACATGTTTCTCTTAATCAGGGCGTGGTACGACAAGAATGTAGGCTTACACAGATTTTAAGTTTAAATTCACTTTTTTTATTAATCCTTGGCACAAATTAAATATCACTACACTGATATTAAGAGCTGTGAGATTCTTTAATTTAATACTTGCGCTTTGTTATCACGTATACATAAATTTCGTTACACACGAATACGTAATATATCTTTAGGGAACACATCTTCCATCCGGTCACTACCAAGGTCTGCTAGCAACTAAACATATTTCAACCGTATACTTTTAACTTTTTGTTTTAAGTCTCTGATTGGCTAATCCTAGTCCAATAGAATACCTTCATTTAACTAAAGCTTTTTCTGGCTGTTAATTGGCTAATTTTAAACTGTCTCAGAATTTACATTATCGTTGCTCTAATAATGACTAGTAGCATTCAAACTCTCAAACTCATTATTGCCTCAAGGTTACCTCATTGTTACGTCATTGTTAGTAACTTTAAACTTATTATTCTCACAGCTCTTGCATTATTAAATTACACAATGCATTCACATAACATTATTAAACATGCTTACAATAATATAAGCATATACAAATGACTGTTACATGTGTTAAAAATACTGCCTCAAAAAGAAGGAATCCTTTTGAGATCTTTCGTGTTATCTCCTAAGGGATTTTACTACCATGGACTTAAATCTTCTACAGATTTCATTCCTTACTGATATTGAATGTCCTTATACAGTGCGGACCATTTCAAAATTGCCGACGTTCTAGTGGGCAGATGTTGCGCGTTTACTGGGGAGATGCGAGCGAGCTCTCGCACGATACGAAAACCCAGGTGTGGTGAATGGCGGAGATCAGGTCTACTGTTCCACACAAATAATGAACCATAAACGATAAAACGATAAAATGAGAAAACGCAACTTTGATCTCTCGTTTTATCAAAGCGTATATGTTCATCTTGAGGTAGTATTTTTAACACTTAAATAATTTCAGTCAAATTATACGAGATAATATGTAAATTCAATAACAGCCCGCCTTGAAGCAATATGTGTATGTAATAATTTGTAAAATGTATGTAACAGTCACTGCATATGCTTATATTATTGTATACATGTTCAATAATGTTATAAGAATATATTACGTAATTTAATAATGTAGGAGCTGTGAGAATAATAAGTTAATAGTTGCTAACAATGAGGTATCCTTGAGGCAATAATGAGTTTGAGAGTTAAATAATAGTACTTCTGATTTTTGGAGTAACAATAATGTGATTTTAGTGACAGTTTATAAAAATAGCCAATCAACAACCAGAAAAAGCTTTAGTTAAATGCAGGTATTCCATGGACTAGGATTAGCTAATCAGAGACTTGTAATACAGTAATCTACAAATTTAGGCGCTAGAAACCTTGTCAGTTACCTGCAAACAGTGTTACTAATCAGACGCAAAAAGTGTCCTCAAGAAATTTAATATGTATTCGTGTGAGACGAAAATAGTATACGTGTTAAAAAGTGCAAGTATTAGATAAAAGAATCTCACAGCTCTCTATATGAGTGTGACAAGCATTAATAAAAGAATTGAAGTAAAGCTTAAAATCTGTGTAAGCCTACATACTTTGTCGCATCACGCCCTGCCAAGACTTCCGTGTCTCTAAAAATAATACTCACGCAGCCGAGGCAAATATAAATATTAAATATTTAAAGAAACAGTGAAAATACATTTGGGATGAAGGCTTCCGGAAATTGTTTACAATACGTGCGGTTGCAACTACTACAAGTTCGGCTCCTCAACTGTAGAAATTTTCTTCTTCAGTCTTTCCGGATGCAAAGTTTCAACGGCCTAGAAAGTTCCTTTACACCTTCTGCAACTATTTATCTGTAATTTCACTTAGCAATCATCTGATTTCATTATCAGTAATTAAAGAGTGTTGAGTTGTTTACATACAATTTCTATTTAAATCTCCCCACAGATAAAGGTCACATTATTCGTCGCTCGACACTGTCCTGAACGATAGTAAAGGATGTATGTATTGTTAATTGTGTGTTTTCATTAAGACGTTAGAATAACAGAGCGCCTGACCGATACGACGCGCGGGTAATTGACTTTCTTCCCGCGAGGGAGTAGTTGGTTCTCTCCAGTAAATGCGTGTCGTACGACCCCCTAGAATGCCGATAGGTTTAATTGGTCCGAACTGTATTTGCCTGCTTATATTTAATGTTTAAATATTTCCTAAATTCCCGGCCTGACTCGGAGATGTAATGAAAACGTCCAAATTACTATTATAAGAGTTCTTGTCACGGCCTAGATTAGTTTAACAATTTTAATGAACATTCTCTCCTTCAGGATATGGTAAGTGGGGGGATATATACTCGTTTGCCATGAAAAACTACGGGACTGGTCTCAACAGGATAGCGGGATTATTATGCAGAAATACAAAAGAAGTTATTTCAATTTTGACAATTTTAATAGAACAAACTCTTTTACCTTGCAAATCATATATTTAATCCTTTACAAGGACATGCTCAAGTCAACAACCCCCTTGCCCCGAGGTAGATGCCCGGAGAGCTTTACCCTGTGAAAGTCGCATCGCTAAAAAGAGCATATCAAGCAACCCCATTATTTTTATAATTAATCATCCCTATCACAACTTCCGATTAATACTCCATCTCCAGCTACTCGACTATTCTGGATGTTTCCAGACCAATCTAGAACAAATACAATGCTGTCAACATTAAGCTGATATTTCCGGGACAGGGCCACCAACCCATTCTGGATGGATCAACTTCAGGTCTACCAAACTAAATCAACATGTACTCGCCACATCTGCCCCGGGCATTTAATATTGACGTCCTCGTCGAAACAATAAAAACGAAATACATAAAAAAAATTAAAAAAGTCAATCGTTGGAGTATTGATTTCAGTAGAACAGTACCTAAGGTCAGCATGGTTAAAGTTACATTATGTGGCATGAGCGACAAAGTTATTTTTGCATGAAATGAATAATCAACTGTCTGTTTGTCACTATAAATTAACACAACAATAATAATGACATTACGTGGTATTTCTAGGAGCCTTGAGTGCCACATGAGGGTTTTCCAGTGAAACATATCATTTCGTGATTTTATAAGCCCTGTGGAGTTGTGACCAGCACATGTACAGTTAGGTTGGTACGCCTAACATGGAGTCGCCTCCCCCTCCCCCCACCAGAATGAGTTTGGTAGACCTGTTCATTCCGGAAGGCTCAACTCAAATGTTGGTAGCTTGATTTTGTTCTAGATTAATCTAGAATGTGCTAGTGGATTTCATAACGCTTTTGATAGGAAGTAGGGGTGGAGATGACTGAATATAAAATTATTTGGGATTAATTGTTCTTGCCTCTTTAGACAGAAAAACTTTCTGCACCGGATGAGTTTTGGACGATGATTCCTTTGTGAACAACATGTAAGGTTAAGGTAAGATTTTCTGTTAACAAAATTGCCATTTGTTAAAATTTAAACACTTTCTTCCTTAGGCTTCTTTACAGATTCCTGTATTCTTGTGTTGCAATCCTTAGTTTCGCATGCTTGGAGAGTTTCGCTCCGTTGTCACACTATAAGTATTGAAAGATTCGGGAAGTTACTTAATTAATATATAGTCGTGATATTATGTATCATCGTTTAGATGGCACGCTGTAAATATTTTGCTTCTCTACTGTAACAAGCTGAAGGCTAAATGCCTACACCTTGTGAAAAAGAAAGTTCTCTTTCATCACCATAATGCACCTTCACACCTCTCTGTGATTATTGTTAAAAAACTTCATGACATGAACTTCCAAACGCTTCCACATCCACCATATTCGCCGGATTTGGTTCCCAGTATTGCTTTTGTTCCCAAACCTGAAGAAAGGTCCGGGTGGACGAAGATTCACATCCAGTGAAAGGAGTGAAGACGAGACAGAGGTGTATATTGCGCATTAGGCAAGTCTTATTTTACTGTGGGTATTAAAATTTTGGAAATCCGTTGGGCTAGATGTATTTGTTTGCAGGGTGACCATATTGAGAAATTATATAAAAAAGACATTTCTCTTAAATCTTGTATATGACAAAACTTATATATGACAAAATTGTCATTTCATCGCAATTAAAGGCATCTCAGCTATTGTCATTAAACAGAATAGGACTTTTAAGGATAAATACTATAGAAAGTTCTATGTTTTGGCTTTCTAGCAAACTGTTTTGGAAGAAATAAGAGTGAAAGGATGATAAAGAAGAAGTCCAGATCAATAAAATACAAAAGAAATATGCTCTTGTGGTCCAGTAATTGGGAGGCTCAGCGTCTCTCTCGTCTTACATCTTCAAGTTTTGTGTTCCAGCATCATTTATCGCCCTTCTGCCTTTCTCTGTCTCTCTCTTTCTCTTCCTCTCGGTCTTAAAAATAGTAGTATCTAGTACAGGACAGCAGGAGGCGCAGAAACTTGAAAACCACTTTTAGAAATGACTCAAGTGAGCCAAAGTCGTCTTTCTGAGTGTCTACGAAGCTCTGTTCCATTTGGTGATGTTTCCTATGTCGTTTTCTCTTTTCATTGCTGGGATAAATATTGCTGCGGATATTAAAGAGAAAAAGAAAGGAAGTAGAATGTGAGAAAAGAAGTAAAAAAATTAAAGACCATTATTTGGATGAACTGATTGTCAAATACACATTGATATATTGCATGGCGAGTTCATTGTAGTGGTCTATAGCCTAGCCATTACTTCTTGGCCTTTTCAGCTTTATAGTGATTTAGAGCTTCAGTCGCTTTCTGTACTCCTGTCGTCAACAAAAGGTTTATTTTTCCTATAAGCTGCACGAAGACAGGGTTCCAGCTACCGTTATTATAAGATGTAATCTTGGCCTGAGAGCTCTTGTTGCCGAGACTGCACTACATTCTTGTAGACGCAACATGGATGAACTCTGATTGAGCCGTTGTAGTTGGCATCTGCGTTCATTAAACATTTGAGATTATTTTTGTTAGAGGGATTGTATGATCTTTTTTTTTAAACTGGGTGAAATGTGAATCTTGAATTCTAAAAACAACTGAAGCATGGAGATGGTCGGCACTTTTTGAAGCCGTACCTTTTGCTTCGATATCTGTGTTGATTCTGTTGCCGGCTGCTACAGTGGTTAACTGTGAGATCTTTCTCTTAAGGTATGCGTGGACGGAGTTTGAATTGACTGTGAAATTTAATGTGATCTAATACTTGAGCTATTGAAGCGAGTTGTCGACCATTTGAAGATAAAGAATGAAACTGATTATGAATCGTAGCACTCGAAACTATAAAAACTGAATTATTATACACCTGCTAACTTCTGCAATATCAATTTTACAGTTTGAAATAACTGTTACCGCAATAAAGAAACTGGAAGCGTAACTTTCCGTGACTCGCTAAAATGGTTACCGGTCCATGCGGCTACCGCTATGTAACTGATAACCCAGCGTATATTAGGCTTTAGTACTACCGATCACCGTAGAAGACTAAGCTCCTAAGGCTAAGAAAAGACGCTAATTTTGGCAATGCACGCTCTTTTATGAACGTAAACTCCGTCTACCTATCACTACCCTCCAACCTTATTTCATATACGCTCCAATCTCAAAACTTTAGGCACGCGTATGTGACACTGTTACTAAGCGGTAGCTCATCGAATCTCAAAATTTCATTTTCCTTTCTCTTTTACAGAACTACGGTTTATTTGACTGTTGAAACTTACAGAACCCAGTCCTAACTGCATTCCAGGAGTTTACAATTAACACGTTTGCTACTCACGCTGTTATTAATGATTTTCTTCGCTAATTATCTTTTTCTCCGGACAGATCTTTAAAACTTAGGCTTATTACATTATATCATGATTTAATATACGAAAAGTGTTTATTGCAATTATTTATCGATCTTACTATCATTTCTTTTTTTAATTATTTATATCTTCCTATCAATAATTACGCTATTACAAGATAAGTGATATGTATTATTGGCTAATTTTGAAGGCTAGATAAAAGTGTACTGTTTAATAAATATATGGTATTCGTTAGATATATAAGTTTAGTGACGAAATTCGGCCCTAATGTAATAGGATGGGAATTCCAATGAATCAAAATTACACCGTACGTCGATTACTTTTTTCAGACGACCAATTAATAACAACACAAGATACTGAGGACGCCTCATACATGGTGAGAAAATTAATTGAAGACTTAATATTAATCTCAAAAAAAACAGAATATTTATAATCATAAAAAATGAGCACGGATGTAAACTTTAGAGTTTATTAATCAGAAAATCAGATCTGTCAATAAATGTAACTCTTGGGGATCATTCACAGAAGCAAATGAAGTAACTTCTAACCATTAAAGGGAGAAAAGCGATTGGAATGTTGAACTCGATTTTATGGAACAGAAACATTTTAAATAAAAGCAAAAAGCTCATTTCTAATTCAATAGTACGAAATATATTACTCTTTGGAGCAGAAAAGTGGGCAATGAATACGCAACAAACAAGAAAATTATTAACAACCGAAATGGATTTTGGCGGAGGGCTTCTCGAAACTCAAGAAGGGATAAAATTAGAAATACAAAATCTCTGTAAATAATGGAATTAAAAAGAAAAACAGAAGAGAAGATGAAAATGGTTCGCCCATGTGAAAATAATGGGAAACAATAGAGTAGTAAGAATAGTGCTGGAATGGGAAGCTGAAGGAAACAGAGGACGGGGAAGAGAAAGAGAATAACGAATGGATGGGGTTTGAAGAAGCATAGAGTTCTATAGGACTAATAGATGAAGATGCAGAGTATAGGGATTTATGCAGAAATAAAACTAAAAATAGGTTGCAGGAAACCTTCTGTACGCTAGATACCTCCTGAATTATGAAATATATGATCTGTTGCATTTACATGACTTTCTCAACTATTGTACAAACTATTTTTACAAACGCTTACTCTCCATCTACTTCATGTTAATCGAGCTAAACATTTGCAGAAATTACGTTATTGCTAATTTTCCTGTAGGTACAAGGAGAATATGGTATGCTTTAAGTGATAGTCAAATGTTTTAAAAGCTGGTTGCTATGTGGAGCATTCTATTCCCTTTGCATATCCAGGACATAATAAAGAATAACGAATTCCCATTTGAGAAAAAGTATCAGTATTGGAAAATTCAAACAAATGATAAGGAATTTCTCGGAAAAAAATGTATATGACATAAATTGTGTGTTTTAACGAGATCTATATTTTTTGTGTAGTAAAATTTTGTATCTCTCTTACAGTTTTACCAGTTATGCGAAAGTCATTCAAAATGAAGAGGACTTTTGGGAACATTCCCAGAAAATTCAATATACACATTTCATTTGTCATGAGAATATCTTAAACATACGATATTTTAATCAAAATCCTTAGGGCCAGTTTTGAAAAAAATCAAAATTTGTGGAAAAGTTTCTATGTTAAGGATAATATGTGGCAGGTGGAAGTTCTTGAAAATCTTCGTGTCGCATCTCTCGAAGATACTAAACTCAAATACCAAAACTATTTCTCCTATTTTTCGTTTTTGAGTTACGATGTACGCAGATAGACAGACACATACGGACATGTTTCCAAAAATGCTTTATTTTAATTCATGGAACCTCAAAACATGTATTTCTGGTGAAATTTTTGGTGGAATGCAGTACTTCCCCTAATTACTATACGTGATAGAGAAAGTAAAAACTTGACTTTGTTGTAAATATACAATTGACAAAGATTAGTTTTTTCGAACCAAAATTAACAGTATTCGCATTTCCTACTTCAAACATAGCTTCTCAATTACTTCCAGATAGTTAGACAATGCTTAAATTTTATCGACTATCATGATGAATTTTCGTCTGAAGAAACAATTGGATTCCTGACGAAACAGCGTAAACGTGAAATTAAAACAATTGAAGCTTAAAGTTCACAAAATATCATATATTTCTGACTCTTGCTATAGGCACAATGTTACAAAAAAAATATATATATCTGATGTGCTATTTGCGTATAGTATACCGCTTTCTCACAGAACAGCATGTTTGTACGAGTGACAATGAACAGTAAATCATAGCTTAACGAAGTATTTAATTTGATCGGCTTATTAAGCTTCATTTTATACATTGTAAAGCAAATTATTCAACAGAGTTTGTTTGATGTAATGCGCTTAAATTCCAATTCCAGTTTTAACTTTTGATTGTAATTTGCATTAGTCGGAGTAATAAAAAGGAATTGTAGCAATTGACATTTTTAAGCTTTTGATTCCCCCGCTGGAAACAAAGGAAATGTTTTAATTATTTTTAATACAGAGCAGTTGTTAAAAATCCCCGTATTTATTCCTACATAGTATATGTTACTTAAAATAGTGTATTTAATTGCTATATACATCCGCATTGACTATCGCTGTGGTTTTGCGGATCTGTGGGTTCGGTTTCGATTCTCATGCTGGGACACCATAACATGGTACATTCTTTTTATTTTTTGTAGAAGCGGCTCCATACCCATCGCACCCTATGGCTGTCAACTTCAAAGTCTCCATCCTCTCTGCATGAAAATTTTGTTTAGTAACTGCGAACATTCACTGGGGGTGTTCTATGTTAGTAGAGATTCATGTAAATAAAATCTCTATTAAGCGGCCGGGTTCCGCTTGAGCACCCCGGTCAGTAGCGTTAATGAGCAGGCATGTCATCGTGACAGCTGGGTGGCGCCTGATGTGTACACGTGGCTTGTGAATGAGTTGAACAAATGCATGTTTGAAACGTGGGGGCTTCTGGTCTCAATGACGGTCTCGGCATGCCGAAGCTGTACCTCTCCTAACATAACTCTCTATGTGGACAGAGGTGGAGGATGCAACAGTCCTGCAGCAGTCCTTTTGTCGGCTTGTGCTTTGCGTCATTGCTTTTTGTTTTACTGTCTTTCCCTCAGTGTCCAATGTCGTAAACACTAAAAGGTTCTTTCATGACTGTTGACTTACAATACCAGCCATAAAATAATAATTCTGGAAAAAAAATAAAAAAAAAGAAAAAATATCTGACGTGTTGCATTCATTACCGTACCCTACTCACTCTAGACTAGACACTCAGATAGATAAATGAATAATTTATCTTTATTGCTTTAAAGTTATTGAAGTTATTACACAAGTATTGCATATTTAAGATACAAGCAGTGGTGACAAAATAAACAACAGAAAGACAAACAAAATAAAAAAGAGCAAGAAAAATAAAAATAAAGATGAATTACCTCTGACTAACTGAACAAATTTGACCTAGCTTCGCGCACTTTAGCCAAGAAATTGCCCATATTTTGCCAATAATCAGAGGTTTATAAAACGCATCGCTTTGAAATTCCAAGGTCTTTCTATGACCACGAGAAAAATAACACCAATAGGGACTTCCCCTTGCAAAATGCATAAGTATTTGAAAATCCAAAGCAACGAAAAAGAATATCTCGCAAATGATTAACACTGCAAATTATTTACTTGACATAAACTGTGTACTTTAACGACAACTGCTTGTATTAAGATTTTGTTTATCCCTTACGATATAGTAATCATACAGAAATGGTTGAGAATGAAGAAGACTTCATAAGCTACTCTCAGCAACTCACAATATACGTATTTTTCATGTAAATATGTTAAACCTATAATAATTTAATCAAAATTGTTGCAGTCATTATGAGGAAACCAAAAATAGCTAATTCGTTTTAATATAAATGGTTGATTGTGGTGAGAGGATTTTGAAAATCTTCATGCAAATCCTTGGAAGAAGATGAAATTAAATATCATTTTCTTTTGGATGAAATACAGCAAATCCTGCCTGTACACTGGTAGAGGAAGTAGACATACATGGATACAAACTGACTTTAAAAGCCTTTTCTAGTGTTAAAGCAACAAGTAAATTTTTATACATACAAATTTATTGCAAATAAAGGCTATAGATGTTTTAATGGCCTTGATGAATAATACTCGAGCAGTACTTTATGACAAGGAGTGGTGGCTCCGCGGTATTCTGCGAGGATCGTATTCGGTAGGACCCGGGTTCAATTCCCGTCTACCGCCCATTCTGAACCTTGAGTATTGTGTGGTTTTCTCTGGTCGGTAGGCGAATGCTAGAGTAGTTTCTCATATACCATGATTTCCTTTTCATAATTTACCTTTCATTCCCTTTCCTTTTCATCTTTCAGGTGTACTTATAGATTTTGTGCCGTATGGCGTGGATGCCTGCTCGAAGGAAAGAGCACTCCGGTGGACACTAGAGGGCTGCTTGATCAACGGGTCGTTCGTCGCCCTCTATGGACACTCCTGGAAGTGTGGGACTTCTAAGCAACTCTGTGATCTGCCTGCCTACGGCCTGTAGTTTCTTCATTTCATCCCTTCCTCCTGGGAGTGGTAGTCAAAATAGATCTATGTAGGTCGGAGTGCGCGAAGTGTGCCCCTACTTTATAAAACCTATATAATACTTAGATATGCTAGCAGCAATCAAATTGAAGCACATATATGCCAAATAATTTTCGTAACGGTTTATTTGTAAATGTAGACTTCAAGAAGGGGAACCATTCTGATACGTATCTGACTATAGAATGGGGGAAAAAGTTCATCATGGAACACAGATCAAGACTTATAACTGATTGAGAGCAATAAATTGATTAGTTGAAAGAGAACTGAAGGTAACTTCGATTGTGTTTTGATGTTCACTCCCTTGGATATCCTGTCATCAGCTATGAAACTGGAGGCCAGTTTTCCACTAATGCTTATCCATTGACAGTCTGAACCAATGCAGATGAGATTGTGGTCTGTCACCCGGTGATGTACTGCTTTGTTTAGTTCTTCTTTGTGTTCCGTTTCTCGGGTCTCTCTCGCTTTCTGTTTTTTTTTTTAATCAAAACAACTTTTCAGTGCGTCGGCAGCAAAGGGTATTTATTATTATGTTGCTACAGTGTTGAAGCTAAGCTTTAGTCTAAGACGTTCATTCGCGAAGCAGAGATTTAACGGCGATAGATGCTATGATGCTTTGTATAGTCTTATTAACGGAATTTCCTCTTTAATTTTATATATGGTGTATCACTGTACCACAATAGGATAGGATAGGACTATGGGCGAAGGAGAAATTAGCACTTCAATAAGCAGATCTTTCGGACCTTAACCACTCCGGAGGGAGGGATGATATGAGAAGAGACAGAGGGCGGCCGGACCTTGAGCCACGACAGAGGGGGAGGGGGCACCGGAGACTGCCCCCATTCGGGGGACGAAGGTTTTCATAGAGCATCCCTTTCCCGTGCCATCCACACGCCGACATGCACAATCCTGAAAGAGACCAAGCGGATGAAATTGAAGTGAAATGAGAATGGAGGTGAAATGGAGGGACAGGAAATTCGAGGAATGTAATGATCTTTCCCAGCACTTGCCTAGCGACTCAGAATATCCCCGAAAAAACCCATGATTCAGGAATGTCGGATTCAAACCCACGACCTCCCGAATGCGGACCACAGACGTGGTCGCCACCTGAGCCATTACGCTCGGTACTGCATCACAACACTAATATTTTAAATGCATTAATGTCTCTACTACTTACCTATAGTAAGTAGGGGAAATACTGCATTCCACCCAAAATTTCCAAATGGAGATTTCACCGGAAATACACGTACCGAGTTTCCCTGAATCCAAAAATAATGCATTTCCACTTTCTCTATTACTGCAGAAAAAGCTACATTACACATTTCGTTATAGATACAAAATGAACAGCGATAGTCAAATGTTTAAGAGCTGGACGCTATACGCTAGTCTTGAAATTCTATATTGTTTCCATGCAATTGCGAGAAACAACTGTATCTTGAAAGGCCTTTACGAGAATGACCAAGAAATGAACAATTCTAGCTTTAAATAACGCATATCTCAGAAACGGCTTGTGCCACAAGAAACTTATTTTCAATAAATTGTGTTTTAAAGAGATCTACACTTTTTGTGTAGTGAGGACTTCATAGGCTATTCCCCGAAAACTCGAGATTTATCTACATTTTATTGGTCATGTAAATACCTTTAATGTATGGAATTTTAATTCAAAATCATTGGAACCTATTTTTTGGAAAATAAAAATTTCTATGTAAAGGGTAGTTTGGGTTAATGGGATTTTCTTGAAATTCTTAGTTGTCGCATTTTTGGAAAATATTTAACCCAAATGCCAAGTTTGGTATTTATCCGACTTTTCGTTTTTGTGTTATGCTGTTAATAGACACAGACAGACAGACACACACACACACACGAATGTTTCCAAAAATACTTTTTTTTTAATTCATGGATCCTCAAAACCTGTTCTTCCGGTGAAATTTCGGTATCGATTTTTCTTTATTTCAAAGGAAAAGGGGAGCAATAAATGCCATATCAACTGCAAAGTTGTGATCTATTGTGGTTCCCTTCATTTAATCTACTTTACCGACTTCGAAAATCTAAAATCTGCAGGTGCATGAATACCTTATTAAAGTATTTAACTCTAAGAACTGTGAGAGCTTCACAGTCACACAGCAAATAAATACTGTTTCATCTACTCTCCTGCATTTTCTGTATATCCTATCAACTGCTTGTCTGTAGTAAGTAGAGGAAGTATTGCATTCCACCTAAAAATACTATGCCAAGACTTCCCGGAAGCAATATATATATATATACATAATATATTCACTACGTGATCAAAAGTATCCGGACATCTGGCTGAAAATGACGTACAATTTCGTGGCGCCCTCCATCGGTAATGCTGGAAGTCAATATGGTGTTGGCCTACCCTTAGCCTTAATGACAGCGTTCACTCTCGCAGGCATACTTTCAATTAAGCACTGAAAGGTTTCTTGGGGAATGGCAGCCCATTCTTCACGGAGTGCGGAACTGAGGAGAGGTATCGATGTAGGTCGGTGAGGTCTGGCACGAAGACAGCGTTCCAAAATATCCCAAAGGTGTTCTAGTTAGGGTTCAAGTCAGGACTCTGTGCAGGCCAGTCCATTACGGGGGTGTTATTGTCGCGTAACCACTCCGCCACAGCCCGTGCTCTAACGTATTGAAAGATGCAATCGCCATTCCCGAATTCCTCTTCAACAATGGGAAGCAGGAAGGTGTTTAAAACATCAACGTAGGTCTGCACTGTGATCGTGCCACGCAAAACAACGAGGGGTGCTAGCCCCCTACAGGAAAAACACGACCACACCATAATACCACCACCTCCGAATTTCACTGTTGGCACTACACACGCTGGCAGATGACGTTCACCGGGCATTCGCCATACCCACACCCTGCCATCGGATCACCACATTGTGTACCGTGATACGTCACTCCACACAACCGTTTGCCACTGTTCAATCGTGTAATGTTGACGCTCCTTACACCAAGCGAGGCGTCCTTTGGCATTTTGGGCTACCAATCACGATAAGAGGTTTCTATGACAAACAGAATGCACTCATTCTAACTCTTTCTGTTTTAACCAATACCATCGAGAGCACAAACATACATATTGTAACCTTTGTTGTGGTTATTGGTGTAACTATTCAGCAGAAGGAATGGTGAACTCTTGCACCGTGGCCTAAAGCAACCAATGAAATGGCCATGGCTTCGCAAGGGCACGTACAACGATAAGTTATGTGATATAGACCCGAGGTGCAGTGAGATTTCCTTTGGCGCTCTTTGTACGTATGTAACGAAATGTATGATGCAGCTATTTCTGCAAGTGTTTATCTTGATAAAAATAAAACAGACGAAAAATAAGCTTTCATAATAATAGTTTGTATATACGCTATTAAACGATAGAAGTTAAAGAAAGTCATTTGAATGTAACACATCAAAGTTTTCTTCTTTCTTACTTTATCGTGTTCATGGAAAGATAGTAGAATTGCATAGCCACCAAAAGTTCGACTATGGCTTTAGCATATTGTATACTTCTTATACCCACAACAAAATAAGTAAATGAGTAATGAAGGGTTATATGTATTAACAAGAAGTAGATAGAAGAATAAGCTTTTGTAGCAATACTTTGTAGAGGAGATAGTAGAGAAAGTCATGTGAATGGAAGCCATAACATTTTTAGAAAAAGGTACATGTGTGTGTATTCGTGTGTCTATGTACAGACACATGAAGGCAACACATCATATTATGTTTTATATGCCGACGTTAAACTGCAGTAGATGGTTAGTTAGATTATTTTTTTACCACGCTTTGGGCGTCAATTTGAAGAAGTTTGTATTGAAGGAGTTGTATTATATTTCAACTGCTGGGGAGCCGAACTTGTAGTAGTTGCAACCGCACGTATAGTAAACAATTTCCGGTAGCCTTCGCCCCAAATGTACTTTCAGGTGGCCTTTGCCCCAGGTTTAAAAAATATGAACTTTGTAATTAAACTATTTCTTTAAATATTTAATTTATGTTTGCCTCGGCTGCGTCAGTATTATTGTTAGAGACATGTTTCTCTTTGTAGGGTTATGGTGCGACTAAGAATGTAGGCTTACACAGATTATAATTTTACTTTACTCCTGTTATTAATGCTTGATACGATTTAAATAACACTTCACTGATATAGAGAGAGCTGTGAGATGCTTTTATTAAATACTTGCACTTTTTAATACATAAACTATTTTCGTCCTACACGAAAACGTATAAAATTTCTCGAGGACGCATCACGCATCCGGCTACAATCACTGTCTGCAGGCAACTGAATTGATTTCAACCGTCTAAGCTTGTACATTTCTGTATTTCAAGTCTCTGATTGGCTGATCCTACTCCAAAAGAATATCTTCATTTAACTAAAGCTTTTTCTGGTTGTTGATTGGCTATTTTTAAACTCTCTAAAATTACATTAGTGCTTCCAAGAATCACAAGTAACATTTAAACTCACAAACTCATTATTGCCTCAAGGTTACCTCATTGTTACCTCATTGTTAGCAACTTTTAACCTATTTCTCACAGCTCCTACATTATTAAATTACGTAATGCATTCACATAACACTATCGAACATGTTTACAATAATATAAGCATATGCAATGACTGTTACATTCATTTTAAAAATTATTACATACACATTGCTTCAAGGCGGACTGTTATTGAATTTTCGTATTATATAATTTGACTGAAATCATTTAAATGTTAAAAATACTGCCTCAAAACATAAAAAAGCAATCCATTTGCAGTTGTTCTTGTTACGCTATACAAATTTGCAGCCTAGGTACAGAAAGTCAGACATTAAAACAGCTGAAAATGGCATACAATTCTAAAATACGGGGTTTTATCATAACTCGTATCAGCCTTGCATGGAAGAATTGGAATTTTCTGCTAATCCAAATGGTTTACCAGTATCTATACGAGACTACATCTTGCACCGAAGCTCGGTGGGAGATAGGTTGGTGTAGGAAAGGCAGAGATCGCTCGATTGCACACTATTATCGGAGGATTTGAGGTTTTCTCTTCCCATTAAAACGGGTTCAACGTGATTGCGCATCCAGTACATTTGGTAGCTTACCCAGCTGCGCAATAACGGAACTGCACACGGCAGGATTATCAAGTGTGAGTCGCATGCTAAGATTTTCACACATCTCACAAAATTCACTATATAAGATCGAACATATACGTTGAATATTGAGGGAGTATTTTTAACAGTTAAATGATTTCAGTCTAATTATATAATTTATGTAGATAATGCAATAACAGCCCGCCTTAAAGCAATATGTGTATATAATAATTTGTAACAGTCATTGTATATGTTTATATTACTGTATACATGTGTAATAACGTTATCTGAATGTATTACATAACTTAATAATGTAGGAGTTGTGAGAATAATAGGTTAAAATTGCTAACAATAAGGTAACAATGAGGTAACCGTGAGGCAATAATGAGTAAGAAAGTTTAATAATGCTACTAGTCATTGTTGGAGCAACAATAATGTAAATTTTGAGGCAGTTTATAAATCAACAACCAAAAAAAGCTTTAGTTAAATTAAGGTATTCTATTGGACTAGGATTAGCCAATCAGAAACTGAAATAGGGCAAATTGTACAAATTTAGAGTTCAGTTACTTGCAGACAGTTATAAGCTAACTGGAAGAGTTGGTTGTAGACAGTGTTCCTAACCGGACGCGAGATGGTCCTCGAGAAATTTAATACGTATTCAGTGTGGGACGAAAAATAGTTAACGTATTAAAAAGTGTAAGTAATTAATAAAACAAATCTCACAGCTCTCTATATCAGTGAAGGGTTATTTAAATCGTGTCAAGAATTAATAAAAAGGAGTGAATTAAAAATTATAATCTGTGTAAGCCTACATTCTTCAGCCACACCACACCTTGCAAAGATATTCATGTCTCTAACAATAATACTGACGCAGCCGAGACAAACATAAACATATAATATTTAAATAAATAGTCAAATTACAAAGTTAATATTGTTAAACTTGGGCAAAGGCCACCGAAAAGTACATTTAGGGTGAAGGCTACCGGAAATTGTTTTACCATATGTGCGGTTGCACCTATTTCAAGTTCGGCTCCCCAACATCGAAATATAGTACACCTTCTTCAAATTGGCTCCCAAAGCGTGGGGCAAATAACAATACAGCAATATAACTTCTTCAATATGAACTTCGTAACATGTGACTTTTATTTGGTTAATGACAAAAGCTTGGATATAATAAAAAACGAAACTAGGATACACCATTGAATATAATGAATCGCAGCAATAGTAGTTCAGAGGGCGATATCGAAACTTTTTAAAATATGTTTCTAAAAACAAATGAAATTCGTTTAGCGAGTTGATTGCTTGTAGTTTGTTCGATTTACGCTAATAGTTTGTTAATTATCACCATTTAAAGGTTTCGTGTTCACACAAAAATGAATTTGACTGGAAACATCTCCGGGCTGTGATTTTTTACGATCTTAAATCGTCATTGACGCCTAAACAATGCAAAGATCGGCTTAGAAATGCATTTGGTGAAGAAGCCCCATTTTAGGCAACAATTTCTAATTGGTACAGCGAATTCAAAATAGATCAGTTTCTTCTTAGTGATGAATTTCGTGAATATCAACCAAGAACTGCTGTTACTGATAGAAAATGTTGCCGCTGTTTGCTTGAAGATCCACGGAAATCATATCAATTTATTCGGGCGACACTGGGCATTGGTATGAGTCAAACCCAAAACATTTTACACCGACAGATAGACATAAGGAAACTTTGTTGGCGCATTCCACATAAACTCACTCCTGATAAAAAAAACAACGCATTGATTGGTGCAGAAATACTCTGGAAAAATTCTAAGACGGCTCTTCAATTTAGTTTGGAATATCGTTATTGGTGATGAATCTTAGATTTTTTTCTATGGTCATGAAAAGAAAAGTCGCTCGGTTCAGTGGGTCTTTCGAACAGAACCTACCTCAGAATACTCCGACGAACTCGCAGTGCTAGTAAGAAGGTGGTTGCTATTTTTGTTTTTAAAATGGGCCATGTTGATACTATAGCATTAGAAGATGCGGATTGGTACACAAATGTCTGCTTACAGCATTTTTTAAAAAGTTCGTGATGCCCAAAAGGAAAAATGTTACATCATGCCAACGCATCGTTTTATATAGCAAAACTAAGAACAGAGTATATGAATGCCCTAAACGTCAGCTCCATGGACCCTCCACGATACATTCCTCACCTAGCAACTTGTGATTTCTTTTTGTTTCCGGAGGTTAAAACTAACACGTGTAGAATCACTTATTTGTCATCACAGGATGCAGTGGAATATTACAAAAACCTGGTTTCTAAAGTGCCTCAGGAAGAGTGGCATCATTGCTTTAAGGACTGGTTTCATCGAGTGCAAAAATGTATTGATGATAAAGGGAAATGTTTTGAAAAACAATAAAATAATTGAATGTTTTTAAGCTAGTCTTTGTTTGATTTTCTAAAAATTTTCAGTGTAGCCCTTATATCATAAATAATAAAATAAAGATTGCCTCTCTAGTCTCGTAGTTGACATGCTAGCTTTCAAATACGGAGATCCCGGGTTTGATTCCCGGCTGGAGGATGGAATTTTTCTTTAGCCAAGATTTTTCCGGTCCTCTCTAGAGTCTGGAAGGATGAGTGAGGGTTTAAAATTTGTGTAAAGTTTAATGTTTATAAAGAAAAACCAACGTAAACATGCTCAAACATCTACAGAATGGTCGAAGTGAAGTGAACATCATGGTCGATGAGCCGCCGATATGCCGCAGATGTTAAAGATGGCATACTTGTATAAATGGAGGAGCAAGCAAACTCTGGATCATAGCATATCCAGGATGGGTGATCTGTCCAATGCCTGGTATGGCTGTGAAGAAGAAGGAAATTAAATGTAGTAATGAAAGGGATGATAGAATAATTCACGGTTCAGATTGTCCAACAGTATTCGTCTTAATACTGAAGAAAATCCGAAAAAACCTTCGGGCAGATTGGTCGGTCTGGGTTTTGAATCCGGTTCCTCCCGAATACTGCCCAGAGACATTACCACCGTACGCATCCCGCTCGGTGTAACTACATACCAAAATGTAAAACGAAATCAAAATAGTAGGCTGAAAGAGAATATAAAATGACAAAGGAATACAGTGGTTCATAGAAACAAAATAAGCACAAAGAGCAGATAATAACAGACTTCGAAGATGCAAGATGGCGCTTACATCCTGAATTAAATAAGAAGAAGATGGGTATTAATGAGTTCATTATTTAAGCTCAATTTAAATGTGAAACGGCATAATATTAAATCTAGCAAATAAAATATTCCTTTCGGAAAGTATACCCCAAAATGGTAAGAAAAATTTTTGCTAATGCACTATTACTTTGTATACCGAAATTCGGTCTGCGAAATCAAATTAAAATTCGTTAATTGTTTTCGCATACTCCTCATAATAAAATGTTAACAGCAGTTAATTGAGCTAAATTCTACATTATAACAGCAGTTAATTGAGCTAAATTCTACATTAAAACGTGCCTTCCTCAGGAGCTGCTCTTCACCTAAGTTTAAGGCCAGCTCGTAGTCAATCTAAATTTAAATAAACAGTTAATAATAGCTGCAAAAGCAGAATTATATGTGCATGCCTTCTCCTAATCTAAATTTAACTTCATAACATAAAAAGCGGACATTTTTATATTGGAGCATGAAGTACGTCAGTAAATGCTTCAGCTAGCTACGTCACTTCCCCTTATTCCATGCCCATCTATTATGCCAATATATATATATATATCCGGCTAATCCTAGTGCTGTTAGTCCTTAGTACTATTTCAAAATATAAGAAAATGTTTAATTGCTACAAACCAAAACATAGAAAATGTTCATTATGATAAATTTCGTCAAAGGTTTATAGATTATTACATTATTAACACAATAAAATGATAAGAACCTTCAAATGTCAGTTACTTGCTCCTTAATTGATGATATTTCTAAGAAAAAAATTCAAACAACAGCTATTCAAAAAGCTACTTTTATTTCCGAAATATCCGTTAATATCTATTTGAATTGTTCAATACCTTGTGTAATTTTAAAGTCTTGTCGCTATTCACTTGTTTCTTGCGATGTAATGGAAAGAGTATGGAGCTTTAAAGCCAGCAGATAGCGACAAGCTTTAAACATCCGACTATCGATTTTATATCCTCTCTCTCTCTCTCTCTCTCTCTCTTGCATCGAGAGAGTCAATTAACTAAGAACTAGCTGCGCGGTATTTTTTCACTGTCCGCGCTGCTGCAGTCAAGGTCACGCTACTGATGCGGCTGTACCCTGCTCTGACTCTACAGTATTGAGTTGTAATGTAGTTCAGTTATTAAGAGATATTTATCATTTAGTCACAAAGTGTATTATGACTCGTATAAGTTTTCTATTACGCAGTGTGTATTTATTTATGATTCGTATGTGTAACTCAGTTAGCTCGTCAAGTGAAAATACGATTTGGAGAAAGATTTCCATGTGTAAACGTTCCAGGCTGTACAACAATCCACACGATTTATAATAAATTTCAGTCCACTAAAGGTGTTCAGTCTAAGAAACCTAAAGTACAGCGTAGGAGAGCAAGTTTCTTACCAAAGAAACATTAAAGGACATCGGTTATCGTGTGCAGACTCCCCCCCCCAAATCACATAGGCATCTTTCACAACAGGCAGGTATTTCGTATGGCTCTGTGCGAAGAGGTAAATAATATAAACTAACTGTGCACATGCTCTTCAACCAGGTGATCCTGTAGTTAGGCGAAGATTTTGTGAGTGGAGTCTCAGTGGTGTATAAATAAATCCTATGGCGCTACAGGCTTCGAAGGGCCTGGACCTGCCAATCCGCCTGTCAGAATGTTGGCTTACGTAATTAGGACCATTGCCTCCAAACAGGGTATACAATGGCGAAATAGACCCGTATTTAACATTTTCCGCGGACGAGGCTTATTTCTACCTTCATGGATATATGTACACACAAAACAATTGTTATTGGAGTTCTGACAAACTTAATATTCTTCATGAGGTAATCCTCCATGGCGAGAAAATGGAGTTATGGAGCCCAATTTTTTTTTTTTTTTTTTTTGAGAGAGAGAGAGAATTAACAGACAGAGAGCGCGATTTTTCCTTTTCTCAACCAGACTGCCACAGCTCATACGGCCAATATTTCCATGTGGCTCCCTCGGTCCCCAATCTAACTTCCTGCGATTTCTGCTGGGGTAAATAAAAGAGGCCGTGTCGCTTGATTCAGCGGTTGTAAACAAACTGTATACTGGCTGTGCCTCTTAAACCTATCCTATCGTATACCTTCAAACAGAGGTAAACAACTCCATAACGATGCATAGGAGGATGGTAGTTGATTAACAAAAAATTTTACCCTCTATGAGACCTAGTGTTTCTCAGAGTATATTGCAGAGGTCCTGAAACATCCTGTACATATACCAGCTGGCCTGCAAACGCCCTACTTTGCAGTTGAAAGCATCCCGGATGCCTTGATGACAGCTGGGACGTATAGTCACTGTTTTTCAAAGGGACGTTAGTAGCTACAGGTGACCTCAGGTTACGAAAATCCACAGTCAAAAGAGAGGTTAATAGTCGGAAGCGAAGCGAAGCAAGCCAAGCGTACCGGAGAATGTACGGTTTGCTGTTATGTGTTCTTTGTTTGTATTCGTAGTCAAGCATTTGGTGTAGTGACATTGGGTTTACAAATCGGCACTAAAGGTGAACATAAGGTATTACTTTGATCTAAGGGAAAGCAGGTTGGAATGCTGCTAAGGCTTGCACATTTTTACTTTCACTACCACGTGTATATTAGCTAAAGAAGGTATGCATTCCCCCCAAAATTCGATACGAAACTTCACCGAAAATACATGTTTTTAATCCCCTAAATAAAACGAAGCATTTTTAGTTAATGGTCCGTGTGCGCGCGCGTGTGTGTTTGTGTGTGTCTGTGAACAGCATATCGAAAACGAAAAGTCGGATAAATACCAAACTTGGTATTTAACCTCAGTATCTTTTAAGGATTCAACACGAAGATTTTTAAGAAATTCCCCCACTCGCAACTACCCTTTACATGGAACATTTTTCTGAGTTGCTGGTACCCCGGAACCTAAAAGACACAAACCCTGTGGTTGCCGAACTTTTGAGTCCTGCTTACATCTGGAATAGAATACCAGCTACCTGCTAATGTTTAATTTTCTTCTTCGTCTTACTTGCTTGCTGATTTTCCTTATCCATCTGGCCCTTACTCTGTCCTAAAGGTTTTCCAATTTTGTTTAAATTGTTTCTAAATTTTACATTCATTAGATTTTTTGCTCGTATTTCTATTGGTAAATTTACCCATTCAGCACCTCATACTCCATAGTGCAATATTCGTCTAAAACTGATGAGTATAGAATATAATCCATCACATTCTGCCCTGTTCAATTCGTATATATAAACTCCCCTAGGTAATATTTTTCTTTCATTCCATTAGACGTCTTCAAATTAGATTCTTCACAAAAGTCTATTAGTTTCTTGCCTTAATTATATGAAGGTAATCCAGAAAGTCTCAGACGTTTTGAAATAAACAATTAACAAAATGCAAATATCAACGTTTATTATCTACATTTGAAAGGTACACTCTTAAGCTATTTTTCTACATAATTGCCATTCAAATTGAGGCAGTTATCATACCGTGGCACAAGTTTTTCAATACCCTCTCTGTAGAAATCTGCCGCCTGCGACTTCAACCACTGGTTTACACCGCCATGCAGTTCAGCGTCAGTATCAAAGCATCAATTTGATGCACCAAACTCCGTGACATTTGGGGAAAATGTTCCGAAAGTTCTGTAATCGTGAAACGACGATTTTCACGAATTTTGTCATTGATTTGCATTGACAGTTCATCAGTCATAAGGCTAGGCTTACCACTACGGCCCTCGACGTGAACATTGGTACGGCCATTTTTAAAATCAATGCACCATTGACTGACTCGGCTTTCACTCATTATTCTCTGCCCGTAAACATCACAGAGTTGATGATAAATTTCAATTGGTTTGTTCTCTTTTGCCAACCGCACTTCACAAATGGCGGGATTTTCTATTGCAACGCACATTGTAACAACTCACAGAGAGCACAGCTGGATGCGTACTGAATGTAGGAACGTTCTGACACCAAGATAGCGGCTCTAGCCCTACTCATCGCCACGACAGGCCAAAACGTCTGGGACTTTCTGGACTGCCCTCGTAAGTACATTTATCTTTGCTCCTCCTTCTATCCACCTCTCTTCCTATTCTAGTTAGTTCGTCTTCATTGACTTCATTTGACTTTCCCCACTTCTTGCATTAAAGTCGCTCATTATTATAAAACCTTTGTGTATACCCCTATTTAATAGTCCCTTCATGTTCTGTCTTACCTTATTAAATAAATGTGGGATATAAAATTCCGAGGAACTTGTGAGTTATACATTATTGCAAATTTCCCTCTCCCATAATCCACTTAGCACACACCACAGGACTGCGTTTTGACCTAATTCATTAAATATTTTCTCTTTAATATATAGGATTTTGATTACTAATAAAATTATAAACTTTTAAATTTACTTATACTGTTTTTATTGAAGGAAATGGCATTTTCACTTGTTTAATAATCAGACGTGTTATATGCTTGATTATTCGTTAATTCAATACATAGATACTTAAAATGGCAGAAATTTCAAAGACTTTACTGCTTAATAATTTCTAATATCATGCAAAATTTCCGTAAAAATATGCAACTTTCCAGGAATTGTAATTATGCATAAGAACGGCACACGAAAAATCAGTCACGTTTTATTTTACCAGTATCGTGTATCAAAACTAGTAGAAATCAAAATATTAAAGTAATAAATCCCCAAATTACAAAAATATTAATGTAATTAAACATTTTGACTCGCCTTAGAAAAATCTCTATAACAGTGGAAAATCTATGTTAATGTAATTTCGCTATTACAAAGATCGTAAGTTGTAAAATACAATAAATATCACAGGGAAGTAGTTACCAACCAGGCTGTGATTTTGGATAACCGGTGTCGAGTTACTGAAAGACATCACAGAGCCGGATTGAATATTATGTCATAGCTGCAGTATTACGTAAGCATTAGCTCTGTACTTTTCGATAATTGCAATGCAACATAGGAATTAATTAGTTCTCGTAATACCCTCGGTGGGCTTGCCCAGGATACGTTTTACATAAAGTCACCTAAAAGCCTGCATGCTGTTGTGTTCAATACTGTTACATCGAATAGTACCTGCGCCATTGCGTTTATAGTGTTATTGCTTGGTTGCTAGTTTTCTTGTTCACGACCTTCCGTGTGATTAGTTCTCTGTAAACCAAGTGCGGAATAATGAGGGAATTCGGGGCGCATAGTGAGGCAATGGAGCGGTTAAATATTGGATGGGAACTGTCTATTGAGCACATTTCTAATTAGGGCGGTCTGCTACCGTGAGCAACATGAAATTGGATTTATTTTTAAGGGAGCTGTCGAAGCTATCTCAGCCATAGTGTTTCGTGCGCTCCCTATTGCCTTAATAGCTTCTTTTAAAAAATTACGATCTTTTCTAGAAGGCTTTTATTCCTTCTACTCCTGAGTGTCGAGACGAAGCGAGGTGGCTTCGTGGTGACTTGTGCGACTCGCATTCGGGAGGACACGGGTTCGATCGCTGGTGACCGCCCATTGTCACATGGATTTTTCGTGGTTTTCTCGGGTCGGAAGACGAATGCTGGGGTTTTCATCTTCTACTTCGACTCTCCTGCCCCTCATTTCCTGTACCCATCATCTCCTTCATTGTCATCTGTTTCAGGGTTGTAGAACCAGACAACGGTGTTCGGTGGGTTGCGGCTGGGCGGTAGCTTTGCGCTCTCTGGAGGTTTCTTTCTGACGTTGTTCCTGGGACAGCTCGGTTAGGAATCGCCTCAGGGTGCTTTCCGGCAGGCGTTCCTTCGGAGATCCCCCGGAGGCTCGGGGCCTAAGCGTTCAATATGGAAACATTAGGGACCCGTCTATGTTTGCGCCCGTCGTCATCCGGATCTTATGCCCCTTCGGATCTCTCCCCTCATCCCTCCCTTCCAGGGATCATGGTAGAAACACAAGGGTCCGGATGGCCTGCGTGCGGTGTTCTACAACTGATTTCAGGGGCCCCTCTGTTCGTCAGTACCTTTACCTGAGTTCGAGCTCCTCCGAACATTGTAAATCTACATCTTTCTAGATAATTACGTTCTGGAAGGAGGTTTTCAGCAGTATCTGTTGATTGTTTACAAGGCGGCCTGGAGGATTGCCATAAAAGTGTTTCACAGTCTGGAGAAGTTTTCCCGAAGGATCCATGTCAAGTACCTATAGCAATTACTTGCTTAATGTTTTTGCAGCCTCTTAAAATTAGGTCTCTTTTCAATATGTAAGTGACGATTTGACTATGGTTTTACTAAATTTTTGGTCTGGGAAGTACTTCCGCCGGCTTAACTGCTCCTTGTTACGCACTTGTAGTGCAGTTCTAACAGCAGTTTTACTTAGTTATAAAATTGGATCGGGCCCTTTGGCAAGTTCATCTGCTTCTTTATTGCCCATGATGCCACAATGAGTTCGACCTGATTCTAGGCAAAGAGGGTCAATATTTATACACAAGCTTTGAATTGGCTTGGGGATTTGAGTGCCAGCAGTGAGGTCTGGCTGTCTGTGAGAATTATAATTTACTTACCAACATACCTTTTCTCCTAACACAAAATTATAAGGAATTATTTCAGATTCTTCTGCATGAAAAAGCAATGAATGAAAGGAAATACGACATGGGCATCCACATTAAAGTAAGAAACCACAGGAAAGTGCTGCATTTGAATGGTTGGTCAGGGAAATAGGCGGAGTGTGTGTAGAAATATTAAGAACCTCCCTTGTAACATTTAGAGCAGAAAACAATTGCGCAATTCACGGAAAAGAATTGGTTGGAAATACAGTCTGGTCTAAAATCCGACAGGGGTGTGGACAGAGAGTGGCTCACGTGTTTTAGACTTTATATATGGCGAATTTCGAAAAATATTAATAAAATAGAATGAGAATCTCCCAAATTTCCGAGATTTCCTTTATCACCTCGAATGAAGGGTTAAGGTTATTTTGGACACCTACTTGCAGAGAGGGAAAACTTGGAGGTGGTAGGTAAATTTCTACGAGGCGAGAAATATGAGATCTGAGAAGGCTGATACTAGGAAGTTGGGGTGAAAGCACAGCTAAACGTACTGGTGCTGGTGGATGGATTCACCTATCGTTAGTGTGTTGCGTTTATTTAACTTTCTTAGTTGTTCTTTGTATAATATTAAGGGCATAACGATGCATTATAATACGTCGTTTGGAGGGTTGCTACCCTTTAAGATGCTATATTTGAATGTGTTTGTTTTAGTTTATTCTTGTGGTGTTGTCTTGTAGCAAGTTTTTTCATCTGTTTTTAGCTTTTTTGTTTACTTTTATTACTCTGCGTACTATAAAAGAGCTTGGTTCTGTTGTATCTATTTGATTAATTACTTAAATTTAAATAAGCACAATCATTCATTCATGCTTTTTCCTAATCCCATCTCACCTGGAGTCACTAGCAGTAAAAATAAAATACGTTCTGATGGTGTCTGTTTTTTCTAAACCAGGACGTGTTTTGCACACTTTAATATTTACTCCGCTCTTTCAAAGTAATTTGCACTCATTTTTGTAAATATTTACCTTATAACTAAGCAAACAAAATTACATACACATGCAAAACAAAATCAAATAAAAATAAAGAATTATACTAAAATTACTACCAGTTCTAAATCATCGGCTATTTGCTGGGAGCAAGCAAGCACATCCAATTATTGCAATACCTAGGTGGCTGGCCCAATAGCTCAGTCGGTAGAGCACCTGCCTGCTGTGCGAGGGGTCCCGGGTTCGATTACCGGCTGAATGGGTGGAAATGTTTCTCTAGCCAGGATTATTCCCTATCCTCCCCAGAGTCTGGAATGAGAAGTGTGAATGTGTGTGCTATCTAATGATTAAGAACCCAACAGTGCAAAACATCCAACGACATGAAAATACAAGTTAACACAATTGCCAATAGGTAATAAGTTCCAAAGGAAAGGCCGCCGATAAGACCAATATAGTTAAAAAGTCGGGGTAAAAATGGAACTAAAAGGAAACTAAAGTATAGCTAAATTGTTAGTAACTGGTTTCCAGTGGTATAAATTAGCTGTTGTCCAGCATATTCTTCCAATTTATCATATAACTTATCTTTCTCTGTTATATCAATTATTCAAAAATTCTTTAAGAGTTTTTTTTGTTTATTATTTTGATCTTCATATTACTATTAATGCTAGGCATATAAAATTCAATAACTCTCAACAGTCAATAATTTATATCGTTGCCATTAAAGTTGCCAGAAATATGCGGATAGAGGACAACATTTCCAACATCGCTATGATAACCGTAATTGTAAATAAGAAAACTTGAGGCGGGAGACTGGCGACCGGCGCACGAACCTCCGTACGGTGGCTGCAGTTTGAAGGAAATGCACTATAGAATTGCAGTAGTTGGAAGCCTCACTGTTGGAGAGCCACTCTTGAGGTGTTGCTGCCCCACGTATAGGCGCCAAATTGAAAGGTTTATTGCCCCACTGTTGGAAAGGCAAACTTGAAGTTGTTTATTGTTGTGGTTGCACCACGTTTTGCGGGAGATATGTTTCTTGGAGTTCGCCCCACGTACGATAAAAACATTCACTTTTCCGGTGGCCTTCGCCCCCACGTTTAAAAAATCAACCTTGTATTTTAATGTTTATTTAAATATTATATATGTTTGCCTTGGCTGCGTCAGTAGTAATTTTTAAAACACATATCTCTTATCAGGGGTAGTACGGCTAAAGTATGTAGACTTACACAAATTATAATGGTATTTAACTGCGTTTTATTAATCTTTCACACGATTAAATAACACTTCACTGATATATCCTACTGTAGAACTGTGAGATTGTTACTTGTACTTTTAACACACAAACTTTATATTATTCTCGCCGTAATGAATTTTTTGTCTCACACAGAATACGTACCGAGCGAACTGCTCGGGAACGCTGCCTTCTAACGTCTGGCCTCTACCACCTAAATTCGTACATTTGCTCTATTTCAAGTCTGTGATTGGCTAATCCTACTCCAATAGAATACGTTTATTTAACTTAAGCTTTTTCTAGTTGTTGATTGGCTATTTATAAAATGTTTTAAATATTACATTATTGTTCCAAGAATTATTAGTAGCATTATTAGACTTTCTAATTTATTGTTGTCTCAAGGTTACCTCATTGTTAGCAACTTTCGGCTTCTATTCTCACAACTCCTACATTGTTAAATTACGTCATAATATTCACATAACATTATTATACATGTACATAACAATATAAACATAATACAATGGCTGTTACATACATTTTATATATTATTTTGTACACCTATTGCTCTAAGGCGGGCTGTTATTATATTTTATATTATGTAATTAGACTGATATTGTTTAAGTGATAAAAATACTGCCTCAGAATGTATCTGAAATGATATTGGACAAAGAAAATCTTTTTGATCAGGTTTTTCTTTACGTAGGTTACTTATTACGCTATAAAGCAAGTTATCTAAATTTGTTAATGTTAGGGCGAGAGGTGAAAATTAAGTTTTATCCAGAGCATGTAGAAGCGTTTGAGTCACACGATGCATACATTAATCAAGCCCCTAATGCAGCACTGAGAAGCTTTCTAGGGTGCTAATAGCTGTACTCGAGACAATGAAGTTTGCTGTTGCAAGTCTGCACATGTAGTTAGTTAAGTGAAATGTATGCACATCAAAGGCACATTTAACTAATTTCTTGTCCTCATTAATAGTCCTCTAGTCATCTGAGCAGTCCAGGATTTTGTTAGTTCTAGGACTTTAGATATTACGCTTGATAGCACATAATTTTATAAATATTGGCAGGGCCGAAATGTGCATTTATCTGCTAAAATGTGTTCTTAAATATGAAAAAGCACACAATTCTCTTTGAGACACAGGCCAGGCTAAACTCAGGGGTCGTCCTTCGTAGTGTATTGGTTACCATGCTAGTTCCCGATGTCGCGGGTTCAAACCCGGCGGAGGGCGATGGATTTTTTCGGGCGTAAAAATCCTTAGCATGTCTTCCTTCGGAAGAAAAGTAATGCCGGTGGTCCCGTGTCATAGATTTACGACACGTAAAAGAACCTCAAGCCTGATAAAGAGACCTCTGAGCAAAATTACCGGTCCACCCTTAAGGTCCACCCACGACCTGCTTTCCCCTCATTTCCTGTACACATCATCTTCCTTGTCATCTGTTTCAGGGTTGTAGGACCAGGCGAGGTATTCGGCTGGTTGAGGCTGGGCGGTGGCTTGCGCTCTGTAAATATTTCTTCATGGCGTCGCTGCGGTACCTCTCAGTTAAGCATCTCCTCAGCATGGGATCCGCTCCGGGTGTCCCTGGAGCTTGGTGGCTTCTGGGCAGGGACCGTGCGGCGCCGGATGCGTTCTATCTGGAAACGTTAGGGACCCCGTCAATATTTGTGACCGACGGCATAAGGATCTGGTCCTCTTTCGGGTCTCTCCCCTCATCCTTCTCTCCCTGGGGTCACGTTGGAAGCACAATGGGCCGACTGGCCTGCGTGCGATGCTTTGTCCCGGTTCCGAGGGCCCTTCCCTGATACGTACCCTTACATTTTACTCTCAGCAGAGTCGTGAGCGAATGTGTTTAATGTTATTGTGTTGGATTTACATGACTCACTGACCTTCTCTAACATCTCTCCTGAAAACTGTTCATATAAAAGCTTACTCTTCTACCTGCCAGATTTCGTTGAAGGTATATGAATAGTACGTAGACTAGAGCGATAGTCAAAACTTTTAAAAGAATGTCGTTGTTATATTAAGAAACCGTATAATTTCTGAAATATACCTGATTCAATAACTGTGGAAGTTGCTGCCCTAGCAAATCAGTTCTATTAAAATGGGTATCCCCAAAGGTATGGATTGTTATTTGAAAGCACATTGAAATTATGAAATGGAGAATTAACTTGGTTCATTTATTGTACCGCAAATAAGTATTAAATTCCTTATGCCATAAATTTTTAAACATGGATATATTTAAATACAAAGCTGCTATTTTAGTTTCACTTTAAATATTGAATAGTGATATTTCTTCTATAATAGACTTTACAAACTTAACAAATGGCGTCGTTCTCTGTGGTGTAGTGGTTAGCATGCTAGCCTCTAGTTCCCGAGGTTGCGGATTCAAACCTGGTGGAGGGCGATGGATTTTTTCGGGCGTAAAAAATCCTTAGCATGGCTTCCTTCGGAAGGAAAGTAAAGCCGGTGGTCCCGTGTCGTAGATTTGCGGCAGGTAAAGGAATCTCAAGCCTGATAAAGTGGCCTCTGAGCAAAATTACCGGTCTTTCACGCCCAATAGGGAATGGGACGCTAAAGACCATAGCAGATAAAGAGCGTCCATAAATAAAACTTCATTTTAACAAGTGGCTTCTGTTTGTTTTTTGGTTACACGATTTTAGTTACGTAGAACACTACGAATTCCTTTAATAATGCTTCTCCAATGTCGCATGAAAGCATTTACAGTCTTAAGGGTAATAGAGTATAATCTTGAATTAGCTCACCAAAATTGTAATGTAAATTTACAATAGTCCAAAAAACATTACTCTTTCGTTATGTGCCAAAATACTCGCCCAAGCCGGACCCCAGTTATGCTGGCTGGTCGGTATGCTCTAGTGGAAAGATTTTTTTTTTAAAACAATTACCGACGCTCTTTAACTACTATGGTTCTTAGCGTCCCATTTTATATTGGGCGTGCAAGACCGGTAATTTTGCTCAGATGCCTCTTTATCAGGCGTGAGGTTCATTTACGTGCCGTAAATCTACAAAACGGGACCACCGGCTTTAATTCCCTTCCGAAGGAAGCCATGCTAAGGATTTTTACGCCCGAAAAAATCCATCGCCCCTCCGTCGGGTATGAACTCGCGACCTCGGGAACTAGAGGCTAGCACGGTACCACTACACCATGGAGGACGATTCATGATGATGAATTAGGTTCTGGTTGCATTGCAGGGAATACCAGTGATGTCGTAGAGAAGCTCATGAGATAAGTGATAGCTTTCAGATTAGGTTATCTTTGTGTAACTATGGCGAGAAAAAAATCTGATGTATTACACTCGCATGACCCTCTCTACTCTTGTAGAAACTATTTTTACAAACGCTTATTCTCCATATGATTCATTTTAATCGAGAAGTTAATCTTATTGCTAATTTTCTTGTAGGTGCAAGGGGAATATGGTAGTATTTAAGCGATAGTCAAATGTTTTAAGAGTTGGTTGCTATGTGGCGCATTCCATTCTCTTTGTATGTCCAGGACATAAACAAATGAAATACGAATTCCCATTTGAGAAAAAGTATTGGAAAATTTCAGGGAATAACAAGCAATATCTCGAAAATGGTTCACCCAACCAAAAAAAGTATGACATAAATTTCTGTATTTTAACATGATCTGCATTTCTTATGTAGTAAAATTTTGTATCTCTTATGGTTTACCAGTTATGCAAAAGTCGTTCACGATGAAGAATACTTTTGGAGACATTCCCAGAAAATTCGAGATATACATTTCATTTGTCATGAAAATATCTAAAACATATGATATTTTAATCAAAATCGTTACAGCCATTTTTGAGCCAATTAAAATTTTCGAAAAATATTCCATGTAAAGGGTAATCTGGGGTGGAGGGATTTTCTTGAAAACCTTCGTGTCGCATCTCTAGAAGATACTGAACTTAAATACTAAGTTTGGTGTTTATCCGACTATTCGTTTCTGAGTTATGCTGTTCACAGACACACACACACGGACATGTTTCCAAAAATGCTTTTTTTATTCAGGGAGTGTCAAAACATGTATTTCCGGTGAAATCTCTGTATCGAATTTTTGGGTGGAATACTATATTTCCCCTACTTACTATACGTAGTAGAGAAAGTAATTGTAGGAATATACAAATTATAGAAAATGAACAAATTAACTAAAGATATAAATTAATAATAAATAACTCCCCATTACTCTTTATGATTGAAATTTCCTAAGTTCCGGCTATTCCTAATAACGGATGAAAAGTCCCCTGAAATGTATGCAAAAGTATATGAAACATTCTATCGAACGGGTGAGTTCCGTAACTTCATCCTACTAGTCTTCCAAGTTCTCGAAATTCTGCATAGCCTTATAAGTATCCCTTGGCGGTGGACCAATCATCGGTCGGAATGGTAGAATAACGCTTTATATAATCACAGAATGCGAAACTTTAAACCTTTGTACCTTCTCTTTGGTCCCGTTGTTATTTAATAGCTTTAAAACTACATAGTTTTCACACAAAATGGACAGCTTAACATATTCAACGATATAGAAGTGAAGCTGGTGAATATGGAGATTCCTCTCTGCCAGAACTGTCGTAATGTAAGATCATCGGCAGAAATAATACTCTCATGGTTAATTATAAACTATCGGTTCGCTTATTTGTCAAGTCAACTGATCATAAATTTCTCTATTTACAAATTTATTCTGCATCCTTGCTAAGAACTTGACTATAACATCAGTACAAAGGAAATAAAGCAAAATGTCTTACATAAGGGTTATTAAAATATTTTGGCATTGGTTTCGTAAGCGTGTCGTACGTTTATAAGCAGATTCGACTCAGTTTTGTTTTGCTGTGGCTTTTGTTTTCTTAGTAAATAGTGAACATCTATCGTATTCCCTGGAATGAAATCTCCGCCACATTTGTCTTATTTTACTTACATTTTCTGTGGAGTAACAAGTATTTTCTACTCCATTGCACTGTGAGTGAAAAGTGTGTTCGTTTATTACTTAAGTGTGTTCGTATTCTAGTACATAGAATTTGTGAACATTTTGTAGTCTTTTAGTACCCTATGAATTCACATTAGCTGATATTTTATAGCCCCTGCACCGAGTGGGATGGCTCAGGCGGTTACGTCTACAACCCGCATTCGGGAAGTCCTGGGATCGATCCCCGGCGACCGCCCTCTCTGGCCCATGGGCGTTACATTATTTTCCCGGGTCGCCAGGCGAATGCTGGGGTGGTTCACCCTCCTTCCTCTCATTTATGCACCCATCTTTCTTGTCATCTGTTTCAGGGTTGTAGGACCAGGCGGCGGTGTTCGGCGGGTTGCGGCTGGACGGTGGCTTGCGCTCTGTAAAGTTTCTTCCCTGGCGTCGCTATGGTACCTCTCAGTTAGGTCTCTCCTCAGTGTGGGGCTCCGCTCCCGAGACCCTGGAGGTTGATGACTTGTGGGAAGGGACCGTGCGGCGTCAGATATTTTCTATCTGGAAACGTTAGGGACCCCGTCGGCATCCGGATTTGGTCGCCCTTCGGGTCTGTTCTCTCATCCTTTCTCCCAGGGGTTACATAGGAAGCACAATGGGCCGACTGGACTGCGTGCGGTGCTCTGCTGAGGTTCTGGGGGCCCCTCTGTGATACGTAACTTTACCTTCATAATAGGGCTTTCCAGTGGAGAATCAACCAACAAAATCGGTTGAGAGGTTTATGAGATTACCTTACATACACACATACACATACTCGCATATATATATAGATAGATGGATGGATGGATGGATGGATGGATGGATGGATGGATGGATGGATGGATGGATGGATGGATGGATGGATGGATGGATGGATGGATGGATGGATGGATGGATGGATGGATGGATGGATGGATGGATGGATGGATGGATGGATGGATGGATGGATGGATGGATGGATGGATGGATGGATGGATGGATGGATGGATGGATGGATGGATGGATGGATGGATGGATGGATGGATGGATGGATGGATGGATGGATGGATGGATGGATGGATGGATGGATGGATGGATGGATGGATGGATGGATGGATGGATGGATGGATGGATGGATGGATGGATGGATGGATGGATGGATGGATGGATGGATGGATGGATGGATGGATGGATGGATGGATGGATGGATGGATGGATGGATGGATGGATGGATGGATGGATGGATGGATGGATGGATGGATGGATGGATGGATGGATGGATGGATGGATGGATGGATGGATGGATGGATGGATGGATGGATGGATGGATGGATGGATGGATGGATGGATGGATGGATGGATGGATGGATGGATGGATGGATGGATGGATGGATGGATGGATGGATGGATGGATGGATGGATGGATGGATGGATGGATGGATGGATGGATGGATGGATGGATGGATGGATGGATGGATGGATGGATGGATGGATGGATGGATGGATGGATGGATGGATGGATGGATGGATGGATGGATGGATGGATGGATGGATGGATGGATGGATGGATGGATGGATGGATGGATGGATGGATGGATGGATGGATGGATGGATGGATGGATGGATGGATGGATGGATGGATGGATGGATGGATGGATGGATGGATGGATGGATGGATGGATGGATGGATGGATGGATGGATGGATGGATGGATGGATGGATGGATGGATGGATGGATGGATGGATGGATGGATGGATGGATGGATGGATGGATGGATGGATGGATGGATGGATGGATGGATGGATGGATGGATGGATGGATGGATGGATGGATGGATGGATGGATGGATGGATGGATGGATGGATGGATGGATGGATGGATGGATGGATGGATGGATGGATGGATGGATGGATGGATGGATGGATGGATGGATGGATGGATGGATGGATGGATGGATGGATGGATGGATGGATGGATGGATGGATGGATGGATGGATGGATGGATGGATGGATGGATGGATGGATGGATGGATGGATGGATGGATGGATGGATGGGTGGGTGGGTGGGTATATGGTAGATCTTCCTATGTTCCTCCAGCCTCTCGATTTATAGCTTAAAACTCTTCTTGTGCATCTTCCTTCTGGCATACGTTGTACATGTTCCAGCTATTTATTTCTAAAACCACAATTCTTTCATTTTATTGTATATATGCAATTCCTGTCTTATTGTTTTATCTCTTATTCTGTCTTCGGTTATCACCCTCATTACTGACCTCAAAAATCTCATTTCATTTGGTTGAATTCTGGTTGTCTCTCTTTTTGTGTTCCAGATTTCGTGCCTTATAAATGTCAGTGTGGCCAAAATTTTATAACATTTAATAATGTGTCTTTCCATGTTTAGGTTGTTTTTATTTTGCCACAATCTGATTAATCTGTTCTTTTTTTGACATCTATCTCTCCTGGATTTGATATCTTGCAACCAAGATAAATGAAACAGTTCAACAATTATTTTTGATCTTACTGGAGTATTGCTTCTGAAAGCCATCGCTTTGGTTTTGTCGCATTGTATTGTTTTGCTACGTATTTCATTTAGTACGATATCCACCGCGATGGCTCAGGCAACAAAATTTGTGGCCCACATTCGGGAATGCGCGTGTTTGATCCCCGGAGATCTCCCGCTCTGACCCATGGGTTTTTCGTTGTTTCCCCGCGGTCGAATGCTGGGATGGTTTCTACACTTCCACGATTTCCTTTCCTCCATTTTCCTTTCTTTTCGTTTCCTTCTCATGTATCAGGTGTGCTTACAAGTCTCATGGTGTGTAGCGGTGTCGGACAGATGGCGCGGATGCATACTCACTGGAAAGAGTATTTCAGAGAGCTGCTAGACTGGTGGGTCGTTCGTCGTGGGTCGTTTGGCGGTTTCGGCGGCATACACGGGTCTACTACGTATGTGAAGCTGATTTGAAGATGTATTTTTTTGTTGTTACGCTTCAAGTTTAAAAAATATTAATTAACTTTGTTATTAAATTGCTTCTATAGATATTATTTTTGTTTATGTTTGCCTCGGCCGCTTCTGTATTATTTTAGAGTTACGTATCTCTTAGACAGGGCGTGGTGCGATAAGAATGTAGGCTTATACAGATTTTAAGTTTAAATTCGCTTCTTTTTATGTATCCTTGACACAAATTAAATAGCAATACGCTGATATCAAGAGCTGTGAGATTCTTTAATTTAATATCTTGCACTTTGTTAACACGTATACATAATCTTTGTTTCACAATAATACGTAATATTTCTTTAGAGAACACATCTTCCATCTGGTCACTACCAAGCAACTGAACATATTTCAACCCCCAAAACCCGCAAACTTTTGTATTTCAAGTCTCCGATTGCCTAATTCTAGTCCAATAGAATACCTGCACTTTACTAAAGCTTTTTCTAGCTGTTGATTGGCTATTTTTAAACTGTCACAAAATTTACATTATCGTTGCTCCAATCCTGACTGTTAAAATTTAAACTCTCAAACTCATTATTGCCTCAAGGTTACTTCATTGTTACCTCATTGTTAGCAACTTTAATCTTATTATTCTTACAGCTCTTACACTATTAAACTACGTAATGCACTCACATAACATTAATAAACATTTAGTATAAGCATTTGCAATGACTGTTACATACATTTTATAAATTATTAGTACATATTGCTTCAAGGATGGCTCTTATTGAATTTACATATTATATAATTTAATTAAAATTATTCAAGTGTTATAAACACTGCCCAACTTAGTCTTGTTTTCAAGTTTCTTTTTGCTCTACCTATATATGAGCCTTGGCAATCCTGATATAATATCTGATAAATACCTGACCTTTTTAAATTATCATTTGTATTATTTAAGGGTTCATTCAGCATATTTCTCAAACTATATGTATTTTGAGGTGCCAGTTGGATCTAAATCATTTTAAAAATATTTAAACATCACTGGATGATATGTAAATTTCCTGTATATTCAATCCTTTTTATTCGGATTCTGTAGGGTACTAATTACCCTATAATCTACATAAACTTTGCTGGGAATTTCTACTTGTGCTGTCAAAATAACTTTCTGGGGGGAAGAATACATCGGTGTAACTTTAATATTGAACAGAGCTTCTCAAGACCACGAATCCGTGCAGAATCAACTCATTTCATTCCAGAGATAGCTTGCTAGCATTGATTACAATTGGAAAAAGCACACTTTTCACCCTAGTTCATTTACTGCTTCCTGCGGTGCACCTCGGGGAGGCGAACTGGATTAACGCTCGTAATTTATATTTTTAATTGCTTTGAGCATTTTGCATCAGACTGATAATAACAAAAAATTATGAATTCACAACTTGATGATGCTCGTTTCTGCTTGTAAGCCAAAATTTTCAGCAGAGCTTCACATTTTAATACTTATATCTCCCCGGGGTTTCCGTGTTATATTTGCTTTTGCGTTTATTGCTGTTTCGATGAATACTGATTTGACTGCTGTATCTCTAACAAAGAAAAGGAACCTGGCTCTTGGGCAAACGAGTTAATTCCTTCCAACGAAGTCAGAATATCCCTTTACAGATTTCAAAGTATACACAGTTAAAAACTATATGCAACGCAACAAAGAGAGCAATTGATGGGTAATGAATAACCTTCAATATTGTTGTAACTTAAGTCTCATTAATAAACACTTAATTTTAGACAAAAATTTGTTTTTCTGTACCAGGCCATTCTTAAAGGAATACTTCTTCGATCCAAAATATCTATATGAAGATTTAATTTAAAATAGATTTATATGTCCTCTAGAACTAAAACAACGTGATATGTGTGTGCGTGTGAGTGTGTATACTTATTTCTAAAATAACTCGAAAACGAAAACGGATAAATAACAGAAGTCAGACGCCTTTAAGAATATCAAGATATGATGTTCAAGAAATCTTCCTACGTCATTTAACTCTTTATAATGAACTGTTCGCTGTAATTTATTTTCTCCAAAGTTGCTGTAACATCTGGATTAAAATGACGCTATTGGTGTGCTGAAATTACGAATAAAAACATTTAATTTTGTACAAACAGTCTGAAGAACACACTATGAATTCTACAGCCTGAGACAAAATAAATGAGCAGCAGCAGCCAGAGCGTGAGTTCGATTCGAAAACGTCGGAGGCATTCGGAAAACGCTGCGTTCACAATACGCGATTTTATACCACCCTGCGTGCATTTTAAAGCTATGGGATAAGTAAGAAGATGCCTTTCAATTTGGTTATGTGCATGGTAGCCGAGCGGCGAAACGTATGTGTCTCGTAATTGGATCAACCTGGGTTCGAATCCGTGACGTAAATGTATTTTTATTGTTTACATTTTAATTTGTTAAGCATTTGGAAACACCTATGTTTTCCATGCATTAGATATCTATTAAGTTTAAGACATTCATGCATAAACACAAGCATATTACCCTTCATTTTCAAAATAAGTGACATATTAGTAAGAAATCTGAAGTGCAACAAGTGTGATTGCATGGAAGCTATGGAATTTTGTGGCCAGCATACAGCATCCAGTTCTTAAACATTTGACTATCGCTGTTCTCTTTGTATCTATAACCAAATGTGTAATGTAGTTATTTCTGCAAAGGTTTATTTGGATTAAAATTTAGTAATTAGAAAGTTATGCTCTAGTAAGAATAATTTCTATACCCACTAATAAAGATAGAGAGTATAGAAAGTAATGTGAATGTAGCACATCAGGTTTTTTCATTTAGGACTATAACACTAGTCTGCATGATATCGGATGACTGAAAACTAATAAGTGATTCCGACTGACTTCTTTTTATGCTGATTTCAGAACTGCTTTTAGTTTTTTCTATCACGTAGTGTTTTTTCACAATTTAACTTAAAAAATATAGAGTTGAGCCAGTAGATGATGAGTATTGTTGAAGGAAAATTTATCACTTCTTGGAGGGAAATTTCCCAATACAGACTTGTAAGTCTTTAAGTTGTTACTCCTGTACATGCTGGTTGCTATTTGTAATTTAGGCATTATTGTTAATATCAGAGGTTTGCGCTACCAGTGCTATATCGTGATTGAAGTTATAAATACAGTATGTCTACACGCAAGTGTGTGAACAATCCAAGTGTTTTCTGCTACATTTGTGGAAAATATACAGTGCTTCAGCAGAGAACTGATATAACAGACTTTGTGAAAAAAGTGTACCATGCTTATTTTAAAATGAAACTTGGTGACCCAGACAAGGCCCTGGCTCCAAGGACAGTTTTCCGTTATCGTGTTAAGAGGTTAAGGTTGTAGATAAAAGGAAAGAAATCATGCATGCCATTTGCAATTCCTATGGTGTGGAGAGAGCCTAAAGACCACCTTAAATATTGTTATTTCTGTTTAGTTAATGTTCAGGGGTGCAATTCGAAAAATAAGAAACACATTGTGTATCCAAGTATTCCTTCAGCCATCAGGCCAGTTCCACACGGAGAAGATCTGCCTGCTCATCCTCCTCCAGCTGTTTTAGAGAACTTGGAACAACATTTTGTTGAAAGTGAACCTCGTGCAATCATCGAAAACGATTCTGATGATTTCGACCGCCTGAATACGACGTGACTCCACAGCTGTTCTCTCAGAGTGAACTAAATGATCTAGTACGTGATTTGAATTTGTCTAAGGTATCTGCAGAGTTACTAGGCTCCCGTCTTAAAAATAAGAATCTTCTGGAACCAGAAACACATTACTCATGGTACGGACACAGAGAACAAGAGCTAGTTCTTTTTTTCTCACAGATCGAGTCCTTGGTTTACTGCAATTATATAAAGGAGTTAATACACTTTTATGACATTGAACATGATCCTACTCAGCGGAGAAGTTTTATAGATTCATCAAAGAGGAGCCTGAAAGGCGTGTTACTGCATAATGGGAATGTGTATGGGTCCATTCCTGTCGCACATTCAGTTCAAATGAAAGAGGCAGTTGAAAACATGAAGATACTTTTAACAAGTATCCAATACGAGGAACACAAATGGCGTATCTGCGGTGATTTCAAAGTTATTGGAATACTATTAGGACAACAAGGTAGATTCACAAAAACGCCTTGTTTTCTGTGCGAATGGGACAGTCGGGCAAAGCAAAGACATTGGAGTGTGAAAGTATGGCCACAGCGGAGAAACTTGTTGCCTGGAACTAAAAACATCCTGCACGAACCTCTTGTTGAGAGACAAAAGATATTGTTTCCGCCACTACATATAAAATTGGGCTTGATGAAGCAATTTGTAAGAGTTCTACCACAGGATGGACCCTGCTTCAAGTACCTTTCGAAGAAATTTCCCTTGATTACACAAGACAAATTAATGGCTGGAATTTTTGTTGGTCCTCAAATAAAGAAATTGATGAAGGATGAAGATTTTGAGAAGACAATGAATGAGGGAGAAATAGAAGCATGGAACGCCTTTCGACCAGTTACTGAAAACTTTTTAAGCAATAACAAATATCCTAATCACAAGGCCATTGTCGAAACAAAGTTGGAAAATTTCAAGAAGATGGGTTGTAACATGAGTATAGAGGTGAATTTTCTGCATTTACATATCGCTACGTTCCAGAAAATCTGGGACATTATAGTGAAGAGCAGGGTGAACGTTTTCACCAAGATATTAAGGAAATGGAGAGGAGATACCAGGAGAGATGGAATGAAACTATGAAGGCCGACTGCTGTTGGATGTTGAGGAGGAACAGTCATCTTCAAATATCTGCAAGGAAGTCAAAGAAGAGAAAGTTTGAAAAAAATTAAATCAAGCACTTTGGCTTCCTATTTTGTTAAAATGTAGCCATGAAATAAATCAGGGAAGTCCTTGATAGTATTCCTAAAATGTTTCTTGAATAAAAACTTACCTTGTGTGAAATGGTATTGGAATACTTTTCTACGCTATTAGTAAAATTATAAAAACATTGTTTCTTATGTTGTGTAAAAACCTGCCGTGATAGAAAAAACGGATGTTATTTCTAAAAAAGCATAAAACCTTGATTAAAGAACACCTAATTTTAAGAAATCATCTGACAAAAAGTTTGAAAATGCAGACTAGTGTAATGTTTACTTATTTGTTATTTAGTTTGAAAATGAAAAAGAGCGTATTTCAATTTTTATGTGTTAAATTTTGTCTTAAATTAAAAAGAAAATGTGTTTTATTTTTTTAAATCAAATAAACCTTAGAAATTGGAAATTATGTAACACCATGCTTAAAAATATCGCTTTTTTCTGGGAAAAGTTAAATATTGCTCGGGATACGAACCTGCACGCGTCCCGAGACACTATTGTGAATCGACCGTGGAAACGGTTGCGACTTAAATATGCGCTTGGAGACGTGTGCTCTTTTTTTGCTGTTGGTCGTTTTTTATGATTTTTTTAGGTCTTAGGGTATACATACAAAGAAGGACTTATTGCTAGAAGCATATAGATATCTTAAAAATGTTCAGCTTAAGGCAATCAAACTGCTATGGCACTAACCATTTTCAAAGTATTTCCTGCTGTTTGTTTTCGCGTTGCAGTATTTAGAGCAGCACACTTTAAAAATGTTAGCTTCTCTTCTTTCCCATGAGCTCGGGCAAAGTGTTGATAAATATCTATTGAGTCTTCTCCTAATTTCCTATATATTCTTTTGCACTTGGCCAAAACGGCTGTAAAATTATCTTTTGCAAAACGTATAATGATTGACGGAAAAATATTTTTTAAAAGACCTAATGTATTATATTCACATGACTTTTTCTACCATTATAAAACGAAATGTTCTATCTACTTCACGTTAATCGAGATAAAGGTTTAGAGTGTCCCGAGATCAATATCTCAGGCGCCGACCAATCTGATTAAAGCTTTTTCTTGGTTTCTATCGGTCTCTAAGGTAAATACCGAATTGATGTTTAACATCACGACACAAAGTTCCACCTTAAGTCTAAAATAACAGAAAAAATGAAAAATATATGGTAGTAGTGAATGCTCTGGCATCTGTCCACAGATAATGAGATCAGGTAGACTAGATGGTACCTGATGTCATCTGCCCGGCATGTATAGAAGCAGAGGCACAATTGCTATGCACATACACTATGTGATAAAAAGTATCCGGACACCCCCACAAACATAAGGTTTTCATCTTAGGTGCCTTGTGCTGTCACCTACTGCCTGGTACTCACCCGCGGCCTCAGTAGTCATCAGACATCGTGAAGCAGCAGAATGGGACGCTCCGTGGAACTCACGGACTTCGAACGTGATCAGGTGAATGGGTGTCACTTGTGTCAGAAGTCTGTACGCGAAATTTCCACACGCCTAAACATCCCTAGGTCCACTGTGTCTGATGTGATAGTGAAATGGTAACGTGAAGGGACATGTACAGCACAAAAGCTACAGACCGGCCTCGTCTGTTGAGTGACAGAGACCGCCGCATTTGAAGAGGGTCGTAAAGAGTAACAGACATACGTCTATCGAGACCATCACACAGGAATTCCAAACTGCATCAGGATCCACTCCAAGTACTATGACAGTTTGGCGTGAGGTGAGAAACGTTGGATTCCGTGGTCGAGCGTCTGCTCATGAGCCACACATCACGCAGGAAAATGTCAAACGGCGCCTCGCTTGGTGTAAGGAGCGTCAACATTACAGGATTGAACTGGGGGAGAACTTTGTGAGGAGTGACGAATCACGGTACACAATGTGGCGATCCGATGGCATTGATATTTTAAGCACCTTCTTGCTTCCCACTGTTCATGCTGTACGGGCTGTGGCGGAGTGGTTACACGACCATAACATCCCTGTAATGGACTGGCCTGCACAGAGTTCTGATTTGAATCCTATAGAACACCCTTGGGATGTTTTGGCACGCGGACTTTGTGCCAGGCCTCACCAACCTACATCGATACCTCTCCTCAGTTCCGCACTCCGTGAAGAATGGACTGCCATTCCCCAAGAAACCTTCCAGCACCTGATTTAAAGTATGCCTGCGAGAGTGAATGCTGTCATCAAAGCTAAGGGTGGGCCAACACCATATTGACTTCCAGCATTACCGATGGAGGGCGCCCCGAAATTGTACGTCATTTTCAGCCAAGTGTCCGGATACTTATTAACACGTAGTGTACTTTTGTGGACATGAGAGAAGCAAGCTGGTATGATACAGTGAGGAGACATAAAAGGCTAACTGTCCGCCACATACATGAGCCACGAGATATCTCATAACAGATCCACGTAATTAAAGTGACGTAATTTAAATAAACAATAATCTTTTCTTTAAGAGCTGCTCACTATTGGATGGCTTAGAAATTCCGTTTTCTTTACGTGACCAGCAGAAAAAAGCGGAAAGCAATGTTCCATGTGAGAAAAGTATAAGTATTTGAAAATTCAAATCAACAACAAGGAATATCTCGGAAATGGTTAACTCACCCCCTGAAATATATTTGACATAAATTTTGTACTTTAACGAGATCGATATTTTTTGTGTACTTGGTACTTAAAAGTTTTTACTTTCATCACGCATTCCTGATGAGAGAACGTATTGCACTTCACGCAGAAAATTCTGTATCGAGATTTTATCGGAAGTATGTTTTGAGGCCCCAGAGTATAAAATAAAGCATTTTTATAAAAACATCATTCCGTCCATGTGTGCATGTGTCTGTGAATGGCATAACTGAAAAATGAAAAGTGGATACCTTCCTAGCTTAATGTTACTTGTCATATAATTATCTTAAGAGTGCGGTGGTTTAATAAAAGTCTTTATAGCTATCTTTGAGAAAATAAAACCAGCAAAAGGATAGTTTGCTTGCGAAATTTACTTCGAAACCTCCTGTTGAAATCTTTGAAGTATACTGAATTTATATACCAATTTTACTAAACATCTGACATTTCGTTTTTGAGTTACGTTCCTAGACTCGTAGACGCACAGGCAGACGAACCTTTTTCTGAAAATCTTTTTTCTGGAGGGGGGATTCAAAGGGTTTCAAAACAGTATTTTTGGCGAAATCTCAATATCGAATTATGGGTAGAATGCAACATTTGCTATACTTACTATGTAATGGTAAAGAAAATAAAATGTGAACAGCTTATTTGTGGGTACACAATCTATTCTTAATAAATCTTATTTTTCCTTCCCTATTTTAATCCACATAAACCTTTGCAGAAATACCGACATTACGCATTTCGTTATAGATACAAGGGAACAGCGATAGTCAAATGTTCAAGAACTGAACGCTATACGTTGGCTTAAAATTCCATACTACTTCATGCAACCCCGAGAAACAACTGAATGTTGGTAGAACTTTAAGAAAATGACCAATAAATTAGTAATTCCAACATTTAATATCGGATATCTCAGAAATGACCTTGCATCACAAAAAGTTATTTCAAATAAATTGTGTTTTTTAAAGAGGTCTACATTTTGAGTGTAGTACGTTTTCGTCCATTGCTTAACTTTTACCATTTATAAAAGGTTATACAAAATTTCTTCCAAATGAAAAGGACTTCAAAGATTATTTTTAAAAAAAATCAGCATATAAATTTTATTTCTAATGTAATGTCCTTCATATATAGTATTTTAATAAACATTCTTAGAGCCATTTTTTTAGAAAATCCAAATGTTCAATAAATCTTCCAGGTAAAGGGTATTTTTCTTGAAAATCTTCGTGTCACATTTTTGGAACCCATTTAACCGAAATACCAAATTCGGTATTTTTTCAGTTTTCATTTTTTAGATATGCTGTCCCCAGACCAGACAGACACACACACACACACGCGCACACACACACACATGGACTTTTTTCCAAAAGTTATTTTTTATTCAGGGTGCCTCAAAACATGTATTTCAGGTGAAATCTCAACATCGAATTTTTTGGTGGAACACAATACTTTCCCTACTTAGTATACGTTATAGAGAAAGTAAAAAATATATATCTTGATGTTGACTTCACTTTGTCAGACCTCACAAAACGAGGACGTTTCTGGGGATCAAACCCGCGTCTGATACTCAACAGATAGAACAGAACACTCCGTGTAGACATGTAGCCATATAGAATCAGCGCTAATATGCACTGATGTTTACAAACGTAAAGTGCTACTCTATAGCACTACGTATGCAAATATTTAGCTTGTTGCTATACTGCTGCTGCAATTATAGCATATGGAAATATGTCATGTTGAAAAATATGTGTTGCAATTTTATATATTTTTACTTTCTCTACTACGTATAGTAAGTAGGGGAAGTATTGTATTCCACCCAAAAATTCGATACCGGAAATATATGTTTTGAGACCCCCTGAATCCAAAAGCTCATTTTTGAAACATGTCCGTGTGTGTGTCTGTCTGTGAACAGCATAACTCAGAAACGAACAGTCGGATAAACATCAAACTTGGAATTTAGGTTCAGTGTCTTCCAGGGATGCGACACAAAGGTTTTCAAAAAAATCCCCCCACCCCAGATTACCCTTTACATGGAACATTTTTCGAAAATTTTAATTTTCCCAAAAATGGCTCTAACGATTTTGCTTAAAATAGCACATGTTTAAGATATTTTCATGACAAACAAAATGTATATCTTGAATTTTCTGGGAATGTCTAAAAGTATGCTTCATTGTTAAAGAATTTTGCATAACTGGTAAACCATAAGAGATAGACAAAATTTTACTACACAAAAAATGTAGATCGCGTTAAAATACACAATTTATGTCATACACAATTTTTTTGTTAAGTAAACCATTTTCGAGATATTATTTGTTATTCCCTTAAATTTTTCCATACTTATTTTCTCAAATGGGAATTCGTTATTCATTTTTTTGTCTTGTATATGCAAAGAGTATTAATCTGTGGCAAAGAGAATGGTGATGCACCTAGCAACCAGCTATTAAGAGATATGTATGTTCTTAAAGGCTACTGTATTTCTATATTGCCCTGGTAAATATATATTCCCCTTACATCTACAAGAAAATTAGCAATAAGATAGAGTCTGCAAATGTTTATCTCGATTAACATGAAGTAAATGGAGAATAAGCGTTTGTAAAAATAGTTTGTACAAGAGTAGAGAAAGTCGTGTGAGTGTAAGACATCAGATGTTTTTCTTAATCCACATAAGTTTTCAATTCACATTTAAACCTTTCGTTATATGATATACAAGCTAAACCAATAGTCAGATATTTAAATAGCAAAATTAATTTTTTTTTATTTATGGTCGCTCGTTAGCTACTGTGGACCTCAGCGTCCCATTCTATATTAGGCGTTAAAGACTGGAAATTTTGCTCAGAGGCCTCTTTATCAGGCTTGAGGTTATTTTACGTGCCATAGATATATGACACGGATCCACCGGCTTTACTTCCCTTACAAAGGAAGCCATGCTAAGGTTTTTTTACGCCCGAAAAAAAAGCCATCGCCCTCCGCCGGCTTGAACCCGCGACTTTAGGACCTTGCATGGTACCACTAGACCACGGAGGACGACCAGTTAAGGAGCGTGTGGATATGTGATGTCTATGAAATTTATCATCTTTGCACGACCGCGACAGAAAAAAAAAATCTGATGTGTTGCACTCACATGACTTTCTCTACAAACTATTTTTACAAACACTTTATCTCCATATGCTTCATGTTAATCCAGATAAAGTATTTGAGAAAAAGTATAAGTATTGGAAAATTCAAACAAATAACTAGAAATATCTCGGAAACAGTTCACTTAGCAAAATAAAAAAATTATAAAAAAGTGTATGTGACATAAATTGCGTTTTAACGAGCTTCTGTACAATTTTGTCTATTTATTATGGTTTAACAGTTATGCGAAAGTCATTCAGAATGAAGGGAACTTATTTCAGAAAATTCAAGTTATACATTTCGTTATTAAATTCCGAATCACTCTTTTGCAGTCTCATCGATTTTCAGTTTGCTTTTCGCGATTGCATGGAAACAGTATTGAATTTTAAGGCAGCATATAGCGTCCAGTTCTTAGATTTGACTATCACTGTTCTCTTTATATCTATAACGAAATGTGTAATGTAGTTATTTCTGCAAAGGTTAACTTGGATTAATGTAGTAGATAGAAAAGTAAGCTTTAGTAAGAATAGTTTGTATACGCCCTAATAATGATAGGGGTGGTAAAGGTGGAGAATGTAATGTGAATGTATCACATTAGATTTTTTCCGATAAACCACAAGAAGATCTCAAATTCTTTTTCAGATAACATAACCCATCGGCAACATAATGTTGTAAGCACTTTTGGTCCCAAGTTTCATAGTTCACCACAACTAGGTAAATTTATGATAATTAACTGTCATTTTTAAAGATTCCTTTCCAATCTTGTGAAAGAACTAGTATTCTTTGAGAATAATTTATGGGAGACAGCTTAACTCAAAAGCGAAATGTTGGTTAAATACCAAACTTGCTACCTAAGTCAGCGTCTTCAAGGATACGACACGAAGACTTTCAAGAAAACTTACCTACTCCAAACTACCTTTACATGGAAAAATTGTCTCAAATTTTGGTTTTCTCAACAAAAGTTCTAATTATTTTTTTTAAATACCATAAGTTTAAATATTTTCATGAAAAACAAAATGTTTATTCTGGGTTTTCTGTGAATAGTCTGTGAATACCCTCTTCATTGGAAATGTCTTTAGTATAATTGGTAATCTGCAATTTATAGAAAAAATCTTACTGAATAAAAAATGTGGATCCCGTTAAAGCTTATCTCATTGTGGCATTACTATTTCCTAGGTACGTTTTGTATTGTGTTTGAATCTTAAAGTTTTTATACTTTTCACAGCAGTAAGTCGCTATTCTTTTTCTCTCGTAGTTCTGTAAAGGGCGTTGCATATCAAAGGCATCAATGGGAAACTTTTTTAAAAAATTGACTGTCGCTTTAATGACATGTGTAATATTATAATGACGGTTTATGTGGATTAACAAGAAGTAGAGAGACTGGACCCATAGGTCAGTAGGCAAGGCACCTGCCTATGTGCGGGGCGTCCTGGATTTGTTTCCTGGCTGAGACGTGGGAATTTTTCTCTAATCAAGGTTATTCCCTATTCTTCCTAGAGTCTGGAAGTATGAACGAGTGTGTGTCTGTGTATGTTATCTAATGTTTAAAGTCCAATGACAATTGTATAACTGTTAACACCATTGCCGATAGCCAATATGTTCCAAAGGTAAAAGAACGTCGATATGACCCTTACAGTTAAAGGCGGGGTAAAATGTTTTATCAGAGGGGAACATCTCGCCTCTGCGACCAGCTTGATCTATTGTGGCTACATCCCCCGGGAGGCAGGGATGAGGTGAAGAAGCCGTAGGGGTCTCAAACAGAAAGGCCCACAGAGAAGCGCAGAAGTCCCTAACATTTCCAGTTTGAACACCTGCGCACCGGCAGAGGCGAAGAACCCCGAGAGAGGGAGGCGAAGCGACCCTAACGGGCGACAACGCACCCTGGCGTTTACGGGGAGACATTTTTCCAATCTGCAAGCAACTACGCCATCTGCCCGACACCGCAGGCACCAAAGACACACCTGAAACGTGAAAGGTAGAGATTAAACGAGAAGAAATGGGGGAAAGGAGAAATTGTGGTAGAATACACCACCCGGGTATTCACCTAACAACCAGGGGAAAACCACGAAGAAACCCATGGACAAAGTGGGCGGTCGCCGGACCTCCCGAATGCGGACCACAGACAATGCCGTCTGAGCCATCCTGGTCGGTTAAAGGGGATATATAAGGAAGAATAGTAAACTAGGGAGAAAAAGTATTCTTTTGTAAGAATTGTATGTAGAAAAGTGAATAAAGAAATTCTTGCGAATGCAACACGATTTTTTCTGTTTTACCTAATTATTCTTTTTAATTTGTGCAATGGCTAAAAACATAATATTAAAGAGTACAAGAAGTCATGTGATTATTATCTACACATCACAAATTTAGAATTGCTACACATAACATGGTTGGTTGGTTCGTTGGTTACAGCTTCAGACAAGCAGGCCTCACTATGTAGATATTTTTAAGATGTAAATCATGTTGGAGCGTTAATTTCATAATTATTTTAGAAATAAACCAGAATTAACTTAGTCTAAACCCAGTTTTTTGTTTCCAACTAGTGATCTGTGCCTGTTTCTAGCCCAGCGGATTCCTCGGAGGGCGAAAACAGGTAACTTTACACTCCGATGGACACCGGACTCATTTGCGTTGAATATAATTAATTTCATCGATTATCAGCTCGTTGACTGTAAACCCGGCCCTGGGCATAATTTAAATTAAAAATGGGAGCCTTCCCGGTTAAAATCCCGCTGGATATTTAGTGCTCGGTATTATGGTGGTTACCAGCCTTCTCTGCAGACCCAAGAGTCACTAGTTTGATCGAATTGAAGTTTATTAACTCCTGGGTAAACACATCAAGTCATGTGTTTTAGCTGAAGAAAAATGGTGAGCATTCTCCTGCAATTCTGAAAATAAAAGCTATAGCACGTGTACAACACACAGAGCGTTGTTCTATTGCAGGGCTAATGTTAGTGCGTATGCGTGCTCCGCACACTATTACAGTGGATGTTTTCCGTTGTAAATCTCCGGCGTTACTTGCTCAAAAGTAATATTAACATGCACTATAATGAGTACTAACCTTGTTATAAGGTGTTGAAAATGATGTCTCTCTGCATTGAAACACTCCTGACACCTTATTTCGTAATTCTCGTAATTTGTGTTCGTATATTATCCTTAAATTTGTCTATGATGTGCGGATTGTTCCTATAAAATTTATGTATTAGGGTTCGAATGATGTACCGATTTCGTCAATTACTTCTGCCTTTAGAACATTCGCTTTCACTTCTTAGATTTAGGTTTAGTGAACCCATTGTCCTAAACGTATTAACCGGACGTCTAACAGTTTCTCTAGCTGGAACTGGAATACCTAGAAATTTCTCCTGAAATTCTCTACAACTGTCTACATGATTCCGTTTTTACGTACGTATGGTATATAAAAAATCGTTGTTCAAGCGTGAATCAGTTGGTAGGCATTTCAGTGCGCTAATAACAAGGTAAGAACGGCAAGAATAACAAGAGTGCTTTTAAGCGAATCGCACACAACACAACTGTCTTGAATAAACTTTCACCTTTGAGATGCACAGTGCACAAATTCTAGTGCTTACAACACGAACAAAAGATAGAAACTGACGCAGTAGAAGTATAACACAGATGATAAACATAGCCTTGTGCGGTCTATTGACCATTAGTGCTCAGCGGAACAATGCTGAGGTTATTGCAGTGCAAGCGGAGTATGCATACACGCGATCTTTGAGCCCACCATTCAGCGACAGATGTGTATTTTGCAGATCCTGTCCTGAATATGGGACGTATTAATTTAAGTGGTAGATGAAAGCTTTAAATCCCGTAATTCCTGAAAATTGTGATAAAACAAACTTTATTTATCACGCGAAAAACGTTACAAGACTGGCTTTGCAACTATGACTTTCAAATCGTACGTAGCTCGCTGCAACTATCTCACAACTGTCACTATCGTCTTTCTATCGTCTATTTATGGTACCTTGTTGCTAGGGAAATACATTAATTCAATGTTCCAGAGTGCAGATTATAAGCTGTCTCGAGGAGTAGCCAATCAAAGCCTCTTCCAATGCTTAGCCTACTGTACTATACGGTCTGCTTTCTCGAATCTCCCACGCTCCAAGCCTTCATCAATGTCTTGGCCGACTTTATCATACGGGTTTGGCTGCAATATAAGCGAATTATTTAAATGCACTCCTATACAAATAACACACATCAGATGAATTTGCGCATATGAAGACGAATCTAAAGAAAAGCATATTTGCTTGTTATTGTTATTGGTCGTGCAGTGAATGCAGTTACTATAGCTGCATCTTGAATACCTGTGCTGTTTTAAAGTTACACAGAAGGATTATCTTGTCTATCCTTCGCAAGGACGCTTCATCAATTGTCATTATGCATACCGGTCATAATGGACTAGCCATATGGACTAGTGATACGAAAGAGAGAAGGGCGGGTTTACCCCCACGTATTGTTCGCGGAGATACACCTATTCATATGGTTCATGGGTTGTCCAAACTCCAATGTTTAGTTATCTTGTAACATACCATACGACCTGCCGTCAGTGAGGAAGTGAAGGGGAAATGCTTCATAATCCAAAATGAAAGACGTGGTAGTAAGGCGACAATGTGACGCCATTAGCTCATAAGAGACAAGGTTGGTCCTCACTGTTATGGACTGAGGTTAATGGTCGATATATGGTCAACATCCTGGTTTCTTTAAGCGCATTTATAGTTACCAGGAGCAGCTATTTTTACTTTCCTAGCCACATATCTAGTATCACATACCACCCAAAATTTTGATATCGATATTTCACCGAAAATACACGTTTGGAGGCCTCCTAATACGAGAAAGCACTCCCTGTATGTGTCTGCGAACAGTACAAAGAAACTTGGTATTCAAGTTCAGTATCTTTCAAAGCTGCGACATATTTTTTATATATCTTCCAAAAAAATCACCCACTCCAAACTTCCCTTTACGTGGAATATTTTTCAATACTTTAATTATCTCAAAATGGGTCTAATGATTTTTATTTACAATACTTGAACTACAAAAAGTGTATGTCTTAAATATTCTGAGAATGGAAAGAAGTCTTCTTCAATCGTAAGGAATTTTGTATAATTTTGTATAAACAGTAAACTGTAAGAAGTAGAGAACATAATTACTGCGCGCAAAACGTAGATCTCTTTACAACATACAATTTAGGACATAAAATAACTTTTATGGTCTCAGCCATTTCAAAGACACTTATGATCATAAGTTTGACGTTTTTTAATACTTTGCAACTTTTTAAAATGTTGTCGCATACAGTAGTTTCTCGCGATGTTATGGGCAGAACACGGTGTTTCAAGACGAGTATATAGCGATCCAGTTTTAAACATTTGACTATCGCTTCGGATTCCTGTCTTGCCCTTGTAATGTGTAATGAAGCTGATTCTGTAAAAATTTCTATCTGGCTTAACGTTAAGTAGATAGAACAATAATGTTTTGTAGGTATAGTTTATAGAAGCCACATAAGAAAATCTGATGTGATATATTCACATGACCTTCTTTTATCTCTATTTTTATTAGTGAGTACATAAACTATTCCTACTGAAGCTGATTTTTCTATGTACTACATTTAATCCAAAACAAACTGCAAAAATAGCTGCATTATAAATTTTGTTATAAATACAAAGAGAACAGCGATAGTCAAATGTTTAAGCGCTGGACGTTGTACGCAGGCGTTAAAATTCCATACAGCTTCTATGCAATCGTTAAAAACAACTGAAATCGGTGCGACTTTAAAACAATAACAGGTATTGACAAAATTTAACCTTTAATAACGGATATCTCAGAAACGGCTTTCGCCACAAAGAACTTATTTCAAGCACATTGTGTGCTTTATGGAGATCTACAGTTTTCGTGTGGTACGCTTTCGTCTATCGGTTATAGTAGATTATACAACATTCCTTCCGAATGAAGAGGGATTCCGAGGACATTCCTAGAAAATTTAGGGCATACATTTTATTTTTCATGGAAATATCTTTCTTATATATGGTATTTTAATCAAAATCATTAAGAGCGTTTTTTTAGAAAATCAAAAGTTTCGAAAAGTGTTTATGCAAAGGTTATTTGGGGTAGTGCATTTTCTTAGAAAGTTCGTGTCGCATTCTTCAAAGATACCAAATTAAAATACCAAGTTTGGTATCTATCCAACTTTTAGTTTTTGAGTTATGCTGCTCAAAGACAGACACACACACACACACGGACATGTTTCAAAAAGTGCTTTATTTGAATTCAGGGCGCCTCCAAATATGTAATTCTGGTGAAAATTCTGGTGAAATCTCCGTATCGAATTTTTAGTTGGAATGCAATACTTTTCCTAGTTACTATACGTAGGAGAGTAAGTAATAAATAAAGATGGATAAAGAAATTCGTGTGAGTGTTACACACAAGAGCAACTCAAGCATCTCTACGGTTTATCCTTGAGGAAGGAACAAATGAGGCTAATGAATCAAATTTCCACGATGGCATATGCCATCGAGCAGTGCAGTTTATTTTCACACAAGTATGAGAATACTCTAAAAGCCTGTCCTATAAAGTGATTTTATATAGTATGTATATAAGTAATATATATATATATATATATAAAAATATGTGGAAGTTGTGTTCAAAATTTTTAAAATTATTATCACAGCTCATGTCAGCTTTCAAAGCGTGTCTTACGTCACCATGATTCGAATTGTAAACTGATTACACTTGTAAGGGGACATATGCCCAATAGAGTAGAATATTGAAATAATAGAAATAACTATTAATGTAAAATAATATTGAGAAATAACAACTGTAGAATGACTTGTACCTCAGAATGTAATTAATGTGAAGCAAGCGTGTAAGGAACAGTGTAATTAGTAAATATCAGTGCGAGCGAGCAACAAGGAAAAGTCCACATGCGTACACGCTAATGCACACAAGGTTTAGGCAAAGCCACAGAAAATAGAGAAGCCTGAGATTAGAGTGAGACAGAGACAGAGGCAGTGGTATAATTTACGGAAGACAAGGAATTTGGAAAAACAGAAAGATAAACGAGAGTTGTAAAGTGAGACGGAGATAGTGGATTTTACCAGAGATTTCAAAGGGAAGCTCGACTCCTAAACTTGGAAAATTTTATTTTCATAGCACGCTAAATACAGAATAGAGAATATTTGTTACATATAAAGTCGCAAATTCTAGCGTCATAGTAGAAAAGTATAGAAAGGGAAAGAGGACCCAAGTTACTCCATCTAATTTTACTCTCACGATGCAACGCACGTGACTCAGGCGGAAGATTGTGTGCGTGTATGTGGGTGGGGAAAATATTGTGTGAAAATTTTTATTGTTCCACGTAAAGAATTAACAATAGTGGGAAGATTACGTATACTGCTTTTGTATTAGTTTATGTTAAGGGAAAGTTGCTAGCCGCCTCAATGGGCATTACATTTTGAATAAATTAAGTTGTTTAAGGGAAAGTCAGTTTATTATTTGCCTTCATCCTTCATAAAATCCTAAGATATATCAAGTTAGCTAGCTAGGATAAGTATTTTTCGTCAGCTCTACAAGCAGCCCGGCAGAGAACTTCAAGAAACTTCGGAGATCCAAGACATCTCCGTGAGATAGAATGTGGTACTCACGTGCGAGGACATCCCCCGCTATACAGTGCAGCAATGTTTAAATTTCTGCATTAATTTTAAGATAAATGTATTTAACAATCTAGTCACAGATATCACATAAAATCAACTTTTTAAGTAAAAGTTATCCATAAACGTTTGAATTATTTTTATTTGAAATTGGTGAGTAAAGTTCTATTTTTAGCTTTTTAGGATATTGATCCTGTAGATAAGCATACGATTAGTGATATACAAAAATAGCTTAAAATGGATGGAGAACAAATGGTATGCAGATATGGCGCAAATATTTACAATTCTTTTACAACTATAAACATGTCGCTTTTCTTTAGGATAATTATTTTTAACTATAGTTGATCCAGCCTAGAACCGAATTTGATGTAGACAACTTATTTTGTATCCCTCGTTAGTATCGTGTTTGTATCAGCTGCGAAGACTGACTGTTGAGAACAAACTAGTCATCATTATCGCATGAATGCAGAAGAGGGGTGAAACACACCACAGAGAATTAATTGGCGGCTGTAACCTTCTTAGTTTTTACTATTCATATTATTTACTATTTAAAATTAATCAAACCTTTCGGACGATGATGGATATACATAGTTCGAAAATCACAAAGATAATCGCGCATATTTAAGACGCTATATATTATGGTGTGCTTTGTATCCCTTGTATCGCAGAATAGCTAATGACGTCATGAGTTTATATCAAGTTGGGCTCGAAGAGTGGACCGACTATAGTAGCTAATCTCTTAGGTTTGACGTTTATGTTCTGTACCCTCCTTTTTTCATTAAGCTATTCGGAATATTAAATCTAAAACTTGGACATAAATCCTGAACTTTTAAGAAAATATCGTGTCATTACTTCCATCGGCAGACCCAAAATATAAGTCACCTTATTAAATTTGCAGGGTTCACCGCACGACCTCTGCGTCTTCTCTCTCTCTCTCTCTCTCTCTCTGTCTATACTAAGGCAGATTGAGATATTGGAGGTGGCCTGTGGTCAGCATACTGAATCATCCAGCCTCTTAGGCACGGTTTGCATATCCAGAGGCTGCTGTTTCCCAATCAAATAATTGCAATATTATCCCCAGGGTCATCATTAGTGTGAGTACACTAGTACTAGGTATTCCGGCATGACGAAATACCGATTGTGGACATGGGAATCGACCTATGTTCTCTGGAGCCGCAGGCATCATTTCAGAAAAATCTGATATGATATATTTACATGACTTTGCCTACCGTCTATCGTATATTAGTGAGTATACAGTATAGATACAAAGCGAACAGCGATAGTCAAATATTTAATACCTGACCCAAATGCTAGCTTTAAAGTGCCACACTGTTTCCATGTATTCGGTAAAACAACTGAATGTTGAATGGATTTTAAAGAACGACCAAGTAATGAACAATTTGAACTATCATATCTCAGAAATGGCTTATGTCACAAAAAAGGAACCTATTTGAAATAAATTGTTTACTTTAAAGAAATATACATTTGTTGTGTAGTACGTTTTCGTCTATCCCTTAACGTTTACTGGTTATACAAGATTATACATAATTCCGTCTGAATGAAGAGGGCTTTACAGGCAATTCCCAGAAAATGCAAGATATACATTTAATTTTCCATGCAAATACTTTAATATATGGCATTTTAATAAATCATTAGACATTTTTTAGAAAATCAAAATTCTCTAAAAATGTTGTATGTAACAGTATTTGGGGTTTGGGGAATTCTCTTGAAAGTCTTCATGTCGAATACTTGGAAAATACTGAACTCAAATACCAAGCTTGGTATTTATCCCACTGTTCGTTTTTGAGTTAAGATGTTCACAGACACACGACACACACACACGGAGCTTTTTCTAATTTTGTTTATTGAGAGGGCCTCAAAACATACATTTCTAGGTGGAATGCAATACATTCTCTACCTAGTATGTATTTGGTAGAGAAAGTAAAAATTAACTTCTACCTTCTCTATTTCTTACAGCTTATAGAGGAAGCGTTGCATCCCACCTAATTATTCCTTCCAAGATTTCACCTGATGTATACGTTTTGAGGAACACTGAAAAAAGCTTTTCTGGAAAAAAAACTGACATGATACATTCACATAACCTTTTCTAACCCCTATATTTTATTAGGGGTACGCAAATTTCTCTTACTCAGGTTTATTTTTTCTATTGTCTCATTTTAATCTAAACGAACCTTTGCAGAAATAGCTACGTTACACATTTCGTTACAGGTACAAAGCGAACAGCGATAATCAAACATTTAAGAACGCTATATTTGGCCTTGAAATTCCGCAGTTTCAATGCAATCGCGAGAAACAACTGAATGTTGAAAAGGCTTTAAATAATGAACAATCAGAACCATTAATAATAGATATCTCAGAAAAGGATTATGCCACAAAAAACTTATTTCAAATAAATTGTGTGTTTTATAGAGATCTGCATTTCTTGTGCAGTAGGTTTTCGCCTATCGCTTAATACTTACCAGTTACACAAGATTATACAGAATTCCTTCAGAATGAAGAGGACTTCAAAGGTTATTCTCAGAAGTTCAAGATATACGTTTCGTTTCTCATGCAAATATCTTTATGTACGTATCCTCATTAAAATCCTTTGAGGATTGTTTTTGAAAATCCTCATGTCGCATACATGGAAGATACTGAACCTAAATACCAAGCTTGGTACCTATCCCACTTTTTTTTGAGTTCTGCTGCTCACAGAGAGAGAGAGAGAGAGAGAGAGAGAGAGAGAGAGAGACAGACAGACAGACAGACACACACACGCGTGAAACTTTGGTTAGAGTGAGAGTTCGGGTGCCCGGCTCAAGTAAGATTAGGTTAACTACTTTTAAATAGAAGTAATATTACTGAAATTCCTATTTAAAAAAATAAGTGCGAGAAGCTGTTCACTTATTTTATACCTACTCATAAAAAGTGGCATTATTATCTTGTGAATTTGGATTTTTATTCATTATAGGTGTATATTCCCCACTTATTAATTCTTCCTCGATGTCCCTTAGGGTTGATTTATTCATTTTCCTGCAGTTTGTACACCTACACAGACTGACCCTCATTGAGCAAACATACAGCAACACTGTCATTCGGCATGAATGACAATAGGAGGCGAAGTTTAAGGGAACTCAGGTTTCTCTGCTATAAATCGTGTGCCCAATACGCTTGTGACCAAGTAGCGAGTAACGAGTAGGCTTGAAGTAAGAATATGTAAACTTTTAGGATTATGGTTACGCTACGGAGGGGACACCTAGCACCTCGACCCACACAGGGATCTTGTACATACACCCCTGGGAGAATCGGATGAGATGAAGGAACCGCAGGTGATATATGGGCTGGAGGACCGGCCGACGCAGGTGACAGAGACGCACAGAGGTGCCTAACAGTTACAAGCTTGACTACCGAGCCGGAGAGCACTCAAGGCAGCCTTCCGAAACAACCGGACGGTGGCCCATAGATCCCCTACAGCGGAGACCGGGGAAACCTGGACCCAGTAGCGGAGACTCGAGCGGCCTCCATATGACGGGGCCGAGTAGAAATTTCAACACGCAAGTCATCTGCGCAATCATCCGACACACAGCTCCGGAGCCAACATGTAACGTGAAAGAGAAGAATGAAATGAGAGGGAATGGGAGAGAAAATGAGCCTTCCCAGTTTCATCTAGGATCCGTGGAAACTCCCGAAAAAATACCCATGAGTCAGGAAGATCGGCAACCCCCGACCGCCCGAATGCGGTCCATAGACTCAACCATCTAAGCCATTCCGCTCGGTTGTAAACTTCTAGGTGCAGAATAGAACTGGCCCAACAATACGTGGTAATTCATAATCAAGAATTACAGCATACACGGTGGAGGCGGACACTTTGCACACCACGACCTATACAGATTTATTGTAGCTACTGCCATCCCCCAGAAATAAAGACCACAGCAGACTACAGGTCGCGGGCTGACAGGTCACAGAGACGAGTAGAAAAGACTAAAAATTCCATCTCGAAGTCCCAACCACCTCCAGAGCCGCCCACAACGGGTAATGGATGACCCATACAACTTAGGTAGGCCCCTGGTGTGCACGAAAAATACTCTTTCTTGGGGCAAAAATCTGCGCCATTCTTCCGGCATGGACTCATAATGCGAAACCCGAAAGCACAGTTGAAACATCAGAAGGAAACGGACTGAGGGAGAAGAAATCATGGTGAAGAGAAACCATCCTAATAATCTCCTACCGACAAGAGTAAACCATACAAAACACAAAATTAGGCTGGGCGGAAAACGAAAATTTAACACAGGACGTTCCGAATGCGATCCTCAGACGTTATCGCGGAGCCATCTTACTCGATAAACAAGAACTAAGTAATAAGATTGGAGGTGTAGTTATTCATAATTATTTTCTTTTTACCTCTTCTGCATGTATCTAAATACTCAGCCTAACGAACTTGGACTGCGCGGGACTAATTAACGGAGTGGACCCCTAGCACTTTGACCCTCAAGGGATATATTGTACGTACGCCCCCGGGAGAAACGCATAAGACCTATGGGTTGTTAAGTAGACTAAGACGCGCGGAGTTCCCTAACAGTTCAGGCTTTACCACCCAACTACCGGAGGGCCGCTCCGAGATGGTTCTCCATTGGGACCAGGTAAACATTTCAAAGCGCAATGCTCTGCGCTAACTGCCCAACGCCGACAGCCCCGGAGTCAACCTGAAACATGAAAGAGAACTGAAATTAGAGGAAATGTGAGAGAGAGGAGAGGCGTGGTAGAATATACCATTCCAGCGTTCGCCTTTGTTAACCACGAAAAACCCATGGTCAGAGTGGGCATCCCATGGAATCGAAGCCGGAATCTCCCGAATGTGAGCCTCGCACGTTACCATGCAGCCATCTCGCTCAGTTACAACTTGAAAGTCTAATTATATCTATTAATATTTCGTTTAAAACTTGCGAGCAGGCAGAGAGGGTTTTACTAAGTGATCAGAGCAATCCTGCTACCGCACGGAATATAGGTGACGTCAGCTACTGTGACGAATACACTCCTCCCCTTCCAAACAGCCGGTTTCGTTGCAACTGTTCCATTTATTCGCTGCATAATATACACGTGGAGAACTATGACAATATGCCTAAAGCAAAGAAGGGTTTATACATCAAAATCAGCATCATTTGAGGCAGATTTTGGCAGGAGCATCAGCACAAATGACGAAACCATCAGATGTAACATAGAGCTCAAAAGTTTAAACGTTCGTGTTAAACAATGTAATTCAAATAAACGCGAGGAACATGTAACATTATTAGAAAGGAACAATGAGGAAAGTGGACCTTCAACCTCATCAGCCCCAAACTGCACATTAGAATTTCTCGGTAATCTGCGTCATACATTAATAAGAGCGGATATTGCTTTAAAAAATGTACAACTTTTGAAACTTGCTTCATGGCTTTCATAAACGAATTGCACACTATCAATAGCTAAACACACATTGCTTCATTTCTTCTAATACTAGTCCTTGATCCTGATTTATCTACTTTCGAAGTAAGGTTTAGTGCCTTCAACTGTTCATCATTTGCTTACAGAGAACACTGCAAGGTCGCAGTTGCTCCCACCAACCCTGGATGTGTTTCTAACTTGATAGTTTACTTATTAAAAGCCCTCTCTCTGCTTATAAGATGCATAAAAGAAATATCCTAAAGTTTTTCTAACGTACTTAATCTATTAATTTAAAATGAAGTCAGGGTTTTCTACGTCATGTACCATCTGGTGTTATTGCAGCTGAACTTCATTATTAGTGAATAAAATGCGAAATAAAAGAAAAAAGACCAAATTAAGTCATAGAAATTATGTTGTGAAAATATGCTATGGTTAGTAAGATCACTCCATGTACCTGTTCATTGCAAAAAAACATTTCAATTTCGCGACTGAAGTGTTTTGAGGTTATAAGTGCCTAATCCCACAACTAACGATGTGGATTACAAACGTCAACATATGTTGAACGTATACCAACTTTCCAACTATGATGTTTTGTACGAGTACTTTTATGACAAAACTGTTTTCAGAAAGGTTTGCAACCAAGCACCGGGATGTTTTCATGGACTTGTGTAGGACTAATTCAGATCTTCACTGTAATTCACCCTCTTCACTACCTCTGCAATGTAAAACAAAGATTCAGTTCTAACTGTTCATTTTACTGTAACAGGCTATTCTTATGTGGAACTCGATAAAGATATGGGACAACGTAAACCAGAAGGTCACACTGGAATTGATGATTGAATTAATCACATTGCAAGAAGTCGTTTCAAGCCATCTCCTTTCAATATTGTTAAATATGACCAGCCAATGATCCATAACTGGGAGATTTCCAAAAATTGGATTATAAACAAAAGGCTCACTTTGAAAGGTTCACCTCTCAAAATGCGCAACACTTCCAATCTCTAATATACCACAGTGGTGCTTGGAAATCCTCCCTTCCTACTCGATGTGGACGCAAAATGACTTCAGAAGGTAGTGAAATGAAGAGTTTGTATCCATCACTTTTACCAGTAAGTGCTTCAAGGTATGTAGATTTGCAGGTTCTCAGAAACTGTGTGTACCTGAAGCTCAAAAATTCTTTCAAGCCTTCCATACACGTAAGACGATCTAGAAAGTGTATTACCTCATTTTGGACTTACAATGAAATTCTAAGTTAAAAAACGTCATACTTAGGTATTAACAGGAAAATGAATTACTGTTATGTTACGATAAAGCTTAGTTGTCATACTCATTTTAATTTAAAACTCGCACGTTGCTTTTCTTTTAATGTTATAGCATAGTGTTATGTTCAGTAAGTAAAATTTAATTTGGTTATACATTTTAAAATGCTAATATCTGAGAGGTAAATTTTGTAACTTAGAATGATTTGCCTATGTGGTCTTAAAATAATATACTGATATTTTGGCCAAACCCGCTGTTGTCCAAGCCATCGACGAAGGCTTTGGGAGATTCGAGAACGCAAGCCCGAATGCCAAAGTCAACCAAGTACCGGAAAAGGCTTTGACCAGCTACTGTCCGTGAGGTTTAAGTTGTCGTGTCCCTTTTAGACAGAGAAAGGAATACTCACCATCTCGCTCTCGCTCTATGGTGACGCAGGCAAAGCAGATACACCAGCCAAACAAGCATCAGTGGCGGGATGCCCCTCCTCCTCTCCGACCGGTTGTTGTTCATTCTCCGATTTACCATCAGAGACTTCAAACGAATATTCGTACTCATCTTCCGATTCCGATTCTTCTAAATTTATGACTAATCTGTCCGTAATTTCATCTACCAGACCGTCTTTCTCCCAGTAAAACTGTTCAGTGCTTTGTACATGCTCACACGCCCTTTTCCAGTTGTCTGGAGTCACTTTTGTAATCGCATTATCAAACAACGCTTTTACATCACCAATTTTAAATGAAATATTATGTTTGGCAACATCGTTCTTGACTTGCGCCCATATAAGTTCTATAGCGCTAAAATCACAGTGATAAGGTGGCAACCGTACTATGGTATGTCCATGCATTTCTGCTAGTGTATCTATTTCATAAACTTTGAAATTGTCCTTTTTCAATTTAATTAGCTCATATAGTACTGGTTTTGTCGCTCGGGGATCAAAACTCAATATTTCTATTACGTAGCCATTCCTGCATATGGGATTTGAGTGAAGATGAAGTGGGTGCTTTATTAATTTCTATGGAATGACAAGGGGCATTGTCCATAACGATGACACTATTAGAAGGAATGTTAAGTAGCAGTTTATTAACAAACCAATCCTTGAAAACGTTATCCATTTCTTCATGGTAGTCTTTACTGGATTTTGACTTAAAAGTTAGCAAGGCATTAGGAATGAACCCTGTTGAACATCCAGCATGTACAACTATAAATCGCTGTCCTTTGCCTATTGGTGTTTTAAGAGGGAAATCATTTTCATCACCGTCACACTTCCACACCTTATTTCTCGTATGGTTTATATTTAGCCACGTTTCGTCAAGGTACACTATAGACCTACCAGTAGCCCTCAGTTCCTTCATTCGTCTTAAAAACTGAAATCGTTTAGAAACAATATCCATTCGTTCCATTAAAAAACGTCTTCCTTGCGAATTTTTGCTATAACTGAAATTAAGCTTTCTAAGAATTTTTCTTACCGCCCACACGCTTCCTTTCAGTAAGTCTTGAACTTTTAAAGCCTCATAAATGTCCTGCAAACTAGGCAGAAAGTCCGTACGATATAGCGAATAGATTGTTCGCTTAATAACAGCTGTCGTGAATGAGTCTTTCTGTTTTTTGCGATCTCCTATTCGAGCACTTCTTGTCTGGAGTTTGCAATCTACCGCCACTAGCTTCAGTATTTTTATGTTCTTTTAAAATTCGCCGGACGGAACGAGCAGAAATACCTATAGCAGCAGCAGTTCTCTCAACTATACTAGTCACTGAAATAGTCGGCTTTCCACATTTGAACGCGTCACATTCATCGCTGAAGAAACTGTGAACTTTGACTACCATTTCCCTACCATCTGATTTTAGAACTTTCCCTCGAGACCCAATTTGATACAATACAAATACAGCCAAAACTACTAGAAAATAATTCAACATTATATCCATATGCTGTAACACTGAAAACATCTTGCGTATCTTGTAAAACCACAAAACTCCAAACTCACAGTTTCGCAGCTCATACGCCACTGTAACCTTCAGTCAGCATACAATAGAAGCGGGAGGGACACGAGCTTCTGCGGGTCTGGAATTTCCACAAATCGCAAGAAAGAAGTGGTTGCTGTTCCACCCCCTGTGCTAGACAAGGACAGCACTCTGTGTGAGACAAAGACAGTAGAAAACCTGCCAAGTTAAACCTCACAGAGTCTACTCTTCGGAAAAGTTCCCATCTGTACTCTGGTAATTTCTGGAATATTACATTAATGTCTGTCCCTAGCAACAGGGGACTATGAAAGGACGGTAGTAAATTACCAGTTACCGGATAGTTATGAACGAATTATAAGTAAGAGCTGCAAAGCGAGGCCTGTGAGGTATATCACGGAATAAACAGTTTATTACGAGTTGACCGGTGTTTTTATTTGTCACAATATTTGATGTGAAAAATTAGCGAAAGAGTAAAAGAAAACCTATAGAGGTTAATCGTGTTATACTATTTTCTTTCGTTTTGTTCCAAAAATATCTTGTTCTCTTTTCATTTGGAACATTTTTCTGTGTAAGAAAGGTATGCGGTCAGTTGGGATTCATACTGCTCTAATGTTTATTTTAGAAGTACTTAATTCAATTTTCTCTTTGAAAATACACAGCCGTTATCAGCCGTCTTTCTGTTAGAATCACTGATGCTCAGAATTCCCATGACTTGTTCAGTTGCCGTGTTGTTTTAGCCCTCCCGGAAGGAAGTGGCTGTCTAATGAAAATGTTATTGTATGTGCGCCAAGGGCTGTCAGGGGATATGAACGAGGTTAACGTTTACAGTGGCTTACCTCTCGTTCCGGTTCACGGAAATTCATGCAATGCATATTTTTATTGATTGAGCATACATTAGAACTGCTTTCAGCAACAGAATGTGTTTTGTTGCGCTGTGTGTGTGCGCATATGTTCGTTAGATGGCACCTCTGCGGGTGGATGCTGTATTATAGCTTTGTAAGGGAAGTCCATGTTAGAATAATGTGTTTACTGGTCTTGAAACATTTTAATATTCAGACATACGTCGCACAAACTAGATATATGTTTCAGTCCATATTCGTCACACTAAACTTTACAGTTAATAATATTTCAAAAGAATTAGGAAAAACAAACAACATACCAACAAAAACACAAACAAAACAGAGAGAATGAAGAAGATGTTGCTTTAGTTTAACTGTTAGCCTCACTTTTGGGAAGCCAATTTGAAGATGTATTTTTGTTGTTACGCTCCAAGTTTAAAAAAAAATATTAGCTTTGTTATTAAACTGCTTCTATAATTATTATTTATGTTTATGTTTGCCTCGGCTGCGTCAGTATTGTTTTAGAGACACGTTTCTCTTAATCAGGGTGTGGTGCAACAAGAATGTAGGCTTTACACAGATTTTAAGTTTAAATCCACTTCTTTTTATTAATCCTTGACACAAATTAAATAGCACTACAATGATATTAAGAGCTGTGGGATTCTTTAATTTAATACTTGTACATTTTTTAACGCGTATACTTAATTTTCGTTTCATACGAATGCGTAATATTTCTCTAGAGAACACATCTTCCATCCGGTTACTATCAAGGTCTGGCAGAAACTGAACATATTTCAACCGTATAAACTTTTAACCTTCTGTATTTCAAGTCTGTGATTGGCTAATCCTAGTCCAATGGAATACCTGCATTTTACTAAATGTTGTTAATTATTACCTTTCTGGCTGTTGATTGGCTATTTTTAAACTGTCACAAAATTTGCATTATTGCTGCCCTAATCATGACTAGTAGAACTTGCCTCAATGTTACCTCATTGTTACCTCATTGTTAGCAACTTTAAACTTATTATTCTCACAGCTCTTACATTATTAAATTACGTAATGCATTCACATAACATTATTAAACATGTTTACAACAATATAAGCATATGCAATGACTGTTACATACATTTTACAAATTATTACATACATATTGCTTCAAAGCGGGCTGTTATTGAATTTATATGTTATAACTTAATTGAAATTATTCAAGTGTTAAAAGTACTGCCTCAAGAAGCAACTAATATGTTTCATTCGCATGACTTTCTCTACCCTATACCGCTTATTAGTTAGTATACAAGTTATTCTTACAAAAGTTTATTTTCCTATCTACTACATTTAATCGAGATAAATCTTCTCGGAAATAGCTAATTACACATTTCGTTATAAATACAAAGGGAACAGCGACAGTCAAATGTTTAAGTACTGGAAGCTATACGTTGGCCTTAAAATTCATACTGTTTCCATGATATCGCGCGAAACCACTGAAAATAAATGCAATGGATAAGTATTGAGCAATTTGAACAATAATAGCGAATATCTTGAAAATGGATAATGCCACAAAAATTTTATTTGAAACAAATTGTGTTTTAAAGACATATAAATGTTTTGTGTTATACGGTTTCATCTATCGCTTAACGTTAATAGGTTATACAACATGATACAAAATTCATTGTGAACAAAGAGGACTTCATAGGCTATTCCCAGAAAATTCAAGATCCACGTTTTATATGTTTAATATATGGTACTTTTACTAAAATTGTTACAGCCATTTTTTATAAATTCAAAAATTTCGAGATATGTACTGTAAAGGGTAGTTTAGTTGGAAGGAATTTCTTGAAAATCTTCGTGTCGCATTTTTTAAAGGCATGGAATCTAAATATCAAGTGTGGTATTTATCTGACTTTTCGTTTTTGAGTTTTGTTCCTCACAGATGCAACATACATGAATCTTTAACAAAATGCTTTATTTGGATTAAGGGGTCTTCAAAACATGTATTTCCGGTGAAATCTCTTTATCGAATTTTTGGGTGGAATGCAATACACACTCTCTACCTACTCTGTACGTTGTAAGGAAAGTTAAAATATATAGATGTGCACTTACACATGCTATTGTTTATAAACCAAATTCCTACTCGCATCTAATGCATTAATCCTCCCTCTCCACCATTATCATTCTGCCTTACACTCCCATCTGAGTTGCATCACGTTTTGTAAAAACGCAGCGGTGACGGGAGATGTCAGCTGTGACGGTGTGCTACTGAAGGATAATGGCTCGAAGTTCGCTGCTTCGCTTCTTCTTTGGTGGTGTTGTCCTGTATATAATATATTTAGCTAGTTGCTCTTATCCCGTTTTTCATAATGAGAAACGAGTAAAGTCACGCGTTACTGCTTGACTGGAATTATTCCAGTTAAATAAACAACAATAATGAAGCTGCTAGCCAGCTATAGATTTTACTTTTTCGGACCACTTTGCAACTTCCCGAATTACATATTATTTCCCGTTGAATCCCCGCTCCATTTTCAATACCTAAGTTGAACCTACGTCTGAGTTAACACGCTTCTCGCCCGCGTAGACCGACATGAAGAGGAACTATTGAAGATCAGAATTGGAAGAAGGTTTCTCGGAATCGCTCGCCTTTTGTACTCTGCCAGACAGATGCCAAGTTTCCAGCTTTAATGATAAGTTCCTATTGTGAACTGTATCTGGTGTCTTATGAAAATAAAATCATTCATACATTTTTGTGTTGCAAACTTGACTGATTCTAACATTATCTTTCTAACATTACCTATTTCACTCACTCAAGTCATCCATATTATGGGCTTTTCCCAGGTATCCATATTGGTCCGGTTGTCAATTATTACCTTTCTCTATTAGCCAACATTCTTTAGAAATGTTACCTTTTAGAATATGCAGTTCTCCATTCACACATGGTATATTTATACTAAATGGTGGGCGAGAAGTCCCTGTACCCCCTAGTATCGTAAGCTAATTGATTTATTTTAGCACAAGTACTTGTATATTAAGTGTTCAATATATTTGTATGTTCCCCCATACGCCTCCACGTTCTTCTTGACATATTCTTGAGCATGTCCGGTGTTATAGTGCGAAATGCATCCTCAACAGCATTACGTAGTTCTTCGTTTATAGCTAAACGACGTGCAGATACATACATGCACCTTAATGACTCCCCATAACCAGTTGTCAGATGTAGTGAGGTCAGGACTTCTTGATGGTCATTTCAAGGGACTGGTGTTGCTGATGAACCACAAACTACCACCGACCTAAAAAGTGTTCATTTAGGAACTCGCGTACTGCAAGAGCGTAGAGAGCAGGTGATCCATCTTGCTGCAACCATATACGTTCTGTGAGGCCCCTTTCCTCAACCTAAGATATTAAACGTGTTTGTAACATACGTAATTAATCTGTGTCATTCACAGCCCCTTAAAATGTACGATCCATGCCGATGATGTGATGTCATCGCTGCCATATCATTACGTGAGGGGGTTCCTTTCTAACTCGACTGTGTAATGAGGATTCTGTTTGGCCCAAAACAATATTTCTAGCAGTGAACTGCGATAAATTGCACATTCTTCTGAAAACATGACCTTGGTATACTTCACTGCATTCGGAGATTGAGTTAACAAAGCATGGCATGCTAAAACGCGTCCATTCCGGTCTCTTTCCCATAACTCGTTTACGAACGTCGGTCGAAAAGGTCTGAGCAAAAGGTCTTTTTTTTATGTGATCTTGTATTGTCCTCAGTATACCGAGTTCCGAAGCACGTTTACGTGTCGACGTCATAGGAGATTGTTCAGTCAAAGCAGAGACTCTGGCACATGTTTCTTCTGTGTCTTATTCCTTCACTCCACAGCCTGTCTTCAACATTGCCTAAAGCAAAAGCAGTCTTTCCCAATCCAGAAGTGTTTCTTTTCACGACGGAGCCTTATTAAATACTTCCTGGAATGCGCCCATAATCTGTCTGATTGTCTGCCCTGTGTGTTGTCGTTCGTGCACCCATACACTTGTCACTCCTTAATAGTGTAACTATGACCGCTCACATCTGCCATGGCTACAAATTAAAGCTCGACTGCGAAAACATGTATGCATGAATTGCAACAATTGATAAGAAGTTCTATACCTATATAGAATAATTATATTTGATACTACCAACCTGCATAATAACATTTGATACTCACAGGGGTACGGAGTACGGTGACTTCTCGTCCAACCTATATATTACTTGTTTACGTACTGATTTACTATTTCTATGTGCTAGTGAATCATGTAAAGGTACAGTAAGAAGTGAACTTTCATAACATGAATATTGTTTAAACTTAACAAAAATAAACAATCCTGGATTACTCTAACGGGTACCAAATACATGTTACACATGGAGTCATATAGGTTATGCAACGGAGGGGGACACCTCGCACACTGCGACCTACCTGGATCTATTGTTGCTACCATCCCCCAGGAGGAGTGGTTGACGTGAAGGAACTACAGGAGGCTGCAAGCCGCAGATACGCGCGGAAGACCGTAACACCCCCCGCTGGAGCTTCCTAGGGAGGGCGATGAACGACCCTTCGACCAAGCAGCCCTTTGGTGTCCACGGGAAGTACTCTTTCCTTTGAATAAGCATCCGCGCCATCTGTACGACACCGCCATACGCCACGAAACCTAGAAACACACCTGAAAAATGAGAAGGAAACGGAATAAAAGAAAGTGATACAAAGAGAATCCCTATATTTTCCCTACCACCAGGGAAAACCCAAAGTCAGATTAAGTCAGAGTGAGCGGTCGACGCGAAGCAAACCCAGAACCTCCCGAATGCAAGCTTACGCGTTACCACGGGGCCATCTTGCTCGGTGACATGGACTTATACTACAACTTAAGGATACTGATTGTTTAAATAAAGGTAACTTTTGAGAAGTGACGTGACAATATTTCTACATAAATAAATAAATAAATAAATATGTATATACATATATAAACACGGATCCTTAAATACTTACATTTTTAAATATGAATACTTTATACTATGCACTCTACAAAAGAGGGTCCCATTTTAATATCTGAATTGTTGGTTATAACATACAAATTCCTGTGGAATTAGTGCAGTATCTCTTCACACAATCAAAACATTCCCTACTACGCTCACTAAAACGTAATGAAGATATCTGCTAGACTGCGATAAATAGGTCAGACTAATGTAGTGAATAGACCCCGTATGCACAAGGGTTCATATCTCCAAAGGCAGATGTTTTAGTGTCCACGTTTATTGAACATTTGTTTCCTATTTTGCTGAATACTAATTACTAGGGCCCGGATTTTTAGGTGAAATAAACCTTCATTTTATGTTTATTATGTGCTTAAAAAACTTTTTCTTTATTAAAATAGCCTTTTTTTTCTAATGTTTTGCTTTGTGGATCAATACAGGTATCGATAATTTTGCTTTTCTGGTACTTGTAAGATTTAGTTTTTGGCTTGCAGTATGTGTTAGATACATTCTCAAATTTTCTGGCGTAAACGATTTCCTATTATCACGTAACACATTCTTGTATGTAGAAAAGGTTCTTTCAACGGAACATACCTCATTGCAGCGTAGAATATAAATGCCAGTGCAACAGGTTCTAGGAGTAGTTTTCGTGTATATTTTTCTTCCTGCAATACTGAGTTGATGATTTTCATATCTTCAAAACCAGGATTTCGTTGAAGAATCTTGTGCAACTTCGAAGAATATGTAACTCCCACTGTTCCAGGTATTTCTTTACCGGAAACATTGCCAATGATGTCTAGAGTATCTTTCAATGGCAAAGTTGTACCTTCCAACCGGAGAATAGCTTCTGGTATAGAACAAAAATGTGTCTTAATATACACAAGGGAAGCGGCAAGAGTAGGGCACTCGAGTGATTTCTTAGCCTTGGCAATGGAGGAAGTTTCTGTTTCATCCAATTCATTGACAGCATTTTAATGTCTTTTAAGTGCTCAGCATAGTAAATGCCATCTGACGGCCAAGATGCTCAGCGGGTAAGTATTGGCTTAGGTGGAATAGGGGTTGCTGGTACTTTCGCTTTGAATAATTGTATACGTGTTGGGGATTTTAAGAAAACCTTCTTGACCAAAGATATCAGGCTGTACATGTCATCGAAGTGGCGTCTAATCTCTTCTGCAAGGTGGTGCAGGCCGTGGGCCAAGCACGTAACATGTAGCATGGTCGGGTGTACAACTATAGAACCCCCCCCCGGCCTTCAACATGTAGGCAGTATTGTCTGTCAGTAACAAAAGTGAACTGTGGATTTGCAACAATCCACTCCATCAACAAATGTGATTTAGACATTGTTTCACTATACAACAATTACATTAGAATGGTACTCTGTTGTACTCTGGGTGAATGATTGGAGGCGACCCCGTTACGTAGGTCACGCTCCTTCTGACCTTCTATCAGCTGCATCCAGGTGTCACCACGTCACATGTGCTGCGTTAACTGTAGTAACTTGAACTATCTGCTGACTATAAGACCTGGAAATAATTTTACGAGTTTCATTCCGAAAATAACATTCTTCGTTTTGAAAAAGGGAAAGCAACTATTTAGGTTATTTTAAGTGTCAACCCCTCATTTAGGTTTTTTTAGGTGTAATGAAACGAATATATATCTTGAAATGTGTTAATTAAATAGCGAGGGAAAATACAGGTTAGAACCTAAAAATCCGGGCTTACTAATTACTTCGCAAAATCTATACAGTAGAACATCGTTTAAACGAACAAAACTGAGCAGAGCCGTTTCGGATAACGCATTTTTTTCCTATAAACGTTGCTAACAATTTAAGCAGCGAAAGGAAGAAAATAAATGGTAATCCAGATATATGTAATATGTTTAATAAAAATATACTACAGCATGTACAGTATGAAGTATTAACATATTTATTACAGTATTTATTAAGACAATTTCATAAAATTAGTAATTTCACGCAACGTTTACCAGCAGCTATATCACGCCGCAGTTTATATTTTTGGTGCTGATTCACTGTTTTGTTCCACAAAACGCAAGGCAACCTAAAAACAAAGATGGTTGTGTTATCCATGGTGGCGTAATTCAGTATTTCCCTTTAAGGGGACCAACCTGTGAAAACAGTACAAAATTCTTGAAAATATCAATTTTTGAATTTTTGCATATTAGTATACTTTGATCTTTGTAAATTAATATACCAAAGTTGTTGACAGCCAATTGCACTTTAAACGCGTCAGGTGACCATTTAAACGGAACTTTCAATGGTAACAAGTGACACTTAAAACATTAAAAGCCATGTTTCTCTAAATGCATTTTTTCTATTCAAGTAAAAGTTCAAACTGCTCCTTGCGGTGCACATTTCAACTCATCAGTTTGATTTTTGCACCCGAGAAACTTAAGAGCATAATAAATAAAGTTTATTCATTTTATTTTCTAAGTAAGAGTTAATAATGTATCTGTATCAACAAAATTAATTAATCCATGAACATAATACAAATCAGATGTGTTGCACTCACATGACTATCTCTACTCCTGTACAAACTATTTTTCAAACGCTTATTCTACATCTAATACATGCTAATCGATATAAACATTTGCAGAAACAATACAACTGCTAATTTTCTTGTAGGTGGAAGGGGAATATGATAGGCTTTAAGCGATAGTCAAATTCTTTAAGACCTGCATGCTAAGGGGAGCATTTCATTCTCATTACATAACCAGGACATAAAAAAACATTAACGAATTCCCATTTTATAAAATGTAAAAGTATTTGCAAATTAAAACAAATAGCATGGAAAATCTCGGGAATGCTTCACTTCACAAAAATAAATTTATATGATAAAAATTGTGTGTTTTAACGAGATCTAAATTTTTTGTGTAGAAAAATTTTGTCTATCACCTACGGTTTACCAGTTATGCAAAAGCCATTCAGAAATAAGAGGACTTTTGTGAGCATTCCCAGAAAATTCAAGATATACATTTTATTTGTCATGAAAATATCTTAAGTATATTATACTTTAATCAAAATCGTTAGAGCCATCTTTGAGAAAATCCATGTTCCATGTAAAGGGTAGTCTGGGGTGGAGAGGATTTTCTTGAAAATGTTCGTGTGTATCCTTGGAAGATAGTAAACACAAATACCATGTATTGTATTTATCCGGCTTTTCTTTTTTGAGTTATGCCGTTCATAGACAGGCAGACACACACACGTGCATGTTTCGAAAAATGCTTTATTTGGATTCAGGGCACCTCAAAAGAATTCCCATTTGAGAAATAGTATTAGTATTGGAAATTCAAACAGATAACAAGAAATATCTCGAAAATGGTTCACTCCACAAAAAAGAAAACGTATGTTACATAAATAGTGTGCTTGAACGAGATCTACATTTTTTGTGTAGTGTAATTTTGTCTATCTTTTATGATTTACTAGTTATGCGAAGTAATTCAGAATGAAGAGGAATTTTGGAGACATTCCAAGAAAATTCAGTATATTCATTTCATTTGGCATGAAAATATCATAAACATATGATATTTTAATCAAAATCGTTAGCCATTTTTTGAGAAAACCACAGTTTTTGAAAACTGTTTCATGTAAGGAGTACTCTGGGGTGGGAATATTTTCTTGAAAATCTTCGTGTCTCATCCTTGCAAGTTAGTAAATTCAAGTACGAACTTAGGTGTTTATCCGACTTTTCGTTTTTTAATTATACTGTCCACAGACTGACAGAAGACTGACACACAGGCACACATACGGATATGTTTCCAAAAATACTTCATTTTATTTAGGGCACCTCAAAACATGTATTTCCGGTTAAGTCTCGTTGTGGAATTATTGGGTGGAATACAATACTTCTATTTACTACCCGTAGCATAGAAGGTAAAGAAGTATGAACGAATAATTTATTGTAACTGTATTTTTTAGCAGTAATGCATATTTAATTTGAAACTCATCCGATAAACTTTTTAAATTGGGTGTTCCTGGAATGTAATTTGAAATTTTGTTACAAAAGTTTGAAAACTGGGTCGCAAGGAGCTTTTTTGGGTAGAATAGTTAAAAATATTCTCAAAAACTATTTGAGGCATTTGTCTGCAAATTTTAGAATTCGTTACACGTAACATTATTGGCATGTGGTAAAAACAACGAACGCTATTGCTTATGAAACATTGATTTCTCCATTTTCACAGGTTTAAGATTTTAATATGAATTTGTAATCATCTCTAATGCTTTGAAACCCTCGTCCGCTATCACTCTGTCGCTAACGGTTTCGAATTTCGCTTACATCTGAAGTAGAATAGTATCTTTACGTTATTTGCCCCACATTTTTGGGCGCCAATTTGAAGTAGTATGGAAAGCCAATTTGAAGAAGGTATTTTGCTGTAACTTGTTTGCAACACGCTTTGGGTGTCAATTTGAAGTAGGTCGTACTGAAGGAGTTGTATTATATTTCAACTGTTGGGGAACCGAACTTGAAATTCGTTGCAACCACAAGTATAGTACCCGCTTTCCGGTAGCCTTCGCCCTAAGTTTAAAAATATTAACTTTGTAATTTTGACTGTTACTTTAAATATTATGTATTTATGTTTGCCTCGGCTGCGTCAATATTTATTTTAGAGACATGGATGTCTTGGCAGGGTTGTGGTGCGACTTAAGAATGCAGGCTTACACAGATTATAATTTTACTTCACTCCTTTTATTAATACTTGATACGATTTAAATAACACTTCAGTGATATAGAGCTGTGAGATTCTTTTATTAATTACTTGTACTTTTAAACACGTAAACTTATTTTTCGTCTCACACGAATGCGTATTAAATCTCTAGAGGACGCATCTCGCATCCGGTTACAAACACTGTCTGCAGGCAACTGAATTGATTTCAACCGCCTAAACTTGTAAATTTCTGTATTTCAAGTCTCTGATTGGCTATTCCTAATCCAATAAAATACCTTCATTTAACTTAAGCTTTTTCTGGTTGTTGATTGGCTATTTTTTTAAACTGTCTCAAAATTTACATTATTGTTGCTCCAATAATGACTAGTAGCATTTAAGCTTTCAAAATCATTATTGCCTCAAGGTTACCTCATTGTTACCTCATTGTTAGCAACCTTTAACCTATTATTCTCACAGCTCCTACATTATTAAATTACGTATATATTCACATAACATTATTACACATGGATACAATAATACAAGCATATGTAATGACTGTTACATACGTTTTACAAATTATTACATACACATATTACTTGTTTCAAATGTATATTTTGCATCAGCCATTTCTGAGATTCCGTAGTTATTGGTTTGAATTTTTAATACTTTTCGTTATTAAAGTTCGGTCATAATTTAGTTGCTTCTCGTAATCTCGTAGAAAGAGTATGGAATTTCAAGCTTAGTATTTAGCGATCCGCTTTAAATCTATCCTTGACTATCGCTTCGGTTTCCTGTATGCCCCTTGTGTCTATTGCAACTAATTCTGCAAACGTTTATTTTGATTAACATGAATTGGATAGAAAAATAAACTTTGTATGAATACCTTGTAGATTCATTGCAAAGATTGACATCTTTAATGATAACTGGGTCGTTGCGGACAAGCCCACAGTCCGTCTTAGAAGTCTTGGTGGACCTTCTTTGAACAGTAGTGGATTGGTGTTTCTAGCTACCCTACAAGGGATGGTCACTGATTCTAACTAGACTTCAGGGGATGTTTCCTATTATCCTAATGGTATGGGATCTGATGGGGACTAGATATAATCCAAGTTCATCTTAGACAGTGGTGATACCTTCAGGGAGGAATGGGACCCAGAGACAGGGTCTCCTCTGAAGGCTGGGAGCCTGACTCTGCTTCCGCTTCGGGGGCAGGGCGGGGAACTGGGACCAGGTTTGCCATTCTCCTTGGAGATTTTACCGCTGTTTTTCCGGCTGAGATGTATATTCAATTTTAACCTGTGTTATACGTAGTTTTACTTTGCCAGGCAGACGGACGGAGGTGAACATTCGCTCAGATAGGCTGGCAGCTTGAAAGCCCTTAGAGCGTTCAAAGCTGTACTCTAATTGATGTGGCAATATCAAAGGATGTTGAGCAGACTCTGAGTAGCTGTGCAGTTGCCCTTCTTTGGGTTCCCGGTCATGCTGGTATTGGAGAAAAATGGATGGCGGACGAGTTTGCTAAGAGGGGCGCGCGGCTTGATTTAATAGGACCCGAACTCTTCTTTTTAGTGTCTCCTTGAAGTGTTAAGCATGAGATAACATAGATTATTGTGAGAGCTCATCGTGAGATCTGGAGTAAACAAACTACCTCTAGGCAAGCCCATGAAAACACAGTGAGTTTCTCCTCAATTTAAATATATTTAAGCTCAGAGATGTTGTTGGTTATCTTACACGCCACAACACTTTGCTTGACGTTTATATATAATAACACTTTATTTAGAAAATGTGGGAGGAAATATATAACCTCCCAGTATACTTATACTATGTGAATGTGAAGGATTCGCTATGCACAGATATTCTCTAGGCTCCGTTTTCTTGGAAACTGAGAATATAAAAAAGGTATATATCAAGAACGTGATCCGTTTTAACCCGACTATTGGTCTTCATGAAATCCTCAGGTCAAGAAACACAAAGGGCTCATAGAGCCTATGTGCAGGCTTCTATTGAGGCCACTCAAGGTTTAATCATCATCATTCAGTTTGTAGACGCTATATCAAAATAAACGAATAATGGGTATAGAAAGTCATGTGAATGTAACACATTAACCTTCGTAATTCAAGCATGGCTATCAAGACGTTATTGAGCCGTTTAGTACTGTAAAGCGGTGCATGCATACATTAGTGACTATTTGATATCTAGCTATCGTAAAACCCTAAAATAAAAGCAAAATGACAATTGTCTCTAAGCATTTGGCAGCAAGGGCAATTAAATCACATCGAACTGAGAAATTAAGTCCTAAAAATCTTGTGATATAGATAACCTGAAAAATAGTTTCTGATACAGTGGATACGAATACCCATGCAATCAAATCTAGCATTGGGCACTTATATTTTAATACATCCTATGCGCATGCATAATGGCGTGCACAAAATGTGACCCATAATGGAACGGAGCTGATTATGTTGTTACTGTCAAAATCTATACCCACCTTCTACCAACGTGACTACCTTTGTTTTTCCAGCACAATTCTAGCCCCTGGATTGACAAGGTACTATAACTCCCCCCAAAAAATGGCCTATATTACAACTTAAAGCCTATATTTTCACGTTACACCACCGTTTCCTTAATGCCGTTTAGTAACGGCAACAACTTTAACCTTCGTCTCCATGTCGCTGATGAAAGCACTCATATATGTGAATATCGTAGCTGTCGTTCAGTTTAACCACACATGGAAATCATTCCTCACCCCTTCCTCCAGATGTCCGAAATGTTTCTAATTAGTTTAACCTTTCGTATCTGTACCATTTTTCCATTCCATATAGATTATAAACCACGTTCATTGGTTAACTTGGGTGTCCCTGTACTATTTTTCATATTGTTACATGCTGGGTAGAGACCTAAAGGTTTACATGAAAATTTAATTCATTTCTAGTACCCAACACATACATTGAGGGGACGTATACTAACTTGGCTGCGGAGGACCGAAACATGATGTGGAGGTTAAGATGAAGACGTGGGTTTTTCACTGTACAAAATCCATAACACAAATCTACTTACATATTCCTAGATTTATTTCCCAACCGTTTGGGATTCCTACATTATTAAACATCAAAGATGAGAGGAAATGTCCACCGAGCTAAAAGCCGGCTTGTACACGCGATCCGTTTCTCATGGAATTCTAACTAAGACAGGCGCTATATCCCCCCACCACTCGTGGCTAGCAAAGCTGGTAATGAAAATGTAGAACAATAATATGTCCGACAATGAGAATGTAGCCCGCCAAATTATTAATACGCCTAAATATAGAGAACTGATACCGGCCAGGTGGTGTCAAAAGTGGGTTACCTGAAGGTGGAAGGCTTTTGGAGGGAAAAACACATGACGATCTAGGAATGGCCCACTTCTATGCACGACAGTGTACAAATTTGTTCACTCACATATTGTGAGATGGTTGGTGTGCTACACCACAGAGCTACGAATATCGAGCTGTGAGTTTAGCAGAGAGTAAAAATTATAACAGACAGATAACGCTGTAGATTACTGCTCCACCGCCTTCGTGATTATATTATGATGAAGGCGGTGGCTGTGTAATCGGCCATGTTGCAGCTCGCAGCAAACGATTTAAAAACGGAAGAGCTGATGGGGGACACTCTGTGAAGCGTGATTATCTAGTGTTGGGAGATGTAAGCACTACCCTAGTTAAGGGTAATCCATCTAGAACACAACCTATCAACAATCCGGTAATCGCTTCAATCTAAACTCTAGCGCATTTGTATAGAACCAGTACATACACCACAACACTTTGAGATAACAATATTAATGAGATAGTTTTATGAAATTAACTGTATGGAGCAACGGGTGCAAAAATAGAACAATATTTGTAAAATGACGAGTTTCGAAATAATGAATCATTCAACTTCTTACCTGCCTATAAAATATCGCATAATATACAATGTGTATTCTCTATACTTTCTCTACTACACACCTTTATAATGTAGAGGAGGTAGGTAACATTCAATACAGAGATGTTACTGGGAATATACGTTTTGAAGTGCCCTGAATAAAAGACCTTTTCACTTCTTCTACCACTTACTGTATTAGCTAAGAGGAAGTGTGGTATTCCACCCAAAACTTCGATGACGAGATGTTTGGAGACCTCCTGAATATGTTCCAGTCCTCGAACCGAGGGCCAAAAGCACTACGCTCAGAGATATTGCTTTCTATGATTGACGAGAGAGTTACGTCTGCCGTTGCAGGCAGCATGAAGGTGTGTGATGTTCTCTCTCCTCCCTTGAGCCGGACCATAGCCTGAAGCCAAAGGAGTAGAAGAGTTTTTCACAGGGCACACGAGAAAGAACAGCCCTGCTGCGTTAAGGCATGCCTAGGGACGACGTAATCATTGAGCTTCCAGCAGGTTTGGACGTGATATAGTTTCTGCTATCATCATGTTTGTTTATAAATAATTAAAAAAATTACTTAAAAAACTGGATGTCTCGTTAACCGTGGGCTTTACCTAAGTTGAAGTTAGGTCATTATAATTTGTGCAAACAATTTGTAAAGAATTAACTTATCGAAAGAAATAGTGCCATTCATATGAGGAAGAAGTAACGAACTCTTATGTCTTTTGTAGATTCTATTTTCTTAATTTTTTTTGGTGTCAGAGTGAGTTTGAATGATGAAAGCAAGTAATTTAAATATATTTCAATCAGTGTGCAATTATTGTAATTGGTAAACCTAACACGCAGTAATATTTAATAAACTGGAAGTTAAAGACAGCCATTTCACGCGTTATTTAACCCTGTGCACCACCTTTCCAATTCAACCTTTAAGGAAATTAGGAAAATAAGATCCACTCTTCTGAGCAGTAAAACGAAAGTTAACGTTACAGTATGCACCTTACACATAATGTCATTTTCTCCTTAATAGTTTTTTTCTCAATGTCTGATCCATTTGGCTAAGGTTCTTCATTAAAATTCTTCGAAGATGGGGTAACTGTGAGTACTATGCAGCAACAATTTATAAAACTGACTGTAAAATCAGCGCATCTCTCATTAGGAGGAAACTCTCTTTCTGAGCAGTCTGTGTACCTTAATAATGTATTACGATACAAGTGGGGTAAGTGCATCATTGAAAAACGGGGAAGAGTTTGAAAACGCGAGATGAAGTCGAAATTTTGCAAAGCACTTAATGCGCGTGTATTGTAATGAATAATACAAAACGTACTTACGCGGAAATAAAATCAATTACTAACAGATATTGCATGGTGATTCCAGAAATAAGGTCACCAGAATTGCCTTTAACAGCAATGGGACCATGCATTATCAAAGTCTGGTTGTTAACTTAAAAAAGATCAACTTGACATTTCATGAATAATAGAATACAGAATAACAAGTGAATAGTAACAAATAAAAAGGAAGTAAGGTAATATTTAAATGGTAGAATTCAACTATCGAATATTATCATATTCCATGTCTACGATAGTAAATACGTCAAAATTTAGATAATTTAACATAGTTCATGCACATAAGTGCACTAAAATAGGAAAAACACGAAGGTAATTTAGACCACCAGCACTGAATACACAAAATTAAACTTTCCACCATGGTAGCATGAACGAGAGGTAGTTAAGCACTGTTGTCAAAAAACTCCTTTTTCACTCAGTGTGGAGTCTTCAGCTAGAGAATAAAGCACAATTTAAACACACTTGGCCCTTATCAGAATGCATAATTTCAAAACACATAGCTGTTGCTGATCTACCCGGTGTATCTGAAGGTATAGTCCATTTTATAATCAGACTGACACCGCAACTAAGGTCTTCACAGCAGTAAAGCGAAAGTAACTCCTACCACATAATTTACTCCATGCGGGGAAGATAATCTGAGGCTAAAGTTAGGTATGAATGGATTCCTATTGTATAGTGTTGAGGTAGCAGCGAACACTGCTCTAGTCAATGTGACATCTCTCATTGGCTCAGCAGAGTTCGCTGCTACTCCGAGTCCATCCAGTAGGAATCCACTCATATCTAACTTCAACCCACCAAAGCCATCAGAATATCTTTTCCACTTAGAGTAAATCAGATGGTAAGAGTTTCTTCTGCTTAGTGCCGTGAATACCTAGTTGTGATGTCAGTCTAATTATAAAATGGACTATACCTGTTTTTGTTGGTGTTAAATTAGTTTCCAGGAACAATTGGTTTGTATCTTGCAGAGAATAAAATATCACAGACCTGAGATCTAATTTAAGGAGTCAAACAATCTGAATATGTTATGCTATCTACATTTAATGTTATCTGTTTTGAAAGTTTAACATAAACGAGTTTAACAAATAATTACGTAGTATGTTTAAAAGTTTTCTCTGCTTCGAAACATAATTGTGCATGCTTCAAATTGTTTGGATCAAATCCAAGTGTCCATGATATTATTTAGGGCATTTTATTACTATTTTGCCCATGACCATCACATAAGCTACCTGCATTTACTAAAAGCTTCTTTTCAATCATTAGGAAGGTGATGTGCTAAATTCATATGATCTTCTCTACCCATTCGTTAACAAACTATTATTACCAAAGCAATTTGTTCTATCTATTCCATGTTAATTGAGATAAACATTTGCAGAAGTAGTTTTATTACACAAGGAAATTAGGGAAATACAATAGGCTTAAGGATAGTTATATATTTTAAATGAGGGTAGCTATGTGATGGCTTTGAAGCTCCATTCTCTTTGCATGACCACAAGAAATAAAATGAATGCTGTTGAAAGTATTTGACAATTCAAGCCAACAATAAAGGAGTATCTCGGAAATGGAATACCACAAAAAGTTGTACTTGACATAAGCTCTGTGATTTAACGAGATATACATTCTTTGTGTAGGAAGTGTTTGTCTATTTCCTAGGTTCCCAAATTATAAGAAATACATTCAGAATGAAGAGTACTTCACAGGCTATTCCCTGAAAATTCAGAATATATACTTCTTTTTTCATGTAGATATTTTAAACATACGTATTTTGATCAAAATGGATAAACATTTTTGAGAAAATCGAAAATTTAGGAAAGTCCTTTATGTAAACGGTAGCTTGGGGAGGTGTGATTTTGTTGAAAGCCTTAAGATACTCAACTTAAAATACAAAGTTTTGTATTTATCCGCCATTTTGGTTTTCAGTATTCCCTACACACACACACACACACACACACACACACACACACACACACACGCCTTTTTCTAAATTACTTTTTTTGTTTATTCAAGAGGTCTCAAAACTTGTATTTCCCGGTGATATTTCAACATCAAATTTTGGGTGTAATACAATATTTTCTCTTATCTGCTATAGATAGGTGACAGGGAAAGTAAAAATGAATACCGCGAAACACAGGTCCAAGAAATAAACGCACGTAAAAGCCCATTCCAAGAAAACAAGGGCAAAGAACGAAAATCAAACTAATGTATAGAGTACGATAAAGAGCTGCATATTACATACACTATGTGATCAAAAGTATCCGGACATCCCCACAAACATACGTTTTTCATCTGAGTGCATTGTGCTGCCACCTACTGCCTGGCACTCATTATCCGGACCTCAGTAGTCATTGGACATCGTGACACAGCAGATAGGTCCACTGTTTCTGATGTGATAGTGAAGTGGAAACGTGAAGGGACATGTACAGCACAAAAGCGTACAGGCCGACCACGTCTGTTGACTGACAGAGAACGCCGACATTTAAAGAGGGTCGGAAAGAGTAATAGGCAGACATCTATCCAGACCATCACACAGGAATTCCAAATTGCACCAGGATCCACTCCAAGTACTATGACAGTTAGGCGTGACGTGAGAAACCTTGGATTCCATGGTCGAGCGGCTGCTCATAAGCCACACATCGCGCAGAAAAATGCCAAACGACGCCTCGCTTGGTGTAAGAAGCGTCAACATTACACGATTGAACAGTGGCGAAACGTTGTGTGGAGTGACGAATCACGGTACACAATGTGGCGATCCGATGGCAGGGTGTGGGTATCGCGAATGCCCGGTGAACGTCATCTGCCAGCGTGTGTAGTGCCAACAGTGAAATTCCGAGGTAGTGGCGTTATGGTGTGGTGTTTTTCCTGGAGGGGGCTTGCAGCCCTTGTTTTGCGTGGCACGATCACAGCGCAGACCTACATTGATATTTTAAGCACCTTCTTGCTTCCCACTGTTGAAGAGCAATTCGGGGATGGCGATTGCATCTTTCAACATGATCGAGCACCTGCTCATACTGCACGGGCTGTGGCGGAGTGGTTACAAGACAATAACATCCCTGGCCTGCACAGAGTCCTGACTTGAATCCTATACAACACCTTTGGGATGTTTTAGAACGCCGACTTCGTGCCAGGCCTCACCGACCTACATCGATACCTCTCCTCAGTTCCGCAATCCGTGAAGAATGGGCTGCTATTCCCCCAAGAAACCTTCCAGCACACTGATTGAAAGTATGCCTGCGAGAGTGAACGCTGTCATCAAGACTAAGGGTGGCTCCCACCATATTGACTTCCAGGATTACCGATGGAAGGCGTCATGAACTTGTACGTCATTTTCAGCCAGGTGTCCGGATACTTTTGATCACGTAGTGTAACTATAGAACGGAACATGAGAGAGAAGTGTAGGCATGAAATTTAGGTTCCAACTTAAATCAACGGCAAGGATAATAATAAAAAATGTGACTCGCTACATTCATAAGACTTTCTCTACTCGCTGTTCTACTAACTATTCCTGCAGAATCTTATTAATCGACATAAGCCTTCATTATACATTATCAAATAATCGGATTTTTTAAAAAGCTGATTGATAACAATCGCTGTCAAATTTTATCTTTTTGCATGACCATAAGCAAAATTAACTTGTCATTTGAAATGATACATTGACATGACTTCTCCACCCATTATTCTTTATTTTTATGTAGTTTTTCAATCTATTCTTACAAAACCTTATGTTTCTACATAATGTCAATAGAGCAGCTTTAGTTTCATTATACATTTCATTTTGTGTACAGGATACAGGAAACAGAATAGTTAGATGTCGCTATATGCTGGCCTTGTAATTCAATACTTTTTCTGAAAAAAGGTATCGTGACGCAGCTTATTGGGTGGGGGGGTTGTAGCGGGGCGGTTGGAGAGAGAAATGGAAATAATTAGACGCAGTAGTGACAGGATAACCAGAATCTTCTGAAAGTTTCCTTTCTCCCCGTCTGCAGAACATTCTGGAAAGTTCTGTGGAAAATTCCAGCGACTCTATTAGCCAGCAGTGAGTTAGTGCGTTTCTGGTGTTGCGACATAAAATGGTAGCGTTTCAGTGCCTTCTCCGAGTGAGGTTGCCCGGTAGTTGTGACGTACAGTGAGGGTTGCTATTGTGACTCCCCAGCGGGTGAACCAACCATTCGAACAAGAATCTGCGTCGTGCCTATTTCATTACGTCGCGAAGAAAGTGAAGTGCAGTGAAAACTGGACTGTGTCATAGTATTAAGGAATTTCAAACTAACATTAACGGAAATATACGAAGTCAAATACAAGATATTTTAAATAAAGTGTATGTTTTGAAGATAACTACATTTTTGTACAGTAAGTGTTTGTCCATCTCGTATGGTTTTCCAGTATTAGAAGATTATCCCAAATTATTTCTTAATAAAGATGAGTTCAAGGCTATCTCCAGAAAATTCAAAACATACTTTTTGTCATGGAAATATTTTAAATAAATGGTACATTAATCAAAACATAAGTTTCTGTGAAAATAAAACTTAACGAAACACTTTCCATTTGAAACTGAAGGGATTTTCTTGAAAATCTTCGTGCTGCATGTTTGGAAGGTACAAAAGAAAAATAGCCAGTTTAGTATTTATCCAACAAATACACACACACACACACACTCACACGCACAAAGAGAGAGAGACCATTTTCTAAAAATGCTTTTGTTTTTATTAAGCGGAATCAAAACATGTATTTTCGTTAGAATATCGATATTGAATTTATAGGTGGATATGATACAGAAAGTAACAACATTTTGTATTTCATGTAAGAACGTAGGTTTTCACGGCCGGTGTCACGATTATAACTAATATGATTTTCCGGGCTGTTATGCCGTGATCTGCTGAAGAAAGATTTCCCAGACGTTTCGTCCACAACTGCGGTGGACATCATCAGTGGCGCGGACGAAGTCTTCTCGGTGAAAGTATCGCAGCGTCTTTCACCGAGAAGACTTCGTCCGCGCCACTGATGATGTCCACCGCAGTTGTGGACGAAACGTCTGGGAAATCTTTCTTCAGCAGATCACGGCATAACAGCCCGGAAAATCATATTAGTTATAATTTTGTATTTCATTAGATATGTTAGAATAAACGGTAGCCGGTAGGGAAATTCATCTGTAACATATCGGAGTTGTATTCTGTGTACATTATACTAGTGAGTTACAATGATTAAATTCCACTTCTAAGTTTATTACAGATCCTTTATTTACATAATTTAATCTTAAATTTCTCTGGTAAATTTCGACTATTGAATTGAATGTCTCCTTTCTTTTCAGGTAAGAAATGCAAGGCCGAGGGGAATCAGTTTACTCTTAGATATGCTGGTAAGTTTTTAAAACAATGATCGAAGTATTATATCATTTGTGTGAACCAGTCATTTTTTGAATGTGTTAAATATCATCAATCAGAGGCATTTGGTGGCCTATTTGTTTCTTACAAAAGCGATATATTACCATTCCAACTCCAATCAGGTTGTGAAACATCTTGTAGTGGACTAAGAGCCTTAACTGTATAAGGCTTGGTCAAACGTGTACAGTCGAGTGCAAAGAAGGGTGTCGATGTTTCTGGTTTCATATACTGTTTTTGTTTAATTAATGTTGGCAGAAACTCCCTATCATCAGTGTTCCACACCAGCTCTAGGTGAACCAATCTCTTATTAGTTTGAATCCAACCAACACACACGCATAAGTCAATAAACAAAGGTCAGGCTTAGGTGAGCGGCGAAAGGGGAGGAGCTGTGAAACATTTCACCTTAATGGCTTAAGGTACTCGAAGTATACTTCGCAACAATTGTCCCCTGGATGAGTCCTTCTCGTATTTTTTTATCAAAAGTTTGGCCCTCAAACAGTAACCTATGAACGCAGGTGAGTTTCAGGCTAAGAAGCGAAGGAAAAGGAGAAAGTGAAGGAAATGGAGAGCTAGAACCAGAAAAGGTGAAGGGAACTGGACGTGACAAAGAAGGTTTAGTATTTCCTTACTAGTATAAACCACTGTGCGTTGTATCGGCACGATTCCATATACTCGACTGTATGTAATTCCTTGAAACTTTTTGTATTTTAATTTAGTATTGTAAGATTCTTCTTCTGACTTTATAAGCTATAAATGGATAGCATCCAATTTCGTATGTTACATGCCTATTTGAGAATAACGTAATGATGATGATGATGATGATGATGACGACGACGACGACGACGTGGAGTTGTTTTTTTAAAAAATTGTATCCTGTATTCGTCGACTTTCTCTACTCATTATTGTATGAAAAAGTTATTCCTAAAAATATTATTTTCTTATCTACTTCTTTTTAATCGAGACAACCCTTCATTGCAAATTTACATATTTCGTTGTAGGTATAAGCAAGCAAGCAAGCGATGACAGATGTTTAAAAATGGATTGCTATACGATGATTTTGAATCCCATGATGCTTGCATGGCAACGAGAAAAATCGCATAGTGACTTACCATATTAAAAACAATTAATATTTCAAAATTCAAAACAAGACATGGAATGTATCATAAATTATTTACGCCAGAAAAAGTTTGCTTGACACAAATGATGTGCTTTGCAGTATGAATATTTTTTGTGGTAAAGTTTTCTTATATAATTTATGATTTACCTTACGCAAATGTCATTTAGAATGCAGAATGAACAAGACTTCATAGGCTGTTCCAGGAAAGTACAAGATACACATTTTATTTGTCACATAAATATGTTTAAAATATTCTGGTGTTCAAACTGTTAGAGCCATTTATGAGAAAATAAAAAAATATCGAAAATATCTTCATGTACAGTTAATGCGATGGGAAGATTTTCTTGAAAATCTTCGTGACATATGTTTGGAACATACTTATTTAAATAAAAACTTTGATATTTATTGGATTTTTAGCTTTTGAGTTATGCTGTTCAAAGACACATAGACGCAAATACAAAAATACACACCTGAACCTTTTTTCTAAAAATGCCTTTTCGGCTTCATGGGTTTCAAAACATGTATTTTCATTGAAATCGTTATCAACATTTTGGATGTAATTCAATACTTACTATAATTACTGTATATACGTAGTAGACACAGTGAAAAGTACGTTTAAGTATTTTCAAAAGCAAACTAATAGCAAAGAATATCTCGGAAATGCTTAACCCCAGAAGAATGGAGGGCGATGGATTTTTTCGGGTGTAAAAGTCCTTAGCATGGCTTCCTTCGGAAGGGAAGTAAAGCCGGTGGTCCCGTGTCGTAGATTTACAGCACGTAAAAGAACCTCAAGGCTAATAAAGATGCCTCTGAATAAAATTCTCGGTGTTTCACTCCCAATTTAGAATGAGACACTGAGAATCATGGTAGTTAAATTTATTTATTTCAGAAGAATGTTATGCGACATAACTTGTGTGCTTTGAGGATATCTACATTATTTGTGTAGTACCATTTCGTCTATCTCTTACGATTTACCAATAATACTGAGTCATTTAGAATGAAGAGGACTTCACAGTGTAATTCCAGAAAATTCAAGATAGACATTGTAAATGTGTAGTAAATATCTTAAATATATTGTCCGTTAACCAAATCGTTAGCTATTTTTTGATAAAATAAAAAGTAACCAATATTTTTACATGTAGAGAGTAATTTTGGTTTGGGCACTTTTCTTGAAAAGCTTCGTATTTTAACCTTAGAGATGTTGAATTGAAATACCGGTTTTGGTATTTAGTCAACTTTTTGTTTTTGCGTTATGCTGGTTACAGATATACAGACCTTTCTCTAAAACTGCTTTGGTTTTTATTTATTCAACGGACCTCCAAACGTGTATTTCCAGTTAAACCGCTATATCAAATGTTTAGTTGGAATGAACGTCTTCCCTGCTTACTATAGATATATAATACACGAAGTATAAAACCGCAGTACACTTAGTTACACTTAGCAGTATATAAATTACTTAAATTCTTGGAATAGCCGAGTTTGCCGTTGTAGTATAATACTTTATTGCATTCAACGTAATAAACAGTCAAATCCGGAGTGGGAGAAGTTGTCTACAGAGACACACAAAATGAAAAGTTTTATCTCAGCGTAGAAAAAAAAGGCGAAAATCTATATAACCCCACAAAGCGACGCTTTAACTGGATGAGTTCAGACAGATATAAGCCAAAAACGCCAGCTACTGAGACATGAACTTCTTCTCATGGACAGAATTACCTCTGACGTCAAATGGATTATACGTGTACTGTTGTGTGACAGCCGCTTTGAATTCTTGCTATTCAGTAATGGACATAATGCGATTCAACTTAAAGGCTACCTATATTTCAAGATTAATGCTACACTTCCTGCTAGGATTCCCTCATTGTTTTCAAAAAAGACCCGGTAGCTAGTTTTACCACTTGTGGCGTAATGGGATCAATAGGTACATGTAGCATTAGGGTGAGCACAATGTCTACCATTCATTATTCATGATGACACTGCAGTGAAGTAATTTTCAAATTCCCTTATTTGAGTATGTGTTCGTTTGTTGTCAGGATAATAATTAATACATACGCGCGCGCGTTCGCATGTAACTGCTGCCCTTTATAAATAAGCAAGAACGAAAGATGTAAACTAGCATCCGGATCTTCAGGATGATTAAAAATTCCTATTCCACACTTCAAGGCGTTGGAGAGGGGACATAGTAGACCAAGTTTTAATAACTAACCAATGTAGGTAACGCATACTGACATGCATAAAATGTGACCCATAGCGGAACGCAGTTGTCTATGTAGGTATGGAAAAATCTAGCCCCGCCCTCTGCCAGCTTGACTGCCGCTATCTCTTGAATAGTTATACTTCTAGCCAAGTACTTGAAGAACTCGCTCTACTACCCGAAATTAAACGGCACGTCACACGCACAGTGTGTATGAAATTAGAACAGTGCTTACAAGTCAAAGAAAGAATTTAGAAAAGACCGAAAAGCGTAAATATATGTTTTGCGGTCACCCGAATCCAAAAGCAGATTTCTAGAAAAAGGTCCGCGTGTCATTTTCATATGAAATGAAATTGAATTCATTGGAACTTTTTCAATTGATTTGAATTTTCTGGGAATGACCCAAAAGTCCTCTTCGTTGTGAATGACTCGCATAACTAAACCGTAAGAGATAGATAAAAGTTTACTACACAAAAATGTAATTATCTGTAAAATACACAATTTATGTTGCATACTTTTTTTTGGTCGAGTGATCCATTTCCGAGATATTCCTAGTTTTTTTTTTTTTTTTTTTTTTTTTTGGATTTTCCAATACTAATACTTTTTCTCAAATAGGAATTCGTTATTCGTCCTGCAAATAGAATGAAATGCTCCACATAGCAACCAGCTCTTAAAGATTTGACTATCGCTTAAAGCCTATCATATTCCCCTTGCACCTACAAGAAAATTAGCAATAAGACAACTTCTTCAAATGTTTGTCTCGATTAACACGATGTAGATGGAGAATAAGCATTTGCAAAAATAGTTTTACAAGAGTAGAGGAAGTCATGTGAGTGCAACGCATCAGATTTTTACTTTCTCTACCTCGTACATAGTAATTACAGATGGTACTGCATTCCACCGAAAACTTTGCTACCAAAATTTCACCGGAAATACATGTTTTGAGGCTCCTAAATCCAAAAAAGCATATTAGAAAAAAGACCCGCGCGCGCGTATATGTGTGTGTGGACAGCATAACTCAAAAACGAAAAGTCGGATAAATACCACACTTGGTGTTTAGCTTCAGCACCTTCCATAGATGTGACACGAAGATTTTCAAGAAAATCCTCTCATCCCCAACTACCCTTTACATGGCACTTACCCGTTTTAGAAAGTTTTGATATTTTAAAACATGGCTCTAACTATTTTGATAAACATACCATATATTAAACATATTTACATGAAAAATTAAATGTATATCTTGAATTTTCTGGAAATAGCTTGTGAAGTCCTCTTCATTCGGAAGGAATTGTGTATAAGCTTGTATAACTGGTAAACGTTAAGCGATAAACGAAAACTCACTGCACCAACAAATGTATAATCTCTTTAAAAACACAATTTTTTCAAATACCTGTTTTTGGGTGGGTGTGGGTGTATGTGTGTGAGTACATTTGAGTATGGTTATTTTATTTGTATCTATAACGAAATGTGTAATGTAACTATTTATTTGGATTAGGATGTGGTAAATAAAAAAATACTCTTTAAGAAGGGCTGTACACCTACGGATAAAGATAGAGTATAGAGAAGCTCGTGTGAATGTATCACATCAGATTTTTACGTATGTGTGTCATATAAAGCCCTAATTGTTGGAGTACTTTAAATATGTATGGGTTACGAGCCTCCATTTTAAATCGATTTCCAATTTTATCCAGTCTGAACTTCCTTTGATATAGATGACTCAAGTATTAGGAGGAGCTTATTAGCGTCTCTTAAGAATTACGACGATTTTTGCTGGAATGAGTTTCTCTTTAACTCTAAAGCACAGAAAGCTTTCACGTGTGTTTCATAGTAGAATAAAGTTACATTAGTCTTCAATGAAACATGTTCCTTCTGTTCTATCTTTCTGATTTCCGTTTGTATATTGCTGATCAAATCTACTACCGTTATCGGGAAATATCGCGTTCTTTAATGACCCCACAACCTCAGACCCTACACTGGCGTTTGCACTACATTGGGATTACTGTTGTTATTGCCAAGAACGAAATTTGGCATTAGGTGAGACCGGAGGGATAAGGCGGGTCAATTAGCCGCATGGCTTGCAGCATAGAGGAAGAAATGCCGGAGAAATACACGTACCGAACTCATTAGTTGGGCGGTAGGGGGGATGTGCTACGTGATTGTGGCGTATCTACGGTGCCTTAGCGTTTGTCACGCACTTCTCTCACGTGACCTGGAGGTGTAGGGGAAAAATTGTGATGACAAGAGCAGGGAACGAAATTGGACTTCAGGTTGAAATGAATCAAAGAATGCACGATCGAACTCGAAAGGCTAAAAATAGGGAGAGTGAAGTTGAACCCGAGAGAAATTGCCAGTTGATCTGAAATGGTGATGTAATTATTGCAAGAGACCATAGGACTTCAAAACTACGTTTGAGATGCTGTTCTGAATCAGGTTAAGATATCCATAAGATGAACACATTAAAACCATTGGGTATGTATAAATAGTACAGCATATGATATGTAAAGCGAAACATGGAACGAAAAATCATTAGTAGTTTCAAAAGAAATCTTCCTAATGGGATATTTGTCCATAAGCCTCCAGGGGATCATAGAGCCCCACGAAACCCAGGGGAACGGCGTCAACCGAGTGACGCTCCCAACCCCGAGGTCTTTTCCATTAGGACCAATACGACGGAAGTGGATGCGCCATTTACGCGCGTCAATCCCCAATTAGGGTTAGACTAACGAAAAGCCTCGGTAGGGCCGACAGTGAAGTAGCACACGGTCTACCGGCTATCCAGGGCATATCGAAGGACCTTGAGGTGTTTCATAACCCTGTTTGGACATCACCGCACAGACTACCCAATCTCCCATGGATATCGTGAATCACTACCCTACCGAATCCAACCCAATCCGAACAATTCCTCGACGGAATGAGCTAAGACGTTCGGCCCGAAACACTTCCAGTAACGTCAGAAGTACCACAAGTGCTAGGGGTACGCATTACCCGCACGACAGCTGAAGGAGTCTGTCCCCCTCCGCCTACGGGGGATACTTGTATAGTGCAATTCCCGGAATTATGTCGCTTAGATTACGCTAAGCGCAGATGTTCTTGGCCATCCGCTGGTCTCTGTTTCGAAGTCCACCGGCTGCTCTCTCGTGCCGAGCAATGCTGGAAATAACTCTATCCCTAATGACTTTATCTCAGATGTGGATGAAGGCAATGATGTAACCATGTATTCGGTTCTAAGCTGGGCTTAATTCCAGATACGAAAAATAAAAGTAAAAGCGGCTAGCAAAGTTATTTACCTTATTTACATAATTACGTTGTTTCTATATTCTTAACCCTTTTTCCGATACCTATAATATTTTCGATATGTGCAATAATTTGTGGAAGCTAACTCATCTTGTCACATGATACTGCGTTCCTCTTACGAGAATGTGTCAGTAAGGAACCTATCAACAATTCTATCGCTATCTGAGAAAAATTACGGCTCTACTTTCAACATATCAAGAAGACTTAAGGCCTTTTAGAAAACATACGCTCTTCTGCTAGTATTGCTGAATGACCAGTTGCTTTTCTTTGCTTTCCTGTCACAACGTTTTTAAGGTTAGCAAGTGTTTCTCGAGCTTGTCTGTGTAGAGTTTGAAGTAGTTCTTATTTTAGGAGGAGTTTCAACTCCATTTCGACGGTTGGGGAGCCGAAAACTTGAAATATTTGTAACCGCATGTATGGTACCCGGTAGCCTTCGCCCCAAGTTTAAAAATATTAACTTTGTAATTTGACTGTTTCTTTAAATGTTATATATTTATGTTTGCCTCGGCTGCGTCAGTATTATTGTTAGAGACATGGATTTCTTTGCAGGGAGTAGTGCGGCTAAGAATGTAGCCTTACACAGATTGTAATTTGTACTTCACTCCAATTATTAATTCTTTAAAGGATTAAAATAACACTTCAATGCTATAGAGAGAGAGAGAGAGAGAGAGAGAGAGAGAGAGAGCTGTGAGATTAGTTATTAATTACTAGCATTTTTTTAACACGTCAACTACTTTTTTCTCACGCTGAATACGTATTAAACTTCTCGAGGACGCGTCTCGTGTCCGGTTAGTAACGCTGTCTACTAGCAACTGACTTCTAAATTTGTACAATTTGCCCTAATTTCAGTTTCTGATTGGCTAATCTTACTCCAATAGAATACTTTCATTTAACTTAAGCTTTTTTCTGGTTGTTGATTGGCTATTTATAAACGGTCTCAAAACTTACATTATTGTTGCTCCAATAATGACTAGTAGCATTATTAAACCTTCTTACTCATTATTGCCTCAAGGATACCTAATTGTTACCTCATTGTTAGCAACTTTTAACCTATTATTCTCACAGCTCCTACATTATTAAATTACGTAATAAATTCACATAATATTATTATCATATACATAATAATATAAACATTAATACAACGACTGTTACATGCATTTTATATATTATATTATACAAAGATTGCTTTAAGGCGGGCTGTTATTATATTTTATATTGTATAATTTGACTGAAATCGTTTAAGTGTTAAAAACACTGCCACAAGTTCCTCCTTCCCTTCTGGGCATTGTAAATAACTTTATAAATCACTAGAAAACGCACACTGCTCCAAGTTAAGTATGCCGGAACACTAACGTTGCTCAATTTTTTTTTAATGTAGATAGTAGATCTATTTATGACATCATCCTGAGCTGGCATGTGGTAGTATCCCCCCTCATTCTTCCGGAGAGCAGACACCCCGCTAACGTTTTCTCGTTAGAGGCCTACAGTATATGCCTTGCCCTTTAAACAATGTTCAGCATATCGTTGCCCAAGAATCAGAATTACAATATGGGCCGCTTCAGAAAACTTCCCCCTTTTATAAAAAAATGTTCTGACCCGCACAGTTGCGTCAATAATTGCAGCATCTATTTTGATTGCTGCTTTGCATAACGTTGTATAAGAGTTCAAGGGATCGCAATTTGCTGTCATGCTTCTGTTGTATCGGTCATCTCTATCATACAAGCTGTTACATTAGCCAACTCCCTGTGTTGTCAAAGTCCAGATGCTAATTGCTTTAACTTGCTAGCTGCTTTTGCAACGTATCTTTTACATTGTTCGGTACATAATGTTATATATTTTTATTACGTTACGTTTTATTACGTTTAATTACGTTTTTGTTGCTTCCGTTCTCTTTCTGACTTGTTTCCCTTTTTACTTTCTCTACTACGTATAGTAAGTAGGGGAAGTATTGCATTTCACACAAAAATTTGGTACCGAGATTTCACCGGAAATACATTTTTGAGACGCCCTGAATACAAAAAGAAAGCATTTTGGAAACAAATGTGTGTGTGTGTGTGTGTGTGTGTGTCTGAGCATAACTCAAAAACAAAAAGTCGAATAGATACCAAACTTGGTATTTCAGTTTAGTGTCTTCCAAGGATGCTAGACGAAGATGTTGAATAGAATACCCCACCCCAACTACCTTTACATGGGAAATTTTTCAAAAATTTTGTTTTTCTAAAAGATGGCTCTAAATATTTTGATTAAAACCCCGTATGTGAAATATATTCACATGACTAGTACAGTATATATCTTGAGCTTTCTGGGAATAGCCTAGAAATCCTCTTCATTCGGAAGGAATTTTGTATGATGTTGTATAACATGTATACGTTAAGCGATGGATGAAAGCGTACCACAAAAAATGTATATCAATACATACAATTTAGTTAAAATAAGTTTTTTGTGACACAGGCTGTTTCTGAGTTATCCGTTATTAAAGGTTCGAATTGTTCCATGCTTGTAATTCTTTTAAAGTCCTATCGATTTTCAGTTATTTCTCGCGATTGCATGGAAACAGAATTGAATTTTAAGGCCAGCATATAGCGTCCAGTTCAAAAACATTTGACTATCATTGTCCTCTTTCTATTTATAACGAAATGGATAATGTAGCTATTTTTGCAAAGGTTTATTTGGATTAAAAGTAGCAGATAGGAAAATAAGCTTTAGTAAGACTAATTTGTAAGAATAAGTTAAGAAAGTCATGTAAATGTATCACATCATATGTTTATTCTATCTTCTCTGCTTTTGCTTTCCCTATTGTTTATTATCGTATCTGTGATTATATTCTTTATAATCACTTATGCATGATTATAGGGGTGGGGTTCCCTTACAAAATCCCCATAATTCAAGGTCATATACTAAGCTTTTTTTTGTTTTGTTACATATCATCCTTATTTTTATGCCTACGACTTTTCTCGTTTGCGTTTTCTCAAGAGGTCAGCCTTGAACTGATTCTCGGTTAGGGGTGAATACTAGAGTGCAACAAAACTCTCTTCTTAACCAGCTATGATTATCATGCTGAAGGGAGAATCGAGATATATTGAGGGGTTCTAGTAGTTCCTACGAGTGCTCCGTGTACTGGCTCACTATCTAACCAGTCATACCATTAAGTGACACTAGGTGTCATTCTCCTCCTTTCTCCCTCCAACTTCGTGTTTGGGGATGGTTGGACTTTACGGCCATACAGTACTAATAGAATAGTAGTTACTTGGACGGTAGACAAACCAAAGAACAAAACCGGGGGCTGGATTAAATCTCGTATCCCTTCCAATGGTAACCCTGCACTGCATTCCTGTCTCTGGAAGAGTCTTTGTCATTGCATTTACCCCCACTCTTGCTCTTTCCTTCTTCCTCTCCTTACCTCTCTCTCCCCTTTCTTTCTCATCATAAGCGGTTCTCTTTCTCGAAATCCTTTGTAGTGCCATTAGACTAGCACAAAAAAGGAAAATTATTTGTCAGTTCGATAAAAGTTAAGCAAGTATCTATAATGAGAATATAACTATAATTACGTATATTACCTATGCTCTATGCTCTATTTTACGGACAAAAACTCTTTCAAGCAGTGTAGATAGAAACACTGTCGTTAGTAAAATTTAGCAAATACAAAGCTATCCGTGCACTGGAGAAGCCATCATGATAAGGCATGCATTTTCAAACTATGTCTAAAAACAACCGTACAAAATACAGAAAATGCAACTTTGTTATACATGACAATGTTTCATGTAATAATGTTATTTAACAGAAATATTGCAGGCACAACTGCTGTTAACTTCCAGGTATTATGCCTCAGAGATTGAAGAAAGACTAAGTGTTTCTAACAAAGGAAACTGTGAAAATAAAAATGATAACAAAGAGCAGAGATAGATATGAATGAAACTTACTGACCAGCTCAATATGCTAAATAACTAATGCTAGCAAAGAATAATCCTCCGTTGAGAAAGAAGAAAAGAAGATTGAAGCTTTGAAGCGAAGAAGAAAAAGAAACGCAATGTGAGTTCGTTGATTATTTCAGGTAACACATGTTTAGGATATTTAAATATACAGGACAAATAGAAGGTTTAAACATTAAATTTATTAATAATAATAATAATAATTCTTATTATTATTATTATTATAAAGCCGGAATTATAAAGGCAATAATTATCATAATCTGAGAAGGATAGTGATATAAAATAAGTAATATATTTAAAATCAGTATATGTATAAAAAGGAGAAGCATTGTGAAAATTGTTGACTGTAGAAGCGACAGAAAGACAAGACAGGCACAGTTTTGTTAATTAAGGACCAGCCTCAGGTAGAAAGGGTAAATACCATTGAAGCAAGTTTTTCCTGGTAAACAGTCGAGTACAGCTGTACTTAGCCTGTTGAAGGCCACTCTAAGCATCATGACGCGAAGGAGTTGAGGGGAGAGAGGGGAAGTTTAGGTGGTTTTCCTTGTATTAGCGTGGGTAGATCAGTCTGTCCTGAGTGCCTGGCGAGGACGGGAAGCCATTCTCGTCGAGTTGTGACCATTGGCGGCGAACATGCTAGAGGGTAGAACGCTTAGCCGTAGTTAATAATTCTTCGGTCTTGGTAAAGACAAAGTAACTTCGTATGCATTTTATAGTGATCGGCAAACCGCAGTATTACTTTAAATAGTGAATAAAAGTGTTCCAAGACAGCGTTTGTGCGTTTCTCTGTACACACCCACGCATACCCTGAGGTTAAGGTTTCATGCTGGAGCAGCCGTAGCAAAAGAAGAACCAACTGGGAGGAGACAAGCAGCAACCGTGAGGCAAAGGTATTGCTTCATTGTTGGAGGACGGAACGTGCTTGCGTCATATTGCAACGAAACTTGGGGAGAAAGTATTAACTGCGCCAATTATTTTACATAAAGGTATTATTAATAATACGGCATACCCCCTCGCAAATGAGATTGGCTCCCTTTGGTACATAATGCTGATTTTTATGTGAAACTAGAAGTTGAATTTTCTATGTTATAAATACCGTAGAGAGTTTAAAATTTGTACACTTAAAACAACATATTTAAAAGTGAAGAAGAGAACTCCATAAGGAAACATCATCGGTATAGAATGATGCTTTGATTCAATGTCATTAGATGTAGGTAAAAGTTTGTCCACACCATATAAGAATAATAAGGGATAGTTATTTGTAAACATTAAGCCCAGGACAAAAGGAAACGAGGTTAAATAATTACTGGAGTTTTCGCAGTGACGTGGCAACTTGCAAATCACCGCCATTCCCCATAGAGTCTGTTTGGTGCTTGCAGACAACACTCACCACTTACCAAATCATGTTTACCTATCTGTCAGCGATCCTTTGTTGATGTTATTTATATTGGTAATGGTTTGAGTGTAGAGAACTTAAGCCAATTCCTTAGAATTTTCTGTGCCTAATAATAATAATTAATACTAGTATAATTAAAACGTGTTCCCATGCGTAAGGTGAAGGCTATATTACATAATTTGAGGTACAGAATGTAAACACTCGATTTTTCATGGCGAAGCTCTTCCCAACTACTAACCATACCGCCTGCCGAAATTCAAACATAAAGTTTCTCCGATTGTCTGTATCCCAGAGAGTTCCTAAATTATCTCATCAGGGAGAAATTTTTACCTAAGAGGTGAATTGAAGCACTATTAGCGCATTTAACAGTTAAACAATCTGATGCGTTGCACTCACATGACTTTCTCTACTCTTGTACAACTATTGTTACAAACGCTTATTATCCATCTACTTCATGTTAATCGAGATAAACATTTCCATAGACATTGATAATTTTCTTGCAGGTGCAAGGGGAATATGGTAGGCTTTAAGCGATAGTCAAATCTTTTAAGAACTGGTTGCTATGTGGAGTATTCCATTCTCTTTGTATAACGAATTTGCATTTGAGAAAAAGTATAAGTAATTGGAAAATTCAAACAAATAACAAGGAATATCTCGGAAAATGGGTCACTCGCCAAAAGAATGTATTGTATGTTTTAATAAGATTTACATTCTTTGTTTAGTACAATTTTGTCTATCTCTTAGGGTGTACCAGTTATGCAAAAGTCATTCAGAATGAAGAGGACTTTTGAAGACACTCCCAGAAAATTCAGGATGTACATTTCATTTGCCATGAATATGTTTTAAAGATACGGTATTTCAATCAAAATCGTTAGTGCCATTTTTGAGAAAATCAAAATTCTCCAAAAAGTTCTGTGTAAAGGGTAGTCTGCGATGGAGGATTTTCTTGAAAATCTTCGTGTCGTATCCTTGGAAGATACTAAACTCAAACACCATGTTTGGTATTTATCCGTATTTACGTTTTTCAGTTATGACTTTCACAGACACATGCGCGGACATGTTTCCAATAATACTTTATTTGGATAGGACACCTAAAAACATGTATTTCCGGTGAAATCTCGGTATCGCATTTTTGGGTGGAATGCAATACTTCCCCTACCACGCAGTAGTAAAGACAATGTGAACGTTTTGGTAATGCTAAGAATCCCATAGAAAAAGTACGTCGGAAGCAAGGAGGGAAATAAATGAAATATTTTTATAGCTTTTACTAAAATCTATTAGAACTGAAGTTGGGAATGCTTGTAACTAATTACTCCAGGAATTTGTAGTGAAATTATCCCTATATGCATTCTGTAATGGTCAATGGCTTTTAAATTTTAATGTTTTCTAAATTAGTGCTACAGTAATGATCGCAGTATTACAGCAATGTAGCTTCTATTTTGTGGTGCATGCATAAGCAAAGCAAACGCTTATAAATATTTCAGTAATTCATAATTGACTTGTATAGATATGTGGAAACGGTTTAAAAACCAAAGTCAATTCGACCTCGTTGTTGCAGATGACGTAATACAAACAGTGAAAGCTAAACATTTTGCGTTTGTTTGGTATTTTCGAACGGCAGAAATAGATGACATGCTAATAGAATCCACATCGCACCAAACTAATGTTTACCTTCAATTAAGCAATGCATTATCAGGAGACGGTTGCATGCTGACGTTGACATAGTTTTGATAATTTGTGCATAAATAAGTGGGAAGGTGATATGAATTAATGATCGCATTTCTTGCTTTGTTTTAAAGACACAGTTACAAAGGGAGAAGACTGAAAGACAGGTAACTTTTGATGTAGAAAATTAATAGAAATAAGCATAACGTAAGCATAGAAGCTTGTTTCTTATTATGTTTTAGCAACATTGCCCGACGTTGGCATAAACATAGCCGTAAACTTATAGTGTAAAAGTCTGATGTGTTATATTCAAATGGATCTCTATCATCTGTTGTTTATTAGTGGGTATACAACTCATTCTTACAAAACTTTTTCCTATACAGGGTGAATTACCTAACACTGCACCGCAAATATTTCGAAAATCAAAAGTCCTACTGATGTGCAGCTTTCACAGCATTGATTGGTATTCAGGAGCTCGTACATTTAGCCCATAAACAGATTTTAATATTACCGAGAAACTTTATGTTTTGAGCAAACATACAATTTTTTAAACCGATCAATGCCTAGTTAAATAAACAGAATAAAGGTAGGGTAAATTAGAATGTCAGTGGCGTTTGTTGCAAGGTTCTAGTACAAGTGGTTTACGAGAAATCGTATTTTGAAAAGTTTCCACCCCGACAATTGTTTGTCCCATTCAACCTACTTAGTTGCTACGTACGATGTTGTTATGTTTGTTTGCATTGTGTTTTATGTTCATTGATTGCATTGCGACTTTCTGGTTAGTTAGTTTGTGACAGTTCAAGCAGTAAGTCGTGAATGGAAGATGGGGTTTACTAATGCAGAAAAAGCCGACATGCTCATGGTGTATGGAGAGTTTAGGAAGAATGCAGTTCGTTCTTATACGCTGTATGTATGCGAAAAAGTATCCCAATAGACGTCAACCATCTAGGCAATTATTTATCAACCTCTTCAACCAATTACGTAAAAGTGGACTATAACACCTAGAAAACATAACAGAAACAAACAAATGACTGGAGAAGAGGCAGAAATTAATGTTTTGGCTGCCGCTGCAGTAGATCCGCAAATTAGTTCCCGCACAATCGCACGTGGAAGTGCCATAAGTCAGGCAAGTGAACTGCGCATTCTCCATCGACATAGGTTCCATCCCTATCACATCTCTCTCCATCAAGAGCTGCATGAAAAGGATTTTGAGAATCGTGTTAACCTTTGTACGTGGGCATTAAGACATGATACTCCAGATTCATCATGTATCTTGTTTAGTGATGAGGCAACATTTACTAATCATGGCCAGGTAAACCGCAGAAACATGCACTATTGGTCTCTTGACAATCCCCGTTGGCTTCGTCAGGTGGAGCGTCAGCATTCATGGAGTTTATACGTGTGGTGTGGGATATTGAATCATCACCTCATAGGCCCTTTGTTCATAGAAGGAACAATGAACTCGCACAAGTATCGCAGCCTCCTGACAGACCGTCTGCCACAGATGCCAGAAGACATTCCTTTGCAGACTAGGAGGAACCTGTGGTACCAATATGATGGCCTTCCAGCCCATAGTGCACGAAGTACTACAGCTTGTCTTATCGGATGGTTTCCAAATCGTTGGATTGGACAAAGAGGACCTGTATCTTGGCCGGGCCCTTCACCGGATCTGACCCCTTTAGGTTTTTTTCTGTAAGAAGGCTGAAAGACACTGTCTACAAGGATGTAACAACTACACCAAACGATATGAAACGACGTATTACTGCTCCCTGCTCTAAAATTTCCACTGAAATGCTAGAACGTGTGCAGCATTCTTTCCATAGCAGACTGGAAGCGTGTATTGAAGCTGCCGGTGGTCATTTTGAACACAACCTTTGAAGGGCTATATTCTCTTTTCTTGTAAAAATCCACAGAAGTGTTGTAAATCCCCTTTTTTTCTTTAGTTTGTGCTACCACATGTTGTACAAGTGTTGATGCGTAAAAGTTTCAAAATAAGATTTCCCGTAAACCACTTGCACTAGAATCTTGCAACAAACGCCACTGACATTCTAATTTACCTATGGTTATTCCGTTGATGTAACTAGGCATTATTCCTTTTAAAAAAAGTTTGTTTGCTCAAAAAATACACTTTCTCAGTATTACTATAATCTGTTTATAAGCTACATGTACGAGCCCCTGAATACCAATCAATGCTGTGAAAGCTGCACATCAATAGCACATTTGCGGTGCAAGTGTTAGGTGATTCACCCTGTATATATAATTTTAATCCAGGTAAACCTTTCCGGAAATAGCTGCATGACACATTTAGTTACTGATACAAAGGGGATAGTGATAGTCAACTTTTTAGAACTGGACGCTATACGCTAGCCTTAAAATTCCATACTCTTTCCATGACATGGTGAGAAATAACTAGATATTGAAAGGACTTTAAAATAATAGCTAAACATGCAATTCGAACTGTAAATAGCGGAAATCGCTTGAATGGCTGTTGCTACAAAAAGGCTATTTTAAATAAATTCTATGCTTTAAAGAGATCTACATTTTTTGTATAGTACGTTATCCTTTATCGTTTAACATTTATCAGCTATACAAAATTATAGAAAATTCCTTCCAAATGAAGAGAACTTTACAAGATATTCTCAGAAAATTCAAGATATACATTATACGAGGTATATGTCATGTAAATACCTTTATTATGTGATATTTCAATCAAAATCATTACAGCCATTTTTTTTTAAAATCAAACATTTGGAAGACTCTTCTATATAAATGGTAGTTTGGGGTACGGGAATTTAAATGAAAATTATTATATCGCATCTTTGGAAGATATTGAATTTAAATACCAAGTTTGATGCTTATACGGCTTTTTGTTTTTGAGTTGTGCTGCTTATAGAAACACACACGTGGACTTTTTTTTTGTAAAATGCTCTTTTTTTATTCAGGGTGCCTAAGCATGTATTTTAGGTCAAATCTCAGTATAACATTTCTGGGTTGAATACAATCCCTTCTTTACCTACTAGGTATGTGGTAGAGAAAATAAAAATAGAGGTCTGCAAGTTCCAAGCTTTCATATCTATGTCTACTTCAAACATGAGGAACTAGCCAATAAAAGAGCGATTCCTCATGCACCTCATCACATGATCATTCTGCCATAACACATCAGATTTTCCGTTGTCATGCGTTACTTGCTGTCTTTCAATGTAAGTTCACGGACCAGGAATCGCTGGGATATAAGTATACAAAAATGGAAGCAAAACAAATTGTAATGACATATAGTGCTCCTTGTGTGAGTTTAACGTCCTTTAAGCGGGTGGCTAACTCTTGTTCACTTTGATACGTGCACACTCGGTCAGACTAAAAGTAGTTGTCTCTTCGAATGAGTGCGCTTCTGTGCGCCGCTTTGGCTAACGGGGCATGATAGTAGAAAGGATACTTAAAATTGGCATACATTGAAATCATTGGACGAGCATAATTGAGGCAATGTTTAATAATACACGAAAAATCCAGTGCTGGGATGAACTGGGCTCAAGGAATAAGGAGAATGTTAGGAAATAGGAATGGGTAACCTATGGGAGGAGAGAGAGTGGTTAGTTAAACGTTTCTGGAAAGAAGTGAGGAACAGCGTAGAAGATATAGAGAAACAAGAATTATATAAAAGTCTGGAAGGAAAGAAACTATATAGACAATTAAAGGTGTACTGGGGAAGGGAGAAGTACGTGAATGTAGGTAATAAGTTACTGAGAGAAAGGTGGGCCTGGTCTAGATTAGTGGACATAGGATAAGGGGATATAGAAAGAGAGCGAATTTGGATAGATGTCCTCTTTGTGGAGAGGCAGATAATGGTTTGCATTATACAATGGAATGTGAAGAAACTAAGTTGTGGAGAGATCAGCTTTTACCCAAAGAATGGGAGAAGTACTAAAAGTTAGGATAATGAAAATACAAAAGGAGAGAGATATAAAAAGAATAGGAGGATATATGGGGAGAGTAATGGAAACATAGTTTAGAAAAATAAAGCAATATGAATTTGTTATGACCCACCATGCATAAATAACCACGGTGTTAGAATGCATGATGGGCCAAAGAAAGAAAAATAGCAACTCAAAGTAATGTATTAAAAATTCTAAGAAGTTTGTATAGCATTATGGAAATAAATATACATACATACTACATGCCACAAGACACTGTTTTGGGCAACCTCCACACCGTACTTGGCGTGGAGCAGTAGTTAAACTACTTAACGTATACGCAAACAGCTCGAGTTCGATTCTACTTAGTGCATTATTAATATCAATGCTTGCCAGCTACCAAATGACGACTACTAAATAAACTCTGCATACATAAAAAAATGAAGAAAAATTGTTATATTTTTATTTTCTGTACTACTTAGAGTAAGTAGGGAAAGCGTTGCATTCCACCAAAAATTCTATGCCGGAATTTCACTCCAAATACATGTTTTGAGGCCCCCTGAATCCAAAAAATTACTTTCAGAAAAAGTTCTGTGTGTGAGCGTCTCTGTCAGTAGCATAACTCAAAAACCAAAAGTCCTATAAATACCATAATTAGTATTTAGATTCAGTATCTTTCAAAAATACGACACAAAATTTTTCAAGAATATTCCCCACCCCAGACTACATGGAACGTTTTTTGAGAATTTAGATTTTCTCAGAAATGGCCTTAACGATTTTGATTAAAATATCGTATATTTAAGGTATTTTTATTGCAAATAAAATGTATATCTGGAATTTTCCGTGAATGAACGCAAAAGCCCTGTTCATTCCGTAAGAGACAGATAAACGTTTACTACACACAAAATGTGTGTTAAAACGCACAATTTATGTCATATACATTTTTTTTCTAGTGAACCATTTATGAAATATTCCTTGTTATTTGTTTGTATTTACCAATACTTATACTTTTCTCAAATGGGAATTCGTTATTCGTTTTTTTATCCCTGGACATGCAAAGAGAATGAAATGCTCCACATAGCAACCAGCACTTAAAAGATTTATCTATCGCCTAAAGCCTACGATATTCCCCTTGCACCTATAAGAAAATTAGTAGTAAGATTAACATTTCGATTAACATGAAGTAGATGGATAATAAACGTTTGTAAAAATAGTCTGTAGAAGAGTAGAGAAAATTATGCGAGTGCAACACATCACATTTTTACTCATGCATTTAAAATTAAAGGGAAAAGAAGTTAAGTAGCTGCACAGAGATTTGAACGTGTAACCTCAGGAACAGTAAGCTCTCTACCATTGAGCTAAGAGTGCTGCAGTAAGCGTGGAGTTGTAACAGCTTTAGTTTTATTCCACTTGAGAAAAATAAATCAATAAAGTGTGCTTTGGTTAAAATATTCAATGTTGAAACACTCTGAAACAACAGTCTGTTTGAAATCTCGTGTATGAATTATTTTCTCGGAAGACTTTTATGGTTATATTTGTGTTCCCCTTTATAACTACTACAAGATTATATGAAGTCTTGTGAACAAAACAGGATGTCCCGAGCACTTACGGAAGTACTCGTTTCGAGCCAGTTTTAAATTGACCGAGTACATAACCTCTTTTGTCGTGTGTTGTGTGGTGGCCACCGTATTAGTTCACTTATTTTACACTCTCTTGTTAAGTTTATGCTTTGGTTTTAACTCTCTTAATGCTTATGTTACATTATGTTAATGCTTTATTTTCATTGTGAATGACTCCTAAACCTTACATTTCTTTTGAAATTGTGTGTTTATAAATATTCTGACATACCTAACACAACAAAGACAAGATTCAGGAATGTCCAAGTTAAAAGCAACATTTTCATAGAACATGGGCAGTACTTCAAAGCCGGGGAGCACGGCTGGTGCACGGTGAATGATGGATCACATGGAAACCATTTCCAAATTATTTCTATTGATGGAGGAGGAACATAACGTATTTCTGTAAACCACGGAGAGGTACTAAGTATATTATTGCTATCCATCACCGCATATGGTAGGTATATAATGATGTTATTTTGGACACTACCGAGGGATGGGTAGGAAAAGAAACACCACACTATCAGCACTTACAAGCGTTGGCAACGATTGTCTCTTTAACGCAAGTGTGTTAATAAATGAGCGTGAACATAGCTAAGTAAAACCACTGGTTGTTCTGAACGATTTTGCTTGTGTAATCATGTTTTTATGCCTGAAAATTATCACCTGCGTTACGGTGATTTGTTTCCCGTTTTAAGAGGAGACCCAAAGGTGTAAATTTGCAAACATTCATTTTTAATTATTTTTCGCAATATTATAAATTTGGAACTCTTATACCTCGTGTATTACTTTCTCTACCACGTAATAGTAGGTAGATAAGGTATTGCAGTCCCCTCAAAAATTCGATACCGAGATTTCACAGGAAATATGTTTTGAGGCTCCCAAAATCTAAAAAAGAGCATTTCTGAAATATACCCGTGCGTGTCTGTGCGTCTATGAATAGCATATCTCAAAAACGAAAAGGCAGATGAATACCAAACTTGGTATTTGAGTTCAGTATCCTCCAAGGATATGACATGAAGGTTTTCAAGAAAATCCCCCACCCCCAAATATTAATTACATCGGATATTTTTCGAAAATTTTGATTTTCTAAGAAATGGCTCTTAACTTGATTAAAATATCAGTATAGAATATATTTAGATTACAAATAAAATTTATGTCTTGAATTTTCTGGGAATAGCATTTGAGGTCCTCTTCATTCATAAGGAATTTTGTATATTGTTGTGTAGCTGGTAAACCTTAAGCGGTAGCCGAAAGTGTACCATACAAAAAATGCAGGTCTCTATAAAACACACAATGTTTTTGTGACATAAGCCGTATCTGAGATATCCGTTATTAAAGTTCGAATTGTTCAATACTTATAATTCATTTAAAGTACCTAGATTTTCAGTTGTTTCTCGGAATTGCATGCAAAATAGTACGGAATTTTAAGGCCAGCATATAGCTTTCAGTTCTTGAATATTTGACTATCGTTGTTTCCTTTGTATCTATAACGAAGTGTATAATAAAACTATTTTTGCAAAATGTAGTACTATAAAAATAAGATTTAGTAAGAATAGTTTGTGTACTCACAAATGAAGAGAAAATCATGTGAATGTAACACATCAGAATCTTTATTAATGATACTACATCTGTGAATTCTTCACCACTTAACGAAAAGGGTCATAATTACTAACACTTTGGAGTAGAGAGTTAAACTTTAGTCTAGCTTTTAGAAGAGCTTTTACTTTACAAATTAGCACTACTGTTACTATGGTGGTTTCTATGTGCTGAAGATATGATGTTTACTTCTTCATAAATATGTGCGAATTTGGTTTCTCCATTTTTTTTTGTTTTAATATCTTTTTCTGTGAATGGCATTTTCTTGTATAAATAAATCGTGATCTTAGAAAGGGTTGAAGATATCTAAATTAAAGTTTAGGATAATAAAAACCATCTAAGTGCAGTGGATATACCTCGGAGTTAATAATATTGTTGGTTACTTCTTTTAAAAATTTTGATAAATTTTAATCAAAGCAAGATATATTTGAGAAAATGTCCTGTCCTTCTTAACAAAAAAAGTTATTCCATAAAAGAAGGTCAGTGTACTTACTGTGGCACTCGAAAAGAAATGGAAATACCGCTATAACATCACAAAGAGTTTATTTAGGTTACTTTTGACATTAAAAAGCTCATTTATAGTCTCCTGCCAGGTCAGCAATATGTTGCCAAATCCTTGAAGACGGCGCACTACATCTGCAGCACCATTTATGAATATCTCTCTCACTGATCGATCTAGAGCTCTCTGTATGTCAACTCTTGATTGAAATAGAATGCCTCATAGAGGTTCTTTGATCCCTAAGAATAAGTCATAGCCACAAGGGCTATGTCTGGTGAATTTGGTGGATGTTCGAGTACCTCCCAATTCCACTTTCTAAACAAATTCCTCACTGTTGCAGCTACATGACAACTGAAGAAGATTTGTTTTGTTGTATTGTATTTCGACTGTTGGGGAGCGAACTTGAAGCTGCAACCGCACGTATGGTAAAAGGTTTCCGGTAGCCTTCGCCCCAAAAATGTTTAAAAATATATTAACTTTGTAATTTTGACTGTTTCTTTAAATATTATATATTTATGTTTACCTCGGCTGCGTCAGTATTTATTTCTAGAGGCATGAATGTCGTAGCAGAGAGTGGTATGACTGAAGAATGTAGGCTTACACAGATTATAATTTTACTTCACTCCTTTTATTAATGCTTGACACGATTTAAATAACACTTCACTGATATAGAGAGAGAGAGATGTGAGATTTGCTTTTTTTATTAAATACTGGCACTTTTTAACACGTAAACTATTTTTGTCTCACACAAAATACGTATTAAATTTCTCGAGGACGCATCTCGCGTCCGGTTAGAAACGCTGTCTACAAGCAACTGACTTCTAGATTTGTAAATTTTGCTATATTTCAGTTTCTGATTGGCTAATTTTACTCCAATAGAATACCTTCATTTAACTAAAGCTTTTTGGTTGTTGATTGACTATTTTATGAACTGTCACAAAAATTACATTATTACTTCCAAGAATTACCAGTAGCATTTAAACTTTCTAATTCATTATTGCCTCATTGTTACCTCATTGTTAGCAACTTTTAACCTATTATTCTCACAGCTCCTACACTATTAAATTACGTAATACATTCACATAACATTATTAAAATTGTATAGTAATATAAACATATACAATGACTGTTACATACATTTTTATATATTATTTTATACAATTATTGCTTTAAGGCGGGCTGTTATTGAATTTGTATATTATATAATTAGACTGAAATCATTTAAGTGTTAAAAATACTGCCTCACGACGAACATTATCATGTAACACAATAGGATTCCCAATGCCCTGAGGACGTTCACGACGCCATGATGGGCGCAAATAATGTTCCAAGTAAAGCCAGTACTGTTCTTCATTTACTCTTATACCATGAGGTACAGTACGTACTAAGATTATGCATTCACAATGATTACCCACAGTAATCCTCGGTTTCGAAGGATGCTCGGCATCTTTTTGGGTGCGGTGATTGTGCATGCCGCCATTCGCTTGATTATCGTTTAGCTCAGGTGTACTCGTATACGAACGTATCCATTGTGATAACGCAACGAAGAAAGGCTCACCTTCGTGTTCAGATTGCAACAAATGCATTCTTGCTGTCTCAATTCGCTGCAACTTTTCAATTTCAGTTAGTGTACGGAACCCAGTGGGCACAAGCTTTTCGCATTTCAGCTTTTTTCGTAAAATGGTATGGGCAGCCGACGCTGCAATGCCAAGTTCCCTGGAAATCTCCACACATGTCCAGTGTCTGTCATCTTCCAAAAAAACCCATACAGCCTGAACATGGAGATCGTCTGTTGCAGCACGGATCTACTTGCACGTGTTCTGTGTTGGCATTCATCTCTTCCTTGGCGGAAAGTTTCCAACCATCTTGCAATAGTTCGACAAGGTAGAACTTCTCTCCCGCAAGCTTCTTGCAATGCTCTAAAGCACTGACTTGCATTTTTTCCTCTTGCAACTGGATTTTTATGAAAAACCTTTGTTCATATCTACTGGACATCGTTTTAGGGAGGTATTTCTTACTGAATGTTAGAAACAGTGAGTGTATTCACAAAATAGTACTACTTCGAGACCTTCAGTATTACAGATTTATACAGCAAAGACTGATCAACAATATAGTTGAGGCAGTATTTTTAACACTTAAATGATTTCAGTCAAATTATGTAATATAAATATAATAACAGCCCGCCTTAAAGCAATATGTGTATATAACAATATATAAAAAGTGTATATTACAGTCATTGTAAATGTTTATATTATTGTATACATGTTCAATAATGTTATGTGAATGTATTACGTAATTTAGTAATGTACGAGCTGTGAGAATAATAGGTTAAAAGTCGCTAACAATGAGGTAACCTTGAGGCAATAATGAGTAAGAAAGTGTAATAATGCTACAAGTCATTCTTGGAGCAACAATAATGTAATTTTTGTGACAGTTTATAAAATAACCAATCAACAACCAGAAAAAAGCTTAAGTTAAATAAAAGTATTCTATTGAATTAGGAATAGCCAATCAGAGACTTGAAATACACAACTTTACAAATGTGGCGGTAGAAATCAAGTCAGTCGCTTGTAGACAGTGCTGATAACTGAATGCGAGATGTGTCCTCGAGAAATTTAATACGTATTCAGTGTGAGACAAAAATAATTTACTTGTTAAAAAGTGCAAGTAATTAATAAAAGAATCTCACAGCTCTCTGTATCAGTGAAGGGTTATTTAAATCGTGTCAAGCATTAATAAATGGACTGAAGAAAAAATTAAAATCTGTGTAAGCCTACATTCTTCAGTCGCACCGCTCCCTGCTAAGATATTCATGTCTCTAATATATATATATATATATATATATATATATATATACTGACGCAGTCGAGGCAATCATAAATATATAATATTCAAAGAAACAGTCAAATTACAAAGTTAATATTTTTAAACATTTTAGGGGGGCAAAGGCGACCGGAAAGTACATTTAGGGCGAAGGCTACCGGAAAGCGGGTACTATACGTGCGGTTGCAACGAACTTTAAGTGTTCGGCTCCCCAACAGTTGAACTATAATAATCCTTCTTCAAACTGATTTTCCATACATAGCAGCAACAAACATTCTTCAATTTGGCTCCCAAAGCGCGGTGCTAAAAATAACGTAATAAATAATATACATTCTTCAAATTGGCTCCCAAAGCGTGGGGAAAACAAAAATACAATAAAACTCCTTTCTCATACTACAAGATTGCGATTGTCACCACTAGTATCTCTGATTTATAACAGTGTTGCCATACTTTTCGAATGCCCTTAGAAGACATTTATCTACATTCTGTAAAAAATTCAGTCGGTGATCTTAAATAGTTTGAGATAATGAGTCATCAATTTATCAGATTTAACTTTGGCGGAATAGAAATTTTAAGTTTTAGATTTGCCTTACCTTCTTTCATCCTTTTCCATTTATTCGTATTGTAAAGTTACATGTTGCTGACTGAACTTCTAAATGAGTTTCTTAAATGGAAATGAATACATTTAAATGTCTTTCCACTCAGGTAGATCTTTCACACAAGACGTTTGGAGGACTGGAGAGTAAGGTTTGAAGATTCTGACGATTTATCTTCGGTGTTCCTCATCGACACGTTTGAGTTATCGCATCCACCTCTAACAACGTACCTCTATCCGAGTCTATTCTATGTGATCCAGAATCCGCTTATAATTTATTATTCTTGAGAAGAAATCGCTGCGATTCGATAAAAGTAGATATTACTACGGATGACTATTAATAAGTTAACAAAGCATATAGGTTATAGGTTACACAGCACTGCAACCTACATAGATACGTTGTGGCTACTATCCCAGGAGGAAGGGATGAAGTGAACGAACCACTGGATGCTAAAGGCCACAGACAGGCAGGCTACAGAGACGCGCGGAAGTATCCAACAATTCCAGGCTCGAATCCCTTCCAACTGCTGGAGCTGCCTTGAAAGGGCAATGCACGAGCCTTTTACCAGCCTCTAGTGTCCACGGGGATTTTTTAGAAAAAGCCGCGTTTATGTGTGCGCTTGTGTCCGTGAACATCATCAAAAACGAACAGCCAGATAAATACAAATACAAAAGTTGGCATATCAATTCAGTATCTTCCAAAAATGCGACATGTAATGAAAAAAAAATTCTCCTACCCCAAACTATTGTTTACATGTAACATTTTTCGAAATTCTTTATTTTATGAACAATGGCTCTAACGATTTTGTTTAATATACCATATACTAAGTATATCACATGACAAAGAAAATGTATTTCTTCAATTTCCTGTGACCAGACTGTGAAATCCTCTTTATTCAAAAGGAATGTTGTCTAACTGGTAAATGTTAAGCGATAGAAAACGAAAATGTATTACCCAAAAAGGTAGATCCTTTTAAAACACCGAATTTAGTTCAAATAACCTTTTTGTGACATCAGTAATTTCCGAGATATCGTTATTAATGGTTCCAATTTGTTAACTTCTTAGTCATTGTTTTAATCCTGTGGCTTTTCAATTGTTTCTTGCAATGGTATGGAAAGAATAATAAAAGATCAGCAAATAGCGTCCAGTTCCTAAACGCGTTGCTCTATGCTGTAACGTTCCATAGCTATTTGTAAATAACAACAGCAATCACATGAAAAAAAATGACTGCTGTAACTCAATAATAACGGCAGCTATCACATGTTAAACATAGGACACTCTTGTTGAAAGACCCTTTATCTCCATTAAAATGAAGTAGATAGAAAAATAAACGTATGTGAGAATAATTTGTATACTCACTAATAAGCGATATAGGGTAGAGAAAGTCATGCATACTAATACAGCACATTTTTACCTCTTTTATATACCGACGTTTAATTAGATTACCTTCAAGGCTGCTTTTCCACAATCCATCGTTACCAAGCAGATGTAGCAGATCCTTATAATGGATTTGATAATATATAAAGGGTGTCTACGATGAGACTCCAACATTTTAAGCAAATGTAGCGGAAAGGAAATTTGTTATACCATAATAACTATACGTGCAAATGTTGTGTTACTCGTCAAGTTTTCGGTGCAACTCACAAAATTCAGTTCAGTGCACTTGTACATAGGCAGCTTAGGTGTCGAGAAAAATACCAAACCTATATTCAATTTCACGCTATGTGTTGCAGAGCATATCTTCTGTGATATATTTTATGTGTTTCAAGTCCAGTACATCCTTCACTTTTGTACGTATACTCTTGTCTTTTGATGTACCCCCACAAGAAGGAATCTAGTGGGGTAATATGAGGGAACACGGGGCCAAGAAATTGGACCACCACGGCCAATCCAACGACATGGAAATGTGTAATTTAAAAACTGTCGGACTGCAAGGCTCCAGTGGTGTGGGGCACCATCCTGTTGGAAGATTGTTGGCTGCTAGGCTGTTATCTGTGCCACGGCAAAGTTTTCCAACATATTCACGCAACTGTTATCAGTGAAATATCCTTTTGAAAAAGAAAAACGGTCAAATAATTTGATTTTCCAGAAGAACAGACCAAACATTCACTATTGGACTGTCACGCACGTATTCTATGAATACATAGGGATTTTCAGTAGACCAAATACGAACATTGTGTCGATTCACTTTCCCTAAAACGTGAAAGGTAGCCTCATCTGAAATCATCGCTCGCAATAAAAAGGTCTCGTCCTCAGCTAATGCTTCTGGCTTTGGTTGGTCATTTGGCTTGATTACTTGTATTACTACAAGCGCAGTCTACGGTGAAGAATTTTGTTAACCGTCGAACGTTTTAAACCAAGTTCCCTCGCTGCTTGTCTTGTTGTGGACTCCTTTTGAATGACCTCCGCGCGTTTTCTACCATCTCCTTTCGAAACATTACCAGTCGCCAGAAACTGATTAAAGACTATAAAGAAGTGGTGTAATGTCGGAGGATCCTTATTGTACATGCGGCGAAAGTTTCCCTGCACTTGAATAATTGATTTTGCTTCTGCATACCACCTGTGCGCGCTTGTTTGGAATCGCCATTTTAGAAAGAATCTATTGATGCAGCGCCATCACGGCTATTGCGAAAACTAAAACATTGCCGCATAAACTTTTACTTTCTCTACTACGTATAGTAAGTAGAGGAAGTATTGTATTCCACCCAAAAATTTGATACCGAGATTTCACTGGAAATACATGTTTTGAGGTCCTCTGAAACCAAAAAGAGCATTTTTGGAAACATGTGCGTCGTGGGTGTGTATGTGTGTGTGTGTGTGTGTGTGTGTGTGTGTGTGTCTGTGCACAGCATAACTCAGAAACGAACAGTCGGATAAACACCAAACTTGGTATTTAGGTTCAATATCTTCCAGAAACGCGACACAGAGGTTTTCAAGAAAATCCCTTCAGCCCAGATTACACTTTACATGGAACATTTTTCGAAAACTTTAATTTTCTCAAAAACGGCTATAACGATGTTGATTAAAATATCATATGTTTAAGATATTTTTACGACAAATGAAATGTATATCTCGAATTTTCTTGGGAATGTCTCCAAAAGTAGTCTTCATTGTGAACGACTTTTGCATAACTGGGAAACCATAAGAGATAGACAAAATTTTACTACACAAAAAATGTAGATCGCGTTAAAATACACAATTTATGTCATATACATTTTTTTCAGTGAACCATTTTCGAGATATTGCTTGTTATTCCCTTATATTTTCAATTACTTATACTTTTTCTCAAATTCATTATTCATTTTTTTATGTCCTGTACATACAAAGAGAGTGGAATGCGCCACATAGCAACCAGCGTTAAAATATTTGACTATCGCTTAAATACTAACATATTCCCCTTGCATCTGCAAGAAAATTAGCAATAAGATTAACGTCTCGATATATCGATTAACATGAAGTAGATGGAGAATAAGCGTTTGTAAAAATAGTTTGTACAAGAGTAGAGAAAGTCATGTGAGTGTAACATAAGATTTTTTAAGTTTCCGCTCCTTCTCCTTTCAGAATCACAACTGTACATCCTGAAATGAAAAGGATACAGCGTTTTAATATGTTGAAGTTTATTGTGGACACCCACATTACCGAACTATTTTGTAAACACAAAGACGCCGAAAGCCGGGGGTAGTACATAATAAACTAGGCTAATACAAAAGTTCCGGAGAAAACAGCGGAACAAAGCCGTTCCGAGAGAGCAAACGGAAAGTAAAAGTTTCCAAAGATAGAGGAAATCATTCTAAAGTATTTTACCTCATTTCCTCGCAGTTTTATAACATAATTCACTTCCGACTCCCTAACATCATGACTAACCCAGTTTCTTGCTTCTTACCATTCGCGTTTCTCTGACAGATGCAAACCTTGGAAGCCAGGAATACTGCTACAGACAGTTCACCACATCTTAAGGGCCTCCCTAGAGTTGAATAAGAAATAAATATCTCGGATACTCTAAATTCCCACGGCACCAACAATCTAAACGATGAAGATAAAACTACTTTCTCCTCTTGAAAGGATCTTGATTTCTTACGATGTGCTACAGTTTCGTTTGGCTTTTATTTGAACGGCAGCATCTTTAGTCGTTTTTCTTTAGTAAGTTCCCATTCACATTTTTGTTTTCTTCAGCAAAATTTATTTTATAGACTCTCTTTTAGTTTTTTAACACAAAAGTACCAGATATAGTTTACTTCTAGAAAGCAGATAAATGAACCGTTTGTCTCCACAAAAACGTGTAATATCCGCAAAACTTGCATGGGAAGATCCATTGTCTTACTTTCGCTCCACCTTCTCCAGCCCTTTCCAAGGATTTTTATTTGTTTTTAGTACACACTTTCTAAATCAGCTGCTTGTCGGACTGTTACACGCCGAAAAATAATACTTTAGCGACCTAGGCCACTAAAATCACCATAGAAATCTTTAGCGGCGTAATAAACAAAATCCTGATGGCGTGGTTATACCTTCGTTCACAAGAGCATCACTGCTTACCTTACGTCAATCTTTAAATGCAATGTATTCCTTCTCGTACTGCTATCGAGATTTTCTCCGATTCAATGTTTCTGGCTAGGATTGAAATTTCTTCGGGATTTTCACCTATATTTTCAGTCACAAGCTTGTTGTTTAGAAACGTGCGCTCAGAATAAGCACTGTCATCTACATCCGCGTTTCGTATTCATCGCTGCCTAGGAAGCGTTGGTACGGTTCATAGTGTAGGCTTCAGGCGACTGTGAGAATATGTCAACAAATGACGGACTATACCTTTTAGACTTATATCGGGCTTATATTGCATTTATTTTATTTAAAATAATTATGTGGCTTTTATAAAAACTATTGTATGCATCACGTGTACAGTATTTGGTCCACTAAAGCCTTATTTCGCGTACATCATACAAAAATACAGAGGGTTGTTCACAGCCTATGGTAATAAACTTAAGATCCCCTTACCTTAGGAAAAACCACGTCCCCACCAGAAGTGATGTTCTATATGGCAGCCTTTAGCTTGAGCTATCATTTGAAGTAGTGTTTTATTTATTTACGTTATTTGCAACACGCTTTGGGCGTCAATTTTAAGTAGGTATTTTATTAACTCCACGTATGGACGCCAATTTGAAGTAGTTTGTATTGAAGGAGTTGTATTATATTGCAACTGTTGGGGAGCCGAACTTGAAGTAGATGCAACCACACGTATGGTATCCGGTAGCCTTTGCCCCAATTTTTAAAAATATTAACTTTGTAATTTGACTGTTTCTTTAAGTATTAAATATTTATGTTTTTCTCGGCTGGGTCAGTATTTTTTGTTAGAGACATGTTTCTCTTAGCAGGGTTGTGGTGTGACTAGAATGTAGGCTTACACAGATTATAGTTTTACTTCACTCCTTTTATTAATACTAGATATGATTTAAATAACACTTCACTGATATAGAGAGCCGTGAGATTGTTTTCATTAATTAATTACACTTTTTTTAACACGTAAACTTATTTTTCTTCTCACGCGAATACGTATTAAATTTCCTGAGGACACTTTTTGCATCTGTTTAGTAACGCTGTTTGCAACCAACTGAATTGATTTCAATCGTCTAAACTTGTAAATTTCTGTATTTCAAGTCTCTGATTGGCTATTCCTAATCCAATAGAATACCTTCATTTAACTAAAGTTATTCTGTTTGTTGACTGGCTATTTTTAAACTGTGTAAAATTTTACATTATTGTTGCTCCAATAATGATTAGTAGCATTATTAAACATTCTTACTCACTATTGCCTCAAGGTTACCTCATTGTTAGCAATTTTTAACTTCTTTTTCTCATAGCTCCTACATTATTAAATTACGTAATACATTCATATAACATTATTGAATATGGATACAATAATATAAATATTTACAATGAATGTAATATACACTTTTTATATACAGTTATATAAACATATTGCTTTAAGGCGGGCTGTTATTGAATTATATTATATAGTTAGACTGAAATCATTTAAGTGTTAAAAATACTGCCTCACAATCTGCAGCACAGCTTCCACTGGTGCAAACTGCTACGAAATACGGGGACGTCCAGTTCATTCCATTCCTCCTGGCAGCTTTCCAGAAACCATGCAAAGTTCGTGGCCGTCTGCTTCCAAGGGCTCTTTTCAGTAACCCAAATGCACAAAACTCCACCAGTGATGCTTCAGATGACTTAACACGGATGTCGCTGAAAGGTATGGAATGTATTCCCGTTTCTCTCTCTATGTCCTCCAAAAATTTGTAGGTTGAAGCAGACGTATGGCTTGATGCCTTATCCTGATGCAACCAGACCTTATTTGCATCTGCATCACGGAGAGCAGGGATTTCTGTATGGAAAATTGGTATCAGGACGTTAGTGTGATAATATGCTGAGTTGATGTTTACATTTTTATGTACACGACGAATGGTAAATTTGTCATTGTAACTGTTCCTTACTATTACCATGAAACAATTGGCGAAAGTTTCCTTAGTTTTCTTATAGCAACTTTCAAATATAACCCAGAGTTTGTTGTAGTCACTTAGGTAAACATGTGCCTCATCTACAAAGAAAACAAACATCCACTTTTCACCAGCTAGGCATCGTTCATACACTTTCTGCTGTTAATGGCACGTTCTGTAATGTGTTTAGGCAAGATCTTATATACCCAGCACTTTTCTAGATTAAAATATTGGTGGATTATGGTGTTCACAGTGGTAACAGAGATTCCTAATTACATACAATGGCCCTCTGAGTTGCAGAATTTGATACAAAGGCATGGGCCTTCACCTTCCAAATTGTCTCCGCGGTGCGACTGGTGGCCTGTCGTGGATTTCCTTTGGAATAAGTCCTGAAGTGGCCTTACCTTTTTTTATTGAGTGCCATGAGATCACTTTCTCAGATCTGGTAAAACCTTGCACTGCTTAATAATCTCAGAATTCAAGTATTTTGCATCGGAAAGGGTAGTGATGTACCCTTATCAGGATGGTTCTATTTTTGACGCCATTTGATGCAATAAGAACAAGAGCCAACAACTGAGCAAACACAGTGATACACTTATACTGCTGAACTTTCATTCGGTTCCATATGTTTCAGCGCGTAGCTATTGTACTCGTCTGATTTGTTACCATAGATCGCGAACACCCTCCGTAGCTATTCTACAAAAGAACTTACTGTCACAACATTAACACCGTGTTCTTCTTTTAGATCCTCATTTCTTTACTGCCTTATTACTATTATTCGAATATTTACTTTAATACAGAGTCATATTATACATGTTGATATATACACGAGAAAACATAATAATTATATTGGGATACAAAATACCAAATCATTATTGGATATTTATTTTAATTATACTTATTTTCATAATTCTAGAGCTTCAGGTTACATTTTATCAACAAAGCTCGAACTTGTAGTAGGTGCATACAAGAGTGATACTGGAGAGCGAAGTGATAGCCAAATGTTCATGCTGTATACTAGACGTGAAATTCCATATTTTTGCCATGATTTCTCTAGAAAATAACTCAATGAAGAAAGCCCTTCAAAAATGACTAAGTATTGAACAACTCAAAACAATGAAAATGGCTGATGCCACAAAAAGTTATTTGAAGATATCTGCATTTTTATTTTAGTAAGCTTTTGTATGTTTCTTAGCTAACCAGTTATACACTACTGTACGAATTTCCTTTCAAATGAAGAGGTCTCACAGATATTCCCAGAAAATTAAAGATATACATTTTTTTTGCCATGTAAATATCTTAAATATATGACATTTTAATTAAAATCATTACCATTTTTCAGAAAATAAAAAGTAACTTAGTTTTCCACGTAAAGGGTATCTAGGATGAGAGATTTTTTTTCATCGTCGTGTTGTATCATTGGAAGATACTAAACTTAAATATCAAATTTGGCATTTATCCACAATTTTATTTTTGAGTTATACTGCTCACCGCGACACTCGCACACTCAAAGACACACATCTACTGCGAGCTGTTTTATAGTAGCAGGCATTGTTTCTTTTGTGGTAGTTTAGGCCAGCTGACATTTTAGTATGCTGCAAAAGGTCTGAATTTCATCCGCGTAGGATACTGAACTTGGACTGTGTGGCTATCTTCATCTTTTGGTTTTTTCAAACCCTGTTTTCCGTGTGTTTGTGAACAGTATAAATAAAAAATATGATGTGTTGAGCTCGCATGACTTTCTGTACTGCCTCTTCTATGAACTATTCTTAACCTACTTCTTGTTAATCCAGATAAACTTCCATTGCACATTTCGTTATAGAATACATTAGATAGAGATAAAGTCAGATTTTCACTTTCTGTACCACGTGCACAGTAGGTAGAGAACGTATTGAATTCCACCCGAAAATTCGATGCAGGGATTTCACAGGAAATGCATATTTTGAGACCCCCTGAATTAAATAAAAGCATTTTTAGAAGAAGATAGGTGTATATGTCTGTGTATGCGCCTGTGAACAGCATAACTCAAAAACGAAAAATCCGATAAATACCTAACTTGGTATTTTGGTTAAGTGCCTTCCAAAGATGCGACACGAAGATTGTCAAGAAAATTCCATCACCCCACACACTACACTTTACACGGAACTTTGTTTGAAGTTTTGGAATTATCGCAAAAATGGCTGTAAGGATTATTAATAAAAAATTTCATATATTTAAGATACTTATATGGAAAATGAAATGTACATTGTACAGGATCATCAGATTAAGCAGCAACGCTGCTAGCGACGCCTGTGTCGCGGACGCGCGCCACTCCCTGCCGATATTTCATCCCCGCACGAACCGACATATGCATCGAAACAAATAGGATGAAGGGACAAGGCCATTTAATACCATTACTATTTCGCTAATTACAATATTTAATGTCTCTTACATTGCTTAACTTTACAAATTGATGTTAGAAACGTTCTCCGTGTGCTCAAATACAGGCACTGCATCGTCTTTAACATATTATGATTCACATAGTGCATTCTTCTTTGGAAACCTTGGTTATTTCTTTACGTATATTGTTTTGCAGTTCTTGTAATGTTTGGAGATTTTGGTTATACATATTGTCTTTTAAATTGTCCCACGAATAAAAAATCACCCGGCGTGAGGTCTAAGATCGAGCGGGCCACCCCTTCCACTGATAACTCCGTCAGTAATGTAACCAAAGAAGCCCGAGCTGTATGAGCTGTAGCCCCGTGTTGTTGAAATACCCCGTCCATTCGCTCATCTGTCAATTGAGGGAAAAGTTGTTCCAAAATCAAGGCTTGGTACCGCGCAGCATTAATTATTTTGTGAAAGAATATAGGGACAATTGTTCTAGCCGCACTCACAGCACACCGAAAACCAACCTTAGGATCATGTAGTAGAAATTGTCATATGAGTATAAGGTAAGTGGCGCAACACTGGAGTCTCGGGAGGGAAGCCGCGCGCGACCGCGACCCAGTGCCACTAACAGCGTTGCCGCTTTATCTTATGACACCATATTTTCTGGGAATAGCCTATAAAGACCTCTTCATTCTGAATGACTTTGTATGACCAGCAAGCCGTAAAGGAAAGACAAAAATCTTACTACACAAAAAAATGCAGATCTTGTTAAAGGACACAATGTATGTGGACTAAGAATATTAGTGACTTTAACCATTTCCAAGATATACTTGAGTGAGCGTCGAGGAAGCGCAACGGTTAGGTTTCGAGCTCTCTTTCTGATTGCCCGGCTCTGGGTTGGCGATTTTAAGTCGACCCTACCGACACCTTTATTTCTGACTTATTTATGTGGACTGTTCCAAGACCCAGCGTGGTTCGGAGACCAAGACAAAAGCTGTAGGTCCTCTCATTCCACCGCTATCTTCATCGCGGTACCGGAAGTAACAGATTCCGCCTTCTGGGTACCTCCACCTCAGAGATAGATCCAGTCATCGCTTGATAGAAGTAACTCCCGAAGGTCATAGGGCTTATATGGGGAGCGTTAGAGACGATGACTTTTACAAGAGTTAAGTCTATTTGTTTTTTGGGTTTTTTCCTTGTTATGCAAAAATAATGGAATTTTAAAGTCACCACATTTTTAAACATCCGAAAATCGCTTTAGTCTCTTGTATTCTTCTTCTATTTACAGCGAATTTAATGAAAGTTTGTCTTGATTAACAAGAAGAATAACGTTGTGAAACAATAGTTTGTAGAACAGTGAGGTATATAGAGTAACACATTAGACTTTTTACTTTCTCTATCATGTACATAGCACGTAGAGAAGGTATTGCATTCCACCCAGAAACTGAATATCGAGATTTCACCGAAAATATATGTTTTTAGTCCCTCCTGAATTCAAAAAAGAAGTACTTTTAGAAAAAGGCCCGCTTATGTGTGTCTGTGCGTGTGTGTGTGTGTGTCTGTGTGTGTGTGTTGAGACTGACAGCACAGCTCAAAAACGAAAAGTCGAATCAACACCAAACTTCGTACTTAAAATTTGAGTTGGTATATGTTGATTCACTTCACATAAATATATCAACATATCATATATGAATCAACATATACCAACTCAAATTTTAAGTATCATATAAGATAACAAGAAGAAATACTTCTGGATTATTATAAAAAAAACAAACTTCGTATTTAAGTTCAGTACCTTCCAAAGAGCGACACGAAAATTTTAAAGAAAATTCCCCACCCAAAACTACCCTTTACGTGGAACATTTTTGGAAATGTTTGATTTTCTAAAAGATGGCTCTAACGATTTTGGTTAAACACCAAATGTTAATGATATTTGCATGGGAAATAAAATGTTTATCTATTTTCTGGAAATAGCGTTTAAAGCCCTCTTCATTCCGAAGGAGTTTTTTATAATCTTGTATAACGGGTAAACATTAAGCCATAGCCGAGAATGTACTACACAAGAAATATAGATCTCTTTAAAATACACAATTTATTACAATTAATTTTTGTTACATCACCCATTTCCGAGATAATCGTTATTAATGGTTTGAATTGTTCAATACTTAGCCGTTCTGTTGAAGTCCTGTCAACATTCAGTTGTTTCTCGTAATTCTACTGAAACACTATGCAATTTTAAGGCCAGCATATAGCGTCCAGTTCTTTAAACCTTTGACTATCGCTGTTCCCTTTGGATTTATAACGAAATGTGTAATGTCGCTAATTCTGCAAAATTTTGTTTGTGTTAAAATGAAGTAGATATAAAAATAAGCTTCAGTAAGACTATAATAGTTTTTATACACACTAATAAAAATTAGATGACAGAGAAAGCCATGTGAATGTATCACATCAGATTTTTAGTTGATGTAATCAGCAAAACCCGCAGCTTGAGTGCATTGAGTGATGTAGTAACACTCACGCGTATTAAATGTTTCTAAAATGTCTTTCAGGGAACATTATCTACGTTTACTATGTATGCCAAAGTATAGGTTATACAGCGTAGGGGAACATCTCGCAAACTGCGACCTACATAGATCTATTGTGGCTCTCACCCCTCAGGAGGAATGGATGAAGTGAAGGAAACAGAGGAGGCTACAGATCGCAGGCAGAAAGACAAAGTCCTTGATAGTTCCAGGCTCGAAGACCCGTCCCATTGTTGGAGTTGCCTAGAGAAGGCGATGAATGACCCGTCGACTAAGCATCCCTCTGGTGTCCACGAGGTTTATTCTTTCCTCCGACCAATTATCCGGGCCATCTATCCGGCACCGCATATATCAGGAAACCTAGAAGTACACCTAAAATATGAGAAGAAAACGAAATCAAAAGGAAATGATGGAAAGAAAATCGCGGTACTGGATAAACCACCCCAGCATTCACCTTCCGACCATGAAAAACCACGAAAACCCCAAGGTCAGAATGGGCGGTCAACGAGAATTGAACCCGGGACCTCCCGAATGCGAGCCTCATAAGTTACTGCGGAGGCATCTAGCTTGGTATATATGCCTTTTTAGGATACGGAAAAAACCATTAGGTTTATAATATTGAAAGTTTTTGCATTATTTGCTTTTGTAAGTGCTTTATACAAAATGTTAAAAGATTATTAAAATGTCCATCATCAACACCATGACCTTTAAGCGTTGCTGTGACAGAATTCCTATATTGGTTGACATAATTAGCATCCCTATAATTGCCAGTCGCTGGGTAAGGTAGAGACTGTCCTGTAATAATGAGCGACAGTAGGGATAGACAGTGGTGCCATTTCAGTTTGCATACGTAGGCATAGTGCTAACCTCACTACGACCGCTGGAGTTATCAGCTGACAGCAGTAACCACTAGGTTATGGCTTAATTAATCCGGCGACATGAACTTCAACAATAATGCATACCATCTAGCACTGTTCAAAGCAACGAGCTGTTTCATTGCTCCGAAAAATTTTCGTAAATTAATGTAACCAATGGTTTTTATGTGTACATGAAAACCATCCTACACTGGTAAACATATCCTTATCTTCTCAGATAGCCAGGCTGCACTTAAGGTTCTAAGTAGTCATAAGATAACGTCAGCGCTGGTTTCAAGTGTCTAAACATGCCTACAAGCTTGAAAGAACAGAATGAAGTTCCACTCATCTGGGTGCCGGGTCATGGTGGCATAGAGAGAAATGAAAAAGTGATGAAGTTACAAGACAAGGAGCAGCTTTACAATTTATTGAGCCAGAGCCGGCTCTAGGCGGATCTCGAAGTTTAGTAAGAGAAGCTATTAAAAACTGGTTCAAAGTAGATCATCATAAAATCCAGCTTAAAACTACAAGAAAAAAACATAGTAAATTATATTTTAATATATAACCATGTAAGAAAAGAACTGAAAGCTTATTTAAATGTAGCACACTTCAGCTAAGAGCAATTATTGCATTTCTCAGTGTACATGCTCCTGTGAAAAGGCATTCTAACACGATGGGATTGTTTCAGGGTAACTTAGATTGCAGATAGTGCAAGAAAGAAAGTGAAACAACGCAGCATATTATATGCTCTATAAGGCCTTGGCTTACAGGAGATATATTGCTTTTGGGAAAATGTTTTTAGAACCAGAATAACTTGAAACCATATCTGTTATGAGACTGTATTCCTTGGTAAAGGGTGCAGACATAAGAATTGGCTTTAAAACGATACAGGTAGCACAATAAGCCCAAGGCTGAAGTGCATCCAGTTGCTATGCTATGTGACAGTATTTAGGGATACAAGTGTGGTTAGCGCATTATTGGACTCAATGAGACGAAATCCGGTATTTACTACTTCCGGGTATGCATTTGTGTTGCACGAGGATAGTAAATAATAGAAAGAGTTCTCGCAGAAAAGTAATTGCTAGCAGCTGTTGCACATGGTAGTTCCAGTGGCAAGGTCACCAACATTAACCTAGGTGGCGAACTGGCGATCGATTATGTACACCTGGATTTTGACCTTAAAAGAATCAACATCATGCAACTCGTACTTAGCTCCACGAATTAAATCACAAGTAAATGTTGAAGCCGAATGTTCGGTGTCACCTTTTTGACGTCATCTCCAATATCTGCTGTAGATTCTGCTGTTGGCTTTTACAGTGAATCGCTAAAACGCTTACCGATAAAACCCCTCGTGGCAATCGCCAAGTAACTGATAACCCAGCGCGATCTTAGGCGCTACGAACTGCCGATCACCGTAAGAGACTGTAAGCCCCTAAGGCTGTACACGAAAGAAAAGAAAGACACTAATTTTAACAGTACACGCTATTTTATTTACTTAACCTCAGCCTACTTTAGAACCACCCCACCAAGGTTCCTTCTTGGGCGGGTTAATACTAAAAATTCCCGCGTATGTGTTTCTTACCTTGTTACTATGGGAAACTCCCCGAATATAAGAATTTCATTTACCCTTTTCTTTTACAGAATTTCTGTCTATATCACTGTTCAAACGTACTGAGTTCACCCCTTAATTGCATTCCAGGAATCTTTATGCTGATGCTTTCGCTGCTCGACTAACATAACTCGCTAATGACCTTTTTCTTCGCACAAATATTTCAACTCAAGTTTGTTACATTATACATTGATTTAATATACGTAAATTATTTATTGCAATTATTTCTTTACCTCTATTATTTCTTTATCTATTTGTATCTTCCTGTCAATGGTTACGGGATCAGTGTTAACAAATTAAAATGAAATTGAGATCAAAATAACATTACGGTGGTGAAATCCAACTATCAAATATTTTAATTCCATGTCAGTAATAATAAATATATCAAAATCTAGATGATTTAACATAGTTCATGCAGATATGCGTAGTAAAACAGACAAAACATGCAAGTAGGTTAAGTGACCAGTACTGAATGCAGGAAATTCAACTTTCTACCATGACAGCATGAAAGGGAAGTGGATAAGAAAACACTGTCGTAGAAAAAATACTTTAATGCAGACCAAGTACCACAGTCAGAGAGAGTCTTAGCATGAAAACATCTTAGTAAATATCTTACAAATCAGAATAAAACTCGATTATACTTCTCTTAAACGTTTAATGAAAAAGAGGTGGTTTACTTCGATATATTTCTTTAAAATCATAAGATTTTGTATTCCAATATTTTACTGAGAAAGCAATTTCTAACGAACAGCAAATCCTCGCTGAACGGACGTTGTCCGTTGTTTGATGGTTTATCCATACAACTTTTAGCCTTAGGTTACACTTATTCAATAGCCTTGCGTTTCTTTGGAGGCATTTAACAACTATTACACAAGATACTTAAACAAATAATTAATTAAAACTCCCAGGACACTATAAAGAACAAAGAAATAAAAACACTGAGAAAGCTCTATGCAAAAGCACGTTGAACCACAAACACCACAGTTTGTAATGATAATTACTTGAATGCAGGTGAGTGATTTCCACGTTGTCACATCTGGGCTGCTTCGTCGTTATTTATGGAGAAAATCTGAGTTTAAAAGATAAATTAGCAGTTTAAGCAACGTCAATATAACCTTGTTTCCACCACACACAAAACTTCTAAGACAACATAAGAAAGACAAAACAAAGGAAAGACCAACTTTAACAGATGGAGAAGAACAAGAAGTGGTACTACGTCTGGATTGATGCTAATGCTGTTATTCACTCCTAATACCACTTTTAAATGTCAGTCAATTTTTGTTTTTCGTCTTATGAAAACATCACAAACTTCCCATCGAGAAACAAACCTGCTGGTTACAAAAATGAGGAACTCTAAGTTATAACAAGTGAATATACGAACATGTTGACTGTGTTATTACTCCATGATCACTGCCAGAGAGAATTACAATGAATAATATGCGAGCACGCCGTTCCTTTTATATTTTATGAGGCCGTGAAAATCTATGTAATTATTATTCTTATGTGGGCAATGAATCATGACTACACTAGTCCGCATTTTCAAACTTTTTGTCAGGTGATTTCTTAAAAGTAAGTGTTCTTCAATCAAGTTTTTATGCTGATTCCAGAAATAACTTCCATTTTTTGCTATCACGTCAGGTTTTTACACAAAATAAGAAGTAATGTTTGGACAATTTTACTAATGAGCGTATTAAAATACCATTTCATACAAGGTAGGTTTCTATTCAACAAACATTTTAAGAATACACTCAAGAACTCCCCTAATTTATTTCATGACTACATTTTAACAAAACAAGAAGCCAAAGTGTTTAATTTAGTTTTTTTCAAACTTTCTCTTCTTTGACTTCCTTGCAGATCCTTGAAGATGACTGTCCCTCCTCAACATCCAACAGTAGTCGGCCATCATAGTTTCATTCCATCTCCCCTGGTACCTCCAATCCATTTCCTTAATATTTTGGTGAAAATGTTCACCTTATTCTTCACTATAATTTCCCAGATTTTCTGGAAAGTAGTCGATATGTGAATGCAGAAAATGCACCTTTACACTGATGTTACAACCCATCTTCTTGAAATTTTCCAACATTGTTTCGACAATGGCCTTGCAATTAGGATCTTTGTTATTGCCTAAGAAGTTTTCAGTAACTGATCGGAAGGCGGTCCATGCTTCTATTTCTCTCTCATTCATTGTCTTCTCAAAATCTTCATCCTTCACCAATTTCTTTATTTGCGGACCAAAAGAAATTCCAGCCCTTCATTTTTCTTGTGTAATGAAGGGAAATTTCTTGTAATGGTACTTGACGCAGGGTCCATCCTGTGGTAGAGCCCTTACAAAATGCTTCATCAAGCCCAATTTTATGTGTAGTGGCGGAAGCAATATCTTTGTATCTCTATATCTCTATATTTTTGAAGTGAAACTGTGAAGAAAAACGTACGTGATAGAAAAAATCTGATGTGTTACACTCACATGACTTTCTCTACTCTTGTACAAATTATTTTTACAAACGGTTATTCTCATCTACTTCATGTTAATCGAGATGTTAATATTATTGCTAATTTTCTTGTAGATGCAAAGAAAATGTGGTAGGCTTTAAGCAATAGTCAAATCTTTTAAGGGCTGGTTGCTATGTGGAGCATTCCATTCTCTTTGTATTTCCAGGATATAAAAAAGATGAATAACGAATTCCTATTTGAGAAAAAGTATTGTAAAATTTAAGGAAATAGCAAGCAATATCTCGAAAATGGTTCACTAAACAAAAATAATTTATATGACATAAATTGTGTATTTTAACGCGATCTACATCTTTTGTGTAGTAAATTTTTGTCTGCAAAATTCGTTCACAATGAAGAATACTTTTGTAGACATTCCCACAAAATTCGAGAAATATATTTAATTTGTCATGAAAATAACTTAAACATATGATATTTTAATCAAAATCGTTAGAGCCATTTTTGAGAAAATTAAAATTTTCGAAATATGTTCCATGTAAAGGGTAATCTGGGGTGGGGGAGTTTCTTGAAAACCTTCGTGTCGCATATTTGGAAGATACTGAACCTAAATACCAAGTTTGGTGTTTATCCGACTGTTCGTTTCTGAGTTATGCTGTTCACAGACACACACGGACATGTTTCCAAAAATTCTTTTTTTGGATTCAGGGTGTCTCAAAACATATATTTCCGGTGAAATCTCGGTATCGAATTTTTGGGTGGAATACAATACTTCCCCTACTTACTGTACGTAATAGAGAAAGTAAACACACATACACACATATACACTGACTTTTAGATATTCAGATATTTAATAGCTTTTTGGACAGCATGGCCTAAAAGTAGAACTTCTAACACAGAGCACATGATCAAAAGTACTAGTGCGATAATCTTCAGTGTGATCAACTTTGGTGTCAAGCCCAAATACAGGGCAATTTGCACATGTTAAATAACTCGATTTGGTTTTATTAGGTTTTAATTTTCATTATGTCTTTTTAAATTATTAATTTCTCATGACGCTTCTGTTCACAATACAAATCGTCATACTTCAATTTATCGCAATTCGTTGTAGAGTTAACCTATACGTTATATTAGCAGCCTTCTTTGATTTAAAACGCTATTTTTTTATCTAACTTACATAAATTAAATGGCGAAAATTATGAGTTCAGAAGAAACTCAAATGGATGTGAAATTACAGAAACGGTAGAAAGAAAACACTAGAAGTGCTTACCCAAAAAATACAGAAAGCAATATGATATGGGACTTATCGCGTCATTGCCTTGTGTAAGGCAAAACACGGTGAAAACAGTTACACTGAAAATGGCTGCTAGCGAATCAACAAAACATCAAAACATCTGACACCTCGCTTTTTTAGCATCATTTTTTTCGTTTGAAAAACGCGTTCTACATTTCATAGCTGTTAGTTTCAGGAATTAATGTAACATTTCCGTTATTTTACAAATTCGAGCGCTGTCTAAAAAGTAGCCTATGATACACGGGTAAAAGTTGAAGTAGAATAATTGTTGGTACTTGGAAGATGCTCCATGTTTATCTGTCCCACGTTTGAGAGCCAATTTGTCGCGGTCACTTCGTGTTATCTTATTGCTGAGCGCCTGTTATTATTTTACTACTTTGAATGTTGGGTTCTTTGTTTTCCGGCTAGCTATTATTACTACTCAGTCGAGCATATCTCTTGAACAGGGTGTGTAAACGGAAAGGATTTGTTACTGAAAGATAACACTTATAAAAGAATTTGTTTTTACACTTTTATTACCGTCACAATTAATCAATTTCACATATTGACTCTTGATACACGCCCAACTGAAACTGTTATATTTTCGAATATCACTATAATCACTTATTTGCTGCACATTATTAATTCGCGTATTTCACATTTATAACTAACTTTACAACGCGAGAGATTCTGTAGAATTGCGCGACGTATAACGCGTGAACGATTCTCTTAAACTGTGCGACATATAACCTTTGTATGATTCTGTTGGACTGAACGAGGTATTACCCGCGAATCCTTCTGTTGGACAGAACGACGTGTAATGCGTGAATGATTCTGTTGGACTGAACGTTACCCGTCTCTGGCACGGAATTTATACTCCATCACCCTATATGCCTAAATATTATAATTGAGCTGCTATTGGTTAATAAAACGCGCCAACATTAGCGTCTATATTTATATCCAATCAAAATTACGAACACATATGCTCTAGGGAAGAAATTCCCTCCATTTCTAAACAAACGCGCGCTAATCTGACGTCATTTGTTTGTCTCTTCTAATTGATAAACAACTCACCCCCTCGTTTCATTGTTATCCACTCCTATTGTCAGTTTCAGTGAGGCTGTGTAAACTTATTTCCTAACAATGCTTATAATTAACAAACATCTGAAATCATTGTTATACAATAATGCTTATTTACACTGTAATGACTCTGGCATTTACATTGTTGTGATATAAAATACTGCCACAAAGTATTTCGCAAAATAAAACCCTAATTTTACTCCTTGTATCATAATTTGGTTTACCCCTCACTTAAATAAGAAGAAATAGCTCATTCGAGCAAAAATCAGTACAATTTGAGCGCAAAATAGAGGACTTAAGTATGAAGAATTAAAGAAATAAATGCATACACACCCATACACATAGCATTTTAAAACATTTATTGGCTCCTCGGTAACCCTTTAAAGATATTGTATCAGTTATTCATCAAAAATGTAGATGTTATTATTGGGAAAGTTTTAGTTAATTTTATTACACACATGAATTTATTCTATCGGGATAAGGGTTGTAGTACTGCCCAATGGGGTAGTGGGTTGTAGAGTGGTGCTACGGTTGTCATTCAAAGAATGCGCCTGGGTTCAAGACGTAGCTGATTGCGGATATTTGGGCCCATGTATAGAGCCGGTGTTCAATGAACATCATATATTTGAGAAGCTACGAAGCTAGCGGTCTGTAGGCCACCAAAGCCAACATTTGGACTGGGTAAGCATGGTGCTGACCACATCATCTCCCTGTATCAGCTAGATGATGATCAACATCTGCTTACCTGTGTGGGCATGAGATCGGGAGGACAAAGTTGGTTGGTAGACCATGGCCCAATAGGACGTACATTCTCGTGCCCTTCCGGTGTAAATATCATCATGGGTGTTGGAAAGAAAAGCCACAAATATACGTTAAAAGTTCTCAAGTAATCTCTAATTAAACATATCCTATTATTATGATTTAAGTGCTATTTTTACAACAGGTACTACAGCTATTGTAGTGGTACCCCACCACAGATAAATAATAAGTTCACCACGCGACAACAAATAGCTTTTGACGCAAGCTCTAATGCAGCAAGTAATTGTAACATACACTAACAGGTAAATAATCCATTAGTGATATAATCCCAACCGCGCTACAGCAGCGCTAATGTGCAGATAGTTTAAGCTAGATGATGCCACCGGTACTTTGTACTGACGACGTTATGCAGTGACCATAGGTATAAGTAGGCCGATTCAGGCGACAGTGATTCAGTCAGAACTGCCTCTTCGCCTCTTACGGTCGCTAGCACAAGCCGCCGTGACACGAAGATACAAAAAACGATAAAGACTCACCTTTTGAGACCAAACCTTTCAAACCTCTCTATTTTATTCCTGCTCCCATGCACCCGTCGTGACCTAGTTTCGCCGACTGGACGATCCCGGGCGATATTCGAGCTCGGTGTGCATCCAGCGGAACCTGGCCGGACCTAGCGGATCACCGACACCCTTTCGGACCGGTGTGACGAATCCTACTGGTTCCCTCGGAGCCCCCCAACTCAGGGAAGCGCTCGGGAAGAGCAAGCGGTGCCATAACTGGCCGATGGGGCCTTCTCCTTGTATAAAACCTGTGTAGTAATGGCATGAAACCATGGACGTCACAAGGTTCACAACAATAGGTTTCATTAATTTTTCGTATGAAATTAATTTAATGAAAAATTAATATTTTGTGTAGTTAGCTATACGCTAAAAACCCCTTCCATTCTTAAATTCTTTTTTTACATCGCTAATGCCAGCGGTACTCTAAACTTCTTTAAATATACACACAAATGATTGTAAGGGTTTAAACTTATATGTTTTCTCTGCGGTATGCAGTATAATTATTTTAATCGAAACTAAACTGAAGAAAAACGGTAGAAGTCAATAAAACACAGATTATTTGCATCACGGTACTCATCCAGCCAGCAAACCAATCTTGCCATACTGATGTTAGCATTTCAGATGTTACTGATCCTACTATGCAATAATCCTCCGTCATAACTCAGGTCGATCTGCAGGTAGCAGTCCTACGTCTTCTTAAACTCCCCTCCCCCTACTGTTGTTGGAATTGCTAGTTATCGACTCGCCCGCCGCACAGAGTTTTTAGGATCCGCGCTCAAGTCATTCTGACTCGTCCCACACTCTCGTCTGAAACACGTGGTCGTCAGATACTTATTTTTCTTTACGTAGACACCATCTACTGTTATCAGAAAGGGGGTTAAGACCATCTCTTCGCTATACGCCGCTGAAATGTAACCTCTCATTTAATTGAATTATGTTATGTGACTTCCAAGATGCAAAAAAAAAAAAAAAAAAATGTTCTGAACGTGAGTTGGCCACGTTTCGCTTAATTTCGTTACCATAGCTTCAAAACGAAACGAAACAAAATCTGAAGATGTAGAATTAAAACGTCCACAGTTACTTTTAAACCTAAAATATAATTATAAAGTATATTGCATGCTGCACAGAAACAAATTTGACGTGTTGCACTCATATGACGTTCTCTACTCTTGTACAAACTATTTTTACAAACGCTTATTATCCATCTATTTCATCTTAATAGAGATAAGCGTTTGAGGAAATTATCTTATTACTAATTTTCTTGTAGGTGTAAGGTAAGTATGCTAGGCCTTAAGCAATAGTCAAATATTTTAAGACCTGATTGCTATGTGGAGCATTACATTCTCTTTGCATGTCCAGGAACATAAAACAAACCAATAACGAATTCCCATTTCAGAAAAAATAAGAGTATTGGAAAATTCAAACAAATAACAAGGAATATATCGGAAATGCTCACTGGACAAAAATAAAATGTATATGACATAAATTGTGTACATATATTTTTTGTGCCGTAAACTTTTGTCTATCTCTTACGGTTTACCAATTATGCGAAAGTAATTCATTCAGAATGAAGAGGAATTTTAGGGATATTCCCAGAAAATTCAAGATTTACATTTCATTTGCCATGAAAATATCTTAAACATATGATATTTTAATCAAAATCCTTATAGCTCTTTTTGAGAAAATCAAAGTTTTCGAAAAATGTTCCATGTGAAGCGTAATTGGGGATGGGAGATTTTCTTGTAAACGTTCATGTCACTTCTTTGGAAGGTATTGAACTTAAACATCAAGTTGGGTATTTCCGAATTTTCCTTTTTGAGTTAAGCTGTTGACAGATATACACGCGGACCTTTTTCTAAAAATTCTTTTCTGGGTTCAGTGGACATCAAAACATATGTTTTCGGTGGAATCTTGATGTCCAATTTTTGGATGGAATACAATACTTCCCCTATTTGCTATACATAGTAGAGAAGTTAGAACTATAATTTTAAAACCACTGTAATCATTTCAGTACACCCTGTATGTATCCCAGCCAAAAGGCAATAAAAAGCAAACTGAACACCATATGGCACAAGCTTTCTTCCTTGCAAATTTACTGAAAACTGCTGCATTTATTTCGCTGCTTCGACTTGAGATGTCACATCCGCAGAATATCCATCAGACCCAAGTTGTATTCTTGCAAATCTTATACGTTTGCTAAGTAGAACAGTGCGGCGGGACTTATTTTTTTTAAAAAAGCCACAAACGTTGGCAGCCCTGGACGGAGTTACGCAGTGCCTCAGCCCGGCACTGCTGTCGTGCTATGCAAACCCCGACATAATCTCATCAGAAACTAATTGATTACGCGACTCTCTGACAACTAATCAGATTCCATTTCGACTCCCTGCAGGCCTGGGTGACAGGTAGTTTGTGTAGTCGTTATAGCTAAATGATTAACGGTTGATGACTTCATGCTGTCCAAGGAAAACTGACTGTGATGAAGTTTGCTCTGACGTGGAGGGTAGAAATAACGGAGCAGACGAATAACATAGTCATTCCTTTATAAAATGAAAGAATGGTATTTTCATAAACGGTTTAAAATAAGCTTCTCTACACTATAAGCAAAATCAAGCTTCTTTGTCTTTTGTATGTAGGTTAGAGTTGTATAACAGAGGGAACACCTTGTGCACCGCGACCTACTTAGGTCTATTGCGCCTATCACCCTCAGTAGGAAGAGATGATGTGAAGGAACCACACAGGGGCCTACAGACCACGTGCTATACGCCCTACGCTTACGAAACCTAGAATCATGGCACAGAAATTATGGAAAGGAAATCACATTTCACTATCAAATTTGACATTTGACTACCGCTGATGTGTTTGTATTTATAACGAAATATGTAATATAACTACTTATGTAAAGGTTTATTTGTATTAAATATGTAGATTGAAAATTACACTTTAGTAAGAATAGTTTTTAAGCTCATTAATAAAGATAGAGAGTAGAGAGTCATGTGGATGTATTACATCAGAGCTCTTATGTCCTGGACATGCAAAGATAATGGAATGCTCCACATAGCAACCAGCTCTTAAAATATTTGACTATCGCTTAAAGCCTACCATATTCCCCTTGCACCTACAAGAAAATTAGCAATAAGATTAACATCTCGATTAACATGAACTAGATGGAGAATATGCGCTTGTAAAACTAGTTTGTACAAGAGAAGGGAAAGTCTTGCGTGTGCAACACAGGTTTTTTTTTATATAGTATAGGGCATAGAACGGAGTGGAACGCCTGGTACACTAAGACCTACTGGAGAGCTATTGTAGCTGGCGCCACGAGGAGTAAGGGATAAAGCGAAGGAAGTACAGGAAGACAGTCCACAGAGACACGCGGAAGTCCCTAACAGTACCAGCCTCGAAGACCCGACACACTACTGAAGCTGCCCAGAGAGAGTGACGAATGAACCCTTCAGCCAAGCAGCCCTCTAGCGTACAAGGGATTTCTCTTTCCTTTGAGAAGGCATCCGTGCCATACGCCCTACATTACGAAATCTAGAAGCATGGAACAGAAATGATAGAAACGAAATCGATAGATGAGATACCACCCTAGCACTCCTGAACTAACCAAAGCAAACCCAAGGCCAGTATGGGCGGTCGACGGAAATCGAACCCAGGACATCCCGAATGCCATCCTCATGCTTTACCATGCAGCCATCTTGCTCGCATCTTTGAGTGTTAACATTTTTCTCTCTCTTATAGTTTACCAGCTATAACAACTCTGATATGTTACATCCACATGACTTCTCTATCCTCTGTCATTTATTTGTGGGTATACAAACTATTCTTACGAAAGTTTATTTTACTATCTACTTCAGATAAACCTTTGCAGAAATAAATTCAAGTTTGTCATTTGTCCGCCTTTTCGTTTTTGGGTCATGCTGTTCACAGACACAAACACACATACATGGACCTTTTTCTAAAAATGCTTTTTACTTTCTCTTCGACATATACTAGGTAGGAGAAGTATTTTATTCCAACCAAAAATTCGATACCGAGATTTCACTGCAAATACATGCCTTGAAGCCCCCTTAATCCAAAAACAGCACTTTTAGAAAAAAGGTTTATGTGTGTGTGTGTGTGCGCGCGCGCGCGCGCGTGCGTGTATGTATGTGTCAGTGTGTGTGTGTGTGTCTAAAAATAGCATAACTAAACAACGAACAGTCGGATAAATGTGAAAATTGGTATTCAGGTTCAGTACCTTCCAAAGATGTGACTCGAAGATTTTCAAGAAAATCTACCGCCCCAAACTACGCTTTACATGAAGCATTCTTCAAAATGTTTGGTTTTCTAAAAAATGTCTAACAATTTTGGTTAAAATACCATACATTAAGGATATTTATATGACAAATAAAATGTACGTATTGAATTTTCTAGGAATACCCTGTAAAGTCTACTTCATTCGGAAGGAATTTTGATCTTGTATAATGGTAAACGTTAAGCGATAAACGAAAACATACTACACAAAAACGTAGATCTGTATAAAACACACCATTTATTTTAAATTAGGTTTTTGGTGGCTTAAGCCATTTCTGAGGTATCATTTATTTAGGCTCGAATTGCTCATTTCTTTGTCTTTCTCTTAAAAGCATTCAGTTGTTTTCGCCAGTACATGAAAATATATGGAATTATAATAGCACATAGTGTTCAGATCTTAAATATTTGGCTATGCTGTTCACTTTGTATGTATAAGAAATGTGTAATGTAGCTATTTCTGCAAATTTTTTTTGGATTAAAATGTAGTAGAGCTGTAGTAAGAATAGCTTTTATACTCGCTAATAAGATAGAGGTTAGAAAAAGTCATCTGAATGTATACCACATAAGATATGTATTTCTGGTGAAATCTCGGTATCGAATTTTTGGGTAGCACGCAATACCATCTCTACAAAGGACGCGGTAGAGAAAGTAAAAGGTCATTCAGAATGAAAGCGACTTCACAGGCTATTCCCAGAAAGTTCAAGACGTACGTTTTTTCTTGTAAATATCTTAAACATATGGTATTTTAATCAAAATCGTCAGAGCCATTTTTGAGAAAATAAAACATTTTTAAAAAGTTTCCGTCTAAAAGGCAGTTTTCGATAACGATTTTGTTGAAAATATATGTGTTGCATTCGTACAAAATGGTGAATTTAAATACCCTGTTTAATATTTTTCAGACTTATCGTTTTTTAGCTATATGTGTTTTCAACACACATGTGAGCGTCCGGATTCATACACTTTTTGAAAAATAGTCTTACAAAGAAGTGGTGCTATTTTGCTGCTTATTTTTTGTTACAGTCACCGTCGTTATTATTTGAAATATAACTTTAGTGAATTTCAAGCTCTAATTATTTTAAGGTCTTAACATTAGTCCTATATTTACTCTCAGTAAAGAAGGAAAAAGAAATCTGATGTTTTGTAGTCACAACACTATCTCTACTCTTGTATAAACTATTTTTACCAACGCTTATTGTCCATTTACTTTGTTATTTGACATCTTATTTCTAATTTAAGTTTAATTGTAGGTGAAAGGGGAATGTGGTAGGCTTTGAGCTATAGTTAAATCTTTTAAGAGCTGGTTGCTATGTGGAGCTTTCCGTTTTCTTTGAATATCTAGAACATAAAAAAACGAATAATGAATTCTCATTTGTGAAAACTTTTGTGTTGGAAAATTAAAGCAAATAACAAGGAATATCTCGGAAATGATTCATTCTGCAAAAAAAATTATATGACTTAAATTGCGTGTTTTAACGAGCTCTACGTTTTTGTGTAGAAAAATTTTGTCGATCTTTTACGGTTTATCAGTTATGCAAAAGCCGTTCAGAAAGAAGAGGACTTTTGGGGACATTCCAAGAAAAACAAGGTATACATTTTATTTGCCATGAAAATATCTTAAACATATGATATTTTAATCAAAATCATTAGAGCCATTTTTGAGAAAATTAAAATTTTCGAAAAATGTTGCATATAAAGGGTAATGTGGGGTGGGGGGATTTTGTTGAAAACCTTCGGGTCGCATCTCTGGAAGATACTGAACCTAAATACCAAGTTTGGTGTTTATTCGACTGTTCGTTTCTGAGTTATGCTGCTCACAGTCAGACACACACGAACATGTTTCCAAAAACACTTGTGAAATCTCGGTATCGAATTTATGGGTGGAATGCAATATTTCCCCTACTTACTATACGTATTAGAGAAATTAAAAATGACGTATACGTAAGTATATTAATCGTGGAGAATACACGAAGTTAACACTGGTGCATGGTTGAATAAGCAGCTGTTTAAAGGGAATTTGTTTACTTTTCGTCAAAACCATTTGAATATCCGCTTATCCAGAAACGAAGAGTCATAACAAAACGCATTTGAAGGACAGGCCGTTTGTAAATTCTGCTGCTGTGGTTATCATGCGCTGTGAGCAATCTTCCTTTTAAAGCGTGAACATCCTACTGATGTAAAGGCCACTGCGCTATCGTTGCTCCTATGTCGATTCAAAAAGAAGCTTTAATGCCAGATTTTACTTAAGCCCAGAAACTTTTTCAGCCAAAGTCTGTGTAAACTAATGATTGGAAATTAACAAAAAAATTGCGGGCTTTACTGTCTATGAAAGTCGGTAGGTGAACCGAGTTCAGAGAACTTGGTTTCTTTGAGCTCTCTAGCAGTGTATGCTAAGCCGTATAAATTCTCTTTCATCTCTAACTTTTTAAGTTTATCTGAAGCGTGCCTACATCCGGAAGCGCATTTCACAAGAGGGCTTATTTCCCTTTTTTTTCCTTTGCGATCCTTGTGTAACTAGAGATGAAGTGAGTGAGTCAGTAATTAAACTACAAACTTAAAAACGCTCTTCGGAATATGCTCATACACACAGAGTTCAAAAAGCCGTGGCTAAGTATGAAAGCAAGCAGTGCTGTAATCTGCACATCAGAGCTAAATACTGTGACGCAAATTGCGTTATACAAGTGCGCTTAAATGGATGTGGTGGTCTGACCATCCCGTGTTCACGTTTATATCGCATAAAGGTACGATTTCCGTGTAAAACATTGCTTTTGAAACAGAAATATACATTTGTACAATATGCCTGCTCGAATGGCCTCGGTCTGGGTGGATCATGAAGCATAAAGTGAAATATGCTGACAATGCGACAATTAAGGAGCGTTTATTTTAAACTTGATAAATGATAAATTTTTCAGGAAATGCGTTTCTTTTACTTTCACATAGAAAGAGACATTATAAGAATTTAATGTTTTCTTCAGCATTATATCTTACTGTTTTAAATAAAACGTCCTAGTAAGATATAACTACATTTTATATGGGAAATTTTTGGTTATTTTTTATTTTTCAAAAAGGCTCAAACGATGATAATTAAAATACCATAAGTTAAATATATTTGCATAGAAAAGAAAATCCATATCTGAAATATACTGGTGCTACACTATGAAGTCCTCTTTGTTCTAAATTATTTTTGTATGATTGTTAAAGTATAAGAGAGAAAGAGAGAAACTTCATAAAAACTGAGGCAGTATTTTTAACACTTAAATGAGTTCAATCTAACTATATAATGTATAATTAAACAACAGCCCCCCTTAAAGCAATATGTGTATGTAACAATGTATAAAACGTGTATATTACAGTCCTTGTATAAGTTTATATTATTGTGTACCTGTATAATAGTGTTATGTGAATGTATTACGTAATTTAATACTGTAGGAGCTGTGAGAATATAGTTCAAAAGTTGCTAACAATGAGGTAACAATGAGGTAACCTTGAGGCAATAATGAATTGGAAGGTTTAATAATGCTACTAGTAATTCTTGGTGCAACAATAATGTAATTTTTGAGACAGTTTATAAATAGCCAATCAAGAACTAGAGAAACGCTAAAAGTTAAATAAAAAGTATTCTATTGGAGTAGGATTAGCCAATCAGAATCTGAAATACAGCAAATTGTACAAATTCAGACGCCAGTTGCTAGTAGACAGCGTTCCTAACTGGACGCGAGACGTGTCGTCGAAAAGTTTAATACGTATTCAGTGTGAGACGAAAATTCATTATAAAGTTTACGTGTTAAAAGAAAAAGTACAAGTAATTAATAAACAATCTCACAGCTCTCTATATCAGTGAAGTGTTATTTAATTGCGTGAAGGATTAATAAGTGGAGTGAAATAAAAATTATAATTTGTGTAAGTCTATATTCTTTAGACGCACCACTCCCTGTTAAGAGAAACATGTTTCTACAAATTAATACTGACGCAGCCGAGGCAAACATAAATAAATATAATATTTAAATATTTAAAGAAACATAAAAATACAAAGTTGATTCTTAAACATTGTGGCAAAGGCCACCGGAAAGTGAACGTTGGGACAAAGGCCACCGGAACTTTGTAGCATGCGTAAGGCATTCAACCTACTTCAAATTGTACCATACGCAATACAACTCCTCCTAAATAAACCTTCTTCAAAATATAATGCTGATCTCGTTAAATGACACAACTTGTCACGTACAGTTTTTATGGTGTTAAACATTTCTGAGATACTCTGTTTTTATTGGTTTGAATTTTCAAAAACGTATACGTTTTCAACTGCTAAGTCGCTATTCATTTTTTCTCGTGGTCACTGGATTGGACTGTGAAGCGAAGGGGACTCGGCACCGATCCAGGAATAAGGACATTTGCCGACGCCCCCGGGAGGGAGGGAGGGAGGGAGGGAGGGAGGGAAGGAAGGTGAAGGGAGACAACGAGCGGCCGGAACCAGGAGTGACGGCACAGCTATGACAGGATCCCTAAAGTTTCTAGGTATGGACGCCCCGGCAGTTGGACAGGTAACCGAAATCCAACATCATTATACTCCGGCAACCAGCAGAAGGGCGAGAGACGGAGAGAGCACAGAGAGCATCCTTTTATCCTGGCACGCTTTACCGAAACACCATCGCCGACACTTCCTAACCTGAAATATACCAAACGGGATCTATGGAACAAAACGAAGGGACAGGAAATTCGGAGGCTAAAAGAATCCATTCCAGCATTCGCCGGACGACCCGGGAAAATCCCGAAAAATCCCATGGGTCAGAGTTTCGTGATCATATAGGGAGCATGTAATTTTAAAGTCTTCACATAGTGATCTGCTTTTTAAATATCTTAGAATCGCTTTAGCCTTATGTATTCTTCTCATGCCTTAAACGAAATGTGTAAATATGTAATGAAGGTTTATCTCAAGTAGATTCAAGAATGAGCATATCTGCAAATAGTTTGTAGAAGACTGAGTACAGCAAAATTCCCAGGTGTTCAGAATTTCACAACACCTTATAGGTCACACTAAGGTTATGTTTATGGGCTACAGTGAAGGAATAATCCTATTACGTCCACTTTTAACTCCCAAATGCTGCGGCTCCTAGGGAAATCAGATACAATAGACTACGCAATACGTGACAGAAGGTATTAGTGTGACAGGTGAAATAATGTAGACCTTTGCCTTCTCCATTCACTGCAGGTAATTAGCCCAGATGCCATTCGATATCACTAATGGTATGATTAAATTCAGATGATGGAATGTGAACAGTTCTTTGTTGGGCTCTCTGTATTGAACTTTTGTGTGCCGCTGGTTAATGTGTACTTCAACCTGATTTATGTTAATGAATGTTGAAAGGGTCGCTTTCGTTCTGTCATTTAAGCAGCTTTAAACCTGAACAAAGCTAGAGGTGTCTCTCAGACTGCTCCTATTACAGCTGAGCTTGGTTACTGCGCAATTTAATGTGCTTTGTTGAGACTTAAATTAATTACTAAAGACATAGAGTTGTTACTTAAAGAAGGTAATGCTTTCTGTTAGATTTATAACGTTTATTACTCCGCTTCAATTTATAGAAAAACATGATATGCTACATCTGCATGAGTTTCTCTACCCTCTATTGCTTATTAGTAGATGTAAAATGGTTCTTAGAAAGTTTATTTTTCGATCTACTTTATTTTAATCGAGATAAACCTCTCCAGAAATAGTTCATTACATATTTCGTTACAGATACAAAAAGAACAGCGAGAGTCAAATGTTTAAGAACTGGATGCTATATGCTGGCCTTAAAATTAAATACTGTTACCATGCAATCGCGAGAAACAACTGAAAATCGACAGTACTTTATAAGAATGACCAAGTATTGAACAATTCAAACAACTTATATTAGATATCTTATGACTAAGAAGAAAAGTTATATGAAATAAATTGAGTGTTTTAAAAACACCTAAATTTTTTGTGCACTACGTTTGCGTCTATTGCTTAAAATTTACATTGTACAACATTATACAAAATTTCTTCCGAATGAAAAGTATTTCATAGGCTGTTCACAGAAAATTCAATATATACATTTTATTTTTCATATAAATATGTAAATATGTTCAATTTCATGTATTTTAAATAATTTATACTTTAATAAGTTATATAACTTAATAAATATACATTAATACTTTAATAATGTATTTTAATCAAAATTGTTAGAGCCATTGTTTAAAAAATAAAAAAAAATCGAAAAATCTTCCATGTAAGTAGTAGTCTGGGGTGGCGGGATTGTTTTAAAAATCTCCGTGTGATATCTTTGGAAGATACTGAAATTAAATATCTAGTTTAGTGTTTAAAGGACTTTTGGATTTTAAGATATGCTGTTCACAGAGACACATACACACGCACCGACCTTTTGATGGCCCTTTTTTTATTCAAGGGAACTCAAGACATTTCCGGTGTTGAATTTTTGGGTGGAATGCCATACCTTCTCTACTCTATGTACATGTTAGAGAAAATGATAGATATGATATGTTACATCCACATGATTTTCTGTATCCTCTATCTTTATTGATAGGTACACAAACTATGCTTACTAAGGCTTATTACATGTTTTCTATCCAAATAAGCCTTTGCAGAAATAGCTACATTACACACTTCGTTACAGATACAAAGGGAACAGCGATACTCAGATGTTTAAGAACTAGAAGCTATGTACTGGCCTTAAACTTCCATACTGTTTCCATACAATTGCGAGAAACAACTGAATGTTTTCAGGATTTTAAGAGAATGACCGATGAATTAAAAATTTGTACCTTTAATGACAGATATCTCCGAAATTGCTTATGCCACAAAGGCCTCGTTTAAAATAAATGTTGTTAGTTTAAGAAATAAACATTTTTGTGCACTACATTTTCGTCTATCGCTTAACATTTGCCAGTTATACAAGATTATACAAAATTCCTACCAAATTAAGAGGATTTCACAGGCTATTCACAGAAAATTCAAGATATACATTTTATTTTTCATATTAATATCTTTAATACGTGAGGATTTAATCAAAATCGTTAGAGCCATAGTATAGAAAATAAAATATTTCCAAAAATTCATGTAAAAGGTAGTTTGGGGTAGCGGATTTTCTTGAAAATTCCCATGTCATATATATAGAAAATACTGTATTTAAATACCAGGTTTGGTATTTATCCTACTTTGCGTTTTTGAGTTACACTCTTCAGACACACACACACACACGCACACATACATAGACCTATTTTTAAAATGCTCTTTTTGTGTACGCATGGTGCCTCTAAACATGTATTTATTCTGAAATCTCGGTATCTAATGTTTGGGTGCAGTGTTATACCTTCTCTACCTGCTATGTCCTACGTGGTAGACAGAGTAAAAATGAATGTAATGAGGGATTCATGCAACAAATGGATCATCTTGATGAGTATTTTACGAATGAGTATTTGTCGCACGAACGACAGTGAAGGCGACAATTCTTATGAGGGTCATATTAGGGTTATCCAAGAGCTGGACACAACATTTTATGCAATATTAGCATTATAATGTATTATAAGAAATAAATCACGAAGTAACTTTATGTGTTTGTAAATGAGATGTTAGCTTCTCTACTGCATATCATTTGTTGTACCTGGCGTGTTGAACCGATAAGTAAGACAGTCACTTGCATACATTCCCTTCTTGGGAAAGAAAGGAGTAGGTGTTATGGACCGTAATGTAACCTATTATTAGCACAGCATGTTAAGTAATTATAAATTCATATTTTAATGATTTCATATTTAATAATGAACATAGGTATTTTATGCTATTTGCTAAGAGACGAAATATCAGAAAATAGTTTCATTTTCTCTCTCTAAGTCGGGCAACTTCGAATATCGGTACTACTTCTTTGTTGTTAGAAATATGTCATTGCTATTATTGGCACACTGCCATAATGAGCCAATTATGCACAAATTTGAATACAGCAACATACTGCTTATAATGTTAAGATCACACCTGTAAAAGAATATGTGAAACTCAAAACCAAAGGTTTTCAAACCTTACTTTGTAGTCTCTGCGATATCTTAATTTATTAATAGCCGTTACCGTTGTATTCAAATTTGACTTTTCAAGCTGTTTAATTTCTGAACTATAATAATTCCGAAATATTCCGAATTTCGAAGGACATATTCCTGAAATTACAACCTAAACATTTTATTTTTGAAATTCCTCATTTCAAAAAGGTTTACTTTACAAATTATGCAATCATTATTAAATCCGCTTTGAGTACAACGAAGACCAACCTCAAGAAGTTCATCTAGAGAGGCAGAAAATGTATGAGCCAAAAATACCATACTTTAAAGAACATTACAACCTCAAAAAAATCTGATTAGGTGCACTGTAATGGCTTTCTCTATTCATGTTCAAAATATTTTTACAACGCTTATTCTCCATCTATTTCATGTTAATTTTAGATAGCATTTGCAGATTCTTCTTGCTTTAAGCGATAGTCAAATCTTTTAAGGGCTGGTTGCTATGTGGAGCATTCCATTCTCTTTGTATGTCCAGGACATAAAAAACCGTGTAACGAATTCTCCTTTGAGAAAAAGCGTAAATATTGGAAAATTCAAACAAATAACAAGGAATATCTCGGAAATGGTTCACTGGACATAAAAATGTATAGGCCATAAACTGTGTGCTTTAACAAGCTCTACATGTTTTGTGTAGAAAGCTTTCATCTACCTCCTATGCAATAGCCACTCACAATGAAGAGTACTTTTGGGGACATTCCCAGAAAATTCAAGACAATTTCGTTTGTCATCAAAATATATTAAGCATATGATACTTTAATCAAAATCGTTAGAGCCATATTTGTAAAAATAAAAATTTTCGAAAAATGTTCCATATAAAGGGTAATATGGGGTAGGGGATTTTCTTCAAAATCTTCGTGTCGCAACTTTGAAAGATACTGAACCAAAATACCAACTTTGTTATTTATTCGGCTTTTTGTTTTTGAGTTATGCAACTCACAGACACACACATGGACCTTTTTCTAAAAACGCTTTTTTTGGATACAGAGGGCCTCAAAGCATATATTTCCGGTGAAATCTCGGTATCCAATTTGTGGGTGGAATACAATATAAAGGCGGTTATCCAGCCCAAGGAGGGAAAATAGTAATAATAATAATAATAATAATAATAATAATAATAATAGTAAACGATCGAAATCAAACATAACGACAAAAATGTGCTGAAAAGAGATAAAGGGTGTAAAGAGAATCAATTTATAAAATAAAAAGACGTCCGCTCTGTAAATTCATATTAGAAAGGGGTTTTGTTGAAAAGGCAGAAAAACAATTTTTGTTTTCCTCGAAACGAAAGCAGATGTATCTACCTGCTATCGGCGACAACAAGTCTACCGGAAGTTTCGCTTTTCTACTTTGGCTCGGACGTGTAGTTAGTTATACAATGGTTTCAAAGCTTAGCAGGGTCAGACAGTATACGTGTCTTATCTACGATCGAAGAATATTTGTGGGAAGATTTTAAACCTCAAAATAAGCTGTAAGAAGCAGTCTTGAAAGTTATCAAAGTAGGGTAGCCAATAATAAAATCATGAAACAAAAATGATAGCCAATCAAAAGATCGCGTATACATCACATGATACGTTTGAACTTAAAACGGAACGAAACATAAGAAAGGTGGGGGAAAATTCTAAGTTCGACGAAAGGCGTGAAAAAGGAAAAGAAACGCCGAGACACATACCGGCACAAACTAACCACGAGGACGGTTGATGGAACAAAATAAGAAGAAAATAATCAGAAAGTTTATAGTGTGAAAATGAAGTTGTGAAATCTAGGCAATTCGAGGGCTAGTCGGAGGAACACATAAGTAGCGACTTCGAAAGTGACGACAATAATAACAGTAGTTTTGACGACGAAGGTGACGGGTCGACCACATAGGAATCTTCGTGACATTATAAAGGAATAACAACTCAATCTTCGTCGGCAGCATTATTAATATTTTCAAGGCAGTGTCACCACCCCTGAAAACCAGAACCTCAGCTCTACCAGAACAAGTTCCTAATACCTGCCATCCCAAAAATCGAACCCGGGACTCTGAGTCTCCTGAAGCGACAGCAAGGAACAACACAGAAGTGTCAAAGGTCAGCGTCAAATACTTTCCCTGCTCATTGTACGAAATGGAGAAAGTGAAAAGTAGCAATAGTAGGCCTATTTTTTGAGTCCCGAATGACACTCACAAATAAGTTTATGAAATGGAGAGGGAAATATAAAGTTGATAAAGATATTAAGGATGAAGTTGCACAGAACGTTATAAAATAACCTGTGACAATATTTAGGAATCATGAGTATGACTTAAACAGCATGTAAAATGTATTATCGCTTAGAAAGCACTTTTTACTTTCTCTACAACGTACATAGCAGGTGGAGAAGGTATTGCATTCTAACCAAAACTTCGATACCGAAATTTCACCGGAAATACATGCTTTGAGGCTCCTTGAATCCAAATAAAGCATTTTTGGAAACATGTCCCTGTATTTGTGTGCATGTGTCTAGGAACAGCATAACTCAGAAACGAAAAGTCGGATAAATACCAAACTTACGTTTAAGTTCAATATCCTTCAAGAATGGACGCGAGGATTTTCAAGAAAATTCCCCACCACCAACTACCCTTTACATGGAATATTTTTCGAAAGGTTTGATTTTCTAAAAAATGCCTCTTAAGAATTTTGGTTAAAATACCATACATTTAAGATATTTACATGACATAAAATTATGTCCTAAACTTTCTGAGAATAGCCCGTAAAGTCCTCTTCATTCAAAAGGAATTTCGTACAATCTTGTATAACTGGTAAACGTTTTAAGCAATAGATGAAAACGTACTATACAAAAAGCAAGCGATCACCGATCCCGGGACCTCCCGAAAAGACGTAACTGCCTAAGTCACCCTGCTCGGTAGTTTGGAATGGAAGTTTCATTGAAAATCTTCCTGTCGTATCGAAGTTTGGTATTTGAACCACTTTTCATTTATTAATATTACTGTTCACATTCACATAGTGTCGTTTTCCAAATAAAAAAATGTTGTGCTTAGTGGACCTCAAAACCTGTATTTTCAGTGAAATGTTCATATCAATTTTTTGGGTGGAAGGCAATACTTCAACTACTTACTATAGGTTAGTAGTAGTTAGGGTAAAAATCTGATGTGTTACACTCGCATAACTTTCTCTACTCTTGCACAAACTATTTTTACAAACGCTTATTCTCCACATGCTTCCTGTTAATCGAGATGTTAATCTTATTGCTAATTTTCTTGTAGACGCAAGAGGAATTGGTAGGCTTTAAGCGATAGTCAAATATTTTAAGAGCTGGTTGCTATGTGGAGTATTCCATTCTCTTTGCATTACCAGGACAAAAAAAATGAATAACGAATTCCATTTGAGAAAAAGTATACGTATTGGAATATTTAAGAGAATAACAAGCAATATCTCGAAAATGGTTCACTCAACAAGAAAAAAATTGCATATGACATAAATTGTGTATTTTAACGCGATCTACTTTTGGAAACATTCCCAGGAAATTCAAGATATACATTTCATTTGTCATGGAAGTATCTTAAATATATGATATTTTAATCAAAATCGTTAGAGCCATTTTTGAGAAAATTAAAACTTTGAAAAATGTTCCATGTAAAGGGTAATCTGGGGTGGGGGGATTTTCTTGAAAACCTTCGTGTCTCATCTCTGGAAGATACTAAACCTAAATGCCGAGTTTGGTGTTCATCCGACTGTTCGTTTCTGAGTTATGCTGTTCACAGGCATACACACCGACACACACGGACATGTTTCCAAAAACCCTTTTTTGTATTCACGTGGCCTCAAAACATGTATTTCCGGTGAAATCTCGGTATGGAATTTTTGGGTGGAATGCAATACTTCCCCTACTTACTACACGTAGTAGAGAAAGTAAATGGCGGTAGTGATTGTATAGTAGTCCCTTCTTGCACTGGGTTTCGCCACTCTTGGCCAGTTCGATATGTGCGTGTACAATTTAAATATTTACCTTCCAGGCGCATAATTTGTGGATGCCTTATCTGTAGTGGCCAAGCCGATGGAGGTTCAGGTGGCCATACCTTGCATAGCAGCACAAGTCACATTCTCCACATAATCCAATACACGTTCCCTCAGCTAAGTACCGTCCTGCTTGCTTTAAAGGCGGTCACACTACCTTCCATACTTTACTGGATTAAATTCCCGACAACGTTAAGCTGTTAAAGATCATAACAAGCTCTGCGTGAGCTCAACCAAATTCATGCTAGGCAGTTATTAGTTTGGGACTGACACTGACCTCTTCATATCAGTAAAGTACGTCTTGTTCCTCTTACTACTCCAGCTTTAAGAAGACAATACTCATATACCATTGGTAGTTTTAAATAGAGAGTTCGAAATTTCTGTTTGTAATTTTCAGTCTTTCACCATTAACTACACCAATTTCCAATCTATTTGGCAATTATTTTCTATTCTATATGCTGATTTTTTCGTCCTGAACCCGCTTCTCTGTATGCGCAGTAGCTAGACCAGTCCATTATCTTCTGGGGGGAGGTTGGTTCAGTAGTAACGGAGTAGCAGGCGCGTACAGAACGTGAGATAAGGTGACATCACTACGCGTTTCGAGTGATTGTAGCACAGTCGCTTGCATAATTACTGTATTACTATGTCTGTAGCTAAAGGTAAATTCAGTGGAAGTGAAGTTATGCATTCGCAGGCACGGGAACTGATATACAATGTGTATAATTACTTTAAAAAGAATCTAGATCAAGAACACTCGCCTTATAGAGCAGTTGAATCCACCGGTGTGTCTGTGACCAGTACAACTTCTGAGAATATTGTACATGTTTACATTTGTGCTTCGATTGCAAACCTTACGCATTCCTGTTGTTCCAGCAAGATGAATACTCTCAGCCGTTCTCTCCCCCATTAAACTACCTTCTCTCCGTTTCTGCAGGGTCAGGTCGAAAAAATCGACCTATACTACCTAGAGGAAGTTTTGTATTGCATCCAAAAACTCGATATCGAGATTTCACTAGAAATACACTTGAGGTTCCCTGAATTAAACAAAAAGCATAAAATGGTCCTTTTGTGGTTTTTAATGAAAATTCGATAAAATACTTAACTTGGTGCTTAAGTTCAATATCCTCCAAGGATGCGACACGAAGATTATGAAGAAAATCACCCGATACGAATCTACTCTTTAGGAAACTTATCGAAATGTTGGTTTTTCTCAAAAGTTAATCAATGATTTTGATGAATACCACATATTAAGGATATTTACATGGCAAATATAATGTATATCCTGAATTTGAGAATTATTTGTGAAGTCCTCTTCTTTCGGAAGGAATTTTATCTAGTTTCACTGATAAACGTTAAAATTTCTTTGAAAAACACAATTTATTTCAAATAAGTTTTTTTTGTGGCGAAAGCCATTGCCGAGATAACCGTTATTATTGGTTAGCATTGTTCCATAGTTTGTAATTATTTTAAGGTTTTGTTGGTATACAGTCGTCGGGCCGAACATTCGAGTCCCTCCCGTTCGGTTTGGGTTGGTCTCGACGGGGCAGTGGTTCCCGATACCCATGAGATTCCTACGTCTGTATGGCTTGCCATGCAGGCGGGGTTGTGAGACGCCCCAATGTCTTCCGGTACCGCCCTGGAGAGCCGGTAGACGGCATGCTAGATTGCTGTCGGCCCCACCGAGGTTACCGGTAGTCGCCCTTCGGGAATGACGCGCGTAAGTGGCGTATCCACTTCCATCTCCGCGCCAGCGGGAGGGGGTCGTTGTAGCCTCTAGACATTGGCCTCATGGGAAACCCCCACGTTTGGAGAGCCACTCGGCTGGCGGTAACCATGGGTTTAGAAGGAGGTTTTGGCTTTGGCTCTTGCCCTGGTATACCTTTGCTCAAGATTGTTACTTGCGATTGTAGCGCCCAGTTCTAAAACATTTGACTGTGGCTGTTCCCTTTGTATCTATAAAGAAACGTGTAATGTAGCTGTTTCTGCACAGGTTTACCTCCTTTATAATTAAGTAGATAGAATAACGACAAAGGTTTGTCTAAGCACTAATAAACGTAATGAGTAGAGAATATGACACGAATGTAAACACATTTTTAGAATGGTAAATTCAATTCAATTCCACAGAAAAATACATTCTAACTTTAAATCAACAAAACTTTTAAAATCCTGAAGAAATATTTCGAATTACTTATCTAATAGTTTACTTCATGTTAAGCAGGTGCGGAGGGTGGTGCCTCCAGAGGTCACAAATTTGAATTTCCATCGGGCTGTTTTTCTGCGGCTTTACGTGATGCTGAGAATATAAATAACGGGTAACTTTGCGCTGTGTGCAACTCGGACACGTTTTACTTTATTTTATCCATTTCATTCACTGCTCCATATGGCCTAACCAGTTAATGGACGTTAAACCTAAAATGGAGAAGAAAAACATTTATGTAGAGCACGAAAAACGTGAACGTAAAATAAAATAAAAAAATGGAGTAGAAATGTTAGACATCAGTGCCAAAAACTTCTACAAGTACGGAAAATATTGATCTTCTACTGTCTAAATTGTCTCCATAAACTTCTTTTCTGTTACTATTATTGTTTAAAAATTATCCTCTCTTTTAACAATTAACCCTTAAATCCATACCTTTTATTTTGACTCGCTATATTGTTGGAGAAATACAATATAATGATACTTGATAATTGAATTCATCAATTTCATTCTTACCTGAGTATTTACTTCCGGAGTGTACTGGCGGCCAGTTTACTGCAAGCTATTTATTTTTTTAAGGTCAAGAACAATCAGACTGAACAGTCAACACAGTTGTCCAACAAGGTTAACGCTGATGACCAGTTACTGGTACCACCACGTTGAATACCATTAGTAATTAATTCTCTTTTTGCTTAAGTATTATTTCTATTCTTTACACGCCTTTGTCTCGTTTTTTCAGACTCTTTTTGATTCTCCAATGATGCACTTACTAACTTTGTATGGTAAAGTATTACACAATGCTTTGAAGTGCAGTGATACCTACAAAATTATTTAAACTAGTATATATACAGCCATCACAAAGATAACCTTTTACAGTTCAAAATGGTGTTTATGGATGGACAAATTAAAATAGATACAAACATTAAACCTTCTAATGTTTTAAGTAGAGGTTGGTTAACTTCAGGGGGTGACTTCTGCCTGGAAATGAAGCACAGAAGTTCATAATCAACTTCTGTCTGGAAATGCATAGTTTCCACCTTAGATGACACTGGCGACATTCTCTCAACTTGCAGTGTGCGTTTTGTATGTTGCAGATGGTGTGATTTAAGCAACGTAGGAGCACAATGGTGCGGTATTCATTCCAGGAACAACTGAGATGGTGTTCATATATGGCCAAGCAGGTGGAAACGGTCGAGAGGCAGCACGGATGTACTGAGCCACGTACCCTGATAGCACCATCCACATCACGCAACATTTGGAGCCATTTTTCCGCGTTTGTGTGAGCATGGGTCCTTTTACACAAACGAACGTACAGGGGGGCCGCGGACTATGCGTACACCAAATGTGGAGGAACAGTTCTCCATGATATTGAGAACAATCCTGATACAAGTTCCAGGCAATTGGCCCGCCAACATGGTGTAAACCAACAGAAAGGTTATCTGTATCCTACATGACAACCGCAATTATCCCTATCTTTCCAACGAGTGCAAGGATTATCACCAGCGGATTTTCGTCCACGGGAAAGATTCTGTCGCTGGTTTGTGCAACAGAACATAACCATTATGGAATTTTTGTCTTCAGTCCTCTTCACGAGACCTTAGGTAGAGATGGCATCATTAACCTGCATAATCATTATCTGCGTGCTACAGAAAATCCTCATAGAATGGTTAAGGCTTCTCATCAGCAACCGTTCACCATCAATGTTTGGGTAGGGATTATTGATAACCGCCTATTCGGATCAGTTCTTCTTCCTTAACGCCTGAGCGGAGAAACGTATCTGAACTTCATGCAACGTTGGCAATACGACAGGCAATAATACTCCAGCACGATGGAAGGCCAGCCCACATCCGCATTAATGTACACCGACACCTCAGCATTTTCCCCAGACTTGAATAGGACACGAAGGCGCTGTTGCATGGTCTGCTCGATCATCGGACTTAAACCGTCTGGATTTTTACTTTTGTGGGTGTTTGAAAATTATTGTGCACGGTGAGAATGTTCCTGATGTTCAGACTCAACAGCGCTTTCGGACACAGCCAAGAACATTCCAACGAGTGAGGCAATCCATGATGCGAGGTGTGATTGCGTCGCATGGAGGCAACTTTGAACATCTGTTGTGACAAGGATGGGATTCAGGCCATGTTCTGTGTCACAGGGCTCTTTGATGTCGTTCTTCAGTGCAATCTACCGTGGAAACTATGCATTTCCGGATGCAAGGTTATATGAACTTTTGTGCTCAATTTACAGTCACGAATCATCCCCTTTTGTTTTGTTTGTCGGTGAACTAAAATTTATGTATTTATTAGTAGGTATACTTTACCTAACTCACTAAATTATTAAACAAAATGTTAGTTTACAAAAAACTACACTCTATTTTAGATACCTTTTAAAAAAAATTAAATGAAATCAGGATCAGTTGCTTTGCAAAAATTACTAGTTTCTTAATGTTTGCAGTTTTATTGTGGTTTTTCTTCCACTATAGCTTATGCAGGAAATCTGAATTTTCGTAACAAGAGCTGGAAAGTTCTTCTGGTACTGTAAACAATTCTGAAATTATCATCGATTTGAAGCGACAGACGAGAAACTAAATATGAATGATAATTGACACCTTTCTATGCACAGCTTTGATTGAAGTGGAATAGAGTGACCTTAATTCATTTTTGTGTAACACGTAACAGAATCTCTCTATACTTTCTCTACTGCTTACCTACACTAGACAGAGCACGTATTGCATTCCACCCAAAATTTGATACTGGGATTTCATCGGAAATACAGATTTTAGATCCTCTGAATCCCCAAAAAGGTATTTTTTTTAAAAAAAAGACTCGTTTGTGTGTCTGTGTGTATGTCGATGGACAGCATAACTCAAAAAAGCTGTGTTACATTCACGTAGCTTTTTCTATCCCCTATCGTTTATACAAACTATACTTGCAAAGGTTTATTTTTCTATCACTTCATTTTAATCCAAATAACCCTAAGCAGAAATAGCTATATTACACATTTCGTTATAGATACAAAGGGAACAGCAATAGTCAAATGTTTAAGAACTGAATACTATATGCTGGCCTTAAAATTCCGTTCTGCTTCCATGCAACCGTGAGAACAACTGAAAATCAATCGGACTGAAAAAGAATGACAAAGTATTGGTTAAATCGAACAATTAATAACGACGTCTAGGAAATGAATGATGCCTCAAAGAAAAGTTATTTAAACTTGTGTGTTTTAAAGAGCTCTAAATTTTTTGTGTAGTGCGTTTTCGTCTCTCGCTTAACGTTTATCGATTATACAAGATTCTACAAAATTCCTTCCGAATAACAGCACTTCTCAGGTTATTCCAAGAAAATTCAAAATATACATTTTAATTGTAACGTAAACATCTTTAAACTATGGTATTTTAAACAAAATATTTACAACCAGTTTTTTAGAAAATAAAAGTTTTCAAAAATTTTGCATGTAAAGTGTATTTTGGGGCAGAGGAATTTCCTGTAAAATCTTCGTTTTGCATCTTTGGAAGTTACTGAACCCAAATATCAAGTTTAGTATTTATCCAAATTTTACTTTTTGAGTTATGCTGTTCACACACGCGCGCGTGCGCTAATCTTTTTCTAAAACAGCTTTTGTTTTAATTCGGAGGCCTCCATGATTTCCGGTATAGAATTTTTGGTTGGAATGTAATACTGTATGTACTTCTATGTACGTGGTATTTAAGTTCAACGCCTTCAAAGGATACGACACAAGGTTTTCAATTAAATCCGCCACAACGAACTTCCCATTTCATGTTTTTTTTCCCTCAAAAACGGCCCTAACGATTTTCATTATAATGCCACATATTCACGGTATTTGCATGGGAATCAAAATGTAACAGGTGCTTTGAGTTTTCTGGGAATAGCCTAAAAGTCCTCTTCATTCTGAATGACTTTTGTATAATTGGTAAACCCTAAGGTATAGACAAAATCTTATTATAAAAATATTCAGATGTCGTTAAAGCATATAATTGTATCAAATGCACTATTTTGTGGGCGTTAACCATATTTGTTATTGGTTTCAGTTTTGAAATATGTACTTTGACATTTTTCAGGTTGTAAGTCGTTTTTTCTCATTCTCTTGCAAGGCCCATGGAATTTCAAATCCATCACATAGCTATTCACATTTAGAAAATCTTACCATCGCTTTAGGCTATTCTAATATTCTTATACCTACAAAGAAATGTGTAACTGTGCAACAAATGTCTATTTCGATAAACAGGAAGTTAGGAATCGTTTGTAAAAGACAGTAGATAAAGTAATGTGAATGCGTCAGATTAGAATGTTTTTAAAACTCTAATACAGTTTTAATTTTACTGTCATATGAGAATTATTTTTCAAAAATGAGTTTAATTCATACTTTTTTAGAATCAGTAAATGAAAGTTCCTTTATTTTTCTCCAGCATAAATTATTTTCGATGCTCAAGAGGAGAGACAAAGCGTATAAATCAGTACCGAGAGTATCATTTTAGAAAATGCTCAAGAGAGGACATTATATGACATATGCTTATCCAGCTGCTATTCACAAACGACCTAAGTATATCCACCCTTAGACAGCCATTGACCAGTATCATAAGAGAAAGAAATTATCTGTATTTATGCTTGGCTCATAAAAGTGGTAAAGGAATCACAACCGTTAGATAATGCTGAACGAGTATGACACAATTGTAGACAGAAAGTATAAAAAACATTCATTATTCATTACTTTTGTTATTTTTGTCGTAAATTTTGTGGCAGTAATTTGTATCACAATAATGTAAATGCCAGAGTGATTGTAGTGTAAATAAGTATTATTGTATGACATTGATTTGAGATGTTTGTTAATTACATGAATTTTTAGGAAATAAGTTTACACGACCTCACTAAAACTGACAATAAGAGCGGATAACAATGAGCGAGGGGGTGAGTTGAATATTAATTAGAAGAGACAAACAAATGACGTCAGATCGGCGCGCTTTTCTTAGAAATAGCGGGAATATTTTCCCTAGAGCATTTGTGTTCGTAATTTTGATTGGATATAAAAAATAGACGCTAATGTTGGCGCGTTTTATTATCTCAGCTCGGTTATAATCTTTAGGCATATTGGGGTGTGGGAGTATAAAAAAGCTAAAGCCAGAGGCAGATTTCGTCAGTCCAACAGAAGCATTCGCGTGTAATACGTCGATCAGTTCAACATAAGTATTCGTGAGTTATACGTCGCGTAGCATACATAAAGTACACGTTACGCAATTCTACAGAATCTCTCGCGTCTTAAAGTTTGTTATAAATGTGAAACACGCGAATTAATAATGTGAAGTAAATAAGTGATTATAGTGATGTTAGAAAATGTAACAGTTTCAGTCTGGCGTGTATCAAGAGTCAATATGTGAACTTAATTAATGGTGACGGTAATAAAAGTGTAAAAACAAATTCTTTTATCAGTGTTATCTTTGAGTAACAAATCCTTTCCGTTTACACACCTTGTTCAAGAGATGTGCTCGACCGAGAAACAATAGCTAGCCGGAGGACAATGAACCCAACATTCAAAGTAGTAAAACAATAACAGGCGCTCAGAAATAAGATAACACGAAGTGACCGCGACAAATTGGCTTCCATGCGTGGTGCAGATAAACATGAAGCATCTTCCTATTACTACAAATATACCACTTCAATTTTGTCTAAATTTTACCTGTAAGAGGTTTCAGCCAGATTTTTCAGATCTCTGGACTACTACTGCGTACATTTCTCAGTGCTCTTAGAAATTGGAAGTTCAGACATAACTGAACTTTAATACATTTGAGGATAAAATTACGGAACCCCTCTTCAAAAGCGGACGAGTCCAAATCTGGTAAAAAGTTTTAGAAAAAATCTGGACAGGTTTTATACACATGCGTGTATTTTACAGTCTCATTAATTTCAGAAGTACAGTGATATTTTAATATAATTTTGACTATAATTACTGTTTTCTTTTATTTATGTTTCTGTTTTTGTGCTTTTTAAAGGAGTGTTATCGCTAGACATTGTTTTTATACATGTAAAGCCTACTTATTTTATAGGTAGACATGAGGTCGTTGGTTTTCTAATATCTCTACTTCTGATGCCATATAATCAATGATCCTATGCGTAACTATTATATATTTCAGGGTATTTACTTAAGTTTTATTTCTTTGTCTAAATGCGAGATTGCCTAGTGTTAATAACACAAACATCTTATGTGTTACAACCACATGACTTTCTAAACTCTTGTACAAAATATTTTTACAAACGTTTGTTATCCGACTACTTCATGTTTATCGAGATAAACGTGTATAAACTATCTAACTGCTAATTTTCTTGTAGAGCTGCAAGGGTAATATGGTAGGCTTTAAGGGATAGTCAAATCTTTTCAGAGCTAGTTGATATGTGAGCATTCCAGTCTCTTTTTATGTCCAAGACATAAAGAAACAAAAAAAAATACAAGTAACTAATTTCCATTTGAGAAGTATTATAACTATTGAAAAATTCAAACAAATAACAAGCAATATCTCGGAAATAGTTCACTGGACATAAATATGTGTAGGATATGAATTGTGTGCTTTAACGATCTCTACATTTTTGTGTAGAAAACTTTTATCTACCTCTTACTGTTTACCAGTTATGCAATAGCTATTCACAATTAAGAGTACTTTTGGGGACATTCCCAGAAAATCCAAGATATAGATTTCGTTTGTTATGAAAATATCTTAAGAATATGATATTTTAAACAAAATCGTTAGAGCAATATTTGACAAAATAACATTTTCGAAAAATGTTCAATGTAAAGGGTAATATGGGGTGGGGGATTTTCTTGAAAGTCTACGTGTCGCAACTTTGAAAGATACTGAATCTAAATAACAACTTTGGTATTTATCCGACTTTTCGTTTTTTATTATGCTGTTCACAGACAGATACGTACACGGCCATATTTCCCAAAATGCTTTTTCACTACCAGTGAAATCTCGGTATCGAATTTTTGGGTAGAGTGCAATACTTCCCCTACTTACTATATGTAGTAAAGAATATAAAAATACATAAATAATATATAGCGAATTTGCATTAAAAACTGAACTGGCCCAAATCTTGACAGCCGGAATAAATACATTGAATATTTTTATTACTCCAACTGAGGAATCTACATGAAAAATTTATAACCGTAGCTTTTCTGGAATAAGGCTATGTTTTAATGTCTGTGCAATAAATATCTCTATTTAATTGTTAGTGCATTAATGTTCCCTATTCCTGAGAATCGCTTTCACACCGCAAATTTACATTACTTTTATAATTTTTCTTTGTTTATGATGCATAGCGTTTTCTGTACTGACACTGTCTTCCAAACCAAATTTTGACTTCTCAAATGAAATAACCCAGTTCCGAAGCTTCATCCTTGTATATGCTGCAACTGAATATGCAGATATTGGAAAGGTGTTTACTAAATTGACAATAGCTGAGAGGTCTGGAAGCCGTTCTCTTGATCATACTGTCATGGGAATACCGGAGTTTGTCTTTAGGCTGCCACAACTTGAGAAACAGCAGCACATCGCTCTCAGCTGACAGTTCTAGACTGGTCAGTCAATCAACAAACTCTATTGAGGTGCACTGCAATCGACATCCACGCCAGAAGGGTTTTCTATCACTCCAAATTCACTGCATGTCCCAACAGACATTATGTGGTATTGGCTGTAACGAACATAACCAAACTAACACAGGACTATTTCATTAAGGGATGTTTTTTTCATTTAACCTAAAGGGAGTGGGTTAGAATATACTGATCAACAAAATCCATGAAAAAATCTCCTTGGTAACGCTAGTTATTATATTTACAGCGTGCATAAGCAGGAAGAAGGAGCTATTAACCTCTCAACATATATCACCTCGAGGAAAGGTTGTTCCATAACAAATGTTTAATATACTTGTGTTGTTGAATTACAAGAGGCGGCATTCCATAATCCATAAACTTAAAACACTCCACATTGGCAACATATGTCTTTCAAATACAATCCTTTCAGAAACATACAACAGAAGAATTGCATTACAAAGGTCATTCAGAAAGTTTCTAGCAACACATTTACAAGTTAATGCCAAAATAAATTCACATACACAGCGGATTAAGGAATAAATCTGATATGTTGCGCCCACATCGCTTTCTCTACTCTTGTTCAAACTACTTTTGCAAACTGTTATTCTCCATCTACTTCATCTTAATCGAGATAAACTTTTGTACAAACTTATTGCTAATTTTCTTCTAGGTGCAAAGGGAATATGGTAGGCTTTAAGCGATAGTCAAATATTTTAAGAGGTGATCGCTGTATGGAGCATTCCATTCTCTTTGCATGTCTATGACATAAATTCTGAGGTTTAACGAGATCTTGTGAATAACATTTTGTGTATCTATTACGGCTTACTAGTTATGCAAGTCATTCAGAATGAAGAGGACATTATATTCCCAGAAAATTCAAAATATACATTTCATTTGCATTGAAGATATCTTAAACGTGTGATAATTTAATCAAAATTGTTAGTACTTTTTGAGAAAATCAAAATTTTCGAAGAATGTTCTATGTAAAGGGTAGTCTGGAGTGAAGGATTTTTCTTGAAAATTTTCATGTCACATCTTTGCATAGTACTCAACTAAAATACCAAGTTTGATGTTGATACGAGTTCTCGTTTTTGAGTTATGTTGTTCACAGACAGAAAAATAGACACAGACACACACACCAATCTTTTTCTAAAAATGCTTTTTTTTTAATTCAGGGGGCCTCAAGTCTGTATTTCTGTGGAAATCTTGATATCAAATTTTTGGATGAATACAACAATCCCCTACTTACCGTACGTGGTAGAGAAAGTAAAAATGTGGTGCGTTGCATTCATGTAATTTTCTCTACTCATTCTTCTACAACTACTTAATAGATACAAACGCCTATTCCTCTATCTATTCTTGTTACTCAGATAAATTTCAGCATATATTTATAATTTACGTTGTACGTATAAAAAGGGTAGAGCAGGCTAAAGCGTTAGTGAGATTTTTAAAAAGCTGGTCGTTACGTGTTGGCTATGAAATTCCATTCTCTTTGCATGACCACGAGAAAAAACGAAAGCGACTTACCACTTGAAAATTATAAACATTTCAAAAAACAAACTAATAATCAAGAGTATCTCAAAATAGTCTTTGTCGTTTCTAACGCTCCCCAAATGGCCTATGACCTTTGGGGTTAGCTCAATCCACCAAGCGATGACTAGACGCATTTCAGAGTTTGAGCTCCTAGCGTGCCTCCGATGGTAGGGTGATAGTGATGATGGCAGTGGAATGAGAGGACTAACAGCTTTCACCGTGAACTTCGAACCATCAAAAATTTCGAAGTGATCGGCGTTTGACGATTGGTGGTCTAGCTGATGAATTCCCGAATGTTGCTCGAACCTCACTTTACAGGATTGTCACTGAACAGCTTGGATATCGGAAACTTTGTGCGATGTGGGTGTCAAAACTTTGGGCCTTGGAAAGCCTTCACATGAGCAATCCAGAAGTGAAGATGTGGATAGGGCCGACTTAAAATCACCACCCCAGAGCCGAGAACCGAACCTGGGTCCACACTACCAGAGCAGGAAACGAAGCCACTGTGCTGCCTTGGTGCCCTCAAAACTGGTTAAAGGAAAAAAAGTCATTTGACATACATTGTGTATTTTAACGAGATCTATACTTTTGTGTATTTTTACGGTTTTCCAATTACACATACTTCATTCAGAATGAAGAGGACTTCAAAAGAACACCTTCAGAAATTTCAAGGTATATATTTTATTCATAACGCAAACATCATAGATATTTTATTTAGATATTTTAAGACAATGAAAATAACATGTGTAAGATACTTTGGGGTGGGTGATTTGCTAGATAGTCTCATGCTTAAAAAATAATGAAGTTAAATACCAAATATGGTATTTAGTTGACCTTTGAATTTTAACCGCTACTGTTCACAGACAGACAGGAAATCTCGTCAATTTTTTGGGTGGAATGCAATACTTTTCACTTGCTACAAGTAAGTAATAGATAGGGTAAAATGTAAAGTAAAAGGGAAGAAATTATCCATATAATCATACTTAGAGATTCTACGTTCGCTTCTACCCTGGCAGACGCGCTTCAGCTCCAATCCACCGCGCTGTCAGGAGCGAGATGGATTTTGGAGATTTATGGTATTGATTCAAGTTAATAATGCAATAGTAGAGTGCGATGGTATAAGAAAACAGAAGCTATCCTTTTGTGACTAGGCTCCCTACCCAGGTAATACGGATCTTCCTTCCCCTCATACTGTAATCATCCAATTAGTTGCCATCTTCTTCTAGGTGCGGTAGTTCATTCTGATTTAACCTGGTCTATAGTATGCGTTCCCTGCTTAAGGTTGAAGCGAAAAGCCCATGGGATAACTAAACGATAAGAGCTTACTGTCATCATGTGGCATTCCCCAAAGGACTGGCACTATAAATAACCTAATTCAAGTGACCTTTTCCTTGTGTTTTGTTTGTATCTTTTGATAGTATATCTCAAAAAGACTCTTCAAATTATTATCTAAAACCTAAGAAGGTTTCTTAGCGCCTTACTCTGTCTCTGGTCATCCTATTCTACTTCGCACAATTCTCATATTTTACTTAATACAGAATGTCTTCTTAGTCCCTCTTTTGATAATTTGCTCTTTAGATTGTGGCTCAAGGATCTTTTCTCCATTTTGCTTTACACATTTATGTGGTACACTATTTTTACTTTCTCTACTACGTATAGTAAGTAGCGGAAGTATTGTATTCCACCCAAAAATTCGATACTGAGATTTCACCGGAAATATATGTTTTGAGACCCCCTGAATCCAAAAAAAGCATTTCTGGAAACATGTCCGTGTGTGTGTCTGTGTGAGAATAGCATAACTCAGAAACGAACAGTCGGATAAACACCAAACTTTGTATTTAGGTTCAGTATCTTCCAGAGATGCGACACGAAGGTTTTCAAGAAAATCCCCCACCCCAGATTACCCTTTACATGGAACATTTTTCGAAAAGTTTAATTTTCTCAAAAATGCCTCTAACGATTTTGATTAAAATATCATATGTTTAAGATATTTTCATGGCAAATAAAATGTATATCTCTAATTTTCTGGGAATGTCTCCAAAAGTGCTCTCCATTGTGAACGACTTTTGCATAACTGGTAAACCATAAGAGATAGACAAAATTTTACTGCACAAAAATGTAGATCGCGTTAAAATACACAATTCATGTCGTATACATTTTTTTGTAGAGTGAACTATTTTCGAGATATTGCTTGTTATTCCCTTAAATTTTCCAATACTTATACTTCTTCTCAAATTCGTTATTCATTTCTTTTTATGTCCTGGACATGCAAAGAGATTGGAATGCGCCACATAGCAACCAACGCTTAAAGATTTGACTATCGCTTATAACTTACCATATTCCCCTTGCATCTACAAGAAAATTAGCAACAAGATTGACATCTCGATATCTCGATTAACATGAAGCATATGGAGAATAAACGTTTGTAAAAATAGTTTGCACAAGAGTAGAGAAAGTCCTGTGAGTGTAGCACATCAGATTTCTTACCCTTATCTACTATTTGGGAGATGCGTGATTCAAATCCCAGCTATGGCATTGAATTCTTCAGTCCTCTGATTATACCTTTTCCAATTTTTCTTACACATGTCAGTATGTAAAAACAATTAATTTATTAATTCACTTGATACAGGGTAAACTAAAGAAACCCGGGACTTATGGCACTAAACGGCATTGTAAGTTCGTCATTGCGGTCTGTTATTTCAAAACAATTTGTGATCTCCTTGTAGTTTACCGCAAAAATGTGAGTCAGCTGGAGAATTTAATGTCCTGTCTGCATGTTGTCGTGGTAGTTCAGTGGTTAAAACAACCGGATAGAAACAAGGAGATCCAGATCCGTTCAAATCCCGGCTATAGCATTGAACTTTTCAGTCCTCTGATTCTACTATTCCAATCGTGTCCTACACACATGCCAGTGTGGAAGAACAATTAATTTATCTACTATTTAACTATATTAATTAGAGAAAGTATTGCATTCCGCCCAAAATTAATTAATATTGAAATTTCACTGGAAATATAGGTTTTAAGGTGCTTGAAGGCATTTTCAGAAAAAGGTTCGTGTATATGTTTGTAAGAACACCACTTCTAAGAAAGGAAAGCTTGATTAAATGTATTCTTCATCTTCGTCTGCAAAACGTTTCAGCTCGTTCACCTGTTGCTCTTACCACTTTGTCCTGGTTCGTCCTTCTGGATGGTAGGAATACCTAGGTTCCGCAATTCTATTTAAATGTCTTTTCTAGTTTGTTCTATATTTACTATTGTGTTATTTAATTTTGCTACGTAAAGTTGTATCATATCATTGTTTTGTTTTGTCTCGTATAAGCGGTACTTAATTTTTACCTACCTGTTTCAAGGATGCCATAAGAATTTTTAAGAATATTCCCCACCCCAACTACATTTTACATGGAAAAGTTTTATTGATTATTATTTTCTAAAAAATGCCTCTAAAGCTTTTGATTAAAATAGCATATTTTAAGATAATTGCATTAAAAATAAATGTATATCTTGCGTTTTTGGCAAATAGACTCTGAACTTCTCTTCCTTCTGAATTACTATTGCATAATTGAACTGAAAGAGATAGTAAAAAGCTTGCTGCGCAAAAATATATATCTCGTTATAACACACAATTTTGTAAATATTTTGTGGCTTTTCCCATTTCCGAGATAAACTGTATTGGTTTGAATTGTGAAGAACGAAATATCACAGTCATCAAATAGCGACCCGCTTTTGAAAGATTTGACTGTTGCTTAAGTTTACTGTATTCCCCGTATTCCTAAAAAGAAAGTGTAATAAAGCGAGTCTATAAATGTTTACTTCGATTTACTTAAAGTATGCATAAAATAAATCTTTGTAAGAATATAATTAATTGTTTTTCCACATAAGTCTATGTTGGACAAGTTTAGAAAGGTAGAATCAGACAACTGAAAAATTCAATGCCATAACCGGAATTTGAACCACGGATCTCTCGAATTCCATCCGGTTGCTCTGTCCACTGAGTTACCATGGCAACATGCCGGTACGATATTTAATCCCCCAACTGATTCGCATTTTTCCCGGTAAACCACAAGGAGATCTCAAATTGCATTGAGATGACATAGCACAATGGCGGCTTACAATGCATTGGCATGTAAGTCGCCATTGCCTGCCAAAGAATCGACCCTGAATCCTAAAACTGGATTATTTAACGTAACATTCTGGCTAAGCTCAGCAGAACTTCACGGCCTGGGGGACTGACCTGAGCCCAATCAGCAAAATTGCGGGCACTCGCTCGCCCGCCCGAGAGTAAATCCTCTATGACACAGCGACTTCCGCGTAGGTAAGTTGGGTTCCTGAACTCTCGTCTCAACATGTAAAATCCTTTCCATTTCACCTTTTACGTAATCTAAACCTTGAATAACTAGAAACTTACCGCAAATGCACCGTGATAATATCCGGGACTGCAGCTCTATAGAACTTGTTGAGGGTTTTTACTTGATTTATGTGGCCCAGAAGTACTACAAGGTGGTTTGAGGGGATTGGTTTTTGTACGAGCGTAAAATCGCACCCTGCATGTTACTGACCATAGAGGCTCCCGTTTCTTCCCGCTCAGGCACTTGTGAGCGTATTCAGTCTTGTCTAAGGACTACAAGAGAGATGAGTGAACAGAAAGTGTCGGTTAGCATGGAACAACATATTATTATAAAATTTCTTAGTGCAGAAGAGGTCCAACCATCGGAAATTCTTCAGAGGCTCGAAATACATTTTGGAGAAGCATGTCTCTCGAGAACTCGAATATTCGAATGGTGTAAAGCCTTCAGAAAGAAAGAGAGAGAGAGAGTGGAGAACACGCCGCATAATCGTCGACCGCGAACATCAATCACCCCATCCAATTGTGACGTGCGACGTGTTCAGACGGGATAACACATATTACTCCAACATTTTGTTGGGAGAAGTAAAAAATAATCTCCGATCCAAGAGGAAAACAGGAGGAAAGCGGATTTTCTTCCTTCTAAACAATGTGAGGCCTCACACTTCCACACTGGCAGAAAAACTATGGAAACCATCAGAAAGCTAAAGTGAGACCTCCTTCTCACTTTTGTTTGTTTGCTTCTTTTTGTTTTTGTGAGACTTAAAAAAATGTGCGGTTTGAGGATAACAAGGCAGTGATCGCATTTATTCAAGAATGGGTGCGCACTCAACCCCAAATCTTTTGGGAAAAGGTAATAAAACAGTTGCCAAAACGCTGGAAAAATGTATAGAAACCATGGGAACTACTTTGGAGGATAACATATAACACTGGTCAGTTTTCATTTCAGTGTTTTCCAAAAAAAAAGAAAAATCACGTTCATATTTGAACCACTTTGTAATTTGTTTCTCTAGGAGTAGTCTAGGGTCCACCTTATTTCAAGTATTTTTTGAGGAGTTTGTAGTTGTGAGACGGTCAGACTGCCATTGTGGACCCTTGTATACTTGCTCTGAAGTTCTCTATTAATGCTTCCGTTCTGAACTACTACCTCCGTTGTTCTCTATCGTTCTTCGCTAGAGATGCTGACGTGAGTAGCCTTGTTAATTATTCTGCTCTACTCCGAGAAGTCTTGGAGTCAGGGTTCGATTCAGGATGACAGGGATTAGGAAATAGTTAGGGGATGATTTTCTGGTAGAGCTGAGGTTGTAATTTTCAGGGTGGTAACACTGCCTTGACAGTCTTAATAACACGGCGGCTAAACTGAACTATTCTTTTATTTCAAAAGATTCTTTTTCGTCGACCGCCACCTACGTTCATCAGTCACTTTCATTCCTTAAGGTTTGCAAAGTCGCGAACTTATGAGTTGATATATTTTCGACACTTACTGTGCATTCGTCTGATCTTTGCGCGTGGTTTAAGAAACGCATCTTTTGATGAACTCTCTACACGCTCACTTGTAGGTTCGCGGTTTAAGACCGTGACAAACTTAACCATATTTATCAATAAACAATAACTTGCCTCCTTGGGAGAATATAACGGTCTTAACTTATCGCCTTGTTCGTTTCTCGCCGAGTGAACTTATCGCTAGTGTTTCACCCACCTGTCAACCTATATCACAATACTTTGTGCCACTGTCAAAAATCTCTCCCAGTTTTCGTATATTTCATGCCGTTTTGCATTCAAACCGCATCACGTTACATGCATTCAATTTTCATTTGTTAACATTTTATCTCATGATTTTTCTGACTGGTCATCCCCACTTCGGCAACTCTCACGCTTAATTCTGACAACGTATTTTAAGACAGAAACCTTCCCATGCGTCTTCTTAGATGGACGATTAAACACGTCCAATTTCTGTCCGTGCTAAGCTTATGATCTTTTGTTTCTGTCATGTCCGAGTCCGAGACCAACAGCTAGGCCTCTATGTAACCCTATGCTATTTCCCATGAAGTAGGTATGTCTATTCCTGTCACTTCGCTTGGGAACATAATTTCGCTTTCTTTTTCTTGGCAAACATATTTACTCAAGTATTTACAAGTCTACATATTCAATTCCTATTTTACTAGATTTAGTTTATTCAGCTTTAATATCCTTTTAACTGATTACTCCTTATAAATCTTGCTAGCTTCATTAGCCAGCTGGAGAACTGATGAATGAACAAGGAACTTGTGTTTTCAAAAAAGACGGTGAATGATTTCAGGTTCGTAATCGAGACTTGAAAGAATAGATCTGCATTTGCTTTCTTGTTAGATAATATATTCCTCCAGCTACTTGTTTGCTGAAGAACATGGTTGAACTATAAAATATGCGTTATTCTCGCGACAGGCGACACATTCTTTCGCTTTACGGTACTTATTGCAGCGTTTGACGGGCATTTAGTAATTACCGGCACTACTCCTCTGTAATGAAAACTTTGCTTTCATGCTGATCCGCGTTAGTAATTCATTTCACTAATGCACTTTTGCGCGGCAGCTTACTGTTACGTTCAACATAGTGGTTCGCTAAAACCTGACGTAAGAGTGACGTGACTTGACCTAAAATTTTCTCTATTTATAAACATTCTTGATTTTCTTATGTCGCTTCTCTATTTTATCCGCATTAGTTGACTTTTTTATCGCATTATAAATTTGTATAGACCTTTAAAAACTTTCCAGATTTCTGGAAAGTTTCGTCGTCTTTTACACCTACTAGCGACCCAAAAAGTTAACATAAATGGACAAGTGTATTTTCTCTAGATACGACGGAAAGACCGCTGGTGTCATAAACAGTAATTTTCGTCTCGAAATGCCATTTTCCAGCTAAGAATGTTTTATCCAACTATGCTCTTCTCCACTGCCCGAAATGTTATAATGATAAAAATGTATTATTTTCAGGTATCATACTCAAAATATAAATTTCATACAGACACCAATTAAGCCTTACTAATTTACTGTACATTATAAAATTATTTCGGGACAGGAGACCTGTTACTGCATCAGTTACCATAATGATTTGCGCAAATCTTAGGATAGATAATCTTCTTTCTTATATATTGATCCTCCTTTCTGTCTGAATATAGTTTGTTGAACTTTTTTTTTCTTTTCTTGCAACTTTAGCAAGTTATTGCTGTATCGCATTTCGTTGTCTACTTGTATCCTAGATATCTGAACTTCATTTCTTAGAGAACCTGACAATGAAGATGTCGTATGTCTGTCTTAAAGTTTCGGTTGAATTCTGTTTTGAGATTCTGGTTTACTACTGAGTATTTGAGGCAGTATTTTTAACACTTAAATGATTTCAGTCTAATTATATAATATATAAATTCAATAACAGCCCGCCTTAAAGCAATATGTGTATGTAACAATATATAAAAAGTGTACATTACAGTCATTGTATATGTTTATGTTATTGTATACATGTGTAATAATGCTAAGTGAATGTATTACATAATTTAATAATGTAGGAGCTGTGAGAATAATAGGTTAACAGTAACTAACAATGAGGTACCAATGAGGTAACCTTGAGGCAATAATGAATTTGAAAGTTTAACAATACTACTTGTAATTCTTGGAAGTAATAATGTAATTTTTGTGACAGTTTATAAAATAGCCAATCAACAACCAGAAAATGCTTTAGTTAAGTGAAGGTATTCTTTTGGAGTAGGATTAGCCAATCAGAACCTGAAATATAGCAAAATTTACAAATTCAGAAGTCAGTTGCTTGTAGACAGTATTCCTAACCGGACGCGACATGCATCCTCGAGAAGTTTAATACGTATTCAGTGTGAGACGAAAAATAGTTTGCGTGTTAAAAAGTGCAAGTAATTAATAATAAAATCTCACAGCTCTCTCTCTCTCTCTCTCTCTCTCTCTCTCTCTATATATATATATATATATGTATATATATCAGTGAAGTGTTATCTAAATCGTGTCAAGCATTAACAAAAGGAGTGAAGTATCTGTGTAAGCCTACATTCTTCACTCGCACCACTCCCTGCTAAGACATTCATGTCTCTAATATATATATATATATATATATATATATATATATATACTGACGCAGCCGAGGCAAACATAAATATATAATATTTAATGAAACAATAAAAATTACAAAGTTAATATTTTTTAAACATGTTTTTGTGGGCAAAGGCCACCGGAAAGTACATTTAGGGCGAAGGCTACCGGAAACTTTTTACCATACGTGCGGTTGCAACTACTTCAAGTTCGGCTCTCCAACATAAGAACTACAATACAACTCCTACTTCAAATCGGCTTTCCATACGTAGCAGCAAACCAACTTCTTCATTACTACTGAGTATTCCAGAGATTTAAAATGGACCTTGAGTTTTCCTGTTTCATTGTAAGTATGTTTGTTATTTTGCAAAGAATTCATAACTCGGACATTTTTTGCATTATCGCGAATGTTCTGTTCCTTGCTAGTACAAAGCGATGACACACATACGTTGTGCACATGTATTAAGACAAGGTAATGTTTTTCGTACGAATATCCCACATAATTTTTGGCAGATTAAGTGTGCTTTTATGCAGCCATTTCATTAGAAACTTACTGTGTAATTAAAGATTATTTTTATTTAACTCAGTCATACCAAATAAAAGGTTCAGAATATTTATGGCGATTTATTTTGTGTATGCTACATGAAAACATTTGAAGTATTGTTGCACATGCGAGAAAATATGGGGAAAGAGCTGGCGGTGACACCGCACATAGAAATCGATACAGGGCTATTCTGCATTTTACTGCTATACGCGCACTGTTAGGCGAACTGCACCAAGCATAAGGATGTCTTCCTTTGTTTAAAGCATTTCCAGGCTCTCTTGATAATGAATCACCACCCTTACCACCCTTGTTAAGAGATACTTGCTTTACCATATGTAACTGACGCAGCCGAGGCATAAATTATATAAAATCACAATTAATAAAACAAATCAAAATGCATTGCATATAAACCTTATTATTACACACACACGAACATTACTGCAAGATAGACAAACACTTATCACCGGGCTGAGGAATTTAGTAAGTAACCATCAGTTAGGATTGCACTGAGGTTTGGTGGCGAGAGAAGGTGGAAGGGCTTGTGACTTTGTAGTGCAGGCATGGGGTGCTTGAGCTCCGAGGGATCATAACAAACTGAAGAAGATAGTTGTTGTTTTTAAATGATTTGTACCACGCTTTGCGCCAATTTGGAGAAGTTTGTATTGAAGGAGTTGTATTATATTTCAACTGTTGGGGAACCGAACTTGAAATTCTTTGCAACCACACGTATAGTACCCACTTTCCGGTAGCCTTCGCCCTAGGTTTAAAAATATTATTAATTTTGTAATGTTGACTGTTTCTTTAAATATTATGTATTTATGTTTGCCTCGGCTGCGTCAGTATTTATTTTAGAGACATGGATGTCTTGGCAGGGTTGTGGTGCGACTTAACAATGTAGGCTTACACAGATTATAATTTTACTTCACTCCTTTTTATTAATTTTTGAAACGATTTAAATAACACTTCACTGATATATAACTGTGAAATTCTTTTATTAATTAATTGTTCTTTTTAACACGTAAAATTACTTTTTGTTTCACAAGAATACGTATTAAATCTCTGGAGGACGCATCTCGCGTCGGGTTACAAACACTGTCTGCAGGCAACTGAATTGATTTCAACCGTCTAAACTTGTAAATTTTTGTATTTAAGTCTCTGGCTATTCCTAATCCCATAGAATACCTTCATTTAACTAAAGCTTTTTCTGGTTATTGATTGGCTATTTTTATATACTGTCACTAAAATTACATTATTGATTCCAAGAATCACAACTAGTATTGTTAAACTTTTAAATTCATTATTACCTCAAGGTTACCTCATTGTTGCCTCATTGTTAGCAACTTTTAACCTATTATTCTCACAGCTCCTACATTATTAAATTACGTAATACATTCATATAACATTACTGAACATGTGTACAATAATATAAACATGTACAATGACTGTAATATACCTTTTATATATATTTATATATATATATTTATACATATATATTTATATATATATTTATATATATATATATATATATATATATAGTTGCATACACATATTGCTTTAAGGCGGGCTGTTATTGAATTATATATTATATAGTTAGACTGAAATCATTTAAGTGTTATAAATACTGCCTCAAAACCCACCCCTCCAATATCACCTTCCACACACCTGTCCTTGTAGACGCTTACTCGTCACCACGACTGACAACAAACTATACACAGTGACAGTTGGTGTAGTTCAGTAATGGGCACAATAAACTCCAAACTGCGATATCACTTAAGTAAAAGTTGGGAGAAGTATTGCTGCTGTATTCAGGATGGAAACGAAGCTGCTTGTTTATTGTGTAAATTGATAAACTTACAGGTATGATTGGAAACATTTAGTCATATTGTCAGAGGAACATATTCATGGTACATACTTTTGACGTATAGTAGGTAATGTGAAGCAAATTAATACCCATACATTAAATATAATAATGTAAATTTCGCTTTTATTTGAAAACGAGTTGATAGGATGACAACGTTTGGGTAATCTATAGCAATAGATACTCCAAAAACATAGTAGTCACCACTTTCAGAAACTTTAGTGCCTGCTAGTTTCCGGATATCAAAGCGTATTGCTGAGAAAATGAAGCAATCACTGATGGGGAAAACAGAGTGCATGATATTGGCTGCTGAAGATATTGCACCTCAAGTGGTAGATTCTTTCAGAAACATAAGCCTGTCACGTCGCATTGTCTCTGAGAGGGTAATCAAAATGAGCTGAAATTCATATCTTAAAATGGTTCTCTTTGATGCTGGATGAGACCACCGATATTGTAGGTAGATACTGCCCAATTGGCTGTGTTTATTACGGGGCAATGGTGACAGCCTCACTGTGCCAGAAGAACTGTTGGATTTAATACCACCTGAGGGGTCGCACTCGTGGAAATGACGTTTTTAATCTCTCCTACGCGGTGTAATAACATATAAGTTGATATTGGAAAAACTTGTATCTAGCCACGGATGGTGCCCCATCAATGTCAGGAACATACAATGGTTTTGTGAGTTTACTCATACATTTTTTTAAATGAGAAAGGTATTAATACAGATGATTTTAAAGCTGTTCACTTTATAATACACCGCGAGGTGTTATGTGCTCATCCTGCAAGCTTGGAAAACATAATGAACATAGTGATAAGGACTGTGAATCACATTAAGTCTAAATCGTTGCGTCATTGACAATTCATGAGGTTCTTCGAAGATGTTAGCTCTGAATATTTCGATCTTACTGTTACTGCAAGTACGGTTTTAGCGTTTAGATTGCGCGCTACTTCGTTGTGTTAATCTTACCTCGCAGTCGTTCTCGTCTCTGCGTCGTTGTAGGTGACGTCTTCAGGACTCAAATCGGCCTGAAATTCCCTACAGTAATTGTCAGGGTAGGATTGAGGGAGTGGTGACACCAGGATATTATCTTGAAAGAAACACCGTATTCACTTTTCTCACTCTTATGTGCTAGAAATCCGCAAGCTTCATTGACATTCTCTAACACGTGCGATTCTTTTTAGCACTGTCTTCCCACTATTGTCTCTTCGAACACTAAAGTTTGCTCCGGCTGGTTATTTAATATCTCGGTGCTCTATCGCCGTTGTTTAGTTTCGCGCCAACTTGAAATAGTCACTTGACTAACATTAACTCGTTTATGAGCTTGGATACAATTATATCGAAGAATACAGTTAGCACATTATATTCATTTTTCTACCTACATCACTTTATAATTACATAATTGCGCGGTACTTATCAAATTTCGGAACTTAGCGACCTTTACTGACCCAGAGTGCTACGTGTTACCTTAACGAAGAATCATGACTAACTGTCCCAAAACCAAGCTCGCATTCACATATATGAACGACTGCTCGCCTCCAAATTTTATACACACTCCCTATGTTTCCATTGGTTCTCGCACTTATTCTCTACGTTTATTGGTTCTCTGGTTGAAAATTCAAAGCCTAACTGTAAGAAATGTCCGTTGCCTCATAGCGTCTGTTTACTCTTAAAACTTGCCTCAAATCCACGAAGTACAAAAGAACGTTTCGAATTTTATGGCCCCATGCTCGCAAAACATAATGGAGGGTCTAAAATTAAGCTAGTTTTATTTTTGCCTAAATCTTGCATTTTTCTTACGCAATTACGCCTTTATTTATTTAACAATATTATTGAAGCTTAAAACATATTTACAGCTTCTGAAGGGATTTCGATTGATATAGGTTTTAATCCTATGGCTTTAAAATTATGGAAATTTATCAAATTGAATGTTAATTAATTATTAATAATTCCTAAACTATAATTATTATAGAGTTCCTTTTTATGCATTCTTAATCGGCGGAAATATTGCCACACGGTGGCTAAGTAGGGGTACCATGCTCTACAGTTTTTTAATTTACTCCAGGAAATTCGTAGCTTTTTAGAACAGGGAGGTTAATATTGGACATTTTAATGAATTGGTTGTACTATATTTTATACAGTATATTACCTATAAATAGTTCGTTTTATTCTCATGCATGCATTATTAGGTATATTTACAGGGGACCACTATCTCAGAAATATCGGATCCACAATGAATTTGTTATCTCTCCTTTTTAACAGATCTCTCACATTATCTCAATTAACTCAATATCCAACTGAAGATAAAGATCTAGGATGCAGTAAAGACATTTATGTCCAAATTACGTCTATGGATCCATCAACTTGCACAAAATGTCACGTGCCACTTTACATATTTAAATTCTATGGAAACTAAATCACCTCATCTTGAGGAAGTATTTTATATCATAACATGCTGTGAATGCCAGTGTGATTGTAGTGTAAATTAATATTATTGTATGTACAGGATTTTAGATGTTTGTTAGCCATAAGCATTGTTAGGAAACAAGTTTGCACGGCCTCACTGAAACTGACAATATAAGTAGGTAACAATAAACCGAGGGGGTGAGTTGTTTATCATTAAGAAGAGACAAACAAATGACGTCAGGGTAGCCTACCTTTCTCTAGAAATGGAGGGAATATCTTCCCTAGAGTATATATGTTAGTAGTAGTGATTGGCTGACAAAACAGGCGCTAATGTTGGCGCGATTTGGTAACCAATAGCAGCTCTATTAAAATGTTTAGGCATTTCGAGGTGAAGGAGTATATATTCTCGAGCCATAAGCAAGTTTCGCGCAGTTTCGAAGAATCATTCACGATGTGCATGTCATGTAGTCCTGAAGAATCTCTCGCGGGGTGCACATCGTAAAGTTAGTTACAAAATGTGAAGTACGCGAAGTAATTAATGCGCGGCAATTAAAGACGACTGTAGTTACATTCGTAAATATCACAGTTTCATTCAGGCGTGTATAAAGATTAAATATGTGAGTTATTAATTAAGTTTTACGGCAATAAAAGTGTATAACAAATTATTTTATCAGTGTTATCGTTTAGTAACAACTCCTTTCCGTTTACACGCCCTGCTCAGAAATACTTGCTTGACATACTAATAATAGCTTGCCGGAGGACAAATAACCCAAAGTTAAAAATAATAAAACAATAACAGGCGCTCAGCAAAATAAGATAACACCAGCCGAATCCCGCGACAATCTGTATACAAATTACATATTAATTCTGGACAATCTTTAAAGAAAGGTTCGGAGAGGTGTTATAGAACAGGACATACTACTTACTATTTTCTAATCCTTTGAATTTGAATGTAGTATAAGCTCCACTTCATTTACAATTGGAATTAATTGCATTACAAAAGGGTATTCGGGAAATATCAAGGAAAACGGGGCTTGGAGCTCGACCGGATGTTTCCAACAGACTTATACGCCAACTTGAGAGTTTGCAGGCTGCATTGTGGCAGTGTTTTGTTTCGACATGCTCGTTCATGCGAGCAACTGAAACTGAACTATTCTAGATCTCACATGCGCTCCAGATTAAACGATGACACCTTTGTCTCAATATTACGTCTCTCTACTAGTACTATCCAGCCTGACATAGATAACTTAGGGCCGGTTTCACCAACCGATGTTAAAAATACTCTAACATCCAGTTTGTTAACACGGTTTTGAAAGTTTAACATAAGGTTAACACTTTTGCGTTTCATCAAGCTTTTACAGCAAATTGTTAGCCAACATTTTGTTAACGTCAAAGATAACTGCGAACGCTAGCTTTGAGAAGGCGGTGGCCGAATTAGACTGCTTCTGAACGTACTCCGATGCACTTTTGTCTACGTATCGCCGCGCTCTCTGTGTCAGTAGCCGACAACTATTTATATTCATGGCAATGGCCATGAGGTGTTCCGGTTTTTTGAGGTTAGAATCACGATGTCAACTGAAATAAACGCTTCACGATTGAAACGCGTTAATTAACGTCTGTTTAATAAGTATAGATGTATTGAGTGTGAAAAAGCTGACTTTCTTACATTAAAGAATAAGATTGCAATCTGGGACAAAATCCGCGAGTAATTTAATTGGAATGAACGCGTTTCTCTTAAGTCCAGTAAGCAACTAAGTCAATTTTATGCTAACAAAGTGCAGCACCAGAAACGTTAGGTGCGAAGAGCGTTTAAGATGGTTTAAAACTGGTGGTGACGCTGCATTGATACTAAAGTGGACGAACATGTGTTATCACTGATTAATTAAGCAGACCCGAAAAAAATACTGTCTGCTTCTTGAAGCATTTGCTTTGGAAACCATACGGATAAACCACAAACGGTAGTTTCAGAAATTCCAACATTATCACAAGTAAATGAAAAATGTTAGTAGCATAAAATCTAAGTATCTAATTAACTTTTAGAAAAAAGACGCATGCATCCGTTGGTAGTATTATAATCTCTCGTATTTCCCATAAAACCATGCTCATGACCCCTTGAACTGTCTATATTGCTTTAAAAATGTCTTCTATTGCAGGCTTTCAAATTTATTATGATGTACGAGTACTCTTCTATTAGGAATGACATTCACAAATGCCAGTTGAAGCAAACGTGCATCAACAACTTCGTTTGCGGCAGCCATTTTCCAATTTCTAACATTTGTTAAACGCCTTAACACAGTGGTATCGGGATGTTAACTTAACACCGACTTTAACATATTGTTAACGTTAACATTGTTTGCTGAAACAGAATTTGTGTTAACTTCAGTGTTAAATCAGTTTAACATTATGTTACAATTTAGCATCTGTTGGTGAAACCGGCCCTTAGTGTAACGCAAACAGTTGCCCTTCAACAGTACAAAGTTAAACGCAATTTACGCACCACTTGCAGGTTGAAAGTGTGTGCTGCCACTGATACGTCGAGATGAGTGAAACAATCCTTCTAGTGCGATGGGAAGGACAATAGGACATACCACACCTTCGGAAACAGCTCCCAATCCCTGTTGTAGTGTTTTCTGTAAGTATGTTGTACAGCTTGTAGGCAGTACACTCTACTTCGTTAACAGGTAGACGAGAATTACGGAGTATTACAATGAAAACAATCTGATGTGTTACACTCACATGACTTTCTCTACTCTTGTACAAACTATTTTTACAAACGCTTATTCTCCATCTGCTTCATGTTAATCGAGATAAACATTTGCAAACTCTATCGTATTGCTAATTTTCTTGTAGATGTAAGGGGAATATATATTTACAAGGGCAATATAGAAATACAGTAGCCTTTAAGCATATAGAGCACCATTCCCTTTGCCACAGATTAATACTCTTTGCATATCCAAGACAAAAAAAATGAATAACGAATTCCCAATTGAGAAAATAAGTATTGAAAAATTTAAGGGAATAACAAGCAATATCTTCAAAATGGTTCACTCAACAAAAAAAATGTACATGACATAAATTGTGTATTTTAACACGATCTACATTTTTTGTGTAGTAAAATTGTGTCTATCGCTTAGGTTTACCAGTTATTCAAAAGTCGTTCACAATGAAGAATACTTTTGGAGACATTCCCAGAAAATTCAAGATATACATTTTATTTGTCATGAAAATATATTAAACATATGATATTTTAATCAAAATCGTTATAGCCATTTTTGAGAAAATTAAATTTTTCGAAAAATGTTCCATGTAAAGGGTAATCTGGGGTGAGGGAATTTTCTTGAAAACCTTCGTGTCGCATCTCTGAAAGAAACTGAACCTAATTACCAAGTTTGGTGTTTATCTGACTGTTCGTTTCTGAGTTATGCTGTTCACAGACAGACACACACACACACACACACACACACACGCACACGCACACGCACACGCACAGAGACTCACACGGACATTTCCAAAAATCCTTTTTTTGGATTCAGGGGTCTCAAAACATGTATTTCCGGCGAAATCTCGGTATCGAATTTTTGAGTGGAATACAATACTTCGCCTACTTACTATACGTAGAGAAAGTAAAAAACAATGTATACCTAGCTATTGATGATGTTCAGAAAAGTTACCTCATTATTTAATTAAAGCATTATTATACAGAAAACTGACTTACATTGTCACTTCTTTTACATCGAAAGCTGTAATTTTTTAAAGCAATATCCACTCTTATTAGCGTATGACACAGATCCTAGAAAAATTCTGATACATAGTTTGGGGTTGAGGAGATTGTAGTTCCACTTTCCTCGTTGTTTCTTTCTGACAATGTCATAGGTTCCATGTGTTTCATTGAATTGCAGGTTGTTTGACACGATGTTCTAAACGTCCTTGAGTTCTTGTGTTACATATGCTGGTTTCGCTATTTGTGCCTAAGTGTTTCATGCCAAATTTTGCTACAAACGACGCTTATTGTGATGTTATTTATGTATGAGCTCTCCTTTGCTTTGGACAGTTCTCCACTGGTCTATATATGCATCAAATAAATGGAACAGTCGCAGCGAAACCGTCTATTGATTGGAAAGGCGAATGTCCGTCACAGTACCTGACTTCACCTATACTCCGTTCGGTAACAGGATTGCTTTGTTTACATCCTAAAACTCCTCTACCTGCTTATTACACAGAAATGTAGATCTTCTTAAAGCTAACAGTTTATTTTAAATAAATTTATTTTGTTGAACTAGCCATTTCAAATATATCCATTATTAATGGTTTGATTGCTTCCATACCTTGTCTTTTCAAATGCTGTCACTATTCGGTTTTTTCTCGCTATATCATGGAAAGAGTATGGAATTTCAAAGCCAGCATATAATCAGCCAATTTTAAACATCTCTGAATCGATTCGGTTTCCCCTATACTAGTTGTACCCACAACGAAATTTAAAATGACAGCATTTCTAAAAACGTTTGTCTCGATTAACATGAAGCAGATAGAAAAATAAGGTTTTCTAGGAATATGCTATATGGGTAAACTGTATAGGCATGTTACTCATGTGTTGCATTCACTTGAGTTTCCCTACTCACTCTACAAACTAGTCTTATTAATGTTTATTCCTTTATCTGCTTCTTGTTAATCGAGATAAAATTTAATTACACAGTTACACTTGTAGGCATAAGCAGGATGCAGTAGGCAAAGCGTTAGTCATTTTAAAGAGCTTGTCGCCGTGTAATATCTTTTCAATACCATGTTCCTTGCATAAACACGAGAAAAAACGAATAGCGACTTACCACTTAATAAAACCACAAATATATGAAAATTAAAACAAATAAACACTATCATATATATAGCACTCTCCTAGACGTGTGAAGGAACGTGGAGCTCCCGGGCAGGAAATGCCGGCTGTCATCCACAAGAGACGGAGCGAGTAAACTACCAGAACAACAGCTCTGCTTATGACTTCCGGCTTGATTTTGGCGTAACTTTATCAAGGGTAATGTTTCGGTCACCTTAAAATTCTATCATGTGTTTTCCTTGGCGCTAAATTGTTTGAACACGCGGGAGAAACATGTTATAAATACGTGATTTTTCATTCATGCTGCAGTTGCAGCTCAAGAAAATAAAGTACTTGTAGCGAATCAGGAATTATTGTAGGACAGACTAACATTGTAACCAAAGGCAAAAGAGAAAATACGAGAATCGTTTTACTTTAAATGTGTTAACCTTAAGATTGCGAAATGTTAAAGAAATTGCAAGCTTCATTTACATTCACAAGATTGTTAAAGATACATGAAGTTTATCTACAATAAACAGTTACTATATTTATGAGAGTTTTTTAAGCCTAGCTCCTACACCAATCCACACCTCTGCGCTAAGCAAATGGTGTCAATATTGTAATGTATGGAGTGGCAACATTGTATGATGATGTGTTAAGTTGGTGATACAGACCGGAAGTGACGTAATAGGAGAGGGAGCAAAACTGGTTTTGTCTTGTGTTAGCATGTAGGACGCTCTCTTCTAGCGTCACCAGTGAACAGTGCAGAGGTGTTGTAGTCATGGCGCTTCGTCAAGCAGGAAGGTAAATTGTATCATATTTAATTTATAATATATTTTGTACATATATATTTATACTATGTAAATAATTTATATAGTTTGTCCCTTCCTTCTTAACCCATGATGATTTATGAATATTTAGGTAGTTTTCAGGTGATTTAGGAACTTTATCAGCTTGCCCCCGTCGGACCTAGTGTTAGTTTAATGTGGTGATTTAGATTTCGGTACCATGCTCTCCAACCTGTAATTATGTGAAAATAAAAGAGGTTACGAAAATATATATAAAATATTTTACATAAATTGTGTGTTGCAACGAGAGATACATTTTTGTGTAGTAAGATTTTCTTGATCTCATATGGTTTATCAACGAAAGTCATCCTTAATGAAGGCGACTTCACAGCCGTTTCCAGAAATGTCACGATTTAGATTTTATTTCTCATGCAAATAGATTAAACATGGGATATTGTAATCGTAATCGTTAGAACCATTTTTGAGTAAACAAAAAACTAAGAAAAATTTTTCGTGTAAAGGCTATTTTGGAGTGGGGTGTCTGTCGCATCCTTGAAAGTTGCTGAATTTAAACATCAAGCACATATCTGACAAACCTTTCGTTTTAGAGTGATGCTGTTAACACGCACCCACTTTTATAAAATGCCTTTTTGGGTTCAGGCGCCATTAAAACGTGTATTTCAAGTGAAATGTGCGTATCAAATAGGAAAGCAGAAGAGGAAATTAATAAACGATATACGGTAGAACAATCATGCAAAAATACACCAGATTATTTTGCAAGTGGAAGATTTCTAACCTACTCACCGGTAAAATCTCCATATCGAATTTTTGGGTTAAATGCAATACTCCTCTACTATGAAATACTTAAGAGGAAGAGAAAGTAAAAAGAACTAATCGCTATTGACACTTCCTACTGACGAGATGTGCTTGTTGAGGGAAATGTCGAAACAAAAGCCAGTATTTTCCGTTCCTCTTACTGCATATCATTGTGTTACATATTTCCTGAATCCATCAAAAAGCCGAAGGGAATGAATTCATCCGTACGCTGGTTAGTGCTAACCCGGATAATGCAGTCATTATGATGCTGCCAATGGTGGACAGAGGAAACCTATAGCTTAATGAGAAATCAGAACAATGAGCGAGTTCTGGCATTTCATTTTACTGTCCTTCGAAACTGCTACACATACCTGCAACTCGAACGAGAGGTAAATGAATCACCGGTTGTATCTCAAGGGGAGATAAGGCGCTCTATGCTGCCAATGGATATCAATGCAATACGAATATGGATATTGAATTATATTTTTAGACAGTATGCCCTAAAAGTAGAACTTGTTACACAGAGTACAAAGCTTGCAATAATCTTCAGTGTGGCCAACTTTGGTTTCAAGTCCAATCACATAGCAATTTCTCTTTGTATTTGCAGATGTTTAATACCTCGACTCGGTTTGATTAGATTTTACATGATTAATTTCTCATGGCGTTCGCATTATGTGTTTACAATACAAATCGTCATACTTTAATTTATCACAATTCGTTGTAGAGTTAATCTGTTCGTTATATTGGCGGCTATCTTTGATCTAAAAGGATACTAATTTGTCTAGCCTACATAAAGATTAAATGGCGGAAATTATGAATTCCGAGGCAGTAATTTTAATACTTGAATAATTTCAGTTAAATTATATAATATGTAAATTTAATTACCGCCCACCTTAAAACAATATGTATGTAATAATTTGTAAAAACGTATATAACAGTCATTGCAAATGCTTATATTATTCTAAACATGTTCAATAATGTTACGTGAATGCATTATATAATTCAATAACCTAAGAGCTGTGAGAATAATAAGTTTAAAGTTGCTAACAATGAGGTAAACTCGAGGCAATAAAGAGTTTGAGAGTTTGAATGCTATTAGTCATGATTAGGGCAACGATAATGTAAATTTTGTGACATTTAAAAATAGCCAATCAACAGCTAGAAAAAACTTTAGTAAAATGCAGGTATTCTATTGGACTAGGATTAGCCAATCGGAGACTTGAAATACAGAAGTTTACGGGTTTGGACGGTTGAAATATGTTCAGTTGCCTGCAGACCTTGGTAGTAACCGGATGGAAGATGTGTTCTCTAAAGAAATATTACGTATTCGTGTGTAACGAAAATTATGTATAATTATGTGCAAGTATTAAATTAAAGAATCTCATAGCTCTTGATATCAGTGTATGCTATTTAATTTGTGTCAAGGATTAATAAAAAGAAGTGAATTTAAACTTAAAATCTGTGTAAGCCTACATTCTTGTCGCACCACGCCCTGATTAAGAGAAACGTGTCTCCAAAGTAAGATTGACGCAGCCGAGGCAAACAAACATAAATACTATCCATGGAGCCAGTTTAATAACAAACTTAATAAATATTTTTTTTAAAACTTGGAGCGAACAACAAAATTACATCTTCAAAAATCGGCTTCTCATACGTAGCAGCATATTACGTAACAAACAATCTTCTCCAAATTGACATCCATACGTGGAGCTAAATAAATAAACAACAGAAACAATACTATTTCAAGTTGGGTTCCCAAGCATGAGGCTAATAAATAAACAACATAAACAGTACACAAAATACTTTCTCAATTCAGAAGAAACTGAAATGAAAGTGAAATTACAGAAGAACCACAAAGAAGAACACTAGATTTATACTTACCCCCAAATCCCAGAAAGGAATATGACGTAGCATTAAATCGCTTTATTGGTGTAAGGCAAAACATGTAGAGAATAATTTAATTGAAAATTACTGCTAGCGAATCAACAAAACATCAGAACATCTGACATCTCGCTTTTTTATGTTGTTTTATTTCTCATGTTTCAAGATCACGCGTTCAAAACGTGGTATCTGTTAGTTACAGGAATGAATATGATATCATTGATGTTTTACAAATTCGAGCTCATTCTAAAAATACGTGTTAAAAGTGGTTTCATTTTGCTTGTAGAATTGCGAAACGAAGGCCGTAGACATTCCTACTCGTAAAATAAAAACCTATTTTTACCCGTTGTATCGTAATCTACTACCCTCTAACATCCGTTATGAGCAATTACTGAAATAGGTTGTAATTTTTACATGTAGGTAAATTTGCAATACTTATTAACTTCTCTTATTTAAATTTGTAAAGGGTAAAGTTATAAGGTACGGACCTCCCTAACTGGGACAGAGTACCGCAAGTAGGCCACAACTGCCCTTTTTGCTTCTACCGTGACCTCTGGGAGGGTGGGATGAAGGGAAAGATCCGAAGGTCGATCAAATCCGGAAGATGATCGGATAGGGTCCCTAAGTTTCCAGATGGAACATATACGGACCCACTCACAAGCCACCGAACCCCGGCTGTCCCCCCTTGGCGAGATCTAACTAGCAGTCCACAACGACGCCAGGGAAGAAACCTCCACATAACGCACAGCCCCGCCCAGCCGCAACCCGCCAAACAACGTCGTTTGATCCCACAACCCTGAAATATATGACAGGGAATATTATGGTAATTAAATGAGGGGCAGGAACGTCGTGATAGAAGTCGAACCATCCCAGAATTCGCCTGCTGACCTGAAGGAACCACGGAAAATCCATGGGTCAGAATGGGGATCGAACACAAGACCACCGAATAGAGATGTTCGGTGTATTGCAGCTGAGCAATTGTGAAGGTTGGACAGGTCAGCTATGTTCCACCTCCGGGCCCTCTTGGAGCATCTTCCCCCCTCCCAGGGGACCAGGAGCCTGTGGGCCTGTGGGTTTGAGCGGTATCGGATGCGTTCGAATTGGAAACGTTAGGGACCCCGTCCATGGTTGCGCACGCAGTTTCCTGGATTGGTCACCCTTGGGGTCTCTCCCCTTATCTCTCCCTCCCAAGGGTTACATTTGAAGTAAAAAGGACCGCTGCAGCCTATTTGCAGTGCTCTGACCCGATTTCGGCGGCCCTCCGTAAATTGCACCTTTACCTTCAATACAGAAATATTGCTTGTTAAAATTCAGTGTCTCTCTCGCATGTAAGTTTCACTTTAATCAAGCAATTGCTTATTTTGATTACTACCGGCATTGCCGTAATGCACCTCTTGCTCTAGGGGTAGAGGAAGAACGAAGCAAAATTCACAACCCGAATTAAATAATTAAATCGTAGAAATCTTTGTGGACGTGTACTTTCAAGGTAAACCGATTCTGTTAAAAATACTGCGCCCTGGTGATTAGCCACTGACCGTTAGCATATTAACCAACATGCCACAATGTCCAGCCTCTGCTACATTAATGCCGTCAAAACACAGCAATGCTTTCAGTTTTAAACACAATGCCCTGTTCGCTTTCGCAGATCCCGCACACGCATCCGCAAAGCTTTTGTTATGATCGCCTGATTTAAATATGTCCATCCCTTCGTTTCGACGTTCATCCGAATAAACAAGAACATGGCTCCGGGAGGTTAGCTTCACGCCGGTTCGTCTCGAAATATTCTGATGTATTTATTAGAACTAACACAAGACTGAAATGTTAAAAACACTGAAATAACAGACGTGCTTTTCTCTGCCTGTTTGTATTCGGTGTTATCCTAAAGGTTATTTATAAGAAAAATATTTTCCTTAATTTCCTAGCTGATTAGTTAATTATGATAATTATTCCTGTAAACTTTTCATCCTCTACTACTTACTTATAGTATGTAGAGGAAGTGTTACATCCCAACCAAAATTTCAATACAGAGGTTTCACCGGAAATACACATTTGAAGCACCCTGAATCCAAAACGAAAAAGCGATGACATACCACACTTGACAGATATTTTATTTCGGCATCTTCCAAGGATGCGAGATGAAACTTTTCAAGAAAATCCCTTACCCCAAACTATCTTTACATGAACAATTCCTATATTTTATGAAAAGTGTGTCTAAAGATTCTGGTTAAAATATTAAACTTTTAAGATATTTATATGGCAAATAAAACTCAGATCTGAATTTTCTGGGAATAGCCTGTAAATTGAAGTAGTTTTGTTGTCTTTACGTTATGGAAAGCCAGCTTGAAGAATGTGCATTATATTTCGACTATTGGGGAGCCGAACTAGTAGTTAAAACCGCACGTATGGTACCCGGTAGCCTTCGTCCCAAATTTAATAATATTAACTTTGTAATTTGACTGTTTCTTTAAATATTACATTTATGTTTGCCTCGGCCGCGTCAGCATTTATATTTTTTAGAGACATGAATGTCTTAACAAGGCGTGGTGCGGCTGAACAATGTAGGCTTACATAGATTTTAATTTTTTTATTCACTCCTTTTTATTAATGCTTGACACGATTTAAATAACACTTCACTGATATATAGAGAGAGAGATGTGAGATTTGCTTTTTTTTATTAAATACTGGCACTTTTTAACACGTAAGCTATTTTTGTCTCACACTAAATACGTATTAAATTTCTCGAGGACGCATTTTTGCGTCCGGTTAGGAACACTGTCTGTAAGCAACGCGTCCAGTTATGAACGGTGTCTACAAGCAACTAACTTCTAGATTTGTGAATTTTGCTATATTTCAGTTCCTGATTGGCTAATACTATTCCAATAGAATACCTTCTTTTAACTTAAGCTTTTTCTGGTTGTTGATTGGCTATTTTATGAACTGTCACAAAAATTACATTATTGCTTCCAAGAATCACAAGTAGTATTGTTAAACTTTCAAATTCATTATTGCTTCAAGGTTATCTCATTGTTACCTCATTCTTAGAAACCTTTAACCTATTATTCTTACAGCTCCTACATTATTGAATTGCGTAATACATTCACATAACATTATTACACGTGTGTACAATAATATAAACATATACAATGACTGTAATATACAAAATTTTATATATTGTTACATACACATATTGCTTTAAGGCGGACTGTTATTGAATTTCTATTATATTATATAATTAGACTGAAATCATTCAAGTGTTAAAAATACTGCCTCAAAATTCCTTTTCGTTTTCAAATACTTGTATAATTACTAAACCGTAAAAGATGGATAAAATCTTATTACTCGTTGAAGGCAAAATTATGTGAAAGCTTTTTGGCGCTTACAATTTTCCGAAAAATGTACTTTGTTATTGATCTGAATTTTCAAATACTTATACATTTTAAAAATGGTAAGTCACTATTCTTCTTACTTTTTCTACTACGTAGAGTAAGTAGGGGAAGTATTGCATTCCACCAAAAAATTCGATACCCCCAATATTTAACCGGAATACATGTTTTGGGGCGCCCTGGATCCAAATAAAGCATTTTTGGAAACATCCGTGTGTGTATGTGTGCGTGCGCGCGCGCGCCTGTATGTCAGTCAGGCTGTGAACAGCCTAACTCAAAAACGAAAAGTCGGATAGATACCAAACTTGTTATTTGAGTTTAGTATCTTCCAGGGATGCAACACGAAGATTTTTATGAAAATTCCCACACCCCAACTCCCCTTACATGAAACATTTCTCGAAAACGTTTATTTTTCCCAAAAATGGTAATAAGGGCTTTGATTAAAGGATCATATATTTAAGATGTTTTCATGCCAAATGAAATGTATGTGTATCCCGAAAAATCTTCTTCATTCTGAGTGACTTTCGCATAACTGATAAAACGTAAGAGACAGGCCAAATGTTACTAAACAAAAAATGCAGATCTTGTTAAAACATGAAATTTATGTCATAATTTTTTTTGTGGAGTGAGCTATTTCCGAGATATTCCTTGTTACTTGTTGAATTTTCCAATAGTTACTCTTTCTCAAATGGGAATTCGTTATTCGTTGTTGTTTTTTGTCCTGGACATGCAAAGAGAATGTAATGCTCCACACAGCAACCAGCCCTTGAAAGGTTTGACAGACCCTTAAAGCCTACCATATTCACCTACAAGAAAATTAGCAATGCTCATCTCGATTAACATGAAATAGATGGAAAATAAGTGTTTATAAAAGTAATTTGTACTAGAGTAGAGAAAGTTACCTGAGTGCTATACATAAGATTTTTTGTGGTGTTGTCAAGATAGTGAAATTTTAAAGCCATTTCTAAAGCCACTTCATAGCGATTCGCTTTACAAAAATCTAATTATCGGTTAGGCTGCTGCATTTCAAATGAGAGAAAGGATGGAGGATGTTGAAAGGCAGGAGATATGGGGAAGTGGAGAAAACAAAAGCTTTTTGACAGGAAAATAAAAATGCAACGGAGTAGAGAAAGGTATAGAGCAGTGTAATAAAGAAGAAAAACCAGGGTTACCTTAGATCAGAATGGTAACGATATTTTTAATTGGCTGAAGAGGTAATGATAAAGCATGTGAGAATTTTGTGAGGTGAGGAAAGTGTAGAACATGATCTAACTGAATATAAAGATTTAAAAAAATGGAGAGAGAAAATCTGGGACAGAAAATGGAACAATATGGGAGGTAATTAAGTTGCAATAAAAGTGTTAACAAGTAAGTAGGGGATTTCTTAATAAAAGTGAAAGAAAAATGGATGAGGTGAGTCAAGGAGAAGAAGAGGGAGGGAGGAAGGGAAGGGAGAAAATTAATTATACTGAGGTTTTAGCAAAGGGAAGTAAATGTTGCACAGCAGTGCTGAAGGCCAGGGAGTGTTACTGGCTGTGCAACACAAAGGAAGGTGCCAGGCATGTACATGTTAAAGTAGGAGATGAATAAATGTAAGGGAATATTGTAAATTGCAGGTAAAATGTGTACAATAAACTAAACTAGAACCAACGTGCACATATGTAATGAGAGTTTATTTCGATTATCAATAATTCGAAGGAAGAATACGCTTTTGCAACAATAGCTTTTCAAAAGAGTGAATAGGAGGTCATGTAAATGCCAAACGTAATTTTTATTTATTTTCAGGAGTCTAGTGAAACAAAGTATGGAATTGCATTACGCCAAGCCAAGTTCTTACCGTGTTACCTTAATTAACAAAGATAACCAAGAATAAAATCCCTGATATTCACTAACAGGCGTGAAACATCTGCGGAACGTCTGACTTTCTTAACTTCCGCCGACAGTCTTCCAAGTTCTTGAAATGCTGTAGCCTATACGTGGCTTTTGGCGGTGGAAAAGCTGTATGTTGGAAAGATCGATTAACTTGTTGTATAAATATAGGATTTTAAAATGTTATATATTTTAAAATTTTGTACCTTTTTTGATCTCGTAGTTATTTAATAACAAAAGCCGCAATTTTCATACAGTGAAGAAACACTTAACATATGAAACGAAATAAGCTTTAACTACCAGGCATCCAAGTTAACTGTTTTGGAACAGACCCATGGTCTGCGACCATTGAGAAAAAATAGCCTTCTCAGTTGTTAATTATAAAATATTAGTTCATTGATTTCTATTGGCAGCAGTTTTCTGTCTTTATATAATTATTTAACATTCCGTGCCATCATACTTGATTATAACAAAAATACAGAGTAAATAAAGCAAAATGAGGGTTATTAGAAGGTTTTAGCATAAAAAAGATCAGTGCATACATGTAGAACTAAAATAAAGCTTATTCAGAGTTCTCGAGACTTTCATTCCACACACATCTGTAGTATTTGATAAAAGGCCATTAAAGAAATAATTAATATAACACAGGATTGGTTGTCGATTTTTAATTCTTGTCGTCTGTTTGTTGAAGCGTTAGATCATGACCATCTGTGCATTTTCCTTGCAATAAAATGTAACTATCTTTTGTTTTTATTCTCTGCGAAGTGCAGCAACATTTTCTCTACTTCATGACATACTCAAATAAATGTCAAGGACTTCGCAAACAACTTCTTTTATAACTTCAATGAGTTCATATTCAAATACTAAGGCTCTTTAAACTATTTGTTATCTTTTATTAGTTTATGAAATGAAATTAGAATAGCCCCATGTCCGTCAAAAGAATTGGGATTTTAAATTTATAAAACTAGATTGGGTGTTTTTTGAGATTATCCTTTATACACAAACACGCGCGTGCGCGCACACACACATTTTTTCTCTCTGTAGCATAGTATGGTTATTAACAACCGGAGTAACCCTATACCGTCCCCATTTTCGATCTATAAATTATCCCGAATTTTAGCATACCTGAATATTTATAGTTTTCTTGCAACCCTAATCAACAATTTACATATAGAATCAACAACATTTAACGGATCAGTGCATTTCTGGATCACACATTGAAGCTTTAAAACAGTTACAATCTGTGCATGCAAACATTTGAAAAAGGAGAAAATTAAGAGTCATAGAAAAGCGCAATAAAAATGTAAAACACACGGAGTAAAAGAAGAGCATGAGAGTTCCTAAGGAAATGGAAAAATAAGAAAAGCTGTTTTAACCAGAGTGATAAGATCTGAAGAAATCTTGAGGGTGCATGTAAAGAAACTTAAGTGCTGTCAATAAGAGAGAACTGCAAGCACCACTATTAGGTATAAAAGATTTTTCCCCTTGCCTTTCCTTTTGGAGTCACGTATGGTTTGGGGTCCCTTAATCCCACATACGTTTCCTGCTCACGATCCATACCCCAAACTTGGTTAACCCCACACGTACGATAATCGATTTAGGAAATGGCCTAAAGGGAATCAGGACATCAAGACAAGTGGTTTTTGTAGAAAACATAACTTGACAAAAATAGCATTACGAAGGCATTGAAAACTCAGGCTTACGTGAGAATTAAAGCAAGCTGTGACATTAGAGTTTACGCACGTTCCAAGTCCATTACGTCAATAATTCAAGCGTGTCAGAAAGTGTTGGTGGCGTTTCACTCTTCTCAAAGGACCAATCACAGTTGGAGGAAGCAATGAATGTGGCCCACAATGGCCATTTATGTCTCAGTCGAGTTTAAATGTTTTTTTCCATGTCGCTGCTTGTTTTGGAGCTGATACGCGTAACAATACATAAATTACATTAAATAAGAATTTATATTCTTCCGGCATGGAGTCTGTCAGAATCTATGGGTTTCAGCATAGGCTCTGCACTGTTAAAGTATTTCAGAGGTGGTTATCTGCATGTAATACACACAATTATTGTTCTTCTTTCTCTGTTTATCCTCCCTGTTGCAAGGACTTACACCCTCAGGACTTACAAGCGCGTGTCTGGGATCAAACTTCTGTCGAGGAGCACAGCCATAGAGAACATCCAGGATGATTGATCATCCCGAAGCCTAGTATGAGAGCCGGGAAGGAGATGATGATATATAATTGCAGTGAGATTAATGAAAGGAAAGGTGATGGAGCATTCGTGGAATGAATGGCGGGGGAAAGCTAGGAACCCGAAGAAAACCCTCCTAGACGCCGCTTTGTGCACCACAAATCCCACATGCGGTTCCCTGGGATTGAACTCGGGCTGCCTTGGTGAGAGGCGAATGGTCTAACCCCCGGCCTATACATACAACTCATTAATATTAAGTACCGTGCGGGCGTTTTAAGGTAAGGTCATAGACCAGCTATATGCGTAGCAAGCAGTACTGCAGTGACCTAGGTACTTTTCTGATGCGCAACTGACCGTGCATGACGCGTTCAAGGTTATCTTTATCAGTTCCTCGCTGCTGTCTTTTTGGTGTTGTAAGGAGAGTTGACATTATGCATTTCAAAGGGAAACTTTATTCAAGACCTCCTGTTGTGTGTGATTTGCTTAGTGTTAATGCATTTTCATTAGACCATTTCAGTGCCTGTCGACATATTTATACTTGAACATCAAATTTATATGTTCGATATATACGCAAGCTTTTAATCATGTAGACAGGTGTGTGGACAATTTCGAAAGAAATTTCCTGGTACTCCAGTTCCAGGAAGAGAAACTTCTAGACGCCTGATTAATAAGTATAGGACAAAGCGATCACTAACCCAAAACCTAAGAGGCGAAAATGAAACGTTCTAACGGAGGAAAAAATTTACGCATATATTTGTGGGGAACCCTAGGAAAAAAAAAAAAAAGCTTATAGGAGAATCCCCACACCCTAGACGATATTAAGGATAATATAAAACATTACGCGAAACAAGCTTATGCATGTGAATGGAAATTTCATCCGAAGATACCAGGAATATCTTCATGTAGATGGACACTATTTCCAAAATTACACATAACAAGGTGCATGTTTCATTATAGTGCATGTTACTATCACTCGTGAATAAGTAATGTGGGAGTTACGGAACGAAAAATCCCCACTGTAACCGACAGTATGCGGAGCACGCATGCACGCAATCCGTGGCCTCATCATAAAACGTACGCAATATCCAACCTCATTGTGATGACGAAACATATTAAATTGTCAATAAGAAACTTTTGATATTACCTTATACCCGGTCGAGCAAGACGGTTCCGCGGCAACGTGAGAGGATCGCATTCACGAGGTCCCAGGTTAGGTTCCCTTCGTCCGCCCGCTCGGATCTTGGGTTTTTTAATGGTTTTCCCTGTTAGGTAGGCGAATTTTGGTGTGTTTCTCATCTGCCATATTTCTCTTTCTTTACATCTCATTGTCCTTCAGGTGTGCTTCTAGGTCTGGTGACGTATGGTGGTACCGGACAGATGGTGCGGACGCTTGCTCAAAGGAAAGAATACTCCACGTGGACACTAGAGGCCTGCTTGCTCGACAGGTCCTTCATCGCATTCTCTAAGCAGCTCCACCAGTGGATGAGTCTTCGAGCCTGAATCGTTAGGGACTTCGCCCGTCTCTGTCTGCCGGCGGTCAGTAGCCTCTTGTGGTTCCTTCACTTCACCCCTTCCTCCTCGGCGGTGGTAACCGCAATGGATCTATATAGATCTAAGAGTGCCTATACTCTCTGTTGTGTAAAGTAAAACCTATATCCTGTAACTTTCTAGCTCCATTATGCCGAAATTAAACAAACACGCACTGAATATGTTTTCAATCAAGCATTCGAGGCAATATTTTATATCACAACATGCTGTGAATACCAGAGTGATTATAGTGTAAATTATGAGGCAGTATTTTTAACACTAAAATGATTTCAGTCTAATTATATAATATAAAAAAATAACAGCCCGCCTTAAAGCAATATGTGTATAATATAATATAATATATAACATGCATGTAACAGTCATTGTATTATGTTTATATTATTGCGTACATGTATAATAATGTTATGTGAATATATTAAGTAATTTAATAACGTAGGAGCTGTGAGAATAAGGCCGAAAGTTGCTAACAATGAGGTAATCTTGAGGCAATAATGAACTGGAAAGTTTAATAATGCTACTAGTAATTCTTGGAACAATAATGTAATATTTAAAACAGTTTATAAATAGTCAATCAACAACCAGAAAAGCTGAAAGTTAAATAAAAGTATTCTATTGGAGTTAAATTAGCCAATCAGAGACTTCAAATACAAAAATTTACAAATTTAAGCGGTAAACGCCAGTCGCTAGAAGAAAACGTACGTGAGCAGTTTGTTCGCTCGGTACGTATTCAGCGTGAGACGAAACTTCATTACGACGAGAATATTACAAGGTTTACGTGTTAAAAAGTGCAAGTAATTAATAAATAATCTCACAGCTCTCTATATTAGTGAAGTGTTATTTAATCGTGTGAAGGATTAATAAAAGGAGTGAAGTAAAAATTATAATTTGTGTAATCCTACATTCTTTAGCCGCATCACCCCCTGCAAAGAGACACATGCTTCTACAAATTAATACTGACGCAGCCGAGGTAAACATAAATATATATAATATTTAAAGAAACATTAAAATACAAAGTTGATTCTTAAACTTTGGGGCGAAGACCACCGGAAAGTAAACTTGGGGCGAAGACCACCGGAAACTTTGTGCCATACGTGGGGCAGTTACTTCATCAAGCTAGGCTCCCCAACAGTGGAGATATAATACAACTTCTTCAAATTGGCTTTCCAACAGTGAGGCATTCAACTATCTCAATTAATATTATTGTATATACATGCTTTTAGATATTTGTTAGCCATAAGGACTTGTTAGGAAATAAGTTTCCACAGCCTAACTGAAACTGAAAATAAAAGTGGGTAACAATAAGCCGAGGGGGTGAGTTGTTTGTCACTAAGAAGAGAAAGCCGAAATTGAGGTCAGGGTAGCTTTCTTTTTGAGAAATGGAGAGAATATCTTCTCTAGAGCATATATGTCAGTAGTAGTGATTGACTGGCAAAAAGAGACGCTAAAGTTGGCGCAATTTGGTAACCAATAGCAGCTATATTATAATGTTTAGGCAATTCGAGGTGAAGAAGTATATATTCTCGAGCCATAAGGAAGTGTAGCACAGTTCTGAAGAATCTCTCACGAGGTACACGTGGCAGAGTTAGTTAGAAATGTGAAGTACGAGAAGTAATTGGTGTGTGGCAACTAAACTAAAACTACTGTAGTTACATTCGAAAACATAACAGTTTCAGTTATGTATGTATAAAGATTAGATATGTCAATTATTAATTCAGCATGACGGCAATAAAAGTCTAGATTCAGATATTTTTCATCAGTGTTATCTTTTAGCAACAACTTCTTTCCGTTTACACACCCTACTTAGAGATACGTGCTCAACTGAGTTACAATAGCTAGCCGGAGGACAAAACCCAAATTTAAAATAATAAAATAATAGGCACCCAACAAATAAGATAACACAGGTCATCTGAGAACTGCGACACCTTTGAGGATAGAAGTGAATTAAATTAAACTTATGAATTATTATAGGCAACTAAGTTTTACGATGTATGTAAGTGAAAGCTTTTAATTTATTTCAGTCTGAATAGAAATAGAGAACTTATACACATGTTTTCTTAATTTAATCTGGAATGAAGGTAAATCGGTGCAGCCTCTTTAGTAGGATTAACTTTAGTGTTTGTATGCATTGTGTTTTAGAAGTGAATAATTATATTCAGTTTTTATTTTGAAAGTTTCCGCCATTTAAAGTTATTTAACAAGACAGCTTCATTTGAATAATCCATCATTATAATATTAAACTGGGTAGAAATATGTTGAGCACACTCGATAAACTTCCAGATTGTAAGCAACGCTTGCCCATTTTTCTAACTTTGAACCTTCACACTGTTTTGTATCAATTCTTCCAACACGTAATTAGGAGGAAGAGGAATTATTTGCATTATACCCAAAATTCTATGTCAAATTTCATGTTAAGAACATGTTTTGAGGTTCCCTGAAGCGAATAAATTAAACATTTTTGAAAATAGTCCGCGTGTGTGTGTCTGTGAGCAACATATCTCAAAAATGAAGAGTCTGATAAATACAAAAAAAATTATATTTTAAGCTGTGCAAAAAAAGCCCACAAACAACGCTTTACTTTTGAAAATATTCCATATTTTTATTTTTTTTAAGAATGTTGCAAATGATTTGGATTAAAATAGCATATGTTTCAAGATATATGGATGGCAAATAAAATGTATATCTTGATTTTTTGTAGGAATATTTAAAAACTGGTGGCTCTATACAGGCCTTGAAATTCCAAATTCTTTTCATGATATCGTGAGAAATAACTGAATAGCGGTGGAAGTTTAAAAAACGTGACAAAATATGGACACTTTCAAACAATATTAACAAATATCTCTGAAATGCAGATGCTACAAAAAGCTATTTAAAATGAATTATACGTTTATTAACATCCGCATTTTAGTGTAGTCCCTTGTGGTGTACCAGTTATACAAAATACCTTCCCAATGAATTTGGCTTCACAGTCTATTCCCAGAAAGTTTTAATTAAAGAGCCGCAAAGGGTGAAGTCAAGAAAGCAATGATATTGTTGAAGTTGTGAAGCGCGCCGTGGCAGAAGCTCTACAAGATGCCGGCATCAGCGAAGACCTTGCCACCAGGCTCAAGGACCAAGTGGTCGGCGAGCTTAAGGCAGCACTGTAAGCTAACACAGAAGTAATCTGAAATCTACAGAGCAGCTTCAGGCAAAGGATCAGTGAATCGAGAATCTGGAGAGGAAAATAATGACCTGGAGCAATATCAACGCCGTCAGCGCCTGCGTATTTTTTGGTGTGCGCGAGGAGGAAGGTGAGAACACGGATGTGGTCATCATGGATGTTGCAACTTGATTTAAACATAACGGATATCGATCGCAGCCACAGGATGGGCACCAAAAGCACCGGGAAATCTCACCCTATAATTGCTAAGTTCGTGAACTACCGTTAACGTAACGAAGTTTTTAAAAATAAAAAGCAATTAAAAGGCTCAGTCGTGACAATCCGAGAGGTTCTTACGAAGGTGAGACACCAACTGCTACGACAGTGTATAGATAAGGTTTGTGTGGACAATGGACGGTGCAATCTTTGTGCGACAGGGTGATGGGAAAAAGAAAAATTAGCAGTTGCAGAGATATAGAAGCCTAAAGTCATACGAACTGTAGCTCATATTTATATTGCATAGCTTTTATAAGTAGTTAGGTGTTACCATTAGATAGGGGTTTTAGTTAATTTATATTAAGTTGGCAGCACTGACCAGGTATTAGATGAGGGTCTAACAGCCTCTGCGAGCTCTCTGGTCAGTGACCTTTGTTTTCAGAAACCCATACCACCGGAAACAGTAAATCTTTTGAAAAGCACATTTTCTTTTCACTCTCAGTCGCTTAAAGTCATTCATGTTAATGAATGAGAGTCTGACGTGCTATTTTCACGAATTACAAACATTTTTCTCACTAAATTTGCATGCAATAATTGTATCGAGAACTTGACTACACAACACAATTCGTTCTGACATTGTTGATTTAGATGGATACGTACTTCTACGAAATGATCGCATAGGCAAACTTGGAGGAGGGGTAGCAATTTATGTTAGATCTGATCTGAAGCCTAAAGCTGTCTCTGAGGCTGATTGTTTATGTACATGGCTCGTCCTGAATTTTTATTCATGGAGTTAACTCTTAGTTATAAAAAATGCTTACATTGTATGGTGTATAAACCTCCTAATGTGAGTTGTTAAAATGAACTGGAAACTCAGTTATTTAACTTATCTGACTACGAGCATGCAATAATCATGGGAGATTTCAATACTGTTCGCCAACGGAGAGAAAGTTCCTGGCAGGAATGTGCTACCCTTATTTGTTTGGAAAAAGTGCGACAAGCACAGTGAATGTGTGACGGAGAACGCATGCTACGCAAAGAGTAAAACTATTCAACTGAGCTGTCATGTTTGTGATAAATAAGGGTAACATAAGCAGGGTTCGGACCACCATCAGCAATTTCCCCTCTGCTCTTCATTCCCCGGGGACTTTCTTTGCTGTGGAAGACAGTACTAATCTTATCGCTCGAGAATCTACTTCAAATGTTCAACTTACGACAAGGTTTCACTCCTGCAACATGACCATTCTTCCTCTTGCTCCCACCCACCACACTCATTACTAGGAATCATTCTGGACTTAATTGTTACCAACAAATATGTAATTAATTCATAAAAAAATCAATATTTATCCAATGAATTTAAAATTTCTTTAAATAATAAAGCAAAATGTTCAGCCAGAATGATATTTTTTATTTGCCTTTGCTATTTTACGTTCTACTCCTAATAAATTAGGTGGAGCACTGACACACGGACAGCTGTCAGTGCCAGGTTATATCTGCATATGACATTGTATACATAGCCTGCTCTATGCAATGTCCCAAACAATACGCCAAGACTGTAACTTACAGATTTAAAAACCATTGACGACAAATGCGTTATCAATGACACGATAATCCTTCCTTGGAACTTTATTTGAAAGCTACGTACAGTAGACCAAAAAGTTGACGAATTCAATGCATACATTACGGAATTTTATGACAAGCATGCTCCTATAAAACCTAAAGTGTGGCTAGACAACCAGCACCTTACTTAACTGCCGATATTCGCTTATAGAACTATAAAAGACACTATCTTTGAGAATTACAGAATCCTTCGTGATAAGACAAGTCAAGCAGTAAGAAATGCCAAAATAAAACATGCTTACAGCCTCATTGATCCGAAGGCTAGGCTGCTGATGTGTGGCACTCGAACAGTGGCACTGGGAAATACTTTACCGTAGGTACACGGCACTCCTCTATCACTTAATGACCTTAATGAACATTTCATTAAAGTTCCCTTTGATCTGAAACGAAACTGATGAGGACCGTGATGTTTGAAGTATGCTGCTTGAGACACCTGAAACTGACAAATTTTACTTCACATACGTCACGGAAACAGAAGTTATGCGAGCACAGAGACGTATAAATACAAGATTTCAAGGACCTAATCACATTAATAGAATCCTAATAAACAGCATTTTGTGTGTGATATTGTCGACTGTGACGCACATCTCAACGCCTCCCTTATGGCACCGACTTATCCTTTACAGTGGAAACGGGCATATGTAACACCTCTACCTAAAACTAAACCATCCAAGGTCTCTAATGATTTCAGAACAGTTAGTATTCTACCTACACTTTCCAAAGCACTTGAGCATATCGTACATAAGCAGCTGACGGATTATTTAATAAACATGGCCTACTTGACCCCTATCAATCCGTTTCAGACCAGGCTATAGCACTAGCACGGCGCTATTAAACACTGTTGAATATATACGCGAAGTTTGCGATCAACGGAAACTGACTCTATTGGTACTATTAGACATGACTAAGCCTTTAATTCTGTAAATACAGACGTATAGCTTGCTAATCTTAAGACACTGAATTTGTCTGATACAACTACCACGCGGTTTGACTCCTATGTTTGCGAAAGGCAGCAGTGTGTCGTTTCTGGGAATCTCCCTCATCATGGCGTTTCGCAAAGGAAGGAATTCCACAAGGTAGCGTTTTGGGCTCCTTTATTATTTTTACTTTATATAAACGATACTTCTCGCTCTATTCGCTACTGCAAATATCACCTTTATGCCGATGACCTACAACCATACATACATTCAGAACTGGCGACATTCACAACATGGTGTTGAACATTAACCACGATCTCGAATCTGTATATTTATGGGCACGCGGTTTAGGCCTTGGTGTCAATCCTTCAAAATCACAGGCATTGCTGGTGGGACATCCAATGTTGTTAGGCACTATAGACATGCGTTCTATTCCTTTGGTTGAAATTAATAATTCTATCTCTTTGACAGAATCGACGAAAAATTTAGGTGTTATTTTTTACAGTAAAGATAGTTGGGCAATTATATTACTGAAATTTTTAGGAAAGAAAATTCTTTAATCCACACTTCAAGCGTTTGAATACCCCCCTGTCTAGGAACCTAAGAATGACTTTGGTAAAACAATGGTGATGCCCCACTTTGATTATTGTGATTACCTGTTCACAGATATAAGATCCGGTGTGTCACGTAAATTACAGTTATTTCATAATACGTGTGTACGCTACGGCATTACGATCATATAACACCATCTCTCCACGAGTTGTCATGGTTCCATTTAGTTGACCGTAGAAACATTCATTGTATTTTACTTCTCTTTAAACTTATTCACACTACTTCCCCTACATACCTAGCTTCTCGCTTCAAAAGTTTCTCTTCGTCTCGCAACCTTCATACACGCTCGAAAAACCGTCACAAACTTTCAATACTACTTCATGAAACATGTCATACTCATCATCTCTTACTGTGAAGGTTGCTAGGCTCTGGAATTCACTTCCACAAGATGTTAGAGGCTGTCATGCTTTATATGTTTTTCGTCACAGGTTGCAGATTTTAGTTAAAACAATTGTTAACTTAGACGAAATATCATTTTCATTGTATGTATAGAGTATTTGTGCCATATTTTTAAGATACTCATTACTATTAACTTAGTTTCTCTATATTTTCAATTAACTTAGCTTTGCTCTTCCTCTAAGTTTGTGTTATTTCTGTTTTGTGTTCCTTTAAATATTATCTGTGTACCATCAGTGTGATAGAGTATTGTATTCAGGTTTGTTCTAGGTGGTTGAGCGGAAATGGCCTTAGTTCTGCCACAGTAAATAAATAAATAAAGCCATTTTTGAGCAAATCCTTGAAAGTAAACGTTAGAGTTGCGGGAGATTTTGTTGAAAAAGTACTTATTGTACATTCCATTTTGGGGTTATACTGTTCATAGACAGACAGAGAGAGAGGGAGAGGTCAAACCGACGGCCTTTTGCTAAAATGGATTTGGGGGCCTCCAAACATATATTTCGGATGAAATCTCGTTATGCAGTATTTGGTCAAATGCAGTACTTCTCCACCCTAAATGGTTACCGAGCAAGGTGGCACCGCGGTAACGTGACTCACAGGTTTTTTTGGTGGTTTCCCCGGGTCAGCAGACGAATGCTGGGGTGCTTCATCTTCTACCACGACTCTTCTGCCTCCCATTTTCTGTACCCATCATCTTCCTTGGCATCTGTTTCGGGTTGTAGGATCAGGCGACAGTATTGGACAGATTGTGACTCTGCTGGAACCTGCCTCTGGGTGCTTTCGAGCTCCTTCCAGCGACCCCCGGCAGCTCAGGACCTTATAGAGTGGGCTCGGGCAGCACTGGAGGCGTTCAATCTGAAAACATTAGGGACCCCGTGTATGCTTGTGCCCATCGTCATCCAGATCTATTCGCCCTTCGGGTCTCTCCCCTCATCCCTCCATCCTGGAGGTTACATTAGAAGCACAAGGGCCGACTGGACTGCGCCCTGCTTTCGGGGCCCCCTCCGTTTCTCCGTGCATTTACCGTTATCTTTTTAACCTAGGTACTTGGTAGGAACAGTAAAACTTTAATCCCAAAATAAAGGTATTAGAAAAACTTTAAATGAATTATTCGAATTAAAATAACTCTAACTCTAACTTAATATAACTTATGTATTTCGATCATGTTTGTAGTGAAATAAGAAAAGACGAATGCTTCTATTTTACACAACTACTTAAGACAAGAGCTGCTTCTAGTCTTTACAATAAGAAAGGTAAGCTCTAAAGTAAGTAGCAGGAACAAGTTTCCCTACCTGGAAGTAACAAAAATTGTAGCAGATATATAATACAGTTTCTACAACAAAGACCTTAGCTTGAATTAGTGGATCTGCAAATTAAGCTAGGAGCACAAAACAAATTCTGTCTTAATTGCAATTTTCCGGAACAAGAAATGCACGAAGTTTCCTGCTCCAACTGCTAGCTACCTTTTGTTACTGTGTTGCATTATAGCGGATAGACAATTATTATTCTGCTTGCACTCCTTAGCTTGTGCTGCACTTCAAAATGCAGGTAAAGTAACGAGTCTTTCTTCTGCTAAAGTTCTCAAGCGGAAAACGCAGCATTTAAAATCCTCCCCAAATGAAACTAAAGAAAATAACAAGCGCTATGATTACACAGATGTAATGTAACAATAATATGACATCTTCCACAGGTTTTATGTAAATAGATCATTATTCCATATAAATTCATGTTAATCACGATACATTTATGCCAAGTAATTGCTTTAAATAAAGTAAAAATAACTTTTAATATCTATATAGGATGATAGGAAAACATTGAGCTTTCATGTACAAAACTGATAAAGTCATTAAGAGAATATTGAATCGCGAAAATTGACCAAAATATGCCATTTTTAATTACTAGCTCTACTATGTACAGTAAGTAGGGGAAGTATTGTATTCCACCCAAAAATGTTATACCCAGATTTCACGGAATACATGTTTAGAGGTGCCCTGAATCCAAATAAAGCATTTTTGGAAACATGTCCGTGTGTCTGTCTCTCTGTGAACAGCATAACTCAGAAACGAAAAGTTGGATAAACACAAAACTCCGTATTTGAGTATCTTCCAAGAATAAGAAACGAAGATTTTCAAGAAAATCCCTCCACACCAGACTACCCTTTACATGGAACATTTTTCGTAAATCTTTCGCAGTTTCCCAAAAATGGCTCTAACGGTTTTGATTAAAGTGTCATATGTTCAAGATATTTTTATGGCACATGAAATGTATATGTTTAATTTTCTGGGAATGTCTCCAAAAACTCCCTTCCTTCTGAATGACTTTCACATAACTGGTAAACCGTAAGAAATAGACAACATTTTACTACACAAAAAATGTACATCTCGTAAAACACACAATTTATGTCAAGCACATTTTTTTGTCGAGTAAACCATTTCCGAAGTATTCCTTTTTATTTGTTTGAATTTACCAATACCTTTTTTTAAATGGGAATTGCTTTTTTATGTCCTGGATACGCAAAGAGAATGGAACGCTCCACATAGCAAACAGCTCTTAAAAGATCTGACTATCGCTTAAAGCTTATCACATTCCCCTTGCACCAACAAGAAAGTTATCAATAAGACGTTTATCTCGATTAACATGAAGTACATAAATAATAAGCATTTGTAAAAATATTTTGTATAAGAGTAACACAGATGTTTTTTTTGCAACCTGGTTAAATGGAAAGTTTCTCTTTAATTTGCTCTCATGTTGTATTTTTGGTTTTAATTCAATTTGGAGTAGAGTGGTAACCTTTATTTGATCTTATGGGGTAGGTTTCTCTGTAAAATTTAGTTCTTCTGTTAGCCATGTTGTTCATCTTTACAACTATATGCGAGGTTGTTTTCTCCATTATGCTTTGAAGAGGTTTTTCTGTGAATTACATTTTGTGATATAAATGGCCTGTTTTTTCAGAAATCATTGATGGTTACATTAGGGTCCGCGGAAACGGTGCATTTTGATCCGAAAACTGCACACGGTTTTTTGAGTGTCCCAGTAATCCTATCCGGATACAGCACATGGGTTTAGAAGGGCTAACCCTACTGGAAACTGCACACCTATGCTTGCCAAATGGTGAATAGCCATTCTGCAGCCTTGTGTAGTCGAAATGATACGACAGGATGGTACGTATTATGATTTGCTGAGCATTACCACGTACTTTGTGGCAAACATAAATCACGGTTTTCTTCCTTGGGTAGTTTGTAGTGTAGTTGTAGAATATCATAAGTGAATGCAGTCTCTCATGTTATGATGCAGATGAACATAAAAATGCCGTTAAAATCTAGTTAAGGTTTTTAAAATTCCTGCACATTCATGTCTGTCGGTAAATGAAACTTGAGTACATACCTACTAGTTAATACCATGAAATGGGAAACGGATATTTGCAAAGAGCTGTGTAATTCGATTATCTGCTCAATGTTTCTTTTGTATCTGGCTGGCTTCACTTATGTGCATTCTCCATATGACCATAATCGAGGCAGAAAATAGTGTACAGTTTGCATATGACCAGCAATCGCGTAATAAATGTTGGTGTGCAGTTTCCGACGCCCACTAAGTTAGCTCTTAATCTCCAGGTGCTATTCTGGTTCTACTTTGGTATTAAACCATGATTTGTTATCTTTAAAAATCTGATGTGTTACACTCACATTACTTTCCCTACTATTGTACAAATTATTTTTACAAACGCTTCTTCTCCACATGCTTCATGTTAATCGAGATATCCAGAGGTTAATCTTATTGCTAATTTTCTTGTAGATGCAAGGCGAATTGTTAGGCTTTAAGCGATAGACAAATATTTTAAGAGGTGGTTGCTATGTGGAGTAGTCCATTCTCTTTGCATTACCAGGACAAAAGAAATGAATAACGAATTTGAGAAAAAGTATAAGTATTGGAAAATTTAAAGCAATAACGAGAAATATCTACAAAAAATATATACGACATAAATTGTGTATTATATCACGATCTACATTTTGTGTGTAGTAAAATTTTGTCTATCTCTTATGGTTTACCAGTTATGCAAAAGTCGTTCACAATGAAGCATACTTTTGGAGACATTCCCAGAAAATTCGAGATATACATTTCATTTGTCATAAAAATATCTTAAACATATGATATTTTAATAAAAATCATCAGAGCTATTTTTGAGAAAATTAAAATTTTTGAAAAATGTTCCATGTAAAGGGTAATCTGGAGTAGGGGGGTTTTCTTGTAAACCTTCGTGTCGCATCTCTGGAAGACACTGAACCTAAATACCAAGTTTCATTTTTATCTGACTGTTCGTTTCTGAGTTATGCTGTTCACACACACACGGACATGTTTCCAAAAATGCTTTTTTTTGGATTCAGGGTGTCTCAGAACATGTATTTCCGGTGAAATCTCGGTATCGAATTCTTGGGTGGAATACAATACTTCCCCTACTTACTATACGTAGTAGAGAAAGTAAAAATATAATTGTATATACATTTTTATCAAAGGATGGTATAATTAAGAAAGAAGAACGATGTTTATTAACAATCCCCAAAAAATATGAATCTTGCTTTTCTCCTCTATCATCTTGTAGCTAGGGATCGTTAAACAAGTCTTCACATTCATAATTTTAACATAGCATAAATAACATATTCATTAGAATAACACATTTACAAGCATATAAAAATCGTACTTCTGCCTAAATTATCCCTTTTTTGTTATTCATTTGTGTTGTCACAATATTTTCATTGTGAGAGTCATTCTTTGCAGATTATTTTATTTAAATCATATTGTCAACATTATTCATTTTTCAACATTTTGCGTCGTAACCTATGCACAATTATATTGCAGATTTAAATATTTCAATGCTTAGAGAAATGTTAATAACATAAATATGCTTTAAATAAACAATATATTAATAATTAAAATGAATAATGTACAAATAATATAGGTGCAATCATAAAAATTTCTTCACCCTTTCCTTTAAATTTTAGTTTTTGCTATGTGTAGCAAGAATCACAAAATTTTACAATTATTTATAAATAGCTGTTTTAGCGGGATACAGATTTTAATCTCCCCTTAGAGTTTCATCTCATATGCTGATAAACACATATCCGAGCCACAGATCGCAGCACTGTTCCGAGTACGGTATCCATATCCACTGTTAAGTCGAAGTAGGTAATGCAGTTTTGAGCAGAGATGTCAAATGCCCGTACAAAGGCGTTCACAGGTGGACTATCGGTCGCATTAACGCAAATCGTGCTATGGTTTGTGAGTAATCCCCGCCCCAAGGTTTTACTCGGCGATGTAAAGTATCAGGGGTTGTTGGGGGGATGGATGCACCCTCGGGATACTCCTAAGAGATGGTAATTAGGGATGAGAGCAGTGGTAATGGTACGACGTGTGGCGAATTGCAATGACAATATCCAAACTTCAACTGTTGTAGACTGAGGGCTCGCTGGCTGGCCTTTCTGATACTGTTAAGGGGTAGCTTGTACAAATGAGACAACTGCCTAGTGGCCTCTAGCCTTTCTCATCCGTGAATGTTTGTATAGTCTGTTTCTAGAGGATTCCTGGTTCCATGTCAGAATACCGGTTGATATATAGGGTCTTTCAACAAGAGTGTCCTATCTTTGAACTTAAATAAAACATAAATACATACCTCTATAAATCATAGAGGTTTATTTCTTTGTTTATTTTGGAACATAATGAATGTCATTACGTGTGGAAGAAAACATCTGTTAAGTGACCGCCATGACTTCGTTGGGTTGCGCGTATACGGTAAACTCAATTTTCAATGACAGAAGAACGTAAAGTAGGTCCAACTTCACGAATAACACGCCTGATGTTATTCATAAGCTCATTTACTGTTTCTGGCTTGTTGACCTAAACTCGAGATTTAAAATAACCCCATAAGAAGTAATCCAACGGCATTAAATCACATGACCTCAGGGTCAATTAACATCACCACCACGGGAAATGATGAAACCTCTGAACTTTTCCTTCAAAAGATCGATTGTTTCGAGAGCAGTATGACATGTGGCACCATCTTGCTGGAATCAGATGTTTCTGAGATTCATACCATCCAAATGAGGCCAAAAATAGTCCCTTATAAGAGCCCGGTATCTTTCTCCATTGACAGTTAGAGCATCTTCATCTGGGAAAAAATATGACCAATGATTCCACCATACCAAAATCCACACCACACAGCAACCTTTTGGGGATGAAGAGATCGTTCTTGAATCTTCATTGGATTGTGATTGCTCCAATAGCGACAATTTTGTTTGTTAACACAACCATCCATCCAAAAATGGGCTTCGTTGCTGAAGATGATTTTTCGACAAAACTCCGGGTCAGCTTCCAATTGCTCCATAGCCTAGTCAGCGAGTACACGGCGCAACCTATGGTCGTTGGGCTTTGAGTTAACACCATTTTGTAAGCGTGAAACTTTAAGTCGAGATGCAGAATTCACCAAGTTGTGGCCGGCGAAAGCCCCAATTGATTTATTTCCGTTCTCGCGTACACTCTCACGAACATCGCCAATTTTTCGTTGGAGCGCTTACGTCGATTACGTACAGGTATTCTTCGATCGCTGACAGAACCACTTCTTTCAAATTTATCGACCAAGCGCCGAATCGTTCTCTCGCAGGGACGATTATGCACACGGACTTCACGGAATACACGCAAGGTTTGTCGAACAGATGATCCATTTTGATAATAATTTTTCACAATTTCTACGCGTTGCTAAATGCTGTAATATTCCATGGCTATTTGTCAATAACAACTGTAACCACATGAAAAAATGACTGATGCAACTCAATAACAACGGCAGCTATCATATGTTAAAGATGGGACACCCTTGTTGAAAGACCCTTTTCATACCTTACAAATAGTCGGTATATGTGCGCGTGTAAATTATTCCTATCAACAAATATACAGTGCGTAATTGATATAAGGTTCCACCTTTAAGGTTTATAACGGTAAACTAATATTGCCATAATGTGATACCTAACGCAAAAAAACGATATTTTACCGTTAGTTTAATCCATTTAATGACATGAAATTTTTTGGAACAAGGAGCCTTAATACAGGAGAAATGTCCTTTTAATAATCCAGAGATATTGAAGGGCTGCTTTATTGCACTTTACTTTAAATAAGCACATATTTTCAAAAATGTAATAGATGTATTCAGAACAAGTTAATGCATTCAGTATCAAGATTTAAGCTTTTTATACCAATCACATTTCTAAGTAGCTGGTACAGAAGAAAGGTATTAGATATTGTTCACCATAACTTAAAGAAACTCTCCACAACTTATATTACTTTCTCTACTACGTATACTAAGAAGGGGAAGTATTGTATTCCACCCCAAAATTCGATACCGAGATTTCACCGGAAATATATGTTTTGAGACACCCTGAATCCAAAAAAAGCATTTTTGGAAACATGTCCGGGTGTGTGTCTGTCTGTCTGTGAACAACATAACTCAGAAACGAACAGTCGCATAAACACCAAACTTGGTATTTAGATTCAGTGTCTTGCAGAATGCGACACGAAGGTTTGAAGGTTTTCATGAAAATTTCCCCACCCCACATTACTCTTTACAAGGAAAAATTTTCGAAAATTTTAATTCTCTCAAAAATGACTCTAAGGTTTTTGATTAAAAATTATACATTTAAGATACTTTCATGACAAATAAAATGTATATCTTGAATTTTCTGGGAATGTCTCCTAAAGTATTCTTCATTGTGAACGACTTTTGCATAACTGATAAACCATAAGACATAGACAAAATTTTTGCTACACAAAAAATGTAGATCGCGTTAAAATACACAATTTATGTTATATACAATTTTCTTGTTGAGTGAACCATTTTAGAGGTATTGCCTGTTATTCCTTTAAATTTTCCAATTCTTATACTTTTTCTCAAATGGGAATTAATTGTTCAGTGTTTTTGTCCTGGTAATCCAAAGAGAATGGAATACTCCACATAGCAACCAGCTCCTAAAATATTTGACTATCACTTAAAGCTACCAATTCCCCTTGCATCTACAAGAAAATTAGCAATAAGATTAACGTCTCGATATCTCGATTGACATAAGCATATGGAGAATAAGGGTTTGTAAAAGTAGTTTGTACAAAAGTAGAGAAAGTCATGTGAGTGTAACACATCAGATTTTTTTTCTCAGGATTGGGAGCAGGTAGCAATATGCGGTATAACTTGAAATACGCTAGCACTCCTGGTAAATGCATGACAGAGACGATATTATTGCACGGTGCTTATGATCCTAGTGGCTGCAGTAGAGTGATGAGTGGTTTTTATGTTTCAAATGGTGAGATCCTCATTATAAAAACAGTGAAAAGTCATTCGTTTTCTCTACTTGTTTGCTGTGATACCCACTGAAATTCGTCGCTAGTTGAGCGAGACATGGGACGACGGTGTTACGAGTGATGTGTCGCCTCGCATGGCTTTCTCTACTCTTGTACAAACCATTTTTACAAGCGCTTATTCTCCATATGCTTCAGGTTAATCGAGATGTTAATCTTATTGCTAATTTTCTTGTGGTTTTCTTGAAAACCCTCGTGTCGCATCTGTGGAAGATACTGAACGTAAATACCAAGTTTGCTGTTTATCCGACTGTTCGTTTCTGAGTCATGCTGTTCACAGACACACACACGGACGTGTTTCCAAAAATTGTTTTTCTTTGGATTCAGGGGGTCTCAAAGCATATATTTCCGGTGAAATCTCGGTATCGAATTTTTGGGTGGAATACAATACTTCCCTTACTTACTATACGTAGTACAGAAAGTAAAAAGAATACCGAATTTCCATTTGAGAAAAAGTATAAGTATTGGAAAATTCAAACAAATAGCAAAGAATATCTGGAAATGGTTCACTCCACCAAAAATGTATAGGGAATAAATTGTGTGTTTAATAAGATCTAATTTTTTGCGTAGAAAAATTGTATCTAGCTGTTACGTTTTACCAGTTATGCAAAAATCATTCAGAACGAAGAAGACTTCCGGAGAAATTCCCAGAAAATTCAAGATATACGTTTTATTTGTTATGAAAATATATTTAGAGGTATTTTTGAGAAAATCAACATTTTCGAAAAATGTTCCATCTAAAGGGTATTCTTGGGTGAGGGTTTTCTTTAAAATCTTCGTGTCGCATCTTTGAAAGACACTGAACCTAAATACCAAGTTTAGTATTTATCCGATTTTTCGTTTTTGGGTTGTGCTGTTCACATCAGACACACTAACGGACCTTTTTCTGAAATTGTTTTTTTTGGATTCAGGGGACATGAAAACATTTATTTCCGGTAAAATCCCGGTATCGAATTTTTTGTTGGAATGCAATACTTCCTCTACTTACTACACGTAGTAGGAAAAGTGTGTTCATTGGTGCAACAGTTCACAGAAGGCCGAACGTCGTGTGAAAACGAACCGACACAACCTCGTGTCGCACCATCCGGTCAAGCATCATGGTTGCGCGAGTAGATAAACTTGCGTTGGAGGATTGCTGATTAAGTGTGGAAAAAATTTCCAGCATGCACCAGTGCTGAAAACAACAACGATTTGACATGAAGCAGATGGAAGAATAAACCTTTGGTACAACAGTTTGTAGAAGATTGGGTACAGAAAGCCATATGAATATAACTCGCCAGATGTTTTCTCCGAAGGACTCCGACACGAGAAGCAAGCAGAGGGTTCTAAACTGGCGAAAAGAAAGGGATGACACTATTAACTCTTTGTTTCAAGATAACTTTATCTAGCTTAGCGAGAAGCAATCTCTCTCTCCGAATCGGAAAGCTCTTGAAACAAATACTTTGTTCTGAGTCCTCCCACACCAGTATTGGGTTCAGATAGTAGCTGGTCAATTACTTAATGGCGAATCTCAACTCTCCAGCTTTCTCTCCTCCCGATCCACTTGTTGATTAGCGTTTACGAATGGCTATAAAGTAACGTAACGGTGGTCACTAACAGTTACTTTATTACATAAAGTAAAAAATTGACAGAAAGTAACTGGTTATAGGTTATAGTTTGTTCAACGGAGGGGGACATCCCGGCACCGTGACCAACACAGATTTATTGTGCCTACCAACTCCCAGGAGGAAGGGATGAAGTGAAGGCCGCAGCCAGACAGGCCACAGCGACGCGCGGAAGTCCATGTTACAAGCTCGAGATCTGTGTTACCGCCGAGAGCGATAAATGACCCACCCATCGAGTAGCCCACTGGTGTCCACGGGGAGTATTGCTTCCGGTGAGTATGCATCCGCGCCATCTATCCGGCACCAGCATACACTTCTAGACCTAGAAGCACAGCTAAAATATGAGAAGGAAACGGAATGAAAGGGAAACGACGGAAAGGAAATTGTAGTAGAGAAGCTTCCGCCCCAGCATTGGACACCGGGAAAACCATGAAAAACCCATGGTTCAGAATGGGTGGTCGCCTGGGATCGAACACGGGACCTCTGAATGACGTTGCCGCCTGAGCCACTCAACTCATTAAGTAACTGGTTACTCAGTAATCGTTTTAGAAGTAACAGGGACACTTCTAACCTCAGCAACCATTCCTAGGAATTACTATAATTCGTTAAACGCCTTTATACTCTGAGAGTTACTTTATTACAAAAAGCACAGATGGTGACTGGTTAGTAATCGTTTCAAAAGTAGCAGGGACACCCTTCACTGTCTATTTGTAAACGCCTTTATGCAGCATCCACTGCACCGCCAGATAGCGTGAAATTATTATAGTGTTATACCATCTGGCGACCGAGCGAGAGACCCCGCGGTAGAGGATCATATTCAGGAGGTCCCAAGTCCCAGGTTTCACGTGTGCTTTTAGTTTTCGTGGCTATGGCGATGCCAGACAGACACTCGGCTGCTTGCTCAAAGGAAAGAATACTCCCCATGGACACTAGGGCTGCTTGATCAACGGATTGTTCATCCCTAAGTGCAGTGAGACGGGTCTTCAAGGCTGGAACTGTTAGCAACCTTCGCGCGACTCTGTGGTCTATCTGCCTACAGCCTGTGGCCTCCTGTGTGGTTCCACCACTTCATTCCTTCCTCCTGGAGAGTGGTAGTTACAATAGTTCGAAGTGAACGAGGTGTCCTCCGTTGTATAACCTGTACCTATAAACAAGTTTAACTAAGGATTAAAATTTATACCACCCAGTAAAACCGAAAACTACCGCCTAAACCTATCCGTGGGTTTAAACCTATGTGTAATACCGATCCTTACGTCATTAAGGAATTAAAACTGGAAGAATATCTTACATCCTCTGCTCGCGTGGAAGATCAGTTGTTTTCAATGGCGAAAGAATTATCACAGTCGGTATAGCGGTTCACAAGACTACCACGCAGACGTACGCGTACACACACGAGGACCAAAATGTTCTCTCTTTATATAATTACCATATATGTGTGTTTAATAATAAAAAAGCATTTCAAATATATAAACAGGCTTTTCCTTCCGCCATTTGTGAGTCTGCTGAAATTTGTTATGTCCTTTTAAATATCTTCTCAAAATTTCCAAGGATTAAGCCACCAGGACTTGCTCCGTGCCTCAATTCCATCTATTCTCCGGCCTGATTATAATTTCTCCTTGATACTGGCATATATTGTGCTAACGTTGGTATTCTTTGGTCATCCATTCTAAATAAGTGTTACTTCCACTTTTGCTTACACATATTATTTCCCTATCTAAATTTAGGACAACTAAATGCTCTGATTGAGAATGTGATCGTAGGTCCCATTATTGGCCTCAAAAGTCATATGTCTTGAGCTTCAAGCATTTCTTCCTCCTGTCTTTTTAATACGTAGGTTTCATAACCAAACTTTATCGTTGTTTTCACAATTATTTTATGTAGTCCTCATTGTGTATTTCTTGAAATGCCATTTCAAATTATCTTTTTTTGTTTAGTTCCAGTTATTTTATTAGATCTATTTCATTTTGTACTTATATCATATTTAAAAACAACAAGTACGCTACATTAGTATATAGATGTTGCAACCCATTTGACTATTTGTTCACAATTTTAATCCTAAATGGCTATTTTTATTTCATAGCCACGTATTTTGTTTTGTCGAGAGAAATTTTTATGTCATTTTTAATTTCTGTACCACACACACACATAGTAGGTAGAGAAAGTATAGTACTCCACCCAAAACTTTATATCGAAATTTCATCGGAAATATATGTTTTAAGGCACCTTGAGTAAAAAAACAAATTAGAAAAAGCTCTCTCTCTCTCTCTCCGTGTGTATGTGCGTGTGTATGCGCGCGCGCATGCAGCATAACCCAAAAACGAAAACCAGGATAAATATAAAACTTGGTATTTAGGTTCAGCACCTTCTAAGAATGCAACACAAAGTTCAATAAAATCCCCCCACCCTGAACTACCCTTTACATGGGACACTTTTCAAAACCTTTTTATTTTCTAATAATTAGTTAGTAAATTTGATTGAAATACCATATATTAAACATATTTACATGGCGAATAAAATGTATATGTGAAATTGTTTGTGAATATCCTGTGAAGAGTTTTGTATAACCTTAAACAGAGCGGTCCCTCAGCCATCTGGCCGGTAGTCGTAATGCGTGTTCCGTGCGCGATCCCTCAGCTATCTGGCCGGTAGTCGCGATGCGTATTCCGCGCGCTATATTCAGTGTATCTGTTTATTATTCTCATTATTGATACTGATACCATATTATTACTGATTTTATGATGATTATTACGATATATTATTTACCTATTGAACAAACATAATTACTTTTTATTTATCAGTACTAACCTTTTTCACAGTCGGTGTTCACAGTGGTATCCTTCGGGAGATAAATATTCTTGGCGCCTTTTGATGAAATTACCATTCACACGCATAAGTTCTTGTTGCGTAATTTCTCTAATTTCTGTTCTTATATTGCTTTTAAGATCGTCTATGGTGCGAGGATTATCCTATACACTCTATTTTTTTAGAGTTCCCCACAGATAAAAGTCACACACAGTAAGATCCGGCGATTGAGCCGGTCATAACCCTTTAGTTTTTCTTCCGCTAGAAGCCGTTTCTTTTTACAACTTACAACATTAAATGATCCCGTTCTCTTCAGTTTATTCACTGGATATCTAACTGCTTCTCACTCGGAACTGCAACACCAGGAAATTTATCGTGAAATTGCCTACACACCTGTCCACATGAGTCGGTTTTCACATACGTGTCATACATAAAAAGTCTTTGTTCAAGCGAAAATTTGAGTACCATTTCTGGGTTGTAATAATCCGATAATACAATCGCACACACATACACACGCGTCTCGCGTCTATACACAAGAAGCAATAACAGCTGACTAAAGCCCGCTGCCACATGTCCGATAAGTGGAAGAGCCTGTGGCCTTGAGTTCATTCAGACGTGTCGCACAAGACTGCAGTGCAGTTCCCGGCCAGAGCACTGAGGGACCGATCTGTATAACTGGAAACGTTAAGTAATAGACGAAAACGTACTACGCAAAAACAATATTAATAATAATATGAATAATAATAAAACATATCTCTTTAAAACACACAATTTATTATTGCTTCGATTTGTTCAACACTTCGTAATTCTTTTTTATGTCCAATCGATTTTCAGTTATCTCTCGTGATGTCATGGAAAGAGTATGGAATTTTAAGGCCAGCATATAGCGTCCAGTTCTTAAACATTTGACTATCGCTGTTCGCTTTCTATCCAAACAAAATGCATGGTACAACTATTTCTGCAAATATTTATTTAAATTAAAATGAAGTAAGTAGAAAATAAACTTACTTAAGAATCATTTATATACTTAGTAATAAGTGGTAAAGGATAGGGAAGGTTTTGGAGTGTAACACATCAAATTTTTAAGATATACGAGTATTTTTATTTTACCACGTACATAGTAAGCAGTGATAGTATTGCATTCCACCCAAAAATTCGATACCGAAATTTTACTGGAAATACAGGCTGAGGCCACTTGAATCCAAATAAAGCATTTTCAGAAACATGTCCGTGTGTGTATTATGTGTGTCTGTAAACGGATTAACTCAAAACGAAAAGTTGAATAAATAGCAATCTTGGCATTTGAGTTCAGTATCTTCCAGGATGCGACTTGCACGTTTTCAAGAAAATTCCCCACTCCCAACTACCCTTTACATTGAAGTTTTTCGAAAATTTTGATTTTCTCAAAAATGGTTTTAACCATTTTGATTAAAATACCTTATACGAAAGATATTTACCTGACAAAGTGTATATCTTGAACTTTCTGGGAATAGCCTAAGAAGTCTTCTTCATTCGAAAGGAATTTTGTATAATATAGTATAACTAGTAAACATTAAGCGATATACGTAAACGTACCACAAAACATTAGATCTCTTTAAAACGCACAGTTTATGTTAAAAACTTTTTGTGGCATAAGTCATTTTCGAGATGTCCGTTATTAATTGTTTCAATTATTTAGTACTTTGTCATTGTTTAAACTCCCTTCAATATGCTATTGTTTCTTGCAATTCCATTGAAAGAGCATGCAATTTTAAGGACAGCATATAGCGTCCAGTTTTATAAAATTTGACTAGCGCTGTTCTCTTAGTATCCATAACGTAGTCTGTAATATAGCTATTTTTGCAACGGTTTATTTGGATTAAAATGTAGTATACATAGAAAAATAAGCTTAGAGAGAATAGTTTGTGTACTACTCATTAATAAAGATAGAGGGTATAGCAAGTCATGTGAATGTAACACATCAATTTTTAAAATAAGTTATGAACTCAAATCTGCAGTTCAGTTTCTGTGTTACCTAGAATGACCACCACATCTATACGCAATAAAGTGGAGACAAACTTATCTCTTGCAATTTCTCTCTTTAATTTCTGCCATGTTTATTTTATTCTAGTCTTGTATTACTTTCTGTATCAGTACGTTAAATAACAAAGGAGAGAGCCCAAATATTTACTTTGCTCCTCTTATGTCCTTTTAAATGTATCCCAGAAATTAGCTGTGACGAGATGGGAAAAAAAGTACATGTTTGAGTGATAATGCGTACATGGAAAAACGTAAGCTAATGCTAAGTTACGTTGTTAACCTTCAAATACAAACAGAAACTCATTTCCTATACTACACTAATTACAGTAAATTACTGCCTTCATCCTGCGAATAATGACTTATATTAGTAACAAATTCCTTGAGTAGAATAAAGCGGTTTACGCAATCCCGTTGACTCTGTTACATGCCACTTTTGTGTTTATTTCTCTTTTCATAATCCGATCTTCCTGTTCCATGGCTAACCAAGGTCACACAAAACACGCTGCTGCCTTAGAAAGACGACTCCATGTGGTCTAAATTACAATAAAACTGCGTTTCTCTTGAGGTTGCAGATAACCAAACCGCTGGTTACTAAATCTGTGTTTACATCAGACTTTCTTGGGACAGAGATGGAAGCTTAATACCTTTTAATCTCGAAAGTTGTTCGAGCTATGTTTCGAAGCCATCAGCATTTCCGAAGATGAAGTTCAAAGGTAGTAATTAAAGCTGTTTAATAAAGACACTTAGATCTGTTTCATGAACTAAAAGGATTTATGTTTTGGCTTTAAACTGTGGCATTAGTGAATGCTCTTAAAAGCATACAAATATAGAAAATTATAGTTATTTTGAAGATTTATCTCGACGTAAGGTTTATAATTAACCAAAGCTCATGACATGTTCTAAGTGTTCTATCTTAACTTTGGGCGGCCTATATTCTGTTTTCCTTGTGGTTTATAATTAAGCGCTTTCTTAGGTAATAGATTTTCATCCATCTTGTCTAAACGTTTTTTCCAATTCTTACGGCAATTGTCTATATGGTCTAGCACTCCTTTTATTTCAAGTTCTTATTCCTGCATTCTTTCAATGTTTATAATTAGACACACCAGCAGCTGAACTTAGAAAGCTCATTTCTGACGCTCCTACTCTCCTTTTCTCCCTTTTTATAGCTACCCAAGTCTGCACCATAAAGAAATATTGGCAATGGCACTAATTCATAAAATTTTAATTGTGCTTCCTTTATTGCTTTATGGACTAGGCATCTTCTTATGGTTCCACAAACATATTGGTATTAACTGGCTTTCTTCCATGTCCAAGATTAACTGATATGATATTTTGCCAGATATTTAAAGCTGCTCACTTGTTCAATAATTTGCAAGTCAATTACAATGTTTATATTTTATTTTGGGATCAGATAAACGCAATGCTTTTTTTTGTTTGTTTGTTAGTTCCATTTATACCCCACCTTTAACCCGGGACCACTCGCACAGTGAGGCAGTATTTTATATCACAACACTGTAAATGCCAGAGTGATTGTAGTGTAAATTAACATTATTGTATGACAATGATTTGAGATGTTTGTTAATTATAAGCATTGTTAGGAAATAAGTTTACACGGCCTCACTGAAACTGACAATAGGAGCGGATAACAATGAAACGAGGGGGTGAGTTGTTTATCAATTAAAAGAGACAAACAAATGACGTCAGATTAGCGCTCTTTTCTTTAGAAATGGAGGGAATATTTTCCCTAGAGCATATGTGTTCATAATTTTGATTAGATATAAAAATAGACGCTAATGTTGGCGCGCTTTATTAACCAATAGCAGCTCTGTTATAATGTTTAGGCATATCGGGGTGAGGGAGTATAAATTATGAAGCCAGAGACAAGTAACGCGCAGTTTTACAGAATCATTCACGGGTTACACGTCGCGCAGTTCTACAGAATCATTCACGGGTTACACGTCGCGCAGTTCAACAGAATCATTCTCGAAGTACACGTTACGTAATTCTACAGAATCTCTCGCGTCGTAAAGTTAGTTACAAAAATGTGAAATACTCGAATTAACAATGTGCGGCAAATAAGTGATTATAGTTACATTCGAAAATATAACAGTTTCAGTCGGGCGTGTATCAAGAGTAAATATGTGAAATTAATGAAGTGTGACGGCAATAAATGTGTAAAAACAAATTCTTTTTTCAGTGTTATCTTTAGTAACAACTCCTTTCCGTTTACACACCCTGTTCAAGAGATTTGCTTGACTGAGTATTAATAGCTAGCCGGAGGACAAAGAACTCAAAATTCAAAATAGTAAAACAATAACAGGCGCTCAGCAAATAAGATGACACGAACGATACCGAGACAAATGCAGGCAGGTACTCTACCGACTGAGCTACGTGGCCAGTTCTGTTTTAGTTTTGTTTAGAGAAATTGTAAGGTTATATTATTTTGTTATTTTACACGACTTTAATGCGGCAATCTATAGGTTATTCTCTCTTATTAGTCATTACTATTTCATCCGCAAGCATTAATAGTATTACAATGTAACATATTGAACCATTTTTCAGTGGCGTCGTTAAGATATTTAAAAACGGTGGGTGATAATGTGCATCCTTGTCTAACACCCCATTAATTTCTGTGAACTGGTTCATTTGGAGCATTCCCTATACCAATACAAACTCTGGTATTAACATATAGACTACGTACTGCTCTTACTAATTACGGAGGATAGCCTTTCTCAAGTAGTATTTCACATAGTTTTGACCTTTTAGCTTTATTCAGCATCTTCTCATCAGCATTAAATAATAACTGATCTTCAACATTAAATTCTCTTTTCTCCGGTATCTGCTTTATAACAAATATGTAATCAGTGGTTAATCTTCCTTTTCTAAATCCATGCTGTTCCTTTAATAGTAATACTTCTGATTCTTTGTTTAAACGTCTTGTTACTATATTGGGGCGTGAATGTGTGTGTGTATTGTCACGACAGACACATTATTGCGTCGTTGGCGACAGTGTTGTTGGGGTAATTCTTTCGGCTGGGGTTTTGAAGTTCATCTGGCGTGGCGACTCGCCACCGTCTAGAGAGTGGGGGAAGTGAGCCTTACTTCTTTGTGTAGTGTATTAGTGTCACTTTTGGTCGACTGTTGGGTCTGGAAGGTTATATGTGAAATTGTGTGAATGTAGCCTCGTGTGTGTGTGTGTGTGTGTGTGTGTGTGTGTATAGCATCTCCCTTCAATTTATTCCTTTTTATCTTTTGTGTGTGATGTATGAGCAGAGTGTTTATTCTGAATAAACCACAGGTAATGTGATTAATGTGATATTCTGTGCATTTTGTTATAACTGTCCCTAACCTGCACTGGAATGCGTACTTTAAGATTCTGGTCATCTTGCTGCCTCTGCAGCTAGGCCTCCCACTGTGTATGCTGGGGTAACTAAAATTTAATATCTATGTGCAAACCTTTTGGCCTCATCCCAGTATATAACAATGTTTGCGTATTATTTATAATAAGTTCCTAATAAGCTTATGCATTTATAGTTGTTACAACTTGTTCTATCACCTTTCTTAAAGGCGAGGACTGCGTTGCGATATTCCATTTTTCTGGAAAATATGCATTAATCCAGCACACATTTATTAAATTGACTAGGCGGTGTAATGCATATTTTAGTAGTTCAACATTTATCTTACCTACACCAGGAGATTTCTTATTCGTAAAACTCTGTAGAGCTCCTAACATTTCTTCTAGCGTAATGTGATCCATTTTAAGTTCTTCCGTTTGTATAACATTTCTCCATTTTGTTTCCATAATTCTGTATAAAGCTCTAACCATTCTCTTTATCTGTTATTGATCTTTCATCTCGTATTGAGTGATCTCAGAATTTTATAAGCATATTCTTGAACTCCATGTCAAACATGTTCCAAGATATTTATATACTTTCCCAAGTTTATACGATGCAGCTTCCTTACTTCTCATTTGTTGACTGTACACCATCTACATTCATCTACATCAGTTCTATTTTCAGTGATTTTATCTTACAAATTCTTAAATAGACTTTCTTCTTATTTTCAATAATTTCTGTTATCTCTGAATTCCATACTCTCAATACTGTTTTCTTGTACCTTTTATTCTTTTTCCCAGAGCTTCGTCGGCTGCTTGAAGTATTATTTTCTTTATTATTTTCCGTCCTAAATTAATGTGTTTACTGGTAGGCATTAATTTCATTAAAGTTTTTAATACATTATGATAAAGCTCATTTATACTCTCCTGTTTAAGAAACTGTGTCTTGTATGTTTGTTTCCTAACATTATTTAATGTTCTGAGTTTCCTCTAAGGGGGCTGGAATTATTAATTTTGCAACCACTAAATAATGATCGCACTCGACGTCTCTGCCTCGGTAAACCCTTGTATCTTCAATCATTGGGGCTGCCTTTTTATTATCAATTATGTAATCAATTATGCACTTGCTGCTTCTTTCACATCATGTTAGCATGTGAATTTCCTTATGTTCGAAAAATGTGTTTATTATTCTTAATGTATTATGTGCGCAGAAGTCTCTATTCATTAGTTATTCACCTTTAGCACCTACTGTTCATGGGATTTTCTGGTTGCCTACTCTAGCATTTAAACCCCCTGCCAAAATTGCCGTTAAGGTGGACAGCATAAATTGTTTCTGCAGTGGTTCGTATAACCTTTCTGTACTTTCTTTCCTGTCTTCTTCAGGGGCATAGGCACCTATTATAGTTATATATCCTCCATAATGTTTACGTTTCAGGGTAAGCAACCTTTCATTTATCCATGAGTAAAACTGCATTTTGTTCTTCAGGTTTTTGTTTATAAAACTGCTACACCGTTTGATGCACGTGTATTTTGACGAAAACTACTGAATATATGTATACAGAGTGGACCATTTAAGTTGAGACTGTACAATTCTCCAAACCTAAGCGTTGTAGAAAGAAATGCTTTTAATAAAAGTTGCTTGATATTATGAGGGGAAATTAAATGTCATTAGTCGTATTTTGTTTGGAAGGGTATGATAGTCTGTGTGATAATCTGTCAGGCCCTCTTAATTTATTGTTAGTTTCTGTAATTACCGCTATATCTATTGATGCATCCTTGTATTCTCTCTCTAAGATATATATTCTATGACTGTTGTCCCTAATATTCCAAGTAGCTACTCTCCATTTGCTAATCTTGCCCAATCATTTATCCTTATTCTTTTTGGTATAGGTCTTGTTTGCATCCGTCCGGCTATTCGTTTTGGGGAATTTGAGTTTGTTTGAATGCCCTCATAGTAGGTAAGCAGCCTACTGCTGAGTAAGACCGATAATGGGCCTGCCATCTTCAAGCCATTGGACCTGCTTCTTCTTGTACCAACTCCAACAAGAGGGGTGGCCCTTCTGCCAGAATTTCTACCATCGATAACTTTATCCTTGTTACCACGAATATGGGCTCTCAAATTTATCCCTAGAGAGTGAGGTTACCACTTCTGCCGATGTAATACTTATTTCATTGTCTTTGTGGACTTCACCCATAACCCTGCGTAAGGGGCCCTTTACCAGGTACCATCTCCCGGGCAAGGAGAACCTGGAGCTCATGTGGGCAGTGTCACTACTCCCTAAGTGAGGCTGTCTCTTTAGGAGAGTTCTTACCAATTACCCAGTGCATTATTTTGTCATTGGGAAAATGTTTCCGTGAAATGCTATTTATGTTACTCATTAAGTCATTTTTACAGGGTCGAGAGGAGTTTCGTGATGTTTCGCCTCTAAACCTGGTCGAGAAAAGTGGCGAGAGAGCGCGTGCGTAAAAGTGTTGCATAGGTTTGAGAAACACGATCATTAGACGTGAAGTCTTGAAGGTGATGCTATTGCGACTGATTTGCTTTGTGTGGATCTGTGTTCAGTTCTAAAGAACCGTAAGGGCAGAAGAAAAGTGTGGATAAGAAGTTGGATACAACGGCGTAATATATTGGAGGCCTCTAGTACTCTTTGCAAAGAGCTAAAAACAGAAGTTCCAACGGCATATCATAGTTTCTGTAGCCTGAATAAAATGCAGCTAACGTATTTGTTGGAAAAAATTTAAAGTAATATCATAAAGTGTGACAAAAATATAAGAGAAGCTCTTTCAAGAAAACTAAAATTGGAAAACACTCAGGTTCCCGGCAACTGGCGATTTTTATGAAACCCTGAAATATATATTTCGCGTCCCAAGGAGTACTTTTTGTAGTTTTATACCTGCAGTATGTGATATCATTTATGAAGCTTTGATAGACATGTACGAAACGCATCACTGTCTAGTCGTTCCATCGAGATGACATGCTCACGACGCTCGGTTTAGTACTCATACGACCACTAACATAAAATACTGCTGGATTTTATAAACCGGCTCGAGAAACGACTGGTGTTAGTGTGATCACGTGTTCAGAATGTTTACATAGGGCGAGGACAGCTTCGTGGCTATCGTGCGAGAACTCTCGACCGTTTTTTCGACCCGTGTAAATGTGCCTTAAAACATTTAAGCTCTTAATAACCATTTTCTTTAACTCAGTTATCTAATACAGATCATTGTATAGGCTATACAACGGAGGAGGACACCTCATGCACTATGACCTACAAGATATCTCTTGATGAAAGAATGAAATGAAGGAACCACAGAGGCCACAGACAGACAGGCCACAGGGACGCACGGAAGTCCCTAAAAGTTTCCGGCTCTAAGACTCGTCCCACTACTGAGGCTGCCCACAGAGAGCGAATCAGGCAGCCCTCTATTGTCCAGGGAGAATACTCTTTTATTGCAGCAAGCATTCGCGCCATCTGCCCGGCACCGCCTCACGCTACGAAACCTAGGAACAACCTCAAACATGAAAGGGATATTAGCGAAAATAAATCTTGGTAGATGAGAAACCACTCCAGCATTCGCCTACAGCCAAGAATAACCATGAAAAACCAAAAGTCAAAGTGAACGGTCAACGGGAATCGAGTTCGGGACCTCGCGAATGCGAGCGTCACAGGTTATCATGGATCCAACTCGCTCCGTTAGATCATTGTAAATATCGTTCTTAAATATTCGTCTTTTTTTACTTTCTCTACTACGTATAGCAAGTAGGGGAAGTATTGCATTCCACCCAAGAATTCGATACCGAGATTTCACAGGAAATATATGTTTTGAGGTGCACTGAATGCATAAAAAGCACTTTTGGAAACATGTCCGTGTATGTGTCTGTGAACAGCATAACTCAGAAACGAACAGTCGGATAAACACCAAACTTGGTATTTACGTTCAGTATCTTCCAGAGATGCAACACGAAGATTTTCAAGAAAATCCCCCCACCCCAGATTGCCACTTTGAACATTTTATTTTTTCAAAAACGGCTCTAACGATTTTGATTAAAGTATCAAATGTTTAAGACATTGTTATGCCAAATAAAATGTATATGTTGAATTTTCTGGGAATGTCTCCAAAAGTATTCTTCATTGTGAACGAATTTTGCATAACTGGTAAACCAAAAGCGATAGACAAAATGTTACTACACAAAAATGTAGATCGCGTTAAAATACACAATTTATGTCATATACATTTTTTTTCTTGAGTTAACCATTTTCGAGATATTGCTTGTTATTCCCTTAAATATTCCAATACTTATACTTATTCATTTTTACTTTCTCTAATACATATAGTAAGTAGGGGAAGTATGTATTTACCAAAAAATTCGATACCGAGATTTCACCGGAAATATATGTTTTGAGACCCCCTGAATCCAAAAAAAGCATTTTTGGAAACATGTCCGTGTGTGTGTCTGTGAACAGCACAACTCAGAAACGAACAGTCGGTTAAACACCAAACTTGGTATTTAGGTACAGTATCTTACTAGATGCGAAACGAAGATTTTCAAGAAAATCTCTCCACCGCAGATTACCCTTTGCATGGTACATTTTTCGAAAATGTTTATTTTCTCAAAAACGGCTCTAACGATTTTGATTAAAGTATCATATGTTTAAGACATTTTTATGGCAAATAAAACGTATATCTTGAATTTTCTGGGAATGTCTCCAAAAGTATTCATTGTGAATGACTTTTGCATAACTAGTAAACCAAAGAGAATGGAATACTCCACATAGCAACCAGCTCTTAAAATATTTGACTATCGCTTAAAGCCTACCAATTCCCATTGCATCTACAAGAAAATTAGCAATAAGATTAACATCTCGATATCTTGATTAATATGAAGCACATGGAGAATAAGCGTTTATAAAAATAGTTTGTACAAGAGTAGAGAAAGTCATGTGAGTGTAACACATCAGATTGTTGAGTCCCTGTGCACAACATTAAGATGTATACAAGAAGATGGCAGATTTGTATTAAGTCGCTTCGTAGTGAAGCTAATAATTGTTATCTATGAAGAGGTATAATAGATCAAAATGAATTTGAGAGACCTTGTGGTTTGGCAGGAAAAATGTGTCAGTATGTGCCAGCATGAGGCCGTGCTAGCTCAGTTAGAGCACCAGCACGGTAAGCCGAAGATACGTGATGGCATTGAATCTTTCAGTCTGATTCTTTCCAACTTCAGCCCTCACATGGCATGTGTGAAAGAGTAATTAACATAGGCGGAAATATTTTCAAATGAGTCGGGATCCATTGAGCTGAGTTTTACCTTACTTTTGCTTTAAAGTACATTGGAAAAATGTAATCCATGGAGCACATTAAAACAGGATTCGAAGAGTCCAGAAGGCAAGCACTTTACTCCCAATTGAGGTAACTGATCTAAGTTACTTTTATTTCATTCTACGAGAGGCAGTATTTATATTTTGAGCCTAATAATTAAAAAAAGTAATTTTTGATTGAAAACTGCTTTATTGTTTTTCAAAATATATTCCTTTGTGATCAATACACTTTTGCATCCGTTTGAACATTTGTCAAAACATTTATTCCAGTCTTCTTGAGCACCTCCAAAACATGGTTTTTGAAGGCATCTACGGCTTCTTCGGCCACTGAAAATCGTTGTCCACGCAATTTATTCTTGATGTTCGGGAACAAAAAGAAGTCATTGGGTGTCAAATCAGGACTATTTGGCGGATGACCCATCAATTCGAATTTTTGAGCCTTCAAATACTCTGTTGTTAGACGAGATGTGTGTGCGCTCACATTGTCTTGATGTAAAACGATCCTACGGTTCTTGTTGGTTTTCCTTACTTCACCGAAGACTTCCGGCAAACAAATGGTTGTGTACCATTCGGTATTGACCGTTTTACGTTCCTCTAAAGGCACTGTTGCCACCTGGCCAGTTTTGCTGTAAAAGCAGGCTTCGAAGTGGTTCGAGTGCGAACAACTTTTGTTGGATTTGCTTCATCTTGAAACACCGATAGTCGACTGCTGTTTACGTTCCGGCTCATACGCATAGATCCATTGCAACATTTGTAGGATGTAGATGTGCTTATCGGAGGGGGACACCTCGCGCACTGCGACCATTGTGATCTACTGTACATACATCTCCCCGGGAGGCAGGGATGAGGTGAAGGAGTCGCAAGAGGTCCCAGATCCGCAGGTCCCTAACATTTCCATTTTGAACATCCGCACACCAATAGTGAGGAAACCCAAGAGGGCGACACAGCGACCCTAACAGTTGGAACAGCCCACTTTTCTAATATTCGTAATTTAAACTAAATTTCACACTGTACGTTTTGTATTTGCTATTCTGTATCTTTGACATATTTATAGCTCAGGTTAGCAAATTACAACATTACTAGCTAGCTTCCTTAAGGGGTGAACCCTCGCCTTACTTAATCATATATATGTAAACAATTAATCCCCAAAAAATTATCATTAATCCAATGAATTTAAAATTTCTTTACTTGCTGTCTCCACTGCCCTTAACGGTAAAGCATTTCCTCACCTAGCGTCGTTACTGTTACGTCCTTTGGACTTTATCCTCATTTAATTAAGTCAAGCTTTTTTGCTATGTTAAATTCAGTGGTTTCCTTACAAAAACGTAATAGAATGGTTTCTGGTATGTTAATGACTTTCAGTACTGACAACCGCTTGTGTTTGCTGTGGATAAGTTCTGGTATGTATTGATTTGTGTGCTTTTTTTAGTGCATTACTTATGTATTTTTTGTTTATTTTATCTACATTTGCAATCCCAGTTGTTTAACCCTGTAATTGCTTTGCATGTATTGCTTTTGTATCCGACAAGAATAAATCTATAGCCAGGGGGTGGCGCTGATGACCACAGTAGTTTTGCGCTACTCAAACAGCTACTGCCGCTGCCGGTGCTCGAAAAAATTCATCGCCTCCCGCAAGGTTTGAACCCGCGACCTTGGAAACCAGAGGCTAGCATGGTTTTCTTAGATCACGGAGGACGACATAGCTATCGGTTGACTGATCTCTAACGCCAGTTAGGCGCAATTTTCTCTCTTTATACAATTGTTTAACATAAGTACCTCATTAACGATTTTGAATTTAACAAAGTAAATAACGCAAAACTTGAGGGTTTTCAAAATATATTGGCATTGGCGGTTTTGATTTTCTTCTGTTTTTCTGTGCCTTTGTTCTGTGCCTAAATATGATCATCTAAATATACAGTGCGGTCGTTTTATGGTGAGGCCACGGATCGCCCATGCATTCTCCGCACATTGTCTATTAGACTGGGGGTTTTTCGTTCCGCAACTCCCGCATTACTCACGAGTGATAGTAACATGCACTATAATGAGTACTAGCTTATTATAAGTGGCGTCCACCTGCGTTAAGACATTCCTGGTATCTTTGGATGATACTTCCATTCATACGCATTGGTTCTTGTTGCGTAATGCTCATAATTTCTATTTTTATATTGGCCTTAAGCTTGTCTATGGTGTGGGGATTGTTCCTATAAGCTTTAGTTTTTAGGGTTCCCCATAAATAGATGCATCAATTTCGTCAAATTTTTCATCCGTTAGAGCATCTCATTTTCCCTTCGTAGGCTTTTAGCGATCCCGTTGCCTTAAACTTGTTAACTAGATGTCTTGCAGTTCTTCTACCTAGAACAGGAATACAATGAAATTTCTCCCGAAACTATTTACACACCTATTTAGAAGATTCGGTTCTTACTTATGTATCGTGCATAAACATTCGTTGTTCAGGTGTGAATTGTCGGTAGAATTTGCAGTGGACTAACAACAGGACATCAACACTCTTAAGCAAACTATACACGTGTTATCGTGGACAGTCCACCTGTCAATGAAACCGGAAAATCCTACCCTTTAAGGAGAAGGGTGAGGGCGAGTCCCTGGCGCCTTAAAGGTGAGTCATGACATTTAAGTATGGTAACCCTGACAGAAGAGTCCCTGGTCCTCCAGGTTGGGTTATGCGACAGGCCAGTTTCCTTCCCACAGAAAAACTTTAAAACTCAGCAAATCAAAAGAGCCATGTTAGAAGAATGCCTCGCGAACGTCTACCAGTGGCGTAGCATAAGGGAGGCTTTGAGACTGAGTCTACTTAAATAAATTGCCGAGAAACTAGGTCAATTTTTAAACATATAAATAAAGTCAACCTCAGACAAGCGATGAAAAACTAATTAATACAACCGCCTTCACCACTGTTTACCCCAACGCCCCAACCCCTATTACTAAATTCAGATTGTAGTGCTGCGTACTTAGGCAGCTTTGAAGTATCATGATGCGGCAGCAAAGTCGAGTACAGACTGGGATGACTGAGCGAGTGCATGTCTCATCAAGAGTGGACTTACATAGCTTCTTCCACTAAATTTCGACCTCTCGTTGTAGGAAGACATGCCTATATTTTGTTGTGCATTAAGGCACAAAGGCAGCAGCAGAGACGTTTAATGAGGTGTTTAGTTTCTGTGTACCTGCTCTCTCCAAAGTCCGGAAACAGGACAATAGGAGTTGGAGACGAGAGTAGGACAAGCAGTGTAACATAAACATTTCATTCCTCAACTATTGGTGAACCAGCATTAAGTGCGTGCAACCGTGCAATACAGTAAACTTGATTTTACTAAATCTGTGTATTATTTTCATTGTGCGTGTTTTATTTATGATTTTAGAAATAGCGAAATTTCCATCGATTCAGTGCATTACTTATTAAATCTCAGTTTTCGACTCTATCTTATGAAAAAAAAAGTGTGAACTTAAAGGCAAAAGACCAATTCCTAAGCTTGGCATTGTCTTTCAGGAAAAAACCAAAAACTGGAAGTTTCAAACATCCCGGTACAGTAAATTTAATTGGTTAACTGGCAGTTACATTCATTAAAATGTGCACAGGTTCGTATGTTTGCTTTTTGTCGTGAAAAAGCAATGGAGTGTTGAAGAAACATCAAATATTAAAAACATTGAAAGAATATCTTCCAATAAAAATCCCGACTGGAACTTAAATACAAGAAGATCTAAGTGAATACCTACATTGTTTTAATGATTTACAATTAGTGGTGATGCTAAAACAACTAAAAAACAACAACAAATAATAATAATAATAGTAACAATCGAATCGTAAAGGAGAAGCACTAATGTATGGGAATTTGTGCATCATTTAAAATGTTCTAAATTGCATTTATAAAATCTAATATACCCAGAACACACTACTAAGCTACGCCACTGCCGTCTACCGCACCAAACATTACTTTATTTCTCTCAGGGAAAACGGGATGTGGGACGGCCAAGGAAAAGATGGATACAGCAATTGTATTGAAATCCTTTGATGTCGGAACGGGCTATAAAACCACAATCCTTGAATTTGGAATAATAAGTCGAAGCAAATCAAACACAACACAGATGTCTTGAATGCACAACTCTCCTTATGGCATGAACACAAAGCAGCCATTGAAGCACAATTGATAAGAATAATAATTCTGTCGCCGGTTGTGCATCGAAAAAGTACTGAAATCTCTGCAGTACGGCGTGCTACGTATATAGCCGGTATGCGACTTCACCTCAAAATACCGCACTGTATATTGCTTGGAATAAAATATCCGCGGAATTTGTATTATTTTAAATGCATATTCTGTCCAATAACTATTGAGGCAGTATTTTTAACACTTAAATGATTTTAGTCAAATTATAATATAAATATAAATTCAATAACATCCCAACTTGAAGCAATATGTGTATGAAATAATTTGTAAAATGTATGTAACAGTTACTGCATATGCTTATATTAGTGTATCCATGTGTAATAATGTTATGTGAATATATTACGTAACTTAATAATGTAGGAGCTGTGAGAATATTAAGTTAAAAGTTGCTAACAGTGGGGTCAATAATGAGTAAAAATGTTTAACAGTACTACTTGTGATTCTTGGATTAACAACAATGTAATTTTAGTGACAGTTTATAAAATAGCCAATTAACAACCAGAAAAAGCTTTAGTTAAATGAACGTATTCTATTGGAGTAGGATTAGCCAATCAGAAACTGAAAAGGAGAAAATTTTACAAATTTAGAATTCAGTTGCCTGCAGACAGCGTTACTAACCAGAGGCAAAAAGTGTCCTCAAGAAATATAATATGTATTCGTGTGAGACGAAAAATAAGTTTACGTGTTAAAAAGTATAATTAATTAATAAAGAGAATATCACAGCTCTCTATATCAGTGAAGTGTTATTTAAATTGTGTCAAGGATTAATAAATGTAGTGAAGTAAAATTAAAATCTGTGTAAGCCTACATTCTTCAGTTGCACCACAACCCTGCTAAGAGAAACGTGTCTCTAACAAAAATACTGACGCAGCCAAGGCAAACATAAATATTTAATGCTTATAGCAACAGTCAAATTACAAAGTTGATATTTTTAAAAATACAAACAAAGGCTACCGGTACCATACGTGCGGTTGCAACTGCTTCAAGTGTTTGGCTCCCCAACAGTTGAAATATAATACAACTCCTTCAATACAACTACTTAAAATTGACGCCCAAAGCGTGGTGCAAACAACGTAAAGACAATATCTACTTCACTATTTTCTTAAATAAATTTTCTTTCATAACTCCAAAGTATTCGTACTCAAGTACAAGGCCTTTTTAATGTTTCAGTAAATATCCCAACAAGAGTTTAAGGGGAATAACAAAACTGGAAGATGTATCCCAAAGAGGCACCAGTTCTAATGGAAGTGGGGAGGCTCCAGAACAACAGATGGGCATAATTTCTACAATGTGGACCCCCTACATCGGCAAGAGACGACAAGGAGACCCGGAAAAAATGTGACGACGCCTTCAATAAAGCAGTAGGAGCACACTGGACAAGAAACGCAGCAACTGGAGAGACACCCGAAGGGAGTGCTAAACACAACCACCTAGTGTCCGATGGGAGTTAAGCGAAGAAGTGAGGAACCCCAAACAAGATCATGAAGTGCTGATCGCAAAGAAGTTAGTGAACAATAGTGCAAAGTGTGAAAGAAAGAACGGAACGAAAAACACCACTTATGCTTAAAGGACTTAAAGGAATGACCTAGTATTGAAAAATTTGTAACTTTATAACCGATATATAAGAAATAGCTATGTCACAAAAAACTTATTTGAAGTAAATTGAGCGCATTAAAGAGATCTAAATTTTTGGTGTTGTACGTTTTCGTCTTTCGCTTAACGTTGAGCAGTTGTACAAGATTATACAAAATATCTTCCAACTAAAGTGGACTTCACAGCCTATTCCCAGAAAATTTAAGATATACATTTTATTTTTCATGTAAATATTGTTAATGCGTTGTAGTTTAATTAAACCATTTTTTAGAAAATCCAAAATTTCGAAAAATCCTCCACGTAAAGCATACTTTGGGGTAGGGAGAGTTTCTTTAAAATCTTCGTGTTGCACTCTTAAGGTACTGAAACTAAATACCAAGTTTGGTATTATCTGACTTTTCGTTTTCAAATTATGCTGTTCACATGCGCACGCGCACAAACACACACACACACACACACACACAAACAAATACACAAAAAGACGGACCTTTTCTCTAAAAATGCTTTTTTTTGTATTCAGGGGCCTCAAAACACGTGTTTGCGGTGAAATCTCGGTATAGGATTTTTGGATGGAATGCAATACCTTCCTTGCTAGTGCACATCGTCGTCCCGATCTGGTCACTATTCGGGTCTAACCTTCACCACTTCCTCCCAGGGTCACTTGGAAGCACAAAGGGCCCACTATGGCCTATGCTCCAGTTACTGACGGTCCCTCAGTCTTACTACTCCTAACACCTCAGACTGTGGAGAAACAATATTAGAAATTAATCTGAAATAAACCATTATAGTCGGGCTGATAGGTGTGGTAATAGTCTTCATATTAATTTTAACTTAACAATTTTAACGTAACGGCAAAAATTGATGAAAGTGAATTAAATAATGCGTTAAAGATACGGAAAACGAGGGGCCCCCATCCGGGACAAAGCACCACAAGTAGACCGCAGTATCCCTTTTGCTTCTACAGTGTCCCCTGGGAGGGAGATAAAAGGGGAGATAATCGAAAGGTGACCAGATCCGAATGTTGAAGGGCGCAAGCATGTATGTGATCCCTAACGTTTCTAGATTTAACGCCTCAGCCGCCCAGGCCGACGAACAAGCCAACAAATCCCCAATATCCCCCAGGGTGAAGCCCACTAGGAGGTGGGACATAACAAGTAGTCCCACAACGACGCTATGAAAGAAACCTTTATACAGCACATAACAACCGCCCAGCCGTAACCCGGCCAATACCGTCGAACCGTCCCGTGATCGAACCGGGGAGCTCCCGAATGCAAGTCGCACACGTTATCGCGGTGCCACCTCGCTCGGTAAATATGTTACAAACATATCTTCATTCTTTCAATTTCGAAGAAATATTATAGGCTAGGTTCAGCGATAACCTGTCAATAGATGCCAGATATGAAGGAATATATAGCATTCATTAAAGTAAATAACTTTTGAAAATGCATTTTTATGATAATTTAAAATGCAGTTTTATACATCGTCAGTAGCAGCCATAGCTCATCGCTGATTTCCTGTTCTTTCTTTTTCATCTAAAACTTAACCTCTTTTTCAAAGTTTTGCGGATTCTGAATTTTAAACGCATGCATCAAAGGTGATTCTGCCATAAAGCTGTCACATTTTGAAGTGGAGAGCCCCAAAGAATCTGACTTGCAAAACGCGAGTTCCGAAATGGGTGTTATTTTTCCCAGCACTGAATATTTGAGCAGTTTTCAATGATGTGCTCTCCTGCAAAAGTGCAACGAATGAAAATAGAGCGATTGCTAGCGCTCGGCTCACAGCATGTTGCAACGCCTTTTTACAGAAATTCTGTTTTAGATGCAAATGGTATATGGATGTAAAGCATTGTTTACCATCCGATTATACGATGCAAATTTTAAACTGACTGCAGTTACAAGTGGACGAAGTTTTAACTTCCAATACATACGTTAGATGCTGGGAGTTTAGTTAAATAACGTGTTCTTTGCTTTTACAAACTTGGCCTTTAGTTTTTTGTCATGTTGAGTATATTTAATATATATTAATATTACAATAAGAGAAAGTTTGAATGTATACATAGAGGGAGAGGGGTAAATACGGATAATCTCAAAAAACACTCAGCCGATTTTGATAATACTTTCACCATTGAAAAGCCCCATTTTTTCTGACGGACATGGTCTATAAAACATTTCATTTCATTTCATAAATTGAATGAATGAATGTACAGCCGATTTATCCCTGAATGGCTAAGGCCTCCTTTTGCGAGGGGTAGCTCGATATGACTCGTGCAGATATTTATATTTTTAAATTCTGCACTATTGAAAGATATTGCGTTTAACTTTATGCTAAATAGGGAATGAAAGGAGGCGAGACTTCATGTTATTGCCTCGCATGTGTCCCCACAGACTGTAGTTGTTGATAGACATTGACTGCTATGAATACAACATTCCACATACCCTTATGTTTAAATAAAAATATGCAATACAATAGGAGAGGGAGTAGAGGTTCTCATGTAACATGTAGCGTTAACTGAGTTGCGAATCAAATTGATTTAGCTGATGCACTAAATCACGTTTCTGCAATAGCCTAGCTTGTTGACTCACTCTTAGCCATCATATTTACCTACTCAGCCACGAAAATCTGTGAATCCAGCAGAAATAAATCAGAACTTCTGACGTGAGATAATGCGTGAAGTAGGAGTTGCATTGTAGTTCAACTGTTGGGGAGCCAAACTTGAAGTAGTTCCAACCGCACGTATGGTAAAAGGTTTCCGGTACCTTCGCCCGAAAATGTACTTTCTGGTGGCCTTTGCCCCAAAAATGTTTAAAAAAATATTAACCTTGTAATTTTGACTGTTTCTTTAAATACTATACAGTTATGTTTGCCTCGGCTGCGTCAGTAGTATTGTTAGAGACATGTTTCTCTTTACAGGGTTGTGGTGCGACTGAACACAGATTATAATTTTACTTCACCCCTTATATTAATGCTTGGCACGATTTAAATAACACTTCACTTATATAGAGAGCTGTGAGATTTTTTTGTTATTAATTACTTGCACTTTTTAACACAAAAACTATTTCCTTCTCACACGAATACGTATTAAATTTCTCGAGAACATCTCGCGTCCGGTTAGGAACACTGTTACAACCAACGCGTCCAGTAATAAGCGCTGTCTACAAGCAACTGACTTGATTTCTACCGCCTAAATTTGTAAATTTCTGTATTTCAAGTCTCTGATTGGCTATTCCTAATCCAACAGAATACCTTTATTTAACTTAAACGTTTTTCTGGTTGTTGATTAGCTATTTTATAAACTGTCACAAAAATTACAGTATTGTTGCTCCAAAAATGACTAGTAGCATTATTACGCTTTCTTACTCATTATTGCCTCAAGTTCACCTCATTGTTAGCAAATTTTAAATTATTATTCTCACAGCTCCTACATTTTTAAATTACGTAATACATTCAGATAACATTATTACATGTATACAATAATATAAACATATACAATGACTGTAATACACACTTTTTATATAGTGTTACATATACATATTGCTTTAAGGCGGGCTGTTATTATACTTTTTTACTATATAATTTGACTAAAATAATTTAAGTGTTAAAAATACTGCCTCATACGGTGCATGGAAATATTTGTTCTTTAATAAATGCTCGTGTTCTTAAAAATCTTTTATTTCTGTATATCTCTGCATTTCATACAATACATCCTTGATATTTTCTTTAAAGCTTTAATAGTGTCTAATAAGCCTTTGTATTAAACATGTATATACTAATGTATGAGGTGGGTAGTAGAGAGTTTTAATCCACAAGCTTACGATGTTTCTAACTAATTGCTTATTACCGGGTGAAAAAATACATGTGTAGTATTATAAAAAAATAAATAAGGCTGCCAATTGAAGAATGTCAAACGGAAACAATTTCGGAATAAGCATGCAATACAAAATTGATTACATGCGTTTATACACAGAAAACTATTCCCTAATAAGAACGTAATTCATTGAACAAGCTTTTACTTTACAGTATTTTATAAAGTGAGTATTGGATATCGAATATCGGTGCTCAAAAATCAGTATCGCATCGAGAAATAGTGGTATCTGAGGCAGTATTTTTAACACTTAACTTAATTAATATCAGTCTAATTATATAATAAACTATAATAACGCCCATCTTAAAGCAATATGTGTATGTAATAATATATAAAGTGTATGCAAGGGTCATTGTATTATGTTTATATTATTATGTACATGTATAATAATGTTATGTGAATGTATTATGTAATTTAACACTGTAGGAGCTGTGAGAATAGAAGCCGAAGGTTGCTAACAATGAGGTTACCTTGAGGCAATAATGAATTAGAAAGTTTAATACAGGCTACCAGTAATTGTTGGAACAATAATGTAATATTTAAAAGTTTATAAATAGCCAATAAAAACTAGAAACGCTAAAAGTTAAATAAAAGTACTCTATTGGAGTAGGATTAGCCAGTCAGAAATTAAAATAGTGGAAATATACGAATTTAAGCGGTAGAGGCCAGACGCTACTAGACAGCGTTTCCGAGTAGTTGAATACGTATTTAGTGTGAGACATGAAAATTCATTACGGCGAAAATAATACTCGTATAAAGTTTACGTTTTAAATAGTATAAGTAACAATAGTCTCACAGGTCTACAGTAGAATATATCAGTGATGTGTTATTTAATCGTGTGAAGGATTAATAAAACAAAATACAATACAATTATAATTTAAGTAAGCCTTATTCCTTAGCCACACCAAACCCTGCTATAGATACGTGTTTCTGCAAATTACTACTGACGACACCGTAAAGTTTCTATCGTACGTGGTTACAACTACTTGAAGTTTTGGCTCTCCAACAGAGGAACTACAATACATCTTCATATCATCGCATCACTAATACCCACTAATAAATGATAGAGGGTAGAGATAGTCACGTGGATGTATCGGATCAGATTTTTTTTTCTGTTTACTTCATCTTAATCAAGACAAACGTTTGCAGAAATAGCTACATTACAGATTTCGTTTTAGATTCAAAGAGAACAGGATAGTCAAATGTTTAAGAACTAGGCGCTATATGCTGGCCTTAAAATTCCGTACTGTTTCCATGCAATCGCGAGAAGCAACTGAAAATCGATAGGAATTGAAAAGAATGACACAGTTTTGAGCAATTAGAGCTAGTAATACTAATCTCGGAAATGGTTTATGCCACAAAAAACTTATTTCAAGTAAACGTGTGTTTTAAAGAAATCTACTTTTTTGGTTTAGTACGTTTTTGTCTATCGTTTACAAATGATTATAAAAGATTACATAAAGTTCCTTCCTGGACTTTACAGGCCATTCCCAGAAAATTCATGATCTACCTTTTATTTGTCATATAAATATATGTGATGTATGATATTTAAATAAAAACTGTTACATGCATTTTTTTTTCTAAAAATAAAGCATTTCGAAAAATCTTCCACGTGAAACAGGATCACCAACTTGCTTGATTTTGTTCTAGAACAAGCAGGCTTGCCCCGTGCACTGCAATGGATAAACACGTGATATCAGAGAGGTGGTTGGCTCTCTGGTTTCTTTGTAATGTTTCACTAATAATTAAATACATTTTAATTTGCTTGAATTGTGTTAGGTAGCAATTAATTACCAAGAGACCTGTTCTTATTGACGGCTGTAAATTTGAAAGTATTTCGTTACAAATTAATTTCCCTACTATTGGGTTACAATGCGATTATAATTTCATAGACCAAGTTAAAGAGCTTGTTGTTTTTATACGTTAATAATATTATAATTGTTATTATTTTTTGCAGTTGTTTATGTTACGATTACCAAATCTATCAAAAGATATACACGTATGTTCATATCTGAAATATAAATACTAATGTAAGAGACATTATAACAGAGTAATTATTCTAGAAATAATGAATCTGTTATGGGTATATTAACCTATTAAGTGTGGATCACGTATTTCAAATGCAAAACATTGCATAGCGCCACTGCACTGAACGAATATGACTGTGCTCTGCTTTCGCGCACTTGGTCACACAGTGAAATGAAGGTAATTCAGCGGGGGCAACGAGCAAGGTTACTCTCTCTGCTTTACTCAAAGTGCAGCCAGTTGGTGACACCTGTTGTAAAGTGTAGATTGTTGAGGGGAGATTTTCTTGAAAACTTTCTTGTCGCATTTTGGAAGATATTGGACTTAAAAAACAAGTTTAGTATTTAACTGACCTTTCGTTTTTGAGTCATGTTGTACACAGACAGATACATGGACCTTTTTCCAAAAATGTTTCTGTTTCATTCCTCTACCATGTATGCAGTAGGTAGAGAAGGTACCTATTGCATTCCACCCAAAAATTCGATATCGAGATTTCACCGGAAATCATGTTTTAAGGCCCCCGAATCCAAATAAAGTATTTTTTGGAAACTTGCGCGCGTGTGTGTGTGTGTGTCTGTGAACAGTATAACTAAAAACACGAAAAGTCAGATAAATACTAAACTTGGTATTTAAGTATCTCCAAGGATGCGACACGAGATTTTCAAAGAAATTCCTCCACCCCACTTACAACTACCGTTTTCATGGGACATTTTATTGAAAATGTTTTTTTTTTATTTTGAAAATAGCTTTTGAAGTCCTCTTCTTTCGAAAGGTATTTTGTATAATCTTATAAGCTCGTAAACCTTAAGCGATAGACGAAAACATACCACACAACAAGTTTAGACCTGGTTGAAACACACAGTTTATTTCAAATAAGTCTTTTGTGACATAAGCCATTTCTGAGATATCCGTCACTAATGGTTGGAATTCGTCATTACTTGTATTCTCTTAACGTCCTTCCAACGTTCAGCTGTTTCTCGCGATTGCGTGGTAACAGAATGAAATGTTAATGCCAACGTATAGCGTCCAGTTCTTAAACATTAGACTATAATTGTTCTCTTTGTATTATAACGAAATTTGTAATCTAGCTATTTCTTCAAGGGTTTATTTGGATTAAAATTATAGTAAATGAAATGTATACGTACTAATAAACGATAAGGGTATAGTAAGTCATGTGTATGTTTTGCATAATATTTTTATTTAGGGGCCTCAAAACATGCATTTTTGCTGAAATTTTGGTATGGATTTTCGGTTGAAGTGCAATACCTTTTCTACCTACGGGGTACATGATAGAAAAAATAAAATTATTCTGTTCGTGAGTCCTGTCATTCCACAAAACGTGTTGCAGAGATTCCAAATCATCATGTATATCAAATTAAACTGCATTTCATAAGATGGCACAGAAAGCTAGGAATATCTTTCTTCCGGGGGGCGGGGCAAATTTCCGGCATTTATTCTGCCCTTGACAAATAATATCTAAACATTGAAAACGCTGAGTGCAGACAATACATTCGGTTGTAACTTCCTTAATTGACAAACACGTCTTCAGTTTGTCAACATTGGTAGAAGGGATATGGACAGTGTAGCCGTAAGGTATAAGCCCTACAGTAGGACAATAGGATGCCTAATTACTGTATAACAATAATAATGATAACAATAACAAAAGCATAGCAAAGCTAGCAAACTTGCTTTTAGAACAACAGCTTGGTTGCCTGGTTGTCATGCCTGCAGGATGTAAACTCACAGAGCAGATTCCTTTGCTCACATTGCCAGCTCAATGATCACCAATAATATAAATTTCAGATATGAATATAATCGGAATCAAGCATATTATCATTAATAGTGCTGTTACTTAACAAAATTAAGAGTATGGAAGTATCCCATCCCGATATTCAACGATAAATACAATGCGACTGTTAAAAATTGAGACAGTATGCTCTGCGGAACGTGTATGTTTAATAATAATAATAATAATAATAATAATAATAATACCAATAATAATAATTATTATTAATAATAATAATTGATAATTAATTTTTGTACACCAGACATGTGTAGGACAAGTTTAGAAAAGCTAACTAAAGTATACATTGTGAATGACTACAGCAATGAAGTTGCTTAAAATTATAGAGAGAGAAAGGTAGAAACAGAGGACGGAAAAATTCAATGGCATAGTCGGGATTTGAACCATGGATCTCCCGGTTTCGTCCAGTTGCTCTAACCACTGAGATACCATAGCAACATGCCGGTAGGACATTAAATTCTCCAGCAGACTCACAATTTTTCTCGGTAAATCACAAGGAGATCTCAAATTGTTTACCTCAATGGCGACTTACAATGCCGCAAGTACTTTGAGTCCCGGACTTCATTAGTTTGGCATTTATCAGGGGAATTAAATGAATTAATTGTTTTTCCAAACCCCGGACTTGAAGTAGTTACGGCAAAGTCGCCATTGGGGTATGTCATCTCAAAACAATTTCAGATGTTGTAGTTTACCGGGAAAAATGCGAGTCATCTGGAGAACTTGACGTACTACCGGCATGTTGCTATGGATCTCGTGGTAAGAGTAATCGGACAAACCGGGAGATCCGTGTTTCAAATCCCGGCTATGACACTTAGTTTTCCAACCTTGTCCTACACACATGTCAGTGTGTAAGAACAAATAATTCATTAATTGCCTGTTAGAGGCTAAACTAATGAACATAGAGCATTATGAGCCATTGGGGTGTGCCATCTCAAAACAATTTCAAACAGTTACAGTTTAAATTAATCACTTACAGCCGACCCAAACCTAACTATGCTGTATCCTCAGTCTTCTGCGATGATATTGTCAGTTGTTCACAATGATTACCTTGTTTGTGTAAGTGATGTTTATTGCTTTTGGAAACCTTTATGATTGCTCTATGGAAAATTTTGTTACTGCATTATTTATTACAGGTACTTGCTGTTGCATGTGGTAGAATATTTAATCCCTGTACCAACCAGCCAAAGGAAGTTTATTGTCATCCTTTTAAATACGTTTACATTTAAAGGAAATGTCCAATAACAAATATGAAATAATTTAAATATTACAGCTTATAATTTTACATCACTTCCTTTACATTGCATTTACACTAAGTTTACCTTAAATATAATTTTCACTTTACGTTTCTTTACCATGTCTAAATTCATCTATACTATAAAATTCATTTTCTATTAAATATTTCTTTATTGCTTTCATCATTACATTAGACTGGTTTTAGTTCTTTATTTCTCTAGGTAATTTATTTAATAATATATATACATGGTACTGTTAACAAGTTTTCATTCTTAAACACTCCTCTGCAAGTTTGTTTGTTTTCCATTTTGCTTATTATTCTAATGGCTTTTTTGCAGTTTAAAGACTTTATCCATTTCTCTAACTGTAATATTTCCCCATAGCGTAATTCCGTATCTTACATGCGAATATATAAAAAATAATAGACCTGTTTCATTGTTTTATTGTCCATTATTTTAGTTAATTGCCCCATTACATAAATGCGCTTGTTTATCTTTTTTCTAATTGATGCTACATGAGATTGCCAATTTAAATGTTTATCAATTATTACTCCAAGAAAATTAGTGCAATTTATATCTGATATGTTTTCCCCATCTATACTTAGTTTAATACTACTCGGGTTAAGTTTTGTTAGTTCAAAGTTAATACATGCTGTCTTTTGTGTATTTATTATCATAACTAATATGATAAAAAATATTACAACCGTACAAATTTCACTCAATCACAGGCATTAAGTGATATAGCATAACGTTGTCGAAGTTAACATCATTTGTTTAAAATATTATGGAAGTTAATAACATTTTTCTGTAATAATTGAGTAGCGCAGGCTCGTGAACAATACAGCTGGGGGAAAAAATTGTATGTGTTACATTCATATTACTTTCTCTACTCACTCTTCTACAAACTTAGGAAAGCTTAAGCTTCTATGTGCTTTCTGTTAATCGATATAAAGTTTCATATACGTAGCGGGTTGAGAGCATAATCAGATATTTAAAGACAAATCGCTATGTTATGACTTTAAAATTCCATGCTCTTAGCACAACCACGAGAAAAAACTAAAAAACTTGAGGAAAAGTAAAAATATTTTAAAGTTCAGACCAATAATAAAGAATACTTCGGAAATGTTTAACGCATAAACAAATTTTTGTTTGCCATAAATTGTGTACTTTAACCAGATCCACATATTTTTAGTAAAACATTTTTTGTCTATCTCTTACAGTTTACAATTATACAAAAGTCGTTCAGGATGAAGATGATTTCACATGCTATTCTCAGAAAATTCAAGATATATATTTTGTTTGGCAGGGAAGTATCTCAAATGTAAAGTATTTAATCAAAATCAAAGATTATTTGAGAAACTAAGACAGAACGAAACATTTTTCCATATAAAGTGTAATTTGGGGTCAGGTAGGTTTCTTAAAAAAAATCTCTATCTCACATCCTTGAAAAATGCTGAACTTAAACACCAAGTTTTACAAAGAACAGATTTTCTGTTGTTCAGAGTAAACAGACCTCTTTCTGAAAATGTCTTTTTTTTATTCAGGGAGCCTCAAAACGCATATTTCATGAGGAATCTCGGTATCGAATTTTTATTTGAAACGCAACGCTTCCTCTACTTAATCTAGATAAGTAGTAGAGAAAGTAAAAATGACGGGGCGTTCCAAATGTCTGTCCATAAAATCTGTTTTCCAAATTAATGGGGAACAACATAACCTTATAATCAACAACCCGAAAAATAGTAGTAACCCTAGCACTTCAGTAATTTTGTCGGCTTCAAATACACCTAGTGAGTCTGCATTTACTTTCACTGGCTGCCAATTTCATAATTGTAACTTTAATTAATAAAAGTTAATTTTAAAACAAATTTCCCGTCTTTTCTTTGTAGTTGGTTGGACAAGCTCTCCCTAGATGTTACTACTAATAACTAGACACCGTATTTGTATGCGAAATACATATTATGTTTATGTATTTAAAGGTTCCGAAACTATGCACATCATAAGCCATACTTTCACAGACAAATTAAGCAGTTTTTGATAAATACACATACACGTTCCAGGGACAAATGCATATTTTAAATTTTAATGCAAAAATGAATGTTTTGTTCTTGAACGCGGTGTTAGATAATAATTGCCCCTTTTAGATAATTAGTAATTACTTACTGGTACTCAATAAAAATCTCTGCAATTAATATATGATATAAAAATATGTATCTGTAAATTTCAGGTTAAGTCTGGAACGTCTGGAGCAATTTCAATGAAACTCGGTATAGTTTGGGTTACAAGCTGGAAAATAATACTTTGGGGGTGAACAGTGACACTCCCGCTTCCATTTTAAGTGAATTTCAGCCCCCATTAGCATAGGGGTGAGAAGGGTTGAGAACACGTACAAAATCATCAAGATTAGTGTCAGCTCCATATTTTCCTCGTAATCAGTTGAGCCCAGTTCACACACACAAACACACTAGCCTAATCTTAAACTAAATCCCGAAACCTAAGGAACCTCCAGTTTCACTGCGGCTCGTTACGGCCTGGCGGTTGTATACTAATGGTGACCGAGTACAAGATAAATAGGTAAGAGGTGCATTGGTAAGAGAAAAGATTATCCACTAAACAATAATTTATTTGTTTTGTTTTGCATATTATGGTGTATAATTTTTTACATACTCTGTGCGTATTTGTATGCGTATTTTACTATTTCATTATGCGTTTTATTAATAACTTACTATCCAGAGAGGAGTGATATACAGTGTGATCCACTATTATGTCCCTATTTTTATTTTACTGCTATTCATTACATCACAATCGATGTAATATAGAGAACTCTACCGTTATATTATGGTCCATTCTATGTCATTACGTTCCATTCTGCAATTGTTGTTTGTTGCAGTTCAACCACGAATTAAGTGAAGATGACGCACAGACTGAACATTGCTCCCCTGCTCGGATTGCAGCTAGGATGAAAGTATGGCAATCACCTTTAATGGTGCAAAGGTGGTGGAGACGAGAAAGGGGGAGACACGCGACTCTGGACGTGAAAACAATGAGACTGACTGCATTTGAATTTGTTGCGTACGGGTTCGGTTACTCGCCAAAAGCTGCTGGGCCCCCAAAGAGTCATCCCTGAATAGGCTAACGCCAACGCTGCTGCGGCATTTGCGCCAATTCCCAAGAAGTCCTGAGACAATGTCATGGGGGATCTGGTTTATGGTATGGTTCGGTCCAACGGATGATGGAAACCGACTGGGAACCATAGAAACCACATTTTGTCCAAGCATTCTCACCGAAAGACTGTGATGTTAGGATGGAGTTTGCGGAATCCACATTATAATAGATGGAAGAAAAAACAGATATCCTGAGTAACATTTTGTGATCAGACGAAGCCGTGATCCAAGTGGGTGGGTTCATAAATTGCCATAACTTCCATTACTGGGCCCCTAGTAACAACAATCTGTAGCTACATTTGGAAAATTGCAGTCACTCTTTCGCTGACTGTCTTTCGTGATGACACCCTTATCGGTCCTTACATTCTTCATAAAACAATGAATGCGGCAAGGAATGTGCACATCCTACAACATTTTGTTTATCCCATTGTTTCACCCTGGAACGGAGCGGACAGTTGCACTTTATGCAAGATGGGGCATCTCCCCATTTTGCGTTGATTTCGCTAGAACGGCTTGGCAAGGCTTCTCTAGGCCGCGTTATTGGACATCACGAAGGTGTTTAGTGGCTACCCAGAACTGCAGACTTGACCCCATTGGATGTTTTCCTCTGGGGGTATTTGAAAGAGAAAGTGTATGCCAGAAAACCACATGACTTAGAAACTTTGGAAGCAGTCATTAGGGAAGAGTGTGCCGGTTACCAAACGACATATTGCAACGCTCTGGAGGAACTTTGGGCCCCGACTGCAACGGTGTGCTACTAATGCTGGTGCCTACGTTGAAATATAACGTACATAATTGAATTAAAAGCAACCATGTAACGTTGTTAATGACAGAACAATAGCGAAATGAAAATAGTCATATAATAGTGGATCACCCTGTATATCTCACTACAGTAACTATTTCTAAATACTAGCTGGTTTACCCGGCGATACACGGGTAGCTTTTTAAACTAGAATGCCGATATAAATTCCATAAACCTCAGTTTAGGTTACTTTGTAAGTGATTAATACGTAGTTTATTTTTAGTTTTAGTCATTTTATACATCTTTTTTCAATGTTTGGGTCATCAAAATCCGGGAACTTTGATGATAGCAGCTAAAATGTAAAAGAGAAGAGAAGAGTCGGTGTAAGGGTTTTATGAAAGGAATTGACTGCGCAGATGCAGAAATCCTTGCCTACATAGCACTCCTTAAAACACACTCGCTGGCACTTATTGCGTGTAGCTGTTGGCCTCTCTGTAGACTATAAAGGAGAAACACGTCCAATTTGGATAAACTTCTTTATCTTAAGCACCCTTAAGGAATGTCACTGTGCCAATTGGGGGTGGTTTTTTAATTTCATTCACCTCTTATATAAGAAAAGAGGGGGAAAGAGAAAAAACAGAAATTAAAAGCCGGAATTTAAATCTTTTAAACTCTTGAACAAGTATCATAAACTATTTAAGATATTAGGCTGAAATGTTTACAGAATGTGGATGCATGCCACTGATCCACTTTTTATAAAGCTTGTTTATTAAGAAACAGCGGACATTTTTCATAATTGTGCCACGTTTTGATAAAAATGCATTAGAAATTATTTTTTAAACAACCAATACCCTTATTAACACCAAATTGTTCATATAACAACACTTAATGATTAGTTTTATTAACCTAGAGTTTACTTTTTCCATCTTCAATAGTTTCTGAGAAAACGGGTCATTTATAACAGAAAATGTCATTCGCAGAAAAAGCTTTTCAAATTAAAAAATGCAGTAAACAAACTCCATATATTTACAAAGAAAGTAACCACTTAGCTTGCAATAATTAACAGTACTATCAATTTGTACAGTAAAGCTTCCGCTAAAAGAAGCATTGCTTCCTTCTGAAGGGAAGTGAAGCCGGTGGTCCCGTGGTGTAGATTTATGGCAGGTAAAAGAACCTCAAGCATGATAAAGAGGCCTCTGAGCAAAATTTCCGGTCTTTCACGCCCAATATAGAATGGAACGCTAAGGACCACAACAGTTAAAGAGCGTCCATAAATAAATCTCAATTTAATTTTCCACTAAAAGATGGCTATGTTCACCCCTTTATTAATGGTGTATATGAATTATAGTTTTTTAATTTCTCTACCTCGCGCTTTAAGTATTCAAAATAGGTCGTGATTTACCTGCATATACATGTTTTGAGGCCTTTCGAACTCGAAACAACCCAATCTCCATTAACATGGACGATTTTTCGAAATTTTTTACTTTCTCAAAAATTGCTGTAACAACAATGATAAAATGTCATATTTAAGATACATGGAAAAATATTTATATTGAAAATAGGCTGTGAAGACCTTTTGATTTGGAAGAAATTTTGCATAATTTTGTATAAATGATAAACCATAAGAGAGGATAGAGAGAGAGAGAGACAGAGAGAGAGAGAGAAAGAAAGAGGCGGAAATGTCTACACTTCTGCACAAAAAGTTTAAAACCTACAGTTTATTTTATATAACTTTCTTGTGGCATTAGCCGTTTCAGGGATATCCCTTATTATTGGTTCGAAACGTTCAACATTTAAGCCATTCTTTTAAAACTCTTTCGCTATTCACTTGCTTCCCGCGAGTGCTGGAAAGAGTATGGCATTTTAAAGCCATAGCGAGCCAGTTTTGAATACATGATTATATTCTTTTCCTGTATCTCTCTTGTACCCACAACGAAATGTGTAATGAAACTGTGTCTGCAAATATTTATCTCGCTCAAGATGAAGCCGATCGAAAAATAAGCTGCGTAAGAACAGTTTGCAGAAGCCATATAAACATAAAGATACATAAGGATAGTGGGGAGAGAAACTCATGTGAACGTAACATATCAGATGTATTCTGTGAAGTGGTGCAGAACTCGCAATACAAAATGGCAATACAGTACCGTTTTGAAAATTCTGAAGTATTACATTCATATGACTTTCCCTACCCTCCATTGCTTATTATTGGCTATACAAATTATTCTTGCGAAAGTATATTTCCCTATCTACTTCATTTTAATCTAGATAAACCTTTCTGGAAATAGCTGCATTACACGCTTCGTTTAAATACAAAGACAACGCCGATAGTCAAATGCTTAAGAACTGGACGCTATATGCTGGCACTAAAATTTCATACTGTTTTCATGACTGCAAGAAACAGCTGAAAATCGACAGCACTTTAAAAGAATGGCCAAGTATTGAACAATTCGAATCATTAATAAGGGATACCTCGGAAATAACTAATTCCACAAAAATTATTTGAAATAAATCGTGTGTTTTAAAGAGATCTATATTTCGGTGTATACGTTTTCGTCTATCCCTTAACGTTATGCAATATTATACAAAATTCCTTCGAATGAAGAGGACTTCACAGGCTATTTCCAGAAAATTCAAATTATACATTTTATTTTTCATGTCAGTATCTTATAATATACGGCATTTTAATAAAAATAGTTACAGCCATTTTTTTAAGAATTAAAAATGCCGAAATGCTTTCCATATTAGGGGTAGCTTGATGTGGGGTAATTTTCTTGAAACTCTTTGTGTTGCATGTTTGGAAGGTACTGAACCTAAATACCCAGTTTGGTATTTATCCAAAGTTTTTGAGTTATGCTGTTCACAGATGCAGACACACACGGATATTTTTCTAAAAATCTGATGTGATACATTCACATGACTTTCTACACCCTCTATCTTTATTAGTGGGTGTATAAACTATTCTTACTAAAACGTATCTTTCTATCTATTACACTTCAATCCAAATAAATGTTTGCAGAAATAACTACATTACACATTTCATTATAGATACAAAGAAAATAGATAATCAAATGTGTAGAACTGGGCGCTATACGCTGGCCTTAAAATTCCATAGTGTTTCCATGCAACCCCGATGAACAACTGAATGTTGACAGACTTAAAAGATGGAAGTGCAGAACAATCTGAAACATTAATAACCCATATTTCAGAAATGGCTTATACCACAAAAAACAATGTTTTTTTTGAGGGGGTATACATATTTTGTAAAGTACTTTTTGGTCTATCCCTTAACGTTTACCAGTAATGCAAGATTACACAAAATTCCTTCCGAATGAAGAGGACTTCAGAGGCTAAACACAGAAATTTCAAGATATATGCATAATTTGCAATGATAATATCTTTAATATATGATAGTTTAATAAAAATCCTTATAGCCATTTTTAGAAAACGAAAAACGAGGGATTTTCATTCAAATCTTCGTGTCCCATATTTGGAAGGTACTGAACTCAAATACTCAGTTTGGTATTCATCCGACTTGAATTATGCCGCAACAGACATAGGCGGACACGGATCTTTTTCTAAAAAACCTTTTTATTCAGGGGCTCTCAAAACATGCACTCCCGGTGAAATTTGGTATCCAATTTTTGGTGGAATGCAATATCCTGTCTGCCTACTTATGCGTGTGGTAGAGAAAGTAAAAATATAAGCCTTGTGCTTGAAATAATAAAGCGTATATAAAATCAAAGAGAAAATTCAGTTATTTAGACTGCGCAAAATGTATCTTTTGCCGAATTTGTAATACATGCTGATTTTAGTAGAATGCTATGAGCTTATGATTTTCTCATTTAGTCAGTTTACTCAAAATGCAGTGTTCCATTGCACCAGGAGCTGATTAGCGAAAATCAGATATTCTGGTTGGACTGTGGATATCTGGTTCCCTCCAGGGTAGCAATGCTGTGACGCGCATTATTTAGCTGTTTAGGTACAGAACAAGATTAGTTGCCTGTGGTTCGATGCCCGAGGGCTTGTAGATTACAACGATTCCCATATAGCACTCTGGTTTCCCAGTACCCGCTAAAAATTGATTCCTGGGATTTGTTTGGGCCAGAACGTTTAACGAACTGAAACCAACCGTAAATCAAGATTTTCATTTGAATCCAGCTGGCTAGGGCTGCATTAGGCTATCCTTTCCATTCAGACAGGGTAGTTCACATTAGGTAGTGTTTATCTATTTAATTTATTAAACTCACTGCCTCAGGGCAAGCATGTGAGAACCCGAAGTAGGTTGTATACTTCGTTATTACAGAAGGAACCTTTACTGCAGCATTTCTTTTATTTTCTCCAAGTACCTAGTAGGTAGACAAAATATTGCATTCCACCCAAAAATTAGATATCTATATTTCCCCCAAAAATACACGTTCTGAGGCTCCCTGAACCCAATAAAAGCCTTTATAGAAAAAGGTCCGTTCGCGTATGTGTGTCCCTGAACAGAAGAACCAAAAAGGCTGATGTGTTACATTTACATAACTCTCTTACCCTGTATAACTCATTATTTGGTGTAAAAACTTATCCTACAAGAGTTTATTTTTCTGCCTACTTCATTTTATTGGAGTTAAACCGTTACACAATTTGTTATAAATGCAAAGGAAATAGCGATAGTTGCGTGTTTAACAACTGGATGTTATATGCTGGCATGACTTCCATGCAGTCGCGAAAAACAACTGAATGTTGACAGTACTTAAAAGGAATGACAAAGCATTGAATAATTCCAACCATTTAATACATGGCTTATGCCAGAAAAGTTGTCTGAAATGAATTGTGTATTTTAAAGAGATCTACATTCTTTGCAGTGCTTTTTCATCTATCGCTTATCGTTTACAAATTATAAAATATTATAAAAAATTCCTTCCGATTGAAGAGGACTTCACGGCCTATTCCTAGAAAATTCAAGATGTACATTTTATTTTTCATGCAAATATGTTTAATATACGGTAATTTAATCAATATCGTTAGTTCCAATTTTGAGAAAATAAAAAAAATTCGAAAAATGTTCCATGTAAAGAGTAGTTGTGGTTGAGGGTATTTTCTTGAAAAATATTTGTATCGCATCCCTTGGATAGTGCTGAACTTGAATTCCAAGTACAGCATTTTTCCAACTTTTCGTTTTTAATTTATGCTAATCACAGACACACAGTAGACAGACCAGACATATACATGCACTTTTTCTAAAAGATACCTTTATTTTGGATTCAGGGATACCCAAACATGTATTTCTAGTGAAATATCGGTATCGAATTATTACAATACTGCCCCTAAAACTATACGTAGTGGAGAAATTAAAAATAATATTGAATAAACACTAAACTTGGTATTTTAATTTCAGTAACGATGAAAGGTGCAACACGAAAGTTTTCAAGAAAATCCCCCATCCCTAACTTCACTTTACATGGAATACTTTTCGATTTTGTCCTCAAAAATGGCTCTAACGATTGATATATTATCACTTGTTTTAGGATACTTAGGTGACACACAAATTGTGTATCTTTAATAGCATATGAAGTACTCTTCATTCGGAAGTACCTTCATATAGTTTTTTATAACTGGTTGACAGGAACTTAACACAAAATGTAGACCTCTTTAATACATACAATTTATTTCCATAACATTTTGCTGGTTTCAGAGATATCCCTTGTTAATGGTTAGACTTTTTCAACATTGTTGTCAGTTTTTGATTTGGTGATCATCAAGTTGTTCTTTGGGACGTCATGGAAAAAGTATACAGTTTCAAGGCTAACATGCAACGATGCGCTTCTAAGCTATCGACTGTCGCTTCGGTTTCCCAAAATGTTAAAACTATTCCTAAAAACGTTTATATGGATTAATATGAAGTAGATGGGAGAAAAATCTAATATGTTACATTCATATAGCTTCTCTACCCTCTACAACTTATTAGAGGGTATTCAAGTCATTTTATTGAAATATATTTTCATATCTACTTCACATTAATCAAAATAAACTTTTCCGAAAATAGCTGCATTACAAATTTTAGTATAGATAAAAAGGGAACAGCGACAGTAAAATGCTTTAGAACTTGATTCTTTGCACTGGCCTTAATATTCCACTCTCTTTCCATAGCACCGCAAGAAACAACTGAATGTTGAAATGACTTTAAACAATTACAAATAAATGAACAATTCGAAACGTTAATAACGGATATTTCAGAAATGACTTATGCCACAAAAGAGCTTTTTGAAATAAATTGTATAGTTTAAAGAGATCTGCATTTTTTGTGTAGTACATTTTCGTGTATCGCTATCGTGTAAGGCTATTCCCAGAAAATTCAAGATATACATTTTATTTTTATGTAAATATCTTAAATATATGGTATTTTAATCAAAATCATTAGTTATTTTTTAGAGAATCAAATTTTTCGAAAAATATTCCATGTAAAGAATAATTGGGGTGCGGGTCTTTTCTTGAATATCTTCGTGTCCCATTCACGGAAGATACTGGACTCAAATACCAAAATTTGTATTTATCCGAGTTTTCGTTTTGAGTTATGCTGTTAACAGACAGACATACACACACACAAACGGACATGTTTCTAAAAATGCTTTATTTGGATTAAGGCACCTCAAAGCATGTATTTCCGGTGAAATCTCGCTATCCAATTTTTGGGTGGAATGCAATACTTCTTCTACTTACTGTACGTAGTGCAGAAAGTCGAAATCTGATGTGTTGCACTCACATGACTTTCTTTACTCTTGTACAAGCTATTTTTACAAACGCTTATTCCCCATCTAGTTCATGTTAATCGACATCTCATTGCTAATTTTCTTGTAGGTGCAAGGAATATGGTAGGTTTTAAACGATATTCAAATCTTTTAAGAGTTGGTTGCTATGTGGAGCATTCTATTCTCTTTGCATGTACAGGACAAAAAATAAATAAAGAAATCGATTAAAAGGACGAATAACGAATTCCTATTTTAGAAAAAGTATAACTGTTGGAAAATTCAAACAAATATCGAGGAATATCTTGAAAATGGTATGTGTCATAAATGGTGTGTTTTAACTCGATCTACACTTTTTGTGAAGTAAAATTTTGCCTATACCTTACGGTTTACCAGTTATGTAAATGCCATTCAGAAAGAAGAGGACTTTTGGGGACATTCCCAAAAATTCAATATATACACCTTGTCATGAAAATAGCTCAAATACATCACATTTTAATCACAATCGTTAGAGCCATTTTGAATAAAAATTTTCGAAAAATGTTCCATGTAAAGGGAGCCTGGAGTGGGGGGATTTTCTTGAAAATCCTCATGTCGCATCTTTGAAAAATGCTGAACCTAAATACTAAGTTTGATACTTATCCGACTTTCCGTTTTTGAGTTATGTGTTCACAGTCACGGAAGGTTTTGCTAAAAGTGCTTTTCTAGATTCAGGGGGCCTCAAAACATGCATTTTCAATGACATATCCACTGAAATGTTTGGGTGGAATGCAATGCTTCTATTTATTATATGTAGTAGAGAAATCAAAAATACTCTTTTTCGATTTAGGGGATCTAAAACAATGTATTTCTGTTTGAAATCCTGGTATAAAATATTTGGGTGGAATACAGCACCTTCTCTATCTGCTATGTGCGTAGTGGAGAAAGTAAAAAACAATAGTGTTTGGAGAAAGTCATTTGATGCATCAGATAAGATTTTTAGCAGGTGAAATGAACGCCACAAAAGGCAGTACGCCCTCTTGGTTATGTAAGTTCGTGTCTATAAAAATGTATATATTTTAGAATAACAAACCATGTGCGTTTGAACGACGGGTCTAACTCTACATCATTGTTGCTGGGCATGATTCCTTTACTCACCGAGCCTACCAGGCCTCACATTCCCCTTCATTTCAATCCGGAAGGAGGGAACGTCATTCCTATCTGAAATTCATTGAGCTCACGAAGCCTGTAGTTGATCGTATCCTCTCTTTCGTCATCTAGCTTTGTACCGTCGTTCCATGCATTGTATTCGCTTAATTCTTAATGTTTCTCCTTTCCTAATTTTATAATCATTTATATCCGTTCTATCTTTTTTACATGAGTTGACACACAAACTCTTGCATACAACAAACATTTTTAAGTTTACAAAACAATTTGTTTAATCTTTTATAGCATGGAAACTGCTGGCAAGGTTACACATATATTTTGAATATTAGAATATTATAAATATATCCTTCGATTAAGACAAAACACAAAGGCTTTTGAAGTAGGAATCATATGAGATGCAAAAATAGTCGTAAAAATGAAACGATAGAACAAGTTTCCCAATTTAACTACATAGAATTTGATGTCTTATATTGTGAAAGGGAAGAAATAAATATTAAACTAAACAAATTCAGACAGCTATGTGGAACAATAAAGAGGACATTAAAACGTATAAATTTAAGAAAAACAGGGATGAAATTCTGTAAAGTAATGGCTATACCAACTCTAAAATACAGTTGTGAAAACCGGTCCCTTACAAGAAGAAAATTGAATTCGCAGAAATGAGATTCCTCAGATCGCTGTCTGGCTACGGTCTCGTGGACCACTGTAGAAATGAAGACATAAGAAAAGAGCTCCAAATTTGCAATTTAACAGAACCAAATTTTATGTTACATTCACATGACTTTCTCATTCTTAGTAGTTACACAAATTATTCTTACGAAAGTTTTTTTGCTATTCTCTTCATTTTAATCGAGATAAAACTTTCTGAAAATAGCTGCATTACACATTTTGTTATAGATACAAAGGGAATACCGATAGTCATAGTTTTTAAATCCGACTCTATACACTGACCTTAAAATTCCATACGCTTTCCATGCAATCGCGAGAAACACCTAAACGTTGAAAGGACTATAAAGAACGACCAAGTAATGAACAATTCGAACCTATAATAATGATATCTCGGAAATGGTTGATGCCACAAGAAGTTAGTTGAAATAAATTGTACGTCTTAAAGAGATCTATATTTCTTGTGTACCACGTTTTCGTCTTTCGCTTAACGTTTACAAGATTGTACAGATGTCCTTCAAATGCTATTCCCGTAAAATTGAAGATATACGTTTTATTTGTCATGTAAATATACTTAATATGTGGTAGTTTAATCAAAATCATCAGAGCCATTTATTAGAACATAAAAAATTTCAGAAACTGTTGAATGAAATGGTAGTTTGGGGTGAATAGATTTTCCTGAAAATCACTGTTTCTCATCTTTGGAATGTATTGTACCTAAATACCAAGTTTAGTGTTCATGCAAGTTTTCTTTTTTGAATTACACTGCACACAGACACGGACCTTTTTCTAAAAATTCCTTTTTTTTTATTCAGGGGGGCCTCAAAAAATTAATCTCCTGTAAAATCTCGGTATCGAATTTTTTAATAGAACGCAATACCTTCTCTACCTACTATGTACGTGGTACAGAAAGTAAAAATTTATATACATAAGAGGTAGTGCCTCAGCATATAATGGAAGACCACCGACTTCCAAAACCCAACAGCTGGTTACGAATACAGGACCCGACTTCTGGTTCACTTCTGATTCATCTTCGTCACGGTGTTAAAGTGCTTACCTGCAAGGTGACCTTTGAGTCAAGGGAACATGTTAAAATCACCTGGGAAAAGATTGGTGAATATGGAGGATACGGAAAAACTTCCCACTTGAATCTTCTGAGCTCCACCTGGGTCAAGATTCAACTTGGAAGTTTTCTCCAATCCTCCGTATTCACGGAGCTTGCCCCAAGGAATTTTCACATGTTCCTCCAACTCAAAGGTAAGCACTTTTAACACCGATGATGAAGTCAAGTCAGTGAACAGCTGGTTGCGAGCACAGGACCCGACCTGGTACAACACTGGCTTGGAAAAATTTGTATGACGTCCTCAAAAATGCTTGGAAAAACAGGTTGACTATGTAGAAAAGTAACAGAAGGATTGTGCAATATAAATAACATTAATTCAACATGATCAATTGTGTGTAATGTTTTGTTTTTATAAAATAGGGAAACTTACTTATTGGACGACCCTCGTATATGCACCGCACGGAGGCTTGAGCGCCGGCGTCTGCAGCTCGGACTCCAGCGAAACACTTATATTATCCCCGCAACTGCCTCGCGTTGTCATACTTACACTTACAATTGTAATGATAATAAGCACATTCACTGCCATAAGAGATGTTGGAAATGTTGGCCTTCTTTAACCGCATATTTCTGTAATCTTTTTAGGAATATCCAAAAGTTACATATCCAAATGTAGTGAATTTCTCACCGAATGTTTTCCTCAATATGCGGTTTGCTGCACACATCTTATTTTTCAAATCCTTCTACATCTAAAAATCACATACAGTTAAATCAGGGAATCGTTAGTACCATAATTCTTCATTAGTTATTTTTCTGAGTTAAATTTTATGACCTATCATCTGTATGCACGGTAATAAAGTATTTCTGGAAAAATCCAAACCGACATTCAACGTGGTTTGTCGCTTAAAACAATAATGTAAGGTATTAGTGTTCCTCTCTGGAGTGTTTATTCCAAAAGTGTAGGTCTTTATGCTTTTATACTTTCTCTACTACGTATAGTAGGGGAAGTATTGTATTCCACCCAAAAATTCGATACCGAGATTTCACCGGAAATATATGTTTTGAGACTCCTCCTGAATCAAAAAAAAAGCATTTTTGGAAACATGTCCGTGTGTGTGTGTGTGTGTGTGTGTGTGTGAGCAGCATAAATCAGAAACGAACAGTCGGATAAACACCAAACTTGGTATTTAGGTTCAGTATCTTCTACGAAGTTTTCAAGAAAATTCCCCCACCACAGATTAACCTTTACATGGAACGTTTTTCGAAAATTTTAATTTCTTCAAAAATGGGTCTTAACGATTTTCATTAAAATATCATATGTTTACGATATTTTCATGACAAATAAAATGAATATCTTGGATTTTCTGGGAATGTCTCCAAAAGTATTCTTCATTGTGAACGACTTTTGCATAACTGGTAAACCATAAGAGATAGACAAACTTTTACAACACAAAAAATGTAGAGCGCGTTAAAATACGCAATTTATGTCATATACATTCTTTTTGTCGAGTGAACCATTTTCGAGGTATTGCTTGTTATTCTCTTAAATTTTTCAATACTTATTTTTCAAATGGGATTTCGTTATTCATTTTCTTGTCTGGATATGCAAAGAGTATTAATCTGTGACAAAGAAAATGGTGCTGCACCTAGCAACCAGCTATTAAGAGATATGTCTATGCTTAAAGGCTACTGTATTTCTATATTGCCCTTGCAAATACAATACAAGGGGAACATAGTACGCCTCAAGCGATAGTCAAATATTTTTAGAACTGGTCGCTATGTGTAAAATGAAATAGATGGAGAATAAGAGTATGTAAAAATAGTTTGTACATGATTAGAGAAAGTCATGTGAGTGAAACACATCAGATTTTTTTTTAATTTTATTGATCGATCAGCAGTACAATGCTTTACAGATCAGTTGTAAAAGAAGATTACAGAACAAGAACACGCAGGGGGAGGCTTACATAACGCCCCATAACTACATTTGAATGTGACACCAATATAACACGTAGGAGAAGGTCAAATTGGAGGTGTAAGACTCGTCAATCGCTGGAGTCAGAAGATTCAGAGGCATCTATGCATTTACTCCACATCAATTTCTGCGTCATGCAAGGGAATCCCGTGTATAAAATTGTGTTTCTCTGTACTCCAATATCTGTTATTTTGCGACGAAACATACCATATAAATTGAACCATACGTCAGACAAAAATATTCGTATTATGCGTGGGCCAGTTACTCTCATCATTAAGAATTATATGAACAGTAACTTGTATACAAAGAACTTGTACTTTGAAAGAACTGAAAGAAAACATGAGACGAAAAATTTACTCATTTTCGGATATTGAACACTCCAGTGTGAATGAAAATTTCCTTAGAAGAGCCATAAATATGCGTATAGAGAAACATAACATTCCAACATCTCTTATGGTAACATATGTGCTTATTATCATTGTAACTATGAAAACGTGAGACAGTTGTGGGGATATTTATTAGTGTTTCAGTAGGAATCCGGTAGCCGTACGGTAGCCACATTGTAAAGGAAGAACACTTAATGTTTCTGCTGTAGTTACTGCCTTCGCTGCTTAAAATGTTCTTCTTTCTCTGTTTAACCTCGGATGTAGGGCTTTCACTCCCCAGGACTTATAAGCGGATGCCTGGTGTCAAGGCCTGTCAAAGAGCAGACACTTTGGATAAGAGAGAATATCCAGAATGGGAGATCAGGCCGATGTCTGGTATGAAACGAGGAAGTAGACGATATGAAATGATAGTGAAATAAGTGAAAGGAAAGATGATGATGATGATGATGATGGAGCAGTTGGTGGAATGAATGGCGGAGGAAACCTAAGGTAGTTGAATTGTTGTGGTTGCACCACGTATTGCGGGAGATATGTTTCTTGGAGCGTTCGCCCCACGTACGGTACAAAGTCTCCGGTGGACTTCGCCCCAAGTTCACTTTTCCGATGGCCTTCGCCCCCACGTTTAAAAATCAACTTTGTATTTTTAATGTTTATTTAAATATTATATATGTATTTTTGCCTCGACTGCGTCAGTAGTAATTTGCAGAAACACGTATCTGTTAGCGGGGGTTGGTGCGGCTACAGAATGAAGGTTTACACAAAATTATAATTTTTCTACTTCACTTCTTTTATTATTCCTTCTCACGATTAAATAACACTTCACTGATATATCTTACTCTAGAGCTGTGAAATTATTGTTACTTGTACTTTTTAACACGTAAACTTTATATTATTCACGCCGTAATGAATTTTTTATGTCTCACACTGAATACGTATCGAACTGCTCGGTAACGCTGTCTACTAGTGCCTGGTTGGGTTAGCTGTCTTCTAGCGTCTGGTTTCTACCACCTAAATTTATACTTTTACTATATTTCAAGTCTCTGATTGGCTAGTTTTACTCCAAATGAATACTTTTATTTAATTTAAAGCTTTCTAGTTTTCCATTGGCTATTTATAAACTGTGAATATTACATTATTGTCCCAAGAATTATTAGTAGCATTATTAAACTTTCCAATTCATTATTGACTTAAGGTTACCTCATTGTTAGCAACTTTAGGCTTCTATTTTATAATTCTGTTTGCTACGGAAGTCAGCTTGCTGCTATTCTCACAGCTCCTACATTATAAAATTAGGTAATACAATCACATAACATTATTATACATTTACATAATTATGTATTACATAATTAGACTGATATCTTTAAGTGCTAAAATTACTGCCTCAAAACGGAGGACCCGTAGAAAATCCGTAGTCCACCACAAATCCCACATGTGGGTCCCTGAGACTGAGCCCGGGCTATTGCTGCCGATAATGATATTGATGTTAGTTGAAAATAAGTTGCAAATATACATTTCTCCTAAATTATTACGTGTTTACTGCAACCCTAAGACATTATATTTCTTAACGGAAGTAGACTATACCTCTGGTTTAAGATTACTGGTGGTATTCTTATTGGAACACCTAGGAACGTTACTGGGACTGTGCACCTGTGTTAACTTAGCCATCAAGTGGTACACGTAAGGTGAAGGAAAGGGATGTATGTTCAACATTAAGAGCAACACATATGTTTGTTCAACCCTCATATTCTAGCTTTTGTAGCCAACAACAAGTTGACAAAGTGCATTATTTAAGGTGACCTTTCTCACAATGAAGGAAGAGCCGTTTAATTAACCTCTCTGAAACCTGCATAATGTAGAGAGCCTGGGTCATCTCCTTGACCACGTCTCATAAATAAATAGTAACGTGGTCATGATGGATGTGGCCATAGTAAGTTCAGCCCTTAACTTCAATATTTATAGCTACTTTCTAAATGCATCCACTTTTTCTTTCTCGGCTGCCACCTAATTTTAAATAGTATTATATTCCACCCAAACATGTTGTGTCGATATTTAATTGGAAACACACGTTTTGAAGCCCAATAAATCCAAAAAGCGTTTTTAGAAAAAGGTCCGTATGTGTGTTTGTGTGTCTTTGAGGAGCATAACCCCAAAACAAAAGCTGAATAAATACCAAACTTCACATTTTAAATTCAGTACCATACAGAGATGCGACACTAAGAAGTTGAAGATACGCCCCCCAAACAAGCTACGCTTTAAGTGGAAAAAATTCGATATTTTTTCTTTTCTCAAAATTGGCAAAGCTTTTTATTAAAATTCTATATGTTTAAGACACGTATATGACAAAAGTATATGTAGAAACCTCTGGGAATAGCCTACACATCCCTTTACATTCCGAAGGAATGTTATATAACTTTGCATAACTGGTAAACCTTAAGACTAGAATGCACTGCACAAAAACACAATTTATTTAAAATAATTTTTCTTTTGGCATCAGCAATTTCCGAGATATTCATTGTTATTGCTGGGACTTTTAAATACTTCGTCATTTTTTTTAAAGTTTTGCCGGTATTCAGCTTTTTCTCTATGTTATAATGAGATTCCGACCCCTTCAGTGCCGTGGTGTGGGCGCTGCGGACCCCGAGCACTCGTGGTACTTCTGACGTAACTATAAGTACGCTAGACCAAACGTCCGAGCCCTACCCGTAGGGATGTGGTTTGGATTGGGTTTGACTCGGTTGGACAGTGGTTCCCGATACCGGTGGGAGATTGGGGACGTCTGGGCGGTTTTCCGTCCAAGCGGGTTTGTGATACGCCTCAAGGTCCTCCGGTATACCGTCCTGGATAGCCGTTGACAGTTGCTAGATTGCTGTCGTCCCCACTGAGATTCTTCGGTAGTCTTCCCCTTTTGGGGGGTTGACGCGCGTAAGTAAGGCCCTGTAATAGGGGGGCCGGATTAAAACTTTCAGGTGCCGGCCTACTGGAAAAGCTCTCGGGGGAGGGAGTGTCACTCGGATGACGACCTCCTCCCAGGGTCACGTGGGGGCATAGTCCCCTGGTGTCTCATTTTCTCTATATCATGGAAAGAGTATGAAACATCAATTTCATTTGCCCACATTTAAGCATCTAACCGTCAATACGGTTTCCTCTGCAACTCTCTCACCTGCAACGAAATTAAAATGAAACTATTTCTGCAAAGATGTATCTCGATTAACATGAAGTAGATAGAAAAAGAAGCTTTCGTAAGAGAATTGTGTGGAAACTATATACAAGTAAGCGATAGTGGTCGCTATTCGTCTCCTTTAATTTTGTGTTCAAGCAAAGAGGACGGATTTTCAAAGCTATTAAATAGTGTCCCGCTTTTAAAAGGTATGATTATCGTCTAAGTCTACTGTATTCCCATTGTAGCTACAACGAAATGTGTAGTATAGCATACTGCGATACTAGTTTGGTAAGCTCTTGATACGGATCGAAGAAGGATTTTTCTTTTAAATTTCCGAGATTTGTTATGCGCTTACCAAAATGTGTATTGTCCACTATTTTTGGCATAATGGGTATTTATATAAATTAAGCTATGTTGATTCAGACATTAAGTGAAAAAAAAATATCTGATGTGTTACACTCAAATGACTTTCTCTAATCTTGTACAAACTATTTTTACAAACGCTTATTCTCATATGCTTCATGTTAATGGAGATATCGAGATGCTAATCTTATTGCTAATTTTCTGTAATTTGCTGTAAGGGGAATTGCTAGGCTTTATGTAATAGGCAAATATTTTAAGAGCTGGTTGCTATGTGGAGTAATACTTTCTCTTTGTATTACCAGCACACAAAAAATCAATAATGAATTTGAGAAAAAGTATAAGTATTGGAAAATTTAAGGAAATAACGAGCAATATCTCGAGAATGGTTCACTCAACAAAAAACACGTATTTAACATAAATTGTGTATTTTAACGCGATCTAGATTTTTTGTGCAGTAAAATTTTGTCTTATCTCTTATGGTTTACCAGTTATGCAAAAGTCGTTCACAATGTATACTTTTGGGGACATTCCCAGAAAATTCTAGATATACATTTCATTTGTCATGAATATATCTTAAACATTGATGTTTTAATCAAAATCGTTAGAGCCATTTTTGAGAAAATTAACATTTTCGAAAAATCTTCCATGTAAAGGGTAATCTGGGGTGGGGGGATTTTCTTGAAAACCTTGGTGTCGCATCTTTGGAAGATACTGAACCTAAATACCAAGTTTGGTGTTTATCCGACTGTTCGTTTCTGAGTTATGCTATTCACAGCCACACACACGGACATGTTTCCAAAATGTTTTTTGGGATTCAGGGGATCTCGAAACATGTATTTCCGGTGAAATATCGGTATCGAATTTTTGAGTGGAATACAATACTTCCCCTACTTGCTATACGTAGTAGAGAAAGTAAAAAATATGTATACTACTGAAGAGAGATATTACATTTTAGAGGATGAGGCGCCTGTATGTGTTGGTGTGGGGTCAAAATGTTGGTAAATAAATATTGGATGTGTTGTCATATTATGTTGTAGTTTTATAGTTATGTTAGAAATTTAATTTATTTTCACTTTATTATGGGAAAACTAACAGACGATGTGTCTAATGAAATGATGTTGAAATCGAAGAGGCTTAAAAAAATTTATGTCACGATTTAATACCAAAAAAATCAAAACAGAGGAATGAGTTGGCATATACTTATTTGTGCAAATGGTTAAAAGAAAATGTATATATGTTAATGAGAATAAAGTATTGACGTATTTCATCCTGTGAAGTAGTAAACTTACTAGTCCAGAAAGGTTGTGGTCGGAATTTTAGATGTTGAAAACTATGATGAAGTTAAATGATGGAACTGATACTGGAAGTTTCAATAAGTTAGTGTTTGTATTGTGATGGTTTTACTTTCCACATAGAGCTTTTAGTCATTTTTTCAGCATTCTTTTGTTTTCATAGCAACCATTTTCATGTGGGAACATCAACCTCCGATACCTAGCAACAATATTGCTAACTACAACAAATTAGTTACATAGTGCAAAAAAGAAACGTTTCTGCAAATGTTTATCTTAATTAATATGAAGCAGAAGAAGAAAAAGCGTTTACAAGAACATTTTGATAAAGAATTGGTGGAGAAAGTCAGTGAATGTAATATATAACACTTTCTTGTTTGTTTCTTCCCGTTTTTATAGATAGATTTTGATGTAAAAACTAATTTGAAGAAAATGCATAACTATACGAGCATCTAACAAAATTTTCATTACCATGCAATATTTTTACTTTCTCTACCACGTACATAGTGGGTAGAGAAGGTATTCCATTCCACCAAAAATTCGATACCGACGTTTCACCGGAAATAATATTTTACGGATCCCTGAACAAAATAAAGTTAGTTCTAGAAAAATATCTGGTATGTGTGTATATGTTGGATGAGTGAGACTCAAAAATGAAATTTTGGATAAATACGCAACCCGATATTTAAGTTCTGTACCTTTCAAAGATGCGACTTGAAGATTTTCAAGAAACTCCCCTAACCCTTTACACAGAAACTTTTTCTAAGTTTTTGACTCTCTGAAAAATGGCTCTCAACAATTTTTATTACAATACCATATGTTAAAGATGTTTAGATGGAAAATAAAACGCACATCTTAAATTTTTGGGGAATAGCTTGTGAAGTCCTCTTCATTAGAAAGGAAATTTATATAATCTTACATAACTGGTAAACGTTAAGCAATAGACGAAAATGCATTACACATAAAATATAGGTATCTTTAAGATACACTATTTATTTCAAATAACTTTTTCTGTGGCATTAGCCATTTCCGAGATATCTAATATTAATGGTTGTAATTGTTCAATATTTAAGCCATTCTTTTTAAGTATTGTCGATTTTCAAATGTTTCTCGCAATGTCACAGAAAGAGTATGGATCGTTATTCCCTTTGTATCTACAATGAAATATAAATAAGCTACTTTGGTAAAGATTTATCTCGATTAAAATGAAGTAGATCGAAAAATAAAGTTTTGATTAAAAAAATTTGTATACCCACTAGCAAGCGATAGAATTTAACACATGTGAATTTAACACATTACATTTTTACGTAGTTTCGCAATAGTGTACTAATTATTCACACAGGTGGGTGGGTTTCGCAATTATGTGCTACTTTCTCGTGTTTCTAAGCTTTAAATCTCCTCATTATAAAGTAAAGAGGCAGAAGGACCATGATAAGCTGCTGGTACAGTTTATGTGTGGTTCGTGATCCATTGCTGCTCCTTTGGTACCTGATGGAACCCCGGCAATAAAACTGGCAGTGGTCGACGCTATTTACAGCACCTTTATTAAGTTAACTGGAGAATGCGAAACAACCGCGGAATTTTATGCGTTTACATCAGTCCCATAAACTTCATGCTTTCATGAATCATAAAAAACACCTTTAACATTCGTTAATACCTCAGTCGCTTGTGATTCAGTAATCGTAAATTGGCGATTGGCACAAACGTCCCAGTTAATAAAAGCTGTTGATCTGTCACTGGAAAAAGCAGAAAGACATTTGAACAGACAACTCTCTGAAACAAAAATTCACGTAGCGATTCTGAGTACGCTCCTTCAGTACGACAGAAATAAACAAGCAGGAAAGAAATAAGGACACAACTGGCGAAAGCGATAGTCATATTTTAAACAGTGGATCGCTATGTAATGATCTTGAAATTCCCTTCATTTTGCATATGCATAATAAAAAACGAATAGTGGCTAAGTATACGAAAAACATTATTGGGTGTTATTTTCACATGAATTTCTCTACTCACTCGTCTACAAATTATTCTTACAAAGGTTTATGCTTCTAAGTACCCTTTGTTAATACAGATAAAATTCCATTACACATGATTGTAAATATAAGACGCTAATACAATAGTCAGATTTCTAAAAAGCTACTACTTATATGATGGCCTTGGAAATTCTATGCTCCTTACATGAACCACGAGAAAGAGAAAAAGAATGAAAAATAATATCGAATAGCAATCTGCCACTTGAAATTTTTGTGGCTCCATATCCTAGATTGTTTGCTGTTGGGTTGAATTTTAAAATACTTGTACTTTTTTCATTTGACATAAGCTGTATGCTTTAAAAGCATCTATAGTTTTATGTAGTAAGATTTTGTCTATTTTTTACGGTTTACCAATTGTACGCAAGTGATTACAAATGAAGAGGACTTCACAGAAATTTTCGCAGAAAATCCAAGATCTGCCATGCCAATACCTTAAACGTATATTATGGTTTGCTATTTAACCGACATTTTGTTTTGAATTATGTTACACACGGACACACTCAACCTCTCTCACTCACTCTCTCTCTCTCTCTCTCTCTCTATATATATATATATATATATATATACACATACACACGTGTGGAGTTTTTTCAGTATAGATGAAAAAAGTCGGATAAATACCAAACTTGGTATTTGGGTTCGGTACCTTCAAAAGATGCGATACGAAGATTTTCAAGAAAACTTTTCGAATTTGTTTTAGTTTTTAAAAATGGCTCTTAACGATTTTGATTAAACTACCATATATTAAGGTTATTTATATCACAAAACAGTTGTATACCTTGAATTTTTTGGGAATGGCCTGAGAAGTCCTCTTCTTTCAGAAAAAATGTTGTATCATCCTATGCAACTGGTAAACGTTAAAGGATAAATGAAAATTTACTACACCAAAAAGTAGATCTCTTTAAAACACACTATTATTTGAAATATGCTTCTTTTCTTTACTTTTTCGTTATTTTAATTTCTCTACTACGTAGAATAAGTACAAGGACGTATTATATTCATCCCAAAAATTCGATGCCGAGATTTTAACAGAAGTACATGTTTTGAGGTGTCCTGAATTCAAATAAAGCATTCTTTGAAAACATATTCGTGTGTTTGTGTGTGTTCTGTATGTCTGTTTGTCTACAAATAGGAATTCGTTATTCGTTTTTTTATATCATGGACATGCAAAGAGAATGGGATGCTCCACGTAACAACCAGCTCTTAAAAGATTTGACTATCGTTTAAAGCCTACCACATTCCCTTGTATCTGAAAGAAAAGTAACAATAAGATAGTTTCTGCAAACGTTTATCTCGATTAACATGAAGCAGATGGAGAATAAGCGTTTGTAAAAATAGTTTGTACAAGAGTGGGAAAAGTCATGTGAATGCAACACATCAATTTTTTGTGGCATGAGCCATTTCCAAGATATCCATTATTAATGGTTCGAATTGTTCAATATTTAGCCAATCTTTTAGTCCTTTCTATTTTCTGTTGTTTCTCGCGATGTCTGGAAAGAGTATGGAATTTTAAGGCCGGCATACAGCATCCAGTTCTAAAATATTTTAATACCCGTATTTCGTAATTGCTATTTTTGGCAAGGGTGCCATAATGAGAAATTTGTGATCGATATTGAATACGTAATAATATGTTTACAATGGTGAGTTGCATATAATTTTGTACATGACCCTGCTACCTAGTATGTTATTTGCATTATTTATCGTCTCGATTCTATTCAGTAATGACAGTTTCACCATCGCTTCATGTATTAAACCAAGTATTGTGTACCTATCTGCTTAGACCGAGAATAATGCATTAGTTGGAAGTTCTGTACTTGCTCGTGAAGCAGAGAACGTTTGGTGATATCTGCTTTAAGGGCTGCGACGCGAGGTGAATTCTCATGGTCGCTGCGAGAGGAATATCGAGTTATGTATGCAACATGGCTTTACTGTCAAGCACAGCCAATTTGACTTCTGCTGCTCCATACCCGGTAAGACTCGATGTGTTTTTGTTTTTGTGGGGTCAATGAAGAACGTCTGTTGGAAATACTGCAATATCTGTATTAGTATACCCAGCTACTTTTAACCATAATGAAGTTCTTATCTATAGCGCTGTTATGAAGAAAGAAGAATATAAGACATAGTTCTTGAAAGGATACTGTGTTCATTTGTTTCCCTTATAGATTGTATAGAAAAACTCCATTTATAACCTGACTTTTGTACCCGAATTTCACAGCAACTTCACCGACGATTTCAGCTATACAAACCTAACCTCTGTCCAACTCGTATTAAAAATATCTCGTGTGTTACATTCACATGACTATCTCTACCGTCTATCATTTCTTAGTGGGTATATAATTCTTCCTAAAGCTCAATTTTCTATCTACTTTATTTTAATGGAGATAAACCTTTGCAGAAATATCTACATTACACATTTCGTTATAGACACAAAAGGAATAGTGATCATTACACGTTTTAAAACTGGGCACTATAACGCTGGCCTTAAAATTCCATGGGCTCTTTCCACGAAGAAACAACTGAAAATCGACAGGGCTTGTAAAGAATGACTAAGTAGCGAACAATTAGAACTATAATAACGGGTATCTTCGAAATGGTTGATGCCACAAAAAAAACTCATTTGGAACAAATTGCGTGTTCGAAAGAGATCTATATTTTTGTGTAGTATGTTTTCGTCTATCTTTTAACGTTTACCAGTTATGCAAGATTATATAAATTTACTTCCAAATGAAGAGGGCTTTACAAGCTATTCCTAGGAAATTGAAGGTATAAATTTTACTCCTCGAATAAATATCTTGAATATATGGTATTTTAATCAAAAGCCTTGATCTTTTTTTCAGAAAATAAATCGTTTCGAAAAATGTTCCTTGTAAGGGGTACTTGGGGTGAGAGGATTTTCCTGAAAATCTTTGGGTGGCATTGAATTTAATACCAAGTTTCATATTTATTCGACATTGCGTTTTCAATTACGCTGTTCAGACACACTCACATACACACACAAAGAACCTCTTTCTAATGTTTTTTTTCAGGAGGCCTCAGAATATGTATTTCTGGTGAAATATTACCTTGTCTACCTACTATGTACGTGATAGGGAAAGTAAAAATCTGATGTGACACATGCACATGATTTTCTTTACTCGCTCTTCCACAAACTATTCCTATAGAAGCTTACTATTTCTTCCACTTCTTGTAAATCGAGATAAACTTTCATTACACTTTTATATATTTCGTGCTAAGTATAAGAATACAGCTGGTAAAGCAATATTCAGACTTTTAAAATGCGGCTTTGATGCCTTTGGAATGCCATGCTCTTTGCATGACTAGGAGAAAGAAACGAATAGCAATTTCCCACTTGGAAAAAGTACAAGTATTTGAAAATACGAGGGTCAGCTGATAAGTTCCGGACCTCACACAGAGATGGCGCCACTAGGCCAGTTAGACGGCACCATCGCATAGTTTAATTCTAGACTAGCTTGTATCCATAGTTACAGTTAAATAACTCGTTTAGTTTTTGAATGACAGCATTTTAAACAAGACAACTTTAGAGTTTTCACGAAAATGGAGGATTTGGAAAAACAAGCAGTGATTAAATACTTCCATTTGAAAGGCTTAACGCCTAAAGAAATCAAGGAGGAAATGGACAGTACATTGAAAGACTCTGCCCCTTCCTATTCAATGATTAAATGTTGGGTTGCGGAGTTTAAAATGGGATGTACGAGCGCTAGTGATGAGCCTCGCTCTGGACGCCCTGTGGAAGTCACAACTCCAGAGATGATTGAAAAAATTCATCGTTTAGTACTGGAAGACCGCAGATTAAAGTTGTTTGAGATAGCAGAGGCTGTAAACGTATCAAAAGAACGTGCAGGTAATATTTTAAGTAATGCTTTGAGCTTTCACAAAGTCTGTGCGAGGTGGGTGCCGCGTTTGTTGACACCTGATCAAACGTTGCATAGAAACACTGTTTCTGTTAAGAATGTGGAGCTCTACCGTAAAAATCCCAACGAATTTTTGAGGCGGCTTATTACCATGGATGAAACTTGGATACATCACTGCTCTCCAGAAAGTAAATCACAGTTGAAACAATGGATTGCGCCAGGTGAACCAACTCCAAAAAAGGCAAAATCAATTTTGTCAGCTAACAAGGTTATGGCGAGTGTCTTCTGGGATGCACAGGGAAGTATTTTTATTGATTACTTGGAAAAGGGTAAAGGTATCACTGGTGATTACTACGCAAACTTACTGCAACGTTTGAGTGAAGAGGTGAAAAGACAAAGACCTCATTTGGCCAAAAAGAAAAAGAAGATGTTTTATTACGACAATGCTCCGGCCCATCGTTCAGTGATAGCAATGGGGAAAATTTGCGAATTAAAGTTCGAATTGCTTAACATCCACCCTATTCGCCAGATCTAGCACCCAGTGACTACCACCTGTTCCCTAATCTCAAAAAATTTCTTGGAGGACGAAGATTTCACAGCAACGAGGAGGGCATTGATGCGGTAAACAGTTATTTTGAGGACCTTGATAAATTCGCACTGCAGAGATGGTTTAATGAAATTAGAACACAGGTATAAAAAATGTATTAACCTTTCTGGAGATATGTTGAGCAATAAAAAAGAATTTAAATGTTGTTTTCATTGAGAGGCCCGGGACTTATCAGCCGACCCTCGTACAAACCAAAAGCAACAATATATCGGAAATGTTTAATGTCACAAACGTAATTTCACATAAATTGCAACCTTTAACCTGATCTAAACTTGTTCTGTCTTTGGTAGCAAAGAGGTTATTTTGTCTACTTTACGATTTACTAGTTTTACAAAAATCCTTCAGAATGAATAGGACATCACGACTTATTTTCAGAAAATTTAAGATATATATTTCATTTCCTATGTAAATAGCTTATAGATTATGGTGTTCGAATCAATATCACCAGAGCTATTTTTGATAAAATAAAAAAATATCTATCTTTTCAACGTAAAGGTGAATTTGGGGTAGGGAATTTTCTTGAAAATCTTTGTTTAGTACCTTTGTAAAATACTGAGCTTAAATACGAATATTGGTACTTATTCGAGTTTTAGTTTTTGATTTACACTGTTCATAAACACATGCAGGCGCAGACCTCTTTCTGAAATGACTCTTTTGGATTCAGAGGGCTTCAATACGGTATTTTAGGAGAAATTTCTATATTGATATTTAGGGTGACATAGAATACCTTCCTTATGTACGAGGTACGTGAGAGAAAGTAAAAGTAAAGAGGCGAACAGTGTTTGGAACAGGCAAGTCGCAGTAACTCGAAAGGTTCGCGTTACACAACCCTTGAGGCAGAAAAAATAAGGGTGCTTCCACGGAAACATAGTGGCTGGAATGGAGTGAGTGCAAATAATAAAGTTTGTGGAAGAATTTTTAATTAGCTGACCATCTACAGGAGAGTGTTATAGAGAAGATGGAGCGATTGTAATATACCTACGGTAGTGGAAGGTCTCTGTTCCCACGATAACAAGGGTGCCAGGGAACGCCTGTCCGAACCTAATGAGAATTAATGATAAACGAGCAACGGAGCGTCCGGCTGGGTGTGTCCAGAAACGGCGTCCTTTCACGTTAAACTCCAAATTGTGCACCTTCTTGCAAATGCAAGCTTTCTTACTGCTACATCGTGTTTCAGTATCTCAAGGATATCCTTTTTTACCCTTTACTTCCGAATAAAGAATCTGATATGTTGCATTCTCGTGGCTTACTCTACTCACTGCCCCGCAAACTATTCTTACAAAACCTCATTACTTTATCTGCTTATTGTTACTATCGGGCGAGGTGGCGACACGGGAACGTATCAACTCGCATTCGGGAGGTCTCGGGTTCGATCCCGACGACTCTGACTCGTGGGTTTTTCGTGGTTTTCCCGAATGCGCAGGCGAATGCTGGAGTGGTTCATCTTCTTCCACGACTATGCTGCTCCAATTTCTTGTACCTATCATCTTCCTTGTCATCTGTTTCAGGGTTATAGGAACAGGCGACATGTTTGGCGGACTGCAGCTGGATGGTAGCTGTGGAAAACTTTCTTCTAATGTCGCCCAGGGACAGCTCGGCTGGAACCCGCGTCTGGATGCTTTCAGGCGGGAGCTCTTTGGGGGTTCCCCCGAGGCTGGAGGCCCAATAGAGTGAGGGATGGAGGCGTTCAATCTTCAAACATTAGGGACCCCATCTGTGTTTGCGCCCCCCGTCATCCGTTTCTGAGTTATACTTCTCACAGACAGGCACACACACGGGCATGTTTTCAAAAATGCTGTTTTTGGATTCAGGGGCCTCAAAACATGTATTTCCTGTGAAATCTTGGTATCGAATTTTTGCGTGGAATACAATACTTCCCCTACTTTCTCTACGTAGTAGAGAAAGTAAAAAGCAATAATGATTTATAGTCGAGAAGAATATCTCGAAAATGGTTAACGCCACAAAAAAGTAGTTAGTCATAAATTTAGTGCTTTAACGACTCCTACATTTTTTGTGCGTATCTTCTGGTTTACCAATTATACAAATATTAACAATAGATTCAAGAGTTACCTTTTGTTTGTCATGCGAATATAATAAACATATGATACACTAATAAACATTATGGAGAATAAGCGTTTGTAAAAATAGTTTGTACAAGATTAGAGAAAGTCATGTGAGTGTAACACATAAAATTTAAAGGTCTTAATAATAAATACATATGTAAGTGTATTCCAATTATTCTTAGTTAACTCAATAAGACAAATATATATTATTAAATTTATTATTATATACTAAAGTAATTTCTTACAAGTAGACAGATTCCATTTAGAATTTTTTCAGATATTATACGCAGTCCTCGGATTTATTCGGCCCATGCCGCCAGTCGGTTGCCTGCGCATGACATAATACTTTGAAGCGAGTTTATCACCAGTACAGAAGACTAGCAAAAGATGAGTGGAAGAAGTGGACGTCAACAATTTCGAGTCACCTTAGTGAAATGGGGACTTGTGTCGTACCTATCCAGTATTTCGAACATCGTTTGCTTGCGCTTCGTAAACCCTCAATCTGAGCATGACGTTGATAGGTAACCCTATTATTGGAGGGTTTTTGTAGCGTAGGCTGCCTCGGCTTTAATTGGCACAACTTGAACTTATTTAATAAAAAACACTTGAAGTAACCTACATAAATATTTTAGTTGTTTCTCCGTTCTAAATTAATAAAAACAAAAGCTTTTTGTTTTTTAACATGTTTTGTCTCGAGAGGTAATAAAATTCTGTGCAAGTACAGAGAAAATCATTCTCACAACGGCCAATATCGTTCAATATGTCTTTTTCATGGAGATTTTGATTTATTAGTTAAAAGATGTGTTCTTTCTTCACTCATTCAGTTCATGTGCTCTTTCCAATTATGTTTATTTTCTTCATTTAGTCCTATAATTTATATATTTTCATTTCAGCTCTAATTATTAAGTCTAAGCTAGTGTATCATTGAGTTACTTTTGTCCTTTTCTTTTATTATCCACGATTTCCTGCCATACATGAGCACAGAGACCGCCATGGTCTTCTAGAACTTCAGTTTTGTTTCTTTCCTTATTTTATTTTATACAGTTCTTGTTATGGTTCCACATATTTGTTGAAATTTATTTATCCTATTTTATGTATCAATATCGAAAGTTACGTCACAGCTCAAGTAATTAAAATTTAAAATTTACGACTTCCTCCAGGATATTATTTCCAATATACATTTTTGTTATATATTTTTTTTCTCTGTTTATTTCCGTACTAATTTATTTCCTGTAATGTGAAATATATATCTTTCCTTATGATCTCTCGTGTATTCTATCAATTGTCCTGCATTCTGTAATTGTTGCAGCTTTAAATTGAAGAAAAAAGTATTAATATACTATATGTAATGACATTTTTTCCAAGAATACATGGAATAACACTATTTTTACTAAACTTTGTATGCGAGGTAAAACTAACATTCTGCTAGTACTCACAGATCCTGGCTACATTTGGTTAAAAGTAACTACCCCTTCGTAGGGGTGAATTCAGACAAAATTTGTAATTTATTTTCTGTTTAATACATAGTTATAAATATTGTATACGTGTTACAGTGTGTAATTATTTGTAATGTGGTTTTTACACGTGTGAAAATGATGTAGAATCAATCATTGCTTTATACAGCTCTAATGTGTTTTGTTTCTAGTTTTTCTTTTTAAGATTTTTTTCTAGAGCTCCTCACATATTTTTAAATTCATTCGTTTCCATTTAAATTTTCATAATGACATGTAGTACTGCAACTTAAATTAGCGTTTTATTTGTTCTTAAACGTAATTATTTATAATTATATTTGATATTACAATATGCTTTCTAGAAAACTATTATGTTCATCAGGTATCTGAAGTGTATAGTCTTATAATGTTTTTCTTAGTCCGTATATCTACTGGGTGCAGAAAACAAGCGTTCGTAGAAGCTTTTCTGCTGCGCTACATGCAATCCATCATGTTAGAGTCTCCAACTGTGAAACCTGATTATGGCCTGTCAGATTAAACAAAATGCTCTCTTTTACAGCACAGTCACAGTCGCTAGGTGTGTACATGTAATTGTTAGCTTCTCCTTGTGTATCAGAGCTCATTAGTTGAGACAGTACGTACGCACATGTCTTGTGAGTTACGTCTCATTTTCACTGGCAAATGAAGATGTTTCATAAGGTAAAATTTCACTTGTGCTCATACAGCGCTCCGTACTGCATCTGCGACCACATACTCCTGACATCAAAATGTTTGGTACTGTATTTCTACTCTAAATTTTCTGCACGTTGTTTTTCCCGTATAGAATTTTGCTTCCTCTATCACGTACCTCTCGTGTAGGTACTATGAGAGATATTGCATTCAACCCAAAAATTTGATACCGAGATTTCACCGAAAATACACGTTTTGAGGATCTCTGAATAAAAAAAAATAATTTATAGAAAAACGTCTGTGTGTATGTTCATGAGAGCATAACTAAAAATGAAAAGTCGTGTAAATACTAAAGTTTGTATTTAGGTTCAGCAAATTCCAAAGATACGACACGGAAGATTTTCAAGAAAATACTCCTACCTCAAACTACCCTTTACATAGAATATGTATCCAAACTTTTGATCTTCTAACGGCTTTAATTAAAGTACTATATATTAAAGATATTTAAATGACAAATAGAATGTATATCTTCAATATTTTTGGGAACAGTCTTTGAAGTCCTCTTCATTCATAAGGAATTTTGTATGATCTTCTATAATTTGTAAACGTTAAGCAATAGACGAAAACGTACTGCACAAGAAATGAAAATCTCTTTAAAACATACAATTTATTTAAATGACTTTTTTGTGGCATCAGCTATTCCTGAAATATCCGTTATTAATGGTTCAAATTGCTCAATACTTAGACATTCTTTTAAGTCTCTTAGATTTCCATTTGTTTTCCGCAATGTCATGGAAAGTGTATGGAATTTAAAGGCCAGCATGTAGCTCTCAGTTCTTAAACATTTGTTTATTGCTATTATTTTTGTATCTATAAAGAAATATGTAATATAGCTATTTTTGTAAACGTTTTCCTCGATTAAAATGAAGTAGATAGGAAAACAAACTTTCATAAAACTAATTTGTATACCCACTAATAAAGGATAGAGGTTAGAGAAAGTAAGCTGAATCTATCACATCAGATTTTTCTGAATATACACTACGTGACCAAAAGTATCCGGACACCCCCACAAACATATGTTTTTCATCTTAGGTGCATTGTGCTGCCACCTACTGCCTGGTACTCATTATCCTCGACCTCAGTAGTCATTAGACATCGTGAAACAGCAGAATGCGACGCTCCGTGGAAATCACGTACTTCGAACGTGGTCAGGTGGTTGGGTGTCACTTGTGTCAGAAGCCTGTACGCAAGATTTCCACACTCCTAAACATCCCTAGGTCCACTATTTCTGATGTGATAGTGAAGTGGAAACGTGAAGGAATATGTACAGCACAAAAGCGCAAAGGCCGACCTCGCCTGTTGACTGACAGAGACCGCCGACATTTGAAGAGGGTCGTAAAGAATAATAAGCAGACATCTATCCAGACCACCACACAGGAATTCCAAACTGCATCAGGATCCACTCCAAGTACTATGGCAGTTAGGCGTGAGGTGAGAAACCTTACCTTGGATTCCATGGTCATAAGCCACACATCACGCAGGAAAATGTCAAACGACGCCCCGCTTGGTATAAGGAGCGTCAACATTACACGATTGAACAGTGGAAAAACGTTGTGTGGAGTGAGGAATCACGGTACGCATTGTGGCGATCCGATGACAGGGTGTGGGTATGGCGAATGCCCGGTGAACGTCATCTGCCAGAGTGTGTAGTGCCAATAATGAAATTCGGAAGTGGTAGCATTATGGTGTGGTCGTATTTTTCCTGGAGGAGGCTTGCACCCCTTGTTGTTTTGCGTGCCACGATCACAGCGCAGACCTACATTGATATTTTAAGCACCTTCTTGCTTCCCACTGTTGAAGAGTAATTTGAGGATGGCAATTGCATCTTTCAACACGATCGAGCACTGTTCATACTGCACGGGCTGTGGCGGAGTGGTTACACGACAATAACATCCCTGTAATTGAATGGCCTGTACAGAGTTCTGACTTGAATCCTATAGAATACCTTTGGGATGTTCTGGAACGCCGACTTCGTGCTAGGCCTCACCTGCATCACCTACATCAATACCTTTCTTCAGTTCCGCACTCCGTGAAGAATGGGCTGTCATTCCTCAAGAAACCTTCCAGCACCTGATTGAAAGTATGCCTGCGAGAGTGAACGCTGTCATAAAGGTTAAGGGTCGGCCCACACCATGTTGACTTCCAGAATTACCGATGGTGGGCGCCACGAAGTTGTACGTGATTTTCAGCCAGGTGTCCGTATACTTTTTTTCACGTAGTATAAATCATCTCGCCAACGTACTTTGCCAGTAGTATGGCTTTATTTGATAACCATTCCTGATTTAATTTTTAGTTTTCTGAGAATATCGCCCCTGTATACATATAAGTGCATGAAGGGAAACAGGACGTGTAGTGCTTTCCTATCTTGGTAACTTAGGTACATTATTCTCCTAAACCAGAAATACCGCATTCTTCAAAGTTTTCATAAATACTTGTGTATATATTTTGGAAAACGTTTACTATAATATCTGTGATTTGGCTCCAAATAGTTGAGTTTTAGGTTCTTATGGTTTGTAAAACACACTATTTTTGAGGCGAATTACATTCTTAAATATCTTTCCATAACAATAAATTTTTTAATTACCTGATTCTTATACAATTTATAGAGCGAATACTAATAAATATGCTGTTCAAATTTGGTTTAATTGAGGTGAAGTCTTTATGAAAAAATCTGATGTGTTACACTCACATGACTTTCTCTACTTTGTGCAAATAATTTTTACAAACGCTTATTCTCCACATGCTTCATGTCAATCGTGATATGGAGATGTTAATCTTATTGCTAATTTTCTTGTAGGTGCAAGGGGAATTGTAGGCTTTAAGCGATAGCCAAATACTTTAATAGCTGGTTGCTATGCGGAGTATTCAATTCTCTTTGCATTAACAGGACAAAAAAAAATGAATAACGATTTCCCATTTGAGAAAAAGTATAAGTATTGGAGAATTTAAGAAAATTACAAGCAATATCTCGAAAATGGTTCACTCAAAAACAAAAATGTATATGACATAAATTGTGTATTTTAACGCGATCTACATTTTGTTTCTAGTAAACCTTTGTCTATCTCTTATGGTTTACTAGTTATGCAAAAGTCGTTCACAATGAAGAATACTTTTGGAGACATTCCCAGAAAATTCAAGATATATACTTTATTTGCCATAAAAATGTCTTAATCGTATGATACTTTAATCAAATCGTTAGAGCCATCTTTGAGAAAATTAAAATTTTCGAAAAATGTTACATGTAAAGGGTAATCTGGAGTAAGGGGATTTTCTTGAAAATCTTTGTGTCGCATCTTTGGAAGATACTGAACCTAAATACCAAGTTTGGTGTTTATCTGACTGTTCGTTTCTGAATTATGCTACTCACAGACAGACACAAACACGCACACACAGAGATACACACACGGAAATGTATTCAAAAATGCTTTTTTTGGATTTAGAGGGCCTCAAAGCATATATTTTCGGTGAAATATCGGTATCGAATTTTTTGGGGGAATACAATACTTCCCCTACTCACTATACGTAGTAGAGAAAGTAAAAAGTATACTTATGATAACAATATTAAGATAGGGGAAACACATTACGTCCTGGTTCCTTTAAAAGGCTGTGAGGAGCAACTACTCAGGTGCGAAAAACTCGTAATAATTTATTTTTTAACAGTTGTTCTTCAGTTTCTTTTTCAATATTGTTGTTTCTGGGAATTACTCAGCGTGACTTTGCGCTATATCTGTTCTAGATGAGAGTGTGGTTATCAGAAGTGTATTTTCTCGTCTTATTTTTTATAAAAATAGTAGAAATAAAGCAATGTTATTTTGTATTCAAACTTTATTGAGTAGTCGCGATCTTTTTGCATCATGAAGGAAGATATCGAAATTTTCAAATTTTACATTGCACTCTGCAATCATGTAGTTTTGGTGCTCTGTCAAATATCTCATAAGTCCTGAAATTGAAATGGGACTTTTTGTTTTTAATATGTATGCTGTAGCGGGAGGGAAGTTGGTTAATCCCTGTATGTTACGTCACACTAGTGGACGGTCAGGTGGATTAAGCCGGTTTACACAGTTGGTGGAAGCCACAGAGAGGGGAGGGGTACGGCCCATAAGATCCCTGACATCGCTCAAAGACTGCTTCAAAGTACGGGGCTTTACTCCTGCAGACCACATCAAATGGGATGAATGTTAAAAAGAAGCATTGTGTGCTTTCTGGGTTTATTACTCAAGGAAAATGAAAAGCCCTGGTAAATCCACATAACTCCGGTCTCTGCACGCACACAAAAACAAGACCTGACAAGCATGCTGTGAGTACACTAGCTCCAGGAACACCTGCGATGAGAAACTTGGAAGATCTGATACTAGCTGCGAACCTCACAGTTCCTCAACGTTACATGTCTTCAAAACTGAGGCAGGGAAAATGTGAACCATTAAGAAGTAAACAAACGTTTCTTGTAGTAATCTTGAGTGAACATGATTTCATATACCAATATTATAGATTTTGAAGCAGTATTTTTAACACTTAAATGATTTCAGTCAAATTATATAATGTAAAATATAATAACAGCCCGCCTTAAAGCAATATGCGTATAATTAATATATAAAATGTATGTAACAGTAATTATATTAGTTTTATATTGTTGTATATATATGTAATAATGTTATGTGAATGTATTACGTAATTTAATAATGTAGGAGCTGTGAGAATAATAGGTTAAAAGTTGCTAACAATGATGTAATCTTGAGGCAGTAATGAATTAGAAAGTTTAATAATGCTACTAGTTATTCTTGGAAACAATAATGTAGTTTTTGAGACAGTTTATAAAATAGCTAATCAACAACTAGAAAAAAGCTTAAGTTAAATAAAAGTATTCTATTGGAGTAGGATTAGCCAATCAGAAACTGAAATAGAGCAAATTGTACAAATTTAGAAGTCAGCTGCTAGAGACAGCGTTCCTAACCGACGCGAGACACGTCCTCGAGAAATTTAATACGTATTCAGTGTGAAACAAAAATAGTTTACGTGTTAAAAAGTGCAAGTAATTAATAAATAATCTCACAACTCTCGATATCAGTGAAGTGTTATTTAAATCGTGTCAAGAATTGATAAAAGGAGTGAAGTAAAAATTATAATCTGTGTAAGTCTAAATATTTTACCGCACCACTCTCTGGAAAGAAATTCATGTCTTTAACAATAACACTGACGCAGCCGAGGCAAACAAAAATATATAATATTTAAAGAAACAGTCAAATTACAAATTAATATTTTTAAACTTGAGGCGAAGCACCGGAAACTTTTTACCATACGTGCGGTTGCAACTACTTCAAGTCCGCTCCCCAACAGTCGAAATACAATACAGCTCCTTTCTCAATTTGAATCCCCGTAACATCACCAATAAAAGAGTTTCTAAAAGTAGGAGAAAGTTTTCTAATCATTGCCAATAGAGAGTGTTAATAAGTTACACTCGGTAAAGGGAATGAGCGAGATGGCTCGGCGGTAACGTGTGAAGCTCGTACTCGGGAGGTCCTAGGTTCGATTACCGTTAACCGTCCGTTTTAACCTTACATATTTCGTGGTTTTCCCTGGTCGGTAGGTGAATGCTAGGGTGGCTTATCTGCTATAATTTCCTTTCCATCATTCCCCATTCATTCCGTTTCCCTTTCAATTTTTAGGCGTGTTTCTAGGTTTCGTAGCGTATGGCAGTGCCGGACAGATGGCGCGGTTGCTTTCTCAAAGAAAAGAGTACTCCCCGTAGTTTGGCACCAGAGAGCTGGTCGTTCGTCGCCCGACTAAGCAGCTCCTGGAATGAGACGGATCTTCGAGCCAAGAAATATTAGGGACTTCCGCGCGTCTGTGGCCTGCCTGTGGCCTGTAACCTCCTGTGGTACCTTGACTCCGTTCCTTGCTCATGGGGATGATCTATGTAGGTCGGAGTGCGTTAGGTGTTTTCATTCCGTTTTGTATCATATACGAGTACCCATACCTATACAGGTACAGGCATCATGGGAAGTAAGACAGAAACTAAAAGCCAAATTAAATGTGTTTAAAGTTTATATATAAACTCTAAAAGATTCTTTCAATACAACGGAATTTTATTAATGCTATGCTGAACAGACAAAGGGCTTCAGTTAAGGAGAAATTAAAAGCCCTATCCCGACAATGCTAAATCTGCTAAATTAATACTTCATTATCTCAAAAAGTATTAAAATTATAAGCCAAAGTTTTTACAGGATGTGAATGAGGGCCTTCTAAATTAACTGATACACTTTTATCCAATAAGTTTGTTTTTAAACAGCATGGCCTAAAATAGATATTTTAACACAGATCACACGATTTACGAGTGCGATAATCTTCATTGTGACCAACTTTGCTTTCAAGTCCAATCACATGGCAATTACCCTTTGTATTTGCACATGTTTAATAACTCGGCTTGGTACGATTAGGTTTTACTTTTCATTATGACTTTTCTTATGGCGCTCGCATTATCTGTTCACAATGCAAATCGCCATACTTCAATTTATCGCAATTCGTTGTATAGATCAGCTATACGTTAGATTGACAGCTTTCTTTTATCTAACCTACATAAAGATTAAATGGCGGAAATTATGAATTCAGAAGAAACTGAAATGGAAGTGGTATTACAGAAGCAGTAGAAAGAATAACACTAGAAGTAGTTACGCAAAAATCCAGTAAGCAATATGATATAGCATTCAATCGCTGCATTGTCTGCTGTAATACAAAGCGTGGTGAAAATAATTTCACTGCTAGAGAATCAACAAAACATCTGATATCTCGCTTTCTTAAAGTAATTTCTCTTGTTTCAAAAATCCGTTCTGTACGTTATATCTGTTGGTTTCAGGAATTAGTATAGTATTATTCATATTTTGGAAATTCCAGCGCTTCCTAAATAATTGTATATGTGACACGCGTTAAACGTGCTTTATTTTGCTCGTAGGATTTCCAAAGGAAGGCCTTACTGCTCCTCGCAAAACAAAACCCTAATTTTATCCCTTGCATCATAATCTATCATTATTAAGCAAGTTAGGATTTTTCCTCAATTATACCATTTTTAAAATAACCACCTTATTAGCATCAGAGTAGATCGAAAACTGCACTTAGAGGTTGTTTTTGGCATTCTAAATTTTAGTTTATCTCTCTGCCTAATTCTCTGATAAAACGGATCATTTATACTAAAAAATGTCATTGATACGAAAGGTTCAAAGGACCGATGGAGAAAACAGTCTCTCATACATTTGCAAATAAAGAAACCACGGGGCTTCAGCACACACAAAAACTGCCTTTCTTAACAGTAGTACCTCTTCTAGAGCAAATCATCTGCTATATAATGGGTTAAAGTTAACTTTCTACTCCAAAGGATGCAGGATTTGAGATGTTTTCTGTAAAACAGTGCAGAATACGCAGATGCAGTGCCATTTTTAAAAACCGTGTTTAAAACATACATACTTGTCTTACAATGATAAAAATGTAAACCAATTTAAATAGGAAAATCGAATTTATTACACCACATAAAAAGCTAAAATATAATTTTTGGCGATTTTCACTTTAAACCCCCCTTAATGACAATAAAGGGCAATTAAGAATTACTGTTTGGTTTTAGATAAATAAAGAAGACTTATGGAATACTAGTAATAAATTTGAAATAAAAGAAGATAATTTCCACAATTTTAAATCCGACAACAAAAATTAAATCATAAAATTCAGCATATTGCATTTATTTAACACACTAAACATAACGGGAATATTAGGAATAACAACAAATGTATGAATTTTGAAACATATTTCCATGGATTACTAACGGATTCGGGCAGATGCTGGAATATTTGTGTTAAAGCCATTATTTTAACAAAGGTAAGTTTTCTTCTTTCATATCACACCTACAGCTTTAATTAAGAGGTAAAGAATAAAATGGATTATCAGAAATCGTTACAACGCTTTCATGTCTTACCTAATTGGAACCACAAGCCACAAAGTTTAAGCATAAACTTCCATCGTCTAAAAGACAAAAAGTTCAAAAGTTTGCTAGGTGTAAAATGTCTGCCCATTGATCAGAAACAGCGACTGTTGAAATTATGGGTTCAACTGATTTGAACTTCACAGCAGTGTGCACAATTTTTCGTCTGTGGTAATCAAATTGCTTCTTATTTCCATATTCATTTTCTTGTCTTTTCACTTTCTTTCTGTGAAATTATTGAAGTTAAACCACACTAAATGAATTGGAAATCTGGAATGGTAAATTTCACAAACTTTTCGCTCATTTACAAGTTCGTTAGTTTGAGTACCAACCCATTGTGATGCTCCGATCTTAGGTAAGAAAATATATTTTAGTTTCAAATGCAATATCAAACAAAACATTATTTTAATTCAAAGTATTTATTATTAATCCTCTGCATTTTAAACCTTGTGTGTTATATTTCAAAATATTAGGGATTCAAATAAACATTTTCATTAATACAGTCTGTACACGAAGCGTGATTTTAAAGTAAACATCCACAATCTTTTAAAAAAATAATAGAGCATTATTTTCCAAATACTTCATTATCATTCATGACACCTAACACTACTTCTCCACATAGTCACTTGCGATATTCAGGCACCCGTCGTAACGGGAAACGGTTTTCCTATGTCTTCGTCAAAGAATGATGCCGCCTGTGATCGTCGTTGAAATGTTTTCCATCAAGGAATTTCTGCAGATGAAGAAACAGATAAAAATCTCTTATTGTTTCCCCATAAACCTCAAACAATTGACGATGAATGCCGGAGTAACATTTCTTGCATTCAAAAAACGAATCGGTGATCTGACTTATAGTCGTTGGGTCGTTCGATTATATTGAACATTTCGAAACGCTCTAACAACAGGAAAACACAACATGATGATAGCTTAAGCTGCGACTGGCTTCCTAATAAAAGAAGGCAGTGATCACGCATGGGGGATTCCATTTCAAATAGTCCGAGATGCATGGAAAATCGGCCTTGCATTTTTTTAAACGAAACGAACCCTTTATAATTTGGATACATGCCCAAGGCAATGCATTATGCAAACTCTTAAAATTCAGAACGTCATAGTTTTGCAATTTAAGCTGTTAAAATTGATCATATCTTCCTTAAATTCCCAACTTTAAGCTGTTATAAATCTGAAACCTTTAAATCCAGCTTTATTCCGATTCCCTGAACTTTAATTTCATACTAATAAGTAAACACACACTACTTACTTTTATTTTAGTGAAGAAATTTGAACTTTTTAAGTACAAATGGTTTCGGATTAAGAAAATAATTTTATTATGTTTGGCAAGATTCCGTAATTTAAATACAATCAAAGATATATTTTACTGTAATGGTCACTGATAAGGTTTTCTCTAAAATAATTAAAGAAGTCAATTACTTTATGCGCTCATGGTCGCTCTCGTATGTTTATTTTGAACTGAAGGTCAAGGAAGCTGCTGTGCCTACGGTTAAACAATGAGAACGCTTACTAAGCAGTGTTATGCGTATTACAGTGCTACCTTAGTACATATCTTAACTGGATAAAAGCCTTTTTACGTTTTAATTTTCCTACCTTGATGAAGAACTTACAAAAACATATCACTAACTAAAATATAATTAATAATCACCCTCGCTTAACTCACACCACTTCTATTAACTTTGCTGGCGCATTAAAAGACTGAAATAACGGAAGTAAAGACGAAGTGCTATTTTGTATTGTGCCGGGTTGCTGAATCACGTGCATTTTTTGCATCAAATGCGTTGTCCTGCTGCAGAGCGCTTAGTGATCATCGTGCAACAACCACGTAAATCGCTATGGATTATTCTCAAACTAATATTTTAGTTTTATAAAAATCCGGAGACGCTTAAAATAACTAACAACTGTATACAGATTTTGGCGAATATTATAAAAACAATCAGTATATGCTGCAATGAAATGCGGACTTTATCCACAAAATGAGATTAGGTGCAATATTCTGAAAACAAAAAGGATGCCACAGATATAGGTAGTTAAACAAAGCAAATTGTTATAAATTGTATACTTTAACAAGATTTAAATTTCTTTTCTAGTAAGATTTTTCTATCTCTTAGCTTACAAGTTATGCAAAAGTCACTCAGAATAAAGAGAGCTTGGGGGTTATTCCCAGAAAATGCAGGATGCACATTTTATTTGTCATGAAAATATCTTAAATATATGGCCTGTTAATCAAAATGATTAGAGCCATTTTGAGAAAATCAAAAGTTTAGAAAAGTGTTTCCTATAAAGGATAGTTTAGGATGGTAGATTTTCTTGAAAATCTTCGTGTTGCATTCTCGGATAATGCTAAAGTAAAATACATGTTTGGCTTTTAACCTACTTTTCTTTTTCTAGTTATGCTGTTAACAGACACAGATTCACCTATTCATGTGCATACACATGCACACGGTCCTTTTTCTATTTTTTTGCACGGGGTTTGAGGTGGAAAAAATAAAAAAGGGCCTTAATAATAGATACATGTGTTCGATATAATTTGAAATTCTATTGGGAAAATTATTGGTTAAGGTTCTTTCATACAAATTAATATTAACAAAAATATTAAAATTACAAATAAACATAAATTTGTTTAAAAATATATATGTATATATTTCCGGTGAACTCTCGACAACGGATTTATGGACGGAATGCAATTCTTCCCGCGCTTATTTCCGTGATTATCAGAGGGGATTCGGCACCTATCTAGTAAGGATATTGTACTGTGCCTCCAAGGGGGCGCTCCCGGAAGGGCGGAGGAGGTAACAGGAGACACCTGGAGGTCGGAAACAGAAGTCAGGGTCCCTCAGCTTCAGACTCGGACGCCCCGACAGTCGGATAGGTAGGCCGGGACCTCTGCCGCACACAAAGGGTCTAACATCCGGTTTCGAGGAGCTGTCGTATACCCCGGCAACCAGATGAAAGCCGACGGACGAGAAATTTCAACTGAGAGCATCCTTTTTCCTCAACCACGCCGCACCGAAACACCATGAGCGACACTTCAACACTATAACGGACCTAACGTGATGAAGAATGAGGGAAATGATAAATGGAACAAAATGGAGGGATAGGAAATCCAGCATTCGCGTGATGACCCGGAAAAGCCCGAAAAAGCCCGTCGGTCGACGGAAATCAACCACGGTGCTTCCGGAATGCGAGTCACACACGTCACCTGGCCCCATCTCGCTTGGTTCTTCCCGTACTTATTACTCCGGCTGTTTGTGTAGCTAAAAGTGAACCACACCGACCGACCAGAAATAAATAATTAAGTCTTCATTAGCAGCAAAGCGGACTGGAACCCCATATTGTTTCGACCTTTCAAATGTTGTATCTTCTGCTTCATAAAACATCATGGCTACAGAGAATTTTGGCAGTAAATATTACCAACCAAAAGTTCGAAAGAAGGCTCAATAGCTCAAATGTTTTTCAAACGTTTGCAAGACACAACATTCCTTTGGTCGAAATTTCAGTGCTGCGGAACATACTATAACAACGACGTGTGTAGCTTTCACCAACTGATTCCAACCAAGCGAAGCAAATGTATTCAAATCCATGTTTGTATAACACAACATTACTCTGCTCTCATAACATAGAGAACCGACAGAAATGTGTTGCGTTTTGTATTACTCGTCTGTCATCCTCACAGATAGGAAGGAACTAAGTGTTATAATTTTCGTTTGAAGCTTCGGGAGGAATACAAATAAATAGGACTGTTTTCGTACAGAAAGTATCGTGTGAATGTATCGCATACAATTTTTAGTTCCTCTACCAGGCATTGCATTCCAGACAAAAATTCGATACCGATATTTCACCGAAAATACATGTTTTGAGACCCCCTGAATACAAAAACAGTTTTTATAAAAATGTCTGTGTTTGTGTGTGTGAACAACATAACTTAAAACGAAAACATGGATAAGCTCCAAATTTGGTATTTAAGTTCAGTAACTTCCAAATATGCAATAAGAAAATCCCGTATCCCAAAATACCGTTTCAAATCGAGTATTTTTCGAAATTTCTTATTGTTTAAAAATCAGAAATTTGATACTTAAATTCAGAAACTTACAAAAATGAGAAATAAGATTGTTCAACAAAATCCCTTCACCCTTAACTACACTTTACATTAAGAACGTTTCCTTATTTTTGATTTTCTCAAAATGGATTTAGGTTTCATCAAAAATATAATTTCTTTAAGATATTTTCATGATAAATAAAATATGATCTTGAATTTTCTGGGAATAGCCTGTGAAGTGCTCTTCATTATGAATGATTTGTATAATCCATAAATCACAAGACTCACACACACAGAAAAACCTTACTAAATTAAAATCGTGGAACTCTTTAAAAATACAGCTTATGTCAAATACCTTTTTATGGCATTAGCCATTTGCGATGTATTATTTGTTATTGGTTGGATTTTTAAATACTTGTGCTTTTTTCAAGTGGTTAGTCTTTAAAGAGCAGTTTGAAGATGAATGAGTAGGGAATTACATATGCGTGCGACACAGTGTATACTTTTTCCTATTAAGCTTACCAAAATTTATTTGCAATGCATTTTGCCTGAAACATGTAAAATGATGCTAATGACACTTCTTTTATAGCAGTAAATCACATAGGCTACCGCATTCAATTCACTGTTTATTATGAGACAGGATGATGATATTCAAATTCTCATCGTGAAAAAACCAACATTTTCACACAGAAATGCAAACAAACTACATTTGTTTACCAGCGTTATGAGGTAAACAATGGCACGCATATTTGTTTATGCAGCAACAAAAAGGAAAGTTTGCCACAAACGAAATACATAAAAATATGTTGCAGAAATGTCAAACCACCACGCTTAGGGATGTAAATATTTGCTCTCACAATTTTATTTTATTTTTCGAGTTACAATTTTGGACAAATGGATTTGTATCCTCCTCGTATAACCAAAGAACGAAAAGATAGATATAAAGCAGAGCCAAGGTATAGACAGAAATGTAAACAATTTCTGATGAATAGAGGTGGGACGATACCACTACTGATTTTAAAGTGGTATACTTGTAATATTATTTAATTTGTTGAGCCCCACGTTTGGGAGCCAATTTGCGACGGTATTATTTATAATGTTTGTGTATTTGTGTTTACTCCACGTGGTGAAGCCATTTTGTGACGTGATTCTTTGTTAGGTTTGTTAGCTCCATCTGGTGTTAGCAATTTGCGGCAGTATTAGTGTTTGTTTGAAAGAATACTAATGTTATCTTATTTAATTTTGGCTCACTGTCCTCCGGCTAACTATGATCTTTTTGGTCGAGCACTTCTCTTTATACAGGTTGTGTAAACGGAAAGGAATCTTTTATCCAAAGATAACACTGATGAAGGAATTTGTTTTACACTTTTATTGTCGAACACATTCACTATCACATTTACAAATTGATCTTGACACTCGCAAAACTGAAACTGTTATAATAACTTCATTACTGATCACTCTTAATTCGCGTACTTCAACTTTTTGTATAATTAACCTTACAACACTTTAGATTTTTCATAATTCTGCTACGCGTAACTTGCGAATCGATAGCCGACGTGTACGATACAAATATTTCTGCTGGACTGAAGGCGACGTGTAACGTACAAATGTTTTCGACGAACTGACGTGAAGACGACGTGTAGTGTACAAAGATTTTCGATGAACTGACGGACTGAAGGACTTTACCTCTAACCTGCCCTTTTTATACTCCTACACCCCGATATGCCTAAAGATTATAACTGAGCTGCTATTGGCTAATAAAACGCGCCAACATTATCGTCTATTTTTATATCCAATGAAAATTATGAATACATATGCTCTAGGGAAAATGTTCCAGCAAATTCTAAAGAAAAACGCGCCAACATTACGTAACTTCCTCGTCTCCAATAATGATAAACAGCTCACCCCCTCGCTGCATTATTGCACGCTGTTATTGTCAGTTTCAGTAAGGCAGTATAAACTTACTTCTCAACAATAATTACAATTAACAAACATCTCAAATCAATGTCACATAACAATGCATATTCATATTATAATCATTTTTTACATTTAAATAATTTATGATACAAATTACTGCATCAATTTTGATCACTGATACTCGATACTCAGTTTATAAAAATCTGTAAAGGCGATAGTTTGTTCAGTAATTGTGTTCTTATTAGTAAAATGTTTGCGAAGGCTTCCACGGCCGGTGTCCATTATTGTTCTAGGCTCTCCCGGTGTAGGCCGCGTCATAAAGGCGTTCTTATTAGTAGTTTTCTGTGTATAAGCGCACCAATTTTGTATTGTATGCTAATTCCGAAATTGTTCCCGTTTGACGTTCTCCAATTGGCAAGAATTGCTTTATGTTGATAATTTCACTGGTTATATATATTCCCTTTTGTTAGTCAAGGCTAATAATAATAATAATAATAATAATAATAATAATAATAATAATAATATGGTTTCTTTGTATCCTTTTTATGTAACAATATTTTATGCTGATTTTCATTTTAAGGATTTCCCATCCACAGAAATCAAATTCTAGCAATTATTCTCTATTCTGCAACCTTTAAAATATAATCTAACATATATTTTACATGTGTCTCAAACAATTAAAAATAGCAAATATTTCCTTGCGCTGTATTATCTCGCTCTTTATGTTCTGATTTGTTTTTTATATAGTCAGATTCACAAATTCACAGATTTTGGTCACCGGAGTAGGTAAATATAATGGCTGAGAGTGAGTCACTAAGCCAGGCTATTGCAGAAACGTGATTTAGTGCGTTAGCTACATCAGCCTCATCCACAACTCAGTTAACGTTCTATGTTACACAGTACCTCTGCTCCGCCACATTTGTTTTGCTTGTTTTCGTTTAAACACCAGAGCCTATGGAATGTTGCATTGATTCAGTTACAGGAAACGCAGTAAATGTCTACCAAGTACTACAGTCCAGCAACACTTTGGGAACACGTACAGGGCAATAACGTGAAGTCTCGACTACTTTCATTCATTATCTAGCATAAACTTAAACACAGCATCTTTCAGTAATGTAATAGTTAAAGGTTTATAAGTAAGGAAAAAGTATAAGGTTTTTCTCAAAGTATTAGGCATATTTCGGTACCACTGAGTATACCATCCCTACTGATGAACATATTAATTCGAAGTATGACATTAAATTGCAACGCTATTCCTTGTACTAGGGGACACCGCAAGAAGATTTGGTGCAAAAATGCATAGTGGTAATTTTATACCTAACGGTTTTTAATAAATAAATAAATTATAAAAAAAATTTATCTGGGTCAACATCATTTATTTTATATAGCTTCTAAAATTATTCGTAAATAAGCTTATTGTCTAATAATTGAGACTAACGCTGAATAGTATATATTTGTCTACCCCTTTTGTTTTACCCATAATACAAAATGTAACGTTATGGTACTTTTGTAACGTTAGGAAATGAAAGGAAACGTAACTGAATACAAATTATCTAATGATAGTATTATTATGGTGCTAGGTCCATTTTGCATACACTTGGAAACACTAAGTGTTCCCAGAGGTTACGAATTATTTAAATCTAATAACAAAGTACGAAAGGAAGTGAATTCGAGGATTCACAAACAACTGCTAAACTCAATAAGCATTTGATTTCTTGCAGCCAAAGCATAGAACTATTTCTTTATAGTACAAAATGTTTGAACACGTTCACACAATACAAATTAGCTTTAGTTCATTCAACCGTGTCCCTATTAACCTTTAGTTTCTATTGTGTTATTCCTTCACAATAAGGAAATTTGCAATTGTAGTTTTATATGAATTATTCACACTCTAACCCGAGAAGTTAACGAAAATCGGCACACGCAAAGAAGGTTTCAATTTAGACAGTTACTTACTCAGAAAGATTTTATAGTAGAAACTTAGATAAAGCCGAAAAATGACGTGGTCAAGACGACGCTTTGCTAGACCCAGCCTCGGTGCTTCCCCAACAGCCGATGAGCTCGGACTTTCCTCTCTTCAGCTCGCCTTGCTTGTCTCCGGGGTTGCTCAGGCCACCTCACACGTGACATAATGTCAGGAACATAATGCAGTGCCACCCAGTCCATTTACGCAGGCATCTTTTGACTAGAAAGCTGCAGTGCACCGACCGATAATGCAGGACGATGTAACTTGCTGATGTTATTTACTTCAGCCAGGAGTAGATGGACCTCAAATATGCTGGCAGATTTTTTTCTTTCTTCTTTTTTGTAGAGGTCAGCAGCGTAAAATATTCCGTAAAGAGGGAGCCAACTTGCCTCAAAAGTATATAGAAACCCATTCGAATTTAGAGGGTTTCGCAAGCTGCTCCCTAATAATTCAAGATATACGTTTTATTTGTCATTTATCATAAATATACGGCATTTTAATCAAAATGGTTACAGACATTTTTAGAAAATCCAAAATTTCGAAGAGATGGCCATGTAAAGGTTAAGTTTAATGTGAAGGAGACTTTCTTGAAAATCTTGTGTGTTTCAACTTTGGAAGATACTGAACTTAAATACCAAGATTGATATTTATCCGACTTTGTTTGTGAGTTTTACCTGTTAACAGACACATAGGAGGAGCTTCTTCTACATGTTTCTTGTTTATTCAGGGGACCACAACACATGTGGTGAACTCTCGATATCAAAATTTGGATGGAGTGCAATACAATGCAGTACATTACATTACAGTAGAGACAGTACGGATAAGGCTAAACACAGGACCGCTGTTGCATTTTTACTACTGTCCATAGAAGACGTGATTATAAAGATGGCATACCAAATCCCTTCGTCCTCTTAGGTGCAGCTTTCTTCTTCTGGTAGCGGGACAGAATCAGAGGCTCATTATCGTAAGGAACCCACTACTGCGTAAGCAGCTCATCACAGGAGCTGTGAAGTTGTGGCACTAAATTAGAAACCTAGAGTAACAGGTGGCTCATTTTAATTTTCTAGTATTTTATATTGGCTATGGACGTAAAAATGATAACGGTCACTCCAGAATTCAAATGATGTTAGATACGATCAATTCCAGCGAACCTTAAGAAATAAAACAAGACGGGGGTCAAAACTAAAACTTAAAAAACAATGTCTACATATCTCTATTTTAACCTATGGAACTCAAACATTGATTTTTATGACAAGAGAACAACAGTAAATAAACATCTGATGCATTGCATTCATGTGCTTTTCTATAACCTTTATTGGTTATAAGTGGGCATAGAAATTATTCTTATGAAAGTGTATCTCCTATTCAAGCCGTTCGTGATCCAACAATTCTGAAGCCCTACTCTTTGCTCCAAATGTTGAAGCTGCTATCTCGAAGTTTGATCTATTTAGGAAACATTTAATGTTACCTGCCTTGTTGTTGAGCTCTAGGAATTCGTCATCTCCTAGCCCATTCTACGTTGTCTGATCCGCCAGCTTCTACAATGGTATAGCTATAGTTCTTTGTCTCAGGGTATGCACGGGTAAAGTGTACAATTATAACACCAATTTTGTTAGCTGATAAATGTTAACTGACTCAAATATAGAGTTTGAAAAGCGTCGCCAACTATTCAATTAAAGCATTAAATTATTTGTATTATGATAATAAAGAAGCGAAGCGTCGTTTGCCGTAAGTCGCAGAAATGTTACTCGAAAAGATTCCTCGCATTAGCCGCTAAATGTTCCCAACGTCACTGGGCGCTCCACAACTTAAAATTGAAACTAAAATTTACAAGGTTCATTACACGATTAACTCACATAATTAAGTAAGTAGATTAAGTAAGTCTGATTTAGAATTCACCTTCTTTTCTTAACTTAAGCTCCGCCTAGCCATCCCTACCAACGTTCCTACACACAAGGTCCAACCTTAAAACTCAGACTATGCGTATCTGATACTATTTATCTGAGAATTTTACTCCCTTTCTAATTTACAGAAACCCATTTTACGTGTTTTCAAGCGTTCTGTATTCGCCCCTTAAATGCATTCCAGGAAGCTTTCTGCTAACGCGTTTGCTACTCGGCTGTTACAAATGACCTTCCTTAGCATGACACGCTAATGATATTTTCTCCGGACAAATCTTTCAACTCGGCTTATTACATTATATATTGAAATAATATGCAGAAATGAATCATTGCTATTATTTCTCTATCTCACTACCACTTCTTCATTTAATTATTCATATCTTCCTGTCAATAACTACGGTATCACTATATGCCTCATTTTAATCGAGATAAATCTTTCCGGAGACATTGCATTACATATTTCGTTCTACATACAAAGGGAGTAGCGATATACAAATGTTTTAGAATTGGACGCTATAAGCTGGCCTTAAAATTTCATACTCTTTCCATGGCACTGAGAAAAAAAAATTGAAAATCAACAGGACGAAGTATTGAACAATGCCAAAAATTAGTAACGGATATCTTAGAAATGGCATATGTCACCAAAAAGTTAATATAGTAGATTCTATGTTTTAAAGAGATCTACATTTTTTGTGTAGTATGTTTTCGTATATCGCTTAACGTTCACTAGTTATGCAAGATTAGATAAAAATCCTTCCGTAAGAGAGGACTTCATAGTATATTTCCAGAAAATTGAAGATATAGGTACGTTTTATTTTTCATGTAAGTATATTTAATCAAAATCGTTAGAGCCATTTTCAGAAAATAAGATATTCCAAAAAATCATTCATTTGATTAGAATTTTCGTTCTTCATTTATGCTGTTTAGACACAGATAGACATACACACACACACGGATCTGTTTCTAACAGTGCTTTTTTATTCAAGGTGCCTCAAAACTTGCATTTATGCTGAACTCTTGATATTGAATTTTTGGGTGAAGTGCAGTGGCTTTTGTACCTAATGCACGTGGTAGAGAGAGTAAAAATGAAGATATTAAATTGCGATACTGGATAAAGTACGAAAAAAAGATATAGGAAGAGAACGGAATATGTATTTTATTCATGATAGAAAATAACCTACGTTGGATCGAACATGTAGAAAGAATGGGGAATGGAAGGATTATTAAGCAAATATTGCCATATAAACCATTTGAGAAAAGAGGATAAGGATTCCCCTGAAAGAAATGGCTGCAGTGAAGACGGAATAAATGAAGAGTCAGAGGAATAAGAACATAAGTCAAATTTATGTTTTTTCTTTTGTAGGGCTGTTAGCATTTTTGTCTCTCTAGATTATGTTTTATCTCAAATAACGTAACGTATGCTAATGATGTGAAAAGGGGGGACAAAGGCTGATATAAACAAAGTGCTATTAATATAGATAAGGTAAAGTTAAGAACAACAGAGGCGACCCTACCACCGGGGCAGAGCACCGGCGACGGCTCTTTTTGCTCCTACCGCAATCCCTGGGAGCGAGGGATGAGGGGAAGGACCCGAAAGGAGACCAGATCCAGATGATGACGGTCGCAAGCATGGAGTGGTCCCTAACGTTTCCAGATTCAACGAATCCGACGCCGCTTGGGCCCAGCCACTGGCGGTCTCTCAGGGCGGAGTCACACGGAAGTGAGACCTAACTGAGCAGTCCCGCAATGACGTCTGGGCAGAAACCTCTATAGAGCGCACATCCACCGTCCAGCCGCAACCCTCCGAACACCGTCGCCTGGTCCTACAACCCTGAAACAAATGACAAGGAAGATGATGGGTACGGGACATGAGGCACAGGAGAGTCATGGTAGAAGATGAAACTCCCCAGCATTCACCTGTCGACCCGGGGAAACCACGAAAAGCACATAGGTCACAGTGGGCGGTCGCCGGGGATCAAACCCGGGACCTCGCGAATGCAAGTTGCACGTGTTATACTGGGGCTATATTTTGCTTTTAAGAAGTTCGGAAGAAAAAGGCTTCCTGGTGAATTCATGATCTAGTCAGATGGAAATTTTGAACACGCAAAGGTTCCTTAACTTCAGACTTTTAATGCCGAATTGCAAAGAGAATTATAAACCAGAGACTTCAGCTTTCACAATATGACTTTGTTGAAAGTTACGAGCTCGTTTTCACTCTTTCTCTAGGAGGAGACGGGGAATCATTCTCTAATGGAATATTAGAACTTTTGTCCAACTGCAAGAGAATTGAAAGAAAAGTAGCATCTCTATGAACAAAGATCGAAACTGGATTGATATTTTAGCATATAAATTAAGGGCAATCTAAGGTTACTCTAAGGAGAGGTTGTTCTTGGGTGGGAGCCTGGGCATGAAGAAATTTTAGGCGATACCCTGGCAAGGAAACGGTCTTGCCCAGACTTTTGCTGCGTCTGAACCAGTATTTGGCATTCATTTAAATTCTATTTGAGGGACCATTGTTGAATGGTTTGTCACCACCAATGGCAATGGTTAAAATAATTATTCAAGCACAGTAAACATATTACGAGTAAAATATCTTCCTCACTTGCTGACGATGTACTTAATCTCAATAGGCTCTAAATAAGACTGATAACCGGGCTCTTAACGGGACATTGTAAATTACACCTATATACAAAATTTTAAAAGAATAACCAGTATGCAGGTTATATAATGAAGCGGACAAACTGCCTATCCTACAATATTCAAATTCGAAGAACTGTGTATCGTCCTCCGTGGTGTAGTGGTTATCATTGCTAGCCTATAGTACCGAGGTCGCGGGTTCTAACCCGGCAGAGTGCGGTGGATTTTTTCGGGCGTAAAACCCTTAACTTTGCTTCCTTTGGAAGGGAAATAAAGCCGGTGGTCCCATGTCATAGGTTTACACCACGTAAAAAACCTCAAGCCTGAGCCTCTGAGTAAAATTACTGTTGTTTCACGCCCAATGTAGAATGGGACACTAAGGACCACAACAGTTAAAGAGCGTCCATTAATAAACTAAAAAAAAGAAAGAAGAGCTGCATAAGAAAAAAAATCTGATGGGTTACAATCACATGACTTTCTCTACTCTTCTACAAACTATTATACAAACTCTTATTCTCCATCTATTTCATATTAATCGAGATAAACATTTGCAGAAACGATCTTTTGACATGTCAAGAGAATTACGTTTAACACATAGTGACCAGTTCTAAAAATATTTGACTATCGCTTAAGGTGTACTATGTTCCCCTTGTTTTGTATTTGCAAGGGAAATAAATACAGTAGCCTTTAAGCATAGACATATCTCTTAATAGCTGGTTGCTATGTGCAGCACCATTCTCTTTGCCCAGATTAATACTCTTTGCATATCCAAGACAAAGAAATGAATAACGAATACCCATTTAGAAAATAAGTATTGAAAAATTTAAGGGAATAACAAGCAATTTCTCGAAAATTGTTCACTCAACAACAAAAAAGTGTATATGACATAAATTTTGTATTTTAACGCGATCTACATTTTTTGTGTAGTAAAATTTTGTCTACATCTTATGGTTTACCAGCTATGCAAAAGTCGTTCATAATGAAGAATACTTTTGAAGACATTCCCAGAAAATTCAAGATATACATTTTATTTGTCATGAAAATATCTTAAACATATGATATTTAAATCCAAATCGTTAGAACCATTTTTGAGAAAATTAAAATTTTCGAAAAATGTTCCATGCAAAGGGTAATCTGGGGTGGGGGGATTTTCTTGAAAACCTTCGTGTCGCATCTCTGGAAGATACTGAATCTAAATAGCAAATTTGATGCTTATCCGACTGTTCGTTTCTGAGTTATGCTGTTCACAAACACAAACACAGACATGTTTCCAAAAATGCTTTTTTTGGATTCAGGGGATCTCAAAACATACATTTCCGGTGAAATCTCGGTATCGAATTTTTAGGTGGAATACAAGACTTCCCCTACTTACTATACGTAGTAGAGAAAGTAATATGAACCACTGGGATTTATAAAACTGGATAACCATCATCCTAAGGAAAATTTACTTAGTAACCTACTGTCCATTTATTAACGGGAAGGGCCGTTTAACCAAAATGATAGAGGTGGGTAAGCGAAACGGTACGAATCAACGGAAGGTGCCGGGGAAGAAAGCAGCACGCAGGCTAATCGGCCCCTTGTGCTTTTACCAGTGAAACGAGGTAGGGTAGAGAAACCTGAAGGGCGACCGGATCTAGATGACGACGGGCGCAAGCACAGACGAGGCCCCTAACGCTTCCAGGTTTAATGTAGCCTCCACCACCCGTGCCTACCCACAAGCCACCAACATCCTGCGGGGTCCCCTCCGGGGCGGAGCCCATTCATAAAAGAGACCTAACTGAACAGACTCACAGCGACGTCATGCAAGAAACCTCTACAGTGCGTAAGCCACCATCCAACCGCAACCCGCTGAACACCTACAACCGTGAGAGGGATGACAGGGATGATGGGGTACAGGAAAGGAGAGGGAGGAGAGTCGTGGTAGAAGATACTCCACCCTAGCATTCCCACCAATCAGAACCCCGCGAAAAACACCAAAATCAGTGTCCAGTCAAACGGGAACTGAACCCGTAATCTCCCGCATGCGTGCTTCACACGTTACCTCGGAGCCATGTGCTCGGTAGACTGAAGTATGCTGCAGTAATAATAATCTTTTTCTGCAGTTATAATACAGACAAGCTTTCTCTTGTTTCTGGAAGCAAGAATCATAAACTGAAGCAACATTGCAGTGCGATGTAGACCAAATGAGCTGGCTGTAACTCCAGATTTGGAGAGGTTCCTTGCAGAAGATCCTCGCCCGTCTTTAATTAGTCGCCAGGCACTGGAAGAGGGTGGTGTAAATCTGTTTACTTGGCGACCCACTCCTAAAGACCTCTCTCAGTGAGAACGGAATTAAAGCGAGACCAGAGATTTTACTACCCAGGAAAGAAGTAAATATCAGGGTTTACTTTCTTATGGGTTTTCCCTACATGAAATATCTCAGACTTCCGCCAATTGTCTTATTTGTCCCAAAAAATAAAACGTTTCTAAAAGTTTTAATAACTACGAGTACTTAGCTGAAATCGGTAGAAGGTTAAGTATGATTGCTTCCACTTACCAGAGCGATTATGCAGCACAATTACGTTCAATTCAGTCGCGATTGTATATAAATTCACGTGTTTGTTGGCAGTAATAAATGAAAGTTTGTGATACACAATTTTAAATCCGTTGAATAAATTCTATTGATAGTTTTAGCTGAACAGAGACGAAGTATATGAAAACTCTTTTCGGGATACAGCAACGATTCGTTTGAAGGTATAGATGCTATTTTATGCAGCTTTTATTCATTGTAGATAATAAGTACACTCGGTCAAACTAAAAGTAGCCAGTCTCTTGAGCATTAATTTCTTTCCAAATCCATCCAAGTGAGCGCGCGGTTCACAACCGTCAACTTATGTGCGCCGTTTTGTCTAACTTTATAATACAGGGTGATTTATGAAGAACTGACACACTTTTTTCTTTAATTATTCTGTTCGAAATTCTCTCATTGCCCCAATTTTAGTACCAATTTAAGCAGAATGCTTTGAAGTTTCGATTGCCTGTCACCAGATGCGCAGATGTTCATGTTTTATTCGTAATCGTTAGTTTTATTATTCAGCAACTGTTTTTGAGATTTTGTTCCAGTCAACGTGAAAATGTAGTGCACATTAAATGAACGACTCTTCCTTGTAAAGCAACACTGGATTACGAATTCAATTACAGCTACTCGAAGGGCATACCAGAGAGTATTTGGTGTTCCGAATCCTCCCCAAAGACACACAATACTGGGACTGTTAAACAAATTAGAAACAACTGAATCTCTGGTGAGTGAATAAGGCAAAACTCGTTCATCTAGGCTCCCTACGGATGTTGTTGACGTAAGAGCACGACTAGATCAGTCACTCAAAAAAATCATTAAGACTTTTGTCGCAGGAGACAGGATATAGTTACTCAATGTGTCAGAGAGATGTGAAAAGTGCAGGCCTAAAGCTAGTTAGGATTACCGTTGTCTATCAGTTACAGGAACCAGATAAGGATAGATGACTCAATTATTGTCGTTGGTTTCAGGCGTTCATTGTGCAAAATCCTGCCATATTGTCCATCACATGGTTCACAGATGAAGCATGGTTCCATTTATCCGGCTATGCACCTATGCACTCGGTTAAAATCGGAGTTTTGTACGCAATATCCGCACAGAGAATAGTGGGACCAATTTTTGTTTAAACAATGTGAACATTGCAGATTACTGACAGATTTTCAAGGAGTTTGCTGAGAAACTAGACAATGTAGAGCGGAGTCAAGGATATTTTCAGCAGGACGGCGCTACACGCCATACATCAAATGAATCCATGGAACTAATTGTAAGTTTCTTTGACAACCGGATAATTTCCAAGAACCTGTGGCCACCGAGATCTCCGATTTTACATCGCCGGACTTCTTTCTATTGGGTTCTTAAAAGACAGGTTTTATGCCACACGTCCGCAGACATTAGACATCTGAAGAACGACAATACACAGGAGAATCAAGCTATTGACAATTGATTCCTCCAACGAGTGGCCAGTAACATGGAACGACGTGTTGAGTTGTGTCTTATGCAGGATGGGGGACATTTTCAACATTTGGTATAGAGATAAATAATCTCCCAAAATTTCTCTAGATTTCACGTGTAATAAGTTGTCGCTAGCATAACTCGCTTTGAAGCAATTATATAAATGTCAGTTCTTCATAAATCAGCCTGTACAAGCTACAAGGCATTTATTTAGGCTACCTAAACACCGTGCTTGTCGTAGACCAGTGGTTAAACTACTTAACTTCTACACAAGCAGTTCGAGTTCGATTCTATGTAGTGAATTGTTATCTTTCATTTGTTTATAACTCGTTTTACTGAAATATAGTTAAATAATATTCTTTTTGGTTATAAAGTTAAATTGACTGAGTATGAAATCTTTTCCCGACAGATCATTTAATGTCATGGTTACCATGTACCGGACTACTAGGTAAACACTACATACATAAAATATAAAGAAAACCCGTTATATTTTTACTTTCTCTACTACGTATAGTAAGTAAGGGAAGTATTAGGGGAAGTATTGTATTCCACCCAAAAATTCGATACCGAGACTTCACCGAAAATATGTTTTGAGCCCCCCGGAATAAAAAAAAGCATTTTTGGAAACACGTCCGTGTGTGTCTGTGTGTGTCTGTCTGTTTGTGTAGGTATGTGTCTGTGAACAGCATAACTCAGAAACGAATAGTCGGATAAACACCAAGCTTGGTATTTAGGTTCAGTATCTTCCAGAGATGCGACACGAAGGTTTTCAAGAAAATCTTCCCAACCCAGATTACCCTTTACATGGAACATTTTTCTCAAAAATGGCTCTAACGATTTTGATTAAAATATCACATTTTTAAGATATTTTTATGACAAATGAAATGCACATCTCGAATTTTCTGGGAATATCTGCAAAAGTATTCTTCATTGTGAAGGACTTTAGCATAACTGGTAAACCATAAGAGATAGACAGAATTTTACTACACAAAAATGTAGATCGCGTTAAAATACACAATTTGTGTCATATAGGTACATATTTTTTTTGTTAAGTGAACCATTTTCAAGCTGTTGCTTGTTATTTCCTTAAATTTTCAAATACTTATATTTTTTCTCAAATGAAAATTCGTTATTCATTTCTTTTTGTCGTGGTAATGCAAAGAGAATGGAATACTCCACATAACAACCAGATCTTAAAATATTTGACTATAGCTTAAAGCCTACCAATTCCCCTTGCATCTACAAGAAAATTAGCAATAATATTCACACACACACACACACATATATATATATATATATATATATATATATATATATTTGTGTGGCATTAACCACTTTCGAAACATTCATTATTATTGGTTTGGATTGTTAAATGCATCAGATATTTTTAAGCTGCTAAGTCGCTACTCATGTTTTTTCGTAATCACGAAGCAGACGGGAATTTCAAAGTAATCATGATTGCTTTTTTTCACAGTTTGCTTAATTATGGTGTAATATATGGGACAACAATACTGGAGCCAGTTTTATCTCTAGAGTTGATCTTTAGCTGAAGATGCTGAACCATACCTCGAAAACGTTCCAACTGTATAACTTAAAAGTAATTAGTGAAATCAATTTCAATACTGTCGATCTATCAAATGTTTTAATGCAAAATGGAGTTAGCTTCATTGTTTCATCGTTAGATGTACATCCTCTATACTCTACAAAACAATGTGTTTAGCTCTACAAGAGGCATGTTAAAGAATGTAGAAAAGCAACACTAGTTACGGTGGACATATCTTGGGATGTTTTTCCATCTGGAAGTAAATGTCTTATCTGCTAGCTTCTCGTGCTATGCTGGAATGGCACATTTGTACTCCGCCGGGGCCAGTTTATCTATTTCCGCCTCACGGATTTCTGTGCCTGTGTGGGTTTTGAAAAACATTTTTTGAGAACTAAGGGGTACGCTTCCATGTCCTGTGAATGGGTTGAATAGCTAAACAAATAAGTAGATTTAATGATGTCTAGCACCCTTTCCAATGGATCTTTCAAAGGAGAAAGGACGTCATGGCAGCACGTGAGTGTGAAAATTAGATCATTAGCCGACTGTCAGCGCCATTCGCACTTACACTCGGCGGATTAAAGGTTCATCTTAATCACAATAAGCACGTTGGAAAAAACGGTATAGGCACTGTTTGTAATAGTGTACATATACCATTTAGACTGGCTTAAAATGCAAAAGAAGTTTCATTTTTCTCTGAGAAAAAAAAAATTAAATTGAGTTTTATTTAGGGACGCTCTTTAACTACTATGTTTCTTAGCGTCCCATTCTATATTGGGCGTGAAAGACCGGAAATTTTCTCAGAGGCTCAGGCTTGAGGTTCTTTACGTGCCGTATATCTACGACACGAGACCACCGGCTTTATTTCCCTTCCGTAGGAAGCCGTGCTAAGGATTTTTACGCCCGAAAAAAATCCATCGCCCTCCGCCGGGTTTGAACCCGTGACCTCGGGAACTATAGGTTAGCATTGTACCATTAGTCCATGGAGGACGACTTTTCTCCGAGACAAGTAACAGGGATGAGCAATCTGACTGTGGTTTTTTCTGGTTTCCTTCAGTCGCAAACGTAAAGACCGGATTTGATATTCAATACCATGACCCAAAGTTCTTAAGTCTAAAATTACAGTTAAAAATGAAAATAAATGGTAAGAGCAAGTTAGAATTAGGATTAGCATTACGCTACGGAGGGGGAACCTAGCACTTCGACCCACACAGGGGTGGTTTGTACATACTCCCCCGGGAGGAACAGATGAGATGAAGGAACAACGGGTGACGTGTGTGCTGTAGGATCGGCCGACGCAGGACAGAGATGCGCAGAGGTCCCTAATAATTACAAGCTTTACCAGCCAGCTGGAGAGCGCTCAAAGCAACTCTCCCAAGCCCTCCCTCTAGCGGAGATGCGGGAAAGCTCGACCCGGCAGCGCAGACTCGAGGGGCCTCCATCTGACGGAACCGAGAAGAAGTTCCAACAGGCAAGCCACCTGCGTCGTCTGTCTGCAGTCATCCGACACACAGCCCCGGAGACAACCTGTAAAGCGAAAGAGGAAGGTGAAATGAAAGGGAATGAGGGAAAGAGAAATTCGGGGAATCATTGCGCCTTCCCAGCATTTGCCTAGTGACCCGGTGAAAACCCGAAAGAAACCATGGGTCAGGAATCTCGGCCGCGGGAGTCGAAACCACGACTTTGCTAACTGAGCCATTCCGCTCGGTTGGTAATAGCGAATACTCTGTCATCTATCGACAGATAATCAAACCAGGTGGACTGGACGTCACCTAATGGCATCTGCCTGCACGTGTGGAAGCAGAGATACAGTTGCCTAGCACTAAGCCTTTGTGGACACGTGACGAAGCAAGATGTCATGGCTAGTTCCCGAGGTCGCGGGTTCAAACCTGGCGGAGGGCGATGGATTTTTACGACCGAAAAGGAAGTGGTCCCGTGTCATGGATTTAGGGCACGTAAAACAACCTCAAACCTGATAAAGAGGCCGCTCAGCAAAATTTCTGGTCTTTCCGCCCAATATAGAATGAGACGCTAAGATGTATTTCAGTTAAAGTCAATAAAATTATTTTAAGATGTTATGGTACACGGATGAGGCCTAGGATAGCTGCCCGCCACATACATCTGTCGCGATGTAACCATGCAGTTAATGTAAATAGAGAGAAATAATAGGATACAGAGACTGTGTAGCTGATGGATGGTTTTTAGTTGAACCTAATGGCTGTTTTTATTATAAACTAAATAAAGAGAAACATATCTGAGCTTAGTACAAGATTATAAAGCCTTCTTCTCTTGTACTTTAATTTTTCTCGATCTACAAACCACTTTAATGTGTTCTGAAAATGCGACAAAATATGAAATACATTTGAAATGTGAAAATTATGCCATAAAATGTTATATAAACGCGAAATCGGCGATTTATTAAACAAAGGCTTGTCTTTTCTTGCTTTTCTTTTGGAAAATTAAACTGAGGAGTTCATACAACCTGGATGTTTATCACACTTGCGGAAAATAAATGTTAAAAATGCAGCAGTTTGCCTTTTCAGTGATATTAATATAATTAATGAATTTACTTACTTCATTATGAAGTTTAAAATAAACTAAATTAATTCCAGTTAAAACCAGATTTTTGGGTGTATGGAAATAAACACAATTTGTAGATAGTACAACTTCATGATAAATTTGTGACTCAGAACTCAGACACAACTAGTAGATTAATTACCTAGTTGGGGGGGGGGCTCTTTGCACGTTAGTTGTGGAATATGTTTGTAATTTTAGACACTGTGTTGTAAAGGTGTGCTGGAATTGATGCAATTCATACGCTATTTTTCAAATGAAAACATAAAATCCAAATAAAAACATGTTTATGGAGTGTATGCTAACTACAACGAAAATTTCAAAGTCGCAAAGAAGAAAATGCGACAAGTGCATTTTCCTAAAGGTTGGCAAGTTTTTTAATCCTGACACTGGTGACCGAACATTGTCAACAGATTTGGAATGTTTAAGTGAAAATATAAGGAAAATACAATTTTTTGGTTTGTTAAAATGAATAGTTTGTTGAGGGATATAAATATTTTTATTCCCAACTGGCAAAAATTATGCAGAGAAATAAAAGTGTAGGCTCTCGACAAATGCAATTTATGTAAAACAGTTCTACAATGTATTTTGGGCCTACCAACAACATGAGTGTCGAGAGATATTTCAGTAAACATAACTTAATTGTGACAAAAGAGCACGAAGGACAGAACAGCACAAAATGTTCAAACCCAGCAGGGTGGCTCAGGCGGTAACGTCTGTGGCCCGCATTGGTGAGTTCCTTGGTTCAAATCCTGTAGCTAACTAACCTGAGTGATGTTTTTTTTCGCGGTTTTCCTCACTCTCTAAGGTAAATACTGGATTGGATATTTAGTACCAAGGTCCAAAGTTCCACCTTAAGTCTAGAACAATAGTAAACATGAAAATAGCTGGTAATAGCAAATACCCTGCCATCTATCCAAACACTATGAAAGCAAGCAGACTGGACGGCACGCTGCCATCTTTCCACCATATGTAGCAGCAGAGATACAGTTGCCTAACACTGAGTCTGTGGGCACGAGTCGAAGTAAGATGTATGGTACAGGGATAAGACCTAGGAGACTAACTGTTCGCCGCATATCAAGCCTCGAGGTATCTTCTAACACAGAGGTTCCAAACTTCTTGCACATACAACCCCCTTTTCGATAATTAAATTATTGGCGACCCCCCATTCACTTCGCTGCTTAATCATTAATTTGCAAGTTTTCGCGCGAACTTAAAGGATAAATTAATTGAGCTTTCTTAAGACCAAAGTTTAAAACTGACTTTCCAGAAGGAAGCTGTGTATCAGTTCTGGCTAGTAAAAACAGTATACCATGGTGTCTGCTGCACTAAACTGCTTATTCCATTCTGCACCACATATCTCTGCGAAATTGGATTTTCGTCAATGATGAACGTCAAGATTAAATCTAGGAATAGACTGCACTTAGAAAGGGGCAAAATAATATGTGCAACTAATATAAGCTAGATATTGAACGATTAATTAATAGCAAACAGGCTCATACTTATCACTAATCATCCTGATGTGCAGTGTAATAATTAATGATTTACATACAATTGCACATGTGCATTTACTGTGAAATTGTAATATTAATATGCTTCTTGAATGCAAAACATGATTTTGTTTAAATGTAATATGTGACTAAATTCCATTTCCCCATTGTTATAATAATAATGATTAACAATAAAATGATTTACTAATAATTCCAAATATCCACTGCGTCCCACTCAGATAGAATACCACAGCCCTATTGAGGGTCGCGACCCACAGTTTGGGAACCGCGGTCCTAACAGATCTACCACGGTATGACCACGTAGTTAAAGCGACAGTAAATAGAAGAAAAAGCATGTTATATGATTTCATCCAACAATGTTACCGATTCGTGAACCCCCCAAAATTAAGCTAATGTATAATCTTGTGTTATCTATTATTTTCATATATATCGAAATTTCACCTTATATTTCGTACTTGAAAACTGTACATTCAACCCCCTCCTTATTAACCTGAAGGAAACGGACTGAGCCTTCCTCTTGAGCCTGGTCACACTTGGCATTCGAAAAAGGAAATGAGACACACCCTGCTCGGTATACCAAACGAATGGACTGAGAGCGAGGCACCGTTCTAGTTCTTGTATACCCAACTCGCCCTTATCCACAAGTTCACTTGTGTTCGAAGGCTTAATGGTACAAATTAATGACCAAATCTCGTTCGATGGACAGTTTTATGGTGGAACCATCCACAAGGATGTATTTAAGTTTTTACACCAATTGGGTCTACATAAACAAACGATGTTACTGTTAATGGCCAATATAATTAATTATTCGGTGTCCAGTCATTCATTATTGCATCTTTAAGAATACAGCTATATGATGAGTAATTGATCACCTATGTGGGTGTGTTTTTCTTTCAATATAAATATATATAAATTTCCTGAAATGTAATTTATAAATACAAATTATGTATATTATATACGCAGTGTATTTATATGGTAAGCCGTGGTATATGACAGCTTTTCATGTTTTATTTGTTGAGTCAATAAATGATTTTCTTCTTTTGCATCAGTATAAAGTTCTCTTTTCTCGGTGCTTATGATTTAGCCTGTATAGTTGTTACTTTCTCTACTACGTAGGGAATTAATTGCATTCCACTGAAAAATTCGATGCCGAGATTTCACCGGAAATATATTTTGAGACACCCCCCCCAAAAAAAAAATCTATAGAAAAAAGGTCCGTGTGTGGGTCTGTCTGTGTGTGTATATGTGAGGTTGCTTTTTTGAGCGAGTGTCTAGAAGAGCATAACTCAAAAACGAAAAGTCAGATACATACCAAACTTAGTATTTAGATTCAATATTTTCCAAAGATGTGACACAACTATTTTCTGGAAAATACCCCTTCCCAAACTACCCTGTACGTGGAAATGTTTTCGTAATTTTTTATTTTCTAAAAAATAACTGACGTTTTTGATTAAAATGCCACTTATGAAATATATTTACATTAAAAATAAAGTTTATATCTTGAATTTTCTGACAATTGTCTGTGAAGTGCACTTCATTCGGTAGGAATCTTGTATAATTGGCAAAAGTTAAGCGATAGACGAAAATGTGTTACACACAAAAATGTAAGCTCTTTAAAGCCCACAGTTTATGTCAAATAAAGATTTTGTGGCATCAGACATACCGGAGATATTTGTTATTAATGGTTCGAGCTGTTCAATGCTTTGCCATTCTTTACAAGTGCTTTCCATATTCAGTTGTTTCTCGCGTTTGCGCGTAAAGAATATGAAATTTTAAGAGCTGCGTGCAGCTATTTCCGGAAACGTTTATCTGAATTAAAATGAGATAGGAAAATAAGCTTTCGTATGAATAATTTGTATACCCAATAATAAGCGAGAGAGGGTAGAGAAAGTCTAGTGAATTTATCACATCAGGATTTTTGTGTTACGCTAGCATGCATTGATGTAAAATAAATTCAAAATTTACTTCATGCGTTTTTATCTCACTACTAATGCTTTAAAAGTGCGACTTTAATTCCATATTAACGTTATTTTCAAAAGAATTGCCTGTTTATCAGAATGATCTCAAATGGTAATGTGTTTTCTGCAAAATGCAACAAAATGTGCAAATAATGCTAAAACTCGTCACTATTGTTAATGGTGTATAGTTGTTCAAATGATTGCGGAGACCAGGGATCTTGGAGAATAAGAATAAACTCTACAGAAAGTCTTATTCAAATAACTAATCCAAACAGATTCGAACCCTCCGGAATAAAACGCGTACATTCTAACCCCACAATGCTGGATTCGGCCGATATGAACTTGTGTTACTCGTTCTGTAAAGTATTTATGTAAGAAGTTAGTGAACTCTGTGGGACATAATACTTCCAACGCGAGCCGAAATAACAAACGCATTGATGTATCAATAATTGCAGCAGAACGAGCCAAGAACACTAAGGATCGTGTTTCTCTGCATGACATTGGTATATACAGATGTCTTCGGATGTGGTTAATCCATTGTGCAGGTTTATACTTCACTTGGCAGTACATTCTAATAGACGGATGCATCTGAAAACCTGAGAATACAATAGATATAAAATGTATACAGCAACGTTGAAAAAAATTTCCATACTTTTTATTAAAAAAATTGCGGGGACATTCGACTACAAAATCAACCTTATCTTGAGGCAGTATTTTTAACACTTGAATTATATAATATATAATTTCAATAACAGCCCGCCTTGAACCAAGATGTATGTAATCATTTGTAAAAAAGATGTATGTAACAGTCATTGCATATGCCTACATTATTGTAAACATGTTTAATAATGTTATGTGAATGCATTACATCATTTAATAATGTAAGAGCTCTGAGAATAATAAGTTTAAAGTTGCTAACAATGAGGTAACCTTGAAGCAATAATGAGTTTGAGAGTTTAAATGTTACTAGTCATGATTAGAGCAACGATAATGTAAACTTTGTGACAGTTTTTAAAATAGCCAGTCAACAGCCAGAAAAAGCTTTAATTAAATGCAGGTATTCTACTGGACTAGGATTAGCCAATCAGACACTTGAAATACAAAAAGGTTAAAAGTTTATACGGTTAAAATATGTTTAGTTGCGGGCAGACCTTGGTAGTGATCGGACGGAAGATGTGTTCTCTAAAGAAATATTACGTATTCGTGTGTAACTAAATTAAGTATACTTGATAACAAAGTGCAAGTTTTAAATTAAAGAATCTCACAGCTCTTAATATCAGTGTAGTTCTATTTAATTTGTGCCAAGGATTAATAAAAAGAAGTGAATTTAAAACTTAAAATCTGTGTAAGCCTACATTCTTGTCGTACCACGCCCTGTATAAGAGATACGTGACCCTAAAACAATACTGACGCAGCCGAGGCAAACATAAACATAAATAATATCTATAGAACCAGTATAATAACAAAGTTAATAAAATATTTTAAAACTTGGAGCGTAACAGCAAAAATACATCATCTTTAAATAAGCTTCTCATACGTAGCAGTATATTACGTAATAAATAATCCACTTCAAAATTGAAGTTCATACATTGAACTGATTAAATAAATAAACTCCAAAACAATAACTTCTTCAAGTTGGCTTCCCAAGCGTGTGGCTAACAAAAACAGCTAAGCTAAATAAACTATAACCTCTTCAAGTAATACATTACGTAAACAATACCACTTCTTCAATCTCCTTTTTCTATTCAAACCAAATTTTAGCACCGTAGTTATTGAATATACAAAAGTACTGATGAATGGAGGGGTCCCCGTAACAGGGACAGAGCACCGCAAGGAGGCCGCAACAGCTCTTTGTGCCTCTATCTAGACCCGTGGGAAGGAGGGATGAGGGGAGATCCGAAGGGCGACCAGATCCGGATGATGACGGGGTTCTTAATGTTTCCATATCGAACGCATTCGACGCCACCTGGGCCAATCCACAAGCCATCCGGGGCGGCGCCCACTCAGAAGAAAAACCTAACTGAGCAGTCCCGTAACCACGCTAGGGAAGAAACCTCTGCAGAGCGCATATCCACTGCCCTGTATCACCTGGTCCTAGAGCCCTGAAATTGATGACCAGGAAGTTGAGGGGCACAGGAAAGTGGTGGTAAAAGATGAGTCCTCCCAGTATTCGCCTGCCGGCTCGGGAAAACCAGGAAAAGATCATGGGTCAGAATGGGCGGCCGCCGGGTTCGAACTCTAGACCTTCCGAATGGGAACCGCACTCCTTACCGCGGCGCCACCTCGCTTGCTTCTTAATTATATAAGTAAATTATAAAAAATCTAGTGTGTTACATTCATATGACTTTTCTGCCATTTCTTCAACAAACCATTCTTGTAAAAGCTCTATTTCATGCTAATCGAGATAAACATTTGCAGAAATGGTTTTATCACGAGGGTGATCAGAAACTAAGGTTGGAAAGTCTGCAGTGAACGTGTACATTTAATTTCATACAACCAATACAACCAACTGATAGTACGTACATTAGGCTATTTTTCGACATAGTCTCCATATCCGTTTAGGTAGTTATCACTTCATGGGTTGGGTTTGAATATCCCTCCTGGTAAAAGTCCTGCCCTTGCGTGTTCAGCCACGCTGTTGCGAAGTGTTTCACCTCGTCGTCTGAAGCGAATAGTCGGCCTCCTAGGTGCTTCTTCAAGTGAGGAAAAAGGTGAAAGTCGCTTGGAGTGAGGTCCGGATGTAGGGAGGGTGGTCGGTGATGCCCTAGCGAAACTGTTTCAACAGCGTGGTGGTCCTCTAGGCTGTATGAGGTCGTGCGTTGTCTGAAGGAGGATTATGCCCTTAGTGAGAAGTCATGGCTGTTTCCCCTGATTGTTTCGCACAATCGTGTCAAGGTCTCGCAGTATCGGTCAATGGTCACGAGTATAACACCCGTACTGGCCAGTCGTCCTCCGTGGTGTAGTGGTTACCATGCTAGCCTCTAATTCCCAAGGTCTCGGATTCAAACCCGGCGGACGGCGATAGATTTTTCGGTCCCGTATCGGAGATTTACGGCGCGTAAAAGAACCTCAAGCCTGATAAAGAGGTCTCTAAGAAAAATTTCCGATCTTTCACGCCCAGTATATAATGGGACGCTAAAGACCATAGTAGTTAAAGAGCGTCCATAAATAAAGCTCATGCTGGCCATCACCTTTCCGGTAGATGACGTCAGTTTAAACTTCTCTGTCTTTGGAGAGCAGGAGTGTTTCCGCTCCATGACATCCGCTTACTTTTGGGGGTATAGTGGTGGATAATGTGGTGAAGAAAACTATTCTCTTCCATGGAGAACCGTTGCAAAAGTTGCAGACCTACCCCCATGCGCTTATCCGTGTGTTGCTTGGATAGATTTCATAGAACCCATCGGGAAGAGTCTTTCCGGTGCTGCAGAATATCGTAAACAATGTGACGAACGACATTACCAATTCTAACGTCATATGCCGTAACGTGACCCTCCTGTTACCCTGAATCAGTTCCTTCACGCAAGCTGTATTCAAATCTGTTGCTGCCGTGCTGGGTCGGCCACTCGATCCTCGTCGGTGACGTTTTCTCTACCGGCCGTAAACTTTCGACAGCATTCTGCGACATGCTGACGAGACATTGAAGTCTCTAGTTAACCTCTACCAGCTGCCGGTGAATTTCAGTCGCGGTTACATGTTTCGCCCGCAGAAATCGAATAACGAGCAGATTTCTTCTCGAGACCAGTTTTCCAAACGAGTCGCCATTTGTGTTTATCTATAAACAGTTGCATGTGGCTGAAACTCTGTACAGTTTCCAAACGCATGTATTAGAATTACCGCACACTACTAATTTACTTATAACGAGACTCCAAGATTATCGGCATTGTAACCTTAGTTTCTGATTATCTTGGTATTTAAGTTCGGAGTGTTCCAAACTTGCGATATGAGTATTTTCAATAAAATCTCTCGCCCAAACTATCCTTTACCTGGATTCTTTTCTCAAAAATTGGCTCTACGATTTTGGTTAAAATATGTACAAAATATATCTCAATTTCTTCTGCGAAAACCTGTGAAGTCCTCTTCTTCTAAATGAATTTTGTATAATTTGTAAACCATACACATAGCCAAAAACTTACTTTACAAAAACTTTAGCTGTCGTTAGAACACACAGCTGATGTCAAATATTTTGTGCCATTAATCATTTGCGATATATTCTTTATTGTTAATTTGAGCTGTCAAATACTTTGTTTTTAACTGCAACTGAACCCTTATGGAAGTTCGTCACCACATCCGGACACAATCTACGAGTTGTTTCTCAAGTCAAAGGCTTCGAACACAACTATAATAGCTAAACGAAATATACAAGTGAAAGAAAAGCAGTTTTGCAAACATTTATCTCGATTAACTTGAAGCAGATAGAAAAATCTTGTGTTGCATCCACATGACTTTCTCTACCCTATATCGCTAATTAGTGGGTATACAAATAATTGTTACGAAAGTTGATTTTCCTACCTACTTCATGTTAATCCAGATAAACCTTTCCTAAAATAGCTGCATTATACATTTCGTTATAGATACAAAGGGAATAGCGACAGTCAGACGTCTATATGGTGAACGCTTTATTAAAATTCCATACCTTTCCCATGCAATCGCGCGAAAGAATTATTGCAAATCTATAGAACTTTAGAAGAATTAAAAGAATTCGAACAATTAATAAGGAATATCTCGCAAATGTCTGATACCACAACGCATTTATTTGAAAGTAATTATGTGCATTAAAGAGATCTACATTTCTTGTGTATTACGTTTTCGTCTATTGCTTAACGTTTACCAGTTATACAAGATTATTCAAAATTCCTTGCGAATAAAGGGGACTTCACAGGCTATTTCCAGAAAATTCAAGACATACATTTTATTTGTAATGTAAATAGCTTTCATATATGGTATTTTAATTGAAATCTTTAGAGCGGTTTTTTAGAAAAAAAAGTCGAAAAATGTTGTATATTGAGGCTGTATTTTTAACATTTAAATGATTTTAGTCTAATTATACAATATATAAATTCAATAACAGCCAGCCTTAAACCAAAATGTGTATGTAACAAGATATAAAGCGTGTATATTGCAGTCATAGTATATGTTTATATTATTGTATGCATGTGTAATAATGTTATGTGAATCTATTACGTAATTTAATAATGTAGGAGCTGTGAGAATAATAGGTTAAAACTTTGGTAACTTTGAGGGAATAATGAATTTGAAAGTTTAACAATATTACTTGTGATTCTTGGAAGCAATAATGTAAGTTTTGTGACAATTCATAAAATAGCCAATCAGCAACCAGAAAAAGCCTTAGTTAAATGAAGGTATTCTATTAGCCAATCAGAAACTGAAATATAGCAAAATTTACAAATCTAGAAGTTAGTTTCTTGTAGTCAGCGTTTATAACTGAACGGGTTGGTTGTAGACAGTATTCCTAACCGGAAGCGAGATGTGTCCTCGAGAAATTTAATACGTATATTGCGGGAGACAAAAATAGTTTACGTGTTAAAAGGTGCAAGTATTTAATAAAAAAGAACAAATCACACAGCTCTCTCTCTATCAATGATGTGTTATTTAAATCGTATCAAGCATTAATAAAAGAAGAAGTAAAATTATAATCTGTGTAAGCCTACATTCTTCAACCGCACTACGCCCTGCTAAGACATCCATGTCTGTAACAAAAATACTGACGCAGCCGAGGCAAACACAAATATATAATATTTAAAGCAACATTCAAAATTACAAAGTTAATATTTTTTTAAACATTTGGGACAAAGGCCAACGGAAAGTACATTTGAGGCGAAGGCTACCGAAACTTTTTACTATACGTGCGGTTGCGACTACTTCAAGTTCGGCTCCCCAACATAAGAACTACAATACAATTCCTACTTCAAATTGGCTCCCAAAGCGTGGTGCAAAAAACGTAAATACTTCAATATAAAGGGTAGTTTGGAGTGGAGGGATTTTGTTGGAAATCTTCATATTGCATCGTTGCATTCTATTATTTATCATTTTAAGTTAGCTGTTTACGGAAACACACACAGATGGACATTTTTGTTGTTGCATTCAGGGGGCCTAAAATATGTATTTTCGGTCAATCTCGGTATAGAATTTTTGGGCGGAATGTAATGCTTCTCTACCTACTATGTACGTGGTAGAGAAAGGTAGATAAATCATACAACAGAATGTTTTGCAGTTTGTTTATAAGTGTTTGAATTAAAAGGTGCAGTTTTATGTTTTCAACACAATGACAGCAATAACCCAATTTTAAGATAGGATGTACGTCGCCAGTTTTAGAATTGGATGACTCCTGTGCAGAAAATTTGAACCCTTCTCTGTTAATCTCAACTAGGATAACTGTACAGAGAAGTTACATAGACAGCGACGATGTGCGAGATAGACGAGAGACGACATACTTAGAAGCATTTTGGGATAAAGAAGGTGAAGGAGGATAAGGTTAAGAAGCTGGATAAGCGAGGAGATACGTTGCACGGAAGTAAACAGATGGAGCAGCAATTAGAGAGAAGCTGGGGGAACTACAAGAGACAGCTCCATCTGTACTTGTGCAAGAGCACTTGAGTAGCTTACAGTTTATTTTACTCTCCTTCTTCACATACACAGCCAGCAAAGAGACAACTCTGACCTACAACTTTCGTGTTTCAAAGAAAATCAATGAAATCTTACTTACTATAGGAAAATGCTGCACGATTTCACATTTCATTCACAAAGATTGAAACGTGCTCTTTTTACCCAAGAGGAGGTGGATTAAATTAGGAATAATGGTAGATTCCTACTTGAAAATATATTCAATAAATTAATTATAAAGCCGAATTTCTTCCATTTAATTTACTCACACTTCAATAACATAGATAATTACAATTTACAAAACCCTTATGCTTTCACCATTCTTTATGTCTTCAATGCTTTAAGTTAAATTACAATAATTACAGAATTGCCTCCTGCTCTCACATTTACCAATATATTTCTAAACTAACAGCAATAAGTCTGTAGTTCAGACGATTAATCTTTTCCCAGTGAAGAATTACTAAAGAGAATTTTGAATACGTTAAGCCAAAAATGAATTTAGAAATACCGTCCAGAAAGCCTTCCATCTAAACGCTGTCCTGTTGTTTTCCTCGTACCCTACCTCGCCGTCGAAGAAAGATTGATCGGCCTTGTGGACAGCACATTGAAGCAAGCTGGAATTGATCCGGCGCCTACGCAGTCGACGACCACAATCGCCTGACATACTGCGTGACTCAAAATAACTGCGCCCATTCTTCTTGTTGTTGTCGTCTGCTTGAGAACCACTACCATAGTCGTTTCACTTCTGTTCCCGTACATGTCAGCCTTCCTTTAGTACAGCCCAGTCACCTAAAGTAGATTTCTTCGGGGAGGGTCAATTTGGCACAAGATTCATACATAGTTTACGCAAGTTTTATAAATGGTGAATCACTGTATCACAACTGTTGCAAGCTCACCCACGAGGTAAACTTGCAATACACGTACAGTAGTCTATTTAGTTTTATTTTATCAGGTTATATCTGATCTAGCATAGAGATTCCAGCATTCCGAGATTTCTTCGTAGAGTTAATGTGAGGTCAGCCTGCACCCAACTATGGGGAAGTTTCGGATTAAATAAATACATAAAAATAATAATCTGAAAATGCTCCGTCGCGGTAGCTAATTTATTACACTGGGACCTGTTTTCCAAATTCTTTTATTTTCAGAAGATGCGTTGTATTGTATATTGTTTGCAACAAGCTTTGCACGTCAATTTGAAGTAGGTCGTATTGAAGGAATTGTATTTTATTTCAACTGTTGGGGAACAGAACTTGAAATTCGTTGCAACCACACGTATAGTACCCGCTTCCTGGTAGATTTCACCCTAAGTTTAAAAATATTAACTTTGTAATTTTGACTGTTTCTTTAAATATTATGTATTTATGTTTGCCTCAGTATATATTTTAGAGAAATGGATGTCTTGGCAGGGTTGTGGTGCGACTTAAAAATGTAGGGTTACACAGATTATAATTTTACTTTACTCCTTTTTATTAGTGCTTGACACGATTTAAATAACACTTCACTGATATAGATCTGTGAGATTCTTTTATTAATTACTTGTACTCTTTAACACGTAAACTTATTTTTCGTCTCACACGAATACGTATTAAATTTCTCGAGGGCGCATCTCGCATCCAGTTACAAACACTGTCTGCAAGCAACTGAATTGATTTCAACCGCTGAAACTTGTAAATTTCTGTATTTCAAGTCTTTGATTAGCTATTCCTAATCCAATAGAATACCTTAATTTAACTAAAGCTTTTTATGGTTGTTGATTGGCTATTTTTATAAACTGTCACTAAAATTACATTATTGCTTCCAAGAATCACAAGTAGTATTGTTAAATTTTCAAATTCATTATTGCCTCAAGGTTACCTCTTTGTTACCTCATTGTTAGCAACTTTTAACCTATTATTCTCACAGCTCCTACATTATTAAATTACGTAATATATTCACGTGACATTATTACACATGGATAGAATAATACAAGCATATGCAATGACTGTTACATACATTTTACAAATTATTACATACACGTATTGCTTCAAGGCGGGCTGTTATTGAATTTACATATTATATAATTAGACTTAAATTATTTAAGTGTTAAAAACACTGCTTCAATTTGTTCACTAACAAACAAAATACATCCCAAACCAACAACATTCAGATATCTTCAAACTAGAAAAGAAAATATAAATAAGAAAATAAGAAAAACACTACACTAAAGCTCTACTCCAAATACATACAAAGAAAACAATACTGGTATCCAGTATTAAACAGCTGGTACCCAGCTAAACTAAAAAAAGAACCAAACAAAGCAATCTAGCATATAAAAAACTTAGTGCAAATTTTACTTAATTCTTTTACTATGTCGGTAACCGATAAACTAAGCATTGGTATCCAGCATTCGTTTATTATAAGTTCTTTTGCTCTATTAATTAATTAGTTTAAAATTTTTTGGAATTAAATTTTTCAATTTCAAATGTTAAAGGCTTTAATTATAGTTAAAATGTTGTTTACTTTTATTATCATCATAGTTATTATTATTTACCTAATACTGTAATTATTTTATTGTTTATTCAATAACTTTTAATAAATATTTTTATTTAAATATATTATTTATTTTATTTGTTCAGTTTATACTACAATCTTTTATATTTAATAATTAGAGCTACTAATTCTTTTTAAATAATATTTTAACAATTTATTTTATTTAATTTCATTTTACGAATCTGTAAATTACATAAAGTTTAAACATTTCAATTACATTTTATTAATCTATTACAGAATGTGTCTTTATTTATTTTAAATTTATTTTATTCACTTGTTATTTATTTATTTTTAATTCCTATTTGCTTTGTTTACTTTTTACCTAAATAATAATTTATTGTTTTTTTCTTCCTTGTATTGTTTATTATTCTTTGTTAATTAATTTATCCAAACAGTTTTAAACATTTTTCATTTAGGATTCCTAATTTTTCATTCTTCTTCCTTACACTATCTCCACTTGGATGAACACAACAATATGACGAGGCAATTTTCGGTAATTATGGAAAAACTTTCCGATGAACTAGGCTGTCTCACCAATGGAAATCCCATTATTTAGACATAGTATGGGGTGAACAATCTTTGGCGGGACCGGTTTCGCGGCGTGCGGCCGGCCGGTGAGGCTGCTTGCTGTGTCGGCGGTGCGGGTGACAAGAAGTTCGCACTCTTGTCACGTGTTATTTCTAAATCACATAACAAACACCTAAAATAAAGCAAAAGAAAATTAATCACGTTATTAAGCAAGGAGATTTTTGAACTGACTCCCTGCTTTGTTCAAGCATTTCTGGCACTTGCAGTTCCCTCTGAAAAATGGCAGCACTTTTTACGACTGTTACGAGACGTGATTTTAAAGTAACTACCCGTGATTTTTTAAAAAATAACAGAACACTATTTTCAAAATAATTTATCATTCTTTACCTTACACTACTTCTCACATAGACACCGCCGTTTTCAGGCACTTGTTATAGAGGAAACCAGTATATGTATCCCTCCGTGAAGGAATGATATCGCCTGCTTTTCTTGTTTCACATCATCATTGTCGTTTAAATTTTTCCACCATGGAATTTCTTCAAGTGAAGAAACATACGAAAATCGCTTAACGTCAAATCCGGACTGTAGGAAGGGCAGTCGAATTCTTCACAACCAAATGAAGCGATCAAATTTGAGTTTGTTTGGCTTTATGTCTAATCCACTTCTCACCATTCCATTACTCATCATCATTTGGCTATAAACTTCACACAATTGGCGATACATGCTTGCTGTCGTAACATTGCTCGCATTCAGAAAGGAATCACTGATCTGACTAAATAGTCGGCGAGTTATTCGATTGTTTTGAACATTTCGAAACGCTCTAACAACAGGAAAACACAAAGTGACAATCGCTCACAGCTGTGGCTGGCTTCCTAATCGATGGAGGGAGTGATTGCGCATGTCCAAAATCGCGACTGCTGCGGAAGATCCGCGGTGAGGGCGGGACCGCCCCTATAAAAAACTTAATTCATCTAAAATATGTGGAATCGGTTCTTAAGTTTTCCCTTTTAATGCTCTCAGAGATTAAAATTGCAGCTGGTTGAATTAGGGGAACGAGAAGATATTAAAAGGGAGAGTTTACAAAACAAATCCATTCACTTTAAATGAACTTAAAAATAACGCTCGTTAAGCAATTGCTGCCATTTTTACTTTCTATACCACGTAGAGTAAGTAGGACAAGTATTGTATCGCACCCAAAAATTCGGTGACGAGATTTAAAAATATCTGTTTTGAGGCCCCTGAACCCAAAAAAGCAAATTTCGAAAAAGGTCTGTGTGTGTATGAACAGCATAACTCAAAAACGAAAAGTCGGATAAACCCTTGGTATTTAATTTCAGTACCTTCAAATATGCGACACTTAACATTTTCATGAAAATTCTTCTATCCCAAGTTACCCTTTTCGAGCTTTTTTATTTTCTAAAAAAATGGCTCTAACGATGTAGACTCAAATACCATATCTTAAAGATATTTATATAACAAATAAAATATATACCTTAACTTTTATGGGAAAATCCTGTGGAGACCTCTTCATTTGCAAGACATTTTGTATAATATTGTATAACTGGTAAACGTTAAGTGATAGACAAAGATGTACTATACGAAAAATGTAGTTCTGTTTAAAATACACAGTTTATTCCAAATAACTTTTGTGACATCATCCATTTCCGAGATATCCGTTATTAATGATTAGATTTGTTCGATACGAGGTGCGATCATTAAATTCCAAGACTGTGTCTGCTGTGTCCGAACGGATCATGTGTTTGATATGCGCGCATAGCACAGTGAGTAATAACCTTGAAGACAAGTTACAGAAAGTTTCAGAGCGATAGCGTCATTGGTACCTGTGTTACAGAATCCTTGTCAAAATCATGATGGACGCACTGGAACAGAGAGCAAACATTAAATTCTGTGTTAAACTCGGAAAATCGGCAACCGAGACTGATGAAATGTTGAAACAAGCTTACGGGAATAAAAGAATGAGTCGGAAGAGATGTTTTGAGTAGCATTTAGGTTTCACAAGTTTCAGAACATCGCTGGAGGACAACCAAGAGCACGATCACCATTTTATCGATATTCATGGGATTGTGAATCGTGAATTTGCTCCTGCTGCTTTTTACTGTGACTTTTGCGATGTCTCGGGGAGGACATTCGTCGGAAACGACCACAACTATGGTGGATGGTTCAAGACGACAACGCACCAGATCGGAGAGCTCCTGCAACACGCCAGTTTTGTGCTTGTAACAACACGGTTGTCCTTCCTTACCCCCACCCCGTATTCACTATATTTGGCCCTCTGAAACTTCTTTTTGTTTTCAAGATGAAATTGAAGCTGGAGGGTCGCCGGTTTGGCACGGTGGTGGAGATCCAATGCGAATCGTAACAGGTGCTTAACACGCTTAAGAACGAGATGTCGAGGCAGTGCATTCGTCGTCTCACAATTTATGGTTGTTAATGGTACGCGGGAGGGGTAGGAGGTTACGACAGGTTCTTTGGTGTGGGAGGTTGTCTGGGTTTTGCATGAGGTTTCTCTTGTTAGTCTCAGGCTATGGTTGGCTGCTCAGTTACATGAATTCACTGTAGTTCCTTTGAATCATAAGATTTGTTCTTTATCTGCCGTAACACTCGCCACCGTGTGATGTGATGAAAATGGTTTGGCTATGGTAATGAGCTCCCGTGATGCAACGACCTGGTTCGCGAAAGTATTTTTAGAGTCCCTTGGTGCGATGTCTTAGTTCCCGAAAGCTTTTACGTAGAGTATCCTGGTGCGACGTCCTGGTTCGCGAAGGTATTTTGGTGGAGTGTTGGAGCGACGTTCTAGTTCGCGAAAGTATTTGGTGGACTGATGTTAACAAGAAAAATCTAAAACCGCCATGACACGATTTTCCCCTTCTCTCGTTCCTAATTTTGCTTTCTGAAGTCACGTGATGTTATTTCTGTGCATTTATTCGCTCTTCAAAATTAATATATTTTTCTTGGTTGATCAGTTTATTATACACACAGATGTTTAGGTTTCCCACGCTGGTGTCTGAGATATGACATAAGGCACGCAGGTTTCGGACCAGAGCTAAACCATGTACATATTGTCTTGAGCACGTAGGGATATGTTACAAAAAAAAGTGGCTGGCTAGTTAATGGAATGGGGAAAACTACCTGCTTGTTGTTTACGATGGACCGACCAGATGTTATTTTAAAGTGCGGGTAGAATGTACGGTCTCAACTTCCAGGGTGCATTCCCAACATGCAGAGGCGCAGGATCGTTGCATTGGTGCCCAAAATGACTATCTTGAAGGGGATGTCAGCCAAATTTAAATCAGTTAATTTTGTTTCCATTTACGGGAACAGTCCTGGAGTTTAATGATCACAACTCGTACGTAGCCGTTCATAAGTCCTGTGCAGTTGTTTTCCATGTCATGAAAAGTGTATGGAATTTTAAGGCCATAATAAAGCGTCCGGTTCTTAAACATTTGACTATTGCTATTCCCTTTGTATCTGCAACGACATGTGTAATGCAGCTCTTCTCGTGAAGGTTTATCCGGATTAAAATGAAATAGATTTGAAAATAAACTTTCGTAAGAATAATTTGTGTACCCACTAATAACCGAAAGAGGGTAGAGAAAGTCCTGGGAATGTAACGCATAATATGTTTTATTTTTTAAGTTCATCCGAAGTGTGTGGATTTTTTTTTGTAAACTTTCTATTTTAATGCTCCCCCAGATATAAAAAAACCGCAGGTGATTAAATCGGGAGAACGAGGGGGCATTAAAAGAGAAAATTTGCCACCAAGGTTAATGTTGGTAGCCTTGCTAGTGGAACCAGTATGTGCAAAAGCTGTTAATAAATTGTTAATTTAATTTTCGTATGACTACTATTCCTATTATTCATCTTCGTGGAACAAATGCCATGCAATACACATGCATTATGTACATTAGAGAATCTCGGAAGTGTAAAAACTCTTCCTTGATCTGTAGTGTTGCACTTGTTGCTCTTTCATCGCAATATAGCGGAACTAGATAACGTCACTTTGAAGGTTTTGAGAATGGACAAAATAAACTTTTATAAGCCAAAGCAGATCTTCGTAGCTTGAGATTCAAGTTTAGATACTAATGTGTGCAAGTCTGGGTGTGCTCCAATAACTCACACGTCAGCACATCTGTGTATGTGCATGCAGGTGTTGCTATGTCATATACCGGGGTGGATCATAAGCGAAGGAATTTCCGTGCGATGATTTTATTCGACTTTGAAGTCAGTTTAGGAGAGGAAGAAAGCCTTGAGCGACTACATCGTGAATTTGGGAATCTTTGTCCTTTGAAATCCACGATTTTTCGATTGCTTTTAGAGTTTATAAGTGAAATGGATTCCCTCAAAGATGATGACCGGGCAGGACAGGACATCGGGCTACAACAACACTGATAAAAATGTGATGAAACAGAACAAATATTGCAAGAACATCGTCATTGCACATGTTATCAGATTCAAGAAGCCCCGAGTATTGGATCGGCAGCAGTGATCACCATCCTTATAGAAAAACTTCAGGTCTGGAAATTCTGCATTGTTGGATCCCCCACCACTTCACAAATGAGCAGAAATAATCACGTGTACAATGGTACCAGGAAATGAGAGAAAAAATTGATGGGGAAAGATCCAAAAGCATATTTAACATCGTAAGAGTTGACAAAATGTGGATATATCGGCATGATTCAGAAGTTAAGCACTCTTCATAGGAGTCATCGATCTGGATCTCCCCAAGAAAGGAGCCCCCAACAAACGTGAGGCAAGCAAGAAGTGTTAGCAATATGTAGGGATCGTTATTCTCAGTTATTGACCATTTAGTGACGATTCCGCTTGAGGAACAAAACACGGTTACTGCTAGATGGTAGACCACAAAATGTCCACCACAAGTCTTTAATGAACTGAAAAAAATTATCCTAAGACTGGTTTGCGTAGAGTTTTGTTGAACCATGACAACGCCTCTGCCCACGTTGCACTAGAAACAACCCAATTTCTGCAGGATTTAGAATAAATTAGTGTTATTCCTTTATAGTCTATATTTGGCCTTTACAACTTTTTTGCATTCCTCAAAATCAAAGAATTTGGAGGTCAACGATTTGAGTAGCTGCTTACGAATAATGTATTCGCACTCTCTCCAAAGACAATAGCGTTCGGTATTTGAAAAGTGGTTTGAAGGGATGACTTTTTATAGAATGAAAATTGAGAAAATGCAATGCTAAGATCTAAATTTTTAAAACTTGATTACGTTCATTTTCAAAACTTTCAGAGTGACCCTCGTAAAGCTATGAATATAGCAAGTATAGGCGTAACTTCCAACGTACGGAGTAAAAACCTTTTTGACAGTGATACCGTACTGTTCGTATCCTAAGCTATTAATATTTAACTAGCATACGGATGTATAAAAAGCCTGTATTATAGCTGTTGTAACCCGGGAGCAAAACATCGACAACAGAACATTGGATTTACAATATTGTCCGCGATGAATGGGCACTAGTATTCAATTTTTGTTTTTCAGAATGGAGTTGTCGGAATAATTGGCACATTAATTTAGTATTCTGTTCTGGACAAAGGGAACTACTGAGTATTTTCGCAGCAGGGCTATGTTTTTGTTACGTACGACTTCAGCAGCCACGCGGCGGGTCTCTCGGGACAAAGCAAAGTGGAGATAAGGCCAAGTGGAAGAGCAACGGAAAACACTGTGCCCACAGGGATTTCGATAAATGTGTTGAACAAATACAAAACAGAGAGACAAAACTATCTTTGTCCTGCAAACTGCGATAGTGCAAACAATGGAACGATTCACTGTGCTCTACGCATGTCCAGTTACAAAGCATTAGTTGAATATTCCCACGTTTATTGCCAGGATAACTTTAGATGTCATGTGCACACACGATGAGGGCTATATGTATGTGTGTGTGTGTTAGAGAGAGAACACATTATGACCATTTTCCAGTGACCAGTACCTACCTGCTTCTCTCCCCAGAACTGTTTCACAGATAGCGTGCTCTCAAAATGCCCTGCATTTACTGTGATGGTGTAGCAGTTAAAAGCATTTGCTTTCTCATGCATTGTACGAGCTAGAAGAAAATGCCATTCCAACCTTAGCAATAAGCAGACATTTAACATAGAAAAACTAAACAAGTCAACGTGTGCAGGTAACTCTCGCATTAAAATTAAGCATTAACCTAACCACGTAAAACTCAGACATAAACTTAACGCCACATGTTTCATTCACACCGACAAATGGAAACAAGCAAGAGAGCGTGAAACAGTCAAACTAATATATTGGTCTGTAAAGTGATCACTGTAAGTAAAAACCTTTCACTTTTTTCCCCTTCACCACTTGCATTCCACAAAAAGAAAAAAAAATCCATACCGAAATTTCACCTCAAATAAATATTTTGAGGCCCTTTGTATATAAAAGCGTTTTTAGAGAAAGGAACGGTGTGTGTGTGGTCAGCATAACTTAAACACGAAAAGTCGAATAAATACCAATATGGTATTGTTTACTAGATTTCAATTTTTTCCATGGAAGATTTTTTCCAAATTTTAAATTTTCTCAAAACTAGAATTGAAGATTAGTATTAAGTATCGTATATTAAACATATTTACACGGTAAATAAAATCTTTATCTTGAATTTTCTGGGAATAGCCTGCGAAGTCCTAATAATCGGAAAGGAATTTTGTAGGATCTCGCATAACTGATAAACGTTAAGTGATAGATAGAAACGCACTATATAAAAATATGATTTGTTGCACTCACGTGACTTTCTCTCCTCTTGTACAAACTATTCTTACAAACACTTATCCTCATTTCATCCTTATGTTAATCGAGATAAACATTTGCAGAAATTATCTTATTGAATTTTCTTGTAGGTGCATGGAGAATATGATAGGCGTTAAGCAACAGTCAATATTTTAAGAGCTGGTTGCTATGTGGAGCATTCCATTTTCTTTGCATGTCCAGAGCATAAAAAAACAGATAACGAATTCCTATTTGAGAAAACGTATACGTATTGGAAAATTCAAACAAATAACATGGAATATCTCGAAAGGGGTTCCCTCCACAAAAAAGTATATGTCATAAACTGTGTGTTTTAAGGACACCATTTTTGTGTAGTAAACCTTTGTCTATATCTTAAGGTTTACCAGTTATGCATAAGCCATTCAGAATAAAGACGACTTTTGGGAACATTTCCAAAAAATACAAGATATACATATAATTTTCCATGGAAATATCTTCAGCATATGGTATTTTAATCAAAATCGTTAAAGCCATTTTTGAGAAAATCAAAATTTTAGAAAAATATTCCAAGTAAAGCGATGTCTGGGGTAGAGGATTTCCTTGAAAATCTTCGTTTCGCATCCTTAGAAAATACCAAATTTGGCATTTATCCAAATTCTCGTTTTTGAGTTACTCTGAGCTGTTTACAAACACACACAAGGACTTGTTTCCAAAATGTTTTATTTGGATTCAGGGCATCTCAAAACATGTATTTCCGATGAAATCTCGGTATTGGGTGGAATGCAATACTTCTCCTACGTAGTAGATAAAATAAATATGTAGATCTCTTTAAAACACACAACTTATTTCAAGTAACCTTTTCCTGGCAAGCCATTTCCCATACCCGTTATTAACGGTTCGAATTGTTCAATAATTTATCATTCTTTTGAAGTCCTGTCGACATTCAATTGTTTCTGTTGAGTGCTTGGGAAGAGTATAAGGCCAACATATAGCTTCAGTTCTGAAACGTTTGATTATCGCTATTCCTCTTGTATTTATAGTGAAATGTATAATGTACCCGTAGCTACATCTACAACGGTTTATCTTGATTAAAATGAAGTAGACAGAAAAATATAATTTCGTGAGATAAGATTTTATACCATTAATAAATGATATAGAGTACAGAATGTCGTGTTAATGCAACACATCAGATTATTTAGTGGGGGTGGCCCACACCCAGCGTCCCCCGTGGCAAACATCTTCAGGAACTATATCGCCTCGCCATGCACATGTCGCTTGAGAGTCTAATAATGCTACCTACATGTACACTGGAGGGTGGATTAGAAGGTTATGTTGGGGTTTGTTTGAATTCTGTTGAGACGCACCTTGTCGGGTTCCGCATTAACACCCCGGTTTATAGAATGAATGATGTAAATGCTGGTATGCATTGAATGCAAACGCGTCAAGTATTAACTTTCGGAAGTCGCTGATCAGCAACGCCATGAGGCTATGCGTTAAAAATGAAAGTATCATGTAATATAAATGACAAAATGGTTATGCACATGTGACAGGAGCAAAAAGGGTTAATTACTCAGATAAAGGTCATTAAACTCACAAAAACGCATCACGTAACATCACAATTTGTTTTTCTGCGATGTTTGTAGATATCCCAGAGAATGCTGGTCCGTGATCTTACAGAGAAGAGCAGTTAGTGATTCAACACATGGTGATGGAAAATCCGACGTGGGACGCATAATACTCACGTAATGAGAATAGTCTTCTGATTGAATGTTAGTTTGATTAGACATTAACTTAAAAGACTGGACCTTGCAAGCTTTTAAGTTTATTATTTTTATGCTTACTTGATTCATTGTAAGTTGTTCCATTATAATACGTATAATTCAGTTCTTAGTTTTACGTTATCCTTATGCTTAATTTTCATTCTTAATGGATCGTTTGAATGTGTATGTTCATCGTAATTCTGAACTTGATTTTATATGCAAGGAAAAATTAAACGGTTTATTTACAGAAAATAGTTTCTTGTAAACAGATTTATGATTGAACCATAGAATATAGATATAGGTTATACAATGGATGGGGACACCTCGCGCGCTGATACCTCCATAGATCCATTGTGCCTACCGCGCCTTAAGAGGAAGGTTTGAAGTGAAGTAACCACAAACTGCAGGCAGGCAGATCTCAGAGACGCGCGGAAGTCCCTGGCTCGAAGACTCATCCCATTGCTGGAGCTGCCTAGAGTGGACGATGAACGACCTGTCTACCAAGCAGCCCTCTAGTGTCCAAGGGGAGTTCTCTCTCTTTTGAGAAAGTATCTGCCACATCTGTTCGGCACCGCCATACGCCATGAAACCTAGAAACACGCTTTAAACTTGAGAAGGAAATCGTCGTAAATGAGAAACCACCCCAGCATTTGCTTACTGACCAGGAAAAATCAAGATTAGAGTGGGCAGTCGACAGGAATGGAGCTATAATTGAACGTACTGATGTAGTTTGTATCTATAGGAAAGACGTGACTCTTTATTGGAATAAACACACGCTCATTGTAACATTACTAATGGAAGTGTCCTTTAAATCGGGAAAAAGAAAAACAAAAAAATTATGAAGTCTTACATAGCTTCTGAAAGCCATTCTTGCAAATTCTATTACTTTCCCTACAAGGTACATAATAGGTAAAGAGGGTATTGCATTCCACCCAAAAATTCTATACCGAGATTTCAGCGGAAATACATGTTTTGACGCCACCTAACTCCAAAAAACATCTTTAGAAAAAGGTCTGTGTAAGCGTCTTGTATGTGTGAACGGCATAACTCAAAATCGATATATAGCTTCAATACCATCTAAATATATAAGACGAACATTTTTCAGAAAATCCCTCACAACAACGTACTCTTTACATGGAACATTTTTCGAAAATTTTGATTTTTAAAAAGATGGATGCAACGATTTTGCTTCAAATAGCATATATTAAATATATTTGTTTACATGAAAAATAGAATATATATCTTGCATTTTCTGGGAATAGCCGGTGAAGTCTTCATCCGGAAAGGATTTTGTATAATCTTGTATAACTGGTAATAAACGTTAAGGGATAGACAAAAACGTGCCATATAATAGTAGATCTCTTTAAAATACGCAATTTACTTAAAATTAGTTTTTCTGTGGCCTAAGCCGTTTCCGAAGTATCCGTTATTAGTAGTTCGAATTATTACTTTCGATTTTCAGTTGTTTCTCGCGATTACACACATGGTATTTTAAGCCCAGGGTATAGCGTCTAGTTCTAAAACATCTGAGCTTTCATGTATAACGAAATGCGTAATGCAGCTATTACCAGAAATCTAATAACTGCATTATCTTGTTTCAAATGAAATAGATAGGAAAACAAGCATTCGTAAAAATAATTCGTATACCCACTAATAAGCAACAGAAGGTACAGAAAGTCATATAAGTGTAACACATCAGATTTTTTTCATGCAAATATCTTAAATATATGGCTTATAAAGAAAATCGTTATAGCTACTTTTGTAAAAATAAAAACTAACTACTATGTAAGGGGTAGTTTGGGTTGTGCTGACTTCTTGGAATCCTTCTTTCTTATAGATAGTGTATACAGAAAGTTATTACATGAAAGTTTTTACTTTCTCTACTACGATTAGTAAGTAAAGGAAGTATTACATTCCACCCAAATATTTGATACCGGGATTTTACCTAAATACATGCTTTGAGGCCCCTGAATAAAAACAAAACACATTTAGAAAAAGATCCGTGTGTGTGTGTGTGTGTGTGAACAGCATGACTCAGAAACAAAAAGCGGATAAATACCAAACTTTGCATTTAGGTTGAGTATCTTTCAAAGATACAACGAAGATTTTAAAGAAAATCCTTCACTCCAGACTAACCTTCCCATTGAACATTTTACGAAAGGTTTGATTTTCTCAAAAATGACTAACGATTTTGATTAAAATATCACATATTTAAAATATTTTCATTACAAATAAGATGTATATCCTGAATTTCCTGGAAATATCTCCAAACATCCTCTTCTTTCTGAAGGGCTTTTGCATTACTGATAAACCGTAAGAGATAGACAAATTTTCTCTACACAAAAAATGTAGAGCTCGTTAAATTAAATTAAATTGAGTTTTATTTATGGACGCTCTGTAACTACTGTGGTTCTTAGCGTCCCATTCTATATTCGGCGTGAAAGGCCGGTAATTTTGCTCGAGGCCTCTTTATCAGGCTTGAGGTTCCTTTACGTGCCGTAAATCTAGGAAACGGGACCACCGGTTTTACCTCTGCCGAAGAAAGCCGTGCCAAGGATGTTTACGCCCTCCGCCGAGTTTGAACCCGCGACCTTGGGAACTAGAGGTTAGCACGGTACCACTAGTCCACGGAGGACGACAGAGCTCGTTAAAGCAAACGAGATATTCCTTGTTATTTGTTTGAATTTTTCAATGGTTTATACTTGTTTTCATATGTAAATTCGTTATCCTTTTTTTTTTTAGTCCTGGACATGCAAAGAGAATGGAGTGTTCCACATAGCAACCAGCTGTTAAAAGATTTACTATAGCTTAAAGCCTAGCCTATTCTCCTCGTACCTACAAGAAAATTAGCAATACATTTTTGCAAAGGTTTATCTGGATTAACATAAGTAGATGGAGAACAAGCGTTTGTACAAATAGTTTGTACAAGAGTAGAGAGTTTGTGAAATTAATTAAATTGAGTTATTTATGGACGCTCTTTAATTACTATGGTTCTTAGCGTCCCATTCTATATTGGGCGTGAAAGACCGGTAATTTTGCTCAGAGGCCTCTTGATCATGCTTGAGGTTCTTTTACGTGCCGTAAATCTACGACACGGGACCACCGGCTTTACTTCCCTTCCGAAGGAAGCCATGCTAAGGATTTTTACGCCCGAAAAAAATTCATCGCCCTCCGGCTTGGGGACTAGAGGCTAGCACCGTACCACTAGTCCACGGAGGACGACGTTTATGAGTTTAATGCATCAAATCTTTTTTTTATTATAACCATTTACCGATATCCATACAATAGTGATAGCAATGATTCAAACTGACACAAAAGTGTGATTTTCTTTTAACTATAACCAATTCAAATGTTTATGTAGGCTAATGCTGATATTTTACAGGCAAGAAAGAATACTGTTCTGGATTGTGTGTACTTATAAAGCGCTTAGTTTTCTTTCGCTGATGACATCATTGATTTAAAAGTCAAATCCTTGGTTTTGTGCTTTAGCAGACTTCGTTGTAAACTATTTGCATCTCTTATAACGTCAGGGCAGGGTTGTACGCGTGGTTACCCCAGAGAGAGGGAGAGACACGCCCGGGAGAGAAGCCGAGTCCTCGTCCTGTGGTTTTTGGACGGGGTTAGCTTCGAAGGTAAACGTTCCTAGCAATTTGTATGATAATTTTCTCTCTTCACAAGACAAACAGATCGGAATATACAGTAGGTTACTAAAGCCGCGCTTGAATGGATCCCCACAGGCGAACTCCTTTTTCTTCCCGTGATTTACGCCTTAGGGAATTTAAATTCAATACCGGCCAATACTCCATACTGCGGCAGTATTTTTAACACTTAAATGATTTCGGTCAAATTATATAATAAAAAATTCAATAACAGCCCGCCTTAAAGCAATATGTATATGCAACAATATATAAAAAGTGTATATTACAATCATTGTATATGTTTATATTATTGTATCCATGTGTAATAATGTTATGTGAATGTATTACGTAATTTAATAATGTAGGAGCTGTGAGAAATGGGTCAAAAGTTGATAACAATGAGGTAACCTTGAGTCAGTAATGAGTTTGAGAGTTTAATAAAGTTACTTGTGATTCTTGGAAGCAATAATCTAAATTTTGAGACAGTTTAAAAAAATAGCCAATCAGAGACTTGAAATACAGAAATTTATAAGTTTAGGCGGTTGAAATCAACTCAGTTGTTTGCAGACAGCGTTACTAACCAGACGCAAAACGTTTCCTCCAGAAATTTAATACGTATTCATGTGAGACGAAAATAGTTTTACGTGTTAAAAGGTGCAAGTAATTAATTTAAAGAATCTCACAGCTCTCTATATCAGTGGAGTGTTATTTAAATCGTATCAAGTATTAATAAAAGTACTGAAGTAAAATTATAATCTGTGTAAGCCTACATTCTTAGTCGGACCACAACCCTGTCAAGACATCCATGTCTCTAACAATAATACTGACGCAGCCAAGGCAAACATAAATATATAATATTTAAAGAAACAGTAAAAATACAAAGTTAATATTTTTTTTAAACTTAAGGCGAAGGCTACCGGAAACCGGGTTCTATACGTGCGGTTGCAACTACTTCAAGTTCGGCTCCGAACAGTTGAAATATAATACAACTCCTCCAATACAACCTACTTAAAATTGACGCCCAAAGCGTGGTGCAAACTCCTACAACAAAATATCTTCTTCAAATTGACGCCCAAAGTGTGGTGCAAATAAAAATAACAAAAATTTGAAGCAACAAACATCTTCAATACATGTACTTTAAATTTATGGCTCACTTGTGCTAAAAATGCTAGTACATTTACCTAGTAAAATCCTTCAAATTTTCTATCAGAAATTGTCAACTCATCATTTTTTCACCAATTATAATACCTTTTACTTTCTGTACCAAGTACATAGTAGATAGGAAAGGTATTCCATTCCACCAAACATTCGATACCGATATTTTACCTGAAATACATGTTTTGAGCCTTCCTGAATTTAGCAGCATAACTCAAAGACAAAAAGTCGGTAAAATAGTTGGTAGCTAGGTTCAATACCTTCTAAAGTTGCGACACGAAGATTATAAAGAAAATCCCCACCCCAACTACCCTTTACATGGAAGGTTATTAAAATGCTTTATTTTTTGAAAAATGACTCTAATGATTTTGATTAAAGTATCATACACTAATGATATTTACATGAAAAATAAAATTTATATCTTGAATTTTCTGGAAATAGCCCTCTTCATTCGCAAGAAATATGTATAATCTTGCGTAACTGGTAAACTTTAAGCGTTAGATGAAAAGGCACTACATAAAAATATAGAGCTCTTTAAAATGCACCATTTATTTCAAATATCTTTTTTATGGAACCAGCCAGTTCCGAGATATACATATTAATATTTCTAATTGTTTAATGCTAAGCCATTCTTTTAAGGTCCTGTAGATTTTCAGCTGTTTGTCGCGATGTTATGGAGAGAGCAAGGCCAAGGTATAGCGTCCAGTTCTAAAACATTTTGCTTTCGCTATTCCGTTTGTATCTATAATAAAATGTGTAATGTAGCTATTTTCGGAAGGTTTATCAGGATTAAAATTAAGTATATAGGAAAAGTAAACCTTCGTAGTAATAATTTGTATACTCACTAGAAAACGATAGAGGGTAGAGAAAGTCATCTTAATGTAACACGGCATGTTTTTATTCTGTGTCTTTTTTTCCAAATGAGAGGGAAGGAAAACCATACTGTATTATTAAACCTAATATTTTGGGATAAGAATTTGACAGAGACGCCTCGAGGCTGAAGAATGTAGGTTTACACGGATTATAGTTTTTAATTCACTCCTTTTTATTAATTCCTCACACGATTTTAATAACGCGTCATTGATATAGAGAGCTGAGAGATTCTTTTGTTAATTACTTGTACTTTTTAACACGTAAAATATTTTTTGCACGCAAAATACATATTAAATTTCTCGAGGACACGATTAGAAACACTGACTATAAGCAACGCGTCCAGTTATGAGCACTGTCTACAAGCAACTGACTTGATTTCTACCGCCACATTTGTAAATTTCTGTATTTGAAGTCTCTGATTGGCTCTTCCTAATCCAATAGAATACTTTTATTTAACTTAAGCTTTATTCGGGTTGTTGATAGGCTATTTTATAAACTGTCACAAAAATTACATTATTGTTACTCCATTAGTGACTAGTAACATTAAACTTTTAAATTCATTATTGCCTCAAGGTAACCTCATTGTTAGCAACTTTTAACCTATTATTCTCACAGCTCCTACATTATTAAATTACGTAATACATTCACATAACATTATTGAACATGTATACAATAATATAAACTTTTACAATGACTGTAACATACACTTTTTATATATTGTTTCATAGACATATTGCTTTAAGGCGGGCTGTTATTATATTTTTTATTATATAGTTTGACTAAAATCATTTAAGTGTTAAAAATACTGCCTCAAGGAATTTGCCTACCGATCTGGGGAAATCACGAAAAAAAAACCTATGGTCAGTGGCCCACCCGACGGAAATCGATCTCGGTACCTACCAAATGCGTTCGTGACACATTACTGCACCCGATTTTTAATAAACCTAACTTCAGTATATTTCTTTGAAACCTGGTATGCTGAATTAAACATTGCGGCAAGTAGTTAATCGTATTACATAGGCTTTTGTAATCTGAAAGTACTTTGATATACGGCGAAGGAAACAAATAAGTTTTGAGGATTTGTAATGTTATTCCAGACATTATTTGGGGAGGCCACGTCATAAGAAGCTTGTGGTGGGCCACCTGACATTAATGAATGCGCCTGCGGTTGATATAACGTCGTACACAAATGGTTCTGGCTGGGAAATGTGCATGAGAGATGGAGAAGGGGAGAGAGAGAGAGAGAGAGAGAGAGAGAGAGGAAGCCACAGAGAAGTAGAGTGAGTCATTTGCGCAGACATAGTTTGGTTTGGATAGAAACTCTGTCAAACAGACTTGAACTTTCCACCAGGCTTTTAGTTACGAGAGCTAGAAAATGATTTAACACAAAGTATGTTAAACACAACGGCGCCAAAAATGTTTTATATACTGCTTTGCCATTCTAATTCTATTTCAAAGCTGCTGAGGTTTAACGTTTAGTGAGATAGCTATATTGGATGTCAGAGGTCGTGAGTTCGATTCCTGGCTGGGTTGGGAAATTTTTATTCAATTAAAAACATTCCCTATCTTCCACAGAGTCTGGAAGTTTGAATGTGAGTGTGTTTTCTAATGAAAATTGTTTTTAAATTCATAGCACCCGATATGACCATAGAAGTTAAAGGAGGCTATACAAATGAAACAATTAAAAACAATACACACGCAATATAAGAATTTATAGAGCCGTTTTAGTTGTATAGTGAGGCAGTATTTTTAACACTTAAATGATTTCAGTCTAATTATATAATATAAATTCAATAATAGACCACCTTAAAGCAATGTGTATGTAACAATATATAAAAATTGTATATTACAGTCATTGTAAATGTTTATATTATTGTATCCTTTATTAATAATGTTATGTGAATGTATTACGCAATTTAATAATGTAGGAGCTGTGAGAATAATAAGTTTAAAGTTGTTAACAATGAGGTAACAATGAGGTACCTTGAGTCAATAATGAATAAGAAAGTTTAACAGTACTACTTGTGATTCTTGGAATGACAATAATGTAATTTTAGTGACAGTTTAAAAATAGCCAATTAACTAACAGAAAAAGTTTTAGTTAAATGAATGCATTCTATTGGATTAGGATTAGCCAATCAGAAACTGAAAGGGAGAAACATTTACAAATTCAGAAGCCAGTTGCCTGCGGACAGTGTTTGTAACTGGATGCGTGATGCGTCCTCGAGAAATATAATATGTATTCGTGTGAGACGAAAAATAAGTTTACGTGTTAAAAAGTATAAGTAATTAATAAAAGAATCTCACAGCTCTCTATATCAGTGAAGTGTTATTTAAAATCGTATCAAGCATTAATAAAAGAAGTGAAGTAAAATTATAATCTGTGTAAGCCTGCATTCTTGTCGCATCACAACCCCGCTAAGAGAAACGTGTCTCTAACAATAATAATGACGGAGCCCAGGCAAACATAAATATAATACTTAAAGAAACCATTCTTCCACAATGGGAACACATTGGAGTTACAAAACAACGTGCTTGCGAAGAAGGACTTGAAATTTTGTTGAGTGCTATGGAGTAGAGAAATAGTGGTGGTTATTTCACAGAATATTACATTTTATTACAAGGAATACACATAGATGGCCATGATGTAACATTTGAGCAAATAGAAGCTAAAAGTTTAAAAACTGACATTCAATCCTATTTTATATTTGCATCTCTAGTTGCCATTTATCAAATACCACAGATGTATACGCAATGGAACAGTGTCAAAAACTGTGAAAAGCTTTCTATATACGCATGCACTGAAGTTTATGGATGCGAAAACCTTCTAATAATCCTCATGTAAGGTTTTTCTTTACCTCCTTGGTATTTATGTTGCAATCAGGTTCGTTAGCATATCATGCTAAATAATTATATAAACAGAGATATAAACTGCTAATATTATAATAATGTCATAACATCACAATTATTAATACTTCTGTCAATCATAACCGAAATTGCTAAGATTAGAAATTAGACAACTGATGTTTTATAGTTTACTAAGAAATTATTTTTCTCGATGGTTGCAGATTATGTGTCATTTCCAAAGAAATTAATTTTGTAGGTCTCAAAGTGCGGAATATTTTCTCGTTCTGTATGTTAAGGATTAGAATATTTGTGTAAAAATTTCGTAGCATTGGTACCAAGAAATGAAGATACAATGGTTTAAAGTTAAACGTTACTTCTCCTATAGTCGCCGCCGTTATTCAGAAACATTTTTGAAGGTTTATAGTGGCTTTAACATATTAGTCATATCGCGACTTTACAACTTTTTATAAAATAAATATTTAACAATAAAACAGTGAGGTTATTTAACATACTGGCAGTTTGTAGTGTAAAATTGTGACACTATAAATAATCAAATTGATTGAACATTATATACTATCCAGGCACTTGTCACAACGGGAAACCAGGTTTTGTATGCCTTCGTCAAAGAATGATGCCGCCTGTGATGAAATCCAGGTCTACACTTCTTGTTTCACGGGATCAGCGTCGTTGAAATGTTTTTCGCCAACGAGTTTCTTCATATGAAGAAACAAATGAAAATCGCATAATGCCAAATCCGGACCGCAGGGAGAGTGGTTCAAATGATGAGATCAGATCTTGAGTTTGTTGGGCTGTTTGTGCCCGAGCATTGTCACTTATTATTATTTCCTCATAAACTTTACACAATTGGCGATGAATGTTTGCTGGCGTAACAGTTCTCGCATTCAAAAAAGGAATCACTGATTTGACTTTACAGTTGGCGGGTCGTTCGATTCTTTTGAACATTTCGAAACATACTAACAACAGGTAAACACAAGGTGACGATCCCTCACAGCTGCGTCTGGTTTCCTAATGGATGGAGGAAGTGATGGCGCATGCTCAAAATCTGCAGCGCTTCAGCTGCGAAATGTTAAAACGGTTCTTACTTTAATAACACGCGTCGTACTATAATTAATTACACTAGTCTGTAGGATATCGGATGACTGAAAACTATTAAGTGATTCTGACTTAGGTTGCTTTGCTGATTTCAGAACTGCTTTTAGTTTTTTTATATCGCATACAATTGTTTCACAATTTCACTTCAAAAATATAGAGACATAAAGATATTGCTTCCGCCACTACACATAAAATTGGGCTTGATGAAGCAATTCGTAAGGGCTCTACCACAGGATGGACCCTGCTTCAAGTATCTTTCCAAGAAATTTCCCTTCATTACACAAGACAAATTTAAGGCTGGAGTTTTTGTTGGTCCTCAAATAAATAAATTGATAAAGGATGAAGATTTTGATAAGACAATGAATGAGAGAGAAATAGAAGCATGGACCGCCTTCCAATCAGTTACTGAAAACTTCTTAGGCAATATCAAAGATCCTAATTACAAGGCCATTGTCGAAACAGTGTTGGAAAATTTCAAGAAGATGGGTTGTAACATGAGTGTAAAGGTGCATTTACATATCGACAACTTTCCAGAAAATTGGGACATTATAGTGAAGAGCAGGGTGAACGTTTTCGCCAAGATATTAAGGAAATGGAGAGAAGGTACCAGGGGAGATGGAATGGAACTATGATGGCCGACTACTGTTGGATGTTGAGGAAAGACAGTCATCTTCAAGGATCTGCAAGGAAGTCAAAGAAGAGAAAGTTTGAAAAAAATTAAATGAAACACTTTGGCTTCTTGTTCTGTTAAAATGTAGTCATGAAATAAATTAGGGGAGTTCTTGAGAGTACTCATAGAATGTTTCTTGAATAAAAACTTACCTTGTGTGAAATGGTATTTGAATACTTTTCTACGCTCATTAGTAAAATTTTCAAAACATTATTTCTTATTTTGTGTAAAAACCTGACATGATAGAAGAAAACGGAAGTTATTTCCGGAATCAACATAAAAGCTTGATTCAAGAACACCTACTTTTAAGAAATCATGGGACAAAAAGTTTGAAAATGCAGACTAGTGTTATGTAACAAGTAACTCGACCATCCTTACCGAGGATTCTTTCACAGCCAAAAGTTCTGCTGCGTTTCCAGCACTTGGAAGGCTGTCGTTGGTAGGTTAATGAAGTTACCGTTGTTTTACGTCCTTTTGCGTGAATGTGGTTTTTTTTATCCTTTATTAGAAATAGCCGGGTCTGTACTAAACTACAATTACAAGGGGTAAAGGGGAGGTTTCATTATAAAACTCTTATAATAATTGTACAAGAATTTCATAAAGATGGGGAGGGGGGAACGTAAGTGAAATTAATTCGCCATTCAAGGTGTGTGTGTGTGTGTGTGTGTGTGTGTGTGTGTGTGTGTGTGTGTTGAACAGTAAGGTTAATCTGTCACTTTTGGCTATAGTACACTTGTAAAATACAAAACAAAAATAGTACTCTACTGTGCGTAGATAACACTATAATATTAAGCCCATTCTTGCTCTGTGGCTATACAAAGTATATAGGGTGATTCTGTGACTACGTTACAAACTTTTAGAGGAGATAGTTGGAGACATGCTAGAGTAGACAACTAAGGACAAATTTTATATACGAATCCATGTCCGTAAACGTCTTGTTTGATGACTACAAGCATTAGTGTGTGTTATCAGAATGCAGTCTATAACAAATGGTTAGAGTGAACTTTTTCATTCTAAAGTGATTAGGGGGCTGGTAAACCGTATATTTTTTAATGTAGGCCAAGTGATGTTTAAAAGTTGATATGTTAACACTGTTGTAATCATGGAAATATTCACATTTAGAGAGCTTCTAATACGCATTTTCAGTCAACGTGTGGGCTGGCATTACTAGATAAGGCCATATCTACTGGTAGCTCTTTTAAATAGGCAAATTCTTGATATGATTATAATACCTAACCTGCTGGAGGGTACTTCATATGATCTTCGTTAGCGCATGTGGTGGAAGCATGATGGTGCACCCACACACTTCTCCGGGGAAGTGCAAAATATTTTCGCTGAACATTTTCCATGAGGTGGACCGGAAGAAGTGATGCAGTTCATTGGCCTGCCGTTCACTTAATTTGACATCAAGTATTTTCTTCTTATGGGGTTATCTTAAACCCCTTGTTTATAACACACCGATCGAATCGAAAGGGGACTTAATAGTAAGATTACTAATTGCCTGTGACACATGATCATGCCAGAAATCTTTGAACGAGTGCGATAGTCGATGGTCCGGCACTGCAGTGCTTGTATTAAGACTATCTTCAACAATTCTTAATGTGTGTTGGTATTTTAATTGTATTGTGACCTTCAGGTGTATTAAATGGGAGTTTGTAATACAAATTCAAAGCTTTAGGTTTATTACTTAGTATCATCAATATTGCCAAATATGGATTCGTAAATGAACGATGTTCATAATTGTCTTCTCTACCATCCCTAAAACTTCGTAACTTAGCCACAGAGTCAGCCTGTATATAATGGCGTCCGTAACTATTGCGTATTGAAGATTTATATATAATTCACAACTTCAGAATATATAATAATATATGTGTCAAATTGAATGAACGATTACGACTTACGAGAACGAAAAATATCGTGACATTGTGGGTCTTTCACTGTCGCTTCATAATAAAATACTCGCGAAGTAGCCGCTTCTTCTAGATGGTTCACCGCTGGGGAGTCAAGCACAAGATCTTTCTTAATTTCTCACAGTAGCAGCATTGACGTTGTAACCGCACTCGGAGAACGCACTTGATTTCGCAGCGGACGGCACTCTTTAACTTGCCTAATAACTAACTGGCTTACTCACGAACACACTGGTTTGTACAACCATTGGAATTTTCCACACAACATACTGGAAGGTTCTGGAAGCGGAGGGAAGAGAAGCTTCCAGAAAGTTTTGGTTATCTGTCGATAGCGCGTCTCGTGTTTACGCTGGACTAGAGCACTGTCGCGTCTACTTATCTCTATTTATCTCTCCAACGGTACCAACCTCTCGACAAGCTTGGGCTGCATCCGCTACATCACAATATAAAGGAAATATATAAATAAAAATTATGAAATAGTCCAAGAAAACTTCCTGTTCAGAGTTATGCTTACACTGGTAATCAGTAAATAACAATCGTGGAGAAACAGTATCGTAAATGATAAATCACACAAAACCAAACACTCACAAAAATACATGCATTAACGCGATGTAAAAATCAATAGCAAACACAAGTCACATTAGCTACGATATAGTGTAAACAGCGTCAGGGAAAATGTGCTCTACACATACAGTGATATTTCCCCGTGGGTGTGTAAATGTATTGGGTGGACCATTTAAGTTGTGCCTGTACAGTATCTCCAAAACTAAGCACTGTAGAAAGAAATGTCTTTAATAAAAGTTGCTTCATATTACGGGAAAGTAAATGCCATTTGTCGTGTTTTGTTTGGAGGACGTTATGATAATCTTTTTGGGATCAATTTAATTTGTTTAAATGGGAACCTACAATTACTCAAATTAAATTGATCCTGAAATTACCATCCCCACGTCCTCCAAACAAAACAGGACTCATGGCATTTACTTTCCCCCATGTTATCAAGCAGCTTTTATGCAAGTCATTTCTTTCTTCAACGCTTAGTTTTGGAGATATTGTAGTCTCAACTTAAATGGACCACCCAATATAACAGTGTCAGTGAAACAGATGAATTCACAAATAAGTATAAAGTAATGCCAGTTCAAGGTAATATTAGAACGATTGATTAATAAATAAGACTCCTCAAGAAGAAGTAAGATTTGTATCGTCATGTTGGAATCAACTAATTCCAAATTTTTATTTTAATGTTTTTTACTTAATTTTGTATTGAAGAGTGAGGCCGACTAGAGTTGATTTGGTGTTGAAATGAAACAATTCGCAATCCAGTGAGCGGACGAAATAGAGGTGTTCCTTTCCTTGTTTGTTCTTGGAAACAAATACTGTCATTGGCTTATTTGGTTTCAACAATCTTTCCTCACGTATACTCAGGAATAGTGTTTGCCATGTTGGTAGATACGCACTCTCCTTTTGTTATGACGGTAACAATCACATTTCTGGTTCACAAGGACTGCCTTATCGCAACAAATGAAGGACAATTTGTTCGAGGAAAGCAGTTGGAGAATCATGCACGTTACCTTAGGAAATATCGTCTACTGTAAGGTGACCAGACGTCCCCTATTAGCCGGGACAGTCCCTTTTCTTGAGTCTGTGTCCGAATTTTTTAAGATAGAAACGGAACGCCAAAATGTTCCCTGCTTGGCAATGACTTATCGGCATAAAACGTCGTTAACTATAGTTCTAAAAAAATCAGAGTATCCTTTTTTGCGTCAGTTTGATGGAAAAGTTTGAAGATACCAACAACTGACAGAGCAAAGCGCTGTTTTTATTATGGGTCTATAATACATGCACACCTGAAACCTTGTGGAGACTTTAATTGGAAAAGTACAGTTGCGGACGACAATTGTACTGTGCCGATCTGTACTATCAACAAACAAATCGTGATCCCTCGTGTTTGATGTAAATGCCGCCAACAATAACGAAAACTATAAAGCACATGCCTGAATCAAAAGAAATTTATTACAGTTGTGACTGGAAGAAGACAGTGCTGTGTTGTGCATTTGTGAAATAATAAAATACAATGAACTTTTGTAAACTGCGAGTTCTAAAACACTTGAAATTAATAATATGCCACCGCCGAAAAGGAAGTGGGTTTTAATAGTGACCTATGAAAGGAATATCCATAAATTAAAACAAATTTCTGTGTGCATCTCCTTTCAGTATAAGTCATGCGGGGCAAAACATTCAGTTTTATTTATGGACGCTCTTTAACTTCTGTGGTTCTTAGCGTCCCATTCTATATTGGGCGTGAAAGACCGGTAATTTTGCTCAGAGGCCTCTCTTTACCAGGTATGAGGTTCTGTTACGTGCCGTAAATCTACGACACGGGATCACCGGCTTTATTTCCCTTCCGAAGAGAAGGCATGCTAAGGATTTTTACGACCGAAAAAGTCCATCGCCCTCCTTCGGGTTTGAACCCGCGACCTCGGGAACTAGAGACTAGCATGGTAACCTACACCACGGAAGACGACCCATGGGAGGACGATCGGATGTATCACAACATATAAACAGTGAAAAACATAAAAAATGGTGCGTGCAAGTGCTTCTTCTAACATCGCATTGACTAATTTTTTAAAAAGTGAAAGTATTGGTGATAAGGCTATGAAAATTAGTAGCTGTTGAAGGAGCGTTTGCTTACCATACCTTCCAGCACATAATCTTTGAACGCAGTATTTTTAACACTTAAAATGATAGCCTAATTACATATATATATATATATATTCAATAACAGCCCGCCTTAAAGCAATATGTGTATGTAACAATACATAAAAAGTGTTTATTACAGTCATTGTATATGTTTATATTATTGTATACATGTGTAATAATGTTACGTGAGTGTATTACGTAATTTAATAATGTAGGAGTGTGAGAATAATTGGTTAAAACTTGCTAACAATGAGGTAATCTTGAGGCAATAATGAGTAAGAAAGTGTAATAATGTTACTAGTCATTATTGGAGCAACAATAATGTAAATTTTGAGACAGTTTATAAAATAGCCAATCAACAATCAGAAAGAAACTTAAGTTAAATGAAAGTATTTTATTGGAGTAGGAATAGCCAATCAGAGACTTGAAATACAGAAATTTACAAATTTAGGCGATAGAAATCAAGTCAGTTGCTTGTAGACAGCGCTCATAACTGGACGAATTGGTTGTAGACGGTGTTCCTAACCGGACGCGAGATGTGCCCTCAAGAAATTTAATACGTATTTTGTGTGAGAAAATATTTTATGTATTTAAAAAGTGCAAATATTTAATAAAAGAATCTTACAGCTTTCTATATCAGTGAAGTGTTATTTAAATCGTGTCAAGAATTAATAAACAGGAGTGAATAACAAATAAAAATCTGTGTAAGCTTACATTCTTCAGCCACACCACGCCTGGCAAATAAATCCATGTCTCTAACAATAATACTGTCGAGGCAAACATAAATATATAATGTTTAAAGAAACAGTCAAATTACAAATTTCATATTTTTAAATTTTTGGGAAGAAGGTCACCGGGTACCATCGTGCGGTTGCACTACTTCAAGTTCGGCTCCCCAACTTAAGAACTACAACAAACCAACTACTGCACTTTCAGATCAATGGACTGTACTTCTTAACTTATCCAATGTATAAGGAATGATTCCTGCACTAATAATTCTGTTTGACTTGAGTTAATTCAGAGCTGCTATATATGTAAGTTACACATTATTTATTATTGGTTTCGAAACCTTCGTATTTATGACGAAACAATTTTACGCATTCTCCTTGTTTCATTGAGAAAAATTTAAAGCGTCCCGTTTTCTTGTTTCAAAAATATGGTCACCTTAACGTGCTAAAACGAGGGAAGAATTCTAGTATTAATAAGACGCCAAATAAGACCCTTATCTTATTCATCAGCATATTATATCATTTCATACAAAAACAAACAAACACATTACTCAGGAAAGGAAGTAAATAATATACTTGAACTCTGAACTAAATTTTTGCACCATGCACAGTATGTACATTCAGAAATAAGAAAATTCCAAAGTAAATTATGACGTCAATCATAAATATTTTCAAGACAACTTTAATTATTTATTTGGTAAACCCCAAGTGAATGTATATTGTAGGTAAAGAGCTCAAGTCAAACTAAAATGAAGCAGCTAAGCCTGTTGCTAGAACCGAATGAGCTGTTCACAAGCGCCAAAGTTCAATATTTTACAACTCGCTTCGGTATGCCAAGCAAAGGTACAGGTCTGATGATATTTGAGAAAATTATTGTTTCACGTATGATAAAGCCAATTTAAAGTATGAGTTGTATTGTATTTCAACTGTTGGGGAGTCGAACCGCACGAATAGTAAACAGTTTCCGGTAGCCTTCGCCCCAAATGTACTTTCAGGTGGCCTTTGCCCCAAGTTTAAAAAAATATTAACTTTGCAATTTAACTGTTTCTTTAAATATTGTATATTTATGTTTGCCTGGGCTGCGTAGTATTATTGTTAGAGACACTTTCTCTTAGCAGGGTTGTGGTGCGACTAAGAATATAGACTTACACAGATTTTAAGTTTTTCTTCACTCCATTTATTAATGCTTGACACGATTTAAATAACACTTTACTGATAGAGAGAGAGAGAGAGAGCTGTGAGATGTTTTTATTAAATAATTGCACTTTTTAATACGTAAACTATTTTTTTCTCACACGAATACGTATTATACTTCTCGAGGACGTGTCTCGCGTCCGGATAGGAACATTGTTTGCAGGCAACTGAATTGATTTCAACCGCCTAAACCTGTAAATTTCTGTATTTTAAGTCTCTGATTGGCTATTCCTAATCCAATAGAATACCTTGATTTAACTAAAGCTTTTTCTGGTTGTTGATTGGCTAATTTTTATAAACTGTCACTAAAATTACATTATTGCTTCCAAGAATCACAAGTAACATTTAAACTTTCTAATTCATTATTGCCTCAAGGTTACCTCATCATTAGCAATTTTTAACCTATTATTAACCTACATTATTAAATTACGTAATATATTCACATAACATTATTACACATAGATACAATAATAAAAACATACAATGACTGTTACATACATTTTTTATATATTGTTACATACACATATTGCTTTAAGGCGGGCTATTATTGAATTTACATATTATATAATTAGACTGAAATTATTTAAGTGTTAAAAATACTGCCTCATATTATGGGAGCTATGTTTTTTATGATATGCAAAACTTGTCACTTCTGCATATCCCAGTTCAACAGAATATATTTTATCTTGTCACGGTATCTTTCGTGTTATCTTATTGCTGAGCGCCAGTTATTGTTTTACTATTTTTAATTTTGAGTTCTTTGTCCTCCGGCTAGCTATTATTACCCAGTCAAGCAAATCTCTTAAACAGGGTGTGTAAACGGAAAGGAGTTGTTACTAAAAGATAACACTAATAAAAGAATTTGTTTTTACACTTTTATTGCCGTCACACTTCTTTAATTTCTCATATTTACTCTTGATACACGCCCGACTGAAGCTGTTATATTTTCGAATGTTACTATAATCACTTATTTGCTGCACATTATTAATTCGCGTATTTCACATTTTTAACTAACTTTACGACGCGAGAGATTCTGTAGAATTGCGCGACGTGTAACGCGTGAATGGTTCTCTTAAACTGTGCGACGTATAACCCGTGAATGATTCTGTTGGACTGCGCGACGTGTAACGCGTGAACGATTCTCTTAAACTGTGCGATGTGTAACCAGCGAATGATTCTGTTGGACTGCGCGTTACCTATCCCCGGCTTTAGAATTTATACTCCCTCACCCCGATATGCCTAAACATTATAACAGAGCTGCCATTGGTTAATAAAACGCGCCAACATTAGCGTCTATTTTTATATCCAATCAAAATTACGAACACATATGCTCTAGGGAAGATATTCCCTCCATTTCTAAAGAAAAGCGCGCTAATCTGACCTCATTTGCTTGTCTGTTATAATTGATAAACAACTCACCCCCTCGCTAGATTGTTACCTGCTCCTATTGTCAGTTTCAGTGATGCCGTGTAAACTTATTTCCTAACAATGCTTATAATTAACAAACATCTCAAATCATTGTCATACAATAATGCTAATTTACACTACAATCACTCTGGCATTCACAGTGTTGTGATATAAAATACTGCGTCAATCTATGGCAAATTTTGGTATACTTTTTCAGCGTGGTACATCATTTGAAAACTGAACAATCTACCGCATATTTATATCATGAGGGGTTAGGAAAAAAAGGTGCAAATGAAGCGGCATCCGCTGTTTCTGACTGAACTGCTTTTGTTCTCTGACGGATGTATCGGTCAGAATACAAATCACACATTTGTATGCGTGTGTATTGGCATGGTTCAAGCAGGAATATGGAAGATATATACACACATTTCAGATAGAGGCCACTCATTCCTCTCATATCATCGCGATTTTGAATCATATAAAAGGAAAATGAAATGCCATTACACCCATATGGAACTAACAGTAAACGGAGTGTAGCAGTAAAGTTTATGTACAGAAAATGTTGGATTATGACAGTTGGTGGACAATATGTTTCAGAAAAAATTCCGTTTCAAGACAGTCTTGCTTGCTTCCAGCAACTTCCCTTTATCGGTGGGATAAAGGTAAATGTGCGCATTACGGAGGGACAGAACCGGAGCAGAGCACCGCACGCAGGCCGGTCGGCCCATTGTGCTTCTTCCAAAGTGACCCCTCAGAGGGAAGGTTGAGGGGAGAGACCCACAGGCGACCAGATCCGAATACCAACGGCGCAAGCATGGACGGGATCCCTAAAGTTTCCAGATAGAGCACATCCGACGCCAAACAGTCCCTGTCCACAAGCCACCAACCTCCAAGGTCCCTCGGAACGGAGCCCCACGCTGAGGAGAGACCTAACTGAGCGGTACCGCAGCGACGCCAGGGAAGAAACCTTTATAGAGCGCAAGCCACCGACCAGCCGCAACCCGCCGAACAAGGTCGCTGCTCCTACAACTGAAACAGATGATAAGGAGGATGATGGGTACAGGAAATGAGAGGAAGGAGAGTCCTGTAGAAGATGAACCATCCCAGCATTCGCCTGCAACCTGGGGAAACAAACCACGACAAACCCATGGGGCAGAGTGGGCAATCGCCGGGGACCGACCCCGGGACCTCCCGCCGGAACCATTCCGCTCAGTTTATTCATGGGATAGTAATCCACACCTCCCAGTTAAGAAAAAGATATTAAACTGTCATTCCAGGATTAATTGACAATATTCCAATATATTAGGTACCCAATTAATCAAGTACTTATTTCTAGGATGAAAGTGGAAAATGTACAAAAAATCATTTAGTACATACCTGTTGAAAAGAGGTAGTTTTAGGAAGAGATTCTGTCTTGACTGTGACACTTTTTTAATGTTTCTGTTACAACGCACTGTTAGCTATTGTAGATATAAAATACATGTATATCTGTGATTTCAGAGTGTTCGTCAGTTAATTGTTTAATAAATATTATAGCCACAAAATTTAAAATATGGGTCTGTTGAAACCAAATAAGTGAAACTAATTCAAAAAATGTTTAAATGAAGATTGTATACACCAAATTTATTAATTTTCTTTGAATTTAAGCAGAATCAAGCCTTCTTTGCACAAAAACATATGCAGTTAAACTATGGTAATACAAATGGCAGTATCTGTACTGTTTTTTGAGCCTCCTGAAAAATGGAAAAAAATTACTTACTTTGGTTTCAGTAATTGACGATTTATTTTTAGAATGATATAAAAGACTAGTAATTAATTGAAGTGCTTGCAACACTGTAACTTACCACTGGGATATGTCATCTCAAAATAATTTGAGATCGCCTTGTGGTTTACCAGGAAAAATATGTCAGTTGGAGAATTTAATGTCGTGCCGGCATGTTGCCATGGTAGCTCATTTGGTTAGAACAACCGGACGGAGATTGAAAGATCTGTGGTTCAAATCCCGGCTAAGGCATTGGATTTTTCACTCAGATTTTAACTTTCCAACGATATAAAAACACGGTCACAAGCTCACGTAACAGCACGATGTTAAAAATCATTACCAAACTCAAGTCAGAGCTGGCCACGAAATACCCTATTACATACACAACACTGGAAAAGTGTACTTTACGTAGATAGTATAGGCTAATTTAACTCTTAACCGGAGTTGTGTTTTGTGATACCAGGAAAACTGGACGTCCCTGAGTTTCTTTAACACTTTCTTCCTATCTACATACTTTTGCGCGGCTTTCCTATGGTCAAGGTTAAGTTAAGGCTAACCCATTAGTGGTATTGTGACTACTTTTACTTTCCCTACCACGTACGTCATAGGTAGACAAGGTATTGCATTTCACCCAAAAATTAGATACCGAGATTTCACCGGAAATAAATTTTTGAAGCCCCTTGAATTAAAAAAAAAAATTGAAAAAGGTTTGTATATATGTGTATGTATGAACAACACGGCTCAAAAACGAAAATTCGGATCCACACCTAACTTGTTATTTAGGTTCAGTAGCTTCCAAAGTTGCGACACAAAGATTTTCAAGAAAATCCCCATAACAACTACCTTCACATGGAAGATTTTTCCAAAATCTTTGATTTTCTAAAACATAGATCTAAGACTTTTATTAAAATATCACACCTTTAAGACGTTTACATCACAAATAAAATATATATCTTGAATTTTAAAGCAATAGCTTGTGAAGTCCTCTTCATTCGGAAGGAATTTTGTATAATCTTGTATAACTGGTAAACGTTAAGCGATAGACGAAGACATACAGCATAAGTAATGTAGATCTCTTTAAGACACACAATTTATTTCAAATAACTTTTTTTTAACATCAGCCGTTTCCGAGATAACCGTTATTAATAGTTCGAATCATTTTAGCCATTTTTATCAAGTCCTGTCGATTTTCAATTGTTTCTTGCGATGTTATGGAAAGAGTTTTAAGGACAGCGTATAGCATCCAGCTCTGAAACATTTGACTATCGCTGTTCTCTTTGTATCTATAATGAAATATGTTATTCAGCTATTTCCGGAAACGTTTATCTGGATTAAAATGAAGTAGATAGGAAGATAAACTTTTGTAAAAATAATGTATATACCCACTAATAAGATATAGAGGTAGAGAAGGTCATGTGAATAGAACACATCGTATTTCTTTACAATAATAGTAAAAAACGTTGAATAGTATCCTTTCTGACAACACAAATTCCTTGAATTTTTCACTGTTAATGTTGAATGTTTACGAAGGTTTCCACGGCCGGTGTCCATTATTGTTATGGGCTCTTCCTGTACAGGCCGCGTCATAAATGCGTTGGTTGCCGACGTTTCGCAGGTCACGTGGCCTGCTTCTACTTGGGCTATGTGCGAAGAAATCAGCTGTGTATCTTAATTTATACTGGTTTTGCTCCACCCACAATAATTTGTATTGGTGATGGAAGGGCCAGTGAATGTGCTATAGTCGGTGTCATGGCCGCTGGAAATAAATATTCTATGAGATTTTTGAACATAATTGGGGTAAATTCTTATATAATACATTCATCATTCAAAGACTTCAAGTCTATTTCTCGCTATGAGTTTCTAAAATCAAGGTAGACAACTTACACATCCTTTTCCAAAAGAGCGACTTCCAAAAGAACTAAGAATGACCATTTCCAGTATTTTCAAGAAATCCCCACTCGAAAAGAAAACCATGATCTATATGTTCTCTTTACAGTGAAAAAATTCTCATGACCTTCTCTACCCTTTATTATTTATTAGTGGATATACAGATTATTCTTACGACAGTTTATTTTTCTATTTACTTTATTTTAATCCAGATAAACTTTTGCAGATATAGCTACACTACACATTTTGTTAGGACACAAAGCGAACACCGATAGTCAAATGTTTAAGAACTGGACGCTATACGCTGGCCTTAAAATCCGTACTGTTTCCATGCAATCGAGAAAGAACTGAAAATTTATGGGGCTTAAAAAGAGTGACAAAGTGTTGAACAAATCGAACCATTAATAACAATATCTTGGAAACGGCTGTCACAAAAATGTTACTTTTTAATAAATGTGCGTTATAAAGAGGTCTACATTTTTATGTGGTACGTTTTCGTCTATCGCCTAACGTTTATCAGTTATACAAGATTATACAAAATCCCTTCCGAATGAAGAGAACTTCACAGGTGATTCCTCGAAAGTTCAAGATATACATTTTGTTTGTCATGTGAATACTTTTAATCAAAGTCGTTGAAGCCATTTTTTAGAAAATAAACATTTTCGAAAAGTGTTTCATGTAAAGGGTCATTTGGTGTGGGGAATTTTGTTGAAACTCTTCATGTCATATCTTAGGAGGATATTGAAATAAATACCAAGTTTGGTTGGAAAGGTAGAATCAGACGACTGAAGAATTTATTGCCATCGCTGGGATTTGAACCACGAAACTTCCGGTTTCCGTCCGTTTGCTCTAACCACTGAGCTAACATGACAACATTCTGGTACGACATTAAATTCCCGAACTGAATCGCATTTTTTCCGGTAATCCACAAGGTGATCTCAAATTGTATTGAGATGGTAATATCCCGACATGGCATTGATTTTTCAGTCGTCTGATTCTATCTTTCCAAGCTTGCCCAACACATGGTTTATGTGGAAGAACAATTAATAGCAAGTTTGGTGTTTATCCCACTTTTCGCTTTTGAATTATACTCTTCACAGACGACAGACACACAGACACTCACACGGACATTATTTGGATTCAGGGTGCCTCAAAGCATGAATTTCCGGTGAAATGCAGTATGGAACTTTTGGATACAATGCAATACTTCTCCTACTTTCTATATGTAGTATAAAAAGTGAAAATGAGAAATACATACTGTTCAAGGTTATACTTGCATGGAGAATCAATAAATAAAACTCAAGAATATATGTATGTGTTGAAAGAAATTCATTCCGAACGAAAGATAAAAGTGCACAAACTAAATTAGTAAAAACACACTTGTTCGACTTTATAACGGCCAAATAAGGACCCTATTGATCGGTTGCAGCACATATTACTGTGTACTTACATAGCGCAGGAAAGTGACTAGTTTTCCTTTAAAAATTTTCCATATGTTGCCTAATCTGGACCGCAGGTTTCTGGTTTCTCCGATCGAATTTCCAGCGCTATGTTGGTGGATTAGATTGGATTGACGATTGAGGGACTCGTCACCGATCCAGAGTGGATATTGTACCCACGCCTAACGAGGAGACGTCTTTGGGACGAGAGGAGACACCGGGCGACCGGAACCCAGAGCGACGGTGCAGGAGTGACAGGTTTCCTAAGTTTCCAGATAGAGGCTCTCCAGCAGACGGACAGGCAGACCGGGGTCCCCATCCCCAATGGGACAGCCAGCCGAAAGTCACCAAGAGCATCCTTTTCCTCTGCTACGCTGCACCGAAACACCATCACTGACACTTCCGACCCTGAAAGATGGATGAAATGAAGAATGGAACGAAATGGAGGCCCAGAAAATTCGAGGAATGAAAGAAACCACTCTAGCATTCGCCTTACGACCTGGGAAAACCTCCGAAAAAATCCAGAGGCTCGATCTCCTGAATGAGGGCTACAGACGTAACCCATGAGCCATTCCGCTCAGTGCGCTAGTTGGTACACCTAGTTTATGCCACAACCAATCAATAGTATTCCTTGGTAAATGATTGTTCTCTGTGATTGTTCTCAAGGTTGGAACTGTAGAATCATACTGAAAAATCCAATGCCCTACACAGAATTTGAACCACGGAACTACTAGTTACCGCCGCCTACGCCACGTACATATAAATTTGCAACAGATTTTGTTTCATATGGTATTTTGAAACTACGTTTCTGTGCTCTTCACCACATTCCGCATCCTTGGTCTTTGCCTTTGATACCAACCATACAAATACTTGAAACTCATATCCGATATCCACCTGATTTATTGAAACTCCTAGAAGATAGTCATCACTTGTTTTAAACTCTAGGCTTGAAATGTTAAACCCGGTATGCCGTCATGAATTTGCAGGTACAAACCTATCCGGTATCAGACGTCCTTGTTGTAACATTAAATTTAACAAGATGAATTCTATGTATTCATTCGAGTTGCGATCGTTATATTCCGAGACTCTTTTGACAGCTTTTATTGCTAGCGCAGCAATGACGATTTCCAATTCACAATGGAGCGACACTGACGATGCGACATGAGCGACACGCGACAGGATATTGCTCCTTAAAATCTATAATTCACAATGAATGTAAGGCGACATAACTTGATACTACCGTGCGAATTTCTCGCTAAGATACACATCTTTTCATTGTATTTTTGTATGCACTCGAAATGAATTCATAAAAATTGGGATAGTTTAATATTTCTACTCAAATAGAATGCAAATCCGAGGAATTTGATACCATGTTAAGCTGAGAAAAATAAATCTATACCGTCAATGTCATCGTCGTTTTTAACACTCCCCATATAGCATATGACCTTCGGGGATACCTCATTCCACCAAGCGATGACTAGACTCATTTATAAGGTGGAGGCATCGTTGCCTCCGATGGTAAGGTGATGATAAAGATGACGGTGGAATGAGAGGACCTACAGCTTTTCGGTGGGCTCCGAACTACGTCGAGCTTTGGGGATAGCTTACATAAGCAAATTAGAGGTGAAAGCCTGGATAGATTCGACTTTAAATCACTACCCCAGAGCCAGAAATCGTACTCCTGACCCTCAGTATGGGAGCCGGAAAGGAAACCACTGCGCTACCCCCCTTAATGTTAAATCTGCCGAATTAATGACCTGTTTATCTCAAAGCTATTTCACTTAGACCAACATTTTTCCAGGGTGTAGATGAGTGCCTTCTAAGTTCGCTGATCTATTTATATCCCATAAGTTTGTTTATTAAGTAAGACTTATCAGCAATTATTTAAAAAAATAAACAGCCATGTTATTAACTCCAAAGTATATCCATAGCAGCACTTATGGAAACAGGTTGTTTTTATCATTTATAATCCTAAAATTTAATTTAGTTATCTTCAGTAGTTTGAGAAAACAGTCATATGTACCAAAAGATGTCATTCATAGAAAAAGTTGTTCAAAGCAAAAATGGAGAAACTAAGCTCATATATATATATATATATATATATATATATATATATATATATATATATATGAAACAGAAGAACATCTTTGGTTTGAGCGTAGAAAATCTGTCACGCTTAATAACAGTACTAAATTGAAGAGCTAAACTTCCGTAAGAGATGGGATAAAGTTTACTTCTCCACTTCAAAGTATGTAGGGGACATTCCATTTCAAATCGCGCGAAATAGAAGGAAAATCCACGTTGTATTTGTGTTTGTAGACAAGCCCCTTATAATGCTTTAAACAAGTTCTTAAAATTTTGAACATCATAGTTTTGAAATTAAATTTGTTCAAATTTATATCATCCTAAAATTTCCAAGTTCAAGCTGTTATAACTTTTAAACAAGTAAATCTAATTATTTAAATCGAGCTTTATTCTGATTTTCTAAAGTTTAATTTCATACTGATAAGTAAACAATTTGTTCTTATTTATAAGTAAAGAAACTTCTATTTTTCAGGTGTAGGTGGTTACGGATTAAAGAAAATAATGTTATTATATATGGTAAGGTTATGTATGGTAAACACAATCAAACATATATATTACTGTAATGATTACTGATAAGGTTTCGTCTAAAATAATTAAAAAAGGCAAATGGCGTTATGCGCTCATGGTCGCTCTCGTACGTTTGTTCTGAACTGAAGGCCAAGCAAGCTGCTGTGCATAGTTAAGGAGAACGCTTACTAAGCATTATGCGGTGCTGAGTATTTCACAGAACGCTTGGTGATCACCGTGCATCAACTACATAAATACCTGCGTTTGTCCACTTTTTGAGTTATAACTGCGAATATCCAAACATAACCACTTTACCAACATTGCGACTTCTCTTAATGGCACTATGGATTATTCTCATTCTAATACTTTAACTTTATAAAGCCCCGGAGACGCTTAAAGTAAGTAAAAACTGTATACAGATGTTTGTGAATATTGTAAAATTAATTAGCATATGATGTAATGAAATGCGGACTTTTATCCCCAAAATGGCAAAAAAAATATTCTGAAATAAAGCGTTCCGGAGCTATGCACATTCAAAGCGGGTCTAAATGAATTGATACGATGTATTTATTGTTCAATAAGGTGATAACCGTTGGGTTTTAGATGACAATATTTGAAAACTATGGTTCCCTTGGCACCCCTTATTAATCGGAAAAATTACAACGCTAACAAAAAATGGGAGGTTTTTGCCGTTCGATTTCACATGGAATGTCCCGTAGGAATTATTTTTTTTTCTGTAAAATGGTGCAAAATTCACAGTATAAATGGTGGATAAAATATATCTAACACATGATATTTAAAATTTAATGATTGTGCCTAAAATAATAAAACCTATTAAAGAATAAATTGTAATTTATATGTCCGTATGGAAAGCTATAAGTATTATTTTTTGTTAATTTTCGCCATTTATTCTATCTTTAACAAGCATACATGAATTCTGTGAGTCACCATATAACGTGGTTAAAGTTAACTGCAATTTAAATTTTGTCACGCGGATTTTATCGCCTTAAGTTGAACTTCTATTGGCAATCTTAATGTCGTGTCGCTAGTGTCGCTGCATACCGGCTGTCTTGAGATAACCCACAAAGATTCTTAATATTATTTTCATTGAGATATGCTTTTGTAACCTTATACATCCTCGCATTTGCGATCTCCGATGGACTGGAAACTGTAGCAAGAACCAATATGAAATTCTGTGTGAAACTCGAGAAATCAGGAACCCAAAGCCATGAATTGTTAGAGTATGAAATGAAGGAGTAGGCCGGACGGGGTTTGTGTATGATATTTGCACGTCAAAAATACGTCACTGAAGGACTACAGAGGTCAGGCCGAACATTCAAGTGCAATACTTCGGAAAATGCGATAAAATGTCGATAAATTCGAGATTGTTCACCACGAATTTTTCCCGTGGGTCAGGCTGTGAATGTTGCTATGGTATTTTAAGACATCTGAAGGACATTCGCAAGCACCAGAGCTCTGAACAGAGAAAAATGGTTTCCATAATGACAACGCATACAGAACTCTCATGAATCGTCAGGTTTCGCCACCTGCTACTTTTTCCTCCAAAGATGAGGGAAAAGCTAAAGATCTCCATTATTCATTCACTGCGTACTTTCATGTTGGAGAAAAATGTCGGAAAAAGGCGGTTCGAGATGATAAGCAAACACTGGTATTGAATTAATAGGACAAAGTTGGAAAGGAGAATCAGACGACTGAAAAATTCAGTGCCATTGCCGGGATTTGAACCAAGGATCTTCCGGTTTCCCCCCGGTTGCTCTAACCAACTGAGCTACCATGGCAACATGCTGGGAGGTCACTAAATTCTCCAGCTGATTTATCATTTTTTCCGGTAAATCACAAGGAAACCGGGAGATCGGTGGTTCAAATCCCAGCTATGGCATTCAATTTTTCAGTCGTCTGCTTGTACCTCTCCAAACGTTGACGTTGTTTTAAAGTTCAATAGTTTTAAAATGTCTACTCTTTTATTCCCATAGTGATCAGACTCTATTAAGGTTGGATACACACACAAGAATGCGTCGGGGAAGGCCACTGCGGATACAGACAGACAAATATTATACGGCCTTTTTCTTTTATTCTCGCTCGCAATGCCCTGACAGCAGTGACTCAGAGAAGTGCTACTGCGCAATCTGCAATCACTCGCTTTTGAGTATGCTTCCTACTATAGCCTTCCGTTTGAGGAATACTTTCTTATTTTTCAGCCTTATGCTGCTGCATTTTTTTATGCTAAAATAAATTGTAACGTACGGGGGATGTTCAGAAAATAAGGTTAGAAAGCCTGCTGTGAAACGTGTACATTACATTGATAGTCAATACAGCCAACTGATAGCACATACATTAGGTTACTTTTCGACATAGTCCCCATATCGGTTTAGGCACTTCTCGCTTCATGGATGAGTTTGAATATTCCCTCCTGGTAAGAATTCTGTCCTTGCGTGTTGAGTCACATTGTCTCGAACTATTTCACCTCTTCGTCTGAAGCGAAATTCGGCCTCCTAGGCGCTCCTTTAAGTGAGGAATAAGATGAAAGTCGCTTGGAGCGAGGTCCGGGCTGTAGGAAGGATGGTCGATGATGTCCCAGCGAAACTACTTCAACAGCGTGGTCGTCTTCTGGGCTGTACGAGGTCGTAGGTTGTCGTAAAGGAAGATGGCGCCCTCGGTGGGAAATCCTAGCCGTGTCCTCCTGATTTCTCCGCGCAATCGAGTCAAGATCTCGCAGTATTGGTCAGCAGTCATTGTGTGCCCTCTTTCCAAAAACTCATCTTAAACTTCTTTTTTGAATTTGGAGAGCAGAGGTGCTTCACTCCATTGACGACCGCTTACTACTGGGTGTAGTGGTGGATACATGTTTCATCAGCCTTGACAATGTGGTGAAGAAAACTGTTCCCTTCCGTGGGGAACCGTTGCAAAAGTTGTAGAGCTTCTCCTTGTGTTGGTTGGACAGATTTCGTCGAACCCATCGGGAACAAACTTTCCGGTACTGCAGAATATCGTGAACAATGTGACGAACGCTTCCGAATGACATTCCCAATTCTACCGTCATATGTCTTAAAGTGATCCTCTTGTTCTTTTGAATCAGCTCCTCCAGCGAGCTGTGTTCAAATCAGTCGGTCACTGCGATCCTTGTCGGTGACGTTTTCTCTACCGTCCGCAAACTTTTGAACACCATTCTGCGACATGCTGACGAGATTTTACAGTCTCTCCATAAACCTCTACCAGCTGCCGGTGAATGTCAGCCACAGTTAGAAGTGTCGCTAACAGAAATCGGATAACGAAGCCGATTTCTTCGCGAGAGCAGTTTTCCAAACGGGTTGCCATTTCTGTTTAGCTACAACAAGCGCCGTATATGGCGGGTGGCTGAAACTCTGCACAGCTACCAACTGCATGTATTAGAATTACCACACACTACTAATTTCTCTAACACGGACGAAACTCCAGGAGTATCGGCCTTGAAAATTTAGTTTCTGATCACCACTCGTATAAAAATCTTTAGTTGGTAACTAGATTTCTGTTGTAACATTTTGCATGTATTATTCCTTTATCAAATTCTCCACAAATTCAATTCAATTCAATTATTTATTGTTCATACAACTTTTGTTACAAGCCTAGAGCATAGTGAAAATGTAATACATGTAACATACAAGATATTAAAAAAACATACAAATAAAATTAAAAAGGTAATATTTATACGCTATGTGCAATTTATTTTAATTTAATAGCTCTTCTAGTCTGTATGGGCACATTTCAATCAGATACCTTTTTTGCTGTTTAGCAAAAGAGTTTTTTCCTGAATGATCTTTTATACTTTTTTTAGGGCATTAAATAGTATCATTCCCATTATAATGGGATCATTTTTTGTTGAATCCTTGTTTATGTGTAATCTATGTTAATTTATGCTCCTCTGGTGTTCTACGAGTAAATTTTTGTATTTTGAATAAGTAGTTTGTTTTGAGTCAAAATAATTGCATTATATACATAAATAGCAATAATTGTTAGTATTTTATTCTTTTTAGATGTTCGTTTACATGTATCCGTAGATTTTAGCTGATAAATACAACGTATGCATATTTTCTGTAATAATAATAACCTATTTAATTTTTTAATCCCACACCCCCCAAATTTCAATGGGCGTATACTAATCCATAGAATATGGGTCTAAGTTGTTCTACATTAAGATAGTTTGAAAAGTATTTTAATAAATATATGTTTCTTGTAATTTTTTTACCCATTTAATTTACATTATTTTCATATGTTAGGTGTTCATCAAGGTATATATATCGTCGTCCTCCCTGGACTAGAGGTACCTTGCTAGCCTCTAGTTCCCAATGTCAAGGGTTCAAATCCGGCGAGGGCGATGGATTTTTTCAGGCGTAAAAATCCTTAGCATGGGTTCCTTCGGAAGGGAAGTAAAGCCGGTGGTCCCGTGTCGTAGATTTACGGCACGTAAAAGAACCTCAAGGCTGATAAAGAGGCCTCTGAGCAAAATTACCAGTCTTTCACGCCCAATATGGAATGGGTCGCTAAGAACCATAGTAGTTAAAGAGCGTCACAGATTTTCACTGATAATCCCCTGGCGCAGCTATCGCCATGAACACTTACTTTTAATTTTTGCTTACCTGTCGAGATGTTTTCCCTTTTAACACTTCCCGGTGTGGTGTTTACATCCAAATCTTCTTCTTTCAGGCTAAGGAACAGTTCATATTGATTTGCATTTGATGTATCGTTACATGTGGTGATACATTCATTACTTATATGACTCCCAGTATCTGAGTTTACACCGCTATTTTGCAATAATCGTTTTTTGCTACTAGATAAGATATCACGCTGTACATCAAGCTACCAAGGTTTCCAGATCCTTGTCTATTCATGTGAAGACCATCTCTCCCTAAGTTCCACTTATTTAACCATAAGTTCCCATCTACAAAAATACAATCGTTTTGTTTGCACACCCAGTCGAGTGTAGGGTTTACAACACTTATACATTCAGAGTCCTTATCCCTACGATACAGGATTCCACTAACACACAATTCTGCCCTTGGGAATTGTACTTTTACCTTTTTCACTAAACTTTCCATTTTGTTCATGATTTCTGCTGGGGAAGTTGACAAATGAAGATCATTAGTACCTACATGTAATATTACGGCATCTGGGTCATCTTCATTTTCCAACAATTTTCTCTCTAATTGCTGGATCTTGATCCCTGGGTAGCAATATACCTGGGTGTCTTTTGTCCAAGTATTCCACTACATGACGAATCAGTGAATCCCCTAACACTATAGTAGGTCTCTTCACATACCATTTACTTTGTTCACTTGTTGATTTTTCCGAGCAGCTGCTGTAACTTCTTTCTTCTACTTCCGTTGTAGACTTTTTGTATTTCTTCGCAAAAGGTTAGAGTGCGAATTTAAAGTGAGGTTAGGTTGGCTGTTTGGAGTCGAGTTGATTGATTTTTGCTCCAGTATTTGGAATTTATTCTGGAGAGGGATAGAGCTATTTTCTAGAACTTAAGCCTTTTCTTTGTTTATGCGTCGGTCACTGTTTTCCCGTACAGTAGTCCAACAGTCAACTGTATTTACGCTTTGATTCTGTTCCCGATTTTGGCTTCTTCGTCGCTTTGGTTAATCTTGTTGATTAATAGGTAATTTTCTTCCCTTAATCGTTGTATCTCAGCACGCATCTTGAATCTTTCAGCCAAAGCTTCATCCAAGTCCTTTTTTAGAATTTCAATGTACTAGTACTTTCAATAGTACATCGTAGGTGGTCATTACATATATTTCCCAACTGTTTAGCATTACTTAGGATTTCTACGCTGTCCACATTTCCACTATTTCCGCACTCAATATTTCACTATTACACTTACTGAACATGGTATTTTCAGACGTATTTTTTCATTTACACTGTTTTTTGTATCGGCAACTTCACCAGCTTCTTGACCTGCCGCCATGTTGTTAGCTAAGTAATCTACGAGTATCTTTCAAAACTTAAGAATTCCATTAACACTCTCTTTTGTTTAACAATGATTATTTAAAACGGTACTCTCTGATGAAGAGAAGGACTCGGGAGTTTATAAAGGTATTTGCACAATGTAATACGCAACTGAACTATGAATCATCAACATCTGCTTGTATTTTGTTGCAGGTAAGAAACACCTCGACTTACAAGCATTAATGTGAAAGCAGTCACCAGGGTGTACACTAGGTCTCCGAGGTAAATCTTAAAGGTAGGAGTGTTTATTCTATTAAATTTCTAATTTTTCTGTATCAAAGTCTTAAACAAAAGATACGTTGTATCATAGCAACGAAATTTTTAAACTATGTATGGTATGTTACTTTACTATTTTTTAATACTTCCAATACAATGATTGCGGAGGGGAAGAAGACGATATTTCAAAATAATACACATGTGGTCTGCGGGTTCGAAACTCCCCACAATGGAGGAACATTTAATTGTGTTTGGCACCCCATTGATTCGTTTCGTTTTTTGCTGTGGTGAAAATGTGGACAAGCGTGGACTGGAAACTCTGTTACAACATGGCGCTGCAGAGAGCACGTGCGCTTATAGATGAAAAGCGACCAGTAAAATCCACATAAGTTCATTGAATACTTTGATTACTTTATTTTACAAAGTCCTTTTTGTTTAGTGTAATGTAAAACTACGCTTGAATTTGTAGTTTAATGGATTATAGCATAAAATAATTTAGGAAATACAGTGTGTTTCTTTCACACTGTGCATCCTAAAACAGATCACCGCCACCCATTCCCGTAGTTATGGTTACAACGATAATAAGCACATATCTTACCTATCATAAAAATGATGGAAATGTGCTTTCCTATCCACATATTTCTGGCATTTTTACTTTCTGTACTACCTATAGTAAGTAGGGGAAGTATTGTATTCCACCCAAAAATTCGATACCGGAATATCACCGGAAATATATGTTTTGAGGCCCCTGAATCCAAAAAAAAAATTTTTGGAAACATGTCCGTGTGTCTGTCTGTCTCTGTGAACAGCTTAACTCAGAAACGAACAGTTGGATAAACACCAAACTTGGTATTTAGGTTCAGTGTCTTCCAGACATGCGACACGAAGGTTTTCAAGAAAATCCCCCCACCCCAGATTACCCTTTACATGGAAAATTTTTCGAAAATTTTAATTTTCTCAAAAACGGCTTTAATGATTTTGATTAAAATATCAAAGATATTTATAAAAGATATTTTCATGGCAAATAAAATGTATATCTCCAATTTTCTGGAAATGTCTCCAAAAGAATTCTTCTTGTGAACAACTTTTGCATAACTGGTAAACCATAAGAGATAGACAAAATTTTACTACACAAAAAATTTAGATTGCATTAAAATACACAATTTATATCATATACATTTCTTTTGTTAGGTGAACCATTTTACAAGAGTAGAGAAATCAAGTGAGTGTAACACATCAGATTTTTAAAGCAAGTTTTCACTTAAACTCAAGCGTTCAGTATCTTAAGTTGAGCGAATTTCTTGTCTGATGTTTTGGTTTGTTGCATAAACTTAAGTTTTCAGCTGATCATCAAAGTCGGGGAAATCTGTGTAACTGGTTTTGCAAAATGTCATTCTTAATAGTCTTCTCCGAAGAAGCATGGTTCTGTTCCGTTGTAAAATAACAGATACTGAAGACAGACAAACCCGGTCTTTCACACGAGATTTCCTTGTAGTTTGCTGTAAATGCATGCAGAATAATAGTACCTACATTTTCTGAGCAAACAATAAATGCAGAGAGGTACAGGAATTACTTACACCGTTTGTTTCAACAACTGATCGACGTTGAATGTTAGTCTTGTTTCTTCCAACAAGACTTTTGCTACCGCACGCACAGCTGATGTGCAGGGAGAGGGGTTTTAGTAAGTAAACAATCAGGTTAGGAATGCGCCGAGGATTGGTGGCGAGGGAAGGTGGTAGCAACTGCGACCTTAAGGTGTTCTCTGTAAACAAATATGAAGGCATTACACCTGCTTTGAAAGAGGTAAATCAGATTAAGGAGTAGTATTAGAAGAAACAAATAAATTCATGTTTAGTTATTGGTAGTATGCAATTAATTTATGAAAGCTACTAAACAAGTATTTCAAAAGCTGTACAATTTTTAAAGCAATATCCGCTCTTATTAGTGTATAACACAGATCCTCGAAAAATTCTGATATGTAGTTTGGGGCTGAGGAGGTTGAAGGTCCACCTTCCTCATTGTTCCTTTCTAATAACGCCACATGTTCGTTGTGTTTCATTGAATTACAGTATTGTTTAACAGCTGTTTTAATCGTCTTTTGGACTCTGTTACATCTGATGGTTTCGCCATTTGTGCTAAAGTAATCCCTGCTGCCACATTCCGCCATAAATTATGCTAATTCTGATGTATAAATCCACTCATCATTGTGCTGTCCACCATATTAGTGTATAGCCGTGGATTTATGCACAATGAGCTCCTGCTCACTAAACATGAATTATGCGAGATGTTTTAACCAAAGAATTTCCTAATAAGTGTAGCCCCAAGAGAATCCATTGAATGGCAACCAACATTTCCGGATCTTACTTCCTAAGGATACACTGTATGTTTCCTGAGATGCCAGAAATAGAGAAGGATAGCATTATCGCATTTCCAACATCTCTAATGATAAGGTATGGGATTATCATCATTGTAATTGTAACTGTATGTGAGGCGGTTGCGCGGATATTATGTTTCGGCGGGAGTCGAAACTACAGCGGCAGGCGCACGAGCCGCCGTTCGGCCACAATGTGAAGGAAAATCACTGTATACAGGATTGGGTAAAGTGTATATAACTTTTCTTTGCTTTAGACACACAGTTCTCCACTGGTGTACATTATGCAACGAATAAATGGAACAAACCGGCTGTTGGGGAGGGGTGGAGTGTGTCCGTCACAGTACCTGACGTCACCTATACTCCGTGTGGTAACAGGATTGCACTTTTACTTATTAAAACCCCTCTGTCTGCTGATGGATCGTTAAGCGTAATTCAGGAATGGTTTTCTTAAGATAGGTAGTCAGTAAGCGATAACTTTCATTAACACTCTAGAGTTCAATAGCTGAAATTGAACAAATTTCTCGCCTGATGTTTTCATTAGTTCTTACAGTGTAAGGAGGCCGCAGTTTCAAAATTTAAGTGGAAGGTGAGGCAGTATTTTTAACAGTTAAATGATTTCAGTCTAATTGTATAATATAAAAAAGCCTTAAAGTAATATGTGTATAATATAATATATAAAATGTATGTGACAGTCATTGTATACTTAGTAATTATTGGAACAATAATGTAATGTTTACAACAGTTTATAAATAGCCAATCAACAACTAGAAAAACCTTAAGTTAAATAAAAGCATTCTAATGAAGTAAGATTAGCCAATCAGAGACTTGAAATAGTGGAAATATACGAATTTAGGCAGTAGACGCCAGATGCTAGAAAGCAACGTTCCAGAGCAGTTCGCTCGATACGTATTCAGTGTGAGACATAAACAAATTCATTACGGCGTGAATAATATAAGGTTTACATATTAAAAAGTGCAATTAATAAATAATCTCACAGCTCTACAGTAGGATATATCTACAAAGTGTTATTTAATCGTGTGAAAGATTAATAAAAGGAGTGAAGTAAAACTTATAATCTGTGTAAGCCTTCATTCTTTAGACGCATCACCCCCTGCCAAGAGATACGTGTTTCAAACAAATTACTACTGACGCAGCCGAGGCATACATATATCATATTCAAATAAAAATTAACTATTTAAAAAAAAAGTTTATTTTTAAACGTTGGGGCGAAGGTCACCGGAAAGTAAAATTGGGGCGAAGGCCACCGGAAACTTTGTATCGTACGTGGTAGCAGCTACTTCAAGTTTGGCTCTCCAACTGCAGAAAAACAATACAGCTACTTCAAATTGGCGCCCAAAGCGTGGTGCTAATAACGTAAAACAATACTTCTTTAAAGGAGACAATTTTAAATAGCACGCGTTGATAAAACACGAGCAGACATACGATGCAAAAACACCGGAAAACGCAGACGTTGCTGACACGTCGATTAGATATGAAACGAAGAGGTCGCTAGAAATAAAGTTATTGAAACATACCGTTAACGAGTTGCTAAGACACAAGACAAGCGGTTCACAGGTTAAGAGATAAATACGGGAGCAAACGTGTTAGATCTGTACGGAATAACAATGGTGCATAGTGCGAGCGTGTGTGCGAGGCGGCGTCAACACAGGAAGAAAGGTGACGGAAAATAAAGAGAAATAAAGTTCAACAGTCGAGTTACATATCTGAGAAAAGATCCATGTATCCTGAGATGGGAACTGAATATTAACTAAGATCCGAGACCAGTACTAATTCTATGACCTTCCATGATGCAGAGCTAACCCATATCGCATCCCGTTATAACCCTCACGCCGCATATTACCTCATACTTAATTAGTATACATATTTTTACGCACCCCTGCATATAAAATAAATGTAAACCTTATAAAGTTATTAATAACGCTGTTGTATGAAATAGGTTAGAGTCATAGAGCGAAAGCTTTCTGAAATTATAAGATTTGAAAGAAGAAAGTATTATATTTATTGCGGACACCACGTTTCCTAGTTTTAGGGAAGAAAATCTCACATTTTCTTCGAGACCTAGACTTGTTATAAATATTCTTATTTATTGGATTTTCATCACATCGTTAGGGTACATTGCTCTTGTACATGATATTAAGCTTATGGACAACTTTTAAGAAACAGAACTTCCTTTCCTCTGCACCATATTTTGTCAAATGAATTGGTTCACATAGTAAATGCAGTAACACCACAATGAGACTGTCCTCTCGTCTTGTGTCGTCCTCCGTGGACTAATAGTACCGTGCTAGCCTCTAGTTCCCAAGGTCGCGGGTTCAAACCGGCGGAGGGCGATGAATTTTTTCGGGCGTAAAAATCCTTAGCATGGCTTACTTCGGAAGGGAAGTAAAGCCGGTGGTCCCGTGTCGTAGATTTACGGCACGCAAAAGAACCTCAAGCCTGATAAAGAGGCCTCTGAGGAAAATTACCGGTCTTTCACGCCCAATATATAATGTGACGCTAAGAACCATAGTAGTTAAAGAGCGTCCAAAAATTTAAAAAAAAAAAAAAACTCGTGTCACATAGGTCGGCTGAAGGTGCGTCATTGCAAATATGGACAACCCTACTTAATGACAGCGAGGAAGCGTTGCTTAAAGAAATCTAAATTGGATCCAGGTAGACATTATTTTAATTTAAAGTTTCAAATCATTTTATTGGACTGCTATTGTTAATGGAGAAGCGCTAAATATCTATGTCACCTGGCGCCAAGAGAGGATCGCAAAGTCGGTTCAAAACACTTGAAGCAGAAAAATCGATTCTCTCATGTAATGAGGTTTCAAAAAGAGTAACTGAAGAAAAAGGTAAAAGGATTGGAATTTTTTGTGAATTGTTTTAAGAACATTAAAAAGTTATGTGTATTGTAAAGAAATATTTTGTCTTTCACAGTAAAAGTATTTTGAAACTCTTATTGAACATTGCATATGCATGTTGCGTCACCAGTCCTGCGCCGTGGTGCTGGTTTAGAGCGTAAAACTCTAGTATTTGGCCATGGAATACCCCTGGGTTCGATTCCGCACATGAGGGTGCGAATATTAAGTACTGGGCATAGGACTGGTACCCACCGAGCACCGTGAGGAAAGCAAGGAGCTACATGCGCAGCGATCCCGACCACGGAGGGCAACATTTTCGCTGGGCCCTGGGGGATACTGATGCTGGCCATATCACCTCCCCGTGTCGGTTGAATGAGTGCCCTCCTCTGCCGTGAGCACTTGGGCGTAAGGCCAGCAGTTGCCTCACGCCGACAGGTGGCAGGTCTAGGTCCTTTATGGGGTGTAGCGCTACAGTATTGTTGTTGTTATTATTATTATTATTATTATTATTATTTATTATTATTTTGCATCACCAGGTGAGCCAGATGCTGATGAGGATTTAGGAATGTTTTATAAAACGTTTTATTCTAACAACAAAAGTGGACTAGAGGAAAATAACTAATACAGTTTTTGGTACCAAAGACTTTTATTGTATGTGCTTTTTACGTCATTTTTACTTTCTCTACCACGTATAGTAAGTAGAGGAAATATTGTATTCCACCCAAAATCTCCGTGTCGGGAACCGGAAATACGTGCTTTTAGGAATTTTGTATAATCTTGTATAACTGGTAAACGTTAAGCGATAGACGAAAACGTACTAAAGCTCTACGTAGTTCTCTTTATAATGTACAACTTATTTCAAATAAATTTTTTTCTAGTATAAGCCATTTCTGAGATATTCATTATTAATGCTCCGAATTGTTCATTTCTTGGTTATTCCGGTAAGTCCTTTTAGTTGTTTGACGCGATTGCATGGAAATAGTATGAAATTTTAAGGCCAGCTTATAACGTCCAGTTCTTAAACATTTGACTAATCCTGTTCTCTTTTTATCTATAACGAAATTTGTAATTTAACTATTTCAGCAAATATTTATTTTGATTAAAATTAAGTATATATAAAAATAAGCTTTAGTAAGAATAGTTTGTATACTCACTAATAAGGCATAGAGCGTAGAGAAAGTCATGTGAATGTATTTCATCAGTTTTTTAAAATTTATTTCGAGCTCTCTTGAGAGTTTAAAAATGAATATCAACACCTGTTCCATCTTATGTATAGGGTACAAGGTGTAACACAAACAAAGCAGAATATTCCCATAGAAAAGTAATTAAATCTACACTGCATCTGTTTAAAGCCTTCTATTCTTAAGGGAGAATTAGCAATACATCATCACAAATGCTGCGTTACAACGTTAGGATTCTTAATATGTTTGCCCAAAGCTGAAATGTTGTAACAGCAGTTCGGCAAAAGTCCTGTATAAAAGTGATATCCGTTCCTTATTCCTGTTCCTTCCTTTAAGCATGTCTTATATTCCTTTCCTCCTTTTCGTTTTATTTCCTGTCATCATCCATCATTCAAAACACTAGTAGGCGCCTACAGATGCAACGATAGCACTGATCTTGGTTAGGTCCTGAACAAAAGTTTCGGAAGTTACAAGTAGAAGGCAAACCGAATATTTTTATTATTTTCTCTGCTACGTATAGAAAGTAGGGGAAGTATGCATTCCACCCAAAAATTCGATACCGAGATTTCACCTGAAATACATGTTTTGAGGCCTCCTAAATACAATGAAAGTATTTTTGGAAACATGTTCGTGTATGTGTCTGTTTGTGAACGGCGTAACTCAGAAACGAACAGTCAGATAAACACCAAACTTGGTATTTTGTTTACGTATCGTGCGGAGATACGACACAAAGGTTCTCAAAGAAATTCCCCAACCCAGATTACCCTTTACATGAAACATTTTTTGAAAATTTTAATTTTCTCAAAAATGGCTCTAACGATTATGATTAAAATATTATATATTTAAGATACTTTCATGACAAATAAAATGTATATCTTGAATTTCCTGGGAATGTCTCCAAAAGTATTCTTCATTGTCAACGACTTTTGCATAGCTGGTAAACCATAAGGGATAGACAAACTTTTACTACACAAAAAATGTAGATCACGTTAAAATACACAATTTATGTCATATATATTTTTTTTGAGCGAACCATTTTGGAGATATTGCTTGTTATTCTCTTAACTTTTCCAATACTTATACTTTTTCTGAAATGGGAATTCGCTATTCATTTTTTTTGTCCCGGTAATGCAAAGAAAATGGAATACTCTCATTGCAACCAGCTGTTAAAATATTTGACTATCGCTTAAAGCCTACCAATTCTCCTTGCATCTACTAGAAAATTAGCAATAAGATTAACATTTCGATATCTCGATTAACATATGCGTTTGTAAAGATAGTTTGTACAAGAGTAGAGAAAGTCATGTGAGCGTAACACATCAGTTTTTTTTTTTTGGCGTACCACCTAAGAATTCAGTATTGCACTTTTGAGAGCGCTTGAATCAATATGGTATATTTATAGAAGGTTCTGTGAGTGTGTATTTCTGTGACCAGTATAACTCAAAACAAATTTTGGATGAATACTAAACTTGGCATTTATGTTCAGTACTTTACAAAAATGCTACACGAAGATTTTAAAGCAAGCACCCCCACAACTTTCCATGACGTTAGTTTTGACTTTCACAGAAAGTTAACGGTTTCGATTAAAATGCCTTTTTTACATCACAATTAAAATGTGTATCTTCAATTTTCTGAGCATATCCTATAAGTCGGTTTCATTCGGAAAGCATTTTTATATCTTTTTTAATAACTGGTAACCATAAGAGAGAGACAAAAACTTAATACACAAAGAATTGAGAACTGTTTAAAATAATTTTTTCAAATAACTGTTTGTACTATGAGCCATTTCCAAGATATTCGTCATTATTTTTCAATACTTCGTGTTTTTTTGAAGTGCTGTCGCTATTCATTTGTTTCTCGTTATGCTATGAAAGCGCTTCGGTTTTCTGTAATCGTCTTATACCTTCAGCGAAATGTATGTTTATATTAATATTATAAAGAGAGAACATTTGTACCTGTGTGTGTTCATTTCATTACTACAGATAAAAAAGGATTTACAATGCCCTTGTTTTGTGTTCGCTGTATAATAAAATGCTGAAAAAATGAAAAACAGCCCTGGATCTTGATTACGAGCACATTGAAATTACAAAATAACATACTGGCGAAGAAGCCTTGAATTTTAGTTGAGAACAGAAAGTAGTTGCGGTTACTCGAAATAAGATGAATGTAAAATAAGACAAATGCCACAATATATCAGGTGGCCCACACAAGCCATCCTTAGTTGAAGTTATACCGGATAGCGCAGATGCCAAAAGGTTTGCCTAAGCAGAACTGCAAAGGGGACTCCATTCCGACAGGGAGGAGACAGCTAAATGAAAGATCAATGTTGGAAACCAACACTTTAACTGCTATTACTGGTCCCAGAGCTCATTCAGTAGAGAAACTGCCTGCTATATGAAATGTTTCAGGCTCAATTCAGGCTCAGGCTGGGCTTAAGAAGGATGTCTTTAACGAAAACATTTCACGGTATGCCCAGTCTGGTGTTTGAATGTGAGAATGTGTATGGGGAGAAGATGTTATCGGTTATTTAATAAGTATTTCGCTTATTAACAAGAATTCAGGATTGCCGCTTGACACAAACCTGAGTACGCGTATTCAGTCATTTAATTCCATGGCAGTTAATCACAATCAGTACAACTATATGGTACCAATTGGTGCCGCAAAGTTAACAGGATTAAACGAAACTCTATTTTTATTTTATTTCTGTACCATTAAATGTGCGTTAGAATTGAATTACTTTCTTTTAGTGCATTATTCATAATAAGTATGTGTAAAAACGCCCCCCGTAGTGCGCAGAAAACAGATGCCGCGTCTGAAAACGTTTAGAATACGGCCTTCGATCCTCAGCTGCATTTTGGTGCGTCTCCACACAGATCGTAACCATATCCGTGTGTTCATTATGATGAACGTTACTTTTTTGCCTGAATGATATAGCTCTAACTGCATTCAGGCAACCACGCGACGCTTATCAGTACGAAACTGCCACGTAAACAATTGCAGACATCAGCACTACCTCAGTAGAAACCTTTGCCTGCACTGCATCTTTGGCAACATTGATACGGCAACTTCTTTTGCACCTAAGTATACGGGAAACATAAAGCTGCAAAGAAGGGCTTGTTTGGTTACCTGGTGCATTTGTAGATGGTAACGATTTAGTAAAACAAAAGACAATCAAATCTGCTTATAAGGATACCTTTGTTTCCTTTGTACGTTATAATCAAGATCGTTGTCAGTTAAATATTGTATAAAGAGAGAAAGTTGTACAGGTAACTTTAGAACTCAGACAACCGACACTTTATAATTTACAACTTAGAATGTTTTATTTCTCGCTGGTAGCAGATAATGCGCCTTTTCCACAGATTTGGAAAAAAGTGCTTCCAAAACTTGGTGCTAAAATTTAGAAAAAAGACCAGAATTGCTTTCGAAGTGTGGGAAATCTACATATTCACCAGTTTCAACTCTATTTCGTGGTATATGTTAAACACTTTTATACTATGTAAAAACAATGTGGCTTTTATGTTAACTGTGGGGCCAAAGAGGAGTACAAATGTTGAAAATGTCACCTCCTGTGATTGTTTAAACATTACTCCACCATTCCAACCGATGATTTTTCTACCGCCAAAGAATATTTATTAACTATTCAGTATTTCCAGAACTTAGAAGATGTCAGAGGAGGTTTAAGGAAGTTGGACGTCCACCGATGTTCACATCATTCTGGGAATATCAGAGGATTTTTAATCCGTTATTAGGAATAGCCGTGGCTGTTTGAAATTACAATTATTACAAAGGAGGGGGATTACCCATAAAATTCTTCTAGATCATTGTAAAATAATTTCATAAAGAACGGAAATCGGGCAGCCAGCTAATGTGTAATAAAATGCTTCTTTTACTTACTTCATGTATTGGACATTTATGCCTGTAGTAATCTACATATCCTGTAGTGGTCATATCGGTGGTCTTTGGAATAGATTGCCTGTCGAAAATGGTGTTAACTCCTATACCGTTGTCATTGGATATCCGATTTTTCTTTGGATTTTATACATTAAGTTACACACACACATTCATACTTCTAGATTCTGGATAGGATAGGGAATAATCTTGGCTACAGAAAAATTCCCTTACAAATTATCCTTTACATGAAACATTTTTCGAAAATTTCAATTTTCTCAAAAACCGCTCTAACAATTTTGATTAAAATATCATATGCTTAAGATATTTTTATGACAAATAAAATGTGTGTCTCGAATTTTCTGGGAATGTCTCCAAAAGTATTCTTCATTGTGAACGACTTTTGCATAGCTGGTAAACCATAAGAGGTAGACAAACTTGTACTACACAAAAAATGTAGATCGCGTTAAAGTACACAATTTATGTCATATACATCTTTTTTTGTTGAGTGAAACATTTTCGAGATATTGCTTGTTATTCCCTTAAATTTTCCAATACTTATACATTTTCTCAAATGGGAATTCGTTATTCATTTGTTTTTGTCCCGGTAATGCAATGAGAATGGAATATTGCACACGGCAACCAGCTCTTAAAATATTTTACTATCGCTTAAAGCCTACCAATTCCCCTTGCATCTACAAGAAAATTAGCAATAAGGTTAACATCTCGATTAGCATGAAGCATATGGAGAATAAGCGTTTGTAAGAATAGCTTGTACAAAATTAGAGAAAGTCATGTAAGTGTAACACATGAGATTTTTTTTTCTTCATAGCCCAATGCGATAGCAAGCAATATTCTGGTCCATCTAGTCAGCAGCTCCCATAAAGATGTTGTATTTGGCGACTAGCCTTGTTCTTGAAATCATTACATTTCACTTCCGCTGCGAGGATATTTACGCACCACATGAAGAAATCATTGTTACTACTGAGTTATCCATCCTTCGGACATAAAGCAGTCCATCATGCTTCTCTAATGTTGTTGCAAAATGCCCACGATATTTTTAGAGAATGCTTGCTGGTTTTCCATCAGGCAACCTTTTGGGATTCTATTTTCTCTAATAGTACTTATGGTAGAATAGCCACAATACCTGATAAACGAGAAAAGCGGACACTAGAAAATAAATTTTCCATGAGGAAATTATAGTTTAGTTTCCTTTTCTCATCTGGAAGTTCATTATACAGTAAGAGGGACTTGCCGCTTTACCAAATAAATATCCGTAGTCAACATTAGATTGCACAAATAAAGCTTCGCCAAATATCCGCCCTTGATCTTCAGGCTCCATATATTATAGCCAAATCTAATGGGCTTACCACGGATGAACTGCTTGCACCCTAGACGGTCGAAATATTTGACCATATATTCAGCAAATGATAGTTGTTCCTTGGCTATGAAATTATCAGTACCTCTCCTTTTTAACTTTTCCATTATAGGCCGTATTTTCCATGCCTTATTATATGTCAATTCTGTCGTTGTCTGCAAAGTGCAAAAACCTACAGACTTGAAGAAATCTCTCTATTCTCATTGACTGCGAAACTACCAGATTCTTCATGTCGTCATTTGAATCCCAGAAGTGCTTTTTAGAAGGCAAATTAATGTAGCCACTAACATATATAATGACAACGAAGCAGCATATTTCTTCTGCTATTATCTTTGGGTTCATTATCCAAATAATGCATAGCGCCTGGTTTTCCTCTATACCTATTCTTTCGTTGTTTGGTAACCTCTTTTCAGCGTTAGCCAGTAATTGACGAGATGTCAGATAATCCGCCTTCATCCCCATTTCCAGAATCTTCATGTTCTACGTTTGATACTGGTGGCTCAGCAAGTGAAAGTTCTTTCCTGAAACAACATAACAAAATAAATGTAGGTACGTCTTACTGCGTATATCCGCCTAGCTTTGCTATATGGTAACAATGGGATTAGAAAGTCATAATTTCACCTGTTTTTCTCTGAATCACCTTGTAACTCCCAGCGAATATATGTTCCACTATACAAAGAATATACTACCATGAAATAATTCACATAATAACTCTAAGCATACGTTATAAAAATATAGTTGCTCGAAACGGATGTCCACTTGACATTCAGCGATAGCTGTTTTCAAACAATATGTACGTTATTATTGTGGCAAACACGACAATGATCAATATATTGTTGTAAATATGGTTTCTTTAAGGAGCGCTTGACAGTGGTGCCAAACCTCCAGTATTATGTTTGAAAGCCAAATAATAACTTTAAGAATGTATTACGTGCGACGACATACGGCAACGCTAGGCTTTAATGGGCTACTTCACAATATGTAAGAATTGCAAACAAAACTTTGAGATGTATAGAATACCTTGCAATAAATCGCTTGTCTCTTATCTCAAATCGTTTACGAGCTTGTGTCATTGTTTTCTTAGCAGGACTTTGTGGACACCTGTTTATCTAGGTTAACATAAAGTAGATAAAAATATAAGATTTTGTAAGAATAGTTTGTAAAACCTATATAATTTCTTTCATTAGGATTATTCAAAAAACAACTGCAAAATAATTAATATCATTCAAAATATTAAGCTCCTTGCCGTGACGTTATCACCACAAAATCACAAGCTTTAATACTGCTGATAATGCTCCAAAACTCAGGAGTGATTTTGGATCAATATTTAAATGTATTTTTGACGACGGATTTACTGCCTGAAATTATTATCAAGCTAAGAACCGACTGTACACAACCACAGTTCCAAATCTGTCTCTCCTTCTCTTTCTGCTTCCCTCTCTCTTTCTAAGAGGCTTAAATTGTACGGTACGTAAAGTAGGAAACTGACTTTAGCAAAGTGTTAGATGTGGTCTAACAGTAGTTATCTCAGACCTCTATGTTATTGAGGTGTTGGAAACTTTAGCAATTCCGTAACTATTTTTTTTTCTTATATGCCAGAGAGCACTTCAAAATTAAACTTTCTTTATGGACTTAATTTGATATAATGTTATTCTCACGGCAAGGAAAATTAAATCACTTCACTTTTATATGCATAATTTTAAATATTCTACGTTTAAGCATATTTCGTGGAGGAAAACATTGAGTATTGTTATTGAAAGTTATTGTCAATTAATAAAACATATTAAAACATTCACTGAGCAAGTTTTAACACTAGGACGCCCAGCCTTTCCCTTCCCTCACTAATGCCCAGAGGAGTCATTTTGACCCCTACTATATAACATTAACATTAATTTTATACATTATTATATCAAAATAGGTATTTGTATTCAATTATTATATTTTATTGATTTTGCGTGATTTATATACCAGTTGATACAGAATGGTGAGTAAAAATTGCAACAAAACACACATATATCAATTATTAAAAAATAAACAAATTTCTCTGAAATCCGTAAGACCCAAACAAGAGTAAACAAATGAGGGGATTTGCTTTGTCTTAAATGCATAGAAAAACGGAAGTATTCATGTTTACAGTAATTTTAGCTGGTTCATAGTTCTACACAACTGATACATTTGTATTCACTTTTCTTTGTGCATTTTCCACAAAGCATCTTCATACAAACAGTGCATTTGGAAATAGTTTTATTATAATTTAAACTGAGTCGTTACTTGTTAAGTGCATTATAATCTAGTTTTATTATACTTGCAAAATTAAAGAACACGACATTTACGATGTTTCTGTGCTATTTCGTCTTCATTTTCATCTCCATTCTTTTCATAATTGTTTGTGGTCCTCGAAGTGAGCGACTCTTCATATAGTCAGAGCGTAGTTCCCTTGCAAGTTGCTGAGAATCAGTATCATTACTATTAGATGGTTCATCTTCTCTAGTTGTCTGCGGTATAAACTCTTCTTCTGAGTCGTCAGAAAAAAGTTCACTACCATCTGAATCATTCTTCAGAACTCCTTGTAACTGTGAAAGTAGCTCATCTTCATGTAAATAAAGTTTCCGATACCTTACTATCATCTTTGTAACACTGATTCTTGCCAGGGAATGGTAAACAGAAGTACGTCTTAAGTGAGTTAGCTCATATCACAATATGAATAAACGTTAAGTATTACATCATAAAATAAAATTGCTTCAGTAAGGGAGTGCGTGAAATAAACTGATTTTGCAAGTAAATATGAAGTCCATTGTTGTCAATTCATACCACAATAATATGAACAAAAGTCAGTTATTACACCATAAAGTAAGATATTGGGGAGCGCATGAAATAAACGTAAGACATATACATAAACAAAATTGTAGTGTTATCTTAAAGATGTAATATGACCACTCTGGGCGTTAAAGGTAAAACCTGCGAAAAATCATAATCAGTTGTGCAAAATGCGCCATTTTTCAGTATAAATAAAATACATTCCAAATGAATAATACTCATTAAAGGATATGTTGCTCCAATCATTCCGTGAAACATAGCTATCACTTAAAACTAAAAAAGGGTCATTTTGACCCCTCTGGCCCTCTAGTGTTAACTCTTAAGTTATCAACACTGAATAATTGCTGTAAGATACATTTTCATTATGTTGCTATGCCTTGCAGACAGATAATAAGCTTTCATCTGCTACATGGATTCTATGTTATGTGCAAATAAAAGAAATCCAGCCACAAAGTCATAGCTTATTTTACTGAAGTCTATTAAATTCAGTTAAAATTCCTTGTTATATTTAAAGAAGCAGTTTTATCATTTGTAAGTTTCAGTTAATAATTGTGAAGTTAAATTTCCGCTTATTAGGATGATGGTGAACTTGCATGGAAATATTTGACCAACGACATAAAAGAATGACAACGTCTGAGAATGTTTGATATAAGTAAAAATGTAAGTAGTGTTTAAGTTTATGTAAACAATGTTGAAGCCGAAAGCAAGCAAATCATATCGAGTTCTTTTTCTGCGTCAATGTATGCATATAAATGTATTGTTGAAATAATTACAGAAGTTCTCCATCATTATGGTGTGCCACATTGTACGTATATCAGGTTAAACAATGAAACAAGAAAATTTTTATGAAATTATACAAGTAAGATGATAAATGATGATTATTTAAATTATAATTTTGGATACAGTGCAACATCGTGAGCCAGTTCATTATTGCATGCTTTTATTTTTAAATAAAATCTTAGTCACAGGATTGATGATAGGAGCTAGAGGGACAATATCCAAAAATCTACACAAGCTTTGGGTAGATTATGGCCTAGATAAACGCCTACTTTATCAAATATCAATCATGGGTATTAGAGGATCAATTTTCATCTTCAGAAATCATTTGTATTCAATATAATATCGATACACACTTTACAAATCATTGAAATTATTATATATTTATATATATTTATTTTAACTGCATAATAGGATTATTTTATACTACATCTCTGTCCCGAACAAATTCATTTGTATTTACATTTTAAGTCGATTTTCACTATTTCGATATGTTAACCATAAATTGTCATTATTATTGTCAATTTAAATTTAAAATTTTAATTGTATAGGTATACTTTGTCTATATGGCAGTCCTTAGTTGAGGGAAGCATTATAATAAAAATAATGGAAAGTAGAACCATCGAACCACGAAGAGAGGCGAAAATTATATATGTTACTTTTCCCCAGACTAGCCCACTGTTTCCAGGTTGTTGATAAAATATTTTGGAATAGTATAATGGGTTGTAAATATTAATCCAATCACTTCAATGATTTTAAAGGAATATTTATATTTTAAATAAGCTATTGTTGGCACAAACACTGACGGGTTTTATTGGTTCACTTCCACCGGTTGGGTTATATGTTTCTCAAACCTCACAGTAAGATGGAGTATATAACCCATAGTGTTGTCAGGTGGAATATCTATCATGCCAATCCTCCTAGTGCTGACGTTGGTCGCTAAACAGTGTATTTCTTTATAAACCTGAAATTGAATATTTCTAAGTTCTTCTGCAATCTTCGAGAGGATTCTATTCATTATTATAATCCAGCAAATTGTTCGTTCACATGCCAAAAAAATCTGAAATCGGAAGAAAAATATTTTGCCATGACAAAGAAATGTCGACGGTTCCTTAACGGAGGCAATTTACAATGTAAGACAGAAAAATTTAATGCTATAGACGGGGTTTAAACCATGGATCTCCCGGTTTCCGTCTGATTGCTCTAAACACCTGAGCTACCATGGTAACGTGCCGGTACGACGCTAAATTCCCCAATTGACTCGCATTTTTTCCGGTAAACCATAAGCAGATCTTCTGCGAAGGTTTATCTCGATTAATATGAAATAGAAAAAAAAAGTTTCTTATAACTAGTTTGTAGAAGGTGATAGAATTAAATGATAATAAGTAGAGAAATTCCTGTGAATATACTGAGACATTAGATTTTATTATAGTAAATATTAACCAATCTGTCATATGTATTAGTAATAGATATATTTACTCATTTGTGTCAATGTCTCCAATGTCACATTTATAAAGCTAAACAGGAGCAGAATTTCGTAATTTTAGGTATAATATTTCAGGTAACACCAATTTATTAAACTTAAAATTTTAATATTTGAGTAATTCATATTTGGAAAACACATATTTGGAGTTCTTTCCATTAATTTAATTGACCACACAACCAAAACACATGAATATCGGCTTTTTTATATTTGTAATGATCGAAGGGGACTCGCTACTACTCCAGGGAGGATACTATACCATACCATCACTAGGGGGCACCTCCGGAAGGGGGGAGGTGAGAGGAGACACCGGACGGCCGAAACCAGAAGTGTGGACTCAGCAATGACAAGGTCCCTACAGTTTCCAATTTGAGACTCCTCGACAGTCGGATAGGCAGATCGGGGACCTCTGTCCCAAACAGAGTGTCCAATTCCCGACAACCAGCCGAAAGCCGAGGTACGGAGAAAGTTCCACAGAGTATATACTTTTTCACTGCTACGCTGCACCGAAATACCATCGACAACACTTCCAAACCTGAAACAGATCTAACAGCGTAAATGATACATGGAACGAAATGGAGAAATAGGAAATTCGGCACCACCTTCAGTTAATGTTAATTTACAAAAATTGGGCTCAAATTTGTACCCCATTTTCAAAACATAATTTGTATGCATAATAATTCATTATAGAGCTCTGAAGCTTTGTAGTATCCATTGTTAACTTAGTTTAAATACGAGAAGTCAATAAGATTCGCACACTATTTTTAATATTTTGTAGGTTAGTATATCGGTTTTGTACACACGCACATCGACATGTTGTTCCTTTGTCTCCGCTTGTGGAATGTTTGACCATTATCACTCCAGTGAGTGTTGCATTGTTGCATAATAAGAACGGCTGCACTCCTCACCGTTTGCACCAAAAAGGAACAGCGTGCGTTATTCGTCATCTGAAGGTGCACCAGGAAACGAAATCCTTCGAAGACTTTTCGCACAATATGGGGCCAATGTTTACCCTGGCGAAATGTGTACGAATGGATTGAAAAGTTCAAAACTGGTTGGACAACTGTGAAGGACGAGGGAAGAGAAGGACATCCATACATATCCACTAGTGACGACAACAATGAGCAAGTCCATATCCTGATCCTGAGAACCGAAGATTAACTGTTGATGACACTACAGACCAAGAGGTGAAGGAAGGGGTGCATATATGGCTTGCTGCTCCGGCATCAGAAAGCTTGTGAATGATGGACCATGTGCATTGAGAAGCAAAGGAACTACTTTAAAATTGAAATAGTTGTAAGTTTCTATTATAGTTATAATAAATTTAAAAAAAATTGTGTGTAGATACTTATTGACTTATCCTGGTGTATTCTAAAAGCTTCATTATTTTTTTTTCAAATGATAAAGAAAGAAAAAAAGCTCTTACATATCTTACCCTTATGGGAGATTATTCACTATTATGTACAGAGGGCATGCCCATTACACGAGAAGTGGCTCTAGTGTTTACATTAATGCATGTAAATAAGATGACATTCAAAATTAGTTTCAGGTAACTTCACTTTATTTAATAGACTTTTTAATAATACCAATGTCCTTTCTTTTTAATCCTTTAAGAGATCAACGGAGAGCACTTCGCTGTTAAATCGTTTTATGGTCTCAATGAATTTTATGCCACCTCCAAGTACTTGATGTTGGTATACAATGTACTTGTTTTCGGCAAAAAACTGTCTATGGGAACCATAATGATTAAGACACATTTAAAACTCTTGCTTCCTCAGTTTAAAGAATACAAATCCGATGTATTACATTCACATGGCCTTTTCTACTCTCTCGCTTATTAGTGGGTATACAAATTACTCTTACGAAAGTTTAGTTTCCTATCTACTTCATTTTAATGGATATAAACCTTTCCGGAAATACCTGCATTCACATTTTGTTATAGATACAAAGTGAATAGCGATAGGCAAATGTTTCATAACTGGTCGCTATACGCTGGCCTTAAAATTCCATACTCTCTCCATGACATTGTGAGAATCAACTAAAAGTCGACAGGACTATAAAAGAAATTGGAACCAATAGTAACAGATATCTCAGAAATTGCTTATGCCGTAAAAAAGTTATTGTGAGTTTCAAGGAGAAGTTTCGTCTATCGTTTAACATTTACCAGTTTCACAAGATTATTAAAAACTCTTTCCGAATAAGGGACTTCACAGGCTATTCTCAGAAAATTCAAGATATACATTTTATTTGAGAGGGTCTCTACAGGGCCGCTATATTTTAATATATGATGTTTTAATAAAAATCGTTATAGCTATTTTTAGAAAAATTAAAAAAAATTTAAGTAGTGTTGATGTTGAAAAGATTCGTGTTGCATCCTTCAAAGCTACTGAACCTAAATACTAATCAGTATTTATCCGAAATTTTCTTTTTGAGTTATGCTGTTCAGAAACACACCTACATTTTTTTAAAAAATGTTTTTTTTTGTGAAGGGGGTGTCAAAACATGTATTTCCGTTGTAAATTTTGAGTGGAATGCAATACCTTCTCTACCTACTAGGTACGTGGTAGAGAAAGCAAAAATATTCACAACTGTTCTACTATATTTAAACTCTATTTATTCTAATAGTTGTAAAGTGTCCATAAATTGTGTTTTAAGTGCCATTAAATTCCCATCGCGTCTAAATGTATACTAAACATAGTTAAAAGAAACAGTGTATTTAAACAAAAGGAACATTAAGCTCCCCAAAGCCCATTAACAGTACGCAAGCGCGCAAACATACGCCAGTTCACACGTGTACACATTTTTCCCCCCAGCAGGATTTCGTGGTTTTATGTTTTAGAGAACATGTTTGCAGGACGGCCACAATCTGCGCAAATAAAAACACATCCCATACATTTGCTGTGGAGGATTAGTGCACCCACTCCCCATGCCAACCTGTTTGTTAACTGCTAGCCTCAGCGTATTGCAACTTGAAAAATAATCCTGTTTCCAGTGTGATTATATCTCTTCACCATACATGTCGAATGTTTATGCCGGTATGATAATCAGTGAGGGATTCTTCACCAGCCGTGTTAAGCCTCAATATGTCTGTGTGTTATTTACGTAAGCGGCGTTGAAATATAAATCAAAACAGTGCGATGGTGGTCGATCACTTTCGGATTGATGAAGTATAGGTTGGAGACAGAGCTTTCCTGCAATATAGATACGAGTGACTGGAAATTTGAACACACTCAATTGTATGTGGCACGCTCTTATGACTTTCTCTACCCCTCTAGAAACTATTCTTTGAAAAGGTTACTACTCTGTCTACTACATGTTAATCAACCAAGCGGGTATTTGTGGCCTGAAATCGGGAGTTCCCAGGTTCGTTTCCCAGCGACCACCCACTGTGACCCATGCGTTTTTTTCATGGGTTTCTTTCATATCCCGAATTTGTATATGCATATTTATTTCCATAATGCTATATAAAATTCTTACAATTCTTAATATGTTACTTTGAATTGCTATTTTTATTTCTTTCTTTTATCCATCATGCATTTTAACACTGTGGTTATTTATGCATGGTGGGTCATAACAAATTCATATTGCTTTATTTTTCTAAACCATTTTTCTCTTACTCTCCCCATATATTCTCCTATTCTTTTTATATCCCTCTCCTTTTGTATTTTCATTATCCTAACTTTTAATACTTCTTTGTTAACATTCTCCTATTCTTTAGGTAAAAACTGATCTCTCCACAACTTAGTTTCTTCACATTCAATTATATAATGCAAATCATTATCTGCCTCTCCACAAAGAGGACACCTATTCAAATTCGCTTCCTTCCTATCTCCCCTTAGCCTATATACACTTAATCTAGACCAGGCACACCCTTCTCTCACTAACCTATTACCTACATCCATATACTTCTCCCTTCCCCAGTCCACCTTTAATTGTCTATATCGTTCCAAACTTTTCTTTACTTCCAGACATTGAAATAATTCTTGTTTCTCTATATTTTCTACTCTGTTCCTCACTTCTTTCCAGAAACCTTTAACTAACCACTCTCTCTCTCCTCCCGTAAGTTACCCATTCATATTTCTTGTAAAATTCTCCTTATTCCTTGAGCCCAGTTCATCCCATCACTGGATTTTTCTTGTATTATTAAACATTGCCTTAAAATATTATGTTCGTCCAATGATTTCAATCTATGTCAATATTTAAGTATCGTTTGTACTGTCATGCCCTTGCTACCAACTATTCTCTGCTCCAACATTGCTGCTCCATTAGGTGATGAAATAGATAAACCTAACTTACATTTACAGAAAGATCTATGTACTTTATCAGTCGTCTCCCATTCTTTGTCACTTCCCCAAATCTCTGATTCATAGACCATTTTTGCTTCAAGTACATCTTTGTAAACCCTTTCCAACCATTTAATTTGCATATCTGCTATTTTCTTTAAGAATATTCTTAAAGCAGTCATTGCTAATCTTCCCTTAGCTAAGGCACTTATTTTGTGATCATTCCATCTCTCATTACTACTTACTCTCACTCCCAAATAATCAAACTTGTTTACTATCTGCAACTCTTCCCCTTCCACATATCACTTTTCCTCCTTATTCAATTTATAACTCTTTTTAAATACCGTTTTCTTTGATTTTTTAAAATTTATTCTTAACCCCCATTTCTTACAAAATGAATATTGTCCCTCCATTTCGTTCCATTAATCAGTTCATTCATCCCTCACCCGGTTTTGTTTTTAAAGATTGAAAGTGTCGGTGATGGTATTTCGGTGCAGAATGGCAGGATAAAAGGATGTTCTCTGCGAACTTCCTCTGTCCCTCGGGCTTCGCTGGGTTGTCGGGTAAAAGGTTCACCCCCTAAGGGGCTTGAACCCTGCGTGGGGCGGGGTCCAATCGGTCTGCATATCCGACTGCAGGGGCATCATGTTTTGGCATTGTAGGGTCCCAGTAATTTCGGTGTCATCACTTCTGGTTCCGGACGCCCTGTGCCGAATCTCCTCCGCCTCAAATCTAATCCACTCTTGTTAATCTAGATAAATTTATTTTAAATATTTACGTATTTGTTGTAGGTATAAGGAGGATGAAATATGCTCAAACAGTACTCCGATTTTTAAAATCGGCTCGCTGCGTGATGGTTTTGAAATCCCATACTCCTTGAATTACCACGATAAAAAATATCCTTTACATTCATATGAATATCGCTATCCTCCATCTCTTATTAGTGGGTATACAAATTATTCTTATTAAGTTTATTTTTCTATCAACCCCATTTTAATCGAGATAACCTTTCAGGAAAAAGCCTGCAATACACATTTCGTTATAGATACAAAGAGAACAGCGATAGTGAAATGTTTTAGAACTGGACGCTATATGCTGGCCTTAAAATTCCATACTCTTTCCATGAAATCGCAAGAAAACCGAAAATCAACAACACTTTAAAAGAATGGTAACTATTGAGCAATTCTAAGCATTAATAACGGATATCTCGGACATGGCTGATGCCAGTAAGAAATTATTTGAAATAAAATGTGTGTTTTAAAGAGATCTACATTTCTTGTGTAGTACGTTTTCGTCTATCGCTTAATAGCCTCCCTACGGTGTTCTGCCCCGGTTCTATTAACCGCTTTGTGATATTTACCTTTACCTTTAGTTGGGGTAAGTAGTAGGAAAAAGATAAATGTCGATTATTCTGTAAGCTTTATTAACTAATTCAGTAGGAAAGAAAGGAATAAAACTAAGAAAAGAATAACAATTACTGAAGAACAGCTTTTTTTGTATTCATCTGCACAAAATGTTAACAGATACAGAAGAAGCAATTACAAATCTGCCGTACCGCTGTACCAGCTTGAAATTTAAAATCGATATACAAGCATTCAGCGGTATGATGCTTTGTTTTAATTGGCTGGATTATACAGGACGAACGTCGCAAAATCCTTCATCTCTCTTGCGGTCAGTGAATTTCAATGACACTATTATAATCTAGTGGCTGCTGTAGGTATGAAATGGAAAGATAATTATGCTTGTGATGTTTATGAAACGGTTAATATACCTTAAGAATACCTTTTCATAAATATCACAATATATTCTGTCTTTGTATCCTGTCTCACAAATTCCTGAAGAAGAAAGATGAAATTTATTTAAAAAGTTGTATATTTTATTTGCTTATCCCTGAGAGTGGCCTTAGCCGAAGATATTTTCATTGTTCTCATTTGTTCGTTAGCTACATTTTTGTGAGCATTCTAAAGCCTGTTTATCTATTTCGATTTCTTGCATAGTAATCATAATAATACAGTCGCAAAGTCAGGACTAATTACTGGCCTTCACATATACATTCCATTTCTTCTGAATCCATTTACAATATTACTAAATATACAAGATGTATCATAATTAATAGCGCAAACTGAAACGGTTGAATGTATACGATAATAGAAGCAATAAAGTTCCAATAAACATGGGTTCGCAAACAAGCCGTATCGAGATATTATTGCGAATCTGTTGCTATGAGCCACCACTGACGTGAATTGCTTGATGTTCCCCTTGAGCAACGTTGGAGTATGTGTTACATGTATGACGGTGCACCGGCACATTTTTCTACTACTGTAAGAAAGCATCTAACGTGGAGATATCAGGAAGGGCCCAGGACTCGACCAGTGGAATCACTGACACAGCCCACCACGGTCTTCAAGGCCTCCTGTAAACCATACAGGCAGGAATAAAGGACATCTCTACACAACTGGCTGAGCTACGCCGTGCAACCTTCACACGTCTCTCGGCTGTGGAGGCCAAGCAGTGAACCTCGGCCGTAGTAATCATTGCACTCTCCAACCGCATCTCCCAGCTACAGGACGACTACGGGGTATTCACGTCTGTCCAGCGTAAGCTGGAACGTATCGAGTCCCACCTCGTCGAATCTTACACCGATGACAGCGACGACTAACCCACGCGACTGACTGCCCTTGGGGCCTCAGTCGTGGGGATTCGAGAGCTTCAAACAACCACCAACAACTCCATCAACCAGGACTTCACAGAACTTCACCAACACTTCAGTCACCTTCAGGAGGCTACAACCTCATCCGAAACTTCCTAGAATCCAATGTAATACCCACACCCCCCTCAATCCTCTTCCTATGCACCTAACTCCAACCGAAAATCCAGGCGCCACTAATCCTTACACTACCACCAGAAATTCCTACCATCCTCACCTTGACTTCCCTGCGGGGGCAGACTGGGTCAAGTCTGTCTCCCAGCACTCAATCCTTACTCCCCTGGTGACCGCACTGCAGACCAGTCACACCATCACCTCAGAATGCCGGGTGCCTTAGGCGGTACCGCTGCAAACCTTCTCCTTTCTTACTCTGGAGGAGGAGTTTTTAGCGGATATGCCAATTCGTTGGTGAGTCCCACACTCTCAGTTTCAACTCCCATCGGGGCTGGGGTTTGTGTTTAAATCATTTTCTCCTCCACTCAAAATAAAGAGATATGGTCCAAGATGGTTGGGTTGAGAAGGGCCTATGCCTTGGACTCTTCGATCACCTGATCTAAAACCTTTGGATTTTTCGTTATGGGTTACCTCAAACGTATAGTGTACAGTACTTCCTTTGATAACGTTGAAGTACTGGAGCAGAGAATTATATGTGCTTGTCAAGAATTCCGAGATGACCTGGGGGTGCTTGAAAGAAATCTAAACTCGCTGCAAGGACGACACTATGAATACCGCCTTTAACAGGGAAGAGTGTACAGTTTTAATAACATGTAACATACTAAAGGAGAATTGTATTCCTTATTAAGTTAAACTATGAGTGAATTTTGAGGCAACTTAGTATATGAAGTAGTTGTAACCTCAGGTATGGTAGATATGTTTCTTGGAATGTTGGCCCCACGTACGATACAAACTTTCCGGTGGCCTTCGTCCCAAGTTTAAATCAAATTTGTATTTTAATGTTTGTTTAAATATTATATGTATGCCTCGGGTGCGTCAGTAGTAATTTGTAGAAACACGTATCTCTTAGCGGGGCTTGGTGTGGCTAAAGAATAAGCCTTAGTAAATTACAATTGTTTACTTCACTCTTTTATTAACCCTTCACACGATTAAATAACACTTCACTGATATATCTTACTGTAGAGCTGTGAGATTATTGTTAATTGTACTTTTTAACACCTAAGTTTTATTTTTTATTCTCACCGTAATGAGTCTATTATGTCTCGCACTGAACACGTATAAAATCGAACTGCTCCGGAACACTGCCTTCTATCATCGGCGTGGGAACACTTGAATTTGCACATTTTACTCTATTTAAAGTCTCTGATTGGCTAATCCTACTCCAATAAAATACTTTTATTTAACTTTTAGATTTTCTAGTTGTTGATTGGCTATTTATAAACTGTTTTAAATAGTACATTATTGTTCCAAGAATTATTAGTGGCATTATTAAACTTTTTAATTTATTGTTGTCTCAAAGTTACCTCATTATTAGCAACTTTCAGCTTCTATTCTCACAGCTCCTACATTGTTAAATTACGTAATACATTCGCATAACATTATTAAACATGTACCTAATAATATAATCATAGTACAATGACTATTATATACTTTTCCCGTATTATTATTATTATTATTATTATTATTATTATTATTATTATACACATATTGCTTTAAGGCGGGCTGTTATTACATTTTATATTATATAATTAGACTGATATCATTTAAGAGTTAAAAGTACTGCCTCAAATAATTATTAAACGAAAAGTCTACTTTTCAACTTTATGTATACTAATTCGGACGATATTCCTTAATGAAGTCAGTGGCGACTTGTAATCACACATTCGCAATTATTTGCACATGGCTCGTTTGTGGAACCATGCTCGCTGGAACGTTTTTATTTCTACTACAGTATACTTTAAACCATTTCATTTTACGCTACTAATTATGGTACATCCTGTATATAAGAAATATGAAATAATTTCTAATGTGCTACATCCACATGACTTTGTCTACCTACAATGGTTTATTTGATATAAGCTTTACTGAAAAGTTTGGAACTATATAGAGAATTAAAGGTGGACTGGGGAAAGGAGAAGTATGTGGATGTAGGTAATAGATTAGTGAGAGAAGGATGGACCTGGTCTAGATTAAGTGCATATAGGCTAAGGGGAGATAGGAAGGGAGCGAATTTGAATAGGTGTCCTCTTTGTGGAGAGGCAGATAATGATTTGTATTATATAATTGAATGTGAAGAAACTAAGTTGTAGAGAGATCAGTTTTTACCTAAAGAATGGGAGAATGTTAACAAAGAAGTATTAAAAGTTAGGATAATGAAAATACAAAAGGAGAGGGATATAAAAAGAATAGGAGAATATATGGGGAGAGTAAGAGAAAAATGGTTTAGAAAAATAAAGCAATATGAATTTGTTATGACCCACCAGGCATAAATAACCACGGTGTTAAAATGCATGATGGAATAAAGAAAGAAAAAATAGCAACTCAAAGTAATGTATTAAAAATTGTAAGAATTTTGTATAGCATTATGGAAATAAATATACATAAATACATATAACTAATCTTAGGAACATTATTCTTTTGTTTACGTCATGTTGGTTGACATGGACGTTTGCAGAAACACTTTCATTACACATTTTGTTGTAGGTACAAGGCGAATACATGAAACCGATTCAATAGTCAGATGTTTAAAGCGGGTCGCTATATGCTGGCCTTGAAATTACATTGACATTGCGAGAAAGAACCGAAAATATAATATATATATCGGAAGTTAATACCACAAAAAGCTTTCGTTTTAAATAGATTTATAGCTTTTGTGTAATAAACATTTGTCTACTTCACATTCTGGTTTATCGCGGGCGCTCTCTGCTAGACCAATGTCTGCGCTGTGCAAGGAGAGTGGAGAATCACTTAGTGTAGTGTAGTGTAGTGTAGTGCATGCAGTAGTGGCGTGATAGGTACGGCAGAGCGCGGTGAATCGAGCAAGCAAACCGAAGTTGCAACCCTACCTGATAGTCCGTGGCTGGTTAAATATTTTATATGTCACTGATGAGCATGCAACATGTCTACTGTGTAATGTTATTACAGCAAAGAACCTGATGCTACATTCACATGATATTTTCTATCCTCTATCATTTATTATTGGGTACACAAATTATTCTTACTCAAGCTTATTTTTCTATCTATTACGTTTTAATCATTTATTATTGGGTACACAAATTATTCTTACTGAAGCTTATTTTTCTGTCTATTACATTTTAATACAAAAATAAAGTACAGCGGTAATCAAATGGACGCTATGCTAGCCTTAAAATTACATACAGTTCCCGTGCAGTTCGAGAAACAACTGAATGTTGAAACGACTTTAAGAGAATGACTAAGACATGAATAATTCGAACCTATGATAACCCATATCTCAGAAACGGCTTATGCTACAAAAAAGTTATTTTAAATAAATTGTGTGTTTTAAAGACATTACATTTTTTGTGTAGTACGTTTTCGCCTATCGCTTAACGTTTACCAGTTATTCAAGATTAAACAAAATTCCTTTCGAATGAAGCGGACTTCACAAGCTATTCACAGAAAATTGAAGATATACATTTTATTTTTCATGTAAATATTTTAATATATGCTATTTTAATTAAAATCGTTAGCTACTTTTAGAAAATAAAAATTTTCTAAAAATGTTGCACGTAAAGAAAGGGTAGTTTGGGTGAGGGATTTTGATTTTATTCAAAATCTTTGCTATCGTATCTTTGAAAGACATGGGAACCTAGATTTATAAAGGGCTGTTTATTTTGTAATGAGGAATAAGGAAACAAAATAAAAAATGTTGTTTCGCAATTACGAAACGTAACTTGGCCCTTAAATAACCATTCACCGGTGGTACAACCATTCATTGCGCTCTTCGTGCATAGCGATTCAGAATTTTTGTTGTTATTTACGTTGGTGTATGAACAATTGCCAAATACTTTATGCAAATATTGTTTAATGTTTTATGAGTAGTGAATAAAACAACATAAAAAGTGGGTTTTAATTTAAAAATGAAGACATTTCTTTCTAAATCGCTTAGTTTTGGAAATATTGTACAGTCTCAACTTAGGTGGTCCAACCTTATATATATTTATCGTTTGATTTTTATCCAAGACGTCTAAGGTGTCCATAAAATTGTAAGGCAGGCTCCATATTTTGAAAGTGAAATATTCTTGTATGTTATACATTATTTTCATATGAAAATACATGGATAATAATTTTATACATTTTCATTTTCAGTGTTATACTTTGGTTGTTTTGAATTAAAACAAAAACGTCTTACTTTCTATGTTATCAATGTTTAGACTAAAGGTAATCTGATTTGTTCATCCATAAAGTATTAAATACGCTATACATCTAAATTACTAGCAGATTATTTCATTTCATCTGACGAGCATCATCATAATGTATTTTATGACTGTATATAGACTATACCTGCAAAATGACTAGGTTATTTGTTTTACAAATCCTCCGTTAGTTCATGTTTCTGCACTGTACATTGCATTATACGATTAAACCTACAGTTAGTCGAGTATACAGCACTGATTACGTCATTGCGCTGTTCAGCTTCACTGTGCACCCACTGCTCCCCACTTCAGCAGGGTAACCAAGCCCGCCTGCCAATCCCTGGCTTATAGGTTACAAAAATGATAACAAAACTTCTGAATGAAGAGAACTTCATGTAGTCTTCCCAGAAATATAACACTTGCATTTTCTTTGTCTTGTAAATGTAATATGTAAATATGTGGTTTTTGAGAAAACCTTAGAGCCATTTTTGTGGAAATCAAAAATAACGAAAGCATTTCCATGCGAGGATAGTTTGGGTAGAGGGATTTTCTTGTAAATCCTATTTGGAAGATGATGAACTTAAAGATCAAGTTTGGTATTCATCCTGCTTTTCGTTTTTGAATCATGTTCTTCAGAGTCCTCTGTCACTCTTTCTCCCCTCTATCCGAGAGTTTTAGTGTATATATGTGTGAGAGAGAGACAGAGAGAGGTAGAGAGAGAGAAACACATTAACACCTACTCCAGAGATGTTGAGGGTGTGGAGAGTTGCTATCAGGTAATGGCCCTACCCACTAAAACCCCTTCACATGCTATTGCGCATTAGTGATTTTGTTTCTCATGCCTGTTAGTTGGTCCGGATAGCACCCCCGTTAAGGAGCTGCCATGCAATGCATGCGAAGCTTCTAATGTTACCTACTTACTTGGGATTGCACATGACATACGCCCTGAGCAATTCCGGTCGTTTAATTTATTTGCTGTGGGTGCAAATGTCTCAGATTAGAGTGATTAGTAGTAATGTATTCTTAAAATTAAGGTATTTATGTCTAGGTTAGTTAAATGCTGAAGTGGCATGCAAACTTTAAGGTGTTTTTCTGGAAGAAACCAGGCCATTGGGCTTATCCTAGGTGTTTTACAGGGCTTCCTTGCTCATCAATAGAGACAGTATTTTTAACACTTGAATGTTTAAATTAAATTATATAATATATAAATTCAATAACAGCCCGCCTTGAAGCAATATGTATGTAATAATTTTTAAAAATGTATGTAACAGTATATTAATGTAAACATGTTCAATAATGTTATGTGAATGCATTACGTAATTTAATTATGTAAGATCTGTTAGAATAATAAGTTTAAAGTTGCTAGCAATGAGGTAACCTTGAGGCAATAATGAGTTTGAGAGTTTGAATGCTACTAGTCATGATTAGGGCAGCAAAAGTGTAAATTTTGTGACAGTTTAAAAATAGCCAATAAACAGGCAGAAAAATATTTAGTTAAATGCAGGTATTCTATAGGACTAAGATTAGCCAATCAGAGACTTGAAATACAGAAGTTTACGGGTATGGACGGTTGAAATAAGTTCAATTGCCTGCATACCTTGGCAGTAACCGGATGGAAGATGTGTTCTCTAGAGAAATATTACGTATTCGTGTGAAACGAAAAATTAAGTATACGCGTTAAAAAAATGCAAGTAATAAAGAATCTCACAGCTCTTAATATCAGTGTAGTGCTATTTAATTTGTGTCAAGGATTAATAAAAAGAAGTGAATTTAAACTTAAAATTTGTGTAAGCCTACATTCTTGTCGCACCACGCCCTGAATAAGAGAAACGTGTTTCTAAAATCATACTGAAGCAGCCGAGGCAAACATAAACATAAAAAATATCTATAGAAGCAGTTTAATAACAAAGTTAATATTAATTTTTAAACTTGGAGCGTAACAACAAAAATACATCTTCAAATCGGCTCCTTATACGTAGCAGCATATTACGTAACACAAACCTCTTCAAATTGGCTTACCAAAGCGTGGTACAAACTCATCCTACAACAAAACACCTTCTTAAAAATTGGTTCCCAAACTGGGGGTAACATCAAAACAACTCTAAAGACAATCTTATTCAGAGTTCGTAGTCGTTTTCTTGCCTTCGTTGTTATGATTACATAGCTAAGCAGCCAACCCATCTCGGCACAGCTGTACGAGTGTGTCACACGGGGAGACATTTATCTCTCGGGGCCGCCTTCACTGGGTAGTACAAGGTCTTCAATGAGCTGCCTCTAAAAGAGTTCTATTTATGCAACTGCTAAGTGACAGGTTACTTGGATTCATCTTCGTCGCCCGCTAACCACAGGAATACAAATGACGTTTCGCTGACAAAATTAACTGCAACTCTCGCCATCTCAATATCAACAGTTGCGAGGACTACAAAACGCATTCTACTTAACTGCAAGTTTGCAATCTCTCGATTAAAAAGTGCCGTCCACATGACGCTAGGACACTTTACATCTTTAAACTAATGAAAGCTCCAAACTCAAATAAAAAAGGTGTTTAAAACTAGAAAAACCTCTGGATGAATTCATATCAAGGGCTACATGGAGTCACTATATGGAGGAAAGCATATAGAATAGGAAGGTAAGAGTGTAGCGATAAGGTCTGACATTGACCGCGCGGTATAGTCTATACAAGAAAAATTACACATGCCTCCTGAATATACACTTTTATTTCTGCAATATTATTTATAACATTTACAGCTGACTTATACAAACGAAATGTCTTTATTACATCATTAATGCAAAACGCTACGTCACAATGTGCACATGGATCAGACTTTATGTCAATTTATTACAATAAATTACAACCCACAACTTTGTATCCTGTAGTTTATATAACGGAATATCAGCAGAAATAAATTCCGCGCATAGTTCTTCATTAAATGTTTGATTTGATGGAGATAACTCCTCTGTGGCAGTTTATCCTCACATTTTGCAATGCAACGCTTTGTGTTTCTGTGTTGACAAGACTTAGCACGTTATTCGATCTGCTATGCGTAGAAGCAATTGTGCTATTGCACGGTTTAGCAATAAATATTTGAATTAATAATACACAAAAAAGTTTCCCCATACTCTAATGTATAGTTCTGCAACGTTGTAGATTCGTACGTTTTCCTCTGTAATTTCGTCTACCTAACAGCGGTGCGCGATATACTTGACTCAACTGTACAGTAACCCTCTCGTTGTAAACAGTCGAGTGCAGGACGCCTCTAAACAAACGTAACGACTCCGATGTCGCAGCCCTAGTAATCAGTTTTCTGACCGATTCCATGAAAACTTTCATTCCAGATCGAAAATTTGCTAATTACCCATCGTATAAATAAAACGTAAAATATTTTGTTACATTCAAATGACTTGCTCCACTTAATGTACTACAAAATGTTTTTACAGAGCATTATTCTTCTATCTATTTCTTGTAAATCCAGATAAACTTTCATGACACAATTTCATATTTCGTTGAAGTTATAAGAAGTACACATTAGGTTAAAGCGATAACCAGATTTTTAAAAAAGCTGATCGCTCTGCGATGACTTTGAAATGCCATGTTCTTTGCATGTCTACGAGAAAAAACGAATAGCGACTTACTGCTTGAAACAGCATAAGTATTTGAAAATTAAAATCATTAACATAAATATTGCCAATGCCGTCTTCTAATGGATCCATCCGACCTGTTCCTTTTATTTGCTAAATTTAACTTTTTGTGTGGACCAGTAACTGACTTGATGCACAATCCCTGGAGGACCAGAGACTCTTCTGTCAGGGTTACCATACCTTATCCGGGATGACGCAGTTTTAAGGCGCCAGATACTCTCCCTCTTGCATTGACAGATGGACTGGGTTCAATAATTTACATTAAAATATCAGAACGAGGTATGTGAAGCCTAATCTTGAATTTGGAAGAAAAAAACAAGGACTATCTCGGAAGTGATTAACGCCGTATAAAGTTTTATATTGACAAATGGTGTAGTTCAAAGAGATATACATATTTTATATAGTAAGATTTTGACTTTCATTTACGGTTTACCAGTTATACATGTCATTCAAAACCAAGAAGTCTTTACAGACTATTCGTAGAAAATTCAAGATAATTATACATGTTAATTGTCACTATAGAATAAAAAATAACACACAAAAATTCCATGCATAAGGTAATACGGGGTAGCCGGATTTTCTTGAAAATCTTCATGTTGCATCCTTGGAAGACCCTGAACATGATTACGGAGTTTGATAACTTAATTTCGTGTTGGAGTTCTACTACTACTACTACTACTACTACTACTACTACTACTACTACTACTACTACTACTACTACTACTACTACTACTACTACTACTACTACTACTACTACTACTACTACTACTACTACTACTACTACTACTGCTGCTGCTGCCATACACACACATTCCTAATTGCTCTAAACAATGCATTTTTTGTTACTTAAGGAGCCCCAAGCATCGAAATTTTGAGTAAAACACTTCCTCCACTTACTCTAAGGTAGTAGACAAAGTAAATTCAGCGGATCTATAATAGTGAATAATGATTTAAGGGGTAAAAGTAGAGTTTTATTTTGCCAGTAGGAATTTTTGCAACGAAAGACGTAGTTTCGCAATCCTACAGCACAATATGTGGCATGTACTATTTTTAGGCAGGCTCGAATTTGAAAAATGTCAATTTTATTATATTGATTCCTGAAACTAATAGTGTTCACGTTTACAACGCGCTTCAGGAAACGAGAGAAATTACGTTAAAAATGCGTGATGTCTTAAGTTATGAAGCTTTGTTGATTCATAGCGGTCAGTTTTAATGAAATTAATTTCAACCTTTTTTTTGCCTCACACCAGCCACTGAAGGGATTTAATGCTATATCATATAGCTTTCTGGATGTTTGGGATAAGCACTTCTAGTGTTATTCTTTCTACTGCTTCTGTTATTTCACCTGGCTGTTCCATTTCAGTTTCTTCTGAATTCATAATTTTCGCCATTTAATCTTTATTTAGGTTAAATTAGATAAAAGAATAACGGTTTAGGTAAAAGAAAGCGGAAGGCTGCCAATGTAACGTATAGGTTAACTCTACAGCAAATTCGATAAATTTGTGTTGTGAACAGATAATGCGAACGCCATGAGAAATTAATCATGTAAAGAGACATAATGAAAAGTAAAACATAATGAAACCAAGTCGAGTTATTAAACATATGAAAATACAAAGCGTAATTGCCATGTGATTGGACTTGAAACCAAAATTGGTCACATTGGAGATTATCGCACTAGTGCAGCATGCATAATAATGCTATTTGATAACTGAGTTTCAAATTCTAATAATACAAAATGAAATAAAATAACATAGAATCAACATTACGGATGACCATTTAGTATAAACCTACAAATCTCGAAAATCAAGACAGAACATAGCTGAGTGTACCACGGCTGTTGTTCCGTGTTACATAGTGGCTATTCGTTCTCCTTCCTCTTTTATAGAGGTTTGGATTTTAAATGGGATGTTTTGAATAATATATCATTGCACTTAATCTACAAACATATTTTGTGACAAGTCGGATAGAATTAAAACCAATATGTGTGATTTTCTTCCCAGTGCACATGAACATATGATCCTAGAGGACCAGATACACTTGATTATGGTTGGTATTTTGGCTAATTTCTTTGAAAGAGGTGAGAAAGCCTTAATAAATAAAAGGTTACTCATGGCACTAGCTTTGAGCAGTGGATCTCGATTCTAGACAGTTTTTTTGTAATACTGACGCATTCGACAACATGAAATTGACTGCAAGGAGGCATTTTTGTAATGTTGTACCTTGAAAACTATGACTGTCTTTTTAAACTGTCTACATCGCCTCAGGAACAATAAAAAAGTAACAGCAGGTTCTAAAAATCTACCTAAGAGCATATTTTTGTCAAAAAAGGGAAGATGTTTTCAATATGTCTGGGTTTTATTGACGCAAGTACGGAGAGAGAGAGGGTGAGGAAGAGCGAGAGGGAGGGAGAGTGTGTGTGTGTTAAATAAAACCACCTTTGAGTTAATTTTAGTTTTAAATCTTAAAGGTAATTGATGTTTTGCAGATCAGGATTTGTGGAGAAATAATTCCTGCCATCTCAAAGCTTTCTCAAATAATTCCTTAAATCAAATGTGCTAAACTGTAATATCTTAATAAATACAATTAAGTGACTATGAATTGCTAAAATTTCAACTTTAAAGTGTCATACTGTCATGGTTAGTGGTCCAATTCTTTATCAGCACTTATTTTGATTCTTCGATCATCCCAAGGTCTATATTTTAATTTTACTAGGTTTTGGTATAATTTCCGACGTTATTTCTCATGAAAGCGGAAAAAGGAAGCCTTCCGAAAACATCGTATCAGTTATTTGTTTGCTCCACTTTTTAAGATCAACAATGCGTTTTGAACACACGCTTTCTTTCCAATGTCATGAACAATATCGCTCCTGTGCTGATGCTTTACAAAGTCTCCGATTCTTGCTGTAGCTGCCAGCAGAACTTCACAGAATCAGCCTGTATAGTTTTATCTGGACTGGTCTTTGAAAAAAATCAAGTCTGAAGTTCATGTTTTCCTTAATATGCTCACAAGCTTGGAAGAACAGAAGGAAGTTCAGGTCATCTGGCTGCTAGGTCACTGCGGCATTGAGGGAAATGGGAAAGCTGACGTACCAGAGCCACCTCTAGGAAAATTCTTTTTGATAAAACAGGCCATTAAGAAATGGTCCAAAACCTAGAAGGATGGCCCAGGCTGTGACGTCTTTGGTCCGCATTCGGAAGGTTTCGTTTTCAATCCCCGGCGGCCGACCATTCTGGCTTGGATTTTGTCAAGGTTTTCCCTTATCTCCAGGCAAATTCTGTGTTTTTTTTCTAATACCAGGAATTTTTCCAGTCCTTCATTCTCCATAATTTCATTTCCTATCACCTTTCGGGGTACAGGGCTTGAATGCGTAGTTTGTGGTGAGTGGTGCGCGGTTGATACGTTCTCTATGTCTGTTTCTTCCCCTTCTGGTACGGAATCAGAACAGTTCGGATCTGTTCACCAGGAGAAGCGCTGGGGATGCCTGTAGGAGTATTTCTATGTTAACTTTAGGGACCCCGCAATATTCGCATCTTCCGCTGCTTGGTCCGGGCAACCGCCCTTCGGCTCTTTCATTTCACCCCTTCCTCCCGGATGTTGCATACGTCACAATACACCTCTGGCCGCAGTGCTTAAATTCTCTTCTGCCCCTTGCAAGAAAAAAGGCCAAAGTAAAGTATTAAGGCTGGCTTAAAACCTCAGGAAACCACCATGCTAAACTATTTATTAGGACTTCATGCAAGAAGAGAGTTGAAAACGTGCTTATATGCAACAGATTTCTGCTGAGAACAACTACTGCTTTGCATGATCATGTGAAAAAGCATGTTAATACGAAGGGACTGCTTCAGGGTATCTTAGATTCCGGGCCATGTAAGAAAGAAACGAAACATCCCACAATATTACATGCTCCTTGAGATATTAGCTCACAGAAGATATATTACATTTGGTAAAATGGTTTTAGTACAGAAGATTTTGAATCAATATCGCTCAGGATACTGCGTTATTTAGTAAAGGATACGGCATAATAAGCTGAAGTGCGTCCGGACTAAGAATAAATCAAAATTATTACAGCTCAATTTAAAATATCAAATTCAGCCTCAAAATTTGCACTATCATAAGTGCAGTTGTGGCATGGTTTAAAACCACAGCTGTATTATTAGTGGCATCAGTGGTTAAATTGATTGGATTGACACATTATTGTTTGTTAGGTATACAAAATTAAATATAAGTAGCAATTTTAATAAAGCAAATATCAAAATAGAGTAACTATTACAAAATTTTGCATGGCATCGACTTGGGTTACACTTTGTAATGAAACTACTCCACTCATTCTTGCAGAATGGAGAAAAAAATAACATTAAATCTTTCACAATAGATTTCACGAAAACACAGAAAGAAACTAGAGCAGCTTATGCCTGAATTGTGACTATTTATTAAGAGCTTTAACAATTAGCAAGATTAATCGACCTCTTAATCAGACAATTGCGGTTGTTGATTCACCACTGGTTTTGTTGAACCTGATTGGCCATGCTTGTATCAGACATTCCATTGTACCAAAACAGCATTTTTATTATTGCTGGAAGAAGTCTATTAATGGTTTTCATAAAGATTCACCCCTGGGTACACCAATTGCGGCCGATGATGTTGGTACATTCAGAAGTTCGGATACCAGCGAACTTACCGAATTGTCTGGAGAAAAATTGCCAGCATTAACTTTAAATTCTGCTAAGTTGGCCATGATTGTTTCGCTATAATTCCCTAGCACGTTGCTCAAAGACAAACACAAGTCGCCTGGTGGTTATGCACAACGGCGATCGCTGCGGTAATGAAGGTTGCGCGTATCATAAAATGAGTTTTGGTATTATACGGTATTCTTATTGCTCTAATCCAAGGATGGCGAAAATGCCTTTCTCTCTCGAATCATCAAATATGCAACACGCACTACACCACTCAGCAGCACATGGAAAACAAATAAATAGACGGCTAGAAAAGGAGTTGTGCCTGCGAGTCGCGCTTTTGCCACCACTGCTCTAATCAAAGCATGAATAAAGGCAACAAAATTCATATAAGAATTAACTAAATAGGTGTAATTATTTAATTTTTTAAAAAATAAATCTGATATGTTAGATTCAAATTACTTTCTCTACCCTCTATCGCGGGTATACAAATTACTATTCTTACGAAAGCTTATTTTCCTATCTGCTTCATGTTCATCGGGATAAAACTTTCCGAAAATAGCTGCATTACATATTTCGTTACAGATACAAAGGGAATAGGAAATGTATTAGAACCGGAGGCTATATGCTGGCCCTAAAATTCCATACTGTTTCCATGCTATGAGATATAACTGAAAATTGAAAGAATGGCTAAGGACTGAACAATTCGAACGAATAATAACTGATGTCTCGGAAATAGTTTATGCCAAAAAAATATTTCAGATAAATTGTGGGTTTTAAAGAGATTTGCATTTTTATGTAGTACATATTCGCCTATCGCTTAACATTTACCAGTTATGCAAGATTATACAAAATGCTCTCCTAATGAACGGGGCTTCGCAGGATATTCCCTAAAAATTAAACATATACATCTTATTTGTCATATAATTATCTTTAATATATGCTATTTTAATCAAAATTGTTAGAACAATTTGTTAGAGAATAAAGATTCGAAAAATCTTCCATGTAAAGGGTAGCTTGGGATGGGAAGATTTTCTTGAAAATCTTCGTATCACAAGTTTGGATAGTATTGTGCCTAAATATAAAGTTTGGTGTTACCAGGCGCCTCAAAATATGTATCTCTGGTCATAACTCCGTATGGAATTTTTGGGTGTAATGCAATACTTTCTCTACCCACTATGTTCGTGGTAAGAGTAATAACTCGGGAGGCTATTACCAATGCTTTTGCAAAATCGGCATTGATAGTGTAATATAGAGTATCTATCCAACGTCTGCTTCATCAAAGATGCTTTGTGCAGATGTAGTGATTCTATCAGCTCAATATTCATGCGGACATGGAGCACTTCTGCAAATAGTTATGTATTAGGGTAATGAAAGAGAAGATTGTGGGAGGAAGAATTGATGAACGCAGTTAGGAATTTTCCTAAATTTAAAGGCAAATTGAAAGGGAAACGTTAACGAAGCTGCAGGTAGACCCCATTGGGAAATCAGCTACCAGCCTTGGCCATATGCATTCCCTTCTGAATGTAATGAATTCATTCTCTTGCTGTACATGACACAAATGTTAAGGTCTTAATACGCACCGAACCTGACGGGATGTGCATAAATTTGTTTTAAAACGTGTTCCATCCAGCGGTGGTCTTGATTCCTGCTTCGCTCAGATGGACAAAATTTAAAGAGAGATTAAATATCGAAAATTACTAAAATAAATCTGATGTATTATATTCAATGACCTTTTCTGCCCCCTATCGCTTATTAGTGGCTATGTAATTTATTCTTACGATCAATGTTTCTATAAAATTCATCTTAATCAAAATAAATGTTCCCGGAAGTAGCTGCATTGCATATTCGTTATAGGTACAACGAGAATAGCGATAGCCAAATGCTTTGGAACTGGACATTATATACTGACCTTAAAATTCTATACTTTGTCCTTGACATCGCCAGAAACGCGTAAAAATCGACAGAACTTACAATTCCAACCATTAATAAGGGATTTCTCGGATATGTCTAATGCCACAAGAAGTTATTTGACACAAATTGTATGTTTTAAAGAGATCTACATTTTTATAGTATGCTTGGACTATCGCCTAACGTTTACGAATTATACAAGATTACATAAATTTCCTTCCAAATGAAGAGGATTACACAGGCTATTCTCAGAAAATTAAAGATATACATTTTATTTGTCTGTAAATATCTTTAATACTTGATATTTTAATCGAAATTGTTAGAGCTATTTGATCAAAAACTTCAAAAAATATTGGACGTAAAGTGTAGTATTGGGTGGAAGATTATCCTGAAAACCTCCGTGTCTCGTCTTTGGAAGGTACGAACCTAAATTCCAAGTTTGGTATTTATCCGACTTTTCGTTTTTAACTTATGCTGATCATACACACACGCACACACACAGGACGGTTTTTCTAAAAATGTTTTTTATCCAGGGGATCTCAAAACTTTAATTTAATAGAACCACTAAAATTCGTAAAGTTCCTACAAATCTAACTTTATTTGGAACCTTATGAAGGTGAATATAACTTAAAACCTTTCGTTCTAATAAGCTAAAAATTTAATTTCTACTATAACAAAAAGATTTAAATGTTTTATGTGACAAAAAAATAACTTAGCATAACCTAATTATAACCTCACTTTTAATATTGTTGGTGAAATCTTGACGTCGAATTTTTGTCCGTTAATATTCTCTACGTAGCGGAGAAAGTAAAAACCGCATATTAATTTTTCTATACAGTTTCATAAATTGAAATTTCCAATTTAACTTCATATATATATATATATATATATATGTGTATGTATATAATTATCATATAATCTCTGTAGGTAGAGTACATATATTTGAAACGCTACTGCATCTGCCATTTCGTACAGTGAAATCTGCATCGCTTTGCAGAAAAACTCACAATTCCAACACACTTTGGTACAGTCAAATATCGCTTTAACGAAAACCAACTTTAACGAATATTTCAGTTCAACATCTCTATAAGCACCTATGTTAAATTATTTCAATTGTACTAACGTCAGTACAACGAAAATCTCAATATAGTGAAAATAAAAGTTTGCCCTTATGAATATATGACCGATTGAACGAATTTTTAAAACGTTTTCCTGATCACTGAACAATTACAGTGTCATTTTCCTGATTCAGAGAATTGTTGTTTCATCCCTGGTCATACAACAGAGTGATTTGTTCATCCTTGACCATACAACGTTTTGCATCAGCCTCTGTCATAAAAGATCTCTTTTGCCTAATCGAATTCAATAATTAGCAATCTGTTTAAAAGGTACTCTGAAATAGTTTTGTTTACTCTGCTTATTGTTGTTTCATGTGATTTAACCTATGTACCGTGGGAACTGCAGTGTGCTATAAGTCTGGTTTAAACAATGTCAAACAATGGAGTAGCAAAAGTGAAAGAAAGCAGTCTTTTTTCTAAAAGAAGAGGTGAAAATCTTAGAAAAAGATGACAATATGATAAAAAGTGCAAATTGAATTATAAACTACTTGGAAGAATCAATTAAATGTTCTGTCCAGAAAAAAGTTATACTTTTTCTCAAAATGAAAACATTTGTAAGGTGTGTTAAGTAGTTCACTACATATAAATTAATTATATAGTTATGTAAAGTTTAATGTTTTAAGCATGAAATTACTTTAGTAGAAAATTTGGAATTGTATTGCTTCCTTCCATATTCATTCCTAATACATACGTATTACGTTTTAAAAATATATAAAGTATAATGTTAAAGTTAAAGGCTGTAATTTTCGCCCTTTTAAGATAAAATATTAAATAACTAATTTAACGAAATTTCAGTACTATGAAAGGAGTTTCAATGTTCCAAGGAACTCGTTTTACATTTGACTGTATAGAGTGATATACTTTAGCCCATTTTAGGCGAAGTTTTGCTTTACAATTTGATATTGAAGTTAAATATGGAAGCTTCTGTGTGAATGAACTATGTGGCTGTATGTTTTCTCCATTTTTACTTTGAGCGGCTTTTTTAGTTACATTTTCAGGTATAAATTATCGCTTTTCTACGAACTATATAAGATAGCTAAATTAAGTTTTAGAATATTGATCTACTTGGTGTCTAGTATGTGACTATTTGACCCCAGTCGTGAAGTTCACAGCACCTCAAGCTCATGTTTAATTAGGGATCTCAACTTTTGAAGCATATTGCGGTTTAACATTTGTCTGAAACATATTTTAATTAAAATAAAAATTATTTTATAACAGCATTTAAGAATTATGTTTTTGTGCAATAAGAGCGATTGATCCCTAATCTGGAACCATTGTAGTTACCCTCTTATTACTCTTGTTATCGGAAGGGACTCGCAGCGATCCAAGGAGGACATTGTACATGTGCCCCACAAGGGGCCGTCCCGAGAGGGAGGAGGAGGTGAAAGGAGACCCGGGCTGCCGGAACCAGGAGTGACAGCACAGCAATAACATGGTCCCTACAGTTTCCAAATTGAGACACCCCCGACAGTCGGACAGGCAGATATCGAGGACCCCGCCCCATACAGAGAGTCCTACGCCCCTTTCTGAAAGGGCGGTTTTGTTACACACCTGCAACCAGCCGAATGCAAAGGAACGGAAAAAAATTAAATTGAATTGTGTTTTATTTATGGACGCTCTTTAACTACTGTGGTTCTATGTTAGACGTGAAGGACCGGAATTTTGCTCAGACTTGAGGTTCTTTTACGTGCCGTAAATTTAAGATACGGGACCACGGCTTTACTTTCCTCCTGAAGGAAGTCATGCTAGGGATTTTTACGCCCGAAAAAATACATAGCCCTCCGCCGTATTTGAACCCAGACTTCGGGAAGTAGAGGAGAGGGACGGAGAGTTTTCCACAGAGAGCATCCTTTCCCCTGCCAGCCGCATCGAAACACCATCGCCCATACTCCCAACCCTGAAATTGACCTAGCGGATAAAGGATGAATGAAATGATGAATGGACTGAAATTTAGAGATCAGAAATTCAGGGGCTGAAAGAAATCGCTCTAACATTCGCCTGACGACCCAGGAAAACTCCTGCATAATCCCATGGGTGGGAGTGGGCAGTCACCGGGAATGGAACCCGGAATATCCCGAACGCAGGTCGCACGCGTTACCGCAAGTATTGTAGTTTGCATGGTAAGACCGGAGAGTCGAACTTTAAACCAATAATATTGTTCCTCACCAATGCTGTTTTTATATGTATTTTGTGTAACCATTCGTACAAATGATAAAATATGAAGAGGTTCTAATACTGCAGAATTCTTCTAGTACTTACCTCTCAACACTTCTTTACATTTTTAAGGAAATAAATCCCTCTTCACGACAGAGTTTCATGTCGTTATTTGAAAATAGTATTAAATCAGCGTCAAAGTTCTATCTACGTACCTCTTTCAAACTTGTCGACTTTGCATAATTCAATTTAATTTATGCCATTAAGATTTCAGTCTGCTGACATTTCCGTCCCTCAAACAGAAATGTGTTACACTTAGGCGTTTATTTCATTCAAATGCGTCAATAACCGTGCTTTCTTCCGTGTTTGGAAATTGATATCTCTAGCTAAAGTCTGGTATTTTGTACGTATTTATAACTTAATACGTTCCATGACAATTGCATTTGCTATATATGTTTTGGAACCTAATGTATAGCAATATCAAACTAAATACGTTTTATCTTTATAAAGTGAAGTCTCATAAACACAGGATGAACGATTTCTCAGCTGCGTGGCGAGGGTGTTGTGGTTTCGTTTCCAGCTCTCATACTGTGGATCCGGTTTTCAATTCCCGGCTCTGTGCAGGCGTTCACCTCTGACTTGTTCACGTGAAATATCTCCAAGGCCCAACGTGGTTTCGAGTCCACGGTAAAATCTGTAGGTCCTTTCAATCCACCGTCATCCTCATCACCCGCTGGTTGTCTCCACCTCAGAAGTGAATACAGTCATCGCTTGGTGGAATCAGGTAACCCCTGAAGTTCAAAGGCTATACGGGGAGCTTGCAAGCTGAGGGCGTAGCAATAAAAAGTTGTGTATTTACGTTCATTCGTCTTCCAGTTAAAGCTGCAGATTCTTTCAACGCATAGTTTTCTAGATATTAATATTCCAATATTTACTTGTGTAAAAGTTAAAAACAAGGTTATAGAAAATGTTATAAAACAAATTATTCATGACTATGTCATGAGTGTATTCCTTTGCTATGGGAGTTAGCAACAAAATTGTTAACAATTTAAACATTTTATGTTGCACATGATAAGTATTTTGACTATTTTTCTAATGAGCTTTGCTGATTTTTGAGGAGTTTAAAAATGACTACATATTTTATTCTTTTAGATGTGTGTTTTGTAAACGTATCTTTATTTTGCTAATTTTATCTTTATACTTGATTTATAAATATGATGTTTTCAAATAATGTGTGCCATTGAGTCATTCTTAAAAGTTGGAAACTCTGATGGTATCTCACACGCAACACAATATTCAACTCACTTCCTATCGGTGAATTTTCGCCTTATCTGGTCGTAGCCGTTCTCTCATGGAATGAAGGTGGCTGTTTAAGGGGTTTTGGAAATGAGTTCAAGTGAGGCGATTATACTTATACGTAATATTAAATTTAGTGTAAATTTATTTTGTTTATTATCTGTTGACATTTATTAAAATTTAACCTATTAATTTATGCAAAGGAAAGCACTTCAAAATGGTCAGCCGTTTAGAGGAGTAGACTTTCAAAACACTGTTTTGGAACAACTTTTTTCCTTTACAAAATTGCAAAACCAGCTGTGAGAAAACTAACAACGGAAATTTTAGTTTAATGTATTAATTAAATGTAAAATATCACAGATTGTTATTTCCATAACTTCAAAAATATATTAGCCAGAATTTACAGAATTTGGCGGAAAAGTGTGGGAAAAACTTCGTTTTGAAAGGGAAAATAAACGTACTGCATTGTGAATGTCCAGAATGTCTCAGTATTACGGAAGAATACTGAGAATTTATTTAAGATAGTGAGTACAGAAATAAATTATTGCAATAGTTTTACGTAGGTTTTTGTACCTCATAATCCCTGTTCTTTTCTAGACGTTCTTGCCGGCTGCCAATCAAAGAGCTGGGGAAAGAATTCCTATCCTGTCTAGTTGGAGAATAACTCTGGGATTTTGTGGGTAAAGTCAAATTAATAACTGATTTTTCCATAGTATTGATTTATTGAATAAAATTATGTCTATTCAGGCGGCTAAAAATTGTCCCATATGAAGGGCTTTTAAATCTTATAGCTTAAACCTTCCCCTTATCATTTTGATATTCTGTAGACCTAGCACATCACACGATCTTCTCACCCACATAAGCAGCATCTTCTATCTGGTTGCACAATCTAATTACATCACTGATTCTAATATCGGTTGCTACGGTAGTAGCACGCAAACTAATGCCAAGAGAATATCTCAGAGTCGTCTTAACCTGGGGCACACTTTCATTTTTGTCTGTTTTCCTATGAAAGAATTCGCACTTTTATTTAATACAATTTTCATTGGTTCTTAAGTAGCGTTGCGTGGCATGCTATGACAAAACCCAATGTCTCTGTCCTCTTAAGTGTTTCCTTTTCTATTTTAACAAATTCCTGGAGTTCCGGGAAATAGACCACTCTTTCTGTCTCTTTCTATTCTCTGCCCTCTCTTTCTATTTTCTGATGTTTAGGCCGAACTCTGTGCACATTAGCGCGTGTGTTGATGGACTTTCACCTCTCGTTTGCTAGCTCGCCTGTTCCGATTGCAGCTATGTTACAAGTTGGTTTCACGTTTTAAATTATTCCCAACATTTTTACATTGAATCTTAATCCTATTTCCAATATTTTATATGCTGTTATTTGCTATGCTTATTTGTTATCGGATATGTACCCTTACAAATTCTTCATTGTGTTTTACTACTCCTTTGACAACTTTTTATTAAATCCTAAATACAAATCACAGCTGCCAATCGTTTTCTTAATTGTGGTTCTCTGCTGCTTACAGTTTTATTGCAGAATATTCATTTTCACACACAACATTATTCATTACATGCCTTGCCAGCTTCTGAATTCTGGCCTATAGCTAGAATATCTTTGAGCCAAATCATTCTGTATTTTTGTGCCATTTTTCACCAGCATAGCTTTTTTACCAATTTCTCTATGTCGTAGACTTTTCCTAAGCTTAATGAATGACTCAGTGAAACTTAGATGGCACAAGTGATGGTATTGTTTGACCTCGTTTAACGTTTGAGTAGCATCAATGCTGCGATAAAATTCTTCTGTCTTAACCAAAAACTTTGCTGAGGTCGAGGGGTTTTCTATATTCTTCACTATTGTTCTTTTAGTTTCACTAATTCCCTGAATTTCATTTACGCTAAAAGTAACATTTTTAGAATTAAAAATGTACTAATCCTCTCCTAAATTTCCTACTGTACCAATTTCAGAGTATAAAGCAATATATTTATCTATATTCAGTATGGTATAGTGCGACCTCAACACCTGTTCCAACCTACCAAATACTTTTTCTGTCGGTAGGAAAGAGTTTCCTCTTACAGGAAATGTAACTGAGCGGGATGGCTAAGGTGGTTACGTCTGTGACCTGCATTCGGGAGGTCCCGGGTTTGATCCCAGCGACCACCACCTCTGGTCCATGAGGTTTTCGTGGTTTCTCGGGGTCGCCAGACGAATGCTGGTGTGGTTCATCTTCCACCACGATTCTCCTTCCTCTCATTTCCTATATCCATCGTCTTCCTTGTCATCTGTCTAAGGTTTGTAGGACCAGGCGACAATGTTCGGCGGGTTGCGGCTGGGCGGTGGCCTGCGCTCTGTAAATGCTTCCCTGGCGTCGTTGCGATACCGCTCAGTTAGATCTCTTCAACGTGGTAACGGAGGTTTTTAGCTTGTGGGAGAAATCGTGCGGCGTCGGATGCGTTCTATCTGGAAAAGTTAGAGACCCGTCCATGCTTGCGCTCGTCGGCATCCGGATCTGGCCGTCCTTTGGGCCTCTCCCCACCTCCTTCCCGGCCAGGGATCACTTTGGAAGAACAATGGGCCGACTGACCTGCGTGCGGTGCTTTTCCCCGGTTCCGGGGCCCCTCCGTGATACGCACTTTTACGTACCTTTTACAGGAAATATAAGAATGAGTATTTTAATTTTACTAGAGCTAAGTTAAATAACCAGTACGTAACTGCAAGAATAATATGACGCTACAAAGTTTTTATTTTGTCCAGCATGTCCATCTGCAATCAGACCTATTTCTTCAGCATTACAGTTTTATTAAGAGCCTCTTCAAAACAGATGCAACTTCATTAGCTCCCCGTCTAGCCTGATCTTCTGTCCATGTGTAAAATATAGGTTGTTATGCTGAAAGCTCAGTAATACAAAGATAATAGAAAGAATCTGTGTTGCATAAAAAGCTTCTTGTTTTGGAATTTTAGGCAACGCTTGTGCCTGCTAAAGATCAAAACAGTAAAATTCATTTGGAGACTATTTCATAAGTTTATAGAAGGTATTTGCCCAAAGTTTGTGCATTGTTAAATTTTTCATTAATAGTGCCCTTTTGTTGGGATCCTGTTCAACAGAAATCTGGTTCCTTAGCCTAATGCAAAAGCTGTATACTTCTGATCCGTAGCCAATATTAAACAATTTATTGAATATTCTTCCAAATGTTTGTAATTCATTGTATAGTCAACACCACTCTCTTTGTTATACATTTTAAAAAGCTATAAAATATTCAGTTCTGATGATAAGTAAATACGCTTAGTTTTCAAGCGAGTGTAATGACTTTCACGGCCGCGAAGTTGACGAATAAACTGTCTCACCTTGATTCTCATGCAGGTGTGTGAAATCAAGAGCAGCGACAAAAATCTTCTTACAAACTTTCTCTGGATGTCCAAAACTTGTATTCAACATGACGTCTACGTCGTCTGCTTCTTTTGGATGTACTCTCTGATATTAAATGTGGTAGTTGCTTCACTGCAGTTGAAGCGCCTTTTGCATGATGATTTGGCTTCTGGTATCCCTCAGACATAGAAAGTGGTCAGCATATCTGAAATTAAAATAGTTAGAACTAAGTGTGATTTTATAGCAACTGACTTTAGAAAATATACACTACTGTTGATGTAAATTGGAACGCCATGAAAGAATTCCCCGAAATAATCCAAACAAAATGGATGCATAAAACAGTGTGCGAGCAATAATTGAATAGGTTTACAGAGAGATGGGCAGTAGCCAGAATAATCGGTCCCTGGAAAATGGGTTTATCCTACTGTGACATTTCGGCTCGTACAGGGCATGCTGCTACGACAGTGTTAGTATGTGGAAGCAATGGATAGAAGAGGGTCGTGCAATGTGACCATAGCATGGGATCACCGCTATCTTGTCCGCATGGCCATAATGGGCCGTACAGCTTCCCCTAGAGTGTTGGCTGGACGCTGGGGCACTGCAACAGGTGTGAACCTGTCTGCATTGACCGTTCGTCGCCGTCTTTTGCAGATTGGACTGATTTCATACATGCCATTACGTCGGCTTCCATTGTACAGAAACCACAAGTGCCTCCGACTACAATGGCCACGTGAAATCCGTCACTGGTGTGCTGGGTGGCAAAAGGTAGGCTTATCAGTTGGTCCCGCTTTAATCTATCCTACAGTGATGACGTATACGTGTTCGATGATACCGTGGCGAGCGCAATCTGAAGGTCTGCATTGTTGAACGGCATATCGGGAAAACACCAGGTGTGGTAGTTTGGAGCACATTGATATTCTGTGTAGCCTCCGCGCGCTGCAATTAGAACCGCTAAACGCTATGGCATGGAATTCAAAAAAGTTTTGGATATATTCCTGAGGAATCTCCCTCCGCATAGAGTATTACTTTCACTCTCGCTGGGTGACACATTCGACGGCGAAGCTCTGAGCAGCAAAGGGGGCTTTACACTATATATTAGGTTAATATTTAATATGTGGATACAATCAGACACCACTAACGTACACGTAAGCTGCACTAGTGTTAACTTCTCACTCGTACTGGCCGCCAGGGTTTCCACACCCTACTAACTACATCTACGCACATTAAGTATGAACACAACTCTTAATTTATATACACCCCCAGGAGCTTTTATTTGATGCCTCTTCCTGTAATGTTCTGAATCACTAATGACATTGTGGCAAAACTGTCTTTCTTCGTGGTCTACTAATGTGTTCCAAGATCACGGGCTCAAACCCGGCGGAAATTGTTTTGAGGACCTGAAAATCCGTAGCCTGGCAATATTTAATTGCATGTAAAAGAACCTCATTCATTGAAAAAGAATTTTTCGGAGCAAAATTGTCGGGCATTTCACGCCCACAGCGTTCTGCGTTCTCCCGTGGCGCTGTCTACGGCGGTGGAATAATCATCTGCCACTACGCACACCTAGTGGCTCAATCGGTGATTAAACGTTTACCTGGTTTTTGAAAGCTCTGCTAGGATGTCTCTGTACACCAACGGCGTGCCGGTAAACTAACCGAAAAATTAGTTGCCTAGCATAAATGATATAATAATAAAAATAAATAATAATCATAATTGGTTAGAAAAATTTAAGAAGGAAACTTTCAGGGCAACTCCCGGAATTTGCCAATTATAACTGAGGAAATCCTGAAAAGAAAATACTCAACCGGGAAAGACATCCTGTCAAGTATCCGTGCCATAACTACCCGTGTCGTCGTGAAGCACTTCTCCCAGACTACCTGATTAAAGTACCCCAACTGGACAGACTCAATTTGTTTCTAAATCAACATATAAGCATAGTTTTGGTGGATAAAAACATAGTAAATATAATTCCGCTAGCTTTTTTGCCTGTCATGGGATGTAGTAGTTTGAAAGTTGCACTTGTTCCAGAGTTATGCTAATGTGTATGGCGTACAGAATAGGCATGGGTGGTCTGATGTTACAAATGACACATTGCTCATTTTGTATTCTTGGGGTGGACAGACTGATAATTTCGTTTTTACTAACGAGGAAATATCAAGAAAATAATTGTGACTGAAATCATTTCTCCAAAAACAAGATTCTTGTAATACGTATATTTTTTAGAACACTATAAACTTTTAATCCGGAGACTAGAAGGACTGTTCAAAAGTAAAATCTTAACCCTATTGTGTAGCACCACTTCGATTCACCAATCTTAAAATATGCCGAAATATGCATAGCAAAAAATGGATACATTGTTGAATAACAGGGACGAACTTTTCGAAATGACCTCGAAACAGTGCTCCGTGTCAGGCATGGCGCGGGTATGTGTATGTGAATGCACTGGTCATTAAGTGTGTTTACTGTTCCAAGATGCTGTGTCCAGACCACTTTGTTTCGTTTCCACATTATGACCGATAAGATCAGTGATAAATATGGTCCTAACTATTGTCGGTCTGGGTGGCTCGTTGGTTAGGCGCTGGCCTTCTGATCCCAAAGTCGCAGGTTCAAAACCGCCCCACAACTCAGTATTTCACTCAATCCCTCGTGAGCTCACTCGCTTATGTAAAGGGAGAGAGGTTCTGGAATGTTCACGGGAGGAAGGAGAAGAAACTTCAGAAACATCTGGTTATGCCTCGAAGGCGCTTCTAATATTTACTTTGTGTGAGGGCGCTCCTCCGTCTAATTATCTCTTCAACTGATTGGTCGCCTTCCATGCGATATAATTGGGCCATAGCACGTTACAGTAAGATAGTATGAACGTGGGATACAGCCATTAGCAAGAGTTGATGTGCATGCTAGAGCGGCATATGTCATTTCAAGCTTCGAATCACAATATCTCGCGTCAGGCAGAAAAACTAGCTGAATTGCTTTTAGACGGTTTAGAAAGAAACAGGTCTGTGGGTATATCCCTTGAGGGTTAAACGGTAAGTTATTATTATCATAGTAAAAGTAAAGGTGCGAATAAACAAAAGGACCTCCCAACCGTGTCAGGGAACATGTAGGCCGTAATGACCCTTTTTGCTTTTACTGGAACCCCAGGGAGGGAAGGATGAGCGACAAGACCCAATAGTGACGGACGCAAGCATGGGCGGGATCCCTAATGTTTCTAGATCGAATGCATCCGACGCCGCCCGGCCCTGCCCACAAGCCTCCATACTCTCGGCGGTCTACCTGGTGGGGTCCATTAGAAGGCAGATCCCAAGTGAGCAGTCCCACAACCTGCCGAACTCATACGCCTGGTCCTACAACTCTGAAACGAAATGAAGGTGTTGGGTACTGGAAATGAGGGGCAGGAAATTCTTAATACAAGAGGAACCATAATTTGTCAAAAAATCTGTATTTATAAGGTGATAAGCAGAAATTTATTATATTAAATAAAATTAATAGAATTGAGAAGAATAAAAACGTGTTAATCAATTTAAACAATGAAAAGATAAAATCTAACATTAATCAGTGTTTTCTGAAACCGTCTGGCTAACTAGAAATATGTCCTTTTGATATAACTCCAATACGCTTCACTAATATCTTAGCATACAGCATACAAAATACTTATTCCTCATTTATGTCACATACAATTTTTTGGGAGTGAGCCATTTTCGAGATAATCCTTGTTATTTGTTTCAATTTTCCAATACTCATATTTTTTCTCAAATGGGAATTCTTTATTCGTTTTTTGGACACGCAAAAGAATGGAATGCTCCACATACCAGCTCTTAAAAATTTGACTACCGCTTAAAGGCTACCATATTCTCCTTGCACCTACAAGAAAATTAGCAATAAGATCTGCAAATGTTTATCCAATTAAGATAGGGAACAAATGTTTTTAAAAATAGTTTATACAAGAGTAGAGAAAGTCATGTGAGTGACACATTAGATTTTTGAAGAGTTTTACTTAAGTTAGGAAATATAGAAATAGCCAGTGTAGTATTAATAAGAATCCTTCAGGACAATAACCTCTTTCTCTTCTACAGGTACCCTCAGCAAAATCAAAAGGGCTTCGATTCGTTTCAGCAAGACAAGATACAAATCAGATTCATATTGAATGTCTATTGGCAGCCATAATCTTAAGTTCCAACTTATGATCGATATATTTTAGGTGTATGTTATTTTCACCACAGATTTCTGAATACTGTCCATATACTACTCCAGGATTACACGGCAGAAAACTGTGTACAAAATAACTGCCCTGCCAAGTTAACAATTAGTAACGATATCACCCGAAAGTTCGGAGCGCGCAAGTTCATCATGTTCATGGACCGTGTATGTGAGCCCCCAGCAATAGCGTGATGTAGTCCCATAAAATGTGCAAGTAGAGCGATTGTTACGTGGCACGATACTGGAAACCTTAGCCACTCGTCTTCATGCTGTTGCTTCCTCTGGGGGTAAGGGTCAATATGGCAACAGGAAATTAGTTCGCAGCGATCCCCACCTCTGTAAAGAAGTCAGGATCTTATCAGCAGAAGGTAGGAGCCTTCCTTCACACGCCCAGACTTCAGTGAAAACGACTCGATTCTTTTCCATGCGTGTCGAAACTTCCCCTCAGCATACGGCAAACAATTTTTCTTCTCACTTGGAATCTTCCACCACAGGATGTTTATGGCTCTTGCCCGTAAACACAAATTCTATGTGTTTCATTCTCATGAATTTCTCTACTCACTCTTTTACAAACTGTTCTTACAAAGGCTTATTCTTCCACGGTGCCTTCGTTTTATACCAAGGCCGCGAATCGCGCGAATGCGTGCTCCGCGCAGTCTACTACGCTGCTGGGTTTTCCGCTCCGTAACACCCGCGTTACTTACTCACGAGTGTTAGTAACATATATTTAATGAATAATGACCTTCTTATAAGTGTTGTTGAAAATTGTGTTCATCTGTGGAAAGACATTCTTGACATCTTCGGATAAAATTACCATTCACACGCATAAGTTCTTCTTGCTTAATGCTCATAATTTCTGCTTCTATGTTGTTCTTTAAGTTCGTCTATGTCGTGGGGGATTGTTCCTATAAACTTTAGTTTTTAGCGTTTAGTGATTCCATTGTAATAAATTTATTGACCAAACATCTCGCAGTGTTTCTACCTGGAAATGAATATCCAGGAAATTGCTGCTGAAATTGTCTACACAGCTGTCTATATGATTTAGTTCTCACTAGTATCGTACATAAAAATACGCTGTTCAAGAATGAATTTGTTGGCATACATTTCTATGGACTAATAATAAAAATAAAATTCCTAAGCAAATCACACACAGCACACGTATTATCGAAACACTTCACAACACGAAGACAAAGCAATGACTGAGCCAGCCCAGAGCTGTAAACACACACTTGACGTGTCCTGCGCCGCTTCTGCGCAGTGGCATAATACCGATGTCACTGCCACACATAATACGCTTGTGGCCTTGGCATAAAACGAAGGCACTGTATTTACTACTTATTACATATTAACAGATCTCGATGTGGGTTATAGAGCAAAAACACGCTTGCCCACTAAAGGGAATAGCGACTTAACCACTTGTAAAGTATAAGTATTTGAAAATTAAAACCAATAAAACAGCATATTTTGCAAATGGTTAACGCCACAAAAGGTTTCATTTGACATAAATTGTGTGCTTTAGCGACATCAAATTGTTCTGTGTAGTAAATTCTCTTTTGGTTTACCAATTCTGCAAAAGTTATTTAGAATATAGAGGACTTCAGAGGATAATTAAAAAAGATTCTAATATATATAGTAAGATGTTTTATTTGTCATAAAATGCTTTAAACATGTGGTATTTTAATCAAAATCATGATTAATTTTGAAGGCATTAAAAATAACGAAAATTTACCCATTTGTTGACATAGTTAAGTGTTCCATCCTTACAAGACAATGAACTTGAAACCAAGTTTGGTGTATAACTGACCTCTCCTTTTTAGTTACGTTTTTCACACACAACATAAAAACACACATACCGTTTTTAGCAGTCCCTTTCTTTGGATTTAGGAAGTTTCAAAAGGTACATTTCCGGTTAAATCACGATACGTATCGCATTTTTGGTTGTAATATAATATTTCCTCTACTACTGTGACTTTGTCCAGGTTTTCACTCTCATTTCACCGAGATCTCTCTGTTACTTCACTAATGTGTTCTAGTTAAAATTTCCTTATCACTTCACTTTTCTAAACGACGTATCCGCGTAATGAAATACGTGCAAAGTAGCTATTCTGCGGTCCACTTCACTCTCTGGAGAATCGAATACAAGTCGCATTGAATCTCCCGCGGTTGCAGCAATGTCGCGCTGTCATCACTTGTGGAACCGCTCGTGATGCCACATCAGAAAGGCAGTCACCAACCTACTCGCGAACACGCTTGCTAATACATCCGCTGGAAGTTCCCACAGAACATTCTAGAATGTTTTGAAGGCGGGAAGAAAGGTAATTTCTAGATGATTCTAGGTTTCTGTCGATAGCACTACCGCGTTTACGCTGAGTGAGAGCTCTAACCCGTCTATTTAACTCTCCAATGCCCCTCGCCAACCTTCCGATAAGTTTGGGTCATAGCCGCTGTGTCGTAATACTAGAGTTAAGTATTAGAGAAAATAAAAATGGTGTTACTCAAATATGTCTCCAAATCAACTTCACAAACAGGAACTGGAACCAGGAAGGTGGAAATACACTATCCGGACATCAGGCTGAAAATGACGTACAAGTTCGTGGCGACCTCCAACGGTAATGCTGGAGGTAAATATGGTGTTGGCCCACTCTTAGCCTTGAAGACAGCGTTCGCTCTCGCAGGCATACTTTCAATCAGGTGCTGGAATGTTTCTTGGGGAATGGCAACCCATTCGTCACGCAGTGCCGAACTGAGGAGAGGTATTGATGTAGGTTGGTGAGGCCTGGCACGAAGTCGGCGTTCCAAAATATCCCAAAGGATTCAAGTTCTATAAGATTCAAGCCAGGACTCTGTGCAGGCCAGTCCTTTACAGGGAGTTATTGTCGTGTAAACATTCCGCCACAGCCCGTGCAGTATGAACAGGGGCTCGATCGTGTTGAAAGATTCAATCGCTATTCCCGAATTGCTCTTCAACAATTGGAAGCAAAAATGTGCTTAAAATAACAATGTAGGTCTGCGCTGTGATTGTGCAACGCAAAACAACAAGGGGTGCCTTCAGGACCCTCCAGGAAACACACACCACACCATTACACCACCACCTCCGAATTTCACTGTTGGCACTACAGACGCAAGCAGATGACGTTCACTGGGCATTCGCCATACCCACATCCTGCCATCGGATCGCCACATTTTGTACCGTGATTCGTCACTCCACACAGCGTTTTGCCACTGTTCAATCGTGTAATGCTGACGCTCCTTACCCCAAGCGAGGCATCGTTTGACATTTTCCTGCGTGATGCGTGGCTTATGAGCAGCCGCTCAACCATGGAATCCACCTCACGCCTAACTGTCATAGTATTTGGAGTGGATCCTGAGGCAGTTTGGAATTCCTGTGTGACGGTCTAGATAGATGTCTGCCTATTACTCTTTACGACCCTCTTCAAATGACGGCGGTCTCTGTCAGTCAACAGACGAGATCGGTCTGCATGCTTTTGTGCTGTACGCGTGCCTTCACGTTTCCACTTCACTATCACATCAGAAACAGTGGATCAAGGGATGTTTAGGAGTGTGGAAATCTCGCGTACAGATTCTGACACAAGTGACACCCAATCACCTGACCACGTTCGAAGTCCGTGAGTTCCACGGAGCGTCCCATTCTGCTGTTTCACGATGTCTGATGACTACTGAGTTCGCGGATAATGAGTACCAGGCAGTAGGTGGCAGTGCAATCACCTAAGATGAAAAACGTAGGGGTGTCCGGATACTTTTGATCACATAGTGTAGAAAGCTAAAAATGTTTCCATCACATCTCTATTGCGGCATGCTTTATGTTTTAGCAATTCAGGCATAAACTCTGAAAAAAGTTTGTTTATAAACTGAGACATTTTTGCCTTGAAATAACCTCTTCTTTGAGCAGTGAGATTGGTGACATAACGTCTTGTGCAGCCTGAAATAGCAAGATAACATAAACAATTCACGGAGCAGAACGTTACATGGGAGAGCAAGCTTCCGTGTTGCTGTAAAGAGTGCACTAACATTTAGATTGTTCGATATACATGTACACAGGCACTACTTTTGTGTTCATATTAACGTCACGAAGCAATAAGATGCAAAATAGGCTTAGAATTCATTAGAAAAACACAAAAGAAAGAGTAGATCGATTAAATTAGTGTTTTACAATTCATCTGCCCGCTTTTTACAATTAGTAATCAAATACTTTGTTTTATATGCTCTTATTTTCCCGTATGCTTTTAGGAAAGTGGCACCTTTATATAAATAAACTATTAATAGAATAAGGAATAAATAGTTAAAATATGTTACGTAGCATGTGTAGTTTTATTTTACAAGATTATGATAAATATAGGTATAATTTTATAAGGTTCAGGATATTCAGGTCAAAATCTTTTTAAGTAATCTGTGAATTCCTGTGAGTCATTTCCCGAATGCTTATGTAAGCAGGGGTTTGTTGGTATGATTTTCCAGGGGATGACCACCTCATGTTCGACACGTGGGTGGTTTATTCAAATCATGCTGTCATCCGAATACATAAGGGCTAGCTGAAATAGTTTTCGACATACTCCTTGGGCATTTAAACTCAAAGGTGTTTTGAAGGTTGAGGCTCCGCATATCACTTGCCTATCAGGACCCTGTGACGTCAGCTCTTTAAATATAGTTTTTGCTAGCTTACAACTTTGACATTGGCACTAGGCACGACGAGGATAGAGCGCTAGACTTTTTCCGTTATTCCAGTAAACTCAAAAGCTGTCTAGCTGTCTTCCTTTTGTCATGTAGCTTTCACCACTCTTTCAGCTACCCGCAACCTATAACCCTCTCGATGACATCCCCGAGCTCGCCCTCTCCTCATCGCATTTGTATAGGCGCTGGTTTGTGCAACGTGATCTTAAGTAACATCCAGGGCTTACGTCACAATTGGTGGAGCCGCCAAGAAACTCGTGATAATATCCTTAAGCTGCAAATATGAAACACCATAATGTTAGATATTAAAATAAGAAGTAATTACTCAGATATTACGAGCTATGCATTAGAATCTTTTACTAAGAGAACTTCATTTTTATGTGCATTAGCTTAAGTAAGTTTTCTAAAATTGTAACAACATTATTGAAATATTCCAGTGGACACACTGTCCAGAAAGAACGATTGTTAAAAACATTTCCTGAACTTTACCAAACTTGACATAAGAACTGTATTTTAAATAAAAATAATAAATCATGTCAGAAAACAGTATAACAGCAACTTTGTTGAAAACCTATTTGCAAGAGAAATTAATATATTAAGCTTGGGTCTCGTCATTCACGAGTAGGAGAGTCGGTAGTAGCTTTATTCTTGACTCAGTACTCTCCTGGCAGTGTCAGTGTGAGGATAAATTCGTCTGTTTCTTTCACCAAGATAGGCTTTTAAAATGTGTGCAGTGCAGCCATAGAAGTTTCCGCCAAGTATGAGGTACATACTCGAAGTAATAAAATTAACACGCAACGTTCTTTTATGATCTGCCCTTGTTTCGGCCCTATTTTCTTATTACGCAAGCTTTCTTGTGATGCAATAAGATATAGACCATATAAAAGTTTATTCCTGTTTATCTTCTTATTCCTTTTTGTCACTGAATGTTATCAAAAATAACTGCCGTTTATGAAGGAAAATGTGGTTCCGTATAATTATATCGTATAGAAGTGCACTTCGTAAGTAAAAAAATAGAGAATTAGAATGAAATCCGATTTCTATATTTAGTTAACTTGAGGCAGTATTTTTAAAACTTAAATGATTTCAGTCTACATATATAATATGTAAATTCAATAACAGCCCGCCTTGAAGCAATATGTGTATGTAATAATTTGTAAAATGAATGTAACAGTCATTGCATGTGCTTATATTATTGTATACATGTTCAATAATGTTATATGAATGTATTAAGTAATTTAATAATGTAGGAGCTGTGATAAATATTATAATCTGTGTAAGCCTACATTCTTGCCGCATCACAACCCTGCCTAAGAGAAACGCGTCTCTAACAAATACTGACGCAGCCGAGGCAAAAATATGTAATATTTAAAGAAGCAGTTAAATTAAAAAGTTAATATTTTTTTTAAACTTCGGGCAAGTGCCACCTGAAGGTTCATTTGGGGCGAAGGCTACCGGAAACTGTTTACTATACGTGCGGTTGCAACTACTACAATTTCGGCTCACCAACAGTTGAACTATAATACAACTCCTTATCAATACAAATTCTTCAAAATGATGCCCAATTGCGTGGTAAAAAAAAGAACAGAAACAAACCATTATCTTCAAACTGGTTCTGTGATTTTCCATAAAATTTTGGTTTGTAAGAATATTAATATGTGAATTCATTCAAAGACAAAATTTTTCCCCCCGCTTAGCACCGTGTATAGAAAAAGAAGACCACATATCTGTTGCAAAAGCATATTGTTTGCTTGCATGTGTATTCAACAATACAATCACAAAATTCAACTAATATTGATCCTCAGGCTTGACAGACATCAAGTCATACTTCCATTATAATGAAGATGGAATGAGGCGCATGTCTGTAATCAGAGTGCAGAGAGTTTAACCTCTAAGCAAACGTTGATGGTGAGATTGAAATCGCAAGCGATTTTGACATATGTCTTTAGATTTCCCGTTTTTGGTGGAGATGCTATTGAAAATTGCAACTTGTATCTATTTTAAACTTGTTTGAACCAAGCCTTAATGCCTAGCTGTTTGACATTGTAACAATTTTAAACAAAACACAAATATAGCATTTTAACCACACCAATATTGCTGCGAGTGTTTCAGGCTTCACCAACCTACAACATTATGGAAACTAACATATCCCGTTTCTGAGGAATTCACATATCCTCCTTCCTCACAGATTTCCACCTGCTATTTTGTAGGAATTCACGGGGACCCATAGTTAAAACGCATAGCACCAGTTTGCTCAAAACTACATATGAATGCCGTCATTGGGGGAAACGAAACATTGTTTGATCTAAGAATATATCGTAAGGTCTAACACAAAATTAACCGAGCGGGGTGGCACATTTGTAAGATCAGGTTCGATCCCCGGCAACCGCCCACTCTGATCCATTGGTCTTTCGTGGTTTCCCCGGGTCAGCAGCCGAATGCTAGGGCGGTACATCTTCTACCACAACTCTCCTGCCCCTCATTTCCTATAGGTACCCATCATCTTCCAATTTCAGGCTTGAAGGTCCAGGTAACGGTGTTTGGTGGGTTGCAGCTGGATGGTGGTTAGGGGCTTTGTGGAGATTTCTTCCTGACGTCTCCAGGGAGCGCTCGGTGGATGTCCGCCTCTGAGTGTTTTCGGACAAGCACTCCTTCGGGATCTCCTGGAGGCTCGAGTGGCGTTGAAGAAGATCAACCTGGAAACATTAGGGACCCCGTCCGTGCTTGCGTCCGTCGTCATCCGGATCTGGTCCCCTTTCGGGGTTTCTCACTTGATCCCTCCCTCCCAGGGGTCACGGTAGAAGCCCAAGGGGCCGGATGGCTTGCGTGCTGTGCTCTGCCTCGGTTTCGGGGGTCTCTTCTGTACCTTTAACCTTTTTTTATGAAATTTTGAACAGATTATCACCTAAACAGTGAGGTGTGTGAGCAGAAAACCATATATTCTATTGCATTATAATGTGAGATAGTCTAGAAATTGAAGCTAAAACAGCATAAGATTTTTAGGGTAATAAATTAACGCGTTGTTATACTAGAAGTATTTCAAAGCTCTTTGTGTTTATCAATGATTTTAATGTTTTCCTATGTTAGGAATCCCCCCGCCTGAATGAAAATACGTGTTTTAACTTCGGCATTGCAGATTGAGGAGAATAAGCACTCACTGTATGTTTACTGTCAAACAACCCATAGTACTATATTCCCCGAAAGAGGATGCTTACGTAATCATAGAATTCGGGATTTAGTACCTGTAAATTTTAACGATATTAATGATGAACGTATCTAAGATGAAAACATAAATGTTGCGTCGGATACTACGCCACACCACTAAATAAGCAGTCATGTCATCAACTGCAACAAATGGCATCTGTGAATCATGAGGAACATTCATCATATGCCTGTCGCCCAGATTGCATTACCTACACTTGAACCTTATATACCACCGCAATCGTGCATCAAAGATTCTGTGTCTTACTTATTACACCCCGTGTATTGGTTCACAAAATATCTACAATTATTTCTGAAAAACGACGTTATATATAATCACAATACGCAAAAACTGATAAAAACAAATCTGATGTCTCTACACACTGTCATTTATCAGGGGTGTACAAACTATTCTTACAAAAGCTTCTTTATCTATATACTTCGTTTTAATCGAGACAAAATATTGTATACATAGCTTTAACTTATACATTTCATTATATATACAAAGGTGCTAAGAGGGGACGCTATAGGCTGGCCATAATATTCAGTACTCTTTCCATGCAATCACGAGAAATAACTGAATATTGACAGGACTTTAAAAGTGACCAAGAAGTAAATAATTCGAACATTTAATAGTGGCTAGCTCGACAGTGGCGTCCACTATAAATAAACGTATTTGAAGTAAATTGAGTGTTTTAATGAAATCTACATTTTTTGTGTAGTACGCTTTCGTCTATCGCTTAAGGTTTACCAGTTATACAAGATTACACGAAATTCCTTCTGAATGAAAAGGATTTCACAGACAATTTCCAGAAAATTCAAAATATGTATTTTATATGTAATGTAAATACATTTAAGCTATTTTAATCAAAAAAATTGTTTCGAGAAAATAAAAGAATTTTGAAAAACGTGTCATGTAAAGAGTATTTTGGAGATGGGGAATTTTCTTTAAAATTGTCGTGTCCTACCGTTGGAGGGTATTGTACCTAAATACCAAGTTTGGTATTTATGCAACTTTTCGTTTTTGAGTTATTTTATTCACACACACACATACACACAAAGCTTTTTTTGATTCAGGGCTCCTCAAAACTTGTATTTCCGGAGAAATCTGGGTATCTAATTCTTAGTGGAATGCAATAGAGAAATAAATGAATAGAGAAAGTAAAAATCCCTCGTTAGGGAACAGCAAATGTAGATCTAGCGAAATGGGAATATCACACAAACACAAATCCAAAACGTCAATACACAAATAACGCTATTTATTGGACATAATCGTCCTTCTTCAGCTAAGTAGAAAAGTAAATAAAGTGGCCTGACAGGTGACAGGTGGCGGTAATGGTTCCAACTGACGTTGTAACAACATAGGATAGGCAGCTGGAAGCAAAGCCAAAGAAAACTAAAATGCTGATAGTAAAACGGCTGTGGATATCGTACTTGCTGAAGTGAATGAAGGAAATGATGACAGGATATCGGTAACACCGTTGTTTATTATGTGAATTATAGTGCTACACTAAGCCCGGGAGGAACGGAGGTCTGTGTATGGCTATGGTAGGAATCTCGTTGCCTCTGAGACTGTTATCTGGAAATGTAGAGTGTACTTGTTCAGGGATAAGATTAAAACAAATAAATTTGACTCTTGGGATATACTCTACATCTCTCTGTATATTCATTACATATATGATATAGGTTCATAATAACACGTATCACCTAGAGGCCGTCATTATAGGCGTTTTCTTTAGAGCTCTTAAGCAATACAAAAGCTTGTTAATTCGTGCAAGAAGTACAGGAGTGGAAAAAAAATATCAAGCAACATATGTTCTATAATTCCGTTTGGCTTCTGGTTTAAGAAACCCCTATCAGTTATTAATGTTATACTAACAACGATTGTGGCTCTTACCCCTTCAGACTGACTGGTAATTTATGAACACACTCCGGCAAGATATATCGAGAAGTTTTTTTAAAACGCTTTTAATGTTTTAGTATTTGAAGTAAGGTACACGGTAACTTTTTGGATGGGCAAGACAGCTAAAGTCTTATAAATCCGTAATTGTTGAAGATTTTATTTATGACATTTTTATCGATCACTTTCAGCTGGTGCTCCATTTTTACTTTTTTTGCTCTTACTTATAGTAAGTAGAGGAAACTTCGATAACAGGATTTTACCAGAAAGAAACGTTTCGATTCCTCCTGAATCCGGAAAAAGCTGTCTTAGGCAAAAGTACATCTTTGGGTGTCTGTGAACAGCATAACTCAACGAAAAGTGCGTTAAAGACCAAACTTGGTATATAAGTTTAGCATCTTCCAAGGATGCGACACGAAGATTTTTGAGTAAATCCCTCTAATCAAACCAACTTTTACATGAAACATGTTTTCTTATTTTTAAATTTCTCAAAAATGGCTCTTAACGATTAGCTATATTTACCTGACAAATAAAACGTATATATTGTATTTGATGAGAATAGCCTGTTAATTCATGTTCATTCTGAATTATTTTTGTATAATTGATAAACCGTATGATATAAACATACTAATCTCGTTAAAGCAAACAACTTATGGCAAATATTTATAGCATTAGCAATTTCGAGATTTTCTTTTTTATTGGTTTAGGTTTTCTAATACTGGCTACTTTTCTCAACTGTCAATCACTTTTGTTTCCTTTTTTCTTTTTTATTTCTCTACCATGTACATAGTAGGTGGAGAAGGTATTGCATTCCATCCAAAAATTTGATACCGTTTAGAAAAAGGTCCGTGTGTGTTTGCCTTTGAGCAGCATAACTCAAAAACGAAAAGTCGGATACATACCAAACTTGCTATTTAATTTCAGTACATTTTAAATATGCAACACGAAGATTTTCAAGAAAATTTACCAGCAGCAAACTTCCTTTTACATGGAACGTTTTTGGAAATTTTTGTCTACCAAGAAATGGTTCTAACAATTTTGATTAAAATATCGTATATTAAAAACATTTATATGCCAAATGAAATGTATATTTTGAGGTTTTTTGGGAATAGCCTGTGAAGTTCTCTTTATTAAGAAGGAGTTTACTATAATCTTGTATAACTGGTAAACGTTAAGCGACAGAAGATAACGTACAACACAAGAAATATAGATCTCTTTAAAACACACAATTTATTTTGAATAAGTTTTTTTGTGGTATCAGCCACTTCAGAGTTATCCGTTATTAATGGTTCCATTTGTTCAAGAGTATGATTGCTTTTAAGATTTTCAGAGTTGTTTCTTTCAATTGCATGGAAACAGCATGAAATGTTAAGGCCAGCGTATAGCTTCAGCTCTCAAATATTCGACTATCACTGCTCTCCTTGTATCCTAACGAAATGTGTAATGCAGCTATTTCTGCAAGGATTTATCTGGATTGAAATTAAGTAGATAGAAAAATAAAATGTTGTAAGAATAATTTGTTTACCTTTAATAAACGATCGAGGATAGATAAAGTTACATGAATGTAAAGCATCAGATTTTTCATCTTCATGTCCATAAACAGAGAACTGAATTTTAAAAGCATTACATAGCGACCGTCTTTGAAAAGGTTTGACTATCGCTTTAGCTCACTGTATTCTTCTTATACCTACAACGAAATGTGTAATTGTGTACTGAAATTTTATCTGCAACAACAAGAAAAGTTAGAAGAATAAGCTTTTGTAAGAATAGTTTTGACATTTTAGACACCTTATTTTTTGCGGATGATCAGGTTCTCATACGTAGTACAGAAGATGGTTTACAGAAGGCTCTGTTTGATTAAACAACATTATAAAGAATTAAAAGTTTTATTTTAATACATGAATCAAGAAAATTAATATTTTAGAATTTAAAGGTTTATATCTCTTAAGATTCAAAACTGAATGATAGTTTTAATTACATAAGCTGAGATATTTCCTATTTTAAAAATTCTAATGTGTTGCACTCACATCACTACTTTTGAATATAAAATATTTTTACAAACGCTTATTCTCCAGGTACTTCATATTAATCGAGATAAACATTTGCAGAAAATATCTTGTTGTGTTAATTCTCTTGTAGGTAAAGGGGGAATATGACTTTAAGCGATAGTCAAATCTTTAAGATCTCTTTGTATGTCTTATTTATACTTTTTCTCAAATGCTAATTCGTCAATCTTTTATTTTATGTCTTGGAAATGCAAAGAGAATGGAATGCCCCCCCCCTAGCATCCAGCTCTTAAAACATTCGACTACCGCTTAAAGTCTACCATATTCTCCTTGCATCTACAAGAAAGTTAGCAATAACAGAGTTTCTTAAAAGATTCATCTCGATTAGCATAAGTATATGGAAAATAAGCGTTTGTAAAAGTAGTTTGTACAAGAGTAGAGAAAGTCATTCCTGTATAACACATCATATTTTTTATTGTGAATTCAATCTCTTTCGATCACTTTATTTAACGTATATTCCACGTTATTTAAAATTGTTATCTCAGTTTTGCAACAAATACAATTCTAATTAATAATTTATCATATATAAATGTTCAGTGCAAAGTGTATGACACAATTGGTGTTTTAACGCAATAATGTATTAATAACGTTTATATACAATGTATCCAATTTCCGCAATCATTCCATTGGATCCCGTTTTAGGATTCCTTAGCAAGTTTTAAAATAATTTTCTATCGTCATACTAGTGTCTGCATCAAATGTGTAAGGAAGGTTTATATCTATTGATAAGAGCTAGACAGATGAATAAACTAACGTAATAATATTTTGTAGAGGAGTACAGAAACTAATATGAATACACCACAGAGTTTTTGTTATGTCAGAAAAAATGCATGGTTTGTGCTGTGAATATTCGTTATCCTGGTTCTTGGCAAGTTTCTTACGGCGCCAGATTTACAAAATATATAAATTGTTCTAATTTGTCTATCTACGAACGAAAATAGTATTTTATAACCGCAAGGCATATGGTGAAACTAAAGGCTGCATGTGATGAAGGGGAACTTTCTATCTTCCACAGAAAATCCTGGTGGATCATATTCCCCGTCTCCACGGAATCAATTATTCAGCTCCGGTATTTTAAAACCACAGAGAGATCTCGTACGCTTCATTTGAAGCGAGTCTTTTCTCCGGTGAAGGTCATTAATTCCCTCGAAACTGGCCAGTAGTTCTGAACTCTCGCAGCGATGTGTGCAATTTCGCTTCCTTCCGGCCCTTACAGACTAGGCAACCATGCAGAGCACGTCCGGTTCCAACCTTCCCCATCATCTCCTTTCTACAAGAGCAGTGCACGAGAAAAAACACGGGCAAGTGCCAGCAAAAGAATTGACCGCTCGAGAGACGGATGACCAATGGAGGGTGAGAAATTACTCTCACTGCGAAAACAAGCACTCCAAATTGCTTGCTGTATTCTGCAAGTATCCCCACTTTTGCAGGTTAAGCACATTGGGAAGATGTGCTTTATTCGAGTTTCTCAAGTCAGAAGTAATTTGCGTACATGAAAAACGGAAATTTAAACAATAAGCAGAACCGTTTGACTTTCTTATCTATTTACCTTTAGTAAGTAGGGGAAGTATATTCCACTCAAACATTTGGTACCGAGATTTAACCGGAAATACACGTTTTGAGGCCCCGAATAAAAACATAAATTTTAGAAAAAGGTCCGAATTTGAGTCGGTTAAATACCATACATGGTAATTAAGTTAGCCCCTTCTATGAATGCGATACCAAGATTTTCAAGGAAATCCCTCCACCGAAAACAATCCTTTTTATGAAAAATTGTCTAATTTTATAAAAAATTTCATTAATAATTATAATTAAAGTATCATATTTTAGAGTTATTTTAATAACAAATAAAATGGATATCTTTAGTTTCGGTCTTTAGTTGTCACAGATACACATGCACTTTTTTCTAAAAGCCCTTTTCTTTGATTCAGAGGGCCTCAAGCCACATATTTCCAGTGAGATCTCACATCGAAGTTTTGGATAGAATATAATACTTCCTCTACTTGCTGTAAGCACGCAGTAAAGATTAAAGGCAAATGTATGAACAGAGCACCGCAAGTAGGCCGCAATGGCCCTTTTTGCTTCTACCTACTACCTCTCAGCTTCTCTGGGAGGGATAGATGAGGGGAGAGACCAGATCTGGATGATGACGGCCGCAAGCGTAGATGGGGTCCCTAACGTTGCAGATCGAACGCATCTGATGCCTACTGGGCCCACCCAAATGCCACCGATCTCCCGGGTGTCCCACTCGGGGCCAAACTTAACTGAGTATTCCTACAACGACGCCAGGAAGAAACCTTACAAAGAGCACAGGCACCGTCCAGCCGCAACCCGCCGAATACCGTCGCCTGCCCTACAACGCTGACACAGATGACAAGGAAGATGATGGGTGCAGAAAATGGGGGGTAAGAGAGTCGTGGTAGATTAACAACCCCAGCATTCGTCTGCTTTTTCTAAGTTTCCCTGTTTTCCTCTGTTTATGATTACCATGTTTTATCTTTTTTATACTTTTTACCCTTATTATTGTTACACATACATACAGACACCCATGTGCGTGGTGGAACTCCAACCCGCGACCCTCAGGATAGCGGAGCGCCGAATCTATAGGGCCTGCTGACCGGGGGATACCACGAAAAACTCATGGGTCGGAGTGGGCAGTCACCGGGGATCGAGAAATGAGGATATTACACCGACGCCCCACAAGGGGGTGCAGGGTTGAGATGAATGTAGTCACCGGGCGGCCGGAACCAGGGGTTACAGCACTGCAATGATAGGGTCCCTAGAGCTTCCAGTTTGAGAGGCCCCGATAATCGAGCAGACAGACCGGGCCCCTCCCTACATAGAGTCCAGTGCCCCCTGAGGGGGTGGTCCATATACCCCGGCAACCAGCCTTCGAAGAAAGTTTACAGAGAGCATCCTGACGCTTCCAACGAAATAGACCAAACGAATGAAGGATGAATGAAATGATTAATGAAAAGAATTGGAGAGACAGCAAATTCGGAGTATGAAAGAAACCATCCAGCATTCGCCTGACGACCCGGGAAAACCCCAGAAAAACTCATGCGTCAGAGTGAGTGAGATTGAACCCGGACCTCCGGAATGCAGGTCACAGACGTTACCGCCTGAGCCACTCCGTTCGGTTTCGATCGCTTTATTTGTATTCAATATAAACAGAACCTTTGCCAAACTCATACAAAATCCAGTGGTAAATTAACTCGTGTACTTGTGGTTACGAAAATGACGCTGTAATCTCATTCTATGGACGATATTGTCTTGCACTTTAAAGCTTTTGTCACTTCAGTGTATATACCAGCAGCATACTGCTATAAATTTTATGGCTATTTTGTCATGCAAAGCACATAAACATTATCTGCTCCTAAAACTCATATTTTGTGCCTCGGCCAAGCTTTCATAGGGTTTGGAAGATTGCATTTATAGCGCGTTATAATGAATGTACTATACTTCAGAATGAGGTCATAATCGCCGTTAAACGGCGTCCTGAATTTACCATGGAACGTCATTTCTGAGATTACCTATGGAGGACTGCCAAGACTTCATAGCTAAGCACATTTCCGCAGATCGAATTTCGGAAATTCATATCAGGATTGCGGTTTAAATCGTCAGAAAAGTAAACCGGCACATATTTGATTGAGCCTGCGTTTATATTTTGCTTTATAAAGTTGCATATCACGCTTATAAAGTCACTGGTTTAAATTTAAGCATAGAAATTTATCAGAAAAAGGCAAATATCTATCCAGTTTTTACTTTCTCCACCATGTAATTAGTAATTACAGGAAATATTCCATTCCAACAAAAAAATCGATATCCATATTTCACCAAAAATATGTGCTTTGAGGCTCACAGAATTGAAAAAAGAAATAATATTTAGAAAAGAAAAGGTTTGTTTGTGTGTGTCTAAGACCCAATAACTCAAAACTCTGATGTGATACTTTGATGTGATACTTTTATTCTATCTTTATTGCTGGGTATACAAACTTCTTACTAAAGTTTATTTATCTTTCTTTACTTTAATCCAAATAAATAAATATTTGCAGAAACAGCTACCTTACACGTTTATTTACAGACTCGTACAAGGAGAAGAGCGATAGTGAAATGTTTAACAGTTGGAAGCTATATGTTGGCCCTAAAATTAATACTGCTCTTATGCAATCGCAAGGAACAACAGAATGTTGACAGGACTTTAAAAGAATGCCAAGTAATGAACAATTTAAACCATTAATAACGGCTATCTCAGAAATGGCTAATGACACGAAAACATTATTTGAAATAAATTGTGAGTTTTAAAGTGATCTACAGTTTGTTTTGTGCAGTACATTTTCGTCTAATGCTTAACGTTTACCATTTAGACAACACTGTACAAAACTCCTTCCGAATGAAGAGGACTTTATAGGCTATTCCCAGAAAATTCAGGATATATTTTTTATTTGTCATATAAATATGTTTAATATATGGCTTTTCATTACAATCATTAAGCCATTTTTAGAAAACCAAACATTTTTAAAAATGTTCCATGTAAAGTGTATTTTGGGATGCGGATGTTTTCTTCAAAAGCTTCATGTTGCATCTTTGTAATCTACTAAAATTAAATACCAAGTTTGGTACTTATCCGACTTCTCGTTTTTGACTTATGCTGTTCACAGACACACAGATAGACAAAAAATTAAAAATTGAGTTTTATTTATGGGCATTCTTTAACTGGTATGGTTCTTAGGTCTCATTCTATATTGGGCGTGAAAGACCGGAAATTTTACTCAGAGCCTCTTTATCATGCTTGAGGTTCTTTTACGTGCCGTATATCTACGACACGAGACCTCCGGCTTTACTTCCCTTCCAAAGGAAGCCATACTAAGGACTCTTACGGCCTTCGCCAGGTTTGAATCCTCGATCTCGGGAAACAAATACAGATAGACGCTCAGACGCACACACGGACATTTTTCTAAAAAATGGTTCATTTAGATTCAGGGTCTCATAACCTGTATTTCCTTTGAAATCTCGCTATCGAATTTTTGGGTGAAATGCAATACCTTCTCTACCTACTATGTACGTGGGAGAAAGTAAAAACGAAATATGGAATAATACCAATACTATCCTGTCTTCAACTGTTGGTAGAGTTTCTTTTTAATGGTTGAGATAACATCATGGGCTGGTGTAGTTATAGTTGGGTCACTTACTGGATGTTTAGTGGCTTCTTTTGCTGCCTGATCAGCCAATTCGTTGCCTTGTATTTCAATGTGGGATGGAATCCATAGTAAAGACACTTGCTTTCCTTGCTTATTGGTTCCATAAAGCAGTGATTGAATTTCTTATGTAAGAATATAGGTTGATGACAGATTCCCAGGATCTTGATTTTCTTGAGAGTTCAGGTTTTTGGTTGTCAATATATATTTTTGAGTCTATGTCCTTGTATAACTGGTAACCGCTAAGCGATAGACCAAAACGCAGTGCACAAAGAATGTAGATATCTTAAATATACAGAATTTATTTCAAATAAGTTTCATTGTGTTGTAGCCATTTCTGAGATATCCGTTATTAAAGGTTCGAATTGTCATTTCTTGGTCATTTCTTTAAATTCCTGTCAACATTCTGTTATTTCTCGCGATTGCATGGAAACATTATGAAACTTTAAGCCGGAGTATAGTGCACAGTTCTTAAACATTTGACTCTCGTTGCTACCTTTTTATGTATAACTTGTTTACTGCAAGTAGTGCACTTTTAGAATCTGAATATATAACAAATAACTGTGAACATTGGGTATTCAAAACGTAAATCACAGCTTGTTTAATTGCAAACAGTTCACTTGAGATGGTACAAAAATCAGGAAGTCTGAATAACATAGAGTGGTCTGGATAAACAACAGCACAAGCACTTCTATCATTACACTTTGATCCATCTGTGTAGGTTGTAGTTTTCCATATCTGTCATGTAATTAATGAAATAGTTGGTGATAAACTAAAGCAATGTGTATGTTCTTTGAAGATGATCCTCAGTTCTAAATTTATTTTAGGTGAAGTGATTGTCCAGGGTGGAATAGCAAGAGAAGGGTTTATTTGTGACACAGGAGGAAGTCTAATGTTGAGTTCTTGGAGATATTTGGAGTCTCTAAGATATACGGGTATTATTAATGATCTTTTGAGGTTTCTTGAGGTCTGTTATAAAATGTATACATTTTCATTCGAGAATCGGACATCAAGATAATTAATCGCTATTTTGAAGGCATATGTTAAAGTCCATTGTTTTCTTTTAGCTTCAAGTAGAGGTTCACTTGTTTATATTTGTATACTTGTTGTCGGGCTGGTACAAAAAGCTCCAAGTGTTATTCGAAGTGCTGTGGTTTGTATTGAATCCAACATTTGGAGAGAAGAAGGTCTTGCAGAATTGTAAACAATAGCACCATAAACCAATTTTTCTCTAATAATGGCTTTGTAGGTATTTATCAGCACATGGCAATCCGCTCCCCAGTTTTTGGCTGCTAGGATTTTCATAACGTTTAACCTCTTGCGACAGTCATCTTTGAGATGTTTAAGATGAGGTATCCAGTTTAATTTGCTATCAAGGTTATCCCCAGGATCTTTATTTTCTTAAGCAGTTCAAGTTTTTGGTTGTCAATATACATTTTTGAGTCTGTAATTGTATAACTGGTAAACGTTAAGCGATGGACTTAAACGCACTGCACAAAAAATGTAGAACACAAGAATTTATTTCAAATAAGATTTCTTGTGACGTAAGCCACTTCCGAGATATCGATATTAAATGTTCGAATTGTTCATTTCTTGGTCATTCCTTTAAATTCCTGTCAACATTCTGTTATTTCTCGCGATTGCATGGAAACATTATGAAACTTTAAGCCGGGGTATAGTGCACAGTTCTTAAACATTTGACTCTCGTTGCTATCTTTTTATGTATAACAAAATGTGTAATGTAGATATTTTTAAAATACTTATTTAGATTAAAATGTAGTAGACATAAAAATACGCTTTAGTAGGAATAGTTTGTATACCCACTAATAAAGGATATTGTAGCGGACCAGGTTGCACATATTTCGTATACCAGGAAGTGTGAAGTTCAGGTTAGCAGAATTCGTCCACGCTGCCTACGCCGAGTCAGCGCTTATGTATGTATTTATACTACAGGGCTTTGACTCGGTCGGGAGTTGCTGTGGAAGTTGCTATCAGGAAGTTGCTACGCGAGAGTTGCTACGAGAAAGTAATCAGAGATCAGTTATCACATTCGCCAACAGTTAACCAGGTAAGCATGCGACTCATCTAAGTTCTATTGACTTGTCGGGGCTTCACCCCTAACTTCTATTGACTTGTCGGGGCTTCACTCCGATCTAATTGTTCGCACATTTAAAGCAACAATATAATTTATTGGGACAATGCATCCCCTGTGCTTTATTTAAATACCCCTATCCTAGAACGCTACCCTGGCCTGCCTACCATTCCAGTACCAACGCATCCCCTACCTCTGAGCTACCAACCCCCCTGTGTAATCACCTACTGCGGGGGTAAACACCCCCGTGGGGTGTTACAATTTGGTGTAGGCGCCGGCTACAACTTGGTGGAGCGCCGGGCACATGTAGGAGGCACCGACTACAATGTGACGGAGTCTCCGGTTATAATTGGGGAAAACATCCTTACCTCTTCCAGCCAGGGGATGTAATCAAATTTTTTTTCTCTCTTCTCTCTTTTCTTTTTGCAAGGTGTAAAACACGCCTCATTTTGGGATAACCTTTTACCTGAGGTTATCTGGTGAAGACCCACCCTCCCACCCTTTGCATCATGAGTTACCTACACAGAATATAGCTTATTTTTTTAACTTTTCTCAAGTTATGTATATTGTTTTAGTGTAGTACATTTAAGTTATTATGCATGGCTGAACCTGCTCAAAGCTCTACTAGTCCTACTACTAAAGAGATTAGAAATCTGTGCGCAGAATTAGCAGCTATACAGGGGGAACAATTTAAATTCCAAGAATTTCTAGTCACAGATTTGAAAGGAATTTCAAACGAGATCGCGGCACACGCTGAGACGGCAAATCAAATACGTCTCCGCTCCGGCAAGATCGTTAACACTTCTAGCCCAAGCACAAGTAGGGTAGAAAAACAGTTAGCCATGAATAAGGGAGACGAACACACAAATACAATGAGTAAAATGGACTCACCTGTTTTAAGTAGAAGGGTAACTGAAGCACCTCAACCCATGCACATTAGTCGTCCACCATTGGATCCGGGTAGCTTCGCGGGGAAACCAGGGGAAAGTGTAAGGGACTATCTCCATAAGTTTGAGTTGATAGCGCGTGCCAATAATTGGGACGACCAGCATAAGGCGCAGTATTTGCCATGCTACCTTAATAGTACCGCACTAAACTGGTACAAAACCTTTGCCCATAGAAATAGGGACGCCCAATGGGAAACATTGAAGCAGGGGTTATTAAAAGCCTTCATTCACGCGGCAGAGGAGGAAATGATGGAGGTCAGACTAAGGCAGAGGGTGCAGGACCTTAGTGAGCCCACAGAGCAGTACGCTTATGACATTATAGCTCTGTGTGATCTAGTCAACCCCGAAATGACAGAGAAGGAACGGGTAAAACACATCATCAGGGGCCTTAAACCATCACTAATAGAACAGGTACTGCCCTACAACCCACAAACAGTGGACGCTCTCATACAGTTCGTCCGCAGGGTAGAATCAGCCCGCTACCTAGCAGGAAAAAGGGTAGACCTAATCGATGCACAGGGAATTCCCCCTAGTATGCCAGACGATACCCTCCAGAAGCAGGTATCAGATATGTCAAAGATGGTGGGTGAGTTAGCAAAACAGGTGCAAAACCTGACAATGAACCCCCGCCCTCCACCCCAGAATTACAATCCTCAGCATCAATCCGTTAGGAATTACGGACAGGCCCCCAGCGGCTATAGGACCACATATAGTCAAAGAAGAACGGTGTCCGCGAACCCTGTGTGCGCCTACTGTAAACGGGTAGGCCACGTAATCGCTAATTGCCAGACACGGAGGAATGCAAATTTTCACGCGCAGCCTCGAGCCAATCACCCCCCATAAGGGCCGCGGTAGCAAGCATAACAGAAAACATCAACCCTGGGAGCACATTAAAAACTATAGGAACATTAGCAGGGACAAGGATAGACATTCTCATAGACACGGGCAGCTCAGTAAGCATAATCAATGACGACCTGGTAGGTACAAGCAAGCAACCAGCACCTCTAAATATGATTTTGCGAACTGCAAATAACAATTTACTTGCTGCACAATACCAAACTAACACTAACTTCCAAATGGGTGATGTGGAATTCAAAGAACAACTTATAGTAGTAAAACACTTCCCGCATAGTTTATTGCTGGGCATGGACTTCCTTCAGAAACACCAAGCCGTTATAGATCTAGGGAACAACACAATTACACTAACACTGCAAAATTCGAAGGAGGTCACGGTAAGCTGCCAGCGAAAGCAAGAATGTCCTCTCATGCAAATTACACTTGAAGCAGATGCTGAAGAGACAAAAATGAAAGCAACATGTCAGCATGACGTAGAAATCCTTCCATTTGCAACCACACAGATAGACGTCAGAATACCCTCACTCCCTACAAACACATTATTACTGGAACCATGCATTAACACTATGCAGAAAAAACACGTTAACATTATACCGGGCCTGTGCAATAATAATCAAAATCAAAAGATACAAGTCCACAATAATACCGCCGCCCCTCAGAGAATATTTAAAGGGACAACACTAGCACTCGTACACGAAGTTGCATTAGTCCAGGCAGACACTTTCACACGTGAGACAACAAAACAAATAGACATCAAAGACGCCAAATTTAATATTAATTCACGACTAGAACCAGGACAACACGAACAGCTACGAAATTTACTCGACAGGTACAGACATACCTTCGCCACTAGCCTACAAGAGTTAGGGACAACAAACATTGCGGAGTTCAAAATAGAGTTGACAAACACGACACCAATTAGACAGAAGCCATACAGGGTGTCCCATAAACAGCGGGAAATAATAAACCAACAAGTGGAAGAAATGAAAGAGGCTGGGATAATAAAAGACTCGCAGAGTAGCTGGTGCTCACCAGTAATTTTGGTCAAAAAGAAATCAGGAGAATATCGGTTTTGTGTAGATTACAGAAAACTCAATGCACAAACAGCTGCATCCGCCTATCCCTTACCACTGATTGACGACCTACTTAGCTATTTAGGAGGTTCAAAATTTTACTGTACGCTTGACCTGCTAAGTGCATACTTCCAAGTACCTCTAGCTCAAGAAAGTAAGAAATATTCGGCCTTTTGTACGTCGGACGGAGAGTACGAATTCCAGACCTTGAGCTTCGGGCTCTCGAATGCCCCTAGAGCATTCACAGAGATCGGAAATAAACTGTTAGGCGACCTGCGATACGAAAAAGCACTCATATATCTAGACGATATAATAGTGTTCGCAAATACATTTCAGGACTTATTGGCAAACCTGGAAGCAGTATTTAAGAAATTAGAACAACATACGTTTAAGCTAAAACCCCAAAAATGTTTTTTCGGTATGGACAAAATAAAACTCCTAGGATACGAAGTATCGGCAGCAGGCATAGAACCTGATAAAGACAAAATCCAAGCTATTACACAGCTCAGAACGCCTAGGAACGTCAAAGAAGTAAGGCAGGTCTTAGGTTTATTTTCTTTCTACAGGAGGTTCATTAATAACTTTGCAGCAATCGCGAGGCCTCTAAACGAACTAACAAAGGCAGACCAAAAGTTTGTATGGGGCCAAGAACAGCAAGAAACCTTCCAGAAGTTGAAGGATTTAATGGTTAGGGCTCCGGTGTTGGCACATTTTATGCCGGGAGCCAAAACCCAAATGAACTGCGATGCCAGCATGCACGGCATAGCCAGTTGCCTCCTCCAAGAACGAGATGGAAAAATGCACCCAGTAGGCTTTGTGTCTAGAAGTCTAAGCAAAGCTGAAAAGAACTATAGCGTTTCGGAACAAGAGCTGTTAGCAGTTATGTACGGTTTTTCGAAGTTCCGCCAGTACATATATGGTTACCCTGTAACTGTAGTTACAGACCATGCTTGCCTGTGCCACCTAAATAGGTTGAGAGATCTAACAGGGAGACTGGCACGTTACAGCTTAATGCTGCAAGAATTTGACTACACAATTCAACATAAATCAGGGGTTAAACATAAGGACGCAGATTGTTTGTCTAGAATGCCAATAGACCCCCCTGAACCCGAAGCAGCACAAGAGCAGGAAGACAGAATTACCTGTCTCATAGAACCCATAGAATTAGCTAAAAAACAAGAGGAGGATCCCCAGCTAAAACCCCTAATACAAGCCGTAAGACAGCCGGGTACAGTGAATGCTAAACTAGCACGACAAGCTGCAACATACGTGATGAAATCGAATGTCCTGTACCGAAAAAATGCTGGTACTACAGGGAACATGCACTTGTTAGTAGTACCTGATAGTTTAAAGCAGGAAATACTATATAATAGTCATGACGATCCGCTAGGAGGACACTTCGGATTTTCAAAAACTTTTCACAAAATTAATTCACATTACTATTGGATTGGAATGAAGAGGGACATACAAAATTATGTAAGAAGATGCACTTCCTGTCAGCAACGAAAAGGTCCAGTTAATCAGCGACCCGCAGGTTTAATGCAACCCATAAAGGTCAACTATATAGGAGAAAGGTTCTCCATAGATATCCTGGGGCCTTTCCCAAAGTCCTCTAGAGGTAACAGATACATAATTGCGGCAAGTGATTACTTTTCAAAATATTTGGAATTAAGGGCAATCCCAAAAGCTTCTGTTGAGCATGTCACTGAATTTATCTTGGACGACGTCATCTGTCGTCACGGCGCACCAAAATATATTCTGTCGGACAGAGGGTCCGTATTTATGAGCGAAGTGACACAAGAACTGCTTAAGATGATGGGAACAATACCGACTTTCACAACAGCCTACAGACCCCAAACTAATGGCCTAATAGAAAGGGCGAATAGAACTATCGCGCAAGTAATCAGTAACTACGTAAACACACAGCACACAGACTGGGATAATAATTTACATCAAATTCGGTTTGCCATAAACACAAGCAAACAGGGAAGTACTAAGTTCACACCCTTCGAATTACTGTATGCACGGAAACCGGTATCACCCCCAGACGTTCAATTACAGGGCACCTCACAAAACCTATTTGTGCAGCAAACACGGGAGGCAATAATAAAAGCAAGGGCGTTAGCATCCCAAAACATAGTAAAGAGCCAGAGAAAAAATAAAAAGTTATATGATTCAAAGAGGAGGCACGTCGAGTATAAAGTCGGCGATTTGGTGAAGCTATATACCCCTAAAAGGAGGGTAGGTAGAGCCACAAAGCTTTTAATGAACTACACCGGACCCTATAGGATAATGAAAAAACTTAGCCCCCTGAATTACGTAATTAAGGCCAGAAATTCCGTGAAACGTCAGAATGTCCACGTTAGTAGAATTTCGCCTTATTATGCATAATGAGCATACAACACACTTGCGACACTTGCACAGCGGGTAAACACAATTGCCACATATAATTGAAACAAAAAAAATCGCCTACGTATCACTCAATGTCCATCAATACAAAAGTGCTGACATTATTACACGACGGAATGCGGAACCACAAATTCGTCCACGCTGCAGTAAGGCTCGGCATAAGAACAAACAAACAGGAAACAGAAAGAGGTTAAAACATTAAACATCAGCAATAGTTCTCAAATAGGTTAAGTAGTAAGTGATAATGCAAGACGTAGTATATCTTCGGACCTCCAGCTTAAGTTAGGCTAAAAGTGATAATCCACGCGATTCACGTTTACCTTTTAATTTTTTTTTTTTTTTTTTGCTCTCTCTTTCTCGTGATGAAGAGAAAATATATCTGGAAGTGAAAATATAATGGGAAATCCGAGACGCGACCCTGTTATTCGCTTAATACAGATATCTTTGTTCAGATACAGAAACTTGAACGATATACATTATTCCCCCCCCCCCAGGAGTTCAGAGTAGGGCCGAGGGACACATCAGAGAGCAAATATGACGAAGTATTCTTGAGGTCGGGAGCAGAGTTGAATATATAGGAAATAAGATTTAGTGGAGGTCGAAAAGTTATTTCATAAGTACTGTTATTCATATAATTGTTAGTATAAGATTAATTTAAGATAGGTATATGATAATGTGTTTTGAGAACTATCGGTTGATGTCAGGAATTTTTTTTTCTCCGCACCTTACACATGCGTTACCGCGTATAGAATAAATAGTAGTGAAAAAAAAATCGAATAACGTACACTCTGGTACGACAACCAAGCGCTATTATATAAATAAATGTCAGCAAATCAATGTGCAAAATAGATAAATGTAACGTGGCAAATAAGCAAGTGTAAATAAGTAAAAAAAAAATTCTCTCACGACCAGGGCAGATAATATACGAGATGGAGCAGGGACATAGAAATTTTGAAACTCGCATCCTATTTCAGTCGTCGAAATTATAGAACTAGTATTTATGACTGTTTGCATAGTAGTCATGGCCTTGTTAGCATACAGAATATTGAAGAAATTTTGTAAGGAAAGGTCGAACTCTTCAAACTCGACCACGGCGGAACCACAGCACACGTCACCTCAGGGAATTATAATTCTGGCAACACCAACCGATGCCGCCTCAGAATCAACACTAACATAACGGAGAAATAAATAAGGGAGATAAATAAAATAAAATTAATCAAAGGCTCAAACTACACAAGGGGATGAAGGCAGGAAAGTCACAGGTATCCTCCACGAATTACGCAACACAAGATACTAACACATTCCACACACGCGGAAGGGTACCGCAATTTTGGTTCACAAACTTAGAAACACAGATATCGCTTTCATAAACATACGATTCTGCATGGACGGTAAGTGTCGAAAGCAAAAGTCTGTCATGAAATCCGCTGACGCAAGTATTCGTCGCCTCACGCACGGAGCTTGACTTTGCACTTCTCAGTGGCGTGTAGCACTGCGACAAGTAGATGAATGGAAAATGGAGTGTAAATATGGTTGTTGTTTTTTTTGTGTTTGTTGTGTTTCATTGGTCGCAGCATCTGCAATATTCATATTTCGGTGTACTAATTTCAAAAACTAAGTATGTTTTAGAGGATGCCCTCCAGCAGGCAAGAGAAACCACTGTCTTCAGCAGCCTCAGCGACCCTCTTCCCCGGGTAACAGAAGCGAGGTATCAGCAAAATGCCAAAAACGGACATCTAACCACCGCTGACATACAATGCAACACCCACACAAAAAAGTGTTATACAGTTACAGACAAAAATCATTGTATAATGTACAAATTTAATTTTGTTCGAACGAACATACCTAGTCAAGCAGAACTTATGAGTAGTCGCATCACACCTGGATAACAGAACTTAATGCTTTTTCTGTTCTCTTTTTCTTTTCTTTTTTCTCAAAATTTGGAGGGGCAAGGAATCGGCAGGGGTACCGACTCACTTTCTAAATTTACCTTTTCTCTGCTGTGTTTAGTCTCGTCCCGTAAATTTTAAACCGCAATATAATCCTTCCAACCTTATCCTAAGTGACATCCGTCTTTGTACAACAACCCTGTTGCTGCGCACCATTAAACCACCAAGAAGAGAAGCACCCGACGAGAAAGCCCAGGTCGAACGATGCCCACCAGTATGAGCACGTCGATAACTCACCACGGGAGTTGCGCCAGAACACGCAGAATTAGTGCACTCCGAAGGAACGCCAATGCTTGGCCACAGCAATGCAGCAGGCGCGGAACTCAATACTACGTTTCCGAGAAAATCGCTAAGTATGCAGTCACTCAGCAGCTCTGTCCCAGCACCTTATTCATTCACGGCAGAGTTCACCGGGGAGATCCGAAGCTACAGGGTACCTCCACGAGCTCAGTCTCAGCTAAACTACACTTCACGTTAAAGCAACGATGAGAATACAGAAAAGATTGCGCATACTGCAACACTGGGCCACGGCGCCCCAGCTTGGCAAGATTGCAGTGCGCGGCCGCTACCACCCCTTACGTACTCACCTACCCTTACAGAAAAATTTTCCCTGGTATCCGAGTCTTGGACAGCAGAGGACATCGGAGCATTTTCAATTGTATAAGGCTCCAACCATATTTTTTTTTTCTCTCTTTCTCTCAACCCTCGTCTAAGTAGACGGTTGTAGTACCCCCTAAGATATTTGTCCTCCTTTTCAATTTTAAATTCCGGGTCGGAATTTGGCGAACCTGGGACCGATGTAGCGGACCAGGTTGCACATATTTCGTATACCAGGAAGTGTGAAGTTCAGGTTAGCAGAATTCGTCCACGCTGCCTACGCCGAGTCAGCGCTTATGTATGTATTTATACTACAGGGCTTTGACTCGGTCGGGAGTTGCTGTGGAAGTTGCTATCAGGAAGTTGCTACGCGAGAGTTGCTACGAGAAAGTAATCAGAGATCAGTTATCACATTCGCCAACAGTTAACCAGGTAAGCATGCGACTCATCTAAGTTCTATTGACTTGTCGGGGCTTCACCCCTAACTTCTATTGACTTGTCGGGGCTTCACTCCGATCTAATTGTTCGCACATTTAAAGCAACAATATAATTTATTGGGACAATGCATCCCCTGTGCTTTATTTAAATTCCCCTATCCTAGAACGCTACCCTGGCCTGCCTACCATTCCAGTACCAACGCATCCCCTACCTCTGAGCTACCAACCCCCCTGTGTAATCACCTACTGCGGGGGTAAACACCCCCGTGGGGTGTTACAATATTATCACATCATAATTGTTTTAAGATTATCCAAAATGTGAGAATAACATTGTTTTCTCTTTTAATGCCTTTAGAGATAAAATCCCAGGGGTTTAATAAAACAGCGAGGGACATTAAAATATAATGTAATTAATTGTTCTCCCAAACAAGCTGTCTATTAGACAAGGTTGGAAAGGTAGAATCAGACGACTGAAAAATTCAATGCCATAGCCAGGATTTGAACCACGGATCTCCCGGTCTCCATCCGGTTACTCTAACCACTGAGCTACCATGGCAACATGCCGGTAGGACATTAAATTTCCCAACTGATTCGCATGTTTCAGTTGACCTAATAGTGGTTGAAACTATGAAGCCCGGGACTTAAAATACTTACAGCATTGTAAGTCGCCATTGGGGTATGTAATCTCAATACAATTTGAGATCTCCTTGTGGTTTACCGGAAAACATGCGAATCAGTTGGTAAATTTGATGTCCTACCAACATGTCGCCATGGTAGCTCAGTGGTTAGAGCATCCGGACGGAGACCGGGAGATCCATGGTTCAAATCCCGGCTATGGCGTTTAATTTTTCAGTCGTCTGATTCTACCTTTCCATTTAAAAGATAATATTTACAAAAAAAATCCACACTTCAGATGATCTTAAAAAATAACATTCGTCAGGAAATTGCTGCACCTAAACAGGTGCAAGAAATGCTTGGAAGGACGAAGCGACGCATTTCCAGCTTGATATACGCGAGTCATTTACTTCTCTTTTTAATTATGTATGTTACGTGTGTTAGAAGTAACTTGTACGACAAACCGGAACTATATTTATTGAGAGTTTTCTGTCACCCGCACCGCCGCACAGCAAACAGCCTCGCCGAAACCGGTCCCGGAATGGATTGCTCACCCGTATAACATTCATGTGTAAAACTTTTAGTTTGGTTTAGTACACTGTTATTGCTCCAAAACGGTGTTGTTTATACCCACAGGATTATTTGTTTTTAGCTGAGTTTTATAGAGTTTTTTCAAAACAATTGCTTTACAGAACCTCCTATAATAGTATTGTTTCTTTTATTTTCTGTTTTCTATAAAACTTCACTGAAAAACATGCTGATATAATCCAACACGATAGATTTTGAAAGCAATATTTTCCTTCTATCGGTATTTGTGGAACTCACCACCACCACCATCAAAGCACGTTTTATGCTTTTGTTTTTCATTTCATTTTTATGTGATTTTTTTCCCTCTTGAAACAATAGCATTCAGTCTCCTGTTTCAATGCCATAGGATACCTGCACATACAGATGTAACAGCGCTTGACACAGGTATTAATACCTGAAAGTTCAGCCCTTTTCATTTTTCTGCCTCTGCCAGCAAGCACTGTAGTGCAAAAGGAATTAATGCTTGCATTTTCAATCGATGTAACCGTATTCCATTCGTTATATCAGCGGAATTAAAAATGTGTCGTGTTGACCATCATCAGGTTTGTCTCTCAGTATTGAAAACATTATCCGGATTTACAGAAATATGAGAAACAAAAGGAGAGAAAAAACTAAAAGAAAATTTAGGTGTAAAGTAACCTTAAGGTTTTCTTTCTTTTGGTTTTGTAACTCGTCAAAAAGAGACAATTGCTTTAGCACTTCAAAATGTTACCGCTTACTATAAATAAAAACCTGTGGATAGAAGTGCTTTTTTAGATGTTAATCTGAAGCAGTATTTTCAACACTTAAACAATATCAGTCTGATTATATAATATAAAATATAATATCAGCCCGCCTTAAAGGAATATGTGTATAAATAATATATAAAGTGTATGTAACAGTCATTGTATTATGTTTATATTATTATATGCATGTATAATAATGTTATGTGAATGTATTAAGTAATTTAACAATGTAGGACCTGTGAGAATAGAAGCCGAAATTTGCTAACAATGAGGTAACCTTGAGACAACAATAAATTAGAAAGCTAATAATGTTACTAATAATTCTTGGAACAATAGTGTAATATTTAAAACATTTTTAATAAATGATCAATTAACAACTAGAAAAAGCTTAAGTTAAATAAAACTATTCTATTGGAGCAGGATTAGCCATTCAGAAATTGAAATAGTGGAAATATACAAATTTAAGCGGTAGATGGCAGGCGCTTCTAGGCAGCGTTCCCGAACAGTTCGATACGTATCAGTGTGAGACAAAAAATTCATTACAGCGTGATTAGTATAAAGTTTACGTGTTAAAAAGTACAAGTAACAATCTCACAGCTCAACAGTAGGATACATCAGTGAAGTCTTATTTTATCGTGTGAAGGAATAATAAAAGGAGTGAAGTAAAACATTATAATTTGTGTAAGCCTTTATTCTTTAGCCGCACCAACACCTGCTAAGAGATGTTTTTTCTGCAAATTACTACTGACGCAGCCGAGGCATAGATATTTAATATTTAAATAAACATTAAAATACAAAGTAGATTTTTAATCGTGGGGGCGAAGCCACCGGAAAGTGAACGTGGGGCGAAGGCCACCGGAAAGTTTATATCGTACGTGCGTGGTCTAAACAACTACAAGTTTAGCTTTCCAATAGTGAGGTATTAATCAACTTCATTTCCTAAAATGTGTTAAAATACATAGAGGAAGAAAATAAATCCAAAATGTACATATTGCACTGCAAACAAATATATTTCAAGAATTCGGACCTTGAACAAAAATAATGGCGTTTAAAGGAAAGAACAACGTTAAAGTAATAATAAATAATTCAGTAATTCAACAATTTAATACTTTAAACAGTTATCTAAATGTCAAAATTAATGAATACTATTATTAGGCAGGAAACTGAGCAATTATTAGCAGATGAAATCCAAGATCTGAATCCTAATGCATTTAATTTCTCGGCAAAGTAAATTGTTAATAAAGCTGACCCTGCACGATATTCCTAAATACTTCGAAATATTAACAAGGAAAATGTAAAAGCCGAGTTTTCATAAATTATGCTAATTTATTATTTAGTCTTATTATAATGTTATAATACCTGTGCATAAATAAATTCAAATCCAAATGTATACTCAATGCGGTCACAATTATTTCTGCAAGCATTCGATAAATTGTAATCCCGAAATTATGGATCCTGTAACTGGAGAATTTTTGAAAACCTGAGTTTAGCTTATACATGCAGTATAGAAAATACTCATCCAAATGTCTCCAACGGGGCGAAAGAATGTTGATGAACAGCTTTTCTTTTTGGACTTTATGTAATTTTTCGAATCGCCGTCCACCGTCCACTTTGTTTGGATAGGCAACCCAAATGACGTCAGGAATGACAAAATATCACTGTCTTATCATTGTTTAGTTGCGATTACTTGTTTCCGTTTCAGTTATTTCATTTGAAAGTGTTCTGGTATGGTAATACTGTCACCACATACGAGGTAATTGTATTTGGAGTGCTAATATTTAGCTTAGATAGTTAAAACGATCTAACCGACATAGATCGGTTAGATCCGTTTGTGTATTACTAATTGTATAATGCTTTGTAATATTTATAATATGAATGCTACTGCAATATTGTAAACACACTTTAATAATAATAATAAGAAGAAGAAGAAGAAGAAGAAGTACTTGCCCTTCCATCACGAATCAGGATTCTGAGGATCATCTGTTAGGTAGCTGCTTTGATCTACATTTCTGTAGCTGAGCTTTGTGTTAGACTGGTTAGGGCGGTGGGCTTCTAAGGAAGAGGTTTTATCGTTTATCAAAATGGCGACACCGCAGATCAAAACGCAATCTTCTCATTGATATGCGGAGTTTAAATCAATTGTCCGAGTTCAAAGGGAGATTTGGGAGTTTTTAACTATGATAATCCAACTGCTAAAAGCATGAAGAAGTGTTACGATACATTTTTAGCTACTGGAAATTAAATTAAATTTAGGTTTTATTTATGTGCGCACTTTAACTGTGGTCCTTAGCGTCCCATTCTATATTGGGTGTGAAATACCGGTAGTTTTGCTCAGAGGCCTCTTTATCAGGCTTGAGGTTCTTTTACGTGCCGTAAATCTACGGCACGGAACCACCGGCTTTACTTCCCTTCCAAAGGAAGTCCTACTAAGGAGATTTACGCCGGAAAAAATCCATCGCCCTCCACCGGGTTTGAACCCACGACCTTGGGAACTTGAGGCTAGCATGGTAACCACTGCACCACGGAGGACGACTTTAGCTACTGGAAGTTTGTTAAAGAAGCATGGGGGTGGTCGCAGAACTTCCGACGAAATCATTGCAAATGCTCAAGCCGCATTTGAGCGAAGCCCACGAAAGTCATTAAGAAGAGCTTCGCGGGAACTTCATTCATTCACTGTTTATCCTCAGCTTATGTAGGACTTACACCCCCCAGGACTTAAAGACGCTTGCCTGGGGTCAGAGGCCCGTCAAGGAATAGACACACTCATGGAGCAGACAGAAGAACCAGGATGGATGATCAACCCGATGCCTGGTATGGGATGAAGGATGTAGATGAAACGAAATGAAGGCGATGATGTAGCAGTTGGTGGAATGAATGGCGGGGGAAACCGGAGAACCCGGATAAAACCCGCCCAGATGCCGCTTCCTCCACCACAAATCCCACATGGGGGTCCCTGGGATTGAACCCGGGCCTCCTCGGTGAGAGGCGAGCGGTCTAACTACTTTACGCATACAAATTGCAGTTATTGCACCATCTGAAGCCGAATAACAAGCCCAAAAGCGTGCAATTTGCCAACACGATGCTATACCGTCTCGACGTTGATCCATGTTGTTTCATGTCCAAGAGTTTCTTCTCAGACGAAGCCGCTGTCCATGTAAACCGGCATAATGTGCGGATGGGGATCGCAGAATCCTCACGCTACATAAGAACATGTTCATGATAGTCCTAAGTTAATATTAGGTACGGTTTCTCACAGAATAGTCATTGGGCTGTTTTTCTTCGCCGAGAAAACTTTCCGTGGTACATGCTGGAGCGGTGCTTCTTTCCACAAATTGAACATCTTCAGCCCAATATCCTTTTCCAGCAAGATGGTGCTCCTCCACACTGGTTCAATAAAGCTCGAACGACTTTGGACAAGTTTTTCCCTGGTCGTTCGATTGGTAGGAGAGGATCGATCTCGTGGCCATCCCGAGATCACCTGATTTAACACCACTCGATTTCTTTCTCTGGGGCTACGGCAGATGATCTTCGGGAGCACATCATAGAAGCTATTGAGAGCATCTTAGAAGACAGGCTCCAACGTACTTGGCAAGAAATTGTTCACCGGCTGGTCATCGTCATCGTGAGTGCTGGAGCTCACATAGAGATATGGTGATGTGCACATCAAAACTTGTTAAATTTTCCTTTCATATAAACGTTATTGTATGTTTCTATCTTCAAACGTTTATCGTCACATAATTTTGAAATTAGGGACATTCGAGCAGACAATCCTGTATTATATTATCATTTTTATCAGTTCTCAAGACAATGATCTGTCTAAGTAAATTACAATATACATGTTTCTTATGCTTAATGTGCTGCACTCTATGAAATTAGTTAAGCACCACATGATAAATGCTAATTCCATCAAGTCAATAGAGTAAAACACACTAGTGAGCTAATTCGGATATGCAGAACATTCAAGAATGCTGCCAACATCGAGTGATCTGAAACCAAGTGACTTGTGGGTAGAACGAGCGGTATTTCAATTATTGCATTGGAAATAATATTGCAAATTGTGAAAATTATTAATTGAATTGATTATAAAGCGTTATATTAATTACTGTTTACATAACTGGAAGTTTAAGGTAATACAGATATGCTGTTAGAGCAAGTGAACCTCTTAAGTTATTGTAGATTATTTGAAAACGTAAGTTTTGCGTTTATCTAGCAATTGCGTTTCCAAATCAACGGGATTTGAAGGCTTAATTTTATCTTGTCTGCATTCAATTTTATTCCCCAGAGGCTTAGTGATTGATATAAGACGGGAAACGAACTCAAGAAAAGACGAACTACCCATTTGAAGAAAGAAAGGAGTAGGACATTATCAATAATTTTACCATTATAGCCCATTTTTATAATTACTAAATCAGTAATTAGGCTAAAATATGTTCAGCAGATCTGTGCCCAAGTTCAGCTTCAATTCACGTGTTCGATATCTATAATACGATATTTTTAATGTGGAAATTTCGTGGCAGTGTGTAAAAGAACTCCTGGGAATAAAGTTCAATCACATCCATTACAGGGTTTTAGCAATAATCTGGTATTTTTTTCTTTGTCCTCTTCATGAACAGAAATACCGAAAATGTTGCTGCGCAAGTTCATTTAAGAAAAAAAATATCTGATGTAGTACACTCACATGACTTTATCTGCTCATTACAATTTTACAGACACTATTCATATAAAATACGTTTCTTTCATTCCACCTTCATCACGATAAAATATTTTTCCTACATTCTTATATCCAAGACAGTCAGCTGCCATAACTGCTGTTTGTTTATCAAGGTAGCATGAAGGCTAAAACGGAACACAATCCTCAATTTTCAGAATATTTCTGTCTAAGGTACTTGTGACTTGGAAATATTTGAAAGTATATCATAAAACGGTTGACGCTAGGGAAAAAAACATAATGGTCAAAATTGTGTATTTTAGTGAACTGTACATTTTTTCTAAATTTTTTTTTGCCTATCTCTTATGGTTTCCTTGTTAAATATCATTTTCTAATATTCATTTTAAGTAAAGATGAGTTCATAGGCTATTTCCAGAAAATACAATATATACATTTCGTATATCATATTAATCTACAAGTATATTGCATTTAAATAAAATTGTTAGAGCACTTTTTAATAAAATAAAGAGAAACGAAACCTCTTCCACGAAAAGGGTATTTAGAAATGAGGGGAAGTTCTTGAAAAAGCTTCGTGTCGCATTCTTGAAAGCTGTTAAAGTTATAAAGTTTGGTATTCATCCGACTTTTTGTTTTTGAGTTATGCTGTTCAAAGACCAAGACAGACAGTCACACACCAAGACAGACAGTCACACACACACACACAGTCATACACTTATGAAACTTTTTTCTGGAAATGCCTCTTTTTTGGATTCAGGAGACCTCAAAAGCTGTGTTGCTGGTGAAAACTCTGTATCAAATGCCTGGCTGGAATGCAATACTTCCTCTACTCTAGGTGGAGAGATAGTAGTTACTTCAGAGCAGCCTGTAACAATTGTTCTATATTTCCTAAAAGTATTTTGCTGCTGACATGACCACAGTAGTTAAAGGCGGCTGTATAAATGAAACAATAAATAAACAAAATAGGGATGAATAATTGGCCACCTAAATAGCTTGAATTACCAAGCTCTTCATGATCAATGCTATTATTACGTAAAACCTGAAATTAACATTAAGCTCGTGCTAGCTACAAGTCGAATCTTGATAATCATAATTAGGAATGAAAGGTCATTCCTCCTTCATTCACAAATTTCTCGTTGCAACCAAAGCAGCAACAATAATGCACCATCTCCATTTATCATACAAAAAGCATTTCAATTGTTCTTTACTCTCTGAAACCATTGAACATTATCAAACTATATTTGCATTTGCACCTCATCAGGTATATTGTTTTAACATTATGTGTTATCAAATGCGCAGTTAACCATTTAGCTGCCTTGTCTGTTATTACTCTATGATCAAGCCACACATGACTAACCAGAGACATCTAGTTAATCGTTTCAAATGTCAGAAAAAACAAACACATGAGAATCGACAGTCATTTAGCTTTTTACTAAACCTAAATGAAGCTGTTAAAATTACTTGTGTGTTAATTATACAATGCCTTCGTTTTATGCCAAGGCCACAACCAGTTTATATGCGTATCGGCCGAGACAGCAATGACCTTAGTATTATGTCCCACCGCAGAAGCGGCGCAGGACGTGTCAAGGTACGTTTATTAGCTGTGAGCTGTCTTGCTTTGTCTTCGCGTTGTGAAGTCTGAAGTAGTAGTAGATTTGAAGGAGGAGTTGTATTGTGGATCCACTGTTGGGGAGCCAAACTTGATGAAATAACTCTCCCACGTATGGTACAAAGTTTCCGGTGGCCTTCGCCCCAATGTTCACTTTCTGGTGGCCTTCGCCCCAAGTTTACTTTCCGGTGACCTTCGCACCAAGATTAGGAATCAACTTTGTATTTTAATGTTTTCTTTAAATAGTGCATATATTTAGGTTTCCTCGGCTGCGCAGTATTACATTTGTAAAAACGTGTATTTCTTAACAGTGTGTGATGCGGCTAAAGAATGTAGGCTTACATAGATTATTATTTTTACTTCACTCCTTTTATTAATCCTTCACACGATTAAATAACGCTTCATTTATATAGAAAGCTGTGAGATTTTATTACTTGCACCTTTTTTTTAACACGTAAACTCTATAATATTCTCGCCGTATATGAATTTTCGTTTCACTCTGGATACGTACCTTGCGAACGAACTGCTCAGGTACGTTGTCTTCTAGCGACTGGCGTTTACCGCTTGAATTTGCAAATGTTTCTATTTCAAGTCTCTGATTGGATAATCCTACTCCAATAGAATACTTGTATTTAACTTTCAGCCTTTCTAGTTGCTGATTGGCTATTTATAAACTGTTTAAAAAATATGACATTTTTGTTTCCAAGAATTGCTAGTAGCATTATTAAACTTTCCAATTCATTATTGCCTCATTGCTACCTCATTGTTAGCAACTTTCGGCCTCTATTCTCACAGATACAACATTATTAAATTACGTTATACATTCACATAACATTATTGTACATGTACACAATAATATAAACATATACAATCACTGTAATATACACTTTTTATATTGTTACATACACATATTGCTTTAAGGCGGGCTGTTATTGAACTGTATATTATATAATTAGACTGAAATCATTTAAGTGTTAAAAATACTGCCTCAAGTCTTTCGACAATGTGTGTGCTCTGTGCGAGTTCCTTAGGAATGTTATTGTCTTATTAGTTCACAAAAATGCCTGCCAAGAAATTCACGCTTGAATTTTATTTAAAAGTTCAAATGGGAGGGTCAGATGAGCATTTCCCCAATGTTCATGTAATATGTAAATAACTTTAAATGTGTATGCAGACTTCTACAGCCACTGTCCATAGTATCTTCCTTTGGCTTCCGGTATAGTACACACTACCAAAGCTTCGCTGCAAACCTAACGCATGCAGTAACGGTAACCCAAGGGAGAAGCTCCACACTAGTTTGAAAACAACACAATTTTTATGCCAGAAATGACTTAACATTTTTAGTTTGAAAAGAAAATGTATTCTGTTTTATGCCACATATGACTAACATTTTCATTGCTTTAAAAAACAAGATATCGAAACACAGAAGTTAGTATTTCTCTTACTGTGTATTAGCCTTCACATAACAAACATTTGCAAATAAATGTGTGCACACAAACACTTGCTGTAGATTTAACTTTTAATTCTTTCCTTTACACTACTGTGTGCCCAAAACTCTTCCTTCTGGCTTTGTCACCTTTAGCTTGCAACCCTTCATATAATGAAATGGCATGGACCTCTAGTTGATACCGTTTAAGGTGTCCCTTGTATTCCGCTTGTTTTTATATCGATTTGACAGATAACATTTACGCTTCCATTGGTTTAGTTTGAAATATTGCACAGATTTGATTTGAATTTCAAAAATACTAAGGTTACAATCTACCGAGAGACTTGGCTCCGTGGTAACGTGCGAGACTCGCATTCGGAAGCTCCCGGGTTCAATTCCCGGCACTCTGGCCTTAGGCGTTTCGTGGTTTTCTCTGGTCGGTAGGCGAATGGTGTAGTGTTTTCTTTCTACCATGATTTTCTTTTTATCATCTCCCTTTCATTTCATTTCCTTCTAAGCTTTCAGGTCTGCTTCGTTGCGTAAGGCGGTGCCGCACAAATGATGCGGATGCTTGTTTAAAGGAAAGACTACTCCCTGTGGACTGATTGTCGTTCATCGTCCTGTCTAGGCAGCTCTACTTCTGACGTCACTAGAAGTACGTCGGGCCGAACGTTCGAGCCCTTCCTGTTCGGATTGGGTTGGTCTCGACGGGGCAGTGGTTCCCGTGCGTGCGTCTGTATGGGTGTCCATGCAGGCGGGGTTGTGAGACGCCTTAATGTCATCCAGTACTGACCTGGAGAGCCAATAGACGGCGTGCTAGAATGTTGTCGCCCTCTACCGAGGTTTTCGGTAATCGCCCTTCGGGGTTGACACGCGTAAGTGGCCTATCCACTTCCATCCTCGCGAAAACGAGGGGGCCTTTTCAAATTGGTATTGGCCTCATGGAAAACCCTCAGTTGTGGAGAGCCACTCTGTTGGGCCATGGCCCTGGTAGCTAGAAGGAGGGCTAAGGTTCTTAAATGCTAGTTCCTTGCCCCGGGTAGATCCTTTGTCTGACTGTCTAGGCAGCTCCAGTAATGGAACGGGTCTTCGAATCTGGAACTCTTATGGACTTCCACGCACCTCTGCCCTGTCTGCCTGGACCTGTAGCCTCCTGTGGTTCCTTCACTTCATCCCCTTCTCCTGGAGGGTGGTATACACAATAGATCTATGTACGTGTCAGTGCCACATTGATGGACCTAATAGTTAAGCTATGAACCCTGGAACTTAAAGTACTTACGACATTGTAAGTCGCCATTGGGATATGTTATCTCAAAATGAATTTGAGATCTCCTTGTGGTTTACCGGGAAAAATATACCGAGCGGGATGGCTCAGGCGGTTACGTCTACTATGACCCCTATTCGGTAGGCCCACTCTGGCCCATGGGTTTTTCGTGGTTTCCGCGGGTCGCCAGGCGAATGGAGGGTTGGTTCATCTTCTACCACGATTCTCCTTCCTCTCATTTCCTGTACCTATCATCATCATCATCATCATCTGCTTCAGGGTTGTAGGGCCAGCGACAGTGCTCGGCGGGTTGTGGCTGGGCGGTGGCTTGTGTTCTATAAAGGTTTCTTCCTTGGCGTTGCTGCGGTACCGCTCAGTTAGGTCTCTCCTCAACGTGGGTCTCCGCTCCGGGGGACCCTTAAGGTTGTTGGTTTGTTAGCAGGGACCGTGCGGCGTTGGATGCATTATATCTGAAAACCATAGGGAACCCTTCCGTGCTTGCGCTCGTCGGCATCCGGATCTGGTTGCCCTTCGGGTCTCTCGCCTCATCCCTTCTCCAGGGGGTCACTTTGGAAACACAATGGGTCGACTAGCTTGCGTGCGGTGCTCTGCGCCGGTCCCGGGGGCCCCTTCGTAATACGTGCCTTTACTTTACCGGGAAAACTGTGAGTCAGTTGTGGAAATTAATGTTGTGACGGCATGGTAGCTCGATTGGTTAGAGCAACCGGACGGAAGCCGGAAGTTCCGTAGTTCAAATCCGTGGTATGCTGTTGCGTTTTTCAGTCTGATTGTTCCTTTCTAAAAAGTTAAAAACTGATCCTTCTGTTTTGAGAGACCCTGTAGATCTGGTAGGATGTTATTCGTTTTTTATTTCTTTGTTTTTAACCAATTATATATGTCTATATACCTTTTGAATGTTTTGAATAGGTGCACGAGCATTTTCTTTGAAGGGCTTTACTGTGAGTGGTGTTTTCGAGAGACTTCTTGCCATCATATCCTTGCATCTGGTCACTATGAGTTATGCTGCTGGAAGATTCTTCTCACGTAGGGAACATAAGTCATCACAAAGCCTTTTCTAGCAAATCCTGTGTATTAACACGTCGCATCAACGCCGACGTTGAACTACTCCCCTAATCCACACTTCTTCTTCTTTCTGATCCCTCGTTTTCTGCTTCTTGCTGCGTGCTTTGCAGCGTTATCGAACATCTTCAATACCATTACTGAATATTGGTTTATTAACGATACCCATCTGTGAAAAAATTGTAATATATATAAATGTGTATTTCAGTGTTATTAAACACTGAAAAACTTCGTTTATAGTTCTATGTAGCCACTTCAATCACACAATAACACACACACATATAAAATACCAGGTGAGTCAGCTGCCCCTAGTTATTCGTATCTATGCAACCCGCATTTTATAACTAGTGTGAAAACATTGACCCTTTTTATCAAACAAACTGTTAGTGTAGCTCTGTCCTTCTATTCGATACTATACACAACGACCATTAAGGATTAAAGGCCTGAATGACCAACGAGCCGCGAAAGGCTTTAAAAAGACGGTTTTCGTGGATATAATGCTTGCAAGGAGATAGAGGTACGTTTTCCCGAAGAGCGGGAGACAACACGTGCGTTCTGACCGAGTGGATTAGATGCCGGGTTGTGGTAAAACAACGGTTAGCTTCGGAAGTTCGAATCTAATACAAACATCAAATTGTTTTGGTTATTTTTTCTTTCTCCTTGCGTTTCTTTTCTGTATTTTAGTATACTAATCTATTTATTTTTGTTATTGGTTCTCCTGTGAGCCAAAGACACAAGAATTGCAATCAGATAATTGTGTATCATGCCTACGATAATAATCTGTACCTATCTGGGTTGTAAACCGTGTCACGTAGCTCTTATTCTTTTGGGCACATATCGACGATATTAAATCTAACGGGTTTTGTTTCATGTTTAAGCCTTATGTTTCACTTCTTATACTGACAAAGGATTTGTAAATTGCTAAGATCATGGTAAACAGAATAATAAATTATTAAAAAGCGTGGATTTCTTCAATGAAGTAAATGTTCAAAATGATGACCCCCTTCATCAATGCACATTTTATGTACCTTATTGCATGCTCTAACATGCCCGGTATAATCTGCCTGCATTCTTCACGTATGACATTTTGGCAGCATGCGTGCAGACGGAGGGTATTAGGAAAAAATTATTACCGGAAGTGTTTTTGGCTTCTAACAGACGGAGGGCAGCATGCAGGGACTTGATTTAAACAGCCAAAACTGACCAAGCTTGGGCACATACTTAATGGAAGTACGTGTACTAAGATATAAGGTGTTTATGTAAATTGTCTTTAAATATATTGAGCACCTGTATGCGTGAGTGTGTGTGTGTTTGAGTGTGTAATTCAGAATATTTTTCAATTTTATATGTATGTATATAGTGTGGTGATTATAAAAATAGTTCTCTTCTGGTCGATTCTGCAAGTCACGTATGCAGACCAGGTATTTTTCTAAAGAGCATGTACGGTCTTAAAAACCATGCGACTGTGTTGTGCAATTAATTTAATACTAAGTACCCTTAATACTATAGGATCTTTCAACAAGAGTGTCCTATGTTTGAACTTACATAAAACACGTTCTATAAATGATAGAGGTTTATTTATTTTTTTATTTTGGAACATAATTAATGTCATTACGTGTGGAAGAGAACATCAGTTAAGCGACCGCCGCGACTTCGTTGGGTTGCTCGTATACTGTTGACCCAATTTTCAATGAACCGAAGAACGTAAATTAGGTCCAACTTCACGAATAACACGCGTGATGTTATTCATAAGATCATTTACTGTTTCTGGCTTGTTGACATAAACTCGAGATTTAACATAACCCCCCAAAGAAGTAATCCAACGGCGTTAAACCACATGACATCGGGGGCCAGTTAACATCACCACCACGGGAAATGCTGAAACCTCTGAACTTCTCCTTCATAAGATCGATTGTTTCGAGAGCAGTATGACATGTGGCAACATATTGATGGAACAAGATGTTTCTGAGATCCAAACCATTCGATTGAGGCCAAAAATAGTCCCTTATAAGAGCCCGGTATCTTTCTCCATTGGCCGTTAGAGCTTCTCCATCTTCAGCTTGGGAAAAATATGGACCAATGATTCCACCATCCCAAAATATATACCAAACAGTAACCTTTTGGGGATGAAGTGGTGGTTCTTGAATCTGCATTGGATTGTGATTGCTCCAATAGCGGCAATTTTGTTTGCTAACTCAACCATCCATTCAAAAGTGGGCTTCGTCAATGAAGATGATTTTTCGGCAAAAATCCGGGTCAGCTTCCAATTTTTCCATAGCCTAGTCAGCGAGTACACGGCGCAATCTATGGTCGTTGGGCTTTAGTTCTTGAGTTAGCACAAATCTTTAAGCTTGAAACTTCAAGTCAAGAATTGGAATTCGCCAAGTTGTGGTCGGCGAAAGCCCCAATTCTTGCGCTCTACGTGCAATTGATTTGTTTCCGTTCTTGCGTACACTCTCGCGAACGGCACCTATTTTTTCGTTGGAGCACCTAAGTCGATTACGTACAGGCATTTATTGATCACTGGCAAGACCACTTCTTTCAAATTTATCGATCAAACGTCGAATCCTTCTCTTGAAGTGACTATTATGCACACCGTAAACTTCGCGCAATACACGGAAGGTTTGGTGAACAGATGATCCATTTTGATAATAAATGTTCACGTTGCTGAATGCTGTAACATTCTATGGCTGTTTGTCAATAACAACTTTAACCACATGAAAAAAATGACTGCTGTAACTCAATAACAACGGCAGCTATCACATGTTAAAAATAGGATACTCTTGTTGAAATACCCTTTACTACTACTACTACATTCCATGTCTGAAACAAAAAAAACGAAAACTTAGAAGATTTAATATTATCCATGTATATACTTGTAGCAAACCAAACACAGGTAGGTTAGATTATCATCACAGAAAGCAGGTAATTCAAATTTTAACCATGACAACATCAACAACATGATCAAAAATGTGATGCGTCGCATCACTCCTATGACATCCTCTACTCTTCTACCAACTATTTTTACAAACGCTTATTCTCCATCTCTTCATCTTAATCGAGATAAAAATTTGCAGATGTAGTTTCATTACACATTTCGTTGTAGGTAGAAGAGATGGGGAAAACAGAATCTTATTGTTAATTTTCTTGTAGGTGCAAGGGGAATGTGTTAGGCTTTAAGCGATGGTCAAATATTTTGAGAGTTGGTTGCTATGAGGACCATTCCATTCTCTTTGCATGTCCAAGATATAAAAAGGAAAAAAAATTCCTATTTGAGAAATTTCTCCTCCGCAGTTTAGGGGTACCTCGAGTTCTTGAGTTCGCGGGTTCAAACCCCGCAGAGGGCAATGTTTTTTTTCGGGAATAAAAATCCTTAGCATGGCTTGCTTCGTAAGGGAAGTAAAGCCGGTGGTTCCGTGTAGTGAATTTACGGCATGTAAAACAACCTCAAGCCATAAGAGGTATCTGAGCAAAATTTCCGGTCTGTCTCGACCAAAGGTATTTATCCGATTTTTCGTTTTTGAGTTATACTGTTCACAGAAAGACAAAGCAGGTACACAGACACACATACGGACATGTTTCCAAAAATTCTTTATTTGGATTTAGGACACCTTGAAACATGTATTTCCGGTGAAATCTCTGTATCGAATTTCTGGGTGGAATGCATTTCTTCCCCTACTTACTATACGTAATAGAAAAAACAGTTGTCGAAAAAAGAATTAACAGTATGTATCAGAAGATTAAACTTGAGATCTTCTCAAGTACGTTGTATCTCGTGTTGTCATATAAACTTTCACTGGAGGAATGGCAAATTCATATTTTTAACCCCCCCCCAAAAAAAAAACAGATGCATTCTTCAATGCATAATTTAATCTTTTATTAACACAGAGTACACTTATATCCCGCTTTGTTGTGATAAAGCGCATTCTGGAGTGTTAAAACAAAACTACACAGAAACATGCGTTGCTGCTGGAAAGAACTGGGTCAGCCGAGAAACCTTGTTAATCCAAAACACCAATTTCACCGAAGTCTGCCTCTTATTCCATTATGTTTCTGCCGTCGGTCTGTTATTGTTATTTCGTAGGTAGGATAGTTCCCTGGGGCTTTTGTAACAGTTACCATGGTAACGTCCGCAGGTCCTGACCATGTGACATCTTGTGTCATTCGCACACTTTTCCTCTTCTCCGTCTCACTTCCGTATCCAAGTCTATCCGCATCTCAGCACTTTTTATATAAAACAAGGTCGCATAGCGTTACGTTTCAAATAGATTCATTTGATGGTCCCAATGAACGCGTCATTATCACACTGCAAGGTATAGATCTAGTTGCTTCATTCCATCTCCATTCTAAGACACTCGCCCTTTCTTTTTTTAGGCATTCTACTTATTTTCATCGCTATCGCCGATAAACATACAAATTTTGTTTCTCAAATAGGTACTATAGTAAGTAAAACTGCTGTTAAAGAGTACCTATGCTCAAAAGAATATTATTCTGTACAAGATTATCTGAATGACAAATTATCCTGATGATAATACTTATATAGCTCTGTAAGTAGTATTAGTAAATATTAATGACAATTGCCAGTCATATTTGATGCCTGCTCTACAATTAATGAAGCTATTTAAATGTATGTATATTAAGAACTGACAGTAAATGCTATGCATTACAAATCAAATAGAACAAAGGTAAAATCCTAGTGAATGTTAAAATAACTGTTCTTGCCTATACGTATGTTAACCTTATAACAGTAAGGAGGTATTCAACTCTGTACAAAATTACACTTGATTTGTTTCATTTTGTATATAGTATGCCTTTATTTTATTTTAAATGTTCTGTATACTATGTAATATTTATGTATATATGTAACTTTATTGTACATTTCCTTAACACGCATATAATATGTGTATTTTATTTCAAATGTTCCATATTCTATGTAATATTTATGTTTATATATAATTTTTGTACATTTCCTTGACATGTTCTATGTTCACAAGCCTTTATGGCTGCTAGTGAACTCACAGAATGCAATCTAATCTAATCTAATCTAATCTAATCTAGAGAAATATTGTATTCTACTCAAAACTTCGATATCCAGATTTCTCCGGAAATCTAGATATCGAATAATAAAAGCATTGTTAGAAAAATTTCGTTGCATGTTTGTGTGTGCCTGTAAACAGCAAATAATTACAAAATATTATTTAGCTATATGCTTCATTTTAATTCAGATAAACCTTTCCGGATAAACCTGCATCGCTCATCTCGTTATAGATTCAAAAGGGAATAGCGATAGTCAAATGTTTTACAACTGGACGCTTTATGCTGGTCCATACCGTTTCCATCTCATCGCGAGAAACAACTGAATGAAAACAGGGCTTAGAAAGATCATAAAGTAAGGAAATTAAATCATTAGATAAGGATGTATATCCCAGAAAAGCTTGATATAACAAGAAAGTTATTTCAAATAAATTGTGTGTTTTAAAGAGATATGCGCTTTTTTGTGTATGTACGCTTTGGTCTTACCGGTTATACAACATTAGTCAAAATTCCTTCCGAATGAAGGGCACTTCAGAAACTTATCTCAGAAAATTCAACATATATATTTTGTCATATAAATATCATTAATATATGGTATTTTAATAAAAAACTTTAGAGTCATTTTCAGAAAATAAAAAAAGAAAAGTGTTTCATGTACGGAGTAGTATGGAGTGGGCGATTTCTTAAAAGCCTTCGTGTCGCATCTTTGGAAGAGACTGAACTTAAACATAAACTTTGGTATTTATCCAAAATTTCGTTTTTGAGTTATGTTGCTCACAGACTTACAAACCCAATGAACCCTTATCTAAAAACCTGAAGTTACACTCACATGACTTTCTCTACTCTTGTACAAACTATATTTACAAACGCTTATTCTCCATATGCTTCATGTTAATCCAGATATCGAGATCTTATTGCTAATTTTCTTGTAGATGCAAGGGGAATTGGTAGGCTTTAAGCGATAGTCAAATATTTTAAGAGCTGGTTGCTATGTGGAGTATTACATTCTCTTTGTATTACCAGGACAAAAAAAATTAATAACGAATTTGAGAAAAAATGTATTAAGTATTGGAAAATTTAAGGGAATAACAAGCAATATCTCGAAAACAGTTCACCCAACAACAAAAAATGTATATGACATAAATTGTATATTTTAAAGCGATCTACATTTTTTGGGTAATACAATTTTGTCTCTCTCTTATGGTTTACCAGTTATGCAAAAGTCGTTCACAATGAAGAATGCTTTTGGAGACATTCCCAGAAAATGCGAGATACACATTTCATTTGTCATGAAAATATCTTAAACATATGATATTTTAATAAAAATCGTTAGTGCCATTTTTGAGAAAATTAAAATTTTCGAAAAAACCTCAATGTAAAGTGTAATCTGGGGTGGGGGATTTTCTTCAAAACCTTCGGGTCGCATCTCTGGAAGATACTGAACCTAAATACCAAGTTTGGTGTTTATCCGGCTGTTCGTTTCTGAGTTATGCTGTTCACAGACACACGCACACACACACACGGACATGTTTCCAAAAATGCTTTTTTTTGCATTCAGGAGGTCTCAAAACATGTATTTACGGTGAAATCTTGGTATCGAAATTTTGGGTGGAATACAATACTTCTCCTATTTACTATACGTAGTAGAGAAAGTAAAATGTTATGCGATACATTCACACGACATTTTCTACCGTTTATCGTTTATTAGTATTATACAAACTATTCTTATTATAGCTTATTTTTATATCTACTACGTTTTAATCCAAATAATCCTTTGCAGAAATAGCGACGTTACACTGTTTGTTACAGATACAAAGGGAACAGAAATAGTCAAATGTTTAAGAACTATACACTTTATGGCGGTCTTAAAATGTTTCCATGACATCGCGAGAGACTGAACGTTGAAGGAGCTTTAAGGGATAAACAAGAAATGAACAATTCGAGCGATTTATAATGAATGTTTCTGAAATACGTTATGCCACAAAAAACTAATTTGAAATAAATTAGGTTTAAAGAGATCTACATTTTTGTGCAGTACATTTTCGTCTGTCAGTTAATGTTTAGCTGTTGTACAAACTTATACAAAATTCCTTCCGAATGAAGAGGGTTTTAAAAGCTATTCCAAGAAAATTCGATATAATTTGATTTGGCATATAAATACATTTAATATATGGTATTTTAAGCAAAAACTTGGAGCTATCTTAAGAATATCAAACTGTTTGAAAGATCTTCCATATAAAGGGTATATTGGGGTAAGGAAATTTTATTGAATTTCTTTGCGTCGCATCTTCGGAAGCTACTGAATCTAAATAGCAAGTTCGGTGTTGTTCCCATTTTTCGTTTATCAGTTATGCTGTTCACAGAAAAACACACACATACACGAACTGTTTTTTAAAAATGATTTTTTTTATTCACGGGGTCTACAAAACGTGTATTTCCGGTTAAATTTTGGTATTGAGTTTTTGGGTGGAATGTAATATGTTCTCTATCTGTTATGTATGTGGTAGAGAAAGGAAAAATTAAAATCCGGTTAAATAACAAACTTGGTATTTAATTTCATCTTCCAAGGATGCAACATGAATTTCAAGATATTCCCTCTACCAACTAGTTATTACAGGAAACGTATTCGTTATTTTTGATTTCCTGAAACATTGCTGTGGAAGGTTTTATTGAAATACTATATTTTTGGGATACTTTCACGGCAAATGAAATTTATATCTTGAGTTTTCTGGGAATATGCTTTGAAGTTCTCTTAATCCGATTGGAATTTTTTTATAATTCAGTATCACTGTAAGGTTAGCGACTGTACAAAAAATGTGGATCTCTTTAAAACACACAATTTATATTCGATAGCTTTTTAGTGGTATCAATCATTTCCGACATATCCGTTATTATTGGTTTGGAATTTTCAATACTTTTTCATTGTTTAAGTTTTCTCGCAATTCAGCTGTTTCTGGCTATATCATGGAGAGTATGTAAATTTAAGACAAACATATGGCGCCCTGCCTTTAAAGTCTGACTATCATTCGTCTTGCTCTATCCTCCTTGTATCTAAAACAAACGTGAAATGGAACTGTTTCTGAAAGGAATTGCTTTATTAATATGAAGAAGATATAAAAATAATAATTCCTAAGAATACTCTGTAGAAGTTATACAGAATGTTTCCGTGATTATACAAAATTTCAGGGAAGATTAAGGACGAATGTATGAATTTGTTTTATGGAACTCCGTCACGAGTTATAGGTGAAAAGCTCTTGCATGATGTGAAGAGTGAGCTGGGGCTCCATCATGTTGAAATCAAGTGGGATATGTTCAAGCACCTGGGGAGTATGTCTCTCAAGAACTCAGTGCATACTGCTCCAGTTATTTGGGGTGTAATAAGTGGGCCTACTAAATCATCATTGACTAAGCCCGTGCATACTTTCACTGTAAATCTGTTTTCATGGCACCTTACAACTTAAGCGTGGGAATTCGCATCGTTCCACAAATGACTTATTTCGAATATTTAACATGCCGTTTTTGGTGCTACAGGTTTTACCGGTGCAAAACTGAGGATCGAATTCTTACTGCACAAAATATGAAAATCTCCTTAAAACACAATCGATATAAACCAATACAGAATTAGTTTTATCACACATATACCGTTGTAGGTGCACGTAGGGAATGAGGAGAATTTTATAGTTAGATGTTTAAAAGCGGGTTGCTATATTCTGGCCTTTAAATTCCATACTCCCTCCATGATCTCATGAGAAAGAACCTACAGCACTTGAACATGAGACAAATAATCTTCCATTAAAGGAGTTTGTTGTTGAAGCTATATTACATCTTTCGCTCAAAAGACAGTACAAATTAAATCGGGCGCACTGTTGTCACATGTACTGTACATGCTTGCGAATTTGATGCCCAACTGCGATCGACCTTAGGATTTATGTCATCTTGTGAATGATATGTCACCAAATAGTGAAACATCTGTTCTGATATTTAAGGCAATTGTGAGACATTTAATTTTCCCTTGCACTTTATATTTACTCTTTGTATTTTTAGTACTTCAAATACGATTTTACAGGCATAAAATATAGAGAAAGGGATATGGAGATATAAAATGATAAATGTGTCATTTTGTAGGGTATCATCACCGCTTATTCTTGACAAATTACATTCAACGTGGGTGGAATGTTTTGAAATAGCAAATAAGAACGATGCACCACGCTTTGCGGTATTCCATTATATTGCTATAACGTATCATGTTTTGTTTCCCGCAACCTTTTTTTATTCCTTTTGATGGGTCCTCTGAAGTCCTCTCATTCGTTCCTTTTATATGATATACACTACTGTTTCTGAACACCCAAGCAGACTTAGCTATTTCTTTTACTGCCCTATTAACACTCATTTTAATTGAATAATAATTCTTCTGAGTTTTCCAACAGTTTGTCTCTTCCTAGCTTTTCCCTCAACCATAAATATGTACGTAAAATGTTAATAAATAATCCTACATCACACTTCACACTATAACGTACCCACTTCCTTACAACTGATGATAACCTTCACTGACTTCTAGGTGGCGCCTGGCTTGTTAGCTGAATAGATGGATGACTTTGTTTGTCATACACAATGAATGCAGGAAGTTACAAGATTGCGGTTTCTTATAAAAACTGTCCAACCGTCCTCAACATTTTCTCTCGCTTGGTCCCAGGTGTAAACGCAATAACAGGTCAGTTACTCGCTGGCTGACTCTACTGCATAGGTATAGAATTTTCCGAAAATATTTAATTGAAAAAAATATAACGCTCATTATTAACGATAGTGAATGCAAACTGTGCAGGTATCAGCACACTAATTTACTCTAGCTAAGAAAAAATATTGTTGCATTCTAACTTTTAGTTCATAGTTACTGCGTAATAAGCGTAGAAACAGAAAATGTGAGAGTTTTACTGAAAAACTCTTTTTATTTAATAACTCGTATCCACAAAATCTATAAAGCCTCTAAATATATATTCTGATAGAGAAACATATTGTGTATGGGATATATTCAAAGGTTAAATTTATAACAAACAGAAATTTGCAGCATATTATTACTTATTAGCAATTTGGCAACAGCGCGAGAGTAAAAAAGGACGAAGTAATGGCAATATGTATGCGTTAGATAGAGACAGTGATATCCTATTTACCTCTATACGGCCTTTAAAGCTTGAGACAAACTTTATATAAAATAAACGATAGTGAGTAGAGAAAGGGATATAAATGTAATTTTATTTATAACTGTCCTTATACCCTGATGCTTTATGTCTTTATGTGTAAAGTGAAACTTTGTTTTCTCTGCTGCATACCTTTGCTACATATAAGATGCAGTCTCAAAAATATGTGTTTCTTTAAGAGAGAAGGGGAAAGCGAGGAAGGGGAAAATCACCACAGTCGAAACCTTCGTATTGAAGTACCAACGCAAGGAGAAAGTTTTCGCATAAATTTCCCAACACAAACAACAATTTACACTGAACTTGTTTATCTTCTTCTTCTTTAACGGTCTACGCTCCTTTTTGTAGGACTTACATCCCCAAGGACTTATAAGCCAGTGCCTTGGGTCAGTAGCCTGTCGAGGAGAAAAAAACTCCAGATTATAGCAAACCCAGGATGGGAGATCAGCCCAATGCCTGGTATGGCGGTGAAGAGGAAGGAAATGAAATGTAGTGTGCCTTAAAATAATGCAGAAATGCACTCTACCAAGGGAATGTTATCGAGAGAGAAGATTTAAACAGTATACTGGATTGAAAGAAATGAAGTAAACTTATAAGTATGCTAGAAGTCACTGAGATATATTATACAGTATCGCAGAACTATAACAAAAGTTAGGACATTACAAGAATTCTATTTACATTATAATGTGAGCGTCTTCTTTGGTTGTGAAATTTTTGTTATGGACTTTTAGGCATTCACTTTCTTTATCCTCAAAGTGATGTACGAAATCTTATGAATTCATAATAGAGGTTCTAGAACTGGAGTTTATCGGGAGTTGGCAACTGAAACTCCTTTAGATCCGAGGGATAGATTATAAATAGGGTTTCCTTCACACAAAGGAAGATGCCAAATCACGGAAGCGTCGTGAAGTCTCGCTTTTTGGCTACGGCTTTGGTGAGTAACTTTGAAAGGAGAATCTGCAAGAAGGAAGTTAAAGTAATCCTAAGTTGTAACAAACGAAAAGCTACAATGGGTCTCAAGCTTAGCTACTAGTGCCATAGGGCACAAAGGTTTGTATTTTTAGTTTGTATTCCATGGATATAAATTAAGAAACTAAGGTTAACCCTCTGGCACTTTCGACTTTATAGCAAAAATACAGAAGGATAAAGATGAAATCAAGCTTCTTTGTTGTTGAACATCAAAGGAACAAGAAAAGAGAAATACATAAAGTTATGAAATGCTCCGAAGTTAGCGAGCTTCGATAATGCTGGAAAACTAGCATATCAAAAACAAGTAGTGCAAAGTTTTACCAAAAAAGCACGTGGTTTAATACTACCACGTACATAGTAGGTAAAGAAGGTATTACATCCAATAAAATATTCGATACCAGATTTCACCATAACTGCATGTTTTGAGGACCCCTAAATCCAAAAGAAAGCATTTTTAGAAAAAGGTCCGTGTGCGCATCTATGAACAGTATAACTCAAAAACGAAAAGTAAATATGGAATTTATGTTCAATTATCTTCCAAAGATGTGACACTAAAATGTTCAAGAAAATGCCCCATCCCAAATATCCCTTTCATGGAACATTTTTCGAAATTGACTTTCTAAAAATGGCTTAAACGATGTTGATTATAATACCGCAAGGCATTACAAATATTTACATGACAAATAGAATGTATAACTTGAATTTTTTGGAATACCCTATGAAGTCCTCTTTATTCAGAAGGAGCCTTATACAGGGTGGACCATTTAAGTTGACACCGTGTATCTCCAAAACTAAGCGTTATAGGCAGAAATGTCTTTAATAAAGGTTGTTTGATATTATGGGGGAAAGTAAGTGCCATTAGTTGTGCTTTGTTTGCAGGACGTTCTGATAGTTTAGGGTCAACTTAATTTTTTAAACATGAACCAACAAATAGGGTCAAATTAAGTTGATCTTAAAATGACCATCATAGCATCCTCCAAATGAAGCACGTTAATGGCGTTTACTTTCCTCCATAATATCACGCAACTTTTATTAAAGACATTTCTGTCTACAGCGCTTAGTTTTGGAGTTATTTTACAGTCTCAACTTAAATTATCCATCCTGTATAATCTTGTATAACTGGTAACCTTTGGCGGCAGATGAAAACACACTACATAATAACGTAGATCTCTGTACAACACACTATGCATATTAAATAAGCTTTTTGTGCTATCAAACATTTCCGAGATATACTCTAGTAGTGGTTCGACCTGGGCCATACGTCATTCTTTTGAAGTCCTACCGACATTCAGTTGTTTCTTGCAATTAAATGGACAGAGTATAGCATATAGCGTGCAGTTCTTAAAAATTGCGCTGCCGCTATTCCTTTTTATATAAGAAGTGTGTAATATATTTATTTCTGTAAAGATTTATCTCAATTAAAATGAAGTAGATGAAAAAAAAAACTTACTACTCGTAAGAGTAGTTTTTATAGCCACTAATGAACGACAGAGGATAGAGAAAGCCATGTCGATGTAATATACAAGAATTGTTTTCTATCTCAGTGTTAATCGAGATAAATATTTGCAGAAATAGTTAAGTTACATATCACGTTTTGATACAAGAGGGATGGAAGAAATCGAATCGATAGTCAGATGTTTAAAACCGGGATGTCATACGCCGACCTTGAAATTCCGTACTCTTTCCATCGCACCATGAAAAACATCTGAAAAGCGACGACATTTTCAAACAATTGCAAACAACTAAAAGATTCAAACTAATGATAGCGGACATCTTGGGAATGGCTGTCACAAAAAAAGTTATTGGAAATAAATTTTTTGTTTTAAAGATCTTCAAATAGTTTGTGCAGTATGTTTTTGGTCTGTCTCTTATGGTTTATCTGTTATACAAAATTATTTTAAAATGATTTATGATGCTCTTTAATGCTGGATTTCTTTTACCTAATTTATTATAAATTATTATGAGACCTTATTTACACTTCCCCTACGATTTAATTATGTTTGTATGTTTATTATCTCAATTGTGTTATCAGGTTATTATATGGTAGGGTTCAATCACATTTGCAATATAAAGGAATATGTCTGTATCTATATTTTATTTTTAGTAACTTTAGACTTCCACACCAGCAAAAACGTTACAAACAATGAAAGGAATAAGAGTAAAGGTTTTTGCACTGTGTGCTACATGTTCATAAAAGTCTTTATTATTTGGCGTGCAAATATGACACACGTATCTAACGTTAGGGATAATTCGAAATAGTTCACAAACAGGGGATTTTTCACTGTATTCTACCATTTGACCCCGAGGTAGCCAATCAGGTTAACAGAAATGTGTTAGTGTTTAAACGTTAAGCAAACTCGTACCAACTCGAGGAGCAATAGAATTATTTTGTAAGCTTCACATTTGTACTTCTCAGATATATATATATATATATATATATATATATATATTTGCCAAAATTTCAAGCAGTTTTGGACTTCAAAAATAGAAAGAAATTTTGCTCATCGCAATAAACTTTTCGAACCGGAATTTCTTTAAGAATCCAAGCATGTGCTAAGGTGACAAGAAATTCGCGAGGAGAATAACTAAACATGCAGAAGCCTTGTTATACGTTGTTAGACAAGTGATTAAGGGATGCGCTGTAGGAAGCTGAGGTATAACCATGTACTTTGTTTAACGCATAACTTGAAAGGTTGATTCTACGTTTCCTGTTACCAATCAGAACACTAAAAAGAAAATGTGTGTTGAATTTTATCTCCTATGTCGTCTACAGTTATTTTGTTAGTCAGCTAAGCTTTTACGTATCGCACCCTGTAGATCAACGAAAACATGTTTTGCTACCAAAAAATAATTACAAAAGGTATTTGAACCCAGATAACAAGATCTTCTGTGAAGAGCACGTCACCAAGTGGTGACCAACGGAGTGAATTCTCCAGGTAAATATGAACAAAGGGAAAGGACGATCCAGTTATAAATTTTAATTTTCATTAATTATTTGTATCTGTAGAATTAGATATCAAAGTCGAAACTTTAGAATTCTAAAATGCTGATTTTGTTAAGAGAAGATGATCTTCGCGAGTTTATCTTATCAGAGTGCACGGCACGATTGGACAAAAATGGCACGCATCTTGCACACGCCACTTATTCATGCTGTAGGACCCAAGTTAATCTCGGTCTGTGCATGATAACAGGCTCTATAAACGCAAGCAAAGTAAACTGTGCCTCTCCTCTGCGTGATTATTGTTTAATTAGAAGGCTGGCTGTCAGAACAGGGTTATACGTGTTGTTGTTACCGCGAGGAAAGCAAGCAATTTCATCTCTGTACGTGCACGCGCGTCTCGAGAGGTCTGCAAGACAGACGCGGGCTTATCAGGGTGAGATGTTGATTGCTGCCATGAATACTCTCACGTGCAGCGCCTTCAGCTTTTCGTTTGTTTCTAGGAGGTCGCGTCACGCATACTAGTGAAGTGGAGCTGCCAGATTTGAAATTCCTTAAAGAGGAACGGAAAGTGCTCTAATGGGGAGAGAAGATAACTGTTGCACGAGTTCATTATGATTTCCATGTTTTCTTAATGAATATGCTGGAATGGAAGGCTTCATCTGTTTTTACGAATGAGGGAATTTACCTAAACGCGAATCTAAACCTCTAACCACATATCATTTAACCTCTGGTTAGGCTTTTCTTAAGTTAACGAATTAAGAGGGGACCAAATCGCAAAAATTGCCAAAAATAACATTTTTATTACTTTCTCTACCACGTTCATTTGCATTTCAGCCAAAAATTGGATACCTAGATTTCATCGGAAATACATGTTTTGAGATCCTTTGAATCTAAAATAAGATTTTAGAAAAAGGTTGGAGTGGATGTCTGTGAACAGTATAACTCAAAAAATAAAGTCGAATAAACACCAAACTTGGTATTTAAGTTCAGCATCTTCCAAAGATGCGGCATGAAGATTTTTAAAAAAATCTCGCCATTTCGAACTACTTTTACATTGGAGATTTTTTCAACTTTTTTATTCTCTCAAAAATAACTCGACGATTTTGACTAAAATTAAAAATATTTACATGACAAATAAAATGCATATCTTGAATTTTGGGAACAGACTGCGAAGTCCCGTTCATTTGGAAGGAATATTCTATAAACTTATATGACTGGTAAATGTTAAGCAATAGACGAAAACTTACTATACAAGAAATGTATATGTCTTTAAAACACACTATTAATTTCATTTCACTATTTTATATACACTATTAATGGTTCGAGTTGTTCAAGCTCAGATATTCTTTTAAAGTCCTGTCAATTGTCAGTTGTTTCCCGAGATGTCTTGAAAAGAGTCTGGATTTTTTAGGCAAGCGTGTAGCGTCCAGTTCTAAAACATTTGACTATCGCTATTACCATTGTTTCTATAACGAAATATACAATGCAGGCATTTCCAGAAACGATCTCGATTAAAATGAAGTGAAAAGGAAAATAAACTTTCCTACAAATAATTTGTGCACCTACCAATAAACAATGAAAGGTAGAGAAAGTCTTTGAATGTAACACGCCAGGAATTTTTTTCAGTCTTAGAGATTGGAATTTCCTGCTTAATCGCACATTGTTTTTCTTTCCTTATTGGGTTATTTCGGATAACCATTCCCAAAAAGTTTCAGTAGCTGCCGTTGGCCGGTGTTGTATAGTGACTATATTTATATTAGTCACTGTATGTGGCGTGTCGGTTACTTTCGGTGTCTGGGTTTGGTCATTCTTCACCTGGCTCGAGGTGTTCAATTCTGCCGGTGTAAAAGGACACATCTCTTGCATGGTGAGTTTCTTGTAGGGTTTAGTAAGCTAAATTTTTAAATTCTGGATGGAACTTGCTGACGGGGTTATTCAACCGGTTCTGCCTGTTGCAATTTTTCGGTTAGTGTATGTTTTGGCATTAAATGTAGTTATTTTGCGGAGCAATTGAGTAATATAGGATGTTTCAACAAGAGTGTCCTTTCTTTGAACTTAAACAAAACACGTTCTATAAATGATAGAGGTTTATTTCTTTTTTTATTTTGGAACATGACTGATGTTCTCTTCCACACGTAATGAGACTTCGTTGGGTTGCGCGTATACGGTTGACCCAATTTTCAATTACAGATGAACGTAAATTAGGTCCAACTTCACGAATAACACGCGTGGTGTTATTCACAAGATTGTTTACCTTTCTGGCTTGTTGAAAAACTCGAAATTTAACATAACCCCACAAGAAGTAATCCAACGGCGTTAAAACACATGACCTCGGGCGCCGGTTAACACCACCACCACGGGAAATGATGAAGCCTCTGAACTTCTCCTTCAAAAGATCGATTGTTTCGAGAGCAGTATGACATCTGACACCATCTTGCTGGAACCAGATGCTTCTGAGATCCATACCATCCAATTCAGGCCAAAATAGTTTCTTATAATAGCCTGGTATCTTTCTGCGTTGATAGAGCTTCCTCATCTTCATCTTGGAAGAAATATGGACCAATGAATCCACCATGCCAAAATCCACTCCACGCAGTAACCTTTTGGGGATGAAGTGGTCGTTCTTAAATCAGCATTGGATTTTGATTGCTCCAATAGCGGCAATTTTGTTTGTTAATACAACCATCCATCCAAAAGTGGGCTTCGTCGCTGAAGATGATTTTTCGACAAAAATCGGGTCAGCTTCCAATTGCTCCATAGCCCTACACGGCGAAACCTATGGTCGTTGGGCTTTAGTTCTTAAGTTAGCACCATTTTGTAAGCGTTAAACTTCAAGTCTAGATGCAGAATTAGCCAAGTAGTGGTCGGCGAAAGCCCCAATTCTTGCGCTCGAGGAGCAATTGATTTGTTTCCGTTCTCGCGTACACTCTCACGAACGGCGCCATGTTTTCGTTGGAGCGCTTACGACGATTACGTAGAGGTGTTCTTTGATCGCTGACAGAACCATTTCTTTCAAATTTATCGATCATACACCGGATCCTTCTGTCGCAGGGACGATTACGCACACCGTAAACTTCCGCAATACACGGAAGGTTTGGCGAACAGATGATCCATTTTGATAATAAATTTTCACAATTTCTACGCGTTGCTGAATGCTGTAACGTTCCATGGAATATTTGTCAATAACAACTTTAACCACATGAAAAACAATTAATGCTGTAACTCTATAACAACGGCAGCTATCACGTGTTAAAGATAGGACACTCTTGTTGAAAGACTCTTTATATACTTGTTAAGTTTGTATCATTGTCTTTCCTTTGGCCTGGTCATTTGGGTTTTGCTTCTCTACTATGTACATAGTAGGTAGAGAAGGTATTGCATTCCACCCAAAAATCCGATACCTAAATAAAAAAATATTAGAGAAAGTTCTGAATGTGTGTGAATGACTTTGAACAGCATAACTCAAACACAAAAAGTCAAATATACACCAAACTTGGTATTTAAGCTCAGTAACTTTTGAAGATGCAACACGAAGATTTTTAACATAATCCCCTTACCCCAAACTATCCTTTACATGAAACATTTTTCGAAATGTTTAATTTTCTAAAAAAAATGGATTTAATGATTTTCATTAGAATGCAACATATTAATGATATTTACTGACAAATAAAATGCATATTCTGAATTTTTTTGGAATAACCTTTGAAGTTCTCTTCATTTGGAACGAATTTTGTATAATCTTAATAAATAGTAAACGTTAAGCCATAGAAGTAAACGTACTACACAACAAAAGTAGATCTCTTTAGATCATAGAGTTTATTACAAATAACTGTTTTTGTTGCTTAAGTTGTTTCCGATACATCCATTATTAGTCGTTTGAATTTTTTATTATTTCGTCATTCTTTAAAGTCCTTTCAACATTCAGTAGTTTCTATTGCATGGATATGTAATTTTAAGGCAGCGTATAGGGTCCAGTTCTTAAACAGTTGGCTACCGCTGTTTTCTTCGTATCCAAAACGAAATGTGTAATGTAGGCATTTCTCCAAAGGTTTATTTGGATTAAAATGAAGTAAATAGAAAAATAAGCTTTAGTCAGAATAGTTTGTTTACTATTGTATACTAATAACCGATAGAGGGTAGAGAATGTCATGTGAATATAACACATCGGATGCTTTTTACATGTAGAGTGCTAGTACCTTTGTCCGTTTTAGGATTTATATTTAATTTCTTATCATTTTTGTGATTTTTTTAAGCTTTATCCAAATTGTTATGTTGCTCGGAGTTTAATTTGTCCAGCTTTTACTGAATTGTTAGTTTTTCAGAGGTTATATATATTGTAAGTGTATTCAATGTTTATCTAATTATCTATATTCTGGTGAGTGACATACTCTGCGGTGTCACGGGAATTATTTCATAGCTGTGTTGTTTTGTTTGATGACCATACAGGCGTCAGGTGAATAGCTATAGTGATCGAGCTCAATGTGGAAAATACATTATAATTATTAGGTTAAAGTTATTAACTTATCTCCCCCTCTGCAATAATTACGTAATTGATGTAAACTCATACAATGGGTTCTGAAAATTTATACTATGGAAATGTTGGTTACGGCTATGTATATTGTCTTGTGGCGAAAATTTTTTATTTTACAATGAGTATACGCGAATTTAACTGCTTGGGGCATTATGTTGCCTTGCGTCTGTTTAGCCGTCCCCCTATAACCAAGTTCCGAGCACTTCCTTGTTGAGGCTCCTCCATACCAATAATGTGAATAGGGGCCGCGATTAAGGGTCCACATTTATCTAGTCCTACCAATTTGAATTTGCTGTTTAATGTGATATCTATCTATCTGTCTGTCCGCCCTTTTGTCTAATCAGTGTAGGAACAATACGTATATCTGAAACATATTTTTAAAAATGTTACTGCATCTGCAATTCCGTACTACCAATTGTGCACCACTTCGAGAAAGTACGTAATTCCTACATATGAGGCTGTCCCAGAAGTATCAGACCTAACAAACAAACAAAAATTGGGTGAAAACCCCTCTACATAGTCTCCTTTCAGCAAGGCACACTTTTACCAGCGATATTCAAATAGCTTCGATACCTGGTTTATAGCGAGAACCGTTGAATTATGCAAAATGGCCATCAACTGCAAACTCCACCTCTTCATTGTTGGCAAATCTTTTACCACCAAGCCATTTCTACAATTTTGGAAACAGAAAATAATCGGAGGGGGCTAAGTCTGGCGAAGAGGGTGCATGAGGAAGCAATTCGATCTTTAGCTCATTGATTTTGGCCATATCGATAATGGATGTGTGAACTGGTGCGTTGTCTTGATAAAACAGAACTTTCTTTTTCGCTAAATGCGGCCAATTTTGCTTGATTTCATCATTCAAACCCTGCAATAAGTTTGCATAATACTTGCATTGATTGATTTTTATCCAACGCACATCCCAAAAAACTGACGCCATGATCTTTTCTGTAGATGGAACTGTATTCGCCTTCTTTGGAGCTGATTCTACCCTTTCAATCTACCGTTTTGACTGTTCCAGCGTCTCAGATGTAATTGATGGATCCATGTTTCATCCATGGTTATGAATCGACGCAAAACGTCGACTTTATTGCAGCGAAACATCCTCACGACCCTGTTTTGTTCCATTGTGAGTAAACGCGGCATCCATCGTGTACAAAACTTTTTTATGTCTAAATTTTCAGTTAGTATGCCATGTACTGCAATTTCTGAAAGCACTTTTAACTAAAGCTTTTTCTGGTTGTTGATTGGCTATTTTATAAACTGTCACAAAAATTACATTATTGCTTCCAAGAATTACCAGTAGTATTGTTAAGCTTTCAAATTCATTATTGCCTCAAAGTTACCTCATTGTTACCTCATTATTAGCAATATTTAACCTATTATTCTCACAGCTTCTACATTATTAAATTATGTAATAGATTCACATAAGATTATTACACAGGGATACAATAATATAAACACATACAATGACTGTAATATACACTTTTATTTATTTTTACATACACATATTGCTTTAAGGCGGGCTGTTATTGAATTGCATATATTATATAATTAGACTGAAATTATTTAAGTGTTAAAAATACTGCTTTAATTTTCACTTATTCTTAGTGTGTTGTATTTGTGTATATTTCTTAACTGAACATGGCTTGGCTATAAGACAGTTTGCATTCCAGTTTTTAAACCACCAAACGGATAAAAAGTTTTAAAAAACCTGGGTGTCATAAGAGACCATATTTGCTGAGAAGGTTGGCTTTTAGTTGGGAATGCAAGAGAATATACAATGAAGCTTATTGATTTTAATCTATATAGAATCGTGTAAACATTGTAGCATATATACGAGAGGGTGAACCATTTAAATTTGGACTAGAATATCTCGAAAACTAAGCGCCGTAAAAAGAAATGTCTTGAATAAAAGTTGATTGATATTATGGGGAAAAGTAAATGTCATTATTTGTGGTTTATTTAGAACACGTGATGTCATTTTAGAATTTAATTTTTTTTATTGGAACCTACCCTTTTTAACTTGTTTTCTCACTCCTCAAAAAGCTAAACAACATTGTATGAAACACTTTGCAAGTTTTCTTACACCAGCGTAAATCACGACAATTTTGAATGGCTGTGTACGAAGAGCGTAATGAATGGTTGGACCATCCATGGGTGGTCATTTGAGGGTCAGGTTAGGTTTCGTAATTGGGAACCAACATTTTTTATTTTGTTTCCTTATTCCTCATTACAAAATAAACAGCTTTTTATAAACCATTTTCTAATGCAAAAACGACATACAAAATTTAGGTTTCCATTTAAAAAAATTAAATTGGCCTTAAAATGATCATCATAACTTCCACCAAACAAAACACGGTTTTGATTTTCTCAAAAATGGCCCTAACGCTTTTGATTAAAACATATGTTTAAGATATTTTCATGGCAAATGAAATGTATATCTTGAATTTTCTGGGAGTATTCCCAAAAGGCCTCTTCATTCTGAATGACTATTTCATAACTGGTAAACCGTAGGAGAGAGACAAAATGTTACTATACAAAAAAGTAGATCTTGTTAAAACACACAATTTTACACTTTTTTTTCGAGTGAGCCATTTCCGAGATAGTTCACTGCTACTTGTTTGAATTCTTTAATACCTACACGTTTACTAAAATGGGCATTCTTTATTGTTTTTTAACGTCCTGTACATGCAAAGAGGATGGAATGCTCCACATAGCGACCAGATATTAAAGGTTTGACTATCGCTAAAAGCCTACTGTATTTCCATATTCCCCTTGAACCTAAAGAAAATCAGCAATAAAGTAATTTCTAATTTTTTTTTATCTCTATTAACATGAAGTAGATGCAGAATAAGCGTTTGTAAAAATAGTTTGTACACGAGTAGAGAAAGTCATGTAAGTGCAACACCTCAGACATTTTTTAGTTATGGACTTCTAATCCCGTGTTACTTGTCTCACAAAAACTTCAGGTATCAACATAAGAGTTTCATACCACCCTTTTAGGTAAACTTTTGCTGTAGGTATTATCTCTGTATATTGTAAGCAAGTTCATTATGAGCATATGCTAATTTTATATAGAGCAAAAATTATGACCGGACTGTTATCAGAAATTACTCAAACAACATTTATAATTAGCAGCTCAAAGATCATCTTTCTGAATGGTTACAGACCATGTATGGTTTCAAAAACGTTTAAATTGACAGGACACAGTAGGGAGTCTTCTCATTCACCAGTTTCACTCTTTCGTTGAATGCCTACCTAAGGACTTTCTGTAGTATATGAAAACTATTATGAAATGAAAATGGAACTAAAGAGAAAGTACAACAAACGTTTATAACTTCAGCTAATGTGCTTGTTTAAAAAAGTGTTACATTCATATGACATTCTCAACCCTCTAAGGCCTATTAGTGGGTATACTAACAAACTATAGTATACTATAAATTGAGGCAGTATGTTTAACACTTAAATGATATCAGTCTAATTATATAATATAAAAAATAACAGCCTGGTTTAAAACAATGTGTATACAAAAATAATATATAAAATATATGTAACAGTTGTATTATGTTTATATTATTACCTACATGTATAATAATGTTATGTGAATGTATTACGTAATTTAACTATGTAGGAGCTGTGAGAATAGAAGCAAAGGTTTCTAACAATGAGGTAACCTTGAGACAATAAATTAGAAATTTTAATAATGCTACTAATAATTCTTAGAACAATAAAGCAATATTTAAAACAGTGTATAAATAGCCAATAAAAAACTAGAGGAACTTTAAGCTAAATAAAATAATTCTATGAGAGTAGGATTAGCCAATCAGAGATTTGAAATAGTAAATGTACAAATTTAAGCGATAGACGCCAGACGCTAGACGGCAGCGTTCCCGCGCAGTTCGCTCGTTATGCATTCAGTGTGGGACATAAAAATTTCATTACGGCGTGAATAATATAAAGCTTACGTGTTAAAAAGTACAATTAACAATAATCTCACAGTTCTACAGTATGCTATATCATTGAAATTTTGTTTAATCGTGTGAAAAATTAATAAAACGAAGTTAAATACCATTATAATTTGTGCAAGCCGTCATTCTTGAGCTGTACTACCCCTGCTAACAGATACGTGTTTCTGTAAATTACTACTGATGCAGCCGAGGCATATATATATAATATTTAAATAAACAATAAAATCCAAAGGAGTTTTTTAAAACGTTGGCGCATAGGCCACCGAAGAAGTGAACGTTGGGCGAAGGCCACCGGGAAGTTTGTATCGTACGTGGGGCGAACAGTCCAAGAAACATATCTCCCGCAATCCGTGGTGCAAACAGCAGTAATAAACAACCTCAAGTTTGGTGCCCAAAGCGTAGTGCTAATAACGTAAAGATATTCTATCTCAAAATTTACAAAAGATAATTTTTTAAACCTTGGAAGAACTACCTACAACACACATTTAGTTATAGAAACAAACGGAACAGCGATAGTCAAATGTGTTAGAACTGGGCGTTATATGCTGGCCTTAAAATTCCATATCTTTCCATGCTGTCGTAAATGAATATCGACAGGACTTTAGAAGAAAGACTAAATATTGGACAACTAAAATCGTTAATAACGGATATCTTGTAAATTCTTTGTTCCACAGAAAATGTTCTTTGTAATAATTTGGTATTTTAAAGATATCTACATATTATGTCTAATGCATTTTCGTCTATTGTTAACGTTTACCATTTATACAAGATAATGTAACATTCCTTCCACATGAAAAGGTGTTCACAGGCTATTCACACAAATTTAAAGATATAAATTTTATTTGTCATGTAAATATCTTTAATATACGGCATTTTAATCAAAATCGTTAAAGGTATTTTTGAGAGATTCAGAAGTTTTGAAAAATTTTCTACGTAAAGAGTAATTTTGTCTGGGGGCACTTTCTTTATGTGGCATGCTTGGAAGTTCTTGAACCTATATACTAAGTTTCGTATTTACCCACATTTCCTTTTAGAGTTGTGATGTTCACAGACACACACATATATAAAAATCTGATTTGATTCATTCACATGACCTTCTCTAACCACTGCCGTTATTAGTGAGTATACAAGCTATTCTTACTAAAGCTTATTTTTGTATCCACTACATTTTAATCCAAATAAACCTTTGCAAAAATAGCTGCATTACACATTTCGTTATAGATATAAAGGGAACAGTGATAGTCACATTTTTAAGAACTTGACGCTATATTCTGGCCTTAAAATTCCATAATGTTTCCATTCAATCACGAGAAACAACTGAAAATCAATGGGACTTAAAATAATGACAAGCACGGAGCAATTCGAAACTTTAATAACGGATATCTCCGAAACGGCTCATGCCATAAACAACTTATTTTAAATAAATTGTGTGCCTTAAACAGATATAACTCTTTATATGGTACGTTTTTGTCTATCGCTTAAGATTTAGAAATTATACAAGATTATACAGAATTCCTTCCGAATGAAGATGTTTTCTTAGGCTATTCCCAGAAAATTCAAGCTATAAATTTTATTTGTCATGTAAAAGTCGTTTAATCAAACTGTAGTTTAATCAAAATCTTACAACCATTTTTAGAAAATAAAAGTTTTCGAAAATAGTTCCAGGTAAAGGATATTTGGGGTTGGGGGATTTTCTTAAAAATCTTCGTGTCACAGCCTTACTATACGTAGAGAAAGTAAACATGTTTTGGGGAGTGGTTCAGGAGGCTTCAAAACATACATTTCCATACCATCTTGACATTGAATTTTTGCGTGGAATACATTACGTCCTCCACTTACTGTGAGTGCATAGTAGAGAAAATTATTACTTGATCATTTTGCTAATCCTATACATTTCGAGAAATTTGGAAACAGTCGGGGGTAGTTTAAAAATAAGTAATACAATATTCGACGATATTTCACACTCTTTCTGTGATTATCTGGATACGTGTTTTTTTCTTTTTTTTTTAATTTTTAGGAATACCAAGGGACGTTTAGTGCAGTTCGAAGTGGTCTAGATCATTTTATTATAATTTCATAAACAATACGAGGAGAGGAAATTTATCTATTGTAATTCAGGTTAAGACAACTATCATTAGAATAATATACATCATAAATTTACCCTAAATAAGTGCATTAATAATATCAAGAACAAATGGCATTAAAGCTGGAACTTCACTAACAGGAGATATTAAGTTTCAAATCCTTATTTCCACTCACATTTTTAAAAATATACCTATTTCCCCAGCGATGAAGAACCTCGGTTACGAAGAAATCTAGTAATTAATATCACTTAATCCCTATTAAATCGACTTTTATTTCAGGTATCAGAATATTCATCACACCGTTTTAATTATTTTCAGCTAAGGTCTTTTCCTCATTTAATGTTTTAGTTTGAACACGTAACGCTACCGCAAAATTATATTTTAGTGAAAAAATCTATAGAGGAGACTAAATTGTAAAAATTGCAAAAAAAAAAAAATACATTTTGTTGTTTTGTGCAGTCTTATTACTTGGAATTTCCTCTTTAGTTTGATGTATGTTGTGTAATTTTAAGCACAATATCTGTATTTTTAATATATATTTAAAAATATGTGTTACATTCATCTGACTTTCTCTATCCTCCATTGTTTTTTAGTAGATACACCGTTTATTCTTACGAAAGTTTATTTTCCATCATTTTGAAATAAACCTTGCAGAAATATCTGCACTACACATTTCGTTTTAGTTGCAAAGGAAATAGCGATAGTCAAATGTTTTAGAACTGGACGCTATAGGCTGGTCTTAAAATTCCATACTCCTTCTATGACACCTCCAGAAACAATTGAAAACCTACAGGGCTAAAAGAATGGTGCAATATTGAACAATTCGTACAGTTAATGACGGAAATGGCTCATGCCATAAAAAAACGTTATTTGAATTAAATTGCGTGTTTTAAATAGGCCTACGTTTTGTATGCAGTACGTTTTCCTCTTTCACTCAACGTTTACCAGTTATAGAAGCTTATATAAAATTCCTTCCGAATGAAGAGCACTTCAAAGACTATTCTCAGAAAATTTAAGTTATACATTTTATATGTCGTGAAAATGTGTAATATATAGTAATTTAGACACTCGTTAGAGGTATGTTTTGGAAAATAAAAACGTGTCGATGAATCTTTCATATAAGGGGTAGTTTGGGGTGGGGCGATTTTCTTGAAAATTTCGTGTCGCATCTTTCGAATATACTGAACCTAAATACTAAGTTTGGTCTTTATTCGACATTTCGTTTTTACATTCTCTATTACGTATAGTAAGTAGGGGAAGTATTGTATTCCACCCAAAAATTCTATACCGAGATTTCACCGCAAATATATGTTTTGAGGTCCCCTGAATCCAAAAAAAGGCATTTTTGGAAACATGTCCATGTATGTGTCTGTCTGTGAACAGTATAACTCAGAAACCAACAGTCGGATAAGCACCAAATTGGTATTTAGGTTCAGTATCTTACAGAGATGCGACACAAAGGTTTTTACATGGAACATTTTTCGAAAATTTTAATTTTCTCAAAAATGGCTCTAACGATTTGGATTAAAATATCATATGTTTAAGATATTTTCATGACAAATGAATTGTATATCTCGAATTTTCTGGAAATGTCTCCAAAAGTATTCTTCCTTGTGAACGACTTTTACGTAACTGGTAAACCATAAGAGATAGACAAACTTTTATTATCTACACAAAAAATGTAGAACGCGTTAAAATACACAATTTATGTCAAATACATTTTTTTTGTTGAGTGAACCATTTTCGAGATATTGCTTGTTATTCCCTTAAATTTTCCAATACTTATACTTTTTCTCAAATGGGAATTCGTTATTCATTTTTTTTTGTCCTGGTAATGCAAAGAGAAAGGAATTTTGCACATAGCAACCAGGTCTTAAAATATTTGACTATCGCTTAAAGCCTACCAATTCCCCTTGCATCTACAAGAAAATTAGCAATAAGATTCAGATCTCGATATCTCGATTAACATGAAGCATATGGAGAATAAGCATTTGTAAAAATAGTTTGTACAAGAGTAGAGAAAGTCATGTGAGTGTAACGCATCATATTTTTTAGTTATGCTGTTCACACACGCAGACCGCACATGAACGTTTTCCTAAAAATGCTTTTTTCTGAATTTGGGAACTCAATGCGTGTATTTCCTGTGAAATATCGGTATCAAATTTTTAGGTGGAATGCAATACCTTCTCCACGTATTTGCACGTGGTAGAGAAATAGTAGTGCATCTGCCATCTCTCATTGCGAATTCAGCAGCACTTGGCGGAAGAAAAAAAATCACAACTCCTACACTGGAGTAGATCAGGAAGGTTTAGTTGAAATTTAGCTGTGCAGATTGCTATTACACTTATGTATTGGAGATTCTGTTTTCTCATACCATGGGTTTCTTTCTTTGCAAATATATGAGAGCTTATTTTCTCAATTTCTGATTTGAACAGCTGTTTCTGTGAATGACATTTTCTGATGTAAATGGCGCATTTTCTCAAAAAATGTTTTAACAACCAAATTAAATATAAGGATGAAGAAAAAACTTCTAAGTGCTGTTGTGGATATGTCTTGGTGTTAATAACATGGCTGGTTCTGTTTTATACAGGCAATTCCTGATAAATTTTAATCAAATATGGTATATAGGTAATAAAATATACTTAACAATACTTTGAAACAAATTCAAAATTGATTATATAACATTATACAATTTTATTTCTTTTAAAAATTTTACTATGTTGTGACAGATGGTTGGATCACTCAAGGCCACCGAGAGGTTAGCAGGAATACCACACTGAATCCGATGAACATAGTAGATAGGGCACTCTGCAACTATATGCTGAACTGTGAGAATGGAGTGACAGTGCTTGCATGTAGGTGGTGATCTTTTCCAAGGAGATATGAGTGGGTAATTGCAGTATGTCCGATACGTAACCTGTTGAGAAGTGCCTGGTTACCCGATGGATCTTAAGGCGATTAGTTTGCTATTGGATGTAGAACTCCAGTGTAGCTTCCATTTCTTACATATTACATACTTTAGGAAATTTTAGAAGTCATGATGTGGAACCTTGAGGTCGGCCAGGCTTGGAGAGTGGCATGTTGCTGCTTTAGCTGCTTCATCAGTTTTTTTCATTTCTAGATATGCCCATGTGAGATGGTATCCATGCCAACGTCACACTTTTATTGCAGGCTTTTATCTCATTATACAGCTGTAAAATGGTCTCCACTAAAGAGTGACTTCTGTTGAAGAGCTAGAATTGCGCTCATGGCGTCAGCGAAGATGATATCGTATAACAACGGTGTTCAGTTTTCATTATGTATTCCAGGTCCAATCTTATGGCAAAAAGTTCACGGGAGAATATAGCGAGGTAATTCGGAAGCCTGTAAGAAATTGTGTGTTCAGGATGTACCACAGCTCAACCACTGCTCCCATTCATTTTACATCCATCAGTATATGTAGGTATGAAGTTTTGGTGCATGCCACCAATTACGTGAAGCATTCGTTGTTAATGGGTAATATCTGTATCCATTTTGTTGTATTTGGCTAGAGTGGTGATAATATGCGGGGTTTTGGATTTCCAAGAGGTATTGCTGAAACATTTGAGTTTTATCATAGCAGGAGAACCTAAATTAATCTCGTGCATATATTTTGAAATTCTGTAGCCGAACGAAGTGCCATGAGATTGTCCAGTTGAAATGCTGTTACTGTCGTTAGTGGGGAAGAGATATGAGACAGCAGCAGAGTGGTAGGGCAGCAATCTTTGAAGCATAGATTAAACTCAGGATTTTCCACCTTCTATGCAGTGGCGGCTTCTATTTGTAAACTCTCGGTAGGGCTTGTGTACACAAGACTGAATTCACTCGAGCATCTTAAGGGCAGTCGGACTAGCTGAGTTATATGCAATACAGCCGTAATCAGGTTTAGATCGTATAATTATCCTGTATGTGCGGAGTAACATACCAAAGTCATCTCCCAAAGTTTTGGCAGATAACACTTTCAGAATATTCAATCGTCTTAAGCAGTCATCTTTAAGTACTTTAAGTTGCGAGATTCATGTTAACTTTTGGTCAAGTTGCAATCCAAGTATGCGAATGTTATTGACAACTGGTATGCGATGATTGTTCATTATCAATTCAGGTTGTGGAGGTGTTTTTCTAGATCTAGAGAAAACTATGTATTGTTTTTAAAGGTTAAAATAGAAGACCAATACTACAGCTCCAAGTAGCTTCTGCTTCTGGAGGGTCAATTGTAGTAATTCTTGAGTTGTCTTTCAGTCTCACCCTTTAAAAAATATGGTAATACCATCAGCGTATAAATAAGCCTTAACAAGTGGTCGAAGGCATGACACTATTTTATTGATGACTGTTAAAAATAATGTCGCACTTGAGACAGACCCTTGTGGTACGCGATTTTCTAAACCAACAGGTTGGAATAGAAAACCATTAGCTCTTACTCTCATCCGTCTGTTTTGCAGAAAACTATAGATGAAGTAGATCATGTTTCCATTGACTCCAAATTCCGTTAGAAACTATGTAGTTTCGCCAGATGGAACCATTTGTATTTTCTATGTCAAGACTGGCTAAAATCCTACACTGTCGGCTACCAAGATCCTCATTACTTCTGATTCAAGCATGACCAGGTTATCTATTGTGGAGCAATTTTGACGAAAGCCGGTTTGTATGTAATTTTTAAAATTTATTGTAGTCGCGTTTTGACTTTATTGTTAAAGTGACAATAAGAAATTTAAAAAATACTTAACAAACAAGTTATCTGTGAAGTTACAAGGCATTCATCCTGTGAAACGTTTAGTCTGATATTTTAAATAATTTTCGGGATAATAGATCATGAATTTATCAAATTAACGATGGCGGAAAGGGCTTTTTATCTCTTTTGGTCTTTATCCTTTCGTTTCTCTTTTATTCTTTTCTTGAACGTAACAATTTCTTGCTAAATACAAATTTAAGGGTGCATCAAATAAATACTGCAATGTGTTAAAGAATTTTACTCCTTTAATAATATTTTATTCTGCAAAAAATGCCCCTGACAAACAGTGTTAATTATTGGAAGTCAAAAAATAGTTTTTGCTGTGTTAAGCTTGGGGAATTCATTTGAAAAGAGTTCGAAAGATATTCATAGGCGCCTGTTTAGGGATACTTCTACTGCAACACTGTTGTCTGCAATGGTGAATGAAGTTATTTTCCTTGGAGGAAACAGCAATTATGTCAAGTCCCTCCCTCAGGGGAATCATTCGCATTTAGTAAAGAGGTTCTGCCCGTCATTGTCTTGACAGTGAACAGGGAATTCAGTGATGTTTCAGAGCGAGATGGTCCACAAGTCTACAGTAAACATTGTCCTCCCTTGCTTATTCCTATGCGATTCTCACTTAGCTTCAGGAATGATTTACACTGTGTTTAACTCCATGCATGTTTCACGTAACTTAAAAAAGCTGATGTAACTTAAAAAAGCACGGACATGAATTCTCTGCTCACTTACCTACAAACTTAACCTATAAAATCTTATACTTCCGTTCACAAGGTGGTTCAAATATGAACGCGACTGATTCTTACTTTCTCTGCAACGTATAGTAAGTAGGGAAAGCCGGCTTGTATGTAATTTTTAAAATTTATTGTATTCGCGTTTTGACTTTATTGTTAAAGTGACAATAAGAAATTTAAAAAAATACAGATTTTCAAGAAAATTCCCCAACCTCAATTACTCTTTACATGGAACATTTTTCGAAAGTTGTTATTTTCTCTAAAGTGGCTAAACGAGTTTGATTACAATATCATATGTTTAAGATATGCATTTCATTTGACATGAAAATATCTTGAATTTTCTGGGAATGTTCCCAAAAGTTCTCTTCAGTCTGAATGACTTTCGCATAACTGGTAAACCGTAAGAAATAGACAACATTTTACTACACAAAAGACATAGATGTCGTTAAAACACACAATTTATGTCATACACATTGTTTTTGTCGAGTGAGACTTTTCTGAGATATTCCTTGTTATTTGTTTGCATTTTGCAATACTTATACTTTTTCTCCAATGGGAATTCGTTATTCGTTTTTTTTTTGTGTCCTGGACATGCAAACAGAATGGAATGCTTCACATTGCAACCAGTTCTTAAAAGATTTGACTATCGCTTAAAGCCTACCATATTTCCCTTGCACCTACAAAAAATCAGCAAAAGGATTCTGCAAATGTTTATCACGATTAACATGAAGTAGATGGAGAATAAGCGTTTGTAACAATAGTTTGTCCAAGAGTAGAGAAAGTCATATGGATGCAAGACATCAGACTTTTTTTACGAGCACGTTACTGAGCGTGGAAGGAGAAAGCTACTTCCCTCCACTCCCGCTCAGAGTGTACACGGAGTGTCGGTTAGCGTGGAACAGCGCATTGTTATCAAATGTCTTACTGCGGAAGGGGGTCCAACCATTGGAAATTCTTCAGAGGCTCGACGTTTGGAGAACCATGTCTCTCGAGAACTCGTATTCGAATGGTGTAAAGCCTCCGGAGATGATAGAGAGAGAGAGAGAGTGGAGAACACGCCGCATAATCGTCGACCGCGAACATCAATCACCTCATAAAATTGTGACTGAGCTAACCAGCTTATGCGCGATAATAGATTATTATTCCAACATTTTGTTGGGAGAAGTAAAGAATAACCTCGATCCAAGAGGTAAACAGGAGGAAATCGGATTTCCTTCCTTCAAGACACACTGCCACGTAAACCTTGGTAACCATCAGGAAGCTAAAGTAGGATCTCCTTCCCCACACACCTTACAGGCTAGATATAACCCCAGGTGATTTTTTTTTTATTTGGGAGACTTAAAAGCGTCTTGGAGGGAGTGCAGTTTGAGGATAACAACGCAGTGGTCGCATTTGTTCTGGAATGGGTACGCGCTCAGTCAAAACACGTTTAGGAAAAACAGTTGCCAAAACGCTGGAAGATGTGTTGAAGCCAATGGAGGCTACTTTAAAGGATAATATGCAAAACTGGTCAGTTTTCGATATAATATTTTCTAAAAAAATAGCAACCCCGTTCATATTTGAACCATCTTGTACTTATTGTTAATAGAGATGCACTTCCATTACACATTTGCACCTTTCCTGTTAGGTATAAGAAGGATTCAGTAACCTTAAGCGATGTCATGGCTTTGAAATTCCATGCTGTTTACCTAAAGAATGCTATCTAATGTGGATTGATTTGAGGAATTTACTTGAAAATCTTCGTGTCGCATCTTTGTAAGATGAATCTAAATACCAAGTTTGGTATTTATCGGACATTTCGTTTTGGAGTTATGCTGTTCATAACACACGCACGCAGCACATAGTCGCAAACATGGACATTTTTCTAAAAATTCAGGTTCTTTAGGTTAAGGGGGCCCCAAAACATGTATTTACTGTGAAATCTTGACATCAAATTTTTTGGTGAAATACAATACCTACTATAAAAGGTGCAGAGCAACTAAATCTTCACTTCTTTCCTTGCAATTACGACATATATAAAAAGTAAATACATTGTGTAAGCCTTCCAGTCAGACGAGCACAATACATACTGATAATTTTCATCTTACTCCTTGCGGCTGTTTAATACCAGACGTAGAAGGTGCTGGTACTGGTTCTGAAGGCACTGGAACTGCTGGGTCATCCACTTCTTTGCTGTCAGTTCCGTCGAGGTTCAGTCATTCACCGGCCAACATTTTTCTACGCTGTTTGTTTCTACCTGCTTCCTCCCTGAGGCAGTATTTTTAACACTTAAATGATTTCAGTCTAATTATATAGTATATATAATTCAATAACAGCCTGCCTTAAAGCAATATGTGTATGTAACAATATATAAAAGGTCTACATTACAGGCATTGTATATGTTTATATTATTGTATACATGTGTGATAATGTTATGTGAATGTTTTACGTAATTTAATAATGTAGGAACTGTGAGAATAATAGGTTAATCGTTGCTAACAACGAGGTAACAATGAGGTAACCTTGAGGCAATAATGAATAAGGAAGTTTAATAATGCTACTAGTCATTATTGGAGCAACAATAATGTAAATTTGAGACAGTTTAGAAATAGTCAATGAACAACCAGAAAGAAAGCTTAAGTTAAATGAAGGTATTCTATTGGACTAGGATTAGCCAATCAGAAACTGAAATATAGCAGAATTTACAAATTTAGAGTTCAGTTGCTTGTAGACAGCGCTCATAACTGGACGTGTTGCTTGCAGACTTGTTTCTAACCGGATGCGAGATGCGTTCTCGAGAAATTTAATACGTATTCGTGTGAGACGAAAATAGTTTTACGTTTTAAAAACTGCAAGTAATTAATTAAAGAATCTCACAGCTCTCTATATCAGTGAAGTGTTATTTAAATCGTGTCAAAAATCAATAAAAAAGGAGTGAATTACAAATTATAATCTGTGTAAGCCTACATTCTTCAGCCGCATCACGCCCTGTTAAAAAATTCATGTCTCTAAAATTAATACTTACGCAGCCGAGGCAAACATAAATATATAATATCTAAAGAAACTGTCAACTTACAAAGCTAATATTTTTAAACTTGGGGCGAAGGCTACCGGAAAGTTTTTACCGTACGTATGGTTGCAACTACCTCAAGTTCGGCTCCCCAACAGTTGAACTACAATACAACTCTTATTTCAAATTGGCTTTCCATACGTGGGGCAGAAACTACTTCAAATTGGCTCCCAAAGCGTGGGGCAAATAACAATACAATAAAACACATTCTTCATCCCGTCCTCTCATCTTTTAGCATCTTCACAGGCAACTGTCTAACGGAAACTAATGTTTTCTTCGCTCTATGCACCAGGAGTCTTTGCAAAGTGCTGTAGGATCAAATGAGCTAGCCTTGTTCACCAATGTTCCCTAGTGCAGTCCAAAGTTCATCAAAGTTCCCCTCGGGTGCCAATGCTCTCTTGTTATGTGGTATGTAAATAGCAGCCTTGTTTATAATGACAACTCTGACATGGTAACTCAGGAGGATACTGTATTGGTTATTTAAGTGGTTATATGTATATCAAAATATGTCCTTCAATAATAGCAATGCTTCTAATTGTTCCGTTTTTATAATATTGTGACTTCCTCTGCTGGGTTAGCAGGCCATAGCCGTCAGCGCTAGCCGGAACACGAATAAATGGGGAAAGGCCGCACCTTCTGTATCTGGAACACTAATCCAAACAATAGCTTAGTTGCGAGAACTGACCTTCCCTCTCCGTCGGCGACGTACGAAGTTTCCAGAAAGCTATGCAGCTACTGAGCGAGTGAGTCAATGAGGTTGTTGGCGAGACATACTAAGCGAGTTCTCAGTGCAACTGGAGCGACAAGGGTCCTATATTCGACAGTTAGTAAACGGAAGAGAGGAGTCCTGTGTTGGACAGTAAGCGAAAGAGAGGAGCCCTGTATTCGAAACCTAGTTACATTCCGGAAGAGAGAAGACGAGTCCTGTGTTTGACAATATGATGAGTGAAGCAGAATGAAGAGGACGATGCCTCGCTACACACTACACGCAAAGGAAAGGAAAAGTTACAATGAGTGAACTAAATCATATATTTCACATGCTTTCACGTACCAGAGAAGACAATCATAACATGCGTTAGAGATCCCATATGCATCATTTCTGATATTTGACATCTGTCTCTGTTACTTCTCTTTTCCACAAGATACACACAGTTCTTCATACATAATGCATTTTTGAAGTAACCATTCCATACGTCTTGCACAATGTGTCGACACACCTCTCGAGGTTGTACGGAAATAATTTTCCCAGCACTCGATGCAGATCCTCAACCGTCTCCGGAGTTTCCTCATTAAGGTGGCGCTTTATTCAAACAGCTTCCTGATGCTTGTTTGTTTTAATCTTCCGATATTACAGAGTACTTTCTCCACAACGTAAATAGTAGGTAGAGAAGATATTGTATTACACCTACAATTTTGATACTAAGATTTCTCCACAAATACATGTTTTGGAGTTCCAGAATAAAAGAAATTAGAAAAAGGTCCGTGTGCGTGTGAACAACATAACTCAAAAAACGAAATATCGGATAAATACAAGGTTGGTATTTAAGTTCAGTACATTCCAAGGATGCGATATAATCCAAAACTACCCTTTACATGGAACATTTTTTCTATTTTTTGTTTTGTTTTCTAAATAATGCCTCTAACGATTTCTATTAAAATACCATATATTAACGATATCTGCATGAAAAATAAAGTATATATCCTAAATTTTCTGGGAATAGCTTGTGAAGGAAGATATTGAGAAGGAATTTTGTATAATCTTGTGTAACTGGTAAACCTTAAAGGATAGACAAAGTATCTACATTTATTGTGCGTACTGAAGAATAAATGTAGATCTCTTTAAAACTTTTTTGTGGCATCACCCATTTCCAAAATATCGGTTATTAATAGTTCGAATTGTTAACTACTTAGACATTCTCTTGAAATCCTGTCGATTTTCAATTGCTTCTCGCAATGTCATGAGATAGCATCCGGTTCTAAAACATTTGACTATGGCTGTTCCTTTTTTATCTACAACGAAATATGCAGTTACTTTTATAAAGGTTTATCTTGATAAAAATTAAGCATACAGGAAAGTACACTTTCGTAAGTATAGCTTGTATATGCGATAGAGAGTAGAGAAAGTCATGTGAATGTAACATATTAGGTTTCTTTTTAGTTCCTATTGCCTGTTGAACATTTATGCATACTGTTTAAATCGTTTCACTGCATTAAAAAGAACAGCACTTCGGAGTGCATGAAAGACTTGTAGTGAATGTTGATGAAGCTTCCTTGGATGTGAATGGAGAAGGTTTATACGATATTATTGGGGAGCTATTTCACCATGTCAGGTGAAGACATTCATACAGTTATTGAAGAAAGCACGAGGCATATTTACTTCGTTTTCCGTGAAGGATCTTTCTTAACCTGGAAGGAAGATATCGCATGGCGATGTTTATGCATAGTCAAAATTTACAATGCAGTATATACAAAAACGTAAATATGATGTAACAAAACGTATATCAACTTCAAAATAAGTTTGGTAACCATAAAAGCTAACTTCCAAACGACCATGTGCTTCAAGCAACATTTCTCCTCGCGTTTTTACAGGATTTCTTACTTTCTTGTCTATTCTTTTTCAGTATTACATATTTAGAAATTCTAGTGCTACTTCATTAAATATTTTGGGGATTTCCAAAATATGCTTTTCCACCCTAACTAGAACTGAAATAAACTCTAGAAATATACTGCAATGGAATTAACTTATTGATGTATAACAATAGTAATAATATAAGTATTAAATAATAAAAACAGTTTGTGAAACGCTATGTATATTCACTACACTTAAATCTTGCAAGTAACTTTTCAGAAGCGTTATGCAGGTAAGCAACTTTCGTTTGACATTTCAAGAAAGAAAGTAAAAGAAAACACCTTAAGGTACCTTGCGTTTAATTTATAGTCGGGCCACACCAAGTGCATATGCGTAGTTCGTTAGCACTGCAGTGACTTCAGTATGTTCCACTAGTGCACTAACGATGAATGACGCTACGTTTATCAGCTGTGTCAGTTTCTACTTTCTGTTCGAACTCTAAGGACTAGTTTGTTCATTGTGCATCTCAAAAGGGAAAGTATATTAAATACATCTGTGTTGTGTGTGAATTACATTAGATAATTCTTATTATTCCACTGAAATACCTACTGAAAAATTCACCCACGAACCAAGAATTTTTATGTATGATATATAGTAAAAACCGAATCTTGTAGACAGATGTATACACAGTTTCAGGAGAAATTTCCTGGTATTCCAGTTTCAGGTAGAGAAACTGTTAGATGTCTGGTTAATAAGTTTAGGGCAATGGGATTACTAAGCTCTAAACCTAAGAAGCTAAGGTAAAATATGTTCTCCTATATGAAAAAATTGATGCAATTTGTGCATAATTCAAACGCTTTTCAAAAAAATATCATAAATATGTTCCCAGTAAGTGGGTGTTTCCAAAAACCTGTGTGCATAGAGATGCTTATATTTTAAAATTGAAACCCTACACAGCAACACTAGTTCCTGAAGTACAACCTCGTGACGATGAGGAATTCCAATAGTGTCTCAATGCAGATAAATATCACTTCCAACACAACGTATAACAACTTTAGTAGTCATTATAGTACATGCTACTACCATTCATAGTAAGTAAGGGAGTTTTGGAACGAAAAACCCCACAGGGTAAAAGACAGAGCACGTTTCACGCACAGCGCGACCTGCGGCCCGGCGATATAACGAACGTACTGTATAAACCACCTCTTTTTACTTAATGCACCATTGTAAACCATAGCTGAAGAATCTTATAATTTGTTAAAACATAATCCTGGTCTTCTAAGTGACTTAACACATCTATATCTATATTTTAACATAGCGACTATGGCCCAAGGTTGTCGGGAGGTCAGCGTCGAGCGGTCGAATATAAACTATAACGCCGCTTGTCAGTGTAAACACCAGGCGCGCTATCGGGAGATAACTAGAACTTCTGGAACCTCTATGGCACCCCTCCTCCAGAATGTTAATCGAAATAGTCCTAGAACCTTCCGTGAAAGATTCCGCTGCCTGTATAAGCGAGCGCTCTCGCGGGAAATCAGTCATTGCAACTCGAGTTGCGACAGAGTTGAGTTGAGTTAGTGTGCAAGCGAATTAGCCACTGCGTTTCAGGGGTGATATCAAGAGCGATTCTCCGAGCGAGTTGTTGACTGTTGCGAGTGCAGCAGTGCTACTGCGGGGCAAGGGTTGTGGGGGGGATTCGACTCCTGAGAAAAGTGAACCGTCGGCGTGGAAATGCTACATCACGAAAGAAGTGAACTCTCAGTGAAGGTGAGCTGCATAAAAATGAAACAGTGACAGAAAAGTGACAGTGGAAAACTGAGGCGTTAACACTTAAACGATTTCAGTCAAATTATATAATATGTAAATATAATAACAGCCAGCCTTGAAGCAATATGTGTATGTAATAATTTGTAAAATGTATGTAACAGTTATTGCATATGCTTATATTATTGTAAACATGTTCAATAGTGTTATGTGACTATATTACGTAATTTAATAATGTAGTAGCTGTGAGAAAAATAGGTTTAAAGTTGCTAACAATGGGGTAACAATGAGGTAACCTTGAGGCAATAATGACTCAAGAAGTTTAAATGCTGCTAGTCATTACTAGAGCAGCAATAATGTAAATTTTGAGACATTTTAAAAATAGCCAATCAACAACCAGAAAAAAGCTTTAGTTAAATGAATACATTCCATCTAGGATTAGCCAATCAGAGACTTCAAGTACAGAAATTCACAAATTTAGGCAGTTGAAAAGAATTCAGTTGCCTCCAAACAGTGTTCATAACCAGACGTGTTGCTTCTAGACAGTGCGCATAACCAGACGCGAGATGTGTCCTCGAGAATTTAATTACGTATTTGTGTGAGACGAGAATAGTTTACGTGTTAAAAAGTGCAAGTTAATCTCACAGCTCTCTATATCAGTGAAGCGCTATTTAATTTGTGTCAAGGGTTAATAAAAAGGAGTGATTAAAACTTAAAATCTGTGTAAGCCTACATTCTTGTCTTATCACAATCTTGCCAAGAGAAACGTGTCTCTAACAAATACTGACGCAGCCGAGGCAAACAAATTTAATATCTAAAGAAACAGTCAAATTACAAAACTAGTATTTTTAAGCTTGGGGCAAAGGCTACCGGAAACCGGGTACTATATGTGCGATTGCAACGAATTTCAAGTTCGGCTCTCCAACATAAGAACTATAATACAACTCCTTCAATACGACCTACTTCAAATTGACGTCCAAAGCGTGGTGCAAACTTCTACAACGCAAAGATACCATCTTCTTTAAACTGGCTTTCCATACGTAGCAACAAACTCCTACAAAAACCAACTACTTCAAAACTGGACAAAGTCATAATATTAATATTATAAAGAGAGAAAAATTTGCATGTGTTTGTGTATGTGGGGTAATCTAAAAACCACTCAGCTGATTTTGATAACTATTTCACCATTTCAAAGCGTATTCCTTCTCACGGACAAGGATATAAAATACCTTCTTATTTTTTCACAACAAGATTAAAGAGAGTTACAAAGATTTGTACTCGAATACAAACACACTGGAATTATACATGTTTGCAAATATGAATTTGATTTTTAATTGAGGATACCACGGAGTAGAAAATAGTGATAGTTATTCTACAGAAGGCACATGTAAATTAAAACAAATTCCGCGGATAATTTCAAGGAATATAGGAGATGTAGATGGTAACATTTAGCAACTAAGACACAGCAAAATAAAAGAGAATTGCTTATAACGATAGCATACGCATGCGATATCAATGCCAACATGTTTTATAACCCTCAAGTAAGATAGTTTTGCTCTGTTTCTTTTGAATGTTAATCAATATTGTTAGCACTATATGTTACATAATTACGAGGGTAAGTTAATAAATATCCGCACATAGTTGTTTAAATTTATTACAACAATAGAAACTTCCAATTACCTCATTTTTCAACGTGGTCCCCTTGCTTCTCAATGCACATGGTCCATCGTTACATAAGCTTTCTGATGCCCTCAGAAAAAAGGTTTTTTCCATGTATACACCGTTTCTTTCACTTCTTGGTCTGTGGTGAATCGACAGTCCCTTAAGGCATTTTTTAAGTGGACCAAAAAAAGATACGGTTTGCAACTTCATCGACAGTCAATCTTTGGTTCTGTGAATCGCAATACGGACTTTCTCACTGTTGGCGTTGAAGTAGTTTTTTGTTATTGTAGTTGTTGCACCACGCTTTGCGGGAGATATTTTTCTTGGATTGTTCGCCCCACGTACTACAAAGTTTCCGGTTTAAAAATCAACCTTGTAATTTAATGTTTCTTTAAGTATTATATATTTATGTTTGCCTCGGCTGCGTCAGTATTAAATTGCAGATACATGTATCTCTTACCAGGGGTGGTGCGGCTAAAGAATGAATAATTACACAAATTATTATTTTAACTTTACTCCTTTTTATTGATCTTTCACAAGACTAAATAACACTTCACTGATATATCATACTGTAGAGCTGTGAGATTATTTATTAATTACACTTTTTAACACGTAAACTTTATTTTATTCTCACCGTAATGAAGTTTTGTGTTTCACACTTAACCTGTACCGTATCGAAGTGCTCAGGAACGCTGTCTAGTAGCGTCCGGTTGGGAGCGCTGTCCTCAACCGCCTGAATTTGCAAATTTCATCTATTTCAAGTCTTTAATTGCCTAATCGTACTCCAATAGAATACTTTTATTTAACTTAAGTTTTTTTCTAGTTGTTGATGGGCTATTTATAAGCTGTTTTAAATATTACATTATTGTTCCAAAATTACTAGTAGCATTACTAAACTTTCTAGTTCATTACTGCCTCAAGGTTACCTCATTTTTAGCTCATTGTTAGCAACTTTCGGCTTCTATTCTCATAGCTCCTACATTGTTAAAACTACATAATACATTCACATAACATTATTATACATAATAATATAAACATAATACAGTGACTGTAACATACACTTTACGTATTATATTATACACATATTGCTTTAAGGCGGGCTGTTATTATATTTTATTACATAATTAGACTGATATCATTTAAGTGTGAAAAATACTGCCTTGGATATGGATGGGTATCCTGCTCTTTCCTCAACCTTCACAGTTGTCCAACAATTTTTTAACTTTTCAATCCGTTCGTACACATTTCGTAAATATTGCCCCCACATTGTGCGAAAGGTCTTCGACGGATTTGTCTCCTGGTGCACCTTCAAACGCCGAAAAACAGATAACCGCATGCTGTTCTTCTTTGGTGTAAACGGTGAGGGATACAGAAAAGCTTATTGTGCAACAATTCAACTCTCACTGGATTGTTAACATTCAAACATTCCACATTCGGAGACATTAGAAAACTGTCAGGCTATATTTTATAATCAACAACTCAGAATATTATTTTTCTAGATAGTCGCAGACCTTATGTATTTTGCAGAGAGGTTAAGTTGGCGGCTTGGGAGTGGGTAATCTTCATAATCTTCTGCTTCACCTTTAATTATGTGTATATGTTAAGTATATATGTATTACGTGAAAACGATGTACTTTTTATGTTATTAATTGACTATGGGACTAAAGAGAAGGTACAAAGGTTTAAAATTTCACTATGATTACCTAAAATTACTGGACTATATTGTAATTGTTCAATCGCCAAAGGGTATGGAATTTCTAGGACTTGAAAGACTGTTGGGGAGAGGTTTTCTTTTCTGGTGATCGGAGGAGACTTAGCACAGCTCCGGTGAGAATACTGTACCTATACACTCACAAGGGTGAGGAAGTGAGAGGAGACACTAGGCAGCCGGAATCAGGAGTGACGATACATGCAATAACAGGATCCTTAGAGTTTTCAGATTTAGACGCCCGACAGTTGGACAGGCAGACCGAGGAATCCCCCCACATAGAGGCTCCAAAACTCCGCTCGAAAAGGAGATCCGTTTACCCCAGCAACCAGCCGAGGTACGGAGAAAGCTCCTTTTTCCCTGCAACGCTGCACTGAAACACCATCGCCGACAGTTCCAACGCTGAAACAGACTTAATGGGATGAATGAAATGATGAATGGAACGAAATGGAGGGATAAGAAATTCGAGGGTGAAAGAAACCGCTCTAGCATTCGCCTGAACATGGAAAATCTATGGGTCAGAGTGAGCGATCGCAGGGAATCGAACCCGGGACCTCCGGAAAGCGAGTCGCGCACGTTATCATGGCACTCTCTCGGGTGAGGTTAAGGAAGTCAGACGCTCCGCTGTTGTTTCACATTCTTTTGCGTGATTATCAGGGGATGTTTCATCCGTTATTAGGAATAGATGGGACTGTGCGAAGTAACAATTATAAGTGTTAAAGGGGAGGGTTCGTCATAAAAGTCTTCTAGAATATTATAGACTAATTCCATGTAAAGGAAATTAATTACATCTTCATTCGAGTTTAAGAAGCTACTCGCAACGTCGGAGGGACAGCTGGTTGTATGAAGGTTTATTCGTTTTTAAGTTATAAGGTACAAAGCCGTATCCTTACTTATATACACACATACAATGTAAATTCTAGGAAATATGATTTTTGGATTCAGTTGGCGCAGTATTAATTTTAGCAGCAATTATTATTTACTCAGAATTGAAAATAGGTAGGAAAACATCTGATATGTTACGTTTGCACCACCTTTCCTTTTTTTACCTACATTTACAAATGGAGGAGCGATACATGGAAGCGTTAGCATCGAGAAACGAGATCATGGCAAACCCACTGTTTATAAGGTGCAAGGCTTTCCCCAAAAAGCATTTACATAAAACACGCAAGTCAAGAGTGCCCTTTGATAACAAGATTTTAATACACTAAATTCCTTTATTTTAACAAGAAAGTAAATCCTGAACGAAAATATTTCAATATTGTGAACGATAATTTAAGAGGTACAATTATCTCGATATATTATACTTCTTAGACAACTTTGTATAATAAACTTTCAGCAGCAAAGCAAATCTAGAGAAAGAAACTGCTGAGTCACACAGGTGGCCAAATTTTAGCATGTCCAACAAAGACTTTACATTAAAATACAGTCAAATCGTAACAATATAATAACCTGTGAAAGAATTAGCAGTGTAAATAGATTTGAATAATAACAACTTAGATAAATTCTAAAATCCAAACCATAAGAATATAACACGCACACTAAGATAGAACAAGACAAATAACCCAATATTAGAATTTACAAAATAATCCAATATAAAACTGAATATGCTCCAAATCACCGTCTGTGGCTCCGCGTACCCACTAATGCTCTGAAATTTCTGATATTCGGATAGCACGAAATGCACCGAGCAAACCCGAGTTAAAGGCAACAGTCAGCAAAATCCTGGGATGAAAATGGAAACTATAGCATTAAAGCAGACCTACCCCGAGATCTGTACACTTCAGTCGAAGAGGAAAAACCCAACTAACTCTCTCAAAATCAACCCAATCTGCTTTAACCTAAAGACACGATTGTGGTGCTGCGAACGGCGATGAAAACAAAAGTACAGAGTGCCACTCACGAACAAAATATGACTTGTCACGTGCACTTTACAGATAGAACATAAATAGTTTAATTATACATTTCGTGGGAGAGACAGGAGACCGAAGCTAGTCAGATATCTAAAAGCTACTTACTATAGGTAGGTAGAAAAATTGTAAGATGATAGCCACTTTCAGTTGCAATTAGTTGACAACCAAGTTCTTAAACGCTATTCTTACATATTATGTATATATTGTGCTTACGTCATATGAGTGGAACAGTCAAATAAATAAAGAAATAACAGTCAAATAATCAAAAGAATACAATTAATTTCTGTTAATTTTATTGACGAGTTAAATCTCTGCAATTCTTTCGATGTCTCCAGTATCTGCTGAAGATTCTGTTGCCGGCTGCTACAGTGGTGGACTATGAGATTTTTCTCTCAGGATATGCGTGAGTGATGTGAGGATAGACAAAGCCAATTAAGTTGACTAATAAATTTAATGGAGACTAATACATGTGATATGAAGCGAGTTGCCTAAGGTTTTATTATGATTCTTAATCTTAGCACGGGAAACTGTAACGAGTGAACTATTATATCAGCTAACTTCTGAAATATCAAATTTGCGGTTTAAAATAGCTGTTTCCATAATATCAATGAGCAGCGTAAGTTGCTGTGAATCTCTGAAATGCTATACCACGATTCCACTTTTAGCTAGCGCTAAGTATGTGAGAACCGTGCGCGGTCTTTAGGCGTTATGGCTAGCGAAATTCGATCACAGTAAACCACTTCTGTGAAGTTAAAAAGGATGTAAGTCCCTAAGACTGTAAATGTAGATGTAGATTCAGAAATACACGCTCCTTTATTAACTTAAATCTAGCTTACTTTACGACTACCCCATCAAAGCTCCTACGTTATATGTACACACCTTCCTGAAACATAGCTTTTACTCTGACGTGTAAATTCTTTCCTTTTCTAATGTTCACAACTGTGTACTTTCACGCAGCTCCCTGATATCTTAACGTACTCAATTCCAAATACTGAACCTTAAGCTAATGGGTGTCTTATTGACTGAGTTCGCCTTAGCTACTGAGTTTAACTAATTGCTTTTCACTAGTACGTAATTTGCCTGGTAATATCTTCTTTATTCACTAGAAAATTGTAACTATTTCTTCCTACCTTATGTATTGCTTTTATTGTATAGAACCTATTTATTGCAATTATTTATTCATTTCGCTATCATATCTTTATAACAGTATTAATCGTACAGGTTAACAATTCCGGTAGCATTCTGTTCATATATTAAAACGAATTTCTTGTGTGCAATGAGCTTCACACTAACAAGGAAAAGCAAATCTTGGCTGATTGTTTATCATGTTATCTGCATGACATAAAACAGGCAGCTTACTGAGGACGAGGGCTCTATGACGTCATCACTCAGCACTAAACTTGTGTGGCCATCATGGTTGACATGTGCATTACTGTGAATGTGATATGTTTTAATGCATGAAAGTTTAATTTCCGTTGATTGTGGTTCACTGCCATTAGGTATTGAATAGAGCATCATAGTATCTGTGCGTGGTTAATTCAGAACTTTGCTTTGTCCGTGAATATTTGTATAGGGTGATGTTCGAAATACAAAGGCGTTAGTTCTGATTACGTATTAATAGGAAAACGTCTGTTACATATACACGACTTTCTCACTCTCTATCGCTTATTGGTGGTTATGCAAATTATTCTAAAAGTTTATTTTCCTATCTACTTCATTTTAAACGAGATAACTGTCAGTTATTTTTTAGAAAATCAAACATTTCGAAAAATGTTCCCTATAAAGTTAGTTGGGAAAGGGAGAAATCGCGTCAAATCTATGGATGATACTCCACTTAAATATACCAAGTTCGGTAATTATCCAACTTTTCTTTTTTGATTTTTCTTTTCATAGACACATACGCACTCACACAGACAGATCGACACAGGCACACACGGATATTTCTATAAAATGACTTTTTTGGATTCAAGGGACCGCAAAAGTATTTCGGTGAAATCTATGTTTCGAATTGTTGGAAAGCAAAAACATTTAATAATAAGTTTCAGAACTACTTAGTGCTTATTTTGATTGGAAAACAGAGAAAAAATACCGCTATTAATTATGAAAATAGTAAATAGAAGTCATCAGCCGTCATCCACAAGTAAGGTGCACGTCTAGTTACGTCTATATTTGAAGCAGGATGCATAGAAAGGAAGGGGGGAAGAATCACACAGCAACAATGATGTCTTCCTGTAAGACAAATTTAATCCTCATCGCATTACTATAATGCAGTTTTTCTATAAGTGAAGGATTGTAAGAAAGCGTTTTCTATAGATTGACTATGGAATCAGAATACTCACAACACTAGGCTTTTGTTATTAAAATACGAAAATACAAGCTTTGAGAAACCAAAAATAACATTTCTAGAAAAGCAATCCTATATACACTGCCGGTCAAATGTTTCCGGCCATCAAATAAAAGTAATACAATTCAGCCTTTATTTTAAATTGTTATTAATTCAAAAATCACTCTTTAAAATGCAATATTGGTGAAAAAGTATAGTAAAAAATTTTGAAAATTTACAAAATAGTTCTCGGACGGTGCTTCAACCTGTCCTGTCATCAACCAGGCATACTGTATCACCGATTATTTTACGTTGGCTCACCCCATCCGATTCCACAAGCGAGATAGAGCACCCAGTGGTTCTAGCCACACTCCACCTCATATTTCCGGCCGTGAATTAGAGGTTGTCTTAACTGCAGAGAGCAGTTCAACTACTTTTAAATGACTTACAGTTTTCAGATTATATATATATATATATATATATATATATATATATATATATATATATATATATGTATATGGCTGAGAACGAACAAAATCAGTCCGTGAAATTCATCTATTAGAATCAAATTAAAAATCTGCTGTTACTTTCAGAGTGAAACAAACATCTATGCTAGCATATAATAATGTAATTACAAATTTAATGTGAGAGAATCAGGTGCTAAGGTTACAGAAAAACAAATTCAACGAAACGCGTAACTCTGTGATTTAGGTGATAAAAGTTACAGAACACAAAAATACAACGAAAGCAACAGGACCTTTAACAAATTACAAAGTAATAATGCAAACCAATAATAACGCTTATATCGGAAATTGTTCATACCAGAAAGAAAGGCATAACTTGGACATTTAATTCTTAGAATAAATAAACCGTTTAACAAAATGAAAAGGAAATGGAACTGATTATCATGCATTAAACTTTAATGAGACAATAAAAGAAGTCAGATTTTTGTTTCTTTATGTTTACTATCCTATCAGTTTTGCTTAAACTACCTCTGTATTACACTTACTGTCCCGAAACTTTTGGACGGTAGTGTATATGTCTGTGTGCGCGTGTGCTTGTGTGCAATATAACTCAAAAACGTTAAGTGGGTTAAGTTCAGTGTCTTCTAAGGATGCAACACGAAGAATTTCAAGAAAATACACCACAGCCTAAAAAATGTTTCGTACTTTTGATTTTCTCAAAAAAACTGTGTATATTCATTTTTCTGGGAATAGCCTATGAAGTCCTCTCCATTCGGGAGGAAGTTTACATAATATTGCGTAATTGGTAAACGTTAAACGATAGACGAAAACATGCTACACAAAAACTTTAAATCTCTGTAAAACACAGGTGTATTTCAAATAACTTTTTTTGTGTCATAAGCCATTTCTGAAATATCCGTTATTAATGGTTCGAATTGCTCAATACTTCGCCATTCTTTTTAACTCCTATCGATTTTCAGTTATTTCTCACGAGGTCATGGAATTTTAAGGCAGGATATAGTCTAGTTCTAAAACATTTGGTTATCTCTTCCCTTTAAATACACAGAGAGGACCATTTAAGTTGAGACTGTACAATATCTCCATTACTAAGCGTTTTAGAAAGAAATGTCCTGAATAGAAGTTGCCTGATATTATAAAGGAAAGTAAATGCCTTTAGTCGTCTTTTATTTGGAGAACGTTGCGATGGTCATTTTAGGACCATTTAATTTGACCCTAATTTTAGCTGTCCATCTAAAAAATAAAATTGACCCTAAAATGACTGTCTTAATCTCTCCAAACAAAACACGACTAATGGCATTTACTTTCCTACATAATATCAAACAACTTTTATTCAGGACATTTCTTCCTACAACGCTTAGCTTTGGAGATAGTTTACAGTCTCAACTTAAATGGTCCACCTGTATAACGAAATGTGTAATGTAGCTGTTTAGGAAATGTTTATCTCGATTAAAATTATGTAGAAAGAAAAATAAACTTTCGTAAGAATAATTTGCATATCCACTAATAAGCGATACAGGATAGAGAAAGTCATGTGGATGTAACACATCATTTTTTCCTTCTTGTTTTTCGTGTTCATGCAAACAGCGGAATTTTAAAGTAATTACTCATAGCGACCTGTTTTAAAAGCATTTGACTTTCGCTTTAGTTTACGCACGCAAGATGTCAATGTGCAATTAAGATTTAACTCAATTTGCATAAAGTAGGTGGAAGAGTAGGATTTTTGTATGGATAGTTCGTAAAAGAGTGAGTAGGGAAAGTCATGTGAATGCAACACATACAATTTTCAAGTATATTATTTATAATTTTGTTATCGCATATTTATCCAAGTGAAATAACGTAATGGTTTACATGAAAAATAATATAAAACGCGATTAAGTTGCTTTATTATGTGTAATTTTACAAACACCAAAAATTAATTTCCGTGTATTTTAAAGCCGGCGAGAAATGGTACTGGATGTACGTAATGTGTTAATTATTTATAACAGTTTGTGCGCAGTTTCAAAAGTTGTTTCAACGCTCCCCTTACAGTCAACGACCTTCGGGGAAATCTCCGTCCACCAAGTGATGGCTGGTCCCATTTATTAGCCGAAGGCACCCAGCGGGCGTTGTCCGTTACCCATAATTGTTGGTTAATGAGGATGCTGATGGAACGAGAGAACCTACAGCTTTTAGTGTAGACTTTGAACCACATTGGGGATACTATGAATTAGTTAGAGGTGATGACTTGGATATAACGTCTTAAAATCACTGCCCATTGCCAGAAATCGAGCCACTGAGAACTGCAAACAAAATCACTGACCCCCGACGCTCTTTAGTTTGAAACGAAAATATATAGCAATAACTTCTATTTCCAGTTTTCTCTGTATGTTTTGTTACAAATAGCGCTTAATCGCTAAGGTGATATAAAGAATATGCGAGCATTTGGGAACGCTTTCATTAATTACCGCTTAATTGCCTCTTTTATTAGGAGCATAAAACCAGGAAGTGCCGCATGTCAAACGGCCAGCCAACTCCATTTATCCGGAAATTGGCAACGTGAAGATGAATTAATTATGCGCAAGCCAACTGGCATATATTACAGAAGTGCATCTGTTTAACTGAAGTTCATATAATTCCACAGTTGCTATATAATATAGTGTAGAAGGTGTAATACAATTTTAAAATACATGTAATAGGAAATTTACCTTCAAGATGACAACTCTGCTTCTCATTTGTTTTCCTTTAGCTATGAAAACGTCTCGGTTGCGTCAGTACTAGTTTAAAAATCTGATGTGTTACACTCACATGACTTTCTCTACTCTTGTACAAACTATTTTTACAAACGCCTATTCACCATATGCTTCATGTTGATCGAGATATCGAGATATCAATCTTATTGCTAATTTTCTGGTAGATGCAAAGGGAATATGGTAGGTTTTAAGCGATAGTCAAATATTTTAAGCGCTGGTTGTTATGTGGCGCATTCCATTCTCTTTGCATGTCCAGGACATAAAAAAAATGAATAACGAATTTGAGAAAAAGTATAAGTATTGTAAAATTTAAGGAAATAACAAGCAATATCTCGAAAACGGTTCACTCAACAAAAGAAATGTATATGACATAAGTTGTGTATTTTAACGCGATCTACATTTTTTGTGTAGTAAAATTTTGTCTATCTCTTATGGTTTACCAGTTATGCAAAAGTCGTTCACAATGAAGAATACTTTTGGAGACATTCCCAGGAAATTCGAGATATACATTTCATTTCTCATGACATTATCTTAAACATATGATATTTTCATCAAAATCGTTAGAGCCATTTTTGATAAAATTAAAATTTTCGAAAAATCTTCCATGTAAAGGGTAGTCTGGGGTGGGGGGATTTTCTTGAAAACCTTCGTGTCGCATCTCTGGAAGATACTGAACCTAAATACCAAGTTTGGTGCTTATCCGACTGTTCGTTTTTGAGTTATGCTGTTCACAGACACACACACACACACACACACACACACACACACACACACAGACACACACACGGACATGTTTCCAAAAATGCTTTTTTTGGATTCAGGAGGTCTCAAAACATGTATTTCTGGTGAAATCTCGGTATCGAATTTTTGGGTGGAATGCAATACTTCCCCTACTTACTATACGTAGTAGAGAAAGTAATGAATGACGAATTTGAGAAAAAGTGTAAGTATTGGAAAATTTAAGGGAATAACAAGCAATATTTCGAAAACGGTTCACTCAATAACAAAAATGTATATGATATAAGTTGTGTATTTTAAGGGGATCTACATTTCTTGTGGAGTAAAATTTTGTCTATCTCTTATGGTTTACCAGTTATGCAAATGTCGTTCAGAATGAACACTTTTGGAGACATTCCCAGAAAATTCAAGATATACATTTTGTTTGTCATGAAAATACCTAAAACATATGATATTTTAATCAAAATCGTTAGAGCCTTTTTGAGAAAATAAAACTTTTCGAAAAATGTTGCATGTAAAGGGTACTCTGGGGTGGGGGGATTTTCTTGAAAACCTTCGTATCGCATCTCTGGAAGATACTGAATGTAAATACCAAGTTTGGTGTTTATCCGACTGTTCGTTTCTGAGTTATGCTGTTCACAGACACACACACACACACGGACATGTTTCCAAAAATGCTTTTTTTGAATTCAGGGAGTCTCAAAACTGTATTTCCGGTGAAATCTCGGTATGGAATTTTTGGGTGGAATACAATACTTGCCCTACTTACTATACATAGTAGAGAAAGTAAAAATATGTGGTGTTACATACATACGACACACTCTACCCTCTATCGTTTATTAGTGCGTGTGCAAACTATTACTATGAAAGTTTGTTTTTCTACATACTTCATTTTAATCCAAATAAACCTTTGCACATGTTAAAGATCTTGGCGCTATACGATGGCCTTTAATGCCATACTGTTTCCATTTATCCGCGAGAAACAACTGAAAATCGACAGGAAACTTGAAGAGGATGACACAGTATTGAACAATTCAAAATATTAATATCATATATTATGCCACAAAAAAGATTATTTGAAATAATAATACTCCACACTTCCTGTACATGGAACATTTTTCGAAATTTTTTATGTAATACGGTTTGGTCTATCGTTTAACATTTACCAGTTATACAAGATTATACAAAATTTCTTCCGAATGAAGAAGACCTAAAAGGCTATTCCCAGATTATTTAAGATATACGTTCTATTTGACATGTAAATATATTTTAAAATATGCCATTTTAATAAAAAACCTTAGGGCCTTATCTTATAAAATCAAAAATCTAAAAATGTTCCTCGTAAAGCGTAATTTGGAATAAGGGATATTCTTTAAATCCTTGTGTTATATCTTTGGAAGGTACCGAACCTAAACACCAAGTTTGGTTTTTATCTGACTTTTCATTTCTTGAGTTATGCTGTTCACAGACACACACATACTCGGACATTTTTCTAAAAAAGGTTTTTTATTCAGGGACCTCAAAACATGTATTTTCAGTGAAATCTCATTATCGAATTTTTGGATGGAATGCAATACCTTCTACCGCTGTACATAAAGTGTGGCCCAAAACGGAACGGAGCGGTTGTTAGTAATCTAGCTCCGCTCCCTAACTACCAGAGATGTAACTACCTCTGTTTTTCAAGCATAATTCTAGCCACTGAATTAGCAGGCTACTTTACTTCCCCCAAGTATGGCTGAGCTGCCGAAGGGTAATATTACAGCTTAAACCTTATATTTTCATGCTACACTACAGTTGAGTTTAACCATACACGCAAATAATTTTTCACCCCTTCCTATAGAGGGCCCAATTATTTGTAATTGGTTTAGACTTTCCTTGTGTACAAATCGTAACGAAACTCTTCCATAGAGGCGGTATTCAAAGCACTCCTTTAGTCCACATAGATTGTAAACATCGTTCATTGGCAGTTTGGTTGTCGCTGTATTGTTTTTCAGGCCAGTCACATAGAGAACTGATACTGGCTGGGTGGAGTCAACAGCTGGCTGCCTGAAAGTGATAACCTTACCGAGGGGGAAAAACTATGGCGAGCAAATGGGCTACTTTTTATTTTCCCTACTATGTGTAGTAAGCAGGGGAAGTATTGCATTCCACCAAAATATTCGATACCGAAATTTCACCGGAAATACATGTTTTGAGGCACCCTGAATTAAAAAATCAATTACAGAAAAAGATCCATATGCGTGTCTATATCTGTGTGAATGTGTGTCGGTGAACGGCATTATTAAAAAACGAAAAGTCATATAAATACCAAATTTAATATTTAGGTTCAGTATCTTTCAAAGATACAAAACAAGGATTTTCAAGAAAATACCGCCACTCCAAGCTACCCTTTACATGGAACATTTGTCGAAAATTTTTATTTTCTCAAAAATGGCTCTAACCATTTTGATTAAAATATCATATGTTTCAGATATTTTGCTACTAAATGAAATGTATATCACGAATTTTCTGAAAATGTCCCCAAAAGTCCTCTTCATTATGAATGACTTTTGCATAACTGGAAAACCGTAAGGGATAGACAAAATTTTACTATACAAAAAATTTAGATCTCGTTAAAACACGCAATTTATGTCATATACATTTTGTTGTCGAGTGAACCATTTCCGTGGTATTTCTTATTTGTTTCAGTTTTCCAATACTTCTAGTTTTTCTCAAAAGACAATTCGTTATTTGTTTTATTTGTCCTGGAAATGCAAAGAGAATGGAATGCTCAACATAGCAACCAGCTCTTGAAATATTTGACTATCCCCTAAAGCCTACGATATTCCCCTGCACCTACAAGAAAATTAGCAATAAAATAGTTTCTGCAAAGGTTTATCTCGATTTATATGAAGTAGATGGATAATAAGCGTTTGTAAAAGTGGTCTGTACATCAGAAGTGAAAGACATGTGAGTGCAACATATTGGATTTTTATGCACGGCAGTTAAAGTAAAATTGGAAAGCATTTTGAACCATGTTCCAATTTAAGAAGCTCATCGCACGTGATATACTACGCAACGCTGAGTTGAGGTTTTACCGACATCGACTTTAAGAAAATTGCTGGCACGGGGTTATGTGAAGAAGGCTTGCCTCTGTAGATGTCAGCTGTTTCGACAAGCCCCAAAGAACAGTTGTGGCTTTGTTTAGGGGTATATGGAGTACAGAGGCCCTTGATACAATGTGCATGCAGCAGGTTAGAGCGTACAGCATACCGCAGCATGATTCTAACAAGACAACTGAAATTTCTCGCCGGCACCACGACGTTAATTCCAGCCTCCGAAAAATTGCATAATAAATGAGACAATTAGGGGAGAGACAGCGGTAGCTGTGTGACGTTATTACCCCGCCCACCAATGTTTGCCACAGCCCGCTCTGTATGTTCTCATATCGCACACAGCCTCTATGCAGCCCTAAATTGCTTCCGCGATATGAACTTTTTTTGTTTTCGGCTTTCAAAGTGCCTCGCGTATCTACGCAGGTTACATAAACTGCGCCAAATGGTATTATTTCCTGGGAAGCATTTCTTGTTACACCGACAGCGTCACCTGCATTAAAAGGCAGACACTCTATTCTTCAAATACCAAACATAGATTCAATTCGTGTTAATAAAGTTTTCGTCTACCATTTTTAAAAACTCCAGCAGCCAAGTAAACGGAGTGACAGTACCGATGTTTGCTTTTTATACCACTTACACCTTATACTGCATTAAAAATATCGATTTTGGGATTTCACCGAAAATAGTTGTTTGAGGCCCTCTAATTCCAAAACAAACATTTAAAAATCTGATGTGTTACACTCACATGACTTCCTCTACTCTTGTAGAAACTATGGTTCATGATAATCGAGATATCGAGATGTTAATCTTATTATTGGCGATAGACAAATATTTTAAAAGCTGGTTACTACGTGGACTGTTCCATTCTCTTTGCATTACCAGGACAAAAAATGAATAACTAATTTCCATTTGAAAAAAAGTATATGTATTGGAAAATTTAAGGGAATAACAAGTAATTTCTCGAAAATGATTCACTCAACAAAAAAAATGTATATGACATAAATTGTGTATTTTAACGGATCTATATTTTTTGCGTAGTAATTGTCTATCTCTTATGGTTTACCAGTTATGCGTAAGTCGTTCACAATGAAGAATACTTTTGGAGAGTTTCCCAGAAAATTCAAGATATACAATTCATTTGCAACAAAAATATCTTAAACTTATGGTATTTTATTCAAAATCGTTAGAGCTATTTTTGTGAAAATTAATATTTTCGAAAAATGTTCCATGTAAAGGGTAATCTGAGGTGGGGGATTTTCTTGAAAACCTTCGTGTCGCATCTCTGGAAGATACTGCAACTAAATACCAAGTTTGGTGGTTATCCGACTGTTCGTCTCTGAGTTATGCTGTTCACAGACACACAGACAGACAGACACACGGACATGTTTCCAAAAATGCTTTTTTTGAATTCAGGGTGCCTCAAAACATATATTTCCGGTGAAATATCGGTATCGAATTTTTGGGTGGAATACCATACTTCCCCTACTTACTATACGTAGTGGAGAAAGTAAAAAAAAGGTCGGTGTGCGTGTGTGTATCTGTGTACAGCATAACTTAAAACGAACTGTCAGATAAATACTAATAATTTCATGTAAGTGCAGTACTTTCCAAAGAAGACACACGAGAATTTTGTAAAAAAAAAAAAATCCCTCCATCCCAATCTACACTTTAAAGGAAAAGCTGCTTCTCATCTTTGCCTTTTTAAAAATGGTTCTAATAAGTTTTTTTTAAATGCTGCTTATTTATGATATTTACGTAACGAATAAACCTGCACCTTGAATTTTCTGTATTAGCCTGTCGAGTCTTCTTCATTCTGAAATTCTTTTTTAGAAATGGTAAACCAGAAGAAGCAGACTTACTCCAGAAAAACTATACATGCTTTAAAGCACACAATTTATGTTGAATAAAGCTTATGTGACATTAACCATTTCCTAGATATTCTTGTTAATGTTTTGACTTTTAAAATACGTACTTTACTTTTTCAAGTGATAAGTCGCTATTATGTTTTGCTCGTGGTCAAGCAAGGGCCATGGAATTTCAAAGCCATCACATAGAGCCTGGTTTTTAATATCTTAGCCTACTGTAAATGTGTAACTAACAAGAATTAGTTTGAAGAATAAGCGGTTGTAAGAATGGTTTGTATAAGAGTGAGTGGAGACATTTACTGAATTCAACACAACAGATTTTTTTATTTACGCAAAGTGGAGCAAATACTTAAAAACAGTCTTGTGGAAGCTAATACAGGTACTAGTTATTACGCAGGCTAACATCATCTGAAGCAGATATAATATGCACTAAATGCTATTCTAAACTGCAAAATTTTCTCATACTTTGGTAATGTACAATCAGACAAAAAACTGCAGTCCCATAGCCGGGCTTTGAAACACGGATCTTCAGCTTTCTGGTGTTGCTATACTACTGCGCTACCATGACAACATGCCGGTACGATATTAAATTCCCCAACTGCCCCCGTATTTTCACTTTCTCTACTACGTATAGTAAGCAGGGGAAGTATTGCATTCCACCCAAAAATTCGATACCGAGATTTCACCGCAAATACAGGTTTTGAGGCGTCCTGAATCCAAATAAATCATTTTTGGAAACATTTTGTGGGTGCTTATGAACAGCATAACTCAAAAACAAAAAGTCGGATAAATGCCAAACCTGGTACTGGAGTTTAGTATCTTCTAACAATGCGACACAAAGATTTTCAATAATATCTTCCCACACCAAAACTACCCTTTATATGGAACATTTTTCTAAACGTTTATTTTCTCAAAAATAGCTCTAACACTTTTGATTAAAATATCATATGTTTTAGATTTCATGGCAAATTAAATGTATAGCTCGAATTTTCTGGGAATGTTCCTGAAAGTCCTCTTCGTTCTGAATGACTTTTGCATAACTAGAAAACCGTAAGAGATACAGAAAATTTTACTACACAAAAAATGTAGATCTCATTAAAACACACAATTTATGTCACATACTTTCATTTTTCGAGTGAATTATTTCCATTCGCCTTGTCATTTGTTTGAATTATCCAACACTTACTTTCCTGGACATGCAGAGAGAATGGAATGCTCCACATAGCAACCAGCTCTTAAAAGATTTGACTATCGCTTAAAGCCTACCATATTCCCCTTACACCTACAAAGAAATTAGCAAATAGTTTCTGCAAATGTTTATCTCGATTAAAATGAAGTAGATCGAGAATAAGCGCTTGTGGAAAAATCGTGTGAGTGCAACACTTCATATTTTTCCCGGTAAACCGCAAGGTATCTCAAATTCATTTTTGAGTTAGCATACCCCAATGTCAAATTAACATTCTCGTAAGCACTCCTATGCACCATAGGTATAGGCTATCACGGAGTGGAATACCTCGCTCATTACAACCTACATAAATCTATTGGGGCTACCAACGCCCAGGTGGAAGGGACGAAGAGAAAGAACGACAAAAGGCTACAGACCGCTGGCAGAGAGGCCACAAAGACGCGCCGAAATCCCTAACGGTTCTAGGCTCGAAACCCGTTCTACTGCTGCCTAGAGAGCGGATGAACGACCCGTGGACCAAGTAGGCCTCTAGTGTTCACGGGGAGTACTCTTTTCTTTGACAAGCATCCGCTCCACCTGTCCAGTATCTTCACATCAAGAAGCACACATGAAAGATGAGAAGGAAACGAAATGAAAGGAAAATGAAGAAAAGGAAATCGTTGTAGAAGAGAAATCGCCCCAGAATTCGCCTTCTGTCCAGGGAAAACAACGAAAAACCCAAGGTCAAAGTGGACGATCAATGGGAATCGAACCCGGGACTTCTCCAGTGCGAGATGCTAACCACTCTTAGGTACGGTAAAGATACGAAGGCCACCGAAACCGCGGCAGAGCTGTGCACGCAAGTAGTTTCACCATGACCCTCGGAAGGGAGGGATGAGTCAAAAGAAACCCTAACGGTGAACAGATCAGGATGACAACGGATGTAACCTGACGGTGGGGGGGGGGTAAAGCCGCCCAAGCCCACTGTATTGAGCTCCGAGCCTCCGTGGGTCCCCAGAAGGAGATCCCACCTGAAAGCACCCAGAGGCGGGTTTCAGCCGAGCAGTCCCTAGGCGTCGTCAGGATGTAACTTCCACAGAGCGCACAGCCACCGCCCAGCCACAACCCGCCGAACACCGTCGCCCGGTCCTACAACCCTTAAACGGATGATGCGTACAGGGAAAGGGGGCAAGAGAGTCGTGGTAGAAGATCAACCACTCCAGTATTCGCCTGCGGGCTCGGGGAAACCACGAAAAACCCATGGGCCGAGTGGACGTTCGCCGGGATCAAACCCAGAACCACCCGAATGCGCGTCAGATACGTTATCGCGGCGGCACTGGCTCGTGAGTACTTTTAGTTCCGGAGTATACATTTAACCATTAAGGCCAATGAGTGATAATAAATATCGTACCGACATGTTATCATAATAGCTCAGTGGTAGAACAACAGCACGGAAAGCTGAAGTACAGTAATTGAAATCCTGGCAATGGTATTCAATTGTACAGTCTTATTCTAGCCTTCGACATTTTAGATTACATACGACTTGTATGGTAGAATAATACTGATTAATTTCTCATACTTTGTTTCATTCAAATCAAAAGACTTTTGTGCATTCCTCAAGCAAGTTTTAAAAATAATAAAGCCATAAAAAATCTCCAAATCTTAACTTAAATGCGCGGTATTACTATCAGCTTGGTACGGAAGCAGCGTTAGGTTTTTATTGGGCGGAAACAAGGTGATCCCTCTGTTTCAACCAACAATACAGGCGACTCGCAACAAAAGAGGCTTACCATCCCTGAAATATAACAATAGCGAGCTTGCCGTTCCTATATATAGAACCACTCCACCCCAGAAGGAGAACAGCTTCAAAAGAGCAAGATTTCAGTTTTCTCAAATTCCTCACCACGTCCATTTCCTCTCTTGCTTGATAATGTTGAAGCAACGTCGTCCAACTTAGCTACAAGAAATTTTAAATCGTCCTTACAAGCTCCTCAGTTTTCATAAAAATAAGCTAAGCGTTCCATCGAATAACGCACTGGATTTTCTGCAATGTTCCACCTTCTCATGGCTTTGTTCTTACCCCTTGCTATATAAGCAAAATTGCGTCTTTTTACTTTCTCTAATTCGAATAGCAAGTAGGGGAACCATGGTATTGAATCCCCCAAAAAAAAAACACTTTCAGAAAAAGGTCTGCTTGCGTGTATGACTGTGAACAGCATAACTCAAAAACGAAAAGTATTATAAGTATCAAACTTTATATTTAAGTTCAGTATCTTCCAAGGATGCGACGTCAAGATTTTCAAGAGAATTGCCCACCCCAGACTGCCCTTTTCATAGAAACGTTTCCGACATTTTTGTTTTCTAAAAAAAAGTCTCTAACGGTTTTGATTACGATATTCTACATTAAAGGTATTTACATTACAAATAAAATGTATATCTTAAACCTTTGGGAATGCCTGTGAATTCCAACTTGTTTGCACGAAATTTTGTATAATCCAGTGTAACTGGATGAATAACTATAGATGAAAACGTACTAGGAAAAAATGTAGATCTCTTTAAACAACACAATTTATTCCAAAAAATGTAAATCTCTTTAAACAACACAATTTGTTCCCACTAAGTTTGTTGGTGGTAGAAGCCATTTATAAGATATCCGTTATTAAAGATTCGAATTCTTCATTTCTTGGTCATTTTCTAAGTCCCGTCAGCGCTCAGTTCTTAAGCATTTGACTATCGTCACTCTCTTTGTTTCTTTAATGATATACATATAATACAACTATTTCTGCAAAGGTTTATTTGGATTAAATATAGTAGACAAAAAAAGCCTTAGCAAGAGTAGTTTATATGCCCACAAATATACGATAGAGGGTAGAGAAAGTCATCTGAATGTGTCAGATCAGATTTTTTGTAGAGGCATTAGTTGATAAAGGAGGAAATAGCTATGTTTTGGAAAATTACCACTTGAGGCAGTATTTTATATCACAACATTGTAAATGCCAGAGTGATTGTAGTGTAAATTAACATTATTGTATGACAATGATTTGAGATGTTTGTTAATTATAAGCATTGTTAGAAAATAAGTTTACACGGCCTCACTGAAACTGACAATAGGAGCGGATAACAATGAAACGAGGGGGTGAGTTGTTTATTAATTATAAGAGACAAGCAAATGACGTCATATTTTGCGCTTTTCTTAGAAATGGAGGGAATATCTTCCCTAGAGCATATGTGTTCGTAATTCTGATTGGATATAAAAATAGACGCTAATGTTGGCGCGCTTTATTAACCAATAGCAGCTCTGTTATAATGTTTAGGCATATCGGGGTAGGGAAGTATAAAAAAGCTAAAGCCAGAGACAAGTATTGCCTAGTTCAACAGAATCATTCAAGGGTTACACGTCGCGCAGTTCTACAGAATCTCTCGAGTCGTAACGTTAGTTAAAAGGTGTGAAATACTAGAATTAATAATGAGCGGCAAATAAGTGATTATAGTTACATTCGAAAATACAACAGTTTCAGTCGGGTGTGTATCAAGAGTAATTATGTGAAATGAATAAAGTGTGACGGCAATAAAAGTGTAAAAACAAATTCTTTTATCAGTGTTATCTTTTAGTAACAACTCCTTTCCGTTTACACACCCTGTTCAAGAGATTTGCTGAACTTGTAATAATAGCTAGCCGGAGGACAAAGAACCCAAAATTCAAAATTGTAAAACAATAACAGGCGCTCAGCAAATAAAATAACACGACGATACCGCGACACACTAGAAAGGGTGTCCACTTTCTCTAACCATTCTTCTAATTCTCGTATCACAAAACGTTATTTTCTACCTGCTTCATATTAATCGAAAAATGTTTTTATGACACATTTATTTGTAGGTGCAATGGGTATACAATAGGTTAAAGCGATAGTCACAATATTTTAAAAGCGGATCGCTACGTGAAGGCTTTGGCATTCCATTCTGTTTGCTTCGCCACAAGAAAAAAACGAATAGGGACCATTTGACAATTAAAACGAATAACAAGAAATAGTTTGGAAGTGGTTAATGCCAAAAACCTTTCTCATGTGGTAAAATTGTGTATACCTCTTACGGGTTACAAGCTATAAAGACTACTTCACAGGTTATTCGCAGAACGTTCACCATATGCATTTTATTTCTCATGTGAATATCCTAAACATCCATTTTTGAGAGAAAAGAATAATCATACGTTTTCTAGGTAAAGGCTAGTTTCGGGAGGAGGGTTTTCTTAAAACACACACATACATACACACAGACCTTTTCAAAGTGTTGCACATCATATATTCATTTTGAAAGAAATGGGGTTTAAGAATAAATTTAAAAAATAAAAAATAATGGTATTTAAAAAGAGCTAGAAATTGAAGAAGGAAGAAAAGTGATATGTGGAAGGGGTAGAGTTGCAGATAGTAAACAAGTTTGATTATTTGGGAGTGAGAGTAAGTAGTAATGGGAGATGGAATGATCACAAGATAAGTGCCTTAGCTAAGGGAAGATTAGCAATGACTGCTATAAGAATATGCTTAAAGAAAATACCAGATATGCAAATTAAATGTTTGGAAAGGGTTTACAAAGCTGTAATTGACGCAAAAATGGTCTATGGATCTGAGATTTGGAGAAGTGACAAAGGATGGGAGATGATTGACAAAGTACATAGATCGTTCTGTAAATGTAAGTTAGGTTTATCTATTTCATTACGTAATGGAGTAGCAATGTTGGAGTTGGGAAGAGTAGACAGCAAGGGCATGGCAGAGAAAGGATACTTAATGTTGGCATAGACTGAAGTCATTGGACGAGCATAATATCTTGAGGCAATGTTTAATAATACAAGAAAAATTCAGTGATGGGATGAACTGGGCTCAAGGAATAAGGAGAATTTTACAGGAAATAGGAATGGATAACTTATGGGAGGAGAGAGAGGGGTTAGCTAAAGGTTTCTGGAAAGAAGTGAGGAACAGAGTAGAAGATATAGAGAAACAAGATTATCTCAAAATCTGTAAGGAAAGGAAAGTTTGGAACTATATAGACAATTAAAAGTGGACTGGGGAAGGGAGAAGTATGTGGATGTAGGTAATAGGTTAGTGAGAGAAGGGTGGGCCTGGTCCAGATTAAGTGCATATAGGCTAAGGGGAGATAGGAAGGGAGCGAATTTGAATAGGTGTCCTCTTTGTGGAGAGACAGATAATGATTTGCATTACATAATTGAATGTGAAGAAACTAAGTTGTGGAGAGATACGTTATCACCTAAAGGTTGGGAGAATGTTAACAAAGAAGTATTAAAAGTTAGGATACTGAAAATACAAAAGAGAGGTATATAAAAAGAATAGGAGAATATATGGGGAGAGTAAGAGAAAAATGGTTTAGAAAGATAAAGAAATATGAATTTGTTATGACCCACCATGCATAAATAACCACGGTGTTAAAATACATGATAGACCAAAGAAAGAAAAAATAACAACTGAAAGTAATGTATTAAAAATTGTAAGAATTCTCTATAGCATTACGGAAATAAATAAAATATACATACACACAAAAATGTTTTTTCTTTTGGATTCGAAGAGCCTCATCTTTTTGAGGATTAAATCTCGGTATCGGATTTTTGGTTGGAATGAAATATTTCTATAGATACGTAATGGTATAAACAGAAACGAATAACGACTTATCAGTTGAAGAATAGTTAAATTTGTGGCCACGCAATTATAAATTTGTTTATTTATCTGGGTATTGTATAAGCTGTTATTGGAACCTATTACTGCTGACATTTGATTGAAACAAGTACTTACAATTCTTGTAGGTTCTGTTTCGTTAATGAAATTGTTCTTGACACGGCTTAGCTCAGGGATGTAAATTGGGCAAGCATGTACAGGATTGGGCAGAAAAAATAGGTTATAAATAGGCCAGCACATTGTAAGTAGTACAGCAGTTTATTTGCACATATCATGAAAACATAGATAAAAGTGAGCCATTTAGACATTAGAGACAACAGTTACTGTTTCTTGGATATGACACCGGGTTAATGACTACCATTGCATTTTACACATTCCTCCAAGCGGGAACAAAATCCTGCATCACACGATGTAGCATGTCCACGGGGATTCCTACACGGCGTCTCGTATTCGGTCTTTAAGTTCTGCCAATGTTTGAGGTGTGAAGCGTTGACTTCACTCTTCAGATATCCCCATAAGAAGAAGAAGAAGAAGAAGAAGAAGAAGAAGAAGAAGAAGAAGAAGAAGAAGAAGTCAGGGGCAGTCAAATGGCGACCGTGCTAGCCAGGTGACATCTTCAAAACTGGAAATTAATTGGCCTCGAGATGTAGGCCGCAAGATATCCATGGATCGTCGAGCCATATGAGCTGCTGCTCCATCTTGTTGGAGCCATATCTGAGGTAGGTTTCTGGTTGAGCAGTGCTGGAAGAAGAACGGTGTTAACCATATCCACAAAGCCATCACTAGTAACAGTAAAGCACGGCCATTGTAGTCCTCAAAGAAGTAAGAACCTGTGATGCCAAATGAAGTAACGGCACACCATACTGTCACACGTTTGCTATGGAGCGGTTTCTCATGTACATAGTACCGGAAATTTTGCTTGTTCACACCCCCGCTAAGTTCAAAATGGGCCCCATGAGACACCACTAAGTTGTTCAAGATCTGCGGTTCGGCTGCTACGCGGACAAGGAAGTCCACTGTAAACTTCTTTCAGGCAACTTTGTCACTTTCGCTCAGTTGTTGCACAACCTGCACCTTAATGGTGGAAGTGGAGATCACCATGTACGATACGCTGCAGGGAACGATACGACATTGCTAGCGCTTAAGCTTGCCTGATGGCGGAACGCCGAGAACTGCGGATGAGAGCTTGGAGGGTTTTCTCCACCCGCGCAGGATTTCGTTGTGACCTTGGGCGTCACAATGCTAAATGCAATGGTACGAAATTTATTCACCCTCCTTATGATTGTTCGTGAACAGGAACTTCATCGTGATACCTCAGCATGAAATGGCGAGAAAGATTCGTTGAATAGTAGAGTTATTCATTCCACATACACATACCGCACAGGCGCATACAATGCCTCCGCACTAAGCGACTTTAATCAGACTATTCTTTCTGCGCAGCCCTTTATAACTTATTCAGGGCCTAGGTACTGGAAGGAAATGTGGAAGCATATATTTTTAACACTATATATTTTTGATAAAAGCGGTGGTGAAAAACCTTTTCAGGGATTTATTTAAATTGGTTGGATAAAGTTAACACTGTCACTGATATTCACATTAACAATCCTATGATTAAACTGTTATACTCAGACTGTCTTCGTTGTTAACACTTGACAATTTGAAGTTCCGCTGTAGCTAACTTAATATCCTCCGGCAGCTAAAATTTACCTAGGCGAAATCAGTTTGTACTTCTCTACATTTTACTACGATATGTGATGTGAAGATCACATTATTAACTAAACAACACCACTGTGTTCTTAGCACAGCAACATAATACAGTCTGCAAATCTCGAAGGTAAACTAACAATTAAGTTGGTGTTTGTGCGCTATCTTAAATCACAAACTTTCGAAATATTTTAAAATATGGTAATTTAAACTTCATTGGCTGCTTCTTGGCTACGTTAAACCTTGTAAATTTGTTTCTGATCTGCCATTTGCTGCTATAATTCACATGACTAACCTTCTAAATTTCGTCTGTTGGAATTTCTGTCAGCAGCTAACTGTCTAAGGAACTCTCCAGCTTCCTACATACAATAGCTTAATATCTAGCTATTCTGTGTTTCTCTACCTAAGCGGGATAAACAGTTCTCCCTGCATTGAACTAGCAACATTTTATAAATTTTAAACCTCCATCAGTTTCGACCAAATATGAGGGGTGATCGGAAACTAAGGTACAAGGCCGATATTCTTGGAATTTCGAGCGTTATAGAGAAATTAGTAGTTTGCGGTAATTGTGATACATGCGGTTGGTAACTGTGAAGAGTTTCAGCCACCCGGCACCAACAGTTGTAGGTAAACACAAATTGCGACTCGTTTAGAGAAGTGGTCTCGCGAAGAAATCAGCTCTGTTTTTCGATTTCTGTGAGCGAAACATGTAACCGCGGCTGAAATTCACGGCAGCTGGTAGACGTTTACAAGAAACTGTAATGTCTCGTCAGCGTGTCGCAGAGTGGTGTCGAAAGTTTGCGGCCGCTAGAGAAAATATCACCGATAGGGTTACAGTGGCCGACCCAGCACGGCATCAACAGATTTGTACGCAGTTCGCGTGGAGGAGCTGATTCAGGACCACAGGAGGATTACGTTACAGCGTATGGCGGTAGAATTGGGAATGCCGTTCGAAAGCATTTCACATTGTTTATGATAAACCTGCAGTACCGGAAGTTTGTTCCCAATGGGTTCCAGAAATATGTCCAGTCAACACAGGAAAAGGGCATGGGGACAAGTCTGTAACTTTTGCAACGGTTCTCCACGGAAAGAAACGATTTTCTTCTTCACATTGTCACGCGAGACGATACATGAATCCACCACTACACTCCCAAGGAGCAAGCGGTCGTCAATAGGGTGGAAACACCCGTCCTCACCAAAAATAAATATGGCGACACCATCTGCCGGGAAGTGTTTTGGCACAGCGCGGGTGTCATACTCGTGGAGTTTTCGGAAAGAGGGCACACAGTAACCGCTGACCGATACTACGATACTTTGACACAATTGCGCGAAGCATTTAGGAGGAAACGGCCAGGACTTCTCACCGAGGGCATCATCTCCCTTCATGACAAAGCGCTAGCTCATACAGTGCAGAAGACCACCACGATGTTGAAGCAGTTTTGCTGGGACATCACCGATCACCCACCATACTGCCCGGGCCTCGCTCAAATTATCTTTCCTCATTGAAGGAGCACCTAGTAGGCCGACAATACGCTTCAGGCGAGGATGTGAAACACTTCGTGACAACGCGGCCGGCCATGAACGGACAAGGTTTTTTTTTATCGGAGGGGAATATTCAACTCATCTTACGAAACGTTAAGTGCCTAAGCCAATATGGAGATTATGTCGAAAAATAACCTAATGTATGTACTATCAGTTGGCTGTATTGGTTGTATGAAATAAAATGTACGTGTTTCACGGCAGGCTTTGTAACCTCAGTTTCTGATCACCCCTCGTGTGCAGTAACATATACACAGCATACAGGGTGAATTACCTAAAACTTGCACCGCAAATATTTCGGAAATGGAAAATGCTATTTATGTGTAGTTTTGGTTGGTAGTCAGGGGCTATAAACAGCCTATTAACAGAGTTTTAATAATACTGAGAAAGTGTATTTTTTGAACAAACATACAAAATTTTAAATAGAACAATGCCTAGTTACATCAACAGAATAAAGATAGGGTAAATTAGAATGCCAGTGACGTTTGTTGCAAGATTCCAGTGCAAGTGGTTTACGAGAAATCTTATTTTGAAACCTTTACGCACCGACACTTGTACAACCTGTGGTAGAACAAACTAAAGAAAAACAAAAAAGAATTAGAATATTTCTGTGGATTCTTACAAGTAAACAGAACATAGCCCTTCAAAGGTTGTGTTCAAAATGATCACCGGCAGCTTCAATACACGCTTCCAGTCTGCTATGAAAAGATTGCTGCACACATTCTAGCATTTCAGCGGAAATTTCAGAGCAGGCAGCAGTGATACGCTGTTTCATATCGCCGGGTGTAGTTGGTACACCCTTGTAGACAGTGACTTTCAGTCTTCCCCTCAGAAAAAGGTCTAAGGGGGTCAGATCCGGTGAACGGGCCGACCAAGGTACAGGTCCTCTTCGTCCATTCCAACGATTTGGAAACAAGACAAGCTGTAGTACTTCGTGCACTATGGGCTGGACAGCCATCATGTTGGTACGACAGGTTCCTCCTAGTCTGCAAAAGAACCTCTTCTAGCATTTGTTTTGTCAGGATTCTGCAATACTTGTGTGAGTTCATTGTTCCTTCAATGAACAAAAGGCCTATGAGCTGATGGTTCACTATCCCACACCACACGTTTAAACTCCATGGACGCTGACGTTCCACCTGACGAAGCCAAGGATTGTCAACAGACCAGTAGTGCATGTTTCTGTGGTTTACCTGGACCATGTTGCCTTATCACTGAACGAGATACGTGATGAACCTGGAGTATCATGTCTTAATGCCTATGCACAAAAGTTCACAGGATTCTCAAAATCGTTTTCATGCTGCTCTTGATGGAGAGAGATGTGATAGGGATGGAACCTATGTCGATGGAGAGTGCGTAGTACACTTGCCTGATTTATGCCACTTCCACGTGGGATTGTGCGGGAACTAATATGGGGATTTACTGCAACGGCAGCCAAAACATGAATTTCTGCCTCTTCTCCAATCACTTGTTTGTTCTGTTATGTTTTCTAGGTGTTACAGTACCGCTTTCACGTAATTGGTTGAAGAGGTTGATGAATAATTTCCGAAATGGTTGGCTCTACTGCGATACGTTTCCGCATACACCGTATAGGAACGAACTGCTTTCTTCCTACACTCTTGATACACCATGAGCATGTCAGCTTTCTCTTCATTAGTAAATCCCATCTTTCACTCAGGACGTACAGCTTGAACTGCCACAAACTAACTGACCATAATGTGGCAATGCAACCAATGAAAAGAAAACACAATACAAACAAAAATAACAACTTCGTACCTAACAACTAAGGTAGAATTGCATAAACAATTGTTGGGGTGGAACTTTTCAAAATACAATTTCTCGTAAATCACTTGCACTTAGTTTACTTCTCATAAGCCTCCTGCAACAAAGACCATTGATATTTTAATTTACCCTACCTTTATTCTGTTTATGTAACTAGGCATTGTTCCATTTAAAAAAAATTATATTTGCTCCAAAAATACACTTTCTCAGTAATGTTAAAATCTGTTTATAGGCTAAATGTACGAACCCTTGACTACCAATCAATGCTGGAAAAACTGCACATCAACAGCACTTTCCATTTTCGAAATATTTGCTGTGCAAGTTTTAGGTAATTCACCCTGTATAAAATAATATTTGCAGTATATATACACAAAAATGATATACTCTGATGAGAATTATTATCTTTGATGTCAATATAGTCATCGGGGTTATTAATTATTATCATTAATTAAATTTATATTAATTATTGAGGTGCCAAATGTACGCCCTCAAGGTATTTGGCAATTATTAAAATCAGTAACGTTATGCAGCTGCTATGACCCAAGGTTATCCGGAGGTAGGCGCCGCCAAGTCGGAGGTAAATAGAGATAAGCAACGCTCTCGCCGGTGTAATCGTCGGAAGCACTATCAGCAGGCAACCAGAATTTTCTGGAAGTTTCTTTCCCCCTCTTTGAGAACGTGTGTCGGAATAGTTCTAAAATGTTCTGTGAGTATAAAGGAGCGTTCTCACGAGAGTAGTCAGTTTACTCGGTCAATAAGGAGACGGTGAGTGCGCTTCTGCTGCGACAACAAGTTTGGTTCTTCGAGCGGGTTGGCGATGACTGCTACTACGGAACGAGAGGTTCTAGAAGACTTGTGTTCAATTCCCCAGTGAGTGAACCATTCGAGAGAAGAGGCTATCATCACGAAGAAGGGGAAGTGACAGAAAATGAACTGGTTTACATCATTGAAGTGACAGTATAAACTAAGTGAAGTCCCAGTGAATGTTGAACTAGATCAATACAGTGACAGTGATAACTGGGAGGCAACTGGACAACGTCACAATAGTAAAAAATATCTCTGGAGTGGGTAAGTTAAAACAGACATAAATTGGGTAATTTAACGTAATCTAAGTACTTTATCTTGTAAGCTTTTGGCTAGGTTTACAAGTTGTATACAAAATCAACATAGAGCAAAGAGGACTTTACAGGATATTTCCATAAAATTCAAGATATAAGTCTTATTTGTCGTGTAAACAAGGCTTTTTTAAAGTTTAATTTTTGGCTTCTTGGTAGACAATTACATCCACTGATATAAATTATAAATAGAATATTAAAATTTCACATTCAGTTTTGTCTGTTGTGACATTTTGGGCACAATCTTCCTCACGACAGCCATCAGAACCTGCTAAAAGTGTTGTACTTCTAACGACAAATCATCAGCCGGCAAATAAGAATTTTTTTAGAATTATATCCGGCTTGCTGCACTGTGTTTCAGCGCTAAGGCCACGCCACTAGAGCGCGGGAAAGCTTCATAGTTTCACCACTGTCAGGGGAAAGGCAGTGCTGTCCCAACTACTTCCCTTTCTCGGCACCGAGAAGTTGCTCGCCCAGCCTGAGGAAAGAGTAATCAGTCTGCGAGAATCCAGTCATCGGACAAGTTTACAGCAGGGCTTGCAATCAGCGAACACGAAGTGCACGCCCAAATTTTCGGTCTAGTCTAAATTTTTCTATCTTTTCGTTACTATTTATTCTCTAAATGTTTATTTCGGTGCGTACCCACATACGTTTTCTTAACTTTGAGCAGTCTAAATTTTGTTTGCGGGAGGCCGCAAGAAATAAATGTACTTCGTACGTTTACTATTTGATATGTTGTACGTGTTTGAGCAGTTTTACGAATTAAAAAGAGCTAGAAGAAGATGAAAGCGGATCGAGTGTAAATTTTATGAACAAAATATAAAAAGGGATTTTACTTAAAGCATAGTGTATACTCCTATATAAAACTTAGCACCTGTATTGTCATTAAAAACGTTATATATGTATTTTGAGCACGAATTTTGTAAATGTTGGTTTGTTAACAAAGATATTCGCACTGTGAGATACAAACAGTAAAATTCAGTCCAGCTGTATTCTGCACAGTCACTTAGGAACCACGTGTATTCATTTGTATCGCCTTATTCCATTTCCTTTGTTTTAAGCCTGCACGTTTCCTTGGTTGGTAAAATAATCCAAGTTTAGTATTTGGTTCGTAAATTTCACGGCTAAAGTCAAAGGCCTTACTCCACTAAACTACCACGTAGAAAAATTTCTTAACACAAAAGAAAAAAAAGTTCACTGTGTAATATATTTTAAGTAATTACAACATATTTATGTTACTTCTACAATATTATACACCTATGTAATATTGATTTCAAAGAACTAGTGCTTAATAAACCTAAATCGTATAATTTTTGTAACTTGTGATTACATTTTAGAAAGCAGAACGTCATTCGTGTATCACAAGTTTGCGATTTGTAAATAAATTGTAAAGAAGAAGTTGTATGTTTGGTGAACAGACCCAAGTTAACAAGAGAGATGAAAGCTATCCGTTAATGTCAAGTGGATCTTTTGTAATAGCGAGATAACTTATACTGGAGGAAACTAAATAAAACAAAAACCTGTGTACACGGTAAGTCTATAGTGTTTTATTCGGGTTTGTACAGGACAAAGATTAGATCTCTTTTGATGCCGAAAGTTAAGAGAGTTTCCGAGATGAAGTTATATAAAAGGAAGAAGCGTCGTAAATAACATAAGTAGCCTACGTATAAACTTATTTTCTTTTTGTTAGCTCTTTTTCTCTCTTTTTACCTAGTTTCAAGATCAGTGTGTTTTTTCTCCTGCTCTCTCTTTTTTTCTTTCCATGTTTTCTCCAAGCACAGCCTCACATAGCTCCGCAGTTCAGATTCAAGCGTTAGACATATTCTTCGCATGCTTTCACTCTTGAGTTCTCTTACATAACGATGAAACTGAAGTGGAGTTGAAGCAGCAGCTCTACCTTTCAGGGATGTATCGAGGTACTTAAGAAGGATTTGGGAGTGGAAAAGAGGGACGCTCCAAATAAAAATATGGACCACGAAGAGAGAGAGATGCAACAAAAAATATTTCATATAACTTGGTGCACTTCCTCATAAAAGCAACCATATATTCTAGGCGTTAACACAAAATTTAGAACTACCGTTCGCTGCCATGCTTACTTTCTGTAGCAGTTGCTAATACTAGGTAGAGGAAGAATTGCATTAACGTGTCTCAGTAACGTGTGTGACTCGTATTCGGGAGATCCTGGGCGACCGTCCACTCTGATCCATGGGTTTTTCACGATTTCTCCGAGTCTGCAGGCGAATGCTGGAGTGGTTCACCTTCTACTATGACTCTCCTGCACACATTTTCCTTGTCATATGTTTCAGGTTTGTAGGACCAGGCGACGGTATCCTGCGGGTTGTGGCTGGGCGGTGTGTGTGCTCTCTGTAGTGGTTTCTTCCGTGGCATCGTTGTGGCACTGCTCAGCTAGGTCTCTTCTCCTAGTGGCTCCTGCGGGAGGGACCGTCGTCACCCAAATCTGGTCGCCCTTCGGGTCTGTCCCATCAGTCCTCCCTCCCATGAGTCAAAGTAGGAGCAAAAAAGGGCCAAGGGCCTTGCGGCCTACTTGCGTTGCTCTGCCCCTCTGTTCGTACCTTTATTGAACTTCACCCAAAAATTCGAAATCGATAATCCACCGGAAATACATGTTTTGAGGCTTCCCGAATAATAACATCTGATGCGTCAATTCACATGACTTTTTCTGTCCACCACCATTCGTTTCTTTTACCAGCTTCTAAGACATATTCTAACAAAAATCTGTTATTATAGATATACGTTTACACATTTCGTTGTAGTTATAAGTGGAATACAGGAAACTGAAGGGATGGTTAAATTTATACTACGAATTTCCTTTCCCTTATTTCCTATCATTTCGCTTCCCCTTGCATACTTCAAGTAGACTTAGGGGCTTTGCAGTGTCGGGCGTTGTCTGACAGCGAAAATGTTGCTCCTTGGAAATTTCTCCATGGTGCTGACAGATGCTGCCTCCGGTGGATCTCCCAAGTTCAGCCATAGGAATACCTGTATGAGCATCATACCGGTGTGAACAGGCCCTCAAGTTTGGAGTCTCTCAGACCTGCGGCCTATAACCTCCTGCGGTTCCTTCACCTCATCCGTTTCTCCTGGGGATAGTAAGCACAACAAATCCAAATTGGGTTGAGATGGGAGGTGTCCCTCCATTCCGTGGTCATAAGTTGTAGGTCAAAGTTCTAATGCCAAAATCGAGCAGCAATTTAGAAATCATTCCTAAACAATGAGGTCTTCAATACAAAGCTGTTTTATTGTTATCCTGCATTCATGTTATGCAAAGTGCTCAAGTGTTTAAACACTCAAATGTGGTAACATGAGTGTTACATTTGAACCCCTTCTAGCCCAGTGGTATCATTTGACTTAATTTTGTATATTTCTTGCTACAATTTTAGTTGCAAGGTTTAACCTTAAGTAATTCTCTATGTTTGTGATATATACTTGTTTAAATTTTATACCACCATATCTAAAAACATATTTATTTTATTTCTCTTTCAAATATAAATTCAAAAACATATCCTCAGATACAGTGGTAACAACACTCACACATGTCAATCGCCTTTTATCTTGCATGGATCCAAATCATCCATTACTACAGACTTGGTAACACCGCAACAAACGTTCAATTAGGATGTTCATTGTTGAGCTACAAATCCGAGATTAGGGCAAGCCCTAGGGCACAAGTATCCACCATATACCATCAGGCGTCAAACACCGGTTGCAACCGAAAATAAATTGGGTTGGAAAACATTACACGTACTACGTAATAGAGATATAATGGTTTACCAGGTTTAGTATAACAACGCTGGTCTACACTCAAAAACTATTGGAGTTAAAGTAACCAATTCCTTTTCATTTTTGATGTAAAATAAGCGAATATGATGCTTAAAACGTTTACTTAGCTGTAATTCTCTTGAAAAATGGAATTGTTTTTGTTATTATGGGATTTTTAATATTGGCAGTTTGTTTCTTACAAATATAAGAAAAAGTATATTTGGTTCCTAGAAAAGCCATTTTGTATACATATGTGTCCTTTGTTGTGCTTAGAGAGACCAATCTGCTCTTATTTCTAAGTAATTTTCTGTGTTTGAAGTTAAATTTCCAGATATAAATATGAAATGTGGTAACAAGGGCCAAACTTTATTTATTTTCATATTTATCTTCATCTAGCGGAAGTGTCCAATAGACATACTCATAATCCACAGTTTTTAAGCTAATTTTTAATTTCGTTTACTTTTACACACAAAGATATGACTGCAAATGGGGGAGAAAAAAACAGAAACGCTTAGTGAATAGTTAGATCGGTAAGAGTTCAAAGGAAAGAGTTTCGTATACATATTGTTGCAAATGAGAATATAATTTACTGTGAAACACACTATTTGCCATTTGGGCAGTCAAGTAACCCAAATGTTACATTTGAGTCACTTTTGATACACACTCTGAACACAAAACAATTTATCCGTTGAATCTGAACTGAATAGCTGAATGTCGATTCGCAAGCGAACTGCTGAGTCACAACTCACAACTAAACTGCACTGTCCACTATCTTTGCTCCTTTTCACTTCATCACTTCTTCTAACTCCGGGCAAGAACAGTCCCTTGTGCGGACTTTGCATACAAAGCGGAAGATTACAGAAAGAGAGCTACAAGAACATGTGGAAATTAATGTTCTAGGTACGCAGCACACAATGAGTATTATTCCGCAGTATCTATTGTCCCGGATTGTTCCGACGGCCGGTTGAAGGCCTCCCCCAGGTGCTGGGCTGAGAGGTGCTTACGGTGCCCCGCGGGTATCCTCGCGTGCGTGGTCGCTATATATTGTAACATTCAAGCAAAGCCATTTCAATTCAAACTAATTTATTTAAGTATAGTCAATGCGTAGAATGCCACAAATTATTCATTATAAAAAAATCCTTGAAATACAACTATCATTACAAGCAGCAGTTAGAGCGAAACTACATCAGATAATTACTAGAAAAGTTAAATGCCGGACCCATTCTAGAATGCATTGAAGCAAAGCATTCCCTCAGAGTAATGAATTCTTTGTACTACAAATAAGGTAACAGGAAATGAAGTACGGATTTAATACATCTCTAAATGAAACTAGTAATTCTTGCAGCCCAGAAAGCATTGGGTACATACACATACAAATCTATGAAACCTTAACAAATTACAATTGAAATACATGAATAATTTTGCTTTGTCCTTCTCACACAATGCGTTAATACGTTTTAGCACGTCTGATATTTTAGTATGAAGTCGCTTCGAAAAATTTAACTGCCGTTCCACACATAACCAATGAATTTTTACACCGAAAAGACGTATATAATAATTTAAGGCAAGGCCAAAAAGTGTGGAAAGGGCCGCTCCCAAACACAAAGCTCAAGAAGTCTTTTCTCGCTCGTCGCCGAGAAATAAGTCAGTCGAACTCTCCTTCTTGGTTGGAGCTTGTCAGTCGAGATGCACCTAGATCACCTCAGGATGACGTCGACTCTGCTTGAGCGTTATCTATGCTGGCAGAGAGGGCGCAATCTGGCGAGTGCTGTTAGCATCTGGTGCAGCCAGTTACTGGTTTGTTGCTCAGGCTGCCGATCTGGCTACGAGCAGGGGCCAAAAATTTTAGACCATCATCCCATTAAGTAACTGCGACCATCTCTGGTAGAAGTACTATTCCTTAGAAGAAGAGCCATTATTGAACTCAAAATATATATATATATATATATATATATATATATATATACACTACGTGATCAAAAGTATCCGGACACCTGGCTGAAAATGACGCACAAGTTCGTGGCGCCCTCCATCGGTAATGCTGGAAGTCAATATGGTGTTGGCCCACCCTTAACCTTGATGACGCCTTCGCTCTCGCAGGCATACCTCCAATCAGGTGCTGGAAGGTTTCTTGGGGAATAGCAGCCCATTCTTCACGGAGTGCGGAACTAAGGAGAGGTATCGATGAAGGTCGGTGAGGCCTGGCACGAAGTCGGCGTTCCAAAACATCCCAGAGGTGTTCTGTAGGATTCACGTCAGGACTCTGTGCAGGCCAGTCCATTACAGGGATGTTATTGTCGTGTAACCACTCCGCCACAGCCCGAACAGGTGCTCGATCGTATTGAAAGATGCAATGGTCATCCCCGAATTGCTCTTCAACAGTGTGAAGCAAGAAGGTCTTAAAATATCAATGTAGGTGTGAACTGTGATCGTGCCACGCAAAACAACAAGGGGTGCAAGCCCCCTACAGGAAAAACACGACCACACCATAAAACCACCATCCGCGAATTTCACTGTTGGCACTACACACGCTGGCAGATGACGTTTACCGGGCATTCGCCATACCCACACCCTGCCATCGGATGGCCACATTGTGTACCGTGATTCGTCACTCCACACATTTTTCCACCGTTCAATCGTGCAATGTTGACGCTCCTTACACCAAGCGAGGCGTCGTTTGGCATTTTCCTGCGTAAAGTGTGGCTTATGAGCAGCCGCTCGACCATGGAATCCAAGGTTTCTCACCTCACGCCTAACTGCCATAGTACTTGGAATGGATCCTGATGCAGTTTGCAATTCCTGTGTGATGGTCTAGGTAGCTGTCTGCCTATTACTCCTTACGACCCTCTTCAAATGTCGGTGGTCTGTCAGTCAACAGACGAGGTCGGTCTGTACGCTTTTGTGCTGTACATGTCCCTTCACGTTTCCGCTTCACTATCACATCAGAAACAGTGAACCTAGGAGTGTGGAAATCTCATGTATAGGCTTCTGACAAGCGACATTCAATCACCTGACCACGTTCGAAGTCCGTGAGAACCACGGAGCGTCCCATTCTGCTGTTTCGCGATGTCTAATGACTACTGAGTTCGCGGATAATGAGTACCCTGGCAGTAAGATGATAAACGTATGTTTGTGGGTGTTCGGTACTTTTGATCACACAGTGTATATATAAAGTAGGAGTTAACAAAAATATCCTGGTGTCATGATCTTGTTTCTAGGGCTGCATCTGGTTAGAATTTACTATTTTTGTAAAGGATAGACTTTTTTGTGGATCAGTGTAATTTGATCACGCCTGTTGAAAGGAAATGGATATTTACACAAAGTGCAGGGAATTCTACTATGAGAGAGAAGTAACAGAACAGTGAGCCATTTATGGCTCTTTCCCCTATGTTGTTGAGTAGTTGCATTAACAGGTACCGCCGATAGCTAACACAGGAAGAGCTTGGATTTTAATAATAAATCCAGTGCAGCAGCCAGCACAACAAGCTCGTTGCCGGCTGGAAGACATTTCCTCAGCTCTCGCCAAAATGCGCGCTGTCGGTCAGGATAGAAGGCGCTATTATTCCGACGTCAACCCACGTTACCTACTTCCGTGTGTGCCTCGAGGATGAGCCAATGGCCAAGGGAAGCAAAACGACTTCGTTTTCTGTCACCGACTGGGAAATACTTCTCCGCGCTCCGTCTCTTGGAAGTGACCGGCTCCACAGTCCTTCGGCTTTGTCAATATTATTTACATTGTACTCAGGTCGTAAGTAACTATATAAATTCAATTTATTGTGTGTGGAGCGGTTAAATTCTATTCACTTAGAGCGGGCCTATACATGTTTTGGTACTTTGTATTAAATTCGCAAACATGGTGCACGGAGGACAGAACTAAAAATCTTTATTGAGAACATGGCAAGTGTGATGTTAAGATTTTGTATTAATATATCTATTGTTATTCAGCTGCAAGAAGACTAGTGGATTTAATCTAATTCCTTCCTAACGTAATTTTCTGTAAAAAAATATTTCTCTGTGGTATACTTCATGCGTGAATGTGTTCTAGAATGGACAAGCAAATACTGTTAATGCTTATTATTCACTGGGACTTGAACTGTGTTAGTTTGCACATAATCAAAATAGCGGTTTAGAGGAATTTAACACATCTAAAATGTATAGCAATGACTGCATTTAACCTTGGGACTTAAAACTTGTAACATAACTGTTACAACAATTGCCCGTTAATACATAGTAACCCTTTGGAAATGCACTTAGTCTAACAGAATGATAACGTGTAGGCAACTGTGGATGATCAGATAACTTTAGTTTCCGTAACTCGCAATGAGATATGCTGATTGCACTCTCTTCGTGGCCGCTGCGGAGACCCACGCTTCCATTTACCATGTCTTCCGCAGCGCAAAACAATTTCAACTGAACAGAAAGTTTACAGGAAAATGGGAGCTTGATGCACTGGTCTGAATCTAAACCTAGAGACATTCTAACTCATCTAAGTATAGAAGAATGGTGAAAACAATCGAGAGCAAATGAAGGATACCACGGAATACACCTAGATATTTGTAAAAAGAATATCTTGCGTGTTCCTTTCACATGGCTTTCTCTACACACTAATCTACAAAGCATTCCTACAAAATCTTATTTTGCAATCTATTACTTGTTACTCGAAATGTTTTCGTTAAACATTTATACATTTCATTGTAAGTATAACGAAAACACAGCAGACTAAATCAACACTCGGCTTTATAAAAGCGTGTCGCTATGATTTCTATGTTCTTACATGACACGAGAAAAAACGAATAGAAACTTTCCACTAAGACAATTATAAGTATTTTAAAATTCAAACCATTACCAAGGAACATCTGGGAAATCTTTATTTCACATAAATTGTGTCCTTTAACGAGATCTATATCTTTTTGTAACACGATTTTGTCTACATCATATGGTTTACCTATTATACAAAAGTCAATTACAGGTGTTCCCAGAAAATGGAAGATATAGATTTATTCATCATGCAACGGTTCCGTAATTATTGCAGGAAGGTATAAACAATTAAATAAAGAAATTATATTAATATAGGGAAAGAAATTGCAATAAATAATTTCCGTGTACTTAATCAATGTATAACGTAATAAGTCCTGAATTGAAAGATTTGCTGAAGAAAAAGATCATTACCGCGTCATGTTAAGGAAAGTCATTAGAAACAGCCGAGTAGCGAACGCGTTAGCATAACAGATTCTGGAATGCAGTTAGAGGTTGAGTTCAGTACTTTTGCAAAGTCACGGAGGCACGAATTATGCAAATTATAAAGCGAATGAAATTCTTGGATTCGAGGAGGTACCTCGTAGTAACAGTGTCACATACCATACGTAGAGTTTTAAGTAGGAATGTTGGTAGGGCTAGTGATATGTAAGTGGAGCTAAAGTTAAAAAAATGGCGTGTATTCTAAATCAGACTTACTTAATCTCACATTTAGTTTTGTGACTTACTCGACTGACTCTTGTAACTTATCGGGTGCTATTTTAAAGTGTGTAGTGCACAGTGATGCGCTTTGGTGAGTAAGATTTAGCGGCTAATGCGAGGGATCTTTCAGAGTAACATTTCTGCGACTTACGGCAACTGACAATTAGCTTCATTGCAAATCATACAAATAATCTATTTCTTTAATTAAGCTCTTTTCAAATAGAATATTTCAGTCAACATTAAAATGCATCAACTAACTTAATTGATGTTTTCCTTTCACATTACACTCACGCATACCCTGAGACAAAGAACTTATACCTATACTACTGAAGCAGTTGGCGGACTAGACAACGCAGAACGAGCTAGGATATGACAACACCGTAGAACTTGGTAACAAACAGGTAACATGAAACGTTATTTAAATCGATGTAACTTCGAGAAAGCAGCACCAAATATTCGGAGCTATCGGTACGGCTTTTAAACTGCCGCACCACAAACGGCTTCATAACTTAAGAATGTGGTTTTTTTAATTAAAATCGTTGAGAAAGTGTAAACGTTGGATACTTTTTATTTTCTCACAAACGTCTCTTAACAGTTTTGATTAAAATGCCTTATATTAGCGATACTTGAATAACAAATGCAATGTTGATCTTGAATTTACTGGGGATGGCCTTCAAGTCCGCCTCATTCGGAAGTATTTTTGTATAATACGCAAATTATAAGCGATATTAAAAGCTTACTACATAGAAAATACACAGAATTTATTTAAAATATCTTGGTTGTGGCATTAGCTATTTCTGAGATATCGGTTATTATTGTTTTGAAGACTTGAATACTTCATGTTTTTAAAATGATTGTGGCTGTTCAGTTATTCCTCGCTGTGTCATGTAAAGAACATTTGAAAGGCAAGGTATAGCGAACCATTTTTAGGATTAGGAATCATTCTTAGGATTAGGATTACTCTACGGAGTGGAACACCTAGCTCCTCGACCCACACAGGGATCTTTTGTGCATACACCCCCGGGAGGAACGAATGAGATGAAGGAACCACAGGTGACGTATGGGCTGCAGGACCGGCCGGCGCAGGTGACAGAGACGCACAGAGGTCCCGTAACAGCTTGACCATCCACCGGAGAGCGCTCAAGGCAGTCCTCCCAAGCTACCGGAGGCTGGCTCACAGGCTCCCCTCCAGAGCGAAGACCGGTCAAGCTCGACCCAGGAACAGGCTCCATCAAGCAAGCCATCTGCGCCATCTGTCCGCAATCGTCCGTCACACAGCCCCGGAGCCAATGTATAACGTGAAACGGAAGATGAAATGAGAGGGAAGAGAAATTCGGGGGAGTCAATGAACCTCCCAGAATTCGCTTAATGTACCGGGGAAATCCTCGAAAAAAAACCATGCGTCTGGAAGGACGGCTATAAGAATCGAACCAGGACCTCCCGAATGTGGGCCACAGACGCAACCGCTGGAACCATCCCGGTAGGTAACTATTCTTAAAGATTTGACAATCGTTAGTTTTCCTGTATCATCCTTGTACTTCCAACGAAATCTGTAATAAGCTTACCTGTACTTCGAAGATTTATCTCGATTAATATGAAGCAGATAGAAAAATAAGCTTTGGTAGGCAGACAGATAGATAGATGATAAGGTATCCTTATTGGTTTCAAATTGTTAAAGTTATTATACAAGTATTTAGTGCATGGGTCATTGAGCGTACATGCATATTTAAGATACAAGGTATGGTGACAAAATAAAAACCAGAAAAAGAAACAAAACAGAAAAGAACAAGAAATAGGAAAATAGGGTAAATTACCTTTGACTAACTGAACAAATTTGACCTAGCTTCGCGCACTTTAGCCAAGAAATTGTCCATGTTTGCCAGTTCCTCTAGTCATCCAGTAGATTCCAACATGCCAATCTCTTTCTTGAAGGACTTAAAGAGTTTTTCTTTAAGTTTAGTTGTTTGCTGGTTCTCCCACTGTGAACATTCCGCCAAAATATGTACCCGTCCTCATCCAAATCACAGAATTGGCAGATTCTCGGCCAGAATCGTCAGTCATTTTCTGCGCCATCCAGCCCCCAGTCTAAACCATGTCATTCTTGATCTTTCCTTTCTTCCTAAGTTAAGTATATATGTCTCTTTACTCCAATTTAATTTTATTTCATTTGCTAGACTTAGCGAATGTTTAATTTTACAATCTGATTATATTTCTTGTTGGTGGATGTCTCTTAGTCTTCCTTTGGCATCTTTCCATATGTTTTTGTCATTTGTTTCAGCTCTTTGCTATACTGACCCCATACCTATTCTCCTCAAACCCCTTTCCAAATCAGCTACCCAAAATTTAGTAGACAGGTTTTCTCACTGGTATTTATAACATTTGGATCGTAGTGTGGAGTTAAAGAATAGTTCCTGGAAGCCATATAAAAAGAAATGATATTTTGTAGAGAAAGTCAAATGAATGTAACACATCAGATTTTTATTTTGGAACCATACACTGTTTAGGATTTTACTTATCTTTTGATAAGCAAGGCTTGCTTGTATGCACTTTATATAGGTGTTGTTTGCGTCATTTAGGTTGATCATAAGCTTTCTAGCTCTGATGAGGCGTGAAGTGGCTCAGCTTCCTTTCTGTGAATGCAGGATGAAACAAACAGGACGTGTGTCTTCGCTGTGCTGATCTTGTCCGCCCTATGCAGGACCTTTCCGCGGGATTTGTCTCTTCAAGGGCAGCCGAGCTAGCGGATTATCTGCGAATTTAAACCGGACATGCCATTAACTGAATAAAATGCATATAAACACAGGTATGTTATTGAGTAAATATTGAATTATAAAATGGTACCCCCCCCCACAACATTAAATGGAATGCGCATACTAGAGCACACAATGGTGAAGATCAAACCAAACCGTAGATAACGACCGTAAAAGAAGACATTGTACAGATAGATGTATCCGCTGCTAGCTATAAAATTAAGAAACTGAGGTATTTCCCAGGTTTAAACGTAATACGACTTTATGTCAAAGACTACGTGGTTACTCGGAAAGATTCAGCTTGCTTCATATTTTTTAAGAACAAACTGTGAACGGTATTCACTTTCACCCATCATGAAGGAAATTAAAACTTTTAATGGCAAACTTACAACTTCCATTCAGCAATAAAGCAGTTTATGGAAAAATTGTGAGCACAGGACAAACTATTGTGTGCACTGAGGTTTGCTACGAAAGCATTACTCTAGTCTACAAATTCACTTCTGCGGTGTATTCAGCAAACAGCCCTTCGTCATAAGCGAATTTACATATGTCATAATAAGTTTTTGTAGCTAGGAACAAATATTTGATTATGGGAAGATCAGTGTTTAAATTTTCTCTGCAACAAATGGTGCGCTTGTTAAATGCATACAGTGTCAACGACCATAAAACTAAACGTTTATCCTTACTTCTGTCCACTAAAATGCAGATGTGCTAGTGTTATATCATTCATACGTTGTATGAACGTACATTAAATGAGTGGTTCCGCTTTAATCCGCCTAGTGCAAGAAAAGCAGTCCTTCCGCGAGAGGTTCGTCAGAGGGTTGCTGGCTGAAGGTGTGGAGCGGGTTAGCTCCGAGTTAGGCTGGTCTTTAATTTAGGTAGTTTGTTGTATTGTTATTTACCCCTAGTTTGTTGCTGCTACGTATGGAAAGTCAGTTCGAAGATGATGTATTATATTTCGACTGTTGGGGAGCCGAAATTGAAGTAGTTGCAACCACGCGTGTGGTACCCGGTAGCCTTCGTTTCTTAGAGTTAAAAATATTAACTTTGTAATTTGACTGTTTCTTTGTATTATATATTTATGTTTGCCTCAGCTGCGTCAGTATTATTGTTAGAGACATGGATTTCTTTGCAAGGCGTGGTGCGGCTGAAGAATGTAGTGTTACACAGATTTTAATATTTCACTCCTTTTTATTAATTCTTGACAGGATTTAAATAACACTTCACTGATATAGAGAGCTGTAAGATTCTTTTATGAAATACTTGCATTTTGTAAACACGTAAACTATTTTCTCACACAAAATACGTATTAAATTTCTCGAGGACACATCTCACGTCCGGTTAGGAACACTGTCTGCAACCAACGCGTCCAGTTATGAGCGCTGTCTACAAGCAACTGACTTGATTTCTACCGCTTAAATTTGTAAATTTCTTTATTTCAAGTCTGTGATTGGCTAATCCTAGTCCAATTGAATACCTTCATTTAACTAAAGCTTTTTCTTGTTGTTGATTGGCTATTTTATAAACTGTCACAAAAATTACATTATTGTTGCTCCAAAAATGACTAGTAGCATTATTAAACTTTCTTACTCATTATTGTCTCAAGGTTACCTCATTGTTACCTCATTGTTAGCAACTTTTAAACTATTATTCTCACAGCTCCTACATTATTAAATTACATAATACATTCATAAAATTATTACATGTATACAATAATATAAACATATACAATGACTGTAATATACACTTTTTATATATTGTTACATACACATATTGCTTTAAGGCGTGCTGTTATTGAAATTATATTATATAATTTGACTGAAATCATTTAAGCGTTAAAAATACTACCTCATCTTATGGCATGATAACTGTAAATTCGAAACTCCATCCATGGCCTTCTTAATTTACGTGCAGTAAATGAATTTACGTTCATTTAATTGGGTAACATCTACATCTAAATACTAAATTTGCGTAGCAATTCGTTTTCAGTAAATGTTGTGTAATATAAAAATTAGAAAAAGTAAGTTTTACATTCAGATTAACCTCATACTGCTAAGAAAGTAATAAGTTCAAGTAAATAAAATGACCCGATAATACCTTTTTGGTTAAGTCCGTAAGCCACTATTATGAGAATTTTCTTTGAGCTATGACAAATAATGGACATTTGCAATAAGACATATTTCAATGTATTCAGGGATGGATGTGAATTTAAGTCACTATTATGAACTAAATTTGTGAGGGATTTATGTATACCGTTGTATATTTCATATCAGCAATTCAGAATACAGATGGGATATACAAGGAGAGGTATACCTTACACACCGCGATCTACACTGATGTTTTGTGGTAACCACCACCCCCAGGAGGAATGCAGAAGAAACCGCAGGAGACTACAAGCTGCCGGGAGAAAGGCCACGGTGATGCGCAAATCCCTAACAATTCCAAGTCGAAGACCCGAACCACCACCAGAGCCTTCCAAAGTGGGCAATGAAGACCAATAAAATCTAGGCGACATTTTGATGTCCACTGGGAATAACCTTTTCACGGAGAAAGCATCTGCGCCTTCTGCCCGGCACTGTCTCACTCCGCGAAACCCGAAAGCGAACCTGAAACATGAGAAGGAAATGGAATAAAACGGTATATGGCAGAAAAAGTCGTGGCAGAGAGAAATCACCCCAGCCTTTGCCTACCGACTACAGAAAACCGCGAAAAACACAGAACCCCTGGAATTCTGAGCCTAACACGTTACAACTCGCTTCATGTATTTGGTATAATTAAAGAACACAATTTATGTATGAAAAATAATTTTAAGAACAGCTTATGAATTTTACATTGTTAAATCCATTACACATTTATTATATATAAAATTGTTCACAAATATTTATAATAATTATTCACTGCTGCAGTTGACAAATGGATTTACTGATAGAGCCTGACTATTCACTACGCCTGGGGCTCATATTTTAGCACAGTCTACGAAGTCACCTACCATCTCCCTCGTTTCGCGGATTAGGGCTGGAAATGGAGGCAGTGTTTCACGGTTTATTCTGTATAAGTTTTTGAAATTTATTTCTTTTTTAATAACGCTGTATTTTAAATAGTTGTGAAGGGATATTGAATAACTAAAATTAATTTGCTACAATCATGATTGCTGACATGATGCGGGGAAGATGGCGGTTTTAAAGTATAACTGATTTTAGAAAATATCGTATGTATTATATTCACATGACTTTTCTATACTTTATCGCTTATTTATGGGTATACAAACTATTCCTACGAAAGCTTATTTCCTTACCATCTTCATTTTAATCGGAATATTTCCGGAAATAGCTGTACTATACATTTCGTTATTAGATATAACGGAAATAGCGACAGTCGAATATCTAAGAACTCTTTATATTGGCCTTAAAATTCCATGCTCTTTGCGTACAATCCGGGAAACACCTGAATATCTAAAAGATTTGAAAGGAATGACGAAGTATTGAACAATTCAAAGCATTAATAACGCATAACTCGGAAATGGCTTATGCCACAAAAAATTTATTTGAAATAAATTGGTGTTTAAGGACCTCTACATTTTTTGTGTAGTACGTTTTCAATTGCTTAATGTTTACCACATCGTACAAATTCATTCCAAATGAAGTGGACTTTATTCTTACTTTTTATGAATTTAATCCAGACGAGAGAAAAATATACCCAATGAATCTAAAATATATTTAAATGAATGAAATGATAAATAGTGTTATTCTTGGTATTAAAATCAATAAACCTTTATTAATCAATAATCTTCGTCTTCACAGGGTATTCCCGAAATTTTAAGATATATATTTGTTTCTAATGTAAATATCTTTTGATATATGCTGTTTTAATCAAAATTATTATAGACATTTTTTAGAAAATAAACAAATTCGAAAACTATTCCATGTAATAAAGGGTAGTTTAGGTTGTGGAGATTTTCTTGAAAATCTTTGTCGCTTCTTAGAATTGTAATGAACCTAAATACCAAGTTTGGTATTTATCATAATTTTCGTTTTTGAGTTCTGCTGTCCAGACACACACACTCACCTTTTTATAATGCGCATTTTATTCAGGGGGCCTCAAAACATGCATTTCCGGTGAAATTTGGGTATCATATTTTTGAGTGAAATGCATCCACTCTAACTACTAGTTAATTGGTAGAGAAAGTAAAAACGACGTCATACCTCACTACAATAAATGCAAAACGTTCTCAGCTGAAAGGATGCTGTAAAACCTCAAGGCAATAAATTTTTCCATTAGCAAAAAGGCTGACAATGGTCCGATATTGATCGCATCCCATTTCTCAATCAGCGGGGCATGTTAACAGCCTCCATTGGATGAAACGAATTCAGTCTGTTATTAGCTTGACAGGTGCAAAGTGATTTTAGCACGACCGTTAAAATTGCTGTTCCTCTCGGTCAGGTCTGCTAAAAAAGGTTTCTAAAATCTTTGGTCAATCAACCGAGCGATTTGGCTCTGCAGTAATTGTGAAGATCATAGGTCATATCGGATGGGAAAAGGATGAAATAGGTGAATCCAAGCTCAAATGAGTCCAGGATCCTTAGGGCTTAGAGATTATACCCATTCATCCTCTCAGGATAAGGGAAAGCCTGAAAAAATTTATGTTCAGTTTTCAACTGTCACTTCGCTTAGTTTTCGCTATTCTTTCACTTTTTGTGACGTAGCAGCGTAATAAAACACACACAACGTAGCCACTTCCTCCAGACGGTTCACTCGCTGGGGAGTTGAACGCAAGACTTCTCCAATACCTCACGGAATCAGCACTCACTACACGTCATAGCAACCGTCACAAACTTGCACTTTTCGTCACACAGAAACGTACTCAGTAACTCAACTAAGTCCTCTTACGAGAACCTCGCTTTTAAAGCCAATGGAATCCTCCATAGAACATTGTAGAATTATCTGGATACACGTTCTGGAAAGGGAGGAAGAAAACTTCCAGAAGACTCCGGTTATATGCCAATTGCATTTTTGGTGTTCATGCTGGGTGCGAGCGCGACTTATCACTGTTTATCTCCGACTGCCTGGCGCAATCCTCCCATTAACTTCGGTCAAGCCACTGCGTTTCTATATATATAATATATTGTCGTAGCCTCTCTACAAAATACTACTCAGAAACAGACGGGGGAACACTCGCTTAGCAAAGGTACGGGTAAATTAAACAAGATCTGCGCATGGCGAGGCTACGACGGGGAACGCAGTTAAGTTAACTACTAAATAATTACTATTTCAAAATAATACCTGGATTAAGGGAAAGGCAGGACCCTACACTACCATAAATGACCAAACAAGCAAATAGATGGCTAACAGTTTAATGAGATAAAGACAGATACTTACATTATCAGCCCAATGTCTGTCGGCGAGGACATCGTGCTTTAGCACGAAGAAAGCAGTTGTACGTCTTTCCTACTCGGGGCTTGCTTACTGACTCTTTCTCAAACCCACGCTAAATCTTAAGCGTCACTGACGCTATCCCTTCCCCTAAGACTTAGTTCCCCCTGACTTACCCCTACTCCCAGACAAACTGCCGTCTCGGATCTCGGTGCCCAGAGAGTCGTGTATCCTATTATCTGTGTATACGTCACATCTCCCCCTGGCCACCGAGATCGACGCCCTCGTCGACACAACCAAACTATGCTCGGCCCTCCACCAACTGTCGTAGCCTCTCTACAAAATACTACTCAGAAACAGACGGGGGAACACTCGCTTGGCAAAGGTACGGGTAAATTAAACAAGATCTGCACATGGCGAGGTTACGACGGAGAACGCAGCTAAGTTAACTACTAAATAATTACTATTTCAAAATAATACCTGGCTTAAGGGAAAGGCAGGACCCTACACTACCATAAATGACCAAACAAGCAAATAGATGGCTAACAGTTTAAGGAGATAAAGACAGATACTTACATTATCAGCCCAATGTCTGTCGGCGAGGACATCGTGCTTTAGCACGAAGAAAGCAGTTGTACGTCTTTCCTACTCGGGGCTTGCTTACTGACTCTTTCTCAAACCCACGCTAAATCTCAAGCGTCACTGACGCTATCCCTTCCCCTAAGACTTAGTTCCCCCTGACTTACCCCTACTCCCAGACAAACTGCCGTCTCGGATCTCGGTGCCCAGAGAGTCGTGTATCCTATTATCTGTGCATACGTCACAATATATATAATATGTGTATGTGTGTGTATGCGCGCGTTATCCAGGTAACTTATCATAGCCGAGTTTCAAATTCGGAACCTCTGGAATATGAAGCAGACATGCTACCTCACACCGTTCTTTGCCTGAAAATACAATTGATGTTTCTTAGGTGTATTGCAGAGAGTGTTAAATGGGACAGGATTTTAATACAAAGGTTTATTCCTTCTAGACGTCATGCTCATTTTTTCCATTTATATCCCGCCTTTAACTACTATGACCATATGGGCGGCCTTTTACCTTTTGAACATATTGCCTTATCGGCAACGGTGTTACTTCGTACTATTTCTAGATTTCTTAAGGTTTTATTCATTAAATCACACACATACACATATACACTCTCATTCATACTTCCAGACTACGGAAAGGATAAGGTATAATCTTGGCTAGAAAAAAATCCCCACCCCTCAGCCGGGAATCAAACCCAGGTCCCTCGCACAGCAGGCAGGTGCTCTACCGATTGAACTACGGGACCAGCTATGCTCAGTTGATATGCAGCGTAATTGTAAATTTCCAACAATTTAAGCATATTTTATGCTGCTTATCTTGTCTGCCTTGTTAAGCACTGGCTATTTTTCAGAACTTTGCTAACTATGCTGATTATTTGTTGTTTTACAAGTACATTTTATAAAATTATGTTTTATTTTATTTATCTTCGTACTTGATTTACGAATATATATTTCCGCACAATACGTGCCATTGAGTCAGTCTTAAAGTTTGACAACAATGATGGCAGCTCATATGCAACGCAATCAATAGGTGACGTCACATCGGTAAATCCCTGCTTATCTGGTCGTAGCCGTTCCCTGGCGGTATGAAGGGATTGAGTTAGTGTGGTGGTTATATATATAAATAATATTACATTTAGTTTATATTTTATTGTTTAGTATCTCTTAAAATTTATGAACGTGTAACCTACTAAGTTACACAAAGGATAAGTATCAAAATATTTAACTGTTAATATCTTTATAAATTCAATTCCAAAAGTACTCCTACAGTTTCGCAGTCGTACTTTATATGTGGGCATATTTATAGAAGTTATTAATTCATAAAAGCATGCATATTAGCGGGATTACCAAAGCTTCAAATTCCTGTCCCTACTGATAAGAAACGATTAAGCTCACTATCCGCCTTTCTTTTGACCTGCCATCTGTTCCGCCTTCCTTTCTAATCTGCGACCCTCACCGATTACATCACACTCTCTCCTTTCTTTAACATCTTCCCAACTTGGGGTTGAACCATATTTTCCCCTCTTTTTACCAAGATTTCTCGGTAGGTGTAGGCATAGCCCATACTCCCCTTCTCTCTATTTAAATCTGAACTTTCGTGTAAAAGAGTTTTCACCCTTTCTTTCAACTGCCCTACATCGAGATAAACGGAATCTCCTTCTTTTCTATTGAATATCCCAACTGAAGCGTTAAAACATTTTCTTTCACCACCTCAGCCGGATTAACCTTGATTCACCTTTTTCTTTTGTAACTTTTAGCTTCTTTAAACCACTTATCCCTTCTTATGCTTCTTAATAAATATTGCGGCACGAAACTTGTATATTTTTATTTTCAAAATCGACCCTTCATAATGTCTTTACATAAACTAAATGCTTATTAAGTGTTTTTGATTGACTATACTGAACTATTATGCCATCCATAACACATCAGCGACTCATTGTGATCTTACTCGGTGGCGCGCACAGCCTCCCTTACGCCAAAATCAAATGAGCATTAACCCAAATTCAAACATTCCACTGGGGTCCATTCCCAGATAAACAATGAAATATAAGTATTAAATAAAATACTTTCCGTCATTGTAATTTTAATATTCAAATAAATTGAGCTCATTTCATTTGCTTCAATATATGTTGCTTTCACGTTACCTGCAAAACGCACGCCACGAGCTCAACAGTGCTGCCAACTATTGCACTAGTCGAAAACACACTCGGAGTCCTTCCATGAGTGCTTCCATCCGATCAGCATTTAATTACACATAACAACGTAAGATCATTTTGTAAAAATTCAAAGTTTTCAAATTATAATTTGGTCGACCAAAAACATTAGTATGCAACTTGATTTTAATGGTAATTAAAACGTAAGCATACTCAGGTCTTAATTACTATATTAGTACTGTTGTATTCCAGCTTTACCTTACCACCTTGCAATATCATAAGCCTTATTTACCAGGCATTCACTTGACGCCTTATTCACCAATAGAATCGAACTTAATCAATAGTTTTAAAGCATGGCTCTCAAAAACTCAGAACTATAAGTTTCTTCCTCCTACATTCATTTTTACTTTTTCTATTAGTTACAATATGTAGAGGAAGTATTGTATAAAGATTCTCATTAAAATTTGAAAGGGAATATAACTCGCGCGCGCACACACACACACACACACACATATATATACAGGGTGAATGACCTGAAACTTGGACCGCAAATGTTTCGGAAATGGAAAGTGCTATTGATGTGCAGTTTTCACAGCATTGATTGGTAGTCAGGGGCTCGTACATTTAGCCTATAAACAGGTTTTAATAATACTGAGAAAGTGTATTTTTGAGGAAACATACAATTTTTATATATCGTCACGATTTAGCAAGTAAGTAAACACAAGATGCAGTAAAACATAACAGAATCGAATCTTATTATAACGCCACGATACTCATGCGATACCAGTTCCGAAATATTCTAATAACCCTTGAGTAAGAAAATTTCGTCTTTATTTCTTTTGTACTTATATTGTAATAAGTTTCGTTAGCAGCCTATGCTAAATAATTATATTAAGAGAGAAAACTACTAACATTAGAAATCAGTGAACCAAACTTTTATTATCAAGCGAGAAGGTTATTTTTCTCGATATATTCAGGCCATGTATCCTTTCTGAAAAGGTTAAATTGGTGGCCTGAGAATGCGGAATCTTCATATTTATAGCTTCAACTCTATTTTGTTGTATATATTAAGTGTCTCTGTGTATTATGCGAAAACTGTAATATTTTTATGCTATTAAATAAATACTGGATACAAAAGAAGCTGCACATATGAAAAATGTCACCAAACAAGTCTAACAAGTTACTAGACCATTCCGACCTATGACTCTTCCACTGCCAAAGAGTATTGGAGGCTAGGGAGCTTTTCCAGAACTTGGAAATGGTGGTTAAGCAAATCCGGCGTTCCGCCGATATTTCACATTGTTGTTGAACTTTTCATTCGTTATTAGGAATATCCGGGGCTGTATGAAATCACAACTATGAAATTTAAATGGGGAAATTTGCCATAAAAATCCTCTAGATCACTATACCAGGTGAGTCAGCTGCACCTATTTATTTTTGAATTTATGCAACGTGCTAAGCGACATATGTCACTTACGCCTTTCTTGACTGTCTTCTAATGGCTGATTTGCATAATACTTTATAGAGGAGGGATAGATTACTCAGTGCATAAGTGGTTTATGGGACAGAATGTAATTGCCATGTATGTCGATGCAAAAAACATCCCACTCTGATACTGGGAGCTGTAGTAGCACCTTAGCCAATTTTACAAAATTTTATTCTTTAGCATACATTCATGCACCCCTTTGAAAACGCCCCTGAAGGAACAGCCTATCACATGCACCGGTTGACAAAACCATTTAAAAACAAAATGGCAGATCTACGTAGTGCGACCAATTGGATTTAAGCCTTAGTCAATGTTGTACAGTCTTGTCAAAAACTGCTAAGTATTAGGTAGATAATTTCTCTTCTGTCACAAAGTAGGACATATTTCAGCTCATACAGTAACTGTAATGACTGATGCAGTTTCTTTATTTGATTAAAACTACCAAACCGAGCTGAAAACACTGTATGATGCTACAAAAAGCGTGTAAAGTTTCGAGGTGGGGTCAAGTTCTGCGATTACTAATTCGTATAGGAACCTAAGTTCGGAAGGTAGCATTAGACGAATGATATTATCGTGGTTGCTTTAACACTGTGCAATTTTAGTTCGGATTCAAATCCTTCGGGTTAAGTTCAATCTTTTTATTACCTTTTTTTATCTCTTTGGGCCTATAATTTAATGTTATGATACAAATAACATTTTTTATAACACAAGTGTACACAAAATAGAATAATCGTCATGTTTTCCACCGCAAAGCCCAAATATCTACAGACACTCATACGTGAATGAATGCAGGAAGATTACACCGCGCATGTTAAGCATGCAAGAAGGTCTCTCCGGCAATGTACACAAATGTGCATTAATGAAGGGTGTCGTCATTTTGAACATTTACTTCGTTTATGAAATCCACGCTTTTTAACCATTTATTATTCTGTTTACCCGTGAACTTAGCAAATTTACAACTCCTTTGTCAGTAGAAGTGAAACATAAGGTTTAAGCATGAAAAAAACTGTTAGATTTAATATTGTCAATATGCGCACAAAAGAATGAAAGCTAGCTACGTAACACGCTTTACATTACCAGATACGGTACATATTATTAGAGTAAACATGAGACACAACTATCTGCTTGTAATTTTTGTGTCTTTAGCTCACATGAGAGCAAATAACAAAAGTAAGTAAATTAGTATACTAAAATACAGAAAATAAATACGAGAAATAAAAAAAGAACCAAAACAATGTGATGCTTGTATTAGCTAACCTTAGCTTCACCACATTCCGGCAGCTAACCCACTCGGCTAACTCTCTCTCTTCCGCTCTTTGGGAGAACATTCCTCTACCTCCTTGCAAGCATTATGTCCATGTTAAGCCGCCTTTTTTAAGCCTTTTGCAGCTCCTTGGTTCTCATTCAGTCCTTTAATCATTAATGCTAGTTGCGTATGGTACCAAATAGAAGAGCAGAGCTACAATAACCGTTTGTTTGCTAAAAGGGTCGATGTTTTCACATTAGACTATAAACTGCCGGTTGCATAGATACGAATACCTCGGAGCAGCTGACCCACCTGGTATAATCATTTCATAAATAATGGGTGTAGTTAAATGAAATTAATTATTTCGTCATTCAGTTTAAAAACTTACCCATGCAACGTTGGTTAACCCAGCTAATAAACATAAGAAACAGAAGTGACATTATTGTGTATGTTTCACAGTAAAATAATTGTCTCTAATCTCCAAAACATGAAGGAGAAGCTATACTTTTGTAGTCCACAGTGTTGGTCTTACTTCCACTCCGTATAAACTGTATCAGTGAGCTGAACGACGTTGGGCTTTCCATTTAATGGACTCCTGCCAGGCGAGGAACGTCTAAGACGTTTTAGTGGACGCACCGTTACTAATGGACAACCCTGTCCCAAAGGTGGCAAAGAGGCGCCTCTACGGCACATGCCCACAAAAGTAAAGAAATGAGAATCTCGGAGCAAGAAAGAGTGTCTGAGATAGAGCTTAGAGGGAGCGTGCCTCGTGGAAACCAGTAACTTATTGGATTTCGTGGCTCGAGAAACACTACACACACAAGCACGACGAAAGGAGAAGAAGAAAAACGAGAGCAAGGAGTAGTTCGCTTATTGTGGTTCGTGTGCTGGCAACAAAAGCAAACAAATGATGTTTTTACTTCAACCCTCTAAACCTAATACCAGTTGGAATGTCTTGGGAGAAGTATCCGTGCAGATACAGTCAGTCCTCAAACGTGCAAGTTAATTCTTGATGCTGGAGCGACCTTATTTTATGTAGTTTATTTATTTAAATATTGTTGTACTCGTCCCAACTAATAAAAGCCACCAATAGTCTATATCGAAATACCGCTTTATGCATTGATAAAGGAAACGGACCTGGAAAACAAACGGTGGAAATCAATGTTGGTGTCAGACAAGGGCGTCTATTTGTTTTCTTTATATCTTCTTTATCGTCCCAACTAAAAAGTAATATCGCGACTACTTTAGAATACATAACATAATTACAATGAAAAAAAAATATTTTAAAACAGTAATAGTACAAAGAACATTAAATTCTCTACATAAGTGTGGTATATATTGTTATACAATTCTGTCGCTTTCATAAAGTTTAAAGTTCTTTGTTGTACTGAATGCAGAGCGTCTGGTAGGGGATGTCACATCTTCCTCTGTACGTAGCGACGGTAGGCTGTAACGAAATGATGAACTGTGAGGTTGGGTCTGCAGATGTCGTTCACAGGAGGAGGGTCACGGCTAAGGAGATGTTTGTGCGTTATAGAAGTATGTCCAATACGTAGTCGAGATAATTACAACTTTGTGTTTGTGGTTGAAATGGTAGCGTTGAAGTTTGGACTCGGAAATGAAGACATCGTGTTACTTTCTTCTAGATGTGGCTTTCCATGTTTGTCTCCATTGATTAATGCAAGTCTTTTTGGTGAAATTGATGAAGCATGTATGTGCGATCTCGATGTCCTGAGGGAATGTTTGGTGGCTTCTTTAGCTACCTGATCAGCTGATTCATTTCCCAGAATTCGACTTGAGACGGCGTCCAGGTGATTGTCACTCACATTGTTTAACCTTAAGACTGCTATGCGGGATTCAGCTGAACTCCAGTGTTAAACGTTTTAGTTTTATGAGTAAAATATCTAATTTACAGTTCTGAAAATGTTATAATGTGTTAGAGATTTAATCAGCTTTATTGCCATAAAGTATTTCCGTAAAATATTCATTAAAAACAATTGTAAAAAATAAAATACAACCTGAGGTCCACTTGGACCTCTCATAGTAGTTCATATCTCATAACGTTTTCTGCATCTTGAGAGTTTTGCGTTGGCTGCCTTGTGTTTTTCAGTTATTCTAGCATGCATTGTTGGTTTTAAATTGTATTGAAACAGTTCAGTTCAGTCCCTAATGTGCATTGTAAGCTGTAGTCATGTCGAAACGGAAAGGTGTAACTTTTAAAAGGCCGATGTCAGTTATGTCTAAGAAAAATTGTAGAAAAATTGTTGCAAGAGATTCATTTGCGATACCTGCTGTAAGAAAATGAAGATAGTTTGTCTTGGATGTTAACACTTAGTGAACATGAACTATAAAACTCCACGTAAAAAACTTAAACGGTACTGACAGTACATTATAAAAAATTTAGAATGCAGTTGAAAAACCCAGTGAAAAATAAAACATAAAATCATGTGAAAAATAAAACATAAAACAAATTATTTCACTATTGCGATAGTGCTGGAAAATAAAAATAATCTTGTAATTTGCAATTCGGTTGTTTGTTTGACAATGCTAACTTTCAGGTACATTCTTGGTAAACAAACGTTGAGTTATCAGAATTGTTTTTTGAAAATGATTTTGTTTGTTCTAAGTAGAACATAAGATAATTATGTTAAGAGTATTCTGCCTAGGGTCCACTTGCATGCTAGTCTGAAGGTTAATACATATATACCTTAACGATGCCATAGTTTTGGCTGAGTGCTTTAGAAACTAATTTTAGTATTAGTAATACAGCACTGAATTGCCTAATCTTTGCCAAATGATTATGGGTAGTACGGAGGTTAGACTTACGATAACTGTTCACGAATTATATAACGTAATTAAGGAGTACAATTTAAATATTTAAAGTTCAAAGACGAAGGTAGGTGTTCGTAGGAAAAAATCACAAAAGATCAAAGAATGTAATCAACTCTCAAATCACTGAACAAGTGATCAACTTTAAATAGTTGGGATAGAGGATAGCTTATCAGAGATGAAGGGATACATAAGAAAAGCTTCATAAATATGAATACACATATAAGATGATTTTTAGGTAATAGAATTCTTTAGGGTACACAAATAAAATTTTATAAGTCTATAGAAATTCCACAAGTTCTTTATGGAGCAGAAACATGGACCCTGACACACAATAATAAAAAAGCCTGGAAGCTTCAGAAATGAAAATTTTAAGAGAGGTGTGCTAGGTATAAAATTGACGGAGCATCTAACAACGAAAATACTAGATATAAACTACATATCCAAAATATAACATAAACAATTCAAGATCGTTAAAAGAACTGGATTGAACATCTGGGAAGGATGAACGAATGCTTCATCCCAAAAACCGCTTATTTTTTATTAGGTAAGCAATTTGAAGAAAGGAATTGACAGGAGAAGTTAGGAAAGATGATGGGGTTCCGCTGAGCACCCCCGTTATTGCGGAAGGTAACTGCCAGCTTATTGCGCTGGCAGCGGGTGAAGGAAATGTCCGGGAGACAGCCATGACCGTGCCAGAGCCTTGACTAGCCCCCGGGGAGTGGAGCGGGATTGGCTAAGGAATTTGTAAGTCTGTATTCCATAATTTTCGATGTTGAGCGATCCCAAGAGGTGCCCTCAGTTTTGTCTGTAGTGTCTGCCACCATATATCAAATGGCTTTCTTGGGATAACATGCGGAGCCGTAGTTTTTCCTGACCACTCCTCAGGTCCGAGAGTACCGGAGTGCATTCGGCCGTCATCGTGATCAGGGCTTTCACAGCTCCGTGAGACCTGTCAGTGTGAGCCTAAACTCCTCCAGGCAATCTGTTGTAGCTAGCTGTGGTGACGTTTGTGGCAGGCAGGCGATGGATTCGCCCAGGCCACTGATAACTGAGTCGGCGCTGTCAAATCGCTGCAGGCAGCTGGTGGTAAAGCTTTGGAAGGCAGTTGAGAAGGCGGTGGTGTTGGCGTGAAGGTCCTGGATAGCGGATTCCATGGCGGCAAGACGGCGGAGATGATGCTCTGTGCCGGATGAGTTGACGGTGGAGATAACAGCTTTCGTCTACTCCCCAAGAGGGAGAAGAAATGCTGGTCGTCCTAGATTATGTTAGAACCAGCAATTCCTAGGGGACGGAACTGGTTTATAGGCCCAAGCCGTACTGCTGCTGCTGCTGATGGTGATGATGATGATGATGCTGAAATATTGTTGTAAATTGGTGAAAATGTATTCCTAAGTGAGCGAGAAGTTCCCTAATCAGTTTAGCACTCGTTTAATGGCCAAAAGAAAACGTACGAAGCAATAATATTAAGAACTTGATAGTAATAACCAAGCAGAGGAATAATTAAATAGTTGGCTTTAAGTTATTAATACTCAAACCATTATCACTACAAATAATATAAACTGCCGCAGCCAAGCGTCGCTGACAGACAGGTAAAAACTCGTCCGAGTGCTATCTGCAAACGACAAAAGACTGCACGTGGAATGCGGTAATTTGTTACCTGCGTCGTCCCTGCCAGTAGTCCAGTAACAGTTCATCCTTGTTTCCTTCCAACCTGGCTTAATGCTTAGAATCTCCTATACCTACTAGTAGTAATTTAATAAAATCCCTTATTGATATTGTCTTCATCTAGCAGAAATTGTTTTACTCCTAAAATTAAGCATAATGAATAACTACTATGAATTTTTGGCCAAGGTTTGAAAATATAAAAAAGGTCCTAAAGTATTATAAAATGCACATTTAAAATCTGAAACGTCGTATACTTTAAGGGTTTGAAGTCGGATTGCTTCATTAGTTTAAAAAATTCACTTCGTAGATTTTGGTTAATATTTAATAATAAAATACCAAATTAAATTCAATACATTATATAGAGCTAATACATTCCTTAAACATAGGAAAAAATTGATGTGTTGCACTCACATGACTTTCTCTATTCTTGTGTAAACTATTTTTACAACGCTTATTTTCCGTCTACTTCAAGTTAATCGAAATATCGAGATGTTAATTTCATTGCTAATTTTCTTGTAGTTGCAAGGGGAATATGGTCAGCTTTAAGTGATAGTCAAATCTTTTAACAGCTGGTTGCTATGTGGAGCATTCCATTTTTTTTGCATGTCCAGGACATAAAAAAGCGAATAACGAATTCCCGTTTGAGAAAAAGTATAAGTATCGGAAAATTCAAACAAATAACAAGGAATATATCAGAAATGGTTCCCTCGACAAAAAAATGTATATTACATAAATTTGGATGAAAAGTGAGATTTGGTAAGATTAGTTTGTATACCCACTAATAAACGATAGAGGATAGAGAAAGTCATGCCAATGTATCACATCAAAATTTTTATGCAAGTTCCATAAACCTCAAGATAAAATATACATTGTTGATACACACAACGTAATTGTGTAGCTATTTGTCTTCTTACTTTTTTCGCTTTAAGATTTAGGTTATCCAACTGCTCTGTCTTCATTTGAGCGTCCGATGTCTAGTTTATATTCATTATTCGGACATTGTTCGAAGTTTAAAATCATTAACTAAGTGTGGTATCCTTCTTCACTCATGCAGTACATATGCTCTTTCCAATTATGTTTATTTGCTTTAACTTTATCGTATAACTTATAATATACAGTTCTTCTCTAATTGTTTCATTTCTTATTTAGTCTAGTGCATCCTTCAGTTCTCCGTTAATATTTCATGTCCACTGTGTGCTTTTACTTCCTTTTCTTTTATTATCCTCGATTTTCTGCCATAAATTAATACAGGGACAAAATATATTCTATATCCTTATTTATTAACTGCAACCAAACTAGAGGTTCCTTATTTTATTAAATATTATTAAAATAAATAACCAGCAAATTAGTTGCAATACTGCTACAGTCTTACACAACTTCAGTTTTGTATCTTTCCTCGTTTTATTTTGTAGAGCTCTTGTTACTGTTTCACATATTTGTTGAAATTATTTGTCTTATTTTCTATATCTCTATGGAAATCGAAATCTACGTCACAATTGAAGTAATTAAAATCTAATACTTACTCCAGGATGTTACTTGTGATACATATTTTTGTTTTCACTGGGTATTTTTCTGACGTGGCGTTTCTTTTGTAGTTTTTTATGGATATTTTGAAGTAGTTTTTATTGCCCAGTTTGAAATTATAAACACAGCGTTGTAGGTTTTCTTCGTTATTCTGCAGTATTACATCATCTGCGTATAAAATTATGTTTATATATGCATTCATTCCTGCATATTTTTATAAGAATATATATAATATTGAAAAAGGAGGGTGTAAAGCTGCAATGTTGCCTTACTACTATTTATTTATTTATTTATTTATGTGGATTAAATGTTAAATACAGGGACAATAAACACGGTAAAATATAATTCTGGCGCCCTTTAGAATGCAATAGCAAGCTGAATGCGACACATTTAACAGCCGCAGGCAAAATGCTCGCAGACTGGCTCTCAGTCATCCATAACGAAAAGAATAACTCTGCTGCCAATATATTTTGAATAAAGAGTGAAAAAGAGAACAAAGCTGTCAGGTACAGCCAAGAACACCTGGATAGTCACATGAGGCTAGTGAAGGGACGAGATGACGGACGGATGCAGACGTCACAGGCAGCATTTGATGTGGAAGACTCCCAAAGCAATCCCTCGGGCATATAGGCCTTCCCGATGCACCCTTGGAACTAAAGCAATAGTGCCAAAACAACGACGCGCGCGCGTAGCGCAGAATAGTATGTGGTGATTAAAAAAGAATCATCCGATTTCACAATGCATATTTTTAACTGAATGCAGATAGCACCTCGTGCTAAGTTTTAAAATACGCATAGAAACTGCGTATTGTACTTGCGCCAGTTGCATGTTGAGCACGTAGCCGGCGGCGTTGTAGCGCATCACGTTTACACGCGATATCTTACCTTGATGGTGCGTTCCAGGTTGAAGTTCTCAGAAGTTCTCTGCCTCGGCTGCCAGTCGTGAGCTGTGAATAAAGGAATTCAACTTATTAATTGCCTTCACCCAAAATATTCTTAGATTAAGATAGCTAGAATTAGTAATTTAACGGTTTGTGTTATTCTGAAACAACAAATTGTTGAAGTGGCTGGCAAAATTTGAATAATGACTAGGTTATCTACATGCTAAATTTTCCATCTACGTAGACTCTAGCTCCCCATCCTCACGCACGCGCGTTAAAGCACCTGCCACCGAATAACTCACAAGAAAAAATATGAAAGAGTGTTAGAGTCTAGGGCGAACCTTCCTTTTATACCCCGCTGCTATGACGCTAGCTTTCGCGCCTTTTTACCTCATCTCTATTTCGACCGGTTATTTATTTGGCGCGCTATGAGGAAGAATTCGTTCACTTTTAGAAGTAAAGATTCTGCTTGACTTATTTGGTAAACTTCATTATCTCTGACTCACAACTCTTGTTTCCCTTTCTAATTGCTGACTTCTCATCCAACTCCCTTCAGAACCTCTGACCATTCCTGGAATTGTCCCTCTCGTCTCGTCTCTCCTTGGACCTCCCTCCCTGCCTAATCCTGTGATCATTAGCGTGTGTTTGTGGAACTTTCAACCCTGATGCTAGCTCGCTTCCTAGCTAATTACAGTCTTTCCTACCTCTGTCTACAATTCATGGTACAAGTTATTTTACAGTGTTATATTATTACAAATTCCTATCTTTATTACTGATTTGTTTTCCCGATCTATACATGCTTGCCCTGTTGGGGTATGTTCCCCTACGAGGTTGGGTAGCGGCTAGCGCTCGCTCGTTCAGTATCCAGTATGCGTAGAGTTTAGATGACGACAACACAGCAACAAAAAGCTTGTTTCACAACGACTGGTCCACACCATGATGCGCCCCACTTGCGCTAAAGTTAGTGTTTGCAACTATCACTCTATAGGAAACTCCTATGAAATCTCAAGTGAAAAGAGAGTAGGTTCGTGTTCGGCAATCAATGAACTACTCAGAGATGCTCTATTAATAATAATCGTTAATATGTAACCTCTTAGAACATAAACAGTATACAACTCAAAAGATTACATTCGTGATCTGAATGTGACCAACAAATACGATATATATATATATATATATATATATATATATATATATATATATATGAAACAGCTCACAGGAAAACCAAAATAAATGTGCATCACATTAATATACTCCGAACAGATTTACAAACTCGATTACATGTAGCAACATAAATATGAAATATTACATAACAACAACCCAGTAAAACCAGTGAATTAAAATATATGCTAACTTCTACACCCGAAATTAAGTTTTTCTCGATTAAAAAATACAGTAATGTGCAACAACAAACATACGATGAGTGCTGGACGTGAGGAGGTAGAATTAAACAAATTACTAAAAATGTACTAAAAAGGCGTAGCCGAGAAAATTACCAAAATTGTTTAACACATAGAATCGGAGCCAAACACCTACTAATTTCCTCGGTCCGGAACAGTAATCCAGAAAGAGAAGCCCAGAGACCCCAGCGCCAAAAGTTCATCGGCAGAGAACCAAACCGACTCCCGAAACTACCACCCAAAACGGAGAAAGTCGCTATTAAGAAAACTCTGACCTTTTGCACTCATATGGCTTTCTCCACTCTTGTACAAACGATTTTTACAAACGCTTATTCTCCATCTACTTCATGTTAATCGAGATAAACACTTACAGAAGGTGCTTTAATGCTAATTTTCTGCTAAGTGCGTGGGAATGTGGCAGGTTTTAAGTAAGAGTCAAATCTTTTAACAGATGATTGCTAAGTAGAGCATTTCATTCTCTTTGCTTACCAAAACATAAAAAAGCGAATAACGAATTACCATTTGAGAAAAAGTAGAAGTATTGGAAAACTCAGACAAACAACAAGGAATAACGCCGAAATGATTCACTGAAAAAAATGTATATAACGCAAATGAAGTGTTTTAACGAGATCTACATTTTTGTGTACCAAAATTTTGTCTTATCTCTTACACTTACCAGTTATGCGAAAGTCATTCAGAATGAACAGGACTTTTGGAGACATTCCCAGAAAATTCAAAATATTCCAAAAATGTTCCATGTAAAGGGTAGTTTGTGGTGGGGGTTTTCTTGAAAATCGTATCGCATCCTTGGAAGACAATAAATTGAAATACCAAATTTGGTATTTATCCGGCTTTTCTTTTTTGAGTTATGCTGTTCACAGACAGACACACACACGCGGATATATTTCCAAAAATGCTTTAATTGGACTCAAGACACCTCAAAACACGTATTTCCAGTGAAATCTAGTTGTCGAATTTTTGGGTGGAATGCAATACTTCCTCCACTTACTGTAAAAATAGTAAAAAAAAACAAAAAAACCGGAAAACTGCCCGCTAAACGATTTTCATGTGCCGGAACACAACGGCACAACCAGCACCTGGATGAGATTGTCTCGTATTGGTTTTATATCAAAAGTCTAGCACTTAAACGTTAACTTATGAGCACAGATCGGTTTCACACTCAGTAGCTTAGGAAAAGGGAGCAGTAAGACAAACATTAATAAATGCACTTTTCAGGTGCAGATTCAGAAGTTAAAAGTTCTAGTGCGTTGTTAATTTTACTTCCGAAAAGGATTGTACAGATGCTCGTCTTCCTCTCCCTATTTCTAGATGTGTTTGACTGTGCATGCCCTTTAACATTATCAGTCGTCTTCAGCCACAGAACTGTCAATATTTCAACATTATGTCATAAATAGATATTATTTAAAACTTACTTTCAGCATAAAAGAAGCGTTGGTAGGTAAAGGTAACTCCTCTATATAACCGTCATGGACCATTAATGTCTTTATAAGCTTTCGTTTAAATCATTATTTACTTCCAGGAATATTTTCCCCCTATAAGCCGGTACTTTCCTACTATTTCCGTGTAAATCCGGAAGCGGGGGAGAGTTGATTTGAGAGTTTTTCCAATAAATAAATCCAAGAAAAGGAAATTTCAAGCATTTGAGGGTCAAGAAAGAAGTGGGTTGTTACGAAGAAATGGTTAGTAGCAGGATAAAAGTAATGAATTGGCTGAAGTACACGCAGGGGAAAATCAATCAGTATTTCCTGGAGGTCCGTAAAACCTCCGGTTGAAAAAAAAACAGCCTCAGCGCTTTGAACGCAGAAGAATGGAGAGGGAAACTGGTCGGTAATGACGATATCAGTGAAATAAAGCATACTGGCAATATTTATATGTAAAACAAGATAACATTTGTGGACAACAGACTTAAGAAGAACGTGTTCTTAAATACCCTATAGCCAAATAGGAAATGTAAAATTCGCAGTCAGCCTAAAGTTACATCCAGTTTATACTTAAGGACATCAGGCCGTTGAGGCACTAAAAACGAGCTGTTTGTCTGTTAAGTTGCCCTCAATGTGAATATGGTTTTCGTATGTTTGCAGGAGAAATCTGGATCCCCATACCTATAGACAACACTCGGCTACAATACTGCAATTAGACCAGGGAGACCCAAACTCAGTCGGAAGAGGGGAGAGTGGGTGAACCTCTTTCCACCCGCTCCGTTTTGTGTACTGCGTTGAGAAAAATGGGTTATGTTTGCAAAGTCTCTTGGTGATTCTTTGGGATACAAAATCATTGTGCTTCCCATGATTTGTGTAAAGTAAATACGTATACATCTTTGAATACGCCATTGTAAATCGTTAACTCACAGAGCCGCCGCCAATGGGAATGATGCAGTATGAGACCATTAGTTAACAAGCTAGTATGTTCTTTCCCCTCATGGAGTTCAGAGTTTAAAGATCAGCAACATTTGTGGGTTACGTTTGGGCCTGCCTGTGTTAGACGCTGACAAAATTGAATCTTGTATGCAAATTTGCGCAGTTCTTTAAGGGAGCTGGGATGTCATAGGAAGCTAAGGACACTAATTTACATTCTGGTACACAATTACTTTAAGAGTTTCTGGAAATAATTTTATAAAATAATAAGTAAACGCTTGCTTAAAGTTGTGCAAAAGATGCAATACCTGCATCATAGCTCAAAATTTGAGGCAATATTTTATATCACAACACTGTGAATACCAGAGTGATTGTAGTGTAAATTAATATTATTCTATGACAATGATTTTAGATGTTTGTTAGTCATAAGCATCTTTACACGGCCTCACTGAAACTGACAACAGAAGTGGGTAACAATGAACCTAGGGGGTGAGTTGTTCATCACTAAGAAGTTGGTTATCGCTAATGTTGGCGCGATTTGGTAACCAATAGCAGCTCTATTATAATGTTTATGCATTTCGGGGAGAAAGAGTATATATTATCGAGCCATAAGCATGTTTCATGCAGTTCTAAGGAATCTCTCGCGAGATATACGTCGTAAAGTTAGTTACAAAATGTGAAGTACGCGGCAACTAATGCGACAGTAATTACATTCGGAAATATAACAGTTTCAGTCAGGCGTGTATAAAGATTAAAGATGTGAATTATTAATTAAGTGTGACGGCAATAAAAGTGAGAAAACAAATTCTTTTATCAGTGTTATCTTTTAGTAACAACTCCTTTCCATTTACACGCCCTGCTTAGAGATATTTGCTCGACTGAGTAATAATAGCTAGCCGGAGGACAAAGAACCCAAATTTTAAAATAATAAAACAATAACAGGCGTCCATCAAATAAGATAACAAGAGCCGAATACCGCGACAAATGTTGCAACTCGTACTTCAGATGCACTTTCCTCCTATGAATTTCCTTCTATGGTCATTAATACAATTTTATACTATGAACAAATTATTTTTCCAGCAGCTTTTACGTATCTAACAATCTAACCAAACTAAGAATTTAGTTTGTGTAAATAAAAGACCAATATCTTTTCATAAATAGTTTTTTATTCTCACTTTTATTTAAAAATCCGAAAAAAGTTATTTTGGCTTACAGAAATAATTCCCAGAAATATCCAGTAAAAATGTTGTGTACATGTCTGTAATAATTTTTGAGAAAAGTGCGTCTGAAGTATGAAAAAGAAGTTGAAATTGAGAAGAAAGAAAACCCCTTCCTTACTCTTGTACAAACTATTTTTAAAACGTTTTGTACTTTACAAACTATTTGTACTTCATGTTAATCGAGATGAACCTTTGCAGAAACTACCCAATTGCTAATTTTCTTGTAGGTGCAAGGGGAATATGGTAGGCTTTAAGCGATAGTCAAATCTTTTAAGAGCTGGTTGCTATGTTGGAGCATTTCATTCTCTTTGCATGTCCAGGACATAAAAAAACGAACAACGAATTCCCATTTGAAAAACAATATTGGAAAATTTAAATAAATAACGAAGAATATCTCGGAAATGGTTCACTCGCCAAAAAAGTATATTACATAAATTGTTTGTTTTAACGAGATCTAGATTTTTTGTGTAGAAACATTTTGTCTATCTCTTACGGTTTACCAGTTATGAAAACGCCGTTCAGAATGAAGAGGACTTTTGGGGACATTCCCATAAAATTAATATCAACATTTTTGTTTGTCATAAAAATATCTTAAGTATATGATATTTTAATCGGAATTGTTAGAGCAATTTTTGAAAAAAATAAACATTTTCTAAAAATGTTCCATATAAAGGGTAGTCTGGGGTGAGGGATTTTCTTAAAAATCTTTGTGTCGCATCTTTGAACCGTATTGATCCTAAATACCAAGTTTGGTATTTATCCGACTTTTCGTTTTTGAGTTATACTGTTCACAGACAAGATGCACACAGGACACAATCCCCATAGACACACACACGGACTTTTTTCTAAAAATGCCTTTTTTGTGTTCAGGGGACTCAAAGCATGTATTTCCGGTGAAATCTTGGAATCGAATTTCGAGATGGAATGCAATATTTCCTCTACTTACTATATGTAGAAGAGAAAGTAAAACGGCAATACAATGGGTACGGCCATGTACCGCCGTGTTTGAATCGGTATATTTAAGGAGCCAAATTGTTAAATAAGCACAGTGACATCTATAATTTTAAACCTGATATATCTTCATCTTCTTCTTCCCTACAAGTATTAGGCCCTTACGGTCTGTTACGAGGCTCTTGAAACAGTTCTATCCAACTTCTCGTAGTCGTCTTATATGACGGTAATCCAGAAAGTCCCAGACGTTTTGAAACAGAAAATTAAAAATATACAAATATCAACGTTTATTATCTACATTTAAAAGGTACACTCTTCAGCTATTTTTCTACATAATCGCCATTCAAATTGAGGCATTTATCATATCATGGCACAAGTTTTTCAATACCCTCTCTAGAAATCTGACGCCTGCGACTTCAACCACCAGTTTACACCGGCATGCATTTCAGCGTCAGTATCAAAGCATTAATTTTATGCACCAAACTCCGTTAAATTTGGGGAGAATGTTCCGATAGTTCTGTAATCGTTAAACGACGATTTTCACGAATTTTGTCATTGATTTGCATTGACAGTTCATCTGTCATAAGGCTAGGCCTATCACTACGGTCCTCGTCGTGAAAATTGGTACGGCCAGTTTTAAAATCAATGCACCACTGCCTGACTTGACTTACACTCATTATTTCCTGCCCTAAACATCACAAAGTTGACGATAAATTGCAATTGGTTTGTTCTTTTTAGCCAACCGCACTTCAAGTCGCGGGATTTTCTATTGCAGCGCACATTTTAACAACTCATGTAGAGCACAGTAAGGAAGGCACAGTCCTCACGCTACCACAGCTGGATGCATACTGAATGTAGGAACGTTCTGACACCAAGATGACAACTCTAGCCCTACTCATCGCCACGATAGGCCAAAACGTCTGGGAATCGTAACTCTCCGTCTATGTGGTTTATATACTTAATAATGCTTGCCTAGGAAATCTTGAAGGTTGCATCGTTGCACATGACCCTTCCACTGACTGATATTGCTGTGTTTCAGCTATCACATACTGTTCACCTTGTCGTTCCCTATTATCAACATTCTTAAGCCGGTCTGCTCTTCTTAAGCTCAATGTTGATATTAAAAATGTTATCTATGCTGCCTCCAGCCCTGACTTCTCACAGTTTCCAAGCACCCATGTTTCACAACCATATTTCAATGCCGCCTTACCTATTACCCTATGGATCCTTAGTTTCATTTCCCTTCTCATATTTTTAACAAAATTTATTTTTCTATAGCTGAAGATTGCTATTTTAATCACATAGGTGTGAATTATTATTTATCACGACTTTTGACGTTTTTACAATGGCTTTTGTATAATTGGTAAACCGTAAAACTAAACAGAATCTTACTACATAAGAAATTTTAATCTTGTACGGAGACAAGGTAGTCTGAGAACATGGAAGTTATACCTTAAGTGTGTTAAATTAGCACTACTCTTAAAGCTCTAAATGGTTTTTCCTACAAATTTTATTAATTATTCTATAAACCATAAAAATTATTTCAGGTGGTTGTATGCATTGATAGCATACGTAGTTTGTAGTTGAGTCCGTAAAGATTATTTCATTCAGCAGAAGAATAATAAAATTTACTTTTAAAACATGTTAATTCATGTAGCTTTTTTCTGATACTGCTTGCAATACAGAATCACACTTTTGCATGCTTGTTCCTAGTATAATTAGCTATCATCTGAACCTCAATTATTTAGTTATGTATATTAGTTCACCAGAAATTGAAAAACAAATAAATTTGCAAAGTCAAAAAAGTAGAAATGTGGAAATTTTTCAATGTTTTTGCTTATTTAATATCACTAATATACATTATAAAAATATGAATGCGGTCTAGAAAGTTTAACTATGTATTCTACACAAGTACTGAAAATTTAAGCTCTCTACCTCTTAGGTTTTCTGTGAAAAAGGCACATAAATATCCAAAAATGTTGTTTTGAAAACTGAATTTAAAGTTTAAACATTAAAATTCTGACAACTTCAGTACATTTCGGAGTAATGATGATCTGCACCTTCATTACTGGCTTGCTTCAGCTTTTCTGATTGCCTTCACTTGGTCCTGGCCTCTTTTGTTAATTGCTGAACTACGCGCTGGGCATGATATAGTCGTTCGTTGTTGAAAGATACAAAAATGACAGCTTTAAAGGAATGCAGTTTGGCATTTAAATGGTATTTAAATGTCTTAAAAACCTCTTAACCCCACAAAAGTATATATTTTCTGAAACTAGAAACAATAGAGATTTTATTACTGTCTAAAACAAAAAATGTGAGTACCTTGTCCCTTAAAATTTATGTCAGAATCTTTGATGACGTTAATCATCTCCGAAACATTCTTTGTTTAAGTATTTGAATTTTCGAATACATATCTTTTCCAAGTGGTGAGTCACTATTCGTTTTTTTTTCCTTGGACATGCAAAGAGGTTGGCATTTCAAATCCATGAAATAGAGATTCCCTTTTTCAAAACCTGATTGTCGCCTTAGGCTACTTTATGCTTCTTATGCCTACAACGAAATGTTAAATGGGTAATAAAAGTTTATCTCGATTATTAAAAAATTAAGAATAAATTCTTGTAAGAATAATACGTATAAGAGTATAGAAAATCATGCGAATGCAACACACCAGATTTTTTGGAATAACTTATATACGGTCAGAATGTACAGTATTTAGTACTAATGAGAACAGAAATAATCAACCCCACAAAATTAATTTTGACTCTCTTGGAAGGAATTTCGATTGACTCTGCATACATGTTGATTTATTAACAATGAAAGAGTTTGATTGAAATGTTGTCTGCTGAGAAGTATAAGAATAATTGGAGCTTTGTGGTGGCTTATGAGATAAATGTGATATCTCAACTAAAAGGAATGACCCAGAAATCAAGCCTTTCATACAATGACTGATAGACCGATAGTGTGGCTACTTTTTTCATGGTGCGTAAACATAACTTGGATGACTATTAGGGCTGTGATCATAAATAACATAAAAAGACAAGATTTTAGGAAACCTCGTTTCTTATCGTTGCAGAGCGCCATTAGCGGAACAAAAGGGCTGTGCCCTATCCTGGTCACTGTGATACTCGATACAGGATGGCGCTGGTGTCATTGTTAGGTTTGGGAGAAATCATGATCGATGGATCATCAAACAGAAGATGGGAAGGAGAAAAGAAAAACGGAGGAAAATGTGGAGTAGTATCAAGATTGATGCGTGTTTTCTTGACCTCTCCTGCCACACACTTCCTCCCTCTTGGGCTCTTTTCCGGTACTGTAATGTCGAAATAAAATGGCGATCAATCTTTCATCGAGAAGGCCCAAGAGGTAGCTATCCTCTGGTCGGGGTAATGAGGCCTGGGTATTGCGGTTGGAACTGGGTCATCAATCTCTCACAGTTGGTAGTGCTGACCAGCACTGGATATTACATTACATCATAATAATCATTATCGTTAGTATACGAGATAACTTTCTAGAATCCTGTTTATTTGCTGACGATCTAGCCCTGAATATACAACGATGAATGTGATAGCAAATTAGAAGGCGCATATTTGAGATGCGAGGATACAGTAGGAAAACATATAGACAGATTTTTAAAGAGGTGTCGCTATGTGATGGCTTTTAAGTCCAAAAAAAACGAATAACGGCTTCCCATTTCAGTAAATTATAAGTATTTGAAAATTCAGACTAAAAGGAAGAAATATCTCTGAAATGGTTGACGCTATAAAAAATGTATTTGACATAAATTGTGCGCTTTAACGAGATCTACACTTTTTATACCACGTTTTTGTCCACACTACTGCTCATTAATTTCAATAAATACATTACAATTAGAATTAAAGTGAAGGTGAATGAAACTAGTTGTCTTATTTCAAATAAAAAGTTTATTATTACCTAATAAGTAAACTGAAAGCAAAAGCTTACAATATAGGATAATACTCAAAACTTTTGTCTCAACAAAATACCCTTTTTAAGCTTGATAACAACAGTACATATTCTATTATATAGAATATATGCACTGATTTGATTCCATTTTTCTTGTAATACATCTCGCAGATGAAATTTGCTTGCAATTGGCAGTTGACAAACTGCACGATCTAGATGAATCTATAATAACTCAATGGGGTTGCAGTCTGGATTTTGAAGTGGTCAAATCATGTTTTTGTTTTGTTTGTTTGTTTTTCTTACATTCAACATACCTCTTGCAACACAGTAATGTGTGTTTGAAGTCGTTGTTCTGCTGTAAGACAAAAAACACTGTCTATTAAACGAGTCTCACTTGATATGGCATGGTATTAGAGGATTCTGCGGTACTGATTTTGTTCCAATTTTTCTTCAATATTTATAAGATCTGCGATGGAGCCACCACCGAAGCATCCCCAAACCATCAAGGAACCTCCTCTATTGGCTTGATGCACTGGGAAATCATACGTTCTGCTGCACAGTGACGAAGAAATGTCCGAAGATATTGACTAATCAGCTGTCACTGACTTTAAACTATAAACAGAAGCTTTTTACACTCTTCAACTGTACAATTCTTGTGTTGTTTTGCACAGGCTAGGCATTTCTTTTTGTTAATAGGAGTGAGCGACCTTTCACTGCAAAGTCGTCGCTAAATGGTTGAAACCGATATTTGTATATCGCTTCTTTCATTAACTCAGATCGGATTTCAGACGTTGTGACCTGGAACAGCCTTCAAATGGTTGTATTCGGATTGTGTGTACATGCAGTTAACTTCAGCTCACACTTAATGCCTTTTAGATGGTCACACATCTATTAATTAGTATAGTGACTGAAAGGGAACTTTTTACTTGTTTTGCTCTTTGGTTCTAATTTCGAAAATATGCTGTATTTATTTTCACTTATTACTTTCTCTACTACGTATAGTAGGTAGGGAAAGTATTGCAATCCACCCAAAAATTCGATACCGAGATTTCTAGCGGAAATAGATGTTTTGAGGCCTCCTGAATCCCAAAAAAAATATTTTTGGAAACATGTCCGTGTGTGTGTGTGTCTGTCTGTGTGTCTGTCTGTGAACAGCATAACTCAGAAACGAACAGTCGGATAAACACCAAACCTGGTATTTAGGTTCAGCATATTCCAGAGATGCGACACGAAGGTTTTCAAGGAAACCCCCCACCCCAGATTACCCTTTATATGACACATTTTTCGAAAATTTTAATTTTCTCAAAAATAGCTCCAACGATTTTGATTAAAATATCATATATTTAAGATAATTTCATGAAAAATAAAATCTATATCTTGAATTTTCAGGGAATGTCTCCAAAAGCATTCTTCATTGTGAACGACTTTCTCATAGCTGGTTAACCATAAGAGATAGACAAAATTTTACCACACAAAAACTGTAGATTGCGTTAAAATACCCAATTTATGTCATATACATTTTTTGAGTGAATCATTTTCGAGATATTGCATGTTATTCCCTTAAATTTTCCAATACTTACACTTTTTCTCAAATGGAAATTAATTATTCATTTTTTGTCCTGGAAATGCAAAGAGAATGGAATACTCCACATAGCAAGCAGCTCTTAAAATATTTGACTATCGCTTAAAGCCTACCAATTCCCCTTGCATCTACAATAAAATTAGCAATAAGATTAACATCTCAATATCTCGATTAACATGAAGCATATGGAGAATAAGCGTTTGTAAAAATAGTTTGTATAAGAGTAGAGAAAGTCATGTAAGGGTAACACATCAGATTTTTTTAAAGCTTCGTGTTGCATCTTTGGAAGGTACTGAACCTAATACAAGTGTGATATTTATCCGACTTTTCGTTTTTTGAGTTATGTTGTTCACACACACAGACCTTTTCCAAAGAATGCTTTTTTTATTCAGTGGGCTTCAAAATATGTATTTCCGATGAAATCTCGATATGAATTTATGGATGTAATACAATACTTCTCCTGCTTACTGTATGTAGTAGAAAAAGTAATATACGTTATAGGGAATTCTTGTCTGAACTGACAGAGATACCAGTTGAGTAAGTTTACATTAGAGAAGAATGGAAGCTGATATTGATGTCATGGACAGCACTGGGACTAAAATGTTTGAGATGACATGGGAATGTAACAAGAATGTCTGAGAAAGTCCGGTTCTTTCAACCACAACGGAACCAATGCACAGGGAATATGAGTAGGTGTTAACCAAGAGCTGAAAAAATGGCAACTTGCAGATGATTCAAAGGTCAGTAAACAATAGACACGTGACTTGTACACTTGTGTGATATGTACAAATAAATTAAATAGTTATCTGAATGTTTGTAAAAGCGCTCCCAAAGCCAGCGCCTAATATTGGAAATTTAAACTGCCATGCATTCATAAGCAACACGAGATAGTAATGTATGTGCAAAGTTTTGAGTGGAAGATCTATACCACGAATAAAAAATCTTATATGTTACGTACACACGACTTTCTCTACTCTCTATCGTTTATTGTTGACTACACAAGCTATTTCTTCCAAATCTTATTTTTCTATATATTTATATTATGAGGTAAATGTTTGCAAAAATAGCTACATTACACATTTCGTTCTAGATACAAAGAAAGCAGGTAGTCATATGCTTTGAAATACCTTACTGCTTTGTGACATCGCGGGAAACCATTCAAAAATGCCAGCACCTTAAAATTTGACGTAATATTAAAACTTCAAACCAATAATAATACCTCGGAAATGGTTAATGCCACAAAAGTTATTTTGAAATAAGTTGTGTGTCTTAAAGATATCAGCTTTTGTGTATTATAACTTTGCCTTTCTCTTATTGTTTACCCATCATTCAAAATTATACAAGTTCCTTTCGAACTAAGAGGAGTTCAAAGGCCACTTCTGGAAAATTCAATATATATATTTCATTTTTCAAGTAAATATCTAAATTGCATGGTTATTTTAATCAAAATAGTTAGAACTTTTTTTGTAAAAATGATAAATATCTAAAATTTTCCCATATAAAGAGTGATGGGGATTTTCTCGAAATTGTTCGTGTCGAATCTTTGGAAAATACTGAACTTAAAAACCAACTTCAGTATTTACTTTGGTTTGTAATTATGTTCTTCGCGCGCGTTTGTTTAATTTTACTTATTCAGGGTCCTAAAAACATGTATTTCTGTTAAACGTGTATCTCCATATCAAAATTTCACATTATTCCTCCATTAGGTACGTAGTAGACCACAAATTCCGTAACAGTATAGTGCAAAGGCAACATTTGAAATACTGATTGAAAAAAAGTTATCAGTTTAAAAAAAAATGTGGTATTTTCACATGACCTTCTCTAACCTCCTTTATTAGTAGGTATAGAAACTATTCTTACCAAAGCTTATTTTTCTATCTACTACATTTAATAAAAGTAAACCTTTGCAAAAATAGCTACATTAAAAATTTCGTTATAGATACAAGGAGAGCAGCAACAGCAAATGTTTAAGAACTGGACGCTATATGCCGGCCTTAAATTCCATATGGTTTGCATGTAATCGCGAAAAACAACTGAAAATCAATTAGACTTTAAAAAAGAGATAAGTATTGGGCAATTCTAATCTGCAATAACGGATTTCTCAGAAACGGCTTATGCCTCAGAAAAATTTATTTGAAGTAAATTGTGAGTTTTAAAGAGATCTACATCTTTCCGTGTGGTACGTTTTCATCTATCGCTTAAGGTTTACTAGTTATACAGGATTATATTTATTTCCTTCCGAATGAAGAGGGCTTCACAGGCTATTCCCAGAAAGTTTAAAACAAGCATTTTATTTTTCATATCAATGTCTTTAATATATGATGTTTTAATTAAGTTGGGAGTAGAGGGATTTTCTTTAAAATCTTTGTGCCGCGCCCTCAGGGGCTCACCTTGATGAGAACGGGGTTGGCGACCCCAAGGTACCTGATCCACCTAGTGTCCAGGGGTATAACCAGTCCATCCTGTCTCCTGGAGTCAGAAAGGAGACCTGGTCCTCCAGGTTGGGGGTTAAGCATAGGGCTCTCAACCCCATTTGTAAAAACCTTGTTAAGACGGATGGTTTGTTGTTGGTGACTTGGAATGTTCAAACTATGTTATGACCTGGAAAAATGAAAGAAGTGACAAATAACTCTTAAGGTATTGGCTGGACAGTAGTGTTGCAAGAAAAAAGTTGGAGTGGAAAAGGAAGAATAGATAAACTGGATTACACATTATTTTATTGTGGTTCATCTGAGCCTGGACTACACAAGATAGGATTTATTATCGCAAAGGGAATAAAGAAGAGCCTAATAGAGTTGAACCCAGTAAATGAAGGATTGTGTAAAATAGACTTAAGGTCCAATTTCGAAATGTGACTACACTTTCTGTGCACGCATCTGTGGAGGAAAGGAAGAGTTGACAGGGAGGAGTTTTCGTGGTAGTTTGGAAGGCGAGTGTGGTGAAGGAGTTTATGGATACGTTGATGTTCTTGGGCGATTTTTGTGCTGGAGTGGCGGGGAGGTAAGTATTACAATAAGTACGTGTCGAGGTTGGTGCCTTGCATGGACAGTTTGTGCTTGGAGTTATTGGATTATTAAGGAGGAAAGTTTCTCGTATTTTATTGTTTTTATAACTGTGTAGAATTGCATTTTACGTTTACATTTGCTCGGTTAGTTCTTATTTACCATATTTTGTGAGATTTCTGTTGCTAAGCTTTTGCATTTGTTATTTCCTATTTATATTTTTGTAATCCTGGTGTTTCTCTCTGTGAATGCTCTGACTGTATTGGTTTTGTACCAGAATGTGATTATCTATATAACCAGAGCTGCTTCTGAGATGCTTAACTTGTACTTGTTTTGTTTTTATTGTATTGCTGTACTGACTTGAATAAATTTATAGCCAGAGGGTGCCGCTGATGACCGCTGCAGTTTTGCGCCACTCATCTTTGGAAGGTACTAAACCTAAATACCAAGTTTGGTATTATCTGTCTTTTCGTTTTTAAGTTATGCTGTTCGGACACACACAAGGACCTTTTTCTAAAAATGCTTTTTCTGGATTCAGGGACCGCAAAACGTGTGTTTCCGGTGAAATCTCGGTATCCAATTTTTTGGTGGAAGGAAACATCTTCCTTTCTTACTATGTACGTGGTAGAGAAATTAAGTATTTAAAAACTGGTACTTGAAGACTTAGTTTGAACCGTCACTAAACAAATAATAAAACTGGGCCACTTTTATCTGCGTGAGACACACAGTTGTTATGTCGAATCAGGGAGATTACAAACTTCAAAGTCAAACACACATGTTCGTTAAGCCTCGAAAATACTTTGTGCGTGTATAACACTAGTCTGCATGATATCGGATGACTGAACACTAATAAGTGATTCTGACTCACGTTTTAATGCTGATTTCTGAACTGCTTTTAGTTTATTATATATCACATACAGTTTTTTCACAATTTCACTTCAAAAACATAGAGATATAAAGATATTGCTTCCGCTACTACACATAAAATTGGACTTGATGAAGCAATCTGTAAGGGGTCTACCACAGGATGGACCCTGCTTCTGGTACCTTTCCAAGAAATTTTTCTTCATTACACAAGACAAATTAAAGGCTGGAATTTTTGTTGGTCCTCAAATAAGGAGATTTATGAAGGTTAAAGATTTTGAGAACACAATGAATGAGAGAGAAATAGAAGCATGGACCGCCTTCCGATCAGTTACTGAAAACTTCTTAGGCAATAACAAAGATCCTAATTACAAGGCCATTGTCGAAACAATGTTGGAAAATTTCAAGAAGATGGCTTGTAACATGAGTGTAAAGGTGCATTTAAATATTGACTACTTTCCAGAAAATCTGGGACATTATAGTGAAGAGCAGGGTGAACGTTTTCACCAAGATATTAAGGAAACGGAGAGGAGGTACCAGGGGAGATGGAATGAAACTATGATGGCCAACTACTGTTGGATGTTGAGGAAGGACAGTCATCTTCAAGGATCTGCAAGGAAGTCAAAGAAGAGAAAGTTTGAAAAAAAATAAATAAAATACTTTGGCTTCTTGTTTTGTTAAAATGTAGTCATTAAATAAATTAGGGGAGTTCTTAAGAGTATTCTTAAAATGTTTCTTGAATAAAAACTACGCTCTACGCTCATTAGTAAAATTGTCAAAACATTACTTATTTTGTTAAAAACCTGACGTGATAGAAAAAAAGAAGTTATTTCTGGAATCGGCATAAAAACTTGATTCAAGAACACCTACTTTTAAAAAATCATCTGACAAAAAGTTTGAAAATGGAGACTAGTGTAATTAACGTACAGACGAACAAACAAACTGTTTACCGTGATTGAAACTTAGAATGAACTCAATTATAAAAGCATGTATTATGTTTTCTGCTACGTAACTGGTAGGTAGAAGAAATGTTCCATGCTACCCAAAAATTTAGTGTGAAGATTTCACAAGAAATACTCAATTTGATGCTCCGTGAATAAAAGCTGTGTATGTGTCGGTGCCAGCCCTGGATCGCGTGACCTAAAAATCGGATGTGATACATTTACATGACTTTCTCTACCCTCTATCGTATATTAGTTGGAATACAAACTATTCTTATGAAATCTTATTTTTCTATCTACTAAATTTTAATCCAAATAAACCTTTGCATAAGTAATAGATACAAAGAGAACAGCGATAGTCAAATGTTTAAGTACTGGACGCCATATGCTGGCCTTAAAATTCCATACTGTTTCCATCAATCACGAGAAACAAATAAATGTTGAAAGACTAAGAGATTGGCCAGGAAATGAACAATTCGAACCTTTAATAATGTTTGTCTCAGAAACGGTTTATGCCACAAAAAACTTATTTGAAATAAATTGTGTGTTTTAAAGAGATCTACAGTAAGATTTTGTTCAGCACAAACGCTGTTTCCAGAATATTCAAGATACACATTTTATTGCTCATATATATGTTGCTTTAATTACGTTCCTTAGAGCTATTTTTCATAAAATCAAAAACGACTAAAAACGTTCTATGTAAAGGGTTGTTTGGTTTCGAGGATTTTAATGAAAACCTTTGTATCACATCTTTGAGGACGCTAAACCTAGTTACCAAGGTTGGTATTTATCCAACTTTTTGCTATGCGTTGTGATGTTCACAGACACACACTCACATACACACACGGACATTTTCCTAAAACTGCTTTTCGGGATACTGGGGCCTCAAAACATGTATTTCCGGTGCAATCTCCACATCGAATTTTTGGGTGGAATTTTCTACCTGTAGGTACACTGAGGTGCACAAAAACGTGTCTATATAATGAGCTGTGTTTTAAACTGCTTAGTAAAACTGCTCCTGCCTTTTCAATCCCTTACCTTCTTCTAGCGCCCAAGTTAATTGCGGTTTTCTCATAGACTTTTCCGCAATAGCGGATGTGCACCAGAGTCCAGGTTCCAATGTATTTATAGGTTATTATGGAAAACATAATAGTCAATTCAGTTTTGTTATTTGTTCTTCCGTAGAGTGGAAAGGTAGAAGCAGAATGAAAAAGTATGTAAATCCACATTGGGTATATTATCTCAGCGCTTTACTAGAAAAATTAGAGTCACATGAATAATTTCAGAGGATGCTGTCATGTCGGTATCTAGCTCAGATAGTGCAGCAGCGGTGCTTGAAGTCGAAGATCGTGGTTCGAACCGTTACTGTATTTGAATTTTAATTATCATTCTGCCATTCAATAGTAAATTCAGAGTTAGTATTATCTTAAATAAACCTTATTATCAGAGATTTGCAAGAAATGGAACATAAGGAAGTTTGCCAACCTTTTTTCAAGCAATGCGAAACTGCTGCTTTTGCGAATTTTTTGTAATGCTTTTTCGTTTTACGTGGTTCATTTCGTATAAATTCATGCTTTTTTGTAATATATAATACTTCAAAATGAATATGTCTATTTCTCTTGCTCCTTAGTGACCAATTATTATCAGAAGGGAATATCAATCATAAGAAGAAGAAGGAAGAAGAATAACTACCCCATAATGCCCTAACCTATTAAACGAGCTATACAGAGTAAAACACTTTTTATCTCTCCTGAAAACTTTATTTGTTAAACTCTTTTTCACATGTCCTTTAATTTTCTCTGTATCCCATTTTTGATGTTTTGTGCCATGCAGACTGCATTATGCATTTATAATCAAATACGCCACCTGGTTTGGTGTTGAGCGTTCCCGTTCATAGTATTTCTTTCACCAGTATTTGGAGGTACTCCATGGCTCCGGAGCCCTCGCCGCGCTATAACTTTGCTCATTAAGGGCAATAATTTTCGGTTTGTTGCCCATATCTTTGTTACTTTGAAATCACATACATAATAAAGAAAACTTTGTTTTCAAGCAATTTCATCCAACCACTCAACATAATGTTTGTCTTCCTTCTCTCCAGTTTCCTCGCTCCTGAGCCAGAAATCGATCTCTGTTCAATAGTTAGGATTTGAGTGCCAGATTTTTGACATTAAACCAATAATGGACGGACATATCTGGTGAGTGCTTAACGAGTGACTTCTAGCCGCTTATGAAAAATGCTTCCGTTTCTCACCCCTTTCATCGCTTTGTTCCAACTAATAAGAGACTAGCACAACCGTGTAGGTGGGGAACATAACTGATAAGGGGATTTTGCCAACATTAAATAAAGAAACATACTTCAGGAAACCAAAAGCATCTGTAGGTTTTTTTTTTTTTTTGCATCCGATTGCACGTGGTAGAGAATCTAATGTATTTTAATGTATTTTGATTATATAAGTAAAATTTAATTTAAAAGTCTGCACAAAAAAATTAAATTTTTTCATTTAGTCTCCCCTTGAAATGTCTAATTTTAGTGTCAGCTGTCTAAAATATAATTAAAAAACCTTCAATTAACAAACGTAAACAGAATTTTAACAGTAAAATACACAGAGGAATTGTTATGCATGAGTCCCCTAATTCTCCATTACATGCACCACCTCTTACTCCGGATACTGAAATGAAATAAGGTAAAATGACGTCGCCCTTTGTGAGCTGCAAGCTTCTTCCGCTGTCTGTGCGGTAACGGGGGGCGGGAGTGGATATTGAAGCTGCACGCAACACATGCTTCCCTAGAGCGCAATTTCCTGACGCCTTTCTCGTTCACATCAAATGCAGCTATGAGCTGTGATCAACCTGTTTCTTTGATCTACAGTGCAGAGAATCATAAAATGCTGTCACCGAAATGAAATCTATACTGGGTTGTACCGTCGAGAGCTCGGCTTATTTTAAAATCATAAAGGTTTTCGCACTCTATTCACTTCCTTTCCAGTATAAGTAGGTTTTAGTACCATTATTATATTTAAAAATGTTATTGTATTAACGTGACTTTACACACTATTGTATATTTTTACATAGCTTCTGCAAACTATTAGTAAAAATGCTTATTTCTTCCTCTAATAGGTATTCCTCCCAAATTCGATACCGAGATTTCTTATAAAATGCATGTTTTAAGGTCCCTGAACCCCACAAAGCATTTAATAAAAAAGGTCCGAGTGTGTGGTTGAACAGTATAACTCAAAAATAAATTCGTTGAAATACCAAACTTGGTATTTAAGTTCAGCATTCTCCTAAGATGCGACATGGAGGTCTTCAAAAAATCCTCCCCACCCCAAAACTACCCTTTCTGAGACACTATTTAATCAAAGTGTGGCGGTCAACAAAGAGCTTTTCGATCATTCAGAGCCTAGAACATAATATTATAGTGTACCTGGCTCAATTACTTATTATACTGCAGAGGAATGGATCGAAACCAAGAAGTGTTTTTGTATCCAGCATGACATGTGAACCACCAGCAGATTGGTGGAGGCAGTTTCAGGCTGTCGTTTTGTCTGACATTGCGTCCTCGCCCCTGGTACAGAGCAAAAATGGAGAAGTTGTAAAAAATCCTTATAAGGCTGAGATTAATATACGAGGGGTGATCAGAAACTACGGTTGTAAAGCCTGCAGTGAAGCGTGTCCATTTTATTTCACACAACCAATACAGTCAACTGATAGCAACACATTAGGTTATTTTTCGACATAGTCTTCATATCGGTAGTCACTTGACACTTCCTGGGATAAGTTTGAATATTCCCTCCTGGTAAAAATCCCGTACTTGCGTGTTCAGGCCCCGTTGTCCCAAAGTGTTTCACTTTCTTGTCTGAAGCGAGGTGCTCCTAGGTGTTCTATTAAGTGAGCAAATAGATGAAAGTCGCTAGGAGTTAGGTCCGGGCTGTAGGGAGAGGGTCCCTAGCAAAACTGCTTCAACAGCATGGTGGTCTTCTCAGCAGATGGCGTCACCTTAAACTTCTTTGTATTTGGAGAGGAGGGGTATTTCCACTACTCTGACGACCGCTTACTGCTGGGTGTATAGTGAATGTTTCCTCGCCCGTGCCATTGTGGTGAAGAAAACTGTTCCCTTTCGTGGAGAAGCGTTGCAAAAGTGCAGATTTTCCCCCATGAGTTTTTCATTGTGTTGGTTGTTTGACAGATTTCGTGGAACTCATCGGGAACAAACTTTCCGGTACTGAAATATACAGTGAACAAGGCGTAACGCTTCCGAATGACATCCCCAGTTCTACCGTCATATGCCATAACATTATCTGTTGTCCTGAATCAGTTCCTCCACGCGAGCTGTGTTCAAGTCTGTTGAAGCCGTGCTGGGTCGACCACTGCGATCCTCGTCGGTGACGTTTTCTCTGCAGGCCGCAAACTTAGGACACCATTCTGCGACATTACAGTCTCTCCGTAAACCTCTACCAGCTGTCGGTGAATTTCAGCCACGGTTACATGTTTCGCCAACAGAAATTGAATAACGGAGTAAATTTCCTCGTGATACCAGTTTTCCAAACATCGCCATTTGCGTTTAACTACAACTAGCGCTGTAGCTGGCGGGTGACTGAAACTCTGCACAGTTGTCAACCGCACGTATTATAGTTTCAGCACTATTAATCTCTCTATAACTGACGAAATTTCAGGAATATCGACATTGTAAGCTTAGTTTCTGATCACCGCTCCTATTTTCCATCAAGCTACGTAAACCTATATTGATAAATTTTATGAGTTATGTTACTCGGACTTCGTCTTTGACAGTTATTGGTCTAATACTGTATCGTAACATGTCACAATATTAACATCGTAAATGATTGTTAAAATTTGGGTAATTTGCATTGATACAACCTTCAATCCTATGTAATAACTGCTAAATCCTCTGGTGAGTCACCACTCAATGAATCTGTAACATGTTGAAAAGCAATAACTCAAAGACCTGTGTTTCCAGTTGTATTTATTATGGCAGGTTCCCTGTGATAAACCTTTACACCATGCATAGTTTATTCATAAAATTGCATCTTATGAACATAAGCAAGTTTGTTTTCATTGGAAGTGACATTTTAGTCAGGCAGCTGAAAATGTGAAATAGCATCTGCTGCATAATAGTTATGATTATGAACAAGTTCATACAACTGCAATAATAATAATACATTTAATATAATGAAGCAGCGAGTATTTCCATGTCATATAATAAGAGCGCTTGCAAGTCTGTATGCTGGAACAGCCATAAAGATAAAATTAGAAACAGGCAGTCTACTGCCAATATAGAGAAAAATGAAGTAATGAGACAAGGGTGTCCTTTATCACCGTCTTTGTTTAACTTACATATTGACGACGTCAAAAGAAAATGGCAATACATGTTATTAAATAATTTTAAGAGTTGATAATATTAGTAAATCATATACACTACTTTTTGCAGATAACCAGGTAGTGATAGCAGCGGACGAGTACAGATTACAAAGAGCGATTCTTCAATTAGAAAAAAATTGCTGCTGAATACAGCCTACAAATATCCCTAAGTAAAACTAAAGTAATGGCATTCCATGGAAAGGATCCAACAAGAGCCAGAATAGCAGTTAATAACCTTTTAATAGAAAAAGTAATTGATTTTAATAATTTAAGAGTTTTCTTCGGCAATGACAGGATAAAAGACATTAACAGAATGTTAAATTTGTTCCAAAATACGTGGTACAATTAGGAGAACATTAGCAAAGAAGGCCAATAGAGAAACCCTCCAAGTGTTGTAACGTATTAGCTCTACCTGTTCTTTTTTTTTTGTGTACGGCTCGGAATGTTATCAAAAACAAAGCGATCTCTGATTACACTTCCCTTTGTAGTACTTACACCCTCCAGGACATACAAGTCAATGCCTGTGGTCAGATGCCTGTCGGGGAGCTGAGGGTCTATGGATCAGAGAGTGACAACCAGGGTAGGGGTCAGCGTGAAGTTTATCGCGTGAAGTTTACGGTGTGCATAATCGTCCCTGCGAGAGAACGATTCGCCATTTGATGATAAATTAGAATGAAGTGGTTCTGTCAGCGATCAAAGAACCCCTGTACGTAATCGACGTAAGCGCTCCAACGAACACATAGGGGCCGTTCGTGAGAGCGTACGCGAAAACGGAAACAAATCAATTGCTTGTCAAGCGCAAGAATTGGGGCTTTCGCCGGTCACAACTTGGCGAATTCTGCATCTGGACTTGAAGTTTCGAGCTTACAAAATGGTGATAGCTCAAGAACTAAAGCCCAAAGACCATAGGTTGCGTAGTTGTATTCGCTGACTGGGCTATGGAGCAATTGGAAGCTGACCCGGATATTTATCGAAAAATCATCTTCAGCGACGAAGCCCACTTTTGGATGGATGGTTGTGTTAAAAAACGAAATTGCCGCTATTGGAGCAATCACAATCCAATGCACATTCAAGAACGACCACTTCATCCCCAAAAGGTTACTGTGTGGTGTGGATTTTGGTATGGTGGAATAATTGGTCCATATGTTTTCCAAGATGAAGATGGAGAAGCTCTAACTGTCAATGGAGAAAGATACCGGGCTCTTATAAGGGATTATTTTTGGCCTCAATTGGACGGTATAGATCTTAGAAACATCTGGTTCCAGCAAGATGGCGCCACATGTCATACTGCTCTCGAAAGAATCGATCTTTTGAAGGAGAAGTTCAGAGGTTTCATCATTTCACGTAGTGGTGATGTTAACTGTCCTCCGAGGTCATGTGATTTAACGCCGTTGGATTACTTCTTGTGGGGTTATGTTAAATCTCGAGTTTATGTCAACAAGCCAGAAACAGTAAATGATCTTATGAATAACATCACGCGTTTTATTCGTGAAGTCGCGGCGGTCACTTAACTGATTTTCTCTTCCACACGTAATGACGTTAATTATGTTCCCTAAATACAAAAACAAATAAACCTCTATCATTTATAGAACATGTTTTATTTAAGTTCAAAGATAGGACAGTCTTGTTGAAGGACCCTATATTTGGCTCAATAAGGTAATACGTCATACTAGTTGCGCAAGCGCAGAAGCTCCTTAAAAGATGCACAAGTGGTGCTAGTGACCTATCTGCCAGATTTCATCGAGTTTAGAGGAGCAACACGGTGGATTGATACACCGTAGACTGTAAATTATCTCAAACTTTAATAGCTTTAAAATAATAAATGAATCCTCAAGATGTCAAAAGTTAGGGTGTTTAGATGTTCTTGTTTCTTATGCAGCAGCCTTCACTGTGTATTTCTCTAAACCACAGTTTAATGCAAACTCAATACACGCATAAACGGTTATGCTGATGAGAAAACAGTAAATAAAATGGGCCTCATTATTTTTCGTCTTTAAGTACTACGAAGGAACGTTGAGTGACGTAGATGGAAGAAGCAATTCTGAGGAGAACGAAACGGGCCGTTGGGATAAAGCAGTGATGCTTATGATAATGGCTCTGCCGTGCGCTTCAGAAAATAATGGCATCGTTCACATACTTTCTTCATTATATTCTAACCGCTTCAACGTCTTAATCTGAGTCTGTGTAAATGTTTTCGCCTATCACGAGTTGATACTGAAACTGAAATTTAAGATTCATATTACATTTTTGTAAGATAGCAAAGAGAACTTAATAAAATGTTTTCTTTAATAAGTAATACGTAAGTTTTGCATGCTACTTGACTATAAACAGTTGACACAAAGAAAGAATTAAATGAATGTTCCCTAATTAATATTACTGTTAAATGGGAAAGTACAAGTACTCAATGACAGAATAATAAAATCTGATGTGCTGTATTCACATGACCTTCTCTATCCAGTTTTCTACAAACTATTCTTATAAAAGATTATTCGTCTTTCTACTTGTAAATCGAGGGAAACTTTGATTATAAATTTACACATTTCGTTTTAGCTACACAAATGATACCGTGAGCTAAAACAACAGCAGATGTTTAAAAAGCGCGTCGTTATGCAATGACTTTGAAATAGCATGCTCTTTGCATGACTATGAGAGAAAACGAATAGCCACTTACCACTTGGAAATGGTTAGAAGTTTTTGAAAATTCTAAGCAATAACAAAAACTTTCTCGGAAATAGTTAACCTCACAAAAAGTTTTATTACACACAAATTGTGCCACTTGTGCGGTGTATAATTATACAACAGTTCAGAAAGAAGTAATCTTCAAAGACTATTCTCAGAAAGTTGGATGTCTATTTGTCTTACAAATACCTTAATCAAAATCGTTACAGTAATTTCTGTAAAATAAAAATAAAAAAGGGGAAAAAACCCATATAAAGGGTACTTGGTGTGGGGGGATTTACCTGCTAATTCTTGTGCGGCATCTCTGGAAGTTACTGAACTCAAATGCCAAGTTTGGTATTTATTTGACGTTTAGTTTCTGAGTTATGCTGGTTATATACACACCATATGTCGTGCTGACTTCTTTCTAAAAATACTTTTTATTCAGAGGTACTCAAATCCTGTATTTCCAGTGAATCTTCGTATCGAATTTGTGAGTGATATGCAATACTCCCTCTAATTACTGTAGATAAGTAGTAGAGAAAGTAAATACCACAAACATTGTTTGCCATTAAACGATTGCATTGGAAAGGACTGCAGGATCTGCGTGAGTAACCGAAGCATTCATGCTTTAGTGTTATTCAGAACACCACACACGTAATCTAGAACTGTCATAAATTTTACTTTTGTTCATTGAAAATGGCAATGTATTTATTATTATTATTATTATTATTATTATTATTATTATTATTGCTGTTTTTGTTGTGTCGTGCATCTGGTTTTTCCCCACCCACTCCGCGATTCCAAACAAAGGCGAGTTGCCTAATCTGGAGTTTTCTTTTTAAATAAAGATCGAACAAATGCTAAACATTATATTTAAGTTGAGCACCTTTTAAAGAGCAAGAAGAAGATTCTTATGAAGTTCAAAAAAGCGTTCACATGGTAAAATGTACTTTGTTTTTTCTAGGTTCTCAATAAATACTATAACAATTCTGAATTTGAAGTTCTCCTCAATGTCATAGAATATTATATTGGTAGAAAAACCATAAGAGGGAGACAAGCACTTCCTATGATAGTGTACATGTAAGATGGCTGACCCAGAAGTTCCCGACCTAAAAAAGAAAAGACAAAAATGTTGGGAAAAACATCTTTATTTCTCTACATAGTCTCCTTTCAGCTCGATACGCTTTGTTCAATAGCTTCGATACCCTGTTTATAGTGAGAACCGTCGAGTTCTGAAAAATAGCCATCAACTGCAAACTCTACCTCTTAATTGTTGGCATATCTTTTACAATCAAGCCATTTCTTCAACTTTGGAAATAGAAAATAATCAGAAGGCCTCAGTATGGCGAATAGGGTGCATGAGGAAGCAATTCGAACTTTAACTCATTGATTTTGGCCATAGCAATAATGTAAGTGTGAACTGGTGCATTGTCTTGATGAAACAGAACTTTCTTTTTCGCTAAATGCGGTCTCTTTGCTTGATTTCATCATTCAAACGCTGCAATAAGTTTGCGTAATACTCACCATTGATTGTTTTTCCTTTTTGAAGACAATCAATGAAGATTATTCCACGCGCATCCAAAAAAAAAAAAAAGCTAACGCCATGACCTTGTCTGCAGATGGAACTATCTTAGCCTTATTTGGAACCGATTCTCCCCTTTTAATCCACTGTATTGACTGTTCTTTCGTCTCAGGTGTGAAGTGATAGACCCATGTTTCATCCATGGTTATGAATCGACGCAAAATCTCAGCTTTATTGCAGCGAAACATCTTCAAACACTCGACTGAAACATTCTCACGACCCTGCTTTTGTTCCATTGTGAGTAAAAGCGGCACCCATCATGCGCACAGCTTTCTCAACTCTAAATTTTCAGTTGGTGTACGGTGTAAAGCACTTTTTAAATACGATGGCTTCTAGCTGGCGCACTTTTTAAATACGATGGCTTCTAGCTGGCGCACTTTTTATGAATTTTCTTCACAATTTCTGGCGTGGTCACCTCATTTGGTCGACCACTGCGATGTTCGTTTTGGCAGCTCGTACGGCCTCACTAAAACTCTGCCACCCAATATTTTACTGTTGTAAATGAAGGAGCATACTCTCCCAGAGTAGAATTTAGCTCAGCTTTAATATTAGTTGGACTAACACCTTTCAAATGAAAGTATTGTATCACATAACGATTGTCAGTTTTATCCATGTTTACAAAATTTGCTGAGAGAGTTCACTATTAATGACTGTCAAACAACTACTAAACAATGTAACATCGTCAAACTTCAAACATAAGCTTTATAAGGGTGTTACTTTCTATCATAGTCATTTTTTGAAACAACAACCGCTATGTATACCTCAGGTCAGGACTGCCGTCTTCTGGGACTGCCCTCGTACTTACTGTTAAAAGTTTAGCTATACACAAAAACTTAGTACGCAAAGGTATATCTATTTAGAACACTCAATTTTGAAGGTTCTTTGCTACGTTATTTGCACCACGCTTTGGGCGCCAATTGAAGTAGGTCGTATTGAAGGAGTTGTATTATATTTCAACTGTTGGGGAGCCGAAGTTGTAGTAGTTGCAACCGCACCTATAGTAAACCGTTTCCGGTAGTCTTCGCCCCAAATGTATTTTCAGTTGGCCTTTGCCCCAAGTTTAAAAAATATTAACTTTGTAATTTCACTGTTTCTTTAAGTATTAAATATTTATGTTTGCCTCGGCTGCGTCAGTATTTGTTAGAGACACTATCTCTTGGCAGGGTTTTGGTACGACTAAGAATGTAGGCTTACACATATTATAATTTTTACTTCACTCCTTTTATTAATACTTGATACGTTTTAAATAACACTTCACTGATATAAAGAGAGAACTGTGAGATGTTTTTATTAAATACTTGCACTTTTAATACGTAAACAATTTTGTTTTGTCGCAGTAATCTGTTAGTGTTATCTTATTTGCTGAGCGCCTGTTATTGTTTTGTTATTTTGAATTTTGGGTTCTTTGTCCTCCGGCTAGATATTTTACTCAGTCGAGCAAATATCTCTAAGCAGGGCGGGTAAACGGAAAGGAGTTGTTACTAAAGGATAACACTGATAAAAGAATTTATTTTCACACTTTTATTGCCGTCACACTTAATTAATTTCACATTTAATCTTGATACATGCATGACTGAAACTGTTATATTTCCGAATGTAATTACTGTCGTAATAGTTGTCGCGTACCTACTTCACATTTTGTAACTAACTTTACGACGCGAGAGATTCTGTAGAACTGCGTATTGTGTACCTCGCGAGAGATTGCTGAGAACTGCGTGATGTATACCTCGTGAATGATTCTGTAGAACTGCACGATACTTGCTTTTGGCTCAAGAATTTATACTCCCTCACCCCGATATGCCTAAACATTATAATAGAGATGCTATTGATTACTAAATCGCGCTAACATTAGCGTCTGTTTTATAAGGCAATCACAATTAATAATACGTATGCTTTAGGGAAGATATTCTCTCCATTTCTAAAGAAAGGCACGCTATCCTGAGATCATTTGTTTGTCTCTTCTAAATGATAAACAACTCACCCCATCGCTTCATTGTTACTCACTCCTATTGTCAATTTCAGTGAGGCCGTGTAAACTTATTTCCTAACAATGCTTGTAGCTAACAAACATCTAAAATCATTGTCATACAATAATGTTAATTTACACTACAATCACTCTGGCTTTCACAGTGTTGTGATATAAAATACTGCCTCAGTTTCACTCAAAATACGTATAAAATATCTCGAGAACGCATCACACATCCGGTTACAATCACTGTCTGCAGGCAACTGACTTCTAGATTTCTACATTTTGCTATATTTGAGTTTCTGATTGGCTAATCCTACTCCAATAGAATGTGTTCATCTAACTAAAGCTTTTTTCTGGTTGTTGATCGGCTATTTTATAAACTGTCACAAAATTTACATTATTGTTGCTCCAATATTGACTAGTAGCATTATTAAACGTTCTTACTCATTATTGCCTCAAAGTTACCTCATTGTTACCTCATTGTTAGCAACGTTTAACTTATTATTCTCATAGCGCCTAGATCATTAAATTACCGAATACATTCACATAACATTATTGAACATGTATACAATAATATAAGCATATGCAATGACTCTTATATACATTTTACAAATTATTACATACACATTTTGCTTCAAGGCGGGCTGTTATTAATTTACATATATAATTAAACAAATTATTTAAGTTTTAAAAATAATTTCTCAATTTATTTCAAATAACATTTTTGTGGCATAATTGATTTGCGAGATATCCGCTATTAGTGGGTGAAGTTTTTTAATACTTTTTCATTCTTTTATATCCTGTTGATTTTCAGTTGTTTTTCGCGATTTCATGGTAACAGTATGAAGTTTTAAGAGCCAGCATAAGCAGTCACTTCTTTAACATTTTATTATCACTTTCCCTTTGTACCCTAACAAAATGTGTAATGTAGCTATTTCTGAAAATTATTATCGCGATTAAAATTAAGTAGATGCAAAAAGAAACTTTCGTAAGAAGAGGGTAGAGAAAGTCATGTGAATGTAACGAATAGAATTATTTTTTATCGAATGCAATATATTGTCTACCTACTAGGTATGTGGTGGAGAAAGTAAAAGATCCCTTTAAACATTTTGCTGCAGCAAAGCTGTCCTTCAGCCAGTGTAGGAAGACTAAGGAAAAGTTGAGAGCAGATGGCACAGTTCGATGTACCGATACCTTCAGTGTGTAGTTCCCCGGATGTTGCTATCGACCTGTAGGGGAGAACAGTCACAGAACATGATAATTCGGAAATGGCAAGGAGCACGGCAACAGAGATGTACTTCTAAATTAATTATTTGCCGAGGTGGAACAGAAATGGATGAGTTCTGCCAGTACAAATATAATCAAGCACTGAACTTCGACTCTCTCATGCGGTTTCCTGTGGCGTCACCTAAAGAAAATTGCAACAGCTAATACGTCACATGTTGGGTCTATAAGGTGTTGAAAATGAAGTGGCACCTAAAGTGTTCATTACAAATGTTAATTAAAATAATCATAAATAAACACTCATAAACATTGGTATTCGGAATCATAAAATAATATCAATAACAAAGCAAATGTAGCTGTGGTGTTACCCACTTGCTACAAGCCCAAGTTCAAATTTTGATTCTGCCAAGTTACATGGCTCATTTTCTTTCTTAATTTTGGGATACATTTCGAATAGGTTTAGCGCTTGATCCGGGAATTTTTAAGCTCCTCTGTTAACTAGTGCACCAGCTGCTCCAGTGGTAAGCTATGAGATCTTTCTCTCAGGGTATTGACTGGTAAATGTATTCTAAGTTGATATTTGAGCTTTTGAGGAGAGTTGACGACTGTTTGAAGAGAAGGAATGAAACTGATTATGAATCTAGCACTCGAAGTTGTAACAGCTGAATTATTATACCTGCTAACTTTGTGGAACGAAAGTTATGGTTTGAAATAGCTGTTTCCACAATCAAATAAACTAGTAGCATAACCTGCCGTGAATCGCTAAAATGCTTATCGGCGAGACCTCTCGCAATGACCGCGAAATTTTACTCACACAAGCGCGTCACTAGGTGCATAAATATCACACAAGCAGTACGTACCGGTGACGGTACCAGAACAAGAAATGTATGCACAACTGTGTGCATAAACGAATGTACCAGTACCGGTACCAACGCCAGAGTAACACTCTGATCTAAAGTTTACGTCTTTATTATTTTCAGCTCCTTCTACATATTATTCCCCCTTCCAATTTACATGTTGCCCGAGCCAATATCAAACTCCCTTCATGTGCGTCTCTGACTGTTGTTAACCCATCATTTAATTTGTTTCAGAATTTATTTTGCATAATTGGCCTATGTGACTGCAAACTTATTGAAGGTATAACCTAACTGAATTCCCAGAATCTTTAAGCTAATGCGTTAGCCACCTCGGTTGATATTAATGACTTTCACTAACGTGACTTCCTAATTACCTCAAACTTTCCAGATAAACATTTAAATTCAAGCTTATTGCATTATACACTGATTTAATATAAGGAAATTATTTATTGCAATTATTTCTCTATCTTAGCGTTATTTCTTTATTTAATTATATATATATATATATATATATATTTCCGTCGATGTTTACGGTATCACGATTGAACTCTCCAAACTCATTTTTGCATCCATCTTCCATTAATCCTGTATCATGACATATCCGGAGACCGGTGTTAGAGAGAGAGAGAGAGAGAGAGATCTTGTGATACATTCCATGACTTTCTCTGCCATTATCCTTTATTTTATGTAACTTCATACACTATTCTTATGAAAGCCTATGTTTGTATCTACTTCATGTTAATTAGAATAAACCTTTACTGGTATAGCTTCATTACAGATTTCATTGTAGGTATAAGAGGAATAGGGGAAGAAAATCAATAGCCAGATGTTTTAAAGCGTGTCAGTGTATGCTAACCTTGAAATTCTCATACATTCCTCGTGAATCGCGAGCAACAATGCTGAGCGAAGTTCTACCAGGACAAGAGTCGGAGCCCAAGACCCCCTTCTATACCCAGGGTCCAGCGCCAACCGAGTGGCTCTCCAAACCGTGGGGGGTTTCCCGTGAGACCAATATCTGGTTTCCTAAAAAGGCCCCCCGCTTATGCAGAGATGGAAGTGGATACGTACATTTTTTGGTCGGGTGAACCATATCCGAGATATTTCCTGTTATTTGTTTGAACTTCCCAATATTTATACTTTTTCCCAAATGAGAATTCGTTATTCCTTTTATATATCCTGCACATGCAAAGAGAATGGAGTACTCCATATAGCAACCAGCTCTTAAAAGATTTCACTATCGCATAAAGCCTACCATATTCCCATTACATCTACAGGAAAATTAGTACATTTCTGCAAATGTTTATCTCAATAAATATGAAGTAGATGGAGAATAAGCGCCTGTAAAAATAGTTTGTATAAGAGTAGAGAAAGTCATGCGAGTGCAAGGCATCAGTTTTTTTTCTTTTAAAGCGTAGTTTGGGAGGGGGGCGAGTTGAAAATCTTCAAGTGGCATCTCTGCAAAAATTGGTATTTATCCGGCATTTCGTTTTGAGGTATGCAATTCAAAGACACGCATACATAGGCCGTGCTAAAAATCTTACATGAACTTTCTACTCATCCTTTGTTTATACAACTTCTACAACTGTGTTTTACTAAAATTTATTTTCCCATCCACTTACTCTTAGAACAGATAAACTTATGCAGAAGTAGCTTCTTTACACATTTCGTTGTAGGCACTTGGGTAGGAAGAAACCGAATAGCTAGTCAGATGTTTAAAAACGGTCGGTATACGCTGAACTTCAAAGGTGCTGATTATCTCGCGAAAAACATCTGAATAGTATTAGCACTCTACAAAAATACAAAAGTATTGAAAAATTCAATTGAGTAACGATGGAAATTGCTAATATAATAGGAAATTGTACATAAATTGTGCGTTTGTTAAGGGTATGTAAATTGTGTTTAGTTCTTATGATTTACCACTCATGCAAAAATATAAAAGCTTCATACGAGGAAACAGGACTTCACATGATACGCACAGAAAATTGAAGATATGTATTTTATTAAGCATGTAAATGTTTTAAACATATCTGGACATTAACATTTTGGGTGGAATACAATACTTACTTTACGTATTCGCCAGTAGAAAAATTAAAATTTGAATACTACAATACATCAGATTGGAAAACGAGGTGAATTTTATTGAATATCAAAAAACTATTATAATAGGTGAAAAAGGAAATTGGTACGGTGTAAATGGTAGAAAGCGTAGTTTTATTAACTAATGATATATTAATGGTAGATTATGATATAAGGGGTAAAAGTAGGGTTTTATTTTGCAAGTTTCGCAATCCTAAGAGCAAAATAAAAGTTTAAACACGTGTGGCATATACGAGATAATTTATGAACAATATTTCTTTCTTCAATTATTCTGTTTGAAATTCACTCAATGCCCCAATTGTAGCACCAAATTAAGCAAAATGTTCTGGAGTTTCGATTGTCTGTCACTACATGTGCAGATGTTCATGTTTTATTCGTAATTGTTATTTTTATTGTTCGGCAACTGTTTTTGAGATTTCGTTCTAGTCAACGTGAAAATGGAGTACACATTAAATGAACGACTCTTCCTTGTAAAGCAATAATGGATTACGAATTAAATTACTCCTACTCAAAGGGCATACCAGAGGGAATTTGGTGTTCGGAATCCTCCCCAAAGAAACACAATACTGGGACTGGTAAACAAATTGGAAACAACTGGATCTCTGGTGAGTGAAAAAGGCAAAACTCGCTAATCTAGGCTTCCCACGGTTGTAGTTGACGTAAGAGCACGACTGGATCAGTCACCCAAAAAGTCATTAAGACGTTTGTCGCAGGAGACATGGTACAGCTACTCAATGTGTCAGAGAGGTGAAAAGTGCAGGATTAAGGCCGTATAGGTTTACGGTTGTCCATCAGTTTCAGGAACCAGATAAGGATAGACGACTGAATAAGCAATTAATGCTTTTATATCTACTTGACGTAAGCATACTAAACTAACTAAAAATATTTTTTTCAAAAAGACAGATAGAAACTTTTTAATTTTTTTTTAACTTTTAACTTTAAAAAACATTAAATAAAACAATGGGATTGTCGTTGGTTTCAGGCGTTCATTGTGCAAAATCCTGCCATATTGTCCATCACATGGTTCACAGATGAAGCATTGTTCCATTTATCCGGCTATGTGAACTCACAAATGCACCAGGTTAAAATGGTAGTTTGGTGCGCAATATCCGCACAGATCGGGACCAACCTTTTTTGAAAAAATGTGAACACTGCAGAGTACTGACGGATTTTCATAGAGTTTGCAACTAGACGATGTAGAGCTGAGTCAAGGATATTTTCAGCAGGACGGCGCTACATGCCATACATCAAATGAATCCATGGCAGTAACTACCAGTTTCTTTGACGACCGGATAGTTTTCAAGAACCTGTGACCACCAAGATCTCCGCATTTGACATCGCCGGACTTCGTTCTATGGGGTTACTTAAAAATACAGGGTTTATGCCACACGTCCCCAGATATTGGTCAATCTGAAGCACAACATTACACAGGAGATTCAGGCTATTGAATTCAGAGTCCTTCAACGAGTGGCCAGTAACATCGATCGACGTGTTGAGTTGTGCCTTATGCAGGATGGAGAAGATTTTCAACATTTGCTATACAGGTAAACAATCTCCCAAAATTCCTCTACATTTCAGGTATAATAAGTTGTCGCTAGCCTAACTTGTTTTGAAACATTGAAAGAAAGAAATGTGTCACTTCTTCATAAATCACCCTGCACTATTTTTAGAGAGCGCTCGAATTTTTAATATATCAATAATAATAATAATAATAATAATAATAATAATAATAATTAATATATTAATTCCTGAAACTAACGTATTAGACGTTAAGAACAAGAACAAAAACAAGAGAAATGTTAAAAATCCGATATGTCAGATATTTGATGTTTTGCTGATTTGCTGACAGCCATTTTCAGTGAAATTGTGTTCAACAAAACATGTTTTACCTTACAACAGGCAAATGCCATATCATATTGCTTTCTGCATTTTTGGGCAAGTGCTTTCTGCTGCTTCTGAATTCATAATTTCCTCCATTAATCTTTATGTAGGTTAGATAAAAGAGTAACGTTTTATAGCAAAGAAGGCTGCCAATATAATGTATAGATTAACTGTAAAACGAATTGCGAGAAATTGGAGTATGACGATTTGTATTATGAACAGATAATGCGAGAAATTAATCATGTGAAACGACATAAGGAAAGTAAAACCTAATCAAACCAAGTCGAGCTATTAAACATGTGCAAATGCGAAACGAAATTGCCTAGTGTGATAATCTAAAGCTTTTAGCTCGTGTGCGCTGTGTTAGAAGTTCTACTTTTGGAACTTGTTGTCTAAAAATGTTTGCTAGACATACATGTGTAGTTATTATGCTTTGCTAGATGACTGAATATTGCTTAGGTGAACAGCCTAGACCGGAGCGAAGAAACATTACTAATAACAATAGCTTATTAAAAGGTTTTGGGTTCAATACATAACGCCATCTTCCTTGTACGAGTTCTGAGGAAAATTCCCTTACCGAGGCTTGTAGGCAAAAGAAGTTTGTGCCAGCCTGTTTCAGACGTTAAAACACAAGGATTTCTTTCTCTTGAACATCTCTCCAGGCGAACAGCGAGGACAGAGTAGTTTTTCGCGTTGTGTCTGTTAGTGACAGCGCGGTGGCCGCATCTTATTCACAGCGGGCCCATTAAAATTTCACCAGAATATTCTGACACGCCGTGCAGTAATCCTCTCCAGGAAAGAAAGCTTTTCGTATCTCCTTTGAGGATATAAACATGCCGCAAAGAACCAGCCAGTGTGGCTGAATACGGGAACAGCACAACCTCATGCTAAAGGATCTCAAAATGAATATACACATCCAAACACGTTTTTGTGTGCATTAAATACCGAACAGTAACATTAGGGGCAGAAAACAAAGCAGGTTTATGGTGGCTTATAGAGCAAGAGGGCTCCGCGGTAATGCGAGAGGTTCGCATTCGGGAGGTTCCGGGTTCTATCGAGCCGGCTATTCTAACATGGATTTTTGTTTGTTTCCCTCGGTCTGTAATCGAATGCTGAGATGGTTCCTCTTCTACTGCAAATTTTCCACTATTTCTTTTCATCTTTTTAGGCTCATAGGAACAGGCGACGGCTTTCAGGCGTTGCGGCAGGACGGCTAATTGTGGACTTTGGGAAGGTGTCTCCCGGGCGTTTGTTTGGTCTGTTGGGGCCCCCTACCTAGGCACGCAACTGAGCGGGATGGCTCAGCGGTTTCATCTGTGGCCCGCATTCGGCAGGCTCCGGGATTGATCCAAGGCGACATTCCACTCTGGCCCAAGGGTTTTTCGTTTCCCCGGGTCGCCAGTGAATGCGACTCTCCTCCTAATTTCCTGTACTACCCATCAACTTCCTTGTCACTGTTTCAGGGTTTTAGGAGCAGGCGACGGTGTTCGGCGGGTTGCAGCTGGGCGGTGGCTTGCGCTCTGTAAAAGTTTTTTCCCTGGCGTTGTCCCACTCAGTTAGGTCTCTCCTTAGAATGGGGCTCCACTCCGGGGGATCCTGGAGTTTGGAGGCTTCCTGGGGGGGAACGTGCGGCGGCGGATGCTTCTATCTGGAAACGTTAGGGACTCCGTCCACGCTTGCTCACGTCGGCATCCGGATCTGGTCGCCCTTCAGGTCTCTCCCCTGACCCTTCCCTCGCAGGGGTCACGTTGGAAGTAAAAAGCCCGACTGGCCTGTGTACGGTGCTCTGCCCCGATTCAGAGGGCCCCACCTTTACCTTTACCTGGGCGCGTATCTGCGCCGCAGGGACCTCCAGCGGGCACGGGGCTAATGTGTGGCGATCCAGCTCCAGGATATGCTCCATCTGGAATCGTTGGGCCCTGTCGTAGCTAATGCACATCGTCGTCCGGATCTGGTTGCCCTCCGGAACTCCTCTCATCATTCTCTCCAAGGAGTCGTGTTATAGGCTACCAGGACCACTGTGGCCTACCTGCGGTGCTGTGCTCCATTTGCTGGAGGCGTCTGCATATGTGTACTCCTATTCCCTTGGTGAAATAGCTGAAAACAGAAGCCACATTGAACAAGTTAAAATAATACATGTTTATATATCATTAAAGTGATTAAATAGCAATAACATTCCATTTCTATAGACAGGAACAATTGTTAACCACACTTCAGTATGCAACCAAGACCTCTGGTTGAGAATCCAAAATGCTAACCATTCTGACACAGTGGCACTTATACACAGTTTAATTTTTTTTCAGTGCAAAGGTAAACGCATTTTTCAGCAGCGCTCTTATGAGTAGTTTATTAGGGACTGAAGTATTACAAAATTCCAATTACTCCTAAGAAAATAGATAATAAAATAAAATTCAGAGCTCCAGTCACACAAGTCTTCTTTCATTATAAAAATGCCAGTTACTGAAATAATATTCTCAGTTCATGAGAAAAAATACAAACATTCATTTTCGGGTGTAAATATATTGTGTTGTAAAATATAATGAAGCGTAAGTTACAGAAAGGAAAATAAAATATCTGTTCTGCTTGATGACTAATTTAAATAAAGGTTTCACGCCACTGAGTGCTGCCAGTTTCCACACAATGGCGAGGGTGCATTATTTATTTAGTCTGAATAAATAAAAAGAATAATGACGTTTTATAAACGCGCTTGAATTTAAAAAATCTTATGTATTGCATTAACATGACTTTCGCTACCCACTATTGTTTATTATTGGGTATGCACTATTATAACGTTTATTTGTTTATTTACTGCATTTTAATCGAGATAAGCATTTGCAGTAATAGCTACATTACACATTTATAGATACAAATAGAACAGCAATAGTTAAATGTTTACGAACTGGACGCTATCTGCTGCCCATAAAATGCCATACTCTTTCCATGCAATCGTGAGAAAGAACTGAAAATCGACAGGACTTGAAAATGACAAAAGTATTGAACAACTTGAACCATTAGCAACGAATATCTCAGAAGTGGCTTATACAATAAAAATTGTTTGAAATGAATTTTGTGTGTTAAAGAGATTAGCATTTTTTGTGCAGTAAGTTTTCCTCTTTCGCTTAATATTTACCATTATACCACATTATACGATGTTTCTTCTGACTGAAGAGCACCATACAGCCTATTTTCATGAAATATAAAATATACACTTTATTTTTCACACAAATGTCTTTAATATATGGTATTTTTATCACAACCATTAGAATCACTTTTGAAAAAGTCAACAATTTTGAAACATGTTCCATGTAAAAGGTAATTGGGTTTGGAGAATTTTATTGAAAATTTTCGTTTCACATCTTTATAAGATACTGACTTAAATACCAAGTTCGGTATTTATCCACCAAAATCTTTTTTTCCAATCGAATCTTTGTGTGGAATCCCTTGCCTTCTCTACCTACTATATACATAGTAGATAAAGTAAAAACGGTATATTTGAACATCCAGTGCATGGAATCCTGCCGATATGATGCGCAGTGGTTTATGTTGGTAAGAAAATACTAAACTGTCTTTCCTACGCCCCATACTTAGTTCCAGTATTTCACTTAATGTTTGCCTTACACCTCCCTTTTCCTTCGCTTCTAGGCGTGAAACCGACCTGTGTTTATAGTTTAATATTTGAGTGCCAGATTTTTGACATCACATCACGAAACCGACTCATCCAGGAGCTGGCATGAACCGTCATTGTGAAGCATGCCTTCCAGCCACTTGGTGAAAGTTTTACGTACTCCTCCTCTTTCCCCGTTCACCTAGGACTGACATTTATTCATAGGCCAATGTATGTGGATTGGATTGGATTGCTTTCTGTGAGTTTACTGTCAGCCACAAAGGCTTGTGAACATAGAACATGTCAAGGAAATGTACAAAAATTACATATAAACATAAATATTACACAGAATATAGAACATTTGAAATAAAGCAAAGACATTATATACAAAATGAAACAAATCAGGTGTAATTTTGTACAAAATCGAATACCTCCCTACCGTTATAAGGCTAACATTATATTTATAGACCAAAAAATGTGTGTGCAAGAGATTGACTCTCCCAGAGCTGGTGTGGAACAGAAATGATTAGGAGTTTATGCCAACATTAAATAAAGAAATACACTATGGGCAGCCAGAAGCATCGGCATGTTTCCAAGCATTTGAGTGTACCTTTTTAAACGAACCCCAAACATCCAAGTTCTTTGACCACAGTTGCATTGACACCATTGGTTTTAGCTATTCGGCTACCTAAAAGTTCAAGTTTAGACTCTTACGTAGTAACAACTTCGTGCCCTTGAATTTAAAACAAAGCCCCTAAATTAAAGTAGTCCTCTTGTTGGCCCACTTTAAATTGTTTCGCGATACAGCGTGTATATTTGAACATAAATGTAATTAAAGGCATGGAAATCTCCATAGCAGAGAACCTGCTACATTGGATTTCACGTCACTGGTTTAAATTGTACACACACTATAGAAACACGCCTTATTGTAATGGTAGAGGTATCCATTTACTTTCTTAAAATTTTGTGACAACGTATCCCCTCTCTCCTGCTACATTTTAAGTTTTATTTTTATTGCAAAACTTCTGCTAATCCTAACATGGTGCTTTTCTATAAATTTTTAACTGTATTTATTTATAATTGCGTCTTAGTTTTACGGCCACTTGAAGTGTATTTTTTTAGTTTTCAAACCATTGCGTCGTGGTCAGCTTACCCCACCTAGGAGGCAGGTTGACACAGGATATGGGGCGAGTTGGCTACATGTTATTCAAATGGAAAATGTGGGTTTTAAATAATTTATTAAAAACAAATATAATAATCAAGTTATTAAGGACACTAAAGATATACAGGGTGCACCATTTAAGTTTAGACTGAACAATACCTCCAAAACTAAGCGTTGTAGAAAGAAATGTATTTAAACAAAGTTGCTTGATATTATGGGGAAAGTAAATGTCATTATCCATATTTTTGGAGGACGTTATGATAGTAATTTTAGGGTCAATTTAATTATTTTAAATGGGAACCTACATTTTGTATGTTGTTTACTCGTTCTTCATAAAATGCTAAACAAGCTTTTTATAAAGCACCTTGCAATTGTTCTTATTAATGTAAAATTGTTGGTTCCCAAATACTAAACGTAACTTGACCCTCAAATACCCATTCCATGGATGGTCCAGCCATTCTTGCGCTCTTCGTACACAGGTATTGAGAATTTTCGTTGTTATTTACGTTGGCGTAAGAACAAGTGCTTTATACGAAAGTTGCTTAGCTTTTATGAGGAGTGAGAAAACAGCATAAAAACTAAGCTGCCGTTTAAAAAAATCTGATGTGTTACGCTTACATGACTTTCTCCACTCTTGTACAAACTATTTTTGCAAACGCTTATTCTCTATCTACTTCATGTTAATCGAGATATCGAGATGTTAATCTTATTGCTAATTTTCTTGTAGATGCAAGGGGAATTGGTAGGTTTTAAGCGATAGTCAAATATCTTAAGAGCTGGTTGCTATGTGGAGCATTCCATTCTCTTTGCATTACGAGGACAAAAAAGAAGAATAACGAATTCCCATTTGAGAAGAAGTATTAGAAAATAAAAGAAATAACTAGAAATATCTCGAAAATGATTGACGCAAGAAAAAAAAATGTATATGACATAAATTGTGTATTTTAACGCGATCTACATTTTTGTGTAGTAAAATTTTGTCTATCTCTTATGGTTTATGCAAATGTCGTTCACAGTGAAGAATACGTTTGGAGACATTCCCAGAAAATTCAAGATGTACATTTGATTTGTCATTAAATTATCTTAAATATATGATATTTCAATCAAAATCTTTAGTCATTTATGCGAAAATTAAAATTTTCGAAAAATGTTCCATGTAATGGGAAATTGGGGTGGGGGCATTTTCTTGATAACCTTCGTGTCGCATCTCTGGAAGATACTAAACCTAAATACCAAGTTTGGTGTTTATCCGACTGTTCGTTTCTGAGTTATGCTGTTCACAGACAGACACACACAGGCACACACAAGGACATGTTTCCAAAAATGCCTTTTTTGGATTCAGGTGGCTTCAAAACATATATTTCCAGTGAAATCTCGGTATCGAATTTTTGGGTGGAATACAATACTTCCCCTACTTACTATACGTAGTAGAGAAAGTAAAAATTAAATTCACCCTAAAATGAATATCACAAGGTCCTTCAAACAAAACACGACTAATGGCATGTACTTTCCCCCATAATATCAAGCAACTTTTATTAGAGACATTTCTTTCTATAACGCTTAGTTTTGGAGATACTGTACAATATCAGCTTAAATGGTCCATTCTGTATTATTACAGATTCATCATAGTAAATACACCTAACTCAGGGTAACATTTTTAAAACACACCAACAGGTCCTTAAACTAAGATATAACGCCAAAGTTAACTAAACAGTTAAATGACAATAATAAAACGAAGCACTGTACGCAAATTAATCGGAAATGTCCGAAAAACATTTATATACACAAACTGCCTGTTGCTATCATTCTACCAACCTGCCGTTTTTTGGTGCCAACTTGCCCTAGTCTATTGGTTTAATGAAAGATCTATATAACTTCAAACTACTTCACGGCTTCCTTTTACTACAACTTGTCAGAAAGTATTGTCGGTTCGTGAGACTGGAGACAAAAAACAGTCTCGTATTTGGAGACAAGGAACAGTAGGTCTGCATTCTACTGCCATTTGTTGATTAAGGGCTGAAATAAGAGCCATGTGCCAACCTGCCGATGTAGATAACCTGACCCCTCTTCCCTAAATATACCCATAATAATAACTATTGCTTATACGTTTCAAATACAACACGAAGTACAACTAACTTTATTTTCATTGATCTCTCTGCCAGACTTCCCATTTACACTAATCGATCTTTCAATTAACTACTCTAGAGATTATTCTTCTAGATTGCGAATATGCCGAAGTCGTAGTATGCTTTTCCAATCAAACATTCGGATAAGTGTGTTAACTGTTGGGTAATTTTAAAGGTTTCGTTCATCTGCTGATTGCAGTGCAGGTCCTAACTTTTTAATTACTTCTTCAAAACGTCTTAAATTATATAACTTATATGGGTCCTTATTATAGTTACTTTTTACTTTTATTATGAATTTCTTTTGAAAAGTTTAGTAAAAGTTAATAAAAGCGATATCGTGGGACGCATTGAAATCACACTCGATGTGAGAAAAATAGGTTTTGAGTTGTAGCTGATACATATTATTTTGTGCAAAAATGTATTTAAAAGTGGCATGAGGGGATATAAATGCATTTCACATAAAAAACCAATTCATGCTTTTAAAACGGAATGTTGAGAATTTGATCAAACTTAAAATATGAATCCCCTTAATAGATAAAACAATTATATACAGTATTCTTCCTGATTTACAACTTCAGTTTAGAACCTGATTTTATATTATTTCGGCAATTAGCGATTTAACGTGGCATTGAATTTGCGGTCCAACTAGGTTCCATCAGATTCCGTTAATTCCTACAAAGTTGCTTTTTCTTGTACTGTTGATATACTAATCTTCCTGCGAAGACAAAATCTTCCCTACCACTTAGCACACACACTTGGAACTGAGCAAATTTAAGGCATCAGCGAAATTCGGTAAAAAAGAAAAATGTTCGAATGTATGTTTTTTGCATTTTTATTAAACTTAAAACTTGTACTTTCGCACTACACATTTGGGTTTTTTAATATAAACAATTTAGAAAGCACAAAAGGCTATTTAAGTGATTCTGTAACATTTAGATAAAGTTCCCATTGAGCTTTAAAGTTAATTTTTTCCAATCCCTTCTTTTTCAGCATTTTTTACAGTTCAGAATGCTCTTTACACCCAATTTTATAACTTATGGACTTGAAATTTTCGGGAGAATTTCAGAAATGACGATTTAAAAACTTTTGTACACTAGTCAAAGCATGGAATTAATTGTTCTTTCACACAAGCCGTGTGTTGGACAGGTTGGAAAGGTAGAATCAAATGACCGAAACATTCAATGCCATAGCCGGGATTTGAACCACGGATCTCCCGGTTTCCGTAAGGTTGCTCTAACCACTAAGCTACCATGGCAACATGCCGACACGACATTATATTCTCCAACTTATCCGCATTTTTTCCGGAAAACCACAAGGAGATCTCAAATAGTATTGAGATGCCATACCCAAATGGCGACCTACATTGTTGTAAGTACTTAATTCCCGGGCTTTATAGTACAACCACTATTAGGTGAATTCATGAAATTAATTGTTCTTTCACACAAGCCGTGTGTTGGACAGGGTTTGAAAGGTAGAATCACATGATTGAAAAATTCAATGCCATTAAAGCATATTAAATAGTTCATTTGACATTCATTATTCTCTATAACTCCTATAGAAGAGGGCAAAAAATTCAATAGCATGTAAACAACACTTTTGGTAGAGAAGGTATTGCTTTCCACCCAAAAATTGGATACCGAGATTTCACCGGAGGTTTCCTAAATAAAAAAAAACAGTTTTAGAAAATATCCGCGTGTGCGTCTCTGTGACTGTAAACAGCATAATTCAAAAGCAAAAGTCGGATAAATATTGCACTGCCTTTACATGGAATATTTTTCGAAAATTGGATTAAAATATGACATATTAATAATACTTACATGACAAATAAAATGTATATCTTGAATTTTCTGGGAATAGCCTGTGAAATCCCCTTTATTCGGAAGGAATTTTGTGTAACTTTGTATAACTGGTAAACGTTAAACGGTAGATGAAAACGCACAATACAGAAATATAGATCTCTTCAAAACACACAATTTATTTAAAATGAGTGTTTTATAGCATAAGCTGTTTCCGTAATTAATGATTCGAATAGTTCAATACTTAAGTCCTGTCAATTTTCGGCTATTTCTGCCGATTGCATGGAAACGGTATGGAATTTTAAAACCAACATATAGGATCCGGTTCTTAAACACTTGACTAAAATTGTTTTCTTTGTGTCCTAACTAAATGTGTAATGTAGTTATTTCTGAAATGGTTTATTTGGATTATAATGTAGTGGAAAAATCAGCTTTAGTAAGAATAATTTGTATACCGACTAATAAAGATACAGAAAGTCATCAGATTTTTTCTCGTAAATTAATTAAAAATAAGAAATGCTTGGACAAAAATTTCTTTGTATACTAAGCTCAAAGTAAAAATTTGGAAGTGCGATAAACATACGGATCAAATGGCCATATTAAAATTGATTAATTACACTAGTCTGCATGATATCGGATGACTGAAAATTAATAAGTGATTCTCACTCTTTTTTTATGCTGATTTCGAACTGCTTTTAGTTTTTTCCTATCACGTACAGTCTTTTCACAATTTCACTTCAAAAATATAGAGATATAAAGATATTGATTCCGCCACTACACGTAAAATTGGGCTTGATGAAGCAATTTGTAGGTGCTCTACCACAGGATGGATCCTCCTTCAAGTACCTTTCCAAGAAATTTCCCTTCTTTACTCAAGACAAATTAGAGGCTGCAATTTGTGTTGGTCCTCAAATAAAGAAATTGGCGAAGGATGAAGATTTTGAGAAGACAATGAATGAGAGAGAAATGGGAGCACGGACCGCCTTCCGATCAGTTACTGAAAACTTCTTAGGCAATAACAATGATCCTAATTACAAGGCCATTGTCTAAACAATGTTGGAAAATTTCAAGAAGATGGGTTGTAACATGAATGTAAAGGTGCATTTTCTGCACTCACATATCGACTACTTTCCAGAAAATCTGGGACAATATAGTGAAGAACAGGGTGAAAGTTTTCACCAAGATATTAAGGAAATGGAGAGGAGGTACCAGGGGAGATGGAATGGAACTATGATGGCCGACTACTGTTGGATGTTGAGGAGAGACAGTCATCTTCAGGGATCTGCAAGGAAGTCAAAGAAGAGAATGGAACACTTTGACTTCTTGTTTTGTTATAATGTAGTCATGAAATAAATTAGGGGAGTTCTTGAGAGCATTCTTAAAATGTTTCTTGAATAAAAACTTACCTTGTGTGAAATGGCGTTTGAATACTTTTCTACGCTCATTAGTAAAATTGTCAAAACATTACTTAGTTTGTGTAAAAAGCTGACGTGATAGAAAAAAGGGAAGTTATTTCTGGAATCAGCATTTAAAAACTTGTTTGAAAAACACTTTTAAGAAATCAACTGACAAAACGTTTGAAGATGCAGGCTAGTGTTATGAATAGAAAATTAATATATTAACAAACGTTTTACTTAGCACTTTAAAATTTTGTGTGAACTATATGTTTTATGTGAGTAAATGGTAAAAAAAAACTGAAAGCAATCGGAAGAAAATTGCAGATTTTTTAATTTTCACAGATGCATTGTCGTAATGTAGGTTTATGTGGTTAAACGTTTTAGCTTTATTCATGAATTAACTTTATAAAGTTATTAAAGAGCTAAGCATTATGTCCTTAATCAAAACAATATTCTGTCAAGACTAATATTTAGAAATATATTAAATCATATAATAACCGCTATTCATGCAGCTGTTTTACCTGTCCTTGCAACGCAGAACATCTTCGGTATCCAGGCAGGAGATAACTATAGGTTAGTTTCGGGGCCTGGGCTCATTCTAGTTACCCTATAGAGCAATCCGTTCCCCAGAACTGAACTATCATTTCGGTGATCAATCATAAATCCAAGTCTCGCGCCCACAACGTAATTCCGTATAGGCAACAGGCTGCTCTACCCGTTATGAACTATTTCAGACATGGGAATCTTGTTACGAAGTGCTCCAAAAGCAATTTTCATTCCTTTATTCTTAATTAATACAAGATTATAAAAGTTTAAGGATTGTATATAACAGTCACGTGAACTTCCCTGCGGATACCTTCTACAAATGTTTCAGATTTACTTTTTATTTTTCCATCCGCAGGTAAAGTACCTGTTTGTCTCCAATACGACAATACACACTTTTCTGTACAAACGAGATGCAACAATAAATCAGCTTGTAATAAAATGGTGGATATATGCCGGAGACGAGCTCAGACTGTCTGCTTAGGGATAAAACTAGTAGTAGGTGGGGGAGGCCTCAGATTACCGGGTTCTGTAACACGAGGAGAAATGGGGACAGTTCGAGGCGATCATCATCCCTGTGATACTCGATGCCGTACAGTGTGGGGTATGACAGCAGATTCCCGACTTCTCTGGTTACAACGGAAGCTTCCTTCCAACCATTCTGTGTATTGTAGCTTCCCAGCGAGACTGCTCGGCCCTCCCATACGTGTAGGATGTGATTAGACGCGGGCTCAAAAATTCTAGATAGATTGGATTTCCATGACAACGCCCTTGTCAGATCTCTGCAGAAGCACTTTTCCATAAACCACCGCTTCTGGAGCTACCGGGTTACCCGTATGGCTTGGTGGTTTCACTGATAACGAAAGCTTTAAACCAGTTAACAGCATATAAGCTAAATGCAAATAATCTTTCGCCCCCTCTTAGGAATGATCAATCAAAATTTAACACCAACTTCCGGACACAGACAACACCAGCGGAGCAGTGGCAAGGGTGATACTCCAGAAGAGGTAACCGTTGAGGAGTCTATAAAATTAGCGCTACCTCCTTTCCACATCACAACCAAAATCTAAAATAGTCATCATCGTATAACAGTAGCTTAATTTTTGTGGTTAAGCCCAACAAAGGGCAGGTACACAGTTATCGCACATATGCTGATCATGAGCCTATGAGACAGCGGGCGAGGATGCCCTTCCAGTTCTTCATTCTGCATACGCTGCATTGAGGCACGCCCCTGAAGCAAGGATGTCCATCTGAATTGTATAATGAGCTTCTGTTGAAGGATTCTAGCTTCAATTTTGGTACCTTACAGTTAAAATTGGCAGCTAATGTTTTGGGATGTTACCTCCTTATACTGTATCGCTTCTGTTACAGGAATTTCAGGGTGTTTTTCGGCAAGAGGGTGTGATACTTTCCTTGTAACTCTGATATTGTGTCGCAGCAGCTATGACTCAAGGTTATCGGGAGGTCGGCACTGGACAGTCGGATACAAACACAGATAAGTAGCGCTCGGCAGTGTAAACACCGGAAGCACTATCGGGGGATAAGCAGAATCTTCTGGAAGTTTAACCCCCTGCTTCCAGAATATGTCTCCGGGAAGTTGTAGATGTTCTGTGGAGGATTCCACTGGCTATGTAAGAGAGCGTTATCACGAACCCGAGAGTCAGTTGAGTCATTGAGTTAGCGAGTTGGTGAGCGTGTTTCTGCTGCGAGCTGGTGACATTGCTTTGATGTGCAGCGAGTGCTACTGCGGAGCAAGAAATTGTGTAAGTCCTGCGCTCGACTCCCCATCGGAACAAGAGTCTACGACAAGAAGGAAAGTGAAGTGACGGGGGAACTGAACTAGCTCACAAAAGTGAAGTGACAGTGTGAATTAAGTGAAGTCCCAGTGAAATTGCTTCATTCCTTTAGAACATTTTGTTTGGTAATGTTGGCAACACAAAATAAATGCAAGTTGTTTGCCCACTTTATGACATTATTGTTAATGTGAAAATGTGGTATGTAGCTCAAATTGCAACAGTTGTAAAATTGTTTTCTAAAAACAATAACAGTCTAGTTGCTGCAAGAAGTGCATTCGGACGTCACTACAGTCTTGGACGACATGATGCAGTGTCATGGCTAAGAAGTTTTGAACAAACAGCTTCAGCAAAAAAAGAAGTTCCAAGGTAACCAGAGAACCATAAGAACACAAGCAAACATTGAGACTGTAAGAACCACTGTTATTTGGAGTTCTAAACATTCATCGGAACAGCTTTCAGCGCTACTGAACAATATATCCCATGTTCACATAATATTTAAAAAGAGCAATAAAAGTTGCAGATCGTCCATCTATTAAAACATATAGACAAAATTAATCGGATTCAATTTCATGACCAATTTTCAGCCAGCTAATGAATTTCTATGCAAAATATGAATGTCCGACGAAATCCATTTTTACTTAAAGGAAAGTTTCGCTACAGAAAATTCTCAGCATCTGCATCATAGATCTTTACATAGACAGAAGTTAGCAGTTTGGTGTACATTCTCTACACAAACGGTTACTAGCTCTTATTTTGAAGAAGATGAGAAAATGCGAACAGTAACAGTGACTTCAAATAGATATCAAACTTTTCGTAATCCGGAGTTTGCTGTATTTCCCTTGGTGGAGTCAACATGGCTCCAAAAAGACAGCGCTACAGCATACAACTAGAATTTCTGTGGAAGCTGTGCATCAACACCTCAGGAATCACATAATCTCCAAATATGGGGATGTTGCTTGTCTTCTCAGTGTGCGACTACCTTCTATGAAGACATCTGAAGAACGGGGTATATTCAACTCGTCTATAAAACCTTGAAGAACTGCAGAAAAGGATTCGTAGCGAAATTATTGCCATTCCTACAACATTCATTTCACGATCTGCATAGAAGTCTGGCAAAATGTCATCACAGAAATGGAGGCCAAGTGAAGTACATAATCCTCATAAACAATAACGATCTTTATAATATAAAATGGCATACTATTGACATTAATGTTCTATATTTCATACTTTCCTTTTTTTAATATCTAGCAAGTATAGCTTTATAGCTTAGCATCTTGGTTTCATTGAGACACTCCAAATTCTGAAGTGTAGTTTTTGGAATTACAAGTGAAGAAGTTGATGTTGCTGCTACGTATGGAAAGCCGATTTGAAGTAGTTGTAACCGCACGTATGGTAAAAGGTTTCCGGTAGCCTTTGCCCCAAATGTTTAAAAAAATATTAACTTTGTAATTTTGACTGTTTCTTTAAATGCTTATGTTCGCCTCGGCTGTGTCAGTATTTATATTTTTTCAGAGACATGAATGTCTTGACTGAAGAATGTAGGCTTACACAGATTATAATTTTACTTCATTCCTTTTATTAATGCTTGACACGATTTAAATAACACTTCACTGATAGAGAGAGAGAGAGCTGTGAGATTTGTTTTTTATGAAATACTTGCACTTTTTAATACGTAAACTATTTTTGTCTCACACAAAATAAGTATTAGATTTCTCGAGGACGTTAGGAACACCGTCTACAAGTAACTGACTTCTGAATTTGTAAATTTGTCTCTATTTTAGTTTCTGATTGGCTAATCCTAGTCCAATAGAATACCTTCATTTAACTAAAGCTTTTTCTGGTTGTTGATTGGCTATTTTATAAGCTATAACAAAAATTACATTATAGCTTCCAAGAATTACAAGCAGCATTCTTAAACTTTCAAATTCATGATTGCCTCAAGGTTACCTCATTGTTAGCAACTTTTGACCTATTTTTCACAGCTCCTAGATTATTAAATTACTACATTCACATAACATTATTACACATTTATACAATAATATAAAGACATATAATGGCTGTAATATACACTTGTTATATATTGTTACATACACATATTGCTTTAAGGCGGGCTGTTATTATGTTTTATATTATATAATTTCACTGAAATCATTTATTTGTTAAAAATACTGCCTCACAAGGTTCAAACACTAGCACAAAATTTCGGACTATTTCACTTTCTCTCTCTTTTTCTCACGGGTACATACCATTTTTCCCCAGAAGTACTCTTCTTTGGAAGGAGGGAACATCAAAATGAGAGTAAATATGCAACATCCTGTTTGTGGGTCAAATACTGCAACCCTTCTACCCCATCAACCCTGCCTCATCTTCCTTTAAACTGAGTAAAAGGGCAATGTACGTATGTAGGCAATATTGGCGGGGTTGGCTACAGGACATTTAAGGTATGCTTATATGAACAACAAATCTTGTACAAATGTATAACAACCGCTCTACCTTCAACCATTATTCTCCACTCCTGCTGGTAATGTAGCTTCCACCATACCATTTCGGTGCATTAGCTTGCAAAATGCTCGTTTCTATTCCAACTTGGTCTTTGCTGTTTGCATTCTTTTCTTCCTCGCTCTGTTTTATTATTCATTTCTTTCAATTTTCGAGATGTCATTTGATGCCATTTGTCTTCCCTGAAAGAAGAAAAGAATACGTGAACAAGATCTGCTGGAAAGAACATAGGAAAAACATAAAGAAGGGTCTGAAAGCAAATCAGGTGCTTTCCATCGACAGTAACAAAGGAAGTTCGTTTCCTTCTCGTTCTCGTAGATGTAGCTCCTGTAAACAGCCGGAGAGCTTTGAAAATATCGAGGAGGCTTTCCGCTGTGTTTGCCAAACTTCTTTATGACCATATTTATTTTCAAAATTGTCAATTTTTCCATCGCAGTGTAGAGGTAGAAGTCTTTTGTCCATAAACCCCATGGTTTGGAAGGCAGTGACGAAGTTTCAGGGAAAAAATCTGATGTGATGCGTTCACATCACCTTCTCTACCCTCAAATTTTACTAATAGTTATACAAGACTATTCTTACTAAAGCTTGTTTTTGTATCTACATAATTTTAATCCAAATAAACCTTTGCAAAAATAGCTACATTAAACATATCGTTATAGCTACAAAGAGAACAGCGATAGGCTAATGTTTAAGAACTGGATGTTACATGCTGGCTTTAAAATTCCATACTGTTTCCAAGGCATCGCGAACAAACAACTGAAAATCGAAGAGACTAAAGGAATGACAAGTATTGAACAATTCGAAGCAGAAATGGCTTATGCCACACAAAAACTTACTCGTATTTGAAGTAAATTGTGTGTTTTAAAGATATCTATATTTTTTGTGTGCTGCGTTTTCGTCTAACGCTTAAGCTTAACATTTATACAAGATTATACAAAATTCCTTCATGAAGAGGAGTTTATAGGTTATTTACAGAAAAGTCAAGGTTTTATTTGCCATGGAAATATATTTTAATATATGATACTTTAATAAAAATCGTTAGAGCCATTTTTAAACAACAAAAATTTCGAAAAATGTTCAATGTAAAAGGTAGTTGGGGTGGGAGATTGCCTTAAAAATCTCGGAGAGGCATCTTTGGAAGGTACTGAAGCTAAATACAAAGTTTGTTATTTATCCGACTTTTCGTTTCTGAGATGTGATGGTCACAGACACACACACCGAGCTTTTTCTAAAAATGCTTTTTTGGGATTCAGAGGGCCCCAGAGGGCACGTATTTTCGGTGAAAACTCAGTATCGAATTTTTAGGTAGAATGCAATACCTTATCTACCTACTATATACGTGATAAAGTAAAAATTTATTTGCTTGGTTCACATGACTTTTCCTACTCACTCATCTCCAAACTATTCATACAAAACCTTATTCTTCCGTCTACTTTGATTCCTGATAATCAAAATGAACTTTAATTACACATTTTCACATTTCGTTGTAGGTAAAAACGATAGTCAGATTTTTAAAAAGCGGATCGCTATGTAATGCCTTTGAAATTCAATCTATGTGTACGATCACGAAAAAAAAATATTAGCTTGTATAATTATTGGAAAACTGAAACCAATAATAAAGAATATCTCGAAAAAGATTAATTGCATTTAATTTTATAAAAATTGTGTGGCTTAACAAAGATCCACACATTTGAGGAGTAAAACTTTATCTATGTGTTATGGTTTTCCGATTATACAAAAGTCATTCGGAATGAGAGAAATCCACAGACATACATGTTAGGAGGATCCCTGAATCAAAAACACATTTTATAAAGATGTCCGTGTGTGTTTGGTGTGTGTGTGTGTGTGTGTGTGTGTGTGTGTGTGTGTGTGTGTGAGTGTGAGTGTGTATGCGTGAACAGGATAACTCAAAATCGAATTTAATACCAAACTGGGTATTGTATTTCGCTACCTTCCAAAATGAGACAAATTTTCAAGAAAATTCCCCACTTCAAACTACCCTGACCTGGAAAACCTTTCGTTATTTTTATTTTCTCAACGACACTAAGGGGTTTTGTTAATGTAACGTTTATTTAAGATATTTGTGAGACAAATAAACGTAAATATTTTAAATTTTCTGGGAATAGTCCGTTGAGTCCTAATTCGGAAGGAATTTTATATAATTTCCTATAAGCAGTAAACGATAAAGAGGTAAAACTACGATATATGTGCTTATATATACATACACGTTAAATCGTGTCAAAAAACGCTCTAAAGGTGAGGAGGATCGGTGAGATTAACTTGCTATTGCGTTTTGGAGTAGTTGTTAATACTTACAAGATCCTGTAACCCAGCCACGCGTATAAGTATCCCTTCTTTTATAGTAAAATCCAGGCGTAACTATAACAAATTTCTCTATATTGTGAATAGTGCGCATGTTCCATAGGGAATTGCCGACCTATCGTAGTTAAGGAAATCCTCCTAACGATATTTTAACATATTTTTGTTGCTCTTGGTGCAAGGAATAATACTAAGGACGTAACTGCTTCACTCTTCTGTTTATAAGCAAATAAAGTGAAGCAAGTTAAGGTCGTGAACACCACTGCGAATAAAGAGCTGCAAGGAATAAAGATAAAGCTACGTATCACGGAGATGCCCCCGGAACTAGAGCAGAGCACTGCAAGTAGGCCATAAGGGCCCATTTTGCTTCCATCGTGACCCTGGGAGGGAGGGATGAAGGGAGAGACCCGAAGTGAAGGGATCCGGATGCTGAAGAGCGCAAGCGTGTACAGGCTGTCTAACGTTTCCAGATAAAGTGCACCCAGCTCCATTAGGTCCCTACCCACAAATCTCCAATCTCCAGGGTTCCCGGGGCGGAGCCCACTCGGAGAAGAGACCTAACTGAGCGATACCGCAGCGACGCTAGGAAAGAAACCTTTACAGAGCGTAAGCCACCGCCCAGCCACAACCTGCCGAACACCGTCGCCTGGTCCTACAGTCCTGAAACAGGTGACAAAGAAGATGATTGGCACAGAAAATGAGAGAGAGAGAGAGAGAGAGAGCAGAGTTGTGATAGAAGATGAGCCACGCCAGCATACGTCTGTCGACCCGAGGAAATCACGAAAAACCCATGGGCCAAAGTGAGTGTTCGCCGGGAGTTCACCTCAAGCCTCCCAAATGCGTGTCACGGACGTTGACACCTAAGCCATCTCCCTCGGTGGCGCAAGGAATAGTAAGATTAAGACCAAACTTCATATCTATATGTACGTATACACAGTACGTTAGGAGTAACCTTGGAATGTTTGGGATTTAGCATCACGGATCCTTGTCGTCGTTCCGCAGTTGTAGCCTCAACTGTTTCACTCCTCTACTTATAAAAATCACGCCGCTGCCACACTTTGCAGCTTACGGCCCGCAACCCTGGGCTTCACTTTCCGGCTTAGGGCCCCCTTTCGTTATTCACGAAAGGAAGACAGCGTTTGTTAGTCATATGTTGGCAACTCTGTAGTTCTGAAAGAAAAGGAAGCAAGATAAGCGAGAGGGAGCAAGTGGCACCGGTAGGGAAACTCCGCAAGTACTGCTGTGTATAGATACCGTAGTTTAACCCCAAAAACTTACTAAACAAGAAGTGCAGATCCCTTTAAAGTGAACGTTTTATTTTAAACAAATTTTTTGTTCCATCAACATTATCAATGTTTCGAAATGTTTAATACTTTTGTAATTTTTGAAGTGCTTTGAATGCCAGCAGTAAATATTTCAAGAAACATTTGTAGAATTTATGTCCAAATATTTTACTAAATAGAAATTCCATCGTCTCTTGTAGTAGTATAAACTATAAATAACTTATCATTTTCCGAACATACAGGATGAGGCACAGATGAAGTTAAAATGTACTTCCATGTGACAAAAAAATGTGCTTGATTAAGATTTAAGTGCCCAAAGTTCAAATTTGGAGCACATTTTTAACACTTAAATAAATATCACTCTAATTATACAATATAAAATATATTAACAGCCCGCCTTAAAGCAATATTGTATAAAATAATATATAAAATGTATGTGACAGTCATTGTATATGTTTATTTTTATTATCCGCATGTATAATAATGTTACGTGAATGTATTACGTAATTTAACAAAGTATTAGCTGTGAGAATAGAAGCCGAAGGTTGCTAACAATGAGGTAACGTTGAGGCAACAATAAATTATAAGGTTTAATAAAGGCTACTAGTAATTCCTGCAACCATAATGTAATATTTAAAACAGTTTATAAATAGCCAATCAAAAACTAGAAAAAGCTTAAGTTAAATAAAGTTATTCTATTGGAGTAAAATTAGCTTGAAATATAGCAAAGTAAATGTAAGCGGTAGACGCCAGACGCTAGAAGGCAGCGTTCCCGAGCAGTTCGCTCGGTACGTATTCAGTGTGAGATATATAAAATTCATTACGGCGTGAAAAATATAAAGTTTACGTGTTCAAAGGTACAAGTAGCAATAATCTCACAGCTCTACAGTAGGATATATCAGTGGAGTGTTATTTAATCATGTGAAAGATTAAAGATCATGTGTAAAAAAAATAATTTGTGTAAGCCTTCATTCTTAAAGGTGTGTTTTGTTTACGAATTTATTTACCTAGTTTATTGGTACATAAGTTATTAGCCTCACGCTTGGGAAGCCAACATGAAGTATTTTTCTTTAACTGTTGTAGTTGTTTATTGTTGTTGAAGGTTTTACTGTTGTTGGAGTTTTTTGAATGTTTGTACCACGCTTTGTTAAGCCAATTTGAAGTAGTATTGTTTGTTACATAATATGCTGAGAGAGAGTATGAGAACCTGATTTTAAGATGTATTTTTGTTGTTATGCTCCAAGTTTATAAAATATTAACTACTAACTTTGTTATTAAACTGCTTCTATAGATAGTATTTATGTTTATGTTTTTGCCTCGGCTGCTTCAGTATTGTTTTAGAGACACGTTTCTCTTAATCAGGGCGTGGTGCGACAAGAATGTAGGTTTACACAGATTTTAAGTTTAAATTCGCTTCTTTTTATTAACCACGACACGAATTAAATAGCACTACACTAATATTAAGAGCTGTGAGATTCTTTAATACTTGCACTTAGTTAATGCGTATACTTAATTTACGATTCACACGAACACGTAATATTTCTTTAGAGAACACATCTTCCATCCGGTCACTACTAAAGTCTGCAGCAACTGAACATATTACAAACCGTCCAAATCCGTAAACGTTTGTATTTCAGGTCTCTGATTGGCTATTTTTAAAAAAACAATAGAATACCTGCATTTAATTAAAACCTTTTCTGGCTGTTGATTGGCTAATTTTAAAAACTGCCACAAAATTTACGTTATTGCTGCCCTAATCATAACTAGTAGTATTCAAACTCTCAAACTTATTATTGCCTCAAGGTTACCTCATTGTTACCTCATTGTTAGCAACTTTAAACTTATTATTCTCACAGTTCTTACATTATTAAATTACCTAATGCATTCACATACCATTTTTAAACATGTTAACAATGATATAAGCATATGCAATGACTGTTACATACATTGTTTTACAAATTATTACATACATATTGTTTCAAGGCGGGCTGTTATTGAAATTACATATTGTATAATTTAATTGAAATTATTCATGTGTTAAAAATACTGCCTCATTCTTTAGCCGTACCAAGCCCTGCTAAGAGATACGTGTTTCTAAAATTACTACTGACACAGCCGAGGCATGCATATATAATATTTAAATAAACATTAAAGTACAAAGTTGATTCTTAAACGTGGGAGCAAAGACCAATGAAAAAAAAGTGAACGTGGTGTGAAGGCCACCGGAAAGTTTGTATCGTACGTGGGGCGAACACTCCAAGAAACATATCTCCTGCAATACGTGGTACAAACAGCAGCAGCAACTACTTCAAGTTTGGTTACCATGCGTGAAGCAGCAACAGCTACTCTCAAGCTTGGCTCTCCAAAAGTGAGGCAACAACACTCAAGTTAGATGCCCAAAGCGTGGTGCTAATAACGTAAAAATATTCTATCTAATTTTCTGTAATTGTTTGCTTTTTCCAGTCCTTTACATTTATTAATATGAGTTTTTTGTTAAGCTCTCTACCTGTCTAAATGTCTTACTTGCTTGGTTTTTATATCAGTTAAGCTTTATTGAACACATGTGCTTCAGTAACACAAGTTAGTAACACTTGCTGCCCTTGTAATAAAAGAATTCTATATTATTATTTATATTATTATTATTATTATTATTATTTTCCCTTCTATTGTTTATGTATTAATGTCACTGTGAATGTGGTTTAAATTTTTGCTTTTGGCAACAGAATATGAGTTGGTGTGAGAATATTTTATTACTGTGCATTCTAATGAAATTCCTTTAAAAACGTTATAGGAGATTGTGTAAAGTGATAATGAATTCAGCTATGTGCGTATTTAAAATTATTTTCAAGCCAAAACTTAAAATTTTAAGGAGCAGCATGAATTGAAAATTTGTTCGATTATCATTATCTTATATATATATATATATATATATATATATATATATATATACATATACCCCTTACACGTGTTAATAATTCCTGTAGATTTGTATGAATGGTTGATAGAATAGTACCGTTCATTAGCTTTATACCAGTACATTAACTGGAATACCACATAACTCCTAGAGCAAGAAAATTTGTCCTTCCCCAAGAGATCAACTGGTAGGCGCCTAAATCTTGCATAGTCAAAAGGTCGTTGGCCTCAGGTGAGGAGCGGATTAGATCTGAGTTTCGGTGGTATTTTTGGCATCAGAATTGGAAACTAAAAATTCTCGCCATGTTTTTATCTATGAGCGTACTTCTTTAATCAGCCAGTTAATATCTACATTCATGCATTATATTCATATAGCCACTGATTTTCATTTATACTTGTGCAATATAAAAGTTGAGAGTTCATTATTTAAAGTGACTTCATTTGTGTGAATGTAACTGTTGTAAATTACCTACGATTTCTTTCAGTAATTCGGAACACAGACATTACTTGCTTTACATTTCACGATTATCCTATTTGAAAAGTCCACAATTCAATTAAGCAATGCTTTCAAGAATGCACATGAACGTTACTTAAGTGCAGACTAAATTGTGAAAAGTGCAAAATCCTACATTTTTACTTTCCCTACTAAATAGGGGAAGTGGGGGAAGTATTTCATTCCACCCAAAAATTCCATACCGTGATTTCATCGGAAATACATTCTTTGAGGCTCGAAACCAAATAAAGCATTTTTGGAAGCATGTTTTTGTGTGCGTACGTGTGACTGTCTGTGAATAGCATAACTCAAAAGGATAATTTATCTGATAAATATCAAACTTGGTAATTGAGTTTAGTATCTTCCAAGGATGCGACACGAAGGTTTCCAACAAAATGCCCCCAACCCAACTACCCTTTACATGGAACACTTTTCGAACATTTTGATTATTTAAAAATGACTAACTATTTTGATTAAAATACCAAATATGAGATTTTTACATGACAAATAAAATGTAAATCTTGAATTTTCTGGGAATAGCCTAACAAGTTCTCTTCATTCGGAACGAATTTTGCATAATCTTGTATAGCTTGTAAACTTTAAGCCATAGGCGAAAAATACCACACAAAAAAGCAGTACTCTTTATAAGACAGAATTTACTTAAATTGCGTTTTTTGTGGCCTAATTCGCTTCTGAGATAAGTAGAGTATATAGAGGAATCCTGGGCCACTTTTTTGAGCAAACATGGGAAAAGATAGCTAAAACAAGGGGAGATATGAGGCGGGATGCTGGGCTTGACAGGGTTTGAAGGGTAGAGCATGTGGTTATACAGGAACGATAGGAAATACGAGGAGAAATGCTAAGCTAGGAAGATAATGAAGGGGGGATATGGTCTTATTTAGAAGAGATAGGAAATACGAGGATAGATGCTAGGCAAGATAGTGGCAGAAGGAGAAGGAATGCACTCTATATGAGAGAGGTAGGGAATACGAGGAGAAGTCCTGGGCTAGGCAGATGCTGAAGGAGACGAATATAGGCTTCTACGGGAGAGATGGGGAATACGAGGGAGGTGGTAAAATAGACAGGGCTTGGAGAGTAGAATATGGCTTTTATATAGGAGAGATAGCAAACCGAGGAGAGGTATTAGGCTAGGAGGGCTTGAATGGTGGAGTATGCGTTTATATAGAGAGACGAGGAAACGATTAGAGTAGCTAGGTTGGAGGAGCGTTCAAGGAGGAGAATGCGTGTATATGCGGGAGATAGGGAAAACAAGGGGAGATACGATTTAGAGCAGAAGCTGAAGGAGGGAATACCCTTTATATGATATATGTAGATACGAGGAGAGGTAGTAGGCTAGACAGAGGTAGTGTGTACGTTTTATGTGGGAGGAACTGTAAAACTTAGAGAGATTCTATGCTAGGAGAGAGTTGAAGGATAGGGTATTGCGCTTAATATGAGAGAGGTAGGCAATGCGAGGAGAGGTGCTAGTCTAGACAGAGGTTGAGGAGTAGAGTATGCGTTTATATGGGAAATATAGGGGAAACGGGGGGAGAGATGCTGGGCTAGACAGAGACTGCAGAAGGGAATGCAGGTTTATACAGGTGAGATCGGAAGCCAAGAAGAGATGCTAGGCTAGGCAGGGGTTGAAGGACGGAAATGCGTATATAGGAGAGTTTTAAAACGGAGAGAGATCTATGCTAGTCAGATATTACAGGTACAATGCGTTTATATATAAGAGGTAGGGAATACGAGGAGGAGTGCTAGGCTAGACGAGGTTGAGGAGCAGGGTATTTGTTTATATGAGAGAGATAGGGAATACGTTGATAGGTGTTAGGGAGGTTAGTATTCATGCATATGTAATGTCCAGTCTTCTCCAGGGCAGTACTATCAAACATTCAGCAGACGGATAGAGTCCATGGAGGTGAGTCGTTGTGTGTGATTTCACAGGTAATTCAGCTAGTATCGTAGTGCTTAGATTAATTCATCTAGTATCACAGGAGGAAAGATTCCATGGTTTAGATGTGTATAGCCCCATATGATTTCACAGGAAATTCAGGTAGTATCATAGCTGTTTAGGATAATTCGTGTAGTATCCCAGGATGGCATAGATTCCGGGAAGCAGGTGTAGCATAGTTCCGTATGATTTCACAGGTAACTCAGATAGTATCGTAAGTATTTAGGATAATTCAAGTATCATAGGTGTTTAGATTAACTCAACTAGTATCACAGGGGGCTAGATTCCAGGGGCGGGGCGTATCATAGCTCTATATGATGTCACAGGCACTTCAGCTAGTATCGTAGGTAATTCAGGTAGTATCATAGGAGGAAGCATTCCATGGTTTAGGTGTGTATAGCTCCATACGATTTCAGAGGAAATTCAGGTAGTATCATAGCTGTTTAGGATAATTCAGGTAATATTTCAGAATGGGATAGCGGGTATAGCGTAGTTCCATATGATTTCACAGGTAATTCTGATAGTATCGTAGGTATTTAGGATAATTCAAATACCTTAGGTGTTTAGAGTAACTCAACTAGTATCACAGGAGACTAGATTCCAGGGGCGGGGCGTATCATAGCTCTATATGATGTCACAGGCACTTCAGCTAGTATCGTAGGTAATTCAGGTAGTATCACAGGATGAGACAGATTCTGGGAAGCGAGAATAGCATAGTTCCGTATGATTTCGCAGGTAATTCAGATAGTATCGTAGGTATTTAGGGTAATTCAAGTATCATACGTGCTTAGGTTAATTCCGGTAGCATTACAGGAGGAAAGATTCCATGGGTGGGGCGTATCATAGTTGTGTATGATGTCACAGGTAATTCAGCTAGTATCTTAGGTATTTAGGCTAATTCAGCTAGTATCACAGAAGGATGGATTCCAAGGTTGGATATAGCATAGCTTTGCATTTCACAGATAGTTCAGGTAATGTCGTAGGTATTTAAGGAAATCAGCATAGTTTCAGATACTCATGATAATTTCGATAAGCGATTTGTATCACAGCTATTTAGGCTAATTGCAGTGATTCGATTGTATCAAATATATTTGAGTATTTTAACACGTAATTCAACTAGTATCATTGATGTTTAGGATAAACCTGTTAGTATCACAGGTGTTCGTACCAGAACTATTTAAGGTAATTTCACATGATTCGGATAGTATGACAGGTATTTAAGTAATTTTAACAGTAATTCAGATAGTGTCACAGGTATTCATGTTAATATAGAACTTAATTGAATGTTTTATGAACATTTCTTATCCAACGATATAACGCTTTTTATATATGTTAAATAGCGTCTGAGACTGAGAGGGCTAAACACTGTATAGGGTTACAGTGAATGTATATAGAAGTAGTATACACTAGCACATCCTCGTGGTTGAGTAGATATTATAGGGTTTATTCATCCTTATCGTTTTATATGGTTACAGTTTTATCCAAGTGTAGCACCTCACTTTAATCATTGCTTCATTAAATAAGAATTTTAAGGCTAGGCGCCTCTCCCCTTTATCTAGGCTTGAGACTAACATTTGGATTTGCTCCTAATGGAAGGCTTAACCCCTCCCTTTTCATCTTCTTTCCTTATCAGGTGTATACACCGCACATGAATAAACTTCAATTTTTTTAGGATTGTAGACTCGCGGAGAAAATCTTCATCTTCGGGTTACATTCTTTTAAGCACTGTTTATAATACTCTAATGTCCATACGCATAGATAGTTATTCCATCCTCGGCAAAAACTCTTTTATCATCAAAAGGAGTCAATGTGATTTTGTTCACTTGCTTGGAGGTAACAGCATGCTCACGCGATAGGATCTGATTCATGGGCATTCTTATGATTATGGTTTTAAGACTGTCAGTATAGCTGTCAAATGTGATGTACTGCTGAACAGCACTACGTTTAATACCTTTAATCTTTTTATCATCGATCCTTCAATATCTAATGCATGCATCTTAGGTCGTAGTCCAACAAAGCGAAGGATGTTTTTACCATTAGGCTCTTCCTTAAATTTCCCCAGCACCTTTTTGTTCTGAGTAGAGTGGCATATATGGTTGACAGGGTAATCAGCTGTATCCAGATGCTCAAGAAAACGCAGCTTGTCCTGGTACACATATTCAGTTGTCACACGATGAATGAATGAATGAATGAATGAATGAATGAATGAATGAATGAATGAATCAGTGTCCATTTATATAAGCTTCAGGTTTTCAGCTCCATAATATGGCAAAAATACGTCGTAATAATAGTGGTACACTAATGCCTTGGAGATGTCCAACACACTCATACCGATGTACATAGGCTTGTTAAATGCAATCTGTTGCAAGGCCATATGCACAGCAGCGAGATTAGCAGCATATATCGTCCTATCGATAAACGTAGGTTTGGTGATCAACTTCTCCAGAGTCTTCTCATTTGCAACCAGTCGTATATGCATAGGATTACGCAGGGTCTCCATAGTTTTTCCAAACATGGCGTTGTTAAAGAGCTTGTAGAGATCCTTCAGTAAATCATTTGCCGCCTGGTATCGTAGCCTGTTGTTAAATTCCACATAAGGTTTTGTAGCACACGGAATTGTAGCACACGATGGATTTTTGTTGGCCGTAGTCCATGATTAAGAGCTTGCTTTAGTCATGTAATGTACTACGTACTTCTTTCGAGGTCCAAGATGAGGTATCGGTTTTTTTGTAGATGATTCCTTAGGCTTCATACACTCAGGCAGGAAAGGTAAATCTTGTGTAGAACGTGAAGTTCTGCAGGATACTCGATGTCGATTTCTAATATCTTCCCACATAAAACGTATACCCTACTCCTCAACTTCTGTCTAGCCTACTACCTCTCCTTGTATTCCCTACATATATCACATATAACGTATTCCCTTCTTCAGCCCCTGCTCTACCTCGGATCTCTCCTCGTTTTCCCTATCTCTCCCAAATGCACCCATTTCCTCCTTGAACGCTCCTCCAACCTAGCTACTCTCATCGTTTCCTCATCTCTCCATATAAACGCATACTCTACCATTCAAGCCTTCCTAGCCTAATAGCCCTCCTCGGTTTGCTATCTCTCCCATATAAAAGTCATATTCTACTCTTCAAGCCCTGTCTACCTTACCACCTCCCTCGTATTCCCTATCTCTGCCATATAAGTCTATATTCCTCTCCTTCGGCATATGTCTGGCCTAGCACTTCTCCTCGTATTCCTACCTCTCTCATATAAAGCGCATTCCCTCTCCTTCTGCTACTATCTAGCCTGGCATCTATCCTTGTATTTCCTATCTCTCCCTATAAGCCCATATCCACCCCTTCAGCATCTGCTTAGCTTAGCACTTCTCGTATTTACTATTGTTCCTGTATAACCACATGTTTTACCCTCCAAACCCCGTCAAGCCCAGCAGCCCTCCTCACATCTACCCGTATACTCATTTTCCTCCTTGAACCTTCGGATCTCCCCTTGTTTTCACTATCTTTTCCCTTGTTTGCTCAAAAAAGTGACCCAGGATTCCTCTATATACCCTACTGAGATGCCATTATTAAAGTCATCTGATATCGAAATTTTGGGTGGAATGTAATACCTTCTCTATTCACTATGTACGTGGCAGAGAAAGTAAAAGTGGCACTGCATCTGGAATTTCGTACTGTGAATTCTATACTACTTCAAAGAGAACAAATCATAACTGCTAAGCACTTTGGAGTAGAGTGGTTAACTTTAGCCCATCTTTCAGGGGAACTTCTCCTATACAAATTGGGTATTACTGTTAAATAAGGAAAATTCTATTGCTCAACAATGCGGTTTCTTTCTTTGCAAAAGTATGCGAGTCTGTTTTCTCTGTTGTTCCTTTGAACAGCTTTTCCTGTGCACGACATTCTCTCATATAAGTGACCCGTTTTCACTCAAACTATTGAAGACAGCTAAATTAAATTCTAGGATAATAAAACGAGTTCTAAATGATATTTTTTCACCTACTTTGATTTTATTAACATAGTTGGTTATTTTTTAAAAAAATTTATAAGTATTTAATGAAAAGTTGGTATAATTAATAAAATTATCATATCTTTATTAATGTATAACTCAAAAACGAAATGCTGGATAAATACCAAACTCGTATTTAGGTTGGGTGCCTTCCAAAGATACTACACGAAATTTTATAAAAAAATCCCTCACCCAAAACTACTCTTTTCATGGAAATTTATTTTCTAAGAAGTAACTCTAAAGTTTATGATTAAAATACCATATAATAAAGATATTCACACAACAAAATATATATCCGAACTTTTCTTGTAATAGCCTGTGAAGTTCTCTTCATTTGGAAGGAATTTGTATTATCTTGTATAACTGATAAACGTTAAGGGATAGACGAAAACGTACGACACAAAAATATAGATCGCTTTAAAAGACACAATTTATTTCAATTAACCCTTTTGTGGCATCAGCTATCTCCAAAATATCTGTTATTAATGGTTCAAATTGTTCAATATTTATTCTTTTAAAGTGCTGCAGATTTTCAGTTGCTTTTTGCGAAATGAGGGAAAGAGTATGAAACTTTAAGGCCAGAGTATATCATCCAGTTCTAAAATTGACTCTCACTATTGAGTTTGTACCCTAACAAAACGTGTAATGTAGCTATATCTGCAAAGGTTTATCTTTATTAAATTAAATAGGAAAATAAACTTTCAAAAGAATAATTTGTATACACACTAATAAACGATAGAGGTAGAGAGAGAATCGTGTGAATGTAACACATCCGATTTAATAAAAATCACAACTGTAGATATTACAATGATATAATATAGCTCTCCACGAGCCTTTGGGCCCTATATTTAACACATTTCATAAATCTTAACATCGGGACCTGTGCGAATGGTTGTGATACAATAATTAATAGACAACAACACGTAGAGAAAGTCTAATTATTGTTATACGTCTCACATTCTTCTGAGATAAGTTACAGATATTTTAAGATGTAAAACTAAGTAATGGAGTGGCACAAGGCTCATTATTTTGAAGTTGAAGCGTCTCTGAGAGAGCGTTGAAGGGCTTATGCAACTGAACGGATGGCCAGTCTGAGGGTAGAGGCACAGGAATGCCAATAGCTGTTCTGTTGGGCAGGGTTTGCACTGAGAAAGATAAATGATCCACGCACGTGGTATAGGAAGAGACGGGTGTTGTGAAGCAAACAAAAGTTTAACAAGTGAGGTTCCCGCGATCGATTCCCCACCCTCACACTTGACTTGGTTGGCCGGCGGGCCGGTCAGCCTATTTGTCTCTGGCTATGGCAGGAAGAACGTTCCAAATCCCCGCTTATTGCTGCTTCTTGGTCAATTCATCAAATGTTGCTGCTTTCTATAGGCAATTCAGGTTCCACTTCACTGCACTGTTATTGACGGCATAAGCTGTTGGATATTAACTCGTCTCACTACGTCATAACAAATCAAACAGTTAATCCTTACAAAAAAAATAACAGTGACCTAGTTACCTGAGGCATATTAGTGTGTGGCGGGAACCCTTTTGTTACCTTTGCAGTAGCTGCCCGCTGGTCTCGGAAAAGTTCCCTCTTTCTTGAAGTGGCCTCTTCTGCTGCAAAAATCCGTCATATTATTGTGTTATCATAAAATAAAGGTTTACCTATACTACAATTCTCTCAGTTTAGAGACATGGATCTTTGCTAACGGAATTGCTAGCAGTAAGGAGTATCTAAGATCGTGGACAGGTAACTGAATAACCGAATAAGGGGATAACACAAACATATATATAATTTGAATTTAAATTGTAATTGAAATTTTGTTGACACACTGTATAAATCCGTGTAATACTCCTCTTTTACACTTTCATCGAATACGTGAATATCCCTGGCGTAGTGAACTTTGTTTATTATCGTGCAACAAAATCTCACTACAATTAATTTACGCGTAACTTACTGGTTTACATAATAACACTGTTTATTTATTTATTTGATTAAGGTCACTTTAACCATTTTGGTCTAATCCGACCGATTTAGGTTCAGTAGAACGATTTTGCAAAAATGTCTTACGATGATTTTAAAGAACATAACAATTCACATTGAAAATAACCATAGCCTTACAATTACAGTTATTGCACATTAAAGGTAACAATGGTTTATAATAACATTTAACACACAATGAACATGTGCTGTTATGTGTTCTTTTTATGTTTTGTATCTGTATTATACATCCAGCCAGTCACTTTACGTTGCTTGTCCCCTTTGCTTAACGCTCTCTTTGGTGCTCTCTTTTTTTTCCTCTGTGGGCTGCTGACGTGGCATGTGCTTTGGCCGTACGCGCTGAGTGGTGGATTTCTGTCCGCATTGCAGGGATAGCTCTCTGCCCGGTAACTACTGATGCGGATTGTGGAAGTTTTTGTAATGAATTTTTAAGGAACGTCTTTGTGATTTTCGGTGGATCGACCTTATGTAAAGGTAGGCTTTATTATCAGTTTTATGTCCTGGTAATGGTGAGTGAATTTTGGGGCGGAAAACGTTATGTGTGTTTGAAAATAAGAGTTCGTAAAGTGACTGGCTCTTGGAGTTGTTCATAGGTTTAGTGTGTTTTGTTTCTTTTCCAGTTGAGTTATATTTTCAGTACGTGATTTTCAGTGTATAGTTAGTTTAAAATTTGTGATAAGAGCTTTACACAGTTGTGCAATTTGAAAATGCATATTTTGATTCATGAAGGTAAAAAGCATCAGTAGTGTGAAATTTGTGAGAAAAGCTTTTGGCATTTGTCGTCTGAAATTGCATAGTTTGATAAAAGGAGGGCAAGAAGCAATATAAGTAGAAATTTGTGAGTAGAGCTTTACATATTTTGGGCACTTTGAAAATGCATAGTTAATTCAAAATTACAGATATTCTGTTGTGTAAATTATGAGAGCAGTAATTGCAGTTAAAAGCCAGTTATGCTGAACCCATTTATGCTGAACTTTGTAACTGAAAACGGTTGGGTTGTAAAGCTATCTACATCTAGCTTAGCTGGACTTTGAAGCTCTCGGTTTCCTGAATTTCATTAAAGTCTGTTTCGGTCTTGTTCAACATTCTTAGCTAGTCTTTGACTAGCTAAACATAATTAAATTTTTGGTCTGATGTTTATAGTGGCCTTGTTTTATAAACTTTCTAAATTGATTTGGTTTGTTGAATTTTTGGATTTACTTAATTTTGCTGTATTTAAAACTTGCCTTTACTGCTCTGCTCAATTGGTTTTGGTTGCTTTACTCTTTAAGCCATTTTTGTTTTACAGTTATTCTTTTATGGTTGCTTTACGGTTCTGGTTATTAATGTTTGTTTATTATTATCATTAAAGTACCCCAAAACAAACTTATCAATAGTAGTATATTTTTGAGAGTTCTGGTTTCCTTTTGTTTTCCCCTACGGCACTCGTTAGGGCTTCCCTTTTCGTTTGGCCGGGGTTCCCTAACTCAGTCAAACAGCGGAACCATTGCAAATTACTGGTAGCAGAGCGTGGTTAATTGATTTGTCTGTGTTGGTTAGGGAATATTTTTGGGTTTGTTGTTTGCTCTGTATTCTCCGGATCTCATTTTCTTACTTGTACCATATCCGTAGTTACAAGATGGCGGTATCGGTTACTAATGTGGAAAGATTACGGAAAGGTGAATTGTGGGTAGAGTTGGTTGTACGTGGAGGTCAATGTTCTATGACAACTGAAGTGGCTATTATGTTGGATGTTTTTCGACAAATTAAGGATGCTCCATTAATTACTGTTTCTATTGATCACGTGGTAGTGACTAAGTGTGAGTCCACTTGCTCGTTGGCCTTAGCAGAGATTCAGGATAATTTAATGGATTTTGGGCGCGAGGATTCTCCCTCTAAGGCACAGTTGCTCCGGTGGCAAGTTAGAATTCGACATTACTTGTTCTATTTAGATTATGTCTTACAGAGATTCCCTACTTTGCAGTCATGTATAGCGTTGCAAAAGTTAAAGGATCAGTTTAAGGAATTAGCCCGTAAAGTGGAGGAAGATTTTGGGACTTCACAGGAGGATACTGGGTCGTCCCCCTTGTATAATCAAGGATTGTCAGATGTGGTTCAGCCTTCGATTGCGGTGTCTGCGTTTCGGCCACTTAGACTCGCTCATCCCCTCCAGCAATTCGTGGAGGGCGTTCACTTAAACGACATTGTTGATGTACCATCAGCTTTACAGTTTCTCTATTTTCTTGTTCGATTGACGCTAATGGCTAAGCGTTATTTGGTACCCACGGCTCAAGTGATAGAATTATTTTCTGTCAAGGTGTCTGGGATAGTTTCGGACCTGTTAATGCGGTGTGCTGGTTTGGCCGACCCTGTGACTCGCTTTCATTTGGCCCTATTAGACATGTTCATTCCACGTAGGGAATGCACGAGGATAATGCAAGACGTATATTTTCGTCCTCAGGGTCTAACGGAACCGTTTACAGAATATATGGTTCGGGTTAAGGAAATTGCTTTAGTGTTGGTGCTCCCTGATACGGAAGCGGAAATTTGTGATGTCATTTTATCAGGACTCAATCCAGTTGTCAGGTCGGCTTTGGTTTTAGGACCTCGGCCGTCAAATTTGCAGCAGTTGGAAGCATTGGTACCTAAACTCAATGAAGTTATGCTTGTTGATAGGCTGCGTCTGTCAGAGCCTCCGGGCTCATTAGCAACTCCTAATACCACTGTATCAGCTCCTTCTTCGGCCATTGTTCCGGATTCGCGTCGTCTGGCCACTATTAAATGCTTTCAGTGTGGTCAGGAAGGCCATGTTCGACGAAATTGTCCCAATAGGAGGACCGTGAATCGGGGTTTTCTTCGTGTTTCTAATCAGGGGCGACAGTTTCGACCTTTATGACGCCAGAAGGTTAAGTCGACCATTTGTTTGTCTCGGCGTATTTGTGGTTATCCGTTTTCGGGTAAACCCTTAGTTCAAGTTTCTCTTGAGAAGTTGCCTTTATTGGCGTTATTAGATTCCGGAAGTTCTGTCTCTTTGATTCAGCTTGATTGGCTTAGGTTAAATTTACCATGTATTATGTCGCGTGCAACCACGTGTCAGTTGGTTTGTTTGATGGTCAATGGTCAGGCCTTTCAAGTTACTCAAAAAGTATCATGTACTATACGTTTCCCACGTTTTACGTGGAAACATAGTTTTTTTGTCGTTCCCAAGCTTCCTTATGCATGTGTCCTAGGTGCCGATTTTATGTCAAGGACTGGGATGGCTATTGATTTTTCCACTAGGCAGATCGCTTTTCATTTTGCTCCCCGGATAAAGTTGGACTTTGTGAGGGATTTTAAACCACCTGGGCCCCCTCTAACCTTGGGAGATATTAATTTGGTAACCCAAAATTGCGCTACTTCTTCTCTGTCTCATTTGTCCCCTGCACAGGCAAAGCAAATAGGGCATTTAGTTGGGGAATTTGATTCGTTGTTTACAGATGTTTTAGGGGTCACTCATTTGACTCAATATGAAATTCAGTTAACTGATTCTACTCCGGTCAAGTTATCTCCATATAAGCTCACACCACCGAAGATGGCTATATTAAAAGAGAAAATACAGAAGATGCTTGACCAAGGGGTTATTAGACCATCTACTTCAAATTACAGCAGCCCCATATTTCTAGTACCGAAGGGAGATCAGGATTTTAGACCGGTCATAGATTATCGTCTCTTGAACAAAAGAATACTTATTGAAAGTACCCCTTTGCCCGATTTGCATACAGCTGCTCATCATTTTTCGAAGGCTCGCGTTTTTACGACCCTGGATTTGAACAATGCTTATCATCAGATTCCTTTGGCTGAACATTCCAAGCATCTAACAGCTTTCGCTACCCCCTGGCGCCTTTATGAATTCAATAGGGTCCCATTTGGTTTGGCTACGGGCGCGCAAGTCCTCACTCGTTTCCTGGATAATTTGTTTTCGGACATAAAATTTCAATATTTGTACCATTACTTAGATGATCTTGTAGTATATTCCGAGGATTTTGACTCACATCTTGTTCATTTACGTGAGGTCTTTCGTCGCCTACAGAGCGCCGGGTTATCAGTTAAGCAGTCTAAAGTTCATTTTGCTACCTCTCAAATATCATTTTTGGGCCATATGGTTTCCCCTTCTGGTATTACCATAGACCCAGATCGCACTAAGGCTATTAGAAATTTTCCGGCACCCAAGAATAAGCGTGAGGTGGCTCGATTTTTGGGAATGGTTAACTTCTTCTCTAAATTTATTTCAAATTTTTCTACTCGGGCGGAACCTCTTAATTGCTTACGTAGGAAAGGGGTTACTTTTGCGTGGGCCGAGGAGCAGGAAGCGGCATTTGTTGATCTAAAAGAGGCTATTTCAAACCCTCCTGTTTTGGCTTTTCCAGATTTTGCTATGCCCTTTATTTTACAGACGGATGCTAGTGCTAGCGCGCTAGCGGCTGTTTTGTTGCAGGAATTTCCTGAGGGTCGTCGTCCCATTTATTATAGTTCGCGTACTTTATCTCCTGAAGAACGTAAATTTTCTACATATGAATTAGAAACCTTAGCGGTGCTTTTTGGATTGGAGAAGTATAGGGTGTACTTAGAACATGTGCATTTCTTTTTAGAGTGCGATAACCAGGCTTTAACGTGGGCGTTAGCTGTCCCAAGGAAGACAGGTCATCTTGCGCGTTGGGGTGTCCGGATAGGTGCCTTTAAGTTTACACCTTCCTTTATCAGAGGTTCAGAAAATTGTATTGCGGATGCTCTTACCCGGGTATTTTCCGAACCTACTGAGGAGTGTGTTTATTTCGAAACTTTGGATGCTCCTGCGGATACTCAGATTGAGAATTTCTCATTTTCGGCATTTCCTGAAATGTTTGTCAGTATACCTGAACTTCAACTTACCGATTCTGGGTTGGCTTCAATTATTGAGCAAATTAAATCGGGAGTTTCACTGCAGGATTATAAGATTCATGAGGGTGTTTTGATGGGAAGAGCTAGTTTTGATCGGCGTTATAAAGTCATAGTTCCGAAGGCAGCTATTCCCATGATTCTCAGTTATTTTCACGATTCTCCTTTCGGGGGTCATTTAGGCATTGCCAAAACCAGAAATCGAATTCGTGAACAGTTTATGTGGCGGGGCATGGATTTCGATGTAAGAAAGCATGTTAAGTCTTGCCGCATTTGCGCATTGTCCAAACCCGCGCAGGCTACAAATTGGGGATATTTGGCTTCGGAGGTTCCCTCCGCGCCCATGGAAAAACTATTTGTAGATTTTATCGGACCGCTCCCTCGTTCTATTCAGGTAAATATTTTTGCATTGGTGCTCACTGATGCTTTCTCAAAGTTCGTATGGATTTCACCTCTGAGTGCGGCTACTGCTCGCCTCGCTATTCGGGAACTTGGAACAATATTTGGATCTTTTGGTGCTCCTCAATATCTGGTCTCTGACAACGGTTCGCAATTTAAGTCGCGTCTCTTTCGTTCCTTTTGTTTAGATTGGGGTATTAAGCATTTTACTACTACCCCTTATTACCCTAACCCCTCATTAGCGGAACGGGTCAACCGTAACCTTAAGTCCGCTTTAATTGCTTATCATCACCAGCAGCACAATTGCTGGGATAAATACTTGAAGCAACTTCAGTTTGCTTTCAATTCTGCGAGACATGAGGTTCATAAGACGACGCCATTTTCATTGTTATTTGCCTACCAACCTTCGTCTCCTTTGGCTAATTTGTGGGCGTTAAATGATTTATTACCGGCTGACAATTCTCCGCATACCATTCGTACTAATTGGAAGGCTGCCTTGAATAATCTGCGTAGAGGCCACTCTATGAGAAAGCAGCGATACGATGCGTCCCGTCGTCCCTCCCCATTCAAAGTGGGAGATGTTGTTATGTGCCGTAACTATCCTCAGTCCTCGAAAGCAGATGCGTTTGCCGCGAAGTTAGCTCCTCGCTATCTTGGCCCGTTTAAGATTCTCAGAATTTATAAGGGGGTGTCTGTTCTTTTGCAAGAATTGTCTTCTTCCTGCAGGCGCCGCGCTCACCTGTCTCAGCTTAAATTGTATAACTCGGGGTAGCAAGTGAGTCACTTGGCTTTGTCCTGATGATGGGTGACTCACTTTCAGGAATTAGCGATCCTGCCCCATGCGAGCTCTTGATTTGTCCCATTCCCTTAACCGGGATAAATCCTGTCCCATTCCTCTCCCAATCATCCTTTCTTATCCCTTCCATATTCATGAAAGCTCCCAATTATACTTTCCTTTCCTCCTACAGTAATGGTATCTTTTCGGATGTTAGCATATAGAACTCCAGTGATTTGTCTTCAGATCTTTGACACATGAGAATATCACTATTGCATACTTGCCAACTTTTACAGTTTGCCCGTAAAATGTATGGTTATGCCCGTGTGCTAGGGCTATTCAAGAGTCAGTCACTTGCGAGTTCCTGAATATTTTGGAGGAATTTATGATTTCCTTTTCAAGTCAGTGTGCAAGATAAATATGGTAACATGTATGGTTATCTAATTCTGAAAGTTTTGCCTCATTTCCATTCGCCCTTGCTGGGGTATTTAGCTGTTGCGCAGAGCCTACCTTTGCTGTTGATCCTGTTATTATGAGTGACCTTTTGTGTTTCTATAAATTTGGCTCGAATTTAATATCCTTTGTTGTTTATTTAATTTTTGGGGGTAATATTTTAAATTATAATTATATATATTTATAAGGTCACTTAATTTCAGTGGGTGTCAGCTTAATTAAATTGTTCTTATTGGGAAAATTTTCATGCTTCCACACCGGTGATGCCCTGCCGGTATGCCCTGTTCACCTGCCTCTCCCCAGTTATAGTTTGTGTGGGGTCGGGGCAAGTGAATTATTATTTTGTTGTACATAGTTGTTATATAGTGCATTATGTCTCATAGCTGTTTCATTGCATACCATGTTTAATTCTTGTTCTATAATTGTAATGCTATACTTGTCTAATTTAAAAATGCACATGGTTTATTGTGAAATTCAATATTTATATGTCTATAAAATTATAATTGATTGACGATGATTTAGTTTGTATTTGTAAGTTTATATTTTGCTTTGTGAGCCCCCTCTGCTGCTTTGTTTTATTATGTTTCAGATTCTTATCCTTCTCGGCTACCATCCCTTTTTCCTTCCTCGTGCTACTCTGTGGGGACACGTTCTGGACCTTCTGAGTTGCGATGTGCTGACTGCTGTGCAAGTTTCTTCTGCTCTCGTGGTGTGTGCAGCCGGGTGGTCCTACGTGGGAATTTCACCGTCGGACGCTATTTGGTGGTTTAAAATACTGAAGCCTGTGCCTCCTCTTCCGGATCCTGACAACTTTATACATGTTCTGGCCCGCTTCAGTTTCTGCCTTAGCGTCATCCGTCTGCAGTGTCGACGTTATAAGTAAAGAAAAATCTATACTCCTGGTTAGCGGCTTGTCCGCTTAATATTGCTGCCAAAATTATGATGCAAATTTTCGCCTGTGACTGTTCCTGGGAGTTATATACTTAAGCTTTTATCATCACCTTGGATGGCTGCCCGGTTGCTACGTCGTGGGATATATACTGTTGGGGTTTGCTTGCCTCAATTATGGTCTTCTCCTTGTGTGTTCAGTGTCAGCTACTGAAGTTTGCGGACTGTATGTGTGGAGTTACCTTCTTCGTCTACTTACAGTGTAGCATGTTCCTTCTGTTTTCCTAGTTGTTTCCCCTTTTGGCTACTTATTGTTCCCTTTCCTCGAGTTCCTATAAATGTTTTTTTTTTCTTCTCGCAAGCTCGCAGATTGGGGGGGGGCTATTGTGCTGTTATGTGTTCTTTTTATGTTTTGTATCTGTATTATACATCCAGCCAGTCACTTTACGTTGCTTGTCCCCTTTGCTTAACGCTCTCTTTGGTGCTCTCTTTTTTTTCCTCTGTGGGTTGCTGACGTGGCATGTGCTTTGGCCGTACGCGCTGAGTGGTGGATTTCTGTCCGCATTGCAGGGATAGCTCTCTGCCCGGTAACTACTGATGCGGATTGTGGAAGTTTTTGTAATGAATTTTTAAGGAACGTCTTTGTGATTTTCGGTGGATCGACCTTATGTAAAGGTAGGCTTTATTATCAGTTTTATGTCCTGGTAATGGTGAGTGAATTTTGGGGCGGAAAACGTTATGTGTGTTTGAAAATAAGAGTTCGTAAAGTGACTGGCTCTTGGAGTTGTTCATAGGTTTAGTGTGTTTTGTTTCTTTTCCAGTTGAGTTATATTTTCAGTACGTGATTTTCAGTGTATAGTTAGTTTAAAATTTGTGATAAGAGCTTTACGCAGTTGTGCAATTTGAAAATGCATATTTTGATTCATGAAGGTAAAAAGCATCAGTAGTGTGAAATTTGTGAGAAAAGCTTTTGGCATTTGTCGTCTGAAATTGCATAGTTTGATAAAAGGAGGGCAAGAAGCAATATAAGTAGAAATTTGTGAGTAGAGCTTTACATATTTTGGGCACTTTGAAAATGCATAGTTAATTCAAAATTACAGATATTCTGTTGTGTAAATTATGAGAGCAGTAATTGCAGTTAAAAGCCAATTATGCTGAACCCATTTATGCTGAACTTTGTAACTGAAAACGGTTGGGTTGTAAAGCTATCTACATCTAGCTTAGCTGGACTTTGAAGCTCTCGGTTTCCTGAATTTCATTAAAGTCTGTTTCGGTCTTGTTCAACATTCTTAGCTAGTCTTTGACTAGCTAAACATAATTAAATTTTTGGTCTGATGTTTATAGTGGCCTTGTTTTATAAACTTTCTAAATTGATTTGGTTTGTTGAATTTTTGGATTTACTTAATTTTGCTGTATTTAAAACTTGCCTTTACTGCTCTGCTCAATTGGTTTTGGTTGCTTTACTCTTTAAGCCATTTTTGTTTTACAGTTATTCTTTTATGGTTGCTTTACGGTTCTGGTTATTAATGTTTGTTTATTATTATCATTAAAGTACCCCAAAACAAACTTATCAATAGTAGTATATTTTTGAGAGTTCTGGTTTCCTTTTGTTTTCCCCTACGGCACTCGTTAGGGCTTCCCTTTTCGTTTGGCCGGGGTTCCCTAACTCAGTCAAACAGCGGAACCATTGCAAACATTACACTAATTTTAGAATAACAAAAACAATTTCTTAATTCTTTTGATTAATTGGTTATATAATTCAAATGCGTTAATCAAGTTGATAGTATTTCGACAGTGAGAAGGATTATTGAGTGCTACATGAATGTTTATTGGTATACCAAATTGTTTTCTCTGCTGTTGAACCTTTGAATATCTCAGTATATGTTCTACTGTTAGTGCTATTTGACACCCATCACAGGCGGGTGGAGGGCTTCTGTTTAACAGGTAGGAGTGTGTAATTCTGGTGTGTCCAATTCGTAGGCGGGTTATTGTAATTTGGTCTCTACGGTTGAGGTTTTTAACTGGATACCTGTAGTAGAAGTCTGGCGTACATTGTGAAGTTTACTGTTGTTGTTCTGTATCCAACCATTCCACCACTGATTCTTTATTTGTCTCTTGAAGTGTGTAACTGCATCGTATAGGGTATAGCTATGTTTGAATCCTGTGTAGGTAGACATATTGATTTCTTTGCAGCAGTGTCCGGCTTTTGATTTCCTATAATTTTCTGATGAGAAGGTAACCATATAACAATAATGCAGATTTTGTTCAGGGTAGATAGGTTGGTGTAGAGTGAATATATGTATTGGACTATGTTGTTGGTGGATTATATGTTTTGAAGAGATTTCACAGCAGACAGAGAGTCACGGTTGATAAGGTAGGTGTGATAATGTAGTGTTTTCAATATATATATATTCAAGTGCCTTTTTAATGCCAACAATTCTCGTAATAATACTTATTTAACACAAAGTGCTACCATAGTCAGCACCTTCGCGGAATTAACACTGATCTCCCCGAAATACAGGCATCGGCACATTCATCATGGAATGAATATTTGCGCGGGAATTTTCTGTCACTTACTAGCGTGGATTCAGCGTGGCTTACATGTTTAGACTGGGGTACTGACAAGTATTTCTCGCTATATTTATGCTTAACTACCCCACGCTTGGAGCATAACTAAACTAATTTCCATGTATTACCCAATTAGGTAGCTAATTACCAATAAACAGGTAGCACCTATGTCTAGGAGGCGTTCCTCTAAAATTATTATTGATATTATTAGCCCTGACTAACAATAGGGGATATAAATATATCCTATGGCATTATAAACATAAGAACTGCTGTCAATGGAGAATTCAAACCGGAACAATTTCGGAATTAGCATACAATACAGAATTGGTTACATGCGCTTATACTCAGAAAACTACTAATTACATAATTCAGTGACCAAGCTATCGCCTTTACAGTTGTTTGAAAGTGAGTATGAAGTATCGGTGCTGAAAAATGAGTATCTGTATCGAGTATCGAGAAATAGTGGTGTCGTCCCATCACTAGATTTAACAACTACCGTGATCTGAAGTACGTCTTCTACTTTATCTGCTATGCTGACCATACCGTATTCAGTTTCTAGAGTCTTAGCTTTATCGTAGTAAAACTCATTATTGTATTTACCGTACAGAGTAACATGACGAAATATTATATTCTATCAGAAACAGCTGCATTACAATACCTCCCTAACATTTTTGAAGTAATTGTATTTTTAAACAACAAGGGCTAAAAGTAGAACTTTTAATACAGTTCACACGCGCTAAAAGCCTTAGATTATCTAGTGGAATAATCTCCATTGTGACCAACTTTGGTTTCAATACAATCACATGACAGTTACCCTTTTTATTGGCACATGTTCAATAACTCGACTTGGTTTGATTAGGTTTTACTTTTCATTATGTCTTATTACATGATTAATTTCTCATGGCGGTCGCATTATCTGTTCACAAATCGTCATACTTCAATTTATCGCAATTCGTTGTAGAGTTAACCTATACGTTATATTGGCGGCTTTCTTTGAACTAAAACGTTACTCATCTAACTTACTTATCTAACCCACATAAAGATTAAATGGTGGAAATTATGGATTCAGAAGAAACTGAAATGGAAGTGAAATTACAGAAGCAGCAGAAAGAATAATACTAGAAGTACTTACCCAAAAATCCAGAAAGCATGATATAGCATTTAATCGCTTCATTTCCTGGTGTAAAGCTAAGCATGTTGAACATAACTTCACTGAAAATGACGAATTTTCAGCGAATTAACAAAACTCTGACATTTCGGTTTTTTAACGTAATTTCTTTTGTTTCAAGAACGCGTTCCAAACGTGATTTCCGTTAGAATGAATATAATATTACTGACATTCTACAAATTCGAGTACTGTCTAAAAGACAGTATATGCCACATGTGTTAAATGTGGTTTTATTTTGTTCGTAGGATTTTTCTACTCGCAATATAAAATCCTACTTTTACCCCTTATATCATAATTTGCTACTATAATAGAAATCGTATTTTAATTTTACTTCCCCCTCTTATTATTAGAACAACTGCTTAGGATTGCGTATGAAGCAGAAAAAGATTCGAATCATGTTTGACTCCAGCCATCCTGAATTAATGGTTTTATTTGCTCTTTGCAGAAGCTGAGAGCGCGAATATCGGGTAACTCCAAATCTCCTTATCTCCGGGCCATTTAACTCATTTATTCATTCTCAGTAATTACCAGTCGATCGTGCTGAGAATTTAGTTCTGCCTCAGATGTTAATTACCGCGCCATCTCTCGGCGCTGCACGAGACGATATTTATATTAAAGTGATTGGATTCAAATGCAGTGCTCTAAATATAGCGCAATGCGGAATTCAGATCAAAATATAACAAACAGAAAATCCATTATCGGCAACTACTTATTTATTCATTTACACACAATAATATATCTCTTCCAATAATGATAAGCGCATGCAAACGAGCTGGGCTATTTGCTCTGGCACGTACATGAAAATATCTGCTGACATCTCCGTCTCTGTCCCTCCCTCAACGAAACTATGAAGTATAATAAAAATGGACTTAATACTGCCTATAGAATTGAGTACGGTTTCCCTTTCTTGTGTATTACTAAATCCATATATCCTTAACTTAAAACATTAATAAGGATAAAAAGAAAACCTTTTATATGAATTATGTAAGGTGAATAAATTATTAAACATATAACTACAGTTTAATCCTAAATAAACTCAATTAAATGCAAGCACACTTCGGAATACTATCCTACCCTGATTTTTTAAAATAAACTTATATATTATATACCGTATTATATATTATGCATCACACATGCATTATATTGCCATAAGCCGAAGATGAAGACCTCTCAGTTTTTTTAATTGTTTATATTTTAGATATACTGATACATCAGGAAATGTTCTTCAGTAAACTTCAATAGAGTTGGCTCTTGTGAAATTTCCCTTTATACTTCCGAAACCTAAGAAACTCTAACTTCTATAAATCTTAGAAGTCCTCATCACCTATAACGAGAGCGTTTATCTGTCAGAAGCTCCTTTCTTAGAAATGCTTCTAGCAGGAAGATGTTTCATTAATAAATCAGTAGCAAGAGTTGAGCTCATATTATTTAATATAATTATGAGGCTCTGAAAATGTTATTTACTATAAAACTTCCATCCAAAGGTTCAGCTTTAAATGAAGGTAATAATGGTTTTGCGAATCGTTTGACAACAATTTCGTCGTGAACAACGAGAAGTGAAAATAAAAATGTCATTTCGTATACATAATTGAGAACAGCTTCTGCAACATTTAGATATCAGAGTTTTCCTCCAGATCGTTAATTGCTTTGCGACATTCAAGGCATCATCTTCAATAGATAATACTATACAGACATTTTGTATGTGTGTGTTTGGAGGCTAATTTTAAAAACCACTCAGACGATTTTGACAATTCTTTCACAATTGAAAATCTCTATGCTTTCTGACGGACATGGTCTATAAAACACCATCAGATTTCCGGTCAGAAATTACTAAAATAGCCTTTGTTGTGAATGCCATGGAGTAGAATATAGTTGCTAAACTCCACAGAAAATAAGTAAGAGAACAAAAATCGGCTAATTCTTGTTTCCTATAACCTTGCCTCACTGACATGTATTCTCTGCGCGAAATTTCCTTCCCCTTTCCCCTGATTGGCTAATGCACACCATTTAAATGGCGATATAACAGCCCTATCAGTGCAAGGTGATACCGCAATTTTTGTCCGGAGAATTTCATTAAATAAAGAAGTACTAGTAAAATGGAGAAATAATTGCAGCAAGTAATTTCTGTATATTAAACCAATATACAGCTTAGACCATTTAAGTTAGGACTACAATATCCCAAAAACAAAGCATTGCAGAAAGAAATGTATTTAATAAACGTTGCTTGATATTACGGGGGAAAGTAAATGTCATTAGTCTTGTTTTATTTGTAGGACATTATGATGATCATTTTAGGATTAATTTATTTTTTTTAAATTGTAATCTACATTTTGTATGTTGCTTTTTCATTAGAAAATGGCTTATAAGAAGCCGTTTATTTTGTGATAATGAATAACGAAACAAAATAAAAAATTATTATTCCCAATTACGAAACATAACTGGACCCTCAAATGACCATCCATGGATGGTCCAATCATTCATTGCACTCTTCGTACACAGCCTTTCAAATTTTCGTTGTTATTTACGTTGCTGTAAGCACAATTGCAAAGTGATTTTTTCAAATGTCGTTTATTTTCTTATGAGGAGTGAGAAAACAACATAAGAAAGGTAGGTTCCCATTTAAAAAAATTAAATTTATCCTAAAGGGACCATCACAACGTCCTCCAAATAAAACACAACCATCATTTACTTTCCCCCATTATATCAAGCAACTTTATTCAAGACATTTCCTTCTGAAACGCTTAGTTTTGGAAATATTGTACATTCTCACCTTAAATTGGTCCACATTGTATAATGCAATAAGCCTGAGTTGAAAAGATTTGTCCGGAGCAATAGGTTATTAATGAGTTGTGTTAAGGAAATACATTAGTATAAACGTTCTTGAAATGCAGTGAGAGTTGAGTTCACTACGTTTGAAAAGTCAAGTAGACAGAATTCTGTAAATTAGAAAGGGAACGAAATTCTGAGATTCGAAGAGGTACTGCATAGCAACAGCTTCGATAAGTATATGTAGATTTTTACTTTCTCTACGTATAGTAATTAGGGGAAGTATTGTATTCCACCCAAAAATTCGATACCGAGATTTCACCGGAAATACATGTTTTGAGACCCCCTGAATAAAAAAAAGCATTTTTGGAAACATGTCCGTGTGTGTGTCTGTGTGTCTGTGTGTGTGTCTGTGTGTCTGTGAACAGCATAACTCAGAAACGATCAGTCGGATAAACACCAAACTTGGTATTTAGGTTCAATATCTTCCTGGGATGCGACACGAAGGTTTTCAACAAAATCCCCCCACCCCAGGATATCCTTTACATGGAAGATTTTTCGAAAATTTTAATTTTCTCAAAAATGGCTCTAACGATTTTGATTAAAATATCACAGGTTTAATATATTGTCATGACAAATAAAACGTATATCTTGAATTTTCTGGGAATGTCTCCAAAAGTGTTCTTCATTGTGAACGACATTTGCATAACCGGTAAACCATAAGAGATAGAGAAAATTTTACTACACAGAAAATATAGATAGCGTTAAAATACACAATTCATGTCATATACATTTTGTTTTGTTGAGTGAACCATTTTCGAGATATTGCTTGTTATTCACTTATATTTTTCAATACTTATTTTCTTAAATGGGAATTCGTTATTCATTTTTTTGTCTTTGATATGCAAAGAGTATTAATCTGTGGCAAAGGGAGTGGTGCTGCACCTAGCAACCAGCTATTAAGAGATATGTATGTGCTTAAAGGCTACTGTATTTCCAAATTGCCCTTTAAATATATTATCCCCTTACATCTACAAGAAAATTAGCAATAAGATAGAGTCTGCAAATGTTTATCTCGATTAACATGAAGTAGATGGAGAATAAGCGTTTGTAAAAATAGTTTGTACAAGAGTAGAGAAAGTCATGTGAGTGTAACACATCAGATTTTTAAGATTAGTCCGCGTATGTAGGAAAATTGTTAGGGGTAGTGATAGGTAGGTGTAGCTTAAGTTTAGAAAATAACATGCATACTACATCAGACTTACTTAATTTTGTCTACTTACTAAACCTTGAGACTTACTCGTGCGACGGCCCTTGTGAGTACTCGTGTGGTTTAATTTTAGTTTCATTTTAAGTTGTTTATCGCCTATGGACGAGCTGGAGTCACAAAGATTTAGCGGCTATTGCGAGGGATCTTTCCGAGTAACGTTCCTGTGACTTACGTAAAATGACGTTCGCTATAATTATTATTATTATTATTATTATTATTATTATTATTATTATTATTATTATTATTATTATTATTATTATAATAGAAATAATTTAATTCTTCAATTCAACGCCTGGCGACTTTTCCAAACAGAATATTTGAGCCAACGTTAAATTTATCACCTAACTAAACTGGTGTTATTCTTTCATACTGCACTCACACATACCCTGAAACGCTTCATAGCCATACCACTGAAGCAGCTGGCGGACTAGACAACGCAGAACGAGTTGGAAAATAACGACATCGTAGAGCCCGTCAATAAAGCAGGTAACATTACAGATTATCTAATGGAGGCAATTTCGAGATAGCAGCATAAAAATTTGAAGCAAAGGGTACGGCTTCAAAAGTGTCGCACCAGAACGGCATCAAAGGTCAGACGATAAAAGCGATATAAACACTGTCATTACACGCACGTGTTTTGTCATCCTGAGATGCAGGATTAAACCGAAGAATCCTCCTATCTATTTGTTGAAAACAATTTACGTGCATTGCATATCATTAACTCTGTTACATAATACGTTTTATTCATGGAGATATGAAAATTTAAGTTTATTATTCTCTTCGAATACTAAAGCTAAATAATCCTGTTAAATAAGGAACTAATTTGTATCGCACAACAACCTATTTCACGACAGCAACCAATAAGAGATGACTAGTGCATGTGACAGAAATACGGGACAAGGTTGTATGCAACAGACCTTAATTGCTGTTGCTGCGCAGAGAATGCGTGTAAAAATAAAAGCCGGTTACATGTTATTATAAGCAATATACATGGATTACCATGGTGTTAACACTTAAAAAAAAGGCAGAGACAAAACGATAATAAAATTTATAACGGTAATGGTTATATTCTTTTCTTTAATTGCTGTTTATAAATTTTACAGATACGTTTAATGAAGCAAGAGTCAAAACCACTGAATAACTTTTATTCTCATTCTGTAGGTGTACATACACAGTGAATGCCGAAACATTATAATAATCAGGAAAAGGTCTTTTAGTAAGTAAATGAAGTTAGGAACGCACAGAGAGTTGGTGGCAAGGGAAATTGCAACTGCTCGTGACCTTGCACTGTTCTCTGTAAACAAATATGATGTGCAGTTGAAGGCAGCACATCCTACTTCGAAGGTAGACGAGAATTAAGGAAGAAAAAAAATCTGATGTGGTACATTCACATGACCTTCTCTAACACTAACTTTATTAATGGATATACAAACTATTCCTACTAAAGCTTATTTTTGTATCTACTGCATTTAATCCCAATAAACATTTGCAAAAATAGCTATAATACACTTTTCGTTATAGATACAAAGAGAACAACGATAGTCAAATGTTTGAGAACTGGACACTATACGCTGTCCTTAAAATTCCATACTGTTTCAATGCAATTTCAAGAAAAAACTGAATGCTAAAAGGACTTTAATGGCCACGAAAGCGAGAAAATTGAAGATATACATGTTATTTGCCGTGTAAATATCTTTTGTAGAGACATTTTCTATAAAATAAAAAAATTGGACAATTGACCATGTAAAGGGTAGTTTGGAATAGAGGAATTTTGATAAAGATGTATCTTTGGAAGATATTAAACCTAAACACCAAGTTTTGTATTTATTTACTTTTCATTTTTGATTTATGATGTTTACAGACACACATACACTTGTGTTTCCAAAACGGCTTATTTGGATTCAGGGGTCTCAAAAATGTATTTTCTGTGAAACCTCGGTATTGAATTTTTGAGTGGAATGCAATGCTTCATCTTCTTACTATACGTAGTAGAGAAAATAAAAATGGGGAGGTAAATAAAGTTAATTAACTGGTCATTCTAGTTTTAAAGCTTGTCGTTCAACATCGGGTAATCCATCTATTTTTACTTTCTTTACTATGTATATTCAATTTTTGTTGAGTGAACCATCTTCAAGATATTGCTTCTTATTCCCTTAAATTTTCCAATAGTTATACTTTTTCTCAAATGGGAATTCGTTATTCATTCTTTTTGTCTTCGATATGCAAAGAGTATTAATCTTTGGCAAAGAGAAAGGTGCTGCACATAGCAACCAGAGATATGTCTATGCTTAAAGGTTACTGTATTTCTATATTGCCCTTGCAAATACAAAACAAGGGGAACATAGTAGGCCTTAAGCGATAGTCAATTATTTTTAGAACTGATCGCTATGTGTAAAATACAATTCTGTTTGCCAGTCAAGAACATAAAAAAAGAACAACGAATTCTCAGTTGAGAAAAAGTATAGGTATTTGAAAATTAAAAAAAAAAATACCAAGGAATATTTGGAAAATGGTTCACTTTACAAAAATGTTTATGACCTATATTGTGTGTTTCAACATGACCTACATTTTTATGTAGTAAAATTTTGTCTATCTCTGGCAGTTTACCAGTTATGCAAAAGTCGTTCAGAATGAAGAGTACTTTTGGGGACATCCCCAGAAAATTCAAGATATACATTTTATTTCCTTATGTCCTAGCCATGCAAATTTTTGTATACCCTGGACATGCAAAGAGAACGAAATGCTCCACATAGCAACCAGCTCTTAAAAGATTTGACTATCGCTTAAAGCCTACCATATTCACCTTTGATCTACAATAAAATTAACAACAAGATTAATATCTCGATATCTCGATTAACATGAAGTAGATGGAGAATAAGCGTTTGTACAAGAGTAGAGAAAGTCATGTGAGTGTAACACATCAGATTTTTAGAATAATTTTGTTCGTTGTTTTTCAGTCTTAGTAAATTATTCTCACATCCTGGCGCTGAAACATCAATGCATTCACAACATAGTATGAAATCGGTTATATAACAGGCAACAGAAATTTACCCAGAGCACTGTCAGCTGTACGCACTTCGCCGTTAATCACGGACTGACACTGGTGCATTAATATCTTTCCGCTGTTCGCAGCCGCGAATACGTCGGCATGAAGGATTGAAGGATTTTTCGCGCGTATATATGCGAATATTTATGGAATTCGTGAGTAGCGAGACAAAAGTGCGCTTTGAACGGTGAAGAACTTACTCCCATCCCATCCCTTCCCCATGACTGCGGTCTGGTTGATTGATTACCAACATGGCCAGCATTAGCAAAGAGTTAACTTTGCCAGCCCCGTAGCGGAACCTTCTGCCTATCAATGCTCCCTGACCTGCAAATAATTCAAAATGGTTTGCAAACTCTCGCAGATATAAACAGCATCTGCCACTTTGCAACAAAAATAGAAATATGAAGTGGGGTAACGCTTGCTGGTCATCGTTATTTATGTTGTACGACGACTGCATCGAACTTTGATGGTTTAAATCTTCTCCGTTCTGGTAATTTTTATACCGGGTGTTATAAAAAACGGTATTGTATATTTTGAGAGGTGGTAGTGTGGACCAAAATAAGAAAAGAAATATCAGTAAACATGGGTTCTAAAATGCATACCTTAAGAGCTATGAGCACCGAAACGAGGTCAGAGATTTACTAGTTGGCCGCAGCAGGGGACGGGCAGGATGTATCCTCCCTCCTCGGCCAACTTCAGCTGAGATGTTTAGCCTGCTTGACTATTAGAGAGAGAGATTTGGTTCAGGAAACAACCTGGACTATACGTCTGGTAACGCCTTTGTCTAAATTAATCAACCGTGGACTTTTTACTTTCTCTACTAGTATACTAAGTAGGGGAAGTATTGTATTCCACCCAAAAATTCGATACCGAGATATCACCGGAAATATATGCTTTGAGGCCCCCTGAATCCAAAAAGAACATTTTTGGAAACATGTCCGTGTATGTGTCTGTGTCTGTGTGTCTGTCTTCTGTCTGTGTGTCTGTCTGTGAACAGCATAACTCAGAAGCAGTCGGATAAACACCAAACTTGGTATTGAGGTTCAGTATCTTCCAGAGATGCGAGACGAAAGTTTTCAAGAAAATCCCCCCACCCCAGATTACCCTTTACATGGAAAATGTTTCGAAAAAGAATGAGAAAGGAAAATAGTAAAGCGCTTAAACAAAATGCAACCCTGTGACGTGCCATATATAATTCCTAGTCATTGTAGACCTTTAAGTGTAGGTTATGAAACGATCTGGCTTCTGGCCGGGCAAAACTGAAATTTTCAAACAAAAACATTCACTGGTATACACCACCACGTTTCCACTGGTGTACATTTGTGGTGAAATTGAACTGATTTTACATTTCAATAATTACCCAACGTTACAAAGTGGATCGCTATTTGATGAATTCCATGCTCTTGGCGTGGCCAATAGAGAGAGAGAGAGAGAGAGAGAGAGAGAGAGAGAGAGAGAAAAGGATAACGTCTTACCACTTGAAAAAATTGATCAAATTTATCATTCACACGAGTTTCTCTACCCACTGTCGTTTGTTTTTCCATAACTTCTAGGGCAGTATTCATAGTCGATTTTGGTCCGGCCCAACTTGCTACATCCGGCGGATTTACAGCGGACCATCGATTTTCTTTTTCATAGACCGGGATTTGCGTTGGTCCGCGGATCAAACGCCTTGCTCGGGACCAAATTTTTGCCTACCTCAGAGGGGTAGATTAAAGGCAGACCATTTATACAAAATGGATGACTTTCGATTAACGGGCGTGGCTGCTTTCGTAGAATTCGCGAAATGAGATGGTGGAGTAAAACTATCTACTAAAATTAGACATAATTGGAAAGTATGGCGACCTAAATTTTAAAACAAATACAGGTTTAGTAAAGCAAAGGTTAAAAGGCCTATAAAACGGATTCCTCCTAACTTATATGACAGACGACGATAACCGAGGCTTGAGTATCTCAATTGGAACGATGCTAATATCACTTCCACATTATGCAAGAGAAGGGTATCAAGAAAACACTACTGACCTTATTAAGTCGCATTATAACTAATGACTCATTGTTGACATTGTCTAATGTCATTGCTAGATTTACCTTCGTTAAACCGGGATTACTATGTACTTTGCGTAACATGACGGAATATAACGCGAAGTTAAGAAACTCTGTTAAAGTAAATATCTAATTAGGATGCACTTAACGTAATTGGAATGAATCTTTATTGATTGTTCTTTTATTACTTCATGCTACTGCTTCACACTGATTGGTTCTAATTGCCATGCCACATTAAACTTGAAGTAACGGGAAGGAAAAGTTCGACACTGTCAAAAGATGACATTATTCCGTATGCGGGTAGGAGGTATGAAATGTTAAGAAACTTACGGAATCGGAGTTTCAACACTGTAACATCGAGAGTCCTAAGCCGCAAGGCGTAGCCAAGGGATTGAGGACCCTCAGCCTCAAAGCGTAGCCAAGGGATGTTTTTTAGGAGGAGAGGAGTGTAGCACTTACAACTGCGAAGCGACGACAGGGTGTAGCTGAGAGATCTGCGCGTCTAAACTCGAACGAGAACCTAGATACTACACAATCAACCCTACGTATTAAAAAAAACCTGATTTCGTATATTTCTTAACATTTCATACCTCCTACCCGATACGGAATATGTCTCAATTGTGTTAAGTTCGAAATAATTCAGGCTTTGCTTACCTTTTTCCCGGCGAGGAGAGGAGGATTACAACTCCCGGAAGATTTATTATGTATTAGAATTTCCTCAGGTAATTATTTCTGTATAATTACTATCACACAATATTTGCTTGGTTAAGATCCGGGGTGAGATTTTAATAACAGAAAATGTTCCTTCCTATTTAAATACGATTTGATTCTGAAATTTTAAGGTTAAGGGTTAATATTCCAGCAAGTTAAATTCTTATTGAAATGATTAACAATGCCATGAAACAGTGTGCATAAGAACGTTTCCAAAAAGGGAGGTGTGGCAATAGGTTAGAAGCATGTACAAAACTACCTATATATGCATTATCTCCCTCCATACCTCTTTTTCTTTGCGTTTGCATTTGTCGAAACCGATTGGTTTTCAATAATATCCATCATTTTTTTATTAAAGAAAACAGGCATTTTCCTCCTCGGACAATTTTAATGCACACTTCTACGTTACCTCCATTTTTTTTTTTTTTTTTTTTTTTTGCTTTGGGCGAGGAGTGAGCACTGAACCGATGAAAAAACAGCTGTGAAACTACCATAGAAAGTAAAAACTAGGGAGTAACAGTGGTAAGTTTACTACTCTATGGCAGTCGCGCATGTGCAGAACTACCTTTCTTCGTCGTGTAACATTTTCTCCTTGCTGATCCACGGCCTTTCTTGGTCCGAGGCTTTTTATCGTCTATGAATACGAAAAACTTGATCAGCCTTTGGCCCATACCAAATGAGTCCAGAGATGGTCCAGACCAACATCAACTCTATGAATATGGCCCCTAGTGACTATTCTTACGAAACCTGCTTCTATCTACTTCATGTTAATCCAGTTAAATCTTTGCAAAAGTAGTTTGATTGCATATTTCATTATAGGTATAAAGCGAATACAGGAAGCTCTGTCAATAGATGTTTAAAAGCGGTTCGCTATATACTCTTTCCATAACGTCGTGAGAACAACTGAACACTTAAAAAGTGACAAAGTATTGAAAAATTAAAACCAATAACAACAAATATCTCGCAAATGGCTGATGCTACAAAAAGTTTTTGAGATAAATTGTGTCTTTTGAAGTGTTCTATATTTTTGTATAGTGATTTGTATCTATCTCTTATTGAATTTAGTTTTATTTATTGACGATTTTCAGCTACTATGGTTCTTAGCGTCCCATTCTATATTGGCGTAAAAGAGGTTCTTTTACATGCCGTAAATCTACGATATGGGATCACCGGCTTTACTTCCCTTCCGAAGAAAGCGATGCTGAGAAGTTTTGCGCTCGAAAAAATCTATCGCCCTCTACCGATTTGAACCTGCGACCTTGGGAACTAGAAGCTAGCATGGTACCCCTAGACCACGGAGGACCACCTCTATCTTTTCTGGCTACAAATTGTACAAACTGATACAGAGTGTTTTCCAAATGAAAAGGACTTTAGGGCAGATATTCAAAATATACATTTTATTTTTCATGTGTTTTAAATGTGGGCTATTTTAATCAAAATCTTTATTGCCATTCTTGTGGGAGCAAAAATTTAACATTTTTCTCTGTAAACGACACTTTTGGGTGGAATTATTTCTTCGAAAATCTTCGTGTTACATCTTTGAAATATATTGAACTAATAATATGAGTTTGGTATTTATCAGAGATTCTTTTAAATTATGCTGGTTACAGACACACACGGGAGATTTTCTAAAAAGGTTTTCTATTGGATTCAAAGGATCTCAAAACAGATATTATCGGTGAAATCTCGATATCAAGTTTTTGGGTGATATGCAACACTCGTAGAGAATGTAAAATTACTGCTACATGATTAAAGGTGCTCACGCAGGCCAGTCGGTCCCTTGTGCTTCCAACGTGACCCATGGGAGGGAAGGATGACGGAAGAGACCCGAAGGGCGACCAGATACGAGTGCCGACGGGCGCAAGTATGGACGAGGCCCCTAACGTTTCCAGATAGAACGCATACGAGACGTTCGTCCCCTACCTACAAACCACAAACCTCCATAGTCTCCCGGAGTGAAGGCCCACGCTGAGGAGAGACTTAACTGAGTGGCACTGCACGACGTCAGAGAAGAAACATTTACAGAACGCAAGCCACCGCCCAGCCACAACCCGCCGAACACCGTCTCCTAGTCCTACAACCCTGAAACAAATGACAAGGAAGGTGATGGGTACAGGAAATGAGAGGAAGGAGAGTCGTGGTAGACAATGTACTACCCCAAAATTCGTCTAGCGACCCGGCGAAACCACGAAAAACCGATGGACTACTGTGGGCAGTTGCCGGAAATGGAACACAGGACCTGCCGAATGCGGGCCACCGACGTTGACACTGAGCCATCCCGCTCGGTGCTACATGGTTAAAGCGCTATGTTTAATGTTACCGTTGATTCTTTATAGTCTTTTCTTCACAGCCTTCAACCTGGCAAAAATAGCTCATCGTTATTTTATGTGATCACCTTGTATATATGTGTCTACTCTAGAAGTGTTGATATAAACGACTTGCTTGTTATACACGCCACCCTACATTCAGGAATAGCTACTTCCATGTAACCAGTGAAGCACTGCTTGGAAGCGATTGTTTCTGGTTGCATTATTCATGGAATTACGATTCCGTTCCATGATAGTGCAAGACGTAAAGGATACTCAGATGCTACGCAGGTTGAATTCGATAGCAATAGTTTGACATGGTTACTTCTTCTCTTTTATTGTAGGTCCTAACCTCCTTTGCTTCACGTTGACCCTCAAATACACCTGCTTTCATTCCATACTCTTAATGATTCTACTGGATACGTTCTTCCTATAAATATTATTTATATACAGAATTAAAATCCTTACAGAACCTTTTGTTTCCAAAGATTTTTATAACCCATCCTTGTCATTCCGTTCCATTCCTCCTCCATTCCTTTTGTTTTCATCCTCATGCTTATTTCCTGCGTTCAAGTACAGTGCTTTTGTTTTACGCCAAGGCCGTGGATCGCGCGAATATCTGCTCCACAGAGTCTACTACACTGCGGAGCTTTCCGTTTCGTAACTCCCGCGTTATTTAATCACGAGTGTTAGTAACGTATATGTAATCAGTACTAACTTTGTTATAAGTTTTGTTGAGAGTGGTGTCCATCTGCAGGTATGGGGATTGTTCCTATAAACGTTATCTTTTAGCGTTTATGAATCCCGTTGTATTTGACCAAACATCTCACAGTGTCTCTACCCGGAACTGGATAACCAGGAAATTGCTGCTGAAATTGTCTACACACCTGTCTACATGATTCAGTTTTCACGCATGTATCGTGCATAAAATACACTGGTCAAGCGTGAATTTGTTTGCTGGCATTTCCATGGACTTAAAAGAGAATGATATTCCTAAGGAAATCACACCCAACACACGTATTGTTGAAATACTTCACAGCACGAAAACAAAACAACGACTGAGACAGCTCACATCTGATAAACATACCCTTGACATGTCTGCGCCACTTCTGTGCTGTGGTGTAATACCGAGGTCACTGCCATGTCGGCCGATACGTAGGTATATAAGGCGGTTGTTGCATTGTCATAAAACGAAGGCGCTTTATTTCTTGGTCTCCCCCTCTTCTTTTTCTCCTTCAAGGTGGACGCCATTTCTAAACACTTCTGGGTATTATTTCCTCTTGTATTCTCCTGATGTGTCCATATAAGTATAGTTACATATAATTTTACATATTCTGCCACAAAGCTCTTAGCTTGCATTTCTTCCTTAATAGCAATGTCTTAATGTTTTCTAACCTCTAATGCCCTGCTCACCTCCTTAAAAGTATTTTTTCATAGATATTTCCATATTAATTGTTTACTGAGTTTTCAAATTTCAGACGCATGTGACGGTACTCCTCACTATTGATTTTATCCGTGTAATTTAGTTTCTTTTGTTATATTTCAGTCCTATAAAATATTGTCTAACTTGGCTGTTGTCAAACTATTTAATTAATCTATTAACTTCGGCTCTTGTAATCTGGTGTCGTCTCCTAGCTCGAACAAATTTAAAAATTCACTGTCTTATTACTTCTTCTGCCACCTACCTATAATAAATGAAAATTAATATATTCCATTAAAAAATTTGACTTCGAGATTTCAGTGTAAATGCATGTTCTGAGGCCCCACAAATATAAAAATGCATGTTTAGGAAAAGGTCCCTATGTGCCTGTGAGCTGCATAACTGAAACTCGGATAAATCCCAAATATGTTATTTCATTTCAGTATCTCCCAAAGATGCACCAACAAGAGTTTGAAGAAAAACCCTACACATCTCAAATTAGTCGTTATATGGAAGTCTTTTCGAAAATTTTGATTTTCTCAAAAATAGCTTTTATCATTTTGATTAAAATGCCACGTACTTAAGATATTTACATCCAAGTAAAATATTATTGTGACTTTGTCCAGTTTTTTAACTGTACTTTTTACTCAGTTCTCGCTATCACTTTTTTGTTTTTCAACCGTCATTTTAACTCAGATCTACTGTCACTATTTTGTTTTTCGATGTCACTTTTACTTAGGTCTCACTGTCACTGTTTTGTTTTCTCAACTGTCACTTTTTATTCAGTTCTCACTGTCACTGTTTTGTATTTCAATGTCACTTTTTACTTAGTTTTCACTGTCAGTGTTTTGTTTTTCTGTGTCAGGTTTTACTCAGTTCTCACTGTCAGTGTTTTGTTTTTCAGTGTCACGTTTTACTCAGTTCTTACTGTTACTATTTTGTTTTTCAACTGTCACTTTTTACTCAGCTCTACTGTAACTATTTTGTATTTATGTATTTCACCTTCACTGGGAGTTCACTTCAAAAATGTCACTTCACTAAGGTGAACTAGTTCAATTCTCCGTCACTTCATTTCCTGCACCTCTGCACGTCGGAAGGGCCGGAAGGTTCACTTCACTCGGCAGTCAAACACAAGACCTCCACAAGTGTCTCTCCGCGGTAGCAATTGCACACATCACAGAAGCCGCCACCAACTCTTGGAAACTCGCGATATCGCACGCCACCTCACGCGCTCAACTCACAATCGACTCGCACTCGACACGCACTCACCCCGCACTGACTCCATTCTTTCGCACTCGACCAGCTTTCAACTCGCGACTCCTGACTACCCGTGATAGCGCTCGTTATATAGGCAGTAGTATCTTCCACAGAAGGTTCTAGAGCTATTTCGACACACTTTATGGTGAAGGGGGAAATAAAGTTTCTAGAAAGTTCTAGTTATCCCTCGATAGCGCGCCCGGCATTTACGCTGGAAAATAGCCGTTATCTTGTTTACTCCGACCGCTCGGCGCCGAACTCCTGATAACCTTTAGCCATATCCGCTGCGTCACAAAACCTTCAATTTTATGGAAATAGTCTGTGAAGTCCTCTTCAGGAGTAGTTTTGTATAATTAAGTATAACTGATAAACGTTATGAGATAGACAAAAACGTACTCAACTACTTTCAGCAAAATTCTTTCTTTTTATACACTTTTCAAAAGCTATCTGCGACCTCCTAACACTATTCTATGGTTGCTTACTTTAGCTGACATCCCACAGAATACAAAATACATGCATATTATTACATATATTGGTTCACATATTAAATACAAATCTGATTTTGGTACCTGTGGCGGTACGTTCCTGGCCTCCTACTACCCGTGTAATGGGTTTTAGAATTCACCCTCGCTGTGATAAAAGATTCTCTGTGGCTACATGTAAACATCCGTCGACATTCTACAGCTTGTTTCCACTAATACTTAAGCCAGCTAGATATACCCAAAGTGGAAGGGAAGTCAATACGTTAATTTCAACCCGTTAAAGATGTCATTGTTTGGAATATATCTTGCATGTTTCATCTTTTTCTATAGCCATTTTCTGCGGATATATTTTAGGTTTTCGATAACATAAACCACACACTCCGGCAACGTTGCAGTGGCAGGCGACCGGTAGCTGGGAACGTAGGTGGTACCCTCCCTTTCAAAAACCAGATTAGGTTAGTCTGTAAACATGTTTCTTTTTCGCTCTATGGCGCGTGAATAATGAGCGTAGATGAACATTTCATGTTTGTAACCTTCTCATAATTGCATTTGCATCTTCCAACGACACATTTTGCAACCTAAACTCAGAATCTACGGATAATCAGCTCGTTCAGCATTAAACGTAAGTAAGTTTCGCAATTGATACTGCTAACTTAATCAACCAAACCATTTTTCTGATAAGTAAACACAAAAATAAACACACAGTAAGGCTCTTACAAAGTCTAATAAATGATACTTTTAACATGGATACAATAAACTAAATCATTCACACGACTCACAGATTTTGTTCGAAATTACTACCATTTGCGCACCTGCAGTTTCACACCTTCGTGATTAATTACATGGCACTCTAGCAATCACGCTTTTATTGTTCCGTATTTCCTCTGCTGCCAAACGAATACTAATGTCTCAAGGATTCGACGTCAGTAATTACTAATGTTTCGTAGGTACTGCTTTTCATATCCCTCCAGAAGAAAAAGTCCAGAGGATGCAGCTCTAGCGTTCTTGCAGGCCATACACCATAATATATCCAGGTACTCACTTTGAAAATGTTGGAATCTCGTAAACCTTGTGCTTTACGTATGATTGTCTATCACATACACCTCGCGTTCCTTTATCACTAAACCTGTGAGCTTCAATGCCTAGTATTGTATTACTCTAATGATTCAACTTCTAGTGAAGCTAACATAAACATGTGGTGCTTTTCCATCAGCGACCGCGAAACGCTTATTAAACGTTTAATGAAGGCATTACTTCCATACTGTTAGTGTTGATCAATAGCTACCAAGATGTATTTGTCATTTCGCCAAAACATTACACCATTCCTTTCGTCGTGTTTGTTTGGATTAAGGATCGTGTAGAAAACAAAAGCGATAGTCGCCCACCTCCCAGTTCAGGTATGCTGTTTTTTTACGACCGGAAGCTGGTTCTCACTCTGACCTATGTCTCCAATCACATTACGTCTGTAAAACGGTGTTCGGAAATTAATATTTCAAAACCCTGCACAATGCCACATAGTTACTAGCGAAACTAGAGCATAAATAGGTTACTCTACCCATCATACAGGTAACAAATTATTATCTTCATATATTCTCGGGAATAAATCATCTAATTTGTAAAAATCTATTTTTTTTCGGAAATGGCTGATCACAGTGCAAACTGCGATTATACATTTTAACTTTTAATACCTCTGCAAAGTACATATTAGCAGGAATGTAATGAGTTCCCTTCCACCATGCATAGGACTAAAACTAGAACTGACTCCGAATGGAGACTTAGTACCTCGACCTACAAAATCTTTTGTCCTAAGTCCCTGATGGCGTGCCCCTGGCAGCTGAGAGGAAACAGGGGGCGGCCGACCAAAAGGCACGTCAGGGCCTACTTTTTTATAAACTCCGCGGATGGCATCTGGTGCAACCGGCTCTTCTCTCTCCTTGCAGGCTTTCACATCCCCTAAGGAGCCCAGATCTCGAGATAGACCCCATTCCGGGGACGAGGAGATACATAGAGCATTTTCCCCATGCAAAGCCAAGACTTCCGTTGACACTTTCAACCCTGAAACAAACCAAGCAGAAGAAAGGTGAAGGGAAACGAGAATGTAGCTAAAATGAATGGACAGGAAATTCGGGAGATGCAAGGAACCTGAACCTAGCGGCCTGGGGAAACCCCCGAAAAGTTCCATGGGTCAGGAAGGTGACCATAGATGTTACCTCTTGAGTCATCCCGCATAAACATTACCTGATTTGTATCATATCTAAAATTGGTATTTTAATATATTTATTTATCTATACTCTATTTAATATTTTGGAATTGTAATACCGTCTCAAATTACTTGCACGGATTTGCTACTATCATTATTGCTTTTTTTTCTTATATTAGTTTCCAAGGTCGGGGGTTCAAACCCATCGGAGGACGATGGATTGTTTCGGGCGTAAAAATCCTTAACATAGCTTTCTTCGTAAGGGAAGTAAAGCCAGTGGTCCCGTGGCGTAGATTTACGGCAAACATGATAAAGGGACCTCTGAGCAAAATTTCCAGTCTTTCACGCTCAATATAGAATGTTACGCTAAGAACCATAGTAGTGAAAGAGCGTCCATAAATAGAACTCAGTTTATTTTTTTTTTACTTAACCATTACTGCTTTGCAAGAATCACATCAAGAGAATGTAATAGGCATATAAACGTTACGATTTATTGGCAAAGAAATTATATCTGTCGAACTGGCGAAGCGTGTTGCTCCAGCGAAATAATTTTAACGAAAAATCTTTTTCTAAGTCATTTATCTGCTAACTCTTTCATAAAAGACAGAGTGAGATAGGGAGAAGAAAGAGAGAAAGCAACCATCATCTCCAAGAAGGAGGCACGGGAGACGAAGTAATAATAAATAATATCACTCGAACGTGTTTGAGAAAATAACAAAGCATTTCCTTTTCTGTTATCGTCTTTTACTTTCAGGGGGTCTTGCCAAGAAATACATTAGAAGCGAAAAGAATGATTTAAAGAGTATAAAAATATGGAAATAAGTAGAAAAGAAGAACTGTTACGGGCGCGTGAGAAGGAAGCAGTAGTAAGAAAGCAGGCACGTAAGGAAGATAATTCTGGAATTACGTCGTTTGTCTCCCTTCTTTCTACGTTTATCACTTGGTCCATTTGTTATCATCCAGCGGGACAGCAACGCGAGGCCATGCAATTTGCTGGGGAGGCTCTTTTTGTTTCCAGCACTTACAAAGCCCAAAAGAGAGTATATTCCACAGGCACTGCTTCCTCTATTGAAACCGCTTAGCTAAATGTAAAGTAGAAAACAGATAAGATTTTACCAGTACTTCACCCTTAAGTAAACCCTTAAGTAAACTATTGCTCAGTATGGGACTCTTTATACTTATATATAAACAAATTTATAAGGCCCGAGCTGGATGGCTCACGCGGTAAAGTCTGTGGCCCACATTCGGGAAGGCATTCCGGGTTTAAATCCGTGGACCAACACATCTGACTGAGGTTTTTTCTGGTTTCCCTCAGCCGCTAAAGTAAATACCGGATTGAATATCTAATACCACGATCCAAGGTTCTACCTTAAGTCTAAAAGAATAGTAAAAAAGAAAAATAGGTGGTAATAGCGAATGCTGTGCCATCTATCCACAGAAATGAAAGCAGGTAGACGGTCGGCACTCTCATGCCATCTGCTTGGTACGAAGCAGAAGTTACAGTTGCTATGCACTAATGTCTCTGTGGAACACGTGATGAAGCAAGAAGGTATGGTTACAGGGGTGAGACCTAGAAGACTAACTTGCCCGCCTATCTATCCACAGAAATGAAAGCAGATAAGCTGCACGGCACCTAATGCTATCTGTACGGCACAAAGCAGAAGATACAGTTGCTATGCACTAAGGTGTCTGTGAACACGTGACGTGGCTAGATGGTATTGGTTACAGGGATGAGATTTTGAAGGCTAACTGTCCATCACACATCGATCCACGAGTTATCTACTAACAGATTCGTCGCGTTATGACCATGTAGTTATAGCGACGTAGAATAAATAAACTAATAATAATAATAATAATAATAATAATAATAATAAACCTATAAGGATTGCTTCTGTGGTAAGCGTTCTGACTTCTCAACCCAGAGGTATCATTTTCTGGCCTTTGCAGAATCTGGAGTGTGAGAATGAATATGAGTGTGTTTAGGAGTAAGAAATAAACCCAACTTTTAAGAAACCTGAAGTTCAACGAATAAAAGTTGAAGACGAAATTATAATGTTTGAATTGAAAGGTGGGAGATATAAAGATCTAGTTTTTCTTACTAACCTAACTCACATATTAAATTCTAACCTCAAAATAGTAATTTTTATTTACTAAGGGTAATATTGTGTATGTTAGTTCCTTATTTCATATTTATTTTGCTCATTAAACTATTTCACATATATTTAAATTGAGACTGTACAATATGTCCAAAACTAAGCGTTGTGGATAGAAATGTCTTTAATGAAAGTTGCATGATATTATGGGCGGAAATAAATACCATTATACGTGTTTCTATCCGTTGCAGAATCTGAGTGTGAGAATGAATATGAGTGTGCTTAGGAGGAAGAAATAAACCAACTTTTAAGAAACATAAAGTTTAACGAATAAAAGTTGAAGACGAAATTATAATGCTTGAATTGAATGCCCAAAGAAGGTGGGAGATATAAACATCTAGTTTCTTACTACCCTAACTCACATCTTAAATTCTAACCTCAAAATAGTAATTTTTATTTATTAAGGGTAATATTTTCTATGTCAATTCCTTATTTCATATTTATTTTGCTCATTCAACTATTTCACAATATATACAGGTGGACCATTAAAATTGGGACTGTACAATATGTCCAAAACTAAACGCTGTAGAAAGAAATGTCTTTAATGAAAGTTGCATGATATTATGGGCGGAAATAAATGCCATTATACGTGTTATGTTGGAGGACGTTACGATTTTCATTTTGGGGTCAATGTAATTTTTTTAAATGGGAACCTATATTTTGTGGTTGTTTTCTCATTAGAAAATGTTTATAAGAATCTGTTTATTTTGTGATAAAAATAAGGAACAAAATAAAAAATGTTGGTTCCCAATTACGAAACGTAACTTAACCTCAAATGACCATCCATGGATGTTCCAACCATTCATTGAGCTCTTCTACATAGCCATTCAGAAAATGTCGTTGTTATTTAATTTGGTGTAAGAACAATTGTAAAGTGTGTTACACAAATGTCGTTTAGTTTTTTATGATGAGTGAGAAGACATTAAAAAAATTAAATTAACCCTAAAATGACCATCACAACAGATGTCCTCCAAACAAAACACAACTAATGGCATTTACTTTCTCCCATAATATCAATCAACTTTTATTACAGCCATTTCTTTATACAACGCTTGGTTTTGGAGATATTGTACAGTCTTAACTTAAATGGTTCACTCTGTGCTTACAAACAAGCTTACTTGGTATCAAGCAGTTTTGAACCAAGCGACCCGATTGGTTTAGCTGGTTCCAACCATTAAGCAATTAGTGCTTAGAGGGCCAACAACCAATCAGAGGCAGGCTTGAAAAACAAATGGCATCCAAACAGTGACAGATGCACATAAGGTGTTCGTAGGAAAATATTTTATTATGTGACTAATATATTTAACAGGTTATCAAAAGTATGTTTAAATATTTTCCACAGTGAATTAGTGGAAAGTTTAGTTTGATTTAGTGAAAACATACGAATTTCTGGAAACTTACCGAAAGGAGTGTTACGCATCCAGAACTTCCCTTACCAAAACACATTCCTAATCCTCTCAAACAAGCTTGCCATGCTCCTTAAAATAAGTTTTATTCACGCTAGTTGGAAAATGGTTGAAAAAGGAGGAAAATCAATGGGAAACGAACGAGGTACCGTGAACTGAATTTCACCGGTGGGCTTCGCTCCTCACCATTCAGTTAGCAACCGAAATCCTACGCGGGGCATCCCACATCGGCAACGAGAAGCTGTCATTCCGCCACAAACATTGAAACCGAGTTAATAGCCTGAAAGTCTGATGTGTTACATTCACATGACTTATTGTTACGAAGGTTAATTTCTATCTACTTCTTAATGGAGATATACCTTAGCAGAAATAGTCTCATTATACATTTTTTGTAGGTACAACGGGGTTTGAGAAAACCGAATTAATAGTCAGATGTTTAAAAGCGGACCCTCTATTCTGGCCATGGAATTCCATACGAGAAACAAATTTCTAGCGACATCGCTAAGTACCTATTGTAAAATTCAAACCAACAATAAACAGAAATGCCGAAAAGGGTTGATGTCACAAAAAAGTTATATAAAATGAAATGTGTAATTTCAAAAGATCGATATTGTTTTATGTTTTAGCTTCTTTCTCTCTCTCTCTCTCTCTCTCTCTCTCTCTCTCTCTCTCAGTTTACACCTTTGGAAGATACTGAGGTTGAGTACCAAGTTTTATTATTTATCCGACTTTTTGTTTTTGAGGTATGCTGTTTAGATACACCCACACACACGGAACCAGTTATAAAAATGCTTTTCTTCTTGAATTCAGGTGCCTACAAATAATGCATTTCCGTGAAATCTGGACATGCAATTTTTGAGTGGGAGGCTATGCTTCCTCTGCCTACTAACTACGTGGTTGAGTAAGTAAAAGCACTAACACTAATAATTATTTCTCAAGTGAAAGTCCCCGAAATGACCATAGAAGCTAAAGAGTCCTTTAGAAATTAAGCAATAAAGATATCAATAAGGGAGCGTTCTTTTATTACGTATCGCTTATTTTTTCACTATATTAACCTCCTATTTCCTTAAGGCAAGGTTGTCATTAAAGTATCTTAAATATATGATATTTTAATCAAAATCGTTAGGGCCATTTTTGAGAAAATTAAACTTTTCGAAAAATGTTAAATGTAAAGGGTAATCTGGAGTGGGGGGATTTTCTTGAAAACCTTCGTGTCGCATCTCTGGAAGATACGGAACCAAAATACCAAGTTTTATGTTTATCTGTCTGTTCGTTTCTGAGTTATGCTGTTCACATACACACAGACACACACGGACATGTTTCCAAAAATGCTTTATATGCATTCAGTGCACCTCAAACCATGTATTTCCGATGAAATCTCGGTATCGAATTTTTGGTTGGAATGCAATACTTCCCCTACTTACTATACGTAGTAGAGAAAGTAAGAAAACATTTTAAGTCTGTGTGTGTGTGTGTGTGTGTGTGTGTGTGTGTGTGTCTGTGAACAGTATACCTCAAAAATGAAAAGTAGGACAAATACCACACTTGGTATTTAAGTTCAGTATCTTCCAAAGATGTGACACAAAGATATTAAAAAAATCCCCCACCTCCCCAACAATCTTTCACGTGGAACATTTTCTCTAAAAAATGAGAGTCATATCTCGAATATTCTGGAAATAGCCTGTGAAGTCCTCTTAGTAATCTTGCATAGTTGGTAGACGTTAATCAATAATCGAAAAGCTACTACACATACAGTGTATACAATTTATTCCGAATAACTTTTTTATGGCATAAGGCATTTCTGAGATATTTGTTATTAATGGTTCGAATTATTCAATACTTAGTCATTCTTTCAAAAGTCCTGTCGATTTTGAGCTGTTTCTTGCGATTGCATGAGAATATTTTGGCATTTTCAGGCCTGCATACAGTGTTTAGTTCTAAAACATTAGTTTATCGCTATACCCTATGTGTCTACAAAAGGTATAATGCACCTATTTCCGGAAAGGTTTATCTGGATTAAAATAAAGTAAATAGTAAAATAAACTTTCGTAAGATTAATTTGTTTATCCATTTATAAGCGATGCAGGGTAGAGAATGTCACGTGAATGTAAAACAATAGAATTTTTTTTATATCCTTGACCTAACATTAATGAAGATCCAGAGTCTTCGTTTGGACGCATGGTCGGCCTAACGGGAATTTTCTTGGCATCCGGAAGCACGCTGTTTCTCGCAGGAGCCGGATAATCATACGCCTTAAATTCAAGCGCATAGGTTTCTCATGCAAATTATAACTCAATAACGACATATCTTCGTCTTCGATGATGTTAGAAATGATGTCCTTGTGCTACCACACATCTCTTGCACCTTTTAAGAAAATTTACATTTACACTCATTAATTCTTCATGGCCAGTTATATAAAACCATGCTTCTTCGTCTAGAAAAAGTTAAGCACTGGTGAATAAAGCGCTCATTAATATTACACAACGCCCATTTGCATAAATTAACTCATTTGGGTGGTGGCAATTCCAAAATTATAGGTATCCTAAGTAGTTTTAATTCTAAACGTTTAGTGGCATTCCGAGGTTGGCGAAATTCCTGATTCCTATTCAAGCTTTCTCGTAGATTTGTTTTAGACTTGAATTTAGCCTTTCCCCTCAACTAATCGAGTTTTTCCTCTGTAGGAACACGCCATTTTATTTTCGGTTTTTTATCAGGAATTGATCCTGTTTTCCTACCTATATTTACAAGATTAAGAACCGTTTTTTCTGTGAGGCGCACAAACAGCAGGGAGTCTGTCTAGGGTGGGGGAGGAGTAGAACTAGGTACGGAGACGGACATAACACACCGAGGGACGGGTGAGTTGAGAAAAGACAGAGAGCGGCCGGGCACGGCAGAGGGCAAGCTTCCTACCTTTTACAGATAGAAGCTCCCCTTCCCTACTGCAGGCTTCCACATTCCACTTGGGGGTCCAGAACTCGGAGACCGCTCCCATTCCGGGGGATAAGGAATTGCATAGATCCTCCTTTTCCCCTGCCGAGACTCCCGCCGACACTTTCAACCCTGAAACACACTAAGCATATGAAAGATGAAGTGAAATAAAAATGGAGGTGAAATGGAGGGACAGGATACTCGGAGGATGTAATGAACCTTCCCAACATTCACCTATTGATCCGGGGAAACCCCGAAAAAACCTATGGACCAAGAAGGTCGACTGCGGGAATCGAACCCACGATCTCCCTTATGTGGACCACAGACGCAACCACCTAAACCATCCCGCTCGGTCACAATATCACCATATAGTAATATAAAATAGCACCAAGCTACTTATCTGCTAGTTTCTACCAGTACTTTACGAAAGAAAACATTTCGAATGTTAGCCTTTCCTCCCTAGAGAGAGAGAGAGAGAGAGAGAGAGAGAGAGAGAGACCTGTTTAAACTCAAGGGGATAACGCGAAGTTGTCAATAACTATTACTCCTTGTTAACTACACGTATCCTTCTGAAAAAAATGATATGTACCTGGAATGTCTGTGCGTATTTTACCCACTGTGTTCGTGCGTAAGGGCATACTCACAGCTATCAATGTTACTAACCTCTTAAACTTAACTTTCCCCAAAATTTTATGTTCATCAGCAAACCTATTCGATTAAACTATTGATTATCTCTATTAAACAGGATTTAAAGTGCTTGCTCTTTGCAATCACCAAACCATTTAGAACAACTTTTATTTTAAATGTATTAAAGATACCTTTGTACTCATTTTAAATCAACAATCAAATGTAATAATTCTTATTTTATTAGGATCTTTGAATTTTATATCTTACCAATGTTTATCAAAATTATTAGGCTATAGGAGATACAATGGGGGGGGGACATCTCGCGCACTGCGACTTACGGTAAATATATTTCGCTACCACCCCGCAGGTAACAGGCCGTAGGCAGACAAACCACAGAGACATGCGGAAGTCCCTAATAGTTCCTAGCTCGAAGACCGTTCCACTATTAGAGCTGCGCCAGAAGAAAATGAACGACCCGCTAAACCAAGCAGCCCTCTAATGTCCACAGGGTATACGCTTTCCTTAGAGCAAGCATCCACGCCATTTGTCCGGCACCATCCTACGCCACGAAACCTAGAAGCACACCTGAAAGATGAGAAGGAAATGGAATAAAAAGGAAATGAGGGAAAGGAAACTGTGGTAGATAAGAAACACCCTAGAATTCACCTACCGATCAAGGAAAACCACAAAAAACCCAAGATCAGAGTGAGCGGTCGACGGAAATCGAGAGGGGGGGGGCTCACACGTTAATGGAGAACCATCTCGATTCATATTGCACTCCACCCAAAAATTTGATACCAAAATTTCACTGGAAATGTGCGTTTTGTGTTGCCACAAACAAAGAAAGAGCGTTTTATAAAAACGTCCGTGTGCGAGTGTGTGTATGTCCGTGAACAGCATTACTCAAAAAGGAAAAGTCATTTAAACACTAATGTTGGTATTGAACTTATTGTCATCCAAGCATGACACACGAGTATTTTCAAAAACATTCCTGAGCCCAAACTACCGTTTAAGACAGGGACATTTTCCCATATTTTTTCTCAAAAATGTCTGACGTTTTTCATTAAAATACAATAGGATGAAGATATTTGCACATCAAATTCTTCTAATCTCTGTGAAGTCCCCTATATTCTAAATTACTTTAGTATAATTTGTAAACCTTAGAGAGGTAGGCAAAACCTCACTACACAAAAAGTAAATGTGGATTTTGTTAAAGCGCACAATTTATGCCAAATATTTTTGTTGCCATTTCCAAGATATTATTTGTTATCGGTATGAATTTGCAAACACATACTTTTTTTTCAAATAGTAGACCGCTATTCATTTTTCTAGTGACCATGCAAGGAGCACAGAATTTAAATCCATATTATTGCGATCCACTTCTTAAAAATCACACTGTTGCTTTACTCTGCTGTAACCTCCTTATACCTAATACGAAACATGTAAGTGTGTAATGAAAAATTATCTTCATTAACTTAATCGCATAGAACAATAAACTTTTGTAAGCATAATTTATAGATGAGTAAGTAGAGATTGGTATGTGAAGCTAACACACCAGATATGTTTATTGCATATTTTCTTTGTGTACCTGACACTTCCAGGAGTAAACTGAATTATAAATGTATTGATATATTGTGTATAAGGGTGGTGATAATAAGTTATTCTGCTGGAAGCATGAGTTAAAGTGTACATTTGGGCTTGCATTATCGGTAAACAGCTTCCTCCAGCATGTCGGCTGTAATTCCAGCAATTTTTACCTAATCCCCAGTGACATATAAATGTTTATATCCAACTATCTAGCACATGCTTTGTGAGGAAAAACAATAGTGCATCTAGTTTTGCTATGCAGCTTTTGTTGTTTTGAAAAACGAGAACTTTCAGTTCAAGCATAATCTTTTTCCTGCGGGTTAAAGGGCATCCCTGAATAAATACCTCATTTTTTCACTCTTTCATTGCTTGTTCTACATTGCATTCTGCGTTCTTATTGTTTTGTTTTAAGACCATTTATCATGATAATTTTAAAGTGGTACACGTATTTATCCTCTCCTAAAACAGGGCACAAAGGCAGGCTCGTTGTTAAAGTGGTTTAACGTTGAGGATAGGTTCCTTACATCAGAACAGAGGAGAAAAAGTTATGTGAACGTATATATGAAAATGTTTGTTTTGGAGTTATTACTTAAAGAACATTTTAACAAGGATACATCAGTTTCAAATACTTGAAGTCAGAGATTCGTGTTACATCAAGGACTATTTTATTCTTTCAAAAGATGACGAAACAATTTACAGACCTATGTGTTTTTGCAATTTCCCTGGCATAAACTCGTTTATTCAGATGCCCGGGATCTATATATTTAAAGAGCCATGTAGGGGGAATACGCAGACAATGAAACTGCGCCTTTGTGTTTTTAAAAGAGATCTACATTTTTTCTGTGGTACGTTTTCGTCTATCACTTTACATTTACCAGTTATAGAAGATCATAGAAAATATCTTCCGAATGAAAAGGGCTTCATAGGCTATTCCCTGAAAATTCAAGATATACATTTTATTTCTCATGTAAATATCTCTGAAATACTCTATATTAATCAAAATCATTAGATCCAAATTTTTAGAAAATTTCCAAAATTGTTCCATATAATTTTTTGACGCTACTGAGCCCTATACCAAGCTTGTAATCTATCCGACTTTCAGTTTTTGAGTAATGCTGTTCACACGAAAACGGACATTTTTCCAAAAATATATATTTTTTTTAATTCAGAGTGCCTCTAAACATATACTTCCGGTGAAATCTAGGTATGGAATTTTCGGTTGGAATGTAATAGCCTATCGTGCACGTGGTAGAGAAAGTAAACATCTGATGTGCTGCATTCGCATGACTTTCTCTACTCGCTTTTCTAGAAGCTATTATTATAAAGGCTTATTATTTTACCAACTTCTTCTTAATGGAGATAAACTTTCATTACAAACTTACAAGTTTCCTTGTAGGTAGAAGGATGCAAAAGATAAAACGATAGTCAAATGTTCAGAGAGTGTGCCGCTATGTTTTGGCTTTGAAATGTTATGCTCTTTGCATGTGCACAGAAAATACAAATAGCGACTTATCAACTGAAAAAGTATAAGTTTTTGAAAATTTTAACCAATAACAGCGAACACTTGCGAAATAGTTAATGCAACTGAATACCTTCTTTTTAAGCTATATTGTGCCCTATTATGTATAGTAAGATTTTGTCTATCCGTTAGGGTTTAACAAAAGTAATTGACAATTTATGACTTCAACAGGCTATTAGTAGGAAATTACAGATTTAAATTTTACTTGGCATGCAAATAGCTTAAACATACTGTGTTCGTATAAAATTCTTAGAGGAAATGAGGAATAACAAAATGCTCATAAAATGAGTATAGAAGCGACTTAAAAGATGTAGATTGACAGCAGGCGCTGTCACAATGTAATGAGAAAGTATCATTAAGCGTACAGTCGACTAAAAACAGAATGGGATATAGAACAATATATTTTGTACAGAAGTAGAGCCATCAAATAAGGTCTTGGTTGGCTCAGACTGAGGTAATGGCGAGCGATCAAATTCATTAACGAAGAAGGCACCAGAATCTGTCCCTGATTTTGAGAGGAAGAAACTTGGATTTATATTCTGGCGTATTTTACTAAGACTGTTGAGGAGAAAGTATCTGCCAGATCCGTTTGTTAACCCAAGGAGAGGTTTACAAGCTTTTTGGACCTTGCTGTTGGGAGGGGGAAGCAATTGGTACATTTTTACCAAAGGTTATGCAGTTCAGATCGGAGTGTAAGGAAGAGGGTCAAGGATGGGAGTGGAAGGATTAGAGGCTTAAGGGAGGTATTTGTTTGTTTTGTAAACCATAACGTGTGCTTGTGAACAAGGTTTATTCTCTTCTTCTGTTTAGTTTCTGAAATTTTTTGTTAGTTTATCTGTTTCTCCATTTTCTTTTAAATATCATTAACTTTAAAGTACATTGTGATGAATGTAGCATGAAAGAATACGAACTACAGTGTATTATATAAGCATGTACGGACTCCCTGACCCGTGCAATGTATGAATTTGAACATGTAAAATGTTTAAGACCAATAAATACACCACTCTATCTATAACATCAGTACACATGCAAATACACTGTATTCACCCATCAGCCTCTGGACACAACCAGGAACCTTCTTTACGAAAAAAAATATGCTACAACTCAGCTGGGGCCTGAATCTGAGAATACTTCGAGGACTAGATATGCTCTAATAAATGATCTGAAATGACAGACACAGAGAAAATGTTTTTGTATGTATCACTTCACTCTCGTTGCATTTTAGTATTCATTGTTTCAAAGAAAAAAACCTAATGCTGTTTAATTTGTCGCAGTGTGTCCTTACAACACGCCACTGAATAATCTTTAAGGATGCTGTGCAGAATTGATCTTCGACACGGGTTACCAGAGTTATCGCTAGAAACGCCAACTGGATCTCCATCTTTATATCAAGAACAGCAATATTCGATTACTTTGGCGCTGAAGTCACGATCGATGTAGCAACGGCGAGGAAACAAGGATTTGATGATACCGCCCTTCTAAGTACCAAGCTCGGATATATCTTCTTTTCCCTGTGATCAACTTTCGCCTGAATCCAAATTAATTACCCCCGCAACCCTGAGAAATTTATTGGAATACAGTTACTAAGTCTGTAACATAGATTACTCTTTAAGCTTCAACGAGCAACACTGCCTTCAGTAATATTGGGAGAGTTAATAGCTTCTGGTTAATTTAATTCAGGTTATCTAATGACAACAAGCATGGGTTTGAAAGGTCAATCACCTAAGAAAAAAATGTTAACTAAGAGAGGGAGGAAATCGGTAAACTAATGTATACAATGCGAGAACATTGTCGTTCTTATACTTTTAGAGAGAAGTTATAAATATGAGATAGGGTAACAATATGAAATACCGAAGTTTTAGACTCTGGACGTTACTGATATCTGTCGTACTGCCTGGAAACTACCTGCTAGAGGTCTACAAATATGTGTTGCAGCCGGCGTCATTCTGCCTTGACAACTCGTGCTGTAAAAGTGTATTATTGTTATCAGCGCAATCAAATGTTTTTGTAAGGTAATGTTCGTGTGTTGTTTTCATTAGTTGATATTGCAATTTAAGACATATAAGGTAAGCTAAACTACATTAACTATAGTATTATAATATATGTATATAGGGTAGGGCGGGATAATTGCGATTGGTAAGCGCAACTTCTTGATTGAAAATAAAATGTTACAAGCAAGCACAGGAGTACTACACTATTATGGTTCACGGTGGACATACTATCACTATCATTAATGACAATCCTAATGCTGAAATAAAGCTATCAGAATTACCCGCCGAATTGAAAATGGAGAAATACCGAGGGGCTAATTGGATATGACTGTGGGGCAATTTGGATAACAATGAATACAGTAAATAATAGCTGTGCTTTTGGATTCTGAAACAAATTTATTCTAGAAATTAAATATGTATATACATTATAATATATTGCTGTGGAATTATGAAGAGTTATTTTCTATGAAATGTGAAGCATTGAAAAAACTAAGAAATATAAGGATTAACAATTCTTGAGTTCTGAACGCTATTTAGAAGTATTTGCCACAAATAAATTGTTCCCTTCCTTCAGCTCCCACGCGTCTTTCATGGAACCAAACCTGGCAGCGACTCCAGTCACCTCTCAGTACAGACTACTTCGAGTAATAGCTGACACTGTAGAATCCACATTTGTAGTAATCTACGTTGGAATCATTAGCAGTATCATCTTCACTAGACGATAAGTCAATGCATTTCTTTGATTGTTTAGCTTCTTTATCCTTTTCCTTGAAATGTTGTCTTTCTTCTTTTTTAACTGAACTTATTTCCCACGAATTTTAATCTCCCTCTTTACCTTAACAACTGCTACATTTTCTGGTGATGTGCTGTGGCATGCTGCTTTCTTAGTTTGAACTCTTCTCTTGATCACACTCTTTACAGGACTAGGAAGGACCTCTCGAACGGTTCTTTCAGGCATTACACCCACAGGGGATTGTGAAGTGCTAGGCTGTTTGAACATTGGATTCAATTAATTTAATTTTAATTTAACTTTTGTATACAGATTGTGTAGTATCTTGAAAACTTGACTTGCACCTAGTAATGACATATTACCCTCTATTACAGATGAGATTGCCTGTTCTATAGCTTCTTTGCCCTATGTTCCTATTGTAGCCGTAAATTCTTCCTTTTGTAATGTCGTACCATCTGAAAATTTGAACGGAATAATGAATAATTAATATAATAAAATTACTTAAAGCATAGGACCCAGTGGACATACGTTTCATACCAGAGAAACAAATATGTATGATATCCGATTAACCCCACCGATTTTTATCTAAATAGCCCCACAACACAACATGTTACCGGTCACGACGTAATTCTTAAACTGTGCAATAGACAACACCACGGTATACTACGAGTGGTTCGCAAAATACCAAGGAAACGTTTACTCCTTAAAGCAGTACGAAAACTAGTACACAAGACCAGCTAAAGCTTACCTTTTCTGACCAAAATATTACATGCTACGTATTGTACAGGTATTCCTTCCTTACCTTTGATTAGAAAAACTGACGTAGCGTCTCTCTTAATAACAGAATCTATTCAGATAAGACTCCGTCATTAACTGTGAGACTGAAAAGTGCAATATGTGTTGACTAGTGGCAGTGCAGGCGTGAGAACTTAACATTATCCAAAAAGCCCCTCTATCCGAATTCCCCCGTCCTACCCTATATTTTAAATTACACAAAGAGTGTGGTATTGCTTGTGAGTTGCTGAGGTTAAATTAAATGGTGAATTTGTAGGGCACTAAACTGGTAGAAATATGAGGCTGTTCCATATGGCCCTATCTCTATCAGAGGTTAAGACGATAAATCAATCCTGGATGATGCTTAACAGCTTTGTCCTGACTTTCAAGATGCAAACTATGTATTTTGTGACGACGGGTTTTCTGATGACTCTAGGGGAGAAGAAAGGATCCAGTGTTCTTGTATGTAAAATGTTGGCTCAGTGATTATAAAATTTCAAAAATTGAAAACTATGTCTGTGATTATTGCAGGTGATTTATCATCACGCCTTAGTAGTGCATTACTGTGCAATTTTTCACGTGTGTTTCAAGTTTGCTTTTAAGATCGGACTGGTATCTCATATTACTAACCATGTTCATAAATGCTGTAAATTCACCCATATAGCAATTTAATTAAATAAAATCTGTATGGTATGCTACACATTGTAGGTGTTGTAGCCCCGCGTATGGGAGCCAAACTTGAGAGTGTTGTAGCCCCACGTACGATACAAACTTGCGGGTGGCCTTCGCCCCCACGTTTAAAAATCAACTTTGTATTTTAATGTTTATTTAAATATGATATATGTTTGCCTCTGCTGCTCAGTATTTCTCTTGAGCATGTATCTCTTAGTAGGGGTGGTGTGGGTAAAGAACAAGGCTTACACAAGTTATAATTGTAATGTACTTTTTTTATTAATCCTTCACACGATCAAATAAATCTTCACTGATGTATCCTAATGTAGAGCTGTAGATTATTGTTAGTTCTACTTTTAAACACGTAAACTTTATATTATTCTCGCCGTAATTAAATTTTATGTCTCAAACTGAATAGTATAAAATAGAACTGCTCGAAAACGCAACCTTGTAGCGTCTGCCTGGTACGCTATATTGTAGCGTCTGGCGTCTACCGCCTAAATTTGTACATTTACTCTATTTCAAGTCTCTGGTTGGCTAAGTCTACTCCAATAGAATACTTTTATTTAACTTAAGCTTTTCTAGTTTTTGATTGGCTATTTATAAACTGTTTTAAATATTACATTATTGTTCCAAGAATTACTAGTAACATTATTCAACTTTCTAATTTATTGTTGTCTCCAGGTTACCTCATTGTTAGCAACTTTCGGAATTTATTTATAATTCTGTTTGCCATGGAAGGTATTTTGCTTCTATTCTCACAGCTCTTATATTGTTAAATTACGTAATACATTCACATAACATTATTATATATGTAGATAATAATATAAACATAATACAATGACTGTTACATACATTTTACATATTATATTATATACGTATTGCTTTAAGACAGCTGTTATTACATTTTATATTATATAACTACACTGATATTATTTAAGTGATAAAAATGCTGCCTCAACATGATTTATTTTTCTGTATTCCGCATAAAATGTCATTTCTGGAGATGTTCAGTATTCCAGCCTGCTCACTTTTTAAGTATTTTTAGGACTAAAAGTAAAATGGGTATCTTAAGTTTATATCGTGTCCTTTATAATCCTGAACTGATTACAATGTGGGAACGATGCAACTTTTTGGAATTTTAGCATACTTATTGAAATGATTACAATACGAGAATGATGCAACTATTTTTAGTTTTAGTATCATTATTGAAATGATAACTGTTCGAGAACGATACAACGTTTTGCACAACTAATCTCTGAAGTGGCTTATTAATTTCGTCTTTCTGAAGAGATACACTAATTTTACTAGCTCACATTCCAAGCAGAATCGCAGAACTAAAATAACTAAAATACGAACTACTCGTATTATTGAAGAACGCATGTTGCAGTAAGATAATCAAATCGATGCAGAGGTAATAGAATAGAAACCTTTAAAATTGATTCCATTCCATTAGTATTATGCAGCGTTAAATGTTAAAGCGCTTATTTTATACAGGGTGGAAGCTGACCTACGATCATCCTTGAACAGTATGACACTTTGTAATGAACAGAACGAAAATGTATCTATCATTTAACACGTCCCTCAATTAAGGGCTGCCATATAGACAAAGTATACCTATACAATTAATACATTTAAAATTAAATTAACAATAATAATGACGATTTATAGCTAACATATCAAAATAATGAAAATCAAATTAAAATAGAAATACAAATGAATTTAAATCGGAACAGAAAAGTAGTATAAAATAATTCTATTATGCAGTTAAAATAAATACATATATAAATATATAATAAATTCAAAGATTTGTAAAATGTGTATCGATATTATATTGAATACTAATGATTTCTGAGGATGAGAATTGATCCTCTAATAGCTGTGATGGTTATTTGATAAAGTAGGCATTTTTCTAGACAATAATCTACCCAAAGTTGCTTAATATTGAACTTTTTCAAATATTTCTTAGAATAGATTGAAGCTTAAATTTTTTTTGAATGCTTAAATAATTGAATTAAAACGTTCGCACTCTTACTATTATTATAAGCTTTCGACACCATCGGGTATCCAGAGTAACCAGGTAACGACAGTACTGAGGTCCCATTTCTAATTTTAATGTGTATTATATTATTTATGTGAGTATAAGGAATAAATGTTTAGCCTTCTAGGTAGTTACGCTAGTGTAAAGCGGGTTAATTTAAAAACATTTGCGTTTGTGCTCAAGAATACATAACTGCTACCATCTGACGGCTACAAGCATAACCTTCTTTACTCTACATTTTCTGGGGTTTCCAACCAGGTGGCTGGCTGAAAGCCCGAGAAAATGGAGCATACGTTAAGTGCTGGGGATTCAAACAGGCGTGCATATTCTTTGTGTTGGAAAATAAAAGAATGCAGTAGCTTTAAATGGAAGTGAAAAGTCTTAAGTGAAGCTTAAGTTCCCATTATTATTTTGCAACAACTAATGCAATAAGTTTGTGGTATTATATTTCATTATTAAGATTACGTTTTTTAGAAGCAGTTATGGGTATTGCCATCTTCATCAAAGTCGACATTCGGTTCTACCAACCCCTGATATGAAACAATGCCAATATGGGTAAAAAGGATCAGTAATTTCTGCCAAAGAGGAGCAATAAATCGTAAATACATTACCGATGTGAAGTATAATATTTCTATTTACTTACTTTTTGATATTCCCGGAACAGATTCAAAGAAGCACTTTGGCCAAAAACGCAAAACTGAAGAGCTTCTAAAGCAATGAAAATACCAAGAAGAACTGTACCAAAAAGTCATCATCCTATGATGAAGTAAGTAATGAAGAATAACAAAATGACACGATTTGCAGTTCTTGCAGTGTTAGGAGCAGCGATTCTCAGTCAGGAAAATTACGCGATTGGATTCAGTGCAAAGGTAATTAAAAAGAATTGTACCATGCGAGATGTGTTGGTGGAGAAAAATAATTCACGTGGTCATTTATGGAAAGTGCAATCTGTTAAATTAAATACATATGTCAATTCTTGGTACCAGCGTTTCGAGTAAGAATATAGAACAAAATTTGACCGCGAGGCTGCCTTAAGGTCCGGCAGATTCTTCGTGTTGAGGCTAGCCGAGCGGAAGGCCACTAGCCAAGCCGCCGTTGCTGCTGTTATGGGCACGAGTCCGTAACCTGCGCTGCACCTCCGAGGTGCAACTGCTGGGGTGCACCAACATTGACAGCGCAGTGCACCAGCCGCGACCTCCGCCGACGCCGCCGGTAGTGCGCCTCCTGTAACGGCCATGACCACTTCACCGGGCAGGCGCAGTGCCCCCTCTATTCGAGAAGCCGTCGATCTACTCCGACCTCAACCGTACACGCAGTTCTAGCTCCTCCGACGTCAACACCTTCACCACCTCCAGCACCTGCCGTAACAGACACCACTCTGCGAGAAGCGGTCGAGGATCTGCACTCTGAGGTCCTTAACATAGGATCCCGCATCTCGCAACAAGAAGAAATGCTCATCAACTCCGTCAACTCATCCAGCGCAGAACATCATCTCCGCCGTCTTGCCGTTATGGAATCAGCTATCTATCCAGGATCTCCACGCCATCACCACCGCCTTCTCAACTGTCTTCCACAACTTCACCACCAGCTGCCTGCAGCGATTTGACAGCGCCGATTCAGCCATCAGTGGCCTGGGCGAATCCATCGCCTGCCTGACACAGACGTGACCACCGCCAGCTCCAACAGATTTCCTGGAAGAGTTTAGGCTGACATTAACAGGCCTTGATGACCAGGTTCGAGTCCTACAAACGACGACGACGGAGTGGACTTCGGTACTCTCCGACCTGAAGAATGGGAGGGAAAGACTATGCAATCACGTCATTGCAAACACTCAGTTAAACTCCTTCGCGTTTGCCAGCACTAGATTCCAACGCCCAAGCGGAGTGCACCTCTCGAGGGGCGTTCAACAACATTCAAATTCAATGCAATAAAGACGAATAAAATTCCTTTCCAATCCCGATCCACTCCCCGGAGGCAGTCAGGACCCTGGCACGGTCATGGCTGTTTCCCGGTCATTTTCCCTCGCCCGCTGTCAGCGCAATAAGCTGGCAGTTACCTTCCGCACTGACGGGGGTGCTCAGCGGAACCCCACCACCTTTCTTCACTTCTCCTTTCAAAAAGAAAAAATCCCATACAGTTTCCATGGAATCGCGAGAAACAGCTGAAAATCGATGAGAACTTTGAAAGAATGACAAGTATTGAACAATTCGAATCTTTAATAACGGATACCTCAGAAATGGCTTATGCCACAAAAAAACTTGTTTTAAGCAGGTATTGTGTTTTAAAAAATCTACATTTTTTGTGTAGTACTTTTTCTTCTATCGCCTTAACGTTTGCCGATTATAGAAGATTATACAAAATTTCTTACGAATGTAGAGAACTTTACAGGCTATTCCTAGAAAATTCAAGATATACAGTTTATTTACCATGTAAATAGCTTTAATATGATATTTAAATAAAACTTGTTAAAGCAATTTTTCAAAATACCTGAATTTTCGAAAAATCTTCCATGTAAAGTTGTAGATGCGATGGGGGGATTTTCTTGAAAATCTTAGTGTCGCATTTTTGGAAGGTACGGAACCTAAATACCAACTTTGGTAATTATACATCTTTTCGTTTTGTGAGTTATGCTGTTCACAAACACACACGCGCGCATTTACGAGCGGACCTTTTTCTAAAAATGCTTTTTTGGATTCAAGGGGCCCCAAAACATGTATTTCCGGTGAAATCTTGGTATAGAGCTTTCGGCAGGAATGCAATACCTTCTCTACCTTCTATGTAGAGAAAGAGGTAGAGAAAGTAATGAAATAGCACTAATGACCTAGATGGTACATTAATCATATTTATTTCTTTTGTTTGAGGCTTTTCAGTATATAACATGTTGTGCTATTTAATATATACTTGTGTGATATTCTCTGAAAATTAAAAGAAGAAATACCATTTAGAATAAAATTAAGTAAACATTAACCCTAAATAGACTACTCTTTGCGGACAATATGATGTTAAATCAAGACAGTGAAAATAAGTTGCAAATTAGCATCTATCAAGTTCAAATACTGACTCAAGATTACAGTATAAACAGTTCGGTCGAGAAATCAAAGCTAATGGCATTCAGAAATAATACGATAAAAGTTGGTTTCAAATAATAACGTGTTAGCACAAGTTGAAAGTTTTAACTGTCTAGGCTGCAATATAACATTTAAACAAATAACGAAACAATAAACAATAAAGTAAGTCCAATTACATTTTTGGAAAGACATTGAAAAGAAAAACTCGAAGAGAAACTAAGTTAAAATAACAGTTCCCGTTTTTACTGTATGGTTCGGAGACATCCATATGAAAAAGATTGGAATAAAATTCAAGCTGCAAAAATGAAATATCTCCAAACAGTAAAAGGTTGTATAAGTTTATACGAATTAGAAATGATGACATAAGAGAAAAATTAAGTATATTTTCGCTAAATGGCAAAACATTAAGAAACAGAGAAAAATGGTGAAATCGTGTACAAGGAATGAATAATACTCGCATTCCATTTCAAATACGTATGTACAAACCATCAGGTTATGGACACATTTGAGGGATGGAGGGAATATGACGTCGGAAGTTCACGGTTTAGGAGATACTTCTTTTATAAATGTTCAATTTGCTGTTAGTTCCTTTGCCACGTTTTGTCTCTTTCTGTTATGCCTCCAAAAAGGCAAATAACGAATTTTAAACATGTTTTAATATATTTGGGATATTTGGTTTGAAGAAGTATTTTATTTAGCTTTATTTGAACCAATTTGAAGAAGGGTATTATTTGCCCCACATTTTGGGAGGCAATTTGAAGAAGTAAATTTATTAGCTCCACGTATGGAAGCCAATTTGAGAAAGTAGTGTTTTAGAAGGAGTTGTATCCTATTTCGACTTGAAGCTTTTCTGCAACCGCACGTATAGGAAATGGTTTCCGGTAGCCTTCGCCCCAAATGTACTTTCAGGTGGCCTTTACCCCAAGTTTAAAAAAATATATTAACTTTGTAACTTGACCGTTTCTCTAAGTAATATATTTATGTTTACCTCGGCTGCGGCAGTATTTGTTTTAGAGACGTGGAAGTCATGGCAGGGCGTGATGCGACAAGAATGTAGGCTTACACAGATTTTCAGGTTTAATTCACTCCTTTTTATTAATCCTTGACACAAATTAAATAACACTTCACTGATATTGAGAGATGAGAGATTCTTTTATTTAATACTTGCACTTTTTAACACGTATACTATTTTCGTCTCACACGAATACATATTATATTTCTTGAGGACACCTTTTGCGTCTGGTTAGTAACTCTGTCTGCATGCAACTGAACTGATTTCAAGTGGCTAAACGTTGTAAATTTATGTATTTCAGGTCTCTGATTGGCTAATCCTACTCCAATAGAATACCTTCATTTAACTAAAGGTTTTTCTGGTTGTTGATTGGCTATTTTATAAACTGTCACTAAAATTACATTATTGCTTCCAAGAATCACAAGTACTATTGTTAGACTCTTAAACTCATTATTGCCTCAAGGTTACCTCATTGTTACCTCATTATTAGCAACCTTTAACTTATTACTCTCACAGCTCCTACATTATTAAATTACGTAACAATGCACATAACATTATTAAACATGTGTACAATAATATAAGCATATGCAATGACTTATATACATTTTAGAAATTATTACATACACATATTGCTTCAAGGCGAGCTGTTACTGAATTTACATGTTATATAATTGACTGAAATTCTTTAAGCGTTAAAAATACTGCCTCAATTTATCAAATTTGAAATATTAGAAATTTTACAATAAGCTTTTATCTAGGCAATGTCCCAATAAAAACACATCATTCGTAACCTGTGGATTAAGACAAGGAGTTCGATGTGTAAAAAGGCTGAACTTGCAACGTACTCATAAAGACGAGCTGTCGTTCGGTTGAAATACTCTGAAACATGTCCCTACAGCTTGTAACAAGATCTTCTTTTATTCAGAAGAAGAGATTGGGTGAAGAATTGATTCCGCATGAGAACCTCTTGCGCGACGCTTCCCGTGATCGGTTGAATAACCCGTTTAAGCTTTCTCTCCTTCTAGATTTTTGTATTATTGCCCACGAAGAAAAGACAGTCATACTGAGAACCTTACTTTCGGATAAAAATATGTTTAAGGGGATTCTTAATGGTGACAATTGCCAAAAAGAATTACATTCCTTGTTTTTTGTGCAGCCTTGTTATTGGAATTTCCTTTCCAAATATATTTTTCATCACAAGCACAATACTTATACTTATAAATGGATTGAATCTATCATTTTGTACTGTGAATTTCTCACTACTTGACAAAAACAAATCATAGCTGCTATACACTTTAGCATAGGGTGGTAAACTTTAGCCCAAATTTGAGGTTTGCTCTACAAATTGGATACTGCTGTTAAGTAAGGCAGCTTCTGTGTCACAAGCCATGTGGTTTCTTTCCTTATAAAACAAATCTGATGTGTTACACTCGCATGACTTTCTCTACTCTTGTACAAGCTATTTTTACAAACGCTTATTCTCCCAATGCTTCATGTTAATCCAGATATCGAGATGTTAATCTTATTGCTAATTTTCTTGTAGATGCAAGGGGATTTGGTAGGCTTTAAGCTATAGTCAAATATTTTAAGAGCTGGTTGCTATGTGGAGTATTCCATTCTTTTTGCATTACCAGGACAAAAAAAATAAATAAGGAATTCCCATTTGAGAAAAAGTATTAAGTATTGGAAAATTTCAGCGAATAAAAAGCAATATCTCAAAAATGTTTCACTCAACAAAAAAGTATATGACATAAATTGTGTATTTTAACGCGATCTACATTTTTTGTGTAGTAAACTTTTTCTATATCTTATGGTTTACCAGTTATGCAAAAGTCCTTCACAATTTTCATCAATATCGTTAGAGCCATTTTTGAGAAAATTAAAATTTTCGAAAAATGTTCCATGTAAAGGGTAATCCGGGGAGGGATTTTCTTGGAAATCTTCGTGCCGCATCTCTTGAAGATACCGAATGTAAATACTAAGTTTGGTGTTTATCCGACTGTTCGTTTCTGAGTTATGCTTTTCACAGACACACAGACAGATACACGGACACGTTTCCAAAAATGTCTTTTTTGGATTCAGGGGGCCTCAAAACATATTTTTACGGTGAAGTCTCGGTATCTAATTTTTGGGTGGAATACAATACTTCCCCTACTTACTATACGTAGTAGAGAAAGTAAAATGTCAATTACAGCATGTGTCCGGAAATGCTTGGGTTCTGAGTTAGACCCTCAAAAAATTGATATTCATGGGAGCGTATTTCTTACCGCGGTAGATTTCTTTATAGATGATGTTCAAATCATCCGCCTCCATCATAAATACAGGCCTCACATCGACGTCTCATGGCCATGCGAACACGACCCCAAATTCCAGGAGTATTGCGTATTCTTCATAACCTGCCACAATTCGATTCCGAAGGGATTCCATCTCACGTACCGAGGCGATACTTAATGCTTTGAAATGGCCCCACAAGTAGAAGTCGACAGAGTTCAAATTCGGTGAACGTGGTGGCCAAGCAATTGGACCACCTCTACCTATCCGTTGTTCTGCACACCTTCGACCCAAGTACCGAAGAAAAAGTGAAAGTATTGGAAAATTCAAAGAAATAACAAGGAATATCTCGAAAATGGTTCACTTTACAAAAACAATGTTTATGACATATATTGGTGTTGTAACAAAATCTACATTTTTATGTAGTAAAATTTTGTCTATCTCTTGCGGTTTACAAGTTATGCAAAGGTCGTTCAGAATGAAGAGGACTATTGGGGACATCCTCAGAAAATTCAACGTACACATTTTATTTGCCATAAAAATGTCTTAAACTTATGATACTTTAATCAAAATCGTTAGAGCCGGTTTTGAGAAAATAAAAATTTTCGAAAACTGTTCCATGTAAGGGGTGGTTTGGGGTGGAGGATTTTCTCGAAAACTTTCTTGTCGCATCCCTGGAACATAATGATTTTCTCGAAAACTTTCTTTTCGCATCCCTGGAACATAATGAACCTAAATACCAAGTTTGGTGTTTATCCGACTTTTCGTTTTTGAGTTATGCTGTTGACAGACAGACAGACAGACACACACACACACACACACACACACACACACAGACACACAAGACATACACACGGACATGTTTCCATAAATGCTTTATTTGTTTTATGTCTTGGACATGGAAAGAAAATGCAATGCTCCTCATAGCAACCAGCTCTTAAAATATTTGACTATCGCTTAAAGCCTACCATATTCCCCTTGCATATACAAGAAAATTAGCAATGAGAATAGAGTCTGCAAATGTTTATCTCGATTAACATGAAGTAGATGGAGAATAGGCGTTTGTAAAAATAGTTTGTACAAGAGTAGAGAAAGTCATGTCAGTGTAACACATCAGATTTTTTTGTTTACATAAGGGGAATGCATGTCTGAAACTATGCCCAATTTTTTTTAAACATTTTATATATAAGTTTATAAGATTGTTTTCTCCAGTTTTGGTTTGAATGTATTTTTGTAAGTGATACTTTCTGGTATAAATGTGCACGTTTTCTCAGAAATTATTGAAGGTAGATAAATTAAGTTTTAGCTGAAAAACCAACTCCTAAGTGTTTTTGTGGATCTACTCTTATTAATAAAATATTTGGTTATTTTTCTTAAAAAAGGGGGGCCAATAAAATTTCATCAAAATATGATATAGGTAATTAAGAAAATAATTCTATTTATTATGCGTGTGTTTATTAATATGTATCTTTTTTGTGCCTCAAAATGTTTTATTTTACGATAAACTCGTATATTGTTATTTTATGATCTACAGTAAGTTGAAGTGTTGTATTCCACTGAAAAATTTGATATCGAGATTTTACCGGAAATACACGTTTTGAGACTCTCTAAATCCAAAGTATACTTCTTTAGAAATTAGTATATATATATATGTGTGTGTGTGTGTATCTGTGAACAGAATAAGTCATAAACGACATGTCCATTAAATACCAATGTTAGTATTTAAGGATACAACACTAAGATTTTCAAGAAAATCTCCCCAGAAAAACTATACGTTACACGGAAAAGTGTTTGTTATTTGTTATTTTCTAAAAAATGACTAACGACTTTGATTAAAACGCTATATATTTAAGATATTTGCATGGAAAATTTATAACTTTATTTTCTCCTCATTCCAAACGAATTTGGTGTAATTGGGAAACCGTAAGAAATAGAGGGTATCTTACTACACAAAAATTGCAGATCCCTTTAAAACGCACGGGTTATGTCAAATACATGCTTTCTGGCGTAAACAATTTCGGAGTAATTCTTTGGTATGGTTTAAATTTTAAAATGGTAAGTCGCTATTCCTTTTTTTTTGTTCGTGTTCAAGCATAATGATCCACTTTTTAAAACTCTGACTACGCTTTAACCTACAGTACCTTCTTGTACTTGCAATGAATATGTAAATGAGCAATGGAATCTTATCTCGATTACAAGAAGTAGGTAGAAGAATATGCTTCTGTAAGAATAGTTTGTAGAAGAGTGAATAGAAAAAGTCATGTGAGTGCAGTATATCAGATTTCTTCTTATATTTGTGTACATTATGGTAATTAATTTCTGGTTATTTTAATCCTTGTTAGTTTGAAATTAAATGATTCCGATCATTAAGACTTATCGATCCTGATTTAGTTCTGCATATATAATCTTTATAATTTCTTTGTCTTTGTTTCCATTGTGATGTTTTAATTATTTGTTAGAAACATTAGTAGTTTCACTGTAATAATTAGCATATATTTATATTAACTATGATCGTAACTTATCATACTGTCAAATGGGGTTCATATTTTATGGATATTAATAGACATATATTCGTATTATGAATTTCCTTTTAAAACCGGATTTTCCAGAAAAGAAATTGAATCCCAGTAAAATTGAGTTTGTTTTGATCTTATTATTTTTATTAGCCTGGTCTCTCAGCTGTCAGGCCTCTGAGAGTTTACCAATAGAATGATGCAAATATGTAAGGAATTTCATTTTAGCGTTGCGTATATTTCTGAAATTCTAAGGCACATCACCGAAAATCATAAACAACATGCAGAAGAGAGCTTGCGGACATGCACCACGGTTTTATTTTTCCTTTTGTTTTTTGCATTCAGGCTTCACAGGAAATCAAAACAATATCCTGTGTTGGGAGCTGTGTGCTAATTAGCATAGTTTTGTTTGGAGTCATGCGAGCAGGTTTCACACAGGTGACTTGCCTCGAGAGACACAAACGTCATCAACTCGTGTGTGACGTTGAAATGCGGTGGTATGACTCAAAGTGGTGACAGCCATCGCCCATTTGCTGTCTGATGTTAACCAAATGGGTAGTAAATTTCTCAGTGAACTGAATCTGCCACTGGTTCCTCAAGAGTTTGTAGGGTTAAGGAAGAACTCCTAAGTGTACACCCGTGGACAAAAAAATACCCATCCTGAGATTCCATATAACGATCGGGAGAGCTTCGTAACAACTGTGTTTACGACGCATATGCAAGAACTGTAGAATGGTCTGTGGCTGTGGGGGCAATCATCTTATAGCAGTATTTCTCGGTGGTGGCGCTTATAAGCTACTGAAAACAGAGCACGTTTCGTTGCCCGAGAGGTTAAGAAAACAGTGCTTGCGCTCATAAGCTCTTGTTCAAATCTCTCATTATTTATTGTTAATTTGTGTGAAAAGTTTATAACTGGATGTGTATAACATAACATTGCATTAATATAGCCTAAGCATTTTAAGTTTTAGTTGTATCTGTGCACACAAAAACATAATTCTGTTAAAACGCAGTATTAAATAAATAAATGAAAATAAAGTATCACCTTCTAAAGCCAAAGCAAATAAAAAAACAAACACTATCACTATTGGGTTATGAACCCCGAGCACGTATAACTGCCCTCAGTTTTCGGGTTATAGGTGAAATTAAATCCCTGTAGTAACGTGGACGAGAAGCCCCAATATTCCAGGCTTCTTTAATTTGTGCTCAGAAGCCATCTTTTGTCCTTCGTGGATCTGCAGAGAAATTCAAGCGCAGCTCCCTTTTCACATGAGCCCACACAATTTTATTAGGGTTCAAATCTGGTGATTTGCATCTATCACTTTGATATCCTGCCTCTCTGAGAACCAGTTTGAAACCTTTCGACATATGTGGTTAGGATGATTTTCCTGTACAAATTCAACAATCCCATCAGGATATCTCATCCTAACAGAGGGAGTCAAGTACTCTCAAGTATATCGTGTGTTACGCACTGTTCAGTGTATCGTCAAACTGCCACAACACACCTGGACCATCCCTTGATATCCAAAAACATACATATATGCGACCATGCTGAAATTGTGAAGCTCTGTATTTTGCACCGTAGTAACTATTCTATTATGTACTTACCAAATGCAGTATATCGAAAATAAGTAGTCACATTGTGTTGATTAAACATTATTAACAGAAGAAAAAAACTGTTACATGCAAGAACCGAACTTGTGAGAAGTACCCTACGAAGTACCCTACACTTTACCACAGCACTACAGCGAACATACAGTGAAGGTAGCATGTTTAATAATGGCGTACACCAACTTGCTGCAGCGGCTATACAACTGTATTGCGTATGGTGTAAACAAGGCGCTGTGCCTTGTAGGACTTAGAACAATTTGGCATTCAAAACATGACCCCTTTTTTATTTGCCAAAGGGTGTGTTATCGATCATTTGGGAGGATTCGCATTCGGGAGGATTTGGATTCGATTAACTTCGATAGGAGAATACTACCCTTCTATCACAAATTTCCTGATCATCATATCCTGCTCTTATCATTTCCTTTGCATCTGTTTCAGGGTTGTAGGATTAGACGACGTCGGTGAATGTAATTTCCTTAACAAAACCTGTGTCACGTAACATATACTAAATATGTTCTGAAACGTTACGCACAAATTCACTGTTCTACAAAGTAAACTTAAATAAATAATTTATCCCTTCATTGATGCGCATTACATTTGCCAACCACCTCTTTTTTTTATTACTTCAAGTTTCAAATTTGGAGTGGGCATTTGATTCTCTGATGCACTAGATTCGTGTAATGCGGTATTATTTTGTTCTCTTCCTTGTTTATATTGGGTTACATGCTTTATTTTTTCTGTGTTTAATAAAGCTTCATTCTTTAAGAGGATATCCACGGCGTTGTGACATATGCTAAGGGATTCTTCAATAGCAAGAAAAAGAATACAATGATGGTATAAAATATTCGTAAGAGGGATATAGGTCCCTTAGACCGCAATATGTTCAAATTGAAAACTCTTTTGCAGAGTGGACATTTATTCACATAATTGTGTTTTAAGTACACGAATATTTTTGGTAAATACATTTCCGCTTTCAACAACAATTGCAGTCTTTAATTTGCAGCTAAAGCTGCGACTAGCCACTAGTATAGGTATATTATAATATACATATAATTTATAATATTTTTGATCTGTAATAATTGCGAAACGAAATTAAAACAGTATCATATTGTAATTATTCCCAGTTACGGTTTATCTCTGATCGTCAAATGGGTAATACGCCTCTTGCCTGAAGATACACTTCTGATTTCATTTCCCTTATATAAGGTAGCGCATCATGAACAACACGGAAACAAGAAATCCCCTTAATGTTTGTTTAAAAAAACTGGGATACGAATTTCATGCGATAAAGCGAAACTGTGTTTAATGTAATGGAAATGCTTCGAGCGCATTTGAGCTCTCAAGCATTACTTATTCTCTCTCGTTTTACTTTCATTCCCATATAGAGAAGTTATATACAAAACAGATTCTAATGACATTTCTGTGGACTTCTGTTGTTGACCTATTTCAATAAATCAGAATCATAATTGCAATTTAACCCAATTCCATAGTGTCGCAGTAGTGTGTTTACTTTGTATTCCAGAGGATAAAGTTTGAATATCTATTGGAGTGAGTGGAGAGGCTTAGATAAAGTGTTATTCCCTTGTGTAAGAACCGAAATGCCAGGAAATTGTAAACTCGCTTCATCATTCTACCCATGTTTTTCACAACGTATTTTGGAATTGCCGATTATAGGATATAAAACTAACAAAAACAGTTATTGTTTAAAACACAGATATTTAAAAGTAATGTCATTTATTTACAGCGAGGTACGTAGAAATTTGTCGATGCTTCTGATTTCGTTAAGTGTTTAAGCGTTCGTCTATACCGAATTTTACCAGAAACTCCTTATCGTCTATTTTTCCAGCCCTGGGTGAGACAATCTCCTATTGGTTTAAATTCATGTCCAACACACTAGCATTAGCCTATTAATAAAGGTCAGGCCTAGATGAGTGGCTAAATGTGAGAAGTATGGAAATATTTCACTTGTGTGGCTAGAAGGCATGCTTTGCAACGACGGTCCACACCAGGCCCTGGATGAGTCCATCTCGTGAGCGTCTGGTATCAAACTCTGGACTCAAATATTAAATTATTTATACAGGCCGGTTTCACGCTCAGGAGAGAAGGAATAGTGAGCAATTAGACAAACATTGAGAAGTGCTTAGCCTACAATGAAGATGGTCTCCAAATGGCAATGAATACCTTATCTAGAATAATAAGAAAATACAATCTCTGTATTTCGGAAGATACATCTAAAATAATATCGTTCTGTAGGAAAAAGCCAATAAGGGCTAAAATAATACTGAATGTCTGCTTCAGATCAAGTCCTAAATTTTAAATAATTAGGCTATAACATGAGCACCTTCAAGCAGCTAGATGCTGACATAAAAATAGCACTATTCTAAGGATTATATAGCACTTTAAAAATAAACCTTCTTTATAAAACAAGGAAGGGGACGCTGCTAAAATTCTACTAAGTTATAATGCTATTTTACGTATCTGAATGTTGGACCTTAAACTAAACTAAACTAAAGAGAGAATGCGGGTTGCTGAAATGAAATTTTTACGTTCAGTTGTGGATAAAGAATTTATAGACAAAGTTTCTAATGAAGCCGTAAGGCTAGAACTTAAAATTTTTAATCTGATTGAAAGAATCTCAAAGAACCAAAAGAATACTTAAATCATATTTTAGGAATGAATGGAACTAAGTTGCCGTATACCCTATTCCATTACAATCCAAGAAGAGGGGAAAGGAGTAGACGACCAGTAAAATGATACGAGAAACCAGTTTGATAATTAGTTTGGAGCCGGAACAGGCCAATTGAACTCAAACCATAATAACGATGCTAGAATCAGGTAAGAGGTGGGGCCTGGAAGTGCAGAGATGGTTTAATATTTCCTTACCAACAAAAATCACTGCGCATTATGTCGGCACGATTCTATACACTCGACTGTACAGAATGTAAAAATAAATCTGCATAACTTCGAGGAACATTTCTGGTGGTACCAAAATAAGCAATAATCCTACAGTACACACATTACTTTGTAATTTTAAAGCACTGTAGCTATTTAGTTGTTTCTCACGATATCATGGAAAGAGTATTGTAGCGACCCTATGTGGAATTCGAACCATGATCAGGGAATTGCAACAGATTGCATTAATTTTAAAAATGTAATGTAGAAACAGCTGGATTTTAGGACACCTGAATGCTTACTTGGCTCTCAGAAACGTATGTATTGACCACGCATGTAGATCGTCTGGTACTACTCTATTCGATACTAGCACGACACCGAGACCACATCCGCCATGGACCCCGTGCCCCACCCTAATAATTCAACACTTAACCTTGTATATCAATAAGACCGACAAGAACTCTAAAGGTAAGGAATGCATGAATACCATTAAGTTCTTGCACGCACGACCTCTCTACCGACACCAACCTACTTACCTCAGAATATAGCCATCAGATTTTTATATAACCCTCGGGTTCTTATTTAACTTACCTCTAGAAACCCGAACATCCCCTATGGCCCTCATCCCGGCACCGCCTAGCCGTCCATCTGAACATATTCCTCGCTGCTGTAAGCAACCCTCAGGGCTAACTGTCCTAAGGGCCGTTACAGTATGGAATTTCAGTGTCAGCATATAGGGGCGCGCTTTTAAAACATTGACTGCCGCTGCAGCTTCACCCTTGTACTTACAATGAAACTTGTAATGAAACTTCTGAAAATGTTTATTTCGAATAACATTAAGTATAGTAAAATGCGCTTTGTAGAAAGTATATAAAAATAAATTATAGTGAATGAAAAGCCAAGTAGATGTAATGCATTAGTAAACCGCCATTATGGAACATTTTAACAACTGTTTTTTTAAATACTTGCATGCTGTAAATTTAATTTGCATGTTAATGGAATTAATAATAATAATTAGTAATAATAATAATAAAGTTTTCGTTTTGTAAAGAATAATGTCGAAAAAATCAAATAAATTTTTATGAAATACACGGATTTTGTTCATCTTGAATGAAAACTTTGATGAAGTTTAGGGGACGACTCTTAGCGAAGCTTTACAACATGGTATGCCTTTTGACACGTTGCCGTTTCTTTATGGGAGGCACAACATAAATGCAAGTGGGCCGGAAAGACGGGATAAAACTTTGAATAGCAAGACCGTGCTAATGTCACTAGCTCGTGACAGAAGAGATTAGAAGCAAGGCGTGTATGTTTAAAGAGCCAGGCGAAGAAAGACGGAAACAAAACCACAAAGTGAGTTATTTATTGTTCTAGTTTTCCACTTTTCCTTCTTCGTCTAATAAATGCTCGTGTTGCAGGACACACTTCTTGTATCAGGTGGCTCCCTTTATTATCATCCTGCTCATCTCTCATTTGTCTGCCACATTTCTGACATCTCCACAGCTATGCACTCATTTTTCCTCTATACGTGCGCTTTTCCCTCCTTCTTTATTCCCTTTCCCCGCATCTCCGTTCACCCATACCTCTACCCTTGGAAACATTCCTCTATAGATTAAGGAAGAAGTAACTCAGTGGTGGGAATGAAAGGAATGATGTAGAGAGAGGCGAGTTCCACTCTTATAATGGTACTAGAGAAATTGTATTTTGATGTAGTAATACTTCCAAGAAATGTTCCTCTTTCTTTCGCCTCTCTTCCTCCACAAAAATACCATCCTGGACTAGGAAAAAGTCCAGCAATTCTGTGCTCGTAATTCATCCGTGAAGCCCATAAACCACTGCGGGTCAGGATAGGACAAGAAAACCTACAGGGCAGTATCACACAATAAAATTGAGCTGAAACCATCATAACATTCCTCTTAATTTTATTTGGGGGAGGATTAAATGTAGAAAACCGCAAAATTTTTTTGATGTGTTACACTCGCATGACTTTCTCTACTCTTGTACAAACTATTTTTACAAACGCTTATTCTCCATCTACTTCAGGTTAATCGAGATGAACCTTATTGCTAATTTAGGCTTTAAGCGTTACTCAAATCTTAAAAGAAAACCAATACGAATTCCGGTTTGACAAAAAGTATAAGTATTGGAAAATTCAACCAACTAACAAGGAATATCTGAAAAACGGTTCACTCGACTAAAAAACAATCTATTTCACATAAATTGTGTATTTTAACGAGATCTATATTTTTGGTGTAGTAAAATTTTGTCTATCTCTTACGGTTTATCAGTTATGCAAAAGTCATTCAGAATGCAGAGGACTTTTGGGGACATTCCCAGAAAATTCAACATATACATTTCATTTTGAATGAAAATATTTTAAACATAATATTTTAATTAAAATTCTTAGAGCCATTTTTAGGAAATAAAAATTTTCGAAAAATATTCCATGCAAAGTGCAATCTGGGGTGGGGGGATTTTCTTTAAAATATTCGTGTCGCAATTTCGAAACATACTGAACCTAAGTATTTATCCGACTAGTTTGGTATTTATCCGACTATTCGTTTTTGAGTTATGCTGTTTACTGACACACAGACACACACTCGGACCTTTTCGTAAAAATGCTTTGTTTTTTAATTCAGGGCACCTCAAAACATATATTTCCGGTGAAAACTCGGTGAACTTTTTGGTAGAATGCATTACTTCCCCTACTTACTATACATAGTAGAGAATGTGGTAAATTTATTTTGTAGTTTTATTAATTAAAGACTTCATATTTAATTTAATTTTGTGATTTTGTTCAGTTTTTCAGCGCCTTTACTAGTGTGGCTTAGGTGCTTGATTTTTAAGAGTTGTTTTTTTCCCAAAGAAGCTATTATTGCATCACATGTTGTGATACTGTTAAAGTTGTTCCAGTTTTTCTTGCACTGAGTTGGTGAATTTCAAGTAACTTGACTTGTTAGTTTCACGAATGCCGAATTTACTTGCGTGATAGCACCGTTTATTCACTTTGGGCGGACTGAAAAAAAAAGATAAATGAATTTCTTTGAAAATATCATAACACTTTGAAACATGTGTGAATAATTATGCAGATCGTGCTAATGATTTAAAACAAAGTTTTGTGAATATTATTACAAAAAAATAATATTGTTCCTACGTAATCAAAAGGTAACGTTAACCACTGAACAAAAGATGAAACTTATTCTAGAGTTTGTTAGTGAATAAAGACAGAACTTATAGTTTCTACTTAGCGGTTTACTGAACTACGAGTATGTACAGGATGGACCATGAAATAAGGTTTATTGCTGCCTCACTTATGAAACAAGCTTGCAGGGTTTTAATTGTTGTAGCGGTTGCACCACGTACGATACAAACTTTCCGGTGGCCTTCGCCCCCACATTCACTTTTCCGGTGGCCTTCACCCCACGTTTAAAAAATCAACTTTGTATTTTAATGTTTATTTAAATATTATATATGTATGTCTCGGCTGGGTCAGTAATAGTTTTCAGAGCACGTATCTCTTAGCAGGGATAGTACGACTAAAGAACAAGGCTTATACAAATCATAATTTTATTGTACTTTGTTTTTATTAATCCTTCACGCGAATAAATAACACTTCACTGATGTACCCTACTGTAGAGCTGTGAGATTATTGTTACTTGTACTTTTTAAGACGTAAACTTCATATTATTCACGCCATAATGAAACTCTTATGTCTCACAGTGAATACGTACCAAGCGAACTGCTCGGGAACGCTGCCTTCTAGCGTCTACGGCCTAAATTCGTACATTTACTCTATTTCGAGTTTATGATTGGCTAATTCTACTCCAATAGAATACTTTAATTTTACTTAAGCTGTTTCTAGTTGTTGATTGGCTATTTGTAGACTTTTAAATATTACATTATTGTTCCTAGAATTATTAGTAGCATTATTAAACTTTCTAATCTATTGTTGCCTCAAGGTTTACCTCATTGTTAGCAACTTTCGGCTTCTACTTTATAACTCTGTTTGCTACGGAAAGCAGCTTGCTTCTATTCTCACAGCTCCTACATTGTTAAATTACGTAATATATTCACATAACATTATTATACATGTACATAGTAATATAAACATAATACAATGGCTGTTACATACACTTTATATATTATTGTACACATATTACGGCCTTTTTATTATATAATTAGACTAATATTATTTAAGTGTTAAAATACTGCCTCAACCATTTAAGGGGACACTGCACAATATCTCCAAAACTAAGCATTGCAGAAAGAAATGTCTTTAATGAAAGTTGTTTTGATATTATGGGAAAAAGTAAATGCCATTAGTTTGTTTGGAGGACGTTATGATAGTCATTTTAGAATCAATTTAATTTTTTTAAATGCGAACCTACAATTTTGGTCAAATTTACAGGTTTGTGGAATTTGGCATGGGAAATTGTTTATCAAACAATCATGCAAGCCTCTGACATACTGCTTAAATGTAGTAAGCCTCAGCTAAAAACAATGGTAGCCTTTGCCACTGGGCATGTACCAGTAAGAAAGCATCTATACATAATAGGAAGGTTTCAGTTCTGAAACTGAAACAGGTCTATCATATAATATGCTCCTGTGAAGCGTTACCATCAAGGAGATATAAGATCTTTGGGAAACTTTTCATGGAACCAACACACTATTGGGCCTGAGTAATATGGAGAGGGACACAGGACTAGTGTGAATGTGTAGCAGTCATTACAGGCTAGCACAATAAGCCTTTAGGCTGCAGTGCAACCGTAGCTTTTGCAGACGGGCCTATTCCAAACAAAAGTCTACTTAGTATGTATTTCTAATGACGTTTTTACCTGTACTAAAATTAGATAAAAGAATAAACTTTTTAAAATAGTTTGTCCAAAAATGAGTAGAGAAAGTCATATCAATTCAAGGCGTTAATTGTTTCCTTCTTTACTACTTATAGTAAGTATTCCACCCGAAATTATTTTGAAACCGATATTTCAACGCAAATAATTATTTTGAGGTCCCCTGAACCCCCCCCCAAATTAATAAAACTGTGTATGTGTGTAAACAGAATAACTCCAAAATGAAAATTCGGATAAACACTAAACTTGGTGTTAAAGTTCAATACATTCTAAGTCTGCGACACAAGTATTTTCAATAAAATCTTCCAATCATATACTGTGCTTTACATAGAAGATTTTTCGAAATTTTTGATTTTGTAAAGATAGCTCTAACGATTTTGAATAAAATACCATATATAATATATTAAAGGTATTTACATGACACATAAAATGTGTATCTTCAATAGCTTTGAAGTCCTCTTCATTCGAAAGGAATTTTATATAAGCTTGTATAACTGGTAAACGTTAAGGAATAGTCGTAAACGTACTACATAAAAAATCTGATGTGTTACACTCACATGACTTTCTCTACTCTTGTACAATCTATTTTTACAAACGACTATTCTCCATATGCTTCATGGTAATCGAGATATCATCTTATTGGTAATTTTCTTGTAGATGCAAGGGGAATATGGTAGCTTTTAAGCGATAGTCAAATATTTTAACGCTGGTTGCTATGTGGCGCATTTCATTCTCTTTGCATGTCCAGGACATAAAAAAATCTGATGTGTTACACTCACATGACTTTCTCTACTCTTGTACAATCTATTTTTACAAACGCCTATTCTCCATATGCTTCATATTAATCGAGATATCGAGATGTCAATCTTATTTGTAATTTTCTTATAGATGCAAGGGGAATATGGTAGCTTTTAAGCGATAGTCAAATAATTTATCGCTGGTTGCTATGGGGCGCATTCCATTCTCTTTGCATGTCCAGGATATAAAAAAATGAATAACGAATTTGGGAAAAAGTATAAGTATTGGAAAATTTAAGGAAATAACAAGCAATATCTCGAAAACGGTTCACTCAACAAAAAAAATGTATATGATATAAGTTGTGTATTGTAACGCGTTCTACATTTTTTGTGTAGTAAAATTTTGTCTATCTCTTATGGTTTACCAGTTATGCAAAAGTCGTTCATAATGAAGAATACTTTTGGAGACATTCCCAGAAATTTCGAGATATACATTTCATTTCTCATGACATTATCTTAAACATATGATATTTTCATCAAAATCGTTAGACATTTTTGAGAAAATTAAAATTTTCGAAAAATGTTCCATGTAAAGGGTAGTCTGGGGTGGGGGAATTATCTTGAAAACCTTCGTGTCGCATCTCTGGAAGATACTGAACCTAAATACCAAGTTTGGTGTTTATCCGACTGTTCGTTTTTGAGTTATGCTGTTCACAGACACACACACACACACACAGACACACACACACACACACACACACACAGACAGACACACACACGGACATGTTTCCAAAAATGCTTTTTTTGGATTCAGGAGGTCTCAAAACATGTATTTCCGGCGAAATCTTGGTATCGAATTTTTGGGTGGAATGCAATACTTCCCCTACTTACTATACGTAGTAGAGAAAGTAAAAATGTAGATCTGTTTAAAACACAAAATTTATTTTAAATAACTTTTTGTAGCATCAGCCATTTCCGATATATCTGACATTAAGGTTCCAATTTTCAATATTTAGCCATTGTCAACATCCAGTTCGAAAATATTTGACTATTGCTTTCCCCTTTGTGTTTCTAACGAATGTGTAATTTAGCTATGTCTGGAAACGTTTATCTGGATTAAAATGAAGTAGAGAGGAAAATTAACTTTCGTAATATTATTTGTATACCGACTAATAAAGACAGAGGTTAGAGAAAGTCTGGTGATAGTATCACACCAGATTTTTTAAATTTAATAATAATAGAAACCTATTAGTAATTGAGACATTTTGCAAGTTGAACTTTTGATACATCGTAATACAAAGACTTATCTAATAGTTTATTGAAATATAAGGATGTAAAAAGGATACAGGCTCAGGTTCAGCGTATAACAATTATATGAAATAGCATTAAAATCATTAATTTCATTTTGTAGGATTACGATTTTATACAAAGGATGCATTACTGGGATTTAATTAATACTTACCACTTCTGTTGCTGCAATTGGATAGCGTAACTAATGTTATTATGTTTATGAGCTTTATTTGCTCTTAAACTTTTTACTTTATGACTCTGTAAAAAAATGTTTTCATTCTCTGCATCCAAACAAAAGAGAAAAGAGGTAACAGGAGGGTTGTTGGCGTTAAGGTGGAATTGTAAACGCTTTCAGCTTCTCCAGCTCTATCCCAACCCTAATAAACACGTTCCTCAAACACTTAAAATGCCTCCCCTTCAGGATAGCAAGGTAAATGTACCCTCTGAAACGTATCCAGAGTCTGATAAAACATTCGGTTAACCGTACAGCGGCATTGTAAATATCAATGTGCTCGCGCCGTTTGCTGCTAGTTTTTAAAATAGTTTAGAGTGCGCAATCGAATAACAGGATGCACGAGAAGTGAGGTCTTTTGTCGCCTATTGAGGTCTTTTAACAATTTTAAAAATAAGTTAGTTGGATTAAAACTTCATTTATTTTGGGAAATGTAATCAAAGTCTACTCTTTATTCGTCAGGCAGTGACAGTCGGAACTCTTTTGTGACATTATTCCGTATGTGGGTAGGAGGTATGAAATTTTAAGAAACTTACGGAATGGGTTCCTTTTTAATATGCAGAGATGATTGTGTAGTGTCCTAGGTCCTCATGCGAGTTTAGACGCGCAGATCCTACGGCTACGCCCTGTCGTCGCTCCGCAGCTGCTCAACAGCTCCACTCCTCTCCTTCAAAAAAACATCCCTCGGCTACGCCTTGCGACTTAGAGCCCTCGATGTTATAATTTTGGCAGCAGAATGCGTATTAAAAGAACCCTAATACGGAATAATCCTCCTACCCGCATACGGAATAATGTCTCTCTTTTCGAACCTTTCGGAGTGTTTCTCGATAATAGTCTGCATCTTTATTCTGTTCAGGTCTGATAAACAATAACAATAATCCATGTAGCCAAGACGACAAAAAACAAAATATGAGAGAACAAATAGATGAGGTGTGCTAACAGCTGTATTATTATCTGGGGTATTTGTCGGAGATTGAGCTGCGATTTTTTTTAGTGAAAATGCGTGAGTACCCTGTTTTGGCTTTCTCTCCCATAGGAATGCCTATTTACAGTAAAAGAAGAAGTCATTAAGTTTCAAGTTATAACAGCTGACTTTAGATCTATCTTCTGCTCAACGATCAGCTAATTAATAAAATGAAATTTAGCTTTATTTAGCGACGCTCTTTAACTACTATACTTCTTAGCGTCCCATTCTATATTGGGCGTGAAAGACCGGAAATTTTGCTCAGAGGCTTCTTTATCAGGTTTAAGGTTACATTACGTGCCTAAATCTACAACACGGGACCACAGGTTTTACTTCCCTTCTAAAGGAAGCCATGCTAAGGGTCCTTGCCCCAAAAACTCCATTGTTCTCTGCCGGGTTTGAACCTGCTACTTCGGGAACTAGGGGCTAGCATAGTGCCCCTACACCACGGAGGACGAAAATCAGCTGCGTGGTACTATTTGCAGATGCTGCAGTAAATATGTGCAAGATTGCCACAATGGAAATGAAGTTAGTATTTCTTAAGAATTTAAATACTGAATTCGGAACTGACACATGAAAGGCGTAATACACATAAACTAATAATATAATATTAAACATGTTTAAATGGTTTCCATAGGAGAATATAGGTACAGTTTGAATACATGAAACTTTATTAAAACTACCCCTCATATTTCTTGAAACTTAAAAATTTTTTATTTCAAATGTGCTTTATATCAGAAACAAATCTGTCCTTATAAACGTATTATTGAATTGACGTAAAAGCACATACACATAACATACAGATTCAGAGTTCAAGTAGTTGATTCACTCATAATTATGCACTTATTCTCTAATTAATGTTTACAGAGAATTAACACATACCACGCTGCATTCCTTCATCAATGTATCAACACAACCGTGGATGGGACGAGTTAATAAACTCTGCCCCGCACCGAGGCTACAAATATATGCGCTCAAGACCGCACTAAAGATAACTTACAACCAAGATTTCGTGTAGCGAAGATAAAACAGCCGCAATTACGTTTAATTTTTTTTTTCCAGTGATGGGTGCCTCCAAGTAAAAAAAAATTAAGAGATAAAAATTGTACACTGATATGTTTTTAACATACTTTTTAAACATCGTTATATGCAGGGAATTATATATTATTATTATTATTATTATTATTATTATTATTATTATTATTATTATTATTATTATTATTATTATTGAACCATTCTAATCGGTTGCGTCTTCTAAAACCGTTTTCTTGTCAAACTTGGGCCTATGAAAGAGAAAGCCGAGACAGGAGTATTTATGTAGTGTCTAATGCCCGTGCTTTCTACATAAGTGACATTCCATGCGAAATCGAACGCCGAAAAACCTCGCATTTCTTGTTTGCATTGTAATTTTTCCTATTAATAAGGAGTGCTAAGAAAAGCAATTTATCAAATTTTCGCATCTAAAACCAATCGGTTGTCACGTTATTGAACGATTAATGTATCGTATTAATTCATGTTGCCGCTTCGGAAACCTTTATATATTGTATCAAATCTCATTTGTAGAGAAAACTCCGCATTTCATTACAGCGTATACTAATTATTTTATAATATTCACAAAAATCGATGCGTCCCCAGATTTTTATAAAACAAAATATATCAGTTTGAGAATAATCCATAGTGTCATTAAGAGAAGCCGGCAAATGTTGGTAAAGAGGTGTGTTAGGGTGTTTGTAGTTGGAACACAAAAAGTGAATATACGCAGCGATTTACGTGGTGGTTGCACGATCACCAAGCGCTCTGCAGCAGGACAACACACATGATGCAAGAAATGGACATGATTCAGCAAACGGCATAATGCAAACTAGCACTTCGTCTTTATAACCGTTTGCTTCAGTCTTTCCGTGCGCTTGTAAGGTTAATATAAGTGTTGTGAGTTAAGCGCAGGTGATTATTAATTATACTTTGGTTAACATTTATCAGTAACTAACTATAAAGCACGAGGGCAGTTAAATGAATTATTATGTACCCTCTCGCGGATACCGGATGTACCTATAGATACATTAGAAAAGATGTATAATCTATGATAAGGCCGGTTTTATTGTACGGAAGTGAAATCTGGGGATGGGAAAGAGCAGAGCATGTAAATAAAACGCAAGTAACATTTTGCAAAAGAGTTCTTGGAGTTTTACAAGGCTCATTAAATTCGGGGATACTGAGGGAGATGGGATGTTATGAAGACACAATACACTGTAAAATAACAGCAGGAAGTACTGGCTAGGCTGATGCACACTACGTCCGAAATGTTATAAATAACAGCAAGAAAACCTGTCTCCTAAGTTTTGGGCAGCTGATTTCGAAAGGGGCTTGAGGAGAATAGGAATGGTGTCAGTATGGTAAAGAGCTGAAACAAATGACAAAAACATATGAAAAGGTGTCAAAAAAGACTAAGAGATAACAGCCAACAGGAAGCAGAATCGGATTGTAAAATTAAACCTTCTCTAAGTCTAGCAAAGGAAATAACATTGAGTTGGGTTAACGAGGCATATACACTACGTAATCAAAAGTATCCAGACACCTGGCTGAAAATGACGCAAAAGTTCGTGGCGCCCTCCATCGGTAATTCCGGAAGTCAATATGGTGTTGGCCCAACCTTAGCTTTGATGACAGCATTTACACTCGCAGGATACTTTCAATCAGGTTTCTTGGGAAATGGCAGCCCATTCTTCACGGAGTGCGGAACTGAGGAGCGGTATCAATGTAGGTCGGTGAGGCCTGGCACTAAGTCGGCGTTCCAAAACATCCCAAAGGTGTTCTATAGGATTCAAGTCAGGACTTTGTGTAGCCCAGTCCATTACAGAGATGTTATTGTCGTGTAACCACTCCGCCACAGCCGTGCTGTAGGAACAGTTGCTCGATCGTGTTGAAAGATGCAATCGCTATCCCCGAATTACTCTTCAACAGTGGGAAGCAAGAAGGTGCTTAAAATATCAATGTAGGTCTGCGCTGTGATCGTGCCACGCAAAACAACAAGGGGTGCAAGCCCCCTTCAGGAAAAACACGACCACACCATAACACCACCACCTCCGAATTTCACTGCTGGCACTACACACGCTGGCAGATGACGTTCACCGGGCATTTATCATACCCACATCCTGCCATCGCATCACCACATTGTGTACCGTGATTCGTCACTCCACATAACGTTTTTCCACTGTTCAATCGTGTAATGTTGACGCTCCTTACACCAAGCGAGGCGTCGTTTGGCATTTTTCTGCGTGATGTGTGGCTTATGAGCAGCCACTCGACCTTGGAAACCAAGGTTCCTCACCTCACTCCTAACTGTCATAGTACTTGGGAGTGGATCCTGATGCAGTTTGGAATTCCTGTGTGATGGTCTAGATATATGTCTGCCTATTACTCTTTACGACCCTCTTCAAATGTCGGCGGTCTCTGTCAGACAATAGAAGAGATCGGCCTGTACGCTTTTGTGCTGTACATGTCCCTTCACGTTTCTACTTCACTAGCACATCAGAAACAGTGGATCCAGGGATGTTTAGGAGTGTGGAAATCTCGCGTACAGACTTCTGGCACAAGTGACACCCAATCACCTGACCATGTTCGAAGTCCGTGAGTTCCACGGAGCGTCCCATTCTGCTGTTTCACGATGTCTAATGACTATGAGGTCGCGGATAATGAGTACCAGGCAGTAGGTGGCAGCACATTGCACCTAAGATAAAAAAACGTATGTTTGTGGGGATGTCCAGATACTTTTGATCACATAGTGTATGCTTAACTTAGGAAGAAAGGAAAGATCAGGAATGGCATAGTTTAAACTGGGAGCTGGAGGGCACAGAAAATGACTGTCGATTCTAGCAGGAGAATCTGCCCGTTATGTGATTTGGATGAGGACTGGGCACATATTTTGGCGGAATGTGCACAGTGGGAGAACCAGCGAACAATTAAACTCAAAGAAAAATTCTTATGTCCGTCAAGAAAGAGGTTGGCATGTTGGGAGCTACTGGCTGACCAGAGGAACTGACAAAACATGGGCAACTTCTTGTCTAAAGTGCGAGAAGTTAGTTCAAATTTGTTCAGTTAGACTAAGGTAATTTATCTCTCTTTTTCTTTTTCTTGTTTTGTTTTCTTTTTCTGTTGTTTATTTTGTCACCATTCCTTGTATCTTAAATATGCATGTACGGTCAGTGACCCATGCACTAAATACTTGTGTAATAATTTCAATAATCTGAATCCCATAAAGATACTTCTACCTACATACCCACCCACCTACTTTGGTTAGTAATACGTTCTTGTGAGTCCTTCATAAGGGTAGGAAAATTAAACTCTAAAGGAGCCGTTATCAGCACTGTAATGTGTATAATACTGCTCAGTAAGCGTTCTCATTGCTCATCCTTTGCCATAGCAGCTTCCTTGACCTTGTGCCTAAAACAAGCATAGAGAGGACCATGAGCGCGTAAAGGAATTTACTATACCTTAATTATTTTAGATGAAACCTTATCAGCAACCATTACAGTAAAATATATGTTTGATAGTATTTTAATTACGGAATCTTAACATGGACAATAAGATTATTTTTCTTAATCCGAAACCACCTAAACTTGAAAAAGTCTAAATTTGTTACTTAAATAAGCATAGGAAGAACATGTTTGCTAATGGTTATGAAATTAAAGTTTAGAGAATCAAAATAAAGGACAATTTAAATAATTTTATTTAGAGGTTTCAGAGTTATAACAGCTTGAAGTTGGGGAATTTTTGGAAGACATAAAAATTTTAACAATTTTAATTGCAAAACCATGATGTTTTGAATTTTATGAGTTTGCATAAAACATTGCATCGGGCTTGTCTCCATATACAATTTTTTTTGTTTCGTTTAAAAAATGCAAGGTAGATTTTCCAACTATTTCGGACGATTAGAAATGGAATATCCCATACAGTACCACAGGCGATGGGCACTGATGATATGTGAAATGAAATGATAGATTAATGGGAAAAGAAATTTGTGAAGGAAGCGTTCCGATATAAGTTTAGGGTACCTCCCTGACATTTGTCAGTTATGAAGACCGAGGAAGCTGTGAAGCCATGTCTTAAGGAACTCGATCACTCTTGGTACATTAACATCTGAATTTACTTATCTGAAGAGTTATGACCAATCTAATCAGTTGGATTGGTTTAAGGGGGAACACTGTGATCTTAGTAGAATACAGTTAACACCAATGATATCGGCCCATATGTTGTGGGTGAACCGCACTTGGTGATGAGATGGAACAATTGCATGTGGGTTTCCATATGCCCATACATGCAGATTGCGGAAATCTGCAATGCCATCTCGTGAGCACTGTGCTCCAGCTGTAAACAATACTAATGCAAGAAAGTTCGGATTTGTAGCACACTGCTGTACGATCAACTGCCAACTGGAGAACATCAATCGAGCAGGGTAATCTGATGGTGTAAGGGCCTGTAGACGTTACAAATGATAAGGATACAACTGTTGCTCTCGTAACAGACAGTCGTATGAGGAATATTCACTTGCAATACTAACCTACTGATGGAAGGAGTCGTGTGGACAGAATACAGAATGTCCGTGCATCTAGAGTTGTAGATTTTGATCGTCCCCTCCCAAAACCAGGAGATGTAAATTTCCCATGAGCGCACAGACGACGATGGAGAAGTTCAAATGCCTTCCGATCTGGGCATCTTCGCTGTGGATATATCTCTTGGTACAAACACGAGCCAACACGGCATTGTCGTCTGCCTTGCAGTACATGAAGTGCATTTCTGCCAGCTCCTGATTTGAGTACATATCGCTCAGTCGAACGCCAAACACACAACACAATGCACCCTTCGTCTCGGAATAAACTGCCATAGTGTCCTATTAATACCTTCTGTCACGGAAACTACCTGCGAGAAGAATAACGTTCCGTGAATATCACTGTTTTCACAGGACATAACTCAGAAACCATACATTTACAGATGTATATTGTAATGGACATTTTTATCGTCTATATATGAGGAATGAATATCTGAATTTATGCACTCTGTTTTGAAACACCTGTACACACATATAGATAGAAAGATAGATTATATTTGAATTTGTTGAAAGTGTACATTACCGGAATTCAAGTCTTTGTATATCTATGTACTTTGTTGGACAAATACTAGTTCCATCGATAAGACCATCAATTCTCCTCAAGAATAACTCGTTGATAACGACTTAATTTATTAAGCTGCAAAGCTACAAACAACCGAAGGTGTTTATTCAAGCGGTATAATTGAGAGATACTCGGAATTAGTTTAGCGTATAGGGTAGAAATGTTGCGAGGTAGAATGCGCTGTTTAGGAAGAGCTTAATAAGCAAATGCGAAACTTTTGAGTTTTCAGCACTATTGTTTTCGCAATGCCGTGCTGTTAAGTTTTTTCTTCTCTAAAGTCAAGTAGCTATGTAATTATTTTTGGATGTTTTTAGCAAACTGCTTAATGCTAGTAGGTACTATCTAACATTTATTTCTCATTTGCGTTTCAGCGCCGCGTTTCATACAGAAATAGATTTTCCTACTGCTCTGCAAATAAGCGCAATTAAATATGAGAGTAGTTCAGGTATGTTTACTCTTTCCTTCAGTTTATTTTGTTTTAGTGCAGAAATAAATTTGCTCTGTTTATGTAAATACGGTCTTAATGAACACAGATTGCAGCGATGCGAAAGCCAAGTACCTTGGTGTTACATTAGCATATCATAACGTAACGATAGCAGTTGTGTAGTTTACTTTCCGCAAATTGATGCATTAGATTTTTATAATGTCCTAGTTTTGTAACAAGAAAGCACGTTGTTCATTAATATTTATATAAAATAACATAAAACACTACTCCTCAGGTATTGCTTAAGTACGTACGAGGTTATAGGCAGAATATCTTTAGTGGTTTGGTTTATTGAAATATGTTGGGCTAATACCACTATGATTATTAGGTTTAGATAATAACGCAGTTAATTAAAGTGGATCCTTTAAAATGGTATAAGAGATATAAATTACTTTCAAATACTTATTCTGCTAATATAGAAGCCTAGCATTTTAATGAAATTATACGGAAAATAGTTTTTCAATAATACATATACAACAATAATTTCTACGTCGCTGGTTGCCTCTGGAGCTTGATGTCGTGCTGGTTATGATGTATTATATCTCCAATATTATCTCTCCTAGGGCGTGGTCATGATAGAGAATGAATAATAACGAAGATTTAATCGAGAATTATTTGAAACCAAATTAATTCAAAAGCTATACTAAAGTAATATAATGCTTATTAAGAAACGTATAAAATAATGACGAAACCAAAGAATTCTAAAAAGAAAGAAATGATATAATTATATCGAGTCACATCAAAAACAGAAGAAGAGAAAGTAATAAATAAATGAATGTAAACTAATTATATTATATTATATTCAGAAATTATAAAACGCAATTATGGTAATTTTAGTAACATTGTACAAAATCTCAAGAAACGATAAAGGAAAAAAGAAGCATTAGGAAAGATTTTAAAAATATAATGTACAAGTAAAGTATACAGAGAAATAAATGTAAGTAAAAGACTAACACTAGCAACCAGGAAATCATCAATAGGTTATCAATTATCAAATACGATATGATCATCAAGCGGGGATGCAGTTGAGAGAGCACGCCATAGCAGACAGAACTACGCAGAAGAGAAGATTGCTGCAGAAGGAATAAGAAGAAAGGAATAGTGTATGAATATTTTTAGTATGCTAGAGTATTAATTACATGAAATATAGAAATAGTTAAGCTGGGAAGGCACTGTTTTGAGATAAGTAATAAGATCTTAAAGACGCGTTGAGAAATATATTGTATCCGCACGTATGAGAAGTACCTGAGCTCAGATTTTTTTCTATCTTTGTTCAAATTAGCAATTTAAAGGCAATTAATTCCATTTCTTCGCCTGGCTCCGTATTAACGACCGCGTACCTGTGGTTCCTTAACCTACGTATAGTATGCTTCTCTTTGTGACGTTATAGAAGTTGTAATATGAACTATACCAATTTATTATTTTTATATGTTTATGTCAGTATCTGGTAGTACTATTATATTGTGCTGTGTATTCCCTTTCCTTCTGTTTATTTTTTATGTTTCATCCTGGTTTTATTTCTCCATTCCCTTATCCGGCATCTACCTGTTCTAATCATTTAATATTTGCCTTCAGGCCGATATTACCCTTACAGATACTACCCTCTTAACATTGAACTGATTATGTGGTGAAATCAATATAATTCACGCTGAAAATTATTTAGAAGATATGTTAGTTTATTTTTAGAAACATTTTATTCCATTTTGCTTCTGTCAATTTTTAAATAAACCTTATGCTCGAGCATTGTTTGTTTCGACCAGACTTCTAATCAATCATCAAAGCACCTTAGAAGACACCCCTGCACGTTTTAGTGTGACATATCAAATTTTCTTTTTTCCTTCTATATCATGGACCTTTAATTTTTATGCCATTTAATAGAAACTTCTAAAAGGGGGCATTGCATTAACTCAGGAGGCTTAATGGGAAATCAGTATAAATAAAATGCTAAAGTAGTGGTGGTTGTGGTAATTAGTCAGATATTTTTCTTAATAAACCTAACACATCAAATTAAAATTAATAAAACGAAATTAAATGAGAATGATAATACCTACAAGTAAATAAACACAAAAAGAATTGTTAATAAGGTAGATAAATTTCTTTCTTTAAAATACCACTGAAGCTTTATTCATTCTTTCTCTGTGTTGCATAAACAAGAAAGCAGACAAATGTAGCTTGTCACAGGAAAAAATGTAAAGGCATTAAAACAAATGATTTCTGTAATTTTAGCTTCGTATCATTAACTATTTCTGAAGTATTTACTGAAAGTTTAAGTTTACTTGAGGTTGGGTGCATCATTTGCGTAACAGGTTTGAAAACATTCATTCTTTTTATTTCGCATGACCTTATTAGTCTACTAAAGTTATATGAACAGCTCACCTCATTTGATTAGATTGTCGAATTTGAAACTATTTTAGGCGGAATTTGTCGTCATTAATATAAAGTGGATAGGACAATCATTTATGTATGAGTAATACAAACTGGGAATTTGATGCATGAATGTGTTTTGCATTTCAAACTTTTTTACTTTCTCTACCACCTATCTATGGTAGGTAGGAAGGAGATAGTATAATCTTCCACCAAAATATTCAATGTTGAGATTTCACCGGAAATGCATGTTTTGGGACCTCCTGAGTCCAAAAGACCTATGTATCTGTGTGTCTATAAACAACATAACCTGTATTTAGGATCAACATTTTCCCAAGATGAGATACGGAAATGTTTAGGAAAATCTCTTACTCTAAACTACCTTTGCATGGAATGTTTTTCAAACTGTAATTTGTCTTAATTTGTTATTACAAAATATGTTTAAGACATAATATGTTTACATGGCAAATAAAATATATGTCTTGAATTTTCTGGGAATAGGAAGGGAAGCTATCTACATTTGGAAGTGATTTTAATAATTCTGTATAACTCGTAAGCCTTAAGAAGCAAATAAAAACTTACTAAACCAAAAATCTCTTTAATATATACTTTTATTGCAAATACATTTTTGTGCCATTAACCATCATCGAGATGTCTTTCATCATTGGCTTGAATTTTTCAATACTATGTAAGTTTCTTAAGGTGCTGTTATTCAATTGTTTCTCGCAGTGTCATAGAAATTCTATGGAATCTTAAAGCCAGTATATCTTAAAGCTACAGATTAGCTTTAAGAAATCTGGCAAAAATTCGGTTTCCTCTTTACCTCTTTTACCTACAATGAGATATGAAAGAAACAGTTTCTACAGTAGTTTATTTCAATTTACATTCTGTAGATAAAAATAAGCATTCGTAAGAATAGTAAGTAGAAGCTATATAAAAAATCTAATATGATGCATACCCTCTAACGTTTATTAATGGGTATGCATACTACAGAGCGGCCCCTCAGCTATCTGGCCGGTAATCGCGATGCGTGTTCAGGCGCGATCCCTCAGCTATCTGGCCGGTAGTCGCGATGCGTGTACCGCGCGCTATATTCTGTGTATCTGTTTATTTTCAGTGTATCATTATTAATACTGACACCATATTATTACTGATTTTATGATGATTATTACGATATATTGGTTTCCTAATGAACAAACATAATTAATTTTTATTTTATCAGTACTAACCTGTTTCACAGTCGGTGTTGAAAATGGTGTCCTTCGGCAGATAAACATTCTTGGCACCTTCTGATGAAATTACCATTCACACGCATGTTCTTGTATCGCAATTTCTTAATTTCTGTTCTTATATTATCTTTAAGATCGTCTATTGTGCGAGGATTATTCCCATAGACTTTAGTTTGTGAGTTCCCCACAGATTAAAAGTCACACACAGTAAGATCCGGCGATCGAGACGGCCATAACCCTTTAGGGATTACTCTGTCATCAAAAACATTCTTGATGTTTTACAAGGAAGTCTCACGCGGTCGTAATTGATGGATAATAGTCACTCTGTATGGTTTTAATTTCAACAGTTTCGTAGACCTATGTGCTGAGGTTTTTGAAACACTGACTTGTTATGCTTCACGTCGTAAAGATTTATTTGGAGACTGTTCAAATGCTTCGCCAACTTCATTAAGTTTTTTCTTCCATTAGAACCCTTCGTTTCTTTTTACAACTTACAACATTTAATGATCCCGTTCTCTTCACTTTATTCACTAAAAATCTGTTTCTCTACTCGGAAATGGAACACCAGGAAATTTATCGTGAAATTGCCCACACACCTGTCTCCATGAGTTGGTTTTCACATATGTGTCATACACAAAAATTCTTTGTTCAAGCGAGAATTTGAGTACCATTTCTGGGATGTAATAATACGATGATTCAATCGTGTCTCGCGTCTATACATAAGAAGCAACAACAGCTGATTGAAGCCCGTGTCCGATAAGTGGAAGAGCCCGTGGCCAAGAAATGAACAATGAACTCATTAATAACGGATGTCTCAGAAATGGTCACAATAAAGACTTGTGCAATACATTTTGTGCTTTTTAAATTTGTGCAGTACGTTTTCGTCTATCACTTAACATTTACCAGTTACACAAAATTATACAAAATTCCCGAATGAAGAGAACTTCAAATGCTATTCCCAGAAAACTCAAGATATATATTTTATGTCATGTAAATATATTTAATATATCATATTTTAATCCAGGGTCATGTTTTAGAAAATGAAAATTATCGAAAAATATTCCATGTAAAGGATAGCTGTGGTGGGAGGTTTCCTTGAAAATCTTCCTTGGAAGATACTGAACTTAAATACCAAGTTTGGTATTTATCCAGCTTTTCATTTTGAGTTTTGCTGTTTACAGTCACAAACAAATAAAGGTATTTGGGTTTGATTTATGTAAACTGATTTTATATTAATTATAGTTGTAAAAAACCAAATTAGAGGTATATTAATTTGATTATTAATATAAGTAAGAAACAAATTGATTGTGGTCTGTTCGACCTTAAAATCCTTACATGATCTGAGTTTAAACGGCGTGGGGTATAACTATAAAAAATTATAATGAAAGCGTGAGATAGTTGAGATGGGGTGAGTTTAATTTCTTATTGTCTTGTCATACACAATTCGGAGCTTTTCCTAAAAATGTGTTTTTTTTTGTTTTTTTTATTCAGGGAGCCTCAAAGCATTTATTTCCAATGAAATCTCGGTAACTGGTAGAGAAAGCAGTACGGAGGGTTGCCCCACTTAAGCTCGGACGACTTTGTATCACTCTCCTACTCTGTCATTGGTCAAACTGCTTATGCTTACTATTGCATCAGCTCACTGCGAGCGCCAGCTGTCTGCTAGGCCAGTTTGAGGCAAGGTTTACTCGTAATGGCTTCAACAATCGCTGACTTGTGACACGGGTACATTGTTGGGCTTTCCGATGCCGGTTACCGCCATTCAATTATAGTGGAAAGGCGCAAACAGAAAGGTCTTACCATAAGTAAGTCGTGTGTGGGGCGATAACACAACTGCATAAAAATGGATTTCCACCTGAGGCTCAGTGTGCAAAAAAAACTAGCAGGAAAAAGGGCATAACCAACACGACCTAAAGCAGTAGTAGCTGGCAAGTGCAACAGTGACTCAATAAAACCCACCAACCCAAAGAAGCATTTCCAGCCGCATTGGAATATCCAAATGGACCGTCTATCCGATAATACACAACAATTTGGTTCTAGAACGGCGCCATAAAGTACGTGGACACGCCTTGAAAGAGCGGCACATCAGAGAACGCTTCACCGACGCAAGAAAACTCTATGAACACCACCTGGCAGGTGATAGTGGCAATGAGTGGTTTATTTAGATGAAGCATGGGTTTATCTAGGTGATGCAAAAAACCCCGAGCTATTTATTACCATCAACTGGGCCAAAAGAGGGCTCCAACTTTATTCGGGAGAACAAGGAAAAGTTTTCCAAGGGATGTAAAAATTAATGCAGCCTACTATCAAAGGAATGTTACGGACCCAATTTTTGATGAAGACATTCGTCGGTTGTATGCTAAGGATGCCCCAAATGTTTGTATGCACATGAATAAAGCATCTAGTCACAACTCTTGGTCTTCCCGACATTACTACCACTGGAAAGCTATGGAAATATGTGTCAATGTTAATTTAAAAGGATCCCTATGAAGTCACCAGATGCCTCGCCAATGGATTTTTGCGGATTTGGTCTGCTGAAACAGCGCCTTGCTTCTCGGCGTCCCACCACAATTGAAGGATTCTGGAAAGTCTGCCAGGAGGAGTGGGTTAACACCCCCCTTCCTGTTCTTAGACGCAGCCCTCTTCAATGGAAATTGAGCTGCAGAGCATAGTTAAAGACCATGGTAATCACATTGAACACAATAGGTGATGGCGAAAGGGAATCTCACCATGAAAAAACATAAGCTCGTCCGAGCTTAAGTGGGGCAACCCTCCGTATAGTGAATAAATAAGGTCACATTCATCTAAAACCCCAGGTTTTTCTTGTTGGTGTTATTTATTCTGATGATGGATTAATGCTTTTTGAAGCATGTTAAAATAGCAGCTGTTTCTGTATAAGCCAATATATATATATATATACGATAAAATCAATAATACCAAGGCTTTGGAGCATTCTAGGGCAAAAGTGTGAAAAGGGTAAAGACAAAAGAAAGAAGCAAATGTAGTCGCTAACTATTCCACTTCTTGTCTGTCTTTCTGCCGCTATTATTGTCGATATTTTTTTCTGCTTTAAAGGAGATGCAGAATTAGCACAGCGTATGGAAAGGTAAAAAAGAAGAAAGCAAATATAATAGCCAGTGCTTTAATGCCACTTTAAAAAAGTGGTTGGGATTTTATGATTATTGTTATTTTCCCCTTGCCGCAGAGATAGAGGCAGGAAGTGTCCTTTCGTTATCTGCTCATTTAGGGACGCACTTGCAGAGTGCGACAAGAAAGGGGCATGCTGAAATGAAGGCAATAGGGAAAGAGTCTGAAAACCCACACAACTTGTACTTGGTGAAGAGCAAGTTCTCGTAATCAAAGCCTAATAACCACACCAATTAGCCACGCTTTATCCTGTCATACTCTGACAGAAAAGTACGCTTGTTGTGTGAAACAAATGCCAACCCGCGACAAATTACGAATAAATATACCAAGTTGTTTTAGAATTTAAAGCTTACGGAACCCTTTGATGAAAAACAAAAATAAAGAGAAATGTCGACCGAGCGAGATGGCACCGCGGTAACGCGTGGTCTCGCATTCGGTGGTCCCGAATTCGATCCCCGGCGACCACCGACTCTGACTTGGCTTTATTTGCAGTTTTTTCTTGTCGCCAGGTGAATGCTGGGGTGGTTTTTCTAACGCTACGATTTTTTCCGGTCCCTCATTCCCATCATTTCATTTCGTATTACCTTTTAGAGCTGATAGGGGCTTGACCGGGTAATTTGGTGGTGTGTGGTGTGCAATGGATAAGGCGCTCTGTGACAGTTTAGTCCTTCTATGTGCGGAACAGGTACGGAACATTTTATAAAAATCTGATATCTTGCACTCACATGACTTTCTATACTCTTGTACAAACTAGTTTTACAAACTATTATTCTCCATCTACTTCATGTTAATCGAGATATCAATATGTTAATCTTATTAGGTGCAAGGGGAATATGGTAGGCTTTAAGCGATAGTCAAATCTTTGAGGAGCAGGTTGCTTTGTGGAGCATTTCATTCTCTTTGCACGTCCAGGACATAAAAAAAACGAATAACGAATTCTCATTTTAGAAAAAGTATTGGAATTATTGAAACAAATAACAAGGAATATTTCGGAAATGGTTCACCCGACAAAAAATGTATATGACATAAACTGTGAGTTTTAACGAGATCTACATTTCTGAGTACAAAAATTTTATCTATGTTTTACGGTTTACCAATTATATAAAAGCCGTTAACAAGGAAGATGACTTTTGGGGACATTCCCAGAAAATTAAAGATATACATTTCATTTGTCATGAAAATATCTTAAACATATGATATATTAAACAAAATCGTTACAACCATTTTTGAGAAAATCAAAATTTTCGAAAATGTTAGATATAAGGATAGTCCAGGGTGGGGGAATTTCTTGAAAATCTTCGTGTTGCACTTTTGAAAGATACGGAACCTAAATACCGACTTTGGTATTTGTCCGACTTTTCGCTTTTGGGCTATGCTGTTCACAGACACACAGATATACACCCATACACACACAGATCTTTTTTAAAAGCTTTTTCTGGATTCAGTGGGCCTCAAAACATGTATTTCCGGTGAAATCTCGATATTGAATTTTTGGGTGGAATGCAATATTTTCACCACTTACTATACGCAGTAAAGAAAGTAAAAAACGAATAACAAACTCCCATTTGAGAAAAGTACAGGTATTGGAAGATTCAAACAAATAACAGGGAATATCTGAAATGGTTCACTCGATAAAAAAATTGTATATGGCATAAAGTGTGTGTTTTAATGGAATTTACATTTTTGGTGTAGTAAAGCTTTGTCTGTCTGTTATGGTTTACCAGGTATGCGAAAGTCATTCAGAATGAAGGGGGATTTTGGAGACATTCCAGAAAATTATAGATATACATTTCATTTGGCATGAAATTATCTTTAACATATGATATTTTTATTAAAATAGTTAGAGGAATTTTATAGAAAATCAAAATGTTCGAAAAATGTTCATGTAAACGTTACTTTGGGAGGAGGGGGTTCTCGAAATCTTCATGTCGCAGGAATACCTAAGTTGGTATTTATTTCGCTTTTTGTTTTGAGTTATGCCGTCACGACATTTGACCATCGATTCAGTTTTCTCTATACTGTGCTTAAGAGTAAAGTATTTCTATAAAGAGTTATCTCGATTAACACGAAGCAGATAGAAAAATACACTTTGTAATATTTTTAGAAGAGATATGAAAACAAATGATAAGTGTTGGAAAAGGTCGTGTGAAAGTAACACATCAGATTTTTTACATTAATGTTGTCGACACTTAAACTGATTAAATTTATGAAGGTATAAACTGAGGCATATAAAGGTAAGTTCAGCAAAAGCGTTGATGATTTCTGACTTTGACATTCCTTTGTCCTGGCCATGACGCTGAGGTCTAGAGCATGAAATGCGCCTGGGTTTGATCCCACCTATTAGGGTACGTATTTTAAATACCCGATATAGGACGGGTTAGAACCGGTGCCAACTTAGGAAAGTGAGGAGCTGTGATAGGGAGCGGTCCTCGTCTCGTGAGTCAACTTTCTACTTGGATGATACATGATGATGGCTGCAACACCGTCCTATATCGGTTGGATAATCGGTTGGGCATGAGACCGATAGTCGGATTGGCAGGCCCAGGTTCTTCGCGCGCTGTTTTGCCACAGGATTTATTTATTATTTGGCGTTTGTCTCCTTCGTCAAATCAAAACCCCTTTTCACGGGAATTTCATGTATCATATCCATATTTTTGCACGTAAAATACTTTTTTAAATACCACACACTGAAAAAGCTGAAAAATATCCGCAATTTAAATATATATAATCAAATGAAAACCTTGAACACCCCAGAACAAGTAGTCTGTAATCATTCCATACTTCTGCCTATTTTAATTGAAAATATTCCCTCCATTAACTTCTATTACACACTTTTAAAGTGGAGACGAATTCTTTCCTGAGTCAGTGTCTATCATTTTAGATAACACCTCATAGCAGTGTTTAAGTATCGTAAATCCGAATTTTTGTGTTATACATGGGTCATTCAATACTTAGTGACAACATTTGAATTAACAGGAAAGAAAACATTTTTATAAAAGTGGCATTGTTGCTGTGCTCAGAAGTAATCCTCTCCAACATGAATAACCCGCCTCCACACCTCAGGGAGAGAACGGATGCCATCCAAAGCATCTTGTGGTACTAATCTTTGAACAGATTGCTCTACTGCTGCTATAATTGCCTGTCTGGTTCTATAAGCAAACTCCTCTAAGTGGTAATTTCATTTTCGCGAAAAGGACAAAATAACTGAGGAGTATGGAGGATGCTCCATAATTTCCCAGTTCCATCTCTGAAATAAATTAACCACAGGAGCATCTGTGAGATGGCTAGCATCATCATGTAGCACAATAAGATGAGAATTCAGGAGAGCTGGATAGATCGTCGTAAATGGTGCTCTAGAAAGTAACTGTAATATGCACCATTCACACGATTATCTGCAGGAACTTAATGAACCATAAGCAGCTATAAACATCCTGTAGATGTTTAAGTGGATCCTGTTCTTGCCGAATTTTTGGCCGTGAGGAATCATTGTGCCGCCACTCATCTGATTGTCTCTTCAGTTTTGGTTGCTAGCATCGAACTCAGGTTTCATCTAAGGTAATGATACATTGAAGGAAACGCTCGCCTTTACGTCCATAGAGTTCTAAGTGTAATCTCGCTGTTTCCATTCTCTGCCACATGTTTTCCTCTTCAAGATTGCATGGAAACCAAGGAGCGCAGACTTTCCTCAGCTTCAACTTTTGTTAAGTATAGGGTCTTTCAACAAGAATGATAGAGGTTTATTTCTTTTTTATTTTGGAACATATTTGTTGTCATTACGTGTGAAGAGAACATCAGTTAAGTGACCGCCGCGACTTCGTTGGGTTGCACGTTATACGGTTGACCCAATTTTCAATGACAGAGGAACGTAAATTAGGTCCAACTTCACGAATAACACAGGTGATGTTATTCATAAGATCATTTACTGTTTCTGGCTTCCTGACATAAACTCGAGATTTAACATAACCCACAAGAAATAATCCAACGGCGTTAAATCACATGATCTCAGGAGACAGTTAACATTATTACCATGGGGAATGATGAAACCTCTGAAGTTCTCCTTCAAAAGATCGATTGTTTCGAGAGCAGTATGACATGTGGCAACATCGTGATGGAACCAGATGTTTCTGAGATCCATACCATCCGATTGAGGCCAAAAATAGTCCCTTATAAGAACCCGGTATCTTTCTCCGTTGACAGAGCTTCTCCATCTTCATCTTGGAAAAAAATATAGGCCAATGATTCCACCATACCAGAATCCACACCACACAGTAACCTTTTGGGGATGAAGTGGTCTTTCTTGAATGTGAATTGGATTGTGATTGCTCCAATAGCTTCAATTTTGTTTATTAACACAACCATCCATCCAAAAGTGGGCTTCGTCGATGAAGATAATTTTTCGACAAAAATCAGGGTCAGCTTTCAATTGCTCCATAGCCCAGTCAGCGAATACACGGCGCAGCCTATGATCGTTGGACTTTAGGTATTGAGTTAACACCATTTTGTAAGCGTGTAACTTCAAGTCCAGATGCAGAATTTGCCAAGTTATGGTTGGCGAAAGCCCCAATTATTGCGCTCGACTAGCAATTGGTTTGTTTCCGTTCTCGCGTACACTCTCACGAACCACTCCTATGTTTTCGTTGGAGCGCTTACGTCGATTACGTATAGGCGTTCTTTGATCGCTGACAGAACCACTTCTTTCAAATTTAACGATCAATCGACAAATCGTTCTCGCGCAGGGATGATTATGCACACCGTAAACTTCACGCAATACACGGAAGTTTTGGCGAACAGATGATCGATTTTGATAATAAATTTTCAAAATTTCTACGCGTTGCTGAATGGTGTAACGTTTGCGGCAGACACCTCCTGCCCGATGTCGTGGTTCTTGTTGATGACCGTTGCTTGCGGCTTATCTTGCTGCATCCTCCATGTTGGCTCCAGATGTTCGCAGTGTGCTGGTTCTCTGCAATTTTATCCTCGTCTAGCTGCAGTAATTTTCTTTAAAACTAGGTGGGAGCATGGACTTATCCTTGGTAAAGAAAGCGTAGACCTCGGGTCGTGGTAAAAAGGAGAAATAGACGTGCTTTGGTTACGAAAACATGACACTGCAATTTATTTTATTTAACTGCTCCACGTAGTACACAACACTGATATTACTGCCGTTAAAATACTATCCACCGCTGTTAAAACGCGGCGCGGATATGACACGAAGTTTAAATATGCTTATTATCTCTTTACGAGTAGCGATTCTTAGGTGTGTTTCGAAAACTGTCTTCATTCACTTTTGGCGCGATATCTCAACATCCTGCAGCATCTCTCCCTGCCTGTAGTTTAGCAAAATGTTCCCTGACTACATGACAAATGACACAAACATGACAAAATGCCAAAGTGAAATGCCTCGAATTTGTTCCTAACAGATCCATTTATAGTCGCCGGCTTCTGGAGCTGCTTCCTTTCCTACTGGTCCATTTTTAGCGCCACTCAACGCGTCTCACTATTTCGTATAAACTTACAAGGATCTCATTGGTCCAAATTTAACATAAATCGCGACTTTTCCTAAATTTACCGTTAAGCTAGTTGTCTCTCTCACTTGGTCACGGCGAATTATCGAATAAAAGAACAAATACTTTACACCCTCGCTGTATGAACAATGCCCCTACGACCAGAGACATCGTAAAACTAGATTTTCTGCCTTCGAAGACACTGTTCCTGTAGCTAAAACATTTCGTCGTGGACAGTATTTTAACATTACGCTTAAATTATTTACATTAAACCATTTATAACTCTTCTAATATTAGTAACCTAGATACACACATAACGTTAAATCATCCTTCTTAAACTATACAAGCAGTATAAGAAAAAGATATGTACATAGTATGATTTAACATCAATAAAATTAATTAATAAAATTATCCATAATTACAGTTCTCGGGCTCGGCCTAGAGTTGCCGTTTCACGTTCCATGGCTATTTGGTAATACCAACTATAACCACATGAAAAAAATGACTGCTGTAACTCAGTAACAACGGCAGCTATCACATGTTAAAGACAGGACACTCTTGTTGAAAGAACGTTTATGTGAAGAATCGTACTAGGCGCAATTCCAATCCCTTGCTAGTTCAGTACACGTATAACAACGGTGTTCTTCCAGCAGTGTTTTAACAGCGTTCACTTGCACATCACTTGATTGCGGTTTGCTAACTGCACGTTCTTGATGAACATCTTCCTTACCTCAGCGTAATGTAGCCTAATAAAATTGAGTTTTACTTATGGGCGCTCTTTAACTACTATGATTCTTAGCATCCCATTCTGTGCTGGACGTGGAAGACTGGTAATTTTACTAAGAGGCCTCTTTATTAGGCTGGAGGTTCTTTTACGTGTCGTAAATCTACCACACGGGACTTCCGGCTTTACTTCTCCTCCGAAAAAAAAGCCATGCTAAGGGTTTTTATGCCCGAAAACATCCATCGCCCTCCGCAATCTCGGGATCTAGAGGCTAGCATGGTAACCACTACACCAAAGAGGACAAATTTAGAACTCAGTACAAATACCTTACAAATAAGATTACTGTTTTCAACTCACGGATAACACACATCAGATGCTCTTCTTTCTCATTGTTCTCAGCTTGCATTATTTACCGCTGATAGCGCCACACACAAACACAGTTGCCACTAATTGTTGAATGAGCCATGTATTTTCAAAGCTAAAAAAACTGTTTTATGGCTTTTTGTTTTAAGTGTTTATTCACACCTGCTAAGTGGTGATCTGGTTTGTTATTTAAGGTGTTGTCTACCTTAATGGAATATTACTGCCTATAATTTACTAGCCATGTTTGTTTTAAGCACCCTGTGTAATGTCTCCCTATATTAATCGTTACATTTTACCCTGCCTGAAAGAAATGTCCAATATATCCGCATCAAATTATTAACTTTCTGTCCTTCTTCCGGAGGGAAACATTCTAGTGATGGAAGGATAACACCGAGCGAGTTGGATCCCAGATTCGATCTCCGGCGTCCACACTGACCCTGGGGTTTTCGTGGTTTCCTCGGGTCGGTAGGAAAATGTGGGCTGGTTTCTTCTCTACCACGATTTGGTATCCATCATTTCCGTTTCATTCTGTTTCCTTCTCATCTTTCAGCCTGTTTCTTGTTTTCGTGGCGTATAGCGATGCTGAAAAGGTTGCTGGATGCTTCGTGTATGGAAAGAGAATTTCCCATGGATACCAGGCGACTGCTTGGTGGCAGTTCCAGTATAGGATGGTTCTTCGAGCTTGGAAATATTAGGTACTTCCGCGCGTTTCTGTGGCCTATCTACCTGCAGTCTGTAGCCTCCTGAGGTTTCTTCACTTCATCCCTTCCTCCTGGGGAGTTATAGCTGCAGTAGATCTATGAGGTTGCAGCGTGGGAGGTGTCCCCCTCCCTTGCTCAAGGAGAAACTACAAATAAAGCTTGAGAGGAGCCGTTTAAACCAAACGGATTCGAATCTGGCCCTGTATTGTGGTAGCTAAGAAACTACATATACATCATAACAGCTGCTGTGTGATCCCACTTTATGTTTATTGTTTTAAGAAGAGAAACAAAGTAACATTTTGTTTTCAAAAGCAGTAAAACAATCAGCAAAATGTGCAGTTATATACCATTTGCTGGCAGCATCTGTTTCTCTGTAACAGACATATGAAAATAATCAACAAACAAAACATGCAAATATGCCAATGTATTCATCAGTAATGAGGCAAGCCTGCTTCATTATTTATTCATAAGCGGTTTGAAATGATAACCGCATCATAACCTGCAGGCAGTTGGAACTTTACCGTTCTTAAACAAAGGGAATTTCCACATTGTGGCGTATTCTGGATTTTAATGTGCTCCTCTGTACCGTGTTTTAAGAGATATTCTATGTTTCTCTTAAAATATATGATATGACTGTAGCGAAAATAATATTCCCTAAAATAATTACCTTTAATAAAAATTAATACCATTAAGTTATATTATTTGTTAAAAAACAATGGAAAGTCTCATAATGTGGTTTAACAAATTTCATTCTGCAGATTAGTCAAAACCTTATATGAGCACGAAAAATAAATTTTTAGATACAAAAGACAAAACAATAAAACATAAAAGCACATTTTTTATTCAGAGTGAAAACATAGAAAAACTAAAAATTAAAAAGCGTGAATATAAAGCTTCATAGTTTCACTGAAAATTATTCAGGCACTTGTAACGAAACCAATTCTCGTATGCTTTCATCAAAGAATGATGCCGCCTTTGATGAAAGCCGAATCTGCACTTGCTGTTTCACAACAACGCCTTTGAAATGTTTTCCACCAAGAAAATTCTTAAGATGAAAAAACAAAATGAAAATCGCTTGGTGTTAAATCCGGACTGTAGGGAGAGTAGTCGAAATGTTCCCAAACAAACAATGAGATCAGATCAGATCTTAACTTTGTTTGGCTGCGTGTGTCCGGCCATTGTCACGCATTATTGTTTCCCCATAAGCCTCACACAATTGGCGATGAATGTTTGCTGACGTAACATTTCTCGCATTCAAAAAACGGATCACTGATCTGACTTTACAGTTGATATGTGCTTCGATTCCTTTGAACATTTTAAACGCTCTAACAACAGAAAACACAAAGTGACGATCTCTCACAGGTGCGTCTGGCTTCCTAATAAATAGGGAAAGTGATCGGGCATGCACAAAATTTCGACTGTAGCAGCAAAATATTAAAACATTACTTTAAAAATACGCTTTGTATTTCATTAAAATCATGACCTCATTCATAACAACATTAAAATTAGGATACAAAATCTTCAAGAAAATGATTGAAGAAATAGACTTGTATTCAAATCATTTCGGCAGTAAACAGAAACAAAGAAATAGACATACCATGTTGAAAGTGTAAATGCAAATGGCTAAAGCCATATTGACAGCCATTGGACAGAACTAAACACATTCTATTTCTATAGAAATTGTTTGCTGCTCTGTATATATTTGTTATGATTACACAGTTATGCAGGATGTTAACGAAAAATCGCGAGATGGTAATATGGACCAAAACAAGTCAACTAAACATGGACTCTAAAATGTATACCTTAAGAGCTATTAGCACCTTTTCATCTTCGCTACTGTGAAACATCTCTTCTAGTGTAAGGCTTACGTATGACTTACAGAATGCAGTGAACAAATGATGACATATTACTTTGTTACTGTGACGCAGCATCTGCACTTGTGAACCATCGCTAAAGAAGGTGGTCAGTATGGTGCCCATTTATAGTAAGGCATGCTCCTGTCCTACGTCTTAGGGAATCACGCACTCTCAGAAAGACTCCAGGTTAGTCACGGATGTTCTGGCAGGCATTGATGAAGCCTTCCTAGACATCATTAATGAGCGTTGCATACACCAAAAATTTAAAGATAAAACTACATTACAAAAGCATTTCACAAACTTATCAAAACACAAACTGATTCCATTTAACGCAATAAGCATATGCGTTGCACTTACCCAGAACTGTGTATGTAATTTATAGTAAGTATACTGACAAATGTTTACTGTATGCTATAACCATGGACAATAACAGAGTAATGTGTTCTCATATTTATTTTACTGCCTGCTGTAGGTTGTATGGCTGTTGCCATGTATTCAGTATTTTATATTTTAAAACGTTAGTATTACAATTTGCTAGTATTCTGTACTCAATCCCCACATTTTGGCTAGCAATCACAACAGTTGTATTTCCACAATAAAAATATGAAAGCTACCATTTACATTGTTCTCTCTTAGCATTTTTAGCTCACGTAATAAAAGCAGTATTGAAAAACAATGATATTTGAATGCTGGGCCTATTTTATGAAGTATTCCCAGAGGTTGTAAATATTTTAAGTTCAATCGTAAGTATAAATAAAGAAAGTATAATACAAAAAGAATTTCCCGAAAGTAAAAGAAATATGTGCATGAAGTAAATAAATATTACATTTCTTGCAGCTATATGAAACTATTGCACTCTCTTCAACAACACATGCTTTATGAAACTTGGCTTTAACATATTCAGTAAATCGTATAAGCTTCTGTTATCTCTTGCACTTTAAATAACTAAATATTCAGTTTACAAAAGTTTCAGGATATTGATATTGCGTTCGCTCTAGTCCTGTGCTTTAAGGAATTCACCACACACCCATTAAATTTAGTATGGTTCCTCATTTTTATGTTGCTTTCTCTACCTCGGCGAGAGACGACTTCTTTCCTCTCGTGCCTTGAGGTCGCCCGTGAGTGAGGTGGTCAGGCGATGACGTACATTCTGAATCACAAGCCCGCTGCAGCACCACTACGTTCTTCCTATTCTGCCCTCTGTTGACTGCATCGAGCGAAGCGCTTGCCGATGAGGTAGCTACTGTCGGACTGATGCTATCGACAACCTGCCAGGTGAAAGGATATTATGAAGCGTTGGTTGGTAATGCAGTAGGTAGGGCCAGCTGCTCAAATGTGGTGCTGGAAGACAGGAGTCACTTTGAGGAAGGGGGCCAAACTGGCTCAGTGGGTAATAGCAAAGAGCTTGCAGTAGAAGAGATTTTTCACAGTAGCAAAGATGAATAGTCCTCATAGCTCTTAAGGTAAGCATTTTAGAATCCATGTTTACTTGATATTTTTTCTTGTTTTGGTCCATTCTACCACTTCTCAAAATGTGGAATACTGTTTTTAACACCTGGTATAAACTTTAGTGTAAATGAGACCTTCATGGACTTTTCACAGAAATTCAAGATGTGCACTTATTTTCTGAAATGTATATGACATTTTAAGCAAATTTATTAGAGATATTTTTAAGAAAATAAAAAATAGCGTTTCTATATGTAAAATTTATTATAGGAGAGTGCAATGGGTGAAAAATCTTGTCTTGTATTCCTTAAAAGTTTCGTAGTTCAATGCGCAGTTCGCAATTTTTCGACTTAAATTATTGATTTTACTGTTAACACACGCGGGCGCACACCCGATCTTTTTGACGAAAATGTTAAGTTCAGGGGATCAGGGAAAAATAGCTTTTCCTCGGGTTTTACTTTCACTGCCATATACATAGACTAAGAAGAAGGCTTAGGTTTTGATATGTGTTTATTTATTACAACATGTTTCAGTATATTTTGGTAATACTAATTGTTTATTTACATAAATAGTTTACAAAAAATACACTTTACTTACAATATCATTGTAAATAACCAACATAATTTTACATAGCTTTTAAATCTTCAAAATTAATTTTAGTTAACGAATACGATAAACCTGTTTTATATATTTCACTTGAATCTTTTGAGACGGCCACATTCCATTTGTATTCTTCCATGATTTAATAAAGTACATTCATATATTAGGTGCTTATATTCTGCTTATTTTGTTTGCACTTACACATAGGGTGGTCAGTTATTTTAAATCTATGGAAACATGCACTTATTTTTCTATGACTAGTTAAAAAAGTCATGTTAAACGTTAATGTTATGTTTGTTTCTATTCTGCTACATACTGTGGGGAAATAGGACTTCGTTAATTTACCATTTCGATGTTAATTGCCATTCTCTTTGCATTACTCGTAACTTAAGTTCTTCAGTTGGTTGTATATTTCACATTTTATTGAAGCATACTTCTAGATCATTGTCATTTGTTGCCTCCTTCGCTAGTTGGTCCGCCACTTCATTACCACAATGCTCCGCATGTGCCTTTATCCGTTTTGAGGCAATATTTTATATTATAACATGCTGTGAATGCCAAAGCGATTGTAGTGTAAATTAATATTATTGTATGTACAGGATTTTAGATGTTTGTTAGCCATAAGTATTTTTAGGAAATAAGTTTACACGGCCTCACTGAAACTGACAATAGAAGTGGATAACAATAAACCGAGGGGGTGAGTTGTTTATCACTAAGAAGAGACAAATAAATGACGTCAGGGGAGCGTGCCTGTTTTAGAAATGGGGGGAATATCTTTCCTAGAGTATATATGTTAGTAGTAGTGATTGTCTGACCAAAATAGACGCTAAAGTGGGCGCAATTTGGTAACCAATAGCTGCTCTATTATAATGTTTAGGCAATTCGAGGTGAAGGAGTATATATTCTCGAGCCATAAGCAAGTGTCGCACAGTTCTGAAGAATCTCTCACGAGGTGCACGTCGCACAGTCTGCAGAATCTCTCACGAGGTGCACGTCGCAAAGTTAGTTACAAAACTGTAAAGTACGCGAAGTAATTGGTGCGCGGCAACTATAACGACTCTAGTTACATTCAGAAATATCACAGTTTCAGACAGGCGTGTATAAAGATTAAATATGTGAATTATTAATTAAGTGTGACGGCAATAAAGGTGTAGAAACAATTTTTTTTATCAGTGTTATCTTTTAGCAACAACTCCTTTCCGTTTACACGCCCTGCTTAGATACTTGCTGGACTGAGTAATAATAGCTAGCCGGAGGACAACGAACCCAAATTTAAAATAATAAAACAAGAGGCGCCCAGTAAATAAGATAACACGGGCCATGAGAACTGCGACAGTTTGAAATACATTTTCCAGTTATTTTTGCTTAATGTTTTTATATTCTTACAAACACTGTGTATTAATGATTTGTAGAGGACGTATTGCAGTCTAACCAAAGATTCGATGTCCAGATTTTGCCGAAAAAATAAGTTTGAGTCTCCATTTTGTGTGTGTGTGTGTGTGTGTGTGTGTGTGTGTGTGTGTGTGTGTGTGTGTGTAGATAACTTCATAACGAAAATTCTGATTAGTATCAAACTTTAAGTTCAGTATCTTCCAAAAAGCAACATAAACTTAAAACACAAACGCCAGCCCAATCTACAAAGATATTTTTTTTCTTTTCTCAAATTGGCTATAACGATTTGAATTAAAATACCATACAGGTTGTATGAACTTTTTTTACTGTTTTGATGTCAGGAACACGTCTTCCAAATATATGACAGCAATAAAGATACACTCTGTATAGTTAAGATACGTATATGAAAAATAAGATGTATATCCTAAATTTTCCGTGATTCTTCTGATTTTGTTTTGATTCAAAATTACGTATGTAATTTTTTATAATAGGTGAACCATAAGAAATGGGGATGAACGTACTTCACAAAAACTATAGACTCTTTAAAACAGATAACTTATTCCAAGTAACATTTTCTGTAGAGTCGGCCATATACGTTATTATTGTTTCGAGTTTCTCAACAGTAATCCCTTAAAGAGCTGGTGCTATTCAGACATAGATATTTATGGAATTTCAAAGTTAGAATCTAGCGACCCACATTTAAACATCTGACTATCGGTTAGGTTCTCTCTACCCCTCTTATGCCTACAATGAAACGTATAATGAAGCTATTCCTGCAAAGTTTTAATTCGATTAACATGAAGTAGATAGGACTATAAGCTTTCGTAAGAGGGATTTGTAAAAGTTACATAAAAATAAACGCTATTGGGAGGAGAAAGTCCTGTGAATGTAAAAGCGGTGTACAAAGTTATAAACTAGGTAGAAATGAATACGGTAAATGCTGCGCTGGTTGTGGAGTAAATTTTAGCGAGTGTTGGATCAGATGTGGAGTACGTAAACAATGTTGGCACGAAAAGTGTTCTGGCCATGAAAGGCCTGCTCCCCTCGTATTTGATCAATAGTCATTGATGCATTTGGGTGCCAACTCTTAAACGACGACAAGCAGTTCATTCGGTCACAAGCACCCGTTTGTGTACGAAACTGATTTGTAGTAGTTATTTGGTGGCTGTCAGTTTCATAAGCACGTTTCATAGGACATAGGGAGGAGAATTCTTGCACTGCGGCCAAGCCTAAGCTACTGCACTTGGTTAGCACCTGGCAGGTAGGAATGAGTTAAAAGAGTAACAAAAACGCCAAACTTGTTGGCGACAGGCACAACGCAGCGGAGTCCCTAACGTTTCCAGATAATGATTTTCTATAGAGCGCTCCTTCGATCACTCCCATATGACAAACGGGATTAGCGAAAGCTTCACTTGCCAGTATATAAACAGTTCTGTCCTCAAAAGTGCAAGTAATTAATAAATAATCCCACAGCTCTCTATATCAGTGAAGTGTTATTTAATCGTGTCAAGGATTAATAAGAGGATTGAAGTAAAAATTATAATCTGTGTAAGCCTACATTCTTCACCCTGTTAAGAAATTCATGTCTCTACAAATTAATACTGACGCAGCCGAGGCAAACATAAATATATAATATTTAAAGAAACAGCCAAATTACAAAGTTGATTCTTAAACTTGAGGCAAAGGCTACCTATTCGGCATTTACTACGAAAAAGAACCCAGTCAGATTGGTTGACCCATGGGATTTGAACCGGGACCTCCCGAATGCCCAGACGTTGCATCTTGAGATATCCCGCTAGGTTAACTTGAGTTGCTTGATTTAAAATGTTAAAACCTATTTTATAAGCCGTTTAGAATCTTTTGTGATTTGATCTAAAGGCTGTGAATAATAGACTGTACAGATACGTTGAAATGTGAAAACTGTACTGCTATCAGTTACAGAGAAAAATGAACACGTGTGTATTGTGACGCAGTGCTACATGCCAAGCTATCCATTGCCTGGCGCCGACCAGCCGACAGGTAAGAGATAGGGAGAGGTAAGTAGCGCTCTCGCCCAGCGCAAACACCAGAAGCGCTAACCAGAATCTTCTAGAAGTTTCTCTTCTTCCCGACTCTTGAATATTCTGTAGCTCTTTGAAAAATTCCATTGGCTATATAAGCGGACTCAGTGATGAGGTTAGTGAGATAGTGACTGCGTTTCTAATGCGACAAAAAAGTGCTGTTCTCCGAGCGAGTTTGTGACCACTGTTGTAACGTGCAGGGAGTTTTGCATAAAAAGAGATTATAGAGGTCTTGTGTTCGTCTCCCCAGCGAGAAAAGAAGTGGCTGCTTCCCTTGTATTTCATTAATCCGCTACAATGGGAAAAACGGTGAAATGACAAGGAAAATCGAAATAAGTCACAGAATGATGAAGAATTTAAGTTGTGGAAAACGCGTACTTTTGCTGAAGCAGGTATGGCACAATGTATTTGTGACACTGCATAAATTTTAAGGGGAGATTAAAAGCCCTATGCACCGAATGTTAAATCTGCCAAATTCATCATCTGTCATCTTAGAAGCTATTTAATGTATGAGACTGAACATTTTACAGGGTGTTGATGAATGGCTCCTAGGTTCCTTGACCAACATTTATCCAATGTTTATTAAGAAATATAGAATTTCAATCTAATTTATAACAGCTTTTCGTTCATATTTATCAGCGTTTATACTCTTTTGAGAAACAACCAAACATCAAGTCTACTCACAACACTTAAGCGGTTGTTTATGCGAAAATTTAATTCAACTATCTTCAACAGTTTCTGATAAAACGGATCATTATACCAAAAAAAATCCTTTACAGAAAAATCTGCTCAGGCACGAAACCCTTTGATTTCCTTTCTGTAACACATAGAAGCTCCTATACTTAATTGAACTACCAATTTGCAGATCAAATCTTCTCTTCAAAGATGGGTTAAAGTTTAGCTCTCTACTCGAAATTATGGTTCTCTTTTATTTATTTATTTTCTTCTTGCCTGGTTTCTTCTTTCTATTTTTAAAAATATATTTAAAATATTAGGATTCTTTTCGTATTGAAAAAAATATGTATTATCTTAAAGACAAAGCTCCAGTTTAAAAGACTGTCAAAAGAAACAGTAAAAATTTACTTTTTGTGCCCTAAGTTTTCTAGTCAAAATACCAAAAAGTACATGTAAAGGTAAATATTACGGAGGGAACCCCGAAACCTGGGCAGAGCACCGCGAGTAAGCCTCAACGACCCTGTTTACTTCTAACTAACCCTGAATGAGGGATGAGGACAGAGACTTGGAGGGTGACCAGATGTGGATGACTACGGACGCAAGTATGGACAGGTCCCTAACGTTTCCAGATAAAACGCATCCGATGCCGCGGGACCACTCCCATAAATACCTAACCCCTGTGGACCCTCCCTGGTGGGGTCCTTCAATCCTAAAACAGATGACAATGAAGGAGATCATGGGCACAGAAAATGAGGAACAAGAAAGCCGTGCTGGAAGAGAAGCCATCCTAGCATTCACCTGCTTGCCTGGCGATACCATGAGTCAGAGAGGGAGGTCGCCGGGGATCGAACCCGAGATCTCCCAAGCGCAAGTCACACACGTTACCGCGGTGCCACCTCGCTCGATAGAATACTAAACATTCACACTGAAGAAAGCATAGCAGACGATAATAAGTTGTATTCAAACAATTTTGTAATGCAAAGAATAATACCTGTTCTAGTATTCCCAAAGTAAAAATTGAAGTTGGTTGTATTGAAGGAGGAGTTGTATTGCATTTCGACTGTTGGGGAGCCGAATTTGAAGTAATTGCAACCGCACGTATGGTAAAAGTTTCCGGTAACTTCGCCCCAAATTTACTTTCCGGTAGCCTTTGCCTCAAGTTTAAGAATCAACTTTGTAATTTGGCTGTTTCTTTAAATATTATATATTTATGTTTGCCTCGGCTGCGTCAGTATTAATTTGTAGAGACATGAATTTCTTAACAGGGTGAAGAATGTAGGCTTACACAGATTATAATTTTTACTTCAATCCTCTTATTAATCCTTGACACGATTAAATAACACTTCACTGATATAGAGAGCTGTGGGATTATTTATTAATTACTTGCACTTTTTAAACACGTAAACTATTTTCGTCTCACACTGAAAACGTATTAAACTTCTCGAGGGTGCGTCACGCGTCCAGTTAGGAACGCTGTCTACTAGCAACTGACTTCTGAATTTGTAAATTTTGCTCCATTTCAGTTTCTGATTAGCTAATCCTACTCCCATAGAATACTTTTATTTAACCTAAGCTTTTTTCTGGTTGTTGATTGGCTATTTATAATCTGTCTCAAAAATTACATTATTGTTGCTCCCAGAATTACTAGTAGCATTATTATATTTTCTAATTCGTTATTGCCTCAAGGTTACCTCATTGTTACCTCGTTGTTAGCAACTTTTAACCTATTATTCTCACAGCTCCTACATTATTAAATTACATAATACATTCACATAACATTACTAAACATGTACACAATAATATAAACATTAATACAATGACCGTTACATGCATTTTATATATTATATTATACACATTTTGCTTTAAGGCGGGCTGTTATTATATTTTATATTATATAATTTGACTGAAATCATTTAAGTGTTAAAAATACTGCCTCAAAATAGAGCTTGTTTATTTATAGGCGTCTACAGTAAGTCTATAGGTTAAGTGAAAGTGTTTTTTATCTCGTAGAATATATACCATATTGTTAACAGTACAAAATTGTATGACTGCAATATAGCTATGTAGATTCAAATGTAAAGCTAAAACACTTTCAAACGTTTTAGTACGTGCTATTGCTTTGATATAACCGTCAACATGTGCTGTTACTCAACCTTAAGTTTCTAATTACACCCCCTTAATTTCATTTTGGGGTTTGAAAAAACCTTACTTATTTCCTACACATGATAACCACTTTGCAATATGTTGCCTTTAGCCTTTGCAAAGCCTCAGTCTCTCATAACCGTTGCCCTTGAGAAGCCTAGATTAACCTCAAGAGCCACTCCGGTACGCCTGTTGCCTTCAAGCACAGACCGCAGCTTGCGGCTGTTTTGAGGTCAGGGAAACTGGTACACTGACCTGAAGGCGCTTTTGGGTGTGTACATTCCTATTACGCTTTCAGAAATTACAAGTTTCCCTACTGGAAAACCAAACAATATATCTAGTATACCTACGTGGTTCAGTCAAATATATGAAAAATGCCTTTTAAATTATTTCATCCTTGTGGTGTAGCTGTTGACTAGCACCACTGAAGAATTCCATACTATTTTCACAGATTCCCGATATGTTTAAATGTAACATCCACAGACCTTCACTTCTTAGGTATGGTTCTCAGAGAGTGAATCGTGTATCTAACTGGTTCTCCATAATTAGGCGTACGGTTTCTTGACAATCGCATTAACCTATTACCCCCATTACCCTAACTGGAGCTATGATTAAAAATCTGATGTTTACATTCACATGACTTTGCCTACCCTCTACTCCTTTCTGAAATAGCTATACATTTCGTTATGTATTCAAAGGAAATAGGCGATAGTCAACTGTTTTATAACTGGACTGGACTTTCCATGACTTCATGAGAAACAACAATAGGACTTTAAAACAATGGATAATTATTGAATAATTTGAACTATTATAAAGGGTATTTGAGAAGTGTCTGATGTCAGAAAAAATTTATTTAAAGTAAGTTGTGTGGTTTTAAAGAGAAGTACATTTTTTGTTTTCGTCTATCGCTTAATGTTCACTAGCTATACAAGATTATACAAAATTGCTTCTGAATGATGAGCCTATTCCGAGACAATTCAAGATATCCATTTTATTTCTCATGCAAATGTCTTTAATTTGTGTTATTTTAATCCAAATCGTTAGAGCTATTTTTATAAAATAAAAAAGTTCGAAATATACACCATCTAAAGGGTAGTTCACGGTGAGGGGATTTTCTTGAGAATCTTCGTGTCGCGGTACTGAACCTAAGTCCCAATTTTGGTATTTATCCAACCTTTTCTTTTTACTTTCTCTACTACGTATAGTAAGTAGGGGAAGTATTGTATTACACCCAAAAATTCGATACCAAAATTTCACCGGAAATATATGTTTTGAGGCCCTCTGAATCCAAAAAAGGCATTTTTGTAAACATGTCCGTGGGCGTGTGTTTATCTGGGAACAGCATAACTCAGAAACGAACATCGGATAAACACCAAACTTAGTATTTAGATTCAGTATCTTCCAGAGATGCGACACGAGGGTTTTAAAGAAAATCCCCCACCCCAGATTACCCTTTACATGGAACATTTTTGGAAAATTGTAATTTTATCAAAAATGGCTCTAACGATTTGGATTAAAATATCATATGCTTAAGATATTTCCATGAAAAAGGAAATGTATATCTCGAATTTTCTGGGAATGTCTCCAAAAGTATTCTTCATTGTGAACGACTTTAGCATAACTGGTAAACCATAAGAAATAGTCAAAATTTTACTTCACAAAAATGTAGATCTCCTCCCAGTGGTACTCACCCCTAGAGAGGGAGTGGTGTGACAATATTGCTTGTTATTCCCTTAAATTTTCCAATACTTATACTTTTTCTCAAATGGGAATTCGTTATTAATTGTTTTTGTCCTGGTAGTGTAAAGAGAATGGAATGCTCCACATAGCAACCACATCTTAAAATATTTGACTATAGCTTAAAGCCTACCAATTCCCCCTCGCATCTACAAGAAAATTACTAATAAGATTAGCATCTCGATATCTCGATTAACATGTGGAGAATAGGCGTTTGTAAAAATAGTTTGTAAAAGAGTAGAGAAAGTCATGTGAGTGTGACACATCAGACTTTTTTAGTTATGCTGTTCACAGACACCCGCTTACGAGTGTCATTTGGGTATCGAATTTTTGGATGGAATGCAATATCTAGTCTATTATCACGTGGTAGGGAAACGTCGAGTGAACTGGAGAACAAACTAAGGGAAAGAATGGAGCGCTTGTTTGCTCTGGATGAGCTGATCTGCATAGCCCGTCACTTTGTGTTACAGCAGGATTGATATACAGAACTACAGTGCCTTCGTTTTATGCCAAGGCCACATCGTTTTATATGCGTTTTGGTCGAGACGGCGGTGACCTCATTATTATGCCACAGCACAATAGCGCGTTCCTTCGTGTTATGAAATGTTTCAACAATACGTGTGTTGTGTGTGATTTCCTTAGGAATGTTGTTCTCTTATTAGTCGACGGAGATACTTGCCAACAATTCACGCTGGAGCAGCGTATACGATACATACGTGAAAATTGAATCACGTGGACAGGTTGTAGACAATTTCAGCAGCAATTTTCTGGTTATCCAGTTCCGGATACACGCACTGTGAGATGTTTGGTCAATAAATTTAGAACAACAGGATCGCTAAACGCTAAAAAATTAACTTTATAGGAACAATCCCCACAACAGAGAGGAACTTGAGGACAATATAAAAACAGAAATTATGAACATTACGCAAAAAGAACGTATGCGTGTGAAAGTTAATTTCATCCGGCGATGTCAAGAATGTCTTCGCGCAGATGGACACCACTTTCACCAACACTTATAACAAGGTTAGTGCTCTGTACATAAATGTTACTAATACTCGTGAGTAAGTAACACGGGAGTTGCGGAACGGAACACCCCACAGTGTAGTAGACTGTATGCGGAGCACTTATTCGCGCGATCCGCGGCCTTGGCATGAAACGAAGGCACTGTATTAAAAGCAGTTAGCGTATTTGAGGTTTTTATTTCAAATAAACTGCGAAAGTCAGAAACGCACTTTACACTTCGATGGATATAGGGTAGTTCAAACCTTCCAAAAGAAGGCTTAGAACCTCCATTCACAGGCATAAAGCAGTACTGTTTATTTATTACAAAATGTAGTTAATTTTAGTTTACTATAAATCATTTTTCAAGTGCAACAAGACACTGTTTAGTAAAATCAACATAAATCCAAAAGCAATTACGCATGAGGTATAAAACTTCCCATAACTAATTTGATGTGACAAGAAGTGGAATACGGTTTTGATCCATCACTACACACTGTATTATTACTAAATATTTGGGAAATATATAGCACTTTCTTTATATAAAAGTAATTTGAGAAATTAAACGCCCTCTATTCTTCAAAGTTTTGTATTTTCACAAAACAATACTTTTAGTGGCTATGTAACTAGCATTAAGCAAGGACAAAGCAATCACTAACTTATTTTTATTTTTTCTAAGTTTAAAGTTTTCAAAATTGTTTGCCCTACGAGCAAAATAAAACCACTTTGAACACGTGTGGCATATAACATTTTAGATAGTGCTCGAGTTTGTAAAGTATCAATAGTATTATATTTGTTCCTGAAACTAAAAATCACGTACAGAACGCGTTTTTGAAACAAAAAGTGAGATGTTTTGTTGTTTTGTTGATTCACTAGCAGTCATTTTCGATAAATTATTTTCAGCATGTTTTGCTTTACACCAGGCAATGAAGCGATTAAGTGTTATGTCATGTTGTTTTCTGGATTTTTTGGATAAGTACTTCTTATGTTGTTCTTTCATCTGTTTCTGCAATTTCACCTGGATCTTCCATTTCAATTTATTCTGAATACATAATTTCCACCATTTAATATTTATGACGGTTAGAGCAGATAACAGAATAACATTTTAGAACGCGGCAGCCGCCTGTATAACGTGTAGGTTAACTCTACAAGGAATTGTAATAAAGCGAAATATGAGGATTTGTATAGTAAACGGACAATACGAGTGCCATAAGAAATTAACCAAAAAGACATAATGAAAAGCAAAACCTAATCAAACCAAGTCGAGTTATTAAACATGTGCAAATACAAAAGGTAATTGCCATGTGAATGGACTTGAAACCAAAGTTGGTCACAATGCAGATTATCGCACTTGTGTGGTAATCGAAAGCTTTCAGCTCGTGTGTACTGTGTTAGAAGTTCCACTTTTAGATCATGCTGTCTAAAAAGTATATGTTTTATAATACTTTGGAATTTATTTCTTTTAATTTCACATTTTGGCAAAAACCTTTCAGTTTCAGCAGATTTTTACTTTCTCTACCACGTAGGTAGTAGGTAGAGAAGATATTGTATTCCACCCAAAAACTGGATACCGAAAATACATGTTTTGAGGCACCTGAATCCAAAAAGCTCATTTATAGACAAATATCCGCGCGCGCGTGTTACTGTGTGTCTGTTTGTGTGTTGTGAACAGTCTAGCTAAAAAACGAAAAGTCGGATAAATACCAAACTTGATATTTATATTCAGTACCTTCCAAAGATGCGACACGAAGCTTTTAAATAAAATCACCCACCCCAACTACCCTTTACATGGAAGATTTTCGACATTTTTTGTTTTCTCAAAAATGGCTACAATGATTTCGATTAAAATACCATACATTAAAGATATTTACACGAATTTATTTGAATTTTACGTGAATAGCCTGCGAAGTCCTCTTCATTGAGAAAACAATGTTGTATAATGTTGTATAACTGCTAAAGATTAAGCCATAGACGAAAACGCACTACACAAAGGTTTAGATCCCCTTAAAACATACAATTTATTTCAAGTAACTTTTTTGTGGTATAAACCATTTCAGAGATATGCGTTAATAATGGTTAGAATTGATCAAAACTACATTCTTTTCAAAATCTGTAGATGTTCAGTTGTTTCTCACAATTGCATGGAAGAAGTAGGGAATTTTAAGGCTAGCGTATGTCGTCCACTTCTTAAATATTTGACTATGGCTATTCCTTTTAATCAATAACTAAATGTGTAATGTGTCAATTTCTGCAAAGGTTTATCTCGATTAAACTTCCGTAAGAGTAATTTGTATAGGCAGTAATAAACGCTATAAGGTATAGAAGGTCTTTTGAATGTAACACATCCGATTGTTCTTATGGCCCACTTTGAAATGAACATTCAGTTCACGAAGCGTTATGGCACTCCTTTGCAACTGAATCACCACAGTTCAATGGCTCTCTTGAATTCACAATTGTGAATTCCAAAAGGCACATACGTGAAGCAGAATATGGTGATAGATTACTTGAGCTTGCCGAACAGTGACATGCGGTCAACAATCTCAAATAGCTGTGAACTCGTACGTTTTATTATGCATGGTCTTCAAAGCCTTACAGTGGATGGACAAAATGGATTGGCTACTCATTCAGAGCCGAAAGTTGTATTTCCAATCCCAGCGACTCTGCATGTGGTAAAGGATAGGGAGGGCCCACGTAAAATAACCGGTGTAATGACACGCGTGGATAATATTTCTTTTCACTGCAACTGCATGGATTAGGCGTTTTGTTAAAAAAAACTACAGTAAAACTGAAATGAATATATTTGTGATACAACATAGCTACAGATATTCTTATTTGTAGATATTTTATTGTTAAATGCTCACATCATATGAAAATAACGTACAAAACTCTCAAGATATTTTAAAACTTTGACTAAACATCTTTGTTGCCAAATGCTTGAAATACACTGCCGTTTGTGAAAATTGCAACATCAAGAAAGTATTCCCCGAATAACTCCAAACTTGGTGGATGTGTAGAAGAGAGAGCAAGCAATAAGTGATTAGTATGCAGAGAGATGGGGTACATGTAGGCCGAACAGAGTCCTCTCGTGTCGGTCCGACAAGGTCAGAGTTGGGACCAGTGTAGCCCGTGCAGAGCTGTGAAACAAGGTGGAAACAATAAAGTGAGTGCCATGATGCCTCGTCGATGTCAAAGGGAGTTATATCGGCATGTGAGCGAGTTCGAACGGGACAGAATGATCGGTCTCCGGGAAGGGGGTTTGTCATATCGTGACATTTCGGGTCGTACAGGGCATGCTACTACGACAGTGATGCGTGTGTGGAAGCAGTGGATAGACGAATGTCGTACGCATCGAATAGCGGGTACTCACGAAACATGACCACAGCACGGGATGACCGTCATCTTGTCCGCATGGTCATAACCGACGTACAGCTTCATCCACAGCGTTGGCTCGACGCTGGAGCACTGCAACAGGCGTAAACATGTCTGCATCAACGGTTCGTCGCCGTCTGTTAAAGGTTGGACTGGTTACATGCATGCCATTAGTCGGCTTCCTTGTCCAGAAAACACAAACTCCTCCGACAGCAATGGACACGTGAACACTGTCACTGGGGTGCTGAGTGGCAAAATGTAGTCTTTTCGGACGAGTTCCGCTTCAACGTGTCCAACAGTGATGGCCGCATACTTCCCCGGCAGTACCGTCGTGAGCGTAACATGGAGGGCTGCATTGTTGAGCGGCATAGCGAACAAACACCAGGTGTGATGGCTTGGGGCCATTGGTTACAACAACCGACCTCGCCTCCTACGAATTGAGGGCACTTTGAACAGCAACCGGTATCTAACGGTGGTTGTAGAATCTGAGATACTGCCCCTGCTTCAGGCATCTATACAGGTCACATTTCAACAGGACAATGCCCCGCCACATATTGCAAGGAATGTACAAGCCTTCTTCGAAGAGCGACGGGTACCATTGCGTCCCTGGCCTGCACGTTCGCCCGACATGTCGCCCATCGAACATGTCTGGAATATGGTTGGTCGGCACCTGGTGCATCATGATCCTCCAGTAACCAGTGTCACAGATTTGTGGGCTCGAATACAAACTGCGTGGAGGGAAATCCCTCAGGAACTTACTCAGAACCTTTTTGATTCAATACCCCGGCGTATAGCAGCTCTGATGCAGCGCATGGAGGCCACACCAAATACTGAATATTAGAGCTCAAAGGTCGTGTATAGATTTGAAAAGTTTATCGTTTGTTACTTGTCATGTAACTAACCTGTGGTATTAAACTCATTGAAGTCGTGCGTTTCCTTCTTGGTAATTCTGTTTTTACAAACGGCAGTGTATATATTTCGTCATATTTTATGATTTGTTTCATCATATTTTGTCCGCCTCTTGTCATTACCCGTTTTGAAATGAACATTCAGTACACGAAACTTTATACCGCTCCTTTGCAACTTAATCGCCAGAGTTCAATGGCTCTCTACTCGCAGTTGTAAATCCCAAAGGCACATCCGTGAATATTGTGTTAGATTACCTGAGCCTGTCGAACAGTGACATGCAGTCAAACAAACCTCAAATAACTGTGAACTGCGTACGTTTTATTATGCATGGTCGTCAAATCCTTACAGTGGATCTGCGTATAAAAACGCTTACGGCCGTAACGTTAAAGACTGTTACGGTGATGTGGGGGGGGTAGGAAATAACATTTAACGGATATGGGTGATCCTGAGCACAGAGTGGCTTACTGAAAACAGAGAACGACATAGCAGCGCTTGAGCTCGTAAATAATAATCACTGCATTAACAAGTTCTTTCACACCAGTGGTAAAAACGCCAGATCTCCTGAATATAAGGGCTCAGTAAAACGAGAAGTGTACATTAACAACAGGTGCATTTTGCATGTTAGCCATTATAACCTTGTGGAATGAATGCTAGCTATCATAAATAGCAACGTTGCTTCAGCTTCTGATGTTTTTTTCCTTTCAACATAATGTTCAAATAAACGCTAAGCACCATTAGGCAACTACGGGATCGATATCGAAAATGGGAGGGCACATAAAACTTCACTGCTCGCCATTACTGCCGAACATCTGTGGCTCCTAAAAACATGGAAATGAACCAGGCGACCTAAACTCTCACGATCCGCAATATTGGATTTCTTTGGCAACGAATTTCGTTATCATTGTTTCATTGCGATAGATGTGTGTATTGCGGTAGAAGATACTCCCAATATAAACATATCCATGAGAATAAGAGGTAGCTTTGATGCCTTTAATGCTCTCCTTGAGGACTGCCATGAATACCCCATCCTTGTAGTTACAGAAACAACTTAGGAAATCACATTTTATATTCACATGACTTTTTCAACCAACCAACCATCGTTTATTACTTTCTCTACCACGTACATAGAAGGTAGAGAAGGTATTGCATTGCAACCAAAAATTAGATACCGAGACTTCACAGGAATTACATATTTTGAGATGAATTAAAAAAAAAACAGTTTTGGAAAAAGGTCCGTGTGTGTGTGTGTGTTGCTGTCTGAGTGTGTCTGAACAGCAGAAATCAAAAACAAAAAGGTCGGATAAATACCAAACTTTGTACTTAGATTCTGTATCCTCCAAAGATGCGATAGAAAGATTTTCAAGAAAATCTCCCCACCCCAGACTACAATTTACATGGAAGATTTTTCTAAATTTTTTATTTTTTAAAAAATGGCTCTAACGGTTTTGATTAAAGTGGCAAATATTACAGATATGTCTCTACATTACAAATAAAGTGTATGTTTTGAAATCCTATGAAGTCCACTTCATTTCGACGAAATTTTGTATAATCTTGTATAACTGTAAACTTGAGCGATAGACAAAAACGTACTACACAAAACTGTAGATCCCTTGAGTACACATTATATTCCAAATAAGTTTTTAGTGACATAAATCATTTCTGAGATATCCGTTATTAAATGTGAGGCAGTATTTTTAACACTTGAATAATTTAAATAGTATTATAAAATATATAAATTCAATAACAGTCTGCCTTGAAGCAATATGTATGTAATAATTTGTAAAAAATTGTATATAACAGTCATTGCAAATGCTTATATTATTGTAAACATGTTTGATAATGTTATGTGAATGCGTCGTGTAGTTTAATAATGTAAGAGTTGTGAGAATAATAAGTTTAACGTTGCTAACAATGAGGTAACAATGAGTTAACGTTGAGGCAATAATGAGTTTGAGAGTTTAAATGTTGCTAGTCATGATTAGAGCAACGATAATGTAAATTTTGTGACAGTTTAGAATTAGCCAATCAACAGCTAGAAAAGCCTTATTAAAATGCAGATATTCTATTGGACTAGGATTAGAAAATCAGAGACTTTGAATACAAATGTTTACGGGTTTGGACGGTTGAAATATGTTCAGTTGCTGCAGACCTTGGTAGTGACCGGATGGAAGATGTGTTCTCTAAAGAAATATTACGTATTCGTTTGTAACGAAAATTAAGTATATCTGATAACATAGTGCAAGTTTCAAATTAAAGAATCTCACAGCTCTTAATATCAGTGCAGTGCTATTTAATTTGTGCCAAGGATTAAAAAAGAAAGTGAATTTAAAGCTTAAAATCTGTGTAAGCCTACATTCTCGTCGCATCACGCACTGTCTAAGAGATACGTGACTATAAAACAATACTGACGCAGCCGAGGCAAACATAAACATAAATAAAATCTATAGAAGCAGTTTAATAACAAAGTTAATAATATTTTAAAAATTGGAGCGTAACAAAAAAATACATCTTCAAAAAATCGGTTTCTCATACGTAGCAGCATATTACGTAACATACAATCTACTTCAAATGAACGCCCAAAGCGTGGTGCTAAATTACGTAAACAACAACTTTAAATTGATTTCCTAGGTGTGGAAATAAATAAATAAACAACAATTCAACAATAAACTACAACAGTTGAAGAACAATACTACTTCAATGTTCCAACGTTCATTACTTGGACATGCTCTTAAATCTTATCAACATTCACTTGTTTCTCGCGATTGAATGGAAACAGTGTGGAATTTTAAGGCCAACATTTAGCGACCAGAAATTTCAAAAAGGGCATATGCCATAAAAAGAGTTGTGTTTTAAAGAGGTGTACATTTTGTGTGTGAATGTTTTCGTCTATCCCTTATTGTTTACCGGTTATACAAGATTATGTAAAATTTCTTCCCAATAAAGTGGACTTTACAAGATATAGGTTTTATTTCAGATATAAATATTTTTAATATAAGGTATTTTAATCAAAATTGTTAGAGTTGTTTTTAGAAAATAAAACATTTCGAAAACTCTTCCATGTGAAGGGTAGTATAGGTGGAGAATTTTCTTGAAAATACCATCTTTGGAAGGCACTGAACCTAAACACCAGGTTTGATATTTATCGGACACATATACGGGCGGACACTCGGACATGTTTCCAACAAGTATTTATTTGGTTTCAGATCACCTCAAAACATGTATATCCGGTGAAATCTCGGGTGGAATGCAATACTTCCCCTACTTACTATACCAAGTAGAGAAAACGGTCATTTTTCACTCTATGTTTAGGTAAAGACTGTCTACCGTGCTTTGTCTAACATAATGCCACTGGTAATAAAGATAAAGCTACTGAGGAAGTGAGGTGCCTCCGAAACCGGGACGGCCCTTTCTGCTTCTACCGTGATTCTAGGAGTGAGGTATGAGGGGAGACATCTGAAGGGCGACCAGATCCGGATGACGACGGGCGCAACACGGCCGTGGTCCGTGATGCTTCCAGATTGAACACCTCCAACGGCACCAGAGCCCATCCATTGGGCCCCGCGCCTCTGGGGAAGGAGCGCCACATCCAGAGGCGGGTATCCAACCGAGCAGTCCCTTGACGAAACCTTCACAGGGCGCAAAGCCATCATACAGACGCAACCTGCCGAACACAACCCTGAAACACATGCCAAGGTAGAAGAGGGGTACAGGATATGCTGTCAGGAGAATAAATACACAAATAAATAAAATCTTAATTTAGTATCCCGCAACCTTGGTTATTACACCGGGACATACATTCAAACTTAACATTTATTCTCACAAACACATTTATATTTTAAATTACATAAATGTTTTTCAAATAAAATAACTACAAAATACACAAAGTCTATAAAATAATAATATAATAATAAATAAAAAATAAATTAAAGAAACAAACAAACAAATTATTAGAGTAAAGGCGTAAAAAGATACAACTCTAAATTCTATATTTATCTACACTGTCAAAAGAGTCGTGAGAGAAGATAAACCATTTCAGCATTCGTCTGCCGATCCGAGGAAACTAGGCAACACCCAAGGGTTAGAATGAGCGCTTCGCCGGAGATCGAACCCGGGACTTCCCGAATGCGAGTATTACCGGTGCCATCGCTCTCGGCTGCCACTAGTAGTAATCCATATTTACTTCATTCCTAGTATTTAATAAAGTAGAGTTTATATAACGTATAAGTAAGTATATTATAGAAACTCCGTGTGCATTAATTTATCATTGCTAAAACGAGTGTCCGTTGTTGATGGCGGTAAATCTGGTTTACAGGGACATGTGAAATGAAAAAATTTAAAGGTTTACATGTTTGTCGACGTTGGATATTTCCTTTTCAGAAGAAATAGATATATATTTGTAACAGAAGTTGTGATACACTACGTGATCAAAAATATCCCGACACCTGGCTGAAAATTACGTACAAGTTTGTGGCGCCCTCCATCGGTAATGCTGGAAGTCAAAATGGTGTTGACCCACCCTTAGCCTTGATGACAGCGTTCAATCTCGCAGGCATACTTTCAATCAGGTGTTGGAAGATTCCTTGGGGAATGTCCGCCCATTCTTCACGGAGTGCGGAAATGAGGAGAGGTATCGATGTAGGTCGGTGAGGCCTAGCATGAAGTCGGCGTTCCAAAACATCCCAAAGGTGTTCTATAGGATTCAAGTCAGGAATCTGTGCAGGCCAGTCGATTACAGGGATGTTATTGTCGTGTAACCACTCCGCCACAGTCTGTGCAGTATGAACAGGTGCTCGATCGTGTTGAAAGATGCAATCGCCATCCCCGAATTGCTCCTCAACAGTGGGAAGCAAGAAGGTGCTTAAAATATCAATGTAGGTCTGCGCATGATCGTGCCACGCAAAACAACAAGGGGTGCAAGCCCCCTCCAGGAAAAACACGACCACACCATAACAACCACCACCTCCGAATTTCACTGTTGGCACTACACACGCTGGCAGATGACGTTCACCGGGCATTCGCCATACCCACATCCTGCCATCGGATCCCATATTGCGTACCGTGATTCTTCACTCCACACATCGTTTTGCCACTGTTCAATCGTGTAATGTTGACGCTCCTTACACCAAGCGAGGCGTCGTTTGGCATTTTCCTGCCTTATGTGTGGCTTATGAGCAGCCGCTCGACCATGGAATTCAAGGTTTCTCACGTCACGCCTAACTGTCATAGTACTTAAAGTGGATCCTGATGCAGTTTAGAATTCCTGTGTGATGGTCTAGATAGCTGTCTGCCTATTACTCCTTACGACCCTCTTCAAATGTCGGCGGTCTCTTTCAGTCAACAATGAGGTCGGCCTGTACGCTTTTGTGCTGTATATGTGTCTTCACGTTTCGACTTCACTAGGACATCAGAAACAGCGGACCTAGGGATGTTTAGGAGTGTGGAAATCTCGCGTACAGACTTCTGACACAAGTGACACCCAATCACCAGACCACGTTCGAAGTCCGTGAGTTCCACGGAGCGCTGTATTCTGTTGTTTCACGATGTCTAATGACTACTGAGGTCGCGGATAATGAGCACCAGGCAGTAGGCGGCAGCACAATGCACCTAAGATGAAAAACGTATGTCTGTGGGGTGTTTGGATACTTTTAATCACATAGTGTATGTGAAGCTAAAAGTAGTTTTCCTTCGCTAGTATCGAAGAGATGTGCATCTTTATATAATTTGTTTTGCGTGTGTAGAAAAACGGAGCATCATTGCTTGCCGAGCGTGAGGAACTTATTCTATAAATTTATAGGGAAGAAGTAGTTCGTCAACCGTAACAAGCTTCTACTAAGGAGTCGTTAGCAAAGGAAATTGAAAGATGCAGAAAATTATATGGAGAATGTCCGCCAGTAGTACTGAAGTAAACGAAACTATAAACATCCTTAAAATTAGAAGATGTTTCGCTTTAGTAGCTGTGCATTTAATTTTAGCTAACATAAATTAGAGACACCGATAAGTGTGGCACACGGTCGGGTACCCAGGTCTAAGGTGGGTCAGTTTACCGCCGTTTTCAAATTACAAATCAACATGTTCCGTGAGTAAAGATCAAAACGTTCTAATTGTGTAATGTCAGCGAGTGGGAAGGTGAGCAAACAGAGACGGGTTTAAGCAGACTTATTAGTTGTTAAATAGACCAGCTTACAATTCGCAAAGGATATTTTAACATTTGTTAAAGTTTCAAAATTTTAGGGATTGTTATTGGAGCCAGATGACTGGCCTATGTGGCCAATCTTGTGATTGTAAATACAAGTCGAAGAGCCACCATTACAAGAATTTGATGTGCATTTCATGTGTCTTACTCTGAAAATCACGTGGACAAAATTGTTAATACATGGACATTGGTCAGCTTCTTTCTGGGAAATCACGTTTTCAAATGACTGAAAAAAATAAATATAGAATACATTATAATAAATCGCAGGAAAGAAAATTATCAGTGTTAAATATTTCAAACCAGAAATGTTTTCCTGCCTTTACCAGCACATCGTCCGATACTTTTCTCAGCACGTCTTAGTTGTTTCACAATTATATGTCCATAAATATAACTGCTATTCAAACCTTAATAGTACTTTGTAAAGAAAGATCATCGTGTTAGTAAATAATACGAAATATCCATTATTATGGTTCCAATTGTTGTTTCCTTTAAAGTCCTGCCGATTTTCAGTTATTTCCCGCGATGTTATGAAAACAGTATTTAATTTTAAGGCCATTTGACTATCACTATTCCCTTTGTATCTATAACGAAATGTGTAATGCAGCTATTTCCGGAAAGGTTTATCTCGATTAAAATGAAGTAGATAGGAAATAAACTTTCGTAATAATAACTTCTATACCCACTATTGAGCGATACAGGGTAGAGAACGTCATGTAAATGTAACGTATCAGATCTTTTTTGTATGGAATACAGTATTTGTTCTACTTACTATAGGTAAGTGGTACAGAAAGTAATAAAAGCGTATAAGGTTATACATTCTGCTTTATTTTAATAAAGGGAAATAAAACATGTTATGTATGGGAATATTAATAATTCATCTTGGTATGCTATGAAACAGGCTTGTATTTTGTTTCTCACTACTGTAATATCCAGTGGCACAGACGACAGCGTTTATGTAGCAGTTTGTATGTTTTATGAAACACTGATGTTACGGAACAAAACGCTAGCGTTTGTAATGTACGCATTAATAAATTGGTGCCATAATGCAGCACACTTTGTTTTTTATACAGAACTCTGTTTGTTATTTCAGAAAGAAAACTAAATGGTCTGCGCATGTAAATTGTTTTTGTGCGGCAGCCCGACAGCTTTTGCTTGTCAGAAAGGGTCGAGGGCTCTGCTAATATCATTAATAGCGTTATTCCACCTTGCAGCGAGACAGCACTTGACTCGAATTGCGCAAACATTTGCTGAATGAGAGGAAGTGTGGCTATGGCGCTCCTTTATGTCCCAAGCTCTACCTAGCACAGAACACGTGTATCATTTTCCGACGAGTTGAATTTCATTCAGCAAATGTATTTTTCTTCCTCGATGTAGAAATGACGCTGTCATTTGGTGGTGAGATGTAGGAAATTAATTTTTCTATTCTTTTGTGAATGTTACCTAACCTGTGTTTATTTTGATACAATAAACATGGTGTAATAATCAGGCTGTACTCCAATTTAAACAGATTAAAGGTTATATAACTAGAATGATACCGAAGTTGCTATCTTTTAGGATTAATTATTTCATAAAGAGATAAGTGGAATTAGATAAATAATTGAAATAAATAATTTAAATACATTAAAATCAATGCGTAAAGTAAGAAGAAATATTTACAATTTGCATTTGGACAAGAAAGAAGTCATTACCACGCAAATTACGTGTTTGAAAAAGCAATTTGTTAGAAGTCAGAATAGCTAAGGCAATTAGGTGTTCGGCGAACTAGGTCAACAAGAAACACATTAGCTTAAGGTTCAGGTAATTAGAATTCAGCACGTTAAGAAATCAGAGAGTGCATGAAAATGCACGGTACCTATCAGTTCTGAAAATTATAAAGCGAAAGATTTCTTAGAATTAACTAGTCAAAGAGTAAAAATTGTATTTCAGAAGCTAAAGATTTGGCAATGTTATAATTTTGGTGGGGTAGTCGTAAAATAGCCGGAACTTAAGTTATAAAAGTGCATTTATTTCTAACACTAGCGTCTATTACGGTCTTATAGTCTTGCTGTCTTTTACATTTTACAGATGTGTTTTATTGTGATCGATTTTAAGCAGTCCGTAGTGCCTAAAAACCGCGCTCGGATCATCACATAGTTTGCGCTAGCCGCAAGGGGTTTAGCATTTCAGGGATACACGGCAACATATTTTTCTCATATATATTATGGGAACATTTATTTTAAACAGTAAATTTCTTCATGCTTCAGAAATTAGCAGATACAGTAATTCAAATTTACAGTTTCTATGCTGTGCGTCAGAAATAGTTTAATTATTCATACTCAACCTTGTAATTCAAATCATGACGCAACCTGTAGCTGAAGTGATTTTTTTACAAGTGGAACGATTTTAGCTCGTGATGAAGGTTTCACGATTACAAAAAAAAGTTCACGTTATATAAGTTGCAAGTTATATAGTTCCGCAAATATTTCAATAAATGCAATTTTAAAAATATAAAATACAATTTGCAGCAGTTCACGTCTCACAACATTTTCTGCATCCTCAGAGTTTTATGTTGGCTGTCTTGTGTTTTTCAATTATTCTAGAATGCATTGTTTGTTTGTAATTGTGTAGAAACAGTTCATTGTAAGGTGTAGTCATGTAGAAACCGAAAGATGAAACTTTTAAAAGGTGGATGTCAGTTATGTCCAAGAAAAAGTGATAGAAGAACTATAACAAGGTGTGAGAGTAGCAAGAAATTCATTTGAGATAGAGTACACGAATTGTAAAACTCCATGTAAAAAAACCTAAGCGGTACTGGTAGTACATTATAAAAAGATTAAAATGCAGTTGTGGATCCCAGTGAAAAATAAAAAATAAAACTAAGTATTTTATCTAATGCGATAGTGCTGAAGAATAAAAATCATATTGTAATTTGTACTTCGGTTGTTTGTTTGATAATGCTAATTTTTAGGTACATTGTTGGTAAAAGAAACAACAGAATTGTTGTTTTAAAATGTTTTTTTTTCCTAAGTAGAACATAACCTAATTATATTGTATTAATTAGAGTTTTCTGCCTGGGGTCCATAGGACCCCTCACGGTGATTTAAGGAGGTACAAAGGAAAGGCAGTCTGAAGGTTAAAGAGGAAGTTCAAATTAAGACACTGAATTTGAAAAATCTGTACTTCTTGCACTTGAAATCCTTTAGTTATATTGTAGTTTTTGTTATGGTTATAAATAAAGCTTTAGTTGCATAGAAAAAAACTTTAAAGTTTGGTTATTAATATAATCAAAGCATAAGAAAGAATTTAAAAGTAATTATATGACGAATAACGAATAAGATATCAATTGACGTAGCAGGTCACTGTGAAATAGTAGTACTCTATGCAATCTCAGTTTTGCAGAAAACATCAAACACAGCCTTGCCTACATTCACGTTATCAACTATTGCAAATTCTTGCGCTTACGCGAATTGCGGGATCTGACTGCATCTATGTGCTGAAAACTAAATTAATCCCTGGTAATTACCAGTGGGGAATAAAGCAAGTTTTCAGAACGTCACCGTAAATTGAGCAATTAAATTGATGGTAATCATCCAGAGTCGAGCGCAGCCACTCAGAAAATGTGACCCAGTGAATGCGCTATCAGTTACACGATCCGCTGAAATCTGCAGAATCAACAGATTTGGGCTAATGTTCCTACAAAGCTGACATTTGCCTGTTTTGGCGCAATACACAGGTTTTGTGGAAGTACTTGTGTTTCTTCCCCATATGATAGCGACTGAGATAATGCACACTACAAAAACCTGCCATACACAACAAAGAATGCCTCATTACCAAGCGGATGGCTCCGGCGGAAAAGTCTGTGGCCCGCATTCGGTAGGTCCCGGGTCGACCAACTTGACTTAGGTTTATTCATGCTTTCCCTTAGCCGCTAAGGTAAATACTGGATTGGATATTTAATACCACGAACCAAAAGTTGCACCTTAAGTTTTAAATAATAGTAAAAATGAAAAATAGGTAGTAATAGCGAATGCCGTGCCATCTATCCACAGACAATGGAATCTGGTAGATTTGACGGCACCCTAATGCCAACTGCACGGCACAAAGCAGAAGATTCATTTGATATGCACTGAGGTCTCTGTGGAACACGTGACGAAGGAAGATGGTATGCTTACAGGGATGAGACCTACAAAGCTAACTTGCCCGCCTATCTATCCATAGAAATGAAAGCAGCTAGACTGGACGGTACTCTAATGCCATCTGCACGGCACGAAGCATAAGATACAAACGCTATGCACTGAGTATCTGTGGAACATGTGACGAAGCAAGATGGTATGGTTACAGGGATGAGACCTAGAAGGCTACCTGTCCGCCTTTTTGCATGAAAGCAGCAGGTAAACTGGACGGCACTCTAATTCCATCTGCACGGAACGAAGTAGAAAATACAGTTGCTATGCACTAGGGTCTCTGTGGACACGTGGCGAAGAAAGCTGGTATGGTTACAGAGATGAGAGCTTTGTATATGAAAGGAGTGGTAGGCTAGAAAGCAGCCTAATGCCATTTGCACGGTACGAAGTAGAAGATACAGTTGCTATGCACTAGGGTCTCTGTGAATACGTGACGAAGAAATCTGGTATGATTACAGGGATGAAACCTAGAAGGCTAACTGTCCGTCTTTGTATATGAAAGGAGCAGGTAAACTAGAGACGCCACTCTAATGCCATCTGCACGGCACGAAGCAGAATATACAGGTGCTATGCACTGAGGCGTGGAACAGGCGACGATGCAAGATGTTATGGTGCAGGAATGAGTCCTAGAAGGTAATTGTCCACCACACATTGATCCACCAGTTATCTACGAACAAATCCGTCGCGATATGTATTTAAAGTGACGTAAAGCAAATAGATTAATAATAATACTCATAATGATAATAATAATGCCTCATTCCCAAAACAACTTAGGTATAACGAATGACGTGTGTATCCTGTACCTTCTTTGGGGTTATGTGTGTCCTTTGTGTGCATGTAGTTGTTTGGAATAAAGTATGAGATATAAAAATCCAGTGTCTTACATTCACGTGATCTTTTCTACCCTCCTTCTTTTATTAGTAGGTTTACAAATTATTATTACTAAACTTTATTATCCTATCTACTTCATTTTAATAGAGATAAACCTTTCAAGAAATAGCTGCATCACACATTTTCTTATAGATATAAAAATAGCAATAAATAATACTTTTTAGAACTCCACACTATACGCTAGCCTTAAACTTCCATGCTCTTTGTGTGCAATCAGAAGAAACAACTGCATATCGGAAGAACTTTAACAGAATAACAAGCTACTGAACAATTAGAACCATTAATAACGAACATCTCGGAAACGTCTGATGCCACAAAAAAGTTATTTGAAATAAATTGTGTGTTTTAAAGACATCTAAATTTTATGTAGTCCGTGTATGTCTATCGCTTAACGTTCAGCAGCTATGCGTTTTTTTATACAAAATTGCCTCTGAATGAACCGGCCTGCACAGGCTATTTCTAGAAAATCACGATCTGCAGTTTATTTATAATGTAAATATCTTTAATAATTTGTATTTTAATCAATACTGTTAGAGCCATTTTTAGAGAATAAAAAATTCCTAGGAATCTTCCCTGTAAAGGGCACTTTAAGATGGGGAGATTTTCTTGAAAATCTACGTGTCGCATCCTTAGAAAGTATTGAACTTATTTACTAAGCTTGGTATATATCTGACTTTTCGCTGTTGAGATATGCTGTTCACAGACACAGATATACCCATGGATGTTTATCTAAAAATCCTTATTTTTAGTTCAGGGGGCCTCAAAACATGGATTTTCTATAAAATCTCGATATCGAACTTTTGGGTAGAATGCAAACCCTCCTCTTCCAACTATGTACGTGCTAGAGAAACTAAAAATCTGATGTGTTACACTCACATGACTTTCTCTACTCTTGTACAAAGTATTTTTACAAAAGCTTATTCTCCATATGCTTCATGTTAATCGAGATGTTAATCTTATTGCTAATTTTCTTGTAGATGCAAGGGGATTACGCTAGGCTTTAAGCGATAGTAAAATCTTTTAAGAGCTGGTTGCTATGTGTCGCATTCCATTCTCTTTGTATGTTCAGGACATAAAAAAAAATCTGCTGCGTTACACTCACACGACTTTACTCTTGTACAAACTATTTTTACAAACACTTATTCTCCATCTACTTCATGTTAATCGAGATAAACATTTGCACACTCTGTCTTATTGCTAATCTTCTTGTAGATGTAAGGGGAATATATATTTATAAGGGCAATATAGCAATACAGTAGCCTTTAAGCACATACATATCTCTTAATAGCTGGTTGCTAGGTGCAGCACCATTCCCTTTGCCACAGATTAATACTCTTTGCATATACAAGACAAAAAATGAATAACGAATTCCCATTTGAGAAAATAAGTATTGAAAAATTTAAGGGAATAACAAGCAATATCTCGAAAATGGTTCACTCAACAACAAAAATGTATATGACATAAATTGTGTATTTTAGCGCGATTTACATCTTTTGTGTAGTAAAAGTTTGTCTATCTCTTATGGTTTACCAGTTTACCAAAAGTCGTTCACAATGAAGAATACTTTTGGAGACATTCCCAGAAAATTCATGATATACATTTTATTTGTCATGAAAATATCTTAAACATTTGATATTTTAATCAAAATCGTTAAAGCCATTTTTAAGAAAATTAAAATTTTCGAAAAATGTTCCATGTAAAGGGTGCTCTGTGGTGGGGGAATTTTCTTGAAAACCTTCGTGTCGCATCTCTGGAAGATGCTGAACCTAAATACCAATTTTGGTGTTTATCCGACTGTTCGTTTCTGAGTTATACTGTTCACAGACACACAGACACACATACGGACGTTTCCAAAAATGCTTTTTTGGATTCAGGGGATCTCAAAACATGTATTTCCGGTGAAATCTCGGTATTGAATTTTTGGGTGGAATACAGTACTTCCCCTACCTACTATACGTAGTAGAGAAAGTAAAAATGAATAACCAATTCCCATTTCAGAGAAAGTATTGGAAATTTAAGGGAATAACAAGCAGTATTCGAAAATGGTTCACTCAAAAAAACCGTTTATGACATAAATTGTATATTTTAACGGGATCTACATTTTTTGTAGTAAAATTGTGTCTATCTGTTATGGTTTACCAGTTATACAAAAGTCGTTCACAATGAAGAATACTTTTGGAGACATTCCCAGAAAATTCGAGATATACATTTCATTTGTCATGAAAATATCTTAAACATATGATATTTTAATCAAATCGTTAGAGCCATTTTTGAGAAAATTAAAATTTTCGAAAAATGTTCCATGTAATGGGTAGTCTGGAGAGAGGGGATTTTCTTGAAAACCTTCGTGTCGTATCTCTGGAAGATACTGAACCTAAATATGATGCAGTAATTTGTATCACAAATTACTTAAATGTAAATAATGATTGTAATATGAATATGCATTTTTATGTGACATTGATTTGAGATGTTTATTGATTGTAATTATTGTTGGGAAGTAAGTTTATACTGCCTTACTGAAACTGACAATAATAGCGCGCAATAATGCAGCGAGGGGGGTGAGCTGTTTATCATTATTGGAAACGAGGAAGTTACGTAATGTTGGCGCGTTTTTCCGTTTAGAACCTTCTGGAAAATTTCCCTAGAGTATATGTATTCATAATTTTCATTGGATATAAAAATAGACGCTAATGTTGGCGCGTTTTATTAGCCAATAGTAATTCAGTTATAATCTTTAGGCATATCGGAGTGTATGGGTATAAAAGCAGTAGGTTGGAGGTAAATTCAGTCCAGTTCATCAAAAATCTGTGTACACTACACGTCGTCTTCAGTCAGTTCGTCGAAAGTATTTGTACGGCAAACGTCGGGTATCGATTCACAAGTTACGCGCAGCAGAATTATGAATAATCTAAAGTGTTGTAAGGTTAATTATACAAAAAGTTGAAGTACGTGGATTAAAAGTGATCAGTAAGAAGTTATTATAACAGTTTCAGTTTGGCGAGTGTTAAGATCAATGTATAAATGTGATAGTTAACGTGTTCGACAATAAAAGTATAAAACAAATTTCTTCATCAGTGTTCTTTTTGGATAAAAGATTCCTTTCCGTTTACACAACCCTGATCAAGAGATATGTTCGACCGAGAAATAATAGCTAGCCGAGGACAGTAAACCAAAATTAATTAAGATAACAATATCGTTCTTTCAAACGAACACGAACACTGTTGCAAATTGCTAACACCAGATGGAGCTACAAACCGAACAAATGAATGACGTCATAAGATGGCTTCACAAGAAGTAAACATAAATACACAAACATTTGTAAGTAATACCGTTACAAATTGGCTACCACAACGTGGGGCTACAATAATGTTAAATAAATAAAACATTAATACCGTCACAAATACCAAGTTTGATGTTCATCCGACTGTTCGTTTCTGAGTTATGCTGTTCACAGTCACACAGAGAGGCACACACGGACATGTGTCCAAAAATGCTTTTTTTGGATTCAGGGGGTCTCGAAACATATTTTTCAGGTGAAATCTCGGTATCGAATTTTTCTCTACGTAGTAGAGAAAGTAAAATTTGAAAAATGTATCTATATGTCTATTAGACAACTTTCCTTATACAAACATAGCTCCAGCTCTTTCATGCAGGAATACAAAAAGAATTCGTATGTTATATTCACATGAGTTTCTATGCGCACAACATTTTTTAACATAATTTCTATATTCTTCTTATTACGAAAGTTTATTGCTTTCTCTACTACGCATAGTAAGTAGGGTAAGTGTTGTATTCCACCCAAAAGTTGGACATAGAGATTATTCCGGAAATACACGTTTTGATGCCCCCTGAATCCAAAAACAGCATTTTTAGAAAATGGTCCGTGTGTGTGTGTGGATGTGTGTCTGTGAACAGCATAACTCAAAAAGAAAAGTTGGATAAATAACAAACTTTGTATGTAGGTTCAGGATCTTTTAAAGGATGCGACACAAAGGTTTTCAAGAAAATCCCCCACCCCAGACTACCCTTTACATGAAACATTTTTCGAAAATTTTAATTTTCTCAACAATGGCTCCAACAATTTTGATTAAAAAACCATATGTTTAAGATATTTTCATGACAAATAAAATTCATATCTTGAATTTTCTGGGAATGTCTCCAAAAGTATTCTTCATTGTGAACGACTTTTGCATAACTGGTAAACCATAAGAGATAGACAAAATTTTACTACACAAAAAATGTAGATCGCATTAAAATACACAATTTATGTCATATACAATTTTTTTCTGAGTGAACCATTTTCGAGATATTGCTTGTTATTTCCTTAAATTTTTCAATACTTATTTTCTCAAATGGGAATTCGTTATTCTTTTTTTGTCTTGTATATGCAAAGAGTATTAATCTGTGGCAAATGGAATGGTGCTGCACCTAGCAACCAACTATTAAGAGATTTGTATATGCTTAAAGGCTACTGTATTTCTATATTGCCCTTGTAAATATATATTCCCCTTACATCTACAAGAAACTTAGCACTAAGATAGAGTCTGCAAATGTTTATCTCGATTAAAATGAAGTAGATGGAGAATAAGCGTTTATAAAAATAGTTTTTACAAGAGTAGAGACAGTCATGTGAGAGTAACACATCAGATTTTTTATGTCCTTGACATACAAAGAGAGTGGACTGATCCACATAGGAACCAGCTGTTAAGAAATTTGACTTTCGCTTAAAGCCTACAAGAAAATTAGCACTAAGATAGTTTCTGTAAATGTTTATCTCATTAGCATGAAGAAGATGGAGAGTAAGCGTTTACAAAAATAGCTTGCACAAGAGTAGAGAAAGTCATGTGAGTGTAAAGCATCACAGTTTTTTTCTACCTACTTCATGTTAGTCGAGATAAAGATTTATATAAACAGTTACACATTTCGTTGTAGATGCAAAGTGTAGAGGAAATCGAATCGAAAGCAGATATTTAAAAGCCGGTCGCAATATTATGCTGGCGTTGAAATTCCATGTTCTTTCCATGACATTTAATGATGCCAGTACTTTAAGAACATGATAAATATCCAACAATTCAAACAACTAATAATGGATATTTCGGAAAAACTGATGTTGCAGAAGTGTTACTTGACTTAAATTGAGTGTATTTGTGTAGTACGTTTTCATCTATTTCTTAAATTTTACCAGTTAAACCAGCTTATACAACATTTCTTTTTAGTAAAGAGGACATCGCAAGCTATTGTCAGAAAAAATCAAAATAAATATTTTATTTGTTAAATAAATATCTTAAATAAATGCTACTTTAATAAAAATTGTGAGTGGTATTTTTTGAAAAAATAAAAACTTTCGAAAAATGTACCATGTAAGGAATATTTTGAGAAGATTGATTTTTTTTAAATCTTCATGTTACATCTTCGGAAGCGACTGTACTAAATACCAATTTTGCTAATCATTCGGCTTTTCGTTTTTCCGGCTTTCCGTTCACAGACAGACAGACAGACAGACAGAGAGCAGACAGATGGACAGATACACACACTCAGTATTTCTCTCTGACCTTTTTCTAAAGATGCTTTTTTTTGGCATTTTTGTTCTTGCATTTTTGGTGCCTCAAAGCATGCATGTGAAATATTGATATCGAATTTTTGGGTAGCATACAATTCTTTACTTCACTATAGGTAAATTAGTAGAAAAATAAATAATAAATAAAATGTATGGGTAATATTCCTAAATCTCTGCGCATACATTGCTTATTTCAAGAACTACCAACTTAAGCCTGAATTCTATAGCTTATGTTTCCGGCCACGGTTTATGATAAATGCAATGAATATATGAGTATTCTCTCAAATAATTCGTACCTCCTGTGTTATCAAACTAAAATGTGACGAATATAAAAGAATCCAAAATATCGTTCGAAATCTTTGCATGCAGTTTAAAAACAAACAAGTGTGGTTCCTAAATACGGCATCGTAATGGATTAAAACCTCGAGTGCATTGATACAAAAAGGGTTAATTTCACAAATTGGCATCTCAAGTCACCAAAATTTCTCTCATTAATGGTCTTAGAGTGGAAACACAAAAAGTCAAAGGAAATTCTTTTATAATAATGCGTAAAGAAGTTCACGTGAATACAACATATGAGATTTTTTAAAATGCTGTCGGTTGTATCTGGCGATGTCAAAGAAAGAGTATGCAATTTGAAGCTAAGGACTTGCTTTTAAACATTTTATTTTGACTTCGGTTTCTTTTATCCTACAACGACATGTACAATGGATTATTTCTGCAAAGGTTTGTGTAGTACGTTTTCTTCTATCGCCTAATGTTGACTAGTTATACAAGGTTGTACAACGTTTTCCCTATGAAGAGGTCTTTAAACGTTAATCACAGAAAATAAAAAATATACATTTTATTTTGTTATTTAAATGTCATTAATATATGATATTTTAATTAAATCGTTAGTCATTTTTTAGAAAATAAAAAACTTCTAAAATTTCCAAGTGTAGTGGGGTCTTTCATGAAACTCTTTGTGCCGCATCCTTGGAAGATACTGAGCTTAAATACCAAATTTGTATTTATCCAACTGTTTGTTTTTGAGTTATGCTGTTGACGAACACGCAGAGATACGGACCTTTTTCTAAAAATCTAATATGATATATACACATGACTTTCTCTGCCCTGTATCTTTGTTAGTAGATATACAAACTATCCTCACTAAAGCTTATTTTTCTATCTATCACATTTTAATCCAAATAAACATTTGTAAAAATAGCTACATTGCACATTTCGTTATAAATACAAAGAGAACAGCGATAGTCAAATGTTTAAGAACTGGACGCTTATGGCTATATGATGGCCATAAAATTGCTTCCTGTTTCCATGAAATCGCGAGAAGTAACTGAAAATCGATGGAACTTTTCAAGAATGACAAGTATTGAACAATTCGAACCTTTAAAGTGCCTATCTCAGAAACGGCTTTAGTTACAAAAAAGTTATTTCAAGTAAATTGCGTGTTTTAAAGGGATATACATTTTTTGTGTGATATGTTTTCGTCTATCCCTTAACGTTTACAAGTTATACAAGATTATACAAAATTCCTTCCGAATGAAGAGGAATTCGTAGGCTATTCTCAGGAAATTCAAGATATATGTTTTATTTGTGATGTAAATATGTTTCGCATGCGATATTTGAATCAAAATTATTAGAGCGATTTTTGAGAGAATCAAAAATTTCGAGAAAAGTTCCATGTAAAGGTTACTTAGGGTGTGGGTTTCTTTTTAATATTTTGCTGTTACGTCCTTGGAAGATACTAAAATCAAATACCAATTTTAATTTTGGTACTTATCTGAATTTTTGTTTTTGAGTTATGCTGTTCACAGACACACACACGAACATGTTTTTTTTAAACTGTTTTATTTGTATTCAGGGCGGCTCAAAGAATGTATCTGCGCCAAAATATCGGTATTAAATTTTTGGGTGGAATAGAATAATACACCTACCTACTTTGAATTTTTACTTTCTCTACCACGTATAGTAAGTAGGGGAAGTACTGTATTCCACCCAAAAATTCGATACCGAGATTTCACAGAAATACATGTTTTGAGGCCTCCTGAATCCAAAAAAAGGATTTTTGGAAACATGTCTGTCTGTCTGTGAACGGCATAACTCAGAAACGAACAGTCGCATAAACAACAAAGTTGGTATTTAGGATCAGTATCTTCCATAGATGCGACACAAAGGTTTTCAAGAAAATCCCCCACCCCAGATTACCCTTTACATGGAACATTTTTCGAAAATTGTAATTTTCTCCAAAATGGCTCTAACGATTTTGATTAAAATATCATATACTTAAGATACTTCCATGACAAATATGATGTATATCTAGAATTTTCTGGGAATGTCTCCAAAAGTATTCTTCATTGTGAACGACTTTCGCATAACTGGTACACCATAAGAGACAGACAAAATTTTACTACACAAAAAATGCACAGCGTGTTAAAACACACAATTTGTCATATACATTATTTTTGTTGAGTGAACCATTTTCGAGATATTGCTTGTTATTGCCTTAAATTTTCCAATACTTATACTTTTTCTCCAATGGGAATTCGTTATTCATTTGTTTGTCCTGGTAATGCAATGAGAATGGAATGCTCGACATAGCAACCTGCTCTTAAAATGTTTGACTATCACTTAAAAACTACCAATTCCCCTTGCACCTACAAGTAAATTAGCAATAAGATTGACATCTCGATATCTCGATTAACATGAAGCATATGGAGAATAAGCGTTTGTAAAAATAATTTGTACAAGAGTGGAGAAAGTCACGTGATTGTAACACATCAGAATTTTTTTTACTCAGGCAGCCTCAAGACGTGTATTTCCGGCGAAATCCCGACATCGAGTTTTTGGGTGGAATGCAATACCTTCTCCAACTATAATGTACGTAGTAGAGAAAGCAATTGTCTTTGGTGAGTTTGATTGCAGAAATTATATAAAATAAGCGAAAGTGGGTGGAGGAAATCCTGAGAATACAATACATAAGTTTCTTTTCATAAAGACAAACTTCTTGGACTGAGTTTGCTTTCTTTATGTTTACGTTTACACGCTCTCTGCAAACATCTCTCTCCTTGTTTTTAAATTGTACAATAATGGAATTTTATCGCCTTGTCAATATGTTGCTTTAAGTGTGATTTATATGTTAAGAGCTGCATTAAGGGTGGGATGTGTTTTGCAGGATGCGTATTTAGAGGTTGTGAGGAGGAGAGAAGCCTGTACCAAACACTGGGTAAGTCCCAAAAAAGAAATACGGCTTCTAGACATAACGGTCTCTCTGGTAGCACATTGAAGTGGATAAGGGACTTGGTATATCTCTTCCATACGAGTGGCTTCTATTTCTTTATGTGATTTATCGAAGTGCTAAAAGCATTTTCTGCTGGATAATCACCAACTTTTCTGCGGTTTGTGGGAACATTTTCTTTTTCAGCTTCAGCTTGAAATCGCCTTTCTATCTTTCCTTTTCCACGTCTGCATCTTCTTCTGTTAGACTCTTAAATTAAGTGTGAATGCTTCAAAGGATTTTATGTTTTCCAATGACATCTATGGAATATGGAGAAAAGGGAACAAAAGAGAGCTTTCTAGTATGCATTTTATTCACTTTATGTCGAAATGTTTCATCTGAATGTCCTCGAGCGTATAAGTTTTTTGAGGCAGTATTTTTAACACTTAAATGATTTCAGTCAAATTATATAATATATAAATTCAATAACAGCCGCGTTAAAGCAATTTGTGTATAAATAACATATAAAATGTATGTAACAGAAATTGTATTATGTTTATATTATTGTATACATGTGTAATAATGTTATGTGAATGTATTACGTAATTTAATAATGTAGGAGCTGTGAGAAATAGGTCAGAAGTTGCTAACAATGAGGTAACAATGAGGTAATCTTGAGGCAATAATGAATTTGAAAGCTTAACAATGCTACTTGTGACTCTTGGAAGCAATAATGTAATTTTTGTGACAGTTTATAAAATAGCCAATCAAAAACCACAAAAAGGTTTAGTTAAATGAAGGTATTCTATTGGACTAGGATTAGCCATTCTGAAACTTCTAGACAGCGTTTCTAACCGAACGCAAGATACGTCCTCGAATAGTTTAATACGTATTTTGTGTGAGAAAAATAGTTTACGTGTTAAGAAGTGCAAGTATTTAATAAAAAACAAATCTCACAGCTCTCTCTCTATATCAGTGAAGTGTTATTTAAATCGTGTCAAGCATTAATAAAAGGAGTGAAGTAAAATTATAATCTGTGTAAGCCTGCATTCTTCACTCCCTGCTAAGACATTCATGTCTCTAAAAAATATAAATACTGACGCAGCCGAGGCAAACATGAATATATAACATTTAAAGAAACAATCAAAATTACAAAGTTAATATATTTTTTAAACATTTGGGGCGAAGGCTACCGGAAACTTTTTACCATACGTGCGGTTGGAACTACTTCAAGTTCGGCTCCCCAACAGTCGAAATATAATACATCCTCTTTAAACTGGCTTTCCATACGTAGCAGCAACAAACCATCTTCATTTTTACTGTCCATTTATTTAAGCCAAGATACGTTTAATCTAAATGTTCTTGTATTAACGTTTAACTCATGAACTGATGCCCGTTACGGTACAGAACGTTAAGAATTTCAACTAAACACGGCTACAATTATACCGTTTTTGTCTTATCACTTTTATTATGTTATTTTTTATGCATAAAACAGTGCATGAAGCATGTTCACTTCAGAGAAGGTATTGCATTTCAGCCAAAAGTTTGATATCGAGGTTTGAGTAGAAATACATGTTTTGAGGCTCCTGAATAAATAAAGGAAAACTTTTATAGAAAAAATGTTCGTGTTTGTGTGTGCAACATAACTCAAAAACAAAAACTTGGTTAAATACCAAACTTGGCATTTAAGTTCATCATCTTTGAAGGATACGTCACAAGATGTTTAATAAATCCTCCACCACAAACTAACCTGTACATGAAAAAAAATCGTTATTTTTTACTTTCTCAAAAATGGTTTCAAATGATTTTGATTAAAAAGCCACATGTTTAAGATATTTGTCTGAACTAATAAAATTCCCGCTAATATACACAACCGATGTCAAAACTATTTGTGGCTAATCATTTCGGAATTCCTTTATTATTGGTTTTAATAGTCAAATACTTCATTGTTTCATAGCTTTTAACAGCTAAGTCACTATTCGTGTTTATAAGCAACATAACTCAAAAACGAAAATTTAGATAAACTTGGTATTTAAGTTCAGTATTTTCTAAAGATAAGACACGAAAATTTACCTGATAATCCCTTTACCCTAAACTACCCTTTACATTGAACGTTTTACAAAATCTTTAATGGTCTAAAAAATTGTTCTAACGATACCATACATTAAATTTATTTACATGACAAACAAATATTTTCTGGTAACAGCCTGTGAAGTCCTCTCATTTGAAAGAAATTTTATATAATCTTATATAACTGGTAAATGTTAAGCGAAAGAGGAAAACATCTAAGAGTAATGTAGATCTCTTTAAAACATAAAATTTATTTTGAATAAGTATTTTCGTGGCTGGCAACAGTCATTTCTAAGTATGCGTGTTTAATGGTGCGAATTGTTCAATATTTAACCATTATTTTAGAGTCCTCTCAATTTTCAGCTGGTTTTCATGATCTCATGAAAAGAGTATGTAATTTCAAAGCCAGTGTATAGCGTATACGTCCGGATCTAAAACATTTGACTGTCGCTTTTCCCTTTGTATCTATAACGAAATTTGTAATGTAGCTATTTTTGCAGAGGTTTATTTGGATTAAAATGTGATAGATAGAAAAATAAGCTTTAGTAACAATAGTTTATATATAACGTCAAACAGGAGCAATTAGCTCGCATACAATACAAAATTGGTTACATTTGCTTATGTACAGAAAACTACGAATAAGAGCATAATTTAGAGAACAAGCAATCGCCTTTACAGTTCCTTTTATAAACTGCGTATCGAGAAATAAGTGGCATCGTCCCATCACTAATTTCTAATATGTCCGTTTGGAAGACTTGGTTGTATTTATTTTGAGGCAGCATTTTTAACATTTAAATGATTTCAGTCAAATTATATAATATATAAATTCAATAACAGCCCACCTTAAAGCAATATGTGTATGTAACAATATATAAAAAGTGTATATTACAGTCATTGTATATGTTTATATTATTGTATGCATGTGTAACAATGTTATGTGAATGTATTACGTAATTTAATAATGTAGAAGCTGCGAGAATAATATGTTAAAAGTTGCTAACAATGAGGTAACCTTGAGGCAATAATGAGTAAGAATGTTTAATAATGCTACTAGTTATTATTGGAGTAACACAATAATGTAATTTTTGTGGCAGTTTATAAAATAACCAATCAACAACCAGAAAAAGCTTTAGTTAAATGAAGGTAGTCTATTGGACTAGGATTAGCCAATCAGAGACTTGAAATACAGAAATTTACAAATTTAGACGCTAGAAATCAAGTCAGTTGCTTGCAGACAGCGCTCATAACTGGACACGTTGCTAGCAGACAGTGTTATTAATCAGACGCGAGATGCGTCCTCGAGAAGTATAATACGTATTCAGTGTGAGATGAAAATAGTTTGTGTTATAAAGTGCAAGTAGTTAACAAAAGAATATCACAGCTCTCTATATCAGTGAAGTCTTATTAAAATAGTGTCAAACATTAATAAATGGAGTGAAAAAGAACTTAAAATCTGTGTAAACCTACATTCTTCAGTCGCACCGCTCCCTGCTAAGACATTCATGTCTCTAAAAAAAATATAAATACTGACGCAGCCGAGGCAAACGTAAATATAGTATTTAAAGAAAAAGTCGAAAAAATAATACATCATCTTAAAACTGACTTCCCATACGTAGCAGCAACAAACATTCTTCAAATTGGCTCCCAAAACGTGGGACAAATAACAACGTTTTTAAATTGGCTAAAGCGTGGGGCAGATAACAATACGAGAACAACTACTTCAATTTATCAGACTGAAGCGCAAAATGGGTTTATGGATAAACCTATATTACTGTTTACAAATTCAAAAGAGGAGGAGTGAATGATGCTAAATTGGTTCACATCGGAGCTTGAGTGTCGGTGATCCTTTGAAAATGTCTTGACGCGCCATGACTTGACCCGCGGTTGACCGCCCCTGATATAAACCATTTGGATTCAACGCCTAGAGTGTGAGAAGATGCAAAATATTCATAGGAAATGGCAGCAACATTGTTTCTGAGGATGTATTGTTAAAATTCAACGGTAGATATTTGAAAACACGCATAAAAGGAACGGAATGACTTCAAAAATGCAAGGAACTACAATGCAATCTTTTTTCGCGGTCCGTTTCGAGCATAATTGAGACACGGCACTGATTTCATCTCTCGCTCGTTGTTCCGTGCCAGGAACGCATTTCAGGCAATTGAAATATACGGTCCCCACTACGCATTGTGACGCGCTCTCAAGTATGAACGATGTAAAGGAAGCACGCTACCAGGTGTTCACAATGCTGCTTTGTTCTAAAGAGTCGATAAGAGTGGCCCGAGAGTCTCTTGAATATGCAGTGAGAAAATTGAAAGCTCCGTCCCACTGAAATATCGACTCAGCGGTATGCACGATAAACGCCACAATTTTTCGCCTTCTCGCAGCTTCTTGGTTGGTATATTAAGCCTAAAGGTATGCTTAAGATTCTATTTATTTTTATGCTTCCAACATATTTTCCAACAGTTCGAATTATTATGCGTATGCTAACGTATAAAATGTGGTGCTGGTGTTGGATAAATGGACAATCCGAACCATTAATAATGGATATCTCGGAAACGGCTGATGCCACAAAAAATCATTTGAATTAAATTATTCGTTTTAAAGAGATCTAGGTTTCTTTTTTACTTTCTCTAATACGTATAGTAAGTAGGGGAAGTATTGTATTCCACCTAAAAATTCGATATAGAGATTTCACCGGAAATATATGTTTTAAGACCCCCTGAATCCAAAAAAGCAGTTTTGGAAACATGTCCGTGTGTGTGTCTTTGTATGTGTCTCTTGTGTGTCTGTGAACAGCATAACTCAGAAACGAACAGTCGGCTACACACCAAACTCGGTATTTAGGTTCAGTATCTTCCAGAGATGCGACACGAAGGCTTTCAAGAAAATTCCCCCACCCCAGATTACCCTTTACATGGAACATTTTTCGAAAATTTTAATTTTCTCAAAAATCGTTTCAACGATTTTGATTAAAATATCACATGTTTAAGATATTTTCATGACAAATAAAGTGCATATCTTGAATTTTCTGGGAATGTCTCCAAAAGTATTATTTATTGTATACGAACTTTTGCATAATGGTAAACCATATGAGATAGACAAAATTTTACTACACAAAAAATGTAGATCGCGTTAAAATACACAATTTATATCATATACATTTTTTGTTGAGTGAACCATATTCGAGATATTGCTTATTATTCCCTTAAATTTTTCAATACTTATTTTCTCAAATGGGAAATCGTTGTTCATTTTTTTGTCTTGGATATGCAAGGAGTATTAATCTGTGGCAAAGAGAATGATGCTGCACATAGCAACCAGCTATTAAGAGAGATGTCTATTCTTAAAGCCTACTGTATTTCTATATTTCAAATAATAAACAAGGGAAACATAGTACGCCTTAAGTGAGAGTCAAATATTTTTTTAGAACTGGTCGCTATGTGTAAAATGTAATTCTATTTGCATGTTAAAGATCGTTTCTGAAAATGTTTATCTCGATTAATATGAAATAGATGGAGAATACGAGTTTGTAAAAATAGTTTCTACAAGAGTAGAGAAAGTCATGTGAGTGTAATACATCAGATTTTTCTATTCCTTACTTTTTATCAGTTATGCAAAAGTTATTCATAATGAAGAAGAGTTCACAAGCTATTCACAGACAATTCAATATATATATACTTTTTATTTGTCACACAAATATATTAAACACATGCTATTTTAATTAAACTCTTTAGAGCCATTTTTGAGAAAACGAAAACCACGAAAACTTGCCCAGGTAAACTGTATTTTGGGATGGAGCAATTCCTTGGAAGACGCTAAATTTAAATATCCAATTTTGTGTTTAACCAAAAAATACATACACAAACACACTGACATTTTTTCTAAAAATTTTATGCACTACATGCATGTGACTTTCCCTACCCACTATCGCTGTTTTCTTTAGCTTCTACAAAATATTCTTAAAAGAGTATCTTTTATATCTACTTTGCAGAATTAAACTCATTACACAATTCGTTGTAGCTACGGGTATAGAGAAGTCATATGCTTATAAACTGGGTCACTATATGAGTTTAAAATACCAAAATCTTACTATTATTAGCGACAGCACTAAAATGGGAAAGTAATTTGAACCAATAATAGCAGATATCTCGGAAACGACTGATGCAACAACAAAACTGATGTGAAATAAATTGCCTTAAATTGTTCTACATTTTTATGAACTAAGCATTCGGCTCTCTCTTATGGTTTATTGATTGTTCAAAGTTATGCAAAATGCCTTCCGAAAGAGGAGGACTTCAAATTCTATTCCCAGAGAATTCAAGATATACATTTTATTTCACATGTAAGTATTTTAATATATGAATATATTAATCAAAATTGTTAGAGCTATATTTTGGACAACTAAAAACAACGAAACCTTTTTCATAAAAAGGGTAGTTTGGAATGGGGCAATCTTCTTGGAAACCTTCATATCGCAGCATTGGAACAATTTGGAGTTTAATAAGCTTTTTTTTTGAGTTGTGCTGATTACACGCACCTCACGCACACGAACGGACCTTTTTCTAAAAATCTGATGTGTTACAATCACATCGGTTTCTCCACCCTCTGTTGTTTATTAGTCCGTATACAAACTATCCTTACGAAAACCTGCTTTATCTACTTCATTTTAATCGAGATAAACTCTTCGGAAACGGCTGCTGTACACAATTCGTAACAATACAAAGGGAATAGTGATAATTTTTTTAAGAACTGGATGCTATATGCTGGCCTTAAAATGCCAAGCTGTTTCCAACATCGCGAGAAACAAACAAAAATACACAGGACTTTAAAAGAGTGATAAATTATTGAACAATTCGAAAAATTAACAACGGATATCTCTTGAAATTGGTAATACTACAAAAAAGTTGTTTGAGATAAATTGTATGTGTTTTGAAGAGAGAAATACCAGTCATGCAAGATTATATAAGTTTTCTTCCAAATGAAGAGGACTTCAAGCTATTCCCAGAAAATTCAATATATACATTTTATTTACGATGTAAATATCCTGAATATATCGTATTTTAATCAAAACGTCAGAGCCATTTTCCATCAAAAGTCACAAATTTCGAAAAACGTTGCTTGTAAAGTGTGGTTGATTGTGGGGGGATTTTCTTAAAAACCTTCATGTCACATTTTTTAAAGTTGCTGAATTTAAAACACCAAGTTTAATATTTATTGGACATTTCGTATCTGAGTTCTGCTGTTTGCAGACGCATAAATGCAAACTTTTTCTAAAAATTCCTGTTTATTCAAGGTACCTCAAAACGTGTATTTTCATTGAAATTCGGTATCAAATTCTTGTTTGGGATGCAGTACTTCCTCGGTTTATATACACTATGTGATCAAAAGTTTCTGGACACCCCACAAACATACGTTTTTCATCTTAGGTGCATTGTGCAGCCACCTACTGCCTGGTACTCATTAGCCGCGACCTCAGTAGTCATTAGACATCGTGAAAGAGCAGAATGGGACGTTCCGTTGTACCCACGGACTTTGAACGTGGTCAGGTGATTGGGTGTCACTTGTGTCACAAGTCTGTACGCGAGATTTCCACACTCCTAAACATTCCTAGGTCCACTGTTTCTGAGGTGATAGTGAAGTGGAAATATGAAGAGACATTTACAGCACAAAAGCGTAAAAGCCGACCTGTCTGTTAACTGACAGAGACCGCCGACATTTGAAGAGGGTCGTAAAGAGTAATAAGCAGACATCTATCCAGACCATCACACAGGAATTCCAAACTGCATCAGGATCCACTCAAAGTACTATGACAGGTGTGAGGTGAGAAACCTTGGATTCCATGATCGAGCGGCTGCTCATAAGCCACACATCACGCAGGAAAACGCCAAACGACGCCTCACTTGGTGTAAGGAGCGTCAACATTACACGATTGGAAAGTGACAAAACGTGTGGAGTGACGAATCACGGTACAGAATGTGGCGATCCGATGGCAGGGTGTGGGTATGGCGAATGCCCGGTGAACGTCATCTGCCAGCGTGTGTAGTGCCAACAGTGAAATTCGGAGGTGGTGGTGATATGGTGTGGTCGTGTTTTTCCTGGAGGGGGCTTGCTCCCCTTGTTGTCTTGCGTGGCACGACCTACAGCGCAGACCTACATTGATATTTTAAGTAACTTCTTGCTTCCCACTGTTAAAGAGCAATTCGGGGATGGCGATTGCATCATTCAACACGATCGAGCACCTGTTCATACTGCACGGGCTGTGGCGGAGTGGTTACACGACAATAACATCCATGTAATGGACTGGCCTTCACAGAATCCTGACTTGAATCTTATAGAACACCTTTGGGATGTTTTGGAACGCCTACTTCGTGCCAGGCCTCACCGAACTACAACGATACCTCTCCTCAGTTCCGCACTCCGTGAGGAATGGGCTGCACTTCCCCAAGAAACCTTCCAGCACCTGATTGAAAGTATGCCTGCGAGAGTGAACGCTGTCATCAAGGCTAAGGGTAGGCCAACACCATATTGACTTCCAGCACTACCGATGGAGGGCGCCACGAACTTGTACGTCATTTTCAGCCAGGTGTCCGGATACTTCTGATCACGTAGTGTACGTAAGAAACAGAGAAAATAAAATTGCTGTATTCAGGGACTTCAATGCGTGTATTTTCGATGAGATGAAATCTGTTAGTGGAATGCAATACATCCTCGACTTACTATTAGGTGAGTAGTAGAGAAAGTAATAAATAAGAAAGCAAGATATAAAAAAGAAGATGAAGAAATCGATGGTGTCAAGAAACTTGAAAGTGCCTCATAAGAATAAAGTGTAACGTATGTAAATAAGAATATCAGTCAAAGTTTTGAAAAGACAATATTTTCCTTTGGAGTTGTGTTGTTCGGTTTCGTCGATCTGTGAACACTTGCCAGATTGTGAGGCGCCAACTTTACCTCGCCTGCCGGCTACTGAATTTTTATCATCTCTTGTGAATGAAAAACGAGCAGCAGTATTGCATGCTTGGCGGCACAAAGAGAGATTGCTGCACTCTGTCAGGCCTTATCATCACATGCGTGATAAAGCTGGAACTCGGAATGAAGTTTCCACAAGCGTCTTGCTATGAGCATAGCGTACCTCATAGTGTCTCTGTAGAATTCGGTCTTTATCATTAAGGAAGTCAGCTCAATTTATGTGCATTAACTAAATAAATACTTATAACCGAGTCTGTAATTGTAATTATGATTGTAATTTATTTCATCAAGTCATATTAACACAGCATGGGAAACGTCAAACATTATCTACAATAGTATTTTCAAAGATAAATGAGTTTACAATGCAATTGTTAAAAATCTGTCGTGTTACACTCACACGACTTTCTCTACTCTTGTACAAACTATTTTTACAAACGCTTATTCTCCATATGCTTCATGTTAATCGAGATGTTAATCTTATTACTAATTTTCTTGTAGATGCAAGAGGAATTGGTAGGCTTTAAGCGATAGTCAAATATTTTAAGAGCTGGTTGTTATATGGAGCATTCCATTCCCTTTGCATTACCAGGAGAAAAAAATTAATAACGAATTCCCATTTGAGAAAAAGTATAAGTATTGGAAAATTTAAGGGAATAACAAGCAATATCTCGAAAATGGTTCAGCGAACAAAAAAAAATGTATATGACATAAATTGTGTAATTTAACGCGATCTATATTTTTTGTTGTAAAATTTTGTCTATCTCTTATGGTTTACCAGTTATGCAAAAGTCGTTCACAATGAAGAATACTTTTGGAGACATTCCCAGATAATTCAGGATATACATTTTATTTGTCATGAAAGTATCAAAATTGTTAGAGCCATTTTTGAGGAAATAAAATTTTCGAAAAATGTTCCATGTAAAGGGTAATCTGGGGTGGGGGGGGATTTTCTTGAAAACCTTCGTGTCGCATCTCTGGAAGATACTGAACCTGAATACCAAGTTTGTGTTTATCCGACTGTTCGCTTCTGAGTTATGCTGTTCACAGACAGACACGCGGATATGCTTCCAAAAATGCTTTATATGCATTCAGTGCACCTCAAAACATGTATTTCCAGTGAAATCTCGGTACCGGATTTTTGGGTAGAATGCAATACTTCCCCTATATACTATACGTATTTGAGAAAGTAAAAATATTAACAATTTTTAATTATTACTAAGTATTAACAATATTCTTGGCGTAGATTGAATGGTTTTCTAGTTTTTCTACAATTGGAGATGGGCCTTCTGTCTTTCTGTCCACTGATTTCAGGTCTCAGTTCACGGACACATGCAACAGAGGACATAAAATTGGCATTAGAATTTTGCTAGTTATGATTTGTGCCTTGCAGTAGTTAAATAGGGGAAGGGAGAACCAATTTCGCATCGTTTTAAGTCATTTCTATGCAGTGATTACTGAATTCATTGGTTGAAGATAACTGATGAATTAACAAGAAGTTGATTTTTTTTTAATTTTAGTTAAGAATTTAATTTTTTCAACTATATAGTAAGCTGATCGTATAACTTAGTACCAGTATATTTAAATGATTTCTCAAAGAGACTGTTTTTTTAAAACTAACATGCAAATTATTTTTATTTCCAGTGTTGTGATGATGTACTTCAGCATTGATTGTTAGAGTTGCAATATTTCTCTTAATGTAAAAAAAATTCAAATATTCACATAATAGTGCCAGAATGTTTAATTTCTTTTAAGTGCTCCCTGCAACTTTTGCAGTTTGGTACCCCTACAATTATTCTGATGGCCTTGTTTTGCAATTTAAATATTATGTTATTATTAACTGAATTACCCCACAATACAATCCCATAATCGAAATCTATATTAGTTTTCTCAAAATATAATGGTAGAGCCATGATTATTTCACTGATATTAAAGAGAAGTGGAGATTAAAAGTTGGATTTCATTTCTGTAAATGTTTGTTTATGTATCAGTACAGCTGTAACCTTTGTGTACTGTATTAAGAGAGCTTTTCAACTGATCAGAAATTCCATTCAGAATGAAATAATAACGCTAATATAACACAGAGTTATGGCAGGCGTGAGGCAAGACCAGTTACAATGGAGGTAGAGTTAGCGTAAGAAGTTGATACAGTATTTATTAAAACTATTGCACGAATAAAATGTAACAGCTCATACGGCGTCTTCAGATTTAATCAGCCCTTATGCCAGTTGGTTGTAACGTGCATTTGGCCCTGAGGCATTAGCATAAATGTATAACAACCGTGACGTGCGGAAATATATTTTGGAGCTAGGATTCACAATATTCAACCCACAAAGTTGATAATTTATTATAAAGAGTTAATACTTTAACAGTGATATATTCTAACTTGCAAACATTTAACTTTCAAGAATGGAAGAATACTGTTTCTTTCAATTACAAGAACACAATTTCTCTGCTTCACCATATGAAGTTTTAAATATTCTTAACATATAAAGCGTTTAAATTTTACTACCATCGCAAAAAAAAAATGACCGAGTTATAATGAATGCTTCTCCCATGAAATTTTACCCAAGCAAACCAAGGGCTAGGTTATAAATTTAGACATATTACGAAAGATAGGGTAATTTTAAATTTGGAGAATGCCGAAACGTTACCCTTGGCAGCATACGTGAAAATCGCCGAATACACCACAGCTTAAAGCTCTCGCTGGCTGTTTGCTCGACTCCTCCTTGTAGACTGACCGTAGACCCGCCGGGGAAGTTTAGTCATGTTGTCGTTGATGTAGATGACACAGGGAGCGATGATGTGAATTTGCCAGCAATCATAGCTCCAGATGACCTTAATGTCGTGCTATTATAATCACATCATGGGTGACGACATTTTTTTGGAACATTGTCGCTGTAATGAGCTGGTCAGACATGCCGCGGTGAAGGGGGGGGCGGAAATGGCACACGTTTAAACTAATGATGTCATTATTAGTTCAGTAAGACCCTTCTCTCAAAGGAGGGGTGCGGAATTGAACCTCAGATTGCATGTGTTTTCGATTTTGTAAACAGGTTGATGCACTGCGGTGGTGCAGAATTGCTTTTTACTAGGACATATTGTGCGTTCTTTGCACGCGAATTTGCTTGGTTGAGTGCTAACCCGAGACACTCTACGCTACCAAAACCGTGCAATTATTTGAGTTACCTATCATGAGATTGCGAGTTTACGAGACGCAAGCGAAAGAAGTTCCAAATGTAAATACTGGAAAAGTACGATACATGTCCCAGTTCATAAGGTGACTTCGAAACAGTTGACATCCACCCCTTCCACTTATTTCTCTAGCCCTCTACTAGAAGCACTGGTGATAAACTCACTTCAAAGTATTGATATCAGGCTCATACAACCGAATAGTGGCAAAAGCCGAATTTATCTGAAGAACACGCCTAAATAATATTACCTATGTTTAAAATCAAATCGCCATTATGTCAGCTGACAGACCATGGCAAACTAAATGAGTGAACAATGGAATGTGTTACGGAATGATATCGAGAGTGGGAAGGAGACAATAGTTAACCTAAATATTAGAACAACGTAAAATCACAACACAATAAAGACACAATTTCCTCAAGAGTATAATTATTTGAAAGTTGACTCAAATTGACAAAGTTGAAGGAGTCTACTGATTTTCAATAACTAAACTGAAGTGGATCTCGAGGTAGTAGGATTTCGTAATTTCTCCAGAAATGATGAATGGCGAGATGCATGGCTTATACTTTAAATCGCTGCACACTCATATTATTACGATTCAGTAAAGAATTGGCGATTTATCCAATGAAATCCTATTCTAGCAAGCTAAGATGAACACCGTGAATGGTCGATATTACTGGAATCTAAACGAGCTAAATTGCTAATTTGAATAGTCATTGTTATTTCCTTGAGCAGAAATAAAACTTCCTAACGCATGTGAAGGGTACCCACATCTAAAATATGATCAACAATTAAACAAAAATTAAAAACTGCGGTTTATGCCCAAAAAATTCTGTGAAGTTTCAGCTGCAATTATATACAATGGCTTTTGCTCCCAGAGCCTTTTAAAGCCTCAACGCTTGACCATTTAAATGCCCATGATAAAAAACGGTATTTTGCCCTGTTTTTATTTTCGATGCCTTTTGCTCGGCTCTAATTATTCTTAGTCTTTTGCGTATTAACAATTCTCCATACGACGTAGTTTGTAACCAGTCTTGTTCAAATTTTCAGCAGAAACTCGTGGAAAATGAACTTTAAAAACTGCTGTATGGTTTTAGATACACATTTAAATTGCTCAGGACATGACATAATTAATCCCACTACTTAGTCTAAATGTTTACTAAGTTACATAAATTATGCTTAAAAGCTTAACTTTCCTCTTCCCGAGGGACCAGAAGAATGAAAAAAGTCTACATGCCAGTTTTTTGCATGAGTACATTCAAACAATGTGTGGTATATTTATTTTTACTATCTCTATCACCTACATAGCAGGTAGGGAAGGTATTGCATTCCACCGAAAAATTTGACTACGATTTCTTTTGCTTCTCCTTGAATAAAAAAATATGTTGTATTATATTCATATGTAATCGCTTATTAGTGGGTTTATATTAGTGTAGTATATTATTCTTACGAAAGTTTATTTTCCTGTCTACTTCAATTTAATCGAGATAAACCTTTCCAGAAATAGCTTCATTTGCACTTTTCGTTATAAATACAAAGGGAACAGGGATAGTCAAATGTTTAGGAACTGGACGCTACTCGTATATGCTGCCCTTAAAATGCTATACTCTTTCCATGCAATCGCCAGAAACAATTAAAAGAATGGCTAAGTATTGGACAACTTGAATCATTAATGATGCATATCTCAGAAATGGCTGATGCTACAAAAACGTTATTTGAAATAAATTGTGGGTTTTAACGAGATCTGCATTTTTTGTGCCGTACGTTTTCATCTATCGCTTAACGTTTACTAGCTATACTGAATTGTACAAATTTCTTTCAAATGAAGAGGACTTCATAAGCGATTCCCAGAAAAATCAAGATATGCATTTTATTTGTCATGTAAATACCTTTAAAATGCGGTATTTTAATCAAAATCATTATAGCCATTTTTTAAAAATTAATAGATTTCTAAAAAATGTTCCATGCGAAGGGCATTTTAGGGTGAGAAATTTTATTGTAAATCTTTATATAGCATGTTTGGAAGGTAGTGAACCTAAATACCAAGTTTCGTTTTTGCTGACTTTTTGTTTTTGAATTATGCTGTTCACAGACAGATACACATGCACACACGCGAGCGCGCGCGGACATGTTTCTAAAAATGTTTTTCTGGGTTTGGGGGGCTTAAAAACATATATTTCTAGTTAAATCTCGATATCGAAATTTTGGTTGGAACACAATACTTCCCCTAAAGCTTTACCTAATAGAGAAATTAAAAAAAACATTTTTAGAAGAAGCTCGGTGTATGTCGCTGAATAGCATAACTCAAAAACAGAAAGTCGGATAAATATCACACTTGGTATTTAGGTTCAGATTCTTTCAAAGATGCGACACGAGTATTTTCACGCAATTCTCCCACGCTTTACACGTAACATTTTTTTGATATTTTGTATTTTCTCAAAAATGTTTCTATATATTAAAGATATTTATGTGCAAATAAAATGTATATATTTAATTTTCTGGAAATAGGCTCTGAAGTCCTCTTCATTCGGAAGGAATTTTGTGTAATCTTGTATAACTGGTAAACTTTAAGCGGTAGACGAAAACGTACTGCACAAAAACGGTAGATCTTGTTTCTCGCGATGTAATGGAAACACTATGGAATTTTAAGGCCAGCCTATAGCGCCCAGTTCCTAAACATTTTACTGTCGCTGTTCTCTTTGTATCTATAACGACATTTGTAATGTAGCTGTTTCTACGAAGGTTTATCTCGATTATAACGGTGTAAATAAAAAAATAAGCTTTCGTAAGAATAGTTTTTTGCATACCCACTGATAAAGGATGGAGGGTAGTGAAAGTCATGCGAATGCGACACGTATCTGCATCGTCAGCAACACTTGCTGAATTAGCATAATGAGTAAAACTAAAGTCTTTTCTCAAAAACGATTAAATATATCTGCATGAAATTTTAAACATGCTTAAGGTTGTGCTAGTGTGGCATGCTAAATTGAGTTTTACTTATGGACGCTCTTTAACTGCTGTGGTCCTTAGCGTCCCATTCTATACAGGGCGTGAAAGATCGGTAATTTTTCTCAGAGGCCTCTTTATCAGGTTTAGGTTGCATGGTCATCGTCGCGTCATCGACTAATGGCAAACAAGCTCCTGACAGGCTATCCAGTCTTCATAGACCATACACGTGTTTCACCAATTATGAATATATGGCCGCGGTAACTTGAGCGACTCGATTCGAGAGGTCTCGGGGTCAAATCCCACGGCCGACTAATCTGACCGAAAGTTTTTTGCTGATTTCCTGGGTCGCTAGGCGGATGCTGGTTTGAATAATTTGATCCGTGAGTTTTCCTATAATCCATTTCATTACTTCAATTTCATTTCCATCTTTCCATCTTTTTTACGTGCCATAAATCTACGACACAGGTTCATCGGCTTTATTCCCTTCCGAATAAAGCCATGCTAAGGATTTTTACGCCCGAAAAGAAACATCGCCCTCCACCGGGTTTGAATTCGTGACCCTGCGAAATAGAGGATAGCATGGAAGAAAACTAACATGTGAAACCATTTAGATAAGTGTTGCAAAACTTTGAAATTTCACCTGTTGGTTACCCTAAAAAATATTTTTAATATCCGCGAATAGTTAGTAGCATTGCCATAAACGTTAACCTGAAACGTTAAAGAAAAGATCGAGCTCGATAGTATCGAACGATAATGATGAAGCATAACGCAGTTGCCAGTCGATGTGGCGCCAGGTGCAGGTAGCACAAACTGCTGAAAGTGGTGAAAGCTCAAGAGGGACTTTCCTGCCCTCCCTCTATACTTCCCTTATCTAGGTTGCTCTCTTGGGAACGACACTTATTCACCCCAGCTCCTCTCACCACACAACCCCCCTTTTTCCGTAGCTTATGCCCTACTTTCTGTATTGGACTTTATCGTCAATGCCGGTTCCCACGTTCCAAGGTTACAGCCTCCGATAAAATTCTTTTAAACTGCTGCCGTTTTGAAATAAAAATGGGACATGCATTTAAGTAACAGCTCCATTAACAACAGTTGGAGACACTGACACGTGGCTAAAGGCCTTACAAACAGGATACGCTTTCATCTCAGCACTAGATCCGGGGTGGGCACTCAAAAGAAACTAGCTAGGGATTTTATTATGTCAGTATAATATATTACGTATATAAATCAATCTGTTTATTTATGTCTACGCTAAACGGCTAACCCCTTTGTAATGATTATCAGGTTAAGGATACACATGGGTGAAAAAAAGTCCAAAAATTGCCAAAACACATAAATGTGGCTTTTAGTGTTATTCAAACTACAGACCTTAGCCTTTATAGCTATACAACCATTAAGGGTGGCTGTTTGCTTTTTAAAGTGGTGCATATTTTATCACAGGAACAGTACTTATATTTAAACTACATGTTAAGAAAAACTGATGTGTTGCACTTACATGACTTTCTAAAAGTATAAATATTGGAAAATTTAAGGAAATAACAAGCAATGTCTGGAAAATGGTTCACTCAACAAAAAAAATGTATATGACCTAAATTGTATATTTTAACGCGATTTACATTTTATTGTGTAGTAAAATTTTGTCTATCTCTTATGGTTTACCAGTTATGCAAAAGGCGTTCACAATGAAGAATACTTTTGGAGACATTCCCAGAAAATTTGAGATATACAATTCATTTGCCATAAAAACGTCCAAAACTTATGGTATTTTATTCAAAATCGTTAGAGGCATTTTTAAGAAAATTAAAATTTTAAAAAAATGTTCCATGTAAAGGGTAATCTGGGTTAGGGGGATTTTCTTGAAAACCTTTGTATCGCATCTCTGTAAGATACTGAACCTAAATACGAAGTATGGTGTTTATCTGACTGTTCGTTTCTGAGTTATGGTGTTCACAGACACACAGACAGACACACACACGGACATGTTTCCAAAAATACTTTGTATTTCCAGTGAAATCTCGGTATCGAATTTTTGAGTGGAATGCAATACTTCCCCTACTTACTATACGTAGTAGAGAAAGTAAAAATTGTGGTGCAGCTGCCTTTTTGTACTCTGAATTTACAGAAAAGAATAATAACTGCTGTACTCTTTGGAGCAAAGAGATACATTTTAGCTCATATTTTAGGGGAAGGTTTGCTCTACAAACTGATATCTATTTTAAACACGACAACTTTAGTTAATCCAAGCCTTCTAAGTATATGATTCCTTTTTCTTTTTGTACAGCGCCTTCTTTTTATGCCAAGGGATCTTCCGCGTTACTTACTCACGTGTTAGTAACATAGATATGTAATGAGGACTAACCTTGTTAAAAGAGTTATTGAAAGTGGTGTCGATCTGTGCGAAGACATTCTCGACATCATCGGACGAAATTACCATTCACACGCATAAGTTCTTCTTGCGTTATGATCATAATTTCTGCTTTTATATTGTCCCTAAATTTGTCTATGGTGTAGGGATTGTTCCTCTAAACTTTATTTTTTAGCGTTTAGCGATCCCGTTGCTCTAAATTTATTAACCAAACGTCTCGCAGTGCCTCTACCCGGAACTGGATAGCCAGGAAATTGCCTCTGAATTTGCCCACACACCTCTCTACATGATTCAGTTTTCACGTATGTATTGTGCATAAAAATACGCTTTTCAGGCGTGAATTTGCTGGCAGGCATTTCCGTGGACTAATAATAGAATAGCATTCCTAAGGAAATTCAACCCAACACACGTATTGTCGTAACACTTCACAACGTGAAGACAAAGCAATGACGGAGACACCTCACAGCTGATAAACGTACGCTTCACATATCCTACGCCGCATCTGCGTTGTGGCGTAATACCGAGATTACTGCCGTCTCAGCCGACAAGCATATAAGGTGGTTGTGACCTTCGCATAAAACGAAGGCACTGTATTATAAATAAATTACCCATTTTATCAGGAAGACAGCTAGATGAAATATTGGTATGATAAAAGCAACACATGTTACTGATATACCTTGGAGTTAATCAATTGGTTGAATTGTTTTTAAAAAACCTGGTGTGTGACGTTCTCTGCCTTGTATAGTTTATTAGTGTTATAAATTTATTCTTACGAATGTTTATTTTTATATACTTAATTTTAATTGAGATAAACTTTCCGTAAACAGCTGCATTACACGTTTTGTTATACACACAAATGTTTAAGAACTGGATGCTGTATGCTGGCCTTAAAGTTCCATACCGTTTCCATGCCATTGCAAGTACATCTATGCATTTTTACCTCTTGGTTTACTAAGATAACATGTCCATATTTTCCAAAATGTGTACTTCCTCTTAATATCCTAAAAACCTTAAATTAAAAATAATTAGTAGATTTTAAGGTATCCTATAAATATACTTTACATATTCTAATTTGCAATCCTTGACACACAAGCTTGTTCTGTGATGTCATTGATAGTTTACAGCAGTTGAGAACATGATTTAAGTAGAATATAATGAATCAGTTACAATGGAAGCTTAAGTTAAAATTAATTGAAAATGTTCTGAAAGTAACGAAGTCGATTTAAGACATTAACCTTTTACGAGGACTTTCTTAGAGTAACAGAAAAAAGATGCCTCGCAGATATCCTAGGATTCATTTTTAAACTACCATTATAATATAAAATAACAGACACTGATAATTTTAATAGCAAAGTTCAATTTCTGGTTCATTTTTGCTTATGCAGGGTAGACCACTTAAGTTGAGGCTGTACTATATCTCCAAAACTAAGTGTTGTAGAAAGAAATGTCTTGAATAAAAGTGCTTGATATTTTGGGGGAAAGTAAATGCCATTAATCGTGTTTTGTTTGGAGGACGGTGTGATAGTCATTTTAGAGTTGATTTAATTTTTTTTACCGTTATATATTGTTTTCTCGCCCCTCATAAAAAAACTTAACAACATTTCCTAAAGCACTTTGCAATCGTTTTTACACCAACGTAAATAACGAGAATTCTGAATGGCCCCTCCAGTACGGAGGTGAGAGAATAAAAATCTGATGTGTTACATTCACATGGCTTTCTCTATCCTCTATAGCTTATTAGAGGCTATAAAAATTGTTTTAATCGAGATAAACCTTTCCGGAAATACGTATTACACATTTCGTTATAGACAGATATAAAGGGATTAGCGATAGTCAAATGTTTAAGAACTGGACGCTGTTCACCGGCCTTAAAATTTCATACTGTTTCCATGATATCACGAGAAAAAAAACTGAAAATCGATAGGAATATCTGGAAATGGCTGATGTCACAATAAAACGTCATTTGAAATAAATTGTTTATTTTAAAGAGATGTGCACTTTTTGTGTAGTACGTTTTTGTGTATCGTTTAATGTTTACCAGTAACCTACACAAAATTATACAAAATTCAAGGACTTCAGAATGATTGTCAGAAAATTCAAGATTTACGTTTCATTATTTTGTAAATGTCTTTAATACATGGTATTTTAATCAAAATCATGTGCCATTTTTAAGAAAATTAAAAGTTTCGGAAAATGTTTCCGTTTAAGGGGTAGTTTGGGATAGGATAATTTTCTTTAAAATCTTCGTGTCTCATCCTTGGAAGGTATGGAACCTAAGTATCAACTTTAGCATTTATCTGAAATTTCCGCTTTTAGTTATGCTACATACACACACACACACACACACACACACACACACATTCTAATAATGGTTCTTTTTTATTCAAGGGGGCTCAAAATATGCATTTTCCTGTGAAACCTCGGTATCGAATTTTTGGGTGGAATGCAATACTTTCTATACCTACTATGTTTTCTGACGCGCATGATTTTCCCATAATGGAACGGAGCTGTTTATGTTGATACTGACAAAACATAACCCACCTTTTACCAACGCAGTTCGCTCGGTACGTATTCAGTGTGAGACAAAAAAATTCATTACGGCGTGAATAATATAAAGTTTACGTGTTAAAAAGTACAAGTAGCAATAATCTCACAGCTCTACAGTAGGATATATCAGTGAAGTGTTATTTAATCATGTAAAGGATTAATAAAATGAATTTAAATAACATTATATTTTGTGTAAGCTTCATTTTTAGCCGTACTAGCCATGCTAAGAGATACGTGTTCTAAAAAGTACTACTGAAGCAGCCGAGGCATACATATATAATATTTAAATACACATAAAAATACAAAGTTGATTTTTAAACGTTGGGGCGAAGGCCACCGGGAAAGTGAATGTGGGGAGAAGGCCACCGGAAAGTTTGTATCGTACATGCGTGATCTAAACAATTCAAGTTTGGCTGTTTCGTACGTAGGCCATCAACCCTCTCACATGTCGCTGATGCAAGCTCTCATGCATGTAAATGTTGTATAGCTGTCGTTCAGGTTAACCATACATAAAAATAATTCTTCAATCTTTCATCCAGAAGCGTGAATTATGTTGTGATTTGTTTAGCCTTTCCTTGTAGCCAAACTAGGTTATAAACCTTGTTCATAGGTTAATTTTACTTGCCGTGAATTGTTTTTCAGGCTAGTCACATAGAGAGTTGATTCCGGTAGAGCGGAGTCTATGGTCTTCTGGGGGAAAGGGCTACACTTTATGCACAAGAGTGTATGTGATAAGGAAAGTAAAAAGAAAGAAAATATCTTTATACACACATTTAAAATCTCCGGATCAACCAAAAGAAGCAGCCCATCATTAAACCTACCAAGAATCTAATGGGAAAAAGGAGTAATGCATCCTTGCGCATTGCTCGTGAAAGTTCGCAGTAGTAAAGCCTTACTAAGTGCAGTGCTAAAACTTCCTAATAAGCATGCTTGTTGAGCATGCTGCCAAAATAAAAAACCTAAAACACGAAATAATCTCAACTTCCTTCAAACAAGAAAAAGGAAAGGTGGAACAGCAATAATGAATATAAAACAGAGTGCAGGCGCCTCGAGTTAGCATGTAAATATAAAAACAAGTTAGAACTCCAGGAAGAACTAAAACCCAAAAGGAAGCCTCATCTCATCTAATAGAAAGAAATGTAGGTTTTATATTCCTCATTCCTTAAATATAAAGCATAATTTCTATTCTCCAAGTTTTCGATATTTCAACAATTTTCCAGTAACGTGTTTTATGGTCACATATCATTGTCGTTCTTTATTTTTGTATACGTTCTTCAAATTATTTTTACAAAACCTAATTGTTCTATCCACTTCGTGCTGATGGAGATGTTTGCAGAAAAACTTAACTCGAAGTTTCCTGGTAGGTACAAAAGGCTAAAGGAAACGGAGTAATGCTCAAATGTTTAAAAGCGAGTTGCCTGGCCGGCCCTGAAACATCGTATGTTTGCATGACAACGTGAGAAACAACTGCTGAATTCAAAAATTGGAGCATTGAAAAATGAAAACAAATAACAACGTATATCTCTGAAATTGCTAATTCTACACAAAAGGGGTTATATGTAGTACATTGAGTGTTTTAAAAAGATTTAGATTCTTTTGCGAGATACGGAAAGACAAAATACAAAACGAAATAAAATTCCTTCCGAATGAAGAGGCTTTTAAAGACTATTCCCAGAAAATCCAATACATACAATGTAGATGTCCTATAAATAACTTTAACATTTTAAGTGTTTCAACCAAAACCATTAGAACCATGTTTAGAAAAATAAAAAAGAGGCAGTATTTTTAACATTTAAATGATTTCAGTCTAATTATATAATATATAAATTCAATAACAGCCCACTTTAAAGCAATATGTGTATGTAACAATATATAAAAAGTGTATTTTACAGTCATTGTGTATGTTTATATTATTGTATACATGTGTAATAGTGTTATGTGAACGTGTTACGTACTTTAATAATGTAGGAACTGTGAGAATAATAGGTTAAAGGTTGCTAACAACGAGGTAACGTTGAAGCAATAATCAATTTGGAAGTCTAATAATGCTAATTGTGATTCTTGGAAGCAATAATGTAATTTTTGAAACAGTTTATAAAATAGCCAATCAACAGTCAGAAATTATTTTTAGTTAAATGAAGGTATTCTATTGGACTAGGATTAGCCAAGCAGAAACTAAAATGGAGCAAAATTTACAAATTCAGAAGTCAGTTGCTTGTAGACAGCGTCTCTAACCGGACGCTAGATGCGTCCTCGAGAAATCTAATACGTATTTTGTGTGATACGAAAATAGTGTGTACGTGTTAAAAAGTGAAAGTATTTAATAAAAAACAAATCTCACAGATCTCTCTCTATATCAGTGAAGTGTTATTTAATTCGTGTCAAGCATTAATAAAAGGAATGAAGTAAAACTATAATCTGTGTAATCCTACATTCTTCAGTCACACCACTCCCTGCTAAGACGTTCATGTCTCTAAAAATATAAATACTGACGCAGCCGAGGCAAACATAAATATATAATATTTAAAGAAACTGTAAAAATTACAAAGTTAATAGTTTTTAAACATTTTTGGGGCAAAGGCCACCGGAAAGTACATTTGGAGAGATGGCTACCGGAAACCTTTTACCATACGTGCGGTTACAACTACTTCAAGTTCGGCTCCCCAACAGTCGAAATATAATACACCTTCTTCAAACTGGCTTTCCATACGTAGCAGCAACAAACATTCTTCAAATTGGCTCCCAAAGCGTGGGACAAATAACGTGAAGACAATTTCTTCAAAAAACAGCGAAAACGTTTCCTTGTAAAAGTGGTTGGGAGTGGTGAGATTTTTCTTGAAAATCTAGAAAAGTTGCAACTTAAAAAAAATTATGCATGTGTCATAGTTACTTATTCATCAATAAAAGTCACTGAATAGAACACTACAACAGGAAGATCTAAGCACACTACGGCGAGCATTTTGGAAGAATTTCAATTCTACGGATAGTTATTTACTTTAATATGGTTATTTTAATTTGGTCTCTTCTTTTACTGCATTTGCAATTTTCAGTAGCTTTTAAGGTTTTCCAGTTGTGCAAATAAAGTTCCATGAATGTGAACACAACGCAAACTATTTGAGTAAAATTCTAGACGCATTAAAGGCGTATTTCAGTGTTCAACAAGTTAAACAAAATAAAAGATTAGCGATCATCATCATGTAGGATGGAAAAGCAAATGAAAATTTACGTATTGCGTTATAATCAGCTTTACTTTGAAATTCGGTATTTTTGTTTTGAGTTTTGCCGTTCACAGGCGAACAGACTAAGAGACAGATGAACACATACACACTATAACCTTTATCTGAAACTATTTTTTTCCCTTTCTTCTGAATTATGGACCTCAAAGGTATTATTTCTGGTGTAATATTGATAGTGAAATTTTTGATCTAACGAAACACGTTGAACATTTTATAGTAAAAAAGCAGTAATATGCATCAGCAGGTGGCCAGAATAATAATAAATAAATATCTGATGTGTTACACTCACATGACCTTCTCAATTCTTGTACAAACTATTTTTACAAACGCTTATTCTCCATCTACTTCGTGTTAATCGAGATAAACATTTGCAGACTCCATCTTATTGCTAATTTTCTTGTAGGTGTAAGGGGAATATCGTAGGCTTTAAGCGATAGTCAAATCTTTTAAGAACTGGTTACTATGTGGGGCATTGCATTCTCTTTGTATGTCCAGGACATAAAAAAAATCTGATGTGTTACACTCACATGACTTTCTCTACTCTTGTACAAACTATTTTTACAAACTCTTATTCTCCAACCATTTCATATTAATCGAGATAAACATTTGCAGAAACGAACTTTTGACGTGCAAAGAGAATTAGATTTTACACATAGCGAACAGTTCTAAAAATATTTGACTATCGCTTAAGGCCCACTATGTTCCCCTTGTTTTGTATTTGCAAGGGCAATATAGACATATAGTAGCCTTTAAGCATACACATATCTCTTAATAGCTGGTTGCTATGTGCAGCACCATTTTTGTTTGCCACAGATTAATACTCTTTGCATATCCAAGACAAAAAAATGAATAACGAATTCCCATTTGAGAAAAAGTATAAGTATTGGAAAACTTAAGGGAATAGCAAGCATTATCTCGAAAATGCTTCACTCAACAAAAACAAAAACGTATATGACATAAGTTGTGTATTCTAACGCGATCTACTTTTTTGTGTAGTAAAATTTTGTCTCTCTCTTATGGTTTACCAGTTATGCGAAAGTCATTCACAATGAAGAATACTTTTGGAGTCATTCCAGGAAATGTCTTAAACATATAATACTTTAATCAAAATCGTTGCATGACAAAGTGTATCTCTTAAATGTTTTGAAGACCTCTTCACTCTGAAGGAATTTTATATAATTTGTATAGCTTCTAAACGTTAAGAGGTAGACGAAAACGTACAACAAAAAATGTAGATCTCTTTAAAAAACACTTTTTTCAAATAACTGTTTGTTTTATCAGCCATTTTCGATGTATTCGTTATTAATGGCTTGAACTGTTATTCATTATTCTAAAGTCCTGTAGATTTTTAGTTGTTTCTCGCGATATCATGGAAAGAGCGTGGAATTTTAAACTCAGCCTAATGCATCCAGTTCTAAAACATTTGAATATCTCTGTTCCCTTTGTATCTATAGCGAATTAATGTATGAGATAGATACTTTCAAAAAGGTTTGCCTTATTACAATGAAGTATATAGGAAAATAAACGTTCATAAGAATAATTTGTGTACCCACTAATAAGCGATGGAGGATAGAGGAAGTCACGTTAATGTAACACATAAGATTTATAAATATATGTTTTAAAACCCCCAATTGGAAAAACTAGATGTGAATCGTCAATATTATCCTGTATGGCCCTATTTGTGTGCTGAAAAATATACGGTGCTTATTGCTTACTCACAGTGGTGGATGGAAAGAAGGCTATGACGCTCAAGGTTTACGGCTGAGGAAATCCTTCTGCAGCTTCATATCGTCAAATGTCTGCCATTCCTTTTCGCAGAGAAAGAAGCTACCAAAAACTTTCTATAACCTGCCATTACTCAAAGCCTTATTCCTATCAAAGTTGATAGAACAAAGATGTTACTGGCCCTCACTCACAGTCAGTCTGTAACCGAATTGAACACAGGCAGAATTCCCTGGAGTGTAAAGGCAATACTTGGAAAACTTTCCCGTCATCTGTTAGACAAAACTCTTTGAGCTGCGCCCAGTTCTCCTCTATATTCTGAAGGCATCTTTATTAAACACAACTCTTACTATTTTAATCCAGCTTCTATTAAATATAATTTATTTTACATGTCTATGATAGCTCAGCATTGGAATTAACTTCTCTGGTTCTTTTCGGTTTTGCTACAACCTTAGGCATAGGTATAGGTGATTCAATGGAGGGGGGCACTTTGTGCGCTGCTGCGGCTACAGAAGAGATGAAGTAAACGAACTACAGGAGGCTACAGGCCGTAGACAGACAGCCACATAGACGCGCGGAAGTCCCAAGCACGCAGACCCGTCCCACTGCTAGAGCCCCTGATGAACGACCCACCAAACAAACAGCCCTCTGGTGTCCACGAGTACTCTTTCCATTCAGCATGTCCGGCACCGCCATACGGCACGAAAACTAGAGAGGGAAAAAAATCAATAAATAAAATAAAATAAACTCTGAATATTCAACAGCGACACCTAGCTTACTATACCGGGGCATATATCCAAATTTTCTATTTATTGAATCAATTTTTTTCAATTCTTATATACATCCCTTTTACAGATTAAGTCTATAACCAATACCTAATTACAAACAAAGAAAATCATAACTAACGAAGACAAATAATACACAGTAAAGTGTAATTAATAAATAATTAAAAATCTACTAAATCTATACTAATTCTGGTAACCCGCATAAATGCCACTATTGTCCAGCTACTTAACTAACAAAACTTAGTACAAAACTAAAAGCTACCCTACTGATATCCAGCGGTTCAATGCCGGTATCCAGTACCATTTACCAAAACCTGCTAGCTTACATACACTTTTTTACTTTCTCTACTACGTATAGTAAGTAGGGGAAGTATTGTATTCCACCAAAAAATTCGATACCGAGATTTCACCGGAAATATATGTTTTGAGGTCCCCTGAATCCAAAAAAAAACATTTTTGGAAAATGTCCGTGTATGTGTCTGTGTGTCTGTCTGTGAACAGCATAACTCAGAAACGAACAGTTGGATAAACACCAAACTTGGTATTTAGGTTCAGTATCTTTCATAAATGCGACATGAAGGTTTTCAAGAAAATCCCCCCATCCCAGATTACCCTTTACATGGAATATTTTTCAAAAATCTTAATTTTCTCAAAAATGGCTCTAACTATTTTGATTAAAATATCATATGTTTAAGATATTTTCATGACAAATAAAATGTATATCTTGAATTTTCTGGGAATGTCTCCAAAAGTATTCATTGTGAACGACTTTTGCATAACTGGTAAACCATAAGAGATAGACAAAATTTTACTACACAAAAATGTAGATTTGCGTTAAAATACACAATTTATGTCATAAATTTTTTTGTTGAGAACCATTTTCGAGATATTGCTAGTTATTCTCTTAAATTTTTCAATACTTATTTTCTCAAATGGGAATTCGTTATTCATTTTTTTTTTTTTGTCTTGGATATGCAAAGAGTGTTAATCTGTGGCAAAGGGAATGGTGCTGCACCTAGCAACCAGCTATTAAGAGATATGTATGTGCTTAAAGGCTACTGTATTTCTATATTGCCCTTGTAATTATTTTTTGTCCTGGTAATGCAAAGAGATTGGAATACTCCACATAGCAACTAGCTGTTAAAATATTTGACTATCACTTAAAGCCTACCAATTCCCCTTGCATGTACAAGAAAATTAGCAATAATACTAACATCTCGATTAACATGAAGCATATGGAGAATAAGCGTTTGTAAAAATAGGTTGTACAAGAGTTGAGAAAGTCACGTGACTGTAACGCATCAGATTTTTTTCTTTCTTTCTTGTATATTATTATACAGTTAATTTAATACATACTAAAATTACTTACATCTACTATTATAATAATAATTTACAAAATTACTTGTATTTTTAATTTATACTTTCACACTAAAGTAAGTATACAAGTTAACAATATTTCCTTCATTTACATCTTTATTTATTAATTTATTAAAACCTAGAGAGACAATGTTAAGCAAGGTCTACTAGGGTAAGATTCAGAGCCCAAACCCCCCTTCGAAGCCCAGGGATAGCGCCAGCGAGTGGCTCTCCACCTGTGGGGATTTCCCATGAGGCCAATATCTGGAGTCTAAAAAAGCCCCCCCCCGCTTGCGCGGAGATGGAAGTGGATACGCCACTTACGCGCGTCAACCCCGAAGGGCGACTACCAATAACCTCGGTGGGACTGACAGCAATCTAGCATGCCATCTACCGGCTCTCCGGGGCGGTACCGGAGGACATTGAGGCATCTCACGACCCCGGCTGCATGGAAACCCGTACAGACGTACGCAATTTCCCACGGGTATCGGGAACCACTGCCCCGTCGAGACCAACCCAATCCAAACAGCTCCCCAACGGGAGGGGCTCGAACGTTTGGCCCGACATACGTCTAGTAAAGTCAGAAGTACCACGAGTGCTAGGGATCCGCAGCGCCCGCACCACGGCTGCTGAAGGGGTCGGAACCCCTCCCCTACAGGGACCTAGAGAGACATCTGAAAGATGAGAAGGAATCGGAATGAAGAAGAAATGATGGAAAGGAAACCGTGGTAGAGAAGAAATCACCACAACTTTCCCCTGTCGACCCGGGAAACCACGAAATATCCATGGTTCAGAGTGGATGATCGCGGGAAATCGAACCCGGGACCTCCCGAATGCGAGTCGCACACGTTACTGCGGCGCCACCTCGCTGGTTTGCTGCACCCTCATATGAATATTTTTAAATTCTCTGCCAGCATTAAGGACAAAGATATTGGTAATATCACTCATTACCAATACTGATAATCATATTAAGCAGAACTTTGAAAATATGCACGCAAATGTGCAATAAACAGTATTAAAATATATCCTTGTGTGCTGAAAATATATGCACTTATATGCTCTCCTTTCACGTATCTGGTAGGTGTAGGGGTTGTGCTGTGTCGGTCGTGTCGGATAGATGATGTAAATACTTGCTTGTTATAAAGTTCGTCGGGGCGCTGCCAAATGACAGCCTTCTCTGAGTCCCCTCAGGTGGTTCGAGTTCACTCTGATTCTGTTGGAAGAAAGGCTTCTCTGAGAAGCCCACCAGGTTCTCTGCGCATGTCTAACTGGCTTGTCTGCGGCCTTTGGCCTCTTGTGCTTCCTTCACCTCGTCCGTACTCCTGGGGTGGTACCACCTTGGGTGGAGGTACAAGGTGTCATCTCTGTTCTCTGGTCATAGTCATTCTCATAACCATACCGTAATTACGTAAGAGAAAGAAAACGTTTAGAGAAAATAGCCGATTCATTATTTCGATCAGTTTCCGCAGGTTTGTCTTAGTGCTGTGCTTCTCAAGGTACCGCAGTATATCAGTGACTTGTTTCATCGTATTTTTCGGGCGCTTATTGTTTAATTACTTTTAAATTTGTGTTCTTTATCCTCCGGCTAGCTATTATAACTCAGTTGAGCACGTATCTCTAATCAGGGTGTGTAACGGAAAGTTGTTGCTAAAAGATAACACTGATATATGAGGCAGTATTTTTTCACTTGAATAATATCACTTGATTATATAATATAAAATATAATAACAGCCCGCCTTAAAGCTATGCGTTTATAAATAATATACAAATTGTATGTCACAGTCATTGCATTCTGTTTATATTATTGTGTACATGTATAATAATAATGTTATGTGAATGTATTATGTAATTTAACAATGTAGGAGCTATAACAATAGAAGCCGAAAGTTGCTAACAAGGAGGTAATAATGAGGTAGCCTTGGGACAACAATGAATTAGAAAGTTTAATAATGCTACTAACAAATCTTGGAACAGTAATGCAATATTTAAAACAGTTTATAAATAGCCAATCAAAAACTAGAAAAGCTTTAAGTTAAATAAAATTATTCTATTGGAGTAAAATTAGGTAATCAGACACTTGAAATATAGTAAAAGTATAAATTTAGGCGGTAGAAGTCAGAAGCTAGAAGACAGCGCACCCAACCAGACGCTACTAGACAAGCGTACCCGTGCAGTTCCATATGTATTCTGTGTGAGACATAAACAATTCATTACGGCATGAATAATATAAAGTTTACGTGTAAAAAGATACAAGTAACAATAATCTCGGCTCTACAGTAGGATACATCAGTCAAGTGTTATTTAATCGTGAGAAGGAATAATAAAAGGAGTGAAGTAAAAAAAAATTTAATTTTGTGTAAGCATTCATTCCTTAGCGGCACCACCCCCTCCTTAGGGATACGTGTTTCTGCAAATTACTACTGACGCAGCCGAGGCAAATATACATATATAATATTTAAATAAACATTAAAAATACAAAGTTGATATTTAAACGTGGGGGCGAAGGCCACCGAAAAGTTTGTAGCTTACGTGGGGCGAACACTCCAAGAAACATATCTACATACGTGTGTTTACAACTACTTCATGTAGAACATCCGAATCTAGACTTTTATTGCCGTCACACCTAGTTAATGTTTGTACATGCCTGACTGAAACTGTTATATTTTTAAACGTAACTACAGTCCTTTTAGTTGCCGCGCATTAATTACTACGCGTACTTTACATTTGGAAGCAACTCTGCGACGTGTACCTCGTGAAACATTCTTCAGAACTGACACTCCTTATGGCTTGAGAATATATACTCTTTCATCTCGAACTGCCTAAGCATTTTAATATAATTCCTATTGGTTAACAAATTGCACCAACTTTAACATTTCTTTAGGTCAGTCAATCATTACTACTGACATATCTACTCTAGGGAAGAGTAGATACGCTACCCTGTGACCTCAATTCCGACTTTCTCTTCTTGGTAACAAACAACTCACCCCCTCGTTTTATTGTTACCCAACTTCTATTGTCAGCTTCAGTTAGGCAATGCAAACTTATTTCCTAACAGTTACAATCTTCTAAAACTATGTATGTACGAGGGTTGGGGCATAAGTGATGGCAACTATTTTATTTTGTGAGAATACTTTCGCATGTGGAAAATATGAAATATACACATTACAAGACAAGGTATGAACTACGTGTATGGACATTAAACATAATGCCAACATTGTGCCTCACATATTTATTAAGGTAGTTAACATGACAGTACTGGTTTTATATTTCACACTCATTACAGCACAGCACACATAACCATTCTAAAGGCTCTTAAAGTAACCTCCTGCAATGTTCAAAACATGTAGCCAATGATGTGAGAGGTACTGAATACCATCTGCATCACCATTTTCCTGCCCAAGAGGGAATTTGATCATTTGTTACTGCATAGCATTTGCAATGTCCTCACTTGTTGAAAAATGCCTACGACGTAATGGCTCCTTTGCCTTGTGTATGTGGTCGAAGTCACATGGAAACAGGTCAGGAGAGTATGGTGGATGCCCCAATTCTCCCTACACCCAATGCTGTAGTAGCGTTCCGACACTCTACTTTAAGTGGTCTTGTGATGTCGTGAAGAATGATTACTCTCTTTAACATTATTCCCAATAGCTTCCACCAATTCCCTGTGATATTTTCTGGCAGTTCTCCCATGGAGAAGGACTATATTGATGTACAAGTGCTGCTCAACATGAGTTACATCCATCTTGCGCAGTGGTCACTGGACAACTGATTTCACATTGCTCTCTGTAGTTGTACAGGCCATCCCAGTGCCATCTGTCATTGTCAATACACACTAGGACTCTCTTTCGTTCCTGCGATATAACATTTTGTAGTCCAACAATAATTTGTCACAAAAAAAACAAAATAGTTGCCATGACTTATGCCTCAACCCTCGTATAATCATATTTTACATAAAAAGCTGGTTAAATAATTACTTTGTAATTTACACTATAATCACTCTGGCATTCACAGCATATTGTGACATAAAATATTGTCACAAAAGTGGTTGTGAAGGATTTAATTTAGAAACTTTTGTTCCCGTTGAGCACCAATATTTATTCCTTTTTGAAGGACACAGGCTCATCGGTTGGGGTCGGCATTATCTTTTCTTAAACACTACGATGGAGAAGGCCACGCGTTTATGAATCAAATTGACAGGAGATGACTTCCATAAGTTAACGCAAAAACAAAAAAGCAATGCCATGGGGACAGAATGAATCATCAAAACCGATAAAGTGTGCCAAAAATATTGTCACTACCTTCTGGATCTTCATCTCCTCTTTATTTGTTAATATTTACTTACAATTTAATCCATGCAGCAACTAAGCATGAACTGAAAGCTATTGATTTTGTTAAGGTCAACAACCAGGCGTGGATAATGGATAACCAGTTCAGCACCAAGGTTAATCTTCATGGCTAAGCTACTAGAACCATCATGTTCATGAGCTGTTAGTAATTACTTTTATTTTTGTGTAATCAATAATTCTAGTATTTGCTATCATCGAACAAAGTATATGCAATACACATATACAAAGATTCTCGTTGGGGAATCCTGGATGACTTGGTGTCGTACTTTCAAACCCTTCTCGTTCTCCAATGATGCATACTATACTTGTAACGCAACTAAGGAACTAATTTATAAGGAACTATGTTATATTATTGATAATATTCAGATCTATTTTGTGTCGGTAACTTTGTATAATACATTATAATAAGAAATTATTAGCTTGCAACTACACAGTACAAATATGTGATGGAACTGCTCGGACCATTCAACCACCATGCTTGAAATGTTTGCTTAGCCCAGAGGTGTGTATTGGTGTAGGAGCTAGGTTTTAAAATATTCACACAAATATAGTAGCTGTTTATTGTAGATAAGCTTATTATATCTTTAATAACTTGTAAATTTAAATGAAGATTCGAATTTCTTTGACATTTAACAACCTTAAGGTTAACACGTGTAAAGGATTCTCATGTTTTCTCATTTACCTTTTGTTACAATGTTTAGTTTGTTTTTACAATACTTCCTGGCTCGTTACAAATACTTTATTTTCTTAAGGTGCAAGTGCAGTATGAACACAAAATCACGTATTGAAAAATGTTTCTCCAGCAAGTTTAAAGAATTTAGCACCCAGGGTAAAAGAGTAAAGTTTGAATTGCTTCCGAAAATTTGAAATTGTTGAAAAATTACCCTGGTAAAAGTACACCAAAATCTCACGGAAGTCAAAAGCAGAGCTAGGTGATCTGACGACCTGCTCGCTCCGTCCCTCGTGGATACTGCCGGCTGTTCCTGCCCGGGAGGTTCACGTTCCTTCATCCGTCTAGGAAAGCGCTGCGATCTGAAGTAGACAAACCAGCCAATCGTAGCGGTGGAGAACCTAACACAGCTACGTCACGAATGATATCATACTAAAATATCCCTAGGAGTTCCTGTGCTGGCAACGTGTCCAACGCCCGGGAGGGGGGGGCAGAAGCGGCAAAATTATTATATTATAAACGATTACCTCTCGTTCTTGTATTTCTGAATTCCACGATAAATATGGGACATGTATTGTTTGTTCAGTCTTTTGAGACAGTGGAGAGGGGAAGATGGAATACCACTTACTCTTCTCCAGGTAGGCTACGTGTGGAAGCGCTTTGTGATAGCCGCCGCACCGGCTTATCTCTCTGTTTCACTGTCTCAGAAGTAGTAGTATATTCTTCCTTTAAAATATCGGTTAACGTTTTTTAAATCCCATATAATCTCCGAGCATTGGGAAATGTAGTGTGTCTTCTGAAGTCCGGAATGCTGCCTTGAAGTTCGCTGTTTTTCTTTTTCTCGTTGTCCTGAATTAGTTATATTTCCCTAGCTACTCTTATCTCGGGTCGGATGAGAGTTGAATAAAGCACGTGTTAGTCTGGATTTTGTTTATTGTTCCATTTAAGTCTTTAACTGTAATGGTCTTATCGGCGGCCTTTTACCTTTACCTTTATAACATATTATCTATCGGCAATGATGTTAATTCGTATAAGTTCTGATTGATTTCTGTAATTATTCGAGTTTTATACATTAGATCTCTCTCTCTCGCACACACACACACACACACACACACATTCACACTCTCAGGATTTCTGGTAATTCTTTGAATTTGTACATTAGATTACACACACACACACATACACACTTTCATTCATATTATAGACTCTGGAATAATATTGGCTAAAGAAAAATGCACACCCTCAGCTGGGAATCGAACACGAGATCCCTCACGCAGTAGCCAGATTCTCTACTGACTGAGCTGCGGGCCAAGTGCTTCTCTGGATTTATTCCAGTTAAATAAATAACAATAACGAAGCTGCTATCCAGTTACATATTATATTTGGAATTCCCCGAATTACATAATATTTTCCGTTAACTCCTCCACCTTGTCAAAATCTAAGTATCTGAGTTTACACGCTTTCCGCCTCCCAAATAGACGTAAAGTGGACCTGTGATTTTTAAGAGCTGAGAGAATGTTTCTCGAAATTGCCTTCAGTTTATACTCCGCCAGACAGACGTTAATTTTCCCGCGGCAATATGTTTTCTCACTGATTGCTGTATTTGGCGTCTTATGAAATTAAAATAATTCATGTATTTTGCTATGGCAAAATTTTGACTACTTCGGGAATTACGAGTTATATCTGTCTCTTTCTAAAACTACTTACCTTATTCGCTCCAGTTACTATTTCTCCTCATCCCTATGTTCTTCGGTCACTTATTTAGCCTACATCCTGTCATAGATTTTTTCCAGATACCCTGTGTGCTCCGGATGCTTATTACCGTTCTAATTACTTTAGCCAACTTTCTGCAAAACTTTTACCGTTTACAATATCCAGTTGTGTTGCATGCATAAATTATATTCTTCTGTTATACAGTGCTTTGAAACACAATTGCATTTATATGACTAAGCTTCGTTGCAAAATAACAGATATTGCAATACAGAAAACTCGATTTTACACACGAGATTCCCTTGCATAACGCGAATATTGGTGTGCAGTAAATGCACACAGAATAACAGGTTCTATATTTTTTGAACCAACAATAAATGCAGAGAGATACAACAATGTCATACTCGCACCATTTTTGAACGACTAGCCTACATTAAATGTCGGTCTGGATTTTTCCAACAAGATTCTACTACTGCACATACCTTTGATCAGTCGTTAAATTTAATGCAGAAAATCTTTCAATCCCCTGATTTAAATCTATGCGATTTTTATCTATAGCAAAACTTGAAAAAAAATCTCATGTGTTGAACTCGCATGAGTTTCTCTACTTTTGTGCAAACTATTTTTTACAAACGCTTATTTTCCATCTACTTCATGTTAATCGAGATAAAAATTTACAGAAACTACGTTATTACTAATTTTCTTACAGGTGCAAGGGGAATATGGTGGCATTATGCGATAGTTAAATCTTTTAAGAGCTGGTTGCTATGTGGAGCATTCCATTCTCTTTGTATATCCAGGACAAAAAAAAAGAATAATAACGAATTTCCGTTTGCGAAAAAGTATAAGTATTGGAAAATTCAAACAAATAACAAGAACAAAAGATTTAAGTATATGGCATAAATTATGTTTTAACAAGGTCCACATTTTTTGTGTAGAAAACGTTTGTCTATCTCTAAGGGTTTACCAGTTATGCAAAAGTCATTCAGAAAGAATAGGACTTTTTGGGACATTCACAGAAAATTCAAGATATACATATGAAAATATCTTAAATATATAATATTTTATTCAAAATCGTTAGAGCCAATTTTGAAAAAAATCGGAATTTTCTACAAATTTTTCATGTAAAGGGTAGTCGGGATGGCGAGATTTTCAAGAAAATCCCCCTACTCCCAACTTACACTTTACATGGAAATTTTGTTAAAAAATTTTGATTTTCCAAAAAATGGTCCTAACGATTTTGATTAAAATACCATGTATTAAAAATCTTTACATGACAAATAGAATGTACATCTCTTCATTCGGTAGGAATTTTTGTATAATTTTGCATAATCTTGTATAACTTGTAAACCTTAAGCGATAGACGAAAACGTGACACACAAGAAATGTAGCTCTCTTTAAAACACACAATTTACTTAAAATAGGTTTTTATGGCATAAGCCGTTTCTGAGATATTCGTTATTAACGGTTCGAATTGTTCAATACATGTCATTCTTTTAAAACGCTGTCGATTTTCAGTTGTTTCTTGAGATTGCATGGAAATAGTATGGAGTTTTAAGTCCAGTATATAGCGTCAGTTCTAAAACATTTGACTATCACTGTTCTCTTTGTATTTATAACGAAAAGTGTAATGTAACTATTTTTGCAAAGATTTATTTGGATTAAATGTAGTACATAGAGAAATAAGCTTCATTAAGAATACCTTGTATACCCGCTAATAAAGACAGAGGGTAATGAAAGTCATGTGAATGTATGACGTCTGATTTTTATCACTGTAAATGTAAGTAGGAGAAGTGAAGCGGAAGAGGTTGCTGGAGTTTTATACTTCTTTCATGGTAGACCAAATCCAAGCAGCCGGCGCGGAAGCCAATAGCCAATGTGATGGAAAAATACTGTATTACTTATTTACTGTTTCTATTGTTTTCTCAATTACTAGTGTTTATTAATTAGCATCTCTTTCATTCTATCATTACTTCCTTCTTTTATGTTTCTTCTTATGGCTCTTATTCTTATTTCCTTGAACATTTTCCTTTTATATAATTTCTTTATATACAGGATGGACCATTTAAGTTGATACTGAACAATATCTTCAAAACTATGCGTTTTAAAAGGAAATGTTCTTTAATCACAATTATAGTTTGATATTATGGGGAAAGTAAATGACATTAGTCGTGTTTTATTTAGAGGACTTTGTGATAGTCATTTTGGGGCCAATTTATTTTTTTGAAAATGGGATTCTACCTTTTTAATGTTGTTTTCTCACTCCTCACAAACAAGTTAACTACATTTGTATAAAGCAATTAGCAATTTTTCTTACACCAACGTAAATAACAACGAAAATTCTAAATGGCTGTGTACGAAAAGCGCAATGAATTGTTGGACCATACATGGATAGTCATTTCAGGTTCAATATTTCATAATTGGGAACCAACATTTTTTATTTTGTTACTTATTCATCACATGATAAACGTCATTTTATAAAACACTTTATAATAACAAAATAACAAATAAAATGCAGGTTCTCACTTAAAAAAATTAAATTGACATCACAACGTCCTCCAAATAAAACATGACTAATGACATTTACTTTCCCCTATAATATAAAACAACCTTTATAAAGACATTTCTTTCTACAACGCTTAGTTCTTGAGATATATTTTACAATCTCTGTATAATCTGAGGTAGTTTTTCCCTAGGTATTGGTGCAGATTGCCCACCCGGTAGATAACATTATATATAATAAAAAAAATCCAGTTAGCCGACTAGTCTAATAGACATTTCATTTTACTTTCAGGTAAGATCCGCATGATAAACTACAAAAGGCTGTTTTCACTGGAGTTCAAAGGTAGGAATGTTGTGTTTTATTTTGTAAGCAGAGCACCGGCAAACGCAGAGGCTGTCTAATGAATGCGGTATGTTGCCAAATTCACCACGCAGATCTGTAACAAAAAGAAAAACAAAATAAAAACTGTTTCTTCTTTTCCCATTTTTAGAGCTAGATCATATCTCCATCCTCTCTCCAGTATCTTTCTTTCCGCAAGCCCTAAGTGGGGAAAATTGGCTACAAATTACATTTTTCTTTCTCTACCACGTATGGTAAGTAGTATTGCATTCTTCCCTCAAATTCGATACCGAGTTTTCACCGGAATCCAAATAAAGCATTTTTGGAAATATGTTCGTGTGTGTCTGTGTCTGTCTGTCTGTGTGTCTAAGAACAGCAGAACTCAAAAACGAAAAGTCGGATAAGTACCAAACTTGGTATTTGGATTCCATATACTCCAAAGAAGAGATACAAAGATTTTGAATAAAATCCCCTCGTACTAGACTTTACATGGAAAATTTTTTCAAATTTGGTATTTTCTAAGACATGGCGCTTAACGACTTTCATTAAAATACCATATATTAAAGATATTTACATAAATAAGATACATCTTGAATTTCGGGGAATAGCCTATGAAGTCCTCTTCATTCGAAGGAAATATTGTATAATCCTGTATAACTGGTAAACCTTAAACGACAGACGCAAACGCACTAAACAAAAAAGTAGATCTCTTTAAAGAGCACAATTTATATCAAATACGTTTTTTGTGACATAAGCCGTTTCTGAGATATCCGTTATTAAAGGTTCGAATTCTTCATTTCTTGTCATTCTCTTAAGCCCGTTACACATTCAATTGTTTCTCTTGATTGCATGGAAACAGTATGGAATTTTAAGGGCAGTCTATAGCGTCCAATTCTTATACATTTGACTATCACTGTTCTCTTTGTATCTATAACGAAATATGTAATATGGCTATTTCTGCAAAGTTTTATTTGGATTAAAATATCGTTAGAAAGATAAGCTTTAGAGAGAATATTTTGTATTCCCACTAAAAATATAGATAGTGCATTCCGTTAATTGCAGTTTGCTGTTTAATTTGATGTATATTTTATCAATCTAGTCAGAATCCTCATGTTTTAAATGTAGGCTTTGCATTGGTACTGCAGATCTCATTTTTGTACTGTGATCTGTACCACTTCACAGAAAAAGAAATCTTAACTCCTAACACTTTGGAGTTACTTAGTAAACTTTAGCTAATCTTTTCTCAACAAGTTAGTACTGGGAGTACTAACGTGTGCGACTTACATTTGGAAGTCCCAGGTTCCCTCCACGGCGACCTCCCACTCCGTGGGTTTTTTGCAGTTTCCCCGTGTCGGCAGGCAAATTCTGGGATAGTTCATCTTCTACCACTACTTCCCATTTCCCTGTCATCTGTTTCAAGGTTGTAGGACCAAGCGACGTTTTTTGGCAGGCTGCGGCTGGACGCTATTTCGTCCTAACATAATCTAGGGACTGCTTGGCTGGTACCCACCTAGTCACATACAGAGTTCTTTTGTGCATACACCCTCTAGAGGAAAGGATGAGATAAAGGAACCGCAGGTGACGTGTGAGCCGAGCAAGTGATAGAGACGCGCAGAGGTCCCTAACAGTTACAAGTATGACCACCCAGGGGGAGAGCGCTCAAGGCAGACCTCCCAAGCCACCGGAGGATGGCTCACAGGTTTCCCTCCAGCGGAGACCGGGAAAGCTCGACCAAGTAACGGAGACTCGAACGGCCTCCATCTAACAGAGCCGAGAAGAAGTTCCAACACGCAAGCCATCTATCTGCCGTCGTCCGACACACAGTCCCGGAACAAACCTGTAACCTGAAAGAGGAAGACGAAATGAGAGGAAATTAGGGAAGAGAAATTCAGGGGAGACAAGGGGGCTTCCCAACATTCATCTAGTGACCCAGGAACCCTCCGACAAAAAACCCTTAGGTCAGGAAGCTGGGTCGCGGGAATCAAACCACGACCTCCTGAATGCGGGCCACCACGCAACCGCCTGAGCCACCCCGCTCTGTTCGTCCGAACCTTTATTTTTAGTGTTAAGTATGGTAGCTAATTTGTGTTCAAGTCATGTGGAGTCTTTCTTTGTAAATATGTTCCAGTTATTACTATCTCTACTATGTATAGTAAGTAGTGGAAGTATTGCATTCCACCCAAAAATTCAATGCCGAAATTTCACAGGAAATACACGTTTTGAGGTGCACTGAATATATATAAAGCATTTTCAAACATGTCCGTGTATCTGTGTGTGTGTGTGTGTGTGTGTGTGTGTGTGTGTGTGTGTGTGTGTGTGTGTGTGTGTGTGTGTGTGTGTCTGCTAGGAACAGTATAACTCAGAAACGAACAGTCGGCTTGGTATTTAGGTTCAGTATCTTCCAGAGATGGGACACGAAGATTTTCAAGAAAGTTCCCCCACCCCAGATTACCCTTTACATGGAACATTTTTCAAAAATTTTAATTTTCTCAAAAATGACTAACGATTTTGAATACAATACCATAGGTTTAAGACATTTTTATGGCAAATGAATTGTATATCTCGAATTTTCTGCGAATGTTTCCAAAAGTATTCTTCATTGTGAACGACTTTTGCAAACTGGTAAACCATAACAGAGAGAGAGAGACAAAATGTTTTACACAAAAATGTAGATCGCGTTAAAATACACATGTTATGTCATATAATTTTTTTTTGTCGAGTGAACCATTTTCGAGATATTGCTTGTTATTCCCTGAAATTTTCCAATACTTATACTTTTTCTCAGATTGGAGATCGTTAATCTTATTTTTTTTTGTCCTGGTAAGGCAAAGAGAATGGAATATGTGGCAGTAATTTGTATCACAACAATGTAAATGCCAGAGTCATTATAGTGTAAATAAGCATTATTGTATGCCATTGATTTGAGATGTTTTTAATTATAAGCATTGTTAGGAAATAAGTTTACACGGCCTCACTGAAACTGACAATAAGAGCGGGTAACAATGAGCGAGGGGGTGAGTTGTTTATCAATTATTAGAGACAAGCAAATGACGTCAGATTGGTGCGCTTTTCTTAGAAATGGCGGGAATTTCTTCCCTAGAGCATATGTTTTCGTAATTTTTGATTGGATATAAAAATAGACGCTAATGTTGGCGCGTTTTATTAACCAATAGCAGCTTGGTTATAATCTTTAGGCATATCGGGGTGTGGGAGTATAAAAAGCTAAAGCCAGAGGCAAGTATTGCCCAGTTCAACAAAATCATCCACGCGTTACACGTCGCTGAGTCCAACAGAATCATTCAGAAGTTAAACGTCGCTTAGTTCATCAGAATCGTTCGCGAGTTACACGTCGCAATTCTACAGAACCTCTCGCGTCTTAAAGTTTGCTATAAATGTGAAACACGCGAATTAATAATGTGCAGTAAATAAGTGATTATAGTGATATTAGAAAATATAACAGTTTCAGTCGGGCGTGTATCAAGAGTCAATATGTGAACCCAATTAATTGTGACGGTAATAAAAGTGAAAAAACAAATTCTTTGATCAGTGTTATCCTTGAGTAACAAATCCTTTCCGTTTACACACCTTGATCAAGAGATATTCTCGACTTAATAATAATAATAATAGCTAGCCGGAGGACAATGAACCCAACATTCAAAGTTGTAAAACAATAACAGGCGCCCAACAATAGATAATACGAAGTGACCGCGACAAATTGGCTTCCATGCGTGGGGCAGATAAACATGAAGCATCTTCCAACTAGCTAAAAATATAATCCACTTCAAATACTCCACATAGCAACCAGCTGTTAAAATATTTGACTATCGCTTAAAGCCTAGCAATTCCCCTTGCATCTACAAGAAAATTAGCAATAAGATTAACATGATATCTCGATTAACATGAAGCATATGGAGAATAAGCGTTTGTAAAAATAGTTTGCGCAAGAGTAGAGAAAGTCATGTGAGGGTAACACATTAGATTTTTGGAAACATGACCGTGTGTGTGTGTTTCTGTGTCTGTTGGATAAACACCAAGTGAAAGTTTTCAAGAAAATCCCCATCCCTGAACCACCCCATACATGGAACGTTTTTCTAAAATTTTTATTTTCTCAAAAACGGCTGTAACGATTTTGATTAAAGTATCATATGTTTAAGACATTTTTGTGGCAAATAAAATGTATATCTAGAATTTTCTGGGGATGTTCCCAAAAGTCCTCTTCATTCTGAACGACTTTTGCATAACTGGTAAACCGCAAGAGATAGACAAGATTTAACTACATAAAAATGTAGAACTCGTTTAAACACAGAATATATATCATAAACATTTTTTTTGTAAATTGAACTATTTTTGGGATATTCCTTGTTATTCCTTTGAATTTGCCAATACTTACCCGTTTTCTCAACTGAGAATTTGTTGTTCCTTTTTTATGTTCTTAACATGCAAAGATAATTAAATTTTACACGTAACGACCACTTTTATAAATATTTGACCATCGCTTAAGGTGTTCCCCTTGATTTTCTTCATTTTTGGTATGAATTCCAATTTCTGACATAAATTATCTATTTTCTCAAAAACTATTGAAGCTAGCTTAATTAAATTTAGGCATCATAAAAACAACCTCCAAATGTCATAAACACAACCTCCAATAACCTCAGAAACTATAATTAAATTTTGGTATCATAAAAACAACCTCCAAATGTTGGTTGTTAATAATAACAGTGTTGTTAATAATATAGATGCTTATTATTTTAAAAACATAATTGCTAATAAGTTTTTATCCAACGATGGTATAATTGAGAAAAACCCTTATGTGTTACACTCACAATGTTTTCTCCACCCACTATCATTTATTTTTATTTAGCTTCTACATACTATACTTATGCAGATATATTTTTCCATCTGCTTCATCTTGTTCGGGATATACATTTGCAGATAAAATTTCATTACACATTTGGTTGTATGCACAAGAGGAATAGAGGAAACGAAATCGATAGTCAAGTGTTTAAATCTGACTTGTTGAGGCTTTAAAATTCCATACACTCTTTGCGTGATACCGCGAGAAACAAATGAATAGCGACTAGACTTTATAAAGTTTATGAAGTATTAAAAATATTGAGACCAATATTATCCAATATTACGTAAATGGCTGATGAAACAACGTTATTTTAATAAATTTTGTATTTTAAATTGACCTATATTTTCTGTGTAGTACGTTTATGCCTATCTCGTAATGTTTACCAATTATACATAATTATACCAAATGTATTCCAAATAAAGTGTACTTCACAGCTGTTGCCAGAAAATTAAAGATACACATTTTATTTATCACGTAAATATGTTGAGCATATGGCATATCAAAGTCGAAGAGCTATTTTCGAGGTAATAAAAAAAAATCGAAAAATATTCCATGCACCTAAAGGGTAGTTGCGTGTATGCGACACACATCTTTGCGTCGCAGCTTTAAAATATATTGAACTTAAATACTAAGTTTGGTATTTATCCGACTTTTTATGAATCATATTGTTTACAGATAGTCTGACGGATAGATACAAACGCGCGCGTAACTTTTTCCAATGATGAAGGGTTTTTTTTTATTCAAATGTTTCAAAACATGTTTTTCCGGTGAATCTTGATATCAAATTTTTGGGTGGAATACAATACTTCCCCTACTTACTATGCTTAGTAGAGAAAGTAAAACTTATATCTTCCTTAATAAAGAAACGTTTTGTACAAAAGTATATCAGTGTGCTTAGAAAGCATACATCTACATGCTGTAAACAGTTCAAACTGATGTCTTAAGCAGTTTGAGATAATGGGTCATGATTTAGAAAATTTAACATTGTCGCGGTAATCTGTCTCGTGTTATCTTATTTGCTGGGCGCCTGTTATTGTGTTATTATTTGGGTTCTTTGTCCTCAGACTAGCTATTATTACTCAGTCAAGCAAGTATCTCTGAGCAGGCGTGTAAAGGAAAGGAGTTGTTACTAATAGATAACACTGAAAAATAATTTCTTTCTATGCTTTTATTGCCGTCACACTTAGTTAATAATTCACATATTTAATCTTTATACACGCCTAACTGAAACTGTGATATTTACGAATGTAACTACAGTTGTCTTTAATTGCCGCGCGCTAATTACTTCGCGTACTTCACATTTTGTAACTAGCTTTACGACGTGTACCTCGCAAGAGATTCTTCAGGACTACGTGACGTGCACCTCATGAGAGATTCTTCAGGACTGCGCGAAACTTGCATATGGCTCAAGAATATATACTCTTTCACCTCGAAATCCTGAACATTATAATAGAGCTCCTGTTGGTTACCAAATCACGCCCATTTTAGCGTCTGCTTTGTCAGTCAATCACTACTACTAACATATGTGCTCTAGGGAAGATATTCCCTCCATTTCTAAGAAAAGGCACGCTACCCTGAGGTTATTTGTTTTTCTCTTCTAAGTGATAAACAACTCGCCCCCTCGAGTTTATTGTTACCCACTTCTATTGTCAGTTTCAGTGAGGCCGTGTAAACGTATTTCCTAACAATACTTATGGCTAACAAACATCTAAAATGCTGTACATACAATAATATTGATTTACACTACAATCACTCTGGCATTCACAGTGTTGTGATATAAAATATTGCCTCAACATGGAGGGGAAATAGATCTTTTAATCTCTCCTTAATTAAAATTTGCTTTCCGTTTTCAGTATTCTTCCTCGCAGTCTTGGTCGTTTTCTTCTGAATGAAAGCTTTATTCCAAAATCTTCTCTGACGACCAATCGCTCCTTCTTCGTTTTGCTCGCCTATAGCACGACAGCATTCCTTTATCGGTTTCATGTGTCTCTCACTTCATCTTTTATTTTTACGTGTTGATGTTTTAAGAGCCGGCAGCTTCTTCTGATTAAATCTATATTGCCTGCCTCTAGTTCTTTTTCTTTTCTTGTCACTTCTGATTCTTCATTTCTTTATGGTGTGCCGTTTTGCATCACAAATTACGAACATACACTCTCCTGCTGGTGCATGCACCAAACAAAATTTCTGAACGCTACTGCTGGTTCCTCGATAAAGATTGGCTCCCCTGCTTTGTGCCTCTCTTGACTGCTCCTATTATGCCTTACAACTGGAGCGGTAGAACCGGGAGGCAGTCGGTGGCGCGCAGGCCGCAAGAAAAAGAGAGAGAGAGAGAGAGAGACAGACAGAGAGGCGTACTGCCCGCGAATTGTTCTCGTGTTGTAAATAGATAAGGTATCTTTATTGGTTTCAAATTATTGAAGTTATTACACAAGTATTTAGGGCATGGGTCATTGACTTTACATGCATATTTAAGATACAAGGTACGGTGACAAAATAAATAACAGAAAAATAAACAAAACAAGAAAAAGAAAAATAGAGATAAATTGCCTTTGTCTAACTGACCTACCTTCGCGCACTATAGCCAAGAAGTTGCCCATGTTTTGCCAGTTACTCTGGTCACCCAATAGATCCCAACATGCCAATCTCTTTCTTGACGGACTTAAGAATTTTTCTTTGAGTTTAAATGTTCGCTGGTTCTCCCACTGAGTGGAATCCGCCAAAATATTTACCCAGTCTCATCCAAATCACAGAATTGGCGGATTCTCTGGCCAGAATCGTCAGTCATTTTCTGTGCCAAGTCTAAACATGCCATTCATGATCATTCCTTTCTTCCTAAGTTTAGTATATATGCTTCTTTACCCCAATTCAATTTTATTTCATTTTCTAGACTTAGAGAAGGTTTAATTTTACAATCCGATTCTATTTCCTGTTTATTATGCATCTTAGTCTTCTTTTGACACCTTTCCATATGTTCGTAGTGTGGAGTTATCCCCCTGCATCAGCCTCAGCCAGTACTTCACTGCTCTTATTTTACAGTGTATTGTGTCCTCATAACATCCCACCTCCCTCAATACCTCCGAAATTGACGTGCCTTGTGAAACTCCAGGAACTCTTTTCCAAAATGCTACCTGTGTTTTATTTGCACGCTCTGCCCTTTCCCATCCCCAGATTTCACTTCCGTAGAATAAAATTTTCCTTATCATAGAGTTATGCATATTTTCTAATGTATCTGCCGGTACATCCGATATCCGTGAGAGGGTACGTAAAGACCAACCAATAGCTATGTGTGCTACGAGGAGGATTTGAAAGCTGTCCTAGAGTCTGGCAACGTTAAAATTGCTGGTCTTTGGATCTTTAGGAGCTCGTTATAAATGCACACGGGTATGTTTATAGGAACACCTGTATACAAAACTATCTGGCTTACCTAAAGTTGAACGTTAGCTTTTTAAACTCGAATGACGGGTTAATCTCATTTACCTGCCCACTGTGCAGTGATCTAAAGGGATTTTTACTTTCTCTACTACGTATAGTAAGTAGGGGAAGTATTGTATTCCACCCAAAAATTCTATACAGAGATTTCACCGGAAATATATGTTTTGAGACCCCCTGAATAAAACAAAGCATTTTTGGAAACATGTCTGTGTGTGTGTCTGTCTGTGAACAGCATAACTCAGAAACTAATAGTCTGATAAACACCAAACTTGGTATTTAGATTCAGTATCTTCCAGAGATGCGAAACGAAGGATTCCAAGAAAATCCCCCACCCCAGATTACCTTTAACATGGAACATATTTCAAAAATTTTAATTTTCTCAAAAATGGCTCTAACGATTTTTGTTGTTGAGTGAAATATTTTCAAGATATTGCTTGTTATTCCCTTTAATTTTTCAATACTTTTTCTCAAATGCGAATTCGTTATTCATATTTTTATGTCCTGGACATACAAAGAGAATGGAATGCTCCACATAGCAACCAGCTCTTAAAAGATTTGACTTTCGCTTAAATACTACCTTATTCCCCTTGCAACTACAAGAAAATTAGCAATAAGATTAACATTTCGATTAACATAAGCATATGGAGAATAAGCGTTTGTAAAAATAGTTTGTACAAGAGTAGATAAAGTCATGTGAGTGTAACAATCAGATTTTTATGGTCAGTCTCCTCCCTTAATCATTATTGTGATTTTGTTCAGCCTTGGCTATTCCTAACATCGAATCAAAAAACCCTAATATTCACGCAAAAGAATCTGAAAGATCGTTAGAATATTTTGAAATTGGTATCGCATGCGTTTCGTAGCAGATTCCATTCTCTTTTGTTTTACTGTGTCATCTGTTTTTGTATTTGTTAAATCTTGAACATCTGCATATATATATATTGTTTGGAATGAAATACGTCTGCATTTGTCTTCTTCTACACATTTTCTCTACATTTTATGGAGCACCAACAAATATTTTCTGCTCCATGGCAGTCTCCACGAAGAGTGAAAGCCTTCTTCGCAAATATGTTCTCTTATAACTGTAATCCGTTCGAATTCTGGTAAACGGGTTTTACAAATCCTTTTTAGTCGTTTTGCAGTTTATGAACAGAAATTGAAGATAATTTACTAGTCCATGTATGTCAGAAATAATACAGCTTTACAACAATGAAAGAATTATCATACACGTGCACAAATATTTCTCTTTGTAATATTAGTGTAGGATTTAGTGCACTGAATTTGATTAGTATACAGAACCATGAAACATTTCGCGTAATGTTAGTTAAAGTTACTCCAGGTTAAATTCCAATAGCCGTGTGTTTTAATATTTCTAGAATTTTATAGTGCTTCTTCAGTATGTATTTTGTGTAATGATTTTGCCTGACTCACTTCTCACTACGAGTTTAATGGCAGAAGAAGTCGTTAATGGGGCTGTTTGATTGGGAACAAGATTGCCGCAGTAGCCTCTTGCTGGCAGCTGGTGACATTCTTGGTAAATTACTCATTATTTTCTCAAAATGTATTTAATTTACTAGAGTCCCTTTGTCAGAGCTTCCTGAACATAATATTCTAAAAAAAATCTGATATGTTACACTCACATGCCTTTCTCTACTATTATACAAGCTATTTTTTACAAACGCTTATTCTTCATATGCTTCATCTTAATCGAGATGTTAATCTTATTGCTAATTTTCTTGTGGGTGCAAGGGGAATTGGTAGGCTTCAAGCGATAGTCAAATATTTTAAGAGCTGGTTGCTATGTGGAGTATTCCATTCTCTTTGCATTACCAGGACAAAAAAGATTAATAAGAAATTTCCATTTGAGAAAAGGTATAAGTATTGGAAAATTTAAGGGAATAACAAGCAATATCTCGAAAATGGTTCACTCAACAAAAAAAAATGTATATGACATAAATTGTGTGTTTTAATGCGATCTACATTTTTTGTGTAGTAAAGTTTTGTCTATCTCTTATGGATTACCAGTTATGCAAAAGTCGTTTACAATGAAGAATACTTTTGGAGACATTCCCATAAAATTCGAGGTATATATTTCATTTGTTATGAAAATATCTTCAACGTATGATATTTTAATCAATATTGTTAGAGCCATTTTAGAGAAAATTAGAATTTTCCAAACATTTTCCATGTAAAGGGTGATTTGGGGTGGGGGGATTTTCTTGGAAACCTTCGTGTCGCATCTCTGAAAGATACTGAACCTAAATACCAAGTTTGGTGTTTATCCGACTGTTCGTTTCGAAATACGTTTTTTGGATTTAGGGGGTCTCAAAACATATATTTCCGGTGAAATCTCGGTATAGAATTTTTGAGTGGAATACAATACTTTTCCTACGTAGTAGAGAAAGTAATAATATTCTGAATTTTTAATCATAAAGGATTGGTTGACTGATAACTAATGTTAGCTGGTTACAATTTTCACTTTCTCAGAAATTAATACATACAATTTGCTATTTCTTTTAGAAGCAATTGAGGTTTGTTATGTTAATTTCTTAGAAGTAACTAATATTTGGATGTTTTAATCTTATCAGCTTTAGTTCATATTAATAGTCTTATTTCAAAGTATCTCACTCTAGTATTTCACTTATTCACAAGTAATTAATGCTTGCATTTTCAACATTTTTCTGGATTGAATTATGTTAATAGTGCCTCTTAGTTACGGGTTTTAATTCTTACAGCTTGTCTGTTCTTTCAAAAGTAATCCAGATTTATAGCCCTGCTTCATCACAAGAAACTAATACTTGCATTTACAATTTTTACAGAAGTAATGCTGCTACTCTGTCAGAGTTATTAACAATTAAAAGTTGCTGTTTCTTTCATGAATAAATTCACATGTATAATTTCACTTAGTTATAAGTAATTAACACTTGAATTTGTAATATCCCTCTGGATTACTTTATATTTAATCCTTAAAGGTGGTCCATTCTTTCGCTATTAATTTAAATTCACTGTATACTTTAATAAAAGTAATTAATACTCATACTTTTAGGCAGTGTTTACATTAAGTATATTACTTTGTTGCAATCAGTTGATATACAATGGACTTGACTACATGTGACTTTGGACGTCACGTTAACTTAATAAATGGTGCTAAACGAATTAGCACTGCACTTTAACATAACGGGAATGATTCTGATTTGTGGCTAGTTTTAGTACTCCAAATCGCTGCTTCACGCAGATTGTTTCAGGTTAGTTAGGTGATATACAGCTTAAGGTAATGGGAAGTAAAAGTTTGATATTTTCCAACATTTCGTTGCAGAAAGTAAACCATAAATATATCCATTTAATACAACTTGCAAAGACTTTCACGTTAAGTCAGCCCTAAATAGCTCCATTTAATACGATATGTTTGACTTTTACGTTACGTCGCATTAAGTAAGGTCACGTCAAGTCAGACGTAAATAGCCCCATTTAATACAATGTGTTTGTCTTTCACGTTACGTGGCGTTAAGTCAAGTCACGTAAAATAAAACCTAACTAACATCGTTTAATACAATATTATAGAGTTTCACGTTACGTTGCATTAAGTCAAGTCACTTTAAGTCAAATCTAAATAGCTCCATTTAATACAACGTTGTTAAGACTGTTACCTTACGTCGCGTTAAGTCAGGTCATGTTAAGGAAAACCTAAATAACACCATTTAATACAATATTATAGACTTAAACGTTGCGTCGCATTAAGCAAAGTTACGTTAACTCAATCCTAAATGACTCCATTTAACACAATGTGTTAGACTTAAACATTACGTTGAATTAAGTCAAGTCACGTTAAGTCAACCCTAATTAGCTCCATTTACTATGAGATGTTAGACTTTACTTTACGTTGAATTAAGTGAAGTCACGTTAAGTCAACCCTAATTAGCTGCTAGACTTTACGTTACGTTGAATTAAGTCAAGTCACGTTAAGTCAACCCTAATTAGCTCCATTTACTATGAGGTGTTAGACTTTACGTTACGTTGAATTAAGTCAAGTCACGTAAAGGCAACTCTAAATAGCTCCAATTAATACAATGTGTTAGGCCTTTACGTTACTTCGCGTTAAGTCTAGTTACGTTAAGTCAACCCTAAATTTAATACAATGTGTTAGGTTGTTACGTTACGTTGCGTTACTAAAAGTACACCGTAATTCCCGGATTATGGTTGACTACTTACTCAAGAGTCGCCTGCATCAGTGGGGCTGCTTTGTTGCGACTTACCTAGAAGTAACATGTATTAATATTGCTACTTGTGAAGAGATATTAGTACTTAGTTGCTTCTTGCCTTCGGAAGTAATTCCGATTCATGTGTTAAGGCTAGGTACGCTGTGAAACTTCTAAAATCCACAAGTTTAGTGCACTTCATTTGAAATTTTAAAACTGCAATCGGGGCTTAATGTAGAATATGTACATAAAATTTCATGCATATTTTAAATTAATTGCCCAGATTATAATTTAAATTTAATACTTTTTTATTATTTACAAAAATTGATTCATACATACAATTATTTTCTGAAAAAATCTAGCTAAACGTTTAATAGTATGTTAATAAATTATTATACTTTATTATATTATTATATAAAACAGACAAGTATCAATAACAAAACTAGAGCTAGAATAACGTAAATCAGTTTATATTTGCACATTGTGCATATTTTTGCTAAAAATAAATTCTTTTTAAACTGCTATTTTGGGATAGACTACATGCTAAGAATTAGATTCCAAACTTTTGTTTAAAAATTTATACACTACGAGTAGTATTTTTTAATGTTATCACAGCTAAGCACGTTAACGAAAATTAATCTTTTTTTTAATATACTAATTATACAGGAAGTTACTTAAAAACTTCATTCATTTATACCGACAATTACATCTTATGCAACAATTTGAAAATGAGAATCTGCTGACAAACGAAAACCCACTACTAATTTAGTATTTCTAGATTTCTGAGGCCTCTATTGAAAGGTTTGTTCTCTCTAATGTATACAAAACGTATTGCTTTTTTACTTTCTCTACCACTCACATAGTAAGTAGAGAAGGTATTGCATTCTACCCAAAAATTCAATACCGAAATGTCACCGGAAATACATGTTTTGAGGTCCACCGAATCCAAATAAAGAATTTTTAGGAAAATGTTCATGTGGTGTGTGCCTTGGTCTGTGAACAGCATAACTGAAAAACGAAAATTCGGATACATACTAAACTTGGTATTTAAGTTAAGTAGCTTCCAGAGATGCGACATGAGACAGTAACTATGGTCATATATACTATATATAATAATGTAAATTATAATGTAAAATAATATATAAAGAAAAATACTTGTTATATAAATAGATGTTAAAGCATAAGCTTTATGTATGAGTAGGAGTTTAGCTGAAGCTGTGGGACATTTGTTAAATGCAGACTAACATGTATTATTAGAATTAGGGCCCAGAAAAAAAGGACTTGTAGGGGGAAGTCACAAAAGCAAGACCTTGAGTCATTGTGTAAGAGAATATAAGACAAGCTAACACAACATATTTTTTGTAGAGAGGTCACGTGTTTGGAAACAACTAATAATAGCCTGGTTAGCCTTCTAGAATGTTCCAAGCTGAACGAAGACAGCCAATAAGGTTGTAAGAAGAATATGTTTAAAATGTTTAAGTGCAGGGAAGTTAGTTATAGCGTCCCCAAGCCAAAGCCAGTTGTGTATATAGTGCGGAGATGTGCAGAACATGTGTTAGCTCTCCAAAGCAGGAGTTATTAATTATCTAGCATAATGTAGTGTGATCGTTGAAATTATATCAATTTAAATGTTCAAGTTATGAGAAGAGAAACAAAGTATAGTTTAGGAACGTGTGATAAATACTATCATTATTAATCGAGCACATATAAAATACGTCATTGCTAAGTGACCTTTCTACAGCTCCAACTAACTCAGTTATTTCTACGTATGTCATTAAAGCATTGTGATCCTCCACTGATTTAATCTCTTGTTAGTGTTGTTACTTCTTACCTTCCTTCCCGTACCACACCCTGAAAAGTTACACATGCTCTACCAAGAACACATATAACTGCAGCAGTTGCAAGAAATATAATAACATCTTAAATAATTTATTAGTAACAACCAAAACACCAAGATAATCACCATAGTTAATATATTACTTCAATATATTAATATATTGACATGCTGACATACTGCGAGTTATGCTCTCACACCACGGGGTATACCGCAGACACAAAGATTACCACTAAAATCCCCACCCTAAACTAACCTTTCTATGGAAGACTTTTCATAATGTTTTTATTTTCTAAAAATGGCTAACGATTGTGAATAAAATACCATATATGAAAGATATGTACATTACGAATAAGATGTATAGCTTGAATTTCCTGGAAATAGCGTGTGAAGTCCTCTTCATTCGAAAGAAATCTTGTATAACTGCTAAACATTAAGCGATAAACAAAAGCGCAATTTATAAAAAATGTAGATCTCTTTAAAATAATTTATTTCAAAGAAGTTGATTGTTTCATATTCTGAGATATCCGAAATTAGTGTTGGAATTTTTCATTACTTGGTCATTCTTTTTAAGTCAACATTCGGTTGTTTCTCGAGATTGCATGGAACAGTATGGAATTTTAAGGCCAGAGTATAGCGTCTAGTTCTTAAACATTTGACTATCGCCGTTATCTTTGTATCTATAACGAAATGGGTAATTTAGCTATTTCTGCAATGGTTTACTTGAACTGAAATTAAGTAGATAGGAAAGTAAGCTTTAGTAAGAATAATTTGAATATCGACTAAGAAAATCATGTAAATGTACCATAGATTTCTTTTAATTAATTTTTTAGATGTAATTAGTTAAACCTCTTTGTTTCTGTAATTGTGTTTTTTGTTCATTTTATTTATTCTAGATGTTGATCTAGATCTAGATCTGTATTGGCAGGCAGATATTTTAAATTTAAATAAAACTGCATGTCCGTCAGAAAAATCTGGTCTTTTCATTGGTGAAAATTTTATCAAAATCGTTAGATCGATTTTTTTTAGATCACACACACACATACAATACAAACATTTTTCTCTCTTTGTAATATTAGGATGTAAATAATTTATATAAAATAGATTAGGAAAGAGATCACTATAAAGGCCAATAAAACGATGGCGAAATCAATTAGAAGGAGGCGGAACGTAACGAAGACCCTGTAGAAGAAGATAGCATTGTATATGGAATAACCCGTATATAAAGCAATCTTTAGAGTTTGTTATTCTTGTGGCTTATTTGTTTAAAATAACAGTAAACTTTGATTACTGTAGGTGTTATTAAACAGCAGAGAGATGTAGATCTGTGTAGATTAGGAGAAGCGGCGACAAACACATAACACGAAGCACATAAATCAAGTAATTACATGGTCCTTGGAACTCAATAGATGTCCAGAATCCTCTCTCGCCCTGGTTCTAAGCAAATTCATTACACGGTTTAGTGTATATTCAGGAATCTGTCCCGCAGGCGCGGCGCGGAGCATTGCAGCCTCGACACTGAAACTAACGTGGAAGTTCTGGTGTTCGCGTTTATATGTTCACACCCTTAACTGAGAGAGCAATGTTTACTGGGGGAGAGAAGCCCTTGGGACCAGATTTGCGGTACATCCTTTCACAAACTCGCTATCTCTGGTTTGGGCACCCAAAGGAAATTTACACAATCTCTGGCCTGTTTGTTATTGACATAAGTACTGAGGTTCGATACTGAATCGGGAGGAAAGGGAGAGGGTGAATAATGCAGCCATTGTAAAGGTGGCCCAAAGGGACGAGCGCGACTCTATCGCCGGGAAACTCTGTGAATAACTGCTATCTATGTGAATTCATTTGTAGATAAGATGTGGACCTGTAGATCGCCCCTTCCTGTTGCAGCTATTCAATAAGTAGAGATCAGCGAAGGGGAACTGGCAACACACAAAAACCACTGGATATATGTTCTAGAACATCCTTAGTGTGTGCTACTTGTCCTTTTGGCTTAGATTGACTGCATTTATATATTATCCACAAATGAAACCTTGCTTTAATAATATAAGGTAGGATAGACTAAAACGTTAGAAATTGTGTACCCTAACCAATTTACTTTAAAGCAAATATTTGAAATTTTAAGAATATCTTGCAAGGTAATCTAACAGACAAATTCTTTAGAGGGAGTACTGCATTGCAACCGGATATTCCAAAGCGATATTTCACCGGAAATACATCTTTTGATGCCCCTAAATAAAAAAAGGTATTTTCAGAGAAAGGATCCCTGTGTATCATCGAGCTGCATGACTCAAAAGCAACAGTTTGGTTAAACACCAAATAATGTATTTAAGTTCAGCATCTTACAAGACGCCCCCAACTTTAAATATCCTTTACATGAAATTGTTTTTGAAGGTTTAGATTTTCTCAATAATAGTTCTTACGATTTTGATTAACGTACCATATACTAAAGGTATTTATATTAAAAACAAAAGGAATTTTCGGAATAGCCTATAAAGCTCTCTTCGTCTTGAATAACTTTTGTAAGAGAAAAACCTTAATAAAAAAAATTAGATCTCATTAAGGCATGCAATTTGTCATAATTTTTTCTTGCGGAGGCTTTAATAATTTTACAGGTACTCTTTGTAATTGATTTGAATTAAATTTCTAAGAATTATCTTTCCTCAATCGGAAAGTCATTACTTGTTTTTCCCCTGGTCATACAAAGACAATATAATTCCAAACACAACAAATTTCCGACCACCGCTTTAGCCCACCCACTTAGTACGTACTTCAGTTTTTTCTTTAAATGTTTGATATAAGCATGATTTAAAACGAACAACAAAAATAAAATTTCTTCCTTTATATGGTTTTTATATCACAAAACACAATACTCTACTACAATGCCCCCGAGACCCATTAATACCGAGGTATGCCAATCGGCGTTTATTTTACGTGGGCCCACCCCTTCCTTTATCGCAGTAGCAGCATTAAGGATTCCAAGTTAGGTTAAGGTCTGACATTGAAATCCTAGTCAGTGATGTTCAGTGTTTTAGTCAACTGAGCTATTAATCCTACAGCAGCTAACACACCACCGCAAATACGCATCGTATACAGTTATTTTCAAAAAGCAGTTTCAATCGAAAATAAGTTGCGCTGGAAAGGGTCCCTTAAATGTCCAATTGTTGCCGGATGTTCCCATTCGAACAGTAATTTATTCCACAAACTAAACACTGATCACAGAAAGTTCATCTCTTTTTTTGCAAACATTGTGTGTGTGTGCGTGTGTGTGTGTGTGTGTCTGTGAACAACATAACTCAAAACGAAAAAATCGGAAAAATACCAAACTTGGTATTTAAGTTTAATATCTTTTAAGGATGCGTCACGAAGATATTTTCAAGAAATACCCTCCCAGCCCAGTCTACCCTTCATATGGAACATTTTTAGAAAATTCTGATTTTCTCAAAAATGGCTCTAACAATTTTGATTAAAATAGCATATGTTTAAGATACCTATTTTCATGGCAAATGAAATGCATATCTTGGATTTTCTGGAATGTTCCCAAAAGTCCTCTTCTTTCTGAATGACTTTCACATGACCGTAAACCGTAAGAGACAAAGTATTACTACAAAAGAAAATGTATATCTCGTTAAAACACAGTTTATTTCATATACACTTCTGTTTGTCAAGTGAACCATTTCCGAGATATTCCTTGTTATTTGTTTGAATTTTCCAATACTTATACTTTTTCTCAAACGGCAATTGGTTATTCGGTTTATATGTCCTGGACATACAAAGAATATGGGATGCTCGACATAGCAATCAGATCTTAAAAGATTTGACTATCGCTTAAAGCTACGGTTTTCCCCTTGCACCTAATAGTATATTATGCAACGAGACTATAATGGTAGTAATTAAAACGCGAGTATTATTATTAACCCAGCAGGCAAAGCGAGGTTAATAATCATCATACGAGCATTTTAATCACCATTATAGTCAAGCTTCATACGACTGTTAATGCTCGACAATGTATCTAAATTAAAGGTTTCATAAGTATTCGTTTCTGGTTTGAGTGATGTGTTAAATCGTTATTCCTTTATCTATGGTTACAATACAAGGACCTTGTAGCACCTCTTGTGTCAAACAAAGTTGCTAGCGTTGTGAGACGTACTACGCAGAATAATCGATACTTGCGCTTTCACAATGTTATGTGGCCAGTTCTGATTCGTCGAATACCAATACTTTAATGAACAGGTGTACTTTAATGAGTCCCATTAAAGTAATGCTACCAGTCGTATAAATACTACATTTTTGCATGGTTGAGCATAAAAGTAAATTAGCAATTAGTTTCTAAAAATGTTTATCTCGATTAACTTGAAGTAATGGAGAAGAAGCGTTTGTAAAAATAGTTTGTACAGGAGTAGAGAAGGTCATATGAGTGCAACACATCAGATTTTTTTATCATTTAGATTGAATCGTGCCACCAACCTCAAAAGTTCACTTCTCCTACTAGTATTCTTGATGTGTGTCTCTTAATGTCCAGGCCTTACTATCAGACAACAATGCAAGTACCGCCATAACGTTTTAGAATCTCAGTTGGGTATCTTTAGATGTTTTCTTTTTTAATGCTCTGGGATCTTTCAGTACATTTGTTGGAAATGAGAGACCTATCAGTATCATATTTTAGATGGTTTAATGTTAGGCAGGCTAAATTTTTCAAATAAATTTTAAATTTTTGCCTAAGTCTTGAACAGAAACATACTTTTCTTTTGCAATTGATGGTTTAAGGTGTTTTCCAGCCTTTATGTTATCATTTGCATCCGATTTATGTGTGTAATATATGTCACTATTTGCTAAAACTATGTCATGTTATCCTTCTACTCTTTAGAACATGCTATAGTACTTCTGTTGGATGTATCAATTGTTTTACTGTTATCTAAGAAAAGCTAATCATTTTATTTTCTACAACATAGAAGTAAATAGTTAATTTGATAGAAAAGAAAATTAATGGCTAGTTATGGGGATGGATGCAATTTGTGTCTTATCAGATTATATGGATGTTTACCATCAACATTGGTATAGATTTCACTTTTTAGATCTACCTTCTTTATGATAATTTAATTTCTTAATTCACCTTACTGCAGTTGAAAATCACACTACTAATATCTAAATGGAATTAGATTTTCTGTTCATTAAGGAGATGACATATAGATTTAATATTTAATGGAATCATGAACATGTGTATTAGATACTGCTACATGTAAAGTGGGTGGCTATAGATAATAAACTACTTCTTCCTTCATGCATAAGACATTTCTGTCTGTAGCAATCTCCTTATCTTGTTCGTGCCGCCTTTTATTTGGTCTTACAATATTTCTTTTCCCTATTGGTTCATAGTTTTTGAAACGGAATGATAGTCCCGCTATATTCAATCTTTGAAGTTGACTCATCCACTTGGTTTCATATTTTTTAATTTTTTCTTTCAGATTGTATACATCTAATTCATTTCTTTTATGATCCTACCACTGCTCTTAAAAACTTCATTTTATTTACTTCGAGTCTCCTTCTGTTTTTCTCCGTCGTAATCCATGATTCACCACCCCTCCATTTCGTAACTTTGGCAATGCTATTGCTTTATAAAATGTTAATAGTAGGTGTTTTCTTGCTTTGTTTTTTCAAACAACTTTTTATAGTGCTATTAAAGCAATTAAATACTTCCAGTTTTATAATATCAGGTTGTTTTATATGATAAGTTGCATCCTCAATAAGAGAGAATAAGTAAAGTTAAACACATGTTTCATTCATTACATATAAATATGAAACATCAGGGGCGAAATAACTAGATATCGAAGCTGGCTATCATTTATGTCCAGAGGAAGGTATACTTGCCGGACTAAGCGCATGCAATTAAAATACACAGAAAGAGTCAGCGTAATTAGACCTAAGAGTATCCGAAGAGTGATTGTAGAATTAACAGGTAAAGAAATATTGCACCTCGCACACTTATACATAGATCAATTGTGGCTACCACCAGGAGGAACGGATAAAGTGAAGGAACCACAGGAGGCTACAGGCCATAGAGAGGCGCGGAAATCCTTAAAAATTCCAGGCTCGAAGACCTGTTCTACTGCTGCAGTGACTAGAACGATCCGCCGACCAAGCAACCCATCAGTGTCCACTCTTTCCTTTGAGCAAGCATCTACGCCATCTGTCCGACTCCGTCATACGCCACGAAACCTAGAAGCACATCTGAAACCTAAGGAGACAGAAAGAAAGGAGAATGCTGTCAAGGAAATGGTGATAGATGAGATACCGCGTCACCACAATTCACTTACCATCAAGGAAACCCGAAGTCAGAGGGGACGGTCAACGGGAATCGAACCCGGGACCTCTAGAATGAGGTCTCACGTGTTTCCGCGGAACAATCTCGCTCGGTGTACTATAGAAAGTAGAGGAAATATTCCATTCCACCCAAATATTTAGAATTCAGATTTCACCAGAAACACATGCTTAAAGGCGCCTTAATTCCAAAACGAGCAGGAAAAATCTGATGTGTTACACTCACATGACTTTCTCTACTCTTGTACAAACTATTTTTACAAACGCTTATGCTCAATCTACTTCATTTTAATCGGAGATATCGAGATGTTAATCTTATTGCTAATTTTCTTGTAGATGCAATTGGTAGGCTTTAAGCGATAGTAAAATATTTTAAGAGCTGGTTGCTATGTCGAGTATTCCATTCTCTTTGCATTACCAGGACAAAAAAAATGAATAACGAATTCCCATTTGAGAAAAAGTATAAGTATTGGAAAATTTAAGGGAATAACAAGCAATATCTCGAAAATGGTTCACTCAACAAAAAAAAATGTATATGACATAAATTGTGTATTTTAACGCGGTCTAAATTTTTTGTGTGGTAAACTTTTGTCTATCTCTTATGGTTTACCAGTTATGCAAAACTCGTTCACAATGAATGCTTTTGGAGACATTCCCAGAAAATTCGAGATATACATTTCATTTGTCATGAAAATATCTTAAACATATGATATTTTAATCAAAATCGTTAGAGCAATTTTTGAGAAAATTAAAATTTCAGAAAAATGTTTCATGTAAAGAGTAATCTGGGGTGACCTTCGTGTCGCATCTCTGAAAGAACTGAACCTAAATACCAAGTTTGGTGTTTATCCGACTGTTCGTTTCTGAGTTGTGCTGTTCACAGACACACAGATACTGTGGAGAGCCGCTGTAGAATACATCGCTTCAGCATTCGCCTTTTTCAAACCAGGGAAGACCACGAAAAACCCATGATCAGAGTGGGTGGCCTCTGGAATCGAACCGGGATCTTCTGAATGAGAGCCTCACACGTTACTGCTAGCGCTACCTAGTAGGTAGAAGTAGTGCTTTCTAGCTAAAATCTGGTGTCGAGGTTTTACTGGAAATGTATGCTTTGAGGTCCCTTGAACCCGAAAACAGCACATTTAGTTTATCTACTGCTTACCTGTTATAAATAGCGGTTGTGGGTTCAAACCCGGAGGAGGGCGATGGAGTTTTCTCGGCTTAAAAATCCTTAGCAGAGAAGGGAATTAAAGCCTGCAATCCCGTGTCGTAGATTTACGGCACATAAAAGAACCTCAAGTCTGATAAAGAGGCCTCTAAGCGAAATTCCCGGTCTTTCACGCCCAATATAGAATGAAGAGCTAAGGACCACAACAGTTAAAGAGCATCCATAAATAAACAATTCAGTTTAATTTAGCAGTAAATAGAGAAGGTATTGTTTTCTATCCAAAAATGCGGTACCAGTATTTCACCGGAAATACAAGTTTTGAGGCTCCCTGAATCCAAGAAAAGCATTTTTTAAAAAAATGTGTTTGAGAGAGAGAGAGAGAGAGAGAAAGAGAGAGACGAGCAGTAATTTTAAAACGAAACCTCCGATAAATATCAAACCTAGTATTCAAGTTCAGTATCTTCCGAAGATGCTACACGAAGATTTTCAAGAAACTCCCCGCGTCACTACCTATTACATGGAACAACTTTCGATCATTTTGATTTTTCTCAAAAATGGCTCTAACGATTTTGATTAAAGTATTATGTATTTAAGATATTTACTTGATGAATAAAATATAAACTTTGAGTTTTCTGGGAATAGCCTGTAAAGTATTCCTCATCCGGAAAAATTTTGTATAATCTTTAATAACTTGCAAAGATTAAGAGATAATCGAAAACGTTGAGGCAGTGTTTTTAACACTTGAACAATTTCAATTATATTATATAATATGTAAATTCAATAACAGCCCGCCTTGAAGTAATATGTGCATGTAATAATTTGTAAAATGTACGTAACAGTCATTGCAAATGTTTATATTGTTGTATCCATGTGTAATAATGTTATGTGAATACATTACGTAATTTAATAATGTAGGAGCTGTGAGAATAATAGCTTTAAAGTTGCTAAAAATGAGGTAACCTTAAGACAATAATGAGTAAGGAAGTTTAAATACTACTAGTCATTATTAGAGCAGTAATAATGTAATTTTGAGACAGTTTAAAAATAGGCAATCTATAACCAGAAAAAGCTTTAGTTAAATGCAGGTATTCTATTGGAGTAGGATTAGCCAATCAGAGACTTGAAATACAGAAATTTACAAGTTTAGACGGTTGAAATCAATTCAGTTGCCTCCAAACAGTGCTCATAACTAGACGTGTTGCTTGTAAACAGTGCTCATAACCAGACGCGAGATGTGTCCTCGAGAAATTAATTATGTATTTTTGTGAGACGAAAATAGTATACGTGTTAAAAAAAAGTGCAAAGAAGCGCAATAAAAGAATCTCACAGCTCTCGATATCAGTGAGGTGCTACTTAATTTGTGTCAAGGATTAATCAAGGAGTGAATTAAAACTAAAAATCTGTGTAAGCCTACATTCTTGTTGCATTACAACCCTGCCAAAATATCCATGTCTCTAAAATAAATACTGACACAGCCGAGGCAAACATAAATATTAACTATCTAAAGAAACAGTTTAATTACAAAGTTAATATTTTTTTAAACCTGGGCCAAAGGCCACCTGAAAGTACATTTGGGGCGAAGGCTACCGGAAACTGTTTACAATACGTGCGGTTGCAACTACTACAAGTTCGGCTTCCCAACAATCTCCTTAAAGCACAATTTATTTCAAATAACCGTATTGAGGCATCAGCCATTTCCGAGATATCCTTTACTATTAATCTGAGTTTTTCAATACTTCGTAATTTTTAAAGTACTGTTACAATTTAGATGTTCCTCGCGATCTTATAGAATGAGAATGCAGTTTTAAGGTCAGAATATAGTGAGCCGATCTGACTCTCACTTAGGTCTTCTTTATCCCCTTGTACTTACAATAAAATGTGTAATAAAACTATATCTGCAAACGTTTATTGCAATTAACGTGAAGTATGCAGAAAAATTTGCTTTCGGAGGAATAGTATGTAGAAGAGGTATAAAATTAAACTTTAGTGGGTAGAGAAATTTGTGTGAATGTAATACATCACATTTTTAGCTTGGGCTAATTATTGTCATTCTTGAGACCGCGTGTCAGGTAACCTCAAACCTTCCAATTCTTGTATGCTGTTCGTAACACACAAGTAGTTTTCCAACCCAGTGGTGGAACACTGCTGTACGCAATTACTGATGGCTCAAATTAGGAAGTTGTCTTGGTCGCAAGCGCAGAGAGTCACTCCTGTTCACCGCTACCTGACCGAAGGGTATACATCCTTTACAAAAATAGCTGCTGTGTTAGCTCAAGTAGTTAGTGCAAGCGTAGTTTTCCATACCTAGCTGTTTGTGCGCGTGTTAAGATGAGCATGCCAGTTATAAATAACGTGATAGAATTATGGAAAAGGAAAGTGAAGCTGGGATATTTATTGTAGATATTAAAAAGGTGTGGGAACGAGTATCTGCGGCGGTAGGAGTTACTAAAATGACCTTAATGCGGATACGTCATCAGGCGAAAAGGGGAAAAAGGTGTTGAATCATTGTTTCAAACTCCCAGTAAAATAAGAAAAGAGAACAAGCTAAGAACGGAACTCGTTGATTTTGGTAAAGGGATAATAAGGAGAGTGATAAACGATTTCCGCTTAACCGAAAAATGCCTTCGAACCATACCGAAACTGCATCCAAGCTGGTGAAACATCTATGTTTGAGGGCATTCGTAAAGAGCTGAGCTACAAGAGGAAGGAAACTAGAAACAACAGGTGCAATGTCGTTGATAAACAGCATATAGATTTTCAGCAATATAGGTGGGTAAGTCAATAAGTATCCGTAAGGAATTTTTAAAATTTATTATAACAAAAATAGAAACTGAAAATTACCTCATTTTCAATAGTCCTCGTGCTTCTCAATGCACATGGTCCATTGTTGCACAAGTTTTCTGATGGCCTCAGAATAAAAGGTTTTTGGTTGAGCACCAAGCCATGTATACACCGCTTCCTTCACTTTTAAGTAGTTATACTGCTGCTGTTGGAGAGCCGAATTATAAGTTGTTTAGACCACGCACGTTACAAAGTTTTCGGTTGCCTTCGCCCCACGTTCACTTTACGGTGGCCTTCGCCCCTACTTTTAAAAATCAACTTTGTAATTTGAATGTTTATTTAAATATTATATTTGTATGCCTCGGCTGCGTCAGTAGTAATTTATAGATGCATTTCTTAGCAGGGGTGGTGTGGTTAAGAATGAACTCTTACGCAAATTATTATTTTTACTTCACTCCTTTTTTTTATTAATTTTTCACAGGATTAAATAACACTTCACTGAGAGTGTACTGTAGAGTTGTGAGATTATTTATTAATTGTACTTTTTAATACGTAAACTTTATTTTTATTCTTGCCGTAATGAAGTTTTATGTCTCACACTTAACCTGTGTCGTATCGAAGTGCTCGGGAACGCTTTCTAGTAGTGTCCGGTTGGGTACGCTATCTTCTAGCGTCTGGCTTCTAACGCCTAAATTCGTATATTTCCGCTATTTCAAGTCTCTGGTTGGCTAATTTTACTCCAATAGAATACTTTTATTTAACTTAAGCTTGTTTCTAGTTTTTGATTGGCTATTTATAAACTGTTTTAAATATTACATTACTGTTCCAAGAATTATTAGTAGCATTATTAAACTTTCCAATTCACTATTGCCTCAAGGTTACCTCATTGTTACCTCTTTTTAGGAACTTTCGGCTTTTATTCTCACAGCTCCTACATTGTTAAATTACTTAATACATGCACATAACATTATTATACATGTAAATAATATAAACATAATACAATGACTGTACATACATTTTATATATTATTTATCCAAATATTGTTTTTAAGTCGGGCTGTTATTATATTTTATATTATATAATTAGACTGATATCATTAAGCGTTAAAAATACTGCCTCAAATTCTTGGTCTGTGGTGAAGCGACGGCCCCTTTTTAACTGGACCAAAAAGGATATGGTTTGCCACTTCATCAACAGTCAATCTTCGATTCTCTGACTCAGGATACGGATATGCTCATTGTTGGCGTCGCTAGTGGATATGGATGGATGTCCTGCTCTTTCCTCGTCCTTCACAGTTGTCCCACCATTTTTACTTTCTCTACTACGTATAGTAAGTAGGGGAAGTAATGTATTCCACCCAAAAATTCGATACCGAGATTTCACCGAAAATACATGTTTTGAGACTCCCTGAATCCAAAAAAAGCATTTTTAGAAACATGTCCGTGTGTGTGTCTGTGTGTGTGTGTGCGTGTGTGTGTGTGTGTGTCTGTCTGTCTGTCTGTGAACAGCATAACTCAGAAACGAACAGTCGGATAAACACCAAACTTGGTATTTAGGTTCAGTATCTTCCAAGGATGCGACACGAAGGTTTTCAAGAAAATCCCCCACCCCAGATTACCCTTTACATGGAAGATTTTTCGAAAATTTTAATTTTCTCAAAAATGGCTCTAACGATTTTGATTAAAACCATATGTTTAAGATATTGTTATGACAAATAAAATGTATATCTTGAATTTCTTGGGAATGTCTCCAAAAGTATTCTTCATTGTGAACGACTTTTGCATAACTGGTAAAGCATAAGAGATAGACAAAATTTTACTACACAAGAATGTAGATCGCGTTAAAATACACAATTTATGTCATATGCATTTTTTTTTGTTGTTGAGTGAACCATTTTCGAGATATTGCTTCTTATTCCCTTAAATTTATCAATACTTGTTTTCTCAAATGGGAATTCGTTATTAATTTTTTTGTCTTGGATATGCAAAGAGTATTAATCTGTGGGAAAGGGAATGGTGCTGCACCTAGCAACCAGCCATTAAGAGATATGTATGTGCTTAAAGGCTACTGTATTTCCAAATTGCCCTTGTAAATATATATTCCCCTTACATCTTCAAGAAAATTAGCAATAAGATAGAGTCTGCAAATGTTTATCTCGATTAACATGAAGTAGATGGAGAATAAGCGTTTGTATAAATAGTTTGTACAAGAGTAGAGAAAGTCATGTGAGTGTAACACATCAGATTTTTTTAACTTTTCAAACCATGTGTTCACATTTCGCCGAGGTAAACATTGCCTCCATATTGTGCGAAATCTTCGATGGATTTCGTCTCCTGGTACACCTTCAGACGACAAAAAACTGATAACCGCACGCTGTTCTTCTTTGTTAAAAACTATGAGCGGTGCAGCCATGCTTATTATGCAACAATGCAACACTCACTGGAGTGATAAAGGTCAAACATTCCACAAGCGGAGACAAAGGAACAACATGAAGACATGCTCGCGTACAAACCGATACAGCTAACCTACAAAAAATTAAAAATAGTGTGTTCAAATACTTATTAACTTACCTTAATAATCATCTGAGAAGTATAGCATAATGCTGATCCCAAGTGCACCTGTGTTTTATATGGATGAAACTTGCATTCATTCTGGCCTGGTCACTTCCAAATCGTGCTAAAATGGATCAAAAGAAAGTATGTTTACGCCTACTTCTAATGTCTGGAAGTCAAGTTGGAGTTGACTATACCACCTAACACCTCAAAGGGTTACACTACTACCCCTCTCGCGGCAGCTTCCTAGTTTGGGGCATCCGCACAGATGCATTCCACAAGAGTTGGTCGGACATTTAGGGAAGAGTGTGCAATGTACTGTATGTAAGTACTGCAAAAAGTATGTGTGTTGTTTGTTCATTATTCCTGCAAGTTTGTAAGCTATGTTATATTAATTTGTTAAATTTCATAAGAATTATAAGATATTTGGAGTTTCAAGCCCTTATTATATGAATAATAATGAATAAAGCACTTTATTTTGCTTGGCCGCTTAATAAATACCTCTATTTTATTAAATAGGCATTTCCAGCTTTTCAGAATTAAAAATCCACGCTACCACTGCTCCGATAGGGGGTGGTTAGTCACGTCACATTATTCCTCCGTGGCCCTTCCTCCTGAATGTTACACGTGGCTCACCCATACTTGTTTTTTGCGATGCACTAGGAATGCGTTCTCCGTGATCTAGGGGCAATATGCTAGCCTGTACATCCCGGGTCGCGGGTTCATACCAGGTGGAAAGCGATGGATTTTCTCGGGTGTAAAAATCTTTAACATTGCTTCCTTTGGAAGCGAAGTAAAACCGGTGGTTCCGTGTCGTAGATTTACGGCACGTAAAAGAACCTCAGGCCTTATAACACTGACCTTTGAGCAAAATTTCCGGTCTTTTACGCCCAGTATAGAACGGGACGCTCAGAACCTAATAGTTAAAGAACGTCCATAAATTAAAAAAAAGACTCAAACTGACTGGGAATGTGTTCATGTATTGCATGATAAACGTCAGATTTTCGCTGCATTTACGTACAATTTTCATTATGAATGACCTTCTTTTGTTGTTGATATGTGCGAAGTTGAGGTTAGGGGTTAACTTATTGCGACGAGACGCTATGGAGGCTTAAATTCAGAGTCGATCTATTGGCTGACAGGCCATTTCAAGGCCTACCAATATACAAGCATCTGCTGTTGACATGCGTCACACCTTTTGATTGATAAAAAATTCTACCTAAACTTGCCTCTGGCAATACAGAAGTGCAACTACATACACATTTAAATCAGTGATGAGGAGAATACAATGTTGAAAAGTGCTGGTTTAGACGATTACTTTCGTTCAGCATCTTTATAAGGAAACAGCTGTAGTTTTTATATAGTACCTGCATAACCTGCAACTCTGCTCTTCTGTCCTTCCTTTTTATCCTTCTTTCTCACGCTCCCTGCCCTTCATCACCCTCAGCCCCTGTTCCTTCTCCACTCTGTGCAACTAAGATGTAATGTTATTCCGGTAATAAAACTGCACTTTCTGGGTTATGATAAAACCTAAATCATAAGCTAAGGTTTAGCAATAGCTATACCAACTTGTGCCTCTTCCACTTGCTTGTACCAAGCAAGATGTTTCCGCGGCAATGTGTGAGGCTCACATGCGGGAGGTTTCGGGTTCGATTCTCCCGCTCTGACCATGGGTTTTTCATGTTTTACACTGTTGCCACAGGCTAATGCTGGAATGGTGTATACTACCACGGATTTGCACTCTCCCCCATTTCCTCTTATTTCATTTCCTTTCTTTCATACTTCAAGTTGACCTCGGGGCTGTTGTTCGGTCGGGCAGATGGCACAAAAGCTTGCGAATTTTGAAGTTGTTCTCGGCTGTGCTAGAGGGAAGCCTGTCGAGTCTCCCCTGCTGGGTCGTATTTACCCAGTTCCACTAGAGGGACGTCTCCGAGTGACTCTCCCGTGGCCGGGTAGTTAAGTTGAAGCTTTAGGGAACTCTGCGCCTCTCTGTCGCTTTACGCCGGCCACGCTGTGCAGCCCATTCGTCTCCTCCGGTTCCCTCGCTCCATCCGTTCCTCCCGGAGTGTGTACACAAGAGACCCATTGGGGTTGGGTTGTTGGGTAAATTGGTAATGGTTAATCCCTTCCGAAAAGTTGGTTATAGTTGTAAATATAGTTTAGTCCATATGCTTGTGTCACCGAAATTTTTTCGTGGCAACCAAAAATTAAATATTCACTCGTTTAAAATGCTATAAGTAGTAAGATATGTCAAAAATACTATGCTTATAAATCTTTCCTGTTCAGAAATTTTAATCCAGAATACTGAATGAAATATTCAGATTTTTTTTCCTCCCCATAGAACCACCTGTCCGAAAGGTAATTACCGCACAAGAAATCACAAGCATTAAAGTCAGGACGAAGGAAATAAGGTTGAAATGTCACTGGACTTTAGGCACGGAGATCTGAGACAACAAATAAAAGATAACGGAAACTTTTCCATGTAAGGGTAGTTTGCAGTTGGGGCTTTCTTGACGTTTATTTCACATATTTGGAAAATAGTGAATTTAAATACCAACTTTATTTTTTATTATGTTCACACACTCATGGTCCATTTTCTTAAAGTGCCATTTTTTATTCAAGGGGCCTCGAAGTATCTATTTCCGTTAAAATATCCATATCGAATTTTTTAATAAATGCAATGCTTTCTCTGCCAACTGGTTAGTTGTAGAGAAACCAAAAATTAGAATTAAAGGTATTCGTGGTAATATGAGTAACTTCTTGCGTTATAAATTGACACTGGAATATGTATTCTTTAAACGTGCAGTATAGACAATGTTTTAATTACATTACTTTTATAATTAATAAAATATTTTACGTCGTTTTAGAATATAATATTTTAATTACAGACAACAGCCGCAACGAAAGCTTACGATGCTGTTCACTTATTCTTTGGATCTCCTATTTTTACCTTCATTTGTATACGTTTGCTAATTAATCGAGCAGAAAGCTTACAGTACGTGAGCACTTTCCAGTAGCTATTATTCTATTACTTCTATCATAAAATTGGATGTAGCTAATTAACGAAGTTCCCTTACATACCATCTACAGTAATTGGATTGTTACAGAAGCAAAACTAGTAAGCACGAAGGAAAATACTTCATTATCTTTCTTCATAATTAACTAACCTATAATCTAATCACCAGTTTTAATTCGCTTCGGTATTTAATGAGTCTTTCGAAGATTTTTCCTACAGTTCTGCTTTTTGTAGGTAGGATGGTAATAATTTCTCTACGAGGTGACTTATTATTTAAAGCTTTAATTTAAAATCATTATTATTTAAAAATTTTTAAAATTCAATAATCATTCTAATAACAAAGAATGTTTTATTGATTCTAAACTTTATAAAATTCTTTGGTTATGACATTTGAATATCAATAAGGTGGAGCAGCTCTTATAACAGGGAGTTATTATAGCCATTACTTTATAAAAGTGAAAAACTTGGTATTAAATAGTAGATCAAGGTACAAGAGGTAAAAGTATGGTTTTATTCTCCAATCATACTTTTAAAACGTGTTGTATATATTATTTCTTATTCAGGTCTCGAATTTGTAAAGCATCAATAATACCATATTGATTCCTGAAACTAACAGAGATCATGTTTAGAACGCGTTCTAAAATTAAGAGAAATGATGTTTAAAAAGCGATATGTCAGATGTTTTGTTTATTCGCTAGCAGTCATTTATATGAAATTATTTTCACCATATTTTGCCTTACAGAAAGCCATGAATCGATTAAGTGCAATATCATATTGCTTTCTGGATTTTTTGCTGTAGGTACTTCTGTGTTACTCTTTCTGCTGCTTCTGTAATTTCACTTCCGTTTCAGTTTCTTCTGAGTTCATACTTTCTGCCATTTAATCTTTATGTAGGTTATAGTACATAAAAGAATAGGGTTTTAGATCAAAGAAAGCTACCAATGTAATATATAGGTTTAACTCTACAACGAATTGCGATAAATTGAAGTATGGCGAGCGCCATGAGAAAGGACATAATGAAAAGTAAAACACAATGAAACCAAGTCATTAAACATGTATCAAATATCTCAGGGTAACTGCTATGTGATTGGACTTGAAACAAAAGCTGGTCAAAATGATTATTGTGGCAGTAGTGCAATAATCTAGAGCTTTTAGCTCGTGTGGTCTGTGATAGAAGCTTTAATTTTAGGTCATGTTATCTAAAAATTTTATTTTCATTGATGGCATTTCGCATATTCGTACATTGTTTGCAGTAACTGTTCGCCTTTTTTATTTTTTACTTTCTATATTATTTACTATAGTAAGCAGACCAACTGTTGCATTCCACACAAAATTTTGATATGGGGATTTTACTGGAAATACAGATCTTGAGGTGTCCCCTGCAACCAAAACAATATTTATGAAATATGGCCGTGCGTGTGTCCGTGTATCTGTCAACTTAAGTTAAAAAATCTGATGTGTTATATTCACATCACATCCTCTACCCTCTAGCGCTTATTAGTGAATATATAAATTATTCTTACGAAAGTTTATTTTCCTATCTTCTTCATTTTAATCGACATGAAACTTTCCGAAAGAGCTACATTACACATTTCGTTATAAACACAGAGGTTCAGCGATAGTCAAATGTTTAAGAACTGGAAGTAATGCACTGCCTTAAAATTCCATACCGTTTCCATAACATCACGAGAAACAACTGAATGATGATAGGACTTAAAAAAATGAGGAATAAATGAAAATTTCGAACCTTTAATAATAGATACCTAAAAAATGGCTTATGCCACAAAAAACTTATCTGAAATAAATTGTGGGTTTTAAAGAGACCTATTGTCCTCCGTGGTCTCGTGGTTACCACGCCTCTAGCTACCGAGGTCGCGGGTTCAAACCCCGGTGAAGGGCGATGGATTTTTTGGGCTGAAGAAACTTAGCATTGTTTCCTTCGGAATGGAAGTAAAGCAGGTAGTCCTGTGTCGTAGATTTACGACACGTAAACGAACCTCAAGCTTGTGTTACACTCCTGATCTGTTACACTCGCAAGACTGTCTCTGCTCATGTACAACAAACTATTTTTACAAACGCTTATTCTTCATCGGATTCAATCAAGATAAACATTTGCACTTACATTTGTAGGTACAAGGGGAATATGGTAGACGTTAAGTGATAGTCAAATCTTTTAAGAGCTGGTTGCTATGTGGAGCAAATAACGAAATCCCATTTGAGAAAAATTATAAGCGCTGGAAAATTCAAAGAAATAACAAGGAATATCTCGGAAATGGTTCACTCGACAAAATAAAACAAAAAATAAATCTGACAAATTGTGTGTTTTAATGAGATTACATTTATTGTGTAGTAAAATATTATCTGTATCCCACGACTTACCAATTATGCGAAAGTCATTCAGAATAAGGAGGACTTTGGGGAACATTCCCAGAATATTCAAGATATACATTTCATTTGCCATAAAAATATCTTAAACGTATGATATTTCATTCAAAATCGTTAAGGCAATTTTTGAGAAAATCAAAGCTTTCGAAAAATACTCCATGTAAAGGATAATCTGGAGTGGGGGTTTTCTTGAAAATTTTTGTGTCGCATCCTCTGAAGATACTAAACTCAAATATGAAACTTGGTATTTATATGAAATTTCGTTTGGGTTGTGCTGTTCACAGATACACACATGTACATGTTTCCAAAAATGCTTTATTTGGATTCAGAGCACCTCAAATGTATTTGCGGTGAAATCTCGGTATAGAATTTTTGGGTGGAATACAATTCTTCCCCTATTAGGTAGAATTTTGACAAAGAGTTCTTGGAGTTTCACAAGGCACATCAAATTCGGGGGTATTGAGAGAGGTGGGATGTTATGAAGACACAATACACTGCAAAATAAGGGCAGTGAATTACTGGCTGAATCTGATGCAGGGGGATAACTCAAAGCTACGATCCAAATGTTATAAATACCAGCGAGAAAACCTTTCTCCTAAGTTTTGGGCAGCTGATTTGGAAAGGGGTTTGAGGAGAATAGGAATGGGGTCAGTATGCCTAAGAGCTGAAACAAAGGACAAAAACATATGGAAAGGTGTTAAAAGAAGACTAAGAGACATCAACCAACGAGAAATAGAATCGGATTGTAAAATTAAACCTTCTCTAAGTCTAGCAAATGAAACAAAATTGAACTGCGGTAAAGAGGCATACATACTTAACTTAGGAAGAAAGAAAGAAAAGATCAGGAATGGCATGGTTTAGACTGGGAGAGCTGGACGGCACAGAAAATGACTAACGATTCTGGCAGGAGAATCTGCCCATTCTGTGATTTGGATGGGGACTGGGTACATATTTTGGCGGAATGTGCACAGTGGGAGAACCAGCGAACGATTAAACTCAAAGAAAAATTCTTAAGTCCCTTAAGAAAGAGATTGGCATGTTGGGATCTACTGGCTGACCAGAGAGGAACTAGCAAAACATGGGCAATTTTTTGGCTAAAGTGTGCGAAGCTAGGTCAAATTTGTTCAGTTAGACAAAGGTAATTTATCTCTATTTCCCTTTTTCTTGTTCCTTTTTGTTGTGTTTTCTTTCTCTGTTGTTTATTTTGTCACCCTATTGTATCTTAAATATGCATGTACGATCAATGACCCATGCACTAAATTCTTTGAAATAACTTCAATAATTTGAAGCCAATAAAGATACCTTATCTATCTATCTACTATATGTAGTAGAGGAAATCAAAATCTGACCATCTCTTTAGCTTACTGTGTCCACCTTATATCTGCAAAGAATGTGTAAATGAGTAATGAAAGTTTAGCTCATTTAAGCAGAACTAGATGACGGAAGATGTTTTGTAAGTATGGTTGTACAAGAGTAGGGAAAGTCATGTGGATGCAAAACATTAGATTTTTACGTATGAAATAAAGCAATATATCAGCATAAATTACAAATTGCAGTATTTCCAGGATTTACGAGGGAGTATCATCTTGGGAAGAAAACGTTTATGGAGACGCCATGATATCGGAAAGTTCCGCTGGATTGCTTTTGTATAGCGGGTCGGCTTAATTGTCTGTTCTGACGGGTAACTTCCGTTTCAATGTAGTAAATAACAAATGCTCCCTCCCGAGGTTCCTGATATTTGCTATATTGGCGAGGGTTCGGCTATTCCACATTGCCCCTGTTTTTTAAAACCTTCCCTGGCAGCTATTATAAACGGAGCTCTGCGATTCTTGACTAACCTTTTATTCATTTTTGTCATACAGGAAGACCACAAACATTGTGGTTTGCCAACTGGCCACCACTATTCACTGGAATCGGTTGTGAAATGTTGTTACAAATGGATCTCTTTGTATGTTCTTACTCAGCACAAACATTTGAAAATAGAGCGCTTTGGGGGAGACTTTAACCTAGGACTCCAAATCCTCAGAGATTTTACTTAACCAAAAGCAGCGTCACTAGACAAAAACGAAACCTGTATTGCGTTTACATTACTTTCTATACCCACTATCCTTCATTAATTTCTCTACTACGTACACAGTAAGCAGGGAATTGCATTCCATCCAAAAACTCTTATTTCGAAATTTCACAAAAATGCAAGTTTTAAGGTTGCATGAAAAAAACAAATATTCTTTATAAAAAGTCCGTCAATATGTGTGTGAACAGCAAAATTCAAAAACGAAAATTCGGATATACACCAAACTTGGTGTTTAGGTTCAGTATCTTCCAAAAATAAGACACGAAGACTATCAAGAAAATGTCACACCCCAAAGTACTCTACATTGAACATTTTTCGAATTTTTTTATTTTCTCAAATACTTTGGATTAAAATACCATACATTAAAGATACTTACATCACAAATAAAACTTATATTCTGAGTTTTTTTTTGGGAATAGCCTCTGAAGACCTCTTGATTCGGAAGGAATTTTGTATAATCTTGTATAACTGGTAAATGTTAAGCGATAGATGAAAATCTACTACACAAAAAATGTAGATCTCTTTAAAGCACACAATTTACCTAGTTTAAGTTTTTTGTGCCATAAGCCGTTTCTAAGATATAGAGGCAGTTGGCAGAGAACGTAAAAACCACTAGAATGTTAGTTTTAAAACGCACTGCAACTTTAGCCCTTTTTTTTTACAGAATTGGAAACAATGAGCTAAAGCGCTCCATATTACGGTATATAATAACCAAGGAAAAAGAATGTGTAATAACAATTAATATCACAGTTTCTAAATATGTCCGGGAAAAATGTGAATCAGTTGGAGAATTTAATGTCGTGCGGCATGTTGCCATGGTAGCTCATTGGTTAGAGCAACCGAACGGAGACTGGAAGATCCGTGGTTCAAATCCCGGCTATGGCGTTGAATTTTTCAGTCGTTCAAAAGTTTCACCCTAAAATTTCCAAATAAATGAATCGGACGAAGGGAATTAACTGAATGGCCCCAAGATCTCCGCTTCTTACACCTTTGGATATCTTTTTAAAGGTAAGGCTTTTGCAAGAGGATCAGGAACTGTCGCTATACTTGTTTCATTAGGGGCCAATAAAGAAATTTATACAAATAGAGAACTGAGCAGTAAAATGTACTGGAGTGTTAATGTGCAGAGCGCAAATGCTGAAGATTAACAGTTTGACTGTTCAGAATTATCTGATGTTATGCATGTATATGGACCATTCAAGTTGAGCCTGTGCAATATCTCCAAAACTAAGCGTTGAAGAAAGAAATTTCATGGATAAAATTTGCTTGATATCATGGGGGAAAGTAAATGCGTGTAAAGTCGTGTTTTATTTGGAGGACGTTATGATGGTCATTTCAGTGTCAATTTAATTTTGTTAAACGGGAACCTACATATTATATGTTGTTTTCTCATTAAAAAGTGGTTTATAAAAAGCCGTTAATTTTGTGATGCGAAATAAGCAAAAACCATAACAATAATGGTTCCCAATTACAAAACTTAACGTGAGCCTCAAATGACCATCCATAGATGCCCCAACCATTCATACACAGCCATTTAGAATTTTCTGTTATTTACGCTGGTGTAAGAGTAATTGCAAAGTGCCTTATAGTGAGAAAAGAACTTAAAAAATTTGATGTGCTACACTCACATGACTTTCTCTACTCTTGTACCAACTATTTTTACAAACGCTTATTCTCCATATGCTTCATGTAAGTCGAGAGTTCCAGATGTTAATCTTATTGCTAATTTTCTTATAGATCCAAGGGGAACTGGTAGGCTTTAAGCGATAGTCAAATATTTTAAGGGCTGGTAGCTATGTGGAGTATTACATTCTCTTTGCATTACCAGCACAAAAAAATGAATAACGAATTCCCATTTGAGAAAAAGTATAAGTATTGGAAAATTTAAGGGAATAACAAGCAATATCTCGAAAACGGTTCACTCCAAAAAAAAATGTATATGACATAAATTGTGTATTTTAACGCGATCTACATTTTTTGTGTAGTAAATGTAGATCGCGTTAAAATACACAATTTATGTCATATACATCTATCTCTTATGGTTTACCAGTTATGCAAAAGTCGTTCACAATGAAGAACAATTTTGGAGACATTTCCAGAAAATTCAAGATATACATTTTATTTGTCATGAAAGTATCTTAAATATATGATATTTCAATCAAAATGGTTAGCCATTTTTGAGAATATTAAAATGTTCGAAAAATGTTCCATGTAAAGGGTAATCTGGGGTGGGGGGATTTTCTTGAAAACCTTCGTGTCGCATCTCTGGAAGATACTGAACCTAAATACCAAGTTTTGTGCTTATCCGACTGTTCGTTTCTGAGTGATGCTGTTCACAGACAGACAAACAAACACACACACACACACACACACACACACAGGAACATGTTTCCAAAAATGCTTTATATGCATTCAGTGCACCTCAAAACATGTACTTCCTGTGAAATCTCGGTATCGAATTTTTTGGTGGAATGCAATACTTCCCCTACTTACTATACGTAGTAGAGAAGGTAAAAAGGTAAGTTCCAATTTAAAAAGAAATAATTTGACCCTAAAATTACCATCACAACGTCCTCCAAATAAACACGACTAGTGGTGTTTGCTTTCCCCCATAATATCAAGCAACTTCTATTCAAGACATTCATTTCTCCAAAGCTTAGTTTTGGAGATATTGAACATTCTCAACTTAAATGGTCCAACCTATATATGAAATAGTGCATAACGTTATACATAAAATATTATATTAAGGTTCCTTTGCGTATGTCATATTTCAACACTGTACATATACCTACTGAATACCTAATTTTGCCCACCGCTGCATTTCCCTGATTCTGAGAACATGTCCGAGAGCTGTGTACTACGTAATATGCTTTTCTAGAAATTTAAGAACGGGCTATTTTCAAATTTTTGCTATTAGTAATATCTAGACACATGTCTTCATGTGAGAAAGTTTCCTATTTTCGCCATTTTCTCTAAAGAATATTGAAATACATTCTCTTCCTCTAATGCCAAAAGCACCACGTGCCCAAAGAAAACAATAAACCCTGCTCGTACAAAAGTAACTCAATGTTAGGTTATTAGGAACATATTCACAAAAATAGTTTCTGAATCCAGCGCAATTCTGTTTGCATATAGAGTTATTAGCTGCAGCAATTTGGTGCTGTCACCGCTGTACCGCGAGAACATCCAGGAATTGGATTATGAAGTTACGGTGGCCCACACCGCAATGATTTATAGGCCATGTTGCCAGATGTTCATATTAGTCTGGGTAATTATTTACCCGAGGGTGTGTACCTTACATGCTGGGCAAACATTAGGGATTAACTCTTGTTCACAGGGAAAACCCTAAACCCCGTTACTGAAGGTCCGTGCTTCTGCTCCTTAAACGTTTAAACATGTCACATTCCTGTTTCCTCCAGAGACAGGAATAGAAATATCATCCAACATCGCTTTTGTGATAACTCAAATAATGCACTTTCAACTTCAGCTTCAAATGTACCTTAGCATAAATACTTCTGATCTGCGTATTGTCAAATTCAATAAATTCAGGCCCCTGGTAGACTCTTACACTTCAAGCTTTTCATTCATCTGTCAAATTCCGCGATCTTTTGATATACGATATCGTACATTTGTCCTTTATGGCAGTCATCATCAATACGTAGTTCTAGGAGTCTGCTTTACCTGCTGCGCTTCCGTTAGCGTCTCCACAAGGAAATCTGAGCGACAGACCGGTTTGTAAACTCAGTGGCGTTTCCTGTAACTCCACGGGATTAACTTTGTGATACAAATTGATTTGAAGTGTATAATCGTATTGTTTTACGGAACTATATTTTTCATATAATAATACGTCATTATTACTGATGGTAGTAGTGGTAGTCGCGGTAGTGATATATAACCAATTAGTGCTATCCAAAATGGCGAGACATAATTCATTTGAGCATTGCATCATAGAAGGGATTATAGAAGCAAGAATAATACATTATGTAATAAAAACATAATATTTCGTATATTCAAAGGCAAAATAAACAAGTAGAGAGTGTAACCAGCATAAAAAGAATTCAGCAATTGTCATAAATTACCGTGCGATAGAGTGTATGAGCTTACATCCACAAACGTTTTAGTTGTTCTAATAAAGCTGATTTTTCCTCTTGGTATGTTTCATACTGATTCGCATGGCAAGACGAATAATAGAGCTGTAGATTTAACTTTTTAAAAATGCTTTTAACATCTTAATACGCTTATTATGCTTTGACATACTGTCCTCCATGGTAAATGAAAACTACCGGCAGAACCGCCGCTGCAATAAGGGAGGGTATAAATGAAATCAAGATTTTCCCTTTTGCCAGTTGCTCCCATCACGCTTATTTGCTGAGCAGGCTGCTCGGTACTTGACGATAGCTGCTTTATGGGATTATTCAGTATCAAAATTAAGTATTAATGTAACGACGTAAAACGTAAACATAAACTTATCATGATATGTTGTCATTCACAATGACAAACGGAAGCATAAATAGCAGCCAATTGCAAGAGAGCATGAAACAGTTGAGTTAATTTGACGTCCTAAAAAGCCATGTATACGAACAGTATCGACAAATGAGCTTATGTATATACTCCAAATGTCTGAGTTCGAGGACATAAGCTCACATAAAGGACACTACCTAACATCACACTTCTTTTTCTACAATGTTATAATTATCTGAATTGAGAGTCTAAGAAGATGCTAGGAGTAAGCGGATTCTTCTACTCTCTGATAGACAAGCCTGAAGGCTTTCGTTAAGTCCAAGTTAGATTTAGAATGCTGCGAGTCCCTGACAGCAATGACTACCCAAAGTTAGTTCCCCTAAGGTGGATGCCGGGGCATTTGGGGATTCTGGGAAATTAAAGAGCAGATAACGTTGCTAAGAATGTAAAAAAAAAATACATTATTAGACCTGAACCACACTAGGGTTGTCATCAAGACTGGTTAAGCTGGCAATCAGGGACTAGTTGCTCAGAGAACAAGAGAAACACTAGAACTCATCTGAAGATTTTAGGCACTCCGAAACTCCATTGGTCAGCTGCAGGTCACGAGAACTACTAAAACTAAGCAGAGAAGAGCTCTCATGGACAACGGGCGTTTTACAACATACTGTGCCCTTAAAAGGTCTGCTTGCAGACAGTGTTAACAAACATATGAGACAGTTCCCCATATGTTTTGTGAGTGTCCAGCACTTGCTCTCCAAATTACCCTCATTTTTTGTAGTCAATTTCCATTCATTCTTTCATTCATTATCTGTTTACCCTCCTCTTATGTAGGACTTACACCCCCCAGGACTTACAGGCGGGTGCCTGGGGTCAGAGGCCCGTCGAGGAGCAGACACTCATGGATCAGACAGAACATCAAGGATGGGTGATCAGCCCGATGCCTGGTATGGGATGAAGGAAGTAGATGAAGCGAAATGTAGGTGAAATGGATGAAAGGAAAGGTGATGCTGGAGCAGTGGTGGAATGAATGGCGGGGAAACCGGAGAACCCGGAGAAAACCCGCCCAGACGCCGCTTCGTCCACCACAAATCCCACATGTAGGTCCCTGGGATTGAACCCGGTCCGTTGTAGTCAATTTCCAAAATGTCATAAACTTTCAACCATCCTGGGCCAGGGACTGAGTCAAACACTGCCAAGCACTACGACCTTTGCAGATCTATTGCGCATTCATCCAGAAGTTTGAAGTTATTAATGAAGTGAATCTGACTCTTAAAGGTGATGCTTGAAAACTGCTCTAACTTTGGAAATTTACTCCAAAATATAAGGGCTCTTTGCTGAGCCAACATGACATCCTTCAGTGGCTAGAGCAGAGTTTACTGCTACTCCGACTCCATTCAGTAGGAATCGATTTTATCTAACTTTAGCCAAACAAAAAATGGACTATACCGTAGCGTTGTTCAAGTCCTCTGTTACCTTAGCAGCTTCATCATCTCCTCCAAAATACCATATGCCCTGGTACCTACCTGCCTCAGCTGAACTGATTTGTGAATATTAAGTGTAGTGAGGGACTCGCGGTATTCTGATAAGATTTAATAATATTATATACTAATCATAATGATGTTAACCCTGTTATAAAAATCCACACATCCAGTTCAAGTTAAGTAGATAGAAATAAAGGCAAAGAAAAATTATGGTGTTAGTGATGGCTCTCTTGGGTTTAATGGCAACAGTTGGTCGCATTTACTTTCTCAACCACGTACATAGTAGGTAGAGAACTTACCTATTGCATTCCACTCAAATATTCGATACCGAAATTTCACAGGAAATACATGTTCTAAGGATTCCTGCATAAAAAAGCGTATTTAGAATAAGGTCTGTGTGTGTGTGTGTAAACAGCATCATTAAAAACGAAATGGATAAATGCTAAACTTATTACTCTAGATTCAGCAACGTCCAAAGATAGGACACGAAGATTTTCAAGAAAATTCCCCGCCCCATACTACCCTTTAGCCTTTTTGCAATTTTTTTATTTTCTGAAAAAATGGCTATAACGATTTTGATTAAATTACGATATATAAAAGATATTTATATGGAAAATAAAATACATTATCTTGAATTTTGTGGGAATATCTTGTGAAGTCTCTTCATTCGGAAGAAATGTTGTATCTTGAATAACTGGTAAACGTTAAGCAACAGACGAAAATGTACTGCACAAAAAATGTAGATCCGTTTAAAACACATAATTTATTTCACATAAGTTCCTTGTAATATAAACCGTTTCTGAGATATCCATTATTAATGGTTCGAATTGTTCGTTTATTAGTCATTCTTTAAAGTCCTTTCAACCTTCAGCGGTTTCGAGATTGCATGGAAACAGTATGGAATTTTAAGACCAGCATATAGCATCCAGTTCTTAAACATTTAACTATCGCTGTTCTCTTTGTATCTACAATGAAATGTGTAATGATTATTTCTGCATAGGTTTATTTGGATTAAAATATAGCAAATATAAAAATTAGTAAGAATGGTTCGTATAGTCACCCACAAACGATAGATTACATTACATTTTTAGGAAAAGATCCGCGTATGTGTTTGTGAACAGCATAACCCAAAATCCAGATGTCAGATAAATACCAAACTTTGTATTTAGATTCAGTATCCTCTATATGCGATAAAAAGATATTTAAGAAAATTCTCCAGACCTAAGTTAGCCTTTACATGAAAAGGGTAAACATGGGTCTAACGATTTTTATTAAACTACTTTATTAAATGTATTTACATGACAAATAAAATGTATATTTGAATTCTCTGGGAATAACCTGTGATAATCTTGTATAACTAGTAACCGTTAAGTGATAGGCGAGAATGTACTACACAAGAAATATAGATCTCTTTAAAGCACACAATTTATTTAAGTAACTTTTTATGTGACATCCATAACTTCCGAGATATCCGTTATTAATGTTTCGATTCGTTCAATACTTTTTCATTCTTTTAAGTCCCATCGATTTTCAGTTGTTTCTCGCGATGTCGTGGAAACAATATGAAACTTTAAGGCCAGCATATATGGTCCAGTTCCTAAACATTTTATTATCGCTGTTCTCTCTGTAATCTAAGGAAATTTGTATTGTTGCTATTTCTGCATCGATTTTATCTGTATTAAAATGAAGTACAAAAGTAAACTTTTGTAAAAATAATTTGTATACCCATTAATAAACAGTAGAGGGTAGGGAATGTTACATGAGTATAACACAACAGATTTTTACTTTCTCTGCTATGTGTAGTAAGTAGGGGAAGTATTGCATTCTACCCAAAAATTTCATACCGAGATTTCACAGGAAATACATGTTTTGAGGTGCATTGAATGCATATAAAGCATTTTTGGAAACATGTCTGTCTGTGTGTGTGTTTGTTTGTGTGAACAGCATAACTCAGAAACGAACAGTCAGATAAATACCAAACTTGCTATTTAGGTTCAGTATCTTCCAGAGATACGACACGATTACTCCTTGCATGGAACATTTTTCGAAAATTTTAATCTTCTCAAAAATGGCTGTAACGATTTTGAATAAAATTGCATTCTAACATCATACTATGAATACGAAACATATTTTTACAATGAAAAGGTAATGTTTTATATTTAAACTATATAAATAAAATCTAAATGGATTTAAACCACTTAAACAGTAAGTTAGCAGCTTATGTTTGGTCCATAGGTTTAAGACATTGTTATGGCAAATGAATTGTATATCTCGACTTTTCTGCGAATGTTTCCAAAAGTATTCTTCATTGTGAACGTCTTTTGCAAACTGGTAAACCATAAGTGACAGACAAAATTTTACTACACAAAAAATGTAGATCGCGTTAAAATACACAATTTATCTCATATACATTTCTTTTGTTGAGTGAACCATTTTTAAGATATTGGTTGTTATTCCCTTAAATTTTCCAATACTTATACTTTTTCTCAAATGGGAATTCGTTATTAATTTTTTTTGTCCTGGTAATGCAAAGAGAATGCAATGCTCCACATAGTAACCAGCTCTTAAAATATTTGAGTATCGCTTAAAGCCTGCCAATTCCCATTGCACCTACAAGAAAATTAGCAATAAGATTAACATCTCGATATCTCGATTAACATGAAGCATATGGCGAATAAACGTTTGTAAAAATAGTTTGTACAAGAGTAGAGAAAGTCACGTGAGTGTAACATATCAGATTTTGTATTATACTTGATTGGTTTGTTTTTATAGTTAAGAGGTGATATATAATTTGGAGAAATTGAGGGGTAAGTTGCTAAAGCTGTGAAAAGTTTAAAACGCAAAAGGCAATTATCGGTGATGTGCCCCGGGATCATTAATGGGGAAGAGAGAGAGGAGGGAGGGGGAGAGCGAAATAGTAGCGGAAACGGTGGTGCACAGCGTTTCCCAACCGCATTTTCACAGATTTCATTTTGTAGCATCAGTCGTTCGACATTGCTTTGTCCATACAATATCATGCTCTCATAAATAACACAAAAATATGGAATTCGTGTTTATTACAGTGGAATAAATTTGCTAACCTACAAATTCGTGCAATTTGTGCACTGAATGAATTTGTCCCTTCTCATCAGTCATGCGGTCAAACTCCATCCCATCGAATTTCCATCTGCCCTCCTTCTTCATCACCACTGTGGCATTCTGACTAATTGAGGAATGGATCTATGTCACAGATAGTAGACAGCCTTTGTCTTTGGATCCGTATGGTATACAACTGAGCACTGTGATACGTTCAATCGCATTATTCTAAAGTACAGACAGCAAATTTGGTGGGGAGGGCCAAAGACATCACAACACGATGCACTAAGTGCACCTACCATAGCAGATGTCATATCAAAGCAATGATTTACGTGAAACAACAACATTTGGCTGAAAGCTCTGAAATTACCTTTTAAGTATCATTCTGGAATTAGAGGTATGCTGAGATATGACTTCTTCTACTTCTTCATACAAAAACTCATTTAGCTATTTACTAATGTTAAACGTTTGCAGAATTTTTTTTATTACGCACTTCCTTCCGGTACAAGGAAGCTATGTCAAATCTTTTCAAAATCTGATGCATTAGCACTACCTGAATTTCGCTACCCTCTATGTTTCTTAGTAGGTGCACAATATTCTTACGAAAGATTAGTTTCATATGTACTTCATTTTAATCGAGATGAAACCTTTGCATAAATGGCTACAATGCACATTTTGTTATGCGAGGGCATTCCAGAAAGTTCCAGACGTTTTGGCCTATCGTGGCGATGAGTAGGGCTAGAGCCGCCATCTTGGTATCAGAACGTTCCTATATTTAGTACGCATCCAGCTGTGGTAGCATGAGGACTGTTCCTTCCTTACTGTGCTCTCTGCAAGTTGTTAGAATGTGCGCTGCAATAGAAAATCCTGCCACTTGTGAAGTGCGGTTGGCTAAAAAGAACAAACCAATTGAAATTTATCGTCAACTTTGTGATGTTTACGAGCAGGGAATAATGAGTGAAAGCCGAGTCAGGCAATGGTGCATTTATTTTAAAAATGGCTGTACCAATGTTCACGACGAGGATCCCAGTGGTAAGCCTAGCCTTATGACTGATGAACTGTCAATACAAATCAATGTCAAAATTCGTGAAAATCGTCGTTTTATGATTACAGAATTTTCGGAACATTTTCCCCAAATTTCTCAAATTTTTGTGCATCAAATTTTGGTGGAGAAGCTTGGTTACTACACATTTTGTCCTAGGTGGGTTCCGAAAATCCTAACGGAAGACCATAAAAACAAAGACTAGCTGCACGGCTAATCGTACCCGAACACTCTTGGATGATTTGGATGGGAGGTATTTTACCATCCACCATACAGCCCGGATTTGGCGCCGAGCGACTACCACCTCTTCCCAGCGATGAAGAAATGGCTCGTTACACAACGCTTTGATACTGACGCTGAACTGCATGCCGATGTAAACCAGTGGTTGAAGTCGCAGGCGGTAGATTTCTACAGAGAGGGTATTGAAAAACTTGTGCCACGGTATGATAAATGCCTCAATTTGAATGGCGATTATGTAAAAATATAGCTTAAGAGTGTAACTTTCAAATTTAAATAATAAACGCTGATATTTGTATATTGTTAATTGTGTATTTCAAAACGTCTGAGACTTTCTGGATTACCCTCGTAGATACAAAGGGAGCCGAAATAGACAAATGTTTAAGAATGAACGCTTTATGCTAACCTTAAAATTCTGTACTCTTCCCGTGCAATCATATGCAATAATTATTAAAAATCGACAGAACTTTAAAAGAATTCGAATCATTAGTAACGAATTACTCGGAAATGGGTAATTCCACAAAAAGGGTTACTTGAAATAAATTGTGTGTTTTAAAGAGATCTACAGTTTTTTCTTTTGGTGTATATGTTTTAGTCTATGGCATAACGTTTGCCGGTTATACAGGATTATAGCAAATTCCTTGCGAATGAAGAGACGCCATTGTCTATTCCTAGAAAATTCAAGAGAGATATACATTTTATTTGTCATGTAAATATCTTTAGCATATGGTATTTTAACTAAAATCATTAGAGCCATTTTTTTAGAAAATCTAAAATTCGTAAATTGCTCTATCTAAAGTTTCGTTTGGATTCGGGATTTTCTTGAAAATCTTCAAGTGCATCTTTGGAAAGTACTAAACTTAAATGTCAGGTTTTGTATATATCCAACTTTTCGTTTTTCAGTTATGTTGTTAAAACTCGCGCACACGGAATTTTTTCTAAACATACCGTTTGTGGTTTCAGGGGGCCTGAAAACATGTATTTTCGGTGAACTCTTTGTATCGAATTTTTTATTGGAATGCAATACCTTCCCTACTGAAAGTAAAAAACAAGGAGCTACTTTCACTTGAGAAAAGTGTATGTATTTCAAAATTCAAACCAGCAAAAAACTCTTGGAAATGGTTAACGCCAAAAAATTGATATAAATTGATTTAAGGTTTGATAAAGTGATATAAGATGTATACTTTTTGTACGGAACGATTTTCCCAATCTATTTCGGTTTAAAATTACACCCAGAGGACTTCACATCCTATTCGCAGAAAATTTAAAACATGAATTGAGGGGCTGCGAGCCATAGTGGGCCTATTGAAACTTAGAAAAATTGAGCTAAAGTTAAGGACATTAAATAATTCATTCAATGCATGTCAACTAAAATCACTTATATTAATGTGTAAACAAGATACAGATGAGAGTATAATTGTAACATAATGGGAGAAAATACATATTTTGCCGTAAAAATAAGATCACAAAGTTATGTCAGAATCGGAATCATGGAGTTGGCCCACTATAACTCTAGTTTATCTTATCTAAACAAGAACAGCACAAATGGACCAACTCCAAACATTATATTGTTGCTTATACTTCTATAGGGTCTTTCAACAAGAGTGTCCTATCTTTGAACTTAAATAAAACACGTTCTATAAATGATAGAGGTTTATCTTTTTTTTTTATTTTGGAACATAATTAATGTCATTACGTGTGGAAGAGAGCATCAGTTAAGTTACCGCCGCGACTTCGTTGGGTTGCGCGTATACGATTGGACCAATTTTCAATGACAGAAGAATGTAAATTAGGTCCAACTTCACGAATAACACGCGTGATGTTATTCATAAGATCATTTACTAATTCTGGTTTGTTGACATAAACTCCAGATTTAACACAACCCACAAGAAATAATCCAACGGCGTTAAATCACATGACATCGGGGGCCAGTTAACATCACCACCCATGGAAATTATGAAACTTCTGAACTTCTCCCTCAAAAGATCGATTGTTTCGATAGCAGTATGACATGTGGCACCATCTTGATGGAACCAGATGTTTCTGAGATCCATACCATCCAATTGAGACCAAAAATAGTCCCTTATAAGAGCCCGGTATCTTTCTCCATTGACAGTTAGAGCTTCTCCATCTTCATCTTGGAAAAAATAAGAACCAATGATTTCATCATACCGAAATCCACACCACACGATAACCTTTTGGGGATCAAGTGGTCGTTATTGAATCTTCATTAGATTGTGATTGCTCCAATAGCGGCAATTTTGTTTGTTAAAACAACCATTCATCCAAAAGTGTCTTCGTCACTGAAGATGATTTTTTGACAAAAATCCGCGTCAGCTTCCAATTGCTCCAAGCCCAGTCAGCGAATACATGGCACAACCTATGATCGTTGAGCTTTAGTTCTTGAGTTAACACCATTTTTAAGCGTGAAACTTCAAGTCCAGATGCAGAATTCGCCAAGTTGTGGTCGGCGAAAGACCTAATTCTTGCGCTCGACGAGCAATTGATTTGTTTCCGTTCTCACGTACATTCTCACAAACGACGCCTATGCTGTCGTTGGAGCGCTTACGTCGATTACGTACGGGCGTTCTTTGATTGCTGACAGAAGCACTTCTTTCAAATTTATCGATCAAACGCTGAATCGTTCTCTCGCAGGGACGATTATGCACACCGCAAACTTCACGCAATACACGGAAGGTTTGGCGAACAGATGATCCATTTTGATAATAAATTTTCACAATTTCTACGCGTTACTAAATGCTGTAACTTTCATGGCTATTTATCAATAACAACTATAACCACATGAAAAAAATGACTGCTGTAACTCAATAACAACGGCAGCTATCACATGTTAAAGTTAGGACACTCTTGTTGAAAGACCCTTTACCTCCAAATTTTGGAAAAAGTTATAGAGACCTGTAGAATGTAAAGCAAAAGAGACACAAGGTCTTCACATTTTGCTTTGCTAATTTTCACAGCTTCATTATAAGCTGGTGGCAGCAACCATGGAGAGGGCACTGTAGATGTAACTTTTACTGCATTTCTACCTCTTTTAACTGCTAAAATATCTAACTCTTGGTTCTTAGGTTATTGTGGGCGAGGCAAATTAAAAATGAACTGCATTCCCCTTAATCAGTATAGTTTATTAACAATTTAAATATTTTATGGGCGGCTAGCGTTTCCCATTATTCCAATCCCACCACTTTAAATAAGTCAGGAACCTAACTATCTGCACACGCCCTCCCACCCATATGCACACACACGTGCATCTGTCGTTAAAAGGTAACACTTCGTGTCGACGTGAATTCTAGACGATCGAGAGAGAGAGAAAGTGATCTCTGGGGCTTGTCTGCCCTTATATACCTGAGCGTAGTGACGCCCACCTCTGCGTTTAAAAATGTAACGACGTTTCCAATTGGTCCTCAGACCGCTTACCTTAACATGCAGGAAAATATGTTGCTCCAAATTCGTGCGCACACGCGTCCCCTGGTGCTTTGTGAAGTGGATTCAATATCTCCGTCTCTTCCTTTTCTCTATCTGTCTCTTTCTATTTCCCCGTACCGTTACCGGTTCCCTGTTTGTGGGCTTGGTGAAAGGTGTGCTCTACTTAGAATTCTGTTTTACCTGGAATTTTGCTAGCTCGCCCGTTCTTTCATCTGCTCTGTACAAATGTTGGATGTTGAATATTTTAACATGTTTCTTGGTGAATTATATTATTACTGTACAATTCATATACATGTATAGTGTATCCCCTTTTAATGTCAAAAGTTATAATATGAAAACTACCACTTTTTGAGTTCTTAATGTCTTGTATCATCTCCCTTTGAGCTTTCTCTGCCCCCCTTTTGTGCAATTCCCATTCAACTTTTGGATGTGATGTTCTTCTCCCGCAGTCACAATAACATTCATTTTATCACACACAAAGCAAGTATCGCTTTTTGGCTTGTTAAAAACTAAATTAAACTTAGTGTGAAACACATGCCTGTAACACTATTCTTTAAATGGGGATAATTTATTTTCCATGCACATTTTATAGTAAAGTTCATAGATTTTACTAAGAGACAAGTCTTGTGACAAGTATTGGCATTTGTCATTATCTTGAAGGACTATAGTGGCTTATCTCAGTTGGAAAACTTCGTATATGCTCTACTACCACTTCAATACTACTCTCAGGTATCTTGTTTCCTGGCTCATGCTTTCCACGACCATCCCGGAGAACCACTGGAGAAGTTGTGCTAGCTGCTTTGAAAAAATGCGTGATAGCCGCCCATTACTAATGCCATGAATATTTAGGAATGTAGTTTTGCATAGTCCGACATTATTTTCACCCTAGAACAGCAGAATTACCTACTGTAAGCATCAGTATACATAGGGATACAGGGAACTAAAAATGCTTATTAAATCGAGAGTGAGGTTAGGTCTACAGCTAGAGTGCTACGTTAGTAGAACCTTTAAAATTACAAAGAATTTGTATAAACTGCCATGTCTATTGAATCACCGTATTATAACTTTACAGAAAATCATAGAGGTTATAATAGACCTACTTACCTTAAACTTAATCAAATATGTGCGTGAGTGTTGTTTATGACTTTTTTCTGTATCACCAGGACTTTAACCAAACCATCAAGATGTGCATTTTTTTGGTTGAAATCACCAATAGACCAGAATGTATCATAGACATGTGCTCGATCGCTCGCATCATCCAAACATTCAAAACATCTAAACCGACATTTACAGTCTTTGTCAGTGTACATTTTTGCCGATACAAGTTTTCCACTTACATTCACATACTCAGTACCTTTATCTCTTTTTGTTTTTATTTCCCTTTTTGCCCACTGATCACAATTTCTCGCACATTTCCTACATTTTGTAGAACTTTCGTTGTTTACCTCCATTACGTCTGCCATGTTCTCGGCCTAGTCACGTGATGGAAAACCTCTGCTCTTATTTGCTGTTCGGATTTAGCCCATTTTAGCTACCAAGCGAATTGCAAATTGCTAGAGAGAATTTTACTGGTCATTAATATTAGGGATTCGGACCAGATAAAGCTGTTTGCCAAGTACCTAAGTCAGCATTCTATCACAAGATGGGGTCACCGCACAAAACATGAAAAATAATGTAGTTGGCCGACTATGGCTCTCAACCCTTCAATTACGTCTGTCATGCAGACGTTTTAGATGTAGGCATTTCAATACAAATCCGTGAGAAAAACATACTACACATTTTTATGTGAAGGGTAATTTGAGTTGGGGGGAATTGTCGTGAAAATCTTCGTGTCGCATCCAAGAAAGATGCTGAACTTAAATACGAACTTTGGTATTTAACAGACTTTTTGTTTTAAAGTTATGCTGACACAGACGGATGCAGACGCGCATGAGCACGTTTTAGTTCTTTGGATTCAAGGGACATCAAAACGTGTATTCACAGTGTAGTCTTGATTTCGAATTTTTTCGTGGGATACAATATAGGTGAGACCGAGTGAGTTGGCTCCGCAGTAATGCGCGAGGCTTCCATTCGGGAGGTTGCCGGCTCCCCCCGCTCTGACCTTGGGTATTTCCACGGTTTTCCCTGGTCGGTAGGCGAATGCTTTCACTGACATCCCTATCCTTCTCATGTCTGACGTGTGCTTTTAGGCGGTGCCGTACAGATGAAGTAGATGCCTGCTTCAAGGAAAGAGTATCCCTCGTGGACACTGAAGGGAGTAGGGCAGCTCCACTAATGGGACGGTTCTTCGAACCAGGAACTTTAGATACTTCCGCGCGTCTCTGTGGCCTATCTGCCTGCTGCCTGCAGCCTTCCGTGGACACTTTACTTCATCCCTTCCTCTTGGGTCTGGTAGCCGCAATAGATCTCACATACGTCGTAGTGCACGAGGTGTCGCCCTCTGCCGTGTAACCTATACTATGATTAGTAGCAGAGAAAATATAAACTTTCTCTACCCTCTATCGCTTATTAGTGGGTAAACAATCTATTCTTACTAAAGCTTATTTTTCTATTTCATTTTAATTCAAATAAACTTTTGCAAGAATAATTACATTACACATTTCGTTATAAATACAAAAGGAATAGCGATAGTCAATTGTTTAAGAACTGGACGCTATATATTGGCCTTATAATTCCATACTGTTTCCATGACATCACGAGAAACAACTGAAAATCGATGGGACTAAAAGAATGACAAGGTATTAAACAAACCGAACCATTAATAACAGATATCCCAGAAACCGCCTCACGTTCTTATATTTACAGCTACAATTCAAAAGATAATAAACACATCATAAGACAGGTTGGAAACGTTGTCATTCTTTATCCATATATTTCTGGTATTCTCTCAGGAAACGTCCATTCACACTGGGGAGTTTAATATTCGAAACTGAGTGAATTTCTCGCCTGGAGTTCTCTTTTACTTCTTTCAGTGTATGCGGTTTGTTGTACACACCTTATTTTTAAGCTTCCACCATAAATAAAGTCACAAAAAGTAAAACCATGAGATCGTGTGGGCCATAATTACCCTATCTTCAAACATTTCCTGAATTAAATTTAACGACTCATAAGCTGTATGCGCAGTAGCAAAGGCTTCCTTGAAAAATTCTGACTGACATTCAAGTCGGTCAGCTGATCAAAAATGGTAAGTTATCTGCACCTCTCAGCAGTTATTGTTTGTTCAATAAATATAGGGCTTAGTATTCGATAGGCATTTACTGAATACCAATTTTCTGCATTTAACTTCCTGCTGGAAACTTCGTGATGTAACAACTAAATATATTATTTGCGACTGATTATTTCTGTGGTTACTGTATCACAATACCGTAACCATTGACGGAAAGATATAAATAATTTAAAGAAATAACGGTAAGATAAATAATTGCAATAAATAATTTCCGTATATTAAATATGTATAATGTTACAAGTTTGAGTAGAGATGGTTGTCCGAAAAGATGAAGGTAATTAGGAAGTCAGGTTAGCGCAAGTCATTAGTATCAGCCGAAGTAAGGAACGCATTAGCATAAGGATTCTGGAAATTCAGTTAGGTTATAAGTTTAGTACGTTTGCAGTCACGGTGGCCAATTCTGTAAATTAGAGAGGCAAAAGAAATTCTGAGAAAAGTGAAAGGCTCAGTTAGTAATAAAGCAAGAGACATGCATGAAGAGGGGTTAAGTATTGGTCCGGGAAAGATGTAAATTTGGAAGGGGAATAATATGTAAGCAGAGCTAAAATTCTCTTTCGTGCAATCGAAATCTGACAGTTATTCTGGTGCCGTTAGCTCATGTGATACTTTAAGCGCCTAGTGACGTACTTGTGTGAGTAAAACTTTGCGGCTGTTGTGAGAGGTCTCGCCGATAAACATTTTAGCGATTCACGGAGGTTACGCTACAAGGTCCTTTTAATGCGGAAACAGTTATTTAATATCGTAAAATTGATATTGCAGAAATTAGCAGGTATAATAAGTTCAGCTGTTGAAGTTTCAAGTGCTACAATTATTATTCATTTTCATTCTTTATCTTCAAACGCTTGGCAACTCACTTCAAATCTAAAGTATTATCACATTAAATTTCTTAATCAATTTAATTGGTGTTATCCTTTAACAATATGCCCGCAAATATCCTGAGAGAAAGGTCTCGTAGAGTACCACTGGAGCAATTGGAGCACGAGACAACAGAACGAGTAGGAGATCAGGGCAGCAGGATCAACAAAGATGCAGGTAAAGTAAACGACATCGAAAGTGTCGACCAACGTTACTGCTTAAAACTGTGGCACCATGTGGTATCACAAACATCCTGCTATAAAATGGCGCCTCATCGTGGTACAATAATCTTTTGCTGCAACCATAGTTGACCGAAATGTCGGTGCATTTTCAGCGTTTTGATCTAAGTGACATTTCCTAGGCATATTAACGTTACCATAACTAATAAATAAAACAAACACGAACTTGTTGACATCACTCAGAAATAAAATAAAATAAAAGACTTAAATATGACGGTTCCTTATTGGCTTAACATAATTTATCATTTCTATTGTAGTTGTGAACTGATAACATTCTTTGTTTGCGTTGCCAATACTGAATACTAATTGTTTATCCTAGCATGAGATTTAATCAGCAATCTGTATAACGCCATATTGCTATGAAGTTACGGTCGATTTACTTTATAAACCATTTACATTTAACATAGGATTGCAAATCCATTACAAATATACATGGAATGATTAATTATACATTTACACGATTAACACACGTTATTTCATGTCGAACATAATAGTGTAATAAACTACGCATGCATGATGCAGTTGTTGCTCTATCTGAGGCTTTGCTTTCTTCAAACTTGTTCCCAATGCTACGTTCATATGGTAAAGAATGTTATTACTTTCTCTTCTACATACAGTAAGTGAGGGAAGTACTGCATTCCATCCAAAATTTAATGTCTAGGTTTCACCGGAAATACATATTTTATGGTACCCTTATTAAAAAAATGTTAAAAAAAAGATCCGTGTGTGTGTGTCTGTCTGTGAACAGCATAACTCGAAAACTAAACGTGTATAAATACCAAAAGTGGTATTTAGGTTCAAAATCTTTCAAGGATTTTACACGAAGATTTTCAAGAAATCTCCCACCCCGTATTGCCCTTTACATGGAACATTTTTAAAAGTTTTGGATTTTCTATAAAATGGCTAACGATTTTGATTAAAGTATCATATATTCAAGATATAGGCATTGCAAGTATAAGGTATTTCTTGAATTTTCTAAGAATAGCCTTTTATGACTACTTGATTTGGAGAATTTATGTATAACCTTATATAACAGACAAACGTTAAGCAATAGACGAAAACATATGTAGCGGGAAATGGTTGGTCGACTTTTGCAGCGTGCTGTGGTAGTGTTCTTCTTCCTCGGCTAGTGATGCTCGTCGGTAGTTGAGTACTCCATTCCTACCTAATTGCTAAGTCTCTTTAATCTCAGGTTCTAGTGGGTGAGGCAAGTTAAAAAGTACACTGCAAATTTTCCCTTTATAAATGATGTTTATTTCCTTGTTCAAATAAATATGGGCGGCTAGCTTTTCCCATTTACTTTATCCCACCACTTGAATATTTATCAGGACCCTATCTATCTTCACACGCATCCCCACCCTTACATGCACCCACGTGAATCTGTAGCACCTTGCTTAGGCGTGACTTCTTGTTGCGCTGAACTGGTAATAACTAAGAGTGCTCCCTCGGCAAAATCTGGTCTTATATAGGGCGGCTTACCCACGCTGTCCTCTATGTTTGAAAATGTAGCGATGCTTCCCATTGGCCCTCAGGCCGCGTTACCCAAGCATGTATGAAAATATGAGGTTTCAGAACCTTGTGCTTAAGCGCCATTATGTAGCGTTGTACCACTCTGTGCCAGGCACGGTCGTTATGAGTTCCAGGAATTCCCATTCAAGTAGCTAGCGCGCCCGTTGCTTCCAAATAGCTCTGTAAAAAGTTACATGTTGAATGTTTTAACATTCAGTGAATTAAATTATTACTATACAGTTCTTATGTGTATGGTTCCCCTTTCATATGTACAATGTATAATATGTACATACTACACAAAAAGTGTAGATATCTTTAAAACACACAATTTATTTCAATACATATCTTTGTAGCATCAGCTATTTCCGAGATATCCGTTATTAATGGTCGATTTGTTCAATACCGTATCATTCCTTTTAAGTCCCACTGATTTTCAGTTGTTTCTCGCGATTGCATGGAAACAGTATGCAATTTGAAGACCAGTATATAGCGTCCAGTTTTTAAACATTTGATATCGCTGTTCTCTTTATAGCCATAAAGAAACGTGTAATGCAGCTATTTCTGCAAAGGTTTGTTTAGATTAAAATGAAGAAGGTAGAAAAATGAGCTTTAGTAAGAATAGACTGTATACCCACTAATAAACGACACAGTGTAGAGAAAGTCATCTGAATGTATGACATCAGAATATTATTTTTTTTAACTAAGACAGAAAGCAGATCAATACGTAGATGAAAAGCCACGAAATGGTACGAAATTTCTTCCTTTCATATGTGGCCATAATTTTCTATATTTTCGGTAAGCTTTATGGAAGCTTACCGAAAATCTACCCCTGTATAATCTACGACTATTTCAGGGGCTGTCGCTTTTCAAAAGGAAGGTTTTATTTTATAACAGGAACACTGAGGATAAAAATTCTGGTTGTTCTCCCACAATGAACGTTTTATAAGAATAACATAACTGCAGTTAAGTGAAGAAATAATTTGTCAGAACTTCACTTTCCACTTCGGAAAGTTTTTCTCGACAGCACAAGTCTGTCAGGGATTCATGTAGCTCTAGACACTCCACTAGGTGTCGCCACAGAAAAAGAGGTGCACAGCACAGTGAAAACTTTTTCTTTCTTCAATACCTTTTATTTTCTTTACTGGCCTGCTCATAACAATTAGAAGAAGTGTCAAAAAATTGGATACCAAGATTTCGCCGGTAATACTCGTACTGAGGTTCCCAAATAAAATAAAAATCTGATGTGTTACACTCACATGACTTTCTCTAATCTTGTACAAACTATTTTTACAAACGCTTATTCTCCACGTGCTTTATGTTAATCGAGATCTCGAGATGTTAATCTTATTGCTAATTTTCTTGTAGCTGCAAGGGGAATTGGTAGGTTTTAAGCGATAGTCAAATCTTTTAAGAGGTGGTTGCTCTGTGGAGTATTCCATTCTCTTTGCCTTACCAGGACAAAAAAACAAATAACGAATTTGAGAAAAAGTATAAGTATTGGAAAATTTAAGGGAATAACAAGCAATATCTCGAATATGACCCACTCAATAAAAAAATGTATATGACATAAATTGTGTATTTTAACGCGATCTATATTTTTTCTGTAGTACAATTTTGTCTATTTCTTACGGTTTACCAGTTATGCAAAAGTCGTTCACAATGAAGAATACTTTTGGAGACATTCCCAGAAAATTCGAGATATACATTTCATTTGTCATGAAAATATCTTAAACATATGATATTTTTGAGAAAATTAAAATTTTCTATAAATGTTCCATGTAATGGGTAATCTGGGTGGAGGGATTTTTTTTAAAACCTTCGTGTCGCATCTCTAAGATACTGAACCTGAATACCAAGTTTGGTGTTTATCCGACTGTTCGTTTCTGAGTAATGCTGTTCGCAGACACACACACATGAACATGCTTCCAAAAATGCTTTTTATGGATTCAGGGAGCCTCAAAACATGTATTTCCGGCGAAATCCCGGTGTCGAATTTTTGGGTGAAATACAATAATTTCCCTGCTTACTATATGTAGTAGAGAAAGTAAAAAGCATTTTAGAAAGCGTGTATGTGGACTCAAAAAAAAAGTTAAATCGGTTAAATAATAAACTTGGTATATAAGTTCAGTATCTTCCAAAGAAAGGTTTGCTTTGAAGATGTTTAAGAAAATCACGTCACCCTAACCCTTTGCATGGAAAGTTTTTCAAAATGTTTATATTCTCAAAATTGGCTCTAATGTTTTGATTAAAATACTGTATATTAAAGATTAGACTGTTAAATCTTTTTCATTCTGAAGCAATTTTGTATAATCTTCTATAACTGATAAACGTTAAGCAGTAGACGAAAACGTACTACACAAAAAAATTAGATCTCTTTAAAACACACAATTTATTCCAAATAACGTTTTATGAAATAAGTCATTTCCGAGATATCCGTTATTAAATTTTCGAGTTACTAGATACTTTTATCATTATTTTACAGTCCTGTCGATATTCAGTTGTTTCTCGCGTTTTAATGCAGATATTTCTGCAAAGGTTTATCTGAATTTGAATGAAGCAGATAGAGAAGTAAGCTTTCGTAGGAGTAGTTTATATAACTGCTATTAAACGATAGAGGGTAGAGAAAGTCATGTGAATGTAACACATCAGATATTTTTAAGGTGAACACCAGACGTGAATAATCGATCGCCAGTTCGCCATCAAGGTTAATTTTGAAGACCTTACTACTGGAACCACCATGTGTAACTGCTGGTAGCAATTATCTAATTTTACTTTCTCGTAAGTACTATTTCTATTTTTTAGACAAAATAGTATGCAATATGCATGCTTTCAATGTAATGAAGAATCTTGGAAGTAGAATATACTCGACCTCTCGTATTTCCAGACTCTTCTTGTTTTTCAATGATGATTTATTGTACTTGTATGGAAATATCGTATTATTGCCTTTGCACCTAACTGCCGAGAAGGAGGGGAAGTGCAGATTTTGGCATTTTAAGGTTTATGGACGAATGTAAAGTTTTGCAAACGCCAACTTTAAAGCACTATTGACTTTATTCTGACGAGAAAGGAAAAAAACGAGGATTTAGAGTAATCCAACAATGGACCTATTCCAAAGGAATACAAAGAAGTTGAGGATACATCCTTTGTGAAGCCAATTGCTTCGCTTTGTTAGGCAGATATTCAGAGTATGGTAGTCTCTTTAGGTCGTTGTGTAACGTAATCACAACAGACAAGGATTTCGATCTATATCGAGTTTATCGATGGATATTGACTTGAAACACGTTTCTACTGAGGCAGTATTTTTAACACTTAAATGATATCAGTCCAATTATATAATATATAAATTAATAACAGCCCGCCTAAAAGCAATATGTGTATGTAATAATATGTAAAATGTATGTAACAGCCATTATATTATGTTTATATTATTGTGTAAATGTATAATAATGTTATGTGAATGTATTAAGTAATTGAACAATGTAGGAGCTCTGAGAACAGAAGCAGAAAGTTGCTAACAATGAGGTAACATTGAGGCAATAATGAATTGGAAAGTTTAATAATGCTACTATTATTTTTGGAACAATAATGTAATATTTAAAACAGTTTATAAATAGCCAATCAAAAAACTAAAAAAAAAAGCTTAAGTTAAATAAAAGTATTCTATTGGAGTAAACTTAGCCAATCAGAGACTTGAAATATTGGAAATATACGAATTTAGGCGGTAGAAGCCAGACGCTAGAAGATAGTATACCCAACCGGACGCAGGAAGGCAGCGTTCCGAGAACTTCGACACGGTACATGTTAAGTGTGGGACATAGAACTTCATTACGGTGAGAACAAAATAAGGTTTGCGTATTAAAAGTGCAATTAATAAATAATCTCACAGCTCTACAATATGATATATCAGTGAAACGTTATTCAATCGTGTGAAAGATTAATAAAAAGGAGTGAAGTAAAAATAATAATTTATGTAAGCGTTCATTCTTTAACCACACCACCCCCTGCTAAAAGATACGTGTTTCTGCAAATTACTACTGACGCAGCCGAGGCATACATGTGTAATACTTAAATAAACATTAAAAATACAAAGTGATTTTTAAACATAGGGGCGAAGGACACCGGAAAAGTGAACTTGGGGCGAAGGCCATCGTAAACTTTGTATCGTACGTGGGGCTGCAACTACCTTAAGTTTGGTGCCCAAAGCGTGGTGCAAATAACGTAAAGATATTCTACTTTAAGTTTGGCTCCGATACGTGGTGCAACAACTATAACATAAACTACTTCACTACATGCCACAGATAGCTTTACGAGCAGGTAGAACTCTAGTATTGCGGCAGCTTTCATTATCAATCGCTTTATTATCATGACGCATTTCACTTCTCGTTTGTGCGTCAGATATTTTGGGGAAGCAAGACGAATCGCTTATGGTCGAGAAACAACTTTTCCATTAATCTTGTGGTTCACATTATTTCTGAACCTCCATTCGGCTTACTTTACCAATAATATACATGTTGGTAGGCGTATAGTTGCCCATAGCTTAAAGGGTGAACCTACAAGTTAAATTGAATAAACATTGTAGTAACACTCTTTCTTTGAGCACTTTTCTGTCGGAATTTCATTGTCTTCATGCTGTGATGTCTTTACTTAAAGCTACAGACAGTTTAAAAGAAACCGAACATATTTTTACCTTCCCTAACAGGTACGTAAGATGTTCGATCCCAACCAAGATTTTAATACTGAGATTTCACCGAAAATACGTGTTTTGAGACCCCTTGAAAGAAAAAGGCATTTCGAAGAACGTGTGTGTTGGGGGATGTAAATCTGTAAACAGCATAACTAAAACACGAGAAGTCGGAATTGGTACTTAAATTCGGCATATTCCAAAGTTGTGACACGAAGATATTAAGAAAATCCTCAATTCCAAACTAGTCCTTACATGAAAAAGTTTTCGAAATTAATTTTCTCAAAACTGTCTCTAAATATTTTTATTAGCTCATATTTGGAATTCCCTGTCTGAAGACATAAGGAACTACCGGAGCTTTATACAGTTAAGGCAGAAAATTAGAGCATACATTTATAGTTAAACCTAACCTGTGAAGTTTGTTCACTTTTTAATCATGTGACTGTTTCCTGTTTTTTTGTTCGCCGGGTCATATTGCTTACTTTGTAGTTATTGGCTAACATTTTCGCTTTTCATTGAGTTCCTAACTTTCTCTCTCCCAGGTTCTAGTTAAAAATCTTAATCTAAGCTATATCACGTAGTACTTCTATGGCTATAATCCCTTTACTTGGTGTAGATGGTATGCTCTTGTAGCCTTGAAAGGCATCGCAAAATTCCGAGCACATTGTCCATAAACCTTGGGTATGACTTTCTCGCCTTTGTGTTTCAATGTCGCCTGTCCACAGATCTTTCTCCCATACAAGTTACAATATTATCTAATAGCATCTTTCCTATATGAGTTAAAATACTGAATACAACATTTTGTATCTTCATTAATGCCATAGCGTGGTTACAATCACTTCGTTATATTCCATCGTTTATATTACAATAGAATTAGTTTATATCTGGCTATCCTATTTTAAACAAATACCAGACCGGGTTGGACCTTATCCTCTGCTGCTATAATGTTAAATATCTTGTAAGATTAATTTATTATTGCCATTATTTTATGTGCTAGCAACGAGTATTACAAATTTAAATATAAAATTATTTAGAGTAGGTAATTGTTTTTATCTTTACGAATATTCTGCTCAAAAGAATTTTAGTTATACTTTCTTTTTGGTTTCTTCATTTTAATATCTTTGTTGGACCTTTGTATTTGTTTTTTATCATGTTTTGTTGTATTTTATTCATCTTTGTTACAACCTCATATATTTTTTTATCATGTTGTAATGTTTGCCTGGTAGAATGAGTTGTTTGTTGCACACACCTTATTTTTAAAGTTTCCCCATGGATAAAAAAAAATTACACACTTAAATCAGGGATCGTGAGGGCCATAATTATTTACTAATTACAGTATACTAATTACACTAATTTCTTGCAATAAACTCATTGACTCATCAGCTGAATGCGCAGTAGCAAACTCTTATTGTAAGCTCCAGATTGGCATTCAACATCAGTCAGCAGTTTAAATAATGGTGTAAGTCATTTCTATACCCCTCTGCATTTATTATTTCTTTATAAAATATAAGTCTTATTACTTTGTATTTACTGTACACCAAATTTCCTGTCATCAAAGGGAATCTCGTGTGTAAAATCGAGTTCCACCGTACGCCAATATCCATAATTTTACACGTAACATAGCCATATAAATTGAGGCAGTATTTTTAACACTTAAATAATTACAATCTAATTATATAATATGTAAATTCAATAGCAACCCACCTTGAAATATGTGTATGTAATAATTTGTAAAATGTATGCAACAGTCACTGAATATGCTTATATTATTGTATACATGTTCAATAACGTTATGTGAATGTAGTACGTAATTTAATAATGTAGGAGCTGTGAGAAATAGGTCAAAATTTGCTAACAATGAGGTAACCTTGAGGCAATAATGAGTTTGAGAGTTTAAATGTTACTTGTGATTCTTGGAAGCAATAATGTAGTTTTAGTGACAGTTTATAAAAATAGCGGCGGCGCCGTGGCCGAGTGGTTAGACCGCTCGCCTCCCACCGAGGCGGCCCGGGTTCGATCCCAGGGACCTGCATGTGGGATTTGTGGTGGACTGTCTGGGCGGGTTTTCTCCGGGTTCTCCGGTTTCCCCCGCCATTCATTCCACCAACTGCTCCATCATCACTCTTCCTTTCATCCATTTCACCTACTTCCTTCATCCCATACCAGGCATCGGGCTGATCACCCATCCTGGATGCTCTGTCTGATCCATTAGTGTCTGCTCCTCGACGGGCCTCTGACCCCAGGCACCCGCTTGTAAGTCCTGGGGGGTGTAAGTCCTACATAAGAGGAGGGTAAACAGATAATGAATGAATGAATTATAAAAATAGCCAATCAACATCCAGAAAAATCTTTATTTAAAAGAAGGTATTCTATTGGATTAGGAATAGAAATCAGAGACTTGAAATACAGAAATTTACAAGTTTAGGCGGTTGAAATCAATTCAGTTGCCTGCAGACAGTGATCGGATGCGCGATGCGTTCTTGAGAGTTTTAATACGTATTCGTGTGAGACGAAAAATAAGTTTACGTATTAAAAAGTGTAATTAATTAATAAAAAGAATCTCACAGCTCTCTATATCAATGAAGTGTTATTTAAATCGTGTCAAGCATTAATAAAAGGAGTGAAGTAAAATTATAATCTGTGCAAGCCTACATTCTTAGTCGCACCACGCTAAGAGGAACGTGTACTGACGCAGCCGAGGCAAACATAAATATTTAATACTTAAAGAAACAGTCAAATTACAAAGTTAATATTTTTTAAACTTGGTGCAAAGGCCACCTGAAAGCACATTTGGGGCGAAGGCTACGAAAATCGGGTACCATATGTGCGGTTGCAACTACTACAATTCGGCTCCCCAACAGTTGAAATTAATACAACTCCTTCAATATAAACAACTTCAAATTGACGCCCAAAGCTTGTTGCAAACAACAAACCATCTTCCTCAAATTGGCTTCCAAAACGTGGGGCTAATAAAAGATACTATCTACTTCAAATAACGTATCAAACCATCATCTTTTCAAAATGGAAGCATGTTTCTCAGGGAAGAATGTTAAGTGTAGATCAATTACCCTTATCATTTCGCCAAATTCAGTTAAAGAAATTTACCCGAACCTGATGACCACATGAAAAATCAGCGCCAACTCAGGATCGGACCAAGGTCTACCGCCCCGATCGCTGCATCCCTCACCTCTGCCCACTACAGGACTCATTGGTGCGGGGCAGTACTGGAGAGTGGGATGTGTTCAGCGCACCGATACCTCCCGGTCTTACCAGACCTCCCAACGGGGGAAAAATCCCCACGCCAGTACCGGGGATCGAAACCGGATCCCCCGAGCCAGCGGCACGCGCACTATCACATCGCTATGGGAAAGGTCAACAAACTCCTATACACTGTAGCAACTAAAATAAAACATCAAGCGAGAAATTCACTCAATTTCGGTTATTGAACTCTGAGAAAACGTGTGGACAGAGGACATGTCCAACATTTCCTATAATAAGTTATGTACTTATTATCACTGTAATTGTAACAATGAGAATGTGAGTCAGTTGCGGGGATATTATACTTTTTCGGCGGGATTCCGAGCTTTGGCGGCCTTCGCGCGAGCAGCCGTGGGGTAACCACAATGTGAAGGAAAAGCACTGTATTGAAGAGCAATTTCCTAGTACAGCTATTATGTTATGTACGGGCTGCGCAGTAAGTTGGCAGATATCTTGTCAACACATGTACTAAATATTTATATGGAATCGCTGCACATGCATCTGTTGTACTAACTCGTCGTTTACATAAACCAATCAATGATGCACTGGTGTGTTAGCTTTAATCCTTTACGGCACCTAGCACAAGTACTGCCCATGTGTTTCTTCAAATATCGTAGATTGGATCGTCAATTTGAAGTAGGTTGTATTGAAGGAGTTGTATTATATTTCAACTGTTGGGGAGCCGAACTTGTAGTAGTTGCAACCGCACGTATAGTAAACAGTTTCTGGTAGCCCTCGCCCCAAATGTACTTTCAGGTGGCCTTTACCCCAAGTTTAAAAAAAATATTAACTTTGTAATTTAACTGTTTCTTTAAATATTATATATTTATGTTTGCCTCGGCTGCGTCAGTATTATTGTTAGAGACATAGATGTCTTAGCAGGGTTGTGGTGCGACAAGAATGTAGGCTTACGCAGATTATAATTTTACTTCACTCCTTTTATTAACATTTGATACGATTTAAATAACACTTCACTGATATAGAGAGCTGTGGGATTCTTTTTATTAATTAATTACACTTTTTAACACGTAAGCTTATTTTTCGACTCACACGAATACGTATTAAATCTCTCGAGGACACATCTCGCATCCGGTTACAAACACTGTCTGCAGGCAACTGAACTGATTTCAACCGCCTAAACTTGTAAATTTCTATATTTCAAGTCTCTGATTGGCTATTCCTAATCCAATAGAATACCTTCATTTAACTAAAGATTTTTCTGGTTGTTGATTGGCTATTTTATAAACTGTCACAAAAATTACATTATTGCTTCCAAGAATCACAAGTAGTATTGCTAAAGTTTTAAATTTATTATTGCCTAAAGGTTACCTCATTGTTACTTCATTGTTATCAAATTTTAACCTATTATTCTCACAGCTCCTACATTATTAAATTACGAAATATATTCACATAATATTATTATACTTTGATACAATAATACAAGCATATGCAATGACTGTTATATACATTTTACAAATTATTACATACACATATTGCTTCAAGGTGGGCTGTTATTGAATTTACATATTATATAATTAGACTGAAATCATTTAAGTGTTAAAAATTCTGCCTCAAGTGCAGCGTTCACAGTTATTGCGTGCTGGGCCCTTATATATTATTTCCCTTTCCTAAGTGAAGACGTGCACATTAACACCGAATGAAACAGTGAACGACTCAGCATACAATAAGGAAAGAAGCAAGGTTAAGTACACAAAGAATAGCTATAATTCTTGCAGTGTTGTATAAGTGTATTAAATTCTGAAAACACTCTTTGAATACACTTGCAATTCACAAAGTAAATCTATTTGAAAAGTTTTTGTCTTCTTCTTGCGCATTCTATAATGATTTAAATTATTTAAGTGTTTGTTACAATTTAATCGAAAATAACTCGCTCGAATCCTAACGGTTCACTGTTTACCATACGCATGATACAGAAATTTTTAAAGTTGCTTACAAAAGTATTGAAAAAAATTAGATTAGGCCGAAAAAGCGTGTGTTTGCGCCGCTACCCCTCGCGTTGGGCAAAAGCTGCTGATGTGATCGTTGGTAAATCAACCGGCCAGGTCTCCTTTTCGTACCCGGTACCCAGGTGACCCGCAGAGGAGCCAACCACGTGACTTGATGTCATCCACTTGAACGCCACCTGGACGGCCGGGGGGAGAAGCCGCCAACTAACGTTCCTAAGACGAGTCTTCCAACAGTCTCAGTGGATACTTTTTACTGGCAACTCATACGACGATAATTATAGTGATGACTATCGTATGAAACCATTACAATAATGAAGCAAATGTAGAACTTAAAGGACTAGCCAAGAATGGCACAGATACTGCAATATTCTGTGTGTTATGATCAGTCAGAGAGGTTTTAGTAAGTAAAAAGTGAAATTCTGTTGCCGCACTGAGTATAGGTGGCGTCAGCTACTGTGTGGATACCCTTTGTTCGCTTCCCGACAGCCGGTATCATGATAACTGTTCCATTTGTTCCCTGCATAATATTCACCAGTGGAGAACTGCAGCAAAATGCCTATAGCAAAGAGGACCTTATATATAGGAATTAGCATCATTCGTGGCGGAAAGTGGCAGAAAACACTTTAGCACTAATGGCGAAACCATTAGATGTAACATGGAGCTCAAAAGACGTTTAAACAGATGTTAAACAACAATTTACATAATTCAATAAAACACGAGGAACATGTGACATTAGAAAGGAACATTGAGGAAAATAGACCTTCAACATCCTCAGCCCCAAACTACAGATCACAATGTTTCGGTGATCTGTGTCATACACCAATAAGAGTGGGTATTGCTTTAAAATTGTACAACTTTTGAAATGCTTATTTTGTAGCTTTCATAAACTAATTGCACATTATCGATAGCTAAACATGCATTGCTCTCTTTCTTCTAATACTACTCCTTAATCCTAATTTATCTACTTTCGAGCAGGGTGTAGTGCCTTCAATTGTTCATCATATCTGTTTACAGAGAACACTTCCACCTTTTCTCGCCACCAACCCTCGATAGCTTCCTAACTTGTTGGTTTACTAACTAAAACCCTCTTCCTGATTGTGATCTTTTTTTAAAGTAATGATTTTTTATATAAGAGGCATATGTCACAAAGATATGAACTACAAAAGAAACTCAAACAACAGACATTGGCATAACAGTAGTCCCAGAAACAAAAAAGGAACTAAAATAATAGTTGGAGTTAAACGATTATAGTAGAATACCGATACCGCGAAATAAGAGAGAAACAGCGGAATTGCAATACTTATAAAGAAAGCATGGAAAAGAAAACTAAGAATATATTAATTTATCAATGAATGCATAATAAAATTGGGATATAAAACCCCTAGGGCACCATGACGATAACAGATATTATGCTATGTAAAAAGAAAGAATAGATAATACAAAAGAATTTTATGGTAAGCTGCAAAACTGGGCAAAACAAATAAAAACGAGTAAATAATCATATCGTGAGATTTAAATACAAGAGCTTGAAACATATCAATTGCGAAAATTATGGGAACAAATTTAGAAACACACAGTCAATACTCATGAAAACGTTTTAAATAAATTTGTTTCATGTAATAGCATGAGTTAACAAATACATTTTTTCGTCACAAAGACATCCACAAATATACATGAAGTGATAGAGCCAGCCGCACTAGATTAGTGGAAAGATAGATGGAAGACCCATCCAAGTTGGTGAAAAATACACAAGTGGATAATGTGAGTACGGAAAGTTTTCTACTAATTAAAAAAAATATCAATTCCATCTAGATGGAAAGAAATTCTGTCATATATTAATAACAGAGGTATGTAAAATGAATTAAATATATTTCAAATAATATATGGTGCAATAAAAATAACTTTTAAAAATTGTAATAGAGCAACTATGTTGAAATTTTATAAAGTGATAGCTATTCTAACATTGATTTATGGGTGTAAGAGTTGGGTGCTGACCGCCTCACAACACCATGTCTTAGCATAGAGGTTATACTGGTGTCCGAGTGGAGCGTTGCATATGCACGTAAAGAAGTAAAGGAAATGGGAGGAAGAAAAGAAACAGGCCTAAGCTAGAAAAAATTAGTTTGCCAATGATATTCGTACGAAGGTGCACTGACTTTTCTTTGTTTATGAACCATCAAATTTAGACAGACTTAAATTATGTCACTGACCCTGTCCTGCGTTCTTTGAAGCAATTCATCTTTCATAATTTTTTTATAAATTGTATTTAATTTTGTGAAGGGAATTAAAGTGTATACAATTACTGACAGAGAGGATATCGTGTGATGGAGACCCATATTTTACACGTATTCTGGAGAGTGGTACAGACATTCAAGAAATAAACGCAAGACTTATTTTAACTATTGTGTGTTTAATTTTAACCTAGCTTTATTTTGGTGTCTATTATTATTATTATTATTATTATTATTATTATTATTATTATTATTATTATTTGAGTAATACACCTTTTATTGAATTGTAAATACGAGACAATTCCACGTGATATTTGTTTATGTATTTCTCAAGCTGATAAGAACAAGAGCCTAACGCGGAGGGTTACAATACGTTTTGTGTACTTCAAGTCCAGTTCTAAGGTTGCTGTTTAGGCTGAGATATATGGAATTTTAGCCTATGTTATGTATATTTTTACTTTTCTAGTTAGACGGGCGGAGATAAACATCTGCTCAGATAACCTGGTAGTCTTGAAAGACTAGCGGTCAACATTGCATCCAAATTGGTGCGGCAATGCGAAATGATGTTGGAAATACTCTGTGCAGCTTTCCGGTTATCCTGTTTGGGTTCCTGGTCATTCTGGTATTCGAAGAAATGAGATGGCAGACACGCTTGCCTAGAGGAGCGCGGGACTTGATTTAATAGGACCCGCATCCTTCTGTGGTGTGTCTCCAACAAGTGTTAAGTGTAAAATAACCCAGCTTATTGTGAGAGCTAATCTTGTGATCTGGAGTAAACAAATTATCACCAGGTAAGCCCATGATTTCATTTCTGAACCTGGCGGTAAACTGAGTTTCTCCTGAACTTAGGCAGATCTAAGCTCAGAGGAGATTTTGGCTGTCTTACTGGCAAGAACACTTTGCGTAGACATTTATACATAATGAGACTCCTTTATGTAAGAAATGGAGTAAATGCAAAACCTACCAGCATATACTATGCGTAGATATTTATCCCTAAGCTCCTTTTTCTTGGAACCTGAGGGTATGAGAGGGACAGATATCAGGGACGTGGTGTGTTTTATCCGGACTATTTAACTTGATTAAATGCTGAGATCAAGAGGCAAAAAGGGCTCCAAGAGCCTACGTGCAGACTTCCACTGAGGTCACTCACAGTTTCATCATCATCAACGTTAGGTTGATTACAATTGTGTATTGTGACGACAGATAAGATTTTCTCTTCCGCTTTTACTGAGAACTTTGGTTCATGTATCTAAGAAAATTGGACAATCTGTAGAATTAGAATTTACCTCTGTTATAAAGCCGTACACATAAATAACAAATGCTTGTAGCTCAGAAGGAGGAATGTTTCCACAAAGACTCGCTGAGCGACGCTGTCAGCTTCCGAAACATTTAAACCACCGAACAGTGTTGTGGGGAAATACATTTCCGTGGTCAAGACTGCAAGATTTATGAGGATTAAAGGAGCTACAGGCTTCTAGCAGAAAATCGTGTTAGTACAGAAAAGCTTAAAATTCTCAGCAGCTTTAATTTCAAGTTAACATTTCAGTGATCCAGCGCAAAATTATTTTCGTAGTTTGGGGAATCCAGTCATGAAATGATATTAACGAAACGTTTCTGTGTAATTCACGTAAAATATTATTTAATGATCAAACTCTAATGTTCTTTCAGCACTTCAACTCTTTAAATTATATTTTTAAGTTACAATATAACATTTGTTGCATTTACATGCCTTTCTTCACCTATTCTTCTACACACCATTCAACCAATAGCTAATTATTCTAACTACGTCATGTTAAAGGTTTGCAGAATGCTTATATTGCACATTTCGTTATAGTTAGAGGGGTACGGTAGACTGAGTGATAGTGTTTTAAAAGTAGGACGTTGTGTAATGGGTTTGAAATTGCATGTTCCTTCAATGATCACGAGAAAAAAAGCAACTGCAACTAGCACTTGAAAAACTGTAACTTATTCGAAAATTCACATAATAAAAAATACCTTGCAAATGGTTAATGACAAAACATTGATTAAACATCTTTGTGTCGCGTCCTTTAAAGAGCTTTAGTGCTATGCTGTTTAGACACACACGCACACGCACACACACACACACACAGCCTTTTTCTAAAAATACTTTTTTTGTTCAGGGGGCCTAAAAAGATGTATTTCCGGTGAAATCTCTACATTTAATTTTTGGGTGGAAAACATTTCCTTCTCTTATCTGTAGGTGGCCCAGGCAGTAATGAATAGTCGGATAAATATAAAACTTGACATTTAAGTTCACATGTTCCAAGAAAATCAAGAACATTGCCCTACCGCAAACTACCCAGTACTTGGAAAATGCTTCGAAATTTTGTATTCTCTCAAGGATTACTAAACATTTTAACTGAAACACTATATATTAAGACAATATATACGACAAATAAAATGTATACCTATTTTGAACTTTCTAGGAATAGTCTATAAGGTCATCTTCATTTGGAAGGTATTTTGTATAATTGGTAAACGTTAAAGGATGGAGAAGAACGTAGAATGTAGATTTCTTTTAAACCAACAATTTATTTTCAATAACTTTTTTATGGCACCAAAAATTTTCGAGATATTCCTTATTGCTGGTTATAAATTTTCAATGCTTTACATTTTTTTAAAGCGCTCTCGCTGTTCAGTCGTTTCTCGCGATGTTATGGAAACAGCATGGACGCATATGGCGTCCCACCTTTAAACTTCCGACTATCGATTCGGCTTGTTCCATTCCCCCTGTACCTACAACGAAATGTATGATGTTACAGTTCCTGCAAAGGTTTAACTCGATTAACATGAACGATAAGGAAAAATAAGAACTTATAAGAATTATTTGTGAAAGTATGCAAAAGTAACCAATAGTGAGCAGAAAATTATGTTAATTGTAACATCACATTTTTTATTCAATAATCTTAAAATCTGTACCTCCGTCGAGCTTGCATACAATTTATGGGTGTAATAAAATACCTACTTCTCTTCTTACAGATGAAAATAGTAGAGAAAGTAGAAATGGACGCGGCTAGTTCTGTAAAATATTTATTCGAAGGCATTGCCTCAAAAGTTGCAAAATAAATGGTACACCCACCCGGAAATGGAAGTAAAAGAATTACGAAGTACCTGAGCTGTTAATTAAGATATTAATTTCAATTTTTAGTATTAGGATAAATAGGTGTTCCAAAAAATTTCGATGCTGAGCACACTTAATTTGAAACTATATTCTCTGTGTTTGTAGTAATTTTCAGCGTAGCAGATTACCAGACTGCTCTAGCTTTAAAAACTCAAGAAAATATATTATTCTCTCTTCGGACGGTCAGAAAAATGTCAGCAGATTATAGATTATCCACATTACTATAGTTAAGCAATAAGAGCATTGAAAAAAAATGAAGTTTAAATAATTTGGAATGTATTTTTTTAGTTCACGAGAGTTCTAGATGTTAAGTGCGTCTTATGTAGTGGTTGTAAAGCTAAGGGTAAAATTGAAAATGATAGTGTATATAAATGTGATTGAAAGTATTTGTTCAAAACTCTGGCAAATCAAATTATGGGTATACGGAATAGAATTCAGACAATAATTATATTAAATACCCAACGTTGTATAAAGTGTAATTTATTGGATTCTCAAGTTTGAACTGAAACGCTAACTTAAGTCGCGATTTCATCATCATTGTGTAAATACATTCAATATACACTACGTGATCAAAAGTATCCGAACACCTCGCTGAAAATGACGTACAAGTTCGTGGCGCCCTGCATCGGTAGTGCTGGAAGTCAATAAGGTGTTGGCCCACTCTTAGCCTTGATGACAGTGTTCACTCTCGCAGGCATACTTTCAATCAGGTGCTGGAAAGTTCCCTGGGGAATGGCAGCCCATTCTTCATGGAGCGCGGAACTGAGGAGAGGTATCGATGTAGGTCGGTGAGGCCTGGCACGAAGTCGGCGTTCCAAAACATCCCAAAGGTGTTCTATAGGATTCAAGTCAGGACTCTGTGCAGGCCAGTCCATTACAGGGATGTTATTGCCATGTAGCCACTCCGCCACAGCCCGTGCACTATGAACAGGTGCTCGATCGTGTTGAAAGATGCAATCGCCATCCCCAAATTGCTCTTCTGCAGTGGGAAGCAAGAAGGTGCTTAAAATATCAATGTAGGTCTGCACTGTGATCGTGCCAGGCAAAACAATAAGGGGTGTAAGCCCCCTCCAGGAAAAACACGACCACACCATAACACCACCACCTCCGAATTTCAGTGTTGGCACTACACACGCTGGCAGATGACGTTCACCGGGCATTCGCCATACCTACACCCTGCCATCGGATCGCCATATTGTGTACCGTGATTCGTCACTCCACACAACGTTTTGCCACTGTTCAATCGTGTAATGTTGACGCTCCTTACACCAAGCGAGGCGTCGTTTGGCATTTTCCTTCGTCTTTGTGGCTTATGAGCAGCCGCTCGACCATGGAATCCAAATTTCCTACCTCACGCCTAACTTGTCATAGTACTTGGAGTGGATCCTGATGGAGTTTGAAAATCCTGTGTGATGGTCTGGATAGATGTCTGCCTATTACTCTTTACGACCTCTTTAGATGTCGGCGGTCTCTGTTAGTCAACAGACGAGGTCGGCCTGTACGCTTTTGTGCTGTACATGTCCCTTCATGTTTCCACTTCACTATCACATCAGAAACAGTGCACCTAGGGATGTTTAGGAGTGTGGAAATCTCGCGTACAGACTTCTGAGACAAGTGACACCCAGTCACCTGACCGCGTTCGAAGTACGTGAGTTCCACGGAGCGTCCCATTCTGCTGTTTCACGATGTCTAATGACTACTGAGGTGGTTGATAATGAGTACCAGGCAGTAGGTGGTAGCACAATGCACCCAATGTATGTTTGTGGGGTGTATATTGCATTTATTATCGTAAATGTGTAAATTATATGATTCAATACGATAAATACATGCGCTGACTTACACGTTGCCATTTTGTTTGTACGGACCTATCACATTTTATTCCTTCTTTTACTTACTATATATAGCAACTCGTTTCTAAAGGGGGGTGGCGCTGTGCAATGCGTCGTTATAACCTTTTACATTTCATTGACATCATACTTGGATTTCATTAGCTAGATCTTTGCCTCACATTTCAAGTTTGTGTGTTTCATTTGGATTGCGTATCAAAAAGCTACGAAAACTCCTCTTTATCTTCTTTACTGGATGGATGGATGGATGGATGGATGGATGGATGGATGGATGGATGGATGGATAAGGTATCTTAGGTATCTTTATTGATTTCAAACTATTGAAGTTATTATACAAGCATTAAGTGCATGGCTTATTGGCCGCACATGCATATTTAAGATAAAAGGTATGGAGACGAAATAAATAACACAAAGAGAAACAAAACAGAAAAAAGAAGAAAAAGGAATGTAGAAATAAACTACCTTTGACTAACTGAACAAATTTTACCTTGTTTCGCACACTTTAGCCAAGACGTTGCCCATGTTTTCCCAGTTCCCTGGTCAGCCAAAAGATCCCAAAATGCCAACCTCTTTTTTGATGAACTTAAGAATTTTTCTTTGAGTTTAATTGTTGGCTGGTTCTCCCAATGAGCGCATTCCGCCAAAATATGTACCCAGTCATCCAAATCATAGAGTGGGCAGATTCTCCTGCCAGAATCGTCAGTCAGTTTCTGTGCCCTCCAGCTCCCCAGTCTAAACCATGCCATTCCTGATCTTTCCTTTCTTCCTAAGTTTAGTATATACGCCTCTTTATCCAAATTCAATTTGATTTCATTTGCTAGACTTAGAGAAGGTTTAGGTTTACAATTTGATTCTATTTCCTGTTGATTGACATCTCTTAGTCTTCTTTTGATACCTTTCCATATGTTTTTGCCATTTGTTTCAGCTGTTTGCCATACTGACCTCATTGCTCTTTTTTTACTAAGTACACTGGGGTAGTACAGTGTTTTCGTTTCCGGCTTTCGTACTGAGGGTCCGGGTGTTTGATTCTCGCCTCGATTTTAAGTCGGCCCTATCCATACCTTCACCTCTGACTTGCTCATGTGAAGTATCCCCAATACCCAAGGTGGTTCTGAGTCCGGTAAAGCTTTAGGTCCTCTCATTTCACCGCCATCCTCATCAGCCTACCATCGGAGGGAACGGATTCCGCCCGCTGGGTGCCTCCACCTCAGAAATGGGGTCCAGTGATCCCTTGGTGCAATGAGGTAACACCCGAAGGTCATAGACCAGATGGAGATGTCTAATGACTACTGACGTCGCAGATAATGAGTACCAGGTGGTAGGTGGCAGCACAACGCACCCAAGATGAAAAACGTATGCTTGTGGGGTTGTCCGGATGCTATTGATCACAAGTATATGTTCATAACAAATAATATGCATGTCCTGAATTTTCTTGAAATGGCCTGTGATGCCCTCTTCATTCTGAATGACATTTGTATGACTGGTAAGGCATAAGAGATATAGAAAGTCTTACTGTGCAAAAATATGTCTCTTATTTGAAAATAACTTATGTTAAAATAATGAAACTTTTGTATCAATCATTTCTGAGATATTGTTTGTTATTGATTTGTATTTGTAAATATGTATACTTTTTTCAAGTGTTAAGTCACTATCCGTTTTTTTTTTCTTACGGTTATGCAAAGAGCATGGAATTTCAAGGGTATCCGCGATCCGCTTTTTAACAAATTAACTCCGTCTTATATCCACAACTAAATTTATAAATAAAGCTTATTTGGATTATCAGGAAGAAGATAGAAGAATAAGTCTTTGTAAGAATAGTATATAGAAGAGTGAGTAGAGAAAGTCATATGAATGGAGTACATCAGTATTTTTCTTATTTTTACTTGGGCTATAACATGTTTAGAATATGAGGGTTTTATAAATGCTCTCGTATACAGATATACTTTTATTTTCTTAGGTGTCTCAGTATTTTTCGGAATCCAATACACAGATGTGTGTTATTTTCTTTAAGAAATAGTCATATGTATCTTCCAGGAAGCATACGAGGGGAAAGGAAGCTAGCTATATAGCGTGCATTTGAGAGACACAGATGCAGAATGCAAATGAAGGAATAAAATCTGGATCCATAATACGCAATGCGTCTTTTCTTGCTATACTTTGCACTCTTTACATTAGTAGGAAAAAGATGGTGCAATTTTCCTTGCTTCAAAGACACTCTTGCCATTACTTGCCAATCAGCGCAGCACAAAAAAAAACTGCATGTGTGTATAAAGAGGAAATCTTCCAAGCTTCGCCTGGCTTAAGAGAAGACATGAGAACAAAAGAAGACACGGAAAGCGATCAAAGAAGACGTAGATTCCTTTAGATGTTGATTGAAATCTGTTCAGCTTACGAGTGATGGAACTGATTTTTTCCTTTTTATTTCCATTCCTCCCCTCTTTTTTGCAGCGCTCGTTCCTTATCTCTATTTTGTTTTTAGGTCTCATTCTCTCCTCCTGCCGCCGTTACTGCAGAGGACTGCGGCGGCCGAAAAAGTGATTCATCTTGGTTTCTTTCGCCACTGCTCGATGTCCAGCTGGGATTCTGGCGGTGTCTTATTGAGAATCATACATCACACATCAGCTGGCCGGACATGCCTGAGGAAAGGGAGACCAGTTCAAATATAGTATCGTGTAAAATAGATGGGCAAGCCGAGAACACCATCTGCTCTCAAAAAGGATCTAAAAAACAGTTGGTATCAATTCAGCAACTAAGTGAAATATCCTCAACTCAGAATTAAACTGGAAACTATCCTTCTTCATAAAATGTACAACTATAACATGGATTATGTTTTAGACCTGTTTCGAGGCTGTTCTGCTTTTCTAATTGCTCTTTCCACTTCATGCAGGGTCATGCAATGTCTTGTCGTCCCATACCTTTATAAAACAGTGCTTTTCGTGGTAATCTGGAAGGTTCCATCTTTGAACGTGCGCTTTCCACTTGCGCTGATATCGTACCTTCCACACTCAGTCTCCCAGAGCGGGGATGTAGCTTTCCATTCACGTAAAAACTACACACACTAATCATAAGGCTAAGACAAGAATTAACCTCCGAGTCTAAAAGCTGACAAATCAGATCATACAATGGAGTTAATAAAAGAATAATATTTTTAAAAATCGGAACTTGAAAAGGCTATCTATAACAAAACGTAACTTCTGTTTTTATATATAAAATATTGAAAATATGATTTATCGATAGGTCTCATAGAAATACATAAATCCATGAGTTTTAATGTAATAAATAACAGCGATTTGGGAAACGAATATTAATAAGAGAAGTTATCTATGTATGTGACGGAATCTACAAACTTTAGAGGACAGTGTTAAATATGCAGGATTCGTGACCTATTATCTCAAAATACTTAAGATGTTGTGACTTTGTTCACTATTGTTTCACTTTTCCTGGAGTGTAACGGCGCAAACACATACAAAGCAGTGTGTTCTTTGCTTCCAGTTCACTCGATGGGGCGTCGAGCACAAGATACCTCTATTCCGAGCACTTACTTTACGTCACAAATATCATCGTAACCTCACTCGGAGAACGCACTGAATAACCAGCACTTTGTCCATCAAGAACAACTCACTATCTCACTTGTTTACTCGCTCACTACAACGCTCACTTATACAGGGTGTGTCATAATGAATAGCGCAAAAAGAAATGGTTGGAAGTATACGATAGTAGAAGCAAAAGCGTTCCAGTAAACATTGGTCCGCAAACGAGCATGTGCGAGATAAATGCAAATATGTTGATTTGGGAGAAGCCGCTACTGACTTCATTAAGCGATGTCATCCTAATTAGTACAAATTAAGTTGAAAAGCAGACTTTCTTTAATAATTGCATTCTAACTTGCCTCCAAATTCATCATAGTTTAACTTAACAAGGAATATAATTCTACTTTAGTATGTTTACATGTTGTTAATACTGTACAATCTTCCCTGATAAAGTAGGTGTTCAAAGTAGGTCGTCCTTGCATCTGGATGTAATACTGCACTTGTCTCTGCAGTGAGTTTCGGATTCTTTTAAACGCTCCCGGATAATCTCGAAATTCCTGACAAGCACGCACAATTCTCTGCTCAAGTACTTCAACGGTATCAACGTGAGTAATTTACTCTACACTCTTGAGGTAGCCCCAAACAGAAAAATCCAAAGCATTCAGATCAGGTGATCGTGGAGGCAAGGTAAGACCCTCCTCGACCTTTCCATCTTGTATCACACTTCCACGTTAGCAGCAAAATGTGTCGGTGCCCCATCATGCATCTACCACATACTCCGACGTTGCTGAAGGGGAACATCCTTAAGCAATTCACGTCAGTGGTGGCTCATAACCATACATTCGCAATAATAAATCTCGCACACGGTTTTTTTGCGGATGGCCCATGTTTATCGTATACTTCCAACAGTTTCAATTTGCGCTATTAATTATGATACACTCTGTATATATCCGCTGGAGTTTTCGAGGGAGTTATAGAATGCTCGCAGGGCAAGGAGCAAGAAGCTTCCAGAATAATCCCGTTATCTCCGATAGCGTTTCTGAAGTTTACGCTGGTGAGAGAACTGATTCTCTCCTTATTTCTACCTATCTCTTCACCTGGCCAGTCGATCGATCGGTTGGTCGAAGCCTTAATTACGTCATAAAAATACCTAAAAATTTTACATTATTAAAATAGGAAAGCAATGTATAACTGTATAAGCGAGAAATAATACGAACTGTTCAATTGTATGGATTGCCAGGAGTTTTTCCAAATTCAATTAAAATTCAATTTATCGCTCAAAATTTTATAATTTTTATATAAAGTATTTTAATCATATCCTCACATCTCATAGCTTAACGTTCTTCAACAAAAATCAATATTAGTTAAAAATAGCTTGTAAATAAATGCCTTCTGCTTACATAGATCTATGTTTATGGAATACATTTGTTTATTAAACAAGATAGGATTATGTTCTTAATTATACAATCCTTTGATTAAAAGTCCATCAGCAATTGCATCTTATTTTCTTCACTACGTGCTTACATTAAGTAGAGTGGATATTACATTCCACCCAAAACTTTGATGTCGAGATGTTTTCACCGGAAATATATGCCTTTAACCCAACTGAATAAACAAAGAAAAAGAGGCCTTTTTACATTCAGGTACGCATATATCTGTCAGCAACGTAATTCTAAAAGATAAGTCGATTAAATACGAAACTTGACATAATATCAAGACCATCCAAGAAGGGATACAAGGTTTCGAAGAAAAGTCTCCCCACTCCCATTACATGGAACAGTTTTCGAAATTTTTGATTTCCTCAAAATGGCTCTTAACAAGTTTCTAAAAAGCGTAATTTAGCTACCTTCAATAACTTTTTATAAAAAGGGTGATTTATACTACAAAATGTCATTCACAGAAGAAACGTTTAAAACAAAAATGGAGAAAAGAAACTCTCAAGGAATATTGGCAAAGAAAGAAAACATATGGCTTGAACACACAAAATTTGCTAAATTTAACAGAAGTTCCAATTATCAGAGCAATTATTTCCCTAAAATATGGACTTCAGTTCGCATCTCTACTCCAAAATGCGCAGGCAATTTTTTCCGTGAAGTTATGATGCATTTAGTACAAACTGGTAGATGCAATACCATTTTTAGAAATTTGATGTGATGCATTCATGTGACTTTCTCTACCCTCTATCGTGTATTAGTCGGTATAAAAACTAGCCTTACTAAAGCTTATTTTTGTATTTGCTTCATTTTAATTCAAATAAGTTTTGCAGAAATAGTTACATTACACATTTCGTTACAGATATAATGAGAATAGCGATAGTCAAATGTTTAAGGAGTGGACGATATATATGCTGGGCTTAAAATTGCATACTCTTTCCATGCAATCGTGAGAAACAGCTGAAATTCGACAGGCTTAAAACAATGAATGAAGTATTGAACAATTCGAACCATCAATAACGTACATCTCGGAATGACTGACACCACAAAAAAGTTACTTGAAATAAATTGTGTGTTTTAAGGAGATTTACATGTCTTGAGGTGTGTTTTCGTCTTAGCTTAACAAATGAAATTAAATTGATTTTATTTATGGACGCTCTTTAACTACTATAGCCCTTAGCGTCCCATTCTATTATTGGGTGTGAGAGACCGCAAACTTTGCTCAAATGCCTCCATTAGGCTTGAAGTTCTTTTACATGCCGTAAATTTATAACATGGGACCTCCGGCTTTACTTCCTTTCAAAACGAAGCCATGCTAAGGATTCTTACGCCAGAAAAAATTCATCCATTGCTTAACGTTTACCAGTTATAAAAGATTATACAAAGTTCCTTCAAAAGCTATTCTCACAACATTTAAGGTAAGCATTTTGTTTGTCATGTAAGTATATTTAATATGTGGTATTGTAATCAAAATTGTTAGGGCCAGTTTTTGGAAAATAAAAATATTAGAAAATTGTTTCACGAAAAGCGAAGTTTGGGGTGGAAGATTTTCTTAAAAATCTTCATGTCGCATTTTTTGAAAGATACTGAATCTGAGTACCAAGTTTGGTACTTATCCGACTTTTCGTTTTTCGGTTATGGTGTTCACACACACACCGCGTGCGCGGACCTTTCTCTAAAAATCTAATGTGATACATCCACATGATTTTCTCTACCCTCTATATTTATTAGTGGGTGTACAAACTATTCTTACTGAAGCTTATTCTTCTATCTACTATAATTTAAACCAAATAAAACTTTGCGGTAGCTATATTGCACATTTCGTTATAAATACAAAGGGAACAGCCATAGTCAAATGTTTAAGAACTAGACGCTATATGCTGGCCTTAAAATTCCACACTATTTCCATGCATTGACAAGAAACAACTGACTGATGACAAATTAATGAACATTTCGAACCAGTAATAACGGATATCACAGAAATGGCTTATACAACAAAAAAATTGTTGTGTTTTACAGAAACACGCACATTTTCGAAAAAAAATGTTATTTATTCAGGAGGCCTCAAAATATGAATTTCCGATGAAACCTTGATATTAAATTTTTGGGTGGAATACAATACCTTCTTGGCCTACTTGGTAGAGAGAGTAAAAATTTTATTTTGGAATCAGGCCTTAAAGCATGTATTTCCGGTGAAATCCCAGCATCCAATTTTTAGGTTGGAATGCAATACCTTCTGTAACTATGTACTATGTACGTAGTAAAATGTCTAGAAATATATCCAAAATATAAGCATTTTTCCTAAAGTGATAAAATACATGTCAGACTAAAGAGGACACTCCAATTAATAAAACTACACAAAGAAATAGGGCATATTTTGGTGATTTGTAGTCATATAATCTATTTAGGGAGACAATTAAGATTCTATCTCAATATTGATGAAATCTTCGTAAAATAGCTCTTTACGTGGTTACCTCATCTCTTTTGTATTTTCGTCTCCTTCTTATTAAATGTTCTTCGGTTTGATTTACATGGTCATTTTCCACATACGTTAAGATGAAATTTTAAAGCTTTCTTGCAGAACATTTTTCGTAGCAATAAATATTCCACATAATGGAGCATTAGTCCAACTATCTTATATTGTCAGCATAACTTCTTCAGAACTTCGCAGTTTTCTTTTACTACTTAAAATATTTCAATTGTTGTGGCTTTGGTTTCGAAATCTATTTGTGATCCTTGTTTAGTAGTGAAATTTATAATTTTTATGAAAATATTTAAAGAATACATAAAAATGACCAATTTTGAATAACGGATGAAAATTCCCATGATGCTCACGCAAAAGGATGTCAAAAATCGGCTGAACTTCCTTAATCTCCCCCCGAGAGTATTCCAAGTTCTGGAAATGGTGCTTAGCCAGGTAGTCCTTAGTGTGGAACAGTCATCGATTAGCTCTACAGCTCTGTTAGCATACCTTTAAAACAAAGTTGATTACACCATAAGAATAAAGGAAATTAAGTAAAACAAAAATTAGTGTTATTAAAATGTTTTGGCCTTAGTATCGCAGCATATATTGCTTGGAATATCCGCGGCATTTGCCTTAGTTTACATGCATATTCCGTGGAACTAACAACAAAAATTTTCTACTTCATGACATTCTCAACAAAACTCGAGACCTTCTCCAAAAGCATGTTCTTTTATAAATTCAATGTGTTCCTATTGAAGTACAAGGGCTTTGTAAATCATTTTAAATTGTTTAGCAGTTTATGAAATGAAATTAGCTGATTTATCGTTCCATGTGCGTCAGAACATATTGAGCTTTTCATGGTGAAAGAATTATCAAAGACATTGAATGGTTTTTGAGATTATCTTACACACACATATTTTATCTCTTTGTGATATTAGTATTGTAACAAATTTGTATTTCATGAAACAACTACTTCTTGCAAAACCACTTTATTTATCATTTAGGCACTCAGCATAGCACAAACGCTACACTTGAATCACTTTTAGCATATACTCGGAACAAAATACAACTTATCCGTCGAATCACAGCTCCCAACTTAACTGCTGACTTACAACTCATAACTGAACTACACTGACACTGTTCACTTTTCACTTCATAACTTCTTGACTAACTGAACTGCACTCGGGCAAGGGCAACCCCCTTATATAGACCTCACATACAAAGCGGAAAGGGAGGTTACTACAACCGGCAAAAACGAATCTTCTGGAACAGTAATTATCTAAAGTGCAAGTAAGTGGTACATAATGAGCTCGTTATGCGATTATTATTCTGAAGGAGCAGGTCATTAGCTAAACCCAGCCGACCAGGTAGGGGAGTCTGGAGTATAGACTGGAGTCGCAGTATAGATGCTAGCTTTCCTCCTAAAATAAACTTCCTTGAATCCATCATATTCTTCATTGTACTATAGGACATATCTTAACGAATGAACGAAAACTGAATCATAAATTGCGCATACGGTAGGCAGCGATTTGAGGCAAGGTCATTAGGGTTTATCCTGAATTATAAGTCTACATTTTCCTTTAGGGAGGTTTGGATATTTGACATTAAGTTCTTTCATTTGGGTAATATCCACCAGAATAGAAAGGATTAATAATGCGTAGTACACGTAGACGCGCTAACATGCCATAGTGACAATGAACGCTGCGGCAAACGGCCAGAAAATCGAAATTATTAGTCAAAGGCCGCCAAGCCTGTGTGCTGCCAACTTAATCTCTGAACAGCGAGAATCAGGAAGGCCATGATCTGGTGAATACTATTGACACTACTAAACTGCCTCTGTTGACGAAGGAAACTTATGTTTCGCAGGTAAGCTTTTGACTATGTCTTGTATGCTTACTTCCAGGGTGAGAAGTCCCTGCACTCCCTAGTATTGAATGGTAATTGATTTATTTTAGCACAAGTGCTTGCTTATTAAGTGTCCAATATGTTTGTATATTCCCCGTCATGCTGTAAACACAGTTCCATTTGTCTCCATGTTATTCTTGACATATTCTTGAGCATGTCCGGTGTTATAGTGCGAAATGCATCCTCAATAGCAATGCGCAATTCTTCGTTTGTAGCATAACGACATGCAGATACATACGTCTTAATGACTCCCCATAACGAATTGTAGGTGTGGTGTGGTCAGGACTTCTTAGTGGCCATTTCAAGAGAGTTGTGTTGCTCATGACCCACGACCTATCCACCGACCTGGAAAGTGTTCATTTAAGACCGGTTTTCCTAGCGGCGCACTTATGTCGTGTGTGACTTAAAACGCCGATCTTGAACGCACCAGTTAATACGCTGCGTATTGTGTTTTCCTACAAACGGATAAGACGTGGCTTGTCGCAGTAACTCTCCAGTTGTAAACGGATTAAAAAATGAATTGTGTGTGTCAAAACAGAAAAAGCTGTGCTTATTGTGGCTGTTAAAACACTGTGAAGATATAGAAGACAAAATTGATTACTTAGTTGATCATTATTGCACCAGGAAGTCTTTTAGTGAAGTGTTTTCTTATAGAGAAGACGAGGGCGTTTTTAAAATACTAATTGAGAAACACCTATTAGAAGAACGATGTGAAATTTAAAGCATACCTACTTCAGATTCACCTGAGAACAGTTTAGTTTCCGGTTAACCTAATTCAAGATGATTTGTGTATAAAACCATGCAATCGAGTGAAAATGCGCATTTCACCAGCAGAAAAACTTGCTTTAACTCAAGGGTATGTATTAGATAGAAAAGTTGCATTTTTTAATTAATTAAGAATTTAATGAAATACTGGTTAATTAGTTTAATTATTTTGTTGTCACTTCAAATTGTAAATTGTTGTCCTACTTAAAAGTTGCATCAATTTTCATAAGATAACATTGATAGAAAGTAACATGCATCTGATTTATAAAATAAACCGTAGCTGTTTTGGTCACCTTTTTCCCAAAGTCCTTCCATATTGAATCCTTATTTAAAGTGTTTTTGAAGTCTGCATCCGTCATATTCCAGAAAATGGAATGTCCAGCAACCAATTCAATTAGCTGTTTGTCTTCTGGAGTTGAAAATCGAACAGTAGGAGGTGTAATTTTGTAACATGCACGATGTGTATCAAATACAACTTCACACACACACACACACACACACACACACACACACACACACACACACACACACACACACACACACACACACACACACGTCTCTATCACGCAGCGCACAACGCACTAGGTCTGTCGCGCCAGGCGCATTGTGCAGACGCAAAACGAACTGCGTAGTTTAGGAAAACATTTCAATTATTTTTCATTGTTTGAGTCTGCTGCATATTGCGCTCGACGTGTTACGTTGCACGCGGCGTAGAATGTGCGTTGCTAGGAAAACCCGCTTTTAGGAACTCGCGCACTGCAAGAACGTAGTGAGGAGGTGCCTCATCTTGCTGCAATTATATGCATTCTGAGGCCCCTTTCCTCAATCTAAGGTATTAACCATGTTTTTAACATATATAAATAATTGCGCCATTCACAGTCCCTTCAAAAAACTACGTTCCAAGCGGATGTTGTGATGTCATCATTGCCCACATCATTGCATGAGGCGGGTTCCTTTAAAACTCGACAGCGAAAACATGTAACTATGAATTCCAACAATTCATGCTGACAATTGATAAGAAGTAACATAGCTACATAGCACTAGCATTTTATACACAAAGGGGTACGTGGACTTCTCCCCCAACCTGCATATTAGGGCAGAGTTTGCCAAACTACGGCCTAGGGGCCGAAACCGGCCCTCAAGCTGCTTTTGTTTGACCCACCTATAAATGTAAAGAAAGATAAGTTTAAAAACAAACCGTTCGCCTAATAGATTAACTTATTAATGAATTTCGAAGGATTAAATGAATTAAGTTCTCAGATTTTTAATTGATATATGCAGTGTAATGAGCTAAGGAATAACAAATATAACGAGGTTAGTTTGTTTCATTTTTACAGCTGTTTGCTGAATGGCAAATTCTAACAAGTTTTAACCCACGAAATAATGCAACACAGACTGTTCTTAAAATGTGATTGTCTGAATTTACGCGTAATTAAAACGTTAGATTTACTATATCAGAGTTTAACGGCAAAGGTAATGACATTAATAGCTCTATATCAGAGTTTAACGGCAAAGGTAATGACATTAATAGTTCACCAGTCTTATTTAGATATGTTTATAGATTTCGGATATTTTGTTGTCCTCGGGCATATTATCATATGTTTTCAGCAGTGGATACAGAAATGTAGGCGATAAGACTTGAACACAGCATTTAAGGGACTTAAATCCAAAATAAATTCTGATCTATTAAAGTTAAAGATTAGGCTTTTGCAAAATAATAATTACTGGTAATTAAAGAGTTGTAGTTACTTCAATACGTATTTACGTTTTGTAGATACTGGATATATATATATATATATATATATATATATATATATATAATTCATACAACATGAATCAGCCACGCCTAGGTTGTTGTATCTATGCAACCCACAGTTATAACTTGCGGCTGTAATTATAAAGCTGATATTAGAACTCAGGGAAATGATGTTCAGACAGGCAAAGTAAACTGTGATATTAATTACATATTTAAAGAAATAATTAACTACCGTCTCTTTATCTGAAACTTTTGTTTCTATTATTATAGACAGACTTGGTTTATGCTACAAATTATAATTTATTTTCTAATTATTATTATTATTTTTGCGTAATTAGTAAGAGAAGATATTCCTTGAGAGAAAATGTGCTGTTATGTTTATAAATTTCAATTATAGTCCGTTATTGACCCTCCAAGTATTGATTCTTCCTTGATTCTATGCGTCAATCAGCAATTACATATTGGTATATATTTCAGTCCTACGCCGTGGCGCAGTGATCTGGAGCGTGGTGCTCTGCTTCCCGGCCACGGAAAGCTCGGGTTCGATCCCATTTATGGGATGCGGAATTTAAGTCCCGAATATAAGACCGTGCCCACTCATCGTCGTGAGGAAAGTCAGGAACTGTGACAGGCAGCAAACCCGATCTCGAGAGCCATAATTCCGTCTGGAGGATGCATGATACTGGTCACATCTCCTCCTGTATCGGTTGCATGATCGCCCAACTCTGCCGCGCGTTTGTGGGCGTGAGGCCGGTAAATGGGTTGGCAGACCAAGACCCTGTATGGGCCGTTAGCGCTATGGGGTTCATAATATTCAATAATTCGACGACTTAACCTTCAATCACCGTTTACTCAAAAAAAAATACAAAACAGTAAAACAAATTTCCAATCTCCTTTTACTTATTTTCTTTATACTGGGCGATTTATGAAGAACTGACACATTTCTTTCTTTAAGTATTTTGTTTAAAATTCACTCAATGCCCCAATTTTAGCACCAAATTAAGCAAAATGCTGCGGAGTTTCGATTGCCTGTCACTAGATGCGCAGATGTCCATGTTTTATTCGTAATTGTTAGTTTTATTATCGGCAACGGTTTTTGAGATTTTGTTCAAGTCAACGTGAAAATGGAGTACACATTAAATGAACGACTCTTGCTTGAAAAGCAATACTGGAATACAAATTCAGTTACAGCTACTCAAAGGGCATACCAAAGAGAATTTGGTGTTCGGAATCCTCCCCAAAGAAACCAATACTGGAACTGGTAAACAAATTGGAATCAATTGGATCTCTGGTGAGTGAAAAAGGCAAAACGCATTCATCTAGGCTTCCCACGGTTGTTGTTGACGTAAGAGCACGACTGGATCAGTCACCCAAAAATCATTAAGACGTTTGTCGCAGGAGACAGGGTACAGCTACTCAATGTGTCCGAGAGCGGTGAAAAGTGCAGGCCTAAAGCCGTATAGGATTACAGACGACTGAATTATTGTCGTTGGTTTCAGGCGTTCATTATGAAAAATCCTGGCATATTGTCCATCACAAGGTTCAAGATGAAGCATGGTTTCATTTATCCGGCTATGTGAACTCAAGTAACTCGCGATATTGGGCCAACGAAAATCCATATGTTATTCATGAGGCACCTATGCATCCGGTTAAAATCAAAGTTTGGTGCGCAATATCTCCACAGAGAATAGTGGGACCAATTTTTTTTAAAACAATGTGAACACTAAAAGGTATCGACGGATTTTTTATGGAGTTAGCTGAGCAACTAGACGATGTAGAGCTGAGTCAAGGATATTTCCAGCAGAACGGCGCTACATGCCATGCATCAAATGAAACCATGGCACTAATTGCAAGTTTCTTTGACGACCGGATAATTTCCAAGAACATGTGGCCACCGAGATCTCCAGATTTGACATCAAAGGACTTATATCTATGGGGTTACTAAAAAGACAGGGTTTATGCCACACGTCCCCAGACATTGGGCGATCTGAAGCACAACATTACATAACGGAGTCCACCAACGAGTGACCAGTAAAATGGCACGACGTGTTGAGTTGTGCCTTATGCAGGATGGAGGACATTTTCAACATCTTCTATAGATGTGAATAATCTCCCAAAATTTCTCTGCATTTCATGTATAATAATTTATCGCTAGCATAACTCGTTTTGAAACAATTAAAGAAATAAATGTGTCACTTCTTTATAAATTACTCTGTATATAAAGAGATAATGTAATAATTATTTATAAACTCTCAATTTAAATCCATTAGTATATATTTGTAGTTTCAAAGATGTAAATGGCAAATAATAATCTTAGATATATGTAGTTGTTTTGACCAGATATTAATGCGATCGCTATAAAACACAGATTATTCTCTTTTTAAATCTTCTACAAGTGACACCTATTAATAATACAGCAAATAATACATGTCTGTGTTTATTACCATACACACAATCAATAAATAAATCCAAAGTACTTTATCATAACATTACGAGAAACAACTGAAAGTTGTCAATGTTTCAAAAAGAAAAAAAGGTGAAAAACTATTTAAAAATCTGTGTGTTACATATGCTAGACTTTCTCTTCCCTGAATAATTTGTATGAGGGATAAGTTTGACGGAGGGGTACAGAAAGAGGATAGAGAAAGTCATGCGAATCTTACACATAACATTTTTTATGGATTTAGATGGCCTAAAAATATGTATTTCCGGTGAAATATCGTTACTAACTTTTTGGAGTAATGCATACTTCCTCTACCCATTAGATACGTGGTAGAGAAAGTGAAATGTATTTACTAGTTTGTCAGTCGCACATGATATATCACTGTGCCTATGATTTGCATACTCTCGTTTGTTATATATCCATCAGAAAATACGCTATTTAATATTTTATTTATTATCAGTTGTCATACAGAGAGAGGTATTGGTTCATCAAAACAGCTTTAATAGGTACGTAAAATGCTCCATTCTGGCATGTGATGAAAACTAATACATAAACAAAAAGGGAGGGGTTTGGCTGAAAATTAATTTAAGCTGAAATACGATTTATAATATAAAACACATTGAGCTGCTGATATGGTTTGATGCCATTATTATTAATTACCTCGCCCTGTTATATGTTTACAGCCTATCACAATTCCATAATGTCTGTCAAATCAGATTTTCTTTTGTAAAATAATTGAAAGTATTAACAGAAATGTACCTAAATCTTGAAATTCGATGTTAAAATATGTAAATGCGAGTACTATCCCATTTCTTTAGGATAATTCCCTCAAAATGAAGCTATAGGACATTAAATTAATAATGTGCACTATGCAAGTCGTGGAACTGTATATCGGAAATTATTATGTCTTTTATAAAAACTGAACTTGGAATGAATAGGAGCATATATACCAGATGAAAGTCAAAGTACTAAACATAGAGATTTAACATGGGTTATCATTTTTTTTCTAATACTAATGAATAAACGAACGTGCATGTACATACTTTGCATGCAGTGTGAAAAATGTGGTTCATATGCAACTGATTAAAACAAGGTCACAAAATTAAACATAATGGCAATTATTTTGAATTGCTTATATTCTTGATAAAACAGCAAATACAAGCGCGTATTACAAAAAGAAAGTTATCGAGAAATTTATGATTTAAAATATATGTTTCCGTAGTAATGAGAAGCGTGAATTGCCGTGAATTGCTGAAATGCTAAACGGGAATCCTGTGAACACACGAGCGGTCTTTATGTGCTACGGACTGCCGATAATCTATCACAGTAAACACTTGTCTAAAACTTAAAAGACTGTTAGATCCTAATTTTAGAAATACAGGCTCTTTTATAAACTAAGTTCCGCATGCTTTCATGACTACCCCACCAAAGTTCATACATTATACGTTGCCAAATCTTAAGCAAGTCAAAGAGTAGAAGTTGTAAGACTTCTTTCCCCTTCTAATTTTCTAACTGGTATGCATGCATTTTCATGCAACTCTCCGCTTCCTCAAAGTAATGTGTTCTAATTACCACAACTTTGAGCTAATGGATTTATTGCTGACAGAGTTTGCCGGAACAGGTAATTGCCTTAGCTACTCTAACTTCTATGAGGGTCAATCCGAAAGTAATGCCTCCCACTTTTTTGTTTTGCCTTGAGTGTCCGAGCCAGATTATGTTGATGTACTCTCAATTGCTGAACTTTCCCGTTAGTGTCCTGTTAGTTTCTTGTCCTGCGACACACAACAGCAGCAGTAGCAGCAGCAGGGGAACGCTCCAAAATGGCTACTAAAATCGAGGTGCGTACAAGACAGAGATGTGTGATTGAATTCTTTACCGCGAATAAATTGCGCCAATTGAAGTCCATCGACGCTTGCTAAAGGAGTATAGAGACGGTATGTACAGTAAATTAAGTAATGTGGGTACATCGTTTCAAAAGTGGTGAAAAGAATGTGCAGGACAAGACACACCCCGGTCGACCCTGTTCGACTGTCACAACAAATAATGAACAGCGTCTCGATCAAATCATTCGTAATGATCGGCATATTAAAGCTAAGGAATTGTGTGTAGAAGTTAATGTCGGCTGTAATGCCTTAGACAAGATGTTACGCAACCTTAATTATCGCAAAGTGTGTGCGAGATGGGTCCCGCGGATGCTTTTGTAAGACCAAAAAGTCCAAAAGCTCATCAAACAGCAACATACCATGTCTGAATTTTTAAGTCGTTCTGATTCTACCTTTCCAACCTTGTCCTACACACGGCTAGTGTCGAAGAACAATTGATTCCAATAATTGGCCTAATAGATAAACTAGGAAGCCTGGGACTTAAAGTGCTAACGGCTCTGTAAGTCACCATTGAGGTATATCATCTCAAAACAATTTGATATACCCTTGTAGTGTACCGAGAAAAATTCCAGTCAGCTTGAGAATTTAATATCCTACCGGCATGTTGACATGGTAGCTCAGTTGGTTAGAGCAACCGGAGGAAACCGGCAGATACGCAGTTCAAATCCTGGCTAAGGATCTTTTATCGTCTGATTCTACCTTTCCAACGTCGTCTTACACACGGTTGTGTAGAAAAACAATTAATTCTACTTGGTTAAGGTTTCATCTGGGTTTCCCCTTATCCTCAGAGAATGAATATTTGTCAAGCACAGAAAGTGCTTTTTATTTCCTGTACTGTTTTTCTGTATTTACTGTGGCCAAAACCTCCTTCATCTGTGTTATACACCCACCCTAGGTGAGCCAATCTCTTATTAGATTAAATGCAAGTCCGTCCGACACACATGCAACTTTTCCCAATAAATAATATGACATAACTTTGAGGTAGCTCATACTCCTCAGCGGCTCTTGCAGCGCTATATCACTTTCTAATATACACAATAAAGCTCCTTTACCCACCCCTATCTGGTATTAGCAAATCATCAATGAATGGCAATCCACTTTTATCCTTTACTAGCTGAAATATCGGCATTGCCCGTGGCTTGACAGCTATAACACTGAGCCTTAGGTTGTACTTACAAATAGCCTTGAGTTTCTTTGGAGACATTTAAAAAGTATTACACAAGATTCTTAAACAGATGCTTAATTAAAACTCCCAGGGCTCTATAGAAAACAAAAGGATAATAAACATGCTGAAAAACACTACTCAAAAGCACTGCTGACAAAAGCACTGCTGAACAACCACATCTATCACACCTTGTAAAGATGATTTCTCGATCAATGTAGCTGAGTGGTGGTTCCACGCTGTCGCTTCGGAAGGCCTTATTATTTATGGAGAAAATCTTCATTGGGAAGAAATAATAACGTCAAGGTTGTGGCGTATCAGTAAGCATTGTCATACCAGACGCATTATTGTGTCGCATTGTCGACAGCATTATTGGGTGACTGATTACTTCTTTCGGCTGAACGAGCCGAAGGCTTTGTTTGAATCTCGCCCGGTATGACGCCAGCCCTGGCTAGCTAGCTTGCCTAGACAGGGTTGGACAGGGAGATACATAGTTAGTGTTACTTGAATGTGCGCGTCACATTTGTGTGTGAGAGTGTAAGAAGCGAGTCGCGTGTGGCCAATCCTCGATTTCGAGGCATCTCCCCTCATCCTTTGTTTCCCTAAGTGTAATGTAGAGCCACCACATGTTTTATAATAAATTACAGGTAATGTGTGTTATGTGATATTTGTGCATTTTGTCAAATAATCACACGCCTTATTCGGAATTTAGACGGTCTTCTCGCCGTTTATGAGCTACGCTCCCCCATGTTCGTATTGATGTGATTAAAATTAAGAAATTTTCTGAGAACCTGGTCCTCACCCCAGCATGTAACATTTTAACTTTATTTATTCTCAGTAACTACACTAAACTACTAAGAAAACACACGAAAGACAAAGTAAAATAAAGGACAAGATGAACATACAAAGAAAAGAATAACAATAAGTAGTGGTGGTGGTGGTGGTGGTGGTGGTGGTGGTGGTGGTGGTGGTGGTGGTGGTGGTGGTGGTGGTGGTGGTGGTGGTGGTGGTGGTGGTGGTGGTGGTGGTGGTGGTGGTGGTGGTGGTGGTGGTGGTGGTGGTGGTGGTGGTGGTGGTGGTGGTGGTGGTGGTGGTGGTGGTGGTGGTGGTGGTGGTGGTGGTGGTGGTGGTGGTGGTGGTGGTGGTGGTGGTGGTGGTGGTGGTGGTGGTGGTGGTGGTGGTGGTGGTGGTGGTGGTGGTGGTGGTGGTGGTGGTGGTGGTGGTGGTGGTGGTGGTGGTGGTGGTGGTGGTGGTGGTGGTGGTGGTGGTGGTGGTGGTGGTGGTGGTGGTGGTGGTGGTGGTGGTGGTGGTGGTGGTGGTGGTGGTGGTGGTGGTGGTGGTGGTGGTGGTGGTGGTGGTGGTGGTGGTGGTGGTGGTGGTGGTGGTGGTGGTGGTGGTGGTGGTGGTGGTGGTGGTGGTGGTGGTGGTGGTGGTGGTGGTGGTGGTGGTGGTGGTGGTGGTGGTGGTGGTGGTGGTGGTGGTGGTGGTGGTGGTGGTGGTGGTGGTGGTGGTGGTGGTATCCATGCATGCTGTCATTTTATTTCACTCACTTTTTTTATGCTTACAAAGTCGGGAAAAGAAACCCTTGCTTACAAAAAAATAGAAACTATAAATTATAATAAGTAAATATCCGAACATTTGAGTACGATCCAGAATGAATGCATATGAACTTCGACTAATTTGTTACTCTTATGTTAGCAATTTTTGAGCAACATAATAGGGACTGTTTTAGTCAATGTGATTATCTTGAATGCTTTTGTGTTATTTTAAATCAAATCACAAAAAATAAATATTATTAAAATAAAGAAAAATAAGAAGTGGTATTTTGTCTGCTTTGATGTTGTTGCTGTTATCACAATAGTAGATTCCAAGTATTAACTTTTTAGCAAGCGAGTGTAGCTATTTACATTTCCACAATTATAGCCACAGGTGGCATAGCTTTGTAATTTATTTATTTAACGTGGTATTACTCCGTGATTATTGTTAGAGAGAAGATCATCACATAATATGTGAATTCGATGTTCCTTTGTTATTTTGAGAGGCCGGAAAGCCTAAGAAATTATTATTATGTTGGCAATATTCGACCTCTTACGATTATCGTTGAGAAGTATATAGATGGTCTTGGGAGTTTTTGTAGCATTATATAAAATTCTATCACCAATCGTATGAAACTGTGCGGAATTTCGAATTATAAGCTAAACGGTAATTCATGCCTAATGTCTAAGGTTATCTGAGCAAAGTTTGGTTGAATCGGTGCAGCGGTGTAGACGTCTATAAATAACACACAAGACTTCTATGTTGATGTTCGGAAATTCCCCTTAAAATCTTTTAGGACCTGTAGAGGGGACTGTATAGATTATGTTTTGAACGGGAACCCACGTCCGGAAACGTACCACTTCTGTCCTACAATAATTTTAAGTGGTTCGCGTGGTATGCAACCGGCTAGTCACGACGAGCGGTGTTTACGTCAGACGAGCAGTTCAAGTCATTTGACGTCTACCCTACTTTTCTACCCTGGTTTGAGCCCTGTAGAGTCAGATCCTGTAGATTCAGAGGTAGAAATTTTGGCATGAATTGAAGTCGCTGTAGAACAAATTGCAGGGATACCAGGAATGATGGAGGGACTTTAGCAGAACATCATTCGTAGGTACAATGTCTTCGACAACTTTAGTGTTCGTCGCATCGAACTGGATTGTAGCGGACCAGAATGCCAACCAGCCTGTGACGAAGAGAAATACAGATTTTTCAGTTTAACTGTAAACAAAAGCTTTTGTGAAAATGATTAAGTTTCCTGTTTATTTGTTTGGTAGCATTACCTAATGAGTTGAATTGTAAGCAAAGTAATGTATCGAGTCACGCCTAATTAAAGTACTTGAGCAAACGTGGCGCTTTGAACACCTGTTTTCAAATGGTTGTAGCACCGAAACGGTACATTTCCGGACATGGGTTCCTATTCAAAACATTTCCTATTCAATCCTAAAATTTCCTAAGGGGAACTTGCGAACTCCCTGTATATATTGTATGTCGAAAAGAAATCAGCTGGTAAAGTAATTTTAGAATAGTATATTACGAAACAACGCTATAATGGTAGTAATTAAGACGCGGGTATATTGATGAAACGAGCGATAGCAAGTCTTAATTAGCATTACAGTCGAGTACATACGACTGTATTTAGTTGACCACACTATGATTTCAACACTTTCAGCTTTTATAAAACGATCTTAACTTGTTAATTGTGTGTAATTAAACGCTAATCGGATGGCAGGACCTTAAGCATGTTGGCGACTAATGCAACACATGACAGTTCTATTAAGTCCAGGTCATATTTAACGATTTTTGCAGGTAACGTGAAAGAATTACAATATATTAAAAAGAAAGGAAATTAACTTTATTTATTACAATATTAAAGTTACAATAAACATAATGTATTTTATTTTAAAAACTCATTTCATTGTTTATGTGGGGAAAGGATCCCAGTGGATGCTGCTTTCAAGGTTTTAAAAGGTACGGGCTGCGCGCGCCGCCAAATAATATCATAATGGGTAGCTGAAGTATCAAGGATGCCATTATAGTTGGGTTACGTCGCATTTAATCAGCGGTTTATAGTGTGGTCGACAAAAAATTACATTTTAACTTATTTTACATTATGACAGGACCTGACATCCGGAGCGTAGCTAACTGCTTTCAAAGTTATCCAGTTTAAATCTAAAACAGCTTAGTGCATTTTGCGTCTTACTTACATCAGCAGCAACCTTCAATTAATCAACCCATTTTAAAACAGATAGATATATTTATTATAAAATGTAAATGATTACCTGGCTTTTTGTTGGAGATGTGTTTTCCCTCGAAGTTGCCTCTCTTACCGCTCGCCACTAAATGAGGCAGAAAGACGGCTTCCTTTCAGTATCTACCTGGCGTGCCCCTCCCCTAACCCTACGTCACTTAGAGCCACTGCTACCGATATCTGAATATACAATCCCCAGGTACACTAGAAGAATCTCTAAAAAGTCGCTAAATTTCACAATACAGGCTAATGAAATACGGGCAGCTATAAGTTGAGGCAGTATTTTTAACAGTTAAATGATTTCAGTCTAATTATATAATATATAAATTCAATAACAGCCCGCCTTAAAGCAATATGTGTATAATATAATATATAAAATGCATGTAACAGTCATTGTATTAATGTTTATATTATTACGTACATGTTCAATATTGTTATGTGGATGTAAGGTAATTTAATAATTTAGGAGCTGTGAGAATAATAGGCTAAAATTTGCTAACAATGAGGCAACACTGAGGTAACCTTGAGGCAATAACGAATTAGAAAGCTTAATAATGCTACTGGTAATTCTTGGAGCAACAATAATGTAATTTTTGAATCAGTTTATAAATAGCCAATCAACAACCAGAAAAATGCTTAAGTTAAATAAAAGTATTCTATTGGATTAGGATTAGCCAGTCAAAAACTGAAATGGAGAAGAGTTTACAAATTCAGAAGTCAGTTGCTAGCAGACAGCGTTCCTAATCGGACGCGAGACGCGTCCTCGAAAACTTTAATACGTATTCAGTGTGAGACAATAAAAGAATCTCACAGCTCTCTGTATCAGTGAAGTGTTATTTAAATCGTGTCAAGAATTAATAAAAGGAGTGAAGTAAAAATTATAATCTGTGTAAGTCTACATTCTTAGCCGCACCACTCTCTGCAAAGAAATTCATGTCTCTAACAATAATACTGACGCAGCCGAGGCAAACATAAATATATAATATTTAAAGAAACAGTCAAATTACAAAGTTAATATTTTTAAACTTGGGGCTAAGGCTACCGGAAACTTTTTACCATACGTGCGGTTGCAACTACTTCAAGTTCGGCTCCCCAACAGTTGAACTACAATACAACAACTCCTCCTAAATTAAACCTTCCTCAAAGTTCAAGTTTTCAAACCGATTAGCCTGAGAAACCTTAATCTGTATTCAGAGTTATTATTTACCTTAAGGGGGTAGGTACAGCTTAAAATGTTCAAAAATAGATTTTTAAAAATATATGTAATTTTATGCAGCAAACATTGAAGTGTGTTTTGCAGAAAGACTTCTTTCATACATACCGCGCGCAGTACTTTGAACACTTTTGGTTTGTTTTATTAGTTTGGTTATTTTTTTTCCCTACAAGAAAATTTTATTTTATTATTATATCCCAAACATATAATCCTCCTTACTATGAAATTAGCAGCAAAAATTTAATTACAGTATAATAGCAACTCTCACGGATCCATTTTGCTCTTTTTCCCAGATATAAATACTAGCTGAAAATTGCAAGTCATGTGGTACGAGTGGAACTGCTCTCTGCTGATTACTAAATAGTATTATGCTTTAGGACTTCAATAATAACTTTGTGTGGTTGATCCCTACAGAGGAATTAATTACTAAATATCGCTGATGTTTATACCCCTTAAACTGTACCTACCGCCGTAATTAAATGGAATGCCTTTTGATTTTTCAGTAAATGAACTTCATAAAACTACTTGCATTTATATAGGTTAAGATGAAATTTATGTCACTACAGCCCTTGTGGGATATCGGCCTCACAGCTACATGCGCAAGATAAGGGTGGACAATCAAGTCGATCCTGGAAAATGATATGCCTGGCAACATGCTTCTCACAGCCAGAAGTTTGTAGACAGTATTACATTTCTAAACCTGCGACTCTTCAGACACTGGAGTCGAAGTCCCATTCACCCTTCAGCTACAAGTGACCTTAGTTCTTAAGTGTGCCGAAACGTATTCAAACCGATAAGAGACTGTTTATGAAGGAGTTGCTTTGTAAGCCAAATGGTAAGGAACTGAGTTAGGGAACTGGATGCTTCAGCAAGATTCTGTGTATTCAACTGTACATGTGATCATGGTACTTAATAAGACGGCAGATATTGTAGTATGTTTCGAATTCCATTTTCCTTTACCAATATTTTTTATTACGCTTTAAGGTGTTTCCTTCTGTAATTTTCGGTCTTGTTTACTCTTATCTATGCCCTGTTTTACCTGTTAGGCTCTGAAGGTGTAAGCGCTCGGTGTTTGGAAGATATAAAGGCGACATTAATATGAGCAGAATGTCCTTTTAAGAGATGCTGTGGAGAAAATACGGGCCGCGCTGTGCCCGGGGACAAGATGAATGGGACAAAGTTTCGTTTAAGTTCCGTGAGGGCAGCAGGTTATGAGGGGAAAACGTTGGGTCCCATATGCATTTACATATAAATCTGAAACCTTGTTGCTGGTGCCACCACCAATATAGGCCCTAACTTGCCTGCCTCCAGCATCTTGTATCTCTGGTACGTAAATCTTGGCTGGGTCAACAGGCACTCGCTATGTATGTGTAGCGCGCATTTTCTATATTAAAGATGGTGTGACGAGCAATAAAGCACTACTTTTTCACTGTCAGATGCTCCTTCACATTTTCTTATATAGTCAAATATTTAACAATATCCCTTGACGTAATTATTGCTTCCTATCAATCGGTCTAAGACTTCTGAGAGGAGTAAGGGGAAGGCGATAAGAGAATGTACAGTTGCACAACGAAAACCGTACTACATTGCCTCACTAGTGAATACAACTCAGAACTGCGCATGCTTTCTCTACCAGACTGTCCTTCCGATGCCCCGACCACATCTACCGTAACTGCTTAGTTCCCCTTCCCACCTCATGCAATCACATCGTGGCCATCTAGTACATTCAAACCATTGTCAATATAAACAACAGTAGCCACGTATCACTGACGGGCAGGTTAACACGGTCTAGCGAGGACTATATGCAAACACCAACAGGTTGTACGAGGAATGGGATTGTTTGTAACCTGCGATGTCACTACGTTAAGTCCGGTATCAGTTCAACTTCATTTCCTTTAGTCCTGGCTTTAATGCTTAAAGATTCCTCTGCCTGATTAATAGGTTATTGACTCAGTACGAAGTCTTTGGACGAGTTGTAATGCGTTAAAGAGACGTATTTTATTATTACACCTTTGTAAGCCTTTCCTGTTTCTATGAGTTCAGATTTACAGTCACATTGAAGCTTGAAAGGTTATTCATCGGTTAACAATATAGTTACATACTATTTTACGCTACTATACTAAACCGATTAAAGCATTAAAGGTGAAGTAAATTGTGAAAATTACCAAAAACTTATATTTTGTTTTTATGCCGTCTTAAAAATTACAATTTCCTCTTTAAATTAAATATACCAGCTGAAAGTGAAGTTATTGCATTCACTTAAACCAGTGACAGATCTAATTATTTGGAACACATCTTGTAACTTCTATTTTCTTCTATTACCATTTCCTGTTGAAATATTTGAGATCTTTCAGGAACATAAAACAGACATGCTTGTTATCTTACAGGGTTTGCTGACCCATGGTAGCGGGGGTGTCACTTTCACTTTCAAAACCAGTTAGACGACACTACGGAAACAGGTTCACATTCGCTTTCTTAGTGGCGTGTGTCTCATGAGTGCAAAAACACTTTTTATGTCTGTTACCTCCTAACAATTACATCTGAAGCTTCCAATGAGGCATTTCTTAATCTAAATCTACACTAAAGATATTTTTATAATCTCACTAAACATTAAACTGAAATGAGTTTTGCAATTGGTACTGCTGTAAAGTAATCAACAAACCATCTTTCTGACATGCAAACACAAAATAAGTACTCGTTAGTCCCTTATCGATCGCTGAAGGCATTAATTTCATGCTATACTCTTGTAGTGTAGACCAATACGTTGCAAGTTGTACCTGATATTTCGCCAAAACATTACATACTCTTTCGTCGTGTTTTGTTTCGATTAAGGGACGTGTGTACAACTAAACCGCTAGTTGCCCTTCAGATAAAGAAGAAAAAGAGTTCCCTCTGAGAAATGGTAGCAATTTCTTGACGAATGTTACTTTTAACTTCATTTAATATGTGTGGATTTGCTTTGTAAACTTTCTCTTTTAATGGCCCCCAGAGATAAATATCGCAGGGGTTGAATAAGAGGGAACGAGGGGGCATTAAAAGAGAAATGTCTATGCGTGTATGTCTGTAAACAGTAAAACTCAAAAAGGAGAAGTCTTGAATATCAAACTTGTTAGTAAAGTTCAACACTTTGGAAGGACGCGACTCGAAGTTTCTCAAATTCGCCACTCCAAACTACCCTTCACATTACTCTTTACTACCAAACGTTTCCGTTATTTTTTATTTTTCTGAAAATGTCTCTTTACGATCTTGAATTCATTTCAAATATATTTTTAAGTTATCAGCTGTTTCCGAGATATAGGTTATTAATGGTTCGAACTGTTCAATACTTTGCCATTGTTTTAAATTCCTGTTGATTTTCAGTTGTTTCTTGCGATGTCATTAAAGAGTATGGAATTTTAAGGGCAGAATTTAGCTCCAGTTCTAAAACATTTGACTATTCGCTTTTCTCTTTTTATGTGTAACGAAATGTGTAATGCAGCTAGTCTCGGAAAGGTTTATCTTGATTATAGAAAAAACAAATGTTTTTAAGAATAATCTGTATACTCACTAATAAGCGATACAGGTAGAGAAAGTCATGTGAAAGTAATACATAAGATTTTTTAATTCTCGTGGTCATGCAAAAAGAACGGAGTTTCAAAGCCATTACATGACCCGTTCTTAAAGGATTTTATTATCGTTTAAGCCTATTTTATTCTCCTAATCCCCTTGTAGATATCTACAAGGGCACATATAGCAATTCTTTTAATGTTATTAGCATGAAGTAGATAAAAGAACAAACTGTGTAATATTTTGATGAAGAATGGGTAGTGAAAGTCATGTGCATGTAATACATAAGATTTTTTCTTGTGATCATGCAAAGAGCGTGGAATTTCCAAGCCATCACATTCAGCTTTTTGAAAATGTGACTATCCTGGCTTATAGTATTCTTTTATCTGCAAGGAAATGTATACATGTTTGTTGAAACTTTATCTGTATGATTTTAAATCCTTGGGCGCTACAGCCCGCGAAGGCCGGGCCTGCCAACCCGACTGCCGGCCTCACGTCCACGTACGCATGGTTGAGGTGAGCGATTATCCAACTGATACGGGGAGGTGATGTGGCCAGCATCACGCATCCCCACCCGGAAAGTTGTCCCACGATGCCAGGACCGCTGCTTATCGCAGCTCCTAACTTTCCTCACGATGCTCAATGGGCACCAGTTCTGTATTCTATGATCTCTATTAACAAGCAGGAGAGATGAGAACAAGCTGTTGTAGCAATAGCTCACAGAACGTAGGGAAAATCATGTGACTGTAATACATCAGATTTCTGTATATATTGTTCGTATGAAGTTATTTTCACAAAGGTATATGTGAAATAGGTTTTAAGGAGCGGAGATTTGTTGTATTAGTGAAACAAAGGCATAATTTGCTTACATCAAGTTCATTTATTAGGAACAGGTCACAGTAATGTCGAACAACACACAGAGACAGTAGTGCTTGCAATTAAAATTTAGGAATACATCACTGCATGCGTATGTCCGCATCCATTTCCTTGCTTGCTTGTTCCTGTATGAGTTCAGCGTGCTCATTAAGCGGTGCGGGGATCCGAACATTTCACTATCGGGAGATTCCATTATTGATCAATGCAATGGTGTATCTCTTGGGCAGAAATGTGTCATGATTCGGTTGCAATAATGAACTTCCCTATAGAACCCAGTTAGGTACTACTGTTCCACTTTCTCCTCCAGGCATTCTCTGTAAATATGTACTTTTCCGTTTAGAAATGCTTTTAAAGGGTAACTAAATGGCCAAAATTGGTAAAAATAACATTTTTGGTTGTTTATGGATACTTATTTGTAATTTCCTGTTTAATGTTACATATATATATAAAACCATTTAAGTACACTGTGGTGCATAAAATGGCCCAATCCCCAACTCTTGACTTCACCCAGCCGGTATCTGTTCTCTATGTGGCTGGCCTGAAAAACAATTCATATGCATAGAAACAAATCAGTGAATGGTGTTAGTATATGTGGAATGAAAACGTAATTCGTATACCACCCCTATTAGTGTCACTACGATTGGTACACAAGGAAAATTTCAAGCAATTACAAATAATAAGGCCTTCTAGAGGAAGGGGTAAAGAATTATTTACATGTGAGGTTATACTACCCAACTTGGGCTCGATTTTACATGAATTTGGTAGTTGTAAAGCAGATATAGACTACAGAATGCTACAGGCAAGAGGAGCTATGAAAGTGTTGATGGGTTTTTATGGAACAGAGTTATATCTAGAAAACTGTGATGTCTTGCGCTCACATGATTTTCTCTACTCTTGTGCAAACTATTTTACAATCGCTTATTCTCCATCTATTGCATGCTAATCGAGATATGAGTTGCTGGTCTGATTGCTAATTTTCTTGTAGGTGCAAGGGGAATATGGTAGGTTTTAATTGATAGTCAAATCTTTTAAGAGATGATTGCTGTGTGGAGCATTTCATTCTCTTTGCATTTCCAGGTCATAAAAAATTCGAATAACGGATTCCCATTTTATAAAAGGTATAACTATTGGAAAATTCAAACAAAGAGCAGGAATATCTCGGAAATGGCTCACTGGAGAAAAACAATTTATATGATATAAATTGTGTTCTAACAAGGTCTACATTTTTATGTAGTAATATTTTGCCTATCTGTTACGGTTTACCAGATATGCGAGTCATTTAGAATGAAGATAACTTTTGGCGGCATTCCCAGAAAATTCAGGATATACGTATCATTAGCCATGAAAATATCTTAAGCAGATATATTTTAATCAAAATCGTTAGAGCCAATTTTGAGAAAATCAAAATGTTCCCTGTAAAGCAAAATCTGGGATGGGGGATTTTCTTGAAAATCTTCGTTTCCATCCATCCTTGAAAGATAGTAAACTCAAGCACGAAGTTTTGTATTTTTTCGATTTTTTGTTTTTGAGTTATGCTTTTCACTGACTGACAGAAAGACATACACACTGACATGTTTCCAAAATACTTTATTTGGATTCAGGGCACCTCAAAACACGCATTTCCTGTGAAGCTTGAATATAAAAGTTATGGATGGAATGCAATACTTCCCCTACTTATTATACGTAATAGAGAAAGTAAAAGTGAAACGTATTCTTAGTACGGTAGTGGAAACTGTTATGACATATGGAGTAGAGGGTTGGATATAAATTGAGAGTCAGAAAAGCAAACTACAGGCAGTGGATGGATGGGATACGTAGAGAAGCCAGGGTATCTAGGTGGGAGAAGAAAATGAATGAAGAAGTAAGGCAGTTAATAAGGATGGACGAACCAGTTACAGACAGAATTGAAAGAAGAGCTCTCCAGTGGTATGGTCACGTCCGAAGAATGACACAAGAAAGATGGCGTAGAATTATTTCGTAATGGTCACCATCAGGAAGGAGGAAACATGGAAGACCGCGCGCAAATTGTAGAAATGGTACAGTTAAGATGCTGAGGGGTCGATATCTGGAGGAGGAAGGTTGAGAGAATCGTGAAGAATGGAGAATGGGAATTAAAGCCAACCGTTGAAAAGTGGAGAAACCTTCAAAAGTAAACAGAAAGGTTAAACTGAATGACAACTACGACATTTACTTATATGAGAGCTTTCATCAGAGACATGGAGACGAAGGTTAAAGTTGTTTCCGCTACTAAACTGCAATAAAAACACGGCATGAATAAAACGGTAGAGTACTATAAAATTATAAGATAAGGTTTAAGTTGTAATGTTATCCTTTGACAGTTTGGTCATACTTTGGGCAAGGTAAAGTACACTGCCAATCCGGTGGCTAGAGTAATTCTCGAAAAACAGGGGTGGTTACGCTGATAAGGGGCGGGGCTAGATTTTGTCAGTACTAACATAAACAGTTCGTTTCATTACGGGCAAAATTTTATACACCCAATATGCTGTGAAACAGGGGTTATGGGTCAAGGTTATCGGGAGGTCGGCGCCAGGTAGTCGGTGATTCACAAAGATAAGTCTCGTTCTCGCCAGCGTTAACATCAAAAACCCTGTCGGCAGATAACCAGAATCTTCTGGACGTTTCTTTCCTCCCGATTCCAGAACGTGTGTCCAGAAAGTTCTGTGAAAGATTCTATTAACCATATATAAGCGAGCGTTCTCGCGAAAGAAGTAAGTTAGAGAGTGTGTTTCTGGTGTGGCGAAAAATGCTGTTCTCCTGGCGAGTTTGTGACGACTGCCGTAATGTGCAGTGAGTACTGTTACTGCAGGAGAGACTGGAGACGTCTTGTGTTCGACTCCGCAGCGTGTGAAGTGAACCATCCATATAAGAGGTTGCATGGTGCATGTGTCATTACGCCGCAACCTCAAGAAGGAAAATGAAGTGACTGTACAGTGTGAACCAAGTGAAGTCCCAGTAAATTGAACTAAGTAAAAATAGTGAAAGCACATTGAGAACTTAGCGAAGTGACAGTTGAAAAACTGGACACCACTTATATTTTAAATTTATTTTTAAGTATACTGCTGTGTCTGTCATATTGTACTGAGAATTCTACAGCATTTAACAAAAGAAATTTAAGTCCTTCACACTTTGGAGTAGAGAGACAAACTTTAGCCCATCTTTTAGGGAAAGTTTCGCTCTGCAAATTGTACTAATGTTAAGAATTGTGGTTTTTATGTGCTACAGCCACGTGATTTCTTTCTGTGCAATTTATATGCCACTTTGTTTTCTCTTTTTTCACCTTGAATAATTTTTTCTCTAAACGACTTTTTCTTGTATAAATGACCCGTTTTCTCGGAAACCATTTAAGTTAGCTAAATTAAAACTTGGAATAATAAAAAGAAATTCTTAAGTCCTTTTGTTGATCTACTTTAGCTTAATAACATGTTTTTTATATTTTAAAAACAATTCTGATAGTTTTTAATCAAAAGATTGTATAACTAATTAATTAAGCTCCCCTTGTTGGGAGGAGCAGTTCCAAGTGACAGCAAATATTAAATTTAAGATAAATCATAAAGTGGTAAAGCAAACATTTTGGAGTTTTGTAGGGTGGTTCAAATAATTGCCTCCTACTCCCATGTGTTTTTAAAAGTTTTTGTTTTCCATGGTGTGAATTTATAAATTGCTATGACCGAACCTGTCATTGTTAAAAATATGGAACATCTTCACAAAAACTGTTATAGGTATGGAACTGATATCTTGTATGCAGTTTCCTTAAATTATATGTAGAAATCCTGTAGACATACTTTAAAATATTGATTATTTATTTCTTAAATAGTACTATTAATTTTTAAAAACTATCACCCTTTTTCTTAATTTATTAAAACAAATTACCCTTGTTCCCAGCAAGAATGCTATAAATTTACATACAGAGACCAAATGTGTGCAGTCAATCTTTCACTATTAAATGAAAAATATATGGAAAATGTCATTATTTTCTCTCTAATAGATGTTTTTACCCTTAGGGAGCATTTTCTCAAAAAGTAAATTTCATAAAACAAGTGCCATAGTTTGTAAATTATACCTATAAAACAGCGAAACAAGACATGCTTTCCACTTGAAACAATGTTGGTGTGCCTGCTCACAGCTTCTAGTACAAAGAGACGTCATTGCTGTAGTTGGAGAGCTCAAATATTTAAAAATAATAAGCAAGTGCACATAGTGACTGGAAAACATTGCATTCAAAAGGGGATATTGCAAGGCGGATGCTGCAGCTCCTTAAACTTTAAAATCCAATTTAGACTAATAATAATCTGACCATAAAATTACAGGTGGTTTACTTTGGGCCTTTTTTGATTGTGAGATTTGGTGATTTTCAGTCTGCATCTCTCCTTAAAAAAACGTATTGGATAAAAGTAGTTCAGTATGCATACAACTACATCCTGCAATTGGAATCCGTGCTCTGACCAGCGCGGAACACGAATCACCCTGAAGATGCCAAGCGCAGTCCTTTGCGAAACGTTAGTATCTGCGATGCCTTATAGACCACGGCCTACGAGCTCGGGAAGTAGAAATACATTTATTAATCTGGAGTTTTTAATTTTAACACAACTTTTAGAAGAAGTGTTGCACTAAAACGTTAAGTATGGGAACGTCTGTAAGTTCAAGTCACGTGGTTTCTTTGTTTGCAAATATATGCGAGTTTATTTTCTTTGAATAGCGTTTTATTTGAAAGATATTTTCTGGTATAAACGGCAGATTTTCAATTTAAGATAGCTGAGTTAAAATTTAGAATGATAAACATAACCGGTTAAGTGTTTTTGTTTATCTACTTTGGCATTAACAATGTTGGCGTTTTTAAAAAAACTAATCGCTCCTAAATTTGAATCAATAGATGGTATAGTAGACTTACAAGTTAAAAATCTGATTTTATACATTCACAATACTTTTTCTATCCTTTATTTTTATTGGTGGATATACAAACTACTCTTACTAAAGCTTATTTTTCTATTTACTACATTTTAATCCACATAACCTTTGCAGAAATAGCTACATTACACATTTAGTTATAGATGCAGTGGAATAGCGAGAGTCAAATGTTTAAGAACTGGAAGCTATATATTGGCCTTAAAATTCCATACTGTTCCCATGCAATCGCGAGAAACAACATTCAGACTCCGACCACCGCAGACACTGAATCACTTCACCCTGAAGATGCCAAGCGCTGTACTTGGCGAAACATCGGTATCTACGATGCCTTCTAGACCACGACCTACAAGCCCGTATAGTTGTAATTTATTTAGTTATGACGCCGGCCGTGAAAGCCTCAGTATGTACAAACAACTGAATGTTGACAGGATTTTAAGAGAATGACCAGAGATGACCAATTCGAAGTTTTAATAACAGATATCTCAGAAATAGCTTATGACACAAAAAACTTATTTTGAAATAAATTACGCATATTAAAAAATCTACATTTTTTGTGTAGTACGTTCTCGTCTATCGCTCAACGTTTACCAGTTATAGAAGATTATACAAAATTTCTTCCGAATGAAGAGGACTTCATAGGCTATTCCCAGAAAATTAAAGATATATGTTTTATTTGTCATGTAAATATCTTTGATCCACGCATCCTTTTAAGATAGTGAACTAAAATACAAGTTTGGTACTTATCCGAATTTTCGTTTTTGAGTTATACTGTTCAAAGACAGACAGGGAACCTTTGCTAAATATCGGATGTGTTGCACTCACATGACTTTCTCAACTCTTGTACAAAATATTTTTACAAACGCTTATTTTCCATCTACTTCATGTTAATCGAGATATGAGATGTTAATCTTTTTGCTAATGGTCTCGTTGGTGCAAAGGGAATATCACTCCAACTCACTATCACTCTATCACTCACTCTATCCTAAATCACTCTATCCAACTATCCTCACTAAGTCACTCTATCCAACACTCACTCCAACAAGGAGATAGTCAAATATTTTAATTGTTGGTTGCTATGTGGAGCATTCCATTCTCTTTGTATGTCCAGGACATAAAAAAAGGAACGAATGACGAATTTGCATTTGAGAAAAGGAATAAGTATTGGAAAATTCAAAAAATGTCAAGGAATATCGGAAATGCTTCACTCCGCAAAAAATATATAGTACATAAAGTGTGTGTTTTAACGACATCCTACATTTTTGTATAGTAAAAGCTTGTCTATCCCTTACAGTTTACCAGTTATTCAGAATGAGGAGGATTTTCATTCGATTAATATCAACAATGCTTAGACAATCTGGGAGACATTCTCAGAAAATTCAAGATATGCATTTCTTTTGCCATGAAAATATCTTAAACATACGATATTTTAATCAAAATCGTTAAACCATTTTTTCAAAAGCTCAAAATTTTCGAAAAGTGATCCATCTAAAGGATAGTTTGGGGTGGGGATTTTCTTGAAAATCTTCATTTCGTATCTTTGGAAGATAGTAAATTCAAGTACCAAGTTTAGTATTTAACTGACTTTTCATTTTTGAGCTATGCAGTTGACAGACACACACAGACAATACGGATATTTTTAGATGGAATGCAGCACTTCTACTTACTATACTAGTAGAGAAAGTAAATTTTTATTCAAGGGTCTGCAAAACATGTATTTCCGATGAAATCCCCTTATTGAATATTTTAATGGAATGGAATACCTTTTCTACCTACTATGTAGGTGATTAGTGAAGGTAGGAATTGTTGATATTAATCAAAACTGGTATAGTTAACTTATTGGATATAAGTAAATCTATGAACTTAAGAAGCCATGCATATACATCGTGTAAACATTGCAGTCTGATATCTTAAGTACCTTCTGAGATGATGGATAATGTTTCATAATTGCTGAGATAGGACTTTTAAACTTCTTCTAATGCTCTTAACTTCTGCTGTAGTATTAGCAGTCCGTCCCATAGTCAGTTGCTTGCCCCACTAGAGAATCTGAAAAGCGAGTTATAAAACTTTTGGCCGCCGTTAATTCATATCATGCACGACGCAGAAAAAGAACTTGATTAGGACGTTAATAGCCTTAAAAACCTATTACAACTCGCGCTCAATATAATTGCGTCTCTCCTGCACTGCACTAAGAGGATCGCTTTATTGTAATTGGTGGTCCCCATATTCTATTATCTTTCTGTCATAAAAGCCTCTTAAGTGCTTTCGTTTTTATCATGTGCGTAAGTGAACCACGCCGCAAAGCTCTGCTCCGTTCTTAACAATAACTTTTTATTTCGTATAATAAATTCTCACATTTGTCGCCCTTCCAGCACTAGAACAGTGGGAGGGAGTGATAAAGTTCTAGACGAAGATTTCCAATCCCTTCCGGGTAGGGGAGGTCAGTAAGTCAGAATCAATCTGATTCGCGCCGAGATTTATTTTCCCCCGAGAAGATAAACTCGAAGCGGTAATTTTTGGAGAAGACGTCTGGGGAACAGAAGTGGAAGATTGAAGTGAAGTTGAACCAGCAGAAGATTGGGTGTGGGACACGGAAGTGCGTCCAGGAAACTTTTCTGACATTCTGCTGCCGGTAGTAAATTTTCAATCTGCTTGGCTGACTACGTTGTTTTTACTTGTCTCTTTTGGCTTCATTGAGAGAAAAGGGTCACCACGTGGGACCCATGTCTCTTCGGAAACTCGACGCTCCAGATGTCCCACACACTTATGTTACAGTTCTTTGAATGAAGACGCCATCTACAGTGACATCTACTAAAATAAGAACTGCAAACGATCCTGACATTCTTAGTCACATTCAGGGTATCCATTGCGAAAAATGTCCAAAAAAATGCCTTGAAACTTTAGTCTCAAATTCACCATTATAGGTTTTGCTCTTAACAATTTGACATTTAAGGTCAGCGTATAGCATCCAGTTCTTAAACATTTGTTTCTATAAGGGAATATGCAAAGTAGCTATTTGTGCAAAGTTTTATCTCGATTTAAATGAAGTAAACACAAAAATAAGCTTTCGTAAGAATAATTTGTATATCAACTAATAAACGATAGAGGGTAGAGAAATTGATGTGAATGTATTAAATCTTGGTAAATTTTTCGGCAGAAACTGGGAGAGAATTAACTTTAAAATCCAGCATATGGGTTATACCACACTTTTAAGTTGCTCAATATATGACGTAATTATTTCAGCCATTTAGAATAAATGATTACAACAATTTCACTTAAAGGTTTAGCATTTTCTTCTATAAGAACAGGAATAGTAAAATATTTCTGTATGTCAATTTTATGTGCATTTAAATAATGTAGTGTTTTTGTTATAAAAGTTGAGACTTCTGAATCATGTGCAACATCCCATAAATTAGTATAATAAAAGCAAAATAAAATGCTTTTTCCAAAAGAATAATAACGATATCTAAAAAATTAAAAACACATTTATAATTTTAGTAAAGCAGCATGTGACAAGCTTTACGAAAGCAATTAAAAGAAAAGACAATGTTTAGAAATTTCACTTCCACTTTATTTCATATTTAAGTCCAAAATAGTAATCCTTAATAGTCATTGGATATAATTCGTATTCATTAAAGTTTAATTTATTATAATTCAGTTGCCTAAGTTTTCCTTATTCACTAAAATCTGACTTAACTTACCGTCTTTACCATAAGGTGAAGGAATAATAATAAAAACATTCTGATGTTTTGAATTCACATGAACCTTCTCTACCCACTTCTCTAAAACTCCTATTACATGGCATATTCTTTTATCTGCTTCACGTTAATCGAGACAAACATTTGCAAAAATAATATTTTGTTATACTTTTTTTGTGTAAGGGAATACACGCTTATGTGACTATCAAAACGTTTAAAAGCGGTAGATTTTTAATAGCTTTGTAATTCTGTTCTCTTTGCTGACCTCGAGTAAAAACGAACAGCGACTTCGCAGATGACAATAAAAGTATAACGTATTTAAGAATTCAAACGAATAATATAGAACATCTCGGAAATCTTAGTGGTACAAAAAATGTATTTGACATAAATTGTGTGTTTTAACGAGATTTACATTTTTCTATAGTAACTATTGGTCTAAACATAGAGTTTATAATTTGTACAAAATTCATTCATAATGAAGACGCTTCAAAGTGTATTTGCTGAAACATGAAAATATAACTTGTATTAGTGATGCAAATATCTTAAACAATTTATAAGAGAATTGGAACTAACAAATATTTTTTCCATGTAGAGGGTAGTTTGGGGTGGGGGAATTTTGTGGAAAATCGTGTCGCATCCTAAGAAAATGCCGAAGTTAAACATTAAGTGGTATTAAAGCAACTTTTTAATTTTTTAAATATGCACAACACACACACACACACCCACACACACACACACACACACACACACACACACACCACCCGCACGGACGTTTTTATAAAAATGTTTTTAGGACACCTGAAGACGTTTATTTCGGATGAAATATTATATATTTGGGTGGAATTCAACACCTCCTCTACAATAGGTAAATAAATAGTGGGGGAAGTAAAGATAAATACCCAGATTAGCGTGGTTAACCAGAAACCACACGCTAAAACTGCTTGTAAGGTGTGATATCCAGAAGTAACTGAGATCTTTTTGGGTTTGCAGACATACATGAATCGGATGAGAAACTATCTTGCCGAGGTAACTCAGAAGTAGAACATCGGCACAAAATGAGAATCTGTTATTCAACTCTTGGCCGTGACATTCAATTCTGAAATCTGATTCAACCTTAGCTTGTACACGATTAGTATGAAAAAACAGAGTTCGAAACAAACAATTAGGTATACCATCCAGAACCATTTTGACAGTATCTTGACCTCGTTAAGCTTATTAACACACCATCTATACTCCTAAGTATTAAAACTTGGTGTTCTTCTATACAGGGTGGACTATTTAATTTGAGACTGTACAATATCTCCAAAATTAAGCGTGTAGAAAGAAATGTCTTGGATAAAAGTGCTTGATATTATGGAGGAAATTAGATGCTATTAGTCGTGTTTAGTTTGAAGGACGTTGTGATGATTGTTTTAGGGTCAATTTAATGTTTTTTAAATGCGAACCTACCTTTTTTGTGTTTTCTCATTCCTCATGAAAAACAAAACAACTTTTGTACAAAACACTTTCAATTGTTCTTACACCAACGTGAATAACAATGAAAATTCTGAATGACTCTGTACGAAGGTCATTTGAAGGTCAAGTTACGTTTCGTAATTAGGAACCAACATTTTTACTTTCTCTACTACGTATAGTAAGTAGGGGAAGTATTGTATTCCACCCAAAAATTCGATACCGAGATTGCACCGGAAATACATATTTTGGGACCCCCTGAATCCAAAAAAAGCATTTTTGGAAACATGTCCGTGTGTGTGTCTGTGTGTCTGTCTGTGTGTGTGTCTGTGAACAGCATAACTCAGAAACGAACAGTGGGATAAACACCAAACTTGGTATTTAGGTTCAGTATCTTCCAAGGATACGACACGAAGGTTTTCAAGGAAATCCCCCACCCCAGAGTACCCTTTACATGAAGATTTTTCGAAAATTTCAATTTTCTCAAAATGGCTCTAACGATTTTGATTAAAATATCATATATTTAAGACATTTTATGACAAATAAAATGTATATCTTGAATTTCCTGGGAATGTCTCCAAAAGTATTCTTTATTGTGAACGACTTTTGCATAACTCGTAAACCATAAGAGATAGACAAAAGTTTACTACACACAAAATGTAGATCGCGTTAAAATACACAATTTATGTCATATATTTTTTTGTTGAGTGAACCATTTTCGAGATATTACTTGTTATTCCGTTAAATTTTCAATACTTATTTTCTCAAATGGGAATTCGTTATTCATTTTTTTGTCCTGGACATGCAAAGAGACTGGAATGCGCCACATAGCAACCAGCGCTTAAAAGATTTGACTATCGCTTAAAGCCTACCATATTCCCCTTGCATCTACAAGAAAATTAGCAATACGATTGACATATCGGTATCTCGATTAACATGAAGCATATGGAGAATAAGCGTTTGTAAACATAGTTTGTACAAGAGTAGAGAAAGTCATGTGAGTGTAACACATCAGAGTTTTTATTTTGTTTCCTTATTCCTCATCACAAAATAATGGTTAGTTAGACAAGTTACAAAAGCAGAAGTTTAGTAACCGGAGGTTCAAGAAGAGCAGCGAAATACTAAATTTAATTTGTAACGTATTGTACACAATATTTTGTCTACTTTGAAAGAGGATATACTATACATATAAGAATTGTACATATGAAAGGGGATATATGACACATATAAGAATTGTACAGTGATAATATAATTCACTAACATGTTAAAATATTCAACATCTAACATTTGTACAAAGCTGATTATAAGAAACGGGCGAGCTAGCAAAGATTCCAAGTAAAGCATAATCCTTTTACCAAGCGAACAAGCAGGTAACCGGTAACGATACTGAGAAATAGAAAGGGACAGATAGTGAAAATTAAGAGACGGATATACTGCACCCGCTTCCAAACGCGCAGGGTGACACTTAAGCGCACGGATTTGAAGCAACATATTCTCATACAAGTTGAGGTAACGCGGTCGGAGGATCAATTGGAAACGTCGTTACATTTTTAAACGCAGAAGTGAGCGTCGCTAGGCTCAGGTATATAAGGGCAAACAAGGACCCAGAGCCCACTCTCTCTCTTGACCTCATCTAGAATTTCGACGACACGAGGTGCTACGCTCTTAGCAAATGCACGTTTGTGCATAAGGTTGGGAGTGCCTGTGCGGATAGTTAGGTTCCTGACTTATTTAAAGTGGTGGGATTAGAATAATGGGAAAAGCCATTCGCCCATATTTATTTCAATTGCGAATAAACTTCATTGATTAAGGGAAAATTGCAGTGTATTTTTTAACCTGCCTCATCCACAATAACCTGTGAATTAAGAATTAGATATAGGTAGGAAAAGTTAGGAATGGAATATGCAACAACCGACGAGCATCCATAGCCGAGGAAGAACACTGCAGCAGATAGCATAAACTCAAGGATCGAAGATTTCGCGCTACATATAACGCACAGCACTGTTTCCCGCTACAACGTTCAGAATATTTTAGTGTATGTTGTATATTTAATGAAATTTGTTTGTTGCGAATATGATATATTTAGAGAAAGAGTAATGTGGACTCTCAAAAAAGACACGGTAAATCAACAAACCTTGTTGTTATATTCTGCAATTTTGAATGCTATTTTCATATGTGAATTTAAAGTCAAAATGAGCGAAGAAAGTGATTTTCACGGTTCATCAGGAAACATTTTAAAAGCAGTCCAAGATGCAATTATTAATACACTTCCAGAAAAGCCAAAGAAAAGCTTATTTATGTATTTGTACGAAATTAAAGGACTGGTGTGTGGATAATGAAGCAGACGTAAATGAAGATTATTTGTTTGTGTATTTTTATGAGAAGTCGAAAAGCATTAAAGTTTTGAGTCTTTGGAGTGAGTATTCCTTGGTAAGATCTGCTGTTTTGATTAATGATAATATTGATATAGCAGGAGAGAAAGTTTTTGTGTAATACACATTATTATCCAAGAAAATAAGATATAGATGATCATTATTAAAACGTATTTTACGTTGTGTAGAACCTGTAGTTTATGCTTTGATAGCGTGTTTTGTGTTTTATTAGAACATAAAGTATAGGTTTTGTTGCCTAATAACTACGAACTAAAACTTGATTATTACAGTAGTATTCTAAAGAGAAAACAACGTACAAAATGTAGACTTCCATTTAAAAATAATTAAATTGACCCTAAAATTACTATCATAATGTTCTCCAAATCAAACATGACTAATGACATTACTTTCTCCCATAAGATCAAGCAACGTTTATAAGAGATTTCTTTCTACAACGCTTAGTTTTGCAGATATTTTACAGTCTCAACTTACATAGTCCAGCCTGTGTGTTATTTGTAAAGAATGTGTTACATTATACAACTTTATTCAATTGTATTTATTTGGGGGTACCTTAACCTTATGTTATTTATTCTTTTATATGAGATTCCTTCTATTGTTCTTACTCTAGGACATTTGTTTACTCTTTTTCATGTTATTCTTCTTTGTAAATTATAATTTAGCAAGTTAAATAAAAAATATGTGCAAAGTTAAGAATTCCCTCATGCTATTTGAAATTAATAGCAACTTAACATATAGAACACCTTATCAGGCCAAGAATATCCTTTCAATAACAGCGGATTACAATTTTGAGAACTTGGTTGAAGTTATTCCAGTCCAAAAATTCCGCTCCCCCAAACACTTTGGAAGAACATCATTTATAGTCTTAGAGTTTTATAAGGTTTTATGCAAACAAACAAAAGTTTTGGGGAGAAAAAATGGAATAACAAAGTATAGCAAAAAGCCTACACATTGGAAAAAAAGCATGTAAGGAATTAGGCTTGCTTGCAGGATAAGTAAAAGGATTCTTGTTTGCCTTATATTTTAAATATTCCATTACTATTTCTTTTTGAAAATACTACCCATAGCTGTAAGATAGGAGACACTATAATTATCCATGAGATTGTGTTACTTCATTATGAACTGTATACGTTATCAAATAATTTATCAAATAAATCCTGAAGGTGGTACCTTCTTTTTAAAAACATTTAAAGTTTTATTTAAGTTTACACAATTACCATAACTAGATAATCATAATATTACCATTTTATTTGCCCTAATAAATGATTTGCACCGAAGCCCATGATTATCCAAGGTCTATCAAACCGACTGCCGGCCTCACGCTGAGATGCACGAGACAGAATGCGCGATCATTCGATGATGTGGTCAGATTCGTGTTCCCCTACCCAAAATATGGTTTTCATGGCTCATAAATCGCTAAGAATCATTAACTCGCAATTCTTCACAACGCTGAGGGGCACCTGTCTAATAAATGGGCTGAAAAGTCTGCATCCACATAGTTGGGCTCGAACCTATGTGCATTTTACGGCCGGAAATCGAAGCACAGAGACTAACCTACCGCACCATGGCTATATTGAACAATAAATCGCCTTCGTAATATTGACAGGCAACAAACAATTGCGCAGTGTTCAGAGATGATTTCGTAGGAACTACAGTTTAGACTAAAATCTAAGTCGAATGTGGAGCAATACATCAAAACAGGCAGCAAACTGATTACACGGGAGCTAGCGTGGCTTAGACTTGGCTCATGGCGGGTGATAAAAATTACTGATGAAAATGCTATGAGAATCTGCCCATTTGTGGGGAGGAGGAGTCGTGAGTGCATAGCTGTAGAGGTACGGCGGAATGGAGGGAAAGTATTTGCCGCGATCTAGTATCACTTCGAATGGAGGATTGAGGGCATATTGGACGGTACTGGCAGGCAGAGAATACGTAGAGGGGATAGGTGAATTTCTACTTAAGGCGAAAAAGATACGATCTCAGAAGGCTGATCATAGGGAAGGGGTTGTAAGCAGAGCTTAGCTTACTACTTGCTGTTCGCGATTTATTTTAATATAATTTTATGTCATTTTTCACTCATTGTTAGTGTCATGTATTTATCTTTCGTCAGCGTTCTTTGTAAAATGTAATAGAGCACAACAATGCATCGCGCGTGGCCGCCGCAGCTCGGACTGCCGCTGAAACAGTATTAATATCCTCGCTACCTCAAATTCTCTTCGTTTCAATTACAATTATGATAATCACATACTTTATTATAAATAATGTTGGAAATGTTGTCCTCCATCCACATATTTCCCGCATCTTCTTAGAAAATTTCCATTCTCACTGGAGAGCTGAATAATCCAAATTAAGTGAACTTCTCACCGGATGTTTTGTTTTAGTTCTGACAATTTATGGGTGTTTGTTCCATACACCTTATTACTTTCTCTACTACGTGTAATAAGTAAGGGAAGTATTGTATTCCACCCAAAACTTCGATACTGAGATTTCACCGGAAATATGTGTTGAGATCACTGAATAAAAAAAAAGCATTTTTGGAAACATGTCCGTGTGTGTGTCTGTGCGTCTGTATGTGTGTGTGTCTGTAAACAGCATAACTCAGAAACGAACAGTCGGATAAACACTAAACTTGGTATTTAGCTTCAGTATCTTCCAGATTATCCTTTATATGGAAAATTATTCGAAAATTTTAATGTTCTCAAAAATGGTTCTGCCGATTTTGATTAAAATATCATATATTAAAATACTTTAATGACAAATAAAATGTATATCTTGAATTTTCTGGGAGTATCTCCGAAAGTATTCTTCATTGTGAACGACTTTTGCATAACTTGTAAACCATAAGAGATAGACAAAATGTTACTACACAAAAAATGCAGATCGCGTTAAAATACACAATTTGTGTCATATACATTTTTTGAGTGAACCATTTTCGAGATATTGCTTGTTATTCCCTTACATTTTCCAATACGTATACTTTTTCTCAAATGCGAATTCCTTATTCATTTTTTGTCCTGGTAATGCAAAGAGAATGGAATACTCCACATAGCAACGAGCTCTTAAAATATTTGACTATCGCTTAAAGCCTACCAATTCCCCTTGCATCTACAAGAAAATTTGCAATAAGATTAACATCTCGATATCTCGATTAACATGAAGCAAATGGAGAATAAGCGTTTGTAAAAATAGTTTTTACAGGAGTAGAGAAAGTCATGTGAGTGTAACACATGAGATTTTTTTTCATGTGATCATTAGAGTCAAATAAATTTCAGTAATTAGATTTTGCGTTATGATAGAGTAATTGACCCTAGCTTAATATTCTTCACTGATGAAGCATGGTTCCATTTATGTGGCTATGTTTCGTTGCAACATAACAGATATTGGGGTCCAGAAAAATTTGATTTTATGCACGAGATTCCCTTGAGTGAGGCAAAAATTCATGGGCTGTAAATGCATACGGAATAATATAATCTGTATTTTTTTAAAAAAACCAATATATTCAGATACAGAAATGACTTACGCCATTTTTTGAACAGCTCACCGACGTTGAATGTTAGTCTGCAGTATTATAACGCAGCTGATGTGTCATTAACCCTCAATTGCCTGGTTAACTTATACGTTAAAAAGTGTTTTTTAAGCTTTTGCGATTATTAATGAATTTTTGTTCTCTAATTTCATATTATACTAACCTTCAGCGATAAAATTAAGGATATTTATAGTTGTTTTATATTGTAAAAATATTAATATTTTTGCAATAAAGCTGTAGTGGTTTTTTAAATAACAAAGAGCAAACTCCATGCAGTTGCAGTCAAATGTAACCCTGTCAGCATCCAACCGTGCTATTACACCGTTTATTTTACTTGGGTCCTCTCTTACCTTTGCCACAGGCACATTTGAACTCAGTCGCTGGGACTTGAACTGTCGGCGTTTGGCTTTGAGTGGATGACCGGTCATGACTGTTCGAGTCAGTTTGACTGTGGTGCCGTTGAAAGGAATATAAAAGCCGGTTTGGTAATCAAAGGAAGAGCAGCATATGTAGCCAAACAATTCCGGTAATAGAGAGTTGAATTTAATTCAGGGAACTTTTGAAGGTAGAGTAAACAGTAAAAAAGTAAGTCCCTCACGATTCCCTGATTTAGCTGTATGCAACTTTTATCTATGGGGAACTTGAAAAATAGGGTGTGCAACAAACCCAATGCATTGTAAGAACTAAAACAAAACATCGGGCGAGAAATTCATTCAATTTGAGTTACTCAAATCTCGAGGTGAATGAAAATGTCCTGAGAAGATGCCAAAAGTGCGTAGACATTTCCAGTATCTCTTATGAAAGATATATTATCATTGTGATGTAACTTAATTATAACAACATGGTATGGTTGCGAGGATATAACTTTTTCGGCGGCCATTGTGCGATCAGCCGTGCGGTGGCCACAGTGTAAAGGAAAAACACTACATAATCTACTATGTTTATCTTAATTTTGGTGCAATCATATGCTCTTATAACGTTTTTTTCTTCCGTTTTAGTCGGTTTTATCCTATTTATCGTGTGCATTATAAAAGCACCTACGGTCTGTTGGACCCATGCAAATTATAGGCATCAGGGTATGAATACTTTAATTTAAATAAGTATGCTTATTGAATAATTTATTCAAATTTAATTACAATTAAGCTTTCGATACGTTTTAGCTGAATACAAGGCTCTGAATTGCTTTTGTTTCTAAAAAGTAAATAACACTAAAATAACAAAAAAGGATCATTTGCTGCTCTCGAGGAAAGCTGGTTCGCTTGAAATGTTTTCTTCTGCTGCTTACATCCTTTTCTCGGCATTCATGGGTAAATCTTGACCGAAGGTTTATCCTTGTGACGTGAATTGGTCATTATAGAAGGAAATGCTTAGCTTGTTTGCTTTTAAGAGGGAATTAATTCTAAGCTAAGAAGCTTTTGCCGTAGGTAGGTAGCAGTTTCCAGGATGTCCTCCATGTTGAAGTATCCTTCTAGTGTTTGCTTCTTATTTGCCCCGAGCTGGCAGAATATTGGACTCTATAGCCTCTTTTGCTCACAATGAGGGCTTAAAGAAGTAGCATATACTTTCTTACTTGTTCTAATGAAGATATTATGCTCCCGTCTTAAAGTTCAAGTACAGCCTAGCAAAACTCGAGTACCATCGCAGTATTCCTTAAATATCTCTTAAGTGCCGTCTGAATATTTACAAAATTTCTAAAAGCTCCAGACTGAAGGCGCTGGTATTAAAAGATTCACTTACTAAACGTTATGCTTTTAAGTAAGCCGTATTCGCCTTTCTAATTAACTCTGGTATTTTAGAGGGAAGATGGAAACATACTCAGAAGTTATGTGTTATTTTATTTTCTCATCTAGGTTTAATTTATCATTTCGCAAACCTCATTTTCATTAGTTAATGCAAAATTATATTGTTATATTTGCTTTCCTACGTTCAGAAATCAATTCTCTAGGAAAACTAAAATATGTTCATCTTAATCAGTGACTTTCTGTGCAGGAAATGGCATCTGACTCGCGAGTTTAAAACTGCCCTTGTAGCGAAAAGGGTTCATTCTTGATGCGATGTTACCGATGTTACAGTGATTTTAATACTGTTCCTGTAGCTGTAGGAGTTCATATTTGATACGACGTTACTGATGTTGAAGCGAGGTTAATACTGTACCTCTAGCAGCAGCATTTCATGCTTAATGCGACATTAACGAATTTGTGGCTTGATTAATGCTATCCCTCTAGCGGTAGGAGTTCATACTTGATGTGATGTTACCTATGTTACTGAGAGTTTAATCCTCAGCCCGTAGCAGTGCGACTTCATACTTGATTGCGGTGTTAACATGTAGTTGAGAGTTTTATCCTCTTCCTGTAGCGCTGTGACTTCATACTTGATGGATGTTAACGATATTGTTGAGAACTTTAATCCCCTCCCTGTAGTAGTGTGAGTTCATACTTGATTGCGATGTTACCGATGTTGATGAGAGGTTTAATCTTCTCCATGTAGCAGTGAGAGTTCATACTTGATGCGATGTTATCAATGTTGTTGAGAGTTTAATTCTCTCCCTGTAGGGGTGGATGTTCATACTTGATGCGATGTTACCGATGTTGTTGAGAGTTTCATCCTCTCCCTGTAGCGGTGTGGGTCCATACTTGATGCGATGTTACCGATGTTGATGAGAGTTAAATCTTCCCTCTCTAGTGGTAGAGTTCATACTTGATGTGATGTTAACGTTGTTGTTGCGAGTTTAGTTCTCTCCCTGATGTTACCGATATTCAGGTGAGGTTGATACTGTCCCTCTAGCGGTGGGAGCTTATACTTGATGTCATGTTGCCAATGGTGAGGAGAGTTTAGTACTATCCCTCAAGCGATAAGAGTTGACACTTGATGCGATGTTACCGTTGTTGAGAGTTTAATACTGTCCCTGTAGATTTCGGAGTTCATACTTGATGCGATGTTACCGATGGTGAGCAGAGTTTAACGCTGTCTCTAACGGTGAGAGTTCACAGTTGATGCGATGTCGAGGCGAGGTTAATACTAACCCTGCAGCGGTAGGAGTCCGTACCCGAATGAATAATGTTTATTATTTTTGGAAGATAATAGGAAGACTAGTTGTATTAATTAACAACTCAACCGCATCTAGACTGCTTTTTTCCACTAACCATCACCGCAATACCTGAGTAGAGGGCGCTGTGATTGTGCAAATAATTAGAACTATTTCATATTTTAGAGCTTCTGTTATCCAAAATACCTTCTGGGCATGATCGTGTTCTTAACGTTGCTCTGAAGAAGCTTTCCCGCAAGTCTCACGCTTTTCTTGCGTCGCTTTTTAATGTTATGCTACGTTTGGGTTATTTTTCTTCCCATTGGAAGCACTTGGAGGTCATTCTTCTGCATAAACCCGAATAGTCTGATCAGAAAAAGTCTGATTATCGTGCAATAAGTTTTTCCTGCACTGTCTAAACATTTTTGGAGAAAATTGCCTTAAACGGGTTTGCATACATTTATCCGCTACTTCTGTACTACTACCCTTTCAATTTGGTTTCCAGTATAACAGTTATGCTGTACATCACTTTCTAAGGATTATGTAGCACATTGCTCAGTATTTTGTAACATAACTTAGCCACCTTCTTGGACTTCACTCGAGTTTTTGATATGGTGCGGTGCGCCGTCTACTGTATAAGCTAAATGGCATTGGCCTATCTGATTATTTATATAACATCTTTCTCAGCTGCCTCGCAAATCGCACGTCCTCAGTCGCTTTAGGATCTCAACTCTTTTCATCGCGATCATTTCTTGCCAGCACTCTTCAAGGTTGCCTACTAGGCCCTATACATTTTAATATCCACGTTTCTGATTTTCATCCTTTGCCTATGTCACTAATTACATTTGTGCTGATGATAGGCTTTATTCATATCTGATGAGCAGGCTGAGATTCCAAGATAGTTTGAGAGTGAAGTGGTGTACTGTGCATTGAGTAGGGCAGAGTGAGTTGAACATTGGGCTGTTGTTTCCTTGTGTACTATCAGCTTCGTGAAGAGCTACAAATCACTTTATCATTCCAATGTATGTGTGCTACTTTATTTTCCACCATCACTAGACTCTAATGTTTACAGTGGCAAATAAGGAAGTGCTTTGGGTCTTTGTTTACATAAGCAGTGCTGTGTTTACAGAACTCCATAGTAAGGTTGTACATAAATAAGTTGCTAACTGGCCACGGATAGACAGACTGTTGAAGATATCCTCGCCGCTTCTACTCGCCTACATACAGCCTTACATATTTGGCTTAAAATTGGCGCATCTCTCTCAGCTACAACGAATGTGAAATGATATATATTCTCTGTCGATCTGCACCACCCTCACGTATTGTGTTTAATGGCAGCACCATATCATGGAAACGTAAAGATGAAATAGTGAAATAATTGAGGGTACTCTTTGACCTTCGTTTCACCTGGAAGGCTCAAATCAACAGAAAGTTCACTTAGGTGTATTCTCTTTCACAACTTTATCCATTAATTGATCGCAGATCTTCTCTACACAGGGACACCGTTCATCTTTATATCTCTCTTTAACATCCTTTACTGATGTACGCTGGCCCTGTGTGGGGTGGTTGTGGTGCCAGCATGCCTCCAGTCTGTTGGACCGAAGGGATTGACTTCCAATCTAGGTATTGTCATTATCGGCGTTCTTTTGTATGTTTGTTGCAACATTCTTGAGTTTTTTGTTTTTCATATTTTCAACCAAATGTATATAGCATCAATGGCGCTGATTGATTTAAATAAAATAAAAGAAATGTTGAAGAGCGCTATGTTTCCAAGGTAGGCTCACCAGTCAACATGACGTCATTTTTGCCCAATCGATAGATGGGAAATCATAGAAAAAGTGAGCACGGTGTGTAATGTACAAAATGTAAGTAAATAGCTATACGGATTTCAGCTGGATCAAATATAGTTGAAAAGGTTAATAACCTATTTACGTTAAATATTATGATTTAGGTCTTAGTTTTCATATAGAATGGAGTAGTTAAAAATAAACTCCTGTAGCCACGTTTTCTTATAGAGTCCGTTTTAAATATACTTCCATTACTCCACAGGTGGACAGAATTGCCGCTGTTATCTGACGCTAGCAAACCATGTACATCTAGAAAGTAGCCGAGACTACTCTTCTCATCGTCAGGAATAGGAAATTCCAGAATTAAAGCCAGGACGAAAGGAAACTAGTCTGAACTGTTACTAGAGTTTAGGTAGTGACGTCGCAAACAACAAACCAACCGCATCTCTCGTACGCAATGTTGGCGTTATTGTTTACATTCCTTGTATTGATAATTGTTTGAGTGTAGCTAACTTGAAGACAATTGCTTAGGAATTCCTGTGCCGCTATCATTCTTCATGTATTATTTGTAGCAAACCAACAATTCAATTTAATTTGTTTCGCAATAACGGTTACCAAAGAAACGAATTCAATGTCATTTGTTACCCAGTAACGGCTAGCCAAAAGAAAACGAAAACAGCAACTAGTTACTCATTAAGGTTACTAAAGTAACAGAGGCGGTTAGCGAGTCTGGATGACCTGATTCATTGCATGTGTATTGGTATCACTTATCGGGAACTAGTTACCTTAACTCGTACACTGTATCAATTGTCTTCAAAAGAGGTTCAAACCCGGCGGAGGGCCATGGATTTTTTCGCGCGTAAAAATCCTTAGCATCGCGTCCTTCGGAAGGGAAGTAAAGCTGGTCTTTTCGTGTCATAGATTTACGGTACGTAAAGGAACCTCAAGCCTAATAGAGGCATCTGAGTAAAATTTCCGTTCTTTCACACCCAAAATGGGACGCTAAGAACCACAGTAGTTAAGGAGTGTCCATAAATAAAACTCAATTTAATTTAACCTCCGCAAGAGACCCTAAGTGGAACTATCGATCTAATATACCATCTACTCAGAAAAATGCCTACTAATTATCTGCTTTGTTACACATATGTATTCAACCGAGATTATTTGCATCTTTTAGACAACAATGTGTTTTGGGTACACCCATACGGTGGGTAAAGAAATACACCGTAGTAGGTATGATGTTCCGCTTCGCAAACAGGGTAAGAAATATATCAGTCAATGATACAAATGTAAATGCACCTATTAACTCTTGCCATGTCGAAAGAAATAGTTTTCATTCCCTTTCAACAATCTCCGCATAACCCTTCTACATAACCTGTACGAGCACTACAGGCGAACACCCGTTGTTTACATCTGGACTCACCCTCTCTTCTTCAATATAAATAGACTACAGTACGAGGTATGCTGATCCGTCCCTTAGTGATAGCCATCAAAACAATTAGCTTAATCCTTACTGGTAACCGTTAACGGACTGTAACTACGACAGTTTTAAGGGTTACCGGAAAATAACTGTTGCATATAATTTGCCGTAAGTTTATAAGCAATTGAAGATATTTTTCAAAACTTGTATGCTCATTTTGTATAAGGAATCTGTAAAAGAATCTGCACTTGCATGTCTTTTTTTTTAATTGTTTCACTTTTGTTACCCCCTTCCACTTTTAGGGTCACACCAGGCGCTTTGACTTGAGAAAAAAATAATCCACTCTGTAGATTCTTAAAATGTTGTTTTTACTTTCTCTACCACGTACAAAGGTAGAGAAGGTATTACATTCTACCAAAAACATTAAATATCGAAATTTCACCGGAAATATATGTTTTAGACCTCCGTAAATCAAAGTAAGAAAACATTTTTTAGAAAATGTCTGTGTGGGGGGGCTGTGAACAGCGTAACTCAAAAATAGAGAGTCGGTATTTTCGAAAGTTTAATACATAAATTTTGAGGAAATCCCCACCCCAACTACGCTTTACATGCAACTTTTTTCAACATTTTTTATTTTCGCAAAAATGACTAACGATTATTTACATTCTGAACAATTTCGTAGGACTGGTAAACGTTAAGTGATAGGAAAACGTACTGCACAAAAAAGATATGTCCTTTTTAAAACACACAATTCATTTCAAGTAATTTTTTGTGCTATAAGCCATTTCCGAGATATCCGTTATTAATGTTTCGAATTTTTTAATACATTGTCTTCCTTTTAAAGTACTGTAGATTATCAGTTGTTTCTCGCAATTTCATGGAAACAGTATGAAATTTTAAGGCCAGCATATAGCGTCCAGTTCTTAAACATTTGAGTGTCATATTCCCTTTGTATCTATAACGAAATGTATAATATAGCTATTTCTGCAAAGCTTTAATAGATTAAAATGAAGCAGATACAAAAATAAGCTTTCGTAAGGATAGCTTGTATAGCCATTAGTGTAGAGAAAGTCATGTGAATGTAATTTTTTACTTTTTTGCTCACTTCGCGTCGTATGCGTTTGATGCCTAAGGATCTAGGCCAGGTATGGGCATTGTTGTCACCGCGTGTAAAGCGACCTCCCCCCTTCCCTTCTCGTTTGTTGTTTGCATCACACAAGCAGTCCTCTAATCCAAAGGTGGAACATTACTTATCGCAATTACAATATTCATTTCACAAGATTTGGTAGAATGTTTAGGGAAAAATTAACTCTCTCATATTTTGTAGCATATAAAGCAGTCGCAATGTGCTGTGTGTGTGTGTGTGTGTGTGTGTGTGTGTGTGTGTGTGTGTGTACTCGTGTGTTATAAAATACACTGTGTATTTTAAGGATATATACATACTTTTTTTCTCTAGTACGTTTTCGTCTATCGCTTAATGTTTACCAGTTATACAACATTATACAAAATTCCTTCGGAATGAAAAGGGCTTTATATGCTATTCACAGAAAATTCAAGATTTAAATTTTACTTGTCATCTAAATATTTTAGGTACTATATGTTAATTTAATCAAAATGTTTATAGTCATGTTTTAGAAAATAAAAATATTGTACGAGGGCAGTCCAGAAAGTCCCAGACGTTTTAGCCTATCGTGGCGATGAGTAGGGCTAGAGCCGCCATCTTTGTATCAGAACGTTCCTACATTCAGTGCGCATCCAGCTGTGGTAGCGTGAGGGCTGTACCTTCCTTACTGTGCTCTATGTGAGTTGTTAAAATGTGTGCTGCAATAGAAAATCCCGCCACTTGTGAAGTGCGGTCTATGATTATGTTTTTGTTGGCTAAAAAGAACAAAGCAATTGAAATTCATCGTCAACTTTGTGACGTTTACGGGCAAGGAATAATGAGTGAAAGCCGAGTCAGACAATGGTGCATTGATTTTAAAAATGACCGTACCAATGTTCACGACGAGGATCGCAGTGGTAGGCCTAGCCTTATGACTGATGAACTGCCAAAGCAAATCAATGACAAAATTCGTGAAAATCGTAGTTTCACGATTACAGAACTTTGGAGCATTTTACCCAAATTACAAGGAGTTTTGTGTATCAAATTGATGTTTGATACTGACGCTGAACTGCATGCCGGTGTAAACCAGTGATTGAAGTCATAGGCGGCAGATTTCCACAGAGAGGGTATTGAAAAACTTGTGCCACGATATGATAAATGCCTCAATTTGAATGGCGATTATGTAGGAAAATAGCTTAAGAGTGTACCTTTCAAATGTAGATAATAAACGTTGATATTTGCATTTTGTTAATTGTATCTTTCAAAACGTCTGAGACTTTCTGGATTACCTTCGTCTTTTATTCAAAGTTGTCAGAACCAAGTTTTAGAAAATAAAACATTTTAAAAAATGTTCCATATAAAACAAGGTTTGCAGTCGTGGAATTTCTTGAAAATCTTCGCGTCGCATCTTTTAAATATTAAACTTATATACCAAGTTTATAAATTATCCGAGATTTCGTTTTTGAGGTATGCTGTTCACAGTTCCACAGATACACACGGAAATTTTTCTAAAATGCTTTTGTTTTACTTATTCTGGGTTCCTCAAAACTGGTATTTATGGTGAAATCTGGCATCAAATTTTTGTGTGAAATGCAATACCTTCTCTAACTGCTAGGTACGTGGTGGAGAAAGTAAACAGCATTGGATAGTAACCCAGGCTCTAATTAGTAAGCCAACGACTTCAAGAAAGATATTTATTTACTGTAAAACTGTAAGTATTGCATATTGTTAGTTCATTTTTCCTGCAAGTTTATAAGGAATATTATGTTCATTTGTTCAGTTTGATGAAAGTATGAAATATTTTCAGTATCTAACCTGTATTATAGGAATAATAATGAATAAAACACGTGACCTTATTTTTGTCATTTGATGCATACATTAGCATTTTAAGAAATAGGCATTTCTAGTTTTTGAACTTTAAGAATTGCATTACGCCGCTGCTCGGATAGAGAGGTAGCTACGTTACGTCACAGCATCGCTCCCTTCTGGATGTGACACGCTCGCTCATAGCTGATCTAGGCCCTACATAGAATATTAGCAGGAATTCTTTTATCCTGTGAAGTATGCACTCTGCCAAACAAGTTTTGCGTGCTGCCTGCAGAGCACGGCGTTCAGGAGTGGTTCAAGATTTGATCTTTCTATTCGTGGTTGGTGCAGATCTTAGGTATTCAGATATTCAACCATTAATTTCTCACCAATATACCAGATACGAGGGCACCGCACAGCATATTCAGAAAAAGGTCTGTGTTTTTATGTGAGTGTCTGTAAACAGTATATCCTAATAACTAAACGTCGAATACAAATCAAACTTGGTATATAAGTTGAGGCAGTGTTTTTAACACTAAATGATTTCAGTCTAATTATATAATATTTAAATTCAATAACAACCCACCTTGAAGTAACATGTGTATGTAATAATTTGTAAAATGTATGTAACAGTCATTGCATATTATTGTATCCATGTGTAATAATGTTATGTGTATATATTACGTAACTTAATAATGTAGGAGCTGTGAGAATAATAGGTTAAAAGTTGCTAACAATGAGGTAACAATGAGATAACCTTGAGTCAATAATGAATTTGAAAGTTTAACAATACTACTTGTGATTCTTGGAATGTAATAATGTAATTTTAGTGACACTTTATAAAAATAGCCAGTCAACAACCAGAAAAAGTTTTAGTTAAATGAAGGTATTCTATTGGATAAGGAATAGCCAGTCAGAGACTTGAAATACAGAAATTTACAAGTTTAGGCGATTGAAATCAATTCAGTTGCCTGCAAACAGTGTTCCTAATTGGACGCGAGACACATCCGCGAGAGATTTAATACGTATTCGTGTGAGACAAAAATAGTTTTATGCGTTAAAGAATAAAAGAATCTCGCAGCTCTCTATATCAGCGAAGTGTTATTTAAATCGTGTCAGGAATTAATAAAAGGAGTGAAGTAAAATTATAATCTGTGTAAGCCTACATTCTTCAGTCGCACCACAAACCTTGTTAAGAAATTCATGTTTCTAAAAACTGAATACTGACGCAGCCGAGGCTAACATAAATATATAATATTTAAAGAAACAGTAAAAATACATTTGGGGCGAAGGCTACCGCAAACTGTTTACTATACTTACGGCTGCAACTACTACAAGTTCGGTTCCCCAACAGTTTAAATATAATATAACTCCTTCAATACACCCTACTTCAAAGTGACGCCCAAAGCGTGGTGTAAATAAAGTAACAAACCATCTTCTCAAAGTTCAGTATCTTCCAAAAATTCGACACGAATATTTGAAAAAATATCCCCATGCAAACTAACCGTCAGGTGAAACAATTTTTGTTAATTTTAACTTTCCCAAAAGCGGCTTGATAGCAAATAAAATGCATATTTGAACTTTCCAGAAATAGGCTGTCAAGTCTTCTTCAGTGGAAAGGAATTTCTTATACTTTTTTAAACTGTAAACCATAAGAAATAGATAAAGTTTATTCTACAGAAAAATACAGATCTCTTTAAAACACACAATTTATTTAAAATAACTTCTTTGTGAAATCAGCCATTTCCGAGATATCCGTTATTGTTGGATTGAATTTGTCAATTTTCCAATTTTAAGTTGGAAGCACTGCCAACATTTATTGCTTGTTTCTCGCTATATCATGGAAACAGCAGGGAATTTTAAGGTTCAGTTTATAGTAACCCGCTTTTAAACATTATATTCGTTTTCCTCTTTGCACCTATAATAAAATATATTTATGGAACTATTTACGGAAACGTTCATTTGACTTTCAGTATTTAGAAGATTAAGCTTTGGCAAGAATAGTTTGTAGAAAGTATAAAACAATAAACACATTTGACTTTTCTTAAGGCGCCGTCACATTCCGTGTTTCTCGTGATGTGATGAAAATACTATGAAATTTCAAGGCCAGCGTATAGCGACCTGTTTTTAAATGTCTATTGCTTCGGTTTCCTGTATCCCTTACGAAATGTGTAAACGTTTATCTCGATTAATATGAAGCAGATAGAAAAAGAAGCTTTTGTAACACTGTAGAAACTATTTAACAACAAACGATAATGGACAGAGAAATTCATTTGCATGTAACATATCAGATTTTTTTTCTCTACTACGTACAGTAAGTAGAGGAAGCATTGCATTACACCCAAAAATTTGATATTAATATCTCACTGGAAATACCTCTTTTGAGGCGCTGAATCCAAATAAAGTATTTTTGGAAACATGTCGCTATGTATGTCTGCATGTTTTTCTGTAAACACCATAACTCAAAAACAAAAAGTCGGAAGTTGGTATTAGGTTCAATATCCTCCAAAGATGCAACACAAAGATTTTAAAATATTCCTCACCCCAAACTACACTTTACATTGAGTAAATAAATTGAGTTTTTATTTATGGACGCTGTTTAACTGCTCTGGTCCTTATCGTCCCATTCTATATTGGGCGTGAAAGACCGGTAAATTTGCTCAGAGGCCTCTTTATCAGGCTTGAGGTTCTTTTACGTGCCGTAAATGTACGACACGGGACCACCGGCTTTACTTCCCATCCGAAGGAAGCCATGCTAACGATTTTTACGCCCGAAAAAATTCGTCGCCCTCCACCGGGTTTGAACCCGCGACCTTGGGAGCTAGAGGCTAGCACGGTACCACTAGTTATTTTTAACATTTAAATTATTTCAGTCCAATTATATAATATAAAAATAACAGGCCGCCTTAAAGCAATATGTGTATAAATAATATATAAAATGCAAGCAACAGTCACTGTATTATGTTTATATTATTATGTACATGTTTAATAATGTTATGCGAATGTATTAAATAATTTAACAATGTAGCAGCTATGAGAATACGTTGTAACAATAAGGTAACCTTGAGGCAATAATGAATTGGAAAGTTTAATAATGCTACTAGTAATATTTGGAGCAAGAATAATGTAATTTTGAGACAGTTTATAAATAGCCAATTAACAACCAGAAAACCTGAAAGTTAAATAAGAGTATTCTATTGGAGTAAAATTAGCCAATCAGAGACTTGAAATAGATGAAATTTGCAAATTCAGGCGGTAAAAGTTAGTTGCAAGTAGACTGCGTTCCTAACTGGACGCGAGTCGCGTCCTCGAGAAGTGTAATACGTGTGAAACGAAAATTCATTACAGCGAGAATATTATAAAGTTTACGTGTTAAAAACTGCCAGTAATTAATAAATACTCTCACAGCTCTCTATAGCAGTGAAGTGTTGTTTAAACATGTGAAGGATTAATAAAAGGAGTGAAGTAAAAATTATAATTTGTGTAAGCCTACATTCTATAGCCGCATCACCCCCTGCAAAGAGACACATGTTTCTACAAATTAATACTGACGCAGCCGAGGCAAACGTAAATATATATAATATTTAAAGAAGCATTCAAATTACAAACTTAATTTTTTAAACTTGGGACGAAGACCACCGGAAAGTGAACTTTGGGGCGAAGGCCACCGTAAACTTTGTACCATACGTGAAACAAATCCTTCAACATTGAGCATTTTTTGAAATCTTTTATTTTCTAAAAATCGCTGTAGCGACTTTGATTAAAATACCATGTATTAAAGATACTTACATAATAATTAAAAGATTTATCTTGAATTTTCGGGGATAACCTGAGTAGTCCGCTTTATTCTGAGGGAATTTCTTATAACCTTATATAAGTGGTAAATGTTAAGTGATAGACGAAAACGCAAGGAATGTAGATCTCTTTAAAACACATATTTTATTTAAAATAAGTTTTTTTTGTTAATCAACCATTTCCGAGATATTCGTTATTAATGATTTGAATTTTTTCATTACTTGGGCATTCTTTAAAGCGCTTTCAACTTTCAGTTGTTTCTCGCGATTGCATGGAAACAGTATTGAATTTTAAGGCTAGCGTGTAGCGTCAAGTTCTTAAACATTTGGATGTCGCTGTTCTCTTTGTATTCTAATTAAATGTGAAATGTAGCTATTTCTGTAAGGTTTATTTGGATTAAAATGAAGTAGATACCGAAATAAGCTTGAGTAAGAATACTATGTGTACTTATTAATAAACGATAGAGGATAGAGATATTCAACTGAATGTATCACATCACATTTTCTTGCCGTAGGTTACGCAGGTATTGGGACTGATTCAAGGGGAGTAGTGTTTTATCATGGCTGATAACTTAAGGTAACAAGAGCGTTTGAAATAATATATTATTGAACAAGACTATAGTGGTAATAATTAAGACGTGAGTATGTTAATGAAACGAGCGTTTTAATTATTATTATACGCAGCTTACATACAACTGTTTTGGTCGACCGAACTATAGTTTGAAAACTTTGAGTTTTACAGAAGATCTTACCTTGTTCACTGTATGTAATTAAATTGTGATCGAATAGCACGACCTTGAGCGTGTTTGCGAGTAGTGCAATAGATGATAGTACTGTTGAGTCCAAGTCGTATTTATTTTTTTGCAGGTAACGTGAAAGCAATACATATTGAAGGAAAGGAAATGAACTCAATTTCTTAGAACATTAAAATTACAATAAACAGAATTTATTCTATTTTAAATAAACAAATTTCTTTGTTTTTCTGGGGAATTGATATCAGTGGACTGCTGCTTTGAAGATGTTAAAAGGTATAGGAGAGGTGAGCGTGCAACTGAGTAAGACTGTAATAAGTCGCTAAAGTATAATAGGTACCATAACAGTTCAGTTACGTCACATGTAATCCGTGTATTACAGTATGGTCGACCAAACATACATTTTCAAAAGGAAAACAAGTGAAATAATTGACATAGTGTGATCTTTCGAAAAACACCTCTTTATTAAAGGCAACCGACGAAAAGACTAATTTTATGGAAACAATATTTTCGTATACATTAATTAACGTCCTTACAAGTAACTCAGAAGTGTAGACTTACTTTCAGATAACCCAAAGAGGAAAGCGAGATGGAGGAAAATTCTAGCTGTGAACCTCTTTTAATATTACAGACATGTTTCATATTACTTCTGCTTCGCAAATGTTTGCAGACTCTGGGTAGGTGAAAAGGAAGTAAAATTAATTTTGAGGTTACTCCCTCAACTGCAGATGGAGGTCAGTGGTTACCTACTCTCTGTCAAAAGAAAAATGAATGAAATAAAATTAATAGATAAATCATAAAAGGAGTCAATTCATGGCTGGAGTAGAAACGAATTCACGCATTTATTAATTCTTCTATATAAATCATTGGTATGCTAGAGTTCTTTGCAGATAAATTGGATTTTATTTTACAAAGTAAACATTTCTTATTTCTATTGACATATTCCTTAACGCTTGCAATCACCTTTCCATGAGTTAATCTATTTAGTCAGGTCAGGCTTACGCTCAGGATGTAATATTTTTGAAATATCAATAATAATAATAATATTATTATTATTATTATTATTATTATTATTATATTGATTCCTGAAACTAATAGAGATCACGTTTAGAACGCGGTTCTTGAAACAAAAGAAACGACGCTAAAACGCGAGAGGTTAGATGTTTTTATGTTAATGCTAACGCATGATAATACGTGTTAATTGTGACAAGAAATTATGACAAGGATGAATAACCATGTAGAAGTATTTTTATATGTTGTTAGAGAAGTGATAAAAGTAACATATGCTAGGGAAGTCGAAGTGAAGTAATGTACTAAATACATTAGAAAAGATGTATAACTCTATGATAAGGCCGATTTTGTTATACGGAAGTGAAATCTGGGGATGGGAAAGAGCAGAGCAGGTAAATAAAACACGGGTAGCATTTTGGAAAAGAGTTCTTGGAGTTTCACAAGGCACATCAAATTCGGGGGTATTGAAGGAGGTGGAATGTTATGAAGACACAATACACTCTAAAATAGGAGCAGTGAAGTATTGGTTGAGGCTGATACAGGGGGATAACTCCACACTACGTTCCAAATGTTATAAATACCAGCGAGAAAACCTGTCTCCTAAGCTTTGGGCAACTAATTTGTAAATGGGTTTGAGGAGAATAGGAATGGGGTCAGTATGGCAAAGAGCTGAAACAAATGACAAAAACGTATGGAAAGGAGTCAAAAGAAGACTAAGAGACATAAACCAACAGGAAATAGAATAGGATTGTACACACAAACCTTCTGTAAGTCTTCCAAATGAAATAAAATTGAATTGGGGTAAAGAAGCATATATACTTAACTTAGGAAGAAAGGAATCAGATCAGGTTTATACTGGGGGACTGGAGACCACAGAAAATGACTGACCATTCTGGCAAGTGAATCTGCCCATTCTGCGATTGGGATGAGGACTGGGTACATATTTTGGCGGAATGTGCACAGTGGGAGAACCAGTGAACAATTAAACTCAAAGAAAAATTCTTAAGTCCGTCAAGAAAGAGATTGGCATGTTGGGATCTACTGGCTGGCCAGAGGAACTTGCAAAACATGGGCAACTTCTTGGCTAAAGTGCGCGAAGCCAGGTCAAAATGTTCAAATAGACAAAGGTAATTTATCTCTATTTTCTTTTTTCTTGTTCTTTTTCTGTTGTTTATTTTGTCCCCATACTTGTATCTTAAATATGCATGTACGGTCAATGACCCATGCACTAAATACTTGCGTAATAACTTCAATAATTTTAAACCAATAAAGATACCCTATCTTCTTCTTTTTTAGCATACAACATAAAAAGCTTTTTGTTGGCTTCTTGTTACAACACAGAGCAACAAATGGGAAAACGTGTGTTGAATTTCATATGCGGTGTAGTCTATAGTTATTTTTAACCAGTTGAGCCTTTTACATGTCATGCCCTGGAGATCAAGGAAAACGTGTTTCTACCACAGAAACAATTACAGTAGGTATTTGAACCAAGACTAGCAGATCTTCGTGAGGTGAAGAGCAACACGTCATCAGGAGGTGACCGACGATTTGCATTCTCCAGGTAAATAAACAAAGGTGAAATGACGCCACAACTTTCATCCAGACTCTATAGAGCCAAGGAAATGATTCTAGTTGCAGAAAACTTCCCCCGCCACAGCCTGTAATTGAACCCGAACCTCTGGATGGAGAAGTCGTATTGTTGACAGGTCAACTACGAGGCAGTCTAGCGATCATTTGTATGCCGACTTAGATAGTTTGATGTTTTTGTTTTTATGGTCATATCGGAACCTTTGACCCGAGAAACGAGTGTAATTTTAAACTGTTGGAATGATAGTTAAACACTTTATTTATGTATGGGGCTGGCTAAGTACTGTCGATCATACTACGAGGGGCACTATTTATATTTTGAGCTTAATATTTAAAACGGAGTAATTTCTGGTTGAAAACTGCTTTATTGTTTTTCAAAATATTCTCCTTTATGATCAACCCACTTTTGCATCCGTTTGAACCATTTGTCAAAGCATTTATTCCAGTCTTCTTGAGATACCTCCAAAACATGGTTTTTGAAGGCATCAACAGCTTCTTCTGCCAACTAAAATCGTTGTCCACGCAATTTATTCTTGATGTTCGGGAACAAAAAGAAGTTATTGGGTGCCAAATCAGGACTGTATGGCGGATGACCCATCAATTAGATTTTTTGAGCCTTCAAATACTCTGTTGTTAAACGAGGTGTGTGTCCGCTCGCATTGTGTTGATGAACGATTCTACGGTTCTTGTTTTTCCTTACTTCACCGAAGACTTCCGGCAAACAAATGGTTATGCACAAATCGGCATTGACCATTTTACGTTCCTCTAAAGGCACTGTTGCCACATGGTCAGTTTTGCTGAAAAAGCAGGCGACCATTTGCTTCGAAGTGCTTCGAGTGCGAACAACTTTTATTGGATTTGCTTTATCTTGAAGCGCCCATACACTCGACTGCTGTTTACGTTCCGGCTCATACATATAGATCCATGATTTGTCACCTGTTAAAATCTTAGATACGTCTTTTGAGGCACCGCCATTGTATTCCTTGAGCATTTTTGTACACCAATCGACACGAGCATCTTTTTGAGATTGCGTAAAATTATATGGTTTCCAACGAGAGCAAACCTTTTTCACGGCTAAATAGTCATGCAATATTTTATATATGCTGGTGCAACTAATGCCTAGAGTTGCCTTAATCTCACCAAATGTGGCATGATGATCTTACATTATTAGTTTTTGCACAGCATCAATGTTTTCTGGCACAACAACTGATTTTGGTCGAGCTTCACGAACTTCATCATTGAGTGAGCGGCGGCCACGATTAAATTCGTTATACCAGCATTTCATAGTGGCAAAGGATGGAGCTTCGTCGCCAAATGTGGAAGTTAGTTGATCGATGCACTCTTGTCTTGATAATCCACGTCGAAAGTCGTAATAAATCATTGGATGAACATTTTCACCAGTTAATTCCATGTTTTTGTTCACACACAATTTTCAAGTTAGTATAAACAAAACAAATGACGCTCTATTGACAAAATGTTTGAAGTAGATTATGGTAAAAGATCTCAAAATTTCCAGTGGAAACGTCAGATGGCACCTACAACATTCAGGGTTGCCAAGGCTCAAAATATAAATAGTGCCCCTCGTATACAATTCTAATTTATATTGGATATTATTTACTTTAGTCACTAAACTATTATCGGCCTCCTAAACTTTGCAATACAAGAATAATTTTACACGATTGCTACAAAGTATAACAATAACCTTTTTAAGTTGAGTTTGCCACTAATAGCAACCGTTAGAACAACGGTATAAATTAGGGACGTTTCATGTGCAAAGTCTCATATAATTTACGACATTTAGAATTTTTCCCCAGAACATCCATAATAATAGAATTTACCAATGCTTCACCAATATTTACATCACAAAAACGCGGAAGTTAAATACTATGTATGCATATACGTTCCATTTTATACATCCAAGTATTTTAAAGTATAATAGTATTCCGAAAGACATAATTAAGCGCTGCAGCAGTGAAGCAGAATTCAGATTTTCGACCTCTAGACATATTTTAAAATAAAAAAGGCGGTGTCTCATTCACATGACCTTTTCTACCCTCCAACATTTATTAGTGGCTATAGAAATTATTTTTACTAAAGTTTTTTTTTTATATTTACTTAACTTTAATCAAGATAAAGCTTTGCAGAAATAGCTACGTCACACTCTTCATTAGGTTTCGATACAAAGGGAATAGCGACAGTCAAATGTTTAAAAACTGGACTATATGCTGGGCTTATTTTTTCCATGCAACCGCGAGAAACAACTAATGTCGCCAGGAATTTTAAAAGGATAACTAAGTATTGAACAAAGGGAACCACTAATAATGGATTTCTCTGGAATGGATGATGCTATAAAAATAATTTGAAATAAATTGTGCTTTAAAGAGATCTACATTTTTTGTGTTTGCGTTTTCGTCTATCACTGAACCTTTAACAGTTACACAAGATTATATAAGATTCCCTCCGAATAAAGAGGACTTTACTGGCTATTCTCATTAAATTTAATATATACATTCTAATTTGTCATGTAAATATCCTTAATATACGGTATATTAATCAACATTATTAGCCATTTTTTAGAAAATGATAGAATTGGAAAAAATATCATGTAAAGGGTAGTTGGGGTGGGGTATTTTCTTGAAAATATTCGTGTCCATATTTGGAAGACACTAAACATAAATACCTAATTTAATACTTCTCCGACCTTTCGGTTTTGATCTATTATGTTCACAGATATACAGGCACATCACGAACGTTTTTCAAAGCAGCTCTTTTTGGGTTCAGGGAGCCTCAAAACATGTATTACCGATGAAATCTCGGTATAGAATTTTTAGGTGGAATGAAATACCTTCTCTACCAACTATATATGCGGTACATCAAGTAAAAAATGTGATCTGAAATCCTTTAAATTCTCAGGATACGGGACATACACAGGAAGGCGAAACATCGCTCACAACCTATTGTGGTTAACCATCCCCAGGAGGAATGGATGCAGCAAAGGAACTTCAAGAGGCTACAGGTGGCAGGCAGATAGGCTACAGAAACGCGCAGAAGTCTCTAGCAATTCCAGCTCAAAGATCCGATCCACAGCCACAACCGCCCAGAGTGGACGATGAACGACCCATATAACCTTGACAGCCCTCTGGTGTCCACGCGGAATACTCTTGCCTATGAACAAAGATCTGCGACATCTGTCCTGCACTACCCTTCATTTACACTACGAAATCCTGAAAGCTCATCTGAAATTTGAGAAGGAAACGGTATGAAAGGAAACAAGGGAGAGGAAGTAATGGCAGGGGAGAAAACGTTGCAGCATTCACCTACAGAAACTGAAAGTCCAGGGTCAGGGTTTTACGGTCAACGGATATTGAACCCGAAATCTTCAGAGTGCGAGCGTTACACGTTACTCTCCAAGTTTAAGTTTTTAAGCCCTTGCTAACGCCCTTTTTCCATATGGTTCTATTAATGAGTGCACATAAGGCTCTGCTCCACCTCGCTTTCACCATTTCGTTGAAATACCACACTTCCACTCTTAGCAAGCAACGTCACTAATAGGGGCGCCGAGATAGCGCAATGGTTTTGTTTCTGGATCTCGTACTCAGGGTGCGGGGTTCGCTCCAAGGCTCTGGAGTGGCGATTTTAAGTCGACCCTTCCACGCCTTCACGTCTGACTTGCTCATGTGAAGTATCTCCAAGGTCCAACGTGGTTCGGAGTCCACTGTAAAACAGGAGGTCCTGTCATTCCACCGCCATCCTCATCGTCCTATCATCGGAGGCAATGGATTCCCCCCGCCCCGCTGGGTGCCACCAGCTCAGAAGTGGATCCAGTCACGGCTTGGTGGACTGAAATATCCCCCGAAGGTCATATGAGGAGCGTAAGAAACCACATCAGAAGGAAAGTGTAAGGGGACATATACGCAATAGAATAGAGTGTTGTAATAATAGGAATAACTAATAATGTAAAATAATATTTATAAATAGCTTCCTGTAAAATAATTTGTACCTCAGGTTGTAATTAATGTGAAAGCAAATAGTAAGGAACAGTGTAATTAGTAACTAACAGACGAGGGAGCAACAGGTTAAAGTCTACAGACACACATACACCTAATGCATACAGAGTTTAGGCAAAGTCACAGAAAATAGAGAGAGAGGTCCGAGATTAGAGCGATACAGAGATAGTGTTCCAATTCCTGGAAGGCAAGGGAGTTGGAAAAATAGAAAAATTAATGAGAGTTGTAAAGTGAGATGGAGATAGTGAGATTTACCAGAGAAGTCAAAAGGAAGCCGACTCCTAAAATTTGAACATTTTATTTTGATAGCACTCTTAGTGGACAATCAATAAGAATAGTTGTTATATATAAAGGCGCGAATTCTAGAGTCATAGTGGGAAGCTACAAAAAGAGGAGAGGGCCCCAGGTTATAAACTCTGATTTTACTTGCACGATGTGACACATGTGATACGGAAGATGTGCGTGTATGTGGGTGGGGAAATATCGCGTGACGTAGTTAGGTTCACGTAAAGATAGTAGCCGGAAGGTTGCATGTGCAACTTTGGTGTCATTTTGTGTTAAACAAGGGAAAGGGGCATTATATTGTGAATAAATTAAGGTGTTCAAGGGAAAGTCTGTTTATTATTGTCTCCACCTACATAAAATCCTGTGAAATATCAAGTTAGGAATTTCTCCTCAGTTCAACGACAAGCAGCCCAACAGAGAACTTCAAGATATTTCTGAAATTCGAGGCAACGTCTACGTGAGAACAAAAGAAAAGAAAAAAAAATAGCTTCTGTTCAGGAATGACAATTCCTTCAAGCAGAGGATTTTTTTAACGCTAGAGATGCAAAATTGTACAATATTATCACCGCACTAAAATGTGTGTTTGTGTGTTTTATGAGGGGGAGGTCTCATTACATTAATATTTTGTCTTCTTTCTTTATCAAACTTCCTATATTAGGATTTCAGTACATTAATTTCGTTTAAGTTTTGAATGAAAAGGTTTCAGAACATTGACATCGACTTTGAAAGCTAATGGTCTAATATTGCTATAACCTGAACTTCACACTTGGATAAGGTGTCCTTTAGCGCTGGCTGACCTGTCGGTTGGAGAGATAATAGGGCGATAAGCTCGCGAGTCAGTCAGGAAACTGTTTTATTCTTGATGCGACATAAAGTGATGATGTGACGTAAGCGTGGGTGCTGCTACTGCAAGCGTTTAGAGAAGTCCTGCATTCGACGCCCTGGCGAATGAAGCTGAAGAAAGAAGAGCTGCTTGGTGCGTGATTCATTTCAGCGCTACGCGCGAGGAAAAGTGAACTGACAATGAAAATTGAACTAAATAACTTTAGTGAAGTAACAGTGAAGAATTAACAAAGTCGCAATAGTTAAGTAAGACTCTGCACTTAGAGCTTTAGGTGTTTTCTAAATGTTTTAGGACACGTATAAAATGAAATGTGAAGGTTTTAAGTTTCATGATTTTACTTTATACAATAAAAGAACTGTAATTATAAAAGGTCATGCTATTTATTTCACTAATTAACGTCCGTACAGCTCCTGGGGACAAAATATAACTAAATTATCACAGTGCCCGTTTTCTTACTTGTGGACCGGATTATAGTGTACTTATTCCCATGTAAAATAATACAATAATTCGGCAGGAAACGACATCATAAAGGAAATGCTTTACTTACCCTCCTTTACACTGTATAAAAATGCAGAGAAGAACTCCAAAATACAATTAATCCCGGTATATTTTAAATTCTCGCCTCAATATCCAAATTCACCTTTTATTTATTTTTAGTTCTGCTTAAAATATGAAAATGAAATAGAGTTACTTAGTCTGAGAAGTTTTGAAATATAATTCCTGTATTACTTTTCTTAATTGTTTCATTTAAATAGCCCCTTTAAATTTTAACTTCATATAGTTTGTTTTGACTTGAAAAGCAGGTGATGATGCTTTTACTCTCTGAACTGATGCTTTTTAATGTTCTTCTTTAAACTAACTTTTACATTTAATGCATTCACTCTCCATTCATACTACTAGACTTACGGAGGATCGGGAATTTCTTTTTATAATGAAAAATTCCACCAGCCGGGAATTGAATCCTAAATCTCTGTGTTGGGAAGCCAGAAAGCTGACCATCCGTCCACAGATACAGCTTCCTGTGTATTACTGAATTTATGAAAACTTCAATTTAATTTTGTTTATCCGAAGTAATTAACGAGAAGCTTAAAACGTAACTGTATTTTTTTGCGTTTTGATTAAATACACATTTTCAGTTATTGCTATATTTACCGCAACATATTTAATTTATTCAATCTATCTATACTGTAGGCTTCTCTTCGGCTGCATTTTGTAAGCAACGAGATTGAAATAGATAATTTAAATGTTATAGCCTGATATAGTTGGACGTCCTGCCTGTAATTTTCTGTTTTTATGAAGGGTAACCTTACAGTTTCACTAAATTCGTCATTGCCTTTAAATTAGCATTTCTTTGTACAATCCCAGGACTATTCGCAGGCTCTGCACGTCATTAATGGAAACTCGTTTCAGTTTGTATACCAAATAATTTACAAAGCAAATAGAATAGGCAACGGAAAATTGTAAATACAACCGGCTGAAAACTTCACTGAACACAAATCCTATTACTACCCATTCAGTGAATAAACTGCCCATAATTTGCTTTAGTTTTCAGACGATGGATTTCGAACGCAGAGAGGTAATGCTGTTACACTTTTATGAAATAGGAACTCTTTCATACGCTGATAATCGCTGCATTTTGTAGTGAATGGAGTGTTTCCAAAACCCTTTTAGGATAACTACGTTAAATCATTTGATCGGTTGATGCATGCATGTTTGTTAGTTGGTTCGCTTGTTGTATCTTGTCATTCAAATAGACCTGTGAATTCATTTTGATGGCTTCCTTTCATTTTGCGGAATTTGTACACAGAAGCTGAATGATAAATATTTTCTGAACTATGTTATCACACAGATGTGTCAGAAATCTTATGCATAAAGTTAATATTAAAGTACATAATAGTAATTTTTGAAACGAGTGGATAATCATGATGATTACGGCACGAATGAACGTTCCTTAGTGTCTTATTAATTAGCCTGAGATTTGTTGGTTTTCATTCTCATAAGATATACACTTGGGTGCAAAAAACGTGTCGATATAATGAACTGCTTATTAAGTTGGTAATGCGTTCATCGCTCCACCCCAGTCCCTACATAATTCTAGCAACCCAAGCTGACTGGCGGCTTTGCATAGCCTTTTTTCGTGATGGCGGATGTGCACCAGAGGCTAGGATCCAAGGCAGTTTTAGATTCTTTGAGAAAATATAAACAATTCAGTTTGAGTGTTCTTCCGAAGGCTGGAAACGTAGAATCAGAATGAAAAAGTATGTAACACGACATTGGGATATGTTATCTCAAGAGAAATTAAGGATGCCTTATTTTACCTGGAAATTTGGGGTCACATGGAGAATTTCATGACGTGTTATAATATCTATATCGTAGCTCAGACGGCAGAACCGCGGTACGGGAAGCTGAAGATCAGTTGTTTGAATCCCGACTATGGCATTTATTTTACCTTTCCGTGGTTAATTCGGAATTAGTATTATCTTAAATAAATTTCATTATCGATTTTTGCAAGAAAATCGGTATAAATAAGGTTGCCCATCCTTTCAAATAATCCGAAAATGCTATTTTTCATGAGCTTTTTGTGATGCTTTTTCATTTTACGCGATTCATTTCGTATAACTCAGTACCTTACCATGCTGTTTGTGATACTTTATAATTCAAAATCAATATGTATGCTGATCTTGTTTTTTGCAAACAATTATTATTAGCAGAAGAAAGTAATAATAATAATAATTAATAATAATAACCCCATAATGAACTAACGTATTAATTGACTGCTATAAAACTAAAGTATTCTTTATATCTTCTGAAAACTTTATTTATTAAACTGTTTTCTTCACATGTCCTTGAAATTCACTTTTGTGTCTCGTTGTGATATGTTTTTGAAGCTTCTGTTGCCATGCGACTGCAAAATGTATTTATAATTAAATACTCCACCTGTTTACGTGTCCAGTAAACACATTCGTGGTATTTCTTCTACCAGTTTCACCCTGTTCTTCGAGTACCCCATAGCTCAGCAGTCCTTGCTGTGCTATAACTTTGCTAAATACGGGCAATAATTTTTGGATTGTTGTTAATATCCTTAATTCGTTACAAATGATATATATCAAAAAGAGGAAATTGTTTAAAAACCAATGTCATCCAACCACTTCACTTTCTTAATTAAAGTGTGACCTTACGATTTGCATGAATTTAATTTTAAGTATACAGGTATACGTTAAGCGATAAAGGTAAACGTACTACACTAAAAAGTAAATCTCTGCAAAACACACAGTTTATTTAAAGTAAATTTTTTGTGGCATCAGTCATCTCCGAGGTATCCGTTATTAATGGTCCAAGCTGTTTAATACTTAGCCATTATTCTAAAGTCCTGTCAACATTCAGTTGTTTCTCCCCATTTCATTGAAACAGTATGGCGTTTTGGGGCGAAGGTATAGCGTCCAGTTCTTAAATATTTATTCGCTGTTCTCTTTGCTTCTATAGCGTAATGTATAACGTGGATGTTTCTGCAAGATTATTTGGATTAAAATTAAGTAGGTGTAAAATAAGCTTTAGTTTATATACCAACCAATGTAATGTAAAGAAGATCATGCGATTGTATCACATCAAGTTTTCTAAAGTAAAATAGTTTTCACAATAAGAGTTATTTTTTACTTTCTCTACCACCTACCTATAGTACGCAAGAGGAAGTATTGTTTCTCACACAAAATTTCGATGTTGATGTTTCACCGGTAATGCATGTTTTGAGCTACATTAATTAAAAAGAATTTTTAGGAAAGTTTACCTCTCTGTGCATGTGTCCGTGTGTGTATGTGTATGTGTGTGTATCTGTCTGTATCCCCATAAGGGATGCTTCCGGCCTCTTCAGCTGCCAAGGTGCGGGAGCTGCGGACCCTTCACTCGTGGCTGAAGGGAGCTGTTGAAATTGGGTTGGACTCGGCCGGACAGTGGTTCCCGAAACCCGTAGGAGATTGGGTATGCTTGGCTGGTTTACCGCCCAGGCGGGGTTGAGACGCCCAGATGTTCTCCAAAACCAACCATGAGCGAGAGCTAGTAGACGGTAGCTAGACACTGTCGCCCCCACCGAGGTCTTCGATAGTCTTTCCCGATAGGGTTTTCCCTATTGAGCTGACAGGCGTAAGTGGGGTATCCACTTTGACTCTGTGGAGTGGGCGAGAGGAGTTAGGTGTCCTGATCTCGTATGGCAATACAGAGGGGCAGGGGTATAAAAAAGTACTGACATAATGGAAATCCTCACAGCATGATCCTGGGGAGCAGAGAGTAGCGGGCGAATAATCAGTTCAGCCGCTCATTGGTATTTATTTTTCTGTCTGTGTGTATCAGTGAACAGCACAACTCACGAATGTAAGATAAATACCAAACTGGGCGTTTAAAGCTCAGCATCTACTATAGATGTGACAAGAAAATTTTCCAGAAAATCCGTTACACCAAACTACTATTTACATAGAAGGATGTTCCACAACAATGGGCAACAACCATTTTTATTAAAATACCATATATTTAAGATAATTACACGGCAAATAAAATGTGTATTTTAAGGTTTTTGGAAATAGCTGTGAAATCTTTTCATTGAGAAGGAATTTTGTATAAATTACTATAAGGATAAATCATACGAGATCAGGTATTGTTGTCCATATTTAGTTGTTTCTCGTAATGTCATGGAATTTAGATATCCATTGAACGAATGTCAATTTCCTGAGAAGATACCAGAAATTTTTGGATAGTGAAGGACAGCACTTCCAAAATTTCTTATGATAAGGTATATGATTATTCTAATTGTAACTCCGAGTATGAGAACTTGAAGCGGTTGCGGGGATAGTATAACTGTTTAGGCGGGAGTGCGAGCCGAATCGGCCGGTGCGCTAGCCGCCTTGCGGTGGCCACATTATGAGAGAAAAACACTGTAGGTCCATTGCTAAGCGCGGAAGGTTTGCACGGTGTTCTAGACAGTACTATCTGTGATGTCTATTATGATAATGCTTGAATAAACTACCGACAAGCAGCAGATCGGTACCTTCAGCCTTTATCCACTCAGACATATTTGCTCCGACGCAGTGAAGACACTCCACGTCAAGTCACGTTAAATTCAATTAACCACGCATACAAAACTAATCCAGAGTCATAAGTAACAAAGTTAATGTGGTATGTTAGAGGTTACAGCGAAGGGGGATTTCAGCACTGCGGCTAAAACTAGGCCTATTGAACCTCCGGGAGGAAGGGTTGAGGCAAGAGAGCATGAAGGATGGCGAGATGTGATTACGGCAGACACAGCGATGGTATGATCAACCTGTTCCCAGGTTGAACCTTATTCGATGTAACGTCACCCCCTCTGCCCAGAGAAAAGATCTCTTACCAAGGAAGAAATAATTCTCTCCTTAAAACACATTGTAAGAAATAAAAACAGCAGTTGCTGCTAGACACACTTCTATCAAATTCCACTGTTCACCTTTCACTTCGTAACTTCTTAACTGACTGAACTGACCTCACTGGGCAGAGCAATCCCTTATATAGGCCCCGCATACAAAGTGGAACTGTCTAGAAAAGGAACCTACTCGAAACGGTCTAAAGGAATCCTCTGGCATGGGGAAGCGCCACGCAATGGCTATGGTTCCGCAAGGGCATTGTTCTGAAGGTGGACCGATGATAGCCTCGCCCGCGATCAGGTAGACGAGCCGGGAGGCGTTTCGTTGGTAACTTAGCGCGCGCGGTCACAATATTCATCGCATACAACCGACCTTGTGTTAGGCCCTGCAGTTTTGAAAGATGATAGGTAATGAAGTGAGGGACAGGAAAATTCGTGGTGGCATGTATAATCCAGCCCAGCAATTGCCTATTGATCTGAAAAGGTCACAAAAACCCGATTTCTTGGTGGCCGGTTCAACGAGAATTGGACCCATCAACTCCTGAATGCGAGCCTTGGACACTATCGCCTGAGCCACACCGCTCGTTGATAATCTGGTATGTCACTATCACCAGTGTTTATTGGCTCGGCGTTAGCATATGAGACTCCAATTCCGAAGGTCCCGGCTTTGATCCACCTAGATTTCGGTGAATTCTGGGGTCACTTCTCATCCACCATGATTACATTTCCCTGTCATTCCTATTCCTTCTCATATTTTACGTGTAAAAAATAAAATGCTTGTTAAGACGCACATCACCGCCGTCGGTGTGCCGGAATTTCGTGCTGCAGGATGTTTCATGTGCGCTTCTAGGTTTCGTGGTGTTTGGCCGTGCCAAACAGATGGTGCGGATGCTTGTTCCAAGGAAAGAGTATTCCCCTTGGAGACTAGAGGCCTGCCTGGTTCAACAGTCATTCATCAATCTCTCCGGATAGTTCTAGCAGGGGACTGTTTTTCGAGAACCGTCTCGTTAGCCTGTAGCCTGCTGCACTTCATTCCTTTTTGCTGCGGGTGGTAGATGCAATAGATCGAATGTAGAGCGCAGTGAGCAAGGTGTCCTCCTTTGTTGTATACACTGTTCCCTTTCACCGGAGTGTGGTGATAGTAATGGTGGGGTTGGAGAAAGCCAAAAGGAACTAATACGTGGATTTTTCCGAGATATGAAATGTTCCGACCGCATACGAGATGCTCTTGCGTACCGCCGGTAAGCGCATCCCGGTTCGGCACCTGGGTGGGGCTTTCGAACAATAGTCCATTATGTACCACTTACTCGCTACAGAAGATTCCTTTGGCAGTTCGAGTAGGTTCCTTTTCTAGAACATTCTACTTTTATGCAAGGGCCCATATAAGGGGGCCGCTCTTTTTCGCGCGGAAGTGCAGTCAGTTAAGAAATTAACAATACAAGTGACATCAAGAAATTCAATAATTTGGACAGTTAAAGGTGGACAGTTCGAATGCAGTTGAGAATTCTAACTCTGCAGTTCAGATATTAGTTTTTACTCAAGAGTTCAGTTTGATTTAATTCGCCGAATCAGATGTGTTCTGTTCTGAGTGTGTGTCTCAAGTTCAAGGTTTGTTACAATATTAATAAGGGTAATTAAGGTCAAACGCTTGGATATCTCCAGGGATATCACCCGACTCGAAGTGCATGAAGCGTTATTTCAATCAGCGTAGAGAGTTTCCTTTCAGTAAATTTAGTTATTAATTTACGGTTATTTTGAAGTTCATCACAGTAATGTTGAGTACGGAGTCATCGTGCGCAGCTGTTAATACGAGCAGCAAACTCAAAACTAGTATCAGAGGAAGAAAGTAGGTACATTGTTATGTGTACTGGTTGTGTTTTATTGTTGCGGTTTATTTCCTGGTGGTCGCCAAACGTTTCAACTGCACCGATGTATTCCCTCGTTGCTAATGTCCCATGAATCCTTCTTTTGTTGTTATTGTTGTCGGGGATATAGGTGTGACAATGTAATCCTCGCTTGCATTCGATTAGAACATGATGTGTTTTTCTGTCTCGCAAAGCCGGTTCCTGGGCGCAGATGTAATACCAACCATCAATTTTTAATCGAGATTATTTTTGATTATGGTATTACCCACCAGTGACACGTACGTTAACGGGGATTCCCACAGGATCGAGTTTTAATATTAAACCGTGTTATCGTTTATTTAACAGGAGCGAGAGTGCACCGGTATGCAAAAATCCTCTATTCCAGTTGTTGAGTTTTTTCCTCCTTCCCAACTTGCGCAGGGATCCGGGGACGATAATTTAAATTGTTACATGACACGATTTTCTAAATCCGCTAATATACTGACTTTTCAGTCTCTAAGTAATAGGTTTTAGTAAATGATTCATTTTAAATTTCCCCACTACTTTACGTATATTAACAAGAGGAAGTATTGCATTCCACTAAAAATTCGATACTGATATTCCACCGGAAATACACGTTTTGAGGCTCCCTGAATAAACTTAATTATTTAAAAAATCTCATGCGACACATTCACTTGAGTTTCTATAACTTCTATTCTTTATTAGGGATAGACAAACAATTCGTATGCAAGCTGATTTATCTATCTACTTCACTTTAATCGAGACAAATCTTTGCAGAAATAGCTGTATTAGACATTTCGTTTTTTATATAAAAGAGATAGCGATAGCCAAATGTTTAAGAACTGGACGCTATATGCTGGTCTTAAAATTCCATACTCTTTCTATAACATCGCGAGAAACAAATGAATGTCGACAGGACTTTACAGAATGACAGAGTATTGAACAACTATTCAAACCATTAATAGGTATACCTCGGAAATGGCTTATGTTGCAAAAACTTTATTTTAAATAAATTAGGTGTTTTAAAGAGATTACATTTTTTGTTTAGTACATTTTCGTCTACCGTTTAATTTTACGAATTTTACAAGATTATACAAAGTTCCCTCTGAATGAAGTGGACTTCACAGGCTTTTCCCAGAAAATTCAATGTAAATATGTAATTTAAATTGTTTAATGTATGGTATTTTAATCAAACTCGTTAGAAATTTTCACCAAAATAAAAGTTTTGAAAAATGTTCCATTTAAAGTGTAATTGAGGTTGGGGGATGTTCTTGAAAATCTCCTTTCGAATCTTTGTAAGATACTAAACCTAATACAAATTTTGGTGTTTATTCGACATTTGGTTTTTGAGTTATGCCTTTCACACACACACGCGCGACCATTTTCTAAAAATGCTGATTCAGCGGACCGCAAAATAGATACATCTCGACATTGAATTTTTGGGTGGAATACATAGTTGCACTACTTACTATACATAGTAGAGAAAGTAAAAAGGTTTGCAGTGTGTTGCTGTATTCAGCTTAACACAAAAAGGAAATGTCGTTTGAAACCTCCCACCCCAAACTACCCTTTACATGGGAACAATTTCCTTATTTTTAATTTTCTCAAAATCGATCTAATGATTTTAACTAAAATACTTTATTTTTAAGACATTTGCATGAAAATAAAATGTATATATTGAATTTTCTGGGATTACTCAGTGAATATCCGTTCATTTTGAATGACATTTGTTTAACTGGTAAACCGTAAAAGATATCTGAACAATATCTTACTACAGAAAAACGTAGGTACGCTGGTCAGTAAGAACGTATAAACACACTTTTCTGAACAATTTTATATATAATAAACATATGTTCTAAAGGTATTTGATTGTATAAAGAGCAAACAATTAAACTGATGCGCCATATTGACCACGCCCCCCAAACCTGTCACTTCACACATGAATACTTTCTCAACATTCTAAACTCTATGATGTTAGGTATATTTCTATTTGTGCTTGTCGCTACTCTGAATGAATGTAACGTATTCTACTGCAAAAGCAGCATTGACAATGGAAAGCAGCCTTGCTAGAATCAAAACAAAGTTATACTTGTGTTAGTACGTGAAGTTTGTGATTTTTTGGGATTTTGTTTAATCCTGAAGCTAAAATACAGTGAAGTGGGAAGAATTAAGAAATTAAATCCCAAACGTAAGTTTAGATGCAATTGTTATGTAAAAGTGTCTTGATACGCGTTTCTTCCTCTTCTGAAGCAGGACCTTCTAACCCCACCACCACTCCCCCCAAGTGACTCCAGAAGAAAATCAACCTATTGGGATGAAAATATCAATGTTCCTGAAGAGGAATGCTTGTCTCAAGTGTTTTTCTGTAAATTGTTTACATGTAAGTGAAGATAAACAAAGTAGGAGAGGGCTAGCCATCAAGATAAAATTTCAATGTGATTGTCAATTTGAGAAGTGTACTACTAGTACATCAACTGTAAATAGGAGAAAGGTATCTCATGGAAATCTGAGATTTACATATGCCATGAGATTCATTGGAAAAGGTCAACAGTCTGCACGCACATTTTGTGCTATTATGGATTTCCCTCTACCAGCAAGTAAATTTGGTGGATTCAATGAGATAATATTAGAAAGTTTAGAGGATGTAGCATTAGTATCTATACTGAATGCTGCTGAAAAAACTAAAGAACTTGATGGAGGTGCAGATATTACAGCAGTATTTGACGGAATATGGCAAAAAAGAGGCCACAATTCCCATAATGCACTAATAACTGCTACTTCATTTCCTTCAGGCAAAGTGCTAAATGTTATTACTATGACAAAATACTGTAGTGGCTGTGTAAGAGGTAAAGAACATAGATGTTTGAAAAACTTTGAGGGTTACAGGGGAGGAATGGAAGTGGAAGTTGTGTTGAAATTATATGCTAGATCTGTGCAAACCCATGGTTTAAAATATGTTCGATACCTCGGAGATGAAGATTCCAAAGCCTTCAACAATGTTGTGGTTTATTTATTTATTATTTAGTTATGTTTGCTTCTGTGTAGCAACAAGAATTGATATCACTGTGAGAATACAGTTCTGTTTGTTGTTTGTTATAAAGTGCTGCATTGCTATGTATTTAATGAATACCATTCAAACTTTAACTTGCACTCCCTGAAAATCATCTCACACTACACATTATACATTTCGCTAAACTGGGTGCTCATCAAGTTTTCTCGTTAGCGTTTAACACTTTCAAAGGCGTGTCTTGCACAAGTCCATAAGGTATGGGCTACCAATCACGATAAGAGGTCTCTATGACAAACTGGATGCACTCACTCTACCTCTTTCTCTTTTAGCCCATACGATCGAGAGCGTAAACATACGTTTCGTTTCTACGCCATTTTGTAACCGTTTTGTGGTTATTGGTGTAACTATTTAGCAGAAGGACTGTTGCACCCTTTCACCGTGGCCTAAAGCAACCAATGAAATGGCCATGGTTCCGCAAGGCCACGTACAATGATAAATAATGTGACGTAGACGTGAGGTGCAGTGAGATTTTCTTTGGCGCTCCTTGTACAAGTTATTTTACAGTAAAGCTGTTTCTCAATCTTATTTTACATTATTAGTTATTCCGATTATTTCAATACTCTATTCTATTGGGTGTATGTTCCCTTACACCTTGTTATTGGTTTGAATTTTCCAACACTTATAGGTTCCTCAAATGAAGTGGGTTTAGTTTTCTTCTCGCGATCATGCAAAGCGTATGGAATTTCAACGCTATCACATAACGACACAGTCTTTAAGAATCGGACTGTCGTTTTGCCTAGCCTGTAGTAAAATTAAAAATTGTGAATTGAAAGTTTACCTGGATTAATAAGAATTAGCTTGAATAATGGGCTTTTTGAAGAATAGTTTCCATCACAATGAGAAAGTCAGGCTAGTTCAACTGATAATTTACCATGAATATCTGAAAATTTAAAGCCAGGCGATGATGCGACAATTTTGAAGCGGTATACTTTACCTGCTTCTGATGCCGTTGTCGTTATCCCGTAGCTCGTTCAGTTGTCTCGTGCGCCAGCTGCTCCAGTGGTAGATCTATGAGTACTTTCTCAAGGTATATGCGAGTGTACTGTGAAGGACAGCACCAGTTTAAATTGACAGAAATTTTATGTGATCTAATACTTGAGCTATTGAAGTGAGTTGCCAACTGTTTGAAAATAAGGAATGAAACTGAATATGAATCGTAGCACTCGAAAGTATAACAATTGAATTATTATACCTGCTAACTTCTGCGATATCAATTTTACGGTTTGAAATAGCCATTTCCGCAATGAAAGAAACAAAAGCTGTAATTTGCCGTGCGTGGTCGAAATGCTTACCGGCAAAACCCCTCGCAATAGCCGCTAAATCTAAAGCGCGTCCCTTGCACTATACGAGTAAGTCTTTAAGTATCCGGAGTGACGATTAGGCGGACAGTAAGTAACTTTTTGCCATACTATGGCTCGTTTCAATCTAGGAACCTTTCACTTTAACAATTTCTAGAATTGGCCTACGTGACTTTGCAGATGTACTGAACTTATAACATAATATATACGTAGCGCGGTGATAATGACTTTTATTAACATGACTTGCTAATTAACTTTTTCTTTGTGCACAAATATTTCAACTTAACCTTATTATATTATACATTGGCTTAACACGCGGAAATTATTTATACCAATTATTACTTTATCTTGCTATGATTTCATTATTTAATTACTTATATCTTTCTTTCAATGATTATGGTATCAAAACATACCAGATTTTTACTTTCTCTACTGCCTTTCTAACTAAACTACGTATAAGCGGTATTCATCACTATCATAGCGATAATAAAACTTCAGGATTAGATCATGTGGCCTATTTCTTTTTCATAATTTAATCTGCTCCTTCCAGCGTTTTCATGGGTGTCTAAATTTCTTCTTCCAATCGGCTTTTAAAAAGACCTCAGGAATTCTGTCAATCTCCAATTTTAATAGACATTCAATTAAACTTTCAGTTTTTAATTCGGATACATGTGTTCTTTGATCTTGCAGTTTATCTTTAGCAAAAAAAAAAATTAATAATTTCGTTTGAGCTACCTTTATTTTCTTTCTTGAGTATAGTTTCTTTGTATTTTTATTATTAGCGTTCTTTTGATTATTACAATTATTTTATGAATCTTTGGTATTTAACCAACTTTTCATTTTTGAGTTATGTTGTTCACGGACACAGGAGCGCGCTCGTAACTTTTTCTAAGATAGGTTTTTAGGGTATTGGGTATCTCAAAAAGTTCATTTTCGGTGAAATCTTCGGAACGAACTTTTAGGTGTATGAATCACTTCCTCTAAATAATATAGTTATGTAGTAGAGAAAGTTAACGTAGACGGAAGAAAGGAAGAAGGAAAAAGCATTTAGCTAGTTGCAAAATAAATGAGATACATACTGGTGGTGTGTTTTGTCCGATTATAGCGCTTGCTTGGGCAGCAGAGAGAAGTTAGCAAGGCAGAGTGGATAAACTTCCTAGAATCCGCAAAACAAACTAAAACCTCTCATAGCTCAAAGCTAGCTAGCGTTTATTTTTGCCGGAAACAGAGTCACTAGATCCTAAAGTGGCGTCAGAAAGTTCACCGTAATACTTTACATAGTAATTCCATTCTAGATAATCTACTGAAACACCAGAATAAAGGAAAATGTAGATCCTCGTTGGAGCATTCTTCATTACCAAAAGATACTGTTGTTTATTGTCTCTGCTACACACATATAGTAAGTGGAGGAAGTATTGCATTCTACTAAAAAAGTTGATACTGTGACGGAGCGGGCGGAGCTACCTATGTGTCGCCGGTAAGTGCCTCCAAGCCCTCTACTGGACAAAGCCTTCCAGCGTCCGTCTAAACAACAGTCCATTATGTGTCGATTTCTTATTCCAGAACTTCTCTTTTGGCACGTTCTAGTGGCCTCCCTTTCTAGAACATTCCGCTTTGTATGCGAGACCTATATAAGGGACAGCTCTTGACTGGACAGTTTAGCCCGTTGGTTAAAAAGTTACGAAGTGAAACGTTTACAGCGAATTTGGACACTGCCATGCAGTTCGGCTGAGTTGTGATTCAACGGATCAGTTGTGTTGTGTTTCGAGTGTGTGCCAAAATTAACTCAAGTGTAACATTGGTGCTACGCTGAGTGCCCAATGTGTTTAGCATTAATGGTGTTCTTATTTGTTGCAATACGAACTTTCACCAGAAATACATATTGTGAGGCTCGTCGAATAAAGAAAAACAAATTTAGAGAAAGGTCAATGTTTATGTGTGTAACTGTGTGTGAACAGTATAACTAAAAAACTAAAATTCGGTAAAATACCAAGCTTAGTACTTCAGTTTAGCATCTTCCAAGCATGCGACATAAAGGTTTCCAAGAAAATTTCCCATTCCAAACTATCCGTTACATGTAAAAGGTTCAAAATTTCGATTTTTAAAAAGTGGTTTGTGACAATTTTAACCAAAACACCATAATTATGTTTGAAATATTTTCATTATAAATGCATTTTCTGGGAATAGGCTGTGAATTTCTCTTTATTCTGAATGAATTGTGTATAATTGGTAAAATAAGAGGTGGTAGATAAATTGTTACTATAATAAACTAGACGTATTGTAACACACAAGAACTGTTACTGCGAAACACACTTTATCACTTGAGCACTCAGTGTAGCACAAAGTTACATCTGAGTCACTTTTAGCACACACTCGAACACAACAAAACTGATCGATCGAAACAAATCATAACTTAACTGCTGTATTGCTAGTCGCAACTCACAACTACAGTGCACTGTCTACTTTTCACTTCGTCACTTCTTGATTAACAGAACCGCCTTTAGGGCAAGAGCAGCCCCTTATATAGGCCCATGGAACGTTCTAGAGGAGGAACCTACTAGAACATGTCGAAACGAATTGTAAGCGGCAAATAATGGCTATTGTTCTACACGAGCTATTGTTTCACGCTCCCTATTGTTCCGATGGTCGGTCGACGGCACGGCCTAGGTGCCGGTGCGAGAGGCGCTTACCGCGGCCCCCAGGTGACCTCGTGCGCGCACAAGGTCACAACTTAAGAGACAGAACTTATGTTAAATACATGTTCTGTCATTGACAATTTCCAAGATATGGTTTTATTGGTTTGAATTTTCAAATACTTTTCATGTAGTAAATTTCTATATGTTTTTCTCTGCTCATACAAGGAACATATAGACATACCTATAACGAATGTGTAATAAAGTTTTTTCTAGATTATCAAGAAGCAGGTGGAAGACATATTTCTGTAAGAGTAGTCTGTGGAAGGTGAATAGTGAAAATTAAAATCACAAATTGGATCTTTAAGTCGTGATTTTAGCTCAGAGGGTTAATTCATTTCCTTTTTTGTTGATATTCAGTACGCTAGAACTTCTACTTCTGAATGCACCGAAAACAACTTGTGTGCCTCCTAGCATTGCAGCTGTGACAGAATGCACATGCTGAACTACTGAATCTTCAAGTTCGCTACATTTACTAACTCGCTGTAAACTTCCTCCAAAGAGCTCGACTGTTTAGTGCCAAACATTCAAGATTGAACTGTTCTCCAACTTGGCGCCAAACAAAACTATCTGCGGCTTGATCCAAACACTTAAAACTTACACTCACCAGTTCACACAACTTTGTTCCTCTGTTGGTATTCAATTGCTGTGTCACAGAGTCCATTGTTGTCTTGGAAAAGCTCTGGCTCTCAGTATCGACTGAAACTGCTGTACCATCGTGAGAAAGATCAATCGCAATGGAGTTTTAGAAGTGTTGTAAGTTAGTAACAGCATCTAATACGTTGTTGCATTAACTACCAATGTTATTCTATCTATATCTCTCTTTCGCTCTATCTCACCATCTGCCTCTCCCTCTCCTTCCGTTTTATGTTTCCCTTCTCTCTCCCTCTCTAATCTAGCTATTTGTACGTCTCCCTCTCAAATCTCTCTGTTTCCACACTTCCCTTTTTTACTTTCTCTACTGCGTATAGTAAGTAGGAGAAGTATTGCATTCCACCCAAAAATTCGATACCGAGATTTCACAGGAAATACATGTTTTGAGGTGCACTGAGTGCACATAAAGTATTTTTGGAAACATGTCCGTGTGTGTGTCTGTGTCTGTGAACAGCATAACTCAGAAACGAGAGCCAGATAAACACCAAACTTGGTATTCAGGTTCAGTACCTTCCAGAGATGCGACACGAAGGTTTTCAAGAAAATCTCCCATCCCAGCTTACCCTTTACATGGAACACTTTTCGAAAATTTTAATTTTCTCAAAAATGGCTCTAACAATTTTGATTAGAATATCATATGTTTAAGACACTTTGATGATAAATAAAATGTATATCTTGAATTTTCTGGGAATGTTTTCAAAAGTATTCTTCATTGTGAACGACTTTTGCATAACTGGTAAACCACAAGAGATAGACAAACTTTTACTACACAAAAATGTAGGCCGCCTTAAAATACACAATTTACGTCATATATTTTTTTTGTTTTTGTTGTTGAGTGAACCATTTTCGGGATATTGCTGGTTATTCCCTTAAATTTTCCAATACTTATACTTTTTCTCAAATGGGAATTCGTTATTTTTTTGTCCTGGTAATGCAAAGAGAATGGAATACTCCACATAGCAACCACCTCTTGAAATATGTGACTATAGCTTAAAGCCTATCAATTCCCCTTGCATCTACAAGAAAATTAGCAATAAGATTAATGTCTCGATATCTCGATAACAATAAAGCATATGGAGAATAAGCGTTTGTAAAAATAGTTTGTACAAAAGTAGAGAAAGTCATGTGAGTGCAACACATCAGATTTGTTTTGTTGCTTTCTCTACTATGTACATGGTAGGTACCGATATTGATATTGCATCACTAATACATGTTTTGAAACAGTTTTAATTAATAAACACAGTTTTAGAAAAATGTCCGTGTCTGTCTGTGTGTGTGTGTGTGTGTGTGTGTGTGTGTGTGTGTGTTTTGTATGAACAGCATAAACGATGGTAGCCACAATAGATCTATGTAGACGTGGTGTACGAGATCTCTCCCATTGTTGTATACCCTATACCTGTACCTAATTTTGTTGGCAAATGGTGAAAGACAAGCCCATTAACGAAGTAATAAATCAGAGTGAGAGAACGTATCACATAATTAGACTGGGGAGACGAATCGAAATTCTTAACAACGCTCAACATTACTTGGAGAATTATTTAAGAATTTGTTTCCAGAATAAGGAAGGAAGATTGTTAGGTGGAAAAGGGATAACTTTACTATCTGCTTATTATACAGCACAGTTAGCAGAAGAGCAGCATATTGTAACTAAAGTGTTTCTTTTAGAGTTGTTCCTACAATTCGATGGTGGTTAACTTTAACTTATCATTACAAGTTGGGTATACACCTTCAAATTATATAACTCAAAGCAAGTAATTGAATTACCTTTACTATTCACCCATGCTAGTCTTCTTTCCACAACACAGGGATGAAAAAGATAAAGGACAACGAAAACGATTATGTATAAAAGAGAGAGTAGTGTGTTGTATTTATTGTTCTTAAACATTTTACATGCTCAAACTCATTAATCGCACGTCAGAGAGGCCGTACGTGCTAATATAACACACTGTATTTCATATTTTCAGACTATATTCATCACGCTGAATGCATAGTTAATGGTATTTACAAGAAATGAAAGAAAAGAAAAAATACATTAAACTAAACACAAAAGTCACACAAACATAACAGAAGAAGAAAAAGAATATAAAGAACTTGTCCACAAGCACACGATATTGTTTACAAACAAAACAAATACTCTAACCTAAGCCACTAACCCTTCCCCTCCCACTCTTGACCCTCTTCCTTACACTCCGATCTGAGCTGCCTAAACTTTTGTAAAAATATACAAGTTGCTTCCCCCTCCCCGTCCTAGCCAGCAGGGTTCAACAAGTATAACAAGTAAAACAAACGCATCATTGGATATTCACAATTAAAGTACTCTGTTAGACTCTCCATGCAGAACACGCACCCTCTTAGGTACCCACCTACTACTAGGAATGTGGTAAGATATTAAAAACATATTATCTTCTCTACTCATTCCTCGTTCTTACCAACATTTTTCTTATATTTATTTCTGTTTAATAGAGATAAACTTCCATTAACTACACATTTACACATTTCGTTGTGTGTAAAACTACGTGTAGCTGTGCAAAAAGTTTGTTTCTACGTGTCAGCTTTGAAATTCCATATTCCTTTCATCACCACCAGAGTAAAAATATGATGCGATATACTCACATGACCTTCTCTACCCTCTAAGTTTATTAGTGGGTTCTTACTAAAGCTTATTTTACTATCTACTGCATACATAGACACAAAGAGAACAACGATAATCAAATATATAGGAATTCGAAGCTATCTGCTGCCAATAAAATTCAATACTGTTTCAATGCAATCGGGAAAAACAAATGAATGTTGAAAGGATTTAAAAGAATGACCAAGTGATGAACAATTCCAACCATTAATAACGTATATCTCAGAAATGCCTGATGCCACAAAACAACTTATTTGAAATAAATTGTGTGTTTTTAGGAGATATACATTTTATATGTAGTACGTTTTCGTCTATCCCTTAACGTTTACCAGTTATGCAAGATTATACAAAATTTCTTCCGAAGAAAGACGATTTTATAGGCTATTTACAGAAAATTCAAGATATACGTTTTCTTTGTCATGTAAATATCTTTATTGCTTATATGGTATTTTAATCAAAATCGCTTTAGCCATTTTTTAGAAAATATAACAGTTTCGAAAAATGTTCTGTGTAAAGGGCGCTTTGGGGTAGGGGATTTTCTTGAAAATCTTCGTGTCGCATCTTTGGTGTCACAAGTTCGTATTTATCCGACTTTTCACTTTTAAATTATGCTGTTCACTGTCATACACACACACACACAAACGGACGTTTTACTAAAAATGCTTTATTTGGATTCAGGAATCCTCAAAATAGTATTTCCTTGAAATCTTGGTATTTTTGGTAGAATGCAATACCTTCTGTAACTATTATGTACGTGGTAGAAAACGTAAAAAATAAAGGAGTAGTCACTTTCCACTTGAAAAATATATGTGTTTGAAAATTAAAACTCATAACAAACCATAAGTTGTGAACGGTATACGTCACAAAAGAAGTTTGCTTGTAATAAATTGTGCACTTTGATAAGATCTACATTTTTTCTGTCTCTTAGAATTTACCACTTATCTGAAAATCATTTTAATGAAGAGGACTTCATAGGTATTTCCAGAAAATTGAACATATACATTTTATTTGCCATGACTATTTTAATAAAATTATTGGGGGCATTATTGAGAAAATCTAAAATATTGAAAAGCTCATGTAAATAGTAGATTAGGATGCGATGATTTTTTGAAAATCCTTGTATTGCATCCGCGGAAGCTGCTTAACTTAAATAATACACAGCTTCGTATTTACTCAACTTCTCGTTTTTGAGTTATACTGTTTATACAAACGCACCTTCTTTTTCTAAAGGTATTTTTTTGGAAATCAGAGAAGCCTCAAACCAGGCTGATGAAATATCAGTGTTGAATTCGTGATTGGGACACAATACTGCATCTGCTTACTACAGATACGAAGTAAAGAAGGTAAAAAACTCTTCAAAAAGAGTGCGTATCATTGTTACTATCTGGTGCAATAGACTACAGTATTTAGTGCATGACTACATGCCCATTATATTTAGTCTGACTGTTTGCTCTGGGAAAAAATATTCACATACATTATAAAAAATCTGATGTGTTACACTCACATGACTTTCTCTACTCTTGTACAAACTATTTTTACAAACGCTTATTCTCCATATGCTTCATGTTAATGGAGATATCGAGATGTCAATCTGAATGATAATTTTCTTGTAGATACAAGGGGAATATGGTAAGTTTTAAGCGATAGTCAAATATTTTAACGCTGGTTGCTATGTGGCGCATTCCATTCTCTTTGCATGTCCAGGACATAAAAAATGAATAAAGAATTTGAGAAAAGGTATAAGTATTGGAAAATTTAAGGTAATAACAAGCAATATCTCGCAAACGGTTCACTCAACAAAAGAAATGTATATGACATAAATTGTGTATTTTAACCCGATCTACATTTTTCGTGTAGTAAACGTTTGTCTATCTCTTATGGTTTACCAGTTATGAAAAAGTCGTTCATAATGAAGAACACTTTTGGAGACATTGCCAGAAAATTCGAGATATACATTATATTTGTCATGAAAATATCTTAAACATATGATAGTTTAATCAAAATCGTTAGAGCCGTTTTTAAGAAAATTAAAATGTTCGAAAAATGTTCCATGTAAAGGGTAGTCTGGGGTGGGGGGATTTTCTTGAAAACCTTCGTGTCGCATCTCTGGAAGATACTGAACCTAAATACCAAGTTTGGTGTTTATCCCACTGTTCGTTTCCGAGTTATGCTGTTCACAGACACACAGACACACAGACAGACACACACACGGACATGTTTCCAAAAATGCTCTTTTTGGATTCAGGGGGTCTCAAAACATATATTTCCGGTGAAATCTCGGTATCGAATTTTTGGGTGGAATACAATACTTCCCCTACTTACTATACGTAGTAGAGAAAGTAAAAATGGGGCCTCTGTTTTATGATTGATCAATAATGGCAAATCAGGAATTATTCAAATACGAGGGTTGCTCAGAAACTAAGGTTACAAAGCCTGCAGTGAAACGTGTACATTTTATTTCATACAACCAATACAGTCAACTGATAGCATATACATTAGGTTATTTTTCGCCATATCCCTTTAGGCACTTTTCGCTTCGTGTGAGGATATTATTTATTCCCTCCTGGTAAAACTCCTGTCCTTGCGTGTTCAGCAAAGTTGTCGCGAAGTGTTCCATCTCTCGTCTGAAGCAAATAGTCGGCCTTCTAGGTGCTCCTTCAAGAGAGGAAAAAGGTGAAAGTCGCTTACATCGAAGTCCGGGCTGTAGTGACGATAGTCGAAGATGTCCCAGCAAAACTGCTACAGCAGCGTGATGGTCTTCGGCTATATGGGGTCGCGCGTTGTCGTGAAGGAAGATGATGCCTTCGGTAAGAGTCCTGACCGTTTCATTCTGATTGCCTCATGCAGTTGTATCAAGGTCTCGTAGTATCGAATAGCGGTCACTGTGTGTCCTATTTCAAAAAATGGCGTCACATTATGCTTCTTTGCCTTTGGAGGTGATGGGTATTTTTGACGACGCCTTACTGCTGGGGGTCTAGTGGTGGGTCCATGTTTCGTCACCCGTGACAATGAGGTGATGGAAACTATTCCCTTCCGTGGAGAACCGTTTCAAATGTTGTAGACTTGCCTCCATGCGCTTTTCCATGTGTTTGTTGGAAAGATTTCATGGGACCCATCGGGAAGTAACCTTCCGGTGCTGCAGAATATCTTAAGAATGTGACGAAGCTTCCGAATGACATTTCCAATTCTACCGTCATATGCCGTAATGTGATCCTACTGTTGTCCTGAATCAGCTCCTCGACGCAAGCTGTATTCAAATCGTTTGATGCCATGCTGGGTCGGCCACTGCGATCCTCGTCGGTGACGGTTTCTCCACCGGCCGCAAACTTTCGACACCTTTCTGCGACATGACAGCTGGGATGGATTTCAGCCGCGGTTACATGCTTCGCCCACAGAAATTGAATAACGGAGCGTATTTATTCGCGAAACTAGTTTCCCATGAGAGTTTCCATTTAGGTTTACCTACAACTAGCACTGTAGGTGGCTGGCTGAAACTCTGCACAGTTGCCAACCGCAAGTATTAAATTGCCGCACACTACTAATTTCTCTATAAAGGACGAAGCTCCCGGAATATCTGTTTTGTAACCTTAGTTTCTGATCACTCCTCGTAGTTAATGTATTTTAGTTGCAGTATAAAGTAGAAGAAGAAGAAAGTTAACGACAATTTTCCTCAAAACGAACTAGAACGTAGATAACAATGATAATAACTTCGATAATGATCTATTGCATCCTAGTTATTAAAATGCCTTAGACTGCACATATATACTTTGATGGCGAAGAGAAAGCTTTGTCTAATTGGCTTTAAGCCTCTAGGAATAAGTAGCTTACAAGAAGAGATGTAGCTTGTTATTTAGCAATTAGCTGTCTAACCTGACGTTGCACCTGGCATGTTGATATTTGAAATGTATATATTAGGAAATTGTAGAAACCGTTAGTTAGATACCTACCTAATAACACTGAGCTATGGAGTATTGTCAATATTTTTCATGACCCTTTCTGATGGCACGTAATGCTGAAAAAATTCTCCAGATGAATTTGCAACATATTGCGATGGTTATAGTTTTATTTATAAACATGTGATAAATCTAATTTTATAAAGTTCGAGATATTCAGGACAAAATGGATTAAAGCAAATCCATGAAATGGGCTTCAAAATTCTTGCAAGTAGTTTCTCGGATACTTCTGTAAGCAGAAGTTATGATCCTATAATGTTTAGAGGAATGATCACCTCCTGTTCGATACTAAGGTGGATTCGCAAATCATGCTTCACCCGCTTACGTCAGTGCTGAATAAAGCACTAGTTATTATACACCTGTTTTTGACGTTTGGGCTCTATCTATCACTTGCTAGGCAAGACTCTGTGACGATTAGCTCTTTAAATGTATTTTGTACTAGTTTACAACTTCGACAAGTTGTAAGCCAGAACCTAGGCATATTTTTCGTCTACTATATAAGCTCAAAAGCTGTTTAAATCTCTCCCTCTTGCAATGTTGTTTAGCTTAGTTATTGGAGGAATTAAAGTCTCTCTTGGAATAAAAAATATACGTCTAACAGTGTCACACTTCTCCGTCCTCGTCAAATATAGTATAGGTGCCGGCTTGGGCAAAGTGATCTTACGTAACAATATCATACACAAGTTCTCTCTCTATGCGAATAAGGACAAAATAAAAGCGGTGGTATTTGCTTTACCTCTGTTAAGAGCTACATTAAAACGTTCATCTTCTAATGCAAGAAAATTTGCGGCTTTTCGCTTTCACGATCATCAGTAACAAATGAACATGTTTGTGATATGCAGACTTCAGTCAGCCTTATTCATAGTGTTTAGCACGCTTGACGCTATAAGAATCTTTATCTTTAGACAATAAGGCATACATTGGTGATGAAATTTGTTACTTGTAGGCAACTTTCTGACATATTACAAAGTTTTAGTTTATGGTTCACATACATATCATACGTTAATAAAGAATTTATTCTATTTTCTCAGCTTTTAAATCGGAACCCTCTGCGTATAACGCTTTAAGTGAAGTGCCTGCGGTTATTGTCTTATTTTACATCCATTTTCTCTGGAGTAACAACAACTATTTTCTTCTCCATTGCATTCTCAATGAAAAGTCAAAACCTTCTTTACAGTGATATTTTTATGACTCCAACATATTCGCATTCTATTATCCCAATATTGTAAATACTTTTTAGTATTTTAGTCATCCATAATTTTAAATTAGAAGGTATGTCATATTCCAAGAGCATCGAGAAGAACAGGAGTTTTCAATGGCGAAAGAACTCTCAAAATTAGATAAGTGGTTTGTGATATTACCCTACACAGGCAGTCGTGTGTACTAAAATTTTCTCTCTTTAAAGAACGCTCCATTTCGGTTGGCTATTGTGATTACGAGTGGGATTGCAGTTTGTCGGTGAAACGCTAGTATTGTAAGGGAGTAGATCATTCAGTTACGATGGAGAAGTGGAGTGTTCAAAAGTCTGTGTTCGTGTGGTAGAGCTATACATTGAAGCTAAGTCGATAGTAGTGGCCCAACGCGCTTTCCGTACATTAAACCATAACAGAAACATCCCGAATAGCCATACCATACAGCGTTGAATAGTTAAGTGGTACAAGGATGGGTGTATGCATAATAGCAAGCCTCCTGGACGACCCCGAAATGTGAGGACACGGGAAAACATCGACCGTGCGGTCATTCCAAGTCCACGACGATCGCTCCGCCACATATCGCAAGCACTGAAAAGGAGCCACGGCACTGTACAGCGAATTTTACGCCTAGATTTGCATGCACGACTCTACAAGATACAGGTAGTGCAACGTTTAAAGCCATCGACAAGGTCGCACGCGTTCGGTTTTGCGACACGTTTCTGGAAATGTGGGCGACTGGTCCAGGAAGTGTTGATAGTTTCATGATGACTGATGAGGCACACTTCGTATTGTCAGGGGCAGTTAACAAACAAAACTGCCGTTTTGGGGGCACTGAGAATCCACAAAAATTCCATGAACAAGCGTACGCAGCCCGAAATTAACGCTGTGGTGTAGAGTCACTACAGCTGGGGTCGTCGGTCCATATTTCTTTCGGGACGACAATGGTGCAACATGTGCTGTGAATTCCGACCGATATGTGTCCATGCTTTGGTATTTTGTCGTCCCTGTGCTGCAACAACAGTACCCCGTCCAATCTCCTGGTATCAATAGGACGGTGCAACTACACACACCGCCCATCTGTCATCAGACGAACTGCGTGAACGGCTTCCTGGACGTCTCATCTCCCGATTTGGTGATGTGGCTTGTCCGGCCGTTCACCGAATCTGGCTGCTCCCGATTTTTTCCTGAGGTATCTAATGTCAGAGTGTTGGAAAGTCGCTCTGCAAACCTCCAGAAACTGGAAGCCAACATTCGTAGAGAGGTCGCTGATATTCCTGTTGCTGTACTGGAGAAAACTTTGCGCAGCAACTTCATAGCTCATCCACATGAGTGCTCCTATCTGTGCGATGGATTTTTAAGAAGGATTGCAACATACCACATGAAACTCCAAAGACTCACTAACACGCCTGCATTTGTAAATTATGAATATTTTTGTTATTACAGTATTTGTAAACAGTTGAAAAGGGCGTTATTTCTGAATCATTCTGTATTAGTATAGCTAATGTTATTAAATGGCAACATGAAAAGAGTACTATTATTTTAACATGTAATCATAATCTTATATTGTGGTTCACCATTTAAATGATTGCTATGCAATTTTTCGCATATCATGTATGTAGTATTAATATTGTAGTATTAATATTGATTATTAAACGTCTATATGACTAACTAAGAAAGAAAATATTAAAATCCATTTCTTCTCCTGTACTTAAATGTGTTCATTTGGTGTTTAATTTCATTTCGATATAGATTTCCGCGCTTGCGCGCTCTCCTTCAGAGCCACTGAAAAGATATTTCTTTTTACGAAAATAGTTATATTTACATATCTTTTTCAGTAGATACATATTGCTAGATTTTAATTCCATTTGTCTTTTCTTTTTGGCTTTTCCCCTCTGTACCCTACCGATTTCGTTTTAACAGATAATACAGCTTTTCATACTTCAAAATATCAGTTCCATGTTTTACATTTAGAGTAGTCTACAATACCCCACAAGACTGGAGATTTCATTGTTTTTGACATTGCTTCAAATTAAACTATGAGCACATCTTTTTGCTCGCCAACCATGAACTTACGTTTTCTTTCAGGAACTAAATTCTTGCTTAAATTCCTTGCCTCCTACAGGGTATCAGAAGGTACGAAACTAAATTCCATCTCTTTAAATTCACTAATAAACATTTCTGTCTCCATCTTGTCAAACCAATACCTCCGACCTTGAATCGATATTCACTTGTCATCGAAGCGCATCTAAAATACGTATAAAGAAATAGATTTATTACCGTATAGTTTTCACTCGTAATCATCGTTTATTGTACTTCTAAATGTAGAAAAACTATTGTATGAAACTCTCATATAACGGTTAGTTTTCGATGCGAGTGAGCTCGTGTCAAAAGTTACTCGTCACTCGCGTCTTAACCCCCATTATAGGATCGTTGCATATATAACTATTATACAATTCTACCATTATACACAGGAATGTTTCTGTACTCAATTCCATAAGTCAATCCTTATGGCACACATTCCAATAATAGCAATGATGTATTTCCTATAGCAATGGTGTAATGCGTAAATTCCAAGTTACCGTGCTTATGGAGAGAAGTTTAAACCATTTAGTGATTTGTTTTCTCTTTACAGTGTCAAAAATCTCTGTAAATTTTAAAATAAATAATAATTAACATCTGATTTATAATTACTTACCATGCTGTGGGCTACACAAAATGCAATACCTGCTCACTACTCACCCAGGAAGACAATGTAGATAGATACATAAGGTATCTTTATTAGTTTCAAATTATTGAAGTTATTACATAAGCATTTAGTGCATGGGTAATTGACCCTACATGCATATTTAAGATACAAGGTATGGTGAGAAAGGAAACCACAGAAAAAGAAACAAAAAAATAAGAAAAGGAAAATAGAGATAAATTTTCTTAGACTAACTGAACAAAGTCGACCTAGCTTAGCACACTTGAGCCAATAAATTGCCCATGTTTTGCCAGTTACTCTGGTCAGCCAGTAGATCCCAACATGCCAATCTCCTTCTAGAAGGACTTAAGAATTTTTCTTTGAGTTTAATTGTTTGCTGGTTCTCCCACCGTGCGCATTCCGTCAAAATATGACCCCAGTCTTCACCCAAACCACAGAATGGACAGATTCTCCTACCAGTATCGCCAGTCATTTTCTGTGCTCCCCCCAGTCTAAATAATGCCAACTTTGATATTTCCTTTCTTCCTAAGTAAAGCATATATGTCTCTTTGCCCAATTCAATTTTATTTCATTTGCTAGACTTAGAGAAGGTTTAATTTCACAATCCGGTTCTATTTGCTGTTGGTAGGTTTCTCTTATCCTACCTTCTATACCTTTCCATATGTTTTTGCTGTTTGTTTCAACTCTTTACCATACTGAATACATTCCTATTCTCCTCAAACCTATTTCCAAATCAGCTGCTCAAAACATACAGAGATTCTCGCTGGTATTTATAACATTTGGACCTCCCTGCTGCAAGTGGTTGTTTTTCTTATCGATCCAACGTGCCAGGTAATAACAGATGAAATACAGGCAGATAAGCTAACATCTCATTTACCAACATATGTCAGTTATGGATGCCGAATTATTTAATGATATACTTCCTACAACTCATAATGCTAAGACTGCATAAAATGTTCTATTCAACTCTACTGTTACAGGGCATGAATTATTATTGATTTTATTTATCGTGTTTTGTTTATGATTAAAACTGAATTGTTAGAAACTCGGTTGATTGCATTTTTTCTCTGGTGAAATAGTAAAATAGACTCACAGAACTAAAAGCTGTAAACGCTTCAATCAAAAGAACTTAGAGTGCAGATGTAATAATGTAAGTATTTGAAAAGCTGGCGTGAGATGCACTAAGCTTGACTGTACTGCAACAAGCATGTAGCAAATGCACACAGTTTTGCCGGTGCTGGAAAAGACAAACGCTGTGATACAGGTCACAAATAAATAAAGCAACATATCGAACCTCTCTTGGATGTGCTTTCGGTTGACCTTCAGGTGTTAAAGCAGACGTATCCATTGCACGCAACCGCATCCTACCCATTAATATTCCCGCAATGACAGCTTTAGTGTAGGTTTACAAACACTTGACCTACCCGCAAAGGATTCCACTTCATTGATCTCTTTGTATCTGTTGCAGGTGAGTTGAGCTACATCACGTGACTGATTCGTGAGCACGGTAGGGAAGTCCTCTTTCGGGTGAGTGCATCTTGCTCTTTTCTTTCTAACGAAAATGGGGTTCAGTGACGTAATGCCATGAATTAAACAATCCCAGTAGCTGCAAATCTGAGTAGACATTGTGAACTGCAACCCAAAGTGCAAGAAAGGATTTTATGTGAAACAAAGGAGCAGAGGAATGGAGAAAAACCCGATCTTACGTGCAAATTTCTATATGGATTGTCTCATAACTCAGTAGGTAAAGGTAAGGTATGTACCACGGAGGGGGCACCCGGAATAAGGGTAGAGCGCTGCAAGTAGGTCGTAACGGCTCTTTATGCTTACAATGTGAACCCTTAGGTGGGAAAGAGGGAGCGATGGGAGGAGCGATCCGTAGAGCGACCAGCTCCGGATGCCGACAACCGCAAGCATGAACGTTGACGTTTCCAGAATGAACACATTCGGCGCCGCAAGGTGCTACCCAGAAGCCACCAAATCATGCAGTGCTCTATCGGGTGGAGCCCACTCGAGGGATACACCTAACTGAGTAGTCCCCGCAGCGACGCCAGGGAAGAAACCCCCACAGAGCGCAAGTCCCGTCCAGCCGCAACCTGCCGAACACCGTCGCCTAGTCCTATAACCTTGAAATATATAGGATAGTTGTGATAAAACGGCTCATTCTGATGAGAAAATTGGAATGTGGTGTGCGATAAGTAGATACTGGAAGAATAATATGCAGAGCATATCAGAAGTTAATTCTGAGGTCAGTTTGCAATCGCTTGACAGAAGAAGAGAAATCGTATAGTTGGTTCCAGCAAGATTCTGTAACAGCACATACGGCTGCCGAATCATTACATGCAATAAGAGAGGTGTTTGACAACAGAATAATTAGTGTTGATTTGTGGCCCTCTCGTTCTCTTCACCTAACGAGTTGTGATTTTTATTAAGGGCTTCTTTAAGAGACAAAGTGTATCGCTCCAATCCTCGCACACTATACGAACTTAGAGAAATCACAAGAATTCCTCCTGCTGAGCTTCGGAGAGTGGGCGAGAATATTTACACGAGATATGCTGCCTGTTTGAGAGCAGAAGGTCAAGATTTCCAGCATCTATTATAAGGTAAGGCTTTTAGTCCGCCTCTGCCGGCGTAATTTCCCCGTGCGATTGCCGGCTGTCTCGAGCAGTAGAGAGAGGCCGCGAGTGGGTTGGAATATAATTTAACTACCCTATATGATGATGGATAGAGCAATGAGGGACAGGAAATTAATTCGTGGTAGAAGATGACCACCCCAGCATTCGCCTACCGACATGGGCCAGAGTAGGCGATTACCGGGCCCTCCCGGATGCGGGCCACAGACATTGTCCTACCTGAGCCATCCTGCTCGGATATATCAGTGCTTGCTGTATAAGGGGTCCTGGGTTCTATTCCCGACTGGGTTCGACAAATGTTTTCTATAAACAAGAAGGTTTTCCGGCATGCCGAATTCTGGAGTGTGAATGTGTGTGAGTGTGCGCGTGTGTGTGTGTGTGTGTATATATATATATATATATATATATATTATCGATTTTAATAACTAATTCGTCCATAAGCGATATTTAAGGATTGCCGCTGTGCAAAAGTCTAAATATTTGATACCATTTTGACAAGTTAATATAAGATTCAGCATCGCTACAGAGCCTTCGTGTGTACGCGTGTCCGGCTTGAGGGAAGTGCACTGTTTGCCGGTGGAGTCGCATATTCATAACCCCTTAAATTCAAGGACAAGGACTTCTCATGCAAATTATAACTACAATAACTGCATGCCTTTGTCATAGACGATGTTGAAAATGATGTTCTTGTGCCGCCATTCATCTCTAACACCTTTTAAGAAAATTTTGATTTATGCTCATTAATTCTTCATGGCCATGTAAATAAAATTATGATTTGCTCATAAATAGTTAAATGCGGGACAATAGTACTTCAGCACTCAATTGCAGAAATTTACTCTTCTCTCATTATATCCTGGTTGCCGCTCCCAAACAGCAGACTGTTATTTTATAGGGTTTTAATTTAAGCAATTTGGTAGCATTCCAAGCCGAGATTTGCACACTACCTGATTCCTGTGCAAGTTTTCCCAGAGACTTCTTTGCACCTCGTTCTAACTTTTCTCCGGTGTAATCCAGTTTTTTTTGTGTTAGAATATGGCGACTTAATTTTAGTTTCTTTTAAACAACAGATCCGTTATTGTTTTCCTAAATCTATTCATAAGATTACGTAATGTTTCTCTGTAAGGTCCACGAACAGCAGCGAATCTGCCTATAAATCGCCGTTTCATCTCTCTACAAAAGTGTATTATCACATTGGAATTATGCATGAGGATTATATGCTAAAGTATATGACCTTTTTGGCATTTTAATGCAGTATAACAATGAAAAACACATGGTCTCATGTCGCATTAACTGTCAATTGTTTTGACGGAACGCGAAGAGGAGGGAAAGCGGAGGAGGCGTAGATTAGATACGGCGCATTGCAGGGTAAGCAATTCCCCATTATACCACCACGGTTCGTCGTCCTCTATTTTCTAGTGGTTACCATGCTAGCCTCGAGTTCCCAAGTCGGGGGTTCAAACCTGGCGAAGGGAGATGGACTTTTTCGGGCGTAAAAATACTTAACATGACTTTCTTCGGAAGGGAAGTAAAGCGGGTGGTCTCGTGTCGTACATTTACGGCACGTAAAACATCCTCAAGCCTGATAAAGAGGCCTCTGAGGTTCTTTTATGTACCGTAAATCTACGACAAGACCACCGGGTGTACTTCCCTTCCGAAGGAAGCTATGCTAAGGATTTTTACGCCGAAAAAAATCCATCGCCCTCCGCCGGGTTTGAACCCGCGACTTCGGGAACTAGAGGCTAGCATGGTAACCACTACACCACGGGAAGTCATAAAGACAATCCTTTCAAAACGCAACAATAATACACTGGGTCGCATGTAGCCAAAATTTAACTTGACAAGAAAATGAATCCTAAATGTTCAATATTCAAGTCTTTAGAAGCAAATTACAACAAAGAAAGTATACAGATTACGTAAAGTGGCCCCGTACTCAGCTATAACAGCTCGTCCCACTTCTAATGAATATAATTTAGATAAGAGTGTGTAATAACCTTTAAGAAACACTTAATAAAAGCCACGCTAACAGAACAATTTAGATAAACGCTAGAAATGAACAGTTTTATACAAGAATATACTTTGATATAATGATTTAATAAATTCTAAAGCTAAAGTACGTGAACAAAAAGTTAATACTAACAATGCAGGGTAAAATCAGATCACAGTTAAATGACAGTCTCAGAAACATTTAATGTCCGTCTGCGGATCCGCGATCTGTTAACTCTTTTTAATTTCAGACAGCACGTTTAATAGGCGAATTTGCAACAAGCAAAGCCAAATTGACAGTGACAATCAGCACAACCAAACCCCAAAAATTGACAATGGCACTTACGTCATAGAGGAACACATCCCGAGATTTGCCCACTTACGTCGAGTAGGGGGAAAACCCAACTACCTTACCTGCCTGGATGAAGGCTAGATAAGCGTCAGTGGCGCCGCGGATGGCGAAAAAGTGAACATACACTATGTGATCAAAAGTTTCCGGACACCCCCACAAACATACGTTTTTCATCTGAGGTGCATTATGCTGCCATCTACTGGTACTCATCCGCAACCTCAGTAGTCATTAGACATCGTGAAACAGCAGAATGGGACGCTCCGTGGAACTCGCGGACTTCGAACGTGGTCAGATGGTTGGGTGTCACTTGTTTCAGAAATCTTTAGGCGAGATTTCCACATTCCTTAACATCCCTAGGTCCACTGTTTCTGATATAACAGTGAAGTGGAAACGTGAAGGGACATGTACAGCGCAAAAGCGTACAGGCCGACCACGTCTGTTGACTGACACAGACCGCCGACATTTGAAGAGGGTCTTAAGGAGTAATAGGCAGACATCTATCCAGACCATCACACAAGAATTCCAAACTGCATCAGGATCCACTCCAAGTACTATGACACTTAGGCGTGAGGAGAGAAACCTTGGAATCCATGGTCGAGCGGCTGCTCATAAGCCACTCATAGCAGGAAAATCCCAAACGACGCCTCGCTTACTGTAAGGAGCGTCAACATTACACGATTGAACAGTGGCAAAACGTTGTGTGGAGTGACGAATCACGGTACACAATGTGGCGATCCGGTGGCAGGATGTGAGTATTGCGAATGCCCGTTGAACGTCATCTGCCAGCATGTGTAGTGCCAACAGTGAAATTCGGAGGTGGTGGTGATGTTATGGTGTGGTCGTGTTTTTCCTGGAGGGGGCTTGCACCCCTTGTTGTTTTGCGTGGCACGATCACAGCGCGGACCTACATTGATATTAGCTTCTTGCTTCCCACTGCTGTAGAGCAATTCGGGGATGGCGATTGCATCTTTCAACACGATCGAGCACCTGTTCATACTGCACGGGCTGTGACGGAGTGGTTACACGACAATAACATCCCTGTAATGGACTGGCCTGCACAAAGTCCTGACTTTTATCCTATAGAACACCTTTGGGATATTTTGGAACGCCGACTTCGTGCCAGGCTTCACCGACCTACATCGATACCTCTGTTCAGTTCTGCACTCCATGAAGAATGGGCTGTCATTCCCCAAGAAACTTTCCAGCACCTGATTGAAAGTATGCCTGCGAGAGTGAACGCTGTCATCAAGGCTAAGTGTGGGCCAACACCATATTGACTTCCTGCATTACCGATGGAGGGCGCCACGAACTTGTACGTCATGTTCAGCCAGGTGTCCGGATACTTTTGATCACGTAGTGTACTTGCACCCCTAACGAATAGATCATGAACTATGAAGCGAACATTAGTGATCATTTAAGGTGTTCTGCACCGAAACGGTACAACCACGTCAGTGACACCGCACCGTCCCATTCATAGTGGTTTGCTTTAGAGCACAAAGTTTTCTCGCTGAACGCGCCAAAAATGAGTGCAACCTGAAAAGTTACTTCATGTATAGGAAGTCCGTCTTTCTCTGCATATCGCACATGCACCCGACTTATTTTCTTCGGTAGATATTCCAATTGGTCATCTGATGGCTGCTTGGTTGAAAAGGTCGTTTATCGCTTTCTCAGAGCAGCTTGAGTAGTGGGTCGGGTCTTCGAGCCAGGATGTCTCTGTGACGTGCCTGCCTGAGGCCTGTAATCTCCTGTGGTTGCTTCACTTCATCCCTTCTTCCTGAGGGGTAGTTGTCGCAATAGATCTCCCCTAGGTCGCAGTGCGTGAGGTGTCCGTGTTGTTTACCCTCTATTTCTTTACATGTTTACTTTTTCTATTTTGCGCCTAGTAGATAAAGGGAGTCCTTTCTACCCTAAAATTCGGAATTTAGAATTCATCAAAAAAAAGTATTTTTAGAAAATTATTTGTGTGGGGGGTCTGTAAACAGAATAAAACGAAATGTCGAATAGATACAGAGCTTGGTACTTCAGTTCAAGATCTTCCAAAGATACGAGGTGACGTTCAAGAAAATCCTCCTTTTAAATTAAAACAAAACGGAAGTGTCTTATTTTCGCAAGAATGGCTTAATGATTTTGATCAGAATACCACATAATGTAGATCCTAAATTTTCTGGGAAGAGCATGTTGAGTTTCCTTCATCCGGAAGGAATTTTGTGTACTTCTGTATAACTGGTAACAAATAGCAAAATTTAAAATTAAAAAAAGACCGTAGATCTCTTTAACACACAATTTATTTCAAATAGCCTGTTTAAAGCAGTCCTCATTTTGTTTCTCGCAATATCATGGAAAGAAGAAGGAATTTCAAGGCCAGCAAATAGTCACTCGTCTTTCAAATCTGACTATTGATTCATCCAAAGAAATGTAGAAAGAACCATACAATGAAACAATTTCTGCAAACGTTTATCTCGATTATTAGATAGAAAAATATACCCCTATGGTGAGTCATCTAAAACTACTACCTCAAATATTTCTAAAACTAAATTAGGAGTTGAAAAGAAGGCTTTAAATGCAACAAACGCCATTCCCAATGCTATTTTCCAGGTTACCAATTGCGTCCAAAATAATACGGAGTTTTTATTTAAAAAAACACAAGTTTATGTTCAAAATGATTTTTGCTTGCATTTTTAATGGCCTATATAATCTATTTTAATAAGCTCTCCCCTACCTCTATGCCTGTGAATGCAACTTTTCAATTCCTATTTTTCAGAGATATTTGCGGTAATAATAATGTTATGTATCTCAGTCTGAATCTAAATAAATGATGGTGGATAGTGAAGGTTATGTGAATGTAACACAATTATACTTTATCTACTGCGTATAGTAAGTAGGGGAAACATTGTATTTCACCCAAAAATCCGATAACGAGATTTCAACGGAAGAATATGTTTTGAGATCCCCTGAATCCAAAAAATAAAAGAAAGTTCTTGTTTGTGTCTCTGAACAGCATAACTCAAAAACTAAAAGTTGCTTAAATACCAAACTTGGTATTTGGATTCAGTACCTCTCAAGGATGAGACACGAAGATTTTCAAGAGAATCCTTCCAAACTACCCTTTCTTTACATGGAAGATTTTTGTAAATTTTTCATTTTCTAAAACAAGGAGGATTTTCTTGTTTAAAATATCATAGATTAAAGCTATTCATATGCTAAATAAAATGTGTATTCTGAATTATCTGCGAAACCCTTTCATTCGGAAGGAGTTTTGTATAATGTTGTATAACTAGTAAGTGTTAAGCGATACACCAATCTGTAAATCTCCTTAAAAGGCACAATTCATTTTAAAGAGCTCTTTTTGTGGCAGAGCCATTTCCGAGATTTGGTTTGAATTTTGCAATGCTTTCATTCCTTTAATTCCCCTCAATTTTCAGTTGTTTTTCGCGATGTCATGGAAACAGTATGGAATTTAAGACCGGCATATAGTGTCCAGTGTTTAGTGTGTAGAATAAACAGTGTTTAAACATTTGACTATCGCTGTTCTCTTTGTATCTATAACGAAATGTGTAGTGTGGCAATTTCTGCAATGAAGGGGTTTTTGTCAGGGGTAGTGAAATCATGTGAATGCAACATAAGATTTCTGTCTTGTTAGTGCAAAACACTTACCAATGCGATGAGGTGCTATTACTGGCCAACTTTGCAATCGAACTAGTTCTGCACAACTTCTGCATGTAAACAGGATGGTTTCTAGAGCCACTTAAGGGGCGCAACTGTTTCCTGTAGGACGGAATAAGGGCGGTTCCTTATCTAATCTTGCTCTTGCTGGGGTGAGAGTGAAGTGGCAGGTGCCACCCACTTCTCAACCTGCTAAATGATTAATAGATTAACCCTCCGCCATTCCCTTTTACACGGGTAATGGATTTTAAATACGGCGCGGCCTGAAGATCCAGGTTAAACCGTTAGATATTGCTCGCTGAGGGGAGCAGGCGCCCAAGATAAATGATGCTGCGTGTAATCGTTCCTGTATCCGGTATGTAAATTTCGTGCAAGGCGCAACATGCCGTAATCCCTCAACAAAAGGTGAGCAGCGATTTGCTTTCTGGAAAATGTGGCGAGCTTCAGTAATTAATTCATTAATTAAGGGACCATGGGACCTCTGGGTTTTTGTCAGGGAAATTTAGTGAAGCAGCAAGGAGAATAAACTTCAAAAGATGATTAAGTCGGTTCTGAGGCAAATGTGTATAGCAATTAGGTTTTATGTAAAGTGTATGCATGCACTTTGTATTCTAAATTTGAATAATGATAGATCAGCAACTCAAACCGGAGCCGGATTAACTATTCTGCACGAAGGGTATGTATGGATCTGGGTAATAATGCCTGCAGGTATAAGTCACTGGTTTGTGGCATTGGGTAACAAGACATTCATTGTCCTACGTACTGCACTCATCTCTTATAAACACATCCAGGACTTACAGATGCTATATTAAGTGTTAAAGAGCTGTACATTTTTACTATCTGTAGCACGTACATAACAGTAGAGAAGGTATTGCATTCCATCCAAAAAGTCAATAGAGATTTCACAGAAAGTACGTATTTTGAGGCCTCCTGAATCCAATAAAGCATTTTTAGAAAACGTCAGTGGGTGTGAACAGCATAACTCAAAAAAGAAAACTTGGATCAAGACGAAACTTGGTATATAGCTTTAGTACCCCTCGAAGTTGTGACATCAATACTTTCAAGAAAATCCCCCACTCCTAAGGTCTCTTTACATGGATAATTTTGCGATTTTTTTTATTTTCTAAAGAATAGATCTAACGATTTTAACTAAAATACCATACATTAGAGATAATTACATTACAAATAATACGAGTATCTTGAATTTTATAAGAATAGGCTTTGAGTCCTCTTCATTTGGAAGGAATTATCTGTAATCTTGTATAAGTTGTAAACTGTACATTTTATTTACCATATGAATATCTTTAACATCTGATATTTTAAACAAACTCATTTGGGCCTTGGTTTAGAAAATGAAAAGTTTACAAAAATCTTCCATGTAAAGGGTATTTGGAGGGATTTTCGTGAAAATGTTCATATCTCATTCTTGGAAGGTGCTAAATCCAAATACCAAATTTGGTATTTAAGTGACTTTTAGTTTTTTAGACACTGCACAAAAATATAATCTCCTTAAAACGCGCAATTTATTTCCAATAACAATTTATTTCCCTTAGTAATACTTTGAATTGTTCAATAATTTGTCATTCCTTTCAAGTCCTTTCGATATTCAGTTGTTTCTTGGATTGCACGCAAAGAGCATGGAATTTTAAGGCCAGACATAGCGTCCAGTTTTAAACTATTTGACTATCGCTAACTCTTTATATCTGTAACGAAATTTTTAATGTAGTACTTCCGGAAAGTTTTACCTCGATTAAAATGAGAAGATGGAAAAATAAGCTTTCGTAGAATAATTTGTATACACACTAATAAGCACTAAAGGGTAGAGAAAGTTGTGTGAATGTAACACAGCAGAGCGCTTTTATTTAGCGGGCCTCATAACATATATTTCCCGTAAAATGTCGATATCAAAGCTTTGGTTGGAAAGCAATAGTTCCCCTGCTTACCAAGTATGTGGTAGGAAAGTAAAAATCACTTTTGAACTTTAAGCTGAAAGAAAATGAAAAAAAACTCTTCTGTTTTGTTGTTGAACTACGCATAATGGAAGTAACCAAAGATATACCTTATAAAAACTGCTTCACACTTGACACTAAAGTAAGTAATTGTTTCTCTCTTCAGGGTTTTATATTATGAAAGGATTTTGTCTCAGTCCCCCGCTTTCGCTGACCATATACAAAGTTTAAATTGTATGCGTGTGTGTGTGGAGAGAAAGAGTGCGCTTTGCCACGATGAATTATTGTTGCTGAGAAAAGAAATTAACACAAAGTTTATTACCACGATAAATCACAGGAACAGTGGGAGCTTAAGAGCGGCTTTTAATATCGCTTTATCAGCCGTTCTCTTTGTGCCTCACTTTTCGAAAATTCTGCTACTTATACTGTGTTTGCTCTGTTCATAGATACATATCTTCCAGTTTAAACGAGACCTGTGTTTGTACAAAGTCTCTTGTTCTTCATGAGTGTAAATTTTGCAATGCGGTTATATTTTTTGTTTCTTATTGTTTCATTTCTGTAGCCTCCTTTAAGTTCTATGAGGACTGATTTCAGCACCACCTAACTGATGGAGCTTTATTTGCTGAACTGGAGGGTTTTTAAAAGATTTTTCATTAACGTTTCACATTGAACACATATTCATTCTCATACTTATCGAGGGTCACTCTGAAAATTCTTAGAATGAACAAAATACAATTTTAAAAACTTATATCAGATCAGTGCATATTTTCAAAATATTTTCCATTGCATTCTATATAATGTTTTCTCCTTTTAAACCAATTTACAAATGCCGAACACCATTCTTTTTTGGAGAGAGTGCAAATGCATTCTTCATAAGCAGCTGCTGCAACATAAAATGATTCAAGTCGTTGGCCTCAAATCTTTTCTTTGATTTTGGAGAATACAAAAAGGGCACATGGAACCAGTTTTGGACTGTAGGGAGGATGGGACTAATATTTGACTCTTAATTCCTGCATAAATTGGGTTATTTCTGGTGTGATGTGAGCAGAGGAGTTTCTGTGATGCAATAAAATTCCACCAGTTTTTGGACACTTTGTTTCCAGTTCATTGAAAACTGGTGGCATACATTTTGTAGTGTACCTTCTGGCAGGCAGAGTCTTTTGTTTCTCAAGCGGAATTGTCACATATGGCCACTAGCTGAGAAGAGCGAACAGATCATTTTCTTGCCAACACTTCTTGCTTGCCTTACTTCTGCTGCGGGGTCCTCTCCTGCGAAAACCCTGACCAATGACTGTCGCTTAGTTTCTGGATTATACTCATATATCCAGCTTTTCTCGTCTGTTAAATATGTTTTTATATCTTCCTCCATAAAATTCTTCTATAATTTAGTGGTACCATTGCACATCTGCTGCTATTTCTGCATACTGATGTGGTGGGGGATCCAACGAACTATAGAGTTTCCTTCACATATTTCCTTAAGGACGGTGTTCACTGCTACCGATCAAATATTCAGGACTTCTTGAATCTGATAATATGTGCAACAATGATTATCCTGCAATATAGGCTCTGCTTTAATTACATTTTCATCGGTTGTTGCTGTAGCCGGCTGTCCTGCGCGGTCGTCATCTTCGAGGGGATTCCTTCTTCTTCTAAACTCTGCGAACCATCGATAAATCGTGGACTGTGAAGGGCAAAGATCCCGAAATGTCTGATGCAGCCTTTCAAGGCATTGTCCCCTTCCTAAATTGACTTTAAAGTCATAGAATATCTTAGCATGGAAATGCTCTCACTTAAGATCCATCCTAGCATATGGTATAGCAGCACCTGCATGCACATACATAGAAATACTGACGTTGCACATTGTTGGAGCACAGCCCGGCTTGCAAATGTTACTATCTGAACTTCAAACTAAAGATACGCAGACCTGCTTTGGCTTACCCAACTTATTGTTGCCGATTCTCAAAAGTTTCAGACTGACCGTAAGTAATAGCCTCCAGAGAAAATGGAGATGATTATGGATAAACAAATATTCATTGCCCCAGCCGGGAAACGAATCCGGAACCTGTGAATTATAAAGCCAGAATACAAACCACAAACAGTATGGGGTTACTTTGTAATCAGTGAAAGTAATACACATTTTAATAAGATTCGACGGATACTAATCGAAAATATTACAAGTTGTTTCTAAACAAATGTCAACTTCTGCTTTGGAAACAAAAGGACTATAAGCACTTATGTATATGGCGAAAGCATGTTTTTGTAACTTTCTTAATTTGCTTGAATATATGCCTTAGAATTTCTATTCCTTATGATTTCTACGAACTAGCAGAACCTGCAGTTATTCCGCCTGCTTTTCTGTTTGTCCCGTCTCTCCTTTCAGAATCAGATAACGTTTAGTGAGATAATGTTAAAAAAACTCTGATATGTTACACTCACATGACTTTCTCTACTCTTGTACAAACTATTTTTACAAACGCTTATTCTCCATATGCTTCATGTTAATCGAGATATCGATATGTTAATCTTATTGCTAATTTTCTTGTAGATGCATGGGGAATATGGTAGGCTTTAAGCGATAGTCAAATATTTTAAGAGCTGGTTACTATGTGGCGCATTTCATTCTCTTTGCATGTCCAGGACATAAAAAAATGAATAACGAATTTGAGAAAAAGTATAAGTATTGGAAAATTTAAGGGAATAACAAGCAATATCTCGAAAATGGTTCACTCAACAAAAAATGTATAGGACATAAATTGTGTATTTTAACGCGATCTACACTTTTTGTGTAGTAAAATTTTGTCTATCTCTTATGGTTTACCAGTTTTGTAAAAGTCGTTGACAATGAAGAATAGTTTTGGAGACATTCCCAGAAAATTCGAGATATACATTTCATCTGTCATGATCTTTGCATCTTAAACATATGATATTTTAATCAAAATCGTTAGGGTCATTTTTGAGAAAATTAAAATTTTCGAAAAATGTTCCATGTAAAGGATAATCTGGGGTGGGGGGATTTTCTTGAAAACCTTCGTGTCGCATCTCTGGATAATACTGAACCTAAATACCAAGTTTGGTGTTTATCTGACTGTTCGTTTCTGAGTTATGCTGTTCATAGACACACAGACACACACACACACACACGGACATGTTTCTAAAATGCTTTTTTTGGATTCAGGGGTCTCAAAACATGCATTTCCGGTGAAATCTCGGCATCGAATTTTTGGGTGGAATACAATACTTCCACTACTTACTACACGTAGTAGAGAAAGTAATTATAGCATGCCTAAAGCATGCCATCTTTTTGTGTTCGATATTCATTAAACATGTAGAAGTAGGGTGTCAAATTTAATATCCAAATAACTTTTAGGGATTTCGTATCACCTAGCATCTAGCGGAAATAAATGGCAGTATGTTTATGAACAAGATACGAATAGGATGTAATGATCCTCCGACAAAGGAAAAAAATCCAATATGTTACCTTTACATTACTTTCTCTACCCACTATTGGTTATTTACATATAAATTACACAAGCTATCAAAGCATAAACATATGCTAAAATAATTTCATTGCACATTTCACTGTAGGTACAGACACCCAAAAAATAATCGCGTTCTTAATGGCAATATATGACTTAACTCCCTCTTCGATCAAGGCCCCTACAGACAATGGATTTCAGAGGTAGAGCGAAAGCATTTGTGCTCCCTACAGCAGTCCTTCAAGTAGACTGCAGCTGTGGCCGGGTGGCGTAGCGGAAGTGACGCTATAGAAATGGACGTTGAAGGGTGTGCAAGTTCAAATCTCGCATCGTTTTTGCATTTGAACCCCATATTTTCTATGCATTGCTTTCATTTTGGGGGTTTATGAGCAATGAAATTTAGAAAATGTTTATTGTAAGCATTATTAAATCAATTGTCTGCATAGCGTCACCTTTTTACTTTCTCTACTATGTATAGTAAGTAGGGGAAGTATTGCATTCGACCCAAAAATTCGATGCTAAGGTTTCACCGGAAATACTTATTTTGAGGCCTCCTGAATCCAAACAACGTATTTTTGGAAACATGTCCGTGTGTGTGTGTCTGTTTGTGAACAGTATAACTCAGAAACGAACAGTTGGATAAACACCAAACTTGGTATTCAGGTTCAGTACCTTCCAGAGATGCGACACAAAGGTTTTCAAGAAAATCCCCCCACCCCAGATTACCCTTTACGTGGAAAATTTTTCGAAAAGTTTTATTTTCTCAAAAACGGCTCTAACATTTTGATTAAAATATCTTATGTTTAAGACATTTTTATGGCAAATAAAATGTATATCTTGAATTTTCTGGTAATTGTGGCAGTATTTTATATCACAACACTGTAAATGCCAGAGTGATTGTAGTGTAAATAAGCATTATTGTATGACATTGATTTGAGATGTTTGTTAATTATAAGCCTTGTTAGGAAATAAGTTTACACGGCCTCACTGAAACTGACAATAAGAGCGGGCAACAATGAGCGATGGGGTGAGTTGTTTATTAATTAGAAGAGACAAGAAAATGACGTCAGAGTAGCGCGCTTTTCTGTAGAAATGGAGGGAATATTTTCCCTAGAGCATATGTGTTCGTAATTTTGATTGGATATAAAAAATAGACGCTAATGTTGGCGCGTTTTATTAACCAATAGCAGCTCGGTTATAATCTTTAGGCATATCGGGTGAGGGAGTATAAATCATGAAGCCGAGAGACGGGTAACGTTCAGTCCAACAGAAGCACTCGCGGGTAATACGTCGTGCAGTCCAACAGAATCATACAAAGGTTATACGTCGCTCAGTTCATCAGAATCATTCGCGGGTTACACGTCGCACAGTTTAACAGAATCTCTCGCGTCGTAAAGTTAGTTATAAATGTGAAATACGCGAATTAATAATGTGCAGCAAATAAGTGATTATAGTAACATAAAAAATATAACAGTTTCAGTCGGGCGTGTAACAAGAATAATTATGTGAAATGAATAAAGTGTAAAAACAAATTCTTTTATCAGTGTTATCTTTCAGTAATAAATCCTTTCCGTTTACACACCCTGTTTAAGAGATATGCTCGACTGAGAAATAATAGCTAGCCGGAGGACAAAGAACCCAAAATTCGAACTAGTAATACAATAACAGGCGCTCAGAAATAGATAACAAGAGTTACCGCGACAGAATGTCCCCAAAAGTATTCATTGTGAACGACTTTGCATAACTGGTAAACCACAAGAGACAGACAAAATTTTACTATACAAAAAATGTAGATCGCATTAAAATACACAATTTATGTCTTATACAGTTTTTTGTTGAGTGAACCATATTCGACATATTGCCTTAAATTTTCGAATACTTATACTTTTTCTCAAATGGGAATTCGTTATTCATTCTTTTTTTGTCCTGGTAATGCAAAGAGAACCAGCAACCAGCTCTTAAAATATTTGACTATCGCTTAAAGCCTACTAATTCCCCTTGCATCTACAAGAAAATTAGCAATAAGATTAACATCTCGATTAACATGAAGCATATGGAGAATAAGCGTTTGTAAAAATAGTTTGTACACGAAGAGAGAAAGTCATGTGGGTGTAACACATCGGATTTCTTCTTTCAGTGATAACATCCTTCCACTGATTAAGAAATAAGTATGCAATTGTTTATTTTATAAACAACGAATAATTAATTTGAAATATGCATGTCTTCCTCCATTTGCTAGGCACGTGGCAGAGAAAGTAAAATATGTCTTGCAGCCTGCCACCATGGCATTGCTCCTTCTACCGCCACCAGTTTGCAACCCTGACGTGACTACTGCTTAAAGTACAAAACCGAAGGACCTAATAGCAAAGCATATTTTGACGACTGCGCTGCAGATTTTAAAGGCTGTCTTGACGCATGACGTTACAGCTGTCCCGTTACCCCTCCTCTCCCTAAAAATTGTACAACATAATCTCAGAAATAAAACAGTAAAACGTTTAACGAAATATGTATGGTAACAGAGATGTGAGTGATTCCGTAAAACTTGCAACGGCGGGTGTTAGGGGGCTAGGTTTATAAGCACGGGGAGATACCGAGCGAGGTGACGCCGCGGTAATGTGTACGACTCTTTTTCAGGGGGTCCCGGCTTCTACCCCGGTAACTGCCCACTCTGACCCTTGAGTTTCTCTGGTTTCTCCGGGTCGGTAGGCGAATGCTGGTGTGGTTAATATTCTACCATGACTCTCCTGTCCCTCCTTTCCTGTGCCCATCATCTTCCTTGTCATTTGCTTCAGGTCTTCTTCCTGGCATCGTTATGGTTGCGTTTGATCTGGAAACGTTAGGGACCCATCACGGTAGAAGCAAAAAGGGCAATTGGTACTTGCGGTGTTCTACACTGGTTGCAGGGGCCTCTCCATTCGCCCATACCTTTACCGGAAGGGGAGGAATCAGTGGATTTAGAGAAATTATACCTGTACATACGTACTATTGGTAAGAAAGTGAGCTTTTTAATATCTTCCGACCTTCTCTCTTCATTGACTGGACTAGATTTCCGTACCAAAAATATACTTATATACCTATTTAGAAAGAAATCGGGCTTTTCCGGTTGGGGTACCTACCTTGTAAGTAGAAACGTATAAATTAATTCCACGTTAACAAAATCCCCATAAGCCATGGTGTTCTAGTAGCATCTAGCCTGACTGTACCTTTGTAAATGCCTCTACACGGGCAGAAAGGCAGGACTAATAGAAGTTTGGTGAGCACGAGGTCCTCCATAAAGTACTTCCTTTGGGCATTATCCTTAAAGAGCATTTCCTTTTTGCTGCGGAAGGCTGAACTCTGCACAGATAGAAGAAAGCTTTTTAAGAAGTGGTCATTCGAGTAAGCTGAAGGACTTGATGGCGCGGCATCAATAGCAGAAATGTACCTCATTTCCCCCACTAAGAGATGATGCTCGTACAGAGAGAATAGTGGAAGATAGGGGACAAAGTGCTCAGACTAGAGTGCTTGTGAAACGCTGTACACTTCTATATCTATATTTATCAGCAGCTCTCGTTGATTCCCTCCGCTCCAGCGCACGGGTTTCGCCAGAGATGTCTTCCATTACTGTTGTATATTACTTGGTTCTGAGACACGGTTGCAGAAATGAACTCTTTTGTGTATACCTGCTCAGTTATTCATATTACTAAGACCTTTACCTTCCCTGCCACCTACCTATACTAGGTAATATGAACTCTAAAACTCTATTTTATATGTTGTTTTCTCATTAAAAATGGTTTATAAAAAGCTGTTTGTTTTGTGATGAGGAATAAAGAAACAAAACAAAAAAATTACAAAAGTAACTTGACCTTAAATGACCATCCACGGATGGTTCAGCCATTCACTGCGCTCTTCGTACACAGTCATTGAGAATTTTCGTTGCTATTTACGTTGGTTTAAGAACAATTGCAAAGTACTGCGCTGCTGGGCGTTTATTCTTTGCACTCTGTTGCCATTTGCACCATTAACAATTTACCCAGAGGGAAAAGTTTCCGTGAAAAGGGGACAATTGTTTAGGAGCTAGGAAGTAGCTAATATTCATCAACACATAGAATAACAATTTATTTTAAAGTGATATCTCGGTTACAATGATTAGATCAGCTTGCTTTAACACTTGTTTAACAAATTAATATGCTCAAATACAATGTGATATATTCTTGCTTTCTACGCTTAAAGTTACCATGTGCATTTAAACAATGTATGACAAAGTAACGAATACAAGAAAGTTAGTGAAATGCAATGTTAATACAGTCTTCTCTCGTATAACAATTTAAAAATGCATCAAGAGTTAAAGATAGAATTTTGAAAAGCTTAGCAAAGAAGATTTTAAAGATAATTTAGAAACGGCCGAAATAATCCTTGGTGAATTATGCCGAAGTCGCTGTCATGATGGCTAGTTGCTCCGCCTCGGTCCACGGCGAAAGAGCATTCTCTCTTTTCTGCTTGCCCGGGAGTTCGTGCCCCCGTCGAAGAAGATGATGGCGCAGGCATCAGTGGCGTGTCGCAACCCAGCCAATGACGATCGTGTCTGATGTATTACGTGATGAGGTGATGTCTTACGTCATGCCTGACAGTATGTTGTTCGAAATTGTAGATGTTGGCTTTCCCTGGCTATAATGAGTCATCACCCTGACATTGTGATGTGCTGGTTGCATGAGCCATGGCCATGGGGGAGGCGAAAACGGTACAGTACTTTAAAAAAAATATTGTTTAATTTTGTATGGTGAGTGCGAAAACAACATAAAAAAGATAGGTTTCCATTTTTAAAAAATTAGATTGGCTCTAAAATGACCATCACAACGTCCTCCAAACAAAACACGACAAATGGTATTCACTTTCCCCCATAATATCAAGCAACTTTTAATCAATACATTTCTTTCTACAACGCTTAGTTTTAGAGATATTGTATAGTCTCAGCTTAAATGGTCCACCCTGTATGTAAACTGGCTGAAATCTGCAAGTGGTTTGGTACCAGTGGAACTGCTCTCTGCCGGTTCCGCTGCCGAGACCCGCTGGGTGTTTTATCTCGCCTGTGGATTAGGATGGGATGGGCCCAGGTTAAATAATCGGTGGCACGGCATGCCTCCTGATGACGAGGTTACTGGTACTTACGTCGAATAAATAACAAATCAAATTAAACGCTGAGTGTCTGGAAGCTCTTGACCAGCAGTGTACGTTTATTGTATACATTGTCGCACTCATTTCCATCACTTCTTTATATTTTACTAACAAAGCCCTCTAGTCAGAAACAATGCTTCTCTTAACATTAGGTTATATGCAAGTGAAAGCATGCTAATTGCAGCTGGGGATTTTTCCGGCATCTCAAAGCTTACAGCATGCAGAGCTATCACAATTCTTTCACGCCATTCTAAGGGATACTTTGTATGACAATTTTCTCCCACTTGGCTTTCCTTACTCCATACTAATTTGTTCTATTACTTGCACTCTATTATATGATTATGCTGCTTTACGATTTCTAGGAGAATAGACTTTTGAGAAGTAAAACTTCTACATTTGACTTATTTTTCTATCAGTTTAACTTTGTATTGCTTGATAACCTACAAAACTTATTTTAGGATTGGTTTCGTCATAAACAAAACAATGGGAATTCACCCGATGCGCATGTCCAAGTATTGGCAACTTTACTTTCCTTAGAGTTGTTCAGCTCAGTAAAGCCGAATATGGTTGACCTGCTATGAAACTCGTAAGGCCTAAACTGTGAAACTGGTCCTAAATCTTAGCACAAATTTAATACGTCAGTATAATAGAAATTTATGAACAGGCTGATAATCTTGTGATTATCGCACGAAGGAATGTTTGTCGCATTCATTTTCATTCCTGAGAGTATTTTCACTAGTATGATATTAAGATTAACAACGTGCTGGAACAATATTTAATGCAATTTCAGCATCATAAAAATATAGGAAATAAACCGGCATAAATAGCTGATATAAGCGAGAGCGATTTCATCTGTTCGTAAATGAGACATTAGCTTCTCTCCCTGCATTTCATTTGTTATTGGCGTGTTGAAGCGAAAAGCCAGAAAGCCACTTGTATACATTCCCTTTCTGGGAGAGAAGTGAGCAGGTGTTACGGACTGTGATGTAGCCTATTATCAGCACAACGTGGTAAGTAAGTAAAATAAATCTTACTTATAGTATACTTAAAAATCTGATGTGGCACACTCGCATGACCTTTTTTTAACATCTATTGTTTATTAGTCGTATTCAAACTAATCTTACTAAAGCTTATTTTCATATCTATTTCATTTCAGTGCAAATAAACCTGTACGTAAATAGTTATATTATAGATATTTCGTTATAGATATAGAGCGAACAGCGATAGTCAAATGTTTTAGAACTGGACGCTATACGCTGGCCTTAAAATGTCATACTGTTTCCATGCAATCGCGAGATACAACTGAATGTTGACAGGACTTTAAAAGAAGCAATTCGAACCAGTAGTAGGTGCATGTCAGAAACGGCTTATGCCACAAAAAAATTATGTGTTTTAAAGAGACGTACAATGTTTGTGTGTTACGTTTTTGCCTATCGTTTGACGTTTACCAGTTATACAAGATTATACAATTTCTTTTCCAAATGAAGAGGAGTTCATAAGCTATTACCAGAAAATTCCAAATTTACATTTAATTTTCCCTATAAATACCTTTAATGTGTAGCATTTTAATCAATATTGTTAGTCATTTTAGGAAGTAAAAAATTTCGAAAAAATGTTCCATGGAAAGGGTAGTTTGGGCTGGTAGATTTTCTTGAAAATCTTTGAATAATACTGAATTATGCTATTCACACACATATACACACACACGTACGGATCGTTTTCTAAAAATTGTCTTTTTGGACGCAGGGGGCCTCAAAACAATTCCCGGTATGGAATTTTTGGGTGGAATGCAACACGTTCTCTATTCACTATTATGTGATAGAGAAAGTAATAGTGAACAGAGATGTTTGCATCTTCATTTGCTCAGAGAAAAGAACATCATAAATGGTATCATCTTCTCTCTGTAAGCCATGACAACATGAAATACCGTGTTACGTCATGACTGGTGCCATAATAAGCGAATTACACCCTGTACTGAATATACTGGTAACTGTTTCTAACGCTAGGTTTGCATAAACGAATACACAGCATTTCAAATAAGGTTAGGCAAGGAAAGTAAATAAGAAAACAAACAGCGTCGTTGCCATCCTTTGTTTTGTTTAGTCACGAGAGGTTTATTCCGCTCCTTGTTGCGAAATTGCTAGAAAAGGCTCCACCCCGTATATTGCCAGCACAACGAAACAAGCAACAACGCGACTTCAGGCACTAACAGTAAAATGTAATGGTATTTTGTCCACATGCAGTGTGCTTTGTCTCTTCAGCGAATGTTCTATTGAAGATACTTACGCAAGCAAATATTGTAAGCCTACCATTCTGTTTGTGAACTTATAAATTCAGAAATTAATTAATTATATGAAATAAATTATATTTTAAGGACTATCAGCTATGTGTTTGCAGCGTCGCCTTCACCAATTAAATTATATCCTTAGGCAGGTGTGTTTGCATTTATATCTGACAGTTATACGCCTTAATTAACGCGGCATTGTTTGGGATATTATTATCGCGGACTGATCAGAATGTGTAATGTTCAGAATTATGATATACTACTTGCATTTTATTGTTACTTTCTATTGGAACGAGATTTAAAAGGTCTGATGTGATGCAGTTACATGACTTTCTCTAACCTCCATTGTTTATTCGTGGATATATAAGCTATTCTTACTAAAGCTTATTTTTCTATATGTGTACTACATTTTAATTCAAATAAATATTTGCAGAAATAGCTAAATTACACATTTCGTTATAGTTGCAAAGAGAACAGCGATAGTCAAATCTTTAAGAACTGGACGCTATATGCTGGCCTTAAAATTCCTTACTGTTTCCATGCAATCGCAGGAAACAACTGAAAATGGAAAGGACTTTAAAAGAATGACGGAACAATTCGAACCATTAATAATATATATCTGAGAAATGCCTTATGCCACAAAGAAGCTTATTTTGAGTAAACTGTTTATTTTAAAGAGCTCTACATTTTTTGTGTAGTACGTTTCCGTCTTAAACTTTATCGATTATACAACATTCTTGTGAATGAAGAGGACTTCACAGGCTATTGTCAGAAAATTAAAGACATACATTTTATTTGTCATGTAAATTTCTTTAGTATATTATATTTTAATCAATATCATTAGAGCCATCGCTTGTGAAAATACAAAATTTCGAAAAATGTTCCACGTAATGGATAGCTTGGGGGAGGATTTTCTTGAAAATCATCGTGGCCATCTTTGGAAAGTACTGGGCTTAAATACTAAGTTTGATATGTATCTAATTTTTGGTTTTTGAGTTAGGCTGTTAACACACACAAACGTTGATCTTTTTCGAAAAATAGTTTTAGGAATTCAGGGGACTTCAAAGCCTGTATATCCTGGGAAATCTCAATATGAAATTTTTGGGTGAAATGCAACACCTTCTCTAACTACTATGTACGTGGTAGAGAAAGTAATAAAGATAGCTGGTTTTTGAAAGCCTTAAGTAGACTGTACATTCTACTTGTATCTAAAGCGTAAGCAACGAAAAGGTTGTCTAGATTGGCAAATAATGACAATTTGTAAACTGCCGGACATAAAAAGTGGCCCATTCCCCTAGATCGCCGTAGTATTTTTCCCTCCATAAGGTTTCCCCTTCAGGTAACCAACTGTTGAATTCTCCCAGCCGATATCAGTTTTGTATGTATCTGGTCTGAAAAACAACACAGGGGTATAAAAACTAACCAATAAACGATGCTTATAATCTGTGTGGAATGAAACACCACCTCTATAAAAGTTTCGCTACGATTGGTACACAAGGAAAGGCTAAACCAATCACAAATAATTCGGCCTTCTAGTGGAGGTGGTGAAGAATTATTTGCATGAGTGATTAAACTGAACGACAGCTACGATATTCACATATAAGAGAACTTTTGTCAGCGACATAGAGACGAAGGTTAAAGTTGTTGCTGCTACTAAACGGCAATAAGAAAGCGGCAATGTAGCATGAGAATAGAAGGTTTAAGTTGTAATGTTAAACTTCGGCAGTTCGGGCATACTTTGTGGGAGGAAGAGCAGCCTGCCAAACCGGCGACTAGAATTATGCTTGAAAAACAGAGGTAGTTATGGTGGTAGGGGGTGGATTAGTGCTATTTTATCAGTACTATCCCAAGCAGCTCCACTCTATTACGGACTACAGTTTATGCACGCCGGAATACATAAGGGTTTAAAAATATGAGTATGTTTAGCCTTTTCAATCTGTATGTTATCCAAAAATGTGTACCTGTTCTATAATCCAAGTACGCAAACTTGTTCCCTGGTTGACTAAGCAGTATAGTTTTATCTATAAGGGGCTGAAAATAATGCAACTGTAACTTTTCCAATTTTCGAATACTAAGTAATTCAAAATAAGAATTAGGTGTTTTTGTAAGTTGTAACTTAACCTATAATTTTTACCAACTTCTATTGTATAATTGTGCATTATTTTGGTTATATGGTTTAAACGGTGCAAATTTCTACATGAGGTTGAAAGTAAGATACGCGTAGTTTTTTTAGTTAAAGGTGACTTATAATTTACTTTGGATCTTATAGTATAATCATGCAATCTAGATAGGCCAAAGAATGTTGATTTGTAAGTTAGGGATTAACAATAAGCATTGAATGCAAGGGTAGTTACTACTTTTGTCAAAATCATACCAAAAGTATTACTTCATAAAACCTCGGTAAAATATGAGGGAAATTTGGTTATATGAACGATATACAATCCCCCTAAAATAAATCAAAGATGTTTCAAGCCTCCCATTTACCCCCTTGGGCTCGAATCCATTACAAATCTACCATATTTGCAATAAAGAGCCAAAAGTAGCCTCTGATATTCAGATTAATTATTTGAAATTGAAATTTGGTGGCATGAATATGAAAAAGTTGTGTTGTATTACATTCGCATGACATTCTCTACCCTTTGTTGCTTATTAGTGGGTATGCGAATTATTCTTATGAAGCTTTAGCTTCTTATCCACTTCATTTTAAACAAGATAAACCTTTTCGGAAATAGCTGCATTATACATTTCGTTATAAATACAAAAGGAATAACGATAGCGAAATGTTTCAGAACTGGACGTTAAATGCTGACCTTAAAATTCCATACTTTTTCCACGACATCGCAAGAAACAACTCGAAATCGGTAGGACTTTAAAAGAATGACTAATTCTTGAACATTTAGAACCATTAATAACCGATATATGGAAATATCTCAGGCCACAAAAAATTATTTAAAATTGGGTATTTTAAAGACACCTACACTCTTTGTGTAGTAATTTTCATCTGCGCTTAAGGTTTACCAGTTATACAAGATTATACAAAACTCCTTCTGAATGAACATGACTTTGCAAGCTATTCCCAGAAAATTAAAGGTATACGATTTATTTGTCATGTAATTATACTTAATATATGGTAGTTAATCAAAATCGCTAGAGTAATTTTTTAGAAAACCAAAAATTTCCAAAAATGTTCCATAAAGGGCAGTTAGAGTGTAGGGATTTTCTTGAAAATATTCGTGTCGCATCTTTGAAAGGCATTGAACATAAATATCAAGTTTAGTTTACGTTTTTCGTTTTTTAGTTATGCTGTTCATAGACGCACATAGGGTCTATTTCTTTCTTTGCATGATTAGAAACAATTAAAGGGCTAGTTTCACTTAATATTGTATAGTATTGGAAGATCCAAACCAATAATATAAAAAATCTAGGAAATTAATGCCACAAAAGCATATTTCACATAGGATGTGTATTTTAAAGAGATCTACATTTTTGTGTGGTACGTTTTCGTCCATCGCTTAACGTTTAGAAGTTACAGAAGATTATACAAAATTTCTACCGAATGAAGAGGACTTCGTAGGCTATTCCCAGAAAACTTAAGATATACATCTCATTTTTCATGTAAGTATCTTTCATATATGATATTTTAATCAAAATCGTTGGATCCATGTTTTAAAGACTTAAAATTTTCGAAAAATGTTCCATGTAAGGTGTAGTTGAGGGTTGGGAGATTTTCTTGAAACTCTTCGTGTCGCATCCTTGGAAGATGCCAAACTCAAATACCAAGTTTGGTATTTATCCTGCTTTTCCTTTTTGAGTTATGGTGTTCACAGACAGGCACACAGACAAACACACGGACATGTTGCCAAAAATGCTTTATTTGGATTCAGGGCGTCTCAAAACATGTATTTCCGGTGAATTCTTGGGATCCAATTTTTGGATGGAGCTCTACTTACTATACGCAGTATAGAAAATTAAAATACGAGTATTTCAGCATGTGACTGTAAAAGTCTTACAATGAACACATAAAAATTTTTATTTGAGTTTCCTTCTGATTGGCCTCATTTTTATGTTTCTATTTGATATTTACTACATTCACAATCCGGTACTGTTGTAGATCAGTAACAGAAACCTCCACATGGAGGCTCAGATCAGCATGCTTACTATTTCCATATGCCAGATATTATTTTCTATGCTCCATGGTTGGGAAGACACACCATTCAGTTGCGTAAGTATCAATCAGTTTACGCTTCTCAGAAGCCTTATTGAACCTGTTTTATGCTATCTTTTGGAACGTCATTTATATCCTTCATCTGCCTGTTTTCATTCCTGTGTGTCTTCTTTCTGGTTCTGCAGTCCCTCTAAAGTACTATTCAATCCGCTACATTTACCATTCGTAATTTCAACAAAGGATTTATGTCAGATATATCTTTCTGGTATCATATTGGAAACGTAAACGCTTGGCTTATATGTTTCAAATGCGAATCTTAAAGACCCTTATTTACACAAATATACCAGTTGGTTTACCCGACGTTGCACGGGTAGCTTTTAAAACACAATGGCGATATAATTAATTTCATTTACCCCCCCCCTGCGCTCCCGTTCTTTATTAAACTAAGGACACTTAAACAAAGAGTTAATTATAAAACTCTCAGGACACTATAAAGAACTAAAAATACTAAGAAGACACTATGCCAACAAAAGCACTGTTGGACAACCACAAATACCACAGTTTGAAATGATGATTTCTCGTCAATGCAGCGAAGTGATTTCCACGTCGTCACATTTGGTCTGCTAATCTCAGTTGGGAAGAAATATAGCAAATTAAGTAACGTCAGTATAACCCTGTTTATCCTCGGTAATCAACACACACAAAATTATAAGAAAACACAATCAAGACAAAACAAAAGAGATGATATAGTGCGGTCGCCTGCTTCAAGCAGTCGAATGTTATGTTGATTTAATTCATTTTGAGGGATTATATAGCCAAAACTAACACTCAAAGGAGGAGAAGAAGAAGAAAAATCTAATGTGCTAAACTCGCATGACTTTCTCTACTCTTGTACAAACTATTTTTACAAACGCTTATTCTCAATCTCTTCATGTTAATTGACATGATCCTTTGCAGAAACTTATTGCTAATTTTCTTGCAGGTGCAAGGGAATATGGTAGGCTTTAAGTGCTAGTCCAATCTTTTAAGAGCTGTTTGCTATGTAGAGCATTCCATTCTCTTTGGATGTCCAGGACATAAAAAAACGAATAGCGAATTTCCATTTGAGAAAAAGTATAAGTGTTGAAATATTCAAAAAAATAACAAGGAATATATCGGAAATGGTTCACTCGACAAAAAAAATGGATATGACGTAAATTGGATATTTTAACGGGATCTACATTTTTTGTGCAGTAAAATTTGGTCTTATCTCTTACGGCTTACCAATTAATACAAAAGTATTTCAGAATTAAGTGGACTTTTGGGGAAAATTGGAGAAAATTCAACAAATAGATTTCATTTGCCATGTAAACATCTTAAACATACAATATTTTAATCATTTTTGAGAAAATCAAAATTTTCGAAAAATGTCCCATGTAAGGGTGGTCTGGAGGGATTTTGTTGAAAATGTTCATGTCACATCTTTGAAAGATAATACCAAACCTAAACACCAGTATGGTATTTATCCGACTTTTCATTTTAGTATTATACTATTCCTAGACATAGACACATATGCTTTTTTGAATTTAGCGAGCCTCAAAACATGTATTTCCGCTGAAATCTTGATATCAAATTTTTAGGTGTAGTGTAATAGTTCGTCTACTTACCTACTATACGTAGTAGAGAAAGTAAAAACGAGAAACTACAAATTATAATAAGTGAATATCGAAACATCAGAGTATGACTGCAGAATGTATGGATATTAACTTCCACTTATTTATTGCTCTTAATGTTAGTAATGTTTGAGAATTTTATAGTCAGTGCGATTATGTCGGATGCTTTTGTGTTATTTTATATCGATACACAATAAATAATAATATGATGGTAAATAATAATAATACGAAGAAGAAGATGTTCTATTTAGTCTAGTTCGATGCTGTTAGTTCGAAATGTTGTTAATTTTTCAACCAAGCGATTGTAGCAAGAATAGCCAGAGATGACACAACTGCTGAATTGAGACAACCTGGATCTTTAATTGGAGATGACCAAATTTATAATGTCATTGTAGCTGCTCACGCTTTCATTATGATTTTAATTATTTATTTGACTACGTTTTTACTCCACGGCCAATGTCGGAGAGATCAACGAATGAGATGTAAGCACACTGTTTTTCAGCTATTCTCTGAGGCCGTGAAAGCTTAATTATTCTTTTGCTGGCAATGTTCCACCTATTAGGGTTATCGTTAAAAATATATTAGATGATCTTGCGAGGTTTTGTAGCCATAATATAACATTAAATAACTGATTGTGTGAAATGGGGTGGAATTTCGAATTCTAAGCCAAACAGTAATTTTCGCCTTGTCCCAAAGGTTACCTGTGACAAGTGTGATCGAAATCAGTAAAACGGTGTAAAAGCCTGTAAGGAACATATGCACTGACCTTTATATATGAACATAGGAATAACTTAGGAACTGTTCCAAACGATTTGTTTTGTAGATATTTCAATAATTCTAAAATGTATAAAGCATTCATATATAATGAACTTATCCTCAATTAAATAATTCCCAATTTTAATTAAAAGTGTTTAAAAATATGTACACTATGTGATCAAAAGTATCCGGACACCCCACAAACATACGGTTTTCATCTTAGGTGCATTGTGCTGCCACCTACTGCCTGATACTCATTATCCGCGACCTCAGTAGTCATTAGACATGGTGAAACAACAGAATCGGACGCTCCGTGGAACTCAGGACTTCGAACGTGGTCAGGTGATAGGGTGTCACTTGTGTCAGAAGTCTGTCCGCGAGATTTCGACACTCCTAAACATCCCTAGGTCCACTGTTTCTGATGTGATAGTGAAGTGGAAACGTGAAGGGACATGTACAGCACAAAAGCGTACAGGCCGACCTCGTCTGTTGACTGAGAGAGACCGGCGACATTTGAAGAGGTAGTCGTAAGGAGTAATAGGCAGACATCTATCCAAACCATTACACAGGAATTCCAACTGCATCTGGATCCACTCCAAGTACTATGAAGTTTGGCGTGAGGTGAGAAACCTTGGATTCCATGGTCGAGCGGCTGCTCATAAGCCACACATCACGCAGGAAAATGTCAAATGACGCCTCGATTGGTGTAAGGAGCGTCAACATTACACGATTGAACAGTGGCAAAACGTTGTGCGGAGTGACAAATCACGGTACACAATGTGGTGATCCGATTTCAGGGTGTGGGTATGGCGAATGCCCGGTGAACGTCATCTGCTAGGATGTGTAGTGCCAACAGTGAAATTGGGAGTTGGTGGTGTTATGGTGTGTTCGTGTTTTTCCTGTAGGGGGCTTGCACCCCTTGTTGTTTTGCGTGGCACGATCACAGCCTAGACATACATTGATATTTTAAGAACCTTCTTGCTTCCCACATTTGAAGAGCAATTCGAGGATGGCGATTGCATCTTTCAACACGACCGAGCATCTGTTCATACTGCACGGGCTGTGGCGGAGTGGTTACACGACAATAAAATCCCTGTAATGGACTGGCGTGCACAGAGTCCTGACTTGAATCCTATAAAACACTTTTGGGATGATTTGGAACGCCGACTTCGTGCCAGGCCTCACCGACCTACATCAATACCTCTCCTCAGTTCCGCACTCCGTGAAGAATGGGCTGACATTTCCCAAAAAACCTTCCAGCGCCTGATTGAAAGTATGCCTGCGAGAGTGAAGGCTGTCATCAAGGCTAAGGTTGGGCCAACACCATATTGACTTCCAGCATTACCGATGGAGGACGCCACGAACTTGTACGTCATTTTCAGCCAGGTGTCCGGGTAGTTTTGATCACGTAGTGTATTTACTTTACAGGCAGTAACAGTTATAAAGGTGTTATAAAATTAAAATTTAATTTACTGATGAATTAATGAATATGTAAACACAATCTAAAACAAATGTGTAAGCCTGGGTATGGGTATTTACGACAGAGAGGGACACCTCGCGCACTGCGACCTACTGGGATGTATTGTGAGTAAACTCACTTCCTTCCATATATGCCACCACTGCAGCTTCGGGCGGCATTCTACTGGCCTTCACAGGTTAAAATGTATAGTAAGGAGGAGGGTGTGTATCTGTTTACCTTTTCGCGCATTCAGTGGCGTCTTGTTTTACGTGCACAGTTCTAGATTATTCGCAAATCAATACATAACTTTGAGCAATAGCTTTACTCGTCATCACGTAGAATAACCATGTTTAAATGCATGACTAAATAAAACCCCGTTTTTTCACAATATCTCCACGAAAAAATATTTTTAATAGTAAGATAATGTAAAACTGAAATACATTATTCTTTATATTCTCAAAGATGACCCATCTACTACACATATTTTAATAATCTGTCCAAGCGAATGCTGCATGGCATTGGCCTAGCAATGTCTTCAAATGTCAAATTGGCTTCCCACATACCCATAATTCTTCTCCAATGCACCTCCGAAATATTTGCATACATTGCGTGAGCTACAGTTAACACACACCACTGCTTGGTCGAACAACAAAAGGCAGAACGCTCCTGACACACCCCTCCCTGCTATGTACGCGCCCGCTGAGAAAGTTGGTAATATGTCTCCCGAAGCTGCAGCAAGGTATAAATGGAAGTGAGTGTACCACTCCCTAAGAGGAAGAAGTGAAGTGAAGGAATCACAGAAGGCTGTAGCCAGATAGGTCATAGATACATGCGAAAGTCCCGAAGACCAGCCCAATATTGGAGGTATCCAGTGAGGCCGATGAACAGTCCATTCAGTCAAGCAGTCCTCTGATGTCCACGGAAAATATGTTTTCTTTTGAGCAAGCATCCGCGACATCTGTGCGGCAGCGTTTCTACACTGTGAAACCTAGAAATACATATGAAGCATGAGAAGGAAACGGAATGGAAGGAAAACGGAATAGTGCTAGATGAGAAAGTACTCAGCATTCGCCTACCGACCGGGGTAAACCAGGAAAAATCCCGGGTAGAGAGGGTCAACGGTTATCGAACACGGGACCTCCTGAATGCGAACATCTCACATTACCGCGCAGCCATCTCGTAATACACTTAAAAAGTAATGAATATAGTTACAGTAATGTATGATATGATTTTAATACGGCGATTCTTGATCAAATGTGCTAGAACATCTTACCGTTTAAAATTGGGATATTGTTTGGATTTGACGCGTACCTTGCACGGGGTGAGGTCCTTTCTTAGAAATGAAAATAGTTTTGCCTCAAAGTGATATTTAGAAGCAATATCGAGTGTTGAAGATTTGTGCAGTCGTCGAGTGTAAGAACATAGGAATAGGAGAAGCTGGTAACATCAGAAAGTGTGAAGGACTGTATGTGATGAACGGCTTCGGCGGTGAAACATTAGCAAAATTCCAGTTTCGAACGAGTGCAATGTTTCTTGTTAGTGCTTAGTAGGGCCCGGATTTTGATGACCTAAAATGTCTGAAAACTGACATATAAAACGTTAATTTCTGAAAAGATGGCGTATTAATTAAGAATTACCTTAAAACAGATTAATTTATTAAAATTAGTGCACAGAACTACCAAATATAAATTATTTTTACATGGGTATAACTGTTATACAAGCATAAATGTGTATCATAATAACAACAATAATCATAATAATAGTGCTAATTAATTTAGTAATTCATTCTTGTTTAAAGCATATGAAAAGATAATTAAGAAAATTTGTTTTTAAAACAGATCTTACAAAACCGTGGCATTAACTCTCTTGAGTTCTTAGATTATATAAAATTTGTTGGGAATGAACTGGACTCGTACCCTATGACAACAGTAACCTGACTGTACGCTCTCATTACACAAGAAATCTGATGTAATATATTACCCATGGCTTTCTCTGCCCACTATCTTTATTAGTGAGTATACAAACTATTCTTACTAAAGCTTATTCTTTTATCTACTACATTTAATCTAAATGAACCTTTCTCGAAATAGCTACATTACATATTTCGTTATAGATACAAAGAGAACAGCGATAGTCAAATGTTTGAGAACTAGACGCTATATGCTAGCCTTAAAATTCCATACTGTTTCCATGACATCGCGTGAAGCAACTGAATGTTGAAAGAAGTTTAAGGGAATGGTAAAGAAATGAACAATTCGAACCTTTAATAACAGATATCACATAAACGGCATATGCCACAAAAAAGAACTTCTTTTAAATAAATTGTGTTTCAAAGAGATGTACGTTTTTTGTGTAGTAATTTTCCATTTGTCGCTTAACTTTTACCAGTTATTCAAGATTATCAGTTATACAAGATCATAAAAACTCCTTTCGAATGAAAAAGACTTCACAGGCTATTCCCAAAAAATTCAAGATATACATTTTATTTGTCATATAAATATGTTTAGTATGTGGTATTTTAATTAAATCGTTAGAACCATTTTTTAGAAAATCAAAATTTTCGAAAAATTGTTCCATGCAGTCTGGGGTGGGGGGATTTTCCTGAAAATCTTGTGTCGTATCTTTGGAAGGTACTAAACTGAAATACCATGTTTGGTGTGAATCCGACTTTTCGTTTTTGAGCTATGCTCTTCACAGGCACACAGATGGACACACGGATCTTTTTTTTAAAAATACTTTTTTTTAATTCAGGGGGCCTCAAAATGTGTATTTCCGTGGAAATCTCGATATCGAATTTTTAGGTAGAATACAATACTTCCCCTACTTAACTATACGTAATAGAGACAGTAAAAATGATCTAATAAGTATGCTTTTTCATTATCTGGGACCAATGATAAGTATATATGTACGCCTCGGCATGCCTATGATCCAACAATTAAAATATATGTTATCAGAATCCCGACCCTCGCCATCATTAGCATTAGAGATCGCGATAACAACACGAAATAGTTCTAAAGCTAATAAGTAAAATAGCTCTTCCTAATGGGCAATAAAACCTTCGGCCACAATATGAATGCGTTCGGTGGAAAGAGGAACTAAACATTTATAATGTTTATAGGCTAAGGCCCGATGCACACGAGGGAGTTTTTACGCCGCAACATCACAGCGGACTTGCCACATCATCATTTTATTAGTCAGTGCACATGAGCGATGTTATCCCCCGACCACCAATGAGAAGGAACGAGAAGTACAAATAAGTGAGATTTATATCATATATACAATAAAAATTATAATATAAAAATGTAGGATGTACCTACTGGGGGTAGAGAGTGTAAAGGGTTTTACATATATAATGCAAAACTTCAAATATTGTATTTATAATAAATAATATTTGTAGCAGATAGTACTGGAGTATACAGGTATTATACTGGAGTAGACAAGTTGTTTCTCTTTAAACAACTATGGCAGAAATTAAATATTAAATAAGTCATAATAAGGAAAAAATGTCCATGGATACAATTCACTGTCCTTAGTTTCATATGTTAATGGCTGTTTTCCCACCTTGTTTAATATTACTCATTTGTTTACATTGATAAGGTTATTCCTCAAAATCGCTGTGAAAGGCTCTGCAGATGCTGATCGATGCCCTACCTTTTTTTTATTTTGTCATGGTATTCTTCTATCCAAATTTCGGGATATTTCTTGATTTCATCAATGAAGAGCTCAACATCGAATTGTCCATTTATTTCCTTGAAGCCATTCACACTCATCCTCACCGACCGACTTCTACTATACCAGAAGTAACAATGTGTCGCTGCGACCAAGTAGCACTCGCTAGGCCAATTTCGTCCGCCGCGAGCTCGCTGGATGTCGTAGCGTTGTGTGTGTTTCTGGGTGGGAGTCAAATTCCCAGTGAAGTACCGCGACATGAAACCTTACTCGTGTGCAACGGGTCTTATGCCACAAGTGAACGGGACATCAGAATTGTAATCAGGTAAAGAAAACATCTGCAGCTCCAAGTTACATTTACTACTGTGCGATCTAAATCTCTTGACGTTTCGTGACAACCAAGAGTGACCGCGCGGTTCCCAAACTTCACTTCATGTCGCTTCGTCAGAACTTTACGCGTTTGTTATAAGTGCCATCGCAATGTTCACTTAAAAATATAAGAAAACAAGAAGAGACGCAATAATGGAAATGTAATACACAAATACAGAAACAAAAATCATCCATTTCTATGCGTCCTTGCTATTCAAATGGCACAGCTAATGGCATATCGTCATAGTCCTTGATGTCACGTTTATTATAAAATTCAAAAAACACTGCGCCGTTCAACTTTTTCGAATCGTCTAGGTTTGTCGCTCTCTTAGGTAAGTGTATATGCTTTCTCAGAGATGTAAATAATTTCGCGGCTCCCTCTATGTGCGCCTTTATTGCTTCCTTACACACACATGAAACACTTGATGTATTTAATGAGCACGCTTCAGTCGTAAGTTCTTGAAGTTAAGATTTTTGCGGCTTTCTTTGTTGCCATGTCTTTTAAAGAAATTATACACACTGAAGACAACAGCCCTAACCTTACTGCTATATTCACTGGTACTACTGGACTTACTAAGCGACATTTTTATGCAAATTTTAACTTTATAAACGCTAGGACAAAGCCTATCACTGTAAGAACTGAGTACACCCCAGTTAAATTCACAACTGAGTGTCTTAACCTTCCAGCAAACGCGCTGTGAAAAGTACACCAGTAGTATTTTTGTTTTGTCAATGTTTTAACCTGAGTTATTGCGTCAATGGTGCAATGGATTCCATTGTTGGTGCTTCTTTCAGAATGTGATGACAGTGTTTTTGTTTTTTTAAGTGCATTCCAAGTAACGAGGTGTTGAATGTTATAAAACGCATAACATGCTCTTCTCATGTGAGGGATGCTTGTTCGGTTCTAGGACTCGGCATTATGCAGCAGTAAGTATGATAATCGTTAAAATGCACTTAATCATTAGTTTTCCAATGGTATTATTTTGTAAAGTAAAACGATGTATGACATTTTATTAAAACAATAACGCCATGTATAGTTTTCTATAGCTGCGTCAGAGGGCTTTGAAAAGGTTTTCATGGCGAGTTTATAGCCGTATTAGAAAACCTAGTGGGATAATTATTTCTAAATTTATTTAGAACATTGAGAAATACACATCATTAGGTCATGATTATGTCCATGACATAACGGCATATAAAATAACTATCACAGCAAAAATCTTTTTAAACCAGGTATTTTACTTTTTCATTTTTTTCATTTAAAATTATAAATTCATTGAACTAATTAAAATGCTATTAAATAAATTAGTTATATTCTGTTGCTATAAGTAGTTTTTAAATGGATATATTAGCATTACAAGCATAACTATAACTAAAAGTCTCCGTTTAAAAATCACGAAAATAGATATAAATTAATGGCGAACTATTTGGTGTAAGAATATGGAAAACGTCGCCTTTTATCCTAGGTACCTTTTGCTTTTATGAAATATGAAATAAGCATGCGCGCACACATGATATTGCAATTAGAGTTCCACCAGTTGCGAGGTGTACTGTCCGTATGAGCCAACGCCGCACACTGCTATTCGCTAGTGCTGTGTTAATGGAAACGCCTCAAACGTCAAGAGATTTGGACTGCATAACAGTGAGACTGAAGCGTACAAATGTAGCGCTGTTTTCATTGTACAAGTGTACATTCCTGCTATCACTTTTGCCCCTCACTCCTCTCGGATAGCAGGTTTTATCAACGTTAAACATTGTCCATAAAAAAAAAAGAAAAACAGTGGATCCCATCTCCAACATACTCATATCGTGACCGGCTAGTAGCATAAGTTTTGTTTGGATTCTTGTTTTTTTTTTTTGTTTGTTTGTTTCATTTTCCAGCGACGAAAGTCATGGTTCAAAGTTAAAGTCCACGTGAGCCGCCTTATCGATTTTTGGCGTCAGAAACTGTGCATAAGGTGAGCCGCTGTGAACAGAAGGAGGCACTCGCCGCATGTCTAGCAGTGAGACAGCTGGTCCACTCAGCGAAGCAAAAGTAAGGCTGGCTCATAAGACCGTCAACAACACGTTGTCGTAAATAGTGTTGAATGCGCCTTTGCTGAGGAATGGGGATCTAGAAAAGCTTTAACTCTCGGCGAGAGCATTTTGTTCTGTATATTTTATAATTTCATATTTGGCAAACGCGTTGAAATATATTTAAATGTAAAGCAATAGAAAAAATTAAAATAGCTCAAGAATATTGATTTTCAAAGATACAATGGTTTTATTGTCTATGGTTTAATGGTGAAGTCCAAAGCAATAGGATATTCGGGTCTATAATATCGGCAACGGTGATACATATATTTCAACCACAGAGTATCCCATGATTTGTTATAATAATGTAAAATCTGACACCCATTTTACATTATTGCTACTATTTGTTATCTATTCTGAGGAATTTAAACATTCCACACCAAAGGACTGTTCATTACTTTACCAGTGTATTTCCTAAAAATAAATGTTGACCACTGATGACACTTCACATTGGTTTAATCACCGTTGAAATAAACGGTTTGTAGCTTCACGTATGGAAAGCCAATTTGAAGTAATAGTTGTATTATAGTTCCTCTGTTGGAGAGCCAAACTTGATGAAGTAACTGCCCCACGTATGGTACAGAGTTTCCGGTGGCCTTCACCCCAAGTTTACTTTCCGGTGGCCTTTGTCCCAAGTTTAAAAAATTAACTTTGTAATTTAAATGTTTCTTTAAATATTATATATAATTATGTTTGCCTCAGCTGCGTCAGTATTAATTTGGAAACATGTATTTCTTAACAGGATGTGATACGGCTTAAGAATGTAGGCTTACACAAATTGTAATTTTTACTTCACTCCTTTTATTAATATTTGACACGACTAAATAACACTTCAATTATATAGAGAGCTGTGAGATTATTTATTAATTACTTGCACATTTAAACACGCAAACTTTATCTCTGTAATAAATTTTCGTCTCACACTGGATACGTATTAAACTTCTCGAAGACGCGTCTCACGTCCAGTTAGGAACGCTGTCTACAAGCAACTGACATCTGAATTTGTACAATTTGCTCTGTTTCAGTTTCTGATTGGCTGATTCTACTCCAGTAGAATACTTTTACTTAACTTAAGCTTGCAACACATTTATTGCTAATTAAGTGCGTCAAAATTGGCCAAACGTCAACTCTAGTTAGAAGTGATAAAGCTTTAAAGATTGGAGGTGATCTTGTTTTCTTAGGTTTAAGGTATGCACTTGACACCCCGAAAAGAAATGTTTGCACTTCGTAGCTTCTTCGTTTCTTTCTTTTTTAAAGCGAGCACTAAGCATTGAAAGTTCGAAAGGGTCAAAATGATCCCCACCTAGGTTCTAGTGTAAACTAGAATTTTATTATAAATTTATTTTAGAAGCTTTATTTGCAACCATATTTTTAAGTATCGTGGGTTGTCATGGTATACGCGTTGAACATCCAAATTATCATGTCCATGACACACAACTTCACAGAGGTACAGTGAATAAGAATTGCGCTAGGTTTTTTTTTTATTTTGAGATGCATTTAAGGATATTTTTTTAATTTTCAAACACAAAAATTCCAAACTTTTCAGCACAAAATACGTACTGAAACATTTTAAAAAATGTTAGAGCATAAACTAGACGAGATGCTGAAAAACCATGGGCATTTTTAAAAAGCGTATGTATTGCGAACCTAGGGTTACAAAATCAGGCCAAAATTTCAATATTTTTTTTGCCGCAATGGACTTTTTAAGTGACATAACAAAATAACAAACAAATGTGTCCATATATTTTAAACCATTAGAGCAAAATGGATGAAGTTTCAGATTTAACATACTTGCATTAAAGTACATATATGGTATACGTTTCAGAAAGCTAGTATTATTAGTTTAAAATTTGAAAATTTCAGTTATAGGTATCCTTAAGGAAGAAGAATCTCTTCAGCCCAAATTTGTTTCTGGTTCTTCATTGCCTTCCTCAAAGTAATATAGCAAGATTTAAGTCTTGCATCCACTTTGTTAAAGCTGAAGTATCTCATAATTTCTAGGTTTATATAAAATCCTGGAATACAGAATAAATTTCGTCTTTATAGTGAAAATAATGCTTGGGTTCTAGCATCCAAAATCTCCACTCTTCTCATCCCCAAGCTGCTCTGATCGTCTCATAAAGGCAAATGTTGAATTTCAATTCCTTATCTAAGGCCACCCGTACGCAGCAGTAACAATTCCTTTGTCATGAAAAGGTGTATTCTGCAGATGGGAATTCAAATTCGCTTAGAAGAGGCAGAATGTGGAGGAAGGTTGGCTTAAAATATTTGGCATGATTTTGCCACTCTATTACACAACGTTTCCCGAAAAAAATGTAGAAAAGAATGAAGCAATGAGTACCATTAAGGATGTATTGCTTCTTGTTAAAATTGTATTGGCATCTCAGTTAATTTCGCTTGCTTTTCGATGTATTCTGTCTCTTTCTTTTTTCATTTCTTCCACTTGTGCTCTCGGAGTACTAGAGGCAGTAAAGGAGATGACGTGAGCAAGTGTGAGAGAATTTCAGTGCCCTAAAGAAAAGACGGCAAAGGAAAGGAAGAAAGGTGGAGACGTAATATTCAGCATAAAATTAAATTGTACAACTTCCTTTTTATGGTTAAAGAACAAACTGAAAAACTTCCAAGTTGGGTTTTTTGCATATTGAATCTAATTTACCTAAAAAGGAAAAGCTCTGCTACAGTATGACTCGGAAGAATAGATGCCAAAGTCCGCATACTGAGTATATTTCTTCAATCTGGACGAGTTATAGAAAATAAATATTATTACATATGCACTCTGTAACATTAATTATATTGCTTTCTCTTCTAGGTAGGTAGAGGAAATATTTTATTCCACTTTAAAATCTTGTATCAGGACTTTACTGTAAGCATATGTTTTAATGTCCCCTAACCCTTAAACAACATTTATAAAAAGCACTCTATGTTTGAGACTACCACTAAAAGTCACATGACCTTGAAGTTTGTGGACGGAAATCCTGTATCTGTGAACTTCTGGGCTGTACTGAATGTGGTAATCACCAACAGCCACCCATTTCAGGGAGGCCGCAGGGGAGATACGTAAACTCGCTTCTATTAATGACGTCACCGCAGTTTCAGGAGGCGTTCTACTGGCCTTCACAGACGGCGAATGTCAAGGAGAAGTGTGTGTCTCTATCTGTGTGTGTGTTTTTTTACCTTCTCGAACATGCAGTACATCCTGTTTTACGTGCATAATTCTAGATTATTCACATATGAATATACACCTTTAAACTAAGTTTATACAAGGTTATGGACTGTTCTTAACCAAGTTATTTGGCCAGCCACAACTATTTCTCTATACTAACACGAAAGTTAACATATTACATACATAACCTTTGTCTACTAAAAAGTAATCTAAATTTGCATGTTTTTCAAATTTCACCTTCACTTTCCATAAAATCTTCCCTAGTTTGGGCATCCGCTTCTGCTCCTCAAAAATCCTTCTAAGTGCAATTTCTTTGGTTCTCATAGACCATTTCTTGCTTAATAAACTTACCCTCCAGTCATTAATGACTATATTTAAAGATAATGTGAATTTCATCTTCCCTCTCCCCACATATAAGGCAATTTCCAGGGATAACCTCTCCGTCATTCTCCTTAGTTTCCAAATCCCTAATCGAAAACAGCCTTCCATTATTCCATTATATCCATGTCTTCCGTTCCAGATCTCACTTTCTTACAAGAGTCTCTTTCAAAGTAACCAATTTTAAGCCAAAAGTCTCTCAACCCATTTTTAAATAACTGCTCTCTAATTTTCCTTAACCAGACGTTTAACACAATACCAAATTTTCTTCTTGATATATCAAGTATATTTTCACTATATCAAGTAACTCTTGGATCCAAAATAAATATTTCAGTACTTTTTCCATCATTAGCCCCCTCACACTTACCTTACCCACCTCTATTAAAGCTGCTGCATTTTTTATTGCCAGGGACTTCCAAAATTAATTTACAGAAACTTCTTAATATAAAATCCAAATTATGCCATCCGTCATCTATTCACTAAATTTCCCCTCTATAAATCCATCGAGATTCAACCAAGGGTGCATAAAGTCTTTCAAACTACTTAATGCACATTAAGGCATCAAGTATAAACATTCACGCATCGCTGTCAAGGACATTCTTCTTTTTACCATTGCAGTTCTGTCTCCCTCAGCCTCCATTACTGCACAGCTCCATTGCAGATATTAGAAATCACTAACAATTTCAATTTCTCGCCTACCACGAATCATGTTTTATCTTTACGCAATTTATTACCCTTCTTGAACACCATGATTTTAGTTTTATCCTGATTTACTTTTAGCCCCCATTCTTCACAATATCTGTCAATCTCCACTCTAGCTATCTTTAAGCCAATTGCTGATATTGAACATACCACCAGATCATCCGCGTAAACTAACCCGGGATATCTACATTTTTAATTGCAGGCATGGGAGTGCAGGTATTCGGCAAGCAATCCAAAATATCATCAATAAAGGAATTAAACAAAATGTGACTTAATACATCCTTGTCTAATAGCTTTACTCATCATCACTTATAATAACCGTGTTAAATATACCAGGTGAGTCAGCTGCCGTATTTATTTTTTAATTTACAACATGCTAAGCAAAAGTTATGAGATTTATGCCTTTCTTAAATGCTTCTAATGGCTGATTTTCATAACATTTAATAGAGGAGGGATAGAAAACTCAGTGCATGAGTGTTTTACGGGACAGAATGCAATCGCCGTGTATGTTGATGCCAAAAACATCCCATCCTGACACTGGGAACTGCAGTAGCACTTTTAGTTGATTTTACAAAGTTTTATTATTGGGCATACATTCATACATACCGTTGAAGAAAACGTCCCTAAAGGTATATCCTATCATATGCACCGGTTGAAAAAAACCATTTGAAAACAAAATGGCAGATCCACCAATTGCATTTGAGCCGTCAGCCAACAAATGTTGGTTGTACAGCCTTGTCAAAAAATGCTAAGTGCAGGCAGACATTTTTGCTTCTGTCATAAACTATCAGTAATTATAATAGCTGGTGGCGTTTATTTATCTGAGTTAAAACTACCAAAACGAGCTCCAGACGCTGTATGAAGCTGCAAAAGTGTGTACAGATTCGAGGTGGGAACAGAGTTTTGCGATTATTTATTCGTATAAGAACCTCAGCCTGCAAGGTAGCATTGGTCAAATGGTATTATCATGGTTACTTTACCACTGTGTCACTTCATTTCGGGTTCAAATCCTTCGTGTTAAGTCAAAAAATGTTATTACTCTTTGTTTTATCTCTTTGGGCCTATAATTTGATATTATGATACAAAGAACATTTTTATAACATTATAAGTGTGTACAAAATAGAATAATCGCCATGTTTTCCACTGGCAGGTGGATAATAATTTATAATTCGTAGTAGGTATTTTATTGTGCTCAGTATTATGCTTGACACATTCAACCAAGTTAAAACACTTCACACATGCAAAGCGGCTTTAGCTATTGGCGCCTGCGCTAATGCTTGGCGTGAATAAATGCTCCATTATGTACTCAATATTTGAAACCTTTTTACGAGGCACGACTGTTGTCATAATGTATACAAAGGACGAGTATGTTAATCTATAGAGAAACAAGATGCTATACACTGTCAGCAAAGCGCCTGTATGAAGAACGGTTTCCAGGAAGGAGAGCACCTACTGCAGACACTTTTCGAAGGGTAGAAAGACGCCTTCGTAAAACAGGATCATTTGGAAGAGCACAAGCTGCTCGTGATGTTCAGTGACTTCTGGAGGTAATGAAGAAGCCGTGCTAAACGCAACAGAAAATAATTCACAAACCAGTTCAAGGGCCATAGCACAAGATATGTATATAACTCAGTCCTCAGTGATGTGCATATAGCACCGTAATAAATATTATCCGTACCATCTACAACTACACCAGGCTTTCCACGGACGCGACTTTCAAGCGCGAGTGATATGTGCACAGTGGCTACAGCAGCGAGTGAAAATGGATGCAAAGATTTTAGAAAGTGTTCTCTTCAGTGATGAAGACACATTCCAGAATAACGGCACTGTTAACCGCCATAATATGCATTACTAGATTATAGGCAATTCTCACTGAATGAGAGAAGCTGCATTCCAGGTACAGTGGAGTATCAATATCTGTTTCGGAATATTAGGAGACCGGCTAATTAGACCGCATTTTTTTGAAGGCAACCTCACAGGACCAGGTACCTTGCATTTCTGCAATAGGAGTTGCAATTACCACTAGAAGATGTGCCACTGGTGAAAACGACTATGTTCGTTCCAGCAGGATGGAGCTCCACAACACTGGTCACTGGTTGTAAGGAATCACTTACATAGAACATATCCGCAAAAATGGATTGGCCGAGGAGGCCGAATTGCATGGCACCCTAGATCACCTCATCTCACACTACAGGATTTCTTTCCGTGGCGTCATTTAAAGTAACGGATCTACCGTAAGACCAGATAATTTACGGCACATATACGTGAAGAATGCAGGCAGATTAAACCGCGTATGTCATAGCATACAAGAAGGTCTCTCCGGCAACGTACGCAAATGTGCATTGATGAAGGGGATCGTCATTTTAAACATTTACTTCCGTGATGAAATCCACGCTCTTTAACAATTTTGTATTCTGTTTACCCGTGAACTTAGCACATTTACAACTCCTTTGTCAATAGAAGAAGTGAAGCCAAAGGTTTAAACATGAAACAAAAACTGTTAGATTTAATAGTGTCGACATGCCATCAAAAGAATGAAAGCTAACTACGTAACAGGTTTACAAAACCAAATACAGTACAGATTATTGGGGTAAATATGATACACAATTATCTGATTATAATTCTTGTGTCTTTGGGTTACAGGAGAACCAATAAAAAAATAAATAAATGAGTAAATTAAAATACAGAAAATAAACACAAGAAGAAAGGAAAACAAAGGACCAAAACAGTTTCATATAAGTATTAGATTCGAACCTCCGAAGCTAACCTTTGCTTCACCACATTCCGTCAGCCAGAACCCAATACTGTGTCCCACTCTTCGGGAAAACATTCCTCTACCTGCTTGCAAACATCATATCCACAAAGAGCCTTTGGCAGTTCCTTGGTTCTCATTCAGGTCTTTAATCATCAGTGCAGGTTGTGTATAATACCGAATAGAAGGGCAGAGCTAAATAACAGTTTATTTGCTAAAAGGGTCCACGTTTTCATACTGCACTATAAAAAGCGGATTGCATAGATACGAATACCTAGTGGCAGCTGACTCACCTGGTATAACTAAGTAAAAACCGGTTTTGCTCAATATCTCCATGAAAAATAGTTTAATGGCAACATAATGTAGGACTGAAATACATTACATTTTTTTTTACTTTCAAAGAGAACACATTAGAGTAATCTGCCCAAATTAAATGTACAACTAAATAAAACATGGTTTATACAATTTCTCTTTGAAAAATTATGTTTAACGACAATATAATGTAAAACTGAAGTAGATTATACTTTTTACTTCCAAAGAGGGGGCATTTAATAGTTTGTTCCAATCTCCATTCTTGTCCAATACCTGAGTGCTTAGCCTCTGAAGCACTCATCGCTCTCTAGGAACAAATTCATGAAATGTGGGGAAAATTTGCGTTTAGAACCAGAGTTCTTCCAGCACCTAAGTTACTCAGTGCCTAGGCACTGCTGGGTATGCTGAGATTATTAAAATAATGTCTAGTAAATGTGTCCTCTTTGAGAGTGAAAAGTATAATGTATTTCAGTTTTACATTATGTTGCCGTTGAAGATATATTTCCGTAGATATCTTGTGAAAAACAGGGTTTTATTTAGTTATATATTTAAACATGTTTATTATAAGTAATGAAGATATTGCTCAAAATTATATATTCATATGTGAATAATCTAGAATTGTGCACCTAAAACAGAACGCCATTGTATGCGCGAAAAGGTAAACACATGCTCACCCCTCCTGCTATACTTATACACCACCTATGAAGGCCAGAAGAATGCCTCCCAAAACTGCGACGACGACATAAATGTGAGAGAGTGTACCAAAAAGAATCGACTTACGAAATTAAATTCCAAACCTGGTCTTCCAGTTGGTGAACTTTCGTAGGGATCCAGCTGTTAAACTGGTTAATCAAGGCCCTGATATACCCATGCCAAGACGAAAATGCATCGTGTTGAGGGTTATATGGCACTGGGGTAGTACATCAATAGTAGCGTTTACGATCTTTACAACGCACCAGGTGACACTCTGCGGTGTTTAGCCATCCCAGCATAATAAGGGATCTATGTTGGGTATTTTTATTTCCCCGATACTTGTGGGACAATATGGATAGCACAAGTGAAACGATTAAGGATACAGGTACCCTCTAGCTGAGGTAGACGTATCATCTAATAAGTTGCTTAGTAAAACATGCCACACCTACATCGAAAGAAAGATGCAGCAAGAAAAATTAAGGACAGCTAGGAAAGAAGAGGGAAGTTATATATTATAACCAGGACCCGCATTTCACACTAATAGAACATCTCAATTCGTGTCAGGGACTTTGGAGTTTCTTAAAAGAGCTAGAGCTAAAGCTAAACCTAAGAGACTAAGGCCACTGAACATGAAGTTTTTTACATGGAAGCTCTGGATTCTTTTAAAACGGAAATTATTATATATTTTTCAGAAATCAGGCTCAACTATGAACAGATCAAGTGTGTTCAAACGGCTATTCTGAAGGGAATAGATTAGCTATAAATTGGTGAATTGCTACATTTAACTATGAATTTATTCGCTTTAGGATGGAGCCCTGATCCATTATTCTGGGTATTCGGACTCTACAATTAGCTCGAGAATAATCTTGCTGGAGTTCAATTAATCCTTTCCCAGTTGCTTAATAAAAGCTAAAGTTCTTCCTAAGCCGGTCAAGTGGCACTTAGGACCAGGACTGATAACCTATGATTATATACTACGTGATCAAAGGTATCCAGGTACCTGGCTGAAAATGGCGTAAACGTTCGTGGCTACCTCCATCGGTAATGCTGGAAGTCAATATGGTGTTGGCCAACCCTTAGCCTTGATGACAGCGTTCACTCTCGCAGGCATACTTTCAATCAGGTGCTGGAAGATTTTTTGGGGAATGGCAGCCCATTCTTCACGGAGTGCAGAACTGAGGAGAGGTATCGATGTAGGTCGGTGAGGCCTGGCACGAAGTCCGTTCCAAAACATCCCAAACGTGTTCTATAGGATTCAAGTCAGGGCTGTGAGCAGGCCAGTCCATTACAGGATGTTATTGTCGTGTAACCGCTCCGCCACAGCCCGTGCAATATGAACAGGTGCTCATCGTATTGAAAGATGCAATCGCTATCCCCGAATAGTACTTGGAGTGGATCCTGATGCAGTTTGGAATTTCTGTGTGATGGTCTGCCTATTACTCGTTACGACTCTCTTCAAATGTCGGTGGTCTCTGTCAGTCAACAGACGAGGTCGGCCTGTACGCGTTTGTGCTGTACATGTCCCTTCACGTTTCCACTTCACTATCACATCAGAAACAGTGGACCTAGGGATGTTTAGGAATGTGGAAATTTTGCGTACAGACTTCTGACACAAGTGACACCCAATCACCTGACCACGTTCAAAGTCCGTGAATTCCACGGAGCGTCCCATTCTGCTGTTTCACGATGTCTAATGGCTACTGAGGTCGCGGATAATGAGTACCAGGCAGCACATTGCACCTAAGATGAAAAACGTATGTTTGTGGGATGTCCGGATAATTTTTATCACATAGTGTAATTCGCTCCTTAGATGTATTCAATTAATTCACCCAGGACCTGTTATAGAAAGATAGAGTGTGGTGAATAGGCAGGCAGGCTTCTACGGACAGGGACTTGTTTTGCCGATTTACCAAGTATCAGTTGAACTATTCAAAGGCAGAGCCATTTCTGCCTCTACTGGGGTAGGTAGACGTCTATTTAAGATCCCTCTGACTCCAATAAGAAGATAGCAATGAAGGCTGGAGCAGAGAAAGCATGAGTCATAGAGAAGTGAGTGACTTCAGAGCCCACGAGTATTGATGACTCTGGAGAACCCCTAAGCTAGAAGGCTGAATAATGTGCATAACTGTTGTGTGTTACTAAATTATGAAAGCAGTTAAGATTTACTTGCATTATTTTAAAGCAGCCTCTGCCACTTTATGTAAAACTCTGGCGAGAAAAATATAGATATATCCCTCATGTAGGAACCTTGTGTACACAAAAGTCCTATGAGAGGAATAAACTACGTTAGAGATGCATTGTTTCGCCCGAATACAACTAATGCAAGAAGTGCATTTATGCAGGAATTGATTAAATGCTTTACATAAAATTTGCCGCTGTTCTATGAATGTGACAACATAGACAATAATCTTTAAAGAAAGAGGGCTATCATCCTCTCATCTACGAAACTGGCTTATGACAAATCAAACCCGCCATTAGAGAGAGAACTGGTGGATCACTTTGAGGAGACGGGCAAGGAAGTCAGTCTAGTGCCAGCCTGTTTTATGAGGAACCACCGGTATCAATAAAATAGCTGAACAACTGGTAATGGATTAACCTTTGTACTTGACAAAGTCATCGATATAACCCTGAAACTAAATTCTTTGAGGAACTAATTTAATCGGTATATATTTTCAGCCTATTTCAGCATCTGACCATAAACATGTTGTCAACAATAAAGTCAGAAACTGTAAATCCCGTGATATATAGGAACTCGAGAAACACGGTTGACATGGCTATAAACTCGTGCAATCTTTATACCTAAAAAGCCTGGGCGTCCTAATTATGCTGAGGTTAAGATATATCGTCCAATAAGTCTCTCCTTGTTTTCTTAAAATGTCGGAGGGACTTGTTGACTGGGCATCGGTGACAACTTTCTGGATCGTTTGCCATTATGCAAGTACCAATTTCGTGTCAGTGGAATAAAACTCCCCAAATATCACTCCATCAAGTAGTTTTCACTGTTGAGAATGCGCTGCATTTTAAATAAATTGCCATCAGGGCTTTTCTTGATGTGTAAGGTGCTTTCCCTTAGCATTTCATAAAGACGTCTCTAAAGGGCTTAAAGAACAAGAACTTCCACCTATAATGTATAGGATACACTTCATGCTAAAAATAGGGATGACTATCTTTTGGGAGATACTGTAGATGCATGTAGTTAAGGGTGTTCACAGGGGGAGGGGTTTTCTTACCCTTGCTTTCTTGTTGGTGGATGAGTTGGTGCGGATGCTCAATAAGGTTGGCTATGTAACTGTTGGTTTCACAGATGGTATTGCGATTGTCGTTGGCGGGAAATTTTGAAACACTGTTTCTTAAATTATTCAATCTGCACTCAGAATAGTAGACCTGGTTTGAGGAGACTGTACTGTCGGTTAGTCCAAGGCAACAGTAGTGTGTTTTACCATGATGAGGAATATAGCGTGTCTAAGGGAACCAACACTATTCGCTTAAATTCACTATTCATTACAAGTCAAACATTTTGTCGTTTTTATATTAGATTAGAGATTGACTGGGAGAGAGCACTTAAGCTACATTCCTGCCAAAGCCTGTAGCGTCCCCTGGATTTCTCGAATCATGGTTGGCAAGAGTTGGGAGTTAGAAACTGGTGTTATATGTTGGATATATTATACCACTGTGGTTTGTTCCCTGTTCTCTTACACCGCTGATGTGACGGGCAAGAGCTAAATTAAAAGAATACAAAGCTGAACTTAGCAAGGTGTAAAGTGTGTCCTAGAGGCAATAAAATCCCCATAGTGACCATGGAAGTGCTATTAGGACTCGCTCTTCTGTCCATTTAGGCTGAAGCTGATGTCTTTTTTGAACTTCCATTGTCATAAGTCGCCAAATATAAGCCTCCATTTAGGACACACAGAACATTTGAAGCTATTCTGGAATGATACAGAGTGTCACGTACTCAACATGACTGACATTTTGAAACCAAGGATTATGTCTGTTAAAGCATTCACGATCGCTTTTCCAAAACGCAGTGAATTGGAAAGCCAGGAAAAAACTGGTGACTATATCCTGTCTAGTATGTTGATGGTTCTAAAATAAATTCAGAAGCAAGTGCTAGACTGTGTAGGAATGAGGTTCCATTTAGTTTAGTTCAAATTGCCAATACAGAAGATTATAGAACTTTCATCCGGAATGAAGAGGTATTCGCAAGAAGTTTAAAATATAGTTTAATTCCTAATGCAAATATCTTAAACATGGCATTTCAGTAAAAATCATTAGGGTAATTTGTGAGAAAATAAAAACCTAAAGACAAATTTTCCGTTTAAAGAGTAGCTTGAGATATAGAAATTTTCTTAGTATCTTCGTCAGGTATCTTCGTCAGCATGAGGATGTTGAGCTTAAATAAGCAGTTTGATATTTATACGACTTAACGTTTCTGTGCTAAGCTGTGCGCAGACACACACACATACACGTTTTTTCTAAAAATATGTCTTAGAACTTTCAGGAATTAAAATGATGATAGCTTCTGGGAGATTAGCCGCGGCAAAACAATAGCTTTTTTTAACTCAGGTTTTGGCCGGCCTCAGCAACTTCATTGCTTTAATGTTCATTTTTATTCAGAGTACCTTATAAATGTATTTGCGTTGAAATATAATTTTTGGATGGAATGGAATTATTAGGATTATTATTGCAAGTTGCAGTAATACTGCAATTATTGTTAATTAATATAGGTAGGCGGTAGAGAAAATAAAGAATTTATCACACTTAGGAAAGTAATTCTCTGTCATTTCAGTAATTTACTTCTATGTTGTAACGGGTGGCACACGCTGTTACTTCCTAGTAACTGGAATATTGCCAAGTTTTTGCAACCGTGTTCCAGAACTTTGAACAATAAACCTTTAAAGATAGGTATTAAATATAATAAAATATAAATTAATGTGTTATGAGTTAGGGATATATAACAAATAAAATATAATTTAAGCATAAATGTTTGCGTAATATTCTCTTAACTGGAGCAGAAATTCAATCGAGAATTTCCTATTAGGTTACAGCTGCTACTGTATGCATGATAAGATCAGGTGTTGGAGCACCTGTACTTGAACTTTGGCGTCGGTAGAAGTTTCTTGAAGTTGGTGATTTGGAGAGGTGTTGCTGATGCTGCTGATGCTGCTCTCTTCTTACGCTATGGCGCCATTCTTAACTGTTCTCTCAGGTAGTGGATTGCGAGACAGACAGGCACTCTGCTTTATTTACATAAAGTCACTCTTCATTCTCATTTAACTATAAGATTTCCTTAAAACAATATCTATCGTCAAATGTTGCCAATAGCTATTGATTAACCTTTCTGTTAAAGTAAATCCATGAAGTTGGCTGCGAGTCATTTCCTAGATCCTTACGTAAGCAAGAGTTTGGTAGTAGGATTTTAGGGGAGTGACCACTTCATTTACGACACGTGGGTGGATTATGTAAATACGTCAATGCTGGCTAAAGTACTAGTCAGCATACTCCTCGGGTATTTAAACTTAGAGCTTTTTGGACGGCTGGGGCTCTACCTGTCATTTGCCTAGCAGAACTCTGTGACGGTTAGCTCTCTAAATTTCATTGTATGCTAGTTTACAACTTCGATGTAGGCTCTAGGCACGACAAAGATGGAAAGTCGGACTTCTTTTGTCCAAAAGCTGTCTAACTGTCTTCCTCTTACGTCATAATATCATATGCACTCTCACCTACCAAAAAGTAAGTAGTACCACTATAAACCCTTGATGTTTATATGTCAATGTGGCGCCAGTGACTTTTATATTATTTGTGTAATTTGTTATGTTTCATTACACGTTTGAAAATGTGACTTACCCAAGTCGAAGAAGCTTAAACCACTAAATTAAGAAGATAATTCTTCCTCACAATGTTGATTTCTGAACCAATATACAGACGTTTACTGGAAATACATACTTTGAGACTCAGTGAAACCAAACAAAACATAAAGGTATTTTTAGGAAAATATCCGCGTGTATGTCTGAACAGCATACTTCAAAACCGTTTAAATGGTGAATTTTGTATTTATTTTTAGCATTTTCGAAGGGTGCAACATGCAGTTTTAAGAAAAGTCCCCAACATAAATTATCCTTTACATGGAAAAGCTTCTGTTATTTTATAATTTCTCAAATGACTAACAATTTTGATTAAAATACCATATATTTAAGGTATTTGCGTGTCAGATATGTATGACTTAATCTTTCTGAGAATAGCCTGTAAAGTTCTTTTCTTTCTTAATGACTCTTGAATAAATTGGCAATCCGTAAGAGATAGAGAAAACCTTTATATATGGATCTCGTTAACGCACATATACCTTTTTGTGATGTTAAGCATTTCAGATATTCTTTGTTATTGGTTTGAATTATCCAATACCTCTTCTTTTCTCAAGTGGAAAGTCGAGGGTTTAGTTTTTTCATGTTTCTACAAAGAACATGGAATTTCAAAGCCATCAAATAGCCATCCGCATTTTAAATATCTGAGTATCGCTTTTGCCCACTGAGTCGGTTTTATTTTCTCGACTACATATAGTAGCTATTGTATTTCACCCAAAAATTCGATACCGTGATTTTGCTGCAAATACATGTTTTGAGGTACCTGAATAAAAAATCATTTTTAGAAAAATGTCTATGTATGTTTGTGTAATTAAATGTGTGTCTGTGAACAGCATAACTGAAAAACGAAAAGTCTGATAAATACAAAATTTGTTATTTAGGTTCAGTATCTTTCAAATATACGACGCGATGGCTTTCTAGAAAAAACACTATCCCCAACTACCCTTTACATTGAACACTTTTTCCTCAAATATACTTCTAACGATTTTGATTAAAATGCCATGTATTAAAGATTTTTACATGACAAATAAAGTGTATGCCTTGAATTTTCTAGGATTAGCCTGTGTAATTCTCATCTTAGGAAGGCATTTATATAATCTTGTACAATTGGTAAACATTAAACGATAGACAAAACGTATTTGGCCACAAAAAACACACATAAAATTTACTTCAAAGAACTTGTTTGTGTCCCAAGCCATTTCCGAGGTAGTCGCCAATGTTTTTTTCATTCCGTTGTTGTCCTGTCAACATTCAGTTGTTTATCGGGATTGCATGGAAAGGGTTAAGAATTTTAGGCTCAACATATAGCGTCGAGTTCTTAAACATTTCACTCGCTGTTCCCTTTGTATCTAAAAGGAAATGTTAATGTAGCTATTTCGGCAAAGCTTTATTTGGATTAAAATGTATAAGGGAAAGAAATCTTGTGTTACGCTCACATGACTTTCTCACTTTGTACAAAATACTTTTACAAACGCTTATTCTGCATCTACTTCATGTTAATCTAGATAAACATTTGCAGAAACTTATTACTAATTATTACTAATTTTCTTATAGGTACAACGGGAATGTAATCTTTAAGCGATAGTCAAATCTTTTAAGACCCGGTTGCTGTGTAAAGCATTCCATTCTCATTGCATGTCCAGGACTTAAAAAGGCGAATAACGAATTCCCATTTGAGAAAATAATATTTTGAAAATTCGAACAAACATTAAGGAATATCTCGGAAATGCTTCACCTGACCAAAAAACAAAGGTGATTTGACATAAGTTGTGTGTTTTAACGAGATGTGCATTTTATGTAGTAAAAGTTTGGCTATCTCTTACGGTTGTGCAAAAGTCATTCAGAATGATGAGGACTTTTAGGAGGATTCCACAAAATTCAAGAAATACATTCTATTTATTTTATTTGCCATGAAAATATCTGAAACATATTATACTTCAGTTAAAAACGTTGGAGCCATTTTTGAACAAATAGAATGTTTCGAAAAGTGGGGGTAGTCTGGGGTATGGGGATTTTATTGAAAATCTTCATGTCGCATCTTTGAAAATTACTGAATCTAAATCCCAAGTTTGGTATTTATCCGACTTTTCGTTTTTGAGATATGCTGTTACAGTCTCAGACTTTTTCTAAAAATGCTATTTTTGGATTCAGGGGTCTAAAATATGTATTTCCTGTGAAATCTCGTTATCGAATTTTTTGTTGGAATGCAATACTTCCCCTACTTATTATACGTAGTAGAGAAAGTAATAAGCTTTTGTAAGAAGAGCTTGTGCAGCAACTAATAAAGAAGGCATAGAAAGTCATGTGAATGTAACACAAGATATTTATACCTAAAACAAATGTGTACATGCGTAGCGTCTGTTAATCTAGATTAGCAAAACGTAGGTAGAAATTGTTGTAGGAAGACATGTGAATGTCACACAGCAGCTTTTATGTATGAATCACCCTTTATATGTGGAGGGTTGAGAAAAGCCCTGGTTATTTTTAAGAATGAAAGAATAATATTTCATTACTTCAAAATTTCGTTAAAACAATCCACCCTAGTCTGTAATTTACTGTTGCAAAACAATACGACTTCACGGGGGTGTAACTCGGAAGAAAACGGTGGGCAAAGCTGAGAAAATTTGTTCCGTAACACTGCATTCAGAATCTTTTTAACATTTTTATCTTGAGAACATTAAGAGACTTCTGTGTCGTTTAAAATATAAAACAAGACCAGAGAGAAAAGAGAAGTAAAAGGTGGGGGGGGAGCTGAACAAAGGACAAGGAAGGGAAAAATCCAAGCACATCGTTGGTAAAAGTTCAAGGATTTCCAAGATTCTTGCTATTAATTTATTCATGTGCGAATTTTTATCGCCTTATAACGCCGCTTCTCGCCCTTTACAAAGCTCCTTTGTTTTAATACAACTCTTTACACATCACAGCATCACTCATTTAAAATATGAGATGAGAAGCTTTGTGTTCGCGCTCTTTTGTGTTTATCGAGTGTAATAATTGCTTACAGGCGTAGTTCTTGACCATTAGCAGGCAACAACTCTCATCATATATCCTCTTAAAGGGCATGGACCCAGAGAAAAATATCCCATTTCGCTCATGTTGTTTATCTGTGGCCACTTCGGTACCTCTTATAGGTTATAGGCTGTTCAACGGAGGGGGACACTTCGGCACCGCCACCTATGGAGATCTATTGTGTCTACTATCCCCAGGAGGAAGGGATGAAGTGAAGGAACCACACAGGAGCGTATAGGCCGTAGGCAGAAAGGCCGCAGAGACGCGCGGAAGCTGCTAACATTTCCAAGCCCGCAGACTTGTGTGTCACCACCTAGGCCGGCGAAAGAAGGCATGAACGACCCACCAGTCGAGCAGCCCTCTGAAGAGCAATCTTTCTGAGCATGCATATGCGCCATCTACCTGGCACCGCCATACACCAAGAGACCCATAAGCACACCTGAAAGATGACAGTGAAACATAATGGAGGAGAAATGATCGAAAGGAAATATTGTTAGCGTCACTTTGGCCTGAGTGTTGGGTCTGTAAGGTTGTATGTGAAATCGTGTGAATGCAGTCTCGTGTGTAGCATCCCCCTTCAATTTCTTCCTTTTTATTTTTGTGTGTGATGTATTTATACTGAATAAGCCACAGGTAATATGGTTAATGTGAATTTCTGTGTATTTTGTTATAACTATCCCACACCTGCTCTGGAATGTGTAGTTTAATATTCTGGTCCTCTTGCTGCCACTGCACCTATGCCTCCCAATGTATATGCTGAGATAACTAAAATTAAATATCTAGTTGCAAACCTTTTGGTCTCACCCCAGTGTATAACAATATGGTAGAGAAGAAACCACCCCAGCATTTGCCTATCGACTCCAGGGAAACTACGAAAAACCTATGGGTCTAAGTTAGTGCTAAGCTTTAAACTTGCTATGTCGACAATGTTAAGACAGCATCACTGTAAATTAAAGGTGTTGTATAAACGCTATCGAGGTGTGAATTCGTCCCATATTCAGCTGAAGGTCGACTGGCATCCCGATTTAAATACAAGTAACATTTATCTTCAAAATTATTACAAAACAATCTAAATTATTTCCGATAAAGGCATAATTGATAAAGTTGTGATTCAATTGCAGTTTTAGTCTTACGATGTTGCAGGTTTTCAATTTTCATCATGCGTGTTTGAGCCATTCTTTTGGTGACGACCTTCAGCTGAAGATGGGGTGACTTCACACCTAAAAAACGTTTCTACCACCGACTTTTAATTTACAGTGATGCTGTCTTAAAATTGCCGGCATAGCAAGTTTAAATCTTAACAACAAATCTGTTGTCAGTTTTCACTTTTGGGTCTAAGCAGTCCTTTACATCAAAGGATTGCCTAACCAAAAGAAGAAAAGACAAATCTAATATGTTACATTCACATAATTTTCTTACATACTATTGTTTGTTACTTTCTTTACCACGTATATGTTCTACTACGAACCCCAACATTTTATACAGATATTTCATCGGAAACATATGTTTTGAGCCCTCCTAAATAAAAAAAGCATTTTTAAAAAAAGGTCCCTGTGAGGGCGTGTGTGTCTCTGAACAGCATAACTAAAAACCGAAAAGTTGAATAAATATCAACCTTAGTATTTTAGATTCAGTACCTTCCAAAGATGCAACACGAAGATTTTTAAGAAAATGCCACACCCCAAACTATCCTTTACATGAAGCATTTTTGTAAAAAATAGCTGTAACATTTTTATTAAAATATCGTATGTTAAAGACATTTAAATTACAAATAAAATGTATATCTTGAATATTCTGGAAGTGCCTATGAGGCCCACTTCATTCGGAAGGAATTTTGTATAATCTTGTATAAGTGGCAAGCGTTAAGCGATAGACGAAAACGTACTACTCAGGAAATGTAGATCTCTTTAAAACACTGTTTATTTCAAATAACCTTTTTGTGGCATCAGCATTTCCAATATATCCATTATTAATGGTTCCAATTGCTCAGTACTTAGCCATTCTTTAAAGTGCAATCGATTTTCAGCTGTTTCTCGCGATTGCATTGAAACAGTATGGAATTTTAAGGCCACCATAGAGCTTCCAGTTCTTAAACATTTGACTATCGCTGTTCACTTTGTATCTATAACGAAATGTGTGATGAAGCTATTCCCAAAAGTTTATTTAGATTAAAATATCGTAGATAGAGAAATAAGCTTTAAGAATAGATTGTGCGCCCGCTAATAAAGAAAGAGAGAGTAGAGAAGGTAATGTGAATGTATCACATCAGATTTTTATCGGTACACTCACACAAAACAAAGCAAAAGACGGAAAAAATTAGCCTTAATCACTTGCACTGAGGCCTATTTTGTGCAAAGGAGAGGCAGAACGAGGTCCACATTGCTTGCAGTTCTAACTCGAGTGGTTATCGGACTCGTCACTCAAAGGCCAGAATTGTGCAAAACAAACATAGGTCTGATTATACTAGCCGGCCAAGCGAACAGTTTGTCTGCCATATTGCGGTGGAAGATGGAAACACTGGCTAATGCGTGGGGAGAATGAGAAACAAACACAGTGGTGCACACATCCAGCTGCAAATATCACTACCCTTAGTGGCCTTAGTTTATTTTTCTTCCTTTCTTTATCCAGTGTACACAGCTGTATAGAAGAATCTGGGAAGATCTTCTACTGTTACAAGGCGGTTTAAATATGTAAGCCTTGGTGTTGTATAACTTTGCATGGACTGATAATGAATAAAAACAAATGAAAAGTTACATTTCAAAAGAATATTGCTTAAGATATTGAAAAATTCAAATTTACAGTAGTAAGAGCCAATAGAGGCAAAAATGAATTTATAAAAATTGCATTTTTATGTCTGCCGCTACTATATGGTGGTTAGTGTACAAACCAACTTCTAAATTGTTCTTTAAACGATTATTATGTGAACCATCTGAGAGTCTGAAATTGTCTCTGAAAGTTAGTAGCCGATAAGTACTTGCAAGTTCGAGATTGCATATAAATGGAACAAATAATTATAACAATAATTTTAATAATAATAATATAAATTAACCGAAATTCTTATTTAATTAAGGAATGACATTTTATAAAATTACAGAATCAATATTCGGTAATTTACAAGCTAAAAAAAACACTCCCCAAAAAGCAATTCCTAAATGAAGTGTTAGTTTTAAACAAGGACAATAAAACTATACAACCGAAAACAACGTCACAATAAATTCGTTAGATAAAATTATAGAGCGTGTCATTTCGCTTTACACAATAAAGATGCGTGATCTTCGCTCCTGGCTTTACCCTAATAATAATAATAATAATAATAATAATAATAATAATAATAATAATGTCTACATTTAATCTTTGTCTATATTTTGTATCTTCTCAGTTATATAAAATTCAAAGAGCAATTAACAGAAAACTCAATATGAACATTTCCCTGTCATGGTATTATCGCAAACACATAATATTTTAATTAAAATAGGTTTTGAGGTCGAGTCAATTTTTAAAAAAGATAAACAAGCAATATGCTTGAAGTTAGATGAAAATATAATAAAAATATCCGTACTATATTCAACATAGTCTAATATCTGTCTCCTGGAAAAACTAGCTAGTACTGTTCATTTGTTGCGCTATATTTTTCTTGTGTGCGTAGTTTAATTCCTTCACTTTCAAAAAAAAAATCTAGTGTGATATCATTCATACTACTTTCTCCACCAATGATAATTCACATATGTATATCCGTTGTATACAGTGCCTTCGCTTTATGCCAAGGCTACAACCGCCTTATCTACGTATCGGCCGAGACGGCGGTGATCTCAGTATTACGTCACAGCACAGAAGTGACTCAGGAGGTGTCAAGGGTACGCTTATCAGCTGTGAGCTGTCTAAGTTGTTGCTTTGTCTTCGTGTTGTGAAGTGTTTCGACAATAGTGTGTTGTGTGTGATTTCCTCAGGAATGTTATTCTCTTATTAGTACACGGAAATGCCTGCCAACAAATTCATGCTGGAACAGCGTACTTTTATATACCATATATACGCGAAAACCGAATAATGTAGACGGGTTTGTAGATAATTTTAGCAGCAATTTCCTGGTTATCCAGTTCCGGGTAGACATACTGTGAGATGTTTAGTCAATAAATTTAGAACAAAGGGTTCGCTAAACGCTAAAAAATAAGGTTTATAGGAACAATCCCCACATCATAGAGAACTTAAGGATAATATAAAAACAGAAATTATGAACACTACGCAAGAAGAACTTTTGCATGTGAATGGTAAGTTCATTTAAAGATGTCAAGAATGTCTTTGCGTGGATGGACAACATTTTCAACATCATTTATAACAAGGTACTCATTACATATACGTTGCTAACACACGTGAGTAAGTAACGGAAAACCCAGCATTGTAGTAGACTAAACGACCTTGGGATTAAACGAAGGCATTGTATTATAGATCCATATAAAAATCTGATCTGTTATATTCACATTACTTTGCCTGTTCTCTCTCATCAGTCCATGTATAAATATCCTTATGAAAGTTTATTTTGCTACTTCATTTTAATTGTATAAACCTTTGCAGAAATAACTACATAACACATTTCGTTATAGATACAAACGGAATAGCAACAGTCAAATGTTTAAGAACTGGACGCTGTACGCTGTCCTTAAAATTCCACTATCTTCCCATAAACAACGCGAGAAACAACTAAAAGTCGATGGGAGTTTAAAAGGATGACAAAGGTATTCAACAATTCAAACCATTAATACCGAATGTCTCGGAAATGGCTAATGCCACAAAAGGTTATTTTAAGTGAATTGTGTGTTATGAAGAGATCTACTTTTTTGTGTAGTACCATTTCGTCAATCGTTTACCTGTTAGACAAGGCAATACAAAATTCCTTCCCAATGAAGAGGACTTCGCAGGCTATTCCCAGAAAATTCAAAATATACATTTTATTTGTCATGTGAATATCTTTAATATTTGGTATTTTAATAAAAACCTTTAGATCCATTTTTATAAAAAATTCGAAAAATCTTGCACGTAAAGGATAGTTTGGGGTGGGAGCATTTTCTTATAAATATTTGTGAAGGTACTGAACCTAAATACCAAGTTTGGTATTATCCGATTTCAAAGATCTTTTTATTTTATTCAGGGTAATTCAAAACATGTATGACATTTCCGGCGAATTTTTTGGGTGGAATGAAATATTTTCTCTACCTACTATGTACGTGGTAGAGAAAGTAAAAAGTGATTTTTCTGTCCAAGTTACCTTGCTGCATAATATATGGTTTAATTCTTTGACAAGGTACTCAAAGTGCATGAAATATTTTTCTGCAAGAAACAATTACGAGGGCAATCAAAAACTTTTTGCTTTTTTTACTCTACACTTTTACTTTCTATATTGCATGCTGTAGAAAGTGGGTAGTACTTCGTTGCACCCAAAATTTCGATACTGAGATGTCACCAGAATTACACACTTTGAGACTCCTTGAATAAAAACACGCATTTTTAGAAATAGGTGTGTGTGTCTATCTGTCTGTCTCTGTTTGTGAATCTATCTATGAACAGTATAAATCAAAATATATGTCTGATAAATACCAAACTTGGTATTTAAGTTCAGCATCCTCAAAAGATGCAACCCAAAATTTTCAAGAAAATCCTGCAACTCAAGCTAACTTGTTTTACAAGATGTTTTCAGCGTTAAACAAAGACGAAAACGTAGTACTGCACAAAGAAATGTAGGTATCTTTAAAACACAATTTATTTTAGATAATAAGTCCATAGAAGTTCAAGTTGCCCAACATTCGTATTCTCAGGATAAGTGAAAACCCCGGTAAAACCTTATCCGGGTAACTCGCTCAAACCCTGATTGGAACTCGGGACCTCTTGAATGTGATGCAGACCGCTATCCCACACCATCGAGGCGGGCTAATGGTTCCAATTGTTCAATATTTTGTCTTTAAGTCCTGTCGACTTCAGTTGATTCTCGAGATTTCATGGAAACAGTATGCAATTTTAAGGCCAGCATAAAGCGTCCAGGTCTTAAACATTTGACTATTCTCTTTGTATCTAACGAGTTGTGTAACGTAGCTGTTTCCATAAAGGTTTATCTCGATTTATTGAAGTAAATAGAGACGAAAACCTTTATAAAATCATTTGCATACCCACTAACAAACAAAGAAAGTTAGAGAAAGTCATGTGAATGTAACACATCAGATTTTTTTACTGTACACTTTTCATAACCGTATTTTAATCCAATTAGAATAAAGCATTCGGTTTGAAAACAAATTGGGGAAGCAAGGAGGTTAAGTAGCATGAAACAATCAAATATTAGTTCAGAGTAATCTCCTTAGGAAATATTCTTTAAATATAAATAAGCTGTTTCTTCCCTAAGCTGCTCTTAAAACAAAACAACTCTCGCAGGATCTCGTTATAGAGAAGAAGACGTTAATTTTGCCTCGCCACTCTATCTACATTTGAACCTCTTGTCTTGTTTGCTTTCTGAAAGAGTAGGCTTCCGTTTTATGAAGGAAGAACAAAGTGAAATGGATTATTCATTCAATAATATGTTTTCAGCTTGTAAATATTGACTCATATTTCATGGAGCATGCTGCAGAGTAAACACTAATTCCCTGCTGCTGCTGCTGTTGGAATAAGGGGAGAAAGATGGCGTAACATGATGCTGCCATGTGAAATGCTGTAATAGCATCAGAGCCCTTCTGCCTCCTAACTCCCTCATGTCATTTGCGATAAAGCTTCAAGTTTTGCCTTCCACATCATGAAGAAGATGCTGCCAGTAGCATGCTTTAGCGCACCGCACTTAAACATGCCCTAAGGCCGTTTCTTAGATCCGTCAGTAAAGTTTTCAACTATACTCGCTCAGAAAATGAAGCATGCACCATTTATATAAGCATAAAGCAATGTATATATATAAATATAATAATAATAATAATAATAATATGTATGCCCATTAATATTTTCCCTAATACTTAAATATAGTTTTTCCTTGACTAAACTATAATAAAATGAAATTGTAGTTTTCCACGACCGTTGTCCGTAGTAACATGACTGTCTTCCGGTGAAGGCCACGGCACGTTTGATAAAATTGCCGACGTTTCACCCTTCATGTTGAGTACTTCTTCTGGGTACTGCTAACAGACGTTGCTTGCGCTCATATTTATACTGCAAAATGCAGTCCTTCCTACTCGTACTCCTGATTGGCTCGTAGCTTGCTTCCAAGCTCATTAAGGTGTTTTTCACTATCCCTATTCAATAAACTTTTATGTTTAAAAAATTTTATTTTGTGCGAGAAGCGGTCACATGCCGCTGAAATCTCAATATTGTTGTCAAAGTCGATATGGTGGCCTGTTTTATTAACTTGTTCAGCCAATGCTGAGTTTTCAGGCTGTCAGTGTTTTAGGAATCGGATTCGTTGGTTGAACATGTTTATATGAACATATTAAAATGTTTATGAAACAGGCCACCATATCGAAGTTGACAATAATATTGAGATTTTAGTTGCATGTGACCGCTTCTCGTGCAGAATAGTACGAGAATGCATAGACATTTTTAAACATAAAAGTTTATTGAATAGGGATGATGGAAAACCCCTTAATGCGGCATGGAAAATACTGCTCACGGAACACAAAATTAATAGCAAACTACAGCCAATAAGGAGCACGAATAGATGGGCCTGTATTTTGCAGTATAAAACTGAGCGCAAGCAATGGTCTGTTTGCAGGGCCCAGAAGAAGCCCTCAACATGAAGAGCGAAACATCTGCAATTTTATCAAACGTGACGCGACCTTCACCGAGACAGCCAAGTTATCATACACTATAATACGCTGATTATGTGACATAACTGAACTAGAATGACATCCATTATGCTTCAGCGAACTCATTGATCTTACTCTGCTGTGCGTACACTATCCTACGGCTCTTAGCACCTCCAAAGCAGCAATCTACTGGATCCATTCCCTAGATAAACATATGTATATTTAAAATAAAATAAATTCTGTTTATTGTACTTTTGGTATTACAATAAACTGAGTTGATTTCCTTTGCTTTAATATGTCTTGTTTCATGTTACCTACAAAAGAATCAATAAATATGACATGGACTCAGTAGTATTGCCAATGTTGCATACACCCAAATATGCCAAGTCCTGCGAGCATTTAATTAGATACTAAAAACAAGGTAAGATCTTTTTGCGAAACCTCAAGGTTTTGAAATTATAGTGTGGTCGACCAATAAAAAGTCAGCTGGACTATAATAGTAATTAAGGCGCTCGTATGAAAATTATACTCGCGTCTTAATTACTGCAGGTATAGTCTTACTGTGCAATATACTGAAGTAGAACTAGTAGAGGAAGTATTGCACCCATTCCAAAACTTCGATCCGAGAATACATCTTTTGAGATTCCCTGAATCAAAAAAGGCATTTTTAGAAAAAAATGTCCGTGTGTGTGTCTGTGAAAAGCATAACTTTGCTCTGTTACCATTTGTTAGCCACAATAGGATAAGAAATATTCAAATATTATGCTTTTTAAGTGCTGGGTCCATTTTGCTTCAAATACTTCGTACAATGAAACATCCTCAGAGGTCGAGAATGTTTTAACTTAATTATAAGTTAGGAAATAATTTAACTAGGTATCAAAGAAATATCTACATGAAACAAGTAAGTTTTACATTTCTTGCAGCTATATGAAGACACTGTATTCTCTTTAACAAATGAATTAACTATACAACGAACTTGGCTTTACCACATCAAGAACCACGTATAAGACCTCATCTCTCACTTTAAAGCTCTTGACAATGACTTTATAGAAATTCGATACACGCACTCAGTAATTAAATTTAGAAGAATTATTTAGACAAAATATTATATTACTAGTTTTGAATAGTCCGAAATGTCGCGTGCGAAGCCGCTTCCTTAATCCAGAATTTAGTGTTTGTTCCTCAACGCCCGGCGAAAGACAATTCTCTTCTCGTACCTTGGGGTCGCCCGAGAACGATCCGAGAGACGGCGACAAGTACAGCGTTACCATTATCTTTTCAGCCTGACCTGATAAGTGCTGGCCGATAAGGCAGGTAGTGTGAATTTGGGGTAACTATCTTCACTGGGCCAAGGCGAAAGGTGATGTGAGGCTTTGGCCGGTAATGCAGATAGTGTGAAGTTGGTGGTATCTTCACACGGCCAAGGCGAAAGGTGATGTGAGGCTGTGAGGAGTTGCTGAGGCCAGACGCTAAGACTTAGTGCAGGCTGGAAAGAAATTCTGTGAGTAGGGGAGCCATAACTAACTCGACTCAAAAACGAAAAGACATTGAATCAAAATTAGGTATTTAAGTTCAGCATCTCGAAAGAATGCGACACAAGATTTTCAACAAAATCTCCTCACCAATCTACCCTTTGCATCGAAAAAATGTCGACTATTTTGATTTTCTCAAAAGAGGCTCTAACGGTTTTGATTACAATACCAAATGCTTAAACTATTCGCACAACAAAATGTATGCCTTGAATTTTTCTGGGAATAGCTTCATCCTGAATGACTTTTGTATATCTGATAAACCATAGGATCCAGACAAAATCTTACTGCACAAAAACTATAGATATTGTTAAAGTACACAATTTATAACAAATAACACTTTGTTGTGACGGGAACCATCTCCGAGATATTCTTTGTTATTGATTCGAATTTTCTAATACCTATACTTTTTAAAGAGGGAAGTCGCTATTCGTTTTATCTGTGGCCATACAAACAGCACGGAGTCAAAACCATCACAAAATAGGGTTTAGCCTATTGTATTCTTCTTGTACCTACCAGAATGTCTTAGCGCATAATTAAAGGTTAACCCGGTGAACAGAGGTAGATAGAAAAATAAGCTTTTGTGAAAATAGCTTATTGAATAGTGAGCAAAGAAAGTCATGTAAATGCAATACATATTTTTTGCATGCTTGTACCGATATGATTTCAGAATTATAGAAAGCGTTATCAAATTAATTTCGAGTGAAGAGGGCTTCACAGGCTATTTCCAGAAATTTCAACAGGTTTTATTCAGAAAATAAAAAGTACGTATACCTTTATTGTTCATGTAATAACTTAAACATATTGCACCTTAATAAAATGGTTATGGATATTAACAAAGTGGCAAAGGAATGTGTAATGCAGCTATTTCTGCAATGGTTTATTTGGATTAAAATGAATTAGATAGAAAAATAAGCTTTAGTAAAAATAGTTTGTATTTTAACTAATAAGCGATATAGGGTAGAGAAAGTCATGTGAATTCTTTACTATTAGTTTCGGTATTTATTACCATGCCTGTGTTTATTTTCTTGATAATAAATTGTGCAAGTTGGTGTTCCCATACAACATCCTTTTTATAGTGACGTATGTTTCGTAGTATAACTGATGTATGAACATTTTTGTGAGCCACTGGGAACATAAACTTTCTATTAGGAAGCCGAACTTTAAAAGTGGGTGTGTGGCGTTTAGATCAGAGTTGGAAGTAATTAGGTTATGTAAAATTCTGTATTAGGACATGTGAATTTGTAACCAAAATATGCAAATTCCAACACCATAATGTTTTTCTCTGAACTTTCTCCAGGCGAGAATGACAAGCTAATAAAACTTGGTGTTACTAAAAATACTATGTCTTGTGTAACATCATTACAGCTCAAGGGCATGGAAACAAGACGAGAGTTCTAAAAGGCAAATTTTACTAGTATTCCATTACATAAGCCCAAGCAGAATAAATAGATGCTGGTGGTAACGAGTTGGAATTTGTGGAATGCTTAATAAACTGTGCGTAATGTATTGACGATATTCTAGTAAAGTAACTTATATCCATCTGTTTTTACTTTCTCTACCATGTGCCTAAGTGTAGAGGAGGTATTGTATTCTACCCAAAAGTTCAATGTTGAGATTTTACCATGTGTTTTGAATCTAAAAAGCTAAAACAAAGACACAAGGTAAAATCATTTTTAGATAAATCTCCGTGTATGTGTGTGTCTGTGAATTTTGTAATCAAAAAAGTAACGTTGAATAAAGAACACAAATGCGACAAAATATTTTCAATGAAATCCCTCACCGACATCTATCCTTTACATGAATTTTCTATATTGATGGCTCTAAAACGGCTCTAAAGATTTTGTATAAAATAACGTAATACTAGATTATGATACAAGGGGTAAGAATGGAGTTTTATTTCAGGAGTAGGAATGTTTACGAAACGAAGTCCATTTCGCAATCCTATGAGAAAAATAAAACCACTTTTAACACATGTGGCGTATACTATTTCTTAGTCAGCGCTCGAATTTGTAAAATATCAATAATTACATTTATTCCTGAAACTAACAGAGATTGGTGTCCTGAAAATAGAGACTGCCGTCGTCCATAGTGTAGTGATTACCGTACTAGCCTCGCGTGTTCAAACCCGACGGAGAGTGATGGATTTTTTCGGGCGTAAAAATACTTAGTATGGCTTTCTTCGGAAGCGAAGTAAAGCCGGTGGTCCCCTGTCGTAGATTTACAGCACGTAAAAGAACCTCAAGCCTAATAAGGAGGCCACTCACCAAAATTACAGTTCTTTCGCGCCCAATATAGAATGGGACGCTAAGGACCGCAGCAGTTAATGAGCGTCCATAAATGAAACTCATTGAATTTAATTTTGAAAATAGAGGAATGACGTTAAAAAAGCGAGATGACAGCTGTTTTGATGTTTTATGGATTCGCTAGCAGTAGTTTTCAGTGAAATTGTTTTCAACATGTTTTGCCTTACATCAGACAATGAAGCCATTAAATACTATATCACATTGCATTCTGGATTTTTAGATAAGTACTTCTAGTATTACTCTTTCTGCTGCTTCTACAACTTCATCTGGCTCTTCCATTTCAGTTTCTTCTGAATTCATAATTTCCGCCATTTAATCCTTATGTAGGTTATGCTAGATAAAAGAATAACGGTTTAGATCAAAGAAAGCGTGAGGCTACTCCACAACGAATTGCAATAAATTAAATATGACGATTTTGTAAAGAGATAATGCGAGCGCCATGAGAAACTAATCGTGTAAAAACACATAATGAAAAGTAAAACCTAATCAAACAAGTCGAGTTATTAAACATGTGCCAATACAAAAGGAAATTCCCATGTGATTGGACTTGAAACCAAAGTTGGTTACAATGAAGATTATCGCAGTGCTCGTATGTACTGTGTTAGAAGTTCTGCTTTTAGATCATGCCGTTTAAAAAGATGTTTTATAAAAGGTGATAAATAAAATACTTATCTTGAATTTTTTGAAAACTGGCTGAGGAATTCTGTTCATTCTGAAGGAATCTGTATAATTTTGCATAACGAGTAAACCATAAGATAGGCCAAAACGTGCTACAGAATAAATTTAGGTGTCTTAAAAAAACAACAAATAATTTCAATATAGCCTTCTAATGGCCTCAAACGTTTTCAAGATATCCGTTGTTACGGTTTGAAATTTTCAATATTTCATTTTTATTTTCTTTACTACATATATATTAGGTAGAAAAGGTATTTCATTCCACCCAAAATGTATATACCGAGATTTCACAGGAAATACGCAAATACGTGCATCCAAAATAAAGCACTTTCAGCAAAAGCTCCGTGTGTGCGTCTGTGAACGGCATAACTAAAAAACGAAAAGTAGGATAAACACCAAACTTTGTATTTGAGTTCAGTACCTTCCATGGATACGACACGAAGATTTTCAATAAAATTCCCTCACCCCAAATTACTCCTTACAGAAAAATTTTACGATTTTTTTTTATTTTCTAAAAAAGGCTGTAACGATTTTGACTAAAATATCATATATTAAAGATATTTACATTACACATTAATATATATCTTGAAATTTCTGGGAATAGCCTATAAAGTCTAGTCTTCATTCGTATTGTGCTTTATATAATCATATGTAACTGGTAAACATTGAGCAATAGACGACATAAATCTCTTTAATACATAATTTTTTCCAATTAAATTTTTTTGGCATCAGCCATTTCCGAGATATCTGTTATTATTGCTTCGAATTGTTGAATAATTATTCTTATTTTCAAGTGCTGGCGATTTTCAATTGTTTCTCGGGATTAAATTAATAGAGTATGAATTTTAAGGAGAGCGTATAGCGTCCGGTTCTAAAATGTTTGACTATCGTTATTCCCTTTGTATCTATAACGAAATGTGTAATGCGCCTATTTCCGGAATGGTTTATCTGGATTAAAATGAGTTAGGAAAATAAACTTTCGTAGGAATAATTTGTATACCCAAAAAGAAACGACAGGGGGTAGAGAAGGTAATGTGAATATAGCACATCAGATTTATTTTAAGTACTGTCATCGTTTGGTTATTTCTCGCGATCTCGTAGAAAGAGTATGGCATTTCAAGGCAAGCAAATTGTAAACACCTATCTATTCGGTACCTTACCTTGTGCTTACAACGAAATACGTAATAAAACTATTTCTGCAAAGATTTATTTAACATGAAACAGATAGAAAACTAAGCTTTAGTAGGAAGAGCTTGTACTTTAATATATTCCCTCCAATATGAGCAGTTATTAATGAAAGGAATGGATATATTAAATAAATTTTCTAAGCCATGCTAAAATCCAAATCCAAGGGAGTGGACGAGAATTCACATGTATTATTACAAATGCTTTCTCTCATGAATAAACATTATTGTTTGAAAACACCATTTGTATAATAATATTTGCATAAAGCATTTGTATGTTGTGAAAGGTCAATTAAAATGTACCTATTAATTGTAAATGAAAGAAAAACAAAAATGAAAAATGGTAAAAGAGAAATACTTTGGAAAGAACGAACAAAAGCAAATATTGTAAAACCTAATAAATATAACAAAAGAGCAAATCTGAGCTGAAATATGTTTTAAAATAAAATAGAATTGTAAATACATTATTTGTATTATTATATGATTTAACCACAAGTAATTGTAAACTAAATTTATTTATTTCGTTATGGCTAGCCACCAAACACAGAAAGGTAAACGCAAAGCGAATTATCTTGTATACAAGAAAGGATAAATAGTTAACATTTGAACCACAAGAGAAAGTCAACAGGCGTGAATATTATGAAAATGTGAGTAAAGAATTGTATTATGAAAGATAAATATTGTTCATCGTTTAAACTGTCACGTTGCTCATGAATTAAAATTCACTTTTTATCGAAATTAAATTATTTCCATTATTGTTTGTCTTACCTTACAAACACAAAATTAAATCCTAGAGAAGTGTCAATTGCTATAAACTGGGTTTTACGTGTTTTAAATAATTTAAAATACAACGCACAAATAAAAACAAAGTATTAACAAAATTACCAGTCATAACAAACGCTTATGTAGTACATTCCAAACATAACTGAGTAAAGGATACTTACGCCAAGATTCAATTCTGCCAATTATATCAGTGCTTTAATCAGCGCTGTAAATTCAAATCGGGCAATTCAAAGTTACAGTATCCGAGACTACAGATCATTCAGAGATTAATCCGTCAACATCGGAGCCGAGAAAGAGGCAGGTAAAGCGCTTCAAATGTAAAGGTAATTTGGGGTGAAGTTTTTCATGCAACATTTCATGTCACATCTTTGTAGAATATTGAACATAAATGCAAAATTTTGTAGTTGTCCAATATTTATTTTTGTAGTTAGACTGCTCATAAACACACACGCACACAAAAGTTTGAGATTTTATGACTCGTAAATATTTGAACGTAGTTTTCCATTCCCTAAGGAGTCTTAGCATGCACTTGTCTTAATATCCAAGATGTAAAAACTATACGAATGCTTTCTTTTGTTTTATCATTTAACGCGTATGTTTCTAATACTGATAAAAAGCTGTAGTTCTGTAATATCCTTTCAATTTAGAATCGCTTTCACCGCAGAGGAGTAAAATATTTGCCAAACGTCAACGTTGGTACTTCTATTGCTATCAATAATGCCGAGTACACTTTTATTATTTTAATTACATTAATGCATTGTAAATTAAAACGTTCATTAACAATGAGTAATAATATACTTTCCCCGCAGGCGCTTTTAAATGGCTTTCTTCCTTTTGTTTTATGCAATAATATAATGTGTAGTTTCAGCTATCAAGCAATATGAATTTGATTTGTTCGTTTCGGTTTCCATTTAAACGTATATTACCAAGCGAATTTACATAAAGTGGTATATCCCGAAGTATTTAAAATAAAAGCAAAATTTCCGATGCCACATTCATATAATTTTCTCTACCAGATAAGATGTTGGAAAGGATGCTTTCTGAGGTAGTAGGTTTTGTTGTATTACGTATGGAAAGCCGATTTGAAGTACGAGTTGTATTGAAGGAGTTGTATTATATTTCAACTGTTGGGGAGCCGAAATTGAAGTAGTTGCAACCGCACGTATGGTAGAAAGTTTCAGGTAGCCTTCGCCCTAAGTTTAAAAATATTAGTTTTGTAATTTGACTGTTTCTTTAGATATTATATATTTATGTTGCCTCGGCTGCGTCAGTATTTATTTTAGAGACATGGATGTCTTGGCAGGGTTGTGGTGCGGCTAAGAATATAGGCTTACACAGATTATAATTTTACTTCACTTCTTTTATTAACTCTTGACACGATTTAAATAACACTTTGCTGGTATAGAGAGAACTATGAGATTAGATTATTAATTACTTGTACGTTTTAACACGTAAGCGATTTTTTTTCACACAAAATACGTATTAAATTTCTCGGGGACGTATCTCGCGCCCGGTTAGAAACACTGTCTACATGCAACTGAACTCTAAATTTGTAAATTTCTGTATTTCAAGTCTCTAATTGGCTAATCCTACTCCAATAGAATACTTTCTTTTAACTTAAAGTTTTTTCTGGCTGTTGATTGGCTATTTTATAAACTGCCATACAATTAGATTATTGTTGTTCCAAGAATGACTAGTAGCATTATTAAACTATCTTACTCATTATTGTCTCAAGGTTACCTCATTGTTACCTCATTATTAGCAACTTTTAATCTATTATCCTCACAGCTCCTTAAATTACATAATGCATTCACATAACATTATTACACATGTATGCAATAATATAACATATACAATGACTGCAATATACAATTTTTATATCTTGTTACATGCACATACTGCTTCAAGATGGGCTGTTATTGAATTTATATATATATATATATATATATATATATATAATATAATTAGACTGAAATCGTTTTAGTGTTAAAAATACTGCTGTGAGGCTGTTTTATCGTCCTCTTTGGACATTCTACAGATAGAGTCCTGCTTTACGTAGATGTTTCCTGAAGTGACCATATTCAGAAATTAATGCAACTACTTTCCTTATTCCTCTTCTGCCCAATCTCAGAAAAGATGAGGAAAGAGCGCTGCATGGACTTAAGACTAGTTTCACAATAAGGAGGTCCCGGGATCGATTCCCGGCGACAATCCACTCTGACCCATGGGTTTCTTCCTCGGTTTTCCCGGGTCGTCAGGGGAATGCTGGAGAGGTTTCTTGCAGCCCCCGAATTCCCTGTCTCTCCATTTCGTTCCATTCACCCTTTCATTCATTCTTTACCTGTTAGCTGTGTTTCAGCATTGGAAGTTTTGGCCGTGGGAAAAGGATGCTCTCTGTGTAGCTCTCTCCGTCCCTCAGCCTTCGGCTGGTTATCAGGGTATAAGAGCCACCACTTCAGAAAGGAGCGTAGAACTCTCTTGGACTCTGTGGGTGGTGCGGGGTCCCCAGTTTGCCTGTACGACTGTCGGAGGTCTCAATCTGGAAACTGTAGGGACCCTGTCATTGCTGTGTCATTACTCCTGGTTACGGCTATTCGGTGTTTCCTCTCCCCTCCTGAGGGAGTTGTGAGAGGCCTCATGTCCTCCGGTACCATACTGGAAAGCTGTAGACGGTGGCTAGATACTGTCGCCTCCACCGAGTTTGTTCGGTAGCCTTCCCCGTTTGGGGTTGACGCGCGTAAGTGGCGTATCAATTTGCGACCCTGTGAAACCAGGGAGCGGTGTATAAAACCGAAACTGTCCTAATAGAAAGGCCCACGGTCTTGATGCAGGGTCACGAGCGTTGGTTGAGTAATCGGAACTTTCGCTAATGGCTTATGTCCGACTGTCGGGGCATCTCAATTTGAAAACAATTATAAGGTACCTCATTGCTGTGCCGTCACTCCTGGCTCCGGCCACTCTGTGTCTCCTCTCATCCCCTCATCACTCTCAGATGCGTCTCTTGTGGCGCATAGGTACAATATCTTTCCGATCGGTGCCGAGCACTCTGCGAGAATAAAAGTAATGAGTTAAACACCAGTTTCCTGGTTTTCTTTGTGAGGAAGGTTTGATTTGGTGTTTATCCGTAATTCATGTTTTTACGTGTTTCAGTACGTATACTGATTCCAACCACGGGTTCAGGACCAGCATAGGGTATCTCAGTAGGCCTATTAGCCACCTGATCAGCTTTTTCATTTCTTTCGCTTACAAACTCTCCTACAAACTATTCTAAGAAGAGCTTATTCTTCTATATACCACTTGTTGATACAGATAAATGTTCGTAGAAATGGTTTCAGATTTAAGGGGAATGCAGGAGGCCGAAGGATAGGGAAATATTTAAAAAGGTATACCTTGAAAAGTTTCACTCTTTACACAACCAGTAATACACTGAATACAATGTTATGATTTTGATCACATTAATTCATTGTAAATTAAAACCTTCATCAACAATAACTAATAATGTACTTTTCCCGCAGGTGTTTTAAAAGGTTTCCTCTGAACTTGTTTTTGTTGTTATCGTTCGATGTGCAGTTTCAGCATTCAAGCAATATAAACTTAGCTTACTCATTCCGGTTTCCATATAAAGCAATTCTTGAGGAATTTAGATAAAACGCTAAATATACGGACCGGACCGGACTGGACTGGACTAATATTTAGAGAGTTTTTGGTTTTTAAGCTTCACTCTTTGCATAAGCACGAGGGAAAAAAGCGAATAGCAACTAAGAAATATAAAAAGTATACGTATTTGAAAATTCATAGCAACGACAGACAATACCTTAGAAATGGTTAATGCTACAAATAAGTTTATTTGAATTTAAAATGTGTGCTTTAACTATATATATATATGTTTTACGAAGTAAGCATTTCTCTGTATCTTCGGTTTAAGTTACACAAAATTACACAAAATGCATTTCGAATTAATAGGAATTCAAAACCCATTGAAATAAAATTCAAGATATACGCTTTATTTATAATGCTAAAGCATTATTTTTAAAAATAATTAGAGCAATTTTAACAAAACCAAAACTAAAAAAAAATATTACATAAGAAGGATGGTGTGGGATAGGAGATTTCCTTGAAAAGCTTCGTGTCGCATCCTTGAAAGAAGTTAAATTTAAATAGCAAGCTAGATCCGATATTTTGTCGACACACGAGAATAGGTGAAATTAACAAGTAGTAAAGAAACTAAGGCTTAAGGGCAGACAGGGGATATGCAGAGTGCCGTCTCTCTCTGTACAGTCTGTAGGTATAATAAAACTTTAACAAAAGCATCTGCTGTTTTGTACTCAGTCACTTCCTCATCGCTTATTAGTGGGTGTACAAATTATTCATTCGAAGGTTTATCTTCCTATTTACTTCATTTTAATCGAGATAAACCTTTCCGGATATAAATGAATTACATATTTCGTTGTAGATACAACTGACTGCGATGGTCAAATGTTTAAAAACTGGACGCTATACGCTGGCCTTAAAATTCCATACTGTTTCCATGCAATCGCGTCAATAACTGAACATCAGCAGGACTTTAAAAAAATGGTTTAAGTATTGAACAACACGAACCACTAATATGATGCCACTACAAATATTTTTTGAAATAAATTGTGTCTTTCAAAGAGATCTGTATCTTCCTGTGGTACGTTTTCGTCTATCCCTTAAAGTTTACTAGTTATGCATAATTATATAAATTTCCATCCAAATGAACAGCACTTCTCAAATTATTTAAAAAAAATTCAAGATATGCATATTATTTGTCATGTAAATATCTTAAATATACGAAAATAAAAAATGTTCCATGTAAAGCGCAGTATGGAGTGCGGAATTTTTTGAAAATCTTCGCGTCGTATCTTTACTAAACTTGAATACCAAATTTGTTATTTATCTGACTTTTTGCTTTTGAGTTATGCTGTTCATAGACACACATAACGGAACTTTTTTCAGAAGGCTTTCTCTGGATTTAAGGTGCATCAAAACTTCCGGTGAAATCTTGATATCGAATTTTTGGGTGGAATGCAATACCTTCTCTTCCTACTATGTAGAATGACGTGCATAAAGTCTCCCCCATTCCCATAGATACCCATGGTGTATTTCTATGTTTTTATTTTCATAATACTAGAGCAGTCCAGAAAATTCCAGACGTTTTGGCCTATCGTGGCGATGAGTAGGGCTAGAGCCGTCATCTTGGTATCAGAACGTTCCTACATTCAGTACGCATCCAACTGTGGTAGAGAGAGGACTATACTTTCCTTACTGTGCTCTCTGTGAGTTGTTAAATGTGCGCTGCAATAGAAAATCCCGCCACTTGTGAAGTGCGGTTGGTTAAAAAGAACAAACCAATTGAAATTTATCGTCAACATTGTGATGTTTACGGGCAGGGAATAATGAGTGAAAACCGAGTCAGTGTATCAATGTTCACGACGAAGATCGCAGTGGTAGGCCTAGCCTTATGACTGATGAACTTTCAATGCAAATCAATGACAAAATTCGTGAAAATCGTCTTTTCTCGATTACAGAACTTTTGGAACATTTCCCCCCAAATTTCACGGAGTTTGGTGCATCAAATTGTTATTTTGATACTGACACTGAGCTGCATGCCAGTGTAAACAAGTGGTTGAAGTCGCAGGCGGCAGATTTCTACAGAGAGGGTATTGAAAAACTTGTGCCACGGTATGATAAATGCCTTAAATTGAATGGCAATTATGTAGAAAAACAGCTTAAGAATGTATCTTTCAAATGCAGATAATAAACGTTAATATTTGCATTTTGTTAATTGTTTATTTCAAAATGTCTGGGACTTTCTGGATTACTCTCGTATCAAGCAACTTTTGCTAAAGTCATTTCTTTCTACAACGGTTAGTTTAGGAGATATCGTACAGTCTCAACTTAAACGGTCTACCCTGTATATGCTCTTTGAGAAGGTTATTATTTCACGTATGAAAAAGCCGATTTAAAGTAGGAGTTATATTGTATTTCAACTGTTGGGGAGCCGAACTTGTAGTAGTTGCAACCGCACGTATAGTAAACAGTTTCCGGTAGCCTTCGCCCCAAATGTACTTTTAGATGGCCTTTGCCCCAAGTTTAACAGATATTAACTTTGTAATTTGACTGTTTCTTTAAATATTATATATTTATGTTTGCCTCGGCTGCGTCAGTATTATTGTTAGAGACACGTTTCTCTTAGCGGGGTTGTGGTGCGACTTAAGAATGTAGGCTTACACAAATTATAGTTTTACTTCACTCCTTTTATTAACACTTGATACGATTTAAATAACACTTCACTGATAGAGAGCTGTGAGATTCTTTTATTAATTACTTGTACTTTTTTAACACGTAAAAGTATTTTCGTCTCACACGAATACGTATTAAATTTCTTGAGGACACTTTTTGCGTCCGGTTAGGAACACTGTTTGCAGGCAACTGAACTGATATCAACCGCCTAAACTTGTAAGTTTCTGTATTTCAAGTCTCTGATTGGCTATTCCTAATCCAATAGAATACCTTCATTTAACTAAAGCTTTTTCTGGTTGTTGATTGGCTATTTTAATAACTGTCACAAAAATTACATCATTGCTTCCAAGAATCACAAGTAGTATTGCTAAACTTTCAAATTCATTATTGCCTCAAGGTTACCTCATTGTTACCAACTATTGACCTATTATTCTCACAGCTCCTACATTATTAAATTACGTAATGCATTCATATAACATTATTGAGCATGTATACACTAGTATACAGTAATATAAACATATATAATGACTGTAATATACACTTTTTATATATAGTTAAATAAACATATTACTTTAAGGCGGGCTGTTATTGAATCTATATTACATAACTAGACCGAAATCATTTATGCGTTAAAAATACTGCCTCATTTTCCTGTATGTGTTTAAGGATCACAAATTATATGTAATCTTGCAGAATTTCATACGCTTTAAAAGCTTCCTATAACGGTACCGTCTGCATCCTATGACGTGAACGGAAGTAATTCAAGTAATGAATATTCGAGATGCCTGTTATACAATGGAGAAGGACTTCTCGCGCACTGCGACGTACATGGAACTATCATGGCTAACACGCTGCAGGAGGAAAGGGTGAAATGAAGGAAGCACAGGAGGATACAGGCCACAGAGACGCGCGCAAGTCCCTAAAATACCAGGCTCAAAGACCCGTTCTACTTCTGGAGCTGCATAGAGTGTTGACCAAGCAACCCTCTAATTTCCAGGATGAGTATACTTTTTCCTTTGAGCAAGCATCTGTGCCATATGTCCGGCACCACCATACGCCACGAAACCTAGAAGCGTACCTGAAAGATGAGAACGAAACAGAATGAAAGAGACATGATGGAAAGGAGGTAGTGGTAGATGAGAAACCACCCCAGCATTCGCCTACCGACCACGATACCCACGAAAAACTGTCAGAGTGGGCGGTCGACGGGAATCGAACCCGGGTCCTCCCGAATTCGAGTCTCACACGTTACCGCGGAGCCCTCTCGCTCGGTCCAGTGCTATATAAGAATGATCTTTCGTTTTCTCCTTCTTTGATGTTATAGTCGAGCGTTTTTCTCGAAGTTTGTAGCATTAATGTATGCACTTTCCAAAGTATGATTCATGTTGCGTACGGTATCTTATACCATACACATATACGAAACTAATGCTATCCTTCTCTACCTGGATATCCATGCTTGATTGTTGACATGATTTGGGGGGTTGAGGTAATGCACCCGGATTCTCTAGAGCTAGGTTTACCCGGCATTCGCCTTCTCAAGCTAAAGAAAACCCCGATAAAAACATTCTCTGGGTAACCAGTCTAACTAAGATTGGAACTCGGGAGCTCTTGAATATTAGGCAGACTCGCTACCCCCATACCACGCATGTGGGCTCATGAATTTGTATGTCATTGCACCTTTTCAGTAAGTTTAAAATTAGAATATAAATGAATAATACCCATAACATAAGACCATTCACAGATATATACATTAAATTACATAAAATTAAGCGTAAAGAATGAACTTAAAACTATGCACTTGCTTAGAAATTTAATTATTCTTTCCTTTAGAACTTAATTTAAAAACGTATTTATGATAATCGCAAACAATAAATATTAAAAAATTGATTTATTGCACTCACATGACTTTCTCTACTCTTGTACAAATTATTTTTACAAACACATATTTTCCATCTACTTCATGTTAATCGGGATATCGAGATATTAATCTTATTGCTAATTTTGCTGTAGGTGCAAGGGGAATTTCGTAGGATTTATGCGATAGTCAAATATTTTAAAAGCTGGTTGCTATGTGGACCATTCCATTCTCTTTGCATGTTCCGGATATAAAAAAAACGAAAAACGAATTGCTTATTGAGAAAAGTATGAGTATTGGAAAATTCAAACATATAACAAGGAATTTCTCAGAAATGGTTCACGCGACAAAAAAAAGTATATGTCATACATTGTGTGTTTTAACGAGACCTACATTTTTGGTGTGCAAAAATCTATCTCGTACAGCTCACTAGTTATGCATGGGGCATTCCCATATAATTCAAAATATACATTGCATTTGTCACGAAAATATCTTAAACGTATGATATTTTAATCAAAATCATTAGAACCATTTCTGAGAAAATCAAAATGATCGAAAAATATTCTATGTAAAGGGTAGTCTGGGGTAGAGGGATTTTCTTGAAAATCTTGGTGTCAAATTTTTGAAAGATACTTGTTTGATATTTGTCCGACTTTTCGTTTTTGAGTTATGCTGTTCACAGACACACATAAGGACCATTTTATAAAAATGCTTTTTACTTTCTCTACTACGTATACTAAGTAGGGGAAGTATTGTATTCCACTCAAAAATTCGATACCGAGATTTCTCCGAAATACATGTTTTGAGACCTCCTGAATCCAAATAAAGCATTTTTGGAAATATGTCCATGTGTGTGTGTGACTGTGAACAGCGTAACTCAGAAACGAATAATCGGATAAACACCAAACTTGGTATTTAGGTTCAGGATCTTCCAGAGATGCGACACAAAGGTTTTCAAGAAAATTTCCCCACTCCAGATTACCCTTTATATAGAACATTTTTCGAAAATTTTAGCTCTCTCAAAAATGACTAACGATTTTGATTAAAATATCATATGTTTAAGATATTTTCATGACAAATGAAATGTATATCTCGAATTTTCTGGGAATGTCTCCAAAAGTATTCTTCATTGTGAACGACTTTGGCATTACTGGTAAACCATAAGAAATAGACAAAATTTTACTACACAAAAAATGTAGATCGCGTTAAAATACACAATTTATGTCATATACATTTTTTGTTGAGTGAACCATTTTCGAGATATTGCTTGTTAATCCCTTAAATTTTTCGATACTTATTTTCTCAAATGGGAATTCGTTATTCATTTTGTTGTCTTGGATATGCAAATAGTATTAATCTGTGGGAAAGGGAATGGTGCTGCTCCTAGCAAACAGCTATTAAGAGCTTAAAGGCTACTGTATTTCCGAATTGCCCTTGTAAATATATATTCCCCTTACATCTACAAGAAAATTAGCAATAAGATAGACTCTGCAAATGTTTATCTCGATTAACATGAAGTAGATGGAGAATAATCGTTTGTATAAATAGTTTGTACAAGAGTAGAGAAAGTCATGTGAGTGTAACACATCAGATTTTTATGCCCTAGATGTACAAAGAGAATGGAATGCTCCACATAGCCACCAGTTCTTAAAATATTTGACTATCGCTTAAAGCCTACCAATTTCCCTTGTATCTACAAGAAAGTTAGTAATAAGATTAACATCTCGATATCTCGATTAACATGAAGCATATGGAGAATAAGGGTTTGTAAAAATATCTTGTACAAGAGTACAGAAAGTCATGTGAGTGTAACACATCAGATATTTTGGATTCAGAGGGTCTCAAATCATGTATTTCCGGTAAAATCTCGGTATCCAATTTTTGGTGGAATGCAATACTTCGCCACTTACTATACGTAGTATAGAAATTAAGCATTATGTGCCTTCAGAAATGAATAACGAATAACGTCTCATTATTATTATTACATAAATATACACTTTTGACAAAACCAACGAATGAGTAGAGTATATTAAATGGAGCTCATGCGTGTGCGACGGAGAGAACGTGTAAAGGAACATCTGGATGAGCCATCAGTAAGTTTCTCTTCGCTCCACTGCTTTGCCGTGAAATATACGGTCCAACATGGGAACTGGAAGTGCCATCGGATAAGCTAATAGCACAGGGGGATCGGGTGGGGGTAGGGGATCAGAATTACATGGCGTTAACAAATCACCAGGGGGGTCGGGGGGTCACCTCGTGGCGGGATGGGCCCCATTTGTCACCAGCAACCATTCCTGGAACCTTAATAAACCTTCCCCACAGACATTTACCTATTCTGCTTGATGGCGCCTATAGATTTCAAAGAGCGGAACGAAAAGTGCATGGTATGGGAGCTACTTCCTTTCAATAATAATAAAATCGGAAGAGGAAGAAGAAGAAAAGAATAAGATGGCTGTCGTTTACCCCGTCGCATACATTTGCCAGGACCGCTAGTGGAAGTTTATTAACTTTTAGCTTAAGGTAGCGTTTGTGTGTAAAAGGTAAAATGGGTCTGGAGCCAAGAAACTACAGCAAGAACGTAACTGTAAAAATATCCAAAAAACGACTTGCTGAATATCAAAATTACATTAAAGTACTATTTTACTTTGCTTTAATGTTGCCAAATCGTAGGACAGAAAATAAAAGAGGGTCGCTGAATCAAAAGGTCTTCCGCACATAAAGGTATACAATGTAAGCTATTTGGAACCTAGCCAGTTTAATCAATATCGCTTAGCTTTTAGCTTTGGATTACATTTGTATGTAGCAGACCAATGTTCCAGACATTTCAAAAAAGAACCTTCGTTTGTTTCAACGGGGTCACATAAAGTTTAATATCACAGTAAAAAAATTCTAATGTGTTACAGTCACATAATTTTCTCTACCCTCTACCCTCTTCTCACTGAAGCTTATTTTAATATCCACTTCTTTTTAATCAAATAAACCTTTGCATAAATAGGTACATTACACATTTCGTTATAGTTACAAAGGGAACAGCGGTTGTCAAATGTTTAACAACTGGACGCTATACGCTGGCCATAAAATTCCATACCGTTTATATGGAATCGCGAGAAACTGTGAACTTTGGCAGGACCCTAAAGAAATGTTTAACCATCAATAACGTATATTTTGGAAGTGGCTGATTCAATAAAATAGTTATTTGAAATAAATTCTGTGTTTTAAAAAGATCTACATTTATGGTGTGGTACGTTGCGTCTATCCCTTAACGTTTACCAGTTATACAGGATTATACAAAATTCCTTCCGAATGAACGGACTTCAAAGGCTATTCCCAGAAAATTCATGATATCCATTTTATTTGTCATGTAATTTTCCTTAATATATGGTATTTTAATCAAATCGTATAGGCCATTTTTTAGAAAATAAAAAATTTCGAAAGGGAAGGTAGGATTTTCTTGAAAAACGTCTTATAGCATCTTTGGAAGGCATTGAACCTAAATGCCAAGCTTGGTGTTGATTCGACTTTTCGTTTTTAAGTTATGCTGTTCACACACACACGGGGCGTTTTTATAAAAATGTTTTTTGTTTTTTTTTTGTTCAGGGTCTCAAAACATGTATTTCCACTGAAATTTCAATATCTAATTTTGGGTGGAATGCAATATATTCGTGTATTGCCTTTGCCTCCCCTTTCACTTTAACTGTACATGCACAATTTCATTATGAGTAGTTCGAAAGAATTTTGAAAGTATTTTGGCATTGTGTATGTGTATTGTTGTCCTTAGGCTTTCATATGTTATTAGCGTATATTAGATTCACTTCATGGTGTAATGAGAGTTGAACAAAACCACGTGTTATTGCTCTTCTAGATTTTTTCCAGTTAAATGAATAACAATCATGAAGGTGACAGCAATTTATATATTATACTTGTCCGGAATACTTTTTAATTTGCCGAATTACATACCAGGTGACCCAATCGCTCCGATTTGATGGTGCATATAGCCCTTCATGCCTTAAAAGAGTTGCACATCTCAACGGGGCAATTCCAAATAAACGCAGTGGAGAACTGGCGCATTAGCAACCTAAAAACCCACTTCTAACACTACTACTACCACTACTACACCAGCAGTTCTCAGAAATGTCCATATGAATGCAGGAGACGGTTGGAATATCCTATGAATCAACAGCGGGATAATTTCAAACACCTATTCAATGTGTGATGTTAAGTACCGTTAGATGATGATGATGACAGTAACAACATTTATAATCGCAAGCAAAAAATGGCAGTGAACACTGCACGTTTGTAGTGCTTGCTTATAGTCCGTATTATTAGACAAGAACAGCATAAACATAATTTCAAAAATAGTTATGGGCGGATACGGATAGGTCAAATAAAGATATTTTAATTATTTGTTAGTCCAAAAAGGAGCTTATTCCCTCGAAAATAAAAGCCTGTGTAACTGAAATGTAAAATATTCTAAGACATTTTTGTCTATCATCACGTAATTACACCCTAGTGCAAGGGTCTGTTTTTGTCAATCATTACGAACTGTGCACTCTACTGCAAGTTTGGGAAGTGTGTCTCAATGAACGCGATCTGCTCATCGCCTTTGCTGATAAGCAAGAGGAGTAAAACGAAGCTCGGCTGACACCATAACTCAGTCATAGCACCTGCCTACTGTACGAGGGGTCCTGGGTTCGATTTACGGTTGGGATGTGGTATGAATGTAAGTGAATGTGAATGTGCGTGCGCTTTAACAATAAAGCCCAAAGTTTACTAAAAACCCAAAGACAAGCAAATAAGAGTTGAAGCCATTTCCTATAGGAAATAATATGTTCCAAAGGAAAGGCGCCGATATGACTGTTTTAGCTAAAGCCAGGTTATAAATAAAACTTTAAAAAAAGGCTCCCTCACGCTAATTCGCTTGTTCTTCCATGACATGTACTGTGTTTATTTGGAATTGTCCCATTGAGTTCTGCAACTCTTTGAATCATTTATAGAACGGCGGTCTCTATACTTGCCACCTACTTCAGGTTCAAGGTTCGACATAACATAGATCATTATCATAAGAAAAGAGCCTATGGACTGTATTTTGCGACTTACTTAGTGTTCAACGTCCAGCATAACATGAATCACTCTCAGGGGAATATGAGCCTTATGGACAGGTAGATGAGCAAAGGTTTTGCCTTGTAAAGAGTTAACGCACAAAGGAATATCTACACACTTGAAATACGGTGCGGTTGGGCCACCTGGTATTACTTCCCGCCAACTATCCGCTACCTTGTCAAGAAGTAAGTCTGATGTACATCTGAGTTCACGCGCTTTCTCCCACTCAGACCGACGTGGCGTAGACTTCTTAAAGATAAGAAGTGGAAGAAGATTTCTCGGAGTCGCCCACCTTTTTATACTCTACCAGACAAAGTGTGAAAACTACCGCTGTGATATTTTTGGTATTTTCGTCTTAGGCACTGTGTTTGGCGCCTACGAAACTAAAATAATGTATTTTTCTCTGGCAAAGCTTGACTACTTTGGGCACTCCCAGTTATGTACCTCTGTATCTTTCTAATATTATCTACCTACCTCACTCTCTCCAATGATTATTTCTTCTTACCCCCGTGCTCTTCGGTCACTTATTTAGCGTAATATCTATGACTTTTTTTCACCTACAGTGTGTAGTTTGGTTGTTAATTACCTTTTTTCTCTTGGCCAGCTTTCTGTACAAATTTTACCGTTACAATATTCAGTTCTGCATGCACACGTAATATTCTGATATTATATTATTTAGATTAGAGATCGTACAACTGAGATGTCCACCATATCAATGGTTGCATGCCTTACACCGACGGCTCTCAAATTAGCAAGAGCGGAAACACTGGGCTGGAATCCACTATGAACTCTTCTCGACATATCTCTCTTGGAAGAAATGACACACCATTTGATGGAAAAGTTAAAGCCATACAATCTGTCTTGAACTCATCTGCAGACCCGAATCCTTTATAAATATTGTTATCCCATGTGACTCCAAGGCAGCAATATCTGCAAATTGCCTAGCACCTCCAATCAACGATGGTGTACTACAATGCAGATATATCATAAGAGAGCATAATAATCTAGACAAACAAATGTCACTGCAGTGGATTCAGCCTCATTGTGGCATTGTAGTGAATGAAGTGGCAGACATGCTGGCTAAGAAGAGAACAAAAATTTGTCAGATATTCCCCTGCACAATCCCACACTCCCATACATCCATCACAAAATCAGAGAAGCTTTCCGTGTCGACTTAAAGTACCAGATAAAAGACAAACCTCCTTACAAACCGCACTTCCAGAATGACCCAGAAGAACGCTGTCTCATTTGTACCGCAACAGACCACGATTACTTAGGTAGTAACCTTCCCCGCCTAGGTATACGACTAACCCCTTGGATTCATATTCTGACGTATTGTGCTAAGATAGAACAGTTAAGGAGAAAGTATCTGCAAGGTTCCTTTATTAACTCAAAAAGGGTTGCAAGTTTGTTGGATCTTGCTGGCTGGGTGACGGAGGGGGAAATCAATTGGTACATTTTTACAGAAAGTTATGCAGCTCAGATCGGAGTGTAAGGAAGAGAGTCAAGGAGAGGAGGGGGAGGGATATTGGCTTAGGAGCGGCAATTTGTTTGTTCTGTAAACGATATCGCGTGCTTATAAACAAGTCTGTTCTTCCTCTTCTGTTTTGTTTGTGTGATTTTTGTTGTTAACTTATCTGGTATTTTTTCTTTTCTTTTAATTTCTTGTAAATATCATTAACTTTACGGTTCAGTGTGATGAATATAGCCTGAAAACTATGAATTACTGTATATTATATAAGCACGTAAGATCTATTCGACACGTGTGATGTATGAGTTTAAACATGTAAAATGTTTAAGACCAATAAATACACCATTCTATTCTACTCTACCTAGAACTTTATGGACTCTAATAATATCAAGTTCTGCTCATCACTCACAACTAACACCTTCATAAACATTGGGAGGCCAGAGAAAGGATCACGAATTTTGTAATAATTATCTTTGTTTTTGTCAGTTTATGTATGTGTATTCTGTTATTTTTTTCATAGTAAGGTTAATGGCATAATGTCAGATACATCTTCGTTAAATAAATAGACAGAATATAATTGGCTTAGGAGCGGCAATTTGTGAGATTTCACTACTCATATCTGTTTTCATTCTATATTCTTTATTAACAATATTTTATTTTATTCCATGACTGTTTCCTGCTTTGATATGTTTCTTCATATTTCCTCTAACATTTTTGTTTAACAGCATTTTCGTATGCTTAATCTGAGGTAGGTAATCCTTCTCTAAGGGTTACGTCTACCTGATGCCTTCTTCTTCATTATTCAAATGTTTTGCTTTACATATTCAGAATTCTCTGGTTTTTCTGACAGTCTCCATGTAGCTTTTAATTTTAGGATTGTAACGTTACTAAGACTGCTTTTAAGCCATATAAAACGCGACTTAAGGCAGGTAGGAAAACTGAATTGCCGAAAATACAAATTTAAATAAAGGGAATATATTTGCATGAGTTAATCCAATTTTTGTTGAATTGCATTCGAATGCGAATTGGAAGAATATGTATAGAAACTGTTATGAAAGTGATTCTGCAGTAGGGTGCATAAAATCAGAGACTGATCTTTTCACAAATATTACGTTAGGAGAAAAATGTACTGAAGCAGAATCAAAGGTGTAGTTTTGCGTGAAATTGCATCCTTTAATCTTAGGTGAACTTAATGTGTGCACTGAAACCTAGCTAAACCACTGAGTGCTAAAGCACGAGTTTCAATTCAGTATTTGCGGTTCTCTTTGTGGCATTCGGGCAGGGAGCCCAAGGTTTCTAACGGTTTCCAATTCCACAAACTTCTAGCTCAGTGGAATATGCTTGAGCATGTTCTTGGGAAAAATGCGCACAAGTAATTACGTAATGTTTAAATTCTCGCTTACAGCGCTTTGTACAGCGGTGGGTAGAAGTACGTATACAGTAGGTTTCTTTGTAGTATGCAAAGAAACATGTGACTTGATTTCAGCTAGCAATCCTTTAATCATTTCCTCCATAAAGTTAGCTTAAGGAAATCACAAATACAATATGCATCGATATTTTATGCCCATTTTCGTCCATTGTTAGGAATCCACTAGAAATTTGCGAAATTACAGCTTTAAGAGATAAAATGTATTTATCGAATTTTCGTTGAATTATTTGTCACACAAACACACACAAATGTGGCGTGCTTTTTTCAAAAAATGTCTTTTATTTTATTCAGGGGACCTCAAAATCATGTACTTGTAGTGAAGGGGAGCCGGCACTAAAAATTAAAAAAATGCCGTTTTGATATATATCTTATAATAAATCTCTTATGGATACCCTAAAATATTTAAAAAGAATGTGTACACTGAACTGATTTTGTGGGCGTGGCCAATATTAATACTGTGATGTCAGGTGGTATGATGTCGCTCTATTTGACACGGTGACGCCAGCATATGTCACACAATCCCTTGGCGGCTCCATCAGATGTGACCTACAGGACAATTTGCCCAAACCAACGCCCTTACCAGGGGTGACAAGGACGGGGACGTAGCACAGGAATGACATCAAGAGGGTTATACGTTGCAGTAGCTGGGAGGGTATTAGTAGGCGTGTAATTCTGCTTCCAAGAGAGACTTTAATGTTTCTAATAACTAGTCTAAACTACATTGCAAGAGGCAGAGAGTTAGCTTGGGTTGTTACCTGGTAGACGGAAGAAGTCCAGCGTTCCATCGTTGGTGTGTAGGGCGTCCAGCGAAATTTGTAGCTTAGGACAAAATAAGTTAGGGGAGCTGACCGTCACAGATTCCTGCTAGGCAAGCGTTCGACCGAACCCCCACCGTCAAAAAACTCTTAAGTTAAATACCCAACAAGAATTATAACTAATTCCTAGCTAATACTGACGTAGTGTGAGCAGGGAATGCATAATCCACCCACGTGAAGAATTCAGGGTGATCCTCCCCCTAAAAGTCATACCACCAAACCTACATAAATATCCCAGAAAGGACTCGAAATAATCCTAAAGCCAATTTCATGCATTTTCTTAAACTTTTTCCTTAATATCTCGACCTTTATAAAATCAAATCACATTCTTTTAAAATAAAACTATAACAGTCGCAATATTGATGAGGTAGGTATGTAAAAGTGACCTAGAACAGTGTGACATATTGCCTGTCAATGAAGTTATTAGTGTAAAGCTGATTTAAAATATTTTATATAATATTAGAAAAGCAGAGGCTTGCAGATAATTCATATTTTCTAGGAATGCACTACAAAAATATCATTATCGTTAGACTAAGTTTCCCGAAAGTTTAATTTTTCAATTTCAATGCATCTTTTCTCAGAAAGTATTGAAGCTGGAGGCATTAAACTTTATGATTAATTTTTACCATAGCCAAAAAGTTTAAGCAAACGTTTTTGAAATTTTTAATTTTAAAATATTTATCACCAATACATACCACATTTTTTCTTGAAAAACTAGACTTTTAGTAAAAACGATTTCAGTGAAAAAACTAATATCTATAAACCCCCGTGTTAAAGTGTGTACAACCATTTTTCCCAGCTGTGTAAACAAAAATCAGAGTCCTACGAGCAATAATATTTTAGAAAAGGTACATCAAAGTTGCTAAGTTAGGGCGCCGTGGTAGTGCAGCGGCTGTTTTCTGGCTCTCATATGAGGGTACAAGGTTCAATTCCCAGCTTTGGTCTGGTAATTCTAAATCAGCCCTAACCACGGCTTCACCTCTGACTTGCTTATGGAGGTATCCTCAAGGCCCAACGCAGTTCGGAGTCCACGGTAAAAGCTGTAGGTCCTCTTATTCCACCGTTATCCTCATTACCCTAGCATCGGAGGCAACGGATTCCACCTCAAAAATGGGTCCAGTCATCGCTTGGTGGAATGAGGTATACCCCGAAAGTCATAGGCCATATGGGGAGCGTTAACGACGACATTGTGACGCAGTATTTTGAACACTTAAATGATATCTGTCCAATTATATAATATGAAATATAATAAAAACCCGCCTTAAAGCAATATGTGTATAATATAATATATAAAATGTATCTACAGTCATTGTATTATGTTTATATTATTGTGTACATGTATAATAATGTTATTTGAATGCATTAAGTAATTTAACAACGTAGGAGCTGTAAGAATAGAAGCCGAAAGTTGCTAACAATGAGGTAACCTTGAGACAACAATAAATTAGAAGGTTTAATAATGCTACTAGTAATTCTTGGAACAATAATGTACTATTTAAAACAGTTTATAAATAGCCAATCAAAACTAGAAAAGCTGAAAGGGTAAATAAAAGTATTCTATTGGAGTAGGATTAGCCAATCAGAGTCTTGAAATAGATGAAAATGTGGAGATTCAGGCGACAAACGCTAGAAAGTAGCGTTCCCGAGCAGTTCACTCGGTACGTGAGACATTGCGGCGTGAATAACATAAAGGTTACGTCTTAAAAAGTACAAGTAACAATAATCTCACATCTCTACAGTAGGATATGTCAGTGAAGTTTTATTTAATCGTGTGAAAAATTAATAAAACGAAGTTAAATATCATACGATAATTTGTGTAGGCCTTCATTCTTGAGCCGTACTATCCCTGTTAAGAGATACGTGTTTCTAAAAGAATACTGAAGTAGCCGAGACAAACATATATAATATTTAAATAAACATTAAAATACAAAGTTGATTTTTTAAACGTGGAGGTGAAGGGAACCGGTAAAGTGAACGTGGGGCGAAGGCCACCGGAAACTTTGTACCGTACGTGGGGTGAACACTCCAAGAAACAAATCTCCCGCAATACGTGGTGCAAACCAGTAATGAACAACTTCAAGTTTGGCTCTCCAACAGTGGTGCAATAACCATCTCAATTGCTAGATAGGAAGGGCCGGCTCCACTGAATTCTTGGGTGGAATGCAAATGTGTGCTTCTCTGCCTCCTAGGTACGTGGTACAGAAAACACGAGCCAAAGCACGTAATAGCCAAAACACCATATATAACTCAATAATGGCAAAATGTGTTGTGGTATACTATATTTTCTCTCTACGCCACTATGCAAAAGACATCCGTGATTATTTTGAATGTCAATTATATTTCCTGCAGATTTTCCTTATGTCATATCACACGAATTGTTCCTCTGGGACTTAGTGAAGAATATTGCGTTAGCGCAGCGACCCGAGGATATTTATAGTCTCACAGAAACTATTTTCAAAGCCTATAAACGAGTTAAACCTGTGATAATGGACCACACATGGGAGGCATTAACTGTGAAAATATCGGTGTGCACGTCGTAGTCTAGTCTGAACAAAAGTCTCAACGTCCTAGCATATATTTGCAAATTACAGAAAAATAAATATAAGTTGTTCTCAGATTATATGCTTTTTATTTGATGCTATTTCAAACGAATCTTTCTGCATTTTAAATGTTTGATTTCATCTGTCGACCGCTAGGAATCATCCATCTAAGATATTTTTACGATGATAGTGTTTCTTTATCCACTCCCACCTTTCATGGTGGAACGTTGAATTTCTTGCATTCAGTGCAAGTAGCCTAAACTAAGTGTTTTGCCTGTTTTACTGCATGAACTATATTAAATCCTCTTTCTTATATATTTAATATTGCAGACATGTATTGATATTTGATAGCTGAATTATACAATTTAAACCTTACATGAATCTAAATTTTTATTTGTTAATGTTTACTCTAATTGATGCAACAGCTAAATATGAGCTGAAAATATTGATTTTTTTAAGGTCAACGATCGCCAAATTGCCCCCAAGTTTAATGCTGGTAACCGTGCTACTCCAACCAAATTGTTCAAGAGTTGCTAATAATCAATTTTATTTTCGTCTATATAAGTTGTGCATAAGCTGAATTTCCTGCATTCGGTACGCGTAACCTAAACCTGCCTGCAAGTTTTACCTAGTTTACTGCACGTATATGCATGAACTACATTAAATTCTCTAACTTTTGCTATACTTACTATTGCAAACGTAAACTACAATCACGTTTAACACTAGAATTTTACCATTTAATTTTAACTGAATCTTAGCTTCCTTCTTATTTGTTAATGTTACGAATTAATTCATGCAGCAACCAGGTAAGAGCTGTATGTTATTTATTTTGTTGTGACCAACTTCCACATTGCCACCAAGTTTAATGCTGGTAGTCTTACTACTGGAAACACTATATGCAACAACTATTGGTAAATGATTAATTTTATGTTCATGTAGCTACTGCAGTGCTTTTCCTTCCCACTGTGTCCACCGCACTGCTGCTCGCGCGCCAACCGCCGCAGCTCACTCTCCCGCCGAAACAGTTATAACACCCCTGCAAGAACTTCACGCTCATAGTTATAATTACAGAAATGGGAAGCACATACCTTATCATAAGAGACATTGTAAATATTGTCCTCTATCCAGACATTTCTGGCAGCGTCTCAGGAAATCTTTATTCAACCTGCAGAGTTCAGTATCCGAATCTGAGTGAATCTTTCCCTAATATTTTCTTTTACTTCTTCCAATATATGGGGTTTGTTACATATACGTTTATTTTTCATAATATCAACAGAGTCGGGTAAAATTATATATTGTGATTTTATGAAATTATAGATTAATTTACCCACGCTTAACATTCTTCTCTGACGATCTATTTGTATGGCTATTTTTCGTCGCACAATAACAGATATTGGAGTACAGGGAAACCCGATTTTGTACAAGAGATTCCCTTGCATGACAAGGAAATTGGTGTGCAGTAATTTCGTACATACTATGGGACCTATAGTTTTTCATAAAAAATGTCATACTCATCGATTTTTGAACACCTGACCAAAGTTCATTGTCAGTCTCGAGTTTTCGAACAACACTACTACCACGCATACAGCTGATAAGACGTTATAAATTTAATTCAAGTAATGTTTGAAGATGGGTAATTAGTAAAGGATTGTGGCCTTCGCAATACCCTGATTTAACTGTATGCGATTTGTATCTATGGGGGAACTCCAGAGTGTGAATTAAAATTTCCTGTGAAGCTGCAAGAAATTGGATAGAGGAAGAAAACATTCTCCACACATCTTGTGATAAGGTATGCGCTTATTATCATTGCAATTGTGACTATGAGAACGTGATGCGGTAGCGGGGATAGTAGTGTGCCTTCGTTTTATGCCTAGGCCACAACCGCCTTATGTGCATTTCGGCCGAGATGGCAGTGACCTCGGTATTATGTCACAGCACAGAAGCGGCTCAGGACGTGTCAGGGATATGTATCAGCTGTGAGCTGTCTCAGTTGTTGCTTTGTCTTCGTGTTGTGAAATGTTTTGAAAATAGTATATTGTGTGTAATTTCCTTAGGAATGTTGTTCTCTTATTAGTTCACGGAAATGCCTGCCGACAAATTCACGCTGAACAGCGCATTTTCATGCACGATACGTATGTGAAAAATAAACCATATAGACCGGCGTGTAGACAATTTCAGCAGCAATTTTCTGGTTATCCAGTTCCGGGTAGGGGCACTGTGAGATATTTGGTCAATAAATTTAGAACAACGGAATCACTAAACGCTAAAAAATAAAGTTTATAGGAACAATCGAAAAACAATAAACAAACTTAAGGGCGATATAAAAGCTGAAATTATGAACATTGCGCAAGAAGAACTTGTGCATGTGAATATTAATTTCATCCGACAATATCAAGAACGTGTTCGCGCAGATGGACATCACCTTCAACAATACTTATAACAATGTTAGTACTCGTTACATGTATGTTTCTAACACTCGTTACACTAAGTAACGCGGGAGAAAGGAAACGGAAACTATCGCAGTGTAGTAGACTGTGTGCGGAACACACATTCGCGGATCCGCGGCCTTGGCATAAAACGAAGGCACCGTATAACTGTTTCGGCGAGAGTCCGTATTTATCACGTATTTTCAAACTTCCCCTCGTTCTTATCACAATTGCATCACAATATGCTATTACCCATACACAATTAGTGCTAAATTGCAATCGTGCTTTGAGGCATTGAAATAGGTAATGTGCGTATCGCCTAGCTCTGTCGATAGCTCTACCAGAGCGAGATAAACTATAATCACATTTACCCATATTGTCATGCTTGTTCTACGAATAAGAACTTTACATAAAAGATCCACTACATGTATATTAGCTCCGCATCCTATTGAATATCATAATTGACAAAATCGCAGGATACTTAACAACACATAACATTAATTACTCCTTCACATCAGATCAGTCTCACTCATTAAGCATTGCTTGACTTCATTTAATAAGTTAGAATATCAAAGTGTAACAGCAGAGATTATCATACTCCGTACACTGCGCACGTAAAATCGAGGTGTCAAAGGGAATGTATGTCCATAGCGGTCGGCGGATAATCCATACCTAATTCGACATAGGTGCATGAAATTCTGTTCATTTTCATCATAACGAGACGAACGCTGAGTATCATGTTCATGTTTGTAGGTATGTTTCAAGTATATCAGCTGTATTACAGAAGCGTAATATTAATTAGGCACTGCAAAAATTAACTTAAAAACAGATAAAATTTCGTTTCCACAATGAAAACGGGAGAAGGCGAAATGTAAAACAATAACAACTACATAATGTCCTAAATGTTACAATGGTACTTACAAATTTGCATAACAAATTTGAAAAGTAATTATTTTTCATAAACATTTTAGGCATTATATTAAGAAATTATGATGTGTTGCAGCCTTAGGACTTTCTCTACTCTTGTACAACTCTTCTTACAAACGCATATGCTCCATCTACTTCCTGTTAATCGATATAAACATTTACAGAAATTATCCTATTGCTAATTTGCTTGCAAGTGCAAGGGGAACATTGCTGTCTTTAAGCGATAGACAAATCTTTTAAGAGCTGATTGATAAGTGGAGCATTCCATTCTCTTTGCATGTCCAGAATATAAAAAAAGAATAACGAATTCCAATTTGAGGAAAATTATAAGTATTGCATGATTATAACAAATAACAAGGAATATCTCGGAAATGGTTCACTCGACAAAAAAAATGTATGCCACATAAATTATGTGTTTTAGCAAGATCTACATTTTTATGTGGTAAAATTTTGTCTTTTTCTTACAGTTTACCAGTTATGCAAAAGTCATGCAGAATAAAAAGAACTTTTGGGGATATTCCCAAAAAATTCAAGATACACATTTCATTTACCATGAAAATATCTTAAACATATGATACTCGTATCAAAATCATTAGTCATTTTTGAAAAATAAAAAAAATTCAAAAAAGTGCTCCATGTAAAGGGTAGTCTGTGGTAAGGGGTCTCTTGAAAATCTTTGTGTCATATCCTTGGAAGATACTAAACTCAAATACCAAGTTTAGTACTTATCCGCCTTTTCGTTTTTGAGTTATGCTGTTCACACATAACATGTTTCCAAAAATGATTTATTTCGATTTAGGGTATTCTAAAACACATATTCTCGATGAAATCTAGTTATACAATTTCTGGGTGTGGAATATAACACTTCCCCTGCTTACTATTCCGTAGTAGAGAAAGTAAAAAAGCCATAATTGCGTGATGTTCATAATTTCGATTTTTATTTTGTCCTTAAGCTCGTCTATGGTGTGGGGATTGTTTTTGGGTTCCCCACAAATAGATGAACCAATTTCATTAATTTTTTCCTGGTTAGAACATCTCGTTTAGCGTGTTTTCTGTTCGTTTAACGAACACACGAACGTATTTTAAATACGAGGGTAGCCCAGAAATTCCAGACGTTTTGGCCTATCGTGGCGATGAGTAGGGTTAGAGCCGCCAGCTTGGTGTCAAAACGTTTCTACATTCAGTACGCATCCAGCAGCGGTAAGTGTGATGACTGTGCCTTCCTTACTGTGCTATCTGTGAGTTGTTAAAATGTACGTGGAATAGAAAAGCCCGCCATTTGTGAAGTGCGGTCTGTGATTAGGTTTTTGTTTGCTAAAAAGAACAAAAGGATTCAAATTTATCGTCAACTTTGTCATGTTTACGGGCACGGAATAATGAGTAAAAGCCGAGTCAGGCAATGGTGCATTGATTTTAAAAATGCTCATACCAATGTTCACGACGAGGATCGCAGTGGTGGGCCTAGCCTTATGACTGATGAACTGTCAATGCAAATCAATGAAAAATTCCTGCAAATCGTCGTTTCACGAATACAGAACTTTTGGAACATTTTACCAAAATTTCACGGAGCTTGGTGCATCAAATTATGGTGGAGAAACTTGGTTACCACAAATATGTGCTAGGTGGGTTCCGAAAACCCTAACGGAAGACCATAAAAAGCAGAGACTGGCTGCAGCACTGACCTTCCTCCAAGATTTCAACAAATATGGTAACGCTTTGCTCAATCGTATCGTAACCGGGGACGAGACTTGGGTGAAGTAAATGTCAATTGTGAAACAAAACAGCAGTCGATGGAATGAGGACACACACATTCTCCCAGGGAACCAAGAAGGTGTTTGCAAACGCTGTCAGCAAGAAAGGTCATGGCTACTGTGTTTTGGGACTCTAAGGGAGCGCTTCTCGTTGAGTTTCTGGAACGTGGAACAACAATAACCTCAGAGAAGTATTGTGAAACACTGAGAAAGTTAAGGCGTGCCACACAAAATAAGCGTCGGGGAAAACTTAGCACCAAGGTGTTATTTCTTTTAAGACAATGCAAGCCCACACACGTCCAATCGTACACGAACACTCTTGGATGGTTTTGGATGGGAGGTGTTTGACCATCCACCATACAACCCGGATTTGGCGCCGAGCGACTACCACCTCTTCCCAGCGATGAAGAAATGGCTCGGTACATAACTCTTTGATACTTACGCTGAACTGCATGCCGGTGTAAACCAGTGTTTGAACTCGCAGGCGGCAGTTTTCTACAGAGAGGGTATTGAAAAATGCGCCATGGTATGATAAATGCCTCAATTTGAATGGCGATATGTAGAAAAATAGCTTAAAAGAGTACCTTTCAAATGTAGATAATAATTGTTGGTATTTGCATTTTGTTAATTGTTTATTTCAAAACCTCTGGGACATTCTGGATTACCCTCGTATCTTGGATGTGCTTTAAGTAATGAAATTGATTCAAGATATAAATCACAAAATAACTGCATTTCAAGCGCTATGGGGCACAAGTAAAAGGACATGGAAAGGAAAAGCAAGAAGAGATACGGAATTAAATTGTTTCCATCATGGCGCATCCTCTCCTACTATATGAAGTTAGACATGGACGCTAAGCAATAAAAAACTTCACTAAATTACACACAACTGAAATGCATTTCCTGAGATCTGTTAAAGGTTGTACAAGAGCAGACCGAGTTAGAAACAAAGACTTTAGAAAGGAATTAAGAATTGAGTCCATTATAGAATAACTAATGAAATATAGAGAAAAGTGACTTCGACATTTAGAAAGAATGAAATCTGGAAGAATTACCAAACAAATAATTGAATATAAACCAAGAGGACTGAGGCCAGTGGGAAGACTTAGGAAACGCTGGACTGATGTGAAATTGGAACAGGCAGTAGCTTAATCTTTAATTGAAGAAGAAGGCTTAACGATCCCGTTGTCCTAAACTTATTAACCAGACGTCTAACAGCTTCTATGCCTGCAACTGGAATACTAGGAAATGTCTCCCGAAATTCTCTACACACCTGTCTTCATGATTCGGTTTTTACGAATGTATCGTAGATTCGTTGTACAAGTGCGTATTTGTCGGCAGGCATTGCAGTGGACTGATAACAAGAAATGAACACTTCTAAACAAACCACACCCAATGTCACAAAGCAGTGACTAAAGCACATTATGAAAATAACCTTAAACGCGTTATGATCCACCAGTTGTGCATCAAAGATACCGCTGCAATACAGCGCGCTACGCATATAGCCGGTCTGTGGCCTTACCTTAAAACGACCGCACTGTAGTTTCTGAGTTAATGGGACATAAACTTGAGCATATTTAACCTGGGCGAGATGGGGATTTTAATATCTCCTTTAAACTTGCTAACATAACAGATATAATGCCAATTCATCAGTGTGCAGTTTGTGCTTTGCAAAAGTGGTAAAATGTGTAAGGTTTTAAAGTACTTCTGAGAGGGCTCCTTGTAGATGTACGATATTCCCAAAGGTTTTATTTACTTTATGGCTGTAATTTGTGGACATATCTTAAGCAATCCTCATACAAACCTGGCATTTCCAAAGTGAACGCCGAAGAATAGGCTTTAGAGGTGTCAGTTTATAGTAATGCATTTAAAGTACAGCTATGTCCTTAGGTCGAGTTACAGAAAATTATAAACACATTTAAAATATTTAAGGCTTAACAAGGCATATTAAAATGTTATACGCGATGTAAAATGGAAGCAGGGTCTCTCACATGGCAAACGCTAGCAGAAATCATTAAGCCACACAGAAAACATTTCAAATGTAAGTCTATACATTTATGAACTATTTAACCCACTATCTCCTATTACAAGGATAAACACAATTTAAATATAATCTCAGTCACAGGATTGATGATAGGAGCTACAGGGACAGTACCCAAAAATCTACACAAGTTTTTGGTAGATTATGGCCTAGATAAACGCCTACTATATCAAATAGCCATCACGACTATTAGAGGAACACTTCTCATCCTCAGAAATCATTTTTATTCAATATGATATTGATACACCACTTTACAAATCATTGAAATTATTAAATTATTATATATTTATTTATTTTAACTGCATAACAGGATTGCTTTATACTACTTTTCTTTCCCGATATAAATGCATTTATATTTATATTTTAAGTTTATTTTCATTATTTTGATATGTTAACTATAAATCGTCATTATGGTTGTCAATTTAAATTTGTTAATTCTATAGTTATAAATAAGTACGAAGGCTTTCACGGCCGGAGTTAATCGATAAAACATTAAAATCTTCCGGGCTGGAAGGCCGTGGTCTAAGGGTAAAATTACTAGCACCCGATGTTTCGGTCAACTCTGTGGTTGCCATCTTCAAGAGTGTAACACCCAGGACAGCTTGATAACGACTGCCAACTAGACAAGAGATGTTCCGCAATATATAGTTATACTTTGTCTATATGACAGCCCTTAATTGAGGGAAGTGTTAATAAATACAAAAAAAATATTAACAAGGTTTTGGCCACTACTTTAGATTCCATTATGTTGGTATTTCACTTTTAATCGCCATAAATGTTAAATATAATGTATTTACTTTTCTCCTGTCAGTATGTAGTGCAATCTATTAAATAGATTAATAGATGAAATAAATTTTATTTCATTCCGGCATTTCCTTTAACTTTAATGCATATTTAGCTTCGCTTTAAAAATATTCATCTGCAACTCAGACTCGGAGATATCTTAATCGCCCTTAATGTTTACCCATTTCAACCAAATGTTGAAGGTTTCGACAATGTTCAAACTATTGACCATAAAATGTCAGCTTCACAAAACTTATAGGAGGCTCTCCATCTAACCTACCTTTAGTTTTGTACAGATGTGAACTAAATTTGAAATGTATAGACCAATATTCCTTAAACCGCTATATATTTTAAATAAAATTGTAGGCTTCCACAGCCATTGGCTATAATAGCTTGACTGTCTTCCGGTGAAGGCCGCGTCACGCTTAATAAAATTGCTGACGTTTCGCCTTTCGTGTTGAGAGCTTCTTCTGAGCACTACCAACGGACGGTTGCTTGCCTTCATACAAAATGCAGTCCCACCTACTCGTGCTCCTGATTGGCTGGTAGCTTGCCACTAAGTTTGTGTTCCGTAAGCAGCGGTTTCCATGCTACATTAGGGGATTTTCCACCATCTCTATTCAGTTATGTTTAAACATTTCTACGTTTTCTCGTACTATTCTGTGCGAGAAGCAGTCAGATACAGCTAAGATCTCAACATTGCTGTCAAAGTCGATTTGGTGGCCTGTTTATAGACATGTTCAGCTAATGCTAATTTTTCAGGCTGTCCGTGTTTTAGGAATCTTTTATCAAACGTGACGCGGCCTTCACCGAAAGACAGTAAAGCTATTAAGCCGGCCTTCCATGGATAGCGGGTGTATACTTCAGCGCTAGGCGGCGTATGATTGGCCGCAGAGACAAAGAAGAGGCACTCTCATATAAGAAAACGTCGAGAACGCAATCGGGGCTCAAGGAAATGTTCCTAGACAATTTCCGCCCGTTTGCCCCTGGACAAAAATTTCTATGCGCTTCCATGCGGTTATAAAAGAAGCTTGCTCGCCGCCGAGAAAGGTGATTGTGATGTATGTTGCTGTTAGCTGTTTATGTAACAATTTTTGCGTGTTCTGACCGGGCGAAAGAAGAAGAGTCCTATGTTAGACACACCAATGAGTAACCTGAAGAGAGAAAAGGCTGCTTTGCACGTCGATAATGCAGTGCTACGTGCAAGGAAAACTGAAAGGTAGCTATAGGAAAGGTGGATGCCACAATACAAAAACTTTAAGTCCCTACTTGGAGCATTTGTTTCACGCGTACGGACGGACAGACATACGCACAATGCGATGCTAATAGATCTCCGCAGTTGTTTAGGCACCTGAAAACAGTAGTGTTACTTTGAGCTAGATTAACTCCTTTATATTTAAATTTGCACTAAAAATGCCTCTTCTGCAACCATAGAATATTCACTAAAGTTAACAAAATATTAAACTGCGTTTAAGCGTTATATTCCTTTCACTTTTTAAGGGGACAACTGGTAAATATTTTCGAAAATTCTAAAGAAAAACAGACATTGTTTACAGTAATAAATGTTAGTGTTTTAAGAATGATGGATATATAACATTAACTTTAACATTAATGTATTTTATTCTTTAATTTTTCAGTGCTCGTTACTCTCAATTGCTGATTACGATTCAAACTTTTTCCAAATACTTTGAGAATTTAACAAAAATCTTAAGATGACAATAAACAAAAGTAATCGCTGAAAATTTTCGGAAATCTGTCACTACGCACATGCACTAAGAAACAATTTTTATTATTTAAAAGACTTAAAATTTAAAAAAAAATGTTTTCTCTGAAGTAATTCAGGTATTATTTTCAAATCATGTGATAGGTTTGTAAAGCATGTTTAGAACATGAAATTGAAATTTGGTCTCAACATTTTGAAAACTGCACCGCAAGGAAATTATCCTTAGATTATTACAGTATTATCTGAAAACATTTTTCTCAGACACTACTCAGGGTACCGATATTAAAATTTTCACTTTCGTTGTAGAATATATCAGAATAATGTCGTAAAAATTCAACAGAATGCGTAAGAAATACTCAATTACAGCAGTTTATATAGTTAAACAATTGAATTCTACCGAAATATTTATGACTATAAAATAAAAAAAGAGGAAATAAACCTGCATCTTCCCCTTCACATGTGTGATACGGACTGGAAAGGGAAGATAAAATCCCAGCTTTTACGCAGGTTCAAATATATAGCAGTTAGAGTATCGATATCTGATAAAACAAAACATTCAGCTCTTTATACGTGTTTATGTGTTTCGCAACAGGGATCCGAATGTCACAAAATTTTTAGTACAAATAAAAGTGCCTCTGTAGCAATAGTCGTGTTTCTCTGAAAATTATATTACACTTTTATGGAGCACGGTAGCATGCTATAAACGCCAAGTGTAAGGAATGTTGCATGCGGCAGAGAACAAGTTTCTATCGATAACTTTCGATCGTAAAAGTGTATCTAAAAATGTAGTATGGACCTTATCGCAAATTCCTGCTACATACAGAAGTAAGTTTTCCTCATCACTAGTTCAAAAAGTTAATATATTTTAATTGTGGCGTTAAAATATACACAAATGTTTCGGATAAAACCTCAAATAATACGTTTTTTTTTTAGATTTATTCGGCCCATGCCGCCAGTCGGTTGTCTGTGCATGACGTCAGTACTTTGAAGCGAGTTTATCATCAGTACCTCTTGCAGAGGACTAACGAAATAGAAGTGGAGGGGGTGGATATGAACCATTTCGAGGTAACCCTAGTAAAATGGAACGTGTGTCACCCTTTCCAGTATTTACATTAGGAACTTCTTTCGCTTGCGTACAATGTCTCGGTTTTAATGGCCCAATTTTAAACTTTTAATAAAAAAAGAACTGAAATATTCTTTGTACATATTTTAAATATTTCAGTTGTTTCTCCGTTTTTTAATAAAACGATGCTTTTTTGTTTTTATGATGTTTTTAATGAAATTCTGGGCAAGAACGGAGAAAACCATTTACACAGCGGCCAATATCGTAACAATAGACTACCCCTCATATCCTTACAGTTGATTGGTGGTCACTTCTATCTGAAGTGCAAAGAACGCACAAAATGTCCTAGTGAAAAAACAGTTCTGCACCGCCGATTTACATCAAACTCTTTACGATGTCGAAAACGCATGCAGTCAGAGGTTCAATTCCGCACCCTCCCTTTGCGACAAGGGGCTCACTGAACTACGCTGATTAAAATATAACGTTTTACTTCTCTGACATCTCAAACGGTTCACCATGTATTACTTCCTAGTTTAGCACGCTTCATAACCCAGATGTATTGTTCAAGTTTAAATAATTGTTGTCAATTTACATTTCCCTAAAATATAATCCTCTCACAATCGTTTATAATTTATTTAGTTTGCTCATCTGGGTAGAAACAGTGGACGTACGTACTGTCGTTACCCTGCTATGCATACTTTTAAGGTTTATTATCACAGCTAGGAAATTTGAAACGAATCAGTGAACTTTGACTATAGCTCAAGTGATGTGAATTGTTTACCTGAATATAGCATCCGCTGCGAGAGGATGTGCGGTAGGACAACATCTATATAACTGATTTTACTGAGCGGAACCCACCGTTCCTAGCCTAGAGATACCGAACACAGTAAACTCGCTATCTGTTTTGATATTATAATACAGGATGTAAGCTGTCTCTGCCTCTAAAAGAGATTATGTTACGCGCTTTAGAGTTACATCATATTTGACAACACTGAATACTCCGCTTTAATGTGTCTGAGGTTCTCCAAAGCTTTTAAAATACGTTTAAAAGAGTCAATGATAATAAACTTTACACATCTATGTAAAAATCTGATGTGTTGCATTCCCACGACTTTTTCTGCTTACTCTTATACAAACTCTTCTTCCAAAAACATATTCTTCTATTTTTTGTTAATCAAAGTACATTTATACAATACATTGTAGGTAGGTATTGTGACGCAGCGGCTATGGCCTAAGGTTATCGGCGGATCGGCGCCGGGCGGTCGGAGTAAACAATACCGCTCGCCAGCATTAGTCCGGGCGCGATTCGGCGGATAACCAGCACCTTCTGAAAATTTCTTCCCCCTCCTCTAGAATGTGTCGTAATAGTTCTAGAACGCTCTGTGAAAGATTCCACTGGCTATATAAGCAAACGTTCTCGCAAGAGCAATTGAATTGAGTTGGCGGATGAGTTCCCCATGCAACATCAAGTGCGATTCTCCGAGCACGTTGATGACAGCAGTAACGTGCTGCAAGAGAGAGAGAGAGAGAGAGAAAGAGAGAGAGAAAGAGAGAGATCGACTCCCCAGCGAGTGAACCGTCCCGAAGAAGAGGCCACGTCACGAAGTCAAGTGATGGAAAAGTTGAATAGTTCGCATTAGAGAAGGGGCAGGGTGAAGTGAAGCTCTGGTTAAAGTCGAACTAGATAAAACAACTAAACAGTTACATTGAGAACTGCAAGAAGTGACAGCTGTAAAATCGCACAAAGTCGCAGTATAGGAAGGATACAATAGGCTATGGCGATAGACCGATTTTTAAAAACCGGATGTCTATATGATGTCTTTAAAAATGTATTCCCTTTGCATGACCACGAGAAAAAATAAATAGCGACTTACCATTTATAAACAAAAGCACTTGAAAATTCAAGCTAACAATAAAGAATATCTTGGAAACGGTTAACCACCAATTATTTTATTTGACATAAATTGTTTTCTGTAATGAGATTACCATTTTTTGTATAGTAAACTTTTGTCTATCTTTGCGGTTTACAAGTTAGAAAAACTATTTAGAATGAATAGGACTTTACAAGCTGTTTCAAAAAAAATAAAGGAATGTATTTTATTTTTCATGTGTATATCTTGACGCAGCTAGTGCCGAGCTGTTATTTGGATGGCACTGACCTGCCGAGATACGGAGAGAGATAAGTAAGAGCTCTAGCCCAGCGCAAATACCAAAAACGCTACCCAGAGATAACCAAAATCATCTGGAAGTTTCACTTCCCCCCGACTCCCGAACAATCTAGAAGCTTGTGAAAATTCCCAGCGAGCTTATCACTAAAAAGTCATTCTATACTTGCTTAAAATTTATGTTTTTCTGTGAGTCATTTATACGTACTTGATTAATCTAATTCAAACAAATTCCAATGAAAAAATGCATTTCAAAACTTACATTATTGCATGAAACAGCGAGAAGAACCAGTTAGTGAAAGCGTTTCCGATGGCCATCAAGGGCGCTTTACGAGTACGGTTGTGACGTATAGGAATGTTGCTATTGCGAGAGATTAGAGACATGCTGTGTTTGACTCCCAAGCGAGTGAACTATCCGAAGAACAGGTTACTTTGAGTGTACCTTATTACGGGGCTACGTCTCGAAGAAAAGTGAACTAGATCACATTAGTGAATAGCAATAAGTTAGTGAAGTTTGTTACAATAATTAAAACATATAGTACTTCCATAAAACAATCAGTGTACTCATTTTTGAGGAAGAAGCGATAACTACATTTTTTTCCATGCAATGGGTATTTTGGGGTAGTTGGATTCACTTAAAGAATCTTCGTGTCGCATCCTTGGAAGATACTGAACTGATATACATTTTGAAATCTAACCGACTTTTCGTTTTGAGTTATGCAGAAATATGTTTTTAGATAACTTATCCTAATAGCTAATTATCTTGTATATACTTAAAGTCCCAGGCTTCATGATTAAGCACCATTAGGTCAATAAATATTACATTTTCTTCCACACAAACCGCGTACAGCTTAAAGTTGAAAAGATAGCATCAGACTGAAGCCCGTGATTCAAATTCTGGCTGTGGCATTGAATTTTTCATTCTCAGCTTACATCCTGTGTGGAAGAAAATTTATTATAAATAAGCTTGGTGGTTGTTATCTACATAAATTACTTTACATAATAAGTATATGATATTCAAAACAAACATTTTATTATTTTAGTAGTTAAGAAGTGTATTATATAAAAATTTAACTTATGTATTAAGTTACAAATGGATTCATGTTTGATTTTGTTTATTTCAGAGAAAAAATATTAAGTTACCACACTTCCAATCATAAACATCTTAAATTTTGTTTATAAATTGTGAAGCCGACATACTTATTGTCGTAAAATATCTATCAAACTCAGATACAAATATGTTTAATCATAATATTATGTGCTTTAAAAGTATTAAACACGTTTACGAGAGAAAACAAGCATTTAAGCTTCCAATGGTCAAATAACTAATGTATTTTAACGTTATTAATCATCACAAAAGTGCACTTAAAGGAATCCTGCATACAAAATATTTTAACGTTTTGAAGACATATAAATTTCACCATTGTCTGCTTCAGGTATTGGATCATACAAGCTCGTTGAGGTCCGGGTTTAAACCCAGCTGACGGCGATGGATTTTTTCGGCTTAAAAATCCCTAGTATGGCTTCCTACGAAAGGGGAGTAAAGCTGTGGTCCCGTATCGTAGATTTATGGCACGTAAAAGAACTTCAATTGTGATAAAGAACCTCTGAGCAAAACTTCCGGTCTATCGCGCACAGTATAGAATGGGAGGCTAAAAATGGTAGTAATTAAAAAGCGTCCATAAACAGAACTCAATTTAATTTCAGGCTCGTTACGTCTTCAACAAAGATAGTCTGACCATATTTTTCTTGGTTGCCCTAAGTTTCTATTTCCGGCCGATTTATATTAATTTGTTTTGGTATTTTATTGTTATAAAATTTAATTTTTCGTTTATAGCTTATATTCTCCACATTTAAACGACTACTTATCTCCTCATTTTTAATTTATTCTATTATTTTAATGTTCTACATATCTAAAAACCCAATTTATGCTGTTTAATGTTCACTGATGCAGCTTTGAGGATCAACAATTCAGCTCCATATAGACTTGAGTGGAACGCAAGAGTTTATTATAGTTTTTTTGCTCCGTTCCTTTTCCTTATTTTATTTCTTTAAATTTATGTTAAAATATATTAAAATGAATTTCTGGAGAAGATAAGAAGGCCCTCCCCAAAAAAGCATAACACTTGCTCAATAACGTACACGTCAAGCTAAAGAGCGATTATAATTTTGTTCCCATGGCTTTCAAGCCATCTTCATAGATTCCCAACTGCGTGAACGTCGACGTTATAATTTCGGAAGATGCCATTCCCTGCAGGAACAATGGCTGCGCCTTGAATGGATATGTCCTCCAAAATGGGCTCACAGCGCCTAGCAGTGAAAATGGAATATGCTGAAAACCACGATATGACTTCCCAAATCACCACTGAAACTGAAACTCCTTCACTCTGGCTAAAAGACATTCTACTGTTACGCTTTTCAGGATACTCTCTATACTTATACACGTTTAATAATAATAATAATAATAATAATAATAATAATAATAATAATAATAATAATTTATAATTGAGAAAGTAGTTGCTTTAGTTTAACTGTCCCACGTATGGGAACCAATTCTGAAGTATAATTGTTGGAATTCTTTATTTATTGCTTCACGTATGGACGTCAATTTGAGAAGGTGTTTTGTTTTTGATGGGGTTTGCACCTGCTTTGGGCGTCAATTTGAAGTAGTATGTTTGTTACGTAATATGCTGCTACGTATGAAAAGCCCTTTTTTTGAAGATGTATTTTTGTTGTTACGTTCCAAGTTTAAAAAAAAAATATATATTTACTTTGTTATTAAACTGCTTCTATGGATATTATTTATGTTTGCCTCGGCTGCGTCAGTATTGTTTTAGAGACACGTTTCTCTTAATCAGGGCGTGCTGCGACAAGAATGTAGGCTTACACAGATTTTAAGTTTAAATTCAATTCTTTTTTAATTAATCCTTGACACAAACCAAATAGCACTTCACTAATATCAAGATCTGTGAGATTCTTTAATTTAATACTTGCACTTTTATATCGCGTATACTTATTTTACGTCTCACACGAATACGTAATGTTTCTCTAGAGAACACATCTTCCATACGGTTACTATCCAGGTCTGCAGGCAACTGAACATATTTCAACCGTCCAAACCCGTAAACTTCTGTATTTCAAGTCTCTGATTGACTAATCCTAGTCCAATAGAATACCTGCATTTTACTAAAGCTTTTTCTGGCTGTTGACTGGCTATTTTTAAACTGTCACAAAATTTACATTATTGCTGCCCTAATCATGACTAGTAGCATTCAAATTCTCAAACTCATTATTTCCCCAAGCTTACCTCATTTTTACCTCATTGTTAGTAACTTTTAAACTTATTATTCTCACAGGTCTTACATTATTAAATTACGTAATGCATTCACATAACATTATTAAACATGTTTACAATAATATACGCGTATGCAATGACTGTTACATACATTTTTTTACAAATTATTATATACATATTGTTTCAAGGCGGGCTGTTATTGAATTCACATAAAATATAATTTAATTGAAATTATTCAAGTGTTAAAAATACTGTCTCATAATAACACATTAAGTTCTAAGTTCACCTGGGTTAAAGCAATCTGTGTTACATTCACACAGCTTTCTCAACTTATTATGTTTTTTTATAGCTTCTACAGGCAATTTTTGCGAAAGCATATTATTTTCTCTAACACCTACCTGTAGTAGAGAAGGTATTCTTTTTTACAAAAAATCGATGTTGCTGTTCAACATCATTTATAGGTTGTTATTGATCAATATAACGTATACCTATAATCTATAAAATTCAGGTTGACTCCGGGGCTTGGTTCGGTCGGTGTCGGCAGATGACGCTCCTGGAGGAAGCCCGTCGAGCTTCCATTGCTCAGTCGTGTTTCCCCGGTCCCACTAGCGGGGCGTCTCCCAGAAACACTCCTGTGGCCGGGTGGTCAAGCCCGGAACTGTTAGTGAACTCTGTGCGTCTCTGTCGACTTGTGTCGTCCTACTATGCAACCCATACGTCTGCGGTTCTTAAACCTTATCCGTTCCTCTCGCACAAAAGATCCATTGGAGCTCGAGGTATCCCCACAGTCAACTCGTCCTATCCTATCGTATCCTCTACCTCATAAAGTTGTTTGAAAAGCATTTGTTAGAAACGTGTTCCCTCTTTTTACGGATTTTAGGACAACGATAATCACAGTTACTTGTTTCATATTTTGTACTCCGGTCATTTCAATGGTTAGTTGTGGAGATTTTAACTGTTAATACTGTTGACCATGTGAGTTGCGATATTTGGTTTGTTTCCTGCTTTTAGCATTTCCGTTTCGGAAGTGAGGTTTGGGGTTGGTATTGCTAAAGTATTGATGTTCTAAAAATTAGATTTTCCGTAAACACTGGAAAATATGCAATTGAAAACACATCCCAAAGGAATGCTTTTAATCAAATACGAAATTGTCAATCATTCAGGAAATTTTGTGAACAGGGATTCGCATATCAGTGGTACCAACACAAACTTACTGTCAATATTCGATGTGCTGCAAAATAAAGCTGCAGAAGGGAGTGAGGGGAAAAAGTTAATTAAGACCAGGGCTTGAACAAACAAGATGTTTGAGCTGCAAATTAATTTAATCACTCCGCCTGTACAAACGCACAGCTGACCCCGCCGAGGACGAAGCGGGCTGTTATTATAATTACAGCGGAGCGGTCTTTACTTTAGCCAGACTTCTGTGCACACATTCACTTCTGTCTTTTTCTAACTAGACCGAGCTACTTTGCCACAAGACATCGTTTAATAATTACATTAATACGTTAAAAATGTTGAGAGCTGCTTCTCCTGTAGCTCTCAGCCAAGTGGCTAACGACGTTAGCTGTTGTACTTCTAACAAAACACATGGCAGGAGGTTCAGTTTTCATCAAGTAACAACTAGCACGTAAACTACATTAAAGACACGAGGGGAGGAACTCGATATCAAATAGAGCAACAGCAGGTCATAACCGTGCGAACAAGAATTAAATTACCCAGGAGAGTTCTGAAGGAGAGAAATAATTAATTTCAAGAATACCATTAGCTACAAGGAAAGAGATAAAAACATTACCCAAGAAGTAATGAAATAAATATACATTTATAGCAGTAGAAGCTTGTAACCTAAGCATCGGTGAAGCTCTTTTAACACAAAAAGACATATAACTTACCCATTTCTTGTATATTAAGATGATCCTGCTATCCTTTCGGTTGGAAAGGATCACTATAACGCGAGCTTTTAAAATGTCTGATGTAACACTTCGCAACTTTCCTTTCCACATGATGTGCTCATACACTAAGAATTAGCTTAGGTCTACCCTTAAAATCACGTCTCTTTTATGTTCACCGCGAAAAGAAGCTTCGTAACACGCACACACTATTATTTTGTTGACTAACTGCAAATCGCCAATGGTTTAAATGTTTTCAAGACCTAAACCTGTTATTGATGCTTTAAAGGCAAATGCAAAGGTACATATCACCGGGCCAGAGCACTCCAAGTAGGCCGTAACGGCCCTTTTTGCTTCCAACGTGACCCCTGGGAGGGAGAAATGAGAGGAGAGACCCGAAGGGCAACCAGATCCAGTTGCCGATGGTTGAAAGCATGGAGGGACCATAACGTTTCCAGACAGAACGTATTCGTGGTCGCCCGGCCCCTGCGGACAAGACACCAACCAACCTTCAGGGTTCTCAGGGCGGAACCCACTCGGAGCAGAGACCTAACTGAGCGGTGCCGAAGAGACGCCAGGGAAGAAACTTTACAGAACGCAAGCCACCGCCCAGCCGCAACCCGGTGAACACCGTCACCCGGCCTACAACCCTGAAATAGTTGACAAAGAAGTATATGGACACAGGAAATGAGAGAGAGGAGAGTATTAGTAGAGGATGAACCATCCCAGTAAGATTAGTTTTGAATGTAGATGTTTAATAACTAGGTCTGTTCGACCTTAAAATTCTTACATGATCTGAGTTTAAATCGCCTGTCGACCCGGATAAACTACGAAAAACCCATGGGACAGAGTTTCGATTCGTGCCACAAACATTACCGCTTGAGTCATCCTGCTCGTGATGATACTTTAATTCACACTAGCGAACTTCCAAGGCCACACACAAAGACAACAATCGCTACGCACAGATTGTTTTGGCACACGAACTGAAATGCCACTGATAGCCCAAATCCGAGCATTTGGAGTTTTAAAAGTGATTTGAGAGGGAAAATTTTCTGTTACCCGAGCGAAGGGTTGTTTCTCTAACCTCTATCGTTTATTAGTGGATATACAAACTATTCCTACTAAAGTTTGTGTTTATATCTACTACACTTTAATCCAATAAAACTTTGCAAAAATATTGAATTACACATTTCGTTATAGATACAAAGTTAACAGCGATTGTCAAATGTTTAAGAACTAGACGCCATCTACTAGGCTTAAAATTCCATACTGTTTCTATGCAATCGTCAGAAACAACTAAAAATCGACGGGACTTGAAAAGAATGACAAAGTATTAAACAAATAGAACCATTAACAAATTATATCTCGGAAATGGCTAATGCACAAAAACGTTATTTGAAATACGTGTTTTAAAGATATATAAAGTTTTCCTCTTTCACTTAACAGTTATACAAGTTTTTACAGAATTCCTTCCGAATAAAGGGGATTTCACAGACTATTTCCAGGAAATTCAAAATATACATTTTGTTTTACGTTTAAATATCTTCAAAGCAAATCGTTACAGACATTATCTATAATATGCAAAATTTTTAAAAACGTTCCATGTAAAGGGTACTTTGGAGCGGGAAGATACTGAACATAAATACCACGTTTGGTATTTATCCAGCTTTTCGTTCTTCAGTTATGCTGTTGGTGGCGCCGTGGCCGATTGGTTAGACCGCTCGTCTCTCACCGAGGCGGCCCGGGTTCAATCCCAGGGACCTACATGTGGGATTTGTGGTAGACAAAGCGGCCTCTGGCGGGTTTTCTCCGGGTTCTCCGGTTTCCCCTGCCATTCATTCCACAACTACTCCATCACCTTTCCTTTCATCCATTTCACCATCATTTCGTTTCATCTACTTCCTTCCTCCCATACCAGGCATCGGGCTGAGCACCCACCCTGGATATTCTGTCTGATCCATGAGTGTCTGCTCCTCGACGGACCTCTGACCCCAGATACCCGCCTGTAAGTCTCGGGGGGTGTAAGTCCTACATAAGAGGAGAATAAGTAGAGAAAGAAGCAGAAGAGTTATGCTGTTCATAGATGCATACACAGACATATACACGAACCTTTTTCTAAAAATGTATTTCCATTGAAATCTAGGTATCGAATTTTTTAGTGGAATGCAATACCTTCTCTACTTGAGTACGCGGTAGAGAAACAAAAAGTCTGGGATTTTAACTTCACTGTAGCCCTGAAGCAGATAGTTTGTGGGAGGTAGTTGAAGTGAAGTAGAAGCTCGAGTTGGTTGTCATGGCAATAGTGCAGAAGAAAATTCTAGGGCCAAAAGTAGCTGTACTAACTCTATACCTGCTCAATGACATTGCTACTTTCCCATTTCGCTCGCTTACAACCCATTTTCCCTATTCCCTGCTACTGCCGAAGTAACATTCCAGAATGGGAGATTTTCGCTCTTAAAGTAGTGATCGTAAAATTCCATTTCCCTATGTGAGCAGTGGAATATTTAAGTATAAAATGTTTCAAATACAGATAACATTAAATTAGAACGTGGTTATAAAACAGCTGAAGTGACGTTTCTCTAGCTTCGTCGGATGAACCGCCCCTGATTTATAAGTTGAGAAAGTTTTATTACTTTCTCTATAAGAACCTAAAAGGTAGAGAAAGTGTTGCATTCATCCAAATATTTGACACTGAGATTTCATTGAAAAAAACATATATTTTAGGCGCCTTGAATAAAAGAATCCTACTGTTACATTCACATGACGTTCTTCTGCAAACTACTCTTATAAAACCTTATTCATCTATCTGCTTCGTGCTATTCGAGAGAAGCCTTTGCAGATTATTACAAATTTCGCTGTAGATACAAGAAAACTAACTAATAATCGAATTCATAACTATTTGATTCCTGTGAAATTCCGTTAACATTACCTGACCAGAAGAAAAACAGGAATATGTGACTCGGGAGTTTAAAAGGCTATGCAGTATTTGACAAGTTAAACCAACAATAAAAAAGAACGTATCGTGAACAGTTAATGCCGCAAAAGAATATATTTGTCATAATGTGTTGGTTTTAACGACATATAAATTTGCTTAAGAAGTACCTATCTATCTTTGCAGGTTTACATGTTATACAAAATTAATTCAGAATTAATAGAACTTAACAAGCCATTTCCAGAAAATTCAAGATATACAGAGTGGATCGTTTAAGTTGAGACTATAATATCTCCAAAACTAAGCGTTGTAGAAAGAAATTACTTGAATAAAGGTTGCTTATTTTATGTGGGAAAGTAAATGCCATTAGTCGTGTTTGGTTTGAAGGGCGTTATGATGGTCATTTTAGAGTCAATTTAATCTTTTTAAATGGGAAACTACATTTTATATGACCCCAAAATAACCATCACAGCGTCCTCCAAACGAAACACCACTAATGGAATTTATTTTCCCCCATAATATCAAGCAACTTTTATTCAAGACAATTCTTTCTACAACGCTTAGTTTTGGAGATGTTGTACAGTCTCAACTTAAGTGGTTCACCCTGTACATATTCTTCATCACTAACAAGGATTAGGCCTGCAGTCCATTCCATCTTCCCTCCAGCCATTTCTTCCTTGGTCGTCTTATTTATCTTCTTCTTTTGGTCTGTATTTTATTATGTGTTTCACCTGTATTTTTAATTTCCCATTCTTTTAAAATGTTGTATACATTGTTGTTTATTTTTTGTATACGTTCATTAAGGCAAAACAGTTTTAATTCTGCTCTCATTTCTTCGTTTTTATTTGATCCAACATTTTAAAACATGTTTCTTTTCTTAAAAAGTTAATCTCTGCTGTCTGTATATTATGTTGCTCTGTTTTACTTTTCTACTATATATAGTAAGTAGGGGAAGTATTACATTTCACCCTAGTTTTCTCCGTAAATGTATATTTTGAGGCCCCTCTGAAACCAAAAAAGTACCTTTAGAAAAGGGTCCGTGTGTGTCTATGAACAGCATAACTCAAAAACAAAAGTTATATAAATACCAAGGTATACTTCGTAAAGTTTCAGCATCTTTCAAAGATGCGACACGAAACTTTTCAACAAATTCTCCCACCCCAGACTTGAGACATTTTTAAAAAAATGTTCTAAAAATTGGCTCCAACGATTTTGATTAAACTGTCGTATGTTTAAAATATTTTCATGACAAATAAAATATATTGAATTTTTCGGGAATGTCCCCAAAACTCCTATACATTCTGAATGACATTCAGATAGTTGTTAAACCGTAAATACTTCTACACAGAAAATGTAGTTCTCGTTAAAACTCATAGTTTATGCCATATACAGTTTTTTTATTGAGTGAACCAGTTCCGAGATATTGCTTGTTATTTGTTTGAATTTTCCAATTTTCCAATCTTTTTTGTGCGTATCTTGGACATGCAAAGAGAATGGAATGCTCCACATAGCAACCAACTCTTAAATTATATGACTATCGCTTAAAGCTTACCATATTCCCCTTGCATCTACAAGAAAATTAGCAATAAGACTAGTTTCTGTAAATGTTTATCTCGATTAAGATGAAGTAGATGGAGAATAAACGTTTGTAAAAACTGTGTGTGCAAGAGCAGAAAACGTCATGTGAGTGCAACACATCAGACTTTTTCTTATTCCCCATGAATGGCTTCCATAGATTAATACTGGTATAGCTATTATGTTTTAGATTTTCTCTTGCCTTGCTATGCTTTTTAGAGTTGTTTGTATTATGCCACACATCATTTGAAATTTATTGAGTTTATCGTTTGCCATTATATCGCCACCTGAAGATTAGTATGCAAACATCCTAGGTATATGATATATTACTCAAACTCGTTACAGCTATATTTGAGAAAATAAGAAAGAACAAAAATATGTCCGTGTTAAGGTCAATTTTGGTGCGGAAATTTCCTTGAAACGACTTTATAAATACTAAGTTATTATATAAGCGCCTTTCTGTTTTAGAGCTTTTCTGTCTCTCTCTAACGCTCTCTCTCACACACGCACAGTTTTTTTCTGAAAATACATTTTTTTGGATTTAGGGAGCCTAAAACCGTATATTTCCGGTGATATTTTGGTACCAAGTTTTTGGGGGATCATATACTTCCTCTACATTCTGTAGGAAAGTAGTAAAGAAGGTAATTAGATGGGCTTTTAGGACGATAGTATTTTATTGAATCACTAAATGTGTTTTGATAACATTCTAAACTACCTATTAGGTAGCTAACACTGAAGCGTGATAAAAAGGGTTCCACTTTAAGCTTTTAAATTATTTTGTGCTTAAATGAGGTTGCCCCATAACAGCTGAGCTCATGCTTCAGAATAAATGAACTTTCACTGATTAACACAACATTGACTGTGCTCATGTTATTTACGACACTTGTGTAAATGGAGCAGTGTACATAAAAGCTGGAAACCAGACTGGAGCATTTATTCCGGAGAAAAATATTAACAATAAATGTAAATATACCGTGGAGTTCAAGAGCTGCGCCCCCGCGGGTATTCATGGGAACTGTAAATAGCAGCTCTTGTATACTTCCGAGCTGAAAAGCCGATTGAGCACCTCTATAGAGCAATTCTACAACCTATAATACTCCTGTACTAACACAATACAATGTCCTCTGTTAAATTCGATTCGCTTGAGTGCGGTGGAGAGTGCTATAGAACTTCTGACGGCTCTCCAGCAATTAGCAGCCAGTTCACAAGTGCATACGTAATAAAGAAAAACATTACTTTCACAAACTGGAATATTACCATAGCTAGGGATATAACTCCTAATGAAATAATATTTATGAACATAGTATTGTGTCCTCAAGCTTCAAATACAGCGTCTCAAAATGACGTATACACTCCTGAACGCTATTTCTCAGCAACGAAATGAGACAAAAACTTTTATTTTCTCTAACAAGCACCTAGTAGGTAGAGGATATTGCATTCTAGCCAAACATTTGAGTGTGAGACTGTGAACAGCATAACTCAAAAACTAAAAGTCGGATAAACACCAAACTTGGTATTTAAGTTTAGTGCATTCCAAACATGCTACACAAGTATTTACAAAAAAATCCCCAACCCAAACTTCCCTTTACTTGGAACATTTTTCGAATTTGTCTTTTATTTTCTAAAAGATGGCTAACGATTTAGGTTAAAATAATATATATATATTTAACATATTTACATGACAAATAAAATGTATACCTTGGATTTTCTGGGAATAGCCTCTCAAGTTCTCTTCATTCGGAAGGAATTTTGTGTAATCTGGTATAACTTGTAAACATTAAGCGATAGACAAAAACGCACTGCACAAGAATTGTACATCTCTATAAAACACACAATTTATTTCAAATAAAATTTTTCCGAGATATCCGTTATTAATGGTTCGAATTGTTCAATACTTAGTCTTTTTTAAAGTCCTGTCACCTTTCAGTTGTTTGCCTTGATTCCATTGATGCAGTATGGAATTTGAGGCCAGCGTATAGCCTGCAGTTCTTAAGCATTTGATTTTCGCTGTTCCTTTCGTATCTATAAGAAATGCGTAATTGTACCTATTTCTACATACTTTTATTTGTATTAAAATGTAGTGGGTATAAAAATAAGTTTAGTAAAACTTGTTTCTATACCACTAATAAACGATAGAGAATAGAGAAATTCATGCACCATTTTTCCTTCTGCCACATTAAAGTCCCAACGACGACGTAGAACAGAGTGACGTACTACCTGGATTGTTGCTATTGGAATATCATCACAGGCATGAACTCTCGGTTCCTCCAGTCCGGGGATGGAAGCAGGAACTCTGTAGCGCTTCCTCTCAGTCCTATCCATTTCGGATTGAATGTGAGATCGAGAAAATTCATCATATTGGCATTAAAGTGAGGTGGAGCACCGCCTTGTTCAAAGTAAAGGCCATTTTCATTCTCAAAGAGGTTATTAAGACGTGGAATTGCGGTTTCCAACATTTGCAGGTAGGTTTGACACGTGACAGTCAATTGGAAGAAATACGGCCCTATTATTCTCAGTAAGACAGACCACACCATACTGATACGCCTGGAAGATTGACGGCCTTTTGTTCAAGTATATTTGGATTTTTGTTAGCCCAGCACACACAATTTTTCCATTAAGTTTAAATGTGGCTTCATTTGGTCAAACAATTAAACGCTGAAGTTTTTCACTTTGATTTACTGCATGGAGAAGTCTCGGAACGTAAGGCTTCCTTTTAAGCTCGCAAATTTCGACAAATATTAGAGTTTTCGTTACCATTTTACCAGAATATTACCTCAGTGATTGTTCAAAACCCCGCATGACTTCATCAACACTCTTTGCAACCGTCTGGTATTGTTTTTAAGTTAAAAGTCTCGCACTTAAACATTAATCGGTTTCAGATTCAGGAGCGAGGGAAATGATGGAGAAAGACAAACATTAAAAGGGTGTGACGACTGGGGGTGACAGAGGCGGCTTAGTATTTTCTCACCAACACAAATCACTGTACATTATATCGACATGATTCCGTGCAGTCGACTGTACAGTTTAAAGGACATTGAATAAATTTTTTGTGTATCTTTTTGCATAAGTTAACTCGTTTCGGATGATTTACAAATTAACTTTCCACACAATCATAAAATTCGTGTTGTAGTACATACATCTGGCCATACCAGATCTTCCCTCCTACCTCTAATCACACAAACATGATCTTTGCCATGAAGGCCGATTATAGGTGAGGCAGACTATCCGATAATGGACTGCATTAACAAGTTGCCGTGAGGTGAGGAATTTAATATATGATATGAATAGAGTAGAAACTAGGGTGCAGCTCTAGAAATCCAATTGAAACTTTGTCAAGCTAAATTTGATAACAAAAGCTCTTCAGCTCTTTGGATGGCTATTACTCAATAAAGACGTACTTAATGGAACACCTTAAGCCCAGAGGGAGATCGCAAAACCCTTGGAAACAGAAGAACGGATTCTATAGCCATTGAAATAGGTTCGGGAAAAGAGTAATGTAATACATAAGTACTTAAGAGTTGCTTTGGGGAAATAACAAACTATAAATGTGTTGTAAACAAGTGCTCTTTAATTTTACCTATGGTTCATTGTCTTGATTACGATTTTGCCCGTGTACACTATACCACTACACAAGCCGTTATGGTTTGTGTATGTTTTACAATTTGCAATATTTTCCATTTTCTAACAAACATGTATAGCAGAAGAAAACGCAAATGCCAAAACACGAACACATTTACAAAAACGATTTTTGGTATTTTTATTTCACTGTAGTAATTTTAAACCTAAAGTTGGTCGCACGTTTTCACTAGTCGGTTTTTTTCGTGATTATTGTAAGGCCCTGCCGCGCCCTCAGCACATGGCCTCTCTGGTGCAGCGTTTTCAACTACAGCACTGAAAATACATTTTTATGCAGATAGATCAAAGATTAAGCATTTTATGTTCCTTTTTATAAATTCCTGTCGGTTCCTTTCATTCTTTATATACTGTGATTATGTAGTAACTCCTAAGGAATGTAGTTGAGGGAATCCTGAAAATTTAAAAAAAAACAGGTTAGCTGTAGTAGTACAACTGGGAGAGATGCCGCACAATAAGCCATCGTCTTCGGTGTGGGTAAGATGGATGTACTAATTTCATAATCAAGCATATGCACAATCGGAGCTGCAGTCATATCTTTAGCAGTGAAAGTAAATTGATGTGAATCTAAATCTACCCTCCTTCGTATACTGTTTTAAAAGTGTTTTATCATCCCCAACTGGAACAGTTATTGTTTTCTCCATTTATTTCTTTGAACAGTTTATTCCGTGAAACACATTTTTATACAAATGATTCGTTTACTCACAAAATATTCATAACAGCTATATTAAATATAAGAATGATAAGTCAAACTCTAAATGATATTATAGATCTACTTTACTGTTGATAACATGACTGGTTATTTTTTTAATACTTCCTGATGCATTTTAATCACAAGATGGTATAATTGAAAAATTTTTGATGTGTTGCACTCACATGACTTGTACGAACTATTCATACAAACGCCAATTCTCGTCTACCTAATGTTAATCATACTGATAATTTTCTTGTAGATGCAAGGGGAATATGATAGGCTTTAAGCGATAGTCAAATCTTTTAAGAGATACTTGCTATGTGGAGAATTCCATTCTCTTTGCATATCCAGAACATTAAAAAAAGAATAAGCTATTTCCTTTTGAGAAAAAGTATAAGTAGTGCAAAATTCAAACAAATTACAAGGAATATCTGGGAAATGGTTCGCTCGATGTATATGATATAAATTTCACGTGTTTTAAAGCTACATTTTTTGTGTAGTAAAATTTTGTCTATCTCTTACGCTTTACCAGTTATGTAAAAGTCATTCAGAATAAAGAGAACTTTTCTGGAAATTCACAGAAAATTCAAGATACGCATTTTATTTTCCATAAAAATATCTTAAACATATGATATTTTAATCAAGCCATTTTTGAGAAAATCAGAATTTTTGAAAAAGTTCCATGTAAAGGCTAATCTGTGGTGGGAGTTTCCTTGAATATCTTCATATCGCATCCTTGGAAGATGCTAAACTCAAAATAACAAGTATGGTATTTATACCATTACCATTTTTGAGTTATGCTGTTCACGGACACACACGGATATGTTTTTAAAATTTATTTTGATTCAGGGCACCTCAAAACATGTATTTCCGGTGAAATCTCGGTGTCGAATTTTTGGACGAAATGCAATACTTCCCCTACTTACTATACGTAGTAGAGAAAGTAATAATCTTATCTTCCTTAATAAATAAACGCATCATATAACAGTAAATCAGCGAATTTAAAAGACATTCATGCACAACCTGTAAAACCTTCAGTCTGATATCTTAAATAGTGTTTAAGATAATGTATCATGAATTCATTAGACTTAACCTCGGCTTCATTGGGTTTTTAATCTCCCTTTATTCAAAAGGCATTTTTTGAGAAATTAAAAAATTATTTTTAGAGTTAATTTCTTAAATAAAGAGTAATTTGTGGTAAAGGATTTTCTTGAAAATGTTGGAATTTTTGTTTTTGAGTTTCACAAACACACTCATGCATTTTTACTTTCTTTGCTACGTATAGTAAGTAGGGGAAGTATTGTATTCCACCCAAAAATTCGATAGCGAGATTTCACCGGAAATACATGTTTTGAGATCCCCTGAATCCAAAAAAGCATTTTTGGAAACATGTCCGTGTGTGTGTGTCTGTGTGTCTGTCCGTGTGTCTGTCTGTGAACAGCATAACTCAGAAACGAACAGTCGGATAAACACCAAACTTGGTATTTAGGTTCAGTATCTTCCAGAGATACGACACGAAGGTTTTCAAGAAAATCCCCCTTTACATGGAACATTTTTCGAAAATTTTAATTTTCTCAAAAATGGCTCTACCGATTTTGATTAAAATATCATATGTTTAAGATGTTTTAATGTCAAATAAAATGTATATCTTGAATTTTCTGGGAATGTCTCCAAAAGTATTCTTCATTGTGAACGACTTTTGCATAACTGGTAAACCATAAGAGATAACAATATTTTACTACACAAAAAATGTAGATCGCGTTAAAATACACAATTTATGTTATTTACATTTTTGTTGCTGAGTGAACCATTTTCGAGATATTGCTTGTTATTCCCTTAAATTGTTCAATACTTATTGTCTCAAATGGGAATTCGTTATTCATTTTTTTGTCTTGGATATGCAAAGAGTATTAATCTGTGGCATAGGGAATGGTGCTGCACCTAGCAACCAGCTATTAAGAGATATGTATGTGCTTAAAGGTTACTGTATTTCTATATTGCCCTTGTAAATATATATTCCCCTTACATCTACAAGAAAATTAGCAATAAGATAGAGTCTGCAAATGTTTATCTCGATTAACATGAAGTAGATGGAGAATAAGCGTTTGTAAAAATAGTTTGTACAAGAGTAGAGAAAGTCATGTGAGTGGAACACATCAGATTTTTAAAACTGCTTAACTGGATTCAGTGAATTCAAAGTATGTATTTCTGGGAAATAATACCAGGTGAGTCAGCTGACCTTAGGTATTAGTATCTATGCAACCCGCAGTTTATATTTTAATGTGAAAACATTGACCCTTTTAGCAAACAAAGATTTATTGTAGCTCTGCTCTTCTATTCGGTACTATACACAACTAGCATTAACGATTAAAGGCCTGAATGAGAACAAAAGAGCTGCGAAAGCCTTAAAAAACGGCGTTTCATGAATATAATGCTTGCAAGTAGAAAAAGGAATGTTTTCCCGAAGAGCGAGATAGACTACGTGGGTTCTGGCTAAGTGGTTTAGCTGCCGGAATGTGGTGAAGCAAAGGTTAGCTTCAGAGGTTCCAATCTAATACAAACATAAAGTTGTTGGGGTTCTTTTTTTCTCTCCCCTTGTAGTTTTTTTCTGTATTTTAGTGTACTAATTTATTAATTTTTGTTACTGGCTCTCCCGTGAGCCAAAGACATTAGAATTACAATCAGATAACTGTGTTTCATGTTTACACTAATAATCTGTACCGTATCTGGTGTGGTAAGCAGCGTTACGTAGTTATCTTTCATTCTCTTGGGCGCATATCGACGATATCAGATATAACAGTTTTTGTTTTATGTTTAAACCCTATGTTTCATTTCTTCTATTGACAAAGGAGTTGTAAATGTGCTAAGTTCACTGGTAAACAGAATAATAAATTGTTAAAGAGCATGGATTTCATAAAGGAATTAAATGTTCAAAATGACGACCCGCTTCATCAATGCACATATTTTGTGTACGTTACCGGAGAGACCTTCTTGCATGCTGTAACATGCGCGGTGTAATCTTCATCTATGAGTGTGTCCGTATATGATTTGGGCTTTGCGGGTCTTCTTCTTTGTGATGGAAAACATGACGATTATTCTATTTTGTACACAATTATAATGTTATCAAAAATGTTATTTATATCATAATATCAAGTTATAGGCCAAAAGAGAGAAAACAAAAGATAAAAAAAGTTTGAAATTCACCCGAAGCATTTGAACCCGAATTAAAGTGGCACGGTGTTAGAACAACCATGATAACACCATTCGGCCAATGCCACTTTACGAGCTGAGGTTCCTATACGAAATAGTAATCGCAGAACTAGACCCCACCTCGAATCTTAACACGCTTTCTACAGCGTCATACAGTATTTTGAGCTCGGTTTGGTAGTTTTAATTCAAACAAATAAACTGCATCAGTCATTACAATTACTGTATGATCCGAAATACGCCATAGTTTTTGAAATAAGAGATATTATCTACCTAATACTTAGCATTTTTGACAAAGCTGTACATTGACTAACGACTTAAATCCAATTGGTCGCACTGCGTATATCTGCCATTTTGTTCTCAAATGGTTCCTTCCGGGGCGTTTTCAAAGGGGTGCATAGATGTATGCTAAAGAATAAAGTTTGTGAAATTGGCTAAAATTGCTACTGGAGCTCTCAGTGTCAGAGTGGGATGTTTATTGCATGGATATACATAGCGATTGAATTCTGTCCCGTAAAACACTTATGCACTGAGTTATGTATCACTCCTGTATAAAGATTTACGCAAATCAGCCATTAGAAGGCATTCAAAACTGGCGTAAGTCACATATGTCGCTTAGCGCGTTGGATAAATTAAAAACTAAATAGACGCAGCTGACTCACCTGTTTACTTTCCCTAACTACTAGATACGCGTTAAAGAATGTAATAAACAGTTTTAGGTCATCAACATACCCTGATTAATATCGTTTAGGAAAGTTAAAACTTGTAATGGAGACTGTACTCGGTGTGAAATGACAGCCGATACAGCTGAGAATGAGCAAACATGGTCCCTCTGTGCCGTCGTGATTGTTTTGTCTATTTACCATTTCAGTTTTAACGTGCAGACTCCGTGATAAGCTATGAATGCCAACATTTGCAGCGCTTCTAATATGTTCTGTAAAGTTTTGAATGTTTCCGTCATCCATAAAACTCTCTAACTGGCTTTGTAGAGCAATTACCATAGCCTTTTAATACTTCCCATTAGTTGCTTCAGTTACTTTTTTCGTCCTAACGTAATGGGAGCTATTCTGTGTAAAAAAGATGTCGCTTTAAACACAACAAATAAAGAAAAGTGAATGGTCCACATAAATGGACGAGAGTTTTGGTGTAGAAGGGGGAAGCCCCATCAAACACTCCTACCCCTCGTCGTCCCTTGAATAGGGCTGCTCGTGGCCAAGTGCCAGCCACAGGGATAACACCCTGGATTTCAGCGTACGTGTGGAAGGGAAAACCTAGGGCAGTAAATATTCAAAATTTGAAAGCCCCCAGGCGCCTAGAAATGGCACAGGAGGGCCGCCGTGCCCCTTCCCTCTGGGTGACAACATGGAACCGTGTTTTTAGGGGGGAGAGGGGTAGGAGTTGGAGGATTAACGCAAGGGCCTGGGTGTTCACTCCCCGAATGTGTTTTTCTATGTATTTCGTCTCACATAAAAACTGAAAAAAGCGAGTAGGGGTGTCGGGGAAGGGGGTTTTAAGACTCGCAGCCCAGAGCGGAAGGGTGGCAACCTGCTCCCTTTGATTATTTTTCGTTTTCTCTCTTTCTCACAAGCGTAACGTGTTGAAAATGAAAGTCAGTATTTCATTTCCTTGGAGGAAACGGCTCTGAGACGGGACACGTTGTGCCGGAATGTGATGCAGCTATTGTCTAGGAAGGCGAGCAACCTGAATTCTCTTTGTACTGTTTCTGCTTTCTGAGTTATGTCCGGAATTGAGAATATGGTAAAACAAAATGTAGAAATGCCATAGCGCTAGTTGCCTGCAAAGGAAAATCTTTATCCACGTACTTGTAAGAAGTAAAGGAGGCGTTCATAAAAACGTGTTCATTTTAAGAAGTTATTCTCGAGGTCATAAATAGACGGAATTTGTTTCCTCTGCTACATACTGAATAACATAATAATAATAATAATAATAATAATAATAATAATAATAATAATAATAATAATAATAATAATATATTAAATAAAACGTTACACGTGTGTGGGGATTTTTTTCTTTTTTTAATTTCTCTACTACGTACACAATAGGCACAGAAGTTATTACATTACACCCAAATGTTTTATACCGAGATTTGACCAGAAATACATGTTTTGAGGCCCCTGAATTGAAATAAAACATTTTTGGAAACATGTCTGTGTGTGTGTTTGTAAACAGCATAACTCAAAAAAAATGGATATACTTCAAACTTGGTATTTAGATTAAGTACCTTACAAAGATGCAACATGAGGATTTTTAAGAGAATCCCCTCCCACGTACTACCCTTTACATGTAACACTTTTCGAAAATTTTTATTTTCTAAAAAATGGCCATAGCGATTTTGATTAAAATAACATATATGTAAAAGATTTACATAAGAAATGAAACATATATATATATATATATATATATATTGATTTTTCGGGGAATAGCGTTTGAACTCCTCTTCATTTGGAAGAAATTTTTTATGATCTTATATAACCTGTAATCGACGAAAACTACTACGCAAAAAAGTAGATCTCTTTAAAACACAGTTTATTTCAACTATTTTTTTTGTGGCATAAGCCATTATTAATGGTTCGAATTGTTAATTTTTGGTCATTAAAGTCCTTTCAACATACAGTTGTTTCTCACGATTGCATGGAAAGAGTATGGAATTTTAGGCCTATCATATAGCGAGCGTCAAGTGCTCAAACATTTGACAATCTGTTCACTTTCTATTGATGACGAAATGTGTAATGTAGCTTTTTCTGCAGAGGTTTAATTGGATTAAATCATAGTAGATATAAAAATAAGCTTTAGCAAGAATAGTTTGTATACTCACTAATGTACGATAGAGGGTAGAGAGGTAGGAATGCAAAAAATCCGATTTTTTTGTCTCTACTACATATACGAAATATTGTGTTGTACCCAAAAATTCTATGTTGAGATTTCACCGGAAGTATATGCAGGCTTTGAGGCCCTCTGAACCCAAAAAGCGTTTTTTATAAAAACGTCCGCGTGTGTGTGTGTGTGTGTGTGTGTGTGTGTGTGTGTGTGTGTGAGCAGCATCACTCAAAAACGAAAAGTCGGATAAATAGGAAACTTGGTATTTAAATTCAGCGCTTCCAAAGATGCGACCCGAAGTTTTTCAAGAATCCGCTTAACTCCAATTTGAAGAAGGCTTATTTTAGGAGGAGTTGTATTGTAGTTCACTGTTGGGGAGCCAAACCTGATGTAGTAACTGCCCCACGTATGGTATAAAGTTTCCGGTGGCCTTCGCCCAAACGTTCACTTTCCGGTGGCCTTTGCCCCAAGTTTACTTTCCGGTGGCCTTCGACCCAAGTCTACTTTTAAATATGATATATATTTGTTTGCTTCGGCTGCGTCACTATTAAATTTGTAGAAACATTTATCTCTTAACAGGGGGTAATGCGGCTAAAGAATGTAGGCTTACACAAGTTATAAATTTTACTTCACTCCTTTTATTAATACTTGACACGACTAAATAACACTTCACTGATATAGAGAGCTGTGAGATTATTTATTAATTAATTACACTTCTTAATACGTAAAAGTTATAATATTCTCGCTGTAATGAATTTTATATGTCTCACACTGAATACGTATTTAACTGCTCGGAACGCGTTTATCGTCCGGTTTGGAACGCTGTCTACTAGCAACTGAGTTCTACCGCCTGCAAATTTCATCTATTTCAAGTCTCTGTTTGGCTAATCCTACTCCAATAGAATACTTTTGTTTAACCTAAGCTTTTTCTAGTTGTTGATTGCCTATTTATAAATTGTTTTAAATATTACATTATTGTTCCAAGAATTACTAGTAGCATTAACAAACTTTCCAATTCATTATTGCTTCAAGGTTGCCTCATTGTTAGCAACTTTTGGCTTCTATTATCACAGCTCCTATATTGCTAAATTACCTAATACACTCACATAACTTTATTATACCTGTATATAATAATATAAACATAAACACAATGACTGTTACATACATTTTATATGCTTTTATACACGTATTGCTTTAAAGGCGAGCTTTTATTATTTTATATTATATAATCAGACTTAAATCACTTTAGTGTTAAAAATACTGCCTCAAAATACCCTTCACATACACATTTTGATTTTCAAAAAAATGGCTCTAATAATTTTGATTAAAATAGTTTGTATACCCACTAATAAACGATAGAGGGTAGAAAAACTCATGTGCATGTATCATATCAGATTTTTTGTGAGAGCACGTTTCAACAGCCTAACTTAAAAATGAAAACGCAGTTAAATACCTAATTACATTCATTTAAGGATACTAAAATATGGTTTATACTGAATATTTTTCATAAATTTTTGTTTTCTTCAAAGTGGTTTATCGATTTTGAATAAAAAGCATAGGAATAAAGGTATTTGTATGATAAATAAAATACATATTTGAATTTTGTGATAACAACTTCAGAAGTCTAATTCATATTGAATTTGTTAAACGTTTGTAAAACGTAAGGGATAAACCAAAACCAACTACAAAGAAATGCACATATTTTGAAGCATACAGTTTGTCTGTTTAATTTCTCTACCACGTACATGGTAGGTAGAGAAGGTATTGCAATCCACCCAAAATTTCAAAGCCATTATATAGCAACCCGCTTTTTAAAAATTTTGCCTAACTCTTCAGAATACTGTATTTTTCTTATACCTAAATGTAAATGTGTAAGGAAAATCATTTCTGCTAAAGTTTTTCTCCATTAACAAGAAAGGGATAGAAGCACTAACTTTTGTAAGAAGTGTTTGTAGAAGAATGGTTTGGGAAAACCACGTGCATATGACATATATATTTTAATCGCGTGTGCGGTGTAACAGTTGTCACGAACAAAGTGTATAGAAAAAAATACCAGAAGAGCTGCTAGATCAGTTATGATCCAAGCACAAGCGTGCACACACACACATATATATATGTATATATATATATATATATATATATACATTCCTCAAAAAAGTATTCGTTTGCAATTCAAAAAATTCTAGTAGCCAAATTAATGGAGGGAGAAGTCTAATTTCTTTCTTTCTTTCTTTCTTGCTTTTCTTCTTCTTCTTCTTTGCATCTTACGCTGTTTTTCAGATAGTTCATTTTATTAGTTTTACAAGGGTTTAATTCGCTTATTAACTTGTTTACTTACTTAAACCTTTAAAAGAAAACCTTTAACCAGCAATTGCATGAATATTACATTTTGGAAGATACTATTTTTTATGTGGATTGTTAAAAACAGTTGAAACTGCAGCTTTTTCGTACGTGGTGATTTCAAAATTATCTTTCAAGCATTGAGGAGACCATTTTTGTGTTTACATCCCACACTTTCATCAATGTGTGGCTTAAACTGGTGGAGAAATAAATTCGTGAAGTCATAAAAAGTGAGCCGAGAATGAGGAAGTAAGGCAAAAACGTTGAAAATTCTGTGGCAGTAATTTGTATCACAATAATGTAAATGCCAGAGTGATTGTAGTGTAAATAAGCATTATTGTATGACATTGATTTGAGATGTTTGTTATTTATAAGCATTGTTAGGAAATAAGTTTACACGGCCTCACTGAAACTGACAATAGGAGCGGATAACAAGTGCGAGGGGGTGAGTTCAATATTAATTAGAAGAGACAAACAAATGACGTCAGATTGGCGCGCTTTTCTTAGAAATAGCGGGAATATTTTCGCTAGAGCATATGTTTTCGTAATTTTTGATTGGATATAAAAATAGACGCTAATGTTGGCGCGTTTTATTAACCAATAGCAGCTCGGTTATAATCTTTAGGCTTATAGGGGTGTGGGAGTAAAAAAGCTAAAGTCAGAGGCAGATTTCGTCAGTCCAACAGAAGCATTCACGCGTTACACGTCGCTGAGGCCAACAGAATCATTCAGAAGTTAAACGTCGCGTAGTTCATCAGAATCGTTCGCGAGTTACACGTCTCTCGCGTCTTAAAGCTTGTTATAAATGTGAAACACGCGAATTAATAATGTGCAGTAAATAAGTGATTATAGTGATTATAGAAAATATAACAGTTTCAGTTTGGCGTGTATCACGAATCAATATGTGAACTTAATTGTGACGGTAATAAATGTGTAGAAACAAATTCTTTTATCAGTGTTATCTTTGAGTAACAAAATCCTTTCCGCTTACACACCCTGTTTATGAGATTTGCTCGACTGAATAATAATAATAATAATAATAATAATAATAATAATAATAATAGCTAGCCGGAGCACAATGAACCCAAAATGCAAAATAATAAAACAATAACAGGCGCCCAGCAATAAGATAACACGAAGTGACTGCGACAAATTGGCTTCCATACGTGGTGCACATAAACATGAAGCATCTTCCAACCAACTACCTACAAATATACTACTGCAATTCCGAACTTTGACATTTTATTCCTCCGTTAAATAAAATCCTAAATTCACCGCAAAATCAAGTAATACACAACAAAGTTGCCTTGTTCAATGCATGCAAGATAATTTTGAAAACACCATGTGCAAGGCGTTGCAATTTTACTATATTCTTAAAAACTTTGTAAAACTGTTAAAATTAACGATCTGAAAAACTGTCAAAACCTGTAAACTGTATTACCATTTGATCTCTTATGTCCAAAGAAATTAAATTTTTTCCTCCAAATTTGGCTGTTAAAATTTTTTAAATTGCAGACGAATACTTCATTGAGGGGGTGTATATTGGTAGAACACATCACGTTTATTAGTCATCTATCGCGCACTCAAGAATGTAACAATAATTAAAGATGAAATATATCCTAGTTAATTGCTGTAGTGTTTATGATCGAAACGCTTAAATGCTTGAAGATTTATAAGAAGTCTAAAACTCTCTGGAGCATTAGAACATACATATAAGAAGGCTTTACTTAATATAATCACTTACATGGATAGCCAAAAGGCTAAATTCTAACACTCAAATCAAAGGCAATTCAAATGGTAATCCAAATTATTTCTATTGTATATGAATATTTATGTAATGACTAATGACACTAATTTTTTTGCCTAATTTTTGTACCTACTTGTTACATTTCTTAGTTTATGTGGTTTTTATTTTCTATATTATACATTATAGAATTTTACATAATTTCACCAATTAAATACTATTACAATTATACTTTTTTGGTTTGATTCCTAGTAAACCATATTATCAGTATGTCTGGTTACAATGTGCTACATGGATATACGTAATTTTTCTGCCAGATAATTCATCGATGAAAGTCTTTTTGCTGCTCTGTAATGTTAAAACATCCTGACACCGTATTGTTTGTGCCAGTGATTCAGTGTTTGACTTCTCGTGTATTCTTGCTTCTTATTAGGAGGGAAGGAGGAGGGGAACCTGAAGGTCGACCAGATCCGGATTTCGACGGACGCAAACATGGACGGGGTCACTAAGGTTTCTAATGCATCCGACGCTACCACACACAATTCCCTAACCCCCGAAGGGACGCCCGCCCAAGAGCACCCGAAGGCGGGTTCTAACTGAGCAGTTCCGCAAGAACGCCAGGGAAGAAACGTATACAGAGCGCACAGCCACCGCCCAGCCGAAACCTGCCAAACACCGTTGCCTGGTCCTACAACCCTGAAACACATGACAAGGAAGATGATGGGTATGGGAAACGAGGGGCAAGAGAGTCGTGGTAAAAGATCAACCACCCTAGCATTCACCTGCTCACCCGGGGAAACCAGAAAAAGCCAATGGTTCAGAGTGAGCGGTCGCTGGAGATCGAACCCGGAGCTCCCGAATGCGAGACGCACACTTGCTGCTGTGCCTCCTCGCTCGATTATTTCACTGGAAATATATGATTGAGGTCCGCTGAATTTATAAACACAATCTTAATCAAATATTGTGACGTTCATTCAGTTCTCAGTGTAACTGTTTCATTTTTATGTAATTCACCTTCACTTGGAGTTCACTTCACAATATCACCACACTAAGTTCAATTCTGTCACTTTACTCGTCTTCGTGATGTTGCCTCTTATGCCGGACGGTTCACTTTACTCGGGAGTCGAACACTTCCACAAACCGTCGCTCCGCCGTAGCACTCGCTGTACGTCACCATATAGGTAGTTGTCACCAACTCGGAGAATCACTCTTTAATAACGCACCAGAAACGCAGTCACTAATTCGCTCGCACACTGACTTAACTCTATTTGTCACACTCGACTCGCAACTCGACCTGACACCCCGCGAGATCGCTCACTTATATAGGCAGTAGAATCTTCCTCAGAGGTTCTCAGGCCTTCTGGAAGTATTTCGATACACCTTTTGGAGGAGGGAGGGAGATAAAGCTTCCAGAAATATCTAGTTATCTCCCGATAGCGCGCCCGGTATTCACACTAGCAAGCGGCGTTATCGTTGTTTACTAGGACCGCTCGGCGCCGACCTACCGATAACCTTGGTCCATATTCGCTGCGTCATAATATGCTCACTGAGCTTACAGGCAGTGTGATAATGTCAATTCTCCTAGTCCTTCGATACAATTTCACAACCACAACAAAAAACGAAATTTCCGTTACTATAGCGCATACTGCATTTTCCACTCCAGTGCCCGTAACGTCATTTGTATAACTCCAGTCTCTTGCACAAGAGTTTCCACCAAACTGAGCGATTGTGCCAACCTTTGCTGCTAATTTGTCTGGAAGGAACTCTATATGGTCCATCTTTCATTTCTGATTGCCGATGCCCTCTCATCCGTCTGCAATAACTGTAGTAAGTTAGATATGGCAAACCAGTTGAACATAATGTGGAGTGACCGCAGCATTATGGATACTAGAAAAACATTTCCGTCAAGCCCCTACCCGAATTACTCCTTTCGTGCAGCCCTATATATGTATCCTCTAACAAACAGTCATAAACCTGCACAAGTTCAGCTACCAGATGTTTTCATCCTATGTAGGAGCAACCAACACGGACAATAACAAACTGTTACCCGATTCCTGCTATAAATATGTACAGTAAAGTTTATTTTTCATTATCACTTTAAAAGTGTTTCTTTATTGTGGTGTTCAGATTTTTTTCTTACCTTATAAAGCACAAGTATTTTATAACTTAAAACGCTTGTGTTACATTCACACGACTTTCTTCACCTCTATCTTTTATTAGTGGCTATACAAACTATTCTCACTAAAGCTTATTTTTCTATCTACGTACTTCAATTTAATCCAGATAAACCTTTGAAGATACAGCTACATTACACATTTCATTATAGATACAAAATAGCGATAGCTTAAGAGCTGGAAGCTATATCCTGGCCTTAAGATTCTATTCTACTTCCATGCAATGCGAGAAACAACTGAAAATCGACAGTACAAGTATTGAACAATTCCCACCATTAATAACGCCATTCACGAAATGGCTAATGTCATAAAAAAGTTGTATGAAATAAATTGTGTATTTTAAACCGATCTATGTCTTTTCTGTAGTACAATTTCCTCTATCGCTTAACATTACCAGTTATACAAGACTCTGCAAAATGGTTTCCGAATGAAGAGGATCTCACATGCTATTCCCAGAAAATTCAAGATGTACATTTTTACTTTTCATAAAACTACATTTAATATATAGTATTTTAATAAAAATCGTTGCCAATTTTTATAAAATAAAAGTTTATGAAAAATGTTGCATTTTAAAGATAGTTATTGCTGGGGCATTTTCTGGAAAAACGTAATATTGCATCTATGGAAGATGAATGAATGTATTAACAGTCGATTTGTCCCTAAAAGGCTAGGACCTCCCCTTGCGAGGGGTTAGCTCGATATGACTCATATAGGAAGATAGTCCGCATAAGTGGTGTTTTTCATTACTTCTTTCTTCCACACTTCGCAGTATTGTTCACTGACTTCTTGAAGCTGAACTTAAATACAAAGTTTGGTATTTATCAGATTTTTCGTTCTTGAGTTATGCTATTCAGAGACGCACACACTTATATGCACACAGACACATAGAAATACACACAGGGCCATTTTTCTAAAAATGTTTATTATATTCAGGGGATCTAAAAACGTAAATTTCCGCTGAAATCTCGACATCGAATTTTTGGGGTGGAGTACGTTACTTCTCCTGCTTACTATTCGTAGTAAAAAAGTAAAAACAAGCACCTAACTTTGTCTATCCAGTAAAAAAGTATCCCTTATATATATTATAACGATGTTTATGTTATCTAAAATACGTATACATTTATTCTGTAACAATATTCAAAATATGCTCTATCATTTCGAAAATATGCACTAAAACTGTTTGGTATTTAGTGTGTGTATTCATTCTTAGACATCATTCCAGTCGTTGTATTTTGATTTTCAGTATTAAATTATAACTTTCTTCAAATTCTCGGGTGTAAGGTTATGACGTCTATTTATTAAGTCAATATTACCCACAGAACACGGAACTTTGTCATGATTTCTCTCTAAAGCACAGCACAATGCGATGGACCTCTTCTCAGCCTTCTCGTCGTCTTCCTTCCTGGTGTGGGTGTTGACTTACTTAGAGAATTCCCCTACAACACTTCTGTGTTAGCCTATGCTCTTAACTTTGATCTCCGAAGTGGTAAGAGGAGACGAAGAAAAACTTTAAGTTCTTTCAAATGTAACTTATTCACACTTGTTCGCATCTAGCCGTAATTCTATCCCACAATTATATTACTTGGTTATGGTGGCCTGTCTATCAAGCTGTACCTGTCCCCTCTATATAGCTTTCCTAAGTTGCTAGCAGCTACACGCTCAGTCATCTGGGTGGCATAAAATTCACCCCCGAGGAAATTGTATATTTATGTATAAATCTCGAACCTCTGCTTTATTTATATACTCCGCAAAAGACGCTGTTTTCCCCATAACTATTTTAAAGCAGTCCTGTGACTGGCTGATCACCTAGCCTCGTATGAGAATATTTTCTCTAACATATTTTCTCTTCCCCAGTTTGGACTCTCGTACTCAGTGCTTCGTTTCACCCTAGATATCTCCGTCTGGTATCGCTTGACTTCATGCTCCTAACTTGCACAGTTGCACGGCTTGCTAACTTCCATTACATTTCCCATATAACATATTTACACATTTACAATATTATTTACATTAATTCATATACTTACATCGATGCACCATTTTTCCCTCTAAAATAATTTACCTTTAATTTTCCTGCATTTGTTAAAGGAGCACACTGATAGCGTAATTATTTACGCGAATATATAAGTAACTAAATAAAGAAATAATAGTGAGATAGAGAAATAATTGCAATAAATAATTTCCTATATTAAATAAATGTATAATGTAACAAGCTAGGGTTGAAAGACTTGTCGGGAAAGAAGGTACCTAATTGGAAAGCCAGGTTAGCCAGAAACATTAGCAATAGCCGAAGTAGCAAGCACATTATCTTATGAATTTCTGGGAACGCAGTTAGGTTATAAGTTCAGTACGCTTACACAGGCACGTAGGTCAAATCTGGAAAAGAGAAAGGCCCTAAATTATCAGAATTTTAGCTAAGGCCATGGTAATAGTCAGAGTTGAACTTGAAGCATTGGTTGCGCGTGAAAAATAACGTTGGTGGAGGTAATTCTATTGTAGGCGTGGCTTCAGTAAACAAGACGGCAGGCATCTAAATCAGAGAGCGACTTTTTCTAGGGTACCATCAATGGTACTGACTCGAGTGATATTGAGCTGCTTGGAGGTGCCTCTCGCCTTTGTTTACCTCAAGTGTGTTTCTTATTTCGGTAAGAGTAAAATGGTTGTAATTTCTAAGTTCACTGTTAGTTATGATGACATCCTCTTGACATTTCAATATTTACTTACTCTAAACAAGAGTACCACATTAAAGTAAACTAAAATGTTTGCTTATGCAAGGAACTGTGGTCTTGATGCCACAAAATTACGGTATGACCTCAGATATGACTGCAATATTTCGCGAACTTAGCTACTTAGGAAATTGCCACCCACACGGATGATTGCAAAAGTGATGTGCTTTAGCCGTGGTGGTTTGTTGGCATGCACAGCCAAAGATGGGTGGTTCGAGTCCGCAATGGCAGGACCACGCTCATAGTAGGTAGAGAAGATATTTCATTCTATCCTAAAGTTGAAGCCGAGATTTCACCGCAAATATATGTTTTCAGGACCCATTAATAAAAAAGAGCATGTTTAGAAAATGGTCCGTGTATGTGTGTGTGTCTGTCCGTGTACAGCATAAGTCCTAAACTAAGATCGGATAAGTATTCAACTTGAAATACCTCCACCCCAACTAACCCTTACATGGAACATTATCCGACATCTTTAATTTTGTCAAAACTGGCTCTAACGCTTTTAATTACAGTACCATATATTAAAGATATTTAAATGAGAAAAAAATGTATATCTTGAATTTTCTGGGCATAGCCTATGAAGTCAACTTCATTCGGATAGAATTTTGTATAGTCCTGTATAACCGGTATTCATTAAGCGATAGACCAAAACCTACTACACAAAACATGTAGACATATTAAAAAAGACAATTTATTCTAAATAACCTTTTCTGTCACACGCCATTTCCGAGATATTCATTATTAATGGTTCTAACTGATTAATTTCGTCATTGGTTTTAAGTACGGTTGACATTCAGTTGTTTCCCGCGATGTCATGGAAACAGTATAGAATTTTAACGCCAGTGCATAGCGTCCAGTTATTAAATATTTGACTGTCGCTGTTCCCTTTGTATCTGTAATGAAATGTGTAATGCAGCTATTTCTGCAGAGGTTTATCTCGATTAAAATGAAATAGATAGAAAAATAAGCTTCCATAAGAATAGTTTCTATAGTCACTAATAAAGTTAGAGGTTAGAGAATGCCGTGTAAACGTAACACAAGAAATGTTTCGAATCTTGTTCAACCTTCCAACTTTCATCTACACAACGCTAGGGCAAATTATTAGTTATGAAGTAACATGAAATAAAATTTAGGATAGCAACAGCAATTAAAGCTTTTAATGCCAAGGTTTAGTTGACTAGATTCACATGATTTTACTTATTGTTTATTTTATATAACTTCTACAAACTATTCGTACAAAAGATTATATTTCAATTTCATATTAATTGAGATAAACGCTTGCAGAAATAGTTTCATTAGGTATTTCGTTGTGGGTACAGGGGGATGAAGCGTTAGCCAATTGTTAATGTCAGATCGCTATACACGGTGTAACAAAAATGTACGGAAAAAATTGCAGGAGACATTCCTCACACGTACACGAAGAAATTATGTTAAATGAACATGGGTCTGCAAACCCTTTGTTTCCATGTTACAACTTATTTTCTCGAACTCATTAATCATGGGAAACACATACGAACAAGACGTTATAATCATGGGGAACATGCACTCTTGGTTGCGTCTGGTTACGTTGTCATTATTCTAGGCTCACCGCCAGTGTTTTGTTTTACATATCCCTGTTGCTATGCGACTTACGTCATTGCTTGTTTACAGTAACATCAACTGTTCCAGTGAACAGTACGACCTTGGCAAGCACACGGATTACTACGTACTAGTAGAGTTGATCACAGACTTGTGTCGTGCAATGGCTGTGTACACAAATACAGAGATGACATGCCCATTTGATGTATAGATTAGCAGACGGCAATGGCGCTTGTGCTCGACGCTTGTACCGGGAGAGATTTCCAGGACGAAGGCGCCCCGACAAGAAACGTTTGAAGCCATTGATCGTCGTCTTAGGGAACATGGGGCATTTAGGCCTGATACTCGTGACTGAGGGAGGCCTAGAAGGAGGAGGACACCGCAACGGGAGGCGGCAACTCTTCAGGCAGTTGACGACCAGTATCAGTACAAGACAAGTAGCTGCAACAATAAATGTTGACCACATGACTGTTTTGCGAATGTTACACAAAGTACGGCTGTATCCATACTATTTACAGCGTGTGCAGTCACTATTAGCAGCTGATTTTCCTGCGAATAGTTTATGCAAAGTGTCAACACTAATTCTAGTGCCACAGTGTTGTTCACAGATGAGGCGTTTCAACGAGATCAGATTGTAAATTATCATCATTGGTATATATGGGCTGACGTCAATCCTCCCTGTTGAAGCAAGTCATCAACAAAGATTTTCTGTCAGTGTTTGGGGCGGCATTGTTCGTAACTGTTTGGCAGGGCCTCACGTTCTTCCACATAGGCTCAACGGACAAAGTTATCACAATTTTATGAGAATGTTCTAACTGATCCGTTAGCAGATGTGCCTTTAGCCGTGCGACAAAACATGTACTTCATGCATGATGGAGAACCTCCTCATTTTAGTGTTAATGTCCTTCGGCTTCTAAATAACAGGTTCGGTGACAGATGGATAGGTAGAGGTGGACCAAATGCCTGGCCTCCGCGCTCCCCTGACCTAAACCCACTGGAATTTTATTTGTGGGGGTATTTGAAAGCTCTTGTGCATCGAACCGAAGTACCAGATGTTCAGAGTCTCCGTGCCCGTATAATGGAAGGCTGCGAAACCATACGCAGTACTCCAGGGATACATCAGTGCATTCGGGATTCATTACGACGGCGGGTTGATGCATGTATCAATGCTCACGGAGGGCATATTAAGCATCTCCTGTGAGAAAGTGTTGCATTTGGTATGCCGATACGTTCTGTTCTTGTGTGTTTACCATGATTAATCAGTTGGAAAAAATGAGTTGCAACATGGTAATAAAGTGTTTCCAGACGCATGTTCATATAACATAATGCCTTCGTCTAGTGTGAGGAATGTGTTCAGCAATTTATGCCGTACGTTTTTGTTACATTCTGTATGTATAACTTATGCAAAACTCTTTCCGGTCGAAGATAACTTCTCAGAGTAGCCTCAGAAAATGTAAGGTCTATATTTTATTTGTGACGTAAGTATATTAAATGTATGGTATTTTAATTAAAATTGTTAGAGCCATTTTTGAGAAAAAAACACAAATTGTCCATGTAAATAAGTAATTTTGGATGGGGAATTTTCTTGAAAAATCTTTATATCGATTCCTGAGAGGTGTTGAAATTAATATCAAGTTTAGTATTTATCTTATATTTCGTTTTTTTGAGTCATGCTGCACATCGACACAACACGGCCCTTTTAATAAAAATGGTTTTTACTTTCTCTACTACATAGGGCATGTATTACATTCCACCCAAAACTTCGATGCCGAGATTTCAGCGGAAATATGTTTTAGGCACCCTGAACCACCAAAAAATTTAGAAAAATATCCATTTGTGTGAGAGAGTGTGTTTCTGACTGTGAACACTATAATTTAAAAACTAAAGATTGCTGAAAATGAAAAAACTTAAAAATGTGACACGAAGATTTCCAATAAAATCCCCACCCCAAAGTACCCTTTGCATGGAAAATCTTTCCAAAATATTGATTTTCTAAAAATGGCTCCAACAATTTTGATTAAAACAGCACATGCTTAAGATATTCTCATGACAACTGAAAAATATATTTTGAATTCTCTGAGAACAGCATCTGAAGTACTTTGACTTTTATGTGAATGACAAACCGTAAGAGAAAACAAAATCTTACTACAATAAATCTGACGTGATGTGTTCACATTACTTTCTCTACCTTCTAACGTAGAGCTTATTTTTATCTACTATATTTTAATCCCAATTAAAAATTACACATTTCGTTATAAGTACAAAGAGAATAGTCATCTGATTCTACCTTTCCAACCCTGTCCAACACACGGCTTATGTGAAAGAACAATTAATTCCATTAATAGTGATAGTCAAATTATTAAGAACTGGACGCTATACTCTGCCTTAAACTTCCATACTGTTTCCATGGAATCACGAGAAACAACTAAATGTTGCAAGAATATAGAATGAACAATAAATTAACACTTCGAACCTTTAATAACTGATATCTCAGAAACGGCTTATGCCACAAAAAACTTGTTTGAAATAAATTGTGGGTTTTAAAGTGATCTACACTTTTTGTGTAGCAACTGCTTCTGTTTCTTTTGTTTGCTTTTAAACATACCCTGCTTCCAAGAATTATAAATTAAATCATATATAATGTGATAACAGAAAATCAGCGGTTGCCAGCTTCAAATTAAATTTTTCACTGTGATACAAACAGCAATGTTAGTTGAATCATCCCACAAGAGAGATGTTATCTACTGGTGTATTAATCTCTTGCCGAAGTTACAAACGAAATGCAGTCGTAAAAACTGGGAGGAGGGAATAGACAGCTGTGAAACAACCTGTGGGATAGTCGACAAGGCTCGTTATATCAGATTATATAAATCCTGCTGTGTTTTGTTTGTTTGTTATAGCACGTTTACACTGTGAATACATTTATAAGCTGACGTGCATTTAGTATTATGCAAATCCTACGATATGACGTGCATCACTCCAAAATTCAAATGCACCGTTTGGTGAGAAAGGAATTCCAGGACAGAAAAACAAGAATTTTGTAAACTGCTGCACATAGATAACTTTGATGTGGATTGTTTATTGTATTGTAGCATAAATAAATTATGTTTTAATAGTGAAAAATGGTTCAAAAGTTTTATTTAAAGATCTCAAACATATTGTAGTGCACTGTGAAAAAATACCACAGGATTCTACGTTTTTATCTCCTGACGTCGACCGCAGTAGCGAGTCAATATGGCACTCATTTTGGCTTCTATAACTAAATTAAAACGTGCGAAATATGCGAGAAATATGCTACACTACTGACTGAGATGTGAACGTAGCTGGTTTAGCTGATACAATTGGTGAATTTATCTGTAACTTCTGATATAGCTTTAAGTAGTTAAGCAGGATTCTGCGTTTTTGGCCCCGACGTTGACAGCAAATTCTGTAGCGAGTCAGTGTAGCATTCCATTGGCTCTTATAGCTAAATTACAACGTAGAAAACAATGAGAAAAGTATGTTACAGTACTGCCTGAGATGTGAACGTAGCTGTTTTAGCTGATGCGCCACATCGCATTGTTTCTCCGGTCGCAAGGTGCAAGTAAGTAGGTCTCAACATTTATATTTACCAGAAACCACAGTTGGTGAATTTATCTGTAACTTCTGACATAGGTTTAAGTAGTTAATAACTTACAGAAGCAGTCTACACGAGGGACAAAAAATAAAATTCAACTTGAATTAATTTACATACATAATGTAAAACCTTCCCCAACACTATGTACATAAACCTTTGAGCCAAGGGTTTTAAACAAACTTTACCATAATTTTGTTTATTTTAGGAATGAAAATTTGTGTGAAACTATGTTGATATCTTGTCTGTCATTCACTCTTATTTCTTAATGCTAAACCTGTCTTGCACAGAGAGAGCAGTAAACCAAAATACGGTTCAATATTAGTTTATTAGGACTGTTTCAGTAATGGCTTCAAATGTTTGAAAGAGTGTTGTTTTTCAACAACTCACGTTCCTGTTTAACTCAAACTTTATGGAAATGTTTTCACGACCTCTTTAAGTGATAAACATAGCACAACCTTTTTAATATTCTGAACGAATTGCACTACAACTAAATGAGAGACACCATTACGACATTTTAAACAAATAAAGAAGCAATATGCCTACTACTTCGTCCACTACATTAAACATAACAAACAATGAACAAGTGCATTCAATAATTGCGTTTGAAATAATGTTTGTTGCAATAAAGAGAACAACAACCTATAATGTTAGTTATTGCATCCATACAGTTTTGCATGACCACTTATAGCTTCTCATGCGAGATGATTGTAAATAATATTAAGTTGCAATGACTAAACAAAGTATGACCTGAGAAACAGGTTGTTGCTTCACGTATGGAAAGCCAATTTGAGAAGGTTGAATGCCTCACGTATGTTACAAAGTTTCCGGTGGCCTTCGCTCCAACTTTACCTTAAACTTTATATTTTAATATTTCTTTAATATTATATATTTAGGTTTGCCTCAGCTGCGTCAGTATCAATTTGTAGAAACATGTATCTCTGAACAAGGTGTGGTGCGGCTGAGGAATGCAGGCTTACAAAATTATAATTTTTACTTCACTCCTTTTTATTAATCCTTGACACGATTAATTAGCACTTCACAGATATAGAGATCTGTGAGATTATTTATTCATTATTTGCACTTTTTAAAACACGTATACTTTATAATATCCTCGCCGTAATGAATTTTTGTCTCACACTGGATACGTTATAACTTCTCGAGGACGCCTCTCGCGTCCGGTTAGGAACGTTGTCTATCAGCAACTGACTTCTGAATTTGTACAATGTGCTCTATTTCAGTTTCTGATTGACTAATTCTACTCCAATAGAATACTTTCATTTAACTTTTTAGCCTTTCTAGATTGGCTATATATAAACTGTCTCAAAAATTACATTATTGTTGCTCCAAGAATTACTAGTAGCATTATTGCTTTCCAATTTTAAATTGCCTCAAGGTTACCTTCTTGTTAGCAACGTTTGACCTATTTTCCCACAGCTCCTACATTATTAAATTACGTAACACATTCACATAACATTATTGAACATGCACATAATAATATAAACATTAATACAATGACAGTTACATACATTTTTTATGTTTTTTATTTATACACATATTGCTTTAAGGCATTGCTTATTCAATTTATATATTATATAATTAGCCTGAAATCATTTAAGTGTTAAAAATACTGCCTCAGAGCACATGATTCTGATATATTTTCAAAATACGTGTTTACATTGTAGACAAATATAAATTTGTTACGACTATTTTAATAATCATGATTTTTTAGCAAATCAATTCATTGTATTGGAAAAATGGTCCTATGAGGGTCACAGTGGATGTTTTGAGAATAGGCATCAATGAGCAGTGGTAAGTCAAAGTAGCTTTTTCTAACGGATTGAAGTTCAGATTGCAACATGTGAAGTCTTGGCGCGCTCCAATATTGTGCAGCGTCAGCATCGCGTGTGTATGTGTAGCAGGTGTTGCTACGCCATACACTAGCATGGATCTCAAGCGAGAGCACTTCCGTGCTATGATTTTCTATGACTTTAAAGTCGGTTTAGGGAAGAGAGAATGCCTTCAAAGATTGCATTGTGCATTAGGGGATCTTTGCCCTTTACAATCCACCATTTATCGATGGTATGCAAAGGTTGGAAGAGGAAGGATTCCCTCGAAGATGAGGACCGAGCAGGATGGCCGGCTACAGCAAAAATGGATGAAAATGTGTTGAAAGCAGAGCTCATGTTGGAGGAAGATATCGTTGCACATATGGTCAGATTCAAGAAGCCCTAAATATTGGGTCGGCAGCAGGAAAACAATCCTGAAAGAAAAACTTGACGTCAGGAAGCTCTGCAGTCGTTAGATCCCCTCACAAATGAGAAGAAACAGTGGTGCCAGAAAATGATTGAAAAATTCAATGGAGGAAGATGCAAAAACATATTTAACATTGTAGCAGGTGATATTCAATATGATCCAGAAACTAAACGACAGTCGTCGGTCTGGGTCTCCCCAAGATAGATCCCAAGTGAAGCGAACAAGAAGTGTCGGCAAGAAGATCTGTTCCTTCTTCTGAGCAAGTGGCCACATTGTAACGATTCTGCTTGAGGGACAAAAGACTGTTACTGCCAGATGACACACCACAAAATGTCTGCCACAACGTTCAATGAACTGAGAAAAAAGCGTCCTAAGTTTGGAGTGCGTGGAATTTTGTTGCATCATGACAATACCTCTGCCCACACCGTTCAAGAAACAACTCAATTTCTGCAGGAGTCAGATATTTGTCTCATCCTCCCTACATTCTAGATCTGGCCTCACGCGGCTTTTTTCTATTCCCCAAAATGAAATAAAAAAATTGAGGTCAACGACCTGAGTCACCTGAAGCCGTAATAGCTACTTACGAAGAATATATTTGACTCTCCCCAAAGAATAGCGCTCAGCACTGTAAAAATGGTTTGAAAGGATGCAATGGAGAATGTTTTTAAAAGATGCAATGATCAGATCTAAATTTTTTATGTTTTATTGGATCCATTTTCAAAAGTTTTGGAGTGACCCTATGTACCAAGTGCTACCCGCAATTTCCAAATCCTCAAGATAAATTTTCCGGTCATTTCTGACTCACGAATTTATCGGTGATTTGTAATTCACTCGTGGCATTAGATATGATAGCGTTATTTTTGACGAGTCTCAAACTGATTGAAAGTATAAATAAATCCTCTAAGACCATCATTTTCACGCCACAGTTTCACATCTATGACATTTAACTCTCAAATAAAATAAACATCCTTTATGCTCCTGAACCATAATGTATAAATTGGTTAACACATAGGGATAATCAAGATAAAACATTGATATGTTTAACGTGTGTTCCTTAAGGTAGGTTAATTTTGGAAATGAAATGGTGAACAGGCATTACAGTTCCTATGTCATAATCCATTCGCTTATTTTCCAACATTATGGCATACCTACTGATAACTATTAACTATAACTAAAATATTAATTTGCAATTAACGCTTCTTTGAACACTCAGTTTGAATAGAGTTTTTAAAATATAATGAATTTCATTAAAATACATTTAAACATGCAATATTTATTCACTTAAAATAAATCATAAAAACTTAAATATCCTAGATATCTGAAATTGTACAAAAAAGCTTCTCCAGTGCCTTACAGTTTCAATAACCTTTTGGATTTACTATATCTTACCCCATTATTTTATCTTTATTTTTAAAATATATAGTTCACGGATAAATTTTAACTATTTGTGACTTTAAGGGTTACCTACAGGTGAAAATTATACAACTGTTTTCAAAATGTGAAAAAACCGCACCATTATAAGTGTTGTTCAAATTTCATGCAGATATCTTTAATATTATTGGAGAAAACCATTTCATTATACTTTAATTATGCTAACTAAACGTCATTTTAAAAAATTACTACCACATATTTAAATATTAATATTAAGAGCTGATATTCTGAAATTATAATTAGTTCTCGAATTAATAATGAATATTTTAAGCAACTTAAAAGTGTAACAAAAGCATATGCCAGGTATTTTAGTTCATTCTGTCTAAGATAAGATAGGGTACATATCACGGAGGGGCAGAGTACCGCAAGTAGGCCGTAATGGCCGTTTTTATTTCCAACAGACCCCTGGGAAGGAGGGACATGGAGAGAGACTGAAAGGGCAACTAGATCCGGATGACGACGGGCTCTTGCATGGACGGGGTCTCTGACGTTTCTAGATTGATCACATCCGGTGCCTCCACAAGCAACCAAACCCTGGCAGTCCCCTATCGGGTGGAGCCCTCACAGCCCAGCCGCAAGCCGCCGAACACCGTCATCTGGTCCGACAACCTTGAAACATATGACAAGGAAGTTGATCGGTACAGGAAATGAGGGGCAGGAAAGTCGTGGTAGAAGATGAACCACCCCAACATTCGCCTACCGACCCGTGGAAGCCGAGAAACCCATAGGCCAGAGTGGACGCTCGCCGGAGATCGAGCCTGGGACCTACCAAATCGAACCTCGGACATTACTGACTGATAGAATCATTCTCTCTCAGTTTATTTTGAAAATTTTAAAAAAAAAATTGTTGCAAATTACGTCTAATTAAGCATTGTTAATGCGCAAATGTATAAGAAAAATCCAATTCGTGTAAAAGTTAATTGAAGTTGATTTTTTTAGCCCCACGTTTAGAAGCCAATTTGACGTTGATTGTTTCTTTAGATATTATATATTTATGTTTCCTCGGCTGCGTCAGTATTATTGTTAGAGACATGTTTCTCTTGGCAGGGTTGTGGTGCAACTGAAGAATGTAGGCTTACACAGATTTTAAATTTTAATTCACTCCTTTTTATTAATCCTTAACACAATTTATATAGCACTTCACTGATATAGAGAGCTGATAGATTCTTTTATTTAATACTTGCACTTTTTTACACGTAAACTATTTTCGTCTCACACGAATACGTATAAAACCTCGAGTACGTATCTCGCGTCCGGTTAGAAACATTGTTTGCAGGCAACACGTCTGGTTATGAGCACTGTCTAGAAGCAACTGGACCCTTTTCCACCGCCTAAATTTGTAAATTTCTGTATTTCAAGTCTCTGATTGGCTAATCCTAGTCCAATACAATACCTTCATTTAACTAAAACTTTTTCTGGTTGTTGATTGGCTATTTTTAAACTGTCTCAAAATTTACATTTTTGCTGCTCTAGTAATGACAAGTAGTATTATTAAATTTCCTTACTCATTATTGCCTCAAAGTTACCTCATTGTTACCGCATTGTTAGCAACTTTAAACCTATTTCTCACAGCTCCTACATTATTAAATTACGTAATACATTCGCATAACATTAGTGAATATGTTTAAAATAATATAAGCATTTACAATGACTGTAATATACACATTTTAGATATTTTTACACACATATTGCTTTAAGGCGGGCTCTTATTGAATTTACATATTATATAATTTGACTGAAATTATTTAAGTGTTAAAAATACTGCCTCATAATACAGACGTCTGATCAAGGGCGATTAAATGGCCACGGGTGATGTTTTAAACAAGACTGAGAGAAAAGCCAAAAAGTAGTTTTGGACAAAAAAGCTTTTTATAATGTTTTTATAAAGTTAGATCAAGTTTCAACAGTGGATAGGTAGCCATAATTTAAATTTAAGTGGTTAATATTATGCTTTAAAAAAGAACAGATAGCTACTTCGTGTTCTCGTTTTAGCTGCTTTGATTTTACAACTAAGAACTCCGTTATATAAGAGCGATGATCGAATTTCAACTGCGCAATAAAATCGCCATAGCAGATATCGAAACATCTTACGTAAAAGTTTAGGTCGCCGGAAGGCTGAAAAGCGATTGCTGGCTTCACTCTTCACAAAGCGATGGAACACAATATAGGTATGCAGAACTGGGATACAGATAGCGCCACAATAAGGATCGTTTAAATTGTTTCTTTTGCTCTCTTTCGAGAAACGACTGAATGCGTAGGAAATGAAGGTATTTTCCTTCAGGCTATAAAAGGAACCAGAATCTTCTCAGTTTCGAGGAAGGTATCCTAGTAGCAGAATTCGCTGTGGCAGCGAAGTTGCAACGAAAAGGAGCCTTTCCTACATGGCTAGGAAACACGGTATACAGAAATGTAAAACCTACACTGATCGATGTTACTTTTTCTTAATAATAGGGATAATAATAATAATAATAATAATAATAATAATAATAATAATAATAATAATACCTTTATATGTCCTTTCCAGTTGACATACGAGGCGTGATTTTAAAGCAAGTACCGCTTTAACATCTTGTCGCTGTAATACTGCGCGATTTTGAGCACTTCTTCCATGTATTAGGAAGACAGGCGCAGCTGTGAGTGATCGCCGTGTTTTGCTGTTGTTAGAGCGTCTTGAAATGTTCAAACCAATCGAACGACCCGCCGACTCTGAAGTCGGATCAGTGATTCGTTTTCTGAATTCCTAGAATTAATATGGATAATGAGCTTTCATATACAGGGTGAATCACCTAAGACTTGCACCGCAAATATTTCGGAAATGGAAAGTGCTATTGACGTGCAGTTTTCATAGCATTGATTGGTAGTCAGCGGCTCGTACATTTAGCCTATAAACGGATGCTAACAATACTGATAGTGTATTTTTTTTAGCAAACATACAATTTTTAAATGCAACAATGCATAGTTACATCAAGAGAATAAGGTAGGGTAAATTGGAATGTCCGACCTGGTACAACACTGTCTTGGAAAAACTTAGAACATGTTGACTATGTAGGAAAGTAACAGAAGGATTGCACAATATAAATAAAATTAATTTAGCACGATCAATTGTGTGTAATGTTTTTATAAAAGAGGGAATCTTACTTATTTGACGCCTATCGTATTTACACATTTTTTGTAGGCATAAGAGGAATACAGTAGGCTAAAGCTATCGTGAGAATTTTAAAAACCAGGCTGCTACATCTTTAAATTTATGTTGTTTACATGACCATAAGAAAAAAATGAAGATTTACCACTAAAAAAAAATATGTGTTAAAATGTTCGAAAAAACAACACAGAATGTCTCGGAAGTGATCAACGTGACAAAGACGTCTATGTGATATAAATTTTGTGCTTTAATATGCATTTTAGTATAGTTTACGTTTTACAAGTTATACTAAGATAATTCAGAATCAAGAGTGGTTCACAGGCCATTCAACATCTGGTATTGTAACCAAAATCGTTACAACTATTTTGAGAGAATAAAAAATAACCAACCATTTTCCATGTAAAGCGTAGTTTAGGATGGGGAGGTTTTGTTAAAGATCTTCGTGTTGTATCCTGGAAAGGCACTGAACTTAATTACCAAGTTTGGTATTTATCGGTTACGCTGTTCAAGGACATATTTATTTTGGACTCAGGGACCCTAAAAACATGCTAAAATTTCTGGTTAAATCTCGGTTTTAAATTTTTGTATGGAATGCAATACTTCCACTACTTACTATAGGTAGCAGTACAGGAAGCGATAAACAAAACGTGCTATTACGAGGCAGTTTGTAAAGTAAGTATCGATAATTTTTTTTAAAAAATAACAGAACATTATTTTCCAAATACTTTTTCATCATTCATTACTTACACTACTTCTCCATATAGTCACTTCTGTTATTCAGACACTTTTCGTAACGGAAAACCGGTTTTGTATGCCTTCGTCAAAGAATGATGCCGCCTGTGATGAAACACAAGTCTGCACTTCGTGTTTCACATCATCGTCGCTGAAATGTTTTCCACGAGGAATTTCTTCAGATGAAGAAACAGTTGAAAAATGCTTGGTGCCAAATCCGGACTGTAAGGAGGGCGGTCGAATTGTTCCCAACCAAATGATGCGTACAGATATTGGTTTTGTGTGGCTGTGTTTGGCCGTGCAATGCCACTCATTGTTGTTTCCCCATAAACGTCTCACAATTGGCGATAAATTGTTGCTGGCGTAACATTCCCCGCATTCAGAAAACGAATCACTGATCTGGTTTCACAGTCGGCGGATCATTCGATTGTTTTGAACATTTCGAAACGCTCTAACAACAGGAAAACACAATACAACGATCGTTCACAGCTGCGTCTGGCTTCCTATTGGATAGACACAGTGATCCGGTATGTTTAAAAACGCCAAAATATTAAAACCGTATTTACTTTTAAAACAGCATCGTAATTCTGTCACTGTAGTTTATAAAGTATTTAACGGCCTGCCTCTATGGTCGGGTTATTAGTATTCTAGCTTCCAAATTCAGATCCAAATCCATTCGTTTTTGATTTCCGGCTGAAGAATCTAAATGTTTCTTCAGGCAAGATTATTTCCCATCCTCTCTAAAGTCAAGTATGAGTGAGGTGTAAATGTATGGGTAAAATTAATCTTTAAATAGAAAACTCAAAGTAAACAAACCTAAAGACTAATACCATAGTAAACGAGTAAACATAATTGCCGATGAGTTATTCCAAAGGCAAAGCAGCCGATGCGATCTTAAATATTAAAGAAATGGAACAAATAAAATAATAAAAAAATATTTACCTATTATTTATGCACAGAAGTATTAGGTATTCCTGTTCTTTCCTTCAAGAGGGATTTTGTCCTCTGGAACAAGCGCTGGTACCAGTTGAAATTTTTGTTCTTATTTTTTGTCTTCTCTTAGGTCATTTTAATATTTCCACGTCGATGACGCTGAAGAATATACTCCCAAAAGGTCTGCTCACAGGAATTGTATATGCATTATTTATTTACCTCTTGTGGGTACCCACCCCAGCTAAACTAATATTATTTATTCTATTTCTTTTAGAGAGCGGGTCCTGGAACGCCATGCTGCATGTTTACAAGTTGCTCCCTCTGTATGTTTATGCGCGTGTGTGTTCCACTTTTCCTACAGCAGGGAATGTTCGTTGGCAGTGATGAAGAAAGGAGTACAGGATGTTACATACCACAGAGCAGTATGTTATAATCTCAATCCCATGGGGCTGTTTTCAAGTATATTGTTACAAAAGGTTTATTTGTATTGCCATTCCAGTGTATCTTCCGAGTTGACTATGTAGCTCATAATTCGCTAAGCAGCCACTATTATACACTGGTGTGCAAAACCTAAGAACGTAAGTAATCTTCGCATGCTGTGAAACTGGAATCATATGTAGAGGGAACTGCTACGGTATGCTACAGTAGGCAACTAAACGAAATATGCAATGAGACGAACAGAAATGCCACTTTTATTAATAGACCATAAGCTACACTAAAGTCAATACGACATATGATGGCTCTGTAGATTTACAGAAACAGATATATGGTGCATAAAGGGTGTATGATCACCCGGACAGCAATGCATGCTCTGCATCGTGCTCCCTTGCTGGCCACGAGGTTGGTAAGCAGTTCTTGTGGTAGGGCGTTCCATTCCTCCACCAGTGCTGTTGACAACTGTTGGATGGTCGTTCGTTCATGTGCATGTGCTGCAATGCGCCTGCCCAAAGCATCTCACATGAGTTCGATGGGATTTAAATGAGGGGAACCGGCAGGCCTGTCCATTCGCCGAATATCCTCTCCCCCCTCCCTGTTTGATTCGGTCGTGCATTGTCATCCAAAAATGAAGTCAGGGCCGACTGCACTCCTGAAAAGACGCACATGGGGAAGGAGTACAGCATCACAATAACACTGACCAGTGAGCGTACCGTGTTCAAAGATTTGGAGATCGGTACGCCCATGCAACATTATGCCTCCCTAAATCATAACACCCGGACCACCAAAACGATCTATTCAAGGATATTCTTGGGTTCATTACCTGTTTCCACCTCTCCCCAGATGAGGGCACATCGAGAATCACTACTTAGACTGAATCTGCTCTCATCCGAGAAGAGCACGTGATCCCATTACTCGTTGGTCCAACTCTGATGCTCTTGGGACCATCACAAACGGTGTCCCGATGTGCGGATGTCAATGGAACACAACGTACTGGCCGTCGGGCAAAGAGACCACCTTCAGTAAGCGCTCAGAGCAACCAAACCTTGATCACATAACTGCGTATATTCTTGTAGTAGTTATAGTGGGGAACACAACTATAATCACAAAAGTCTTCCAAGAAAATAATTCACATAGAGATTTCAAACAAACAGATATTTCAGAGTGTTTCAACGCCGAATATTTTTAATCAAAACACACTTTGTTGATTTATGGAGTATGACTAAAGCTCGTTACAATACCAGACTTACTACAGCACCCTTAGCTCAGTGGTAGAGAGTTAGCTTCCTGTTGCTAAAGCTGCAAGTTCAAATCTCCGTGGAACTACTCAACCCTATCCCCCTTCATTTTAAATACATGAATATATAACAGGTTTTCTCCATTTTTAGTAAATGGCGTTAATTTATAATCCCTCATACCGATAGATGGCAACTTTGATATTAACTCATCGGTTGCGGGGAAGGTTCTGTTCTCAGTCTATTACCTTTTATAACCAAAAATTTTACAATTATTGCATATTAGTATTTGTAAGTAAAATGAGGTACCACAAGCAGTTACTTTTAGTTTGACCGAGTGTTCTTGTAGCAGGTAGAGGAAGTATCGTATTCCACCCAAAAATTTGATATCGAGATCTCACCAAAATGTTTTTGGTTCCCTTGAATCCTGAAAAACCATTTTAGAAGAAAGTCTGTGTTGGTGAGATAAGACAATGCCTGACTCCGGTACTAGTAACGTTGCCTTACGTCCCTTCTGTCTTCTTTCTCACCCATACTTCTTGGAGAAAGCTACTAGCGTGTTGCTGATCATTTTGGAACGGTTTGCCTCCAAAGATCCGCTTAGTATTAGAGTAAAAAAATCTTGTGTGTTACATTCACGTGACTTTAAACCCTCTATCGTTTACTAGTGACTATGCAAAGTATTCTTATAAAGCTTATATTTCTATCTACTTCATTTTAATCAGATAAACTTTTGCAGAAATAGCTACATTACACATTTCGTTATTCACGGTACACCATTTAAGTTGAGACTGTACAATATCTCCAAAACTAAGCGTTGCAAAAAGAAATGTCTTTAATAAAAGTTGCTTGATACTATGAGTGAAAGTAAATGACATTAGTTGCGTTTACTTTGAGAACGTTGTGATGGTCAATTTAATGTATTTAAATGGGAACCTACCATTTTTTATGTTTTCTCACTCCTCATAAAAAACTAAGCAATATTTGTATAAAGACTTTGCAGTCGTTCTTACACCAATGTAAACAATAACAAACATTCCGAATGGCTGCGTATGAAGAGCACAATGAATGGGTGGACTATCCATGGATGGTCATTTGAGGGTCAAATTTTGTTTCCTTGTTCCTCATAACGAAATAAACACTTTTGTATAAATAATTTTGTAATGATAAAACAAAGTACAAAAATGTAGGTTCCTATTTAAAAATTGAACTGACCTTAAAATGGCCATCATAACGACCTTCAAACAAAAAAAGGCTAATAGTATTTAATTACCCCCTTAATATCAATCAGCTTTTATTCAAGACATTTCTTTCTACAACGCTTAGATTTGGAGATATTGTACAATAAGTATTAAACCATAAGAGATAAACGGACTTACTGCAGAAAACATGTATATGTTTAAAACACACAAATGTTTACATAAATCATAGAATTGCAGGATTCAGTAATAGATATTAGTTTAGGTGTGTTTCTTTGATATTGTGATTTTTATTTTGTACAGTTCTTTTTTGAAGGCTGCATCTGTTTATCGTGGATTATGTGTTGATATTTCGTGCTTTCTTTTTATCTATAAAACTTGGAAAATGTTGGCTTCCTAGACAAGTGACATAAGAAAACCAATTAAATACTAGTGCTATATCTGACGTGCTGTATTGCTAAAAGTATTTGTGACACTGCGGTGTATAGGTTTACTGGAATTCGATATCATTAATTCTTTTTCCTTGATTAATAATTCTATTATTTTCCCTCTTTCATTAGTGTAACGGCTTTCACATGATGATGTGCTGTGGGATTTAAAATAGCATATCAGTACGAAAGGCTTTGGTATTTGATTAAGCAGTTCATAAAGGTTTTATCGGGTGAGTTTGAAGTTCACCGACAAACTTCAGGGGGTGATACCCCACTGAAATGGAGCAAAGGTTTATATGTTTGTTGGTGGACTTAAAACTCACTCTATATAGACAAATGTTTTAGGTAAACATGTATTAACAAATATACCAGTTATTAGTTGTACTGAAATGGCTTGAAAATGTATACTGAGATTTATTTTTCAAAATGGTTTATCTTCTGCAGTGAATTTCATTCAATTGTGGCCACCGCATGTCTACTCACGCGCCGACCGCCGTACCTAGGAATCCCGCCGAGGGAGTTGCAGTATCCCCGCAACCGCCTCACGTTCTCATATTTAGTTACAATTAACATAATAAGCACGTATCTTATCGTGAGCGATGTTGAAAGGATTATGCTTCTTTATCCGCATACTTCTGACATCATCTCAGGAAATTTTTATTCACACGGGAGAGCTGGTGTTTTCCTTTAGTTCATCCAATGTATAGGGGTTTGTTGCATACTGAGTCCAATAACCATTCGTACACCACTGCAGAAGAAATATGTTTATTATATAATTATTACGGGACGATTGTTTTAATTTTCGTTGGCAATTACATAATCTCTTGTTGATTGTTCATTATATTCAGTTTATTTATTATTAGACAGAGACATTCTTAAGAATTTAACTTCAAATTGTCTGCACTCAAACCTTTATCAATACAAAGAACGTAAATAGCGACCATGAGTCACTGATGGGCAGGTAAATGAGGTCTTGTGAGGGCTGTCTCCAAACTCCAACAGACGAAGAATGGGGAAAAATAAACAATAAATAGAGTTTTATTTTGGACGCTGTTTAACTACTATGGTTCTTAGCCTCCCATTCTATACTGAATGTGAAAGAGCGGAAAAATCCATCGCCCTGCGCCGGGTTTGAACCCGGGTGAATGGGGTGGGTTGTACGAGGGCAATACTGAAAACTTTTAGAATGCCATGTTCCTAAAAACAAATAAAATTTGTTCATATTTGACAGCTAATTTCTAATGCTTTGCAAGTAAATTTCTGTGTAGTTTGTTTGATTTTCTCCAATAGTTTTATCATTTAAAAATCTTGTGTTGAACCAAAAATGAACCAACATTTCCGGGCTATAATTTATTAGAATTTTAAATCGTCATTAACGCCTAAACAATGTGAAGATCGACTTAGAATGCATTTGGCGAAGAAGCCGCATCTAAGGCAACAATTTATGATTGGTACAGTGAATTCAAAAGAGAGAGGTTTTTCCTTAGTGATGAATTTCGTGAAGGACGCCCAAGATATGCTGTTACTGATGAAAATATTGTCGCTGTTCGAGCAATGCTTGAAGATCGATGAACATCTTATGAATTTATTCGAGCGACATTGGGCCATTGGTATGAGTCAAATACAAAACATGTTACATCAACACTTAGACGTGAGAAAACTTTGCTGTCGATGGATTCCACATAAACTGACTCCCGATCAAAAACAACAACGCATTGATTAGTGCGGAAAACTCTGGAAAAATTCCAAGGTAGCACTTCAGATTTGGTTTGGAATATCATTACTGGTGATGAATCCTGGATTTATTGTTATGATGCTGAAAACCTGCTCAGTGGGTCTTTGAAAGAACATGGTTAATATTTTGTTTCTAAAACAGGAATATATTACTACTATAGGATTAGACAATAGACGTACCGTTACTGCCGATTGATAAACAAATGTTGTTTACCGCAAAATTTTTAAAACTTTTCCCAAAAGGAAAAATAATCACAACGTATCGTCGCATTTAGCAGAACTTATCAACTGAAGGTCAGCACCATGGACCCTCCATCATGCAGCCCTGACCTAGCACATTGTGATTTGTTTTTGTTTACAGGAATTAAAGATAAAATGCTTGGAATCACTTTCTTGTCATCAGATGAAGCAGTAGAACACTATAAAAACCTGTCTCTGAAGTACCTTAGGAAGAATGGCACACTTAATTTAAGAACTGGTTTCATCGAATGCAAAAATGTATCCATGTTATAGGCGAATACTTTGAAAAACAATTAAATCATTTAAATTTTTTAAAACTAATCATTATTTGATTTTGTACACGTTTTCGGTATCACCCTCGTAACCTAAAACATCACTGCATAAATTCCAGTATAAATTCAACTTCATGTACTTTCGTCCTACCTTTAAAGCTTTTTACATTCTCTATCACGTCTACATTGAAGATATAGAAGGTATTGCATTCCACCAAAAATTCGATATTGAGATTTCACCATAAATACATGTTTTGAGGCTTCCTGAATAAAAGAAGGATTTTTAGAAAAATGTGCGTGTGAGAGAGAGAGAGAGAACAATATAATTCAGAAACGAAAAGTCGGATAACTACCAAACTTGGTACTTAGGTTCAGTGCTACCAAAGATGCAACATGAAGATTTTTAAAAAAAATACCCACTCCAAATTACCCTTTACATGGAGCACTTCCCGAAATTTCTCATTTTCTAAGATGGCTCTAACAATTTTGATTAAAATACCATAGATTTAAGGTATTTACGTGAAAAATAAAATGTATATCTTCAATCTCTGGAAACAGGCTGTGAAGTCCTCTAAATTCGAAAGGGATTTTGTAAAATCTTGTAGAACTGGTAAATATTAAGCAATAGACGAAAACGCACTACAACAAAAATGTAGGTCTCTTCAAAACAAACATTTATTTAAAAAGTTATCTGAGGTATACATTATTAAAGCTCGAATTGTTCATTTATTGGCCATTCTCTTCAAGTTCTGTCAAAATTAGTTGTTTCTCGCTATGTCATGTAAAGAGGAATTTTATGTCCAGCGTATAGCGTCCAGTTCTTAAACATTTGACTCTCGCTATTCTCTATGCATCTATAACGAAATGTGTAATGTAGCTATTTCTGCAAAGGTTTCTTTGGATTAAAATGTAATATATAGAAAAACAAGCTTTAGTAAGAATAGTTTGTAAACCAACTAATAAAACAGGGGATAGAGAAAGATATGTAAATGTAACACCTCAAATTTTTTTATTATTTTGTTTTTCATATCTTTAGATTTTGGGGAGGGGATGCCCTCTGTAGGTTATTTACAAAACTTTCAAGATCGTCCTTTTTTGCATTTTGTAAACATTTCATCTGAGCTTCTGAAGAATTTCCATAAAAACTTTACAGTTGTTCATAAATGGAAATAAACTCATTGGTTGAAGATTAAAATTGTTTTTGTAGAAGCAAGAGATTCGTCTGTGTTAACTTGGCTGCTGTGTGGTTTTGCTTTTTTTCCTAGGAGGTACTTCCGTTTTATTTTAATTTCAATTGCATATAGAAGCTTCTTCATCTCAGATATGTTTTGCAGTTTCGGGTTCGAGTATGTTGGCTTGGTTGCTAGATTCAGAATATTTTATTGACCTCTTTGTTTTGTTTGATATATCAGTGCATGTAGAGAGTAATGGCAGGAATTCAGTTTCTATTTGTGCTGTGGAAAATTCTCGCTCAGAATGATTTTATGACTGGTATTTTCAATTCCCTGCTCGACGTTGTACTGATTTGTTACTGTTGTTTGTTATGCCAATTCTAATTGGTCTTTTGTGAGAAGCGTAGTATCTATATTCCGACTATTTGTAATTGTTTACTTGTTTTGTATTTTTTTCATTTCTAGGAGTAAATGCGTCGTGCAGTATTGAAGGAGAGTTTTAAGGTAGCTACTACTTAATTTCCTTTCTCACTGATTTCAAAAATATTGTTTTTACTTCGTCATTTACTGATATACTCATTTCTAAGTTTTTATTCAACTTATAAACTGATTTTTCACATCCTAGGTATTTAAAAATATCCACATATTCTATTAACGGATATTTAATATTATTTTTAATCTTCTCAAACCTTTGCCTTCTATAGCCACAGCTTTAGGGGTTTGAGGAGAATAGAAATGTGGTCAGCATGGCAAAGAGCTGAAACAAATTACAAAAACATATTAAAAGATGTCAAAAAAAGACTAACAGACATGAACCAACAGGAAATAGAATCGCATTGTAAAACTAAAGCTTCTCTAAGTCTAGCAAATTAAATAAAATTGATTTGTGGCAAAGAGGTATATGTACTTAACTCAGGAAGAAAGGAAAGATCAGGAATGACATGGTTTATACTAGGAGGAGTGGAGGGAAGAGAAAATGACTGACGATTCTGGCAGGAGAATCTGCCCATTCTGTGATTTGAATGAGGATTGGGTACATATTTTGGCGCAATGCGCACAGTGGTAGAACCAGCGAATAATTAAATCAAAGAAAAATTCTTAAGTTCTTCTAGAAGGAGAATGGCATGCTGGGATCTACTATGACCAGAAGCACTGGCAAAACATGAGCAATTTCTTGGCTGAAGTGCGCGAAGCTAGGTCAAATTTGTTCAATTAGTCCAATGTAATTTATCTCCATTTTCCTTGTTCTTGCTTTTTTTGGTTTTGTTTCTTTTCTGTTGTTTATTTTGTCACCATACCTTGTACCTTAAATATGCATGTACTGTCAATGACCGTACAATAAATACTTGTGTAATAACTTCAATAATTTGAAACTAATAAAGATATAAACATACCTTATCTATCCATCCAACCAGTTTTTATAGTTGATAACTTCATATTGTATATTTGTATTACCTTATTGAGTTTTGTCACATTTGTTTGCCATTAATCTTCTGCAATGATGAATTAATACCTGATTATCCACAAATAACATATTTTTGTTTTTACAAATTGCTTCATTGGAATGTAATCCTCTATATATGTATCTGATATCTTATTATAGACAATTTCAAAATTCAAATGCATAAGAGTGAATTAAATGGATAAATAAAGTAATATAAGATCCTGTAGGAAAAGAAGTTAATTTCAATTTACGTACACTATATTATTGCTACATACCATTTCTGGCATCCTAGCATGAGTTATAAATGTTACCTTAACTTTGAGAGTATAGATCTAGACCAGAATATGTTAGAAGGCGCTTTGAATTCATTGTGGCACCGCTATTGTAGATGATGCATCCATTTGTTTGAAGTATACGTACCTTATTTAAGTGTTCAGCCAGGCAGTCATTGCCCGTTGTCAATCTGAAGTGGGCCACAGCTTATTATTTTTTAGTTGCTTATTATTCAATGATTTCCATCTGCAATTGTATATCAGTTATTTCATGTGTGAACCCCTTAAGTGTCTCTGGTGGGACAGATTGTTAATGAGTTCGTATTTTTCGTACATATGAAGGTATCCGTTGGAGTACTATACCTTTATTTGTATTTTTATTTTATGTCATGTTTAATTTAGTTACACTTGTTGCTTCCGTATTATGATTTGATGATATATGTTTTTATTCATTTATTGTAATATCCATTCTAATACAATTTTCTTCACATATTTTAAACAGAGAACACAGAAAATAAGGTTATATATGATTTAAACAATTTTTTGGAACTTTGTGAACTGAATGTTTCAATAAATAAAATGAAGTTGATGAAATTCAAGAAAAACAGGTTGTAGGAACTAAAACAGTAGTGAGTGATCAAATATTGAAGCACGTGCGAAACTTCAACTGCCTTAGCTGCAATATAAGCTATGTTATATCATCCTATATCTGGGCACCGATCCAGAGGGGTTATTGTACCTACACCCCACGAGGACGCGTCCCCAGAAGGAAAGATGAGGCGGCCGGATCCAGGAGTGACGGTACAGCAACGACAGGGTCGCTAAGTGTTCAGAAGTAGACATCCCGGCAGACGTACAAGCAGACGGGGGACGAAAAGAGTTCACAGAGAACGTCCTTTGCCCCTGCTACCCTGCGCCGAAGCACCATCGCCGACATTTCCGACCCTGAAAGAGACCAACAGGATGAAGGATGAATGAAATGAGGATTGGAACGAAATGGAGGGACAGTAAATTCGGGGGTTGAAAGAAACCAATCCAGCATTTGCCTGAAGACCAGGGAAAGCCCTCGAAAACACGATGGGTCAGAGGATGAGTCGGGTTCGAACCACGGACCTCTCAAATCCGGGCCATAGACGTTGCTGCCTGAGCCATCCCGCTCGGTCATATACGATATAAATATGTCAAAGATATACATAATAAGATCCATAAGAATAAAAACGTGTGAAACTATAAAAAGAATTTTAAAAAATACAAGAAGCACAACTTAAATTTGATAAGATACCTAATGGCCGTAATGAGAGCGAAAGTTGGGTTTTAAAATAGAAGGATGATAACATATTCAACCGGAGGAGATGAGATTTTTGAGAGCCGTCAAGATGGGATAGACTAGATAGGCAGGCAGGCAGATATTTGCTTTAAATACATAATAAGTACCTACATATTTCAATTTACAAACTTCACAGAGTTACTGGTTCCCTAGGGTCCATATTCTGCAACAATGTGGTTACCGAGTCAATGGGCCCTATTGACTGAATAACTGAATATTTTTTAACATTTACCATTTATATAAATTTGTTACAATTCAGTACTTACTTAAATACGTAAACTTACATACTACTGTTAACATAAACTTTTCTGTCTTTCCTTGATTTGCTGTGCTTCCAAGGGCTCATAGCTCAAACTCCATGGTTATCGAGCTATTTAGACCTTTTTGCTAATTTTCTTTTCGGTATCTACATTTCTTCTTACTCCTTATTCCTATATTTCCTCAGCCATCTCTTTTTAACTAAAGCTAAATATTTTTCTACTTCTAATATTTTACCCTTACATTCGACACCCAGCATCTGTCTACCTATAATTTCAATAGGTAAATTGGACCATTCTTCTTTTACCATTTTTCCTCGAATCCTTAGTTCCTTCACATTCTAAAATTAAATGCCAATAATTATTATACTTTCTATTACATAAAAAACAATTTCCTTGGATCTCACTTTCCCCTAAGCCTTTTAGCATCACCACTCCTGTCCTCGCCCATACAAGGCCTTATCGTGCTGATCTTTCACATATATCAACATACGTTTCTCTTTCCCACACCGTTTTTAAGTCTGCATATATACACAAAGAAGATTTGGAATTAAAGCTACCTAAAATTTCTTGTATTTTACTATCTTCAATTCTCAATTTTCCCATCTCCAAAACCCTTTCTCCAGTGCCGTCTCTCTCTCCAAATATTTCCATAGCCTATTTCTTTCAAGATTCCTTCTATACACTTACACAAAGTATCCTCTTTATTGAGCTTTAACTTCACTTCTAAGCACTGCTTTAACATATTGTTTTCCAATTTCATAATTCTAAACCAATATTTTAATGCTTTTTCCACAATTTTTGCTTTGCTACCAAACCCCCTAGCTCTATTTGGGCAACACCATTAGATGAAGCCCTTGGTAGACACAAAATTAATTTACAAAAACTTCTGTGAACGTTGTTTAAATTTTCGCACCCTCCCTCCAAACCCCAAATCTCAGCTCCATATAGCATTCTAGCCTCTACTACTGCTCCATATATTCTCTCCAGCCATTTTAGTTGTATCTCTGGTATTTTATTTAGGCAAGCTATAATAGCTTTCATTGCCAGTTTTCCTTTTCCTAATATCATTTTCTTTTGCTCATTCCATCTCCCATTACTATTTAGCCTTACTCCTAAATAGTCAAATTTCCTAACCACCTCGATTTCGTTTCCTTGTCACCACCATGTTTCATCTTTCCTTAACTTGTTCCCCTTTTTAAACACCATTATTATGGTTTTCCTTGCGTTTATTCTGATACTCCACTTATTACAAAACTTTTCTATTGCTCCGATTGCTTTAGTTAACCCGACCTTACTATTGATCCTACAACTAAATCATCCGCAAATAACAAACCCGGTATTTCTTTATTTCCTATTACTGGAAGATGCCCATTTTCTATCTTAATTGCCTCTAAAATATCATAAATGAATAGGTTAAATAATATAGGACTTAACTTACATCCTTGCCTTAACCATATAGGATAGATTAATTAATGAAGCAATAAGATTTGTGTTAAGGATTATATGAGACATTGTAGAAAATCAGGATGAATACAATCAGGCTACCAAGGAGTGTGTTAAATTATAAACCAAAAGGGAGAAGATTTATAGGAAGACCTATGCTGAAATGGGAGTGAGACCGTAACAGGTCAACGAAGGGAAGAAGAAGATATATAGTAAACAATGATGGAGTCAGACTGCATCCTTGTTTAGGTGCTTGATTTACATTTTCATTCCTAAGATCACTATTGCTTTACCATTCTCCTAACCTTAACCTACCTTATGCGGGTAAATATTATTTCAAACAGATATTTTGTACATTAATTGTTTCTGCAAGAAGACGCATATTCAGTGACAAAGTGAATTGCGTTTAAGTATGTGAGATCCAAAACGTGACACGTCAACTAAAATCAGCGAGGCCAGTTGACATCGCTCGATACAGAAACTGATGACGTGCAACAAATCACCAGTAATTGTCCTTTGTAATTGTCACCTGCGGAGTTGGTGCTTCCTGCCCACTTTACTGAAATACCCCTCCAGTTGCATATTAACTGCAAACGTGAGAGAGGGTGCGATCGGGGGAAATGTTAAGTTTGTCCATCCGTACCTTCCATCTGTTAGTTCAACCATGCATTTGTCCATCCATCCATCCCGCCAGCCATCCTTCATGTCTAACGCACGCTGAATTAATTGGAAGGGGAGGGGTCGCCACCATATTGCTGGCTTCTGATGCTGGTACACACATGTAAACTGCGGCAGGGACAGCGAAAAGGGGTCAGCTGGGAATTCCTGTACTTGAAACACATTAACTGAGAGGATGTATGCATAATGCACAGCACTGGAAAAGTTATTTCTCCTCGCTAATATCTAGTCGCTCATTTTATGCCAGAAACTTTTCGTCGCTTATCATACTGAAACATTGGCTAACGGTTCCGTAGCGCTTCCGAAGATCTAAACTTCTTGACCATCTAAAAAAGTATGTACAAATAAATGTTTTTAACGCAACAGCACTACACTTTTATTGCATGTATCCAAGACATGGATTCTTAGATGTACTAGGATGGAGATAATTAGGAATGAAGATATAAGAAGGGAATTAGATGTGGTATCACTGGAAGAAAGGATACATAACTTTAAGAAGAAGCGGATAGAACATCTTGAAAGAATGGATTGTAACAGTATGCAAGAAAATGTTAATATAAGGATCAAAAGGAAGACGAGACCAGGAGAGACTGAGGAAGTGCTAAAAAGAATCTCTGTGAAGCCGGAACAGGTTGAAAGCCTAATCCTTGAAATGTACAAGAAGACAAACTCCTTCTTCAATGGATTCCCTACTCTGTAGTACTTATACCCCCAAAGACTTACAAGTCAAGGCCTTGGGCCAGTAGCTGGGTGATCAGCCCAATTTCTGGTATGGTGGTGAAGAAGAAAATGAAATATAGTGGTGAAAGGGTAATAGGAAACTAGCATTCGTCTAGTGACCTAGGAAAACCACGAACAAAGCTTCGGTCAGGTTGATCGGCCAGGACATGACGCAGACCATACCGGGGCACCACCTCACTCGCTTAAGATACAAGGCTAAACATTAAATACCTGGAGCGTTCCTTCAAACAAGAGCTGGTTTTTGTTTTAATTTCTTTGTCTACACCTTACGTATAGTAGGTGAACTTTTGCATTTGACCTGAGCTTTCCACTGAAGCGTAAAATAGTAGTTACCCTTTCTCTGTTAGTTGACTAAATAATCTTTTATCTCCCTACCTTGATACTTTCCTGCGTCTTTCTAAAACCTTTATTGTTTTTTCTTTCAAATATTCCCCCAAGCCATTGCCTTATCAGTCATTTCTTAAATCGCTTTTGTAACCTAGACATATTTTTTGGTATTTTAAAGGTAGCTTTAACAAATTAATATAACCCAAATCTAGAATCCTACATCAATATTTTATTGCTCTCTCTACTGTTGGTCCTTTTCTTGCTACTCTTCCTATTTCAATTTGGGCAACTTCATTATTGTTGCTATTGACAAGCCCAGAACTTCCTTGAAAAATTCCTGTGCACTAACCACACAACATTCCATTCAAGTCCCCAAACTTCAATGGCATAATATTCCAGACTCAACCACTGACAAGGGATGTGTGCGACCTCGAACGCTCGGAGCCGCACCAAGGTGTGCTTGTAATATAGGACGCTCATCCCAACAACAGTGGCGTGAGTCATTCCATGCAAAACTCTCCTGTTGTCTGCTAGCGCCTTTCGACGGTGGCATGTTGTACCTGCACCGACAAGTACTTCCTCTAGTTGTGTGACGAGTACAGCTGCAGTAGGAGGCCAGATTTTTGAGTCTTTGGTTGTGGGTTAGAGTATCATGAGGCGAATTAACCCTGTGAATGTTGTCCCCCCAAAGTTGCGACATGCTGGATATCAAAATGTAATTGGAGTGGAGGATTGGAGTTCGCGAATATCTTATATAGCATGATAATTCACAAATATAATGGAAATGACACATAACACAGAAACGCACGAAGATACGCTGGATAGGAATAGTGATTTTTAAGGACAGGAAGCGCCAGTACCTGAAATTGGCTCTTCTAGTAGTACAAGACTTTTATCTCCGAGTAACAGGAACCTTCAAGTACAACTGACTACGAACCACCTCCATAAAAAATGTTGAGGTCCAGTGTATTAAAAGATATTGATTACAACAAACTGCAGAAAATTTATGAAGATAGTTGCCTTCGTGGCTTCAACTGCTATAGCAAACTTATGAGGCGCTATAAGTGCATTCAAAGTAAACATAATTTCAAGTTAATATTAGATTATGTGACTAGCAGAAGGCGAGACGAGCCCACTTCAAGGGGTAATTAAAAACTGTAAAAGAGTATGTAATGTCATAATTTGATAGAACAAGAGCGTGTGAATCTTCAGTTTACTAATATCATCTGCAAATACGGGTACTAGAAGCCTCTAAAAGTAGTTGGCCTGGACAATTTCACAGCGTTTATCACTTTTATCAACAAACTTAAGGCTGAATATGGCATTTATTACATGCATATTACTACATTCGTCACAAGTAAGGACATACGAGATCGCAATATTCGTCAGAAGGCACAAGGGTTTCTGGAGGAAGTGAACAAATGTGTAACGGATGGGATGTGGGCAAAGAAAATTTTTGTAACATGACCAAAGTAAATTCAATTATGAAATGCCTTCATTGTCAACACTATGTCACAGAGGAGAGAAAACTATAGTTGGTGGGTTGCAGTCTGTGCATAGCTCTACACATAGTTATATAATTATATAATTGCGAGATAGATCAGCTAACACCCCCTGTTTCCAAGAGACGCAAGGCACTTTTGGCCCAAATGCTTCAAATAAACTGGAAGCAACATGTCCACGAAACACTCATATGGAGACAAGAAAAAATGGAAAAATGACGCAAGAGCACATAAAAAGTTTTCTAGTTACACCCTTCGGTGAGCATGTATGTGATCCTGGGAAGAGCCTATTGTTGTGCGATTCCTGATTAGGCCATAAAGATCATACACTTGTACTCTTGTAGATGAAAGTTGCAAGGGTGCTACGCTCAAGATATTGCCACCGAAGATAAGAAAATAGTGCCAACCTCTGGATGTATCTTCTTTAGACAACATAAGCTTTACGTGAGAAGGATCGTTGATTTTGTACGACTGCAATGTGAAAAACCACAAGTAAAGTTACACGGTCGTCATTTCGTCATCAGACTTCACTCTGTGCTATACAGCCAACCTTCTGAGCCGAAGTGCAAGCCTATGTTACAATAGCTTGGCAAAAAACATTGGCATACCAATATCACCGTTTGAAAATTTATTAGTGCGGTCTTTAATATCGAACTGCTTAAATGCGGCGGAGGTGATGTTGAATGTGAAAAAGTGGCTTTAGTCAGATATTTATATTGTTCTGTTCCACTTTGCCTTGACCACTTTTTGAACTCCCACACCTGCACTTTGAATACTGGTTGTGAATAGCTGTGTAATACTATTAGTGTAAAGTTCTTTGCTCAGATATCGTCACTATTGTAAGCAGAGAGATATATAGCAATATAGTAGCGACATTGAAATATGTGTTTCTTTGGTCCTATTATATCTCATTTCGTTTCTTCGCCTTACCAAAATGCCTCTCCTAGGCCTTGAATACCAACGTCTCTCGTGGTAGGACGTGAAGTTTTGCAGGAGAATCACTTGCGACACTATTTCTGGGATGAGTGACCAATATTCCAAGCACACCTTCGTGCGGTTCCGAGCGTTCCGCTCGCGCACATCCCTTGTGAGTTATATACTCTTTCCAATCTCTTCACCTCCATTTCTGGTATTTTACTATGCTATTAATAATCTATCTACACCCACCTTTCTGATCAACAGAATTCATCATGTTAAACCCAATTTCATAGTCGATGGACGGACGGACGCAGGAGGTATCCTTATTTGTCTAAAATTATTAAAGATATTATTAAATCTGATCTTACTCATATGATTTTCTCTACTCTTGTACAAACTATTTTACGAACGCTTATTCTCCGTCTATTTCATGTTAATCGAGATAAACATTTGCAGAAACTATCTTATTGCTATTTTTCTTTTAGGTGCAAGGAGAATATGGTAAGCCTTAAGCGATAGCGATAGCCATATGTTTTAAGAGATAGTTGCTATGTAGAGCATTTCATTCTCTTTGCATGTCTTGGACATGCATGTCAATTTCCATTGAATAAAAATTAAAAGTACTGGAAAATTCAAACAAATCACAAGGAATATCTCGGAAATAGTTCACTCCACAAACAAAATGTGTATGACATAAACTGCGTGCTTTAACGAGAGGTATAGTTTTTGTAGAAAAATGTCTATCTCTTACGATTTACCAGTTATGCAAAAGCCATTCAGAAATAAGAGAACTTTTGGGATCATCTCAGAAAATTCAAGATATACATATTATTTGCAATGAAGATATCCAAATTATATGATATTTTAATCAAAATCGTTAGAGGCATTTATGAGAAAATAAAAATTTTCGAAAAATGTTCCATGTAAAAGGTAGTCTGGGGTGAGAGTATTTTCTTTAAAATCTTCTTGTCGCATCCTTGAAAGATACTGAACCTAAATGCCAAGTTTGGTACTTATCCGAGTTTTCGTTTTGGAGTTATGCTGTTCACAGTCTCAACCACGGACCTTCTAAAAGTGCTGTTTTGGATTCAAGGGCTTCAAAACATGTACTTCCGGTGAAATCTTGGTATCAAATTTTTGGGTGAAGTGCAATACTTCCCCTAATTATTATACGTAGTAGAGAAAGTAAAAAGGAAAGAAGAAATGGAGGTAAATTTCTTCGCACACTTTAGCTTGGAAACTGCCTAAATTTTCCAAGTTCCTCGATCAGCTAGTAGATCCCAACATGCTAATCTTCTTCTAGCAGAACTTAAGAATTTTTCTATGAATTTAATTGTTTGCTGGTTCTCCCACTTCATCCAGACTACAGAATGGGTAGATTCTCCTGCCAGAATCGATAACCATTTTTCTGTGCCCTTCAACCTTCCAGTCTAAACCATGCAATTCCTTTCATTCTAATTAAAGTATATATGCCTCTTTACTCCAATCCAATTTTATTTCATAATTTTACTAGACTTAAAAATGGTTTAATTTTACAATCCAATCCAATTCCATTTCCTGACGGTTGATGTCTATTAGTCTTCTTCTGACACCATTTTGTAGTATGAGGCTGGGTCTCCTGCATATTCTGTTAGCCAAGACAAGGCAAACACGATCCTGGCTGTGGTGCCTAGAATACAAATCGTATGACCGTGCTCTGTGTCAAGTCTGGTCCTTGCTATGCTACGCGCATAATAGCAATTTCTACTGTGCTGTTTTCAACAAGATAATGTGATATGCTAAAGCTTAATGATACGATTAAATCGTTTCTCTCTTACGTAACTAAGCCTGTGAACTTTTGCAGTTTCTTTGAGGTTACCTAAAGAAAATGAAACTTTACAATTGGCACAATAATTTGATATTGAGATATCTCCGGAATAAAACAAGGCAGTTTTAAAAAGAAGAATGGCTCACTCTCTCTCTCTCCTTGTGCGTGTCTGTGTGTAAACAGCGTAAAACGAAACGTTAGATATTTACCAAGCTCCGTATTTAAGTCAGACGTGTTTTAAGATCCCCTTTAAGACAGAATATTTTCAACGAATTACTTCCAACGCATACAATTCTTAATTTTAGATATTGTGACTGTCCAGTTTTTGAACTGTTGCTCAACAAAGTTATGATCATCACTGGTTTGTTTTTATCTGGTTCAACTTTCACTGAGATCTCATTTATTTCACACTGTAAATTGGCTAAGGTAAATTAATTCAATTCCGTGCTTCACTTTGCACGCCAAAGCAACTCGCTCGGAGAGTGGCACCACTCGTCGCACCTAAAACTCATCCGCTGATTCCTCTCACGAGAACGCTCGTTTAAATCATCTGTAGAATATACCACCGAACATTTTAGAACTATCTCTACACACGTTATGGAGGAGGGGGAAAGAAACTTCGAGAAGATTCTAGTTATCTGTCTACAGAGCTTCCAATTTTCACGACGGGTGAGAACACGACATATCTTTGTTTATCTCCGACTGCAGATCGCTGTCGAGCTTAAATCGAATGGTTTCTTCGACATATTTTCTCAGTCTTATGAGAGTTTTCCCTTTAAAAAGTACCAATTATTTTAAACTTTTCTTCTTTATCTGAGATTCGTTATTAAAGGTTTTAGTGCTGCGGCTATTCAGTTATTTCATGCGATGTCGTGGAAAGAGCATGGAATTTCAAGCCCGTTCTGTATATTGCTTATAACCACTGCGAAATCTGTAATGAAGCGATTTCTGCAATGATTTATTTCGATTAACATGAAGAGTATCGAAATTATAAGTTTTCGTAGCCATAATATGTAACAGCTATATAAAAATATACGATAGGGATAGAGAAAGTCATGTGAAATACAACAATATTTTTATTTCAACATATTGAATTAAAGATATAGGGACTAGACATTGTGTTCCTTAGGATTGCTTTGTTGTAAGCGAAGTTTGATTTTATTGACCTTAAATGCCAAAAAAGTACGTTAAATCCAAAGTTTGTAGACCTAATTGCTTTACAGGCAGCGTAATAGAATTTCCTTGACGGCGAGAGGGCAAACCTCCGCCCACAGCAAGCCGATGTACTGCTGGGATTAACGGCAGCTGTAGCAGAGAGCGTTTGGCCCTTCTGGAATGTTATAAAGAGAGAGAAAAAAAGACACACATGCTTTAAATAAAACTGACCGCTCTCTGTTTGTCCATCAGCGGCTGCTACAAAATGTCATTACGAATGTTGCAAGCATGGGGAAAGAGAAAAGGGGAAAATAGAAAATATGCTGAAAGCGGACGTTAAATGTTGCAGTTTACTGTATTTTTAACTTTTTTCTATTATTTACTTATAGTCAGTAGAGGAAGTTTAGCATTCCACCAAAAATTTGGTATAAGATTTTTAAAAAAATACACGTTTTGTGTTTTCATGAATAAAAAAAAACCTCAATGCACGTATGTTTGTGAGCAGCAACTCAAAGGATGCCAACCAAATATTTTCAACAAAATCCTTCCTACCCCAAACTACCATTTAAATGAAAATTGTTTCATTATCTTTGATTTTCTAAAGATCTTTGCCTGTGAAATAAAATGTATATCTTAAATTTTTTGCCAACAACTTGTGATTTCTGAAGCCGTACTCGGTACGACAACTTTGATGCCGCTCCCTGTTTCAAACTTTATAACATTTAATGTTACTTACTCTGTTAATGAGTTTTATGAGGTCGTCATCTCGTAGCTCGTTCTGCATAAATTCCATTTTCAGCTTAATTACACTAGTCTGCATTTTCAAACTTTTTTCAGTTGATTTCTTAAAAGTAGGTGTTTTTGAATTACGTTTTTATGCTGATTCCATAAATAACTTCGGTTATTTTCTATCACTTAAGGTTTGTACACAAAATAAGTATTTGTTTTGACAATTTTACTAATGAGCGTAGAAAAGTATTCAAATGCCATTTCACACAAGGTAAGCTTTTATTCAAGAAACATTTTAAGAACACTCTTAAAGACTCCCCTAATTTATTTCATGCCTATATTTTAACAAAACAAGAAGCCAAAGTGTTTCATTTAAAAAATGTTCATACTTTCTCTTCTTTCACTTCCTTGCAGATCCTTGAAGATGACTGTCCCTCCTCAACGCCCAAGAGTAGTCGATCATCATAGTTTCATTCCCTCTACCCTGATACCTCTTCTACATTTCCTTAATATCTTGGTGAAAACGTTCACCCTGCTCTTCACTTTAATGTCCCAGATTTTCTGGAAAGTAGTCGATATGTGAATGCAGAAAATGCACCTTTACTTTCATGTTACAACCCATCTTCTTGAAATTTTCTAATATTGTTTCGAAAATGACCTTTTAATTAGGATCTTTGTTATTGCCTAAGAAGTTTTCAGTAACTGATCGGAAGGCGGCCCATGTTTCTAGTTCTCTCTCATTCATTGTCTTCTCAAAATCTTCATCCTTCACCAATCTTTTTATTTTAGGAACAACAAAAATTGCAGCCTTAGTTTGTGTTGTGTAATGAAGGGAAATTTCTTGGAAAGGTACCTGATTCAGGGTCCATCCTGTGGTAGAGCCCTTACAAATTGCTTCATCAAGCCCAATTTTATGTGTAGTGGTGGAAGCAATATCTGTGTATCTCTATATTTTTAAGTGAGTTTGTGAAAAACCTGTACGTGATAGAAAAGAACTAAAAGCAGTTCTGAAATCAGCACAAAAAGTTGATTCAGAATCACATATTAGTTTTCAGTCATCCGATATCATGCAGACTAGTGTTACCAGCAACAATAGCTAAAAGTAGGATTTGTGTTATGACTAATAATGGTACAACTAAATCAATTATGTGTTCTTTATCTCAGGGTATGCATGAGTGTATTTTGAAAGGATACCACGAGTTTAATTAGCTGAGAAATTTCAATGTTGACTAAAATGCACAGTTTGAGAAGACTCGCTTACTGTTGAATTTACGAATTGATTACTTCTATAACAATAATTAAGCGAAGCGTCAGTTGCAGTAGGTTGCAAAAATGTCTTTCTGAAAGATCCCTCTCAATAGCTGCTAAACATTTCCCACCTAATTGGCTCACTATGCGCTAAACAACTTAGAATATCAAACGAATAGTCACCAAAGTTGCCGTCCGAGTAAATAATAGAACTAATGGTAACACTGATATAGAATACACGCCCTTTTCTTAATTTAAACTCCGCCTAACAACGTACCGTCTCAGTGCCCCAATTTTAATACTCTTAAGTATACCTATTTGACACTGTTACTATGTAGTACCTCCTCAAATCTAAGAATTTTATTTTCTCTCTAATTTACGGATTCCTGCCTGCGTGATTTTGCAAGCGTGCTGAATTAAACCCTAAGTGAATCCAGGAATATTTAAGCTAATGCGTTCACTAACGCTGTTACTGATGTCTGGCTTACAGAACTTGTTAATTATCTGTATTCTTTCCGGATAAGCCTTAAACCCAAGCTTATTAGATTATACATTGATTTAATATACGGAAAATATTTATTGCAGTTTTCTTTTCATTAAATATATGTGGTACTTGAGCGCTGTGGCTGTGATTCAGAGTATTTTTCATTTTATATGTATGTATATAGTGTGGTGATTATAAAATAGTTGTTTTCTGATCGATTCTGCAAGTCACGTTTACAGACCAGGTATTTTTTCTAGAGAGCATGTACGGTTTTACGACTCATGCGATTGTGTTATGCAATTAATGTAATACTAAGTACTTAATAAATACCACTACCATTACTACTTGTGTCAAATAAACATTGTTAACTGCCTCTGTGGTGTGATGGTTAGCATGCTAGCTTACAAATCCGGAGATCTCGGATTCGATTCAAGCCGGGGGTTGGAATTTTTCTTTAGGCAGAATTATTCACCATCCTCCCCAGAGTCTGGAAGTATGAGTGAGAACGTAAATGTGTCAGTAAATTTAATTAATTATAAAGAAAAACTACTGAGCGGGATGGCTCAGGCGGTAAAGTCTGTGGACCGCATTCGGGAGGACCGGAGTTCAAATTCCGGGCCGACTAATTTGTTGAATTTTCTCTCCCGGTTTTCTTTGGTCGCTAGTCGAATGCTGGGTGGATAATTTTATCCGCGAATTTTCTTATCTCTCATTCATCACTAAATTTCATTTCTCCTTCACCGCTATACGAGGTATTGGGCTGATCACCAATCCTGAATATGCCAAATTCAAGAGTTTGCTTCCTTCTCGAAGGCTACTGACCAATTGTATTGGCCTATAAATTCTTGGAAGGGGTTAATCCTACAAAGAGGAGACCAATTCGCTAACATAAGAATAAGGAAGAGGAGTAAAAAACCTTAGGTAAAGACGCTAAAGATTAACACAAAGATTAGCGAGTGAACATTGCCAATGGCAATCGTTCCAAAAAGTTGGCGATATCACCTGAGATGTTAAAGGGGCTTAAATGTAATAAAAGAAAATTGTTGTGGTTTTTAGTATCTCCGAGATATTCTTTGTTATTGGTTTGAATTTTCAAATACTTATACTTGGCCTTTCTTACTCGTGTCGTTTACTGTACTAATACCGTGTGCCGGGTGCTAAGTAATGTGCAAGTTAATGAATCGAATAGAGTTTGTTTCGGACGCTCTGATAACATAAAATACGAGACAGGAACTACTGATCAACTGGAGGGTGTGAAGGGCGAAATACCCCAGTCAATATCCATCACCTCGTCAATGCTTTGTCAGTCGATTCCGTTACAGTCGCTGTTCTACAAATTAAAAATCTGATGTGTTACACTCACATCACTTTCTCTACTCCTGTACAAACTATTTTTACAAACGCTTATTCTCCATATGCTTCATGTTAATCGAGATGTTAATCTTATTGCTAATTTTCATGTAGATGCAAGGGGAATATGGTAGGTTTTAAGCGATAATCAAATCTTTTAAGAGCTGGTTGCTATGTGGCGCATTCCATTCTCTTTGTATGTCGAGGACATAAAAAAAATGAATAACGAATTCCCATTTGAGAAAAAGTATTGGAAAATTTAAGGGAATAACAAGCAATATCTCGAAAATGGTTCACTTAACAAAAAAAATGTATATGACATAAATTGTGTATTTTAACGCGATCTACATTTTTGTATAGTAAAATGTTGTCTCTCTCTTATGGTTTACCAGTTATGCAAAAGTCATTCACAATGAAGAATGCTTTTGGAGACATTCCCAGAAAATTCGAGATATGCATTTCATTTGTTATGAAAATATCTTAAACATATGATATTTTATCAACATCGTTTGAGCCATTTTTGAGAAAATTAAAATTTTCGAAAAATGTTCCACGTAAAGGGTACTCTGGGGTGGGAGAATTTTCTTGAAAACCTTCGTGTCGCATCTCTGGAAGATACTGAACACAAAATACCAAGTTTTGTGTTTATCCGACTGTTTCATTTCTGAGTTATGATGTTCACAGACACACACACGGGCATGTTTCCAAAAATGCCTTTTATTTGGACTCAGGGTGTCTAAAAACATGTATTTCCGGTGAAATCTCGGTATCGAATTTTTGGGTGGAATACAATACTTCCCCTACTTACTATACGTAGTAAAGAAAGTATTAAAAAACGGAAAAAGATAGTCTACTGCTACTATAGAAATAAATCAGGGAGTGAGACAAGGGTGTCCTTTATAACCGTCTTTGTTTAACTTATATATTTATGATGCCATAAAAAAGCGGCAGTTAATTTTATTAGACAGTTTTAGAGTTTTGCAGATGATCAGGCAGTAATAGCAATGGATGAGGACAACTTACAAAGAGCCATTTTTAATTAGAAAAATTTGCTGCTGAGTACAAGCTACAAATATTCCCAAGTAAAACTAAAGTAATGACGTTCCATGGAAAGAATACATAAAAACCAAAATAGTAGCGAATAATTTTAACACAACAATTAATTGATTTTAATTGTTTATGAGCTTTTTTAGGCAATGACAGGACAAACGACATTAACAGAAAGTTAAATTGTTTCCAACATATTTGTAGTACAATTAGGAGAACATTAGCAAAGAAAGCCCATAGAAAAACCCTCCTAAAGTTTTATAAACTTTAAGCTATACGTATTTTGTTGTACGGCTGGAAATGTTCGACTCTCACTAAAAGTTTACTAAGAAGATTGGAAGCAGCAGAAATTAAATTTCTACATGTGGCAGGATATACTCTTTAAATAAGCAAAATAATGAAGATATTTGCAAAGAACTACAAATAGTCAGTGTAGCAACTAAAATGGAAGAATGTTGAAATAAATGATTTGAACATATCAGTAGAATGAATGCAGAATGTCTGCATCATATGACCATAAATTATAATCCACAAGGACGTAGAAGTCCAGGAAGACCAGCTAAAAGATGGGGAGAGGAACTAAAATAAGGAGCCGAAACAGAACATAAATGGTCTAAACCTAGATTATGATATGAATATACGTTAATTTACAATCTGCGGTCTTTTAAATCTACTGCGATACTCCTCAAAACTCGACTGGCATGCGCGACTGGTATGACTTAATTACCTTATGGGGGCCAAACATACAGGTTGTGCACACTCGAAGAAGTGCACTAGTGAGCGAAGCTTTTATCGCTATAGTTTTACGTCAATGCCGCTAGATGGTAGCACACTGCGGCAGAAGTTAAGAGTCAAAGTAGCAGAAATAGGTTACGTAGGGAACGTTCTACGATATCTAGTTTTTTAATAAATAAATTTAATATAGAGATTATAGTTTATTTAATATTTAGATATTTTATTTTCTTAACTTTGGAGATCCAATTCTTTATCAACACTTATTTTGATTTTTTGGTCTGTTTAAGGACTGTTGCTCAAACACTTTGGTTTCTCCATACCATCCATTATTTCAAATGCAATTTGATTTACACATTACCTCGTTCTTGTCCTAACACGGTGTACTTATATATACAAGAAGAAAAATCCATACATAAACATTCTTTAGTCAGAAAGCTTATGCATTTATTATTATTATTATTATTATTATTATTATTATTATTATTAGCGGATGCAATTTTATCAATTTGTTCATACTTGTAAATGTTATGTAGTAGATGCTATTTCATTCAGGGTAATCTGACTAAAATTTCGTGAACGTCCAAAAAGTGTACTCACGAGATAGTACTCATTGTGAGTTATAATCCTACTCCTAGTTATGAATTCAATTTGTAACCTCTAAAATTGGAAGTAAGAGATTTAACAATTAAAGAGTTCTTTTTTAATTCTCTGTGAAACGTTACACATACCTAATGATGATAAACGTTTTGACATTTCAATATCGCATGGACCATAGAGTTAAATTCTTTCAACGAGTCAGTTGCTAATAAAGCACGTCAAAAACTTGTGCGTTGTAACTGTTCAGGTTTAGTTGACAGGCTATCATACCATTCGGCATCTCAAAGGATTTCCCAACAGCAGCTTATCTAGTCTCCCCTCGCCCTCCCCCTTTCATTAGTTTGGCTCCCTCTGTGGCGAGATTAACCAACCATAAACGTACGACTGGATGACAGCGTCTTGTCAGTTCTACGTATAGCGTATGGCTCGCGTTGTATTTACTTCAACGAAAATGAATATGCATTCAAACAGGATACACGAAAAGAAATGATTAAGCCCGTTTTAAAAATGTTTCAGGAAATAGAAAGGTATTGCATTCCACCCAAAAATTTGATACCGAGATTTCACCGAAAATAGATGTTTTGAGGACGCCTGGATACAAAAAAAATTAGAAAAAAGTTCCCTGTGCATGTCTGTAAGTATGTCTTTGTGTCTCTGTGCCTGTGAACAGCATAACGAAGAAACGAAAAGTAAGATAAATACCAAACTTGGTCTGGGTTCAGTACCTTCCAAACATTCGACACCAAAGTTTTTTCAAAAAAATCCCACACCCCAAACTACCCTTTAAATGGAACATTTTCGAAATTGTTTATTTTATCAAAAATAGCTGTAACGATGTCCATTAAAATAGAATATATTAAGAATTTTCTGCCAATAGCCACCTGTGAAGTCCACTTCATTTGGAATACATTTTGTATAATCTTGTATAACTGGTAGACGTTAAGCGATAGACGAAAACGTACTACACATAAAATGTGGATCTCTTTAAAAGAGACAGTTTAGTTCAAATAACCTTTTTGTGGAATTAGCCATTTCCGAGATATTCGCTATTAATGTTCGAATTCTTCAATACTTTGTTATTCAAGTCCTTTCGATATTCAGTTATTTATCGCGATTGCATACAGAGCATGGAATTTTAAGGCCCGTACATAGCCTCCAGTTCTTAAACGTATGACTATCGCTATTCCCTTTATATCTACAGTGCCTTCGTTTTATGCTAAGGCCACAACCACCTGATATGTGAATCGGCAGTTACCTCGATATTATGCCACTGCGCAGCAGCGGCGCAGGATATGTCAAGGGTACGTTTATCAAATGTGAGCTGTCTTAGTCGTTGCTTTGTTTTCGTGTTGTGAAGTATTTCGGTAATACGTGTTTGTGTGTGATTTTCTCAGGAATGTTATTCTCATGATTAGCCCACGGAAATGAATTCCAAAAAAATCACGCATGAATATCATATTTTTATGTACGTCATATCGTGAAAACTGAATCGTGTAAACAGTGTAGACAATTTCAACAGTAATTTCCTGATTATGCAGTTACGGTTAGAGACACTGTGAGATGTTTGGTCAATAAATTTAGAACAACGGATCGTTGAACGCTAAAAAATAAAGTTTATAGGAACATATTCCACACCATAGACGAACTTATGGACAATATAAATGCAGAAACTATGAACACTACGCAAGAAGAGCTTATACGTGCGAATGGCAATTTCATCCGACGATGTCAAGAATGTCTTCGCGCAGATGGACACAACTTTCAACAACACTTATAACAAGGTATGTGCTCATTAGATATATGTTACTAGCACTAGCACTCGTGAGTGAGTAACGCGGGGGTTACGGAACAGAAAACCCAACTGTGTAGTAGACTGTGCCGTAAAATACAGGCACTGTATAACAAAATGTATAATGCAGCAGTTTTCGGGAAGGTCAACTCTAAAAAGAATAATTTGTATACGCATTAATAAGAAGGTTGTATGGATGTATCATGAGAATTTTTAACGTTAAAGCTCAATAATTTCATATTTGATTATCTGACAATTTGAACGTTGTGCACTATATTGCATACTTATTTTGTGTAATTCGTACATAAAATAATAAGACTATGCGATTTCTGTTTGGGATAATACTCGTACCTATAACTCCATCTGACATCAAGTCTCTCCAGTCATCTCTTATTTACATTGTTTTAATTTGGAAATAATATATCAAATTATTTGAAGTAAAAAATAAAACTGAAGAATTAAATTCCATAGCCGGAATTTGAACCACGGATCTTTCGATTTCCGTCCGAACTGAGGTATTAAGCCATTTGTGTATGTCATTTCAAAATGAACTTAAGATCTCCTTGTGGTTACTGGGATAAATGTGAGTTAATTGGGGTGTTTAATGTTGTATGAGCATGTTGTCGTGGTGCCTCAGTTGGTTAGACCCGGACGGAAACCGGAAGATCCATGGTTCAAATCCCGGCTATTCATTGAACTTTTCATTCTGATTCTTGCTTTCCAACCCTGTCCTACACACGGCCTGTGTGAAAGAACAATTAATTACCATTGATTGATGTAGTATTAAATTAACTATGAGGTCCGGCATTAAAAGTACTTACAGCATTGTAAGTCGCCATTGGATTATGTCATCTCGAAATGAATTTGAGATCTCCTTGTAGTTTACTGGGAAAATGCGAGTCAGTTGGGGAATTTAATGTCATGCAAACATGTAGCCATGGTAACTGAACTGCTTAGACCAACCGGACGGACACTGGAAGATCCTTGGTTCAAATCCCAGCTACGCCATTGAATTTCTTTTGCCTGGTTCTACCTCTCCAACCTTGTCCTGCACACGGCTTGCGTAAAATAACAATTTGTATTAACAGAGGCTACATAAAACACTTATAGCTTATTATTTAGCGTTATATTAATTTTAAGTGTATTTGTCATTAAACGTTAAACGTACAGAATGTTAAAATATTATTAATAATATTTATATTATTATATAACATTTTTCAATGAACCAGTTAACAAAATTACTTCAAGTTACTATATATTGTATTTAACAAGAAGCAGATAGAAGGGTAACTATGAACATAGCAAGTTAACGGAGATGGACACCCAAGAATGGTAGCTTGTAGATTTGAGGCATTTAGAAAACAGATGAAGTGAGGAAACCTCAGTACGCCACAGGTCGCAGGCAGACAGGGCCCATAGACGCGCAGAGATCCCTAAGGATTCCAAACTTGAAGGTCCGATGATACCGTCGGGCTGCTTACAAAGGGCTTCCCTGTGTTGGAGTCGAGTAGAACTCGGCCCACATTAGGCGGCTGAGAGAAGGCCATCATCTTGCAGATTCTGCGCCATCTGTCCAACGCAGCACCGCCTCGAAACCCACGTGAAACATGAAAGAGGAACAGGAAATTCGTGGTAGAAGAAGAACCACACCAGTATTTGCCTATCAACTCGGGGAAACCACGAAAAACCCTATAGTCAGAGTGACCGGCTTGACGACAATCGAACTAGGGACCTCCAGATTGCGAGTCTCACACATAACCGCGGAGCCATCTAGCTTAGTCAGATACAAGAATAAGTTTTTGTAACAACATTATGTGGAAGAGTGGGTAGAGAAAATCATCTGAACACTACACATTAATTTTTTATCTTGAAAAAGTGTTTAGTTCCTTTTAGAATGTCAGGTACACAGGGAAAATGAATGGAATGCGTGAAATGAGCCCGGAGTTGTACAACATTTGTCCTATGATGATAAAATAAACCCGGAAAGAGCATCATAACCAGAGAATCGAGCCCTCAAGTGTGTGAAGCAGACTTCACTGAAGTAACACAAAACTAAAGTAGGCTAAGAGTATTCTAGTCACGTTATCAATATCCCAAAAGGCTGATATCTTGTAAGATAATTCAATAATCGGTAAGAAAAACAAAGTGTAAAATTGCGGACTATAAACAGTGTGGACCCTCCCCCTCACATCCACACAAACGAAAAGAGTCCCTCTCTCTCTCTCTCTTTCTCTCTCTAGACTCGCCACATGGACATACATATGTGAAATTTAATTAATCTCGTATAACGAGATATTTTCTATTTTTAGAAAGGCTCACTTTAAAACAGTTAAATTTGATATCACAGCATAACAACTCTTGAAATTTGGTACATATCAAATGAAAAATGAAACCAATTTAATCTGTCGTTACGTCCTGCCTTTAAACCGTTATTTTCGATATTCTGTGCAATTCTGCTCGACATAATACACTTTTTTGTGACAAACATACACATTATATTCCGAATGATGACAATAATAATAATAATAATAATAATAATAATAATAATAATAATAACTTGTGGGGCACTGAATTTGCATTCTATAGCGTACTGCTACTTTTGGAACGTTAAGGAATTAAAGGAAAGGCAACTCTATAAAAATTATGTAATTACTGTACTGTTATAGAGCCGGACCCATTTTATAAACCCTTTGAAACACGAAGTGTCTCCAGAGGTTACTAATTATTTAAATCTCCTGTCAAAATAGGAAAGGAAATTAATTCGAGGATTCACAAACAACTGCTAAACTCAATAAACATTTGATTTCTTGCAGCGAAAGCATAGAGCCGTATTCAATGCGATACTCCTCCAACGTTCGACAAACTTAGGCTATCTTCTCTCTTTAGCTCGTATTGGTTGTCTCCGGGGTCACTCAGGCCATCTCAAACGTGACATGACGTCAGGAACATATGCAGCACCACCCAGTCCATTTGCGCTGCCATCTTTTGACTAGAAAGCTGCAATGCACTGGCCGGTATTGCAGGAAAATGTAACTTGCTGGTGGTATTTACTTCCAGCCAGGTGCAGATGAACGTCAAGTATACTGGCAGCTTTCTTGTAGAGGTCAACATCGATCAGTAGCGTAAGGTATTCTTTGAGGGAGCCAAAATGTCTCAATTCGTATGATTTTTCTCTTAGTTTCTACAGGCTGTTTGTATAAACACTTACTACTTTCTCTACTATCTATCTAGAGGAATTTTTGTATTCCACCCAAAACTTTCATACCGAGATTTCACCGGAAATACACGTTTGGAGACTCTCTGAATTAAAAAACAGTATTTTTAGAAAGAAAGTCCATGCGCGAGCGCGCGCGCGCGTGTGTGTGTGAACAGCATAACTCAGAAACGCAAGGTCGGTTAAATACCAAACTTCGTATGTTCTAATATCAAGTCACTTCACTAATGTGAACTATTTTAATTTCCCCCTCACTTCATTTTCTTCGTTACGTAGCCCTTTCTCCCGGACGGTTCACTCGCTGGGGAATCGAACACCTCCACTATCTCTTGCCCTGCAGCAGTGCCCGCTACAAGCCACATGCTCACCTTGAACTCGCTCGGAGAATGGCACCCTCGTCACACCGAAAATGCACCCGCCAACTCGCTCGCTCACTTACTAACTCAACTTTCTCTGACTTCTCTCGTGAGAACACTCGCCTATATAGCCAGAGGAATCTTCCACAAAACATTCTAGAACTATCTCTATGCACGTCATGAGGGGAAAGGAACTTCCATAAAATTGTGGTTATCTACCGATAGTGCTCCGGTGTTTACGCTGGCGAACGTAGCTTATCTCTGTTTACCTCCTACTTGGCGGTGCCGAACTCCCGATAACCTTATGCTGCAGCCACTACAACACAATATGTATGCGATACTTAGGCGAATATCTTTGAATAACCCTTATGTAAGAAAATTTTGCTGTATTTCCTCTGTATGTTATAATATGATTCAATTATATCCAACATAACATCAGAAATTGTTCAACCGGTATATATAATTAACAACCCGAAATGTTATATTTTTGGATGGTTGAGGATTATACAGGCTGCTTCATAAATGAGTAATAACGCAAGAAAAACTCAAGTTAATTCATTTTTTAAAAAATCCTTGGACACTAAAATGTAATATATTGAAAGCAAAGTTTATAAAAATGTGTTTTTCATTTATCTTATTTAGTTTCATGAACAATTTCATTGGTCTCATACAAAAGATTTGGTTCCTTTTGGAACAATTTAAATGTACATTTTTTAAAAAGGTTTCTCCACAGTTTCTACAACTACTGTAATAACTGAAATTCTAATTATTTAACAAAGTGTTCAAAATGCTCGCGATTTACAATCTCGTTGTAGCTAAGTCGAAGCACGAATTCTTGCTGAACATTTTCCATTACTGCTGGTGGTGTATATCTGCATTCTTTCCTGATAGCCATATTAGTAGGTCTCGTAATAAGGACTCTACATTTCAAATATCCTCATGAATGGTAATCAAGTTGAGAGAGATCTGATCCCATAGCAACCCAGCCTTTTTTAATGAGAAGAATGAAATTGTTCATGCAACTAAACAATACGTTTCTATACAATAATGGCTGAACACTTTGTTTCTGTTTTCTAAAATTTTCATTTAAAAATATTACATTTCACGCGTCCGAGCATTTTTTAGAATTATTTAATTTCACTTTTATTTTCATTATTCCTGTTATGAATGACCATGTATATGTTTTCCAAAATGTTTAACTGCTGCCTTGAGAGTGTGCAATCTTAATATTCAGCAGATTTTCTCCATTTTCGTTGTGACGTAAAAAGTAGCACTATTATATAAAAGCCGTGTAGTCTTTATTATTAAATAGATTCGGGACCTAAGAGAATGCATAATAGTTTAAAAGTTAATCCACTTAATTATATAAAAATAACGATATCATTCCGATAGTTTCTTCACCTTCAAAAGATACTTTTAGGTGGGGTTATTTATGGATGCTCCTTGCCTGCTGTAGTGCTTAGCGTCCCATTCTATATTGGGTGTGAAAGACCGGAAATTTTTCTCAGAGGCCTCTTTATCAGGTTTCAGGTTCTTTTACGTGCCGTAAATTTACGACACGGGACCATCGGCTTTACTTCCCTTCCAAAGGAAGCCATGCGGAGGATTTTTACTCCCGAACCCACGACCTCGGGAACCAGAGGCTAGCATGGTAACCACTACACCACGGAGGACGACGAAAGATACGCACACGCATTAAAATATTTACAGAGCTCTCTTTGAGGGGACGAGTTAAGGGAATTAGAAATAAAACATCCACCGATATTTCATACCCATTTCGGTGAAAGTAAGGGGATTTTAATAACTTATTAGGAATATCACGGGCCTGTAAGAGATTACAATTATAAGAGATAAAAGACATGTTATCAGCATGAAAATCTGCTGTATCATTGTACACTCTGTCAGTTTAAACCGGCCGGTGTCTGATAGAGCAAGCTGGAATCGGGTACTTTTGTGAGTGCTCGGGCTTTGTTCACAAGAGTTTTTAGTAGTTATAATGGGGAACACAACTACTATCACAAAAGTTATCCAAGAATACATTTACATACGATATTTCAAACAGACAGATGTTTCACAGTGTTTCAACACTGGATATTTGTAACCAAAACACATTTATTGACTTATGGTTCTCAAGTAGAGTATGACTAAAGCTCTTTACAATGCCACCCTTACTGCAACACGCTTAGCTCAGGGGTGGAGAGTAGCTTAGTTTTCTAAGTTTAAAAGTTCAAATCTTCGTGGAACTACTCCGTTACATTTTAAACACATTAAATAGATTTTCTTCATTTGTTATGTATGTGGACTTTATTTAGTATTCCTTCGTAAGTTAAATAACTTAACCACTGCTCCACGCCAAGCACCATTTCCGGTAGCCAAATCAGTGCATTGTGACGCGTATTATAGAGGTAGCCAAAGCAGCGCACAGAAGTTGACGGTTGTGAACCGCGCGCTCACTCAAGGTATTTTAAAGAAATTTAATGCTCATGAGACCGGCAGTTTTTAGTTTGAAGGAGTGTACAAATAAATTAAATAAGTTAAAAAAAGGAAACACCCATAGTAAGCGCCTAGTGTGATATAAATTCGTATGCACTATAAGCAAAGATCCACTAACACATTGGTATTTGTGCTTCAAGCATGTTAATGTGTCTTGTTTTGTTCACAGGAATGGCCGCAGTACAGAAATTCGATAAGCAACCACAGTACACTGAAGTGAACCCAAAAGCAGATGCCCTTCTAGTATGCAAGATATTTAATAAGAGAGGCACGTGTTCATGGCAAAAGGACAACAAGGTATGTAGCTTTATGGTACACGTGTAAATCTATCGGAAAGTAAACACTAGGACTTTGAAGAGGTTTAAGGCTTAGCCCCAAATATTCTTATCTTAATATCATGAAAGAAATGTGATGTGCTGAATTCACGTCATGACTTCCTCTACGCACTCTTCCATAAATTATTCTTACAAAGACTTGGGTATTCCTTTTACTACTTCTTGTTAATCGCGAATACTTTCATTATACATCTACACATTGCGTTGTAGGTATAAGAAGATTACAGTAGCCTAAACCGATAGTCATATTTTTAAAACTCTGATGTGTTACACTCACATGACTTTCCCTACTCTTGTACAATTTTTACAATCGCGTATTCCCCATATGCTTCATGTTAATCGAGATATCGAGATGTCAATCTTATTGCTAATTTTCTTGTAGATGCAAGGGGAACTGGTAGGCTTTAAACGAAAGTCAAATATTTTAAGAGCTGGTTGCTATGTGGAGTATTCCATTCTCTTTGAATTACCAGGACAAAAAAATGAATAACGAATTCCCATTTGAGAAAAAGTATAACTATTGGAAAATTTAAGGGAATAACAAGCAATATCTCAAAAATGGTTCACTCAACAAAAAAATGTATACGACATAAAGTATGTATTTTAACGGAATCTACATTTTTTTCTGTAGTAAAATTTTGTCTATCTCTTATGGGGTACCAGTTATGCAAAAGTCGTTCACAATGAAGAATACCTTTGAAGACATTCCCAGAAAATTCGAGATATGCATTTGATTGGTCATTAAAGTATCTTAAATATATGATATTTTAATCAAATCGTTAGAGCCATTTTTTAGAAAATTAAAATTTTCGAAAAATGTTCCATGTAAAGGGTAATCTGGGGTGGGGGGATTTTCTTGAAAACCTTCGTGTCACATCTCTGGAAGATACTGAACCTAAATACCAAGTATGGTGTTTATCCGACAGTTCGTTTCTGAGTTATGCTGTTCACAGACACACGGACATACAGACACACACACAGACATGTTTCCAAAAATACCTTTTTTTTTTGGATTCAGGAGGCCTCAAAACATTTATTTCCGGTGAAATCTCGGTATCGAATTTTTGGGTGGAATTCAATACTTCCCCTACTTACTATACGTAGTAGGGAAAGTAAAAAGTGGACTCCTAAGTGATGGCTTTTAAATTCCATGCTCCTTTCCACCTTAAAATTGATTAGCCTAACAGTGTTTAAACTACGAAGCCCGAGACTTTAAGTACTTACAACATTGTAAGTCGCCATTGAGGTTCGTCATCTTAAAACGAATTTGAGATTTCCGTTTGGTTTATCGGGAAGTAATGCGGTCAGTTGAGGAATTTAATATCGTGCCAGCATGCTGCCTGGTAGCTTATTTGGTTAGAGCAACTGGACCGAAACCGGAAGATCCGTTGTTCAAATCCCGGTTATCCATTGGATTTTTCAGTCTGATCCAGCCTTTCCAACTTTGTCCTACACACGGCTTTGAATGAAGAAACAGGTAATTACCCTTTATATGGAAATGTTTTCATTATTTTATATTTTGTAAAAAATGACTCAACGATGGCTCAATGTATATCTTTAATTGCATGGAAATAGCCTGTAAAGTGGTGTTCATTCTGAATTACTTTTGTATAATTGGTAAACCGTAAGAGCAACAGAAAGCATTACTAGACAAAAAATCTGATGTGTTACACTCACATGACTTTCTCTACTCTTGTACAAACTATTTTTACAAACGCTTATTCTCCATCAAATATTTTAACGCTGGTTGCTATGTGGCGCATTCCATTCTCTTTGCATGTCCAGGACATAAAAAAATGAATAACGAATTTGAGAAAAAGTATAAGTATTGGAAAATCTAAGGGAATAACAAGCAATATCTCGCAAACGGTTCACTCAACAAAAGAAATGTATATGACATAAATTGTGTATTTTAACGCGATCTACATTTTTTGTGTAGTAAAATTTTGCCTATCTCTTATGGTTTACCAATTATGAAAAAGTCGTTCATAATGAAGAATACTTTTGGAGACATTCCCAGAAAATTCGAGATATACATTTTAATTATCATGACAATATCTTAAACATATGATATTTTAATCAAAATCCTTAGAGCCGTTTTTGAGAAAATTAAAATTTTCGAAAAATGTTCCATGTAAAGGGTAGTCTGGGGTGGGGGGATTTTCTTGAAAACCATCGTGTCGCATCTCTGGAAGATACTGAACCTAAATACCAAGTTTGGTGTTTATCCGACTCTTCGTTTCTGAGTTATGCTGTTCACAGACACACAGACAGACACACAGACACACAGACAGACACACACACGGACATGTTTCCAAAAATGCTTTTTTTGGATTCAGTGAGTCTCAAAACATGTATTTCCGGTGAAATCTCGGTATCGAAATTTTGGGTGGAATGCAATACTTCCCCTACTTACTATACGTAGTAGAGAAAGTAAAAATGTACCTATACCTCGTTAATGCACACAATTTATATCAAATAAATTTTTATGGGCGTTTTTCGTTTCCAAGATATTTTTTGTTGTTGTTTTGAATTATCAAATAGATATTTCATATTTTTCCCGAATGCAAATTGTTATTAGTATTTTTATTTTTTGTGTTCATGCAAAGAGAAGGGAATTCCAAAGCCATCCCACCGCTTTTGAAAGGTTTTGAGTATCGCTTTAGCTTATTATAATGTGTTTATAACTTCATTGAAATGTATAAATGTAAAATGAGGATATATTAACCAGAAGTAGGTAAAAGAATAAGCTTTTGTTAGAACTGTTTGTATAAAGTGGGTAAAGAAAGTCATGTGAATGCAACAGATCAGTTATATTCGAAATTTTGAAGTTTACTGTTTATGAAGTATGGCTTTTAATTGTTTGTAAAAATACATTGCAATAAACATCAAAACTGTATACAGGTACAATTATATTATACTCTGTGTTACTACTGTGATACTGTAATTATTGACAGGAAGATATAAATAATTAAATAAAGAAATGATTATAACATAAATAAATAATTGCAATAAATAATTTCCGTATATTAAATCAAGGTTTAATTTAATAAGCTTGAGTTAAAAATATTTCTCCGGAAGGAAGAAGGTAATTAGCAAGTTTTCCTAAGAAAAGTTATTAGCAACAGCAAGGAGTGAACGCGCTAGGCATAAAGATTCCTAGAATGCAGTTTAGATATAAGTTCAGTACATTTGAATAGAGAAATGTGAATGAAATTCTAAGAATCAGACGAACCAAATCATAGCAACAAGGTAACAGACCACACGTAAAAGTTATAAGATAGGCTCCGATGAAGAAGGGATGTTGGTGTAGTAGTTCTAAAGTAGCCGGAGCTTCAGTTAAAAAATACGCGTGCAGTTCTAATCAGACATACATTCGTATGGGCATACATTCGTGGCTTAATCTGGTGATTACTCGTGTGTTATTTTAAGCGCTCAGTGACCTGTTTGGGTGAGTAAAATTTAGCGAACATTGCGAGGGGTTCGGCCGGTAAGCACTGTAGCGTCTCACGGCAAGTTACGCTTCTAGTTTCTTCTATTACAAAAACAGTTATTTCAAACCTTGAAGAAGAAGTTAGCAGGTATAATCATTTAATTGTTACAATTTCGAATGCTACAATTCAGAGTCAGTCTAAGTTCTTTATGTTTAAACAGTCTAGAACCCATCAACAGCTGAAGTATTAGATTACATTAAAGTTCTCATTCAATTTATACTGGTGTTGTCCTTTAACAGTATCCTCATGCATACCCTGAGAGAAAGTACTCATAGCTCTACCTTGGAGCAGCTGGCGCACGAGACAACAGAACGAGCTACCAGAGTAAGTATAGTAAACTGCCTCAAAATTGTCGCACCATCGCGCGAGCTTAAAAAATTCAAATAACGTAGTACGTTATCAACTTTAGGCAGGCGAGTCCAGCATTTAAGCACCCCTGAATGACAATTTAGATATTTTGCAAGACTGTGCAAATTATTTGTAGGTGTTATTAGTAAAAATTGTTTGATAAAAGCTACAATGTTTTCATATCGCGCTATAGTCTACGGGTTACAAACATAGGTTTATATATAGGAGCTAGTACGTTACAGAAGTATCGCCCACTCCCTTCCTGTTTAATCTGTTCAATATAGTGTTTTAAATTCAAGCACTCCGTTACTCTGTTGCCATATTTCGCCGCTTTTGCCAGGCTACCTAAACTGTAGAGCTAATGCTGTTGTAATATCAGCACCCGTGCCAGTTTTTGTCCCTTTACTGTATTTTATAGCAAACATAAGACTTGACACGAAACAAACCTACATATGCAAGTGGTTGAAATTAATTAAAAATATAAACCTGTTCCACCCTGGAGCAAATTTAATTTTTCTCCCGTTTACCGAGTGCCCGTATCACGTTGTGTGAATTGCATAGCGTACACACAGCACTATACGACTTTTGTGTGAACTAGTACATCCTTTTACCTTCCTGAAAAAAAGCTGCAGTTGCGGCCGTTTTTATTGAATCAGCCGTAATATTTACAATAGAAAGCGGATTTTGTAAAACTGAGCTTAATCTGATAAAGCTGCTGCAAATCAGGCTACAGTTGTTGACAAGTGGCATGGGAAATAAAGGGACAGAACTAATATAACGCTGTAGGTGTGGGACGCATATTGCGATTGCAGTTTTAGAACATGACTCTACGCAGGATAGCAAATGAAATGGGTTCAAGAGAAGTAAATAAAAGCAACAGTTATAAAAAGTGCGAGATGAAAATCAAACAATTTCCAGTCCAGAATGTGTAAACCTTAAATATCTACTTTCTCTATTACTTACCTGTAGTAAGCAAAAACAATATTATGTTACACCCAAAAATTTGATATAGAAATTTCATTATAAATACTCGTTTTGAGGTAACCGAATCTAAAAAACTGTGTATGCGTTCACGTGTCTTTGAACAGCATAACTCAAAAAGCACATTCGGTTAATATCAAACTTGGTGTTTAACTTCGAAACTATTTAAGGATGCGATGCAAAGATATTATGAAGCAGCGACTATTGCCCAAAGTTACCGGGAGGTGGGCGCCAGCAAGTCGGAGGTAAACAGAGATAAACAACGCTGTCGCACCCGCGTGAACACCAGAAGTTCTATCGGTAGATAATTATAACTTTCTGAAGTTTTATTTCACCCTACCTTCAGAAAGCTGCCGAAATAGTTCTGGAAAGTTCTACAGAAGATTTCATTGGCTATATAAGCGAGCGTTCTCGCAAGAGGAGTCAGTTGAATTGAGTCGGTCAGTTAGCTAGCGAGTACGCTTCCCCGAGCGAGTTAGTGACTGTTGTGACGAGCAGCAAATGCTACTGCGGACCGAGAAATTGTTTGTCTTCTGTTCGATTCCCCAGCGAAGCATTTGCTACGTCGTGCGTATTACATTACGCCGCTACGTCAAGAAGGAAAGTGAAGTTATGAGGAAATGGAACTAATTCACATTAGTGAAGTGCCAGTGTGAACTAAGTGAAGTCTAAGTGAAGGTGAACCAAATCAAAACAGTGAAGTGGCATTAAGAACTTAGAGAAGTGACAGTTGAAAAATTGGACACAGTCACAATCTTTATGAAAATCCTCTACCCCAAGTTACACTTTAGATGAAACATTTTGTTTTGTATTTTTTTCAAAAATAGCTCGACGAGTTTGAATAAAATGTCATAAGGTTAAAGACATTTGCATAACAGACAGAACGTATCCCTTGAATTTTCTGAGAATGCAATATGAAGTGCTCTTTACTCTGACTTTTCTATAACTGGTACACCATAAGAGATAGGTATAATCTTACCACACAAATGTAGACTTCGGTAAAGCCTAAAATTATGTCAAATAAATGCTTTGTGCGCTTTTTGCGATCCATGGTTGTTAAGAGAAGAGACAGTGAGAAATCAAGATATTCGATCTCATTTTGGGGAATTAAATATAGTAGGTGAAATGTGTAACTACCGGAAACAGTGAAAAGACCAAGAGTGTGCTATCATGTAGTCTCCTAAAGCAAGTCTTATTTTATAAACAAAGGGAATAAGGGATCTGGGCAGATCTTGAAGAAGATGGAGTGATCAACATATCTAACCATATGTATTAGTCTCGTAACAGGTGATTTTGGAATATGTGTTGAAATGGTAGAAAAATAAGAAGATAAATGTATTTTTTGTGGCGTTAACCATATCCGAAATATTCTTTTTTACTAACTTGAATTTTCAGATACTTACAGCTTTTGCTAGTGGCAAGCCGCTATACGTTTCTATCGTCGTTATGTAAACAGGATAGAATTTCAAATCAATCACATAGCGACACGCATTTTAAGAAGCTGATAATCGCTTTACCTACTGCAACATTCTTATACTTAATGTGAAATATATAAATGTTTAACTAAAGTTAAAGTCGATTAACAAGCAGTAATTAGAAGAGGAGGCTTTTATAAAATTAGTTTGTGGAATAATGAGTAGAGAAAGCCATGCAAATGCAACGTTAGATTTCTTTTCCTGGTGGTCACGCCAGGAATGTGGAATTTCAAAGCCACCATATAGTGAACTTCAACGAAACGTGTAAATGTGTAATGTATACTTATTAACTAAAAGTGTACTGAATGATAAGCTTTTGTAAGAATAGGTAGAATCAGGCTCAAAAAGTCAATACCACAGAGATTAAACCACGGATCTTAAGGTCTCCGACCGGTTGCTCTAACCACTGAGTTACCATGGCAACATTTTGGCACGACATTAAATTCCCCAACAGACTTGTATTTTTTCCGGTAAACCAAAAGAGATCTCAAATTAATTTTGAGATGACATAACCCAATGGCGACTTACAGTGTCGTAAGTATTTTGAGTCCCGAGGTTCATAGTTGAACCAACTATTAGGCCAATCAGGGGTGACTAAGTGTCCTTTCACGCAAGCCGTGTGTACAACAAGTTTGGAAACGTAGAACTTTGTCTGTGTAAAAAGCGCTAAAAGATCCCCAACGCCATAATTGAATTCTATCAGGAGTTCTTGGAGTTTCACAAAACACATCAAATTCGGGGGTATTGAGGGAGGTGGGATATTATGAAGACAGAATACACTGTAAAGTAAGAGCAGTGAAGAAATGGTTGAGGCTGATGCAGGGGGGATAACTCCATACTACGATCCAAATGTTACAAATACCTGTTAGAAAACCTGTCTCCTAAGTTTTGGGCAGCTGATTTGGAAAGGGGACGCACAATTTCTTTGGAAACACGAAGGTCACTTACCATGACAACTTAAAACAGCACACACTCAACAGTCCACAATCGCCTTTAAATACCAGTTATGAGGACTTTACCTCCTGTATACCGTGACAGTAACTTCTGGTTCAGTGGGATATCATGTCAGTTACAATGTCACTTTTGGGGATAACTGGACAAACATTCGATAGCATGATTTTTGTGTTCAGTCAATAGGGTTCGTAAAGCAAGATGAACATTGTTGATAGTAATATGAGATGTTTAACTGTTATTTCCTCTGCTATTCATTTGTTAGACAGATACAAGCATACAACACTCGTATATCTGTTAATTCAGTGAGTTTTTCTATGTTGTACACATAATCTTAAGGGGAATGTAATCGTGGGCTGCAGTAACGGTCGCTGATCTTTGATAGGTTCACTTTGTGCAATTTATGAATAACCAGATGTGCGTGTAGGTACAGTGGTGGTGGCAATCATTGTAATTACCTGAGTTTAGAAGTTGAACTTGAGGTTTCCAATTAGCACGAGTCGACTGTGCAACACACTCAGCACATGCTAGACACACCCCATATGCACAACCATTCTCTCTCGCCGTACAGGAACGTTTGTTTTAAGTGATGAAAAGGCAGGTAGTGTGTATAAAATCAGAATAAATTGTCACTTGATGAGGCATGTCCTATTGACTGAAACTAAATCTCCGCTTTCCTAAACCAAATATTTATTACTGTGCCGTTTTCGCCTCCCCCATAGTCGTGGCTCATGCAACCAGAACGTCACAATTCAGAGTGATGACGTCATTATAGCCAGAGGAATCCAACGTCTACAATTTCGACCAACATACTGTCAGTCGTGACGTAATCAATCTTTAACTCTTGGTGCTTTTCCAAATTGTTGTACGGGAGAAGTATTAACATTGCATTTCACGTAACTTTCTTGTATTCGTTACTTTGTCATACTCGTATATTCCTTAAATGCACATAGCAACTTTAAGCGTAGAAAGCAAGAACATATCACATTATATTTGAGCATATTCATTTGTTAAAAAAGTGTTAAAACAAGCTGAACTAATCATTGTAACTGAGATATCACTTTAAAATAAATTGTTATTCTATGAATATTACTCTCCGCCAATATCTCATCTATGACTACCTTCTATTTCCTGTAAACGTGATGTATTGTTATTATTATTATTATTATTATTATTATTATTATTATTATTATTATTATACTCTTTCCTTATCCCTACACTATACAGAATTATAACTTATTTCTATGGATCCATCTCCTTTAATTTTTAAAATATCTTTCTTCACATCACTGTAAATACTATTTACTTCAACTTCACCATTCAGGAACCTTTAAACCACTACGCGTTTCCCTTATCGCGGTTACAGAAGATGTGTAATTCATAATGTGGAGAAAAAATATATTAAATTAATAAACAATAAGCATTTGGACAATTCTTGCTGCTGTATTGATAGTATTTTCATGGATATGCTTTTAAGCTTAACCCTAGCAGATTAAAACTTTCAGATGCTTTGCTTTTACAACCATTTGGATTATACGCATCATCTCTACTAAATTACTAGTGGTAATTTATGACAAAAATGCTTAAAACGGCTGATTTTCGTTTCTTTTTCAATTCCTTTTTGAAGGACGACATTTCAGGGATTTTTGTAGAATAACGTTTCACTATGAGAGGTTCATAGTACGCCGAAGATTAAAATTCCTAGGTTTTTTTTTAAATAAAGTAATGCTAAACATGGACTTTGCATGTACACATTTGAATACCAGCAATTTACTGTATTTTTAAGACGACATTCCTTAATGTCTTGTTGCCGTTGTACGTCATAAAAGTCATAGTAGTATCTTTTGAACAAAACTTTTTTGTGTTCTGTTGCCCTACCTTAATTAGAATTAGTTCTACTTACGTTGTATTTTATGGAAGCGATTTACAAAGCTGCTCATTAAAAGATCAACTACCCTACTAGACAGTTACATCCCATATGAACAATTCAGGTTCAGGAAAAGTCGATCAAGAATCCAAACAGTGGCATGCCTTCAGGATGATATTGTGGAAGATCTTAGGGAAAATACACGTGATATTCGTCAATTGTTGGAAAGTGTGAACAGAGCAAAACTCATGAAAGAAATTCAGCACCTTATATGGGACGAGAACTAATAACAATATTCATAATAAAGGATATATTGGCAGGAAATACATTATATATAGATGACTTTACCACCGTCTCAGATGCAATAGTTCAAACGACAGTTCTCAAGGAGACCTTTCAAGCTATCTTCTATTCAACACAACAACCTATGACACAAGCTGTAGAAGCTGATGACATGGCAAGGACATCCACATCGACGACATCACTAAATAATGCATTGGATCAGATGGCAGTAATTATGTATGGTCTTCATAACATCTGATTAAAGTTAACAGTATCTAATCTGACAGGCACTGAAAAATATAGACAAGCTTTCTCGTGATCATTATGCTTGTTAAAATGTATGTCTTTACGCCTAGCCTATGAACTAAACAGAGAAGCTCGATTCCTATAAGTTCTACCCTTACATTTATTACTACCAACCACACCGGTGTGCGACAGAGTACTCCTAGAACATAAGAGGAAACATTTTGAATGATTTCTGTACCACTGGCGGAAGATTGGAAGGGAGCTGGCTAAGAAATGTGGCACATATTGATCAGATTCGAAGTGCACGGATTTCACTATAAGATTTGCAATAACAAGCTTTTCCATTAGCCAGGGCTGAAGTGAATGTGTTCACCGTCCGGAATATACCATGGCGAGTGCAAAAACAGACTAGAATAATATGTTGTTGTACAGAGAATGAATTCTAACGTTACCCAATGTAGGCTCTTATTATTATATGGTAACGACTGCTCTAAAATTGTCGTCTTTGGATTAAGCAGTAGAATAAAATTTAATTTTGAGATACATCTACATTCATTTGTCTTTTGAAAGAGATGCTCCTAGTGAACGAACTTCATTAGCATTGACGTGTTTCAGAAATAGAAGGCATAAATTCAGATATGCATTCCCCATATATAGACAATAAAAAGTGCATTACAACATGTGTTCGAAAATACTTCGTTTCTGAGTTATGGCCTTTAAAACAGCGAACCGGAACGTTTTTCTTCCCGCAGGTAGTTGCCAGGACAGAAGATATTAACAGGCTATTCTGACAGTTCATTCCAAGGCGAAGGGTACATTGAGTGTTGTGTTTGGCATTCGACTGAGCGACATGTACTCAAATCAGGAACAAGCAGAAATGCACTTCATGTACAGTAAGACGACAGCAATGCTGGCTCGTCGTTTGTGCCAAGAGAAGTACTATTCACAGCGAAGATGTCCAGCCCCGTCTGTGCGCTCATGGAAAGTTTACATCTCCTGGTTTGGAGAGGGGACGACTAAGATACACAATTCTAGATGTAGAGGAGAAGATTTTGCATTTCTATCAGTACATGAAGGTTAGCGTTGCAAGTGAACGTTCCGCATATGACTGTCTGTAGACTGTTGAGAGAGAGCAACAGTTTTATCCTTATCATTTGCTACATGTACAGACCCTGTCACCTGAAGGTTAATCTGCTCGATTGATGTTCTACCAGTGATATGTACAGCTGTGCTACATATACGAACTATCCTGACTTAGTATGAAGCAGAGTTCACACGAGATGGCATTACAAATTTCCACAATCAGCATATGAAAGCCCACATGGAATCGTTCCATCTCATCACCAACTGCGGTTCATTCTCAACATGTGAGCCAGTATCATTGGTGATCGGCTAGTTGAACAACGTGTACTTGTAAACAGACTTACGGGGCAGGCGTACACAAACTTCCTAGAAAACACCACACCTCATGTATATGAAGTGAGCAGTGATCAACAAGCTAACTTCTTGCATGATAGCACTCCTGCACACTTCAGTCGTACCTTTCGCCGGTATTTGAATCGAAGGTTTTCTGATCGATGGATAGGTAGAGGTGGCTCAAATGCTTGGCCACCACGTTCACCAGATTTGAATCCTGTCGATTTCCATTTGTGGAGCCATTAAAAGCGTTGGTGTCTGACATGGAATCCCTTTAGAATGAAATTGTGGCAAGTTGTGTGGAAATACGCAATACTCATGGAATTTCGAGTGGTGTTACGGCCATGAGAGGCCTATATTCAAGCAGGAGGTGGACGCTTTGAGCATCTAAAGTTACCTGCGATAAGAAATACGTTCCGCTGAATATCATCGTTTTGAAGGCCATAACTCAGAAACCAAGCAGTTCCGGACAAATGTTCTAATGACTTTTTATTGTCTACATATGGGGAATAATTACCTGAAATTATGCCCTCTATTTTTGAAACACCCTGCGTAATTTGTTTCATTGCACATAAGGTTTAAGCTTATAGGCTGATAGGGGTGGGATTGCATGCCTAGGCATACATGTTTCCGAGTTTTATGTATATATGCGTATACATTAACTGTGCAAATTATTAAATTTTGAGTGTATGAAAACTAATATTTTTGCGCATAACTGTTTAACCAGCATCAATTGAATGCAAACAAGTGGGCAAGCGTATTGCAGGTGGAATATATATCCAAACACTACATATAATGCGGGCGATTTGCATGTTTACTCAAAACTTTGGCGCAGGATGGATTTACTGATGAAGTCATATTGCTCTTATACTCTTCTCTCACAATATAGTGCTGATTGTATTTCAATAAAAATATTACTAGTTTTAGCGAAATCCCAAAATAAAAATATGGTTATACTTGGGACTGGCCACAACGAACCCATACAGAATTGATCGCAAGTGCTATGATAGTAACCAATATTGTAGATCAATTAAGCATGAATGTCTGTTTGGGACATTTCATCCATCTACTCATAGTTATCTCTTATGGTTTAACATGTTTAAACATTTCTATAAAATGAATAATAATTTATAAAGAAGTGGTATTTACAGACTTTTCGCAGAAAGTCCAAGATATACGTTTATTAGAAAACGTATGTTATTTTAATCGAAATCGTTAGTTTTTGAGAAAATAAAAACTAACGATATATATGTATATTCTAAGTAAAGTGTAGTTTGGGGTGGTATTTTCGGAAGTTGCTCAACATGATACCAATTTGCTATCTTCTCAACTTTTACGTTCTTCATTTGAAGAAGGTTGAATTGTTATATGCCCCACTTTTGGGCGCCAACTTGAAGATGGTTCTTTTATTAGCTCCGCGTTTTGCGCCAATTTGAAGAATATGGTTTGCTAAGCTCCACGTATGGAAGGAGTTGTATTATACTTCAACTGTTGGGGAACCGAACTTATAGTAGTTGCAATCGCACGTATGTTAAACAGCTTCCGGTAGCCGTCGCCCCAAATGTACTTTCAGGTGGCTTTGCCCCAAATTTAAAAAAAAATATTTAACTTTGTAATTTGACTGTATCTTTAGATATTATATTTATGTTTGCCTCGGCTGCGTCAGTATTATTGTTAGAGGCATGGAAGTCTTGGCAGGGCATGATGCGACAAGAATGTAGGCTTACACAAATTTTTAAGTTTTTAATTCAATCCTTTTTATTAATCCTAGACACAAATTAAATAGCACTTCACTGATATCGAGAGCTGTGAGATTCTTTTTTATTAAATTAATTACCTTTTTTTAACACGTAAACTTATTTTTCGTCTCACACGAATACGTATTATATTTCTCTAGAGGACGCATCTTGCATCCGGTTACTATCACGGTCTGCAGGCAACTGAATAGATTTCAACCGTCTAAACTTGTAAATCTCTGTATTTCAAGTCTCTGATTGGCTAATCCTAGTCCAATAGAATACCTTCATTTAACTAAAGCTTTTTCTGGCTGTTGATTGGCTATTTTTCAACTGTCTCAAATTTACATTATTGCTGCTCTAATAATGACTAGTAGCCTTTATACTCTCAAACTCATTATTGTCTCAACGTTACCTCATTGTTACCTCATTTTTAGCAACCTTTAACTTATTTTTCTCACAGCTCATACATTATTAAATTACGTAATGCATTCACATAACATTATTGAACATGTTTACACTAATATAAGCATATGCAATGACTGTTACATACATTTTACAAATTATAACATACATATTGCTTCAAGGCGGGCTGTTATTGAATGTACATATTATACAATTTAATTGAAATTATTCAAGTGTTAAAAATACTGTCTCACAGTTATTCTAATAACAGGATACATACCAATTTTTTCTCTAAAAATGCCTCATCTCCTTATTTTTGGATTTGGTGCTCCAAATTTTCGAAATATCCATATTGTCGCGGTATCGTCGTGTTTTCTTAATTGCTGAGCGCCTGTTATTGTTTTACTATTTTGAATTTCGGGTTCTCTGTCCTCCGGCTAGCTATTATTACCCAGTCGAGCAAATCTCTTAAACAGGGTGTGTAAACAGAAAGGAGTTGTTACTAAAAGATAACACTGATAAAGGAATTTGTTTTTACATTTTTATTACTGTGACACATCCTTAAATTCACATATTTACTCTTGATACACGCCCGACTGAAACTGTTGTATTTTCGAAAGTAACTATAATCACTTATTTGCCGCACATTATTAATTCGCGTATTTCACATCTTTTAACTAACTTTACGACGCGAGAGATTCTGTAGAATTGCGCGACGTGTAACCCGTGGATGATTTTGTTGAACTGAGCGACGTGTAACGCTTGAATGATTCTATTAAACTGAGCGACGTTTGCCTTGTGAATGATTCTGTAGAACTGCGCGTTACCCGTCTCTGGCTCGGAATTTATACTCCCTCACCCCGATATGCCTAAAGATTATAATCGAGCTGCTATTGGTTAATAAAACGCGCCAACATTAGCGTCTATTTTTATTTCCAATCAAAATTACGAACACATATGCTCTAGCGAAGATATTCCCTCCATTTCTAAAGAAAAGCGCGCTACTCTGAAGTCATTTGTTTGTCTCTTATAATTGATAAATAACTCACTCCCTCACTCATTGTTAATCGCTCCTATTGTCAGTTTCAGTGGGGCCGTGTAAAATTATTTCCTAACAATGCTTATAATTAACAAACATCTCAAATCATTGTCATACAATAATGCTAATTTACACCTCAATCACTCTGGCATTCACAGTGTTGTGATATAAAATACTGCCTCAATATATAATTTTCGAGTAAATTACAATAATTACTCTACGTACTATAGATATTGTGATAGGGAGAGTAAAGAGGGTGACAGATTAAAATAAGAGAAAATTCTGATGTGTTGCACTCACATGACTTTGTCTACTGCTGTACAAACTATTTTTACAAACGCTTATTCCCCATCTTCTTTATGTTAATCGAGATATCGAGATGCTAATCTTACTGCTAATTTTCTTGTAGGTGCAAGGGGAGTATGGTAGGCTTTAAGCGATAGTCAAATATTTTAAGTTTGCTATGTGGAGTAAATCATTCTCTTTGCATGTCCAGGACATAAAGAAAGAATAAGAAATTCACATTTGAAAAAACGGAATTGGAAAATTCAAACAAATAGCAAGGAATATCTGGAAATGGTTCACTCCACAAAAAAGCGTATATGACATAAACTGTTGTTTTAACGAAATCTACATTTTTGTGTAGTAAAATTTAGTCTAATGCTTACGGCTTTCCAGTTATGCAAACGTCATTCAGAAGGAAGAGGAAATTAACGATATCCATTTCATTTTCCATAGAAATATCTTAAAAATATGACATTTTAATCAAAATCATTAGAGCCATTTTTGAGAAATACAGTTTTTTCGAAAAATGTTTCATGTAAAGGATAGTCTGGTGTGGGGGGATCTTCTTGAAAATCTTTGAGTCGCATTTTTGAAATGTTGAACCTAAATACCAAGTTTGGTATTTCTCCGACTTTTCGTTTTTTAGTTATGATGTTCACAGGCACACACAGATGAAGATTTTTCTAAAATGTTTTTTTTATTCAGGGAATCTCAAAACATGTATTTCCGGTGAAATCTCGGTAGCGAATTTTTGGGTGGAATGTATTACTTCCCTTACTTACTATATATAGTAGAGAAAGTAAAAAGTGAAGGAAAAGATTATGGTCCGCTTTAATATATTTAGCATTGCTCTAAATCATAAATCAGTTAAATAAAACCACTGCAGATATAACATGTATTCTTATTTCGGTAGCAGAGGTTGGCAGTGATAGACCTGAACCCTTAAGTAAGGACTAGGTGCCATGGAAACAGGATATTGTGAAGCAGTAGAGAGTTTATGCAAATGCCCCCATATGGTGCCAAAGGCCGCTCTAAAATTGTTTTCCAACTTGGGACGGGTTTGCATTATTAAGATTCAGCCTGCTATACTGCAAGAAGAGCAGCACTTTAGAGAGATAAATCGTTATATAAAGAATGAAATGTCATACAACTCCAGAATTATCACTTATTCCCATGATATTGATTGTGTTGCCGTAATTATTGACGGGGAGGTATAAATAATTAGATGAAGAAATAATAGAAAGATAGAGAAGTAATTGCTATAAACAATTTCCGTATATTAAATCCATGTTTAATATAATAAAACTGAATTGAAAGGTTTGTCCGGAGAAAAAGGTCATTAGTGGGTTATGTTAAGGAAAGTCATTAGTAACAGCCGAGTGGCGAACGTGTTAGCGTCCTGGAATGCAGTTGGAGCTGAGTTCAGTACGTTTGCAAAGTCGCGTAGGAATTCTATAAATTAGAAAGGGAATGAAATTCCGCATAGTAACAGTGTCAGCTACCCATACGTAGAGTTTTAAGATTGGACGCATAAGCAGGAACGTTGGTAGGGGTAGCGATAGGCCGGTGGATCTTAAGGTAAGAAAAGATCCTGCATTTTAAAATTATAATTACTTAATCTGACTCACTTACCATTTCATGTGACGTACTCGTGTGACGACCCTTGTGATTACTCTTGTTTCGTTTTTAAGTTGAGGTGTCCCAGTGACGCGTTTGAGATACAAAAATTTAGCGGCTGTTGTGAGGGATCTTTTCGAGTAAGATTTCTGCAACTCACGCTTCGCATAATAATAATATTTAATTCTTCAATTTAACATTCGGCGACTCCATTCAAACAGAATATCTGAATCAACTTTAAAATTTATCAGCTAATTAAACTGGTGTTATCCTTTCACACAACACTCACGCATACCTTGGTACAAAAAACTCATAGCTATACCACGGAAGCAGCTAGCAGACGAACTAGGAGATGACGGCATCGTAGAACTCAACAAGGCAGACAAAATTACACGTTGTCTAAACTGATGCAACTTCATCATAACAGAATCAAAATTGTCGCACCACGAACTGCTTTAGTTGGCGAAATTTTACCGAGTACTACTTTTAGCAGAGAAAAAATATATATGCATATGTATGTATATTGTTTATATACTGTGTAAGTAAGCTATTAGTTTTTTTTAATTTTGCTAGCCACTAAATAACTTTATATTAAATACCGCGAAGTATAGACCGAGCAAGGTGGCGCCACGGTAATGTGTGATACTCGCATTCGGGAGGTCCCGGGTTCAATCCTCGGCGACCGGTCATTCCGACCTATGGGTTTTCGTGGTTTCCCCGGGTCGGCGAATGCTGGATAACAACTTTCCTGTCCCTCTATTCCTGTACCCATCATCTTCATTGCCATGTGTTTTAGGGCTGTAAGACCAGGTGAAGATGTACGCGGGATGCAGCTGGCGGTAGATGTACTCTCTGTAGAGGTTTCTTCCATGGCGTCGATCGGGACTTCCCAGTGGGGATCCACATCCGAAGTGGGCACACCAGTGGGGACCGACAGGGCTTAGGGGATCGTGTGTGATGCCGGATGGCGTCTGATGCGTGTTCTATCTAAAGCTTTAGGGACCTCGTCCAAACTTGCGTCCGTCGTCATCCGGCATCTGTATCAGGTTGCCCTTCGGGTCCCTCCCCTCAGCCTTCCCTCCTAGGGTCACGTTAGAAGCAAAACAGGCCTCTACAGCCTACCCGTGTGCTCTGCCTCGGTTCCGAGCCCCTTCGTAATATGTATCTTTACCTTACCGCTAAGAAATTAGTAAGCATTTTCTATGTAAGAGGGACGTTCTAAAACCCCTCGATCCGACATCAACTGAGGTTGAAAAAGTGCTATGATAGCTATAGGTATCACCCTTTTAATGGCATGCAGTAAAGTTGCAGATACCTAAGTATGTCCACTTGCCTGTAACGATTGCGTCAACATAACCTGTGTTAACATTCTCTACAAAAATTGATAAAACTAAAATGCCCAAACAGATGCACGAAAGTTAGATTCGTTTTCGATGGTTAAAAAGTGGGTCGTTAAATTTAAGCGTGGTCGTACTTCCATTCATAATAATGAAAGCTCAGGACATCCTAAAACCACTACGACCGACAAGATTGTGAGAAAAATTCACAAAGCCGTACTCGCTGGTTATCGACTGAAACTACCCAAATTGGCTGATTACTGCATAAACCTCCAAAGCTCATGTTCACTACAGTTTATACGAATTTTGGGTACGATAAAGCTTTCCGCTCGCTGTGTGCCACAATAGACCAAAAATTAATTCGAATGAACTCTTCTTAAGAGCCCTTAGGCTTACTTAAACGCAATGAAGTTTCTTTGACTTTTCATTACCGTAGATGAAACTTGAATGCATCGATACACGCCAGAGACGAAGGAGCAGTCCAAAATTTGGGCGGCAACAGGAGAAAGTGCACCAACGAATGAAAAAAGGTCCCATCTGCAGGGAAAACCATGGCTGCGGGTTTACAGGATTCTCATTTGGTACTCATAGATTATCTGAAGGGAGTATTATGCTTCGCTACTGCACCAGTATAAGTGTGTTATTCAGGCTAAACGTCCACAACTTTACAAAAACAAAGTCTGCTTTGATCACAAATGCGCCTTCACATACGTCTGGGATTGTTGCTGTATTCCTTTATTTCCTTCAAGTACCTCTGCATCTGCCATATTCGGCTCCCAATGATTTCTTTCTATTCTCAGGTCTGAAGAAATAACTGAATGGACGAAGATACACTTTAAATGACGAGATTGCAGCTGGAATAGATCCTTATTTTGCACATTTGGATAAATAGTATATTGCTGAAAACACTAAAATGTTTTTTGTTGGTAATTTGTTGGACTAAATGTTAAAAAAGACACACACACACACATTTCTCTTGCATCTTATGTTTTCTTGGTCAGGAGTAGAAAATTGCATTACACAGTAGAATAACTAGCTATATAGGCTGTAAATGATGAAGGAGAATAAAATGACACAGATAATAAAGGACATCTATTAAGATTGAAGTTCTTATGCAAATATCCTTTTGACACGAATAAGCTCGATTCACTAAAAGTCGATGTTAATTATTTAGATAATGGCCGGATGCCCTGGTTAAGCATGTGTCATTTAAAGATATAAACCTGTCGTTCTTCTTCTGCAGTGTTTTATGGGAAAAATAAATGGTGACAATGATAATTTCGGGTTAATTTTGCTAACTTTAACCATAAGTCCCTTGTCTAAACTACCGCTATGCTATACCTCTATAAGCTCATCCAATATGTGTGCAGTCTTTTGGGTGAGCTGTAGAAAAACATTTAGAATACATTCAGATGTTTAATTTATGCCGTAATACATTATTCTATTCTTAATTTTTTCAACATAATAGTTTGTTTTGTGTTTGCTGTTTCCCAGCTTGAATTTTACTTCGATTATTGAACTTCAACTCAAGATATTCCAAAAGCATGTTACCGTTGCTATCTTGCTTGATGTGTGTATGGGTTTGAGATACGTTATAAAAAGGAAAGCAAATATTTCGAATTAGAAGACCTACTGTGGTTAGAAAGTCGATTTCAAAGTGAAGCTTTCTCAGGGGATACTGATTTCAGCGAGAACAAAGAACATTATATTTTCGATTTGATGCATAATCAATGAATGTTTGGTTTGAAGAAAATACTTGGATGATAAAATTGTTTCCATTACAATAACTCATCCTTTTATTTCTTAAGCATACTTGTCCACAATTTCAGATAAATTAAACAATTTTAAATGTACGGCAAATTGTTATCAGATTCTACATTATATTCAGCAACTTAGAAAAAAAACACTTGGGAGGGATAACTCATCTGGCCATGTATTCCCCCCTCTAACTGCCTTTGGAATGCATGCCTCGAGTCGCAGCTTAATCCCACACGTCATAATTTCGCCTAGCCCGTGTTTTGTTTTATTTTATTCTCACAAAATCGTTTATCATTTAATCACGCCATTGTTGTAACTATCCAGGTACGAGGCAGGAGTAAAGACACAAGACCATTGCAATAAACATTCTGTGTTTGTAGATTGCTGTGACAGGCCACGCAAAGAGCAAAGTGCAGCGGGTGTGAAAACAAATGCTTGCATATAACTAGCGATAGCATTTCACATACATAAGGTATATCATGTGATATCTTCTAAAAGTTAATTCACGCTTTTTAGGGTATTTCGTATCATTCAATCCCCAATCTCTTAAAGGAAAAAAGTTCCTCGCTGATTGATTTTCATAATACAAATTATTTAAATTGCAGTTTTACAAAGAAAACTAGTGGCTTTATTTTATTATTTTTACAGGGAGACCAATCACACATCATTATCATCCCGAAATTGCGCACTTAAATATACCTCTTACAAAACTGGAATAAGGATTTTAGTTTTGAGTTATCACGTGTAAACAAGAATCTATTAAGCTTTTCTACACTATAAAATTGCTATGTTCACAACAGTAACGTGACAGTTGTTTACCGTGTATCCGGCCCACTTCCTTTTTAATAGACTTTATTGGATAACTCGGTAGTTAAAGGCAAAATACAAGCAGAGTGTGAGCGATTTATCCCTCCCGAATACTCGCGTAGTACGTAGAACCAGGGATTTTTACCAAGTTCTTATATTATAGTTTTCCAAGTTTCTTTGTATATTTTTTTACTGTTTTGAAGAATTGCTCCATTCGAACAATTATTTACTGTTTGAAAAACTGTTTCATAATGAAATTTCTTAATAATAAATTAAATGTTTTCATTACATAAATATTAAGTGTATATTACTAAAATATATTTTATCCTGTAATTTATAAGTAGGTATATAAAATGTCATTCATTTATACCGAAAAAGTACATCGTGGGAGCAATTGGAATATGAGAATATACCGACAAATGAAAACCTTTTTTTTCGAGTGGAAGGTAAATACATTACTCCAGGGAAGCTGGGAGTCACAATCGGAAAATGGTGCTACCCACTGGAGAGGACGGGGGAGATTTTCTGCGATTTTATTCGTGTTTTCTGCTCCTCTGTCCCTAATTAATTGAAGATTCTTAAGTTACTTCACTTTAATGTAAACAAACCTTATCGTATTTACTACAACTCTTCTAGGAAGTTAAGTTTATAAACTGGCATTCGACCTACTATATAATATCTTTTACACGTTCGTGCAGCTATAAAAACTAAATAGAACTAAAATTAAAGATTTGTAGTGAATAATAATACCAAAAATCCATTTCAGAACTTTGGCAATTGTTTGCCTTTTTTCACATATTTAGGACTGCTACTGAACATTCCTTCATATTCAACGCCAACGTCTTCGCCTATAAAATAAATGTTAAGTGCAAACGGCGGCACCGCGTATTTTCTGGGCGTATACTCTGTCAGCAGGAAGTAAATGTGTGACAGTTCCCATAAAACGCCGAGGCTGTAGCAGGTGTATTCGGGAACCCTAGGATAAACAGTGCGCTCTCTTTGCACACTGGCAGATTTATTGCAACAAATGAATCCGCTGTTGATTCTTCTCGTGACCTCACTTCAGAGTTTTAGCACCACCTCGTGCTCCTATAGAGAGGGCAGTAATTGATGGTGGTTGTGTTGCAAAATTGTGAAGTGATTTGTAGTGTTAAAGCCCGTTCTTACTGCCAACGGCACCACAGGCGGTGGACACTGGTCAGAAGTAAATTGAAATGACTTTTGGGAAGCAAAATTGCAGTCCGAGCAAGGTGGCTCCGCAGTAAAATGTGAGGCTGACATTCCGGAGGTCCCGGGTTCGATTCCAGGTGATCGTCCACTCTGACCATGGGTTTTTCTTGGTTTCCCCGGGTCGGTAGGTGAATTCTGCGGTGGTTTTTCATCTACCGCGATTTCCTTTCTATAATTTTCCTTACATTCCGTTTCATTCTTATTTTTCAGGTGAGCTTCTAGGTTTCGTGGCGTATGAAGATGCCGGACAGATGGCGCGAATGCATGGTTAAGGGAAAGAGCATTCTACGTGGACGTGGACACTAGAGGGCTCCTTGGTCGACGGGTCGCTCACCGCTCTCTCTAGGCAGCTCCAGCAATGGACGGGTCTTCGAGCCTGGAATTGTTAGAGACCTCCGCGCGTCTCTATTGCCGTCTACCTGCTGCCTGTAGCCTGATGTGGTTCCCCACTTCATCCTTTCCCCCTGGCGTGGTAGCTACAATGCATCAATGCACATTTAAGTAGTGAGGTGCCCCCCTCCGTTGTATAACCATAACCCTAAGGATATCTGGGAAGGAAACTTATCAGAACCAAATTTAGCTATCGCTCCGTATTTGCAGTTATGAGGACCGAGGAAAACGTGGAAAAACATCCCAGTCAGATATAATGGTTCTGTCTGGATTTGAACTGCAGACCTTCCGCTCACAAGTCCGTGCTTTAACGAGCAGGGCTACCCTTGTTGGTGTGTGTGTGTGTGTGTGTATTTTATGGTATTGCTATTATTTGGATTACTCTGACACATTTTCCTAAATCTTAAGACAAAATCACTGGTTAAATTCTTATTTACATTTCATTAATTTATAAAGACTTCTACTGCACATTAAAGTTATAAACAGAGTATTGTTGGGTAAAGATTTTGAAGACTTTCAGTAAAAATTTAGAGTAGAATCACATTGCACGTTCACTTTCTACATACACCATGTGACCAAAAGTATCCGAACACCCCCCCAAAACATACGTTTTTCATCTTAGTGCATTGTGCTACCACCTACTGCTGGTACTCATTATCCGCGACCTCACTAGACATCGTGAAACAGCAGAATGGGACGCTCCGTGGAACTCACGGACTTCGAACGTGGTCAGGAGATTGGGTGTCACTTGTGTCAGAAGTCTGTACGCGAGATTTTCGCACTCCTAAACATCCCTAGGTCCACTGTTTCTGATGTGATAGTGAAGTGGAAACATGAAGGGACATGTACAGCACAAAAGCGTACAGACCGACCTCGTCTGTTGACTGACAGAGACCGCCCACATTTGAAGAGGTTCGTAAAGAGTAATAGGCCGACATCTATCCAGACCATCACACAGGAATTCCAAACTGCATCAGCATTCACTCCAAGTACTATGTCAGTTAGGCGTGAGGTGAGAAACCTTGGATTACATGGTCGAGCGGCTGCTTATAAGCCACACTTCACGCAGGAAAATGCCAAACGACGCCTCGCTTGGTGAATGGAACGTTAACATTGAACACTGGCAAAACGTTGTGTGGAGTGACGAATCACGGTACACAATGTGGCGATCCGATGGCAGGGTGTGAGTAGGGCGAATGCCCGGTGAACGTCATCTGCCAGCATGTGTAGTGCCAACAGTGAAATTCTGAGGTGGTGGTGTTATGGTTTGGTCGTGTTTTTCCTGGAGGGGGCTTGCACCCCTTGTTGTTTTGCGTGGCACGATCACAGCGCAGACCTAAATTGATATTTTAAGCACCTTCTTGCTTCCCACTATTGAAGAGCAATTCGGGGATGGCGATTGCATCTTTCAACACGATCGAGCACCTGTTCATACTGCACGGGCTGTGGCGGAGTGGTTACACGACAATAACATCCCTGTAATTGACTGGCCAGCACAGAGTCCTGACTTGAATCCTATAGAACACTTTTGGGATGTTTTGGAACGCCGACTTCGTGCCAGGCCTCACCGACCTACATCGATACCTCTCCTCAGTTCCGCACTCCGTGAAGAATGGGCTGCACTTCCTCAAGAAACCTTTCAGCATCTGATTGAAAGTATGCCTGCGAGAGTGAACGCTATCAACAAGGCTGAGGGTGGGCCAACACCATATTGACTTCCAGCATTACCTATGGAGAGCGCCACGAACTTGTAGGTGATTTTCAGCCAGGTGTCTGGATACTTTTGATCAGTAGTTTATCTAAGGCTCTGCAGTTATATTTAAATTAATAGCATTACGTAAAGGCAATACATTTCTCCTTTTTGTCCTCTCATTTTCTCACCACCCCCCCTCTCTCCCCCCTGTTCCCTAAGTCTCTCTCTGACACTCTTTCTCTTCCATGTCATCCTTTCTTTCTAATTCTCTTTCTTTCTCCTTCCCTTGCTTTTCAATATGTCACTATCTTCCCCTCCATTCCCCTCACTTCTCTTTTCCTCTGTTAGATACAAAGGACGCTTTAAATACCGGTAATAAAATGCTTTTTCTGATGTGTAAAATAAAATTAAAGCATTTTTTTATATTCATTTATTAGTTAAGGCTTTAACAGTACACAAACTTCTGGCCAGTTCCTTTTATTTGTTATGCGATCGGAACTATATTTTCTTGTAGAAATGAATTTATGTATACAAATAATGGTTGGGTAGCATTAGTGTACCTAAGTAGTCATCCTATGGAAATTTTGTAAGTAGCAAAAAGTATCAGAAACACATTATTTATAATATTTATGCAATACTTTGCAAAAAAATAATAATTGTAACCGAGATTTCTCGATTTTTTGTATTATTCTGCGCACTGTTATTAGTCCTTCTGCTTTATACGTGAAACCCAGTATACTAAGTTGGATATCACTATGTTTAGCCATTCACACAAATACACACACATATGTAAAAAAAATCTCATGTTTTGCACTCACATGACTTTCTCTACCCTTGTACATGTTTGTATTTGTCTACCTTTGTTTGTATTTTTACAAACGCTTATTCTCCATCTACGTTATGTTAATGAGATAAACATTTGCAGAAATTACCTAATTGCTAATGTTCTTGTTGGTGCAAGGGGTATATGGTAGGCTTTAAGCGATAGTCGACTCTTTTAAGAGCTGATTGCAATATATGTCCAGGACAAAAAAAAAACGAATAACGAATTCCCATTTGACAAAAAATACTGGATAATCAAACAAATAATAGGAATATCTCGAATATGGTTCACTCTACCAAAAACGTATATGACATAAATTGTATGTTTTAACAAGCTTTAAATTTTTTGTGTAGAAAAATTTTGTATATCTCTTATGGTTTACCAGTTATACAAGCGTCATTCAGAAAGAGGAGGACTTTTGGGGACATTCCCAGAAAATTCAAGATATGCATTTTATTTGTCAAGTAAATATCTTTAATATAGATATTTTAATCAAAATTGTTACAGCCAGTTTTTAGAAAATCAAAATTTTCAAAAAATGTTCCATCTAAAAGGTAGTTTGAGGTGGGGATGTTTTCTTCAAAATATTCGTGTCTCATCTTTGTAAGTTGCCGAACCTAAATACCAAGTTTTTGAGTTTTGCTGTTCACAGACACACATACACACGGACCATTTTCTAAAAAGCTTTTTTTTGATTCAGGGGCCTCAAAATCTGTATTTCAAGTAACATCCTGGTATTGAATTTTTGGGTGGAATCCAATACCACCTCTACTTAGTAGTACAGAAAGTTAAAATACGATTTTTAGCTTTGAGGTCCTAATATACTGTAAGTATCGATTATTCGTTCAAAATCGAAACTTTCCGGAAGGTTGCTTGCGGCTGTATCTGTATTGTATTATAGTTTCATTACTTTCACTGTCTCTTGCAGAGATTTTTAACTTCCATTCTAAAAAAGCACATTTATATTTTTCAGTCTCCGCTACTTCTGGTTAAAGGTGATGTCTCAGATGCATTGACCGGACTGCGTCTTTTAAATATTTCATATCAGTCCTGATATCATGATAACTATGATGAAGCTCATAAAGAAATCTTGAATGAGGTACAAGATTAGATTAAATTATTTATGACGGGGGGAAATTGGATATTTATCGACCCCCCGCACGTCAGCCTAAAAAATACGGTGTTTTAGTGGGATGTTTTAATTAGATTAAGTTGTTGACTAAATAAAACAAAATAAACGTACCAAATACAAATAGGAGAAATAACGACATTTACTGGATGTGCCCGTTTCACCGTGTTTTCAGATACAGGTCTGAGTATGTCTGCGTCAATATTCTTTATTTTGGCTGTGATGTTTGTCCGGAGATCCTGATCGTGGTCTGTTTCAGTAGACTCTTTCCTTGAGATGGCCTCAAAAAAATAAAAAAATCTGCTGACGTCAGGTCTAGTGATCTTGTAGGCCACAAACCTTTAGAAATAGCACGGTTCTCGAAAAAGCTGCTGATGAATGCCATGTATTCATTAGAGGTGTGTCATGTGGCGCCATCCTTTGAAAATATCCGTGCTTAAGTTCGATGTCGTCTAGCTGCTCCCCGAATTCCGTGAAAATGTTCTTATACATATCCGTATTTACAGTTTTGTCAAAGAAAATTGGTCCAATGAGCTGTGACCGGATATTGCTAATCACACTCCAATCTTTTCTGGATGAAGTAATGTCTCATGGTACACATGAGAATTTTCTGATGCCCATAAGCTTGTGTTTTGGGAATTTACGTAGTCTGTGAGATGAAACCAAGCTTTATCGGTTAAACACGTCATTTTCAATATGTCTTGATTTCTTTCTACAAAGTTGAGGAACAAATTGCAGTATCACACACGCTTCATTTTGTCGGGTTCTTTCAGCTCGTGTACTGCTGTCACTTTGTATGGCCAGAGTTTGACATGCTCTGCGGCTCTTTGGCACATCGTTACCGAGTAGCCGGTCTCTTGTGAGACAGACACTTTTGTGGGGAGCGAAGCAATCGCTCACGAACATCGCTGTCGCCAGATGATTTTGCCTTTTTCACTGACTAATGAACCAATTCGTTCCAGTTGCTCCACTAACCTTAGAATTGTCTTTCGATCAGGACCATCATGAACACCATACTCACGTTGGTAAGCTCTTTGTGTAGTTATATATAATTGGTGAGCCAATAATTCTTCATAATAAATGCACACTGTTGAATTGTTTACTCCATTTTAAAGGTTATGTGAAAACGGGGAGCATCGATATGTATCGAAATCGAAGGAAAACATTAATATGTATAGAAAACGACGGCAATCTGTCATCTGCTGGCATCCACTGAAACTCCTAACTTCGTGGATCATCGCAATGTACGTACGATTTAAAGTCATGTAAGGACGCAGAGTTATAGTTAATTGAAATACCTCGTACAAATGCGTTCATCCTTGTAGCGTCCTGCTTAACGTCGATGTTTCCTATTACTATGTTCAGAAATTAATGCAACTACTTTCCATATTCCTGTTCTATTCAATCTCAGGAGAGATATGGAAAGCCTGTTAAATCGACCTAAAACCAGTTTACTGGGTTGGTGTTTTTCTTTAATCCATGATTCTACCGAGGTTTTGGCAATACGTGTACTGATTCCAACCATGGGTTCAGGGCCAACATAGAGTATCTCAGTGCCTTTTTTTTAGCCATTTGATCAGCTTTATAATTTTCATAGATGCCCTGACACCCACAACATTTCAAGCCTGTTGCGAGATAACAGCACAATCAAGACATTTCGATAATCCCAATCCAATGTGATTTTATCTGATCTGAAAAGAGTGCTTTCAAAGTACTTTAACTGTCTGTGAGGATGACAATTCGCTTATATTTGTAAGTCCTCTCAGAGCACAGCTCAGGAAAACAAGGCTTAATGATGTACAAATATATACACAGGCAATGAACAGAAAATGGTCGCAGAAAAATTCTTCAGTACAAATCATTGATGATCGTATTAAACTAAAAGATGCAGTAATAGCCACATCACAAACTGTTGCATGTAACAACTTAATTTTTTATAAGAGATACAATGGAATGACGTCACCAATTCAGTAGACAACATGAGGCATCGTATTCGTCTTCTGATGCCCAAAATATTAAAGACAATTTCAACTTGCTTTACAGTACAAAATGTATTATACAATTTAGTTTATAAGTAATAAAGGACCCACTATGTCGTCTTGCTGTGCTGTGCTGTTATTGGAGGCCTCTACTCCTATATGGTATATACGACGGAGACTTCGTGCACTGCCACGTAAGGAGGACCTACAAGAGTAAGGGATGAAGTGAAGGAACCGTAGGAGGTTACAGGCCACAGACACGCGCGGAAGTCCCTAACTTTTCCTTGCTCCCATTACTGGAGCTGACCAGAGAGGGCGATGAAATACCCTCCAATCAAGCAGCCGTCTAATGTCCATTGGAATACATTTTCCTTATAAAGCATCCGCGCCACATTTCCAGCACTGCCACACACCACGAAACCAAGAAGCACACCTGAAGGTGCGAAGGAAATGGAATAAAAGGGAAATGAGCAAAAGGAAATCTTGGTAGATGAGAAACCCCCCAAAGATTAGCCAACCGACTAGGGAAAATAACGAAAAACCCAAGGTCAGAGGGGGCAATCGATTCCGGTACCTTCTGAGCCTCACAAATTACTGGGGAGCCAACACGCTCGGTTGCCTACTCATAACTCCTCATCCTCTCTAATGGCTATGCACTCTGGGATTCCGCTTTATCATGAGAAATTCGAAGAATACAAACTACAGAACAAATTTCTCAGAATTATAACTAATCCATCATTTTCCGCACCGTTCTGCACAGTGATCTAGGAATGCAAGAGGTTTCTAGAATCCTCCGAGATGGTTACAAGAGATACTACAGTTCGTTTATGTAACTCACTCACCCTTTACTACTACAAATACCAGAAAATCCTACACCTAATTTTATGCTAACAGAAGTCTGAAAAGAAAAAGATCAATAGATCTATCTCGTAATAATAGACTTTCATTGGGATTACTAACACATAACACGTGTTTCATGTTAATTTTTTTGTACAATAAATGTGCACAACTATATTGAAAAAAAAAACTATTGTACACTCGGTCAATTTAAAACTGACCGTCCTCTGAGAGACGGAGCTCGAATCGGTAATTTCCATAAGCGCTCGGGACAGCCAGGCTTTGCTCACAATTGTGCGTATATTCTTGTAGTAGTTATAATGGGGAAAATAACTATAATCACAAAAGTACTTCTAGAAAATAATTCATATATGAGATTTCAAACAGACAGATGTTTCAGAGTGTTTCAACATTGAATATTTGTAACCTATACATACTTTATTAATTTATGGTTCTCAAGTGGAGTTTGATTAAAGCTCGCTACAATGCCAACCTTACTGCAGCCAGCACTCTTAGCTCAGTTTTAGAGAGTTAGCTTAGTGTTTCTGAGGTTGCAGGTGTAAATCTCCGTGGAGCTACTCAACCCCCCTTTCATTTTAAATACATGAGTAAAAATATGACAAGTTTTTTTAATTTTTTATATATTTAGTGCTTATTTAATAATTCCTTATGCCGGTAGTTAGCAACCATAACACTGATTAATCGGTCGGGAGGGGATTTGATACTCAATCAATTTAGTTTTATAACCACAAATTTTTACATTACTGTAATATTTATAAATAAAAGGAAGTAACACAAGCACTTTTATATAACTATATTACAGTAAAACGAGTTGTAATAAATAAAAAATAACAATCCACTTCTGAGAAGCGAACTCAAGCTGCTTTGCGTAGAAGTTAGTAGCTTATCCACCGCTCCACGCGAAGCACGGCTTGGAGGTAGCCCAAACCGTTAGGCAAAGGGCACAACAAAGTTGACGGTTGTGACCCGCGTATTCACTGGAAGCTAGTTACTCAAGGGACGCCCACTTTTAGTTTGACCGAATGTTCCGCAAAGTTTCCTTAATAAACCATTATATCATTATGTTTCTGATGATTACCACATTGCAATTTAGCCTAAGAGAATTACTAAACATGTTTCTATGATACTCTAGCATGATAATCCATAATACTTCGTCAGATGTTAGTGCTACATGTCACTGCCTTCTACTTGAATGCCGTCTTCAAAGAGGACTCAGGAGTAAACAATGGTATATGACGGAAATCAGGACAATGCAAAGTGTCAAAGTGCTGCTGTACGGGATGGGATATAATGAAACAGCTTCCATACCTCCTTGACATGCACTGACGCCAAGATGAAGAGAAATTCTGTCATAGCAGTGTACAAATTATCCATACGGTACAATACTCACTATATAAAATAAAATAGAGTGGGCTGGTGGTACGGAAACGACACAAAAGAGGCAGAAGTGAGCTTCAATGCATGAAGCCTATAAGGAAGGAATATTAATGACTTTTGGAAGCTGCATGTAGCTAGAAAACCATTTCATTTTCATTTTGTGCCCCATAGAAAAAATATGAATTATTACATTCACATGACTTTCTCTACGTCATTCATATGACTTTCTCATTACATATTTCGTTATAAATGCAAAGGGCAGCGATAGTCAAATGTTTCAGAACTGCACGCTATATGCTGGCCTCACATCTCTTTCCATGCAGTCGCGAGAAACAACTGAATGTCGATAGAACTTTAAAAGAATGAGTGTTGAAAAATTTGAACCATTAATGACGGATATCTCGGAAGTGGCTTATGATAAAAAAAGTTGTGCGTTTAAAGGGACCTATGTACAATTTCTGTGTACTGCATTTTTGACTCTCTCTCTCTCTCTCTCTCTCTCTCTCTCTCCACGCTTATTACTTATACAATATTGTACAAAATTCCTTCCGAATGAGCAGGACTTCACAGGCTGTTCCCAGAAAATTAAAGATATGTATTTTATTTGTCCTGTAAATATCCTTAATATATGATATTTTAATAAAATCCTTAGAGCCATTTTTTAAAAAATCTTATGTGTTGCACTCGCATGACTTCCTTTACACCTTGTACAAACTAGTTTTACATAGGCTTATTCTCCATCTACTGCATGTTAATCCTGGTTATCCAGATTATATTATAAAAATGTATTATGACATAAATTGTGCGTTTTAACGAGCTTTAGATTTTTGTGTAGTAAAGCCTATGTATCCCATGCTGTTTACAAGTTATGCGAAAGTCATTCAGAATAGAGAGGGTTTTTGTGGACATTCTCAGAAAATTCACGATATACAATTTCAGTTATCATAAAAATGTATGAAATATATGATATTGTGATCAAAATCGTTATAACCAGTTTTGAGAAAATCAAAATTTTCCAAAAATGCTCCATGTAAAGGGTAGGGTGGGCTGAGGGATTTTCCTCAAAATCTTGGTGTCGCACCCTTTGAAGATAGTAAACTCAAATACAAAGTTTGGTACCTATCTGACTTTTCGTTTTTGAGTTATGCTGTTTGCAGACAGACAGATAGGCGCACACACAATGCTTTATTTGGATTCAGGGAACCGCAAAACGTGTGTTTCCGGTGGAATCTCGATGTTGAATTTTTGGTGGAGTGTATTACTTCCTCTAATTGCTATATGTAGTAGAGAAAGTAAAAATAAAAAATTTCGAAAAGTGTTCCATGTAAAGGGTAGTTAGGGTGAAAGGATTTTCTTTGAAATCTTCGTGTCACATATTTGGAAGTTACTGAACTTAATATTAAGTTTAGTATTCATATGACTTTTCCTTTTGAGCTTTGCTGTTCACAGACACACACGCACGCGGACATTTTTTTTTCTAAAAACTATTTTGGGGGGGATTCTGGGGCCTCAAAATATGTATTTGCAGTGAAGTATCATTTTAAATTTTTGGAGAGAATATACCACTTCCCCTATTTGGTATACGTAGTACAGGAAGTAAAAAAGCATAGAAGAAATCATTTCATTTTGAGTGAAAGAATTTAAATATCTGGGATCAGTTCCTCATATGTCTGGAAATTGTAAAGAGGATGTAGATCACAGAATGACGCATGGTAGAGGAGCAAAAATATAAGAAATGAAGTATTATGGAGTAGGGCAATACCAATGCAAACAAAAAAGATAATTTTTCAGCTATAGTAGAATATATATTGGAATATGGGGCAGAAGTTTAAAGTTTATTGGAGGGCAAAAAATTAAGATACAGGCAGTTGAAATGGATGGAATAAGAGGAGGGCCAGAGTGTCCAGGTCAGAGAAGAGAAAGAATGAAGACATTGCAAGGATAATGGATATGAAGAAAGAAGTGACTGAAAGAATTGAGAATTTAAAACTCCAGTGGTATGGTTACTTAAGAAGGATGGCTGAAGAGAAATGTCCACTAAGTGGTCTCTGGCGAGCAGAAGGAAAGGGGTAGGCCTAGAACACCCTGGAGGTCTGAAATATCACGGATGATGGATGAGCGGGAACTGGCTGTAAGAGATTGGAATGATTAGGCACAGATGGAGATTGGGGATAAAGGGTAATCGCTGAAAAGTGGAGACGCTCTCAAAAGTAAGTGTACTTTATTTAGACCGTACCCTAGTATTGTGGTATCGTTTCAGACTAGGAAATTAGAGTTCGACTGGAAATTTTTCCCCTATTTGGAAGATCCAACACTAAGTGCACAGAGTTGATAATATCCTTTAATCAAATGAGGTGATATTTGATGCAAACTTAACGGTTCTGTGTCAGAAAGTGGCAGGGCAGTTACCTCTTTTACTCCATTTTTCTGATGATGTCCCTTATGGATGGAGGTAGAGAGCTTATTTGAGGCAGCTTCACTTCAGGAAGTAGCCCTCCAACGTATCCTACTGACCAGAAGGGTAGCTGAGGCACTTAAATGATTTCAGTCAAATTATATATTATGTAAACTCAAGGAATATGTGTATGTAATAATTTGTAAAACGTATGTAACAGTCATTTCATATGCTTATATTATTGTAAACATGTGTAATAATGTTATGTGAATATATTACGTAATTTAATAATGTAGGAGCTGTGGCAATAATAAGTTAAACGTTGCTAACAATGAGGTAACAATGAGGTAACCTTGAGGCAATAATGAGTTTGAGAGTTTAACAATACTAATTCTGATTCTTGTAAGCAATACTGTAATTTTAGTGGCAGTTTATAAAATGGCCAATTAACAACCAGAAAAAGCTTTAGTTAAATGAAGCTATTCTATTGGATTAGGATTAGCCAATCAGAAACTAAAAAGAGGAAATTTTACAAACTGAAAGTTCAGTTGCCTGCAGACAGTGATTGTAACCGGATGCAACATGCGTCCTCGAGAAATTTAATATGCATTCGTGTGAGACGAAAAATAGTTTTACGTGTTAAAAAGTGCAATTAATTAATAAGAATCTAACAGCTCTCTATATCAGTGAAGTGTTATTTAAATCGTTTCAAGTATTAATAAAAGGAGTGAATTAAAAATTATAATCTGTGTAAGCCTACATTCCTCAGCCGCATCACGCCCTGTTAAGAGAAACGTGTCTCTAACAATAATACTGACGCAGCCGAGGCAAACATAAATATATAATATTTAAAGAAACAGCAAAAATACTTTCTCATAGCATATCACAAGGGTCCGGACCACATGTTTACGTCGGAGGGGGGATGGAGACAATTGTATAAGGAAAGGCAATCTAAAAAGCAAACCCCAACCTTCAGAGTAGATGTTCTGCAAGGTATTGGTATCTCTTCCTCGTAAAAAATGAATCACTCATAACCATTCAGGATTGCGTTGCCTCTAATACTTTTTAATCTGTCTGTAGATGATGGAATTACAACACGGAAGTAATTACCAAGAATGAAAATAACATTAATTTATAACGAGTAAATACGCTTTTATATGCTGATGCCCGGATTCTAATTTCTGAATCGGAAGTTAATTTACAAAAAGCGTTTTATCAATCAACTGAAAAATATTTTAAATCTATGCAATTTAAAAATAACAGTAATAAAGTAATAAAGTAACTGCATTTCAATGCATACACCCATACGTGCCAAACTACTTTTATATAATTAAAGCATAGAATAAATGACTTATTTAAATTATTATTGCCTAATGTTTAGCATCTAAAACAAATTGGTTAAAAAATATATTATTTCTAACAATGTGCGAAACGATTTTACAAGCATTAAAAAAGAAAATGTCTAAAGGTACCCAAATGAAGTTCCTGGTAGTGAAGTGAGGACATTAGAAGAAAATACTAGTATCAAAAATAAAAACCAATAGTAAGGGATTCTCGGAAATCATTAATTCGACAACAAAATTTTATTTGACATAAATTGTTTTAAAGAGATCTAGACATTTTTAAATTCATATTTTGTGTATGTATCTCTTACGGTTTACGAGATATGTGTCCTTCAGAATAAAGAGGGCTTCATGGGATATTCCCGGAAAGTTCAAGATATACATTTTATTGATCATGCAATATACTAAACATATGGTTTTTCAATCGAATTCGGTAGAGCAATTTTTGATAAAATCAAAAGTTTTCCAAAATGTTTCAAGCATAGTGTAGTTTAGGATGGGGAGATTTTAGTGTCGCAACTTTGGAACTTACTGAACTTAATATCTAATTTGGATTTATTTGCCATTTCGTTTTTTGAGTTATACTGTTCACAGACACACACACGCGGACCATTTTATTGTTTTTTTTCGGGGGCTTGAAAACATGTATTTCTGATAAATCTGGTAGTCAACATTTTTAGTGGAGTACACAATTTCCTTTAATTACTGCAAGTAGTTACGCGTAGAGAAAGTAAAAAGAAGTACAGACGTAAAGGGTAGAACTAAACATATTTGGATAGAGCGAAAAGATAATATTGTGTACGAAAAAAGCGGATAAAACATGTAATGGGACAATTAGCGCAGTGGTTTCGTTTCCGTCTTTCACACTGAGGGTCTGGGGTTCGAATTACCGCTCTAGAGTGACGATTTTCAGTCAGCCCTATCCACGCCTTCACCTCTGACTTATTCATGTAAAGATCTTCAAGTCCCAAAGTGGTTCGAAGTCCAAGGTAAAAGCTATAGGTCCTTCATTCCACCACCATCCTCATCACCCTGCCATTGGAGACAACGGATTCCACACGCTGGGTGCTTACACCTTGGTGGAATGAGGTATCCCCAAAGGCCATATGGGGAGCGTTAGAAACAACACGATATTTTAAACACATACATACATTATATATAATGAAATTGTTCACAAATACCTTCACTGGAATATACACTTCCTCAAGAAAGCATTCGTCTTCATTTAATGGAGGGAAACATTTTATTTTGTAGGACATAGAGATCAAATGATAATACAGCTTACATGTTTGGCGGTTTTTCGTTCATTTTACCACTTTTATAATTTTTTTAAAAATATGCCAAAATTGCAACTTTTTTGTACTTAGTGTTTTCAAATTAGCTTTCATTCATTGGACAGAGCATTTTTGTGTGTGCATACATTCACACACTTTCATAGACATGTGACATAAACTGGTGGAGAAATAAATTCCTGAAGTCGTAAAAAGTGAGCCGAAAATGAATTAAGGCAAAAAGTTTAAAATTCCCAAATTTGACATTTTATTCCTCCGTCAAATAAAGTTATATTTTCACCATTAAATGAAGTAATGCAGAAAAGAGATTGCTCTACTCAATGCATGTAAGATAATTTTGAAAACAGAACGTAGAAAATATATGCAATTTTGGCATATTTTCCAAAAAGTTAGGAAAGTGATAAAATGAACGATCTGAAAAATTTCCAAAACACGTAAACTGTATTACCATTTGATTTTTATGTCCAAGAGAATTAGATCTTTCCCTCCATTAATTTGGCTGCTAGAAGTTTCTAAAATGCAGATGAGTACTTTCTTGAGGGGATGTACATTTAACATATATGGATTCTAAATACATTAATTGTTATTTATTTGACATAATGATTTAAATAGTAACATCACTTGGTTTACCTTGGGGTTACAGACTGAAGTGAAATATTGTCTCAAGAATGTTTGTAAAAGCTCCTGTATTATAATTAATTTATGAAAATCACCCAATGTGTACGGCCGTCTTTTGTAAATGCCTCCACAGAGTAACATATTCACGCATGACAAGGAAAGGGAAACAATCTCGCTTTATGAGTGGAAAACCCTTTCTTTGTCATCATTTTGTAAATATCATGTGATACGGTTCCCCCAAAGGAGGCGAATTTGCAGAGAGGAAAATATGTTTCCCTCTGTTGGTAATAGTGCGTAGGTAGAATGTAGGAAACCCTGCGGAAACATTTGTTCTGTAAGGGCAGCGAGAAATTGGAGCTGAGGCTGTATGAATATTAGCTTTTGTAGGGCGCCCCAAATCTGCCTTCCTTGTGAACTCGCAACATTTCGCTCCAGGACGAAACAAATGACGATCTGTTTTCGCTAAAGCTTACACATACATCTGAATATTCTGCGTTTGCTCTTCTGAATTGTATTCCAACATTGATATTGCCCTTTTATCGTCTGGTACGAGAATATATGGCTTTATTTAGATTATTACTTTCTCTACTACAGTGCTTTTCCTTCACACTGTGGCCAGCACACTGTGGCCACCAAATACATTCTCGTATTTACAGTTAAAAATTAATACAATGATAATAAGCCCATATCCTATTATTAGAAATGTTGGAAATCCTTCTCTATCAAAACTTTTCTGGCATCTGTAAGAAATTTTCATTCACACTCGAGAGTTCATAATCTAAAATTAAGTTAATTTTTACTTTTCTTTTAGTTCATAAAATGTATGGGGTTTATTGCACACACCTTATTACTTTCTCTACTACGCATAATAAGTAGAGAATTGAGTTTAGTATCCTCCAAGGATGCGACACGAAGATTTTAAAGAAAATCCCCACCCGATACTAGCTTTTACATGTAACATTTTTCGAAAATTTTTATTTTCTCAAAACTGGCTTTAAGATGCTAAGATATTTTTGGAAAATTAAATGTATATCTTGAATTTTCTGCGAAAGTTCCCAAAAGTCCTCTTCATTCTGGTACTACCTGGTAACCGTGAGAGATAGACAAAATTGTACTACACAAAATATGTAGATCTCGTAGAACATACAATTTATGTATTATACACGTTTTTCAATTGAATCATTTGGGAGATATTCTTTATTTGTTTGAGTTTTCCAATACTTATACTTTTTCTCAAATGGGAATTCGTTATTCTTTATTTTTTTAATAATGCTTAGACATGCAAAGAGAATGCTCCACTTAGCAACCAGCTCTTAAAAGATTTGTCTATCGCTTAAATCCTAGCACATTCCCCTTGTACCAACAAGAAAATTAGCAATAAGGTTGTTTCCGTAAATGTTTATCTGGATTAACATGAAGTAGATGGAGAATAAGCGTTTGTAAAAATAGTTTACACAAGAATAGGGAAAGTCATGTGAGTTTAATACATCTGATTTTTTTCAAGAATCCTATGGATAAAAATCGCATATACTTAAATTGAGATAGTGAAAGCCATACTTCTTTACTACTTAACCTATGTTTAAGAATTTCCTGATTTAAATTTAGTGACTGGTTAGATGCATGCGCGGTCAAAATCTTATTGGAAAAGTCCAGACTGACTACGTCAGTCACCTGTTCAAAATATGATGTAACTTATTTGTGTGCCTCTGTGAATTTATTGTTACGTAATGGTTGGCAACGACCCCATCAACGCCTTTGCCACACGTTGCGTAAAGGATAGGGACGTAGCGCAGGATGGCATCAAGAAGGTTGGAGGGTGGTGAAAGGGTACACTATCAGACATGTAATTTCTGTTCCCAATCTTTCTAATATAAACTAAACTAAATTTCATAGGGTAAATAATTAGAAGCTTATGGATCCAACGGTACTGGTTCGCCTTATGTCAGCAGAAATAACATAACTCACTTACGTGTCGGACATGAAGTGATTTACACCCTAAACGGCGTCCCACCAAATCTCTACTTTTTCCAACATCCGGTAAATGACTCGCAAGAAATCTAAAGCGAATTTTCTGGATTTACTTAAAGTTTGTCCTGAATATCTCGAACTTTATAGATCATATTTATCACATTCATTTAAAATAAAAGTATAAACCTCACATTATGCTTTATTTAAAATAATATACGTCCCATTATTATCTATGCATTTACTACACACTAATTTTCGCATCATGCAAGGGAATCTGGTGTGTATACTCGGAAATTTACCCGACTCTGATAATCACTTGAAAATAAAGTTTGTTCATCAAACACCATACGTTGGAAAAACTAAAAGAAAACTTTAGCTGAAAAATTCACTCAGTTTCTGATATTGAACTCTCGAGTGTGAATTGAAACTTCATGAAAAGATGTCGGAAATATGTGTATACAGAAGAACATTTCCGACATTTCTTATTTAAGGTATATGCTTATTGTCATTGTAATGGTAACTGTAAACATAAGAACATGAGGTGGTTGCGGGAATATTGCATTTGTTACGGCGGGAGTCCGAGCTGCGGCGACCGGCGTGTGCGAGCCTCCGTTTGGTGGCCATAGTGTGGAGGGAAAGTACTGTACTTTACCTATAGTAAGTAGAGTGAGTATTGCTTTACGCCCAAAAATATGTCACCGAGATTTCATCGTAAATCCACGTTTTGAGGCTCCCATATTAAAAAACAGCCTTTTTGGAACAACGTCTGTATGTATTAAGGGCATAACTACAGAACGAATAGTCGGTTATATACCAAGGATAGGACGGAATAGGACTAGAAGCGGAGGGGGAAATAGCACCTTGACCTACGTAGATCTTTTCTACCTAGGCCCCTGATGGCGCCCCCAGGGAAGGAGGGATAAAGTGAGAGAAGACAGAGGACAGCCGGACCAGGAGGCACATCAGGCAGAGGGCAGAGTCCCTACCATTTAAGGTTGAACTCCCAGGATGGTGGCTAGTGCAGCCGGGACCCTTCTCCACCTGTGGCTTACACATCCCCTGGAGGTCACGGGACCCAGAAACCGCTCGCAGTCCGGGGATTTAGTCAGAGTATCCGTTTCCCCTGACATGCACAAGCCGAGACCTCCCGCCGACACTTGCAACCCTGAAAGAAACCTAGCAGATGAAAGGCGAAGTGAAATGAGAATGAAGATTAAATGAAGAGACAGAAAATTCGGGGGATGTAACGATTCTTCCCAGCATCTGCCTGGCGACCCGGATAAACTCTAAAAACCCATAGGGCCAGGAAGCTCGGCCATGGGAAATAAACCCACGGCCTCCCGAATACGAGCCACAGGTGTTACCACCTGAGCCATCCCGCACGGTTTATATACCAAATCCGGTATTTAAGTTCAGCATCTTTAAAGGATGTGACACGAAGATTTTTATATAACTCCCCCATAGTAACTACCCTTTACATACCTGAATATTTATTATTTTTACTCTCAAAAATAGCTCTGTAATTTTGATTAAAATATCATGTGTTGAGCATATTTCCATGACAACATGCATGTCATGAATTTTCTGAGGTTTATGCAGTTAGTGATCATAAGAAATAAACAATATCTTAATACATAGAAATGTAGATCCAGTTAAAACATAAAATTTATGTCGAAAGTGTTTGTGCATTAAACATTTCCAAAATATTATTTGTTATTAGTCTGATTTTTAAAATATTTATACATTTTTAAAGTAGTAAGTTCTGCTGGTCATTTAAAGAAAGTGGAATTTAAAAGCCATCACATAACGATCCTCTTTTTAAAACTCTTGACTAACGCTTTAGACTACTGTGTTGTTCTTATACCTACAATAAAAGGTGTAAAGTGTATAAAACTAAAGCGTAATAAGAAGTGCACTCAATTTCGGATATTGAGCTCTTGGAACGTAAATGAAAATTTCCTGATAAGACAGAAATGTGTGGATAGAGTTCAACTCTTACGATAAGGTATGTGCCTATTATAATCATGATTGTAACTATAACTGTGAGAAAGTAAAACTGTTGCGGGGATATTATAACTGTTTCGGTGGGAGTCCGAGCTACGGCGGCCGGCTCACTGGCAGCCCTGCGGTGGCCACTGTGAGAGAAAAACTCTGTAGATATAGGAATTAATAGTTTGTACAAGAGTAAATAGATAAAGAATGTGAATGCATCAGATAAGATTTTTTCTATAGCACACGTTGCTGCTATTTCTGTAACCTCCTGCAAATATCTATGCTACCGAAGACAAATTTGTGGCAAACAAGTGTCGTGATTTCGAGCCCCTTTTGACTTGACGCTATTTATCAGAGACCTTTGATATATTACGCAGCATAGCCATTGTCAGTGATATTTCACTATTATGTCAAAGTTCAGCATGTCTGCAAACAGGTATAAAGTCATTTATAACTTGAATATAATACAACATTAAGTATGAAATATGTATATTGTATAGGTACATAGATTCACCACAGTAACCGCAACGCACACATGTGAACTCATCTTCACATCAGCAGATCAACATCTGTTAGCAGGCGTAAACAGAACACAAAGAAATAGTAATTGTTAACATGTCACCGGAAACACAATTTAAAGACTCGTAACATAGCTTAGTACTAACGTTTGTATTTTCATTTAAGAGAAATTAAGGTTTGAAATCCTGGATTCTACCAATCTGACAAAAGTTTCTATCAGATTTCCTCGCCTTACAAGTACTGGTTTGCTAAGCTTCACACATCCTACGCCAAGTGGTAGTAACTAAATTTCATAAAATTAAGATGGTAACTAAAGAGAGAAACTTTTAATTTCTTCAACAACAACAAAAAGAAATGGAATGGTATAGAAAACAACTAAAAGACCTTCGGTTTGATAAAACCTAAGTGTAACCGCGCGCACTGAGTTATACGGATCGGCGGTGCGAATGCCTCCCGGCTCATCCCCCTGGCCGCGAGTTAGGCTAACGACAGCTCTCCCTCCAGAACAATGTGCTTGCGGATCAATGGCATGATAACTCATTACGTGTCGCTTACCTCTTACGAAACATTTCGTTTCGGCATGTTCTAGTAGGTTCCTCCTCTAGAAGCGTGGCCTATATAAGGGCTGCTCTTGCCCGGACAGGAAATTCTATTAGTCAAGAAATGGCGAAGTGAAAAGTGCAGTACCAACGCAATTCAAAGTTCATTTGTGATTTGATTCGACGGATCAGTTGTGTTGAGTTTCCGAGTGCGTGCCAGAAGTGACTGAAATGTAACGTTTGTGCTATGCTGAGTGCCTAAGTGTTAAATACAGTGTTTCTCAATAACGGTGTTCCCTTTGGTTATAATATATACGAAAGATTTTCTCCATATGTCCTGAATAAGTTAACACCATATTACATAAATCAACGGAAAATAATTAAAAAGAAGGTTAAAAATTCAAAGGAGTTAACTGAGATTTGGCAAGGTTAAAATAATATATGATATAGGTAACCAAACATTAGCTACCAAGTTTGCCTCTCGACACACAGCCACGATTATTTATTACTGAATTAGACGAGCCTTCCAAATTATCTTTACATAACCGAATGAAAACTACTTCAATTAATATTTCCAGAAAATTCAAAATACTTATTCGTGTTGTTCCTCTTTATATTCAGCTTTAATCAAAATTGTTAGAATAGTTTTAAGAAAATAAAATTTCGAAAGATTGCATGTAAAAGGTAGTTTGCGGTGAGGGATTTTGTTGGAAATCTACGTGTAGCAACTTTGAAGGTGCTAAAATTAAATATCAAGTTTGTTAATTATATACATAAACATTTATAAACATCTCGTTTTTCAGTTACAGTTCACATACAAACCTATTTCTAAAAATTATTCTTCTTTATTCAAGGAATCTCGATATTTCCGGTAAAATATTGACATTGAATTTTTTGGTGGAACACTGTGCTTCCTCTACCTACTAAGTACTTGATGGAAAAAGTAAAAACGAATTGCGACTTACATTTCGAAAAAAACATATTTGAAAAATTAATTACCAAAGAATATCTGGGAAATGATTAACGGCACAAAGAATACATTTTGATGTAGTAAGATTTTGTCCATCTCTAAATGTTTACCAATTATTCAAAAGTCATTTAGAATGAAGAGAACTTCACAAGTTTTTCTCAGAACATTTTAAGGGGACATACACCCAATAGAATAGAGTATTGAAACAATAGAAATAACTAATAATGTAAAATATTATTGAGAAATAGCTTTACTGTAAAATAATATTTTTAATATGAAAGCAAGCATGTAAGGAGCAGTGTAATTAGTAACTACTAGGCGGGCGAGTAGCGGGGTAAAGTTCACAAGCACATACACGCTAATGCACACAGGGTTTAAGCAAAGTCACAGAAAATAGAGCGCTCCGAGATTAGAGTGAGACAGAGATAGTAATCCAGTTCTTGGAAAACAAGGGAGTTGGAAAAACAAAGATAAACGAGAGTTATAAAGTGAGACGGAGATAGAGGGTTCTACCAGAATACTCAAAGCAAAATGTGACTGCTAAAATGGGAACATTTATTTTCATGGCACGATAAGTAAATAACCAATGAAAATAGCCGTTTCATATAAAGGTGTGAATCCTAGAGTCATAGTAGGAATGAATAAAAAGGGAGGAGGCCCCAAGTTATACACTCTCTGATTTTACTCTCAAGATGCAATGCATGTGAGTCAGGCGGAAGATTGTGTGCATGTATGTGGGTGGGAAAATATCATGTGACGCAGTTAGATAGGTCCACATAAGGAATTCATAGCAGCGAGAGATTTTGTGTTAAGTAAGGGAACGTTGCTAGCCGCCTCAATTGGCATTATATTGTAAATAAATTAAGATTTTTAAGGGAAAGTCAGTTTATTACTTGCCTTCACCTACATAAAATCCTGAGAAATATCTAGTATAGGAGTTTTTCCTCAGTTCTACGACAAGCAAACCGGCAGAGAACTTCAAGAAACATCAGAGATCCGAGGCAACATCTACGTGAGATAGCACGTGGTACTCATGTGCGAGCACTTTTACCGCTACAAAATTCAAGATATGCCTACATTTAATTTGCCATTAAAGTATCCTAAAACCCTGTATTTTAATCAAAGTCGTTAAACCCATATTTGAGAATATAAATAATAATTAAATATTTCCCATATAAAGGTAGTTTCGGATGGAGAGTTCTCTTAAAACCTATGAGTCGTATCTTTGGAAAATGATGAACTTTAACTTTGGACTTATAAGTTTACACACACACCACACGGAACTGTTTTATAAAAGTGCATTTCCGCTGCAACCTAGGCATAGAATTTTTGGGTGGAATGCAACATACCCTCTACTTATGTGGTAGGGAAAGTAACAATATTAAATAAGCTCTGTAAAACTCCAACAAATATTTATCCTAAGGGACTTTTTAAATAATAAAACTAATCAGAAATGCTGTGCTTTGAAATGTTGGGTAATGTTTTCCAAATAACTTGATATCGCTGTTTTTCTATTTTGTATATGCCAACACTTTCAGCTAAATAGCCTGTGCATTCCAAGCTAAAAATTTAACATGGAAAACCAAAAGGGGTAGCACAGTACCCCAAAGCAAAATGTATTGTTAAAGATGGTAAATGCACAGAAACAAAAGTAATCTTACATAATAACAATGTAATGTACCAGGTAGGTGTTTAATTATAAGTCTGTACATTTACCATATCTAACAATACATTTTGTTTTCGAGTACTGTGGTACCCCTCTTGGTTTCCGTGTTATATTTTTACCCATAATTGAACAAAATGACTAACAGAGAAGCATATTAAATTCAAAATAATTACACACAACAACGCATTAAAATTCAAAACATTAAATTCACACTTACATACATTTCTTTAACGTACACTTGTACATACACTTTTGTTAGTGAAAATTGCAACACCAAGAAAGAAACGCATAAATTTAATAAATTTAATACCACAGGTTAGGTGCATGACAAGTAACAAATTATAAACTTTTCAAATTTCTACATGACCTTTGAGCCTTAATATTCTGTATCTGGTGTGGTCTCCATACGTTGCAATTAAAGCTGCTATACGCCGTGGCATTGAATCAAAAATGTTCTGAATACATCCTGAGGGATTTCCCTCCACGCAGTTTGTATTTGAGCCCACAAATCCGTGACAATGGTTACTGGAGAATCGTGACGCACCAGGTGCCGACCAACCATATCCCAGACATGTGCAAAGGGCGACATGTCAGACGAACGTGCAGGCCAGGGAAGCAATGGTACCCGTCGCTCTTCGAAGAAGGCTTGTACATTCCTCGCAAAATGTGGGCGGCATTCTGTTGAAATGTGGCCTGTGAAGATGCCTAAAGCAGGGGAGTACCTCAGGCTCTGTAACCACCGTTAGGTACCGGTTGCTGTTCAAAATGCCCTCAATTCGTAGGAGGCGAGATTGGTTGTTGTAACCAATGGCGCTCCAAACCATCACACCTGGCGTTTGTCCACTATGCCGCTCAACAATGCAGCCCTCCAGGTTGCGCTCACCACGGTATCGCCGGACACGTATACGGTCATTACTGTAGGACGCGTTGAAGCGGGACTCGTCCGAAAATACTACTTTTTGCCACTCAGCACCCCAGTGACGATGTTCACGAGCCCATTGCAGTCGGAGGAGCTTGTGGTTTCCGAAAAACGGAAGCCGACGTAATGACATGGATGCAGCCAGTCCAACCTACAGCAGACGGCGACGAACCGTTGATGCAGACAAGTTCACACCTGTTGGAGTGCTCCAGCATCGAGCCAACACTGTGGATGCAGCTTTACGGTTCGTTATGTCCATGCGGACAAAATGACGGTACTCCAGTGCTGTGGTCATGTTCCGTGGTCCAGTACCCGCTCTTTGCTGCGTACGACCTTCATCTATCCACTGCTTCCACACACGCATGCCCTGTAAGAGCCGAAATGTCACGTTATGACAAACCCGCTTCCTGGAGACAATCATTCTGGCCCGTTCAAACTCACTCACATGACGATATGGTTCCCTTTGACGTCGACGAGGCATACTGACACAAACTTTATTGTTTTCACCTTGTTTGACAGCTCTACACTGACTACACTGGGCGCAACACTGATCTTGTGGGACTGACACGAGAAGGCTCTGCTCGGCCTACGTGTACCCCATCTCTCTGCAAACGTAATCACTTATTAATTGTACACTCTTCTACACTTCCACCAAGTGTGGAGTTATTCGGGAAATTGTTTCTTGGTGTTGCAATTATAACAAACGGCAATGTAAACGGAATCCTACTACGCGGAATCCCAGGCGGAGTACCAGAGAACCCCAGTTAATATTTCGATTATTATTTATCATATAGATAAATATTTTTGAAAATTTTCACAATGGTAATATTCAAAAGTAAAGTTTCAACAATGTCACATAGTCTGAAAAAGATAAATTATTTGTAAAAGATACAAATAACAAACTCGTAGTTATGTTGGATCCTGCAACAACTTTCTTGGTATGCGAAAGGTTAAGACACCAATATAATTAACTTTCACACCAGCCATGTGTTAGGCAAGGTTGAAAAAGTAGAATCAGAGGACTGAAAAATTCAATACCATCGCCAAGATTTGAACCACGGATCTCCGAGCTTCCGTCCGGTTGCTCTAACTGCTGATTCAAATTTTTCCGGTAAATCACAAGGAGATCTTAAATTGTATTGAGATGACATACCCCAATGGCGACTTACAATGCTGTAAGCACTTTGGATTCCAGATTGGGTCCGTTTGAAGAAACAGCTTACGTGTTGCATTCAAATAGCTCACTCCTCTAAAACTATTCTTACAAAGCTTATAATTCTATCTACTTCTTCTTCGTTATTCATTTTTACTTTCTCTACTACGTATAGTATGTAGGGGAAGTATTGTGTTCCACCCGAAAATTGGATACCGAGATTTCACCGGAAATATATGCTTTGAGACCCCCTGAATCCAGAAAAAGCATTTTTGGAAACATGTCCGTGTGTGTCTGTCTGTGTGTCTGTGAACAGCATAACTCAGAAACAAACAGTCGGATAAACACCAAACTTGGTATTTAGGTCCAGTATCTTCCAGAGATGCGACACGAAGGTTTTCAAGAAAATCCCCCCACCCCAGATTACCCTTTACATGGAACATTTTTCGAAAATTTTAATTTTCTGAAGAATGGCTATAACGATTTTGATTAAAATATCATATGTTTAAGATATTTTCATGAAAAATGAAATGTATATCTCGAATTTTCTAGGAATGTCTCCAAAAGTATTCTTCATTGTGAATGACTTTTGCATAAGTGGTAAACCATAAGAGATAGACAAAATTTTACTACACAAAAACTGTAGATCGCGTTAAAATACACAATTTATGTAAAATACATTTTTTATTGAGTGAATCATTTTCGAGATATTGCTTGTTATTCCCTTAAATGTTTCAATAATTATTTTCTCAAATGGGAATTCGTTATTCGTTTGTTGTCTTGGATATGCAAAGAGTATTAATCTGTGGTAAAGAGAATGGTGCTGCACCTAGCAACCAGCTATTAAGATATATGTCGTTGCTTAAAGGCTACTGTATTTCTATATTGCCCTTGTAATTACAAAACAAGGGGTACATAGTACGCCTTAAGCGATAGTCAAATATTTTTAGAACTGGTCGCTATGTGTAAAATGTAATTCTCTTTGATGTCAAAAGATCGTTTCTGCAAATGTTTATCTCGATTAATATGAAATAGATGGAGAACAAGAGTTTGTAAAAATAGTTTGTACAAGAGTAGCGAAAGTCATGTGAGTGTAACACATTAGATTTTTTCGTTATAATTTTAAGAAGAATGGCGCATACTAAAGCAATAGTCAAAATTTTCAACGTGGTCGCTATGTGATAGCTTTGAAATTCTGTTCTCTTTACATGAAAGAAAAACGATTGGGATTTGCAGAAAAAACTATAAAGTTTATTTCAAAATTCAAACCCGTAGCAAAGAATACTTTCTAAAGGGTTAATTATTTGCATAATTGTGTGATTAAGCAAAATCTATATTTTTATGTAGCAAGATTTTTTGTATCTCCAAGAGTTTACAAATTATGCAAAAGTCATTCAGAATGAACAAGATTTCTCAGAATATTAAATATATACGTTTCATTTGTCATAAAAGCCTCTTAAACATTTAGTGTTTTAATAAAAATCTTTAGAGCTATTTATGAGAATATCAAAATTTCGGAAAATTTTCCATGTAAAGGCTTGTTTTGGAGGTTTCTTAAAAATCCTTGTTTTGCATCTTTGGAAGATACTGAACTTAGACACCAAGTTTGGTATTTAACCGACTTTACATTTTTGAGTTATGCTGTACTTTTTTCTAAAACTGTATTTTCGTGATATTTTGGTGTGGAGGTTTTTGATGGAATGCAATACTTACTCTACTATTGTGAGTACATGATAGAGAAAGTAAAAATAGAAACAATGGCACAAGCTTACAGATTCTGTAGTCATATTGAGCGAAATGGCTCAGCGGCAATGATGACCACGTAGGGCGCCAATTTGAGGAAGTGTTTTGTTTTGTTGAAGTTTGCACCACGCTTTGGGCGTCAATTTGAAGTAGAATTACTGTTGTTACGTAATATGCTGCTACGTTTGAAAAGCCGATTTGAAGATGTATTTTTGTTGTTACATTCCAAGATTAAAATAATATATTAACTTTGTTATTAAACTGCTTCTATAGATATTATTTATGTTTATGTTTGCCTCGGCTGCGTCAGTATTACTTTAGAGACATGTTTCTCTTAGACAGGGCGTGGTGCGACAAGAATGTAGGCTTACTTAGATTTTAAGTTTAAATTCACTTCTTTTTACTAATCCTTGACACAAATTAAATAGCACTACACTGATATTAAGAGCTGTGAGATTCTTTAATTTAATGCTTGCACTTTTATATCGCGTGTACTTATTTTACCTCTCACACCACTACGTAATATTTCTCTAGAGAACACATCTTCCATACGGTTACTATCCAGGTCTGCAGGCAACTGAACATATTTCAACCGTCCAAACCCGTAAACTTCTGTATTTCAAGGCTCTGATTGACTAATCCTAGTCCAATAGAATACCTGCATTTTACTAAAGCTTTTTCTGGCTGTTGATTGGCTATTTTTAAACCGTCACAAAATTTACATTATTGCTGCCCTAATCATTACTAGTAGCATTCAAATTCTCAAACTCATTATTGCGTCAAGCTTACCTCATTTTACCTCATTGTTAGTAACTTTTAAACTTATTATTCTCACAGGTCTTACATTATTAAATTACGCAATGCATTCTCATAACATTATTAAACATGTTTACAATAATATAAGCATATGCAATGACTGTTACATACATTTTAAAAATTATTACATACATATTGCTTCAAGGCGGGCTATTATTGAATTTATATATTATATAATTTTATTGGAATTATTCAAGTGTTAAAAACACTGCCTCAGTTGACACTAAACTTATTTGGAACTTAGGTGTTCTTAGGTTTTCTTAGGTGCACAGGTAGACTGGAGGTGTGTGCACCTCATAGGGTACTTAGAAAAACAACAAAACCAAGGTGAAGAGTACAGAAGAATATTTTAAGCCTGGCCATCGACAGAAATAACATAGTGTTACAAGCGAAACTCTAAGGCCATCCATTCCCAGTAAGCGAACCACTTCCAGCAAACACATGTGAACAAATGCCTAAAGAATTATATGATATGACTAGTTTAAGTAGCAATAAATTCCCATAAATTATACAACAAAGACAATTTTCATGCAGATAATTCTGAAAACCAACAGTTAGATTTTGGTCCATTAATGTAAAATAAGTTATTCATTAGGGAATACATGAACATAATTCGCCATGCAAAAGAATAAAATTCTTTTTCCGTTTTTCCTTTCTTTCTTCTTTCATTCTTTATTTTTTGTTGTGTGGGCAAGTCCCTGTAGGACTATATACAGGAACAATGTTATTTAAAACGATGCAAGAGTTGAAAGTGAAAGTGAAGACTATATAAGACAATGTCCTACGTCATTTTCTCAATCGCGTCGTAAAACGGCGTTTTGCTCACATCATCTCTTCACACGCTCTCGATATATAAAACGTGTCGATTTTTGCCTTTGGGGATATCTAAAGAAAGCACTTCGCTTCGTCGCCTTATAAGTGATACACCATTCACCCGCACATCTAAAACGCTTTCTTCTGGAAACAAAGTAATACGAGCAGCAAATTCATAGTCCTAAAGTCAGATTTAATCTAACTTCACTGGTAAACAGCAAGGTGGCTCTGAGGTAATGCGCATTACTCGCATTCGGGAGGTCCCGGGTTCGATTCCGTGGTGTAGTGGTTACCATGTTAGGCTCTAGTTACCGAGGTCGCGGGTTCAAACCTGGCTGAGGGCGATGGATTTTTTTCGGACGTAAAAATCCTTAGCATGGCTTCCTTTGGAAGGGAAGTAAAGTCGGTTGCCCCATGTCGTAGATTCACGGCACGTAAAAGAACTTAAAGTCTGATAATGAGGCCTTTGAGCAAAATTCCAGGTCTTTCGTGCCCAGTATAGGATGGGATGGTAAGGACAACGGCAGTTAAGGAGCGTCCATAAACAAAAGTTAATTTAATTTATCGATTCCCGGCGTCTTCCCAATCTGACCGATAGATTTTTTAGGAGTTTACCGGGTCGTCAAGAGAATTCTGGAATGGTTATTTGCAACCCGCCAATTTCCTGTCCTTCCATTTCGTTCCATTTATCATTTTATTCATGATTCACCCTATTTTGAGTGTTTCGGGTTTGGAAATGTCGGTGATGGTATTTTGGCTAAGCGTGGCAGGGTAAAGGATGTTTTCTGTGGAGCCTTCTCCATCCCTCGGTTTTCGGCTGATTGCCGGGGTTAAAAGGACTGCCCCGTTGGAGTGGTGTGTTGGATCTCAGTCTGTCTGTCCGACTGTCCGGGCGTCTCAATTCGCTAACTGTGGGATCTGACGCTGCTGTGCCGTCACTCCTGGTTCCGGCCGCTCCGTGACTCCTCCTTCCTCCCTCCCCTCCCTCCCGGGCACCCTCTTGTAGTGCATAGGTACAATATCCTCCCTGGATCAGTGTCTATACATCTCCTATAATCGGGGGTAAAAAAAAGAATGCGTGAGACTCCCGCGAGTGTGAAATTAAGTTCTAGCATTTGTTAACGATTTTATTATTTCAGGATTAAGAAATCTTTATGTGGAATTTTACCTAAAAAAATCTCTCTTAATTAAATGAAAGACTTCTTTTATTCATAAATTTCCATTAATTCATACCCTAAGAAAGAAATTATGGGTTTATGGTAGCTGAAGTTTGATTCAAATAATTTTTACTGTAAATTTTCTAAATGACGAGAGAATAAAGCGTCGATCCTGTTGTAGATTGAGCTTCGTCTTTGTTCAATTTTAACCTGATTTTTTCATCCAAAAATCTTATCAGTTGTTGATCTTCGTCTGAGTTGAAGTTGAAGTTGAAATCTCCACTCATAATCATTGGCATTTGTCCAGAACTTTTTCCAATAATGCTATACCTTCAGTAGTGTAGGCAAATAAGACTTAATGAATGAGTTAAATGATATCATTAACTCTTGCATTGTATGATATAGCTAATTGATGCAGTAATTTGTATCATATATTACTTAAATGTAAATAATGATTGTAATATGAATATGCATTTTTATGTGACATTGATTTGAGATGTTTGTTGACTGTAATTATTGTTGAGAAGTAAGTTTATACGACCTTACTGAAACTGACAATAATAGCGCGCAATAATGCAGCGAGGGGGTGAGCTGTTTATCATTATTGGAAACGAGGAAGTTACGTAATGTTGGCGCGTTTTTTCGTTTAGAATATTCTGGAACGTTTCCCTAGAGCATATGTATTCATAATTTTCATTGGATATAAAAATAGACGCTAATGTTGGCGCGTTTTATTAGCCAATTGCAGCTCAGTTATAATCTTTAGGCATATCGGAGTGTATGGGTATAAAAGCAGTAGGTTGGAGGTAAAGTCAGTTCAGTTCATCAAAAATCTGTGTACAATACACGTCGTCTTCAGTCAGTCAGTTCGTCGAAAGTATTTGGACGGCATCCATCGGATATAGATTCACAAGTTACGCGCAGCAGAGTTATGAGAAATCTAAAGTATTGTAAAGTTAATTATACAAAAGATTGAAGTACGTGGATTAAAAGAATTATCAGTAAGAAGTTGTTATAACAGTTTCAGTTTGGCGAGTATTTAGATCAATGTGTAAAAGTGAGAGTGAACGTGTTCGACAATAAAATTATAAACAAATTTCTTCATCAGTGTTCTTTTTGGATAAAAGATTCCTTTCCGTTTACACAACCCTGATCAAGAGATATGTTCGACCGAGAAATAATAGCTAGCCGGAGGACAGTAAACAAAAATTAAATCAAATAACAGTCGCATTTTTTCAAACACTAATACTACCACAAATTGCTAACACCAGATGGAGCTACAAACCGAGCAAATGAATGACGTCACAAGATGGCTTCACAAGAAGTAAACACACATACACAAACATCACAAGTAATAACATTATAAGTAATACCGTAACTCTTTCCTTTCTACAATTGTAGGTAGAAAACATTTACTACAAGTTGTATTATTAAAACGTATGTAACATGTATACTCTGGAATAATGTATTTCACTGTCAGTTTAAGAACCGTACTAAATGTAAACTCCCCCACGTATCTTGGTTTATGTTACTTAGCTGAGTAACGAAGCAACGCCATCACTTCTAGAGTGCCTTCGTTTTATGCCAAGGCCGCGGATCGCGCGTATGCGTGGTGTCCATCTGCGCGAAGACGTTCTTGACATCGTTGGATGGAATTACCACTCACACGCATAAGTTCTTCTTACGTAATGTTCAAAACTTCTGTTTTTATATTGTCCTTAAGTTCGTCTATGGTGTGGGGACTGTTCCTATAAACGTTATGCTTTAGCGATTAGCGATCCCGTTGCTCTAAATTTTTGACCACACATCTCACAAGGTCTCTATCGGAGCTGGATAACCAGGAAATTGCTGCTAAAGCTGTCTACACACCTGTCTACATTATTCACATATGTATCGTACATAACAATACGCTGTTCACGCGTAAATTTGTTGGCGGGCATTTCCTTGGACTAATAAAAGATAACATTCCTAAGGAAATCACACACAACACACATCGAAACACTTCACAACACGAACACAAAGTAACCACTGGACAGTTCACAACTGATAAACTTATCCTTGACATGTCCTGCACCGCTTCTGCGCAGTGGCATAATACCGAGGACACTGCCGTCTCGGCCGATACGCATATAAGACAGTTGTGGCCTTGGCATAAAACGAAGGCACTATAGTGTAGACTTCACTTGCCCTTACTTCCCCAACCTATTGCCAGCAGTTAAAAGGTGGTATGCTTCCAGCATGACTTGGGACTCAAGCGTTTGTAAAATGTTGATATGGTGAAGTATAGTATTGTAATTAGAGCTGTGAAGGACTACGTTTTTTTTTTTTTTTTTTTTTTTTTTTTTTTTGTTTGTTTGTTCGTTGGATATGTTCATAATGAGACTCGCTCGTTCAAAAAGCAGCAATGAATATGCCGAACTATGGTTGAACATCTGCTGCCTCTTGGGAAACGTGCATTTACTGTGTTTTTGTCGTTGTGTCTACCTACATTACGTCAAAACGTCTTGTATTACATTATGATATACAAATTATACGGTGATGTATTACGGAATATTGCATTAGGATTCATATTATAAACGTTTGACACTATACAAAGTCTACAATTAATAATATACAAATACTGCAACGTCTGGTGTGCTATTACTGTTGTTAATTCTCACATCTAAGATGGAGTTAAGCCACACGAGAAAGCGGGAGCTTCGAAAACGCGCTTACTGCTAGACTTACTAAACGGTACAGGAAAAGGGGCTAATCAACATTTTGCAAGTTTTTCAGAGAAGCATTTTAAATATTTATTTCATGTAGACCCTACTGCTTGTCAACTCTGGTTTCTTAGTAAAATGCGTAGAATTATTAATTTAATACTTGACATATTTATAAGGTTTTATCAGTGATAGAACTAACTATTTTGTCGGAAGAAGAAATAACACATCAAAACTACACTTTTTGTGGGAAAAGAAGGGCTCATTGCATGGGATTATTGTTAAGCACTGACGCGTAGTTACCATATCACCCATTTCATGAGATTGTAATTTTAGTCTTTTATTCGTTGCAGATAGCCTAATATACGATTTTCTTTGTTTTGTTTTAGGTTCCAATTAATTCGTTTTATGAGTAAACACTAATCAATTGAAAACAATATCACACGTATTTACACAAAAGCATTGTATCCTGCTGTGTTCATTATAAGAGCTAATAAAGCTGAGCTATCTATCACCAGCTGTTAATTTTTGCGTATAGGCAGGAGAATGTGATGCATGTGGAATAAGCGCGAGAGAGAAAAAGAAAGCAATGAGCTCCTCCTTTCCCAGGAAAGTGTCAAATAGCTCCTTCTTTCGCTGCATTCCAGTTTTTCTTTTATCAATTTCTCTGAAGGAATCCTTTCTTTCACGAATTGAATAGCCTATCTTAAAGTAACATTAACAAGCAACAGATAGTGTTAATATTTTTATTTTTGCGAAAATTGCAACGAGTGTTTTTCTGTAACCTTCATATACAAAGCAGAGCTCTATACAAAATTCAAGGTTTGATTTCTAAAACATTGTTCAAGGTGATGGAAGCACTGGTACCATTGACGTGAAACAAACATTTATAAATAGCCTAAAAACAGGTAAAGGAGGGGAAATGCCCCTAATAAATCAGAACACATACCTAGCTTAAAACTACAGTTAGTCACTCCTTACACAATCAATAATGCACGTTTCACCTTTTAACGAAGTTATAAATTTAAGAATTACAGAATAACAATCAATTTGCAATAAAATTAGACCAGGTTTAAACTTCTTAAAACTAACGAAAACAAACCGTACCTGTGGCTCGGCCTACAAATTAAACGGCTTTGAAATATGTATATCCGGTCTGAAAAACTTAACACCAACGGGAAAACCCAAGCAGCGACACACTGGTCAGAAAAGCCCAAGTTCCGCTGTAAGAAAAGTTTGCTAGGCTATAAACCTTGAACTCGCCCAAAGGTCTGACCAATGACACAGCCGGAAACTAACTCACATGAGAGAACGAAGGACAGCCCTGCAATCACCCGGTCCCGCGACCCTAGCGCGGCAGGTGGCCACGAAAGGAACGAGGAGAATATACTTAAACCTCGCGACGGAAAATGCGAAACTATTCGCGAGACAAAGCAACATAAAACAGAGTCAATAAATGTGCGATCAGCACAACAGTAGGAAGTTATAGCGATATAACAATGAAAGCTAAATCTTCAAAATATACACTTGCTTCATATGTGGTGACAGTGTTAGCAATATAGGAACACTTTTAAATAAAATAACTGAAACTGAGGCAATACTTTATATCACTACACTGTGAATGCCAGAGTGATTGTAGTGTAAATTAATATTATTATATGTGCAGGATTTTAGATGTTTGTTAGCCATAAGTATTGTTAGGAAATATGTTTACACGGCCTCACTGAAACTGACGGTGGAAGTGGTTAACAATAAACCGAGGGGGTGATTTGTTTATCACTAAGAAGAGACAAACAAATGTCAGGGTAGCGTGCCTGTTTTTAGAAATTGAGGGAATATCTTCCCTAGAGTATATATGTTATTAGCAGTGATTGGCTGATAAAACAGACGCTAAAGTGGGCGCGATTTTGTAGCCAATAGCAGCTCTATTATAATGTTTAGGCAATTCGGGGCGAAGGAGTGCATATTCTCGAGCCATAAACAAGTATCGCACAGTTTGGAAGAATCTCTTACGAGGTGCACGTCACTCAGTCATGAAGAATCTCTCGCGAGTGCACGTCACAGTGTTAGTTACAAAAATGGAAGTACGCGAAGTAATTGGTACGCGGCAACTAAATCGACTGTAGTTACATTCGGAAATATCACAGTTTCAGTCAGTCGTGTACAAATATTAGATATGTGAATTATTAATTAAGTGTGACGGCAATAAAAGTCTAGATTCAATTTTTTTTATCAGTGTTATCTTTTAGTAACAAATCCTTTCCGTTTACACGCCCTGCTTAGAGACACTTGCTCGACGGAGTTGTAATAGCTAGCCGGAGGACAAAGAACCCAAATTTAAAATAAAAAAACAACAGTCGCCCAGCGAATAAGATAACACTAGCCAGAGAATTGCGACAAAACATAAGTTGAAACCGTCTGTTCTGTGCGTTAAAATGCAATAATTATATCATTAGATATTAAACTATTACAACTAGAATTAATGGAATTCAAATAACATAAGAATTAAAATTAGAACAGAAAATAAGTTTTGCATGTATTTTAAAATAAAATCTATACGTTTAGTAAATCATATATGAAATAGCAGGTGCGTGGGAAACGTGGGTCTGTGTCCAGAATACAATAATACTTAGGACGGCAGGTAAAGGCGACCTTGCCTAAGGGTTACCTTCGGCACCCCCACATGACAAACAAAACGTTAGCTTGGGTTCAAAGCCTACGTGTCATATCTTCGTTCTGAAATACAAGCGTGAGATGCTCAATGTCCATAGTCGTATAATAAAATACAAGCCGTCCATCAGAACAAATTTAATGATTCTGAGAAGCAAATAAAATCGACAGGAAAATGTCACGTAAGTAGTAAAAGTTAGCAGAAGGAGGAAAGAAGGAGAAATTTATATCATGGTCGAAATAAGTTTTTCTTAGACACATAACTCCTCTAAAACACCTTCACGAGTCAAAATGTCGTGCAACACAGGGTGAACTTCGGATCTAAGCGGTTCCGAAGTTAAAGATGTCGCGCGCTGCTCGCGACCAGGTAAAATATACTATTCAAATTCGTTCCGCTGCATAGCCTACGATTAGCACGGCAAGGTATAATTTATTTTTTGTAAATTTTATATCGAACGGATACGAGTTACTACTACGAGTGAACATTTAAGTAATTAAGACAGAACATTTTTTTATATTCATTGCGTCAACGAGCATTGCTAATAAATTTGTTTAGCACAACGAACTTAGAGTGCATTCATTTAAGTTTGGGCTGCCAGCGCAGATCCAGGAAGCATCCACACCTTGAAACGTTCAGAAACAGATCTTAGGCTAGCCTATACAAACCTCGAAACCAAATAACTCTCTACTACCGCCCTTGTATACCCTTGACTGTCATCAGAGTGCCAGACGACGAACGCACCGTCTCAAAGAAAACTACATAATGTAATGGTAATGCAATAGAAATATTTAGCGGTATTAAATCTGAGTGTTTTAAATATAACCTTAAATATTAAATCTAAACTAAACTTTAATCTAAAGTTGTTTTTATGGAAAAAAAATTCTGATGTGTTGCACTCACATGACTTTCTCTAATCTTGAACAAACGTTTGTTCTCCATCTACTTCATGTTAATCGAGATAAACATTTGTGAAAACTATCTTATTGCTAATTTTCTTGTAGATGTAAGGGTAATATGGTAGGCTGTAAGGGCTAGTCAAATCCTTTAAGAGCTGGTTGTTATGTGGAGCATTACATTGTCTTTGCATGTCCAGGACGAATAACAATTCCCATTTGAGAAAATGTATAAGTATTACAAAATTCAACTAAATAAAAAGGAATATCTTGGAAATAGTTCACAGGACAAAAAAATGCATACGATAAAATTGTGTGTTTTGACGAGATCTATATTTTTTGTGTAGTAAAACCTTGTCTATCTCTTACGGTTTGCCAGTTATGCGAAAATCATTCATAATGAAATGGACATTTGGGGACATTCTCAGAAAAGTCAAGATATACGTTTCATTTGCCTTGAAAATATCTTAAACATGTGATATTTTAATCAAAATGTTAATAGCAGTTTTGAGTAAATCAACATTTTTAAAAATTGTTCCATGTATAACGTAGTCTAGGTGGGGAGAATTTTCTTGAAAATTTTGGTGTCGCATCCTTGAAAGATACTAAACTCAAATACCAAGTTTGGTATTTATCCGACTTTTCGTTTCTGAATATGCTGTTCACAAACAGACAGACACACACACACACACACACACACACACACTCACTCATGGACATGTTTCCAAAAATGCTTTATTTGGATCCAGGCATCTCAAAACATATATTTCCGGTGAAATATCGGTATCGAATTTTTGAGTAAATGCAATACTTTCCCTACTTACCATACGTAGTAGAGAAAGTAAAAATAGTATACTCTTAAGCAATTCTTACAAACATAATGTATATCTATTGATCTTAATTGATCATATATACGTATACAATGTATCGTTACTTATGCAGTAAATGATATTATAATCCCTGATGTCATTTGGGTTGCCTATTAGAACAAAGTGGACGACGACTAGGGAACACCGTGTATAGAGTTGGTACCGCAAGATGTCAATGGCCATAACAGAGGAGAGAACGTAAGGCATTTGCTAGAGTTTGCTGGCCTGAATGACCCACCATCTGGTAATAGCCAACAATAAACATCCAGCACCATATCCCAGTTATAGAGATAGACATTTAACTGTCGTAAAGCTCCGTGAGGTTATCATGCCTTTTATTGACTGATAAACCAAGTGTCTGCCTGCAAGCGACAACAGCCTAAACAACACCACGTCATTACAACAACTTCAGCAATGCCATGGAACTACATAAGTAAACGATTTTATTGTTTAGTTTCAGGACGCTCTGCATATACAAATACGTATAAACCAACATTAAATATATATTTATTTTCTTTACCACTTACATAGTAGATAGCAAGGTATTGCATTTCCGCAAAATTCGATACCAAGATTTAAACGTAAATACATGTTTTGAGGATCCCTGAATAAAAAAGTCTGATGTGTTCCACTCACATGAATTTTTCTACTCTAATTTATACAAACGTTTATTCTCCACATTCATTCATTCATTATCTGTTTACCCTCCTCTTATATAGGACTGACACCCCCCAGGACTTACAGGCGGGTTCCTGGGGTCAGAGGCCCGTCGAGGAGCAGACACTCATGGATCAGACAGAATATCCAGGATGGGTGATCAGCCCGATGCCTGGTATGGGATGAAGGAAGTGGATGAAGCGAAATGTTCGTGAAATGGATGAAAGGAAAGGTGATGATGGAGCAGTTGGTGGAATGAATTGCGGGGGAAACCGGAGAATCCGGAGAAAACCCGCCCAGACGCCGCTTCGTCCACCACAAATCCCACATGCAGATCCCTGGGATTGAACCCGGTCCGCCTCGGTGGGAGGCGAGCGGTCTAACCACTCGGCCACGGCGCCGCCCTTATTCTCCACATGCTTCATGTTAATCGAGATAACGGGATGTTAATCTTATTGCTAATTTTCTTGTAGATGCAAGGGGAATATGGTAGGCTTTAAGCGATAGTCAAATATATTAATAGCTGGTTGCTATGTGGAGCATTCCATTTTCTTTGCATTACCATGACAAAAAAATGAATAACAAATTCCCATTTGAGAAAAAGTATAAGTATTGGAACAGTTAAGAGAATAACAAGCAATGTCTCAAAAATGGTTCACTCAACAACAACAAAAATGTATATGACATAAGTTGTGTATTTTAAAGCGATCTACATTTTTTGGGTAGTAAAATTTTGTCTATCTCTTATTGTTTACCATTATGCAAAAGTCGTTCACAATGAAGAATACTTTTGGAGACATTCCCAGAAAATTCAAGATATACATTTTATTTGTCATGAAAGTATCTTAAATATATGATATTTTAATCAAATCGTTAGAGCTATTTTTGATAAAATTAAAATTTTCGAAAAATATTTCATGTAAAGGGTAATCTGGGGTGTGGGGATTTTCTTGAAGACCTTCGTGTCGCATCTCTGGAAGATACTGAACCTAAATACCAAGTTTGGTGTTTATCCGACTGTTCGTTTCTGAGTTATGCTGTTGACAGACACACAGACGGACATGTTTCCAAAAACACTTTATTTTGGGATTCGGGAGGCCTCAAAACATGTGTTTCCGGTAATATCTCGGTATCAAATTTTTGGGTGGAATGCAATACTTCCCCTACTTTCTATACGTAGTAGGGAAAGTAAAAAAGAAAACGTATGTGACACAAATTGTGTGTTTTAACGAGATCTACATTTTTTATGTAGTAAAATTTTGCCTATCTCTTACGGTTTACCAGTTATGCAAAAGTCATTCAGAATGGAAAGTGCTGTTGGGGACATTCCCAAAAAATTAAAGATATGCGTTTCATTGGCCATATAAATATCCTAAACATACGACACTTTAATCAAAATCATTAGAGCCATTTTTGAGAGAATCATGGTTTGGAAAAATGTTCCTTGTAATGCGCAGTCAGGAGTGGGGAGATTTTCTGTGAAATCTTCGTGTCGCAACTTTGGAAGGTACTAAATCTAAATTTTGGTATTCATCCGACTTTTCGTTTTTGAGTTATTCTGTTCAAACACACACACACAGACCACTTTTCTAAAAATGTTTTTTTGGATTCAGGGGGCCTCAAAACATGTATTTCGGTCAAATCTCGTAGTAGAGACGGTGAACAAAAATGTTTTGAAATGGGTCGGTGTTAACTCGAAAACGAAAAGTCGGATAAATACCAAACTTGGTATTTAAGTTCAGCACCTTCAAAAAATACCACAAGACAAATTTCAAAAAATTTCTCCAGCCCAACTACACTTTACATGGAACATTTTTCAATTTTTTTTATCTTGGAAATGGAACAGTTTTGATTAAAGTGCCATACATTAAACATATTTACATGTTGATTATTTTTAAATAGTCTGTGAAGTCCTCTTCATTCGGAAGGAATTGTGTATAATTTTGTATAACTAGAATATGTTCAACGATACACGAAAACGTATTACTTAAAAATATAGATCTCTTTAAATCACATAAATTATTCGAAATTAGCTTTTTGTGGCATAAGACATTTCCAAAATATCCGTTGTTAATGGTTTTATTTCGAAATCGATCAATACCTTTGACATTCTTTTTAAGTTCTGTGGACATTCAGTTGTTTCTCGCAATTTCATGAAAACAGTATGGAATTTTAAGGCCTGCGTATAGAGCCCAGTTGTTAAACATTCGACTATCACTATTCCCTTTGTATTTATAACGAGTATAGTTTAACTGTTGCTGCAAAGGTTTTTTGTCGATTAAAACGATGTGGATAAAAAATAAGCTTTCGAAAGAATAATTTGTATAGCCAGTAAGAAACGACTAATGGTATACAGAGTCTTGTGAATGTAAAATGTATCTTTTTATGACAGATTTGGCAACATTATATAATACAGCTTCAAATCCTTGTTTGTTTGTTTGTTTATTAAAAGCGGATGTTTTTAACTCATGTTACGACACGGAAGCTCTTTTTTCAGAGAAATGAAACGCAAACAAACATGCGTATACGTGATATTCATTGTTCTTAAAAAAACAAACCTCTGGTTTCATCGAGTTTTGTGTATGCATTTAAAGGGGAAGCATCTTTGGATAGCTTTCAAAGCAAACAGAAAACCTATGTATAACTTCGTTAGGATGCATTTTACATGTACTCTACAAATAGCATTACATGGCTTAAAAATTCTAATGCCTTGCAGAGCTATTTCAAGAGTTGCTTTATATTTTCAGATTTTCCTTGTTTACTATTTAAGTGGGTAAAGGAGGAACTGTATTTTTTCCCAAAATACGATATGGGAATTTCATTAAGAACAAACGTTTTCAGGTCCACTGAAGCCAAAAAAGGAGTGTTTAGAAAACAAAATCTAATATTTTACATTCACATGACTTTCTCTACCCTCTACCGCTTATTCGTGGGTATACAAATAATAACTACGAAAGTTTATTTTACTATCTATTTCATTTTAATGGAGATAAAACTTGGAAATAGCTGCATTTCAATGTCGTTATAGATACAAAGCGAATAGCGACAGTCAACTGTTTAAGAATAGGATGCTATACACCAGTCTTAAAATACTGTTTCCATGACACCGCGAAAAACAGCTGAAAATCGACGGGACTTAAAAAGAATCACAAAGTATGGAAGATATCGAACCATTAATAACGGATATCTCGGAAACGGCGGATGCCACAAAACGGTTATTTAAAATAAATTGTATGCTTTAAAAAGATCTGTAATTTTTGTGTAGTATGTTTCCATCTATGGCTAAAAATTTATTGGTTATACAGATTATACAAAATTCCTTCCGAATGAAGTGTATTTCACAGCTTATTTCTAGAAAATTCAAGACATACATTTTTAATCATATAAATATTTTAGTATGTGATATTTTAATCAAAATCGTTATAAAATAAAAAGCTTCGAAAAATATTCCATATAAGAGAGTGTTGCGTGTAGGAGAATTTACTTGAAAATCTTTGTGTCGTATCTTTGGAAGTCACTGAACCCAAATACTACGTTTGATATTTATTCGACTTTTCGTTTCAGAGTTACCTTTTTTCTGAAAATCTTATGTGTTAATTTCATATAACTTCCTGTGACCTCTATCGTTTATTAGTGGCTATACAGATTATTCTTACGAAAGTTTATTTTTCTATCTACTTCATTTTAATCGAGATAAACCTTTGCAAAAATAGCTACATTACACATTTCGTTATAGATACAACTAGAACAACGATAGTCAAATGTTTAAGAATCGGGTGTTCTATGTTGGCCTTAAAATTTCATACGCTTTCCATACAATCGCGAGAAACAGGTGAATGTCGACAGAACTTTAAATGAATGACAAGGTATTGAACAATTGAACCATTAATAATGGATAACTCGGAAACGGCTTATGACAAAAACTCAGAAAAATAAGTTCTTTGAAATAAATTGTGTGTTTTAAAGAGATCTACATTTTTCCTGTAATGCGTTTTCGTCCATCGCTTAACGTTTACCAGTTATATAAGATTATACAAAATTCCTTCTGAATGAATTGGACTTCACGGGCTATTCCCAAAAAATCACGATATACTTTGTGATGTAAATATTGTTAATATATTATGTTTTAATAAAAATCGTTAGAGCCATTTTTCAATAAATTAGAAATTTCGGAAAATATTCCATGTAAAGAATAGTTGAAGTGGTTGCTTCGCTGTAAGATTTTCGTGTCGCATCTTTGAAAGGTACTGAACTTAAATATGTACCAGGCTTGGTATTTATTCATTTTCGTTTCTTAGTTATGCTGTTCAAACACACACACGAACGGTTTTCTAAAATGCATTATTGAGATTCGAGGACCTCAAAACATGCTATCAAATTTTTGTTGTATGTAACACCATTTCTGCCTACTATATGCGTGGTAGAGAAAGCAAAAAATAAAGAAACACGCTAGCGTATAGCCCTACCCGATATCACTCTCAAAGACAAACTCCTCCACTCATGCTCAAAGCGTGACATGTGTATAACTACTCTGTCTTAGGCATACGAGGTGTGATCAAAAAGTTTCTGGAATGACGTCATAAATACTACACAACAGTTTGTTTTGTCTAACCTGCACTGTCACCCTCGAATTAGTCTCCTTGGGAGTTGATACACTTGTCCTAGCGCTTCTGCCACTGCTGGAAGCACCTCTGGAAGTGTTTCAACATGTTCAGAGCCTTCTGCGATTCGCGAATGATGACATCACTGTACTCAAAACGGTGTCCTCGGAGCCACATTTTAAGTCGCGGGAAAAGGAAAAAGTCCGCTGTTGCAAAATCTGGAGAATAGGCGGGATGGGGAACATTATTAATCCTATTTTTATCCAAAATTTGGCGAACAGAAAGGGCTTTGTGCGCGGGCGCATTGTCTGGTGCAGGAACATGTACAAATTGTCTTTACATGCTTTGAAACTTCCAATGAGTCAGAAAGTTCTATTATTGTAATGTGCCTATCATTTAAGACTATTTCCCTCACCTGATTGATATTTTCATCAGTTTTTTTGGAACAAGGTCGCGCTGAACGATCTGCATCTTTATCTGCACACCACTTTTAAATTTCGAAAACCACTCAAATGCTTGAGTTTTGCCAATAACTCCTCCCCATAAGGTGTTACGTTATCTCTCATTTTTATCGGAAAGGTACGCTGTATGTGCAGTCTGGGTAAGAATTAAAGAAATCTCAGCGTCAGCATTGTTGTGAAGTCATTCCGGAAACTTTTTGATCACACCTCGTATGTGCATCAGAGCAACGCCATGAAAGCGCATAGAATAATGCCTAATCTACAGTGCCACAGTTGTTAAAGAATAATTTTTATTATAGACGCTCTTTAGCTATTATAGGTCTTAGCGTCTCATTCTATGGTGAGTATGAAAGACCGGTAATTTTACTTAGAGGCCTCTTTATCAGGCTTGAGGTTTTTTTACGTTCCGTAAATCTACGACACGGAACCATCGGCTTTACTTTTCTTCCGAAGGAAGCCGTGCTAAGGATTTTAACCCGCAACCTAGGGAAATTGAGACTAGTATGGTAACCCTAGTCCACAGAGGACGTCACCACAGCTGTGAAGCAAATCGCATGATAATGTATATGGAGACTGTAGGATGTAGGGTATATTTATCGAAGGGGGACAGCTTCCTTTCGCCCTGCTTGATCTATTGTGACTACACTCCGCGGGAGGCAGGGATGAAGTGAAGGAGCCGCAAGAGGTCGCATGTCTGCAGGCAGACAGGTCAACAGAGACGCACAGAAGTCCCTAATATTTCCAGGTTGAAGCACCCGCTCACCAGGAGAGGCAAACAATCCCGAGAGAGGGCCGACGAAGCGACCATAGTGGGCGGGACAACGCACGCTGGCGTCCATGGGAAAAAATCTTTACAATGCGCAAGCAACTGTGCCATTTATCAGACGTCGCATCACTACAGGACTCAAGGGCCTTCCTTAAATATGCAAGGGAGGGGGATGCAATGAAAGGAAATGGGGGAAATGTGAAATCGTGGTATAATATACCATTCTGTCATTCATCTAGGCGACCAAAGGTAAACCACGAAAAGCCCGATGGTCAGAGTGAGCGGCCACCAGGAATCCAACCCAGGACCTCATGACGTCGCCACCTCTGGGTATATCGAGCCTGTATATCTTTAACTGTTCTCAATCAAACTTCATACTTCTCAAAATGAGTGTTTTAAAACCTACAAGACAGATTTCAGAGCTTGAGGCTGTGTAATTTGGAACATTACAGTTCGGCTGAGAAGGGTGCAGTCCTGCCCGAGGTAACTTCATATAACTGTGTCTTTATCAATTCAGGGAGAGAGGCTTGCGTTGAGGGAAGCAAGACACCTGCAAATTTCCCACGCTGCTCATTATAGTACTCCTGCTCGTTGTCTTATAACGTCACTTTTCTGTTGGAGTCTTCTATAGAAGCAGCCTGGGGCTTGGTGGGCCTGAAGGTGTGGATAGTCTTGTGGTTTCTCGAATGATGGTATCTTAGAGTGCTTCAGGCACGGACTATAAGACCGCTATCTCCATTTTACGATCTAATCAAATACTTAGCACAGTGAGAAATCCTGTATGTCGAAAGTAAAGTTTTGGTTGCGTTAAAAAGGGAAGAAATCTTAAAAAAAATATATATATATATATATATATATATATATATATATCTGTTGTGTTAGATTCTCATTACCTTGTCGACCCACTATCCTTTATTTTTATATAACTTCTAAGAAATATTTTTATGGAAGCTTATTATTTTCTCTACCCGTAACTGCTAGGTTAGAGGAGAATTGCATTCCACTCAAAAATTCGATACCGAGATTTCACCGGAAGTACATGTTTTGAGGTGCCCTGAATCCAAATAAAGCCTTTTTGGAAACATGTTCATGTGTGTGACTGCCAACATTATAATACAAAAACGAAAAGTCGGATAAATGCCAAACTTCGTATTCGAGTTTAGTATCTTCCAAGGATGAGATACAAAGATGTTCAAGAAAATCCCCCATCCTATTCTACCCTTTATGTGAAACATATTTCGAAAATTTCGATATTCTCAAAAAAATGCTCTAACAATATTTATTAAAATATCATATCTTTAAGATTTTTCATGGCAAAATAAATTTATATCCTAAATTTTATGGGAGTGTACCCAAAAGTCCTGTTCGTCTTGAATGGCTTTCGTATAGCTGGTAAACCGTAAGAGATAGACAATTTAAAAAAAATGTAGAGCTCGTTAAAGCATACAATTTTTGTCACATACATTTTTTTTGGTAAAGTGAATATTTTGGAGATATTCCTCGTTATTTATTTAAATTTTCCAATACTTGTACTTTTTCTCAAATGGCAATTCGTTTTTTTTTATCTCCTAGACATACAAAGAGAATGGAATGCTCCACATAGCAACGATTTAACTATCGTTTAAAGCCTACCATATTCACCTTGCACCTACAAGTAAATTAGCAATAAGCTAATGGAAAATAAGCGTTTGTAAAAATAGTTTGTACAAAATTAGAGAAAGTCATATGAGTGTAACACATAAGAATTTTATAAAAATTTGCGTCTTTGTCGGTATGGTCATTTTAATAACTCACCCACTTTTAGGATACAAGAAAATGTTCCAAACAAGATCTGTTTGAGCCCCAGTGGGCAATTATGTTACGTTGATGGTTTATTTTTAGGTCGATAGGTGAAGGAGATATGATGGTCAACTTCAACTTCGTTATTTCAAATGGGATGATATCTTTGTTACGCACCTCTGAATAGCTCCTTTAAAAATGAATGTTATCGCACTGTTCTAGGACTATCAAAACTAATTGAATGTTAGAGGCGAGAAAACACTTTTCTTCAAATAACAGAACTTTATATAATAGCTAACTTGTACGATTATGATAGCCGGTTTAAAATACCTCGTTCTTATATTACGGTAATCACATCAAATGTTATTCATAAATCACTATAATATACATTAATTTGTAGTGGATGGAGAAAGTCGAGAAGATCTATGTATATGATCCAATGTTTATATAAATAAAGCCTGAAGAAATGCATGCAATCAGATCAACATGTAAGTAATACAATATTTTGTATTGTAAAATTAACTAAGTTCAAAGTATGAAAACTTGTTGACAAAAATGAAATGTTTTTTATATTTTATACAGTTCTACAAAATCGGAATATATATAATAATAATTATCAGAGCGTTCCGGAAGTTCGCGGGAGGCGGGGCGGAACAGAGTATCCAGAATTATCTGGTCATTTCCTGGTATTTATGTCGGAGGGAGCACCCCCTCTCCCTCCCCAACTATCGCTGGTGATCACTGTATTGTACCTGCTATATAGTGATGGAGGTCAACATTTGTATTTTCATTATACTACTTCTACCGTATGATACTGTGAATTCCGCACCACTTCACGGAAACAAATAATCCTGTCTAACTGCAATACCCCATGGAGTAGAGAGAATTGCTTATCTTTAAGGGGACGTTTTACTCTAAACATTGGTACCACTGCTAAATAAGACAGATTCCGTGGTGTCCAAGCCATTGGTTTCTTTCTTTTTACTTTCTCTACTACGTATAGTAAGTAGGGGAAGTATTGTATTCCACCCAAAAATTTGTACCAAGATTTCACCGAAAATATATGTTTTGAGACCACCTGAATCCAAAAAAAAAACATTTTTTGAAACATGTCCGTGTATGTGTCTGTGTCTGTGAACAGCATAACTCGGAAACGAAAAGTCGGATAAACACCAAAATTGATATTTAGGTTCAGTATCTTCCAGAGATGCGACACGAAGGTTTTCAAGAAAATCCCCCCTCCCCAGATTACCCTTTACATGGAACATTTTTCGAAAGTTTTAATTTTCTCAAAAATGTCTCTGACGATTTTGATTAAAACATTATATGTTTAATGACAAACAAAATGTATATCTTGAATTTTTTGGGAATGTCTCCAAAAGTATTCTTCATATTGAACGACTTTTGCAAAACTGGTAAACCATAAGAGATAGACAAAATGTTACTACACGAAAAATGTAGATCGCGTTAAAATACACAATTTATGTCACATACATTTTTGTTGTTGAGTGAACCAATTTGGATATATTGCTTGTTATTCCCTTAAATTTTTCAATACTTATTATCTCAAATGGGAATTCGTTATTCATTTTTTGTCCCGGTAATGCAAAGAGAATGGAATACTCCACATAGCAACCAGCTCTTAAAATATTTGACTATCGCTTAAAGCCTACCAATTCACCTTGCATCTACAAGAAAATTAGCAATAAGATTAACATCTCGATATCTCGATTAACATGAAGCATATGGAGAATAAGCGTTTGTAAAAATAGTTTGTATAAGAGTAAAGAAAGTCATGTGAGTGTAACACATCATATTTTTTATTTTATTTTTCTTCTTTTTCTTTGTAAAATGTTTTCTGTGAACCGTTTCTCATGAAAATGACCTGTTTTCTCAGAAACTGTTGAATGAAGGTGAATTAAATTGGAATGGTCAAAGTAAAACCTTATTACTATTGTGTATATACTTTGATATTGGTAATATAGGTAGGTTGTTTTTTAAAAATATGCTGCTAAATAAATTATAATAAAATTTGTACATTTACAAGTGGTAAAATTGGGGGTTTTATTTTGCGAGTAGGAATGTTTGCGAAACGAAGGTCACACGAGCAAAATAACACCACTTCTAACACGTGTGACATACTATTTTATAGACAACCCGCGAATTTGTAAACTATTACATAGATTATAACAGATATCACGTTTAGAACGCGTTCTTAAAACGGCGTTAAGAAAGCGAGATGTCAGATGTTTTGATGATTCACTCGTCATTTTCAGCGAAAATATTTTCGACATGTTTTGACTTGCACCAGACAACAAAGCGATTAAATGCTACATTATATTTCTTTCTGGATTTTTTTGGACAAGTATTTCTAGTGTTGTTCTTTCTGCTGCTTCTGTAATTTCACTCCATTGCAATTCTTTCTGAATTAACAATTTTCGCCGTTTAATATTTATGTAGGTTAAATAAAGAGTAACGTTTTAGATCGAAGAAAGCTGCTAATATAGATAGGCAGGGAGGCAAGGTATCTTTATTGGTTTCAAATTATTGAAGCTATTTCACAAGTATTTAGTGCATGGGTCATTGAGCGTATATGTATATTTAAGATACAATAGGGTTACAAAATAAACAACAGAGAAAGAAAACACAACAAAAAGGAACAAGAAAAAGGGAAATAGAATTAATTACCTTTGTCTAACTGAACAAATTTGACCTAGCTCTGCGCACTTTAGCCAAAAAATTGCCCATGTTTTGCCAGTCCTCTGTTCAGCCAGCAGATCCCAACATGCCAATCTCTTTCTTGAGGGACTTAAGAATTTTTCTTTCAGTTTAATCTTTCGCTGGTTCTCCCACTGTGCACATTCCGCCAAAATATGTACCCAGTCCTTATCCAAATCACAGAACGGGCAGATTCTCCTGCCAGAATCATCAGTCATTTTCTGTGCCCTCCAGCTCTCCAGTCTAAACCATGCCATTCCTGATCTTTCCTTTATTCCTAAATTAAGTATATATGTTTCTTTACCCCAGTTCAATTTTATTTCATTTGCTGGACTTAGAGAAGATTTAATTTTACAATTCGATTCTATTTCCTGTTGGTTGATGTTTCCTAATCTTTTTTTAACACCTTTGCATATGTTTTTGTCATTTGCTTCAGCTCTTAGCCATACTGACCCCATTCCTATTCTCGTCAAACCCCTTTCCAAATCAGCTGCCCAAAACTTAGGAGACAGGTTTTCTCGCTGGTATTTATAACATTTGGATCGTAGCTTTGAGTTATCCCCCTGCATCACCATCAGCCAGTACTTCACTGCGCTTATTTTGCAGTGCATTGTGTCTTCATAACATCCCACCTCCCTCAATATCCTCGAATTTTATGTGCCTGTGAAACTGCAAGAACTCTGAATGTATGGGTTGACTCTACAACAAATTTCAATACGTTGAAGTATGACAGTTTGTATTGTGAACAGATAATGCGATCGCCATGAGAAATTAGTGATGTAAAAAGACATAACAAAAAGTAAAACATGTGCAAATATAAAGAGTAATTGCCTTGTGATTGGAGTTGAAACCAAAGTTGGTCTCAATGAAGAATATCCCTTTTGCTCGTGCGCACTGTGTTAGAATTTCTACTTTTAGGCCATGCTGTCTAAAAACGAAATTAGGGTAGGGCGGGGTAATTCCGATAGGTTAGCGTAACTTCTTAATTGAAAATAAAATGTTGCAATATACCGATCATTCAAGTAAGCATAGGAGTACTACACTATTATGGCTTATGGTGGGCATAATATCAGTATCATTAATGACAATCCTAATGCTGAAATAAAGCTATCAGAATTACCCGCCGAATTGAAAATGGAGAAATTCCGAGGGGCTAATTGTATATGATTGTAGGATAATTTGGATAACAATGAATACAGTAAAGAATAGCTCTGCTTTTGGATTCTGAAACAAATTTATTCTATAAACTAAATATATATTATAACGTATTACTGTGGAATTATGAAGAGTTAGTTCCTATGAAATGTGAAGCATTGAAAACACTAGGAAATATAAGGATTAACAATTCCTGAGTTCTGCACGCTGTTTAGATGCATTTGCCATAAATAAATTGTTCCCTTCCTTCAGTTCCTACGCATCTTTCATGGAACCAAACCTGGCATTTCTGGCAGCGACTCCAGTCACCTCTCAGTACAGACTACTTCGAGTAGTAGCTGACACTGCAGAATCCACATTTGTAGTCATCTACGTTGGAATCATTAGCAGTATCGTCTTCGCTAGACGATAAGTCAATGAATTTCTGATTGTTTAGCTTCTTTTTCATTGAAATGTTGCCTTTCTTCTTTTTTAACTGAATTTGTTTCCCACGCAATTTCATCTCTCTCTCTCTCTCTCTCTCTCTCTCTCTCTCTCTCTCTCTCTCTACCTTAACAACTGCTACATTTTCTGGTGATGTGCTGTGGCATTCTCCTTTCTTATTTTGAACTCTTCTCTTGATCACACTCTTTACAGGACTAGGAAGGACCTTAGAACGGTTCTTTCAGGCATTACACCCACAAAGGATTGTGAAGTGCTAGGCTGTTTGAACAATGGATTCAATTCATTTAATTTTAAATTAACTTTTGTATACAGGATCGTATGGTATCTTGAAAACTTGACTTGCACCTAGTAATGACAGATTACCCTCTATTACAGATGAGATTGCCTGTTCCATAGCTTCTTTGTCCCATTGTAGCCGTAAATTCTTTCTTTTGTAATGTCGTACCATCTGAAAATTTGAACGAATAATTAATATAATAAAAATTACTTTAAAACATAGGACCCAGTGGAAATAAGTTACATACCAGAGAAACAAATATGTATGATATCCGATTAACCCCACCGATTATTATCGAAATAGCCCCACAACACAACATGTTACCGGTCACGACGTAATTCTTAGACTGTGCAATAGACAGCACCACGGTATACTATAATGGTTCGCAAGATACCAAGGAAACGTTCACTCCTTAAAGCATTACGAAAACTAGTACACGAGACCAGCTAAAGCTTAAGCTTTCTGACCAAAATATTACATGCTACGTATTGTACAGGTATTCCTTCCTTATCCTTGATTAGAAAAACTGATGTAGCGGCTCTCTTAATAGCAGAATCTACTCAGAACCAAGCACACACGTTGATAAGACTCCGTCCTTAACTGTGAGACTGGAAACTGCAATAAGATGTGTTTAGTAGTGGCAGCGCATTCGTGAGAACTTAATATTATCCAAGAAGTCCCGCTATCCGAATACCCCCGCCCTACCCTATTGTATAAAAGTAAATCAGTGAACAAAAAATTGAGTCTAATATCTTACATAGTTGTTGACTTAATAGTAATGAAATTCGGAAATTTAATAAATAATATAAACTTATTAAATAATATAAACTTTCTGTGCATGTTTTCATGTTCTGGCGTTGAAATAAATCTTATATGCCCACTTGACATTAGAATTTCGTAATCAAGTCTATGGCAAAGTTAAATATAAATGAACAGTAAACAGAGGAGAAGGTTTTGGATAAACCGAAATGAAAACCAACTGCACGTACACATCTGTATGTATGTATGTATCATTTCCATACCAATTTTCATATGAAGCTAGTATAATATCGGAACTAAATTATATTCCGGTCCGGTTTTAGCTAATGGAAACTACACAAATGAATTCCTTTATCACGCACCTGAAAGCTAGATCCAATATGTGGCTTACTGGGTAAGGCTGCTGGGATTTTTATAGCATAGTAATATTGATAATTGGATAACAGCTCTCTTGCCCTGTAATCTCATCAGCTTAGCATTATACAGTATTAGAATTATGTTTAATTTAGTTAATGAATTAATGTTCAGCACTCTGAAGGCAACTTGAACACTACGATTTGTGAAGAGATTATACTGATTACCAAGTGAAAGCGAAATGCTAGCTACCCTCGCGTGTTTAATTTCTGAATGTACTTCTTCTTTAACATAGTTTCGTTTCACTTCAACTCTCTGCTCTCAACTGTCAGCACTGGCTGTAAAAGACGTCCTGCTTTCCCCAAGCTTCCCTGAAAACTAACAGGCTTTTAATTTGATTTTCCGAAACTTTTAATGTGTTTTCTTTTCGTCAAACGAAGTTGTGTACTCCATTCCTTTCACCATGCCATCTCGTCTGCTTTCCCTTCCTTTTACCTTCTTTGTTTCTGCTTGTATCCCCCTCTCTCTCCTCCCTTTCGCTGCCTATGTAGTGTCATTATATTACTTTTTGTAAGGGCGCCTTGTGTCTTAAACTCTGGGCTTTTAGGTTCATTCGAGCATAATTGACTAAGTTTTTCTCTTTTTTTTCTCATATAAGTTTAGCAAAATATTGCGTTGCAGTTGATTCCTGTGTTAATTTTCTTTTGGTTATCTTTAATTTGGTTCTTGTGCCCTCCTTTTCTCTTGAAAACAAAATAAGGGAGTGAGAGGGAACCAGATGACAGCCAGGGTTGGCATTTGCAGATTAAATTTCGGCAGGGCAGTTTGGATAATGTTATATCCTCGGGTTACACGATGGGGAAAAAGTGAAATATTCTGACACAGCTGATTTAGAATTTCATGCACTCATTGCTCATGGCAAACACACATGTGATCACGCGTAGCAGCAACATTTCCTATCATGGTGGACAATGGTAGCCGTTTAAGGCACAGTAATTGTTAAGCATAACACGATTAAACCAAAATTCAAAATCATGCCCATCTACAAATCACCATCGTCATCATCATCCACACGGTTTGAGCCTCGGACTGGTTCCCTTCCCACTAGAACTATTCACTCCATTTTAATTTTGGACGACCTATATTTTGTTTTCCTCGTGTTTAAAATTAAGCGCCTTCTTAGGTAATCGATTTTCATCCATCTTGTCTAAATGTTCTTTCCAATTCTTACGTAATTTTTATACGGTCTAGCTCTCCTTTTTGTTCCAAGTTCTCTTCATATTTCTTCACTCTTTTTATGTTTAATTAGACACACCAGCCACCGATCTCAGAAACCTCATTGCTACTCTCCGTTTAGCTCTTTTTGTAACTACCCAAGCCTCAGCAGCATAAATAAATATTGGCAATACCTCTGATCTATAAAATTTTAACTATGTTCCCTTTGTTGTTTTATTGTCTAAACATCTTCTAATAGTTACAAAAACTTATTTATATTTATCGAGGTTTTTTCTCTCGTGTCCATGTTTTTCTGGTATAGTATTTATTAGACAGCATGGCCTAAAAGTAGAACTTTTAACACAGAGCATATGAGCTTAAAGCTTTAGCACTGGTGTGATAATCTTCAATGTGACCAACTTTGGTTTCAAGTCCAATCACATGACAATTACCCTTTATGTTTGCATTGTTTCATAACTCAACTTAGTTAGATTCAGTTTTACTTTTCATAATGTCTTTTCACATGATTAATTTTTCATGACGCTCGAATTATATGTTCACAATACAAATCGTTATACTTACGCAATTTTTGTAGTGTTAACCTACACGTTATATTCGCAGCTTTCTTTGTTATAAATCGTTATTCTTTTATCTACCTACATTAACATTAAATAGCGGAAATTATGAATTCAAAATAAATTGAAGTGGAAGTAAATTGTAAAAGCAGCAGTAAGAATAACACTAGAAGGACTTACGCAGATGATCCAGGAAGCAATATGATAATAGCATTTAATCGTTTCACTGCAGAGTGAAAATAGTTTCATTGAAAATAACGACTAGCGAACCAACAAAATATGACATCTCGTTTTTAACGTCATTTCTCTTGTTTCAAGGACGAATTCTAAACATTATGTCTTTTAGTTTCAGGAATTAATATAATATTATTGAATATTTTACAAATTCGAGGGCTGTCAAAAAAAAGCAGTATTAGCTACACGTGTTGAAAGTGGCTTGCTTTTACCCCTTGTATAATAATCTACTATTACGTCTCGAATATTTAAAGCTGCTCACTTGTTCAATAGTTTGAGAGTCAATTACAACGTTTGTTCCTTTATGATCTTTTATGTTGGGATCCGATAAATGCGTTGCGTTGGTTCTATTTTCGAAATTTTAAGGTTACATTCTTGTGTTATTTTACATAACTTATGTGCGACAATCTGTAGGTTATTTACCACCTGGGCCCTCTTTCATAATATTTACAATTTACATATTAATAATATTCAAATAACAAGCAAAAGGTTACAAATGCATATAAACTCTGATTCACTATAAAGGTTTGTTAACTTATGAAGTTTGAGGAACTTTACAAATCCGATAAGCAACTGACAAACGTAAATATCATGTGCATTCTATCGTATTCCCGTTCCGAGGAGTCGCCAATCACGCATTACAAAAACTACTAAATATGTATGTTTAAATCCCCAAACATCTAGCAAATTCTATAAGTATTGTGTTTCGTTAATCTGAAAGGCTTTACATTTGGTTGTATTTGAATACTAAAGGAAGTCAGGTGTTGTGTACAGGCATCTACAAATCTTCATACTGTATTTAGTATATTGACTATGTTAATGACCTTTGATTTGGTAGGTCGTTGCTGAATATGCTATTTTACTTTGTTCATTACGTTGATCGGCCTAAGTGCGAACGTGTTATGTTTCACTTTAGGTTCAACATGGCGTATTTAGCGTCAAAAATGAAAATAAAGCTACAATTTTAGAGCAAATTAGGTAGTAATGAACTAACAACATTGCAATATGTCTGCTATTGGCAGTTCCCATGCAGCGCATAGCAACACGCAGTTGTTTTAAGGTTTAGGCTGTACTTGCACCTATTGCATGCTGAATGCGATGTCCAGTATCTTGTAATAGTAATTCCATTGCCAAAGGATTCAGTTTGAGTCTCTCATTGTATTCATAAACAGATGTGAAGTCATTAAATTATTCTGAACCTAAAACGTTTACGTTTTCTACCATCCCTTGCACGAATACCATCGTTATTTGAATCCTTGGAACTGCTGCTAACTGAGTATACAAACTGTTCTTACTAAAATTATTTTTCTACCTACTGCAGTTTAATTCATATAAACAATTTCAGAAATAGCTACATTACACATTTCGTTATAGATAAAAAGAGACCATCAATTGTCAAATGCTTAAGAACTGGACTCTGTACGTTTCCTTAATCTGATGTTTTACACTCACATGACTTTCTCTTCTCTTGTATAAACTACTTTTACAAACGCTATTCTCCATATGCTTCATGTTAATCGAGATATCGAGATGTTAATCTTATTGCTAATTTTCTTGTAGATGCAAGGGGAATTGGTAGGCTTTAAGCCATAGTCAAATATTTTAAGATCTGGATGCTATGTGGAATACTCCATTCTCTTTGCATTACCAGGGCAAAAAAAAATGAATAACGAATTCCCATTTGAGAAAAAGTATAAGTATTGGAAAATTTAAGGACAAACAAGCAATATCTCGAAAATGGTTCACTCAACAAAAACAATGTATGACATAAACTGTATATTTTAACGCGATCTACATTTTTTGTGTAGTAAAATTTTGTCTATCTCTTATGGTTTACCAGTTATGCAAAATTCATTCACAATGAAGAATACTTTTGGAGACATTCCCAGAAAATTCGAGATATACAATTTATTTCCCATAAAACTGTCTTAAACTTATGGTATTTTATTCAAAATCTTAGAGCCATTTTTGAGAAAATTAAAATTTTCGAAAAATGTTCCATGTAAAGGGTAATCTGGGGTGGGAGATTTTCTTGAAAACCTTCATGTCGCATTTCTGGAAGATTCATTCATTCATTCATTCATTATCTATTTACCCTCCTCTTATGTAGGACTTACACCCCCCAGGACTTACAAGCGGGTGCCTGGGGTCAGAGGCCCGTCGAGGAGCAGACACTCATGGATCAGACAGAGCATCCAGGATGGTTGATCAGCCCGATGCATGGTATGGGATGAAGGAAGTAGATGAAACGAAATGTAGGTGAAATGGATGAAAGGAAAGGTGATGATGGAGCATTGGTGGAATGCATACTGAACCTAAATCCAACTGTTCGTTCCTGAGTTATGCTGTTCACAGACACACACACACACGGACATGTTTCCAAAAATGCTTTATATGCATTCAGTGCACCTCAAAACATGTATTTCCTGTGAAATCTCGGTATCGAATTTTTGGGTGGAATGCAATACTTCCCCTACTTACTATACGTAGTAGAGAAAGTAAAAATCCATACTGTTTCCCTGCAGTCGTGAAGAAAACTGAAAATCGATGACCTTAAAAGAATGACAAGTATTGAATACTTCGAACCTTTAATAACGGATACCTCATAAATGGCTTATGCCACAGAACAAGTTATTTCAAGTAAATTGTGTATTTTTGGTTTAATACATTTTCGTCTATCGCTTAACATTTATCACTTATATAAGATTATACAAAATTCCTTCCGAATGACTTCACAGGCTATTCCCGGAAAATTCAGAATATGCATTTTGTTCATGTAAATATCTTTAATATAGCATATTTCAATCAAGTCGTTAGGACCATTTTAAGAAATAGAAATTTTCGAAAAGTATTACATGTTAAGAGTAGTTGTGGCTGGAGGATTTTCTTGAAAATCTTCATGTCCCAGCTTTGGGAGCTACTGAACCTAAATACCAAGTGTGGTATTTATCCGTCTTTTGATTTTTGAGTTAGGCTGTACAAAGGCACACACACACGCGCGGACTTTTTTCTGAAAATGCTTTTTCTTTTTTTTGATTCAGGTGCCTGAAAATATGCATATCCGTTAAAATCGAACTTTTGGGTGGAATGCAAAACCTTGCCTACCTTCTATGTACGTGCTAGAGATACTGAAAATCCCATACTTTTTTATCTGTTTTGTTTTTGCCTAATACACTACTAAATATAGCTTGCGTTACAAATCTTAAGACATTTGTAGATAAACTGCATACTTTATAAATACACTTTACAAATGTGTGAAATTGCTATTTGATTGTGAAGCAATATAGTTGTATATTTCTTAAAATTTCATTTCTAAATATTTAAGGTTGTTTATAAACTTCAACTTCACAGATTTTTACAAATTACAAAAAAGCTAACAATTTACAAGGTTTGTAAATACAGTAAAACAGGTCCTTAGACATCCGCAAACAGTAAACCTTCTAGCTGATCCATGTATAATAAAATTGGAATGTAAAATTATTCCGGCATTTTTCAGTGGCATCGTTAAGATATACAGGATGAATTTTAAGTCCAGCGACAAACTGCAGGGGTGATTCCTAACTGTAAATGGAGCATAAAATTCATATCACCTTGTGTCCGGAAATGTATAGTTTCCACGGTAGATGGCACTGATTACATGCCATCACAACTTGCAGTGTTGGTTTCGTATGTTGCAGATAGGGTGATTTAACACAGCGTAGAAGCATAATGGTCAGGAATAAGTTAGGATGGTGTTTGTGTATGGATAAGCAGGTGGAAACGGTCGAGAGGCAGCACGGATATACCGAGCCACGTACCCTGATTTGACAGCACCACCACACGAAAGTTCAGGGCGGCCGAGGACTGTGTGTACACCAGATATGGAGAAACATGTTCTTTATGATATTGAGAACAACCTGGTACGCTCCAAGCAATTGGCCCGCCAACATATGTAAGCCAAAGGACGGTATCACATCAGATTCCTTTTTTAAATTGCCTTTAACTCCCGCTCTTACTTCATACGGCACTACAGGCGGTGATATTGCTGATACGTGAAATGAAACGGTATTTGATAAAGAAAATTTGAGAAGAAAACGTTCGACGTCTAAGTTTTACTAAGTAGATTACCTCCCAGGCATTTTCAATAATGAGAACTGAAGAAAACATGGAGAAAATCTCAGTCAGAGAGGTAGATCCTGGGGGAATTGGAAGACCCTTAACTTAAATACCAAGTTTCGTATTTAACCCACTTTTCGTTTTTGAGTATACTTTTCAGACACACACACACATTTACACACGGTCAAACTAAAAGTGGTCGGTCTCTTGAACAGTTAAATTTGTTCATAGCCCCTACGAGTGAGCGCGCGGTTCACAACCACCAACTTTTCTGCGTCGCTTTGGCTAACTTCATAATACAAGCCACAAGGCACTGATTTGGGCTACCGTGCCGTGCTTGTGGAACACTAGTTAAGCTACGTAACTTCTATGCAAGTAGCTTGAGCTCGATTCTCCGTATTGACTCTTATCTTTTATTTTTACAACACGTTTTACTGTGATGGTGAAATTTATTGTTCTTAAATTAAACTTACTGAGAATGAAACCTCCTCCCGACTGATAAATTAATGCCATGGTTGCCATCTACATTAAAACATCTCATGTGATAGATATACACGACCTTCTCTACTCTCTATCGGTTATTAGACGGTATACAAACTATATTACTAAAGCTCATTTTTATGTCTACTACATTTTAATCCAAATAAACCTTTGCATAAATAGCTACATTACACATTTCGTTATAGATACAAAGAAAACAGCGATAGTCAAATGTTAAAGAACTGGACGCTATACGCTGGCCTTAAAATTCCATACTGTTTCCATGAAATCGCGAGGAAACAAGCGAATATTGTTAGAACTTAAGAGAGTGACTAAGAAATGAACAATTCTAGTCTTTAATAACGGATATCTCTTACGCCACAAAAAACTTATTAGAAATAAGTTCTGTGTTTTAAAGAGATCTAAATGTTTTGTGGAGTGCGTTTTCGTCTATCGCTTATGTTTACAAGTTATACAAGATTACACAAAACTTCATAGGCTATTTCCATAACATTCAAGATATATATTTTATTTTTAATGTAAATAAATTTAACATAATGTAGGTATTTTAAGCAAAATCGTTAGAGCCTTTTTTTAGAAAATAAATTTCAAAAAATTTTCCATATCAAGGGTAGTCTGGGATAGGGGGACTTTCTTGAAAATCTTCGTGTCGCAATTTTTGAAAGGTACTGAACCTAAATACCAAGTTTGGTGTTTATCTGACTTTTCGTTTTTGTGTTGTGCTGTTCACAGACACACACACATACAGACACACATACACACAGACCGTTTTCTAAAATGCTTTTTTTTGGATTCAGGAGGTTCCAAAATGTGCATTTCCGGGGAAATCCTGGTATCGAATTTTTGGGTAGAATGCAATACTTTCTGTACCTACTATGAACGTGGTAGAGAAAGTAAAAATGAAGGAAATCTATTGTATTCATACTCATGTATTTAAAATGAAGTAGCTTCACAGAGATTTCAACTTCAACCTCAAGAACAGTAAGTTAACACTCTACCATTGACCTAAGAGTGCTGCAGTAAGCGTGATATTGTAACAAGATTTAGTCATACTTCACTTGACAACCATAAATTATTAAAGTGCGTTTTGGTTATAGGTATTCAATGTTGAAACGATCTGAAACTTCTGTCTGTTTGAAATCTCGTATATGAATTATTTTCTCAGAAGACCTTTAAAATTATAGTTGTGTTCCCTATTATAACTACTACAAGAATATAAGCAGTCTTGTGAACAAAGCCTGGCTCACCCGAGCGTTCACGGAAGTGCCTGATTCGAGTTTTAAATTGACCGAACTGTAAATTTCCAAAAATGCTTTTTTATTCAGAGGGCCTCAAAACGTGTATTTACGGTGAAATCTCGGTATCATATGTTTAGGTGAAATAAAACATTACCTTCTCTACTTAGTATAGGTAAGCAGTAGGGAATGTAAAAGCAAATAAAAATAGATGTAGGTTTCAAGATTTGTGTAAAAAATGAACCATCGAAAAACATTGACTGGTTTATGCCTTATTGGAAAACGGGCATACTTTAAAAATACCCCCCTTAATAACAGAAGATGATGTTAAAATAAATGTTTCGCCTGTTTAAAAGGGGTGTCTTAATTCGTTACACTGGATATGTGCTTGACAAATTTTTACTTCTGTTTTCACGAATAACATTTATTGTTTTGTCAAAAAGAGACGTCTTAAGCACGGAAAAGAATTTCTAATTTTCTCTTTTTCTATTTTTTGTTTTCGTTTCCTTTCCTTTCTTGTGTTTTTCTCTTCCCCTTTCGAACAGGTAGAGCTGCTCTGATTTCTCGTTACTTAATTCTCGTCTGCTTTACAAAACTATTTCTTGAAAATAATACTGCTGCATTCACGTTTATTGGACCGTTGTTAAAATTATTGAATACAAATCCTTTTTATTATCAAAAGTGAAATTAAGTTATTGTTCCTCTCCTCTGTGTATTTCAAAAGTAGGAACATGTAACTAAACAGTTCATAATATAGTTAGATTTTCCCAAAGAAGGAAGTGTAAGAAGTGTGTCCTAGGTTTTACCAGTACCTATTTTATGTTGGAGAAGAGAGAGGTGGCTTCCGGAACCCCAAGGGCAAACTCCTGGTAGTAAATTCTAGGAATGAGCAAATTCTGTGGTTAAGATGTATCCCTGGAAGGCAAGGGGGAATGAAGTACCAACCAACCATGACCCAGAAATCGATTTGTGGCGTAGAGGAATGCGTTATGAAGACATTCGAAACTTCTAAAATAGCTAGAATCTGCGTTCTGTTCATAGACGTATCCTGCCTGTCGTATCATCTTGTTACCTTCATATAATTCTGTTTTATCCTGAAGGTAACAATTCATTTGACTTTATTGGCAGTTTAAGTTATCCAATAAGAACAATTTGATGTGCTACGTTCGCCTCAAATTGTATTCTCTGACCTACATAACTTCATGGTGGATATAAAATTATTCTTACGAATGTTAATTTTCCTACCTACTTCATTTTAATCGAGATAAACCTTTTACGAAAGAGCTGCATTACGCATTTCGTTATAATTACAAAGGGAATAGCGATAGTCAAATGTTTAAGAACTGGACGCTTACTGGTGTTAAAATTCCATGATTTTTGCGTGCAGTCGTGATAAACAACTAAATATTGAAAGGATTTCAAAAGAATAACAACAATTCGAATCATTAACAACGGATATCTTAGAAATGGCTTGTGCAACAATAAAAATTATTAAAAATGAATTGTGTGTTTTAAAGAGATATACTTACATTTGTTATGCAAGTATATGCTTAAGTTTACCGGTGATACAAGATGAAAAAGTATTCCTTCCGAAGAAAGAGGACTACACAAGCTATTCCCAGAAAATTATAGGTATACATTTTATTTGTCATGTAAATATCTCTAATATGTAGTATTTTAATAAAAAAATGTTAGGGGCATTTTCGAAAAAATAAATAAATTCGAAAAACGTTCCGTATAAAGGTGGAGAGGATAGGAAGAATTTTTTTTAAATCTTACTGTCGCATCTTTGGAGGATGCTGAACCGAAATATTTAAATTTGGTGTGTATTCGATTTTTTGTTTTTGAGTTGTGGTCTTCACAGACACACGGACACACAGGAACACACATGGACATTTTTCTAAAAGTACCTCTTTTTGGATTCAGAGGGTCTTGTAATATGTATTTCTGGTGAAATATTGGCTTATAATTATTAATGGAATGCAACAGCCTCTCTACCTTCTATGTACGTGACAGAGAAAGTAAAAATGAGTTGCTGATTTAAGCATGGTCGTACGCGGTCGATTCAAAGTATGCGAGTTGTCTGGTATACAGAGACATCGATTGGGCTGCATCTGTAGTATTTTACATAAAGTTTTGAGAGCCGAGTTTATTAAAAATGGACCAAATACTCATTCGATAAAGCATTTCTCAAGACCTGTTTAAACGTAATTCCAGTGGTTTTTCCGACGTTACATAATAGTATATAAAAATTAGACTCGTCACTACACGCCAGAGACGAAGGAGCAGTGGGTCGCAACAGATTAAAGGTGCATCAAAGATAGTATATGCGGTTCCATCTGCAGAAAAAGTCATGGCTACGGTTTTCTAGGACTCTCATGGTGTGGTGCTCATTGACTCTCAGATGGGCAGAACCATCACAGCGGTGTATTACATTTCACTACTACACTAATTGAATGATACTATTCAGGCTAAACCTCCACACCTTGTGAAAACAAAATTCTCCTTCATCACAATAATGCACCCTCACACACGTCGGAGATTGTTCCGTATTTTATAAAAATAATTGTTAGATGCCTTAATACCGCATACGACACCTTTGGTAATTTACGCTGTTATTTATACTTTTATAAAGAAATAAGTACGGTTAAAAATACTTCTCTAAATAAGAAGGTTTATGTTCAGTTTTCAAGCATAGCATTTAACGAACTTCATAACAATGAAACTACATACAAGTACGGGCGATCAAATATTGGATTAGAATTATGAGAGGGGAGGAACTACGTATGAGAATAGTATGCTATAAGTAACAGCTTAAAATGGGAGGGAACAAGATGTGAGCAACGAAAATCAAAAAAGGGCTGGAGAGAATAGGGATGGGTAATATTTGGTTTGAAGCACCTGGAAATAGAGCGAATATATGGAGAAAAGTACAGAAGTGACTGAAAGATATAGATAGTCACAATATAATCAGAAGGTATCATTAAGCCTGCAGTCGAAAATAAAAACAGAATTTGAGAGTGGTTTAATGTTATTTATTTAACATTATTGTGTCGACGGTATTTCTTATAATGTTTGTGTATGTGTGTTTACTTCACGCGTTGAAGCCATCTTGTGACGTGATTCATTTGTTAGTCTTGTTAGCTCCATCTGGTGTTAGCAATTTGCGGCAATATTAATGTTCGTTTGAAAGAATGCTACAGTTATTTTATTTAAATTTGGTTCTCTGTCCTCCGGCTAGCTATTATCTTTTTCTTGGGTCGAGCACTTCTCTTTATACAGGTTGTGTAAACGGAAAGGAATCTTTTATCCAAAGATAACACTGATGAAAGAAATTTGTTTTACACTTTTATTGTCGAACACGTTAACTATCACATTTACACATTGATGTTGACACTCGCCAAACTGAAACTGTTATAATAACTTCTTACTGATCACTTTTAATCCACGTACTTCAACCTTTTGTATAATTAACTTTACAACACTTTAGATTTTTCATAATTCTGCTACGCGTAACTTGTGAATCTATAGCCGACGTGTAATATTTCTGCTGGACTGAAGGCGACGTGTATCATACAAAATATTTTCGACGAACTGACTGACTGAAGGCGACGTGTACTTTACAAATATTTTCGATGAACTGAAGGGAATGCGACGTGTAGTGTACAAAGAATTTTGATGAACTGACGGGGTCTACCTCTAACCTACTCTTTTTATACTCCTTCACCCAGATATGCCTAAAGATTATAACTGAGCTGCAATTGGCTAATAAAACGCGCCAACATTAGCGTCTATTTTTATATCCAATGAAAATTATGAATACATATGCTCTAGGGAAACGTTCCAGAAGATTCTCAAGGAAAAACACGCCAACATTACGTAACTTCCTCGTTTCCAATAATGATAAACAGCTCACCCCCTCGCTGCATTATTGCACGCTATTATTGTCAGTTTCAGTAAGGCAGTATAAACTTACTTCTCAACAATAATTACAATCAATAAACATCTCAAATCAATGTCACATAAAATGCATATTCATATTACAATCATTATTTACATTGAAGTAATTTGTGATACAAATTACTGCATCAAATGGTATATAGAACAATATATTTTGTCCAGGAAATACAGCCAGCAAGCAAGAGGTTGCTTGGCTCAGCCTGGAAGCATGGTGAACGATGAAATTCCCGAAGAGGGCATAGAAATCCGTCCCTGGTGTAGAGAGGAAGAAACTTGGATTCATATTCTGGCGCATTGTACTACGAGAGAAAAGTTGAGGAGAAAGTGTCTGCCAGGTTCCTTTGTTAACTCAAGGAGAGTTACAAGCTTGTTGTACCTTGCTGGTTGAGAGGAGGAAAGGGAAGCAATTCGTATATTTTCACAAAAGATTATGCAGCTCAGATCGTAGTGAAGGAAGAGGTCAAGGGCGGTAGGGGAGGATTAGTGGCTTAGGGGCGGGTATTTGTTTGTTTTGTAAACAATATCGTGTGCTCGTGAATAAGTTTTTTACTTTCTCCACTACGTATAGTAAGTATGGAAAGTATTGTATTCCACCCAAAAATTCCATACCGAGATTTCACCGGAAATATATAATTTGAGACCCCCTGAATCCAAAAAAGAAGCATTTTTGGAAACATGTCCGTGCGTGTGTCCGTGTGTTTGTGTGCCTGTCTGTATGTGTGTCTGTGAGCAGCATAACTCAGAAACGAACAGTCAGATAAACACCAAACTTGGTACTTTGGTTCAATATCTTCCAGAGATGCGACACGAAGGTTTTCAAGAAAATCCCGCAACCCAAATTACCCTTTACATGGAACATTTTAATTTTCTCAAACATGGCTCTAATGATTTTGATTAAAAAGTCATATGTTTAAGATATTTTCATGGCAAATGAAATGTATATCTTGAATGCTCTGGGAATGTCTGCAAAAGTGTTCTTCATTGTGAACGACCTTTACATAACTGGTAAACCATAAGAGATAGACAAAACTTTACTACACAAAAATGTAGATCGCGTTAAAATACACAATTTATGTTATATACATTTTTTTTGTTGAGTGAACCATTTTCGTGATATTGCTTGCTATTCCCTTAAATTTTCCAATACTTTTTCTCGAATGGGAGTTCGTTATTCATTTTTTTTATATCCTGGACATACAAAGAGAATGGAATGCGCCACATAGCAACCAGCTCTTAAAAGATTTGACTATCGCTTAAATACTACCATATTCCCTTTGCATCGACAAGAAATTTAGCAATAAGATTAACTTCTCAATTAACATGAAGCATATGGAGAATAAGGGTTTCTAAATATAGTTTTGTACAAGAGTAGAGAAAGTCATGTGAGTGTAACACATCAATTTTTTTCCCTTGTTCTTCTGCTATTTGCGTGACTTTTGTTGTTTGTTTTTTCTTTTCCTTTTCTTTCTAGTAGATGTATTAACTTTAAAGTATAGTGTGATGAATATAGACTGAAACATATGGACTACAGTGTATTATATAAGCGCGTATGGTCTATGTGATCCGTGCAATGTATGAGTATGAACATGTAAAATAATTAGACCAATAAATACGCCACTCTTCTCTACTCTACTGTACATTCGGTGTAAGACGCCGAAATATTCCAGTTTACTAATTCTCTAGTTTACCCAGAACAAATAATTAAATGGCAATTTAAGATCAATTATAGATATGATACTTCTCAGACTGCCAGAATTTTTATAGCTTTCTTGAGCTCAATAAATGTTCGAAATACTTCTGCAATAGCTTGGTCTCCTGCAAAAAATAATTACAACCACTTAAGGGCGGAACTAGGGCGTTGTAACATTCCATTACCAACATAAACCACTGTTTTCTTATATCGGCAAGTTTGGATGCACTAGAGTGTTCGCTTCTGCTACGTTGGAATGAGTTTATCTGCCATGATTTATCACTGAAGGAGTTTTTATTTCACCACAAGGTTGCTGCATTTTACTTGCTCACGAATTGTTTGCCGTTCTCAAGGAAATCTCCATTAGAAAGCAGAAAGCTGCTGAAGCAGCTATAAGTGGATGGATGAGAGTGCAGGAGAAAAGAAAACCTCTTGCAGTTCTGTAGTGGCGAGCCAATCCTTCCCTTTAATCCTTAAAACCGCAAGTGCAGCAACGCGGAAGAAGTATTGTTCTCCGAAATTAAACATATTTCCTTTCACATAATACGTTTCATTCGGTGCGTTCGCACGGTGAGATGTTACTCGGTAACAGTTCTATTGCTGACACTTAACGCTGATTTAAATTGCTCATATGTTTAAAGTTACTTTAAGGTGTACTGCTTCCAGCTTACTTGATGGTTCGAAAGTTCGAAAAAAAGAATAAGAAAAGTATATAATATAGGCATAAGTTACACAACAGAGGGGGGCCTTCTCGCGCACTGCGACCTACATAGGAGGCCTGTTTTTCAAGTAAGCAACCATAATTTTTTTTAAAAAAAAGATCTTATGTGTTGCACTCACATGACTTTCTCTACTCTAGTACAAACTATTTTTACAATTGCTTATTCTCCACCTACTTCATGTTAATCAAGATAAGCATTCGCAAAAATTGGTTGGTATGTAGACCATTCCATTCTCTTTGCACGTCCAAAATATAAAAAAACGAATAAGGACTTCCCATTTGAGAAAAAGCATAAATATTTGAAAATCAAACAAATAACAAAGAATATCTCGGAAATAGTTCACTCGACAAAACCTGTATATGACATAAATTGTGTGTTTTAACGAGATCTACACTTTGTGTGTAGCAACATTTTGTCTACCTCTCAAGGTTTACCAATTATGTAAAAACAATTTTGAATGAAGAGGGCTTTTCTGGGACATTCCCAGAAAATTCAAGATACATATTTCATTTGCCATAAAAATATCTTAAACATAATATGGTATTTTAATCAAAATCGTTACCACCATTTTTGGGAAAATATAATTTTTCAATAAATGTTCCATGTAAATGGTAGTTTGAGGTAGAGAATTATCTTGAAAATCTTCGTGTCGCATCTTTGGAAGATATTGAGCCTAAATACCAAGTGTAGTATTTATCCAACTTTTCGTTTTTGAGTTATCGTGTTCACAGACACGCACACAGAAATGTTTCCAAAAATGCTTTCTTTGGATTTAGGGGTCCTCAATACATGTATTTCCAGTGAAATCTTGTTGTCGAAATTTTGGGTGGAATGCAATACTTTCCCCTAATTACTATACTAGATAAAGTAATAATAGAACTTTAGTTTCCAAATACTTTATCATGATTCATTACCTTACACTTTATCTACTTCTCCACATAGTTACTGCCACTCTCAGGCACTTGTAACGGGAAACCCGCTTTTGTATATCTTCGTCAGAGAATGATGCCGCCTGTAATAAAAGCCAAGTCTGCATTTCTTATTTCACATCATCATCGTCGTTGAAATATTTTCCATCAAGGAATTTCTTCAATGAAGAAACATTAAAATCGCTTTGTCAAATCCGGACTGTAGAGAGGGTGGTCGAATTATTCCCAACCAAATGATACGATCAGATCTTGAGCTGTTTGGCTGTGTGTAGCCTGGCATTGTCACTCATTGTTTGCACATAAACTTTACACAACTGGCGATGAATGTCTGCTGGTCTAACATTTTTTGCATTCAAAACATGATCACTGATCTGGCTTCACAGTCGGTGGGTCATTCGATTCTTTTGAATATTTGGATATGCTCTAACAAAGGAAAACACCAAGTGACGATCGCTCACAGCTGCGTTTGGTTTCCTAATAATTAGAGGATGTGATCAAACATTATTAAAATCGCGACTGCAACACTGCAGCGACAAAATATTAAAACATATCTTAGTTTTAAAGCACATTCTTAGCTTGTATATCTGTTGTGGCTACCGCCCCTCAGGAGGAACCGATGAAATGAAGAAACCGCAGGAGGCTACAGACGCAAGACAGGCCACAGAGCCGCGCGAAGCCCCTAACGGTTCCAGGCTCAAAGACCCGTCCAGCTGCTGGAGATGCCTAGAGAGCGTGATGTACGACCCGTGGACCAGATAATCCTCCGGAGCCCACTGGGAATTCTCTTTCCCATGAACAAGCTTTCGCACAATCTGTCGGCACCGCCATGTGCCCTGAAACCTAGAAGCACACCTAAAAGATTAGAAGGAAACGGAATGAGAGGAAAATCTCGGAAAAGAAATCGTGGTAGATGAGAAACCAGCCCATCATTCGCCTACCGATCGGGGAAAACCACGAAAAACCAAAGGTTAAAATGCCAGCTTACTGGGGACCCATCACACTCGGCATATACTCGTATGCGCACAGTTTGAGGCACTTAAGTATATTCTATATTTTAACTCTAATTGACGATCTATTTTCAATACACTGAAGGGCATCTAAAACCTAAATGCTTCTAACATATTATACAAAAAAGAGTAATTTGGGTACGTTAGCCATTTTTAAGAAATACAAAATTTCGATATAAATGTTCCATGTAAAGGGTTGTTTGGGATGGGGGATTTTCTTGAAAATCTTCGTGTCGTATCCTCAGAAGGTACTAAACTTAAATACCAAGTTTGGTGTTTATATGATTCTCCGCTTTTTAGTTATGCTGTTCACAGACATACACACACACCGAACTTTGTTTTAAAATGGCTTTTTTAATTCAGAGGGCCTCAAAACATGTATTTTCGTGAAATATGGGATAAAAGTTTCGGTGTAATACAATACCTTCTCTATCTACAATGTACGTGCTAGAAAAAGTAAAAAAGCATGTCACTTACAAAATTGAAGCTTACTTTATTTCTTCATATAATCACCTCGTTATTCAAGCATTTGTAATACCTGACCACAACCTTTAAAATTCCCGTGTTGTGGTCGACTGCCACCGGTGCATTAACCCAATATGTTGGAACACCACTTCACTATGTATAGAGCGAGAACTGTTTAGAAAGAAGCTTATCTAGAGTTATAGGTCTGTCTTTTCCGCTTGTTATTCACTTGATTCTTCAAATAATCTCTGATAAGCGACGAAAGTTTGAGTCAAGTTTGATTATTCGCATTAACAATTGTTAGTTCATTGTTGATTGTTTAACACCACTTTCTCACACTTCCTTACTTCATTGCTATATCACCATACACTTCCTTTAAATAACTGTAAATTGCTGCAGGTTTCAACATCCTTGAATTCAGAAATCAATAACTCTCAACTCAGAGTCGACAGGACTTTGTATCATACGGTTCATTTTGAATAATCACAGATGGTACAATAATAACTTGTTTCGTCTGAAACTCGCACAAAAATAAGATAAGATGTCCAGAAAACCATTCGTCCTTGGGTAGAAGTCCGACAGCTATCTGCAAAGTGGGAATACACAAACGGTCGTTACTTCCTGGATGACCCACTTATTTGAAATGAAATCCCCGCGGCATTTGTTTTATTTTAATGCATCGTCTGTGTAGTAACAATAACTATTTTCTATTTCATAGTACTCTCAACTTTTCGCAGGTATGGCGTTTTTAACTCCAGCGTGTTCCCGTTCCAGTGTATAAGCATTGTAAATTGTTTTAGTATTTTATGTATTGAAATTGGAAGGTATTTATAGTCCACGTCCGTCAGAAGTAGTAGGGCTTTTCGTTGGTGAAGCATTATCAAAATCGGCTCAGTCGTTTTCGAAATTACCTTACATGCACAAATACACATGTATACCTACGAACTTTGTCTTTATTGTATTGATATAGGTGTAGATTGTAAATTATACTATTATTATTTTATTGGGTTTTTGGTACTGTACCTTACGTAAAGACTCCTAGTTTACTGACGTGCTTAAAGCATTAATTATCGAAATGTAAAGTAAATCAAAATGCGGCAATAGTTTTGGAGAACTTTGGTGCGTATATTAATGCTTCAGTCGTGTTACTTAAATAAGTCAAGGAGAGGTTTTTGATGCTATTAGGTGGTTTTAAAAATAAGTATATACTTAATCATGATTAAGGAATAAGCAAAGCAGATTAATCCATCGTTGTTATAAGGCTGTAGCAGGCAGTAATATATTTTCCACAGCTAGTTGTCCGTTGTTGTCTGAGCTAGCAAGGTAGAGCACTCTAAAATACGGCCCCTGGTCATGAAATATTGCCTGAATACCTATTTGTGAAGCGCAGCATGTACTTTGCGTGATCTATTTAATTTAGTAGCTTGAGAAAATAAAAGCTGACCTGGAAAAGCGACTATGGTCGATTTTAAACGCAGAGAGGTTAAGTTACATATTTATTACTGATGATACATACAAACAAGCCTTAAATTAATGTGCAAAGACTGAATTTTAGGCATCAGAGGGAATATTTTCACAAAGCACAAAATACTATGCCGGCTTTTAGAAGCAAGAGAGATTTTAAACCTTCCATTGTGGTTTAGTAATAAACGCTGAACCTAGAATGCAAAGCTTTTTTACTTCTCTGTCCTTCACCTCTTTGATTCACCTCAAGAAGTGCCCTTGCGGTAAAAAAGAACATAGATATGGGTTATTTCTTACGTTTTATTGTATAACGTTACCCCAACCGGATTTATTAAATTCTAAATTCGTGTGGTTTGAAGTAGATGGTTGTTTCGTTTTGTTATTTGCCCCACGTTTTGGGCGTCAATTTGAAGAACATAGTTTGTTGCATTGTTATTATAGTTCAACTGTCGGGAGCCGAACTTGTAGTTCGTTGCAACCGCACGTATGGTAAAAAGATTCCGGTGGCCTTTGCCCCAAATGTTTAAAAAAAATTAACTTTGTAATTTGACTGTTTCTTTAAATATTATATAGCCGTAGTGCGGCTGAAGAATGTAGGCTTACACAGATTATAATTCTTAATTCCTTCGTTTTTATTAATTCTTGACACAATTTAAATAACACTTCACTGATATACAGAGCTGTAAGATTCTTTTATGAAATACTTGCACTTTTTAAACACGTAAACTATTTTTTCCATCTCGCACTGAATACGTATTAAATTTCTCGAGGACGCATCTCGCGTCCGGTTAGGAACACTGTCTACAACCAACGCGTCCAGTTATGAGCGCTGTCTACAAGCAACTGACTTGATTTCTACCGCCTAAATTTCTAAATTTCTGTATTTCAAGTCTCCTATTGGACTAGGATTAGCCAATCAAATACCTTCATTTAACTGAACCTTTTTCTGGTTTTTGATTGGCTATTTTATAAACTGTCAAAAAATTACATTATTGTTTCCAAGAATGACTAGTAGCATTATTAAACCTTCTTACTCATTATTGTCTCAAGGTTACCTCATTGTTAGCAACTTTTGACCTATTTCTCACAGTTCCTACATTATTAAATTACGTAATACATTCAGATAACTTTATTGAACATGTATGCAATAATATAAACATATACAAAGACTGTAAGATACACTTTTTATATATTGTTGCAAACACATATTGCTTTAAAGCGGGCTGTTATTATATTTATATTACATAATTTGACTGAAATCATTTAAGTGTTAAAAATACTGCCTCAGGTTATGGCAGTTGATTTCTAACGAAGAGGTTCCCAGTTCGAATTTCACTCCCCTCTTCAGAATTTTATATTTTTAGAATATTACTGATTTTGATATATTCTTAATGCTGGTGTATAACACACAAATTTTGTTTGTCATACTTGCCTTTTGGAAATTTGAAAGTGTTAATTGTTGGCTATTTTGTTTCCAGTGTGAACATGGGCTTGTTTTAAAAGGTTTTCCAAAACATGCGGTGGATTACTAAATGAATAAAGGTCTTTCATGTCAGATAAGGATTTCTGCTGGTTAAACAGCGTTTAGCCAAATGTGGCCAAATGTCTGTTTATGACCCACGTAAATAATGTCTAAACGTATATAACAATAGGTTATTCATCGTAGGGGCAAATCTCGTGCACTACGAAATACAAAGATCGATTTTGGTTACTACTCCCCAGGAGGAAAGGAGAAGATGAAGGCGACTACAGTCGTAGGCAGAAAGGCCACGGAGACGCGCGGAAGTCCCTAACATTTCCAAGCTCGCAGGTCCGTCAACCTACTGGAGACACCGAGAGAGGGCGACAAGTCACCATCAATCAAGCAGCTCTCTGGGAGTACTATTTTCATTCAACATCATCCATGCCATTTATCCGGTACCGCTATACACCACGAAACCTGGAAGCACCCTTAAAGATGAGAAGGAAATGATGAAAGGGAAATTATGGAAAGGAAATTAAATAAATGAAAAACAACTCCGGCATTCACCTGCCGATCCAGGTGAACCACAAAAACCCATGGGTCAGCGTGGACGGTCATCGAGGATTCAATCTGTGACCTCCCGAATGCGAGTCGCCCATGTTACAGTAGTGCCACTTCCCTCAGTGGCTAAATGTGTAGTAAATATTTCAGTTTACGAAAAATTAACATTGTGTGAAGTTGTCAAGGATTGTAGTTTAGTGAGTTATATTTAAGATCCTTTTGAGAGTTAAAAGACACTCTGTAATTATGTCTGTTTAACAGACCGTTACATTGGTTACACAAAAACCCCAGAGAGAATTATATTTTATGGTAAGGTTTGTATTATGAATGATGCAGTAATATAACTGAATATATTATAGATAACAAAATGTGTGTTTGTGATTGTGTGACATCGTATCTATTTAGTCACTTCTCGCGCATATGGTCTGCTGTAGTTCAACTTAGAAAAAACCCTTGGGAGGGGTAACTCACCTTGTCATGTATTCCCCCTCTCTAACTGCCCTGGGCGGGCATGCCTCTCCTACTCTACCTCCGAGTCGCTGCTTAAGCACCACACGCCATAATTTCACGTGGCCCGTGTTTTATTCTACTTTATTCTTGCAAAATCGTTTATTGTTTAATCACACCACTGTTAAACTATACAACTCCAGAGGCAGAACTAAAGACTCAAGAGCATTGCAATAAAAATTCTGTTTGTAGATTGCCGTGACAGGCCACGCAAAGAGCAAGGTGCAGCGGATGTGAAAACAAGTGTTTGCATATAACTAGCGATAGAATTTCACATACATTCGGTATTATCACGAGATATCTTCCAAAAGCTAATTCACACTTTTAGGGTATTTCATAGCCTTCACTCCCCCATCTATCTGGTCAAGGAAAAAGTTCCTTGCTCATTGAGTTTCATAATACAAACTGTTTCAATTGAAGTTTTACAAAGAAAATTAGCGGCTTTCATTTTTTTTACGAGGAGACCAATCACACATTATATATCATCTCGAAACTGTGCTCTTTTGCATACTTCTTACGAACTGGAAATAGGATTTTAGTTTTTGAGTTATTACGATGTAAATAAGATCCTATTAATTTTTTCGACACTATAAAATTGCTGTGTTTACAACAGCGACGTGAAATTTGTTTCCCGCGTATCAGCTCACTTCCGCTTTAAGACACCTCATTGGATAACTTGGTAGCTAAAGGCAAAATATAAGCAGGGGGCGATTTATCCCTCAAGAATGCTCGCCAGTCCATGGACCGAGGGATTTTACAAGTTGTTACACTTAGTAGAGTTATGGTTAACTCATTTAATTGGTTTTAGTTTCTTAACATGTGAGTACTAAACGCGGATGCCAAAGGGGAATTAATATTCGCGTCCTCTAAATGGCTTGCTGTGACCATCGCGTCCTTTCATGTCGACTTGCAAAAAGTTAACTGCCCATTATCGCCTTTCCCTACTACATTTACAGTAAGTAGAGGAAGTATTGCAATCCAAACAAAACTTTTATACGAGGTTTCACCGGAAATATGTTTTAAGATGCTTGAACAAAAGTAAAAGAATTTTTAGAAACGCAAACACATATATGTGTGCGTGTGTGTGAACATCATAACTCAAAAACGAAAACTCGATAGTGTCTTCAAAGGATGCGCCACGAAGGTTTTCAAGAATATCCTCCCACCCCAAACTACCCTTTACATGGAATATTCTTCAAATATTTTTATTCTCTCAAAAATGTCTCTAATAATTTTGATTAACATAAAACATGCTTAAGATATTTTCATGAAAATGAACTGTATATCTTAAATTTTCTGGGAATAGCCTCTGAAGTCCTCTTGATTCTAAATGAATTTTGCAATACTGGTAAACTGTAAGAAATAGACGAAATCTTACTATGTAAGCAAAATGCAATCTCGTTAAAGCATACAAGTTGTATAAAATATTTTGTGGCGCTAACCATTTTCCAGATATTCTTTGTTGTTGGTTTCAATTTCCAAATACGTATAATTTTCTTACGAGAAAAGTCCCTATTCTGTTTTTATCTCTTTTGGTCATACAAAGAGAATGAAATTTCAAAGTCATCACGTAAAGACTCGCTCTTAAAACATTTGACCATCGCTTAAGGTTATTTACATTTCCCTAATCACTTTGTACCTACAAGGAAATATGTAATAAGACATTTCTGCAAATTTTTACCTCAATTAACATAAAGTAGAGAGGAGAATAACCTTTTGTAACAATAGTTTGTTGAACGGTCAGAGAAAGTCATGTGAATGTAACACATCACGTATAGTACAGGCATCGGGCGATGTGTCAGAGAGCGCATATGTTCTAAAATCTTCCCACGTGACTCGCTATTGGTGGCTGTTTTAAAATAAAATCCCATGTGATACATTTACATGACCTTCTCTACCCTCTACCGATTATCAGTCTATTCCTACTAAAGCTTATTTTTCTATCTATTACATTTAAATCCAGATAAACCTTTGTAGAAATAGCTACATTACACATTTCGTTACAGATACAAAGGGAACAGCAATAGTCACATGTTTAAGAACTGGACGCTATATGCTGTCTCCATGCAATCGTGAGAAACAATTGAATGTTAACAGAACTTCAAGAGAATTATCAAGAAATAAACAATTCGAACGGATCTCTCAGAAGTGGCTCATGTCACAAAACAACTTATTTTAAATAAGTTGTGGTTTTAAAGAGATCTACATTTTTATGTAGTACGTTTTCGTCTATCACTTAACGTTTACCGGTTATACAACATATACACGTTTCCTTCTGAATGAAGAGGCCTTCACAGGCTATTACCAAAAAATTCAAGATATATATTTTATTTTTCTAATATCATTAATATATGGTATTTTGATCAAGATCATTAGAGCCATTTTTAGAAAATAAAAGATTTCAAAACATTTCTATGCAAAGGGAGTTTGGGATGGGGGATTTTCTTGAAAATCTTGGTGTCACATCTTTATCCAGTACTAGCCTAAATCCCAAGTTCTTCGTTTTAATCTATGGTGTTCACAGACACACACATACATACACACAGGTAGAAAAGACATTTCATTCCATTCAAAAACTCGATACCGAGATTTCTACGGAAATACATGTTTTGAGGTCCCCTGAATCTAAAAAAAGCCTTTTTAAAAAAAGGTTCGTGTGCGCGTGTGGGTGTACGTGTGCTTGTGCTTGGATGTGTGTAGATCCGCGCGCGCATAACTCAAAAACCAAAAGTCGAATAAATACCACACTTGGTATTTATGTTCAGTACTTTTAAAAATGCGACAGGAAGATCTTCAAGAAAATCTTCCCACCCAACTACCTTTTAAATGAACATTTTTCGAAAAATTTGTTTTTATTTTAAACCTATCGATTTTGATTAAACTATCATATATTAAAGATATTTACATGGCAAATCAATGTATATCCAGAATTTTGTGGCAGTAATTTGTATCACAATAATGTAAATGCCAGAGTGATTGTAGTGTAAATAAGCATTATTGTATGACATTGATTTGAGATGTTTGTTAATTATAAGCATTGTTAGGAAATAAGTTTACACGGCCTCACTGAAACTGACAATAGGAGCGGATAACAATGTGCGAGGGGGTGAGTTGAATATTAATTAGAAGAGACAAAAAAATGACGTCATATTGGCGCGCTTTTCTTGGAAATAGCGGGAATATTTTCCCTAGAGCATATGTTTTCGTAATTTTTGATTGGATATAAAAATAGACGCTAATGTTGGCGCGTTTTATTAACCAATAGCAGCTCGGTTATAATCTTTAGGCATATCGGGGTGTGGGAGTATAAAAAGCTAAAGTCAGAGGCAGATTTCGTCAGTCCAACAGAAGCATTCACGCGTTATACGTCGCACAGTTAGTTCATCAGAATCGTTCGCGGGTTACACGTCGCGTAGTTCAACGGAAGCATACATAAAGTACACGTCGTAATTCTACAGAATCTCTCGCGTCTTAAAGTTTGTTATAAATGTGAAACGCGAATTAATAATGTGCAGTAAATAAGTGATTATAGTGATATTAGAAAATATAACAGTTTCAGTTTGGCGTGTATCACGAATCAATATGTGAACTTAATTGTGACGGTAATAAAAGTGTAAAAACAAATTCTTTTATCAGTGTTATCTTTGAGTAACAAAATCCTTTCCGCTTACACACCCTGTTTTAAGAGATATGCTCGACTGAATAATAATAATAGCAGCCGGAGCACAATGAACCCAAAATGCAAAATAATAAAACAATAACAGGCGCCCAGCAATAAGATAACACGAAGTGACTGCGACAAATTGGCTTCCATACATGGGGCATATAAACATGAAGCATCTTCCAACTACCAACAAATATTCCACTTCAATTTCCTGGAAAAACCCTGTGAAGTTCTCTTCATTTGGAAGGAATTTTGTATAATGTATAACTGGCAAACATTAAGCGATAGGCAAAAACGTACCATACAGACATGCCAGTCTCTTTAAAACACACAATGTACTTAAATAATGTTTTTCTGTGGAATAAGTCTTTCTGACATTTCCGTTATTAAAGGTTCCAATGTTCAATACTTGTCATTCTTTTAAAGTTAAGTCAATTTTCAGTTATTTCTCGCGATGTCGTGAAAACAGTATGGAATTTTAAGGCCAGCACCCAGCGTCCAATTCTTAAACATTTGACTATCACACTGTTCCCTTTGTATCTGTAACGAAATGTGTAATGTAGATATTTTTGCAAAGGTTTATTGGGTTAAAATGTAGTAGATAGAAACATGTGCTTTAGTAAGAATATTTTGTAAACCCACTAATAAAGATAGAGGGTAAAGAACGTCGAGTGAAGTATCACATAATATATTTTTCGGAATTTCAGAGCCATTAGTCGATGATCCATTCTTCAATGACTTAAGTATCGCTTAAGCCTACTGTCTTCTCTTATTTTCCTTGTACACGAAAGGAAACATAATAAAACAATTTCTACAGATGTTTATTTGGATTATCATGAAGTAGACAGAAGAATAAACATTTATTGGGATAAAAAGTCCTTTGTATGTAACAAATCAGATTTTTAAACCTTTTTAGAAGCAAACAGTTTTTGTTGTGTTAATTTGGTTAACTAACATAGCATAAACGGAGCTAGAGTTATTCGCTCGGTGTTGAAAACACTCTTTCATAGACTATTCTAAAATGTTAAATCCACTCCCCTGCTGAAATATTTACTTTTGTTAACTTTCGACTTGGAATCGCCGCTCCCACTGACACGCACAAAAGTTAATTCCCCTGATTTATCCGCATCATACTTCCCGTTAATTATATTCAGCTCGAAGGCATTACTAAACAATAAAAGCTCCTCTCCTCTTTTATGCGGGACTGGAACCTTGCTACTTCTGAAATCTATGTCGCAATTTTACTTGATACTTTCTCGTCCTATCCTAATGTTCAATCACCCATTATTATACATTTTACTTCCTGTTATTTGTCCTGATTTCTGCATTTGATTCCCCTAAGTCCGTGAATAATTCCGGATGAGCATACTGTGACGTTATTACAGTATTTGCATTTGAGGTATTACAATATCAGATTTTTGCTCCTCTTAAGATTATTCTGTTTATCTTAACAAATGTGTTAATTGTAAAATTTTAATAAGATGGATATTTAAGAACGTATATGCCAATTTTTCGTTACTGTTATTCTTGTACGTAAACCTATTTCCATGGAAAACGGACGCAGCCCAATTCAGATTATTAAAAACTGAATATGGCTGATGCCGCATGTCAGCATGGTCAACGTTCTAACTTTTGGGACTTGAGTCATAGATATGAGATCACCAGACAACATATTTACAAAAGATGCACTATTTCGGTCTTCTGCTACTATTATGAATTATTGTCATATCGTATATACTACAGGGTGAGTCAAAGGACTCGAATCTTCATCCTTTAAAAGTAAAACCCCAAATAAACACACAACGCATACACCAAAAATTGCAAAAACATTTAAAATTTATAGTTAACTGCAAAGGTTAGACGTAATAGTTAATAATCTAACCTAACGGTGTTTTTCCTGCCCGCATCCTCGACGCTTGTTGCCGTCTGCTACTATCATAGAAAGGCGCGGATGAAACCATACAACATCTTTAAAACTACTTTTAAAGGCTTTACTTACCAACTTTATGAAAGGAAATGCTGAAACTGGCCACCGTCGTTGTCTATACATTTTGACACCCCTTTAGGTAACTATCCATCATGAGTTTGGGGGGGGGGGATTTTTCAAACGATGACCGATGTCGTCTAATGTTTCTTCGGTAAGAACGGATCGCCTGAAATTTACTATAAAGTTCAGGGATTGTTGTACGACCTGAAACTTTTACACCTGGAAATCTTTCTGCAAATCGTACTTTCACTTGGCGAGCTGACCGAGTTAACACATACTAATCATAAATAAATACACGCTGTGCAGTAGAAAACATATACTGAGCCATAATATACTTTGTGACTAAGTACAGGACAAAATAATAAATAACTCGTAATAATTGAACTACATGACATAAACGTCAACTCAAAACTGCATTTCACACTGCACAGCAAAACCACAACAGCGTGACTATGTTTATAGCAGCAGTCCGTTATCATGTTTTTATCATATTTCCACACTCCCAGTGGAAAAACACCGCGCAGCCGGTAATATTATTCATAAAATATCTCTCCGGGGTAACTTAAAAACCAAAGTGTATAAGTCAAACCCACATACCCTGGAAGAATTAAAACAAAATATCAGCCAGAAAATTTTTCAGCGTGAACTACGGCGAGTGATGGATATTTCCTAAAGAGGTGCCAAAAATGTATGGACAACGATGGCCAGTTTCAGCATCTCTTTCCTAAAGTTGGTAAGTAAAGCCTTTAAAAGTAGTTTTAAAAATGTTGTACGGTTTCATCTACGCCTTTCTATGATAGCGGCAGACGGCAAAGGCACCAAGGACGCGGACAGGAAAAACACCGCGCAGCCGGTTCCGAGTCTTTTGGCTTACTCTGTAGTATGCAATATTCTTTTCTTCAGTGCAACGATTTGGTCATCACTTCACTTCTCTGCCATAATTGCTGATTATTTATAGCCTAGATACAACTTAAGTGTTAAATTAAGCACTGAACCGTACTATGAACTTAATTACATAACATGAGCATGTTACTAAACGTTGCAAATTACTGTACTGTAAGCGTATGAAGCATACTTATAGTTACGTTTTAATACGATTTCGGCGTGTTTGCCTAAACCAAAATAATTACATTTCTTCGTGTTCTGCTACGCAAATCTTCTTCCTTTAAAAATAAAACCCCAAATAAGCACACAACGCATTCATCAAAAATTGCAAAAACAATTCAAACTTCTAGTTAACTGCAAAGGTGAGACGTAATAATTAATAATCTAACCTAATAACAATTCATAATTATATGCTCCTACAAATAGCCTAATTAATATAACTAATATAAATAGTACTATAATTAATATAACATAATTAATATTATAATCAGTGTATCACTTAGTAACTAAATGGTCAGCGTGCAAAGCTTTAACACCTGAGAGTATACAAACAGGGTGCCCAGTAACAAGTATAATATTTTACATTAATTATAGCACTTTTTTACAGTAACTTTGATAGAAGAAGTTGAATGAATATAATGTCATGTAATTTTATAACCTAAGGAAGTACTCATGAAATTGTTATTAAGATATTCAAATTCTATAGGCTCATTTGAAAAGGTCACACGGTATTATCTGTGGTGGCAGAGTTGGGGATTAGAGCTATGTAACAGGCAGCGCGTCCACAGAGAATAGTGGTGAAACAGTGAGGCGTCAATATGTAACTGCTACTTTCTCTGGCGGGTAAAACAATAAATTATGCATTCCTTCTCAGGTGTGTAAATCTATGATAAATTATAATGTCTGATTTGTTAATAACATGTACTGCAATAAAATAAAAACTCCCGAGTGTTCTTTGAAATGATGCCCTGGTGCCTCATAATTTGTCTTTTGTAAATGATTTCCCCTATCTTTGAGCTACATCCCTAGTTATGCCCACGAGAATGAATGAAACTGAGCTTAAACTATCTAAAAAATCTGATATGTTACACTCACATGACTTTCTCTACTCTTGTACAAACTATTTTTACAAACTCTTATTCTCCATATGCTTCATGTTAATCGAGACGTTAATCTTATTGCTAGTTTTCTTATAGGAGCAAGGGGAATATGGTAGGTTTTAAGCGATAGTCAAATGTTTTAAGAGCTGGTTGCTATGTGGCGCATTCCATTCTCTTTGCATGTCCAGGACATAAAAAAAATGAATAACGAATTTGAGAAAAAGTAAAATCTGATGTGTTACATTCACATGACTTTCTCTACTCTTGTACAAACTATTTTTACAAACGCTTATCCTCCATCTACTTCATGTTAATCGAGATAAACATTTGCAGACACTATCTTATTGCTAATTTTCTTCTAGATGTAAGGGGAATATATATTTACAAGGGCAATATAGAAATACAGTAGCTTTTAAGCACATACATATCTCTGAATAGTTGGTTGCTAGGAGCAGCACCATTCCCTTCGCCACAGATTAATATTCTTTGCATATCCAGGACAAAAAAAATGAATAACGAATTCCCATTTGAGAAAATAAGTATTGAAAAATTTAAGGTAATAACAAGCAATATCTCGAAAATGGTTCACTCAACAAAAAACATGTATATGAGATAAATTGTGTATTTTAACGCGTATTATATTTTTTGTGTAGTAAAATTTTGTCTATCTCTTATGGTTTACCAGTTATGCAAAAGTCGTTCACAATGAAGAATACGTTTGGAGACATTCCCAGAAAATTCAAGATACACATTTTATTTGTCATGAAAATATCTTAAACATATGATATTTTAATCAAAATCGTTCGAGTCATTTTTGAGAAAATTAAAATTTTCGAAAAATGTTCCATGTAAAGGGTAATCTAGGGTGGGGAATTTTCTTGAAAACCTTCGTGTCGCATCTCTGGAAGATACTGAACCTAAATACAAAGTTTAGTGTTTATCCGACTGTTTGTTTCTGAGTTATGCTGTTCACAGACAGACACAGACACACACACACACACACACACACACACACACACACAGACAGACACACAGACACGCACGGACATGTTTCAAAAAATGCTTTTTTTTGGATTCAGGGGGTCTCAAAATATGTATTTCCGGTGAAATCTCGGTATCGAATTTTTGGGTGGAATACAATACTTCCCCTACTTACTATACGTAGTAGAGAAAGTAATATAGTGTGTATCCTGACAATATAACTGAGCTTCCCAATACGTGCAAGAGGTGCGTATTTGCGGAGAATTTGTCGGTTATGAACCAGATTCTATTGAAACCCCATATATTTCGTATATTGTAACCTCTATATTCCCAATTGCGATACAAGATAAGAGCGAGACGCAACCTTTTACTTGTAGTAAGGTAGGGAATTATACATTCTCATATGCCAAATTCCAAGTTATGATTTATAACCGCAAAGGTGTAAGCATACTGCTGGAAAGGAAGGTAAACAGTTAGCAAAAGGAGTTGGAAAAAGAGCCTTTTTAGCGTAACAGATTCTTTGTCAGAAAGTGTGGAACAAAGTTCCTGTTTTAATTTTTATCCTTTAATTAATGGTAAATATTTATTATTATTATTGTTGTTTTTAATCTCCAAAGTGTCCAAGCCTTCATTTTTTTAAATTTTTAATTTCTTTTCATTCTCGTTCATATTCATAACATAATATAGGTAATACAAAACTCACTAAAATGAACTACACTAATGTTTACAACTGAGATTCAAACTTACGAAGACTAAAGGAATAAAGCTAAAACATATATTGCCTATAAGATGCAGAAGAAATAAGGATAAGTAAAAAGAAACAAAAATATCATTGACTTTGAAAAATTTCCCGTAATGGCTACCTTCCACGACATCGACATAGTAAACATTCCTGAATAGTGTTGAATATCAGTGTCGCCTTACGAATTTCGACAATGGTTCCGATGATGCGGCAACCAGTTTCCGGAATCACTTAAAAGTAAAATATTCGAAAGATTAGTTACTTTAAAAGGCTCTTTGTTATGCATTAAATGAAATTATAGAGGAATAAAAAGTTAGCATACTACTGGGAGCCAAAGATAAACCTTTTCCTTACTCTTAACCTTCCGGATGACATATCTCATACGCTAAAGAGTTCCTTTTCAAATCCTTGCTTGCTTTCTTTTCATTAGGATTAGGACTCAACGTGAAGGGGGACTTAAACGTTGACCTACATAGATCTTTTGTACCTATGCCCGGACGGGGCGCCCCCGGGAAGAAGGGATGAAGTGAGGTCTAGCGGGCGCGAGAGGCAGTGCGCAGGTTTTCTACCATTTACATACTTAAACTTCCCAAATGGGCACTGTTGCAGTCGGCTTCCCTCCCCCCTGTGGGCTCACACATTCCTGGGGGCCCCAGAAAACACAGATCGTCCCCATTCCGGTACAAACCTGAAAGACACCAAACAGATGAAAGGTGAATTTAAATGAGAATAGAAGTGAAATGGACATCAGGAAATCTGGGGAACTTAATCATTCTTCCCAGCATTCGCCTAGTGACTTGGAGAAACTACGAAAAAACCCATGGGTCAGAAACTCTGGCCGCGGGAATTAAACCCACGACCTTTCGAATGTGGACCACAGACGCTACCGCCTGAGCCATACCGCTCGGTTTGCTTTTTCGTTAAGTGGAATTGGCCAGTGGCATGCTAACAATTTAGTGGTTCTAAGGGGAGACAAAATGGCAAAAATTCATTATATTTTAATTCTTTGTATAGCCTTATATTTTGACATTTCCTCTTTAAGTTAATCCAGTAACAAACGAGCACACGAGCTGCTGCCAAATACACTATTTGTCACTAGGAGCTCAGCATAGCACAAACTTTTCTCTTGAAACACTTTTGGCACACACTCGGAAGAGAATGCTGCTGGTTCATCGAATCGCAACTGAACTGCTGACATAAAACTAACAATAGAATTGTGGAGTCACAACGAACAAGTGAACTGCACTCGGCACAGTCCACTTTTAACTGTCCAAACTCTTCGACTTCTTGATTTCAGTTTACTTCTTAACTAACAGAACTCCACTGTCCAGACAACAGCAGCCTCTTATACCTATGTATCTCGCAACAAAGCGGAATATTCTAGAAGGAGAAGCTACTGAAAACAGCTAAAAGGAATTTTCTGGAGCAGTAAAAACCACGGGGAAACGACACGTAATGATTTCGTGCGTGCCTAATGTTCTGAAGACCTGTAACCGGTTTTACCTCTGTAGGCAAATATATATTTAAACATATTATTGAGAATGGCACTGCATCTGCCATTTATACTCCGAACGATACACTTCTCCACAGAGAAAGATCGAGACTTCTATACTCTTTGGAGTATATTTTAGTTAATTTCATGGTATTTTTTCTCTAAAAGCTGGTACCAGTATAGCACCTGTATGTCCAAGTAATAAGATTTCTTCTTTGAAAACATATAGGACGTATCATAATTAATAGCGCAAATTGAAGTGGTTCAAAGTATATGATAGCAGAAGCAAAAACGTTACAGTAAACATGGCTCCACAAACGAGCCATGTGCGAGAAAATTGCAAATTTGCGATTACAAGCTGCTACTGACTTCATTAAGCAACATCGTCCTAATTAGTAGGAATGAATTTGAAAATTAGACTTTTGGTTTAATAATTGCGATTGTCTCAAAATTCACTCATAGCTTAACTTAACAATACTGCACTCGTCTCTGCAGTGAATTTCGAGTTCTTTTGAGCACCCCAGATCATCTCGCAATTCTTGTCAAGCACATACACTCCTCTGCTTAGAACTTCGACTGTATCAATGGGAATGCTGTACACTACGCTTTTGAGGTGACCCCATACAAAAAAATCCAAAGGATTAAGATCAGAAGATCGTGGCGGCCAAGGTATAGGCCCCCCTCGACCTATCCATCTTGGACCATATCTCCACAATAGATGTCTTCTTACAGTAGTAGCAAAATGTGCCGGTGCTACATCTTGCATGTACCACATACTCCGACGTTGCTCAAGGGGAATATCCTCAAGCAATTCACGTCAGTGGCGGCTCATAAGCACACATTCGCAATAATAAATCTCGCACGCGGCTTGTCTGCAGGCCCATGTTTACTGAAACTTTTTTGACTCCATTATCATATACTTTCAACCGTTTCATTTCGCGCTGTTAATTATGATACACGCTGTATTATGCGAGTTCTTTTCTCCATTTTTATTTTGAACAGTTTCTTTCTTGAATGACATTTGCTAATATTAATGACTGACCTTACCAGGAGCGATTGAAAATAGCTAAATTAATCTGCTGGTATTGATATACTTTAGTGTTGATAGTCTGGTCAGTCATGTTTTAAATATTAATAGCTGGTAAATTTTAATAGAAAGGTGTTATTTATTAAAAAAAACCTACCATCTGTAATACACCGCATTATTACATAAAAATAAATAAGTGAACTTTGATGGATACATCTACGTCCTGTAAAATTTTTCAGTCTGTTATATTAAATAGCTTCTGATATAATAAATCCCGAAGTTAAACGTTTTAACTTTAGTTGAGTAGGGCTTTTAATCTGCCCTTAAGTCATAAACTCAAATTTCAGCTAGAGTTTTCTATTTTATATTATTTGGCTTGATTGAGTAAATTTTATGCCAGTTTTGAAGCCGGGCGATGGTCGTCACTTTTTGAAGCCGTAACCTTTGCTTCACTATCTGTTGATTCTGCTGCCGGCTGCTACAGTGGTTGATTATGAGATCTTTCTCTCAGGGTATGCGTGGGTGGATGTGAAAGGATAACACCAGGTTAAACTTAGAAATTTAATATGATTTAATACTTGAGCTTACCGATCGTTTGAAGATAACGAATGAAACTGATTATGAATCGGTAGCGCTCGAAACTATAACGATTGAATTATTATATAGGGTCTTTTATCAAGAGTGTCCTATCTTTGAACGTAAATAAAATACATTCTATAAATGATAGAGGTTTAATCCCTTTTTATTTTGGAACATAATTAATGGCATTACGTGTGGAAGAGAACATCAGTTAAGTGGCCACCGCGACTTCATTGGGTTGCGCGTATACGGTTGACCCAATTTTCAATGTTATATTACATGACCTCGGGGGCCAGTTAGCATCACCACCACGGGAAATGATGAAACCTCTGACCGTATCCTTCAAAAGATGGATTGTTTTGAGAGCAATATGACATGTGACACCATCTTGCTGGAACCAGATGTTTCTGAGATCCATACCATCCAATTGAGGCCAAAATAGTCCCTTATAAGAGCCCGGTATCTTTTTCCATTGACAGTTAGAGCTTCTCCATCTTCATCTTGGAAAACATATGGACCAATGATTCCACCATACCAAAATTCACACCATACAGTAACCTTTTGGGGATGAAGTGGTCTTTCTTGAATCTGAATTGGATTGTGATTGTTCCAATAGTGGCAATGTTGCTTGTTTCGTTGGGCTTTAGTTCTTGAGTTAACACCATTTTGTAAGCGTGAAACTTCAAGTCCAGATGCAGAATTCGCCAAGTTGTAGTGGCAAAAGTCTCAATTCTTGCGCTCGTCTCAAGCAACTGATTCGTTTCCGCTCTCGCGTACACTCACACGAACGGCGACTATGTTTTCGTTGGAGAGCTTACGTCGATTACCTACAGGCGTTCCTTGATTGCTGACAGAACCACTTCTTTCAAATTTATGGATCAACCGCCGAATCGTTCTCTCGCAGTGACGATTATGCACACCGTAAACTTCACGCAATACACGGAAGGTTTGGCGAACAGATGATCCATTTTGATAATAAATTTTCACAATTTCTACGCGTTGCTTAATGCTGTAACGTTCCAATCACAACTGTAACCACATGAAGAAATGACTGCTGTAACTCAATAACAACGGCAGCTATCACATGTTAAAGATAGGGCACTCTTGTTGAAGGACCCTTCAGATGCTAACTTCTGCAGGATACATTTTAAGGTTTGAAATAATTGTTTCCACAATGAAAGAAACTAGAAGCGTAACTTGCCACGAGTCGCTAAAATGCTTACCGGCAAAACCCCTCACGGCTACCGGTACCCCAGCGCAAACTGCCGAGCACCATATAGGGTATAGGACTGTATGCCCCTAAAGTTGTACACAAAGAAAAGAAACGAAAGACCCTAACTTTAGCAATACATGCTCTTTTATTGCTTGAGCTCCGTCTACTTTAGAACTACCCCACCAAGTTTCCTTCTTACCCGAGCCAAAATTACAATTCTTACGTGTGTGACTGCTACCTTGTCTTTACGGGGTACCTGATTCTTTCTCTTCCTTCCCTTTCTCTTTCTCAGAATTCTGGTATATGTGATTGTTCAAACTCAGTGAATTCACCCCTTAACTGCATCCCAAGAACGTTTATAATAACGCGTCTCCTACTTCGGCTGCCGTTAATGACTTTGCTTAACATGACTCGTAAATGACCTTTTCCTTGGAAAAATCTTTCCAATCAAGCTTTACATTATGCCTTGGTTTAATATACGGAAATTATTTATTGCAATTTTATCTCTATTTTACTATTCTTTCTTTATTTAATTATCTATATCCTCCTGTCAATAGTTATGTTGTCACCACTAATTCCCTCTATATTCTGAACAAATTAATAGAATTCTACATAAGGTCATGCCCATTGAATGTTGTTTCCTCGGTCGCATTTCTCAAGAATTCAAGATACTTGTTTTCATAGTTGGTGAATATGCACGATTCTATAATTTAGAAACGAATTTATAGACTCAAAAGAAGCCCCAGTACCTATATAACTTCGATTGAGAAGCCCTGTGTTAATATCCCATCAACATGGCGGATTTTTGCTTCAACTTCTTGAAATTTCCCTGTCTGCACCTAGCATCAGCGATCGCGATATTCCGCTTTGCTCTACAAGCAAAACTTCTAGATTCCCAACTAAGCAATTTGCCTTGCGGTTCCCCCATCCCCTTTTTTACGCTTCTCTCTGATCAGGTCATTAGTACCCATTCATTTTGGTCCCTCGTCTAGCTGCGAGAAGAAAAAGAGATCTTATTCCCTCGTAAAAAGAAAAATTGCGAAGCTTTAGCTTCTGGTACATTTTTGGAATATAAAAATAAGATTTCTTGCGTCAACCTCCGACCAGCCAAGCCGTAACGGTTTATGTAGTCAGAGATGTTGCTGTTATAGCTTTGGTAGTTAAAAAGTAGCAGAGCCCGCAGCTCCATTCGCATTATTGTGTTAATTGCGGAAACTCTCTCACTCTCTCGCTCTCTCCCTCTCCTCCTTTCTTCTCCTAGCTGTCTCATCCTCTTTTGTTTTCCTAACTACCTTTCTCCTCCAATATAATGTCCTCTTCCATCCCATCTCCTTCTGCCCTTCTCTTTCTGTCTCTCGTTACCGAAGCTCTATCGCTGGGCTACCGTGACGAAATATAAAACTAATAAAATTGCGACATCACAAGTGGGCTTTAAGTTATGAAGTATTTGATATCTTCTTTAAATTTTATCATAGAGGTTATGAATTAATCTTATGAAACCAATAACTTTGAATAAGATTCATTAGACTATTCTATGAATAAAGTTTAACAGCTTATATAAATAATAATTATCTTTTTACATGTATTGTTTAAAATCAAATCACCATTGAGTGAGCTGTCAAATCACGATATGCTAAATGAATGAACAATCGAATACTGACTAATGCTATCAATAAGGGGAATTACAAAATAATTCATCTGAAAATTAACATGTTAAAATCAGAGCAAAATAAAGATACGCTTTTTCACAACATAATTTATTTGGAAATAACGACTTGAATGTGCATTGATCAAATACACAATTTTCAATGTTGAAAACTGAAGTTATCTGCTGGTATTAGACAGTCGAAACCAAATTAGGTTAGACTGCAGTGGACGTTGAGATAGTAGGATTTCGAAATTTCTCAGAATTGAGGAGCGATGTGATGACGTGACAAATTAATTACTGCATGCAATAACGGTTGAGTAAAAGCTATGCATTGTAGAAAGAAATGTCTTTAATAAAAGTTGATTGGTATTATGGGGGAAAGTAAACGCTATTAATCGTGTTTTGTTTGGAGGGCGTTATGATGGTTATTTTAGGATGAATTTAATTTTTTAAACGGGAACCTAGAATTTGTATGCTATTTTCTCATTAGAAAATGGTTTATAAAAAGCTGTTTACTTTGTGATGAATAAGGAAGCAAAATAAAAAATGTTGGTTGCCAATTACGAAACGTAACTTGACCCTCAAATGACCATCTATGAATGGTCTAATCATTCATTGCGCTCTTCGTACACAGTTATTCAGAATTTTCGTTGTTATTTACGTTGGCGTAAAAACAAACGCAAAGTATTTTATACAAATGTTGTTTAGTTTTATATGAATAAAAAGGTAGGTTCCAATTTAAAAAAATTAAATGGCCCTAAAATGAACATCACAACGCCCTCCAAATAAAACACGACCAATGGTATTTCCTTTCTCCCGTAATATCAAGCAACTTTTTTCAAGGCATTTCTTTCTACAACGCTTAATTTTGGAGATATTGTATAGTCTCAACTTAAATGGTCCACCATGCATATTGTTTTAGGCAATTGTGTGAATACTAATGAAATTGTATATTCGATTGAACAGACATGCAAAAACATTTATATCTATAAATATATTTATTTGGAAATTTTATACGTCATTTTATTTTAAATGTGAATTTTCGATACCTAGAAAAACTTGTAAGCACACAACAAGATCCCTACCCACTATCGTTTAGCTCATTTTTTTCTAAGTACTTAATGTTCATCCAGATCAACCTTTAAAGTAGTAACATTACACATTTCGTTGAATATACAAGTGGCATGGAGGAAATCAGTAGTCGGATGTTATAAAGGGGACCGCTATATGATCTTAAAATTCCATACTCTGTCTATGCTGTTTTCAAATTGGAAGTCATTCTTTTTACTTTCTCTACTACGCATAGTAAGTAGGGGAAATATTGCATTCCCCCTAAAAAATTTGATAACTGGATTTCACTGGATATATGTTTTAGGGCCTCTGAATCCAAAAAAAAGCATTTTCAGAAAAAGCTCCGTGTGTGTGTTTGTGAACAGCATAACTCAAAAATGAAAATTTGGATAAATACCAAACACAGTACTTAGGTCCAACACATTCCAGAGAAACGACACAAAGATTTTCAGCAAAACCCCACCCCAGACTACACTTTACATAGAAGCTTTTTAAAAATTTCTTATTTTCCAAAAATGGCTATAACTATTTTGATTAAAATACCATAAATTAAAGATACTTGCATTACAAATAAAATACATATCTTGAATTTTCTGGGAATAGCCTTTGAAGTCCACTTCACTTGAAGAAACTTGTATAACCATATATCTGGTAAACGTTAAGCGATAGACAAAAACTTACTACAAAAAAAATAGATCTCTTTAAAGCACACAATTTATTTAAAATAAGTTTTTTATGACATAAGCTATTTCTGAGATATCCACTATTAAAGTCTCAAATTGCTCATTTCATGGTCATTCTCTTAAGGTCCATTCAACATTCAGTTGTTTCTCGGATTGCATGGAGATAGTATGGGATTTTAAGGTCAACGTATAGCGCCCAGTTCTTAAACATTTGACTATCGTCGTTCCCTTTGCATCTATAACGAAATATCTATAATGTAGCTATTTCTGCAAAGGTTTATTTAGATTAAAATGAAATAGATAGTAAACTTTAGTAAGAGTAGATTGTATGCTTACTAATAAACGATAGAAGGTAGAGAAGGTAATGTGAATGTATCGCATCAGACTTTTTTTTTATTTTCCTCTCCTGGTCATGCAAAGGGAACGGAATTTCAAAGCCACCACACAGATTTCAGCTCTTAAAACATTTGACTATCGCTTAAGCCAACTATTCCCATTTTATCTACAAGGAAATTGTAATAATACCGTTTCTACAAATCTTATCCCGTTAATACGGAGAGATAGAAGAATAAGCTTTTGCAAGAATAGTTGTTTAAGAATGAGTTGAGAAAGGCATGTGGTTATTATAAACCAAATGCTTTTAATTCTGATGCTGATACACACATGCACATAGAATCTTTTTCTAAAAGTGTTTTATTCATTCAGGGGCCTTAAAACATGCATTTCCGGTGAAATTTTGATGTTAAAGATTTGGTTGAAATACAATAGTTTACATATAGTTATGTGGTAGAGAAGTAAAAAGTTACCACGCGCGTTCTTCGAAATATGTGTGTTTAAATAATGGAGCAGTTGAACTATTTTGGCTTCGTTCTTAATACTGTATAACCTGTGTTAGGTAAGCCTTATTTATCCATAGAGGTCAAAGCTGAATAATAGATTTATATGCTTCCCTATTCTATTTATACGTTAATATACTTCACACGCTGACACAGCAAAAGAAAGAGCATAAAATATTGCCCGTTCCTGAATATACAAAGCAAACGCAATGACACGCTTTCGTCAATAATTCCGAGTTTACTTTTTATACTGATGCGGTTGCTTTGCTCTTCTTCCTGAAGAACTGGACGTAATTGGCGAAACTGATGTGTACATCCTTCTGTATTGCTGGTACTAATTAAGTTGCGTTTTCCAACACAGGTAAACATAATACCACCATAATTCTACACATAACCGTATTCGTTTAGGCAGGCGTCATTATTACAAACTGTCCATTTTCAGGAATACGGTCAGACAACAGGCATACCAACCTCTTGTCTCTTTTTATGCACTCTACTGCTTAGGTATCTATAAAAATAAGGGAAGTACTACAGTCCACACAAAAATTCTACTTCGATAATTCACTGAAAATACACATTTTAAGACTACATGAATAAAAAGATAAAACAAAAGCATTATTGGTAAAAGTTCCAAGTGCATATGTGGGTCCTGAACTGCAGAACTCAAACATCTGATATGTTACATTCACATGACCTTTTCTACCCTCTATTGCTTATTAATATGTATACAAATTATTTATACTTAGCTATTTTTATTTTTTTAACTTATGTTTCCATATACTTCAATTTAATGCAGATAAACCTTTGCAAACTGAGCTACAATACACATTTCGTTACAGATACAAACAGAACAATTTATTCAAATCTTTAAAAACTGAACATCGCAGAAACAACTGAAAATCATGGGACTTGAAAACATTGTCAAAGTGGCTAATAATTGAATTACTACTATCCGAACTTGTAGGCCGTGGTATAGAAGGCATCGTAGATACCGACGTTTCGACAAGTACAGCACTTGGCATCTTCAGGATGAAGTGATTCGTTGTCTGTGGTGGTCAGAGCCTGAATGGCTTCTGTACTTGCAACGTCGGTATCTACGATGCCTTCTAGACCACGGCCTACAAGCCCGGAGAGTAGCAATTCAATTATTAGCCATGACGCCGGCCGTGAAAGCCTCAGTATGTACAATGTCAAAATATTGAACAAATTGAACCATTAATAACGCATGCCTCGGAAATGGCAGATGACACAATAACGGTTATTTCAAATAAAGTGTGTTTTTAAAGAAATCTACATTTATTGTATAGTACCTTTTCGTCTATCGTTTAACGTTTTCCAGTTATACAACATTATGCAGAATTCCTTCCGAATAATTAGGACTTCACAGGCTATTCCCCAAAAATTTAAGATATACATTTTATTTGTCAAGTAAATATCTTTAATATATAGGAGTTTAATTAAAATCGTTAAAGCAATTCTTTAAAGAATCAAACATTTGCAAAAATGTTCTAAAGTGTAGTGTAGGAAGGGGGGATATTCTTGAAAACCTTTGGAAGGCAATGAACCTAAATGCCAAGTTTAGTATTTATCTGACATTTTGTTTTTAGAGTTTTGTTGCTATAGACACAGACCTTTTTCTAAAAATGCATTTTTGGGATCCAGGTGTCTTCAAAATATGTATTGCCGGTGAAGTATCGGTGTCGATTTTTTTGGGTGGAATGCACCTACTATGTACAGTCGAGTGCAAAAAAATTTGCGATGCTTTTGGTTACTTTTAGTGTTTTTCATTCTTGAATGTTTGCAGAATCTCATCATTTGTGTTCCGCGCCTCCTTAGGTGAGCTATCCTCTAATTGATTTTAGCTGAATTCCGAAACGCTATCATTATCCTATGAAAAAAGGTCGGGCCTAGCTGGGCGATGAAAGGGGTGGAGAATTCCTATGTCACGTGAACGGTGAAACAATATGCCTCCCAAAGGCTGTGCATACTAGCCCCTGAATGAGTCCGGATCTTATTGGTTCGGCATTCAAGCATTAACCTCTTTAACCGAATGAGGGATGGAAGGCGCGGCAGAGGCGTGTTAATTATTGATTGCCAACTTAAACCGCAGTTCCTCACATCCGCAGTTTTTTTCACCGCCGATTGTACGTGAAACGAAAGTAAAAACGAAAAGGCGGTTATATGCCAATGTTTGTATTGTGGCATGTGCACAGATTATAGTAATAGCTGCGTCCTCTGGTTACCCAAGTTGAAGGTTGGCAGTTTATCCGAGGAGGGGCGATTGAGGGGAAACAGTCTCATTGGTGGGGATGGCGTTAGTGACGCCAAGTTAGCGTGGGTTTTCAAGTAGTCTGTGTCTAGTCTTCGCGTCAGGTGAACGGATAGCTGCCCTACGATATGGCGTCCTCGCCCGGCAGACACATGGGGTAAGCACATATTATAATAAATCTACTAGTTGTTCTTTTCCTTGCCGTTTTAATTATGGTAGAATAGAATCCTTGCCTCTCCCTTCAGCCAGGAATTATGTTAGTGTAAGAATATTTTTGAGATAACTTTAGCTACGTCCCTTGTCGATACCTCGAGTTTTAAAGTTCTTTGTTTGTTCAACGATCCCTCTCACAAGCGAGTTGCCCTCCTCTGTAGTTAAATAATAATTAAATAGTGAGGTATTCGACAAATACAATCCAAATAACAGTAAAACAGAATCAAAATACATGAACATGACAGAAATGAAACATAACCTTGTTTTGGGATCCCAATATTACATCTCAATAACCAGCTGGTATCACTAACAAAAGAAAGTAAGTGCACTTACAAGACAGTCACACATGACGATGAAATGAACTCATTCACACTGACCATGGCCCCAAATTACACACAACACTGACTTAACTATCTACTCGAACTAGTGTATACATCACTACAAGCTACATCCACAATACATTTCTAAACTACGCCACGTGACATGCTTCCAACTACTAGTGTCCTACTCTTGTCACCAATACAACTTCATGTCCACATCATTATCTTTCTCATCGCAGTATTAGCATCAACGCAATCATAATCATCAACATCATCAGCAGTAATAGTGCAATCTCGATCATTACTTCAAGCATCATCATCTTTCAATTTTCTCTCCAAAACAAAACATCTGCACGTACATGTCTCATTTAACATGCTGTAAATTCAAAACATTTGACATAGGCATAACCTTCAAGAAATCACATTAACAATTCAGGAATTACACAAATAACATGACATTATAATGTTGCATCTACATCCTCAAAATGAAAATTTAAGCTGGAAAACAGGTGGTATTAACATTTGCTATCTAAGATGGTAATAAACTTGTTGCATAAACAGAGAAAAAAAAATTATTTTCATTACATTCACTTCCATCTATATAATCTCTCGTGTGAATTCATCACACACGCTATACTGGGCACGTTACAGCAACACCAATAAGCAAAATCTCTGAAATAATACAACTGTCGGGGTTACACTGTGGCACTTCCACCGAAGCTGACATCTCGTCTCATGTCATCTCTCCTCATTTCACATCAACACCATCGGGGTTACTCTTTGGCACTTCCACCGAGGCAAATCTCAACTCTTATTTCTCACATAACCTCAAACTACGCCATCGGGGTTACTCTTTGGCACTCCCACCGAGGCAAATCTCACCTATATCACATAACCTCAAATACACACAAACATACAAACACTATTCATGCAACAATTTTCTGCAAATAAAGATCACAGCATCATTATGAAACCCAAAATCAAATCATATCATATCAAATCGAATGCAACAAAACAACATCACATCATTATTCAAAACAATATTGTCACATAACATTCCTGAAAATGAAAGCTCAATTAAGCATATAGTACACCTGAAACACATTCCTGCAGCATAATACAACAAACAAAACAAATGATTTGCAGTTACCAAAACACAATTCAAAATTTAAATTACACCCACAAGAATAACACACTTTTAATTTAGCAGAGACATTCATAGCACAGTATTCCTGAAAAACAAAGCTTAATTAAGCATCAGTCAGTGAAACAATAAATTTAGCATACCTGTGTGAGTCGTAAAACTGTTTCATTCATCCAAACTTTAGCACTCACAATGATTACATACTTACAGGTGATTTTTTTCTTTTCTCTTACTCGTTTACCACAAAATTCCCGTGCAAATTGTCCAAAATCTGGTAACACACGTACAGCTGGTTCATCAACATCCACATCGTACTGGTCCATATCAGAAGCACATCAAACCTAATTAGGTGTAGATACTGGCAAGGTTGGTAGCTCCTGAAACTTTTACTTACATGAGTAACTGCGAAAGATTTTCCCTTAAAAATATGCATTGCGGAATTAAACCAAACTTGGCAACGGAAAAGCAAAATTATCATCATTATGATTTTCTCAGAGCGGCCATTAGCAGTAGTAGCGAACATTTCAAAATTCTAAAGTAACTTATACGCTGACAACTCGCTGGGATCCTTCACGTGAGAGGGGTCAATGACCGGGCGGCAGACAGCTGATAACTGAGCAACAGTCATACCAACACTGGACAGAAAGTCTACGTCACTGTGCTCGCTAACAGGAGCAATTAATATATCAGATTTCTGTGCAGTACGCCGCTTAGGCATGATTGCAGCACAAAAGATAACGCAACCAATAAACAAACCGTAGGACCAAGCAATACAGATTACACCAAACTAAACACTTATAGCACCACATGAATGTAAGTAGCAAGAGTAGAACATAGCCAAATAAAACAGTTGCAGAAAGAACACAATTAAGGCGCCCGCGGCGAAATATCAGAAAATTAAACTAACACACGGCTACACACGCCACTTGGACACAATACCAAGATTTTTAATCAGAATGAACACATGGAAGAAAACAAAATGATAGCTTCAGTGAGAAACCTCGAACTGGAAGTTAAAAAAACTACGTCACACTTACTGTGACCACCGCTAATATTCTCAAAAAGGAGCAGAATACAGACTTGTAATTTAAACTAGCACACAAAACTTCTTTTTTTTTCTTAAATCAAATGTATATAATCTGATATGCACACGCAAATAAACGCGCCAAAACACGTGCTGAGGAATACTGGTTTCACAAGCTAAAAATTATTGCTGAAATGCACGACCACGCGGGAATTACACAACACACGTGCGTACATAAAAGTTACACGAAAAATGACCCAGAAAAGTGCAGTAAATAGCTAGAAATCACAATAACTGGAATAGAAAGTTATACATTTCCAAACCACTGCTAATAAGCACAAAAAAACAAGATTTGCAAACAGATAGCCAACACGTGACGAGGACCTTTTGAAACTACAACTATATCGCTCGTTTCTTCTCAACTTTCATAAAAACATTTTTTGAAAATAACCAGCACAAAGAACGGAACACAGTGATATAATTTAAAGGAAATGAAGCCAGAACAAGGGGAAAATTGAGTCAGAAGTTTTAGCATCACCCGGCAGACAATGGGAAAAAATGCAAAAATGAACTCAAAATTGAAATTTCGACACCAGACTTTCAGAAATGATGGAAACAAAATTTAGAAGAAGAGAATCACAAATTAAAGTATAAAAATCCTTACCCTTCAGCCAGAAAGAACTTTACATTTTTCACGACCACGTGGAGCACAAACCGTTAAATTTGGAGGAAAAAAAAATTTTGCACTTAAAATCTCAAAACAAATCAAACCAATTATTCGGCGCCTCCGCCAATTTGTCGAATACCTCACTATTTAATTATTATTTAACTACAGAGGAGGGCAACTCGCTTGTGAGAGGGATCGTTGAACAAACAAAGGACTTTAAAACTCGAGGTATCGACAAGGGACGTAGCTAAAGTTATCTCAAAAATATTCTTACACTAACATAATTCCTGGCTGAAGGGAGAGGCAAGGATTCTATTCTACCATAATTAAAACGGCAAGGAAAAGAACAACTAGTAGATTTATTATAATATGCGCTTACCCCATGTGTCTGCCGGGCGAGGACGCCATATCGTAGGGCAGCTATCCGTTCACCTGACGCGAAGACTAGACACAGACTACTTGAAAACCCACGCTAACTTGGCGTCACTAACGCCATCCCCACCAATGAGACTGTTTCCCCTCAATCGCCCCTCCTCGGATAAACTGCCAACCTTCAACTTGGGTAACCAGAGGACGCAGCTATTACTATAATCTGTGCACATGCCACAGTATTTAAGTTCAGCATATTTTAAGGATGCGACGTGCAGATGTTCAACTAATCCCCTTATTCCCAAACTAACTTTTTTTCTTGTTTTTATTTTCTCAAAATGGCTCTTAACGATTTTGGTTAAAGTGCTATATGTTTAAGACATCTGAAGATAAATAAAATGTATAATTTAAATTTTCTGGGAGTAATCTGTGAATTTCTCAATATGAACGAGTTTTGCATAAGTTGTAAACAACAAGAGATAGACTAAATATTATTTCACAAAAAAATGTAGAGCTGTTTAAAACACGCAATTTATTTTAAATAACCTTTTTGATGGATGAGCTATTTCCGAGATGGCTTTGTTATCTTTTCAAGTCGTGTCATTTTTCAGTTCTTTCTCGCAATTTCGTGGGTAAAGCGTGAAATTTCAAAGCCAGTATATAGCGTTTGACACTCGCTTTGGACCCCTCTATTCCCCTTACACTTATCACGAAATGAGTAATAAAATTATTTCTACAAACGTTTTTCTCAATTAACATGAAATAGTTGCAAAATAAATAATAGTTTATAGAAGCAAAAGTAAACGATAGTGAACAGTGAAATGCATGTGCATGTAAAGGATTAGAGTATTTTGTTACATTCTGTGTTCAGAACGTTTAATGTATTTATTTCTATGTCCTGCTTATTGTATCTTAATTACATTAAGATGAGTTACCTATATTCTTTTACAATGTTTCCAAAGAAAATATTATGTATTCCAAAATTAGAGACTAAGATTAAATTTAAAATATTACTACTACCACTTGGATTGGATTCGTGGATCTTGGGTTTGCCCTGTGGATTATGTATCGTTGAGTATGGAGAGCATTCCGAGCATTTCTTAAAGTTTTCTCATCTTATTTATATACCCCAGGGTATCCTCAAGAAGGTCTCAGCTACTCTGAGATGCGAGATCTCAAGTTGAAATATACGGGAGAAGCTCTTAAAAGTTTTTCCTTTATGACAATGCTTCATTGCTATATTAAGATTTTATTGAGGGAAATTATTTTAAAAAACTAACTACCAATGCCGAATTTATGCATTTAGTTATCATTTCATGATATACGCCATGTGGAAAAGAGCATTTGGAAATTAATTTAAACATTTGTTTTTCATAGACTCATCCATTGGCTGCCATATTACACTAGAAAATCTATTCCGGACTCTCAGTAGTCAGAATAACGACAGACACAGGAACGGTATGTTCTGTAGAACTCGCAAACTGCCAATGAGATCAGGTGCTGGATGCTACTTGTGTCAGAAGTCTGTGCGGAAGATTTTCACTCTCCTGAAGATTCCTAAACTCCACTGTTTCCGATCTTATAGTGAAGTGGAAACGAGATGGAACCTGTAGCACACAAAGCGTCCAGTCCAATCTCCCAGTTTGACCTCCAGATACTGTTGAGTGTTGAAGAGGATCATGCAGTATATACATCAGACATCCGCAGCAACTTCATCAGGATAGACTCTAAGCACCAAGGCTGTTCAGAATGTTGTTTCCATGGCCAAGCAGCGGCTCACAAGTCGCACATCACACAACAATGTATCAGAATCTACTCCAATGAACAAGACTGTTCGGTGTGTTGTGTGTAAACTTAGTTTCCATGGCAAAGCAGCGGCTCACAAGTCGATCATCACACAAGAATGTATAGAATCTACTCAAAGCAGCAAGACTGTTCAGCGTGTTGTGTGTAACCTTATTTTTCATTCCCAAGCAGCGGCTCACAAGTCGCACATAACGCAAGAATGTATCACAATCTACTCCAAGCAACAAGACTGTTCGGTGTATTGTGCGTAAGCTTAGTTTCCATTCCCAAGTAGCGGCTCACAAGTCGCACATCACGCAATAATGTATCAGAATCTACTCCAAGCAATATGACTTTTCGGTGTGTTGTGTGTAAACTTAGCTTCCATGGCCAAGCTATGGATAAGCCACACATCATACAGGAGTTAACCAAATCCAAACATCAAGACTATTGGAGAGAGGTATGTAAACCTGGTTTCCGCGATCGCGATAGAGCAGCTCTTATAAGCCACACATGGCACAGGAATTCATCAGGATCTACTCCAAGCATCAATATTCGGCGTGAGGTGTTTGGTTATCATTGCCGAGCAACTGTTTATAACCCAGAAAACACACACGAATTCCATACTTCATCACGATCTACTCCAGGCATCAATGTTTGGCGAGAGGTGTTTGAACTTTGTTACCATGGCCGAGCAGCTGTTCATAAGCCAGAAATCATATAGGAATTCCATACTTCATCAGGATCTACTCCAAGCACCAAGACTGTTTAACTGAAGTGTACAACACTTGGTTATCATGACCGAGCAGCTGCTCATAAGCTACACGTCTCACTTCAATATCAAATGCTACCTCGTCTGGTGTAAGAAATGTCGAAACTGAACTACAGAACAGTATAAAATCGTCGTGTGGAGTGATTGATCGCGATATAAAATGTGGCGTGCCGATTAAACTGTGGGTGTGGCGAATGCTTGGTGAACGATATCTACCAGCCTGCATAGTACCAGGCTGATGCTGATGGTGGCGATGTCTCTCCTGGAGGGCTTGTCCCCCTTTTGTTTTACATAGTAATGTCGCTCACAAGTTTACACTACCTACTGTCGCAGACCAGTTCGGGGAAGAGCCTCGTATCTTTCGTTGTAAGTGGTTTAACGACAACAGCATTCCACTAATTAACTGGTCTGGGCAGGGTCCGGACTTGTATCCCTCTCTGGGATGTTTGAATTACCCATTTCGTAATAGACCATACCAACCCAGATCGAAACCTCTTCTCATTTGGATGCTCCGTGAGGAAAGGGCTGCTATACCTATAAAGATCTTTCGTGACTGATTGAGAGTACGCTTGCTAGAGTGAGGGCTGTCTAGCATCAAGGCGAGCCAACACCTTGTTAATTGCCAGTGTCCTCAATGGAGGATGACCCAAATTTGTATTTCATCTTCAAGGGGGTGTCCGAATACGATTTTTCACTAGAGCATAACATTCAAATAAATCACAATGTATCTCACATTAATCCTTTCTCTCGCGTACACGAAGGTACTTCATTAGTTTATGCTAAAGTAGAACATTAGAACATTACCTACCCTCTGAAAAGGTCCACTAGCTTTTTAATTCCTGTATAACTCCGAACCCTGGCTACACATTTTCATGGACCGTTTTTGGAGCGCTAAGCCACATAAATATACGCGTGTGGAAAAGCGGAAGCCGCTTAGAACCAGCCGAAGCGCCCTCTGCCATAACACAACCTCTATTTCATGCCTGAAAATATTCTGTTTTTGGGAATGTAGTCCCATCGTCTGCTAAATTAATGCAGCTTTACATCCTTTTTATAACAGATAGATACACATATTAGTGCAATGGACGATATACTCACTTTTTTCACATTGGCAAAGAGACTCATTTTATCTTTATTATGGCACGGAAATATAAACGCTTATTAAAATCATGAGAGTAGTAAGTTTAAACGCTTGCAAGAAAACAAATTTTCTACTATAGTCTTGTGATGAGCTACTAACACTTCAGAAAGCTTTATGGGACAGTTCTTCCATAAATTTAAATTATCAATATATAATAACTACAATAGCGTAGGTTTTCACAGCCGGAGTCTACATTATTAAAACTCATTATTTCTGGACTTATTGGTCTGGTGAATATGTCCTATCGTTATTACCTGACGTTTCGTCACACACTTTGGTGGACATCCTCAGAGGACACGTGTAATGTTGTTCACGTCCACTCTGTGGCTGAAATGCGGTTGCAATTTCAAATTATTGCAGAAGTGGGAGGGGAGGTAGACAGGGTGGAAACAAGTGGCGTTTAACCGATTTTATCAGTACTGGCAACCATGCTTTATTGACCTGGATATTTTCCTCCTTTTTTGTTGATATTGCTAGGTTACTTTAATATTTCTACGACCTCCCTATAAAATGTGCTGTAGTACTGACTCGTGGCTGAAAGAACTTCAGCTTTTATGATCGTCTTGGTTGATGACGTCTTCTGTCACAGCTGAGTTTTCAACTTGGCCTAGTCTATAGTTTCTTCTGTGTTCCGAAATCCTAGTTTTAATGCTCCTTTTTGTTGTGCCAATGTATACTTTGCCACTGTTGCACGGGATTTTGTATACTACGCTCGGAGAGTTAATGATTCCTTTTTATCTATGACCGAACAGAGCATCTGATTAATCTTACTTATCGATAATTAGTGTTAATGTCGTATTTCTTCAAAACTTTTCCAATGCTGTTTAAAATTCTAGGTTTATATAGTAGAAAGGCCTTCCGTTTGGATTTCTTATCTTCTGTATTTATGCTTGTTTTCTTTTCACGTGTAAATCTATTAAATTCCTTGTTAGATTGACCATTACTAACAAAAGCACTTTGTTGGTGTTTTAGCTCTTCCTTAAGGTATTGAGGTTGACAAATCTTCTAGGCGCGATGTACTAATGTTTTTATAACGCCCTTTCTGTTTTGGGTGGTCATTGGAGTTTTTATGCAGGTAACGGTCGGTGTGTATGGATTTTCTATAATCTTATGACCACATTTTCCATTTTTACTTTCTCTACCACGTGAGTAGTAGGTAGAGAAAGGTAGCTACCCAAACGTTTCATACCGAGGTTTCATCGAAATACATATTTTGAGGCACGTGAATCCAAAAAATCAGGTTTAGAAACATGTGTGTGTCTGTGAACAGCATACTCACAATACAAAAGGTCGGATAAATTTCAAACTTGGTATTTAAGTTCAATATCATCCAAGGATGGGACAAAGGTTTTCAAGAAAATCCCCAACTCCAAATAACCTTCATATGGAACATTTTTCGAATATTTTAATTTTCTAAAAACATGACTGTAACGATTTTGATTAAAATACCATGTATTAAAGATCTTTACCTGAGAAATATAAAATGTATATCCTGAACTTTTTGGGAATAGCCTTTAAATTCCTCTTTATTTGGAAGGAATTTTGTATAATTTTGTATAACTGGTAAGCGATAAACGAAAACATACTACACAAGAATGCATATCTCTTTAGAATACATAATTTACTTCAGATAAGCTTTTTGTTTCATAAGCTACTTCTGGGATATCAGTTATTTAAGTTTCGAATTGTTCACTTCTTGGTCATTCTTTAAAGTCCATTTAACACTTAGTTGTTTCTCGGTCCTCCGGGGACTAGGGGTAACTCTAGTTCCCAAGGTCGCGGGGCGATGGATTTTTTCGGGCGTTCGGAAGGGAAGTAAAGCCGGTGGTCCCGTGTCGTAGATTTACGGCACGTAAAAGAACCTCAAGCCTGATAAAAGGCCTCTGAGCAAAATTTCCGTTCTTTCACGCCCAATACAGAATGGGACGCTAAGTACCATAGTAGTTAAAGATCGTCCATAAATAAAACTCAATTTCAATTTCGGGATTGCATGGAAACATTATGGAATTTTAAAGCCAGCATATAGCGTCCAGTTCTTAAACATTTGACTATCGCACTTCTCTTTGTATCTGTAACGAAATGTTTAATGTAGCTATTTCTGCAAAGCTTTACTTGGATTGTTAGTAAATATAAAAATAAGCTTTAGTAAGAATACCTTGTATACTCACTAATAAACGATAGAGGGTAGAGAAAGTCATGTGTATGTATCATATAAGATTTTTCTGTTTTATTACCAAGACGTCGAGAAAAGGACGTTCGTGCTTCTCTTATATTTCCATAGTACATTTTATATTCGAATGTCACAGAGTAGACGTGAACATCACACGTGTCTACCAAAGTGTGTGACGAAACGTCAAGTAATAACGGTATGAACTCTAGACCACGGCCAGTAAGCCCAGAAGTAATTACTCTTAATAATATAACACGACAGTGCTTTTTTATCTATTTGCCGTCCATTTTTCACTACTGGTAACCTAAACTACATGTGTGTTTTGCCTATTTTACTGCTTACAAGTGCTTCAACTAATATTAAAACCTCTTAAAGCTCCGATATATTTTTATTGCAGAATGGAATATAATAATTTTGATAACGAATTTTACCTTTAAATATTACCTGCCTCTCTACTTCCTATTTATTTGATAATATTCACTTATGGTGCAATTTTGTAACCACTAAACATGATGCTTTTCCTTGACACTGTGGCCAGCGCATCACTTCTGGTGTGCCAGCCTCTGCAGCTCTATCTCCCGATCATGTGATCATAACAGTCGGGTAAACTTCTGTAATTGATTTTCCTAGACGATAGACCTTCGCTTAATACTCTTGACTGGCTATCCATTCAAAGCTTAACGTCGAGAGTTTGAATAACAGCCAAATATGCCCGTGGTAAAGGACAAGGATGGTCAAGTAAAACAACCGGTGTGATGGCACTCTCGGATGCATACGGGGTTACATTTGAGTGCAATTGAATGGATTCTGCTTCTTCTGCTTCTTCTTCTTCTTAAAAAGTGAGAAAAAATCACTACAATTTTATTTACAATATTTAATACTGTACAATATTAAACACCCATAAATGTTTGTCCTATATTACTGTGAAATTTAAAAAGACAACCATAACAAAACACCTTTGTGTCAAATATGCCACACCAGGCACTAAAAACAATTCCTAGACCCTAGGATCCCTAGGAATAAAAGGTGTTGTTTACGTCCATTTTTGCTGGTGATAAAACATTAGACTACATACCGATCTTAAACAATTGGTTTTAACACAGTAACCGAATCATGTAAGTGTATGCAAGGCATAAAAAGTATTTGTTAGAAACTAGAGTGCATTGCTCTTTTAAAGAGCATGAGATGCAAACATACTTTCGGAAACACGTTTCGTTGCTACAGTTTTTTATAAAAGTATTTGAGCTATATGATGCAGTACAGCTTTTGATAACATTATTGTTTAAAATGGCAACCGTTACAGCGGATACTTCCAACAAGCGTCATCGCACTGCAACTGTGAGGCGCTGATGTCTCCCTGGAGCACGTGTAATGTCTCGGGCTAGTAAGGAAATAAACCGAGTCACATAATGAGAGTGTCTACTTGAAATCCAATTCTTTTAATTTAGGTTGTATTCTACTATAATGTATTCCACACACCGATAGTGTTCCCATAAATTTTTAAATATATTTTCCTTGCTTCATCCACATATAGTGAAGAAGATTCTCCATGTGATTATCTTTCTTACTTCTAGATAGCTTTTAGAAATTTGTATCTGTAATGAATTTGTATTTGTATTCCGAGAATGGATGGTGAGGTTTTAAGAGTCCATTGTGAACTAAGTATTATGTGTAATTCATTGAAAGTACTTTTAATTAATTAAATAACTCAAATAGCTTCAAAATATGGGCACCATTCACTGCACGACAGAGGTCTAAGCGAAACTCAACTTCAGCCTACACTCTGACAAGAACTTCTGGTGTAAAGGTTGTAATTGCTTCTCTGATTCCTAGTTTTAGATGGTCGATATTCTCAATTATTTCTTGTAGACCTCATTCTTGACGTAGCCTCAAATGTAGAGGTCTAATGGAGTAATATTTGGATTGCTAGCTGTCCATAAGATTGGTTCATTTCTGCCAATCCATCGGTCTGGAAATCCATTATTTAACTCTTCTGGGACATGGTTTCCGAAATGGCACGGTCCTCACCTCGTTGAAACATTGTTTGCAACCCCACTTCCATTTGCTTGATTTGACGAAATAGGAAATTCCGTAGCATGTCCATGTATGTAATGGATTTGGTGTAGTTTTTTTTTTTCAACGAAAAAGGATGGACCAAAAAGCATGTTGTGCCAAAGCCGCACTTCACCTTAGGAGAATCTCGAATGTGTTAGTGTATCACACGTGGATTTTTTAAGGTCCAAATTCGGCAATTGTGCCGCTTAACACAGCCATTTACATGGAACGTGGCCTCATCGAATAAGATGATATTCTCAAGAAATTGTGGTACGTCAATTCTTTCTAGCATGGTAGCAGCGAATTCAGCCTTAAGCAATTTGTCCTGTGGTTTTATTGCAGGCAGGGGTTGAATTTTATAGCAGTGCAATTTCAACCTCTTCAGTATGACGTCATGCAGTGTTGACTTCGGAAGACCTAACTATAGACTACGGCGTGAAGCGGACTTCTGAAGACTCCGAACACGGAACTGTCGGATTCTTTCTGATGTTCTGGATCTTCCTGTTGATTTTCCTTTTTGTACACTGCCGGTCTCCTTAACCTGTTAGTGCCATCGTCTGATATTATTCTCATGTGGAGGAGAATCTCACGGATTTGTGTTCCGCCAACCATAAGACACATGGAGCGTTTTCTTCTACAGTAAACATTTCACCAAAAAACACAAATAAAACAGTTTGAAGAAAGCAAGCTGCACTTCTATAACACTCCTATAAACATTTCAAATAACATTTTAATACAAAGAAAACAATTTGGAAAAGATCTAAACAGATTATTTGTATGCAGAATGTGTTTATATAATAACATGCATGCAAAAACTTTAATTTTGAAACAAGAGTTTATTATAACGAGGGAAACAATGACAGAAAAAGCATGTTAACGTAAACATTCGTTGTGAGAAACCCTGTATTGTGGGAAGAATTTTTCCGTAAATAATAAGATTTTAATGATCACAGGTTATTGCTTGAAAATGAGAACCTCCTGTGATGAACGATACTGTGACAGTAGCTACCCTCCCAAACAATGACGCCAAGTTATTAATAAATCCTTTTTTCTCTAGTTGTCGCAGTGCACAGACGCCTGTGTACAACAAACAGAATACAAAGAAGTAGATTGCAAAGTCTCTATAAGGCTCTAAACGTCAAGCGACCATCCATGAAGCAGAGTTTAACAAAAAGGATGGAGCTGAGATTAAAGGCGTAGTGAAAAAGGGAATGGAATTAAATGAAAAAAAGAAAGAAATTCAGAAAAGAGTGGAACAAAAGTGAGGAAAATCGAGACAGAATAAGGAACCAGTGTGCAGTGGGGAGGCTAAAGACAGAAAGAGGATAGACTGGTTCTTACGTTAAAGGACGTGAGAAAAGAGAGAAAAAAAATTAAGATTACAGGAGAAAATTATTGTTAACGGCGTCTGGCACCAGGCAACATTGCACGGCGTGTCTTTCTGATTGTTCAGCAGGAAAGTAATTATCTACTCTTACAAGAAAGCTTCTCCAGATTCTAATTATGTTCCGCTCATTTCTTTTGCATGTATTTGAACTTTGCGCTATTGAACACCAAGTTTCTTTGTCTTAACTTTCCCTCCCAATTAACAACCTTGAATTCCCCTTTTAACGCCATCTTTGTTCTATTCCATTTGCTTTGGAGATATTAGAAAAGCAATTGAGAAAATAATAGTAAACTTTAAATTCTTTTCTCTTTTCTTTTCTAAACGATTTCAACCAGAGATGCACAAAACTGTTTTAAGAGCATAGCTCCGTTTAAAGAAACACTGGGATATATGTCTTAAACAAATTAGAACCACAGCACAGTTTTCTCTTTAGCACTGTTATCTATACTTCATGCACGTTATAAACCATCAAAAATGTGACTAGCAAGCCAGTGAACTTCAAAAAGTCTTTCTCAATAGTATATTTTGTAAAGGTATAAGTTACCGAACGAGGTGGCGCAGGCGTTAGAGGTGTGACTCGCATTCCGGAAGCAGTGGGTTCGAAACTCGCGGCCGATCTTTGTGAACCATGGGTTGTTTCGGGTCGCTAAGCGACTTCTGGGAAGGCTAACCACATCCCTTGGATTTCCTGTCCCTCCATTTAACCTCTTTTCTCATTTCAGCTCATCTTTCATCTACTTAGCTGCTTCAGCATTGCAAGTGATGGAGGGAGTCTTGGCGTATCGGGAAAAAGGATGCTCTCTGTAAAACTTCGTCCCCGGAATGGGGCCGGTCTCAAAGTTCCGGGACTTCCAGCGGGATGTGCAAGCCTGCAGTGGCGAAGGGGAGCCGTTAGTACCAGGTGCAACTCGGGGAGTTACAGCCTGGGAAATGTATGGACCCTGCCCTCTGCTCTGTCGTACGTGTTGATCCGGCCACCCTATGTCTCCTCTCACTTCATGGTCCCTCGGGGTGCTCTGCTAGGGACTTAGGTACAAAAGATCTCTGTAGTGATACTTTGTCCACCTTTTCTAAATCACATCACTCGGCTCTGATGTTCTTGGCCATCGAAACATTTTCGGGAAGAATCCTCCCGTCTTCAGCGTGAGATGTCGATGACCCCTGTCGCTACAAAAACTCTGTTCCCCATATGTTCTGCAGAAGGTGAAATAGCTGTCCTCTGTTGTAAGAAGATGCATCTGCTTCTGTTTTCCTCTGGTCTGACTCGGCTGATAACATTTGAATTTGGTTCCTTACTGCAATTTATCCAATTAGCTTATGGAAGACAGGAGCGTAGGCAGAGGAGTTCCCCATCTACACCACAGAGGGCAGCCGAGTCAGACCAGAAGAATGTAGTAGATAGGTAAATAAACTTACATAGGAATAATTCATATACCCACTAACAAACGATAGTGTAGAGAAAGTCATGTGAATGTAACATATAAGTGTTTTCGTGGTCATGCAGGAGCTTGGAATTCCAAAGCCATATCTATCGCCATAGGATTCTGCATCCTTCTTATACCACCAAACCAAATGTGTAGTAAAGGTTTATCTCTCTGAAGTAGACTGAAGAATAAGTCCATTAAAGAGTAGCTTAGAGTGAGTAGAGAAAGTAATGTTAACGCAACATATCGGATAATTCATTTTGGATTGTGACTTTCTATTGTTACATAAAATAATATATCTGTGTATTTTTACTTTCTCTACTACTATAGTAAGTAGGGGAAGTATTGTATTCCACGCAAAAACTCGATACGAGATTTCACCGGAAATACATGTTTAGAGACACCCTGAATCCAAAAAAGGCATTTTTGGAAACATGTCCGTGTGAGTGTGTGTGTGTGTGTGTGTGTGGTGTGTGTGTGTGTGTGTGTGTGTGTGTGTGTGTGTGTGTGTGTGGGTCTGTCTTTCTGTGAACAGCATAACTCAGGAACGAACAGTCGGATGAACACCAAACTTGGTATTTAGGTTCAGTATCTTCCAGAGATGCGACACGAAGGTTTTCAAGAAAATCCCCCCACCCCAGATTACCCTTTACATGGAACATTTTTCGAAAAGTTTAATTTTATCAAAAATGGCTCTAACGATTTTGATTAAAATATCATATGTTTAAGATATTTTCATGGCAAATAAAATGTATATCTTTAATTTTCTGGGAATGTCTCCAAAAGTATTCCTCATTGTGAACGACTTTTGTATAACTAGTAAACCATAAGAGATACACAAAATTTTACTACAAAACGAATGTAGATCGCGTTAAAATACACAATTTATGTCATATACATTTTTTTTGTTGAGGGAACCATTTTCGAGATATTGCTTGTTATTCCCTTACATTTTTCAATACCTATTTTCTAAAATCGGAATTCGTTTTTCATTTTTTGTCTTAGATATGCAAAGAGTATTAATCTGTGTCAAAGGGAATGGTGCTGCACCAAGTAACCACCTATTAAGAGATATGTGTGTGCTTAAAGGCTACTGTTTTTCTATATTGCCCTTGTAAATATATATTCCCCTTACATCTACAAGAAAATTAGCAATAAGATAGACTCTGCAAATGTTTATCTCGATTAACATGAAGTAGATGGAGAATAAGCGTTTGTAAAAATAGTTTATACAAGAGTTGAGAAAGTCATGTGAGTGTAACACATCAGATTATCGGAGGGAACTCAACACTGCCCCAGTGAGGTACTGTGCCTATGCCCCAGAAGGGGGTGTCTCTGAACGGGGAAGGAGGTGAGAGGGGACACCGGGCCGCCGGAACTAGGAGTGACGGCACAGCAATGACAGGGTCCCTATGGTTTCCAGATTGAGTCTGACCAACAGTCGGACAGGCATACCGGAGACCCCCACACAGAGGGTCAAATACCCCCGTTTACCGCCAGCCGAAAACCGAGTGATAGAGAAGGTTTTACAGAGATCATCCCTTTTTCCGTGCCACTCGGACACAGCGCCGACACTTACACCACTGAAGCAGGCGTAACGGGGTGAAGGATGAATTTAACGAAATGGAGGGACAGGAAATTTGGAGGCTGAAAGAAACCACCCCGGTATTTGTCTAACAAACAGGGAAAACCCACAAAAAAAGCCGGAGGTCAAAGTGGGCGGTAGCCGGGAATCGATCCCGTATGGGAAGTCCCGAATGCAAGTCGCACGCGTTATAGCACGCCACCTCGCTTGGAGATATATGTATTACAATTCGCAAATCCACAGGGAAAGAGTTTAAAGGCAAATATCAACTATTTCCTCACCTCGGTCTGCTGAAAACAGAAAGTTTAATATTCGCGCAAGGTTTATACGTAAACAACGTCGGGATATTACACAAAATTTATGATCGAGTGATTTCATTTGGCGTCTTAAGGTGGGCGTATTCTCATGTAACGGTCTCTTGTTACGTTGTGCTTCTGGACATAAATTTATGTTTTAGGTAAATTAACACGAGCACTACGTTCTCACAACGAAAGGGGTTTCTACCACGTGATGGAGGTCTCTAGTGTACTTTAGGCAAGGAGTGTTTATCATGAGGTAAAGCCTCCCTTGAGGTCTCTCAGAGCCGTTTACCAACGTGGCATCAACAACAAGAAAAGACATCTTTGCTTCTACAAACAATTCAAACTTATGTGCATCATGAGCGTCATGTAACTTTCGGTAACGTATTTTACTGTAAATTACTGAAAAATATTGAAGTGATGATTTTTGTTGCATGGAGAATTCATGTTTAAGGGATACATACACTTTCGTCTCTTCAAAATGTGACTGTTCGTCGCATTTTGTTTCCCCGTTTCTCTATTCAAATTTTAAATGGTTAAAACCGTAGAATTTGAAAACCATTAATTATGTAAATTTTCAATGCCCTATTTGCATCTGAAGGACACTTACAGTATTATTCGTAAAAATTTTGGACGTTTATCAACAATACTTGTCTCTGTAATTCCAGAATACAAATCTGCAGGTAGGAACTTAATATTTAAAATGTGCCCCTACTGAAATTTATTACTTTGGAAACATAATTAGTTTCTCCAAATTTTAATTTAAAAATATCCTTTTGAATGTAAATTAAAAAATTAAATGCAATCTGTTAACTTCGTGTAATAAATTCATACATCCTTTCATTTAAGACTCTTGAAACCGTAAATTTATGGTTTAAATGATTTTGAGAAATATATTCCTGAGAAAATTAGGGAAAAGCTTTCGGCTTGATGCCCTTATTTGATTACATGTTAAGATACCTTAAATGCATGATTTACTTAATTTTGTACAAACCAAAATACTGTTTCATTGGAACAAAGCAGAAAATTTGTTTCAATTTAACTAGAAAGAATTTTTTTACCTTGAAGTATGCTTTGCCCTCTATTAGTTGTAGCATTTTTTCAACGAACTGAAATACGGTCTCTAAATAACGGCTTCTCATCCCAGATTTTTCCATAAAAGGAAAGTAAATGGCTTGCAACGTTCCAGAAATATTATAATAGATAATTTAACCAAAAAGTACCGCGTAACAAGAAGAGGATACTAGAAGATACAGCAGTTCATTTATGGACAGATGAGTCTCTGAGTGGAGCAAGATTACACCACCCCTTTAGAAACAATTACTGTGCATTACCGGCTTGTTTAAATGCAACAAAGAATGTTGACAGATGAATGTCTGAGCAAAACAGAACATCGGCAACAATAATGCAGAATGCTGGAAACTTTGGAGAGGCCTGCAAAATGAATAAGCCTTGCTAAAATTGTTGATAACTTCAGTTCTATTACAAATAAATGAACAATTAGAAGGAAGCTGCATAGCTAGTTGTTTAAACTAATTTATTGTTTTAGCAGAACTTGCAGCTGCGTCTGCATTAACCTATTGTCTGTTCTTTATTATGGTTTTCTCTCCCTCTCTATCTCTCTGTCAGTCTCTGTCTGTCTCTTTCCCTTTCTATCTACCTCTACCTGTCTCTATCTGTCTCTCTCTCTCTTGTTAACTCTTTATTACATAGTGTAATATGGTGTTCCACAAGGCTCAGTTTTGGGTCATATCTTATTTTTAATAGGTATTAATGGCATTGGTAGTTATATACATCTTGATGATAATACACAATTATAAACTATAAGAATTTAATGTTTTTTTATGGAATATATATAAATTTCTGAAGCTAAAAGATGGTTTAACGCTAATGGTCTTAAAGTGAATGAAGACAATAAAAATGTTGTTCTCTTCGTCACACATTATATAAATACATTATTTAACTAGTGGGTATAGTAGCTGACTCTAAACTAACTTGGGAGGATCATGTTTAGCTTATCCGCCTTAAAATATCTAGATTGTTATACTATTATTATACGTATTTATTAATATTTGTTGAAAAGCTTGAAGACAATGGCTCCCCTGAAATATCTTAAAACGGCGTATGATTCTATTTCAACAGCATCTTGAAATATGGTATCTTATTAGGGTAAATAAATGTTATGTTGACCAGATTTTTAAACTGTATAAATAAAGATATTAGAATGATAACAACTCCAGTTTCAGGGAACACTGTCGACTCTTTTTTATTACAGAAAGAATTCTTACTGTTACGTGTTTATACTGGATGGTTCAAAAGTCACGTGAGATGGGACAATACCGTTATGAGTGTAGACACAGAAAAAAGGATATAGCGAAAAATTACTGTAAATACGTTGTTATAAATTATTGCCTTTTTGTAACTAATTAATTCTGTATTTTTGACTCGTTAATCATGTGCAGAGTTTATATAAAGTACTAGTTGCAATACTAAACGAGGCAGAAAATTACAATGTACCTGAGCAGTTGGTGGAAAAGGTTGTTGTCCATGCGACAGACATGAGTCTATGTGAAGCTGCGAATGAATATTACAGACGGAATCTAGACCAACTGGCCCCACATCATGCAACTATTGGCCATTTTCTGGAATGGTTCAAGACAACAGTAGCATCAATGAAAAACGACATTCATGGCAGCCGCGTAACAGATGTTGCAATCTCAGCTAGCATACATAAGCTGAGAGTCATCCAACACGATTATTAAGAAAAGTGGCTCAAGTGTGTGCCATTACTCAAGTGTCTGTGACCAGGATGAATGATGTTCCATTCATATCGAGTGCATTTTGCCCAGGAACTTCATGGGAATAGCACAGAGAGACGGGTGTACTTCTGTGAGTGGTTTGCAGAAGGACGAACGCAACAGCCAAGCTTTGAAGCTAATATACTTTTCATCAATGAGCCTACTCCCATTTGAATGGAACGATACAGCGTTGTATGTTGGGCAAACGAGAATCCATACATAGGGTGTCCTAAAGTTATATGTGTGGTGTAGGGTACAAGGGGATGTTCTCAACAACAAGCTCAAGCTCGCTGTTGCACTGTACACAGAGCTTCTCGAAATACCACTCCTGTCCTACTTGGATGATCTGCCACCTGGAGTAAAGGAGGATAGAACATTTTCGTTCAGAAGAATAGAACATCACCGCACTTCAGATGGTGTGCTCTGTTCCCGTTTCTCTGTAGGAAATATGTTCCAATCGTCAAACACAGCGTCACAGCATTATGCTCACGTGCACTGTAATTTCTACGACTGGTAAGAGATACTACTGTTTCGAGTTAAATCATCTGGCGTTGGTGGCAGCATAATGATGGATGATGTCACCCTCGTCCTTCGAGCCGTATCAGGTGGGACGAAGACAAGAAAGGTAGCGTAAGAGACTTCCACCGGACATACGAAGAAGAACACTTGCTTACCAGTAACCTGGAATGTGGGGTATTTTCTACCCAATCATAGAAATCAGCTCTTTTGAGTAGTATGCGTATAATATTTGGCAATTTAATCAACTCAAAAGTAAATTATGATAATATTGAACACTAGGATTATATTAATGAATTCTTTGTGAGTGAACATAAACTGTACTGAAAGCATATTGTTACTTTGATAAGTTCTTCAATACAATTTAGCCTAACCTATAGAAACGCAAAATAGGAACACAGAGAATAATTTTTTACCAAAATAAAATCAACAATCCCGAATAACAAAGACGAGTACATGAATTATCACGGACAGGAGCCCCATTGTTACAAAAAGTGTGCCAGATGTTTTAGACCAAATTCGGGGCAATCGGGACAAACATAGTAATTTCCACAATCTCCACATTGAAGAAGATATTTTGTTGTTTGTTATTTTTACGTTGTTATTTTTGCCCCACGCTTTGCGAGCCAATTTGAAGAAGATATTTATTAGCCCCAAGTTTTGGGCGCCAACTTGAAGTAGTTTGTATTGAAGGTGTTGTATCGTATTTCAGCTGTTGGGGAGCCGAACTTGAAATTCATTGCAATCGCACGTATAGTAAACAGTTTCCGGTAGCCTTCGACCCAGATGTATTTTCAAGTGGCCTTTGCCCCAAGTTTAAAAAAAATATTAACTTTGTAATTTAACTGTTTCTTTAAATATTATATTTATGTTTTCCTCGGCTGCGTCAGTATTATTTTAGAGACATGAATATCTTGACAGGGGGTGATGCGACAAGAATGTAGGCTTACGCAGATTTTATGTTTTAATTCACTCCTTTTTATTAATCCTTGACACAAATTAAATAGCACTTCACTGATATAGAGAGCTGTGAGATTCTTTTTACTAATTAATTAATTGCACTTTTTACCACGTAAAACTATTTTTCGTCTCACAGGAACACATATTAAATCTCTCGAGGACACATCTTGCTTCCGGTTACTATCACTGTCTGCAGGTAACTGACTATATTTCAACCGCCTAAACTTGTAAATTTCTGTATTTCAAGTCTCTGATTGGCTATTTTTACTCCAATAGAGTACCTGCATTTAACTAAAGCTTTTTTCTGGTTGTTGATTGGCTAGTTGTTATAAACTGTCACTAAAATTACATTAATGCTTCCAAGAATCACAAATAACATTTAAACTCTCAAACTCATTATTGCCTCAAGGTTACCTCATTGTTACCTCATTGTTAGCAACGTTTAACTTATTATTATTATTATTATTATTATCATCATCATCATCATCACAGCTCCTATATTATTAAATTACGTAATATATTCACATAACATTACTACAATGGATACAATAATATAAGCATATGCAATGACTGTTAAATACATTTTACAAATTATTACATACACATATTGCTTCAAGGCGGGCTGTTATTGAATTTACATATTATATAATTAGACTGAAATTATTTAAGTGTTAAAAATACTGCCTCAGCATACGGTGCCTTGCATACAGAACAACCCTGTTTTGTTTTCTTGTCGTTGCCACGAGGACACTTGGAACATTTTACGTATTTTACTAAGTCCTCCTGACCTGTCACTGGAAGACTTTTATTCAAGATACCAGATATACTTACTCGAATCTGCCATGGAACATGGCTATTGAGCATCCTTCTTGTAAGACATGGTTGTATTAATTGCTTTGCCAGAGACTTAAGAAGTGAAGTTGAGCTTTCTCCTGATATGGATGAATAGCCAAATAAATTACTGATGAATTCACGAGTGAAATGTTCAATATAGCATCGAATACTGTAAAGGCCATTTGTGTGTCCTGCAGCTGGTGGAATATACTGTACATTTCTCATCAAGAGCATCCACTCTACTTGTTATAAAAACCAATGATTTCTAGTTTTTTAGTTCCCTCTGATACTTGAGCTCCATCGTGCATAGAGGAAACCAAAATTACAGATTTGTTATTTTTAGGCGCGTGTGATAGTATTGTTATGTTTTCATGAAAACCAAACAGGGCGGAAAGTACTACTCTCTTTGCTGAAGGTAGAAATTCTTTTAAATTCCTCGTTTGTTTCTCTTGAGCGTACCTATACATTTCTCTTTTGTTGCTCCTTAATATGAGTGATGGATGAAAACCAGTTATCGGCAGTGATGTTACGATTAGTTCCTGCAATAGTTTTGCAAAGCCTGAATACAGTCTGTACTGGAATGTCCACATGTTTTTCTTCTTTGGTTAGAGTTTTTCCATCGCTGCCTTTTCCACTAGATATGTATCCATTAAAAATACTGTGTTCGTGCATCATTCAAAATCATCATTTTAGACCTACTTTATAGGATTTATCGACATGTACATCCTAAATTTATACCTTCCTTGAAATCCGCTGAGCATTTCATCAATGCATGCATATTCGCCGATTGAATACGTTTCTTGGCAGTTCTCAGCAAATTTCTGGAACACCCATGAAATGGCTGTTGTTCTATCAAATTCTTTCCTGGCAGCCTTAGTACTGTATCATCGAAACCAAGGCAAGCTAAATACACCAATACGTTTCAGGGACATTATACACTTGAATATCTCCCGACCTGTATTATCTGTTGCAAATATTGCTTTTAAATTTCAGTACTTGATATAAATATAGCTGAAAAGAACAGAAGTGCTATAAATTCTTTAAGATTTAATTCTGGATATTCAGTCTTGCTTGGCTGCTTTAGTCTGTCTCTCACTTGTTGCAACTTAGTGTTGGTATTCACCACTACCTCTGTTAGTATTTCATTTGATAAAATTACTTCCAAGGCATCTTTCATTGTGCCGTCTGGAGAAAACCTTTTCCCTGCAACAACTACCCCTGGAAAATGTGTAATAATATCGTGTGTCCTTGCTCAGATGTTTGTTGCCGGTCCTTTCTTACACCGTTTATGACCATTTTTTCAAGGGAAATAAAGTCACGTTCATTATTTTCCATTGGTCCATCATGCTCTACATTTAGAGAAAAGCGCATTTTCTTTGACGGCCCCTCATCTACACTATCACTATCATCAAGTTCAGCTTCTGTATAAATATCAAAATCATCAAACCTGGATAAACATTACCATCATTGTCACTTTCTTCTGGATCTATAGTATCCCGTATCCAATCATCAAACTTTGGATCATAAACCCGCAGCAACCAGGATGCCATAGCCATCTAAAAGAAGAAATAATCCAATTCGAAAGTAGGAATCCCCAACATAGGATGTAAGGATATTCTACCCCCAGCTCAAATCAAAGCAGTATATTTTATCATTACTCATCACCAAGAATACAACTGCCACTCACAACAATTAACAACAAAGGTAGTGAGAGGCGCTGCTATGTTAGATAGCGGATAAAGCAATTATTGCAATACAAGCCATGCACACGCCTAGGGACGTAACGTTCGAACGACCATCAAGTTTGGTCTTGGTAAAAATCACGTTATCACCTGTTTGGCTGTAAAGCTACCAAATTTCATATATAAGACACGAGGTCCTGTTCATCATGGATTTTTGAAATGAAGTAAAAGGAGAAGTAGTACATCATAGTTTGTGCAAATCAACTTTGCAAACAATTAAATGTTTGAAAGAAACAGTGCATTTTGATGTCAGGAAAAAGGAAAATTGTAAATTCTTAAAGTTTCTTATGTCTTATTAAGACAATTGTTCAGTTAATGTTTTTCAGTCACTAAACTTTGTTAAATCGTAACACGAATGTTATATTTAATAAAGTGCATGCTCATGAAAGCCTTTCGTTTCGTTAATTTATCCTTGTGAACCTACTCTCCAATTGACCATAAATACATTTAATAAAATAAGTACCATTCCTCTGGACAGATAACGAAGTAAAACAAACAAAAACTTTATAACGGATAACTCGAGAATTGCTGATGACTGAAGTTTTACCTGGGTATTGGATCGGTCGAGGGATTCCAGTGGAATGGGCACCTTGGTAGCCATGTTTGACGACACTTGAAATTTTCCTCTGGGAGGTCATCTTATGTCTGTAGTGTACAGTAACAGAACCCGCAGAAAGACATCCTGGAATTGCAGGAAAACATCAGACAAACTCTGCGCAGAAACAAATCCTACAGCGTTATGTAGTGTACGTAAGAGTAGCGATCACCCTGTGTGGACAGTCAGCAGTGCAGTCAATAGAGTGACAATCAGCTTGAACACTTTATTTTGCTATAAATTGAAGTGAGTCCTTGCATATTAATTCACATCACAATGGCGCTTGGTGTTAACTGAGAAGTGCATTCGAGAGACGTGTTTCTCTCATCTGCAGCACAAGCCACTAGTTTTTCATTCACTCCCCTGACCCTCAAGAAGTAATTCAGTAGATAATTTATCTGCCCTCTGCTGGGAAAAGTTGGATATTGTGAACTTGAATTTGCTGCCATCTGTAGTGAAGATTGGGAACTCATCTGTCTTGTTTCTTCTCTCTTGTACTTTGATTGGATAAGCTGCATCAAGTAGTCTGTAGACGGTATTTCAAAATTCCAAATATCCTTGATGTTAAGATGAATTAAAATCTTTTCCCAAACTTCCAGTTGAGAATGAATCTGTATAGGCTTTAATAAGTTTATCTCTTGTCCTATTTTATGGTTACTACTCCAAAACTGGTTCGAAACTGCTGATTTATCCATTTGGTTTAATTTTATATTTCTCTGATGTTCCCTTAACCGAATTTTTAAATTTCTTTTTGTTCCACCAATATATGAGCCTTGGCATGAAATATGAATAAATACCTGATTTTTAAATAATCTGCTGTGTTAGTTAAAGGCATATTCAATATATTTCTCAAAGTATATATATTCTGAGGTGCAAGTTGGATATGAAACTTTCTGAATAACTTTTCAAAATATTCATACATCACTGGATGATATGTTAATTTGTTGTTCGGATTCTGTATATTGGTAGAACAAAAGAAATTTAAAAATACGGTTAAGGGAACATCAGAGAAATATAAAATTAAAAACAATAGATAAATCAGCAGATGCCAACAATGCCAAGAGAGAAGAAAGAAGGTAGATGACTTCCCAATCTTCACTACAGATGGCTGCAAATTCAAGTCCACAGGGTCACAACTTTTCCCAGCAGAGGGCAGATAAATCATCTACTGAATTACTTCTTGAGGGTCAGGGGAGTGAATGAGATACTAGTCGGCTTGTGCTGAAGGTGAGAGAAACATGTCTCTCGAAGGCGCTTCTCAGTAAGCACCAAGCGCCATTGTGATGTGAATTAATATGTAATGACTGAGTTCAATTTATAGTATGCTAACATCACAATTAACAATACTTCTGTCCATTATAAACTTTGTTTTGCACTTAGGTGCAAGTGGAGCAATCATAGAACATTACAGTTTAAGTAGTTAATTTGTGTTAGAATGTTATTGCGATTGTCTTAGGTATAAATGTTTACTATCTCTACCATGTACATACTAGGTAAAGAAGGTTGCATTCCACCAAAAAATTCTATATCCAGATTTTACCGGAAATACTTTTCTGAAGTCCCCTGATTAAAAAAAAGCTTTTTACCAAAAGGTCCGTGTGTGTGCGTGTGAGTCCGTGAACAGGAAAAGTCTAAAAGTTCGAAAAGCAAAAGTCTAACAAATGCCAAACCTGGTATTTAAGTTCAGTACCTTTCAAAGATTCGCAACGCAGATTTGCAAGAAAATTCCCCACTCAAATTATCCTCTTTATAAAACAGTTTTCAACATTTTTGATTTCATAAAAAACGACTCTAATGATTTTGATTAAAATACCATATATTAAAAATGTTTACATGACAAGTAAAATATATGTCTTGAATTTTCTAGAAATAGCGTGTGTAGTTCTCTTAATTCGGAAGGAATTTTGTATAACTGGTAAACTTAAGTGATAGACGAAAACGTATTACACAAAAATGTAGATATCTTTAAAACACACAATTTACTCCAAATTACTTTCCTGTGGCATAAATCATTTTCAAGATATCCGTTATTAATGCTTCAAATTGTCATTCTTTTCAAATCCTGACACTTTGGGTGTTTCCCGCGTTTGCACGGAAAGTGTGGATTTTCAAGGCCACCACATAGCATCCAGTTTTTAAACTTTCTCTATGGCTATTCTCTTTGTATCTGTAACGAAGTGTGTAATATGGCCATTTCTGCAAAGGTTTATTTGAATTAAAATGAAGTAGATAGAAAAATAAGCCTTCTTAAGGTTAGCTTGCATACCCACTAATCGACTAAGGGTAGAGAATGTAACACATCACATTTTTTTTGTTAAGTTTGTATTTTCAAGCATACTAATAGCGCTACCTACTACTTTTTTCGATAATTGCAAATACTATTAAATTGAATTGTGCATGTTATTTCACAATAAACAAAGTCATGTTCTAAAACAACAAAGTTCCAGCATTTTTGCCCAATATACTTCTTATTTTCTTTACTACATATGGTAAGTAGGGGAAGTATTGCATTCCATCCTAAAATATGATATCGAGATTCACCGAAATACATGTTTTGAGGTGCCCTTAATCCAAATAAAGCATTTTTAGAAAGATGTCCGAGTGTGTGTATCTTCGGTGTGCCTGTCTGTGAACACCATAACTCAAAAAGTCGCATACATACCAAACTTAGTATTTGCATTTAGTATCTTCCAAGGATATCGCACGATAATTATCAAAAACACCCCCACCCCAACAACCCTTTACATGGAACATTTTTCGAAATGCTTGATTTTTCAGAAAATGGCCTTAAAGATTTTTATTAAAATATCATTTGATATTTACATGACAAATGAAATGTATATCTTGAATTTTCTGAGAATGGCCTAGAAAGTCCCCTTTATTTGAAAGAAATTTTGTATAATCTTTTATAGCTTGTAAACGTTATGCGAAAGATGAAAACATACGACAAAAAATGTAGATTCGTTTAAAACACACGGTTTAGTTCAAATAGTTTTTTTGTGGCATAAGCCGTTTCTGAGATATCCGTCATTAAACGTTCGAATTGTTCAATATTTATTACTTTAGTCTCATCGATTTTCAGTTGAATCTCGCGATTGCATGGAAACAGTGAAATTTTAAGGCAGCATATAGCGTCCAGTTCTTAAACATATGACTGTCGCTGTTCCCTTTGTATTTGTAACGAAATGTGTAATGTAAATATTTCCGGAAAGGTTCATTTCGATAAAAATGAAATAGATAGGAAAATAAACTTTCGTAAGAGAGAGAGATAGAGGATAGAGAAAGTCATGTGAATGTAACACATTAGTTTTTTTTTAAATTTTGGTTTTTACTGATTTTCATTGCGTTTCGCTCCCACGTTCATGCTTACAGACCCCGCAAGGGTAGGAAATTATTCTAATTTTAAATAAATCCCAGTTCCAGGATCGAGCGAGATGGCTCCGGGGTAAGGATGAGGCTCGCAATCGGGAGATCCCGGGTTCGATTCCCAGTGGTCGCCCACTTTGACCATGGGTTTTTCGTGGTTTTCCCTAGTTGACAAAGGCGAATGCTAGAATTATATATTCTGCGGCGGCTCTCCTCTCTCCCTCATTTCCTCTCATTTCATTTCCCTTTTATGTTTAAGGTTGACCCCAGGTTGTGTTTCGATCGGCATGCTGTACAGAGGCTTGCGCTTTGAAAATGTTTCCGCGCTCTCTGATCCGCCCCCCGTGGCGGGTTGTCAAGGCTGGAACTGTTGGGGAACTCTGCGCATCTCTGTCCACTTGTTCCGGCTTCTCTCTGCAACCCGTGCGTCTCTTGCGGTTCCCTCACCTCATATGTTCCTCCCGGGGGTGTAGGCACAATAGATCCCTTGAGGGTCGCTGTGCTAGGTGTCTCCCCCCCCTTCACTAGTCCAGTCCGGTCCCTGCCCCAATCGGAAATCGAACCCGTGATACTTGGATTGATAAAGCACTACACTTGATCACTCGACTAAAGAGGCAGTCTCTTATTCCTTTTTGTTGTAGTTTGAAGATCAAATGATATTTTTCCCGGAATAAACTACACCGGTGTTAATTTACTTTGACAATATTTCTATACTTCCAGAACTGTGTTCATACAAATTCGGCGGACACGAATATAGAAGAAATTAGTCAGATCTCAGGGCAAGTTAATTTTTTCATAAATATTACAATTTCTCATTTCATTACAGACAAAATAGCAACTGCCAGATTCAAAATTCTTGTTTCATAAAAACGGCATTTTATGTTAAACAGAATGTTTGTTTGTTACACTCCAAATGGCTCCGAAGTGCACGAGCAATAACAATCATCTGAAAAATTAATTCCATGCACTAGCAGTCAATTATCATAGAAAGAAGTTACAAGCGAGTTTTAGCTGTTGAACAAAAAATTAGAGTCTATTGAACTTGACATATTCAACCGCGCAATCGACACAATAGTTCCACTTGAAGCTTCAGCACATAGTAATTAATCCTTTGTGTTTGTAATTAAGTATTGCATTTTCCAAAAAATCATGGATAAAATAACGGTTTTGCATATACGTTTAGTTTCCCCACACGCAGGGAACTTCGAGTTTGAGTCCCTGAGTATTGGGTGTTTAGGAATTTGTGTAAATGTGATTGTGTGTACGTATAAATGGATTTACACATTGTAACTCATTATTTACCAATTCTTTGTGCTATAATTATATATGTATTAAGGAAGAAAATTGAAACGTGTTAGGAAAAGGATAATTGAATGTAGGTAGGAATCGCTTGTATCAAAGCACAAAGAAATTTCCTTTCCTATCTTTATCAATAAAGTTTACTGTAAGGTTGGTTGTTGTATTTAAACCTTACGTACCTTAGGAAAAGAAACGAAAAATTATTAAAAAGAAATGATGAAATCAACATAATGTTAAGCTGGGTCCATTTTACAAGCATCTCGAAACATGAAGTGCCCCAGAGGTTATTTAAATTAGTATGATCAAGTAGGAAAGAATTTTAAATTCAAGGCTTTCAAAAGTAAACTCCATAAACCTTTTTCATAAAGCCACTATATATAAATATTTTATTTACGAAATCCAGTGATTTAACAAGCTTCCACATATAAACGGGCTCAAATACATTAAGTTTCGCCCTCAAGTTTTTAGTTTCTGTTGCAATATTGCTTTACGATGAGAAATTTACAATAGCATTTTAGAATAAATTACTCTCACTCTCGTCCAAGAAATTAAATTAACTCGACACATGCCTTGAATGTTAAATTTTGTACGTTACTTACAGATACGTATTTTAAGTAGAATTTAGGCAAAGGCCAAAAATGGCGTGTGCCTAATAATGCTTCCATAGACCTGGTGTTGATGCGTTGCTTTCAGACTGCCAGCGAGCTCGGAGTAGTTCCTCCTTCAGCTCGTCCTCATGATGCCCAGTCACTCCAGCCTTCCTCCACGCGATCTGACGTCAGAAACTCAAATAGCGCCACACCAGTGCCTTTTACGCTGTCATCTGTTGACTATCTCTCTGCAGAGCTCCAACCTATAATGCAGCAAGCTGTAACATGCTGATAGTATTTCCTTCTGTGCAGCCGCAAGGAAATGCTAGGTAATATAATGTTTACAATGGTTGCTGCACTGCATAAATCAGGATTACTTGGCAGGCATAATTCTTTCTTTAAGTGGGGGAGGGAGCTAACTTGGCCCATTATAACTATTTGTTCTGTAATGGATGTTCTAGAATGTCGTGGGTGACAAACCAATCCATTCACCTTTACATGTAACACAGTACTTTAGAATATTACTTCGTTGCTTTATCTATCAGCTGAAAAAGCATTTACACGAGCTATTTCATTGAAAATTTTCAACATTTCTCATATAATTACATAATTTCATTTTAATTAACTCCACTATAATATTTAGAACCTTAACATTTGCCATAAAGAATTATATAACGCATATGGCTTAGCTACGCTATAATATTTTCATGTTTAACTTTTACATTTCTTTCCCATAATAATAAAATATTTTGAAGAAGAATAAGCAAACGTTATAGCGGTCTCTCTTTGCTTTTTCCCTTCTTACTGCACTCAGGAATTCAATGAATTTTGAAGGTTACTCACCAAAAGGATGTTAGTTAAATTTTTACAAGGTCGAAAGGTAATCCACCTCGACTTAGCGTTTTCCACCACGCATGCTACTTGTCTTCTGGCGTCTTACTTCTATCTTTCTTCGTGCCAAGTCACCCAGGCCACGGGAAGCGTGAGTAGTTCCCATTTCCGTCGTATCAGTGCTGCCTCCTCACTATTGGCGACTTTCTAACCAATGGCATAACCCGGCACTCAGTATTGCGCCGTCTTGAATATGCCATACTTATATAGTAGCATCAAATGCTGGATCATAGTCTGTGGGCGTCCACGTAGACAGAAAACTTGCGGAAGTGGGAGAAGCTGAGACCAGCTTCAAATTATATTAAAACACTAATAAAATGTATGTGTTTCAGTCACGTGCGTTTCTCTAGTCACAATCTTTTTTTTTTTTTTTGTTTCCTCCACAGTAATACCTACAAAACTTTATTTTTCAATCTATACTTCATGTCAATCGATATAAACTTTGCAGAAATAGTTTCATTATATCAGACAAAATTATTCGTATACAGTTTGATTGTTTCACTAGCTTTCAACATCTTGCAGATTATTAGTTTACAATTGTTTAAAAAATATACCGATTTTTCAACCTTTTTGTACCGGATGTTTACAAAATTATTTTTCATGCATTAAATACAGCGATGTTTTTGTGCGATACCCGACTTTATATAAACATATATTTTCAGTTGTAGGAAGAATAAAATGTCAAAGTTTTTCCTGAGCTTTCTCATTAACGCCTCAAATTTTATGACTTGAGAAATTTATTTCTCCGCCAGGTTAAATCATACCTTCTATCAGGTAGTATACACAAAAAATTACAATACTAAGTACATATAAAGTTTCTTAAACTTTAAAGTGGTTAAACACTACAGATGAATAGGTTGAAAAATCTTTGCCATTTCCTCTCTCTCTCTCTCTCTCTCTCTCTCTCTCTCTCTATATATATATATATATATATATATATATATATATATATTAGGTACAATGAGAATACAGCAAGCTTAAGTAATACTGAAATGTCTAAAGAGCGAATCGCTATGTGCTGGTGTTGAAATTCCATTCTCTTTCCATGCCATTACGAGAAACATCTGAATAGTCACCTCACTACAGAGGTGACAAAGCACAGTACCTTCGTTTTATGCCAAGGCCGAGGATCGCCCAAATGTGTGCTTCGCACACATTCTACTACACTACGGCGTTTTCCGTTCTGTAACTCCCGCGTTACTTACTCACGAGTGTTAGTAATATATAAATGAGTACTAAACTTGCTATAAATTTGTTGAATTATCAAGTAATAAACAATTCGAACATCTAATAACGGATATCTCAGACAGGATTATGCCACAGAAAAGCTTATTTGAAGTAAATTGTGTGTTTTAAAGAGATCTACATTTCTTGTGTTCTCATCTATCGCTTAACATTTAGCAGTTGAACAAGATTATAGAAAATTTCTTCTAAGAGAAATGTACCTCACAGGCTGCTCCCAGAAATATATATTTTATTTGTCATGTAAATATCTTTAATATTGTATTTTAATCAAAAATGTTATAGCCATTTCTTAGAAAGTATAAAAATTATTTAAATGTTGCATGTAAAGGGTAGTTTGGGGTGCGGGGATTTTCTTGAAAATCTTCGTGTCGCATCCTTGGAAAACCTGAACTTAAATACCAAATTAGATATTTAAAACCGACTGAGCTGGCTCCGTAACGTGTGAGTCTCGCATTCGGAAGGTTCCGGGTTCGCTTCCCAGTGACCGCCTATTCTGAACATGGGTTTTTCGTGGTTTTCTCTTGGTGAATAGGAGATATCGGAGTGGTGTATTCTACCACGAATTTCTTCTCTCCCCCATTTTCTCTCGTTTCATTTCCCTTCCATGTTTTAGGTTGACTCCGGGACCGTAGTACGGTCGGTGTCGGCTAGAGGCTTACGATTTGGAACTTCTTCTCAGCTCTGTTAGAGGGAAGTCTGTCGAGCCTCCACTGCTGGGTCGTGTTTCTCCTATGCCACAACAGGGACGTCTTCGAGCGACGCTTCCCTGGCCGGGTGATGAGGCCTGAAACTGTTAGGGAATTCTGCATATCTCTGTCGACTTGCTCCGGCTTTGCTCTGCAACCCATACATCTCCTGCGATTCCCTCACCTCATCCATTCCTCCCTGGAGTAAAAGCACAATTGGGGGTCGAGGTGCTAGATGTCTCTCTTATCCGAGGCATTTAAATGGTTTTTAGTGTTTGAATTAAGCTGTGCCCAACAGAAACCAGACACACGCTCGCAAAGACAGACACACAAAAAATGAAAACTTCTATAAAAATTATTTTTGGAGTCTCAAAGGTGCTTCCGCTGAAATCTGGGGATACATTGTTTGGCTGGAATACAACACTTCCTCTATTTGCTGTAGATAAGTAGTAGAAAAGTAAAAGGTAAAAAATGAATTAACAGAAAACAAGGAAATCTAGAATAATATTTCCCTTTTCCAGTAATCTTATATAGTACAGAAGTTGGCATTGAATGTATGATAAGGCAAAGTTGTGCTGTTCTGCGAGACACTGAATCGGATCCAGCTTATGGATCGCGAATTTGCAAGAAAGTTGCTGGAAGTTGAGGGTGCTATGGAGATTACAGGCATGAAAGCGCAAGAGTCAAGGATATGAAGCAGGATTAAATTTACGAGGTGCTGGTTATAAGAAAACTTTGTGAAATAAGAAAAGGGAACAGGATAATGTCTTTGTGGATGTAAGAGAAATTTATATCTGATGGCAGGAAATGTTCCACCAGGTACTGGTAGGTGGGTGTAGAATTACCACGAAAGAAAAGAATAAATGGAACTTTTCTTGTAGTCCGTATTTGTGATTATCCCATAAACTGTAGTGCGAGAGCGCAGGGAAAAAGACTTCGGTTCTATTTACTATGCCATGTATTTGCTTCTGACTACGCAGGTTTCTGAAGTTTTAACAGTTTTCGCAAGCTCTTGCCAGATGCACTTGTCACGTTCCAGGGGTTGGATGAGAACTCTGTAATTGCTTTTCAAGGATGTACAAAGTGACGAGATAGAAGGCGTTAGAACATCCTTAACTTATATCAATGCTTTCCGAAATCTCGCATTTGGAAACCATAGAAACTAAATTGGCATCAGTATATCAGTAGTTTGGACACTACACTACGCAATTTTGACGTTACGGCAATAGTGAATGTTTTCACGAGTGTCACATTAACATTATCCAATTTTGAATACAAATTTTATGCAATCTTAGCATTTGAACCATATAATTCCATAAGTATTCCTGATTCAATAACTGTGCAAGTTGCTACCTTAGTAAATCAATTCTATTTTAATGAGTATCCCCAAAAGTATGGATTGTTACTGGAAATTAAAGGCTAAATTATGAAATGCGGAATTAACGTATTTATTTATTATACTGCAAATAAGTATTATAATCCCCTGTGTCTGCGTCTTTAAATATTTATATGTGTTGACTCATATAACAATTTCAATGAAATCCTGTTTGTTTTTCCTTACACCTTGAACATTGAAGAATTACATTTATTGTATAATAAAGTATATAAACTTACCAAATGATATCTGTTTGCTATTTGGTTACACGGTTTTTAGTTAGTGTAACATTAAGAATTCTTTCATTAATGCTTCGCCGCATGAAATAGTTTAGAACCGTAAAGGTAATATAATATAATTTTGAATTAGCTTACATTCCAAAAACTACTATCCTTATGGCCTGCCGAAATGCCAGCCCAAGCCGGACGGCAAAGTTATGCTGGCTGGTTGGTCTGCTGTAGTCGAAAGTCTTCAGTCTCAACCCGAGAGTCCGTATCCACTCGCTCGCCTATAGGAGCGCTGACGTCACTGGCATCTTTCTTGAGCCAATGGTAAAGTATGGACAACCGATGACGTTGTTCTACCATGCCTTGATCATGATGACGAGTTAGGTTCCGGCTGAATCGCAGGAATTATCAGTGATGTCGCCACACAGAAGCACTGGGGGTAAAACCGACTCACATTATAAATTGTAGGAAATAATTTGGCATCCATAGCTGACATAAGTTAGAACATCTTTATATGTTATGAGACGTTCCTTTCCCTCTCTCTCGCCATTTACTTTGCTATTACCGTTAAACCATAAGCAAGACAGCTATATGTAAGCATTCCCTTCAAGGGAGAGAAGTGAGTAGATGTTACGGACTGATGTAGCCCATTATCAGCACATTATGGTAAGTAAGTATGAATTCAGATCTTAATTATTCTGTATTTAATAACGTACAGAGATTATTGCATCTTCCTTGCTCAGAGGAAAGAATATCACAACATTTACGCTATAAGCCACGACAACTTGGAATACCGGTAATTTCCACTTTCTTTTTAAGTCTAGGACCGATTTGATAGTTTAACCTTAAGCCGAAGCTTTAGTAAGCTCCTGGCTCACTTAAATAAGGGTTAAGTTTTGGTTTAAGCTTCGCGAATTTCACAATAGATAAACCAGGTTCGGCTTTACTGAGTTGAACAACTCTACGGTACTGTAAAGTTGGTAAAGTCTGCGCATCGAATTAATTCCCATCGTTTGTTCTAATAAGCTTTTGTAAGTTATCCAGTAATATAAAGTTAAAATGACCGAAAAATCATAGTTAAAACGCTGAAGTTTGCTTCTCAAAAGTCAGTATTCTCCTAGAAATTGTAAAACAGCATAAGCATATAATAAAGTGCAAGCAACAGAACAAAGTTTTATGGGGTAAAGAAAACCAAGCGAGGAAAAATTGTGATGCGATGGATGCATTAGAATGGTGTAAAACAATTTTGATAGCTGTACAGCTTTTCATGCTGTAGATTTAGAGATACTGGAAAATGTTCAAGCTGTAATTGTCATGCTTTCACTGGTACACAACCTCGGTGTCAAGAGAAGCATTGTTTCTGACGAGAGGAGTTTGTTACTGAATTATAAACTGCAACACTCATTGCGATAATTGCAGAATTGGTTTCGTTAAAAATGTCATGCAAGTTGTTATTTTTTTAAGATCAACAAGCAGCCATGAATAATCGATCCCTGTTCTTCACCAGTGTTAATGTTGGTGACCTTATTAATGAAACCACCATGTACAGTAGCTATTATTAACTTATTAATTATATTTTTGTGTAGTATACCCATTTTTACATTCTCTACTACGTATAGTAAGTAGGGGAAGTATTGTATTCCACCCAAAAATTCGATACCGAGATTTCACCGGAAATAGACGTTTTGAGGCGACCTGAATCCAAAAAAAATTTTGGAAACATGTTCGTGTGTGTGTGTGTGTCTGTGTGTGAACAGCATAACTCAGAAACGAACAGTCGGATAAACACCAAACTTAGTATTTAGGTTTAGTATCTTCCAGAGATGCGATACGAAGGTTTCCAAGGAAATCCCTCTACCCCAGATTGCCCTTTACATGGAACATTTTTCGAAAATTTTAATTTTCTCAAAAACGGCTCTAAGAATTTTGATTAAAATATCGTATGTTTAAGATATTTTCATGACAGATGAAATGTATATCTCGAATTTTCTGGGAACGTCTCCAAAAGTATTCTTCATTGTGAACGACTTTTGCATAACTGGTAAACCGTAAGAGATAGACAAAATTTTACTACACAAAAAGTGTAGACCGCGTTAAAATACACAATTTATGTCATATACAACTTTATTGTTGAGTAAACCATTTTCGAGATATTGCTTGTTATTCCCTTAAATTTTCCAATACTTATACTTTTTCTCAAATGGAAATTCGTTATTCATTTTGTTTGTCCTGGTAATGCAAAGAGAATGGAATACTCCACTTAGCAACCAGCTCTTAAAATTTTGACTATCGCTTAAAGCCTACCAATTCCCCTTGCATCTACAAGAAAATTAGCAATAAAATTAACATAAAGCATATGGAGAATAAGCGTTTATAAAAATAGTTTGTACAAGAGTAGAGAAAGTCATGTGATTGTAACACATCAGATGTTTTATGTAGAGTCGCGAAAAAATTAAAAATCCGGGATATGAATACGGTTCTCTCGTTTTCCATGCTGCTGTTCTAACCATTGAGTAGGTAGGGCATTGAATTCCCCAATTGATTTGAGTTTTTTTTTCATTGTTACTTTCTCTACCACGTACATAGCAGGCAGAGAAGGCATTGCATTCCACCCAAACATTCTATACCAGATTTCACCGGAAATGTGTGTTTTGAGGCTAGCTGAATCCACAAAAAAGCATTTTTGGAAACATGTCCATGTGTGTGTGTCTATGTGATTCTGAACAGCATAACTCAAAAACGAAAAGTCGGAGAAATGCCGAAGCTTGGTATTTGAGTTCATTATTCTTCCAAGGATGCCACGCGAAGATTTTTCAAGAAAATCCCCTCAGCCCCAACTACCCATTACATGGAAAATGTTTTCGAAAACTTTTTTATTTTAAAATAAATGGCTCTAACGATCTTAATTAAAATGGCACATGTGAAATATATTTAGAACACAAATAAAATATACGAGGTAAGTCAATAGTAATCCGCCCACTATTTTTAAGTTTTTTAGGTTGGCTGTATCGATTTGTACGTGCGCACGTCGGCATGTTATTCCTTTGTCTACGCTTGTGGAATGTTTGACCGTTAACACTCCAGTGAGTGTTGCATAATAAGCATGGCTGCACCCCTCACCGTTTGCACCAAAGATCACGTGCGGTTATCCGTTTTTCGTCTTCTGAAACTGTACCAGAAGCCAAGACTTTTCGCACAATATGGAGACAATGTTTACCCCGGCGAAATGTGTACAAATGGTTTAAAAGTTCCAAAATTGGTTTAACCCTTACGGTTTACAAACGTTTAAAAAATTCAGTATGAATTCGAGGCGGCGCCGTGGCCGAGTGGTTAGACCGCTCGTCTCCCACCGAGGCGGCCCGGGTTCAATCCCAGGGACCTGCATGTGGGATTTGTGGTGAACGAAGCGGCGTCTGGGCGGGTTTTCTCCGGGTTCTCCGGTTTCCCCCGCCATTCATTCCACCAACTGCTCCATCATCACCTTTCCTTTCATCCATTTCACCAACATTTCGTTTCATCTACTTCCATCGGGCTGATCACCCATCCTGGATGCTCTGTCTGATCCATGAGTGTCTGCTCCTCGACGGGCCTCTGACCCCAGGCACCCGCTTGCAAGTCCTGGGGGGTGTAAGTCCTACATAAGAGGAGGGTAAACAGATAATGAATGAATGAACAGTATGAATTCGACTTCTGAAGTTATTGTCACAAAATTCAAGATATATGTATGTTTTTTGGTCCACTTAAAGTGCCTTAAGTGGCCGTCGCTACACCATAGAAGTGAAGTAATCGGTGTATACATGCCTTTTTTCTGATGGCAGCAGAAAGCTTCTGAACAATGGACCATGTGCATTGGGAAGTAAGGGGACTATATTAAAAATGTGGTGATTGTAAATTTCTATTACTTTTATAATAAATTAAAAAAAATATGTGCGGCTATTTATTGACTTATACTCCTATACCTTGATTTTTCTGCAAATTCACTTTGAAGCCCTCTTCATCCGGAAGGGATTTTGTATAAACTTGTATAACTGGTAAACTTTAAGCAACAGACGAAAATGTACCTTAAAAAACTGTAGGTCTCTTTTAAACACAAAATGTACTTAAATAATATTTTGTGCCATCAGCCGCTACTGAGATATCCGTTATTAAAGATTCGAATTATTCAATACTTGTCATTCTTTAAAACTCCCATCGATTTTCTGTGTTCCTCGTGATTGCATGGAAACAGTATGGAATTTTAAGGGCAGCATATAGCGTCCAGTTCTTAAATAAGTGACTATCATTGTTCCCTTTGTATCTATAAGGAAATGTGTAATGTAGCTATTTTTGCAACCTTTAATAAGAATAGTTTGTATAGTCACTAATAAAGATAGAGGATAGAGAAGGTCATGTTAATGTATCACATTAGAATTTTTTTCAGCTCAACATCAAAACTATCCCTAGCTGGGTAGGTCATTAAAAATATAATTAATTTAGTTAAACATATATAATAAACTTAATCAATAACTATCTCTATCGTCAAAGTCATAGTATGCAATGGACATGAATTTAGTGCATTACAGAATCTCTGAAGTAGAAAATACTCAAATTTATCTCATATTTTGAAACCCATCCTCGTTCAATAATAATGCACTTACCGTATTTGTATTGCAATATACACGAGTGAGCCAAAAGACTCCGAACCGCCTGCGCGGTGTTTTTCCTGTCCGCGTCCTCAGCGCTCGTTGCAGTTTGCCGCTATCGTAGAAAGGCGCGTATGAAACCATACAACATTTTTATAACTAATTTTAAAGGTTTTATTTACCAACTTTACGAAAGGAGATGCTGAAATTGGCCACCGTCGGGTCCATACATTTTGCCACCTCTTTGGAAAACTATCGTCGTAGTTCACGTTGAGAAATTTCCTGGCGGATATTTTGTTTTAATTCTTCCAGGGTGTGTGGGTTTGTCTTGTGCACTTTATGTTTCAAGTTACCCCGGTGTGGCATTTTATCAACAATATTACCGGCTGCGCGATGCTTTTCCACTGGGCGTGTGGAAATATATAAAAACATGATAACGCACTGCTATAAACAAAGTCAGCTGCAGTGCAGTGTGAAGTGCAGTATTGAGTTGACGGTGATGTAATGTAGTTCAGTTATTACGAGTTATTTATTATTTTGTCCTGTACTTAGTCACAAAGTATATCATGTGCTTTCAACTGCACAGCGTGTATTTATTTATGATTCGTATGTGTTAACTCGGTCAGTTCGCCAAGTGAAAGTGCGATTTGCAGAAAGATTTCCAGGTGTAAAAGTTCCAGGCCGTAAAACAATCTATGAACGTTACAGTAAATTTCAGGCCACAGGAAGTGTTCAGGCTAAGAAATCTAAAAGACGGCGCTCGGTCCTTACCGAAGTTACATTAGACGACATCGGTCATGATGGATAGTTTCCTAAAGAGGTGCCAAAAAATGCATGAACAACGACGGTGGCCAGTTTCAGCATCTCCTTTAATAAAGTTGGTAAGTAAAGCCTTTAAAGGTAGTTTTATAAATGTTATATGGTTTCATTCACGCCTTTCTATGATAGCGGCAGACGGCAACGAGCGCCGAGAACGCGGACGGGAAAAGTACCGCGCAGGCGGTTCGAGGTCTTTTGGCTCACCCTATACTATTAAGAACCTTGGTTGCAATCAGGCTCAGGTAAATAAGTTACACTAACTGGAAGAAGATAGGAAAGTACCAGTATAGGCGGAGCTTCATAGCCCTATCCTGTACACAATTCCCTAGAGGTATGTTCGGTGCGAGTCTCTTTACAAATGCCGATTGAATACCCAGTGCGTTAACTCTCATTCAATCTCGAATCCCCATCACCGTAAAAATAGCGAGAATGACCACCGCCAACGCTATTTAAAATGCTTCCGTTGCTGCCGCCGCCAACTGAAATTGCTCTACCGCGTCCTGTGGGCTCTTGCACAAAAAAGTAGGGTAGCTTTTTCAGAGTGTCATTCCCAAGGGAATATTTAGTTGCCACCTCTCTCCACGGCACAGGGAACATTTCAGCAGCAAGAGCAAAAACCACACAAACCAATACCTGTTTTGCAAAAACTCTTGACTTTTAGATGCAAAAACTGTGCTTGCGTTTATGTTAGTTATGTTAATTAGAAGGTAAGTCATGCAATATTCTAACGAAATGCAGTTCATGTTTGTAACACATGGCGGCGTTTGTACTTGCCTTTCTTGATCATGTCTCTTGTTTCGCGATATCTAACGGGTCATTTCAATGATAGAAATGTCCCAACTTATCCCTGAAGCGCGTGCAGCAGGAGTTAGACTGAACAGCTGTTGTTTTCCTGATTTTCTACTGTTTTGCAGGTATTAATGGGGCTTTGCTATAGTGTTCATTCTGCTTCATTTTTGTTCACATTAATACATTTGTGTTGATTTCTCTAATACTTAACTATAGAATAAGATGGGACTAGGCAATGGACATCCTGTACCTCGACCCACAATGGATCTTTTGTGCGTACGCCACCGGGAGGAACGGATAAGGGGAGGGAAACCCAGGAAACATATGAGCTGCAGAGCGATGCCGGCGCAAGTCGACAGAGGTGCGTGGAATTCCCTTACAGTTCCAGGCTTGACCACTTGCCACAAGGGGGTCTCTTGGAGGGGCCCTTCTAGTGGGACCGGTGATACACGGCCCAGAAGTGGAGGCTCGATAGGCTTACCTCTAGCAGGGCCGATAAGAAGAGGTACCAAATCGCAAGCCTATGCGCCATCTGCCCGACACCGACCGAACCGCAGTCAACCTGAAACATGAAAGGGAAATGGAATGAGAGGAATTGGGGGAGAGAAAATACGTGGTAGAATACACCACCCCAGCATTCGCCTGTGTCATCAAGGGAAAACCACGAAAAACACATGATCAAAGTGAACAGCCACCGAAAATAAAACCCGGGACCTCACAAATGCGGGCCTCATGTGTTACTTCACAGACATTTCGCTCGGTCACTACTTACCTGTAGGAAATAGAGGAGGTATTGTAGCCCACCCAAAAATTTGATAGTGAGATTTCAGCGAAAGTACACTTTTGAGCCCCTAAATAAAAAAGCCTTTTTCAAAAAAGGACCGTATGTGTAAGTGTGTGTGTGTGTGAACAACATACTCACCAAACTCAAAATCGAAAAATCTGTTTAATTCCAAATTTGATATTTAATTTCAGCTTCTTCCAAGGATGTCCTGCACCGTTGCTCTGTAACTAGACTGTGGAGCTCAGTTTTCCGGCCACGGAATGCCCTGGGGTTCGATCCCACCCTTAGGGGTGCGGATTTTAATTCCGGGCATAGGCCCGGTGCGCACTCAGCATTGGGAAGAACGTAAGGAGCTGCGATAGGCAGCGATCCCGGCCACGGTGGCCAAATTTCTGGCTGGCGGATGCGTGATGCTTTGCACATCTTCTCCCGTATCGGTTAGATGGTCTCCCACCTCTGCCGGCGTGAGGCCGGCAGTCAGGTTGGCAGTCTGGGACCTTCATGGACTGTAGCGCCACAGTATTATTATCTCCCGAGGATGTGAAATGAATATTTTCAAAGGAGCCCCTGTACCCCAAACTTCAATGGAAAATTATTTATTTTTTATTTTCTCAAAAAGAGCTCTAACGGTTTTTCTTAAAATGCCAATGCGTTAAGATATTTGCATGGGCTAGACAGATTCCAACTACGCAAAAAAACGTAGATCCCTTTAATGGTTTGAATTTTCAAACACGTATACATATTTCAATTAGTAAGTCGTTTTTTCTCGTGATCACGTAAGGAGCACAGAATTTCAAAGGCATCACATGGTCATTCGCTTTGAAACGGTCTGGTTATCACTTTAGCCTACTGTATCAATTTTAATTTCTACAACGAAGTGTGGAAATATTAAAGAAGGTTTATATCGGCCAACAAGAAGTAGATAGAAGAATAATCTTTTGGAAGAATAGTCTGTAGAAGAACGAGAAATTGAGTTTTCTTCCTTAAGAACTTTGACGTTAAAAGCTCAGAATCTTGTATAATCTTGTATAACTGGCAAACGTTAAGGGATAGACGAAAACGTACTACACAGATAGTGAACAGTTCTGTTCGATTTTCAGTTATTTCTTGCGATGCTATGGAACGAACATGGAATTGTAAGGCCAGTTTATAGCGTCCAATTCTTCGTTATTATCTTTGTATCTATAACGTAACGTGTGGTACAGCATTTCCGGAAATATTTATTTCGATTAAAACTAAGTACATTTGAAAATAAGCTTTTGTAAGAATTTATTTGTACATCCACTAATAAGCAACAGAGGATAGAGAAAGTCATGTGAATGTAACACATCAGACCTATTATCGTTCTAATACATTAAACATGTTTTGTCAATAAGTCATTAGTCATTGTTGAGAAAATAAGAATCAATGTTTCCCTGTAAATGTTATTTCTGCGTTGGGAAGTGAGGCAGTATTTTTAACACTTAAATGATTTTAGTCTAATTATATAATATATAAATTCAATAACAGCCCGCCTTAAAGCAATATATGTATTAACAATATATAAAAATGCATGCAACGATCATTGTATTAATGTTTATTAATATTTACATGTTCAATAATGTTATGGGAATGTATTACGTAATTTAATAATTCAGGAGCTGTGAGAATAATAGGTTAAAAGTTGTTAACAATGAGGTAACAATGAGGTGGCCTTGAGGCAATAATGAATTAGAAGGTCATTATTGGAGCAACAATAATGTAAATTTTGAGACAGTTTATTAAATAGCCAATAAACAACCAGAAAAGAAGCTTAAGTTAAATAAAAGTATTCTATTGGACTAGGATTAGCCAATCAGAAACTGAAATATAGCAACATTTTCAAATTCAGAGTTCAGTTGCTTGTGGACAGTGCTTATAACTGGACGCGTTGCTTGTAGACAGCGTTTCTAACCGGACGCTAGATGCGTCCTCGAGAAATTTAATACGTATTTTGTGTGAGACGAAAAATAGTTTACGTGTTAAAAAGTGCAAGTAATTAATAAAAAAATCTCACAGCTCTCTCTGTCTCTATATCAGTGAAGTATTATTTAAATCCTGTCAAGCATTAATAAATGGAGTGAAGTAAAATTATAATCTGTGTAAGCCTACATTCTTCAGTCGCACCACTCCCTGCTAAGACATTCGTGTCTCTAAAAAAAATAAATAAATACTGACGCATCCGAGGCAAACATAAATATATAATATTTAAAGAAACAGACAAAAATACAAAGTTAATATTTTTTAAACATTTTTTTGGGGGCAAAAGGCCAACGGAAAGTACATTTAGGGCAAAGGCTACCGGAAACTTTTTACCATACGTGCGGTTCCTACTACTTCAAGTTCTGCTCCCCAACATAAGAACTACAATACAACACCTAAAATAAACCTACTTCAGAAGAAGTTTTATTAAATTTTTAAAAGATACCCGAGTTAAATACGGAATGTGGTATTTATTCCAGTATTTCCTTAAAGCTTTTGGCTTCGGTCTATTGCACAGGAAAAGAAAATATGTATTAATTTGCTTGAAACATCCTTATTACCTAGTTGCAGTTTTTAGTTTAAATTGGTGTACGCTGTAATCATGTAGTAATAAATAAATGAAATAATCGCAAGTCGATTTCTAAATTTCATTGTTGCTACAATGGTTTTGCAACTTCTCATAGTATAAGTGTAATGCTTTATTTTGTCTAATTTTACAAAGCATAAAGGTGACTGCAAACAGGGGCCTTAAACTCGTCCTTCTGTGCAAAAGTCGTGTCCTTCTTGGACAAGTTGAGACGCAAGTACGTATGTCAGCTTGCCATGTCACATCCTTGATAATGACGTCTGCTAGAGAAGCAGGAGAGTGATGAATCTATGGGATTGCACACGTGAACTCTGACCTCGGCTCGCCACAGGGCGGCGTTGGACGTGTTGGGAGCGATCAATCAACAAGCAAACTCCATCTGCCTTTATTGTTATTGCACAGAGCAAGTTGCCTCCCCCTTCTTATGCCGCTGTCAGAAGAAATGAAGGGACGGGAAGGTTATTGCATTACCAGGAGGTTGGCATCACTGCACTTGTCTTTGTTGATTAATGAGGCCGAGTAATACATTAAGCTCTTGAAGCAACGCGTCTAGCTTTCTGGGATACAAGTGTGCTTGGCTCAAGTCAATCCATTAACTCATGCATCGTTTTTCCTCCTAGCTATTAAATGTTTTGCCCCGGATTTTCGAAACATGTATAAGCGCGTTCTTTGCAGCTGTGAAGATACATCATGAAACTCAGCTGTCAAAAGTAGCATTAATTTGCTTTATTCTTTGCACTACTGCAACGATAGCTCTTAATTTTATCGATAATTGCATGCGAACGCTTTTCAGCCTATGTACATTCTCATTAATGCCTTATTCACCAATCAGAATCGAGCTTAATCGATAGCTCTAAACCATTCTCAAAAACTAATATAATTGTTTTTTTTCTACATTCTCTGCTTCGATTCTACTAACACTTTAGGAAGTCTGTTCACATACAGCTTCCTGCTCACTATTGGCGTTGGTACAAACTGTAAAAATCTGATATGGTGCACTCACATGACTTTCTCCACTTTTGTACAAACTATCTTTACAAACGCTTATTTTCTGTCTACTTCGTGTTAGTCGAGATATCGAGATGTTAATCTTATTGCTAATTCTCTTGTAGGTGCAAGGGGAATATGATAGGCTTTAATCAAATCTTTTAAGAGCTAGTTGCTATGTGGAGCATTCCATTCTCTTTACATGTCCAGATAAAAAAACAAATAACGAATCCTCATTTGAGAAAAATTATAGTATTTTAAAATTCCAACAAATAAGGAATATCTCGAAAATGGTTCACTCCACACAAAAAAATGTATATGCCATAAATTGTGTGTTTTAACAAGATATACATTTTTTGCAGTAAAATTTTGTCTATCTCTTAAGGTTTACCAGTTGTGCGAAAGTCATTCAGAAAGAAGAGGGCTTCTGGGGACATTTCCAGAAAATTCAAGATATACATTTCATCAGTCATGAAATATCTTAAACATTCTGATATATCAATCCAAATCGTTAGAGCCATTTTTAAGAAAATCAAAATTTTCGAAAAACGTTCCATGTAAAGGGTAGTCTAAAGTGGGGAGATTTTCTTGAAAATTTTAGTGTCGCATCCTCAAGTACCAAGTTTGGTATTTATCCCACGTTTCATTTTTGAGTTATACTGTTCACAGACAGACAAACACATGCACGGACATGTTTCAAAAATGTTTTATTTGGATTCAGGACCCCAAAACATGAATTTCTTATCGATATCGAATTTATGGGTGGAATTCAACACTCCCCCTATTTTGAGGCAATATTTTTAACACTTAAATGATTTTAGTCAAATTATATGATAAAAATATAATAACAGCCCGCCTTAAAGCAATATGTATATGTAACAATATATAAAGTGTATATTACAGTCATTGTATATGTTTATATTATTGTATACACGTAATAATGTTATCTGAATGTACTACGTAATTTAAGAATGTAGGAGCTGTGAGAATAATAGGTTAAAAGTTGCTAACAATGAGGTAACCTTGAGGCAATAATGAGTAAGAAAGTGTAATAATGCTATTAGTCATTCTTGGAGCAACAATAATATAATTTTTGTGACAGTTTATAAAATAGCCAATCAACATCCAGAAAAAAGCTTAAGTTAAATAAAAGTATTCTATTGGATTAAGAATAACCAATCAGAGACTTGAAACACCGAAATTTACAAATTTAGGTGGTCGAAATCAAGTACGTGGCGTGTAGACAGCGCCCATAAGGATGCGTTGGTTGTAGACAGTGTTCCTAACCGGACGCGAGATGCGTCTTCGAGAAATTTAAAACGTATTTGTGTGAGACGAAAATAGTTTTACGTCTTAAAATGTGCTAGTAATTAACAAAAGAATCTCACAGCTCTCTATATCAGTAAAGTGTTATTTAATTCGTGTCAAGCATTAATAAATGGAGTGAAGTACAAATTATAATCTGTGTAAGCCTACATTCTTAGCCGTACTACTCCCTGCAAAGAAATCCATGTCTCTAATAATAATAATAATACCGACGCAGCCGAGGCAAACATACATATATAATATTTAAAGAAACAGTCAAATTACAAAGTTATTATTTTTTAAACTTGAGGCGAAGGCTACCGGAAACTTTTTACCATACGTGCGGTTGCAACTACATCAAGTGTTCGCCTCCCCAATAGTCGAAATACAATACAACTCCTACTTCAATTTACAGTAGTACAGAAAGTAATAAAATAAGCAGTAGATACAGATCTAACGCCGCATAATACCAGATGAAATAGTTAAGACACTTCAGTGATTACATTAAACGACAGAAAATGGCATTGTTCTCGTAGTGCAATCACTGCAGTGATTATACGAGGGATGAATTTAAAGTAGGGTTCCTAATGCAATAAAATATCCAGCCTAACTTTTATTCCATTCTATGCTCAAATTTATTCACCGTTTGATTTCAATACAAAAATATTGGCTTCATCAAAAATACAATTATTAGTATAAAAAGAACAGGCCTAATTAGATGTAATACACAAATACAGAAATCCTAATTTATTACATGAGTAGCTACCTAAACTAAATTTTGGAATTGTAAACATAGATATTCCATAAGTAAGCTTATAAACTAATTCATTTCTAGATATTCTTCTGAATAAATAAAATCCTGTATTAGGATTTTATTCTAATCTTTTTTGTAAACTGTTAGGATTTTTTTTAAACATGTGGGGAGTTTATTAAACAATCGAATGCCATTATAATATAAACGTTTTTCATATAGTTATTTTATGACCTGTAATGTGCATATTAGATTTATTTCTTGTATTATAGTCATGGTTATCAGAATTTGTATTAAAACTATTTTGCTGCTTATACATTGTTACCAAAGTTTCAAAAATGTATAGCGAAGAACAGTCAAGATATTTAACAATATGAAATAAGATTTGCTGCAAAGGTTTAACATTATTCTGATTACCCTTTTTTGTATTATAAAGATTCTATTTTTATAACTAGACTTTCCCCAGAATGTTATACTATATGATAAATAACTATGGAAATATGCAAAGTATGCCATTTTAATTACATCAAGATTAACTGACGTTTTAAAGATGTATAATGCAAAACATGTTTGGGATAATTTTTTAGATAGTACATCAAAGTGGATTCTCCAGTCAAGGTTATTATCAACCCAGATCCCAAGAAATTTAATTTTATTAGACATTGTTATTAATTAATTTTCCAAATAAGCGTTAAAAGAATTTAAGTTTTTGTTAACTTTGTGATAGAAACCTAAGGAAATACTTTTATTTTCATTAATGACAAGTCTGTTGTTACTAAACCAATTTACTACATAATCTGTTGCCATATCGATGTTTACTTTAACTTCTCGTTTATCTTTACCAGAAATTAAAAGACTTGTGTCATTTACAAAAAGGGGAGTCATGTTTACGACCAGGTCATTAATATACAGTAACAATATATAATTTTAGCCTTCTTTCCACTGCTTTCACAATCGATTAAGTTCTCATTTTGGTATGGAATAAATTTCAGTGGGTCCTACTAATACAATTTTACCGCCAGTCTATAAAAAGTCATACAGTTTCTAAGAAGCATTTCTTCTGTGTCTAAGATTTCATTGTAGAAGAAATTTCGTTATGGTATCTTTGGTTTTAGGGGATGGAGATTGAAACCAGTGGTACCAGAAGTCATATTTTCATCACAGAGTAGCTGAAAGGAAACAATTGTAAATCTTCAAGCTACTGTAATGTTATACAACACATTATTTATATCCCTAAGAAGCTTTTGCACATGTGCCGCAAATGTCACCTAAGAGATCATAACAGTTCATTTTTAATACAGAAAAATTTAATTCCAGAAACAGCTACAGGTTTCCTAGATGAACTAGTGGCGGAACTCTGTGATGAAGTTCTAGAAAACTAGTGCTACACTAACACAGAAGTTCGAAAAATATTTATTACTGGTTGAAAGCTAATGTAAGGTTTGAAGGCTTGGGTAAAAACAAACTATTGGAAAATATTTATTAATTCGTACTTGATTGCAAAACTACCATACTTTTAAAATAACCCTCGTACTAAAAGTTTTAAAAATTGGCATTGTTCTAGCATTGAAATTATCGTACCAAATCCCCCTCTTGCTTATAACTTTCTTGGGTACCTAATTCAATAGAGCTTTCAAACTCCTACTTGTCGTTAGATAATTAATTCTTAACCTTCGTCTCGAAATACTCATGACAAGAACTCGTTACCTCAATTAAATTGCCGAAAATCTATCAACACCTCCAAAATACTGAACAATTTAACAAAAAAAGGTTACAAACGAACATATTTTTAGACAAACTAGATTAGTTTTAACTATTTAGGTAATAACTGAAACATTAAAAATTTTGTGTTACATTCACACTGCTTTCTCTACACACTATTTTTTATTTTATATGCACTATGTGATCAAAAGTATCCGGATACCCACACAAACATACATTTTTCACCTTAGGTGCATTGTGCTGCCACCTACTGCCTGGTACTTATTATCCGCGACCTCAGTAGTCATTAGAAATCGTGAAACAGCAGAATGGGACGCTCCGTGGAACTCACGGACTTCAAACGTGGTCAGGTGATTTGGTGTCAATTGTGTCAGAATTCTGTACGCGAGATTTCCACGCTCCTAAACATCCCTAGGTCCACTGTTTCTGATGTGATAGTCAAGTGGAAACGTGAAGGGACACAACACAAAAGCGTACAGGTCGACCTCATCTGTTGTCTGACAGAGACCGCCGACATTTGAAGAGGGTCGTAAAGACATCTATCCAGACCACCACAAAGGAATTCCAAACTGCATCAGGAACAGTTAGGCGTGAGGTGAGAAACCTTGGAATCCATTGTCGAGCGGCTGCTCATAAGCCACACATCACGCAGGAAAATGCCAAACGACGCCTCGCTTGGTGTAAGGAGCATCAACATTACACGATTGAACAGTGGCAAAACGTTGTGTGGAGTGATGAATCACGGTACATAAGGTGGCAATCCGATGGCAGGGTGTGGGTATGGCGAATGCCTGGTGAACGTCATCTGCCAGCGTGTGTAGTGCCAACAGTGAAATTCGGAGGTGGTGATGTTATGCGGTGGTCGTGTTTTTACCGGAGGAGCTTGCACCCCTTGTTGTTTTGCATGGCACGATCACAGCACAGACCTACATTGATATTTTTAGCACCTTCTTGCTTCCCACTGTTGAAGACCAATTTGGGGATGGCGATTGCATCTTTCAACACGATCGAGCACCTGTTCATACTGCACGGGCTGTGGCAGAGTGGTTACACGACAATAAGATCCCTGTAATGGACGGGCCTGTACAGAGTTCTGACTTGAATCCTATAGAACACCTTTGGGATATTTTGGAACGCCAACTTCGTGCCAGGCCTCACCGACCTACATCGATACCTCTGCTCAGTTCCGCACTCCGTGAAGAATGGGCTGTCATTACCCAAGAAACCTTCCAGCACCTGATTGAAAGTATGCCTGCGAGAGTGAACGCTGCCATCAAAGCTAAAGGTGAGCCAACACCATATTGACTTCCAGTATTATCGATGGAGGGCATCATTTTCATCCAGGTGTCCGGATACGTTTGATCACGTAGTGTATCTTCTATCTGTTGTTGCAAAATCTTATTCTTCTATCTGCTTCAAGTCAACTTAAGGCTTGAGATGTATCCTCTTTCCACGACATTCTGAGCAACAACTGTAGGTTAGCAGTACTTCAAAAAGTGAAATCAGAAAAGGGTTCAACAATATAAATCAATAACTACGGACATCTCGGGATCAGCACATGCAACAAACAAGTTATTTGAAAGAAATTGTGTGATTTAAAGAGGTCTACATTCTCTGTGTAGTAAGATTTTGTCTGTCTCTTATGGTTTACCAGTTATACAAAATTTCTTCCGAATGAAAAAGACTTCAATTTAACATTTATTTTTTATTTTCATGTAAACATCCTCAATGTATTGTGGTATTTTAATTAAAATCACCATAGACAATCTTTAGAAAACTGAAAATAGGCGGCTAATTAAGTGTGTAAAGCAATAAGAATTAAGCATCACTGGATTATCTTATCAATTTACATAAAAACAATTCACTTAAGTGTGATAAAATGAAACTGATAAGGCTATAAAAGTTTAGATGCGCAAATGTGATCATTGAAATTGTTTATACTATTATACTGAATTGAAAACTGATCCATGAACTAAATAGCATCGAAGAAACGAATGAAGTCGTGACATAACCAAAACGAGCGCTCACGTACTTTACTTACATTTATTCATTTTATTGTGAATACTTTCAATATGTAAAAAGTGAAAATAAATTCACCTGGAGTTCCAGATTCTTTAAAGATGTACGAATTCACGTGTAGCTTCGTTGCTCTCGAGTTTAACGATGCATCTGAAGCTGTCGTTACATTCCTAGAGATGAGCAGGTGATTTATTGGCCCGCAAGTGAATAACAAGCTGTAAAACAACACCTAATTAAATTCAACCTGAATAAAAATGAGCTCGTGCATAATTCCTTTATATAGATGATTTGACTTCATCATCGGTGTTAAATATGCTTACCTCTGAGTTGGAGGAACACGTGAAAATCACTTCGGTCAGGCTCCGGTAAATACGAAGGATACGAGAAAATTTCCAATTTGAATCTTGACCCAGGTGGAGCTCAGAAGATTCAACTGCGAAGACTTCCCGCATCCTTCATATTCACCAGATCTTTTCCTAAAGGATTTTCACATGTTCTCCTGTTTCAAAGGTCATCATGGAGGTAAGTACTTTAACACCGTGACGAAGATCAATCAAAAGTGAATAGTTGGTTGCGAGCACAGGACCCGATCTGGTACAACACTGGCTTGGAAACACTTGCGTCACGACCCCAAAAATGCTTGAAAAAGCCTTTTGACTATGCAGAAAAGCAACAGAAGGATTGCACAATATAAATAGAATTAATTCAATCTGATTAATTGTGTATAATGCTTTTTTTTATAAAGTAGAGAACTTACTTATTAGAAGACCCTCGTACATTAGGTTACTCACACAATCATACTATCATTCATTTTCCAGACTCGGGAGGGTAGGGAATAATCTTTGCTAGAGAAAAATTCGCACTCCCAGCCGCGAATCAAACTTGGGACCCCTCGCACAGTAGGTGGGTGCTCTACCGACTGAGCTACTCCATATATAGGTAATACTCACAGCACGGGATAGCATATTGCGATATTAGCGACACAAGACATGATTAGAGAACGAGGAAAATTTTCCGAGCTTTTGTAATACACTTAATACACTAATATTGGTTACTAATATTTGCATGATAGCTATTTATGTAAATTGAATTATAATTTTAATTGGAATACAGTAATTGTTACAGCACGGAATAAACCCTTGAAGCATTATTCTCCAATCGGCCGTGGTTAAAGGTTAATCGACAATACTTGTCGTTATGGCAACATGTTTGTACCTAAATATTTGTAAATTAGTACTGTTATCCCTGTCTCCATACTCGTATTTTGAGTTGGTGAAAGTTATAATAAAATCAATTTGATTTGGAATTTCAATCAGTTTGGGTTTGAAGAACATGCGTGGAGAAAGAGGAATTACATTTTGTAGTTATACAAAGTGTAATGTTGCAACAAATAATTAAAAATAAAGATTTGTACTGCGATTATTTTACTTACTGTACTAGCGTTACTTGTAATTTTTCAGTACTTGGATTTATTTTGTTTTCACAGCAACAAATTATGTGTGGTAGGGTAGCGGGTCAATTAAAAAACACTTGCCTCTTTTTCAAGAATTCTACAAATCAACTAACTGATACCATCTGCCGGCCACAAGGAGAACTTCCTTTGTACGTTAAATGTCATGGATGCAAGCAGACATGTATATTGTTTGTGCGGCAAATAAAAGGATACGGTTATTTTAAAGATGAGTGAAAAGTATCCTATACATACGAGGGCAATCCAGAAGCTCCCAGACGTTTTGGCCTATCATGGCGATGAGTAGGGCTGGAGCCACCATCTTGGTGTCAGAACGTTCCTACATTCAGTACACATCCAGCTGTGATAGCGTGAGGACTATGCCTCCCTTACTGTGCTCTCTGTGAAGTGCAGTTGGCTGAAAAGAACACACCAATTGAAATTTATCGTCAACTTTGTGATGTTTACGGGCAGGGAAAAATGAGTGAAAGCCGAGTCAGGCAATGGTGCATTGATTTTGAAAATGGCCTTACCAATGTTCACGACGAGGATCGCAGTGGTAGGCTTAGCCTTATGACTGATGAACTGTCAATGTAAATCAATGACAAAATTCGTGAAAATCGTCGTTTCACGATTACAGAGCTTTCGGAACATCTTCCCCAAATTTCAAGGAGTTTGGTGCATCAAATTGATGCTTTGATACTGACGCTGACCTGCATGCCGGTGTAAACCAGTGATTGAAGTCGCAGGCGGCAGATTTCTACAGAGAGGGTACTGAAAAACTAGTGCCACGGTATGATAAATGCCTCAATTTGAATTGCAATTATGTTGAAAAATACCTTAAGAGTGTACCTTTCAAATGTAGATAATAAACGTTGATATTTGCATTTTGTTAATTTTTAATTTCAAAACGTCTGGGACTTTCTGGATTACCCTCGTACAATGTTGGGAGTAATCATCCTCGCTTAAGAAAACTAGGCGATTGGATTATGTGCAAACGAAAATTAAAGGAATGGTAATACACAAAATCTGATCGGATACATGACTTTCACTACCCTCTCTCTATTCATACAAAAGCTTATTTTTCTATCTACTACATTTTAATCCAAACGTTTGCAAAAATAGCTACATTACGCATTTCATTATACATAGATACAAAGAGAACGCAATAGATAAATGTGTAAGAACTGGAGGCTATATGCTGGCCTCAAAATTCCATACTGTTTCCATTCAATCGCCAGAAATAACTGAAAATCGACGAGGCTTCAAAAGAATGACAAGTATTGAACAATTCGAACATTTAGTAACGGATATCTCAGAAACGGCTTGTGCCACATAAAATGGTTTTAAGTAAATTGTGTGCTTAAAAGAGATATACATTTTTCGTATGGTACATTTTCCTCTGTCGCTTAACATTTATAAGTTATACAAGATTACACAAAAGTCCTTCCAAGTGAAGAGGACTTCCTAGGCAATTTGCAGAAGCTTTAAGATGTACATTTTATTTGTCATGTAAATGCTTTTCATATGTTGTATTTTAATCAAAATTGTTATAGCTTTGTTTTAGAAAATTAAAAATGTTTCAAAACTGTTCCATATAAAGAGTAGTTGGGGCTGGGTGATCTTCTTGACGATCTTCGTGTCACATCCTTGGAAGATAGTAAACTCAAATACCAAGTTTGGTATTTATCTGACTTTTCATTTTTAGTTATGTTGTTCACATACACACCTGTAAGGACATGTTTCCAAAAATGCTTTATTTGGATTCAGGGTACTCAAAACATATATTGTCGTAGCCTCTAATCAAATGCTCAATGGGAGGTAGGTGACTCGCTTGAAGGTACCAGAAAATTAATAAATTGTAAAAAGGCGAGGCTACAACTAGGGACGCAGCTACAATGAAAGTGCAAAAATATTATTAAATACTGACAAAAGGACACTTACATGGTTCAAAATAGGAAGAAGGATCTTTACACTATCGTAAATAAAACAAGAAAGGTCTGGATGGCAAGGGGTTGATTAGATAAAACATGATACTTTACCCCATCTCCTTAGTCCCATGCCTGTCGGGCGAGGCCGCCATACATTCTTGTATGGAGAGAGCGTAACACACGTCTGGTCCGGTTGGCTTCTACTCACTGACTCTCTCCCCAATCCCAAAACCCACGCCACTACAGCGTGAGGACGCTATCTAAGCAACAACCCCCACCTAAACTGCTACCCCCACCTAAACTACAACCGCCATCTCCAATCCAGGTGACCAAGGAGACGTATGCGACAATGCCTGCATACGTCACAATATTTCCGGTGAAATCTTGATATAGAATTTTTTGGTGAAATGCAATACTTCCCCTACTAACTGTGCATAGTAGACAAAGTAAAAAACTTTGTGGGAAGTGCAATCTGTTAAATAAATAATTCTCTGTACGGCTGTACAGAAAAAGTGTTACCAGATTTTCCGTAAACACCGACCCGATTCACCCACATATAGGAAGGTAAAAAGTATCAGTGCAGTAACTATATTTCACTTCATTCGCTGACAGTTGAGAGCAAACATAGGACACTTTAGGGAACGTGCTACTTAAATATGCCTAATGGTATATTTGGAGACCAATATATTTTTACTTTTACTACGTATAGTAAGTAGATGAAGTATTGTGTTCCACCAAAAAATTTGATACTGAGATTTCACCGCAAATACATGTTGTGAGGCCCCTGAATAAAAAATAGCACTTTTAGAAAAAGGTCCGTGTGTGTGTCTGTGAACAGCATAACTCAACGAAAAGTCGATAAATAACAAACTTGGTATTTATTCAGTGTCTTTCAAAGATGCGATATGAAGATTTCCAAGAAAATCCCCCACCCCAGATGCCCTTTTCATGGAACATTTTTCGAAAATTTTGATTTCCTCAAAATTGGCTCCAACGATTTTGATTAAAATATGATATGTTTAAGATAGTTTCATTACAAATGAAATGTATATCTTGAAGTTTCTGTTAATGTCTCCAAAAGCCCTCTTCATTATGAATGACTTTTGCATAACTGGTAAATCGTAAGAGATAGATAAAAGTTTGTACACAAAACATGTATATCTCGTTAAAACATACAGTTTATGTCATATAGAATTTTGTTGTCGAGTGAACCTTTCCGAGATATTCCTTGTTATTTGCTTGAGTTTTCCAAAACTTATACCTTTTCTCAAATGAGAATTTGTTATTCGTTTTTTTTATGTCCTGGACATACAAAGAGAATGGAATGATCTACATAACAACCAGCTCTTAAAAGATTTGACTAGTTTCTGCAAAAGTTTATCTCGACTAACATGAAGTAGGTGAAGAATAAGCGTTTGAAAAGTAGGTTGTAGAAGAGTAGAGAAAGTCATGTGAGTGCAACACATCATATTTTTTGAATTAAGAACAAAATCAAGGTTTCAAGGATTTTGACCCGATTTACACTTGGTTGCCCTAATGTCAACTTATGCTCCATGGCAATAGTATTCGCAAGTAGTGAGTGCAGAAAACAATAAAGCAACTGACATCCACTAACTTGAAGTGTAATGAGCTGCATTTAAAGCTGTTATTTCCTGCATCCGGAATTTAGCCACCTCCTACTTTATGCTGTATACCTACTCTTCGTGTAAATATGATGATTAAGCCCCCTTCCAAAAGGCACTCCTGTTTGCACAAGAACTAGTTGGTTGTCAGGAGAACTTGATGTTTCAACCGATCCACCATCGCTGCTATAACAAAAGCCATAAATCAACAGTATTCAGAATGTTATTTTGTCTCAAATGGAGTACTGGGGATAATACTATGCTCCCTATAAATGCAAATCAACAGAATTTGCATGCAGGTAATCACGTATTGCAAGCGTAATGAGTACATTCATTGTCCTGGAATGCTGGAAACCATTTGACGATTCCTCAGCACCGAGAATGAGATGAAAAGTAGGAGTCTGAGGCATTTCAAAATCCGATATACTGCATTCACACGACTTTCCATGCGCCTCTATTAGAAACGCTTCATACTAAAGCGTATTCGTCTATCTAGTTCTTGTTAATAGAGAAACACTTTCAGTACACACCTACACTATATACACTGCCGTTTGTGAAAATTGCAAGAAAGAATTTCCCGAATAACTCCAAACTTGGTGAAAGTCTGGAAGAGTGTGTAAGCAATACGTGATTAGGTTTGCACTTGAGATGGGGGTGCACGTAGGCCAAGCAGAGCCCTCTCATGTCGGTCCGACAAGGTCAGTGTTGCGCCCACTGTAGTCAGTGCAGAGCTGTCAAACAAGGTGGAAACAATAAAGTCGGTGCCAGTATGCCTCCTCGACGTCAAAGGGAGCCAAATCGGCACGTGAGTGAGGTCGAACGGGGCAGAATGATCGGCCTCCGGGAAGTGGGTTTGTCATACGGTGACATTTCGGCTCGTACAGGGCATGCTGCTATGACAGTGATGCGTGTGTGGAAGCAGTGGATAGATAAAGGTCGTACGTAGCGAAGAGCGGGTATTGGATCACGGAACATGACCACAGCACGGGATGACCGTCATCTTGTCTGCATGGCTATAACGGACCGTACAGCTTCTTCCACAGTGTTGGCTCGACGCTGGAGCACTGCAACTGAACTTGTCTGCATCAACGGTTCGTCGCCGTCTGCTGCAGGTTGGACTGGTTGCATACATGCCATTACGTCGGCTTCCGTTGTACAGAAAGCACAAGCTCCTCCGACTGCAATGGGCACGTGAACACCGTCACTGGGGTGCTGAGTGGCAAAAAGTAGTCTTTTCGGACGAGTCCCGCTTTAACGTGTCCTACAGTGATGGCCACATAAGTGTCCGGCGGTACCGTGGTGAGAGCGCAACCTGGAGGGCTGTATTGTTGAGCGCCGTAGAGGAGAAACAACAGGTGTCATGTTTTGGGGCGCCATTGGTTAAAACAACCAATTTCGCCTCCTACGAATTGAGAGCTCTTTGAACAGCAACCGGTAGCTAACGGTGGTTGTAGAGCTTGTGGTACTCCCCCTACTTCAGGAATCTCCACAGGCCACATTTCAACAGGACAATACCCGGTCACATATAGCGAGGAATGTACAAGCCTTCTTCGAAGAGCGACGGGTAGCCTTGCTTCTCTGGCTTGCACGTTCGCCCGACATGTCGCCCATCGAACGTGTCTGGGTTATGGTTGGTCGGCACCTGGTGCGTCACGATCCTCCAGTAACCAGTGTCACGGGTTTGTGGGCTCGAATACAAACTGCGTGGAGGAAAATCCCTCAGAAACTTATTCAGAACCATTTTGATCCAATGCCATGGCGTATAGCAGCTCTAATTGCAGCGCATGGAGGCCACACCAAATACTGAATATTAGGGCTCAAACTTCATGTATAGATTTGAAAAGCTCATTATTTGTTACTTGTCATTATCTAGCCTGTGGTATTAAATTCATTGAATTCATGCGTTTCCTTCTTGGTGTTATAATTTTCACAAACGGCAGTGTATAAGAAGTTTACGGTAGGCAAAAGCGATAGTCGGATTTTTAAAAAGCGGGTCTCTTTGTGTGATTTTGAAACTCCGTGCTCTTTACATGACCAGGAGAAAAGTCTGGTATGCTAAATTCATATGACTTTTCTACTCTCTTCGCTTGTTAATGGGTTGTTAAATCATTCTTACTAAAGTTTATTTTCCTGCTTCATTTTAATCGAGATAAACCTTTTCGGAAATAGCTGCCTTACACAGTTCGTTATAGATACAAAGGGAATTGCAATAGATGGACGCTATATCCCAGCCTTAAAATTCCATACTGCAATGGCGAGAAACAACTGAATGTCGAAAGCACTTAATATTGAAGAATTCGAACGATTAATAACGGAAATGGCTAATGGTACAAGAAAAGTTATTGGAAATAAATTGTGTGTTTTAAAGAGACCGGAATTCTTTGTGGTATGTTTTCGTCTATCGCTTAACGTTTACCAGTTATACAATATTCTACAAAATTCCTTCCGAATGTAAATCACTTCATCGGCTGTTCACCGAAAATTCAAAATATACATCTTATAGTGGCTAATTGCAGCTTTAACTCCGAATTAAACACTAATTGTTGGAAATAGAAATGTATTTATCAAGAATATGCACATACTTAATTGCACATAACTTAAAACACGATATTGTGAGCAAAAGGGTTTTCATTTTGAATAGTGTTGCGACCTAAGAGACTTGCAACTTTTTCAAAATATTTTGTACCATCATTGGTGTTCTGGATTTTGCTATCGAAGAATCCCCTAACACTACTAAGCCGACGTGGACGTCCTCTTAATTTATGACTCATTATTAAAAACACAAAAATATACACATAATCTAGTATAACAAATTGAACAAAACAAAATAATACTGCATTTATGCGAATCTAATGCGGCAGTGAATCTAATACACATCCCAAATTTGAAACTCGTAGTAAAAAAGATTTGTTGGCGGATGTAATGTGCATCAACGATAGGATAAGATATTTGAATTGATTTTGTACAACAGTGGATTTGTGCATTAATTGTCATAACATATCTAGTATTTATACGTAGCCCATTGTTACGTGACACAGTCAATGTTAAAGAAATTGCCACTGTTTATTCAAGTGAACATGAAATACCTATGCTATTCTTCCATAGTAGTTTGGAGTGCGGGGATTTTCTTGAAAATCTTCGTAGCGCATCTTTGGAAGGTGCTGAACCTAAATGCTAGGTTTGGTATTTATCTGACTTTTTAAGTTATACTGTTCACAGACACACACACACTGACGGGTCTTTTTCTAAAAATTCTGTTTTGGCTTCAAAGTGCCTCAAATCATGTATTTCTGGTGAAATCTGGGTATCGAACTTGTCGGTGTGATATAATACCATCTCTATTTACCATGGTAGAGAAAGTAAAAAAGCTAATGGAGATTTACAGCTTGAAAACAGTATAAATGTTTAAAAACTATAGGTAACCAATAACAAAGAATCCTCGGTAATGGTTAGCGCCACAAAAACTTAATGTGACACAAATTGTGTGAGATCCATGTTTTTGCTGGTCTATCTCTTACGTCTTACGCTGTATCGATCACACAAAAATCATTTAGAATGAAGTGGAATTCACAGACTCTTCTCATAAAATTCGATACATACATTTTATTTGTCGTGTAAATATCTGAAGACATGATATTTTAATCAAAATTCTTATAGCAATTTTTGAGAAAATCAAAACTAACTACAAATTTTCCATATATGAGTAGTTTGGGATGAGATTTTCTTGAAAACATTCGTGCAGCATCTTTGAAAAATTCTGAATACAGCACCTAGTTTGGTTATAACAGATAGAAGTATTGTTAATTGTGATGTTATCGGATATAAATTGAAGTGAGTCGTTACATCTTAATTCATATCACAATGGCGCTTGGAGTTAACTAAGAAGCACTTTTGAGAGACGTGTTTATCTCATCTTCAGCTCTGGTCGACTGATTTCTCATTCACTCCCCTGAGCCCCAAGAAGAAATTCAGTAGATGAATTTTCTGCCCTCTGCTGGGAAAGGTTGTGAGGCTGTGGTCTTGAATTTGCTGCAATCTGTAGTGAAGACTGGGAACTCATCTGTCTTCTTTCTTGTCTCTTGTAATTTGATTGGATAAGCTGCATCAAGTAGTCTGTAGGCGGTATTTCAAAATACAAAATATTCTTGATGTTAAGATGAACGAAAATCTGTATAGGTTTTAATACTTTTATCTCTTTTCCTATTTCATGTTTACTACCCCAAAAATGGTTGGCAACTGCTGATTTATCTATTTGTTTTAGTTTTATATTTCTCTAATGTTCACTTAGCCGTATAGTTTGAGATATGTGTTCAATACACCTTTGACTAACACAACTGATTATTTAAAACGTCAGGTATTTATCAGATTTCATGTCAAGATTGCCAAGGCTCATATACTCGTAGAACAAAAAGAAATTTCAGCTGTTCACATACACACACATCTGTACTGTCATCTAGAATGTTTTTATTTGGGGCCTCAAAACACGTATTTCCGGTTTAATTTCGACATCGAAATTCAGCGTGTAATATAATATTTCCTCTACTGCACATATATAGTATAGAAGGCAAAAATATGTATATAAAATGGATGATATCTGTTTTAGTTTCTCTACTACGTATAGCAAGTAGGGGTATTGAATTCCACCCATAATTTGATACCGATATTTCAGGAAAAGCATTTTTAGAAAGAGGTCCGTGTGTGTGTCTGTGTGGATGTGTGTTTTTGAACAGCTTAACTCAGAAACGAAAAGTTGGTATTTAGATTCAGTATCTTTCAAACAAGCGGCACGAAGATTTCCAAGAAAATTCCCCAACCCAGACTACCCTTTACATGGAATATTTTTCGAATTTTTTTTTCTCCAAACGGCTCATAAGGATTTTGATTTAAATATATATTTAAGATACTTGCATGGCAAATTAAATGTATATCTTGAATTTTCTGGGAATGTCCCTAAAATCCTCTTTATTCTGAACGAAAGACAAAATTTTATTACACAAAAGTATAGATCTCGTTAAAACACAGTTTATGATATAAACATTTGTTGTCGAGTGTCAAAAAATTCTGAAATATTATTTCTTTTTTAATTTTTAAATATTTATATTTTTCCGAAATGGGAATTCGTTATTCGTTTTTTAAAGTCCTGGACATGTAAAAAGAATGGAATGCTCCACGTAGCAACCAGCTCTTTAAAGATTTGACTATCGCTTAAAGGTTACACTATTCTCCTTGCATCTACAAAAAAATCAGCAGTAAGAGATTCTGCAAATGTTTATCTGGATTAACATGAAGTAGATTGAGAATAAGGTGTTTGTAAAAATAGCTTATACAACAGTATAGAACATCATGCGAGTGCAACACATCAGATTTTTATTCGTAATATGAAACATTCTTATCAATATGAACTTAATCAAATGCATGTTTGAAAGCATATTTAAGACAAAAAAAGCTTTGTGTTTCCGGTTCATCATCCTTGAATGTAACGGTTACATTCTACATCATCAATTATTTCGGTTTTGCGGAAATGTGTCAAGAATTTTGTACAAAGTGTACAGTTTTTGTACTGTGTTTTCAGTGTACTGCGTTTTTGCAGCGGAAAGCTGTGTTTTGAACTCTGTATTTCTTTGATTATTAGCTCAAATCGTTGATTTTGCGTCTTTGTTTTATTTGCAGCCCGTAGGAATATATCCACAAAAGTATGAATGGGCGGGAAACCAAGATGCTGGAGATTGCAGCTTGTGGGTGCGCGCCGCGACGCTCGAATTCGATGACGGTGAGTGGGAGTGTCAGGTGACGGCGTCGGACTTCACCACACAAGATGCCTTAACGTCAGCTCCAGTACGACTTGTTGTTCGAGGTAAGTAAGCTCCTTCTCTAAAATGCACAGTAAATGCGATCCTCGTTGAGGATTTCAGTCAGTAGAAACTGAGAAGTTCAATGTTCGAATAGGAGGAGAGTTGTAATAGATCCGAGGTGTGTGGAGTTATAAATACATACCAGCGGAAACAATTAAATGGCTACAATTTAATAGCAACCAATGTGAGGCGAACAAATTAGGTACATAAAACTAGTTTCCTGTTGTATATTTGAGGTATAAAAGATTTGTTACCTCGTCTAGTTCAATTTTCACTGCCACTTCACTGATATGATCTAGTTCAGTTTTCACTTTTTCTTGTGACGTAAGCGGCGTAATCAATCACGCGCGAAGCAGCCTCTCCTTCCTTCCAATTCACTGCAGGGGCGTCGAACACAAAACCTCTCTAACCTCTCGCAGTAGCAGCACTCACTGTGCATCACAACCTTATCCGTAGAACCAGCACCTAATGTCGCATCAAGAACAACATACTGTGCTATAAAGTTGTGCTATGTCGACATTTTTTGAGACTGCGTTACTTGTTCTTGGTTTGGAAACGCTTTGGAGTTTTAGATTCACCTCATCTTCAGCTTAAGGTCGTCTTTTGCATCACGAGTGGAAAGTGTCTCTGCTGCATCTTATGTGACCAGTTACTATACAAATCAACTTCTTCTGTTTTTCTCTGAAGTGATATAAACGCCGTCTAAACTGTAGAGAAGGAGCCCCTCATCTTCCTAGCTTTCCTCCTATGAGATGATTGGATCGATTGCATAATGATATTTGGACTACAGACCATGAGATAGGCCAAGAAATAAAGCTACTGATGTCAATTCAAACTCCATCACAACTTGATATTTGGGAAAAAGCATTTATTTACGGTATCATAAAAACTATATTGAGCCTTGAAATCCCACATCTGACCTCATCATACAATTTATACAATCCGCTCATAGGAGTCAAGTTAAGAGCAGGAGGAGTTTTCCATCTACACTTCAGAGGGCGAGTACTTCACTTCATAGAAAACAGAAGAAACTTGTTTGGATAGTAACCAGTTACACTAGATGGCAGCAGAAACACTTTCCAAGAGACCTAAGATACGACTAAAGATGAGGTGAATATACATCTAGAAAACGTTTCCAAACCACACCATCTTCAAGACCAAGTAACGCAGTGTTAAGAAGTGTCGACCTAGCACAGCTTTACAGTAAACAATCAGCGTCACTATTGAGATTGCTTCTTTTTATCAAACAACTCATTAACTTATTGACTCACTTGCGAATATGTCGCTTATATATCACTGAAAGAGTTTCTAAAACAACGGGAGGAATTATCCCGTTGAGCCGCGAGCGCTCCTCCTTATCTCTCTTTACCTCTCCAACTGGCCAGTCGGCGGTTTCCTTGTGATAAGCTTGGCGCATAGTTGCATCACAGGATATTCTGATTATATTAAATGTTCAACTTCAGGATTATCTAAACGTCTACACAATCATGTAATAAAAGGTTTTAAAAGGATCTCTCCATTTTGCGTGCTATACTTTTGAAAATCGAAGAACACGCGATGTGTATCTTAAAGTAAAGGTACAAATACTTGCATGCCGTCAGTTTGTTTGCATTTGCTTTCAAAAGTTTAACGAGAATGTGAATTTCTCAACTATACTTTAATCTTTGTCTTACTGTAAAAGAAAAGAAAAAAAAACAGCGGGATTCTCAGGAGGTAGCGTCTTGAGACTCGCATTCGAGAACACTCGGATTGAACCCGCCGGGTGAGAAAACTATACTAAAAGATTTTTAGTTACATCCCCTGGCCACTAGACAAATGCCGAGATGGGTTCTTACGCACCATGAACATTTTTGTTCATAGTTTTCCCACTCACTTCATTTCTCCCTTTATCTTACACTGCCAGGCGTTATTAGAGATTGTGTGCGGTGGATTTGCTTTATGGATAGAACTGTTTCTACACTGTGGTCGATATTTCGAACTGTGTAGAGGGTTACGACCTGTTCAGCTGCCTTGTATGGACATGTGGATCCCTAGCACTCGTGGTACTTCTGGCATTATCAGAAGTACACCGTGTCTAATATAAAAACTCCTCTAGGAAGAGAGCTCTTCGGGTTGGGTTTGACTCGGCGGGACAGTGGTACCGATAGGGTGATTGGGTACATCCGAGAAAATTCCAGGTAGGGTTGGAGAAGCTTCAATGTCCTCCGGCACTAACCTAGAGAGCTGGCGCCCGAGGTTGTATGGAAGTCTTCCCTCTGGGGGTGAGGCGTCTAAGTGGCCTATCCACTTCCGTCCCCATGGTAGGCGAGTATAAAATAACTGGCGTTTAATGGAAAGGCTCTCAGAAGTTCGCCTTCTTAGGTTCAGGGCAGAGCAATTTCCCCGGCTCTTGCTTATTGCATTTATCTACTTGTAGATAGAGATGGAATTCGAGATGGGTTTTATTTCCTAAACATAGAAAACCAAACAGTGAAATACACGGTTAACACTTAGCACAAGATGTTATTTATTAGATACGTGGCTGGTAGTTTAACTATAGCTACCAATTATTATGAAGCTTAAACGTATACTTGGTATTACTTCGATTGTGGATTCAACTTTTAACGGGACATTCTAAACGTTTTCGGCCTGACTAGAGATGTTATAAAAATGACAAAATTGTGATATTTAGAATTATCTTATATATGGCACGGTGTAAATTTTAGTCGCGCTCGCTTGTTTGTAGCGATCCTATAAAGAAAAAGTATAAACATGTTCTACAAGATGGATACAACTAATATACGAGTAGTTACAAAGTGCTTCATTTTGAAAGGTATAATCCCAACATAAATAATATAAAAGTTATATTTGGCATTAAAGGATTCTTCTCATTCCTTTTAGACAATTAAAAGATGGTCGCCTGAATTTAAGTGTGGTCATACACCATTCAAGACGATGAGCCCCAAGAGAGTCCTAAAGTCGCCACAACCTACGAGATTATCACAAAAATTCGCAATATGGTGATCACCGACTGAAGGTATGCGATTTTCCTGACTTTGCAAAGATCTTGATATTCAGTATCCACTACATTTTATACGAAATTTTGGGAATGAAAAACGGGTTCTTCGTTTTCAAAAATGGACCGAAAACGAATTCGAACGAATATTTCTCAAGAGTGTTTAGTCTTCATTAAACACAATTTAGTGAGCTTCTCCCGACGTTCTATGACATAGATGAAGCATGGATTCATCACTACACGCCAGAGTTGAAGGAACGGTCCAAACATGGACAACAATAGGTGAAATTGCACTATAACAAGCAAAGACATTCCATCTGCAGGAAAAGCTATGGCTATGGTTTCATGCAGTTCTCATGGTGAGGTCCTCGTAGAATATCCCCAGAAGTGCAGAACCATCACCAAAAAGGTATTACATGTATTTCTGGCCTATATGGAAGATACTGTCGTAACCTCTACATTTTCTTTAACTCACGGGGGTAGAGCGAGGTACCGGTTTACAAACACATCACTAACTACACGAGGTCCGACAGGGGCGAGCTCAACTAAGTTTCTAAATACCTGAAAATTCCGAAAATATATTTACATCATGGTGTGGAAGGATAGAAGAAACTAGCTACTTCAATAATCTACATAGAAAAAGTTTAGATGGAAGAATTTAATAAACATTGAATTTGATACATTGTTACCTTCTGCTGACGGCGGAGCGTCCCTTCCTACATTTGCACTGCTCACTGCATTCCAAGAGACTGACTTAGCGTCAGACGCTACTACTGAGAACCGGTTTTTCCCCCACTACCATGACGTCATTCCGGTCTGTGTTGCCAACCCAAGAACCACCCAAACATTACTATAACCAAATGTTAATACATATATTTCCACAACCAAATGCCACAATACTAATTAGGCTAAACGTTCACACTCTACAAAACAAAACAAAAAAACACATTCTCTTTCATCACGATAATAATACGGCTTCACATCCATCTTGGATTGTTGCTGCAAAACTGCACGACCTTCGCTTCCAAATGCATCCAAAACCACCATCTTCACCGGTTTTTGCTCCCAGCGATCATTTTTCTCAGCAAATGGCTGGATGGACAAAGATCCATAGCAATTGATTAAATTGAACGCTTACGTTACAAATTTTGAGAAATATTATTTTATTGACGATATTTAAACTTGGAAAGTCGTTGGATCAAATGTACCGGGTGGAAGGAAAGTCGTTACATTAAATCTGTTAGTTTCCATTATTTGGAACGTATTTTTCATGACCATTTTCTGCGGAGGTATTTTAGGTTTTCTGAGTACATAAAACGCATGCGCTGGCAACGTCACAGGATGTAGCTGGTAGCGAGGATGGCATTCTCCCTTTCAAAGACAGAAGTAGGTCAGCGCGTAAACAGCTTTCACTTACTCTGTATGGCGCATAATTCAGGAGTGTGGATAGACATTATCAAGGTACTCACAATTTGAAAATGCAGGCATCTTGTAAACCTTGTGCTGTACGTATGATTACCCACTAAACATACCTCCGCTTGTTTTACCACTAAACCTTTGAGTTTCACTACGTAGTACAATGTCACTTTAATAATGACTCAACTTCTAGTGGACCTGGCATAAACAAGGTGTGCTTTTCAGTCAAGGACTGCGAAACGCTTATTGGACGATGAAGGCATTACTTCCATATGGCTATGCATAATAGCTATCAAGTTGTGCTTGTCATTTGAACAAAACATTGCACCACCCTTTCGTCGTGTTTGTTTGGATAAACGTCGCATGGAAAACAAAACCACTAATCCCCCTGCTCCCAGTTCAGGTATTCTGTTTTGTTTATGACCGGGAGTCAGTTCTCACACTAACCTACCTTGAGCTAGCAATGTTGCCTATGTCTGCAACTACATTACGTCTGTAAAACAATGTTCGGCCTCGACATGTGTCTTTAGTAACCATAAATGTATTAAATGCCTGGGTATTTTAACTAAAAATGTTAACATTATTCTTCTGGATTTTTTCGGTAACAAAACACTAACTACCTCATTAGGAGCACAAGGAAATTGATTACTTATTTCAAAAACCTGTATGATATCACATAGTTACTGCCGAAACTAGGTTAGAAATAGGTTACTTTACCCATCTTACAAATAAGAAACCACCATCTTCATACATTTGCGTAGAATAAACCATCTAATTTAAAAAAATAACTTTTTCTAAAACGGTTGATTACAGAACAAACTCGTATTATACTTTTTGTTTATAATACTTGTACAAAGTACATAGAAGGAATGTAATAAGTTTCTTTCCATCCTGTATTTATTTAAACGTTGTATTTTGTTGGCCAGACCGAGAATATTCAGAACGCCTCTTTTATGTATTTATAATTTCTCTTTTATATCTTGTGAGATCAGGAAAGTGCGTAGCAAATGATTTGGAATTAATAGTGCATTACACATTAAGGGATAGAAACAAAGATTTTTAAGAGGCACATAATTGGAGTCCGAGGGCTACAAATGACAGAGGAAAATCTGTTTCGATCTCGTGTGTGTATGCTATTTTTTCCACAGCCGGAGCTAAATGGTTGATTTTATTTATTTTTATTGAATTTTTCTGGAACTATTTCAAGAGCACCTCAGCTTTGAAATTATTGAAAATGATAAGGAGCTTTTTAATGATCGAAAGCCTATGTGTGGAAACATTGTTATTTATATCGATTGCATTGTTTACATTGTGAATTTAAATGTAAACTTGTTAATTTTGAAGAACCAAGAGGCATAACGTGTGCTGCTAATGAGGAGAATCAATTCAGAAGATTATACGAAGGAGCGTAAATTTCTTTAAAAATGGTGTTTATGAAGAATGTATAAATGTAAAATGGAAAATGTCTTGCTGCTTTATTTCACGGAAGTAGTGTAAGGTTGGTTATTGCATTTAAACCTTAGGTAACGTAGGAAATGAAAGGAAAGATTATTAAAAGAAATGATAGAATCAACGTAATGTTAAAGCGCTGGACCCTTTTATAGACACCTCAAAACACGACGTGCCCCAGACGTTACTATTATTCAAATAGTATAATCAAGTAGGAAAGGCTTTTAAATTCAGGGCTTTCAAAAGTAAACACAATAAATATTTTTCGTACTGCCACAATGTAATAATACATTGTTTACGAAACCCAATATTTTAGAAAGTTTCGACATTATAAACTGGCTCAAATACATTAACAAATTTTGCCCTAAAACTTTTAGTTTCTCTTGTAATATTGCTTTACGATGCGAAATTTCACAGTATTATTTTAGAATAAATTATTGTCAATCGTGTCCAAGAAACTAAATTAAATCAGCACACGCCCTGAATGTTAAATTTGGCACATTACTTACAGAAAGATATTTTAAGTGGAATTTAAATAAAGGCAAAAGTGGCGTTTGCCTGATAGAGCTTCCCTAGACGCAGTGTTAATGCGTTGCTTCCCGACCGCCGACGAGCTCAGATTAGTTCCTCCTTCAGCTCGTCCTCTTGATGCCCGGAGTCGCTCCAGCCTTCCCCAAGTGACCTGACGTCAGTAACTCAAACAGCGCCACACCAGTGACTTTTACGCTGCCATCTGTTGGCTATCTCTCTGCAGAGTTCCAAACGATAATGCAGTAAGCTGTAACATGCTGATAGTATTTCCATCTAGGCAGGCGCAAGGAAACATCAGGTATAATGGTTACTTCACTGCATAAATCACGATTACTTAGCAGGCACAATTCTTTCTTTAAGTCGGGGGGGGGTGAGGGAGCTAACGTGGCTCAATAGGAAGGAATAAAACTCTTCTATAATATGGGCACAATATTGTATGTCAAGATTTTGTATATTATTATCTTTAGGGAGAGCAGTATTACATTAAGTGCATTTAAGTGCTTCAAAAATTTTCAATCTCGTGTTTTCGATGTTGGTGGAGTCTTATTACATAAAATGAATTTTATAATACATCACAATATAAATACAGAGTACTGTTTGGTAGAAACATCATCATATGCTAATTAGTATTATATTAACACATATATTTAGTTTATGGCTTACTATATGTGGCTAATTAAGCGTTTGTGGTTGTCATTTGTCTCTCAAGGACGACTAGTGTGGCCATCACTGACATAATTATGCTATGTGATTTTTTATATTTACAAATTAAAAATTCTTTGATTAATAAGATATGTATCGCTGGCCTCGTGACTAGCACCTACCCGCTATGCCAGGAGTCAGGGGTTGGATTTCCGGCTGGGGATGGGAATTTTTCTCTATCCGAGATGATTATTCCCTATCCTCCACAGAGTCTGAAAGTATGAAAGCGTGTGTGATCTAATGTATAAAACCCGAAGAAAAACCAGAAATCCAATGACTAGTTAACACCATTGCCGATAGGCAATACTTTCTACAGATAAAAGGGTACGGATATAACTATTGCAGTTAAAGGTGGGGTATAAATGGGGAAAATAAAAAAATCTGATATGATACATTCACATGACTATCTCTACCCTCTAACTTCATTAGGGTATACAAACTATTCTTACTAAAACTTATTTTTATACTTACTACTTTTAAGCCACGTAAAGCATCGCAAAAACAGCTACATTACAGATTTCCTTATAGATATAAAGGGAAAAGCCATAGTCACATGTTTAAGAACTGGATGTCATATGCTATCCTCAGAATTTAATGCTTCCATGCAATTCCGAGAAATAACTGGAAATCTATGAAACTAGAAGAATTACAAGTATTGAACAATTCGAACCTTTAACAATAAGTATCTCAGAAATGACCGGTGCTACAAAAAAATTGTATGAAATAAATTGTGTGTTTTAGACAGATCTGTATTTTTGAATATTGCTTTCGCCTATTGCTTAACGTTTACATTTAAACAAGATTATACAAAATTCCTTCAGAATGAAGAGGACTTTATGGACTGTTCCTAGAATATTAAAGATATACATTTTATTTTTCATGTACATATCTTTAAAATATGATATTTTAACCAAATTTATTAGATCCATTTTAAAAAATCTAAATTTTCGAAAATGTTTTCATGTAAAGGGTAGTTGGGGTGCGGTATTTTCTTTAAAATCTTTGTGTCACGTCTTTGGAAGGCGTGGTATATATCTACTTTACGTTTTGGCGTTATGCTGTTCACAGGTACACACACAGACTTGCACACACGAACATTTTTTTATAAAAATACTTTTTTTTAATTCATGTGTCTCTAAATGCGTATTTCGGGTGAAATCTGCATATCGAATATTTGTGTGAAATGCAATACCTTCTCTACCTACTATGTACATACTATTCATTCATTATCTGTTTACCCTCCTCTTATGTAGGACTTACACCCCCAGGACTTACAAGCGGGTGCCTGGGGTCAGAGGTCCGTCGAGGAGCAGACACTCATGGATCAGATAGAGCATCCAGGATGAGTGATGAGCCCGATGCCTGGTATGGGATGAAGGAAGTAGATGAAACGAAATGTGGGTGAAATGGATGAAAGGAAAGGTGATGATGGAGCAGTTGGTGGAATGAATGACGGGGGAACCCGGAGAAAGCCCACCCAGACGCCGCTTCGTCCACCACAAATCCCACATGCAGGTCCCTGGGATTGAACCCGGGCCGCTTCGTTGGGAGGCGAGCGGTCTAACCACTCGGCCACGGCCCCGCCTTATGTACGTACTAGAGAATGTAAAAAGTCCTCTACCTGGGATATGTATTTCGTTATAATTACCCTTAGCTAGACATTTAATCCTTCAGCGGCTGAAACTTCAGAGAGCTACTGAAGTAGACTCGAACGTAAAAGAGAAAGAAAAAATAAAATATTTCACTTTTGAGAAAGTTATTTTTGAGAAACTTGTAAAGAACGAATGTCAAATATTTTTAATACGGAGCATCTACTCCGAGTTGCGTGTTTTCTCTTTGCCATACTGAAGGTGTTCTGCACATATTAAATTCTTCTCAAAGAAAGGGAGAAAGATACAGATAAAGTTGCATTTTTTGCATTGGTTCTCTAGGAAGACATTTTGTTCTACTTGGATACCACCAGCCTTATCTGGCTTCGTTTACGTTCTTTATCATCCTCTTTGTTTTTAAACAAGCTTTAGGAAGAGGACTCTCTCCTCGACCTTTCCAAATTACGTTCCTGGATTTGCGGTGCTTGCTTCGCCTTAAAGAAACTAGGACTGAATTTGTGGCGAAAAATGCTCCAAAACCATTTTTCACATAATATTTTTAGAAAATTTGGGGAACAATACTATTAATACAAACAATGTTTTGATTGCAAACTATAGTTCATTAATATTCCATTTTTTACTTCATACTTCATTAGTCATTAATGTTAATAGCTTTTTCTTATGTATATTTAAAAAGTGTACCCTTATTTCAAATTAAATTGTTTATTTACCCATTTGGTGGTGAAATTAGTCAGTTGCTTGTGATTTTAAACTTTTTGAGTATTGGAATTTGAAGGTGGTTCATTTTTTAGGAGGTGGATTGTATTTCGTCTGTTGGGGAGCGAAACACTTGAAGTAGTTGCAACCGCGTATGGTACAAAGTTTCCGGTAGCCTTCGCCTCAAATTTACCTTTCGGTGGGCGTTGCCGCAGTTTAAGAATCAATTTTGTATTTTTTAATATTTCTTTAAATGTTATATATTTATGTTTGCCTCGGCTGCGTCAGTATTAATTTGTAGAGACATGTTTCTCTCTGCAGGGAGTGGTGCGGCTAAAGTTTTTACTTCACTCCTTTAATTAATCCTTGACACGATTAAATAACACTTCACTTATATAGAGAGCTGTGAGATTATTTATTAATTACTTGCACTTTTTAAATACGTAAACTGTTTTCGTCTCCACTGAATACGTATTAAACTTCTCGAGGACGCGTCTCGCGTCCGGTTAGGAACGCTGTCTACCAGCAACTGACTTCTGAATTTGTAAATTTTGCTCCATTTCAGTTTATGATTGGTTAATACTACTCCAATATAATACTTTTATTTAACTTAAACTTTTTTCTGGTTGTTGATTGGCATTTTATAAACTGTCTCAAAAGTTACATTATTGTTTTAAGAATGACAGTAGCATTATTAAACTATTAAAATTGCCAAACATGTCATTTTAGTTTCTTGTACAGCCTTATAAATTGAAATTAGCTTCTATATATACATCGCGGTGGTTTTGCGTACAGATGTTGGCTGTTCTTCCGTGTGATCAGCACACCCACAAAGTTCCTGCTACCGGTCAAAGGGTGGATTATTTAGGGAAGGTAAACTTAGAACAAAGCTGTAATTTTTCTTTATTTATCAGAGCTATTTGGCAGAAATAAACTATTAGGCTAATCCAGAGATTACCGCGGTATCCGAATAGACATTTTCCTACTCTAGAGTTACTTTCAAGTAATTAATATCGTTCACTAGATATCCAAGAATACTTACGCTAATTTACATCGCTACAAGTCAAGTGAATTTAAGCTTAGAGGCGCCGATTTCTGAATACTGACTTCGAAATCGAAGCTGAATCGACACACACCTAATTGTTTCAGTACGTTCCGCCTACCGGTTTGGGGCATTCTCTCAACGCTGATGCGTTAATTCTTAGAAGCCCAACTCTATCTGTACTTACCTGGAATTTTCCTACTCAGTACATTGTATAGAACGCTTGTCTTGGACTTCTCTAACAGTGGATCCCAGCCTGAACCGCTAATTACTTCCCGTCTACCAAAATTTAAATATTTTCCAGTTCTAATTATTATGCAGAATATTACCCATAAGAATACATTATATAACATTTAAAGTTCTTAAATTATATGTATATTACGAAGCTGGCCGCGTCCTCGATGCGTAACCTTTAAGTCAGGGTTTCATAGCCCGGACTTGAACTGCTCTCCTGGCGTATGACTTCTTCTCTCTCCGGCTAGGTGGAGCAGTGTTGACTCTGTAAAGTCTACAGGGGGTGGTAAAGTTATGCATACATTGCGATAATAAAAACATCGGCTATGGTAAATGTTGGCTTTATTATACTACATTTAGGAACGCGAGCCACCACTCCGTCAATTATCCGCGACTGACATAGAGATGATTGTTAGTCGGCAGCATTAAGAAGTACAGTAATACTTTCCCTGCGTTCATAGCCGCGACCTAACTTACACGGCGTAGAGTTCAGCTAAGATTGAGGTTACTTGTATTTTGTGAATTTCGCCATATCTGATATTATCCCTACTCCCCATATGTCACGTGATTTTTTGTTCGGTTTTCAATCATGTAACTATCTCCTGTTTTCTTATTAGCCAGTTCGTATTCTTAACTTTTCATTTACTGGCTAAAATTTCAGCTCTGATCGCCTTTCTCTTTCCCACGGTACTAGTTACAATTAGTTTAATTTATACTATAGCACGTACCTATGTTTATGGATTTAATCCTTTTCTCGGCACAAATATCATGCTTCTTCCGCTTTGAAAATAAATGGCACTTTCCGAGACTTATTTTCCACAGACCCCTTTTAATGGCTCAGTGCACTTGTATACGTGCCGCCAGACCTTCCCTGTCCCAAGAAAGGGATAGGCCAGTGACCCGAACCTTACTTCCTCAAACAAGTTGCAATATTGTGTATGAAGGTTTTTCCTATCGAGTTACAGATTAAATAAAATATTTTACATCTTTGTTTAATCTATATACAATCAAGTCAAATACCGGGCCGAGTTGAACCGTATCAATTGTTATCATTTTCTTTATTATTGTTGTTATTATTCTGCACTGGTCTTGTTACAAATCTTTCTCACACATTATTTTTATTCAATGTTAATTACTATAGTTTAGCAATTTAGAAAAAACCCTTCGGAGGGGTATCTCACCTGGTGGTGTATTCCTCCTCTCTAACTGTCTTGGGAGGGTGTGCTTCTCCTACTATGTCTCTGAGCAGTTGCTGAAGCCTTTCGCCTATTCCGTGTTTTATTTTATTATATTTTATTCTCACAAGATAGCTTATCACTTAATCACACCACTTTTGTAACTATCCAAGTGTAGAGGCAGGACTAAAGACACAAGGGCATTGCAACAAAAATTCTGTGTTTGTAAATTGCTGTGACAGGCCACGCAACGAGCAAGGTTCAGCGGGTGTGAAACAAATGTTTGTATATAACTAGCGATAGTATTTCATATACATACGGTATTACCATGAGATCTTCCAAAATTTAATTCACACTTTTCAGGGTATTTTATAGCCCTCACCCCCACCTATCTCTTCAAGAAAAAGTTCCGCGCTGATTGATTTTAATAATACAAATTATTTCATTTGAAGCTTTACAAAGAAAACTAGCAGCTTTAATTTCTTTACAGGGAGACCAATCACATATAGTCATTTCGAAACTGAGCTCTTTAGTATACTTCTTACAGAACTGGAATAAGGATTTTAGTTTTTGAGTTATCACCATGTAAACAAGATCCTATTACATTTTTTCTACGCTATAAAATTGATGCTTGTTCCCCGCGTATCAGCACACTCTCTCTTTAAGACGTCTCATTGTATAGCTCAGTAGCTAGAGGATAAAGACAAGTAGAATGGGGCGATTTATCCCTCCTAAATACTCGTGAGTCCGTAGAGCGAGGGATTTTACTCAGTTATTATACTGTAGGATAGTCTGTCTATACTGTCTCGCATTTCATATGGCTTGCAAGACACACTCACATATTTTAGGTTGCAGATGTACTGTATCTTGACGGACAAGTGAGTGTAATAGTAATACTTGTTATCTATTTAATCACGTAGCTAACTCTGTTATACTCTGAGTTGGCAAGAGCTACACTTCTTTAATTCAAAATAATTTGTTACTTGGGTAAATCTCCTCAACACTCAACTTCGTCTCTTCAGTTCTCTTCTTAATTACTCTTTGATTATAGCTTCCCTTATAAAGTTCCTGTAAACTTAGGAGTTATCAATTTCTCATACTGATTACATTTTGTATAAACTTTGTAACTTCTACTCGTGAAGCCAAGGTGAATACTGAGGGATTCTGTTTTTCCTCCTACTCATTTAACCACTATCAATGTTCGTATAAATTACTGGCTATATGAAAAGAGATTAAGTAAAACGTGAATGTCTTATAAGCGTATTTCTTGGCTACTAGTTTTCTTCGTCACAAGTACGCAATGGTTCACAACATTTAAGTATTGGTTGGAAAGAACTTGCCTTTATTGTAAGTCCACGTGATGTTTACATCTTCATGGCTTTGTGATGATTCCTCTTTCATACTCAAATAATTCATAATTCTAAAAAGCCATTATTAACTCAACCTTATTATTATCATCCCATCGCAAACATTTTCTTGTTCATAGATTTTGGTGTGACACTCTGTTAGTTATGTAAGGATGTCACAAGAATATAATTATCTTAATAAGCAACAATATATCAACATAAAACACTGGCTCCGTAGCTGCGTGCTGTTCGAGGTGTTTCGGGTTGGATTTCCGGTTTAGCGTGGGGGGTTTTCTGTAACCAAGATTATTTCCTACCCCCCCCCCCACCAGAGTCTGGAAGTATGAATGAGTGTGTGAATGTGTGTGGATTTTATGATTAAAGTGATTTAGCAGATCTAAGGGAGAAATCGTACATAACTATCACATGGACGTAGAAAAAATTCAGTTGGACAGCTGTAAATATTTGGGTGTGTATCAAACGCTGAATGGGACTAGGTATAATTCTGCATCTAGGGAAGCGTGAAAAACCTTACATTTCATAATGAGGACACTGAAAAACGGGAGCGCCAAATGCAGAGAAATTGCCTATAAGCCTTTAGTGCATCCAGTTATGGAATATGGAGCAGCATGTTGGGATCCGTATAGAATTAATCAAATTGATTCGTTAGAAAAAGATACAGGGAAACCTACATCATTCATAAAAAGGTAAATATTTTGGGCCTACACAAAAGCGGAAGAGATTAAATGGGAGCTTTTAAAATATCGGCATAAGAGGCATTGTTGTGCACAGTATTTAAAGCTTATGCTGGTTTAAATGCGGGTGGGCATTAGTGAAACATTGGAGAACCCGACATATTATGGAAGAAACGATCATTTGATTAAAATTAAGGGAAGAAGCTACAGAACTGAGGTAAGAAAATTATCCTTTGTTAGTAGAACCATTGAAGAATGAAACGAATTGCCTGTAGCAGCCTTTCAGCGCTGTCCTCTATCAATGAAGACATTTACAAAAAATCTGAGCAGAATAAATGTTGGATAATTAATTATAAACGTTGCTTAGACGTATACTTGAAATTTTATAAACTACTTCTGAATACTAAAGGTAAACTTATTGGGTATACTGACTGGATAGGTAATTAGTGAATGTAAATGGTAAAGCAATTAATTATTTTAAAACTTTTAGCTGTTATGTTCCACTGGTAGCTACAATAATGATTGTTGATAGAAAGTTATTCACTTAGTTGTTTATTATTCATTGTATTATTATTGTTTGTGCGCTTATTTTTTGTAATATTATTTAGCATATTTAACTCTGCCACCGGGTGATACCCATTTGCACTGAATACATACATAAAAATCCAAAGACAAGGGAGTTAACACCATTGCCTAGGGAATAATATATTCCAAAGAAAAGGCCGCCGATACAACCGTGGGGTATAAATAGAGCTTAAAAAATGCATTTCTGATTATGATAACTATTCTTTCTTTCTCTACTACATACATAGGAGGTAGAAAAGGCATTGCAATCCCCCCAAAATTCGATACCGAGATTTAACTGCAAATACATATTTCGAGGCACCTTGAAACCTTTTTTAGAAAATTCATAACTCAAAAACATAACTCAAAAACGAAAAGTTGGATAAATACTAAACTTGGTATTTCGGTCCAGTATTTTTAAAAGATGTGACATGAAGATTTTAAAAATAATCCTCCCAACGCAAACTACTTTTTACATGGAACATTTTTCGATTTTTTTTTTTTTTTTGTTTTCTAAAAATGGCTCTAGCGATTTTGATTGAAATACCATTTATTAAAGATATTTAAAAGATATATAAAATATACTTTAATTTTCTGGCAATAGCTTGTAAATTCCTACTCATTCGGAACGGAATTTATATAATCTTGCATAACTAGTAAACGTAAAGTAATGGATGAAAATATACTGCACAAAGAATGTAGATCCATTTAAATCACAATTTATATCAAATAATTTTTTGTAGCGCCAGCCATTTCTGTGTCTAAGTCTACATTCTAATGAACACTTAGATTGTGTTTCCTCCCCCTTATTTGGACAACTTTAAAATACCAGTTCTTTTCATTTGCACAATTAATAACCAGAGGGTGTTTTCTTATTTAGTCCCTTTAGTATTCTATAGGTTCTATCCCAAACATTTGTGCATATTTTGTTTGCTTTTAAATGTTAGACTAAATTACAATTATGCTACTTTTTGAGGCAGTATTTTTAAAACTTAAATGATTTTAGTCTAATTATATAATATAAAATATAATAACAACCCGCCTTAAAGCAATATGTATGTAACAGTATATAAATAAAATGTATGTAGTGCGATGGTTTAGTGTTATTTTTATTTATTTATTGAGCCCCACGTTTGGGAGCCAATTTGAAGTAACATTATTTGTATATGTTTGTATTTGTTAGCCCCAGATTTGGGAGCCAATTGGCGATGGTAAATTTATAATGTTGTTTGTGTATGTGTGTTTACTCCACGCGTTGAAGCCATCTTGTGACGTGATTCATTTGTTAGGCTTGTTAGCTCCATCTGGTGTTAGCAATTTGCGGCAGTGTTAGTGTTCGTTTGAAAGAACGCTATTGTTATCTTATTTATTTTTGGTTTACTGTCCTCCGGCTAGCTATTATCTTTTTTTGGGGGTCGAGCACTTCTCTTTATACAGGTTGTGTAAACGGAAAGGAATCTTTTATCCAAATATAACACTGATGAAGAAATTTGTTTTACACTTTTATTGTCGAACACATTAACTATCACATTTACACATTGATCTTAACACTCGCCAAACTGAAACTGTTATAATAACTTCATTACTGATAATTCTTAATTCGCGTACTTCAACTTTTTGTATAATTAACTTTATAACACTTGAGATTTTTCATAACTCTGTTACGCGTAACCTGCAAATTGATATCCGAAGTGTGCCGTACAAATACTTTCGACGAACTGACGGGAATGCGACGTGTAGTGTACAAAGAATTTTGATGAACTGAGAGGGAATGCGACGTGTAGTGTACAAAGAATTTTGATGAACTGACGGACCGAATGACTTTACCTCTAACCTAGCCTCTATTTATACTCATTCACCCAGATATGCCTAAAGATTATAACTGAATTGCAATTGGCTAATAAAACGCGCCAACATTAGCGTCTATTTTTATATCCAATGAAAATTATGAATACATATGCTCTAGGGAAATGTTCCAGAATATTCTAAAAGAAAAACGCGCCAATATTACGTAACTTCCTCGTTCCCAATAATGATAAACAGCTCACCCCCTCGCTGCATTATTGCACGCTATTATTGTCAGTTTCAGTAAGGCAGTATAAACTTACTTCTCAACAATAATTACAATCAATAAACATCTCAAATCAATGTCACATAATAATGCATATTCATACTACAATCATTATTTACATTTAAGTAATTTGTGATACAAATTACTGCATCATATGCCCCACTAGAAACATAATTATAAATATTTACAACTTGTTTGGAAATTTTATAATTGGGTTTTTAGTCTCCTAAATCTTGGAACACACGCTATCACTTTCAGTTAACACTTCACACGTATTTAACACACGACATATGTTTTGTCTTTATCTTGCCACTATTTACTGGCTCTGGTTTAATGTGTTTAGACTTTAATCTGACATTACAAAAAATTTTATAGCAAATACTGTACCCTGAATTATTTAATTACTGTTACAAAATTATTTACTTTCTTATATTGTTGACAACAATTTGTGCATTTAAGAATTTTTGTAATTACTATACATATTTACCAAAAATATTCACCCTTTACATAAATATATTTACATCTCTTAAATCTAAATACAGTTCCACATTTTCTGTTTGCTACATAAGTATTTGTTTTTAATTATTTTTACCCATTTTTGTTATTTTGTACTTTATTTTAACAATACTCTTGGAATTGTATTTACGTACTTTTACTTTAATATCATATTAAGTTTCAATCTTTACATTCTTAATTTTCAAATACTGTTATAGTTACAAAAAATGTTATTTTCCTTTTTAAAAAAAATTTAATTATGTCCAAAATTTTATTTCTCCTTTCACATGACGTACATATTTATTTAACCCTCTTACGTTCCAATACATTTCTCTGCAAGTCATCTTTAACTATCCAGCATTTACTTTACATCTCATTGCTATTTACCCTGGATCAAATTGTCTTTGGCTAAACATTACTCGTAGCTGTATCCTAACCTTCAAAAATTTGTTCATGAATAACCTCTTGTATTTATATGAAATTTCATCCCATGATAACATTTGAAAACAATCTAAAGTTTCCTGAATAACACATCTTTTAACAACTGTCATTTTCAATTCTTCTACTATCTCTTTAATTTGAGAGTACTCTGACAAATCTGTACTAAACTGTACTGGACTGGAGTTTTCAATTTGAACATCTTGGTACTTGTTAATTTCAGAAATTAGCTTTTGATTATTTACAGTTAAAACTTTAACTTCTTCGTACAATTTATTTCTCTGCATTACTGACTCCTTCTGTATTTCTGATATCTCCCCTCTGAAATTAACTTGCGCCTGATTCACATCTACATTCATAACCTCTTTCATCTCTCTTATCTCACTTGAAATGCTACTCATTCTACTTCCTAACTCTGTACATTCTACATCAACATGTTCACTTTTATTATTAACCTCACTTTTTGGTTAGATATTTCCCTGCTCATGTCTACCATTTTCTTTGAAACTTCCCCTATCTCATTTGCTATCATTTCCTGATTTTCATTTCTCATTCTCATCATACTACTATCTAGCTCCATGAATTTCTTTTCAATTTCTTCCCTGTTTTGTTCTAAGCTTTTACCAATATATTCCCTTAATTCCCAATGACTCTTTTGCATATCTTCCCTGTTTTGATCTATTTTCTTTTCTAATTTCTCATTATTCTTACAAATTTCTTCCCTTAATTGATCTGTAATACTCTTACCAATATCTTCCCTCAATTTTTTCTTATTCTGATCTAAACTCCTATCAATATCTTCCCTCAATTCTTTCTTATTCTGATCTAGTTTTTGTTCTAAACTCTTACTAATATCTTCCCTTAATTTCTCATTATTCTGTTCCATACTCTGAGTTAATTTTTGTTCTAAGCTCCTACCAATATCTCTCAGCATTTCCATCATCATACTAGCATCAAAATTAACATTTCCTGCTATTCTATCCTGACTTTCTGCACTAACATTTTCTCCCTCAAATCCTACATTGTTTGAGCTATTTTCTGTAACCTGTATTGAATTACAGCTAACTGTTACATTATCCCCTTCCATTACTGTTTCTTCAATATTATTAGTAGCCATTGTTTTCTTTATCCTACCGCTCCTAAGGTACATTTAAATGTTACAATTTTGTTTTCTAAAAAAAATTACTATACTCTGACCTTTGTGATGCTGTCTGTTGCTGTTACTTTGATGTCCAGCTTCTGCCCCTCTCTCCTAGATTATATGTCGCTTCTGCGTCGTATCATGATGAATCTACGTCGTTTTGATGTTCTGTATTTGAATTCCCCTGTTGCCTTTTAATCTCGGAATTACGATGTCCAATCATCCGCGTCGTCTGTCGTTCCTATAGTTGTTTCTGGAATCTGCGTCTTGTAGTTCAGTTCACTGCTCCATTCGCTCCACGTCCTGGTTCATTTTGCTCTTTCCTGGTTATCTCACTCCTTTCCTGGTCATTCTGCCCCTTTCCTGGTCACTCTGTCCCACGTTCTGGGTGCCAATTTGCGATGGTTTAGTGTTATTTTTATTCATTTATTGAGCCCCACGTTTGGGAGCCAATTTGAAGTAACATTATTTGTATATGTTTGTATTTTTTAGCCCCACATTTGGGAGCCAATTTGCGATGGTAAATTTATAATGTTGTTTGTGTATGTGTGTTTACTTCACGCGTTGAAGCCATCTTGTGACGTGATTCATTTGTTAGGCTTGTTAGCTCCATCCGGTGTTAGCAATTTGCGGCAGTGTTAGTGTTCGTTTGAAAGAACGCTATTGTTATCTTATTTAATTTTTGGTTTACTGTCCTGCGGCTAGCTATTATCTTTTTTTAGGGGGGCGAGCACTTCTCTTTATACAGGTTGTGTAAACGGAAAGGAATCTTTTATCCAAATATAACACTGATGAAGAAATTTGTTTTACACTTTTATTGTCGAACACATTAACTATCACATTTACACATTGATCTTAACACTCGCCAAACTGAAACTGTTATAATAACTTCATTACTGATAATTCTTAATTCGCGTACTTCAACTTTTTGTATAATTAACTTTATAATACTTGAGATTTTTCATAACTCTGTTACGCGTAACCTGCAAATTGATATCCGAAGTGTGCCGTACAAATACTTTCGACGAACTGACGGGAATGCGACGTGTAGTGTACAAAGAATTTTGATGAACTGAGAGGGAATGCGACGTGTAGTGTACAAAGAATTTTGATGAACTGACGGACCGAATGACTTTACCTCTAACCTAGCCTCTATTTATACTCATTCACCCAGATATGCCTAAAGATTATAACTGAATTGCAATTGGCTAATAAAACGCGCCAACATTAGCGTCTATTTTTATATCCAATGAAAATTATGAATACATATGCTCTAGGGAAATGTTCCAGAATATTCTAAAAGAAAAACGCGCCAATATTACGTAACTTCCTCGTTCCCAATAATGATAAACAGCTCACCCCCTCGCTGCATTATTGCACGCTATTATTGTCAGTTTCAGTAAGGCAGTATAAACTTACTTCTCAACAATAATTACAATCAATAAACATCTCAAATCAATGTCACATAATAATGCATATTCATACTACAATCATTATTTACATTTAAGTAATTTGTGATACAAATTACTGCATCAGTAGTCATTGTATTAATGTTTATATTATTGTGTACATGTATAATAATGTTATGTGAATTTATTAGGTGATGCAATAATGTAGGAGCTGTGAGAATAGAGGTCGAAAGTTGCTAAGAATGAGGTAACAATGAGGTAACCTTGAGACAATAATGAACTGGAATGTTTAATAATGCTACTAGTAATTCTTGGGACAATAATGTAATACTTTAAAACTGTTTATAAATAGCCAATAAACAACTAGAAAAACCTTAAGTTAAATAAAAGTATTCTATTGGAGTAGGATTAGCCAATCAAAGACGTGAAATAGAAAAATTTACAAATTTAAGCGCTAAATGCGTCGCTAGAAGCCAACGTACCTGAGCAGCTCATTCGCTCGGTACGTATCCAGTGTGAGAAGAAATTTCATTACGGCGAGAATATTATAAAGTTTATGTGTTAAAAAATGCAAGTAATTAATAAATAATATTACAGCTTTCTATATAAGTGAAGTGTTATTTAATCGTGTGAAGGACTAATAAAAGGAGTGAAATAAAAATTATAATTTGTGTAAGCCTACATCCTTTAGCCGCATCACACCCTGTTAAGATAAACATGTTTCTACAAATTAATACTGACGCAGCCGAGGCAAACATAAATATACATAAAATTTAAAGAAACATTAAAATACAAAGCTTATTCCTAAAAATTGCTGTGAAGACCACCGGAAAGTAAAGTTGGGGCGAAGGCCACCGGAAACTTTGCACCATACGTGGGGCAGTTACTTCATCAAGTTTGGCTCCCCAACAGTGGAACTATAATACAACTCCTTCAAATTGACGCCCAAAGCGTGGTGAAAATAATGTAACAATAAAACTCCTCCTTAAAAATCATAATACTTCTTCTACAACTATGCAACGTATTAATGAATATGAATTATCATTGCAAAATAAAACTATTAATTGACACATAATATAGGAAAGTCATATTTAATTTTAAAATCTTATACTACAAATAATATGTACTGGTGTGAATGGATATGGTTTCGTTCCCCAGTATTTGCTGTCCTATTATTTCGTCGCACTGATTGTTACATTTTGACGAGGAGGTCGGTCATAACAAGCAAAGCAAAACTGTAAGTACAGCTCGGTGTTTACATGAAATGGCGACCAGGGAAACCCGCGACCCAGATTTTAGTGCTTCTAAACCCACCTAAGGGGTTTTCAACATATGCTTGGGCAGGATTTGCACGCATGGCTAAATTTACATCTGCACATGCCCCAAGCACCGTTTCCATATCCTCCTTGCACCGGCTCTCCAACTCCCAGGGGAAAAGGAACGAAAAAGATATTCTAAAGCCGTTTACGCCAACACATAATACAAACCTTGTTCTGTATAGTGCAGAATACTGTTATTCTTTGCTTGAGGCTTTCTGAGACACATTTACATGCACTGTTGTTTTAAAGAACTGACTACAGACAGCTTAACGTGTTTATAATAGCTGTTCTGCGTTTATCATTACGGACTGGTGAGAATTAGTATCAACTTAAACATTCTAAACTGGGCGTGGTAAATTTTTATAAAAGCATGGTCCATCACAAGTATACAAAAATCTGATGTGTTACACTCACATGATTTCTCTACTCTTGTACAAAATATTTTTACAAACGCTTATTCTCCATATGATTCATGTTAATCGAGATATCGATATGTTAATCTTATTGCTAATTTTCTTGTGGATGCAAAGGGAATTGCTAGGCTTTAAGCAATAGTCAAATATTTTAAGAGCTGGTTGTATGTGGAGTATTCCATTCTATTTGCATTACCAGGACAAAAAAAAATCTGATGTGTTACACTCACATGACTTTCTCTACTCTTGTACAATCTATTTTTACAAACGCCTATTCTCCATATGCTTTATGTTAATCGAGATATCGAGATGTCAATCTTATTGCTAATTTTCTTGTAGATGCAAGGGGAATATGGTAGCTTTTAAGCGATGGTCAAATATTTTATCGCTGGTTGCTATGCGGCGCATTCCATTCTCTTTGCAAGTCCAGGACATAAAAAAATGAATAACGAATTTGAGAAAAAGTATAAGTATTGGAAAATTTAAGGGAATAACAAGCAATATTTCGAAAACGGTTCACTCAACAAAAGAAATGTATATGACATAAGTTGTGTATTTTAACGAGATCTACATTTTTTGTGTAGTAAACTTTTGTCTATCTCTTATGGTTTACCAGTTATGCAAAAGTCGTTCACAATGAAGAATACTTTTGGAGACATTCCCAGAAAATTCGAGATATACATTTTATTTCTCATGACATTATCTTAAACATATGATATTTTGATCAAAATCGTTCGAGCCATTTTTGAGAAAATTAAAATGTTCGAAAAATGTTCCATGTAAAGGGTAGTCTGGGGTGGGAGGATCTTCTTGAAAACCTTCGTGTCGCATCTCTGGAAGATACTGAACCTAAATACCAAGTTTGGTGTTTATCCGACTGTTCGTTTTTGAGTTATGCTGTTCACAGACACACACACACACACACAGACACACACACACGGACATGTTTCCAAAAATGCTTTTTTTGGATTCAGGAGGTCTCAAAACATGTATTTCCGGTGAAATCTCGGTATCGAATTTTTGGGTGGAATGCAATACTTCCCCTACTTACTATACGTAGTAGAGAAAGTAAAAATCAATAACGAATTCCCATTTGAGAAAAAGTATAAGTATTGGAAAATTTAAGGGAGTAACAAGCTATATCTTGAAAATGGTTCACTCAAAAAAAATGTGTATGACACAAATTGTGTATTTTAATGCGATCTACATTTTTTGTGTAGTAAAACATTGTCTATCTTTATGGTTTACCAGTTATGCAAAAGTCGTTCACAATGAAGAATACTTTTGGATACACTCCCAGAAAATTCGAGATATACAATTCATTTGACATAAAAATGTCTTAGACGTATGGTATTTTATTAAAAATTGTTAAAGACGTTTTTGAGAAAATTAAAATTTTCGAAAAATGTTGCATGTAAAGGGTAATCTGGGGTGGGGAATTTTCTTGAAAACCTTCATGTCACATCTCTAGAAGATACTGAGCCTAAATACCAAGTTTGGTGTTTATCCGACTGTTAGTTTCTGTGTTATGCTGTTCACAGTCAGACACACACACACACACACACACACACACACACACACACACACAGACATACACACGGATATGTTTCCAAAAATGCTTTATATGCATTCAGTGCACCTCAAAACATGTATTTCCTGTGAAATCTCGGTATCGAATTTTTGGGTGGAATGCAATACTTCCCCTACTTACTATACGTAGTAGAGAAAGTAAAAATGCGCTATAGAACTGTATAACAAGAAGAGCGTTGGAGAAATCAAAGGTACTGAATGGCCTTTCCTTTGGAATGTATTATTTCCTGTAGGCAATGGTATTAACTCGCTTGTCTTTGGGTTTTTATGTATGTATTCACTGCAAATGGGTATCACTCGGTGGTAGAGTTAAATATGCTAAATAATATTACAAAAAATAAGCGCACAAACAATAATAATACAACAAATAATAAATGAGCACGGTTTCTTTCTTCTTCCATTTTCTTCTTCATCTTCTTCTTATTAATATTATTATTCACTATCTTCGTACTCTTCTTTACTATATATTGAAATAAAATGTTGCAAAGGATTCAACATAATCATATTATTTATTTAGTATAAGCAGTCTAATGGTGCTGTAATATTGCAAGCGAAGAATGATAAACATGTCGAAATTAATATCGATACATTCGGAAATCATACTCCGATTATGCCATTTAGTTGCATTCCCCTACTGCTTCTCCTCTCCATTTTTGCTTGTTCGACCACGTACCTAATAAATAGAGGAGATATTGCATTCTACCGCAATAATAAAAAGCGTAAATAATAAGACCTAAGATAATTTTAAATAATAAAGTGTTAGCACAAGTTGAAAGTTTTAACTATCTGGACTGTAATATAACATACAAAGCAAATAACGAAGAAATAAACGATAAAGTGAGTAATTTCCAATACATTTGTGGAGTAATAGCAAAGACTTTGAAAAGAAAAACCTCGTAGAGAAACAAAATTAAAGTACTACAAGACAATGGCAGTTCCTGTTTTTGTGTATGATTCGAAGACATGGCTATAAAAAAGAGGGATTGGAATAAAATTCAAGCTGCAGAGATGAAATATCTCCGAACTGTAAAAGTGTGTGCAACGTAAGACCTAATTATAAATGAGGACATAAGAGAAGAATTAAATATATTTTCGCTAAATGACAAAACATTAACAAACAAATAAAAATGGAGAAATCAAGTAAAAAGAACGAATAATACCCGCATTATATTTTAAAGATATATGTACAAATCACCAGGTTATAGAAACATGGGAAGACCGATCATTGAGGCGATGGAGGGAAGTATGAGGCCAGAATGGGAGGCATCTCCTAAACCGTAAAGTATAGATAATGATGATCATGATTGATGATCTACACAATATAACCATATTTACATAATACAATTCAAAGTCTGGGAATTTATTTGTTTGCAGTGCGTATAAATCAACGCTGCGGTACCATCTTTAAATAATTTTCCATGGTTATTCTTTGGCACAAAGCTAACCTTGGAATTTTATATTCCCCTCTGTCACTCTTTTAACTATGTGTTATATGGGTTGTCTATAAAAGTGAATAGTCTACTATCTTATTATTATTACTATTATTCGCTATCATTTTCCCTTTTTTACTATATATTAAAATAAAGAATCACAAAGGATTCATCATAATCATATTATCATTTAGTGTAAACAGATTGAATGGTACTCTAATATTGCAAGTGTAAGAATAATAAATATGTCGAAATTAATATCGATATATTCGGAAATCATACACCAATAATTGAGTTGGATTCCCCATCTCCTTCCCCTTTCTATTTTTACTTTCTCAACCACGTACTTAATAGGTAGGGGAGGTGTTATATTCCACCCAATAATTCGATTTCGAAATTTCATAGAAAATACATGCTTGGAGGCCCCCTGAATTAATATGTTAGAAATAGATCCCTGTGTATGAGTGTAAACAGCTTCTTCTTGTTCTTCTTCTGCACTCCAGGGATTTAAGCAGCGCTGCCTGTTTAGGCTTCAGAACATGTCTGGCCATGTTTTCTTGATCTTCCAGGATATTTTCTTACTTTAGGCGTATAATATACACTTTTCTTGGGTTCCTCTCTTTCGACATTCTGTCAGCATGCTCTTTACATTCATTTCTATAATTTATATTTTTTTCTTCTAAAGAATTTATTTGTAACTCTTACCTTTCTTTTGCATTTGATATTTTATCCAAAAGGGTACATCGTCTACCGTTCTCAGGAATCTCATCTTATTTTTGTCAGCTTCCGCCAACGTCCATGTTTCGGATCCATAAAGAAAAGTAGGCATTTTCATTAGCTTGTACGACTTCATTCGTGTTTCTTTTCCGGTTTTAGTTTTTACTTTCTATACCACGTACATGGCAGGCAGAGAAGTATTGCATTGCACCCAAAAATTCGATACCGATATTTCACCGGAAATATATGTTTGCAGCTCCCTGAATACAAAACGCGGTTTAGAAAAAGGTGTGTGTGTGTGTGAACAGATAATTAAAAAATGAAAAGTGAAATAAATAGTAAACTTGGTGGTTACCCATTACATGGAAGATTTTTCGAAATGTTTGTTTTTCTAAAAATGGCTATAACGGCTTTTGATTATAATTCCATACATTAAAGGTATTTATATCACAAAAAGTCTATATTTTAAATTTTTGGGAATAGCCTGTGAAATCCACTTTATTTGGAAGAAAGTTTATACATTTTGTATAATTGGTAAACGTTAAGTGATAGATAAAAGCGTACTACACAAAAAATGTAGATATCTTTAAAACACACAATTTATTTCAAATACCTTTTTTTTTACATAAACCGTTTCTCAAACATTCGTTATTAAACGTTCGAATTGTTTATTTATTGGTCTTAAAAGTCCTGTCAACATTCAGTTGTTTCTCGTGATTGCATGGAAATGTATGCAATTTTAAGGCTAGCATTAAGCATCCAGTTCTTAAAACTTTTACTATCGCTGTTCCCTTTGTATGTATAAGTGTAATGAAACTATTTCCGGAAAGTTTTATCTCGATTAAAATGAAGAAGATAGAAAAATAAACTTTCGTAAGAATAATTTGTATATCCACTAAGCGGTAGAGCGTACAGAAAGTCATTTGAAAGTAATACACCAGGTTTTTAAACCTATTTATTGTATAACATATTTTTCGAAACATGGGTAATTCATTCTTAAAACCATTTTAATATTTATAGCCGACATAATTATGTTCTTAAGTATTTAAAAACCATGATCTGCTCTAATGTACTAAAATTAAATACAGTTTTGGTTCTGGCACATTTTCCTTATTTGCTAAACCTCGAACATTCCATTTCCCAAGAGCAGGATGTCCCATATTCCAAAATGTTTATCCTTTTTCTTGCCAAATCGTCTAGGTTGTCCAGCAGGCACATTTACATGAACTTTTTAGTAAGAATCGTGCTTGATAGAGTTATAAACCCTATGCAAGCACTGTCTGGTATTGGGGTTGTCACCTTACTGACTCCAGACTTGCAGCATTTTTAATTGAGGTTTTCTCTCCTGGAGAAGCTGCCTTCACTGACTTATCGAACATCCTCTGTCCGTCTTCAGTCTCCGCCCCGGAAAGGGCTATCCATATTTAAAACCCCTAGAGAGAGGGTGTTCCAGTATTTTAAATCCCCCAGGAAGTGGGCTCCTTGTAGGTCCACGAGTCATTATTTGTACCATCTATTCGGACCACACCCAACGGCCGCAAGGTTCCCCAGCATAACCCAAAAACAAAATGTCGGATAAGTATCCAGGTCAGGAAAATTCCCAAGCCATTTAAGACTTTACAAAAAAAAATTAATTTTCATTTTCTCAAAAAGGGGTCTAACGATTCTGATTAAGTTAATATACGTTTAAAGTATTTGCATGAAAAATGAAATGTATATCTTGAATTTCCGTGAATAACTTATGAAGCTCTCTCCATGCTAAATGACTTTTTATAGCTTATAATCTATAAGAGATAGACTAAGTCTTACTCCACAAAAATATTTAGATCCTGAAAGGGGATATACTATACATATATATGAATTGTACAGTAAGAATATAATTCACCAAGAAACATGTTAAAATATTCAACATCCAACACTTGTACAGAGCAAATTGTAAGAAACGGGCGAGTTAGCAAAATTCCAGGAAAAACATAATTCTAAGTAGAGCACACCTTTCACCAAGCCAACGTGCAGGGAACCGGTAACTGTCAGGAGAAATAGAAAGAGACGGATAGAGAAAATAAAGAGACGGAAATATGGAACCTGCTTCACAACGCGCCAGGGTGGCGCGCAAGCGCACGAATTTGGAGTAACATATTTTCATACATGTTAAGGTAACGCGGTCTGAGGACCAATTAGAAACGTCGTTACATTCTTAAACGCAGAGGTGAGCGTCACTAGGCTCGGGTATATAGGGGCAAACAAGGCCCCAGAGCCCACTCTCTCTTCTCTTCTAGAATTTCATCGGTACGAAGTGTTACGCTCTTAGCGAAAGATGCACGTGTGTGCAAACGGGTGGGAGTACGTGTGCAGATAGTTAGGCTCCTAACTTATTTAAAGCGGTGGAATTGGAATAATGGGAAAGCTAGCCACCCATAAATAGCTAAATTGTTAATAAACTACACTTAGTAAGGGAAATGAAGTATATTTTTTTTAACTGCCTCACCCACAAAACCCTGAGAACCAAGAGTTATACATATAGGGAAAAGCTAGGAATGGAAAATCAACACCCGATGAGCATCCGAGGAACAACATGGTAGCAGATAGCATCAATCCAAGGACCGACGATTTCCCGCTACAATCCTGTGAAAACACAATTTATGCCAGATAAATGTTTAAGCTGCGTTACCTTTTACAGACGTTCTTAGTTATTGCTTCGAGGTTTAAATAAATATAATTTTACTTGCTCTATTACTTAACTATGGTAAGTAAAGGGAGTATTACACTCCAGTTAAAATGTTGATATCAGGATTTTACAAGAAATATATGCTTTGAGTCCCTCTGAATCCAAACAACATAGGAAAAGTGATCCAGTGTGTGTATGTATGTGACAAGCGTAAATCAAAAACAAAATATCGATAAACACGAAACTTAGTATTATCACAAGCATAGGGTTATGACTGGGGAACATAGCTAGGAAGGTCAGATGGAAGAGACTACTCTCTTAGATACCTGAATTACTGTATTTATTAAGCCAACCAAACTAGGCATTTATAAGATTTTCTCCTGATGAAAGACCGACCTTTTGAAGAAGCACCTTACAGAATGCTTAGTGTTGAACACCAGTGCTGAGTTCGATTCAACTACTCTGAACATGTACGAATAATATAGTTAAGCAATATTAATAAATCTGAGTTTACCCCACATGGGACTTACCTTAGGTGAGAGGTGGCATTGTGGAGTCTACAGGCCGAGCGTCATGTACAACTAACTGATCCCCTGGACGAGACCAGAACAGCCCATCACAGGCAACATCCAAGGCCTTTTATATAAGCTATGGCTGATTAGAGGGTTCTCTGCAATGTGCTTTAGGCTTTACCAAATATGGTGTGCCACCGCTCTACCTTTGAATTGTAACAGTCAATAGTAACAAAGTATTTCAGTTGTTCTAAAACATTCTAGTGACGCATAACAGCTCAGAGTGCAGCTTAATGCTGTAAACGTTTGCATGTAGCCCTAAGAAAGCTGAACGTGATGGTAAAATTCATTGGGATTGTCATAGGAACTGGTTAACCCTTAAGTTCCTATTTCATACTGCGAGTTGCTACATTTCATAACGTAAGAAATAATTTATAACATAACGTTCCCTGAAATTACAAGATTTGTATAACTCTTAAATAAATGTCCATAATGTACCATAATCTATTGCACCTTTCATCAGTACACGTGACAGCATTTAAGTTTAGCATCTTCTTCCAAGGATGCGACGCTGGAATTTTCCATAAAATCCTACACCCCAAACTATTCTTTGATGGAAAAGATTTCGTTTAAGTTTGCTTTTCTGAAAAATCGATCCAAGGTTTTGTCAATGTAACATATACTTAAGACTTAACGACTAATAATATTGAATTTTCCAGGAAGACCTGTGAAGTCCTTTTCATACGAAAGGAATGTATATTTTCTATAAGGATAAAATCCTAAAATAGACAAAAGCGTACTTCAAAAAAAAAATTATACACCGAAACTTTAGTGCTTAGTGCTTTATTTTAATGTATTTTTTCATTTATTGCTAGTGTGTTGTTATTTTGAACTGTTCTTTGATTATTAAAATAGGGCTTAATAATGCATTGATATACGGTTTACCATTGTTCTGTGGGTAGGACGTAAGACGTAGAACTAGGAGCGAAGAGGAACTTAGCACCTTGATTTTTTGTGTCTATGCCCTAATGGGGAGCCCCCAGGAGGGAGTGGTGAGGTTAGAGGAGTACAGACGTCTGAATCAGGATACACAATGGAGCAGAGGGCAGGGTTCCTACGTTACCACCTTGAAACTCCCCAGTGGCAGTTGGTACAACTAGCTCCCTTACCCCTGCATGCTTGCACATCCCACTTGGGGAAGGGTAATCCGAGGGACGTAATGTTACAGAGAGCATCCTTTTGCCCTGCCAATAACGCCGAGACTCCCTCCGACACTTGCAACCCTGAAATAACCAAGCAGATGAAAGGTGAAGTGAGATGGAGGGGAAAGAAATTCGGGGGATGTAATTAACCTTCCCAACATTTTCCTAGTTCCCCAGGGAAACCCGAAAAAAACCCACGGATCAGGAAGTTCGGCCGCTGTGGGTTGTTCATATTTAGTATGCCATAACTGAATATGTTTTACTTTTTTCCTGCAATGTGTTCTCTTGTAGTGGTAGGTAGATTCCCCGTCGGAGGGGTTCCGATCCGTTCAACTGCCGGTCCTAGCGCTGCGAATCCCTAGCACTTGTGGTACTTCTGACATTACTAGAGTACGCCGAGACCTACCGTAAAGGAGTTGTTCGAATGGGTTGGACTCGGCAGGGAGGTGGTTCCCAAACCAATGGGAGATTGGGTATAGCTGGCTGGTTTTCCGCCCAGGTGGGTTTGTGAGACGCCTAGAGTGACCGTGAATGACAGCTGGTAGACAGTAGTTTAGATACTGTTGGCCCCACCGAGGTTCTTCGGTAGTCTTCCTTGATGGTTTTCCCTATTGAGCATATGCACAATAGGGCATATGCACTTTCGTCCTTGTGTGGCAGGCGAGGAGCTGAGGTAGGTGTCCTGCCCTGATTTCGGCCACACAGGGGAGTCAGAGTATGAGAGATGCTGCCTTAATGAAAAAGCCCTACGAGCTTATCTCCTGGGGTCCGAGGGTGAGGGCTGAGTAGTCAGGCCAGATTCCGTGGTTCTTATTGTAGTGGTATGTATTTTTTTCTGGTTTCCTTCTATTTCTTGTCGTTTTTTATTTATTTAGGTATTTATTTTTAATCTTACTTATTATTCTGTGTGTTAGAACAACAAGATTGATAAGGATATATGTATGTGTATAATTATTTAACAAATACACAAATTCGTTCATTATTAAAATTAATGCATTTTGTTTTTTTAAATACATGGAAAAGCTTGTTTTCCGTGCAGCGGTTGAATGAAGAAGAGGATTGCTATGCCCATCAACCATTTCGACTACCAAAATAACTACGACACATTTAATGATTTCACGTTGCTTCAATCAGGCTATCGCTTGAAATAGATGAAGCGCGATGTGCAAATTGTGAGAATATCGAAATTGAAGTAGAGAATGGGGTGTTTCGAAGCAGAATTGAGGTTGAACACAGCAGCTTCCAATTTCCTATAAAGAGTAACAAGGCCAAGGAAGAAGACTTGGAATAGTGAACAAAAAGGGATTATTGGGAAAAACAGAGAGGGAAGAAGAGAGACGGGCAAATGGAATTAAAATCCGGGGCGAGAGAGGAAAGGAAGGTGACAGTGAAACAAACGTGGACCTCATATCTCGCTCGCAAGAGAAGCGTTGCGCTTGCTTGTTTCACTTGATACCGACATCTATCCCTTCCAAATGACTGCAAAGGCTTTAGAAATGCTTTATATACAAGCCATCCATTCTGCAGCCGCAGAATCTGTACCGCAGAGATTAGCGCCTTTGCATTGATTTCCAGAACTGCTTTCCTGCCCGTTCGTTAATTCTGCCGCGCTCTACCCATCTACTTTCCCATTAAATTTCACGGAGCAGTGGATACAGGAATAACGGGATGCAATCAGCGTAATCGTTTCCTACGATGGATGGTGCGAAAGTGGGTCTGCTAACTTATAATTATTATCATTATGGTTTACCAGCTGAATTATCTAGCATTGCAAATTATCATGTTCTGGCTTCAGTTCTCAGAGGATATTGGTTTCCAAGTTCGAGCATTGATAGATTCCTTTTAGCTTAGCAGTTCTTTTATTCAGCCAAGCAAATGCAATATGAGTAAATTTAAACTGAGATAGTCTTAATATAGTGAAACATGTACAAGACGGAAGCAGCATGATCCTAATTTTTCTCCCTTGTAATGGCTTCCGTATAATTTAATGTTTTTCGTATTTTTCCCCTAGGTATACCCAAGCTTTAAGGTTAACCACAAACACCATGCCAATAGCTTCAATGTTATGCATTTCATTAAAATGGCACTCACCAAATTATTTAGCTTTATATTCACTGCATAATTAATTCTTATTACTTTCTATACCACATACATAATAGATAGTGAGGCAGTATTTTTAACACTTAAATGATTTCAGTTTAATTATATAATACATAAATTCAACAACGCCTTAAAGCAATATGTGTATGTAACAATATATAAAAAGTGTATATTGCAGTCATTGTTTAAATTATTGTATACATGTTCAATAATGCTATATGGATGTATTACGTAATTTAATAATGTAGGAGCTGTGAGAATAATAGGTTAAATTGCGAACAATAAGGTAACAATGAGGTAGCCTTGAGGCAATAATGAATTAGAAGGTTTAATAATGCTACTAGTCATTCTTGGAGCAACAATAATGTAATTTTTGTGACAGTTTATAAAATAGCCAATCAACAACCAGAAAAATTGATAGTTAAATGAAGGTATTCTATTGGACTAGGATTAGCGAATCAGAAACTGAAATATAGCAAAATTTTCAAATTCAGGGTTCAGTTGCTTGTAGACAGTGCTCATAACTGGACGCGTTGCTTGTAGACAGTGTTTCTAACCGGATGCTAGATGCGTCCTCGAGAAATTTAATACGTATTTTGTGCGAGACAAAAATATTTTACGTGTGAAAATGTGAAAGTAATTAAATAAACAAATCTCACAGCTCTCTCTCTCTCTCTCTCTCTCTCTCTATATATATATATATATATATATATATATATATATATCAGTGAAGTGCTATTTAAATCGTGTCAAGCATTAATAAAAGGAGTGAAGTAAAATTATAATCTGTGTAAGCCTACATTTTTCAGTCGCACCACTCCCTGCTAAGACATTCATGTCTCTAAAAATAAATACTGACGCTGCCGAGGCAAACATAAATATATAATATTTAAAGAAACAGTCAAAATTACAAAGTTAATAGTTTTTAAACATTTGGGGTAAAGACGACCGGAAAGTACATGGGCGAAGGCTACCGGAAACTTTTCACCATACGTGCGGTTGCAACTACTTCAATTTCGGCTCCCCAACAGTCGAAATAAAATACAACTCCTCCTAAAATTCAATAGAGAAGGCGTTGTATCCCAACCAAATATTTTATAGGGGGATTTCACCGGAAATACGTTTTTTGAGACCCCCCGAATTAGGAACGCATATTTAGACAAATTTCTGTGTATGTGTGTATGTATCTGTGAATGGCATAACTCATAACTAAATTTCGGATAAATTTCAAATTCGGTATTTAATGCGACACGACGATTTTCAACAAAATACCCCACCCCAAACTACCCTCGTATATTGAATATTTTCGATTTTTTTAAATTTTCTGACAGTTGACTCTAACGATTTGATTGAAATAAACATATATCAAAAACAAATAAACCGTTTATCTTGAATTTTCTGAAAATATTCGGAAGGATGTTTACATCATCTTGCATAACTGGTAAACGTTACACGATAGACGAAATCGCGCTACACAAAAATGTGGTTCTTCATAAACTACTCAATATTTTTCAAGTAACCTTTTCATGGCGTCAGCCATGTCCGAGATATTCGTTATTAATGGTTCGAATTGTTCAATTAATTTTTTCAAGTCCCGTCGACTTTCAATGGAATTTTAAGGTCAGCATATAGCCGCAGTTCTTACACTTTTGACTGGCAATATTCCGTTTGTATATCCAACGAAATATATAATGTAACCATCTCCGCAAAGGTTTGTCTCGATTAAAATGAAGTACATGAAAAATAAGTCTTCATAAGAATAGTTTTTATACCCTTTAATAAAGATAGAGCGTAGTGAAGGTCATGTCAATGTACATATAATTTTCACTTTATCCTTTAAAGCGTCACATTTTTACGCGACATCCTATATCACAAAGTGCACAGCTTTTCTTAGAAAATACCGTAACAATACACAGACAATAATGAAGGAAAAACGTACATTTACAACTGTAATCCCTTTCTTTTGTCCTTGACGCGATCTCCGCTCAGATGTATACGTTTACAAAGAAATTTAATTTAACTTAATGACCTGCGTTTGCAGTTTCCTCGGAAGTGTAGTATTTATCAAAATAAAATGCATAATATATTGGCAGTTTCCTCGGCAGTACAGCATATCCCAAAACAAATAGGTTTTAATAATGCATATTTTCGATTTATCAGTTGCAGACGGTTTCAGTTTCCGTATTATTCAGGAAAAACTCCATTGGCTGCCCACTTTGACCATGATGTTTTCTGTCGTTTTCCTCTGGTCGCCTAGGCGGGTGTAGTGTATTCTACCACGATTTTTCCTTTCTCTCATTTCCTATCATTTCATCTCACTCCCTTTCATCTTTCAGAAGGTGTCTTCGGGTTCCGTATGCGGATAATGTCAGTCAGATGGCATAATTGTTGCGCTTTGTAAAGGATTTCTCCCTGTAAAACGCCAGGATGCGCTGGCCCGCTCGCTAGGTTCGCTTCGTCGCCCCCTCGCGGGATCCTTTGCCTCTGATGGTGCCGGTGGGTGTTTCAACTTGGAAATATTAGCAACTTCCGTGCATTTATGCGGTCCTGCGATCACCTTTGGGCTCCTTCATTTCATCCCTGCCTCCCGGGGGTGTAGTCACAATAGATGTAGTTGGTCGAAACTTTTTTTCCAAAATAGACAAGGTTATGGATTATTCGCTGTCCGATTTCGGGAGATTTCATGTATATATAATGATTATTAACATATTAAATCGTTATAACTCAAATTATTATTTTGGATAAAGGATCCAAAATCGTACCTCTTAGCGACCAATATGTATCTTTATATACGCAATGAGAAGTGACTGGACAGATAGTATGCAATACATATGTGAGATTCGATGTTGTATTATCATGTAGTATTTAAATGATGTATCAATAAAAAACAGTTTCTAATGAACACCATTGTCTTCTCAATTTCCGGTAAGTTTTTATGATTTGGGAGGCCTAGATACAATGACACAATGCGGCGAGTTGTTCGAAAATGGGCGATAATAGAGATTCAATAATTCAAGAAGAATTTGAAGTTGGAGACGTAGATTATGAATACGCAGGTATTGAAGAGGCATGGAAAATTGGGTGAGCATCATTGATTCCTGAAAAACCATGAAATTTTCATTCACCTTTAATTACAGTTACTTACTTTTCAACAGTATGTGAAATAACATAGATTATTCTGTTCGAAACGTGTCATTTACTGTAATGCGTTTTTGCTGATTTGAAAATATTTAAATTAATGTTTCAAGTCTATTTTTAAATTAATGTTTCAAGTCTATTTTACCTTCCGCCTTTGGGTATTTTGTGTATTATTATAGCCACCTAATCGTATGTTGATAGATATGGGTTTCCTTCTGTGTAAATATCATCGGGAAGATGTAGAAAACACACATGTGCAAAAATCGTTTCGTAAGGATCTTTAAAATAACTGGAAATGCACATGACATATTTGTTGTTATTAATGCTATTAATAAACTTTATTACATAAATTATGGTTTTATTTTGAATAACGAATGCTCATCTACTTAATATATATGTAAATCTAAACAATTAAGGAATATATCATAACTTGACAGTCAATTGAAGACCATGAATGTGGACACGTATAACGAGGTTGCTGTACCTGGCAGCATGCTCTATTATCTTCTGGATTTCAAAGTACCTCTCACAAGAACTCAAGCCAATTATTCTAGAGCACCCTACTAACAAATTATTTTGAGGGAAACTTTCTCTGTTTCCAACGAATGAAAAAACGTAGAGGAATTTCATCCTGAAGACTTGAGAAAGATTTATGTTCAATAGCATCACTTCCTCAAATGAAAAGTGGGTCAACTTAACTTTCTACGAATTTAAAGTACATTATTTTCCAGTCAGGTTTGTAATTTCATTCCCTTCAGTAACGATCTCATTTTCTAGGCAGAAATAGAGAGGGAGTTTATCAGATAATTAAATCCTTAAAGCATCATTTCGTATTAACGTTCCTACTTGAAGGGTTCTTCCTTGTTCCATAGAATAAATATCAAGCGTTTATGTCCCTGAGCTCATTTACTCATATATTGCACATTCTCGGTTATTGCTGGAAATGATCTGCCCAACTAAACGACATTGATCGCCAACAAAACAGTCTCATGTTTAAGGCTGTTGAAAATTTCTTCATCATCAAATTTATTAATACGTGACTTATTTCCTTCTTGGAAGCATACATGCTATTTATACTGCTTTTTAAGAGTTCCTGCCTTTTTATCAAAGATGGTAGTTGCTTTGCAATATTTTTCCAAATCAATATTTCGCATTTGCTCAGTTATATAGCATTGCAGACCTTGGAACACTATGCTCCTTAATTTGTTTTTTGCTATTCCTATATTCTGTTACTGTTCTTGCTTTTATAAGGCTAAAGGCATATTGTGTTTGCCAAAAAAATTTCAGTATCAGCATTAATCATACTTCAGATACCTCTTTTGTCCTCAGTCATTTAATTTACTACCTAATTTTATTATTTCGTATGCTTATATTTTGTGAAGGATAGCAAAGTGGAGACCATTTTCTTTCTTATTTTTCTTTCTTTCGTTCTTTCTTTCTTTCTTTCTTCGTTTTCAGCGAATTCCAAAGTCACTTCGAAGTCGATTAGTTGTGTCAATTCTAATTAGCCCCTAGAAAAAACAGCATGCTTCATCACGCATTCATCATTCCTGACATCATTCCCTCAGTGGTTGTTTCTTTATTCTAGAAATCTAGAGCGTAGTTCTTCTTTAACGCAGTTCTTACCCTCCTCTTTGTAGGACTTACACCCCTAAGGACTTACAAGCCAATGGCTTAGGTCAGTAGCCTGTCGAGGAGAAAGCAAACTCTGGATCATAACATATCCAGGATGGATGATCAGCCCAATGTCTTGGTTCAGCAGTCTGTCGAGGAGAAAGAGAACTCTGGATCATAATATATCCAGGATGGATGATCAGCCCAATACTTTGGAGTAGAGCCTATCGAGGAGAAAGCAAACTCTTTTACACAGCACATCCAGGATGGATGATCACCCCGATACTTTGGAGTAGTAGCCGTCGAGGAGAAAGCAAACTCTGGATCACAGCACATCCAGGATGGATGATCAGCCCGATACTTTGGAGTAGTAGCCTGTCGAGGAAAAAGCAAACTCTGGATCACAGCACATCCAGGATGGATGATCAGCCCGATACTTTGGAGTAGTAGCCTGTCGAAGAAAAAGCAAACTCTGGTACACAGCACATCCAGGATGGGTGACCAGTCCAGTGCCTGGTATGGCAGTGAAAAAGGAAACGAAATGTAGTGATGAAAGAGATGATAGGAAAATTTGCGGATCGAATTATTCAACCCAGCATTCGTCAAGCGACTGAGGAATAGATAGTTTTCAGATATGTGATTAATGACGGATGGAACGTATTATTGTTGTTGTTATTATTACACTGTAACGTATTATGGAATATTACATTATTATTCATGTTATAAAGTTATAATACTAAACGAAGTATGCAATTTATAATACACAAACCGTATTTCGGTTATATCCATGCAACGATGAAAGCTAAATGTTAGTACAACAAATACACGTTCCTAGTACGCAGTGACAGCTATACCAGAATGCTTTTAAATGAAATAACTGAAAGAGAAGCAAATAGTCCTACATAATACAATGATAAAAGTAGAGATAGTTTACCAACTGTAATGTTGCCTATTTGAACAAAGTGCACAATAATTCGGTATCGCTGTATCTAACCTTTAAGTTGTAGTAATTCGCAATAATAAAAAATAACCACCCAAACTATTAGATCTTCTCCCACCTTTAAAACTGTTAATAAACAGATAATTATGCTGTTTTATATTTCTACTTGAGTTGCTTATCTATTTAAACTAATCCCAATGCATTCTTAACACTTTGTTTGTATAGTGCAGTTCTATTAAATAAAATAAAAGTAAAACTGTACCTCACTAACTAAATTTATGCTCCATTAGATCATCCATTATAGTCTTTATCAGTGAGTGAGTTAATTATTGTTATTAAGTTATTCACGTAGGTTATCTTGAGAGTGCAGTTTGGAGAATTCCTGGTTACGGATTTCAAACATTAAGGACAACAGTATGGAACTAATATAAACGCTAATACTGGCATTGAAATACCAAGTAGTACGCCAGATTTTGACATAAAATTCTTCTAATTTTTCTGCGTTTATTTAGGTTATTACTACACACACATTCAAATATGGCTTTTTGTGTTTGGGAAATCCATTTAAAAGAGTAGGTTCCTTTTCAGCTACCAAAAATTCCTTATTTGTACTCTATGTTGGGATTCCTCTAGTATGATCACTAGTGAATAACCTTTTGGCTTTCCCGGTGTACTGTTACACAAATAATATCTGTCAACTGGGACGAAAGTGCTTTAAACAAAATTATCTGTCAACTCTCTTGGAATGAAAGTGCTTTAAACGAACTTCTTCGTATAATTTGACAGCATGCTTTGTTTAAACAAAGAGTTTGAACGCCCCCTGTATAATTTAAATACGCCTTTGTTAATGCATCATGAGCCTAGTTTAAAATGCTCCAGGTAGAGAAAATATTGCACTACATAAAAAATGGTATAAAGTGCCATGTTTCGAGGTCACCTGAATCCAGAAAGGAATTTTTAGAAAGGGTGTATGTGGGAGGGACATCACAGAACAAATCAAAAACAAAATGTTGGATGAATACCAAGGATGGGATAGGACTAGGTACGGAGAGGGACTTAGCACTCCGACCTATGCGGATCTTTTGTGCCCATGCCCCTGAAGGCGTGCCCGCGGGAGGGAGGGTTGAGGTGAGAGGAGACAGAAGCAGGCCGGACCAACAGGCACATCAGACAGAGGGAAAGGTGCATATCATTTACAAGTTTGAACTCCCTGGTGCTGACTGGTACAGCGGGCCCCCTCCCCCCTTAGGCTTACACATCTCTTGGGCTTCCGATACCCGGAGGTCGCACGCAGTCCGGAGAATGAAGGATTCTTTAGAGCATCTTTTTTCCTGCCATGCACACGCCGAGACCTCCAGCCGATACTAGCAGCCCTGAAAGAGACTAAGCAGAGAAGGGCGAAGTGAAATGAGAACGGAGAGGAAATGGAGGGACAGGAAATTTGAGGGATGTAATGATCCTTCCCAGCTTCGCCTGGCAAACCGGGGAAACTCCAAAAAACCCATGAGCCAGAAAGGGCGGCCACGAGAATCGACCCAACGACCTCCCGAATGCTGCCATAGACGTAACCGCAATCCCGCTCGGTTGGATGAATAACGACTAGGAATTTAACTCCAGCATCATTCAAGGTTACAAATAAAGAATTTCAAGAAAATCTGCGCGCATTAAACTACCTTTACATAAAAAGTAGGTTAATTTTGATTTTCTGTAAAATGGCTCTAACGATTTTGATTAAAATACCATGCATGTAAGATATTTCCATGACAAATAAAGTATATTTTGCATCATTTGGAAATAGCCTAGAAAAATCCTCTTCATTTTGAATTATTTGCAGAAGTGCTAAGAGGCAAAATATTACTACCCAAAACTTATGTATCTCGAGTTAATCATGTCCTAAATATTATTTATTATTCTTTTGAATTTTTAAATACTTATGGATAAACTTTTGAAGTGGTAAGTTACTATTTTTGTTTTTTCTCGTGGTCAAAGAGCACACAATTTTAAAACCATCACATAGCCTGAGCCTTCTAATGTATTCTTCTTATACCCACATCTAACTGTATTAACATTTAATAAAAGTTTATCTCGGTTAACAGGTACTAATATAACAATAATCTTTGTAAGAATAGTTCTTAGAAGAGAATTTTTTAACATAGACATATAAACACTTGTCATTCTTTAAAACTAATATCATTTTATATGGAATATGCAATGCCGTTTGTGAAAATTGCAACACCAAGAAAGAATTTCCCGAATAACTCCAAACTTGGTGGAAGTGTAGAAGATGTGCAAGCAATAAGTGAGAGATGGGGGTTTGCAGAGAGATGGGGTACATGTAGGCCGAGCAGACCCTCTCGTATCGGTTCGACAAGGTCAGTGTTGCGCCCAGTGCAGCCAGTGCAGAGCTGTCAAACAAGGTGCAAACAATAACTTGAGTTCCAGTATGCCTCGTCGACTTCAAAGGGAGACATCGGCATGTGAGCGAGTTCGAACGGGGTAGAATGATTGGTCTCCGAGAAGCGAGTTTGTCATACCGTGACATTTCGGCTCGTACAGAGCATGTTGCTACGACAGTGATGCGTGTGTGGAAGTAGTGGATAGATGAAGATCGAACGCAGCGTAGGGTGGGTATTGGACCACGGAACATGATCACAGCACGGGATGACGTCAAATTGCCCGCATGGCCATAACGGACCGTACAGCCTCATACACAGTGTTGGCTGGAGCACTGCAACAGGTATAACCTTGTCTGCATCAACGGTTCGTCGCCGTCTGCTGCAGGTTGGACTGTTTGCATGCATGCCATTACGTCGGTTTCCATTGTCCAGAAACTGCAAATTCCGGGGGCACGTGAACACCGTCACAGGGGTGCTGAGTGGCAAAATGTAGTCTTTTCGGACGAGTCCCACTTCAACGTGTCCTTCAGTTATGGCGGCATATGTGTCCGGTGGTACCGTGGTGAGCGCAATCTGGAGGGCGCATTGTTGAGGGGCATAGCGGACAAACACCAGGTGTGATGGTTTGGAGCGCCATTGGTTGCAACAACCGAACTCACCTCCTACGAATTGAGGACACTTTGAACAACAGCCGGTACCTAACGGTGGTTGTAGAGCCTGAGATACTACCTCTGCTTCAGACATCTCCACAGGCCACATATACAGGACAATACCCGGCCACATATTGCGAGGAATGTACAAACCTTTTTCATAAAGCGACAGATACCATTGCATCCCTGGCCTGGACGTTCACCTCACATGTCTGGTATATGATCGGTCGGCGCCTGGTGCGTAACGGTCTTCCAGTAACCAGTGTCACGGATTTGTGGGCTCGAATACAAACTGCGTGGAGGGAAATCCCTAGGAGCTTATTCAGAAACGATTTTATTCAACGCTAACGGCGTATAACAGCTCTAATTGCAGCACATGGAGTCTACATACTCCAAATACTGAATATTAGGGGTCAGAGGTCATGTATAGATTTGAAAGTTTATCATTTGTTACTTGTCATGTATCCAACCAGTGGTACTAAACTCATTGAATTCATGCGTTTCCTTCTTAGTGTTGCAATTTTCACAAACGGCAGTGTATTTTGAAGTCTCAAAGGCGCGATTTCTGATAATCAATACGACCTAATATTTAATCTGTATTACTTCGTAATTCCAACCCCATGTCTACCTCAACATATCAGAGTTTGTATAATGCATAATTTCCGAAATGGATAGTTTGTAAATAAAATGGCTATGTTCAATAACCTCTGGTGGTGTTACACTGACGATAATATTTATTTTCGTCTCTTGTTTTTGTAAACCAAAAAGTTAATTGGAGTTCTGAACAGAGCTCCATCGGCTAGAGAAGATTGCAGTTCATGAAATCCTCTTTTAGGATTTTGTTGCCTTAGCGAGGATTTTATTAAAAGCAAACGCTAGGCAATGATTGGCTTTTAGTGTCTCCCAGGTTTGTGGTGTCGGCGAATGTATAAATATTTATAGGTTTCAATTTAATACGTGAAACCCTTTCGTTCCAGAGAAAATATGAGGTAGGACTTTTTTCCATTTTACTTTATGTGTAAATAAAATGAAACAATGAACATATGTTATTTGATTTGATTCAGTTTTGCAATATTCTTTTGTTGTTCTTTCGATGCCTATTGAGTCGAAATGTTTCGCTTGTAATTACCCAGCGAGATGGCTCCGCGGTAATGTATGAGCATTGCATTCGGGAGGTCCCCAGTTCCATTAAAGTTCCATTGAAGTCGTCCGATTCTATGTTTTCAACATGGATTCCATAATGTTCTATCAAAGTTTTTACTGCTTTAACGTAATTAAACTGAACTGATTCCAGGATCGGAAAGGAACTGAAGCAGCCATTCCTCAGATGGGTTCAAAAGCTATCAATAAATAAAAGAAGTGAATTAAGAATAAAACTAAAAACAAGTATCCACAACACTAAACATCTGCACAGAATTTTAAAATGTATTATAAGAATATAAACTTACAATTACCTCATTTTTAACGTAGTCCCCTTGCTTCTCAATACACACAGTCCATCGTTGCACAATTTTCTGATACCTTCAGAATAAAAGTTTTTTGGTTGAGCAGCAAACCATGTATGCACTGCTTCCTTCACTTCTTGATCTGTGGTGATTCGACCGCCCCTTAAGGCATTTTAAGTGGACCAAAGAAGATATGGTTTACCACGTCGACAGTCAATCTTCGATTCTCTGAATCAAGATATGGGCTTGGTCGTTGTTGGCGTCATAGTGGTTATGGATGGGCGTCCTGCTCTTTCCTCGCCCTTCACAGTTGTCCATTTTTGTACTTTTTAATCCATTTGTACACATTTTGCCGGGGTAAACATTGCCCCATATTATGCGAAATGTCTTTGATGGACTTCATCTCCTGGTACACCTTCAGACGACGAAAAACGGATAACCGAACGCTGTTCTTCTTTGGTGCAAACGGTGAGGGGTGCAGCCATACTTATTAGACAACAATGCAACCTCACTGGGGTGATACCGTCAAACATTCCACAAGCGGAGACAAAGGAACGACATGTCGGCCGATTCAGCTAACCTACAAAAAATTAAAAATAGTGTGCGGACTTATTGACTTACCCTCGCAGAATGTATGAATTCATTGTTTCCCATAGTCTATTCCCGAACAATTTGCAGTATCCTGGTCGCTTATAGAAGGAGTAAGTCTCTTTTTAACAGGAATGAGCAATCAAAAAGCATATGCAAAGCAGTTTCTTCACCCTCTTTGCACATTCTATAAACGAGTTCATCCTTGTAGAGACCTACTTTATGTAGATGTTTTCTGAAGTGATCATGTTCAGAGATTAATACAACTACTTTCCTTTACATTTCCTATTCTGTTCTATCCAATTACGGGAGAGATGAAGAAAGAGAGTTGCATGGACCTAAGACAGTTTCCTGGTTGTGTTTGTCCAGGATATGTTTGCCATCTGAGTTGTGCTTTCTAAATACATGCCTTTAGCGAGGTTTTGGCAGTACGTGTACTGATTTCAACCACAGGTTCAGGACCAGCATAGGGACTGTCAGTACCCCTTTTACCAGCTGATCAACTTTCTCGTTTCCACAGATGCCCTGATGTCCGAGCACCCACCGCATTTCGAGCCTTTTGAGAGATGACAAGGCAGTTAGCGCATTTAGGCATTTGCATACCACTTTATATTTTACCTGATCTGAGGAGAGCATTTTAAAGCACTGTGACTGTCTGTGAGAATAAGAATTCTTTTTCCATGGTAACCTTTCTCGAGATCTCTTAGAGCATAGCAAATATGTCTCCCTGAAAGACTGTGCAATATTTCCCAGGGCTTATATTAATATTTCTTCTTAGAGATAGCCCATACATACCTGCGCCCTATTGTATCCCTATATGGGATCCATCTGTGAACCAAACAAGTTGGTCACATTCCTTATTAACCTAATTCCTTCCAACCAGTCTTCTCGAGGACCGAGAGTCATCTTAAATGGAGGGAAAGAACAATATTGACTATTCATTAGGTCAAACCCCATACTCAATACTGGGATATCCAGAAAATTTAGGATAGAGGTGTGTCTGATTTTTAAACAACTGTCTCTCCAGTTCCCTGTTTGTATTAAGCGGTAAACAGTAGCCCTAGCCTCCGCCTTGTAAATAAATGTTTTCGGGAGGGAATCTATTGCAATGGTTGGATTACTTCTGAAAGCTCCTGTTATACAAAGAATGCTAGTCTCTATAGCTTGGTAAATTTACATGCTACAGTAGTTTTGTAGTAGGAAGAAGAAGACGAAGACGAAGACGACCCATTACGTAGAATCCAATAACTGAAAAGTGATGAGAGATTCACCAATAAAAGAAACATTGGTAGCTTGACAAGTATAATTCCTGTGATGTGTGCCTGTTTTAATTTCTGAGAAAGCAAATTCTTTCGGAAAACTATATGCCATTGGGAGATAGCCAATTAAGCAGAACGACAAAACACCAAATAAAACCATCCTTCTCCGCCATAATCACTGATTACTAGAACCAGGACACACCCGAACCGTGCCATGAATTTGAATTATATAACATGCGTATGCTATTAAACGTGGCAAATTACTGTACTGCAATAGTATGAAGAACAACTTACAGTTAGGTTTTAATAATTTCGGTGTGGTTGTCTAAACCAAACAATTACCTTGCTTGTTTTCTTTTACGCTATCTTATTTCTTTAAAAATAGAACCCCACACAAACAGACAACGCTTACACCAAAAATTGTAAAAACAATACATATTTCTAGTTAACTGCAAAGGTAGGGCCAAGTAATTAATAATAACCCAATAGCCTAATAACCTATCCTAATAATAATTAGTAATTAAACTCATATAACTAATCTAATTAATATAGCTATAACTAATCTAACATAAACAGTAATATAATTAATATCGTATAATTACTATTCTAATCAGTGCATTAGTTGGTAACTAAAATTGTCGGCATGCAAAGTTTGAACACTGCGAATACAAAAATAGGACGCCAACGTAACAGGTACAGTATAACTAACCTTCCCAATACATATAACCGAGGAGTTGCCGGTTATGGATGAAACCTAACAACCGAGTATCACCAGACTATAGTGGCTTATCCCATAATGGTGAAAAAATGTCAAAGTTGCACTATCCCTTTTTTATTATAACCATATATACGGGGTGCACTATTTAATTTGAGACTATACAATATCTCCAAAACTAAGCGTTGTAGAAAGAAATGTCTTGAATAAAAGTTGCTTTATATTATGGGGGAAAGTAAATGTCATTAATCACTCTTTATTTGAGGACACCGTGATGGTCATTTTAGATTCAATTTAAATTGACCCTAATTGTAGGTTCCCATTTAAAAAATGTTAAATTGACCCTAAAAGAGCATCGTAACGTCCTCCAAACAAAGCACAACTAATGGCATTTAATTTCCCCCATAATATCAAGCAACTTTTATTCAAGACATTTCTTTCTTGAACGCTTAGTTTTGTGGATATTGTACAGTCTCAGCATAAATGGTCCACCCTGTATATAGATTTCTTCTCAGTAACAATAATATTATGAGTTTTATCTTAAGGGAAGCAATAGTAGATATCGTAATACTATCCACTGAATCTCATTTGATATGAAATCAAGCAAGGCTAATGGACCTCCGGGTCAAAATCGGCATCGAATTTCCATGATACATTATTCATAATACACTGCAGTTTCGAACACTATGCTTGCAGCTCTGCACAGGAACAATACCTATATTTGCAGTCAAGCTGAATCTTGTGCTCCGAGAGGAGAACGTTTATTGACAATGCTGGGAGTTCATTGGGACAAACAGTTGAAGTTTTGCTCTTTTGGTAACTACTTGCTTAACGCAGCTCCAAATGAATTTCACTGAGGCATCGACTGATGCTTCTACTTGCACTCCAAACAAGTAAAGTGGGAACTCCGCAGCCTAGCTGTTTGTCAGAACATCGGAGGCGAGAGAAAGGGAGAGAATGTGTGTTGGTTGGGAGGTGAGAATAAGATGGAACGTGATCAATGGAGAACATTCGTTCATTCAGTCTCATCAGAGGTGCGAGGCCGGCGTGTTTTGGTTGATTGGGATAACCCTACTACAGGGATAGAGGCTTTAGAAAAAGACAAAAGAATGGACTGCATTGGACCCTAAGGGAAACAGGAGAACTTCTTCTCCTGGAGAATTTTTATGTATCTCATTGAGTACATATTTACTTTTTGTTAGCAAATATCTGTTTTTCTCCTCTCTCTCTATCTCTCTCTCTGTGTCTCTCTTTCTCTCTCTCTAGTTCGGTTTCTCTTTTACAGTTTTAGTGAGGCAGTTCTTTTCTTCCAATAAATTCTAATAACTAAAATCACGGAATTAACACAATATTACATTAAAATGGTTTACATAGCATAGTTGTTTTGCAATTTACCTATCTTTAATTAGAATACCCACAATTCATTGTTAAATACAACACCATTTCAAGAAACTCATGTATATTTTATTTTATTTTACGAAAATCTGCAGTTTATTTCAAATTCAGTGTTTGCCACGTGGTAAAAATTTCATTCTTAGGCAATTGTAAATTTCCAAATCTAATTTTAAAAATTAACTAAAATTGACTACTGTATTGTAGCATCCATGAACGATTGCTTTCTATCCTAACAAGATTTATGATTGTGTTTATGCTGAGATATTATATAAAATTCAGTGCATGTATGTGTCTGTTCCTTATATGCTTCCACACCGTTGCATTGATTTCGACCAAACTTGGTACAGATAACCTTTGACACAAGTTAAAAATCACTGTCTTGCTTAGAATTCGAAATCCTCTCCCATTTCACACGAGTAATTATTTAATTTTGTGTAAACTCAACGATAATCGTAATAGTCGGTATATTGTCAACTGTACCGTTTCCGCACCATTCCTACACCGCCGGATGATACAGCAAGAAAGTTTCAGAAAGACATCACCCATGACGTGGTTCTGGTAGCACGACATTAAGGTTGTCCGGAGCCATGATTGGCTGGCAAGTTGACGCCATCGCTCGCTGCGCCATCTACATTGAGGCACCACTGCTAACGAGAGTTAGTCTTCAAGGAGGGATCGAACAGGCAGCCAGCGAGAGCTAGAAGCTCTGTAGCATTCGGCGAGTTTTCGGCGTATGCAGCCAAGAGTAACGTTTTGGCATTTTACAAAATGATATAATAATTTCTTTCGTAATTTACCTAAATTTATATCCTAGCTTTTGGCATACTTCAATAATATTTCATGGGAGAAGCATTCACTATAATTCGGGCATATTTATTTACGATGGCAGCAAAGTTTAAACGCTTTGTATTGTTAATGTTTTAAAACTTTATTTGGTAAAGGAGAGAAACTTTACGTTGTAATTGAAAAGGATATGAATACTGGGTTTTTTAAAGTTAAGTGTTTGCAAGCTTGAATATATCATTCTGTTAAAGTTATAATAAATTGTTATTACCTTTGTTTGTTGAATGTTGAGTATCCTAGCTCCAAAATATACTTCCCCGTTCCAAGGTTATTATACATTTATCCTAATACCTCAGGACCAAGTGCACGTTACACAATATAAGAATAAATACTTAGGCTTTCACGGCCTCGCAAACTAATAAAGGAACAGCGACTTCACATATTCGTTCATCTCCTCTCTGACATTGATCTTGAAGTAATAACGCAGTAAAATAAATAAATCAATTACAACAGCTATGTCACCTGTGACTATGATTGCGCAAATGCAAAGGGCTACATTCGCTTTCTAAAAAATTAACAAATTTTCGAACTTATTATATTGGACTGTGATAACAGTATTAAAGCAGACAAAATATCTAGTTCTAGTTCTAGTTTGAGAAGGGGTGGGTTTTATGCCCAAGCACTGCGACCTTAAGATCTATTGCGCATCCCCCCTTTCATCAGTTAAGTAGTCTGTTGCTCGATATGAACTTAACCAGACTGCTAACAGAGGCTTTCGATAGTTCATCTATCTTTGGAAAGTGACTGCCAAAAATACTTGCTCTTTGACTCGCAAGAGCAGGGCAATTACATAGTAGATGAGTAACAGTCTCATCTCCTTCTAGACATCTACTACAGATAGGGTTGTTAAACAATCCCATTCTGTATAGATTAAACTTTAGGGCACAGTGTCCTGTAATGAATCCTGTTACCCATGCAAGCCTTCTTCTACTAAGACCGCGCAAGTATTTTGCCCGTCTGTTATCCAGGTCTGTAATAAAAAACTTGGAATGTCTGCAACCCTCAATGGAGTTCCAGTTGTGTTCTGCTTGAGCCCAGCACTTAATAGCCTGTTTCACTGGTCTGTAGGACACTCCCAGTACAGGCTCCGGACCAAAGAATGGGATTTCACTGCCAATCTTGGCTGCTTCATCTGCTTTCTCATTGCCTGGTATATCTATATGTCCTGGCACCCACATAAGTTGAACCTTATTGTGTTCAGCCAGTGCCATTAAGGATTCCCGGCATTCTGAGACGAGCTTTGATTTTATTGATGGTGATTCAAGTGCTTTAAGAGCAGCTTGACTGTCTGAGAGGATAAGAACACTTCTATTCTTACATCTCCTTTTAATGCTTTCCATGACACTGGCTAGGATTGCATAAACCTCAGCCTGGAAAACTGTAGCTAAGGTACCAAGACTATAAGAAATCTTGGTACCATTACCGTAAAGCCCAGCCCCTGTTCCCGATTTGGTTCTAGAACCATCAGTATACCAGATTGTGCCTTTGTTATTATGAGGTTTTACCAGTCTTTCCCATTCACTCCGCTGTGGATAGGATACCGTAAATTTCAAATCAAACTTGAATCTTGTTTCAAGAATGTCAGTCCCCATGTTGAGTATCTGTTGTACATTCTTATCCCAAGGAAGCTTGAGATGATTAATATGTCCAGTGTTAGACACTTTGGTTTGGTGACAAATACGGTGATACGCGATCATCGCTTCTGCCTTCATCCATAAGTGGAGAGGTGTGAGCCCAATCAACATCTCCATAGCCGCAGTTGGAGTAGTTTTGAAGGCTCCCATAATTGAAATGCAGAAGGTCCTCTGTAATTTACAGAGTTCCTTTCTGCACACCTTTAAATTAACTCTAGGCCACCACATCAGTGCGGCATAAGAGAATATAGGTCTCACCATGGCAGTGTATATCCAATACACTATGCTAGGTTTCAGACCCCATGTCTTGCCAAGCATACCTCTACATGTCCAAAAGACTCTGTAGGCTTTGGTAATACATAATTCCATTTGATGTTTCGTCGTCCTCCGTGGACTAGTGGTACCGTGCTAGCCTCTAGTTCCCAAGGTCGCGGGTTCAAACCCGGCGGAGGGCGATGGATTTTTTCGGGCGTAAACATCGTTAGCACGGCTTCCTTCGGAAGGGAAGTAAAGCCGGTGGTCCCGTGTCGTAGATTTACGGCACGTAAAAGAACCTCAAGCCTGATAAAGAGGCCTCTGAGCAAAATTACCGGTGTTTCACGCCCAATATAGAATGGGACGCTAAGAACCATAGTAGTTAAAGAGCGTCTATAAATAAAACTCAATTTAAATTTCATATGGTGTTTCCAAATTAATTTCTTGTCTAAAACAAGCCCAAGATATTTAACTTGTGTTGAATAGGGCACTACTTCACCAAAGAGAGAGAGTCTGGTTAAATCAGGCCCCCTTCTCCTGGTGAAGGGTACCACTACTGTTTTGCTTGGATTAACAGTTAGATTATTCATCTTGCACCAAGCTTCCACTTTCTCAAGCGCCATTTGTAGCACTTGAGAAACTGTGTGAGGAAATTTCCCTCTTAGACAAAATATCACTCCTTCTATATTTTCATATGATTATTTATTGATTATTGATATAAAATAGCACAAGGATATTCAACACAATCGCATTGACTGCAAAAGTTTCTATGGTGCTCAAACAATCCTAACATAGGGTAATAAATAAGTCAAAGTTTATATGCATTCACTCTGCGATCATACTCTGTGTTCGGAAATTCACTTATTATAATTTGTAGGTTTTCAGTTTCTGTAAGCAGCGGCTTTATTTCTTATGGGAATTTTGTAATGCTTTAATAAGCATAAAAACAAACACTGAGTAATATATAAAATGTCAGTCGGCGTGGATAAGAACATCATCATACCAGTCAAAATACAACTTCTTACAGTTTTTATCTTTTCTTTGTGTACTTATGTGGGACTTTGTTTTATTTAGCCTTTCGTGTGTTTTCTTAGTGGTTTAGTGTATGCTAGTTAATGAGAATGAACAAGGTTTTATTCATGTTACTTAAAATGCTGTTATTTCTTCCCAATCGAGATTTTCTCTATAAATAAGGACAGGCATCCCAAATGTGACAGCGTAGAACCCTCACTCTGCTGCATTCACGAGAAATTATCATTTCAAAGTGTGGTATTTGCAGTTGCTCAGCAGTGCTTTTGCATAGTGTTTTCTCAATATTTTTATTTAATATTTTTTGTTCTTTATAGGGTCTTCAGAGTTTTTTGTTTAAGCATATTGCGTAATAATTTTCAAATGTCTCCAAAGAAACGCAAGGCTATTGGGCAAGTGAACCTATTGCTAAATTTTTAAGGAAAACCGTCAAACCACGAGCTCTCCGGGTATTGCCTTGGCGAACAGACTCTCCTCATTACAATATTATCGTCGGAGCATCTACGACAATTTGTTCGGTTGAACATCAACTTACAAGAGGGAAATTTCACGCATTATCTACTTCACAAATCTTGATGCATATTCCGAAATGGCAGTCATTTAACTGTTAACTGTCTTACCTTTGTTGCTCCAAAATTAGCGCTCTGCCTAGCTTCCGAACATTCAAAATCACCGACTGCGGCATTTGCTTTTAGATTGGGAATAAACATTAATTCAGTTCCTTCAAAAGTCACCTAAGACCGTAATAAGTGCAGTACAATTTTGGCAAGTACAAAGATAAAAGCACAATTCCTGCGTCTGATGTGAGAATCATAAACATTAATCGGTAATTAAAAAAACATATAGCTTTATTAAGACAAATATATTGGTAAATTGATCAAGAGCGTTCGTCCTTCGTTTTAATCGCTCAATGATTCTCCCCTTTTGAGGTGTACATTTATTGTTGCATTGTTTTCTGTCCATGCATTTCTCCTTTTGTTGTAAGACTCCACAGACAAGATGGAATTCCCAGGACAATCTTTTACTTGAATACCTCTATTAAATAATGAGTAGCTGAAGTCATGCCCTTAACTTTTCACTTTCTACTAACTAGAAGGTGGTGGTGGTGGTGGCGGTGGCGGTGGCGGTGGCGGTGGCGGTGGCGGTTTGGATGTTTACGAAGATGAATATACTCTCTAATGGAGTAAAAACGATACTGCTATCAATAAAATAATTAAAATATAAAAATCTCTTAAAGAAAAAGAATTAACCTTATATGTGACTGATGTTTTAAAAATACATAAATAAAATGAATGTGATTAAACTGAATAACTTATAATCAAAAAATAAAGTACAATAAAATTAATGCTCGTGGTGGTGGTGGCGGCGGCAGCGGCAGTGGCGTTAGGTCTATTAGCATCATGTTGCCATTACTACAAAAACCCTCGGGGGATTTTAAACTATATTTCCACTCGCTGAGGAGAAATTTAGTAGGTTCCGTAAGCTTTGAATGTTGGCCATGTTTTATTTATGTTATTGCGAACTATTCGAAAGGGTGGATCGAGAATAGGAATTTATGATGTGTCATTACCCAGATTTTCTACACTGAAAGCCTTTACTGCTCCAACATGACTATGCATTGCTATAGAGGACAACATTGATGCGGGCAAAATTCCAAAATAAGGGAGAATCAAACGGCTACTTCATGCGTAGTAAAATACAATATTGTAAAACCTGTAAACTAGCGTAGTCATACTTTACTTGGCGGGATGATTTAAAACTATAAAAAGTTGAAACTTGCACACATTGTAAGAAAACCTACTGAGATAATGATGTATGAGTACAAATAATAATGTTTTATTTGCTTGTGCCAACTAAACTTAGAAATATCAACCATAAGAGCTACATGCATGATGAATACAAATAAAATAGCCATGGCTATATTTGAACAGCTGAGTTCCGATCAAGAATCCGTGCCTTAATAACCTCGGCTATTCGTGTGGTTTCGCCCTGGTGAGGTTCGTCAAACATTAACTATGAATAAGAAAAGTGAGGAAAGCAGAAGTCCTGGATAGTTTTCACAACTATGAATGAAAGAGTGTATTTACTCACATAACGGTATGCATACATACGTGCGTTCGTAGATCAGCCGGGCCGTTCTAAACACGCTCAGAGACGTCTTGCCCTCACAATAGATCCAACTCGGCTGACGCGTCAGAGGTAGCCACAGCGCTACTCTCTGGCGTCAGGCGCGCTACTTCTGACCCAGTCCAATGCCGCCGCAGAACAGTCCGGCCGATCAAGGAACGCACGGTAGATCCCCATCAATCAGACCGTACGTGCTGTTATAATATATACAATTATTAGCAAGATTAATAACAATAAATATTTAAATATAGCATCTTAAATATAAACATCCCGCAGAACAACAGCAAGCCGTGCAATACGATGCATTATTATGCTTATGGTGCTCTATTATAGTAAACAAAGAACATTAAGAGAAAAAATAAACAGAATACACTAACAATAAGCAAAAAAGAGGACAAAAAGTAACAAATAAGGCACTAATACCAACGTTTAACTCTTCATACATCCCAGCGTCCCTAATGTCAGCCTTCTCAGATATCAGGTGACGCGCTTTAAGTAGAAATTAACCTATTTCCTCCCTGTTTTCTCTGCTCACCAGTAGTGTTTAGCATTCCTTTAACTCTCTACTCGAGGTGGTAAAGGACATTTTCGCCTCTTTTTCTCCTTATCCCTACAACTTGTCAAAAATGTACCCACGACTCTTCCTCGCAAATTGGGCACATTCTCCTACCATTTTCATCAGTAATTTTTAACATCCACCATGATCCCAGTCTAAGCCACGCGAGTCCCTGTCTAATGAGTTTCGCGTCCTATTTGATGTATTGCTCCACACTCCACTCAGGTTTTAACCCAAACTGTACTTCCTACGAAACCATGTCCGTGCATTGCGCATTTGTTTGTTGCCTGTCAAGATCACAGAGGCGGTACTTAATCGTTCTTCATGCACTCCGTCTATTTCCCTGACCCGCCATTTAAATGTATCCATTCCTATGGTTTTAAACCCTTCTTTAATCTTGATGGCCATGTCGAATTTCCTTCCATTCTCTACTGACTGTCCTAATACTTCAGATAATTAATAATGTATAATTTTAGTCTGTTTCTTAATACCTAACTTGTTAGGAAGTAAACTTGGGCATCTGTATTCTAAAACTTAAATTAGAATGCGTCATTTAAAATCATATAAACGAGATTCTTCGAGGAAAATGAAATTACTGCGACAGTGCTGGGCCTATAGAAGCTTTTGAAAGAAACAGCTGAATATATGCCTTTAGGGTGCTCTTTAATTTAAGTACTACTTTGTCCTTTCTATAGGACTCTTGCTGCATATAGATGCAGCAGATAAAACAAAGGCAATCTCACGTTGTGCATTCAAGTGACTTAAGAAAATCACGATAACATTTAGTTGGGAATCTTGATGATGCCAAGAGTCAACATGAGCTTTGTTTTTGTTTGCTTTTTTTCAGCAGACATGTTTCCTGTTAGACTCAGTAGCGGTAGTTCCTATTTTGAAGCTGGGTGGAAAAATAAAAGTTGTCAAACAAAAGCGTTTTTGTTAAGGTCGATTTCAAGTAAATCAGTTTAACGATTCTCCAGAGGAAGGAAGACACAGATAAGGAAGGCTTCAGCAGATCTTCTTTCGTATAAGAAGTGACGAGCGACGAGAGAGGAGGAAAACAAAACACTAGCGTCAGCTCTTGGCGCCTCGCTAAGAATAACGACGTCGTATTCGTTGTGGCCGAAGAGAGAAATAGGTTCAGAATACGTAAGAGACGTTGAAAAGGAAGGCGGGGCATCTTGCCAGTAACGGTACAAAGGGAACCCTTCTTGTAAAGCAAACGAAATTGCGAGCATTTTTGCAAATCTCCAAATATACGGCGACACCGCTTCCAAGTCATTTACCGCGAAAATCTAGGCCTTTCCATGCTGTTAGGTTTAAGCAGGATTCGAGGAGAACGGCAATTGTCTGTAAAGTAAAAGTAATGCATATTAATATATGCAGAATTTAAAAAACAAAGTCTGATATTATACATTCGCATGACTTTCTCTAGCCTCTATCGTTTATTAGTGCGTATATAAATTATTCTTACTAAAGCTTATTTTTCTATGTACTATATTTTAATCGAAATAAACTTTCGCAAAAATAGGTATGTGACACATTTCGTTATAGATACAAAGGGAACAGCAATAATCACATGTTTAAGATCTGAAAATTCTCTGTTGTCTCCATGCAATCGCCAGAAACAACTGAATGTTGACAGAACTTTAAAGCCTCTTGTACATGATCAAACTCTTTTTCAATTGAAGAGTTTACAAGAAAAATTGTCAAACGTTTTTCAGCATTTGACAAGATTGGACAAGACCTGAGAATGTCATAAATACGTATTTACATGTTGTCTCTGTGCCAAACTTAATCTGTTCAGAACACATTGATAATTTATCATGTGGAAATTAAATTACTATTAGCGTCACTAAATAACAATTTGTATTACATAGCACATACACGCATTATAGCCCATGAAATCAGATTAAAGAATACACTGGAAATATCACGATTTGATAGATTAACTACACTATATAATATTGCATTAAGACTTATTGCAGCACCTTCGGAAATCTTCCCGACAATTTCTTAAAAAGTTCTCGCTTTCATCTTGTGGTAATCCACGAAGTCCACGACGTACATACTTGGCCAGTTTTCGTACAACCTAACCAGCTCCCAGGTAGCGATTTTTGTTTACAATTTCGCTTTCAGATTTCGTGGCGCACTGTAAATTGAGCAAAGCCATCAAATCATTGCCAAACCGTTGATCATTTAAAGCATGTCCTTATTTGCTTTCAATACTTCCAGAGAATTTAAAAATATTGGAACCAATTTGACAAGAAAAGTTGTAAGGTTGTGACAAATTTTGGAAAGCCTTGTAAAGCACTGAATTTGACAAGCATTATATCCTTACAAGGAGCGTAAGACAATGACCAAGTAATAAACAATTCGAACCATTAATAACGGATATCTCGGAAATAGCTCATGCCCCAAAAATCCTATTTGAAATAAATATGTGTTTTAAAGAGATCCGCATTTCTTGTGTAATACGTTTTCGATTATCGCTTAACGTTTACTAGTTAAACAAGATTATATAAAATTCCTTCCGAATGAAGAGGACTTCATAGACTATTCCTAGAGAATTCAAGATATACGTTTTATTTGCCATGTAGATATCTTTATATATGGTATTTTAATCAAAATTGTTAGAGCCATTTTTTTAGAAAGTAGAATTTTTTTTAAAAAATGTTCCATGTAAAGCGGAGTTGAGGTAGGGGAATTTTATGAAAAATATTTGTGTCCTTGGAAGATACTCAACTTAAATACCAAGTTTAATATTTATCTGACTTTTCGTTTTTGAGTTATGCAGTTCAGAGACACCCACTTTAATAATATCTTTTCTTATTTAGGGGCCTCAAAATATGCATTTCCGGTGAAATCGCGGTATAGAATTTTTGGTAGATGCTATAACTTCTCTACCTACTGTTTACGTGGTAGAGAAAGTGCAAACCTGAAGTGATATAAGTTTCTCTACCATTCATTCATTCAATATCCATGCATGTCTTATTTTCATGAATGCAGAACCTTCATGATAGCCCTGTTGCTCAGAGGCCTCTTTATCAAGCTTGAGGTTCATTTACGTGCTGTAAAACCATCGGCTTTACTTCTCTAATACTTACCTATAGTAAATAAGTATTGTATTCCACCTTAAAACTCGATATCGAGATTTCACCGAAAATACACATTTTGAGGTTCCCTCAATACAAAAATAAAGTATTCTAAGATAAAGCTAGGTATGTGTATGTTTGTGTGTGTGTCTGTGTGTGTGTGAACAATATAATTCTTCCTCTTTGGATTACCCTCCTCTTTTGTGGACATATTAGAATTAAATTGAGTTTTATTTATGTATGCTCTTTAACTGCTGTGGTCCTTAGCGTGCCATTTTTTGTGGGACGTAAAAGATCAGTAATTTTGCTCAGAGGTCTCTTTATCAAGTTTGAGGTTCATTTATGTGCCGTAAATCGACCGGCTTTACTTCCCTTCCGAAGGAAGTCATACAAAGAATCTTTACGTCAGAAAAAAATCCATCGCCCTCCGCTGGGTTTGAACCTGAGAGGGCAAAACTTGAGAGGGTTATTGCTGCCCCACGTATGGAAGAGCCAAACTTTAAGTAGTTTTATTGCTGCTGTTTGCACCACGTATTGCGGGAGATATGTTTCTTGGGGTGTTCGCCCAACGTACGGTACAACGTTTCCGGTGGCCTTCGCCCCACGTTTACGAATCAGTTTTTTATTTTAATGTTTATTTATTTACATATTATATATATGCATCGGCTGCGTCAGTAGTAATTGTTTAGAACACGTATCTCTTAGCAGAGGTATTACGGCTAAAGAATGAAGGCTTACACAAATTATAATGGTATTTAACTTCGTTTTATTAATCTTACACACGATTAAATAACACTTCACTGATGTATCCTACCTTAAAGCTGTGAGATTTTTGATGGTATTAATGTTATTTGTTTGTTGAGCCCCACGTTGGTAGCCAATTTTCGATGGTATTCTTTGTTAAGTTTGTTAGTTCCACGTTGTGGTAGCCAATTTGTGGCGGTATTAGTGTTTGTTTGAAAGAATGCTACTGTTTATTTGCCGCACGTATGAAAGACAATTTGTCGCGGTCACTTCGTGTTATCTTTTACTGAGCGCCTGTTATTGTATTTAGTTTTGGGTTCACTGTCCTCCGGCTAGCTATGATCTCTCGGTCAAGCACTTATCTTATACAGGTGTGTAAACGGAAAGGAGTTTTTATCTAAAGATAACACTGATGAAAGAATTTGTTTTACACTTTTTATTGTCTTAACACATTATTCACTTTCACATATTAATCTTGACACACTCGCCAAACTGAAACTGTTATAATAACTTCTTTACTGCCCATTATTAATTCCCATACTTCAACTTTTTATGTAATTAACTTTACGACACTTGAGATTTTTCATAACTTTGCTACGCGTAACCTGCAAATCGATAAACTATGCTATGTATTCACCATGACTGTTTCTGTTGAACTCGACGACGTGTAATGCACAAATGTTTCCGATGGACTGGAGGAATCCACCTCAGCCTTAGCCCTTTTTATACTCCCACACCCCGATATGCCTAAAGATTATAACCGGGCTGCAATTGGTTAATAAAACGCGCCAACATTAGCGTCTATTTTTATATCCAATGAAAATTACGAAAACATATGCTCTAGGGAAAATGTTCCCGCAAATTCCTAAGAAAAACGCGCCAATATTACGTCATTTGCTCGTCTCTAATAATGATAAACAGCTCACCCCCTCGCTACATTATTGCACGCTATTATTGTCAGTTTCAGTAAGGCCGTGTAAACCCACTTCTCGACAATGCTTACAATCATCAAACATCTTAAATCAATGTCACACAATAATGCATATTCACACTATAATCACTCTTTACATTTACATAATTTGTGATACAAATTACTGCGTCAGATTATTGTTAGTGGTACTTTTCAACACGTAAACTTTATATTATTCACGCCGTAATGGAACAATTATGTCTCACACTTAATACGTACCGAGCGAACTGCTCGGGAACGCTGCCTTCTAGCGTCTGGCGTCTACCCCTAAACTCTATTTCAAGTCTGTGATTGGGCAATCCTACTCCAATAGAATACTCTTATTTAACTTAAGCTGTTTATAGTTGTTGATTGGCTATTTATAAACTGTTTTAAATAATACATTATTGTTCCAAGAATTATTAGTAGCACTTATTCAACTTTCCAATTCATTATTGCCTCAAGGTTACCTCATTGTTAGCAACTTTCGGCTTCTGCTTTATAATTCTGTTTGCTACGGAAGGCAGCTTAGTTTTATTCTCATTTCTCCTACATTGTTAAATTATGTAATACATTCACATAATATTATTATACATGTACATAATAATATAAACAATACAATGACTGTTACATGCATTTTATATATTACATTATGCATATATTGCTTTAAGGCGGACTATTATTATATTTTATATTATATAATCAGACTGATATCATTTAAGTGTTAAAAATACTGCCTCAACCCGTGACCTAGGGTACTGCAGGTTAACACGGTAACCACTACACCACGGAAGACCTTATACACCCGAGCACTTACAAACAACAAATGGCAATGATATACAAATATGCTACAATACAGTGCCAAAAACTGAAATGTACAATCAAATGCAGAACTTAAGCTACGAGAAATGGCAAAGAGAACGGCCATTAACATCAAATGGTAAACTAACGAAGTATTATTTCACCACCGTACTTAGCAGAATAGAAATAAAAATAATATTAACGTCCAACATAACATTTTTAACTGGTCGTAGAAAAATAAATGCATATTTTCATAGATTTAAAATAGCTGGTGGCCCTATGTGTAAGTGCAAAGAGAAAGATCAGACAATGGAACACCTAATATATGAATGTACTTTATAAATAATGAAAGAATACACTTAAAGAGAAAGATAACTATAGTACGTGGAATGTGGCCATCTCAATTAAAATATTTAGTTAAAATACATAAACAACAGTTTATCATATTTGCTAACAAGGTTAATTTTTTAAATGTAATTATACTTTATACTAGCTGTTTATAGCAACAATGGAGGTGAAATATATTACTTTTCGTAAGATATTCATGTAATATTACTAAAATGTAATGTAAAATGCTGTAATAAATAAATATCTAAAGGACTAGCAAATCAATGCCTTGTGTCAGTAGCCTGTTGAGGAGCAAGCAAAGTCTGGATCACAGCATGTCCAGGATGGGCGATCAGCCCAATGCCTGGTATGGCCATGAAGTAGAAGGAAATGAAATGTAGTGATGAAAGGGATTATAGGAAAATTCGCGGAAAATTATCCAACCCAGGATTAGCCTAGCGACCGAGGAAAACCGCAAAAAAACCTTCGGTCAGATTGGTGGGTCCCGGGGATTTGAACCTGACCTCCTGAATGCGGGGTGCAGACATTACAGTCTGAGCCATCCCGCTCGGGATCCAAATAACTAAACAATCTGATGTGTTGCAATCACATGACTTTCTCTACCCTTGAACAAACTATTTTTACAAATACTTATTCTCCATATGCTTCATGTTAATCGAGATAAACATTTGCAGAAATTATTGCTAATCTTCTTATAGGTGCAAGGAGAATCTGGTAGGCTTTGAGCGATAGTCAAATCTTTTAAGAGCTGGTGGCTATGTGGAGCATTCCATTCTCTTTTCATGTCCAGGACAAAAATAAATAACTAACATAAAAAAGTAACGAATTGCCATTTGAGAAAAGGTTGAGGTATTGAAAAATTCCAAAAATAACAAGAAATATCTCGAAAATAGTTCACTCGACAAAAGAAATATGTATGACATAAATATTTTGTTTCAACGAAATCTACATTTTTTGTGTAATAAAATATCAATTTCTTACGGTTTACCAGTTATGCGAAAGTCATTCAGAATGAAGAGGACCATTGGGGACATTCCCATAAAATTTAAGATATACATTCCATTTGCCATAAAAGTATTTTAAACATGATATTTTAATCAAAACTGTTAGTCATTTTTAGGAAATCAAAAATTTCGAAAAATATTCCATGTAAAGGGTTGTCTGGGGTGGGGAGCTTTTCTTTAAAATCTTTGTCGCATCTTTGGAAGATACTAAACTCAAATACCAAGGTTGGTATTTATCCGACATGTCGTTTTTGAGTTATGCCGTTCATAGACAAACACACACACACGGACATGTATCCAAAAGTGCTTTATTTGGATTCAGGATACCTCAAAATAAGTATTTCCGGTGAAATCTCGCAATCGAATTTTTGGGTGGAATGCACTGCTTTCCGTACTTATCCCTTAGAGATAGTAAGAATTAAAAGTCAGTTAAACACCATACTTGGAATTTAAGTTGAGTATCTTCCAGGAATGGGACACGAATTTTTTAAGAAAATCCTCCCAGCTCAAACTATCCTTTACATTTAGAATACTATACCTTTAAGTTGATGCGACAAGGATGCGACACGAAGATTTTCAAGAAGATCCTCCCACCCCAAACTACCCTTTATATGGAGCATTTTTCGAACATTTTGATTTCCCAAAAACGACTGGAACAATTTTGATTGAAATATTATATGTTTAAGATATTTTATGGCAAATAAAATGTATATCTTGAATTTTTGGAATGCCCCAAATTGTTCTCTTCATTCTGAATGACTTTACATAACTGGTAAACCCCAAGAGACCGACAACATTTTAATACACAAAGAATGTAAATCTCGTTAAAACACATACTTTATGTCACATACTTTTTTTGTCGAGTGAAGCATTTCTCTCGTATTCCTTTTTTTTTCGAATACTTATCTTTTTGGCGGCGCCGTGGCCGAGTGGTTAGACCGCTCGCCTCCCACCGAGGCGGCCCGGGTTCAATCCCAGGGACCTGCATGTGGGGTTTGTGGTGGACGAAGCGGCGTCTGGGCGGGTTTTCTCCGGGTTCTCCGGTTTCCCCCGCCATTCATTCCACCAACTGCTCCATCATCACCTTTCCTTTCATCCATTTCACCAACATGTCGTTTCATCTACTTCCTTCATCCCATACCAGGCATCGGGCTGATCACCCATCCTGGATGCTCTGTCTGATCCATGAGTGTCTGCTCCTCGACGGGCCTCTGACCCCAGGCACCCGCTTGTAAGTCCTGGGAGGTGTAAGTCCTACATAAGAGGAGGGTAAACAGATAATGAATGAATGAATACTTATCTTTCTCTCAAATGGGAATTCGTTCTTTTTTATGTCCTGGACATACAAAGAGAATAGAATGCTCCACAGCTCTTAAAAGATTTGACTATCGCTTAAAGCCTACCATATTCCCCTTGAACCTACAATAAAATTAGCAATAAGCTTCTTCCTTCAAATGTTCACCGCGATTAACATGAAGTGGATGGAAAATAAGCGTTTATGAAAATATTTGTGCAAGAGTAGAGAAAATCCTGTGGGTGCAACACATCAGATTTTTCTCGTTTCTCGTAATCATAAAAACAGCATGGAAATTTCAAAGCCATCTCAAAGCCGTTCTTATACCTATAACTAAATGTGTGAATGTGCGACAAAATTTTATCTGATTAATAAGAAGTGGACAGAAGAAAAAATTTTTGTAGGAATAGTTTGTAGAAAAAGTGAGTAGAAAAGGGCAACACAATAGATTTATTATTGATTACAAGTTACAACTGGTAACAGCTTATCTAATTTTGATAATTAAGTTCGCAATATTAGGAAGAATCTTCCAATGAACATTTCCATATATTTTCACACTCCGTCAGTACAATAATACACCAATCTCAGGGTATAATTCCTTTCAATCGTCCTACTTCACACTTGTCAATCATTACGGCATTCTCGTGATGTATCTAGGAAAGCGTTTTAATTTCTTCCCCAAACGTATCCATCTTGGGTCTCAATATACAGGAGGATCCTTTGATATGTCAGAAAAGTAACACATTATATAGAGGTTAGTGTACACATCCCTGAGCAGTTTGCTTTAATATTATTGGAAAGGATGGAAGTCATCAATGAGTGGTGTTTTAGAATTCATCCGTCTGGCATGGCAGCACTATCGTGCATAGGAGACAAAATGGTGGTCACGCCACAACAGCTTGCTCACACTGTCGTATGGTCTGTAAAATGGGTCATATTAGATATGTGTGTTCTAGTTCTCAAAGTAATGCAGCTATGCTTGTTGACTCGGCCACTTAGGTAGGTATGCAGTAATAAAATATGAAGTATGCATAAGAAACCCCAGTTATATATATATCAGAATATTCTCTTGTTAACATTCAAACTGTTGGTCAGCAGTAGAGTGGAGACTAGAGTGATTTGGTTTCTGATTTCACGCTACCGATGTAGAGAGCATTTTGTTTTGGCACGCATCCCCTGAGTACAGACAGTGGGTAGGAATGATGACCCCTTGAATAGCAGGTAGGTACTCTACCAACTGAGCTACGTGGCCCCAGCATGTTCTTAGTAGTAAGTTTCTGTCTATCTATTACGGTTACAAGTTATACACATTCATTCAGAATCAAGAAGACTTCACAAGCTATTCCCAGAAAAATCAAGATATATGTAGATTTTATTGGTCATTCAAATATCTGCAATGATGCATGAACGGGAGATCTGCGGTTCAAACCCGCTAGGACCGTCCTTCCTAAGGTTTTTCCCCTATTTTCTTCAGTCCCTATAACAGCAAACAGCAAATTCCCCAATACTTAGGGCTGGTTCCTTCCAAAGTTTTCTTTCTATCATCATTTCATTTTATTTGTCAATAATGTCAACGCCTATGGTAATATAGTACGTTTAACGCTATTTAAAATCAAATGTATCTTAAACATGTTATTTTAATAACAATTATTATAATTCCATTTCTTAGAAAATAAAAAATAAGGAAACCTTTTGCATATTAGACATTATCTGTGGTTTGGGATTTAATTGAAAATCTTCGTGCTGCATCCATGGAAGATGCTAAACTAAAATACCAAGTTTGGTATTTAACCCACTTTCGGTTTTGAATTATGCTGTTCATAGACGCACACAAACACGAAGACCTTTGTCTAAAATTCCTTTGTTCCTCTTCCACGTACATAGTAGGTAGAGAAGGTACTGCATTTCACCTAAAAATTCTATATCAAGATTTCACCGGAAATACATGTTTTGAGGCCCCTGAATTCAAACAAAAGTATTTTTAAATAAGGACCGTGTGTGTGCGTGTGTGTCTGTGTGTGAACAGCATAACTAAAAAAATTAACAGCCGTATCAAACCCAAACTTGGTATTTAAGTTTAGTATCTTCCAAAGATGCGACACGAGGATTTTTAAGAAAATCCTCCAACCCCAAACTACCCTTTTCATCGAGCATTATTCAATTTTTTGATTTTCTAAAAATGACTCTAATGATTTTGATTAAAATACCGCATATTAAAGATATTTATATGACAAATAAAATGTATATCTTGAATTTTCTGGGAATAGAATTTATTTAAAATGAGTTTTTTGTGGCATAAGCAGTATCTAAGATATCAGTTATTAAAGGTTTGAATTGTTCATTTCTTGAGCATTCTTTTATAATCCCTTCAACGTTCAGTTGGTTCTCGCGATGTTATGGAAACAGTACGAAATTTTAAGGCCAGCACACAGCGCCCTCTTCTTAAACATTTGACTATCACTTCTGTTTGTATCTATAACGAAATGTGTAATGCAGCTATTTATGCAAATATTTATTTGGATTAAAATGTAATAGATAGAAGAATAAGCTTCAGTAAGAATAATTTGGAATGCACTAATAAACGATGGAGGGTAGAGAATGTCATGTGAATGTATGGCATCTGATTTTGTTGTGTATGTTTCCGCTGAAATCTCGGTATCGAATTTTTGAGTGGAATACTATACGTAAGTAGGAGAGAAAGTAAATATGGTAGTTTAGTCTGGTATGATAGGTCTGAGGTTTGTTCTGTGCCCTTTTGATAATGGCTTAGAGGGTGGAGTTGTGGTTTCCGGTTACGGAATGCCCAAATTCGATACCATCCATGGGGATGCGAATTTTAAATCCCGGGTATTAGACCGGTGCCCACTCAGCATCATGAGGAAAGTGAGGAGCTGTGATAGGCAGCGATCCTGGTCAGTGAGCGAATTTACTGGGGGATGCGTGATGCTGGTCACATTACCTCCACGTATCAGGTGAATGATCACCCACATCTGTCGTGCATAAGTCAGCGTGAGACCGGGTTGGCAGGCCCACGCTCCGCGCAGGCTGTAGCACCATGGATGTATTTATAATGATAGGTTCGCTGAGTTTGTGCATCTTACTGCACATACATAAGACGCAGAATATGCTCAAAGATCATTATGAAGAATTATATTCCTATTACAAGGACCATAAACGCAGATTGTGTCGAGCAACATTTCAGAAAACTCGCAACGACCAACATTAGCTGCATGTTACAGCACATGTTTTAAGTGGAGCTACATGTTTTGCACAGATACGTTACAAAGCGTTCATTTGTGGTGCGTGGAGTGGCGTAATATATAAATTAACACGACGAGTACAGGAACATTAGCACCATAATTAGCACACGAAGCTCTGCATTTGCTTTCAGTGAATTTGATGTAAAATGACGGGTCTCGAATCAAGGACAACGAAGCCTAATATGTACACTAGGTTTAAATACAACGCACCTCACGTAATAACATCGTTTGTGCATTCACAGTGGCACATCAAAGTTCATTTCCCTCAAATTCCACAACGTGAAACATTCCACACAACATTGGGCGCTCACTGCCATATGGCCTTGAAATTTATTTTGTATTACTGCCTAAATAGGGTGTAATAATTCTTTCCTGCGCATCTTATAAAATATTAAGATATAATGCTATATTCTGGCTCCGAAAATACAAATAATAGCTGTATTATAATGAGTGAAAACAGTAGTAGTATAAGTTTATTCTTTAACACATCGTTTTACTAAAACGGAACATTCTCCCCCTAGTTTTCAGGAATTTATGGCTTAAATATGGAATAAATTAGGAAACGTTCTTATTAAGGAAGTTATGCAAACGACGCTAACAAGTACTAAACGTTTGCTTCATTTTTACTTTGATATTTACCTACAGTAAGTAGAGGAAGTATTGCATTCCACCCAAAAAGTCGATACCGAGATTTCAGTGGAAATTACGTTTTGAGACTCCTTGAATCGGAAAAAGAAGCATTTCTTTTTAGAAAAAGGTGAATGTGTGTCTGTCTATCGACCTATCTATGAGCAGCATAACTAAAACCGAAAAGTCTATGTCAAATATATTACTTAAGTTCAGTGTCTTCGAAGAATGGCATTCGAAGATTTTCAAGAAATTCCCTCCACTTCAAACTATACTTTACATGGAAATAATTTAGTTATTTTTTAGTTTCTTTCTGCACTGATGATTTTGAATAAAATATCCACTGGGTATGATATTTTCATGACAAAGTGTATATATTAAAAGTTTCTTGGAATACTCTGTGAAGACCTCTGAATGATCTCTGTATAACTTGTTAACCACAAGAGATGACAAGGACGTACTGCATAAAAACTGTAGATCCGGTTAATAGTATATTATGATACAAGGGGTAAAAGTGCAGTTTTACTTCATTTCGCTATCCTACGTAAAAAATTTAGCCAATTTTAACACCTGTGGCATATGTTATTTTTAGACAGCGTTTGAATTTGTAAAATATCAATAATATTATATTGATTCCTGCAACTAGCAGAGATCACGTTTACAACGCGATTCTTGAAACAAAATAAATTACGTTAAAAAAGCGAGATGTTAGATGTCTTGATGTTTTGTTGATTTGCTAGCAGTAATTTTCAGTTAAATTATTTTCAACGTGTTTAGCCTTACAGCAGGCAATGAAGTGATTAAATGCTATATGATATTACTTTATGGATTTTGTTTAGGTAAGTACTTCTAGTGTTATTCCTTCTGCTGCTTCTGTAATTACACTTCCATTTCAGTTTCTTCAGGATTCACAATTTTCGCCATTTAACCTTAATGTAAGTTAGATAAAAGAGCAACGTTTTAGATCAAAGAAAGTTGTCAATATAACATATAGGTTAACTCTACAACAAATTGCGATAAATTGAAGTATGTGATTTTGTATTGGGAACGGATAATGCGAGCGCTATGAGAAATTAAACATGTAAAAGACATAGTGAAAGGTAAACGTAATTAAACCAAGTCGTGTTATTAAATATATGTAAATACAAAGAGTAATTAGCATGCGATTGCACTTGAAAACAACTTTGTCACACTGAAGCTCGTATGCTCTGTGATAGAAGCTCTACCTTTAGGTCATGCTGTCTAAAAAATATTATATTTGTGTCAAATCAATTTTTTCTGGCATTCACCATTTCCAATATATTCTTAACTTTTTTAACTACCAAATACCTCATACTTTGTTAAACGCCCAAGTCAATGTAGCCATGCAGAGAAAGGAATCCCAAAGTTCTGACGTAGCGAACTGCTTTTAAAAGATTTGACTATCGCTTAAGCCAAGGGTGGTTCCTTCCGCCAGTCACCAAATATGCAACACGCACTGCATCACTCAGCGGCATGTGAAAAACAAAGGGATAGTGGCAGAGAGGGAATGGCGCCTACGAGTCAAAATGACTCACGAGTCCCGTTTTCGCCACCTCTGGTTTAAGCCTACTTCATTCCCTTTGTACCTACAACAAAATGTGTAACAAAATTATTTCTCTAAACGTTTATTTCGATTAACGTGAAGTGGATAGAAGAATAAACTTCTATAAGAATAGTTTGTAGAAGGTGAGTGGAGAAAATCACGATGAAATGATCTTTATCATTTCAGTTCATTTCTCATTTATGCTTTCACTTCAGCTACAGAAGTGGAAATACAGCTTCTTTTGAGTTTCTTTAGTATTAATTGCTCGACGTCGTGAATGAATCTAAGTATCGTAATACTGCTAACATATTTCCAATAAATAGAAGAGGGATTTGGGAGAAATAATATCTAGAAAAGATAATCATAGAACCAAGTGTAAAACATTAGCACAGAATGCTGAAATTATAAAACCGAAACATTAGATACAAAGAGAAGTCTTTACAAAATGGGCAGGAAGATGGTAAGGTCATTAGATGCAAGTAATTGAGGAGTTAAGGGTTACGAAAACAGAAATACCAGCAGAAAGAAATTTTCCTGTCATAGGCACAACTGTTGTACCAAAGCAATGAAATTTTGAAAAAAAACAATATTTTTTAGACAACATGACCTAAAAGTAGAACCTCTAACACAGAGCGCACGAGCTTCAGCGTGACCAACTTTGGTTTCAAGTCTAATCACATGGCAATTAACCTTTATATTTTCAAGTGTTTAATAACTCGACTTGGTTTGATTATGTCGTTTCACATGATTAATCTCTCATAGTACTCGGATTATCTGTTCACAATAAAATTGTCATACTTCAATTTATCCCACTTCCTTGTAGAGTTAACTTATACGATATATTCACAGCTTTCTTTGATCTAAAACGTTGCCCTTTTATCTAACCTCCATAAAGATTAAATAGCGGAAGTTATGAAGTCAGAAGAAACTAAAATGGAAGTGAAATTACAGAAGCAGCAAAAGTAAAGACTGGAAGTACTTACCCAAAAATCCAGAAAACAATATGATTTAGCAGTTAATCACTTCATTGCCTGGTGTGAAGAAAAACATGTAGAAAATAATGTCACTGAAAATTACTGCTAGCGAATCAACAAAACTTCGAAACTTCTTGCATCTCACTTTTTAATGATATTTCTCTTGTTTCTAGAGCGCGTTCTAAACGCCATCTCTGTTAGTTTTAGGAATCAATACAGGTGTATCTTTATTGGTGTTATATATTTGGAGGACGTGTTCCTGACATCAAAACAGTAAAACAAGTACATATGTACATGGGTCTGAAAATCAACCGTTTCGTTGCAATAGGTCACAGAAGCTGTATTCCATGAGTGAACAGACGGATATGCACTACACGTATGGCCGTGCAAGCGGCAATGCAGCACGAGCACGTGAACTTTATGCAGAAAGGTACCCTGACAGGCCGTTACCGTGTGCAAGAACATTCGCACGAATTCACCAAAGCTTGAGGGAGAATGGTACATTTGAGAGGAGTACTAGGGATGTTGGGAGACCAAGAGCGGTGCGAAGCATTGAGGTTGAAGAACAAGTTCTTCGTGCTGTGGATGCAGACCCACCACAAAGCACAAGACGTATGTTTGTAAGGGAAAGACTTAGTCATATGACTATTTGGAGAATTCTGTATGAAAATCTTCTGTGCCCCTATCACCTTCAACGTGTGCAAGGATTAAATTAGGCGGACTTTGAGCCAAAAAGACGTTTCTGTCAACGCATGTTACAGCAGTGCGCTGTGTTCATCAATTTCCTAGCCTGTATCTTATTCACGGATGAGGCTGGTTTTACACGCAACGCATCTTCAATTTTCACAACACCCATCACTGGGCAAATGAAAATCCTAATGAAGTACGACAGGACAACCATCAACAGAGGTTCTCTCTCAACGTTTGGGGTGGAATCATTCATGATCACCTTATTGGTCACTGCGTCTTCCCTCCGCGTCTGAATAGACAAACCCATCTCCAGTTTCTCAGAAATGAGTTGCTTCACTCAACTGATAATGTGCTTCTGGATATCATCCAACGAATGTGGTTTTTATACGATGGCGCTCCAGCTCATTTCAGTATAATAGTTCGTAAGTTTTTGAATGATCGATTTCCGCAAAGATGGATTGGTCGAGGAGGACCCATTGCATGGCCTGCTCCATCGCAAGATTTGAATCCAATGTATTTCTTCGTCTAGGGACATTTGAAGTCCTTGGTTTCTGCGACTCCTGTACATGATGTTGAAATTTTGAGAGGACGTATCCAAACTGAATTTGACCAAACACGAAACACACCAGGAATTTTCAACAGAGTACACTAGAGCATGGAACGCAGGCTTACTGCATGCATCGAAGCAAGAGAAAGCCACTTTGAGGAATTTTTGTAACTTTCGATTTTGTGTTGTAACTCTGAAATAAATGATTTTAGACCCAGGTTCATATGAAGCTTTTTTTACCGTTTTGATGTCAGGAATACGTCCCCTAAATATGTGATACCAATAAATATACATCCTGTATAATATTGATATTTTACAAATTCGAGCGCTGTATTAAAAATAGTATATGCCACCCGTGTTAAAAGTGGTTTTATCCCTCTTATCACAATTAATTTGTCTATTATAATATTTTCCTTTTATAATTAATTTGGTCAATAAATAAAAACGTAACACTACGTTGAATTCTTCATACATCATTAACCTTATGTACCTTTACTCCTATCTATTTGAAGAAGTTGCTTGAAAAGTCATGTACATTAAGTGATCATATATTTTACTTGAAGGGTTTTTCCCTATAACTTATCAGTGATTTTTAAGTTATTTTCCAGTGCGAATAAATTTTTACTTTATTTATTTAAAAATATTTTTCTCATACTTACCTATAGAAGTAGGCGAAATGCTGGATTGTACCCAAAATTTAATACCGAGATTTCACCGGAAATAGTTTTGAGACTCCCTGAATCCAAAAATGTATTTTTACAAAAAGGTGCGTGTATATGAGTTTATTTGTTTCTGTGTGTGTGAGTGTGAGTGTGTGTGTGTGTGTGTGTGTGTGTGTGTGTGTGTGTGTGTGTGAACGGCATAACTTAAAAACGAAGTCTTTTGAATATCAAGCTTTGTATTCCAAAAGTTTTCTAGAAAATCCTCCCACCCTAATTAACCCTTTACATGGAATATTTTTTAAATGTTCGATGTTTTAATAAAGTACTACATATTAAATATATTTACAGCGCAAATAAAACGTATATCTGAACTATCAGGGAATAGACTGTGAAAAGATCAATTTATAACCCCGCGATGTATAGGCAACTTCTCAGACATATTAATTTTGCGGACAACCGTCACTCAGGGGCTGGCCTAATGCAACTTGGGTGGAATGCATAGGTCGTTGCCGTGCCCAAGGCGCTTGGCACTTGGCACAGTGGACTGGCCGTTCGAGTCCCACTTCGCACACGAGCACTTTTGTCTGGAAATGTATGTAGACATGGGTCTGAATATCAAAAACAAAACATCGGAGAACAATAAGAAAACACCAAATTAGCAACTTGTGTGACTTTCATATGAATGCTAATTTTAAAAACATCTGGTCTGTTACATTCACATGACTTTGTCTGTCCACTATTAAATAAAATGTTTTTTTATCCTATCCACTTCTTTTTGATCCAGATAAACCTTTTATAAATGCTTTTATCACACATTTTGTTGTGGGTACAAAACGGATACAATTGTAGTCAAATACTTTACATGATACGAGAGAAAAAAATCTGATGTGATACATTTACACGACTTTCTCTACCATATATCGTTTATTATACAAACTATTCTTACTAAAACTTATTTTTATATCTCCTACGTTTTAATCCAAATAAGCCTTTGCAGAAATAGCTACATTCCACATTCGATTATACATACAAAGAGAACAACGATAGTCAAAATATGTTTAAGAACTGGACGCTATATGCTAGCCTCAAATTTCCATACTGTTTCTGACAAATTGCGGCATAAGAGAAACAACTGAATGTTGAAAGGACTTTAAAGAATGGCCAGAAAATGAAAAATTTGAAAAGATAATAACGCATATCTCGGTAATGACAGATGCCATAAAAGTATTATTTGAAATAAATTGTGTCTCTTAACCATATCAATATTTCTTGTGTAGTGTGTTTTCGTCTGTCGCTTAACGTTTACCATATACAGGATTATACAAAATTCCTTCAAAATGAACAAGAGTTCAAAGCCTTTTCCTAGAAAATTCAAAATAGACATTTTATTTGTAATGGTAATATAATATATGGTATTTAATCAAAATCGTTAGCCATTTTTTAGAAAATCAAAAATGTCAAAAAAATGTCCCATATATAGTGTAGTTTGAGGTGGGGGGAATTTCGTACCACATCTTTGGAAGGTGATATACTTAAATACTAAGTTTGGTATTTATGCGACTTTTCGTACACATATACTCACAAACACACACACGGATTTTTTTACTAAAAATAATTTTTTTTATTCAGGGGCCTCAAAACATATTTTTTCGGTGAAAACTCGGTGTCGAACTTTTTGGCACAATGCAATACCTTCTCTGCTACTATGTGCTGGTAGAGAAAGTAAAATTATGAATAGCAACTAAGTACTTGCAAAATATATAAATTATTTCAACATTCAAAAAGAAAACTCAAAAATGGATAACTCCAAACCCCAATTCTTTGTTATAAATTAAGTGTTTTAACGAGATCTGAATTTGTTTGGTAATTTTGGTCCATCCTTACGGTTTAAAAGTTATACAAAGTTCATTCAGAAACTTTAAAAGATTCACATATATTTCAAGGTATACATTTCGATTGTCATGTAAAATACCTTAAACAGGACATTTTAATCAAAATCGTTAGTCCTTTTTCTATTTAATGTAAAAATATTTTGAGATGATCATTTTCCTAAACATTCTCATGTCAAACACTTGAAAGAGAAGGAGTGTTCATACTCCGTTTAATTTACTCTAAATATATTTTTGTTTTGAATAATGCTATGTTTTCCCCTTCCACGCGTTACACAATCTATTTTAACTAAATTATAAATACGTGCAAATTTAGTATTGTGTTGCAATTCTGTGTAAAAATGTATGCTTTGCTTTCTCCGGGGTCTTGTGAGACTTTAGAAATTAAAATACTTCGTATATTACCTATATATCAAAGAGAATTCTTTTAAATACGTCAATAAAAATATCTCTTGGAATTAATTTCAAGCATATATAAAATCTGTGTCAAACAACGGTAATAATTTAGAAGCAAGGTATATACTTCTCTCGCTTCCTGCTGAAGTTCAAAACTCCGTTAGGGCCAAGTAGTCTGGCTTAGGAATTAAGGTTTTTCAGCTAGTTCTTGAAATGAATAAAAGGTGGCTTTCGTCCTTATTTAGGTATTCATTTCATAGTTTCATTCATCATCTCATGTGAGCTTCCTGGATAAAATTGCGAAACGTAATAACAAGTTTTACGTATGTTTTAACGGATCAAAAGAAAAGAGAAGAAAGGAAAAAAACCCTTATTTTAAGTTTTTATAAACAAATAATACACCAGACTATCTGCGAAACGTTACTGCGTTAGAGAGGATGCAAATAATACTTTTAATTCCATTTTAGAAACTCTTGAGACGTTTAAATAATTCTCCACAACAAATCTAAGGACCATTGTTCCCATGCTCAATTTTCTTGCTATTTTCCTGCACTTAAAATCTATCCTCTCCCATAGCATTACAGATAGAAAATCGAAAGTGTTCCAGAAGGCACTTTAAAACGTTTATTATAAAGTATCAGTTTAAAATATTGGCCTAAGACTGGTTATAGGTTATTCTCTGTACAACGAAGGGGACACCTTGCGCACTGGGGCCAAAGGGAGATCTATTGCAGCTACCCCCCCAGCAGAAAGGTATAAAGTGAAGTACCACAGAAGGACACAAGCCGCAGGCAGATGGGCCACAGAGACGCGCGCAGCTCCCTAATAGTCCCTAGCTCGAAGACACATCCTATTACTGGAGCTGCCCAGAGAGGCCGATGAACGATCCACTTAGCGAAGCAGCCTCATAGTGTCCAAAGATTTCACTGAAACTTCACCGGATATACATGTTTTGAAGTTCTTTGATTCAAAAATACATTTTTAGAAAAAAACTCCATGTGTGTGTGTGTGTCCCTGTGAGCGGCATAACTCAAAAACCTGATGTGTTACACTCACATGACTTTCTCTACTCCTGTGCAAACTATTTTTACAAACGCTTATTCTCCATATGCTACATGCTAATCGAAATGTTAATCTTACTGCTAATTTTCTTGTAGGTGCAAGGGGAATTGCTAGGCTTTAAGCGACAGTCAAATATTTTAAGAGCTGGTTGCTATGTGGAGCAATCCATTCTCTATGTATTCCTGGACTTAAATAAAAGGAATAACGAATTCCCATTTGAGAAAAAGTATTGGAAAACTTAAGGAAATATCAGGCAATATCTCGAAAATGGTTCACTCAACAACAAAAAAATGTATATGACATAAATTGTGTATTTTAACGCGGTGTACATTTTTTGTGTAATAAAATTCTATCTCTTATGGTTTACCAGTTATGCAAAAGTCGTTCACAATGAAGAATACTTTTGGAGACATTCCCAGAAAATTCGAGATATACATTTCATTTGTCATGAAAATATCTTAAATATATAATATTTTAATTTTTGAAAATATTTCAATATTTTTGAAAAAATTGAAATTTTCGAAACATTTTCCATGTAAAGGGTAATCTGGGGTGGGGAGATTTTCTTGAAAACCTTCGTGTCGCATCTCTGGAAGATACTGAACCTAAATACCAAGTTTGGTGTTTATCCGACTGTTCGTTTGTGAGTTATGTTGTTCACAGACACACAGACACACACACGGACATGTTTCCAAAAATGCTTTTTTTTTATTCAGGGGATGTCAAAACATATATTTCCGTTGAAATATCGGTATCGAATTTTTGGGTGGAATACAACACTTCCCCTACTTACTATACGTACTAGAGAAGGTAAAAAGGAAATGTCGGATAAATACCAAACTTTTCATTTAGGTTCAGTACCATCCAAAGACGCAATAAGATGAATTTCAAGGAAATTTCCTACCCCAAACTACCCTTTACATGGAACAATTTTCGAATATTTTTTATTTTGTAAAAATAGCTCTAACAATTTTGATTAAAATGCCGTCTTCTTGCCATGGTAGCTCACTGGTTAGAGCAGCCGGACGGAGACCGAAAGATCTCAAATTCCGGCTATGGCAGTGAATTTTTTTCAGTCGTGTGATTCTATCTTTGTATAATTTTGTTTAACTAGTAAACAATAAGGGATAGACGAAAATGTATTACAGAAAAATTGTAGATGTCTTTAAGATGCGCAATTTGTTTCAAATATTTTTGTAGCATAAACCATTTCTGAAATATCCGTAATTAATGGTTACAACTGTTCATTACCTGGCCAGTTTTTGAGTCCGTGTCAACTCCAGTTGTTTCTCGCGATTACATGGAAACAGTATGGAATTTTAAGGCCAGCATATAGAGTCAAGTTCTTAAACATGTGTCTATTACTGTCTCTTTATCTGTTTATAACGAAATGTGTAATGTAGCTATTTCTGCAAAGTTTTATGTAGATTAAAATGAAGTATGTAGAATAAATAAGCTTTAGTCAGATTAGTTTGTGTACCCACTAATAAGCAATCAAGGATAGAGAAAGCTATTAAACGTCATCAGATTTTGTCTTTACTCCCCGAGAAATAAATAGAGAAAGAGAGAGAAACATCCTGATGTATACTTTGTCCCAATTTACTGTCTTATCTGTGAAGAAAATTAAAATGGGGAAGAGGACTGTATTCAATTTAAACTTATTCAAGAATTACTTTCGAAAATAATGTAATTGCCGCTAATGTTATAGAAAGCTTTAGAACATCGTAAATCTGTAGAACAAAAACAAGAATCTCCTTCTAAAGAGTGAAGTGGGCAGTTTATTGAAATCAAAAGACTTGGAGTTTTGAGACTTTATCGGCTTTGCACACATCTCCATTATGGAAGATAAAGTGGAACACTCTGTATTAAGGAGAGGCTGGCGCCATTCCAAGTTACCATACTCAGAGTAATGGATGAAAACAACTTTGAAAGGATAATGGAGGAGCTAGGAGAATGTCATTATTGGAACCAAAACTGGGGTCAAAACATACCAAGCATTACATGTTCTGGAAGGAAAATGGAACGGAAGGAGCCGAATATAGCGTATGGCTTTATTATAGGTGTTTATTCCATATGGACACTAATTCGCTAGAATACCATTTGCCAGATAGAGAGAGACAGAAAGGATATCCCAGTAATAGTGACTTGAGATTCCGTTCTGATCCCACACCTATCCCTGGTGTTCCTAAGCCCAGAGTGCAGTCGGCATGTAACATTAAGTATTGAAGATTCGCCACTTAAGTGTAAATCTAAATACCCGTTTCTTCACTATATGTTCGTAACACGATAACACTGCAATAAAAAAATCCTACAAGCTAGAGTGCTTGTCCTTAGAAAAATTTATTAAAAGACAAAATTCTTAGATAAAAAATCTGATATGTTACCTCACATGACTTTCTATACTCTTGTACAAACTATTTTTACAAATGCTTATTCTCCATATGCTTCATGTTAATCGAGATGTTAATCTTATTGCTAATTTTCTTATGCTAATTTGAATATGATACTCAAATTTTTAAGACCTGGTTGCTATGTGGCGCATTCCATTCTTTGCATGTCCAGGACATAAAAAAGTAACAAGCAATATCTCGAAAATGGCTCACTCAGTAAAAAAAGATCGTTAATCAAAATCGTTAGAGCCATTTTTAGGAAAATTAAAATTTTCGAAAAATGTTCCATGTAAAGGGTAATCTGGGGTGGGGAGATTATCTTAAAAACCTTCGTGTCGCATCTGTGGAAGATACTGAACCTAAATACCAAGTTTGGTGTTTATCCTACTGTTCGGTTCTGAGTTATGCTGTTCACAGACAGACAGACAGACAGACATACAGACACATACACACACGGACGTGCTTCCAAAAATGCTTTTTTTGGATTCAGGGGGCCTCAAAACATATGTTTCCGGTGAAATTTTGGTATCGAAATTTTGGATGGAATACAATACTTCCTTTAATTACTAGTAGTAGAGAAAGTAAAAATCCGGGATTATAATTTTTTTGTGGCATAAGCCATTTCTGAGGTATCCGTTATTAATGGTTCGAATTGTTCATTACTTGGCCATTCTTTAAAGTCGTGTCAACATTCAGTTGTTTCTCACGATTACATGGAAACAATACGGAATTTTAAGGCCGGCATATAGCGTTCAGTTCTAAAACATTTCACTATCGCTGTTCTCTTTGTACCTATAACGAAATGCTTAATGATGTTGCTTCTGCAAAGGTTTATTTGGATTAAATCATAGTGAAAATTGAGTTGTATTTATGCACTCTCTTTAACTGCTGCGGTCCTTAGCGTCCTATTCTATATTGGGCGTGAAAGACCGGTAATCTCTTTATCAGGCTTGAGGTTCTTTTACGTGCCGTAAATCTACGATACGGGGACCACCGGCTTTACTTCCTTCCCAAAACAAACCATGCTAAGGATGTTTATGCCCGAAAAAATCCATCGGCATCTGCCGGGTTTAACCCCCGCCTTTGGGAACTAGAGGCTAGCATGTTATCCGCAACACCACGGAGGACGATAGAAAAATAATCTTGGTAAGAATATTTTTATACCCAATAATGAACGATAGAAGGTAGAGAAAGTCATATGAGTGTATCACATCAGAATTCTATGTATTATAGTTTACGAGTTATATAGAGTTCATTCAGAATGAAGATGCTATTCTCATTAAATTCAACATATACATTTGTCATTCAAATATATAAACATATGGTATTTAAATTAAAATCGTTAGAGGCGTTGAAGAGAGAATTTCGCATTAAAATGCTGCTCGTTGATACACCATTAGTCCAGTGTTAGTTATCGGCTCAAGTGTAGTGTCTGTTGGAATTGTAAAGTAAGAGCACGTCCGGGGTTGCACAGAATCCGAAATAGTTTGGGTACAACAGCTTCTGCCAGCTGTGTCCTCATCTCTCTAACGTATCCTCCCAGGCATAACAAGATTCACATAGTCCCCTTTCCCAACTTTCTATTCTGCCTTCGTTACTTCAGTACATTTTGAAAACGTTTAACCAAACACCGACGAATGTACATGTAGCATTCTTCAAAACGGCGCACTTTTGCGATGCAATTATCTGCGATAACTATTATCTGAACTGTTGCTCATTAGTAAGCAAAAGAATGAAGTAATGAAAAACCACAATAGAAGGTACGACAGTTAGAATTAATACGGGATGTCTCACTGGAAAGGAGCGAGCCAGTGGCGTCACGATAACATCTGCCACTCGCATTCGGGAGGTTCCATAGGTTTTTCGTGGTTTCTCTCGTTCGGAAGACGAATGCTAAATGGATCATCTTCTACCAGGGCTCTCCTAATTTCTTGCGCCCATCATATTTATTGTAACCTGTTTCAGGGTTATAGGACCAGGCGACGGTGTTCGGCGAGTTGCAGCTGGGCGGTGGCTGTGCGCTCTGTAGATTCTTCCCTGGCGTCTTTACGGGACAACTCAGGTGTTGTCTCCGAGTGGGCCTCACTACGGATGGACAGCCGAGGTTTTGGTGGCTTGTGGGTGGGCCCGGGCGGTGTCAGGTGCGTCCTCACCCGGATCTGTCGCCCTTCGGGACCCTTCCCTCATCTCTCCCTCCCGGGAGTCACGGTAGAAGCTAAAAGGCCCACTGCGGCCTACTTGGTGTGCTCTGCCCTGTTACGGGGGCCCTAATTTCACTAACCACTGGAAAGGAGCCCCAGAAATTTACTCCGTAAACACTGAGAATGTGTATCAACAGACAGGCTCGCCGAGTCCTTATGTTTGGCGCTCGTCTTCCAGTTCAGCAGAAGTGGAGTAAGTGACGTGACGTGTCTGCGTGCTAGTGCTTGTAACGATGTGTCATTATTGTTGAAGCGCGCATGTTTCATGTAAAACAATACTTTTGTGACGGTTTGGTAGTCGACAAAGCAGTAATAAGTAAACAGGAAGATGGAAACAAGTGCAACAGTATTCGATCGGAACGGAGAGGGACTACCCACAATTGTCGATAGAAAAGTGGATGTAAGAAACTGGTTGTTGGCCTCCCCTTCCAAGTGTTTTCGAGGTTTATTTCAGGAAAAAATGCCACAAAGCACATATCAAGGAGCTGGGAAGAAATCCGGTCTGTATCCCTACGGTTTATACTTGGGACATTGTCCACGATAAACGCATTATATACATATGGTCGTTGGTTTCGGCAATTTATTGCTGAGAGGCCAAGAATATTCGAGTACACGTGGTTCAATGGTGAGGCATAATTCGACATATCCGAATATATAACATCAAAAAACACGCGTTTATGGTGTAGTGAAAATCTCATGCACTGGTTGAGGAGCCATATCATTAAAAAAGATACATGTGTTCTGTGAATGCATATGTTTTACGACTCCACTGTCACAATTGAGTTTACATGTAATTGTTTCGAATATTTGTGAACCAGTTAGACAATCAGGAACTGACACTCGGCTGTACCAACAAAATAGCGCAACACGCCACCCTTCTAGAGTGAACATGACTGAGGTGGAATCATTTCTTCTTGACAGAATCAATGCAAAAGTATTATAGCCCCAAGATCATCGGATTTGGCCCCACCTGATGTTTTCCTGTGGGGTAACCTTAAAGAAAATGTCTGCAGGAAGAAACCATGTACCCTTATTTTGTCACGGCAGAACATCCGCTGTGAAATCCAGGTAATGATACACAAGTTCTTGTAACCACATTCACCAGATTTCTATGTAGTGTTGAACTGTGTTTATAAATTGAGGGAGGTGATTTTCAGCACCTCTTTGGATGTACTATCGTCTCTGACACATACGGATATGCCATGTGCGAACTCTTTCGAGTATGACACACTGTATATTAGAGAGCTTTCTTTTGCAGATTGATGACTGCAGCTTGCAAAACATTTTCTTGGAAGACCACGGACCATGAGCCTGTGCTGCAATATAAACGAAAGCATTGTATTGACTGGTCCTGACAGAGCTCTTTATAGCAACGTGAACCAAAGTTTAAACTATCTTTACCACTGCCAAGAATTTACTCGATTCATAGATTTTAAAGGGTTGAAGTAATTTTAAAATCAAAGCAAAAGAGCCTCCCCCTCTCTATCTCCCTCCCTCATTTCTGCATATCCCAGCAAGGTTGCTGGAGTGTTCCATCCACCAGGTGAGGAATAGAAAGATTAAAGAAGTTTCGACAAACAAAACTATTTTTTCTCTTAGAACATTAGAGGGGAATAAAACAGAAGCATTACGTAGAGGAAAGAGGTAAAAAAATAAGTCACTATGTGTGCATGTGCATGCGGTGTTTTCATGGAATGTTTTAGAATATTTTGGTATTTAGTATATTAATCACCCTTTTGGCTTCATCCATTCCTACTTCCTCAAACCATCTTCAGTTATACCCCGTTTATGCTTTCGTGATACCGTCTAAATCTAGGTATCGAATTCTGTTGAATCCTTCCTTTCCAGTCTTTCAAGACGCGAAAGTATCCTTCTCGTTTGGTTTACAAGACCTCAGGATGCTGAGTGCAACCCATTTCAGGCCTTTCAGCATGAGAGCTTTCCAAGTCGCTCACGCCTCAACAGTAACACTACTGCTTTATTGTAACTTCCTCATTATTTGGCTACTCATTAGTGTAAAATTTGTCTTGTGTCCATCTAATCAGCTAATACAAGTGAAGCATGCGTTATGTTTAAATACGTACCTTCCATAACTGGCAATGTAAGCTAGCTTTATGTTGATGTTAACAGAACCTTCATCCCTACTCTTTTGCACTCCTTCTCCAATTATCTTCCTGCAGCATCTAATTCCACACACTGTTCTTCTCTCTTTATGCAGCGTATATGCACATTATATTTCCTTAATTGGAAAAAATTTATAAGATTTTTATAAAAAATAAAACTAGGGAGAGACTAAATGAAGATAATTGCCATAAGATACCATTTTTATTCCAAATTTTTGAATTCCAAATGGAAGAAGCGTGTCCAGAGATATAGCTTGAATTTAAAATGCAAGAAGGCTGTCCAATAAGATAGCTTGAATTCAAAATGGAATATGGCTACCCATGATGATATTTTGAGTTCAAAATGGAAGAAGGCTGTCCAAGAAGATATTTGGAGTTGAAAATGAAGAACGCTACCTATGATAATATCTTGAGATCAAAATGGGAGAAGACTGTCCAATAAGATTATTGGAAATCAAAATGGAAGAGGGCTATCCAAGAAGATAATTTTAATTAAAAGTGGAAGAAGGCTGTCCAATAGCATAGTTTGAATTCAAAATGGAAGAAGCCTGTCAAATAAGACCATTTGAATTCAAAATGGAAGATGGCTACATATGATATTTTGAGTTCAAAACGGAAGAAGGCTACTCATGAAGATATTTTGAGCTCAAAATGGAAGAAGGCTGTGCAGTAAGATGGTTTGAATTCAAAATAAGAAGGCTACTCAATATGTTATTTTGAATTCAAAATTGAGAAAGGTTGTTCAGAAAGATAGTTTGATTTCAAAATAGAGGGCTACCCAAAATGATATTTTTAATTCAAAATGGAAGAAGACTGTCCAGAGGATGGGTTGAATTCGAAAGGAAGAGGGCTATGCAAGAAGATAGTTTTAATTCAAGAAGGAAAGTGTTTGAGTAGAAAATTTAAGTTTTGTGTTTTTAAGTGTCTTTCATTCATAGTCTCATGAAAATGTAACTCATACAAAATATATAGTAACACCTGTTACATGAACGTTAATAGTAGTTCATATTCCGTGAGAATAACGAAACTCACTTCTCTGAACCATAATTCCAGACATTTGTGGTTCTAATTTTGTGCTGCCTATCATCAATTTTGCCTCAGGCAGTTGAAACTTCCTGAAGCACTTATTGAATTATAATGAAATTATTACTAAAAGTAATGAAAATCTGAAATCAAAAGTATCAAATGGACCAAACATACGCAAGAATATGTTATATATCAAGATATCTTCAGAAGCAACAATGTTATGAAAATACTAACCTCATTTCTAGAAACTCTATTTAGGTTTTTGTTATTATTTCTGATTATTCGCTATACACGTTTAGCACAAACTTGCTTATTGTCCGTATTTTATCTCATTTTGTAACATTTTTAGAAAAAGGCCCTATGAATGATTGTGAACAGCATAACCAAAAAAAATCAAATAAACACTAAAATTAGCATTTATATTCAGTATTTTCCAAAGCTCCAACACAAAGATTATCAAGAAGATCTCCTACCCCAAAATACCATTCACACGGCAAATATTCCAAAACTTTTAATTTTTAACAAAATGGCTCAAACGATCTTATTAAAATATCATGTATTTAAGATATTTGCATTAAAAACAAAATGTATGCCTTGAATTTACTGGGAATAGCCCGTGAAGTCCTGTTCATTCAAAAGGAGTTTTGTATAACATTTACAAATGGTGTACGTTAAGAGATGTACATTTATTAACGTTTATAAATATATTTAAAACATACAATTTATTTCAAATAACATTGTTTGTGCCATCAGCCACTTCCGAGAAATTCGTTATTACTGATTTGAACTTGTTAACACTTAGTCATGTATTTAAAGTACTGTCGGTATTCAATTATTCCTCCGAATGTCATAGAAAGGGTATTAACTTTCAAGGCCAGCATATAGTGACCCGTTTTAAAACATTTCATTGTCGTTGTTCCTGTATTCTCTTTGTGCCTACAACAAAATGTGTAATCAAACTATTTCGGAAGATTTTTCCTCGCTTAACCTAAATTAAATGCAAAAATGTTACGCTCACATGAATTTCTCTAATCTTGTACAACCTATTTTTACAAACGATTATTCTCCATCTGCTTCATGTTAATCGAGATAAACCTTTGCAGAAACTCTTATTGCTAATTTTCTTGTAGGTAGCAAGGGGAATAGTCAAATCTTTTAAGAGCTGGTTGCTATGTGGAGCATTCCATTTTCTTTGCATGCCCAGGACATAAAAAACAAATAACTAATTCCCTTTAAGGAAAAAGGAATTGTGTATCTAATACGATTTACCAGCTATGCAAAAGCCATTCAGAAAGAAGAGGACTTTTGGGGACATTATCAGAAAATTCAATATATACGCTTTATTTTTCATGAAAGTGTCTAAAATATATGATATTTTAATCAATAACCTTAGAGCTATTTTTGAGAAAATCAAAATTTTCGAAAACTAAAGTGTAGCCTGGGGTGGGGGATTTTCTTACAAATCTTCGTGTCGCATCTTTGAAAGACACTGAACCTAAATACCAAGTTTTTTATTTATCCGACTTTTCGTTTTTCAGTTACGCTGTTCACACACACGAAATTTTTTATAAAAGTGCTTTTTTGGATTCAGGGTGCCTCAAAACATGTATTTCCGGTGAAATGTCGGAATCGAATTTTTGGGTGGAATGCAACACTTCCCCTACTTACTATACGTAGTAGAGAAAGTAATAAATGATAATGGATAGAAAAGGTCACGTTAATATAACACACAGATTTTAATTTCCGTACAAGTTCTCTTTTTACTACCGTTAATATAAACAATTTCTATACGATAGTTGTTTGGTTCTAAGCATTGGAGTTGCTATTTAAAATTGTGTATTGTAGCGGGAAAACCTTGTTCCTCTGGTTGATGCCCTCTGCTGCAGTGTCCTGGACTCCGGCTATTGCTGCTCAGCGGCTGCTGTATTCTCCATTCCTAATCATTACCTATCTAGCTAATTTCACTGATCTCAGGGTTTCCGTAGGTGAGGCAAATTAAAATACACTGCATTTCCCTTAAACGTTTGGTATATTATCAAATAAATACTATAGGCGGCTTGCTTTTCCCATTGTAACAATTCCCACCATAATAATAATTAGGAGCCTAATCTAACTGCACACGCTTTCCACCCCAATGTACACATGTGCGTTTGTCGTCCAGGAGTATCAATGTGTGTCGACGAGATTCTATAAGAGAGTGAAAATCTGGGGCTTTCTTTCCCCTTTTATACCTAAGCTTAGTGACGACATTTCTAATTGGTCCTCAGACCACGTTACCTTATTATGTATGAAAATATTCTGCTCCAAAGTTTTTCGCATACCCGTCCCAGTGACGCGTTCGGAAGCAGATTTAATATCTCTTTCTCTTTCCTTTCTATATCTGTCTCTTTCTATTTCTCCTTATTGCTTCCAGTTCCCTGCTCATTAGCTTGGTGAAGGGTGGGCTCTACCTAGAATTATATTTTACCTAGAATTAGCTAGCCCACCTTTCCCTTACTTATCTAAGTTACAATCCGTTTTTTACATTTCTTGGTTGCTAAATATTCTAACATCTTTCTTGGTTAATTATATTATTATGTACAATTCTTGTTTAATACTGATTTATATATCTATGTGTATATGTATATATGTGTGGTATATTCCCTTTCAGTATTGTATTGCTGTAAGTGGTAATAATGCCTATTGTTTATATAATTTGTTATATTATATAATCTTAATAAACGCAACTCGTGATTTTGAGTGAGGAAGTATCTGCTGTATCGCTGGGGAAGTTATTATTCATTATAACACTCCTTATGGCAATCGATTAAACTCGTTTCTGAATTTTATGGACGGAAATTGTTTGCTTATTCCGTGTTAAAGGACATTACGTTGGAGAAACAGAATGAAAGGGGACAGGGTTATGTATATCCAGGGAAAGCATAGCTTCGCACTTTAAACTATTGTACCAAAAAAATAGCAATATAGTTTCAAATATAGATGCTGCCTGTATATTTACAAGAGAGATTTCCACCAGCTGTTGAAACAAATATCAGAAACGTACTGCATACTAGCTAGTGTGAGTTTTTGGCGGTTTGCAGTAACGGCCCATAAGGTTTACCAGAAGCAGCGATAACTCGACGATTAATTAAACGGTTTTTGTGAAGGGCAATATATTGCCAAGCAGAATAAAACAACGGTCTGGCGCAAGCTGCTCTGAAATAAAAAACCAGCAGGATATAAAATGTACAAAACTGGAGTGATTAAACAAACCAGAAGGGCTAAATTAGTTGTATTAGTTCTGTTCTGATATAACTGTATGATGCCTCAAAGTTTACTTATAAATAGGTGTACGAAAATATTTAAGTTATTAAAGACAAATGTTTTTATAAATAAAGGAATAAGTATTATTGGAGACATTAAAACTTATGTAACATAGTAGAAAATTCTATCAGCCGCTCTTTTTAATGTATACATATAATATACAAAGTGGACTATTTAAGTTAAGACTGTACAATATCTCCAAAACTAAGCGTTGTAGAAAGAAATGTCTTGAATAAATGTTGCTTGATGTTATGGGGGAAAGTAAATGCCGTTAGTCCTTATTGTATTTGGAGGACATTTGGTGGTCATTTTAGGGTTAATTTAATTTTTAAAATGGGAACCTAACTTTTTTTTTTGTTTTCTCATACTCATTATAAACTAAACAACATTTGCATAAAGTACTTTGCAATTGTTCTTACACCAACGGAAATAACCACAAAAATTCTGAATGGCTGTGTACGAAGAGCGCAATGAATGGTTGGACCATCCATGGATGGTCACTAGAGGGTCAAGTTACGCTTCGTAATTGGGAACCAACATTTTTACTTTCTCTACTACGTATAGCAAGTAGGGGAAGTATTGTATTCAACCCAAAAATTCTATACCAAGATTTCACTGGAAATATATCTTTTGAGACCCCCTGAATCCAAAAAAAAATTTGGAAACATGCCCATGTGTGTGTCTGTGTGCCTGTGAACAAAATAACTCAGAAACGAACATTCATATAAACACCAAGCTTGGTATTTAGGTTCAATATCTTCCAGAGATGCGACACGAAGATTTTCAGGAAAATCCCCCCACCTCAGATTACCCTTTACATGGAACATTTTTCGAAAATTTTAATTTTCTCAAAAATGCCTCTAACGATTTTGATTAAATTATCATACGTTTAAGATATTTTCATGACAAATGAAATGTATATCTCGAATTTTCTGGGAATGTCTCCAAAATATTGTTCATTGTGAACAACTTTTGCATAACTGGTAATCTGAACAAAATTTTACTACACAAAAATGTAGATCGCGTTAAAATACACAATTTATGTCATATACATTTTTTGTTGTTGAGTAAACCATTTTCGAGATATTGCTTGTTATTTCCTTAACTTTTCCAATACTTATACTTTTTTTTAAATGAGAATTCGTTATTCATTTTTTTGTCTTGGATATGCACAGTATTAATCTGTGGCAAAGAGAATGCTGCTGCTCATAGCAACCAGCTTTAGGAGATATGCATATGCTTAAAGGCTACTGTATTTCTATATTGCCCTTGCAAATACAAAACATGGGGAACATATTAGACCTTAAGCGGTACTCAAATATTTGTTATACTGAGAAATAAACGAACTGCTATGATTTTGTAAATCTTCTATTGGCTTTTGCTTCAAAGGAATGCTGATTTGAACCAATTTCGTAAGATCGTTTCATTTTATTAATTCATATCTTATTGTTCGTTATAGTAGCATTTTAAATGTTCCTATTTTAGTTTATTTTTTCCACGGTTTAAGGGTTGTTTCATATTATTCATTCATATATTATTTGTTATAGTGCCATTTTCAGGTGTTTATATTTTAGTTTCCGTTCATTTTTACTGGTTTACGTTTTAAGACTTTTCATAATGGCTAGTAAGAAACGAACCAATTTAAATTTTAATGTTAAGAAGTTGTTTTCCGTGAAAGCAGCCAGAGTGATTGCTGGCACCATGAGCCAAAATAACGACATATTTGGTGAGGTTAAAAACACCAGTGCACAAGCAACTCAGTGATGGCGTTATGTTTTTCAACTGTAATAAATGTTGATGCTTGGAGTTCTGAAGTAACTCATAAAATTCTTCATTTAGGCAATGATTTGCAATTAAAATCAATTTAAAATTATAATGGTGTTATGCCATACCCGCCTTACTTGTGCGCAGTTTGACTGCAGGATATTGTAATTGATGATGTAAAAGTAATCTGCAATGCAGTGACAAATAGTTTTACATTACAAGGGATCATACCGAGGGATTTAGGCAGTGTGTTAAAACCTTTTTTCTAGTGCTATCACTATGGTGTGTTTACTCCACAGTTAAAATCTATACCTCTTATGTTTTTGTCCTGGTAATGAAAAGAGAATGGAATACTCCACATAGCAACCAGCTCTTAAAATATTTGACTATCGCTTAAAGCCTACCAATTCCCCTTGCATTTACAAGAAAATTAGCAATAAGATTAACATCTTGTTATCTCGATTAACATGAAGCATTAACATGAAGTTTTATTTCTGGACGATCTTTACCTGCTGTGGTCCTTATAGTCCTAATCTATATTGTACGTGAAATACTGGTAGTTTTGCTCAGAGGCCTCTTTATTAGGCTTGAGGTTCTTTTACGTACCATAAATCTACGACATGAGACCACGACTTTACTTCCCTTCCAAAGGAAGCCACGCTAAAGATTTTTACGCCCTACAAAATCCATCGCCCTCCACCGGGTTTGAAGGCGCGACCTTGGGAACTAGAGGATCGCATGGTAACCACTACACCACGGAGGAAGATCATAGAGCGACCGAAATGAGAATTTTGAGAAGTGTGGCCGCCTGTACACCCTTAGAGAGAAAAAAAACTGAAGTTATTGGAAGAGAGTTAAACATTTTTAAACTAATGGATAACATAAATCAATTTAGAAATAGCTGTAAAGAAGGTTTCCAAGAATTAAAGAAAATCGATATCATAGATTATATTGGATTATAAGACAAAAGTTGAAACGAATATTGATAGGCCCAAATAAAAAATCGACTCAACATTTTCATCGAAAACCTATGAGAGTGGAAAAAGCCTTAAGAAGCTTAACCCATGGATGTTCTTGATGCTGTTGATGGTGTTGATGATTATAAATAAAATAATGTTAAACTATGTTTTTAATAAAAATTATTGTTATACTATACCTGTTGATTTATTTTTTCCACAGCCTTCTACATATTACAGATATTAGAATTGTGTAAACGATAGTTGTCAGTATTGGAGCTATAAAGGTCAAACAAGAAGGCCAAACAATGATAGATTAGAGCTCGCCATTGCGTATGCCCAAATGTATACTGCTATTTCTACACACTTTTATCTCGATACTTTATAATTTAATATTCATGCTATCTAAAAAAATCTTATGTGTTACACTCACATGACTTTCTTTACTCTTGTACAAACTATTTTTACAAAATCTTATTCTCCACCTATTTCATATTAATCGAAATAAACATTTGCAAAAACGATCTTTTGACATGCAAAGACAATTACATTTGAAACATAGCGACCAGTTCTAAAAATATTTGACACTATCGCTTAAGGCCAACTATGTTCCCCTTGTTTTGTATTTGCAAGGGCAATATAAGCACAGACATATCTCTTAATAGCTGGTTGCTATGTGCAGCACCATTCTCTTTGCCACAGATTAATATACTTTGCATTTACAGACAAAATATGAATAAGGAATTCCCATTTGAGAAAATAAGTGTTGAAAATTTTAAGGGAATAACAGGCAATATCTCGAAAATGATTCACTCAACAACAAAATGTATATTACATAAATTGTGTATTTTAACGCGATCTACATTTTTGTGTAGTAAAATTTTGTCTATCTCTTATGGTTTACCAGTTATGCAAATGTCTTTCACAATGTAGAATACTTTTGGAGACATTCCCAGAAAATTCAAGATATACATTTTATTTGTCATAAAAATATCTTAAACATATGTTATTTTAATCAAAATCATTAGAGCCATTTTTGAGAAAATTAAAATTTTTGAAAAATGTTCCATGTAAAGGGTAATCTGGGGTGGGGGGATTTTCTTCGTGTCGCATCTCTGGAAGATACTGAACCTAGATACCAAGTTTGGTGTTTATCCGACTGTTCGTTTCTGAGTTATGCTTTTCACAGACAGACACACACGGACGTTTACAAAAATGTTTCTTTTTATTCAGGGGGTCTCAAAACATATATTTCCGGTGAAATCTCGGTATTGAATTTTGGGTCGAATACAATACTTCTACTTATTATACGTAGTAGAGAAAGTAAAAATAGTAAGTCACAACTCGTGTTAGAAGTGATTTTAGTTTACTCGTAGGATTCCTACACTCAGCTTTCTGCCTCATTCCGCATACATTTCTACTCCAAAAATAAAACTCCACTTTGAACACTTTATCATAAATAACTATTTTATTTCAGACAGCATTGGATTTGTGGTTCAGACACTACGAAAATATCCTCCTGCGCGCCTAAGCATAGCGTGCTAAAGAATTTAATCTTACTTGCACCTCGTAAAATTTCTGAAATAAAGTGCTGGTTTCTTTTGTAAATATGAACCAATTACTTTGGAGATCATAAATTTTACTTGTTTCTCACAAAGGGAGGGTAGAGAGAGTCTCGCCAACAAAACAGTCCCGCAGTAAACGCGGCAAATGGACGAGACCAGGCGCCGTCGTGCCGTGGCTTTACAACGCCTGTCATCAAAAGAATGGGAGAGCATACACACATCCAAACTTGGAGCATTCTACCATCAAATTCGGTATCATCTTCCTTTCTCTCTTCCTAGCGGATACCAATTGTTTCGCGAACACAGGGGATGTAAAAAGGACCAGTCTTAAAAAACGGAAGAAAAGGAAAGCTTCCCTGGGACGGACTTCAGGTCTGTTTACTGAGTTTGAAGAAAAGACTAAATTCTGTATTGTAAAATTTCTGTATATAAATTTGTTTTGTTCTTTATTTTAAACCATTAAATAATATCATACGCATATTTTGGAGGTTATTGAATGTCTTTTGCGCGAATTTTGCTGACATCATTTTGTTGTGTTTTCATTTACAGTAATATCGAATATCTTAAATTCATAACTTTTTCTATTGTTCTGATGCTTCTATGTAAGTAATATAATTAAAATTCGGTGGCATTTATTTTTGATGATGTAATTATTATTTGCCCTATAATGTATGCATAAAATATTCCATTCTACCCAAACCTTCAATGCTTGGATTTGCAACGGACCTCCTCTCTCCGACTGCTCGCCGTTTTCCTTCGGGCGTGGGTGTTAAATTGCTGTAACAGAATGCCCTACTTCTGTATTGGTTTATGCTCTTAACTCTTATTTCGGGAGTGGTCACAGTAGACGAAATGAATAGTTTAAGTTCACTTTAACTTTGCACACTTATTCGCAGCTAGCCTTGAATTCTATCCCACATTATTTGTCTGGATTATGGGGAACTATCCATCCAAGTGTTCCTCCCACTCTATATTTCTTTCCTAATTGCTAATAGCTTCTTCATACGCTCGGAAATCTGAGTGTTATGAAATTCACTCCCGAGGAAATTGTATACAGGAAGAAAGGGTTATTACATTTAAATCAGTTGCATATCTCATTATTTGAAACACATTTCATGTCTTCCATTTCTTTCTATGACCATTTCCTTCTGCGATATTTTAGGATTTTTGAGAACAATAAACAGACATGCTGGCAACATTGTTGATCCATGAGAGCGGGGCTGTCATTTTCACTTTCAAAACAGTTGGAAGACACCACGTCAATAGGTTTCTCTTTCCCTTTCAGTGGCGTGTGTCTCATGAGGTAAACAAACAAACAAACGTTTCTGATTTGCCACCTCATAATTTCATCTGAATCTTGAGAATTGTGACGCATTTTGTAGCTTAAACTCACAATCTAGAATATTTTATCAGGCTGGTTCAACATTAAACTTACATACGTTTTGAAATTGATACTGCTGTAATGTAATCAAACAAACCATATTTTTGACATGTAAACACATAAGCCCTTACAAAGTCTACTAAATTGTGATTTTAGCATGCATAGTAAAATAATAAACAGTAAACCAAATGATTTACCCCCTTCAAGGTGTTGTTCAAAACGTCCACCATTTGCATACCTGCAAGCTTTACACATTCACAACCAATTATGCTATATTCTATTAAAGATACCCTCATTGCTTCGTATTTCCTCCTCAGCGAGATAAATTCTTTCTCTCAAATATTCGACGTCACCAGTCGATGTTTTATAGAACCTCCTCTTCATATTGGACGCTAAGGTATTCCTTCCGTTTTACACTGTTCAGTGTAGTCCAATAGCTTGTCAGTTATGCTTTTTATTTCACCAAAACATTTACATCACCCTTTCGTCGTATTTGTTTAGATTAAGGGCATGTGGAAAACAAAACCGTTAGTAACCCTTTAGATGAAGGAAGGGAATGAAGTAGGCTATATTTTATTTACACCTGGAATCTAGTTCAGATCGTGCGACCTACTTCGACGTGTTCACTACTGTGAACTTTATGTCTGTCAAAAGGTATTCGGAATATCCTTTTGAGTGTTTAATTATTTAAAAACCCTTTGTGCAGTCACAAAGTTACTACCTAAGGTATGTGAAATAGATTACTCATCTTACAAGTAACAAACCATTATCTTTGCACATTCTCGTTGAATTAAACATCTAATTTGGAACAAAGACTATATTTTTTTTCGATAACAGCTGATCAAATAACAAAAGGCTATTAGACTTTTTGTTGGTAATACCATGAAGTACAAATTATAAGGAATGTAATAAGTTCACTTCCACCCGGGATAGTCGTGGGAACACCATGGCTCTGCTTTATTTATACACCCTGCTAAAGACGCTATTTTTCCAGACATATCTTAAAGCAACGTTACGATTGGCTGATCACCTTAGAATCGTATGAGAGCATTGCTGTCGTATCTTCCACATGGTGTTTCATGACAAATTCCGACTTCAGTCTCTGCCCCAGCGTCTCGTTATCTCCTTTGAACCTCTTCTCCGATCTCCAGCGTTTCTGCTGGCCATATTTAGCCGATTTCCTGTGCTTTGTGCTACCCTAGAGATATCTCCGCCAGATATCCTGTGGCTACAGGTATACCTAAATTGCAATGTTGCATGGCTAACTAACTTCCTTTACATTTATAATTTAACACTTGTATAATACTATTTATATTGAAGCAGATAACATTGATGCACGAATATTCCCGTTATAGATTTCACCAGAAGTATCATTTTTAAAATACGGGCCGTGTGTGTGAACAGCATAACACAAAGTCCAAATGCGGATTTAAGTTAAACATCTTCCAAGGATGCCACATAAACATTCTCAAGAATATTCCCACTCCAAACTGCCCTTTACTCGGAAAATTCTGAGAATACCCTTTGAAATCCTCTTCATTCTGAATGACCTTTGTATAACTGACAAAACCGTAAGAGATATACATTTTTTTCGGTAGTAAGATTTTGTCTATCTTGTTAAACCATACAGCTTATTTCAAATACATAAATATCTTTGTGTCTTTAGCCATTTCCGAGATATTCATTGTTATTAATTTGAATTTTCAAATACTTGTACTTTTTAAAAGGGATAACCAAGCGGGATGACCCAGGCGGTAAAATCTGTGGTCCGCATTTGGGAGGTTCCGGGATTGATCGCCCACTCTGACCTATGGCTTTTTCGGGGGGTTTTCCGGGTCGTTAGGCGAATGCTGGAGTGGTTTCTTTTATCCCCGACTTTCCTGTACCTCCATTTCGTCCCATTCTTCATTACATTCATCTTTCATCACATTCGGATGAAGGTCGGGGTGTCAGCGATAGTTTTTCGGTGCAGTGTGGCAAGTGAAAAGAATGTTTTCTGTGACTCTCTCCAACCCTCAACTTTCAGCTGGCTGCCGGGGTATCGAACCCTGTTGAGGGGCATTGGATCCCCATCTGTGTGGGGTGGGGTCCACGGTCTGCCTATCCGTCTGCCGGAGTTTCTATCTGGAAACTGTGTGATTGCAGTGCCGCATCGCTCCTAGTTCCGGCCGCTGTCTCGCCTCATCCTTCCTCTCGGGGACACCTCCTTGTGGGACGTAGGTACAGTGTTGCCAACTTAGCTATTTTATGGCTAAATATAGCATTTTTACAGTAGCGTTTAGCCATATAAAATCGTAAACTGCTTATAGCCTGAAATCTAGCCCATCTAACAAATACCTTAGCCAAAATCTAGCCTAAATAGCATAATTTCATTTGCACTTTAGCTATGCAAAAGGAATAAATGCTTAGGGTGAATCCCCACTACTGTGTAGTTGTATTATGTTCCACCCATGAGTCATTACGTCATCAAAATGTGTACTGATCATAAGATCGACTTTCTGAAGCATGCGTCCAAAATGTATGATTTTTGACACATAGAATTCGACACTTTTTACATATTTTACCTAAAGAACTTCAGTACACTTCATATTTCAGTATCAGTTATATTTAACGTACAGTGTTGGTGCTTAGCAAAAATATACGTTACTCCATTTCAATTTTATATTAAATAAATTATTCTTTTATAATATTTAAATATTGTGGAATTATCTAATCAATTATAATATTTAGATTGTCTTTATGGGGTTTAACTTCTGCAAACAAAATATGGGTAGTTTTAGAGGCCAATTATAACTAGCCATTTTTTGTTAAATAATGCCTTTTTAAAGATACCATCTAGCCATTATTTCCGAGGAAGTGTTGGCAATACTGCGTAGGTACAATATCCACTCTGGATCAGTGCCGAGTTCCCTCCATAGTCAATTCAATCCAGTGGGGCAAGTCGCTATTTGTTATTTAATTGAGGTCGTGTAAAAAGCATGATCTTTCAAAGACATCACATAGTGACACGCACTTTAAACAATCTCTCTACCTACTCTATCCTAAAACAAAATGTTAAATTTGAACTGAAAGTTTATCTGGTTTAATAAGGTATAGATAGAACAGCAAACTTTCCTAAGATTAAGATACAGGAGTGAGTAGAAAAAGTCATGCGAATGCAGGGCATTATATTTTTCCTTTTAGTTTTCAATCGATGTTCACCCACCTGCTTAATTTAAAATTATCATACGCACATTTTGGGGGCATATTGAATGTCTTCTGGACTAATTTTGGTACCATATTTTTGTGAAAGTACAAAGACTTGTACATGCGTTACATTAACATCATCAACGTTTACCTAAAGTTATACCACGGGGTATTTATAGTTTGTTTGCGGTACACGCATATATAAATGCAATAGAATCCCAATAACTCGACCTAATGTAGACTGAGAGGGTATTGGGTTACCGAAATGTCTAGTTTTAGGAAACACAAAAGTATAGCATATCCTAGAATTATTATTGTAACATTAAATTTAAAAATAGATACTTACATATAATAGAGAAGAAATTGCTGGTTCTTTGTAGAAAAAAATCTTGTGATGCTAGACTGTCTCACACTCATTTCGTCGCCGTGCAGCTACATCACGTAGGCCATTTTCACTGGTACAAACACACTCAAGACAAAACTATCAGTAAGTCTGAAATCTGAGAAACTCTACTGTAACCAGATTTAACTTCAGCTTACCACATACGTACTGGGTAAAGCAACCCTCAAACCTTCCAAACAAGTTTTTGTGCTACACACATTATTAGCGTCAAGTTTATGTTCTTATATCGAAGGTCAATACGCGGGCATCCCTCTTGTTTTTGTATTTGTATTTTGTATGTTCTTTTATTTCCATAATGCTATACAAAATTCTTACAAATTTCAATACATTACTTTGAGTTGCTATTTTTCCTTTGATCCATCATGCATTTTAACACCGTGGCTACTTATGCATGGTGGGTCATAACAAATTCATATTGCTTTATTTTACTAAACCATTTTTCTCTTACTCTCCCCATATATTCTCCTATTCTTTTTATATGCCTCTCCTTTTGTATTTTCATTATCCTAACTTCTAATACTTCTTTGTTAACATTCTCCCATTCTTTAGGTAAAAACTCATCTTTCCACAACTTAGTTTCTTCACATTCAATTATATAATGCCAATCATTATCTGCCTCTCCACAAGGAGAACATCTATCCAAAGTCGCTCCCTTCCTATCTTCCCTTAGCCTCTATGCACTTAATATGGACCAGGCCCACCCTTCTCTCACTAACCTATTACCTACATCCAAATACTTCTCCCTTCCCCAGTCCACCTTTAATTGTCTATATAGTTCCAAACTTTTCTTTTCTTCCAGACTTTGAAATAATTCTTGTTTTTCTATATTTTCTACTCTGTTCCTCACTTCTTTCCAGAAACCTTTAATTAACCCATCTCTCTCCTCCCATAAGTTACCCATTCCTATTTCCTGTAAAATTCTCCTTATTCCTTGAGCCCTTTCATCCCATCATTGGATTTTTCTTGTATTATTAAACATTGCTTCAAGATATTATACTCGTCCAATGATTTTAATCTATGTCATTATTTAAGTATCCTTTCTACTATCATGCCCTTGCTACCTACTCTTCCTAACTCCAACATTGCTGATCCATTAGGTGATGAAATAGATAAACCTAACATACATTTACAGAACGATCTATGCACTCTCCCATTCTTTGTCACTTCCCCAAATCTCTGAAACATAGACCATTTTTGCTTCAACTCCAGCTTTGTAAACCCTTTTCAACCATTTAATTTGCATATCTGGTACTTTCTTTATGCATATTCTTATAGCAGTTATTGCTAATCTTTCCTTAGCTAAGGCACTTATCTTGTGATCATAGTGAGGGACAAAACTGTAAGTTCCACAAAAATAACAAAACCTGTCACCAAATTAGTGTCATAAATAAATTACAAAATTTGAAAACACGATACCATACCAAGTACCTGAACAGATCAGAAAACACATAGACATTTATATCTATGATAAGGAACACTAATACGTACAGTAATTAAAATTTACCAATACTGTTTGTACTGCATAGTGGTTATTGCAATCAAATTTAACGACAAAAAAATAAAGTCGTAGAATTACACGGAATATAGAGTTAATCGAGAGTCGAGTTATCGGGATTCTACTGTATAAATATATATAAATGAAAGCTCATATCAGTTTTTAAGCGAGTTGAAGTATTTCAGCACCTGATGTAGTGGGATACTTTGAAATGCTGCAGACCTTTCTGTGGAAAACAGTGTATATTCTGTGTTCCTGTTTCATAGATTTTAAATTAAAATTTCGAATTAATTTCTTCCTTGGTATACCAGCGTATAATTTATAATCCAACATAAGCTTCCGTATGCGGTCTTCTGTTAATCTTTGGACAATTCTCAATTACTCTACTTTATTCATCAGTTTAATAATGTTTAACTCATTTGTAATAACTTCATTTTACGTTTATCCAGTATTGTAAAGTGCGCTGTACTTCTCTCTCATTTCGGCTGCTTCTATGACCTTTTCTTTTTTTCTGGTTAAAACCCAAAACTCATAGCCATAATATTGTAAAATTTTAGTTCAGTTTCTCTTCCAGTGTTTAAATAGTCTCCTGACTTTCATTCTTGTAGTGAATGTGGTGGTGTTTGCGGCGCCGCGCTGGTGATGGTACTATGCAACAGTGTGGCATGTCATGTACTATATTTTTGTTCCGGTGCTCTTTTTCTCAAGATTCGCTACCACGGTATCTGACACGGTAAAGTGGGTATATCAAGTGGTACTGTAAATAATAACGACAATGGATGTTAAACAATAATAATAAACTCGATTTCTTCACATTTATTACTTTCTCTACTATGTATAGTAAGTAGGGGAAGTATTGCATTCAACCCAAAAATTCGATACCGAGATTTCCCAGGGAATACATTTTTTGAGGTGCACTGAATGCGTATAAAGCATTTTTGGAAACATATCCATGTATGTGTCTGTGTGTGCGTCTGTCTGTGAACAGTATAACTCAGAAACGAACAGTCGGATAAACACCAAACTTGGTATTTAGGTTCAGTATCTTCCAGAGATGCGACACGAAGGTTTTCAAGAAAATTCCCAGATAACTCTTTACGTGGAACATTTTTCGAAATTTTAATTTTCTGAAAGATGGCTCTAACGATTTTGAATAAAATACCATAAGTTTAAGATATTTTTATGGCAAATGAATTGTATATCTCGAATTTTTTGGGAATTTCTCCAAAAGTATTCTTCATTGTGAACGACTTTTACATAACTGGTAAACCATAAGAAATAGACAAAAGTTTACTACACAAAAAATGTAAATCGCGTTAAAATACACAATTTATGTTATATACATTTTTCTGCCGAGTGAACCATTTTCGAGATATTGCTTGTTGTTTCCTTACATTTTCCAATACTTATACTTTTTTCAAATGGGAATTCGTTATTAATTTTGTTTTTTCCTGTTAATGCAACGAGAATGCAATATGTAGCAACCAGCTCTTAAAATATTTAACTATCGCTTAAAGGCTACCAATTCCCCTTGCATCTAGAAGAAAATTACCAATAAGATTAACATCTCGATATCTCGATTAACATGAAGCATACGGAGAATAAGCGTTTGCAAAAATAGTTTGTACAAGAGTAGAGATAGTCATGTGAGTGTAACACATCAGAGTTTTTTTATTATTTTCTCTAAAAATTACCTGAATGAAAAGGTTATGGAACAATTCCAATGGTATTATTTAAATAACAATTTTTATTTCTTTTAGAACAATTTCAGCAACATTTATGTTTTTTTCATATATAAACATGTGTCTTCACTTTCTTTTACAGGGACTTTATCAGGTACATTATTGTTTTTCAACACGTTTTGCTGTTTATAATTATTATGTACATATACATATACCTTTTACTAGCTACTTTATACCTAAGCTCCTTTGCACGTCCTTTTTCATACGTACCACGTATGTTTCCATTATACTTTGTGGCGTCTTTTCAGTTTACAACCATCTTATCGTTAACTTTTACCTTCTGTTGATTCTCCATAGCAACGGAGATATTAATGTTCCAATGTCATTCTTTTCAGGCATATTTTACATTTAAACTACATTTCATAATACTTATCACTAATACAACAATGTAACATGTTCCGCTTAATAAAAAATCGCTTACATATTTTAACTATTGTAAATTATATGCATGAAATACACTATGTTTGTTTGCGTACTTATAATTTTAACAAATTAACATTATCTGCACAGTCTTTCATTTTATATTCGTTCTTTATCAATTATATAGAATTTAAGCAAAGTTCATACAATTACACATTATGAACTATCAATATTATCCAGTTTCTCTTGCACCTTTTCTTAAACATTTTGATAAATATTACGCGGTATTATTCCCACTACACATATAATTTAAATTTCATAAGTTTATTAAAAAGGAGATATCACATCTCAAGTAGCAAAACCAGTTAACTTGTTCAATAGGTTTCCCACCCTACATTATTTCAGCATCTCAAGGTATCAAATCCTTTAAAAACTTTATTTTTCTTTGTTGATATATTAAAATTATAACTTTTGTGATGGTATTGCATTGAAATAGGGACTTCTATAAACAATCCTTTGAGCTAGATATGAGGACCTGGGCATCTGTAAAAATTAATGTGTCTAAAATTTAATCCTTAGTTTTAAAATGTGAATCTAAAATATCTGCCAATATGGCATCGTCAATATATAAATTAAAAAGGAATGACAAAAGCGGACATCCCTCGTCTTACATCTTTATTTATCCCTTCCGTTGTATATTTTTATTCAAGTTTCTATTGTTATTGTTATTATTATTAGTCTTGTTAACTCCGTCAAAGGTTTTTTTAAAATCTATAAATGCTAAGAATGTAGTACATTATATTTATGCTTCTCAATTATTTGGTTAACAGTAAATATGCAATCTGAACCAGATGTGCTCTTCTGAATCCATTTCGGGCTTCTAGAATAATATTCTCCATTGTTACATTCAAAGAAGTTTCAATATTGTTGTATAGATTTTGTAAGAAGTATCTAAACACTTGCTTCTGTAATTTTCAAAGATTCACAGGTCACCGTATAGCATATAAATTACATCCTTTGCCATTTTCCATTCTTCGGGATTTGACAAGTCTTCCAACATGTGTTCAACAGTACTAACAGGCGTTGTTTTAGGTGAATAGATCCATATTTGGTTAATTAATTCTCATTACCAGGAGTTTTTTTCTCTGCCTACAACTGTGTACATTTGGTAATTCTATTTTCTATTACAAACATGTAATGCCTTAAATTTATTTCTTTTAGTTTATACTTCCATGTAAGGAATATAATTAAACGTTCGGCGGCCTTCATTTATTACAGTCTGATTTTTCATATACAGTGATACTTATAACCTTTAAGGGTTATAAAATGTGCATGTCGCAGGCTTTTGCTGAAACCCTCATTTTACAAAGATTCTAAGCAGGTCATACTGAAAACATGCAAAAGTGTACGTTTGGACGCGGTTCTTTATGAAATGATGAAGCTTGCTAACAACATAGTATAACTCTAACCTAATTATAACTCTTAACTAACCTAAACTAATATAAAAACTAGGCGGCGTTTGTATAAAGCACTTTGGAATTGTTCTTACACCAACGAAAATAATAACGCAACTTCTGAATGGCTGTGTACGAAGAGCGCAATGAATGGTTGGACCATCCATGGATTTTCATTTGAGGGTCAAGTTACGTTTTGTAATTGGGAACCAACATGTTTTATTTTGTTTCCTTATTCCTCAACACCAAATAGCCACCTTTTTATAAACTATTTTCTAATGAGAATACAACATTCAAAATGTAGCTTCCCATTAAAAAAATAAATTGATCCTAAAATGCCCATCATAACGTCCTCCAAACAAAACACGACTAATAGCATTTACTTTCCCCCATAATATCAAGCAACTTTTATTAAAGACGTTTCTTTGTACAACGCTTAGTTTTGGAGATATTGTACAGTCTCAACTGAAATGGTCCATCGTGTATATCAACTTAGGCTTCTTAACTTACTTTTTTCACTGCTGATTTACTTTAGGTAGTTAATGATGATGATAATAATAAATCCTTTGTTAATCATTTCAGAACCACTGTTATTTGAAACTAACTAACCACTGTTAGTTTTGAGAACGATTGGTGTATGTGATATTCAGACAAGCATGCAATAGCCCTACACGGAATATTGTTTTAGCATGAAGGGGGAATACTCAAGCGGTAACGTCTATGGCCTGAATTTGGGAGGTTCCGGGTTCAAACCTCCGAGGCCGATCAATATGATCGAGGATTTTTCGCGGTTTTCCTCGGTTGCTAGGCGAATGCTGGGTTGGATAATTTAATTCCCGAATTTTCATATAATACCTTTCACCATTACATTTTATTGTTTTCCCTTCTTATTCACCGTCATACCAGGCACCGGGCTAATCACCTATGCTGGATATGCTATGATCTAGATATTGCTTGATCTACCACAGGCTACTGACGCAAGACATTGGGCAAATCACCTATTCTAGATATGCTATGATCTAAAGATTGCTTGATCCTCAACAGGCTACTGATCCAAGGCATTGGCTTATAAGTCCTTGTGGGTGTTAGAACTACAAAGAGGAGGGTAATTTGTTAAAAGAAGAAGAAAAGAGTTAAAACACCTAACCAGTACAGACTTGTAATTAACTAACATCTCCACCACAAGGTGTTCTATGTAAGCCTTATATTTTCACGGCAACAGATCTTCCACAAGGCCTTAAGGTGTTTGTGATAAATGTAAAACTACCTGTAACTGCCTTTGGTTTTATGACAATTTTGTTGTATGCATAATGTTTTCTGGACTTTATAACTGGGTTTTCTGTATTGATATCACGTAGCGTGGATCTTCACGCGATTGTTATTTCCCTTGCATGTTGTGTTGCGTGTAACACAAGCAACTAAGGAAAGATAGATCCAACACGCTTTGAATATGCGCTATTTGATTATGTAACTAAATCTTAGATAATAGATAATAGATCAGGAAGTTCCTGCCAGGGCTGCGTTGCATGTAACAGATCCCCTACCCGGAATGCAGACACTTCCATGCAGTATCAGTAGTAAACAGCTTTGACTGCAGTTACGTAATGTATACTCACTACTCTACTGACCTTTAGTTCCCATGCACACATTTTAATATTATCCCATTCGGGAGGTTATTGATGACTATTTGAAGAATACCTATACATATGGATAACACGATACAGTTTGGCTACGAATATATGAAACGAGTTAAGATGAGGTAGCGCCGCTCATGTTAGGCAACTTCTCCAACAGCACCGCTATACGCAAAGCCTATGCAACACGTAAACAACGAAAACAATATTCAAATCTTTAGTTTATACACCTGTGATGTAATTACATCATTTATTAATTAAAACTCTTATTACAATATTAATAAAATTAACATTGTATTAATTATAGATTATGAAATTTCAACTGTATAGTCAATTTAGTAACGTAATTTTCACTTCATAAGTGCAGCAAATGAGGTTTACATCACAATATCCTCAGGAGTCTGATTTCATTTGCTAAGATGTGCGTGGCTTTATCGCATTTACATTCTAATATGACAAATGGAAATTGACTCTCCATAATGGAGGGCTGGCTGAAGTAATAACCTAATTTAATGATTATTTCATCGAACAATGGTCGGAGCATCCAATCGGCACAGAATATTTCAGCTTTGTAAAAGACGTCAGGAAAACAGTGAATCCTAGTACATGGTAAGCCAAAGAATGTTTCCTAAGTGCAAAAAATTAAATATTACAGAGAATAACGTAAATGGCAATGCACCAACGTCTGTGTTTAACAAATACATACAGAAACAGCCCTGCTAGTGGCAAACACAGTAGAAATATCAACTATTAGATTCTGGAACATTATTCCTGTCCTAATCATTAAAACTAATATTATTGTGCACATTCGGGAATTAAGAACAATAGTTTATATTTATGTTAGAATTATTGCGAGTTGTGAACTATGGACTAAATATTTTGAAGTCTTATGTAAATCTCAGTATAACTGTCTAACAGCTGGCACATTGGGTTACGTAACATGCTGAACATTCTTAAGGTGACCATGTGTGTACTTTCACCCTTGGTAAGCTATGTGCCATCCTACAATATCATATAGTATTCGTAATCAGATCACCCGTGATAAATAAATCCTGTGACACTACAGCCCCTGGGCCTGCCACTCCGACTGCCGGCCTCACGCCCATTTATCATGTTAGTGTAAATTATTTATAATTTAGAATGATACATCATTCACCGATACAATCCCCCAGTCGGAAAGTTGGCTCAAGGCTAGAACCGCTACCTATCGCACCTCCTCACGATGCTAAGTGAGCACTGGTGCTATACTCGGGACTTAATCCGCACCACATGGGATCGACTCCGGGGGCATTCCGTAGACGTAACCCTAGCCTTCAGTACCACGGCACAGGACAATCAGATCAAATACGATATGAAAATAAAAGAATATGCCAGATACATAAGTTTCTAAAGGAAAAATCATAAATGACTGCATTTTCAATACTACTAATCAAACAAAACTAGCATATTTATCTTTCTTTCTGCCTAATATGAATGACACTTCAGTTTAAAATATTCAAAAAGAGATGAAACGGTAGAATTATAGTACAAACACGCTGAATTTTTCATTAGCAGGCAGCATAAAAATGTCAAAATCTCTGAAATTTGAACAGTTTAAAAACTGTGCTGGCGATAACGGAAAATTATTCATCACCTCGCTGCCGTTAGAGGCAAACACCATTAAAGAGTAGATTTCCATTCCTGCGATTTTGCACTTGAATAATAAACGAACTCTTACGGTGAAATCTGCTGAACAAGCAGCAAAAATAAACATACACTTTCTGACTTTATAATGGTTTTCTTAGCACTTTTCTACCTTGTATTGAAGACAAGTTTGTTTATGCTTTGGGTGTGGCCTCTTGTACTGCATCACTTCTGTCACAGGAATTTCAGGGTTGGGTTCTAATACTTCCCCTATCAGCACCAAATTTTAATGCTGCAATGAATAATAATAATAATAATAATAATAATAATAATAATAGTAATAATAATAATAATAATAATAAAATATCAGATAACTTTAAATTTGCACGAGACTTGACATTTACAAGTCATCTGTTCTCGGAACACTACGTGAGCTGTAGATTCACGTAGAGACTCGGTAATTGTAACCATTAATAGTTTTATTTTCTGGTGCTAATTATTGTTACTGCTTACTGCTTATGTAATATTCATCTGCTGCAGTGCTCTTTTTTCCACTGTTACATACTATTTGGATGTAGTAACTTTGAACTCGGTTCGCTAAATAATTATTCCCAGCGCGTTTGTATCCATTGTTGCTCTTGCGAAACCTTTCTGTCTCCTAACACGATCTGATAGCGTCTCCTTCATGGCTTCTTGATTTTTTTCCCTGTCCCTAGTCCTGTGCGTGTAATAAATTATTTCACACAAATATGCAAAAGTTTAGTCTTGGAGCAGAGGAAAATGTGTTTGGAAAAATGTAGTTTTGAGATGATTGCAGTTGAAATTAAAGTTGAAGGATATGATCATATTTAATGCATTCCAGGAGAACAGTCTTCATTATATGCGTCCTATGCTTTCTCCTGTTTTGCAATCCTATGAATGTTGACCTTCGATTCCATAGATGAAACCTTTGAAGCCCTTTCGGCAGATAACACGCGTTGAAATACAGGGTCAGACAGAGAAACGGGTGATTTTAAATTACGTTTATTCTATATTGAGGCAGTATTTTATCACTTAAATGATATCAGTCTAATTATATAATATAAAATATAATAGCAGTCCACCTTAAAGCAATATGTGTATGTAATAATATATAAAGTGTATGAAACAGTCATTTTATTGTGTTTATATTATTATGTAAATGTTTAATAATGTTATGTGAATGCATTACGTAATTTATCAATGTAGGAGCTGTGAGAATAGAAGCCGAAAGTTGCTAACAATGAAGTAACCTAGAGACAACAATAAATTAGAAAGTTTAATAAGGCCACTAATAATTCATGGAACAATAATGTAATATTTAAAACAGGTTATAAATAGCTAATAAACAACTAGAAAACGCTTAAGTTAAATAAAACTATTCTATTGGAATGGAATTAGCGAATCAGAGACTTGAAATATAGTAAATATACAAATTTAACAGATTCAGGCGTTAGACACTACTAGGCAGCGTTCCAGAGTAGTTCGCTCGGTACGTATTCAGTGTGAGACATAAAAAAGTTCATTACGGCGTGAATAGTATAATGTTTACGTGTTAAATTGTACAAGTAACAATAATATCACAGCTCTACAGTAGGATATATCAGTGAAGTGTTATCTAATCGTGCGAAAGATTAATAAAACGAAGTTAAATACCATTATAATTTGTGTAAGCCTTCATTCTTTAGCCGCACCAAGAACTGCTGAGAGATACGTGTTCCTACAAATTACCACTGACTAAGCCGAGGCAAATATACATATATAATATTTAAATAAACATTAAAAATTACAAAGTTGATTTTTTAAACGTGGGGGCGAAGGCCACCGGAAACTTTGTACCATACGTGAATCAACAACACTCTTAATATTAGAAAACATTTTGATAAGTATAATATGTGGTTCTTAACCAACATAATATGCGACTTATTTCTTGAAAATAACATATTTTAAGTGATAACCATTCACTCTCAGATATTCTTCAAACTTCGACCTATTATAAATCTACAGTGACGCAACACGTCCAGTGGAATAGTGTAAATTTCACAAAGAATATTGGCCTTTAGTGTTGCAATATTTTGTGGGCGATTCTTAAAGATAACACTGTTCAAGTATACCCATAAGAATAAATCGCACACGGTCTAATCTAGGGATCTTGCTGGCCAGGCCACCTCTATTGGAGATGATTTGATCTAATACGCGAAAAGCCGGGATACGGCATTTATGGAAATATTTTATTTTTGGACGCTCTTTAACTGCTGTGGTCCTTAGTATCCCATTTTACATTGGGCTTGAAAGCCCTGTCATTTTGCTCAGAGGCCTCTTTATCAGGTTTGAGGTATTTTTACGTGCCGTATATCTACGACACGGGACCACCGGCTTCTCTTCCGAAGGAAGCCATGCTAACGATTTTTATGCCGAAAAAATCCATCGTCCTCCGCCGGGTTTGAACTAGAGAATAGCATGGTAACCATCACACCACGGAGAACGACACGGCATTCATGGAGGCCTTTGCGGTGTGATTAGTGACTTTATCTTGTTGAAAACAGTAAACATAAGATAACGTGCAATTTCCATGGTAAGAAAGGTTTTAATCATGTTCACATACCTGGCTGATGTCTCGGTCTTTGCTTTTCCCTCAGTATCCTAAAAACTAAAGAGCCAATTATCCCAGAAGACGACACGGCACACCAAATGGTTACATTTTACTTTCTCTACTAGTATAGTAAGTATGGGTAGTATTGCATTCTATCCAAAAAATTCGGTACCGAGGTTTCACAGGAAATAAATGTTTTGAGGCCCTGAATCCAAAAGAAAACCTTTTTAGATAAACGTCCGTGTAAGTGTCTGTGAACAGTGTATCTCAAAAACGAAAAGTCGGATGAATACCAAACCTGTAATTTAGGCTGAGTATCTTTTAAAGATGCGATGCAAATATTTTCAAGAAAATTCCCTCCACCCCATGTGCGCTTTGGATTTTCTCAAGAAAATTTTCTCTAACGATTTTTATTAAAATATCATATGTTTAAGATATTTTCATGACAAATGAAATCTATATCTTCAAATTTCTGGGAATGTTCCCAAAAGTCCTTAATTGTGAATGGATTTTACATAACTGATAAACCGTAAGAAATAGATCAAAGTTTTGTATACAAAAATGTAGATCTCGTTAAAACACACACTTTATGTCATATACATTTTATTTGTCGAGTGAACCACTTCCGAGATATTCCTTGTTATTTGTTTGAATGTTCCAATAATTATACGTTTTCTCAAATGGGAATTCGTTATTCTTTTTTTATGTCCTGGGCATGCAAAGAGAATTGAATGTACCACATAGCAATCAGCTCTTTAACTTATTCGATTTTCGCTTAAAGCCTGTCATATTCCCTTTACATCTACAACAAAATTAGCAGTAAGATTAATATTTCGATTAACATATAGTAGATGGAAAATAAGCCTTTGTAAAAACAGATTGTACAAGAGTAGAGAAAGTCATATGAGTGCAACACATCAGATTTTTCACTGTGCATTGATTTCTCGTGTGATTGAAGAGGATTGTTTCGAGATCAATATCTGAAATTCTGTTTATTTACGAGGCCAGACGGAAAAGACTGTTATTTTTCACACATCCATAACTTTTCAATAAATTCATCTTCATTTATGTGGTTTGACATCTCTTCACAAAATGTTATTCGTGAGAGAAAATCACAAGGCTATAGTTTTTGCACTACTTGAAGCTTGCCAGGATGAAAATGAAGGTCAGGAGTGCAATACTCTTCTTATAGTCCTCTCCGATAAGTTCGCTGCAGCAGAATGCTTCCCCGCCAAGGGCATTGGACTTATATTCACAGTACCTCTTAGCGCATCAAAATTTTCTGGTATATGCTGGGTCCTTCTGCTACCTGGAGGCTAGTTTTTCATCAGTTTTCTAAAGTTCTTAACCCATATTTTTATGGAATGAGCAGATGGGAATAGATCATGGTATTTTGAACTAAAATGACAAAGACATTGGCGTCTAGCGACCTCATAACTATCGTTGTTTTATAAAACATTTTTAATGCAAAATCACGTTGTTGACCTGTCCACTGATCCATGTTTATTGAATGGCATTGTCATAATAACAGAATTTGCACGCAAATTTCGTTTTATTCATTGAGCTATAGGAGAAAACACGTAATGTAAAATCACCCGTTCCTCTGCCGTACTCCATATTAAACGTTTTATAAAAGGAAGCGTGGACCTCCAAGGTTCCAATATTTCAAATGATCAACAAACCATATGTACTCTGAATGAGAAACAGCCTTAGATGTTTGTTCATTAAAAACAGAAAATGCCAATTTTGTTTCATGCTACACTTCTGATTCCCCCTTATACGTTTAACCGTTATACCAGAATTATTAAGAGGTAAATTCAGCTCATATTTCAGGCAGTATTTTTAACACTAAAATGATTTCAGTCTAATTGTATAATATATATTATTCAATAACAGCCCACCTTAAAGCAATATGTGTATGCAACAATATAAAAAATGTATGTAACAGTCATGGTATAGGTATGTTTGTATTAGTGTATCCATGTGTAATAATATTATGTGAATGTATTACGTAATTTAATAATGTAGGAGCTGTGAGAATAATAGGTTAAAAGTTGCTACCAATGAGGTAACAATGAGTAACTTTGAGACAATAATGAGTAAGAATGTTTAATAATGCTACTAGTCATTATTGGAGTAACAATAATGTAAATTTTGAGACAGTTTATAAAAATAGCCAATCAACAACCAGAAAAAGCTTTAGTTAAATGAAGGTATTCTATTGGAGTAGGATTAGACAATCAGAGACTTGAAATACAGAAATTTACAAGTTTAGGCAGTTGAAATCAGTTCAGTTGGTTGCAGACAGCATTAATAACCAGACGCAAAAGGTGTCCTCTGGAGATTTAATACGTATTCGTGTGAGACGAAAATAGTTTACGTATTAAAAAGTGCAAATATTTAATAAAAACAACTCATAGCTCTCTCTCTATCTCAGTGAAGTGTTATTTAAATAGTATCAAGCATTAATAAAAGGGGTGAAGTAAAATTATAATCTGTGTAAGCCTGCATTCTTAGTCGCACCACAACCCTGCTAAGAGAAACGTGTCTCTAAAATAAATACTGATGCAGCCGAGTCAAACATAAATATTTAAAGAAACAGTTTAATTACAAAGTTAATATTTTATAAACTTGGGACAAAGGCCACCTGAAAGTACATTTGGGGCGAAGGCTACCGGAAACTGTTTACTATACGTGCGGTTGCAACTACTACAAGTTCGGCTCCCCAACAGTTGAAATACGACACAACTCTTCCTAAAATACTCCTTTCTCATATTTAACCTTACAGAATGCGTCTATGCACTGCTTTCCTTCAAACTCACCTTTTCAAAAAACAAAGTTATGAAATAATTTTTTAACCAAAACCATCCAAATTTGATCTATATTACTTTGTAGTTAGACTTGTAATCAAGTTTTTAACTTCTTTACTACTTAACCCATAGTAAGTAAAGGAAGTATTGCATTTCACCCAAAAATGCACCTTTTAAAGTTCCCTCAATAAAAAGTATTTTTAGAACATAAATGTTCGCGCGTGCGTGCATGTGTGAGTGTGGGAGTTAACAGTATAATAAAAACAAAACGCTGATCATATTTTAAACTTTGTGTTTAAATTCAGCATCTTACAAGGGTGTGTCACGAATAATTCTGAGATAATCCGTCACCGCAAACTATGCTTTACATGGGAAAACTTTCTCAAAAGCTGCTGAAAGAATTTTAAGTAAAATGCCATTTGTGTAAGATACTTGCTTGATAAATAAAATACATAACTGTAATTTTCTGGGAATATCCTCTGAAGCCCACTTCATTATGAACTTCTTTTGTATAATGGTGGACCGAAAAAGAGAGACAAAATATTACTAGTAAAAATGTAGATTTCGTTGAAGTACACAATTTATGTGAAATAAAAATGTTTGTAGCGTTAACAATTTCCGAAATATCTTTGTTATCAATTTTAATTGGCAAGAAAGTATATGCTTTTCAAGTGGCAAGTTGGTATTCGCTTTTTCTCGTTGCCATGTAAATACCACTAAACCTCAAAGCAGTTAAGTAGTTGGTTCCGTCATACACTAGGATAAGCCCGATAGCGCCGCTCATGATAGGCAACTTCTCTGACACTGGCGCTATGCGGAAAGGCTTTACAATAGGTAAACAACCAAAGCAATAATATCAAAATAATGTTTAGTTTATGTAGAATCACCTCACTTATAATTAATATAGTGTCTTAATTTATTAATTACAACAATTATTATAAAATAATCAAAATGACAGATCAGTAGTTATGGATTATGAAATTTCGGTTGTATAGGCATTGTAGTCACGTGATTTTCGCTTCTATCATCGTCTGGAGAAAGGTGCAGCAAAGAATGTTTCCATCAAGATACATTCTGGAGTCTGATTTCATCAATTTGCTAGTATTTGCGTGGCTTTATCACATTTACATTCTAATATAGTAACAGATGGTAGTTGTCTCTCCATTAATAGTCGGCATTTTGTAGCAGAGTAGGTAGATAAAGTCACGTGAACGTAGAATATCGCATTTTTACTTGTAGATAGAGAAGGTATTGAATTCCACCCAAAAATTTGATACCGAGATTTCAACGAAAACACATGTTTTGAGACCCCTTGAATCCAAAATAATATTTTTAGAAAAAGGTCCGTGTGTGTGAACTTGGTATTTAAGTTCAAGATGCAACACGAAGACCTTCAAGTAAATCCGCCGCCCCAACTACCCTTTACATTGAATATTTTTCGACATGTTTTATTTTCCAAGAAATGGCTGCAACGATTTTTATTAAAATACCGTATCTTAATGATATTTACATGACAAATCAAATGTATAATTCTCTGGAAATGGCCTATGAAGTCGTCTTTATTTGGAAGGAATATCATATAATCTTGTATAACCGGTAAACGTTAAGCGATAAACGAAAACGTACCACACAAGAAATGCAGATCTCTTTAATACACAAAATTTATTTCAATTAACATTTTTGTAGCATTAGCTATTTATGATATATCAGTTATTAATGGTTCATTTTGTTCAATATTTTGTCATTCTTTTAAATACTATGAATTTTCAGTTTTTTCTCGCGATTGCATGGAAACAGTGAATTTTAAGGCCCACATAGTGTCCAGTTCTTAAATATTTAAATTTGTTTTTTTTCTTTGTTTGTATTCTAACGAAATGTGAAATTTAGGTATTTTAGCAAAGGTATATTTCGTTAAAGTGAAGGAGATGAGGAAAATAAGCGTTCGTAAGAATAATTTGTATAGTCTAATAAGCGATGGAGGTTAGAGAAAGTAATATGAATGTATCACATCTTATTTTTAATTTCTGCATTTTCTTTACGTTGCTATGAAGATAGACGATGCCGAATATGCAAATCACGGTTGTGATGGAGCATCTGTCACGTACCCTTCGTCCACCATGACCCCCACTTGCGTCCTCCGGAATCGCCGTGGAGAAAGCTGGGCGTTCGAATCACTTGTTCACAGCGACACTAAATCCACATGTTAAATTCAAAGAATTTAAGTCTATCTGTCTTAGTAATGTGTATTACATAACAATTTTGAGATCAATATAGCATTGGAGCAGAGTTACAGCCACTACTTTGATCATTATCCACGAACATATTAAAAAACGTTTGTTAGCTGTCTCAAAGAACAGATAGGTTACATTCACATGTATTTCTCTACTTGCTGTTCTACAAACTATTTTTACAAATTGCAAATGGGTTTATTACGTGTTTCATTGTAGGTACAAGAGGAATATTGCTCAAGCGATAATAAATCTTTCAAAAGTCGGTCGATGTGATAGATTTGAGATTCCATTCTGTTTGTATGACCACGACAAACAAATAGCGACACATGAAAAAGTGAACTACTTGCCAATCTAACCAATAATAAAGAAGATAGCTGAAATTATTAATGCCACCAACAATTTATTTGGCCCAAATTGTGTGTTTTTAACCAGATTTATTTTTGACCATCTTATACGATTTACAAGTTACAAAACGTTTATTCAGAATGAACAGAACTTCACAGGCTATTCGTATAAATTCCAAGATACACATTTTATTTGTTAGGTAAACATCCTAAACATGAGGTAGTTTAATTAAAATTGTTCCAGCCATGTTTTGGAAAAATGAAAAATAGTAAATATTTTTTATGTAACGGGTAGTTTAAGGTGGAAAGATTTGCTTGAAAATCTTCGTGTCGCTTTCCTGAAAGTCACTGAAGTTACCTAAATATCACGTTTGGTGTTTAACGACTTTTAGTTTTTGAGTTGTGCTGTCCACAGACAGCCTTGGACATATTTATAAAAATTCTTTTCGTGAATTCGGTGAAATCTCGCTATCAAATTTTAGGGTGAAATACAATACTTCTCTGCTTACCATAGGTAAGCCGAGCGAGGTAGCGCCGCGGTAACGTGTGTAATTTGTACTTCGGAGGTCTCGGGTTCGATCGCCCACTGTCACGAACTTTTTCGTGGTTTCCCGGGGTCGACAGGCATATATTGGAGAAGTTCATCTTCTACCATGACTTTCCTGCCCCTCATTTCCTGTACCCATCACCTTCCTTGTCATCTGTTTCAGGGTTGTAGGACCAGGCGACGGTTTTCGGTGGGTTGCGGTTGGGTGGTAACTATGCGCTCTGTGAAGGTTTCTTCCTAGCGTCGTCCAGGGCCTATTAGAGTGGGATCGGTTGTGTTGGAGCCGTTCAATCTGGAAACATTAGGGACCTTGTCTGTGCCTGTGCACGTCATTCGGATGTGGTTGCCTTTCGGATCTCTCTCCCCTCATCCCCCGTAGGGGTATTCCGACTCCTTCAGCTGCAGAGGTGCGGGCACTACTTACCCCTAGTACTCGCGGTACTTCTGACGTTTACTAGAGGTATGTCGGGATGTGCATCTGAACCTCTCCCCGAAGGGAGCCATTCGGATTTGGTTGCTCACGACAGGACAGTGGTTCCAGACACCCACGGGAGATAACGTACGGCTGAGCGGTGACGTCCAGGTAGGATTGTGAGACGTCTCAATATCCTTCGGTACCGCCCTGGATAGCTGATAGTGGACTATTCGCTGTCAGCCCTACCGAGCTTTTTCGGTAGTCTTCCCCTTTGAGACTGACGCGCGTAGATGCGTATCTACTTCTGTCCCTGCGCAAGCGGGGGGCGGCAGTTTAAATAACCCCACGGGTCATTCGAATGACCTCTTCCCCTGGATCTCGAGGGGGGCTTCGGTGCCTTGTAGACTTTCTCCTCTCATCCCTCCCGGGAGCCATGGTAGAAGCTCAAGGATCTACTGGTTTGCGTGCGGTGCTCTGTCCCGTTTTCGGGGGTCCTCTCCCTTCGACCGTACCTCTGCCTTTACTACAGGTAAGCAGTAGAGAAAATAAAAACGTGTACACCCAGATGGAGCAGCCAGTACACCAAACGCGTAGAAGCACAGAATTCATTGAACGAATAATGACGCAAACGATGCTACCAATATCAGTAAACCTGAAGTATTGCATGAGAGGAGTCTGCAAAGTTGAATCTATGTGCAATAACGGAAATGCTGCAAATATAACAGGATTTAATGGATTCGTAGATAATTGGGAAGCATTAGCTCGTGCTACGTCTCCACAGTGACAGCCGCTGCTCATAAAATTTTAAGAAAGGAATAAAATTGATTAAAGTTTTCCTACCCTTTCTAATTCTCTGCCTCATTCTCTTCTTCTTGAAGTGCCTATCCATTCCGGATTTGGTGATAATCATAACAATAACTTTGTTTACTGCATCTGTTGAACTTCTTGAATCATCATCTCATGTTCGTTAATCATGATATTTGTTTGGCATTACCACTTTTACTTTCAACTTTTCCCTCATAGATGTTTTGGAATGCCTGGTGTTCTTTTTTGTTTATAACCGAGCCAGATGGCTCCGCGGTAACGTGTGAGGCTCGCATTCGGGAGGTCCCTGGTTCGATTTCCGGCGACTGCTCACTCTGATCAGGGATTTTCGTGGTTTCACCAAGTCGATAGACAAATTCGGGGGTGGTTCCTCTTCTACCGCGACTTTCCTGTACCCATCATCTTCTTCATCATAATCAGTTTCAGGATTAAAGGACCAGGCGATGGTGATCGGCGTCTTGCGACTGGGCGATAGAGGTGCGCTTTGGGGAGATTTCTTCCTGGTGTCCGCCGGACTGCTCAGTCTGGGTGCTCTTGGAGCAGAAGACCCCCGGGGGCTTACGGGCTTGTGGGTGGGCTTCAGCGGCGTCGGATGTGTTCGAACTGGAAACATTAGAAACACGTCGTATCCCGTATCTGTTCGCCCTTCCTTATCCCCTTCCAGAGGCTATGTTCGAAGCAAAAACGGGCGTTGCGGTTAACTTGCGGTTCTCTGCCCAGATTCGAGGACCCATCCATTCGTCCATACCTTTAGCTTTAAGACCGCTACCACCCGGCAGGAGGAAGGGATGGTGTGAAGGACATAAGAGACAGCAGGCTGCAGGCAGTCAGGCCATTGAGACGCGCGAAAGTCCCTAACATTTCTTGCCTCGCGGGACCGCCTCACTACTGGAGCTGCTCAGAAAGGGCGGTAAACGACCCTCCAAATAGGCAGCCTTCTAGAGTCCATAGGGAATACCATTTCCTTGCATCGGGTATCCGCACAACTCCACGAACCTAGAAGTACATTTGAAAAAATGAGAAATAAATGGAATGAAAGGGAGATCCCACGCCAGCATTCGCCTACCGACCAAGATAGTCACGAAAAGCCCAAGGTCAGAGTGAGCGATCAATGGGAATCGAACCGATGCGAACCTTACACGTTGCCGCATAGTCAATTCGCTGGTTCCCCTGTGGTTAAGCATTGTTGTAGACCAGCAATGCTGTAAGCTAATAAAAGTGTATCGGGTCTACAGCTACCGCAGCGGTTTCCATGTTGTCATTGAAATTAAAAGTTAAAGCAGCTATAAATATTCAGACAATTCAGGAAAACTCTTATCAAATATAAAGCCTCGTCACCCATGTGCCCAGAAAGCCATAAAAATGCATAAATATCTCGGCTGCGGCCGCTAGTTTGGGAATATTATTGGAAAACGAATGAAACAATCTGGCCTCGGCCTCGGTTCGTACAAATGCTGCACATAGTTTATACACGAGAACGCGTTTCAATTGAACACGCATTGCGTATGCATACATATGCAGCGCACTCTGAAGCAACGCGCTTGAATTCCGGATGAAAAGTGATAATAACGACGTGGTGAAGCTTGCAATGCCATCATCAGCAGACGTCGATATGTTTGGGAAAGGCTACACAATACACGCACCGTGCTGCCGAATTAAACAGTGAGATAGATGGAAACTGTCACAAGCTTATATGAAATAATTCCCGAAGCCATGGACAGCCGCTGTTTTTAATTACCTTGCGATGTAGAGACTGCTATCTCACTCTGACACCTGCCATTGGACCACGCCCGATATCAAGCAGGTCAACACGTAACGTTATCGAAACAAACAAACCTTTTTATAACTCCACCACGCTATGTGTATGACCACAAACTCCCATAGAGACACGATGCTCATTTCCATCTAGTCTTTACTGTACGGGAGGTATTTAATGATCTTCTGGTGAAGCTCTTAATGCCCAGAAGCATTACGGTTCACTCTCGTTGCTTATCGGTTGGTCATGAGATATATCGCGTAACACAGGATAGCAATATTCTACAAATACTTGCTCTTCTCGAGATCGTTATTCAACTATGTAGCGCAAAGAGAGACATAAACACTAATTATTCTTTTTACTATCTCTACTACGTATAGTAAGCAGGGGATGTATTCATTCCACTCAAAAATTCAATACCGAGATTTCACCGGAAATACATGTTTTGAGGCCTCCTGAATTCAAAAATGGTATTTTTGGAAACAAAGGTATTTGTGTGTCTGTGTGTCTGTCTGTGAACAGTATAACTCAGAAACGAACAGTCGGATAAACACCAAACTTGGTATTTAGGTTCACTATCTTCCAGAGATGCGACCCGAAGGTTTTCAAGAAAATCTCCTCACCCCAGATTACCCTTTACATGGAACATTTTTCGTAAATTTTAATTTTCTCAAAAACAGCTCTAACGGTTTTGATTAAAATATCATATATTCAAGATACTTTAATGAAAAATAGAATGTATATCTTGATTTTTCTGGGAATGTCTCCAAAAGTATTGTTCAATGTGAACGACTTTTGCATAACTGGTAAACCATAAGAGACAGACAAAATTGAGATACACAAAAAATGTAGATCGCGTTAAAATACACAATTTATGTCGTATACATTTTTTTGCTATCTGAACCATTTTCGAGATATTGCTTGTTATTCCCTTAAATTTTCCAATGCTTATACTTTTTTCTCAAATGGGATTTCGTTACTCATTTTTTTGTCCTGGTATTGCAAAGAGAATGGAATACTCCACATAGCAACCAGATCTTAAAATATCTGACTATCGCTTAAAGCCTACCAATTCCCCTTGCATCTACAAGAAAATTAGCAATAAGGTTAACATCTCGATATCTCGATTAACGTGAAGCATATGGAGAATAAGCGTTTGTAAAAATAGTTTATACAAGAGTAGAGAAAGTCATGTAAGTGTAATACATCTGATTTTTTTCATCTTTTTCGGGTTTTACTATATCCTGCACACTCGGTTAAATTATAATTGGCTGCCGTCTGAGAGTACTTTAGTGAGCGCTCCGGATAGTTGTTCACTAGACTGCGTACATTCTTGTAGTAGTTATAAACGGAAATGCAACTATAATCACAAAAGTCTTCCGAGAAAATAAACAGACAGAGATCTCAGACATACAGAACCCTCACAGTGTTTCAACACTGAATATTTGTACTAAAAACACACTTTATTAATTTGCGGTTCTCAAGTAGAGTATGATTAAAGCTCTTTTTACAATCTCACGATTACTGCAGCAAGTTCAAATCTCCTTAGAGCTACTAAAACTTTTTCCACTTTCATTTTAAGTACAGGAGTAAAACTACAACAGTTTTCTTCCTTTTTACTTTCTCTATTACTACAGTAATTAGGGAAAATATTGCATTCCACCCAAAAATTCGATACCGAGGTTTCACCTGAAATACATGTTTTGAGGTGCCATGAATCCAAATAAAGCATTTTTGGAAACATGTCCGTATCTGTCTCTTTCTCTGTCTGAGAACAACATAACTCAAAAACGAAAAGTCGGATAAATACCAAACTTGGAATTTCAGTTTAGTATCTTCCACGACACGAAGATGTTCAAGAAAATCCCCCTACCCCAGACTACCTTTTACATGGAACACATTTCGAAATGTTTGATTTTCTCAAAAATGACCACTATTTTGATTAAAACATCATTTGTTTAATATATGTTTATGGCAAATGAAATACATGTCTTGAATTTTCTGGGAATGTCCCCAAATGTTCTCTTCAATCTGAATAACTTACGCATAACTGGTAAACCGTAAAAGATAGACACAGGTTTACTACACAAAAATGTAGACCTCGTTTAACTACATAATTCGTCATATGCATTTTTTTCGAGTGAACCTTTCCGAGACATTCCTTGTTATTTGTTTGAATTTTCGAATACTTATAGTTTTTCTCAAAGGAAATTCGTTATTTTTTATGTCCTGGATATACAAAGAGAATGGAATGTCCACATGGCAACCAGCTCTTAAAAGACTTTACTGTCGCTTAAATCCTACCATATTCCTCCTTGTACCTACAAAATTAAATTAGCAATAAGATGCAAATGTTTATCTCGATTTACATGAATTAGATGGAGAATAAAGCATTTGTAAAGAATAGTTTGTACAAGAGTACAGAAAATCATATGAATGCCACACATCAGATCTTTTATCTTTAAATAATTTTTGCTCTATTATTTTGACACCTATCTTCGGCCAACACGAAACTAAAAGGAAGAGAGCACATGGTTTGTTACGGTCCTATATTTTTGCATAAAAGGAAGATTTATCTTCTAAAATAGAAAACAAAATCGTTAATTTTATATTTCAAAAGAAGAAATAAAAATATTGGAAAACAAAAACGCCACGTTCTCAATATCCACTCCAGTAGCCTTCTGATTTATAACTTTCGAGTCCTGTTACCCACGGAGTTCAACATTCGTAGGAAACAGTTTCGTTTTCTGACAGCTGCCTCCCATGAATTCTGGTCAAGGTCCCATAGACGTTTCACTCACTCGAAAGGACTTTGAAAAAAAATGCAACTACTCAAGAGAATACTAGTTTTAGTTTGATCAAATTACAATAGAGTGCACGAAAACGCTCCGATGCTTTCGGTTTCTTATAGCCTTTTTATTTATTTATTTATTTATTTATTTAATGTTGATAGGAACGCCTTATCATGTATATTACACGCCAGCCCTGTGTGTTCGACACACATTCATTAGCTTGTGAAAGAAGATCAGACCTAAGTGAGAGGCGAAAGGGGAGTAGTACAGAAACATTTCACTGAGTGGCTGTAAGGCAAGCTTCGCATAGCACAACATCGTATTGGTTCGATGTCAAACGTTTGGCACTTAAATACTAAGCTATGAACATAGACTGTTTCCGGCTCAGCAGCAAGGGATAAGGGGGGAGGAAGACAAACGCTAAGTGTAGTGCTAAAACAGATAAGGGGTGGAGACTGGGCGTATCGCAGTGGTTTAATATTCCCTTAACAACATAAACCACTTTGCATTATATCGGCACGATTCCATGTACCCTACTGTACTTAATAGCGGAAGAATTGCATTCCACGCAATAATTATATGTTGAGATTTCCCGTAATTCAAGTTTTGAGGTCCCTGAATAAAAAAGTATTTTTAGAACAAGGTGTATTTTCAAGAAAATCCTCCACAACAAACTTCCGTTTATATGGAAAATTGTTCGCAATTTTCTCAAAAGTGGCCTTTTATAGCTCCGCCTCGTTATGTATATGACCACAAACTCCCATAGAAACACATTCCTCATTTCCATCCAGTCTTTACTGTATGGAAGGTATTTAATGAACTTCTGCTGGAAGCTCTTAATACAATGCAGCATTAAACTCTCGTTGCTTATCTGTTAGTCATGAAATGTCTCGCGTTTCAGAGAATAGGATGTTGCACAAATCACTATTCTGTTCTGTAGTGCACAGAGGAACTCAAGTATTATTACTTTCTCTACTACGTATAATAAGTAGGGGACGTATTACATTCCGTCCAAGAATTCGATAACGAGATTTCACCGAAAATACGTGTTTTGAAGTGCCCTGAATCCAATTAAAGCATTTTTGGAAACATCCGGGTGTGTGTCTGTGAACAGCATAACTCAAAAATGTCGGATAAATACCAAACTTGCTATTTGAGTTTAGTATCTTCCACAAGAAGATTTTAAAGAAACTCCCCCCATCCCATACTACCCTTTGCATGGAACATTTTTCTAAAATTTATATTTTCTCAAAATAGCTCTAATGATTTTGATTAAAATATATCTATAAGATATTTTCATGGCAAATGAAATCTATATCCTGAATTTTCTGAGAATATCCCCAAAGTCCTCTTCATTCTAAATGGCTTTCGAATGACTGGTAAATTGTAAAAGATAGCCAAATTTTACTACACCAAAATGTAGATATCATTAAAAACATAAAATTTATGTTATATACACTTTTTGTCAAGTGATCCATTTCCGAGATGTTCCGTGTTACTTATTTGAATATTCCAATGCTTATACTTTTTCTCAAATGGGAATTCATTATTCTTTTTTTCTTCTATGCCCTGGACATGCAAAGAGAATGGAATGCGCCACATAGTAACCAGCTCTTAAATGATTTGATTATCGCTTAAAGCCTACCATATTCCCCTTGCACCTACAAGAAAATTAGCAATAAGATAATTTCTACGAATTTATCTCGGTTAACATGAAGTAAATGGGGAACAAGTGATTGTAAAAATAGTTTGTACAAGAGTAGAGTGCATCATGTGAGTGCAACACATCAGGATTTTTTCTATCTATTTTGTCTTTTGCTTTCTCTATAACGTACAGTCGACTGCACGGAAACAACCCGATGCTTCTGGTTTCCTATAGTGGTTTTTATTTATATAATGTTAGTAGAATTGCCGTGTCATCTGTGTTCAACACCAGCTTCGAGTGAGCCAATCCCTTATTGGTTTGAATTCAAGTCAGATACACAGGCATTAGCTTATGAAAAAGGTCAGGCCAATGACACTGAACCTGTACAATTAAATTGAGTTGGTGTGGGTTGGGCACAAAGGACTCCATGGCAACGAAAGAGCAGATGATTTGGCGAAGAAAGGAGCAGAGAATCCTTTTGTAGGAAACCAGACTCAGGTTATCCTATGGATTTGTCCAGGGCGTAATCCGAGAATGGATCACGAAAAAGCACGAGTTCTCGGAGTCTTTATTTGAACACAAGCACGCAAAGGCCCTTACTAAAGAGTTGATATATGTAAAGAAGGACACAATAACTGCACTGAGTGAAATTGCACTATAACGGACAGTTAGTCTAATAACAGGACACTGCCAGCTGTATTTACGCCTCTACAAAATCGACAAAGCAGTCGACCAAATATATAAAAGATGCAGGAGAGAAAATGAAACAGTATCTCATTTGCTGTTTGAGTGTGAAGCTACCGCAGTTCTTAGGGTTAGATATTTTAAACAGGAAATCTGCAATGCAAGGATTTCAAGAAGTGCCTACTAAGAGACTTGCATACTTTGTGAAGGAGGCAAAGATCTTAACAGATTAAATGAAGCGGAGCACAATTTATCATAACTTGTTGTAGTGTATAGATATTTATTGCCTTTCCTTTCTTTATTTTTAAATAAGGTCCGGCTTAGGTGAACAGCGAAAACGGATGAGTACGGAAACATTTCACTGAGTGGCTGGGAGGCATGCTTCGCAACGATACTTCATAACAGCTCCTGCACGAGTCCGTCTCCTATTGGTTTTCACATTTACTTACGAACACAGGTCCGTTTTAGACTCAGGATTGAAGGAAAAGGGGGAGTAAGAGAAACATTAAGTAGAGTAATAGAACCAGGTAAGGGGTGTGGCAGAAGCGGTTTGGTATTTTCTTACCAACATAAATCGCTGCGGGCTATATCGGCATGATTCCGCGCATCCACTGTACCTAATAGATGAAGCAAGTATTGCATTCCACCTAATACTTCCATATTGAGATTTCACCGGAAATATTGTTTTGAGGCCCTTTAAAGTCAGAAAAGGCATTTTTAGAAAACGTTTCGTGTGCGCGTGTGTAAGTTAGTCTGTGAACAGCACACCAAATCTGATGTGTTACATTCACATAAATTTCTCTATCCTCTATCGTTTATTAGTGGGTATAAAAACTACTCTTACTGCAGCTTATTTTCCTATCTACTACATTTTAATCCAAATAAACGTTTGCAGAAATAGCCGCATTACATATTTCGTTATAGATAAAAAGAGAATAGCGATAATCAAATGTTTAAGAACTGGACGCTAAATGCTAGCCTTAAAATTCCATACTGTTTCCATGCTATCGCGAGAAACAACTGAAAGTTGACAGGACTTTAAGAGAATGCCCAGTAATGAAATTAGAACCATTAATAACGGATATCTCAGAAATGGCTGATGACATAAAAACACATATTTCAAATAAGCTTTGTGTTTTAAAGAGCTCTACATTTCTTTGTGGTACGTTTTCGTCTATCGCTTAATGTAATACAAGATTATACTAAATTCTTTCCGAATGAAAAGGGCTTCACAACTACTCCCAGAAAATTCAAGATATGTATTTTATTTGTCAGTAAGTATCTTTAATATATGGTATTTGAATAAAATTTGTTAGAGCTATTTTTTGGAAAATAAAAATTTTCGAAAAATGTTCCATGTAAAGAGTGGTTGGGATGGGGGAATTTTCTTGAAAATCTTTGTGTCGCATCCTTGGAAGGTACTGAACCTAAATACCAACTTAGGTATGTATACGAACTTGCGTTTTATGCTGTTCACAGACACACACACACACGTTTCCAAAAATACTTAATTTGGATTCAGAGTGCCTCAAAACAGCTATTTCTGGTGAAATCTCGGTATCGAAGTTTTGGGTTGAATGCAATACCTGTTTACCTACTGTGTACGTGGTTGAGAAAGTAAAAACGGCCTTTTATAGTTCCGCCTAGTTACATACGTATGTCCACAAATTTCCATAAAAACACAGTCCTCATTCCCAACTAGACTTCACAGTACGGGCAATATTTAATTATCTTCTGATGGAAACTCTTAATACCCAGAAACATTACGAAGCACTCGCGTTGCTTAACTATTTGTCACCAGATGTCTCAAAGCGTGGTAGTATTGCACAAATACTTGCTTCTTTCGAATCGTTATTCTGCTATGTAGTGCACAGTGGGATATAAAAGTTGTTAATTATTCTTTTTCTGTCTTCTTAGGCTTTGTTACCTCTATCATGTACCCATTAAGTAGAGGAAATATTACTTTCCACCATTTTGATATCGAGATTACACCGAAAAGACATGCTTTGAGATCCCCTGAATTCCCCTCAAAAATAATTTTTAAGAAAAAGATCCTTATGGTCATTTTATGCATTAGTGTTTAACGCGAGATGGCTTAGGCGGTTGCGTCTATGACCCACATTCGTGAGGTCCAGGGATCGATTCCCTGCGACGCCACCGTGCTCCATGGGATTTTTATGGTTTCCCGTTGAGGCAGTATTTTTATCACTTAAACGATATCAGTCTAATTATATAATATAATAAAAATAACAGCTTGCCTTAAAGCAATATGTATATAAATAATATATAAAATGTATGTAACAGTAATTGTATCAATGTTTATATTATTATGTAAATGTATAATAATGTTACGTGAATGTATTACGTAAATTAACAATGTAGGAGCTGTGAGTATAAAAGCCAAAAGTTGCTAACAATGAGGTAACTTTGAGGCAATAACGAATTAGAAAGTTTAATAAAGGCTACTAGTAATTCTTGGAACAATAATGTAATATTTAAAACAGCTTAGAAATAGCCAATCAAACACCAGAGAAGCTTTAGGTTAAATAAAAGTATTCTATTGGAGTAGAATTAACCAATTAGAGACTTGAAATAAGAGTAAATGTACAAATTTAACAGATTGAGGCGGTAGAAGACAGACGCTAGAAAGAAGCGTTCCCAGACAGATGCTTTTAGATTGCGTACCCGATCGGTACGATGCGTATTCAGTGGGAGACACATAAAATTCATTACGGCGTGAATAATACAAAGTTTACATGTTAAAAAGTGCAATTAATAAATAATCTCGCAGCTCTTCAGTAGGATATATCAGTGAAGTGTTATTTATTCGTGTGAAAGATTAATAAAAGGGAGTGAAGTAAAACTAATAATTTGTGTAAGCGCTCATTCTTTAGCCGCACCAACCCCTGATAAGAGATGCGTGTTTCTGCAAATTACTACTGACGCAGCCGAGGCATACATATATAATATTTAAATAAACTTTAAAAATACAAAGTTGATTTTTGAACGTGGGGGCGAAGTTACCGGAAAAGTGAACGTTGGGGCGAAGGCCACCGGAAAGTAAAATTGGAGCGAAGGCCACCGGAAAGTAAAATTGGAGCGAAGGCCACCGGAAAAGTGAACGTTGAGGCGAAGGCCACTGGAAAGTAAATATGGGGCGAAGGCCACCGGAAAGTAAAATTGGAGCGAAGGCCACCGGAAAGTAAAATTGGAGCGAAGGCCACCGGAAAAGTGAACGTTGCGGCAAAGGCCACTGGAAAGTAAATTTGGGAGCGAAGGTCACCGGAAAGTTTGCATCGTACGTGGTTGCAACTACTTCAAGTTTTGGCTCCCCAACAGTGGAACTACAATACACCACCTTCAAATTGGCGCACAAAGCGCCATGTTGCTAGGTGAATGCTGGGGTGGTTCATCTTCTACCATGACTCTCCTTCCTCTCATTTCCTGTCCCCGTCATCTTCCTTGCTATCTATTTCAGGGTTGTAGGACCAGGCGACGGCTTGCGCTCTGTAAAGCTTTCTTCGCTGGCGTCGCTGCGGTAATGCTCAGTTAGGGAACCCTGGAGGTTGGTGGCTTTTGGGCAGGTACCGTGCGGCGACGGATGCTTTTTTCTGAAAACGTTAGGGACCCCGCCCATGCTTGCCCCCTCAACATCCGGATCTGGTTGCCCTTCGGGTCTTTCCCTTTATAGTTCCCTCCCAGGAGTCACGTTGGAAGCAAAAATAGCCGACTGGCCTGCTCCGGTTCCGGGAACTCCTCCGTGATACGTACCTTTATCTTTTACTACATAGACGGTGATTCTAATGATACAGGTAAAGGACTGAAAATTGAGAAAGGTAATTTTGGAAGTAAAAACTCCAGACCTAAGTCTAGTTTATCTTCCCTGTCAGTAATGTGGACTTAGGAAAACGTGTAAAAAACTTCAGTCAGAATGGACGGGCCTGGCGTTCAGGAGCCTGTGCCTTAACGACCTCGGTTATCCATGTCGGTGTGTGAATGGCATAAATCAAAGAAGAAAACGTCGGATAAACACCATACTTGATTTGATTTCAGTATCTTCCAAAGATGCGACATAAAGATTCTCCCCAACTAAAACTATCCTTTACATGTAAAATTGTTCAAAATGTTTAATTTCCTCAAACATGGCTGTAACTATTTTTACTGAAATACCATGACAGTTTATCTTAAATTTTCTACGAATAGCATAAGAAGTGGCTGTATTCGGAAGGAATCCAATTTAATTTTGTATTACTGGTAAACCATAAAGTTTACACAAAAATATAGAGCTCTTTAAAGCTCTTTAAATATATCATTTTTCTTGTGGAATTTGCCATTTCAGAGATATCTATTGTTATGTGCGTGAATTTCTTAATACTTTATTTAATTTTTTTTACTGCCAATCTTCAGGTATCTATTTGTGTAATGGAAAGACCACGGAATTTCAAGGCCAGAATACAGCGACCCGTGGTTAAAGATTTGAGCATTGTTATTTCCTTTGTGTAATGTGTAATGAAACTACAGGCTGTAACAAAAATGTACGGCACAAATTGCAGGACACATTCCTCACACTAGACGAAGAAACCATGTTATATGAACATGCGTCTGGAAACACTTTGTTACCATGTTGCAACTCATTTTCTCCAACTGATTAATCATGGGAAACGCACAACAATACAACGCACCAGCATATCACATGCAACTCTTTCTCACAAGAGATGTTAAATATGCCCTCCGTGAGAATTGATACATGCATCAATCCACCGTGGTAGTGAATCCCGGATGCGCTGATGTATCCCTGGAGTATTGCATATGGTTTCGCAGCCTTTCAAAACGAGCACGGACACTCTAAACATCTGGTCTGGGTTTCAATACACAAGAGTTTTCAAATGCCCCCACAAATAAAAGTCCAATGGTTTTAGTTCCGTGGAGCGTGGAGGCCAGGCAATTGGTCAACCACAATTTATCCATCTGTCACAGAATATGTTATTTAGAAGCAGACGGACATTAATACTAAAATGAGGAGGTGCTCCATCGTGCATAATCATAAGTACATGTTTTGTCGCATAGCTAAAGGTACATCTGTTAACAAATCAGTTAGAAACTTCTCCACGAAATTATGGTAACTTTGTCCGTTGAGCCTGGGTGGAAGACCGTGGGACCCTACCAAACATTCACGATAAATGCCGGCCCAGACATTGATAGAAAATCTTTGTTGATGACTTGCTTCAACAGTTGCGTGAGGATTGACATCACCACATACATGCCGACGGCGAAAATTTAACTTTATCGCCTTCCGCTGGTAAGATGGTCATGGAAAGATATGGCTTACTGCTAACTTCTGCAGTATCAGTTTTACGGTTTGAAATAACTATTTCCGCTAAAAGAAATTAGAAGCGTAACTTACCATGAGTCGTTAAAATGTTGCTCGGAAAGATCCCTTACAATAGCTGCGAAATCTTGCTCATAGAAACGCGACACTTGGTGTTTAAAAATCACACAAGCAGTAAGTACCGGTGACAGTACTAGAGTAATTCACTGATTTAAGTTGACGCAGTTTTATTAATTTCAGCGCCGCCTACTTTAATAGTCTCCACCAACGTTATTTCACGTCCGGGCCAATATTTCAAATCCTACGAGTACCTCCGTTACCTTGCTACTAGGTGGCCTGGCTAAAATCTCAGAAATACCTTTCACTGCTTTTTTTTCAGAATTGACTAATGTGAACCTGCAAACGTACTGAATTTAACTCTAAACTGGATTCCAAGATCCTTATGCTCATATTGTTCCTAATCAGTTTCTTTAACATGACATCGAATTACCTTCTTTAGGGACATACTTTTAATTCAAAATTATTACATTATACATTATTTTAATATACGGAAATTATTTATTGCAATTGTTCCGTTATTTTACTATCATTTTAATTTAATTATTTCTATATTCCCGTCAATTACGATATCACATTGCAAATAGTATAATTATGACATAGTAGTATAAAGACCCTAACAAATATATATTATGATCTTTAATATTGACTCACATCTTTAATGACTATTATTTCTTTACCTAATTATTGTACAATGATCTATAAGATTTTTTAAACATCACCTTTACCCTTTATAATTATAATCTCGTATAGTCCCATTATATCCCCTATAACGGATGAAAAATACCTTGATTCCGTTTATATTGATAGAATCGAACCTTTAAAACCCACTAGCTTTCTTCAGACCTAGCGTGAGAATAATTACAGGATATAAAAGCAAAAAAAACTTAAATAAACTAAAACTGGTTATAATATAGCAGATAATGCTATGTAATATATTATTAATGCACTGCGCTGCCAGTTTGGACTAGATGCAACGCGAAGATGTCAGACACGAACTAAGATTTCAGTATGAAATAAGATGAGCGTGACGCTGATAAAATCCATCTCTCCTGTAATTACAGTCATTCCCTGTTCCATTTTTCAGAAACTATTCAAATATTTTCCCAATATTTTTCCGTTAATCTACCAGGCCTGCTATTAAACAGTCAGCATTAAGTCGCAATTTTCCGAATTATTCACCTGATCTCCCACTATTTCATGGTCTTAACTCAGTCTAACAGTGATATTTGTTTATTTACTTACTCTTGAAGGAGCTGTAGCAATCAATGAATTTGTGAATTATTTGTCATTATAATATAGCAGCAGATAAGATTCAACCATAAATCTATGACCTAGTTTTTCTCTTGAACTATATAACGTTCCCGCTATCTGTTATGTCTTCTGTCAGAAAATTCTAAAGATGAGGTAATGCTATAATGAATAGAAGGTTGTACAATGAGCAGCTTTAGCAAGAATGAAGAGTTTCTTGGGCGTATTTATTGGTTACAACGGTCACAAACATATTTAAAGTGGCATTTAGATACTTTGGGATACAAGAAATTTTTTTCTGATTATTGAAGGAGATTCAGCACTGACCCAGGGAGGATACTGTACCAATACCTTACAAGAGTGCGGCGCCGGAGAGAGGAGGACGTGAGAGGAGACACCGGGAGGCCGGAACCAGGAGTGACGACACAGCAACGAGGGTCCTTACAGTTTCCAGATTGAGACGCTCCGACAGTTGGACAGAGAGACTGGAGATCCCCTTCCCTCACAGCGGGTCTAACATTCCGCTCCGAAGGGGCGTTCCCCTTGGGGCGTATACCCCCAGCAACCAATCGAAAGCCGAGGGACAGAGATAGCTCCACACAGAGCATCTTTTTCCCTAACGCGTGCACCAAAACACCATCGCCGACACTTCCAATCCTCAAACAGACGTAACGGAGCGGCGGTTGAATGAAATGATGAATGGAACGAAATGTAGGGACAGAAAATTCGGTGACTGAAAGAAATCACTGGTCGGTCTCCGGAAATCGAACCCTGGACTTCCCGAATACAAAGCAAGGAGTTGGTAGTCAAGGAAAGAGGAAGGAGTTTTGTATAGAAGTGATGAATAATGTAAGGTTCTTCATTCCTAAGCTGCAGCCAGAATGATGGTTTAATTGCATATAGAGACTGTTCTAAGATGCTGGTTAATTAACTAATTGTGGTATGCCCAAGATAATACTAGAGTTTGAAAATATTATCTATTGTTTCACTGGTGGGAGTTCTTCAAAACAATATTTGCAACTCGCATTTACGGGATCCACCACTGAAAACACTATTTTCAGTTTTCCGTCAATTTCACTAAAAGTTTAATCTAAAATTTGGCTTTCGATTTTAGATTTCGTTTGGGTATATTCTTCAATTTTCAAATTATTGAGTTTCAAAATCGAACTTTACTGTCCTACGACAAACGTTCCACACGATAATGCTTTAAATAATTTAAGTATGTGCTATTTTTCTGCTCATAGAGGACAAAATTGTCGTGTAAATTTTTATACGTATTTTTAGTTGGGAAAATAATTTAGAAACAAATCATTGTAAATTTCTGTTTTATGCTGCTCTTTCCATTAAAAATAAATATTTCAGAAACCCATAAGAGCATGAAAAACTTTAATGACAGTTTTGATTGCTTAAATTTTCATGATGTTAATGAAAATTTTGAGAATTGCTGCCCCGTCGTGAGCAGCATCTTTGAAGAACAAAAACCCAGCTAAGAAAACATTGTCAGAAATCCAATTTTACCTTGTCGCATTTATGGGCGAAAAACCATAATAACAAAAGCGAAAACTAATTTTCAAATTCTAACTTCTGAAAATGGTGACTTTGTCCGGTGTGCACTCTCACTTCACTGAGTTGTCGTTGTCACTCCAATAATGTAATCTAGTTCAACTTTTATTGTCACTTTACTTAGTTCACACTGTTATTTCTAATGTGATCTAATTCAATTTATCATGTCACTTCACTTTTCTTCGCAACGTAGTCGCTTAATGAAATGCGTACGAAGCAATCTCTTCCTTGGTCCACTTCACTCGCAGGGAATCGAACACATTTCTCTAATCTCCTACAGTAACAGTACTCATTGTACATACACTGTCGTCACAAACTCACTTGTAGAGCCACATATTATGTCGTAAAAGAAACGCACTCACCCCTCACTTACTCGTGAAAATGCTTGCTTATATGGCAACTGAAATCTTCCACAGAGTTCCAGAACATTCGAGAAGCGGGAAGAAAGAAAACTTCCAGAAGGTTCTGGTTATCTCTCGACAGGACCTCTGGTGTTTACGCTAAGCAGAGCAACTATCACTCGGCCAGTCGGTCTACCGATAACCATGGCCCACACTGCGTCGCAATATTTTTGGGTGTGCTTTCCTAAATTTAATTTTTTCCGATTTTTTCAGAAACTACAAAATAAACATTCTCTGATAGATAATTTGTAATTTTCAAGTATATTGAAATTTCAGACCGCTCTTTTAGGGCTTAGTTCTTATATTACAGCCAAAGAGTAAAAGGCTCTAGCCGATAAGCGTAGTGGAGCGTGTGTCGTAGTGGAGCAATATTAATAGAGTACAAATATTTTAGTTCCGATTTATGTATGAAACAGTCCAGAAATTTGTCGCTATTCTTCGAAATATCATAATCGCGAATAAGTAATCCTAAGTTACATGGAACATAATTATAACTAACGAAGGCGTTATAAATTAGATTACTGAAGACACACTTCCCTTGCTTCTAAGGAGGTAAAAAACTTATTAGTTTGTGAAAATATCTCAATGCTGCAGCAAGAATGCTCCTAATTCTGTAATTCCTTAGTCCTTATAGCATGTGGTACCTTCTCTATTGTTTATCTATTGATATACACGTTTTGAGGCTTCCTTAATAAAAGCTTCTTTGGAAAAAGATCCGCGCGAGCGCGCACGTGTGTGTGTGTGTGTGTGTGTGTGTGTGTGTGCATGCAGGAGAGAGAGAGAGTAAGTGAACGGCATAACCGAAAGTTTGGTATTTAAGTCAGCATTTCCAAAAGATGTGACACAAAGATTTTTAAGAAAGTCCACCACCCTTAGCATTCAAAACGTCCTGTCATTTTTATATTCTCAAAACCATTTTGATTAAAGTATTTAAGATGTTTGAATTACAAACGAAATGTACAACTTGAATTTTCTGGTAACAGTTTGTGAAGCCATTCAAAATGGTTTTGCATAGTTGCTAAACATTAAGAAATAAACAAAACGGACAGCAGAAAAAAATGTCGATCGTATTAAAGCCACAATTAGTAAAAATCTGATGTGTCGCACTCTCTAGTCTTGTACAAACTATTTATACAAACGCTTATTCTCCATCTACTTCATGTTAATCGAAATATTGAGATGTTAATCTTGTTACTAATTTTCTTGTAGGTGCAAGGGGAATATGGCAGGCTTTAAGCGAAAGTCAAATGTTTTAAAAGCTGGTTGCTATGTGGAGCATTCCATTCTCTTTGCATTACCAGGACATAAAAAATGAACAACTAATTCCCATTTGAGAAAAAGTATAAGTATTGGAAAATTTAAGGGAATAACAAGCAATATCTCGAAAATGGTTCACTCAACAAAAAAAGCATGTTTATGACATAAATTGTGTATTTTAACGCGATCTACATTTTTTGTGTAATTTTCACTTACACCAGGCAATGGAGCGATTAAATGCTATATCATATTGCTTTCTGGATTTTTTGGGTGCTTTTTGTGTTATTTTTTTGTAATTTCACTTTCATTTTGGTTTCTTCTGAATTCATTATTTCCATAATTTAATCTTTATGTAGATAAGATAAAATAAAAACGTTTTATATCAAAGAAAACTGCCAATAGAATGTATAGATTAACTCTATAACAAATTGCTGTAAATTGAAGTATGACGATTTGTATCGTGAACAGACAATGCCAGCGCCAGAGAAATTAGTCATGTAAAAAGACATAATGAAAAGTAAAACTTAATCAAACCAAGTCAAGTGCAAACACAAAGGATAACTGCCATGTGATTGGACTTGAAGCCAAAGTTGGTCACACTAAAGATTATCGCACTAGTGCTTTTAGCTAGTGTGCTTTATGTTAGAGGTTCTAGCCATGCTGTCTTTCTTGTCAAATGTCACTGAAGCATAATAATGCTGGCTTTTATTTTCTATTAGTTCTTCTTAATGCCACAGGAATGGGAATCGTTGCGGTAATAGTCTTAACCATAGCGTGTTTACTGAATTACCATACAAGCTGGCGTTGCTGTCGGGTGAACCAATGCGCTGCAGAGAAACACGTTACTGAAGTGCTTTGATTTCCATTCGGAGTAATTTGCAGGCTAACAACGCATAACAAAACAAGAGGTTGTAATTAACTTGAGTTTGCCCCGTACCAGAACAGCGATAAAACCAGCCTTCATTACACGTACCCTCCGCCATTTTAAATTTATTGCCCAAACGGAGTTCTCGTGTCAGATAGGAAGGAGGGTGTTTCCCATACTGCATAGTAATTATGTAAGAAAATCGTTTGCAGAACAACTCTTTTTTGCAAGATGATTTGCCAATGCATCTTAGACTGACTTAAGTTCTGAGTCAAACTATCTTTATATTGCAATTTTTTTCAAAACTTTTTATTTTTTCAGCAAAGTTTTTAACGATTTTGATTAAAATATCATATACAGAGCGGTCGTTTTACTGGACGGCCCGCATATTGATACCGTAATTATTGACAGACAGATAAAAATGATTAAAGAAATAACGTTAAGGCAGAGAAATAATTGCAATAAATAATTTCCTTATATTAAATCAATGTATAATAAGCTAGAGTTGAAATGTTTGTCCAGAAAGATGAAGGTAATTAGAAAGTCATAACCATAGTAATTAGCGACAGCCAAAGTAGACAATGCATTACCTTAAAGATTCTGGTAATTCAGTTAGGTTATAAGCTAATTGCGTTTGCGGTCACGTAAACCGGAATTCCGAAAAAGAGAAATAAAGGACATTTCGGAGATTTTAGCTAACCCTGGTAATAGTTAAGAGATGTACGCTTAGGATTTTAGGTATTGTTTGCATGTGAAATAAGCTTGGGGATAATAATTCTAATGTAAGAGTGGCTTAAGTAATATAGAGGCGGTATCTAAATAAGACAGTTACTCTCTCGCCGGTACCGTCAGCGGTAGTTACGTGTGTAATTTTAAGCCCTAGTGACGCGTTTGTGTGGGTAAGAATTAGTTATTGCGAGAGATCTCGCCGATAAGCGTTTTAGCGACTCACGGCAAGTTATGCTACTAGTTTCTTTTACTGCGGAAACAGTTTTGCAATTTCGAGTGTTGATAGAAAGTACTCACAGTTCTATACCATCTGGTGCACGAGACAACAGAATTAGCTACGAAATAACGGCAGAGAATCAACAGCGAAGCAAGTAAAGTAAACGACACCAAAAGTGCCGATCGTCGTACTGCTCCAATGTATGCTGCTCCGTGCGGTGTTTAATACACCGAGGGTTTTCCATTCTGAAACTTTGCGCTACATACTCGTGAGTAATAACATTATAATGAGCACCAACCCTGTTATAAGTGGTGTCCATCTGCATTGAGATATTCTTGACATTCCTCGCCATCACGAGGTTGCAATTCCCTCTGTGGGGTTTCAATTTTAAAAGTTTAGCATCTTTATGCCCACTTGCTGTGCAACACGCCTTAGAGACTTCTTTGGAGAGCATTCGAATGATGCATCAATTTCATCAATTACTTCCTCCGTTAAACTTCCTAGGTTTATTGTTTAGTGATCCCATTTTCCTAAACTTATTAACCAGACATCTAACTGTATCACAGTTTGGAACTAGACTGCCAGGAAATGCTTTCTGAAATTGCCTACACACTTGTCTACATAATGCCATTTTCACGTATATATCATACTTAAAGATTCTTTATTCAAGCGTAAAATTAAAGGTAGGCATTTCGATGGACTAATGACAGGTCAATAACAGAAAAACTAATAAGAATACTCCAAAGACATTAACACACAAAACAGATGTTTGAATAAGCTTTCACTTTTGAGATGCAAAGTGAAAAAACCTAGTCTTTACAGCACAGATAGAAGGCAGAACATGATAGTCGGCATTCACAACTGATAAAGCATAGCCTTGAGCGGATCATTCACTGCTAGTGTGCCAGCGGATCATACTGAGGTACCTGTAGTGCAAGCGAATCACACATACACGCGATCGTGGTCGAGCTTCAAAACAGTAGTTAAGATATTCAACTGAGGGTTTTTTGGCGGAGGAAATAAAGGAAGAAGAACGGTGAGGGAGAGGAAAGAAGGTAATTTTGGGCCTTTTCGGATTACCGCTGAAGCACCTGCGTTATTTGCGGTGATGCTTAAGCTACTGCTGAACGGTTGCAGCATATAGGTGGGAATAACTACAGTATAGACACGACCCAAAGACCCTGACATAGCACCAGGGGAGTAGCGTGGTTTTAGGAAGAAGAGATATGGGGTAGGCCTTTAATCATCACTTTAAAAGTATCGGTGGTGGTGGTGGTGGTGGTGGTGGTGGTGGTGGTGGTGGTGGTGGTGGTGGTGGTGGTGGTGGTGGTGGTGGTGGTGGTGGTGGTGGTGGTGGTGGTGGTGGTGGTGGTGGTGGTGGTGGTGGTGGTGGTGGTGGTGGTGGTGGTGGTGGTGGTGGTGGTGGTGGTGGTGGTGGTGGTGGTGGTGGTGGTGGTGGTGGTGGTGGTGGTGGTGGTGGTGGTGGTGGTGGTGGTGGTGGTGGTGGTGGTGGTGGTGGTGGTGGTGGTGGTGGTGGTGGTGGTGGTGGTGGTGGTGGTGGTGGTGGTGGTGGTGGTGGTGGTGGTGGTGGTGGTGGTGGTGGTGGTGGTGGTGGTGGTGGTGGTGGTGGTGGTGGTGGTGGTGGTGGTGGTGGTGGTGGTGGTGGTGGTGGTGGTGGTGGTGGTGGTGGTGGTGGTGGTGGTGGTGGTGGTGGTGGTGGTGGTGGTGGTGGTGGTGGTGGTGGTGGTGGTGGTGGTGGTGGTGGTGGTGGTGGTGGTGGTGGTGGTGGTGGTGGTGGTGGTGGTGGTGGTGGTGGTGGTGGTGGTGGTGGTGGTGGTGGTGGTGGTGGTGGTGGTGGTTTGTAAAGAATGTGCTGTACCATGAAATTGCGTATCAGTATGTATTCTTGTTGAGTGTGTCGTGACTCGTCAGTATATTCTGCATTCCGGTGGAGAGGTTGGCGTGGACTTGGTGTGGTTTTCGCGTAGTGCTGAAGCTTTGAGGCAGTCAGTCTGTTATCGTCGCTGCTGGAGTTGGCTGCAGTGATGATTGGACTAGCGGAAATACAGAGTCAGTGTTGGATTTGGTTTCGGCGTCCTCAAAGCTTACGCTGAATAGGTGCGAGAACTTCTGGATCTGTGTCGATGGCGATGTCCTGGATGGTGGCCTGGAGTTTAGAGAATCTATTTGTGACTGCGGTGAATTGTCTGGTGGTCTAATTTTATTTGGTTTCTATTGCTGTGAGGCGTTAAGCTACTGAGAACCCCAGCGCATCAACCATCTAGTTGTATGTGGAAATCTGTGCTTATATGCCAGACGTGACGGTATGAACAATAACTGTGATAGCCTCAATGGCTGCGAGCAGGGTATTGGCGGAGTCGGAGGACGCAGAGACGTCAAACGGGAGATGATACACTGTGGGTAGTTCATGTTTGTTTTCTCTGCTGTGGTGACGACGGTGGAGACTGAGTAGTCTGCGGACGGTTGTTCCTTGGCGCTGTACATGGGTACATTGGGAAGCTAACCTGACCTGTGTAGCGGTCCGACTTGTGGTTCGCAGGTGGCGCAAAAGTATCGACGGCGCGTGAGGTCGTGCTGTGCGTAGGCGGTCTTTAGTACTGACGGCCGGAAGAGAAGTGCAGGTTGAAGTCCAGGAATTGCAGTTAAGTCCCAGGCTACAGAGTGCATGTAAAAGTCCATGGCGATGGCGTTGGCTGCGGTGTAGTGCGGCCTATCCCGAAAGATTAAACTCACCAGTGGAATGGTCCGTTGCGTGCGTGGATACGGCTGGCCTTCCCCACGGAGGGCCGGCCGCATCTTGGAAGATCTACTTAGGCAGTTTGCGTGAAGTTCTGGCGGCCACGGTACTAAAATGGCCGCACCAACCGGTGCTGTAGGAGGAGCTAGAACGGCCGAGTTGCTGCCGGCAACTACAGTGACGGGGAGATAATAATGGCGCGAAAGTGTATATCTTGAATAATCTGAGACTAGCTTATGAAGACCTTTTTATTTGGAAGAAATTTTTTACAATTTTGTATAAAAGAAAACCATAAGCGATAGACAAAGAAGTACTTTGTAAAAACTGTAGATCTTTTGGAAACACACAATTTAGGATCCACTGCAAGACGTAACTGTGCCACAAATTACGAAAAAAGAGCTATTTAGGATTTCAGATATCTCCTGCCAGCTAAGCACCATATATGTGAATTACTTAAATATGACACAGTTCCAGCCTATACCGAAGGCCTCTAAGTAGTTTAAGAAAATCTGCAGTTCACCTATACTAACCTTGAAACTGACTCTTATATTATAATGTTTAATATTGTAATATACATATTCCGATCTTGAAGACTGGTACATGATCAGAAGATACCAGGATATTAACTCAAGAACAAGACAGGACCAGTATTTGACCATCCGTTTAATACATGCTGTCTCCAAGAATTTCCTATACTCCCGAAACAAAAAGTACCTTATGTCTACGTTAAAATATATTCCACCAGTACAAAACAGAGTTTACAAGAACAAGTCAAGTTTAACAACAGATTGTAATGTCACAGAAGTTGAGGATATTTGAAATTGTACTTTCAAATATTCATTTTTAATTAAGTAGTGTATAACAGTATTTTTAAGATCAATGCAGACCCTTGATTATTAAAACCAATATTTTTTTATATCCACTTGTTTTTTTTCGAACAAAAAGAGAAATTATAGTTAAGCAACTTAGAAAAAACTTGGAAGGGGTAACACACCTGGTCATACATTCCCCTCTCTAACTGCCTTGGGTGACATGTCTCTCGCTGCTTAAAATGCGCACGTCATAATTTAGCCTAGCCCGTGTTTTATTTTATTCTCATAAAATCGTTTTATCACTTAATCACACCACTGTTGTAACTATCAAACTATAGAGGCAGGACTAAAACACACAAGCATTGCAATAGAAACGTTGTGTTTTCAGATTGCTGTGACAGGCCACGCAAAGAACAAAGTGCAACGGGCGTGAAAATAAATGTTTGCATATAACTAGCGACAGCGTTTCACATATATACGGTATTATCATTGAATATCTTCCAAAAGTTAATTCACACATTTTAGGGTACTTCATAGCCTTCACTCACCCATCTATCTCTCCAAGGTATAAACTTTCTCGCTGATTGATTTTCATAATACAAATTATTTCAATTGAAGTTTTACAAAGAAAACTAGCGGATTTAATTTTTACAGGGATATCAATCACATATCATCATCTCGAAATTGTGCTCTTTAGATATCTCTTACGGAACCGAGCCTTTATTTTTATATTAGTATTATTTTTGCAATATAAAATTTATGTGCTCACAACAGTAACGTAACACTTGTATCCCACTCTTTAAGACATCTCATTGAATAACTCAGTAGGTAAAGGCAAAAGACAGGTAGAGTGGGGACGATTTATCCTTCCTGAATACTCACGATTTTCAATACTTTGTCTTTTTTGAAGTGCTATCACATTCAGTTGTTTCTCGCAAAGTCATGGAAATAGCGTGGACTTTTAAGCCCTTTAATCATTTGACTGTCGCTTCGGTTTGCTGTATTACCTCTAATACCTACAAAAAATGTGTAATGAAACTATTTCTTTAAAATTGAGCTTTAAATCTAGACGCCCTTTAACTACTATGGTTCTTAGCATCCCATTCTGAATTGGGCCTCTTTATCAAGCTTGAGGTTCCTTTACGTGTCGTAAATCTACGACCGGGACCAGCTTTACTTCCTTCCGAAGGAAGCCATGCTAAGGAGTTTTACGCTCGAAAAAAAATCCATTCCCTCCGCCGGATTAGAACCCGCGACTTCGGGAACTAGAGGCTAGCATGGTACTCCTACACCATGGAGGATGACAAACTATTTCTGGAAGGTTTATCTCGAATATTATGATGTGGTTTCTAAAATAAAGTTGTAAAAATGGTTTGTTTATAGCAGTTTAAGGGTTCATGGGACTGCGATTTTAGGTAAAGATGATATTTTCTATTTTTAATATCATATAAATATTCTAGAAAAACCTGTGAATCATTCTGTCCAAAGATGTTTAGCATATGCCAGTTTTTAAAGCCTAGCAACATGTTTAGATCACCACGCACTTCCTTTTACTCGTAACCCCACTGGACCTTTTCTGAATGTTTTTTTTTATTTCAGTTTTAAATTTTTGCGCAATGAATTTATTCCTTGCATTTCAGGTTTGTTCAGATTTGTATGTACTTTAGCATACATAATTCAAAATTATTATCTATGCGTTTTATAATTGCTTTATTCATCGACTCACAAAAAATAATGCATACTAGAGAATAAGGAAAATTTTGACACCCACAACTCCATAAAAACAAAATTTTATAACTCTGCAACCATTGACATCAACTCGAATTCAAATTTTACATTTCTTTTCACTGCATTAAAGCACGGAAAATGTAACAGTTATTCTTTTCCTACAAATTTTAATACGCAAGGCAGTTTTAGAAAATGTGCTTTTTTGGTTAGTTAAAATATTTAATTGTATCATATGAAAAACTACTTTTGTATAAACAACTTTTACAAACTCGTGTTAAATGAGATAAACATTTGCAGAAACTTCTTATTGCTAATTTTCTTGTAGGTACAAGGGGAATGTTGTAGGCTTTAAGCGATAGTCAAATCTTTTAACAGCTGGTTGCTATGTGGAGCATTCCATCCCTTTGCATGTCCAGGACATAAAAAACAAATAACGAATTCCCACTTGAGAAAAAGTGTAAGTATTGGAAAATTCAAACAAATAAGAAGTACCTCGTATCTATACGGTTCACCGGACATAAAAATGTATATAACATAAATTGTTTGTTTTGAGAAGATCAATATTTTTTTGTAATAAAACTTTGTCTATCTCTTACAGTCTACCAGTTGTGGAAAGTTATTCAGAATAAAGAGATCGTTACAGCTATTTTTGAGAAAATCAAAATTTTCGCAAAATGTTCCAAATAAAAGGTATTCTGTGGTGGGGGAATTTTCTTCAAAATCTTCGTGTCGCATCCTTGGAAAATAGTAAACTCAAGTACCAAGTTTGGTATTTATCCGACTTTTAAATGTTTCCAAAAATGCTTTATTTGGATTTGGGGCACCTCAAAACATGTATTTCCGATGAAATCTCGGTATCGAATTTTTGGGTGGAATGCAATCCTTCCCCTACTTACTATATGTGGTAGAGAAAGTAATAAACGGTCTTAGGTAGAGAAAGTCATTTGAATGTAACACAGATATTATTTTTAGCTGACCTGTCTGTTACAGTGAACCTAGATTTTATACTGTCAGTGCATCATATCCAGTTCCTTTGCTGCAAACGGGCGCTGAATCCAAAAGTGAGCGAAAAAGCAAGCACGGCTGGATGGAGCATTCTTATACAATCATCTCTGTTGTTTGTTAAGTTGGGGTCCATTAGCCACTTGGCCCTCTTCAGAGACTCTGCAGCTCCTGTATTACTTTACCGCTAAACGATCTCTCCTCATTTTACTTCAGTATACAGTTCGCTTCCTCAGGCTGTAAAGGCGAACGCCTTCACTTATTTACATGCCTTGAGGACTGCCTCAAAAAAGAAAGAGAAAATGGGGGCTCTTCAACTTGCTACAACGGCAGTGAACTTCTCAAGAGCTCAGTTTTCTAAAGCTTAATGTATGCAACAAATTTGGAGATGTGGACTGAAGTTCTCGTATTTATTCGATTTTCCTTCAAAGCTGCCTGATTAGATTTACCATTTTTGTATTCAGAAGCTTTTGTTTTTTATGGATGTACAATACACAATATATTACTCTTTGAAGAGTACTGTATGGAGACTAAAAATCAGATGTGTTACACTCACTTGATTTTTTTCTACTCTTGTACAACCTGTTTCTACAAACGCTTATTCTCCATCTACTTCATGTTAATCCAGGTAAATACTTGCAGAAACTTATCTTATTGCTAATTTTCTTGTAGGTGCAAGAGGATAATGGCAGACTTTAAGCGACAGTCAAACCTTTTAAGAGCTGGTTTTATATGTGAACCATTCCATTCTCTTTGCATGTCCAGGATATAAAAAAGAATAACAAATTCCCATTTGGGAAAGATTATAAGTATTGGAAAATTCAAAAAAATAACAAGAAATATTTTAGAAATGCTTCACTCCACAAAAATGTATATGAAATAAATTGTGTTTTACCATCTTTACATTTTTTGTGTAGAAAGATTTTGTCTACCTCTTACGGTTTACCAGTTATGCAAAGGCCATTCGAAAAGAGGACTCAGGTTATTCATTTTGTCATGAAAATATCTTAAATACATGATATTTTAATCAAAACCGTTACAGCCATTTTTGAGATAATCAAAATTTTCGTAAAATGTTCCATGGGTGCGGGGATTTTCTTGAAAACCTTCGTGTCGCATTTTTTAAAGATGTTGAATCTAAACACCAAGTTTGCTATTTATCGGTCTTTTCGTTTTTGAGTTATGCTGTTCACAGACACAGAGACATAAAACGGACGTTTTTCTAACAGTGCTTTTTTTATTCAGGTGCCTCAAAACACGTATTTCTGGTGAAATCTCAGTATCCAATTTTTGGGTGGAAAGCAATACTTCCACTGCTTACTACGTAGTAGAGAAAGTAATGAGCAATTTCTTATGCTTCATTCAAGATTTAAGCTTGTACATGATCAAACTGATTTTTGAATTCAAGACTTTACAAGAGTCTTCATGAAAAATTGTCAAATACTGAAAAATATTTGACAAGATTAGGCAAGAGTGAAAATAACATATGAGTGCATTTACGCTTGTCTTTTTGACAAAATGAACCCCTTCAGAACACAACGATAATTTATCACATGCAACAAGGTATAGCAATTTGCAACGAAATATTGTTCTTTACGCAATTACATAGCATTTTCACGTATTATAGTCCATTAAATCAGATTACAATTAAGAAATACAATGTAAATAACACAAAATTTTAGGTTGAACACTAATAACAGTGTATTAAAGCATTATTGTATACTTTCGTAAATTTTTGTACCAATTTGTTCATATGCTATCGTCGTCTTCGTTTAGTGATGGTAATCTACGAAGCCCACAACTTAATCAGTTTGAATACGGAATCCCTTGCCCAGGTAGGATTTTTTTCGTATTTCAGCCATGCTCCAGATTTCGTGACGCATTGTAAATACTTGTACTTCATTGGCCAGAGCCATTAAATCATTCTCAATTTTTTTACCGTTTAGATCATGTCATTTGTTTTCAAGTCTTTGAAAGTATTGGAAGCATTTTGACAAGAAAATTGTGAAGCTATGTCAACTCTTGGAAGTTCTAGTAAAACATTGAATTTCACAACAATTTGATCGTGTACAAGAAGTTTTAGACATTTACCTGTTCCGGTCTCATATCGCTGATGCTATTGTTTGGGTTCTTAAATTGGTTTTCGTCCTATTTGGCTTGTTCAGTTGTTTAGTTTCTTTAGTTAGGTATTGTTTCTTCCGGCACGGAATTTAAATATTTAACCCATTTTTCTGTATATTCTTCTATTTGCTATAATAATAGTTTTACCTTCCATTCGTTCTAATTCTTTCGTTTCTTATATATTCTTCTCTCGTACATTAGCTTCCATTTATGCCGTCACCGTAGCTTTGGGAGGCATTATACTGGCCTTCACAGGTGAGTATGTATAGGAGGTGCGTGTATCTGTTTACCTTCACCTTTTCGCGCATGCAGTGCACATTCTAGATTATTCATATATGAATATATAACTTTCAGCAGTTATATATTATTTTAACATGGTTACTATAATAAAACCATGATTTGTACAATATCTCCACAAAAAAGTATTTTTAATGGCAACATAATGTAAAACTGGAATATATTATACAGTTTACTCTGAAAGAAGACACATTTACTAAACATTATTGGGATCATCTATCCAATCTAAATATGCAACTAAATAAAACACTTTTTTGAAGAATATTTCTACGGAAAACTGAATTAGACATTATTTTAATAATCTGTCCAATCTCTATTCTTGTCCAATACCTGATTTAGCCGCCCAGGCACCTAATAGCTTAGGTACTGGAAGAACTTTGACTCTAAACGCATATGCTTCTGTACTGCCGTTTGTGAAAATTGCAACACCAAGAAACAATTTCCCGAATAACTCCGAACTTGGTGGAAGTGTAGAATAGTGTGCAAGCAATAAGTGATTAGGTTTGCGGAGAGATGGGGTACACGCAGACCGAGCAGAGCCCTCTCGTGTTGGCCCGACAAGGTCAGTGTTGCGCCCAGTGTAGTTAGTGCAGAGCGGTAAAACAAGGCGGAAACAATAAAGTAAGTGGCAGTATGCCTCGTCGACGTCAAAGGGAGCTATAACGACATGTGAGCGAGTTGAAACGGAGCAGAATGATCAGTCTCAAGGAAGCCGATTTGTCATACCCTATCATTTCGGCTCGTACATGGCATGCTGCTACGACAGTGATGCGTGTGTGAAAGCAGTGGATAGATGAAGGTCGTACGCAGCGAAGACCGGCTTCTGAATTACGGAACATGACCACAGCACGGATGACCGTCATCTTGCCCGCTTGACCATAACGGATCGTACAGCTTCATTCTTAGCGTTGGCTTGACGCTGCAGTACTGCAACAGGTATGAACTTATCTGCGTCAAAGGTTCGTCGCCGTCTGCTGCAGGTTGGACTAGTTGCATGCATGTCATTACGTCGGCTTCCATTGTCCAGAAGTCACAAGCTCCTCCGACTGCAATGGGCGCTGAACACCGTCACTGAGGTGCTGAGTGACAACAAGTAGTCTTTTTGAACGAGTCCCGCTTCAACGTGTCCTACAGTGATGGCCGCATACATGTTCGGCGGTACCTGGAGGGCTGCATTGTTGAGCGGCATAGCGAATAAACACCAGGTGTAATGGTTTGGGGCGCCATTGGTTACAACAACCGAATTTGCCTCTTACGAATTGAGGGCACTTTGAACAGCAACCGGTACCTAACGGTGGTTGCAGAGCTTGAGGTACTCCCCCTGCATCTCCACAGGCCACATTTCGACAGGATAGTGCCCGGCCACATATTGCAGGAATGTACAAGCCTACTTCAAAGAGCGACGGATGCCATTGCTTCCCTGGCCTGCACGTTCGCCCATCGAACACGTCTGGGATGTGGTTGGTCGGTACTTAGTGCGTCACGGACCTCCAATAACCAGTGTCACGGATTTGTGGGGTCGAATACAAACTGCGTGAAGGGAAATCCCTCAGAAACTTATTCAGAACCTTTTTGATTCAATACCACGGCGTACAGCAGCTCTAATTGCAGTGCATGGAGGCCACATCAAATACTGAATATAAGAGCTCAAAGGTCATGTATAGATTTTAAAAGTTTATCGTTTGTTACTTGTCATGTACCTAACGTGTGGTATAAAAGTCATTGAATTCATGCGTTTCCTTCTAGGAGTTGCAATTTTCACAAACGGCAGGGTATACTTCGTGACAGTGCACCCAGAAGGCTACGAGTGATTTTCGTTTTTGAGTTATGCTATTTACGGACACACACAACATGCACCTTTTAAAAAAAAAACCTTTTCTGTTTCGGGGGGCCTCAATGCATGTATTGCCGGTGTAATCTAGATATCGAATAGAATACTTCCTCCTCTGGTGGTACAGAAAGCAATAACTTACCCAACGGTAATGCTGCAGTATGAGTTTTTAGACAGTCCTCTTCATCTGCAGCTAAACGGTTTCACTGTTTCCTCGTTGCCTCTTGCCATACAGCTCACAACAAAGGACATCATTCTTACAGGGGTGGTAGTTTGGTCATACTGTGAAGATATTAATTTTAGGATTCGGCTTTACAGGACATTTTTAGTAGAAAACCATAAAAAAATATATTTTCTCTGGATTAAACATTTTTCTTGGCATATAAGTACGGTTAAAATTACAATAAGAATTGTACCAAACAGGAGTGTATCCTTATAATGAATGAAGCGTTTCATTTTTGTGACTGCTCGTTTCCAAAACTCCCTCTAGGGTAAACCCGAATTAAGGAATTTGCATGTCGAATGTTACATACGAGGGCAATGGAAGGTATTTAGTTGGGCCACAGCATTAGACTATAATTCTAACTAACACGAGACATTGCAACACAATTGCTGGGAAATGTTTGAACTGCGGTCAACAAACGGTCATCTGGTGCCTCTCTCACGGGTATGGAGAGGTGCAACTGTCGGAAATAATGCAGCTGCAAAAAGTGTACGTAAAACAGAAAACACCAAACTGCAAATGGGAGGATCACTAGTTCAATTCCCGTGGACATGATTAGAAGTTGTGCTATAATACCTCCCTTTTTTACTTCCACTACTCCGTCTATAGTAGGAAGAAAAGTTATTACATTCCACCCAAAATTTGATATAGAGATTTCACCGAAATACATGTTTTGAGGTATCGTGAATACAAAAAAGCATTTTTAAAAAAATGTGTGTGCGTGTGTGAACAGCAAAAATAAAAAAACGAAAAGCCCGATAAACACCAGACTCGCTATTAACGTTCCGTACCTTTCAAAGATGCGAAACGAAGATTTTAAAGAAAACCTCCCACATTAAACTACCCTTTATATGGAACATTTTCGAAGTTTTTGATTTCCCAAAAATGGCTCAAAAGGTTTTGGTTAAAATACTATGTAATAAAGATACTTACATAACAAATAAAACGCATATATTGAATTTTATGGTAATAGCCAGTAAAGTCCTCTTTATCCGGAAGCATTTTCTATAATCTTATATAATAGGTAAACGTTAAACGACAGACGAAAATTTACTACATAAAAAATGTAGATCTCTTTAAAACATACAATGTATTAAAAATGCGTTTTTTGTGGCATCGACCATTTCTGAGATATCTGCTATTAACGGTACGAATTATTCAATATTTACCCATTTTTACTTTCTCTACCACCTATATTAAGTATTGTATTCCACCCAAAAATCCGATACCGAGATTTCACCGGAAATACATGTTTTGAGACCCCCTGAATCCAAAAAAAGCATTTTTGGAAACGTCCGTGTGTGTGTGTCTGTCTGTGAACAGCATAACTCAGAAACGAACAGTCGGATAAACACCAAACTTGGTATTTAAGTTCAGTATCTTCCAGAGATGCGACAAGAAGGTTTTCAAGAAAATCCCTCCACCCCAGATTACCGTTTACATGGAACATTTTTCGAAAATTTTAATTTTCTCAAAAATGGCTCCAACGATTTTGATTAAAATACCATATGTTTAAGATATTCTTATGACAAATAAAATGTGTATCTTGAATTTCCTGGGAATGTCTCCATAAGTATTCTTCATTGTGAACGACTTTTGTATAACCGGTAAACCATAAGAGATAGACAACATTTTACTACACAAAAGATGTAGATCGCGTTAAAATACATAATTTACGTCATATACATTTTTGTTGTTGAGTGAACCATTTTCGAGATATTGCTTGTTAATCCCTTAAATTTTTCAATACTTATTTTCTCAAATGGGAATTCGTTATTATTTTTTTGTCTTGGATATGCAAACAGTATTAATCTGTGGCAAAGGGAATGGTGCTGCACCTAGCAACCAGCTATTAAGAGATATGTATGTGCTTAAAGGCTACTGTATTTCCAAATTGCCCTTGTAAATATAGATTCCCCTTACATCTACAAGAAAATTAGCAATAAGATAGACTCTGCAAATGTTTATCTCGATTAACATGAAGTATATGGAGAATAATCGTTTGTATAAATAGTTTGTACAAGATTAGAGAAAGTCATGTGAGTGTAACACATCAGATTTTTTTAAAGTGCATTCGATTTTGAATTATTTCTCGCGATGTCATGGAAAGATTATGGAATTTTAAGGCCAGCGTATAGCGTCCAGTGCTAAAACACTTGAATATCGTTATTCCTTTCGTGTTTCCAGGTATTTCCTCGAAGGTTTATCTCGATTACAACGAATTAGACAGGAAAATAATCTGTCGTAAGAATAGCTTGTATACTCACTAATAGGCGATCGAGGGTAGAGAAAATGATGTGGATATAATACATCCTTTATCCAATATGCCTGCAAACGTGTATTTCTCTAGAAATTTAGACATCTAATTTCTGGGTGCTATGCAATACTGTAAGTTGCAGAGAAATCAAAAACAAAGTAAAGGTTAGAAACACAAACATTAAGACAAAAATGATCATTGGAAATACTAAATATAACCGTAAGAGCATTATCCTCCCTAGACAAATGGACATGTGATAAGTCGTCAAATTACAGACTTTAAACCAATAATAAAAGCAACATGCTCATAAAGTGTTGGAACATTTTATTATTATTTCTTCGATTTTATTTTCGCATCCTCTTCCTCATTCGTTTTACTGTGTTGACATAATGTCAAAGAACTTATACTTTGAAATCCTAATCATTTCATTGCCATACTTTTTCTAAAAATTACCGGTAAAGGAGTATAAAGCAAGAGAGCTAGGCATGTCTGCCATTCAGTTCCAATCTGATTTCCGCACAGAGTTTGATGTTTGCTTCCATCGGATATCATCGCTATTTGAAGTTTATTTCGTTTTAAGGCATTTTTGGTAAAACAATTCAGTTGCATTATTTGTAGCTACTGTATAAAGCACATAAAAATTTCCTTTGTTTTCACTACATTAGCTTGCTTCAACCAAACCTTTCAGAGGTATGGGAAATCCGATATTGGAAAATAATATTTCTTTCCAGAGCAAACCGTGCAAAAGCTTCAGATAAAAAATTGGTTTTTATGCCACAAAATAACTTAATTCTGTAATATTCTTTATTCTGTAATGCCCCTCGGGATATCTATAGGATTTCGCATGAATATATTCCTTAAAATAATTAACTTCTAGTAATAATGTCCTAAGTATAAACACTGTAGATAGTTACTCCGTAGTTTCATTTGTTTAAAAATGGAAAATAATACACCTGTGCAAAAAAATAATAAGGTAAACGTCTGCTTTATTGTTTTATCTAACACGTACTGTAGCAGAGGAACCATTGAATTCCAATCAAAAATTCGATATCGCTATTTATGCGGAGTTACACTCTTGAGGCTCCATGTCTAGTACGAGGGTGAATCAGAAAGTTATTGCCCCTATTTAGCCAAAATAAGGTACATAAGGTAATTACAAATATTTACGCACTATTCTACGAACCTAACACGATTTTTCCACATAGTCACCACCCGGGTCACACATTTGTCCCATCGCAGCGCTAAATTTGAGATGCCCCTGCGGTAGAATTCATCCAGATGGCTGTGGAACAACCGTCGGACTGTTGTATTGGCTTCATCGTTGCATGTCAATCGCTGTCCTGCCAAGAACTTCTTCAGCGGTCCAAAAACGTGGAAATCACGGACGAGGTCTCGATTGTATGGTCGGTGGTCCAGATTCTCCCAATGAAATGCCCGGAGCCTGTCGGCATTTCTCATTGCCACATGTGGCCTCGCATTGTTGTGGTGGAAAATCACATTATTCACATCGAGAATCCCTCGGCGCTTTCACCTGATAACAACCCGCAGATGTGACAGTGTGGAACAATAACTGTCGGCATTGATGGTTGCACCTTGTGAATGAACTCCAGCAGCAGCGGTCCACGACGATTCCAGAAGACCGTCAACTTCACTTTCCCAACAGATGGCACTGAACGAATTTCTTTTGCCACAGGCAAACCCAGATTTTTCCACGCCATACTCTGCTACTACATTTCCGGCGTGAAATTCAGTACCGCGTTTCATCGCCAGTAAGAATGCGGTCCAGGAAACCTTCACCCTCTTCGGCGTACTGTTGCAGATGATTCAGTGAAGCCATCATTCGCTGGCCTTTCAGCATGCCATTTAGCTGCTTAGATACCCACTGACATGAAACCTTCCTGCACCCTAATGACCCGTGAACGATGTCGTAAACACTACCATACCAAATGCCAAGCTCCCGGGAAATGGCCTTGAGGTGCCCACGCCAATCCATTTTCTCCATTGTATCCACGCGGGAAAAGTCATCAATCAGCGTCGAATGAGGCCTCCCCGAACGCTCATTGTCATGCAAGACTTCGCGGCCTTTTGCGGATTCACAACCCCATCGCCTCACACTTCTCAAAGCGAGACAGTTTTCCCCATATGTGGGCTGCATTTCCCTGTGGATCTCGATGGGCGTTCGTCCTTTCCTGCATAGAAAACGAATAACACTTTGTTGCTCGTGCGCCTTGGACGTGTGAAGCACAACCTCCATCTTCAACAACTGACAGCATCGCTACCGATAGAAACACCGGGCCGATCTAAGAAAAGTCCATTGCTGGGAATGGATATGTTACCTTCGCATTTACAGCCGTACTTTGGCTAAACAAAATAGGGGCAAAGACTTTCTGATTCGCTCTCGTATATTTCAAAAATCCGCCACGAAAATTTTCAAAGATATTCCCCCACAAGAAACTACCCATTACATGAAAAATTTTTGACCTCCAAAATGGTTCTAATGATTTTGATTAATTAGGATACCTGCATAACAAAGACAATAGAATAGGCTTGAAGGGCTCTTCATTTAGAAGGAATTTGGTATTAATTTTATACGACTGTGAACCAAAAGAGATAACATAAACTGACTATACGGAAAATGCAAATCTCTTTAAAACACAAAATTTATTCAAACCACTTCTCTTTCGTTAGTATTGGTTTGAATGTTTCAATACTTCATCATTTTAAAGCGCTGTAACTATTCTGTTGTTTCTTGCAATGTCGTGGAATAAGTATGAGATTTCAAAGCCAGCCTATAGTGACTCGCTTCTAAACATCGGATTATCGACATAGGTAGCAGCGAAAAAATGAAATAATGCTATTTTTACAAATGTTTATCTCGATTAACTGAAACGGATAGAAATATAAGCTTTAGTAAGAATAGTTTGCAGTAACTGTGCAAAAAGCAAACGACGTGGCTCCGCGGTAACGCGCATGACTCGCATTCTGCAGGTCCCGGGTTCGATCACCGTGACCGACCACTCTGACCTGGGATTTTTTCATGTTGTTTTTCTAATACCAATAATTTTTCCGGTCACTCATTCCCCATCATTTCATTTCACATCATATCACATTTCGGCGTACGGGGTTTGAGTGCTTAACTAAAACAATAGGAGACATTACAACAAAACCTTAGTTTTCAGTGTTGAGGACAATTACAAACCGATTCCATCACTAAGGTAGTCAAAGTCAAGTGACGTGGCTTGACTGGTGTTGCGCCCTTAATTTAAAGGGGGTTGAGGACGTGCATTTGGGAGCGAGCAGGATTATGGGTTAGTGAGCAAATCTGAATAGCAAGACACAATTAGCAAAAATGATAACATAAATTTAATATAATAAACGAGTAGGGACAAGACAGTAAACAAGCAAGCCATTTTTAAGATTAAGTATTTTACAATGACCAGTTTCTAGTTACCTAGTGCCATTGAGCAGATGTTACTTTGGATGCCATACCCAAAGGGGGTGTTGATCTGAGCAGCGCCTTCGACTGCACTGGGGTTGTTCCTATCAAGACTGCCATGCCCATAGACTTATGAAAGGGCTTTTATATCATAGATAGATGCCTCCACACAGGACATAGCCATATATGGAGAGATAACCTCTACTCTATGAGTTGGCAGCACCAACCCACATAATACCACAAGGATATGACTGGCACTGAATGTCCAGCTCATGCATCCTGTGTTGCACCTGTGAAGTAAGAATGCAAAAAGTAAGTTTCACATAAACCAAATTCTAAAGAAAAATAATTTTTAGGAAAATAATTTAACTTAACATACGTTGCGCTGGGTAAGTTCGTGGTGTGTGTGGACGCGGTGGTTTTTTCTTCCTCCTCTCATACAGAACCAGGGTAGTTCGGCCCTGTTCGTCAGGAGGAGCGCTGAGGGTGACTGCAGGAGTGTTTCCATCTGTGAACTTTAGGGACACCTGCCACTACTTAGTCCGGCCAGCAACCCTTCGGAATAATCCTTTACACAGCACAAACCCTACCATCCCACCGTCAAGCAACAAATTACCATCTCCTGGTCCTGCAATGCTGAAACATACGAAGGTGAGGCAGATAAAAAGAAACTCTGAAAACACTCTGCTACACTCGTCCATTCCAGGATAATAAAAACCTAACGCTTCTTCCTTTGTTTAGGCTAAGCCTGTTTGTCTTCACACAGAGTTTGATAACTACGACAAATACCCCTATACTAATCTTTTTAGTGGGCTTCCAACACTTTTGTGACATTTGTTGGTCTTGTGCTTTTTTAATCAATCTTGTTTACCCGCTGTACCAACATGTTTTCCAATATTTCCTTCTTTCTTTTACAAATTTTGATAACCGTTATATCACATTCTTTTCTTATATCTTAATTCCTTATTCCGTCCATGCATTCATTTCCCTTATTCTGAGTAACTGTTTGGTTTTGCTGTTTTCTGATCTTGTTGCTGTCTATACACTAATACAGGATTTGTTACAGCTTTATAAATTACTTTAATTTCAAATATTTATTCTAACATTGTATCCTGAGAAAAACATTTTTAAGTTGTTTTCTCATTAGAAAATGGTTTATAAAGCGCTGTTTATTTTGTGATGAGGAATAAGGAAACAAAATTAAAAAATGTTGGTTCCCAATTACGAAACGTAACTTGACTTGTCCAACCATTCGTTGCGCTCTTCGTTCATAGGCATTCAGAATTTTCGTTGTTATTCACGTTGGTATAAGAACAGTTGCAAATTTCTTTGTACAAATGTTGTTTAGTTTGTTATGAGGAACGAGAAAACATAAAAAGCTTGGTTCCCATTTAAAATAAACATAAATTGATCCTAAAATGACCATTACAACGTCCTCCAAACAAAACACGAGTAATGACATTTACTTTCCCCCATAATATCAAGCAGCTTTTATCCAGGATATTTCTTTCTACAACTCTTACTTTTGAAGATATTGTACAGTCTCAACTTAAATGGTTCACCCTATATACCTAACATGCAGATATATGCAGTAATTTGGCGCGAATGTTAGCTTCGCGTATTTACAACGTATTCAATGTACCCATATAATGTCAAACGTAACAGTACTTCAACAACTGCCGCTATCCAACGCGACTGCTGTACTCCCGCGATTCTTATCACGGCAGCAAAGACGTATCTCTTCGCGACGCGGGTGACTTCTCGTTCTCGCAGGAATGAGACGTCGGCGACGACTTACATTTGTTCCAAATTAGCAGGATGCACTGCCTCGGTCAATTCTACTATTTAAATTTACATTCGCATCGGCGGAATTATCCTTCTTACTTTTCGCGGGAAATCCTCGAGACGAGAGGCGCGGATTTCGCGTCGTGCACATTATGAAGACTGGGTGCCTTAGGTAAATCTTGGTGCTCTTTTACACCCTACACACTCTACTCTAGAGTTACCATGCTAAAAAAACTTCTTATTGACTATCTCCTCGCAGATCTAAAGGGTGGGCTTTCAATTCTGTATATAGGCTGAATTTATATATCACATGGTACAAACGTCATGCGGGATTTTACTGAGGTACGTGCAAATTTTCTTCTTTACCTAATACCTCGAAAGCGTCAGTTCTTGCTAACAAAGACATAAAAGAATCGTGCCCTCCTGCTATTTAACAAAGGATTGAAACCAAACAGAGTAATAAAGGTGCTGCTTTTCCCCAATATATATAATTTCTAGCCCGGTATACTCGCCTTGCCAGGAATATGCTTCCATACAGGAAAAATATTATTACAAAAAGTAATATATACACGTAAATGATTAATAAAACCCACATAAGCATACATGTCAGTTCGAACGTAGTAACAGGGGCTATCAACTGATACCAAGCACTAGGCGATAGACATATCCCGTTGCATTTTGATTTCTTATTTGTATCTACATGTTCTTTGGATAAATACATACATTTTGCTTTACCGTTGAAAATTTCCGTTAAATTGTTCTGCTGTTGTCGCGAATCTATGTTACAATCTTTTAAGATCATTCCTTGTCGTAGTTGTAAGAACAGGTCATCTGCATAAAGAGTGTGTTGTAGTTATTTTCCATTACATAACTCTAAGATATAATCATCAGTAACCAAATTAAATAAAATTGAACTGAAGGAAGCAACCTTCCATATCTCCTTCGTGCATTCCAAATCATTAATTAATTTTCCATCTATACTTCGTCTTTTTTTCAATATTTATATCTCTTATTAACTCATGATAGTTTGGGTTTTCTTTTGATTCATTACTCTTAAAATTTCATTTGGTCTCACGCAATTGAATGATTTGGTTTAATCCATAAAGCAGATAAACGAAGCCTAACTCATCTTAATATACAGGGTTTCTGAAAATGAATGGTGGGGTTTTACGAGTTCACTGTGAACTAAGTATTATGTGTAATTAATTTAAAGTGTAATTAATCAGTTTACGTTTACATGTTTTTTTCTGTCATTGCTTCCATCGCTATAATAAACTCTTTTTTGCCAAATTTAGGTTTTTTGCATTCTATATTATTGCATAAACACATTCTACATACCAGTGATTTGTGTATATCTTCTCCAAATTGTTTTCTTTGTCTTAAAATATTATTTTAAATGTTTATAGACGTGTTATAGAAGTGCTCCTTGCTTTTCACAAACTGTTTTCTTTGTATTTTTGTGAAATATGTACTGTACATGAAAAAATTATGTGTCTTATGGTTAGCGGAACACAAATCCATGATTTGTGGTACAGTGTCAATTCAGTACAACAAAAATTCTCCACATGAGAATAATATCAGACGATGGCACAAACAGTTTAAAGAGACCTGAACAAAAGGAGAACTAACAGGAAGGTCCAGAACATAAGAATAATTTATGTCGAAAGAATTCGACAGCCCTGTGTTCAGGATCCTCAGAAGTCCGTAATTTGGAATTTGGAAAATCCGCGTGTGATACATGAACACATTCAAATTCTCCTGAGGTGAACGTTTGGTGAGGCCTTATGCACAACAAGATTTTTTCAACTCCATTGCATACATGGACATGCTACAAAATGTCCTATTTCCTCAAATAGAGCAAATGGAAATGGGGTTGCAAGTAATCTTTCAACAAGATGGAGCACTGTGTCATTTCACAAACAAAGTTCGAGAAGGGTTAAATAATCGCGTTTCCAGACCGATGAATTGGTAGAAATGGGCCAATCTCATGGCCGGCTAGAAGTCCAGATCTTAATCTATTAGACTTCTACTTTTGAGACCATATCAAAAATCGTGAAAGAATTAGGAATATCGACCATCTGAGACAAAGAATCAGACAGGCAATTGCAAGCATTACGCCAGATTTCTTGTCAGAGTGTGGGCTGAAGTTGAATTTCACTTAGACCATATTGAAACCAATGTAATCTGTATACTGTTTGAGTTATTTGAATAATTAAAAGTAATTTAAATCAATTATACATAATATTTAGTTCACAGTGAACTCGTAAAACCCCACCATTCATTCTCGTAAACCCTGTATAAAAGTCAGTGTATATGTGTTTCACACCGTTGCTGTTGCACCGATTTCGACCAAACTAGGCACAGATAATCTTTGACATAAGGAAAAAATTACTCTCTAGTTAAAAATTAGAAATTCCGCTTCCATTTCACACGATTAGTTATTTAATTTATTTTATAGCTACAAAAGCTTGCAAGACCATCTATATCTTTCTCAACGATAATCGTAACAGTTCGAACATTACCAACATAAGAACAATAATTACTCGCAAAATAGTAAAGGAACAGCGAGTTCACATATTATTCGTTTACCTCTCTGGCATTTATCCTGAGGTAATAAAACAGTCAAATAATTACAATAGCTATGCCATCTGTGGCTATGCTTGCGAAAATATAAAGGCGCTACAATCGCTGAGTTGAGAAATTAAACAAACTTTCCAACTGTATTATATAGACTGCGATAACTGCAAGAGCATCGAACCAGACAAAAGACAATTTCTTCTTATTCTTCTTTATTTTCATATGATTATTTACTTTGTATTGATATAAAACAACACAAAAGTATTCAACATAATCGCATTGACTACAAAAGTCTCTATGGTGCTCAACACTGCCAACATAAGAGCAATATATAAGCCGAAGTTCATAGTCCTTATTCTGCGATCACACTCCGACTCGGACTCAGTCTGGTAGGCTCGTGGTCAGCCTAGTTGAGTTTTTCCATGTACCTACCCTTGGAAGAGTTTAACCATAGATGATAGATCTATTGTAGGTTGGCAGTTTAGTTTTGATGATGAGGGTATGATGGGAAGTAGCGCCATATTTTTATACGCTCGTCAGTGGCTGCCTTTTCAGGAGCAGCGCCAGTGCCGTGCCCCGCTGGTGTTTGCTCTTCCTTAAATTGTAGTTGGTTTAATTCTGATTGACTACTCCCTTTGAGAGGGGGGTAATACTCCGGACTTGGACTTGGACCTCAATCTGGTAAACTCGTGGCGAGCCTAAGTTAGTTTTTCTATGTACCTACCCTTGAAAGGACTTTACCATAGGTAGGATGGATTTTTATATGGTGACGGTTTGGTGTTGATGTTGGGGGTGTGATGGGAGGTAGCGCTATGTTTTTATACGCCCCTCAGTTACTGCCTTTTCAGGAGCAGCGCCAGCGCCCTGCCCTGCTGGTGTTTGTTCTTCCTTAAATTGTGGTTGGTTTAATTTTGATTAACCACTCCCATTGGTAGGGGGGGATCATACTGCGGACTTGGACTTAGACTTCACTGGTAGACTCGTAGTGAGACTAAGTGAGTTTTTCTATGTACCTACCCTTGGAAGGGCTTTACCATTGGTAGGATGGATTTTTGTAGGGTGACGGATTGGTGTTGATGTTGGGGGTGTGCTGGGAGGTAGCGCTATATTTTATAGGCTCTTCAATGGCCTGCATTTTCAGAAGCAGCACCAGTGACCTGCTCCGCTAGTGTTTATTCTGCTGTAATTGTGATTCGTTCTAATTCAGATTGACCACTCCCATGGGGAGGGGGGAGTACTTAGTGACAGCATTTTTTGCTGTTGGCAGGTTTAAAACCTTCGTTACCGGAGGTGCCCGCAACCCATGCGAGGAACTCGGTAGCGTCTGTATTGACGTTCTTGAGGTAAGTAGTCCCCAGGGATCTGACAAGGGCGTTCTCACGATAAGTCAATTTTCCGTAGAATTTTTGAGCCCGGTGTCTAATCACATCCTCCACGTAAGGGAGGGCCGAGGTCTCGTGTAGTAGCCTGACTGGAAAGCGACGACAGACAGAATAGAATGACCGAAGTCCGTTATTTTGAATCCGCTGTAGCCAGAGACGCCAGGAATCTTCTGCCATGCCCCACACCTCACAGGCGTAGAGCATCAGAGGTAAGATAAAAGCTTTATAAAGGCGTAACTTTAAGTGAACCGGCATAGTGGAAGCTAGAACCGTAAGGTCGCTACCGCCCCCATAGCCCAGTTCATTGTTCCACGCACGTGTTTTCGAAAGGTTAGGCCTTTATCCAGAAAGACACCTAAGTAGCGTATGGAAGTCCCCCAATATATTCTTTGGCCCTGATAGGTGAAATTTGGTCTGTCTGCAGCGGGGATTCGTCTCTTGAACAGGACAGCTTGGCTTTTGCCCGGATTCACGGACATCCGCCACTACCAGCACCAGAGTTCAACGAGACGGAAGTGTCGTTGTATGGGGTTGAAGGCTCTGAGGATGTATCTGTTGGTAGTGTACAGCAGGACGTCATCAGCAAACTGGGTCATATTGACGCCCTGCACCACTGAAAGTCTGCCATGTACAGACTAAACAAGTGTGGGAGGTAGTACAGAGCCTTCGGGGACTCCGCCTCGTATGAATTTTTATGTTGATGTTTTCCCCGCTACTGCTACTATAAAGGAGCGTTGGTGTAGAAAACTGTGTAGAATGTCGATGATTTGTCTATGTAGCCCAAACTGGATCATTTTGTAGAGGAGCCCCTTGTGCTCCATATTCCGGTGCTCCAATATTCTCTTATTATAGTTTGTAGTTTTATTTTATTCTTCCCCTTTAATTTGGCCTTTCTTTTGTTTTGTCTTTCTTATGTTTTCTTAGTAGTGTTCTGTATGTTGGTTCCTGAGAATAGCGCTATGTTTTGAGCTTAGCTCGAGCAACTCTAGACGATGACGTCACTTCTGAAGTAGTCTCGAGCTAGCTTGAGCTGCAATTTGTGCATGTTGCGATCTAGCGGCAATTATTACGACTATGTACTTGAACACTCAAAGTATCGCGCAGCAACATGTCTTGCTAACTTATGCCGCGTGTTTCGATTCAAAATACTCTTTGGTGCTTCAGTGGCTATGTAACGAAAAATTATATTAGGAATCAAGTTTAAAATTGTATAATAGACATAACAATATATCGGCAGGGATCTGTTACTTTGTTTGCTTCAATTCCAATAACTGATCATGTCCAATTCACTGTATGTCTGGGTAGCTCAGATAGTTAGCACTGGCTTAATGAACTGAAAACCTCGAGCTCAAATCCTGTTTAGGTCAGTGATTGATTTTTGTTTGTGAAAAATAATTAATTTACATTTCATAAAAGTACTGATTTTATACAGTATCAAACCGAATTCATTGCCGAATCTACTTTTGTTTTTTAATTATCCAATCCACGTTATTTTGTGTAATAATTTCAGAATCGTAACTATACCATAGATGTTTACCACTAGGGAATCTTATTATTTGCATCATTTGAATTAGCAAGCATATAAACATAGTTAAGTTCTGTAAACTTAATTCTGAATACTTTGACATTAAGTACGTTAGTTTTTGTATTTTTTTTCTTAACGTATTAAATAAATTAAAAACAAAATCGCGGCGCAAATAGTTATATATTATACAAATAACAACATTCTTGCTTCCTTGTTGGTGCAAGTAGGTATGCATATTTTAGAACGTTATGACTTGCACAACCACTAATGGCCTCGTAGTTGAGTACCCTTGAATGTATATATACCACTTCCACAACCACTCGAGCGCCAAAAGGAAAACTTTACACACTTATATTATAGTAAACAATTTATGGGAAAGCCTACCGTGAAGTCCAAAATATTACTTTGAAAATAAAAGTATAAGATATCTCACTATAAACACGTAGAAAGCGACGTAAGATATGTACGATTATGACATTCAGAATATTTTATTTAATAGGGAGGAACGTAATATTTAAGCTATTTTCAAACGATACGCAAAATTATTTCGCAAATTGACTTAAAACCTGCTATACAGAACCAATAAAACCGTAAAACGGCTTGCCGCTCAGTCAGGTTAATTCATTACTTTGTGAAGGGAACAAAGGAGTGCCTCATACAACATGCCCTTTGAGACATCTGAAGTTCTTGAGCATTATGCGACTCACGCTGTTACGTCGTGACCTCAGCGTTCGAGTAGTGCCGATACGGTATCGAAAAGTGCCGCGTATCGGAGCTACTCGAGCAGCGATATCATTTGCCCAGCCCTAAATTGTTCTGCTGTTGTCGCAAATCGATTTTACAATCTTTTAAGATCATTCCTTGTCGTAGTTGTAAGAACACATCATCTGCATAAAGAGTGTGTTGTAGTTATTTGCCATTACATACCTCTAATATATAATCATCAAAAGCAATATGTGTATAATATAATATATAGAATGTATGTAACAGTAATTGTATTATGTTTATATTATTGTGTGCATGTATAATAATGTTATGTGAATGTATTAAGTAATTTAATAATGTAGGAGCTGTGAGAATAGAGGCCGAAGGTTGCTAACACTGAGATAACAATGAGGTAATCTTGAGGAATGAATTGGAAAGTTTAATAATGCTACTAGCAATTCTTGGAACAATAATTTAATATTTAAAACCGTTTATAAATAGCCAATCAACAACCAGAAAAGCTGAGAGTTAAATAAAAGTATTCTATTGGAGTAAAATTAGAAAATCAGAGACTTAAAATAGAGAAATTTACAAATTTAAGCGGTAAACGCCAGTCGATAGTAGACAGCGTTCCCAGCCGGACGCGAACGGCAACGTTTCTGAACAGTTAAATACGTATTCAGTGTGAGACATATAAAATTCTTTACGGCGGGAATATTATAAAGTTTACGTGTTAAAAAGTGCAAGTAATTAATAAATAATCTCACCGCCCTGTATATAAATGAAGTGTTATTTAATCGGGTAAACGATTAATAAAAGAAGTGAAGTAAAAATTATAATATATATATATATATATATATATATATGTATATATATATGTATATATATATATATATATATATATGCGTGGGGCATTCACTTCATCAAGTTTGGCTCCCCAACAGGGGAACTACACTACTACTCCTCCTTCAAATTGGCTTTCCATACGTGGGGCTACAACAATACAGTACTCCTTCAAGTTTGGTGCCCAAAGCGTGGAGCAAATAACGTAAAGATCAATTTCTTCAATCGTTAATTAATTTTCCATCTATACTTCGTCTTTTTGTTCAATATTTATATCTCTTATTAACTCATGGTAGTTTGGGTTCCTTCTTTTGATTCATTACTCTTAAAATTTCATTTGGTCTCACGCAATTGAATGATTTGTTTTAAACCATAAAGCAGATAAGTGAAGCCTAACTCTTCTTAATATACAGGGTTTCTGAAAATGAATGGTGGGGTTTTACGGTTATATTGATGCTATTGATTAAACTGCCATTATTTCTTCCCAACTGAGATTTTCTCTATAAATAGCAACGAGGCAGCTGAATGAGACAATGGAACTCGCTCGACTACATTCACGAGAAATGTGAATTGTTCAACAATGCTTTTGCAGATGCTTTCTCACTGCCTTTATTTTGTTCTTAATAGTATCCTGAGAATTTTAATTAACTCTTTGTTTGAGTTTGTAGATTCATAAAGAACGGGGTGAAGTAAATGAAATTAATTATATCGTCATTCGAGTTTAAAAGCCAGCCCTGCAACGTCGGGTAAACAAGCTGGTAAGTAATATTCACAGACAACCATTACCTTAGCGGGTAGAGTTTCGACAGGATATGTGCTTCTCTTATAAGTGTATGAGGAAGTCTGTTGATCGTAATTTCGAGTAGTATATAAAGTAAATGCTAATATAAACTCCTCTTACAGAGCATCTCACTCGTTGACTTGAGGCTCTGAGATTTAGACGTAAGCTAATAATAGTTGGAGCTTAAGAGAGAAATCTTTACTTTAGCCTCTATTTGATGGCGCTTGCACAAATAAAATAACAATGCAGCAGCTTCTCTGAGTGTCTGCTAAGCCATTTTCCGAAGCCTTGATATCAATTTTTATCGGTTCTCTTGTTGAAGATGGAGCCGCATCGAAAGAACGACAAAGAGAAAGAGACGACAAGGGTTGAATCTTCGATTGCTGTAAACGAGAGAACAGAATCGAAAATCGATCTGAAGAGCGTCAATTAAGAAAAGTCTACTACTCACCGCCTCATCCTTCTTCTTTTTGGTAATCAATTACCCGACATGCATTACGTCATAGTCCTCTGTTAGCGAAAGAGAGGTTGATGAGATTCTGATGGACCCCCCAGCGGTGGATTTTGATGTGAGCCTCAAAGGCGATGATATCCTCTTCCTCGAGATAGGCAGTGCTTCTTGCTGCTGCGGGTGTAATCAACGACTTGCTGATAGGACTAACCTCTCTGTTTTTCGAATCCATTACCCTTAGCTGGAAATTTAAAAACGAATGCTCCCGATATTCGCCGCCAGAGAAATTCGTGATTCAAGCTAGATAATGTGCTTCCAAAGGCCTTCATCAGCTCGCATTCCTTTACACATATGCTGCTGACAAACTCAATGTATTTTAACACTAGAATTCATATTCAGAAATTAGCACTTATCCTACGTATTGCTTTTTGGTATTTACATATTTCTGTCCTAAATCGCAAAGTAAATTACATGACAGTGAAGTAGAACAGGTCTATAGCGGAACTTCTACCTATTCATATTCAGAAATTAACACTTATCCAACGTATTGCTTTTTGGTATTTACATATTTCTGTCCTAAATCGCAAAGTAAATTACATGACAGTGAAGTAGAACAGGTCTATAGCGTAACTTCTACCTAACAGGGATTAGGCCAATCCTCCTGTTTTGACCTATATTAATCTTAGTTTCATCTTATGTCTAGATCTTCCCGAATCTCTTCTACTTTAAGGTCCGTAGTATAGGATCATTTGAGCTGTCCAGTCTCAATAGATGTTCTCAATTTCCCCTGTATTCTATCATGTTATGTGTTGCAAATATATTTAATTCTACGCGTATTTTTGGCTTCTTATTTTATCTAATCTTTTGTGTCCTAATAATACTCTTAGAAATTTCATTTCGGTAGCCTGTATACGGCTATCATCTTCATCGTATTGTCCGACATTCAACCAAACAATACCGCCATAACTTATAAAACGTCAGTTAAGTATCGACCCGTATTGTTTTTAATTTCTTATACTTCAACTGGTATTTACTCATTATATATATGTATGTATATGTATATAGGGTGATCCATTTGTGGTGTCAGGAAAGTAAAACGTTAAAAATAAGAGCTCAATGCACACATTTTCTGTAATTTAAGAGGAAAGAATAGCAGTTAACAATGACTGATGTTTTAGACATTCAGATCTTCGTGGCATGACAGCACTATCATACATAGGAGACAAAATGACGGCCATGCCACAACAGCGCTAGAGCCTATGGAAGTCACTCCACCGCTTATCAGCTCAGCAGAATATCTCATAAAAATGTATCGGAGCACTGATAGACAGTACCTTAAGATGTTTGGATACAATATTCAGCAAAAACAAGCTTTGATGCAGCGTAATTACGAAGCTCGCCTCAGGTTTTGCTGTCATGAGAGGCACAAAGCGGACGATCAGTAGTTAAATCGATCTTCATGGACAAAGTCACATTTCATGCGAGTGGCCGAGTCAACAAGAATAACCGCATTATTTGGAGAACTGAAAACCACATGTTTCATATGACACACTAAGCACACTAAGCACCGTGTCTACCGTTTTGTCTCCTATGAACGATATGCCACGCGGATGAAGTCTCAAACATCAATCATTGTTAACTTCGATCCTTTCCATATATTACAGCAAACTGCTCAGAGATGCATTAACCTCTTATATATTTACTTTACTGCCATGTCAAAGGGATCACGCTGTATATATATCGTTATCATATGAAAGTTCACACCCTAGATAACTAAAATGTTGGATGTGCTCTAAACTGTTGTCTTCCAAAACGATTTTTAAATCTTATTAAGATATCTTTAATGCCATAGTTTTAGTTCTTAGGAGCACAGATAACATATCATATGCACTAAAAATAGCTTCTGTGAATTCTGTGCATTAAGGCTGACATACAACAACCGAGAACGGAAACTAGAACGAAAACGACAAAGTTGAAATAATGTATTATAATGTGAACGGGAAGATTTACCAGGTATTGGGAACGGAAAAGAAGACTTGGTCTTTACTTGCATTTTACTTTTTCATTCTCGCCCCTGGGCACGGCATATTAGATCCATTGTGCGTTTTCAGCTCTTCGCTGTAGAAATTATTCAAGGAGTGAAACAGCGGCTATAGAGTTCTCTCTAGTGGGAAAATAAAACCGGAAGAAATTTCAGAAATTAAGTATCCTGTTACCCTCAAATTCACCGTGCACTGGTTCTTCTATACTTTGTCTCAGACAAGAACGATCCTGTTGTAAACAGCAAGGCGGGGCGAATTCAAATCGCCACGGTTTGACAATGCCACGTGTTTGGCGCTACATGTGTGGAGATAAGTTTTGCAACACTAGCTATAGCAGCGCTAACTTCTTAACAATAATCGAGTAAAACATTGCCAGTAGCTTATATCTATGTGTTACATAATTAACATTATCATGTAGTAGCACAAGGTTACCCTGCGGGGTTTCTTTCTTAAGCAGCGCGAAGCAATGCGCGATCATTTGCCTCTCGCCACTTCTTAAGGTTTGTTTTATTTCCGCAGGTTGACAGGTCTGCTCCATGATGGTAAGCTGACAGCTTTTAAATTGCATGCAAGTGTATGCGAGAGATGTAGGAGGCACGTCTTAATATATCAGAAGCGACTCTGCACGATAAACAATAACATCGGAACCGGCATTCACCTCGAGACCTACTTTGCTCGGAGAAGACTGTATGGTATAGGAATAACTTTATGCATTATACAACTGCTTCATTGGTAATACAAAGCTGGGCTGCATATTCTTCAACAATAATAAGCTAATAGTGTATAACTGCACCTCTTTTCGGTTTAATCTATACCTCAATGCTTGAGTATATGTTTGCTGTTAATGTTCTTTTCATTTCTGAATTCACATCCAAAACACATCTGTGGTCTATGTGCAGGATATGGACAAATGAATCTAAAAGTTTTTGACTTCTTTCCCCGATATTAGTTCACGCTGAGCAAAGAATTTCCCTCCACCAATCGGCGGCCTAAGAGAGTTCCGTCTTACTAACCGAGCGGAATGGCTCATGCGGCAACGTGTGTGGCCCATATTTGGGAGGTCCCGGGTTCGATTCCCGAAGACTGCCCACTCTGGCCTCTAGGTTTTTCATGATCTCCCCGGGTCGACAGGCGAATGCTTCTCTCACGGCTCTCCTGCCCCCATTTCCTCTAACTCTTGTCATCTATTTCAGTGTTGTAGGATCGAACGGTGTTCGGCGGGTTGCGGCAGGGCGGTGGCTTGCGCTCTGTAAAGCTTTCTCCTCTGGCGTCGCTGCGTTACGTCTCAGTTAGGTCTCTCCTCTGAGGCGGACTCCGCTCCGGGAGACACTGAGGCTTGTAGGCAGGGACGGGCGGCGTCGGATGTGTTCTATCTGGAAATATGTCCCCTCATCCCTCCTTCCCAGGGCTCACGTTGGAAGCAAAAAGGGCAGTTACGGTTCTACTTGCGGTCTCTGCCCCGGTTCGGGGGTCCCTCCGTGATACCACCTTTACCTTTTCCGTCTCACTGTCTCTTTCTACCTCTTTCTTCCCTCCCATAGAACATAAGCATTCCCGTTCACGTTCCCCGAGCGTTATGAACCAAAATGTTACGTTTCCGTTTCCATTGTCAGTGAACACACTCAATTATACACGTTTTGATTCAAATTTATCAGAAATAATTGTTTTAAAATGACAATGCAAGTTACTAACACCAAATCAGATCCACAACTGCACTTAGAGGTTCTTTTGTCACCCTGGTATGTGATTTAGCTGTCTTCATTAGCTTTTGAGAAGGGTCATTTATACCAGAAAATTTCATTCACAGAAAAAGCTGTTCAAAGCACAAATGGAGAACACACAGGCGCATATATTTGTAAAGACGAAAACCACTTGAACATACAGAAGCTGCCATAACGTAACAGTGGGGCCAAGTTGTGGAGAAAAGGTTCCCTGACATCTAATGTGTAGAAGTTACGGATTTTTTTACTGTAAAGAGGTGCAAAATTGACAGTACACAATGCCAGATGCAGTGCAATCATTAAAAGTATATTTAAAATATAGCTTTGTAGCTACAATAGTATATATATATAAATTAAACAAGCACTTTTGAATAAAAAATGAAACTTTTACTTCCTGTATTACATATAGTAAGTAGGAGAAGTATTTTATTCCATCCAAAAATTCCATGGTGACATTTCATCTTAAATACATGTTTTCAGATCCTTTGAAACCAAAGTAGCGGTGTTTTTTAGAAATGTCTACTGTATGTGTGTCTGTCTCTGAGTCTGTGAAGCATAACTTAAAAACGAAAACACGGATAAATACCAAACTTGGTATTTAGGTTCAGTACCTCCTTTCAAGGATACGACATGAAGATTTTCAGGAAAATCTCCCACCCCAAACTAAGCTTTACATGGAAAGCTTTTCGAAATTTTTTATTTTCTAAAAAATTGCTCTAACGATTTTGATTAAAATACAGTATATTAAAAATATTTACATGTTAAATGAAATGCATATCTTGAATTTTCTGGAAATAGCCTGTGAACTTCCACTTCAGTTGGAAGAAAATTTGTATAATCTTGTACAACAGCTAAACGTTAAACGATAGAGGTAAACGTACTACACAAAAAGTGTAGATCTCTTTGAAACATGCAATTTACTTCAAATAAGTTTTTATGTGGCATAAACCATTTCTGGGATATCCGTTATTAAATGTTAGAACTGTTCATTACTTGGTCATTAAGTCTTTTCAGCATTCATCTGTTTCTCATGATGTCATGGAAACAGTATGAAATTTTAAGGCCAGCATATAGCTTTCGGTTGTTAAACATTTGAGTATCCCTGTTCCCTTTGTATCTATCCCGAAATGTATAACGTAGCTATTTCCGTAAAGGTTTATTTAGATTAAAATCTAGTAGATAGAAAAGTAAGCGTCAAACGTTTTGTTAGTTTTTGCCATTTAATCTCGTCTTGACTTTACCCTCTTTACTATTGCAACATATCTGCCATGAAAATAAATTTATTTACTGTCGGAATTTATTTATGCTGTACACTTTGCCTGCGATAATTTAAAACTTATCATAACTTCATAAGCTCGCGATTCTTTTACTTTTTTTGCAGCATCACAATTTCGCGTACGAAACACTTATTTTCCTACTTACGGACTAAATACTAACGCAGTAAATAGTATTTGTAGCCAACACAGCAATCCTATTGTTATATTAAGCAAAATTTCTAAATTACTTCGCTATGAGCACTGATTCATCTATTTTCCTAACTTTACGCGGTAAATTTTGGTCCTAACCAACATAGTGGTCATGTTAGCTTTTTATGTCCTATGGTACCCTATTTATGCAAAACTCTCAACTTCATGACTTTTGCGTTACGTAATTGGATGAATTTTCGCAGCACTGAAAGCGTCCATTTAATGGGAGCTCACTTTTTATGAGAGCACCATTGGCTAAACTTTATATCACGTAGCAGATTTTTACGACTTTTCTTATGATTGCGTGCTTGGCTAGATTCCGGCTTCTTCATATTACTCTGTTAGATGAAATAAACTAAAATAGCACTTTTGCCTTTCTGATACCAAAAAAGTCTGCAAAGCTGGTCGCAAAGCGAGATTTTTCACCTCAAATTGCGAATTTTTAGTTATCTCTTCGTTTCCAGCTAATATCCTCATAACCGTAGGTGGGCACAGGGAAGCGCCCACCCATTTAATTAGAAAAATATCTGATGTTATACATTCATATTGTGATGTACGAATATTATTGCGTATGTGACCTGGCGGCCCAGATCGGATATTGCGCAAGAGTGGAGGGGATAAACGAGTTCTAGCATAACATGGGCACGCCAAGTTTGAGCGTGGTTTAGTCAGTCGAGGCAAGTTACTGCTAGAGGCAAGTTGTGTGTGCGCGCTGTCCATACCAGCAGTATGGCGTCCTCACCGACAGGCAAGGAAACAAGGAAGTAATGTAATCCCTTTACATCAATAAAACTACTAGCCATCCATGTTTATTAGGTTTAAATTACTATAGTAGATAGTCCCTTCCCTCATCCACACCATATAATAATACCATTAATAAGTATATTCTGATATATTTTTATAATTTCTCTCAGCTGCGTCCCCCGTCTGACCTCGTATAATATGAATTATTAACTTTAAGATCTTCGGTAATCGCTCTACCCCTCCCATTGAGCTAGTTTGTTAAGAGGTCACGACAATATGACCTTCTCTACCCTCTATCTTTATTAGTGGATATACAAACCCTTCTTACTAAAGGTTATTTTTCTATCTACTTCATTTTAATCCAATAAACTTTTGCAGAAATAGCTGCATTACACACTTGTTACAGATACAAAGGGAACAGCGATAGTAATATGTTTAAGAAATGGACGATATATGTTGGTCTTAAAATTTCATGCCTTTACCATGCAGTTGTAAAAAACAACTGAATGCCGACACGACTTTAAAAGAATTACAAAGTATTGAACAGTACGAACCATTAATAACAGATACCTCGAAAATGGTCTATGTTGGCAAAACTGTGTTGGAAAAAACTGTTTGTTTTAAAGACATCTACATGTTTTTGTGTAGTACATTTTCGTCTGTCGTTCAGTACTTACCATTTATACAAAATTATATAAAATTATTTCCGAATGAAAAAAGCTTCACATGCGTTTCCCAAAAAAATAAAGATACGCGTTTCATTTTGTTATATAAATATATTTACTGTGAGGTATTTTAATCAAAATCGTTAGCGACATTTTTCATAAAATCGAAAATTTCGAAAAATGTTTCACATCAAGGGTAGTTTGAGCTGGTGGGATTTTCTTGAGAACCTTCCTGGCGCATCTTTGGGAGATGCCTAAATATCCGACTTTTTGTTTTTGAGTTATGTGGTTCACAGACACACACACGCGGACCTTTTTCTAAAAATGCTTTTTTATTCAGCTGGCCTAAAAACCTGTATTTTCGGTGAACCTCGGTATCGAATATTTGCGTGGAATACAATACTTCCCCTACTTACTATATGTAGTAGAGAAAGTAATAAGCTTTAGTTAGTTTGTATATCTATTAATAAAGATAAAGGATAGAGAATGTCATGTGAATGCATCACATCAGATTTTTCCACTCCATATGCTTAAACTAAATAAGCATTTTGGGGGGGGGTAGTGACGGGAATAGGAAGGAGATTCTGCTGTGGCGGAAGTTGACGTGCGGTGTTGACTGGGCGAGAGAAATGATTCGGTCAAAGCCAGTGAGTGAATTTATTTTAGCGGTGGAATATATAACAAAAGATGTTGCACTGACTCTAGAATAATAAACGTATATGCCGAAACAAATATGTATTACATTACCAGTAAATAACTTCTGAATGAGAATTAGGTTCCGCAACAATAGAAACAAAATTATACTGTAAAACAAAGGTAGTTTTATTTATTACATGTTTTTTACGTTTTCTAAAAATTTCATTAATATTTGCATCAAAGGTAGGATTCGTGAATCACTTATACGATTATTAAAAATATAGAAAGGTAAAAATTCTCTATTATGATTACATTTTTACTTTCCCTACTACGTATAGTAAGTAGGGGAAGTATTGTATTTCGCCCAAAAATTCTAAAACAACATCTCACAAAAATGAATGCCTTGAGGCTCCCTGAATCCAATAAAGCATTTTTAGAAGAACGTCCGTGTTAGTGTCTGTCTGTCCGTTTAAGAGTGTGTGTGTGTTTGTGTAAACAGAATAACTCAAAAACGAAAAGCAGGATCAACACCAAACTTCGTATATAAGTTCAGTACCTTCCAAATATGGGACACGAAGATCTTCAACTAAATCCCTTCACCCCAGGCTACCTTTTACAGGGACGACTTTTCGAAAATTTTGATTTTCTAAAACGTTTCTGTGACGATTTTGATTAAAATGCCATATACTAAGGATTAAATTGAAATGTGAATCTTGAATTCTCTGTGTATAGCTTGCTAAGTTCACTTCATTTGGAAGAAATCTAGTATAACCGGTAAACGTTGAGTGACAGACGAAAACGTACTACACAAAAAATGTAGATGTGTTTAATACTCAGAAGTCATTTAAAATACGTTTAATGTGATATAAACCGTTTCTGGAATATCCCTTATTAAAGGTTCGAATTGTTCATTTCTTGGTCATTCTCTTGAAGTCCTTTCAACATTCAGTTGTTTCTCGCCATGTAATGGAAACAGTATGGAATTTTAAGGCTAGCATATAGCGTCCAGTTTTTAAACATTTGACTGTCGCTGTTCCCTTTGTATCTATAATGAAATTGTAATGTAGCTATTTCTGCTAAGGTTTATTTAGATTAAATGTAGTAGATAGAAAAATAAGCTTGTGTAAGAATAATTTGTATACCCACTAATAAACGATATGGGGTAGAAAAATTCATGTGAATGTATCACATCAGATTTTTATCATTGGTAAGGTATGTCTTAAAGTTTGTTGGTCCCTCCCTAAAGAAATCCTGGAACCGAATGTACTCATAACACTCGCATAAACTCGTTTTCACTATTACATGTTTATCAACGTGAATGTCTGAATGTATTTATTATCCACTTAGTAATATATAATTTGCCGTTTGTGTAAATTACAACACCAAAAAGGAGACGCATGAATTCAATGAGTTCAGTACCACAGGTTATGTACATGACAAGTAACAAATGATAAACTTTTCAAATCTATACATGACCTTTGAGCTCTAATATTCAGTGTTTGGTGTGGCCTCCATTCGTTGCAATTAGAGCTGCTATACGCCGTGGTATTGAATCAAAAGGGTTTTGAATATGTTCCTGAGGGATTTCCCTCTCAGCATTTTGTATTCGAGCCCACTAATTCATGACACTGTTTACTGGAGGACCGTGACGCACCAGGTGCCGACCAACCATATGCCAGACATGCTCGATGAGCCACCTGTCAGGCGAACGTGCAGGCCAGGGAAGCAATGGTACCGGTCGTTCTTCGAAGAAGTCTTGTACATTCCTCGTAATATGTGGCCGTGCATTGTCCTGTTGAAATGTGGCCTGAAGCAGGGGAGTCCAGCAATCCAGCAATCCAGCAATCGAGAACAGGTCGCCCAGGTTCACCTGGGCGGAATGTAATCGCCACAGTACCTAGCCGCGTATGCGGCTTTACCTGTGCGATATAGAAGGATAAAAGAATGTACACAAGCTTTTGATTTATGTGTCTTGGGCGGAGTTTAGCTTGCTGCGCTACCTTTGGCTGGGTCTCGGTGTCCCCTCATGGGCGGACTAGCGACCACGTGGTGACCAAGCCCAATGCTGCTTAACTTGGGCGACCGCTTGTGTGGTCGTCAAGTTAAGCAGGCCGGCATGGCAGCAAAGCATGATGGGAATGTAGGTAATGGGATGGGGGTACTCAAGTTGGCGGCAGGGCGGGTCGTTGCTAAATGGTCACTCATCCAGCTAGCGACCGGGCCCAATGCTGCTTAACTTGGGGAAGTTTGTGAAGTGAGGGATTGGCAGGCCTCAGCCTCGGGGGCCCAAGCCGTCTTTCGGCAACCGGTAGCTCTTCCTCCGCCGCGGCGCCTTATGGTCATAGCGGCCCAAAGAGTTAACCAGCTGGTTGGTATGGTAGGCGAGTTTCGTGTACATGGTGCGGGTTCTCTCCCGCACCACGTCCACGATGTATGGGAGACCGGATTGGGTATGTAGGATATGTGATGGGAATCTACGCCCAGTATCATAGATCATCCGAAGCGCCCTGTTCTGGACGGTTTGCAGTCTGCGGATGGTGGTCGCTGCCGCCGATCCCCAGACCTCGCAGCCGTAAAGAATCAGGGGCGGGATAATCGCCTGATATAGGCGTAGTTTGAGGCGTATGGGCATTGTGGAGCGGAATACAGGGTACAGCTGCCTGAGCGCGGAGTGGCCGAGGCCGACCTTTGCCCTGACATGTGGCGCGAAAGTGAGGCCGCGGTCGAGCGTGACTCCGAGATATTTGGCTGAGGTAACCCAGGGGATTCTCCTCCGCCGCAACCTCAGAGGCCGCTCGGGCCGCCACCGACGGACCTTCGCCAGGAGAAGCGCAGAGCTCTTCCCCGGGCTGATGGCCATCCTCCACTTTTCGCTCCACCTGCCAATGGCTCGGAGCTGTCGCTGTAGTGGAGGGAAACAGAATCGGGCATTCTTGTTCTGTGCCATTATGAGGACGTCATCCGCATATTGGCACGTAACAGTCCTGGGTTCCGTGGGGAAGTCCGACATGTAGGCCGCGAAGAGAAGCGGGGACAGTACACTGCCTTCCGGGACTCCAGCGGCTATGGGTCTGACTGAGGAAACCTTCCCCTCCACTCTCACCCTGAATGTGCGATCCCGAAGGAAACTGCTTATCAGGGCAAGATAGGCGGGAGGGATGTCTGACTCTTTGAGTTTGTATAAAAGGCCTTGGTGCCACGTCGTGGCAAAGGCCTTCTCTACGTCCAGCAGCACTGCTATGGTCTTGAAGTTCTCCTGGAAGCCCAGGGAGGCCTTCTCGGCCAGTCGCAGCAGCTGCAGGGTGGTGGAGTGCCCATGGCGAAAACCAAACTGATGGTCCGGTAGGAGTTGCCTTTCCTCAAATAGAGGTGTGAGGCGGGCTAGGAGCAACCGCTCAAATACTTTTGAGACGGTTGGGAGCAAGCTGATGGATCGGTAACTGCATGGAAAGACCGGATCCTTGCCGGGCTTTAAAATGCATACCACCCGCGCCTCCTTCCAACTAGTTGGAAAGTGACGGAGGTAAAGGCAGGCATTGAAAATCCGCGTCAAATGGATGACGGCCTTCTTGGGAAGGTGCTGGAGCATGGGCGCCGTGACGCCGTCGTGTCCAGGGGATTTATTCGGATTGAGTTTTCGGATTTCGGAAGCCACCTGTTTAGGGGTGACTATGGGAAGATGGACCTCCTCGTGGCGCGGTTGTGGTTCCTCATAGAGGTAGTCCACAGTCGCTTCCACGAGTTCAGTAAAGTCTTCGTCCTGGGGGTCCTCCCGCGGTTCGAATTGGAGTTCTAAATGGTCTGCAAACACTGTGGCTTTCTCGCGGGGCTCGAAGGCGAGTCTCCCGCGAGTGCCGTGCAGAGGATGCTGGTACTGCGTCTTATCCTTCCTCAAGGATTTGATAATCCGCCATGGTTTCTTTTCCTGTAGGTTTACAGTCTCCATTGTTCTTTCCCAGGCCACCTTCCTGTGCACTCGGAGCAGTCGCCTTGCCAGGGTTTTGAACCGCTGGTATACTGCCCCTATCCTGGGATGGCGGAAACGCTGCCATAGCTTCCGCACAGTTGCCTTGGCTTTTAGCAGCTGCCGGAGTTCATTAGGGATGGTTCTCGGGTTGGGGATGTCAGACGGGATGCGGTGGGTATGTGCACGTACCGCATTCAGGATCTGTTGGGAGAAGTCCGCCGCCGCCGCTTCCAGCGCATCGATGGAGTCGATACGTGGCCGCGGGTCGACAGATCGGTTTAGTTCATGGACGGCTGCATCCCAGTCGACCTCGTTTACCCAGTCTGGGCTGACCAGTGCTGGCATTGAAACGTTGGAATCCACCAGGACAGGGTCATGGTCGGAATCCAGCTCGTTTACCGCCGAGAGCTCTAGATGGAATGGAATGTTTTTGGTGATCATGATGTCGAGAATATCCGGCCTGCCGCGGGCCGGATAAAACGTAGGCCCCCTCGGTCCATGCGCGATTAGGCTTGGGTCTCCGCTGATGAGGCGGTAGAGTCCGCGGCCTTTCTGGTTAACCGTGCGGCTGTGCCAGAGCCCGTGCTTCGCGTTGAGGTCTCCTGCAATGCAAACCACTGGGTGTAGGTTGAGTAGGGTGCGGTAATCTGCTTCATAGAAGCGATGGTCTGGAGGGTCATAAACAGCTATCAGCAAGGTGTCTAGCCCGCCAATGGCAAGCCGAATGGCACAGGCTTCCACATGCTGTAGTTGTGGGATAGGGAAGGGCGTATGCGTGATATGGTTTTTGATGAGGATAGCTGTACCGCCCCCCGGTCGGCCGACCCGATCTTGCCGATGGGTGACGTAACTTGGCAGCGAAAAGTTAGTACCAGCAATCAAGTGTGTTTCACAGACCATTAGAATATCAATTCCGTAGGAGTTGACAAACTCAAGTACGCTGGGATAATGTCCCCTTAATCCGTTTGCGTTCCAGAACGCAGCTCGTAATGGCCTCCGGACGAGTCTGGCAGCCATTACGAAGCGGAATTAGGGAACAGATGCTCCAGCGTTTCGAGCATGACTTGGTGCTTTTGAATGGGGCTTAACTGCGGGTTAGCGAGTTGCAGCTTGCAGTGTCGTAGCGCAGGTAGGGCCTTTTTGATGAAGTCACCAAACCACAGGGATAGGGCCCGGAATTCTTCCAAATCTGTTTGGGAGATGGTGTCCCCAAAACCTGCCATGGAGGCCGGTGTTGTTGCCGGGAGCGCCGGCGTATCTGGCACGGCAGTGGCCGGTGTCTTGGGCACTGCCGCGGTCGCTGGTGGTTTAGGTGCCGCCACTGTGGGCGGAGCTTGGGGTTGCTCAGTAGCCGGGGCCTGTGATTGGCTCGGCATGGTGTTAGGTGCAGGACCTTTGCTCTGTTTCTTCTTCTTCTTGTTCTGACGTTTTGTTCGTTTTTCTGTTGGCTGTTCCTGCTGTGGCACTTCGTCGGGCGATGTTGTCGCCGTCGTCGCCGCAGTGGTAATCGGCGTCTCTGTTGGACCCTCCTTAGAAGCCAAAGCTCCTCCCGCTCCTTGGAGCGTCGTCTCGGCCTTCTTGAGAGCGGCCGCAAAGGAAACTCCCGGTCGGACTGTAGCCGGTGCCGGTGCTCCTTGTCGGCGGCTCTCAATGATCCTCTGCCTCGCCACGCAGCCCTTGTAGACACTCACGTGGTCCTGGCGGCAGTTAGCACATGTCTTCTCCTCGGGTGCCTTTTCGCAATCCCGCAGAAGATGGGGTCCAGCACAGCGCAGGCATGCAAGCTTACATCAGGCTCTACAACCACCGTTAGGTACCGGTTGCTGTTCAATGGCGCCCCAAATCATCATACCTGATGTTTATGCGCTGTACCGCTGAACAATGCAGCCCTCCAGGTTCCGCTGACCACGGTACCGCTGGACACGTATGCGGCCATCACTGCAGGACTCGTTGAAGCGGGACTCGTCCGAGAAGACTACATGTTGCCACTCAGCATCCCCAGTGACGGTGTTCACGTGCCTATTGCAGTCAGAGGAGCTTGTGCTTTCTGGACAATGGAAGCCGTTTTAAGCATGAAACCTGTTCAACCTGCAGCAGACGGCGACGAACCGTTGATGCAGACAAGTTCACATCCGTTGCACTGCTCCAGCGTCGAGCCAACACTGTGGATGAATCTGTACAGTGCGTTATGGCCATGCGGACAAGATGACGGACATCGCGTGCTGTGATCATGTACCGTGACCCAAAACAAAACGTGGAACAAAAGTAAACGAGACAAGTAAAATAAAGCACTGTCGTTGTCAAGCAGCACGCTCGCATGGGTAAGATTTATTGTGGCATACATATAGAATGTACAACACGGAGGGGCAGACCTTGCGCACCGGGACCTATACAGATCTATTGCAGTTATCATCCCTAGGAGGATAGGATGAAGAGCGGAAACCACAGAGCCTACAAGCAGCAGGCAGATAGAACATAGAAACCTTAGAAGCCTCTAACAATTCCAGCTTGAAGATCCGATCCACTGCTATAGTTGGGTGTTGGTGATGAACGACTATGCAAACAGGTTGTTGTTCACGGGGAGCAAGCAACTGTGCGATCTGCCCGGCACTGCCTCACTTTGTGAAAGCAACCTGAGAAGGAAACGGAGTGAAAGCGAAACGAGATAAAGGAAATGCTGCTAGCAGAGAAAGCACACCTGGTTTTCTTCTACGGACCAGGGAAAACCACGAAAAGCTCAAGGTCAGAGTGAGCGGTCCACGGAAATTGAACTAGGAGCTCTGTTTTAGATGTGGGTCGATTCTGATTTGTTTGCCAATCGTCACTGTATACTTCAGCTCTGCCTAATGTGTAGTGGCCTGCATATTAATGACCATATTACTAATAACCCTTGTAGCGTAGATCATATTGCCTTTGAAACTGTCTATATTCCTGCAGTAGTAACACCATTGCTTGAAGAGCTCGGGTTTGATCCCCGATGCGCAAATATAACAAGATCTGTGCAAAGATCTGTCATCTCTTTACCATGCTGGACTCTAGTTCCCGAGGTCGCGGCTTCAAACCCCGGAGGGCGATGATTTTTTTCGGGCGTAAAAATCCTTAGCATAGCTTCCTTCGGAAGGGAAGTAAAGCCGATGGTTCCGTGTCGTAGATTTACGGTACGTAAAGGAACCTCAAGCCTGATAAAGAGGCCCCTGAGCAAAATTACCGGTCTTTCACGCTCAATACATAATGGGACTCTAAGAACCACAACAGTTAAAAAGCGGCCATAAATAAAACTCAATTTCCATGCCATCGCCTACTACCTAAAAGACTCATCCTAGAAACATCTTTCAGCATCAGGGATCAAACCCGAGCTCTATAAACCACGATGTTACTGCTTTCTGCAGGGATATGGACAGTTTCAAGGGAATATCACCTATGCCACAAGGGTTATAGTAATATGGTCATTAATATGCAAGCCACTATCCATTAGGCAGAATGCAGTATACAGTGACGATTGGCAAACAAATCAGAATCGAACCACGCCTAAGGTAGAGCTCCGATCCATGATCATCTATGAGCTCCCGTCCTAACGAGGACTTAATTGCTTGGCAGCACCTGTAGGCAACGGCGAAAATGCTATCTCTTTGATGTAAAATTGCTTATTAACAGGGTTTCAATAAATATGGTAATTGGAAAATGACAAATAGCGTTTAAAACTGGTTCCTGTCCACATTTCGAGCAAGCTAATCAGAAGAGAATATGAAATAAAAACTTAATTGATTCTATGAACTCTCTTGGAAGGCTATTAGATAACAACTTTACTGAAATTTTCAGTCAAGTTTAATCACATGTTAGGAAATCTGCTTCACTGTTATGGCAGTTCCGCACTTTTCTTGTAAAAATATATATTTGGAAATGTTAAACAATATAAGAACAAGGATTGCAAATTTAGTTTCTAAAATGTGCAGAGTCACGGGTTGGGTACGGTTCTTTTTATTATAGAGTCAACTGAAAAATTCATGCCACAGCCGGGATTTGAACACAGTTCTCCCGCTCTAAGTGCAGTCGCTCTAACTGTTGAAATAATACGACAGCATGTAGGCGGGACATTGAATTTTCCAATTTACTCACAGATAGACCACCAAGGCATCTCACTAGAGATGACAATTTCAGTGGCGAAGTGACATAAATTACTTTAATACTGAGTGCTTATGGGTTTCTTAAGGGTTTCTTTTTAATTATATATATATATATATATATATATATATATATATATATTGAAATTTATTATACGTTTTAGAGACCTTAGTCTGTCTTGGCAACTTTTTTTTTGTTTAACTTTCTCTTCTACGTAGAGAAAGTAGGGGAAGTATTGTATTCCACCCAAAAATTCGATACCGAGATTTCACCGGAAATACATGTTTTGAGACCCCCTGAATCCAAAAAAAATATTTTGGAAACATTTGTCTGTGTGTGTCTGTGTGTGTGTCTGTGAACAGCATAACTCAGAAACGAACAGTCGGATAAACACCAAACTTGGTATTTAGGTTCAGTATCTTCAAGAGATACAACGCGAAGGTTTTCAAGAAAATCCCCCCACCCCAGATTACCCTTTACATGGAACATTTTTCGAAAATTTTAATTTTCTCAAAAATGGCTATAACGATTTTGATTAAAGTATCAAATGTTTAAGATATGAATGTCTCCAAAGGTATTCTTCATTGTGAACGAGTTTTATATAACTGGTAAACCATAAGAGATAGACAGAATTTTACTACACAAACAATGTAGATCGCGTTAAAATACACAATTTATGTCATATACAATTTTATTTGTAGAATGAACCATTTTCGAGATATTGCTTGTTTTTCCCTTAAATTTTTCAATACTTATACTTTTTCTCAAATGGGAATTCTTTATTCATTCCTTTTGTCTTGAATATTCAAAGTGTATTAATCTGTGGCAAAGAGAATGGTGCTGCACCTAGCAACCAGCTATTAAGAGATATGTCTATGCTTAATTGCTACTATATTTTTATTGCCCTTGCAATTACAAAACAAGGGGAACATAGCACGCCTTAAGCGATATTCAAATATTTTTAGAACTGGTTGCTATGTGTAAAATGTAATTTTCTTTGCATGTCAAAAGATGCTTTCTGCAAATGTTTATCTCGATTAATATGAAATAGTTGGAGAATAAGAGTTTGTTAAAATAGTTTGTACAAGAGTAGAGAAATTCATGTGAGTGTAACACATCAGATTTTTTATATAGAGTAAACTGAAAAATTCAATGCCACATCCTCCCGCTCTCCGTGCGGTTGTTCTAACCGCTGAAGTACTGACAACATAGGTATAATTATTCAACGAAGGGAACACATTGCGGGCTGCATAGATCTATAGTGACTAACACCACCCCCCTCCAGGAGGAAGGGATGAACTGAAGGAACCACATAAGGTTACAGGCCGCGAGACGCGCAAAAATTCCTAACATTTCCAAACTCGAAGATCCGTCCCCTGCTGCAGCTGTGATAGGACGATGACAGACCCACCAACCAAGAGCCCTCTGGAGTTTACGCGGAGTATTCTTTCCTTTGAGCAAGCAATAGCGCTATCTGTCGGACACTGCCATACGTCACAAAACCCAGAACACGCCTGAAACATGAAGGAAACGGAATGAAAGGGAAATAAAGGAAAGGAAATCGTGATAGAGAAGAAACTACCCCAGCATTCGTCTGCCGAATATCTTCAAACTATATATCAAACTATTCTTACTAAGGCTTATTTTCCATCTATTATATTTTAATCCAAATAAACCATTGCAAAAATAGCTGCATTACACATTTTGTTATAGATAAAGTGATAGCCAAATGTTTAAGAACTGGACGCTATACGCTGGCCTTAAAGTTCCATGCACTCGCGATAAACAATTGAAAATTGATGGGACTTAAATGCCAAGTATTGAACAATTCGATTCCTTTAATAATGATATCTCACAAACAGCTTATAGAACAAATAAACTTATTTGAATTAAATTGTGTGTTTTAAAGAGGTCTGCTTCTTTTGTGGTACATTTTCGTCTATCGTTTAACGTATACCAGTTATACACGATTGTACAAAATTACTTCCAAATGAAGAGGCCTTCCTAAGCTATTACCAGAAAATTGAAGATATAGATTTTATTTGTTAAGTAACTATCCTTAATATATCGTGTTTTAAACAAAATTGTTAGTCATTTTGTTTTAGAAAATCAGACATTTCGAAAAATATTCCATGTAAAGAGAAGTTGAATTTTCTTGAAAATCTGTTTGTTGCATCCTTGGAATATACGGAACTCAAATACCAAGTTTGGTATTTATCAGACTTTTCACACACACACACACACACACACACACACACGGATATGTTTACAAAAATGCTTTTATAGATTCAGGAGGCCTCAAAACATGTATTTTGGTGAAACCTCGGTATCGAATTCTTGGGTGGAATGAAATACCTTCTCTCCCTACTATGCACGTGGTAGAGAAAGTAAAAAGAGATCTCAGTACATATGGGACACCACTACTACTACTACTACTACTACTACTACTACTACTACTACTACTACTACTACTACTACTACTACTACTACTACTACTACTACTACTACTACTACTACTACTACTACTAATGCTAAAAACATAGTAGTAATAATAATAATAATAATAATAATAATAACAGGGTATACAACGGAGGGGGACATTACACGCACTGCATCTACCACCCTTCAGAAGGAAGGGATGAAGTAAATGAACCGCATGGCAGACAGAGACGCGCTGAAGCCCCTAACAGTACCTGGCTCGAAGACCAGTCCCACTTCTGGAAGTGCTCAGAGAGGGCGATGAACGACCCGCTCAACCAAACAGCGCTCTAGTGTCCAGAGAGAATACTCTTTCCTTGGAGTAAGCACCCAGCACCGCCACACACTACAAATCTATAAGCTCACATGAAAGTTGAAAAAGAAACGGTATGAAAGGAAAATAAGGAAAAGGAAATCGTGGTAGATCAGAAACCATCCCAGCATTTGCCTACCGACTAGGGAAAGTAACGAAGAACCCAAGGTCAGAGTGGAAGGTTGACGGGAATCGAGCCCGGGACCTCCCATGCGAGCTCACACGTTACCAGGAAGCCAGCTCGCTCGATGATGATAATAATAATTATGGTTATAATGTATTTAGATACTTCAGTGTCTTTCTTTATTTAAAATGACCTGTAACGAAACAGATAATCTAAGACATACATAACAAGCATACGACGGCTGAAGAAGCTATAAAGGGGAGAGAAAGTGTACCGCACGTCAGGGCAAGTGTGTTCTCTTTACCTACCATTGAATATTGAAACGCTGCTAAGATTATCCATCAGAGCTTGTCAAAAGGGTATGGCTGCTGAAGGAGGCGCATCATGAATATTCATCAAAGTCGGTTTTGGAGAGAGCAAGTTCTAAACTTTACTCATATCGATCGCTCGGCAATGACAAGCCAATCACTTCCGGTGGAACTGATATATTAAAGAAATGTTTTTTACAGGCTGATGTTATTGTATCAAGCCAACACGCCATCTATGTAAAGATCTACTCACAGCAATAGAGTAAACGTGGAACCAGAATAGTATACTTTTCAACTACAATGGTAATAACTAATAAACGAGTATGTTTATAAAACGAGCGGTAGCGAGTAGTGAGAATATCAAAAACGTATTAAATTAAAACAATTGGATAAATCTGCTGTTGCCAACCATTCCTGGACTTCAAACTCTGAGATAGGCCATGACATCAAGCCACTTAGGATATTCGTGTTCCTTCACAGTTAAAAATTTGGGAGAATATATTTTTATCCATTATAATATCAATCATGTTTTGAATTTTGAAATCCCACCACTGGATGCCATGATGCAGCTTATTAAATCAGCTCGGGGAAGATGGGAGGGAGGACCTAGTTCTCAACCTTCACTACAGATGACAGTGATTCCAACACAAACGGAATTAGAGAAAATGATTCAAGTAACAACCATTCTCAGCAGAGGGCAGAAAGTTCACCTTCTACCACTTTGTAGCGGGGAGAGGCAGTTGAAGATAGTCGACACCTTTGGCTGAGGATGGAAGGACGTCTTCTTCCAAAAGTGTTCTTACAATCATCAAAATGAAGTGTCTTTGTGATGTGAGTAATAATGAGCCGACTCGACACATTTTAATAATGAGTTCAACATCACAGTTATTAACACTCCTTTTAATTATAAATATTGTATACGACTGTTTTTGGTTCGCCGCACTATAATTTCAAATCCTTGAGTTTTTGCAAAAAGAGCTTGTATTGTTAATTGCTGATCGGATAGCAGCACTAATGGCAGGACCTTGAGCGTGTTTGCGAGTAGTGCAACAAAACGCAACACTGTTGAGTCCACGCCGTACTTATTGATTTCTTGCAGATAACGTGAAAGCAACACATATTGAAGCAAAGGAAATGAACTCAATTTATTAAAATATTAAAACTACAATGAACAGAATTTATTATATTTTAAATTTATCTAGGGAATTGAATGCAGTGGACTGCTGCTTTGAAGGTGTTAATAGGTATGGGCATTATGGGAGCTGCGCTCATAAAGAGTTGCTGAAGTATTATAATGCCATAACAGTTCAGTTATGTCACATGTAATCGGAGTATTAATGTGGTCGAACAAAATTAATATGTAAAATAATGAATGATTGATGATGCCCTATCTCGTAAACGTTGAATTTGCTAACTTCGTGACCCATTATTTCTGAAACTGCTTAGCATTTTGGACTAAATGTTTTACAGGATGTAGATGCATGTCTTCTAAGTTTACTGATTTACGTTTATAGCATATGGTTTGTGTTTTCTCCCTATTTATTATTTTAAGTCGCTTTAACTACGTGGTCATACAGCGTGGATATGTTAGATGATACCCGTGGATCGGTGTGTGGCGGACAGTTAGCCTTCTAGGTCCCAACGCTGTATCATACCAGCTTACTTCGTCACGTGTTCACAGAGGCATGCGTACAGCAGCTGTACTTCTGCTTCCACACGTGCCGGGCAAATGGCACAAAGGTGCCATCCAACCAAACTGCTTCCATTATGTGTTGACAGATGGTAGGGTCTATACCTCCTGTTTTCCATGCTTCACCGTTGTTTTAGACTTTAGGTGGAACTATGGGCCGTATTTCATATCCAATCGGGTATTTACCATGGCAACTGAGGGAAACCACCTAAAAACCCATCGGTCGGCTCATGGGGTTTGAACCCAGGGTCTTCCAAATGCGAGCCACAGACGTCACCACCTGAGCCATGTCGCTCAGTGCCATAATGTTGTTTATTAAGTATAATAGGTTTTTCTTAATTACACACATTTTTATCAAACTTTATCAGTAATTAATTTTTAAAACGTATCCAACCAACGTATCCAACAAATTGATATCAAAATAGATCAGCAATAGCATTCAGGTGTTGTGTTTATATTTCATTTGATTATTTTCAATACTTGCTGAGAAAACTGGACATTTATATCAGAAAAAGTATTCAAAATAAAAGTTCAGAAAAAAAACTACATATACAAAGGGAAAACAATTTGAATTAATTGTTCTTCCACACTGACTTATGTATAGGACAAGGTTGGAAAGGTAGAATATCAGGACTGAAAAATTCAATGTCAGAGCCGGGATTTGAACCACTGACTACCATGGCATCATGCCTGAAGGACATTAAATTCCCCAGCTGACTCGCATTTTACCCAGTAAACCACAAAGAATTCTCAAATTGTTTTTAGATGACATACCCCAATGGCGACTTACAATAACGCAGGTAGGTAACTACTTTATGTCGCGGGCTTCATTATTTAGCCTTTATTAGGTAAATTAATGAATTAATTGATATCCACTTGTGATTTACCGGGAATAATGCGAGTCAACTGGAGAATTTGATGTCCTACCTGCATGTTGCCATGGTAGCTCAGTGATTAGAGCAACCGGACGGAAACCGGAAGATCCGTGGTTTAAATCCCGGCTATGGTATTGCATTTTTCAGTCCTCTGATTCTACCCTACTGATACTACCTTCTCCTAATATGTGAGCTAAAAGGTACCGTTCTACTCCAAAGAGTATAGTGGTTATGATTTTTGCCGTGAAATGAAGAATTGACACACCTTCCGGTACACCTACTTCGTTACTTCTTATCTCATCTTTTTTTTTTTTTTATTTTAAAAGTTCCCTTGTCGTTCCCAGATTATACTACTGTGTTTTTCTGTTTGATAGCGCTTATTTCCGCAACACACACACACACACACACACAAACACCCATGCCCGAGGCGGGACTCGAACCCGCGACCCTCAGCTTGGCGGAGCGCCGGAGCGACCACTCCAGCGACCACGGCTACGAGGGCCGGCTCATCTTAATAACAAGAATATAAAATGGCAAATGCAGTACCATATTTGTAAAATATATTTGAAATATAAGTAGTGTGTGTATAATGATGATAAAAGTTCAAACTCCAATTTAAAACAGTATATAATAAACTAAAAATCTAAACTAATACATACACATGGCCTTCTCTATCCTCTATCTTTATTAGTGGGTATACAAACGTTTCTAACTAAAGCTTATTTATCTATACACTACATTTTAATCCAAACAGACCCTTGCAACAACAGCTACATTACACATTTCGTTATAGATATAAAGCGCACAGCGATAGTCAAATGTTTATGAACTGGACGCTATACGCTGGCCTTAAAGTGCCATACTGTTTCCATGCAATCGCGAGAAACAACTGAAAATCGATGGGACTTAAAAAAGAATAAATATTGGGCAATTCGAATCTCGAATAACGGATATCACAGAAGCAGATTATGCCACAAAGATTATGTTTTAAAGAGCTCTACATTTTTATGTGGTACGTTTTCATCTATCGCTTAACGTTCACCAGTTATACAAGATCATACAAAATTTCTTGCGAATGACGAGGATTTCATGGGCTATTTCCAGAAATTTCTGGACATGCATTTTACCTGTCATTTAATAATTTGATATATGGTATTTATCGATTGTCGTTTTTTAGAAAATCAAAGTTTTTGAGTAATGTTCCATGTAAAGGGTAGTCCGGGGTGGGGTGATTTTCTTGAAAATTCTCGTGTCGCATCCTTGGAAAATACTGGACTCAAATACCAAGTTTCGTATTTATCCGACTTCGTTTTTGAGTTATGCTGCTCACAGACAACAGATATACACACAGACACACATGCGGACATGTTTCCAAATATAGTTATTTGGATTCAGGTGTCCCCAAAACATGTATTTCCGGTGAAACTCGGTATCGAAGTTTTGGGTGAATGCAATACCTATCTACCTACCATGTATGTAGTAGAGAAAGAAAAAATGTCTCCCCTTAACAGCAGTTCAAGGCAGTTTCAGTGATTTCTTTAGTAGTTAAAAACTCACCGCTTCCCCATTGCCTATGCAGGTGATATTAGCTAATCCATAGCACAGTATGCACCAATTAAAAAGGCTGTAACTAAACATGTAGGAAGCCCCTGGAAACTGATAGAGGAATAAAGAACGAAAAATATCAATTTTGGTTAGTTTCTGAGTTGTGGGTATTGTTTTAGTATACTAATAAAGAAACCATGCATATATTTTTACTTTCTGTACTAGTATACTAAGTAGAGGAAGTATTACATTTCATCCAAAAATTTGCTACCAAGATTTCACCGGAAATACATGTTTTAAGGTACCGTGAATCCGAATAAAGCATTTTTTGAAACATATCCGTGTTTGTGTCTTTGAATACGATAACTCAAAAAAGAAAAGTCGGATAAATATCAAGCTTAGTATCTAGGTTCAATATGTTTCAAAGATGCGACACAAAGATTTTCAACAAAATCCCCCAACCCAAACTAATCTTTATGTGGAACATTTTTCGAAATTTTGGATATTATAAAAAATGGCTCTAACGCTTTTGTATAAAACGCTTTGTATGAACGATATTTACATGACAAATAAAATGTCTTGAACTTTCGGATAAAAGCCAATGAAGTCCTCTTCATTCATAAGGAATTTTGTATAATCTTGTATAACTCGTAAACTTTAAGCGATAGGTGAAAACGTACTACACAAAAAATGAACCTCTCTTTAAAACACAAAATGTATTTCAAAAAAGCTTTTCTGTGGCATAAGCTGCTTCTGAGATATCTGTTATTAAATGTTAGAATTGTTCATTTCCTGGTCATTCTCTTAAAGGCCTTTGAACAATCAGTTGTTTCTCGCGACGTCATGGAAACAGTATTGAATTTTAAGGCCAGCATACAGCGTCTAGGTCTTAAACATTTGACTACCGTTATTCTCTTTGTATCTATAACGAAATGTGTAATATAGCTATTTTTGCAAAGGTTTATTTGGCTTAACACTTAGTAGATATAAAAATAATCTTTAGTAACGAATAGCTTGTATGATCACTAATAAAATTAGAGGTTAGAGAAGGTCATGTGAACGTATCACAACAGATTTGTTTCTCTATTCAGGACGTCGTTACTCTGATTATTACCACTTGCCTATAGTAACTGGCGAAAGCATTGTATTGCACCCAAGAATTCAATATCGAGATTTCACGGAAATACATGTTTTCAGGCTTGTAAGTCCGGAAAAGCATTTTTATAAAAAGGTTCTTAAGTGTCTTTGTGTGTCTATGAACAACATAACTTTAAAATATAATGATTCGTAACTACCAAACTTGGTATTTAACTCCGGTATCATTTAAGGATGCTAGGATTTTAAAGAAAACTGTCCTTAACATGGAAAAATGTTTAGATGTTATTTTCTCAAATATGGTTCTATTTAGATGAAAATACCATACATGTAAAGCATTTACATGACAAAATGTATTGCTTGAAATACTGATGGGACGACACCACTATATCTCAATACTCGATTGGCACACTATAAACTGTAAAGGCGATAGCTTGTTCACTTAATTATGCTTTTACTAGTTTTCTGTGTATAAACGCATGTATCCAATTTTGTAATGTATGGTAATTCCGAAACTGTTCCTGTTTGACATTCTCCAATTGCCAGCAATTTTATGGTTATATTTTCCAAGGCTAATAAATAATGATAATAATTTCTTTGCTTTCTTTTTATCACTTTCTCTACTGCCTATAGTAAGTAGGGTAAGTATTGCATTCTACCCAAAAATTCGATACCGATATTTCACCGAAAATACATGTTTTGAGGTGCTCTGAATCCAAATAAAACATTTTTGGAAACGTCCATGTATGTCTCTATCTATATATCTGTGAACAGCGTAAAATGAAAAGTCGGATAAATACCAAACTTGGTATTTGATTTTAGTATCTTGTAGGGATTTCAGACGAAGTTTTTCAAGAAAATTCACCCACCCCAGACTACCCTTTACATGGAACATTTTTCGAAAATTTTGAATTTCTCAAAAGTGGCTATAACGATTTTGATTAAAATATCATAGTTTAAGATATTTTCATGGAAAATGAAATGTACATCTTGAATTTTATGGGAATGCCCCTTAAAGTCCTTCATTCTGAATGACTATTGCATAACTGGTAAACTGGAGAGATAGACAAAGTTTTACTACATAAAAAATGATGATCACGTTAAAACACAGTTTATGTACTTTTTTTTTGGTCCAGCGCACCATTTCCGAGATATTCCTTGTTGTTTGTTTTAATTTTCTAATACTTTGCGATGGTATTAATTATAATGTTTGTGTATTTGTGTTTACTTCACGCGTTGAAGCCATCTTGTGACGTCATTCATTTGTTAGGTTTGTTAGCTCCATCTGGTGTTAGCAATTTGCGGCAGTATTAGCTTTTTGTTTAAAAAAAATGCTAGTTATTTTATTTAATTTTGGTTCTTTGTCCTCCGGCTAGCTTTTGGGTCGAGCACTTCTCTTTATACAGGTTGTGTAAACGGAAAGGAATCTTTTATCCAAAGGTAACACTGATGAAAGAATTTCTTTTATACTTTTATTGTCGAACACTTTCACTATCACATTTACACATTGATCTAGACACTCGCCAAACTGAAACTGTTATAATAACTTCATTACTGATAATTCTTTATTCGCGTACTTCAACTTTTTGTATAATTAACTTTATAATACTTGAGATTTTTCATAACTCTGTTACGCGTAACCTGCAAATTGATATCCGACGTGTGCCGTACAAATACTTTCGACGAACTGACTGACTGAAGGCGACGTGTACTTTACAAATATTTTCGATGAACTGAGAGCGATCTACCTCTGACTTGGCTTTTTATACTCCTACACCCAGATATGCTAATAAAACGCGCCAACATTAGCGTCTATTTCTATATCCGATGAAAATTATGAATACATATGCTCTAGGGAAATGTTCTAGAATATTCTAAAAGAAAAACGCGCCAACATTACGTAACTTCCTCGTTTCCAATAACCCCCTTGCTGCATTATTGCACGCTATAATTGTCAGTTTCAGTAAGGCAGTATAAACTTACTTCCCAACAATAATTACAATCAATAAACATCTCAAATCAATGTCACATAATAATGCATATTCATACTACAATCATTATTTACATTTAAGTAATTTGTGATACAAATTACTGCATCAACTTATACTATTTCTCAAATGGGAATTCTTTATTGGTATTTTATGTCCTGAATATGCAAAGAGAATGAAATGATCTGCATAGCAACCAGCTTTTATAAGATTTAACTATCGCTTAAAGTCTACCATATTCCTCTCGCACTTACAAGTATATTAGCAATAAAATAGTTTCTGCAAATTTTTATCTCCATTAACGTGGACTAGATGGAGAATAACCGTTTCTAAAAACAGTTTGTACAAGAGTAGAGAAAGTCATGTGAGGGCAACCACGAGATTTTGTAACTATATTTTGTGCTGAAATCTTTTTTTATGGATTTTATACTTAAAATAAACAAATACCTGCTAGCAATTCCTCTTTATTCAGCAATCCTGAAAATATAAATTAGTAATATATCTTTTACATGAAACTCAACGAAAATCATAAATATTTTCCTTGCACTTCTGATTTCTTTCTGACAGTTTTTTAATGGATTCTACTGGATTTTGGTAGTGTAGGTAAATGTAAAGTCTTAAAGTGAGTCACCAAGCCAGACTATTGCAGAAAAGCTTCTTTCACAACTCGATTGACGCTGCATATTACATAAGTACCTCCACTCCTTCCCCCATTGTTTTACTTGTTTTCATTCAGACATAAGGTCTATGAAATGTTTCATTGATTCACCCACAGGAAACGCAGCCTAGGTTTATCAAGAACTATAATCCAGCAACCCTTAATAATGGCAATAACGTGAAGTTTTCATGCCTTTAATTCTTTATCTAGCATAAAGTTGAGCGCAATAACTTTCAATAACATAAAACTTAAAACTTTAAAAGTATCGAATGGTTATCTTAATGTATTAGGCATACTGCAATAACACCGAGTATTGAGAGTATCGAGGTATGGAGGTTCCATCCTAGCTTAAATTCTCTTAGAATAGCCTGTGAAGTCCTCTTCAATCCAAAGGAGTTTTGTATAATTTTATAAAACCAATAGAGATGACACCACCAAAAAAATCTGATGTGTTACACTCACACGATTTTCTCTACCCTTGTACAAACTATTTTTACAAATGCTCATCCTCCATCTACTTTATGCTAATCGAGATAAACATTTGCAGACTCTATCGTATTCTAATTTTCTTGTAGATGTAAGGGGAATATATATTTACAAGGGCAATATAGAAATACAGTAGCCTTTAAGCACATACATATCTCTTAATAGCTGGTTGCTAGATGCAGCACCATTCCCTTTGCCACAGATTAATACTCTTTGCATATCCAAGACAAAAAATGAATAACGAATTCCCATTTGAGAATATAAGTATTGAAAAATTTAAGGGAATAACAAGCAATATCTCGAAAATGCTTCACTCAACAACAAAAATGTATATGACATAAATTGTGTATTTTAACGCGATCTACATCTTTTGTGTAGTAAAATTTTGTCTATCTCTTATGGTTTACCAGTTTACCAAAAGTCGTTCACAATGAAGAATATTTTTGGAGACATTCCCAGAAAATTCAAGATATACATTTTATTTGTCATAAAAATATCTTTAAGATTAGATATTATAATCAAAATCGTTAGAGCCATTTTTGAGAAAATTAAAATTTTCGAAAAATGTTCCATGTAAAGGGTACTCTGTAGTAGGGGGATTTTCTTGAAACCCGTCGTGTCGCATCTCTGGAAGATACTGAACCTAAATACCAAGTTTGGTGTTCATCCGACTTTTCGTTTCTGAGTTATGCTGTTCACAGACAGACACACACAGATAGACAGACAGACGGACAGACAGATACACAGACAGACACACAAACACACACACGGACATGTTTCCAAAAATGCTTTTTTTTGGATTCAGGGGATCTCAAAGCATGTGTTTCCGGCGAAATCTCGGTATCGAATTTTTGGGTGAAATACAATACTTCCCCTACTTACTATATGTAGTAGAGAAAGTAATATACATCTCATTGAGATGGTTACCGTGGAGTTTATCCAGAGTTTTGTACTGCAATCCCTTTCCACCGTCTTAGATATCAAAACGGAGCTTAGTTTGAAGTTTACGGATATATTGATGATGCTATAAAGCCTGGTAACCAAACAGACTCTTGCAAGACTAAATAGTGGCTATAAAATACGTTGAGAGGCAGAGCAGTGTGATTATCGGACATTATCCCGAATCCTTTCTCTCAAATAACCATTCTCTGAAACATGTTTTCCAAAACCTAAAGTCTCTAGCGACTTTACTTCGAAACAAGTTTTAAGCGTTCAATGCAGAAGAGAATGTTGTATAAGTGAACTAATATCATGTATGCACTGCACATAAAATCCTCTACAAATTGCCGATTGAGCTCTAGCATGTAAAAGGTGTTCCCGAATCCTACGCGGTTGTGCACGACGCGTCGGTAATGTTGGTTTATGTTGCAGGGGTGGCACACATTTTAATCAGTTATGAGTATTGGCTCTGCACACATATGTATACGTAAAGTACAATATGCATTACGATGTAAAACTCTGCAGAAATAAGCGGGATACATTTTTTGTGTGGTATGTCGTCTATCGTTTAACGTTTACCAATTTTACAAGATTATACAAATTTTCTTCCGAATTAAGAGGACTTCACAGGCTATTCTCAGAAAATTCAAGATATATATTTTATTTGGTATGCGCATATCTTTAGTGTGTGGTATTTTAATCTAAATCATTAGCCATTTTTTTAGGAAATAGAATTTCATACGTAAAGGGTATTTTGTGGCGGAGGAATTTTCTTGAAAATCTTCGTGTCACGTTTTGAACGGTACTGAACCTAAATACGAAGTTTGCTATTTATGTGACTGTTTTTGAGATATACTGCTCACAGACACATATACACACAAGTAGTTGTATATTGGGGGTTCTATATCAATTTATGGCTTTTTAATTGGCTTAATTGATTTAAATTGGTCTTTCATGTAAGCCCGACCTAAAGCACATGGGGTTTCCGTATCAATTTATGGCTTTTTAATTGGTTCACTTGGTTCACTTGGTTTTCATGTAAGCCCGACCTAAAGCACATGGGGTTTCTGTATCAATTTATGGCTTTTTAATTGGTTCACTTGGTTCACTTGGTCTTTCATGTAAGCCCGACCTAAAGCACATGAGTCTTCTATATCAATTTATGGCTTTTTAATTGGTTCGCTTGTCTTTCAGGCAAGACCCGACCTAAATCCCTCCTCAAGGAAAGTACAGGCTAGGGGTGGGGAGGTAATTACTTTAAGGATGAAACATGATTCACCGAGCGTGAGAACCATTGCTACACCGCTTTCCCATGTTGTCTAATAAATCTTTCAAATCCGGTACAGTTGCAAATTTAAAAATTAATGGACCGCATCCGTGAAAGCTAATAGACGGCTATTCTTCGCTTCAAGCTCCGCCCTCAAACCCTATGACCGCGCATGCGCCGCCCTATCCTTCTGCAATTATCCCCCCACCATTATACCACTGCTATATAAGGTCTCAGGCCTAGCACCCTGAAAGTATTATTTGAAGGTTTTTGTAGAAAGAGATTCTCAATCTGCACGTTATTAGTATGGCAGGAATGGAAGATTTTTGGAGTGAGTGTGGAGAGGAAGCGTACCACTACACCTACTACCACAAGGAGGAGTGCAATGGGTTCATACATTCAATTGTCTGTAACATGCCCTCATATCATGACCAGATGTCTTCAAGAGAAATATGCACAGAGAACTGCCCAGTCTACAGAAGAAGGTACCTGTAAGTAGACCCTCTTTTTTATTCCTTTCTAGGAAATACTATGCTACATCTAATCTTTAAAGAAAGTAACGAATTTGAAATATGTTCGTTCTTCCAGAGGAGGGGATGCAGATGAGGAACAACACAGAGGCGTGAATGATGTCGATGTCCTTGTAACCACCCATGCAGTCCAACATCATTCTGAATTTTGTAATGGTGATACGCATGCAACCCTATGCGAGAAGCCAGAGGTGCACGATCAAATGAAATCGTACTTCCTGTGTGATGAAAACTGCGCTGTATTCTTACTCAGGCGGGGAAGCTTAAGGTAAGTGGCATTGAAAATATCTAGATGCTCTTACCCTGCACGGGGTTGTAGAATATCTAATGTTTTAAAAAATAATTAAAATTGTTCCAGAAATCGTCAGACAACGCCTATTCCTACAGAGGACATAGATGAAGTAGATTTCCCGAATGTACCGCAGCTTTTGATGACTTTGGATGACCAAGAGAGGCCAATCAATTTGCAAGTAGATGGCGATATGCTCCAGGTGACTCCTGAACATTCACCCAGGAAACGAGCAGAATTACACAAAGCAATACAGTGAGTATTAATTTCAAATCTATGAAAGAACACGCATGCTTTAAATAAAACTACATCGCTCCCATTCATAGTGTCTAACATATGCAATTCCTTTCAGGAGACCTGCGAACCTATTTAAAAAATTATTTTTCTAATAGACGCAATATGTAATGTTCCAGGTCCGCTACTAAGAAGCCCACCAAGAGGAAGAACAATAAAACCTTTGAAGATCTCCATAGGAGGTTGGCGCTATTGGAAGAGCGAATTACCTGCGCTAACACCCCGAAGAGAGATGCAAGCACCCGCACTCGTGCTCCAAGGTGGCTACACCTCAAGAAGCAGTAGTGTCAATATAGGATTGTATTATGAAACCCCAGTGCTCATCATAAAAGAAACAGACAATAATAATTTCGTGTATATGACAAAATATGACTGGCAGATAATTCAAAAAAGTCTCGCAGAATTCGAAACATATCTGAAAGTGAAGAAGTGTCCGAACAGAGAGTACAGTGAACATGTTGTATTCTCCTATAATATCACAGTGTTTATGGAAAGTGGAAAAATTACACTTTTTAATACGTCTTTAAATTACGGTGAAATTCATTTGAATTATGATGTACTATCACTAATAAAAAGACTCGAATCCTATATAGATAGACATCTGCAGAACCTATGTATTGTAAATGAAGACACATATGTAGGGTCAAGGAGCTGGAGGCAGAAGGCGATGGAAATGTATAATAAGAAAATAAAGAAGTAAATATATCTTTTATAACTTGCTTTTATTCACGAAAAACCCCCGTACACTTCCTTATATCAAGCATAGAATAACTACATTTAAATTAATGACTGCATCACATGAGACAGGGGCTTGTATGTAAATACTTTGTCATGAATTATCAAGCAATACAAAGATGTCTGTGCAGGAATATTTGCACTAGTTTGAATTTCCAGTCTAATATTGACAGCTCCATTTACAACCTCCTCAGGCTGATGTGAGCAGTCAATGACAAATATCGGTGCATGTTTAAGAAAATCTTTTCTCCTCAATAAGGGGTAATTCTCTCTCGAATAATAGGAGCTTTGGAACTTTGAATACATTTCATATAACGAGGCAAATCTAGAGTTTCCAAAGTCCAAGTTCATATCATGGTAGGGATAACATTCACTATTGAGGTACAGTCTCAAATTGGTTATGTTGCAATGATCAAACTCGGAACAGTCTTTAGTTGCATTATTTACTCTCGAAGTCTGCGCTCCCACAATAACAAATCTTGGTTTCTCGGGTCTCGATGTTGTTGCAACGTTCCATGTAAATGATCTAGTTTGAGGTACCGCAGGCTGAGTATGCAGATCCATACTTCGAAAGGCTATGTGTAATGGTCTGTCTGACTTGACAATCTTAAGGATCTCCACCTTTTCACCATCAGAAAGGCGCATTATAGGCATCCGCCACTCGATACGTGTAAGTTTAACAATAGCATTTTCTTCTCCTTCGGTTGCCAGAATACAGTTTTTAGAGTCCTTGGATCGAATGAGGACCAGCTCAAACTTGCTGTTGAGTATGAGGTCCTTGTGATCATCTGGAAATCCCAGAAGCATTGACAGCGGTACTATAGCGTTGAATGCTCCACTTGCAGGATGCACAATATCCACATCTTCTCCAGGGTAGCACCATCCAGCATTGAGTAAACGGTTGGATTCCATAGAGTTGAGTGCAGCATAGTTGCGCATAGTTGATGTAATCCCTGGATTTCTTGTTCTGTCTATAGTCGATCCATTCATGTCCAATCAAATCTCGTCAAACATAAATGCAATAGCATTATTGGTGAGCCTTGCTGTAGTAGTTGTTCCATTAGGTTTAGTAACAGATCCCTCAATGTAGAGATAACTCCGGTTAGGTAGAGTATATAAATCTTCAGCTTGACAAGGGATTCTAATTTCATCATTCGCATCCAGAGCCGATGTATTATACGGTAAAAACACATGCTCCTCTTCTTTAGCAATCTTGTCCTCAAATGTAGGTGTTTCCGTCACATTGAAGATGTCCATCACAGAATTCTGAAGCCCAATGCTTCAAGGAACCTCCTATTGCTCGATGTTAACACACTGAGTGTCGCAGGTAGAGTATGATGTATACGACGATGCGCAGGCTTATTATATCCTCGTAGGCGTCTTCTTCTGCTAAAATCTATTCCCATTACGACGTATGTGAAGCCTTATGCTTATATCCTCGTTTCTAAAGTTGATGGGATAACCGTTCTGGTCGACTACTCGAAGAGTGATTTGATCGATAAAGTTAGTGTCTATGATAAGCAGGTAAATGGGATTTGAAGGCTCTTGCAAAATGTGATATCCTGGCGGAACAGAAGGGAAAAACTCATAGATCGAGTGTCCGCTTTTACCGTCGATGAAAGAGCCTGTTGCAATACTGCACTCGATTCGTATTATGCTCACCTTAAATATGTTTACTAGGAAATCAGATTCAGTCACTTGATTAGCAGGAATGACTTTGCTTTCACTGAAGCCTAAAAGGGATCCAATAGAGCATTCCCTTGAAAAATCCATAGGAAAAGGACATTTAATTTCAGCCTTCATTGTATTGTTATTAGGCCGAATAAAGAAGACATCCTCATCCAATTGAAGCTTATCTTTGATGTATGCATTAATATCAGTAATCTCATAAGTTCCATGAGGTATATCAATGACTTTAAGATTGTCATTGTAAATGTAATGAAACTGATTATTGCTATGATCCACATTGGGGATAGAATAGAAGGTTTCAAAATTCAAAAGAGCGATCTCATAATATCCTTTAGGATCGATCCTCAGAGGAGGATTCAGGTGTGTTGTCAGAACAGATTCATTACCGCTAACGGCAATAGTGTAACTCATTGTGATAGAAATTGTAAGCACAAGTGTCCACAGATGACTGAGCTAAAACTCTGAAACCTCTCAGTATTATACATTAACCTAACACCTCTGAGATACCTTTCTATCTCTTTAGGAGGCTTTAGGTTCCCAAAGCTATCGAAATAAAATGCAATGATACCCTCCTTCCTTACAGCAACCCAATGGGTACCTTCATTCTCTGAAGAATCGAGGTTGACGATAATCCTCTCATGGTGATGAGGCTTTGTAGGCAACTCATCAATCATATATACACCTCTAAAATGCGGAATCTTTAAACGTCTAGCATACATGTCGAGATCAATGTTACTCAAGGCTTTTTCCGGGACAAGTACAGCCCTCTTCCAGAGTTTTTTGAATTTCCATTCTTGCTGTTGCGTCTCTTCTTTTTGACATTTCTCGTCTTATTCTTCTTCACTTGAAGACCTTTTCCTTTTGCTTCTATCTCTCTGTTATGTCTTGCCATTTCTGCAAGCTGTTTATCTGCAGCCTTTTTCTTATTCACTGCTGTGGCGATTTGAGCTGCTCCTCCAGCTGCAGCACCTAGGGCTGCAATAATAGGAATGAGAGGCAGAAATCCTCCATGCTTTTTCTTCCTGAAGCCAGCACCTACAGCCACCTTGCCCTTCATAATTGCTGTAACTAGCCTGGCGGCCAACTTTTCTCCTAAAGTAGCGTCCGATGCCGGTACTCTTTTCCACGCCTTCTCGGCTGAGATCTTATCGGCTATATTTCTAGTAGCAGAGTCCCTGTGCTCAGCGTAGGCGATGTCGTGCTGCTTACAGGCTTCGTCTAAGGGGTTAATTCCGGGGTCTCCTCTCTGTAGGCGTTTTTCCAACTTCGTACCCGGACCGCAATATCTGTAGCCCGGTAAATGTGCTTCAAAGGGCAGCCAATTAATGAGAGAGTTAATTAACCCAGAGCCTCTGGAGATCTTGATCCTCCTAGCTCCCATGATAGACTAGCTGACTTTAAAATAGTATTGGACTTTTATACTCTCAAGCTACAAACTGGAATCCATGCGCACCTGATATAAATGTATATATATACATTAAGCATGCTTTTTTATATTTAGTTATTAAGATGGAGCTCGTGAAGCAAGATTGCTCCCTGCCCATTCAGGTGCTAGACTTTGAAAGTGATTTTAGATGCAATCGACACGGAAAGTTATTTCCCTCTAATGTCAGAGCTCTTATTCTAGGCAGCTCAAGCGCCGGAAAAACTAATGTATTACTGAATATGCTGCTTCATGTGAATGGTTTACGTTTTGAAAACTTGTACATCTATTCAAAGTCCCTTTACCAGCCAAAGTATCAATATCTCATCAAGCTACTCGAAAACATTGAAGGGATAGAAGTGAACACTTATGAAGATGGAGAAAGTGTCTTACATCCCTCTGAAGTTAAAGAAAACTCCATATTTATATTTGATGACGTAATCACTGAAAAGCAGGGGAAGATCGCCTCTTTTTACAGCATGGGCAGACACCGTAATGTGGACTCTATATATTTAGCACAGTCGTATGCTAAAGTGCCTAAACATCTAATAAGAGACAACACGAGCATGATTATTCTCTTCAAGCAGGATAATTTAAACTTGAAACATATATATGAGGATTATGTGAACACTGACATGTCATATACTGAATTTAAAGACCTGTGCAAGGGTGTTTGGGAAAGTGTCTCGGAAGGAAGACCATTTGTAGTGATAGTTCCTGAATTCCCTATGAATGAGGGTCGATATAGGAACGGCTTCGATGTATATATTAAAGTAGAAAAGAAAGAAAAGGATCATTCATAGATCGAAATGAGTATTGATAGGTTCGGTTCACAGAGGACTGCTCCAGTTAAAAGAGCACTTCATCAATTCATCATAAACCGAGATGGAAAAGGAAACTATCAATTTAAAAACAAAAGACTATGCATTGTTCATGATCCCGAGGAAGACAATGACGCAAGCACTAAACGTTATGTTGACACCCTTACGACTTCTACCGAAAATCGAATGCAGGAATTCACCGAAAAAGTGGCATATCAGCGTATGGGTGAACTTGAAACTATGATAAGGAATCACATCCAGAAATCGCTAGATGGACAATATGAGTCTCTAATGAAATACCTGGACAAACATGCACTTAAACGAGACGCTGGAAACAACATTATTCTAGATACAATAAGAATGAAGATAATATTATCACCTCAGGAGGACTACGATGTACCGAATAGGAAATATGTATCAGACTATGTTAATGCAAGAACACCAGCGATCGATTCAGATGGGAACGCTTCCTTTCAAAAAAGAAGAATAAGAGAGATAGCAGATCCCATCGATGACAGTGATGCAGCTAGTAAAAAGTTTGTTAAACACATTATTGGTAAAAAGCACAATGAAGCACAGCAAGCTCTAAACAGGAGACTAGCCTCTATTGGAAATGATATCACCGAAACAGTAGTGAAACATATGGAAACTATGGCGAACCAACAGAGTTCCATGGATAAGCACTTGACAATAGCTATGAATATTGTGAATATTCTTAAATCACAAGTAAATGTTATAAATGCGCTATTAGATCAAATGAAAGGTCACCACGTTTTTAGCCTGCAGACGAAGCCTTTCAGAGGGAATTCACTAAGATACACATTAACATCGGGTCTCGAATACTACAGAGCACCTGTAAACGGAGAGGTCGTTGCATGCTATATGACATCGTCAACTCCTCCTTTTGTAAGAGCAGATACATTATTTGCTATAAACAATAACATAGTCAGAACCTTCCCTACTCCTATTGCAAATGGAGATACACTCACCTTTACTGCTCCGGCCAATCGAGCAAAAGATGGCCATATTCTAAATATCGAAATGAGTATAGCATATAAACTGAGGCCAAAAGAATAGAACAGCTATATATTGAGGTGAATAACAAAATTCAAGATCATTTCAAGATGGACAGCGAGAGCATAAGACTTAAAGAATCTGTAGCCAGGCATACAAAGGCTATAAGGGAAAAGTTACGTGCACTAAAAGGACAAACGTTTGAGACCCAGAGAGTAATGAGTGAAGCTCTTCAGCCAGTAGCAGAACCGTTACATGATATACTACAAATTCAGAAAAACAATAGTGTTACTTCAAACAATGAAGAGAGTCAGAAAAAGAGTGATCCACTTAAAGAGGAGAAAGATGAGAATATCTTAAGATTCCTGCAGAAAGTTCGAAGGAATGATAAGAATGAAATAGATAATGCCTACGGTGTGAGATACGAAGATGGAAGCTATATGCTGGGGAACAAGATCATTGACTTCCTCAACAATAAAGTACGAGTAGGTGATGAAACGTACGAGGTGACACCTGGATTGAGTGAACTCATCTTCAAGAGGATACCTGAAATGCATGTATATACAGAAGGGGATCTGGATACATATAGCAGAATATTGAAAGCAACACATGTTCATCGAAGAAACTTCAGCAAGCACGGGCAGCTGAGATCAGGCAATTCCTACAAGTATAAAAGCATTATACGCCCTCTAGTAACGAAACACAAGGGTTTAGGTTTGCAGTGGAAGGAGCATCGCCCTGATACGAGGCAAGAATACATCTACTGGAACGACCCTAACGACCTGGTGAATCGCCTGAGGCTTCTCATTGCATCCAGAGACGCCGGAAATAATAATCACACACAAGAAATTGAAGAAATTATTCAAGAACTGAAATCGGCTAGGATTATAGCATGACGGTGAAGCAAGATATAGCAAGAGAGCTCCATGATCCCGCCCGAAGAAACTTCTTGCGTCGAAAGATCGTTAGCAAAGGTCTGCATGATCTGATGCAAATCGACTTGGTTGAGATGATCCACCATGCAAATCTCAACAAGAATTTCAAATATATCCTGATTGCAGTCAACTTCTACTCTAAAATGGCCTATGCAAGGCCATTAAAGGACAAGTCAGGACTACAGGTTGCAAAGGCCATGGAAGATATACTAAAGGACATGGAAACGCCACCCAAGAATATACAGAGTGACAACGGAAAAGAATTTTATAACAAGCACTTTAAAAATCTAATGGCAAAGTATAATATCAATCACTACAGTACCTATACTAATGTGAAGGCTGCAGCTGTTGAGCGTTTAATCAGAACTTTAAAGAATATGATGTATCGGGAGTTTCTAGCTCAAGGATCATATAAGTGGTTAGATCTTCTACCTAAAATCGTTGCAGAGTACAATGACACTTACCACTCAACCATCAAAATGAAACCCAGTGAAGTGAGGAACAATGACCTTCTTCTGACTGTTTACAAGTATAACCATCCCAAAAGAGAGAAGAGGAGTGCAAGGAGGTATAGTGTCGGCGATTATGTGAGGATATCTAAGAATAAAGGACATTTCGAAAAGGGTTTTGAACCCAACTGGAGTGTTGAAATTTTCCAAGTGGCTCATGTAAAACGAACCAATCCTACCACATACATCATAAAGGATAATGATGGAGATCATATAAAAGGAGCATTTTATGGACATGAACTACATTCTACACTATTCCCTAACACTTATTTAGTGGAGAAGATTTTGCGTAGACAAGAAGAGAGGATTCTAGTGAAATGGTATGGATTCCCTAATAGCCAATGGATTGATGGAAAGGATTTATTGTAGCTAATACTGAAATAAAGAGTCTTAAATGCAGTACCTCATGTTTTATTTACAGTAATTTGATTTCCTCCTTTGATACATTTAACTGAACAATGTACTATTAACATTGTATTATATAAAATAATTAAAAAAAACAGTAAAAATAATTAAATACAATATATACAATGAATAAATTAGTCAATAAATAATCTATATACAATATAATACAAGAGATGGGGATGTGACATCCAGGGAAGTCGGAATGGATTACGAGGCCCTAAGTGAATAATGGCCCCACGCGAGAGTTGCATGAGAGCCATCAATCATCTTGCGCTTCGTGTCTCCTCCATGCAATGCAATTTTGTTAATTTCCACAGTTGAGACTTTATGTTTTGTACTCCTGAAGCAAATTTGTTTAGCCAAAAATTTTTTATTTAAATCTTTTAGACACTCGAAATATTTCTCAAAGGTGATTGCTCGCATTCCACCTTTGGTAATCCCCTTTGCTTTCATGATGGTGCTGTTGTTATATTTATAGCTGTAGAGCTTTGCCCTAAGTCCAACGTACTCAGTCATCACCATGCCACCCAGCTCATCTTTAAACAACCCAATCACTTTCTTGTTGGCCTGCTTTATGTCATATACATTATTTTGCTTATAATTTGATGTATCAAAGTGCTGGGGATTGGTTTTCATGAATTTGTAAATGTCTGTAGAAGTTTCGAAAATGAATGAATCTGTATCCATATAATTCAGGACCAGGTCATTCAGTTGGGGTTTCATTACTTTATAAAAAAAATCATACATAATAAATTTTGAAAGATCGAGAATTGCATGGCCAATATAGATTGGTTTGTTCATGAGGATCTCCTCTCGAGCCAACTCTATGCCAACTAAGTTTTCATCAAAAATGTGGCTACATACATATGTTGGACGAGCCGTCAATTTCCGTGCTTGCTCCCAGGTAGGTACAATACGGAAATCTCTGTACTTGCGAACATTTTCAATGAACTTACCGTACACAGCGTTGTTCATTTTCTTCCAGAGGTTTTGACCAAACTTGGAAGTTTCCCTGGCTCGCTTCTCGGCGTTAAGGTCAATATAGACCTTAAGCCATTCAGCTTGGCCATACGATACCACCCGATGAATATGTCTCAATAGCAGCCCCAGATCTAGGCACTGTTGCAAGATTTTATAATGCAAGACATATTTGCTTTTGTTCTCGAGACTTGCAATCAGTTTCTTGTATTGGCTGCCGGGTGGTATCTCACTCCGGGGACAGAGAGGTAGATCATTGTGTGCATCATGGAGATGGTCAGGATACTCCAAATCCACCTCTAGGACATATCCTGTCTTGGAGTCCTCAGGGATCGCAGCGAAGTCGATGGTGTCTATTTCATCCCTATCAAGCCATCTGAGGTTCCCATACGGCATTGGGGACGCCATGCTCTTGCCGTACAAGTTGTTGATGTCCTAGTATGATAAAAAGTTTCGAGGTTCATCAGATTTGTAGTCTGCAAGGTATTCGTGGTTGGCTTTGGAGTACCGCTTTGATACCGTGCAAAGCCCATCGCGAATACCTTCCTCGAAAAATTCTAACATGCTGGGATCGCTTATTAGCTGGAGTCTTGCTTTCGTTGTCTTAAGCATGGCATCGAAGGCTAGTGATGGCAGAGTATAGTACCATGCTGGGTCCAGGTTATACATCCCCAGCGACAAGTCTCTAAACTTCTCGAATACATCTGCTAAAAGCAGAGTATCGGTCTTTAGGTAAAGGTCACTATATTCCCCGAGATTCTTTATGTTGAATGTACTCCATACCTTAAGTGCATGAGCATATTCCTCCTCTGTGACACCGTCGAAAAGCTCTATCGGCGGGAGCTCCTCTTCTTGGAGCTTGTCGATGGTATCCAGATATGTATAGGGGAATATGCCCTTACACTTCATTAGTTCCAGGTGTTCTGGATTAGAATACTCGGCATTAGTGACCTTGAAGTCATCAGCGCTCAGCATGTCTGCCAAGCTAGATAACTTGTCATCGAGAAACTTGTAGCTGTCGAGAAACCTGAAATAAATGCCCTTGTACCATTTAGTAAATGCCAGATAACGTTCAGATGATTGTGCTATACACGAAATAGGAGCCTTATCATATGCCATGTGCCTGATCAAGAAGTGACTGTCATAATTGCTTAAGCAATGAAAGAAAATTGGAATAAAATTCGGCAATTTTCTATTCAAATTGCAAGCATTATGAGCCGCTCCAAGATATGCTCCAGTGATATGACAATGGTCCCTCACCCTAACATCATCTATAGCAAAATCTCTCCTACATATGTGACAGTGATTAGCATTGTTGAAATCCAGGATATCCTGAGGTGACATATGCATGGGCTGTATTCGCCCATATATCTCAATGGCTTCATCAGCAATCTTTCTAAGTTCGATGAAGAAGTCATTCAGTGCATTGTCACCTCTGAAGAGCTTGAATCTCGACAAGGACTGATCATGTCTACATATAACCTTCAACGCTATCGATATCGCTTCATGTTCCTGTATGGCTCGGGTCCAGCTCTCTGCGTCAGAGGGTTCACATGAGTGGACCTTCCTCAAAACAGATTCGATATCTGCATAAATCACAAAAGGTACAGGGGCACACTTTGAATATGCATTAAATTCCAGAGCCTCATCCTGCTTTGGCATTTTGAGGATCTGGCATTTATTGCATTTCAGTTTATGCACTCTCAAGGCATCCTCATTAGAACACCTTGTCATGCATGCCTCGCATAGCCACATTTTTCCTTTATGCTTAGTTACCTGACTTCTAATAAGCCTCGATAAGTTGGTGATGAGGCAGTAGTGAGACTTGTCACCCTCTTCAACCATTAAGAGGTTTACTTGTCTAGCCTTCCTCTCAGATGGTTTGCGAATGGACTCCACTGAGTCGTTGGCATTCAGGGCAAATACACCTATAGATACTTCTGGATTCTGCTTCTCAAAGCGTTCAATCTGATCGAGGGAAAACGGGAATGTAATTCCAGCATAATTGAACGCATTGAATAGCAAATCCTGCGGGTATGAGCATGGTCTATTTTGGTTGACTTTTGCAGGGTATCTGGAAGCTAGCATGCACCAAGCGAAACAGAAATGATCGGCATTCTGAATATTAAGAACTGCCTTCTTTCGCTTGATGCATGCTGGCAACTCTATGAATCCTGAAGCACAAAGGGGATTATACTTTGCTGCGCTATTTATCAGCGAGTGGATTGCGAACAGTGTCTTTGAACTAGATTGGCCTTCAAAACAGGCTAGATTTTCTAAAATTTCGTTTTTCATTGCATGAAAGATGACATCGAGGTTAGATGATTGCTGGATCTCCTTTGTCTTGGAATTGAGAAATATCGATTCCACTTTTTCATGATCTGGTGTCTGGATTAAGTATGAGACGTTCAATGAACAACTCATCTTTATCCCAGACATACTCTTCTTTAGAGTGGACTCGATTTCCTTAATAACAAGACCCCTGCATGACTCGAGAAACTCACTGGGGTCAATTATCCCAGCCGTATTTTCAATTTTACTATTGAAAATACGACCTTTGAATGCAGACTCTATTACCCTACATTCTAGGTCATCATAATCATTTCGACATACCCTTTTTGCCGGTGATGGTGAGGATGAATCAATTGTCTGGGATGGTCTGGTCGTTGTTGCCGCGGGTCCGTTAACATGTGGTGCGTACACCTGATGGTTTAATTTGCGGGAGGGTTGGCTGCTGCACGTTGCTTCTTCAGAACCACGCTCCTCTTCTGCTTCACGAAGTCTCTTGACACCTTTTCTCAAAGCCTCATTCGCCTGAGGCTCTGGCTCGGGCTGTAGAGGTTCAAGATCTGTAACAATAGGAGCATCACATTGTTAGCATCTGTGACAATCAAGCAGGCAGTCTTCTAGTAGAAGACATGGGGAATAAATTGCATCAATTTTAATGTTAAAAGAAGTGAAAGACTTACCTTGGCATGACTGAAGCAACTCGATGAGCGCGGTCTTGTACCCGCAGTTAGTGCAGGTACAAATTCCCTCCATGGGTGTATCCTCCCTGTCGTTATTTTGGACGACGCTGAAATTCTCAACATCTCCGAAACCTGTCGGAGGTGGGATGATAAAATTCCCCGCATTATCAGCATCAAGCCACGAAGCTGCCCCGTCGTCTATCAATGGTGATAGTGGTGGTGGTGACGGTAGAGTGCTGGACTCAGGAGCGTCCTGTGCCGGGACAGGTGAGCGGCGGACACGTCCTGCCAGACTCAATTTGTTTGTCTTCGAGTGCATCTTCACTGGAAAATAATAATTTAGGCATGTAAACTTTATGAATGAAGAAAAGGATAATTTCCCTATATTCTATACTCCATTTTCTGGCATATTACCGCTTTTCAATTTTTTTTTCAGTTGACATTCGAGGTTAAGCTTTAAGTATGTTAAGCTTTTTGCATGTCGTAAGAGTATTTTTTATATATTATGCAAGCTATTTTATAGCAGATTACAGAGTTTCAACGAAAAATTCAGAGTTAAGTTAATTTTTGTTAATTAGTATGTTAATGAAGTATTTTCAAACATTAATTGTTTTATTTAATTATAAAATTAGCTAATAGAAGCCCTGTCTTAAGGTTGCTTGAGTTAAAATAAGTTGCAGTTGAAAGTAGCTAAAGTCCCCAAATAACTACTACTATTTGCGCTTGCACTGTCTTTTTTGGTCTACTTTTGTCTTTCTCTTCTAGTTTTTGTCGTAATCCGTTACGTGGAAATGGAAGTTGTTTTAACATATATATTCCTTTTCAATCGTACTTTAGCGTTCTGAAAACTGAATATTTGCATATGAGATTGTTCAGATAGAATGTATTATGTTTTAGCTTGCTTAAGCCCTGTTATTTTTTGTTACAGTATTGTCTTTAAAGTTTTTTGTGTGATGTTTAGACATTGATTAGTGATATATAAGTTTAAATATACATCTAGACACTGACCCTGCTACATTATTGCAAGACAAACTTTACGAAGCTAGGTGATCACACGTTTTTTTTAAATGTTATTTTGACTTTCAGTATCTTCACTCGACTTTTTAAGAATACATCACACGAATTTCCTGTATGAAATCTAGTATATGCACTTACCTTGCGAATTGAAATCTAAGATGAATTAAGTACTTGAAGATCTTTGCACTAACACACGCTATCACAATCACTGACGTTATTCCTTTAAGAATGAACTTTAACGCTCCTGCTTTCTTCTTATATAGACTTTGAAGTTCATTCTCCCTCTCCCAGAAAGAATGCGCAGAAGAATCCACTCCGTAATCGAGTGTTTTGATTGGTTAAACAATATTAGCTGGCTATATCTATCCTTGTCTAATGATTCACGTTTCTTTTCCCCAGGATCTTTAATCACATCTGATGAAGTTATAAATGTATTTGACGCCGTGTCTTAAGTAATATATTCTCGTGTACTGTTAATGAATTAATAAAGGAAGTGTTCAATTACTCTTTATTGTATGAATCATACATCTGTGGGAAATATTAAGATAAATTGCCCTTAGACAGGAAATTGTAAATCATCATGAACTTAAGTAACTTAAGGGAGGGAACTTATTGATGGTTGCAGCTGCCTTTGGGTGTACTGTTAATGAATTAATAAAGGCATTGTTCAATTACCTTGTATGAATCATACATCTGTGGGAAATATTAAGATAAATTGCCGTTAGACAGGAAATTGTAAATCTTCATGAACTTAAGTAACTTAAGGGGAGGGGAACTTATTGATGGTTGCAGCTGCCTTTGGGTGTGCTGTTAATTAAGTAATAAAGACATTGTTCAATTACCTTGTATGAATCATACACTTCGTGGGAAAAAAGATACAAGACATCTTTCCCGTTGTTATAACTAAGTATTTTAAATTTCTCTACTATGAAGAGTAAGTAAGGGAAGTATGGTATTCCACCCGAAAATTCGATAACGAAACTTCACCGGATATTTATGTTTTGAGGCCCCCCTGTTTTATTGAAAAATATTTTCGAGATATTGCTTGTTATTCCCTTAAATTCCCCAATAATTATATTTTTTCTCGAATTCGTTATTCATTTTTTTATGTCTTAGGCATGTAAAGAGAATGGATTGCATCACTTGGCAACCGCTCTTAAAATATTTGACTAATGCTTAAAGCCTACCGTATTCCTATTGCAGCTAGTAAAATCAAGCAGAATAAGCATTTGTAAGAAAAAGTTTGTACAAGAGTAGAGAAAGTCATGTGAGTGTAACATATGAGAATTTTTTTTAAATGCGATTCGTTTTTATTTCACTGTACATACAGCTTGTAACACTGTAATTAGCTAATGTGTTTGAATCTCATGTAGTTTTAATGAAAAAATCAATAGCGAATCGGATTCTGTCGGCCTCTATAGTGTCAGATATGAATTAGAAATGTTAGTTCTGTAACCTTTTGGCATCTAGCGTAGATGAAGCGAACTTTTACAATGGTGTGGGAGCCCTTATATGAGAGGGAAAAAATCAATACCGTGAATAGATTCCCCCGCTTATGCGAAGGGTGAGTCGATAGCCGCTAAATTGTATACACAAGGGGAGACAGAGGGGTCGCGACAGAATACTCAGGCGATTGTCTTTTAAACTGACGTGTAGGGAGACCTCGCTGTATACATACACGCTTTTAAGTAGCATGTTATTCATGTCATAGAAAGCAACAACTCGCGGTAGGATGGTGAAAATTAAACCTTTCGATTTTTTTAAACATCTACAGTTGTTAGGAGCGTTCGCCACAAAAATTGAAACTTGTATTTTTTATTTGATGTATATGTTTAGAATTAACGCTGTGTACTTTATAGGGGTGAATCATGTCTCATAGCTGACTGGAAATGCATACATTATTTTGATTACCTCCCTCACCCAAAGCCGAGGAGGAGGGTGCCTTTAAATGCTTCAAGTAAATGACACCACGTGGACATGTAAGCGACCCTCGCAATTACCAACTCCAGCAGTAACCATTAATATATCCAGAAGACTCATGCACTATAGGTCCCCTTTGCCTGAAAGACCAATTGAACCAAGCGAACCAATTAAAAAGCCATAAATTGATATAGAAGACTCATGTGCTTTAGGTCGGGCTTACATGAAAGACCAAGTGAACCAAGTGAACCAATTAAAAAGCCATAAATTGATACAGAAACCCCATGTGCTTTAGGTCGGGCTTACATGAAAGACCAAGTGAACCAAGTGAACCAATTAAAAAGCCATAAATTGATACAGAAACCCCATGTGCTTTAGGTCGGGCTTACATGAAAGACCAATTTAAATCAATTAAGCCAATTAAAAAGCCATAAATTGATATAGAAGCCCCAATATACAACTACTCACACACTTTTCTAGAAATGCCTTTTTTATTTAGGGGCATCAAAACCTGTATAGGGGCATCAAAACCTGTATTCCCGGTGAAATCTTGCCATTGCATCTTTGGGTGGAATGCAATAACTTCTCTACCTACTAGAACGTGATAGAGAAGGTAAAAATAGTGACTAAACGTTAACAACAGACATTCACACTTTATATTAAACACAGGTGAAACTGAACACTAGTATTGCTGTTCTAGGCAGGTTGCGATTGTAAAAGTAACACTTCAGCGCAAAGTCTCACCAAGCGAGGTGTGACTCGCATTCGAGAAGTCTCGGTTTCTATCCCCGTTGACTCTGACCCACGAGTTTTTAGTGATTTCCCCGGGTTGGCAGGCGAATGCTGGGGTGATTCCTGTTCTATTACGACTTTCTGGTTTCCTGTATCCATTTCCTTGTGTGTCATCTATTTCAGAGTTGTAGGACCAGGCGACGGTTTTCGGTGGATTACGGCTGGGCGGTGGAATGGAGCTTTGCAGAGGTTTCTTCCCTTGGTGGATGCGAGACTGTTCAGTTAGTACCCGCACTAGGTTAGCCGGGCGGCATCAAATGCGTTTGAACTAGAAACGTTATAAACCCCGTCCACGCTTCCCCCGTCCTCATACGGATCTGGTCGCCCTTCGAGTCTCGCCTCCCATTAGTCTCTCCCGGGGGTCACGGTTGAAGCAAAAAGGGTCGTTGTGATCTACTTGCGGTGCTCTGTCCCGCTTTACCTGCAGCCCTCTTTCCTCTTTTTGATGTTAATGCTTACACATCTCTAGCTACTACGAGAAATCCATAATTTATCCTGAGAAAATCTGTAACTCTAGGTGTATTTAGTTTGGACAAAACTGAAACAAATCAAAATTTCTCACAGAGAACGCATCACCATTTAGCCGGATAGTCGTCGTCCTCCGTGGACTGGTGGTACCGTGCTAGCCTCTAGTTCCCAAGGTCGCGGGTTCAAACCCGGCGGAGGGCGATGGATTTTTTCGGGCGTAAAAATCGTTAGCACGGCTTCCTTCGGAAGGGAAGTAAAGCCGGTGGTCCCGTGTCGTAGATTTACGGCACGTAAAAGAACCTCAAGCCTGATAAAGAGGCCTCTGAGCAAAATTACAGGTGTTTCACGCCCAATATAGAATGGGACGCTAAGAACCATAGTAGTTAAAGAGCGTCCATAAATAAAACTAAATTAATTTAGCCGGATAGTCAAACGTATTCACGTTATACACAGCTGTGCAGCGATTTTGTGCAAATGTGCAGAGACAGTCGTTTCACTGCTGAAGTGCGTTTGATTAGTACGTGGGACAAGTGCCTATTGCTGTGTGAAAAAGGACACCTTGTGCTTTAAAATCATACTGTGTTAAAGTGCTAGGAAAAACGACTATTTTACCGCATTATTGTACTACCCTCATTTTTATCGGCACAAGTAGCGTATTTTTACTTTCTCTACTACGTACTTACAGTAGGTAGAGGAAGTATTGTATTGCACCCAAAAATTCGACGTCTAAATTTTATCGGGAGTACATGTTTTGAGAAACCCTGAACCCGAAAGAACATTTTTAGAAAAAGGCCCGTGTGTATTTATGTGTGTGAACAGTATAAAACAAAATCGGAAGGTTTTTTAAACACGAATCTTGGTATTGAAATTCAGCTTCTTGCAAACATGCGACACGAGGATGTTCAAGAAAATTCCCCCACTACAAATTACGCTTTACATGGAAAATTTTCCAAGTTTTATATTTTCTGAAAAATGGCTCTACATTTTTTTTATTAAAGCCCATATTTTTCAATTATTTTCATGGCAAATTAAATATATTTATTTCATTTTCTGGGAATAACCTTTAAAATCTTCTTCATTCTGAATAACTTTTGGTAAACCGTAAAAGATAGACAAAGTTTTATTATGCAAAAAATGTAGGTCTCGTTAAAGCACACAATTTATGTTAACTATTTTTTTTCTTGGTGGGGGAGGGAAAATTAGCCCTTTCTGAGATATTTCTTGTTATTGGTTCTAATTTTCAAATACTTAACATTTTTCCCTCCTGGCCATGCAAAGACACGGAATTTCAAGCCATCAGTACCGACCAGCTCTTAAAAAATTTGATTACTGCTACTGTATTCGTTTGTTCCTATTGTACCTATAAAGAAATATGTTATGATTAAGTGAAGTAGATAGAAGAATAGTTTGCTGAATATGTAGAAAAAGTCGTGTGAATGTAACACATCAATTTTTCCGAAGTGGTTCTCTATGTTACGTCAGGCATGAAGTGTGCGCGAGCGGTTGCTTGTTGGAGGATGAACTGTCGTCAAGCATATCCCGTCTCAGGCTTAGAAGACAGATTAGGTTAAGTGGAACGCACTGTTGCCACTGTACTCTACGTATGCTCGCAACTTTGGTACCCAGCTGCGATCCGTCTACAATTTAATATTATCTTGTGAATTATATGAATCACCAAATAGTGAAATATGTGCCTGTTATTTAAGGCAATTGTAAAACATTTCACTTTCACCTACACTTTGTCTCCTTTTTGTATTTTTGCTGCTTTGAAATACGATTTCACAGGATAAAAATGTATATTATCAAAAAAATATGAAGATATAAAATGATAACAGCTATAATTTGTAGGGAATCATCATTGTTTACCCTTGACAAAATCAGATTCAGCGTGGGTGGAATGTTTTCAAACACCATATAATGAAGGATGTGTCACATTCGACTGTTCACTATTCCATTATATTGCGTTAACCCAGCGGGATTTTGTTTCCCTATTTGTTTTTCATTATTTTTATGAGTCCTTAGAGGTTCCTTTTTTTATACTTTACACTACTGTTTCTGAGCACCCGGGAAGCCTTATCTGTTTCTTTACTGCCTTACTAACACCTATTTTATTTGAAAAATAATCTAAAACATTAATTTTCTTTTCTTATTAGTTTAACATTTCGTCTCTTCCTAGCTTCTTCCTCCATAATCATAAATATTTACATTAAATGTTAAGCAAAATTACCTACATAACACTTCACAGTGTTCCACTCGCTAAAACGTAGACACTTCCTTACAGATGATGTTAACCTATACTGCCTCCTGCCTGGCGCCTGTTAACTGAATAGATGGATGACTTCTGTTTGTCGTATACAATGAATGCTAAAAGTCACAGCTTTCTGGCTTCTTTTAAAAACTGTCTCCAACCCTTTTCAACATTTTCTCACGCTTGGTCCCTATTGTAAACTCAACAATAAAAAAGCTTCTCACTGGCTAAATCCTCTACTGCTCAGCTATAGAATTGTCCAAAGTATTTAATTTAAAAATTATAACGCTCATCTTATTACAGGTACAGAATTAAAAATATGCAGTTATAAGCACAATAAGTACACTAGTTTTCTCTAGCTAAAGAAACAAATATTGTTGCGTTCTACCCTTTAGTTTATTAGCTACTGTGTGATAAGCACAAAAACAGCAGATATCGGACTTTCACTGAAAAACTCGCATTCTTTAGAAATTTGTGCCCACAGAAACCTATAAAGGTTCTAAAAATTATATAATCTGATAGAGAAAATATTCTGCATAGGATGAATGTGTTCAGAGCTGAAATTCATAACAACTGAATATTTATATCATCATATTACCTTTTAGCAACTTAGCGACAGCTCGAGAGTAGAAAACGACGAACCTAATGCAACATGTATTTGTTAAATAGAGACAAAGACATCACGTTTACCTTTTAAGGTTGAGGCAACCTGTATAGGGTAAACAGCTTAATGGCGGTTCCTAAGAATTGAAAATACCCGACTTTACACTAAACTGTAGTGCTGCCAACCTACAGTACAAATTAATAATTTCAAGCCACTGACTAAACTCTAAGAAACAGGACATGATTTTCAGGGCCGTTTTGATAAAGGTGTAAGGTAAAGTTTATAATGCTATGTTGTATAAAAAAGCATATAAGTTGTATAATCAATATTCATACTGAAATCATTAAATAGTTAAAGGGATACATCTTGTTTCTTGATTAAAGGAAACATATTGTTATATTCCGGGGTGAGGCTAAAAGGTTTGCCGCTAGATATTAAGTTTTAGTTACCCCAGCATAAACATTGGGAGGCATAGCATCAGAGGTAGCGAGAGGGCCAGAAATTTCTAACTACGCATTCCAGAGAAGTCGTGGGACAGTTATCACAAAATACACGCATTAATCACATTACCTGTGGTTTATTGAATATAAACATGGTGCCGCTACATAATACACAAAAAATACTGTGATGCGTTACACTCACGTGACTTTCTCTACTCTTGTACAAAATATTTTTACAAACGCTTATTCTCCATATGCTTCATGTTAATCGAGATATCGAGATGTTAATCTTATTACTAATTTTCTTGTAGATACAAGGGGAATTGGTAGGCTTTAAGCTATAGTCAAATATTTTAAGAGCTGGTTGCTATGTGGAGCATTCCATTCTCTTTGCATTACCTGGACAAAAAAATGAATAACGAATTCCCATTTGAGAAAAAGTATAAGTATTGGAAAATTTAAGGGAATAACAAGCAATATCTCGAAAATGGTTCACTCAAAAACAAAAATGTATATGACATAAACTGTGTATTTTAACTCGATCTACATTTTTTGTGTAGTACATTTTGTCTATCTCTTATGGTTTACCAGTTATGCAAAAGTCGTTCACAATGAAGAATACTTTTCGAGACATTCCCAGAAAATTCAAGATACACATTTTATTTGTCATGAAAGTATCCTAAATGTATGATATTTTAATCGAAATCGTTAGAGCCATTTTTGGGGAAATTAAAATTTTCAAAAAATTTTCCAAGTGAAGGGTAATCTGGGATGGGGGATTTTCTTGAAAACCTTCGTGTCGCATTTCTGGAAGATACTGAACCTAAATACCAAGTTTGGTGTTTATCCGAGTGTTCGTTTCTGAGTTATGCTGTTCACAGACACACACACGGACATGTTTCCAAAAATACCTTTTTGGATTCAGGAGGCCTCAAAACATGTATTTCCGGTGAAATTTCGGTATCGAATTTTTGAGTGGAATGCAACACTTCTCCTACTTACTACACGTAGTAGAGAAAGTAATAAATAGGAAGAAATTGAAAGGAGATGTTATACACAGGCGGTTACATTCAGACAATTCACATAGACCTTCAACACCAGACACTCGACCAGAAGTGACGCTAACACGCAGCACACACAACGAAATAATACTCACTTCCCCACTCTCCACGCCAGTAGGAGTCACCATCTATACAGTGGCGAGTGTCGCCACGCCAGACGAACAACAAATCCCCAGCCGAAAGAATTACACCAACAATAAGTCACCAACGACGCAATAATTTGTCTGGCGTGGCAATACGCACACATACACGCCACAATATATTTCATTTGAATTCACAAGCGAATTAATTCCTTTGCTCACAAAAAATGTTTCGCCGCACTTCTACATTGAAAGGAAAAAAATCTTTGAGAAAAGTTATAAATCGGAATACGGCATGGATGAACTAGGTAACCTGAACATTGTTACTAGTGGATATGAAGTTTATTTTGGACTGTGACCCATTTCTCGAATTCTTGCATTTATGGAGAGGCTATGCACATCTATTGCAGAATGAGCATGATGGTTTTCCAAAATTCTATTATCGCCGTTTGTTACTTTCATTTTTAATGTATTTTGATCTTGATAAGGCTGTAACTAAGGCTAAGGCTGTCTAAACAATCTTTTTGTCGATTTCCTTTATTAATTAAAGCTGGTTAAGGGTTTTCCTTGTCACAAAGAGAAGACCCCTCCAATTTATTGTATATGCTCTAAAACAATTCAAAACAAAAACATGCACACACGAGGAATACAATGGCGTCTAAAACAAAGAATGTTGTTGTTTTGAAATTTATCAGTTTCCGCGCCTGCGTCTACCTCCAAAATAACGATCTCTTCGGCAACATAATGGATACAAAACACCAACTATGACCGTATCTTTACCATGGGTATATTTTAGAAACAGCTGGTGGTACTGACATAGCGTAACAGATCGATATCACCAAATATATCTACACAACACTATAATGAGGGAAAAGTCAGTTTTTGGTGAATTCCAATACACTGTTTTCTCTAAGGTTAACAAGCTGTCTGCGTTTCGGTAGATGTCTGAGACTTTTTCCTGTCACTGATTTCCGTTCTGCTTTCAGCATCTTTTCAAAGTAAACTTTCAGCCACTTCCGTTTTATTATTTTTTTATATTGTGCTATAATAAAGGGGGGAATTTCTTTTCCACACATTTGAACCATTTATTTTTACAACATACGTATTCATGATTTATTGATTAAAGTGTTTCCTGTTAATGATTATTCCTTTGCCTTCCCACATCAGGTGACATATTAATATAGATATTATACACTGGTGTGCAAAAACCTATGGACGAAAGTAATCTTCGCATGCTGTGATACTGCCAAGTAACATAGCTCGACAAAACGAGGGAATTGCTACGGTAAGCTACAGTAGACAACTAAACGAAATATGCAATGAGACGAACACAAATGCCACTTTTATTCATACACCATAAGCTGCACTAAAGTCAATACGACATATGATGGATCTCTAGATTTACAGAAACAGATACATGCTGCTTAAAAGGAAGTATGATCACCACGGACAGCAATGCATATTCTGCATCGCGCTCCTATGCTGGCCACAAGGTTGGTAAGCAGTTGTGGTAGGGCGTTCCATTCCTCCAACAGCGCTGTTGACAACTGTTGGATGGTCACTGTGCATGTGGATGTGCTGCAATGCGTCTCCCCAAAGCATCCCACACGTTTCAATGGATTTAAATCGGGAGAACGGGCAAGGTCAATCCATTCGATGTAGTCGCGCATTGTCATCCATAAAAATGAAGTCCGGGCCGACTGCACCCCTGAAAACACGCACATGGGGAAGCAGTGCAGTATCACAATAACGTTGACCAGTGAGCGTACCGTGTTCAAAGATTTGGAGGTGGGTGAGCCCATGCCTCCCCAAACCATAAAACCCGGACCACCAAAACGATCATGTTCAAGGGTGTTCCTGGGTTCATTACGCATTTCCACCTCTCACCAGATGAGGGTACGTCGAGAGTCACTACTTAGACTGAATCAGCTCTCATCCGAGAAGAGCACGCGACCCCATTCCTTTTTGGTCCAAATTTGATGCTTTTGGGACTATCGCAAACGGTGCCAACGATGTGCGGATGTCAATGGAACACAACGTATAGGCCGTCGGACAAAGAGATCACCTCTGTGTAGTCGCCGTGCCACTGTGTATCGTAAGATTGAGTGTATGGCTGTCCTGTTAAATGTGGTTGTAGTTCCACCCGGTGTTTGGCGTGTATCCCTTTTTGCCTGTTGCACAATGTAGCAGTCATCTACTCTGTAGTTGACCGTGGTCGACCACCACCTCTCCTTGGGACAGCGGTGACTGTGGTTTGGAAGGTTCCCCGTGCACGTGAAACAATGCTGTGAGCAATTCCAAACTTCTAAGCAACACACGTCATACTTCGCCGCACTTCTTCCAGTTTCCCGATGATTCTTCCCAGTGTGAAGTCATCAAAACGGTGTGTACGGGCCATGTTGTGATAAAGAACACCGTAACAGATCGCTAATTGTCACACACCGTCCTGTCCTGTTTCGTCAACTGCCCCGTGTTGCGCGACCAGACCCCCATTTGGCACTATAGGCTCGCTACGCTCACGCCATGTAACGTCCAGCTTTCTGTGTACGTGTGAGAGACCTCTGACAACATGCTCCCATACCTACATCTACTTCCACCAAGTAGTTCATTTCTTGTGTTACTTTACCCATCTCGTCCTTAGGTTTTGCACACCAGTGTATGTCTACTGAAGAAACGTCCACGCTTTAACGCAGTTCTAGATATATGGTATCTTCGGTAATGCATTATGGTTATTAAAATAATTTACAGCTTTTATGCAATCAAGATTTAACAAACAAAAGTTCAGAGTTACTGTAGTTTTACGGAAAGATCACAATAAATTAGAACAGATACACAAAAAAGTTGAGTAAACATCATGTTCTACAAGCTATTATTCTCGTGCTATGCTTAGGATTTCCTGCATTTTAATAACATTTAATTTATTGTTATTAATAGACGCAATCTATGATATAAATTTGCCATATGCATACGTGGCGCTAGTCATTAAACATAACCAACAAGTTAGTGTTATGAAGAAACTGACTGGAAAAACTCGAAATTTAATTTTTTTCCTGTGTTTCCAAGACACAGAAAAGGGATTTAACTCCATCTCGTGATGTATTACCTGAAATGTTGAAAAAATATATACCACATGGGAAAGTCGTTACATTAATCTAAACCGGTTACAGATCTCATTAATTGAAACATATTTTGTATCTTTTTTCTTTCTATGACCATTTTCTGCGGAGATATTTTAGGTTTTTCGGAAAAATAAAACCCACACGCTGGCAACGTCGCAGCGGCTGCCATCCGGTAGCTAGAAGCGCCGACTGGTAGCTGTCACCGTCACTTTCAAAACTAGAAGTAGGTCAGCCCGTAACCAGGCTTCACTTTCGCTGTATGGCACCTCGGGTTCCTTTATCACTAAACCTGTGAGTTTCCATGCGTAGTACGATGTTACTTCAGTAATAACTCAACTTCTATAGAGTGACATAAACATGGTGTGCTGTTCAATCAGCGGCCGCGAAACGCTTATTGGACATAAAGGATCACTTCCTTACAGATAGTGCGGGCCAATGTACTTGTAAGTTCGCCAAAATATTACATCGCCCTTTCGCTGTGTCGTCCTCTGTTGGTGTAGTGGTTACTATGTTAGCTTCTAGTTCGAGAGGTCTCAGGTTCAAATCCGGCGGAGGGTGATAGATTTTTTCGGACATAAAAACCCTTAGCATGGCTTCCTTTGGAAGGGAAGTAAAGCCGGCGGTGCTGTGTCATAGATTTACGGCACATAAAAGAACCTCAAACCTTATAAAGAGGCCTCTGAGTAAAATTATCGGTCTTTGGCGCCCAATATAGAATCGGACGCTAAGGACCACAGCAGCTAAAGAGCGTCCATAAATAAAAAACTCAATTTAAACCCTTTCGTCCTGTTTGTTTAGAAAACAAAACCGCCTGTCTCTCCCACCTCCTAGTTCAGGTATGCTGTTTCGTTTACGTCCAGGAGCCGATTCTCAAACTGACCTATCTTGACCTAACAACGTTGCTAGATTACGTCTGTAAAACGGTATTCGAGATTAAATAATATTAATTATTTTAAAGTCCTGATTGATGTCACTACCGAAACTAGGTCGGAAATAGGATACCTACCCATCTTGCAAGCGACAAACTATTATGTTCATACATTATCGTGGAATAAAGTACATAATTTGGAAAAACAACTATTTTTTTCAAAACGGCTGGTCAGAGAACAAAATGCTATTATAGTTTTTTGTTTGTAATACCTCTATGAAGTACATATTAGAAGTAATGTAATAAGTTCCTTTTTGCCCTGTATAAGTAGTATAAGGGCATGACCCAATCATTTGTGCTCCTTTTGCACTATTATTATTATTATATTATTATTATTATTATTATTATTATTATTATTATTATTATTATTATTATTATTATTACATAGAAGGTACTGCGATTCTTGAACGCAGTCAAGATTTTAAAAAAGCAGCTATTTGATTCAAAACTATTCCGAGAGGAAATAAGGCGTGTAGCTATTATGTATTCATGTGTAACTGAAAGCTAATTTATTAAATCCTTATGCTCAAAATTAAATCTATGTATTTTAATTATGATATTTATGTTTCCGTCCCGATAAAAGCTTACGCTCACTGTATGACCACTATCAGAGAATATTGGGGATAAAAACGAAAAAACAATTGTCCAAGAGTAGATGAGATTCAGAGTTCCCGCGCATGAAATGATGCAAAGAGCAGTTACTATTGATAGTGAGTATACATTTTACCCATTCCCGTTTGGCGGGTATCGAGAAGCTTCACCCTCGCAATTAAATGAATAGTCATCCGCACGCTACAACTTTTATAATTACTTATTAACCAGATTATCGGCCAGCTTATATTCGACGGCGCTAAATTTGCTCCCCCTCCACCAGAGATGCCTATCTAGTCAGATTTTGTACCGTGTTTTAACTTTTCCGGTTATCGATAGGCGTGATCATCGTCATTTGCTGGCAATGCAATAATACAACATGTGGAAACACAAATACGTTGATATCTATAGCAGAAATTAACATTTTAGCAGTCATAAAAAACAAATGCATGTCCACTATATTGTTTGCTTTGCTTGTGCAAAAAAGAAAAAAAAATGATATGTTACACACACATGACTTTCTCTAGTCTTGTACAAACTATTTTTACAAACGCTTATTCTCCATATGCTTCATGTTAATCGAGATGTTAATCTTATTGCTAATTTTCTTGTACGTGCAAGCGGAATATGATAGGCTTTAAGCGATAGTCAAATGTTTTAAGAACTGGTTGCTATGTGGAGCATTCCATTCTCTTTGTATGTACAGGACATAAAAAAAATGAATAACGAATTCCCATTTTAATCAAAATCGTTAGAACCTATTTGAGAAAATTAAAAGTTTTGAAAAATGTTCCATTTGAAGGGTAATCTGGGATGGGGATTTTCTTGAAAACCTTCGTGTCGCATCTCCGGAAGATACTGAACCTAAATACCAAGTTTGGTGTTTATCCGACTGTTTTTTGTTTCTGAGTTATGCTGTTCACAGACACACAGACAGACACACACACACACGGGCATGTTTCCAAAATTTTCTTTTTTGGATTCAGGGGGCCTCAAAACATATATTTCCGGTGAAATCTCGGTATCGAATTTTTGGGTGGATTACAATACTTCCCCTACTTACTCTATAAAAATTATGTTGGACGTTCACGTGATCTTCTGTACTGTGTTCTACAAAACGTTTTTGCAAATACTTATGATGACTGAAATTCTGTTCTCGTTGTATGAACACGAGAAAGAGAGAGAGAGAAGAACTGCTATGATAAATTCACATGGCTTTTTCTATAGTATTAGTGAGTAAACAAAGTATTCTTGCTAAAGCTTCCTTTTCTATCTACTACACTTTAATCCGAATAAAAATGTTTAAGTCAAATGTTTAAGAATTGGACGCTATACGCTGGGCTTAAAATTCCATACTGTTTTCATGCAATCGCAAGAAACAACTGAATGTTAACAGGACTTCAAAACAATGACCAAGAAGTTAACAATTCCAACTTTTAATAACGGATATCTCAGAAACGGTTTATGTCACAAAAACCTTATTTGAAATAAATTGTACGCTTTAAAGTGATTTACATTTTTGTATAGTACGTTTTCGTCTGTCGCTTAACGTTTACCAGTTATACAAGATTATACATAACTCCTTACGAATGAAGATGACTTCACAGGCTATTCCTGAAAATTCAAGATATACATTTTACTTCTCATGTAAATATTGTTCATATGTTGTATTTTAATCAAAATCGTTAGAGCCATGTTTTAGAAAAAAATCTAAAAATGATACATGTAAAGGGTAGTTTGAGGTGGAAGAATTTTGTTGAAAATCTTCATGTCACATCTTTGGAAGATATTGAACCTAAATATCAAGTTTGGTATTTATCCGACTTTTCGTTATGTAGTCATTACAGACGCAGTCTGTGTGTTCACAGACACACACACATACGAGTTTCCAAAAATTCTTTATTTGGATTCAGGGGCTTCAAAGCATGTAATTCCGTTGAAATCTGGGTATCGAATTTTTGTGTGGAATCCAATACTTCCCCTGTGGTTTACCAATTATACGCAAGTGGTTCAAAATAAAAAGGACTTCAGAGGATATTCCCATAAAATTCAGGATATACAGTTTGTCATGGAAACAGCTTAAACATATGATATGTTAATCAAAATTGTTAGAGCACTTTTTGAGAAAAATAAAAATACACAGGTAGCATTTTGGAAAAGAGTTCTTGGAGTTTCACAAGGCACATTAAATTCGGGGGTATTGAGGGAGGTGGGATGTTATGAAGACACAATACACTGCAAAATAAGATCAGTGAAGTACTGGCTGCGGCTGATGCAGGGGGATAACTCCACACTACTCCAAATGTTATAAATACCAGCGAGAAAACCTGTCTCCTAAGTTTTGGGCAGCTGATTTGGAAAGGGGTTTGAGGAGAATAGGAATGGGATCAGTATGGCAAAGAGCCGAAACAAATGACAAAAACATATGTAAAGGTGTCAAAAGAAGACTAAGAGACATCAATCAACAGGAAATAGAATCAGATTGTAAAATCAAACCTTCTCCAAGTCTAGCAAATGAAGTAAAATTGAACTGGGGTAAAGAGGTTCCATGTAAAGGTTAGTTTGTATGGGTAGATTCTTTCAGAATATTCGTATTGCTGCTTTGGCATATACTGAACTTACATAGCAAGTTTCGTATTTAAGTCCCTTTTAGAGTTTGATTTATTCTGTCCAGACAGACTCATATCCGCGCCCACTTTTCTAAAGTGCTTTTTGTGGGTTTAGGGGGCCTCAAAGCATGTATTCCCAGTGGAAATTTTGCATAACATTTTAGGATGGAATAAAATATTTCCTTCACCTCCTCCTTTGTTTCATTGTAATGGCGTAAGGCAAAACATGTTTAAAATGATTTCACTGAAAATGAAAAAAAAATGAAAAAAACATAAACATGTGACATCTCGCTTTTTACTTCCCATACCATGTATATAGTGGGTAGAGGAGATATTGCATTCCACCCAAAAATTCGACACCGAGATTTGTTCGAAAATACATGTTTTAACAACCCCTGAATCCAGAAAAGACATTTTTAGAAAAAGGTCTGTGTGTGAACAACATAACTCGAAAAAATAGTCAGATAAATATCAAGCTTGGTATTTAGTTTTAGTAGCTTCCAAAGACAACACGGTGATTTTCAAGAAAATATCCCCACCCAAACTACTGTTTGCATGGAAGACCTTTCGAAATTCGTGATTTTCAAAAAATTGCTGTAACTATTTTGATTCGTATATTAACGATATTTACATGACAAATAAAATTTATATCTTAATTTTCTGTACATAGTCTGTAAAATCCTCTTTATTCGGAAGGAATTGTGTAAAACATTGTATAACCGGTAAACGTTAAGCAATAGGGTAAAACGTACTACACAAAAAATTTACATCTCTTTAAAACTCACAATTTATTTTAAATAAGTTTTTGTTGTGCCATAAGCTGTTTCTGAGCTATCCATTATTAATGGTTCTAATTGTTCATATCTTGGTCATTCTTAAAAGCCCTGTCAACATTCAGTTGTTTCTCGCTATTGCATGGAAACAGTATGGAATTTTAAGGCCAGCATACAGCGCCCAATTCTTAAACATTTGAATATCGCTGTTCTCTTTGAATCTATAACGAAATGTGGTATCCAGCTATTTCTGCAAGGTTTATTTGAATAAAAACAGTGGATATAAAAATAAGCTTTAGTATGAATAGTTTGTATACTCTATTATACACGATAGAGGGTAGAGAAAGTCTTGCGAAAGTATCACGTCAGGTTTGTTCCAAACACCGCGTTCTAAACGTGATCTCTGCTACTTTCAGGAATCAATATAATATTGTGTTATTGATATTTTACAAGTTCGAGTCTGTCTAATAAATAGTCTTTCACACTGTTAAAATTAGTTTTAGCTCTAGTATCATAACCTACTATTATCTCCCCACTATCGTTTATGCCTATATATCTTCTTACAAAAGCATGTTTTCTGTCTACTTCATGTTATCCAGATAAACGTTTGCAGAATTAGTCTCTACATTTCGTGGTAGTTACAAAGCGGTGCAGGAAACCGAAGAGAGAGCCAAATGTTTAAATGCGGATCGCTCTTTCCATTACATCCAGAGAAACAGCTTAATGGTGATAACATTTCAGAAATGTACAACGTATTGAATCATTCAAACCAATAAGAGCGAATATCTCGGAAACGGCTCTTGTCACAATAAAAGCTATTTGATATAGATTGTGTTTTAGAGACAGCTACAGTTTTTAGTGTAGTAAAATTGCATCTATATCTTAGGGTTTACCGGTTATATAAAATTTATTCAGAATGAAGAGGACTTCACAGGCTATTCACAGAAAATTCATGACATTTCCAGTGCGGATTAAGGAACGATGAGCTACTCTCATTAAGAGAATAAGAGTGCGACAATTAGCAAGAACTCTGGTACTAACCACTACTCTAATTGCCTATTTTCTAATCTACTCCAAGTGACAATCCAAAATAGGTACATGGAATTTAACAGTGGCGACCGCAGAGGCATTCTATTAGCGGTATTAAAAACTGCGAAAAAAATGTTCAACAAATATATGTTTACAACTGCGTGAAGTACCTTAGAATGTAATAGGCACTTGACAAGAATTGAAAGTACTTTCATTTTAGATCATATATGCCCAACATCAGTTATTCCGGTCTTACATCAACAGACATCTCCCAAATAACACTCACTGTTTTCCTTCGGCCATAAATCCACTTGTACTTTTGATAAATTTACGGACTGACCTTAAGTCAGCGATTTTTGTTTGCTGCTGCAGATTCAGATTCGGGAGTAAAATAAAAATTCAGTTCTATTTATGGACGCTCTTTAACTATTATCGTTCTTAGCATCCTATTCTATACGGTCTTTCAACAAGAGTCCTTTCTTTGAACTTAAATAAAACACGTTCTATAAATGTTAGAGGTGTATTTCTTTTTTTACTTTGGAGCATAATTAATGTCATTACCTGTGGAAGAGAACATCAGTTAAGTGACCGCCGCGACATTGTTGGGTTGCGCTTATACATTTGACCCAATTTTCAATGACATAAGAACGTAAATTAGGTCCAACTACACGAATAACACGTGTGATGTTATTCATAAGATCATTTACTGTTCCTGGCTTGTTGACATAAAGTCGAGATTTATCATAACCCCACAAGAAGTAATCCAACGGCGTTCAATCACATGATCTCGGGGGCCAGTTAACATCACCGCTACGGGAAATGATGAAACCTCTGAATTTCTCCTTCAAAAGATCGATTGTTTCGAGAGTAGTATGACATGTGGCAACATCTTGCTGGAACCAGATATTTCTGAGATCCATACTATCCAATTGAGGCCAAAATAGTCCCTTAGAAGAGCCCGGTATCTTTCTCCATTGACAGTTAGAGCTTCTCCATATTCTTCTTGGAAAAAATATGGACCAATGATTCCACCATACCAAAATCCACACCACACAGTAACCTTTTGGGGATGAAGTGGTCGTTCTTGAATCTGCATTGGATTGTGATTCCTCCAATCGCGGCAATTTTGTTTTTAACATAAGCATCCATCCAAACGTGGGCGTCGCTGAAGAACGATTTTTCGACAAAAATCCGTGTCAGCTTCCAATTGCTCCATAGCCTAGCCAGCGAATACACAGCGCAACCTATGGTCGTAGAGGTTTAGTTCTTGAGTTAACTCCATTTTTAAGCGTGAAACTTCAAGTCCAGATTCAGAATTCGCCAAGTTGTGGTCGGCGAAAGCCCCAATTCTTGCGCTCATGGAGCAATTGATTTGTTTCGTTCTCGCGTACACTCTCACGAACGGCGCCTATGTTTTCGTTGGAGCACTTACTTCGATTACGTACAGGCGTTCTTTGAGCGCTGACAGAACCACCTCTTTCAAATTTATCGATCAAACGCCGAATCGTTCTCTCGCAGGGACAATTGTGCACACCGTAAACTTCACGCAATACACGGAAGGTTTGGCGAATAGATGATCCATTTTGATAATACATTTTCACAATTTCTACGCGTTGCTGAATGCTGTAACGTTTCATGGCTATTTATCAATAACAACTGTAACTACATGAAAACAATGACTGCTGACCTGAATAACAACGGCAGCTATTACATGTTAAATATAGGACACTCTTGTTGAAAGACCTTTTATATTGGGCGTGAAAGATCAGAAATTTTGCTCATAGGTCCCTTTATCAGGCTTGATGTTCCTTTACGTGCCGTAAATCTGCGACATAAAACCACCAGCTTTACTTTCCTTTGGAAGGAAGCTATGCTAAGGATTTTTACGCCCGAAAGAATCCACTGCCATTCGCCGGGGTTGAACCCGCGACCTCGGAAACAAGAGGCTAGTATGATACCCCTAGACTACGGAAGACGATAAGAGTCGGAAATGGCTTACCCAATGTTTTTATTTTAATTTTTTCACTGAGAATTCTGTTACTAAATAGGGTTTTTAATAATTCATTTACTTTGTTCAATTTGTTACTTTCACACATGGCTGCATATTCCTTAAAATGTACATTCTGTACTGTTGTGGTTACGTGACTTCATGGTGAATTACGTCTTTGGATTTAACTGTTACTACATGAACATAATTAGAAATCCTTGGCTGCTGTTTTGAAAACGGGCGTTTAACATATGGTGAATATGTTAACGTTTTGCTCTGTGGTGAATAAGATATCATGTATTCAATCATTACCAATAACCCTGCTGCTATGGAATATACAAATATTGAAAAAATGACTCTTAGTTTCAAAACGTATAACATAATTGTATTCAAAGCCATACATTTTTATTTATAAGGATATTTTGACGTATTATTAGGTTGTCTAATAAGTAATATCGGTTTTTAGGTTTGGTGTTTTGTAAGATAGCACTGTTTTCTTTGCTTCGCCAATGGTACTTACAGGATGCCATGGCTAGCATTCTGTATATTGCGAGAATATGTCAGTCGTAAATTGTTAATACACAATAACAAAATGGAAGTTACAAAGTTAAAGATTATTCCTTTTAAAGTACTACTGCAAACAAGATTATAAAGCTGCTGCCGCGACTCGAAAAATATGTGAAGTGAAAGAAGGTGTCGTTAGTGAGACAACGATGGTTCCAACATTTCAACGCTGGAGAAGAAAAGACTAAAGATTTACCACTTCCTGGAAGATCTAAATTATGGGACATTAAGAATACCTACAGAATTTTGGAAGAAAATGCGCAAAAAGGTACTCGTAGGCCATCAGAAGAACTTGATCTATCAAAAGATACCATACTTCGCTAGATTAAGAAACTTGAAAAATCAAACAGAAGTTGAAAATCTGTACCTCATGAATTGACACCTCAACAGGATCACTGTAGAGTGGATATCTGTTGTCAGCCTATCGGTGGATGATAGATTTATCAAGAGAATTGTCACATATGATAAAAAATGGGTCTATTACCGCAACCCTGATGCCTCGAAACAGTGGCTCAGTCCCCGTCAACCTGCCAAAGTCATCGTTAAAAAAATCAGTTTGGCCCCAAAGTAATGTTGTGTGTCTGGTGGAATTTTTCAGGAGTTTTTCACTGGGAGTTCCAAACGGGCGTGCAGTCAATGCGGATCTTTAGTCTCAACAACAGGAATGAGTTGATGAAATTTTGAGACACAGATAACCAGCATTAGTTAACCTAAATAGAGTTCTCTTGCAGCAGTACAATGCAACACCCCATACTGCACGAACAACCATGACAAAAATTCAGGAATTTTAAGGAGTCGAACTGCTACCACACACATCATACAGCTCTGATCTTGCACCTTCAGATTACCATTTGTTTCGATCCACGGCCCATTTCTTGCATGGAAGAAACTTAGAAAATATTGGAGCTGTGGGAGTGGTCTCACAAAATTCTTCGCATCAAAAACTAGAGACTGGTACCGTCGCGGGATAAAAACCTCGCTGAAAGATGACTAAAGACCATAGAATCTGATGGTCTCTACTTTGAAGAGTAGTTTAATTTCTTGTTAGAAAATGCTCCAAATAAAGCTTTGCTTAAAAACTACATTACTTTTAGACACCATCCATATTTCTGCATTCGATTTGATTAAGCATTAATTTGCGTTTCCAAATGCATTGCAGCAAGATGTTAACACTGTATTAAAGGAAGTTTTTTGAGCCCGGACTATGTATTCTACCATTGTCGCTAGGTTCTAAGCTTTACTGCGCTCTGACGGGTGGAACGTAATCTCTGAGTCACAGTTATCTTGGCTCCTCCTCTCCGTAAGAAGCGTATATAAACGCATACTCTAGCCTTATACACAACGCTTATGAGTGTCGACGGTGTCAATCTGGAACTGGCCTCATGCTTCAGAAAATTACGGGCAAAGTGTGCGCCGCTTAATGCGCCTGTTCAAATGAGGGAACACATACCCTTTCCTTTTGATACAAGTGGTGCCATGGCACAGCGGCACTACCACAGAAGCCGCCGCTGTGGAATTAGCTGCAATAGCTGAGCTTACCTGAGCGACAGAGCTTCTGACGGCCATGGCTTGGCGCGCGGAGTATGCCAAAACGTCAAACGTCACAGAGAGACAACGAGAGGCAAGCGAGCCAAAGAGAATAACCACGCTGAAAATCCTCTCTATATACACTTGTAGAGCTATGCCGGCAGCTTCCGGGGGCAGAGCCTTTAGTCGTTACATCCGGGTTGAAGAGACTCTCCTTGCTGACACGCCTTACCTGGTGTTCCCGACGCTAATTTATATATTTATCTCTAATATTTAATCTTTAACAATTTATTCGTCACAGTATTTTAAAGCATTTTCAACAAACCCATGAAAGATAGAAAGAAAAGGTGTTCTAAAACGTTTTCATTGAAATTTTTCTACAAAGTTTTGGTTTGTAGGAATATTGATATATGAATTCCTACAACTTTATATGTGAATGACTACAAAGACAAAATTTTTCCCCTCCTAAGGGACTGAGCAACCTTATCGTAGTAAAGGATGGTGTGGTTAAAAACATGATCCTTGTTCATTGTTTAAAATAACATTTTAGAAGCTAGGAATTAACTCCTGTGTCAAAACATTGTCTAAAACAAATATGTTAAGTTCTGGTATTTTATTTTTGTAAGACTTGTGATGTTCCCTAGTGAACATCTATTTATCTAATCTTGTAGAAATTTTCCTTTCTTCTATAGCTTCTTTTTTCTAAATGAGATGTAATTTGCTTACCTGCGTCGAATTACGAATTGTTTTGTTTGTATTGTCTTCAAACCGAGCGGGATGCATTAGGCGGTAACGTCTCTGGCCCGCATTCGGGTGGTACGTTCAAACATCCTAGACCGATCAATCTGACTGTAGGTTTTCCTCGCCTAGGCGAATCTGGGTTGGATAATTTGATCCTCAAATTTTCCTATCGTCCCTTTCATTATTATAATTTAATTTCTTTCTTTTCACTGCCATAGCATTTCCAGGATGGGTGATCAGTCCAATGCCTGATAAGATCCAGATTATACTTGCTCCTCGATAGGTTACTAAGCTAAGGCATTGGACTGATCACCCACCCTGGTTATGCTAAGATCCAGAGTATGCTTGCTCCTCAACAGGCTATTGACCCAAGGCACTGACTGATCACCCATCCTGGATATGCTATGATCTGAGGTATACTTGCTCTTCGACATGCTATTGACCCAAGTCATTAGGCTGATCACTCATCCTAGATATGCTAAGGTCCAGAGAATGCTTGCTCTTTGACAGGCTATTGACCCAAGGCACTGGACTGATCATCCATCCTGGATTAGCTATGATCCGGGGTATACTTGCTCCTCGACATGCTATTGACCCAAGTCATTAGGCTGATCACTTATCCTAGATATGCTAAGGTTCAGAGAATGCTTGCTCTTTGACAGGCTACTGACCCAAGGCATTGGACTGATCACTCACCCTAGATATGCTATGATCCAGAGTTTGCTTGCTCCTCGACAGGCTATTGACCCAAGGCAATGGGCTGATCGTCATCTTGGATATGCTATGATCCAGAATTTGCTTGCTTCTCGACAGGCTACTGACCCCAGGTATTGGCTTGTAAGTTCTACAAAGAGGAGGATAACGCGTTAAAGAATAAGAAGTATTCTCTTCAAATACTCTAAACATATTATAACAATTAAGGTTAACGTCTGCAGGCTCACAGACATTGTGAAGGCAGTGTGTAGAAAAAGACCACATTTTGGTGGAAAAGTGCTTTTTCGCTTGTTATTTCAACAATATAATCAGCAAATCCATCTTATTTTTTATTCTGAGGCTTGATAAATATCAATTTATACTTCCTTGATGATGATGATTACTGACTGTGACTGTAAGCAGTTTGTTACTGGTGAGAATGAAATAGGAAAGTGATTGACGCACTTCTTTGGATGTGATTCTTGATGAAGACGTTATTGAAAACTATAACATGACCTATCTATTTTAAACATTTTTACCAAGGACTTTATGCCTAGCTGTTTGAATATATTATCGTTTTAAATAAATAACAAGGTTCACGGTTTAACAACACCACCTGTTTAAGGTTGCTCAGAATGCTTCAACAACCTACAAAATTGTAGGAACTAACATATCCCATTTCTCCGATATTATAGGAATTCACATATCCCTACTTCTCACACACATCTACCTGCTATAGGTTTGTAGGAACTCACAGCGACCCCCTTTGATGTGGACCTTCTGGTGGATCCTTATTTATCTTTAATTCAAACATATTATGCACGATGTCACGTTTGTGTATTCCTGGCATGCGGTTGGTATTTATTGCTCTGGCTAGCACAGAATGTTTATGCGTGCCTTTGCGACAGGAATGTCGTTGTCTATCATGCCCGTTCAAATGGCCACTAAATACATCTTACATTTGTGATGTATATTCCATTAAGGAGTTTTTCTTCTTCATAAGTACAATCGTTTCACGATAGCTGATCCTCAAAACCAAATTAGAGTGTCGTATGATTTAATTCTTTTTGGTCCCTTTTTTACTTTGTCTACTACGTATAGTAAGTAGGAGAAGCATTGTATTCCATCCAAAAACTCTACCCCGAGTTTTCTTCGGAAATATGTGTTTTGAGACCCCCTGAAACTAAAAATGCATTTTTAGAAAAAGGTCCGTGTATAGCCTGTGAACAACATAACTCAAAAACGAGAAGTCAGATAAATACCAAACTTGATACTTAGGTTCAGTACCTTCCAAAGATTTGACACAAAGATTTTCAAGAAAATTCTCCCACTCAAACTACCCTTTAAATGAAAATTTTGTCGAAATTCTAATATCATAAAAAATGCCTCTAATGACTTGTATTAGAACATCATAATATTATATTAAAGATATTTATATGACAAGTAAAATGTACATATTCAGTTTTCTGAGAACAGCCTGTGGTATCCATTTCATTCGAAGGAATTTTGTACAATCTTGTATAAATGTACAAGATTGCAGGTGTACAAGTTACTCGATAGACGAAAACGTACTACACAAAAAATGTATATATATATATATATATCTTTAAAACACACAATTGATTTCAACAAACTTTGGTTTTGCATCAGCCATTTCCGAGATAAACGTTATTAATGTTGCGAATTGTTCAGAGTCATTCTTTTCAACTCCTTTCAAATTTTAGTTGTTTCTCACGATTGCATGGAAATAATTTTAAGGCCAGCATATAGTGTCCAGTTTTGAACAGTTGACTATCGCCGTTCCCTTTGTATCTATAACGAAATATACAATGTAGCTATTTCTGGAGATATCTATCTCAATTAAAATGAAATAGATATAAAAGTAAACGTTGGCAAGAATAATTTGTATATCCACCAATAAGCTATACAGCCTACAGAAGTCGTGTGAATGTAACGCAGCAGCTTTTTACTTTCTCTACTACGTACAGTAAGTAGGGGAAGTATTGCATTCCACCCAAAAATTCTATACTGAGATTTCATAGGAAATACATGTTTTGAGGTGCACTGAATGCATATAAAGAATTTTTGGAAACATGTCCGTGTCTGTGTGTGTCTGTGAGTGTGAGTGTGAGTGTGTCTGTGTCGGTGAACAGCATAACTCAGAAACGAACAGTCGAATAAACACTAAACTTGTTATTTAGGTTCAGTATCTTCCTGAGTTGCGACACGAAGGTTTTCAAGAAAATCCCCCCACCCCAGGTTACCCTTTACATGGGACATTTTTCGAAAATTTTAATTTTTTCAAAAATGGCTCTAACGCTTTGAATGAAATACCATAAATTTAAGACATTTTTATGGCAAATGAATTGTATATCTCGAATTTTCTGGGAATGTCTCCAAAAACATTCTTCATTGTGAACGACTTTTGCATAACTGGTAAACCATAAGAGATAGACAAAATTTTACTACACAGAAATTGTAGATCGCGTTAAAATACACAATTTATGGCGTAAACATTTTTTTGTTGAGTGAACCATTTTCGAGATATTGCTTGTTATTCCCTTAAATTTTCCAATACTTATACTTTTTCTCAAATGGGAATTTGTTATTCATTTTTTTATTTTATTTTATTATTCTTTTTTTTTGGTCCTGGTAATGCAAAGAGAAAGGAATACTCCACATAGCAACCAGCTCTTAAAATAATTTATTATCGCTTAAAGCCTAACAATTCTTCTTGCATCTACAAGAAAATTAGAAATAAGATTAACATCTCGATATCTCGATTAACATGAAGAATATAGAGAATAAGCGTTTGTAAGAATAGTTTGTACAAGAGTAGAGAAAGTCATGTGAGTGTAACACATCAGATAGTTTTACTTCTTTCTCCGTTTTCTGCGTTTATGTAAATATCCCTTCACGGCTTAACATCTAAGTATAAAAACTTTTGTGAACTAATTTTACCCATCATTCCCGCGATTCATGTAGCGCAATAATCGAGACATTTGAAACGTTATCGAAACATCTGAGTGAGAATGCTGGTGTTGAAGTGAACGATGTGCAGCTGGTTAGAAAGGTAATAATTTTGCTGCGACACTGTACCTGTGCTGAATGTCAGCGTGTTAGCGTTGCCCGTCAACGATCGGTTAGTTGCGCAGATAGTTCAAATGACCAGCAACCACAGGATCGCGGGTTCAAGTTCCTTCTCTGAAATGGGCTGTTAGAATGCGTCTGTGTTGTAGTGACCATGTGTAATGCACACATTACCACCGCACCATGGGTCACGTGACATCTGATGTACAAGGGTAACCCTCATAGCCGGCTGGCTCGTTATTATGACAACGACGTTAATACAAAGCTATTAATATTCCGTGTGAGGTAGGTGGAACATAGTCATTATTCGTTTAACTACCTTAAGGGTGAACATTGATCAAAATCGTCCTGGACGATAAGATAATCTTATCAGCTTATAATTATTATTTATGAGACCTCAGACTCCATAATCTGTATAAATGCGTGAAAACGTCGTCAAGTGGTAGTATCAAAGGTCTCTGCGAGACTAAATAGCCCTCTAAAAGTTCAATACCGCTTTCAACGGGATGCAATATCGTTGAATGTTCTTTAGAAGTTCAACACAAACAGGCAATTCACCTATGAAAATAAAAAAATCCACAATTTTCTTCTGTTTTATTTGACCTATGACTTTCTCTACCATATACATTGTAGGCATTTTACCAAAAATTTTGAGACTCCTGAATCCAAAACGGTATTTTTAGAAAAGGATCTGTGTGTTATCTATGAACAGTATAGCTCAAAACCGAAACGTCTAATAAATACCAAACTCTGTATTAAAGTTCAATATTTTCCAAAGATGCGACAGGGATATTTTCAAGAAAATTCCCCCACCCCAATTATCATTTACACGACAAATTTTTCGAAATTTTGGCTTCTCTTAAAAATGGTTCTCACGATTTTGATTAAAATACCATATATCAAAGATATTTACATGACAAATAAATCGCATATCTTGAATTTTCTGAGAATATTCTGTGAAGACGTGTTCATTTGGAAGGAATCTTATATAATCTCGTAAAATGTTAAATGTTGAGCGATAAACGAAATTGTACTACACAAAAATATATAAATCTCTTTAAAACCACAATTTATTTCAAATAACCTTTTATTGCGGCACAAGCCATTTCCTAAATATGTTATTCATGATTCCAGTTGTTCAAAGTACTGTCGACATTCACTTGTTTACCTCGATTCCATGGAGGGAGTATGGACTTTCAAGGTCAGCATATAGCATAGCGTCCAGTGTTAAGCTATTTGACCGCTGTTCTTTTTGTATCTATAACGAAATGAGCAATAGCTGCTTCTGCAAAGCTTTATTTCGATTATAATGAAGCAGATACAAAAATAAGTTTTCGTAACCATAATGTGTATACCCACTAATAAACGACAGAGGATATAGAAAGTCATGTGAATGTAACACACCATATTTTTATCATATTATGGTGATTTCTGTTTTAATAACTTCATTACTAATCACTCTTAATTCGCGTACTTCAACTTTGTGTATAATTAACTTTATAATACTTTAGATTTTCGTTACTTGTGAATCTATAGCAAACGTATCTCATACAAATATTTTGACGAACTGACGAACTGAAGACGACGTGTAGTGCACAAAGAATTTTGATGAACTGAGCAACTGAAGGCGACGTGTAATGTATTGGGATTTTCGATGAACTGAGCATGAAGCTACCTCTAACCTACCCTATTTATACTCCTGCATCCAGATACGCCTAAAGATTATAACTGAACTACTATTGGCTAATAAAACGCGCCAACATTAGCGTCTATTTTAATATCCAATGAAAATTATGAATACATATGCTCTAGGGAAATATTCCAGAAGTTTCTACCGAAAAACGCGCCAACATTACGTAACTTCCTCGTTTCCAATAATAATAAACAGCTCACCCCCTCTCTGCATTATTGCGCGCTATTATTGACAGTTTCAGTAAGGTCGTATAAACTTATTTCCCAATAATATTTACAATTAATAAACATCTGAAATCAATGTCACATAAAAATGCATATTCATATTACAATCATTATTTACATTTAAGTAATTTGTGATACAAATTACTGCATCAAACTCCCTCAGAGAATCATTGTTGATGTCGCACGGGAAACTCATCTCATACCTGCTCGCTCGCTCAACTCACGGTAGACTCACCTCGACTGCTTTCAGCTTGTGACTGCCTGACTTCCCGCGAGAGCGTTCTCTTATATAGGCAGTAGAATCTCCCACAGTAGGTTCTGGAACCGCTTAGAACTATTTGGACACATTTTCTGGAGAAGGGGGAGATAAAGCTTCCAGAAAGTTCAAGATATCTCACGATAGCGCGCTGGCAATCGGCCGTTATCTTGTTTACTCCGACCGCTCGGCGCCGACCTCCTGATAACCTTGGGCCATAACAGTTGCTTACAATACTGACTACTACAAGGGACAAGGAAACGGAGTGTAACACCTCGGTCGCCTCAATCCAAGTCGAATGTTCTCTGACTATTATCTCCAGGAGGAACGGATGAAGTGAATGAACCGCAGGAGGCTATACGCGCAGGCAGATATTCACAGAGACACGCAGAGGTTCCTAACCATTCCAAGCTTGAAGAACTGATCTTTGGGCTGGTCAGAGAAGGCATCCCTCCCTCGAACTTGACCTACCTTAGGCGGCTCAAGGAAGGGCTGAGAAGAACTTTCTGATGAACAAGCATCTGTCCGACACCTACTAACACTACACACCTCGAAACATGAAAGGGGGAAACGAAATGAGAGGGAATGAGGGGACACGAAATTCATGGTAGAAGAGGAAACATCCCAACAATTGCCTACTGACTGGTGGAAAAACACATGGTCAGAGTTGCCAGCCTGACAGGAATCGACCCCGGGACCTTCCGAATGACAGGCTTTTTACGGAGCCATCTCGTTCGGATAATATTATTGCAGGTTAAATAATTTCTACCTCAAAAGTATTTCATTCTTGAAGTGATTTGAATTGCAAAAATTTTTATTTTAGCACGCCATGCAAAAATTAAATTTTTTGCACGCTATTTAGAGGCGTGATTTTAAAATAAGTATTCATAAATTTTAAAAAAAAATAAGATAATTCTCTAAATACTTTATCATTCATTACCTTACACTACTTCATATAGTCACCGCTATTATTCAGGCACTTGTTACGGGAAACCAGTTTTTTTCGTATGCCTTCGTCAAAGAACGATGCAACTTGGGATTAAATCCAAATCTGCACTTCTTGTTTCACAACAGCATTGTCGCTGAAATAGTTTCCGCCAAGGAATTTCTTCAGATGAACAAACAGATGAAAATAGCTTGGTGCCAAATCCGGAGTGTAGGGAGGGTGATCGAATTGTTCCCAAACAAATGATTCGATCAGATGTTGAATTTATTTGGCTGTGTGGGGCCGGGCACTGTCACTAATTATTGTCCCCCATAAAATTAAACAATTGGCGATGAATGTTTGCTAGCATTCAGAAAACCAATCACTGATCTGACTTCACAATTGGCGGGTCTTTTGATTGTTTTGAACATTTCAAAACGTTTTTAACAACAGGAAAATACAAATTAACGATCGCTTACAGCTGCATCTGGCTTCCTAATGAAGGAAAGAAGTGATCGCGCATGCCCAATCGCGCCTGCAGCACTGAAGAAGCAAATACTAAAACGGTACTTACTTTAAAAGCAGCCTCGTACAAAGCAAAATAAACTGTTTCAAACATAGCATACAACATAATTTTCATGTATTTAACAAATTGGTTGTTATTGAACTGTTGATTCCTGTATGTCAGGGTGGCGAAAACGTGACTCACGAGTTATTTTGACTCGCAGGCGCCGTTCCCTCTCTGCAATCGTCCGCTTGTTTTTCACATACTTTTGAGTGATGCAGTGCGTGTTGCATATTTGGTGACTCGCGTGAAGGAAGGCGTTTTCGCCACCCTTGCTCTATGTCATGTGGAATAACACTTTCCTCTCTTTCAGAGCTTGTGTAATTTAAATTGTAATTTAAGAAATTCGTATGTTACAGTAACTTCCCAATGGCGATCACACAGAACTTTATTTATTTACAAGTATTTCCGTGGCAACGCCTCTAGCAACGCAGTTTTCACTAAATTGATTTTTACTAACCCCGCCGCTAATTACTAACTTCACCTTGATCATTAATTCGTATTGCATCTCCTACTTTTCAAAACAACAAACTACGGACACAATTTAATATTGCACAACGAGTTTATAACGGTAGTAATTAAAAGAGGAGTATGCTTAAAAAATGAGCGGCAATGAGTTTCATAATTTTCATGCGAGCGTCTTAATTACCATTATAATCAAGTTGCAGGTGACTTTTTTTGTCGGCCACACAATAATTTCGAAACTTTGAGCTTTTACAAAGAGATCTTACCTTCTTAATTGTGTGTAAGTAAATGCTGATCTGATGGCAGCACCTTGAGCGTTGCCACTGTTACAAAAGATGCCAGTACTGTCCACACTGTATTTATTGATTTATTGCAGGTAACGTATATTGAACAATATTGAAAAACAGGAAATGAATTCAAGTATTACAATGAATATATCTTATTTTATTTTATATACACATTTTACAAGGGTTGAATGAAAGATACTGTCTCCAGCTTCATAACTCCTCAGAAAATGGTAGCACTGGTATGTGGCAGCTACTGTACCGTTCAGTGGACTCTCTTCTACAGCTACAGTTGGCGGGATACCTTAGCAATAAATGGTTGTGTTGTTGGATTTCTGCACAGACGGTCGGTCAATGCGCTGTCATTGAATACTTTACTGCAGAAGTTGTCACCCCAAAGGAAATTCATGAGAGAATACAAGGCGTTTATGGTGATTGTTTTGATATGAACAATGTGCGTCGTAGGTTTAAAGATGGTGTGGCGGGAACATCTGACTTCCTTGACAAAGAAAGAGTTGCCTGTGACGCCAACTACTGAATTTCCAGGCAAAAGGTTGACACACTAATTCAGGACGATCTTCGTATCACTCAGAAATAAATTCCAAGCATAATCGGCATCTCACAAGATCGTGCATGTCACATTATTGCTTTGCTTGGTTATCGGAAGATCTGTGCACAATAGGTAGTCCGGATGCTGACCCCTGAAATGAAAGCGCATTAACTTGAAACTTGCCAAAAACTCCTTTCGATTGGGCAATGAAGGTGACGGCTTTCTGCATGCAATTGTGACAGGAGAAGAAACGTTGGTGCACTACTACAACCTGGAGAAGAAACGTCGTTTATGGAATATTGAGACAAAGACTCGCCACAGAAAAAGAAATTCAAGACACAGCCCTCAGTAGAAAAATCATGGCAACGGTGTTTTAGGATACAGATGGTGTTATCCATTTTGAGTTTCTTGAACATGGAACAACAATCAATTCGGAGCGTCACATCACAGTGCTAAGAACTTTGGGACAACTGAAAAGTGCCCGAAAGAAAACGGGAAATTTTTTCCTGCAGAATGACAATACCAGAATGCACACTTCACATGTTCACCACGTGCGGCATCCTTTTTACAGTCCAGATTTGGCGCCGACTGACTTCCACCTTTTCCCGATAATGAAAGAAAATCTGCTGGGATATCACTATGCATCCGATGAAGAAGTTGCGACAACTGTGAGAGGCTCATCATGTGTGTATGTGTGTGTGTGTGTGATTAAAGAGCACATTCCAAGCATTATTTCTGTGTTTGATTTATTAAAATATTCCCATCGGAAACCAAGTTACGAAGGTGGAGGCATTACTTTTCATTCAACCCTCTTACATTTTTCGTCTAGGAAATGGATCCCATTGGACTGAGTTTTGAAGCTGATAAAAGGTAGGGAGAGGTGAATGCACCGTCAAGTCATAATGAGTTGCTGAAGTGACATTCTAGTTCAGCTACACCACATGCAAATCATCGTATTTAACAGCGTGATCAATCAAAATCGTACTTCTGAGGTAAGCAGCGAAAAGATTATGTATGCAGCTTTTGTAGAAAGCTTCTTTTTTGAACTTTCAAGTTTCAAAGATGTTCTTGCATAAAAACTATTTTTGCAGTTCTTTATGAAAGCTTTTTAATCGTCCTTGTCGGATCAACACCTTTACAAAAGTATGAAAAGAGCACAAACTGTTAAGTGAAGTAAACCACCACCTCTCACCAAGCAGCACTAAATTGCTGCATGTGCTGTTTACCATTCTTTCCTGCAATACATCTCTTCTGTTGGAGCACACATTCTAGTTAATTGCAGGGTAAATGCGACAGATAATGTGGCGGTTGAGTGGTTATTTTCCTGTCTGCGTTGCATAGCAAGATGTTCGAATTGTAAATCAGTTGCTCGCGTGCAGATTTACATAACACAGCCACTGACGAGAGGACATGTGTACATTAGCATTCGGTTCGCAGAGAAGTAATGACCGACCCATTCACCGCAGTACCAACAAGACTGTTTTAATTTCAGTCCCACGCCTTTCTCCATTCCTGTCACGTAACTCTTGCGCTAAAACGTACCCCCTCTCCTACATTTAACGTCTTAATGGCTTTATTTGCAATCAACCTTATGGCTTTCGAATTAGCTATGGCTAATGGTAGCGTTTTTTTTTAATTTTTAAATCAAAAAATAGTATTTTTAGTTTTGGATTTAGATTTTGTAGGTTTTATACATTTGCATTTCAGCATTTAATAGTATTTTAAAAAATATATATATAATGTGCGAGTCAACACTACGATAAATATATGTGCTGCACTCATATCACTTTCTCTAATCCTGTACAAATTACTTGTACAAACGTTTATTCTCCATCTACTTCAGCTTAATCGATATAAACATTTGCAGAAACAATCTTATTGCTAATTTTCTTGTGGGTGCAAGGGGAATATGGTAGGCTTTAAGCGATAGTCAAATATTTTAAGACCTGACTGCTATGTGGAGCATTTCATTCTCTTTGCAAGTCCAGGACATAAAATAAAGAATAACGATTTCCCATTTGAGAAATACTATAAGTATTGGAAAAATTCAAACAGAATATTCAAGGAATATCTCGGAAATGGTTCACTCCACAAAATAAATGTATATGACATCAATTTTGTGTTTTGTGAAGAAACATTTTATCTATTTCTTACGGTATACCAGTTATGCAGAAGTCATTCAGAATTAAGAGGGCCTTTGGGTACATTCCCAGAAAATTAAAGGTATACATTTCATTTATCATATATACATCATATATACATGATAATTTAATCAAAATCGTTGAGCCATTTTTTAGTATTTTAAATCTATTCCATATAAAGTCTAGTCTGGGTGGTGACTTTTCTTTATAATCTTCGTATCGTAACTTTGAAAGATACTGATCCTAAATACCAGGTTTGGTATTTATGCGACTTTTCGTTTTTGAATTATGTGTTTACAGATACACACGCGGGCCTTTTTCTGAAAATGCTCTCTTTGGTTTCAGGGGGCCTCAAAACATGTATTTCCGGTGAAATCTCGGTATCGAATTTTAGGTTGGAATGCAATACTTCCCCTACTTACTATACGTAATAGAGAAAGTAATAACGATTTCCCATTTGAGAAAAAGTATAAGCATTGAAAAATTCTAACAAATAACAAGGAATATCTCGGAAATGGTTCACTCGACAAAAAAGGCTATGACATAAAGTGTGTGTTTTAATGAGCTCTACTGTTTTTGTGTAGTAAACAAGTTTCGTCTATCTCTTACGGTTCACCAGTTATGCAAAAGCCATTCGGAAAGAAGAGGAGTTTTGGAACATTCCAGAAAATTCAAGATATACGTTTTATTTGTCCTGAAAATATAAAATGTATGATATTTTAATCAAAATTTTCGAAAAATGTTGCATTTAAAGGGTCGTCTGGGGTGGGATGATTTTCTTGAAAGTCTTCGTGTCGCATCTTTGAAAGATACTGAACCTAAATACTAAGGTTGGTAATTATCCTACTTTTCGTTTTTGAGTTATGCTGTTCACAGACACACACACACAGATGGAGCTTTTTCTAAAAGTGTTTATTTTTAATTCAGAGGGTCTCAAAACATGTATTTCTGATGTAATCTCGGTATAGAATCTTTGGGTGGAATGCAGTATCTTCTCTACCTACTGTGCACGTGGTAGAGAAGTAAAAGTATTTCACATAATAACGTAAAGGAGTATCTGTTGGACAACGTATACCGCTAACGCTTCCAAAGGACGGTTTGGATTGTAACTATAAACACTTCTAGGATGAAGTAGTATCAATATATTCAAGCGTGTATGCCACTCACTAAGAACAGAATGTGTAGCAAGAGAGAGTATATTACCAGGAGTAGTATAATTAATCTTATGTGCCAGTCAATCGTAGTAAACTTGTCACCGAAGTAGCAACTCTCAGCTGAAAACTTTGTTAATTATTCGCACAGCTTGATGTCTCATCCCAGCAAGTTTGCGTTACTCCACTCCTTAAGGAAATAGTTGAGTAGACGCTCCATTTACCAAAGCCTGTGTTGTAGCACACACTCTTAACGTATCAACACAACCATACAATCAGTCCATACAACATTGGTATTTTACACCAGCAGGAATCTCTTTCTAAGGAAATCCAGATTCCAGATCAGTGCCGTCGAAATTACACAGTTTCATTAGCTGTGCTTAGAGGTGTGACAATTCAGTATCGCATATGCCCTCAGGATAACAGCAACACCTGACTCCAGGATGCATTCATATATTTTCTTAAAATATCTTCAAGGTCATTTTCCTTTACAACAGACAAATTCCTTACCGTTCTACATCAGAATACACAGATATTTAAAAGAACTAAATATGACAATACCCTACATAACCTCAAGACAAGGAAAATCGAAGAGAAATAAATTACCACTAATTGATATGGAGGTAAATGAACACAAAAAAGTAAATACAAGCCCACTAATTTATTAACAGTTATTTAAAGAAAAAACCCGATGTGTTATACTCACATGACTTTCTCTACTCTTGTACAAACTATTTTTACAAAGTCTTATGCTCCATCTATTTCATATTAATCGAGATAAACATTTGCAGAAACGATCTTTTGATATGCAGAGACAATTACATTTTACACATAGCGACCAGTTATAAAAATATTTGACTATCGCTTAAGGCGTACTATGTTCCCCTTGTTTTGTATTTGCAAGGGCAATATAGAAATACAGTAGCCTTAAAGCAAAGACATATCTCTTAATAGCTGGTTGCTAGGTGCAGCCATTCTCTTTGCCACAGATTAATACTCTTTGCATATCCAAGACATAAAAAATGAATAACGAATTCCCATTTGAGAAAATTATTGAAAAATTAAAGATAACAACAAGTAATATCTCGAAAATGGCTCACTCAACAAAAAAATGTATATGACATAAATTGTGTATTTTAACGTTATCTACATTTTTTGTGCAGTAAAACTTTGTGTATCCCTTATGGTTTACCACTTATTCAAAAGTCGTTCATAATGAAGAATACTTTTGGAGACATTACCAGAAAATTCAAGATATACATTTTATTTGTCATTAAAATATCTTAAACATATGATACTTTAATCAAAATCGTTAGTCATTTTTGAGAAAATTAAAGTTTTTGAAAAATGTTCCATGTAAAGGGTAATCTGGGGAGCGGGATTTTCTTGAAAACCTCCGTGTCGCATCTCTGGAAGATACTGAACCTAAATACCAAGTTAGGTGTTTATCCAACTGTTCGTTTCTGAGTTATGCTGTTCACAGACACACACGGACATGTTTCCAATATGATTTTTTTATATTCAGGGGGTCTCAAAACATATATTTCCGGTGAAATCTCGGTATCGAATTTTTGGGTGGAATACAATACTTCCCCTACTTACTATACGTAGTAGAGAAAGTAAAAATTAGTACATATCCTACATTTACACCGCTGGCTCCAAAAGTGAAGAAGGTAATGGTTGCGCTATAGTTTGCGGTGATAAGAGCTTCCAGTACAAATTACCATCGCTTTTTTCAGTCTTCAGCTATGAATTTATGCCATTAAAAAGGCACTTGAATATATATTTAAAACACTGCATTACCACACCTACCTTATCAACAGTGACCTACCCTATCTGCTTTAAAATCCCTCCAAAACATTCACCTACTCCACCAACAGCATTATCCAAGACGTACATTCACTTTACCTAACCTATCTACCCTGAACAAAATCTGCATTATTGCTATATGGGTACCTTCTCATCAGAAAATTATAGGAAATCAAAAGCCGGACACTGCTGCAAAGGAATCAATATGTCTACATACACAGGATCCAATCATACTTACGCCTTACTCCAATGCAGTTACTCACTTCAAGAGACAAATAAAAAAATCAGTGGTGGAATAATTGGATGCAGAACAAAAACAGTAAACTTCACAATGTGCGCCACACTTTTACTATCCAGATAAAAACCTCAAACGTAGAGACCAAATTACAATAACCCGCCTACTAATTGGACACACCAGAATTACACACTCCTACCTGTTAACCAGAAGCCCTCCACCCGCCTGTCATGGGTGTCAAACAGCACTAACAGTAGAACATATTCTACTGAGAAGTTCAACGTTTCAACAGCAGAGAAAACAACTTGGTACACCAATAAACCCTCATGTAGCACTAAATAATCCTTCTCACTGTCGAAATATTATCAACTTCATTAAAGCAATAGAATTATATAACCATATTTAATCAAAAGAATTAAGAAATTGCTTTTGTTATTCTAAAATCACTGTAATGTTCATTGTGTATTAATTGTTCTTTTAAACCGTTGTTACGTTCAATGTGTAATAACTGTAATTGTAAGATTATCATTATTCTCAATGTGAATTGTTATTTTCTTGTAAAGTCATGGTAGAAATCTTTATAAAAATCGTTCTACTGAACCTAAATCGGGTACAATTAGACCAAAATGGTTAAAGCGGCCTTAAACAAATAAATAAACAAAAGGTTAAAACCCGAGCTGTATTTTAGGTATAATACAGAGCGGTCGTTTTATGGCTCGGCCCGGATCGCATGTATGCGTGCTCCGCGCACTGTCTACCACACCCGGGGTTTTTATTCTAAAGGTACCGCATTACATACTCATGAGTAATAGTAACATGAACTATAATGAACACTAACCATATTATACATTGTATTGAATGTAGTGTCCATCTGCATTGAGACATTACTGGCATTCTTTGTGGTCACGAGATTATAAATTCATGAACAACAGTTTAGCAGCAGTATGAACAGAGGGGGCGTGAAACAATAACTTGCTGTGCACCGCGTGTTATTGACTTCTTGGAGAGCGTTCGAATTTCGTTAAAGCTTTAGAACGTGTATTTTTTATTTCTTCTACTACATATAGTAAGTAGGGGAACTACTTCAGATGCATTCGATCTGGAAACGTTAGAGACCCCGTCCATGCTTATGCCCGTCGGCATCCCTTCGGGGCTCTTTTCTCATCCGTACTTCTCAGGCTTCACGCTAGAACTAAAAAGGGCTGTTGCAGCCTACTTGCTGTGCTCTTCCCCGGTTTCGGGAGCCCCTTTAAGGGATTGGGCCACTTTCTGTGCACATGGTGTACAATCGGCTTCCTATATGCTTACGTAGGTGGCGAAATCCTGCTCCGTACCTAATCCAATCTAATCTAGATTGTCAAGGAAGTATTCGCTTCGGTTATCTACTCCATTGTTAAGAGTCTTAGACCTGAGCAATCTTAGAAACTCCAGTTAATGACTGAAACGACAGAAAACTAATTTTAAGAGCAATGCCCATTTAAGGGCTCCAGAGATCAGGAGTGTTGCCCTCTCCTTTGTAGTGAATAATCTAACACTGGGACTTTGACAAGCTCATACGATGGCTGGTAAGGACATAAGCTTTAGACTTTCCCATAAGCTCCTCGCTGCAGTGCGCCGAGAGCATTCTCTTTTATCTTAAATAAGGTCAAAGTGGAGTTCATGCCTTGTTAACTTCCTTAATGAAACCGACAGCAGTTAATGAAATGATCGTTATAAGGTCAACAGAGTAACACAAACAAGGCCAACGTTATTCAATCACGGGTTAGCCTTACTACTCAAACAGCGTCTGCGATGATCTCTCATATAGTCCACGTTCACATATTAATGATGTTGTATAGTTTACAGAGGTGAAATTTCAAAGTGCTGCCCATGATATTATCTTTACTCTGCCTTTACAATCCCCAATCTTGATGTTAGCTATTTCAGAGAAAATACGTTTGGCTCTATATAACGTTTGTGTACAGGGCGTCCATAACTTCGCCAGAATCTCATTATACAAACAAATTGGAGACAAAACGCTTATATTACGCATTTTGTAAATTCAATACTTTTATAAGTTATAGCCGTATATGGTTTCTCAATGAAAAGTGGCGATATTGTATCACAGTTTAGCGCAGCTGCTGCGGGTTGCCCCAGCTACCTGGCTTAAGGTCAACTTGCCCCTTTTCGTCCTCTTCCCACTAAAACACAGAATAGCCAGTGCGTAGCACTAAAGCGCTATCTAATATGTACCTTTTCATTGTTGTTAGACTATTTTGACTATAACCTGATAACTAAGACAATTAGAATATACCTTCCCTAAACCTTTCGTCTCCACTTTGTCCGAAGCATAGAATTCTGCAGAATTAGTGCTCGTGGACACTCTTTAAAGGCATTGTAGAATGTTTTCTACAAAGTTTCCACAATAACTTTGTTTCTTAACTTAGTTACAATGGGACGTTATTAACAGTGATGTAACAAATTAATATAACTTTGTTTCTTGTTCAACACCAGTATGATTTATGAATGTTTTTCGTCTTAATAACTACATTTAAAGTGTTGTTACTTACTGCTCTTTTCACAGTTTGTACCCATTCGTCAAAACTGAAGACAATACAGATTTTGACACTAATCCTACAAAAATGTTATATTAGGTAATGTGTGATACTAAAACGCGAGGATTTCTCGTAAAATGGTATATTCCAATTATAAAATAGGTTTGAAACCACATGCAATAATGAAACATTCATAAATTCAAGTTAGCTTCTGTGGATCTGTGTATGTGTATGCGTGTGTGTGCGTATGTGTGAATGTGTATATATTTCACATCAGATTTTCCGTCGCCATGTGTTGATTCGCTGATTGCCTTTCTGTGTAAGATCACTGTCAAGGAATCATTGGGATATTTATAAAAATCACATAAAAAGAAGTTATGATGTAAGATGGTGCTTTTTTGAAACTTTAACGTCCTCTAACGAAGTTACGAGCTCTTGTTCTTTTTTATACATTTACATAACCTCTTTTGCTATGTGTATTGTCATTGATCGCTTCGCAAGCAGCCATATAAGCTTGGCTGTTTCAGCTCTTTTACGATTGGCTGCTGTTTATGTTTCCATTTGTTTTGTGAGTGACAATACATCGCTTTAAATTTATATTTAGTTTAACGACTTTATGCTAATGCTATGTTTTGTTATGTAATCACACAGAATTCCAAATTGCAATGTATAGCAGTCCGCGAATGCAGAAAAGTTTTGAATGTTTCAAACAAATACATGTAAATCGAGCAATAAAATGATATCAGACTGAAAAATCGAATATCTCATCCGGGATTTGAACGACGGATCTTCGGGTTGTTCTAACAAACTGAGCTGCCATGAAAACATGTCAGCACGACATTAAATTTCCCAACTGACTTCCATTCTTACTTTCTCTACTACGTATAGTAAGTAGAAGTATTGCATTCCACCCAAAACTTCGATATCGAGATTTCACCGAGATACATGCTTTGAGGCGCCCTGAATCCAAATAAAGCATTTTTATAACATTTTCGTGTGTCTGTCTGTCTGTATGTGTCTGTCTTCGTGTGTCCCTATGCTGTGAACAGCATAACTCAAAAATGAAAAGTCAGACCAACACGAATCTTGGTGTTTAACTTCAGTCACTTCCAAAGATACGACACGAAGATTTCAGGAAAATCCTCCAACTCCAGACTACCCTTTACATCGAAAGATTTCGAAAATGTTAATTTTCTTATAAATAAGTTAACGATTTTGAATAAAATGTCATATATTAAAGTTATTGACATAAAAAATTAAATATATATCTTTAATTTTCTGGGAATAGCCTATGAAGTCTACTTTATTTGGAAGAAATTTTGTATAACCTTCTAAAAGTGGCAAACATTAATCGACAGACGAAAACGCACTACACAAAAAGTAGACCTCCTTAAAACACACAATTTATTTTAAATAAGTTCCTTTATGGTATAAGCCATTTCTGAGATACCGTTACTAAAGTTTCGAACTGTTCATTTCATCGTCATTCTTTGACGTCCTGTCAACATTCAACTGTTTCTCGCCATTGCATGGAAACAGTCTGGAATTTTAAGACCAGTATATAGCTACCAGTTCTTAAACATTTGACTATCGTTGTTTCCTTTGTATCGATTTCTGCAAAGGTTTTTTTTTTGGATTAAAATGTAGTAGATATAAAAATAAGCTTTATTGAGAATAATTTTGTATACCCACTAATAAACAATATAGTATAGAGAAAGTAATGTGAATGCATCACATCAGATTTTTTCCCGGTAAACCACAAGGAGATCTCAAATTCATTTTAAGATGACATATCCCAATGACGACTTACATTGTCGTAGTACCTTAAGCATTAGGTCAATCAGTCTGATTCTACCTTTTCAACCTTGTGCTACACCTGACTCGTGTGAAAGAATGATTAATTACCAAAGTGATATCAGTTTTGTGGTTTATTTTGCCCACAAACGACTTTTTTTAATTATCTTCACTAAGCATCTTCTTCAATTAAGCAAATGGACGATGATCCGAAAGCGTAACCAATTGCGTAAAGGGTTGCGAACGGATTACTTCAATCAGTGATGATCGCATTTTCGAATGAACATGCTGAAGCTTGCAACGTTGGTACTCCTGCGGCAAGCGTTGACTGAGATTGGAACCTACCTGCTGGTAAACGACAATATTAACTCTCTACGTTCCTAAATTCCTACAGAGGACGATACTCTTCATTAATTTTTCTAACATAATGAATAAACGGGATTTGGAATTATAAACTCGATAGGATTGAACAATTCAAACCTTTAATAACAGATATCCCAGAAATGGCTAATGACAAAAAAAAACATTATTTTAAACAAATTGTGTCTTAAAGAGATCCATTTCTTGTGTAGTACGTGTTCGTCTATCGCTTAACGTTTACCAGTTATACAAGAGTATACAAAATTCCTTCCGAATGGAGGCTGTTGCCAGAAAATTCAAGTTTTATATTTTATTTATAATGTAAATATCTTTAGTATATAGCATTCTAATCAAAATCGGTGCAGCCATTTTTTAGAAAATCAAAGAATTCGAAAAATCTTACATGTAAAAGTAATTTGGTATGTGGGAATTTTCTCGGAAATCTTTTCGTTTTCGGGTTATGTTATTCACAGACAGAGACGCACACACACCTTTCTTTCTAAAAACTCTGTTTTTATTCAGGGGCCTCAAAATATTTCGTTACGGTGACGTCTCGGCATCGAATTTTTTGTAAAATTCAACACTTCCCTTACTTACTATATGCAATAGAGAATGTTTCTGTGTGTATCCCTTGTATGTGTGTCTGTAAACAGCATAAATCTAAAACAAAATTCTCTATAAATAATAAACTTGGTATATAAGATCTGTTATCTTCCAAAGAATCGACATAAAGGCTTTTAAGGTAATTCCGCTACCCAAAAGTTACATAGATACATTTTCGATATTTTTATACTGTCATAAAAATAGTTTTAAAATGTTCGATTAAAATGTTATATATTTAAGAGATTTGCATGAGAAATAAAATACCATCTTGAATTTTCTGTGAATAGCCTGGGAATAGCTTCTTCATTCACCGAGCTGAATGGCTCAGGCGATAATGCCTATGGTCCGATTCGGGAGTTCCGGGTACCACCCACTCTGATCCATTGGTTTTTTTCGGGGTTTTCCCGTGTCTTCGAACAGTTTTATTTTCTTAGAAAAGGCTCTAACGACTTTTTATTAAAATACCATTTGTTGAAGGTGTTTGCATGATGAATAAAATGTATATCTTGAATTTTCTAGAAATATCCTCTGAAGCCCTCTTTATTCTGAAATTACGCTTATATAATTGGTAAACCGTAAGAGATCGACCAAATATTACTGTAAAAATTATAAATCTCATTAATAAGCAATACATTATTGAGGCGTTATCTATTTCCGGGATATTGTCTGTTATTGGTTCGAATTTTCAAGTATTTATAGTTTTTTTCAAGTTGTAGGTCACTGTCTTACTATACAAAAAATCTGATGTGTTACACTCACATGACTTCCTCTACTCTTGTACAAACTATTTTTACAAACTCTTACTCTCCATCTATTTCACATTAATCGAGATAAACATTTGCAGAAACGATCTTTTGACATGCAAAGAGAATTACATTTTACACATAGTGACCAGTTCTAAAAATATTTGACTATCGCTTAAGGCGTACTATGTTCCCCTTGTTTTGTATTTGCAAGGGCAATATAGAAATACAGTAGGCTTTAAGCATAGACATATCTCTTAATAGCTGGTTGCTATGTACAGCACCATTCTCTTTGCCACAGATTAATACTCTTTGCATATCCAAAACAAAAAACGAATAACGAATTCCCATTTGAGAAAATAAGTATTGAAAAATTTAAGGGAACAACAACCAATATCTCCAAAATGGTTCACTCAACAAAAAAGTATATGACATAAATTGTGTAGTACATTTTTTTGTAGTAGAATTTTGTCTATCTCTTGTGGTTTGCCAGTTATGCAAAATTCGTTCACAATGAAGAATACTTTTGGAGACATTCCCAGAAAATTCAAGATATATATTTTATTTGTCATGAAAATATCTTAAACATATCACATGTTAATCAAAATCGTTAGAGCCATTTTTGAGAAAATTAAAATTTTCGAAAAATGTTCCATGTAAAGGGCAATCTGGGGTGGGGGATTTTCTTGAAAACCTTCATGTCGCATCTATGGAAGATACTAAACCTAAATACCAAGTTTGGTGCTTATCTGACTGTTCGTTTCTGAGTTATGCTGTTCACAGACACACACACGGACATGGTTCCAAAAATGCTTTTTTTGGATTCAGGGGGTCTCAAAACATATATTTCCTGTGAAATCTCGGTATCGAATTTTTGGCTGGAACACAATACTTCCCCTACTTACTAGATATACGTAGTATAGAAAGTAAAAATTTACATCTCGTTAAAGCACACAATTTATATCAAATAAAGTTGTTTTAAACATTTCCGACTTATTCTTTATACTTGGTTTGAATTTTCAATATTCAGTGCAAATCGCTATTCTTTGTTTTTTTTCTTTCTGTATTTCTTTCTTTTTCGTATTCATACAGACAGAACAGAATTTCAATTCCATCACATATCGACCGGCTTTTAAAAGATTTGACTATCGCTTTAGCCTACTGTATTTTCTTATACTTACAACAAGAAGTGTAATGAAAGTATATCTCGATTAACAGGAATGGAAAGAAGAATTAGCTTTTGTAGGAATAGTTTGTAGAAAAATTCATGTGAATTTTAACACATAATTTTTTCTAGTTCATTTCTGGAGTTTTACCGAGTTCCTTTAACATCCGTAATGTCTCTGTTCTTTTGTTCATCTTCTAAAAGTACGGATCTTGTTTATAATAGTTATATATATTATTATATTTATTATTACAAATTTCCTGCTTATTATTATGTAAAACTAAACAGAAGAAGCTGTAAAGTTCATGTTTAAAGCCGCTGTATCGACGGCAGTTATGTGACTAACACTTGTTTTCATACTAGCTCGGGAACGCGCGGTAAATGGGCAAGCAAACTTCCGGCGGAAGTGATGCGATGAGGGAGTGTGACTTAAAGGAATAGTTGCAATTTGCAACGCTGCGCTTGTGGTTTACCAACCGTATTGTGTGTGTTGGCTACAGAAAGCACGACGTAACTCTTTGAAACAAAATAGAAACGTACTGAAGGAGAAAATCGCTTGTGTACTGTTTGTAGCATGCGCACACTCTACCTCCCTCCCCCTCACAAAAACACAAAACAAAAGAGGGACGACGAAAGCTTGTTGCTTGTGTGTTACAACAGAAGTATAATCTGCAATTATATCATAAAACAAACTGTTGGAAACAAACTGTTGTTCTGTATAATGTTTACGTTCACTGCAGTTGCTGGCCGATCAAATATTGCTCATCTTAGTTTTGTAGCACAAAATATTGGCTCTTATTTTCCTAACCAACATCTGCAATATCAGCAAATTTAGATGTAATGATAAAAGTATAAAGAATATACAAAATCTATAATTCCCTTTAATTTGCTGAAATAGAGTCCAGTAAATCCATTTATTTGCTTGTAAACTCCCAGCTCCGTTCGTGTTGAGTTAGCTGTTGGGATTCTCCTCTCTCTCCCTCTCTCACACACATACTTTTCCCTTTATTCTTCCTCTTCCCTCTCTTTCCTCCCCTCTCTCACATCTGTTTTCCTTCATTTCTTGTGTAACGTACACTCAGTGCATGGAATCGTGTCGATATAATGCGCAGTGGTTTATGTTGCTAACTGCCTCTGCCACGCCCAGCCCTCATCCCTTACCTAGTTCTAGCATTTAATGTGTGTTTTACTCCCCCCTCTCCTTTTCCTTCGCTCCTGAGCCTAAAACAGACCTGTGCTCATAGCTCAATATTTGAGTGCCGTATTTTTCACAGGGAACCAATATAAACAGACTCATCCAGAGGCTGGTGCGCGCAGTCGTGGCGAAGCATCTTTCCAGCCATTCGGGTGAAATGTTTCCGTACTCCTTCCCTTTCGCCGCTCACCTAGGTCTGGCATTTGTTCATAGGCTAATGCCTGTGCGTCAGAGTTGAATTCAAAACAATAAGAGATTGGCTCACCCAGAGCTGGTGTGAAACACAAATGATAAGAGGTTTGAAGTCGATTGCGGTGCGGCAGTTTTGAAGCCGTACACTTTGCTCAAAGTTTGTTGATGAGTTCTACGATGTCGTCATCTCCCAGCTCGTTCTGCGTTGTCTGGTCCGCCAGCTGCATCAGTGGTATAGCTCTGGTTCTTTGTCTCAGGGTATGCGTCATTGTAGTGTTAAAGGATAACACCAGGTTAGGTAGCTTATAAATTTTAATATTGACTAAAATAATCTGCTTGAAAAGCGTCCCCGACTGTTGAATTAAAGAATTAAGTTATTTCTATAATAATAATGATAATAATAGTAACAATAATGAAGAGAATGCATAAATTTTACTCGGAAAGATTCCAATAGCCGTAAATCTTTCTGACTCAAGCTCATCACTGAGGCTATACAACTTTAAAAAATGGCACGAGAGACACAAGAGTAATCGCTCGAGTAAGTCACATGATTTAGTAAGCAATTATGATTTAGAATGCCTGTTCTTTTAGCTTACCGTCGTCATTTACCTTTGTTCATACTTGGAGATTGAAGTCCGTCGGTCACCTCCTGATGACGCGTTGCTCATCACATCGGCTGCTCACTGAAGGTGGTGTTGTCTGGGTTCGAATACCTATTATAAATGTTTTGTGGTAGAAACATGTTTTCGTTGATCTCCAGGGCGTGATACATAAAGGCTCAGCTCGCTAACAAAATAACTATAGACGACATAGTATATGAAATTCAACACACATTTTTCTTTTTATTGTTTCGTGTTGTAATTGGAAACTAACAACTAACCTTTCAATTTGTGTGTTAAACAAAGTACATGGCTTCACTTCAACTTCCACCAGAATATTATTTAATCACTTGTCTAATAGCGTATAATAAGACTTCTGCATGTTGAATTATTCTCTCTGAGACAGTAACTATAGTTATATATACCATGTATATAATAATGTAAATTATAATGTAAAATAATACTAATAAGCATAGGTTTGATGTATGTGTAAGTGTTTAGCTGGAGCTGTTGGACCCTTGTTAAAAGCCGACAAACATGTTTTTGTTAGAATATGGGCCCAGGCAAAGAGGACTTGTAGGGGTAAGTCACAAAAGCACGACCCTGAGTCTTTGTGCAAGGAAAAATACGACAAACGAACACAACATATTTTTGTAGAAAGTTCACAAGTTTGGAAACAACCAACAATAGCCTGGTAAGTTTTATATAAGGTTCCAAGCCGAACGAAGACAGCAAATAAGGTTGTAAGAAAGAATATGTTTAAAATGTTTAAGTGCAGAATGTTAGTTATAGCGTCCCCATCAGCCAAGGAGGTTGCATATAAAGTGCTGCGATGTGAATAACATGCATGTAAGCTCTCAAAAGCAGGCGTTATTATTTACTTCTCATAATGTTGCGTCGGTATCCCTGCCTATTGTTTCGACGTGGCTTCGTCTTGTAGTCCTTCTCGCTGTTACCCTGGCTAGATGGATCTCAGCGGTGATGTTTGCATGGACTCTGCCTATCATGACATTTGATAAGCTCGTCGATCTCAGTTGTGGCAATGGGAGCTTATAGAGGAATTGATTACACACTGGAACGTTTGCTTTAGGACTATTTATTATTACTTCCTCACTCTAACACTACATACTGTTCCTGTTCACATATTACCACTGTCTTCCCCTGTGTACTGCCTTCTCAACTGTACTGTGAACTCAACTGTCCGTCTTACACTGTGGACGGTCCTCTACTAAAAGTCAACGGTAAAACTGCCGTTATAATATTTGCCTCGCTCCATACATCCGGAGCGGAAACAAACAGAGTCATAAAACCTTTACCTTTATTTTCTTACACAAAAGATACCGTTTTAGCTGCACCTGGAAACAGCATGTTTCTATCCTAACTGCAGCTTTCAAGACATTCTAAACCTAGTGAAACAGGAACATTATGTACACGACAAATATTACATTATACAAAAATTACTATTTACATTGTTTTCACATTGTACACTTATATAATTTATAGATTAAATTGAACACTGAATAAATTAGTACATAATAAAATTAATTCCGGCACATTCTGTCTCATAATGCCCCAATCGTGAATGTTAAAGAAAATTTTAAATCGTTGTTTCTTTCTTTACATTCTAACGATTCCTTCCTAAGCTAGACATTTATATCTTAATTTTAATACAAAATATTTTACTTCATCATCCATACAGCATTCCTTTTGACATTTCTAATATTTCACACACACACACACACATTGCTCTTTATTCACAACTTAATACCTCTGACATTTATTTCTCGCCCCAAATAACACTTATTGTTGTCCTTTTCTGTGTTACGTTACACTAATACTAGATTTTAACATGTCTATATGAGTAACAAGTAATATAAACAAGATATTTATTATAAATTTATATTATATTCAATATCCCTAATATTCTTTTTTATATACAATACAATGTTAAGCAATTTTATTTTTATTTACAACCATTTCAACCCTAGTTAGCAACCTAGTTGAGCAACCGTATTATACCTAACTGGTTTTCAGTTTTACTTCTCATTTACTGGTCTTTCTTCTTTCTTTTCTACCCGTTACTTTTCATTTTCCTCTATATTATTTAGTTGTTCCTCTTCCGATGGTTGTTTATATTTCTTCAACAAGGTTTTATGAAATCTTCCTAAGCTTTTTTCATTTTTAATATCAGCAATTTCAACAGTATCCTTACCAAATTTCTTGATGTCTTCATACGGTCCCTTGTAATAGATCATTAATCTTTGGTTTTCCTTCTTTATTTTATTGGACAACGATTTATTACGCAATAGTACGTTATCACCAATCTGAATAGTCCACTTAATTCCTTGTTGTTTAGCTTCGTGTCTCTCCTTCCTTCTTCTCGCCATTTTATTTATTTTCTCTAAAGCAATTCGAAATATTTCTTCTGCTTCCAATTGTTCATCGTCAACTGGGATAGTGATTGGTAACTTCACGTTCACTGTTTTCATGAGCTGTCCCTGAGCTAACTCTATAGGTTTGAATCCTGTTACATTGTTAGGAACTTCGTTCATCAAGGTTTCAATAGCCTGGATATACTTAAACCAAGTATTATGTTTCTTGTGACACAATAATCTCAAGAAAACGCCTATATCCTTGATAGCTCTCTCGCTCGGGTTTGCTTTGGGATAATATTTAGAACAGTAATAATGTGTAACTCCTGCTCTCTTCACTTCTTCTGAAAACTTCCTACCTCGGAATATCGTAGCATTGTCAGTAAGTATCGATTTAATCGATCCCTCTTGCGGAATGTATTGATATAGCAGCTTTCTTGCACATGCCTGACTGTTGGCTTTCTTTAATGGGTATATCTTCACATATTTGCTAAAAACATCATAACAGACTAAGATGTATTTATAGCCAAACGATGAGGACGGGAGGGGTCCATGCAGATCCAGACAAATTAAATCTCTTGGATTTTCTCTAATTTAGAGTTAGTTTCAAATTGGTAATTAACATTTCTTTGTTTACACCGTTGACATAAGTTGCAGCAAGCAATTAATTTTCTTACTTTCTCTCTCGCTTTTGATATGTATACATTCTCTAACAGTGCTGCGGTAACTCTATCTGTTCCAGAGTGCAGTAAACTTTGATGAAAATCCATTATTATATTTCTTTCTAGCTCACGGGGGATTATAACCTTCCATTTCTTAACCAATCTTCCACGTTTTTTATATAGCAGACCATCATGCCTAACAATATTTTCCTCTCTCGCACTGCTAAGTTGAGGAGCTTTGTTTATTAATTCTTTTAACTTGTTATCCTCCTGCTGTAGCTTGGCTAAATTTTTAATATTTTTCTCAGTTTCCTTACTTAATTTTTTATCTAACTGAAGCACGGTTACTTCCCTTTTTGGTTTTACTATTGTCTCTGGAATTCCCCTCCCAAAGTTAAGCCTTGATAATAGATCGCTGAAAGTATTCTGCTTCCCTGGGATGTGGATTATCTCAATGTCATAATTCATGATAGCATGCACATATCTAGATAGTTTTGTACATGTTAATTTACATTTCCTTATAAAAGTAAGACTAATATGGTCCGAAAATACCTTCACATGCTGCTGGTATATGTATGTTCGGAATCGACTCAGCGCGAAGTGAAGTGCTCCTAATTCCAGTTCAGTAACTGAAGCGTTCCTCTCTATTGAATCGAGACCTCGTGAAGCGGTACTTATGACATGAATTTAATTCTCTGGACTTCTCTGGCAGAGAATTGTCCCAAAACCTCCTGTCGAAGCATCGACGTAGACTTCGTAAGCCCATCCATCACGTGGACGTTCAAGAAGTATTGTGGAAGCGAAGAGTTCCTGAACTCGTTCATAGCAATTCTGTAGCTCATCGTTCCATGTCCATTTACGGTTCTTTTTAAGTAGTTCCCGTAAAGGAGCCGCCTCGGCTGCATACCTGGGGATAAACCTGCTAATATAATTCCAGATTCCAAAAATTCTGCGGAGTTGTTTAATATTTTTCGGTGCTGGAATTTTCCTTATAGCCTCAATTCTTTTAGGATCCGGTTTCATGCCATCTTTACCAATTATGAATCCAAGAAATTCAATTTCTTTAACTCCGAATTTTGATTTTTTTAGGTTCACTGTGAAACCACATTCTTTTAATCTTCTCAATACAAAATCTAAATTTCTTAGATGCTCATCGAAGTTTTCGGAGATAATGAGAAAATCATCGATGTAATTAACTAAGAAACTTATCTCTGAGTTCTTGAATACCTCATTTAATGCACGTAAAAATCCGCTGCTAGAGTTCTTTACACCAAAGGGTAATCTTTTGAAACGTAGGACTTTGCCTTCCATAATAAAAGAACAGTAATTGCGTACACTCTCATCTAATGGGATTTGCCAGTAGCTTTGGACCAAATCGATCGAAGATATGTATCGTCCCCGCGATAACTTGGTAAGTATTTGATTAACACTTTCATTTTGGAAGTTATCCTGCTTCATATAACTGTTTAACTTCCTTGCATCGAGAGTAAGACGTAATGAAGTCGGAGATTCTCGCTTCAAAGTCCAACACATAGGGCTTATAAAACTTGAGTCAGTTTCCTCCAGGATGTCGTCTTTTGTCATATCATCAATTACCTTTTTAGCTTGTTGTCTCAGACTAATCGGTAGATTATTATATTGGTGGCAAAAAGGTTTAATTCCGTCAACTTTAAATTTGTGCGTATAAATATTGCATTTTCCGGGAATATCTGAGAATACTTCTGCGTTGTCCTTTAACATTATCCTCAATTGCTCCTTTTTTTTACTATTTAGGCCGTTGGCATCCTTCACTTCAGAAGAATTTCTTCCTTTGTGTCATCAGTTTTCCGTGGCTGGGTTATACCTGGGCTCACTACCTGGAAATCGGTCGGTATAGCTGTCCCTTCCTGAATAAACAGGTCTGTCTGTCCGTTTTCTTCTACAGTACGCATATTTACTATCTCGCTGTTGTCAATCATTATTTTCTGTACAAAGAGTTCCGAGTCAACAAGTTCCATTTCTTCAGGCGTGCGTTCAATTGGAATAATTTGTTTCTTAATGAAAGGAGCACTTAAAATGAGATCTTCCTTTTGAATAAAAGCACTATGCTTTTCAAAATCAATCCTAACTCTATATTCCTCTAAGAAATCACAACCAAGTATAATATCACTATTTAAATTATTTACAACTAAGAACATTATTTCAAAGATTTCTTCCTCAATGTTTACTGTTAACAAACATTGCCTCTTTATTATTTGGCCAGATTTTCCAACTGCGACCCTACATATTAGATTAGATGTAGGAAGGCTCATTATTTGTATTCCATTGTTAATTAATTGCATGTATAGTCTTGTTGAGCATACACATGTAGTAGCGCCTGAATCCAAAATTGCGGGTAACACATTTTCACCTATTTTAATAGATATTAATGGGACTTCAGAGTCGTCGGATTTATTATTTTCAATTTTAATTTCCCCGGTTCTTACTTCCATCGGTCTTTTGTTGCGGGATATCTCACGAACTGATTCTGTGTGACGCCTCTGTGATCCCAAACCATTACGTCACAATCTAGTTTAACTGACTGGTATTACTATCCATGTGAGGGCGGCCATCTTGAACAGGTACTACTGTGATTTCCTGTCTGCCATCACGTTGATTTTGAACTGGTTGCATTCTTCCACGGTTGTTTGTTGTTCGTACTGACCTATTTGATCTTTCACCATCGGAATGATATCCATTGTATCCAGATCTCCAGTTATTTGTATGCCCCCTTGAATTGTGTGAAAATTCGTTTCGGCCACGAAATCTTTGCCTTGGAGAAAATCTATTCTCGAATTGCATGAAGTTTATGCGTTCATGGCGATCTCTTCGGTTATCTACTCGATTTCCATGCTGGAACTGAGGGATCTGAGTTTCATATCTGTTACGAGGTCTGTTTTCTCTCCCTGATTGTCCCCTACGTTCTTGGTGATTATTGTTTCGGCTGAAGTTCGAGTTATGTTGCGTATTTTCCCAAGAATTTGAAGATTCAGTTTCTTGACTTTCTAATGCAGAAATTAGGTCTACCATTTCAATTAACGTTTTAGGCTTCGCGACCAACAAAGAACGTTGAATATGAATTGGAAAATGCTTTGCCATCATATCCATGAGATCTACTTCCGGTACAGGAGGTCTTAAATATTTAATATACCTTGCATTATGCAAAAGGTAATCTGACATGCTCATATTTTCTCTGGGAGAATAGTAACCATAGCACAGTTTTACTCTTAATTCTTGTTGTTTGCTCGCGCTCCAATATCTATTGAGGAACAGATGTTTAAAATATTCAAAATTATTTTCAGGACCCATCGCGATCATTATCCAATTCAAAGTATGTCGGTCCACGCATTTTCGAGTTATCATCATCTTTAATCCCTCTGGAACATTTTTAAGTGTAAAGTATTCTTGTAATTGCTCTAGGAAGTAAATTGGTGAGTCGTCATTGGCGTCCGAAAAAGTAGGTAGAGGTAGGTCACTCAACACGTTGCTATTATAAGATTGCATACCGGAATCTATTGTTTGACCTAAGGTCCCTGAAATTACATGCTTAGATTCAGAACTTTGAATGGCACCCCCTGTTGCTTCACTAACATTGTTGGAAAATACAGAAAAGGTTTCTCTACGTCCATTACCTTCACTATTAAATACATTGGAGACATTATTGTTCATAGAACTACTGTTATTATTTACATGCATACTATTAATTTTATGTAGTAACACATTAACAGCTTTTTGTGTGTTCTGACAATTTGCATTCTGTTTCTTAATTTCCTCTGCCAACTTGTCATTTATATCTTTTACTTGACTTAAAATCTCATCATTAGTACTATGCATTTTCTCACATATTTCCTCACGAACTGAATGCAATTTATCATTCCACCCCTGCATATTTTCTACCTGTTGAGCACTTATCTTTTCTTCCACCTGTTTTACACTATTGGTAATATTTACATGCATTTTATTTACTTCTTCCCTGACTTTATTTATCTCTACTTCTTGTTTCGACATTAGTTTATCTACCCTTTCTGATTGTTTCCCTATCTCTTTAGATATTTTGCTTTCCCTATCTTTAGCTTCCTTTCTAACCTGATTAACTTCTCCTTGGATTTTAATATTAATTGTTTCCATTTGTCCTTTAAGCCTCTCTTTCATTTCACATATTTCTTGGTTCACCTTTTGGCTGATTTCCCCTCTTAAGTTCTGAAGCTCACTACTTTGCTTGTCAATTTTCTGATTTAGTTGCTTCATTTCCCCACTCAATTTCTGACTTATTTCCTCTTTAATATCTTTCATTTCACTACTAAATTTCTGATTTATTTCCCCTTTAATGTCTTTCATTTCACTACTTATTTGTTTCATCATGAACATAAGTATCTCGAAATTACTCTGTTCTAAGTTTTGTGTGGAGGGTTGAGCATTATTTTCTACCTGACTGACATCTACTCTATCTACCTGCTCTGGACTGGGGTTTCTCTGAATATTTACGTTTGAAAGTGGGTCACTGAACCTATCATCTTGGCTTTCTTCTAAATTCACCTCTGTAGAAATCCTACTCAAGGGCATATTTACTACTTCCGTTTGATCGTATCCAACTTCCATATCAGTTTCTGAATAGCTCTCCCTATCCTCCTGACTTTTCTCAAAATTCTCACCCTTATCAGACATTTTCCTACGTATTACTTTATTATTACGTAATAACATAGATTATATAGCACTATTACTAGATTTACAATTTAACATGAATATTAATCTGACCTTTTTTTTGTTCTTTCTTTCTTCTTGTAGTATATTGTAGCGGTTTTTATTCTCTTGATATGATTTTCGTTTCTTAATTTTATGCCCCTTCCTTCCTAAGGCACATTCACTACTCTGCACATATCACAACACTGCACTAAATATTTCCACAAGATTCTTCTTTTCGCTTCACGCTGTCTTCGCTGTGCTCCTCTCCTCTGCTCGCTGTCTTGGTGTCATCTTCTTCTTTCTTTCCCGCGTCTCCTAATTCCTTTTTGATGATTCCTATTCTCTCCTCATTTGCTCCATTCAAGCCCCACCAGGTTGGGCGCCATTTATGCGTCGGTATCCCTGCCTATTGTTTCGACGTGGCTTCGTCTTGTAGTCCTTCTCGCTGTTACCCTGGCTAGATGGATCTCAGCGGTGATGTTTGCATGGACTCTGCCTATCATGACATTTGATAAGCTCGTCGATCTCAGTTGTGGCAATGGGAGCTTATAGAGGAATTGATTACACACTGGAACGTTTGCTTTAGGACTATTTATTATTACTTCCTCACTCTAACACTACATACTGTTCCTGTTCACATATTACCACTGTCTTCCCCTGTGTACTGCCTTCTCAACTGTACTGTGAACTCAACTGTCCGTCTTACACTGTGGACGGTCCTCTACTAAAAGTCAACGGTAAAACTGCCGTTATAATATTTGCCTCGCTCCATACATCCGGAGCGGAAACAAACAGAGTCATAAAACCTTTACCTTTATTTTCTTACACAAAAGATACCGTTTTAGCTGCACCTGGAAACAGCATGTTTCTATCCTAACTGCAGCTTTCAAGACATTCTAAACCTAGTGAAACAGGAACATTATGTACACGACAAATATTACATTATACAAAAATTACTATTTACATTGTTTTCACATTGTACACTTATATAATTTATAGATTAAATTGAACACTGAATAAATTAGTACATAATAAAATTAATTCCGGCACATTCTGTCTCAATGTAGTGGGAACATTGAAAAGTTATCAATTTAAAGGTTAAAGAAATGAGAAGGGAAATAAATTATAGTTTAAGAACGTGTGATAAATACTATCATTATTTCTAGATCACTTATAAAATACTTGATTGCTCGCAAGAATGGCTTGTAGAAGCCATATAAAATAACTATGGGTGGAGAAGGTCATGTAAATGTATATCTGCTTTTTTAACTGAAAAAACTAGGTAATGAGGAATTCCTCTTGTTTAGTCCTTTATGGTAATGTTAGGTTATTCACTTCAAGTGCGACATTTATGGTACAACATTATGCTTTATTTTGAGAATATCACATATCCAGTGTACAGTATTGATTCATGCGAGGTTTTGTTTTGTGGCTTAGGGATGCTGAACGGTTACTGAAGCTGTGGAATTTGAAAGCCCTTCCGCCCTGAAGAATTTACCTCACTTGAGGTTTTCCTTACCAACCTCAACTTGGCTTTCTGCACCAATACCTTTATGGCCTACCATAGCAACAGGAATCTCAAGTATAGGAATGTGCTCCTCTTAAATAGTTCCCGCAAGCGGAATGTTGATTTAATGTGTTTAAACCTGAAGTTGCAACGTTTTATTCTTTATAACAAAGAATCTGATGTGTTGCATTCACACGAATTTCTCTAAGCACTACCATTTATTTTCATATAGCGTCTATAAACCACCTTTACGAAATTGTTTTTTTATCTACTTAGTTTTAATCGAGATAAAACATTTACAGAAATACAGGGTGATGGGTTTCTATATAGATAAAATATAAACACTGCAAAACATTTACTACTGAACTTTATTTGTTGAAACTCTGTGCATACAACACTGAAAGATGGGAGATTCCTCAGTGCTCAACATGACCCCCATTGAGCACCCTGCGTAACTCATAACGGTGATATAATTCAGCCCATGTCCTAAGAGGGGTGATTTGTTGAAAAGCTTGAGTAATTTCATCAATGTTCCTGGGTTTCTGTACATATTCAGTGACTTTAATAAAACCCCACACGAAGAAGTCAAGAGAGTTTGGATCTGGGGAATTTGGGGCCAAGCAATAATTCATCACGACCACATCGCATACCATTAAAAGTGGTATTTGAAAACTACGAACCTCCCGTGCCCAGTGAGGGTATGGACATCTTGCTGGAATACAATGTACATATTGTTGTCTTGTTCAAATTGTGGCAACAGAAACAACTGCAACATTTCCAAATAAGATTCAACGTATTGTCTTTTCCGCAAAGAAGAATGGTCCATACACTTTATTGCGCCTCACTCCACACCATTAACTTTTGGACTTTATCTTTCAAGCTCATAGGAGACTTGTGGATTTTCTCTTGGCCAAATAATGCAATTGCGAGTGTTCACTCTCCCGCTGACATGAAAAGTACCTTAGTCTGTAAATATCCATTTGTGTAAGAAGTCTGCATTGTGTTCAATCCCTTGGCACATCGTGGATGCAAAATTGAAACGAGCTTCATGAACCTCATCACGTAAGGCTTCTAAGTGAAATGGGTACAGTTTCAGGTACTTTCGAACAATACACTGACATGGCATATAAGGTGCATCATTCAAGTTGAGACTGTACAATATCTCCAAAACGTTATAGAAAGAAATGTCTTGAATAAACGTTGTTTGATATTATGGGGAAGGTAAATGCCATTAGTCGTGTTTTATTTGGAGGACGTTGTAATGGTCATTTTAGGGTCAATTTATAATTTTTTTAAACGGAACTTACGTATTTTGTTGTTTTCTCACTTCTCATAAAAATTTAAACAACATTTGTATAAAGCACTTTGCAATTGTTCTTACACCAACGTAATAACAACGAAAATTCTGAATGGCTGTGTACGAAGAGCGCAATGAATGGTTGGAATATACATGGATGGTCATTTGAAGGTTACGTTTCGTAATGGCGAGCTAACATTTTTTTATTTTGGTTCTTTATTCCTCATCACAAAATAAACATATTTTATAAACCATTTTCTAACGAGAAAACAATATACAAAATGTAGGTTCCCATTTAAAAAAATCTGATGTGTTACACTCACATGACTTTCTCTACTCTTGTACAATCTATTTTTACAAACGCCTATTCTCCATATGCTTCATATTAATCGAGATATCGAGATGTCAATCTTATTTGTAATTTTCTTGTAGATGCAAGGGGAATATGGTAGCTTTTAAGCGATAGTCAAATATTTTATCGCTGGTTGCTATGTGGCGCATTCCATTCTCTTTGCATGTCCAGGACATAAAAAAATGAATAACGAATTTGAGAAAAAGTATAAGTATTGGAAAATTTAAGGAAATAACAAGCAATATCTCGAAAACGGTTCACTCAACAAAAAAAATGTATATAACATAAGTTGTGTATTTTAACGCGATCTACATTTTTTGTGTAGTAACATTTTGTCTATCTCTTATGGTTTACCAGTTATGCAAAAGTCGTTCATAATGAAGAATACTTTTGGAGACATTCCCAAGAATTTCGAGATATACACTTCATTTCTCATGACATTATCTTAAACATATGATATTTTCATCAAAATCGTTAGAGCCATTTTTGAGAAAATTAAAATTTTCGAAAAATGTTCCATGTAAAGGGTAGTCTGGGGTGGGGGGATTTTCTTGAAAATCTTCGTGTCGCATCTCTGGAAGATACTGAACGTAAATACCAAGTTTGGTGTTTATCCGACTGTTCGTTTTTGGGTTATGCTGTTCACAGACACACACACAGACACACACACACACACACACACACACACAGACACACACACGGACATGTTTCCAAAAATGCTTTTTTTGGATTCAGGAGGTCTCAAAACATGTATTTCCGGTGAAATCTCGGTATCGAATTTTTGGGTGGAATGCAATACTTCCCCTACTTACTATACGTAGTAGAGAAAGTAAAAATTAAATTGACACTAAATGACCATTATAAAAAACACCACTAATGACATATAATTTCCCCCACGATATCAAGCTACTTTTATTCAAGACATTTATTTCTACAGCACTTAGTTTTGGAGATATTGTGCAGTCTTAACTTAAATGGTCCACCCTGTATTGTACATTCATCTCTGCTAACAGTCGTATTCAACTTTTCGTAAGACTGCTTGTCAATAGCTTCAGTGATAACTGATTCTCTTACTGGGTTTCGCTGCCACCTCCAGAATTTTTTTTGGTTAGGTAATAGAACCTTTTTCTACAAATGTTCGATACCACAACATTTGAGAAATATAGTTTGTTCCGTTATTTTTACTTTCTCTACTACGTATAGTAAGTAGGGGAAGTATTGCATTCCACCCAAAAATTCGATACCGAGATTTCACCGGAAATACATGTTTTGAGACCTCCTGAATCCAAAAAAAGAATTTTTGGAAACATGTCCGTGTGTGTGTCTGTGTGTCTGTGTGTGTGTGTGTGTGTCTGTGTGTGTGTCTGTGTGTGTGTGAACAGCATAACTCAAAAACGAACAGTCGGATAAGCACCAAACTTGGTATTTAGGTTCAGTATCTTCCAGAGATGCGACACGAAGGTTTTCAAGAAAATCCCCCCACCCCAAACTACCCTTTACATGGAAGATTTTTCGAAAATTTTAATTTTCTCAAAAATGGCTCTAACGATTTTGATGAAAATATCATATGTTTAAGATAATGTCATGGGAAATGAAATGTATATCTCGAATTTTCTGGGAATGTCTCCAAAAGTATTCTTTATTGTGAACAACTTTTGCATAACTGGTAAACCATAAGAGATACACAAAATGTTACTACACAAAAAGTGTAGATCGCGTTAAAATACACAACTTATGTCATATACATTTCTTTTGTTGAGTGAACCGTTTTGGAGATATTGCTTGTTATTTCCTTAAATTTTCCAATACTTATACTTTTTCTCAAATTCGTTATTCATTTTTTTTATGTCCTGGACATGCAAAGAGAATGGAATGCACCACATAGCAACCAGCGTTAAAATATTTGACTATCGCTTAAAAGCTACCATATTCCCCTTGCATCTACAAGAAAATTACCAATAAGATTGACATATCGATATCTCGATTAACATGAAGCATATGGAGAATAGGCGTTTTTTAAAAATAGTGTGTACAAGAGTAGAGAAAGTCATGTGAGTGTAACACATCAGATTTTTTTTACCATGCTTTGGGCGTCAATTTGAAGTTGGGGTTTTCTTTACGTTGTTTTTATTTATTTATCTCCACGTATGGACGCCAATTTGAATAGAATTGTTCTTTAGGTTGTTTGCTGCTACGTATGCAAAGCCGATTTGAAGTAGTTTGTATTGAAGGAGTTGTATTATATTTCAAATCTTGAAGTAGATGGTTTGTTACGTTAATTTTTTACCACGTTTTGGGCGTCAATTTTGAAGTAGTTTGTATTGAAGGAGTTTGCTGCTACGTATGAAAAGCCGATTTGGAGTAGGAGTTGTATTGTACTTCAACTGTTGGGGAGCCGAACTTGTAGTAGTTGCAACCGCACGTATAGTAAACAGTTTCCGGTATCCTTTGCCCCAAATATATTTTCAGGTGGCCTTTGCCCCAAGTTTAAAAAAAATATTAACTTTGTAATTTGACTGTTTCTTTAAGTATTAAATATTTATGTTTGCTTCGGCTGCGTCAGTATTATTGTTAGAGACATGGAAGTCTTGGCAGGGCCTGATGCGACAAGAATGTAGGCTTACATAGATTTTAAGTTTTAATTCACTCCTTTTTATTAACCCTTGACACAAATTAAATAGCACTTCACTGAAATCAAGAGCTGTGAGATTCTTTTATTTAATACTTGCACATTTTAACAAGTATACTATTTTTCGTTTCACAGGAATACATAATTAATTTCTCGAGGACACATCTCGCATCCAGTTATGAGCACACTCTGCAGGCAACTGAATAGATTTCAACCGTCTAAACTTGTAAATGTATGTGTTTCAAGTCTCTGATTGGCTAATCCTATTCCAATAGAATGCCTTCATTTAACTGAAACTCCCTCCGGTTGTTGACTGGCGATTTTATAAACGGTCACTAAAATCACATTATTGCTTTTAAGAATCACAAGTAACATTTAAACTCTCAAACTCATTATTGCCTCAAGGTTACCTCATTGTTAGCAACTTTTAACTTATTATTCTCACAGCTCCTACATTATTAAATTACATAATGCATTCACATAAAATTATTGAACATGTATACAATAATATAAGCTTATGCAATGACTGTTACATACATTTTACAAATTATTACAAACACATATTGCTTCAAGGCGGGCTGTCATTGAATTTACAATGTTATATAATTTGACTTAAATCATTTAAGTGTTAAAAATACTGCCTCACATTGTGGCATCGTAAGGTATATTACGCACAACATACGTTGGAATTCTCTTTGAACTCACGCACTCAAATTTAACATACCAAACAACACTCCATTTCATCTCCTTTCTCATTTCACATCGGCTTCCATCTACTTGGTTGCTTCAGCGTGCAAGTGTCGATGGGAGTATTGGCGTTGCATGGCAGGGAAAAGGATACTCTCTGTACCAGTTTGTCACCAGAAATGAGAGCGGTCTCAGATTCTCGGGCCTCCCAATGGAATGTGCAAGTCGGTAGAGGAGCTGGTTTACCACCTGCCACCGGGGAGTTTCAACCTGGAAAAATGTAGGGACGCTGCCTTCTGACCTGTCATGCCTCTTCAGCCGGCTAGTCTCTATCTCCTCTCACCTCCCCCTCCCCGCTCCTGGTCATAGTCATCTAAGATAAATCGTAAGGAGACAATGCTTGTTTGTTTTGGTTTTGGTACCATAATTAGCAGCAGTTTCTAGTAGTTTTGAAAAATCGCATATGATCGTGTTTCATCAAATGCACTTTCGTCAAAAACAGTGTTGTTATAATTCGTCTGCGCTATGTGTAAAGGGGAAAGAGGAGACTGTGTTTCTCAGTGTCTCTGATCACAAACAACATCTGATGTTACCTTCTCTATGCATTATCGTTTATTTTTGTGTGGCTTTTGCCAATAGGGTACTCAGAAAAATATTAAGGGGAGGTATGTTTAGGGATAAATAATAAATGTAAATTGATTGAAGTGAAATTTTTAAATAAATTGATTTTATGGAATTAATTGTTCTTTCACAGAAGCCGTGTGTTGGACAGGGTTGGAAAGGTAGAATCAGATGACTGAAAAATTCAATGCCATAGCCGGGATTGAACCACGGATCTCCCGGTCTCCGTCCGGTTGCTCTAACCACTGAGCTACCATGGCAACATGCCGACACGACATTAAATTCTGCAGCTGATTCGCATTTTTCCCGGTAAACCACAAGGAGATCCGTGGTTCAATCCCGGCTATGGCATTGAATTTTTCAGTCATCTGATTCTACCTTTCCAAATTGATTTTATATTCATGGATTAAGGTCCAGTAGTTGGAATTAAAATTAGGTTAGGATGTTTTGTGTATTCTAAGCGACAAATGTGTTGTGACATGAGAATTAATAACCACTGTGAAGTACTTTATATTGCCGCTGCAGGCCAATTTATTTCACTACAAAATAGGATATGGAAACCACACAAATTTAGCACCGGAACGAAGACATGCCCCCAATATCTTAACATGCTTGTGTGCCGATGGCACAAATTGTGAATGATGGCTCCTTTAGAGTACGTCAGGTGGCCTTACGCCCTTCGTAATTTAATATTTCTCCGCGGTTTGTGCTTCGATTTTGGCCTAGCTTGCCTCGCATGTTGCTTCACGCTGGGCAAGGAGTGTTTCTTTACCTGTTCCAGTGGACACATTTGCAACTTCTTAACCATGAAATTTGCTTTTGTCTAGAGGGTTTCTGGCCGGTATAGGTCTTGGCCGTTGTGAATTGCTGCCTGCGTCCGTATATAGATAGGGAATTTAACGGAGCCAAAGTCGAGATTTGCTTTTTCTATTATTTTGTATAGTTGTAACTCGATCACGTGTATTAATATGAGTAATTTGGAATACACGGCGTTAAGTAATCTAGTTAATTCTCCTGAGAGTCTTTAATCATTTTAAATACCTTTAAATGTTTTTATTTAATTGTGCTTGTATATTTCTATCTTCGGAGATTATGAGCCGCATGTTAAATGGAGCTGATTATTGAAATTGTCTCCAGGTTTTATAAATTTTTATTTTATCTAAAGTAATTATATGTTCATGTTGCTAGAGTTAATTGGGGGTTACTTTGTGAATAACTTATTTATTGCCTCACGGGGATTTCTTAAGCAGTTTATTCCTATTAGGCTAGCGTGAAGTGCATATTGTGAACACATAGTTTGTACACTTATAATTTCAGTATAAGTAAGGTGCCGTTATTCTATCTCGTTCGAGTTAATTTTTGTACTGACATGTCATGATTGTCAAGTATCTGAACGATAAGCATAATACACCCAGAACTTACGATCTAATTTCTCTATGAAATAAATGCTTTTGAGGGCATTCCTAGTCTTTACTTGGGAATTAGCCGTTACTCCTTAGCCTAGGTCCGTGGCTCCCTTTGAACTCTTGTATTTTCCCCTAGAACAGGTTTAGAACAGCTAATCGCGTAAGAGGCCTAGCTCTGGCTTTTACACACTATAGGTAAGGATTACACAACGGAGGTGAACACCTCGCGCACTGTGCCCTACATAGATCAATTTTGGCTACCACCACCCAGGAGGAAGGGACGAAGTCAAGGAAACACAGAGGCTACAAGCCACAGAGACTCGCGGAAGTCCCTAACAGTTCCTTGCTCGAAGCTCCCACTGGACCTGCCTAGACTGGGCGATGAACCACCCGCCGACAAAGCAGCTCTCTGGTGTCCATGGGAAGTACTCCTTCATTTGAGCATATATCCGTGCTGCCATTTGTCCCGCACTGCCATATGCCACAAAACCTACAATGAAATGGAAATGATGGAAAGGAAATCGTGGTAGATCAGAAACCACCTCAGAATTTGGCTACGACCAGGAATAATCACAAGTAAACCCGATTCAGCGCTGGCGGTCGACGGGAAACGCACCCTGGACCTCCCGAATGCAAGTCCCACACGTTGCTGCGGAGCCATCTCGCTTGGTTTCGTCTAAACAATTCTTAGGAAAGCTTATTTTTCTACCTACTTCATGTTAATCGAGGTGAACCTTTGCAGAAATACATTCATTGCACAATTCATTGTGGTTGCATAGGGGATAGAGGAAATCGAGTGGCAGATATTTGAAAGCTAGTTGCTGAATGTTCTTCCCATGACATTGTCAAAAACAACTGAATAGCAACAACACTTTAAAAATGACAAAGCATTGAAATAATGAGAGATATCTCGGAAATGGCTGATAGCACAAAAACGTTTTTGAAGTTAATTGTTTTTAAAGAGCCCTACATTCTTTGTAGTATGTATTTCCTATATGTTATGGTTTACTAGTAATAAAAAGCATTGCATAAAATTTCTCTCGAATGAATAGGATTGAATTGGATTAGATTGTGAAGCGGAGGGGATTCGACACGGATCCAGGGATGACGACATTGTACCGACGCCCAAGAGGGAGGGATGCGGTGAAGGGAGACGCTGGGTGGTCGGAACCCGATATGATGGCACAGCAATGACAGGGTCCCTAAAGTTTCCAGATTGAGACGCCTTGGCATTCGGACAGGCAGACTGGGGACCCGGCCCCACTCAGGGTCCAACGCCCCCCCTCGTGGGCGGTCCTTATACTCCGGTAACCAGCCGAAGGTCGAGGTACGGTGAAAGCTCACAAAGAACTTTTCCCTGCCACGCTGCATCGAAACACCATCGCCGATACTTCCAACACTCAAACAGATTAAAGGGGTGAAGGATAAATGAAATGAGCGCCGGAACGAAATGAACGGACAGGAAATTCGGGGTATGAAAGAAATCGCCGCTGCATTCACCTGACGACCCGGGAAAACCCCGAAAAAACCAATGGCTCACAGCGCCTGAGCCCGCCCGCTCGGTGAATGAAGAGGACTTTACAGGCTATTCCTAAAAAATTCAAGATAAGCCTTTTTTGTAATGTAAATATCTGAAATATAAATGGTACCTCATAAGTCATGTCGATTTATAAGCAAAACTATTTAGAACGTTGACAAGAAATTAAACTACTCTTTAAAGTAGAGACCATCAGATTCTATAGTCTTTAGCCATCTTTCAGCGAGGTTTATTATCCTGCGACGGTACCAGTCTCTGGTATTTTATGCGAAGAATTCGATGTGACCCACTTCCACAGCTTCAACGTTTTATAAATCTCTTTCACGCAAGAAACAGGCCATGGATCGAAACAGATGGTAATCTGAAGGCGCAAGATGAGGGTTCCACTTCTTACAATTCCTGAATTTTTGTCCTGCTGCAAGTTAACTCTATTTCGGTTAATGAATCCTGGGTACCTTCGTCTCAAAATTTAATGAACTCGTTCCAGTTGTTGAGAATATGGATTCGCATTGAATGCACTCCCGTTTGGAACAAACTCCCAGTGAATCACTCCTTCAAAATTCCATCAGACACACGTTACTTTGGGGCCGAACTAATTTTTTTTAAACATGACTGCGGTAGGCTGACGGGGACTGAGGCACTTTTTCGAGGCTTCAGGGTTGCGGTAATAGGCCCAGTTCTCCGGATAAATCCATCATCCATGGTATTACCGATAACCTAACAACAGATATCCACTCCACGTTGAGTCTGTTCAAGTGTCAATTCATGAGGTACAGATCTACAGCTTCTGTTTGATTTTCCAAGTTTCTTAATCTGGCGATGTATGGTATCTTTTGATGGACCAAGTTCTTCTGACAGCCTACGAGTACCTTTTTGTGGATTTTCTTCCAAAACTCTGTGTGTATTCTCAATATCCCATAATTTGAGTCTTCCAGAACGTAGTAAACCTTTAGTGTTTTCTTCTCCAGTGTTGAAGCGTTGCAACCATCGTTGTGCCACACGTCCACTACTGAACACCCTCTCCTTCCACTTCACATATTTTTCGAGACGCAGCAGCAACAGCTTTATAATGTTATTTCTAGTAGTGCTTTAGAAGAACTCTAATCATGTAACTTTGTATCTTCCATTTTGTGATTGTGTATTAACAACTGACGACTGACACATTCTCGCCATATACGCAATACTAGCTATGGCATCTGTAAATAGGATTGGCGAACCAAAGAAAATAGACGCAGACCCTTATTTACTTTCTCTACTACGTATGGTAAGTAGGGAAAGTATTGCATTCCACCCAAAATGCCGATATTTCACTGGAAATACATGTTTTGAGGCCCCCTGAATCCCCCCAAAAAAACATTTTTAGAAAACGTTCCGGATGTCTATGAACAACTCAAAAACAAAAAGTCGGATCAACACTAAACTTGGTAAGCTTAGTACCTTCCAAAGATGCGACACCAAGATTTTCAAGAAAATTCTCGCTTACCAAAGTACCATTTACATGCAAGATTTTTTTTTAAACCTTTTATTTGCTAAAAATGGCCCCACCGATTTTGATTAGAATAGCATATATTAAAGATATTTGCAATATAAACAAAATTTATATCTTGAGTTTTCTTGGAATAGCCTTTAAAGTTCTCTGCATTCGAAGGAATTTTGTATAATCTTGTATAACTGGTAAACGTTAAGCGCCAGACGAAAACGCACTACACAAGAAATGCATCTCTTTAAGACACACACATTATTTCAAATAACCTTTTCTGTCACATCAGCCATTTCCGAGATGTCTAGTATTAAAGGTTCGAATTATTCAATATTAGCCATTTTTTTCACATCCTGTTCGTTTTCAGTTGTTTCTGGCGATGTTATGGAAAGAGTTTTAAGGCCAGCGTGTAGCGTCCAGTTCTTAAACATTTGACTATCGCTGTTCCCTTCGTATTATTACGAAATGTGTAATGCAGCTCTTGTCGGCAACGATTATCTGGATTAAAATGAAGTAGATAAGAAGATAAACTTTTGTAACAAAATTTGTATATGCACTAAAAATATGAATGTAACACTAGGATTGTTTTCTGGAAATGCTGTCTTTGGATTAAAGGTGCCCAAAAATGTATTTTCTGTGAAATCTCGACCTGGAATGTTTGGGTGGAATGCAATACTTCCTCTTAATTATTGTAGTAAGTGAAGAGAAGGTAAAGGTACGGACGAAACGGTGGGGCCCCCCGCAACAGGGCCAGAGCACCGCAAGTAGGCCACAAAATTCCTTTTGCACCTACCACGACGTTGGCAAAAAGGGGCAGGGGGTAATAGACCCGAAGGGTGACTAGATCCGGATGACAACGGGGCAAACCTGGATGGGGTCCCTAACGTTTCCAAATCGTACGTCGCCCGGTCACATCCACCAGCCACCGGTGCTCCGGCATTCCCCAGGGACGGGGTCCACTCGGAGGCGAGACCTGAGCAGTCCCGCACATCCACCGCCCAACCGCAAACTGCCGAAAACGGTCGCCTGGTCCTACAACCCTGAAATGTATAACAAACAGGGGGTGGATACAGGAAATGAGGAGCAGTCGTGATAGAAGATAAACCACCCCAGCGTTCAACCGGCCGACCCATGGAAACTGTGAAAACCCATGAATCAGAGTGAACGCTCGTCAGGGATCGAACCCAGGATCTCCCGAATGCGAGTCTCGCACGTTACCGCGACGCCACCTCGCTCTATAGGTGACAGAGAAAGTACAAACATCTATATTTTTAAACACAAAGTTTTGAAGTTTTGTAGCAGAATATACCATATCACATTAGGAAGAAATGGGTATATATGGACAATATTTATACTGTAATTATGGGACTAGCAACATTACTTAGAAACACTCGTGTCAAATAAATCTTGAAGATAAAACAAAACATTTACAAAGTTAAAGCAGCATATCTTACTTTTCAAAGCTTTCTACAGAAAGTCTTCTGAAATTATAAGGGCCCTATTCCCACCCGAGTGGTGGCTGAGTTTCCCAAACGAAACAAGCTACCTTGTTAACTTCCTTTTACTAGAACTTCTCGTTTGCTGAAAGAGAATACCAAAAGGATGAATACTAAACAAGTTCAACAGTGGAAGAACTCTTGCTTATTAGCATAAGGTTTTCTGCCATGAATCGCTTTGAATGGTTACGAGCTGTCTATAGAATGAGAATGTAGAAGACTGTATTCATATTGTATATTAGCTAGTTTACTTTGAATTTTCTGTAACATACTTTCGTTATAATAATTAACCTGTGCAACGCGGCACGTGTAGAGGGTGCACTCAGTTCCAACCTGCGGATGTATTTTAGAATTATTATGGGTTATCGATTATCTATTACTGTTTTAGTTTTCACATATAAATTTCTAATTACATTTATTAAGTATATTGGTACTCCTTTATTTTCTAATATTTCCCATAGTTTTTCCCTGCATACCTTGTCAAAGACTTTCTTATAATCTATAAATAGAATATGTGTTTCTAAGTTGAACTCTACGTTTTTCGATTATTTGCTTAAGAGAGAAGACGTTATGTATACAATTTCTACCTTTCCTGAAGCCTGTCAGTTCTGTTAATAATACATCTGTTATTTTTGATAACCTATTGTTAATCACTTTTGTATAAATGTTATAGGTAGAGCTCAGTAATTTAATATCTCTATTATTTTCTGGTCTTGTTCTAACACCGTTTTTAAATATTGAAATGATACTTCCTAGCTTCCATTCTTCAGGAATTGTTGCTTGTATCCAACATTTATTATAAAAATTCAGTAATCTTTTCCTAAAGTTCTCTAAAGTGTATTTTAATAGTTCTATGTTGATTTTATCAATGCCACATGCTTTATTATTTCTGCTATATTTTAAGGCATCTTCCAGTTCTTCTAATTCTAAGTTATCTATCACTGTATTAGGTTCTATTGTTGTTTCTATTTGTTGTTCTTCCGTCCATAAATCTTTATAATATAGTTCTAAATCTTGATCTTTTATGACTTTTAAATTTGCTCTGTCTTTTTCTTGCGAGTTGAGGTTCCTAATGAATTGATATGTTCACGACGAGGATCGCAGTGGTAGGCCTAGCATTATGACTGATGAACTGTCAATGCCAAACAATGACAAAATTCGTGAAAATCGTCGTTTCACGATTACAGAACTTTCGTGAACACTTTCCCCAAATTTCACGGAGTTTGGTGCATCAAATTAATGCTTTGATACTGACGCTGAACTGCATGCCGGTGTAAACCAGTGGTTAAAAGTCGCAGGCGGCATATTTCTACAGACAGGGTATTGAAAACATGTGTCACAGTATGATAAATGCCTCAGTTTGAATGGCAATTATGTAGAAAAATAGCTTAAGAGTGTACCTTTTAATTGTAGATAATAAACGTTGATATTTGCATTTTGTTAATTGTTTACTTCAAAACGTCTGTGACTTTCTGGATTACCCTCGTACCATCTTATGCAACTGGTAAACGTTGAGTAAGAGATGAAAACGTACACAAAAAATTTAGCCCTCTTTAAAACACTGAGACAGTTATGCAAGTATTATGTTCCTAAACCACTGCTTCGATTATATGCAAACTTAACAGAGTTCAAGTCGCAGCAAGTAATAAACATTAACTGGTATGTGTTGGACCCATTCTGAAACACATTCACATTTGAAGTATTCCCCAGAAAAATAATTGTTTTACAGAAAATGACGTTAGGAAGGAAATAGCACAAGGATTTAGTACACTTCCTTAGATTAAAACTACTAATGTTCCTGCAGCTAGGTAACAATAAATATATTAATGCAAAACTTTAACAGAGTTAACAAAGAAAATTGCACTTGCCATATTCTCAATAAAGACTTTTAAGTTCTGTCGTTTTTGCACCATGTTTGCGAATTTAATACAATTTCGAAATACCAGAACACGTATGGGCTCGCTCTAGCGAAATATAATTTAACCGCTCCACACTAAGAAATTGATTTTAGAAAGTTGCTTACAACCAGAATACAATGTAAATAATTATGAAAAAGCTGAAAGAGTGTATAGCCGTTCACTTCCAAGAGAGAGAGAGAGAGAGAGAGAAAGAGAGAGAGAGCGAGAGAGAGAGAGAGGGAGCGCAGAGAAATGTTTCCCAGTCGATGCTTCTCTGCTTCTCGGATCACCCTCGAGGCACACACGGAGATAGGTCACGTAGGATGACGTTGCCGCGACGATAGCGCCTTCTATCCCGGCTGACAGCGCATCCTGGTGAGAGCTGAGGAAATGTCTTCCATCCGGTTACGAGGCTTGTTACACTGGATGTAGCAGGTGCCAAAAACTATTGTTGATAAACTCCAGTTGTGTTAACTATGGGTCGTGCCTGCTAATACAGATACTCAACAACTTAGGGGGAAGGAAGAGCCATAAATGGCTCGACACGCAATTTATTTCAAATAACATTTTCGTGGTATAAGCCACGAGATATCCGTTATTATTGGTTCAAGTTGTTTAATGCTTTATCATTCTTTTGAATTCCTGTCGATTTGTGGTTGTTCCTCAAGATGTCATGGAAAGAGTATGGAATTTTAAAGCCAGCGTATAGCCTCCAGTTTTAAAATATTTGGCTATGGCCATTACCTTAGTATCTATTTAGAAATGTACAATGCAGCTTTTTTGCAAAGGCTTATCTCGATTAAAATAAAGTAGATAGAAAAATAAACTTTCGTGAGAATAATTTTTTTACTCACTAATAAACGATAGAGGTTAGAGAAATTCATGTAAATGTAACACGTCAGATTTTTAGTAGGCAATTATATTACATTAGGTGTCAATTTCACTGTGTTTTAAGTTTATTGTACTAAATTTAAGCTTTTCTTACATATTTGTAAGCTATGGAGTTCATTAGTTTTATATGTGTGACCTTTATTACAGGCTTTATACAAGGGCAAATCATAGTTTAAAATTGCAATTTTGTATATGAAACTAAGGGTATGGATTTTATTCCTTTTAGTTTTCAATCGTTGAAGAGCCTACAGGATTAAATGAATAAAAAATATCATTTATAATTATAATGTAAAAATTCTATGAAGGTTCCCTTAAGCTTCATATTAAATATAGCTGTCTTTGTTTTGCTAGTACATATCAACTTTATTGCCCTCTAAGGGATGAGAATAGTGCATTTGTTTTTAATTGTTGGCATAAATTAGATACCAAATTAGCTTTGGTTAATTATATGCTTATTAAATTACAGATCTCCTGACAGACCTTACCAACCAAATAGATACTTTACTAGAGCAGTTTTAATTAACATCCCTAATTGGAATGACACAAGATCGGAATTAACTCTTTATGTGAATGTGAAAGAGCAACAGTTTTAACAAGAACTTTTGCAATAATTATAATTTAATTTAACCTTAAGTTAAAACTCACGTCGTGAAAAGGTAGGTTTTTTATGTAAATATTCCCTGAAAACTTTGTGTGTGTTCGGGAGCGTTGCCTCCAGTCGGTTGTCTGCGCATGACGTCATTACTTTGAAGCGAATTTATCACCAGTGCCACTGGTAGAGGACTAGGGAAAAATGAGTGGAAGGGGTGGATGTCGACAATTTCGAGGTCACCTTAATGAAAAGGGACATGTATCGCACCTTTCCAGTATTTACATTTGGAACTTCTTTACTTGTATCTCGTAAACTCGCAATCTCAGCGTGTATGCTAATAGGTAACCCAAATAATTGGACGGTTTTTGTATCGTAGAGTGTCTCTGTTTTAGTAGCGCAACTTCAACGTTTTAATAAAAACAACTGAAGTAACCTTTGTAAATATTTTTAATTATTTCAGTTCGGAAGTAGCACTCAACCATGCAACTTCTGTGATCAATGGTCACTTCCATCTCGTGTGCAAAAACGCACAAGATGTCCAAGTGAAAAGCAGTACTGCACCGCAGCAGTGCATTAACTTTTTTACGAAGTCAGAAACGCATGCAGTCCAAGGTTCAATTGCGCAACTCCCCTTTGAGACAAGGGGATCGTTGAACTAATAATGACATCATTAATTTAAATGGACTGGCACTAAGGGCCGAATAAAGCTGAAGATCCGTTTATATATATTTATTTATTTGCCTATAGGTACAGGTTATACAACGTTTACGGACACCTTGTGCACTGCGACCTACACCGATCAATTGTAGCTACCACCCCACAAGAGGAAGGGATGAACTGAAGGAATAACATGAGGCTACAGGGCACAGAGACGCGCGGAAGTCCCTAATATTTCTAAACTCTAAGACCAGTCTCATTGCTGGAGCTACCTAGAGAGGGCGATGAATGATTCCTTGGCAAAGCAACCCTTGTAGTGTTCACGGAGAGTAAACTTCCGCGCCATCTGTGCGGCATCGCCATACACCACTAAACCTAGAAGCACGCTTGAAAGATGAGGAGGAAACGGAAAGAAAGGGAAATGTTGGAAAGGAAATCGTGTTAAATAAGAAAACACTCCAGCATTCGCCTACCGACAAGGAAAACCACGTAAAACCTAAGGCTATATTGGAATCGGACCCGGGACCTCCCGAATGCGATATTTTTACGTTACTTTGGAGCCAACTCGCTTGCTATACTTATCTATAGTAAGCAGGTGATATATTGCATCCCAATAAGAAAATTCGATACATGGTTCCGCTAGAAATTCCTTTTTGCGGTACCCTGAATCAAACAAAAGAGACGAAAGAGATATTTTTTAAAAAGATTCGCTCATGTTCATGTGTTCGTGTATCTATAATCAGCATAACTCAAAAGCGAAAACTCGGTTAAATACAAAACCCACTATACAAGTTCAGCATCTTTCAGGATGCGACAAGAAGATTTTCAGGAAAATTCCTCTACCCCAAACTACCCTTTCCATGCAATATTTTTCGTCATTTTTTTTTATTTTCTCAACGAAGGCTCTAACGATATTGATTAAAATAGCACAATCAATATCTTGGAATTGCTACAAATAGGAAGTGAATGACTTTTGTGTATTTGTCAAACCGTAAGAATCTTACTACCCAAAAAAGTAGATCTGGTTAAAACACACATTTATTTCAAATAAGATTATTTTGTAGGTTAAGAACTTCCGAGATATTATTTGTTGTTATTTTGAATTTTCTAATACGTACACTTGTTTCAAGCGTTAAGTCGCTATTCGTGTTTTCTCGTGTTCATGCAAAGACCAAGAAATTACAAAACGAACCATTTTTTTAAAAAAAAAACTGACTATCGCCTTCTCCTACTGTGTCCTTTTTATACTTGTAACGAAATGTGTAAATGCAATGAAAGTTTATCTCGAATATGAAGCAGATAGAATTAATTTCTATCTGCTTCTATAATCCTACGTTTATAAGCTATGTTATACTGTATCAGTTCCTGCATTTAGTTCGAGCTGCAAAGACTACAGTTTGTTTATTGTGCATCTCAAAAGTGAAAGCTTATTAAAATATATGTGTTTTATGTGAAGAGTTTTATTATTATTGTTGCTGTTCGTGTCTTATTGGTCCACTCAAATGCCTACCGAAAAATTCACGATGATTGAACAAAAAATTTTATGTATTATACATAAGTAAAAACCGAATGATGTAGATAGAAGTTTATAGGAACAATCCCCTCACCATAGACAAACTTAAGGTCAATATAAGAATAGAAATGAAAATGATGCAAGAAGAACATGAATGGAAATTTCATCCGAAGATGCCAGGAATGGTTCAATGCAGATGGACACCACTTCCAACAGAACTTATAACAACGTTACTAGTCATTATAATGAATGTTAGTATTAGGATTACGATTAGACTACGGAGGGAACACCTAGCACTTCGACCCACACAGGATCTTTTGTTCATACACCCCCGGGAGGAACGGATGAGATGAAGGAGCCGTAGGTAACGTATGGGCTGCAAGACCGGACAACGCAGGTGACAGAGACGCGCAGAGGTCCCTAAGAGTTACAGACTTGATCACCCAGCCGGAAGGCAGCTCCCCCAAGCTACCAAGAGTGGCTCACAGGCTCCTCTTCAGCGGAGACTCGAGCGGCCTCCATTTTACGGGCCGAGAAGAAGTTCCAACGCGCTAGCTATCTGTCCGCAGTCGTCCGACACACAGCCTCAGAGTCAACCTGTAACGTTAAAGAGGAAGATGAAATGAGAGAGAATGAGGGAGACAGAAATTGGGTGTATTTGCCTAGTGGCCCGGGCAAATCCCCGAAAAAACACACGGGTCAGGAAGTTCGGCAGCGGGAACCCAACCCACGACCTCCCGAATGTGGGCCACAAATGCAACCAGCTGAGGTATCCCGCTAGGTTATAGTAAGTAAGTAAATAGGCATTTTTAGAACGGAAACCCCCTCTCAGTGTAATAGAAAGTGCGCGGAGCAAGCATACGCCGATCCGAGGACCAGCAATATAAGAACGCATTATAGGAGAGTGAGTAGAAAATTGCATGTAAATGCAACACATCTGATTTTTTAGCCCATGCTTTCCAGCTTCAATTTATAGCCGGGACCTTTTGAATACCCTGTACTTTTATACTGCAAGTTATTTGCATGGCTGGATCCTATTGGAAACCCTCGGCAATGCGCTGCATGTCTATAACAGAAAGCGGTGTATATGTTTTAACTTCGGTTTAATCCAGGTAAAAACCGAAAGTTTGATGTTTGTTTGCCGTTACCAAGGGAGGAGATGAGAGTTGCAAATGCCTTTCTTTCCTCCTGTGCTGTGATGAGCAGACTCCGATTCTGTGATGGCACGGCAAATTCTCTCTCCTTTGGAGGACGACTGAAGTCCCCAGCAGTTGCGCATCTCTTGAATTGCATGTGTATTGTTACAGACAAGCATTTCAATTCGCATCGGACCCTGCTAGAGGAATTCCTGCATCCAAATCCTCTCTCCCTCTCTCTCTCTCTTCGCTGTTCCCTAACTATCGGCGTGTTTAGCCTTCCCACTACACCACCATACCTTTTCAACAATCCCCTTACACCCACATCCCTCGCCCGCTTTCTGTGGATGTTGCACAAACTAAAATTTCGAGAGCTCTACGCTCTCCTAACAATGTCTTCCCCCATCCTCCGATTCAGCCGTAGTGGAGCCACAGTTTTTAAGAACGTATCCGATGAGGAAACAAGAGGTTAGGATCAAGTTTGGTACAATGCTATGTGGGCTTCTGTATCAGCGAGCTTCAACCTTTTCAAATACTCTACCCTCCGCAGCATATACACACAGCTGCGAAGCAAACTTACCCTTCGAGTTTTACGAAAGTAAAACAAAAAAGAAATGGAGAATAGAAATACAAGAGAAACCGCAGAGTTGTCAAAAGTTCTTTCTCTAACTGTTCGCCGTCTTGCACGACAAAAACATTTCGCAACACATAAAGTACAAGTTCAGTTTTTCTAAAGAGAAATAGGTAATAAACAAGAAAATAAAATGATGGAACATTTCTCATATCTTTGTAGTCTGTTCTCTCCAAGTACAAATCTTCAGATGTAAGCGTTTGGATGAAAACAGCTGTTTGTTCCTACAGAGAAACGGAAAGGAACTTTTGTTCGTGAGGTATGTATATACTTTTACCCAAAACAATCAGCTTGTATTTCCCTGGTTATTTTCCCATCTTAGCTGTATGCGTGAAAAGGAATACCATAACATTAAATGTGTGGAAACGCATTAGGGAAAAACCTGATGTGTTATATTTACACCACCTTCTCTACCCTGTGTAATTAATTGATGGATATAAAACTTTAAAAAATTATTTTTCTGTCTACTTCATTTTAATTGACATAAACCGTTGTAAAAATAGCTACATAGCACATTTCATTATAAATGCAAAGGAAATAGCGATAATAAAATGTTTCAGGACTGGACATTAAAGTCCTTCCGTGCAGTCGCAAGAAACAACTGAATGTCGAAAGAGCTTGTAAAAGAGGACAAAGCGTTGAACAACTCGAACCATTAATGACAGATATTCGGAAATGGCTTATGCCACAAAAACTTATTTGAAATATACTGTGTTTTAAAGAGACCGACATTTTTTTGTTTAGTGCATTTTCATCTACGCTGAACGTTTACCAGTTATACAAGATTCTACAGCATCCCTTCCGAATGAAAAGGAGTTTACAGGCGATTCAAAGGAATTCAAGATATAAATATAATGTATATGTCTTTAATATATGATATTTTAATCAAAATGTTGGTCATTTTTTGAAATTAGAACATTTCAAAAAATTCACCATCTGAACAATAGTTGGTCTGGGAGAAGTTTTAATTTTTTATATCTTTGTTTCGTATCTTTGGAAGATGCTGATTTTAAATACCAAGTTTGGTATTTATCCGACTAACAGACACACACATACGCGGATCTTTTTCCAAAAAATGCTCCTTCTTGGTTCAGGAGGCCTCAAAACATGTATTTCCAGTGAAATCTCGGTATTGAAATGCTGGGTGGACTCATAAAATACCTCCAAAACGTATTATAATTAGAAGAGAAAGCAAAACAATCCAATGTGTGATATTCACATGACTTTCTCTACCCTCTATCGCCTACTAGTAGAGATACAACTTATTCTTGTGAGTTTATTCTTCTATCTACTTCATTTTAATGGAAATAAACCTTTGCAGAAGTAGTAGTAGTAGTAGTAGTAGTAGTAGTAGTAGTAGTAGTAGTAGTAGTAGTAGTAGTAGTAGTAGTAGTAGTGGTGGTGGTATTTATTAAGTACTTAGTATTACATTAATTGCATAACACAGTCGCGTGGGTCATAAGACCGTACATGCTCTCTAGAAAAATACCTGGTCTGTATACGTGACTTACAGAATCGACCAGAAAACAACTATTTTTATAATCACCACATACACATATAAAATTCAAAAATACTCTAAATCACACACGCAAACACACACACTCACAAGTGCTCAAGATCCACATATATTTAAAGAAAATTTACATAAACACCCTATCTCTTAGTACACGAACTTCCATTAAGTATGTGCCCAAGCTTGGCGCTACATTACGTATTTCTTTATAAATGCAAAGGTAACAAAGCTTTGATCAAATTAATACGTTAATAATATTTATTTATGAATTGGTAATGCCACAAAAAAGCTATTTGAAACAAACTGTGTTTTAAAGAGATCTGCATTCTTTGTATAGTACGTTTTCGAATATTGTTAACGCTTACAGTTTCACAATATTGTACAAAATCCCTTCCGAATGAAGAGGAATTTACAGGCTATTCCCAGAAAATTTAAGATGTGCATTTTATTTTTCATGTAAATATCTTTAATATTTTATTTTTAATTAAAATCGTTAGTGCCATTTGTTAGGAAGTCAAACATTTTGAAAAATTTTCCATATAAGGAATAATTTGTGGTGGAGCACTTTTCTTGAAGAGCTTCGGGTCGCATCTTTGTAAGCTACTAAACCTAGATACTAAGTTTGGTATTTATATATAACTTTTCGTTCTTGAGTTATGCTGTTCACAGACACACACACACAGACACACACACACACGGACGTTATTACAAAAAGGCTTCGTTTGGATTTAGGGGTCTCAAAACAAGAATTTCCGGGAAATTCGACATCAAATTCTTGGGTGGAGTGCAAAATCTTCTCTGCCTCCATCTCTTTTCCTGATAGAGAAAGTAAACGTGTTGTTTTTGGATTCAGGGTAGGTAGAGAAGGTATTGCATTCCAACAAAAATTTCGATTTCGAGTTTTCACTGAAATTTCATGTTATGAAACACCCTGAGTTCAAAAAAAACATTTTTAGGAAAATGTTCATGTGTGTGTGCGTGAGTGCGTGCGTGTGTGTGTGCATAACTCAAAATCTAAAATTCGGACAAATACCAAACTTGGTATTTAGGTTTGTAACTCACAAAGATGCAACACGAAGATTATCAAGAAAATCCCCCATCCCAACATCCCTTTACATGGGACATTTCTCGAAATGTTTATTTTGTGAAGAATGGCTCTAACGATTTTGATTAAAATACCTAAGGATATTTACATGACAAATAATGTCCTGTGAAGTCCTCTTCATTCAGAAGAAAGTTTGCACAATCTTGTGTAACTTGTAAACGTTCAGCGACAGACGAAAGCGTAGTACACAAAAATGCAGATATCTTTAAAATACACAATTTATTTAATATAAATTTTATATGGCATAAGCCATTTCCGAGATATCGTTATTAATGGTTCGATTTGTTCAATACCTTGTCATTCTTTTAAGTCCTGTCAACACTCAGTTATTTTTCGTGATGTAATGAAAACTGTATGGAAATTTAAGGCCAAAGTTATAGCTCCAGTTCTTATACATTTGACTAACACTAATCCATTTTGTATCTAAAACGAAATGTGTAATGTAGCTATTTCCAGAATTGCTTGCTTCCAATAAAATGATGTATATAGGAAATTAATTTTCATATAAATAATTTTTATTCCACCAATAAGCCACAGAGAATATAGAAATTCATGTGAATGTGACACACCACATTTGAAGCAGAATGTTTGATGCCGTGATGGATGCGACAAGTTGGTACACGAATGTAGTTGTCACCTTTTCTCGTTGTCTCTAATATTTGCTGTTGATTCTGCTGCCGGCTGCTCCAGTGGTACAGCCTAAGTGTACCTTTCCTCAGGGTATGCGTGGATGTATTGTGAAGGACAACACCAGCTTAAATTGGTTGAAAAATTTATTGTGAACTAATATTTGAGTTCTTGAATTATGTTGCCGACCGTTTGAAATGAAGAAATAATCTGACTCTGAATTGTAGCGTTCGAATTTATGACATTTCAATTGTTATACCTGCTAAGTTCAGCAGCATCAAGCTACGGTTGGAAAGAACTGTTTCCGCAATAAAACAAATCCAGAGCATAATCTGCCGTGAGTTGCTAAAGTGTTTACCGACAAGATCCCTCGCGATAGCCGCTACTCACACTAGCGCGTCACTGGGCGTTTAAAATATTACACGAGTGGTAAGTACCATGTTCGGTACCAGAGAGAGAGAGTAACTAATGTGTGCACAACTGTATGCACGAACGTCAATACCTACCATAACGGTACCAGAGAGAGAGAGAGAGTAACTTTCTGAATTAGATGTATATCACTTAAGCCACGGCTACATTTTAGAATTACGCCCAGCAGCATTACGGCCAGGCCAATATTTAAAATCTTCTTTATGCACGTCTCTTAACTATTGCTATAGAACCTATCTAAAATTCTCAGAATTTTAATGCCTTTCTCTTTTCCATAATTTTTGCCTACATGACTGAAAAATACTGAGCTGATAACCTAAGTAAATTCCCGGAGTCTTTAAGCTAATGCATTCGCTACTTCGGCTGTTGCTAATCACTGGTTAATATGACACGCTAATGACCTGCTTCTCGAACAAATCCCACAACTCAAGCTTGTTAATTATACATTGATTTAATATACGGAAATTACTCATTGCAATTATTTCTCTATCTTACTATCATTTCGTTATTTAATTGTTTATATCTCCCGTAAATAATTACGGTATCACATTTTCTTCATGGTTTTCACTGATCGATGCAGAAATGTATTATATTTTATGTGATTATCGTTTGTTAAGCACCTTGTAGTTTTGACTTGAAATATACCTTCTGCTTTCCCTTCCACATATATAAGGTGTTAAAAGAGTTGTGATAAAGTTAATTATATCGTTTCGCAAAGTCGCTGCGAGGTTGGCATTAAGGAAAACAACATCAAAAGATGTTGGTGAAGAAGTGACAGTTCACAGAAGTTTTAAAATGTGACTTTTCCAGTACACCAAGTCATTTAAAGTCATAATGTTGCGTCGGTAAAGGAAAACTTATGCCCTAATCGAGTTGAAAGCTTGCGAGAGACGAGAGGAAGATCTGCACCTGCGTCTCCAGCCATCACAGTATTAACACTCAATGTTGCGGGCGAAGACAAGTTGCTGAACATCGCGTCAAGTGATAACAAACATTGTAAAATATTCTAAAAAGATTAAAAAAATCTTATGTATTGTTTTCGCATGACCTTCTCTACTCTTTATCGTTTAATAACGTGTATACAAATTATTCTTATGAAGTTTGTTTTTCTATCTACTTCATTTTATCTAGACAAATCTCTCCGGAAACAGCTACAGTACACATCTTTTAGATACAAAGTGAATAGAGATAGACAAATGTTTTAGAACCGGACGTTATATGACTGCCTTAAAGTTCCATATTCTTTCCATGCAATCACCAGAAACAGTTGAAAAAAGAAGAAACTGGAAAATAATTACTTGAACAATGCAAACCATTAATAACGGATATCTCGGAAATGACTTTTGCCACAAAAAAGTTATTTGTAATAAATTGTGTGTTTTAAAGAGATTTTAATTTATTTCTGTAGTACGTTTTTGTCGATCGCTCAACGCTCACCGGTTGTACAAGATAATATATAAAATCCTTCAGAATGAACAGCTGAAATAATATCGACGTAGACATACTCAGACGTGTATCTGAAAACATGGCGAAAAGGGCAAAATGTGTTTCCAGTTTCCAGGAGGAGGGGGGACACTTCCAGCACATCTTGTAATGATTAAATAACTAAATGAACGTATCCAAGTGTAAATGAATGGTTGTCTCTGGGAGAAATAACAATAATGACTAGACCTAATTAAAAGGTGGGACATCCACTGAAACACCCTGAATGAAACGTAGCTATAAATATCCCGAAGCAATGATAAAAACTCTTTTTACATGTGCACGCGTATGGGTATATTTATGGACTTAAATACATATAGGATGTTCAACATTTTCTCAAATAAGCTCTTAGGTCTTGTACAGTATGCAGAGTCTTAAAATGGTACATATTGCCACAAATGTAACATTTCGATTCTACAGGTACGGCAATTTCAAACGTTTGCTTCTACTGGGGGATTCTTGGAAGATATACGAGGGGTATTTTACAAGCAAGGTCTATGTTGTAATAAAGTACGAATCACTAAATATTTTTCGACAGTTAGCTTTTTACCTAAGTACTCAAAGCTTGCACTGTTTTACTTTCTCCACTATGTATAGTAACTAGGGGAAGTATTGTATTCCACCCAAAAATTCGATACCAAGATTTCACCGGAAATATATGTTTTGAGACCTCCTAAATCCAAAAAAATCATTTTTGAAAACATGTCCGTGTGTGTGTGTGTGTCTGTGAACAGCAGAAACGAACAGTCGGATAAATACCAAACTTGGTATTTAGAATCAGTATCTTCCAGAGATGCGACACGAAGGTTTTCAAGCAAATCCCCCCACCCCAGATTACCCCATACATGGAACATTTTTCGAAAATTTTAATTTTCTCAAAAATGGCTCTAACGATTTTGATTAAAATGTCATATGTTTAAGATATTTTCATGACAAATTAAATGTATATCTCGAATTTTCTGGGAATGTCTCCAAAAGTATTCTTCATTGTGAACGACTTTTGCGTAACTGGTAAACCATAAGAGAAAGACAAAATTTTACTAACAAAAAATGTAGATTGCGTTATAATACACAATTCATGTCAAAAACATTTTTTTTTGAGTGAACCATTTTCGAGATATTGCTTGTTATTCCCTTAAATTTTCCAATACTTATACTTTTTCTTAATTGGAAATCCGTTATTCATGTTTTTGTCCTGATAATACAAAGAGAATGGAATACTACACATAGCAGCCAGTTCTTAAAATATTTGACTATCGCTTAAAGCCTACCAATTCCCCTTGCATCTACAAGAAAATCAGCAATAAGATTAACAGTTCGATATCTCGATTAACATGAAGCATATGGAGAATAAGCTTTTGTAGAAATAGTTTGTACAAGAGTAGAGAAAGTCATGTGAGTGTAATACATCAGATTTTTCTACTACTTATCAATGTTTTTCGGATGTTTGTCTTAGCGTAACATAAGCTTTTTAGAACCTCGCCGCAGACTTCCGCCACATTTAGGAAACGCGTAGCTGTTCCTGGAGTTAAATCTTTCTGTATTGCAAATAAGCTGTGAGTATCTCTTAAGCAACACGTGCGGCACATGCACCAAAGCTTCTTGAAGGACATAAATAACGAGTCGTCAGCTCTGGCTAACATCACATTAAGATGTTTCCTTTCAGCGCTACTCTGTGATAAAAGATCTGACTTCTGGACTACTAGTTTCAATCTCCATCCCCTGAAATCAACGATATCAATAACGTAGTTTCATCCACCATGGAATCTTAGACAGAAAAATTGCATATTAGAAACTGTATTGTTGTTTTGTGAATTGTCGGCGAACTTCTAATAGAAGCAGCCACTAAAATTTATTCTACACCAGAATGAGAATTTAATTGGTTGTAAAAAAGGTGTGGAAAGAAAACTTAAGGATATACACAGATGAAATTGTTCATTTCCATAATTATGTATATATTTTCTTCAAACTTATACCATGCATTATAATGCAAGGAACGGTGTGCATATTAAATGTCATTGTAATATCTTCAGTTGTTTTGAAGTTATCAATTATTTAAACAATTATTTAGCCATATACAAGAAACGCTTCACACATGAACAATTAAGAATGTTATTAATGTTAATATTTATTCCGAAACAGGCAATCACTATAGAAAAATACTTTAGTATAGATTTTTGTTACTCATTTGGTCTGTTAGAAAAATTATTAACTTTGTAAAAGCAATTTTGGGTAATTTTAGAATGCTAATCGAATCAAATAATTAATATGCTTATAAATATCAGCAATTCAGAAAAATCACTTTCAAAAATATTCAATTTGTACTTTTTTAATTTTTCCCTAAAATTCTGAAACAAATTGAGTCAAAATTGCATTGTGTGCAACATTTTGGATCTCCAAAAATGCAGAAAAAACAGAAAGCAAGAAAATCAGGTTTAAAATTTTAAAAGAGTTGCTTGTTTACGTCTACAGGCACCTTTAAAAAGTCATGTGACACCACTTCTACAGATCACTGACAAATAATAAATACAGATAGTAAAACTAGAAGTTGCAAAAAAATCTATTATTAAATGAATTTTAGGCAATATGAATCTATGTGTACCCTTAAGTTATACAGAATGGAATAAAAATTAGTTAACTAAAATATTCTGTAGTTTTTATTTTATTGCATAACGGACCCTATCCCTCGTATTGTTTGTCATGTTGAACAAATAATATGGTTTCAGCAAGACGGTGTGCCACATCACTTTATTCTTAGTGCTAGATCAGGACAATTCGGATAAATTTAGATAGGATGAAGGGGCCCGATTTTGTGGCCTCTTCAATTACAGCATTTGACTCCACCTGGCTTGACCATATGGGGTCGCATGTGTAGACACCCGGGGTATGATATTTCGCGCTTAAAATCTTGATGTACAACTTCTGAATTCCAGAGTTTACTTTGAGTTGAATGCTGGACTCCAGAATATACTGTGGTTGTCATCATGGCCACTACAGCAGCTTGTGTTACAATTTAGATTCCAGTATGATGCTGTACTCGAATATTACTACGGCTCACTATTCCAACTATATATTTTCCTTACTACTGGGTGCTTTTCGCTTTCTCTATTACTTATCTATAGTAAGTGAAGAAAGTACTGGATTCACCGAAGAACTCCATTCCGAGATTTCATCGGAAGTACAAGTTCAGAAGTTCACAAACCCCCCCCCCCAAAAGGCATTTTTAAAAAAGGTAAGCGTAAGTGTGGGTAAGAGAGAGAAAGAGCGAATGAAACCTCCCATAGGCTACTCCCAGATAATTCAAGATATACATTTTTTTTTTAATTTTCATGTGCGCCTAAATTATAGTTTAAAATCTTTAAAGGATTTTGATAAAATTAACAATTTTAAAAAAATGCTTCCAAGAAAATGTTCCATTGTTTGGGTGGAGGATTTTCGGAAAATCTTCGTGTCGCGTGTTTGGGGGATAACTGACAATTAGTGCATTTGTCACAGTTTTCGTTTTTTGGCTTTTTCTATTTCTTTTTATTCAGGGGCATCAAAACATATATTTCCGCTGAAATCTCGATAACGAATTTTCGAATGGAATGCAATACGTCCTCTACCTACTAGGTATATGGTAGAGAAAGTAATACACATAAGAATAGAAAGAAGACATAGACAGAATGCAACCGAGCGGGATGACTCAGGCGGTAACGTCTGTAGTCCGCATTCGGGAGGTCGTGGACTCATTTCCGTGACCGACCTTACTGATCCGTGGTTTTTTCGGGGTTTCCTCGGGTCGCTAGGGGAATGCTGGGAAGGATCATTAAATTTCCCGAATTTCCTGCCCCTCTATTCTCATTTCACTTCACCTTAAATCCGCTTTGTCTCTTTCAGGGTTGTACGTGTCGGGAGGTTTCGGCGTGTGCATGGCAGGGGAAAATAATGTTCTGTGGAAATCTTGTCCCACAGAATGGGAGTGGTTTCGGGTTCCAGGACCCCTGGGGAGGTGCAGTAACGAGGGAAACTGGCTGCACAAGTGCCGATCGGGGTAGTTTGAATCTCTAAATGGTAGGGACCCTGCCCTTTGCCTGTCGTGCTACCTGCTCCGCCGCCCTTGTCTCCGCTCACCTGATCCCATCTCTCCCGGGTCGCCCTGTCCATGCCATAGGTACAATAGATCTATGTAGATCAAATCCTTCTCCGCGTTGAAACCTAATCCCAGACAAAATGTGCGATGCCAAGCTCGTCATTTGTAGGTACCAGATAAAATCAATAGGAGAGGGAGGATAAAAACATCGGAATACCAGCAAAGAGGTGGCAAAATCTAGGAACTAGCAGCAGTAGTAGTGATCCAAAACTCAATACTGTAAGTCAAGGATGACGAAAACGCCTTCCTTTCGAGAGTCATGAAATATGCAAGACGCACTTCATCACTCGGCAGCATGTGAAAGTGGCAGAAAGGGAATGGCGACTACGAGTCAAAATGACTCGCGAGTCCTGTTTTCGCCACCTCTGCTGTAGGTTATAAATCCTTAAAAAACATTATATTCTGCAAACACGGGCAGTCCTATATATTTAGCATACCTTACAGTATTTATTTATATTTGAATTTGTGGAAGCAATAAACTTTACCCCAGTAAGAACACAATATAGGTAATACCGAGGTACAACGGAGGGGGACACCTCGCGCACTGGGACCTACATATATTTATTGTGCCCACCCAGAGGGAAGGGATGAAGTGAAGAGCCTCAGGAGGCTATAGGCTACAGAGATGCTCGGCAGTCCCTAGCAATTCCTGGCTCGAATACCCGCCCCACTGCTGGAGTTGTCTATTGAGGGTACTGAACAACAAGCAGTACTGTTACCTATTTGCCTAGCGCCATCTATACGACAGCGCCATACGCCACAAAACTTAGAAGCATACCTAAAATTATGTAACGGAAATCGTGTTAGGTGAGAAACAAACCCAGCATTCGCCTACCGATCGGGGAAAACCACGAAAAACCCAAAGTCGAGTGAGTGTTCGGCGGAAATTGAACCTGGGACCTCCCGAATGCGAGTCTCTCACGTTCCCGCGGCGCCATCTTCCTCAGTAAAAACACAAAAGAATACCAAAAGCTCCAAATAGCGATCGATGTGTGAAAATCTATAAAACTTAAGTGATAGTGAATGAGGTACTCGCTGTAATGCTTGTTGTAAGAACGTTCCACTTCATCTCTCTCTCCCTGCCCTTAAAGAGACGATAAAGTGCTCCTAGAAACTGTAAGAGCGGTGATGAAGAGAAGAGCTGATGTAGATAATATATTTTAATGTACTTCTAAAAGTTGTTCAGCACCAAAGAGTTGAAACCCAACAAAAAGTGGGAAAATGTGCATAATCGATGTACGCAGTTAGACGTAAATTCCATCCTAGCGGAGAGATGTACAAGATTATTGTCAGTCAGTCTTTTACTTTCACTATCATGCACCTACCTTAGACAGATGAAACAGTGTATTCCACTCAAAAAAGTCGATGTCGAGATATCACCCGAAATACTTGTTTGAGGCTCCCCGAATAAAAGCATTTTCCATGTAAAGGATAGTTTTAGGATAGGAGGATATTCTCGAAAATCTGCATATCGCATCTTAAGAAGGTGCTGCACCTAAATATCATGATTGGTATTTATCCGACTTTTTGTTTTTTTACCGTTGAAGTATAAAAGTTTGTAATACCAGTATGCGTGTTGTGTAGTAACACGACTTTCCTATAAATTCTGCACAGCCATGTTAAAATATATAACTTATCTGATGTTAATTGTGTAGTACAGTGACTCAAATAATAATAATAATAATAATAATAATAATAATATTAATAATAATAATAATCACCTATCAGGCAGTATTTTTAACACTTAAATGATTTTAGTCAAATTATATAATAAAAAATATAATAGCTTAAAGCAATATGTATGTGTCACAATATATAAAAAGCGTATATTACAGTCATTGTATATGTTTATATTATTGTATATATGTAATAATGTTATCTGAATGTATTACGTAATTTAATAATGTACGAGTAGAGCTGTGAGAATAATAGGTTAAAAGTTGCTAACATTGAAGTAACCTTGAGGTAATAATGAGTAAGAAAGTGTAATAATTCTACTAGTCATTCTTGGAGCAACAATAATGTAATTTTTGTGACAGTTTATAAAATAGCCAATCAACAACCAGAAAAAAGCTTAAGCTAAATAAAAGTGTTCTATTGGATTAGGAATAGCCATTCAGAGACTTGAAATACAGAAATTTATAAATTTTAGGCGGTAGAAATCAAGTCAGTTGCTTGTAGACAGCGCTCATAACTGGACGCATTGGTTGTAGACAGTGTTCCTAACCGGACGCGAGATGCGTCCTCGAGAAATTTAATACGTATTCGTGTGAGACGAAAATAGTTTACGTGTTAAAAAGTGCAAGCAATTAATAAAAGAATCTCACAGCTCTCTATATCAGTGAAGTGTTATTCAAATTGTGTCAAGGATTAATAAATGTAGTGAAGTAAAAATTATAATCTGTGTAAGCCTACATTCTTCAGCCGTATCACGTCCTGTTAAGAAATTCATGTCTCTAAAAATAAAAATGACGCAGCCAAGGCAAACATAAATATATAATATTTAAAGAAACAGTCAAATTACAAAATTAATATTTTTAAACTTGCGGCAACGGCCACCGTAAAGTACATTTGGGGCGAGGGCTATCGAAAACGTTTTACCTACGTGCGGTTGCAACTACTTCAAGTTCGGCTCCCAAACAGTTGAACTCCTACTTCAAATTGGCTTTCCATACGCGAAGCAACAACCTACATCAAATTGGTGCCCAACGTGGGGCAGAAAGAACGTTTCTCAAATTGGCGCCCAGCGTGGGGCAAATAACAATACTACAATAATACAACTTCTCCTTCAAAGAACCTACTTCAAATTGACGCCCAAAAAGTGGAGCAGAAACAACGTTTATCACCTACAAGCCAAGATCCTTAAGTTGTGGACTCATGAACTCCCCTGACTGTTTCTTCCAGGTTTTCCTCAGTGCTCATAACTGGCAAATGCGGAGGAGGTACCCTCAGTTTAGGCCACGAACGTTTCCTTAGTAATTTTCCTTTTCTAATTATGATTTCATTTCATGTATCATCAGTATCCATCACCTGTGGTGCCACCTGCAATAAGAATGGACATTAAACACCAAAGTAATAATAATAATAATAATAATAATAATAATAATAATTGATTCAAGAATTTGACCCGAAATCGGTTTGCATAAAGACACAGAATAACATATAAAACTTCTTAAGAGAAAAAACACATTAAAATAGGTTCATCAAGCAGAAGATGAAAGCTATAAAATAGTTGTCCTTTTTTAAATAAGTTATAATTCGAATACAATTTAAATATTAAATTATATGCAGTAAATAGGAGTGAATTTAAGAACTTATAATACCATATCAATGATTTCAAAGAATGGCAGCAGAATGCTTCATAACACAGTTTACAGTCAGAATCTGTAATCGCTTATCAATTTTGTAGGAGTGTCTCCATTTAACAAAAAAAATTTGAAATGGTGCCATGTGATCCAACAAAATCAGCTCACAGACAAACCCACACACTCTGATTTTCTTTCCAAAAATTATTATTTGGGGCTCAGTGGCCCTCAAAACCTGTATTTCAGGCGAAGTCTCCGTATCGAATTTTTGGGTGGAATGCAATACCTTCTCTATCTACTATCCACATAGTGGAGAAAGTAAGACAGTATTTCCTAAATGCTTAGAAAATCCTATTTTTGGATTCAAGGAAACTCAAAACGTGTAGTTCCGGTGAAACCTTGATATCACAGCAATTTGTCCCTAACGATTCTAAGCTTCAGTACTTGTTCCTCTGGCGGGACCAGGGAGATCTAGACCCGCCAGAGGCGACTCAAGCAAGGCTGCCTGCCTGTCACCCGGCGGGGTCGAGAACACCCTTCCAAGGAACAGACATTCGCGTCATTTGTCCGACATCGTCCGAAACTGCACATACCCCCTAAGCCTGACTGAAAATCGAAATTGAAAGTTAAGTGATAGGAAATTAGTGAAAGGAAATTCGTGGTAGAAGATAAACCATCCCAGCATTCGCCTTGCCAACCAGGGTAAACAACGCAAAGACGCCCGCCCCAGGTATTGAAACCAGAACCTCGTACGTTACCGCGGAGCCATTTCACTCGGTCTTTCTACTTACTATGCACGTGGTAGAGAAAGTGAAACGGCGACTTGCAATGTTACAAAACTTCTAATTAGACCACCCCATTAATTAAATAATATTGTTTACTTTATAGTCTTTCATATTAGCTGTCGAATTTTAATTACATCAATTTTCTCAAATTTCGTGAAAACCTCAGTAAAATTAACTACGTGTTTGTGATTTCAAAGTTTATTTTCACTTTTGATGTGAATCAATCTTGTTATATGCAGCAAGGCAAGAATCTAAATTAAAATTGTTTCTGTTTCAAAATTTTAATTTTTAGATTTTTCCGAAATTTTTTTACATTAAAACTGCTGCACAAGATGTTTTCATCCATTTTTACTGAAAATATTCACTCATATTCTGAAGTCTTAAAAAATTAAAACTGTAATATAAATTCTTCGTGCCCCTACAAGGTTTAGAGTAATCATTAATTTTTGAAGTAAAAACAGATATAAACAGACAATAGAGTTTTTAAAAATTATTTTCTTACGAACTAAGACAAGGCATAAAAAGTTATACTACAATTTTGTGCGCTGTTAAGAATAAACAGCATGTTCATTTAAAATACATATCATTTTTAAAGGTTCATCGTATGAAACATTTGCATCATTATAGGGTATGCTTTTAAGGAAAACAACTCACGCACTACGACCCACGTGAGATCTATTGTGGCTACCACCCTCCAGGAGGATGGAATCAAGAGATGAAACAATATGAGGTTAAGGGCGCAGGCATATAGGCCACAGAGACGCGCAGAAGTCCCCAAAATTTCCTGGTTCGAAGACCTACTACTGAAGCTACTCTGAGAGGCAGATGAACAAAGCATCCCTCAAGTGTCCAGTTTTTCCTGGATCAAGCATCCGCGCCATCTGTCCGGCACCACCATACGCCTCGAAACCTAGAAGATAAGAAGGAAACAGAATGAAGAAAAAATTATGAAAACGAAATCGTGGTAGTTGAGAAAACATCCCAGCATTCATCTACTGACGAGAGAAACTCACGAAAAAACCTAGGTCAGAGTGGGCGGTTAACGGGAATCGAATTCGAGAACTCAATCGTTACCGTCGAGCCAACTTGCTCGGTTTTGCATAGGACAATAAAATTCGTTTTTGAAGCTCAGTAACTTGAAAAGTTAAAAAGATACCGAAACAAAATTTAAAATCGTTTAAAACGTGACACAAACGGGATAAAAAGTTCAGCCAAATTGACCGAAAACTTTAGTAAATAGAATTTTTAGTCGCGTATCCCCTTAGATGGAGTAAAACTGTATGTCCATAACACTTCCCATGATTTTAAAAACCTTATATGTTTTTCAGCCCTCCCTAGATAATAGTACAGTGCCTTCGTTTTATGCCAAGGCCGCGGACCGCGCGAATGCGTGTTCCGCACAGAGTCTATTACACTGAGGAGTTTTCCGTTCGTAACTCTCGCGTTACTAACGAGTATTGTTACATATATGTAATGAGTACCAAGTTATAAGTGTTAATAGTTATAAGTGTTGTTAAAAATGGTGTCCATCTGCGCAAAGACATTCTTGACGTCGTCGGATGAAGTTACCATTCACGCGCATAAGTTCTTCTTGCGTAATGTTCATGATTTGTGCTTTAAATTCGTCTATGGTGGGGGGATTTTTTGTACAAAGTTTTTTTTAGCGTTTAACGATCCTGTTGTTCTAAATTCATCTCATAGTTTCTCTACCCGGAACTGGATGACCAGGAAATTGCTGCTGAAATTGTCTACACACCTGTCTACATGTTTCAGTTTTCACGTATGTATCACACATAAAAGTATGCTGTTCAAGCGTGAACTTGTTGCCAGGTATTTCCGTGGACTAATAAGAGAATAGCATTCCTAAGGAAGTCACACACAACAGACGTATTGTCGAAACACTTCAGAACACGAAGACGAAGCAACGACCGAGACAGCTCACAGATGATAAAGATACCTTTGACACATCCTGCGGCGCTTCTGCGCAGTGGCTTAATACCGAGGTCACTGCCGTCTCGGCCGATACGCATATAAGACGGTTGTAGTCTTGGCATAAAGCGAAGGCACTGTATATTTTGCAACAAGACTATAATAGTATAATTAAGACGCGAGTATGTTTATGAAACGAGCGCTAGCGACTTGTATACACACTATAATTTCAAAAATTTTAATTTTTATTAAAAGCCATTATCTTGTTAATTGTGTGTAATTAAATACGTACGAGTTGATAGCAAGACGTAGTGTATTCGGTAGTATTGCAGCAGATGACAGTACTGTTGATTCCAGGCAGTATTTATTGAGTTTTTGCAACGCATATTGAACAACATTGGAAAAAATAAAATGAACTCAATTAAAATTACAATGCACAGAATTTATTTTATTTTAAATACACATTTTTTATTTGTTGTTTATCTGGGGAATGCACCCCAGTGGACTGCTGCTTTGAAGGTGTTAAAAGGTATGAGAGAGGTGTGCGCGCCGTGGTGTAAGACCATAATGAATCGCTGAAGTATTATAGATGCCATTATAGTTCAGTTACGCCACATGTAATCAGAGTACTATAGTGAGGTCGACCAAAAAATGTAGTTATTCATTTCACCCGAGAACCTTCGTTGATTGAATTTGGAATGTTTTTAAAATCATCCCTTCATTTATGCAAAACCACGCAAAATGTTAAAGCTATCCGAAGTTATTATTTATGATAAGTTTATGAAATAAATAATGCTTGAAAGTGTATATCCATTCCATTTATGCAGCATCCGGAACATTGCTTGTTGATTCCGAACGTTTATTATGTTTCGCGATGAGCTTTTAAATTGTTTGCAGTTCTATAATGAGCGCCCCACAAAGCCACATATGGATCATTTGGAGAAAATAACAAGAATGGCATTATAATTATCATGGTATTGCACAGCACTCAAATTAATACATTTGCTTGTTCAGTCATACCGTGTAAATGGATTTTGTTGGTGCTAAATGGGATGCATGTTAAAGTGAGCAACACTTCATTTACACCACATCCGCTAGAATGCGCCAGATTGCAATCCAATAACTAGATATCTAGCATGAGTGCATTAGCGTTGCATTTGATCATTCTTATCAGACACTGTTAAAAAGCAATTTTATAGGGTGGTTGTCATAACTGAAGATAAACAGGTCAAACATTCGAGCTTAATTTCTGTCACAAAAGTCCACAAATGTATGATTTTCGCATTTCATCTGTTAGTCACTATTACGATTTTATGTTCACATAACTGTCCTTTGGTTGAGGTCGGAAACAGTGTTTTCAGTCCAACTATTAAATATTTGTGTAAATTATGTTGCCTCTACAAGTTGCATAATAGAGAAGGGAAGGAGAAGTTTTCACTCATAATAGGGCTAGGATTGGATTGGATTGGCTACGGAGGGGCCTCGGCACTGATCCAATAGGGGATATTATTCCTACGTCCCACAAGAGGGCGTCCCCAGGAGGAAGTATGAGGAGAGAGGAGACACCGGGCGGAGTGACGGCACAGGAATGGAAGGGTCCCAAAGATAAACATTTAAAGGATCCCTAAGCATAACCCCAAAACGAAGTGTTTGGTGGATATCAAACTTGGTATTTAATACGAAGCTTTGCAAGAAAATCCTTCCACTCCAAACTGTCCTTCACAAGAAAGATTGGCCTCTGAAAAATGGCCCTGACAGTTTTTAGTAAAATACAGCATGTTTAAGATATTTATGACACACAAAGGATATAACTTGAGTTTTCTGGAAAAAACCTGTGAACTTCTCTTTACTCGGAAGGAAAACAGATTAATTTTAATAACTAGTAAACGATAAGAGACAAAATCGTATTATACCAAAATGTACAATCCTTAAAAATACACAAAGTATTTCAATCAATAAGATTGTTTGTAACATGCCATTTCCGAGATATCGGCTACTAGTGTTTTGAAATTTTCGACACTCTTTTAATTTTGTTTAAAGTGCTGCTGCTATTCAGTTGTTTCTCGCGATGTTATAGAAGGAGTACGGCATTTTGAGCCAGCATATACAGACATATCGATTCTTCTTTCTGTATTTCGTTGTAAGCTTTTGTAGGAATAGTTTGTAGTAGTTATATAAAAAAAATCTGATGTGTTACACGCACATGACTTTCTCTACTCTCATACAAACTATTTTTACAAATGCTTATTCTCCATATGCTTCATGTTAATCGAGATATCGAGATGACAATCTTATTGCTAATTTTCTTGTAGATGCAAGGGGAATATGGTAGGTTATAAGCGATAGTCAAATCTTTTAAGAGCTGGTTGCTATGTAGCGCATTCCATTCTCTTTGCATGTCCAGGACATAAAAAAAATTAATAACGAATTTGAGAAAAAGTATAAGTATTGGAAAATTTAAGGGAATAACAAGCAATATCTCGAAAATGGTTCACCCAACAAAAAATATATATATGACATCAATTGTCTATTTTAACGCGATCTACATGTTTTGTGTAGTAACATTTTGTCTATCTTTTATGGTTTACCACTTATGCAAAAGTCGTTCACAATGAATACTTTTGGAGAAATTCCCAGAAAATTCGAGATATACATTTCATTTGTCATAAAAATATCTTAAACATATGATATTTTAATTAAAAACGTTAGAGCCATTTTTGAGAAAATTAAAATTTTCGAAAAATGTTCCATGTAAAGGGTAATCTGGGTTGGGGTATTTTCTTGAAAACCTTCGTGTCGCATCTCTGGAAGATACTGAACCTAAATACCAAGTTTGGTGTTTATCCGACTGTTCGTTTCTGAGTTATGCTGTTCACAGACACATAGACAGACACACAGACACACACACACGGACATGTTTCTAAAAAAAAAATTTTGGATTCAGGGGGTCTCAAAACATGTATATCGGTAAAATCTCAGTATCTAATTTTTGGGTGGAATACAATACTTCCCCTACTTACTATACGTAGTAGAGAAAGTAATAAATTAGTAGGTAGAGAAAGTCATATAAATTGTCGCATCAGATTTATTTTATTGCATATTATCGCAGGTCTTCCTATATTTCTTCCGTCGATCGTTTGGTGATTGTTACTTAACCTTTAGAAATAAAATCTTAACCATCCTTTGTATATTGTACTATCTTCATCCATTTCAGTATTGGTTTGATTTTCAGCAATAAGTAGCTATTAAATTAATACAGGGATGTTATTCTGGTTATGGGCCGTAGGATAGAATTCAATTAAACGAAACTGAATTCTTAGCGTCCCATTCTACACTGGGCGTAAAAGGCCGAAAACTTTGCTCATAGGCCTCTTTATCAGGCTTGAGGTTCTTTATGTGCCGTAAATCGACGACACGAGACCTCCGGCTTTACTTCCCTTCCGAAGGAAGCCATGTTAAGGATTTTTACGCCCGAAAAAGTCCATCGCTCTCCGCCGGGTTTGAACCTGCGACCTCGGGAACTATAGCATAGGAGATAGGACACGCGTTGGGAGACTGAGGCATCGACGGCGGGGAAAGAGAGACAGCATCTCTCTGTACCAGTAATGGTTTTTACTTAAAGCATAGAATGATATTTTAAAACATCTAATGTGTTACACTCACATGACTTTCTCTACTCTTGTACAAACAATTTTTACAAACGCTTATTCTCCATCTATCTCATGGTAATCTAGATATCGAAATGTTAATCTTATTGCTAATTTTCTTGTAGGTGCAAGGGGAATATGGTAGGCTTTAAGCGATAGTCAAATCTTTTAAGAGCTGGTTGCTATGTGGAGCATTCCATTGTTTTTGCATGTCCAGGTCATAAAAAACCGAATAACAAATTTCCATTTGAGTTAAAGTATTAAGTATTGGAAAATTAAAAAAAAAATAGCAAGCAATATCTCGGAAATGGTTTACTGGACAAAAAAAATGTATATAACATACATTGTGTGTTTTAACGAGAGCTACATTTTCTTTATAGGAAAATTTTGTCTGTCTCTTTAAGGTTTATCATTTATGCAAAATCCATTTAGAATGAAAAACGTTTGAGGATATTCCCAGAAAATTTAGGATCTACGTTTTATTTGTCATTAAAATACCTTAAATATATATTTTAATCAAAATCGTTAGTCATTTTTGAGAAAATAAATATTTTTGAAGCATATTTCACATAAAGGGTATTCTGGGGTGGGAGAGTATTTTGTGTGTCGCATCTTTGAAAGATATTGAACCTAAATACCAAGTTTTTATTTATACGACTTTTCATTTTAGAGTTATGCTGTTCACAGATACACACATTGGCATTTTTCAAATGCTAGTTTTGGATTCCGATGAAATTTTGGTAACTAAGTTTTGGACGGAACGCAATACTTCCCCTAATTACTAAACGTAGTAGAGAAGGTAAAAAAACATTAAAGTATATTGAAACTGATAATAATCACACTGCTTATGAATAACTTAGATTGTGGAGGAGATGTTTGAGGGCAGAATTATTAGCACTGTGTTGTGGCCTCTTGTAGTTCCCTACCTGTGAGTTTTATTTATGGGGAAACCTAAAAAACAAGATGTACCTATAAGAATATCCTGCTTAGAACAGAAGATTTTTGAGAGGATGCCTAGGAGTCGCAAAAGGAGATAGATTATACAATATATATGAATTAAATGATAAAATAGCTGATTATAGACAGACATTGGAAGAACACGTTAATAGAATGGGTAATGAAAGAATGCCAAAGAAGATTTTAAAGTACAAGCCGAGAGGGAAAAGAGGAGTTGGAAGACCCAAGAGAATATGGTCGGACCAATGAGATGCAACAGATCGTGAGGTCTAATCCTGAACAAGAGAAATAGAAGATATAAAACAAATTATCACAAGAGTAATTCCCAGAATTAAATCCACTGGATGTTGAAGGGAATTTTACACGTAGATATGGGAAATGTGTTACTGTTGAGAATATTTTCAAGTTAAACACAAGTTAAATGACTGCCTCAGTGGTCTGATGGTTAGCATGCTAGCATCCAAAACCAGTGGTCCCGGGTTCGATACCGAGCTAGAGGATGGGAATTTTTCTTTAGGTAGGATAATTGGCCGTCCTCCCTAGAGTCCGGAGGTATGAGTCAGAGTATAAATGTATGTGTGAGTTTAATGTTTATCACGAAAAACAAACGTAAAGATATACAATAGTAAACGAGTGAACATCGTTGCCGATGAGCAATTTTTCCAAAGGCAAAGCCGCCGATATGGCCTTAGATGTTAAAGGCGGTATAGAAATGGAAGAAACAAAAAAAAAAGTCACATAGGTTAGTGGTCATCATTATTATTAGGTTTCAATATCATGTTATGCTTTTTAAACACACAAAATTAAATTGATTTTTTTTTATTTATGGACGCTCTTTAACTGCTGTGGTCCTTAGGTTCCCATTCTGTATTGGGCGAGAAAGACCGGTAATTTTGCCCAGAGGCCTCTTTATCAGGCTTAAGGTTCTTTTACGTGCCGTAAATCTACGACATGGGACCACCGGCTTTACTTCCCTTCCGAAGAAAGCCGTGCTAAGGATTTTTACGCCCGAAGAAACCCATCGCCCTCCGCCGGGTTTGAACCTGCGACCTTAGGAACTAGAGGCTAGCACGGTACCACTAGTCCATGGAGGACGACTTAAACACACGCAGTCCAATAACAGGTGCTTTAGTAGAAACTTGAGAATGAATAAGCTTATTTTTTTAAACGAAGAGCAGAATACCACCTAGTAATTAAAGTGTGTTTTTTATTTTGGCGTTTAATTTGTTTACATGCAATAAACTATTTTTTGTTATTGGAATAAGGAAGTAGTTGTAGAGAACAAACGTAGTAGAGTAGAACACGAGTATTCTTCTGTTTTACATTCTCTTTTTTTCGATGGGGGAGAAAATGATTTAATCACTAATCCCAGCCCCAATGGTAGTCGAATCTGGGAGTGTGGGACTCACCAATGAATTGGCAAACCCACTAAAAATTCCTCCACCGGAGTAAGAAAGGAGAAGGTTTGCAGCGGTACTGCCTAAAGCACCTGCGCATTCCGAGGTGACGGTGTGACTGGGCCGCAGTGCGGTCATCAGGGGAGTAAAGATTGAGTGCTAGGAGACAGACTTGCCCCCTCAGCGATGTCAAGGTGAGGATATAAGGAATTCCAGGTGATAGTGTAGGATTAATGACGCTGGGTTTTCGGTTAGAGTGATGTGGATAGGAAGAGTAGGATTCGAGGAAGTTCCTGGATTAAGGTGTAGCATTCTTGAAGGTGGTTGTAGTGTTCGTTGAGATCTTTAAAGTTTTGGCTGATGGAGCTGTTGGTGGTCATTTGCAGCTCTCGAATCCGCACAACTGAGGCTCCAAGGGCGCCTAGTTGCGTAGATTGGTCGTCGCTGCCGTCGATGTAGGGCTCGACAAGATGGCACTCGATGCGTTCCAGCTTACGCTGGGCAGACGCAAGAACCCCATCTTCCTCCTGTAGCCCGAAGATCTAGTTGGAGAGTGCACTTATCACCCTAGCTGAGGTTTGCTGCTTGCCTCCACAGCCGAAAGACGTGTGAAGGTTGCGCGACGTAGCTCATCCGGCTGAGAGCAGAGGTCCTTGATTCCTGCGTGAATTGTTGACAGGCTGCCTTGAAGTCCTTGGTGAGCTTTCGTTGCGATGCTACTGGTCGTGTGCTTGGCCCATTATTTCGGCTGTGTCGAGTCACTAGTGGTTACAGTTGGTGTTGCCTTGGGTCGTGGTTGTTGCTGTCTGCTCCGGGGATACAGGGGGCATTGCGCCTGACCTGTAAAATGTGTGTTCCTGGAGCAGATGGCGCAGAAGTGGTGGCGTTGTCGGAGGTCGTGCTGGGTGCAGGCTGCCATAATGGAGCCTAACCCATAGTCTAGGCGCAGGGGAGCAGGCCTCCGCTGAGTGCCCGAAGGCACAGTAGCGGCGGCAGGGCTCCGGACTTTCTCCTCTGGTGGCCTCACCACACAGGCTCCTCCCAAGTAGAGGCAGACCTGAGGCTATGGCCACTGCCACGTAGATAGGCCCCCAGATGCAGGCGGACCAGCAAAGTTGGGCCTCTAGCAGAAGTGATGCGTGAGGCCGGTATTGCCGAGCGCCAGTACAGACGTGCTGCTTCCAGCACAAAGTGCGATGGGAGATCCCTGGGCACACCACAGATGACGACGCTGTGGCGCCCATCCATCTGTCACTGCGCCGGCGTGGGTTGCGTCCCGGAACCCTCGGAGGTGCTGGGCAGGCGACTGGCGACGTCGGTTGGCTCTGCTTTTGTGAAGAGGCAGAGACCGCGGTGGTTGGTCGCTGGCCCGCTTCCATTGGAGAAGCCGGGCCAGCAACTGGCGGCGTATGTGTGCTCGACTTCCTATGAGGAGCCGAGACGGCGGCGGTCTACGTTGCAGAAAAGGCCACCTTTGGCCTAGAAGACCGAGAGGCCTTCTTCTACGAAGAGTTATCCAATTCCGACTGAGGAGTGGAGCTAGTAGCTGGCGGCGATGCTGTTTGGGCCGGCTCGAGAAAGAGGTCGGGGCCTGCTGCGCCGGGCTGCTCTCTCGGCAGTGGCGGCGAAGAATCGGTGATTGCCGGTGAGTCTGCGGCGCCTCCCATGGCCCATTTTCTCAATCTGTCTCGCCGGGAGCGTTTCTGAAACAGTTGGTTCTGCTGCGGCGAAGCTGACATCTCGAAGGTCCATCTCATCTAACATTCTCTACGGCAGCGCCTTGGCCGAGTGGTTAGACCACTTGCTTCTCACCAAGGCGGCCCGGGTACAATCCCAGGGATCTGCATGTGGGGTTTGTGATGGACAAAACGGTGGGTTTTTCTGGCTTCCCCGCCATGTTTCATGCTTCCCCGCCTTCCAATTCCACCGATACTCCATAATCACCTTTCCTATCTCTCATCTGAATCTATCATCCACTTCTGTGCTCTCATCCTGCGCATATAACTGATCACACACCGCGATTCTTACTCTGGCCCGTAGGCCCTCTGCCCCGTCAGGTGTCTGCCCTGGCGTTGTCGTGCCTCCTGGGGAGTGTGAGTCCTCTGTTCGAGTGGGTCTTAAGGAAGGAAGGCTCTGGCCCAGTTAGGTTGTTTCCACTCTGTAGTTATAGTATGAGACAGTAAATATGGTTATATATGCCGTATATATAATAATGTGAATTATAATGTGAAATTGTATTAATAAGAAAAATACTTGTATAAATAGAAGTTAAGGCATAAGTTTTATGTATGTGCAAGTGTAGCTGGAGCTGTGGAACCCTTGTTAAAAGCCGACAAACATATCTTTGTGTTAGAATTAGGGCCCAGGCAAAAAGGACTTGTACGGGAAGGTCATAAAAGCAGACCTTGAGTCTTTGTGAAATAGAAAATACGACAAGCGAACACAACATATGTTTGTAGAGAGGCCACATGCTTGCAAACGTAGAACAATAGCCGGGTAAGTTTTCTGGAAGGTTCCAAGCTGAACGAAGACAGACAATGAAGTTTTAAGGAAGAATATGTTTAAAATCTTTAAGGGAAGAAATGTTAGTTCTAACGTCTCCATCAGCCAGGGCGGTTGAGTATAAAGTGCTGCGATGTGAATAAGATACATGTAAGCTCTCAGAAGCAGGCGATATTATTTACTTCTTATAATGTAGTAGGAACGGTGAAACGTTATCGATTTAAAGGTCTATAGGAACGTGTGATAAATATTACAATTATTTCTAGAGCACGTATAAAATACTTGATTGCTCATCGACCGCAAGTTTGGCTTACGAACAGGGTAGGGCTCGACCGTTCTACAGCTCCAACTAACTTAAGAACTGTGTAGATTATTACTAAGACAATCAATGCGTGTGCCATTAAAGCATAGTGTTCTTCAATAACTTAATCTATTGTTAGAGTTGTTACTTTTTACCTTCCTTCCCGTATTACACCCTGCTAAGTTATACAAGCTCTACCAGAAACCCAAATAACAGCAGCCGTGGCAATAAATAAAGATAAACTTTAAGAGTAACAACTAAAACACAAGATAATTATCAGTATCACCAGAGTTCATATATTAAATCATATATTAATATATCGGACATACTGCGAGTTATGCTCGCCCTCCACGAGTATACCCCAAGTATAACAACTTAGTAAACTCTTCGGTACACAGACTGCACGAGTATTCAGGAGGAATAAATCGCTCCCACTTTTCTTGTCTTTTGCCTCTAGCGCAGTTTCGAGATGATGATGATGTTGATGAGTGATTGGTCTCCCTGTAAAAAAATTAAAATCACTGGTTCTCTTTGTAAGACTTCCATTGAAATAACTTGTGTTATGAAAATCAATCGGTCCGGGACTTTTTCCTTGAAGAGATAGATGGAGAATGAATGTAGTGAAATACTAAAAAGTGTGAGTTAACGTTTGGAAGATATCTCATTATAATACCATGTGTATGTGAAATGCTATCGCTAGTTGTATGCAAACATTTGTTTTCGCAGCAGCTGCACCTTGCTCATTGCGTGGCCTGTCACAGCAATCCACAAACACAGCATTTTTGTTGCAATGTTGGATGAATACCAATTTGGTATTTAAGTTCAACATCCTCCAAGAATTCCACGTGAAAGTTTTCAGGAAAATCTCCCCAGCCCAAACTTACCCTTACATGTAAATGTTTTCGCTATTTCTGATTTCCTCAAAAACAGCTCTAGTTTTTATTAAAATATCAGATGTTTAAGATACTTGCATAGCAAACTGTGTATATCTTACTTTTTCCGGGAAAGTCTCGTGAATTCCTCGTCATTCGGAAGGAATTTTGTATTAATTTTGTATAACTGGTTAACCTAAGAAATAGATAAAAACCACAACACTAGAAATGTATACCTCTTTAAAATATACAAATTATTTCAAATAGCTGATTAAAATACCAGATGTTTAAGACTTGCATGGCAAACTATGTATATCTTACTTTTTCCGGAAATATCTGGTGAATTCCTCTTCTTTCGGAAGGAAATTTGTGTTAATTTTGTATTACTGGTTAACCTAAAAATAGATAAAAACCACAAAAATAGACATGTATATCTCTTTAAAATATACAAATTATTTCAAACAGCTGTATTTTTCATCAGCAAAATATAACCTAGAGGTGTCATTGAAAGTCAGATTTATTAAGTTTATTATGTAAACTCCTAATCTCAATATTCAGTTGCTTAAGAAGTTACTTGTAAGAAAAGTGTTTTGTACGAAAATAATGTAAACATCCTAGGATTCTATAAACAGTCTGACTTGAATCTGCACCCAGCACCTTATGAATTGTGACTTTAGAATCCGTGAAGATATTTTTTTGCCTGGAATTTTGCCTATCTCTGTTTATTGTATTTCTAATTTAATTTTCAGTGATACCTTGTGCCTTTTACTTCAAATAATTTTTCATTTTTTCAAGGACTTCATATTTGCTTAATATTACTGCTGAAACTTGTTAAGCAACGCAGGGTAATTCCTCTGATTCAGAATGCCAGTCAAACAACGCAACACCATACAATCAACGAAGTTAGTATATGGTCAAAGTGTATAGATAATACAAGTATATACTTACATTTAAGTGAACAAGATGGCTTTGAATATGAGTATACAGGATGGAAGGGAACTTATTATATTCCTTCTAATATCCACCCCATATATAATATATATATATATATATATTATAAACAAAATATAAGAGCATTTTGTTCTGCGATCAGCCGTTTTCGAAAAAAATATTATTTTTCCAAATTAGATGGTTTATTCCACGTGAATGTATAAAGATAATAGTTTGTTACTTGTAAGATGGGTGGAATAAGCTATTGCTGACCTAGTTTTGGTAGCAACTATGTGACATATAGGATTTTTAAAAAATTAATCATTTTCCGAATACCGTTTTACAGACGTAATATGGTTGGATACAAGGCAACGTTGCTAGGACAAGGCAGGTCAGTGTGAGAGCCGGCTGCCGGGCGTAAACAAAACAGCATGCCTGTACTGTAAGGTTGGGATACTAACTGTTTTGTTCTCTACACGACCCTAAATCTAAACAAGCACGTACAGCACAAGGTTTACGGAATGCCAGCATTTTCAAATTGTGAGTGTCTTTATAACCTTTATCTACACTCATGAACCACGCGCTATACAGCAAAAATGAAACCTGTTTCCGTGCTTACCTACTTCTGGTTTTGAAAGGGAGTGACTACTAGCTACCGGTCGCTACAAGCTACACGCTGCGACGTTACCTAATATATCTCGCAGAAAATGGTCAGAGAAAAAACTGAAGGATCCAAAATAGGCTCCAAATAATGAGATCTGCAGCTGGTTTAAATTAATGTAATGATTTCCCTTCCACCCGAAATATTCGCATGAGGTGGTAGGTTTTTATTCTCATTGAGCTGAGTACATAATCGCAGTAACTGTTATACTCATAAGTATGAACTTTGAGAAAGTACTTGCTTTTAACTTATGACTCGTTCTGATCAAGTGAGGGCGTTATGTAGGAAGATCCCAAGTAAGTGTTATGCGCTTCTGATTGCTGAGCTTTGGAGCACTTTCAATAATGCATAAAAATCGACTATGGTGTACTTTCAATGCGTACCCATTCAAATGATACTGATAAATTGTGCATCCTGGACTGCAATATTAACATCTTGGAGGTAAACGTAAAACTATCACTGCAACAGTGAATATTGATCGTCAGAGAGCAACACAAATCGAAGCAACAAACATGTCCAGTTGTCTTTCATTCCTAAATGCTATCCGCACCTCTAACAGCATTACCAGAGAGTATGGAAAGAGAACGTGTAATCGGTAATCACATTGCTGCATTCCTATTTGTAGCCGACGGGGCAGCGAACTAATGGTGCAATGTTCGCTAAAGACTTCATTACAGTGGCAGTAAACACATGCAAGCTCGAATGTTTGCATAGATAAGCCCAATAGAAGCCTGCAGTGGTACACGATTAGATACAGTTAATGCTATCAAACGTTGATGGGGAAAAACTTATGCGAGCTGTAGCAAAGCTATAAATGATTTATTGCTTTTTACTTTCTTTACTGCATAGAGAGGGATATATAGAAACAGAAACGGAAAGTAGAATATACATCAAATTTATTATTTAAGGGGAGCATTTTTACTTTCTCTACTACTTATATACAATAAATAGAGGAATTATTAAAGGTAAAGTTATACGAGGTGTGATCAAAAAGTTTCCGGAATGACGTCATAAATACTACACAAAGTTTGTATTGTCTAATCTGCACTGTCACCCTTGAAGTAGTGTTCTTGGGAGTTGATACACTTATCCCAGCGCTTCTGCCACTGCTGGAAGCACCTCTGGAAGTCCTCTTCTTTCAACATGTTCGGAGCCTTCTGCGATTGGCGATGGATGACAATGTCCTCAAAACGGTGTCCTCGGAGCCGCATTTTAAGTCGCGAGAAAAGAAAAAAGTCCACTGGTGCCAAATCTTGAGAATAGGCGGGATGGGGAACAGTATTCATCCTATTTTAATCCAAAAATTGGCGAACAGAAAGGGCTTTGTTCGCGGGCGCATTGTCATGATGAAGGAACATGTCCAAATTGTCTTTCAAAGTGCTTTTAACACTTCCAAAGGAGAGTCCTAATGAGTCAGAAAGATCTCTTATTGTATGCGCTTATCATTTAAGATCATTTCCCTTACCTGTTTGATATTTTCATCTGTTTTGCTGGAACAGGGTCCCCCCGAACGATCTGCATCTTTAATGATGTCATACCACTTTTAAATTTCGAAAACCATTCAAATGCTTGAGTTTTGCCCATAACGTCCTCCCCATAAGCTGTTCTTAACATTTCATAGGTTTTTGTTGCAGTTTTACTGAGTTTAAAGCAAATTCGTTCTTTGTTCTTCGTAAGCTGACATTTTTGCTACGCGGAAAAATCGTAGCATTTGCAAAATACGTGTTTACTTCAGAGCGTCTACCTCGTCACTACATGGTCACAGGAAGTCACGTGACCTCTCGTTTTTATCGGAAACGAACGCTGCATGTACAGTCTGGGTAAGAATTAAAGAAATCAGCATTGTTGTGGAGCCATTCCAGAAACTTTTTGATCCCACCTCGTATATCACGGAGGGGCCCACAGAAATAGACAGAGCACTGCACGCAGGCCAGTCGGCCCACTGTGCGTCCAACGTGACCCCTGGGAGGAAGTGATGGATGAGGGGAGAAGCGCGAAGGGCGACCAGATTCGGATGCCGACGGGGGCAAGCATGGACGGAGTCCCTAAAGTTTCCAGATAGACACATATCCTCCGCCGCACGGTCCCTGCACACAACCAACTTCCAGGGCTCCCGGGAATGGAGCCTCGCGCTGAGGAGAGACCGCTGGCGGTACCGCAGCGACGCCAGGGAAGAATGCTTTACAGAGGCAAGCCAGCCGCAACCCGCCGAACACCATGACAGATGACAAGGAAGATGGTGGGTACAGGAAATGAGAGGAAGAAGAATCGTGGTAGAAGATGAACCACCCCAGTATTCGCCTGGCGACCCGGGGAAACCACGAAAAACCCCATGGGCCAGAATGTGCGGGGATGGATCACGGATCTCCCGCATGCGGCCACATACGTAACCGCCTGAATCATTCCGCTTGGTAGAGAAAATATTGCACTCCACCCAAAAATTTAATACCGAGATCTCATCGAAAAACACGCTTTGAGACTGTGTTAAACATTTCGTTTCGTTTGGGTGGATGCAGTACTTCCCCTACTTACTATACATAGTAGAGAAAGTAAAACATGTAGATGTCAAAGAACACAGTAATATGGCCTTTTTCTATTTAGGGGGGATTTTTAAATACTTACACTTGTTTTAAGTAGTAAGTCGTTATTCCATTCTTCTTTTTCTTATAGTCATGCAGAATTTTAAATTTATCATCACATAGCGATCCACTGTTTAAGACACTGACTATCGCTTTAGCGTGTTGCTTCCTCATACCTATAACGAATTTGTAAAGGAAAAATGAAGGTTTATCTCGATTAAAAAGAAGTAGAGAGAAGAATTAAGTTTTGTATGAATAGTTTTTAGAAGAGTGAGTAGAGAAAGTCATGCGAATGCAACACATCACATTTTATGTCATTTCACTCGTTTGTTCAACCGACAGACTTTGAGTAGTTAACAATGTAATGTTGACAGATTTGTTGTCAGATTGAGTTCATATAGATTTTCTGTGAAGTGAAAATTTTGCTATTTTGTGAAATCCTGCAATCTTATTTTGGAAACTTATGAAGTTATGACTGTAAGCATGGAACGGAGGGAATATCTCGCATCTCCACCTAACGCGGATCGTTTGTGCCTGCCACCCCCAGGAGGTTGAGGTAAAGGAACCGCAGGAGACTATAGGTCGCATGCAGAAACATGTAGAGGTCCCTAACTATTCCAACTTGTTTGTGTTGCGTCTGAGCACGAGCTGTGAATAGACTGTTCCAACCTATTGGTAAACACTGCGCTCCATACTCCAGTACCAGTGAACCTCGCGGCGAACTGAGACAATGTGCCGTCCCTGCTTATGTGGGTTTCAAAGATACATTACGGTAAATGAATATTTCTCTCTAGAACTATCTGTGGTGCAGCGATTTAAAAGCTGAAAGATCAAAAATATTGAAATGTGCTGTAGTATAAAACGGACACACTTCCATAATTTATATTTTCATACTCTTGTGAGATATAGGCTTATTGTAATCTGAAATACTTTAATATTGGATTTCTTTGTGTGTTGATAAATCTGTAGTGTAGAACATGGTGATTTAAACATAAAATTCTATTTTCCCCACTGCTTTCAGTTTGGAAAACAAGTAAATTTCAACATAATGGGTAACAAAAATAAAAACAGGTAACAATGTAAAACTTTGTCGTTGAGCTGAATTAATTAATTACGCAATGTACTTCGTTAATTAGCTCACCTCATTAGACCTAAGCCCACTCTGTTACGAACCTAATTCTATTAAGAGTAATAATAAAACATTTACCTACCGTTGTTTTTAAACGAACATGAAACATTAACAACCAAACATAGCTCCCTAAAACTTTTAAGTCTATCAACCGTGAGTTTTAGTTTTTTTATTATTTCCTACTACATATAGCAGGTAGGGGAAGTACAGTATTCCACCCAAAAATTTGATACCGAGATTTCAACGGAAATAGATGTTCTGAGGTGCCCTGAATTCAAATAACTCGTTTTTGGAAACATGTTCGTGTGTGTGCTGTGAACACCATAACTCAAAAACGAGACGTCGGATGAGTACCAAACTTAGTATTTGAGCGTAGAATCTTCAAAGGATGCGACATGATGATTTTCAAGAAAATCCCCCCACTCCAGGCTACCCTTTATATGGGACATTTTTCGACAATTTTGATTCTCTCAAAAATGGCTTTAACGATTTCATTGAAATATGTGTTTAAGATATTTTCATGACAAATTACAATGCATATCTTGATTTTTCTGGGCTTGTCCCCAAAAGTTCCCTTCAATCTTCATGGTTTTCTCATAACTGGTAAACCGAAAGAGATAGACATTTTGCTACACAAAAAATGCAGATTTCGTTAAAACACATAACTGATGTCATATACATTTTTTGTCGGGTGAACCATTTTCGAGATATTCCTTGTTATCTGTTAGAAATTTGCTATACTTATACTTTCTCTCAAATGGGACTTCATTATATATATCCTGGACATGCAAAGAGAATGGAGTGCTCCACATAGCAACCAGCTCTTAAAAGATTTGACTGTCCCTTAAAGCCCACCATATTCCCTTGCACCTACAAGAAAATAAGCAATAAGTTAGTTTCTGCAAACGTTCATCTCGATTAACATGAAGCAGATGGAGAATAAGCGTTTCTAAAAATACTTTGTACGCGAGTAGAGAAAGTCATGTGACTGCAACACATCAGATTTCCTTCCCATCGCCTCCTTTAGAACCTCGGTTATTCTGCAAGTAGGAATACTGTAACGTAGGCTGTCGCATCGCATTATTTTTTGTACCGCAAATAGCTCTTAGGTCAAGAGCATGTGTTTTCGTGTGTGTATGTATGCGTTTCGTTTCTTTGTTGAAAAATATTTTTTTCTTCCATTGTAGGCATGTAGGGGAAAGGTCCCTAATTTGGACCGCCTCTTAAATTGAACCGCTCCGATATTTTCCAAACTGTTCGACAGATGGCACCATAATCCTAACAGAAGCGTAGTGTGTACAGCTATGAATGCTTGGAATTGTTGACTTTACATTCTGAGCTTTGGTTTCAGTTGTATGAAGTATTGTGTGCTTTTGGTGCTTCAGAAGTAATATTTGACTCATCTAGCTAAGCTTATACGACCAATTAGGTAAGTTTGAGATGACCTATATATATATATATTACATGCTATGAAGTGTTTATTTAGCAACAATATTGATGCATACGTTTTTTCAAGCTGCATCTCTCCTTGTCACATAGATGCTAAAGCTTCCAAAATGGCGTGGCTCGAAAATTGAGCCACTGTTTCAACCCTACATTGAACTGGTCGAATTTAGGAAACCTACTGAAGTTCTAGGATTGCTCAACTGCAAATAGTATATTGTGTGAGTAAATATCCACATAATGTGCTAAGTTAAAAATATCATGTTAAAAACAGTGAATGACATGAATATGTGAATTGCCTGAAATGGACATGATCCAGTAAATGAGTTGTAGGATATAGTTTTACCAAAAGTGTGCAAAAATTAGTGCCAAGAAGAAAGTGTTTTATTGTGAAGACTGTGCATAATTTGACTCTTTTGTATGAGTAAAAATTAGTAAAAACTATATTTGCAAATAATACCTATTCCAAAAACCAAATGATTGTCATTATATAAAAATTCAAAATGTTCAAAGAAATTGCTATTTTAGAACTCTACTTTTGTTGCTCATAGCATGTTTGTTTTGAATGTACAATAAAATATGTGTATTTTGTACTAATAAAAATAATTTTAAACTTAAAAGTATGTGGTTCATTTTAAGACACGGGTGGTTCAATTTAAGGAGCACGTTCCTAATTTGAACCCATTTACACCATCTCACTTTTTAAATGTTATTTAATTGATAATTGTATTAATTTTAAATTTTGTTAAGGACATTTATAGCGCAAGGATTTGTCACTTTAGCGCTTGTGTTTATGAAAATTTTGATTTGAAATTGTAATTATTATTTACTATTTAGACTTAAGTGGTTCAATATAGGGACTTCTCCCCTATTACGTTTTTTAATACGTGGTTAACAGTAAATAGGGGATTCCACCGAAAATATATGTTTTGCGCCCCCCTGAACCCTAAGAAAAACCCATTTTAGAAAAAGTTCGCGTGCGCGCGCGCGCGTGTGTGTGTGTGTGTGTGTGTGTGTGAGAGAGAGAGAGAGAGAGAGAGATAGAGAGAATAGCATAACCCAAAACGAAAAGTCCGATAAGTACCAAACTTCGTATTTAAATTCTGTACCTTCCAAGGATACGACTGAAGATTTTCAACAAGTCCCCCGCATCTAAAAAACTCTTTACATGGAAAAATATTCTAAAATTTTGTACTTTATAAAAATGGCTCTAACGTTTTTATTAAATACCATATCCTTAAGATAATTTCATGACACATGAAACTTATAACTTGAATTTTCTAGGATTAACCTCAGATGTCCCCTTCATTCTGAACTAATTTTGCATAACTGGTAAACCTAATAAATAGACAAGGTCTTACAACACAAATGTTAGATCTGGTTAAAGCACACCATTTTTTAAAAATTATGTTTTTGTAGAGTTAACCATTTCGGAGATATTCCTCCTTTTTGGTTTGAATCTTGAAATCTTTATGTGAGACTGCATTGGGAAGGACTTATTCGGGTTTTTCTTCTTTATTTATTTATTTCTTCCTCTCGTGACGATGCTAATAGAAGAAATTACCGCACTTAAAAACTTTGACTACCATTTAACCATTTATATTCCCCTAATCCGCGTTTACATAGAAGTACATATGCAAAAAGAAAATTCTGCAAAGGCTTAAATCGATTAACCTTAAGTAGATAAAAAAATAAGCTCTTATAATAATAGTTTGTTGAAAAATGGGTAGAGTCATGTGGATGTTAGCGCATATTTTATTTTTGTTGGTTGTGTTGTACTTGTGCACTTATCGTAATAGATAAGATTTTACAACAATCGTTATTCTAAACCACAGTGCTGCTGCATTTGCACTGAACAAAGAACAGTTACTTTTAAAACCCCAGCCCGTGAAATTGAAGAAACTGTATTTATTAATTAGTTTTATTTTTAACAGATATTTCTAATATATTCTATAATAAAATTCCAAATTTTCTAAACAATTTCTTAACTACCTCCTGGGGAAACAAAAAGCTTAATGTGTTGCACTCACTTGACTTTTTCTAATCTTGTATAAACTATTTTTACAAACGCTTACTCTCCATATACTTCTTGTTAATCAAGATAAACATTGGCATAAATACGTTTCTCTACGTACAGATAAGTGGTAGCGAAATTAGGATGGAAAAACAGAGTGTATTTCATAAACATTCGTTCATATTATCGCTACTTGGGTTTTGATGAAGGTAGCTGAAAAATTATAGCTTAAAAATCTTTGTGTTGCACTCACATAATCCTCTCTACTCCTGTACAAACTATTTTTACAAACGCTTATTCTCCACCTACTTCATGTTAGTCGAGATAAACATTTCCAGAAGCTTATTGCTAATTTTCTTGTAGGTGCAAGGGGAATGGTAGGCTTTAAGCGATAGTCAAATATTTTAAGTGGTTGCTATGTGGAGCATTTCATTCTCTTTGCATTCTGTGACATAAAAAACGAATATCGAATTCCCATTTGAGAAAAAATATAAGTATTGGAAAATTCAAACAAATAACAAGCAATATCCAGAAATGGGTCGCTTGATAAAAGAGTATATGACATTAATTGTGTGTTTTATCGAGATCTCATTTTTGTGTAGTAAAATTTTGTCTAGGGTTTACCAGTTATGCGAAAGTCATTCAGAATGAACAGGACTTTTGGGGACATTCCCAGAAAAAACAAGATATACACTTCATTTGTCGTGAAACTATCTTAAATATATGATATTTTAATCAATATCTTTAGAGCTATTTTTGAGAAAATTAAAATTTTCGAAAAATGTTCCATGTAAAGCGTAGTCTGGTGTGAGGGATTTTCCTGAAAATCTGTGTGTTGCATGCTTGGAAGATACTAAACTCAAATACCAACTTTGTTATTTATCCGAATTTTTTTCACAGACACGGACATGTTTCCAAAATGCCTAATTTGGATTCAGGGCACCTCAAAACATGCATTCCGGTGAATTCTCGGTATCGAATTTTTGAGTAGAATACAATACTTCCCTACTTACTCTACATAGTAGAGAAAGTAATAAAATGTTCTGCTTTGTTAAAGCTGTAAAGAAAAACCTCCTTGCGGAATAGTTTTAAAATTTTGGAGACAATTTCATTGTTTTCTTTTTCAAAACATATCCTTTCAAGTATTAGGCATGACCTCACGGTTTCTATCCAGCGTTTCCCTCGACGATCCAAAATATCTTCTCTTTTGAACGATAGTGAAGCGTGGCTTTTGGGATTCTATTTGTACCCATGCGATGCAGATGATTCAAAATTTGTTCCGGTAATGTTGTATGTGATCACTTACAAGTTCTAATTGTAATTCTTCCATTATGTTTATGATCCCATTATCTGAGTATCTCGTAAATTTAATTTTATTTGCAGTTATTCTGTCTTCTTTCTTTCTTTATTAGTTTCTGCCTTACTACCGTATAGGTCTTACCAAGGTCTGTATAAGCGAATTCTTATCCATGTACAGTAGTTTTCTTTCACGCTGTGGCCACTGCATGGATAAATAGCGCCCCGACCTGCGCAGCTCGAACTCCCTGCCGAAACAGTTATAATATCCTCGCAATCTCCTCAAATTCTCATAGTTACAATTACAATGATATTGAACACATTCGTTTTCATAAAATATGTTGGAAATATTGCCCTCTATCCACAGATTTCTGGCATTTTATCAGGATATTTTCGTTCACACTTGAAAGTTTAGTATCCGAAATTGTGTAAATTTTTCGTCTGGTGTTTTCTTTTCGTTCTTCCAATGTATGGAGTTTGTTACATAATCATCATAGTCGGGTAAATTTATGCATTTGAATTTTGAAAAATTATAAGAGTAATTGACCCATGCTTAATATTCTTCTCCGAGGAAGCGTGCATCCATTTATGTTTTGCCGCAAAGTAAAAAATATTAGAGTACAGGGAAATCTGATTTTACACATTAGATTTTCTTACATAAAGCGAAAATTGGTGTGCAGCAAATGCCTGCAGAATAATAAGACGTATACTTTTTGAACAAACAATGAATGCTGAGAGGTACGGGGAATGACTTACATACACCATTATAGAACACACGACCGAAGTTGAATGTCAGTCTGGATTTTTCCAACAAGACATTGCCACCGCACATACAGCGGTAGAAATTCAGGAAAAGTTTGAAGATAGGTAACTGGTAACGAATGTTGGCCCTCACAATCCTCTGATTTCACTGTTTGCAATTTTTAAAAGGGGCGTCCGAAAAGTAAGTTTCCCTATTTTATGAAAAACATTACACACAATTGATCTTGTTGAATTAATTTTACTTATATTGTGCCAGCCTTATGTTACTTTTCTACATAGTCAACATGTTTTTCCAAGCATTTTTGGGGACGTGACACAAGTTTTTCCAAGCCAGTGTTGTACTAGGTCGGGTCCTGTGCTCGAAACCAGCTGTTCACTTCTGATTGATCTTTGTCACGGTGTTAAATTGCTTACCTCCAAGATGACCTTTGAGTCAGGGGAACATGTGAAAATCACTTGGGAAAGATTTTGTGAATATGTAGGATACGAGAAAACTTCCAAGTTGAATCTTCTGCGCTCCGCCTGGATCAAGATTCAACTTGGAAGCTTACTTGTGTCCTTCGTATTCACCAGAGCTTGCTCCAAGTGATTTTCACACGTTCCTCCAACTCAAAAGTAAGTACTTTTAACACCGATGATGAAGTAAAATCGTGAACTGCTGGTTTCGAGCGCAGGACCCGAGTTGGTACAACAATGGCTTTGATAAACCTGTGTCACGTCCCCAAAAAAGCTTGGAAAAACATGTTGACTATGTAGAAAACTAAAAAAGGATTGTACAATGTAAATAAAATTAATTCAACATGATCAATTGTGTGTATTTTTTTATAAAATAGGGAAACTTACTTATTGTATGACCCTCGTATCTATGTGAGAACTTGAATAAAATGTGTGTGAACAAACTCCTTACATTGGAAGAACTAAAATAAAACATCGGGCGATAAATTCACTCAATTTCGCATGCAGAACTCTCCAGTATGAATGAAAATTTCCTGGGAAGATGCCAGAAGTATGCGGAAAGGGAACGTTCTAACATCTCTTATGATAAGGTATGTACTTTCTGTAACTGTAATTTTAATTATAACAATCGGAACGTGAGGCAGTTGAGGGGATATTATAACTGTTTCGGCGGGAGTCCGAGCAGCATACGGTACTCGAGTTGCCATGCGGCGGCCGCAGTATGAATGGAATGCACTGTACTAAGGAAGATTCATTATATTATTAATTATTTCCATTGTTTCAGTGATTTAGAAATTTCTGTGCAATGTCTGCTTCATCTAAAAAGGATATGTGTATCCGTGAAATGTAAATTAATTTACTCTTTCTAGGATATTTTATTTTAAATATATTTTACAAGGCATGATCCTCAGGTCACCATATGATTTTCATATCATGCTTAACATATTTGTTAAAGTTATGCACAGAACGTTGTAAATCATCTTCTGACGCTTCCGTGTAATAAAAATTATTTATAAAGTCATGTATTTCATTTTTAATTCCCGACAATAACTTTTATTTGTTTTCATACTAAGGCGCCTTGATGAAATTTTCCAAGCAATTGCTAAAAGTGTGACCATTAAGGAGCAATTTTAGTGATATCGAACAGGGGGAAAATCTGATGTGTTACATTCATATGACTTTCTGTACCCTCTATCTTTATTGGTGAGCATGCGAACTATTCGTACTAAAGTTTATTTTGTTATCCACTAAATTTCGATGCAAATAAGTTTTGCAAAACAGCTACATTACATATTTCGGAATAGATACAAAGAGAACAGCGATAGTCAAATATTTAAGAACTGGACGCTGTGTCCTGGCCTTAAATTCCATACTGTTTCCATACAATCGCAAGGAACCACTGACAATCTATGAGGCTTTAAAAGAATGACAAGCATTGAACAATTCGAACCTTTTATTTTAAATAAATTGTATATTTTAAACACATCTCAATCTTTTTAGGGTGTGTTTTCGTCTTGCTTAACGTTAACCAGTTATGATTATACAAACTTCCTTCGGAATGAAGAGGACTTCACAGGATATTCCCAGAAAGTTCAAAATATACATTTTATTTGTCACGTAAATATCTTTAATATACGATATTTTAATCAAAATTGTTACAGCCATTTTTTATAAAAATAAAATATTCGAAAATGTTCCATGTAAAGGGTAGTTGGGGGGAGGGATTTTGTTGAAAATCTTCGTGTCATATCCTTGAAAGATACTGAACCTATATACCAAGTGTGGTATTTAACCAACTTTTCGTTTTTTAATTGTGCTACTCATAGACACTCACACACACACACACGGAACTTTTTCTAAAAATGTTTGTTTTGGATTCAGGGGGTCTCAAAACATGTATTTCCGGTATAATCTCGGCATCGTGTTTTTGGATGGAATGCAATACCTTTACCTATTATGGTATAGAAAGTAAAAACTACTTTTAAGACTAGAATAGGTGATTTTAGACTTCAAAACTGCATTATAGTGTAGAGGCCACTTGAGCGACTTCAATGTCTGCCCATTACATACCCATTACTCTTTAAATCATTAAAGTCCATTGCTGTACAAAAAGTGTATTTTTTCAGAATTTTAGACAATTTCATAGATTGGTTCCCTTAAATCTGTTCATCTCTGAACAAACAGTAAAACACTATGACTCAACGCAAGAATACAAAGTTTCAAACGAGTTTCTCATCTCGTTAAAGCGTTCTCTATCAGACTCTGTAATATTGTAACTGCAAACTTTGTAGCCTTTGTGTGCTGTTTGTCGGCCTACGCCCAACATCGTCTTTACTATGTAGTTCATTCTCCACATTAAAACCAATGACCGCTCTTACGAATTAGTCCTGGAGACATTTCAGATAATAACATTATATCTCCTGAATGAAAATGGGACGCTGCGAGACTAAACCGAAAAAATGTGAATGTGGATTATCACTGCAGTTATTTCTCTTCCTCTGAAAGCGATTATGCTGCACTAGATAACGCACAGGAAATTAAATTTTAGCAAAACATTCTATGCCATAAGAAATAACACTAAAAAGATCAGTAGCATAACAAAGGCACATATTCATATTTCATATGCTTAATTTTTCTGTAGTTAAACCTCTACGTAGAGTAGAGATTAAATTATAAATTGTGCAGCAATAAATGTACATTAGAAAATTAATTAGGTGACGCTGGCATCCACACTCGTCGTAAACGAAATTAGAATTCCACACGCCCCTCTAAAGGGGATGGTGGTGCAGCCAAATGGTAGAGTTTATATTGTGAATGATGAAGAAAATAATGAAGAAATAGTACTGTCATACAAATCCACTGTAACTTTTCGTTGTTATGCCACTTCTTCATTAGATAATCCTACTCACTGATCACGTGGACAATCTTTCGAGCGTGAAGAACAGTCTTATTAATACAATCTGTACTATTATATCAATCAATGTATTTTTACTTTCTCTACTACTACAGTAAGTAGGGGAACTACGTGATTTTAGCACCTTCTAAGGATGTGACACGAAAATTTTCAAGAAAATCCCCCAACCCAGACTGCCCTTCACATGGAACAATTTTAGAAAATTTTGATTTTCTCAGAAATGTCTCCAAAGATTTTGATTAAAAAATCATATGTTTAAGATATTTTCATGGCAAAAGAAATGTATATCATTAATTTCTTGGGAATGTCCCCAAAAGTAATCTTCATTCTAAATGACTTTTGCATAACTGGTAAACTGTAAGATATAGATAAAATTTTACTACACAAAAAAATGTAGATCTTGTTAAAACACACAATTTATGTCCAATATATCTTTTTTGTAGAGTAAACCATTTCCAAGATATTCCTTGTTATTTGTTTGAATTATCTAATAGTTATACTTTTTCTCAAATGAGAATTCGTATTAGTTCTCTATGTGATTGACCTGAAAAACAATCCAGAGATACAAAGACTAGCCAATGAATGATGTTATAATTAATGTGAAATAGGAATGGGCAAAAATAACGTTACCCAATAGCGCTTACAAAAGTAACGAAGACAACTAGTTATTGCTAACGGTTACTGAAGGAACGAGTCTGGATGACATCATTCACTGTATGTGCGCGGCATTGGTATCGCTTATCGGAAACTAGATAGTACAATATTCGTTTACGACTTGAGTCATCCTCGCACGGAGTTCAAGTACATATTTGTCTATTACATTTGTTTTATTACAGCGTATTGTGTGGTTCAAATCCCGGCTATGGCATTGAATTTTTCAGTCATCTGATTCTACCTTTCCAAACCTGTCCAACACACGGCTTGTGTGAAAGAACAATTAATTCCGTATTGCATATCGTTTCGAATATAGGTCACAGGCCGCAGATGACATTCGGTCAGCAACGAGTTTTTGTACATCACGGGTAGCTAAATTAGAAAAAACGCTTAATGCTGTTTAGTAGCAAAATATGTGCAGGCTGCTAAGCTCAAACAACGACATCGTTCATATTGAAACATAATTACATCTAATCGTTACTGGTAACCGTTAATTTAATGTAACTGCGAACATGATAACCATTAAAACAAATAACTTAATCGTTATTGGTAACCGTTAAATGTAGGCGTTAACGCAATGAAATGCGACGCTATGACCGTTACTCAAAAATAACTGCAGTTTGTCACATCCACAATGTGAAATGAAGGGGTGGTTCGATTACCGCCTCTATGAAAGGGTTTCGCTACGATTGGTACACAAAGAAACACTGGACCATTACATCAGATTTCGGCCTTCTAGAGGAAGAGGTGAAGAATTATTTACATGTGTCAAGCTGAACAAGAGCTACGGCTTTACATATATGAGAGTTTTCATCAGCGACATGGAGGCGAAGGTTATGTTTTGCAGCCACTAAACGCTGATAAGAAAACCGGCATTAAGAAAACATAATGTAGCATGAAAACATAAGGTTTAAATTATGTTAACCATCGGCAGTTCTGCCATACTTTGGGAGAGATAAAGTGCCCTACCAATAAGTGGCTAGAATCATACTCGAAAAATAAAGGCGGTCACGTTGGTAGGGATGGGGTTATATACTGTCAGTACCAACTCCGTTCCATTATGAGCCACATTTTATGCACGTCAGTATACAGGTCTGTATATTTGGCCACGATACGAATGCGCTTGGAGGAGGACGCTAGTGTTTTTGTTCACACTGCCTAACGTCATCAAGATCAGAGGGGAGTGAGTTCAAGGCGGTAGAGGAATGCACAGCTGCACAATGAAAACAATGCTTCATTTGCAGATCTCCCTCGCTATTAAATGCAACTTAGAGCTGCGGATGTTTTCTTTACCTGATTGTCTTTCCGATGCCCCGTCCACTTGTTCCATAACTGTTTAGTTCCTCTTCCCACCGCACGTATTCATATCGTGGCCAACTAGTATAGGGTCATTATATTATTTGGTAACCCTTCGTGGCCTCTCTTTCCTGCGCTATTCCTCCACCATTTGCCGGGAATACGAACTGCCAATTCGCGCTCAAGAGTGCAATGACGCCATGTCTCACATGTATAGCTGCGTCGGGTCCAGTCTGGTGCCTCTGTCGATACGGTAAACATGGTAGTCACTTTTCTGTGGAAAAACGCGTGTTTATTTGCAAAGTTTAATCTAAACATGAATCTGCGCGCCGTGCAGGCAGGGAATTGGTTGAAAAGTTTCTAAGCTCTATGCCAATGCAAGAAAAATTATAATGCAATCTTCAATAGATTTGAAGATTTTGCAACAGCACGTACCACTTTCGAATCGTTAAATGCAGTCAGAGGAGTGCTTGATGACAGAATTATTAGTGTTGAGTTGTGGCCCCCTCACTCTTCTAACCTTAACAAATTGTGATTTTTATTTATGGGTTCTTTGGGTTGTTCAAATCTCCGCACACTACAGGAGCTTAGAGATAACATCCTGCAAGAAATCACGAGAATTCCTGATAGTGATTTTAGGCGAGTAAGTGACAATAGTTTTACGAGGCATGATGCTTGTCTGAAGGCAGATGGTCAACATTTCCAGCATCTACTATAACGTAAGGCTTTTTAGTGCGCATCTGCCGACACCAATTCACCGGCAACTCCCGGTCAACTCTCTCTCTCTCTCTCTCTCTCTCCCTCTCTCGAGCAGTGTATGGTGGGGGTGTAATCTGCGAAACCACTCAAAACTAATTTTGATAATTCTTTCGAAATTGAAAACCCCTGTTCTTCCCAACAGACGTGGGCCATAAAACAGCTTCTAATCTCCATTCCAAAAACCCCTTCTAATTTCCATTCCAAGATCGCTAAACGACGAAAAAGGATTTATATTGAAAACTAATAATAGAATTAAAAAGGAAATAATGGTTGTTTGTGACAGTTGTACGTCACTCAAAGTATGTTGGCAGCAATTGAATCAGAGCAAGTAGTTCTCTGTCCAGCCTTTAGCTTGCAGCAGAGTATAGCAAGCACCAGCGAGTAGGGCGGTATATCGCTGGTTATACTTAAAGTAGTTCTCCGAGCAGTCGCTTCCTTGATCGCAGCACGAGTTGGACGAGCTTACTCGGCGTGCTGTGATTGGCTCTTTCTTCACCCTCTCTCTCTCTCTCTCTCTCTTTCTCTCTCTCTCTCTCTCTCTCTCTCTCTCTCTCTCTTTGGAATGCCTGTGCTTGCTTGGTCACCAGCCGCTTTTAAGTAGTATGGAGTTGAACACCGAACAAGAAGGGGTTTTTACCAACTGTTCGACCAGAAGATCGTTTTATTTACAGGCAAGGAGGAACTAGGATGTCGCATTGAGTTAAGTAATATGTAAAATCCATTTTGGTTGTAAATCACACTTAGAATTCGGTTATTGGAGGCAAGCCTCTCATTAAGGCTTGTGATATTCGAATCTCTTTCGAAATGTAATCGTGTTAAAATAATCTTTGCACTCTCTCTCTCTCTCTCTCTCTCTCTCTCTCGCGAGTGAAAGTTGTGTGAAAACAGGGCTTGGAGCATATTGGTAATACACCTTTGTACTGGCTGAGTGTATATGAATGAATAGTATCTAATGTACTTTTGCAAGCAGATACTTAGAAATTTCTAGAAAGTACAAGGCAGCCGTTTTGTGGAATATCTCCAAGTATAACCTGCAGTATAATGATCATATCAGATCCCGAAATGGGTAAATTGCTCTTAGGTGATCTTCAACAACGATGGAAGTGATGTCTTATATGTCCTACAGATGTCACTCTATGTCATTCTCTAGCTGTAACGCAATGCTGGCAACATATGAATAACCAATGCCGCCAAAGCCGGTAAGATGGATGTTTTTTAGAAGGAGAGGAGCGTAGCCGAAGGATCCCGTGTCTAAAACTCGAATGATTCACGTTTGCAGAAATTCCTTATTTCGCGGGTTTAACTTCTTATTTAGGTTGGCACTTTCCATTCAGCCTCTGTTTTAGCAGGAAGATGGCTACGTTTTTTGTGTTCATATCGCAATTTTCCTATAAAAGTAAAACACCTAAAACGGGCGGGCAGGTGGGCACCAGGTTTTGGCGAGATCACATCTACTTACAAACTCACTCTTAAGGTAATTTACTTCATTCCTTCTTGCTTTTTTCAGCGTTTTCAATGAAGACCACCTAACAGCAAAATTGCTCCCGAACTTAGTAATGTTTTATGACTTGCTATAGAGATTATTGCTGTACATTTTAATTGTTTAAAATCCAAGATTAATCCATTTAATAATTACGTATTATTGAGTGTTATATGAGTAGGGATTCAAGAATTAGCAAAACCATAAAGGTCACTACACTTGGACGTGTGCTGCCGTCATAATTCCTTCTATAATTAAATTAATTACGAATATATTTTGCAGCATCACTCTACGCCATTATATTTGTGCGATTGCTGCCACCGCACTTTCAATTTGAGAAATTACTTAATATTATAATCCATATTTTGTAATCGTTTTGCAGTTTTAATATATGTATGCACATGTTTTCTAATTGAGTGATTAATTTGTATGCAAGCAATACGTTCCATAATCTGCAAACTTTCACAGTAACCTTTCCAAGGCCATAATGACTCACTGTAACTGGATTTAGTACATTTTCCAACTGCACTATCCAATAAATCGAGAAGGGCGAGTGAGGCATGTTACTCCACAGAAAATGCATGTAAAACGAGAATGATCTGCGGTTATTTAATTCCAAGCATATGCATCAAAGGTCAAGATTTAGCAACACGAAAAACACAGCAAACTAAAGATATATATGCTTATAGCGATATATGTATGTGATGCTCATGTCAAAACCTTCTATTAAATCAAATGTAAGGAAGTTTTTCTGTATTTTCATTAGATTTAATCGAGTCCATTGCCACTGAATGCTAAATAATTGTATAAAGAGAGAAACTCTTGCACCGCCTTGCGTCAACTGTGCGAAACATCACAAATGAATAAAGTTCACTGACTTTATATTTATTTGTTACTCATGTTTGTGAAAGCAAATTATAAATATTGCACAGTAAAACGCTGCAAATTTTCTTAGATTATAAGATGTGCCGTTTTCGCCTCTCCCATGGTCGTAGCTCATGCAACCAGCACGTCACAATGCCAGGGTGATGACGTCATTATAGCCAGAGAAAGCCAACGTCTACAATTTCGAACAACATACTGTCAGGCATCACCACATCACGTAATACATCAGGCACGATCGTCATTGGCTGAGTTGCGACACGCCACTGATACCAGCGCCATCGTCTTCTCCGAGGGTTCCTGGAACTCCTGGGCAGGCAGAGGAAAGGAGTCGCTTTTTCGCCTGGGACAGAGGCGGAACAACTAACCACCGTGACAGCGAGGTTCGGCATAATTCACCAAGGGTTAATTCGGCTTTTTCTAAATTATTTTTAAAACCTTGTTTGGTAAGCTTTTCAAAATTCAATCTTTAACTCTTGCTGCTTTTCCAAGTTGTTGTACGGTAGAAGTATTAACATTGCATTTCACGTCACTTTATGGTATTCGTTACTCTGTCATATATTCTTTAAAGGTACATGGCAACTTTAAGGGTAGAAGGCAAGAAGCATATTAATTTGTTCAACAAGTATTAAAGCAAGCTGATCTAATTATTGTAAACGAACATATCACTTTAAAATAAATTGTTATTCTATGTGTTGGTGAATATTAGCTACTTCTTAGCTCCTAAGCAATTGCTCCCGTTCCACGAAAACTTCTCCCTCTGGGTAAATTGTGAACTGTGCAAATGGCAGCAGAACGTAAGAGTTAACGCCCAGTGACGCCAAGAGAAAAACTTCATTGGAGCTCTTAACAGGTGTGAAGTAAATAATATCACCGCTTTTATTTTGTGCTTATGTAAAAAATTATTAAAATATAATTTTCAGGTTTTATCACTACAAAATCAGCTCCCTAAATGAGTACTTTGTCGGTTTTATTTGTCTGTAAAGAGGCACACATTACTCTACTGTAGCTACAACCTGAACACAAGCTCTAATTATGTCGTACCATCTACTTACCCTATTAGGATGTCAGTTGTAACTGTCACCACGCTTCTCATGGTGACATGACTATTATACCAGATCCTTGCTCCTCGAGCCTGAAGAAGCTGGCAGATATAGACACGTGTGTTGAAAGGACATGACTTACTCGCCTCTCCGAAGCAACTCAACAAACATGAACCGAACATTGACCCCTCCATGTACGACACTGTTACTAGAGTTGTACTTGATAATGATCTTTATATAGGGTCTTTCAACAAGGGTGTCCTCTCTTTGAACTTAAATAAAATACGTTATATAAATGATAGAGGTTTATTTCTTTTTTTTATTTTGAAGCATAATTAATGTCATTAGGTGTGGAAGAGAACATCAGTTAAGTGACCTCCGCGACTTCGTTGGGTTGCACGTATACGGTTGACCCAATTTTCAATGACAGAAGAACGTAAATTAGGTTCAACTTCACGAATAACACGCGTGATGTTATTCATAACTTCATTTACTGTTTCTGGTGTTAACATAAACTCGAGATTTAACATAACCCCACAAGAAGTAATCCAACGGCATTAAATCACATGACCTCGGGGGCCAGTTAACATCACCACCACGGGAAATGATGAAACCTCTGAAATTCCCTTCAAAAAATCGATTGTTTCGAGAGCAGTATGACATGTGGAAGGCACCATCTTGCTGGAACTAGATGTTTCTGAGATCCATACCATCCAATTGACGCCAGAAATAGTCCCTTGTAAGAGCCCGGAATCTTACTCCATTGACAGTTAGAGCTTTTCCATCTTCATCTTGGAAAAAATATGGACCATTGATTCCACCATACCAAAATCCACACCACACAGTAACCTTTTGGGGATGAAGTTCTTGAATCTGCATTGAATTGTGATTGCTCCAATGGCAAAAATCTTGTTTGTTAACACAACCATCCATCCAAAAGTGGGCTTCGTCGCTGAAGATGATTTTTCAACAAAAATCCGGGTCACTTTCCAATTGCTCCATAGCCCATTTAGCGCAACCTATGGTTGTTGGGCTTTAGTTCTTGAGTTAACACCATTTTGTAAGCGTGAAACGTCAAGTCCTGATGCAGAATTCGCCAAGTTGTGGTCGGTGAAAGTCCCAATTCTTGCGCTCGACGAGCAATTGATTTGTTTCCGTTCTCGCGTATACTCTCACGAACGGCCCCTATGTTTTCGTTGGAGCACTTGCGTCGATTACGTACAAGTGTTTTTTGATCGCTGACAGAACCACTTCGTTCAAATTTAACGATCAAACGCCGAATTGTTCTCTCGCAGGGGTGATTATGCACACCGTAAACTTCACGCAATACACGGAAGGTTTGGCGAAAAGATGATCCATATTGATAATAAATTTTCACAATCTACGCGTTGCTGAATTCTGTAACGTTCCATTGCTATTTGTCAATAACAACTGTAACCACATGAAAAAATGACTGTTGTAATTCAATAACAACGGTAGCTTTCACATGTTAAAGATAGGACACTCTTGTTGGAAGACCGTTTACTAGTAAATTATAATTTGAAATTAAGTTTTATGCGCCTTGTACTATTTCTTTAGCGAGGGCAAATAAAATAGGTATTAGTGAATTGTTGTTCCATATAAGCCATGTGTAGGATAAAGTTGGAAGGTAGAATCAGACTGACAAATTCAATGCCATAACCGGATTTAAACCATGGATCGTTGGCTTACGATATTTTAAGTTGCTATTGCGGAATCTTGTCTCGAATTTGAGAACACCTTGTGCCTTAGAGGGGAGAATGTGAGTCATCTGGGAAATTTAGTGTGCCGGCATGTTGCCATTGTAGCTTATTTGGTTAGAGCAGCAACATAACTTAAAAATTATATTTCATATAAATACTAAACTTTGTGATTAAGTTCAGTACCTTCAAAAGACGCGACATGAAGGTTTTGAAGAAAATCACCCACCCCGTTATATCGAACAATTTTTACTTTCTGTACTACGAATAGTAAGTAGGAGAAGTATTGGATTCCATCCAAACATTCGATATCAAGATTTCACCGAAGATACGTGTTTTGAGACACCCCTGAATACCAAAAAGTAATTTTAGATAAAGTTACGCGTGTATGTCTGTGCGTCTGTGAACAGCATAACTCAAAAACGAAAAGTCGAATAGATACCAAACTTGGTTTTAGGTTCAGCATCTTTCAAAGTTGCAACATAGAGATTTTCAAGAAAATCCCCCACCCCAGACTACCCTTTACATGGAACATTTTTCGAAAAATTTTAATTTCTCAAAAATGACTAACGATTTTTGATTAAACAATCATAATATGTTTAAGGTATTTTCATGACAAATGAAATGTATATCTTGAATTTTCTGTGATTGTCTCCAATAGTCATCCTCATTGTGAATGGCTTTTTGCATAACTGGTAAACCATAAGAGATAAAGTTTTTGTACACAAAAAATTTAGGTCGCGTTAAAACAATTTATGCAAAATAACTTTTTTTTTGTCGAGTGAACTACTTCCCAGATATCCTCAAATGGGAATTAGTTATTTGTTTTTACTTTCTCTACTATGTATAGTAAGTAGGGAAAGTATTGCATACCACCCAAAAATTTGATACCGAGATTTCATTGAAATATATGTTTTGAGGCCTCCTGAATAAAATAAAACCATTTTCAGAAAAAGGTATGTGTGGATGTGTGTGTGAGAACAGCATAACTCAAAGACGAAAAGTCTGATAAATACCAAACTTGGTATTTGTGTTCATTATTTCTCATAGATGCGACTCAAAGATTTTCAAGCAAATCCCTCCACCACAGACTACCCTTTACATAAAACATTTTTCGAAAATTTTGATTTTCTCAAAATGGTTCTAAAATTTTTTATTAAAAATCATATACATATTTAAGTTCTTTTCATGACAAATAAAATGTATATCTTGAATTTTCTGGAAATTTCCCCAAAAGCACTCTTCTTTTTGAATGGCTTTTCCATATCTGGTAAATCGTAACAGGTAGACAACGTTTTTCTGCACAGAAATGTGTAGATCTCGTTAAAACACACAACTTATGTCATACACTTTTTTTTTCAAGTGAACCACTTCCGAGATATTTCTTGTTATTTGTTTGAATTTTCCAATACTTATACTTTTTCTCAAATGGGAATTAATTATTCGTTTTTTTATGTCCTGGACATGCAAAGCGACTAGAATCCTCCACGTAGCAACCAGCTCTTAGAATATTTGACTATCGCTTAAAACCTACCACATTCCTCTTGCACCTACAGGAAAATTAGCAATAAGATTAACATCTCGATTAATATGAAGTAGATAGAGAATAAGGGTTTGTAAAAATAGTTTGTACAAGAGTAGGGAAAGCCATATGAGTGCAACACACAAGGTTTTTTTTATGTTTTTGATATCCTCAAAACTGGCTATAACGATATTGATTAAAATGCCATATATTGATGATTTTCGCATTACAAATAAGATGCACATATTGAATTTTCTGGGACTAGCCTATGAAGTACCCTTCATTCGAAAGGAATTTGTGTTTATGTAATTTTAAATAACGAACAAACCAGATGGGATAGGCAAAAACTTGTTGCAAAAAATGTAAATCTTCTTAAAACATACAATTTATTTTAAATAACTTTCTTATTGCATCAAGCAATTCCCAGATATCCATTATTATTGGATTGAATTTTTCAACAGTTTGTCATTTTTAAAAATTCTGTTATATAGTTGTTTCTCGCGATGTCATGGAAAGCTATTACAAAACGTGTAATGAAACTACTTCTGCAAAGGCTACTTAAAATGAAGTAGATAGAAAAAAAATCTGATGTCTTGCTCTCACATGACTTTCGCTACACTTGCACGAACTAGTTTTACAAACGCTTATTCTCCATCTACTTTATGATAATGGAGATAAACATTTGCAGAAACTATCCTATTGCTAATTTTCTTGTAGGTGCAAGGGAAATATGGTAGGATTTAAGCGATAGTCAAATATTTCAAGATCTGGTTGCCTTGTGAAGTATTCCATTCATAAAAAGACGAATAACGAATTCCCATTTCGAAAATTTATTGAAAAGTTCAAACAAATAACAAGGAATATCTGGAAAATGGTTCACTATACTAAACAAATATAACATTAATTGTGTTTTAACGAGATTTACATTTTTTGTGTAGAAAATTCTTGTCTGTCTTTTACGGTTTACCAGTTAAGTAAAAGCCATTCAGAATGAAGAGAATTTTTGGGGACACTCCCAGAAAATTCAAGATATTTATTTCATTTGCCATGAAAATATCTTAAACATATAATACTTTAATAAAAATCGTTATAGCCACGTTTGAGAGAATCAAATTTACGAAAAATGTTCCATGTAAGGGGTAGTCTGTGGTGGGGGGATTTTCTTGAAGTTCTTCTTGTCAAATACTTGGATGATACTAAACTCAAATACTAAGTTTGGTATTTATCCAACTTAACGTTTTTGAGTTATACTATTCTAAGACTGACAGACGCGCACACGGATATGTTTCCAAATGCTTTATTTGGATACAGGGCGCCTCAAAATATGTATTTCCGGTGAAACGAACTTTGGGTGGAATGCAATACTTTGCCTACTTACTATACGTAGTAGAGAAAGTAATAAGATTTCGTTGGAATAGCCTGTGGTAGCTATACAAAGATAAACGATAGTACGTAAGAGAAAGTCACATGTATGTAACATCGCAGATCTTTTTGGCTTGGATTATGTATATTAGCTCTACAAACAGCACATCCCAGTTGAATTCTCCTACAAAGGTTCTTAGGCAGGAATCAGTGGACTTCATTGAATATTCTTTGTTTGATTGCTGTTTTGTTGGATTTTAGTAGAATATTTTGTCACTGTGAGAATTTTGTGTGGTAGGAGCAGAAGATGCATTCCGTTATCAGGTGCTTTCTTACTGACCCTCTGCTTCATTCCAAAATGTTTGCATCTTGTGAGATGGTATAGTTGCATGTGACAGACTCAAATGACTAGTTTTTGCAAAGGGAGCTAGAATTCCTCCTAACCTCTTGGGATACGTTATGTAATATAAACTTTGAGGTTTTACTGGTATGGTTTCATTGGTAGATTTTCTGGTAACCATTTAAATATTTAATTAATCTAATGAACGATCTGAATTTGTTAAGATTGTTTGATGTGCACACTCTAAATCAGAAATACGATTTTAGGTAATCGATTAGCGTGGTGGAAGTAAATGCGCCTCGTGAATTTGTTCAAAATTTGTCTGATATTTCATTCATATTTCATACTCTAGAGTGGTATACTGTGTAACTGCAGGATTTTTCTGTAACTCAATTACGCTAACTTCCCATTGCTGCTTCAAGAGCAATAGAAAACCGTTACACTACAACAACGAGATCCAACCAGGGTTGAAGTATCAGAAGTATTGAATTAAAAGTGATCATCAATAACAGCGTATTTAATGTTTCTTTTTACCTTTTGTACCACGTAACTAGAAGGCAGGGGATGTATTGCATTCCACCCAAAAATTCGATATCGAGATTTCATTGGAAATACACGCTTTAAAACCTATTGAAACCATAAAAAGCAAATTTAAAAAGAGGTTTCTCTTTGTCTGTGGTAGTAGTGGTGGTGGTGGTGGTGGTGGTGGTGGTGGTGGTGGTGGTGGTGGTGGTGGTGGTGGTGGTGGTGGTGGTGGTGGTGTACGCTTATTGTCAAAATATAAAGAAAAATACGTTACATTCACATAACTTTCTCCACCCTCTATCGTTTATTATTATTATTTTTATTATTATTATTAAGAAAGTTTATTTTCCTATCTGCTTCATTTTGATCGAAATAAACCTTTCCGGAAAATGCTGCGTTATACATTTCGTTACAGATTCAAAGAGAAGAGCGATAGTCAAATGTTTAAGAACTGGACGCTATACGCTGGCTTTGAAATTCCATACTATTTCCATGACATCGCGAGAAACAACTGAAAATAGACAGGATTTAAAAAAATGAGTGAGTATTGAACAATTTGAGCCATTAATAACGGATATCTCGGAAACGGATGATTCCACAAAAAGGTTATTTTAAATAAATTGTGTATTTTACGACGATCTAACCTTTTTGTGTAATACGTTTTCGTCTATCGCTTAACATTTACCAGTTATACAAGATTATATACATTTCTTTTCCCAATGAAGACGACTTCACAGGCTATTCCAAGAAAATTGAAGATACCTGTACATTTTATTTGTCATGTAAATATAGGGTATTTCAACAAGAGTGTTTTATTTTTGAACATGAATAAAACACGTTCTATAAATGATAGAGGTTTATTTCTTTCATTATTTTGGAACATAATTAATTTCATTACGTGTGGAAGAGAACATCAGTTAAGTGACCGCCGCGACTTCGTTGGGTTGCACGTATACGGTTGACCCAATTTTCAATGACAGAAGAACGTAAATTAGGTCCAACTTCACGAATAACACGCGTGATGTTATACATAAGATCACTTACTGTTTCTGGCTTGTTGACATAAAATCGAGATTTAACATCACCACCACGGGAAATGATGAAATCTCTGAACTTCTCCTTCAAAAGATCGATTGTTTCGAGAGCAGTATGACATGTGTCACCACTTTGCTGGAAGTAGATGTTTCCGAGATCCAATTGAGGCCAAAAATCGTCCCTTATAACAGCCCGGTATCTTTCTCCATTACAGTTAGAGCTTCTCCATCTTCATCTTGGAAAAAATATGGACCAATGATACCACCATAAAAATATCCACAGCACACAGTAACCTTTTGGGGATGAAGTGGTCGTTCTTTAATCTGCATTGGATTGTAATTGCTCCAAGAGCGGCAATTTTGTTTGTTAATACAACCATCCATCCAAAAGTGGGCTTCGTCGCTGAAGATGATTTTTCGATAAAAATCCGGGTCAGCTTCCAATTCCTCCATAGCCCAGTCAGCGAATACACGGCGCAACCTATGGTCGTTGGGCTTTAGTTCTTGAGCTAACACCATTTTGTAAGCGTGAAACTTCAAGTCCAGATGCAAAATTCGCCAAGTTGTGGTCGGCGAAACCCCCAATTCTTGCGCTCGAAGAGCAATTGATTTGTTTCCGTTCTCGCCAATACTCTCACGAACGGCGCCTATGTTTTCGTTGAAGCGCTTACGTCGATTACGTACAGGCGTTCTTTGATCGCTGACAGAACCACTTCTTTCAAATTTATCGATCAAACGCCGAATCATTCTCTCGCAGGGACGATTATGCACACCGTAAACTTCACGCAATACACGGAAGGTTTGGCGAACAGATGATCCATTTTGATAATAAATGTTCAGTTTCTACGCGTTGCTGAATGCTGTAACGTTCCATGGCTATTTGTTAATAACAACTGTAACCACATGAAAAAATGACTGCTGTAACTCAATAACAACGGTAGCTATCACATGTTAAAAATAGGACACTCTTGTTGAAAGACCCTATATCTTTAATATATGGTATTTGAAGAGATTTTATAATGTGTTGTTGGTTGATGGCGTCAGGGTTGAATTGGAATTTGAGTTGGAGTAGAATGATGAGGTGTAAGTATCGCTTTGGCTCCAGGTTGTTGTTCTCAACGCTCGCGAAGATATTGTAAAAGCAGATGCTGTGAACTTTGATAGCAATAATCGGATTTTATAACTGGTTTTGTTCAAAATCTGTCACTTACATGAGATAAAGTGGCGTAAAAGTAGTGTTTTCAGTCAAAACCGGACAATTCCATACCACACAAGTAATATTTTTCTATTTATTTGTTTTGCATTCAAACCGGACAATTCCATACCGTTACACACACATGTTTCCATTCAAAAACGGTCATTTAATTGTGTTTGTAAAACGTCTCTTTACTTACTCCGACTTTTACTGTGGAGGCACTTAAATATTTTCTTTTTGGTGAAATTTTATCGGCAGATCTCGCTGCTTTTCTACGCCCAAATTTTCAAAAATATACTCAACAATGAAAACAAACAAGATGATCCAGTTCGTAATTGTATTTCAATCGTAACCCTGTCAGTATCTAAGCGTGCCATCACACTAATTATTCTAATTGGGCCCTCCCCGTCCTTTATCATGAATTCAGGAAAACCTATTCTGTTCTACGGATAAGTAAGTATTTATTTTTAAAAAGGTGAATAAATAATAAAATTTTGTGCGTACATTATCAATTTCCTACGCCAGGTTTTGTTTTACCGGCACGTTTTTAACATCCACAGTACATTTAACCCCTTGTTACAAGTATTTATGGCTGGTTTATATTGTAAATAATTTATTTTTTAAAAAATAGGGATAAATTGCATGCAACTGCAGTGAAATATCGGCTTTTCCAACTCTACCATATATAACCAGACGTTTTCAAAACGTTTTTGCTTGTAAACTGTAAACAAAAAGTATGAAAAACAAATACTGACATGATTTCAAGGGATTTAGCACGCATTAAGCATAAAAATGTATGTTACTCTCGAGTAAAGCGAAGCCTGATTATATTTTTCCTACTTCCTGTAAAAAAACTCTATTTTGGAAATAAGCGGTTTTGTTCGCAACCTCCTCAAATAGTACTATCTTAATAGTCCTATTTCTCTGCCAGAATATGACTCCATGTTTCTGTATGTATGTGTATGTGAACAAAATAACTCAAAAATACAAAATCGGATGAATACCAAACCTTTTATTTAAGTTCAGTATCTTCCAAAGGATGCGACACAGAGATTTTCGATAAAATCCTCCCACTTCAACTATCCTTTACATGAAACATATTTACATGACAAATAACATGTATATATATTGAATTTTCTGGGAATAGCCTGTGAAGTCCTCTTCATTCGGAAGGATTTTCATATAATCTAGTATTACTGGTAAGTGCTAAGCGATAGATGGAAACGTATCTACTAGACAAAGAATATATGCATCTTTAAAACACTGAATCTATTTCAAATAACTTTTTTGTGACATAAGCTATTTCCGAGATATCCGTCATTAATGGTTTGAATTCTTCAATACTTTAGTCCTGTTGATTTTCAGTTGTTTCTTGTCACTCCATGGAAAGACTATGGAATTTTAAAGCCAGTATATAGCGTCCAGTTGTTAAACATTCAACTATCACGGTTCCCTTTATACCTATAACGAAATGTGTATTGTAGCTGTTTCTGCAAAGTTTTATCTGAATTAAAATGAAGTATAGAAAAACAAGCTTTAGTAAGAATCGTTTGTACATCCACTAATAAACGATAGAGGGTAGAAAAAGTCATGCGAATGTAATACATAAGATATTTTAAAATCGCCATTCAGTTGTTTCTCACGATGTCATGAAAACATTATGGAATTTCAAGCCCAGGATACAGCGAACAGTTTTTAGACACTTAACTATCGGTATTCCTTCGTTCCATAAATGTCCAATGAAACTATTTCCAAATGTTTATCTCAATTAATTTGAGGTGGATAGAAGAACACGCTTTTCCAAGAATAGTTTGCAGAAGTTATATAAAAATCTGATGTGTTACACTCACATGACTTTCTCTACTCTTGTACAAACTATTTTTACAAACGCTCCATCTACTTCATGTTAATCGAGATAAAAGTTTGCAGAATCTATCTTATTGCTAATTTTCTTATAGATGTAAGGGGAATATATATTTACAAGGCAATATAGAAATACAGTAGCCTTTAAGCACATACATATCTCTTAATAGCTGGTTGCTAGGTGCAGCACCATTCCCTTTCCCACAGACTAATACTCTTTGCATATCCAAGACAAAAAATGAATAACGAATTCCCATTTGAGAAAATAAGTATTGAAAAATTTAAGGGAATAACAAGCAAAATTTCCAGAATGGTTCATTCAACAACAAAAAATGTATATGACATAAATTGTGTATTTTAACGCGATCTACATTTTTTGTGTAGTAAAGTTTTGTCTATCTCTTATGGTTTACCAGTTATGCAAAAGTCGTTCACAATAAAGAATACTTTTGGAGACATTCCCAGAAAATTCAAGATATACATTTCATTTGTCATGAAAATATCTTAAACATATGACATTTTAATCAAAATCGTTACAGCTATTTTTGAGAAAATTAAAATTTTTGAAAAATGTTCTAAGTAAAGGGTAATCTGGGATGAGGGGATTTTCTTGAAAACCTTCGTGTCGCATCTCTGGATGATACTGAACCTAAATACCAAGTTTGGTGTTTATCCGACTGTTCGTTTCTGAGTTATGCTGTTCACAGACAGATACACACACACAGACACACACGGACATGTTTCCAAAAATGCTTTTTTTGGATTCAGGGGGTCTCAAAACATGTATTTCCGGTGAAATCTCGGTATCGAATTTTTGGGTGGAATACAATACTTCCTCTACTTACTATACGTAGTAGAGAAAGTAATAAATGAGAGAGGCAGAGAAATAATGTGAATGTAACACATTATATGTTCCTCTTTCATGAGTAGTTTAAATTCTTAATGAAGGTTTTTTTTATGGATTACGTTTGAATTCGTTTACATTTTATTGCTTTTTATGAGGTATGCTTTAGCTTTCACAACTCGCTTTGTCAGATGTTGATCACAAAACGGAGATATAGGCAGTTACAGTAAAGCACGGTTATAAAGCAATGTTTTTATCCGAGAATTGTGATATAGGGTATCGAAAGTCGTTACTACTGCCCAGTGGTATTGGCATCCAAAAGAGAGAAATTACTGCAGCCTCCGTCTCTGTTAATATATCATGTTTCCCTAACCTATAGGTAATCGATTCTATACAGCATGGCGTTTCCCATTTAAGGAATGCATTTTGTTTCTCTACACACTCCAAGAAGCTGCTGTTATCTGTAGTAACTAATTTAACACGTGGAATATAAAGATCCCCTACTATAGACGCCGCAGCCTAACTCAAGTTACTAAAACACAAAGTAGGCTGATGCCGCATGACAGGGTGGCCAACGCTCTGACTTGGAAAATCACCAGACAACCTATTTACAAAAATTCTGATGTGTTATACTCACATGATTTTCTCTACTCTTGTACAAACGATTTTTACAAACGCTTTTTCTCCATGTGCTTCATGTTAATCTATATATTTCGAGATGTTAATCTTATTGCTAATTTTCTTGTAGATGCAAGGGGAATTGGTAGGCTTTAAGCGATAGTCAAATATTTTAAGAGCTGGTTGCTATCTAGAGCATTCCATTCTCATTACCAGGACAAAAAATGAATAACGAATTCCCATTTGAGAAAAAGTATAAGTATTGGAAAATTTAGGGGAATAGCAAACAATATCTAGAAAATGGTTCACTCAACAAAACTAAAATATGACATAAATTGTGTATTTTAACGCGATCTACATTTTTTGTATAGTAAAATTTTGTCTATCTCTTATGGTTTACCAGTTATGCAAAAGTCGTTCACAATGAAGAATACTTTTGGATACATTCCCAGAAAATTCAAGATAAAAATGTTATTTGTCATGAAAGTATCTTAAATATATGATATTTTAATCAAAATTGTTAGAGCCATTTTTGAGAAAATTCAAATTTTCCAAAAATGTTCCATGTAAAGGGTAATCTGGGGTGGGGGATTTTCTTGAAAACCTTCGTGTCGCATCTCTGGAAGATGCTGAACCTAAATACCAAGTTTGGTGTTTATCCGACTGTTCGTTTCTGAGTTATGCTGTTCATAGACGGACACACACGGACATGTTTCCAAAAATGCTTTATATGCATTCAATGCACCTCAAAACATTTATTTTCTGTGAAATCTCGGTATCTAATTTTTGGGTGGAATGCAATACTTCCCCTACTTACTATACGTAGTAGAGAAAGTAAAACCAAACTATTTCTAGTATTATGAATAATTGGAAATTGGTAATCACCTTCCTTCTCCGCTATCATCGCTGATTACCTATAATCTGGTTGCACGTTAAGTGTTAAATTAAGCACTGAACCGTGCTATTGGCTTCATTTATATAACATGCATATTTTATTATACGTAGCAAATTACTGTACTGTAATAGTATGAAGAATAATTTATAGTTACGTTTTAATATATTTCGACGCACTTACGTAAACCAAACAATTAAGTTCTTGGTTTTATCCTCTACAGTCGATTTCTCAGAGATTTATATAAAAATAAAACTCCAAACAAACAGACAACTCTTACCCAAAAATTGCAAAAAAACAGTTCATATTTCTAGTTAACTGTAAAAGTAAGACGGTATAATTAATATAACCTAAAAGCACAATAATAATTAATAATTAAATGCACTTATAATTAGCCTAATTAATGTAATATATAATAAACTAATATAATTATTGTAATCTCGCATCAGTTGGTGACTAAATGGTCGGCGTGCAAAGTTTGAACACCTGCGAATATAAAAACAGGGCGCCAACTTAACAGACAGAATATAACTAATCTTCCCAATACATGCAGTAGGTGCGTATTTGCGGAGGAGTTGCCGGTTATGAATGGAACCTGAAAACCCGAATATCGCCAGTTTCTAGTGACTTATTCCATAATACTGCGAAAATATCAAAGTTGAATTTTAGTAACCTCTCGTGTATTGTAACCTCTATATTCAGTTTTTGAGTGTGTTGCTTTGTGGATTACTGTTTTGGGATTCTTTTTAACTCCTGGTTTTGGACGTAGGCACCCTGGCGTTTACTGCGCTCCGTTGATCAAATGTTATGAAATTCGCTTATAACATTACCTACATTTAGGACTGCCTCTGTCGTCCAGTTGTCAGCATTCTGGCCTCTCAGCCTCTCGAGATCCCGGGTTCAATTCCGACTGGTGCAGGGAACTTTTCTTTTAGGCTACCTATAGGTGAAATTTTTAAATCTTACAGCTTTTATCTACATTTTTTTCTCTTTTTATTCGAATTCTCCTCTAGCACAATTATGAGTAGTTTTCAAATTTCATGCACATATCTTTCAATTTATTGAGAGAAAATTATTTTCCTTTTACTACGTTACTTAGGTGTTCCACACGATGCAGAACTTGTAATTTTGAAAAAATAAGAATACTACCATATTACTTAAATACTAACACATAAAATTGACATATATAATTTTTTCACCCTTATGGTCCCTCAATGTTGAAATTAATTATGTCAACTTCAGCAGCTTAAAAACGTATAAAAAAAATATGCCAGTTTTTTATGAAGCTTGTCTCTGTGGGTCCCCTGAAGGGAAGCCTGCTTCAGAGCACACGGGGGCGGGTCCATGAGCAGTCCCGACTGTGCCAGGAAGAAACCATCACAAAGCACACATTCAACGCCCAGCCACAACTCGCCGAACACCGTCACCTGGTCCTTCAATCCTGAAACAGATGAACGTGAAGGAAATGATGGGTATAGAAATGAGGGCCAGGAAAGTCTGGTGGAAGAGGAACCACACCAACATTCGCCTACCGACCCGGAGAAACCACGGAAAACCCATAATCAGAGCTCCCATAGAGGAGCATCTTGCTCGTTATGTATAATAAAAGCATTTATGCAACTGTTTATCTCTATTAACAACAAAAAGTGGGTAGAAGAATAAGGTTTTGTAAAAACAAACTGAGTGGACACAAATCTCAAACTGCTAAATTGTTCCTTTCAGAAATAGAATAACCAGCTCCTGGAAAATCCAAGCTACATCTTCGATTTGAATATCCTGATAGATTCTATTAACTAATCAGTTAAGGAAATATCACTTTACACTATCACACTCCATTTAGACTTAGGATTTTAATCTATTACATCATCAGAGTGCAAAACATTGGGATTCATTCTTATTACTTCATCTATCAGGTAGTTAGTAGGTAGAGAAGGTATTGTATTCCACCAAAAAATTCGATGCCCAGATTTCACTTGAAATACATGCTTTGAGGCCCCCTGAATAAAAAAACATTTTTTAGAAAAAGAGCCGTATGTGTGTTTGTCTGTGTTTGTGTGTGTGTGTGTGTGTCTGTGAACTGCATAGCTCAAAAACGAAAAGTCGGATGAACACCAAAATTGATATTTACGTTAAGTATCTTCCATAGATACGACACTAAAATGTTATATAAAATCCCTCCACCTTAAGCTGTCTTTTACATGGAAGATTTTTCGACATTTTTGTTTTCATAGAAAATGGTTAACAGTTTTGCTTAAAATACAGCCCACTAAAGTTATTTACATGTCAAACATAATGTATATCTTTAATTTTCTGGGAAAAGTCTTTGAAGTCCTCTTCATTCGGAAGGAATTTTGTATAGTCCTGTATAACTGGTAAACTTAAGCGATGGGCGGAAACGTTCATACAAGAAGTGTAGAACTCTTTAAAACACACAATTTATTTCAAATAACTTTTTTGTGGCATTAGCCATTTTCAAGATATACGTTATTAATGATTCCAATTAGCCATTATTTTAAAGTCGTGTCGATTTTCAGCTATTTCTCGCGATATCATGGAAACAGTATGGAATTTAAGGCCAGCATATAACATCCAGTTCTAAAGCATTAGACTATCGCCGTTCTATTAGTATTCATAACGACATTTGTAATGCAGCTATTTCCGGAAAGGCTTTTCTATATTAAAATGAAGTATATAAGAACATAAACTTCTGTAAGAATAATTTGTGTACCCATGATAATCTATAGAGAGTAAAGAGAATTGCGTAAATATAACGCATCAGATTTTTTTGTTTAACCATCATGCCACAAAAGTATAACGTTATCTCTGCATTGAAAAGATATAAATATTGCTAAAGAACCTTACACTCATTACAGAGAGATTGCCAAACCAAAAGCTCGAAGTGAAAGCAGTAGTATCATAAAATATAAAACGCTTTGTAATTATTTCTTTATATGATAATAGCAATAGTTTTCTCATTAATGACAAAACTACAGTTTAAATTTTATTCAGTACGAAGGAAGATGATAGATCTTCTTAGCTTAACATGGATTTCCAAATTAATGGTTATGCCTTATTTCTTCCTTGAATGGAATTGTTTAATATAATATTGTTATTACTACTGCCTGTAATTAATTAGCATATATATACTATGAACATAGATCGCACGCTAATTTGCATAATTACTAACCTAGATCATTAGAGCAAAGCACTGGGTAACTCTTAAATCACTCGAGTATAATACCTGTCCAATGTATATTCCATGCACACTGTGGGGAGAATATAATAGCAATGTAAAATAATACAGGAATAAACCTTGTAGCTCGTTGACCTAAGTTTCTCTCGGTTTTCTATTTCACTTTTGAATTATTTGTAGTATTTATGGTCCATGTTACATAATTATAATCATTATAAAATACAAAGTATTTAATAGACTTCAGGCAGGTGGAGCAAAACGTGTGATAGGGAAATACAGTTGATTTTGTCCCATGTGTATGAATGCTTCCACTTCTGAATGTCAAAGTAACTTTAGTTTTACCTTCTCTAACACGTATCTAGAGAAGAGAGTAGGTGTTGTACTCCACCCTAGAATTCGTTGTCAAGGTAATCCAAAACACAATTTTTAGAAAAAGGTCATGTATCTCTGAACAGCGTAACTCAAAAACGAAATGTTTGGTAACTAAAAAATCTGATGTGTTACACTCACATGACTTTCTCTACTCTTGTACAAACTATTTTTACAAACGCTTAATCTCCATATGCTTCATGTTAATCGAGATATCGATCTTATTGCTAATTTGCTTGTAGATGCAAGGGGAATATGGTAAGTTTTAAGCGATAGTCAAATATTTTAACGCTGGTTGCTATGTGGCGCATTCCATTCTCTTTGCATGTCCAGGACATAAAAAAATGAATAACGAATTTGAGAAAAAGTATAAGTACTGGAAAATTTAAGGTAATAACAAGCAATATCTCGCAAACGGTTCACTCAACAAAAGAAATGTATATGACATAAATTGTGTATTTTAACGTGATCTACATTTTTTGTGTAGTAAACTTTTGTATATCTCTTATGGTTTACGAGTTATGAAAAAGTCGTTCATAATGAAGAACACTTTTGGAGACATTGCCAGAAAATTCGAGATATAAAGTTTATTTGTCATGACAATATCTTAAACATATGATAGTTTAATCAAAATCGTTAGAGCCGTTTTTGAGAAAATTAAAATTTTCGAAAAATGTTCCATGTAAAGGGTAGTCTGGGGTGGGGGGATTTTCTTGAAAACCTTCGTGTCGTATCTCTGGAAGATACTGAACCTAAATACCAAGTTTGGTGTTTATCCCACTGTTCGTTTCTGAGTTATGCTGTTCACAGACACACAGACACACAGACACACACACAGACACACAGACAGACACACACACGGACATGTTTCCAAAAATGCTCTTTTTGGATTCAGAGGGTCTCAAAACATATATTTCCGGTGAAATCTCGGTATCGAATTTTTGGGTGGAATACAATACTTCCCCTACTTACTATACGTAGTAGAGAAAGTAAAAACTGGTATTTAAATTCAGTATCTACCAAGGATACTACCGCGTATGTGATGAAGGAAGCTATTATTTTGCAGTATTTTGTAATATTTTAATTATGCTGTGGCAACTTTCTAAAGTTTCTAATTTAACAGAGAATCATATTTTATATTTCTTAATTTTGCTCAAGTCTTAGTGAGTTGTATATATGACAGGAAACATTGGTTTTCCACTTCCTTTGACATTTCAAAGGGTTTCACTATGCCTTCATTTCCTTAGGAGTACGTGTCTTTCTGCAGGCTCTTAGCTGTACCCTAAACCGCGTTACGTCACATAGAATGCTCTAGAACATTGAAGTATGGCGTTATGATTGGCCGCTATATTTCAAACAGACCATATTTAGTACTCACTGCCACACAGTAAAGCAAACTCCTATAGAACTGTGATACCTATACAAGCGAGCACTCGGACGCGGCTCGGGGCATTGTCACGCGACCCTGGCACAGGCGACCCTGCGGACATGTGCTGCACAAATCAACAAGGTATCGGCCCCCTTCATCACATCACGGCAGTTCTTCCAGGCAGTTCTACCACACATTTAGTAATTCCCCTTTTCTGTAAGCTCAACACTGCTAATGCATGGTTCGACAAATGAAATTAAATATATTAAACTTTAACAAGCTAAGTGACGTTCTGCTCTATCATCTGGTTCCCGAGTTATGTCCCCCAGTCATAACTTCAGTCGTGACAATATGGTGGACGCGCCGGTCTCTCTATATTTTGGAGCGATATGGTTCGATTCCCGGACTCTCTCTTTTAAAAATTCCATATGCTTTATATGACATTATTACTTTTTCATAGATGTTGCACTTCTTTTTAAATGTGTGGCTTCGTGTTTAGGTATTATTTCAGTATTAGGTGCACCCTTTTCGCCACGATTCTCTGCGAAATTAGAAATTTGTGACAGAATAATTAAAATATTACAAAATACTGCAAAATTATGGGTTCCTTTGTCACATACGCGACAATACAACATGAACATTTTTAAGAAAATCTCCTCACTCCAAATTACTCTTTTCATGGAAATATTTTCGATATAGTTTATTTTCTCAAAATCGCTATACCGATTTTTATTAAAATACCACATACAGAGGGTGCCAATAAAATATATACACACTTTGATAGGAGATATCTATTTAATATATTTCAAAGTTGGACCGAAAAACAACAATAATGTGTAGTATTATGTTCTTTAAACAGATGTGACTCACACACGTTATGCTACTGTTGCTACGCGACAGGTAAATCAACAATGAAGAAATGAAGCCAAGCTTATCGTATGATGTTCTGTAACGAGATGTGACTCACGTTACGTTATGTTAGCGCTGCTACAACATATGGAACCAAGATTATCGTTTGAACTGTGGAAAGCAATTTTGAAGGGTATTGGAAAACCGAGAATGTTGTTAAAGTTCAACGACAATGGAGACGTGTGTACAGAACAGAACCGCCAACGCGAGTAACAATTGCACGCATTTGAGACAAATTTGAGACACATGGTACCGTATGTGATATTCACAAGGACAGATTTGGGAGACCTCGCACAGTAACAAGCCCTGCGTCCTCGGCTATGCTTTTGAATCATTGCGACCACTCACCGCAGAAACCTACAAAGCAATGTACACGTGAGACTTCTTCCAGGGCACTGGATAGGACGAAGAGGTCCGATTGAGCTCCGTTGGACTACCACCTATGGGGAACTCTTAAGGATATTGTATACCATAGAAAACAAGCTGCACTGGCAGCACTTCGGGAAGAAATTGAAACGGCATGTGCTGCAATCACTGAGGACACTTGCAAACGTTGCTCGATCAGTGGTTCAACGTACTCAGAAGAGTATCAACGACGATGATGGCCATTTTGTGTAACTGTTGTAATTGTAAACGTCTAAAATGATTAGTGCTCATGATTTTCTGTTTGTGTGAATTCAGCTTTGCACAGTTTTTTCTTTGCTTGAAGTGTGTATACATTTTCACTGTATTTAAGATATTTAAATAACAAATAAAATGCATAAATTGAATTTTCTGGAAATACTCTGTGGTGTTCTTTTCATTTGGAAGGAATTTTGTATCTTTTATATAATCGGTAAACAATAAGGGATGGAAAACACCTTACTAAACAAAGATGCATATATCTCTAAAACATAGTCTTAATTCAACCATTTATATGTATGTTTATCGGTAACTCTGTATTGGTATGCTTTGTCCAAGACGCAGCGTTTATATAAAGGAAGCTTTAAAATAAAAAATATATAAAATTCTTTTGGGGGTACTATCTATTTCCGAAATATTTAAAGTTCTGCGAGTATCCAGTTTTTCTCGCGATGTCATGGAAGGAGTATGAATTTCAAAGCCAGTATATAGCGACAAGTTTTTAAATACCTCACTGTCGCTGTTCCTTTTAGTACCTATACAAAATGTGTAATGAAATCGTTTATGCAAACACTTACCTCAATTAACTTGAAGTAGATTATAATAATAGCCAGTTTGCAAGAATAGTTTGTACATGCTATATAAAAATAAACAGTGGTGGGGAGAGAAAGTCAAGGAGTGTAACACCAGATTTTTAAAGCGTTAATTCGGAGCGTCCCTGTAATTTTTTACTCTGTACATCTACATTGCCCTGAAAACTGCTGTTTGGCTTCCACTTCACCAATTTTTAGCCCTTGGTAGGAAACAACAATTTTTGGAAATACTCCACATAAAGTAATCTGAAGCTGGCAGTTTTAGAAATCTGAAGAGCCACTGGACACCGCCAGCGTGAAGCTAGTTTTTCTGGAATCTGTAGATCTAAATCTGCCCTATGAAAATGCGTCAATCCATATGCGATTCTCCATGTTTGCGTTAATTAAACTAAGTCTTTTTTTATTAAAAGATCGATCAGCAACAATGCTTTACAGACCTGGGAGAACAATACATAGAAAGGAACAGCTATAAAGGCGTAGAGGTTGGCTACATCAACGTAGCTCCTCGAACATAACTACAAGATGTCTAATAAAAGTGAAAATAGCACAATAGAGACGTACGGAGTTGATGCTGTGAGGTAGAGGCATCCCGAGGCTGCCGAGGCACCTCTGACGGAGCTGGCTGCTGCGGACGTTGGGGCGGAAGAGTCTCCTGAGTGGCACGTTGCTTGCGCTTCAAATAATGACAGCCACGATAATTTGCCGGGTGATCCTGATGGCAATTAACGCACTGTGCTGGCGTGGTAGTAGGTTTAGCGCACTGGGAGTAATTATGGTCACCCAGACAGTGAACACACCGGGCCCTAGCTGGCAATAGTTTTTGGTGTGACCATAGTTTTGACATCGAGTACACTGCGGTAATTACGCATTGCGGCGACGAGGTTCCACGGTCACCACACTGTAGAGTAAACGGTTAAGATTGAGAATACCTCTGCCCGAATCATCGCTCAATAACTCGACGGCACAAAGAGGAATAGGTTGTATAGCTCTGTTGAATAAGCGAGTAACCTTGCGCACAGGATACTGCCGAGCACACAGTTCATCATAGAGTTCCTGATCACTGAGAGAACAAGGTATATTGCGAATAATCACAGAAAAAAGCTTATCCGCTGGGTTCCTATAGGTAAAATATTGCTGCTTGGTGCTGGTGAAATAGCGAGTGAGATTGCGAAAATCAGAAGAGGAAGAAGAATACAACTTAACAATAGACCCGCGTAACTCAGTATGAAACTCAGATGTAACATGTTGCTTAATGTCATGTAAAAGTAATTGATAATTGTGTACATCATGTAGACAGATTGGTGGAATGCGCTCCTTAGAAGCGGAAGCAGCCGGGGTGGTATTTTCTGACGTAGTGTCATCTTCCAAAGGCTGAAAACGATTATGCGTAGGAATGGCATAACGAGGAGCATTTGACGTTTGTGAAGGTGCTGCTACACAAAGACGTTTATGTTGTCCCGCCGGTGGTGAAGAGGGCGGAACAGAGCGCACCAGGTGGGTAGACGTGCTGGCACAGAGGTCGTCAGATGGGGCACAATCCTCCATATGGATATCATCGGAAGATGCGGCAGAATGGGCAGTCACAACACCCATCGGAGAAGACTGAAGCACAGTAGGACACACCGGTGGCGCGGAAGCAATTGGTGCAGAGGTAACAGTTGTAGACAAACTCGGCGATGAGGAATGAGTTAAGACGGGCTGGCGTAATACAGTCGGAGCAAGTTGATGAACAGACACATGGTCCTGATCAGCGTTAGCATAAGCTAAATCAATAGCCGAGCGAAGAAGCTCGCCGGTATGACGTTCCGGCATGAAGCCGGTACAAGGCACTGGTACGAGAAATACACTCAGGAGTGTAAGCAAAAACAGTAATTGACGTGAACACACGCAAACGTAGAGATAAACACCGAAAACGTAATGAGGTTCCTTTTCCTTCGAAAACTGAGTACGAACGCACAGAGAGAGAGCGAGACTAAACACGACCTTCTGCCGTTACGGCTGACCAAGCTCTCTAAACTAAGTTTTGTTTATGGACACTCTTTAACTGCTGTGGTCCTTAGCGTCCCATTCTATATTGGGCGTGAAAGGTTCTTTTGCGTGCAGTAAATGTACGACCTCGAGAACTAGAGGCTAGCATTGCATCCACTACACCATGAACATCTTTTTCCGTGAATGACATTTTCTAGTATGAATGGCCCGTTTTCTCAGACACTGTTAACCGAGCAAGGTAGCGCCGCGGCAATGTGTGCGGCTCGCATTCCGGAGGTCCTGGGTTCAATCTCCGACGATCTCTCACTCTTTTTCGTCGTTTCCCAAAACCGGGGTGGTTCATATTCTACCACAACTCTTCTGTCCTACATTTCCTGTATCCATCAACTTCCTTGTTACCTGTTTCAGGGTTGTAGAACCAGGCGACGGTGTTCGGCGGGTTGCGACTGGGCTGTGTCTGTGCGCTCTCAGATAGTTCTTCCTGACGTCGTCCAGAGACCGCTCGATGTGATACTCGCCTTTGGGTGATTTCAGGATGCTCCTTCGGGGATCCCCGGAGGCTCGGGCGGCGTTCAATCTGGAAACATTAGGGATCTGGTCCGTGCTTGTGTCCGTCGTCATTCGGAACTTGTCGCCCATTACGTCTCTCTCATCATTCCTCCTTCACAGGAGTCACGGTAGAAGCACAAGGGGGCGAATGTCCTGCGTGTGGCGTTCTGCCCCGGTTTCAGAGCCCCCTTCGATTCGTCAGTGCCGTTTACATTTACCAAACACTATTAAAGATGTAGCGGGAAACGGTTGTTGGGCGCTAATTGTAGCGGGAAAACGTCGGTCAGTTGCATCTAGAAAGCGTCGATCCTTAGATGCTCGTCGGCTGTTTCGTTTTCCATTCCTAACTTTTTCCTATCTATATCTAATTCCTGGTTCTCAGGGTTATCGTAGGTGAGGCAAATTAAAAATATACTTCATTTTCCTTAATAAGTGTAGTTTATTAACAATTTAAATATTTATGGGCGGCCGCTTTTCCCATTATTCCAATCCCACCTTTTTTAAATAAGTCAGGATCCTAACTATCTGCACACGCATTCCCACCCGTTTGCACAGACGAGCATCTTTCGCTAAGGGCGTAGCACTTCGTGCCGACGAAATTCTATAAAATAGAGAGAGAGGGGAGGCAATCTGGGGCTTTGTTTGCCCTTATATACCTGTGCCTACTGACGCTCACCCTTGCGTTTCAAAATGTAATGACGTTTCTAATTGGTCCTCCGACCGCGTTACCTTAACATGTATGAGAATATGTTACTCCAAATTCGTGCGCTTACGCGTCATCCTGGCGCGTTGTGAAGCAGGTTCAATATCTCGTCTCTTCCTTTACTCTATCTGTCTCTTTCTATTTATCCTGATCGTTACCGGTTCCCTGCTCGTTGGCTTGGTGAAAGGTGTGCTCTACTTAGAATTATGTTTTACCTAGAATTTGCTAGCTCGCCCGTTTCTTACAATTTGCTCTGTACAAATGTTAGATGTTGAATATTTTAACATGTTTCTCGGTGAATTATATTATTACCCTACAATCCTTAAATATGTATGGTATATCCCCTTTGGTATGCACAATTCTTATATATGTATGGTATATCCCCTTTCAAAGATAACTAAACTAAATTTTAGGATGACAAAGACAACCTGTAAGTGCTGTTATAGATTAACTTGTGTTTTTCCAACATTGTTGTTATTTAAAAAAAGATTGCTAATGGCTTTTAATTAAAAGATGCTACAATTAACACAAAAGTCCTATCTTCCTTAATAAATAAACTTATTGTATAAAACTAGATCAGTGAACTAAAAATTCATGCATCTCATCCTAGAAATTTGGAGAAACTACAATATGGGGATGGCAGTTATTAACGCACAATAACAGAAAATTTCTTACCATGTTTCAAAATGCTAGATTGAATAGTTATTTAAATACTTTCATGTTGTAAATTCATTGTTGATTCCTAAATTAAAACATTAAATTTTACAGTAAATAAGTTTACAAAAGATCTATGCCATCAGATTTTCACTTTCTGTACCACGCACGTAACAGATAGAGAAGATATTGCATTTCACCCAAAAATTTGATACCGAGATTTCACTGGAAATACATGTGTCTGTGAACACCATATCTCAAAACGAAAAACCGAATACGTACCAAACATGGTATTTGGATTCAGTACCTTCCAAACATGCGACACGAAGATTTTCAACAAACCCTCCCCGTTCCAAACTACCCTTTACATGGAACATTTTACAAATATTTTTTATTTTCTAAAAAATCGCCCTAGCTGTTTTCATTAAAATACTATGTATTAAAGATATTTACGTCAAAAAAACACAATATAGCTCGAGTTTTATGGTAATAGCCTGTGAAGTCCACTTTGTTCGGAGATATTCTTTTATAATATTGTATAACTGGTAAACATTAAAACGTACTAAAAAATCTGATGTGTTACACTCACATGACTTTCTCCACTCTTGAACAAACTACTTTTATAAACGCTTATTCTCTATATACTTCATGTTAATTGAGACAAGCATTTGCAGAAACACTCCCAGAAAATTTAAGATACACATTTTATTTGTTATGAAAATGCCTTAAATATATGCTATTTTAATTAAAATCGTTAGGGCCATTTTTGAGAGAATCAAAATTTTCGAAAAATGTTCCATGTAAAGGCTAGTTTGTGGTAGGGGGAGTTTCTTGAAAAGCTTCGTGTCGCATCTTTGAAAGATACTAAACCTAAATACCAAGTTTGATTTTAACCGACTTTTTGTTTTTGAGTTATGCTGTTCACAGACACACACACGCACACACACAAAAAGAACTTTTTATAAATGTGCCTTTGTTATTCAGGGGGCCTCAAAACAGTATTTCTGGTGAAATATCGATATCTAATTTTTGGATGGAATGCAGTACTTCTCCTACTTACTCTACGTAGTAGAGAAAGTAGAAATGTCCATCTCTTTAAAACACACGATTTATTTCAAATAACGTTTTTATGGCATCAGCCATTTTCGAGATATCCGTCATTAACGGTTGAATTGCTTAATACTTGGCCATTATTTTGAAGTCCTGTCGATTTTCAGTTGTTTCTCCGATGCAATGGAAAGAGTATGGAATTTTAAGGCCAGAATAAGAATAATTTATATACCCACTAATAAGCGATAGAGGATGGGGAAAGTCGCACGAATGTAACTCGTCAGATTTTTTTATATTAACCCCTAATTATTACTTTTTTACTCTTCATAATCAATTTCAAGTTAATAATTCATTTCTCAACGTGTTGAACAGTTTGAGTATGGAAAATTGCGGAAAAAGTTTCTGAGTAAACAAAGTTTGGGCGCACCTATTAATAAGAATGCATGAGTGCATTTACAGGTTTAAGTCAAGTGGAAAGAAAAAGATAGTTTTCTTAAAGTTAAGAATTCATGTTATTTTCCTATAAAAACATTTTTAATTCAGGTTCTTTGTCCTCCGGCTAGCTATTACAACTCAGTTGAGCAAGTGTCTGTATGCAGGGCGTATAAACGGAAAGGAGATGTTGCTAAAAGATAACATTGATAAAATAATTTGTTTCTACACTTTTATTGCCGTCATACCTAATTATTAATTCACATATTTAATCTTTATACACGCCTGACTGAAACTGTTATATTTTCGAATGTAACTACAGTCGTTTTAGTTGCCGCGTACCAATTACTTGCGTACTTCACAGTTTGTAACTAACATTGCGACGTGTACCTCACGAGAGATTCTTCAGAACTACGTGACGTGCACCTCGTGAGAGATTCTTCGGAACTGCGCGATACTTGCTTATAGCTCGAGAATATATACTCCTTCACCCGAATTGCCTAAACATTATAATAGAGCTGCTATTGGTTACCACATCGCGCCCACTTTAGAGTCTGTTTTGTCAGCCAATCACTGCCACTAACATATATACTCTAGGGAAGATATTCCCTCCATTTATGAAAAAAAAGGGCACGCTACCCTGACGTCATTTGCTTTTCTCTTCTTAGTGATAAACAATTCACCCCCTCTGTTTATTGTTACCCACTTCTATTGTCAGTTTCAGTGAGACCGTGTAAACTTATTTCCTAACAATACTTATGGATAACAAACATCTAAAATCCTGTACATACAATAATATTAATTTACACTACAATCACTCTGGCATTCACAGTGTTGTGATATAAAATATTGCCTCAATTCTACATATGTATTGCCTTAAATAGTTTCTAAGATAATTGGGTCAAGAAGTTAGTAGATTTAACATCGGTGGAATAGCATTTTTTTAATCTCTCCTTAGGTAGAAGAACTGCTGGAGTTCCGCGGATCAGGAATCGTCTCCCGCAGGACTGACTGGTCTCTTCTACACAGCGCTTCGGAGCAAGATGATCCTTAATGCTTTATCTAACACTGTTTAGCGGCAGAGGACCCCTTCTTGTTGTTATTTATCTTGTTATTAATCTTGTTATTATTTACAGTCTTAGTTTCCAGATCTGTATAGCACGTTGTTGTGCTGGTGAATTCCATAACTAAAGTATTCTATACAGAATGCTTGTTTGTGTTACAGTGGCGCCGCAGAGGCCGCGGATCGAGTACAACACAAGTCAGGTGCTGCCCGGCCACAACGTGACGGCAAGGGCGGGGGAGCGAATCACCGTCAAGTGTGTCAGTCGCTACGGAAACCCTCCTGCTCGCCTCAAGTGGTTCCTTGGTAAGTGGCTTCCCCACAAGGGATAACATTTATACTGGACACTAGACAAAACATAATTACACCGATACTTCCTGGATACTTGTGTTCCTATGTCCACACACGACGTCAGTAGGCGTGGTCAAACTAAACATTCTCCTTCATCTAACGAGCGAGATGATCCGTGGTAACACGTGACCCTTCGCGTCTCCCCTTCAGCCCTTCCTCCCAGGGGTCACGTTGCAAGCAAAAAGGGCTAGATCTGTAAATGTACATCCGTTGACAAAAATAGTCATCCGCTGGTTCCATGTGGCTACGTGTATCTTCGTAACATCATGTCCACAACGCACATGCAGGAGCTGTAGAATGGTCTCTACCCTGTGAGTGCAATAGTCTCCTTATAACGGTATTTCTCGGTGGTGACGCTTTTAAGTTACTGAAAATACTTCGTTAGCCGAGAGTTTAAGAAGGCATTGCTTGAACGCATAAGCTCCTTGGTTCAAATATCGCATTAGTTATTGGTACTTTTATATTGTCAATTTTATGACTGGATGTGTAGAACATCATATTGTATTAATATAACTAGCATTTTAAGTTTTAGACATATCTATGCGCCCAAACACAATTCTAATAAAGCACTCGTTTTAAATAACTAAATAAATAAATGCAAATAAATTACGGTCTTCTAAACCATATAAAAAACAAACAAAATTAATATGGATTTACGAATCCTCGTTTTCCGGTTGTAGATGAAATTAAATCGCTGTAGTAACGTGGACAAGAAGCTACAACCTCCCAGACTTCTTGAATTTGTGCCCAGAATATTTTACGAATTCAACAATTCCATTAGGATATCTTATCCTCACAAAGGGAATAAAAATATTCTCAAGTATTATCGTGTATTGCGCTCAGGGTATCGTCAAGCTACCACCACACACACTTAGACCGTCCCTTGATATCCACAAGATAATATGCAACCATGACGAAATTGTGAGGCCACGTATTTTGCATCGTAATAACTATTCTATTATGAGCTTTACCAAATGCGTGTATGAAATACAGTATATCGAAAATAAGCAGTCACTATGTGTTCATTAAACATTATTAACAGAAGAAAAAAGTGTTTGCTAATGCGAGAAGCGAACCTGCGGTCTTAACCACAGAAGTACCCTACGCTTTGTCACGCTTTGTCTACAGAGAAGACACGGGGAAGGTAGTATGTTTAATAATGCCGTACAACAGCTTGCTGCAGCGGCTACACAACTATATTCCGTATAAATAAGACGCTGTACCATGTAGGACGTAGAAAAATTTGGCGTTCAAGATGTGACTCGTTATTTTTGTCCACGGGTGTACATACGATACGTATTGAGACTCGTCCAACTCGTTCAAAATGCAGCAAGGAATAAACCGAAGTATGTACGAGCTTGTGATTCGTGCGCCCTCTCGTGGGAAATGGACATTTATTCATTCGAGAGTTCACATCATAGCGTTTGTCACGTGTATTGCTTCAGTGGTTTACGACAAATGAGTGGCAATAGTACATGCCGCGTTTTCGACTTTGTTTCTGCTAGGGATGGGACCTCGATATCTCGATACTCTTGATACTCATTAGTATCGAAGTATGTCTAACATTTTGAGATAAATCTTTCATAATTTTTGGATAACTTTAAAGATTTAAGTTTTGCATTATTGAACGTAGTTGCGTTTAACTTTATGCTAGATAAGGCATAAATGAAGTCGAGTATTCATTTTATTGCCTCGCAAGTGTCCCCAAAGACTTGCTGGACTATAGTTTTCGATAGACCTTGACTGCGATGAAGGCAACATTCCATAGACTCGGTGAAAACCTTCTAAACAATGGGTTAAGAAGTAGAGGTACTCTTGTAAATGCAGCGTTAACTGAGTTGTAAATGTAGCTAACGCACTAAATCACGTTTCTGCAATAGCCTGGCTTGGTGACTCACTCTCAGGCATTACATTTACCTACTCCGGTAACAAAATTTGTGAATCCAGCAGAAACAAATCCGAACTTATGACGTGAGATAATATAGCGTATGCAAATGTTTGTTGTTTTATGAATGCTCGTGTTCTTAATTAAAAATATTTGATTCCTTCATATCTCATATAATAGTTCCTTGATTTTTTCCTCTAAATTTTAATTGTGTCTAATATACCTTTATGAGAGTGGGTACTAGAGAGGCTTAATCCACAAAATTATTATGCTTCCGAGAGTTATATGACTAGTTACTTACTACCATAGGAAAAATACGAGGGCAGTACCAGAAGTACCTGACCTGACATATATATAGCGGTTGCTGTTTCAAACAAATGACTATGGTAGAAAGTACCACCCTTATAAAGCTTAAGTTTGACGTTTGACGATGCTACGTAGTTTAGTAATTGTTTGGCATCCATTAGCAATGAACTCTCTCAGCGAATTTGTAAACATGGATAAAACTGGCCATCGTTATGTGATACAATGATTTCATTTGAAAGGTCTTAGTCCAAAAAATATTAAAGCTGAGCTAGATTCTACTCTTCGTTTACAACAGTAAAATATTGAGTTTAAGTGAGGCCGTACGAGCTGCCAAAACGAACATCGCAGTGGTTGACCAAATCAAGTGACCGCTCCAGAAATTGTGACGAAAATCCACAAAATGGTATTGGATGACCATCGACTGAAAGTGCGCGAGCTGGAAGAAATCGTAAGCGTTTCAAAAAGTGCTGAAAATTTATACATGAGAAATCTGTGCGCAAGATGGGTGCCGCGTTTTCTCACAATGGAACAAAAGCAGCGTTGTGAGGATGTTTCAGTCGATAGTTTGCCGATGTTTCGCTGCAATAAAGCCGAGCTTTTGAATCGATTCATAACCATGGATGAAACATGGGTCCATCACTTCACACCTGAGACCAAGGAACAGTCAAAACTGTGGATTGAAACGGGAGAATCGGCTCCAAAGAAGGCGAAGACAGCTCCATCAGTAGGCAAGGTCGTGGCGTCAGTTTTTTTGGGATGCGCGTGGGATAATTTTCATTATCTTCAACAAGGAAAAGCAATCAATGGCGAGTATTATGCAAACTTATTGCAGCGTTTGAATGATGAAATCAAGAAAAAAGGCGCATTTAGCGAAAAAGAAAGTTCTGTTTCATCAAGACAATGGACCAGTTCCACATCCATTATCGCCATGGCCAAAATCAATGAGTTAAAGTTCGAATTGCTTCCTCATGCACCCTATTCGCCAGACTTAGTCCCCTCTAATTATTTTCTTTTCCAAAGTTGAAGAAATGGCTTGTGGTAAAAGATTTGCCTACAATGAAGAGGTGAAGTTTGCAATTGATGGCTATTTTGAAGAACTCGACGGTTCTCATTATAAATAGGGTATCGAAGCTATTGAACACCGCTGGAAAAAGTGTATCGAGCTGAAAGGAGACTATGTAGGGAAATAAAGATGTTTTTAGCAACATTTTTGTATTTTCTTTGTTAGGCCGGGTATTTCTGGGAGAGCTCTCGTACATAAGTTATGTGTTACTAGTGAATAGTGGTATAATGGCGTAACACACATGTTATTTTAGTTCTGTTATTTTAGTTTAGTTTATATTCTAATTATTGTAGAATAAAGATGAATTGCTAGTGGTTGTTTTTCTTCGGATAGAAAATGCTTTAAAAGAACATTATCAGTATAATAGTTACATAAAAACAGAAGAAGAGACATTATTATAATTATTATTAGTCTTAACTAACAATAGGGAATATATAACCTGTGGATTATCAAGGGAAAAAATGTTGCCATTTGGAGAATATTAAATAGGAATAATTTCGGGACTAGCATATAATACAGAATTGGCTACATGCCTTTATACACAGAAAACTACTAATAGAACATAATTCAATGAACAAGCTATCCCCTTTGAGGCAGTATTTTTAACACTTAAATGATATCAGTCCAATTATATAATATAAAATATAATAACAGCCCGCCTTAAAGCAATATGTGTATAATATAATATATAACATTTATGTAACAGTCATTTTATTATGCTTATATTATTATATACATGTATTATAATGTTATGTGAATGTATTAAGTAATTTAACAATGTAGGAGCTGTGAGAATAGAAGCCGAAAGTTGCTAACAATGAGGTAATAATGAATTGGAAAATTTAATAAAGGCTACTAGTAATTCTTGGAACAATAATGTAATATTTAAAACAATTTATAAATAGCCAATCAACAACTAGAAAAAGCTTAAGTTAAATAAAATTATTCTATTGGAGTAGGAATAGCCAATCAAAAATTGAAATAGTGGAAATATATAATTTTAAGCGGTAAATGCCAGACGCTACTAGACAGCGTTCCTGAGCACTTCGATACGGTACAGGTTAAGTGTGAGACATAAAACTTCATTATGGTGAGAATAAAAATAAGGTTTACGTATTAAACAGTGCAATTAATATATAATCTCACAGCTCTACAGTACGTGTTATCAGTGAAGTGTTATTTAATCGTGTGAAAGATTAATAAAAAGGAGTGAAGTAAAAATAATAATTTGTGTATAACCGTTCATTCTTTAGCCACACCACCCCCTGCTAAGAGATACGTGTTTCTGCAAATTACTACTGACGCAGCCAATGCATACAAATATAATATTTAAATACACATTCAAATTACTAAGTTGATTTTTAAATGTGGGGCGAAGGCCACCGGAAAGTGAACGTGGGTCGACGGCCACCGGAAACTATGTATCGTACGTGGGGGAAACACTCCAAGAAACATATTTCCCGCAATACGTGGTGCTAATAACGTAAAGATGTACTATCTGAATTTTACAGCTTTTTATAAAGTGAGTATCGAGAAATAGTGGTATCGTCCCATCACAAGTTTCTACCTACTTTTACTTCTTTTACCACATTCTGTTATATGAGGCAGTATTTTTAACACTTAAATTATTTCAGTCAAATTATATAATATAAAATATAATAACAACCCGCCTTAAAGCAATATGTGTATAATATAATATATAAAAGTATGTAACAGTCATTGTATTAATGTTTATAATAATATGTGCATGTTCAATAATGTTATATGAATGTATTACGTAGTTTAATAATATAGGAGCTGTGAGAATACTAGGTTAAAAGTTGCTAACAATGAGGTAGCCTTGAGGCAATAATCAATTATAAATTTTAGAAATGCTACTGGTAATTCTTGGAAACAATAATGTAATTTTTGAGACAGTTTATAAAATAGCCAATCAACAACCAGAAAAAATACTTAAGTTAAATGAAAGTATAATTTATTGGAGTAGGATTAGCCAATCAGAAACTGAAATAGGGCCAATTGTACAAATTCAGAAGTCAGTTGCTAGTAGACCGCGTTACTAACCGGACGCGAGACACGTCCTCGAGAAGTTTAATACGTATTCAGTGGGAGACGAAAATAATTTACGTGTTTAAAACACGTGCAAGTAATTAATAAATAATCTCACAGCTCTCTATATCAGTTAAGTGTTACTTTAATCGTTTAAAGAATAAATAAATGGAGTGAAGTACAAATTATAATCGTGTAAGCCTACATTCTCAGCCGCACCACGCCTTGTTAAGATATTCATGTCTCTACTAATTAAGACTGACGCAGCCGAGGCAAACATAAATATATAATATTTAAAGAAACAGTCAAATTACAAAGTTAATATTTTTAAAACTTGGGGCGAAGGCTACCGTAAACATTTTTTTTTACCATACGTACGTTTGCAACTACTTCAAGTTCGGCTCCCCAACTCCTACTTCAAAACGGCTTTCCATACGTGAAGCAACAAACTACTTCAAATACAAATTCCATTTTGCCACGTTCTTTTCTGTCATTAAATCTAAAATATATATTAAAACATGTTCTAAAATAAATAACATACAAGTTTTATGTGGCATTTCATTCAGAATTTTTGGTAGAGGAAAAAACCTCAGAATCGTGTGTATAAACAATTAATTAAATACTATTACAAATTATACAGTAGATTAAATTATTCTTATATTAAGAACTCCAGAAATTGCTCACCAACCTTTAATTGAAATTAAGGTTAATTAACTCAAGGTTAATTAACTTTTCTTTAATGCTATATATGAGGGTTGAACTTAAAATTACGTATTGTTTTAACGAGTTACGAATTAACAAACGTGAGAATAAGGTCGGTAATCCCAAAAAGCTCTAACTGAAAGCCAACGATTCTTGAGAGCATTACATTACCTTAATGTAATAAATACGAGTACGAAATTTCAAATAGTATAAAAATAAAATAAAAGAGGGCTTTCCTAAAAGTTGGAGTAGGTGTAGGTATAGGGGTGAGGGACTTAGCATCTCGACGTAAAAAGATCTTTTGTGCCTAAACCTCTGATGCGATGCCCCCGGGAGGGAGGGGTGAGGTGACAGGAAACAGATGGCGGCCGACCCAACCTTTTACAGATTGAAACTCCCGGATGGCAGCTGCGCAACCGGCTCCCCTCCACCCCTGCAGGCTTGTACATCCCATTGGGGGTCCCGGAACTCGGAGATCGCCCCCATTTCGGGGGATAAAGTGTCACATAGAACATCAACTTCCCCTGCCATGCAACGCCGAGACTCCCACCGACACTTGCAATCCTGAAAGAGACCAAGGTGAAGTGAAATGAGAATAGAAGTGAAATGGAGGGACAGGAAATTCTAGGGTTATAATGAACCTTCGCAGTATTTGCCTAACGACCCGGGAAAACCTCTAAAAACCCCATGGGTCAGGAAGGTCGGCCGTGGTTAGTGGTACCCCACCTCAGATAAATAATAAGTTCCCACGCGACAACAAATAGTTTTTGATGCACGTTATAATGCAGCAAGTACCTGTAATATACACTAACAGCTAAATAATTCAACAGTAACGTAAGTTTGTCCGCGCGCCACAGCGGCGCTAATGTACAAATAGATTAAGCTCAATAAAATATATGGGGCCACCTGTACTTTGTGCTAGAGACCGTTATGCAGCGACTACAGGTATCAATAAGCCGATCCAGACGACAGTGATTTAGTCAGAACTGGCTCCTCGCCTCGTACAGTCACTAGCTTAAGATGCCGAGCCCCGAAGATACATGAAACGATAAAGACTCTTCTTTTGAGACCAAAACTTTTCAACATCTCTATCCTAATCCTCCTCCCCTGTACCCATCGTGACCTAGCTTCGCCTACTGGACGATCCCGGGCGATGTTCGAGTCAGTGGCTGGGCCTAGCCTAGCAGACACCCTTTCAACCGATGTGACGAATCCTACTCGATCCGTTATTTCTCATGAAAGAGGAAAAAATGAACCTTTGGAAATTATGGAATAATTTTATTTTATATCCTTATTTATAATAGTTAGTTGTTAACTTTAATTATTATTCAATGTCCGTCGTAGCGCCCTCACTCAGGGAAGAGTGCCATAACCGGCCGGTGGGGCCTTATCCTTGTATCAGACCTCTGTAGTAACGACAGGCAACCATGGACGACACAAAGTCCACAACAACAATTATTATTATTATTATTATTATTATTATTATTATTGTTATTAGTATTACTTTTTCTACACACTAAGCAAGCAGCAGTACCATATATCACCTCTTTCGGCTTTATGATAATACTCATAAACTGCTTTATTTAATTTAAGAAAATGTTTTTACGTACCGCTTCAACTCCATACCGGAATATCACGCAAACTCAAGCTGTGCATAAGGGACAGAACGGCAACAACGTCAGTGAAGTAAAGCGACTGAGCCTTTCCCTTGCATCTGCCCACACTGAGCGTTTGAACAGGAATGGAGACACATACTCGTTCGGTATAGACTGAGAGCAGGACACCGTTCGAGTTCTACTACACCCAACTCGCCCATATACACGAGCTCATTCGTCATTAATGGTACAGATTACTAACAAGCTCTACAAAGGGCCTCTATGAAGACGTACGGTGCTAACTCGAATTACTGGAGGCTCCTCCGTCTAACTACTCTTAAACCGTTCACTCGAGTCTTTAAATATCCTCATGTTATATAAATCGTTAGTTATCTTAGTTAAAACTTATCAAATACGAAAAAATATTACTAACTTCTAGTGCCTGAGCACGCATTGCTTTCAGTCGTATAAGAATCTTTAATTGTTACTTCCTCTACCACAGAGACGACAAAAACATGACTCGCGAGTTATTTTGACTCGCAGGCGCCGTTCCCTCTTTGCCACATTCCCATTTGCTTTTCACGTGCTGCTGAGTAATGCAGTGCGTGTTGCATATTTGGTACCTCGCGGAAGGAAGGCGTTTTCGCCACCCTTGCTCTACCATAAGCCTAGAAGGTAGTGGAACTATTGTATTTCACTGGAAATAAATGTTTTTAGTCTCCCTGAATAATACAAAAAGAGTCCGCGTGCGAGTGTGTGTGAAAGAGTATAACTCAAAAACAAATGTCCGTTTGACTACCAACTTTATTTAGCTTCAATAGCTTCTTACGATACGGCACAAGAATTTTCAGGAAATCTCCACACCCCAAACTACTCTTTACATGGAATATTTTCGACATTTTGTATTTTATCAAAAATGTCACTGGTGATTTTGATTAAATTACCATATCTTTAAGACAAGTAAAATGTATTTTCAATTTCCCCTTTATAGTACTTATGTGAACTTCTCTTCATTCGGAAGGAATTTTGTATAATGGGTAAACCATAACAGATAAAGCTTACTACACAAAAGGTGTAAAACTCTTTAAAACACAATTTATTTTCAAATAATCTTTACTATGTCACCCATTTCCGAGATGAGTTATTATTGATTTGAACTTTCAAGGCTTCGTCAGTTTTTTAAATTCAGTCACTATTCAGTTGTTTCTCGCGATGTCATGGAAATAGTATGGAATTTCAAGGCCAGTATATAGTGACACACTTTTAATAGACTTCACTGTGTCTTCAGTATCCTACTAGAAATGTGTGATGAAGCTACGAGGGGTGATCAGAAACTAACGTTACAAGGCTGATATTCCTGGAGTTTCGTCCGTTATAGAGAAATTAGTAGTATGTAGTAATTCTAATACATACAGTTGGAAATTGTGCAGTTTCAGCCACCCGCCACCTACAGCGCTAGGTGTAGGTAAAGACAAATGGCAACTCGTTTGGAAAACTGGTCTCGTAAAGAAAAACGCTCCGTTATTCCATTTCTGTAGGCAAACATGTAACCGCGGCTGAAATTCACCTGCAGCTGGTACTGGTTTACGAAGAGACTGTAATGTCTCATCAGCATGTCGCGGAATGGTGTCGAAAGTTTGCAGCCGGTAGAGAAAACGTCACCAACGACGATCGCAGTGGCTGATCCAGGAAGGCATCAACAGATTTGAATATAGCTCACGTGGAGGAGCTGATTCAGGACAACGGCATATAACGGTAGAATTGGGAATGTCGTTCGGAAGCGTTCGTCACGTTGTTCACAATATTCTGCAGTACCGGTCAGGATTACACGAAATCTGTCAAACCAAAAAAGGAGAATTGCATGGGTGCAAGTCTGCAGCTTTTGCAATGGTTCTCCACGGAAGGGAACAGCTTTCTTCACCACATTGTCACGGGTGACGAAACATGGATCCACCACTACACCTCCAGCAGTAAGCATCATCAATGGAGGGGAAACACCCCTCCTCTCCAAAGACAAAGAAGTGTAAAATGATGCCATCTGCTGGGAAGGTGATGGCCACAGTACTTTGGAAAAGCGAAGGTATCATACTCGTGAAGTTTTTGGAAAGAGGGCACACAATGACCGTTGACTGATACTACGAGAGCTTGACACAATTGCGCGAAGCAATCAGGAGGAAACGGCCAGGAATTCTCATTAAGCACGTCATCTTCCTTTACGACAACGCGCGACCTCATACAGCCCAGAAGACCACCACGCTGTTGAAGCAGTTTCGCTGGGACATCATCGACCACCCTCCCTACAGTCCGGACCTCCTCCATGCGACTTTCGCCTTTTTTCTCACTTGAAGGAGCATCTAGGAGGCCGACGATTTGCTTCACACGAAGAGGTGAAACACTTCGTGACCATGTGGCTGAACACGCAAGGACAAGATTTTTACCTGAAGGAAATATTCAAACTCATCCCACGAAGCGACAAGTGCCTAGCCGATATGAGGATTATATTGAAAAATAACCTAATGTATGTAACAGCAGTTGAGTGTATTGGTTGTATGAAATAAAATGTACACATTTCACTGCAGGCTTTGTAACCTTAGTTTCGGATCACCACTCGTATATCTGCAAAAGTTTATGTTGATTAATATAAAGTAGAAAGATGAGCCTTTATAAGAATATTTTGTGGAGGAGATATTGAGGATCCTCAGCTGTGAAAAAAGGCCAAAAGTTTCCAAAACTCATAAACATTGGTTTTAACGTTATTAAATACTACAAATCTTCTATTTTAGTTCTATGTAATTTTTATAGTCATACGAAACCTTAAAGCATGCCGTATAGCTATTTAAATCTCTGCGTGTAGGCCTAGTTACATAACATTTTAGTAAAATATACGAATGGTGAACCAACCATTCAAGATAGGTCTCAGGAATCGTTAACCCATAAATTAGTTTTAGAGGAGCAAAAAAAATAAAGTACGACCTTTATATGCAGTAAATGCTGTTTAAAGAGCAGGAAGTTGGAAACGTTATTATGAATTTTAGCCTTATAATTTTAAGCTCTTTTTTTTAAGATTTTCATATGTCGGCACTCTCTCATTTTCAAATTGTTCCATACGATGTAATTTTTTGGGTAGAAATGACTGGATGGACGGATTATTTGCCAAGACTACAAACCTGGTTGTATAGCAACACCAAAGAAACAAAATTTATAATACAATCCGTTTTATTGCAAACTTTGAACTGTTCATTAGAACAGCTATCGTCAAGTACTGAGCAGACCGGTTGGGAGCTTGTCTGCTCAATACATAAGCGTGATGGGAGCAGCTGAAAGAGGAGCAAAGGGGAAAATGTTAATGACATCCATACCCTCCACCAGCGCAGTGGCGGTTCTGTCGGACAGTTTTCATTTTCCATGATACGTCAAAGAGTAGGTCAACAACACCAACTACACCAACTAGGTTCAACCCTGCTTGGGAGGAAACATATTTTATTACAATATAATGATGTATTGTGTTTAATTTGTAATGAGATGTCAATCCAAAAAGTTTAATCCACCGCGACATTATTCGTCTTGTCATGCGAATCGCTATGAAAAATGCTAAGGGGATGAAACATCAGCTTAATTGGAACAATTAAAGTGTATAACGTTTGTGAATGTAAGTGAAGTACATTTTATCGTACTGTAATTAATTGTTATTGCTGAATTTGTTTATCCTGGTCAGACGATCAGCTTGTTTATTTTGCCTTTTAACACGAATTATCGTGCTTTATTACCTAATTTATTATTCTTGCTTGTATAATCCCCTCTATGATGCAAAGCTCAAATTAATCATGCCTCGCCATATTGAACAGGGTTAATTATTTACACCACCGCCGCCGCCGCCACCACCACCACCAATAACAATAACAATAATAATAATAAGAAGCAGAAGAAGAAGAAGAAGAAGAAGAAGAAGAAGAAGAAGAAAGTTACACCCGTGCAGTTACAAGAAACGCCACTGAGTTTACAAACCGGCCTGCTGCTCAGTTTTCCTTGTGGCAGACGCTAACGAGAGCGAGTAGGTAAAGCTCCCTAGAGATGCTGCCTGCTTGATGATGCCTGCTTTACAAAGTCATTTACAACATACACTGGTTTCTTTAGCAATCTGACCTGGCCGTTTTCTTTAGTGAAAGAAAGTGTAAACTTTTAATATTATTGGGGAGACCATAAAAATATTAAGCGCTACACCTAATGCGTATTTTGTATTTTGGAATATTTACATGTATTAATATAAGTATTATTATTATTATTAATATTACTGTTATCATATATAATTCGATAATTATGGAGGATGAGCACATCATATAATTATGATTATTATATACTAATCATATATGCATATAATATATAAATCAATTAAATTTTAAATATATATATATATATATATATATATCCTTGCTAGTAACATAAAAAACTGAAGAGATGAATTTTTTTTACATGCTTAGTTGTGTCGTTATTAAACAATAATATTTATGTTGAGTAAATTTTTAAGCAAAAGTTTGAATTCTCATGTTTAACGTTTATTTTTTCTCCCAAACATAGGATGTTTAAAAATTCATATCTTCAATTTATTTACATTATATTCAAAAGTTTAATTATAAAATATTATTTTTTGAAAAATAATAGCATCGTGTAGAGCAGTAAAAAAACCGTAGAATATTAATATCTCTTTAACTAATTTTAACACATGCGTAATATTTAGTCTATATATTATAATCTAATTGTTGTATTAAAAAGTTCATTGCATCGTTAAAATAAACAACAGTGGCTAGAGAGTGTAATGTGAATGTAGTAAATCGAATTTTTTATTCAGATCATTTATTGTATTTTCTCATAAAATTGATAAAAAGCCATACTTCTGTAAGGGTAGATGAATTAAGTAAACTGAAAGTTGTTTGTATGCAAAGAGAAATGTTGATGAAGCAGGCCGCTAATGTGATGTACTTTTACAGGTGATGAGGAACTAGTGGCCAACACAAACCAGAGTAACTCCACAGAGCTTGACAACCCACGTACTTGGGTAGCAACATCCGTAATGGAGATGAATTTGGGTAAAGAGCAACACGGTCGCATATTGCGTTGTGTTGCCCTCCACGAGTCATACGCTACCAAGTCTCAGATGATAGAAGTCCGACTGGATGTCAGATGTAAGTACACTCTTTCATTTGTTTCATAGGCTCGCTGTCCTTTGATACGGAAAATAGAGTTTAATTCAGATTGTGATTCTATACATAGATCACTATTTTCCTCCTAAGAACAACGCGCGTATAGCAGTGTTGAGTGTGTCATTTTGTAAGGATCTATAACAATGTTTTTATATTCAGATATATCCGTCAGGTAGTTTTCAAAACCTATACATACAAGGAAACGAATACAGCAATACAGTCATTTACCTTCACATTGTGGCCACCGCACGGCTGCTCTCACGCCGGCCGCCGCAGCCCGGACACCCACCAAACAGTTGTAATCTCCACGCAACTGCCTCACGTTATCATAGTTACAATTACGAGGAAACAAGCTCTTACCTTGACATAAGATATGTCCTTCTCCATCCACATACGAGGGTTGGAAATTAAATAGTGGCAACTATTTATTTACAGCCGATACAAGAGTTACATGTTAGCAACCTTTACTGCCCTTCAATGTAGTCATCAGCGTTGTGTATAACCCTTTGTCAGCAATGTGGAAGTCGTAGTATACCTTTAGCAGAGCCTGTTCTGTTGAGTGCGAATGGAGCGGTCTACTGCCTGACGAATCTCTGGAACAGTTCTAAAGCGAATGCCACGAAGTGGTTCCTTCATCTTCAGAATCAAATCAAAGTCACAAGGACTTACGTCCGGGGAGTATGGTGGATGGTACAGCACTTCCCATTCCCATCGACCTAACAAATCAGCCACAGCTTGCGCCCGAGCATTGTCATGCAAAATGATGGGTGGATTCTGCAGAAAGTGTTGCCGCTTCTTTCTCACAGCTGGTTGCAGGTGGTGCTCCAAAAACGAACGTAATACTGTGCATTGACGGTCTGCTATTGAGAAAGGTAATGCATTAGAATAACACCATCACAGTCGTACACGAGAATCACCATAACTTTCACATTTCTGGGGCTCTGACGAACTTTCGTTGGATTGGCGTTTCAGTTTTGGCTCATACGATTTGGCCCATGTCTCATCCAGCATTATGATATGGCGTAAGAAAGCTTCTACTTTGCGCTCATAGCACTCCAAGTGAGTCCTAGCAGCGTCGTAACACAACCATTTCTGCATTTCCGTCAAATTATGCGGAACCCACCGTGATGCAATTTCTCGCATCCCCAGGCGTTCCTTCAGGATGTGAAGCACAGTCGTATGCGTTAATCCGGTTTCTTGGGCGAGCTCACGAATCATCTGGCATGATCACTGTCCAGCAACGCGGCAAGAGCATGCACTACTTCTTCACTGACGCTAGGACGACCTGCCCGATGCATGTCTGCCACAGTTTGGCGACCATCGATGAAGGCTTTTACCCAACGTGCCACTGTTCTGAAAGACAATGCAGATTTCCCGCAAGTCTCTTGAAGACCTTGATGACACTGTCCTGCAGTACGACCTCTGGCACATTCAATCTTGATCCAACTCCGTTGTTCCTGTTTCGAAAAGATCGTGACAACACTACGTTAGACCGCTAGCTCACAAGTGACTCTGTTTCTCTCGACTGTGCGCACGCAGGTGAAGTGGGAAGGGAAAGTCCATTTGCTCTGAGGTAAGGTAGGTGTAACTAACGTGTGCTATCAGCGACAATATTAGATTCCGTTGCATAATGTCTCTATAGCAGTGTTGCCACTATTTAAGTTCCAACCCCCGTATTTGTCATTTCTCAGGAAATTTTCATTCACTATCGTGAGTTTAATATTCGAACCTAGTTGAGCTTCTCGTCTAATGTTTTCCTTGAGTTCTTCCAATGGGGGTTTTTTGCATAGCAAATTAAATTAAATTAAATTGGGTTTTATTTATGCACACTCTTTAAGTCTATGTTCTTAGCGTTCCATTCTATATTGGGCGTGATAGACCGGTAATTTCTCTCAGAGGCCTCTATCAGGCTTGAGGTTCTTTCACGTGCCGTAAATCTACGACACTTACCTCCCTTCCAAAGGAAGCCATGATAAGGATATTTACGCCCGGAAAAAATCCATCCCACTCAGCCGGGTTTTGGTCCGCGACCTCGGGAACTATAGGTTAGCTTGGTACCTCTTGACCACGGAGGACGACTTTGCTGTATACACCTTATTCGTTTCTCAACTACGTATAGTAAGTAGGGGAAGTATTGTATTGCACCCAAAAATTCGATACCGAGATTTCACAGGAAATATATGTTTTGAGCCCCCTGAATCCAAAAAAAGCATTTTTGGAAATATGTCCGTGTGTGTTTGTGTGTGTGTGTCTGTCTGTCTGTCTGTGAACAGCACAACTCAGAAACGAACAGTCGGATATACACCAAACTTGGTATTTAGGTTCAGTATCTTCCAGAGATGCGACGCGAACGTTTTCAAGAAAATCCCCCACCCCAGATTACCCTTTACATGGAACATTTTTCGAAAATTTTAATTTTCTCAAAAATGGCCCTAACGATTTTGATTCAATGCGATGGCTTATAGCAGCTCCAATTGCAGCGCATGCAGGCCACACCAAGTACTGAATATGAGGGTTTAAAGGTCATGTATAGATTTGAAAAGTTTATCATTTGTTACTTGTCATGTACCTTTGGTATTAAGTTCATTGAATTCATGCGTTTCCTTCTTGGTGTTGCAATTTTCACAAATGACTGTGTAGTTTACACTCTTATTATATCTTCAAACTCTTCGACTATATTCACCATGATTTTTCATTTTACTTGATGTGATTTAAATTGTTTAACTTACTTATCTGTTTATTTATTTTTTATTTTTTATTCTACATTAGTTATACTGCTCCACATATATCTTTATTTTTACTTATTTATCATCTCAAAAAAATTCAGCATACTACTTCACTTATCCCTTTTCACTCTTTTATACCTATCTTTCAATTATTCTCTTTTATACCTCTTCAGTTATATCTCTTTTCCTTACTAAACTTAAAATTATCACTCACTGCTCTTCAATAATTCATTTTAAGTATTTTCATACTATTCTACTTTTAATTTTAGTTTATAACCCTTTGTGTTAATAATTTAACTCATTACACTTTACTGTTTCACTCAAACTCCTTTTCGCCTTTTAATTCTAACTTTTATAACCATATAGGTTAAAACTCTGATTCACTACACTTTCTCAATCCATTTCTCATTTACAGCACTTTTTGGCCTTTTTAATTGACGCTATAATTCACTACATTTCACACTAATCTTCTGCTGGTCACTACAGACGCACCACCTCCCATTCACCTTGGCTGACCCCTTTCCCTGCAGCTCGCCAACTTGCAACCCCGGCATCACATTCTCCTTCCTCCTCACTTTAATTATTATCTCCTTCCTCTTCTTCGCCTCCACCATTTCTCCGTCGTTTCTCTTCTAATTTTGTTCATTTTAATATAATAAATTTAATCTAATCGTTTCTCTGATCGTCGTGATTTTCTTCTTTCCCACTATAATTAGCATCTCTTTTCTTCGAATCCGCTGTTCCTCCTCCGATCCTCTCTTAATTTTGTTCATTTAAGACGGAGCATTCATTTCGTCTATTCGTCTCCTTAGTCGTCGTATTTTTCTTCTTTCCCACTATAGTTATCATCTTCACCCTCTTTTCCTCTTCTTCACCTCCGCCGTTCCTCCGCCATTTCTCTGGTCATTGTTTTTACTTCTTCTTTCTCACTATAATTAACTCCTCCCTATGTACATTTCTATCTACACAATAATCTTTCAAAATAGCATAAAAACTTTTGGAATTTTTTTCTATGATATCTAGCAAAACGAATTAGCCACCAGAGGTTACCAAAAGCCCCAGAAATGCCGATAAATATTTCTATTACGTATTTGGATTTCGATAATTTAACTGTATTCATTACTTCAATTGGTGCATTGTCTGTGGACTTTTTCCTGAACTCAAATTCCGTCTCACTCATGTCAATCATTATTGTATATTCCATAATTCTTTTACATATAAACTGTTCAAAAATGTTACCAGTTGATTTGATCGACATGGGTCGATGCTATTTTGTATATTTAGGATCTTTATCGTTCCCTTTTTTAAAACTTTTTGGAAGCACACTGAAAGATAGAAGGAAACGGAATGAAAGGGAAATGATGGAAATGAAATCGTGATAGAGAAGGAACCACCCCAGCATTCGCCTACCGACCCGGTGAAACCACGAAAAACTCATAGGTCAGAGTGGGCGATGGCGAATGCGAGTCCCACACGTTACTGCGGCGCCACCTGGCCACCATAATCAATCGCCAGTTCGCTTCGCACCTTGCTACTGCAGCCACCTTTTCAGCAGCTGTTAGTAATTAATTTTATTTTTGAGTAAGTACTGTTCCTAGTATTCACTATCGCCGTGCGTTAAATGCATCGTGGGATAATCTCGAGTTCGTTTCGTATTTTCAAACCGTTCCTCGTCTGCAGAGTCACCAATTGATACCCAACTTCCATCTCACTGGAAATCTCAAACACCTTCTTGTATCCTCAAGCAAATGTTCAATTGTTTACTGTACAAATATAACTCTACCAAAAATTTTCACTGATGTATCGGCATCCACAGAAGAAAGAGGGTGCGCAAAAGTATATGCTGATCAGATAATGCTCTACAGCTTACCTCACTTCTTTACAATTTTCTCTTGTGAAGCATTCGCCATCAAGGAAGACCTTCTATATCTAACTAACTCGTCCACTAAAAGCCACTACACCATTTTCACCGATTCATTGCGTCTAGTAGTTGCCACCCAAACTGTGAACCAAACCACGTACTGACCCATGAAATCCGATTGTTAAGTTACAATATAAATAAAACCGATAAAAAGGTATCCTTTGTATGAACTCCTCACATTGGCATAAAAGTTGAAACAGCAGATAAAGCTGCAAAAGAAGCAACTAAACATCCCGTCACTAATTCATCGATTGCCTGTCCACACCAAGACGTCATCAGTTTCATTAAACATATGTACATGACAGAAATAGAAATTGAAATGGTTGTCAATTAACAGCAAACTTCATGAAGCTCGCTCAGGCTGCGCACAAACTTTTCTGCATTATCAAACTCTCAAAAGAAGAAAGAGATCAAGTTATCATCACCCGGCTTAGAATTTGAGGCAGTGTTTTTAACACTTAAATGATTTCAGTCAAATTATATAATATAAAATATAATAACAGCCCACCTTAAAGCAATATGTGTATGTAATAATATATAAAAAGTGTATATTACAGGCATTGTATATATTTATATTATTGTATACATGTGTAATAATGTTATGTAAATATATTGCGTAAGTTAATAATGTAGGAGCTGTGAGAATAATAGGTTAAAAGTTGCTAACAATGAGGTAACCTTGAGGTAATAATAAATTTTGAAGTTTAACAATACTACTAGCCATTATAGGAGCAACAATAATGTAAATTTTGAGTCAGTTTATAAAATAGCCAATCAACAACCAGAAAAAGCTTAAGTTAAATAAAAGTATTCTATTGGATTAGGAATAGCCCATCAGAGACTTTAAATACAGAAATTTACAAATTTATACGGTAAAAGCAAGTCAGTTGCTTGTAGACAATGCTCGTAACTGGACGCGTTGGTCATAGACAGTGCTCCTAACCGGATGCGAGATGCGTCCTCGAGAAATTTAATACGCATTCGTGTGAGACGAAAATAGTTTACGTGTTTAAAAAGTGCAAGATTAAATAAAAGAATCTCACAACTCTCTATATCAATGAAGTGTTATTTAAATTGTGGCAAGGATTAATAAATATAGTGAAGCAAAAATTATAATCTGTGTAAGCCTACATTCTTCAGCCGCATCCCGCATTCATGTCTCTAAAAATAAATACTGACGCAGCTGAGGCAAACATAAAAATATAATATTTAAAGAAACAGTCAAAATTACAAAGTTAACATTTTTAAACTTGGGGCGAAGGCTACCGGAAACTTTTTACCATACGTGCTGTTGCAACTACTTCAAGTTTGGCTCCCCAACAGTTGAACTACAATACAACTCGTACTTCAAATTAGCTTTCCATACGTGAAGCAACAACCTACTTCAAATTGGGCACTCCAAACTAACGCACTGTTATCTTCTCACTAAGGATCAACCTCCAAACTGTGTCAGCTGTAACATTCCTCTAACCATTCTTCACATGCTTATAGATTGTTCACAGAACAGTAGATGTAGACAACAAGCCAGCAGTTAACAGAAAGAATATGCTCAAGAAGACGTTACGGTTACTAACGGATACAAAACACCCTGATTTACTGTAAATGTTTACCTACTTCCATGTTTGTGGAATTGTAAATTAATGTTCATAATGTATTTTCATGATAACAGGTTGTGATAAGACCATGTAGTCAAAATGACTTTAAATAAACATTTAATAAAAAAATGTTCCTCGTCCTCCAAGGTGCTATTTATGGTACTTGTATCGTAATATACTATTACGGCTATTATTACCGAACTGCATCAAGGGTTGCTTCAGATCTATTCCACAAATATTCATAGCCAATAAAGCTTCGATAAGCAGCTATACGATCGTGTAAATTCTTTTTTCCCCTGCGTTGTAAATCAGTAAAGGTACATTGCGGACCGATGTAGTGGTGGGGAACAGCACAACAAAAAAGCAGTTGTCCGCCCCCAGCTACTTGTACAGAAGAGGACGCACACAGTTCGCGGTCATTGGAAGGCGAGGACCAGTAAAACAGACACGGATGCAAACATTTGTATTTTAACAGCAGTGGGCAAGTCCCTGTATTTCAGGCGTAACCATGCGCTAAATTTCGGCAAGCAGCTGCGATAATAAACAATGGGCAAAACGGCGAACATTTAGACAACAAATGCGCATAAAATGGGGAACCCCGGTTTTTGGTTCGTCTTTTGTTTTGTGATTATATTTTATGGAGTGTGAGGAGGTCAAACCGCATAGAGCGTTAGATCCTTTCAGCAAGTTATGTAAAGTCTGAATAAACGCATTGGAGCTATTCAATTTTTGTGAACGTAAAAAATAAATGTATTGTTGACTTCATAACAATGCTGCAAACCCCATTCCTAGCAGGCTTTTTATTTATTAAATAAAAGCCCTACAGGATAATATACTGATTGTCAACGTACATATCCCATTAAAGTTGTAGGAAATGTGAACGTTGTATATTTTGTATATATATACATATGTATATAGTTATACACTAAAAGTTTTAATATGGCATTATCTCGTAATAAAATTAAAACTATGGCCATAGAAGGAAAAGAGCAATTGAGAGTAATATCGTCATTGAGGACGAAATAATTGAAGAAATATCCGGACTCCAAAAAAGCGTTAAAATATGAAAGTGAAACTTTGTCACAGTTCTCGATATCTTGTGTTATCTTATTTGTTGGGCGCTTATTGTTTATTTTTTTTTAATTTGGGTTCTTTATCCTCCGGCTAGCTATTATAACTCAGTCGAGCACGTGTCTCTAAGCAGGGTGTGTAAACGCAAAGGAGTTGTTGCTAAAAGATAACACTGATAAAAATATCTGAATCTAGACTTTTATTGCCGTTACGCTTAATTAATAATTGTCATATTTAATCTTTATACACGCCTGACTGAAACTGTGGTATTTCCGAATGTAACTATAGTCGTTTTAGTTGCCGCGCACCAATTACTTCGCGTACTTTACATTTTTGTAACCAACTCTGCGACGTGCACCTCGTGAGAGATTCTTCAGAACTGTGCGACACTTGCTTATGGCTCGAGAATATATACTCCTTCACCTCGAATTGCCTAAACATTATAATGTAGTTGCTATTGGTTACCAAATTGCGCCCACTTTAGCGTCTGTTTTGGTCAGCCAATCACTACTACTAACATATATGCTCTAGGGAAGATATTCCCTCAATTTCTAAAAAAGGCACGCTGCCCTGACGTCAATTTCGGCTTTCTCTTCTTAGTGACAAACAACTCACCCCCTTGGTTTATTGTTACCCACTTCTATTGTCATTTTCAGTTAGGCCGTGCAAACTTATTTCCTAACAATCCTTATGGTTAACAAACATCTAAAAACATGTATATACAATAATATTAATTTTCACTATAATCACTCTGGCATTCACAGCATGTTATGATATAAAATATTGCCTCAACTAAAAGTTTTAATATGGCAATATCTCGTAATAAAATTAAAAGTATGGCCATAGATGGAAAAGAGCAATTGAGAGTAAACATCTCATCGAGGACGAAATAATTGAAGAAATATCCGGACTCCAAAAAAGCGTTAAAATATGAAAGTGAAACATGGGTGCTAAAAAAGAGGGGAAAAGCAAGGTTGGAAGCGGCACAGATGAATATTTTAAAACCTGTACTAGGAGTGATTGAAGTAGATTAAGAAATGTGTACACATAGAAGTAAACATAGTCGAGGAAATAGAAAAATACCAGAAAAAAATGAAAAGAATATATATTAAGAATGGCTCTTTCAAGACTTTCTAGGCAAGCATTGTTTTATGGACCATTTTAGTAACAGAGGAATTGGACGACCCCAAAAAATGGAGGCATCAATTTGAAAATTAGTCTCCGGACAGGTCGTTTAGCCTAAACCGTGTTTTGGAAGCGGAATATATATATATATATATATATATATATATATATATATATATATATACAATATACAAGTGTGCTTATGGATGGAATAGCATGCAACATTTTAACAATTAGTAAATATGACTGATGTAAACATTTAGTGGTGTCACACACACAGTACGTGCGAGAAATTTGGTTTATATGAAAACAACAAGGTGTTTTATAAGGCATTTCTGGCAATTTTGTAAGATGTATGGATGGAAAGTCATCGAGAGTCAGACGACCTTCCACCTCTCCTTGCTCTGCTGCAATTCACAACTCACAAGTACAGCGCTCCCTGCAAAGAACACAAATACTAGAGTTACCTCATAAGAGATAGTCGAGCATAAAAGAGTGGGCTACTCCATATTTTAAAACCACAAAGATCTCGCAATGTACTGTATTTTACTACTACCCTGCTGCATAAACGCCGATAGGAAAATTAGGTTGGAAAATTAGCATCTGCGTGGCTAAGTATAAAATTTGGGCGATTCCGAGAAAACTTCTTCCAGTTCTGATCTTCAACAGGTCCAATTCACGTCGGTCTGTGCGGATGAGTAGTGTGTGAAATCATTGTAGGTTCAACTTAGATTTTTACAAAGTAGCTGAGAGACAACGCGAAGTAATATGTAATTGGGGGAACTGCAAACTGGTGCGGTAAAATATAATATGTAATAGGCTCACAGTTTCATTATTATTATCTACTTTAGTTACGTAATACGGATTTTATACGAGGGTCAAATCAAAAGGCCTTTGCCCGTATTTTTTCGGCCAAATTACGAATGTTATTACACAAGTATTTAGTGCCTGGGTCATTGACCGTACATGCATATTTAAGATACAAGTAGAGTGACAAAATAAACAACAGAAAAAGAAAAAAAAACCAACATATACATTCGAAGTGGACTTTACATGGGCCGATCCTCATAGAGCTTCCAGCTGCTGCCGGCGGCAGCGCTGCTGTCAGTGCATTCAAAATGGCAGGTGTGCTTAACACGTCCACGGCTTACGAGCAACGAAGTGTGATCCGTTTTCTATGGAGTAAGGGACGAACGTCCATCGAGATCCACAGGGAAATGCTGACATCATATGGGGAAACGGTCTTGCTTTGAGAAGTGTGACATGGTGGTGTTCTGAGTTCGAAAATGGCCGTGCAAATCTGCATGACAATGAACGTGCGGGAGACTGCGTGTATCGGTGACTGATGAACATCCGCAGTCTCCTGTGAAAAAGAAATTCCGTACTGCGCCATCTGTTCAAAAAGTGATGTTAATGGCATTCTGGGATTGCCATGGACTGCTCGTGCTGGATTTCATGCCGCGAAGTGCCACCATCAATGCCGAAAGATATTGTTTCACACTGTCACTTCTGCAGGCTGCGATCAGAAAGAAGCGCCGCGGGATTCTCGATGTTGACACGTGATCAACCTCCACGACAATGAGAGACCACATGTAGTATACAAGACCGCCGGCAGGCTAAGGAACTGTCACTGGGAATTTCCAGAGCATCCACTATACAGCCCGGATCTTGCCCCTAGTTATATCCATCTTTTCAGTCCGCTGAAGAAGTTCCTGGCAGGACAGCGATTCACTTGCGACGACGAAGTCAAGACAACGGTACGACAGTGGTTCCGTAGTCAGACGGCCGACTTCTACCGCAGTAGCATCGCAAAATTAGTGCTGCGATGGGACAAATGTCTGAACCGGCACGGGGATTATGTGGAAAAATAGTGAAAGGTACAAGAAATAATATATCTACGTGTTTAGTTGCTGTATGTATCTTATGTTACCCAAAAAAATAGTGGCAAAGACTTTTTGATTTGCCCTCGTAATACTAAAAAAACTTGTAAACCTATTCATTACCTAACTATCTTCGTAATGGTACCTCATTACGCTACTAGTTTCGTAATTCTTATCACGAAACTGGTTGCGTATTGTGAACCATACATAAACTATTAGTTATTAATAAGAATTATAAAGTCGGCATTTATTAGGAATTAAACTTTCTATAACAGAATTAGCTGCGTTTGCAATATCTTCGTCAGAACTTAATTTTCAAAGTTTATTTAATTCACGTAGTACTTATGTTCCTCTGTTTTAAACAAAAACCTAACAAACAAATCATCTATAAAACCATGCATGGCCCCTACACACGCGTATCACTCTATCAATGTAGTGTGCTGTTTCAATGATTCTTAATACTGCACCTGAAATAAAAGTGTAATTTAACAACTTAAATAAAAAAAACGATATTACGTAACTAAAATAGATAAAACTTTGTACGATACACATAACTACATATTACAATATTCATATCGTAAATTACCATTATTTAACTGGAATAAATCCAGACAAGCAGCAACACGTGGTATTATTAAATTCTCATTACTGAGTAGAGCAACCAGGCAGATATAGGCAATTTGGGGCAACAACTACAGGAGAAGAAGAGAAGCAGCGAACTTCATGCAACCAAATCTTTTTATGGGACAAATGAAACTGTTCAAACAACTAAATAAAATAACTACCTTTCAGGGAAAAAATGAAAAGGTAAGTGTTAGCATTTAAAATGCTTTCGATAACGTCACACTGTACAATAATGACTGAAAATCGTTTCTTTTTTGCAAAATATTACATTTGACGTATCCGAACATTTTTTTTACAAAGAAGTTAATTTAATCTTTATTTGCATTATTCCTTTCCTGAGTACGTAAACGGTTTACTTATCTAAAACTTATGTGAAACATTCTCTACCCTCTATCGTTTATTAGTGGGTACACAAACTATTCTTACTAAAGTTTACTTTTCTGTCGACTTAATTTTAGTCCAAATAAACCTTAGCTGCTTTACACATTTCGTTATAGATACAAAGGGAACAGCGATAGTCAAATGTTTAAGAACTGCTGCTATACCCTGACCTTAAAATTCCATACTGTTTCCATGAAATCGCGAAAAACAACGGAATATTGACGGGACTTTAGAAGATTGATCAAATAATGAACAATTCGAACCTATAATAATGTATATCTCATAAATGTCACAAAAAATTTATTTGAAATAAATTGTGTCCTTTAAAGATATCTACATTTTTGTGCAGTACGTTTTCGTTTATCGCTTAACGTGTACCAGTTATGAAAGATTATACAAAATGCTTTCCAAACGAAAAGGACTTCATAGGCTATTCCTAGAAAATTCAAGATATACATTTTATTTTTCATATAAATATCTGTCATAAATTGTATTTTAATTAAAGTCGTTAGAGCCATTTTTAGAAAATAATAAATGTCGCAAAATGTTCCAATTAAAGAGTAGTTTGGGGTAAGGGATTTTGTTGAAAATCTTCGTGTCGCATCTTTGGAAGATATTGAACCTAAATACCAAGTTTGGTATTTTTGTTTCCGACTTTAGTTTTTGAGTTATGCTGTTCATAGATAATATATACAGAGAGAGCGAGACATACACGGACATACAGACGCACATATGGACCTTTTTCTAAGGAGGTTTTTTTATTAGGGATCCTCAAAACATGATTTTTGGTGAAATCCCTTATCCAATGTTTGGGTGAAATTCAATATCTTCTCTGCATACTAGGTACCTGTTAGAGAAATTAAAATGAAAAGTTATGTTTCCATTTAAAATTCTTCTTAATGTCGTCACACACTATACGATGAGGGCTAAAATGTGTCTTTTTTTGCAAAATTGTTATTTCGAAGTATTAAATTTGACGTGTGCGAACACATTTTTTTTTACAAATTTTAGTTGTATTTGCATTATTCCTTAGTTATGAAGATCCTGAGTATAATAGTATGTAATCGGTTTATTTATACAAAACTTAGCTGTGAATTTTCGATAATTTTTCAATGAACGAGCATCGTGGTAAAAAAATTTAAAACCTACAAAACCTTGCAGGTGACACATTATACGTTATGCTGTCCTTCGGTGAATTATTTATAGAATGAAGATTGGGTCTTCAATATCCGGATTCAGAGCCCAATTGGTAAGCACTTACGAAGAACCTGATTAAACAATGTGATCTCTCGGTATTGCGTCGTGTGTAGGTGCCAGGAATTCTCCTTCCTGCACACCCCGACATGCCGCAAGCAGCAGATCTACGACATTTGCCACGTTATTTGATGCTGACGTAGGCATTATGTGGTGGGTGGCTTTGGATAATGCCACGAGAACTGTTTCATATTCAGGACAACTGAACCAAATGCTTCACTGTAGCACAAAAGGCCTTCTCAGCCATAACCCACTGATTAAGGATCTAAATTATTGTGTGCTTAAACAGAAAAGTCTGATATGTTGCATTCATATTACATTCTCTTCTGCAAACTATTTTTACAATATCTTATTATTCCGTCTCCTTCTTGTTAATCGATATAAACTTACATTGCACATTTAAGAATTTCGCTGTAGCTATAAGAAGAATATAGTTGGCTAAAGCGATAATCGAATTCTTGAAAGCAAATCGCTACGTGATGGCTTTGAAATTACAAGCTCTTTTCTTAACCACGAGTAAAAGTAATACCGTCCTACCGCATGAAAAAAATATCTGATGTGCCACACTCACATGACTTTTCTACTCATGTACACACTATTTTTAAAAACGCTTATTCTCCATATACTTCATGTTAATCAAGATATCGACATGTTAACCTTATTGCTAATTTTCTTGTGGATGCAAGGTGAATTGGTAGGCTTTAAGCGATAATCAAATATTTTAAGAGCTGGTTGCTATGTGGAGTGTTCCATTCTCTTTGCATTACCAGGACAAAAAAAATAAATAACGAATCCCCATTTGAGAAAAAGTATAAATATTGGAAAATTTAAGGGAATAACAAGCAATATCTCGAAAATGGTTTACTCAATAAAAAAATGTATATGACATAAATTGTGTATTTTAACGCGATTTACATTTTTTGTGTAGTAAAATTTTGTCTATCTCTTATGGTTTACCAGTTATGCAAAAGTCGTTCACAATGAAGAATACTTTTGGAGACATTCCCATAAAATTCCAGATACACACTTCATTTGCATTAAAAATGTCTTACACTTATGGTATTTTATGCAAAATCCTTAGAGCCATTTTTGAGAAAATTAAAATTTTCGAAAAATGTTCCATGTAAAGGGTAATCAGGGGTGGGGGGATTTTCTTGAAACCTTCACGTCGCATCTTTGGAAGATACTGAACCTAAATACCAAGTTTGGTGTTTATCCGACTGTTCGTTTCTGAGTTATGCTGTTCACAGACAGACACACAGACACACACACCGATATGTTTCCAAAAATGCTGTTTTTATTAAGGGGACCTCAAAACATGTATTTCTTGTGAAATCTCCTTATCGTATTTTTAGGTGAAATGCAATACTTCCCCTACTTACTATACGTAGTAGAAACAGTAAAAGTAAGTATATTTGTGTGCTTAAACATGAATACATTTCGTTTTTCAATTGGAGAATTTAATGTATTGAGAGTATGTTGCCAAGATAGCTCCGTTAGTTAGAGCAACGGCCGGAAAACCGAAGATCCGTGGCTCAAATCCCAGCTATGGCACTGTACCTTTCCATTTGATTGTCGCTTCAACTTATTGTATCCTCGTTGTACCTACAATGAAATTACGTAATCAAAGCATTTCTGCAAATATTTATATCAGTTAAAAAGATTGGATAGACAATGGATAGATAGAGCAATTATTTTTTACTTTCTCTACTACGTATAGTAAGTAGAGAAAGTATTGCATTACGCTCAAAAATTCGATACCGAGTTTTCACAAGAAATACATGTTTTGAGTCCCACTGAATTAAAAAAAAGGCATTTTCAAACTGTGAACAGCATAAATAAAAAACGAAAAGTCGGATAAACACAAAACTTGGTATTTAGGTTCAGTATCTTTCAAAGATGCGACCCAAAGATTTTCAAAAAATCCCCCACCCCAGACTACCCTTTACAAAGAACACTTTTCGAAAGCTTTGATTTTCTCAAAAAAGTCTTTAACGATTTTGATTAAAATATCACCTGTTTAAGATATATTCATGGCAAATGAAATGTGTATCTTGAATTTTCTGGGCATGTCCCCAAACGTCTATTTCATTCTGAATTACTTTAATATAACTGGTAAATCTAAGAGGGAGACAAAATCTTACTGCACAATTAAAACACAATTTATCTCATTTATATTTTTTGTAGAGTGAACCATTTCCGTGATATTCGTTGTTATTTGTTCGAATTTTCCAATACTTATATTTTTTTTCAAATGGGAATTCGTTATTCTTTTTTTTATGTTCTGGACATACAAAGAGAACGGAATGCGCCACATAGCAACCAGCTCTTAAAAGATTTGATTATCGCTTAAAGCCTACCACATTCCCCTTGCACCTACAAGAGAATTAGCAATAAGATAGTTTCTGCAAATGTTTATCTCGATTAACATGAAGTAGATGGAGGATAAGCGTTTGTAAAAATACTTTGTACAAAGCTAGAAAGAGCCATGTGAGTGCAACACATCAGATTTTAATACTGTAGGTTTGTCTAATTTTTCAACTGTCACTTTTCTTTAAGTTCACTGTCTTTCGTTTTTATGTAGTTCACATTCCCTGAGAGTTCGTTTCACTAATGTCACTTCACTAAGGTGAACTTGTTAAATTTTTCGTCACGTCACTGTCTTCATGACGGAAGGTTCGCTTCACTCGGGAGTCAAACACAGGACCGCCACAACCCGTCGCTCCGCAGTAGCCCTCGCTACACGCCACAACAGCCGTCACCACTCGCTCGGAGAATCGCTCTTGATGTCGCACGAGAAGCCCACCCAACTTGCTCGTTCACCGACTGACCGACGCCACTTATTCTACTGCCGCCACTCAACTCGTAACTGACACGACCGCGCGAGATCACTCGCTCATATAATCACTTTCCAGAAGGTTCTCGAACCTTCTAGAACTATGTTGACACACTTTCTGGAAGAGGGGGAAAAGAATTTTCGAGAAGGTTCTGTTTATCTGCCGATACCACGTCCGGAGTTTATGCTGGCGAGCGACCTTTTGTTGTTTACTCGGACCGCTCGGCGACGACCTTGGGAAACAGCCGCTGCGTCACGTATAGTTTAATGTGTATTTGGCTATCAGAAGATGTAAACACAATAATAATAATAATAGAATAATAAGTTTTTATAAAAAAATTTGTAGAAGAAGAATAGATTGTTTCCTTTTAATACAATAATACGTATAGTCGTATATGAGACAAAATATGTTTAATTTTACATCTATACTTCCTGTCACATTCGTTTTGGGGCTTGTCTAAGGCGTAATTTACGTGTAATTTTTAAAATTAATTGCTGTGCACTGTAAAGTGTATGCTTTGAAATAACATTTTCTAGCGAGACACTCATTACTAAAGCATGAAACGTGGCGCAAAATTTAACGGAAGTATATTTGCTGAGTATGGGACAGAGGAGTGCTGTTAGTACATGAAGACATACAGCACTCTTTATACATGTGGAGAAGTGCTCTCAACTGACGCATAATTCGAGATGGAACATCGCAACTAGAATTTCTGCCTTTCTCTTGTTAGTGTACATTAACATCCTACTACTTAGTAATATTAGCACTGTTATCTTATCCCAATTAACACGAAATGTATCTTCACTAGTTCAACAAGTCAACAAGGGGAGTTAGAGAAGACGACTTCCATAGAATGTGCGTATAGATTTAAGCCGTCATCTCCTAAGGGAATGTGAGGCTTGCATTTGGGAGGTCAGGTTCGATTCTATGGTCTTCACTCTGACCATGGTTTTTCGCAGTTCTTCTTGGTTGATAGCGAATGCTGGAGTGGTGTATACTACCACGGATTCCCACTCTCAGCGATTTCCTTTCCCTTTCATCTTGACTCCCGGGGAGTGGTTCGGTCGGTGTCGGGCAGATGGCACAGAGGCTTCCGATTTGGAACTTCTCCTCGGCCGTGCTATAGGAAAGCCTGTAGAGCCTCCACTGCGGGGTCATGTTTTCCCGGTCCCACTAGAAGGATGTCTCCGAGTGAAGCTCCCGTGACCGCCTGGCCAAGCCTGAAACTGTTAGGGAACTCTGCGCGTCTCTGTCGACTTGCGCCGGCATCTCTCTGCAACCCATATATCTTCTGCTGTCCCCTCGTTTCGTCCATTCCTCCCGGGGGTTTAAGCACAAAAGATCCATTGGGTTCAAGGTGCAAGGCGTCCCCTCCTTTAACTAGTCCTATACCTATCCTAAACCAACTGAACAGGCTCAATTTCTTTCTAAATCGATATATAGGTAGACATTTGGTCGATAAAACATGGTAAAAGTCATTCCGCCTGTCGCGAGACAGCGTGATTTGGATCTTGCACTTATTGCAGTATCGCTCCTTCTGGATTTTGGAGTGGATATGCTTATAATGCCATCTTTAATGACGAAGATATTACACAATAAGAGAATTGTGACTCAAACCATTCCTCCAAAACAACAAGATTCGTTCAACTCTAGACGTATACTTTTAACATAAAACTGTGATACCGGAATTATTAACTCGTATGATTAATAATCGTATAAGGACAAGATAGGGAGGTAAATAAATAACTGAATAAATAATTTCCATATACTAAATATACGCATGATGAAAGAAGAAAGTGTTACAATTGTGTAGGTGAATACGAAAGTAACTACCAGGCAAATTACGTGTTCAGGAAAAGCAATTAGATAGAAGTCGGAGTAGCTTAGGTTTCCGGCGAACTCAGTCAACAAGAAGTAATTAGCTCAGGTTCAATCAATTAGAACTCAGTACGTTATGAAATCAGAGAGGTTGTGAAAGTGCACATAGACCAGTTCTGAAATTTAGAAAGATAAGGATTCTTAGAATTTAGCAAGTTAAAGAGTAAAATTTGTGCTTCAAATGCGAAAGATTTGATAAACGTAGGAACTTTGGCGGGGTAGTTGTAAAGTAGGCTCAACTTAATAACAGAACGTGTATTCCCAAAATTAACGTCTTTCTGGTTCTAAAATACATAGCAATAGCCGAAGGGGTAATCGCCGTATAGCACTTTAGCAATTCATGGCAACGTGTGCTTCTCATTGTTATTACGGAAACATTTATTTTAAACCGTATATTTGACACTGTTGGCAGCTATAATACTTCAGTAGTTACAGTTTCTCATGCTAATATTAAGAATCGGTTTAATTTTTCACCCTCAAACAATTGGCAAACTTTAAATAGCTCAAGAATTAGGTCACATTAAATTTCTGAGTCAATTTAATTAGTGCTGTCTATCCTCAACCCACCCACGCATACCCTGAGAGAAAAGGCTCATATCCAACCACTGTAGCGCCGACAGCAGATTCATCAGCAGATATTGGATATGACATCAAAATTGTCGCAAAGGAGTATGTAGACAATTGTAATCCGAAGACTGGAAGAACTCTTTAGGAATAAAATATTAGCCATGGAAGCAACGCATTAACTACAATAATATGGGATTTTATAATTTAATTACATTCTCAGTTCGGTTCACCCATTTTGAAAGATATGCTGATATATGCATGGCAAAAGTGTGGTTACATGACTAAAAAACAGGAGCGAACTTTTCGAAATGTTATTTCGACTTTTCGCAATTTGCAGGGCAACACCTACCCACAATTAATATGCACAACGCTGGATATAAGCAACACATAACAGATATGGTAATAAAGATAGGTAAACCAATAACAGAGAAAATATATTACAAGGGAAATAAGTATGAAAAGGAACAGATCCAACAGCAGAAATATTTTAAACAACAGGTAACAAAATATTATAATCGTATGTATGAAACATTCTAAAACAAGTTTGATAGAAACAGGCAGCTACAAACTTAAAAAAATAGCAATTGGACTTTTCCATCACAAGGAGTTGATAAAAGTAAGCTTGTGAGAGAGAAGACTGTCGACAAAAGGGACAGAGATACAGCGGAATTCCCAGATATGTCATCAGAAGCGTGACAGCAGAAATACGAACGATTGAATGCTCGCACAACGCTATCTAAAGCAACAATCAAAATAGATGTTACAATTATTGGCGGGTCAGGGCTTGTTCATAAAATCTGATGTGATACATTCACACGACTTTCCCTAAACTCTATCTTTATTGTCGTCCTCCGTGATCTAGGGGAACATGCTAGCCTATAGCGTGATCAAAATCGCGGGTTCAAACCCAACGGAGGGGATAGATTTTTTTCGGACGTAAAAATCTTTAACATGGCTTCCTTTGTAAGGGAAGTAAATCCGGCGGTCTCGTGTCATAGATTTACGGCACGTAAAAGAACTTCAAGCCTGATAGAGAGACCTCTGAACAAAATTTCTAGTCTTTAACGCCCAATATAGCATGGGACGCTAAGAACCATAGTTGTCCTAAATACAAAAAATAATATAGCGTCCAATTCTTAAACATTTGGCTATCGCTGTTCCCTTTTTATCATAACGAAATGTGTAATGTAGCTATTTCTCAAAGATTTATTTGAATTAAAATATAGTGGAAGGAAAAATATGCTTTAGCAAGAATAGTTTGTATATCGACTATTACACACAGAGGCTAGAGAAAGTCAGTGAATTCTCACATCAGCAATTTCTCTATGCATAGCATTTGTAGATTTCTTGGACACAATTTTTAAACAAAACAAGTATTTCAATAAAAGTCCTATAATTGCTATTTCTGTGTCATCATGCAGAAGAGATAGAACATAATAATAATAATAATAATAATAATAATAATAATAATAATAATAATAATAATAATAATAATAATAATAATAATCTAAAGGATAGAATATAGAAATAATTTTAAAGGATAGAACGTGATAATATTTACTTTTTCCACCACGTATCTAGTAGGTAGGCAAGGTGTTGCATTAAAACCAAAAATTTGATACCGAAGTGTCACCAGAAATACGTACTTTGAGGATCCGAATAAAGAATTTTTGGAAGCATGTGCGTTCGTGTGTCTGTGTGTGAACAGCATAACTTAAAAACGAAAAATTGAATAAATCCGAACTTGGTATTTGAGTTTAGTATCTTCCAAGGATGCACACGGAGATTTTCAATAAAATCTCCCCAAGTACGTTTTACATGGAACTTTATTGAAATTTTTCTTCCTAAAAATGCCTCTAACAATTTTGATTAAAATACTTATATGATAAACAATTACATGAAAAATAAAATTTTCCTGGAAAACAATAAAATGAAAAATGAACTTTCTGGGAATAGCCTGTGAAGTCCACTTCATTTGGAAGAAATTTCGTCTAATCTCGTATAGCTGGTAAATCTTAAGGGATAGACAAAAACATGATATGCAAAAAATGTAGATATCTTTAAAACACACAATTTATTTCAAATAACCTTTTTTTGTGGCATCAGCCATTTCCGAGATATATGTTATTGATGGTTCGAGTTGTTCAATACTTACCATTGTTTTAAAGTCCTGTAAGCATTCAGTTGTTTCTTGCGATTCCATTGAAACAGTGGGTATGGAATTTTAAGGCCGGCATATAGCGTCCACTTCTTAAACATATGACTATCGCTGTTCTCTTTGTATCTATTGCGAAATTTAAATTAGAGTTTTATTTATGGACGCTCTTTAACTGCTGTGATCCTTAGCGTTCCATTCTATATTGGGCGTGAAAGATCGATAATTTTGCTCAGAGGCCTCTTTATCAGGCTTGAGGTTCTTTTACGTGCCATAAATCTACGACACGGGACCACCCCGAAGGAAGCCATGCTAAGGATTTTTACGCCCGAAAAAATCCATCACCTTCCGCCGGTTTGAACCCGTGACCTCCGGAACTAGAGGCTAGCATGGTAACCATACACCACAGAGAACGACGTATCTATAACGAAAGGTCTATTGTAGCTATTTCTGTAAATGCTTATTTGGATTATAATGAGTAGACAGAAAAAATAAGCTTTAGTAAAGAATTGTTTGTATACCCACTAATAAACGATCGACGGTAGAGAAAGTCCTGTGAATGTGTCGTAAGATTTTTTAAATTAAATGTTTTTGTAAAGTTCTATATCTATGCTGTAAGAAATTCTGCCAGCAAGAAACGTTTCGTTATTGAGTTTACAACGGGGACCAAGTGATGTTGAGAAGTGTTGGGGACAGCTTTTAAAAGAAGCCGGAATTCTGTAACTTCTTGCATTCATAGTGTATTACAAACAAAAGTCATCCATCTGTTCAGCTAACAGGTGCCTGGTGGAATGCAGTTAAGTTAAAATCAGTGGGTACGTTTACACACCCTGAAATGTTATGTAGATTATTTATTTAGCATGTTATGTAAACATTTATGGTTATGGAGCGTGAAGCTAGGCAGAGACAAAATGTTGGTAAACTAAGAAGAAACGCAAAATAATAATGAATGTGTTAAAGAATAAAGATTATTCAAGTAAAATGATTATTAGTAACCCAGCTACAGCTACCGGGTATTCAGAAACAGTAGTGTATAGAATAAAAAGAATAAATGAAAGGATCTCTAAGAACGCCATAGAGCTGGTTGCTATGTGGAGTATTCCATTCTCTTTGCATTACCAGGACATAAAAAATGAATAACAAATTCCCATTTGAGAAAATGTATAGGTATTGGAAAATTTAAGGAAATAACAAGCAATATCTCGAAAATGGTTCACTCAACAAAAAAACTGTAAATGGCATAAATTGTGTATTTTAATGCGATCTACATTTTTGAGTAGTGAAATTTTGTCTATCTCTTATGGTTTACCAGTTATGCAAAAGTGGTTCACAATGAAGAATCCTTTTGGAGACATTCCCAAAAAAATTCAAGATATACATACCATTTGTCATGAAAATATCTTAACATATGATATTTTAATCAAAACCGTTAGTGCCATTTTTGAGAAAATTAAAATTTTAGAAAACTGTTCCATATAAAGGGTAATGTGGGGTGGGGGATTTTGTTGAAAACCTTTGTGTCGCATCTCTGGAAGATCCTGAACCTAAATACCAAGTTTGGTTTAAAATAAAGAGAGTTGAAGGTTGTTACATTTTAGTGATGTAGTGTAATAAATTTCAACTCTCTTTATTTTAAATTATGACACATCACTGTTACTAGCTTCTAAATCTTCAAAATTAACCAAGTTTGGTGTTTATCCGACTGTTCGTTTCTGAGTTATGCTGTTCACAGATACACAGACAGACAGACACACACACACGGACATATTTCCAAAAATGCTTTTTTTGGATTCAGGGGACCTCAAAACATATATTTCCGGTGAAATCTCGATATCTAATTTTTGGGTGGAGTACAATACTTCCCCTATGTACGTAGTAGAGAAAGTAAAAAATGTAAATCTCATAAAATAATTTGTGTCATATACATTTTTTATTTTTTTTTTTTTGGCGAATGAACCATTTCCGAGATATAAAATTCTTCGAATTTTCCAATACGTACACTTTTTCTGGAATGAGAATCCGTTATTCTTTTTTTACGTCCTAGACATACAAAGAGGATGGAATGCTCCACATAGCAACCAGGTCTCAAAAGATTTGACTATCACTTAAAGCCTACCATATTCCCCTTGAACCTACAAGAAAATTAGCAATAATATAGTTTCTACAACTGTTTATCTCGATTAACATGAAGTAGATGGAGAACATGCTTTGTAAAAATAGTTTGTGCAAGAGTAGAGAAGGTCATGTGAGTGCAACACATCAGATTGTTTTTCCTTCTTAGGCTATTTTCTTATTATTTCTTCTAATTTGTGTATATCCATATTTTGACACCAGAATATTATTTTCATTAGCAGCAACCCGTCTCTGTTTGTTGTTACATAAACCATTGTCTCATCAAATCAGTTTGTCGGCAGGAGGCAGCAGACCCCAAATAAGACACTGCAGTGCGCGACACCAGTTTTGGTGTCCGAGAGTAGAAGAGGCAAAGCGAGGGAAAGGCCTTTATTGTTCCCTGCCGCATGCCAGTTTTAGCAGACCACTTTGTGGTTTGTTTACGGATACCACGGTCTCCTCTCTACGAATACGTTATAGCTACAAAATCTTGCATACGCTTTCCAAGCTGTAGTTGGGTATGCCGCAGAAATTTGTGTCATGCACATTCTAATGCAGATAATACTGGGGTGGTCCATATGGTTACGAATGCTTGATTGTCGTTAAATGTGTACTTGCCCTCTGTTTCCAGGCTTTGGCATTAGTAAGAAACAGCAAATCAAGAATACAAGAAACGAAGCATTGTAATATCGGTATCGGATACGCAGAGAAAAAACATAGCTCGTTATGAATGAACACTTGGATTTAAATGAAAATTTCGACATATACAGACAAAAGTGAATAGAGTACTTGAGTAGAGAATCTAGTGACAGTCTAACAAAAATAGTTTTAAATATAAACCAAATCAACACTTAGATTCAGAAATGTTAATAACAAGAGAAAAGAAGTAAACTTGTGCAGTACGCAGAACAAGTGCTGACCTAATTCCTGAAGAAGCTTGAATAGTGGTAGTGGTGGTCGCATTGGTGGTGGTATAGTGGTTCAGTTGCAGTGGTCTTGATGGTAGCAGCTTAATCGTAGTAGCGGTCGTGGTGATTTAATCGTAATGATAGTAGTGGTTGCGGCAGTGTAATGGTTTAGTTGTAGTGGTCGTGACGGTGGTGGTGGTGGTTTAATCGTAGTATAGGTGGTGGTGGATTATAATGATAGTGGTCGTGATGGTGGTGGTTTAATCATAATGATAGTAGTGGTTGCGGCGGTGTAATGGTTTAGTTGTAGTGGTCGTGATGGTGGTTGTTTAACCTATACTACGATTAGGTGGTAGTGGTGGATCATAATGATAGTAGTCGTGATGGTACTGCTAAAATTATTCTTAAATACAAATAAAAATTAAACAAATCATTTTTATAAACTAATGAAAAAACCAAATAATTTTAACTGGTTTAATCGAGGTATCTGCGGTGGTGGTATATCATAATGATAGTGGTCGTGATGGTGGTGGTTTAATCCTAGTATCGGTGCTGTAGCATAATGATATTAGTAGTGATGGTGGTAGTGTGGTCGTAATGATAGTGGTGGTGGTGGTGGTGGTAATGTAGTCGTAATGATGGCGGTGGTGGTAGTGTAGTCATAATGATGGTGATGATGTAGTCGTAATGATAGTGGTGGTAGTGTAGTCGTAACGATGATGGTGTCAGTAGTGGAGTCGTAATGATAGTAGTAGTATAGTCGTAATAATGGTTATGATGGGGTGAAGTCGTAACGATGATGGTGTCGGTAGTGTAGTCGTAATGATAGTGGTGGTAGTGTAGTCGTAATAATGGTAATGGTGGTAGTGTAGACGTAATGATGGTGGTCTAGTCATAATGATGATCGTGGTGGTGTAGTCGTAATGATGGTAGTAGTGAAATCGTAATGATGGTGGTGATGTAGTCGTAACGATAATGGTGTCAGTAATGTAGTCGTAATGATAGTGGTGGTAGTATAGTCGTATTAATGGTTATGATGGTGATGTAGTCGTAACAATGATGGTATTGGTAGTGTAGTCGTAATGATAGTGGTGGTGGTAGGGTAGTCGTAATAATGGTGATGCTGGTAGTGGTCGTAATAATGCTAATGGTGGTAGTTTAGCCGTAATGATAGTGGTGGTAGTGTAATCGTAATAATGGTGATGGTGGTAGTGTAGACGTGATGATGGTAGTGTAGTCATAATGATGATCGTGGTGGTGTAGTCGTAATGATGGTGGTAGTGTAATCGTAATGATGGTGGTGATGTAGTCGTAACGATAATGGTGTCAGTAGTGTAGTCGTAATGATAGTGGTGGTAGTATAGTCGTATTAATGGTTATGATGGTGATGTAGTCGTAACGATGATGGTATCGGTAGTGTAGTCGTAATGATAGTGGTGGTGGTAGGGTAGTCGTAATAATGGTGATGGTGGTAGTGTAGTCTTAATAATGGTGATGGTGGTAGTTTAACCGTAATGATAGTGGTGGTAGTTTAGTCGTAATAATAATGATGGTGATAGTGTAGTTGTAATAATGGTAATGGTGCAGTCGTAATAATGTTGACGATGGTGGTATAGTAGTAGCAGTGGTGATTTAGTGGTCGTTATGGAGATATTTGTGGTAGCAGTACTTGCAGTAATTGTAGCCGTGGTGGTGGTGGTGGTGGCGGCGGGGGCGGCGGTGGTGGTGGTGGTGGTGGTGGTGGTGGTGGTGGTGCTGCTGCTAATTTAGTGATAATAGTTGTGTTGTCGTGTGGAGCTAATTGTAATGGTAGTAGTGATGGTGGTGCAGTCATAATAATGGTGGTGATGGTGATGTAGTAGTAGTAGTGCTGGATTTTTATAATAGTTAAGGGGATGTTGGTACTAATGCTTGCGGTAGATGTAGCAGTGGTGTTGGTAATGATGGAGGTAATAATAGTAATAACAGTGTAATTGTAGTAGATGATAACAGTGATGATGAGCAATGATCTTCATCTATACTTAGATAGCATACAGTTATGTTTGTCTTGACCACATTTCTCCATCCAAAACAGTAATCACTCTGTATAAGCAGCGGGTAATATATATTACAACTAAGTCGTCCTTGTTTTAATAATTAAAACGCAACCGTGGTAAGCTCTTCTTATATTGTATACAGTATTGCTCTTTAACCTTTATCACCAACTACGCTCCTATTCTGTATCGCAAAATGGATATAAACAAAATATCTCTTGAATAAAGCACAAGATATGTATTTCAAAATATATGAATGTTATACCTAACTGGTAGCATATTTGTGTCAGCTGTTATGAAAATAAATGAAAGGCATTAAGTACTTTCCGCTTCAACAACTAAAATGCGTGCACATTTGTTACGTCCATTAACAGGATTAATATGCAAAGGATAGAGGGAAAATGTGAACAAGAAATAACTTCAGGAAATATCGTTTTATTTACATGTCTGCGGTGTCTAATACATCACATTTATCTGACGTTGATTATAGCTTTCTGCAAAGTAAGAGCGGGAATACTGGAGGTACTCTGTAAAGCTCATCAGGAGAGTCTCCAGTTGTAAACCCAAATTGCAGAATCCGCACTCTTTGCTTATTCTTGCATCATAGTGAACTTCGCAATATAAGACGAGGTGCTGCGCTGTCGCCTAGTGGATAGGAACGTGGTGCACGCTTTCTAGCCACGACATTCACATGAATTCGACCTCAAGTCGACCCATATATAGCACAGATTAATTTGAGGAGCTACGATAGGTAGTGGTCTGTAAGCCACAAAAGACAAAGTTCATGTTAGGGGTATGAGACTGATCATCGCACCGTATTATCTCGTTGGTTAGCCACATTTGCCCTGAGGCGTAGCTAGAGAGGGTTTTTTCGTGGCATTAGCCGTTTCTTAGACATCCGTTAATAAAGGTTCGAATTGTGCAATACTTGTCATTATTTTTAAGTCCCACTAATTTTTAGTTGTTTCCCGTGTCTGCGTGGAATCAGTATGGAATTTTAAGGCCAGTATATATGCCCAGGTCTCAAACTTTTGACTGTCGCTGTTCCTTTTATATCCATAACGAAATGTGTATGTAATGTAGCTATTTCTGCAAAGGTTTGTTTGGATTAAATGTAGTACATATAAATATAAGCTTTGGTAAGTATAGTTTGTATACTCGCTAATAAGCTTAGAGGGTAGAGAAAGTCATGTGAATGTAAAACTTCATATTTTATCTATATAACTACTTCTCACTAATAGGGAGAATTCAAGACATTTCAGGTCTACTACAGGAGGGGTAACTATACTTCACTTGTGTTTGTTTTTTATTCTTTCTTTCTTTCCTCCGTTTGTCTATGCTGCAAACAGTTCCTGTTTCATTAGCACAGTTTCGCCGTATACGCGGCTACCCGCAGGACACGATGTTGAAAGCATGAACTGTAGGGAAAGAGGGGAATGGCACTGAGTGCAACGAAAATCCAAGTGCAAAATTTGGACTCAATGTTCTATCGCCCACATTAATAGGTTCGCAGCCCTGAGAAGTTGATATAGAGGCTGTTTAGTTCGGTGGTGGTCTAATTTTTTTAGTTCGGGCATAAAGAACGAGAATTTCAGAGGTCAAATATGTCATAAATCCCCTTTCCGAAAGCAAATTGAGGACTGTGTCGTTCACAGAGTTTGTGATTCGCCACTCACTCCTTTACGAAAATAAATATGTAATAGACTTTTCATGGGTTGAGAAACGAGAGAGTATGATGTCCTTTTTCAACGTTCAAGCCTTTCTCTCCAAGTTCTACATTCCTAAGGTTTATAATTAAACTTTGGATTTATACGTAAGAGCATTTCTGTCTGTAGATTTAAAGGCTTTTTAACTTGTTATTTTAATAATGTATATATAGAACGTTTTAAGATGAAACATCGTAATATTTTATATCATGATACAGTTAAGTAACTAGTTATTTTTAAAATGAACTCTGATTTTTAAAGCTTTACGTTCTTCTAACAAATATACGCGAGGTGAAAGTGTAAAACTTCAAGAATAAACGTTACCACAAATTTCTGGGCGCTTACAAATACTGCCAAGTCAAGTATGTGAACGTTAAAATCTTTTTCTCTGCATACTAACAATAGATTAAGTATAGGTTACACAAGGGGACATAGAGGACACCTCGCGCACTGCGACATACATGGATATGTTGTAGCTACCACCTCCCGGAGGAAGAGATGAAGTGAAACAAAAACACAACAAGCTAGAGGCAGACAGGTCACAGAGATGCACAACAGTCCCTAACAGTTCCAGGCTCGAATACCCGTCCCATTACTGGAGCTGCCTAGAGAGAGCAATGAGTGACCCGCCGGCCAAGCAGATCTTTAGTGTCCATAGGAAGTAATCTTTCCTTTAAGCAAGCATCCGCGCCATCGGTTCGGCACCGCCATGCACCACGAAACTTAGAAGCACTCCTCAAGGATGAGGAGGAAACGGAATGAAGGGAAAATATGGAAAGGAAATCGTGGCAGATGAGAAAACAACCCAGCTTTCACCTACCGACCAGGGAAAATCGCGAAAAACCTAAAGTCGACGGCATCTAACCCAGAATCTCCCAAATGCAAGCCTCACACGTTACTGAGTAATTTCGCACGTTTCATACTAAAAATATTATTCTCAAACTATCTAGAAAATCATCGTTTTGTAGTCACCATTCAGGGATTTGCATTCAGTGTGAATATATATAGAAGTCATAAAGTTTAATGCATATTGTCACGTACCGTATATTTGGATATTTAGAAAATATTATTTATCTAGGTTAAATTCTTAATTGATTATACAATTAAAGCTTAACTCTTCATTTCTCAACAACATTTAAGCAACGCAGTTAAGAGAAATTTGTCGCTCCTTCAGAATTACCAAGTACAGTAGAGTCTTACAAATTCAAGGTACCGTTAAATTCGAGCTGCCTGAAAACACTTTTCTGTTTTAAACCAGAGACTAGTCATTAGTTTACACGGTCCTGATACGTGTCTACATACTTTCGCACCTCCCTACCTCTCGTCTATAGAGTATGTATTATCTGGCAAGGATTAACTTCCTTTCAATTAGGTAACAGCCGAAAACTGGGAAAACCCCCCATAATATGTACATGCATGTACATATGAAATACTTTTCAGCTGCAATAACAACACACTCACTAGTTTATGACTGAAAATTTTTGGCAACTATTATAAGGAAGCAGTTAGCCTTGATAGTTAACATACTTTTTGTTGACAGGAAAAGTATCCCTTACAACCCAAACAACAAGCCAAGGTTGTGTCAAGTTAAAATAGTGCTTTATTTTAGTATGTTTGTATCTTTCTTTTTGAATAGAGTACGTTAGAAGTGGTTGCATATCTTATTCCTAATTTGTTTCAACAACGAGTGCTAAATTTAAGAGGAAATGTGAACCATTAAAGTGAAACTACAAGCTTTAAAAGGACTGGATAAATGAGAGACAATTACAAATCAATATATGTTTTAATTCTTCCAGGTTTTGGAATAATTTCACGTGTTATTTCTCATGAAAGAGGAAAAAAAGAAGCTTTTGGAAATTATGGTATAATTTGAACTATATCAGCTATTGGTTTCTTAGGTTTTGTTGTATGGGCTCATCATATATTTTGCAGCGGAATTCGGTGTTGGGGAAGTAACAGTTGGAGACTGGCGACGAAACAGGGATAAATTGGAAAAGCATTCTTCAACAAAGTGATCAGATAACTCTTTTAAAAGAAAGTGTATGAGGAGGTCAGAATACAAAAAACTAGTGAAACATTGTTTATCTGGTTCAGTCAACAAAGGAAGGTTCAATTTCCGGCCCAATGTTGCAAGCAAAAGCATTATTTTTTAAAAACGAGTTTAAAGAAGGTGAACACGATTTCAGTGCGAGTGTAGGTTGGTTACAGAGATGGAAGAATAGGTATGGTGTACGACAGCTTGAGATATGTGAAGAAAACCTTTCCGGTGATTCTGAAGCTGCAGTAAACTTCTGTAAAAAATTGAACAACTCATAAGAAGTGAAAACCTCAAAATGATCAGCTATTGGTGACGAAACAGGGCTCAATTTAAAAATTTTATCTTCTAAAACACTTGCTAAAAGCGAAAAACACAAAAAATTAAAGAAAGAGTTACAGTGCCCGCCGCGTCAAATGCATCAGGTACTCACAAATTAAAATGTGTCGTCATAGACAAGTCCGCAAAGCCTAGAGCTCTCAAATATATTTCCCTGTATGCGCTGCCTATCTCTTACAAGAACCAAAAGAATTCCTGGATGGACATAGAAATATTTAAGGAGTGGTTTTATGAAGAATATGCCAGAAACTGAAAAGTTTTTGAAGAAAAATGGTTCGCCTAGTAAAGCAATCTTATTAATGGACAACGCTGACTCGCATCCAGACGAAGAGGAACTGAGGTGTGATGGAATTTGGGCTTTATTTTTGCCACCTAATATCACACGTTTCATACAACAGATGGATCAGGGGGCTTTGGAATACTTAAAAACAAAAAAATATCGACGCCGCTGTTGCAATAACTTCTACAAGCAACGAAACAGGATGGAAACATCACTAATTTTCTAAACCGAGTAACCATGAGAGACGTATTTTATTGGTTAGCAGAGTCATGGGATGAAGTGAAGCCTGAGACACTTGTGAAATCGTTGAAGAAAATTTTAGAGAAAAAATCAACTGTGAGAGTGAATTCGATGATGATGAACGATGATGACGTTGTACCCCTGTCACAATCGCAAGCTTCTAAGTGGTAGTGAAAGTGAAGATATGAAATGGATGAAGAGTGATGAACAGTTTACACTTACGGAAACATCAATTGTTGAGATTTTGAATGTGACGACAGAAGAAAGCGAGGAGGAGGAGGAGGAATAGAAGATAGAACACCAAAGATGAGTCATAATGAACGTTTTGCTGTGTTGATGGCGTTATTGCGCTATGTAGAACAACCAGAGAAACACCGTGCGATACAGGTTACTCAAACGATGGTGTGACGTTGAAGCAGAAGACGCTTAAAGACTTTTTCAAAAATAATCCCATGTATTTTATTTCTGTATAAAAACTTTAAAAACTTACAGTAAATAACTTCATCTTGATTTTATTGGTTTCATTTCGTCTTTAATGAGTTTTCTATGCTGCTCCGTAGAGTCTGAGTTATACCAAATCTGAGGCACCTTCACCCCCCATTACCACGGATTAGCGAGACTCTACTGTAGCTTTATTTTCATCACAAGCTTCCCATCATGAGACATAGACAGTTGTCAGGTCATCATTTTTAACTATAATGTCAAAGGATGATGATGATGAGCAGGAGGACATGGTAAAATGTAATTGGTTAGAATGTTTGAAAAATCCATTAAGAATGACGAATTTCTTAGTCACCTTTAGGGAGGAACTTAAGTATTCCAGGATCTTGTTTGCGTGGGCTTACAGTGATCGTAATACTGAAGTTACTGTGAATTATAGAGTTGGATAGGATAGTCGGAACTAAATAAACTATTTCCAGAAGCTTGGTCGCCTGGCTGACTGTAATCGCCGTACTGACGTTGCTCTACGTGATAAGAGTTAGATAGAATAGATAGAACTAAACAAACTATTCCCAGAAGCTTGGTCGCCTGGGCTGACTGTAATCGCCGTACTGACGTTGCTCTACATGATAAGAGTTAGATAGAATAGATAGAACTAAATAAACTATTTCCAGAAGCTTGGTCGCCAGGGCTGACTGTAATCGCCGTACTGACGTTGCTCTACATGAAAGAGTTGGATAGGATAGTCGGAACTAAATAAACTATTTCCAGAAGCTTGGTCGCCTGGGCTGACTGTGATGGCCGTACTAACGTTGCTCTACATTATAAGAGTTAGATATAATAGATAGAACTAAACAAACTATTCCCAGAAGCTTGGTCGCCTGGGCTGACTGTGATGGCCGTACTGACGTTGCTCTACATGATAGAGTTGGATAGGATAGTCGGAACTAAATAAACTATTTCCAGAAGCTTGGTCGCCTGGGCTGACTGTGACGGCCGTAGTGACGTTGCTCTACATGATAAGAGTTAGATAGAATAGATAGAACTAAACAAACTATTCCCAGAAGCTTGGTCGCCTGGGCTGACTGTGATGGCCGTACTGACGTTGCTCTACATGATAAGAGTTAGATAGAATAGATAGAACTAAACAAACTATTCCCAGAAGCTTGGTCGCCTGGGCTGACTGTGATGGCCGTACTGACGTTGCTCTACATGATAAGAGTTAGATAGAATAGATAGAACTAAACAAACTATTTCCAGAAGCTTGGTCGCCTGGGCTGACTGTAATCGCCGTACTGACGTTGCTCTACATGATAAGAGTTAGATAGAATAGATAGAACTAAACAAACTATTCCCAGAAGCTTGGTCGCCTGGGCTGACTGTAATCGCCGTACTGAAGACACTCCAGACGATGGAGTAGGATAGTCAGACAGAGTAGGGGGTCCAACCTCAGCAGCCCCATAGACAATCTTATTACGTCCCTTATAACTTTCGTGATCCCTTAGAGGAAGGGGAGACCCGAAGGGCGACCAGATCCAAACGACGATGTACTCTATCAGTCACGGCGTTCCTAATGCTTCTACATAGAATGAAAAGTTTGTGACAAAATCTACCGTCCTAAGCCCAGGAAAAAGGGTCGACCAAGTGGCACTTCTCTCGGTGGGTTTTTCCATTGGGGCAATACCTGGTTTCGTAAAAAAGCCTCCCCCGCTTTCACCACTTACGCGCGTCATCCCCAAAGGTAAGACTACCGATGAACTTCGGTAGGATCAACAGCAATTTAGCACGTCTTCTCCCAGCTCTTCAAGCTGGTAACAGAGGATTGGGGTGTCTCACAACCTCTTCTGGGCATCGCCGCCCAGAACATATCCAATCTCTCATCGATTTCAAGAACCACTGCCCCATCGGACCAACCCAATCCGAACTTAGCTGTCGAGAGGAGCTCAGATATTCACCCGCTGTACTTCTGGTAACGTCAGAAGTACCACTAGGGCACGCAGCACTCCCACTACGGCAGCTGAAGGGGTCGGAACCAATCCTAGTGCCGGTGAGGGCTTAGCTGCGTTATCATCAACCCAGAAGTCCCGACAGCGAGCCCCACAGGAAGGGGCACAAGATGGGCAATCAAGCATCAGGGAGAGATCCTTTACACATAATATAAACTCCAGCTTTCCACACTAATCGACCCCGCCAGATACTGCAACCCAGAAACATATGATGCTGAAACAGATGTAACAAATAATGGATAGAAAATGGACAGGAAATTCATAGTGGAAAAGGAATCATCCAAGCATTCGTCTACCAATATGGGAAAACCACAACCGGGCTGACTGGTCCAGTACAATTCGAACCGGGACCTCCCGAATGCGAATGATGACAGATGATACGTTTCACAGTATATATATATATATAGATGCAGTATATATAATACAGTATGCCTTTGGAGCAGATTATCAAGCTACAATACTACTGGAGGAGTTTTTACACATTTTTTAAGAATTCACCATAAAGAATTTTCTCGATCATTGTACCACAATTTCATAAAGAACGTGACCAGGTAAATGAAATTAATTAAATAGTCATTTGCGTTTAAAATCTGCGGGTAAACCAACCAGTATGCAATAGTTATAGATATAGGTTATATAATGGAGGGGGACACCTCGCGCACCGCGAACTTCGTAGATTTACTGTAGTTACCATTCCTTAGTAGGAAGGGATGAAGTGAAGGAAGCACAGGAGGCTACAGACCGCAAACAGACAGACAGACAGGACACACAGAGGTCGCTATAAGTTCCTAGCTGAAAGACCCAACACATTACTGTAGTTGCTCAGAGAAGGCCATGAGCAACCCTTACAGCTGGCAGCCCTCTGGCGTTCACGGGGTATACCCGTTCCTCAGAGCAAGCATCCGCACCATCTGTCCGACACGTCTCACTACGACCTGAAAGTACACCTGATACATGACAGGGAAACGAAATGAAAGGGAAATGAGGGAAAGGAAATTGTGGAAAATGAGGAACCACCCCAAAATTCACTTTACCCACAGGAAAAATCACGAAAAAACCCAAGGTCAGAGTGGACGATTAAAGGGAATTGAACTCAACACCTCCCGAATGTGAGCCTGACACGTTATCGCGGAGCCATCTCGATCTGTCAATACCGATAAGGCGAGCTTAACGGTTTTTCTTGGCATTGCTTTACGGATGACAGTTCTCCAAAATTTCTCTTGTTCTGAAAATATATTAATTTATAAGTTTTGAGCTGATATATCACTCTAAACGCATTGATATATACTTTATATATTATTGATCTACAGCCTTTGGGACAGCAGAGTGAAACGTCTGCTTCTGTTCATTTCCATCGTTAGAAACATCTTGAATCTCAAGACATCACTCGGTCCTTTTTCCCTCATATACATGCAGTTTCAGCACAAGTGGAGCAGACGTATCATAATCAAAAAGAAGAATGCTGACCGCTCACAAGAAGAGCAACACGTGTTACTTTTCTCCCCTTACTTCCAGTCTAATGTCCTAGACATTATGGTTGTAGATTTTTTCCCTTCAGTAATGCCACAAATGCACACTCTCAGTTCTTTCATCACTTTTCTCGTTTCTTTTTGCGGACGTGTATATGAAAAATAACGTGCCTTGTAAGTTACTATATTTTGAAGGGAGAAGAAAAAAGAGAAAGCTGATAAAAGGAAAGGCTGGGCGACAAATGATGACAGGCGATCTGGTGATGACGGATGAGGTTCTGGTGGCGGACACAGAAAGAGTGGTGTCAGAAGTGGGGATGTTGGTACTCTTATACCGTGACGCCACATTTGGAGAGAGACAAATGGCAACATGGGAATACTGTTAGCGACCCTGCGACGCCCTAAGTGACACGCTTGGCGATCGCTTCACACAAAGCGATGTGTATTATGTAAATTTCTAAAATTTGGATATTTTTTCTGCTTCGAAATACCTTATTTCGTCTTTACTGCGTCATCATGCCTTATTTTAAAGCAATTTTACTGCCAATTGAACTATCCTATATAAAGCATTTATATGTTTATATAATGTATATATATGTGTGTGTAAGTCTTTGCAATGCAGCGCTTGTGTTAGCTAGCTGGATAGCCTAAAGTAATAAGTGTTCTGAAAAAATCTGATTATTAGTATAAACCCCTATGCACAAGCAATTTTACCATTGGATAGTCTACTTTAAAGGAGAAAGCCATACTATACATATATCCTAAGGACAATAGAGTTGTTTGTCGGTAATCTACCAATACCTCAGACAAATTGCAGACTTTCCAACTCGATATTCGTCGGCCACCATATGAATGTGTGCGATGAAAAGGGGAACTAAACAGTTGCAGAACAAGTGGGCGGAGCATCGGAAGGGCAGCCAGGTAAACGAAACTTCCGCAGTTTTGAGTTGTATTCACTTAGCGAGGCTGAGGCCTGCAAAATATAGTACCGTTTTCATTGTGTGACTGTGCATTCCCCTTATCTTCACTCCCATCTGATCCCTAGCCTTGATGACGTTAGGCAGTATCAACAAAAACACTGGTGCCCTCCTCCAAGCGCATTCATAACATGGCCGGCTAGTAACTACAGCGGGAAACTTGCAGTTATATCAGTTGAAAAATCGGCTTCATTAACGAGCCTATTACTGCAGGCAATAATATGCTTTATGCATGCGTGTACACCAGTGCGGAAAAACAATGTGCTGAAAAAATATAGAGTAGCAAGGCAGCACCAACCAAAATTAATCGTCTGCAGGTCTTTCAAAATAAAGTTTTAAGGCATATGCTGAACCCACCTTGGTACGTTATGAACTTGGTACCATCTCTGCATACATTCGCTCTCAGGCTCCCACATTTTTTCAGCATCTCCACTCAGTACCTGGCGCAGTATATTTCTCCTAGGGACGAAGATTTCATCTGGTTCCCCGGATTAAAGGTCGTCTCCCAAAGGTCCTGCCACTTTCTTCCAGAAGTGATTGAATTAAGGACTGTCAATGAACCATATGTATGATATTATTATCTGTAACTTTTATACCAGAGGACCTCATCTGGCTGAGCTCAGATTAGTTTATATTCTTATTATGTATTTTATCCTGGATCTGAATAGCATTTCTAATGCTGAACGAATCTATTCAATAAACAAAACAAACAAATAAAAAGGATTTTGAGGATAGGAAAAACGGGTCACAGAAGTATTTTACTGCGCTACTTGCATCATTAAATCCGTCGTGTTAAAGTCCCCGCTTGTCACTTTCACTAGGTGTGTGTGATGTGAAGCCTACTGGATGATACAATAATACCATTTTGTTCAGTACAGTACACGCATGTGATGGTTAGTTTCTCATTCTGTACCAGTACTCATTAGTTGAGACAGTACGTACACACTTGTCGTGTGAGTTACATTTCATTTTGACTGGTAAATGAATATGTTTCATAAAGACAGATTTCAATTATGTTCATGCAGCGATCTTGTTATTATGCTGCAACTGCGACCCCATGCTGAATGCGACACATCAAATACCCTTTACATGGAAGAATTTTCATGACAAATGAAATGTATATCTTGAATTTTTCTGAGAACACCTCTGAAATCCTCTTGTTTTGAATAACTTTTACATAACTGGTAAATCATAACCGATAAATAAAATCTTAGATTTCATTTAAGAACACAGTTTGTGTCAAATAAACTGTTTTGTGCCAAGATAATCTTTGTTTTTTGGTACTTTTTTAAATAGTTATACTTTTCTCAACAGCAGAATGGTTCTCCTTCTCTCTTTCTCTCTCCCTCTCTCTCTGTCTCTCTCTCTCCCTTCATCCAAAGAGAACGGAATTTCAAAGCTATTACATAGCAACCTGCTCTTAAGAGATTTGACTTTCGCTTAAAGACCACTGTGCTCCCCTAATCCCCTTGTGCCTAAAAGCAAATGTGCAATAAGACAGTTCTACAAATGTTTATCTCCATTATCATTAGGTAGATAGAAAAATAAACTTTTGTAATAATTTATTGAGGAATGGTTGGAGAAAGTCATGTAAGTTTAACACAGCAGATATTTTTTATTTTCTCTAACGATTTCTGAGATTATCATGACAAATATATATCTTCAGTTTTCTGTGCGTAACTAGTCTGTGGAAGTCCTCTTGATTCTCAATAAATTTAATTTGTAATCACAGGAGATGGACAAACAAAATACTGCAGCATGCACAGTTCATTACAATATACATACTAGATTCAAAAAGTTCCCGGAATTTCTTAATAACACAAACGAGTTACCTTAAAGCAATTCACACATCATTTCCTTGAAAATAGTTCCCTTCCGCAGTGACACATTTCTGCTGCCGCGTGTAAAGAGACTGGAAACACTCCTGGAAGCCATTTTCAGATACACGTTGTAGTGCTCTTGTGGCATATACAAATTTCTTCAGCGTTAAAAAAGAATCTTCGCCCCTTCAGATGAGATTTCAGGTTTCAGGGTATTTTTCATTGCTGCTTCACCACAAGCTTCTTATAGCATTCTCAATATCTCTGATTTGTGTAACAAAACACTAAACTTTATGTTTGAACTGGGAATGGGACCTCGATATCGCCGATACCTCGATATTCTCGATACACTCGATATTCGGTGGTATCAAAATATGTCTTAATATTTTGAGATAAGCCTTCGATAATGTTAATATTTTACGTTTTGCATTGTTAAAACCTGTGGACTTTAACTTTATGCTGGATAAGGAATGAAAGGAATCAAGACTTCACGTTATTGTCTCACACAAGTTCACAAAGAGTTACTGGACTATAGTTCTTAATAGACCTTGACTGCGATAAATGCAAAATGCCATATACTTTTGTGTCTAAATGAAAACATGCGGGAAGAAGTAAAGATACTCGTGTAACAGCTGTGAAGGGAGCTGATTTAGCTATAGCCTGGCTTGGTGACACATTTTCAGCCATTACATGTACCTACTTCGGTAACAAAAAATCTGGAATACAGCAAAAAGAAAAAGAAAGGTCGGAGCTTATGACATGAGATTATGCAGTGTATGCAAATATTTGTTCGTTCACGAATGCTCGTGTTCGTAAACAAATATCTATGCATTTTAAAATGTTAATTGTGTTCTAATATGACTTTGTATTAAACATGTATATGCTTATGTATGAGGATGAGTAGTAGAGAGACTTAATCCACAAACTTGATACTTTCTATTATTACCATCATCATCAACATTCTTGACTAATAAGAGGGGCATTATTAAGAAAAAATTGCTGTCATTTGGAGAATGTCAAACAGGAAAGGTTTCGAAATTAGCATGCAATACAAAATCGAATGCATGCGTTTATATGCAGAAAAATACAAATAAGAACATAATTCAGTGAACTAGCTTTTTTCCTTTACAGTTTTTTATAAAGTGAGTATTAAGTATCGAATATCGGTGCTCAAAACGAGAATCGAAAAATAGGCGTATCGTTTGAACGTTACTCAATTGATGACATTATGATATGCGATAAACGAATATGCACAAGCAGCAAAAACTGGTTGCCATGCAAAGACAACAATCATTATTATGAAAATTTAAATGAAGTATTGTCATGGACGTTACCAACCCTACTAAAACCTTTACTTTCGTGTACGTTAAAGAGAAAATAAACAATTCCAGAACATTTTGGAATCTAGAGTTATATAAAATAGTTTTCGTGGAGTAAACCATTATCGATATATTTGTTGTTTTATTACCTTTTCCAAATTTTAAGTTAAGTTTATAGCTTTAAAGTTGAATATGTGTGACCTTTCTCTTGGCATGAACTCTGCTTGTGGCATGAACAACTGAAGAATAGTTTCTGCATTTTGCGTGTAACGAAACAGATACTTCCTAATTACAGATCATTCCTAGAGAAAGATTTATCATGAGCAGAATAAATTTAATGTACGGATATGATAATGTAAAAGGGAAAAAATATGAAATAGAATGATATAGATAAACTAGTGTAAGTGTTATATATGCCTCTTGGGCCAGGTATTGTTTTAAGTGGAGATCTCGATTAAAATATTTTTTTTATTTTTATAGCTTCCTTTAATTTTGTTCTCTGATGTTTAAATAACATGTTCCCGATTTCTAACTTGCCTGAAATGTAATCAAATGTTCACGTTGCCCCACCCCCCCATAGCCACACACATAATTTTACTATCGGCAGTGATTTCTTGCTACAGAAGACATTGAAAACACCGTTTTTCTGGCTATAAGGTGTACCAGTGGTGGGCATCTTCTTCCACTTATCCAACTTCCAGAACAAAGTCCATCGTGACACTTAGTATTCATATGGAGCATTCTAAAGTCAGGAACAACAAAGTTTTTTTGTCTAATGAACCTAAACTTTGGCCTTTTATCACAAAGTGTTATTTTTCAAAATGTAACTATTCATAGTTCATAACCTATGTGATAGACTTTGATGGAACTTTACAAACTTGTATAACTGTACATAAGCTTCAATTCCATGCAAGGAAAGTTTGATAAATGTGATATTTCATAAATGATAATAATTAATCTGGAAATATATATATGAAATTTAGAGAAAACCCCGTAAGGGAATTATTTAATTAAATAAGCAATCTGCAAAATTCCAAGTAATTCTCTCTGACGGTTGTTTTAAAAATGGCGCATAAAGAAAATACTAATTTTGAGAAAATACCTTTATGTTTGTCAAATATTAGTTCAATTTCATTGAAAGTTGCCACAGATGTTTATCATATAAGACTATACAACATATTCAACTTCCTAAACTCTGTGGCTAAAAGTAAGGTAGTATTGAACGTGTTTGTAGTATCCTACATTTTAATTCACATCTCCCCTTAAGAGATGTGATATTGGACACTGATTGGATGAGCTCTGAATACAAGTTTAAATATATTTTGAATATCACTAGTCAAAATAAGTACTGTGCCACTGCATCAGGATGTTTCTTTCTTTCTCTCTAACCTTCTCTCTCACACACTTATTTTACATATTTACTGAGTATTAAACAAATTTCATGAAGTAATTTGTTTTAGCTTTTACAGGAACGCTGTAAAAATTATTTTCTAATTACAGATATTACATTAAAGTATATATTGCAGGGTTAGAAGAGAAAAACTTGTTGAGGCAGTGTCTGAAATTTCAAGAAATGAGCTAAAAGAAAAACGGGTGGAGTTATAGTATACAAACTAACTTGGAAAATAGTGGTCTGGGAGAAATTTGGAGAAGGAGGGAAAATAATGTTAAGGGTTTTTGGAAAGAAGCTAGGAGGAGGTTTGAAGATATAGAGATACAAAATGCATTTAGTAGCATCGGGAAGAAAAGTTCCTTGGAATCATATATATTAATAAAAAAATGTATGGGCTAGAGAACAGTATGTGGATTACTCAAATAAGGAACAAAGAGAGAGTATAGCTTGGGTACGAGCAGGTGTATGGAGACTAATAGGAATGAGAAATGGGTTCCCACAGAATCAGTGTCCAATATGTGGGGAAAGAGAAGATTTAGAATATATCGTGTTTGATTGCAAAGGTACACAGCATTGGAGAAAGCAAGCGATAAATGGGAAATGGTTAAAACTGAACAGGAAGGTAGCCCTAAGCAATATTTTTAACAAGGATAATAAAAAGGTAGGAGATAACATGTCCAAAGTAAAAAAGAAATGGTTATGGAGAATAAAAAGACATGAATTAATTTCATCATGAGATTAAAGATATGTAATTATATCATCATTATTATAAAATTAGTAGTATTAGATTATCCTTTTGGTATTACTACTATTATTATATTGTTATAAATTTTTATGTTATAAAAAGCAAAGTAATATGGGTAGAATATGGCAATATAACAGCTTAGGCTGAAGTATAGCCGTATTCTAAGGGAGAGTGCTAGCACAAATAAATAAATAAAATAAAAATAAACATATTGCAGGGAGAGAGAGAGCAGAGGGAAGTGAGGGAGGGAGCACATAAGCGATAAAGTTCTAATAGTACTTGTATGTGCGTATTGTTTAGAGAAAGAAAGAAATATATAATCAAACGCGAATAAAAACACAGTACTCATTTATACCTCTGTTTAAATTTCAGATCCTCCTGAGGTACGTTTACAGGGAGCACCCACAGGAGACCTAGAGGAAGACGAGAACAATGTGGTGCTTCGTTGCATAGCTGACGCTAATCCACCGGCCACCATCGTTTGGAGACGAGCCGACCGCAGCGACATTGTTAGTCTTGAAGAATCACTGCAGTTTCGTCCTGTAAAACGGCGGGACTCAGGGGCATATACTTGCCAAGCCAAAAACCTGGTGGGCGCCTCCGAACCCCTGTCCGTCCAGCTAGACATCAAATGTAAGTATCACTTTGTTCTTCTAATTGTTTTCAAAGAATATATGTTCCAAAGTACCTACAAGTACAACAAAACTTGAGGACCATTCATAATGAACACTAAATAATAACATAACGATGTAAAACATAAAAGTTATAGCGATAATTTGTCATTCCAACGGCAAACGGAAACATAAAGAGCAGCCAAGGGAGTGTGAGACAGCTGAGTCGATATAATAAGACTGCGAAGCCACCACCGACAGTATACACGACAAAAAGGGTTATGTACAATATCAAAATGAACAAGAGCTAGCTACGGTTAAAGGACATTAAACTCACAAATAAAACACGACCTACAATAACAATTTGATTTTCTGCGACTTTGATAGACATTCCAGTTATTCTTGGCCCGCGATCTTGCACAGAAGGTTAGCGAAACAGCACATGACGTGAGATGGCAGAATGATCACGTGAGAGAATCACTCTCTGATCTTCTGGGTCCTTATGTTTAACGCAGACATAAACATGAAAGCCTAGCTTACAAACTTCTATGTTTACATGTAAGTTTATGGTTACGTTGTTAAGAAAGAGACTTACCCTTTCTGTAACCAGGGAAAATCAAGGAGAAGATTCTTATACGAGGTGTGATCAAAAAGTTTCCATAATGACGCCATAAATACTACACAACAGTATTTTTTTGTCTAATCTGAACTGTCACCCTCGAAGTAGTCCCCTTGGGAGTTGATACACGTGTCCCAGTGGTTCTGCCACTGCTGGAAGCACCTCTGGAAGTCCTCTTTCAACATGTTCAGAGCCTTCTGCGATTCGCGATGGATGACATCAATATCCTCAAAACGGTATCCGCGGAGCCGCATTTTAAGTCGCGAGAAAGGACAAAAGTCCGCTGGTGCTAAATCTGAAAAATAGGCGGGATGGGGAAAAGTATTCATCCTATTCTTATCCAAAAATTGGCGAACAAAATGGGATTTGTGTGCGGGCGCATTGTCATGATGCAGGAACCAGTCACCACTCCTCCATTTCTCCGGCCGTTTGCGTCACACATTCTCCCTTAATCTTTGCAGCACTTGTTTATAGAACGCTTGATTCACTGTTTGACCCTGTTGCACAAATTCCTTATGTACAATGCCTTTAATGTCAAAAAACACAATCATCATTGACTTCACTTTGGATCGAACTTGTCTGGCCTTTTTCGGGTGTGGAGATGAAGGACTTACATTGTGAAGATTGTTGCTTCGTTTCTGGATCGTACCCATGTTTCATCACCAATAATAATTATCTCCATAAACTGTGGGTCATTTTGTAGCTGTTCTTTAAGATCTGTGCAGGCAATCACACGGCTTTCCTTTTGGTCATTTGAAAGCAGGCGGGGCACGAAATTGGCGGCAATTCTTCTCATGTTGAATTGTCTTTCAAAATGCTTTGAACACTTCCAAAGGAGAGTCTTAATGAGTCAGAAAGTTCTCTTATTGTAATGCGCCTATCATTTGAGACCATTTCCTCTCACCTCATTGATATTTTCATCAGTTTTGCTGGATCAGGGTCGCCCCTAACGATCTGCATCTTTAACTGATGTCACACCACTTTTAAATTTCGAAATCCACTCAAATGCTTGGGTTTTGCACATAACGTCCTCCCCATAAGCTGTTCTGAACTTTTAATAGGCTTTTGTTGCAGTTTTGCGGAGTTTAAAGCAAAATTTGATGTTCGCTCTTTGTTCTTCGTAATCTGACATTTTTGGTACGCAGAAAAATTGCAGCACATGCAAAACACGTGTTCACTTCAGACCGTCTACCTCGTCACTGCATGGTCACAGGAAGTCACCTGACCTCTCACTTTTATCGGGAAGGAACGTTGCATGTACAGTCTGGGTAAGAATTAAGAAATCTCAGCGTCAGCATTGTTGTGAAGCCATTCCGGAAACTTTTTGATCACACCTCGTATTAGAACCAGGATACTGCAACTTGTTTAGGAAACAGATTTTGGAAAACAATGAAGGTATCCTTTCCAATGGGGTTGCACAATAAGTCTTTTAGGCTGACGTAGGGTAAGTAGACAAAACTTCAACAACCCCGTTATCTAATCTTATAGCCACGTTTATGTCAACCATGCTTTATGTCTTAAGTTTAATTGCAAATGGCCTCTTTCAGTTAAAAACAAAATACATTCAATGCTGCTTAGTCATAGCACTATAAATTTCCCGAATTATAAGTCACATACAAGCGAAAAATAATATTTTAATTCGCTGTTTGCACTAATAAACTGTAAATTTCAAAACTGAATTAGGACGTTAAATAAAACGTACATAACTTCATTTATAGGGTCTTTCAACAAGTGTGTCCTATCTTTGGACTTAAATAAAACAACTCTATAAATGATAGATGTTTATTTCTTTTTTTTATTTTGGAACATAATTAATGTCATTACGTGTGGAAGAAAACATGAGTTAAGTGACCGCCACGACTTCGTTGGGTTGCGCGTATACAGTTGGCCCAATTTTCAATGACAGAAGAACATAAATTAGGTCCAACTTCACGAATAACACGCGTGATGTTATTCATAAGATCATTTACTGTTTCTGGCGTGTTGACATAAACTCGAGATTTAACATAACTCCACAAGAAGTAATCCAACGGCGTTAAATCACATTACCTCGGGGACCAGTTAACATCACCACCACGGGAAATGATGAAACCTCTGAACCTTTCCTTCAAAATATCGATTGTTTCGAGAGCAGTATGACATGTGGCACCATCTTGCTGGAACAGATGTTTCTGAGATCCATACCATCCAATTGACGCCAAAAATATAACCCTTATAACAGCCGGGTATCTTTCTCCATTGACAGTTAGAGCTTCTGCATCTTCATCTTGGAAACAACATGTACCAGTGATTCCACCATACCAAAATCCACACCACACAGTAACATTTTGGGGATGAAGTGGTCGTTCTTGAATCCACATTTTATTTTGATTACTCCAATAGCGGCATGTTTGTTAACACAACCATCCATCCAAAAGTGGGCTTCGTCGCTGAAGATGATTTTTCGACAAAAATCCGGGTCAGCTTCCAATTGCTCCATAGTCCAGTCAGCGAATACATGGCGCAACCTATGGTCGTTGGGCTTTAGTTCTTGAGTTAACACCATTTTGTAAGCGTGAAACTTCAAGTCCAGATGCAGAATTCACCAAGTTGTGGTACGTGAAAGCCCCAATTCTGGCGTTCGACGAGTAATGGTTTGTTTCCGTTCTCGCGTACACCCTCACGAACGGCGCCTATGTTTTCGTTGGAGTACTTACTTCGATTACGTACAGGCGTTCGTTGATCGCTGACAGAAGCACTTCCTTCAAATTTATCAATCAAACGCCGAATCGTTCTCTCACAGGGGTGATTATGCACACAGTAAGCTTCACGCAATACACGGAAGGTTTGGCGAACAGATGATCCACTTTAATAATACATTTTTACAATTTATACGCGTTGCTGAATGCTGTAACGTTCCATGGCTATTTGTCAATAACAAATGTAACCACATGAAAAAATGACTGCTGTAACTCAATAACAATTGCAGCTATCACATGCTAAAAATAGGACACTCTTGTTGAAAGACCCTTTACAAATAGGTTTAGATAACACAGCAACATGAACAAGAAGTTATTTCCGTAACTCTATTAAAACATTATCAAAATAAGAAACTCTAGAAGCCACACTTTTAAGCCTTTTTCACTGAGTACGGAGATCATTATGTAACTTTCATTATTTGCGAAAGAAACATGATTTTTCATTCACTAGACCAATCGTTTATAAACGCTTCAAACTCAATAATCTTTCACTTCACATATTTCTTGTCTTGTTGAATTCATGAATATATTTACGAGTAATGTAGGTAGATTTTACTATTTATTCATTTCGTTACAACCTCGGGTATATCTAATTTCTTAAATTGGAACTGTTACGTAGCTTTATAGAAACGGAAAGAAAACTTCTTTCACCGGTTGAGCAAAAGAGATAATGAAGGTTCATCCAAAATATACAGGATGGACCATTCAATTTGAGACTGTACAATATCTCCAAAACTAAGTGTTGAAAGAAATGTATTTAATAAAAGTTGCTTGATATTATGGGGTTAAAATAAATGCCATAATCGTGTTTTCTTTGGAGGACGTTATGATGGTGATTTTGGGGTGAATTTAATTTTTTGTAATGGAAACCTACATTTGTATGTTGTTTGCTCATTAGAAAGTGGTTTTTAAATATCTTGTTTATTTTGTGATGAGGAATAAGAAAACAAAATAAAAACTTTTGGTTCCCAATTACGAAACGTAACTTGACTCTTAAATAACCATGCATAGATGGTTCAACCATTCATTGCGCTCTTCGTACAAGCCTTTCAGAATTTTCCTTGTCATTTACGTTGGTGTAAGAACAAATGCAAAGTACATGCAAATGTTGTTTAGTTTTATATGAGGACCAGTAACGCGCGCGCGCGCGTGTGTGTGTGTGTGTGTGTGTGTGTGTGTGTGTGTGTGTGTGTGTGTCAATTCGTATAACTCTAAAATGAAAAGTCGGACAGTTACCGAACATGGCATTTAAGTTCAGTAGGTGCAATATGAAGGTTTTGAAGAAAACTCCCTCACCCCTAACTACACTTTAATGGAAACTTTGTCCAATTTGTCACTTGGTCCAGTTTTTCAACTGTCACTTCTCTCAATTCTCACTGTTACCGTTCTAATCACTTATCTGTTTCAACGTCTTATCTTATGTTGTTCTGTCTCATATGATACAGATTTCCTCATTGCTCCGGACGCACCCTTGGGCTTATTGTGCTACCTTTCATTATGTCTGCTCCCTTTACCATGGAATATAATCTGATAACGGATATGATTTCAAGTTCTTCTACGTCTAAAAACATTTTCCCAACAGCAATGTATCTCTTGTAAGCCAAGGCCTCACAGGGTCATATAATGTGCTGGGCTATTTCAGTTTCTTTCTTGCACAATCTGCAATCCAAGTTACCTTGAAACACTCCGATCGTGTTACGATACATTTTCACAGGCGCATGTCCTGTGAGAAATGCAGTAATTGTTCTCAAATAAAGTCTGTTACATTTAAGTAAGCTTTCAGCTCTTTTTTGTGTTTTTAATAAATAGTGACGTATTCTCCTCTTTCAAACGGTTCACACGCTGGGGAGTAGAACACAAGCCCTTCACATCCCCTCCCTCCGAAACAGCACCCGCTGGAGTCGCCACAAACTCGCTCGGAGAATCGCACTTAATTTCGCACGGGAAACATTCAACAACTCGCTCACTCACTGACTTGACTGGCCGACGCAACTCAACTTCAGTCACCTGACTGTTTCCGCGAGAAACTGCTCCTTTTATAGAATCTTCCACAGAACATTCTATAACTGTTTCAACATACTTTCTGAAGGAGGGGGAGAGACTTTCAAAAGGTTCTGGTTAGTAGGTTATTAATGAGAGAGCGAGGCCACTTTTTGGGCATGTATGGGAAAGGATAGGGAAAACGAGGCTAGATGGGGCGGTTCAAGGAGGAATTGCTATTAGGATTTGCTATTAGCCTCATCATTAAATTTTCCCAATACCTTCTTGTTCTGAGTAGAGTGGCATATATGATTGACAGGGTGATCAGCTGTATCCAGATGCTCAAGAAAACGTAGCTTGTCCTGGTACACATCTTCAGTTGTAACACGATGAATGAACGAATCAGTGTCCATATACATAAGCTTCAGATTTTCAGCTCCATAATAAGGCAACAACACGTCGTAATGATAGTTATACATTAATGTCTTGGAGATGTCCAACACACTCATACCAATGTATATAGGCTTGTTGAACACAATCTGACGAGAGTCCATATGTACAGCAGCTAGATTAGCAGCATATATCGTCCTGTCGATAAACGTAGGCTTGGCGATCAGCTTCTCTAGAGTTTTTTCATTGGTCACCAGTCGTATATCCACAAGGCTACGCAGGTTCTCCATAGTTTTTCCAAACATGGCGTTGTTAAAGAGCTTGTAGAGATCCTTCTCGAAGTCATTTGCTGCCTGTTGTCGTAGCCTGTTGTTAAATTCTACATAAGGTTTCAACCACCGAGACTGTCGGAATTGTAGCACACGATGGATTTTTGTTAGTCGTAGTCTATGACTAAGAGCTTGCTTCAAAGCCATGTAATGCACTACATACTTCTTTCGAGGTAGAAGATGGGGTATCAGTTTCTTTGTAGATGATTCCTGCGGTTTCATACACTCAGGCAGGAAAGGTAGATCGTTGTGTAGATTGTGAAGTTCTGCAGGATGTCGACTTCTAATATGTACCCATGAGGATCATCTTCTTGTAGTGTTTCTAAGTTGATTTCTTCAGGCGACACCCACTGAAATCCACCAAAAGGAAGGGCGTGACACATTGCCCACCCATATTGGTTATTGGCGTCCTCCTATGTGATAAATTGGGTTGGTCTCGACGGATCAAACTTCTCCATATACGTGTTATTAGCCTCAGCATACCGATGGGAAACTTGGCATAAACCTCCTCTTATACCTGATTCCACCATGAGTAGTTGATCATAATCTTGTAACAGCTCCAGCTTAATTTCAGTATACAGTAACATAGCATCCCATGTAAGACCTGGAGAGGTAAAATAATGGGAGGATCAACTTTCTGTGTTTTGAGGGTTTGCTCTCTGAACGTCTCAAAGACATCAGCTAGGAGTAGTACATCTGAGGTTAAGTAGAGATCGCTGTACTCTCCCAGGTTTCTCACATTAAACAGCTCCCATACATTTCTAGCATGATCGTAGTCAGTATCAGTAATTTCTTCTTCATTTAATCTATTGTAGAAGGAGTCCTTAGGAGGCAAGCAGGTCTCGTTCAGGGCATCCCATGACGTAACAAAATCATATGGAAATACACCCTTACGGGTCATCAACTTCACTTTGTCTTCTCCAAAGTACTTTAGTGTTTCAGGATATGAGGTTAGATTTTTTACCAACGTATCCAAGCTTGTACTGAGGAATCGGAAGCTGTCCACAAATCGAAGCTTTATATCTCCTACATACTTGGTGAATGAGATATAGCTTTCTTCAGAGTTAGGAATTACCTCCACACGTTCACTTGTACAACAACCCAGCTCCTTAACAATGAAATGAGAGTCATATCATCTAAGGTTATGCATGAAGACTGGTATATATTTAGGTGTTTTACAGGCTAAATTACATTCATTATGAAGACTTCCACGATATTCACCGCTGATGTGATCATGGTCGCGTACTTTATAGTTCTCTTCTCTAAAGGGTTTTCCACACAAGTAGCATGTCGTAGAAGACTCAAAATCCTTTTGCTCTTGATCCGTAAGTTTCAGAGGCTTAGCAGGTTTGTATATGCCATCAATCATTTTTGCAAGAGATGTTAGGTACAGCATAAACTTCTGAGCAGCATCAGCACCACGATTCACATAGGGTTGCTTAGGAAGGCCAGCTTCGAGATGTTCAACTCTGTATGTAGGCTTCACGTAAACACAGAAGCTCATTGGTGTGTGCTCTTGATAAGGGGTTGTATAGGAAGTTTCAGGATTGGGTGTACATGTATGGCATGGAGTGAGAATACTCTCAAAATCCGCATAAATGACATAAGGTACTTTCAGCATCCTCTCAACATTTTTAAACTGTACAATTGATTTCTCCTTGGTAGGCATAACTACCCTTTCAACACCATGTTGATTACAGATAGTCACATGTTCTTGTAGTTTTTCCTGTCCACTTCGTCCATATCGATCATCAAAATGTGTAAAGCAGAGCTTACAAGTATAAACCCGTCCATTATGGTTAGTTTTCTGACGTCGAACGAGTTTCTCAAAATTCTTTATATATACGTAGTGATGTTTTCCACAACTGTCACTCAATAGTAGCAGGTCACGATGTTCAGGTAGTTAAATATCAGCAACCTTTATTGGATACACCTCATGCTTCTCATCTAGACCGAAAACGTTAATAGATATCTTGTTAAGCTTCTCAAATTTAGGTATTTGAGAAAGTGGAGTAGGATAGGAAACACAGCTGAAGTCGTACTTATCTTGAAGTTGCTTGTATTTGCTGACGCGTTGAGGCTTGGTGCTGACGAATTTGGCCAGTATAGAGTACATGAAACATTTCTCGTCGATAAAGTTCTGAATGTTTATACACGCTTCTTTAGCTCCGACAGATGACGGTAGTGGTATGTAACTACTTCCTGTAACGGGTTGTACTTGTTGATACGAAGTCGAACTCCTTCCACAGCAAGTAGGGCCCAGCTGCTACCCTTAAGCTGAGACTCCTCCATTTCAGTCACCAATTTCTTGAATTTCACTTCCATCGTTGAGTCTCATATGACTCTCATTTCATTGATAAGGAGCTGGATTGTATAAGTGAACGTGTGGAGGTAATTCCTAACTCTGAAGAAAGCTATATCTCATTCACCAAGTATGTAGGAGATATAAAGCTTCGATTTGTGGACAGCTTCCGATTCCTCAGTACAAGCTTGGATACGTTGGTAAAAAATCTAACCTCATATCCTGAAACACTAAAGTACTTTGGAGAAGACAAAGTGAAGTTGATGACCCGTAAGGGTGTATTTCCACATGATTTTGTTACGTCATGGGATGCCCTGAACGAGACCTGCTTGCCTCCTAAGGACTCCTTCTACAATAGATTAAATGAAGAAGAAATTACTGATACTGACTACGATCATGCTAGAGATGTATGGGAGCTGTTTAATGTGAGAAACCTGGGAGAGTACAGCGATCTCTACTTAACCTCAGATGTACTACTCCTAGCTGATGTCTTTGAGACGTTCAGAGAGCAAACCCTCAAAACACAGAAAGTTGATCCTCCCATTATTTTACCTCTCCAGGTCTTACATGGGATGCTATGTTACTGTATACTGAAATTAAGCTGGAGCTGTTACAAGATTATGATCAACTACTCATGGTGGAATCAGGTATAAGAGGAGGTTTATGCCAAGTTTCCCATCGGTATGCTGAGGCTAATAACACGTATATGGAGAAGTTTGATCCATCGAGACCAACCCAATTTATCACATAGGAGGACGCCAATAACCAATATGGGTGGGCAATGTGTCACGCCCTTCCTTTTGGTGGATTTCAGTGGGTGTCGCCTGAAGAAATCAACTTAGAAACACTACAAGAAGATGATCCTCATGGGTACATATTAGAAGTCGACATCCTGCAGAACTTCACAATCTACACAACGATCTACCTTTCCTGCGTGAGTGTATGAAACCGCAGGAATCATCTACAAAGAAACTGATACCCCATCTTCTACCTCGAAAGAAGTATGTAGTGCATTACATGGCTTTGAAGCAAGCTCTTAGTCATAGACTACGACTAACAAAAATCCATCGTGTGCTACAATTCCGACAGTCTCGGTGGTTGAAACCTTATGTGGAATTTAACAACAGGCTACGACAACAGGCAGCAAATGACTTCGAGAAGGATCTCTACAAGCTCTTTAACAACGCCATGTTTGGAAAAACTATGGAGAACCTGCGTAGCCGTGTGGATATACGACTGGTGACCAATGAAAAAACTCTAGAGAAGCTGATCGCCAAGCCTACGTTTATCGACAGGACGATATATGCTGCTAATCTAGCTGCTGTACATATGGCCTCTCGTCTGATTGTGTTCAACAAGCCTATATACATTGGTATGAGTGTGTTGGACATCTCCAAGACATTAATGTATAACTATCATTACGACGTGTTGTTGCCTTATTATGGAGCTGAAAACCTGAAGCTTATGTATATGGACACTGATTCGTTCATTCATCGTGTTACAACTGAAGATGTGTACCAGGACAAGCTACGTTTTCTTGAGCATCTGGATACAGCTGATTACCCTGTCAATCATATATGCCACTCCACTCAGAACAAGAAGGTATTGGGAAAATTAAAAGATGAGTCTAATAGCAAAATCATCCTACGCTTTGTTGGACTACGTCCTAAGATGCATGCCTTAGATATTCAAGGCTCAATGATAAAAAAGATTAAAGGTATAAAACGTAGCGCTATTAAGCAGTACATTTCGTTTGACAGCTATACAGACTGTCTTAAAACCTGTGAAATCATCAGAACACCTATGAAAGGGACAAGCAATCTAATCCTATCGCGAAAGCATGCTGTTACCACAGTGCAAGTGAATAAAATTACATTGAATCCCTTTGATGATAAAAGAATTATTGCTGAGGATGGAATAACTACCTATGCGTATGGGTATTACGCCATTACAAACAGTGCTTAAGAGAATGTAAGTCGAAGATGAAGATTTTCTCGTGAGTCTACAATCTTAAAAATGAAGTTTATCCGTGTGCTGTATATGCAACTAGCAGACGCCTGATGAAGAAAGAAGAAGATGGAAGGGAAGGTGGTAACCTTGCCATTAGGAGCAATCCTAGTGCTAGTCTCAAGCCTAGATAAAAGGGGAGAGACATCTACAACAAACTTAAATAAAGGTATGTTGACGCAAAGCTTTTCAATTTGTGAACCAATATGCAGTTTATTCCTCTCCGCATCGTAAAATAAGTTTGTAAGATTTAGAAAAAAGTATATAAATTGATGTAACGTTGGATAAGAAATGTTTATGATCTAATTACTCTCTATATTACCATGAGTACCTGTGATACTAGCTGAGTGACTTTAAACACCTATGTTACTTGAATTATCCTAAATACCTACGATACTCTCTGAATTACCTGTAACATCATACGGAACTATGCTATATCCGCTTCCCGGAACCTGTCCTACCCTGTGATACTAACTGAATTACTTACCTGTTAGTGTGAGTGGGTTAGCTTTTCCCGTGAGAGGGCCGCCTTTTCCCTGCCCTTTACCCTTTGCTGGTCACATTTTTCCCTTTGCTGGTCACGTTTTTCCCTTTGCTGGTCACATTTTTCCCTTTGCTGCTCGCCTTTTTCCCTTTGCTGGTCACATTTTTCCTTTGCTGGTCACCTTTTTTCCCTTTGCTGGTCACCTTTTTCCCTTTGCTGTTCGCCTATTTCGCTTTGCTTGTCACCTTTTTCCCTTTGCTGGTCACCCTTTTCCCTTTGCTGGTCACCTTTTTCCCTTTGCTGGTCACGTTTTTCCCTTTGCTGGTCGCCTTTTTCCCTTTTCTGGTCACCTTTTTCCCTTTGCTGGTCACATTTTTCCCTTTGCTGGTCACCTTTTTTCCTTTGCTGGTCACGTTTTTCCCTTTGCTGGTCACCTTTTTCCCTTTTCTGGTCACGTTTTTCCCTTTGCTGGTCACCTGTTTCCCTTTGCTGGTCACGTTTTTCCCTTTGCTGGTCATCTTTTCCCTTTTCTGGTCACCTTTTTTCCCTTTGCTGGTCACGTTTTTCCCTTTGCTGGTCACCTTTATCCCTTTTCTGGTCACGTTCTTCCCTTTGCTGGTCACCTTTTTCCCGTTGCTGGACACCTTTTTCCCGTTGCTGGACACCTTTTTCCCTTTGCTGGTAACGTTTTTCCCGTTGCTGGTCACATTTTTCCCTTTACTGGTCACCTTTTTCCCTTAGCTGGTCACCTTTTTCCCTGAGCAGTCACCTTTTTCCCCTGAGCGAGTCACCTTTTCCCTGAATAGGTTACGTGATGACATGTCTAGAATTAGCGCTCTAACATTGACATGAAACATATTTCCATGAAGTTCTCGCCTAAAGTCGTTTTCAAGGTCTAGCATCTCCTATTCCCTATATCTCCTGTATATAAGTCCATATTCCTACTGCTTCACTATCTGTCTAGCCTACCGACTCTCCTCGTTTCCCTATACCTCTCATATAAACCATACTCTACGCCACTACCTCTGTCTAGCCTAACACCACTCCCCGTATCCCTACCTCTCATAAGCGCATTCCCCTCCTGCCCCCTGTCTATCTCTCCTTGGGTTCCTATCTAGCATATATAAAACACATTCTACCTTTAGCACCTGCCTATCCTAGCATTGGATCTCTTCGTTTACTCATCTCTCCTTATAAACGTCTACTCAACCTCCTTAGCCTAATATCTCTCCTCCTGTTCCTATATCCCTCATACATATAAACGCATACTCTAAACCTCTGTCTAGTCTAGCATCTCTCCCCGTATCCCTTGCCTCTCATAAAGCGCATTCCTCCTGCCCCCCTCTAGCTGAGTATCACTCCTTGGTTTCCTATCTAACCTAACTTTAACACCTGTCTATCCTAGCATAGGATCTCTCTCCGTTTTCTCGTCTCTCCTTATAAACACATACTCAATTCTCCTAACCTAACACCCCTCCTCCTGTTCCCAACCTCTCTCATATAAAGGACATACTCTACCCTTCAACTCTGTCTAGCCTAACAGTCCACCTCGTTTTCCTATACCATTCATATAAACCATACTCTACTTCTTGACCTCTGTCTAGCCTAACACCCCTGCTCCTGTTCCCTACCTCTCTCATATACAAGACATGCTCTACCCTTCAACTCTGTCTAGTCTAACACCCCTCCTCGTTTTCCTATACCTTTCATATAAACCATACTCTACTTCTTGACCTCTGTCTAGCCTAACACCCCTGCTCCTGTTCCCTACCTCTCTCATATAAAAGACATACTCTACCATTCAACTCTGTCTAGTGTAATACCTCTCCTCGTTTTTCCTATACCTTTCATATAAACCATACTCTACTCCTCAGCCTCTGTCTAGCCTAACAGCTCTCTACTATCTCTTCCATATAAACGTATTTCCCTCCTTCAACCCTGTCTAGCATAGTATTAGTCGTCGTATTCCCTATCTCTCCCATATAAACCCATTTTCCTCCTTGAACCGCCCCATCTAGCCTCGTTTTCCCTATCCTTTCCCATACATGTCCAAAAAAGTGGCCTCGCTCTCTTCTTAATAACCTACTCTGGTTATCTACCGATAGCGCGCATGATGTTTATGCTGAGAATGGTACTTGTCGTTGTTTGCTTCGCCGCCCGCCGCCGATCTCCCGATAACCTTGGGCCACATCCGCTGCGTCACATATTTTTTTTATTTTCTCAAAAAGGCTTTAACGGTTTTGAATAAAACATCATATACTGAAGATATTGACATGAATAATAAAATATATATCTTGAGCTGTCTGCGAAGTACTCTTCATTCGAAAGAAATGTATAATATGTATAACTAGGTAAATCTTAAGAGATAATCAAGTTAGAAGTTCACAAAAAACGTAGAATTCATTAAAACACAAAATTCACATTTTATTTCACATCATTTTTTCTTCCTTTTTGTGGCATAAGCCATTTTCGAAGTATCCGGTATTATTGGTTTGAATCTTTATACTTTGTCATTCATTTAAAGTGATGTCGCTACTCAGTTGCTTCTCACGATGCAGTGGAAAGTGTTTGGAATCTCGAGACCGCCGTATAGCGACCAGGTTTTAAACATCTGACTATGGCTATTCTCGTTATACCTATAGCGAAGTGTAACTATGCATATCTGAATTAACTTGTCGTAGGTATAAGAACAAGATCTTAAAACAGTAGTTTTTATACGCTATATAAAAGTAAAAAACATGTTTTAAAAAATCTAATGTATCACATTCACACTGATTTACTTACTTGATTCTGTTCTCGTTTCTGCTCTCAAGTTATTTTTCCGTTTTACTTACCCACATATCCATATCCGAGGCGGGATTCGAAACCGCAGTCCCCTGAATAACGAAATAACAAAGCTAGACATTTCAGCGAGCGCAGCCATAGTGATCGGCACTGAAATATGTCAAAGCTGAATTATCCAAACTAGGAGGTTGTTTGGAGTGTCAGATTTATAGCCTAAACCCCTGAAACATCGGCAACTTCTCTGCTTTGCCTGTATAGCGGGATGATCACCATTAAAGGTGAAGACTGTCTTTTGTTATTGCAGCGAACTTCAGGGTGAAAACCTTAGTGGTTGCTAAGAACAGGGGGTGGTAATTTAAGATGGAAGGGGCAGTTGCTAACGGGATTTAGGATTGCCATTGGGAAGCTAGGGAGTATCAAATAACAACTACACCAGGTTCTATATAAAGCTATTGACTAGGTCATTTAATTAAGAGAACTGAAGTTTGGAGGCCCCTTGACGGGCCCCGAGGTGCAGGAGCTTAGATTTACAATTACAAGGACTTGCCTGAAGACAGATCTGGCAGGACTTTATTCACTTAATAAAAAGATACTGTGTTAATCGGGGTTCGAGACCCAAGTTCGAGACACGTAGACGCGTGTCTGCTAGGCGGCAGAGATTGATCCAAAAACATGGCCAGTAAATACACTTCACTAGGCTACCTCAGCAAGGTGTTGTCCCCGTTCCACGGTTTGTTCCAATTACACCACTTTATAAACTCTTATGCAACTTCCCGGTTACGGATCGAACCCCACAAAGGGTTGTTACAATACCTAAAGCGCCATTTCTAATTCAGTAGCATAGCATAACTAAAAATGTTGGTTCGACATTTTCTCTTACCACATGTATATTTACCTGCACTGCTGCTGACATATTTGCTCCATTAACACCTCACATTTCATTGCTTGCCCTATAGAGGTGTCAGACAAATAATGATCAATCCTACTTCTTTTCAACATACAAAACCTATCTGCATTTAAATGAGACGTTCTTCTTAGGTGTGCTTCGTAGTTTTAGCTTCACTCTTTTACTGACTCTCCAACACGTAGTATAGGTTATAATAAATGGATACTTCGTGAACTACGACCTTTATAGATTCATTGTGCTACCATCCCTCTCAGAAGGAAGGGATGAAGTGAAGGAACCACAGAAGGTAACCAGACAGGCCACAGAGACGTGCGGAAGCCCATAACAATTCCAGGTCCGACGAACCGTTTCACTACTGGAGCTGTCTAGAGAGAGCGATGAACGATTCGTCGATCACGCAGCTCTCTACTGTCAACAGGGTGTACTCTTTCCTTTGAGCAAGCATTTGCACCATCTGTTCGGCACTACCATACGCCATGAAACCTATAAGCAAGCAGGAAAGATTAGAAGGAAACGAAATGAAAGGCAAATCGAGGTAGATAAGAAACCACAGCAACATTCACCTACTGACCAGCGAAAACCACGAAAACTCCAAGATCAGAGTGGGTGAATGACGAGAATCAAACCCGGGACCTCCTGAATGCGAGCCTCACACGATATCGCGGAGTCATCTCGCCAGAATAAGCCGTATTTAATTGAACTATCACACGGCTTTAAAAGAAACAGATGCGCTAACAAAAGTACCATAAATATTCACATACTCAGAAGAAACATAAGTTTGGTCAAGGGGCGATATATACGGACCATTATTGCACGGAGATGCTTGGCCATAAACATGGCTACCTGACCAGTCAAAGATTGGCACCGAACATGGGAAGTGGGGTAAAGAGAGCATGAACAGCAGCATTCTGTCCTCTGCTGAAGGTGGACATAATATGGCAGTGCATCTAACCAAGAGGTGCTAGAACCCGGCTGCGGAAGGAAAGTGAAGATTGCAGTGCCACCACGTATTATTTTGTTGCTTCGCTTTATAATAAACAGAGTAGACACATATAGTAATGTCTATTCGAGAGGGTCAGAATTGTACAAGAGAAAAATATTGCTTTTCTCAATTACATAGTACTTATTCATAAGGTATGTGCAATAATGAGAGTAATTGTATTTAAATGAGATGGAACCAAAATCAGCTAAAACACCGTTTGTCTCAAAATTTAGGGAGACGTCCGATGTAGCACGCACGAAACACTGGGTCAAAATGCATGACAAATAGATTACGGCCATAAAACCGAAGTTACAGACCAACGTGTATTTCAGATTTTTAATGAAACAAATCAGAGCCAAATTTTATTTTATGTTAAACAGAAACTCTTTGATCGTCTTGCTCATCAACCTTCTAATATGAATTAGTTGAAGACACTGAAGAGGTGAAATTGTTAAAAAAACACTAAAATTTCCATGTTTGGTTTTTTTATCATTTTTATTATACTTTATGCTACACAATTCTTTTTTAATATCAAGAATATTTATAGCCACAAACATGTATTAAATTGGTCCTACACACTTAGATAAAACATTACGTTGAACCTTAAACTCAATTTTTCTGAGTTCCTTTTTACTTTCTCTACCACTACATACTTATTGGTAGAGCAGATATTGAATTCCAACGAAAAATTCGGTACCTCGATTTCATCGGAAGTACATGTTTTGAGGTGCCTAATTACAAAAAAGAAGCATTTCTAGAAAAAAAATGTCCGGTGTGTGTGTCTGTGTCTGTGAAAAACAACTTAAAAACAAAAATAGGATAAACACGAAACTTGGTATTTAGTTTTAGCAGCTTTTAAAGATGCGACGCGAACATTTTTAAGACAATACCCCACTCCAAACTACCACTTACATGGGACATTTTTCAAAAGTTTTGATTTTCTAAAAAGTGACTAATGATTTTGATTAAAATACCATACATTACTGACATTTACATGACAAATAAAATGTATATCTTGAGTTTTCTGGGAATAGCTTTTGAAGGCGGCGTCATGGCCGAGTGGTTAGACCCTTCATCTCTCACTACGACAACCGGGTTTAATCCCAGGGACCCGCATGTAGGATTTGTGGTAGACAAAGCAGCGTCTGGGCGGGTTTTCTCCGGTTTCCCCCGCCATGTTTCATTCCACCGATGCTCCATCATCACCTTTCCTATCATTCATCTTTCATCTGCATCTGTTATTCACTTCCTCGCTCTCAACCCAGGCGTGTAGCTGATCATCACCCTGGTCTCTTCCTTTCTCTGATCCGTGGACCCTCTGTCCCCGTCAGGTGTCTACCGCAGGCGTAGCCATACATCCTGGAGAGGGGAATCATCGGTTCGGGTGGGTGTTAAGGAGGAAAAGCTCTGGCACAATTGGGGTGTTTCCGCCACGTAGTTACTAGCTTTTAGTCTTTGAAGTCCTCTTCATTAGGAAGGAATTTTGTATAATCTTGTATAACTATAAAACGTTAAGCGATAGACGAAAACATATACACAAGAAATGTAGATCTCTTTAAAATACACAATTTATTTCAAATAACGTTTTTGTGACATAATCCATTTCCGAGGTATCCGAAATTAATGCTTCGAGTTGTTCATTATTTGATCATTCTTTAACGTTTCTTATGATGTCATGGAAACAGTATGGAATTTTAAGGCTAGCATATAGCAGTTTTTAAACATTTGAAAATCACTATTCTCTTTATATCTATAACGAAATGTGAAATGTTGCTATTTCTGCAAAGGTCCATTTGGATTAAAATGAAGTGGATAGAAAAATAAACTTTAGTAAGGATATTTTGTATACCCACTAATAAGCGATAAGAGGGTAGAGGAAGTCATGTGAGTGTAACACATCAGATTTTTTTAACATATTTTACTTTACAAAATGCTCCTTGGACCATAGTTTATAATTTATTAGCTTAGCTTGAAATCTTTAGGAAAGTTTCAGGAATTATTGATTTAAAAATTGTTGAGCACTGGTTTAACGAATATGAAATAGTTCAGCTGAAATTATTTTATATAACTCTAATCGAAAAAGTTGAATACTAAGTTAAAATTAAAGCTTTATGAACGGTAGGGTCCAAGAAGCATTTCATATTATCATATTAAAAACTGATAACTTATAAATAAAAAAATTAATATCTTAATAAAAGTTTGTCACATTTCGTTAAAATTTTGTGTACACTACATGTTTTACTTTCTTAGAATATGATAAATAATTCAAGGTAATCAGACGAAACCTGTGATTTTTTTTATTTTCACTAATGCATTTCCATAATACCAAGCTTGAAGAAGCAAATAACATTGTAATAGATATTAGATATTTAGAGGACTAATTACTAAATCTAATTTGTAAACGTGGTGGTTATGATATTTTATTTACTTTCAGAGCATTTTAGTGTATGTTGTATATTTAGTGTATTTAATGAAATTTATTTATTGTGGAAACAATATGTTTAGAAAAAGAATAATGTGGGCTTTGGAAAAAAAGACACGATAAATCAACACACTTTGTTGTTGTATTCTGCAATTTTGGATGCTAGTTTCATATGTGTATTTAAAGTATAAATGAGTGAATAAGCTAATTTTCACGGTTCATTAAGAAATATTTTATAAGCAGTCCAAAATGTAACTATTAATATACTTCCAGAAAACTCAAGCAAAGTTTATTTATGTAGTTTACGAAATTCAAGGACTGGTGTTTGGGTAATGCAGTAGACGTAAATGAAAATTCTTTGTTGGTTATTTTTATAAGAAGTCGAAAAGTATTAAGGCTTCGAGTCTTTGGAATGAATATTCCATGTGAGATCAACTGTTTTGATTAATTATAATATTGATATCAGTAAGTTTGGAAATTTAAAGGCATTTTTAAAGAGATAATCTGTAGGTTATCGTAGTAAGAAGTCGAAAATATTAAGCCGAGATGAAGTGAGTTTTGTAATTAGTGGTGAACTAGATAATGTTGACTTGCTTGAAATTTGTAGAAAGTATCACGGTATCCGACTTGATATTACTAGCTGCAATAAGTACCTTCCATTGTATTTAAATGGAAAATGTCGTGCACGAGTGGTTGGTATAAGTATGTTTGGGAAGATTCCTAGTAAGATTGCAGAAAACACCAAGGATTACACCGGGCATTGTCTGCTACTTTTCTCACAGCAGTGCTGATGTTCTTACCTTAAAAAGACATGGAGGGTGGAAATAGAATACTGTTGCAGAAGGACACGTAAGAGAAAGTGTGGAGGGTAAGAAGAAAATTGTTGATCTATTACTTAGGGGAGAAAGTTCAATTACAGGAAAAGTTGTGAAAAACAATACTTCTGATAATAGAGAAAATGTGCATTCAATAAGCATTAAAATTGTAATGTTGGAATCTAACAATAACTATCAATTAGGGAAAACAGAATGTTTGTTTTAATGCATATTATTATAAAGGAAATAAGATATAGATGATCATCATTAAAGTGTATTATGTTGAACCTGTATTTTATGTTTTGATAGCGTGTTTTGTTAGAAAATAAGGTATAGGTTTCGTTGCCTAGTAACAACGAATTAAAACATCACTGATTAGTATAGTAGTAGATAAATTCATTTTTCCCTTATAAGATATTTATAACACTAGTCTGCATTTTCAAACTTTTTGTCAGATGATTTCTTAAAAGTAGGTGTTCTTGAATCACGTGTTTATGCTGATTACAGAAATAACTTCCGTTTTCTTCTATCACGTCAAGTTTTTAAACACAAAATAAGTAATATTTTGACAATTTTACTAATGAGCTTAGAAAAGTGTTCAAATACCATTTCACACAAGGTAAGGTTTTATTCAAGAAACATTTTAAGAATACTCTCAAGAACTCCCCTAATTTATTTCATGACTACATTTTAACAAAACAAGAAGCCAAAGTGTTTCATTTAATTTTTTTCAAACTTTCTCTTCTTTGACTTCCTTGCAGATCCTTTAAGATGACTGTCCCTCCTCAACATCCAACAGTAGTCGGCCATCATAGTTTCATTCCATCTCCCCTGGTACCTCCTCTCCATTTCCTTAATATGTATCTTGGTGAAAACGTTCACCCTGTTCTTCATTATAAGATCCTAGATTTTCTGGAAAGTAGTCGATATGTGAATGCAGAAAATGCACCTTTACACCCATTTTACAACTCATCTTCTTGAAATTTTCCAACATTGTTTCGAGAAATGGCTTGTAATTAGGATCTTTGTTATTGCCTAAGAAGTTTTCAGTAACTGATCGGAAGGCGGTCCATGCTTCTATTTCTCTCTCATTCATTGTCTTCTCAAAATCTTCATCCTTCATCAATTTCTTTATTTGAGGACCAACAGGAATTCCAGCCTTTAATTTGTCTCGTGTAATGAAGGGAAATTCCTTGGAAAGGTCTTGAAGCAGGGTCCATCCTGTGGTAGAGCCCTTACAAATTGCTTTATCAAGCCCAATTTTATGTGTTGTGGCGGAAGCAATATCTTTATGTCTCTATGACTCTATATTTTTGAAGTGAAAGTGTAACAAAACTGTACGTGATAGAACAAAACTAAAAGTAGTTCTGAAATTAGCATAAAGAAGTGAGTCAGAATCACTTATTAGTTTTCAGTCATCTGATATCATGCAGACTAGTGTAATTAGAATGTCTCAGTGAAATATTACTTTTTCTTTGATGCACGTTGCAGTGCAGGTAACGGTACAAAATAATTCAGTGATGATTGTGCCTGTGAATAGCACAGAACATTAATGAGGTGAATTATTAAATGTACTGCGCACGATATCCACAACCAATTAACAGGGACCAGTGTGTATGTTGCTGACTTGATCATTGGGGAATTACAATGACAATAAAGTAAAAATTAAATGTTCATAAAAAGCACATGTAAATGAATGTTACCGGGCATAGTAGGTAGAGAAGATATTGCGTTCCACCCAAAAATTAGATATCTAGGAAATTCATGTTTTGAGGCCACCTGAATCCGGAAAAAGCATTTTTAAAAAAAGGTCCGTGTGTGCTGTAAACAGCATAACCTAAAACCGAAAAATCGGTCAAACGCCAAGCTTAATATTTACGTTCACTATCTTCAAAAGATGCGACACAAACGTTAACAAGTAGATCATCCACTCCAAAAAATCCTTTACATGGAAAATTTACAAATATTTTTTCCAACAATTGGCTCTAACGATTTTGATTAAAATAGCTTCTATTAAAAATAGAAGGAATCTTACATAATCTTGTGTAACTGGTAAACGTTAAGCGATAGACAAAAAGTACTACACAATAAATATAATTATATCTCTTTAAACCAAAATTTATTTCAAGTAACTTTTTTGTGCCATCATCCATTTCCGAGATATCCGTTATTAATGGTTCGATATACACTTTTGTTGTTCTTTGCAAGTCCCGTAAATTTTCAATTGTTTCTCACGATTGCATGGAAAGAGTAAGGCCAGCATACAACGTTGTGTTCTTAAATATTTGACTGTCCTTATTCCTTTTGGTCTATTACAAAATGTGTGATGTAGCTATTTCTGCAAAGGTTTATTTGGATTAAAATTAAGTAAATAGAAAAATAAACGGAGTAATTTTATAGCGACTAATAAACGGAGGTTAGAGATAGTCATGTGAATATAACACATCGGATTTTTATTACAATCTAGTATTAACTGCACAAAAGTTTAGGTTAATTGATCGATTTTTCGCTGTTATTTTAAACACTGCTTCCTTTATGATCTTTCTAGGTATTTCCTATGATCTTTCTCCTTCCATGGAAATGTAATTATTTTCTCTGCTGTTTACCTATAGTAAATGGAGCAAGTATTGCATTCCACCAAAACTTCGATACCGATATTATACCATAAATACACTATTTGAGGCTCCCTGAATCCAAGAAAACATTTTGAGGCAGTATTTTATAGCTTAAATAATATCAGTCTAATTATATAATATAAAATATAACAACCCGCCTTAAAGCAATATGTGTATAATATAATATATAAAGTATATATTAAAGTCATTGTATTATGTTTATTTTATTATGCACATGTATAAAAATATTATGTGGATTTATTACGTAGTTTAACAATCTAGGAGCTGTGAGAATAGAGGCAAGCTGCTTTTCGTAGCAAACAGAATTACAAAGGAGAAGCTGAAAGTTGCTAACAATGAGATAACCTTGAGACAGCAATAAATTAGGAAGTTTAAAAAGGCTACTAATAGTTCTTGGAACAATAATAGTGTAAAATTTAAAACAGTTTATAAACAGTCAATCAAAAACTAGAAAAGCTAAAGGTTAAATAAAGACATTCTATTGGAGTAGGATTAGCCAATCAGAGACTAGAAATAGAGCAAATGTACAAATTCAAACGATAGACCCTACAAGAAAGCGTACCCAAGCAGTTCGGTTCGGTAGGTTCAGTGTGAGACATGAAAATTCATTACGGTGAGAATAATATAAATTTTACCTATTAAAAGTACAATTAACAATAATCTGACGGCTCTATAGTAGGATAAATCAGTGAAGCGTTATCTAATCGTGTGAAGATTAATAAAAAAAAAGTAAAATACAATTATAATTTGTGTAAGCCTTTAGCCGTACCAGCCGTGTTAAGAGATACATGTTCTGCAAATTACTACTGACGAAGCCGAGGCATACATATGTAATATTTAAATAAACATAAAAATAAAAAGTTGGTTCTTAAACGTGGGGCGAAGGCCACCGGAAAGTTTGTACCGTACGTGGAGCAAACACTCCTAGAAACAATCTCCCGCAAAATTGGTGCCTAAACGTGGTGCAACCGCAACAATTAAACCCCCTGCAATTTTTAGAAAATAGTCCATATATTTGTGTCTGTCTACGAACATCATAGCTCAAAAAGAAAGTGATTTAAATACCAAATTTGTGAACATCTTATTAATCGAGGAAATCCTTCATTACACTTTTATTGTAGGTATAAGAAGGATACAGAAGCCTAAAGCAATAGTCACATTTTTAAAAGGCGGACCGCAGAAAATTCAAGATATACATTTATATGTATCATGTAAATATCTGAAATATGTTGGTGTTTTAATTAAAACCGTTGTCATTTTGGAGAAAATAAAAAAATCGAAAGACATTCCACAAAAATAGCAGTTTGCGATGGAAGGATTTTTTCCAAAATATTCGTGTTACATCGTTAGAGGAAGCTAAACTTTAGAAATGATGTTGATGTTTATCCGAATGCTCATTTATTCTCACACACTTTGACTATTCTTAAAGCCGTTTTTCATTCAGAGGGCCTCAAAACATGTATTTCCGGTGAAATCTCAATAAGCATTTTTGGGTGGGAAAAAACAATACTTTATCTACTAAGCATATGGTAGAGAAAATAGAAAGTATAAATATTTGCAAATCCAAACGCCTAACAAAGAATCTCTCGGAAATGGTTAATGCCACAAATACTTTACTTGTCATAAATTGTGTGCTTTAACTATCTTTACATTTTTGTTAGTAAGATTACAGTGGTTTATCAATTACACAAGTCCTTTAATATGAGAAGTACTTCATAGGCTGTATAATTTTCACACACACAGACATACATATATATATATATATATATATATATATATATATATATATATATATATATATGTCATGTTTGTCAAGCAAACATCTCAAACACATAATATTTTAATCAAAACGGTTAGAGCCTTTTTTGAAAAAATAACAAAATATTTTCCATGTAAAGCGCAAAAGGAGTAAAGGGAGCTTGTGGTGGGGAATGTTTGGAAAACTGTATCGAATTCTTGGAAGACGCTGAACTTAAATACCAAGCCTGGTATTTAATCGACTTCTCGTTTTGGTGTCATGCTGTTCACAGACATACTGATAGACACAGAGACACAAAAGCGAACCTTTTTCTTTTATATTTGTTTAATTCAGGAGGCCTTATAATATGTATGTCCTATGAAATGTAATAGTCTACTTGTTGTGGATAAGCAATAAAGAAAGGAAAAATCTGATGTGTTGCACGCACATGACTTTCTCTACTCTTATATAAATTATTTTTACAAACTCTTATTCTCTATCTGCTTCATGTTAATCGAGATAAACGTTTGCAGAAATTATTGTACTGCTAATTTTCTTGTAGGCGCAAGGGCGAAATGGTAGGCTTTAAGCGACAGTCAAATCTTAGAGCTTGTTGCTTTGTGGAGCATTCCATTCTCTTTGCATGTCCAGGACATAAAGATACGAATAACGAATTCAAACAAATAAGGAATATTTTGGAAATGGGTAACTCGACAAAAAAATGCGTATGACATAAATTGTATGTTTTAATGAAATCTACATCTTTTGTGTAGTAAAACTTTGTCTTTCTCTTACGGTTTACAGAGGATTGTTGGGGACATTCCCAGAAAATTCAAGATATGTATTTTATTTGCCATGAAAACATCTTAAATATATGATATTTTAATCAAAATCGTTAAAGTAATTTTTCAGAAAATAAACATTTTCCTAAAATATTTCATGAAAGTGTAGTCTGGGGTGGGGATATTTTCCTGAAAGTCTTGATGGCGCATCCCTGGTAGATACTAAACACAAACACCAAGTTTGGTATTGATCCGAGTTTTTGAGTTTATGCTGTTCACAGACATACGGACGTATTTCCAAAAATGCTTTATTTGGATTCAGGGCAACTCAAAACATGTATTTCCGATGAAATCTTGATATCGAATTTTTGGGTGGAATGCAACGTTTCCAGGATTTACTATACGTAGTAGAGAAGGTAAAAACATGAAACTCAAGTACATAAAATTATTTCGATATGGTATAAACTGGCTAGATTGGTTGCAAATACAGCCGTTCTTAGATTGGATTGGTCAATACCAAATGCCTGGAATGTAAAACGGAATAGTCTACAAAATCTCGTACTTTCCGCTCAGGTTGAATGAATGCGAAGCTGCTGGGAACAAAAGGCTCAGAATGTGGTGTTCATTCCGAACCAAAAACCGTTTCCCACTCCAATTCGTGTCCTATCGTTGGAGTGTCACTAAATCTCCCATACAGATGTACGTCCGCTACAGGCTTTATCGGTGTTGCCCGTTATTCAGTATCTCGCTTGTCGAATGTGACGTTTCCTAGTTCAGTCACGCCAACCCTACATCCTCCATTATATTTCCAATTTCACAAAAACTCTCAAAGCCAAACTTTCTATATTACAATAGCCAGACATTTCTTCCATACACATACTACTTTAATTTTTGTTTGCTTGTTCATTTATGGTATATGCATTGCAGCAGCAGACTATAGCTCTACAGATACATTTGACTCGCAATGATGTCGGGCAGTAGGGACAATCGATATATCTGCGTTGCAACCATATGGAAAAGCTCGATTAGGTGTATAAGCCAGCAAACAAAGTGAGAGTCAGATTTGGTGGAGTAACAAGGGTTGATAAATATATTACATAGGGTTCTATAGATGGGATTTAGGAGGTGATGACCCCTTCAAAAAAAGTATTACAAAGTGAAATGTAGTGCTTTCTCTACTTACTATCTTCATTTTTATATAGCTTCTACAACTGTTCTTATGCAATCTTATCGATCTCGCATTCGGGAGGTTCCGGGTTCGACTCCCGTCAACCGCCAAACTTGATCTTGGATTTTTCGTGGCTTTCTCTGGGTGGCAGGCGAATGTTAAATTAAACTGATTTTTATTTATGTATGCCGTTTAACTACTGTGGTTCTTAACGTGCCATTCTATATTGGGCGTGAAAGACCGGAAATTTTATTCAAAGTCCTCTTTATCAGACTTGAGGTTCTTCTACGTTCCTTAAGTCTACGACACGGGACCACCAGCTTTACTTCCTTTCCAAAGGAAGCCGTACTAAAGACCTTTACGCCCGGAAAAATCCATCGCCTTCCGCCGGATTTGAGCCCGCGACCTCGGGAATCAGAGGCTATCATGGTACCACGAGGACGAGTAGGCGAATGTTGGGGTACTTTCTCATATACCACGATTTTGTTCCCATCATTTCCCTTTCATTCCATCTTCTCACCTTTCAGTTGTGTTTCTAGGTTTCGTGGCGTATGACGGTGCCGGACAGATGGCGCGAATGCTCCAACAGTGGGACGGATCTTTGAGACTGGAACTTTTAGGGACTTCCGCGTGTTTCTGTGGCCTGTAGCCCCCTGTGGTTCCTTCTCTTCATCCCTTTCTCCTAGGAGAGTGGTAGCCACGGTAGATCTATGTAGGTCGCAGTACGCAAGGTGTCCCCCCTCCGTTGTATTACCTATACCTGTACCTTATGTAATCCTTATTTTCCTAAGTTAATCAAATTAAACCTTTGCAGAATTAGTTTCATGACACATTTCGTTTGTAGCGTACTGCTACTTTTGTAACGTTAAGAAATAAAAGAAAAGATAACCCAATACAAATTATCTAATGACCGTACGTTATAGTGCTGGGCCCAGAGGTTACTGATTATTTAAATCTCGTGACAAGGTAGGTAAAGAAATAAATTCGAAGATTCACAAAACAACTGCTAAACTCAATAAACATTTGGTTTCTTGCATCCAAAGCATAGAACCATATTCTTTATAATACGAAATATTTGAATAAGTTTACGCATTATAAATTAGCATTAATTCATTTAACTGTATTATTATCAAGCTTTAGTTTCTCTTGCATTATTCCTTCACGATAAAGAAATTTACAATTGTGATTTAAAAATAATTCTTCTCACTCAGATCCGAGAAGTTGCGAAAGTTGGCACACACACACACACACACACACAGAATGTTTGAATTTAGACAGTAGTTACTTACTCGAAAAGGTTTTATAGTAGACATTTAGACAAAGGCAAAAATGGCGTCTGCACGACGACACTTCCCTAGACCCAGTCTTAATGCGATGCTTCACCAACGGCCGACGAACTAAGAATTTCTTTTCTCTTCAGCTCATCTTGCTTGTCCCTGGGATCACTCATGGTGACATGACGTCAGGAACATATGCAGCGCCACCCAGTCCATCCGCGCTGCCATTCTTTGACTAGAAAGCTGCAGTGCACCGGCCGGTAATGCCGAAAGATGTAGCTTGCTGGTGGTATTTACTTCCAGCCAGGCGTAGATGGACATCAAGTATACTGGCAGCTTTCATGTAGAAGTCAACATCGATCAGCAGCGTAAAATATTCTGTGAGGAGAGAGCCAACATGGCTCACGTTTTAAGTGTAAGCGGAATACAGGAAACCGAAGCAACAATCAAATGGTTAAAATCGAGACGATAAATGCTGAGCTTTAAACACCTTACCCCTCCCGTGATACACCGATAAATAACTAAATAGCGGAAGTGCTTCAAGAAATCTAATGCGTTACACTCACATGACTTATCATTTATTAGTGGGTATGCAAATTATTCTTACGAAAGTTTACTTTTTCTATCTATTTCATTTTAATCGCAATAAACATTTGCATAAATAGCTAAATTACACATTTATAATAGATACCAAGGGAACAGTGATAGTCAAATGTTTTAGAACTGGACGCAATATGCTGGCCTTAAAATTCCACACTCATTCCATGCAATGACAAGAAACACCTTAGTATCTACAGGACTTTAAAAGAATGGCTAGGTATTGAACGATTCAAACCAGTAATAACGGATATCTCGGAAATGGCCTATGCCACAAAAACTCATTTCAAATAAGTTGTGTGTGTTAAAGAGATTTACATTTTTTGTGTAGTACGTTTTCGTCTATCGCTACACGTGCACCAGTTATACACGATTATACAAAATTACTCCCGAATAAAGACGACTACACAGGCTATTTCCAGAAAGTTCAATATATACACTTTATGCGTAATGTAAATATCTTTAATATATGGCATTTTAATCAAAGTAGAATCATTTTTATAAAATCAAAATTTTCCATAAATATTCCATCTGAGCAGTAATTTGTGGTGGGGATTTTCTTTAAAATCTTCATGTCGTATCTTTGGAAGAGACTGAACTTATATGCCAAATTTATGTTGTTTTCGTTTTTTAATTATGCTGTTCACAGACATACACACACATACAGGCACACACACTGCTTCTAAACTGCTTTTTTGGGGATCAGGGGCCTCAAAACATACATTTCCGGTGAAATCTCGTTATCGATTTTTTGCGTGGAATACAATACTTCGCCTTGTTACTATACGTAGTAGGGAGAGTAAAAATCAGCATTTGTTAGATTTAATACCTTTCAATAACTACAGAAATGCATTAAATCTGAGGAGTCACTGTAAGACAGTTACATAGAGATTAAGAAGGTCATGGATCCATGTTAAGTTTGGTCTTATCGCTGCTAAGTCTTTGAAGGTTACGAAAATACAAAAAGTTCCCAGAAATTATTTACTCATAAATATTTTTTTCTTATCAAGAATTCTTGCTGGGACTGAAGTACTCTCTTCTAATGGCCCTGATACATTCCCCTGTTTCTTCTTCATCTGTTGAAAATTTGATCAGAGACACTTTGTTTAGCTGACTGTAACTTCCCCGGTGGTTAGGAACAACACATTTTAGCACCATACCTTGTTCTCTGGTGAACTTCACCCCGCAAATCTGCACCTGTTGTGCACCTGTTATACACTATTAAATAAAAACCAATTCAAATCCTGATTTGTAAATGCAACACAAAGCAACCGCTTTCCCTTTCCGAGGGATTATTACTATATTGATGGTAATAGCTCAGGCCTTGTCTCCTATGAGGTGTTGTACTTAGACACATTAGCCTTTTTATGTTATGTTTTGAACATGTAAATTTCAGGATCTCGATCAGAAAGTTTTGACTGAACCAGATGTGAACCTAAAATCTTTTGGGTATGTTAAAATTATTGATTTTTACTTTCTCTACCACGTACCTAGTAGGTAGAGCAGGTATTTTGTTCCATCCAAAAATTCGATAACGAGATTTCACCGGAAATACATGTTTTAAGGCCCTCTGAATAAAAAAAACATTTTTAAAAAAGGTCCGTGTATGCACGACCTGCATACTGTGTGTCTGTAGAGAGCATAACTCAAAAGGTCGGATCAACACCAAACCTGTATTTAATTTCAGTACCTTCCAAAAATGTGAGGCAGTATTTTTAACACTTAAATAATTTCAGTCTAATTATATAATATGTAAATTCAATAACAGCCCACCTTGAAACAAAATGTATATGTAATAATCTGTAAAATGTATGTAACAGTCATTGCATATGCTTGTATTATTGTATCCATGTGTAATAATGTTATGTGCATACATTATGTAATCTAATAATGTAGGAGCTGTGAGACATAGGTCAAAAGTTGCTAACACTGAGGTAACCTTGGGGCAATAATGAATTAGAAAGTTTAAATGTTTCTTGTGATTCTTGGAAGCAATAATGTAAATTTAGAGACAGTTTATAAAAATAGCCAATCAACAACCAGAAAAAGCTTTAGTTAAATGAAGGTATTCTATTGGATTAGGAATAACCAATCAGAGAGTTGAAATACAGAAATTTACAAGCTTAGGCGGTTGAAATCAATTCAGTTGCCTGCAGACAGTGTTTGTAACCGGATGCGAGATGCGTCCTCTAGAGATTTAGTACGTATTCGTGTGAGACGAAAAATAAGTTTACGTGTTAAAAAGTACAAGTAATGAATAAAAGAATCTCACAGCTCTGTATCAGTGAATTGTTATTTTAATCGTATCAAGTATTAATAAAAGGAGTGAAGTAAAATTATAATCTGTGTAAGCCTATATTCTTTAGTCACACCACAATCCTGCTAAGAAAAACGTGTCTCTAACAATAATACTGACGCAGCCGAGGCAAACATAAATATATAATATATTTGAGAAACAGTCAAATTACAAAGTTAATATTTTTTTTTAAACTTGGGGCAAAGGCCACCTGAAAGTACATTTGGGGCGAAGGCTACCGGAAACTGTGTACTATACGTGTGGTTGCAACGAATTTCAAGTTCGGTTCCCCAACTGTTGAACTATAATACAACGTCTACAACAAAATAACGTAACAAACCATCTTCAATACAATCTTCTTAATGCAACACGAAGATATTCAAGAAAATTTCCCTTAATCTACCCTTACCATGGAAAAATTTGCGAAAATTTTTATGTTATATACAATGGTTACAGCGATTGTTATTGAATTACCATAAATTAAAGATATTTACATGAAAAATAAATGTATATTTGAATTTTCTGGGAGTAGCCTCTGAAGTCCTCTTCATTCGGAAGGAATTTTGTATAATCTTGTATAACCGGTATGCGTTAAGCGGTAGACAGGGAAGTTATTTTTGAAAGGATATTCATGGTTGGTAGGAAATATTAAACTTAATATTATTTAGAGTAACTGTTTATTCTATAACAACAAAATTAAAAATACAACGACATACAATGTTTCCAGGGCAATGAAGATCTCGTCAGTAACTACTAAACTCCAGTGCGTAAAGAATCTTTCATTGTCCGTATTCGGTAGTAATTATTAGGCTTGAACAGATGTCCCACAAAATCTATGAAACAGGTTACCTATAGCATTAAAGGTCAACAGAGCATGCGGTAGGTACATCAGTTTCATTTCTAACCTGTTACAAATTTTAAAATTTGCAGAATTTAATGAAACATAAAGGTACGTATTATATTATAATTGAAGTACATAGTTACTTAAATTAATATTTATCAAATCGAGATGAAACAAAAATAAAATCGAGTGCTCTAATTAACCGATTTATCGTCAACATGTAAGTTTTGTAATTAATTTTTAAAGTGTGCCATTTTTCGTGTTTATCGCGCAAATAAAGAATTTCGCGAGAAAACGAGAAATTCGTGAAAATTCTCGAAAACCTTACAGGCTTAAATCGTCTACATTTATTACGAAACATACATTTACTTATAGTCGAAGTTATAAAATATTTGTCACGTTTATCGTTAATAAAAAGAAAACCACGGCCCTGGCAATAGACAAAAACGAACTTCACAAGAAATGCAGATCTATTTGAAACACACAATTAATTTCAAATAAATTTTTGGGGCCATTTCCAAGATATGTAATTAATGCTTCGAATTGTTTCTCGCGATGTCATGGAGACAGTATGAAATTTTAATGCCAGCATATAGCGTCCAGTTCTTAAACATTTGATTATCGCTATTCCTTTTATATCTACAACGAAATGTGTAATCTAGCTATTTCTGCAAAGGTTTGTTTGGATTAAAATGAAACAGATACAAAATAAACCTTTGTAAGTAAGGATAGTTTGTATACGGACTAATAAACGATAGATAGTAGAGAAAGTCATGTGATTGTAACACAACAGACTTTTTTCTCTGTGTTGTAGATAGCTATTAAGGTAATACACAAATCGTTTATCATGTAAATGTTCTACTAAACACAACAATAACCAAAACATTTGGGTAGAAAATCGTTAATGATTAATTAAATTACACGGAGGTTACGTGAATCATGTATTGGTTTTTCCTTCCCCGTGCCTCACTGTTGTATTTGCTAGGGATTAATTTGTAATTGGAATGGTATAGCAAGAATCACCAATCCAACCAGCCATCCCCATGCCCCACAGTCATGCGACCAGCAATCAATCGACTACAACAAATTTAATCTTTGATGCCGTTTAGAGTTTACCACCGGCAGCAACAGATTAGATAGCTGCAAACTTTTCTTCAACTCCTTCTTTATGGACTAGATAGGCTTGATGAGGTTAACATCAGCTGAAATAAGAGTCAAATTTCTTCTAACAACGATTTTGAAATGACTTTTTGGTGACTCATTTTTGAAATGACTCATTTTTGGTTAATATTGTCGGTTCTCGTGAACATAGTGGCTACAGCTTTGACTTTTATGATCCACGGGTTTGAGTCACACCATGGGCATGGGTGTTTATGTCTCTGTAAATGCGTGTGGGCGTGGATGTGGTGTGTGTGTGCAAAACAGAACAACAACAGCATCAAAACGTAAAGCATAAAAGATATAATCTGAAGTGTTATACTCCCATGACTTATTCTACCCATATCGCTTATTACTTTCTCTACTACGTATAGTAAGTAGGGGAAGTATTGTATTCCACCCAAAAATTCGATACCGAGATTTCACCGGAAGTACATGTTTTGAGGCCTCCTGAATACAAAAAAGAAATTTTTAGAAACATATCCGTGTTTGTGTCTGTGAACAGCATAACTCAGAAACGAACAGTCGGATAAACACCAAATTTCAGTATCTTCCAGAGATGCGATACGAAGGTTTTCAAGAAAATCCCCCCAACCCAGATTACCCTTTACATGGAACATTTTTCGAAAATTTTAATTTTCTCAAAAATGGCTCTAACGATTTTGATTAAAATATTATATGTTTAAGATATTTTCATGACAAATGAAATGTGTATCTCAAATTTTCTGGGAATGTCTCCAAAAGTATTCTACATTGTAAACGACTTTTGCATAACTGGTAAACCATAAGAGATAGACAAACTTTTACTACACAAAAAATGTAGATCGCGTTAAAATACACAATTTATGCCATATACATTTTTTGTTGAGTGAACCATTTTGGATATATTGCTTTTTATTCCCTTATTTTTTCCAATACTTATACTTTTTCTCAAACTCGTTATTCATTTTTATTATAGACATGCAAAGAGAATGGAATGCGCCACATAGCAACCAGCTCTTAAAAGATTTGACTATTGCTTAAAACCTTCCATATTCCCCTTGCATCTACAAGAAAATTAGCAATAAGATTAAATTCTCGATATCCCGATGAACATGAAGCATATGGAGAATAAGCGTTTGTAACAATAGTTTGTACAAGAGTAGAGAAAGTCATGTGAGTGTAACACATCAGACTTTTTTATATAGTTTCTAAAGTTATTCGCGCAAAAGTTTGTTTATATCTACTTCAAGTTGAACGTTTACATGAATACGTACAAAGGGATCAGTGATCGTCAGGTGCTTAAAAACCGGCCGCTATATAGTGGTCTTAAAATTCCACTCTATTTCCATGATAACGCGAGAAACAACTGAAATAGCGACAGCACTTTAAAAATACGAAGTACTGAAAAAACTGAAGTTTGGCAGTACTTAAAAAATGGAATTACAATTATTGTAAATTTCAAACCAATAATAATCAATAACTCTACATTTTTATGTAGAGATGCCTATCTCTTATGGTTTATCAGTTATATAAAATTACACAAAATCTCACCCAAAAAAGAGCATTTCATAGCCTATTCCAAGCGAATTCAACATACATTTTATTTGTTATGTAAATATCTTAGACCTATCGTAAAATTAATCAAAATCGTTTAAGCCATTTTCGAGAAAATCAAAAGTTTCGACAACGTTTGCATGTAATTCGGTCTGCAATTTCCTTTAAAACATTTGTGTCGCATCTTTGAAAAATAATGAACTTAAACGCCAAGTTTGGTGTTTATATGGCTGAGTTATACTATTCACAGTCACACAGACACACACACACACACACACACACACACACAAACACACGAACCATTTTATAGTACTGCTTTTGGAAACCTCAAGACATGAATTTCCGATGAAATCTCGATATCAAATACAATACTTCCCACTACTTCTGCTTACTAGATACAAAGTAGGGAAAGTAACGAAACACAGGGTTAAAAATTAAAGATTGACGCTGGATAAAACTCATTCTTATTAAATTGGCGAACTGGTTGTTAAATAGCCAACAACAACACACACACACACACACACACACACACACACACACACATTCATACATCAGGCTTTGGGTGAAAGTTCTGGTTTAAAAATAAACTTTCTCGAATCCAACACGAAGTTGAACCCGAACCCCTTGCACAGCAGGTAGGTACTCTACCGCCGAGCTAGAGGATCAGTTATAGCAGTTAATTTGTTTGTTTTCAAGCACTGGTCTTTCATTCAGCAAAGGTTTTCTCTCTGTCGGTATGGAGTCCCCTTTACAGTTCTGCGTAGGCAAACCTTTTGGCGCCTGCGCTATGCGGGATAAACTAATATCAATGGCGAACTGGTATACGTAGTTACAGTAAAAGCGCGTATGTCATAGCTAACAGTATCCACTTCACTGTGAAGTAGATTATCTTTACGTTATTAGCATCACGCTTTGGGCACCAAACTTGAGGTAGTTGCAGCCCCACGTACGATACAAACTTTCCGGTGGCCTTCGCCCCACGTTTAAAATAAACTTTGTAATTTGAATGTTTATTTAAATATTATATTTGTATGTATGCCTAGGCTGCATCAGTAGTAATTTGCAGAAACACGTATGCTTTAACAGGGAGTGGTGTGGCTAAAGAATGAAGACTTACACAAATTATAATGGTATTTAACTTTGCTTTATTAGTCTTTCACACGATTAAATAACACTTCACTGATATATCCTACTGTAGAGCTGTGAGATTATTGTTTACTTGTACTATTTAACACGTAAACTTTATATTATTCACGCCGTAATAAATGTTATATGTCTCACACTGAATACGTACCGAGCGAAAGGCTCGGGAACGCTGCTTCCTAGCTCAGGCGTTTACCGCTTAAATTTGTAAATTTCTCTATTTCAAGTCTCTGATTGGCTAATCCTACTCCAATAGAATACTTTTATTTAACTTAAGGTTTCTCTATTTGTTGATTGTCTATTTATAAACTGTTTTAAATATTATATTATTGTTCCAAGAATTATTACTAGCATTATTAAACTTTCCAAATCATTATTGCCTCAAGGTTACCTCATAGTTACCTCATTGTCACCAAGTTCCGGCTTCTATTCCCACAATTCCTACATTTTTAAATTACGTAATACATTCACATAACATTATTATACATGTACATAATAATATAAGTATAATACAATGACTTTTGCACACATTTTATATATTATATAATATATATTGCTTTAAGGCGGGCTGTTATTATATTTTATATTATATAATTACACGATATCATTTAAGTGTTAAAAATACTGCCTCAACTGATAATGATGGCGCACAATGCTAGCTCACTTGTCGATCACACATTGAACCTTTACCATGTTGGAGGCAGAGGGCAGTGCTGTAGTTCGTTTTCGATCCTTGTTTCTGTGATCCACGATGTACTGAAAGATAGGGTTATTGCGAGGATGAGAATGGCAGCAACGAGAAATAATTGGCAGAAAGATTGCCGGGGGAAACCGGAGTACCCAACGTGCCTAAATCCGCCATAAATCCCACCCGTGGCCACTGGGATCGAAACCGGGTCGTCCCCGTCGAATACGAGCAGTCCAACTACTGAAATATGGAGTTGTGTCGTGATATTTAATGCTAAAAGAACTATCCAGTTGAATTTGCATCATTGCCTACTGCGGTATCATGCACACATTTTTTCTCTGAACACGAATAAGAAAAAAATTAAAGCAGTAAACCGTGTTAAGAGTTCCATTGAATCTTTGTTCTCATAATAAGAAAATTTGGGCTTTTTGCTGTGCAATCTTTGTAATTTGTAACAAAATATATCATTAAAAATTAATATGGTTGGCGTCATTCATTTCCAAATCATACTTCAGTGTAGAAGGATCAGAATAGTGGTCGGCGAGCGAGGAGTGTGGTGGGAGAGTTTAGTTTTGAGAAACTATCTGCCCCAAGTGTGTCACGGGCACTAAGACAGACCTCTCCGCGGGAAGAGGTAGTCCTGCGATAGGTCCCGCCGGTGTCAGGATATAATGTCTGGAGGCGTTAGGGACCCCGCCTAATTCACAGCCTGTCACCCGAAGGTGATCGCTCTCTATGTCCTTCGCGTCACCCTTTCCTTCCAGAAGTTTCCAGTAGCACAATAGGCCTTCATGTGCACCTAAATAAAGAAATCCTCTTCATTTCCTCATAATTACAACCATCTCCGTGTTTCTTTCTCCCCATCCTGTTTTTCACTTATTTCCGCTACACATTATCCATTAGTTGCCACGGTGCAGTATGATTAGTGTTAGCCGGTAGTGATGGGCCGACCAAGTTCATTCATGAGAACTAGTTCTCTCATTGTAAGGCATTCCAGTGAAGTAATCCATTATAGTAACTCAAGCATGATAAAACGGATCAGAATCAGCGACTTCGTCCAATGTTCCCACACTATAAAGCTTCATGTTGCCTGTTGTATTACCAACAGATGACACAACTACGTACAGTGTATATTAATACGCACTACAGCGCCTCAAATAGATGTTTGTCGCTCAGGAGGAAAAGATGAATACATCTCTGTCGTTACATAAGCCTATGATGTGATCATTTTTGGTGCTGTAATTTAGTACCTTGCATATTACAAACTAATGTTTTTTTGTAAAATATCACAGTACCCGAAGGATTAAGTTTAGAAATTAGAAGAAAATTACTGATATTATTACGACATATTGAAAGCTTCTTGTAATGTTACTGCTAAGATTATTAATTACCATATAATACATTTTTCTTTATCCGTGGTAGGGCAAATGGGCCTGAATCAGACGAAAAGTGAAATGCATGAGTTGGCCTGATCGAGAGACTCCAACCGGCAGTTGAAAAGAAAGAGAGGGAGAATCACTTCTACTCTCTCCGTGCATACGTCATAGACATGCCCCGCGTGTACTATGTTAATACGTAGCATAGGGAACCAGTGGACGCTTGCGTATTATACTGTGCATTAGCTATATCAAACAATGCAAGAGTTAATGCTATCACTGAACTCATTCATAAGTGTTATTGGTCTACACTATTGAAGGTGCAGCATTGTTGGAAAAAGAACTGGACAAAATGCTAATCATTATGAGTGGTGATTTCAATATTAACTTCAACTCAGACGAAGCTCAACCACTGATGAGATTTTTGAATGAAAAATTCAAGTTAAAATTGAACAATGACGAAGCTCAGCCTACAACCAGATCAGGCACTACCATCGACGCAGTATTGTCTCGTTGTTTAGAAAGTTTACAGTCTAAATTGTTTGTATCATGCTTCATCTATCACAAACCCATAATTTCTTTCTTGGAGTATGAATTAATGAAATTATTTAATAAACGAAATATTTCATATTTTATTTAATTAAGAGACATTCTCTTCGCTCAAATTTCACATAACCATTTCATAATCCTGAAATAATATAATCGTCGACAAACGTTAGAAACTAAGAAGTTTCACTTCTAATACGTGAGTCTCACGCATTTTTACTTTCTGTTACTTAAGTATAGCAAGTAGAGGAAGTATTTTATTCCACTAAAAAATTCATCATTGATATTTTGCTGTAAATACACGTTTTGAGGTACCATGAATAAACGTCTGACATATGTCTGTGAACAGCATAACTCAAAAGCGAAAGTTCAGCATTTTCCAAAAGTGTAACACGAACATTTTAGAGAAAATCTATCCACCCAAACTAGTCCTTACATGGGCGATTTTTGGAGATTTTGGATTTTATCAAAAACTGTACTTAACGATTTCGATAAAACTATCTATTCTTAAGATACATTACAAGTAAAGTGTATCTATATCTTGAATTATCTATAAATATCCTGTAAGTCCTCTTTATTCAAAAGCTGTTAGAGATACACAAAAACGAACTACACAAAATAAAAGGTATATTTCTTTAAAACATATAATTTGTTTCAAATAACATTTTCTGGCATCAAAAACTTCCAAAATATTTGTTATTTGAATTTTCAAATACTTATTTATACTTTTTTAAGTGATAAGTTGCTATTCGTTTATTCTCGTGGTCATGCATACAGCAAGAAATTTCAAAGCCTACACACAGCGATTGGCTTTTTAAAAATCTGACTATCGCTTTAGCCGACTGTATTATTCTTATATCTGCAATGAAATGTGTAAAGGAGTAATGAAAGTTTATCTCGATTATCAAGAAGTAGATAGAAGAATAAGCGTTTGTAAGAATAGTTTATAGAAAAGTGAGTAGCGGGAAGGTTCGTCCTCACGGAGGGAAGGAGAGAGGGTGGAATGATGGATATCTTATCTAGGTCGTTCTTTCCGATGCCCAATAAAGATGCCATTAAGTCTAAATAACTTTATTCACATACACTTTATATTGTTCCCTTTGGCTCCACTCCCGCGGTTCGATTCTGACCACACGAACATTTATATCTTCGCGTCAGAGGGCGATTTCGCGAATTGTTCGCTATAAACTTCCGTTACCATAACTCACAAAACTCACGTTCGCCAGCACTACATAACTTCACGTAGTTCCACTTTATGAATTATATTGCCCGTTTTTTCATACTCCCAGTCGATAACTTTTAAGTGTCCGCCTAAGCGTACTTCCAGTTTATAAGTGCTTTACATGTCCGCCTCTGTACGCATTCCGTTTATGAGTCTTTACGTCCGACTCTGCTTACCTGCAGTGATCCTACTCGTGTATTTCAGATCTCGTCATGTAATTTTGTTTCTCCTACTAAGTCACCTGACATCTTCCTTTAACATTATTCGTTGACAGAATTTCCTTCAAATAAGGGTAATGTTTCTACTGGTGTGTAAATATTACAGAAACTCTCACACTTGGCTTTTTACATGCGTTTGAAATACAGCGTGTATCATAATTAATAGTGCAAACTGAAACTGTTGAAGCTATACTATAGTAGAAGCAAAAACTTTACAGTAAACATGGGTCTGCAAACGAGCCATAATTGCAAATGTGTGATTACAAGCCGCCACTGACTTCATTAAGCAACATCGTCCTAATTACTTCAAATGAATTTCAAAAGTAGACTTTTCGTTTAATAATTGCCATTTTGATTTGCCTCAAAATTCACTCATAGCTTAACTTAACAAGGAATACAATTCTACTTTAGTACATTTCAAGTTATTAATACTGTACACTCTTCCCTGTTAAAGGAACTGTTCAAAGTGTCGTCCTTGCATCTGGATGTAATACTGCACTCGTCTCTGCAGTGAATTCGAATTCTTTCAAACACCTCCGGATCATATCGGAGTTCTTGACAAACACGTACAATTCTCTGCTCAGTAGTCCAACGGTATCAACGGGAGTACTGTGCACTACACTTTTGAGGTGATCCCATACAGAAATATCCAAAGGATTGAGTTCAGGTGATCGCGGAGGCCAAGATACAGGCCCTCCTCGACCTATCCAGCTTGGACCATATCTCCAAGTTAGATGTCTTCTTACAGTAGTAGAAAAATGTGCTGGTGCTCCATCCATGTTCCACATACTCCGACGTTGCTCAAGCGGACATCCTCAAGCAATTCAGCCAGTGGCGGCTCATAACCACACGTGTGCAATAATAAATCTTGCATATGACTTGTTTGCAGACCCATGTTTACTGGAACCTTTTTGCTTCTGCTATCGTATCTTTCAACCGTTTCCGTTTGCGCTATTAATTATGATACATCCTGTATAAACGTTCTAAACGTTACCAAGAGACTGATGCGATCTTAAGATAAAACATGTTTTTTTCAACCTTTGTTTTAACATAAAATCATTGCGCTGGTCAGTAAGCTGTAGTTACAACGGTTTCTGACCTCCAACATTCTGGCGTCTTAGAGAAAGCTTGTCTATTATATTTCTAAAAAGGTCTGTTTCTCCCAGATAAGGTATCTGTCTGTTGCCTCCAATATTATAAAGTTAGTAGTAAAATGATATACGAGTACATATCTATTTCTATTACAATCGTTTGATTCACAATAATGTGCAGTTTCAGTAGAGAAAGTGATGTGATTGCAACATATGTGGGACTTTTTTTTTACACGAAAACATACACATTCACTTCATATCCCATTTCGTTTGCAATATAGCATAACTGTGACCCCTAAGGATATAACTTGCCTTACAAGTTAATTACAACTCCAACTCTCAGAAAAGTTCACTTTTTCAAACAAAGGATTCCTATTGCTTCCAATACTTAGCTATGTTAATAGTAATACTGTTTGATACAATACTTTCAAAAGTAGACAAGAATAGAAAGTTGCGTTTCTTAATGGTTCTGTGGAACAACGATGATTTGCACGGAAGGTAATCTGGAGTCAGAAGGTCGTGTTCGAGTACCGCTTGACGTCTACATTTCTCTCAAATGTTATAAATATTGTTCAAACAAATGGTATGTAGAAGTTTAATTCATTTGACTGTCATTTATTCTCTGTAGTATCTTGAGAATAATGCACCGCGATCTAAATGCAGCAGTGTAGAATTAACCAAATAATAGTTTCAGAAGTAGAACCTATAATGAAACCTCGCCAGCTTTAAAGAAATCCCTCGAAATGGCGGTATCAATCTTCTTGTATCTTTCTGTACGTACATCTCCTATTCACGGTGCAGTAAACATCTAGTGACTCGAATGAGGAGCTAATTGCCCGCATAATAGCAGTCTTTGAAACTTGTATTTATAACTTACAAAGAAATAGCGACACAGCACCAGTATCTTCACTACGATAGTATCGTCTGTAGAGTGGTGTTGAAGGTTGCTCTTCCCCTTAAATCTTAACACTTTTTCCCCAAGTACATTTTTATCATTTACTGTTGTAATTAGAGAAGATAATGTATTCTAATCAAGAATTATTATCGATAATCGTACATTTTTAAATCTTTGTCCTTATTAGTCTGGGTAAATTACCATATGGAAGGAATTTCCCGGATAGTCTATACAATGGACATTCAAAACGTTTTGCAAGTGTCATCTTAAAGTCCAAACTAAGGATAGAATTCAAAAACTTATCCTCACAAGCCTTCAGAGTAGTTTCCATCTCTCTCCACGCACAGTTGTAGACGGTGCAACCACTTTTCAAAAGCACTACGATACTCAGACTGAGCTATTGTCAAAAGAGCTAAATTAATAGCCCGAACAAGGTATTGCACTCGTTTAAAAGCTTTTTTAGCAAGCAAGAGGAAACAGCCAGAAATCGCACTGTGCAAGGCCAGGACTATAGGGTGGATGTTCGAGCAACTGGACTTTACCAGCTCTCGGTTTCCTCAAATTTGCCACTTTTCTGTGAGGAGATGCACTGTCATGCAAAAGCAACAGCCTTGAAGTTCCTGTCTTTGGACGCCGCCGCCTCAGCTCTTCAAATAAAGAACATAAGAATCATAGTATTCTTCATTCATTGCCATTCCTTCTGGCATCCAGTCAACTACTAATGGTCCTTCATAGTTGAACACGGTGAGTATTTGCTTCCGAGAACGAAAATCTTGTCGAACGACTGATCTTGGATCATTCTCCTTCGCCCACACACAATTCTGAGCTCTTTTTTTTTCTTTTGGTGTGGTATGATAATAAAACCAACTTTCATCGCCGGTGTATATATCTTGTCAAACGTTTAGGGCCATTAGGTGGAAACATGCTCAGCAGTGTCCTTGCACATTCCTTTCTCCTCTTCTTCTCTACATTGATTAGAGAATGTGTCACTCATTTTGCACAAATTTTTTGCTGCTTTAATTGTTCAAGTAGTATACAGTTAATGCTGTCAACATTGATACCGACTTTCATATTTAGCATTTCAACAGGAATATGTCGATTTTCCTCCACCGAGTTCCTCACTCCTTGAATTGTTCTTTCGTTCACAGTTTTCCGAAGCCGGCCAGAACAGGGTTGTCTTTCAGTCTCGCCCTACTTCAAATAAGCAAATTCACCTTACAATGGTATAAAATTAATATACTTGATCACCATAAACAACTAACAAGTCCTGGTGGATTTTTTTCTCTCTCTTTCACCTAGCTTGTAGCGTGTGAAAGTTTAGAATTTAACGTTCTCTTTAGAAATAACCACGATTTTTCACCAACTATTGATACAGGTCTAAACTCAACAGCCTCTACGACTATGAATATTAAAGTTTAAACTCGCAATTATACATATTTTCATAGCTTAAGTTCAATTGTTGCCAAAAGTATTAGTACATTTTGTAACCATTATTGTTCAACAATAGATAGGCTGATTGCAAAACTTTTTGAATGCCCCTCTAATGAAGGAAGGATCAACAAAGTTAATTTCCTGACAAGTAACTGTCCGCATTTAACGATGTAACTATTCATATATTTTAGAAAGTAACAAACACAATAATCTGTAAAATCAGTTGCAATAGAAGTTTCTCTTCAACCATCTGGCTGCACAGTATGATTAAATGTCCTCTTACATTCTGAAATGTTTGATCTATGAGCATTGCAAATAAACTTTGCACACAAGCAAGTAATAGGATAAGCTGGTAGTAAAATCACTATCACTTTGTCCAGTTTTGTACTGTTGTGACGGATGAGAAATAACACGCTCTTAAATTCGGAAAGTTGTATTCAACTATTAATATTATTTCGGCTTATATTGTAGTAAAATCTTTTATTCAAAGTTCATCTTTTGTCAAGTTAACGGATACTGTTTTCCGGTGGAAAGTACCATTTCGTGTGTACGTGCGATTCCAATCGTTTGCAGTAGATGTCATGTGGTAAACCACATCTACGGTATCATCCCCGGAACGCTGGGAAATGCTCAAGGTTTTCTGGAGAAACTGGGCTGACGTACCTCTTTACGTTTATAAGTATCGTCAATTCCCAGGATTTACCGGATATTGAACTAGTATTTAAACCTCGGAAATTTGCCCCTCGGGGGACACTCAGGCGTGGAGACGGTGAATCCATGTCAGTCGCCTTCTCGACGTGGTTACAATTTGATTGATAAATTTCTCAACCTGAAACATCTCCTAAAGGTAAGCCTGTGCCCAGAGAACACTTTATACTCATCTTTTGATCTTAATATGTATTAAAAAGTTAAACAAGTTAATGCTTTTCTATCCCTACCTCTGATGTCCTACGCTCTCCTTGTTGTGACTGAGGCGATACTGTCATGGCTAAGGTGCCGGCTGATCACGCCCTGGTCGTGACACTGTGACTTCACTAAGCTCTCACTATCCTATCTTAATGTGATTTACTACATGTTTCATTATCACTTGATTTAGTTCGCGACGAAATGCGCACGACGGACCGTTCACTCGCTGGAGAGTCAAACATAGGACTTCTCTAATACCTCGCAGAAGCAACACTCACTGCACGTTACAGAAGTCGTCACAAACATGCTAGGTGAACGGTACTTTTCGTCGCACCAAAAACAGACACTCTGGCTCGCTCACTGACTCCTAACTTGCGAGAGCGCTATTTATATAACCGTTGGAAACTTCCACAGAGTTCTAGAATGTTCTAGAAGTAGAAACATCCAGAAGATCCTGGGTTATCTGGCGATAGCGCCTCTGATGTTTAACTGGCGAGCGCTACTTATCTTTGTTGTATCCGACTGCCCGGGGCCGATCTCCCGATAATCTTAAACTATAGCTGCCGTGTCATAATATAATACCTGTTCTCTATATTATCACGCGAGAATTACACTCAGAATGTCCATTTTTAAGTATTAGAATAAATTGAGTTTTATTTATGGACACTCTTTAACTACTAATGGTTCTTAGCATCCCATTCTATATTGGGCGTGAAAGACTGGCAATTTTTCTCAGAGGCCTCTTAATAAGGCTTGAGGTTCTTTTACGTGCCGTAAATCTACGACCACCGGCTTTACTTCCCTTCCGAAGGAAGCCATACTAAGGATTTGTACCAGAAAAAATCCATTGCCCTCTGCCGGATTGAAACCCTCGACCCAGAGAATTAGATGTCTGCTTGGTACCCCTAGATCACGGAGAACCACTTTTAAGTAATAGCACACAACTATGAATTAAATTACCCTTAATCAAAATTCAGAAAAACACCTTAAATGTCCACAGCATTACCTAACAATGACTTAACAATGGCCTTATACGACAAGGAATTAAATTGGCCTGAAGCAAAACGACCAGAACACCTTAAAAATTCCATAACATTCCCCTTAATATCTACTCCGAAAAAAGCAATAACAAATCAACGAAAAAATCCAGTTCCTCACTTATGTCCCATAAAATATTAAAACAATTTAGATATACAACAACCGAAAAGTGAAATGGCCAGAATGAAGAAATGTGCAAGTACTTACCCTAGAAGCGGCTTCATGTCTTTAGAAAGAACTCACCAAAGTTATTCACCGACGCACACATAGGTGAAGCTCTGGAGAACAATTTCTTTAACTAGGCAGCTAAACTCGGTAGCTAACCTCAATTCGGTACAGAGATACCATCTGCCCAAACAAAAAAAAAGTAGACCAGGCAGTGCTCCGCGCATAGCCATCATCTAAAGTAAGCGCGAAACACAAAAAGTCAAAATTGCCACAGATTTAAACAAAAATATATGTTTTGAGATCCACTAAACCAAAAAAAATCCATGTAATTCCCCGAAACTAAAATAACCATTTTCGAGATATTCGTTGTTATTTTTTGAATTTTTAAATACTTTTTTAAACGGTAATTTAGCTCTAAACAGCTCTTAAAAGATTTGACTATCGCTTAAAGCCTACCATATTCTCCTTGCACCTACAAGAAAATTAGCAATAAGATAACTTCTGTAAATATTTATCTCGATTAATAAGCGTTTCTAAAATAGTTTTACAAAATAGAGAAAGCCGTGTGAGAGTAACACATCAGATTTGTAGTTTCCCTACTACATATAGTAAGTAGGGGAAGTATTGTATTGCACCCAAAAATTCTATATGAACAGCATAACTCAAAGTCGAATAAACATACTTAGTAACTTTCAAAGATGCTGCACGACGATTTTCAAGAAAATCCCCGATCCCAAACTATTCTTTACAAGGAAAATTTTATTGAAATTCTTTATGTTCTAAAAATGGCTCTAACGAGTTTGATTAAAATGCATTAAAAATATTTACATGACAAGTAAATTTATGTATAATTTTCTGGAAACAGCCTATGAAATCTTCATGCAGAAGGTTTTTTTTATTATTTTGTGTAAACGTTAAACGAAAACATACTACACCAAAAATGTAGATCAAATAAGTTTTTTGTGGCATAAACCATTTCTGAAATATCCATCATTAATGCTTCAAATTGTTCAATATTTGAAGTTCTGTCAATATTCAGTTGTTTCTCGCGATTGCATGGAAACAGTATGGAATTTTAAGGCCAGCATATAGCGTCCAGTTCTTAAACAGTTCGCTTTGTGTCTATAACGAAATATGTAATGTAGCTGTTTCTGCAAAGTTTTATTTGGATTAAAATGTAGTAGAGAGAAAACTAAGCTTTACTAAGAATGGTTTGTATACCCAATAATAAACGACAGAGGGTAGAGAAGGTCGTGTGAATGTATCATATCAGATTTTTATCTCTGGTTTGTTAATGCGCGAACTCGTAGAAACTACGTTATAAAATTGTGTTAATGGCATGTATGATTCCAAATATTATAGTCTCCCAATGAATACTGCTATTTTTTCCTCCCCAAATGAAATGAGCAAAGTGTATTTCTGGGTAAAAGTAACGAAGGCATCCCATTACAATAAGAAAATTCTTCAAAGGAGAATCTGAAGCTCAGGATGAGCGGCTTGTACCTTCGCTTATTATCCATTAATGAAGTACGGAGCAAATTGATGAGATGCTGTGGATTAATTAGACGTATTCCCTTGAAAAACCAGCGTTATAGCTTGCGATAAGAAGAGGGAATGAGGAAATAAGAAAATTAAAGATGATGAAAGAAAACTTCTATAAGGAGGAGTATAAAAATGAGCTGAATAACTTCAATAATTACTGTTGGTTATGCTCTCACAATATGCTGACGTCATAAAATTGGCAACAGGCAGCCTCTACGTAAATTTGGCATTATGACGGTGAAAAAGATACCTCCTCTTTCTACTGAATATTATTAAAATATACGGATAGAAAAAGCATATTTCCACAATCCCAATTTTTTCACTTTTACCTTCTCTACCACTGTAGATTTCAGGAAGTATTTTTAACACTTAAATAATTTCAGTCTAATTATATAATATGTAAATTCAATAACAGCCCGCCTTAAAGCAATATGTGTATGTAACAATATATAAAAAGTGTGTATTACAATCATTGTAAATGTTTATATTATATGTACATGTTCAATAATGTTATGTGAATGTATTAGGTGATCTAATAATGTACGAGCTGTGAGAATAATAGGTTAAAATTTGCTAACAATGATGTAACAATGAGGTAACTTTGAGGCAATAATAAATTGAAAAGTTTAACAATACTACTTGTGATTCTTGGAAGCAGTAAAGTAATTTTTTGTCACAGTTTATAAAATAGCCAATCAACAACCAGAAAAAGCCTTAGTTTAATGAAGGTATTCTATTGGACTAGGATTAGCCAATCAGAAACTGAAATATAGCAAAATTTTCAAATACAGAGTTCAGTTGCTTGTAGACAGTGCTCATAACTGGACGCGTTGCTTGTAGACAGACGCGAGACATGTCCTCGAGAAATTTAATACGTATTCGTGTGAGACAAAAATAGTTTACGTGTTAAAAACAGTCATGTAATTAATTACAAAACTCTCACAGCTCTCTCTATATCAGTAAAGTGTTATTTAAATCGTGTCAAGCATTAATAAAAGGAGTGAAGTCAAATTATAATCTGTGTAATCATTCTTCAGTCGCACCACAACCCTGCAAAGAGAAAAATGTTTCTAACAATAATACTGACGCAGCCGAGGCAAACAAATATAATATTTAAAGAAACAGTCAAATTATAAAGTTAATATTTTTAAACTTGGGGCGAAGGCTACCGAAAACTTTTTACCATAGGTGCGGTTGCAAACTACTTCAAGTTCGGCTCCCCAACAGTCGAAATATAATACAACTCCTTCAATACTCCTACTTCAAATTGGCTTTCCATACGTGAGGCAATACAAACTACTACAAATTAGAGGAAGTATTTTACTCCAGCCAAAAATTCGATACCAAGATTTCACTGGAAATACGCTTTTTCAGAGTCCCTGAAAAAGACAAAGCATTTGTAGAAAAAGGTCCGTGAATGGGGCTCTGTGTCCATAATCAGCATACCAAATACCAAAATTGGTATTTAAGTTTGGTATATTGTAAGAATGCGTAACTAAGATTTTCAACACAATTCCCACAACTAAAAATGCTCTTTACATGGAAAATGTTTCCTTACTTTTATTTTCTCAATAATGGCTCAAACGATTTTGATTCAAGATGTTTTCATGAAAAATGAACTGCATATGTTGAAATCTTAAAATTGGGAAACCATGTCATACAAAAGTTTTTACACGAAGATGTAGATCTAGTTAAAGCACACAATTTATGTCAGTCATAATTTTTTGGGTTTAACCACTTCCGATATATTTTTTGTTATTGGTTTGAATTTTCAAATTCTTTACTAATTTTCTAAACTGCAAATCTCTATTCTTCTTTCTCTATCGCGTGCATATGCAGGTCTCAACGAGAAAATGTTTACGGGGTGTTCTGTTCTCCAGAGGAGTGAGGGAGGAACAGTACCATGTGGTAGCTCACAATGTCATTAATAGCTGTACTGTCTACATTTAAAATATCACGTAACGTTAATATTCCAGCATCTTTCACTTGGACCACTGTGTAAGTGTTTTCTAGTTATTTATTAAGTTATTTATAGTGCCCAGCAAGAAACGAAGTACAAAGTAATCTTTGTTAACTCGTTCGCCTCTTTACAACACAGTTTATTTCAAATATTTTTTTTGTGGCATAAGCCATTTCTGTGATTTCCATTATGAAAGATTCGAATTGTTTATTTCTTGGTCATTCTCTTAAAAGTCCTGTCAACACTCACTGTTTCTCTCCATTACGTGGAAACAGTATGGAAGTGTCACTTCTTAAACAATTTACTATCGCTGTTCCTTTGTATCTATAACAAAATGTGTAATGTAGCTATTTTGAAACGGTTTCTTTGGATTAAAATTAGTAGTTAGAAAGATAATCTTTACTAAGAATAATTTGTATAACCACTAATAAAGACAGAAGGTAGAGATAGTCATGTGAATGTGTCACATCAGATTATAAGAATTGTTTTAGAAGAGTGAGTAGAGAGAGTCATGTGAATGCAATGCATAATAATTTTTAAACTCTGATTAAAAGTAGACAATTAGTTAGTATATGTAAAATCATTGTAAATGATCATGAAAAAAGAAATTTCATTACTATATCCACTGGTGATCGATTATTCATGGCTGGTCGTTGGCCTTAATGAAAACTTGAAGCTCATACTTTGCTTCTACATTAATTGAATCGTAAGCAAGCATTCCAAATAAAATGGAGTAAAGATTCAGCTAAATTTTAAATACTAAATTTCAAATATAAAATATTATTGTATTGTTAATTTGCAATACCAAATATATCATGAAGTAATTTATCTTTTATGATATTATCACCACGCTTTGGGCACCAAACCTTAGGTAGTTGTAGCCCCACGTACGATACAAACTTTCCCGTGGCATTCGCCCCAGGTTTTACTTTTTCGGTGGCCTTCGCCGCACTTTTAAAAAAAAATCAAGTTTGTATTTTAATGTTTCTTTAAATATTATATATTTATGTTTGCCTCGGCTGCGTTAGTATTAATTTGCAGAAACAGGTATCTCTTCGCAGGGGTTGGTGCGGCTAAAAAATAAGGCTTATGTAAATTATAATTGTTTAATTCACTCTTTTATTAATTCTTCACTGATATATTCTACTGTAGAGCTGTGAGATTATTTTTACTTGTACTTTTTAACACGTAAACTTTATACTATTCACGCCGTAATGAATTTATTTATGTCTCACACTAAATACGTATCGTACCGATCGGGTACGCAATCTAAAAACGTCTACCTAGGAACGCTGTTTTCTAGCGTCTGGCTTCTACCGCTTAGATTCGTACATTTACTATATTTCAAGTCTCTGGTTGGCAAATTTTACCCCGATAGAGTACTTTTATTTAACTTAAGCTTTTTGTAGTTTTTGATTGGCTATTTATAGACTGTTTTAAATATTACATTATTGTTCCAAGAATTATTAGTAACATTATTAAACTTTAAAATTCATTATTAGCAATTTTGACTTCCATTCTCACAGCTCCTATATTGTTAAATTACATAATACATCCACATAACATTATTATACATGTACATAATAATATAAACATAATAACAATGACTGTAACACACACTTTTTATATATTATTACATATACATATTGCTTTTAGACGGTCTGTTATTATATTTTATATTATATAATCAGACTGATATCATTTAAGTGTTAAAAATACTGTCCCAATCAAAAGGAGGATTTAATACAGTTCATGCACATACCTACAGTAAAATAGACAACAGACGGGTAGGTTAACTTACCAGCACTGAATGCAAGAAATTCAACTTTCGACCATGGCAGTATGAACGGAAAGTGGATCAAAAACATTATCGTCGAAATTGAATTAAAAATATATAAGATAATACATTTAGACCCGCGGATTTTGTTTACCTGTGCTCATTTTGAGCAAACTATAAACTGAATTGTTTGCTGAGGATAACTTAATTAGAACATGTCTTTTCCGCCCAGCAGATTTTACATGTTCTGTTTCGCAATGGATGCGATAAGTGGGTTCAGAATCTGCTCATATTTCGCTCGCTTCTTGTTTGTGACGGCAGCACATGTTTGCTCGAGCAACAAATCTATAAACGAGACAACCAGATCCGGAGTAGTCCACCAAGGCCATCACGCGGGGTCAATTGCAGTTGCAAATGAGTATATTCTCTGCATCATTAGCTGAGCGAGTTACAACCATGTAACGCAATACATGCTGTAGTTACCACGCCAGCTCATAGAGCAACTGAAAACTAGGTCAGAGGGCGCTGCTGCGTTATGGACCGAGTTCAAATCCAACTGATCTATATGCTATGTTACATACTACCTTACCATATGCTTACATGTGGCATTACAAGTTCTCTAAATTGCTTGAATGAACTGATTTTACTGCATAATGACCAGGAAAGTTCAAATTTACACTGGTTTTATTGTGCTTTTCCTTTTTCTTTGATATACCAGGATAATCCAGAAAGTCCCAGACGTTTTTAAATAAACAATAAACAAAATGCAAAATCAACGTTTATTATCTACATTTGAAAGGTACAGTCTTAAGCTATTTTTCTACATAATCGCAATTCAAATTGAGGCATTTATCATACCGCGGCACAAGTTTTTCAATACCCTCTCTGTAGAAATCTGACGCCTGCGACTTCAACCACTGGTTTACACCGGCATACCGTTCAGCGTCAGTAACAAAGCATCAATTTGATGCACCAAACTCCGTGAAATTTGGGAGAAATGTTCCGAAAGTTCTGTAATCGTGAAACAACGATTTTCACGAATTTTGTCATTGATTTGCATTGACAGTTGATCAGTCATAAGGCTAGGACTACCACTGCGATCCTCGTCGTGAACATTGGTACACTGACTCGGCTTTTACTCATTATTCCCTGCCCGTAAGCATCACAAAGTTGACGATAAATTTCAATTGGTTTGTTCTTTTTAGCCAACCGCACTTCACAAGAGGCGGGATTTTCTATTGCAGCGCACATTTTAACAACTCACAGAGAGCAAAGTAAGGAAGGCAAAGTCCTCATGCTACCACAGTTGGATGCGTACTGAATGTAGAAACGTTCTGACACCAAGATGGTGATTGTAGCCCTACTCGTCACCACGATAGGCCAAAACGTCTGGGACTTTCTGGACTGCCCTCGTATCACATCTAGTGCAGCAGCTTATAAAGTGCAAGCCAAAGTAAATAATGCTGACCCTTGACAATTATGTTGTCTTCCCATAATATGCGGAACGTAATCATAGATTTACAGGTCTAAAGTGAAGCAAAATTAAGGTTAAACATTAACAGGAAATTCTTGTTAAGTAATTTATTTTAACATGGAGCTAAATGTTTTTCACTATGCATTTTGTTTCCTTTCTTAGATATTTATTTAACAGTCCTCAGAATGGATTTGACTGTGTACGAGGCGCATTTTTAAGATATCCTTTTAATATTTTGCCGCTGCGGTCGCGAATTTGAGCATGCCCGATCACTTCCGCCATTCATTGGGAAGCCAGACGCAGCTATGAGTGATCGTCACTTTGTGTTTTCCTGTTGTTTTGGGTTTCGAAATATTCAAAACAATCGAACGATCTGCCGACTGTGAAGTCAGATCAGTGATTAGTTTTTAGATTGCTAGAAATGTTAACGCTAGCAAACATTCATCGCCAATTGTGTGAAGTTTATGGGGAAACAATAATGAGTGGCAATGCCAGGCAGAGCACAGCCAAACGAACTCAATATCTGATCGCATCATTTGGTTGGGAGTAATACGACCACCCTCCCTACAGTCCGGATTTGGCACCAAGGATTTTCGTCTGTTTCTTCGTCTGAAAAAAATCCTAATGGCGGTGATTATGTGAAGTAGTGTAAGGTAATTAATGATAATAAATTACTTGGAGAATAATGTTCTGTTGTTTTTTAAAAAATTATCAGTACTTACTATATTGTAGCTTATGCTTTAGCATGTAAAAGACGTTGAATAATTTAGCAGTTTTAACAATCCTTGCTTTCTGTACAACTGAAGTAATTAATATAAATTAAATTAAACGCTCGTGCTGTCATTCAAGTATATTACTCTTACTCATTAAACCGTGACGTGAAAACGGAATGAAAGGTTATTATGAAATGTTAGTTACCAAAAGAAGTTTGAAATAATTTGGAATAGTCCGAAAAGCATGCAATTTCTCCTAACCTCACTACATCGCCGCCCAAAACTTCTTCTCAAAACTATACTGCCATTCTCCTTGGCTGTGTGCCGTCGTCTGTCAAGAACTTGACCGGCCCGGGAAGTGCTTTTCATTCCTATCGTGCGTAACTTGGCGCTGCTGTCGGCTGACGTCATACACGCAGTTGGTTCAATGCGCACCACTCAGCGGGCCAAACCCCCACCTCTTAGAGGTTGCGTTCACAAATGTTACAAGAAGATATGTTGTAGCAGAGGTTAAATCTTGCATCCAACAGCAGACGATGAGATGAGATGAAAATGGTAGAAATTATACCGACACTATGTGCACTCAGCAAATTCAAATTCACGCTTTTCATGGACAACGTTCACAGCAAGGTATATTGAGGCAGTATTTTAATGCCTAAATGATATTAATTGTATTTGTTATTAATGAAATTCAATAACAGCCCACCTTGAAAACAGTATGTATATAATTATTATTTATATTGTATGTAAAGTTATTGTAAATACTTATTTTTATTGTAAACGTATTTATTAGTGATATGTAAACGTTTATATACTCTAATAGTGTAAAAACTGTGAGAATACTATGTTTTAGGATGTTAATAACGAGGCAATAACGTAATTTTTGTGACAATAATGTGTTTGGAGTTTTAAAAGTGCTGGTTATGAAAAAGATCGGTAATAACGCAATTTCGCTTACAGTTTGGAATTAACCAATCAAAGGTAAAGAAAGATTTTCAGTTTGAATACTTAAATTCTATTGGACTAGAATTAGCCAATAAGAGAATGTCATTACCGACGCTAAAGGTTTTCACCGTTGAATCTAGTGAGTCGCGGACATGAAAGTCGTGGGTAAAAATGTTGTAAAGTATAAATGATTAAATTTATGTTCTCCGCCAAAAATGTATTAAGTGTTCACAGTTTTATTTTATAAAGTGTTGTGTTCATAAAAAAATGTGCATATATAAAGTGAAATAAAAAGAAGTAAATATTAAAAAGTAAATTGTGTGGCGTCTTATAATTTGAGTCTTATCACAACCCTGCAAGAAATCGTGTTTCTATAGTGCGACTGAAAGCAGCCGAGGCAAATAACTATAATAATATTACGTAAAAACAAGCATCATCTTCACTATAAAGTTTGGCGTCTTAAAAATCAAACTCCAAATAATTACGTAACCTAAATAACTTCTTTGTAAGTGACGCACATACACGGGAATTCTCACATCTCATATCCAGCATCCAGCTAAATAACTTATTTAAAGTTGGCGACAAACAAAACATCGCTAAAACTTGCTTTCTTCAAATTGGTATACAACTGTGGGACAAACTCCTCCAAATAATTACGTAACCTACAAAATTATATATATATAATTATCCTATTAGGCAATTCGAGCGAGATCACTCAGCGGTAACGTGTAAGACTCACATTCGGGAGGTCCCGAGTTCGAATCCCATCGACGGCCCCTTCTGACCTTGGGTTTTCGTGGTTTTCACTGGTCGGTAAGTGATGCTGGGGTGGTTTCTTATCTACCACACTTTCCTTTCCATCGTTTCCCTTTCATTCCGTTTCCTTCTCATCTTTCAAGTGTGCTTCTAGGTTTCGTGGCGTATGGCAGTGCCGGTCAGATAGCGCGGATACATGCTTAAAGGAAAGAGCACTCCCCGTAGATCCCGGCGACCGCCCGCTCTGACCCATGAGGTTTTTCGGGGATTTTTTCGGGTAGTCAGGCGAATGCTGGAGTGATTCCTTCAGGTACCGAATTTCCTGTCCCTCCATTTCGTTCCACTCATCATTTCATTCATCCTTCATCACGTTGGTGTCTTTCAGCGTCGAAGTGTCGGTGATGGTGTTTCAGTGCAGCCTAGCAGGGGAAAAGGATGCTCTTTGTAAATCTCTCCGTCCCTCAGCTTTCGGCTGACTGTCGGGGTATCCGAACCCCCTTAGTGGCGTTGGACGCCCCTCTGTGTACAGCCGGGTTTCGGTCTGCCTGTCCGTCTGCCGAGGAATCTACTTCTGGAAACTTAGAGACTAATTGCTGTACTGTCGCTCCTGGATCCGGCGCCGGCTTCCTCTCGCCTCATCCTGCCTCCCGGGTTTGCCCCTTCGTGGGGCGTAGTTATAATATCCCCTCTGGATCGGTGCCGAGTCCCTCCGTTCAGGCAGCTAAGATAGAAAAGGTATAATCAGGCTGAAAATTTCAATAATATGGCCGGGCTTTGAACTACGTTTTCTGTGCCGTTGGTCTAACAAGCTAAGCTACCATGGCAACATTCCGGTACGACATTAAATTTACCGTCATAGAGCCATGGCTCAAATCCCGGCTATAGTAGTGAATTTTTCAGTCTAATTCTACTTTCCTTAGCCTAAACACGGCTCGTGTGAAAGATAATTCACTATTATTGATTGACCTAATAGTTGATAAAAATAAAACCCGGGATTCAAGGATGCACTCTGGTATAAAATGCCGAAAAGTGTTTTTTTGTTTAGAAAAGCTGTTTTTAAAAGAAATAGTATCTTCAACAGTCTAGAATACAACCAATAAATATTAGTTTGAAATCCGTCTGAAAATTGATGTAATCCAAATTGATAAGTGAAGAGCAATGCCTTCAACAACTGTGTTCCCAAACCTTAAATAGAGTTTTCTCCATTGTACTGGTGTCGGTACAAATAGCTCTTTTATACCACCTGGCACTAATACTGCCTACGCATTCCTTTCAATATCCTAGGTTGGATCGAACTACCAATTCAAAAATACTTCAAGTTAATAACAAGCTTCATTTAACTGAAATATTTGAAGTTATGGCTCTGCTTCAGTACAGTGCAACGTTCACAATTTATCGCGTGCTGGGCCCTTGTATGTTATTTTCTTTTCCTAACGTAAAAACATGCACATTTAACATTAAATGGACAGTGGTTAACTCACTATATAGTAAGTAAAGAAGCAATTTAAAATAAGACAAAGAATAGTTATAATTCTTGTAGTTATTGTGTAAGTGTATTAAATTCCGAAAAACACTCTGAATATTGAAACGGCAACTCTAGGCCGGGCCCGAGAACTGTAATTATAGATAATTTATTAATTAACTTTTATTGATGTTAAATCGTACTATGTAAATATCTTTTTCTCATACTGCTTGTATATTTTAAGAAGGGTGATTTAACGTTATGTATCTATCTAGGTTACTAATATTAGTAGAGTTATAAATGGTTTAATGTAAATAATTTAAGCGCTATGTTAAAATACTGTCCACGACGAAATGTTTTAGCTACAGGAATAGTGCTTTTGAAGGCAGAAAACCTAGGTTTATGACATCTCTTCGGTCGCAGTGCCATTATTCCTACAGCGAGGGTGTAACGCCTTTGTCCCTTTATTTCATAATTCGCCGTGACCAAGTGAGCGAGACAGATAGCCTAACGGTAAATGTGGGAAAAGCCGCGATTTATATTAAACTTGGACCAATGAGATCCCTGGAAGTTTATTCAAAATAGTTAGACGCGTCGAGAGGCGCTAAAAATGGACCAATAGGAAAGGAAGCAGCCTCAGTAGCCTGAGACTATAAATGGATCTGTTTGGAGCAAATTGGGGGCAGTTTTGTCATGTCAGTTTAGCATTACAGTTTTGTCATGGAGTTTTAGCACGACAGTTTTTGTCAAGACAGTTTTGTCAAGGCAGTTTTAGCAAGACAGTTTTGTCAAGGCAGTTTTAGCAAGACAGTTTTGTCATGGAGTTTTAACAAGACAGTTTTGTCATGTCAGTTTAGCATTGCAGTTTGTTTGACAGTTTTTGTCATGTGTGGTCAGGGAGAGATGCTGCAGGATGTGTGAGACATCGCGCCAAAAAGGGAATCAAGACAGTTTTAGAAACACACCTAAGATCCGCTACTCGTAAAGGGATAATAAGCATATTGTCGAATACCTCAATATTTATTTATTATTTAACTTCAGAAATTCAGATGGGAGCAACTCGCTTAGGAGAGGGATCGTTAATCAACCAAAGAACGTTAATTTAAGAGGCACCGACGAAGGGACGCAGCTAAAGTTATATTCACAACATAATTCCTGGCTGAAGGGAGAGGCAAGGATTCTATTCTACTATCATAATAAAAGCTGAAAAGGAATGGACAACTAGTAGATTTATTATAATAATATCTTACCCCATGTGTCTGCCGGGCGAGGACGCCATATCGTAGGGCAGCTATCCGTTCACCTCACACGAAGACTAGTAACAGACTACTTGAAAACCCACGCTAACTTGGCGCCACTAACGCCATCCCCACCAATGAGACTGTTTCCCCTTAATCGCCCCCTCCTCGGATAAACTGCCAACCTTCAACTTGGGTAACCAGAGGACGTATTACTATCACTATAATCTGTGCACATGCCACATCTCCCCTTGGCCACCGAAGTCGACGTCCTCGTCGACAGAAAGAAAATGAATACAATAAACAGGAAAAAACAAAACAAAGACATACCAAAAATGACATACAAATGTGTGATGAAGTAAAATATAACAGTAATATATATGTGTGGAAGCACCCAGCCGACGACACAATGGTGCTGGGTGATGTGGAGAGGCGAGCGACGTAAGTGCTGTCGACTTAGTATTGTTAATGCACTTAGCTTTAGCATCCCGCACACGCACACACCACGCTGCCTTAGTTCACAGGCACACTACACTGCGCAAAAGGGTGATGGTCTGCCGTAACTGTTTGTGGGTGGATTTAGACAGTGCCCACAACGACGATTTGTCCTGGTGTAGAATTAGCACCGCAGGTCTCTGGTGGTGACAACAGGGTGGGCAGTCGCTGGCTTGGACTGCCCCCCCGACATGGTGGCTCCTTATGCCACGGCAGTGTAGTGGCTGCCCGACAGCTTCCCTGTGGTGTTTCTTGACTTCTGGTGTGCCCTGGGGATGCTGATGCACTTTCTCGCTCTCTGCCACAGCAAAATACTAAAACAAAACCACCACACAATAAACAGGATGCTCCCACAAAGAATCACACATAAAAGAAGGGTATGTCATTTACAATTAAAGATTTTAAAGTTTGAAAAATGTACACTAAAAAAATTCTTATGACATGGGGCAAAGAAAGAGAAACAAAAATTAGTACAAATTGGCATAAGAAAGAAATTTTACAGAGTTGCCATCCAAAGTGTAACGTACAATGCTTCATAATCCAAATAACAGTAAAACAGATTCAAAATACATGAACATGACAGAAATGAAACATAACCTTGTTTTGGGATCCCAATATTACATCTCAATAACCAGCTGGTATCACAAACAAAAGAAAGTAAGTGCACTTACAAGACAATCACACATGACGATGAAATGAACTCATTCACACTGACCATGGCCCCAAATTACACACAACACTGACTTAACTATCTACTCAAACTAGTGTATACATCACTACAAGCTACATCCACAATACATTTCTAAACTACGCCACGTGACATGCTTTCAACTACTAGTGTCCTACTCTTGTCACCAATACAACTTCTTGTCCACATCATTATCTTTCTCATCGCAGTATTAGCATCAACGCAATCATAATCATCAACATCATCAGCAGTAATAGTGCAATCTCGATCATTACTTCAAGCATCATCATCTTTCAATTTTCTCTCCAAAACAAAACATCTGCACTTACGTGTCTCATTTAACATGCTGTAAATTCAAAACATTTGACATAGGCATAACCTTCAAGAAATCACATTAACAATTTCAGGAATTACACAAATAACATGACACTATAATGTTGCATCTACATCCTCAAAATGAAAATTTAAGCTGGAAAACAGGTGGTATTAACATTTGCTATCTAAGATGGTAATAAACTTGTTGCATAAACAGAGAAAAAAATTATTTTCATTACATTCACTTCCATCTATATAATCTCTCGTGTGAATTCATCACACACGCTATACTGGGCACGTTACAGCAACACCAATAAGCAAAATCTCTGAAATGATACAACAACTGTCGGGGTTACACTGTGGCACTTCCACCGAAGCTGACATCTCGTCTCATCTCATCTCTCCTCATCTCACATCAACACCGTCGGGGTTACTCTTTGGCACTTCCACCGAGGCAAATCTCAACTCTTATTTCTCACATAACTTCACACTACGCCATCGGGGTTACTCTTTGGCACTCCCACCGAGGCAAATCTCACCTATATCACATAACCTCAAATACACACATACATACAAACACTATTCATGCAACAATTTTCTGCAAATAAAGATCACAGCATCATTATGAAACCCAAAATCAAATCATATCATATCAAATCAAATCGAATGCAACAAAACAACATCACATCATTACTCAAAACAATATTGTCACATAACATTCCTTAAAATGAAAGCTCAATTAAGCACACAGTACACCAGAAACACATTCCTGCAGCATAACACAACAACAAAACAAATGATTTGCAGTTACCAAAACATAATTCAAAATTTAGATTACACCCACAATAATAATACACTTTTAATTTAGCAGAGACATTCATAGCACAGTATTCCTGAAAAACAAAGCTTAATTAAGCATCAGTCACTGAAACAATAAATTTAGCATACCTGTGTGAGTCGTAAAACTGTTTCATTCATCCAAACTTTAGCACTCACAATGATTACATACTTACAGGTGATGTTTTTCTTTTCTCTTACTCGTTTACCACAAAATTCCCGTGCAAATTGTCCAAAATCTGGTAACACACGTACAGCTGGTTCATCAACATCCACATCGTACTGGTCCATATCAGAAGCACATCAAACCTAATTAGGTGCAGATACTGGCAAGGTTGGTAGCTCCTGAAACTTTTACTTACATGAGTAACTGCGAAAGATTTTCCCTTAAAAATATGCATTGCGGAATTAAACCAAACTTGGCAACGGTAAAGCAAAATTATCATCATTATGATTTTCTCAGAGCGGCCATTAGCAGTAGTAGCGAACATTTCAAAATTCTAAAGTAACTTATACGCCGACATCCTACTGGGATTCTTCACGTGAGAGGGGTCAATGACCGGGCGGCAGACAGCTGATTTCTTTGCAACAGGCGTACCAACACTGGAGCAGTTACTATATCAGATTTCTGTGCAGTACGTCGCTTAGGCATGATTGCAACACAAAAGATAACGCAACCAATAAACAAACAGTAGAACCAAGCAATACAGATTACACCAAACTAAACACTTATAGCATCACATGAATGTAAGTAGCAAGAGTAGAACATAGCCAAATAAAACAGTTGCAGAGAGAATACAAGTAAGCGCCCGCGGCGAAATATCAGAAAATTATACTAACACACGGCTACACAAGCCACTTGGACACAATACCACGATTTTTAAGCAGAATGAACACATGGAAAACAAAATGATAGCTTCAGTGAGAAACCTCGAACTGGAAGTTAAAAAAAATCACGTCACACTTACTGTGACCACCGCGAAGATTCTCAAAAGGAGCAGAATACAAACTTGTAATTTATACGAGCACACAAAACTTCTCTCTTTTTTTTTCTTAAATCAAAGGTATATAATTTGATATGCACACGCAAATAAACGCGCCAAAACACGTGCTGAGGAAGACTGGTTTCACAAGCTAAAAATTATTGCTGAAATGCACGACCACGCGGGAATTACACAACACACGTGCGTACATAAAAGTTACACGAAAAATGACCCAGAAAAGTGCAGTAAATAGCTAGAAATCACAATCACTGGAATATAAAGTTATACATTTCTAAACCACTGCTAATAAGCACAAAAAACAAGATTTGCAAACAGATAGCCAACACGTGACGAGCACATTTTGAAACTACAACTATATCGCTCGTTTCTTCTCAACTTTCACAAAAACATTTTTTGGAAAATAACCAGCACGAAGAACGGAACACAGTGATATAATTTAAAGGAAATGAAGCCAAAACAAGGGGAAAATGGAGTAGAAGTTTTAGCGTCACCCGGCAGACAATGGGAAAAAATGCAAAAATGAACTCAAAATTGAAATTTCGACACCAGACTTTCAGAAATGATGGAAACAAAATTTAGAAGAAGAGAATCACAAATTAAAGTATAAAAATCCTTACCCTTCAGCCAGAAAGAACTTTACATTTTTCACGACCACGTGGAGGACAAACCGTTAAATTTGGAGGGAAAAAAAATTTTCACTTAAAATCTCAAAACAAATCAAACCAATTGCTCGGCGCCTCACACCAATTTGTCGAATACCTCAATATTTATTTATTATTTAACTTCAGAAATTCAGATGGGAGCAACTCGCTTAGGAGAGGGATCGTTAATCAACCAAAGAACGTTAATTTAAGAGGCACCGACGAAGGGACGCAGCTAAAGTTATATTCACAACATAATTCCTGGCTGAAGGGAGAGGCAAGGATTCCATTCTACTATCATAATAAAAGCTGAAAAGGAATGGACAACTAGTAGATTTATTATAATAATATCTTACCCCATGTGTCTGCCGGGCGAGGACGCCATATCGTAGGGCAGCTATCCGTTCACCTCACACGAAGACTAGTAACAGACTACTTGAAAACCCACGCTAACTTGGCGCCACTAACGCCATCCCCACCAATGAGACTGTTTCCCCTTAATCGCCCCTCCTCGGATAAACTGCCAACCTTCAACTTGGGTAACCAGAGGACGTATTACTATTACTATAATCTGTGCACATGCCACAATATTTAACTTCGTGTCATATCCGCGCCGTAGTTTAACAGCGGTGGACAGTATTTTACGGCGACAATACCAGTGTTGTATACTACGAGTGTTAATTAAATAAAGAGAAACGGCAGTGTCATCTTTTCATAAACAAAGCACGTCTATGTCTTCCTATATCACCACCCGAGATCTACGCTTTCCTTTACCGAGGATAAGTCCATGCTCCTATATAGTTTAAAGAAAACTACTGCAGCTAGCCGAGGATAAAATTGAAGAGAACCAACACACGGCGAACTTCTGGAATCAACGGGAGAAGCATCAAGGTATGACTAAAGCAACGGACGGAGGAGGTGAGCGCCACAATATACACACAGTTTACAAAAGTGAATCTGTGTGAAAGTCTTTGTTGTTCTTCTTCTTGCACATTATAAAACGAATTTATTTTTTTTTAAATCAATTTGAAAGAAACTCTGAGCTTCACAGTTTACTTCGCCACACGCATAGATAGAAATTTTGAACGTTAATTACAAAGGTATTGAAATGAATTCAGACTAGGCCGAAAAGCATGTGTTTTCGCCGCTACCCCATGCGTCGAGCTCAAGCTGGTGATGCGATCGTTGGTAAACCCTCAACTGGTCAGGCCTCCTCTTGTAGCTGCTCCCTAGGCGACCCACGGAGAAGCAAAGCACGTGATCTTACGTCATCCAACTTGAACCCCACCGTGATAGGGGGTGAGAGGACGCCATCTAGCGTTCCAACGGCGAATCCCCTAACAGTCTCGATTGATCATTTATGCTGGTTGCGTTGCAGTCTTGGCAGTCGCAATCCATACGTGATGAAAATGTCGGTGATGACGATAGCATGTAGCTATTACAGGTCTGGAGTAAATACTGAATATTAAGAAAGAGCCAGGAATGGCTTAATATATATCAATTTTTGTTCTTTAAGGTACACTTTCTTGCAGTAAATATTGATGAATCTGGCTCAGATTTTCAGAACATGTAGAATATAGCTGGTTAAAGAAAACTGTGCATTGCTATGTTGGTTACTCTCATAAGTTATATGCTTTTTTTCTTTGTAGTTGTTAGTAATATTTTTATATTGTTCTAAATACAAAAAAAAATCATACTTATAATAAATGTTAATATTTTGGAAAACAAAATCACAAATTTATAGCATAGGAATAGAACACCTAGATACAAAATTTTAGACTTCTGTTTTAATTCTAAATTGAAAACAGTGTACCTCATATTGCTATTCAATTATTTGCAAAAAGTTTCATAAATTTTAGTTACAAGACTATTCAATCCAGAGCAATGAAACTTATACCAACAATATATCATGGCAGGTACGATTTAACCTAAACGTTTCATTAAAATTGGATGATTAGAGAAGAAAGTCCATTGGGCACCAATGTATCCCCTTAAATTACTTACGAGATTTTAAATCCCCATACATTCACAAAATGAATTTGAAAACCCCTTGTGGTTTACCGGGAAAATGCGAGTGAGTTGGGAAATTTAATGTTGCACCGGCGTGTTGTTATGGTAGCTAAATTGCTTTGAGCAACGGTACAGAAAGCCGAAGATCCATGGTTCATATCCCGGTTATGGCATTAAATTTTCCAGTCTGATTCTACCTTTCCAACCTAAGCCTACACACGGTTTGTGTGATAGAAAAATTATCAGGTAGGAATTCTTAAGCAGTTGGCTTCAAGTTATCTACACTCAAACCATTAACACTACAAAGAATATAAACAACGCGGCCAAAGGTCGCGACAGGCAGATATAAACCGGTCTGTATGCTGCCTGAAAACGCCAAAGGACTGTGCGAGGGGTTGCGCGGAAACTGTCTTTTTGATCCGGAAGCTGCACAACGCTTTCTGAGGGTCCCACTAATCCTATCCAGATACTGTACACTGATTCAGAACGGTTAATCCTACTCGGAAACTACACGCCTATAAAAATGTGGGATTTACATTGGTTAAGTCAAAACTGAATTAGATATACTTACAAATGGTGTAAGAGTATAGTGATTTTACAACATTTGTGGCCGGAATGATACGGCAGCATCCTACTACCAGAGGTTGCTGAGTACTACACGTACTCTGTTGGCAAACATAAATCACCGTTTTATTCCTTGATGTAAAGGGTCTTTCAACAAGAGTGTCCTATTTTAACATGTGATAGCTGCCGTTGTTATTGAGTTACAGCCGTCATTTTTTTCATGCGGTTACAGTTGTTATTGACAAATAGCCATGGAACATTACAGCATTCAGCAACGCGTAGAAATTGTGAAAATTTATTATCAAAATGGATCATCTGTTCGCCAAACCTTCCGTGCATTGCGTGAAGTTTACGGTGTGCATAATCGTCCCTGCGAGAGAACGATTCGGCGTTTGATCGATAAATTTGAAAGAAGTGGTTCTGTCAGCGATCAAAGAACGTCTACGTAATCGACGTAAGCGCTCCAACGAAAACATAGGCGCCGTTTGTGAGAGTGTATGCGAGAACGGAAACAAATCAATTGCTCGTCGAGCGCAAGAATTGGGGCTTTCATCGACCACAACTTGGTGAATTTTGCATCTGTACTTAACGTTTCACGCTTACAAAATGGTGTTAACTCAAGAACTAAAGCCCAACGATCATAGGTTGCGCCGTGTACTTGCTGACTGGGATATAGTGCAATTGGAAGCCGACCCAGATTTTTGTCGAAAAATCATCTTCAGCGACGAAGCCCACTTTTGGATAGATGGTTGTGTTAACAAGCAAAATTGCCGCTATTGGAGCAATCACAATCCGATGCAGATTCAAGAACGACCACTTCATCCCCAAAAGGTTACTGTGTGGTGTGAATTTTGGTATGGTGGAATCATTGGTCCATATTTTTTCCAAGATAGAGATGGAGAAGCTCTGTCAATGAAGAAAGATACTGGTCTCTTATAAGGGACTATTTTTAGCCTCAATTGGATGTTTTGGATCTCAGAAACATCTGGTTCTAGCAAGATGGTGCCAAATGCCATACTGCTCTCGAAACAATCGATCTTTTGAAAGAGAAGTTCAGAGGTTCATCATTCCCCGTGGTGGTGATGTTAACTGAACCCCGAGGTCATGTGATTTAACGCCGTTGGATTACTTCTTGTGGGGTTATGTTAAATCTCGAGTTTATGTCAACAAGCCAGAAACAGTAAATGATCTTATGAATAACATCACGCGTGTTATTCGTGAAGTTGACCTAATTTACGTTCTTCTGACATTGAAATTTGGGTCAACCGTATACGCGCAACCCAACGAAGTCGCGGCGGTCACTTAACTGATGTTCTCTTCCACACGTAATGACATTAATTATGTTTTAAATAAAAAAGAAATAAACCTCTATCATTTATAGAACGTATTTTATTTATATTCAAAGATAGGACACTTCAAAGATAGATCCTATACTTTGCAGTATAGCTATAGACTATTAGAAGAAAATGTAGTCCCCACGTTATAATGCAGTTGAATGTAAAAGTACTGATAATAGCTAGTTAAAATGTTTAAACATTCTCCACAATACTTCATAGGGTTTCAGTTCCCTCCTTTATACAATTTGCAGTTCGCATATACCAAAACAATACTGCCCCGTTCGCTTTCACTGTCAATGTCGTCCATAAAGAGAACTATTGCACAACGGAAACAAGGTTATTACATAGTGAACCCGTAGAGCCGGGCGACGGCTTTGCGAAGTAAAACTGCGCTTCATCTCGGCTGTCGGGCGACAAGTTTGCGTTTTCCATATGCCCATAATTGAGGCAAAAAATAGTGAGCAGCTTCCGTATGACCAGAAACTAGGAAGAAAAAATTGATGTGCTATATCTATATGACCAGAAACCAGGTAGAAGTATTTGGTGTGCACTTTCCGAACCGGTGCGAGGGATGGGGTGATTTGTTACCTGCGAATCCCTGTCTATATTCCAGTAACAGTTCAACTTTATTCCTTTCCGTCCTGTGTTAATGCATAGAAATTTCCTATGTGTGAAAGTTACCATAGCTGTAGGTTAGTTTGTGCTTGCACCGATGTGTTATTTCCGAGCAAAGTCTATTCTAACGCGACTTATGGGTTACCCTGGAGAGGATAAACTTCAGTTTGTCCATAAAAAAACTAAACCATCAAATCGAATCGTTAAATTCCCTAAAGGCGAGATATGTCCATCTTATAGTACGTTTACTTACATTATGTACCTTAGCTATGTGGAGATGGGCTCTATATTTCTATGGCATGGTCCATAAATGTCGCGGGCGACTTTAAAAGGTAAAGCGGCAAGGGCGAGACAAAATATGTCGTCCCGCACACGTGCTGCACTTTCACCCTCATTAACCCTCCTCCCCTGATACCTGGTCCTGCATAAGTAGCCCAATCAGGTAGCAGATGTGGAGGACCGGTGATTTCATCCCGCCCGGATTTCCATTTAATAAGAGAGGAGACCAAGAAGTTAGGCCGCAGGTTGCACGTCATGTCTCCCAGTTCATACTGACGGCCCCATTCCGGCTGAAAATTTTCCACGAGATATCTCGCCCATTATGAGATGAATGTATTAAACGTGTGCTATAATGATAATCTTGATATTGCCTCCCTCTGGGTTCATAAACCTTAAAAATTACTGCTTCATTTTGTTCCTTTCGTTGGAAATTCCTCTCCTTTTTCTTCCTTTCGTTCTGTTTTAATTGAGCTTGCTTTCCTCTGTATGGTTTCTTTACTATCTACAATGTCTTGCCTTTAATTAGTTTGCCATTTTATTCACAAGTATTATTATAAGCTAGGAAACATATTGATTATCATCTGTGAGAAACGAAAAGATATGTGTCACATTCATGCTCTACTCTCTGTAGCTTACTAGTGGGTATACAAATTATTGTTACGAAAGTTTATTTTCCTGTCTATTTTATTTTAATCGAGATAAACCTTTCCGGAAATAGCTGCATTATGCTTATAAAGGGAATAGCGATAGTCAAATTTTTAAAACTGAACACTATATGCTGCCTTAAAATGCCATACTATTTCCATGACAACACGAGAAATAATTAAAAATTGACAGGACTTTACAGGAATGTTAAGTATTGAACAATTCGAACCATTAATAAGGATATCTCGCAAATGGCTGATCAAACAAGAAAGTTACTTTAAATAAATTTGCGTTAACAGATCTACATTTTTTGTGTAGACGTTTTCATCTATCGCTTAACGTTTACCAATTATACAAGATTATACAAGATTCCTTCCGAAACAAGAGGACTTCAAAGACTATTCCTAAAAATTCAAGATATGCGTTTTATTTTTCAAGTATACGTCTTTAATGTATGGTATTTTAATCAAAGTCGTTAGAGGCATTTGTTAGAAAATAAACCATTTTGAGAAGGGTTCCATGTAAAGGGTAGTTCAAAATCTTGGTGTTGCATCTTTGGAAAGTACTGAACCTAAATATCAAGTTTGGTATATATCCTACTTGAGTGGAATGCAATACCTTTTCTACCTACTATACCAAGGCAGTCCAGGAAGTCCCAGACGTTTTGGACTATCGTGGCGATGAGTAGGGCTAGAGCCACCATCTTGGTGTCAGAGCGTTCCTACATTCAGTACGCATCCAGCTGTGGTAGCGTGAGGACTGTGCCTTCCTTACTGTCCTCTCTGTGAGTTGTTAAAATGTGCGCTGCAATAGAAAATCCCGCCACTTGTGAAGTGCGGTTGGCTAAAAAGAACAAACCAATTGAAATTTACCGTCAACTTTGTGATGTTTACGGGCAGGGAATGAGTGAAAACCTAGTCAGGTAGTGGTGCATTGATTTTAATAATGGCCGTACCAATGTTCACGACAAGGATCGCAGTGGTAGGCTTAGCCTTATGACTGATGAACTGTCAATGCAAATGAATGACAAAATTCGTGAAAATCGTCGTTTCACGATTACAAAACTATCGGAACATTTCTCCCAAATTTGATGGAGTTCGGTGCATCAAATTGATGCTTTGATAATGACGCTGAACTGCATGCCGGTGTAAACCAGTGGTTGAAGTCGCAGGCGGCAGATTTCTACAGAGAGGGTATTGAAAAACTTGTGCCACGGTATGATAAATGCCTCAATTTGAATGGCGATTATGTAGAAAAATAGCCTAAGAGTGTACCTTTAAAAAGTAGATAATAAACGTTGATATTTGCATTTTATTAATTGTTTATTTCAAAACGTCTGGGACTTCTGCATTACCCTCGTACATAGAGTAAGTAAAAAGCATAAGTTTTGCTTAAGCGAGGAAACAAAAGAGACGTCCCTAGGAACCTTCAAATACTGAATTAGCTGAAGAGGAGCAGTAAAAAGCAAAGGACCGTCTGTGCATTAAATGCCTTATAAACAGTGTAAAGTCAGATCCAGTGTTATCTTAACGTTATCATTACTAAACTCTCTTTCCTCGGGTTTTCATTTGCTGATATATTCTCATTGCTATAGTGTGACATTTATTTTCAAACTACGTACCCTCCTGTGATCAGGCGACCAGTTTATGCAAGGAAAAACATAATTTTGTTTACAATATATTTGTACTTAAGATAGAATTGTAACTTGTTTACTTAAATTAATAATTAATTACTCATAATACCATTTATAAGTTATTTTAAATGATAATAATTGTTCCACATGATATACTTTTCCGTATAGTTCAATAAAATTTTGTACGTCCTTATAAATAACGAAACAAAAATAATGAGGTAAATTTTTGTTAACAAGCTTAGTTGTAATGTTATTAACAATGTGGTGTAGATACACGTGAAATGTTTATTGGTGTGTTAAAATTTCAAATGAATCCAACTGAAGTTGTGAATTTTAGAAATTGCATAGATGGATATCCTTATACTAGAGCGAAAGAAAATACTCTTTCTCTTGGCAAGTAACAATAATTTATTAACATGACGCCTTGAGCACAGTCACCATGGAAAGCAGTAACTTACACGGAAGCAATGGTCAGTTTATTTAAACTCAGATGGAAATAATCGCTGGCAAATTTTCTACCCAGTACATACATTTAAAAAGCATCTTCGTGCCTTGTATATGAATTCATGATATTTGGAGAAGACTGGAGTAAACCAATATTTGTAAAGTATCACATGTAGGAGTCCTGGCAGTAGCATTATTGTTATATGGGTGTGATTGTTGCAGTTAACACAAAGAAGTATTACGAAAATAACAAGCAGTACGGATGAAATTCTTTGATATTTATGGCGAGGCCTGAAAGGGAAATCAGAGTGTATACAAGTAGTCATAATCAATCTGAAATTGCATTAAAATGGAAGCTAGAACCACAAAGACTATCTTATTATGTTTTAGAAACAGCAATGCAATGTACATTCGATACCACCGAGCTAGATGGTTCCGCATTAACGTGTGAAATTCGCATTCGTGATGTCCCGGATTCGATTTCCGTCAACCACCCACTCTGACCTTGGGTATTTCGTAGATTTCCCTGGTCGGCATGCGAATGCTGGCTTGGTTTTTCATATACCATGATTTCCTTTCCTTCATCTCCCGTTCATTCCGTTTACTTCTTATCTCTCAAGTGATCTCGGCTTCGTGGCGTGTGACTGCCGGACAAATGGCGCGAATGCTTTCTCCAAGGAAAGGATATTCCCCGTGGACATTAGAGGGCTGCTTGATTGAACGGGTCGCTCGTCGCCCTCTCTGGCAGATCCAATAGTGGGAGGGATCTTCGAGCCAGGAACTGCTACGAACTTCCGCGCGTCTCTATGGCCTGTCTGCCTGTACCCTCTAGCCTCTTGCGGCTCCTTCATTTCATTCCTTCCTTCTGGGGGTGGTAGCCGCAAGAGATCTGTGTAGGTCGCAGTACGCAAGGTGTCCCCTTCCGATGCATAATCTATACATTCAGTACCTAAAGTTTTTCGACCACCTTCAATCCAAAGTGAAGTTTATATTTCCTCGCTTGCTTTCTTTCACTCTTTCTTTATTTTAAAGCTGAAAGCTTGTACTTTGGATTGCATAGATTGGTTTGTTTCGAATTTAACCAATTGTACTTCTTTTTCTGATAATTGGAAGGGACTCCGCACTGCTAGAGTGAGGATATTGTATCTATGCCGCACAAGGGGGCGCCCTCGGAGGGAGGAGGAGATGAGGAGACATCGGGCGGCTTGAACCAGGATGATGGCACAAGAATGACAGGGTCTCTATAGTTTCCAAATTGAGACGCCCGATAGTCGGACAGGCAGACCAGGAACCCCCGCCCCACACAGAAGGTCCAACACCTCGCTCCGAAGAGGCGGCCAGTTTATCCCGGCAACCAGCCGAAAGCCGAGGTGCGGAGAAAGTTCCACAGAGAGCATCCTTTTTTCTCTGTCACGCCGCACCGAAGCACCATCGCTGACACTTCCAACCCTGAAACACACCTAACGGAATGAATGATGAATGAAATGGAGGGACAGAAAATTCGGGGGCTGAAAGAAACCACTCCAACATTCGCCTGAAAAACCGAGAAAAAAAACATGGGTCACATGGGCAGTCGCTGTGAAGCAAACCCAGGACCTCTCGAAAGCGAGTCGCATTTTCACTGCGAAAAGTTTGTTGTACACGCTTCACAGGTTTTGTTTCAGTCAGTCCAAGAACACAGAAAATCTGTTCTGGCGTCCACGTCGCCTATTTGCACCTTCTAATCTAATTTAATAATGTGATCATTGTTGTCATTGTATTGTTGAAAGTCATTTAATGGCATGAAACCTACTAATCATATGTCAAACGTTGTAAAACTCTGTAATATTAAACATATAGGCCGGACACCTTGTACTCTGGCTTCCATATTTTATGCCGTCTCCGCAGCTTTGGGAAGCATTCTACTGACGTTCACAGGTATTTTGTTTAGCAAGGAGGAGGTGCGTGTATCCGTTTACATTTTCATGCACAATTCTAGATTATTCTCATATGAATATACAACTTTGAGCAATAGCTTTACTCATCATCACTTAATATAATAACCGTGTTTAAATATATAACTAAACAAAGCCTTGTTTTGTACAATTTCTCCTGAAAAACTACTTTTAATAGCAACATAGTGAAAAAGGGAAATTCATTACACTTTTTACTCTAATATAGGATACACTTATAGACATTATTTTAATAATCCGTCCACTCTATCTGATCCTATGCACTGAATCACTCGTTACCCTCTCATGAAATGTGGAAATAGTTCTTCCAGCACCTAGGCAGCTAAATCAGGTATTGGACAAGAATGGAGATTACACAGACTATTAAAAAAATGGCTAGTAAATGTGTCCTCTTTAAGAGTAAAAAATATAATCTACTTGTTTTACATTACATTGTCAATAAAATATTTATGCAACGAACCTATAATGGGAACTATTAAGACACGAGTGACGAGTAACTTCGAAAAATTCACGAGCCTCTTAATAACTATTATATCAGAGTTGCATACAATAGTTTTCCTACGACATTTAAATATACAATAAATTTTTAATATTTAGATTAAAATATGTTAAATCAATTTCTCGACATGTATTTTAGATGCACTTCGACAACATGTGAATATCGATTCAAGGTCGCACTATTCATTTTACATGATAGAGACTTAAATGTTTGTCAGTGAATTTGAAGAAGTGGAATTTAGTTCCACACCTCCAGATGTCCTGGAGGAGGCGATAAATATAAGCAAAATTTACTCCCTGAAAAATTAAAGAAAATTTATGAAAAGTTGTATGACAAGTTCATGGTTTGGCGAGCAAGAAAAAATGTAACTTTATTGTCAGAAAATGTGTCCATAGTTTACTTTGAAGAAATGTCAAAACAATGAAATCCTCAACCATGTGGGCAAATTGTTCAGCGTTGAAGATTACTCTAAACGTAAAACATGGAACTGATTTATCCAAGTATAAAAATTTGTATTACTAAAGTTAAGTTAAAAAAAGTTAAGTTGTATTAATGTTGTTACTAAACGTTTGTAAAATGTGAACAGAGGTTTATTAGAGTTTCATTGTAAATAATATAAACAGAGAAATACAGTTAATATAAATTCATATTATTGAATAAACCGTTTTTCAGTGGCTCTGAGCAGGACTGCGCGCAATCGCGGAAATCTGTTTCGAAATGGAATTCATTTCGATACAGATTTCTAACAGCAAATGAACTCATTTAAGTATAGGAGTCGAAAAATACATTTTCATGTAGAAGTTGTGCAAGACAGTGTTTTATTCAGTTGTATGTTTACATTGGACAAATGATTCCAATAATGCATACTAAAGTCATCTCTTTCAGAGTAAAAAGTATAATATACTTCAGTTTTACATTATGTTGCAATTAAAATTCTTTTTACGTGGAGATATTGTGCAAAACATGGTTTTATTTAGTTATATATTATTTTAACACTTTTATTATAAATGATGACGAGTAAAGTTATATATTCATATGTGAATAATCTAGAATTGTGTAAGTAAAACAGGACGACACTGCATGTGCGAAAAGATAACGGTAAAGAGACACATGCTATATATATTCACCTGTGAAGACCAGTAGAACGCCACCTAAAGTTGCGGAGACGGCATAAATGTTAGCCAGAGTACATTTAAATACTAACTATAAGGTATGGAGTGAACTACACATTTATTTCAAGTGAGAGGTCACTTATCTTCACTTAAAAACGATTTCTTCTTACCAAAAGACATGTTTTATTTCATACATGTTAAACTAGCTTAATGGACGGGAGAGATGGCTGTTCCCTATGTGGCTAACATCCCCCTCCAAAAAAGAATACAAAGGAAAGCGAAAAACGCTAGGGAACTTAAAGGGAATGGAAGTCCAGATTCCGGCGCACATGGTTCTGTTCTATCTTTACTTTTTATTTCAAAACTGCGTGCTCTCGTGCCTTTCGCTAACTCATCTGCCTCATGCCTTTGTTTCTGATTTTAACGGTGCGCCGAGGCTTTGATGCCACCCGAGCCTGCAAGGCAAAATATTCACACACATTGGGCGCAAAGTGAGCGTGGTGCTTCTCGTAAAACAGCGGGGCCTTTACCAAAAGGACATCCAATATTTTCTCTCCAGTAAAGCCGCCTTTAAACCATGCAGAAAGAACGGCTTTCGCATTATTTTCAATTTTGTAAACATTTTATGTTTGTTCTTTGTGCTTCCTCTCGATTACACTGAGTTGATATAATATTTAAATGCATTATTTCATAACATTACGATGTTTAGATTCGATGGTAGGTAGCAAAGGGGTCTTCGCTATTTCTTTATTTAATATTAAGTATGGTATTTCAATAGTTATCATTCAGAATCTTAGATTCCATTTTTACTCTCTCTACTACGTATAGTAAGTAGGGGAAATATTCCATTCCATCCAAAAATTCGACACCGAGATTTCACCGGAAATATATGTTTTAAGGCCCTGAATCCAAATAAAGCATTTTTGGAAACATATCCGCCTGTGCGTGAACACCATGGGTAATATTGTAGAATCTGTAGCAGTTGGGCACATTAGTAATTGGACACATGGATCAAACAACTAGCAAAACCGGTTTCAAGCACTGGGGATTAAAGGAGGCACATTAGTTTTAATTGCTCATTGTCATGCTTATTATTTTGTTGAAAAATGTTTTTAAGAGATTCTTAGCCAGCTATGCGTATTTAAAGCATAATGTTTCCGCGGCACACCACTTGGAAGTGATCTATCGCACCCCAAAAATATATATTTTTGTTATTATCACTATTATGTTATTTTCGTTCTGTTAGAACTCCATCAATGGATTTTGTTTTTTCTTCGTCCATAATTACTTTCATTTATTTACAAGCTGATTCAGCAAGAATTCGTCATATTTCTTCATTATTTAAGTTCATTCGTATAAAACGGAACTTGAAATTAACTTAATTTATGCTCAATGACAAGGTTTTTGAGACATTTTCTTGGATCTCTGGTTTCCTCAAGAACTTTCAAGTTATTATCAATCCTCTTGTCAAGTCTAACTACATACTTTCTTCGTTTTTCCCCTCCAAGTTGAGTTCTGTTCTGTCGAAAAGGAATCCTAATACTCTGCATCATCCTTCAAGGCCTTAACTAGCCCGAGTATGTTAGGTTGTGGTCTTTGCAGACTTTGTTGAACCGTTGGTTCCATCCTTCGACAGCAATGTTGGTTCTGTGACTTTTCTGTGACAGTTTCATATGTCTTTTGGTATTGAAGGATTATCCAGCCACTGTTCCACAAAATAGTCGTAGAACAAGCCTAATTTCTCATTTCCTGGTGACTTTTCTTGTATAATGTGTCAACCATCGTTAACTTTGTTTAGCGGAAGATAAGCTAATGCAGAACACATCCTTATGTGAAATATAATTTCGCCATTTTGAATGTAGTCACGTGTCATTCCTAGTTTTTGCACCTTTCTCCAAATACGCTGATTGAAATGATAGTTATAGCAGGAAAGTTGTACATTTGGAAACACAGACTTCAAAGTTTGAATAGCGCCAGGTTCAAAATCTTCAATTACATCTTTAGGGTTCTAGTCTGGAATCTTCTCTTTAATTGTGTTGAATAGTCTGCTGTAAGTCTCCTTTTTATTACTTGGAAGAACGCATATACCACGACACGACATTGGTTTCGTGACTCGTACTTCCAAGATCGACGTGGATGGTCTGTATTTGGCTGTGTTGTTTGCTACAGCTTTTGAATGTACCGTCCATAAAAAAGGTTTGCTTTTCTTTTAGTGCAGTTACTCCTTTAGTGCTTGCAAATATTAAAAACCGTTCTAGTGGTTCAGAGAAATCGTCAGCTAAAAGAAATGTGCCACCATCGTTCATGTTTAAGAGTTCAGGTGGTAAAATGATGTTTTCAGGACTTTCCGCTCTTTCTGAACACCTTGTGATTTTCTCCTAACTCGGTGTAGGTTAATTTTACACACATTTTGACAAGGCATTTCCGTCACCATGAAAGGGGATATATTATACATATATAGAGGAATTTTACATAGAAAAGGGGAACCATACATATAAGAATTGTACAGTAATAATTTAATTCACTAACATGTTAAAATATTCAACATCTAACATTTGTACAGAGCTGATAGTAAGATACGGGCGAGCTAGCAAGAATTCCAAGAAATCATAAAGACAGTACCTGTCACCGAGCGGTACAACGCTACATGATGGCGCCCAAGCGCACGGATCTGAAGCCACACATTCTCAAACATGTCAGGGTAACGCGGCCCGAGGGCCAATAGGAAACGTCGTTACATTTTCAAACGCAGAGGTGAGCGTCACTAGGCTCCCGTATATAAGGGCAGTCAAAGCTTCAGAGCCCGCTCTTATTCTAAATCTAACTCATCGAGAAGTCACGTCGACACGAGGTGCTACAGATGCACGTGGGTGCACAAGGGTGGGGTGCGTGTGAATATAGCTAGGCTCCTGACTAACTTAAAGTGGTGGGATGATTATTATTATTATTATTATTAATATTATTATGGGAAGAACTAGCCGCCCGGAATTATTCAAACTGTGAAATAAACTTCATTGATTAAGGGAAATTTGCAGTGTATTTTAACTTGCCTCACCCACTAGAACTTGAGAGTCAATTATTAGATACAGTTAGGAATGGAATACTCAACAACCGACGAGCACCAATAGCGAGGAAGAAGAACACTGCAACAGGCAACAACAACCCAAGGATCATCAACTTCCCGCTACAAATGGCGCCCAAAGACTGTTTCCCGCTACAAACAGTTCATATCCGCGGTTAAATAACAGACCCATTTCTTCCGTATAAATCGCAGATATCGAAGTAATTTCTTCTCTTGCTCTCTTTCTTGCATTGGATATGCGCTTCTGAACTTCAGTGGCAGCAATGCCCGGCACACAACATGCGATATGTAGCACCTCCCTTAAAACACCGTTCTTACTGCTGATAATTCTTTCTGAGCACTTAAACTTGATACTATTTACACATGTCCAAAAAGCAAGGTTTTATTTTTTGACTCTTCCTACTCTGTATCGATGTCCATTGTAAAGTGCATAAGGTTTACCCTTCTCTGTTTCTGCTAGTTCCATGTCAGCAAAGTAAAAAAATCTTATGTGTTACACTCACATGACTTTCCCTACTCTTGTACAAACTATTTTTACAAACGCTTATTCTCCATCTACTTCATGTTAATCGAAATAAACATTTGCAGACTCTATCTTATTGCTAATTTTCTTGTAGATGTAAGGGGAATGTATATTTACAAGGGCAATTTGAAAATACAGTAGCCTTTAAGCACATACATATCTCTTAATAGCTGGTTGCTAGGTGCAGCACCATTCCCTTTCCCACAGATTAATACTCTTTGCATATCCAAGACAAAAAATCTGATGTGTTACACTCACATGACTTTCTCTACTCTTGTACAAACTATTTATACAAACGCTTATTCTCCATCTAGTTCATGTTAATCGAGATAAACATCTGCAGACCCTATCTTATTGCTAATTTTCTTGTAGATGTAAGGGGAATATATATTTACAAGGGCAATATAGAAAAACAGTAGCCTTTAAGCACATACATATCTGTTAATAGCTGGTTGCTAGGTGCAGCACCATTCCCTTTGCCACAGATTATAACTCTTTCCATATCCAAGACAAAAAAATCTGATGTGTTACACTCACATGACTTTCTCTACTCTTGTACAATCTATTTTTACAAACGCCTATTCTCCATATGCTTCATGTTAATCAAGATATCGAGATGTCAATCTTATTGGTAATTTTCTTGTAGCTGCAAGGGGAATATGGTAGGTTATAAGCGATAGTCAAATATTTTAACGCTGGTTGCTATGTGGCGCATTTCATTCTCTTTGCATGTCCAGGACATAAAAAAATCTGATGTGTTACAATCACATGACTTTCTCTACTCTTGTACACACTATTTTTACAAACGCCTATTCTCCATATGCTTCATGTTAATCGAGATATCGAGATGTCAATCTTATTGGTAATTTTCTTGTAGATGCAAGGGAAATATTGTAGCTTTTAAGCGATAGTCAAATATTTTAACGCTGGTTGCTATGTGGCGCATTCCATTCTCTTTGCATGTCCAGGACATAAAAAAAATGAATAAGAAATTTGAGAAAAAGTATAAGTATTGGAAAATTTAAGGAAATAACAAGCAATATCTCGAAAACGGTTCACTCAACAAAAGAAATGTATATGACATAAGTTGTGTATTTTAACGCGATCTACATTTTTTGTGCCGTAAACTTTTGTCTATCTCTTATAGTTTACCAGTTATGCAAAAGTCGTTCACAATGAAGAATACGTTTGGAGACATTCCCAGAAAATTCGAGATATACATTTCATTTCTCATGACATTATCTTAAACATATGATGTTTTCATCAAAATCGTTAGAGCCATTTCTGAGAAAATGAAAATTTTCGAAAAATCTTCCATGTAAAGGGTAGTCTGGGGTGGGGGGATTTTCTTTAAAACCTTCGTGTCGCATCTCTGGAAGATACTGAACTTAAATACCAAGTTTGGTGCTTATCGGACTGTTCGTTTTTGAGTTATGCTGTTCACAGACACACAGACACACAGACACACAGACCGACACACACACGGACATGTTTCCAAAAATGCTTTTTTTGGATTCAGGGGGTCTCAAAACATGTATTTCCGCTGAAATCTCGGTATCGAATTTTTGAGTGGAATGCAATACTTCCCCCTACTTACTATACGTAGTAGAGAAAGTAAAAAATTTGATGTGTTACACTCACATGACTTTCTCTACTCTTGTACAATCTATTTTTACAAACGCCTATTCTCCATATGCTTCATATTAATCGAGATGTCAATCTTATTTGTAATTTTCTTGTAGATGCAAGGGGAATATGGTAGCTTTTAAGCGATAGTCAAATATTTTATCGCTGGTTGCTATGTGGCGCATTCCATTCTCTTTGCATGTCCAGGACAAAAAAATGAATAACGAATTTGAGAAAAAGTATAAGTATTGGAAAATTTAAGGAAATAACAAGCAATATCTCGAAAACGGTTCACTCAACAAAAAAAATGTATATGCCATAAGTTGTGTATTTTAACGCGATCTACATTTTTTGTGTAGTAAAATTTTGTCTATCTCTTATGGTTTACCAGTTATGCAAAAGTCGTTCATAATGAAGAATACTTTTGGAGACATTCCCAGAAATTTCGAGATATACATTTCATTTCTCATGACATTATCTTAAACATATGATATTTTCATCAAAATCGTTAGAGCCATTTTTGAGAAAATTAAAATTTTCGAAAAATGTTCCATGTAAAGGGTAGTCTGGGGTGGGGGGATTTTCTTGAAAACCTTCGTGTCGCATCTCTGGAAGATACTGAACGTAAATACCAAGTTTGGTGTTTATCCGACTGTTAGTTTTTGAGTTATTCTGTTCACAGACACACACACAGACACACACACTGACACACACACACACAGACACACACACGGACATGTTTCCAAAAATGCTTTTTTTGGATTCAGGAGGTCTCAAAACATGTATTTCCGGTTAAATCTCGGTATCGAATTTTTGGGTGGAATGCAATACTTCCCCTACTTACTATACGTAGTAGAGAAAGTAAAAATGAATAACGAATTTGAGAAAAAGTATAAGTATTGAAATATTTAAGGAAATAACAAGCAATATCTCGAAAACGGTTCACTCAACAAAAGAAATGTATATGACATAAGTTGTGTATTTTAACGCGATCTACATTTTTTGTGTAGTAAAATTCTGTCTATCTCTTACGGTTTACCAGTTATGCAAAAGTCGTTCACAGTGAAGAATACTTTTGGAGACATTCCCAGAAAATTCGAGATATACATTTCATTTCTCATGACATTATCTTAAACATATGATATTTTCATCAAAATCGTTAGAGCCATTTTTGAGAAAATTAAAATTTTCGAAAAATCTTCCATGTAAAGGGTAGTCTGGGGTGGGGGGATTTTCTTGAAAACCTTCGTGTCGCATCTCTGGAAGATACTGAACCTAAATACCAAGTTTGGTGCTTATCCGACTGTTCGTTTTTGAGTTATGCTGTTCACAGACACACACACACACACACAGACACACACACAGACACACAGACACACACACAGACACACACACGGACATGTTTCCAAAAATGCTTTTTTTGGATTCAGGAGGTCTCAAAACATGTATTTCCGGCGAAATCTCGGTATCGAATTTTTGGGTGGAATGCAATACTTCCCCTACTTACTATACGTAGTAGAGAAAGTAAAAATGAATAACGAATTCCCATTTGAGAAAATAAGTATTGAAACTTTAAGGGAATAACAAGTAATATCTCGAAAATGGTTCACTCAACAAAAAAAATGTACATGACATAAATTGTGTATTTTAACGCGATCTACTTTTTTGTGTAGTAAAATTTTGTCTATCTCTTATGGTTTACCAGTTATGCAAAAGTCGTTCACAATAAAGAATGCTTTTGGAGACATTCCCAGGAAATTCAAGATATACATTTTATTTGTTATAAAAATATCTTAAACATATGATATTTTAATCAAAATCGTTAGAGCCATTTTTGAGAAAATTAAAATTTTCGAAAAATCTTCCAAGTAAAGGGTACTCTGGAGTGGGGGGATTTTCTTGAAAACCTTCGTGTCGCATCCTTGGAAGATATTGAACCTAAATACCAAGTTTGGTGTTTATCCGACTGTTCGTTTCTGAGTTATGCTGTTCACAGACACGCACGCACCCACACACACACACACACACACACAGACACACAGACACACACACGGACATGTTTCCAAAAATGCTTTTTTTGGATTCAGGGGCTCTCAAAACATGTATTTCCGGTGAAATCTCGGTATCGAATTTTTGGGTGGAATACAATACTTCCCCTACTTTCTATACGTAGTAGAGAAAGTAAAAATCAAACTATCTTCCAGAGTTACAAACTGAAGGTGATCTCCGCAATGAACGCGGAAAAACAATCACCATCTCTTCTCCACTTACCTGAAAAGTCACACCACCTGAAAGTGTCCTTCAAAATTAAACCGGAAAAATAACCCTCCTCGCCACCTGAAATCTAGATAATTATCTCCGATAACAAGCGATTCCCTCCCGGGTCAGTTTTATACATCAGTTGCGTCTCCAGATTTTTACTTTCTCTACTACGTATGGTAAGTAGGGTACCGAGATTTCACCGGAAATACATGTTTTGAGACCCCCTGAATCCAAAAAAAGCATTTTTGGAAACATGTCCGTGTGTGTGTCTGTGTGTGTGTGTCTGTCTGTGAACAGTATAACTCAAAAACGAACAGTCGGATAAACACCAAACTTGGTATTTAGGTTCAATATCTTCCAAGGATGCGACACGAAGGTTTTCAAGAAAATCCCCCCACCCCAGAGTACCCTTTACATGGAAGATTTTTCGAAAATTTTAATTTTCTCAAAAATGGCTCTAACGATGTTGATTAAAATATCATATGTTTAAGATATTTTTATAACAAATAAAATGTATATCTTGAATTTCCTGGGAATGTCTTCAAAAGTATTCTTTATTGTGAACGACTTTTGCATAACTGGTAAACCATAAGAGATAGACAAAAGTTTACTACACAAAAACTGTAGATCGCGTTAAAATACACAATTTATGTCATATACATTTTTTGTTGAGTGAACCATTTTCGAGATATTACTTGTTATTCCCTTAAATTTTTCAATACTTATTTTCTCAAATGGGAATTCATTATTCATTTTTTTGTCTTGGATATGCAAAGAGTTATAATCTGTGGCAAAGGGAATGGTGCTGCACCTAGCAACCAGCTATTAAGAGTTATGTATGTGCTTAAAGGCTACTGTTTTTCTATATTGCCCTTGTAAATATATTTTCCCCTTACATCTACAAGAAAATTAGCAATAAGATAGAGTCTGCAAATGTTTATCTCGATTAACATGAAGTAGATGGAGAATAAGCGTTTGTAAAAATAGTTTGTACAAGAGTAGAGAAAGCCATGTGAGTGTAACACATAAGATTTTTTGGTTATACGTTAGTTGCGTTCCTGGATTTCTTGGTTAATACATCAGTTGCGTCTCTAAAAGATTTGAATTGTTAGTCCTAGTGTTTTCAATTCCTGGCACAAACAACATTTTCCTTCCCATTTTGCAGACTTAGAACTGTCTGTAACATTTAAAATTTTAACCCCACAAATGGATGAAGTTGTGCTATGTTTTGTTAGATTACATTGTGTTATGCATTAAATATAAGAATTGAACACGAGTGAACAAAAAATAAACAAATAATAACAAAGAATTTTTATGGTTGAAACATTACAGGTAAGTTAAAAACGTTGTTTGTAGCTTTTCAGCATAAAATATTGGCAGTGTCATGGGGTGCCATCATTAAAATTCTGGCCTAAAATTTAATAACATTTGTCTTGGTTGTCTCGTTTGTCTTGGTTGGCTTTGTTTTATTAATGTTTCATTACAGATCATCAAAGACACCGAGTCACTGGTTTTAAGTTCAGCATGCAGTAATTTAGTAAGCCTCTCGCTTAAATTTCCAATAGCTTTCCTTTTAGGCTTATTACATACTTTTTGTCTGTTTATTAACACTTGGTCTGGTTTGTTGTTGTTTATGTTCTTGATTGTTTTTAACCACTTCATTTTTCACGTTTAACTTTATGAAACACAAGATTCCATGCACCACGACCAACGCGAGCTATTGTTCTGCTGATCCTTGTGATGTATGAATTTGTAACCATCGGTCATAAATAAAGGCTTCCCCTTCTCATTTGTCATCGATTCCATGGCTCGTGCACAACTGAGAATGAGAACTATTACGTATGTCCAGTTTGACCCTTTGCTGTATATTGAAGAAGTTATGTTAGACTACGTGTGGTACAATGTTTTCGGTAGCCTTCGCCCCAAGTTTAAAAATATTGACTTTGTAATTTGACTGTTTCTTTAAATATTATATATTTATGTTTGCCTCGGCTGCGTCAGTATTAATTTGTAGAGACATGAATTTCTTAACAGAGCGTAGTGCGGCTGAAGAATGTAGGCTTACGCAGATTATAATTTATACTTCATTCCTTTTATTAATTCTTGACACGGTATTAAGTAACACTTCACTGATGTAGAGAGCTGTGAGATTATTTATTAATTACTTGCACTTTTTAACACGTAAACTATTTTTGTCTCACACTGAATACGTATTAAAACTTCTCAGGACGCGTCTCGCGTCCGGTTAGGAACACTGTCTACAAGCAACTGAATTCTGAATTTGTACAATTTGCCCTATTTCAGTTTCTCATTCACTATTCCTACTCCAATAGAATACTTTTATTTAACTTAAACCCTTTTTCTGGTTGTTGATTGGCTATTTATAAATTGTCTCAAAAATTACATTATTGCTGCTCCAAGAATTCCCAGTAGCATTATTAAACTTTCTAATTCATTATTGTCCCAAGGTTATCTCATTGTTAGCAACTTTTAACCTATTATTCTCACAGCTCCTACATTATTAAGTTACGTAATACATTCAAATAACGTTATTGAATATGTACATAATATTATAAACATTAATACACTTACTGTAACATGCAGTTTATATATTATATTATATTATACATTTTGCTTTAAGGTGGACTGTTATTATATTTTATATTATATAATTTGACTGAAATCATTTAAGTGTTAAAAATACTGCCTCAATATGACGTGACAGAAAGCGTTCTAAACAGTACTTTGTTGTGTTTCGTCGCAGAACGCGTTCTATAGTTTGACTGTGTCCTATTGAAGAACCTAAACCTACCCAAGCTACCTAAGCAGGTAGCCGTGGACGCAACTGACGTATATATTTTAAAAACCCCAAACGTAACTGACGTACTGATTTTAAAGACCCCAGACGCAACTGACGTACTGATTTTAAAAACCCAGACGCAACTGACGTACTGATTTTAAAAACCCCAGACGCAACTGACGTACTGATTTTAAAAACCCAGACGCAACTGACGTACTGATTTTAAAAACCCCAGACGCAACTGTCGTACTGATTTTAAAAACCCCAGACGTAACTGACGTACTGATTTTAAAAACCCTAGATGCAACTGACGTACTGATTTTAAAAACCCCAGATGCAACTGAAGTACTGATTTTAAAAACCCCAGACGCAACTGACGTACTGATGTTTAGTAAACATGTTTACGTGGACGCAAATGACATAGCCTCATTATCTCTGTGTCCAATTGCTAATGTGCCCAACTACTATGCAATGATATCGTATTGCGCCGATGGCCAATTTCTCCCTTGGCCCTTTTTCCAAGAAAGTCATTAGAACCTTGAAATGCGCGAGGGGTTGCTAATTAGCTTCTTAATAGGTGCTGGTATTGCGCCGACGATCAAGACGTTCTCAGACTTCATCTTGCTTTTTATGCTGTGTTTACTAGTGAATATGAGTACCATGTACAGCAAACGGAACCGGGAGTTATTGAAAGTTTCAAATATTCGCAAAGTGCAGCTTACACTGGCCACTCAGTGTAAGCTGCACGAACATTTCTTCTCTGAGGTATATAATGACGTGAATTAAGAGTTGTTGGGGAACATAATCGCAATCCGAGCTAAACAACTGCTAGGAAATATATTTCCAACAGTTTACGTATATTTTGACAACTTAAATTAAACTTTCAGAAAAACTTTCAGAATGCTACAAAGTTAACATTCCCGTTTTTACTTCCTCTACATGGTAGGTAAGAAGCTATTGTATTCCAACCAAATGTTCGTCTCAAAAGAGATGCTTCAAATCCTGCCTTAATAATACTCAAAATATTTGGCTAGAAATGATTTCAAATAAAGCTACATGGCTTTGCTATATTTATTTCTCTATGCTCTTGTTTATGCAAGAAAGTCAGCCTGCTTTCTCTACAACCTATGTAAGACGAAGTTTTACTGCACAAATCACGTTTCGACTTCCCTAAATCAATTAAGTTCTACATCTTCCCAAGATAGACACAAAGATTTTCACGAAATTCCATCCACCCAAAACTATATTTTACGTGGAAGAATTTTGGTTATTTTTCATTTTTTAAAAACGATATTAACGATTTTCATTAAAATACGGGGTATCATAGGTTTGTGAATATTACAAAACGGCATTTAACTGAGAAACAATTAGAGATAGGCAAAAAGATATTTCAGAAAAAGCGCAGAGCTACTAAATTGCATACCTTGTCCAAAATAGCTTGTTTTCTAGTGTCAATCGTTTAGGAAGCATTTGATGCCATAATACATTGATATTCTGTCAAGTTAACTACATTTATCAGAAATGCATTGAAAATTGGCAACTGTTTATTTTTTTACCTTAATGATCTCGTGACAAAAGCAGATAGAGAGAAAAGATGCCATGAGAATGAGCATGTAGAAATTATTAATGCTGCTAATCTTGAAATCATTTCCACCCAAATTTTTATCGTAGTGGACATATGGAAGTGGAAGAATTGCATTTTGTATGAATAGTAAATACTATTAAATTGTAATGGAAAAAGATATGTGAATGTACCGCATCATATTTCTTGTTTTTGATGAGATTATGCGGGTGGAAAAAAGAACCGCATACTTTTAAAGGATCCCTCTTCAGATATACTTACAGGTGGGAACTGTAAACTTACGACGCGAAATGTTTCTATAACCTTAGGGGAAAAAATATTTTGAACATTTTCTTGAGATTGCCTCTTTTACATAACGGATTTTTGCCTATTTCTTATGGCTTTAAGTTACATGAAATCCACATAGAGTAAAGATGGTTTTGTAGGCTATTCCTAGAAAATTCAGGATAAACATTTTATTTCCCATTCCAATATCTCAAACACTTGATGAGCCCTTTTTATGAAAAGCAAAGGGTAGGCTGCAGATAAAGTTAAAATGTCGCACTGACATGTTGCATCGTAAAGAGCATTTAAGTGCGGAAAAATTCTGAAATGCAATCTCTGAGAACATTGATTTTATGTTATATATTTGCATAACTCATTGATACAACAAATTGTTTTACACAAACCTGTGCCTAAAGAATAAGTATTAATTTTAACTAAAACAAATTGAATCTTTTACTGTTTTCCCCAATTTCCCCTTGCATGTACTTTTATACGTTGGTATGCATGCATGTACGTATATAACGCATAAAATTATTACCTTACACAAATCGGTACCGCCGATTGCGTCCTGCGTCAGTTTTATAAGTCAGTTGCGTCTCTGGGTTTTGGGGGGTCGTAAATCAGTTGCGTTCCTTGCTTTTTTTCATTTTTAACATATAACTTTATGAAACACTTACAAGATTTAATGCAGCACGCCAAACGCGAAATATTTTTCTACAAATCTTTGTGATGTCTAAATTTGTAACCATCGATCACAAAAAAAGGGTTCCCCTTCTCACTTGTCATCGACTCCATGCTCGTGCACAACTGAGAATGAGAACTATTGCATACACTACGTGATCAAAAGTATCCTGACCCCTGGGTGAAAATGACGTACAAGTTCGTGGCTCCCTCCTTCGGTAATGCTGGAAGTCAATATGGTGTTGGCCCACGCTTAGCCTTGATGGCAGCGTTCACTCTCGCAGGCATACCTTCAATCAAGTGCTAGGTTTCTTGGAGAATGGCAGCCCATTCTTCACGGAGAGCGGAACTGAGGAGAAGTATCGATGTAGGTCGGTGAGGCCTGGTACGAAGTCGGGTTTCCAAAACATTCCAAAGCTGTTCTATAGGATTCAATTCAGGACTCTGTGCAGGCCAGTTCAATACAGGGACATTATTGTCGTGTAGCCACTCCGCTAGAGTCCGTGAAGTATGAGCAGGTGCTCGATCGTGTTGAAAGATGCAATCGCCATCCCCGAATTGCTCTTCAACAGTGAGAAGCAAGAAGGTGCTTAAAATATCAATGTAGGTCTGCGCTGTAATCGTACCACGCAAAACAACAAGAGGTGCAAGCCCCCTCCAGGAAAAACACACCACCACCACCTCCGAATTTCACCTCATGCCTAACTGTCGTAGTACTTGGAGTGGATCCTGATGGAGTTTGGAATTCCTGTGTGTGTGTCTGGATAGATATCTGCCTATTACTCTTTACGACCCTCTTCAAATGTCGGCGGTCTCTGTCAGTCAACAGACGAGGTCGGCCTGCACGCATTTGTACTGTGCATGTCCCTTCACGTTTCCACTTCACTATCACATCAGAAACAGTGGACCTAGGGATGTTTAGAAGTGTGGAAATATCGCGTACAGACTTCTGACACAAGTGACACCCAATCACCTGACCACGTTTAAAGTCCGTGAGTTCCACGGAGCGTCCCATTCTGCTGTTTCACGATGTGTAATGGCTACTGAGTACCAGGCAGTAGGTGGCAGCACAATGCACCTAAGATGAAAAGCGTATGTTTGTGGGGTGTCCGGATACTTTTGATCACATGGTGTATGTTCAGTTTGACCTTTATACTGTATACGACGTAACAGAAAGCGTTCTAAATAGTGCTCTGGTCGCAGAACGCGCTCTACAGTGTTTGAGTGTGTCTTATCTAATAACCTAAACCTACCCAAGCTACCTAAGCAAGTAGCTGTGGACGTAACTGATGTATATATTTTGAAAACCCCAGACGTAACTGACGTACTGAGTTTTCGTAGACATGTTTACGTGGACGCAACTGACATAGTCCCACACAAATATATAGCTATACTAATTTTTTGTGAAGATTTGCTTAAACCTTACCTTTCTTCTTTGTACCTGTGGTCTTGGTTGTCTAAGCGGGTAATTTTTCCTTAAACCGCATTGACTGACAGCTCCTTCCTAATGACCCTCATTAGCGAGTCGCTAATGGAAAGTGGCAATCGGCGCAATACGAATACATCGGAACACCTTAATTCAAAAACGGAAAGTCGGATAAATACCAAACTTGGTATTTAGGTTCAATATCTTCCAAAGATGCAACACGAATATTTTCATCAAAATTCCTCCACCCCAAACTACCCTTTACATGGATTTTTGCTTGCATCTCGTAAATTCGCAATCTCAGCATATATTCTGATAGGCAACTCAAATAATTGGACGGTTTTTGTAGCGCAGAGTGTCTCGGCTTTAATGGTACAGGTTAAACTTTTTAATAAACAACTGAAGTAAGCTTTAAAGATATTTTAAAATATTTTAGTTGTTTCTTTTATTGATAAATAAACAACTTTTTTCATTTATCAGGTTTTGTCTCAGGACTTGATGAAATTCTGGGCAAGAACGGAGAAAATCTTTCACACTACGGCCAATATTGTAAAGATAGACTCCCCTTCGTATCCTTCCAGTTCGGAACGTGTAAATTCTGTTATCGGTGGTCACTTCCATCTCGCGTGCAAAGAACGTACAAAATGTAATATTGAAAAGCAGTTCTGCACCGCCGCAGTACATCAGCCTGTTTACGAAGCCGTAAACGCATTTCGTCCGAAGTTCAATTCCGCACCTCCCCTTTGAGACAAAGGGCTCGCTAAATTAATAACGATATTCTTCGTTTAAACCCACTGGCAGTAAAGAGCGAATAAATCTGAAGACCTCTTATATCCCAAGGCTGCTAATAATAATAATGTCTTTGCTTCCCTTTATATGTAACTATATAGTGTACTGAAAGCTGTCTTTTAAAGAATTTTCTATCCATAGGGGAACAAATACTAGCATTTCTTCTTTATTCTGCAATCTTGAAAATATAAACTAATGTATATTTTACATGAAACTTAAACAACTAAAAATAATGTGTGTGTTATGCTATTTTCCTACAATTGACAACTACACATAATATGCATTTTTTCATTAATTAGTAATTAGCCATATAACACTAGGAAACACAGTAAGTTTGTGGATTAAGCCTCTCTACTACCCTCCCTCATACATTAGCATAGACATGTTTAATACAAAGATTTGACTACAATTCTGCTGGATTCACAGATTTTGGTCACCGGAGCAGATAAATGTAATGGCTGAGAGCGAGTCACCAAGCCAGAAACGTAAAGTGCGTCAGTTAAATCAGCTTCATTCATAACTCAGTTAACGCTGCATGTTACATGAGTACCTCTACTCCTCCCATTGTTTTGCATGTTTTCATTTAGACACAAGAGTCCATGGAATGTGGCTTTGGTTCAGTCAAATTCTATCAAGACCTATCCATCAACTCTTTTGGGACATGTACGAGGCAATAACGTGAAATCTGGACTAGCATAAAGCGTAAGCCAACAACTTTCATTAATGCAAAACTTAACATTTTAAAAGTATCGAAAAAGTACCGCAGGTTTATCTCAAATTATTAGACGTACTTCGATACCTCCGATTATCGAGATATCGAGGTCCCATCCATAAAACTAATATTTTTAGTTAAAGTACTGTTTCTAGTTTCAGCCTAGTAATTTACAGCACTATACATCGTCGATGTTAGGTAAGCCCTTCTGGTACAGTACGCGATTTACAGTTGATTAGACAAATTAAAGTGGAAGCTCAGCGTCTCCTCACATCAGACAGGTTTCGCATACTATCTATTGCTGTATAGCTCGATCGAGCTTGCATTACATTACGCTTCTTCTACATTTTCATTACCCCAGTTTAGTGAGCAGACGTCCTGCGCCTGTACTGTGTGTTTGACCCGCATTCAGGAGATAATGTGCTCTAAAAGTACATTTCATCACAGTCTAGTTTCCAATCACGCAGCGCTGAGCTTTTAAAATAAAACTCGAGTGTTGGGCATTCCAATTTTGTAGAGAGATCCCAGAAACTAAATCGTTTGCTAAAATGGTATGTAGTTAATTTCCCTACCGCGTACGTTGCAGGTGGAGAAAGTATTGCAATCACCCACAAATTCGAGACAGAGATTTCACCGGAAATACATTTTTAAGGCCCTCGCGCGCGCGCGCGCGTGTGTGTGTGTGTCTATGAACAGCATAACTCAAAAAGGAAAAGTCGGATAAATACAAACTTGATGCGACACGAAAATCTTCAATAAAGTCCCACCAACCCAAATTACTCCTTAAATGGAACATTTTTAGATATTTTTTATTTTCTTAAAAATGGCTCTAACATTTTTAATTAAATATCATTTATTAAAGATATTTACATGACAAATAAAATGCATAACTTGAATTTCCTGGGAATATCCTGGCCAGTCCTCTTAATTCAGAAAGAATTTTGCATAATTTTATTATAACTGCTAAACATTAAGCGTTAGACGAAAACATACTGCACAAAAAAATTATATCTCTCTAAAACGCACAACTTACTTCGAATATATGTTTGTGTCATATGCCATTTCCGAGATATCCGTTATTAATTGTTTGAAATCTTGTCATTCTTTTCAAGTCCTGTCGATTTTCAGTTGTTTCTCGCGATTGCATGGAAAGAGTATAGGATTTTAAGCGTTCAGTTCTTAAGCATTTGACTATCGCTGTTTCTCTTTGTATCTTTAACGAAATGTGTAATGCAGCTATTTCTGCTAAGGTTTAACTCAATTATAATGAAGTAGATAATAAATCAGCTGTCGTATGAATAGTTTACATACCGACTAATAAACGATACAGGGTAGAGAAAGTCATGTGAATGTAAGACATCACGTTTTTCATTTATAGGATACGAAACATGCTTAGCTATCGATTAAGAGTAATTTTTCTAGCATATATTATATAGTAATTGTTATTGTTATCGACATTAGTTTTAACGTACACGTTCTTACCTTCTCTACCACATGTTAAGAAAAGGATTCCATATTTTGAGAGGTTGTATTTTGGATAAAAAAAGAAAAAATGCTCAGTAAATATGGGCTCTAAAATGCATACGTTAAGAGCTATGAGCACTTGTTCATCTTCGCTACTGTGAAACATCTCTTCTACTGCAAGCTCTTTGCTATTGCGTATGGCCAACAGAATGCAGTAAACAAATGAGGACACTTTACTGTGTTACAGCATGGTTTCTAATGTAATCAGCTTGTATACAACCTGATTACAACCAATCAGATTACATACAACCTGCACTTGTGAACCATCACTAAAGGAGGTGCTCAGTTCGTAGTAAGGCATGCTTCTGTCCGTCGTCTTAGAAAATTACGCACTCTCTGAAAAACTCCAGTTTGGCCACGGATGCTCTGGCAGGTATTGATGACGTCTTCCTGTAGGTTTGTACATCATTAATGGGAGTTGCATACACCAAAGATTTCAAGATACAACTACAATTTAAAAGCATTTCACAAACTTATCAATTGATTCTATTAGAACTAATAAAAACATGCGTTGCACTTACCCAGAACTGTGAATACGGTTTACAGTAACAACACTAACACATGTTTACTGCATGCTGTATCCATGGATAACAATAGAGTAATGTGTCCTCATTTATTTTTTGCCTGCTGTAGTCGTACGTAATAGCAAAGATCTTGCAGTAGAAGAGATATTTCACAATAACAAAGATGAACAGGTACCCATAGGTCTTAAGATATGCATTTAGAATCCATGTTTGCTGGACCTATTTTTTCTTTCTTTGGTCCACACTGTAACGGTACTCCGTTACAATTATGTCTCCCGTGCAGTCAAAGTTTTTAATCTGCCTCACAGAGTAGAGGAAGCCATGGTTAGGTTGGTATCGTGTGCCTTCTAGTACTTTCTATATGTGAGGGGCAGGCAAGAGAGAGGGGAAATGACCTACGTGACTTCCGACAGGCAGGTGTAGAGAGGAGAGGAAGAACAGGCTCTCATGTTAGTAGTTGTTATGTGGCAGGCCACCATGTACACAGTTAAGAAAGTGTAGTTCAACTTATTAATACCATAGAATGCGGCAGTAAATCTATGGGACCGGTGTGCTATGCTTAAATAATGAATAAAGCTCCAACATCAGTCCCAAATAAGCATAATTCTTGTGTTGTGACATTGCTTCAAACCGTTTCAAGGATTGCTGAATATTGGTGCAGAGAACATCATGGCGAAGATAAAGACTTGGAGAAACGTGAACGGCGCAGGAGAAGCACTTAAGGTTACGGAAACATGTAGGGACACGTTTAATTATGAAAATTCAGCAGTCTTGGAACCAATCGTTTAAATGAGACGACTCCAACCGTTTCAGAAATTCTACAAGAATGGCAGTCACGGATATTTATTATATTGGGTGAGATATGCCTATATTTTTAATTTATTCATAACATATTCATTTTGCCATTATATCTAGAAGTCTCGCCAGATATAGGTATATGAAATTGTGGGATTTAATAATTCAGTATTTTAATAAATGAGCAAATAGCCATCTTCAAATGTCGAGGTGTGCATGGTTCATTGTAAAGTATGGAAAGTTTTAATCATTTGGGTATGATTATTTATCTTGGCTTAAAGCTAAACTGCGTATTTTAAATTAAAATTCTTTTTGAACACGCAATGTTTATATTCATTCATGCATTATCTGTTTACCCTCCTCTTATGTAGGACTTACACCCCCCAGGACTTACAAGCGGGTTCCTGGGGTCAGAGGCCCGTCGAAGAGCAGACACTCATGGATCAGACAGAGCATCCAGGATGGGTGATCAGCCCGATGCCTGGTATGGAATGAAGGAAGGAGATGAAACGAAATGGATGAAAGGAAAGGTGATGATGGAGCAGTTGGTGGAATGAATGACGGGTGAAACCGGAGAACCCGCCGCTTCGTCCACCACAAATCCCACATGCAGGTCCCTAGGATTGAACCCGGGCCTCCTCGATGGGAGGCGAGCGGTCTAACCACTCGGCCACGGCGCCGCCCGCAATGTTTATATAATTATGCTAAATTTTGTCAAGCATAAAAACCAAAAGAAATGCGAGTGAAATGTTATGCAAGAATAATCACAGTTAATTTGAAAGTGATGGTTTAGCTAGAGTGGATCTAGCATTTACAAGTATTCATGAAAATTAATTAAATACTTCATAAAAAGCTGAAGGAAGATAGTGCTTTAATAGTATTCGCATCTTGTAATAATTATTCATTAACCAAGTTATATTGTGTACATAAAGCTGCAGCTCATCACATTACTATGTATGTAAACTTGCAGTCTTATATATATCGCATGAGACTTCACATACTGCGGATTGGTAACTAGGCAACCCTGCATTTCATAGACGATGCGAAATGTAGGCGGTGAAACCGCATTCAAACTGCTGATTAGAGCAACGGTGGTGCTCGTTGTTAGTGTGCTCTTGTAGCGCAATGGTTAACATGCTGGAGAGTCATAGTGAAGGTCAGAAGTTCATATCACGCCTGCGAATAAATGAGTGTTTTATTCATTTATGTTCATGTTTCGAGAGCATTCTAGCAAATCATGATTTCTTTTCGAATGCACTAGGAAGTGGAACTGCATATTCTAACAAGTGTCAATTTGTGTTTTAATGAAATTTACATAATTAAACTAATTAAGTGAAATAATACTTCCATGACAAATTATCAGTTCCCGTTGAATTTACTACACATAAAAAGTACTTCAAGTGGTAGTATTTGAACCTGGGACCTTCACCACTAAAGCCCAAAGCGCACACTGTTGCGCTACGAGTGCAAGTCACTTCACGCATAGTGGTGCAAAATAGTCTTTCGGCCGAAATTGATAGACCCAATGCAGTGGATAGTGTTTACGGAATAGCCTGTACAACGCCGGGACTGCGTAACTTCTCAATCCGCAGGCTCAGAAGGCTCACCCGATATATATGGGAGGGCTGGAGGGCACAGAAAATGACTGACGATTCTGGCAAGAGAATCTGCCCATTCTGTGATTTGGATAAGACTGCGTACATATTTTGGCGGAATGTGCACCGTAGGAGAACCAGCGAACAATTAAACCCAAAAGAAAATTCTTAAGTCCGTCAAGAAAGAGATCGGCATGTTGGGGGTTACTGGCTGACAAGAGAAACTGGCAAAACATTGGCAATTTCTTGGCTAAAGTGCGCGAAGCTAGGTCAAATTTGTACAGTTAGTCAAAGGTAATTTATCTCTATTTTCCTTTTTCTTGTTTTGTTTTGTTTCTTTTTTCTGTTTATTTTGCCACCATACCTTGTATCTTAAATATGCATGTACGGTCAATGACCCATGCACTAAATTCTTGTGTAATAACTTCAGTAATTTGAAACCAATAAAGATGCCTGTTGCTGATATGTTGCTGTCTGGAACCATTAAATCACCCACTCATAAATCCAGCGTCTCTTAATTCCTGATGTTAGATATAAATGTTAAAATTATTAAAAGTAACCACTACCTCAGGTTAGGAAAGTGACAGTCAGTGCACATTAATATTAAAGTTTCTACATAATGTCAGGCTCTACAGATATCACAGGGGCAGTAGGTTACAACTGCCACCTCTGAAAATATAGAATACTTTTTTAAACAGCTGGTATATTAGGTAGAGGAAGTATTGCATTACACACAATTCAATAGCAAGCGCTTTGCAAGAAAAAGCGTTCTTGGTGTTATTTTCTCAAAGGTAGCTCCAATCATTTTGATTACAATACCGTATGCTTAAGATATTTTCATGAAAAAAGTATATGTTGACTTTTCTGTGAATAGCCTGTGAACTCCACTTCATTTGAAAGAAATTTTGTATAAAAGGTAAACCATAAGAGATAAAGAAAACGTTACTACACAAAAACTGGTGACATCTTTAAAATACACATTTTTTAAATAACTCTTTTGTACAATCACTCATTTACGAAATATCCGTTGCTTTTGGTTTGAATATTCCAATATTTTGTGCCTTTTTAAAGTTCTGTGTCTATTCAGTTGTTTCTCGCGATGTTTTGGAAAGAAGATAGTATTCATAGCGACGCGTTTTAAACGTCTATCGATTCGGTTTACTCTATCCCCTTCTACCGACAACGAAATTTCTAATGAAACTGCAAGGATTTATCTCAATTAAAGCATAAGCTTTCGTAAGAATGGTTTTTAGGATTATATAAAAATAAACGATAGTGAGTAGAGTTAGTCATGTAAATGTGGCACATCAAATAATGTTAATTTCTCTACCGCTCACCTACGGCAGACAGAAGTATTGCATTCCACTAAAAATTCGAAATCAAGGTTTCGTGAAATAAAACTGTGGAATAAGAAGGTATTTATCTGCATTTTTCTATCGGTCTGTCAGTCTCTGAAGGGCATGTCTTCATTCTCGTTAGATTTTAAAGTGTTTTATGTATGTCGGAAACTATAAAATATAAGAAATTTACTACAGAAAAATCAGAACTCGTTAACACATTCAGTTTGTTTTAAAAACAAATCCCGTGACTTTAGCCGTTTAACAAACCATTCCTGTTGCTGGTTTGAGTTTCTCAGTAGTTTCAACACTATACTTCTGAAAAAATCTGATGTGCTACACTCACATGACTTTCTCTACTCTTGTACAAACTATTTTTACAAACCCATATTCTCCATATGCTTCATGTTAATCGAGATAAACATTTGCAGACTCTTATCTTATTGCTAATTTTCTTGTAGATGTAAGGGGAAAATATATTTACAAGGGCAATATAGAAATACAGTAGCCTTTAAGCATATACATATCTGTTAATAGCTGGTTGCTAGGTGCAGCACCATTCCCTTTGCCACAGATTAATACTCTTTGCATACCCAAGACAAAAAATGAATAACGAATTCCCATTTGAGAAAATAAGTATTGAAAAATTTAAGGGAATAACAAGCAATATCTCGAAAATGGTTCACTCAACAAAAAAATGTATATGACATAAATTGTGTATTTTAACGCGATCTACATTTTCTGTGTAGTAAAATTTTGTCTATCTCTTTTGCAGTTATGCAAAAGTCGTTCACAATGAAGAATACTTTTGGAGACATTACCAGAAAATTCAAGATATACATTTCATTTGCCATGAAAATATCTTAAAGTATGATATTTTAATCAAAATCGTTAGAGCCGTTTTTGAGAAAATTAAAATTTTCGAAAAATCTTCCATGTAAAGGGTAATCTGGGGTGGGGGGATTTTCTTGAAAACCTTCGTGTCGCATCTCTGGATGATACTGAACCTAAATACCAAGCTTGGTGTTTATCCGACTGTTCGTTTCTGAGTTATGCTGTTCACAGACACACACAAGACATGTTTCCAAAAATGATTTTCTTTATTCAGGGGTCCTCAAAACATGTATTTCTGGTGAAATCTCGGAATCGAATTTTTGGGTGGAATACAATACTTCCCCTACTTACTGTACGTAGTAGAGAAAGTAAAAATATGTCGTGCTTTTGTCTCTCGAGAGGTCAATTTTTAAGGCGACTGTTCCTGCGATCCAGTAGTCAGCCTTGTGCCTTTTCAATGCATGGGTTTAACCCGACCAAGGAGTGCAGTCCTGTATCGGAGAGCGTCAACTGCCTGTCCCCCCCCCTCTGTACGGGAAAAGGTGAACAATTAGCACGTTCAGTACATTTTTAATAGTCATTTTCTGATCTTTCTTCTCATCATTAGAAGCCGAAATAACATCACAAATAACAGTTGTAGCTTGCTCGTGATTAACTATTTCCTTTACGTTCCATAATTATCACTGTGAACATTACGTGATGCGTTAAAGAATAAATCAGACTTGGCAGCATTTCCTGACGTATGCATGTGGTTGTATTGCGTCATCACGTTAGTTAACCGAATTTCCGTTTCCAGTGCTGGACTGCACTCGCCTTGGTCTCGGGTAATACCGGATTCCCGGTTAGAGAGGGAGAATGTTTAATTAGAATCTTTCCCTCAATTCCACAGAGTCTGGAACTAAGCATGCAGGAATGATGTGAGTGTATTTCATGTTAGAAATTATTAAAAACCAACGTTAAAGAAGAACTTAGTTGTTTCTCAAATCAAAGCCCCCGATTTGACAATAGAAGTAAATGGGCTATAATAATGAAACCATTAAAAGAACAAATCTGATGTGTTACAATCACTGACTTTCTTTACTCTTGTACAAACTATTTTTACAAACACTTATTCTCCATATGCTTCATGTTAATCGATATATCGAAATGTTAATCTTATTGCTAATTTTCTTGTAGATGCAAGGGGAATTGGTAGGTTTTAAGCGATAGTCAAATATTATAAGGGCTGGTGTTATGTGGAGTATTCCCTTCTCTTTGCATTATCAGGACAAACAAATTAATAACAAATTCCCATTTGAGAAAAAGTATAAGTATTAGAAAATTTAAGGGAATAACAAGCAATATCTCGAAAATGATTCACAAAAAAAATGTAAATGACATAAATTGTTTGTTTTAACGTGATCTACATTTTTTGTGTAGTAAAATTTTGTCTATCTCTTATGGTTTACCAGTTATGCATAAGTCGTTCACAATGAAGAATACTTTTGGTGACATTCCCGGAAAATTCCAGATATACAATTCATTTGCCATAAAAATGTCTTAAACTTATGGTATTTTATTCAAAATAGTTACAGCCTTTTTGAGAAACTTAAAATTTTCGAAAACTGTTTCATGTAAAGGGTAATCTGAGGTGAGTGGACTTTTTTGAAAACCTTCGTGCCGCATCTCTGGAAGATACTGAACCTAAATACCAATTTTGGTGTTTATCCGACTGTTCGTTTCTGAGTTATGCTGTTCACAGACAGAGAGACAGACAGACACACACACACACACATACACACACGGACATGTTTCCAAAATGCTTTATATGCATTCCGTCCACCTCAAAACATGTATTTCCGGTGAAATATCGGTATGAATTTTTGGGTGGAATGCAATACTTCCCCTACTTACTATATGCAGTAGAGAAAGTAATAAAGTCCAGGGATAGCTAACAACTTTTCAAACATTTACTTTCGTCATAGCTTTCTTTATGTCCCCGTGTCCATTTCACCTCGTTCACTCGGGTGTGCTCCAGCATGGTATTGCATTTGGCCCATATATTCTTTACGTTCTATATTTAAGGTCTTGGCAAATAAAAGCTTGTCCGACGCTTATCTTTGAAACGTAACTGCAACCCTTAATTAGAATTCAAGCCAAGAAATGCGTTTACTCAAAACACTATCAGTAAACCATAAACCACCACAGAAATTGTATTTCAGGAAGCGACAAAGAAAAAGCAAGTTACTAGTTAAATATAAGGAGTCCTTACTTAAAGATACTGAACAAATCCTCATTGTACCGATGTGGACTTGATTGCTGATCTTGTAACGGCTGTGGGGTTGCGGCGCATGAGTAGACTAGTGATTGTAATAGCTGTGCGACATGTCGTGTACTACACTTTTGTCCCGGTACTCTTTTTTTCAAGGCTCATTACCACAGTTTTGCAGAAATTATAGCTGACACGGTAAACTGTTTTAGATCAAGTGTTACGGTTCAGGACAACGAGAGTGGGCATTAAACGAGAAAGATAAAATAAACTTTTTCACTATTTACCTTTTTACTCTCTCTACTACGTATAGTAAGTAGGGGAAGTATTGTATTCCACCCAAAAATTCGATACCGAGATTTCACTGGAAATACATGTTTTGAGACCCCCTTAATCCAAAAAAAAACATTCTTGGAAACAAGTCAGTGTGTGTGTCTGTGAACATCATAACTCAGAAACGAACAGTCGGGTAAACACCAAACTTGGAATTTAGGTTCAGTATCTTCCAGAGATGCGACACGAAGGTTTTCAAGAAAATCCCCCAACCCCAGATTACCCTTTACATGGAACATTTTTCAAAAATTTTAATTTTCTCAAAAACGGCTTTGACGATTTTGATTAAAATATCATATGTTTAAGATATTTTCATGACAAATGAAATATATATCTCGAATTTTATGGGAATATTTCCAAAAGTATTCTTCGTTGTGAACGACTTTTTCATAGACAAAATTTTACTACACAAAAAATGTAGATCGCGTTAAAATACACAATTTATGTCATACACATTTGTTGAGCGAACCACTTTCGAGATATTGCTGTTATTCCCTTAAATTTTCCAATACTTATGCTTTTTCTCAACTGGGAATTCGTTGTTCATTTTTTTGTCCTGGTAATGCAAAGAGAATGGAATACTCCACATAGCAACCAGCTCTTAAAATATTTGACTATCGCTTAAAGCCTAACAATTCCCCTTGCATCTACAAGAAAATTAGCAATAAGATTAACATCTCGATATCTCGATTAACATGAAGTATATGGAGAATAAGCGTTTGTAAAAATAGATTGTACAAGACTAGAGAAAGTCATGTGAGTGTAACACATCAGATTTTTTTGACCTGGTAACTCAAAGAGAATGGAATACTCCACATAGCAACCAGCTCATAAAATATTTGACTATCACTTAAAGCCTACCAATTCCCCTTGCATCTACAAGAAAATTAGCAATAAGGTTAACATCTCGATTAACATGAAGCATATGGAGAAGAAGCGTTTGTAAAAATAGTTTTTGCAAGAGTAGAGAAAGTCATGCGAGTGTAACACATCAGATTTTTTTATCTTTAAACAATATTTGTGTGAAAATTTTATGAAGCAATCCCAATAAAATTATTTAAATAATTCTTAATTGTTTTATAAGAAAATATAACAATATGCATGGTGGTTGTACACAAACATGTAGCCTTTGCTTTCTTTTACCAGGAGGTTATCAAGTACATTATTGTTTCTCGGCCAGTTTTACTTTTTATAATTATCATGTATACAAATACCTTTGACAGTACTTTACTGTACGTTCCCTTGCACGTCCTTTTTAATACGTATACTACGTATTTTACCTTTGTAAGTTATGGCATCCTTTTTATTTTACAGACATTTTATCCCACTCTTTTTACCTACCGTTGATTCTCCATAGTAACGGAGATATTAACGTTTCTATGTTATTGTTTTCAAGCATATTTTTAATTACATTTCATAATACTTATTGCTAATGTAACCATTTAGCAGGGTCAATTTAATAAACAATCGCATAAATATCTCTCAGCTATTGTAAATTATATACATAAAGTAAAATATTAGTGTATTTGTGTACCTTCAGAAACTAAGATTATTTACATAGTTCATGCTACTTTTGTTCTTCATGAATTATACAGAATTTAAGTAAATCTTATACAATTAAACATTATAAACTATCAATATTACGCGGTATGATTCCCGCCACATTATTAAGGATTGAATGCACGTAGTAAAAATTAAGATATAATGCAGCACTGCTTTCTGAAGTAGTATTTATGTTTACTTCATGTGAAGCCATCTTGTGACGTCATTCATTTGTTCGGTTTGTAGCTCCATCTGGTGTTAGCAATTTGCAGCAGTGTTAGTGTTCGTTTGAATGCGACTGTTATTTGATTAATTTTGGTTTACTGTCCTCCGGCTAGCTATTATTTCTCGGTCGAACATATCTCTTGATCAGGGTTGTGTAAACGGAAAGGAATCTTTTATCCAAAAAGAACACTGATGAAGAAATTTGTTTTATACATTTATTGTCGAACACGTTAACTATCACATTTATACATTGATCTTAACACTCGCCAAACTGAAACTGTTATAATAACTTCTTACTGATCACTTTTAATCCACGTACTTCAACTTTTTGTATAATTAACCTTACAACACTTTAGATTATTCATAATTCTGCTGCGCGTAACTTGTGAATCGATACCCGACGTTTGCCGTACAAATACTTTCGACGAACTGACTGACTGAAGACGACGTGTAGTGTACACAGATTTTTGATGAACTGGCAGACTTTACCTCTAACCTACTGCTTTTATACCCCTTCATCCAGATACGCCTAAAGATTATAACTGAACTGCTATTGGCTAATAAAACGCGCCAACATTAGCGTCTATTTTAATATCCAATGAAAATTATGAATACATATGCTTTAGGGAGAAAATATTCCAGAAGTTTCTACCGAAAAACGCGCCAACATTACGTAACTTCCTCGTTTCCAATAATGATAAACAGCTCACCCCCTCGCTGCATTATTGCGCTATTATTGACAGTTTCAGTAAGGTCGTATAAACTTATTTCCCAATAATAATTACAATTAATAAACCTCTGAAATCAATGTCACATAAAAATGCATATTCATATTACAATCATTATTTACATTTAAGTAATTTGTGATACAAATTACTGCATCATTTCTTAAATTAATGTGTGCATGGGTATGGAACAAAGCTCTGTATTCAGCTTTGTACTTAAAGGGATGCGTTCCCGAACAAAATATTATTAGACCGTTTGACGTCTAAGACCCAAACGTCATCACCGGTGATCATGTCGTCCTCCGTGAACTAGGAGTACCATGCCAGCTTCTAGTTCCCGTGGTAGAAAGAGGATTAGGTACATGATGAACTGTATATTTTTCTCTTTCAGCTAGAATTGCTCATGCAGGACCACCTACATTTAACAGAATTAAACTGTAATCTTAAAATATAAAAAACGTTTGGCATCTTACACTAAAATGTAGAAAAGTAAGCTAAATATTTATAATATTTTCATCTCAAATAAACAGATTTATTGAATGAATACATAATTTTACGGGTGCAAACGCGACGGCGGTCAATGGGTTTTTTTCGGGCGTAAAAATCCTTAGCATGGCTGCCATCGAAAGGGTAGTAAAGTCGGTTGTCCCGTGTCCTAGATTTATGGCACGTAAAAGAACCTCAATCCTGATAGAGCTTTCTAGTCTTTCACGCCCAATATATAATGGAATGTTAATAATCGTAGCAGTTAAAGAGCGTCTATAAATAAAAAATTCAATTTTTTAAAAGGGGTGATCGTGTAATCGAAACAGAATGAAATACTACAGGAGGTCGTTACGCATGTAAAGCCTACAGTCTACTATGTTTTTCTTAAGAACTCTGAGCCTAGGTTTAACTCATTTTTGAAACTTTTTATGAACTTTAAAAGTTCTACAGTCACTATTTATCTGCACCTGCACCGCCGGTGAGTGAGACGAGGTATCCTCACCCCCTAAAATATCTCGCTGCAGTTCCGGAGATGAGCGCGAACACTCCCTTTCAGTTCATTGTCTGAAGGATGATACAATTGAGTGCACCCTTCAAGGGAACCAGATGTCAGATCCCGTTGTGAAGTAAAAAAATGCATCCCTCCCACTTCATTCGCGACTGAAGTATCTCGCCTCTGTGCAAATCCTGAAGTTCCGGGACTCTAAACGTTTATCAGTAAATTGTCGGGCTCACCAGGACCAAGCTCCTTAAGGATAACGTTCAAAGCTGATTTTTACATTCTCTACCTCGTACAGTAAGTAGAGGAAGTATTGTAATCCACCCGAAAATTCTATACCCAGATTTCACAAGTTTTGAGGCCTCCTGAATCCAAGTATGAGTATTTTTGAGAAAGGTGTGTGTGTCTGTGAACAGCAGAACTCAAAAATGAAAATCAGGATAAATACCATTAAGTTCAGTACATTCCAGAGATGCGATACAAAGATTTTCAATAAAATCCCCCACCTAAATCGACCCTTTACATGAAACATTTTTCAAATCTTTTTTATTTTATAAAAAATGGCTCTGACGGTTTTGATTAAAATACCATATATTAAAGATATTTACATGACAAATGAAATTTATATCTTGAATTTTCTGGGAAAAGCCGGAACTCATATTCTTTGGGAGGGAATTTTGCATAATCTTGTATAAATAGTAAACGTTAAGCGATACACGAAAACGTACTATACAAAAAGTATACTTAAAGATAAAACAAACAAATTATTTTAAATTATTTTTTGTGGCGCAGCAATTTACCAGATATCGGTTATTAATTTTCTAATTGTTCAATACTTTGTAATTCTTTTAAAGTCATTTCGATATTCTAAATTTTCTCGCTATTACATGGAAAGAGTTTGGATTTTAAGGCTAATATTATAACCTCCAGTTCTTAAACATTTGACTATCGCTGAATCCTTTGCATTTATAACGTAGTATAATGTAGTTATTTTTGCAAAGGTTAATCTCGATTAAACTAAAGTGAGGTTAGAGAGAGTAATGTGAACGTAACACGTGATTTTTCTTCTACCGTGTCAGATTTCACGTATTGTGATCTAGCAGTCTTCATTGTAGAGCATATTTTTTTGTTCAGTGAATGAACTGCTGGCTGACTTCCGTGTTTGATTCCGTGGTCTGGGATTACATCGCCCATCTTCTAAGCTTAATCATGTCAACCGTACTGTAATTATAAATAAATACTTTTGAGGTCAGTTAATTGGTCTAATTTATTTCGCTTCGAAAATTAAGTCAAATCTTTATATTAAACGAGAGTCCAATTCGTATGGCATTCTAAAATGGAATGAGTGCTCGCAAAAGTAGGCTAAGCAACAACACCCACACCAGGAAGGAAGAGGACGAGCAGCCTTGAGGACCCCTCCCTCATTTATCAATGGGCCTGATAACCATTCCTACGAAAGCTTATTTTTCCATCTACTTCATTTTAATCCAGAAAACCCTTTCCAGAAACACTACATCGTTAATTACGTTATAGATCAAAGGGATTAGTGAAAGTCAAAATGCTAAAGTACCGGACTCTATATATTTCTCTTAAAATTTCAAACTGTTTCCATGACATCGCGAGAAACAAAGCATGTCGACAGGACTTTAAGGTAATGACAAAGTACTGAACAATTCGAAATATTAATAATGGATATTTGTAAAATAGCTGTCGCCACAAAAAGTAATTTAAAATAATTTGCGCTTTTTAAAGAAAAATACTTTTTTGTGTAGTGTGTTTTCGTCTATCGCTTAACGTTTACCAGTATACATGATTATACAAAATTCCTTCCAGATGAAGAGTATTACGTGCTATTTACCGAAAACTAAAGATATACATTTTGTTTATCATGTAAATATCATTCATATTTGGTATTTTCATCAAAATCGTTTAAGGCACTTTTGAGAAAACTAAATTTAGAAAAATGTTCCGTGTTAAGGATAGTTGGGTGTGGGGGGGGAATTTTCTTGAAAATCTTCTTGCCCCATCTTTGGAAATTACTGAAATTAAGTACCAAGTTTGGTATTTATCCTACTTTTCGTTTTAGCTATGCTGTTCAGACACACACACGCACACCCTGAACTTTTTCAAAAAAATTTTATTCTAGGGGCCTCAAAACATGTATTTGATAAACTCGCGGTGTCAAAATTGGGATTAAATGCAATACCTTCTCTGCCTACTAGGTAGATAAAGTAAAAATTTATGTAGCACATTTTTGTGGGCACCCTCTCAGTTTTACTTTGCAGTATTTATGAGTTAAAAGTAGTCAGACGGAGGGCCCTCCAGTAACTGGAGCACAGCATCACAATAGACCGTGGTGGGGCCTTGTGTTTCCAACGTGACTCCTGGGAGAAAGGGAAGACCTAAAGGGCGACCAGATCCGGACGACGATGTGGCTAGCAGGGACGAGGTTCCTGACGTGGTCTAGTCCTCCTTTACCAACCTACTAAGCGAGTCATGGGTGTAGACAAGGCACTCCTGGAAAGGAAGGGGGCCCCAGCAGTCCCACCAAACCCAGGGAGGAATCCTTCCATAGCGCAAATTCTACCCTCTTGCCACAACACACAAACCGCCGTTGCCTGGTCCTACAACCCTGAAACAAATGAAATGACATGAATTGAAGGAGAGTAACTTCTTGGTAGAAGGAGAACCACCCCAACATTTACCTATCGAACCAGGGAAACCAACAAGAAACCCCAATGGGGATCGAACCAGGGACCACATACGTTACCGCGTAGTCATCTCTCGCTATTAACAAATTAGCACATATAAAGCAATGGAATGCTAGAGGACCAGTAATCAACATCAACAGTTATCTGCATGACCACTGGGCACGCGGTGGAAATGTACCAGTTGAATGGAAGACAGAGCTCCTTTTAACAGAGCTCCATTTCATTTAACAGGGCACTGTAGGTCATAGAATATCTGGACGACTTTAAAACGAGGTGGAATAATTGGAAAAGTCTGGAATTTGCAGAGTGCGACAAGCATGACCAAGGACCTAGTATGCCCCATAGCATGACCATGTCGTAGGTCATCTCCGGGAAGCCACAGAAAATAAGGAACATGTACATATAAAGAGAGAGAGAGAGACCTGCCACTCTACCATGAGATTTTTCGTGGTTTTCCCAGGTCGGTAGGCAAATGCTGCGGTGTTATCTGTAATGCCGCGAATTTTCCTGTCCTACATTGATCGAGGTGGCTTCGCGGTAACGTGTCCGACTCGTATTCGGAGGTGTCAGATTCGATTCCGATGTCCGCTCACTCCGATCAATGGGTTTTTTCGTGGTTCCCCGGGGTCGGCAGGCGAATGCTGGAGTGGTTTATTTTCTACCACTATCTATCCCCAAACTACACTTGAAATGAAAATTTTGTATTTCTAAAAGGTGACCCTAAGAATTTTACTAAAGTACCATATATTAAACATATTTACATGACAAAATGTCTTGAGAATAGTCTATGAAGACCTATTCATTCTTAAGAAATTTCAAATAATCTTGTATTGCTGGTAAACTTTAAGCGATATACGTAAACGTACTGCATAACAACGTAGATGTCTTTAAAACACATTTTTGTAGCATAGGCCACATACGATATATCCGTTATTAATGGTTAAAATAGTTCAGTACTTATTCATTTAAAGTCCTTCGATTTTCAACTGTTTCTGACGTCAGCATCCGTGTTGCGGGCGCTGCGGACCCTGAGCATTCGTGGTACTTCTGACGTTACTAGAAGTATGCTGGGCCAAACGTCCGTACCAACCCTTAAGGATGTCTTTTGGATAGGGTTGAACTCGGTGGGGCAGTGATTCCTGATACTCGTGGGAGATTGGGTTCGTTTGTGCGGTTTTCCGTCCAGACCGGGTTGTGTGCCGCCTCAAGTTCCTCCGGTACCGCTCTGGAAGCCGGTAGACAGCATGCTAGGTTGCTATCGCCCCCACCGAGTCTTCTCCTTTTTGGGGGTTGACGCGCGTAAGTGGCGTATCCACTTTCACCCTGTAATGGAGGGGCCGAATTTAATTTTCAGGTGCCGACCTACTGGAAAAGCTCGGGGGAGGGAGAGCCACTCGGATTATGCCCTCCTCCCAGGGTCACATGGGGCGCAGTCCCTGGTGACTTTCTGGCGATTGCAAGGAAAGATGAAGTTTTAAAGCCATCATATAGCGTCCAGTTCTAAAACATTAGACTGGCGCTTTTCCCTTTGTAGGTATCTACAACAAAATGTATAATGTAGCTATTTCTGCAAGGGTTTATTTGGATTAAACTGTAGTAGATAGAAAAATAAGCTTAAGTAAAATGGTTTGTATACCACTAATAAACGATAGAGAGTGGAGAAAGTCATGTGAATGTATCACATCAGAATTTTTTAAGTGCTACTAACCTTCAGTGTTCTCGCGATGTCAACCAGAGCATGAGCAATATACAGCAAGCATCATTTAAATATTTGACTATTGCTATCTCTTGTGTAGCTATAGTAACAAAATGTGCAATTAAACTATTTATACAAATGTTTATCTCAGTTGACCTGAAGTAGATAAAAGAATAACTTTTTCAAGAATAATTTGTAGAAGTTATGTAATAATAAATTAAGTGGGTAGAGATAGTCATGTGAATATAACACATTAGCTTTTTGAAAATGTCAACATCTTGGTCACTTGAAACCACTTATCCCAATTAACTGAAAATGCATTATGTTTCTGATGCAGATCCACCGCAGATTCTGGACGTCGGGTCAGATCGGCTGATGACAGCGCCTCTCTTCACAAGCACGACGTTCGTTTGTTCCGCGGAAGGCAATCCAACTCCCTCCTACCAGTGGCTGCAGAGACGAACCATTGGAGATAGCAGCATGATCCTGGTGCGGGGAACGGAACCCACCTTGCACATACCCAACGTCACTTACGATTATCAGGGAGAATACGTCTGCAAGGCGACCAACATAATCGGCGGAGTTGAACGGTTCTCTCAGAGCGAACCCATTTCCCTACAGGTTGTCGGTGAGTGTGTATTCTGTACTTGTTTATCTCGTAGAACTGTTGCATTGAAAGGACAGCAACATCTAGGATAAAAAGGCATATTTACTTACCTTAGAAAGGCAGGAAAGATCAGGAATGAAATTATTTAGACTGGGAGGCTGGAGGGTACAGAAAATGACTGACGTTTCTGGCAGAAAGATCTGTTCATTCTGTGGGTTAAATGAAGTCTAGGTACCATAATGTTTGGTTACCCTTTATAGCTTTCATTGTCTTATTTCTTAACACTTGTTATATTACTCTTAAGTTCACGTTACAACTCGTATCATTGCTGGGCCCATTTTACTTCGTCATTTAGCTAAGTTGATTTAAATCCCCAGAGGTGGCAAAACGTTTTCTTCAATTATCTTTCGCTGAAAGATAAGGAAATAAGTATTGAAAAATCATTAACAACCTTGGAATTTATAATTGTCTCATTGTTCTAACAAATGTACAAAATAAACTTTATAACCTTTGGCTCTGTTCCTGTTTATACTCGTGATTTTCTTTTAAATTTGCCTTTCACAATTAACGACTAGCACAGTAGAAATGATCGTTAGAAGTTTAGAATAGGCCGAAAATGGACGTGTGTGCGCGCGCGCGCCACTTCCCCATACAGCGTTACTAGAAGTTCCTTCTCTGTCGCTGGTCCGTTGACTCCGTGTTCACTTTCAGCAGCTCAACCTCGGGCAGACCCATAGGAGCCACGTGACGAGCCTCGCAGCCCAGCTCTAAGCGCCACCAGTGATGACGTCTTTCCACACTATCTTGTGCCATGTAGGTGAACTAATTATCTTGGTCGGTAATAGAACCAGAATGCTGCTAGAAGAATCTTACTTCAGCCAGGCTTGATTACAGTTTCTATAAAAGGGGAGCCATTCATGGCTCACAACATACTTTGGTGGAATATCCTCAATGGGAGGACCAGATAATATTAAATCTCCTGCTAGAAGGAGACTGGCATGTTGGATTTACCGGCTGACCAGAGGCGCAGGATAAACATGGGCAATTTCCTGGCGAAGCCAGATCAGATTTTTTCAACTAATAAGAGACAATTTATCTCTTTATTTTTGCTTTCTCTTCCCCTTCGTTAGCAATAACGTGAATCTTAATAGGCATACACGGTCAACGACTCATGCATTGAATACCTGTGTAATAACTGGGGCTTCGACATGGAAGTAGCTATGTGCAATATAGCGAAAAGCGGACGGAAGGTTGGGTGCGTTTTTTAAAGGTGACCTTTGCACCATGGGCACAGTCTATACAGGAAGATAGCACACATGACCCAATAATGTTTACTCATTTTCTGTGATTAGTATATTTTGTAAGGATACAATAAGCATGTGTTAATTGGCCTTTAAATACTTTCTATAAAACAAATTAGACAGCTTTAAATTTGGATAGGGTGTTCTTGTTTACTGTAACAAATAACAATAAGTCATTTTTCACATTTTTGAGAGAAAATGACTGTCTACTTACACAATATTAATTTGTAGACAGAAAAACTCTGACATTTGCCGAAACCACAGGGGCATGTGCAAAGTATTTTAGATTTTGTTATTCTACACCAAGTTTTCTAATGAAGACATTCCATCTACAATAACCTCAGACGCTTTCCAGAGCACATTGAATCCAATATTTTTCTTTAAGGTAATATGCATTTTCTCAGACATGATTTCTTCTATTCAATCTGGCATACTATTAAACTTAGAAAACTTGATTCACAATAGCGATTTGGTTAACAAGCTTTTGTTCAGACTTTTCTAAGAATTCAATTGAAGAAGTAATAAAGACAAATTTGTAATTAATGTACTCGATTTGTGTTTTAATACTTTGGTCAGATAGAAGCTTTGGGCTGTATATATTGAGGTTGCATTGTTACTAGCAAATCTCTGGATCATTTGCTCAACAACGGAAAAATGGGTACAGTGGTATTTGCAAGCTTCTAGCCAAGTTCCCCATCTGTGAGAATTGGTGACGGTGGAAGAGAAAATCCAGGACACTCATTTTTACTTTCTCTACTACGTATAGTAAGTAGGGGAAGTATTGTATTCTACCCAAAAATTCGATATCGAGATTTCACCGGAAATGTGTTTTGAGACCCCTGAATCCAAAAAAAAACTTATTTTTGGAAACATGTCCGTGTGTGTGTGTGTGTCTGTGAACAGCATAACTCAGAAACGAACAGTCGGATAAACACCAAACTTGGTATTTAGGTTCAGTATCTTCCAGAGATGCGATACGAAGGTTTCCAAGAAAATCCCCCCACCCCACATTACCCTTTACATGGAACATTTTTCGAAAATTTTAATTTTCTCAAAAAAGGCTCTAATGATTTTGAATAAAATACCATACGTTTAAGACATTTTTATAGGAAATGAACTGTATACCTCGAATTTTCTGGGAATGTCTCCAAAAGTATTCTTCATTGAGAACGACTTTTGCATAACCGGTAAACCATAGAGATAAACAACATTTTACTACACAAAAAATGTAGATCGCGTTAAAATACACAATTTATGCCATATACATTTTTTGTTGAGTGAACCATTTTCGAGATATTGCTTGTTATTCCTTTAAATTCTCCAATACTTATACTTTTTCTCAAATGGGAATTCGTTATTCGTTTTTTTTTTTTTTTTTTTTTTTGTCCTGATAATGCAAAGAGAATGGAATACTCCACATAGCAACCAGCGCTTAAAAGATTTGACTATCGCTTAAAGCCTACCAATTCCCTTTGCATCTAAAGAAAATTAGCAATAAGATTAACATCTCGATTAGCATGAAGCATATGGAGAATAAGCGTTTGTAAAAATAGTTTGTATAAGAGTAGAAAAGTCATGTGAGTGTAGCAGATCAGATTTTTTAATTCTCTAACACGAGAAGGAGCTTCCGCAAACAATTTTTGACAGACGCAATAAGCTTGTCGACGTCAGAAAATTCTTACACTTCTGCAATTCTGTGGTAGGCATGGGCGATACATGTGAAATGTATTATTAGTACTTTCTCTACTACATGTAGTAGAGACGTGGATAACTACGGAAAATTTTGCATTCCATCCAAAAATTCGATGTCGAGATTTCACCGGAAATATATGTTGAGGCCCCCTGAACCCCAAAAAATAATTTTTAGTAAAAGCTCCGCGTATGTGCCTGTGAACAGCATAACTCAAAAGCGAAAATTCGGATAAATACCAATAAAAGATGTGACACAAATATTTTCAAAAAATCCTCTTACATCAAACTATCCTTTTCATGGAACATTTTTCGAGAATTTTGATTTTATAAAAAATTGCTCTAACGATTTTGATTAAAACACCATATATTAAGGATAGTTACGATACAAATATAATGCATATCTTGAATTTTATGAAAATAGATTGCGAAGTTCAGTTTATTTGGATGAAATTTTGTATAATCTTGTATAGCTGGTAAATCTTAAACGATAGACGTAAATATACTTTACAAAAAATGCAGATCTCTTTAAAACACAGTTTATTTCAAATAAGTCTTTTTGTGGCATAAGCCATTTCTGAGATCCGTTATTATTGATTCCACTTTGTCATTCTCCTAGTCCCGTCAACATTCAGTTGTTTCTCGCGATTGCATGGAAACAGTATGAAATTTTAAGGCCAGCATATAGCGTCCAGTTCTTAAACATTTGACTATCGCTGTTCTCTTTGTATCTATAACGAAATGTGTAATGCAGCTACTTCTGTAAGTGTTTATTTGGATTAAAATGTATTAGATAGAAAAATAAGCTTTAGTAAGAATAGTTTGTATACCCACTAATAAACAATAGATGGTGGAAAAGACATGTGAATGTATCACATTAGATATTTTTGTAATTTGTTCTCAAACAAATGCCTACTTTAAGCATATTGAATAAAACATCCATAACAAGAAGAACTTTATCAGTAATGGCCACAGTAATTCCATAGCACTTTCAAAAACCATACTTAAAGTATAATAGTTCACAGCTCTGATCAGCACACTTGTCAGAACACACGCTCCAGCAGAACAATCAGAATTCAATGCACCAACAGTTATGTTTCCACTTGCCGTCCAACAGCATCTGTTGTTTTATCCATAGACACCCATCTGTTACAACTGTTTAGTTTTCGCGTGATCTCATCAATATACTTCCGGTAACGTTTGTTTATATAGTACTAGCTTAAAGCTGGTACTCGGATATGGAATTGTTTCCCAGCACTTCTCTAAAAAAGCCCGAAACTTTGTATTTGTTAGCTTGTTTAGGAATATATCGGAGACATAAATGTTCTCCATTTAAAATTTTATTTGATGTGGGCTCCTGTTGCTGCGAATTTTCTTTATGCTCAAATGTTTCAATACTGCGCTTACGTTTTAATATACACTCGCATCCACATATAGTCACCGCATCTTCAAGCGGCATTCTACTGGCCTTTAAAGGTGGAGTATGTATAGCGAGGAGTGCATGCAGTGGCGTTCTGTTTTATGCACTCTAGATTTTTCGCATATGAATATATAACTGAGAAATGGCATTACTCGTCATCACTTATAATAACCATATCTAAATATATAACAAAATGTATTATAATGTTCTCACAAAATACACATTTGTATGACAAAATTTAAAACAATTGTAATATAATTATATATTACTTTCTCTACTACGTATAGTAATTAGGGGAAGTATTGTATTCCACCCAAAAATTCGATACCGAGATTTCACCGGAAATACATGTTTTGAGACCCCCTGAATCCAAAAAAAGCATTTTTGGAAACATGTCCGTGTGTGTCTGTGTGTCTGTCTGTGTGTGTGTCTGTGTGTCTGTGAACAGCATAACTCAGAAACGAACAGTCGGATAAACACCAAACTTGGTATTTAGGTTCAATATCTTCCAGGGATGCGACACGAAGGTTTTCAACAAAATCCCCCCACCCCAGGATACCCTTTACATGGAAGATTTATCGAAAAGTTTAATTTTCTCAAAAATGGCTCTAACGATTTTGATTAAAATATCACAGGTTTAATATATTGTCATGACAAATAAAACGTATATCTTGAATTTTCTGGGAATGTCTCCAAAAGTGTTCTTCATTGTGAACGACATTTGCATAACCGGTAAACCATAAGAGATAGAGAAAATTTTACTGCACAAAAAATATAGATCGCGTTAAAATACACAATTCATGTCATATACATTTTTTTTGTTGAGTGAACCATTTTCCAGATATTGCTTGTTATTCTCTTATATTTTTCAATACTTATTTTCTTAAATGGGAATTCGTTATTCATTTTTTTGTCTTTTATATGCAAAGAGTATTAATCTGTGGCAAAGGGAGTGGTGCTGCACCTAGCAACCAGCTATTAAGAGATATGTATGTGCTTAAAGGCTACTGTATTTCCAAATTGCCCTTTAAATATATTATCCCCTTACATCTACAAGAAAATTAGCAATAAGATAGAGTCTGCAAATGTTTATCTCGATTAACATGAAGTAGATGGAGAATAAGCGTTTGTAAAAATAGTTTGTACAAGAGTGGAGAAAGTCATGTGAGTGTAACACATCAGATTTTTTATAATTGTATTCATCACAAAGGAAAACTTGATCAGTTTAACATCAAATGATATTATGTATGTTCCTAAAAATCTATTGCTATTAAACCACCAATGTATTAACGTAACAGTCGCGAAGAGACCTTTGTGAGTTAAAGCGACTGCAAATAAATAAATTTAAAAATAACGCCCTGTTTTGCACAATATCTCCATGAAAAAAAATATATTTTTAATGGCAACATAACTTAGCACTCAATTGCATTATTTTTTTTTTTACTCAAAGAAGACACATTTACTAGACATTGGAATCACCAGTACAATCTAAATATACAACTAAATCAAACAGTTTTTGCACAATTTCTGCATATGTCAACGTAATACTGAAGTAAATTATGCTTTTTATTCTTAAACATGATACATTTGCTAGACATAATTTTAGTAATCCGTTCATGCGAATCCTACATGGAATTGCCCTATCAATTCTGAAAATGGCAAATTGGCCAAAATTCTTCCCCGATACACCTCCGAAATATTTGCGTACATCACGTGAGTTACAGTTAACACACACCACTGCTTGGTCGAACAACAAAGACAGGACGCTCAAGACGCACCCTTCCCTACTATATACGCACCCGCTGAGAAGATTGGTAAAATGCCTCCCGAAGCTGCGGTGACGGCATAAATTTAAGCGAGTTTACCTGCCTTGTAACGTTAGATGAGCTGTTAAGCGCATAGCAGTTGTGGAATTGCAGAGTTTGCAATAAAGTTTGCAATTAATAGAACAAACAAACCATATTCTGCAGCACACTGTAATTTTCTGAACCTTTACGACTTTTCTTTCGGCATTCTTCCGTGCGTAAATAATCACTGCACTACACTTGGATGGACTGTATGTCTCCACCTGCGACGGACTTCTCTACTGACAGGCGAAGATTACCTTGGCATAAACATTGGCGTATAAAACGTCTCAAAATAAGCGTAACAACTCTTATGTTGTAGAAGTTATAACAACTTAAGTAATTTCACACTAAGAAAGATACCTTAATCTAACTAACAGAGTGGTTGAGGCTTTTCAGGATGGTATTAGGTACTGCTTTGTTTAACTGTGAATGCAGTAGATGTCACAAGGTCACTACAACATTGCAATACTCTGTTAGAAATCAATAAATGCCTCTTCTGATAAATAGCATAAGAATGATCCTAAATTATATAAGATAAATTTATTTCATTTACATGTACAGAGTGAACTAGACCACATTTATTTCGGAAAATACGAATTAAAGTTATTGAGATAAAAATATTTATAACTAAAGCACATGATGTGAACTTTCACTTGAGATTGATCTAATTAATCAGCCCTAACTGGTAGTGGGATCAGTAGCGTGTCACTTTAAAATTCCAAATGGGATTAGGGATCAAAGATCAAATAGGGTAGCATTAGATGGAACTCTTAAAACAACTTTCGTAGAAAAAGGTAGGTAAAATTACTGACAATGGAAGAAGTCCCCGAAACCAGGGCAGAGCACCGCACGCAGACCATCCGGCCCCTTATGCTTCTACTGTGACACCTGGGGGGATGACGAGGGTACAAGCAAGTACGGGGTGACTAATTTTTCCAGATTGAACGTCTCCAACGTCGCCAAGCCCACTCGCGAAGCCCAAGCCTTCGGGAGTTCCCCGAAAGAGCGTCTACCCTAAAGCATCCAGAAGTGGATATCCAACCGAACGGTTCCTGGATGACGTTAGGAAGGAACTCCATAGAGAGCACAGCCACCGTCCAGCAGCAATCCGCCGAACACCGTCGCCTGGTCCTAAACCCTGAAACAAGGAAGAATATGGATACAGTAAATGATGGGCAGGAGAGTCGTGTTAGAAGATGAACAATCCCAGCATTCGCCTGCCGACCCCGGGATCTCCCATTGCAAATCGCACACGTTACAGCGGCGCCACTTCGCTCGGAACTTTCGTAGGAAATGATTCTATTAATTCCACCCGCGACCTCAAGAATACGAGGTCACACATTACCATGAAGCCATCTCGCTGGGTACATAAACTATGATACGGATGTCATTCTGATGCAAAATAAAATGTTCAAAGAGTTAGAAACTCTAGCCGATGTGTCCGACAACTGAAAGCTGGCTGTAGAAATCATACAAATCAAAATACACAAGATATTGCAATTTCATTCTTATGCAATCATGCACTCACTATCTTCACCTCAGAAAGGTCGCGGGTCCAAGCCCGGCGAAGGACGATGGATTTTTTCTGGTGTAAAAATCCTTAGCATGGCTTCCTTGGAAGGGAAGTAAAGCGGTATCCCCGTGTCGTAGAATTACGGCACGTAAAAGAACCTCAAGCCCGACAAAGAGGCCTCTGAGCAAAATTTTCCGGTTTTCCGCGACAATATAGAATGGGAGGCTAAAAATCATAGTAGTTAAAGAGCGTCCATAAATAAAATTCAATTCAATTTAATTTGTTTTCACCTCAGAAAATACAAGCAGGGGTCTCCCAAGGGGGAGTAATCGCTCCATTCCTAAACCTACTCTTTAGCGCTGATTTTCCAAAGCATGACAACCTGCTAATTTCACAGTTCGCAGACGATGTAGTTATCTTTAGTAAAAGTCCAGATGTCGCACTGAAGAACTAAAAGCTTATAGAGACAAAGTTGACGAGTGGTGCAAAAACTGGAGAATGAAAATGAATCCAAAGGAATCGAAACTAGTGACATTTACTTAGAAAAGAAATACTAATAACTGTACAATAATATGTGTTAGTGAGACAGTGCCAAAATCTAAAACGGTGAAATATCTTGGATTAACTCGATGCAAAATCAACCTGGAATGAACATACATTCTCTCTTGATCTCGCCAAGAAACTAAAATTTCTGGTATAGAATACTTTACCATTATCTTCTAAAAGACTGATCTACTTTTCGCTAGTGAGACTTGTATTATGATTGTTTAATCTGGAGCTCTGCATCGAAATTTCAAGTCAACCGAATAAAGACTGTACAGAATCGTATCCTTCGCCTAATAGCGATTCGCGTTGGTACATTCGTAGTTCAATACTTCATAAAGATCTTCTTAGCCGACAGTAGATACAGTCCTCCATTCCTACTACAATGCCTCTTCACTTCTATTAGTGGACATGAAAATAAAACACTAACACAGATAACCTCAGCACATGCCACAGGGGCGAGCACGAAGAAGACGAAAACGACATACAGACCTTCTAATATTAAATTTCATCTCACACTACGTACTTACTGAGAAACAGTCGTTGGAATGTAATCTCACCACATGTCTGTGATTGCTTGTGAATAATTTTATTTCTATGAGCAAAACTAACAATACCAATGTATAAAAAGTATTCAGTAAATTGAAAAACTAAAATAAAATGCATTGTCATCACCTTTAATATGCACATATTGTAACACATGCTCTTGCCATAAAGCAAATACGATCTCAGTGCAAACCGTGTCTCTAAGAAGGCAATACTGAAAATTTTTAGAATTCCATATTTCAAAATGCAAATAATATTTCATTATATTTAACAGCTCCTTTTTTGCGAGTTGATTGCCGTGTAGTTTGATTTTCTCTAATATTTTACTAATTATCATCATTTAAAGATTTTGTGTTCACCCAAAAATGAGAACATGATTTCCGGGGCATGATTTTAAGTAGGTACATTAACACCTAAACAATTTAAATATCGGCTTATAAATCCATTTGGCGAAGTCAACAATTTGTAATTGGTACAGCGAATTCAAGAGAGATCGATTTTTTCCAAAGTGATGAATTTTGTGAAGAACGCTCAAGTACTGCTGTTACTGATGAAAATATTGCCGCTGTTGGAGCAATGCTTAAAGATGATGAACGGACACGTTATGAATTTATTCGGCCGAAATTGGGTATTGTTACGAGTCTAATCCAAAGCATTTTACATCAACAGTTACACGTGAGAAAATTTTGTTGTCGATGGATTCCACATAAACTGACTCCCGATCAAAAACAACAACGCATGATTGATTCAGAAAAACTCTGGAAAAATTCCAAGGCGCCACTTCAAATTTGGTTTGGAACATCATTTACTGGTGATAAATCTTGGGTTTATTGTTATGATCCTGAAAATAAAAGTCAAGTCAATCGGCTCAATGGGTCTTTCGAACAGAACTTAAGCCTACAAAAGTCCAACGAATCTGCAGTGTTGGTATTTTTTATTTGTACTTTCTCTACTACGTATAGTAAGTAGGGGAAGTATTGTATTCACCCAAAAATTAGATACCGAGATTTCACCGGAAATACATGTTTTGAGACCCCCTGAATCCAAACAAAAAAGCATTTTTTGAAACATGACCGTGTGTGTGTCTGTGTACAGCATAACTCAGAAACGAACAGTCAGATAAACACCAAACTTGGTATTTAGGTTTAGTATCTTCCAGAGATGCGACACGAAAGTTTTCAAGAAAATCCCCCCATCCCAGATTACCCTATACATGGAACATTTTTCGAAAATTTTAATTTTCTCAAAAATGGCTTTAACGATTTTGATTAAAATATCATATGTTTAAGATATTTTCATGACAAATGAAATGTATATCTCGAATTTTCTGGGAATGTATCCAAAAGTATTCTTCATTGTGAACGACTTTTGCATAACTGGTAAACCATAAGAGATAGACAAAATGTTATTATAAAAAAATGTAGATCGCGTTAAAATACACAATTTATGTCAAACACATTTTTTTGTTGAGTGAACCATTTTCGAGATATTGCTTGTTATTCCCTTAAGTTTTCCAATACTTATAATTTTTCTCATATGGGAATTTTGTGATTCATTTTTTTGTCCTGGTAATGCAAAGAGAATGGAATCCTGCACATAGCAACCAGCTCTTAAAATATTTGACTATCACTTAAAGCCTACCAATTGCCCTTGCATCTACAAGAAAATTAGCAATAAGATTAACATCTGGATATCTCGATTAACATGAAAAATATGGAGAATAAGCGTTTGTAAAAATAGTTTGTACAAGAGTAGAGAAAATCATGTGAGTGTAACACATCAGATTTTTTCTAAAACGGGCCATATTGCTACTATAGCATTAGAAGATATACTGCTGATTGGTACACAAATGTCTGTTCAGTGCAATTATTTTAAAAAGTTAGTGAAAAACGCCCAAAAAAAAAATAATATTCCATAATGACAACGCATTGTCGCATACAGAAACACTAGCAACTGGATATCTGGATGCCCTAAACATCAGCACTATAGACCTTCCACCTACAGCCCTGACCTCGGACCTTGTGATTTCTTTTTGTTCCCAAAAATTAAAGAATAAATGCGTGGAATACATTTTGTCATCAGACGAAACAGCGGAATATTATAAAAACCTGATTTCTGAAGTGCCTCAGGAAGATAAGGACTGATTTCACCGAATGCAAAAATGTATTGCTTTTAAAGGGGAATATTTCGGAAAACAATAAAATAATTTAATTTTTTAAAACTAATCCTTGTTTGATTTTTCTAAAAAATTTCAGTGTCGCCCTCATACTAATCTTTAATAACTCTTTGGTAAAATTCTTCTACTATTTCAAATACAAATTACTTAAATATCCGAATAATTTGAACATATTTTAATTTCACATTTTTGGAATAGGTAAGCAACAATCTTATTTTCAGCTGAAGAGACAAAAACACACCCAATTCCAGCAACATTCAATGTCTGGTAAAGTTCTGCGTCTCTGAGCTTAATGGCAAGAATCTCTCTATACATTGTTGGAATTCGGATATCAGAACAGAGAAATTCCAATAAACAGTATGAATATTATATTATTCGAGTCATTCCAAGTGTTCCATTTCTCCGAGGATGTTGGATGAAACATCAGACTTTAAAAAATCAAAGTCAATGGAGCACGGCATCAAGCCCGGAACACGAATACATTAATACCTATAGGCTCCGGTCATGAAAGCCTACGCTATTAGATAACTGATTCCAAAACTGGAGAGGTGATCTGCGTTTCCCTCTGGGGAGATTTGCTGGCATGGGATACTGAGAAAATAAAGAAGATGCATGAACTGATAAGTCCTCCTCTGTGGTTGTAATGGTTACCATGATAGCCTCAGGTTCCCGAGGTCGCGCGCAAACCCGGCGAAAGGCATGGGATTTTTTTGAAATTGTGGCGTCCTACGGAAAACAAGTAAAGCCATTACTCCCGTGTAATGTTTATTTGTACATAAAATAACTTCATACCTTGAAAGAGAAAGTTCTTGAGCAAAATTATCAGCCATTTCACATTTTCCGCAACCTGATCTGGCGCTATGGATGGTGGGTTGATCGTCTGCCACCATGCCGCCTAGTGGTGGAATCAGTGATCTTATAAATCCGCCTGATTACAGAAAGCACCACTAAACTAATCCTGCCATCGGTATGACAGGAATCTACGAACTGGCAAATACAGAAATTTGATATCGCTTCGTGACATTGACAATAACTCGCATTTGAGTTACACTAAAACATTTGAATAACGGCAGGACTTCAGAAAATCTGAAGTGTTACATTCACATTATTTTCTCTATCCTCTATTGCTTATTAGTGGGTATACAAACTATTCTTATATTCCAATCTACTTCATTTTAATTGAGATAAATCTATCTGAAATAGCTGTATTACATATTTCGTTATAGATACAAAGGAATAGCGATAGTCGAATGTTTCAGAACAGGAAGCTACACTTGGCCTTAAAATTCTATACTCTTTCCAAGTTTTTGCAAGAAACAGCTGAAAATCGACAGGACTTTAAAAAAGTAGCAAAGTGTTAAAAATTGCAAACATTAATAACGGATATCTCCGAAATGGCTGTTGTCACAAAAAGTTATCGGAAATAAATTGTGTGCCTTAAAGAGATTCATATTTTTTGTGTGGTACGTTTTCGTCTATCGCTTAACATTTACCAACTAAACAAGCTTAAACAAAATTCCTTCTGAACAGGACTTAAAAGGTTATTTTCAGAAAATAAGATGTACATCTTATTTGTCATGTAAGTATCTTTAATATAAGGTATTTTAATTAAAATCGTTAGGCTTTTTTAGAAAATCAAAAATTTTGCAAAATTTTCCATGTAAAGGGTATGTTTGGTTTATAATAGTTTCTTGAAAATCTTCGTGTCGCATGTTTGGAAGATATTGAACTGAAATACCAGGCTTGGCATTTATCCGACTTTTCGTTTTTGAGTTACGCTATCCATACACACAGATACACGTACATGTTTTCAAAAATGTTTTATTTGGATTCAAGGGGCTCAAAACATGTATTTCCGGTGAAATCTCGGTATCAATAATTGAGTGGAATGCAATATGTAAGCACCTTCTCTATTATGTATGTACGTGATAGAGAAAAGTAAAAAAGAAAACGTATTGCAAAGTTCAGGACAATAATAACGGATATCCGGAAATGGGTGATGCCACATAAAGGTTATTTGACATAAATCGTGGGTTTAAAGGGATCTAAATTGCTTTGGTAACAGAGTTCTCTATCTCTTAATGTTTACCAGTTATACAAAATTGTACAAAGCTGCTTCCAAATGAACAGGACTTATGTACTATTCACAGAAAATTCAAGATACATCTTTTATTTTTCGTTTAAGTATCCTAAATATATGGTATTTAAATCAAAATGCTTAGAGCATTTTAAGAAAATAAAGAAATTTGAAAGGTTTTGTATTTAAAAGAAAGTTTCGAATGGAGTATTTTCTTGAAAATCTTTGTCTGCATCTTTGGAAGATGTTGAATTTAAATACCAAGTTGGTTATTTATCGAGCATTACGTTTTTGGATTATGCTGTTCAGGAATACACTTACATGCACACGGACATTTTTATATTTTTTATCCAGGGGCCTCAAAACATATATTTTAGATGAAATTTTATATACAATTTTTGGCTAGAATGTAATACTTCCTCTACCTACTAGATACGTGGTAGAGAAACGGAAAGGAGGAAACCTCAGCAAGAAGAATAAATATTACATTCAAAGGATGTACATACACTTATTGCCGGAAACGGGATGGCACGAAGCGCGTCACTGGGCGCTTAAAATAGCACACGTGCAAGTACCGCTGGTGGTACCAGAGAGAGAGTAACTCTCTGAATTAGATTCCCGCTGTTATTACTTTTACCTCCGCCTACATATTATTCCACGAATTATTTTTCACGCGCAACAATACTTAAGTATTACGTGTGCGCCTCTTAACTTTGTTACCATCCTGGCCTATAAAAACTCTCGGAAATACCTTTCACTTCTCTCTTTCAAAATTGGCCTACGTGCCTGTGTAAGCCTACTGACTTACAATCTAACTGCGTTCCCAGAAATTCTTAAGCTAATGTGTTCTCTATTCGGCTGATAATAAGATTTTCGTTAACCAGACTTCCAAATTGCCTTAATCTTTCCGGACAAACAGTTCAACTCAAACTTGTATTATACATTGATTTAATATACGGAAATTATTTCTCTGTCTTACTGTTATCTATTTATTTAATTATTTATATCTTCCCGTCAATAATTACGATATCAGTTTTAAATATGCTATATCACTGAACAGCGAAATAGTAATTGAAACTATAAGGACCACGTGTTTGAGTAACATCTGTAAGGCAATAGAAAACCATATAGATCGTGACACTTTGACCAAGTTCTCTTAAAGACACACGTGGAAGATGGAAGTGAAATAGCCGTGCGCACAGGGAAATGCTTCGCGACAGTTCTTTAATACGCCTTAGGCTTTGACGGATGGTATATCCATCACTGTCACATTCATTCCAAGGTGCGAGAGCCGCAGGGTGTGTAGCTCCGGGATCCTTGAGGCTTTCTCAGGGCCCACAAAACAAGAGCCAAGACCTCTCAGCTGATATTGCCTCCGGAACCGTTCCTTGCAAATTCTGGGGAAAAACTATTTCAGCTGAACCTACTCTCGTTTTACTGTTTTGAATTGCATTCTATCTGGTAAGGTTCATGGGAGATAACTTGGTGTATCCATAGATCTATACTTTACACGAGGTATTTCGTTTAAAGTGGCAGGAATTCTACGGATATTGAGGAAAGAGTTTATCACAAAATTAACTAAAATGTTTATAAAATTCATTCTTTTATTTCTTCCATAAAAACAATGCTTGAGATTGTGTATAATTAATAAAATTAATTACACTTTTTGTACATTTTAAAGACCTACCCGACCAAAGAATTGTTTTTATGTAGAGACAACTGAAAAATTCAATGTCCGGGATTTGAACACGGTTTTCCGCTTTCCGTGCGGTTGCTCTAACCATTGAGCTACTACAGCTGAAAAATTCAATGTCATAGCCGGGATTTGAACACGGTTCTCCCGCTTTCCATGCTCTAACCATTCAGCTTAGCTACTAAGCTACTAATTCAATGGTGTTCAAATCCCGGCTATGACATTGAATTTTTCAGCTGACTCTACATCAAAAATGCTTGAAATGTTATATCGTTGCCTTTAAAATATGAAATCCGTCAATGTTTTTTAAACTAGTTAAAATTGGCTTAAGCCTGCAAAACATAACTATTTTTTCATAGAGTTAGTTTTAGTTGCAAACATTTTATAATTACTATCTCTACCACGACTTGCAGTAAGTAGAGGAAGTATTGTATTTCACCTAAAAATTCGATGTCGATATTTCGCCGAAACATTTTGAGGCTCCCTAAAAAAACAATTTTAGAAAAATATTTGTGACTCGTCGTCACAAAGTCGATTAAATATGAAGGTTAGTATTTAAGGGGTGACTGAATAGCAAAAATTGCCAAACCATGACAGTTTCAGTTTTTTGTGGTCATAAATTGCTTTATCCTCTTTAATTTTATGTATATTTTATCATGTTAGCAGAAAACGTTTATTTTTAAATGTATTTTTAAAAATTAATTGCGTCTTCCATTTTGTACTGTGAATTCTACACCACTTGACGGAAAAGATAACTGTTACACACTTTGGAGTAGAGTCTTAAACTTTAGCTCATCTTTTAGGGGAAGTTTTGTTCTACAAATAGGTAGACTTCTATTAAGTGTAGCAGCTTCTGTGTGCCCAAGCTATGTGATTTCTTGCTTTGAACAGTTTTTTTCTATGAATGACATTTTCCGGTATAAATAACCCGTTTTATCATAAACTATTGAAGATATCTATATTAAACTTTAGGATAATGGAAAAAATCCTCTAAGTGCTGTTGTGCATCTACGTTGCTGTTAATAACATGGATAATTATTTTAAAAAATCTGATGTGTTACATTCACATGACTTTCTCTACTCTTGTACAAACTATTTTTACAAACGCTTATTTTCCACCTACCTCATGTTAATCGAGATAAACGTTTGCAGACTATCTTATTGCTAATTTTCTTGTAGGTGAAAGGGGAATATGGTAGGCTTTAAGCGGTAGTCAAATCTTTTAAGAGCTGATTTCTATGTAGAGCATTCCATTCTCTTTGGATGTTCAGGATATAAAAAAACTAATATCGAATTCCCATTTGAGAAAAAGTATAAGTATTGGAAAATTCAAACAAAACAAGAAATATCTCGGAAATGGTTCACTCGGCAAAAAAAATTGCCATAAATTGTTTGTTTTAAAGATATCTATATTTTGGTGTAGTAACACTTTGTCTATCTTTTACGGTTTACAGTTATGCGAAAATCATTCAGAAAGAAGAGGAATTTTGGGAAGATTCCAATAAAATTCAAGATATACATTTGACTTGTCATGAAAATATCTTAAATATATGATATTTTAATCAAAATCGTTAGAATCATTTTTTAAAAAATCAAAATTTTCGAAAAATGTTCCATGCAAAGAGTAGTCTGTGCTGCGGGGATTTTCTTTAAAACGTTCATGTCGCATCTTTGAAAGATACTGAACCTAAACACCAAGTTTAGTATTCATTCGACTTCTCGTTTTTGAATTATGCTGTTCAGACACACACACGAACACATTTCCAAAGATGTTTATAATGGCACGAATGTTTAGTTGTCATTTATCAAATACTATAGGTGTGTATGTAATGAAACAATGACAAAATCTCCGAATAACCTTTATTCTAAAGTTTCTGTATGCCAAAAATCTTCTAATAATCCCTATGTACTTAAGTTTTGCTTTATTGAGCTGTGTTGTTACACATACATACACACACATACACATGTGCACGTGAGGATCGTTTTATAAGAATGTTTTGTTTATTCAGGAACCTAAAACATGTAGTTCCACTGAAATTTACATATCGAATATTTGGGTGAGATGAAATCTCAATAAACTTTAAGAAGATATTTTAAAACTTGAGAGTTATCTGCTTATTGTAGCGTTCAGTTTTTTGCTGCAAATCTTTTCAAGTTTTACCGTTACCATTAACAAAGAAAGTAAGAAATTAGTAATACTTAAATGCAGAAATGTTATAGTGTTGGGCGCATTTTACTCTAAACACTTCAAAACACAGTGTCCCCAAAGGTTACTAACGCTTTCAATTTCCTAACGCAGGAAGGAGTTGAATACAAGGATTCAGAAAATATCCCTTAAACACAATACACTTGTTTTCTTGCTGTCAGATAAGTAGCAATATATTCTTTATAACACTAACAGTTTAAATTGATTTACACATAACAGCTTGGCTTCAGTACATTTAACATTTTGTTACAAATCTTTAAGTCTCCCTTCACGTAAGAATGAATTTAAAATTGTTCTTTAAAGCAAAGTATTCTAGCTGTATTACAGAAAGATAAAGTCGGCACACGCACTGGATGTTTAAATTTAGAATATTACTTACCTCAAAAATATTGGAGTAGAATTTAAACAAAGGCAAAATGGCGTGTGCAGATGACACTCCCCTAGACCCGATATTAAAGTCCTCCTTCCTCGACGACCAGCGATCTAAGACTTCTTTTCTTCAGCTTGTCACTAGTTACCTGGTGTCCCTCCGAAAACCGAAAACATCATCTGACGTCGTATGCAGCGCCACCACAGACTATTTAATCTGTCATTTGTAGAGTGCTGATCGAGTGCTAAAGTGCACTGGCCGATAATACAGATGGTGACTTGCTGATAATATTTTACTTCGGCCAGGAGGATGTTGGATAACGGCTATGCCAGCAGCATTAGTCCCACAGTTCCTGTTTTATTACGGCAGCGTAGATTAATCTGCGAGGCAGGGAGCCATCATGGCTCATTATATACAGTGTCTTTCTTCCACACGGCGGCTCGCACACCGGCCGCCGCAGCTCAGACTCTCCCCGAAACGGCGCAATCGCTTCCCGTTCTCATCTTTACGGTTTCAATTACAATGATATTACACGCGTACCTCATCATAAGAGTTGTTACAAACATTCCGCACATTTCTGGGAAGGTCTCAGGAAATTTTTATACACTCGAGAGTTCAATATCTAAAATTGAGTGAGTTTCTTGCCTGATGTTTTCTTTTAGTTCCTCCAATATATGGGATGTGTTGCACAAAATTTATTTTTAAAGTTTCCTCATAGATGAAAATCGAATGTAATTAGATCAGAGGATCTTGAGGGCCATAATATTTTACTAATGGCCCTAGTTTATCTTCAAAAATTTCCTGAATTAAATTTAATGACTCGACAGCTGTATGCGCGGTAGTAAAAGTCTTGTTGGAAATACCCAGACTGACATTCAACGTAACTCATTTCTGTATCTCTCTGCATTTATTATTTGATCACAAAATATAGGTCCTATTATTCTGTATGGGTTTACTGCACACCCATTCTTGAGTCATGCAAGTCAATCTCGTGTGTAAAATCGGGTTTCTCTGTGCTTCAGTACCTGTTATTTTACGACGGAACCATGCTTCGCCAGAGAAGAATATTAAGTGTGGGGCAATTACTCTATCATTGACATAGTCAAACGACTGTGATGATCACGTATAAAATAAGAGTATGCAACAAACCCCATACATTGGAAGAACAAATTAAACAAACAAAAAGAAACAGCAGGTAATAAATTCACCCAATATCGCATATTGAACTCTGGAATGTAAATGAAAATTTCTTGAAGATCCAGAAATGTGTGGATAGAGATGAATAATATTTCCAACCTCTCTTATGATAGGGTACTTGCTTATTTTTTAAGTTATTTATTTTAAGTAGCTTTAACTCTCAAAGGTCTATTCGTGACACTTACATTAATACAGTGATGGTTTAATATTAATAGATTTCCAAAAACATACATACATTATAATAAACAGTTAAAGTTACAATTAAATTATAATTATTTTAAATTTCATTGTACAGTTGTATATTTTGTATGGACCTTATAATCTTTTTATACATTGTTGAATCATTAGGACAGCTAATATTATTTGGGATGTTATACATTTTCCTGTGTGGATTACAACGATGGCATTCTGTGAATACATGGGAAACTGTCAATGGAGTTTTGTATGTTGAACACTGCGACTGAGATTCTTTGGTGATCAAATAGGAGTGTGTCATCTTTGTATGTCCAATTCTTAAGCGGATAATGATAACTTGATGTTTACTGTTTAGGTTTGTAAAAATACATTGTTGTTTGAAGATCCTCTTACAGTAAATAGCTTGTTGCCCCGATTTTTGAGATCATATATTTTCCATGAAGTAATGATTTTGGTTCGGAATGTATAGGGCTAAGTCTGAATGGCGTGTTATCTCTGCATTAAATATTGGTTTTTGGATGGCCGCTTTAGCTGCTTCGTTCGCTCTCTCATTGCCTCGTATTTGTTGGTGCGATGGAATCCAAAATAATATCACTTGTTTTCCTTGTTGCATTGCATGGACTTCTTGGACAAGTTTGTTTTCTGTATATATATTTTGAGTGGGTAGGATAGCACTTTTTGAATCAGAAAAAATATTATAATGTTGCTGTAATTATGAGAATGTGAAGCGGTTACGCGGATATTTAACTGTTTCGGCGGGAGTGCGAACTGTAGCCGTGTAGTGGCCGCAGTATGCAAGAAAAGCACAGTATTACATACACATTAGACTGTCTGTCAGTAGAGCAGAAATGTCAATGCCTGCGGCAGCTGGCAGCTTAAATAACTTTGGGTGTTTTACTTTGTGTACAAACCATGAACTATTTATTGGTTGCAGCGAACATTTACAATGGACAATGACATACCCAGATCAAATTACCTGATTATAGGTGCAACATGATAGCACTACATCAAAGATGCTCCTAAACACTTCAACTACAGTGTCGTCACAATGTTCATTCATCCCGAAATATGAAAGACACTTATGCATTGCGTTTTGTCAGCAAGAATCGCATTTGCTGTTGGAAGTTTATCTGCGCTTCATTACCGTTCGTTTGAATTGTAGTCGAGTTCTTGGCATTTAAATGAACTACAAGCCATCATTAACCCACGCAATCAAATTCAAGCATCAATGAGGCTGTGTTCAATGGGCAGGCTTCCTTCCAAAGATTTTCCTCATTTAGCAACGGGAATGTAATATAACCTCAGATTTCAGCGGATTCCGTAACGATTTACGTTAAGCTAATTATCAACCTTCCGTTTGGCCCAGATATTGATTTCAGCATCAGCGCTCCCTTTGCAAAACCATTTTCATTTATTTCCTGTTGCTTTAAGCCCCGTGAGTAAACTCAGCTATTAATAACGGAAACAAAAATCCGTTTCACTTTTTTTATTACACTGACGTTGGTTTCAACAGCAAAATTAAATGATATACCATATTCACATTTTTACTTCTTCTATGTGCCTAGTAGAGAAAGTATTGCATTCCACCCAAAAATTCTATCTTGAAATTTCATCGGAACACATTCCTGAATCAAAAGAAGCATTTTTTGAAAAAGGTCCAATTGTGTGTAAATACCATAAGTCAAAAACTAAATGTTCGATAAATACCAAATCTGCTATCAAATTTCAGCTTCTTCAAAAAAAAAAAGAAAAAAAATCTGATGTGTTGCACTCATATGCCTTTCTTTACTCTTCTACAAACTATTTATACAAATGCTTATTCTCCATTTACTTCGTCTTAATCGAGATAAACGTTTGCATAAATTATCTTATTGCTAATTTTCTTGTAAGTACAAGGGAAATATGGTAGGCTTTAAGCGATAGTCCAATGTTTTAAGAGCTGGTTGCTATGTGAAGCATTCCATTCTCTTTGCATGTACAGGACATAAAAAAACTAGTAACAAATTCTCATTTGAGAAACAGTATAAGTATTGCAAAATTCAAACAAATAACAAGGAATATCTCGGCAGAAAAAAGAATGTATATGAATCGTGTTTTAAAGATCTCCATTTTTTGAGTAAAATTTTGTCTACCGTTTACGGTTTACCAGTTATGCGAAAGTCATTCAGAACGAAGAGGACTTTTGAGGATATTCCCAGAAAATTCAAGATATACATTTCATTTGCCTTGAAAATATCTTAAACATGTGATAGTTTAATCAAAATTGATAGAGCCAATTTTGAGAAAATCGAAATTTTCGAAAAATGTTCTATGTAAATGGTAGTGTGGGGTGAGGGGATTTTCTTAAAAATCTTCATGTCGCATCCTTGGAAGGTACTAAACTCGGACACCAAGTTTGGTAATTATCCACTTTTTTTAGTTATGCTGTTCAGAGATTGACACACACACATGTTTACAAAAATGCTTTATTTGGATTTAGGGCACTTCAAAGCACGTATTCCCGGTGAAGTCTGGGTATGGAATTTTTTGGTGGAATACAATACTTCCCCTACATATTATACGTAGTAGAGAAAGTAAAAAGAAACACCAAAACCAAAAAAAATACACCACAAATACCCTTTACATTGAAAAATACTCGATATTTGTTACTTTCTCAAAAATAGCTCTAACGATGTTGATTAAAATGCCATATAATTAACATATTCTCATGACAAATAAGATGCATATCTTGATTTTTTAAAATAACCTGTAAAGTCCTGTTAATTCTGAATGACTTGAGATAGTTGAATGCCTCACTGTTGGAAAGCCAATTTGAAGAAGTTGTATTATAGTTCTACTGTTGGGGAGCCAAAACTTGAAGTAGTTGCAAGTACGTACGATACAAAGTTTCCGGTGGGCTTCGCCCCAAGTTTAGGAATCAACTTTGTATTTTTATGTTTCTTTAAATATTATATATATATATATATTTATGTTTGCCTCGGCTGCGTCAGTATTAATTTGTAGAAACATGTATCACTTTGCAGAGGATGATGCGGTTAAAGAATGTAGGCTTACACAAATTATAATTTTTACTTCACTTCATTTATTAATCCTTCACATGATTAAATAACACTTCACTGATATAGAGAGCTGTGAGATTATTTATTACTTACTTGTGCCTTTTAACACGTAATTATAATATTCTCGCCGTAATGAATTTTATGTCTCACACTAAATACGTACCGAGCGAATGAACTGCTCAGGTACGTTGCCTTCTAGCGACTGGCGTTTACCGCTTAAATTTGTAAATGTTTCTATTTCACGTCTCTGATTGGCTATTTTACTCCAATAGAATACTTTTATTTAACTTTCAGCTTTTCTAGTATTTGATTGGCTATTTATAAGAAATTTTAAAATATTACATTATTGTTCCAAGAATTATTAGTAACTTACCAATTCATTATTCCCTCAAGGTTATCTCATCGTTACCTCATTGTTAGCAACTTTCGGCCTCTATTCTCACAGCCCCAACATTGTTAAATTACTTAATACATTCACATAATATTATTAAACATGTATATAATAATATAAACATAATACAATGACTGTTACATACATTTTATATATTATTTATGCACATATTGCTTTAAGGTGGGCTGTTATTTTTTATATTATATAATTAGACTGAAATCACTTGCGTTAAAAATGTTGCCTCACTTGTGTATAATTGTTAAACAGTAAGAGAGAAAATATCACTACACAAAGTGTAGATCTCGTTAAAGGATGTATTTGAGAGGCATTACACCTTATAGGTTTGAATTTTCAACTTCTTATTGCTTTGCTCAACCTGAAAGTCGCCATTCATTTCGTTTTTACGTTCTCTACTATGCTTAGTAAATAGTGCGGATATTGTAACCCCCTCAAAAAGGGGGATTTTTATAGAAACGTCCGCGTGCGCGTGTATATGTCAAAATCGAGAATTCTCTTCTTATTCTTCCTTCTAATTACTTATATCAGAATCTGAAGTAACAGGTTGTAGAAACTTCCATTGAGTTTATCCTGATCTTTCTCATCATTGCTTGTTTCATAGATATTTTCAGGTTCCAACAATATATATTTCCTTATGATTTTAGTTCCTAGTTCACACTGTACTTCTGAATTCTTGGTTTTTTCATCACCTTTTTATTCTGAATCCTGTTTCACTACTTCGTTGTCAGTCTTATTACAAGCAACACTATCGCTCAGATCAAACTATGCTTTTACGACTTCTAGCCTCATATCGTTCTGTTCTTTGTCGTTTGCTCTTGGATGAAGAAGGTGAAGGATCAATGTCTTAGTAGAACTTCATATCTAGAAATTGTCTTCATTTTTCCTTATACTAGGAATAGTTCGATTTCAATAAAGATCTTCTGAAATTCTCACCCGGCATAAGCTGTTTTTTACTTTCTCTACTACGTACAGTAAGTAGGGGAAGTATTGCATTCCACACAAAAATTCGATACCGCGATTTCACCGAAAATACATGTTTTGAGGCCTCCTGAATGCAAAAAAAGTATTTTTGGAAACTTTGTGCGTGCGTGCGTGCGTGTGAACAACATAACTCAGAAACGAACAGTCGGATAAACACCAAACGTTGTATTTAGGTTCAATATCTTCCAGAAATGCGACACGAAAGTTTTCAAGAAAATCCCCCCACCCCACATTACCCTTTACATGGAACATTTTTCGAAAATTTTAATTTTCTCAAAAATGGCTCTAACGATTTTGATTAAAATATCATAAATTTAAGATCCTTTTATGACAAATAAACTGTATATCTCGATTTTTCTGGGAATGTCTCCAAAAGTATTCTTCATTGTGAACGACTTTTGCATGACTGGTAAACCATAAGAGTTAGCCAAAATTTTACTACACAAAAAATGTATATCTCGTTAAAATACACCAATTATGTCATATACATTTTTTTGTGTAATGAACCATTTTCGAGATATTGCTTGTTATTCTCTTAAATTTTCCAATACTTTTCCTTTTTTCAAATGGGAATTCGTTATTCATTTCTTTTTTGTCCTGGTAATGCAAAGAGAATGGAATACTCCACATAGCAACCAGCTCTTAAACATTTGACTATCGCTTAAAGCCCACATATTCCCCTTGCATCTACAAGAAAATAAGCAATAAGATTGACATCTCGGTATCTCGATTAACATGAAGCATATGGAGAATAAGCGTTTGTAAAAATAGTTTGTACAAGAGTAGAGAAAGTCATGTGAGTGTAACATATCAGATTTTTAATAACCGTGTCGTTTCATAATCTGTGCGATTAAGTGGAAGGAACATAAACTAACTCCAAGACCAGGCAAAAAAACGCTTTATTTTGCAAAATTCAACCCATATATATCTTATGGGAGATGTGGGTCTATTTGGAAACGCGTGAGAATGAGTTCCCTTGTGCGTTTCCCTTCTTTCATTATAGCCATAAGCACAACTTTGAGGCATTTTATTGTTCACAATATTACGTTTGTATAATATTAAACTGACTTAGTAACACCATCAGCAAAACACCACCACAAAGTATACTACTCTTCAACTCAAATTCCAACAAGAACAATTTTTGAAAACGTATTACTGCACGTGCAGCAATGACTGACTTGTGATGTAAAACTGCTTTCAGCGCACGGCTGGCTCTGATGACGTGTAAGGTGGTTATTATTTCGCTTGCGCAGCGATAACGGTGTGGCGGAGTAAGAAAACAATCTTACCACTGTATTTTACAGGCCGTATCCTCTATTTATGAAGATGCATTAATTTTGTGTTTCGTTCCCCTTTAAGCGATAGACAAAAACGCACTACACAAAAAATTTAGGCGTCTTTAAACTACACAACTTATTTCAAATAACCTTTCTGTGGCGTCAGCCATTTCCAAGATATCCCTTAATGGTTCGCACTGCTCAATATTTTCTCATTCTTCTAAAGTCCTATGGACATTCAGTTGTTTCTCGCGATGACATGGAAACAGTATGGGATTTTAAGGCCAGCGTATAGCTTCCAGTTCTTAAACATTTGACTATTCCTATTCCCTTTGTATGTAATGCAGCTATTTCTAGAAAGATTTATCTCGATTAAAATGAAATAGATGGGAAAATAGATTTTAGAGTTTCTTAAGAATAAATTTGTTACCCACGAATAAGCGATAGAGGATAGAGAAAGTCATGTGAATGTAAGATTCCTTTTTCCTGGTAACGTAAAGAGTATGAAATTTCAAAGCCTTCACAAAGCGACACCTTCATTAACAATCTGATGTACAAATATATATACAGATACATGTTATTTAACGAAATGAAGTATGTAAATTTATTTCAATTAACAAGAAGTATATATAAGAATAAGCCTTTGTAAAATAGTTTTGTATAATAGTGAATGGAGAAATTCATGTGATTGTAGCACATCAGCTTTTTATCTTGGTCATTCAAGAAGCATGGAAATTCATATTCTTCACATTGCAACAGCTTTTAAATCTTGACTAACACTTTAGTCTACTGTATGCTGGATTAATAATAATAATAAGAAGAAGAAGAAGAAATTATTGTAAGAATGGTTTGTGGAAGAGTGAGTAGAGAAAGTCATATGAAACCCGTCGGATATATATTTTTAACATCCAAAAATCATATTTTGAATATCTGCATAATTGTCAGATATAAAAGATAAATAGACCACCTGTATTTGTGGACTTATTACTTACTCTACGTAAATTTTAATTCTATAGTAATAAGTAAACACATTCTTGTTGTTTTATATAGTTAGAGAAATATATTATTATTTTTATTATTTAGTAACTTGGAACACCAAAAAGATATTCTGTAAGTTAGTGACATAAAGGCGCAGAGCTCTGAAAGTTCGTCGACACATTTCCGTTGACAGAGGGAAAATATGGCATAATATTCATACAGAAAATATTCCAGCCCGAATTTACATGTCAATTTTTCTACTTCTGCAAATACTAGTTTGTTTCTCTGCTCGCACGGCCTTCCTCTGTTATTGTACGCCGCAGCCACTGATTAATTTTGCATTCGCACTAGAAAAATGAAAGTGAACATATTTCTTCTGAAAATAATTATAATCTACATGCCTTGTATGTTATGAATATGTTCCAGGATACACACTAACTCCTTGTGTGAGATATTTTAATGAGGCTGCCTTTCAGTTCATGCGTTGTATAGTTATTATTTTCATGAACTGTTTGTTTCTTAGTTTCCTATAGATGTATTCATATCGAGGGATCTAGGAGGTCACAGATTTTTACTTGTTATTTGATCATGACATACTGAACAGACATCGATAGAATCACTCGCAGAATGTACAGGTACCGTCAACTATGATGGCTCGATGTAAATAAATGCAAGGTCTCATGCTTGTGTACGACCATCAGTTGTCGATTTGTTGGAAACAATGACATATTGCGAACATGAGTGTTGGATTCTGTAATAACACATGAGTGTTATTACAGAATCGAAGAATAGTTTGAAAAGCTATTTACTAGGTTTTGTTATGTATTTCATCCACACATATTGCACACTGATTTCACACGATCGTATGTTATTATTTTGAATAAATTGCTAATAAAAAATCGTATGTTGCATTCACATAACTTTCTCTATCCTCAATAGTTTATTAGTGGGTGTCCAAATTATTCTTATGAACGTTTATTTTTCTATCTCCTTTATTTTAATCGAGATAACCTCTGCAGAAAAAAACTACATTATACATTTCGTTAGGATATAAAGAGGATAGCGACAGTCAAATGTTTAACAACTGGACGCTATACACTAGCCTTAAAACTCCATACTTTTACAATGAATACGCGAGAAACAACTGAAAATCGACGGGACATAAATAGAATGACCAATTATTGAACAAATCGAATCATTAGGATAGAATTGAGTGGATATTGTACCTACGGGGCGAGAAGCCGAGATCGACCGGATCCAGGAGCGACTGCAGAGCAATGATAGGGTCCCTACGTGCTCAGATAAACACCCCGGCAGATGGACAGGCAGACCGGGTATCCCATCCCATACAAGAGGGTGTTAAACGCTCCCCAAGGGAGTTCGGATATCCCAGTAGCCAGCTGAAAGCCGAGAATCGGAGAGAGTCGAAAACAGCATTCCTTTCCCCTGCCACGCTGCACCGAAATACCATCGCCAACACTCCCGTCTCTGGAAGAGACCAATAGATGAATAATGACGTGAAATGAAGAATGGGACGAAATGGAGGGACAGGAAATTCGGAGAATGAAAGGAAACTACTCCAGCATTCGCCTAACGAACCGGGAAACCCCCGAAAAACCAATGTGTTAGAGTAGGCGGTCGCCGGGAATCAATCCCGGAACCTCCCTAATGTGAGCTACAGACGTAACCGCCTGAGCCATCCCACTCCGTAATGGAACCATTAATAGCGGATATCTTGGCAATGGCTAATGCCACAAAAAGGTTATTTATAATAAATTGTGTGTTTTAAAGAGATTTACATTTTTTGTGTAGTGCGTTTACGACTATCACTTAACGTTTACCAGTTACACAAGATTATACAAAATTTCTTGTGAATGAAGTGAACTTCAAGGGATATTCCCAGGAAATTCAAGATATATATTTTAATGTTGTAGTAAATATCTTGAATACATGGTATTTTAATCAAAACCTTAGAGCCATTTTTAGAAAATCAAACATTTCAAAAATGTTCCGTGTAAAGCTTAGTTTTGGAAATCATTGTCGCATCTTTGGAAAGTACTAAACCTAAATGCCAAATTTGGCATTTATCGGATTTCTCGTTTTTGAGTTATGCTGTTCGTAGACACACACACACACACACACACACACACAAACGGACATTTGTCTAAAAGCTCTTTTTTTGGATTCAGGAGGCCTCAAAACTTGTATTTCCAGTAAAATCTCGATATCGAATTTTGGGTGGAAAGCAATACTTTACGTGGTAGAGAAAGTAAAAAAATCTAATGAACTTAACTATCGTCACCTCGGATTTCGAGTAACACGATTCAACAGCTATAATTAATATGGAGTCATTTATTTATCGGTACAAGCTGTTGGTGACTCAAAGCGGGTTGAAAATAATAATATGGACCATAATAGAGATTCAGTATTTCAATAAGAACTTGAAACCGGAGACGTGAATTATGAAGATGCAGATATTGAAGAGGTATGGAATATTGGGTTGTGTTTTACTTCCCGCCCTAGTGTTGGAAAGAATTCGTGTATTGTAATTGTAAATTTCCTTCTACCTAAATATCGTCGGCAAGACGCAGAAAACACACGATCTTGCAAAACCGAAAGAGATGGCGTCTCTATAACTTGTGCGACTCGCATTCTTCGGTTCCGGTTTCGATCCCCGGCGACGACCCACTTTGACCCGTGGTTTTCCCCGAGTCGGCAGGCGAATGCTGGGGTGGTTCCTTCACTACCGCGAATTCCTTTCCATCATTTTCCTTTCATTCCGTTTCCTTCTCATCTTTCAGGTGTATAATTGTTGTATGTTTATTTTGAGTTAGTAGGTGGAAATTTAAAAATGTTATTTTAGTACTTTTTACAACTACTTTTTTCTATTTTCTTCCTTTTTATTATAGTTAATTATCTGTATACTGATAATATAAGTGTATTGTATTAATAAATTGAATTTGTTATTACACATCCCGATTTAGGTAACAAGGTGCCGGGATGGAGTATTATAGATTTTATTTATTCATTTGTGCTCCTAGTTCCCCTAAGGGAGGAGGTTCCGACCCCTTCAGCTGCAGTATTGCGGGCGCTGCGGACTCTGAGCACTCTTAGTGCTTCTGACGTTACTAGAGATACGCTGGGCCAAACGTCCGAGCTCGTTTGTCGTTTGGATTGGGTTGGACTCGGCGAGGCAATGGTTTCCGATATACATGGGAGATTCGGGACGTCCGGCGTTTTTCCGTCCAGGCGGTGTTGCGAGACCCCCCAATTAGGCAAACTCTGGGTATATGAGCTTACCAACCAACAGAATTTGCACCCTATGTCTTTACTGTTTTCTCTATTTCTAGTATTCACTCCGCCCAAAAATGTTATAACGAAATTTCCCGAAAATACACGTTCTGAGAATCCCTGAATCCTCCAAAAGCATTTTTAGGAAAATGGCCACCCTTGTATATGTTTCTGCACACGCAGTCTGTCTATGTATCTCTGTGTCTATCTGTAAACAGCAAAGCTCAAAAACGAAAGTCCGTTAAATACCAAACTTGGTAAAGTTCGGCATCTTCCAAGGATGCGAAATAAGAAAATTCTCCCACTTCAAACTACCCTTGTTATATTATACTATTTTAATTACTAATTTGCATTTAATTGGTTCCTTGCTTATTGTTATTTATAGTCATGGTTTTATTAGTAGATATTTCCATACCAACTCTCCTACAGTTGGTTGTACTTAATTATCATTCCTTGCCTCATAATGTAAAAGAAACAAAATTGATATACCTTTATTCTTATTCACCTTAATCATAAAGTCAGGCTAAGAGTAAAAGTAAAGTGTGGAATAACAAGACAATATTTTGTACTTGTCAAAAATAAAAGGTTTTTTTGGAGTGTTGCTGTGTGTTTTAAAAACTGTGCTGTAAAGAAACGCGATACACATTAGTCTAGTGTAGCAATAGGATAGGATAGGACCAAATAACGGAGGGGGACACCTAGCACCTCGACCCCAATGGATCTTTTGCGTCGCACCCCCGGGAGGTAACCGCAGGAGACGTATGAGTTGCAGAGCGAGTCCAGCGCAAGTCGACAGAGACGCGCAGAGTACCCTAACAGTTTCAGGCTTAACCACCGGCCACAGGAAGGTCGCTCGGAGACATCCCTATAGTGCGGTTGGGGAAACACGACCCATTGACGACACCGACCTAACCACAGCCCCGGAGGCATCCGGAAACATAAAAGGTAAATTAAATGAGTGGAAATCCGTGGTAGGATACACCAGCCCAGCATTTACCTTCGTCAACCAAGGAAAACCACGAAAAACCCATGGTCAGTGTGGGCGACCAGAGAGAATAGAGCTCGGGAGCTCCCAAATCCGAGTCTCAAGCGTTACCGCAGGGCCACCTCGCTCGGTTAGTAACAATAACTTAGCATCAATATCAAAACTAAAACGCGTCTTAAAATATGGTTATTTCGCCCCGCGCTTCCCTAGGTGCTCCTTGGCTGAATGCTAGCGTTTGCACATTGATTACACTCCTAATAAAATAAAGCAGAGGTTTATTTATGCTACGACTTCAAAAGCTTAGATAATATCTCCTGCTGCTATATTACTTTCTCTACTGTTTACCTATAGTAAGTAGAGGAAGTATCCCATTCCATTCAAAAGAATCGATACCGAGATTTCACTGGAAATATGAGCTTTGAGACACCCTAAATCAAAAAAGCATTTTTACAAAAGGGTCCATGTGTGTGCGCGTGCGCCCGGGGGATCTGTGCCTGTTACAGGATAACTCAAAAACGAGAAGTTGGATACATACAAAATTCAGTATTTTAGTTCACTTATCTTCCAAAAGTGCAACTCAAAGATATTCAACAAAATCCCGCACCACAAATTACCTTTTATATGAAACATTTTCTGTTTTATTTTCTCAAAGATTGCTTAACGTTTTTGATTAAAATACCATATATTAAATATATATTCACGACAAATAACATTATATCGAGTTTCTAGGAATACACTTTGAAGTCCTCTTCATTCGGAAGGAATGTTGTATAATTTTGTATAACTGATAAGGGTTAAGACATAGATGAAAACGTACTACACAAATGTGGATCTCTCTAAAACACACAATTTATTTCAAATAAGTCTTTTGTGACATAAGCCATTTCCGAGATATCTCTTATTAATGGTTCGAATTGTTCATTACTTGGTCATTCTCTTCAATTCCTGTCAACATTCAGTTATTTCTCGCGACTGAATGGAAACAGTGTGGAATTTTAAGGCCAGCATTCACATTTGAGTATCGCTGTTCCCTTTGTACCTATAATTAAATGTATAATGTAGCTATTTCTGTAAAGGTTTATTTGGATTAAAATGTAATAGACAGAAAATAAGCTTTAGTAAGAATAATTTGTTACCCACTAATAAACGAAGAGGGCAGAGAAAGTCATGTGAATGTATCACACTAGATTTGTTTTACATTTCTTGTATTTAACGTTGCTATACAATGCATTTGTTTTGGAAAACAAACCATCTATGTATACGAACTGGCATTTAATTTGTGATTCGTCTGTTGCAGGAGCACCCCAGGTGCTGCGACAGTCCGAGGGGCGAGAGGTGGTCGTGGCGCGAGGAGAGGATGCTGTGTTGAGCCTAGTGGTGTGCGCCGATCCCAGGCCACGACGTGCCGCCTGGGAATGGGGCAGCCTCCAGCTGGAAGCGGGGGCAAATCTGGGACGCTACAAGGCTGAAAATCTCGAGGAGGTAATGTCACACATTATATGCTGCGGAATAACCAACTAAGAAGTCAGTACTTTCATTGTGCATGAAGTAGTTATTAAACCATATGTACAGCATCCAATGCCAATAGTGATTGTGCCCCTTTAAGGCAAGGCATGTTCTTTTCTGGCAATTATCTTCACCTAAAAACAGCTGCATAATCCAATTTTAGCTATTTTTATATACTTCAAAATATATTTCTATATATGATCTGACTTACAAATTAAATTTTAGCTATTTTTCTGTTTGTTACACGAAGATTAATTAAACAACATTCTGGCTTTAAAATAACATTTATTTTTGCAGTAAAGAAAGTATCTCTTTGTTCCTTCATTTATTTTCTACATCACCAAAACTTTGACCGTCTATCTGATTCTTGGTAAAATTGCTTCCGATTTCTTCTCTTTCGAATTATCCAAGTCTTGCATTCAGGTGAAGATATACGCTTTTGAGGATAAAAAAAATTCATCTTTTTATTTTAGTTTTTATGAAATTGGACTTTCCTCTAATTTATCAAAAAGTTATTATATTTTAAACATTTTAACTAATGACACCGACCGGGATGGCTCAGGCGGTAATGTCTGTCGCCCACATTCGGGAAGTCCCGGGTTCAAACTCCCGGGGCTGACCAATCTGACCGAAGGTTTCTTTGCAGATTTCCTTAGTCGCTAGAGAATACTGGGTTGGATAATTTGTTCTGCAAATTTTCCTATCATTCCTTTCGTCATCACATTTCATTTCCTTCTTCTTCACCGCCATACCAGGCACTGGGATGATCACCCATCCTGGATATGCTGTGATCCAGAGTTTGCTTGAACTCGAAAGGCTACTGACCCAAGGTATTGGCTTGTATGTCTTGGGAGCGTAAGCCTCCAAAGAAGAAGTAACTAATGACAAAATCTGGACAAATGTTAAATTTACAAAAGAAATACATACATCTGCTAATTTATCAATTCATATCAATAAGTGATTATACATGTTATAATACATACAGCTAAATACTTCAACTCGTTATAAACTTATGTGGTTAGAAAAGGAAGAGAAAAAGAAAGAGAGATAGATAAATAGAAAGAGACGAAGCACATTTTGAAAAATATGCAATATACTGAAATTATAACAGTAAATTTTGTTAACAGTGTCACCGAATAAAATAAAGCAGTTGTTAAAAACAGTGATTACTATGGAGTCGTGACAATAACTGTTTTTTCTGCGTCTTTTCGGTCAAATATTTAAATTGCAGGTATCATAACTTATAAAAATACTTCGCTTACAAAATAGTTTTTAAGTATTTCATATATTGTGTAATTTGAACTAAAAGCTGTAGCTTAAAAGAGTAAAATCATATAAGAAAATTAAATGCTTAATTTTGCTTGGTTATAGAATGTGATAGTGCGAAGTAAACTAAAGTATATTTGGTTTAAAAGAAGTAATTTCCTTTCCATTGGGGAAAGGGAACATGTCCATAACCCATATGTAGTTAGTCATTTGTTTCTTTACGTAAATAATGAATAGAGTGTGTCTTAAAGGTGACCCTTCATTCTGAAGGCGGGTCTCCACTGCCTCAACAATAAACACACAACACTAAACATAACTTTAAAAACATGCAATGCGAAACATACTGAGTCATACGTGTAGTTCGGGTTCCCTTTAGCATTGCGTCTCCACTGCATTAACACATTGCGGGGTCCAGCTGGACCCCAGTGTTTAACTTTCGAGTTTTTATGAGTGAAATGTACAATTTAAAATTTTGAAACTTTTATAATGTTTTGCAAATCTAATCAGCTTAATTGCCATAAAATAGTTCCGTAAAATGTTCAATAAATACAATTTTATAAAAATAAAATACAACTGGGGATCCACTTGGACCCCTCATAGCAGATAATGTCTCATACAGTTTTCTGCATCTTGAGAGTTTTATATTGGCTGCCTTGTGTTTTTCAGTTATTCTAGCATGCATTGTTGGTTTGAAATTGTGTGGAAAAGGTTCAGTACTCTCCTAGTGTGCATTATAAGATGTAGTTATGTCGAAACGGAAAAGTGAAACTTTTAAACGGCCGATGTCATGTCCAAGAAAAGATTATAGAAAAGTAGAACAAAGTGCGAGAGTTGCAAGAAATTCATTTGTGATACCCACTGTAAGAAAATGCAGAGAGTAGTGTGTCTTGAATTTTACACTTAGTGAATATGAATTGTAAAACTCAATGTAAAAAACTTAAACGGTACTGACGGTACATTATAAAAATCTTAAAATGCAGTTGTGAATCCTAGTGAAAAAAAAATCTAAAATAAAGTTTTTCATCTAATGCGATAGTGCTAAAAATAATATTGTAATTTGTAATTCGGTTCTTTGCTTGACAATACTAATTTTGATGTATATTGTTGTTAAAATATGTGTAGTCGTCCTCCGTGGTGTAGTGGTTACTATGCTAGCCTCTAGTTCCCGAGGTCGCGGTTTCAAACCCGGTGGACGGATGGCGATGGATTTTTTTCGGGCGTAATTCTTAGCATTGCTTCCTTTGAAAGAGAGCAAAGCTGGTGCTCCCGTCGAATATTTACGGCACGTAAAAGAACCTCAAGCCTGATAGAGGCCTCTGAACAAAATTATCCATATTTCATACCCACTATAGAATGAGACACATTAACTTAAAAAGAATGTGGAGGCATTGGAATTGTTATTTTAAAATGATTTTATTTGTTCTAAGTAGAACATAATATACTACATTGTATTCGAGTTTTCTGCCCGGTGTCCATTTGGAGCCCTCTCAGTGGTTTAAGAGGTACAAAAGTATAGCAGTCTGAAGGTTAGTATCAATAATCACATGGATTCTGATTATGAAGATTCAGCCTTTGTAATCACAGTGTGTGATTGGTGAAAGAGGGTAAGAATAAAAGAAGAAAGTTATGGGTGCGCCCTTTTCTAACCAATAGAAACAATATAATTAGCATTTTGTCTGTGATGAAAGTTTAGGGTAGATTAAGCTTCAAGAATTTCCTAAAAATGTCGAAAGAGGATTTCAATTCGTTGCTGACTAAAATTTCACCAGCAATTGCAAAACACGAGACCAATTTCAGAGCAGCCAATCGGTTGAATTTAGATTGGACTCAACCACTTCTGTTTTTTTTTCTATAGTATAAAAATACGTGCAAGCTCACGTAAATACTCCCTTTTCTTGATTTTATTTCCATAGTCTTTTTACTTTCTCTACTACGTATAGTAAGTAGGGGAAGTATTGTATTCCACTCAAAAATTCGATACCGAGATTTCACTGAAAATACATGTTTTGAGATCCCCTGAATCCAAAAAAAACATTTTTGGAAACATGTCCGTAAGTGTGTCTGTGTGTCTGTCTGTGAACAGCATAACTCAGAAACGAACAGTCGGATAAACACCAAACTTGGTATTTAGGTTCAGTATCTTCCAGGGATGCCACACGAAGGTTTTCAAGAAAATCCCCCCACCCCAGGATACCCCTTACATGGAAGATTTTTCGAAAATTTTAATTTTCTCAAAAACGGCTCTTACGATTTTGATTAAAATATCATATGGTTAAGATATTTTCATGACAAATAAAATGTATATGTTGAATTTTCTGGGAATGTCTCCAAAAGTGTTCTTCATTGTGAACGACTTTTGCATAACTGGTAAACCATAAGAGATAGAGAAAATTTTACTACACACAAAATGGTCATCGCGTTAAAATACATAATTTATGTCGTATACATTTTTTTTTTTGTTGAGTGAACCATTTTCGAGATATTGCTTGTTATTCTCTTTAATTGTTCAATACTTATTTTCTCAAATGGGAATTCGTTATTCATTTTTTTTGTCTTGGATATGCAAAGAGTATTAATCTGTGGCAAAGAGAATGGTGCTGCACCTAGCAACCGGCTATTAAGAGATATGCATGTGCTTAAAGGCTACTGTATTTCTATATTGCCCTTGCAAATACAAAACAAGGGGTACATAGTACGCCTTAAGCGATAGTCAAATATTTTTAGAACTGGTCGCTATATGTAAAATGCAATTCTCTTTGCATGTCAAAAGATCGTTTCTGCAAATGTTTATCTCGATTAATATGAAATAGATGGAGAATAAGATTTTGTAAAAATAATTTGTACAAGAGTAGAGAAAGTCATGTGAGTGAACACATCAGATTTTTTGGGATATATCCCAAGTGACGGGTCTTCTATGAATCTCATTCAATACCGGTATTGTCTTTTCTTTTGTCAACTTCACTTTTTTCGCTAGTAAGCAATGAGTAATATGCATTGACCAGTTGCTTATCATTCCTGCCCGAAGTTGGTCGGATCTACACGAAGTTGGCCGAACACATATTCATTCAACATGTTTTCCACTACCGGTGGATACAATTTGCTAGCCAAAGGTAGAATCAGACGACTGAAAAATTCAATGCCATAGCCGGGATTTGAATCACGGTTCAACTCCCGGCTATGGAATTGAATTTTTCAGTCGTCTGATTCTACCTTTCCAACCCTGTCCAACACACGGCTTGTGTGGAAGAACAATTAATTCCAAAATGTTTTGTTGACTGTTGAGGCAGTGAAGACCCGCCTTGACAAAGCGCATATGGGCTACTCCATGTGAAATCTAATGGGAAAAGAACTTTTGTTTACGTTGGGGGTAAAAGGGTGCTAAGGAAAGCATATTTATCAAATATTAGCCCCTAAAAACCAAAGGTGGTCACACTACTTTTTTTTAAAAAGTCTAGTCGCTTTAGCATATTAGTCATCGTGACTTTACAACGTTTTATAAAATAAGTATTTAACAATAAAACAAGGAGGTTATTTAACATACTGGTAGTTTTAAATCATTACAATGAACTAGTATATAAAATTGTGGCACTATAAATAATCAAACTGATTGAACATTATATACTTTTATATACATGTATGCTCAAAAAATTCATAGGGTACATTGAATAGCTGAGTGCTATTTGTAAATCATTGGGTATCTGGTAGTGTTGTCTCCATTGATCGCATTGTGGACATTCCACGATTGTGTTTTTCATCATTAACAACATCTTTTACTGGTGGCAGATGGGTGGTTGATCCTTTGAAAGAAGATAACTGTGTGTGATCTCGGTATGGACCATTCTCAGTCGCGATATTAAAACCTGATGTTTTTGAACGATAAATTAATTCATTTTGTCGCATTTTAAGTGCGCATAGATCTGGAACCCTTTATTTTAGAATATTGCACCAAATCTCATTTTATAGATAACTCTGTATTTTATACAGCATAGATATACTAATTATTTTTATAATATTCACAAAAATCGATATGCAGTTTTTACTTATTTTAAGCGTCTCCGAATTTTTATAAAACAGGATTATTAGATTGAGAATAATCTATGGTGTCATTAAGAGAAGTCGGCAATATTGGTAAAATGGTTATGTTTGGGTGTTCGTAGTTACAACATAAAAAAGGAAATAAACGCAGTTTACGTAGTTAAAGCACGATGACCACCAAGCGCTTGGTGAATCTCTGAGAAAATACTCAGGACTGCATACTGCCTTAGTAAGCGTTCTCATTGTTTAAACATGCACAGCAGCTTGCTTGACCTTTAATTCAAAACAAACGTGCGAGAGCGACCATGAGCGTGTAAAGTAATTTACTATTTGAGGCGGTATTTTTAACACTGAAATGATTTCAGTCTAATTATATAATACATAAATTCAATAACAGCCCGCCTTAAAACAATATGTGTATATGACAAGATATAAAAAGTGTATATTACAGTCATTGTATATGTTTATATTGTTGTATATGTGTGTAATAATGTTATGTGAATGTATTACGTAATTTAATAATGTAGGAGCTGTGAGAAAAATAGGTTAAAAGTTGCTAACAATGAGGTAACAATGAGGTAACCTTGAGGCAATAATTAATTAGAAAGTTTAAATGCTACTGGTAATTCTTGGAGCAACAATAATGTAAGTTTTGTGACAGCTTATAAAATAGCCAATCAACAGCCAGAAAAAGCTTTAGTTAAATGAAGGTATTCTATTGGACTAGGATTGGCCAATCAGAAACTAAAATGGAGTAAAATTTACAAATTCAGAAGTCAGTTGCTTGTAGACAACGTTTCTAACCGGACGCATGATGCGTCTTCGAGAAATTTAATACGTATTTAGTGTGAGACGAAAATAGTTTACGCGTTAAAAAGTGCAAGTAATTAATAAAAAAAAATCTCACAGCTCTCTCTCTCTCTCTCTCTCTCTCTCTCTATATATATATATATATATATATATATATATCAGTGAAGTGTTATTTAAATCGTTTCAAGTATTAATAAAAGGAGTGAAGTAAAATTATAATCTGTGTAAGCCTACATTCTTCTGTGGCACCACTCCCTGCTAAGACATTCATGTCTCTAAAAAAAAGTATAAATACTGACGCAGTCGAGGCAAACATAAATATACAATATTTAAAGAAACGGTAAAAATTACAAAGTTAATGTTTTTTTAAACATTTTTGGGGGCAAAGGCCACCAGAAAGTACATTTATGGCGAAGGCTACCGGAAACTTTTTACCATACGTGCGGTTGCAACTACTTCAAGTTCGGCTCCCCAACATTTGAACTACAATACAACTCCTACTTCAAATCGGCTTTCCATACGTGGGGCAGAAACTAACTTCTTCATACTTAATTATTTAGACGAAAGCTTAACAGTAACCATTGCAGTAAAATGTATGTTTGATTGTGTTTAAATTACGGAATATTACCATATATAATAAAATTATTATTCTTAATCGGTAACCACCTACAATTCAAAAAATTGAAATTTCTTCTCTTAAACAAAAATAAGAACATTTTCACTTATCAGTATTAAATAAACTTCAAGGAATCAAAATAAAGCTCGATTTAAATAATTGGATTTAAAGGTTTCAGAGCTATAAAAGCTTGAAGTTGGAAATTTTTAAGAAGATACGATAAATATGAAGAATTTTAAATGCAAAACCATGATGTTCTAAATTTTAAGATTACATAAAACAATGTATAGGACTGCTATATTAACACAAAAATTTTCGTTTCGTTTAAAAAATGCAAGGTCGATTTTCCTTCTATTTCGGACGATTTGAAATGGAATGTTCCATATACGTTTTCAAATTTCTTTTATGCCCGATTGTGTGATTCTCCATCTTCTCGATGGCATTTTTAAGAAGAAAATTTATAATTCCAATGCATGAATAATATCTACATACACTTGGTGGTTGTACTAATGTACAATATACACCAGGGCGGGAAATAAAACAGCCCAATTTTACATGCCTTTTGAATATCTACCTCTTCTTAATCCACGTATCCGCCTTCAAATTCGTTTTGAAATACTGAATCTCTGTTATCGTTCGTATTATTATTATTATTATTATTATTATTATTATTATTATTATTATTATTATTATTTATTCCAAACAACCCGCTTTGATCACGGCATCAGCTGTCAAACAATTGACTAAAAGCCTCCTAAATTATTATAGCTGTTGAATTGGCAGTATTGCGTTACCGGAAATCCGAAGGGACGATGTTTCAGTTGATTAAAAATGTTTTATTAATTCATCATAATAATAAAACACACACGGTTGTACAAAATAGTGTGCTATGCATGTGTGTGAAATGCATAACAGATTCTCGAAAACAAAAAAGGCTTGATTTCGTCTCGTGTTTTCAAACTATTCCGTGATTCTGTAGTAATGCACTTGCAACACTCATACCGCAATATACTATTCTGGGTGTCACGTTTTTGTGCTACCTTAAAATGAAGTTAATGAAGTTATTTCCTCTTTGCAAATTTAAGTACCGAGCGGCATGGCTCAGCTGGAAACGTCTCTGATCCTCGGGACATCCTGACAACCGCCCACTGACCCATGGGTTTTTTGTAGTTTCCCCTGGGTCGACAGATAAATGTTGGGGTGGTTTCTTCTTTGTCACAGTTTCCTTTCCATAATTTTCCTTTCATTCCACTTCCTTCTCATCTTTCAGCAGTTCTTCTATACTGTATTCACTCTTAGTTCGATCCACGCCAAAATACATCCATGTGACCGTGCAACGTGGTACAACGCGGTAGCAATGTGCGCAGAAAAGTAGTCCCATGCTAATTATCTAAATTTTAGAATGAACTTATCCCTAATTGTATAATATTTTATGCAGATACCCAAGAGATTAATTAATGTTGATTTATACCATTAAACAGAGCTACAAATCCCAACATGCAATTCGTATGACATCTGGGTATGCGCAGAATATTGTATGCCAGAAACCAGCAGTTTCGTTTAATATCATAGCGGACGGTGAATTTGCGCGTCTTCATCGACTTCCGTAAAGCATAAACCGGCCAAGCCATTGACTGGTGCTAATAAAACAACAGTATTGAATGTTTAATATAAGTTACGTAAGAAATATCCAACACTTCCGTGAAAAAGTGGTGAAATTAACTTCTGAGTTCACTGGTGTTCCGAGTAAAACTACGAGGGCAGTCCAGAAAGTCCCAGACGTTTTGGCCTATCGTGGCGATGAGTAGGGCTAGAGCCGCCATCTTGGTGTCAGAACGTTCCTACATTCAGTACGCATCCAGCTGTGGTAGCATGAGGACTGTGCCTTCCTTACTGTGCTATCTGTGAGTTGTTAAAATGTGCGCTGCAAGAGAAGTGCGGTCTGTGATTAGGTTTTGTTGGCTAAAAAGAACAAACCAATTGAAATTTATCGTCGACTTTGTGATGTTAACGGTCAGGGAATAATGAGTGAAAGCCGAGTCAGGCGATGGTGCATTGACTTTAAAAATCGCAGTGCTAGGCCTAGCCTTATGACTGATGAACTTTCAATGCAAATCAATGACAAAATTCGTGAAAATCGTCGTTTCACGATTACAGAACTTTCGGAACATTTTCCCCAAATTTCACGGAGTTTGGTGCATCAAATTGTGGTGGAGAAGCTTGGTTACCACAAATTTTGTGTTAGGTGGGTTCCGAAAATCCTAACGGAAGATCACAAAAAACAGAGACTAGCTGCAAACTGACCTTCCTCCAAGATTTCCACAAATATGGTAACGCTTTACTCGATCGTATCGTAACCGGGGACGAGACTTGGGTGAAGCATGTCAATTGTGAAACAAAACAGCAGTCGATGGAATGGGGACACACACATTCTCCCAAGAAACCAAGAAAGTGTTTGCAAACGCTGTCAGCAAGAAAGGTCATGGCTGCTATGTTTTGGGACTCTAAGGGAGTGCTTCTCGTTGAGTTTCTGGAACGTGGAACAACAATAACCTCAGAGAGGTATTGTAAAACACTAAGAAAGTTAAGACGTGCCATACAAAATAAGTGTCGGGGAAAACTTAGCACCAAGGTGTTGTTTCTTCACGACAATGCACGCCCACACATGGCCAATCGTATCCGAACACTCTTGGATGGTTTTGGATGGCAGGTGTTTGACCATCCACCATACAGCCCGGATTTGGCACCGAGCGACTACCACCTCCTCCCAGTGATGAAGAAATGGCTCGGTACACAACGCTTTGATACTGACGCTGAACTGCATGCCGGTGTAAACCAGTGATTGAAGTCATAGGCGGCAGATTTCTACAGAGAGGGTATTGAAAAACGTGTGCCATGGTATGATAAATGCCTCAATTTGAATGGCGATTATGAAGAAAAATAGCTTAAGAGTGTACCTTTCAAATGTAGATAATAAACGTTCATATTTGCATTTTGTTAATTGTTTATTTCAAAACGTCTGGGACTTTCTGGATTACCCTCGTATAAAGGGCTCTCGTAAAGAAAAATCTGAATGGGAAAAGTGGTTACACCTGGAAAAAAGGAAGCGTGTGAAATACGCATACAAGAATGTGATGAATTTGTGAAGAATGCAATTCACGTAACAGTGCACAATTCCATTTTTAAAAATGAGTAGTCAACAGTTGATAAACTGCTGCTTTCAGAAAGCGAATACGTGTTAAGTTATCCGATACCTATTATTCTTTTTCGCTCGCTATTATTTTATGTGCAAATGTTTATTTTGCTGCAACTATTAATCTTATCACCTTTAACCGCTAACAGAATATGCTAGTCAACGTATAAGTTCCTTTTGCATTGCGTACCGCATGTACTCGCCACGTGGTCGTGAAAGTATGACGGTATTTCTGGTGCGAATGCCGGAAGGATACATTATAACGCGGATCAACTTGAGGGTGATTACAGTTTAGATCTCGAGGTCTATACGGTGCCGGCAGATCGCGCGGATACATCTCACTGGAAAAATACTCGCCATGGACACAGAGGGCTGCTCCACTAGTGGGTCGTTCATCGCCCTCTCTCGGCGGCTCCAGCAGGTGACGGTCTGAGAGTTTGGAAACATTAAGGACTTCCGCACGCCTGTGGTCTATCTGCCTACGGCCTGTAGCATCCTTGTAGTTCCTTTACTTCATTTTTTGCTCCTGTGGGGTAGTAGACACAATAGACCTATGTAGGTCTCGGTGCACGCGGTCTCGGTTCAACTACTTAAACCTATACTTATACTTATACTTGTAATATAGGTATAGAATAAACTAAAAGATTAAAGGATACTTATATCGGGCTTCGCTTGGAGATTTGCGTCTTGGCCAAGACTGGTTCACCTCCCCACTCGCTGCTGCCTGCCTGCTTATGTTTGAAGATAGAATGATTAGTACTGTTGTATAGCTTCTCATTCCGCAGATCTAGTGGAGCATCCTAAAGGACACAAAACAAATAAATACTCGTGAAATCAAAATTAAAACGACTTAACTAAGCAATTTCGTTCGAATACGTTTACCAGTTAAACATCTGTTACTTAGCGAGGTGGCGTAGGCGGTAGCACGTGTGACTCGCATTCGGTAGGTCGCGTTTTCGATTTCCAGTCTTTTCTGACCCATGCGCTTTTTGGGGGTTTCTCCGGGTCACTGGTGGGAAGGTTAATCACATCCCCGAATTTCCTGTCCCTCCAATTCACTTCACCTTTCATTTGCTTGGTTGCAAGTGTCGGCGGGAGTCTCGGCGTTGCATGCCAGGAAAAAAGCATGCTCTCTGTAATACTTCGTCCTCCGGAATAGGAACCCTGCCCTCTGCTCCGTCTGCCTTTTGATCAGACCGCCCTGTGTCCCCTCTCACCTCATCTCTCCCACCCGGGGGTGACCCGTTAGATCTCCATAAGTCGAGGTGCTAAGACCCCTCCGCTTCTGGTCATACAATGTGTGTTTAACTGATGTAGGACGATACTTCCAGCATCTGCTATTAAGTAAGGTTTTTACGCAGCTTTGAGAGGCGAAGTCGGAATAAACGAGTCGGAGCGGCCGGCATATCATATCCAGTTGCCGAGACACAAAACCCCATGAAATTGCTAAGGACACATTTTGGGACCCTTGTAGTTCTTCTCGGGTATAAGAGTGGGAAAAACTCCTCTAAATAAAAGTCTCTACAGTATACATGACCCATCTGGGATTTGAATTGGGTTCACAGCGTTAGACACAAGAACATTATTCCTACTTTGCCTTAAGCATATTTTTAACTACATCTAATATCATAAGTCAACTACTGCATGTCGTCTAGTGGTTATCGTATGATGCAGTAATTTGTATCACAAATTACTTAAATGTAAATAATGATTGTAATATGAATATGCATTTTTATGTGACATTGATTTGAGATGTTTCTTGACTGTAATTATTGTTGAGAAGTAAGTTTTTAATGCCTTACTGAAACTGTCAATAATAGCGCGCAATAATGCAGCGAGGGGGGTGAGCTGTTTATCATTATTGGAAACGAGGAAGTTACGTAATGTTGGCGCGTTTTTTCCGTTGAGAACCTTCTGGAATGTTTCCCTAGAGCATATGTATTCATAATTTTCATTGGATATTAAAATAGACGCTAATGTTGGCGCGTTTTATTAGCCAATAGTAACTCAGTTATAATCTTTAGGCATATCGGGGAGTGGGTGTATAAAAAGCCAAGTCAGAGGTAGATCGCGTTCAGTTCATCGAAAATCTCAATACATTACACGTCGCCTTCAGTCGGCCAGTTCATCAAAAATCTGTGTACACTACACGTCGTCTTCAGTCAGCCAATTCGTCGAAAGTATTTGTACGACAAACGTCGGGTATCGATTCACAAGTTACGCGCAGCAGAATTATGAATAATCTAAAGTGTTGTAAGGTTAATTATACAAAAAGTTGAAGTACGTGGATTAAAAGTGATCAGTAAGAAGTTATTATAACAGTTTCAATTTGGCGAGTGTTAAGATCAATGTATAAATGTGATAGTTAACGTGTTCGACAATAAATGTGTAAAACAAATTTCTTCATCAGTGTAATTTTTGGATAAAAGATTCCTTTCCGTTTACACAACCCTGATCAAGAGACATGTTCGACTGAAATAATAGCTAGCCGGAGGACAGTAAACAAAACTTAAAATTCTTTCAAACACTAATACTACCACAAATTGCTAACACTAGATGGATCTACGAACCTAAGAAATGAATGACGTCACAAGATGGCTTCCACGCGTGAAGTAAACATAAATACACAAACATTATAAGTAATACCGTAATACGTATTAGCCTCTGGTTCCTGAGGTCACAGATAAAGCCCAGCGGAGGGCAATGGATTTCTTCGGGAGTGGAAGTATTTGTGGCCCTCTTCGTAAGGAAAGTAAAGCCGTTGGTCCCGTGTGATGTTTATTTGCACTATCATAACCTCATACCTTGAGAGACCAAGTCCCAGAGCAAAATTATTGACTTCACGCCCACAGCGTCCAGCTTCTCTTTAGTGGCGCTATACATAGATGGTGGTCTAATCATCTGCCACTTTGCGCGCCTAATTGTAAATTCAGTGACTGTGTAAATTCATCTAATTGTAGAACGCGAGCACCTCTAGGGACGCCAACGGCATGATAGGAAACTAACAAAAAATCAGCCAAGTATTGCATGAAAGAAAAGAATGGTCTCAACGTTTTCCTTGTAGTAAATTGTTATTTTTATGGATTTTAAGTTGAGTACATACAATTATAAGAAAGCTATTTCACAAAGTATTCAAGGTGTAACAAATGAAAGCACCAGTGTTGCTAAACACAGTTTGTCACTTAGTTGCTCAGCGTAGCACAAACTTTACACTTGGGACACTTTTGACACACACACTCAGAACAAAACACAACTGATCCGTCGAATCGAATCACAACTGAACTGTTGAGTCACAACTAACTGAAGTAAACTCCGCAATGCCCAAACTCTTCGACTCCCAGGCAAGAGCAATCCCCTTACATAATCCCCGCATACAAAGCGGAATGTTCTAGAAGGGGAAGCTACTGGAAAAAGCTGAAAGCAGCAGTAAAAACTACGAGGAAGGGGCACTAATAGGTTCGTTGTGCGTCTATTTTTCTGAAGGCTGGTCAAAGGCTCCATCCAGGTGCCGGGCCGGGATGCCTTGCCGGCGGTCCGTAGATTGCTTCGCGCGCTGTCACAATATGGCTTTATTTGTCATATCAGATATATTTAATCGAAATAGGCATATTTAATATACTAATTTACATATTTCCAAAACATTTTCATAAAATTTTGAGAATGGGGAACAACATTAAAAGCTTAGCCTTTGAATCCATTAAAGATACCTGACTTAAGAACGAAATTAGGTAATTTTGCGGCTTTTCATCTTTGGATTTTGCCTCTCTCTGTCTCCCTCTCTCTCTCTCTCTCTCTTTGGCACATGGCACACACATACACAATTCACAAAAAGCAACGAGCAACCTAATTCAGATATTAAACATTCTTGGTGCCGTGATGCAAATATATTTTCGGGATACCAGAAAGGTTAAAGAGTTGAAAACATCCATCTTCAGGATGAAGAACAGGTTGGTAGGGATAGATTTTGCGGACCCCGCGTTATGCACTCCCGTCCGCTTAGCGGTTAAGCTGCTACTGTACTAAGCAGGAGTGCTTAAGGGGTGGATACCAGAACTCTCAGACACGAAGGCTCTGGCTGGTATCTTGGGGAATAGGATGCTAAGCTTATTTGTCTACGTGCGTCCGTTTAGGCCTCAAAAGAGACCGTGATCTGTATAAGTACTTAAATTGCGGGGTGAAGTCGCGCAGTCTGTTGTTGAGGAGCTTCTCAGATCTTCTTTGGGTGAAGTATTTGGATTCAGTAGGATATCCGCGGTTGCTGTGTTGGCGGTTCCGGTTATGTGTAGGCAAGCATTGCTAGAGGAGTGTGCCGAATTGAAAGATTCTGTCCCAGGTGTTTTCTGAGCTGAATAAAGCCTTCGTCCAAAGACCTGAGAGATGGGGTGACTATGTGCAGTTGTTGCTGGCAGTTTGCAGCTGAAGAACTGATGGGCGAATATGGTGGCGGCGGCGGCAGTGAAAGCATGGAGGTTCTGGAATCCGGCTTCAATATAGTGGAGGCGACAGAAACGGGCTTATGAGTCCCTACTTTGGCGGCGGTAGTAATTTTGGGAGTGCTTTTTCCATGTTGCTAAGCAGCAGCTGATACTCAGAACCTTAGTATGGAGGCCATGGATGACCCGCAAAACATGATCTGTGTAGGTGTTGGGAGATATTGATATAGTTGTTAATGCCGGATGCGTGGTTGCTGAGGAATCTGAAGGCTTGTGACGCTGCTATCAAAGCTTGGCTTATACGCCTCTTGTGAGCAAAGCTGACTGGCGGAATTTCGTCCAATGAAATCCTTCACTTTCCGCATTCTGTACCGCTTTGCGGTTTACAGTCATGTTATATAAGGTGAGAGTGGTCAATTCTTGACTTCCAGGGGCCCCAGTCAACTCTGTTTACCGTCGCTTCTCAGTGAGGCCTTTCCATACTTGAAACGTCGACCTCCCCATAAGTTAGGCGTGGGCTCAAAATTTCTAACCAGACTGAATAGGTATGACAACGCCCTTGTCAAATTCCTGGAGGGCTACTTGCCCAAAGAGCGTTGCTTCGAACTACAGTGGTCCACGTATAGCTTTCGGACATCCCCGATAACGAAATCGTTCAACCAGCCAACAACACACAAACTTAACGCAAGCATTCCTGCCTCCCCATGGAAGATATCTATCAAAATTTAAACAACACTAGCTTTGGATACACACCAGCGAAGCAGCGGCAAGGATGCTGCTCCTGAAAATGCAACCATGCAACTATAAAAATGGCGTTACCTCCTTCACACCCAAAAACCATTATAAAATCGCCTACAGCAATATATTCCATTTCTGTGGTTAAGCCTCGCCAATGGCAGGCGCACAAGCAACACACCTAGGCTCACCACGAGCCTGCCGGACAGCTCGGTCGGTCTTTGATCTGGCTAGTAGACCAGAAAGGTAGATTTACTAACCTGCGTAGCTTTGGGAGGACGGCGTAAACTCAGGAACCCAGCAGGAAAAGAGGTATCAAAAAAGCCTCCTAATCCTCTACAAAATCACAGAGCGGAGCGTGAAGAGTTAAAAAGTTTAGTTTTATTCCTGGACGTTCTTTAACTGCCATGATTCTTAGCATCCCATTCTATATTGGGCGTGAAAGAGCGTTAATTTTGCTCAGAGGCTTTTTATCAGGCTTGAGGTTCCTTTACGTGCCGTAAGTCCACGACACGGGATCACCAGCTTTACTTCCCTTCCGAGGGAATCCATGCTAAGGATTCAAAAAAAATCCATCGCCCTCCGCCGAGTTTGAACCCGCGACCTCGGGAACTAGTGGCTAGCATGGTAACTACTACACCACGGAGAACGGGTGCGCGAAGAGTGAAATAGCACGCCACTGTGGCATCACTCGTAAAATAGTTACCAGCATCACTGGTAAACAATATAAATATGTGACGCAAACGCACCAAGCCTAAGAGGTTTATATACCTACAGGATATAGAATAGTATCTTATAAATAATGAACCTGGAAGGTAAACACAATGAGAATGTGATTCGGGTAAATACACACAGATGTCTGCCATATTTAAGACGTTTTGCGATCTATCCTGTACGTATGGCATTTCAAGGTTATTGTAGTAACATCAGCGACCAACTGTGCATTTGCATTTATCACCGAGATCATACAGATGTGCGCTGCTATCAGCATATCGAAAGTTCTTCTATCGCTAATGCAGACGCTCGCTTGAACAGTTCAATAAAAACACAGTAAATAATCGATTGAGATACTCCGTCTTCAGAACGCATTATGGATGCAGATGAAAGATATATCCGCACTCAACGATTGATTGCAGTCGTTGCCCGTGTCATTAATCTATGGCACTTGTTCGAGCTCCAATACAGGTGTCGCAACTCTTTCCTCGTGGCTGTTTTTGAAATGTATCATCCTACAGCAGAATATTTCATATGAAGCGCAAAGAAGCTGTCATAGAACTCCTATGTTAACATTTTCTAACAATGTTATTTGTGTGTAGTGACATCATTCTATTTTTACTTTCTCTACTACTTACCTATAGTTAGCAAAGAAGTATTGTATTCCAACCAAAAATTCACAACGGGAATCACCGGAAACAACTATTTGAGATTCACTGAATGTCCGCGCAAAACCTTTAAGAAAAGTCCATGTATGTATACGCGTATGTCTGTGGTGAATATATGTGAACATATGTGCATAACTCAAAAACGAAATATTTAAGTTTCAGACTTCCTATTTAAGTTCAATGTCTTCCAAAGATACAACACGAAGATTTTCAAGACAATCTTCCAACCCAAACTACTCTTTATGTGGAAATATTCTCAAAAACTTCGATTAAACTACATTATTTCAAACATTTACATGAAATGAATAAGGTATAGTATATAAAGTTCTCTCCATTAAGAAGCAATTTTGTATTATTCGGTAAACTACAATGCTGAGCGAAGGTCTACCAGGACAAGAGCCGGAGCCCAGGTCCCCCTTCTATACCTAGGGTCCAGCGCCAACCGAGTGGCTCTCCAAACCGTGGGGGGTTTCCGATGAGGCCAATGTTGTTTCCTAAAAAGGCGCCCGCTTACGCGGAGATGTAAGTGGATACGCCACTTACGCGCGTCATCCCGAAAGAGACTACCGATAACCTCGGTAGGGCGACAGCATTCTAGCCGTCTACCGGATATCCAGGCCGGTACCGGAGGACATTGAGGCGTCTCACAACCCTACCTGTATGGAAACACATATAGACGTACCCAATCTCCCATGAGTATCGGGAACCACTGCCCCGTCGAGACCAACCCAATCCGAACAGCTCCCCAACGAGAGGGGCTCGAATATTCGTCCCGACGTACTTCTAGTAACGTCAGAAGTACCACGAGTGCCAAGGGTCCGCAGCGCCCGCACCACGGCAGCTGAAGAGGTCGGAACCCCTCCCCTAACGATAGACAAACATTTACGAAAGAAAAGAATTGAATCTTTTTAAAAGACACAATTTATTTTAAATAGCTTTTTTGTGGCATCAGCCATTTCCGAGATATTCCTTGCTATTGATTTGAGTTGCCCATTAGTTTGTCACCTAACATAGAGGGACCCGCTTTTAAATATCTGATTATCGTTCGGTTTCCTGCAACGTCCTTATGCCTATAACGAATTATGTAATGAAATTACAAGATATTTCAAATATAAATGGGATTGATTTTTTTACGAGCGTAAAACCCCATCCAGCACGTTACCGACCTTGGAAGGAGGAAGTTGCTTCCCTCCCCTCCCGCTCAGGCAGTTTTGAGTCCGTTCAGTCTTGCCTAAGCTCTACAAGAGAGATGAGTGAACAGAAAGTGTCGCAGGGAGTGGAACAGTGCATTATTATTAAATTTCTCGCTGCAGAAGGGGTCCAATCATCGGAAATACTTCAAAGGTTCGAAAAACAGTTTGGAGAAGCATGTCTCTTGAGAACTCAAGTGTTCGAATGGTGTAAAGCCTTCAGAGAGGGAAAAGAGAGAGTAAGAGTGCAGAACACGCTGCATAATCGTTGACCGCGAACATCAATCATCCCATCCAATTGCGACCCTACTAATGCGCTTATACGGGATAATAGGCAATTTATTTCAACATCTTGTTGGGAGAAGTAAGGATTATAAGCTCCGTCCCAATAAGAAAACAGGAGGAAATCTGATTTCTTTCCTTCCTTCAAAACAATGCGAGGCATCAGTCAGAAAAATCATGGTAACCATAGCAAGCTAAAGCAGGACCACACCTTACAGTGCAGATATAGCTCCAAAAGTTTTTTTTTTTATTTGGGAGACTTAAAAGTTACTTGGAGAGAGTGAGATTTGTGGATAACAATGCAATTGCATTTGTTCAGGAATGGGTGCGCACTTAACCAAACAGCTTTTGGGGAAAGGAAATAAAACAGTTGCCTAAACACTACCAAATATGTTGTAGAAGCCAATGGGGACTAGTTTGAAGGGTAGCATGTAAAACTGGTCAGTTATGATTAGAGCATTTTTACTTTCTCTACTACGTATAGTAAGTAGGGGAAGTATTGTATTCCACCCAAAAATTCGATACCGAGATTTCACCGGAAATACATGTTTTGAGACCCCCTGAATCCAAAAAAAGCATTTTTGGAAACATGTCCGTGTGTGTGTCTGTCTGTGAACAGCATAACTCAGAAACGAACAGTCGGATAAACACCAAACTTGGTATTTAGGTTCAGTATTTTCCAGAGATGCGACACGAAGGTTTTCAAAAAAATTCCCCACCCCAGGATACCCTTTACATGAAACTTTTAATTTTCTCAAAAACGGCTCTAACGATTTTGATTAAAATATCATATGTTTAAGATATTTTCATGGCAAATAAAATGTATATCTTGAATTTTCTGGGAATGTCTCCAAAAGTGTTCATTGTGAACGACTTTTGCATAACTGGTAAACCATAAGACATAGACAAAATTTTACTACACAAAAAATGTGGATCGCGTTAAAATACACAATTTATGTCATATACAGTTTTTTTGTTGAGTGAACCATTTTCGAGATATTGCTTGTTATTCTCTTAAATTTTTCAATACTTATATTCTCAAATGGGAATTCGTTATTCATATTTTTGTCTTGGATATACAAAGAGTATTAATCTGTGGCAAAGGGAATGGCGCTGCACCTAGCAACTAGCTATTAAGAGATATGTATGTGCTTAAAGGCTACTGTATTTCTACATTGCCCTTGTAAATATATATTCCCCTTACATCTAGAAGAAAATTAGCAATAAGATAGAGTCTGCAAATGTTTATCTCGATTAATATGAAGTAGATGGAGACTAAGCGTTTGTAAAAATAGTTTGTACAAGAGTAGAGATAGTCATGTGAGTGTAACACATCAGATTTTTTTAAAAAAAATCATTTCCGTTCATATTTGAACTTCTTGTAATCCCACTTGGTGTATCCTGCTGTATGTCTCATGAGCCTCATTTCACTAGCAATTACTCTGTTTTCCTCTCTTGTCCGTAAAGTCCGTCTTGCTGCTATAGGAAAATGTAGGACTTGATAATGTTTTGTATAAGCATACTCTGGTATCTCTATTCGCTAATAAAGCTTTATTATTCTCATGATTTCACTAAAATTGGTCATTTTATTTGAGATGTCTCTTGTGCCAGCTAAACTGACCACGGGTTTTTCGTGGTTTTCCGTGGTTGGTTAGGCGAATACTGAAGTAATTTATGCCTCGAATTTTCCTTTCTCTCCTTTCCTATCATTTCGCTTCCCTTTACATGTTTCAGGTGGGCTTAGGGCTGTGCAGAGGCGGTCGGTGTCGGACAGATGGTGTAGTTGCTTGCTTATTGGAAAGTTATTTCCGGCCGTCAGATGGCAGCCTTTTCTGAGCCACCTCCTGTGGACCGAGTTCTCTCCGGTTCCGCCTCTTCTGAGCAGACCGCCCGTGTGACGTCCTCTGCACGTCTCTGTCGGCTAGCCTGTCCTGCGGCCTAAAGCCTCCTGCAATCCCTTCACCTCATCCTTTCCCCGTGTGGGTGATGAGCACAAATGATCCGCATTGGGTCGAGGTGCGACGTACCCCCTCTTCCCTGGTCATAGTCAAAGTTAGTGGTTGAATTGAGCAATGAGCAGATTTGTCCCTATTGCAGGATGAACGGGAAGACTGCTACGAAGCACGTCTGCATGTGAAGGATGTGGACTCGGGAGACGACAGGAATTACTACCTTGCAGTAGAGAATGACCGAGGTACAGACAGACACGCCGTCCATCTCGCCGTCACCGGTAAGTTTTGGTTTCCATGGTACCTACATACAACCGTGTCCATCTAACTTTACTTAAGGTGAGACTGACCAAATGCCCCAAAACATTACAGCTTTAATTTTTGTGTAGTGTTATTAATTGAAAAATGGTATTTTAACTTATATATATTTTAAGATTGTAGACAAAATACTTATATTTTAAATATATTACCGTCTCTAACACTTACTTAGATATAGATACATAGATAAAGGAAGTACTGTATTCCGTCCAAAGATTCTATGTCGAGATTTCATTGGAAATGCATCATTTTCTGTATCCATGTGGCCTCTGAATAAAAAAAACAACTTTATAAAAAGGTGTGTGTGTGCGTGCGTGTGGTTTTTTTTATTCCACCGAAATGTGAAATAAATACTGTGACCAGTGGTAAAGATCCCGAGCTCGCGAGCCACGTGTCAAGCGCATGGTGGCACCGGCGTCTAGAGTCGCCCTCATAATAAGAAGCACTAGACGAAGCAGGAACGCCGGAGATCACCATGACAATATCAAAAAGCAGCCACAGTAGGTATTCTTCAATGAGATATCAGCCGCAGACTCTGTGGTGGGAATGACTAAACTACAGAGCATACAATGCTCAATTGCTAGGCACTGGGGAGCATAATTCCTATCTCTTTGGAATCTCAATTTTGGAAAGGTCTAAAGATCCCTTTCTAGGAAAAGGAGTTCTGGCGTTAACCAAACAAAGACTTGAATTCCTATTATAGAAAAAGGGGATTGCACAAAAGACCACTAAAGGACCAGGTGCGAGGATCTCTGATATCTAATCTGATGAGATAAATCCCAAACACGGCATTTAAGTTCAGCACTTTCCAAAGATTTTACACAAACATTGCATCGTAAGAAGCATCTTAAATGCTGAAAAATATCTAAAGTACTACAACAATGAAAGCCGCACATCCATTAAAGCTGATAAGCACTTAGAGCGTTCCAAAACCGCCCGAGACTGAAAGCTATAGAAATGTGTCGCGGTAATCGGCTCGTGTTATCTTATTTGCTGGGCGCCTGTTATTGTTTTATTATTTTAAAATTTGGTTTCTTTGTCCTCCGGCTAGCTATTATTACTCAGTTAAGCAAGTATCTCTGAGCAGGGCGTGTAAATGGAAAGGAGTTGTTGCTAAAAGATAACACTGATAAAATAATTTATTTTTACACTTTTATTGTCGTCACACTTAATTAATAATTCACATATTTAATCTTTATACACGCCTGACTGAAACTGTTGTATTTTCGAATGTAACTACTGTCGTGTTAGTTGCCGCGTACTTCACATTTTGTAACTAACACTGCGACGAGAGATTCTTCCAAACTGTATGACGTGCACCTCACGAGAGATTCCTTAGAACTGCGCGAAACATGCTTATGGTTCGAGAATATATACTCCTTCACCTCGAAATGCCTAAACATTATAATAGAGCTGCTATTGGTTACCAAATCGCGGCAACATTAGCGTCTGTTTTGTCAGCCAATCACTACTACTATTATATATGCTCTAGGGAAGATATTCCCTCCATTTCTAAAGAAAGGCACGCTACCCTGACGTCACTTGTTTGTCTCTTCTTAGTGATAAATAACTCGCCCCCTCTGTTTATTGTTACCCACTTCTATTGTCAGTTTCAGCGAGGCCGTGTAAACTTATTTCCTAACAATGCTTATGGCTAACAAGCATCTATAATCCTGTACATACAATAATATTAATTTACACTACAATCACTCTGGCATTCACAGTGTTGTGATTTAAAATACTGTCTCAAATGCTATACTCATTAATCGCCGATTGAAGGAACGCAGCTTGGCTAACATTACAAAGACCTTGATAGGCCTTGTCCACTATGTGACGCAGCGGCTGTGACCCAAGGTTATCGGCAAGTCGGCGTATGCCGGTCGGAGATAAACAACGATAAGTAGTACTCTCTAGCGTAAACACCCGAAACGCTATATTTAGATAACCAGTCTCCTGGCTGTTTCTCCTTCTCGAACATTTGAGAATCCTGTGGACATTTTCATTGGCTGTATACGAGGTGTGTTTTTAGTGTAAGAACCGATATTTAAAAAAAATAACAGAACATTGTTATCCAAAATCATCATTCATTACTTTACACTACTTCTCAACATAGTAACCGCCGTTATTCAGACACTTTTCGTAACAGGAAACAGCTTTTGTATGCCTTCGTCAAAAAATAATGCTGCCTGAGATGAAAGCCAAGTATGAACTTCTTGGTTCACAACATAATCGTTGAAATGCTTTTCATCAAAGAATTTATTCAGATGAAGAAACAGATGAAAACCGCTTGGTAACATCCGGAGTGTAGGGAAGGTGTTCGAATTGTTCCCAAATAAATGATGCGATCAGAACTGGAGTTCGTTTGGCTGTGTGTGGCCGGGCATTGTCACTCATCATTGTTTTCCCCTAAACCTTATACAATTGGCAATGTATGTTTGTTGGCATAACATTTCTTGCATTCAAACAACGGATCACTGTTCTGATTTCACAGTCGGCGGGTCCTTTGATTGTTTTGAACATTTAGAAACGCTCCAACAACAGAAAAACACGGCGTAACGATCGATCACAGCTGCGTCTGGCTTCCTAATGAATGGAGGAAGTGATTACGCATGCTTGAAGTCGCGAATGCAGGGTTGCAGTGGCAAATATTAACACGGTACTTACTTTAAAAATACGCCTCGTAAGCGAGCGTTCTCTTGAGTGAGTCAGTTAGTGAACGAGTGCGTTTCCTGTGCGACGAAAAGTACAGTTCTTCGAGCCAGTTTGTGTCGACTGCTGTGACGTGCAGTGAGTGTTGGCTTTCATGAGATATTGAAGTCGTGTGTTCGACTCACCAGAGAGTGAATCGGATCAAAGAACAGGCTACGTCACGAAGAAAATGAAGTGACGGGGAAGTTGAACTAGTTCATATTAGTGAAATGATAGTGAGAGTGAAATCGCAGAGAACAGTTGAACCAGACAATGACAGTGAGAACTGAGAGACGTGACATTGAAAAACTAAATTCACAATACTTTACACTAACTTGTGGGTAGGAGAAAAGTTCCCGTTCTATGGGTAGCTGTTAACAATGGACCAAAAACACATTCAATGGGCATTTCTCAAGAATGTTTAAACTTATTTAAACGTAATTCTAGTGAGTTTCTCCGACGTTTCATAACAGTAGATGAAAGATTGATTCATCACTACACACCAGAGACGATGGAGCAGTCCAAGCAATGGGTGGTAACAGTTAAAAGTGCACCAAAAAAGCAAACACGGTTCCATCGCATGTGTAAACTATCTCCATAATGACTGGGCCATCACCAAAAAGTATTACGCTTCACTACTGAACCAATTGAGCGACAAATGTCCACATCTTTCAAAAAAGAAAGTTCTCTTTCAAACATAATGCGCCTTAACGTATGTCTGGGACTGTTAGTGTAAAACTTCATGACATTTGCTTACAAATGCTTCCATATTCGCCGGATTTGGTTCCCAGCGTTTACTTTTTGTTCTCAAACCTGAAGACATGGCCGTGAGGACGAAGATTTGGATTAAATGATGAGGTTTAGAGTGACGCAGACGAGTATTTTTATCAGTTGAACAATTTTTTATTTATTAAGGGTATTAATAGCTAAAAGGCGGTGCACTAAATGTATTGATTTACAACGTGTCTATGTTGAAAAGTAAAATAATACATTTCTCTTAATTATGTTTTCTTAGTCATACCGAGAACATTTAGAATGTCTCTCTTAATACCAAGGATTGGCGGGTTATTCTGTTAATCTTCATGTTTTAAAAATCATCAAAGTTGCACGTATTAGCATAAAGCGTAATTTGTTGATTTTAGAACTCGTACAAAATATTAAGTTGTCCCATAAGTAATGTCTCTTTAATTGGGTTTATATCGTATGTATACTCGTATATACTTTTATTTTTGTCAATACTAATTATACTATGGTTATTGTTTCGTATTGTTAACATGTTGTCAGCTAACAGTTGGCAATACAAGATTTTAAAATGGACGTAACAACGTTTGAGGTTATAATCCTTCTGAAGCACTACTGGAAACAAGATTATAAATCTCTGCCGCGGCTCGAAGAATAAGTGAAGGTGAAGTTGAAGGTGAAGGTGTCGTTAGTGAGCGAATAGTACAACTATGGTTCCAGCGTTTCAATAATGGGAACGAAAACATTAAAGGTTGTCAACGTTCTGGAAGATGCAAGTTATGGAATATTGAGAAGATACGCAGAGTTTTGGAAAAACTTCCACATGCAAGCACTCGGAGGTTGTCGGAAGAACTTGCTGCTTCAAAAGATACCATACATTGACATAGACATATTAAGACACTTAAAAAATCGTTCAGAAGCTGTGAATTTGTACCACATGAATTAACACCTGATCGATCTCAAATAGAATAGATATGTGTCGACAGTGAAACGGCAACTCCAGGCCGAGCCCGAGCTAGGTAATAATTAATAATTTGATTCATTAATTTTAGTGAGTTTAAATTATGCTATGTACAAATCTTTTACTTTTACTGCCGGTGTAGCTGAAGAAGGGTGATTTAACGATATGTCTGTATTTAGGTTACTAATATTAGAGGAGTTATAAATTGTTTAATGTAAATAATTTAAGCGCTATGTTAAAATACTGTCCACGACGAGATATGTTAGCTGCAGGAATAGGTCTTCGAAGGCAAAAAGTTTAGTTTTACGCTGTCTCTCTGGTAGCAGGGGCATTGTTCATACAGCGAGGGTGTCTAGCTATTGTGATTTTGTTCGATAATTCGCCGTGACCAGAGTGGGGGAGACAACAAGTTTAACGGTAAAATTAGGAAAAGCCGTGATTTATGATAAAATTGGACCAATCAGATCCCTGTAAAGTTATATGAAATAGTGAGACGCGTTGAGTGGCGCTAAAAATGCACCAATAGGAAATGAAGCAGCCCAAGAAGCCTGCAACTATAAATAGATCTGCTTGGACCAAAACCAGAGGTCATTTCTAAACTACAGGCAGGGAGAGATTCTGCAGGATATTCGCGAGATATCGCGCCAAAAGTGAATTAAGACAGTTTTCGCAACACACATAAGAATCGCTACGTGTAAAGAGATCTACTAAGTATATAAACTTCGCGTCATATCAGCGCCGTGTTTCAACAGCAGTGGACAGTGTTTTAACGGCGACAATATCAGTGTTGTGTACCACCAGAAGAACTAAATAAAAAACAAACAGCAGTGTCGTCTTTTGTAACTAGAGCACGCCTATTTTTCTCTCCTTTACCACACCCGAGATCTACGTTTCCTTTACCGAGGAAAAGTCCATGCTTTGATATATTTCAGCAATAACTTCAACTAGCCGAGGATAAAAAAAGAAGAGAATCAGCATCCTTCGAACATCCAGAATCTTCGCGGAGGCTGCAGAAAGGTAAGCCGCGAGCTACGGGCATTACAAATAACCAAAACAACTACGGACTAGGGAGATACTGCCGCAACAGGTTATCGCCAATCCCTGGAATGATAGATTTATCAGGACAATTGTCACATGTTATGGAAAAATGTGGGTATTACTGCAACCCTGACCTGAAACAGTGGCTCGATACCCGTCAGCCTGCAAACGTTGTCGTAAAAGTGAATCTGTTCGGCCCCAAAATAATGATGTGTCTGGTGGAGTTTTGAAGGAGAGATTCCCTGGAAATTGATTCCAAATAGACGTGCAGTCGATGCGGATCCTTATTCTCAACATCTGTAACGAGTTCGTCAAGACCCGGCATTAGTTTTATAGAAACAGAGTTCTCTTGCAGCAGGACAGTACGACACCTCATACAGCTCAAAGAACAATGGACAAAATTCAGAATCGAAAGGAATCGAATTGCTAACACATCCAGCATATAACCCTGATCTTACCTCATCAGATTAACATCTGTTTAGATACATGGCCCATTTCCTACATGGAAGAAATGTTGAAGCAATTGAAATGGGTATCAACGAATTCTTCCAGTGAAAAACCAGAAACCTATACCGTTGCGGGATAGCAAAGCGGCTCGCTGAAAGGTGGCTGAGAACTATAGAATCTAATGGTCTTTACTTTGAAAATTAGAATAATTTCCTGTAAAAACACATTTGAAATAAAGTTTTCCATAAAACCGACATTACTTGTGAGATTTCATCTATGTTTTGTGTTTATAATCGATTATATCGCCATTCTTACACTTAACGAATTTTTGGGGGAAACAGAAGAAATATTTTGAGTTTCTTTGTAGTCATTTCCAACGCTCCCCAAAGGATCTTCGGGGGATACCGGATTCCACCAAGCGATGACAGGACCCATGTCTGAGGTGGATGCAACCAGTGGGCGGAATCCGTTGCCTCCGATGGTAGGGAGATGATGAAGATGGCGGTGGAGTGAGAGGATCTACAACTTTTACCGTGAACTTCGAGCCACATTGGGTCTTTGGGATACTTCACATAATTTTTCAGTTTTATTATTGTTTTATCCATATTCTTTATCAAACAACAAGCAATGCAAACCCTATTTCTGTGGTGTGGGGATACGTGAGTGCTTCATATTAAAGAATTTCCGTTCGAATCTCGGTTAGGGTGTTACCTGGTTAATGTTCCTTCAGGGGTTTTCCCTTATCCTGAGAAGACGAATTTCGAGTAACCCTAAGCTCTATAGGCCATGGGCCAATTGAGCATAATTCCAACATTTCGTTGAATCATCGTCCAATATAAGCTACTCAATCGTCAAAAAAAAGCGAGAAATGTGACATCATAATGGCTAAGTGGTCCTTAAAAAAAAGAAAAGTGAAATGCAATGCTATTTTAAGCGCTTTAATAATAGACATGTAGTTTATTGTTCTGTACAAAAAAAATATCTTATCAATAAAATATGAGGTAATAAACAAAGTAAAACATCAAAAACAAAAAGGTTAAAATCATGTTTTACATTAACGCAACTTTCTATACCTACTATCATTTATTTTAACTGTTATTAGATAAATTGTTAGAATTAATAATCAACGGAAAAATCTTCGTCTTTATCCTGGTTGTAGTTAGACGTTCAACTCACGTTTTTCGCTAAGGCAATATTGACGAGATCATGAGGAGAATCAGATGGCATCTCTCGTCTCCCTCTCTCACTGATTATGACTGACTGGTGCAACAGAGCGCGATCTGACCATTACCGACGACAAGCTGTAACATCTAACATGACACAGCTTCCCGAGAACTATCTCGCTCTAATGGTATCTAGGTAGGTAATCGTCTCCTTAGAATAACGCAAAGATTGCTTGTGTGTGTGTGTCGGTCCAGCATAACCCAAAAACTAAAAGTTGGTAAAATACGAGCTAAATTTGTATATAAGTTCAGTTTCTTCCAAGGATGGAATGTTAAGATTCTCAAGAAAATAATAGCATCCCAAACTATTCTTTAGATGCTATTCTCTAGATCCCAAGGTCGCGGGTTCAAATCCGGCGGAGGACGATGGATTTTTTCGGGCGTGAAAATCCTTAGCGTGGCTTCCTGCGGAAGGGAAATAAAGCCGGTGATCCCGTGTTATTTTACGGCAGTTAAAAGAACTTCAAGCCTGATAAAGAGGCCTCTGAGTAAAATTACCGGTCTTTTACGCCCAATATGGCATGGAATGCTAAGAACCACAGCAGTTAAAAAGCGTCCATAAAATAACCTGAAGTTTTGCACTCACATGGCTTTCTTTACTCTTGTACAAACTATTTTTACAAACGCTTATTCTTCATATACTACGTATTAATCGAGATAAACATTTGAAGAAATTGTCGTACTCATAATTTTCTTGTAGGTGCAAGGGGAATATGGTAGACTTTTAAGCGATAGTCAGATCTTCTAAGAGCTGGTTGCTCTTTGCATGTCCAGGACATAAAAATACGAATAAGGAATTCCCATTTCAGAAAAAGTATAAGTATTGAAAAATTGAAACAAATAAGAAGGAATATATCGGAATGGTTCTCTCAACAACAAACAAATGCGTAGTACGTTTTATCAGTTATGCAAAAGCAATCACAATGAAGAGGAATTTTGGAGACATTCCCAGAAAATTCAAGATATACATTACATTTGTCATGAAAATATCTTAAATATATGACATTTTAATCAAAATCGTTAGAGCCATTTTGAGAAAATTAAACTTTTCGAAAAATGTTTCATGTAAAGCGTAGTCTGGGGTGGAGAGACTTTCTTTAAAATCTTCGTATTGCATCTTTGAAAGATACCGTATCCAAGTACCAAGTTTGGTATTTACCCGACTTTCCGTTTTTGAGTTATGCTGTTCATAAACATGCGCAAGCGTACACACGGACCACTAAACGTGTATTTCCTTAAACTCTCAATATATAACTTTTGGATGGTATACGTTTCTTCCCAAGCTACAAATAAGTGGTAGAGAAAGTAGAACGTAAACACAGAGCATGTTTCTTAAAATTCGTTCGTATTATCGCTACTTGGCGTTTGATAAAGGTAGCTGAAAATGCATAGTTAAAAAATCTCTTGTGTTGCACTTTCATGACTTTCTCTACTCTTGTACAAACTATTTATACAAACGCTTATTCTCTGTATAATTCATGTTAATCGAGATAAACATTTGCATAACCTATCTTATTGCTAATTTGCTTGTAGGTGCAAGGGGAATTGGTAGGCTTTAAGCGATAGTCAAATATTTTAAGAGCTGGTTGCTATGTGACGCATTCCATTCTCTTTGTATGCACAGGACATTAAAAAACGAATAACGAATTCCTATTTGAGAAAAAGTATAAGATTGGAAAATTCAAACAAATAACAAGGAATATCCCCAAAATTGTTTATTGGACAAAAAATGTATATAACATAAATTGTGTGTTTTAACGAGATCTACATTTTTTGGTAGTAAACTTTTGTCTATCTCTTACGGCTTACCAGTTATTCGAAAGTCATTAAGAATGAAAAGGACTTTTGGGAACACTCCCAGAAAATTCAAAATATTCATTTCATTGGCATGAAAATGTCTTAAACATGTGATATTTTAATCAAAATCGTTTAGCCATTTTTGAGAAAATTAAAATTTTCGAAAAATTTTCCGTGAGAAGGAATAGTCTGGGGTATGGGGGTTTTCTTGAAAATCTTCGTGTCACATCCTTGGAAAATACAAAACTCAATATCAAGTTTGGTTTTATCTGACGTTTCGTTTTTGAGTTATGCTGTTCACAGACAGACACACATACACATGTTTCCAAAAATCCTTTATTTGAATCCAGAGCACCTGAAAACATATATTTCTAGTGAAATCTTGGTATCGAATTTTTGGGTGGTGCTCTTACTACAGTAGTAGAGAAAGTAAAAAGGTTTTTTAAATTAGATTTTATGTAAAGAATAGTTAGTGATTTCTTGCTACCAAGAGAGTGCAAAAACCGGTTGTTCATAAGTGAGATAATTTAGTTTTTAGCCTATTGGGAGTACTTAGGCTGTATTTGCACTGATTTTCCATTGTTATTCAAATATTTATCAAGGGATGGGAGTGAGCTTCTATAGACCCTCATCACTGATGTCTGCCGCGTGTCAGTTAACAGACGTGAAGCTATTTCTGACATAACAGTTTTCCGAATGAAGTGTGATATCCTCGTTGAGGACAGATTGAGAGGCATGTGAAAACTTTATGAAGTTCATGGAAAATGAATTTTCTCTTTGGGCGAATATCAAACTGTCGGTTATTTTCCTTCAATTCTTCTTTGATGACAAACGGAAACAAATGACATTAATAGCATTTTTGTATCGCTTTTGACATTTGCTATAGAGAAACAAATTTGACGGAATTACGTTTTGATTAAATTCACTGACGGTGGACTTCTATGGGGAAGGTTTCCGAACACTATTTCACACCCAATGAATGTTTAAATGGCAATGGAAACTATAGGGGAAATAGAAACAATTTCAAAATATTTAATGATTATTTTATTGCAGTAAATGATTTATTAAAATGCTATGTGCGGATTACTAAAAGGATATGTTTAATTACGAAAAGTACGTGACCTTCATGTAGTCCTTGTAGTCGTTAAAACTAATGTCTTAACGAGGGGTTTGTAGATCGGGAGAGACCAACAAGCGATTTTTACTTGCTCTACACGTACTTAGAGAAGGTATTGCGTTCCACCCAAAAATTCGACACCGAGATTTCACCATAAATACATGTTTTGAGGCCCCGAATTCCAAAAGAAAGCATTTTTAGAAAAAGGTCCGTATGTGTGTCTGTGAACAGCGTAACTCAAAAACGAAATCTCGGATAAATACCAAATTTAGCATTTAAGTTTAGTAACTTCCAAAGATGCGACACAACGATTTTGAAAAAACTCTTCTACCCCAAACTACCCTTCACATGAAACATTTTAAGAAATTTGTTTTTCTCAAAAATGGCTCTCATTTGATTAAGATACTTCCATGGCAAATTAAATTTGTAAATTGAATTTTCTGGAAATGACCCCAAAACTCCTCTTCATTCTGAGTGACTTTTGTATAGCTGATAAACCGTAAGAGTTAGACAAATTTTTATTATACAAAAAATGTAGATCTCGTTAAAACACACAATTTGTGTCGTATACCTTTTTGATCGAGTGAACCATTTCCGGGATATGCCTTGTTATTTGTTTGAATTTTCCAATATACTTATACTTTTTTCAAACGGGAATTCGTTATTTGCTTTTTTTATAATGTCCTGAACATGCAAAGAGAATGAAATGTTCCACATAGCAACCAGCTCTTAAAAGATTTTACTATCGCTTAAAGCCTATCATATTCCCCTTGCACCTACAAGAAAATTAATAATAAGATAATTTCTGCAAATGTTTATCTTGATTAACATGAAGTAGGTGGTGAATAAGCGTTTGTACAAGGGTAGAGAAATTCATGTGAGTGCAACAGGTCAGATTTTTAATAATAGTATTAAAGTCCGTTCTTACTGCAAACGGCACCACAGGTGTTGGATATTGAGATACATGAAATGAAATGATTGCTGGGATAGAAAATTTCGAAAGGAAACGTTCCAGGCTTAGGTTCAGGTTCCTCCCCGGCATTTGCCAGTTATGAGAACTGAGGAAAACCTAGAAAAATCCTCAGTAAGGGAGGATGGTCCTGGCGGGATTTAAACCGCAGGTCACGAGTACGTGCCCTGACGACCTCGGCGTAACGAATGACCTTGAACCAACCGTAAGCAAAGTTCGGTTAAATACCAAATTCGGTATTTAAGTTCAGCATCTTCTGAAGTATTTTTCAAAAATAGCTGTAACCATTTTAATCCAAAATTCACGACCGTTATTCATGCCATACGTATCAAGAGTATCCGCTGGTTGAACGAGCGGGATGGGTCAGACGTTTAGATCTGTGGTCCGCATTCGGAGAACCTGGGATCGATCCCCGGCGGCCTCCCATTCTGGCCCATGGGCTTTTCGTGGTTTTACCGGGTCGACGGGCGAAATCTGAGGTGGTTCATCTTCTACCAAGACTCTCTTTTCTCCCATATCCTGTACCCATTGTCTTCCTTGCCATATGTTTCAGGGTTGTAGGACCAGGCGACGGTGTTCGGCGGGTTGCAGCTGGTCGGTGGCTGGCGCTTGCCCCACTATAAATGTTTCCTCCCTGGCTATAGTACCACTCAGTTAGGTCTCTCAGCGTGGGGCTCCGCTCCGTAGGACCCTGGAGATTGGTGGCTTGTGGCAGGGACCATACGGCGTCGGATGCTTTCTATCTGGAAACGTTAGCACCCCGTCCATGCTTGCGCCCGTCAGCATCCCGATCTGGTCGCCCTTCGGGACTCCCCCCATCCTTCCCTCCCGGTCACGTTGGAAGCTGACTGGCCTGCGTGCGGTGCTCTGCCCTGGTTCCGGGGGCCCCTCGTGATGCGTACTTTTACGTTTGCCTGTATCCACTTTTGCATACATTACTTTTGCAAAAACCTGACTTCTTATAGCTGAAGGTTCAATATTATTATACTTTCAATTGGAAATAAGGAAATACATATATACACTTTTAACTAAAATAAGCAAATGCTATGTCGAATGTCCCATGTCAAATGACTCCCTAAAGAACCATTCACAATGAAAACTAAGGGTTGCTGTAACAACGTAAATCTTAAATTTAAACTGTATGTGATATTTTATTATTCACACTGACAAACAGAAACATAAGCAGCAGCCAATCGCAGGAGAGTGTGAAACAGCTAAGCTAATACGAAGCGACTACCTTCAGTATCCACGACAAAAGAGCTATGTGCATGTATCAAAATGAACAAGAACTAGTTACTCAGTTAAAGGATATTAAACTCATAAAAAAGCACCATTTACCATCACAACTTGTTTTGCTGACCGTGATCTCGCGCAGAAAGGCAGTTTGCGAGTCAACAAATGACGATGTAAGATGGAAGAATGATCACGTGATGAGATGTATAGAGAATCGCTCTCATTGACTAGTTTCTTATGCTTGACGTAGACCAACGTCATCCAATGTGAACTACTAAAAGATAGCATGAAACAAGCTTCTATTCTTATGCTTCACTGTGAATGACCCCCTAAGTGTGCATACCACACACCTTTTCCCCTCGCAACGAAGTTAATGTTTTGTTTTGTAATCGTCATTTTATAAGCAAGTTGGAAGTATTTGGCCTACTTTAAAGCGATTTCTCTTTTTTACTTTCTCTACCACGTACCTAGATAGAGAAAGTATTGCATTCCATCCAAAACGTCGATATCGGGATTTCACCGGAATATACATGTTTTGAGGCCCCTGAATCCAAAAAGGAGCATTTTTAGAAAAACGTATGTTGGTCTGTGTGTCACTCTGTGTCTCTGTTAACAAAATAATTCAAAAACGAAAACTCGGATAAATACCAAACTTTGTATCTAAATTCAGTATTTTCCAAAGATGAGACACGAAGTTTTTCAAGAAAAACCTATACACAAAATATTTTTCGAATGTTTTATTTTTTAAAAAATGACTAACAATTTTGATTAAAATACCATTTATTACATATATTTACATGACAAATAAAACATATATGTTGAATTTTCTGGGAACAGCTTGTGAAGTACTTTTCTTCCTAAGGAATTTTGTATAATATTTTATAAGTGGATAAAGTTAAGCAATAGACGAAAACGTACTGCACAAAAAAAATGTAGATCTCTTTAAAACACGCAAACTGTTTTAAATAACTTGTTTCGTGGCATCAGCCATTTCCGAGATACCCGTTATTAAAGTTTCGAATTATTCAATATTCAGCCATTCTTTTAAAGTCCTGTCGAGTTTAGGTTGTTTCTCGCGATGTCATGGAAAGAGTGTGGAATTTTAAGGCCAGCATATAGCGTCCAGCTCTCAAACATATGACAATCGATGTTCCCTTTGTATCTATAACGAAATGTGTAATGCATCTATTTCTGGAACGTTTTATCTCCATTAAAATTAAGTAGATAGTTAAATAAATTTCGTAAGAATAATTTGTATACCCACTAATAGCGATAGAGGGTAGAGAAAGTCATGCGAAGATAACCTATCAGATTTTTAAAGATTGAATTCTGCATGTAAACGATCTCTTTAGTTTCCTGTCAGTGTGTGCATTTTTTTTCCTTTGCTATATACACACTTGTAATTTAATTCATTTAACCTAGATACCAACACTGCGTTCTATTCTTTCCTTACTTTGGGGAAAAAAGTGTCTATTCAATAGTATGCAAATTTTGTATCCAGGGACTCGGAGGGTGTTTTGTTATTTGATGGTACAAACAGATGACGAGGGGGAGCATAATTGTGAACATTGTCGACACACTGAGGTGGGCAGAATGTGCCTCTCCTCTCACACACACCCTTTATTAAATAACCACGAGGTTCACCGTTACAGCTCCGTTCCTTTCGATGTTTGCAGTTGTCTGGCCTGATTTCAAATCACCATCGCATTTTGTTTATTGTTCTCATCGGCGTTACTTTATGTTGTTTTTGCACATAACTTAAAGCAATAAAAAGGGACGCATGCTGGCTATTAATGTGTCTCATTTGAACCACGCTCGCAGTATTAATTATTCGTGTATACGCTCTGGGCACACGTCACATGTTAATGAAATTGCTTTGGGGCACATATATTGCGGGGCCATAATATGCAACTATACATATGTTTATAGCACCTCCCACTTACGGATTAGGAACACGCAACTAAGAGATACAAATTCTGGTCAAGAGACGTAAACACATGTGCGTATAAAAATGTACTCTTTGATAACAGAAGAGGATATTAACCATTTATTGTATCCATTATTTACTTTTTATCTTTATTGTAGGTTTAGGATTGCTGAATGAAGCACGCAGCAAAGACAGCTATATAAAGCAGGGGTGGAAAAGAGAGGTAAAGGTAAAGATATGGAGAACAGAGGGGACCCCCACCCCAACCCAAGCAGAGCACCCAAGTAATCCACAAAACCCCTGGTTGCTTCTTCCGTGAAGCCTGGGAGGGAGAGATGAGAGGAGCGACCCAAAGGGCGACAAGATCCGGATGTCGACAGTCGCAAGCATGGACGGGATCCCTAACGTATCCAGATCGAATACCTTCGCCTGGTTCAATAAACCTGATACAGATGACAATGAAGGAGATGATGGGTACAGGAAATGAGGGACAGGAAAGTTGTTATCCAGTAATCGCCTGCCGACCCGGGGAAACCACGAAAACCCATGGGTCTTAGTGACTGCTCACTGGATATCGAATCCGTGGCCTCCCGAATGCGAGTCACACATGTCACTGCGGCACCACCTCGCTTGGTGGATGGAAAAGGACAACTGGTCTCCGTGTTTTAAAGGATGCTTGTCTTCTTGAGGGTTCCCTAATAGATCTGATGTTGGTGTGCTCCAGGGTGTGAGTGCTAGAGGTCTGCACGGACCGAAATTCTTAGGTCCGGCTCGGTCTGAACTGAGCCCGAGAAGAGGTTAACTGTATCACCGGCTCAGGCCCGGGTTCAAACCTGGCAGAGTGTGATGGATATTTTTTCGGGCGTAAACATCCTTAACATGGCTTCCTTCGGAAGGGATGTAATGCCGGTGGTCCCGTGTCATAGATTTACGGCACGTAAAAGAACCTCAAACCTGTAAAGAAGCTCTGAGCAACATTTCCGGTCTTTCGCGCCCAATATAGAATGGAACGCTAAGGATCATAATAGTTAAAGAGCGTCCATACATAAAACTGAATTTAATTTTCTCCTATTGTCTAGTCTTATTTTAAATAAAATTATTTTGCAATTATTATTATTATTATTATTATTATTATTATTATTATTATTATAAGCTGTCCTCGAAGTGCCGGGTAAGTGAAACACTCAGGTCCTTGAGACCAATTGAGGAGTCACTTTACATTAATAATGGCGGCTGAGATCCTGAAATCCGCATGTAGTAAGAGCATGTTGACGGCATACTGCCTTATTGACCTCAGCCACCCCTGTTACTGCACTATGGCCAGAATGTCCTGGGTGTGGGTGGACGGAGGGAGGGGGAGTTTGAAGCTACCATGCTGTTGTAACGTTATCAGCAATTGATCGAAGCGAGTATTCATTTACTCCTACTAGTGTTACTAAGTACTGCTATGTACATAATCATGCTGCGATAATTGTTGTATTCCGGGTATCTCAATATCGCGGACCAAAAAATGTGATATAATAGTATTTTCGTCTAGGATTGCGAATTCGGTCCTAGGCCCGAGACTGGAGCTAGCTGCTCAGGTTAAATGAATGCATTCGATGACCCTTATACAATGATAACTAGGGGACGAATTGGTGCGTGATTTCAAGTTACCGATAGTGAGCATAATGTCTCCCCTGGGTATAGACGGCGGTTAAAGAATATACCGCAGTAGATATGACGTTCCGTTTCGCAGACAGAGTAAGAAATATATCAGTCAGTGATATACACTACATGACCAAAAGTATCCTGACACCTGGCTGAAAATGACGTACAAGTTCGTGGCGCCCTCCATCGGTAATGCTGGAAGTCAATATGGTGTTGGCCCACCCTTAGTCTTGATGACAGCGTTCACTCTCGCAGGCATACTTTCAATCAGGTGCTGGAACGTTTCTTGGGGAATGGCAGCCCATTCTTCACGGAGCGCGGAACTGAGGAGAGGTATCGATGTAGGTTGGTAAGGCCTGGCACGAAGTCGGCGTTCCAAAACATCCCAAAGGTGTTCTATAGGATTCAAGTCGGGATTCCATTACAGGGATGTTATTGTCGTGTAACCACTCCGCCACAGCCGTGCAGTATGAACAGGTGCTCGTTCGTGTTGAAAGATGCAATTGCCATTCCCGAATTGTTCTTCAACAGTGGGAAGCAAGAAGGTGCTTAAAATCAATGTAGGTCTGCGCTGTTATCGTGCCACGCAAAATAATAAGGGGTGCAAGACTCCTCCAGGAAAAACACGACCACACCATAACACCACCACCTCCTAATTTCACTGTTGGCAATACACACGCTGGCAGATGACGTTCACCGGGAATTCGTCACACCCACACCCTGCCATCGGATTGCCACATTGTGTGCCGTGATTCGTCACTCCACACAATGTTTTGCCACTGTTCAATCGTGTAATGTTGACGCTTCTTACACCAACCGAGGCGTCGTTTGGCATTTTCCTGCATGATGTGTGGCTTATGAGTAGCCGCTCCACCATGGAACCCAAGGTTTCTCACCTCACGCCTGCCATAGTACTTGCAGTGGATCCTGGTGCAGTTTGGAATTCCTGTGTGATGGTCTGGATAGATGTCTGCCAATTACTCTTTACGACCCTCTTCAAATGTCGGCGGTCTCTGCCAGTCAACAGACCAGGTCGGCCTGTACGCTTTTGTGCTGTACATGTCCCTTCACGTTTCCACTACACTATCATATCATAAACAGTGGACCTAGGGATGTTTAGGAGTGTGGAAATCTCACGTACAGACTTCTGACACAAGTGACACCCAATCACCTTACCACGTTCGAAGTCCGTGAGTTCCACGGAGCGTCCCATTCTGCTGTTTCACGATGTCTAATGACTACTAAGGTCGCGGATAATAAGTACCAGGCAGTAGGTGGCAGCACAATGCACCTAAGATGAATAACGTATGTTTGTGGGGTGTCCGGATACTTTTGATCACATAGTGTAAGACGTTCCGCTTCGCAGACAGAGTAAGAAATATATCAGACAGTGATATAAGTGTACTATTCGTATGCACCTATTACATCTTACGATGTAGAAACGAATTTCCCACGATATAGCTTTTGTTAAGTGAGAGACGGGGAACGTTCTTTTTCAACTATCTCTGTTTGTATATTATTGTCCACTGCAGTGGTCAGACTAAGAAGTATTCACTTTACATATATGTAATATATATATATATGTGTGTGTGTGTGTGTGTAAAATATAGTGCTTTATAACAGAATAAAAATATTAAGTCCCCATGTATAGCATAGTATAGGCATTCTTTTGATACATCCTGTACGAGCACTGCAGACATGCGCCCGTTGTTTACATCTTGACTCACCCTCTCTCCTTCAACATAAACAGACTACAGTACAAGGTAAGTTAACCTCATAGAAACGATCACTCTTATCCGCCCTTTAAGTTTTTATTATTCATAGCCGTTGCTATACCCCTCACCGCGTGAATGTGATAGGTGATGCCTATTTATCAGAAGTTGTACTGCAATAACTCCGGACGCGTCCGCGACACAGTTTGTTAAATCCAGCTTCTCGTATCGTTGATTCACAGCAATGCCTCGCTATGTTGGATCGGAGTTTAATATCGAACAATTGTTCGCTCGCGAGTAGGGCGCGATGTACTTGACCATCTTCAATATCGTATGCTTGTCGAAGAGGAAGTGTTTTAAATACGTGATACGCGATTGTCGCACGGCGACTTGACTTCTGAAGGTGTATTTACAGAGTGTCGTCGTCGTTGTTTCTAACGCTCCCCATATGGACTATGACCTTTGGAGATAGCTCATTCCACCAAACGATGACGATCTATTTCTGAGGTGGAGGCTCCCAGCGGGCGGAATCCGGTGCCTCCGAAAGTAAGGTAATGAGGATGGCGGTGGACTTCGAACCACGTTGGGCCTTGGGGATACTTCACATATACAAGTCAGAGGTGACGGCATTCACAGGGCCGGCTTAAAATCGCTACCCCAGAACCGGGAATCATACCCCGACCTTAGTACGAGAACCGGAAAAAAAAAACACTGCGCTCCCCCGAAGCCCATTTGCAGAGTGTGTCCGTGAAAAACTCATTTCAGCCATGACACTGCATTCCCCCTTCTTTCGTCTATGTCTGGACTTATTCTGGTCACATGACATTTTTCTGTCAACTTATTTGATTTTCACAGTTATTAATTTCATTCCGATTGGTTAGTTCACATTTACTACTGTTTGACTTTAATAAGCAAACAATGAGAAATGTATGGGAAACAAATCTGTAACTAGTCTAGGGTTACACGTCTGTCTTCATTAATTTGTTGCTCTCTTGATTTTTTAAATCACCTATGATGAGTAACAGAAGTACGGCTAGAAGTTTCGTCATATATATTTGTCGCACCATTGGTGAGCATTTCACACGACCCTCTCACATTCCTTCCCTTCATTACTGTATCATAAGGTTTCGTTTAATTGACAGTAAATTTTGCAGGCCTCAATTTCCGAGCATAAAAAATCTAATTACACCTTTCGCCTCACAATTCATTTTGAACAGTCACAGAATGCACAATAACAATTGGATTCGACCTTGGATAAAGTCCGTTAACGATCTGCTCAGCGGGAATGCGCAAACGGTCGTTAGTTTCTGAATTACCCTCCTGGTTGTAGGTCCACTCTTTTGGTATCATAGTTGAATTTCTCACGCCGGGCACTTGAGATTGAAGATGTGACACATTCACTTCATTCATCAGTTAAATCTATGAACTATTGTTCGTCTCACGTCTCTATTCTCTATGCCGTACAAAAGGAATGTAAGCCGACATACCGTCGCCAGCAGTAGTCTAAAACTTTTGGTTTGGCCACTCCGTTCCTTAAACAGGTTTTGCCAGACTAGCCTGGTTTGCTATCCACTTTATATTTATTTTACACATTATTAAGTATTGTTTTATTTCAACATACGATTACTCTCCAATAACATGTTTACCCTTCAATATTTATATTATATTTCTTTCTAATTTTATGCTATCTTATAAATTAAAATTTCCTACTTAAATTGCTATATACCGTGCGTTCGCAGATCGGCCGGAGCGTTCCGCAACGGCATTGGACTGGGTGAGTGGCGCGCCTGTCTCCATAGAGTGGCGCTGTAGCTATCGCACTTTTTAACATTCTTCACTGATAAAGCATGGTTTTATAATCGAAAATTCCCATATTTATAAAGTTCCTCACCACGCTGCAAAAGTCGGGTTTTGGTGCGCAGTGAGTGCGCGTAGAATTATCGGTCCCACGTTTTTCGATAACAGTTCATTCACACGTTTATGTAAATTCAATTTTAAATAAGTTTTTTCCGCAACTAACAAGAAATAAAAGATGTTGTAGCTGGTTTCAGCAGCTGTTCAGCTACAGCGCACACTGCTGCAAATTCTATGCATGATTTGCGAAGTGTGTATGGTGACAGAATAATTAGTCGGCGATTGTGCCCACCTCGTTCCCTGACCTATCTCCATGCGATTTTTATTTATGGGGAACCTTAAAGAATAAAGTGTATGCATCAAATCCCCACTCGTTACAAGAATTGAAGGACAAATCACAAGAGAAATACAGACAATCTAAACATGAATTTTTGCGAATAAACCAGAATTGTTTTTGGAGATACAGAGAATATGTTCGCGTTGAAGGTCATAAATTTCAGCAGCTGTTGTGATGCAGGTAAGCCTAATGTAAGTTAATATAGTAGTTAGTATTCCGTACCCATGACCTGCCGGTCGTTTACGTGTAACTCTGGCGGAAGGCGCGCCAATCCTCACCCAGTTCAAGGCCGCCGCGGAACGGTCCGGCCGATCTACGAACCCACTGTATGTCATTCTCATTATTGTCGGCACAATACTTAGGTTTTAAATATGCATGGATTATTCAATAATTAGTGGCAACAATGTTTGTATGTGGCGCTATCAGGAAAAATGATGCAAGCTGATAACAGTGAGAAAAAAGAGCATCCGATGTGTGTTATCTGCGAGTTTGAAGACAGTGGTCTTAATTATAAGGTATTTGTAGCGAGTTTAATTTGTAGACTGTTATCTGTGAGGCAGTATTTTTAACACTTCAATGATTTCAGTCTAATTATATATATATATATATATATATATATATATATATATTCAATACCAGCCGCCTTAAAGCAATATGTGTATGTAACAATATATAAAAAGTGTATATTACAGTCATTGTATACGTTTATATTATTGTGCACATGTATAATAATGTTAAGTGAATGTATTACGTAATTTAATAATGTAGGAGCTGTGAGAATATAGGTCAAAAGTTGCTAACAATGAGGTAACCTAGAGGCAATATTGAATTGGAAAGTTTAATAATGCTACTAGTGATTCTTGGAGCAACAATAATGTATGAAACAGTTTATAAATAGCTAATCAACAACCAGAAGAAGCTTAAGTTATATAAAAGTATTCTATTGGAGTAAAATTAGCCCATCAGAAACTGAAATAGAGCAAATTGTACAAATTCAGAAGACAGTTGCTGGTAGACAGAGTTCCTAACCGGACGCGAGACGAGTTTCCGAGCATTTAAATACGTATTCAGTGCGAGACATAAAATTCATTACGGCGAGAATATTATAAAGTTTACGTGTTTAAAAGTGTAATAAATAAATAATCTCACAGCTCTCTATATAAGTGAAGTGTTATTTAATCGTATGAAGGATTAATAAATGGAGAGAAGTAAAAATTATGATCTGTGTAAGCCTACATTTTTAGCCACATCACCCCCTGCAAAGAGACACATGTTTCTATTAATACTGACGCAGCCGAGGCAAACCTAAATATATATAATATTTAAACAAAACATTAAAATACAAAGTTGATTTCTTAACTTGGGGCGAAGGCCACCGGAAACTTTGTACCATACGTGGGGCAGTTACTTCATCAAGTTTGGTTTCCCAACAGTCGAACTACAATACAACTCCTACTTCAAATTGGCTTTCCTTACGTAAAACAACAACCGTTTTTCTCATCTGTATTGTTCTAAAATGTTCAGTATATATGAACAAAGATTTCATTAAAATTTAGATTGCAAGAGGCAAGAATGCTCGACAATGCCATGTAACATTACTGGAAGCTTATGATAGAGGGAGTTTACCATATCATATCGTGGCTAAGTGGGCGCATGCATATCGCAGAGGTAGGAAGATGTTAATCACTTGCTGATTGCGGTCTGACACGTTTTTGATTATGTGTATGTGAACGCTGTTAGAGCACTGCTGGAAGAACGCCGTTATTGGACAGGGGTTGAACTAGCAAGGGAAGTTGGAATTGTTCCTGGTACTATTTTTCCCATGCTTAAGAAGTAGTTAAAGTTGAGGAAAATCTGCGTTCAACACAATCTTGAAGAGTGGCAGAGAATGGAAACAACGAGATTGCCCTTAGAACGCTATGGACGTGAAGGCGAGCGTTTTCTTCGACGTATCATAGCTTTAGATAAAACCTGGGTTTGATGCTACCAATCACAAATGAAGAGACAATCAAATGAGTGGCAGCACAATGTTTCCCCACCGCCAAAAATGTATCGGCAAGAACAGGATCCACTTAAACTCATCTTCATAGATGCTTATGAGTTTGACGGTGTCCTTGTCACTCATTCAGTTCCTGCGGGAAAACCTGTGAATGGTGCATATTACAACTATTTTCTGGAACACCATTTACGACCAGCTGTCCAGCTCTCCTGAATTCTCATCCTATTGTGCTACATGATGGTGCTTGCTCTCACATAGCTGCTCCTGTGGTTAATTTATTTCAGAGATGGAACTGGGAAATTCTGGAGCATCCTCCATATTCCCCAGATATGAGCTCGTGTGATTTTGACCTTTTCGCGAAAATGAAATTACCACTTAGAGGAGTTCTTTAGAATCAGACAGGCAATTATAGCAGCAGTAGAGCAATCTGTTCAAAGATTAGTACCACAAGATGCTGTGGATGGTATCCGTCGTCTCCCTGAAGTGTGGAGGCGGGTTATTCTGTTGTAGGAGATTACTTCTAAGCACAGCAAGAATTTGTCTGTTCGAAAATGTTTCTTTCTTATTAATACAAATGTTGTCATTAATTATTGAATAACCCATGTATTTTTAAAACGGTACTGTCTCTCTGCACCATTTTACAGAAAAATCTGATGTGTTACACTCACATGACTTTCTCTACTCTTTTACAAACTATTTTTACAAACGCTTATTCTCCATATGCTTCATGTTAATCGAGATATCGAGATGTTAATCTTATTGCTAATTTTCTTGCAGATGCAAGGGGAATTGGTAGGCTCTAAGCTATAGTCAAATATTTTAAGAACTGGTTGCTATGTGGTGTATTCCATTCTCTTTGCATTACCGGGGCAAAAAAAATGAATAACGAATTTGAGAAAAAGTATAAGTATTGGAAAATTTAAGGTAAAAAACAAGCAATATCTCGAAAATGGTTCACTCAACAACAAAAATGTATATGACATAAATTATGTATTTTAACGCGATCTACATTTTTGTGTAGTAAAATTTTGTCTATTTGTTATGGTTTACCAGTTATGCAAAAGTCGTTCACAATGAACAATACTTTTGGAGACATTCCCAGAAAATTCGAGATATACATTTCATTTGTCATGAAAATATCTTAAACATATATTTTAATCAAAATCGTTAAGAGCCATTTTTGAGAAAATTAAAATTTTCGAAAAATGTTACATGTAAAGGGTAATCTGGGGTGGAGAGGTTTTCTTGAAAACCTTCGTGTCGCATCTCTGGAAGATACTGAACCTAAATACCAAGTTTGGTGCTTATCCGACTGTTCGTTTCTGAATTATGCTGTTCACAGACACACACACACACACACGGACATGTTTCCAAAAATGTATTTTTTTTATTCAGGGGTCTCAAAACATGTATTTCCCGTGAAATCTCGGTATCAAATTTTTGGGTGGAATAAAATACTTCCACTACTTACTATACGTAGTAGAGAAAGTTAAGAAACTAAACTCATTTACACTTTGGAGTAGTGATAAACTTTCGGCCTACTATTAAGGGAAACTTTGCTCTAAAAATTGGCACTGCTGTTAAGCACGACAGCCTCTGTGTTTCAAGCCATTTACTTTCTTTCTTAACAAAGTTTTGTTATGCTAGTTTTTATTTTTTAATTTTTGCTTTGTACAGTTATTCTGTGAATGGCATTTTCTTATAAATAAACAGTTTTCTCAACGTTTTATTGAGGATAGCTAAATTAAATTTTAACAAACAAAAAACAACTGCTTAAGTGTTTCTGTGAATCTAATTTGGTGCTAATAACATGTTTCGTTATTTTAAATAATAATTACTTATATACTTTAATCAAAACATTGTGTAATTGAAAAAATAATCCTTTCTTACTTAATAAACAGATTTATAGCATAAAAGTAGATCAGTGAACATAGAAGGCATTCATCTACATACTGTAAATATTTCAACCTGATATTTTAAAACAGTTTCTGAGATAATGGGTCTCAGTAAGCATTGGTGGGTAAGAGCTTTTAATCTGCCATTAAATCTTAATCACATGCAATTAAAGATTCGCGGTCTCGGTGTTATGGTATAAAAGGCATTTAGTAAAACCACGTTGGTAAGCGACACAGGCAAGAGTTGAGATTTAACTGTAGCATCAGGTGTTTAGTGACAGACTCGTCAACCTTGGTGAAGTTATCGTTAGAAAAGCAGACGATATTTACTCGATCCCCTCTGGCTGAAGAGAAGAGCAGAAAACACGAACTTAGTCAACTAAAGGCGCAAGCTGTTGGAGGGGCGAAGGCAGAGAAAAGGTTCCAATTTAATCGAGACATCTGAAGCGAACTCTGTGCCCCCGGGCTGTTACTGTCACCGATGTTCCTCATGCTGCGATCTTTACAGCTGCTTCTAAACCGCTAAAACGTAGCAAATGTTTATCAAGACCATGCAACGACTTGGGTAAACGAGCTAGTAACTTGTGTAAGGCAGGAATGAATTAAGATACTAAATTTTGAATGTTAGTTCAGGCTTTTAGGCTACGGGAAAAAAGTGCTGTACATAAAAATTTGGATAATTCATGTAGTTTTTCTTTCTGTCTTGAGTTTTTTGCGAACATATTATTTAACACCGAATTATTATTCATTACTTTTTACTTCATCCACCACGTACACAATAGGTAGAGAAGGTATTGCATTCCACCCTAAAATTCGATTATGTTACCGGAAATACAACTTTTGAGGTCCCTGAATCCAAAAAAAGCATTTTTAGAAAAAATTGCGTGCGTGCGTGCGTGCGTGCATGGAACGTTTTCAGAAAATGTTGATTTTCTTAAAAAAATGGATCTAACGATTGTGATTCATATGCAATAAATTAAACATATTTACATGACAAATAAAATTTATATTTTGAATATTTTGGGAATAGCCTTTGAAGTTCTCTTTATTCGGAAAGAATTTATATAATCTTTATAACTGGTAAACGTTAAGCGATAGACGAAAACGTACCACACAAAAAATGTAGATCTCTTTAAAACACACAATTTATTTCTAAAAGTTTTTTCTACCAGCATAGGCGATTTCCAAGATATCTGTTATTAATTAATTCGATTTGTTCAATATTTGTCGTTATTACATTCTCTACTACGTATAGTAAGTAGGGAAAGTATTGTTTTCCACCCAAAAAATTTGATACCTAGATTTCACCGGAAATACATGTTTTAAGGTACCCTGAATCCAAATAAAGATTTTTGGAAACATGATCGTGAGTGTGTCTGTCTCTGAACGGTATAACTCAAAAACAAAAAGTCAAAAAAATACCAAAGTTGATATTTGAGTTTAGTGTCTGCCAAGGATGCGACACGAAGATTTTCAAGAAATCTCCACACTTCAGACTACCATTTACATGGAACAATTTTCGAAAATTGTCTTTTTCTCAAAATGGTTCTAACGTTGATTAAAATGTATGTTATATTTTCGTGGCAAATGAAATGAATATCTTGAAATTTCTAGAATTGTTCCCAAAAGTCCTCTTCATTCTGAAAGACTTTTGCATAATTAGTAAACCGTAAGAGATAGACAAAAGTTTACTACTTAAAAAAATGTAGATCTCATTAAACCACACAATTTTTCACATACATTTATTTGGTCTAGTGAACCATTTCCGAGATATACCTTGTTATTTATTTGAGTTTTGCAATGCTTACTTTTTCTCAAATGGGAATTATTCGCTTCTTTTTGTTTGTTAGTTTTTTTTAATGTCCTGGACATGCAAAGAGAATGGAATGTTTCACTTTAGCAACCAGCTCTTAAAAGATTTGACTATCGCTTAAAGATTGCCATATTCCCCTTGAACCTACAAGAAAATTAGCAATAAGATAATTTCTGCAAATTTTTATCTCGATTAACATGAAATATATGAAGAATAAGCGTTTGTATAAATATTTTGTACAAGAGTAGAGAAACTCATGTGAGTGCAACACATCAGATTTTTTTAATTCCCATCGGTTTTTAGTTGTGTTATGCTGTTATAGTTATGTTGTTCAGACACATACACATACATACACACCATTTTTCCAAAAATTCTCTTTGGATTCAGAGGGTCTCAAAATATGCATTTCCGGTGAAACCTTGGCATCTAATTTTTGAGCGGAATTCAATACATTCTCTAATTGCTAAGTGTGTGGTAAACAAAGTGAAAAGCTGGACAAAGTCACGGTAGTACCAAACCAATCAGAAACATTCTTTCAAATCAAAACAGGTTATGCCAAAAACAAAAATGATTACTAAAAATGCAAAGTTATCTTTTGAAGTCACAAATAAGCACCTCTGCAGATTTAAACACACATAAAGGAAAATTAAGATACATAATCTGTGTGTTTCTTGAACATGGTTTTCTAAACATGACCCTTATATAACCATCGATTATTTGCATTTGTTCTTTTCGTTTTTAAAACGTTATAATTTCAGTATGAAATTAAAAAAAATCTTACATTATATCTGCATGACTTTCTCTACGCTCTTCTATAAACTTTCCTTATAAAAGCTTATTATTCTAGCTACTTTTTATCCTAGATAAACTTTCCATTCGCATTTGCATATTTGGTTGTACGACACGCTAATTAGTCGTCCTCCATGGTGTAGTGGTTACCATGCTAGTTTCAAGTTCCCTAGATCACGAGTTCAAACCCGGAGGTCTGTGATGGATTTTTTTTTTCGGGCGTAAAAATCTTTAGTATGGCTTCCATCAGAAGGCAAGTACAGCCGGTGGTCCCGTGTCATAGATTCAAGGCACGTAAAAGAACCTCAAGCCTTATAGAGGTCTTAAAGACCGTCCATAAGTAGAATTCAATTTAGTTTATTTTGACACGCTAAGAAAAGCAATAGTCACATTTTTTAGGGTGTCCCTATGTGATGGCTTTGGCCACGAGAAAAAAAAGAAAAACGATTTCCCATTTCAGAAAAGTAAGAGTATTTGAAAATTCAAACTAATAACAAGGAATAATTCAGAAATGGTTAACCCCAGAAAGAAATTGATTTGAATATAAATTGAACAATATGTTTTGAGCCCCCCTAAATCCCCCTGGTGTCTGTGCACAACATAACGCAAAAATGAAAAGTGAATAAATAGCAAACTTGGTATTTAAGTTCAGTAAAAGAAGCGACACAAAGATTTTCAAGAAAACTTTGACTCCAAACTACTCTTTACCTAGAATATTTTACGAATTTTTTGAGTTATGTAAAATGGCTAAAAAGGTTTTATTTAAAATATTTTTAAAAGCATTCACACGACAAATAAAATGTATATCTTAACGTTCTTTTCATTGGGAAGGAATTTTGTATAATCTTGTATAACTCGTAAACGTTTAGTGATAGACGAAAGTACAAAAAAATGTAATTTTTTTTAAAACGCAACTTATTTCAAATAACGTTTTTGTAGCATCATCCATTTCCGAGATATCCGTTATTAATGGTTCAAATTTTCTAATTAAGTCATTCTTTTAAAGTAAATTTTCAACTGTTCGTGATGTCATGGAAACAGTATGGAATTTTAAGACTAGCATATAGCATTCTGTTCTTAAACATTTGACAATCGCTATTCCCTTGGTATCTATAACGAAATGTTAACGCAGTTATTTCTGCAAAGGTTTATTTGGATTAAAATGTATAGATGAGGAAATTAAGCTTTGGTAAGAATGATTTGTATATCCACTAATAAACAACAGAGGGTAGAGAAAATCATGTGAATGTAACACATCAGTTTTTTGGAGAAGGTGATTCAGGGAGTGTAAAATTTCTGTGAAATCTCGATACAGAATTTTTGGATGGGATACAATATTGTAAATAAACAGTAGAGGAAGTAAACATAAAATTATGAAATAGAAAGGCTTGTTTAAGTGCGTACTAGCAGGTCCGTTGACTATTTTATGTCCATCAGCACCATAAAGAGAGACCTGGTTCGATGTTCAAAAGTGCAAATATTGTAATATGAATAATTACCAGGGAACATGGCCTCCGGCATCGTGAGACACCACCACGATAAAGAAAATGAAAGATTAGGTTCTTTAGTGGTTTTCAAATTTATGTCTGGCGAGTTCCCATTCCCTTATCTCCTTTCTTATATACTTTATAGTCAAAGAGCTCGGACTTGTAGAAGATAATGACAAAAAGAGAAGAAAGATGATATTTTACCGACTTTTTATATAGAATGCCTCTCTGTTGAAGAAAAAGATATGTTGATTCCGCTGGCGAAAATAATAGCTTAGAATAATATTCTTCTTTTGCTTTTGCTGGCCTTTTTCTTCTTCCTTCTCTCGTCCAGCTTTCATTTCTTTCCCTTCTGTCCTCGCGTTGGATGTTTTATACTCCCACTTTATCCCAGAGTGTGTTGCTTTTGGGCAGGAAGAGTCGGTGCTTCATCTTAAATGAAGCCTCGGGCTACCGTTGGGGAGATGACACAAAAAAGGGGGGATGGTGCAGAAGAAGAAACGGGGCTAGTGTAAAGCTTTCATCACGGCCCATTATGTTGCATGACCTACTCCGTTTCATTAAAGCTCTCTTCTCCCATAATGACGTCCGTCACGCGGTAGTTCGATTCCCTCGATCAAAGGACTTCCCATTACCCACACACTGAGCCATTCTTTGTAGAGGTATCTGCCTAATGGATATCTGAAGCGTGCTTTATTTAGTAGCACGTGACGAAAACAAAGTGTCATCGGTACCCTGACTTACTGATATAAAGTGTTAAACACTGGTCTTAAAAGGTTTAGCATCATTGCAGTCTCTGATGGCAAGTAATATAAGTCTCGCTTGATCATTTCAGTTTTTAATGCAAAACGCATTTCAAAAGCACTTGATAAAAATCCGATATGTTGCACTTACATGACTTTCTCTACTCTTGTAATACTGTTTTACAAACGCTTATTCTCCACATACTTATGTTAATCGAGTTAATGTTGAGGCTGGCTCTGCACGCTGCGGTCCGTGGTTAGTACCTCGCGCAGGTACGGATCACGTAGAGCGTGCCTATCTGCATGCACGGCAGAGATAGTGATGAGGCAGTATTAACACTTAAATAATTTAAGTCAAATTATATAAATATAAATTCAATAACAGCCCGCCTTGAAGCAATATGTGCATGTAATAATTTGTAAAATGTTTAACAGTCATTGCATATGCTTATATTATTGTATACATGTTCAATAATGTTATATGAATATATTACGTAATTTAATAATGTGGGAGCTGTGAGAATAATAAGTTAAAATTTGCTAACAATGAGGTAACCTTGGGTCAATAATGAGTAAGTAAGTTTAACAGTAATACTTGTGATTCTTGGAGTAACAATAATGTAATTTTAGTGACAGTTTATAAAATAGCCAATCAACAACCAGAAAAAGCTTTAGTTAAATGAAGGTATTCTATTGGAGTAGGATAAGCCAATCAGAAACTTGAAATACAGAAATTTACAAGTTTAGACGGTTGAAATCAATTCCAGTTGCCTGCAGACAGAGTTACTAATCGGACGCAAAAAGTGTCCTCAAGAAATATAATATGTATTCGTGTGAGACGAAAAATAAGTTTACGTGTTAAAAAGTTCAATTAATTAATTAAAGAATCTCGCAGCTCTCTATATCAGTGAAGTGTTATTTAAATCGTATCAACTATTAATAAAAGGAGTGAAGCAAAAATTATAATCTGTGTAAGCCTACATTCTTAGTCGTATCACAACCCTGCTAAGAGAAACGTGTTTCTAACAAATATTGACGCAGCTGAGGCAAACATAAATATAATATTTAAAGAAACAGTAAAAATACATTTGGGGCGAAGGCTACCGGAAACTGTTTACTATACGTGCGGTTGCAACTACAAGTTCGGCTCCCCAACTGTTGAAATACGATACAACTCCTTCTAAAATACACCTTTCTTCAATGACAAAGTTACCGTACTCGTCATCGGCGCCTCTGCTACTACCACCGTCGACGGATGATGGCTTGTAATAACTTGATTTGTAGTCTGCCTTGGCTAGGTTGGTCCTTAGTGGAGTGCACGTAGACTCTGCCTATCAGAAAAGGATACGCTTCGGCGATCCAGGTTGTGGGACAAAGGAAGTTTCAAGAGAAATTTAGGCACTGGAGTATCACTGAACTGCAATTTATTATCACCAATAAAGACAATAGATGATGTTCCTGGTCACTAGGAGCTGACGTTTCTCGCGCGTCTCACGGTCCTTTGTTATTTCGCTGCGCGTGGTCGTCACTTATTCCCTGACGCAGCACTACAGTTACACGCGACGATGAATACCCTCATCCGGAATGTACTTCGGCACTTTGGAGAAGCTACCACAATTTCACGAGCCCTATTTGCGCGCCAAATTCGACTTACAAGTGACGTGGAGTCTGTGTCCGGGATTACATATCGACTGCCCTTTTCTGGAGTGAACATGAGATATTTATGCATCCTATTGAGACAGTAATTTTAACACTTAAATGATACCAGTCTAATTATATAATATAAAATATAATAACAGCCCGCCTTAAAGCAATATGTGTATAATCTAATATATAAAGTGTATGTTACAGTCATTGTCTTATGTTTATTTTATTATGTGCATATATAATAATGTTATGTGAATGTATTAAGTAATGAATGTATTAAGTAATTTAACAATGTAGGAGCTGTAAGAATAGCAGCCGAAAGTTTCTAACAATGAGGAAACCTTGAGGCAATAATGAAATAGAAAGTTTAATAATGCTACTAACAATTCTTGGAACAATAATGTAATATTTAAAACAGTTAATAAATAGCCAATCAACAACTAGAAAATGCTTAAGTTAAATAAAAGTATTCTATTGGAGTATAATTAGCCAATCAGAGACTTGAAAATAGGAAATGTACAAATTTAAGGTGTAGACGCCAAATGCTAGAAGGCAGCGTTCCCGAGCACTTCGCTCGGTACGTATTCAGTGTTAGACCTAAAAGCATTCATTACAGCGTGAATAATATAAAATTTACGTGTTAAAAAGTAAAATTAACAATAATCTCACAGTTCTAAAGTAGGATACATTAGTGAAGTTTTATTTATTCGTGTGAGGGATTAATAAAACAAAGTACAATACAATTATAATTTATGTAAGCCTTCATTCTTTAGCCGTACTACCCCTGTTAAGAGATACGTGTTTCTGCAAATTACTACTGATGCACCCGAGGCATACATATATAATATTCAAATAAACATTAAAATACAAAGTTGATTTTTTTTTAAACGTGGGGTGAAGGCCACCGAAAAAAGTGAACGTGGGGCGAAGGCCACCGGAAAGTTTGTATCGTACGTGGGGCGAACACTCCAAGTAACATATCTCCCGCAATACGTGATGCAAACAGCACCTTCAACTACTTCACTATACCCCACTCGAAACTTAAAAGTATCCGTTACATTATTGGACCACTTTTCGCGGGATGCTAAGCGTCCGTTTAACATTTTGCCTTTTCTCTAGCATCTCATTGGCTACATGTTTATCATGTGACTTTTTCCCCTCGTGCCACAGATATTTTTCGCATTCCAGCGCTCGTAGACAGGCTCCCCTTCTGACGAAACAGTAGAATTTAAGGCAACTACCAACTAGTGGACCAGGAACCTTATACATAGGCTAAATATTATGCGGTACTAAAATAAACAACTACACATAATTCAGATTATCTACATGTACAGTCTATACATCAAAATGATGGGCAAAGAAAATTACATAATACAAAAATATATTTTGGCGCCATAGCTAAAATCTGCGTCAATGTTAATCTTATTGCTAATCTTCTTGTAGGTGCAAGGGGAATATGGCAGGCTTTAAGCGATAGTCAAATATTTTAGGAGCTGGTTCTATGTGGAGCATTTCATTCTCTTTACATGTCCGGGACGTAAAAAAATTAATAACGAATTCTCATTTGAGAAAAAGTATTGGAAACAAAACCCAATAAGAAGGAATATCTCGGAAATGGTTCACTCCACAAAAAAAAATTGTATAGGTATGACAAATTGTGTGTTTTAATAAGATCTACATTTTTTGTGTACAAAAATTTTATCTGTCTCTTACGGTTTGCCAGTTATGCATAGGCCATTCACAATGAAGAGGACTTTTGGGTACATTCCCAGAAAATTTAAGATATTCATTTCATTTGTCATGAAAATATCTTAAAGATATAATATTTTAATCAAAATCGTTAAGAGCCATTTTTGAGAAAATCTAAATTTTCGAAAAATTTTCCAAGTAAAGTGTAGTCTGGGGTGGGGGGATTTTCTGAAAATCTTCATGTCGCATCTTTGAAAGATACTCAACCAGCCTGAAATACCAATTTTGGTATTTATCCGACTTCACAGACACACACGCGGACCTTTTTTTAAAAATGTTTTTTTTATTCAGGGGGCCTCAAAACACGTATTTCCGGTGAAATATCGGTATCGTCTTTTTGGGTGGAATGCAATACTTCCCCTACTTGCTATACGTAGTACAGAAAGTAAAAATCTGTTTAGGACTGACATTTAATTTAATTTTTAGACAGCAAGGCCTAGAAGTGGAACTTCTAACAGAGTGCACACGAGCTAAAACCTTTAGATAGATTATTATCGCACTATTCGACCCAACTTCGGTTTCATGTCCAATCACATGGCAACTAACCTTTGTATTTGCACAACCGAGCGGAATGGCTCAGACGGGTCGCCAGGCGAATGCTGGGATGGTTCATCTTCTACCACGACTCTCCTTCACCTCATTCCCTGTACCCATTATTTTCCTTGTCATCTGTTATAGGGTTGTAGGACCATGCGGCGGTGTTCGGCGAGTTGCGGCTGGGTGGTGGCTTGCGCTCTGTAAAGGTTTCTTCCCTAGCATGCTGCAATACCGCTCAGTTATGTCTCTAATCATGGGGCTCTGCTCCGGCGTTGGTGGCTTGTAGTAGGGACAGTGCAGCATCGGATACGTTCTATTTGGAAACGTTAGGGACCCCGTCCATGGGTGCGCCCGTCGGCATCTGAATCTGGTCGCCCTTCGGGTCTCTCAACCTCATCCCTCCCTCCCAGTGGTCACGTTTGAAGCACAATGGGCCGACTGGCCTACGTGCGGTGCCCTGACCCGGTCCCGATGGCCGCTCCGTGATATGTACCTTTACCTTTGTATTTGCACATGTTTAATAACTCGACTTGGTTTGAACTTACATGGTTAATTGCTCTGGCGCTCGCATTATCTGTTCACAATACAAATCCCATATTTCAATTTATCGCAATTCGTTGTAGAGTTAACCTATACGTTACATTGGCAGGTATCTGCTTTCTAAAACGCTATTTTTTTATCTATTATAACCTACATAAAGATTAAATGGAGGGAAGTATAAATTCATAAGAAACTGAAATGGAAATGCCAGGTTGAAATTATTACAAAAGCAACAGAAAGATTAACACTAGAAATACTTATCCCAAAAATCCAGAAAGCAATATGATATAGCATTTAATTGCTTCATTGGCTGGTGTAAGGATAAATATGTTGAAAGTAATTTCACTGAAAATGACAACGAATTAACAAACCAAACATCTGACAGCTCGTTTTTTTAACGTCATTTCTCTTGCTTCAAGAACCGCGTTTTAAACAAGATTTCTGTTAGTTTCAGGAACCAATACAACATTATTTATATTTGATATTTTACCAATTCGAGCGCTGTATAAAAAGTTGTATATGCTACACGTTTGAAAGTAAGGTTTTATTTTGTTCGTAGGGTTGCGAAACTCGGCATACTGCCTTTATTCCACAATCATTCCTACTCACAAAAAAAACCCTACTTTTACCCCTTGTACCATAATCTGCTATTATTTGTGCTAAGTTATTTACACATTTGGGTTCTGTTAGGATTGGCCCTGGCCACTTATTTTCCACACCGATATTATATTCTGCGTTATATCTCTTGCATTCTTAAATTCTACTATCTTCCTCACTCTCCGTCTTTTCACATACTATTTCCAACTCTCAACTTCCCATTTTCATTTCCTTTTCACATTCCACAAAAATTCTCCTTTAACTGTAACCTGAAACCGATCTAAAAGCATCTTATTTATTTCTACAATATTATTATTTTTAGCCATTTCTCTCTAATAAATCATTCCCTCCATATATATAATCCTTTACATGCCATTAGAATGTGTATTCCATCTTCAATTTCTCCGCACATCGGACATATTCCTTGTATAACATTACCTCTGAGTCTCCTAAGTTTCCATACCCCTCTAGCCTAAATCACGCTATTTCTTCGGATCTCGATATTTCATCGAAAATACATGTTTTGAGGACCCAAATAAATCAAAACATTTTTAGAAGAAGGTCCATGTGTGTATCTGTCTATGAACAGCATAACTCTAAAACGAAAAGTCGAATAAGTACCAAACTTGGATTCGACACGAAGATTTTCAATAAAAATCCCCCATAACCAACTACCTTTACATGAAATATTTTTTCGAACATTTTTGTTTTCTAGAAAATGGCTCTAACGATTTTGATTAAAATTCTATACATTAAAGATATTTACATGACAAATAAAATATATATCTCTAATTTTATGGGAGTATCCTGTTAAGTCCTCTTCATTTGGTAGGAATTTTGTATAATCTTGTATAACTGGTAAACGTTAAGCGATAGACGAAAACGTACTACACAGAAAATGTACATCTGTTTAAAACACACAATTTATTTCAAACAATTTTTTTAACATAAGCAATATCTGAGATATCTGTTGTTAAACGTTCGAATTGCTCATTACTTGGTCATTTTCTTAAAGTCCTGTCAACATTCAGTTCTTTGTCGCGATGTCATGAAAACAGTATAGAATTTTAAGGCCAGTGTATAGCGTCCAATTCTTAAACATTTGACTATCGCTGTTCTCTTTGTACCTGTAACGGAGTGTGTAATGCAGATATTTCTACAGAGGTTTAATTGGATAAAAATAATAGCAGATAGAAGAATAAGCTTTGGTAAGAATAGCTTGTATACCCACTAACAAACATAGACGGTAAACAAAGCCATTTGAACGTATCAAATCAGATTTATTACAAATGTCTACGTACCTTTCTTTTCCTAATCCGCCATTATCATTTTGTAAAATACCAACGATCTCATTTCAATACTCCTTGCCCTCATATCTTTCTCTGTCATTTTTTAGAATGCCTATGCCATTCCATGCCTTTGTTCCCACATAGCACCTAGCGCCACACTCACTAAGAGCTATTTAATTTTACTCAACCAACAGTCATGGTTCAAGTGATTTTCTTGGCAATCTAAACAACTTTTCAAAATATTATCTTCTGGTAAGTATCTTATCCTATACCAATACTTTAACATTCTTTCCATCACCTTTCATCTCACGTTAATTTTCCCTATTTCCAGTAACGACCCTACATTAGCTGTGTTCTGGAGCACTCCTAGCATTAACTTACAAAATGCTCTTAAGACCATATCCATTTTCTCCCACTCTTCTTCTATTCCCCATGTTTCTACGAGTATTCTGTACATCCATTCTGTAAGTGCTGTGTGTAACCCCTCAATCCACCCAACTTCCATCATGCAGCAATATACAAACATCTTACTAAACCCATGGATAGCCTCCCTTTCGCTAATGCCCATTTTTACTTTCTCTACCACGTATAGTAAGTAGGGGAAGTATTGTATTCCACTCAAAAATTCGATACCGAGATTTCACCGGAAATATGTTTTGAGACCTCCTGAATCCAAAAAAGGTATTTTTGGAAACATGTCCATGTGTGTGTCTGTGTCTGTCTGTGAACAGCATAACTCAAAAACGAACAGTCGGATAAACACCAAACTTGGTATTTAGGTTCAGTAACTTCCAGAGATGCGACACGAAGGTTTTCAAGAAAATCTCCCCACCCCAGATAACCCTTTATATGGAACATTTTTCGAAAATTTTAATTTTCTCAAAAATGGCTCTAATGATTTTGAATAAAATACCATAAGTTTAAGACATTTTTATGGCAAATGAATTGTATATCTCGAATTTTCTCGGAATATCTCCAAAAGTATTCTTCATTGTGAACGACTTTTGCATAACTGGTAAACCATAAAAGATAGACAACATTTTACTACACAAAAATGTAGATAGCGTTAAAATACACAATTTATGCCATATACATTTTTTGTTGAGTGAACCATTTTCGAGATATTGCTTGTTATTCCCTTAAATTTCCCAATAATACTTTTTCTCAAATGGGAATTCGTTATTCATTTTTTTGTCCTGGTAATGCAAAGAGAATGGAATACTCCACATAGCAACCAGCTCTTAAAATATTTTACTATCCCTTAAAGCCTACCAATTCCCTCGCATCTACAAGAAAATTAGCAATAAGATTAACATCTCGATATCTCGATTAACATGAAGCATATGGAGAATAAGCGTTTGTAAAAATAGTTTGTACAAGAGTAGAGAAAGTCATGTGAGTGTAACATATCAGACTTTTTCTGTTTATTCCAGTCCCCTTTCCTATATAATTTTTATCCCAGATATATAAAATCCTCTACTAAGTGGATTTCTTTCTCTCCCATGACCCACTATTCGCATTTTTTCGGTTTCTTTTCTTTTTGTTTTAAAAATTAGGAAAACGTATTGTATAAATTGAATACAGTAAGGTTATGAATACTTTTCGTCAACAAATAACACGAAATTTGTGATCAGGTCCTTATCCAACGATAAACCTGAGTATGTATCATCTGAGTTATAGACTTTAACTCGATGCGAGTTTCCGTTTTAATCTTCTGAGCGGTGTGTTATGGGTAGATTGTCTATTTGTTGGATCAGGATTTTGAAGGTTTTCGAATATTTTTGAAGTCGTATGTAATTCATGAAGAGGAACGTGCTACCTCGGAATACCTAAGTGTCATGCAGAACTGCGTTGCGCACGTACCATGGTAAGCCTGTCATCAGTCGTAGGCTCCTGGCAGAAGCAGATTCCCAGATTGAACAACCATATTGCCAAATTTGACGAATTACTGAGGTATATATGAGGCGCTTATATTGTAGTACAAGTGGTGATCCTTCTTGGAGTATATGTTTTAATTGATCGATTACGTTTCGACATTTAGTCAATATGTTGGTTACATACAATTTCACATGAGCTTAGAGTCAAGCGTCAATCCAAGCTATTTGATTGTTTTCTATGTTGGCATTGGGGTTGATCCTAAACTTACAGGATCAGAGATAGTATTGTGTTTATAGGTAAACAAAACTGTTTTACTTACAAGAATTCAGGATTATTCTCCATTTACTGCACCAATTTTGGATTTTGTTACTAAATTTCTGAAGGTGGTTGGAACATGTTGGTATATAACCTTTACACAGCATAACTATATCATCTGCAAATTGGGCTACTGTAACATCTTTATGTTTAAAAAAATCGGAAGTATAGAGAAGGTACAATAGCGGCCCCAGTACGCTACCCTGGGGAACTCCAGAGAAAATTGAATTAGGATCTCGAGTAGGCAAAATCACATTTAACAGTAAAGCTAGTTGCTGAGGTATGATTCTGTCAGACTAAATGTGTGTCAGAAAGATTATTTTTTATTTTATAGAGCAGTCCATCATGCCACACTTTATCAAAAACAATCCAACACAGGCTGATCTCTCTTCATAACTATCCATAATAACATTTACAACACGCTGGAGATGTTGTATGCATGAATGGCGATATCGAAAACCAAACGCGTATTAGATTATCAACTCTCTTACTTGTGCTAAGAGTTGAGGTAGAAGCAGTGGCTCAAAGATTTTAGAAAAGAGTGCTATAAAACTAACTAGTCTGCAGTTTTTGGGATCTGTTTTGTTTTTACTAGGTTTTGGAATCACAATTATTACGGCTTGCTTCCATTTTTAGAGAAGAACTAAAATCTTTGACTTTTAGGATTGACATGACTCTCTCTCTCTCTCTCTCTCTCTCTCTCTGTATCTATCTATCTATCTATCTATCTATCTCTTTATTCACACTTCTATAAACTGTTTTTACTTTTTCTACTACGTATAGTAAGTAGGGGAAGTATTGTATTCCACCCAAAAATTCGATACCGAGATTTCACCGGAAATACATGTTTTGAGACCCCCTGAATCCAAAAAAACATTTTTGGAAACTTTTATGTACGTGTGAGTGAACAGCATAATTCAGAAAAAAGCAGTCCGATAAACACCAAACTTGCTATTTAGGTTCAGTATCTTTCAGAAATGCGACAGGAAGGTTTTCAAGAAAATCCCCCCATCCCAAACTACCCTTTACATGGAACATTTTTCGAAAATTTTAATTTTCTCAAAAATGGCTCTAACGATTTTGATTAAAATTTCATATGTTGTAAGATATTTTCATGACGAATGAAATGTATATCTCGAATTTTCTGGGAATGTCTCCAAAAGTATTCTTCATTGTGAACGACTTTTGCATAACTGGTAAACCATAAGAGATAGACAAACTTTTACTACACAAAAGATGTAGATCGCGTTAAAATACACAATTTATGTCATATACATTTTTTTTGTTGAGTGAACCATTTTCGAGATATTGCTTATTATTCCCTTAAATTTTCCAATACTTGTAGTTTTTCTCAAATGGAAATTCGTTATTCATTTTTTTTTGTCCTGGTAATGCAAAGAGAACCACTTCTTAAAATATTTGACTATCGCTTAAAGCCTAGCAATTCCCCTTGCATGTACAAGAAAATTAGCAATAAGATTAACATCTCGATATCTCGATTAAAATGAAGCATATGGAGAATAAGCGTTTGTATAAATAGTTTGTACAAGAGTAGAGAAAGTCATGTGAGTGTAACACATCAGATTTTTTTAATTGTTCTATTTATATGCCGCCCTTAACATCTAAGATGATATCAACGATTTTGCCTTTGGAACAATTGCTTATCAGCAGTGATGTTCACATGTTTACTATGGTGTTAACCTTTGGGTTTCTATTTAAACATAAGTTTCGCACACACATCCACACTCTCACTCATACTTCCAGACGCTAGAGAGGATGGGAATTAATCCTGGCTAAAGAAAAATGCTCTACCTCCATCCGGGAATCGAACCCGGGACCTCTGGATTTGTAAGCTAGCTTACTACTCACCAGATCAGAGAGGCAGTCTGTAAACTATTCTTACCTATGCTTCTATCCATTTCTTGTTAATAGAGATAAACTTTCATTACACATTTACTCGCTTCCTTCTAGGTATAAGAAGACTACGGTAGGATGTCAGATGTTTAGAAAGCGGATCGCTATGCGATGACTTTGAAATTCCATTCTTTTTGCATGACCACAAGAAAAAATTAATAATGAATACGAAATAAAGTATTTGAAAATGCAACTCGGTATCAAGGAATATCTCGGAAACGATTAAAGTCATAAAAGAGTTATTTAGACAAATTGTGTGCTTTAACGAGATCTTCACTTTTTGTGTAGCAAATGTTCGTCTATCTTTAACAGTTTATAAGTTCTAAAATCCATTTAGAATGAAGAGTTCACAGGTTATTCCCAAAAATTTAAGTTTTTTTCTTTTACTTGACATTTTACATTTCATGTAAATATCCTAAACATGTGGTGGTTTAATCAAAATGATTAGTCATCTTTGATAAAATCAAAAGTAACAAACAATTTTATATGTAAAGGGTAATTTGGGGTAGGGAGGTTGTCTTGAAAATCGTATCGCATCGTTGAATTTAAATACCTAGTTTGGTGTTTAACCAACTTATCGATTTTGAGTTATGTGTTCAGAGACAGACACAAACGCACACAGAGATGTTTTCCTAAAATTAGCAATAGCTAATAATAGCTTACAAGTAGGTATAAGAAGTAAAGAGGATTATTGACCATAATTTTTTATCATTACACAGTAATTTAATAAAGAAGGGGGAGTTAGGTAAATCAAATTAATTCACTCAGTTTAAAAAGCGACCCTTGCACGTCGAGCAGCCAGCTATACGCAGTGCTTTTCTTTTACACTGTGGCCAGCGCGCGGTGGCTCGCGCGCCGGCCTCTACAGCTCGGACTACCGCCAAAACAGTTTATAATATCCCCGCAACCGTCTCACCTTCTCATAGTTACAGTTACAATTACACATTCCTTAGCTACCTTATTATAAGAGATGTTGGAAATGTCCTCTGTCTACACATTTCTGGCATCTTCTCAGGAAAAGTTTAGAGTTTGATATCTGAAATTGAAATAATTTATCACCTAATGTTTTCTTTTTAGTTCTGCCTACACCAATTTTCGCGTCATGCAAGAGAATCTCGTTTGTAAAATCAGGTTTCTGTATGCTTCAGTATATATTATTTTACGACGGAACATAACCATGTAAATGGAACCACACTTGTCAGAAAAGAATATTAAGCGTGGGTTAATTATTCTATTACTGGCATTTCGCAATGTCCAATTACAGACATTTAACTGAATCTGATGACCACGTGAAAAATAGAGTGTATACAAACAAACCTCATACAATGGAAGAACTAAAAGAAAACATAAGACGAGAAATTCACTCTATTTCAGATAATGAACTCTCGAGTGTAAATGAAAATCTTCTGAGAAGATACCATGAAAGTATGGATGAAGGACAACATTTCCAAAATGTCTTATGATAAGGTATGTGCTTATTATCATTGTAATTGTAACTGCAACTATGAGGCTGTTTCGGCGGATATTATAACTGTTTCGGCGGGAGTCCGAGCTATAACGGCTGGCGCGCAAGCACTATATATATTAAATAAAGAAAATATGCGTGTATAATAGTGATGAGACGATACCACTATTTATCGATGCCGATACTGATTTTTAAGCCCCGATACTCCATACTCGGTTTGTAAAAAACTGTAACGGCGATAGCTTGATCACTGAATTATGCTCTTATTAGTAGTTTTCCGTGTATAAACGCATGTAACCAATTTTGTATTGTATGCTAACTCCAAAATTGTTTCTATTTGAAGTTCTCCAACTGGTAGTATTTGTTTTATCCAGATAAAGTCACAGGTTATATACCAGGTGAGTCAGCTGCCCCTAGGTATCTATACAACCCGCAGTTTATAGTCTAATATGAAAACATTGACCCTTTTATCAAACTGTTATTGTAGCTCTGTCATTCTATTCGATACTATACACATGACCACCATTAAAGATTAAAGGCCTGAATGAGCCAATGAGCCGCGAAAGGTTTTAAAAAGACGGTTTTTCATGTTTATAATGCTTGCAAGGAGATAGAGGTATGTTTTCCCGAAGAACAGGAGACAACACGTGCGTTCTGGCCGAGTGGATTAGCTGCCGGGATGTGGTAAAGCAACGGTTAGCTTCGGAAGTTCGAATCTAATACAATCATCAAATTATTTTGGTTATTTTTTTTCCTTTCTCCTTGCGTTTATTCTCTGTATTTTATTATACTAATTTATTTATTGTTATTGGCTCTCCTGTAAGTCAAAAACACAAGAATTACAATCAGATAATTGTGTATTGTGTTTACGGTAATAATCTGTACCTATCTGGTGTTGTAAACTGTTGTAGCTTTTATTCTTTTGGGCATATACCGTTGATATTAAATCTAACAGCTTTTTCATGTTTAAACCTTATGTTTCACTTATTCTACTGACAAAGGAGTTGTAAATGTGCTAAGTTCATGGTAAACAGAATAATAAATTGTTAAAGAGCGTGGATTTCATCAACGAAGTAAATGTTCAAAATGACGACCCCCTTCATCAATGCACATTTATGTGCGTTGCCGGAAAGATCTTCTTGCATGTTGTAACATGCCCGGTGTAATCTGCCTACATTCTTCACGTATGAATGCCCGGAAATGATTTGGGCTTTGCGGTTCTTCTTCTTTACGGTAGAAAAAACATGGTGATTATTCTATTTTGTACACACTTATAATGTTATAAAAATGTTCTTTGTATCATAATATCAAATAATAGGCCCAAAGAGATAAAACAAAAGGCAATAAAAATTTTGAACTTAACATGACGTATTTGAACCCGCACTAAAGCGGCACGGTGGTAAAGCAACTATAATTATACCATTCGGCCAATGCTACGTTGCGAGTTGGGGTTCCTATACGAATTAATATTAGCAAAAACTCAGCCCCACCTCGAATCTTTACATGCTTTTTTGTAACTTCATACAGCGTTTGGAGGTCATTTTAGTAACTTTAACTCAAAACAAACTGCATCAGCCATTTCAATTACTGAAATATGCCCTAGTTTGTGACAGAAGAGAAATTATCTATCTAATGCTTAGCATTTTTTGACAAGGCTGTACAACGAACCTTTGTTGGCTGACGGCTTAAATCCAATTGGTCGCACTGCTAGATCTTCCATTTTGTTTTCAAATAGTTTTGTCAACCGATGCATGTGATAATTGTTCTTCTAGGGATGTTTTCAAAAGTGTGTATCGAGGTATGCTAAAGAACAAAGGTTTGTAAAATCAGCTTAAAGTGCCACTGAAGCTCCCAGTGTCAGGGTGGGATGTTTTGGCATCGACATACATGACGATAGCATTCTGTCCCGTAAAACACTTATGCACTGTGTTTTCTATCTCTTCTCTATTAAGTGTTATGCAAATCAGCCTTTAGAAGGAATTCAAGAAAGGCGTAAGTCACATAAATTCAAAAATAAATAGGGGCAGCTGACTCGCCTGATTTATCCTCTTTTGTTAATCAAGTATAATAATAATAATAATCATAATAATAATAATAATAATAATAATAATAATAATAATAATAATAATAATAATAATAATAATAATAATTACGGATGGGACCTCGGTACTCGGTGCTATCGAAGTAGGTCTAATACTTTAGGATAAACCTTCGATACTTTTTCGAAATTTTTAAAATTTTAACTTTTGCGTCATCGAAAGTTCTTGCGTTTATGCTAGATAAGGAATGAAAGGAGTCGAGACTTCACGTTACTGCCTCGAACGTGTCCCCAAAGAGTTGCTGGACTATAGTTCGTGATAGACTTGGACTGCGACGAAGATAACATTGCATAGACTCTTGTATCTAAATAAAAACATGCAAAACAATGGGGGACGAAGTAGAGGTGCTTGCGTAACAGGCAGCGTTAACTGGGTTGTGAATGAAGATGATTTAGCTAAGGCAGTAAATCGCGTTTCTGCAATAGCCTGGCTTAATGATTCCATCAGAACCTATGAAGTGAAATAACATAGCGTATGGAAATATTTGTTATTTTATGAATGCTCGTGCTCTTAAGCAAAATTCTTTTATTCCCGTATACCTCATATAATACTTCCTTGATTTTCTCTTCAAGTTTTTAATTGTGTAATATACCTTTGTATTAAACATGTATATACTAATTATGAGGGTGGGTAGTAGAGAAGTTTAATCCACAAACTTGCTGTGTTTCCGAGTGTTATATGGCTAATTACTTATTACCAGATGAAAAGGTACATATGTGGTATTGTCAAGGGAAAAAAATTGCTGTCAATTGAAGAATATCAAATCCGAACAATTTCGGAATTAGCTTACAATACAAAACTACTTAATGCGTAGGTATAATTCAGTGGACAAGCTATCGCCTTTACGGTTTTTATAAAGTGAGTATCGATTATCGAGTATTGAATATCAGTATCAGCATTGAGTAACGAGAAACAGTAGCATCAATAATACGAGGGGCGTCCTATAAGTAAGTTTCCCTATTTTATAAAAAACATTATACACAACTGATCATGTTGAATTAATTTTATTTATATTTTGCAATCCTTCTGTTACTTTTCTACATAGTCAACATGTTTTTCCAAGCATTTTTGGGAACGTGACACAAGTTTTTCCAAGCCAGTGTTGTACTAGGTCGGGTCCTGTACTCGCAGCCAGCTGTTCACTGATTTGACTTCATCGGTGTTAAAAGTGCTTACCTTTGAGTTGGAGGAACATGTGTAAAACATTTGGGGCAAGCTCCGGTGAATACGGAGGAAACGAGAAAATTTCCAAGTTGAATCTTGACCCAGGCAGAGCTCAGAAGATTCAACTGGGAAGTTTTCTCGTATCCTCCATATCCACCTGATCTTTTCCCAAGTGATTTTACGAGCACAGGACCCGACTTCTGGTTCACTTCTGATTCATCTTCGTCACGGTGTTAAAGTGCTTACCTCCAAGATGACCTTTGAGTCAGTGGAACATGTGAAAATCATTTGGGAAAAGATCTGGTGAATATGGAGGATGCGAGAAAACTTCCCAGTTAAATCTTATGAGATCCTCTAAATCAAGATTCAACTTGGAAGTTTTATCATTCAACTTGGAAGTTTTCTCGTATCCTCCGTATTCACCGGAGCTTGTCCCAAGTGATTTTTATATGTTCCTCCAACTCAAAGGTAAGCACTTTTAACACCGATGATGAAGTCAAATCAGTAAACAGCTGGTTGTGAGCACAGGACCCAACCTAATACAAACTGGTTTGGAAAAACTTGTGTCGCGTCCCCAAAAATGCTTGGCAAAACATGTTGACTATGTATAAAAGTAACATAAGAATTGTACAATACAAATAAAATTAATCCAACATGATCAAATTGTGCAATGTTTTTTATAAAATAGGGAAACTTACTTATTGGACGACCCTCGTAATAATACTAATAATAATAATAATAATAATAATAATTACTATGCTTCCCTTATTATGTAACTATATTTTTTTGCTGAAAACTTTGTTTTAGAACATTTTCTATTCATAGAAAAAGAAATAGCAGCACTTCTTTATTCTGCAATCTTGAAAATATAAACTAATGCATATTTTACATGAAACTCAAACAACTAAAAATAATGTGTGTTACATCATTCTACCACTATTCGCAACTACCACATAACATATGTATTTTTTCATCCAGTAATAAGTAATTAGCCATGTAACACTCGGAAACATAGTTTATGGATTAAGCCTCTCTACTACCCACCTTCGTACATTAGCATATACATGTTTAATGCAAAGACATGTAGACACAATTAAAAATTTGAAGAGAAAATCAAGGAATTATGACATGAAATGTAGGGATATAAAGGAAACAAATATTTTTGTTTAAGAGCACAAGCATTCTTGAGGAAACAAAATATATTTGAAGGTGGTTTAATGCTTACGTAATATGTTTTTACGTAAATTATTAGAACTTGAAGATCTTATATTGTGCCGCTTTTGTTTTGTTTGGTTACATAATTTTAACTGCCCCACGTATGGGAAGCCAATTTGCGATGGTAAATTTATACTGTTATTTGTGTATGTGTTTACTCAACGTGGTGAAGCCATTTTGTGACGTGATTCTTTGTTAGGTTTGTAGCTCCATCTGGTGTTAGCAATTTGCGGTTGTATTAGTGTTTGTTTGAAAGAATGCTACTGTTATTTTATTTAATTTTGGTTTACTGTCCTCCGGCTAGCTATTATCCTTTTGGGTCGAGCACTTCTCTTTATACAGGTTGTGTAAACAGAAAGGAATCTTTTATCCAAAGATAACACTGATGAAGGAATTTGTTTTACACTTTTATTGTCGAACACAGTCACTATCACATTTACACGTTGATCTAGACACTCGCCAAACTGAAACTGTTATAACAACTTCTTACTGATCACTTTTAATTCACGTACTTCAACCTTTTGTATAATTAACTTTACCATACCTGAGATTTTTCATAACTCTTATACGCGTAACTTGCAAATCGATCTGCTGGACTGAAGGCGACGTGTATCATACAAATATTTTCGACGAACTGATGGACTGAAGGCGACGTGTAATGTACAAAGAATTTTGACGAACTGACGGACTCTACCTCTAACCTAGCTCTTTTATACTCATACACCCCGATATGCCTAAAGATTATAACTGAGTTGCTATTGGCTAATAAAACGCGCCAACATTAGCGTCTATTTTTATATCCAATGAAAATTATGAATACATATGCTCTAGGGAAATGTTCCAGAAGATTCTAAAGGAAAACGCGCCAACATTACGTAACTTCCTCGTTTCCAATAATGATAAACAGCTCACCCCCTCGCTGCATTATTGCACGCTATTATTGTCAGTTTCAGTAAGGCAGTATAAACTTACTTCCCAACAATAATTACAATCAACAAACATTTCAAATCAATGTCACATAATAATGCATATTCATACTATAATCACTCTTTACATTTAAATAATTTGTGATACAAATTACTGCATCAATTTCCATGCGCTGTATTATCTCACGTCTTAAGTTCTGATTTGCTTCTGCTGGATTCACAGATTTTGGTCACCCGAGTAGGTAAATGTAATGGCAGAGAGAGCGAGTTAACAAGCCAGGCTATTGCAGAAATATGATATAGTGCGTCAGCTAAATCAGCTTCGTTTGCAACTCAGTTAACGCTGCATGTTACACGAGTACCTCTACTCCTTCCCCCATTGTTTAGTATGTTTTTATTTTATACTCAAAGAGTCTATGAAATGTTGTATTCACACACAGGAAACGCAGTCAAGTTCTATCAAGAACTATTCTCTAGCAACTCTTTGGGGACACGTGAGAGGCAGTAGCGTAAAGTCTCGACTACTTTATTTCTTTTTCTAGCATAAAGCTAAACGCAACTTTTAATGATGCAAAACTTAAAAATTTAGATGTATCGAAGGTTTATCTCAAAGCATTAGACATACTTGATACCACCAAGTATCGACGGTATCGAGGTCCCATACCTAGTATATAGCAATTTAGAAAGAAATCGGGCCTGTCCAGTTGGGGTATTTCCTTTTAAATATTTTTGAAAGCTTTACTTCACAGGTCGTAAGACCCTAAAGTAACTGAAACCCCTATTGTACCCCAAACAATGACGGATGGGCGAACGACATTAATCACTGCTTTTGAATTTGCACATTTACCAAATTCCTTTCTGTTTCCAAAGATAAAAGTTTGTGTTAGAGGAGTGTTCAATGTAGTGCCAGAAATCGGCTCATTCCGCCGAGTAACATCAATCACAAACTTCTCTTCAGATAAAGTGTATGCGGAATACAGTGAACTTTTTTCCGATGAACAGTAACAGCATTGCATTCCAGTTGACTTGCTTTAATGCAAAAAAATTTCCAGTTCAGATAATGAAAATAATTCACCCATAGTTTCCCATTCGAGCGGAATATTTCGCTACTTTTCCAATGAAAAAGCATCAATTATGAATTTCTGATGCAGTGTACCCAGATTTTACGCATTTGTACGTACACTCCACTCCGCTCGTGCTGTCGGTCAATAAAACAGCTCGTCAGAAATGTTTATTTCACTGAAAGCAAAGCAACATTAATTCTGTTTTGTTTTCTTTTCTTGCTATCCTTTATGAAGAAAGGCCTTTACCGATAACAACGGATGTTTCAGTTATGGAAAGCCTGTGGCAGTGCAAAAGACGGAAACGTTGTTTGAAAACGTTTCTGCCGTGTATCAGGATAGCAAACACTTTTACTTTTAACACAGCCTCATAGCAAAGAATCTTTCCTTGGTTTTGATATTTCTAGAATCTATAATGACGTCGCTTATAACGCTCCTCATATGGCCTATGACCTTCAGGAGATGGTTCATTCTACTAATGTCGTCCTCTGTGGAGTAGTGGTTACCATGTTAAACTCTAGTTCCCGAGGTCGCGGGTTCAAACCCAGCGGAGGGCGATGGATTTTTTCGGGCGTAAAAATCCTTAGAGAGGGGAAGTAAAGTCGGTGGGCCCGGGTCTTAGATTTATGACACGCAAAAGAACCTCAAGCCTGATAAAAAGGCCTCTGTGCAAAATTACCGGTCTTTCACGCCCAATATAGAATGGGACGCTAAGAACCATAGTAGTTAAAGAGCGTCTATAAATACAACTCAATTTCATACTACCAAGCGATGACTGAGCCCATTTTTGAGGCAGAGGCATCCAGCAGATGGAATCCGTTGCCTCCGATGGTAGGGTGGTGATGAGGATGACGGTGAAATGAGAGGACCTACAGCTTTTACCGAGGACTTCGAACCACATTGGGCCTTGGGGATATTTCACATGGAAGGCGTGGATAGGGCGACTTAAAATCGCCACTCCAGAGCCGCGAATCGAACCCCGGACCCTCAGTGTGACAGCCGGAACCACTGCGCTACCCCGGCGCCCTTTAATCTGTGGTATTATACAATGGAAAATCTATTAAGTTACTATCACATGCAGAATGGAAAAAAGTTCATGATGGTTTATTTTCTCAAAGATCGTACTATGTTGATTAAAATGCAATATATTTCAGATATTTTTGTTCCATTTATACCCCACCTTCAACTACAATGTTCATATCGGCGGCCTTTCAGCTTTGGAACATGTTGCCTTATCGGTGATATTAACTCTTGTGCACTTTTTGGATTTCTAGACTTCTTTGGGTTTGTACTCACTCACACATTCACACTCTCATTCATTCTTCTAGACTCTGAGGAGTATGATAACTAACCTTGGCTAGAGAAAAATTCCCACCCCCAGCCGAGATTCTTTGCACAGTAGGCACTGCTCTACCGACTGAGCTACGGGGCCAATCCTTAGATTTTTGCATGATTAATAAATTTATATCTTGACTCTTCTTCAAATAGCTTACAAAGTCCTCTTCATTCTGATAGAACCTTAAATAATGTTTCAAAAGTGATAAACTGTAAGAAATAAACAACACCTTACAAGGAAATATGTACCTAGGTCTGCTATAAATTCTATCTTTTATGTTGGTGGCATTAAAACTTAGGCAAAAATAATTATTTATTATTGTTATACATTACTATAACAACATATGTGCTTTGTAATTTCCTGCATCAACCAACAAATATGGAATGAGGTGTAAATGAAAACAGAATTGTAGTGAGTTCTCTTTATAATTATGATAATAAACCTTAACATTTTCAAGTAGTTAAAACAATTAAATATTTATTAAAAATTTGTTTACCGAACTATCAAGAGATTCTGTGAATCTTCCTCTACTAAAGACTCATCAAGATCTGGCAGGACACGTGTCATCACGATTTCAAGAGTGGTCAAAGCAGTAAGAGAATGAATATATATGAAATCCACTCCGGGAGCAAAACATCATGGCACCGGAACTAAATGTATCCACCAGATCCATTTATCGGATTATTGTCATAGAAGACCTTCATATGAGAGCTTATCGATGTTCAATGGCGCATTTGTTAAACTCGCAGCTAAATAGAATCAGATACGAAGATCAAAGAGGCTCTTACAGTGGCATGCTCAGAATGCTCATGAAAATATCTTCACAAATGAAAACATTTTCACAGTGGAGGAGAAACGCAATAAGCAAAATGAGCTCAGAGGAAGCTAAAATGTTAGTCCCGGACACCGCCCATATCAGTAATGGTTTGTTGGGGTGTGCCACATCAAGGAACAGCATCTCTCCATTTTTGTAAACAAGGAATAAAAACAGGAGCCAAACAGTATCAATAGGACATCTTAGAGATCTTTGTAAGGCCCTTGAACACCTCATTCTTCAATGGCCTGCACTGGGTATTTCAGCAAGACTCAGTTCCAGCCCACAAGGCTACAAACCAAGCATGGCTGAGGGACAATGTTCCAGAATTCCTTGCAGCAGAAGACTGGCCCTCTGGTAGCCCAGGCCTGAATCCATTGGACTATAGAATTTGGAGAGTAAGATCTGTACTAAACCTCACTGCAATTTGGATCATCTAAAGCGAGATCCCATAAATGCAGTACAGGAAATACCTCTAGATGTCATCCGTGCTGCAACAGAAGACTGGCCTAACACCAGAGGCGATCATTTTGAATGGCTTATGAAGTAAAAAATATACACTAGTCTCTGAATTATATTACACACATTACAGTTTTTGTTGGTTTTATTTTAAGATATATCACATCTTAATCATAGGACAGAAATTATGGCGAGATCTAAGAGATTTTTTGTGACATTAACCATTTCCTAGATATTCGTTGTTATTGATTTGAATTTTCCAATACGTGATCTTTTTTTTAGTGCTGAGTCACTATTCATTCTTATCTCATGGTCATGCAAAAAAATGGAATTCCAAATCCAGCACCGAGCCGTACTGACACAGGTAGCCGAGGTCGTTAAGACTCAAACTTGTAAACCGGAGGTCCGCGCTTCAAATCCCGCCAGGACTGAGTTTTTTCAGGTTTTCCTCAGTCCTCATTACGGCAAATGCCGAAGAAGTACCCTAAACCGAGACGGAGCGGGACAGGCGGCAACTCTGTGGCCCGCATTCGGGTGGTCCCGGTTCTATCCTCGGCAACCACAGACTGACCAACGGCTTTCTCGTGGTCTCCTCAGCTCGACAGGCGAATTCTGGGGTGCTTCATCCTCTACCATGACTTTCCTACCTCTCATTTTCTCTACCATCACTTCCTTGTCTCCGGTTCCAGGGATGTAACACCCGTTGTAGGCGATGTGTTCGTCGGATTGCAACTGAACGGTGGCTGTGCATTCTGTAGAGATTTCTTCACGGGCATCACTGCGGGGACTGCTCAGTTAGGTCTCTCCTCCGAATGGGCTACAAACCCGGGGTGACTGCCAGAGGTTCCGTGGCTTGTGGGCAGGACCGGGCGGCATCAGGTGCGTGCAGCCTGGAAACATAAGGACCCCGTCTCTGCTTTCGCCGTTGGTCATTCGGATTTGGTCGCCCTTCGGTCTCTCCCTCCCGGGGGTCACTGGTTTCGGCCCCCCCCTCTGTCAGTCATGCCCTTATCTTTTACCCTAAACTTAGACCTGGAACGTTTCCTTCCCAAATGCCCTTTCCCAATTATCATGTCATTTCATGTATCACCGTACAACCGTCTGTGGTGCCGTATGAACTAAGACCGGGCGTTAAAAACTATTAAAAAAAACAGCGACCCGCCTTTTAAAGATTTGACAATCGCTTCAGCCTTCGGTAGCCCTCCACTTGAACCTACAACGAAATGCGAAATGAAACCATTTATGCCAACTTTCATTTAGATTAATATAAGGATATAAAAAAATCTAATGTGATACATTCAAATGACTTTCTTTACCCTCCATCTTTATTAGTGGGTATACAAACTATTCCTACTATAGATTATTTTCCTATCTACTACATTTTAATCCATTTAAACCTTTGCAAAAATGGCTGCATTACACATTTCGTTATGGATACAAAGAGAACAGCGATAGTCAAATGTTTAAGAGCTGGACACTATATGCCGGCCTTAAATTCCATACTGTTCCCATGCAATCGCGAGAAACAACTGAAAATCGATAGGACTTTAAAAGAATGACAAGTATTGAACAATTCGAATTCTTAACAACGAATATCTCAGAAACGGCTTATGTCATGAAAAACTTATTTTAAGTAAATCGTGTGTTTCAAAGAGATCTAAATTTTTTGTATGGTACGTTTTCGCCTATCGCGTAAAGTTTATTAGTTATACAAGATTATACAAAATTCTTTCCGAAGAAGAGGACTTCACAGGCTAGTTCTATAAAATTTAAGATATACATTTTATTTGGTATGTAAATATCTTTAATATGATATTTTAATCAAAATCGTTAGAGGCATTTTTCAAAATAAAAAATTTCGAAAAATGTTCCATGTAAAGGGTACTTGCGGAGGGGGGATTTTCTTGAAAAGCTTTGTTTCGCATCTTTGGAAGGTACTGTACCAGTATACCAAGTGTGGTATTTATTCGACATTTCGTTTTTGAGTTATGCTGTTCAGTCACGCATACACGCATAGATCTTTTTATAAAAATGCTTTCCTTTTTGGATTCAGGCGGCCTCAAAACATGGATTTCCAGTGAAATCTTGGTATTGAATTGTTGGGTGGAATGCAATATTGGGTGGAATATCGTAAAAATGTGTAGCATTCACATGTCAATTATAGAAAAAAACTATTATTATAAAAGCTTATTTTTCTATCTACTTCATGTAAATTAAACATTTGTAGAATTGGTTTTATTACGCATTTCCTTGTACCTACAAGGAAATTAGGAGAATAAAGTAGGTTTAAGCGATAGTCAACTCTTTCATGAGTGGGCCGCTATGTGGTAGCATTGAATTTCCGTTCTCTTTACATGACCACGAGAAAATAACGAATAGTGATTTTGCGCTTGAGAAACTACTAGTATTTGAAAATTAAAATGAATAACAAAAGGTATCTCAGGAATGCCATAAAAAATTGGCAAAAATTGTGAGTTTTAAAAGAATCTACTTTTTTATGTTGTAACATTTCGTTTATCTCTTACGATTTACTAATATGCAAAAGTAATTCAGAATGAAGACTTCACAGACTTATTTCCAGATAATTCGATATATAAATTTAGGCATTAAAATATCTTAAACATGTGGTATTATAATCAAAATTACTGGAGCCTTTTTTGAGAAAATAAAAAATATCAAAACAATGTCTATATAGTGAGAGTTGGGGGATTTACTTAAATCTTGGTGTTGCATCCTTTGAAGTTGCAGAACTTAAATACTAAGTTTGGTATTCATCGGACTCTTCATGTTTTGATTTGTTGTTCATAGACACACACACGGACATTTTATAAAAATGTTTTGTTGGGATCAGTCAGTCTCAAATATGTATTTCTGATAAAATCTTGGAATTGAATTGTTTATGGAATGCAATACTTCTCCTTTAAGTATACATAGTAAAGAAGGTAAGTTTTTGTAAGAATAATTTGTAGAAGAGATAAATGATGGTGGGCAGAGATGTCCATGTGGAAGTAGTATTCTAAAACTGTTCCTTTTCATTCGGTGGTCCTCATAATGTATATTACGTTGAAATTTTATACCAAAAATTTTACTAACCCCTTCTCTATTTTGGACTAGAAAAGGCGAAAAACCTAGTTTATATGAACAAGAGCAAATTATTGTTAGAAACATCTGATGTGTTACATTCACACGGCTTTCTCTACCCTCTATCGCTTATTAGCAGCTATACAAATTATTCTTATGAAAGTTTATTTTCCTATCTACTTCATTTTAATTGAAATAAACCTTTCTTGAAATAGCTGCATTTCACATTTCGTTACAGACACAAAGAGATCAGCGATAGCCAAATGTTTAAGAACTGGGCGCTATATGCTGGCCTTAAAATTCCATACAGTTTCCATTACATCGCGAGAAACGACTGAAAATCGACAGGACATTAAAGAATGGCCAAGCATTGAACAATTCGAATAACGGATATCTTGGAAATGGCTGATACCACAAAATAAGCTATTTAAAATCAATTATATGTTTTAAAGAAGTCTACATTTTTAGATTAGTACGTTTTCGTCTATCGCTTAACGTATACCAGTTATACAAGATTATATAAGATTCCTTTTCGTTTTTGAGTTATGCTATTCACACCTAAACGGACCTTTTTCATAAAATTACCTTTTTTATTAAAGGGGCCTCAATATATGTATTTTGGTGAAATCTCTGTATCGAATTTATGGGTAGAACGCAATACCTTCTCTACCTGCTATGTACGTGGTAGACAAAGTGTAAAATTGAGGAAATCTGAGTTAAGGTAAACAATTGCTGCTTGCCCTTCCGTTTAAAACCAGATGTACTCCCTAACTTTTATTTTTATTTAATTAACTGCCGATTCTTGTCTGACCAATACGAATATTGGAAATTTGTAACCAATATTGCAGGCAATTGGAATTTCGGGATAATAACCCTAATGAAACCACCAATGAAAGTAAGGCTGATGTGGTTAACCGCATACTGCAGACATTTTCGGTTATGGGACTGTTCGATGTATCTGGCCTTATTATTAAATTCCTCTCCTTTCTCTGCCATAATTATGTCACTTCACTCACCGAGTTCCCTCCGAGATTTTAATTAAATTCATGCACAATTGAGGAGTTACCAACATAAAATAGTAACCGGAGAATTACGAGCGTCCTTAATTCAATTTCTAAACGAGAGGATGTGATGCAAAGTGCCATATGTTTCGCTTATGTAATACAACGTGACAGCATTGCAGCCTTATCTTTTGTTGAAGCAGTGAATCCGGAGCTTTTAGTCCATCCCGCATTTTACAAAAGTAATCGGGTTTGCATTTTTGAGTGGTGCTGAATTTTACGGTGGATGGTATTCCTATATAGTCGCCTATTAGTTACCTCTGTGAAACGCTAAGCGTTATTACAGGGCGTTTCACAAGTCAGTAACATCACTTTGCTCGTGCCGTATACTTCTTAGAGCGTTAAGGCAACCCTATGGTAAAATTTCCAAAATTCGTAGTTCTTAAACAAGTGTTTTGAAATTTTAACTACATATTTGGAATCTTATTTTATAACTGAGTACAAGGTTGCATGTAAGTAATGCAAACGCTTTAACAGTTATTAATTATTATTTATACATATTTGCCTACACCTCAGATTAGTTAAGTTATAAAGTAAAATGTTTCCAGACATCAGCTAAAGATATTGCTAAGACACTAACTCGTCCTTTTTTCCATGTTTGTTTAAATATAGACAAATTTTTTTCTTCCGTTCTACGGAAACATCCCCCAAAATTTTCACTTTTTTCACAATTTATACAATATCATTCGGAAACGGTTCTCATTTTTGGAAACATGTCCGTGTGTCTGTCTGTCTGTGTGTGTGAACAGCATAACTCAGAAACGAACAGTCGGATAAACACCAAACTTGGTATTTACGTTCAGTATCTTCCAGAGATGCGACACAAAGGTTTTCAAGAATATCCCCCCATCCCAGATTACCCTTTATATGGAACATTTTTCGAAAATTTTAATTTTCTCAAAAATGGCTAACGATTTTGATTAAAATGTCATATGTTTAAGATATTTTCATGACAAATGAAATGTATATCTCGAGTTTTCTGGGAATTTCTCCAAAAGTATTCTTCATTGTGAACGACTTATGCATAACTGGTAAACCATGACAAAATTTTACTACACAAAAAATGTAAATCGTGTTAAAATACACAATTTATGTCATATACATTTTTTTTGTTGAGTGTACCATTTTTGAGATACTGCATGTTATTCCCTTAAATTTTTCAATACTTACACCTTTTCTCAAATGGGAATTCGTTATTCATTTTTTTTTCCTGGTAATGCAAAGAGAATGGAATACTCCACATAGCAACCAGCTCTTAAAATATTTTACTATCCCTTAAAGCCTACCAATTCCCTCGCATCTACAAGAAAATTAGCAATAAGATTAACATCCCGATATCTCGATTAACATGAAGCATATGGAGAATAAGCGTTTGTAAAAATAGTTTGTATAAGAGTAGAGAAAGTCATGTAAGTGTAACACAGAGTGTTTTAAAGTAATTGCGTTTTGAAGCTCGTTAGGTTTTTACGCCTAGCTTACAAATTTCAGAAAGACTGATTAAAGATTGCTTTGTGAGATATTTTATGTACTGAAAAATGTGGAAAACGTTGCTTCTTGCAAAATTAAGTTTAAGGATTTACATGCCACTATTTTATTTTTCTGCCCTTGATATGGGAAAGTACTACGGCATAATATGCTGCTATAGGCTCTAAATTATTAGAAAACAAAAAAACAAAAAAGGGTGGAATTTTGAATTTTCAACCAAAATCTCGCCATAGTAGCCTTAAAAATGCCTTGACAAGAGGGAGTAAAACGAAAATAGATGTATAAATCATTACCATGTCGCATGTTCTGTCTCCACACGTCGTCTTCTTGAGCAGCCTACACTTCTTCCTTCTGGTTTATATGGAGTGAACAATCCTCGGCGGGACCGGTTTCGCGACATGCGGCCGACGGCGAGGCTGGTTGCTGTGTCGCCGGTGAGGATGACAGGAAGTCCGCAGTAAATATAGTACGGTTTATCGCGCAAGTTATTTCTAACACATACAGGTGCTTAAAAGTCAAATTAAATTACGCACGTATATCAGGCAGAGAGATATTGGAACCGTTTCCCTTCATTGTTCAAGCATTTCTGGCACCTGCTTATGAAATTGCCCCATTATACTCTGCAGTTCCCTCTGAAAAATACAGCTATTTCTTCACAAATTTTATTTCTAAGCTCATCTAAAGTGTGTAGATTTGTTTTGTAAACTTTCTCTTTTAATGCCCCATACAGATAAAAATCGTAGGGAATTAAATCAGGGGAATGAAGTACTGTTAATTCTGAACGAGGTTTGTACAATTATTATAACGTCAAGCAAATTTTTGGAGGTTTAACCATTTCTGAGATATTCTTTGTTATTGGTAAAAGCTTTTAAATACGTTGTATTTTTTATTCAAGTGGTTAATTGCTATTCTGTTGTTTGGGGGGGTCATATAGAGAGCATAGAATTTCAAAACCATCACATTGAGTTCTGCTTTATTAAAATATGACTTATCGCTTTAACCTATTCCATTTATATCTAAAGTAAATGTGTATATGAAAGCTTATTTCGACTAACAAGAAGTAGATAGAAGAAAAAGTTTTTGTAAGAGTAGTTTAAAAGTGAGTAGAGAAAATCATGTGAGTGCAACACATATTTTTCAGATTTAGAGGGCCTCAAAACTTGTATTGACAATGAAATCTGAATATCGAATTTTTGGATGGAAGGTAGTACTTCCTCTACCTACCTACCTACCACCTACCTACCTACCTACCTACCTACCTACCTACTAGGTACACTCGGTCATTTTAAAATTGCCCTGAAAATTAAGCTCGAATCGGATACTTCCGTAGGCGCTCGGGACAGCCAGGCTTTGTTCACAATACTGCGTATATTCTTGTAGTAGTTATAATGGGGAACACAACTCTAATCACAAAAGTCTTCCGAGAAAATAATTCACATACAAGATTTCAAACAGACAAATGTTTCAGAGTGTTTCAAAATTAAATATTTGTAACCAAAGCACACTTTATTGATTTATGGTTCTCAAGTGGAGTAGTATAGCTATATCCCGTTACAATGCCACGCTTACTATAGCACTTTTAGCTCAGTGCAATAGAGCTTACTGTTCCTGAGGTTGCAAGTTCAAATCTCCGTGGAGCTACTCAACCTTTTCCTCCTTTCTTTTTAAATACACGAGTAACAGTGCAACAAATTTTCTTCATGGTTTATCCCTAAAATAATGCTTTATTATTTTGGCTCCCATATTTGGCCAACAGGAAACTAAAAGGAAGAGAGCACATGATTTCTTACAATCCTATATTTGTGGCATAAAACAAAGGATTTAGCTTCTAAAATAGAAAACAAAATTGTTAATTTTATATTTAAAAAGAATAGGTAAATAAAAATATAAGGTAAAAAGTCACTTTTTCAATATCCACCTCAGTAGATATGACGACATGTGGCGTTTATTTAGTTGTCCGTCATACCGGTAGATGGCAACCATAACATTAATCGGTCAAGAGGAATTTCATACTCAAATTATTTTTTTTTTTTTTTTAGTTTAGTTCCATTTATACCTTGCCTTTAACTTCATTGGTCTTATCGGTGGCCTTTTGTTTGGAACTTATTGCCCATTGGCAATGGTGTTAATTCGTGTAACTCTTGTCGTTGGGTTTCTTGCACTTTGGTTTTTAATCATTAGATATACACACATTCACACTCTTTCATATTTTCAGACTCTGGGGAGGATAAGGAATAATCTTGGCTAGAGGAAAATTCCCACCACCCAGCCGGGAATCGAACCCGGGACCCTCGCACAACAAGCAGTTTCTCTACCGACTGAGCTACTGGAACAGCCCTAAATTAATTTTGTAACTACAAATTTCCCGATTATTGTAATTGTATTTGTAAGTAAAATGAAGTAAGACAAGTAATATCATTTAACTACTCTACAGTAAAACGAGCTGTAGGAGGTAGTTCAAATCAGTCCCTTGTGGCTTGTATATCAGAGTTAGACAAAGCGGCGCACAAAAGTTGACGGTTGTGAATCGCGCGCTCACTCGAAGGGACTTCCAAACAATTTAACTGCTCAAGAGACCGACCAGTTTTAGCTTGACCGAGTGTACGTAGTAGAGAAGGTAAAAACATCTTTCAGAGTTTGTAGTTATGTCTTTACCGAATTGTGGTGTTAAGTCAATGAATTGTTAGATTATTAAATACATTAACTCCATCATCAAACATTTACTTCTTGTTTTCCAGAGCCAGTTCCCATGGCGACGCTGTTGAGTGTAGCTGCTGGTAGTCTACTGTTACTTCTAGTCGGCGTCTGTTTCATCGTTTGGGCTATCCGACGAGAAAAACTCTGCTTTGCGCGTAAGTTGCTTCGTGTACAACACAGCAGCAGTAAATCTCAATATATATGTTAGCTCTTAACATAAGGGAACGCATACAGGGTGTAAGTAGTATAAGCTGTTCCTTTAAATAAGTAAAATTATCCACCGTTATGAACATATCTTAAGGCAATGTATCTGTGAAATTTGGTAAAAAAATATTCAAGTTTTCGATTTGTTATTTTTTACATTTTTATTTTTTTTAATCTACGTGCTACACAACTGATTTTATTAATATCAACGATTTTAAAACACAAAAGTTTATTCAATACATCCTGTACCATTTAAATAAAACACCGCTTTAAACTTTAAACTCTAGTTTTCTCACTTCCTCTTTTTTCAGTAATTTTTACTATTCAAAATGCTCATTGGACCACAGTTTATAACTTATGAGCTTGACGTTTTCAGCAGAGCATCAGGTATTACGGATTTAAAATTTATTTGCACTATTTAGAAAATGTTAAGCAGTTGAAGTGAAATTATTTTCCATAAATCACATTGAAAAAGTTGAAAACTTCAATAACATGTATACAATTTCTTCTCTTTAATTAAAATTTAGAAATACCTGCACACTAATTTCTTTATATATTAAGCTCAAATTAAAAATTTTGGAATGATACGATAAAGCGTAGGACCCAAGGAACATTTCATATTACCATATTAAAAATAATTAGTTAAAAAATTTAAAATCACAGGAGTTTCTCATTTATTTTTATATAGCTTCTATAAACAATCCTTATGCAAACTTATTTTAATACCTCCTTCATTTTGATCGAGGTAAACATTTGCAGATGTAATTTCATTACACATTTCGTTATACGTACAAGAGGGAACCAATTTGATACTCAGGTGTCTAAAGGTATCTGGCTATGGTTTTAAAATGCCATACTGTATCCATTACATAGCAAGAAACAACTGATGGTGAGAGACTTTAAAAATTTTAAATTTTGAGAAATTGAAACCAATATTAACGGATTGGAAATGGCTCATGCCACAAAAAACGTTTTTTGTAATAAATTAGGTGTTTTAAAGAGATTTAAAATATTTGTGGAGCACTTTTTTGTCTATCTCTTAATTTTACCAGTTACATAAAATTATACATCCTCCTTCCGAATGAAAAAGACTTCACGGATTGTTCCTAGAAAATTCAAGATATACATTTTTATTTTTGCCATGTATGTTAAATATATCTTATTTTAAACAAAATTGTTAGAGCCATTTTTGAGAAAATAAAAAAATTTCGAAAACTTTTGCATGTAAAATATAGTTTGGGAAAGGAGAACTCTCTTGTAAAACTTTGTCGCACTTTTGAATGACACTAAACTTAAATATGAATTTCGGTATTTGTCCAACCTTTTGTGTTTTTTATTTATACTTTTACTGACAAACACACGTGCGCGTGAGCGAACCTTTTTCTGAAAATGTTCTTTTTAGATTCAGGGGGCCTTAAATCATGTATATCCAGTGAATTCTCGACATCGAATATTTGGATGCAATGCAATATTTGTTGTTGTCTACTATATGTAGATAGTAGAGAACGTAAAAATTAGTATTTTAAAACGGTTTGACATATCGCGTTAAACTTTTGTGTGTATACATGTTTTATGTTCTTCCAGCAATGCGACACGAAGGTTTTCAAGAAAATCCCCCACCCCATATTACCCTTTAGATGGAACATTTTTTGAAAATGTTAATTTTCTCAAAAATGGCTCTAACGATTTTGATTAAAATATCATATGTTTAAGATATTTTCATGACAAATGAAATGTATATCTCGAATTTTCTGGGAATGTCTCCAAAAGCATTCTTCATTGTGAACGACTTTTGTATAACTGGTAAACCATAAGAGAGAGAGACAAAATTTTACTGCACAAAAAATGTAGATCGCGTTAAAATACACAATTTGTCATATACATTTTTTTTGTTGAGTGAAACATTTTCGAGATATTGCTTGTTATTCCCTTAAATTTCCCAATACTTATACTTTTTCTCAAATGGGAATTTTTTTTTTGGTCCTGGTAATGCAAAGAGAATGGAATACTCGACATAGCAACCAGCTCGTAAAATATTTGGCTATCGCTTAAAGCTACCAATTCCCCTTGCATCTACAAGAAAGTTAGCAATAAGATTAACATCTCGAAATCTCGATTAACATGAAGCATATGGAGAATAAGCGTTTGTAAAAATAGTTTGTACAAGAGTAGAGAAAGTCATGTGAGTGTAACACATCAGGTTGTTTACAATAATACAGTGTAAAAATCGCCTGATAACTTTTTAAAGTGATATTTCTGGTATGTAAATCTGAGGTTGTGTTATAACATTCTGAAAACTTCCGCAAGAACCTTTTTTGTAGCGCAGTTAGAAGCACAAAAATGATTTTACTCAAATACTATTTCAAGCATTTGTCTAAGCATTTGGGAATTAGTTGCATATAAAGGAAGCACTATGTGATAAAAATTAAGTTATTTGCTTAAACACAGAATTCGAAATATTCACAGGTTGTTCCTCTTAAATGTAATATTACATTAATAAGGATCAGCTGTATTTATGACGGATAATACAACTGTATCAGCCATTCTATAGATACCAATTGTTTCTTGGCTTCTTTCTTTTTGACCTCTCCGCTTAAGGGATCACGCTCCTGTGTCACATTCCCTAAAACTACAGAAAACAAAAGTACATATAATTGGGTAGAATTGTCTAATTTACCAACCCTGAAAAATATTAAACTTTTTTCAGTTACACGCTGTAGAACAATACCCTTAGTAAATATATTCACACACATACTGAGAAGCCTAATCCATAAGGTACCATATGCATTATGAGTATTTTACAGGAATTGATAAAAGTATGAAACATTTACTAAAATGAAAAAAACAATAAATTTTTACTTTTCATTTTTGAATACAGCATGATCTTTAAGTCCCTCCACAGTGTTGGAATAAGCAAGATATGGGAATGCGGTAGAAAAACCCTGATTCCATGCATTTGTGATGCAACAGGGTGGAATGGTTGGAATGAATTTGGAGAAATCAGTAAAAAGAGAAATCAAATAAATCAAAATCAAAATTAACTTACCCTTTTGCAGAGGATAATTAAAATATCCTCCATTCTGTTGAAGACGCAGATTCACACGTTTAATTTTATTGCTAAACACTTAACTAAAGTTTCTTTTGTCACTGAATTAGTGTAATTTATTATTGCCAATTTCAGTTCATCTACGTACTCGAGATATTTTGTACACTCTTGGCTTTGGGCAACATGCTCAAAAGAAGTAATCGGGGTCTAAACCCTTTTGCAGAGTCATTAACAGAACTTATTCCATTGAATTTATTTATTAAATCGTAAACGATATTCCGAAATGGTAATCTGGAGTTTACTGAATTTCAGTAAGTTTTTGTTTCAGCTTTTCTGTACACTTACCACCTTCTTTAACAAACATTTCAACTTAAGAAAATCAACTTGTGCACCGTCAGAGACTGTCTTACACTGACAAACCTTATTACAATAGAAATGCGACAGCCACGTCCTTGACAGGCACTGAACAACTGCTTCTACGAACCGTTCTGAAAGTATCGCGAAGGCTACCGACCTGCGGAAATGTGAAGGGATTAAAACATCTCATTTTATTATATTTTCCCTTGAAAATGGACTAAGTTAAAATTATCTGAAGTTTATCTTAATTTTATTCATGCGTATTGATACGAAGCAACAAGCCATGCCATATACCATTTGGAGAAAGTTTTGAAATAGAATAGCACAAATCGAATAAAACTTGGGTCTAGTACCATTGTTTCGTCACATTAACTATGTTCCTTAGAATGTAATACTTCCGCAATACTAGAAATACAAGAAACGCATTTACTTTCTCTACTGCTTAGCTACGATGGTAGAGGAAATATTGTATTCCATACTAAAACTGATATCAATATTTCTCCGGAAATGCATCTTTTGAGGTCCCCTGAATGGGAAAACCTGAAAAAGTTATTTGTGCATACCGGTGTGATAAAGTGTGGCCCATAATGGAACGGAGCTGTTGATGTTGGTACTGACTCAATCTAGCTCCACCCCTGCCAGCGTGACCACCTCTGTTTTCCGAGCATAATTATAGCCACTGGATTGGCAGGATATTTTACCTCCCCCAAAGGGTAACATTACAACTTAAACCTTATATTTTCATGCTACACTATCGTTTTCTTATCAGTTTTCTTATCGCAACAACTTTAACCTTCGTCTCCATGTCGCTGATGAAAGCTCTCATATATATAAATGTTGTTCAGTTTAACTACAAATGCAATAATTCTTCACCCCTTCCTCTAAAAGATTTATTTATATTGTAATTGGTTTAGACTTTCCTTGTCTACCAATCGTAGCGAAACTCTTTTATAAAGGTGGTATCCCAACCACGCCTTTATTCAACATAGATTATAAACATCCTTCATTGGTTAGTTTGCATGTCTCTGATTTGTTTCAAGCCAGTCACACAGTCAGACATAATACCGGCTGGGTGGAGACAGAAGTTGGTTACCTGAAGGTAGAAACATTAGGAGAGAAAAAACTATGGCGATCTAGGGGGATGGGCCACTTTTTATGCACGACAGTGGACATCCGCCTGCCTGCCTGCCTGCCTGCCTGTCTGTATGTCAGTCAGACAGCCTTCACATTTAAGCCCATTTTTACTTTTTCTACTACGTATAGTAAGTGGGGGAAGTATTGCATTCCAACCAAAAATTCGATACCGAGTTCTCACCGGAAATAAATGTTTTGAATCCAAATAAAGCATTTGGAAGCATTGTGTGCGCGTGCGCCGTGAACTGAATAACTCAAAAACGAAGATTTGGATGAATACTAAACTTGGTATTTGAGTTTAGTAACTTCCAAGGATGCGACACGAAGATTTTCAAGAAAATCCCCCACTCCCAACTACCCTTTACATGGAACATTTTTCGAAAATTTTGATTTTCAAAAATGGCTGTAACGATTTTGTTTAAAATACCATATATTAAATATATTTACATGATAAATAAAATTTATGTCTTGAATTTTCTGGGAAGAGCCTAGGAAGTCCACTTCATTCGGAAGTATTTTTTTATAATCTTGTATAACTTGTAAACGTTAAGCGATAGACGAAAATGAACCAAACAAAAAATGTTATCTCTTTAAAGCACACAATTTATTTAAAATAAGTTTTTCTGTGGCATAGACCTTTTTGAGATATAAGTTATTAAAGGTTAGAAATGTTCAATACTTGTCATGTCATGTCCTGTCCTATCAACATTCAGTTGTTTCTTACGATTGCATTGAAAGAGTATGGAATTTTAAGGCCAGCGTACAGCGTCCAGTTCTTAAACATTTGACTATCGCTGTTCGCTTTGTGTCTATAATGAAAGCTATTTCTGCAAAGGTTTATTTGGATTAAGCGTAGTAGACAGAAATATAAGCATAAGTTTTTTTTCAAGGATGCAATGCAAAGATTCTCACGAAATTCATCACATTCAAACAACACTTAGTATTATAAAATCTAAAGCGTTACTCATATAGCTACCCATTATCATTTAATTTTAAGTTTCTGCTTCAAACAATCTTACAAAACGTATTTTCCCATCTACTTCAGTTATAATGTTAATCTGATAAGCTTCGAAGAAATGGTTTCATTACGCATATGTTGTGGGTACAAGACGATACAGAGAGCTAAAGCGATAGTCGCATTTTTAAAAAACTCATCGATATAAAGGGTCTTTCAACAAGAGTGTCCTATCTTTAACATATGATAGCTGCCGTTGTTACTGAGTTACAACAGTCATTTTTACTTTCTCTACTACGTATAGTAAGTAGGGGAAGTATTGCATTCCACCCAAAAATTCGATACCGAGATTTCACCGGAAATACATGTTTTGAGACCTCCTGAATCCAAAAAAAGCATTTTTGGAAACATGTCCGTGTGTGTGTCTGTGTGTGTGTGTCTGTGTGTGTGTGTCTGTGTGTGTGTGTGTCTGTGAACAGCATAACTCAAAAACGAACAGTCGGATAAGCACCAAACTTGGTATTTAGATTCAGTATCTTCCAGAGATGCGACACGAAGCTTTTCAAGAAAATCCCCCCACCCCATACTACCCTTTACATGGAAGATTTTTCGAAAATTTTAATTTTCTCAAAAATGGCTCTAACGATTTTGATGAAAATATCATATGTTTAAGATAATGTCATGAGAAATGAAATGTATATCTCGAATTTTCTGGGAATGTCTCCAAAAGTATTCTTCATTGTGAACGACTTTTGCATAACTGGTAAACCATAAGAGATAGACAAAATTTTACTACACAAAAAATGTAGATCGCGTTAAAATACAAAACTTATGTCATATACATTTCTTTTGTTGAGTGAACCGTTTTCGAGATATTGCTTGTTATTTCCTTAAATTTTCCAATACTTATACTTCTTCTCAAATTCGTTATTCATTTTTACTTTCTCTACTACGTATAGTAAGTAGGGGAAGTATTGCATTCCACCCAAAAATTCGATACCGAGATTTCACCGGAAATACATGTTTTGAGACCTCCTGAATCCAAAAAAAGCATTTTTGGAAACATGTCCGTGTGTGTGTCTGTGTGTGTGTCTGTGTGTCTGTGTGTGTGTCTGTGTGTGTGTGTGTGTCTGTGAACAGCATAACTCAAAAACGAACAGTCGGATAAGCACCAAACTTGGTATTTAGGTTCAGTATCTTCCAGAGATGCGACACGAAGGTTTTCAAGAAAATCCCCCCACCCCAGACTACCCTTTACATGGAAGATTTTTCGAAAATTTTAATTTTCTCAAAAATGGCTCTAACGATTTTGATGAAAATATCATATGTTTAAGATAATGTCATGAGAAATGAAATGTATATCTCGAATTTTCTGGGAATGTCTCCAAAAGTATTCTGCATTGTGAACGACTTTTGCATAACTGGTAAACCATAAGAGATAGACAAAATTTTACTACACAAAAAATGTAGATCGCGTTAAAATACACAACTTATGTCATATACATTTCTTTTGTTGAGTGAACCGTTTTCGAGATATTGCTTGTTATTCCCTTAAATTTTCCAATACTTATACTTTTTCTCACATTCGTTATTCATTTTTTACTTTCTCTACTACGTATAGTAAGTAGGGGAAGTATTGCATTCCACCCAAAAATTCGATACCGAGATTTCACCGGAAATACATGTTTTGAGACCTCCTGAATCCAAAAAAAGAATTTTTGGAAACATGTCCGTGTGTGTGTCTGTGTGTCTGTGTGTGTGTGTGTGTGTGTGTCTGTGTGTGTGTGTCTGTGTGTGTGTGAACAGCATAACTCAAAAACGAACAGTCGGATAAGCACCAAACTTGGTATTTAGGTTCAGTATCTTCCAGAGATGCGACACGAAGGTTTCTAAGAAAATCCCCCCACCCCAAACTACCCTTTACATGGAAGATTTTTCGAAAATTTTAATTTTCTCAAAAATGGCTCTAACGATTTTGATGAAAATGTCATATGTTTAAGATAATGTCATGGGAAATGAAATGTATATCTCGAATTTTCTGGGAATGTCTCCAAAAGTATTCTTTATTGTGAACAACTTTTGCATAACTGGTAAACCATAAGAGATACACAAAATGTTACTACACAAAAAGTGTAGATCGCGTTAAAATACACAACTTATGTCATATACATTTCTTTTGTTGAGTGAACCGTTTTGGAGATATTGCTTGTTATTTCCTTAAATTTTCCAATACTTATACTTTTTCTCAAATTCGTTATTCATTTTTTTTTATGTCCTGGACATGCAAAGAGAATGGAATGCACCACATAGCAACCAGCGTTAAAATATTTGACTATCGCTTAAAAGCTACCATATTCCCCTTGCATCTACAAGAAAATTACCAATAAGATTGACATATCGATATCTCGATTAACATGAAGCATATGGAGAATAGGCGTTTTTTAAAAATAGTGTGTACAAGAGTAGAGAAAGTCATGTGAGTGTAACACATCAGATTTTTTTATGTCCTGGACATGCAAAGAGAATGGAATGCGCCACATAGCAACCAGCGTTAAAATATTTGACTATCGCTTAAAAGCTACCATATTTCCCTTGCATCTACAAGAAAATTACCAATAAGATTGACATCTCGATATCTCGATTAACATGAACCATATGGAGAATAAGCGTTTGTAAAATTAGATTGTACAAGAGTAGAGAAAGTCATGTGAGTGTAACACATCAGATTTTTTTATGTCCTGGACATGCAAAGAGAATGGAATGCGCCACATAGCAACCAGCGTTAAAATATTTGACTATCGCTTAAAAGCTACGATACTTCCCTTGCATCTACAAGAAAATTACCAATAAGATTGACATCTCGATATCTCGATTAACTTGAAGCATATGGAGAATAGGCGTTTGTAAAATTAGATTGTACAAGAGTAGAGAAAGTCATGTGAGTGTAACACATCAGATTTTTTCATGTGCTTACAGTTGTTATTGACAAATAGCCATGGAACGTTACAGCATTCAGCAACGTGTAGAAATTGTGAAAAGTTATTATCAAAATGGATCCTCTGTTCACCTAACCTTCCGTGTATTGCGTAAAGTTTATGGTGTGCATAATCGTCCCTGCGAGAGAACGATCCGGCGTTTGATCGGTAAATTTGAAAGAAGTGGTTCTGTCAGCGATTAAGGAACGCCTGTACGTAATCGACGTAAGCGCTCCAACGAAAACATAGGCGCCGTTCTTGAGAGTGTACGCACGAACGGAAACAAATCAATTGCTCTCGTCGAGCGCAAGAATTAGGGCTTTCGCCGACCACAACTTGGCGAATTCTGTACCTGGACTTGAAGTTTCACGCTTACAAAATGGTGTTAACTCAAGAACTAAAGCCCAACGACCATAGGTTGCGCCGTGTATTCGTTGGCTGGGCTATGGAGTAATTGGAAGCTGACCCGGATTTTTGTCGAAAAATCACCTTCAGCGACGAAGCCCACTTTTGGATGGATGGTTGTGTTAACAAACAAAATTGCCGCTATTGGAGCAATTACAATCCAATGCAGATTCAAGAACGACCACTTTATCCCCAAAAGGTTACTGTGTGATGTGGATTTTGGTATGGTGGAATCATTGGTCCATATTTTTTCCAAGATGAAGATAGAGAAGCTCTTATAAGGGACTATTTTTACCTCAATTGGATGGTATGGATCTCAGAAACATCTGGTTCCAGCAAGATGGTGCCACGTGTCATACTGCTCTCGAAACAATCGATATTTTGAAGGAGAAGTTCAGAGGTTTCATCATTTCCCGTGGTGGTGATGTTAACTGGCCTCCGAAGTCACGTGATTTAACTCCGTTGGATAACTTCTTGTGGGGTTATGTTAAATCTCGAGTTTATGTCAAGCCAGAAACAGTAAATGATCTTGTGAATAACATCACGCGTGTTATTCGTGAAGTTGGACCTAATTTACGTTCTTCTGTCATTGAAAATTGGGTCAACCGTATACGGCAACCCAACGAACTCGCGGCGGTCACTTAACTGATGTTCTCTTCCACACGTAATGACATTAATTATGTGTCAAAATAAAAAAGGAATAAACCTCGATCATTTATAGAACGTGTTTTATTTAAGTTAAAAGATAGGACACTCTTGTTGAAAGAGCCTATATTTCGCTTTGAAATTCCATTCTTTGCACCAGATCTCGAGAAACAAAACAACTCTACCTTAGCACATGCAGTGTAAAAGTTGCAAAATTCAAACCGATATCAACAAATATCTTGGAAATGCCTAATGCCATAAACTGACATAAATTGTACATTTTAACGAGATATACATTTTTTGTATAACTTGTGCCCTTCATGTTCTTCAAGAAGTAAAATCACTAGATAAAGACAAATTAATGAATATAGAACTATAGATTCACATTACTGACCTGAAGCAAAGAGATTCAGAAATGAATAATTATCCTGTAGTTCGGTGCTGTTATTTTAGAGGAAATATATAATAAAAAAATCTAATGTTATTACATTCACATTACTTTCTCTACCCGCTGTCACTTTTTAGCGGGTATACAAATTATTCTTACGAAAGTTTATTTTCCTATCTACTTCATTTTAATAGAGATAAACTTTTCCGGAAATAGCTACATTGCACATTTCGTTATAGATAGCAAGGGAAAAGCGATAGTCAAATGTTGTAGAACTAGACACTATATGCTGGCCTTAAAGCCTATACTGTTTCCATGACATCACGAGAAACAACTGACAATCGACAGGATTTTAAGAATGGCTTTGAACAATTCGAAACATTAATAATGGATACCTCGGAAATGGCTGATGCTACAAAAAGGGTTTTCTTTAGTTCCATCTATTCTCCGCCTTTAAACACATTGGTCTTATAGGCGACCTTTCCTTTGGAACTTATTGCCTATTGGCAATGGTGTTAACTCGTAATCTCTTATCGTTGGGTTTCTTGCACTTTTTGGGTTTTAATCTTCAGATCACACACACACACGTTCACACACTCTTTCATACTTCAAGACTCTGGGGAGGATAGGGAATAATCTTGGCTAGAGAACAATTACCACCCCCCAGCCGGGAATCGAACCCGGGACCCCTCGCACAGCAGTCAGGTTCTCTACCAACTAAGCTATGGGTCAGCCCATAAAATAAGTTACGTTTTTTAAAGGAATGTACACCTTTTTTTTGCAGAGTGTTTTCGTCTATCGCCCAGCGTTTACCAGTTATACAAGATTACACAAAATTCCTTCCTTCATAGGCTGTTTCCAGAAAATTCAAGATATATTTTATTTATCATATAAATATTTTAATATATGTATTTTAATCAAAATCGTTAGAGAAATGATTTTAGAAATCAAGAATTTCTAAATATATTCCATATAAAGGGTAGTTGGAGTGGGAGGATTTTCTTGAAAATCTTCGTGTCGCATTGGAAGATATTGAATTTAAATACCCAGTTTGATGTTTATGCGACTTTTCGTTTTTAAGTTAATGCTGTTCATACACGCACATAAACCATTCTCTAAAAATGCTTTGGGTGGGAGCGGGTTTTCAGGATGCCTCAAAATGTATTTCCGGTGAACTCTGACATCGAATTTTTGGGTGGAATTTAATACTTCCAGGTGGTATGTTCATTCCTCCTCCGTGACCTTTTCTGCAGTTTTCTCAGTTTGGTAGTTTATTTAGTGTGTGTATTAGACCAGTCTCCCAGTGTCCTTGGACCAGTGAAATATTAGAATTACACATTTCTCCGCAGAACAACAGGCATAGAACGACAGTGACGGCAAGACATGTAGAGAAAGAGACATTTTTGTCATTTATTGAACGGTTGGGCTAAGCTGAGTACTGAATATTTCAAGCAGAACAGTCCATCGTTCTGAAGTCCAGTGCCAAAGCTCAACCGATTATTGATTATTAATTTCCAACTTCCCTTTGAATGAGCTATTGAGCAGTTATTAAATCAAAAAAACTAATGTTTATCTTTAGCAAACAAGAAGTAGTGTTATAAAAATAAAATTAAATTGAGTTTTATTTATGGACGCTCTTTAACTGCTGTTTAAAGTTAAATTGAGTTTTATTTATGGACGCTCTTTAACTGCTGTGGTTCTTAGCGTCCCATTCTATATTGGGCCTGAAAGACCGGAAATTTTGCTCAGAGGCCTCTTCATCAGACTTGAGGTTCTTTTACGTGCCGTAAATCTACGACACGGGACCGCCGGCTTTACTTCCCTTCCAAGGAAGCCATGCTAAGGATTTTTACGCCCGAAAAAATCCATCGCCCTCCACCGATTTTGAACCCGCGACCTCGGGAACTAGAAGCTAGCATGATAACCACTACAGCACGGAGGACGACGACTTTAACTGCTGTAGCCCTTAGCGTCCCATTCTACATTGGGCGTGAAAGACCGGAAATTTTACTCAGAGGTCTCTTTATTAGGCTTGAGGATCTTTTACGTTCCGTAAATCTACGACACGCGACCACCAGCTTTACTTCCCTTCCGAAGGAAGCCATGCTAAGGATCTTTACACCCGAAAAAATCCATCGTCCTCCGCCGGGTTTGAACCCACTACCTCGGGAACTAGCATCTTAACCACTACACCACGGAGGACGACAGGAAGTGTCGTGTCGTATCCCACCCAAAACTTCCATACGGAGACTTCACTGGAATTACATTGTTTTTAGGCCCGCCTAGAAAGGTTAATGCGTTTCTTTTCTGCCTGTGAACAGCATAACTCAAAAGCAAAAAGTTGGTTAAATAAGATTATACCAGAAAATTTGATACCGAGATTTCAGCGGAAATATAAGCTTTGAGGCTCCTAAATATAATACATATTCTTTTAGAATAAGCTCCTATGCTTATGTGTTTGTATGCCTGTGTAAGTGTGAACAGCATAACTCAGAAATGAAAAGTCGGTTAAATACCGAATTTGTCCAACAAAGAACATCTTGAGTGCGAGGTTGCAAGTGGCCAATGGCATTTACTACATTCGAAACTCCATATATTGTCTACCATACTACTACAATATTGGCTGCTAATGGTAAGGAGGGGGCGGAACTGTAGGTATCCAAAGGTGGAGGCTCCGGAACGTGGTTGAACTGCTTAGTCGATGAGTAAATCACTACAGTAAACTACACATGCTGTTGATATAAAGCAATGAAATCCATACCACCTGGAACCATTGGACAAATTCAACCTCTGGATGTTTGTTTTCCCATACATATAAAACATATTATCGCACTATCTGCAGCTATGCCCTAAAGCATGGCCAGTTCCACGATAAACTCCACGACAGACTGTTTTGTATTCGGTTGCACGCCATCACATTCCATCAGTTCTCGACACCACGTTATACCAATGTGATCAATATACATTCTTTAAGACTGGTTACCTAGCCGAACGTCCTGAACGGTTTATTATACCAATGGACTTCGCCTTCGATCTTGATGGTGCGAACTTTTGTGATCACTGTGGCGTGTCCGTTTTCATTTGGTGTTCGTGGTGCAAGATAATGGTTTGCTTTGAACATTTCTTGAAGTGTAATATATGCATTCCATAAAGGTTTATCTCTACGCACTAATTGTTAACATAATACTTTCAAATGAGCCTAACTATAGATTGAACTAAGCACTAATTGTTAACATAATACTTTCAAATGAGCCTAACTATAGATTGAACTTGCAACGTCGCACTCAAGGGATTCCTTGTAAGGATGTGACATGAAAATCTCTTAAGAAAATCCCCCACTCTAAGCTACCCTTTGCATGGAAAGTTTTTTGAAAAGTTTAATTTTCTCAAAAATGGCTCTTAACGATTTTTATTAAAATATCATATGCTTAAGCTATTTTCATGAGAAATGAAAAGTATATCTTGAATTTTATGGGAATAACCTCTAAAGTTCACTTCATTCTGAATGACTTTTGCATAACTCAGATACATAAAATCTTAGTATTACGAAATAATGTAGATCTCGTTAAAGCACATAATTTATGTCAAATACTGCTTTTTGTAGAGTTAACTATTTGCGAGATATTATTATTGAATTGCATTTTCAAATATTACTTATACTTTTCTCAAATGGAAAGACGTTACTTTTATATTTCTCTCCCTCTCCCTCGGACATGTAAACAGCAAGGAATTTTAAAGCCATAACATAGTGAGACACACCCTTTAAAAATCTGACTGTCGCTTTAGTTACTGTATCGTACAACGAAATATGTAAACGTGAGTTGAAAGTATATTTAGATTAACAAGCAGTAAGTAGTTGAAATACCGAGCGAGATGGCTCAGGCGATTGTATCTGTGACCCACATTCTTCGATTCCCATGGGTATTTTCGGGAATGCTGGTAAGGCTCATTGTCTCCCCCGAATTTCTCTTTCCTCATTCTCTCCCATTTCGTCTTCCTCTTTCATGTTAGCTCTGGGACTGTGTGTTGGACAACTGCGGATAGTTGGTGCAGATGGCTTGCTTATTGGAACTTCCTCTCGGCCCCGTCATATGGAGGCCGCTCGAGTCTCCGCTGGAGGAGAGCCTGTTAGCCACCCTCCGGTGGCTTGGGAGGGCTGCCTTGAGTGCTCTCCGGCTGGGTGGTCAAGCTTGTATAACTCGCGCAAAACTTCTGGATTCGTGACCTTGATTGCCACGCCAGCTGCCGAGCCTAGGAATGGTTTATGTTCAGCTTAATCAACGAAAGCGATATAACACCTTTGCTCACTCACAGTGCGTAACACATACAGTCTGCATAGAAAGTGTCTGCATCTGGTTGTAATTTTAAAGAGAGCAGTATCTAAATAGTACTTACTTTATATTTGTTATATTTATAACCATGGCTCCTACGTTTTCAAAGTTGAGTGCTAAGTTGTTACGCAGTCAAAGTAGGGAAATAATTGCAAATGTCCTCGACTTCATGAAGCAAGAAGCAGAGATGAAGGAAGAAAATATATGTTCGTCCGAGTTCCACAAAAGCCTTAAGAGAGTGAAAGAAAGAGTAGACAAGCAACTGGTGTTTCACCGAGTTCCGTTTCCAGAGTTCTTAAAGATAAGAAAAAAAACATATGCATGAAAGAATGCCATTTGACACGCCTGGGAAGAAACATAAGGTCCCTAAACGTATTACAGAAATAGACGATTTCGAATGCGTCATTCGGCGCACGATTCACAATTCCTATGGAAGAAAAAACTGTGCTAATAATAAGCAGATTGCCATCCAGCTGAAACACAGCAGAAACTTTCAAGGTGGTGCTACAAATCTCAGAAAAATTATTAAAGATTTAGGGTTCAAGTGGAAGAGTTCTAACAGAAAAGCAAAATAAATAAATAAATAAAATGAAATAATAATAAAATAAAAATAAAAAGTAAATGTTGCCATGATAGCTTAGTCGGTTAGAGCAACGGCAGAGAAAGCCTAAAATCTGTGGTTCAAATCCCGGCTATGGCATTTAATTTTTCAGTCTGATTCTACCTTTCCAAATGACTAATTTTATATGTACTTATATCAATGTGTACTTATATCAGCATCAATTTTCAAGGTGGTGCTACAAATTTCAGAAAAATACTATAATGTATGAAGATGAGTCATACATACACAGCAGTTATACAGCATCTAAAAGTTGGAGTGACGATAGCGAATTAGGTTTGCAGGCACCTGTTGCCAAAGGGCAAATACTTATTATCGTTCATGCTGTTGGAAAGATCGGCTTCGTTCCAAATGCCCTTCTTTTACAAGTCGCAACAAACAACAGGAGATTTTCATCAAGAAATGAATACAGAAAATTACATGAAGTGAATCAACGTTGATACCTAATATGCCTGCTGGGTCTGTTCTGGTCATCGACAATGCTTCACAATGCGTCAAAACTCAAATTCACAAACCACCTACCTCAACTTCCTTGAAAGAAGAAATGAGAGCTTGGTTACTTAGACATAATAAAGCTTTAGATGAAAGCATGAGTAAAACAAAGCTATATAACTTAATTAAAGCCAACAAACAGCTTCAGAAGTCATACATTCTTGACCAGATAGTAATACAACATCGCCATAATGTACTTAAGACTGTCATCGTATCGCCCAGATCTAAACCCAATCGAATTAATCTGGGCTGATATCAAAAAATGGGTGGCATGCAGAAATATCACTTTCAAATTAAAATATGTGGAGCAGTTATAACGCCAGCAATTTGCTGAAATTGGAAGGCCAGAATGGGAAAATCTATGGCGACATGCTGAATAAATTAAGAATCATTATTCCGAAAAATACGGAATTGCAGAAAATCAAATAGAAATAATTCTCATCCAGGATAATGGTGCGGAAAGTAGTGACAGCAGTGATGACGGAATAATGTGAGTGATTCCGCAGAAGAGGAAGGGTTATTAGATGTGGAAGAATTGGAGGCAATGATTGACAGCGTTTTTTATATTAAGCGCTTTCTACAGTGTGGATTTTAATATACTGTATATAACTAAGTTTATCAGCGCAACGCAGTGCATAACCGGTGTGCGGATATTTGACAATGACTGTCCCACGCACTCCTGCAGCATGCAGACGACCGGTCACCACCTGATCTGATAAGCAACTCGCATCATAGCTTTCATTAAGATTTTCACGTGTCTAGAACTGTTGCGCCGATTATAACTGTTAGGCACCTCTGTGCGTCTCTGTCGCCTGCGTCGGCCGGTCCTGCAGCTATACGTCACCTGCTGTTCCTTCATCTCATACGTTCCTCCCGGGGGGCGCATGCACAACAGATCCCTGTGTGGGTCGAGGCGATTGGTGTCCCCCTCTGTAAAGTAATCCTTATTCTAGGTAGTTGAAATAACAAGCTTTGTGAGAATAGTTTGTAGAAGAGTGAGCAGAGAAGGTCATGTGAATACAGCGCATCAGAGGTTTTTTTGTTTTTAAATTACATATGTTGCGTTAAAGGAATCTGCTTGTTGTCAAATATTATTTTCAAATCTATGAATAAAAGGAAGTACTTGATATGTAAACAAGTATGATTTAATATTTGAAAAGTCCGCAGTGCATGCAAATAAATCGAACAAGAGTTGCCCCATGTGGGAGATCACCTCCTTCTGTATAATCGATAGGGAAACCAAAACACGGGTACCAGCAGATAATTAGCCTCAAAGTAAGCCTTAGGGACATCCATTATCCGAAGGACGTCTTTCTGCGCCTGTATCCAAAGAGTAGGGGAGTGACAGGTTTCAAAGCGATTCTGTTCGTCCACAAAGATCACAACCAGCCACGGACTTCATTCTCATATCGTATAACCGTTCATTAATGAGGACGTTTACTACTTGATACCATTCTTGCGTTATAAAGTAGTGAGGACAGACTGGTGCAGATTGCTCCACACATGGAGCAAGTACAGCGGTGTTTGTAGCACCGTCTTGGGTCGGTAGATGACAGCAAAGCGGTATAAATGGCTCAGGATGTTGGAGAGATCAATAGGCACTAAACAGACAGCTCCAGAGGCTCTTTCAGCTGCGGCACCTGCGATGACAGGCATCGAAGATCTGGTAGATTCTATAAAAGATGCACCGGTAACATTACAGTGAGAAAGTCACAACTATAGGGATCGCCGATGTAGTGCAGGTTTGCCCAGTTGCTTTTCAAGAATAGACAGTCGGCTTATAACTGCGGATGAATGGCATTGAGACCGCCAGCAGAGAGAGTGAGAGATTGCAAGTTGCTGTCTGGATGATCGTAGCGGATGACTGTTGGAAGACTTCAGTTTAGCACCAACCATTTCGTTAGTAGGATAGCGTGGCTATTGTCCGCGTTAACGGTGTTTATATTATTATTTACCCCACGCTTTGGGAGCGAATCTGAAGTAGGTTGTTGCTTCACGAATGGAAAGCCAATTTGAAGTAGGAGTTGTATTGTAGTTCAACTGTTGGGGAGCCGAACTTGAAGTAGTTGCAACCAGACGTATGGTAAAATGTTTCTGGTAGCCTTCGTCCCAAAAATGTTTAAAAAAAAATATTAACTTTGTAATTTGACTGTTTCTTTAAATATTATATATTTATGTTTGCCTCGGCTGCGTCAGTATTTTTGTTAGAGACATGGATGTCTTAGCAGGGCGTAGTGCGGCTGAAGAATGTAGGCTTACACAACGTATAATTTTAATACACTCCGTTTTATTAATTCTTGACACAATTTAAATAACACATCACTAATATAGAGAGCTGTGAGATTCTTTTATTAATTACTTGCACTTTTCAACACGTAAACTATTTTCGTCTCACACGAACACGTATAAAGTTTCTCAAGGACGCATCTCGCGTCTGATTAGTAACACTGTCTGCAACCAACGCGTCCAGTTATGAGCACTGTCTACAAGCAACTGACTTGATTTCTACCGCCTAAAATTTATAAATTTCTGTATTTCAAGTCTATGATTGGCTATTCCTAATTCATTAGAATACCTTCATTTAACTAAAGCTTTTTCTGATTGTTGATTGGCTATTTTATAAACTGTCACAAAACTTATATTATTGTTGCTTCAATAATGACTAGTAGCATTATTAACCGTTCTTACTCATTATTGCCTCATGGTTACCTCATTGTTACCTCATTGTTAGGAACTTTTAACCTATTATTCTCACAGCTCCTACATTATTAAATTACGTAATACATTCACATAACATTGTTACACATGTATACAATAATATAAACATATACAATGACTGTAATATACACTTTTTATATATTGTTACATACACATATTGCTTTAAGGCGGGCTGCTGAAATCATTTAAGTGTTAAAAATACTGCCTCAACGGACATGCACCAACGCATGCACCACTCCTGGACCAGGCGGAGTGCAGTGAGAGATTTATTTATCTCTACTCTGGCATGAGCTTGCTGCATGACTAATAACGGATACTGAAGTTTTGTGCCGTCCAATATGTAGAGGTGACGCGTCTGATCTTACATGCGTCTCCACTAACGCATGTCAATGTGCACTCTTTGCGTGAATGTCTTCACGAGTGCACTAAAGGAGTAATCCGAATTCTCTGAGAACAGCTTCTATAGATCTCTTCATTCGGAAGGAATTTTATATAATCTTGTATAACTGGCAAACTTTAAGCGATAGACGAAAACGTACTACACAAAAAATGTATATCTATTTAAAACACACAAATTACTTCAAATAACGCTTCTTGTGGCATAAGTCATTTCCAAGATATACCTTATTTATGGTTCGAATTGCTCAATATGTTGTCTTTTTCTTACAGTCCTGACGATTTCCATTGTTTGTCGCGATTGCATGGAAAGATTATGGAATTTTAAGGCCAGTGTATAGCGTCCAGTTCTCAAACATTTGACTCTCGCTATTCCCCTTGTATCTGTAATGTAACTATTTCTATACACGTTTATCTCGATTAAAATGAAATAGATAGGAAAATAACATTTAGTCTTCTACCCACTAATAAATTATAGAAGGTAGATAAGGTCATGTAAATGCAACACATCAGAATTTGGTTTTGTTTTAATCACTCGAATGTTAATTATAGGTTTACGCCCTTGCAAGCCCAAAGAATCGCGTTTACAACTAAACCAGCGTAAGAAGCGTATTTCCCCTAGAAATGCTAATGTAAGGCCTATTTTAACATTTTAAAGTTTTAATTCTAACTTATTACTCATACCAGGGGATTAACGTCATTGCCATGAGTAACCGGTGGCTTTTGTGACGCGTGACAAGCTCAGGTGCCAGCAGGAACAAATGACAATCATTTCACAACCAAATAGTATGTAGTTGCACGACACCCCCCCAGCTAGGGATGTATCTCCTAGCACGCCATTGTGGGATTGTTCGAGCTACTGCTACCAGCACGCAAACTTGATATACATGACATATCACAAACATTCTACCTGCCCACGAGTCACACTTGTTCAGAGTCCTTAACCGCCACTATATGGCTCTGTTTGACCTCCCGAATCGCCGTCTACTTTGTTTGTATAAACAACCCAAATGGCATCAGGGAAGGTAACATACCTCTACTGCTTTATCATTACATTATGTAGGAACTAGTTGTTCTGTTTCAGTTATTTTATTTAAAAGCGTTCTGGTATTACTAACGCTGTTACCACAATCCAGAGGTACCGAGTTCGATTCCCGGCTGGAGGATGCCAAGTTTTCTTTAGTCAGGATTATTCCCCACCCTCCCCAGAGTCTGAGAATATAAGTGAGAGTGTAATGTGTGTGCACATTTAATATTTATAAAGAAAACCCAAATGTTAACGATAGTTAACGAGTGAACATAATTACCGATGAGTAATTGTTCCAACGGCAAAGCCGCCGATATGACCTTAGGTGTTAAAAGCGGCATATACCTCATGTGTTACACTAACATGGCCTTCTCTATCCTCTATCGCTTATTAGTGGGCATACAAATTATTCTTAAGTTTATTTTTCTGTCTACTTAACTTTAATCGAAAAATTAAACTAAATTGAGTTTTATTTGCGGACGCTCTTAACTGCTATGGTTCTTAGCGTCCCATTCTATACTGGGCGTGAAAGACCGGTAATTTTGGTCAGAGGCCTCTTTATCAGGCTTGAAGTTCTTTTACATGCCATAAATCTACTTTACTTCCCTTCCCTTCCGAAGGAAGCCATGCTAAGCATTTTTATGCCTGATAAAATTCATCGCCCTTCGCCGGGTTTGAACCCGCGACCTCGGAAACCAGAGGCTAGCATGGTACCTCTAGACAACGGAGGACGACAATATTTATCGAGATAAACATTTTCGGAAATAACTGTATTACACATTTTTTATAGATACAAAGGGAACAGTGAGTCAAATGTTTTATAACTGGACCCTCTATGCCGGCCTTAAAATTCCATACTCTTTCCATGACATCGCGAGATAACATCTAAAATCGTCAGACACTGAAAAAATGTCAATATTGAAATATTCGATCCACTCCAAGTACTATGACAGTTAGGCGTGAGGTGAGAAACCTTGGAATCCATGGTCGAGCGGCTGCTCATAAGCCACACATCACGCAGGAAAATGCCAAACGACGCCTCGCTTGGTGTAAGGAGCGTGAACATTACACGATTGAACAGTGGCAAAACGTTGTGTGGAGTGACGAATCACCGTACACAATGTGGCGATCCGATGGCAGCGTGTGGGTATGGCGAATGCCCGGTGAGCGTCATCTGCCAGCGTGTGTAGTGCCAACAGTGAAATTCGGAAGTGGTGGTGGTGTTATGATGTGGTCGTGTTTTTTCTGGAGGGGGCTTGCACCCCTTGTTGATTTGCATGGCATGATCACAGCGCAGATATTTTAAGCACCTTCTTGCTTCCCACTGTTGAAGAGCAATTCGGGGATGGCGATTACATCTTTCAACACGATCGCGTACCTGTTCATACTCCACGGGCTGTGGCGAAGTGGTTACACGACAATAACATCCCTGTAATGGACTGACCTGCACAGAGTCCTGACTTGAATCCTATAAAACACCTTTGGGATGTTTTGGAACGCCGACTTCGTGCCAGGCCTCACCGACCTACATCGATACCTCTCCTCAGTTCCTCATTCCCTGAAGAATGGACTGCCATTCCCCAAGAAACGTTCCATCACGTGATTGAAAGTATGACTGCGAGAGTGAACGCTGTCATCAAGGCTAAGGGTGGACTAACACCATATTGACTTCCAGCATTACCGATGGAGGGCGCCACGAACTTGTACATCATTTTCAGCCAGGTGTCCGGATACTTTTGATCACGTAGTTTACATGCTTCGAAGCGCTCTGAATCCAAATAATGAATTTTTGGAAACATGTCTGTGTGTCTGTCTGTGAACAGTATAACCCAAAAACGAAAAGTCGGATAAATACCAAACTTTATATTTGAGTTTAGTATCTTTCAAGGATGCGACACGGAAATTTTCAAGAAACTTCCCCCACCCCAATTACCCTTTACATGGAAGAGTTTACGAAAAATTTTATTTCATCAAAAATGGCTTTTAGGGATTTTGATTAATATACCGTATATTTAAGATATTTTTGTGGCAAATGAAATGTATATCTTGAATTTTCTGGGAATGTCCCCAAAAGTCCTCTTCATTCTGAATGACTTTCACACAACTGGTAAACCGTAAGAGATAGGCCAAATTTTACTATACAAAAAATGTAGGTCTCGTTAAGACACACAATTTGTCATACATTTTTTTGTTGTCGAATGAACCATTTCCGAGATATTCCTTGTTATTTGTTTGAATTTTCCAATACTTATAATTTTTCTCAAATGGGAATTCGCTATTCGTTGTTTTTTTTCCCCCCTTTTGTTTATTTTTATGGCCTGGACACGCAAAGAGAATCGAATGCTGCACATAGTAAGCAGCCCTTAAAAGTTTTGACTATCGCTTAAAGCCTATCATAATCCCCTTGTACCTACAAGAACATTATCAATAAGATGGTTTCTGCAATTTTTTTATCTCGATTAATATAAAGTAGATGGAGAATAAGTGTTTATAAAAATAGTTTGTACAAAAGTAGAGAAAGTCATGTGAGTGCATCAGAGTTTTGGTTTTTTTGGGGGGGTTTATATATATATGTCCTGGACATGATGCAAAGACACGAAGCGCTTCACATAGGGACCAGCTCTTAAAAGATTTGACTATCGCTTACAGCCCACTGTGTTCCCATATTCCCCTTGCACCTACAAGAAAATTAGCAATAAGGTCACTTCTGAAAATGCTTATCTCGATTAACTTGAAGAATAAGCGTTTGTAAAAATAGTTCGTACAAGAGTAGAGAAAATCAAGTGAGTGTAACACATCAGATAATCTTCAGAAGTCTAATTCATTACGGACGAGAGGTATTATTATTAATCTGTGGCAAAGGGAATGGTGCTGCACCTAGCAACCAGCTATTAAGAGATATGTATATGCTTAAAGGCTACTGTGTTTCTATATTGCCCTTGTAAATCCATATTCCCCTTACATCTACAAGAAAATTAGCAATAAGATAGAGTCTGCAAATGTTTATCTCGATTAACATGAAGCATATGGAGAATAAGCGTTTGTAAAAATGGTTTGTGCAAGAGTAGAGAAAGTCATGTGAGTGTAACACATCAGATTTTTTTATGCAGTAGTTTATGTTAACGTGTTCTGTAGCGCTAATATCGCAGTGGGACTGCAACCCAAATATTACCGTTTACTTACTTTGTTTCTCATTAGCTTATACAAAGCGTTTATAACATCGTGGCAAACCCACGTACACCGGCTTGCTTTTTAGCGCCTAAAGCAGATATGCCCTGATATTGGCTATTATAAATTATCTTGCGAATCATTTATGAGTAACAGGAAGTAGACGGGAAAATAAAAGTAAAGTTTTGTATGAATATCTTCTAAATTAGTGAAGAAAATAAATCTAAAGAAAGTTGTGCGACTGTTGTATACAGATATTTACTTTCTCTACTACGTACCTGTAGTAAAAAGAGGAAATAATTTATTCCACCCAATGAAGGAATGTATGACTAGCCCCAGGAGGATACTTATATTGGCCGCAGGCAGAGGTGCATAGAGGTCCTAAATTCAAAGCTTGGTGACCCAGTCACACTTACGGGCTGCTCAGAGTGGGCTTCCCTGTGGCGGAACCTGCAGAACTCGACCCACCTGGCTCAGATAAGGCTGCCATCTGGCAACGCCGAGAAGAACCTTCCAACGAGCAAGCTTCTGAGACATCTGTCCGACACCAACCGCTACTTCACAGCCCCTAAGTCTACGTAAAACATGAAAGGAGAAACGAAATGATAGGAAATTCGTGGTAAAAGAGAAACCAACCCACCATTAGCGAGTCGCCGCGTCCAGGAATCGATTCCAGGACCTCCTGAATGTGATCCTCGCACGTTACCGCGGAGTCATCTCGCTCGGTATTCCACCTAAAATTCCGATACCGAGATTTCAACGCAAATGCACGTTTTGAAGCACCCTAAATCCAAATAGTAATTTTTATAAAAAGATACGTGTGTGTTCTGTCTATAAACATTACTCCAAAACGAAGATTAGTTAAATACCAAACTAGATATTTAACTTCAGTATCTTTCAAGTATGCGACACGAAGATTTGCAAGAAAGTCCTTCACCCCAAACTACTGTTTTCATGAAGAAAGTTTCGTTAATTTAATATTTTCAAGAATAGCTCTAATGATTTTCATTAAAATACCACATGTTTAAGATACTTTCATGGCAAATGAAGTTTATATCTTGAGTTTGGAATAGTCTGTGATTTCCTCTTCGTTATGAATGGCTTTTGTATAATTGGTAAACCGTAAGAAGAAGACAAAATTTCACTACACAAAAAATGTGTTTCTCATTAAAGCACATAAATCTTGTCAAATAAAATTGTTTGTGATGTTAACCATTTCAGAGATATTCCTCGTTATTGTTTTGAATTTTTAAGTACTTATACTTTTCTCAAATGAGAAGTCGTTATTCATTTTTACTTTCTCTACCAGGTATATAGTAGGTAGAGAAGGTATTGCATCCCACCCAAAAATTGGATAAAGATATTTCACCGGAAATACATATTTTGAGGCCTCCTAAATCCCAAAAAGCATTTTTAGAAAAAGTGAATAGCATAACTAAAAAACGAAAAGTCGGATAAGTACCAAACTTGGTATTTAATTTCATTATCTTCCAAGGATACGAAGGTTTCAAGTAAGCCCCCACCCCAACTACTCTTTACATGGAACATTTTTCGAATATTTTAATTTTCTAAACAATGGCTCTAATGATTTTGATTAAAATGCCACATATTAAGCATATTTACATGACAAATAAAATGCATATACTGAATTTTCTGGGAATAGCCTTTGAAGTACTCATCATTTGGAAGGCATCATGTATAATCTTGTATAACTAGTAAACGTTAAGAGATAGACGAAAATGTAGATTTTTGAAATTTTTATTTCAAATAAATTTTTTGTCACATAAGCCATTTCTGAGGTATCGTTATTAATGGTTCGAATTTTTCATTTCTTGGCCATTCTTTAAAGTCCTTTGCACATTCAGTTGCTTCTCGCGATTGCGTAAAAACAGTGTGGAATTTTAAGTCCAGCTCTTAAACATTCCACTATCGCATTTTTCCTTGTATCTATAACGAAATGTGTAATGTAGCTATTTCTGCAAAGATTATTTGGATTATTAGTAGATATAAAAATACTCTTTATTAGGAACAGTTTGTAAACTCACTAATAAACGATAAATGGTAGAGAAAGTCGTGTAAAGGTATAAATCCAAATTTTTGCCCTGTGGTCATGCAAAGAGTATGGAATTTCAAAGCCATCATAGATTTACAAATGTGAATTGAAAATTGTTGTAAGAATAGAAGAGTGAGTAAAGGCAATGTGAATGCAGCATATCAGATATTATTATTATTATTTAACAACAAAGTTATTAAAAGAGCTTTTATACTCTGTTTTAATTATGTAGCCTTCATCTACTTTTCCCCCTAAGCTGAAGTTACGCCCATAGTTTTCGCCTTTAAGGTAGATCGCCCGCTGCGCCTTATCACCAAAGCAGTAAACTTTCCTGCACACTAGGAGTTTTAGACTGAACATCAGAGCGTTCAGTGCCACTACTGCTTTAGATTACCTAAGTGTTTACACTATAGGATCCCATGCACAAGTACTTGTGCATATTATATCAATATTGCAGCTGTGGTTTATATGAAATAACTTAGTGTATCACATGTGTCTTGTTTTCAGGTAGAGGCGACTTCCGGCCGTCTGACCTAGAGAGGTAAGTGCTGGTGAAAGTGTAAGTCCCAAGTTTACTAAACGTTCTGTCCATAAACCTCAAAATGTATTCTATTGCTAAAGTTGTTCATGGTGTATCAAATAATGAGAATTTATTCCATTTCATCAATTTATTTTCTGTGTACACATTTGTGCTATTCAGGTTTTTGTCAGCATTTGCTCCCTTTTACTTCAATTTAACCATGTGCAGTGTCTCAAGCTAAGGGAACACTCTGGTACCAAAATGGCAAAGAATGTTCTTTATTTAAAAGAAACAGCATCTTAAACACGTCTAGAATACATCTAATAAATATCACGTATGAAATCCGTCTGTAAATTGGTGTAATTCAAATTCATAAGTAATGAGCAATGCCTCCAACAGCTGTGTTCCCAAACTTGAAATAGCTGTTTCTCCATGTACCAATGTTTGTTCTTTGATGTATACGTTTTGCAGTAAATATTGATGAATCAGGCTGAAATTTTCAGGAGTGCAGAATATAACTTGTTAAATAAAACTGTATATTGCTCTGTTGATTACTCTCTTTTTTACTTTCTCTACTACGTATAGTACTACGTATTGCATTCCATCCAAAAATTCGATATCCAGATTTCATCGGAAATACATGTTTTGATGCCCCCTGAAACCAAATAAAGCATTTTGTAAACATGTTCGTCCGTGTGTGCGTGTACGTGCGTGTGCGCGTGTCTGTCTTTCTGTCTGTGAATAGCATAACTAAGAAACAAAACGTCGGATAAATACCAAACTTGGTATTTGAGTTTATTATCTTCCAAGGATGCGACACGAGGCTTTTCAAGAAAATCCCCTACCCCCAACTACCCTTTACATGGAACATTTTGAAGAAGATATTGTCTTTACGTTGGAGTTGTTTATTTATGGAAACCAATTTGAAGTAGGTGGTTTGTTACGTTATTTGCACCACGCTTTGGACGTCAATTTGAACTAGTTAGTTGCTGCTACGTATTGAAACTCAGTTTGTAGATGGTGTATTATATTTCAACTGTTGGGGAGCCGAACTTGTAGTAGTTGCAACAGCACGTATAGTAAACAGTTTCCGGTAGCCTTCGTCCCAAATGTCTTTTTAGGTGGCCTTTGCCCCAAGTTTAAAAACAAATATTAACTTTGTAATTAAAACGTTTCTTTAAGTATTAAATATTTACGTTTGCCTCGGCTGCGTCAGTATTACTGTTAGAGACATGGATGTCTTGGCAGGGCGTGATACGACAAGAATGTAGGCTTACGCAGATGTTTTAAGTTTTAATTCACTCCTTTTTATTAATCCTTGACACAAATTAAACATCACTTCACTGATATAGAGAGCTGTGAGATTCTTTTATTTAATACTTGCACTTTTTAACACATATACTATTTTTCGTTTCACACGAATACGTATTAAATCTCTCGAGGACGCACAAGCATCCGGTTACAATCACAGTCTGCAGGCAACTGAATAGATTTCAACCGTCTAAACTTGTAAATTTCTGTATTTCAAGTCTCTGATTGGCTAATCCTACTCCAATAGAGTACCTGCATTTAACTAAAGCTTTTTCTGGTTGTTGATTGGCTATTTTTATAAACCGTCACCAAAATTACATTAATGCTTCCATGAATCGCAAATAATATTTAAACTCTCAAATTCATTATTGCCTCAAGGTTATCTCATTGTTACCTCATTCTTAGCAACGTTTAACTTATTATTCTCACAGCTCCTACATTATTAAATTACGTAATATATTCACGTAACATTATTACACATGGATACAATAATATAAGCATATGCAATGACTGTTACATACATTTTACAAATTATTACATATACATATTGCTTCAAGGCGGGCTGTTATTGAATTTACATATTATATAATTTGACTGAAATCATTTAAGTGTTAATAATACTGCCTCAATTTTTAGAAAATTTTGATTTTCTAAAAAATGGCTCTAACGATTGTGATTAAAATGCAATATATTAAAGATATTTACATGACACAAGCTGTATACCTTGAATTTTCTGGAAATAACCTCCATAGTCCTCTTCATTCGGAAGTAATTTTGTATAATCTTGTGTAACTGTAAACGTTAACCAATAGACGAAAGCGTACCACACAAAAAATGTAGATCTCTTTAAAACACACAATTTACTTAAAATAACTTTTTGTGAAATACGCCGTTTCAGAGATATCCGTTATTAAAGGTTAGAATTGTTCAATACTTATTATTCTTTTAAAGTCCTGTCAATTCAGTTGTTTCTCGCAGTTGCATGGAAACAGTATGGAATTTAAGGCCAGCATATAGCGTCCAGTTCTTAAAACATCTGACTATCGTTGTTCTCCTTGTATTTGTAATCAAATGTGCAATGTAACTGCAAAGTTTTATTTGGAGTAAATGTAGCATAGAAAAATAAGCTTTAGTAAGAATAGTTTGTATACCCAGTAATAAAGATAGAGGGTAGAGAAAGTCATGTGAATGTATCACATCACAGTTTTTGTTTGTAATTATTAGTAATATATTTTTTATTTTGTTCCAAATACCAAAAACTAATATTCCTAATAAACATTAATATTTTGGAAAACAAATGGACAACCTTATTGCATAGGAATAGAACTAACATACCAAATTTCAGACTTCTATTTTAATTCTAAAATGTGTATATTTTATTACTATCCAATTATTTGCAGAAAAACATAATAAATAATTTTAATTACAAACCTATTCAAATCAGAGCAATGAAACTTGTACCAGCAATATATCATGCCATGTGCAATTTAACCTAAAACTTTCATTAAAATTGGTTAATTAGGGAAGAAAGTCCTTTTGGTACCAGAGTGTCCCCTTAAAAGAGCTTAAACCTAAATAAAAAATATATTACAATACGTTCAATGAGTGCATCATTGAAAAACCAGGAAGAGTTTCAAAATACGAGACGAATTCGAACTTAAATTTTGGAAAATACACATCGAAAATGTTTATTTGTCCAATATTTTAATATTCCTCGCAGATAGTAGTCATGTGAATTTAAATACTTGAAAAGGTTATGTTTTTCATATGATTTTATTATTAAAACAGTTTGTAATCCGTCATTGATCAATCTGGTATGAGCAGCTGAACATGCCTGTATTAGTGAGGTGCATTCTTGAATAACGAAAGCTGTAGTACCAACAAAACATGCTGTCAGCCCACAGGAGAAGTCAGGGATACCGGCTACACCATTGAGTCAGTTCGTACAATAAGGGTTGCATTACATGCGATAAATCCGTGTTAATAGAAAGGAATATGAGAAATATAAACCAAATATAATGTAGCATACAAATTTAACCAAAAACCTTGTTATAAAAAGTGTTGTCCATGCTAGTTGTATTCATGTGGTGATCTACACTCGCGTACTTTTTAGTAGTATTTAACGTCCGCTCTTACTATATATGGCACCACAAGCGGTGGACACTAGCGATACGTGAAATCAAATGGTAATTGTGACAGAAAATTTGTGAAGGAGATGTTCTAGGCCTAAATTTAGAGTATCTCCGTTATGAGGTCTAAGGAAAAGCTACAAAAGCCCTTACTCAGGGAGGACGGCTTGGCGGTATTTGAACCGCAGACGATTCGGACGATCGCGAGTCCGCGCCTTAACAACCTCGGCTACCAGTGGTGGTGCTCCCGTACTGCTAGCATGGTTTAGTCTGTGAAATGCCAGGCATAATAATAATAATAATAATAATAATAATAATAATAATAATAATAATAATAATAATTAATACAATAGTAATATTCGGAATGTATTCAGGCGAATACATTCAGCATCAAATGATGCCCCTTTTGAAGTGGATTTTGAATGATGGAAGCTTCACATTTTATTTGGCATTTGACGCATAAGTTTCGGCAATCACAAGGAATATGAAAATAATTATTATTAACATCCAAGTCCTCGGCAACTGTCCAGTAGAGCGATGAGAAATATCATAAGCGATGATGCAAGTTCAATATACCTTCTAATTTAAAATAAAGTATTTTTTTCCATGTTTAAGCTTAATTATATTATTCGAGCTATTGAATTAATGATGGTTTACAAGACTTGTCAAAGCCTATACTCTCATAAGGATTGAAATTATGACTTCATAATCGATGTGGCCTGAGTAAATGTAATAAAGTCTGCGTCGTCTTGTTGGCATGAAGTAAGAGTAGAGACTTAACGTTCCTTCTTTGCACGAAGTTTCAACAGAAATACTTACGTATATTTACTGCGTACAATCGTGCTAAACGCATCTTCCCCTTAGCCTTAAGGGTACAAGATGATACACTATGTGATCGAAAGTATCCGGACACCGCCACAAACATACTTTTTTCATCTTAGGTGCATTGTGCTGCCACCTACTGCCTGGTACTCATTATTCGCGACCTCAGTAGTCATTAGACATCGTGAAACAGCAGAATGGGACGCTCCGTGGAACTCACGGACTTCGAATGTGGTCAGGTGATTAGGTGTCACTTGTGTCAGAAGTCTGTACGCGAAATTTCCACAGTCCTAAACATCCGTAGGAAGTGAAGTGGAAACGTAAAGGGACATGTGCAGCACAAAATCTTACAGGTCGACCTCGTCTGTTGACTGACAGAGACCGTCGAGACAGAGTTTGAAGAGGGTCGTAAAAATTAGTAGGCAGACATCTATCCAGACCATCACACAGGAATTCCAAACTGCATCAGGATCCGCTCCAAGTACTATGACAGGCGTGAGGTGAGAAATCTTGGATCCCATGGTCGAGCGGCTGCTCATAAGCCACACATCACGCAGGAAAATGCCAAACGACATTCGCTTGGTGTAAGGAGCGTCAACATTACACGACTGAACAGTGGCAAAAGGTTGTGTGGAGTGACGAATCACGGTACACAATGTGGCTATCCGATGGCAGGGTGTGGGTATAGCGAATGCCCAGTGAATGTCATCTGCCAGCGTGTGTAGTGCCAACAGTGAAATTCGGAGGTGGTGGTGGTGGTGGTGGTGGTGGTGGTGGTGGTGGTGGTGGTGGTGTTATGGTGTTTTTCCTGGAGGGGGCTTGCCCCTCTTGTTTTGCGTGGCACGATCACAGCTTGAGTTTTTTATTTATGGACGCTCTTTAACTACTATGGTTCTTAGCGTAAAACGATCACAGCGCAGACCTACATTGATATTTTAAGCACCTTCTTGCTTCCCACTGTTGAAGAGCAATTCGGGGATGGCGATTGCATCTTTCAACACGATCGAGCACCTGTTCATACTGCACGGGCTGTGGCGCAGTGGTTATACACAATAACATCCCTGTAATGGACTGGCCTGCACAGAGTCCTGACTTTAATCCTTTGGGATGTTTTGGAACGCCGACTTCGTGCCAGGCCTCACCGACCTACATCGATACATCTCCTCAGTTCCGCACTCCGTGAAGAATGGGCTGCCATTCCCCAGGAAACCTTCCAGCACCTGATTGAAAGTATGCCTGTCATCAAGGCTAAGGGTGGGCCAACACCATATTGACTTCCAGCATTACCGATGGAGGGCGCCACGAACTTGTACGTCATTTTCAGCCAGGTGTCCGGATACTTTTGATCACGTAGTGTATATGTCGCATGTCCCATTACCTGTAAGACAATGTCATAACTAGCACAAAGTATGTTTAAAAATTATTTTATATTTATATTATAGTATTTATCAAATTTCACAATATGGAGTAGTTGGAAATTATACAGGGCGCTCCGGAGTTGTATTTTTAAATGGACTCCCTATATTTTATTACATAAATTCGTTGCATTCTCCATTCTGAATCAAGTGATATAAGCATTAAGCATCACAGGCTTGTATTCAAGTCATTTAGAGAACAAAAACAGTCTATAGGAGACACGACCTACTTCAGACTACTATAAAATAAAAAAAAAAAAAAGCTGATGCCGCATGTCAGGGCGGTCAACGTTCTGACTTGAGTCACAGAGAAATTACCAGACAACCTATTTACAAACAAAAGACGCACTACTTAGGTCTTCTGCTAGCATTATAAGTCATTGTCACATAATATATACTCTCTGTAATACTTTTTTCTTCGGTGCAGAGGTTTGGTCATCACCTTCCTTCTCGCTATAATCGCTGATTACCTGTAACCTATAAGCTGATGCACTTTAAGTGTTAAATTAAGCACTGAACCGTGCTATGGACTTAATTAATATAACATGCATATATTATTAAATTTGCAAATTACTGTAATGTATTAGTATGAAGTTACGTTACGTTTTAATATCACTTCGGCGTACTTATCTAAACCAAACAATTACATTTCTTGGTTTAGTTCTACAAAGATCATCTTCCTCTAAAAATAAAACCCCACACAAATATACAACGCTTACACCAAAAATTGCAAAAACTATTCATATCTCTAGTTAACTGCAACGGTTAGACCTAATAATTAAAGCAATCTAATGGCATGCTCACCTATTAATAATAGTTTATAATTAAATACTCCTATAATTACCCTAATTAATACAACTATACGTAATAGAATATAAATACTAATATAATTAATAATATACAATTAACATTATAATCAATGCTTCAGTTGGTGATTAAATGTCGGCGTGAAAAGTTTGAGCACCTGCGAATATAAAAACAGGGCGCCAACGTAACAGATACAATATAGCTAACTTTCCCAATACATGTAATAGATACGTATTTGCGGAGGAGCTGTAGATTATGAATGGAACCTAACAATCCGAATATCACCAGATTGTAGTGACTTATCCCATAATGGTAGAAAAATGTCAAAGTTGCACGTTAGTTAACTCTCGTATACTGTAACCTCTATAAACATTTGTATACTTTCAGCTGTAAAATGTGTATGGAAAGGGATATTTTAATACAAATATTCAAATTGCCTTCCCTCTGCTGCAATTCATGTTTTAAAAGTATTTGTGGTTGCCGTTCTGTGAAATTGCGCAGCGCTTGTAGAGGAATAAGTCTGCATGCCTCGATAAGCTTATCTGGCTGTGCGTCATAGACTTCTGGTTTTAAGTGTCTCTATAAAAAGAAGTCTAACGGTGTTATATCGGACATCAAGGTCCGTTGTTTCCAACTTATCTTTGTGGGAATTTCTTGTTCTGGTATTCAGAAATAACAGCTATATGTCCTGGAGCACATCCTGCTGAAAGATTATTTGAAATGTATTTTGAAGAGGTAGTTCCGAAAGAAGTCAAATTATAAACATGTATTATGTTGCCATAGAAATATTATGACCTGCTTGCAATTACTGAAACACCTGTATTAAATTTTGTCCTTTCTATACGACTTAAAAGCTAAACATATACACATAACGTGTAAACTGTTTTCGTTCTCTAATGACCAAAATGCAAACCCGCAACACTTAATACACATATTATTTCAATCAATATGAAAAATACAACATGTTTATGTAATAAAATAGAGGTTATTCCATTTAAAAAATGCCACTTTGTGTCACCACTAATTTCAGAAATCCCCTGCGTATTACTCCGTATTGCAGACCTTGATAAATTCACAATTAGCCCATATACATCCATTTTTAGCAAAGGCCTCTTTCAAGTGAAGGAAGCTGGATTTCGCAGTCCCAGTTAGCTATTCCGGGAAAAATCAACCTAGTGTATTGTCCTATTGGTTATGTCCATTAGTTTTTTCCAAGTGTCTCTCTCTTTGGCTATCGTGGTCCACTGCTGCCGAAGGTTCTCTTCAGTTCGCCTGCCCAGCAGGTTCTCTCCTACCGAAGTTCCTCTGACCAATCCTGGGGCCCCAAGAAGTCATTCTGTGTCCGTCTATTAATACTACAACGTAAATACAAAACGGTTATTAAATATATCATTCCATGCTAGCTGTGGGATTACTCAGTAGGTAATGAGGAAATATTGTAGATGTATGTAGTTTCAAAGGCCATACCTTGCGGATACATGCTGCATTTTGGGAGTAGCGGAAAGAATCCATATCCACTAGCGTTGGACACTGTGCTAAATAAATCTTTAATCTGTTTTATGTGGTGTAGAAGAGCGGCAAAGTGTTTCAACAAAAGAAAACCGCGAAGAATATACTTACCGCAAAGACGAATATCCTTCCGTTAATGAGGTGGCATTAACTTGGAAGCAAAATTGTGTGATCAACGTTTCTAAATCACTTCTGCTGAAGAGACCTCTTTATGACACGGCTCGTTAATAGACTCGGTGGAGCGCTCATAAATACAACAAAGGCCGATAAGAGTGTCTTGATGCGAGGCATTTATTGTTTCTTTGAGGCGATAATGACTGCCATTTAACAACCACGTCTAGCTGGAAGAATGAGGGGGAAAAGGAATAGAGTACACGCTTTATCGATTCACAAAGGATTTATCAGAAGGCGTTAAGAAGGAAGAGCTATGCTCGGCGGGAAGCAATTTTACGAGAAACTCGTCCGTTATTGCCTCTGAAAGAAGAATGCATGCTGAGAGATACCAACTTTGTTATTTACCGGTCCATTCAACACAACCAAAGTAGAAAAGATGCGCCCATTATGTTCGCGAGACAAGTTTCAATGCGTTCGAGATTTCAACTGAAATTCGTTGAAGACTATCTTTTGTTTTATTCAACTAGTTATTCTCGACATGCAATTTCCTGTTCCTCACCACACAAAATGCATCCAATGCTGAAGTTGCACTCAAGATATTCAGCATTTCATAACGTAAGTTCCTGGCACAACAGCTCTAGTGCATCAAGGCATGGTCGCTGCAGCCTCCGCCTCCGTCCATACAAGACATCATGAGTAGACTGCAGGGCGCATCGTCAGTATGCCCTCTTGCCCCCCTCCCTTGCCTGGTTTGATGCGGTTTCCAAAACCAGAGCCTCTATTTTGCCATCAAACAGCTTCTAGCACCCCACATGAACCATGCAAGATGGATCCACAGTAACGTGTGAGGTTCCCTTTCGGGAGGTCCGGGTTCAATTCGCGTTTACCGGCTACTCTGGCCTTGGATTTTTTCGCGGTTTTCAAAGGTCGGTGTGCGAATGCTGGTGTGGTTTCTGTAATGTCGGAATTTTCCGGTCCCACATTTCCTTGTTATGTTTGAGGGTCGTAGGATCAGGCGAGTGGATGGCGAGGCGTGAGGCAATGGAATAAGCTTTAAGTAGCTATGTGTCCTAGCGTCCGTGTGTGACGAAACCCCAGCAAGACCTCCATTGAGAGGGAGGTTTATTTGAGGGGTCCCGCGGCGTCGGGATCTCAGACCTGGAGAGTTAGGGACTCCTGCGCCCGACCCTGCCACCCCGGATCCGGTCGCGTCTATGTCCTCCGCTTCCTCCCAGAGGTTCAGTAGGTACAATGGGCAAATTCTCCTCCGCCAAAAAGCTAAAAATCCCCATGCTAGTACCAAGAAACGAACCCAGTTCCCCTCGCGCCTCGTGCAGCAACTCTAGTGCCACCAAGACAGCTGAAAAGGTTTTTACGGACCATGGTCTTGGTCAGCAGCGTTATTAGGAATAATCTCAAGAAAATACGAGCAATTCTCACTTGAATTTTCAATTATATTGTTACTTTTACAGAAAAACTTAGACCCTATGTTCCAATATTCATGAGCGATGATGCAGATTCGGACGACATTGCCAAAAATGAATCGAATAAATAAATAGAATATGTTTTATAGATGGTTTATACTCGAAAAAGTATTTACTCAGCACTCTATAGGTTACCATTACGTTTTATTGCGGTAAGGCAAAAAATGTTGCGTTTTAGCATTAGTTCGCGCATCTGTAAGTATGAAATGATGCAACGATGTTATGCGAATTGTTAATATTATGGCGATAAGTAGGAAATCAAACATATTACTTAGTTTCCATTTTTCAGGACCTTCTCACTAATTCTAAGCTTATAAACAATGCGATCCATATAAACCTGAACACTTTTAAAACTTATTTCCCTATGCAAAATAATAAAGTATTGAAATTGATTTTTATAATCTCAGTGGTTCTGGGAGAGTCGATGTTGATAGCGACATTAGTACCCCTGCTGTTCAGTATTGCCTTATGACTATTATCGTCTTTTAGTAATTAGTTTCCAGTCTCTGTTTTGCAGTCATAAACGAATATGCAGTTATCAATTCGACGTATTTTTATTGCAAAGATATTGTAACAAATGAGAACACTATTTATTGCTAAATACACTTTATTTATCACTTAGGCACCCAGCGTAGCACAAACTTTTGATACACACGCGCAACGCAACACAACTGATCCGTCGAATCAAATCGCAACTAAACTGCCAAGTCACAAATCACAATTTAACTGAAATGGCGCTGTACACTGTCCACTTTTCACTTCGTCACTTCTTGAATAACAGAACTGTCTGTCCTGGCAAGAGCAGCCCCTTATATACGCCCCACATACAAAGCGGAACTTTCTAGAAGAAGAACCTACTCGAAACGAAGGAATCCTATGGAGCCGGGAAGCGCCACATAATGGCTATTGTTCCGCATGCCCATTGTTCTGGAGAGGGACCGACCATTAGCCTTCCCGCAACCAGATGAGTCGAGAGGCGCTCGCACCTTCGGTCCGTACGTAACTTAGCGCGCGCGGTCATAATATATTGGCAGACAAATTTATTGGTTGAAACACAATCAGCATTTCGAAGACAATTCAAGGTGTGCAATGTTATCCATGGCAAGAAAACTGAAGGCAATTGGCTCTCTTAGTGAGACTGGAAAAAATAAAATAAAAAACACTAGAATGAGTCAAAATATTGTTGATGTTTAAAAATGTTTAGTGAAGTCACCAAAGAAATCATTACACTGGTTGAGTCAAGAAACGACCTTCTAATATGGCACATGTCAGAGCTACAAAGGAAAGCGGATTTAAGAGCATACAGCGTGCATGAATTAAAATAGGCAGACACGGAAAGATCGATGCACTATTGTCAATAGTTTCACGCTAAACCTAACCTGGTTTACGGATGAAGCGTGGTTTCGCCTGTCAGGCGACTCAACACACAAAACAGCAGATATTGGTCTGCTGAAAACCCGAATATCATTCACGAAGCTCCATTGCATTTGGTAAAGGTTTGAGGTCTGGTGCATGATGTAGCTACCAAAATTGTTGGTCCCATTTTCTACGAAAATACGGTCGGTTTACAGCCTCATCTACAACACATTCGTTGTGCAATGGACGGCATCGAATTGACAGAAGGTCATTTCAAGCAAAATGGCGTACATCATACGTCTAATAACTCCATATACTTATTGGCAAGTACTTCGGTGATCGTCTTACCTCAGAAAATTGTGGCCTCCGAGATCACTTGATCTCACATCTCCGGATACATACCTTAACGATAGAGTATAGAAAAATAGTCTCCGGTCACTTGCTGAGCTTCGTGAGGCAATTAGAAATGAAAACAGAAACAATAATGATACATTTCGGAAAACATCACAGAATGTGAATGCGACGATTATAGTTGTGTACGGAATAACACTTTAAACATTTCCTCTGAGGAAACTTCCAAAGGTAGTCTGTAATTCCAAACATTATTGATTTAGAAGGTATAAGTCTTTAAAGCTGTTCAGTTTTATATGGACCGCCCTGCTAGCCTTTTTTACTTTCTTTACATTGTATAGCAAGTATGGAAAGGATTGTATTCCACACAAAAATTCAATGTCAAGATTTCACCGGAAATATATGTTTTGACGCCCCATGAACCCAAGAAAATTAGAAAAAAGGTTATGTCTGTGTATGAGCAGCATAACTCAGAAACGAAAGGTAGAATAAATAGAAACTTTGTATTTACAGTTCAGTATCTTCCAAGGATGCGACACGAAGATTTTCAAGAAAATCCCCTCACCTCCAACTACCTTTATCCGGAACTTTTTCGGTGTTTTCAATTTTCTCAAAAATGGCTATAACGATTTTGATTAAAATACCATATATTATGATGCAGTAATTTGTATCACAAATTACTTAAATGTAAATAATGATTGTAATATGAATAATGTGGGGCTAACAAATACAAACATATACAATAATGTTACAACAATTAAAGGTATTTACATGACAAAATGTTTATATTGAATTTTCTGAGAATATCCTGTGAAGTCCTCTATATTCGAAAAGAAGTTCGTATAATCTTGTATAACTGGTAAACTAGACGAAAACGTACTACAAAAAAGTGTAGATTTCCTTAAAACACACGATTTATTTAAAATAACTCTTTTGTGGTATAGGCCCTTTTCGAGATATTCATTAATGGTTGAATTGTTGAATACTTTGTCATTCTTTTAAAGTCCTGTCGACATTCAGTTGTTTCTCGCGACTGCATGAAAACACTATATAAGGCCAGCGTATAGCGTGCAACGAAATGTGTAATATAGCTACTTCTGTAACGGTTTATGTCGATTTAAATAAAGCAGACAGCAAATTAAGCTTTCGTAAGATACGTTTTATACGCATTAATAAATGATACAGGGTAGAGAAAGTCATGTGAATGTAACGCATTAGTTTTTTAACAATTTGATACCGTACGTCATACCAGGAAATCTATTCAGTAAATAGGCCTAGGATTAACTGCGGAGGAGGACCTATCAACTCGACCTACATGAACATTTGTGCCTGAATCCCATCACACAGTGCACCGGGAGAGAAGGGTGAGGTCAAGAGTCCCTACCTTTTACGAATTGAAACTCTCCGGATGGCAGCTGTCCAACCGGCTTCCCTCCTCCTGCGGGCTTGCACATCTCCTGGGGGGCTCGGGATTCGGAGACCGCCCCCATTCCAGGGACGAAGTGTTACACAGAGCATCCTTTTCCCGTCACGCAACGCAGAGACTCCTGCCGACCCTGAAACAGACCAAGCAGATGAACGGTGAAGTGAAATGAGAATGTAGGTGAAATGGGGACAGGAAATTCGGGAAATGTAATGAATCTTACCAGCATTGCCTAGCGACCGGGGAAATTCCGAAAAAACCCATGGGTCAGAAAGTTCAGCCACGGGAATCGAACCCATGACCTCCCAAATGCGGGCCACAGACGTTACCGCCTGAGACATCCCGCTCGTTTGTTCAGTAAATATGTCAGTTTCTTCGGCCTTCATTACCGTCCTAACACCGCCTTCAATATGTTGTGCTTAACGTTTTATTGACTTTAACTTAAAAGCTTATCTTAACGATTCTTTTATTGTGGTAATTAGGAATCAAGTTAGCGAAAGTCATTAGCAACAGCCGAAGTAGCGAAATACAAAATCTCAGAATCTAATTTCCTTTCTCGTTTCCAGAATTCTGGTATACGTGACTCTGCAAACGTACTGAAATCAACTCTTCCAAGAACTGTTATATTCAATGCGTTCGTTAATATGATGCATGTTTCGATTCAGAAATCCTACAGTTGAAATATATTGAAGAGCGACGCGACAGCTTGTTTTGTATTCGGTAGCAGTTCACTGATAATTATGTATGAGAGAACAGAATCTTTTTGTACGTGGTGTATTAAAATATAATAAGATTTTTGTAATTTTATGTGATTTTAACAAAGAATGCCTTTAGCATTTTAAACTTTTCAAGTAAGCGTTTTGTTATACTGAATAAAATCTTAATTTTTAATCCCATTTTTCCAATTGTAAACTTCAAAACAACAAACGTTACACTAGAAATTGACTAGAAACTTCATATCTCAAATTAAAGCTTACGAAACAGGTCCTTTTGTGAAATAGAACCTTTAAATTACAATGAAAATCACCACTGCTATGAACTTTTAAAATAAATTTTCCCCAAAAGTTTTATGCATTTAACCAAACACTTGCACTGTATAACTGCTATTAATCATGATATCCAAAATATTCTAGTTCGCATTAAGCCATAAGTTATTGAAAAAATATTGAAATATTAATTTTTGGCAGTGCTAGAACGTTTTGAAAATGACACATTTTTTCAAATTTTGAATTTTGTTTATTTTAAAAGAACGTTTAAATGTTGTGCTATATACTTTTTTCTCACTTAAGCTTAGATTGTTTAAGTGTAAAAATTTTGTAGACTTCTTATTAAAACTATAGAATTTACTCCCAAGCGTGAATACAAGAGTTTTGCCTGAACATCTGGGTTTGAAATCCATGATGCCTAGGCTATTGATTCCTGAGCAGAAGGTTGCCTGAATGCTTCCTGAGGTGATGGTTTGCATCCCCCGTATATCTCTAATCTGGCCCCTTGTGACGCTTCCTCACCCTACAGCTACAAAGACATCGATTTAGTAACTCAAAAGCAATGTGAAAGAGCTCTGTGGCCAAAGAATGATATGCAAAATGCGTTTGAGGACTGATAAAAAAAAGAAGATAATGTAATGAAATTGATGAGGATTATTTACTTAGAAAAACTTGTGTTAAGAAGTAATAAATAGTTACTTTATACAACTGGCAATACACAAGGTTACTCTTGGGTGGGTGCCTGGACATAAGGGAATCTTAGGCAATTAAAAAGCAAATATATAATAAGGAACGGATCTGTTCAATCTTTTACTTGACCAGAACTAGTCTTTGGTATTCCTTTAAACCCTGTTCGAAGAACAATTGCTGAGTGGATTAGATGTCATAGAAAGCAATGGATTCAAATAGAAGAATGCAAGTACAGTAAACAAATGAGCAAAATATCCTCCTCACTTACTGAAGAAGTACTCAAACTCAATACGAGTAGATCCCAAATAAACCTAATAACTGACTGTTAACGGGGTCGTTGTAGATTAAGGAAACAGCTACAATGGGAATCTTTATTGAACATATTGCAGTTAAAAATTATATTTTGTATCATGTTCCATATCATTAACAACATAGAGTCTTCGTTCGGTGTCTATCTGAAACACCCTGTACAGTATGTATATTGACAGCATACAAACTGTAGCTTAAATAGAATGGAAATATGTTTTCTATTTCAAGTGAAGAAAATTAAGACGTTTTATCTCAGCAAATGCGGCATCAAAGGAACCGGGTTGGGAAGGGCGATCATATTTCCCCTAATTTAAAGTCATAATTGCATTTCAAATATAAAGAATGACATATCGTAACTTAATACTACAGTCAGTCTGAGTGGATCAGTTGTTTAGGCGCTGGCCTTCTGATCCCAAGGTCGTGGGTTCAAACCCGGCCCACACCGATAGTTTTTAAGTGGACTTAAAAGCGACAACCCCATGTCCTGCGGGACGAAATTCCGACACACCGGCAGCGCTGATATGATCTTGGCAATTGACAGTGTCGTTAACAAAGAAATTATTATTATTATTGTTACTTACTGATTAAAATGATAATTAATCATTATATTTCTAATATTTCACTGATATACATACTCGTAGCATACTAAGAATGGTCTACAAAGTCATGAGAGAGCGGAATAAATAATAGAAGTACGAAGCAAATTATAAACACTATGTACCGACGAGATGGCTCAGGCAGCAATGTCTGTGGCCCTTATTCGGGAGATCCCCGGTTCGATTCCCAGTGACCGCCCACTGTGACCATGGGATTTTTCGTGGTTTTCCCCTGGATTTCTCACCCCCCCCCCCATTTCTTCTCATTTCATCTCCCCTTTGACGTTTCAGGTGTATTTTCAGATCCTGCGTTATCCCGTTGCTTTGTCACTCTCTCTCTCTCTCCCTCTCGGGATTCTTCGCTTCTACTGGTGCGCGGGTGTTTAAATTGCAAATATTAGGGACTTCTGTGCGTCTCTGTGGGCCTGTCTTTCTGCAAATCTGCGACCTCCTATGGCACCTTCACCTCACCCCTGCCTCCCGGGGAGTGTGGCCACAATAGATCAAGATGGTCACAGTGGACGAGGTGTCCCCCTCCGATAAATACATCCTACATCCCACACTTAGATCTGCCGAGAAATAGATGGGCTATTTTACGAAACTGCCGAAAGAGCAGTTCTAAATGCTGTGACGACATCCATCCCATAATAAGAGGAACTGAATTATAACAAACCAAAATCGAAAATCCAAGAGCTATACAATTGAAGATTTTGAACGCTCTCCATCTTACGCAGCATGATTAATATCTTCCAATAGAGAGGAAGGCAATAATCTAAATAATTATATATAAATTACGAGTGCATGAGTTTAAGTTTATTAACGTCGCCATATATTATATTTGGTAAAATAACACGACGTTAAATGTTATAATCAGGCAGAGGGGTTTTATTAAGTAAACAGAGCAATCCTGTTACCGCGCCGAGTATAGGTGACGTCAGGTACTGTGACGGACACTCTCCTCTCCTTCCCTTCCCAACAGCTAATTTCGTTGCGACTGCACAATATATACCAGTGGAGAACTGTGGCAATATGTCTAAAACAAAGAAGAGTTTATACATCAGAATTAACTTCATTTGTGGCGGAATGTGGCAGGGAACACTTAGCACAATGGCGAAACCATCAGATGCAACATAGAGCCCAAAAGACGTTTAAACATCATGTTAAACAAAATTGCGATCCAATGAAACTCAAGAAACAGTAACATTATTAGAAAGGAACAATGACGAAAGTGGACCTTCAACCTCCTCAGCCCCAAACTACAGATCAGAATTTTTCGAGGATCTGTGTCATACACTAATAAGAGCGGACATTGATTTGAAAATGTACAACTTTTGAAATGCTTGTTTCGTAGCTTTCATAAACTAATTGTACACTTGCAATAGCTAACACGCATTGCTTTCTTTCCTCTAATACTACTCCTTAATCTTGATTTACCTCCTTTCGAAGCAGGGTAGTGCATTCAACTGTTCATCATATTTGTTTACAGAGAACACTGCAAGGTCGCAGTAGCTCCCACCTTCCCTCGCCACCAACCTTCGATGCGTTCTAACTTGATGGCTTACATACTAAAACATTCTCACTGGTTATAATGAATGCTTTAGTCTCCGAAAATCAAGGCGGGTTCTGGAATAAGATCCTGCAAAGACTGTATGCCTAATCTACAACAACTAATAGAGAACAGACGAGAACCTAAATTAGAAACACTTGTTGTTTATAGACTATGCAAAAGCTTTCGACTGTGTTCAGTGAAACACACTAGGCAGATGTGATCCTTCTTCTTGCAAGACTGTCTGTCTACTTTTCACCTGGAACAGCTCCAAGTACCCGAGTCGTCCTCCGTGGAGTAGTGATTACCATCTTAGCATCTAGTTCTAGAGGTCGCGGGTTCAAACCCGGCGGAGGGCGATGAATTTTTTGGGGCGTAAAAATTCTTAGCATGGCTTCCATCGGAAGGGAAGTAATGCCGTTGGTTCCGTGTCGCAGATTTACGGCACGTAAAAGAACCTGAAGCCTGATAGAGGCCTCTGAGCAAAATTACCGGTCTTTCACGCCCAACATAGAATGGGTCAATAAGGACCACAGTAGTTAAAGAGCGTCCATAAATAAAATAACACCAAGTGCCGAGTATGTTATGGTTATCAGGAAGCGAAAGATAATTTCGGCACTTAAGCGCACACTCGCCTAATGTGCTTCTGGAAACCTCCAGGAGGGGGTGAAGCGAAGGACACAGAGGGTGACCAGATTCGGGGCGGCAGGGTCGGGGATAGGCGGGGTCCCTAACTCTCTTTCTCTCTCTCTCCGAGGTTCCGTCTCAATACCCTCGCCTGAACCTTAGACCTTGAAACTCTATAAGGAAATGGAATGACAGAAAATATGGAGATAGCATAATTCGCGGCATTATACAGTGATTTTGCTTCACGTGAAGCAACCGCACGGCTGTTCGCGCGTCGGCCGCAGCACCATCGAAACAGTTATAATATCCGAGCAATCACCTCATACTCTCATATTTACAGTCACAATGATAATAAGCACGTACCTTATCATAACAGATGTTACAAATGTTGTGCTCTACCCACACATTTCTGGAAACTTCCCAGGAAGTTTTCATTCACCCTCGAAGAGTTCAATGTCCGAAAGTGAGTGAATTTCTCTCCTGATAAAACAGGAGCTCTTCCACTATATGGGAGTGTTTTTCCTATACAGTTAAAATAACCATATTAAGAATGTAGGCTTTTTACTTTCTCTACTCCTTACCTGTACTAAGTATTGTATTCCACCCAAATATTCTATACCTAGATTCCGCGTCAATACACGTTTGAGGCTCACTGAATTAATTACTAAATAAATGAATGAAATCATTTGTGCGTGTGTCTATGAGCAGCATAACTCAAAAACGAAAAACTTGGTTAAATACCAAACTGGTATTTACGTTCAGCATCTTCCAAGGATACAACACTAAGATTTTCAAGAAAATTTCCGCAGCCCAAACTAGCCTTTGTATGGAAAACTTTCGGTATTTTTAATTTCTCAAAAAGTGTCCTAACGATTTTGATTAAAATATATGTTTTAAGATATTTCATGACAATTGAAATGTATGCTCTTGAATGTTCTGGGAACTGCCTGTGAAGTGCTCTTATTTTTGAATTACTTTTGTACAATTATGTTAAATCATAAAAGACAAGACAAAATCTTACTACACCAAAAAATGTGGATCTTGTTAAAGGACACACAACTTAGTCAAATGACTTTTTTGTGGAGTTAACCATTTCTGAGTCATTGATCTGAATTTTTTAATACTTACACTTTTCTCAAATGGAAAATCGATTTTTTTCCTACTTTTTCTGCCATATAAAGTAGGTGGAGAAGGTATTGCATTCGATACCCAGATTTCAACGGAAAAACTTTTTTGAGCCCCTGAACCCAAAAAGGCATGTTCCCTAGAGTTTCGTGTGCGTGCGTGCGTGTGTGTGTATGTGTGTATGTGTGTGTGAGAGAGAGAGAGAGAGAGAGAGAGCAGCATAACACAGAAACGAAAAGTCGAATAAATATGAAACTTTGTATATAAGTTTAGCATCTTCCAAAGATGGGATATGAAGATTTTCAAGAAAATTCCCCCACCATAAATTACCCTTTACATGTAATATTTTTCGAAATTGTTTATTGATGGTTGTAATGATTTTGATTAAAATACCAGGTATTAAATATATTTACATGAAAAACAAAATGTATATCTTGAATTTTCTGGGAATAGCCTTTGAAGTCGTCTTCATTCGGAAGGAATTTTTTATAACATTGTATAAATGGTAAACCTTAAGCAATAGACGAAAACTTAGCACACAAAAGTTGTAGACCTTTAAAGCACACAATTTATTTAAAACAATTTTTTTTTTTGCATCGGCCATTTCTGAGATATCGGTTATTAATTTTTGGAATTGTTCAATGCTTAGCCATTCTTCTAAAGTCAACATTTAGTTGTTTTTCGCGATTCCATTGAAACAGTATGGAATTTTAAAGCCAGCACATCGCGTCCAGTTCTTAAACATTTGACTATCGCTTTTCCCTTTGAATCTATAAAGAAATGTGTAATGCATTATTTCTGCGAAGGTTTACTTGGATTAAAATGAAGTACACGTAATAAGTTTTTGTAAGACAAGTTTGTATACCCACTAATACAGGGTAGAGGGTAGAGGGTAGAGAAAGTCATATGAATGTATCGCATCAGATTTTTTATCTTCAATCGAATGGTATCTCCGCTAATAAACTTATCAACCTGGCACCAATGTTTCCCTAAGATGAACGATACATGGTACAACAGCATGGATTTGCTGTTATTTCCCGAAATGAGAGCGAGAGAAAATTCTGTGGCTTTGACACTCATTACGTGCTGAGTCGATAAGGCTTGATCCGTCTGCCTGCATAGGTTCCTTCAAAGAGAAGAGCTTCAGTAGTGAGGGAAACGCAGTGATTGCTTCCATTCAGTAGAGTCTCGAGAAAATAAAGGCGATAAATCCGCGCGGTGTGTGTGTGCGGAGACTCTGAAATGCTCGCTGGAGGAATCTTTTGAAGTATAACAACTATTCATCTTTTATTGATCATTCTTTGAAAAAATAGAATGCGAGCCCAAAAGCAATATCCCTGGAGGAGCATTCAGTCTGAAAAAGTAATGAATGCCAAAGGTTATTCATTGGACCCCCGGCTAGCCAACGTAAGCAACTAGGTTACGTTTGTTGACTCTCAAGGCTGTATTCACAGCAAAACTACACAGAAATATAATTCCGCGGGTCAAAGACTTGTGACAGTGTCGACTAGAATCGCAGCGTTAGTACCGAAGGTGAATCAATATAGCTTTCGTGGTTGATGCAGAGGTTGATGCAAATACTTGCTAATAGTTCTTGTGTTTATTTGTATAATATGTGATGAAGTACCGTCTTTGAGGTTGACAACAAACTCAATTCTCCTAGAAATGCATGCATACAAATCCTGGATAGTGGTCAGTGGGATTCTATACCATTCCTCAAAAAATAAAAGAAATAAAAAATACCGTCTGATGTGATATATTCACATGACTTTCTCTACCCTTTTCTTTATTAGTGTGTATACAAACTATTCTTACTAAAGCTCATTTTCTATCTACTTCATTTTAATACAAGTAAACCTTTGCAAAAATAGCTACATTACACGTTTCGTTATAGATACAAAGAGAACAGCGATAGTCAAATGTTTAAGAACTGCACGCTATTTGCTGGCTCTCAAATTCCATACTGTTTCCCTGCAAGTACGAGAAACAACTGAAAATCGATGGGACTTAAAAACGAATACGTATTGAACAATTCGAACCTTTAATAGTAGATATCTCAGAAATGGTTTATGCTACAGAAAAAAACTTATTTTAAGTAAATCGTGTGTTTTAAAGAGATCTACATATTTTGTGTAGCACGTTTTTATCTTCGCTTAACATTTACCAGTTATACAAGATTATACAAAATTCCTTCCAAATGAAGAGGACTTTACACGCTATTCCCTGAAAATTCAAGATATACATTTTGTCATATAAATATCTTGCATTTATGATATTTTAATCAAAATATTTACAACCATTTTCTATAAAATCACAATTTTCGAAAAATTTTCCATATAAGAAGTAGTTGGGGCGGGGGAGTTCCTTGAAAATCTTCTTGTTGCATTCTTGGAAAATACTAAACTCAAATACCAAGTTTGGTATATATCCTACTTTTCGTTTTTGAGTTATGCTGTTCACACACACACGTCTTCGCGCACGCGCGCGGACATGTTTCCAAAAATGCTTTATTTGGATTCAGGGACCTCAGAACATGTATTTCCGGTGAAATCTCGCTATAGAATTTTTGGGTGGAATGCAATACCTTCTCTACCTACTATGTACGTGGTAGAGAAAGTAAAAAAAACTACTGCAATTCCTTAAGATTTGCTGAAGGAGGGTTTCCAATACAGCCCACAATGGTTCGATAATATTCAAATCAGGTAATTGTGAACGCCGGAGAAGATGTGTAATTTCATCACCATGATCATCAAATCAATATTGAAAGATTCCAGATGTTCCCTCCTGGGAACAATGTCTGCGTCATTCAAACCACGTGGTTATCTAGAATGCCGTCGTAGATCTTAGCAGTTAACCTTTCTTTCAGCGTAATCCTAATGAATATTATGATATGATCGTCCAAACACAATGCGTCTCAATGTTTTACTGTTGGAAGAAAGGCAGATGGATTTTATACTCTGACTGGTGTTTGCCATATGCAAACACGTCTATTGGTGGAAAATAGAGTGAAGAATGATTCCTTAATGCCCTTCTGTTTCGTATTTTGCCCCTATTTGTTTAGCAGACGTAGTTTTCCTAAACTGCTATAACGGTAGGTACAGCAGCTCGAAGTACCTTTACTAATTTTGAGCCCGTTGTTACGGATGCACAAATTAATCTGGCAACAATCTACTCTCGTTAGAGCACTAAAACATAATGATAGATTAACACAATACGAGGGTATTTCAGAAATCATTGCGACTGTGTTATATCGTCCGAATAACCCAAAAAGTGGTTAGTTCAGTGCATTAAAAACCTGATTTACACTGCACGGTATACTACCACCAGATTGCGTCAGTGTGCGTTGGTAACTAGTTAACAGCAATGCAAAAGTTGGTATGCCAGAAGCTGTGCTCCAAGACGGATGTAACTAAAGTTGAACAAGCGGCTATGCCTGAAAAATTGCAGCCTTTGTGGCAGAAATGCTTAACATTGTCATGCCGAGCTACCAGAAGCATTGGGTGACAGTTCCCTGTCTTATCAAATTGTTGCACATTGAATGGAGGCCTTCATACGTGGACGCGCAGCAACTGCTGACCTGCCGCATAATACATATCCAAAGTCTGCTCACACAGGGGTGCACGTAACTATTATCGAACAGTACTCGATATATAAAAATGGCTTAGGAAACTGGAGAGATTATCCTCACATGTAAATACAGTATTCTGCATTTACGAGAGGACTTGCAAATGAATGGCGTCGTACTGGTTCACCCAGAGACACAGGTTTCAGACAGAATCCATCACCCGCAAGAGTCATCACTTTGGCGTATGACAGCCGATGCTTTCATAGTGCAATCTTGTTCATGAGGGTCACGTTGTCAGTTCCCAATACTAGGGACCATCCCTGACCTATCCGCGTTGTAAAATTCTGAGAAAACACGCCATTGCCTCACAGTAGTATACTCCTTCATAATAACACAACATCCTAAATTGTAGCTCCTGTCAGGAACCTCTTGCAGCAGTGGAGGTGGAAGAATTTGGAGCATTCTCCCTTCTCGCCTGATCTCAATCAATGACTCATTGACACCACTCCATGGAAAGTTGTTTTCAAATAAGGACTATTAAGAATGCTTCGACAAGACTTGATACACACCGCACACTGCCGATGGTATTCAACGCCTTCTTCAACATTGGCAAAGACATGTGGAAGCCTGATTATTCTGAAGGCAGTTAGCTGCGAGTAATGTGCACTGTTTGCTTTTGTGCATACTTATGTCTCTCTCACCAATTGGCTCCTATACCGATCCAATTCGGTACTAGCATTGCGAGGCACATTCCAGTGATCTTCACTGGCTTACAGTGAATTTCTATTCCTACAGCTTTGTTTGCTGTTGTGATTTTGTTAACATTACTTATGAAATGACCCTCGTACAAATATGTTTATCGCTTTACTGGTGGTTCAAACCTATAGCAGAAGTGTCATAGGACAAGCAGAAGACGAAAGATCTGTTCAGTGCATGACAGCATTCAGAAACAAATCAGAAAATGATGCCGATGTAATAGCGGATTCGTGTTATTTTGTCCAACCCCCATATGAATTGAGTCTTTTGGATGGAGTTTACTTAAGAGTGCGCGAGTATAGAAAGCAAATATAATATGAATAACTGACCGTAAACGTTTGCTTAGTATCTAGAGATTTTCTTAATAGAAGAGTAACATATGTGTTTGGTTTTATTTTGTAATTTTATTTATTTTATTACTTTCTCTACTACGTATAGTAAGTAGGGAAAGTATTGTATTCCCCAAAAATTCTATACCGAGATTTCACCGGAAATACATGTTTTGAGATACCCTGAATCCAAAAAAAAAAAACATTTTTGGAAACATGTCCGTGTGTGTGTCTGTGTGTCTGTCTGTGAACAGCATAACTCAGAAACGAACAGTCGGATAAACATCAAACTTGGTATTTAGGTTCAGTATCTTCCAGAGATGCGACACGAAGGTTTTCAAGAAAATTCCCCCACCCCAGGATACCCTTTACATGGAAGAGTTTTCGAAATTTTTAAATTTCTCAAAAACGGCTCTAACGATTTTGATTACAATATCATATGTTTAAGATATTTTCATGACAAATAAAATGTATATATTGAATTTTCTGGGAAAGTCTCCAAAAGTGTTCTTCATTGTGAACGACTTTTGCATAACTGGTAAACCATAAGACATAGACAAAATTTTACTACACAAAAAATGTAGATCGCGTTAAAATACACAATTTATGTCTTATACGTTTCTTTTGTTGAGTGAACCATTTTCGGGTTATTGCTTGTTATTCTCTTAAATTTTTCAATATTTTTTCTCAAATGGGAATTCGTTATTCATTTTTTTGTCTTGGATATGCAAAGAGTATTAATCTGTGGCAAAGGGAATGGTGCTGCACCTAGCAACCAGCTATTAAGAGATATGTATGTGCTTAAAGGCTACTGTATTTCTATATTGCCCTTGTAAATATATATTCCCCTTACATCTACAAGAAAATTAGCAATAAGATAGAGTCTGCAAATGTTTATCTCGATTAACATGAAGTAGATGGAGAATAAGCGTTTGTAAAAATAGTCTGTACAAGAGTAGAGAAAGTCATGTGAGTGTAACACATCAGATTTTTTATTGTTATTGTTTCCTCCTTACAACCTTAGGCGCAACATTACCTCAGCCCATAATGTAAAAATGTAATAGCCAAAATAACTAGGAAAAGTATGAAAAACAAAACCAGAATTTAATAATGGCCTCTAGTATGCTATCCCTTATTTTATAAAACATTTCAAATATAGATGGGTAGTGTTCAAGTTCAATGATATATTTCTACAGATTTTCAGTTATGGATTCGAGTTCTGTGTTCGCTATACATGGATTCTGATATATCCGTAAAGGATACGCAAGCCTAATCCTTGAGCTAAGTTAACAATGATAATGATAGTTGTGTCCAGTTCCTTTTAACTTAAACTTGCCTGTCAATTGCTAATATTTAAATAAAATATGTAGACTTTCTATTACTACCTAAGCTATTTATTCCGATGGCATGGATTTCTGTCGCAGAGTAACATTATACTCTTGATATTTTTCCTCCTTTTTTGGGGGGTCCTTCCATTCAATCTTCGCCATAACTTCACTGCAGCCTCTGCTGGCAGCCTTGAAAACACCTACTGCTGAATTGACGTTTAACATTTAAACTATAAAAAGAACAGTCAGCATTACAGAAGTTTTATTCGTACTGCACACAGCAGCAAGGTTAGTTGTTTATTTTCACATACGCCATAATACAGTATAAACTATAATGGAGCTAAGATCACTGTTGAGTTTCGTTATTGTGCTAATACATTTGATGCACAGTGAATGTGTCTGTACTAAGTGTTTTCAGCAAATGATAGCGATATTTCTTTATGAAAGTATATAATAAAAAGAATAAAAATTATTTTTTATCACAAAATGCATTAGAGAGGTCCAGAATGGTCCTTTCCGAAACAGTCTCCACTGGTGTTTAAGCTCTTGTCCCAATGCGTTCGACAGTATTAGATGATGTGTGGTAGCCCACACTTTTGGGAACTTTTTCAGAAGACTTCTCTAGGAAAGTATTTGATGAAGTCACTCCAAACATCCAATTTGACTGTTCCGTTTTACAGAGGAAAGATAGAAATGCCATATATCTCTGCTTATGAAGGCCGAGAAAACTTTGGCTATTAAAGCCCTGTATTGAACAATCACAGTTTAACATCGTCGTCTCTAACGCTCCCCATATGACTATGACCTTCGTGGGATACCTCATTCCACCAAGCGATGAACTGGACCCATTTCTGAGGTAAAGGCACCCAGCGAAAGGAATCCGTTGCCTCCGATGGCGTTGGGATGATAGGACCTACAGCTTTTACCGTGGACTCAGAACCAAGTTGGACCACGAGGATACCTCCCATCAGCAAGTTAGAGGTGAAGGCGTGGATAGTACCGACTTAAAATCGCCGTCTCAGAGCTGGGAATCAAACCCCGGACCCTCAGTACGAGAGCCGGAAACGAAACCACTGCAATACCCCGAAGCTGCGCCCTTACATTGAAACGTAAGATCCTGCGATTCTTTGGTGCAGGGACTAGCCTAGTCATCTAACCATGTTTTCGTAATTTGTTCAACTAGTTTTCTAAATTATTACGGAATACGTACCAACAATGGTGGTATGTTGAGGCACTTTGTGATGATAGACATTCTTACAGCAGGCATTAGCTGACGAAAGAGGTCACTATTATCGTTCTCGCTGAAGGAATAACATTAGCGTTTTGGGACGTTAAAGTACAGGGCGATTTCAAAATCCTGCTTTCTGTTCATGGCAGTGTAAGCAATTTCATCAGGAATAATAAAAAAGAATTGAAGTCTCCATGCCCTGTTTCCATACTTTCCTCTTGTATTCGGTTTCTCTCAAACTCTTATTATATGGCCTCTCTAACCATTCTGAATATAGAAGAAATTTTAATTTCATTTTATGCTTATGGCCACAATGAATGGGCAATATGTTCTAAAATAATATTTTGAAGTAGAAGGGTCCTGGCTTGAAAGGATTTCCTAAATAACAGTTCTGTCAGCTGATAGTAATGCCACGACGCAACTTAGACATACGTATTTGTTCTGTGTATTCCTAATCAATATGAGATGCCTGAGTTTATTTTGTCAAAAGATATACCACTAAAGGTGCCTTTGGATATATTACCGACACGCGTAGCCTAGGTCGTTAAGACACGAACTCCTGAACAGGCGATCTGCAGTTTAAATACCGCCGTGACTGTCCTCCCTGATTCAGCTTTTTCCAGGTCAGGGTTCCAGATACCCTAAACTTAGGTCTGGAACGTCTTCTTCCCAAATTTCCTTTTCTAATTATCTCATTTCATGCATAACCAGTGTCATCGTCTGCGGTTCCCTATGAAGTAAAAGCGCACGTTAAACACTGTTTAAATAAAAACAGCTTTGAATATTGGCATGAGGTAAAACATAAACTATGTCCTTTTCCTAACGTCACTATTGATACACTCGTGTGATATTTTGCAGTGAGAAGAGCGATCTAGACAGTGCGGCGGGAGGCCGGAAGACCCCCGGAGGCGGCGCCATTCCTGCGGAGGCCATGTACAACACGTCCCCATCGCGGCGACCTCACACGATCACGGGCGGAAGTTCACCGGAGGCGATGAAGGTGAGACTCGCCGCCATGGTTCTGCAACCCCCTACTAGGGTGTAGCACCGCTGCCAATGTACTGTACTGCCTCTGCTGCTGCCACCTGCTCGCAAGCCGACACACTACTTCTACTACTCCATCACTACCACCACAACCCACGTGTGCCTTCTGTCACCGCCTGCTAGAAATTATATGACAGATACATATATTTATTGAATTGAGGAGTAAATTGACGCACTTGCAACGGGCCTTGTTTGAATGACTTTGTTCTCTGTTTTTAATTAGAAGAAAACAAAATATAATATTGTCTTGCACTGTGTGATGTGATGTGACGTCCCCACCCGATGCCTGCACTGAGTTTTGTATTGCCTTGTGAGTGATTGGGCGTGCATCAGCATGAAGATTCTGGAACATGTTCATTCCTCTCTTTCTGATGAACCGGCTCAGTGAAATCAGCGAATGAGAGCACAAACCAGCACTGTCACCATAGCACCATAAATGCACCATTTATTGCTTACTGCACATCGCACTTAAATAAAACTGTACAAAAAATCTAGTCACAATGCACCTTGCACTAATCTGCTAGCTGCACATTTATTCAATTTTATGTGGGTCAAGGGAGACAAGTTCAAAACTCTGAAAATGTGAGTGTAAGTACTGATATTCTGTTGTTCTCTATGTTTACTTCCTTCTCTCTGTCTTGCAGATGTTGCATAGTTGTTTCAACAGTGTACTAAATGTGATGCAGGGAATTTAGAATGTTTAAAGTCTTTAAACTCGGAAACCGCAATAGGCAAAAAATTAATTCAGTATTTAATTTTTTTAAACAAGGACACTTATAGCAATTATTTTCCTGCATGTAAGCTGTTAGTAATTTCAAAGCCAATACCTCTGAGTAATGGCTCCAAATTACTATTCAGTGTTAGCTTGAATGTTGTTGGGTAATATTTCTACATTTGCTGGTATGCTTTAAAAGAGATGTTTATCCTGTAAAAATTCAAATATATATAAAACACTACATAGATGTTTGCACATAAATATAAAAGCTCTTTGGTTGAATCTCTTAAGAGCCTGGACAAACTACCTTACTTACCTTCTCGGATTAGTTGACAATTCCGTCAGTAGTGGGCATCTATAGCTCTCGTAATTCATGGCGTTCACAATGAAGAGCCGCCAACATTTGAACGAAAAATACCGCAATATTGAAATTACCTAGCGATGTCGATTACTTGTTGCATTTTTTATTAGCACCAATGCAATTAAACTGTTTATATATCCAGCAATGTCATTAAACCATAAGAAAAATTTGAAGAAACTGGTATGAGGCTAGCAGAGGCCGCCAGGCCGTAACGAGCCTAGTGAAATGAGAGCCCTGTGGTTTCGAAATTTAGCCCGAGTTTAGCTTCAGGTTAGGGTGTATGAACTGAACTCGAATAACACATATATCACAATACGGGCAATAAATCCGCCGAGAGCGAACTTTAGACGCTCGTCTAAATCTTATACTTAATTATGCATTCACATCAATTCTTAACGTATATGTTTGAAGAATATAAGACATCGCTATTCTCGCGGATTACACTAATACAATTGGATTGGTAGTGGAATACTTTGTTGATATATCACGATGATTGTGCTATAAAAAGTACCTTAAAAAGGGAGGGAGGATGGTTTACATGAGAAGGTAAATACGGTAGTTTCACCAATATTAATTCTATATTTATTGGTAAGTTTTAAAAGAGTGCTACATTTTGATCTTATAGTAAACAAATTCAAATACACAAAATACTGTTATGTTTGCACGTAAATATATGATATCTCCAGTTTAATCTCTTAAGAGCACAGACTTAACAGCCAGATAGTCAGTTTGTTTACTCTGCTACATCTCAAGTTTCTGTGTTATATCTCAAAATTTCCTCACCAAAAATACTTTTGTCTTGAACCTTTGACAAATTAAAATTTAATGAGCGACCCCAATCGTATTTCAAGCAATAGAATTACTGAACCAAACATTAAAACAAGATTGCAACATTCTTGGCCTGTTTCCAAATTGCCTGATCCATCATTTAAAATTTAATTTCCTGTTGTTAGTAACTTAAATAGGTACTACGTTTATTATTTTTTTGATCAGGAGACTATAAAACAGCTGTTTGACTTAATTCCTTATCGTATGATAAAAGTAAGGCTGATTCGTATAAATTTGTTTTCCTAGTTATGTGACTGTGGATAAAAGGAAATGACGTTATACATTCCTTTTACAAGAATGATTTAAAATCATCTCGATGAAAACCATTGCAAAGCCATAACTGGCACTGTTCTTAGCTTTCTTCACCACATTCTTGCGTAGGCAGAATTTTGGGTTATAATTTGAGTCGGAGTTTTATTCACTTTTAAATTTAAGAATTGGTAATATGAAATTGACATATATGATTCAAATGTGAAATCGTAATGACTATTTAAAGATGACAAATTATAGTTGTATTATGCTACTGAGAGAGAAAGAGAAAACATAAAGGGAATCTCTATATTAAGTCACTGATGCACTTTATAAGTTATTCTGCTTGGGCAGTATGACTTTGCAGGCATAAGTTATCTTGGGTATTTCAGCAGTATTTTCCATCACCTTGAAATAATGGCCATAATTTAATACATTTTTATAAGTTCCCTTGTGAAGCACCCCAGCTCACGTTTCATTCATTGTCTGCAAGTCTTAATAATAAAAGTAAATGCTGAAAACTCCCCAGAAGAGTTATCTTGCTGCTTTCTACCTTAATAATGAAACCAAGGTTTATTGTATCCCGCAAAATGTGTTTAAAAAGTTATGAATATAATAATAAGTAGTATGTTTTATAAAAATTCAAAACATATGAGCCTATGAGCCTAAAATGACCAAACATTTGGTCTGCTACAGATTCGCAATTCAAACTCTGTAATAAACTTCTGCAAATATTCAAACGAGCACGCCACCCATCTCATTCCTTCTGATTGTAATTATATTCTAACCAGAGGTAATCCAATTATTCTGGTGTGGAATTACTAAACAACAATTATAATGGCACTCTACATAAACTGAATATCTTCTGCATCTTGCAGTGTAACTAGAATTTTAGTAGGGAGCTGTAACAGGAATTCAGTGTTTCTGGACCTCTGTTCTATAATGTTTTCATCCTTTACACGAGAGCTATGAAATCTGAAAATTCTTGACATTCTGGTTGCAGAAAAACTATGTGCATAAAATTGTAGAGTAGAAAGGTAGTAACAAAATAAGAATTTTGAGGTTAGGAACCAGAAGCTTTTTTACTGCGCTACATGCGTCAACATTAAATCTGTCATGTTAGTGTCTCCGATTGTGAAACCTGTTTGTGGCGTGTCAGATATAAACAAAACGCACTGTTGTACCGTAATATTAGTCACTCGCTAGGTGAGTGCATGTAACGGTAGTTTCTCATTGTATACGAGTATTCTTTAATTGAGACATTATATACACACTTGTCATATGAGTTACATTTCATTTTGACCGACAAATGATGCATCAGAAAGTCAGGCTTCAATTATGTTCATGCAGCGCTCGTTCTTATACTTCATCTGCGACCCCATGTTCCTAACCTCAAAATACTTAGTTTGGTACTGCCTTTAGCACCAGTATTATATATGTCAATAACGCTGGCCTAAAATGCATAATACTTACGTAATCGATCAAATTCAATATGTAGAGGAATCTAGAAGTTGATTTAGTAGATGTTGCCTAGACTAAGTAATATGGCGTACCCGCCCAAACTAGTTACCTCGTTTGTATAGCAAAATCTGGCGACGTTTTGAAGTAGGTTCTGCCAACGTTAAGGAACGCACGCTCGCGTGCTCTGGTATAACCAGTGTTTACTAATTATCTAAGTTTATATAAAAAAACTAACCTAAACATAACCTCCAGTGAATTAAAAACCTAGCTTATATCATAAACATCCTTAAGGAACGCACGCTCGCGTGCTTTGGTAGCTGTGTTTTGATGTACAATGTTGGCAATAGAAGAAAAGCTCCCATAATGCCTCGGGTAGAATATGTCTACAAGATGCCAATAGCGGACATTTTTTACTTTGGCGAACATATTTGTGTTAAATTTTATTATGTTCCAATGTGTTAAACTCTGTGAAATTACGCAAACAAGGAATACACGTGTTTATTCACTCGTCCTAAGCATTCAGTTTATTTCATATGCACGAGTGTTATTAGAATAACGATCGCGGGCCAATTGACAGCAATACTGTATCCCTACCTTTCTACTCTACAATGTTCTGCACATTGCTTTTCCACACCTGTATGCCTTCACTATAAACTGTGTTGTATTTTATTTCATAAAAGATGTCAACAGTGGCAATATTCGAAGTTTCCCTTAAGTTCTTAAAACAAAAGATTGTGAGTATATGATTACTCTGTTTCACATAGTTTTGTATAAATGCATATGTACACCTTAATCATTAAGATAATTTTAATAAATTTTTAAAATACTCACAAAGATCCATTTCTACCTTCTTTGAAAACAGGTTATCTCTTACAAGGGAACCTAGCACATTGCCATCTCAAATCCTTGAGCAATGTTTGCAGTCTGCCCATACTTCTTACGTTACAAAAATACTTGTAACATACATTAATTGCGTCCATGTTTTAAGCGAGTTATTTTAGTGCTGGCACCTGGGACATATGCAACCGTTAACCCTTCGAAAAACTCCCACGAAGAGTTAAGTAGTAATAGGAGGGGGAAAGGAACGTTATGGCGTGTGGTTTAGCTACTTCCAAAACAGCACGATATAAAATAAATACCGAGAATCACTTTGGATTTATTATTTTATTCAAGCAAATGAACAGATAAACTGTTATGTCAGTGTTAGTAGCATAGTCCTAAAGCTTGCTGATCTGCAGGGATAAAGCGTATTTATCAAAAAGAAAGTAACCTACATATTGACATGAAGCGCTTTTAAGGCTGGTTCACAACCGCCCGAGAACGGGAAGCAACACACCATTCAAGATATTGGTTCACAACAGCCCGGTAACGAGAACGGGAACGCATATCGATGATCATATCGATCATAAAGTGAAAATTGATTTTGCGCATTGGGATTTCATTTATTTTTAACTGACCAATGATATTTTTTCACATACTTCCAATTTAGCCAACATAACGTGGGTTAGCCGACGTCAAAATTCGATAGAGTAAACATTACCTAAATGCATAGGCATTACATTTCCGATCCCTGTAGTTGTGCCAAGTTTTCATTTCTTTATTTAATAGCATATATTAAAGTTGTTTCTGGTTCTTTTTTACTTTCTCCACTACGTATAGTAAGTAGGGGAAGTATTGTATTCCACCCAAAATTTCGATACCGAGATTTCACCGGAAATACATGTTTTGAGACTCACTGAATCCAAAAAAAAGCATTTTTGGAAACATGTCCGTGTGTGTGTGTCTGTCTGTGTGTCTGTGAGTCTGTGTGTCTGTGAACAGCATAACTCAAAAACCGAAGAGTCGGATAAACACCAAACTTGGTATTTAGGTTCAGTATCTTTCAGAGATGCGACACGAAGGTTTTCAAGAAAATCCCCCCACCCCAGACTACCCTTTACATGGAACATTTTTCGAAAATTTTAATTTTCTCAAAAATGGCTCTAACGATTTTGATGAAAATATCATATGTATAAGATAATGTCATGAGAAATGAAATGTATATCTCGAAATTTCTGGGAATGTCTCCAAAAGTATTCTTCATTATGAACGACTTTTGCATAACTGGTAAACCATAAGAGATAGACAAAATTTTACTACACAAAAAATGTAGATCGCGTTAAAATACACAACTTATATCATATACATTTTTTTTGTTGAGTGAACCGTTTTCGAGATATTGCTTGTTATTTCCTTAAATTTTCCAATACTTATACTTTTTCTCAAATTCGTTATTCATTTTTTTATGTCCTGGACATGCAAAGAGAATGGAATGCGCCACATAGCAACCAGCGATAAAATATTTGACTATCGCTTAAAAGCTACCATATTCCCCTTGCATCTACAAGAAAATTACAAATAAGATTGACATCTCGATTAATATGAAGCATATGGAGAATAGGTGTTTGTAAAAATAGATTGTACAAGAGTAGAGAAAGTCATGTGAGTGTAACACATCAGATTTTTTTAAATATCCACCGGTTTTTGCTGTTGTTTGTAGCTTTTGCCATTGTTTTTTAGGTAATAGCCAGTTTTGAGTTGCATATAAACAAACTACAAATGACCCTTTCACCAGAGGAACCAACGTTCATTTGATTTGCGGGTGTCGGGATGAGATTAGGAAGCACATTTACATTTACTACTAATTTCTTCCAGTTTCATGTTTCCAGCTTGCGAGTATGCAGGGCTCTAGCGGCTGTTTCGTGTCACGGCTGCCTAGAATAATCTCTAGAGTGAAGAGTCTAATATGCACAATATAGATATAATATACCGTGCCGAACGAGGACGAGAAAGTTAAAAATTGGGCAACTCTTCTTTCCCGTTCCCGGGCCCTGGAAGGCTTCCCGTCGATTGTGAACGCTCCCATTTGAATACATGTATTTCAACTTTCTCGTTGGTTGTGAACCAGCCTTTATTGTTACCGAATTATCCCTATAGATGGTAATGTAATTTCAAAACTGCATGTATGTAGCATAGATGCATTTCGTGCCAGCAGCAATAAAATTATTTATAATGGCACCTTCACGTTTGTATCACCATTCAGAACGTCTTAAAATTTGTATCAAGCACAAGCATTTGTGCTTGTCATGCATACCGTAAAATGGGGTAACCTAGTTATACATTTTCAAAGGGAGACGCTAAAATAACATAAATGAGACAACGTAAAAGTTAATTTACTTATAAAACTGAAGCTGCATTATCAGATTATTATTCAAACTAATTATGTATTATTCAGGTAAAATATATTACCGGTCAAATTGGCCGACTATGATCCTAAAAGGTAGTAGTGTAAAAGTAAAGCATTTATAATTCTATTTTTTCTTCTTCTTTAACTGATTACCCACCCTCCTCTTTGAAGGACTTACATCCCCAAGGACTTCGTCCTCCGTGATCTAGAGGTACCTCTAGTTCTCGAGGTGCGGTTTCAAACCCGGCGGAGGGCGATGGATTTTTTTCGGACATCAACGATAGAGGCCTCTGAACAAAATTGTCGGTCTTTCACGCCCAATATAGAATGGGACGCTAAGGACAATAGTAGTTAAAGAGCGTCCATAAATAAAACTCAGTTCCATTTAGTCGCTGGATTTTAATTTACAAAAAAAGTGGGACGTTCAAGAAAGTTCAAAAATTCCTCCCAGACGCCGTAAAGATGATTAAAATGCAAGTAAAGTCGGATTTTCCGGATGTTTGATAACCCTAATTTTGCGCTGCTTTACTAATAATTGTAAATAAGGTTATGTATGTTTAAAATAAACAACCTATCAAATTTTGTTTGTTTTTCTAATATATTCCTCAAGCCTTCTTATTAACTTATACTGTCTAAAGTGGCTGGCAGTAATGCGTGGCTTTTTGGCGGGATTACTTTAATACGCTGATTCACATCGTCGCGAAAAATTGTTGATATCTCTGTGGCATCAGTTGACCCAACCACGAATAAAGAGGAAACTGAAGTTTACATATAACTTTTGCATCCACATAATCATAAGATTAGTTGAGATTTTACCATTGCTACTACAATCCTGAATTCAATGTTGAGTGGTGAGTTTGATCTAACCACACATTCACCAAATCCCCTAGCACGTCCTTGAAAACTTATAATCCGTCAATTTGGCCTGACATGGCCAAAAGTGGTTGAATTGTGTATGACTGTGTGATTGATGCTACAGTAGATGTTCTCTCTATAGTGTGCAACAAAGCAGGTTAGCAGTGAGTTCATGTTGAAACTTACTTTGGTCGGTGTTAATAGCGGAAACAAAACCAGCAAGTATGCAAATATAGATAAGCACATACCTACACATTTCAAATTTCAGAAAGACATGCAATACAAGTTTGATTCTTCATTACTGGCATTTGCGGAAATGGAGCAAAAGAAACCGCGTTGCAGGATGGATTGTGTAACAAAGCATGCAGTATATTCAAAGATTCCTTTAAACGGCGTTATAGGACAACGTTCAGAAAAATTGTGAACTTTGTTTCCAAAATCCAGGCTGAAGGTGAAGTTACCTTCGTAAGCAGAGCACGTATTCTCGTACAGGAGACCCAGCAGTACATGGCGTTGAAGAGAACTTTGAATTTATCCATACTTCCACACACCTTTTCGCGTCGGACTCAAGGATTAATTTTTCTGGTTCCACGGATCTGTATGTACAATTCATGTTCATAGTTCCAGAAAATTGTTCTTTTAAACTCCGCCATGAACGTTCAGGAATACTGATACAAATTTGAACTGACGTGGCAGTTCTCTTTCCGAAGATGCTGCCCATGTTTTTTTGCACATTCGTCACGGATGCACTGCTGTCATACTAAAAGCGGTTCCCTCAGAAGAACATTGTCACAGGACAGAAGAATAGCAAACAACTACTCCGAAGTTCTATAGTCAATAATGGACGTTTCTGCAACGATGCATTCAAACTCTTGAGTCTCCTTTTCCTTCAGAATGCCTACGATAGCGTACGGATTGTATTCACAGTCATTATCAGCCATAGGTTCCTTTATCAATACTATTGCAGAAGGGTTTCACGGCCGATATTAGAATATTCCGTCTCGAAAGTTCAAGCTATTGATGATGTTAGGTTGCATATGTCCTGAGAGCTAGCAGCGCGTGAAACTCGCAAAAGAAATGCCAGTTGATGGGTGTTTCAAACTTCAAGTAATATATGGACGTCTGATATCATTCATTAGATATCTTGGGGGAGTTTCTGTGGAATTTCAAATGGCAATTTTACGAGGTCTCTTGTTAGTTGCTTATGCTAATGGAACTAATTGGAAAATTAGTTTGTAACACTGAAACTTTGTCAAGGCAGCTACAAATTAATAATCAAATGAGCAAATAGCTTATATCCCCTTAGTAAAATTCTTCATAATTGCTACTCAGGATCCTTTGCAGCGGTACTGGAAAAGTGTCTATCACAGAAAAACTGAAATTATGTAACAGCTCATATGTTTAACCCTTTTAAACTGACATTCAATGTCTGTTCCCTTTAGAAAAACCAAACCAAGAAAACTGGGTCAGCAGCAATAGCACAGAATACTCCTCTTTCTGCATTGCAAAAGAATATTCTAAACCATTAAATTGTTATTTCATGAGTGTTCTGGAAAAGCCAATTTCGCTTAAAACCTTGAATAAAATTCAATGAAAAAGTGTTCCTGTGTTGTTTTATATTAAAAGCCGCCTAATCCCTTTTAACATTAGGTAATTAAAAGTTAAATATGTAAGCAAATTCAAAAATATAAATTATTCTGGCCGGATATTAATCATAAAGTACATTGATGGCTTTGCAGTTTTATTTTATTTAACCTTGTGCATCAAATAGTCTAAAAGAAGTATTATAGCACCTATGACCTTATGTATATAAAGATTATTTGCTATTAGGTTTGTATTTTTATTCCAAAGCAAATAAGCAGTGCTTTCTTTGCATTTTATAGCATATGTATATACTTGTAGAAAGTAGTTTGCATATGTAATATATTACAGCATATGCTGCACAAACTTTTAAGCCAGTAACAAACACTCAATTGGCCATTGCCTCAACTTTATTGCTTATTTCTTGTCTGTATTACTTTAAAATTACAAATAATGTTCCATCTCAGCCTTTTAAATGCTTTATTTCATCAGTCATTCACAAAAATTATTTTCAAGCTATAAGAAACAAATTCATTTTCACATTGAGAACTATTTGTAGATCACAAAGACAAGCATTTGATCAAAAGCAAATTTACTGCCATTTCATATCTGTCACAGAAGATGGCATCTAAAGGAAAGAAGTAACCTATGAACTGCTAGAACAAAACTGCCCCAACTCAAACATTGGCTGAGTTACATCCATTTCGTGGTTCATTGAACAGTCTACCAAAAATGAAAGCCATCACATCTTCAACCAACTTCTGAAAGATGGCTACATGAAATATGTCGGTGTTGCAATTTCAAATATTCTGATAATATCGTGAAAGCTTTCAAATGTATTATCTCAAAACTATGTTCTTGGGTTATGATTATAAATAGTAAATTAATGGGGACCAAAATCCAATTCTTTATAATTTAAGCCACAAAATTTTTAAATGCTAGAGTATTGAGATTTTCAGATTTCAAAAATGAACTACACTGTCCACTCTTGATTTTCTTCCATATACAACAATCAATCAAGTAAATTTATCCATTTGGAATAGAAGCATGAGTTCTCACTATCACTATTCTACTCGGTATTATCCTATAATTATGAGTTCATTATTTCCTGATCTTCACAGATTTAATATGTTTAAACAAAAAGAACCGGGAACTTTTCAATAGCTAAAGTTTTTATAGATTACCATATTTCAAAAACTCTCGAATAACTGCAGTTCTACAGATCAAAATATAAATTGAGGTTCTGAATTAAATTGTAGATAAACTGCAAAAATCTCTGGTGATGTGTTATCAAGGTTTGGATAAAAAAAAATTCCAAAAGATGCCTAAAGGATTTTTGTTGATCCTCAATATTTTTTTATAGGTACCTAACTGGTTAATACCATGCAATTTTGTCATTTAAAGAAGTTTTAAATTAATTGGATTAATTTAAATGATAACAAATAAATTTGTGGGAAAGGGTTGGTAGGTAGTTCAGGACAAATCATGATTTTCTGAGATGTTAGATTAGTGCAGAAGATAATTTCGTACTAAACACTTTAAATTAAAAGCATAACACACAAATATAATCATATATTACTTCATTTACTTTCATTAATTGTTAAATTGTTTAATTTCTGACAAATAAATAGTGTGAATTTTGTTCTAATTATTATTTTTCTTGCACATGCTTAAGTGCTGCAATTCATTAGAAAAAATGTGATTAAGAAAATTAATAGCTTTGAAATGAGATTGATATCATAGTATACAAAGTACATTGAGAATGAAGGACTTTGCAGCCTATTAAGACCTATAGTACACAAAGACAAGGACAATAACAATCTGATTGTATGCACTTATTAACACAAAAAGGGAAAACTGGCCTGTTTCATCCCTACTTTGGTACATCAATTCATAACTATAATGACACCTGCTCCCCTGACAATAGCCACTCTCCACTCACAAGCAATCCTTTCTAGACCAACCATTAAGTAGCAATGTGATTTTTATTTCTCGAGAATGCAAGTAAAGGATGTACAAAGTTACTCTTAATTCTCAGTTGAATAGTGAAATTTCTAATATTTAGAAAGTTATCCTTATGTAAAATGTCGGTAATATAAAATTCATTATATGCTCAACATAAATACAAAAAAAGACTACATGAAGACATAAAGGGCAAGGAAATGCCAAAATAATGGCATAAAATAAAAACAATGTCCTATAAACAGAAAATGGCATAAAATTGCCAAAAAATGGTCTATAAATATGGATTTTCATAATCTGGCAGTTGTGATAAGGATTTATGTATGCATTATCAATGCCTATGATGCAACAATTAAAAGGTGATATGTCATCTGAATCCAGGCCCACATTACCATAACCCTCAGTTGAAATTAATGCTGCATTAAGCAACAATCTAACCTAAATGAAATACATAGAGATGATCTTGTGAGCAAGACATAGTCAACCTCCAATGAGCTGGCAATCCATTAATTAATTTATTTTCTTCTTCAGTGAAAAAAAGCAGTCATTCTGTGAAACCTTAAAACCACACATCTACAATAGTTGTACAAATGACTGTCACTGAAATGTGATAGAATTTATTTTAGCTCTATGTCGAGTATACATTTAGAGATCTTATAAACAACACATTTAGGAATCTAGCACAAGAACTTGACCCTTAGTTGTTTTATGTATGGAGTAGAACCACTAAAATTAATTTCTCCATTCTAAATTGTGTTCAGTCTCTTGCTAATTTCTTAAGTTCCTTATCCACTTATCACTTACCCATCCTAAAAATGCTGCTATTGCATTATTCCCTCTTCCCTTGTTTCTGCTAGTATTTTGTCACTCTATCATCCTATAGATTACTCCAATTTTCATTCCATATCTATCCCTACATCTTTTAAATTTTCACACAAAATGCAATTTCTTTACTGTTATTTCTTACTCCTTTTAGAAACAATGTTCCTGTTCACATGCATAACCCATTCTTCCAAACTGATTAAATGACTACATATTTCTCTCTTCCACAGGTTCTTTTGAACTGTGATAAAAAGTAATGTCCTCTCTTTGCATACTTTGCATAACACATGAAGTGTTAACCTCTTTCACCACCAATTTCCCTATACTAAAATAGTATAGGAAGCATATAAGGAAGCTATATCTTGTGAGATGACAAAAACTTATTTAAGATATTGAATGTTAAAATAATTTGCAATTTAAGATCTGTAAAGCGTACTGCATATCTTTAACCTCTTGAGGAAATTTAAGTAATACTGAATTTCTCAGCTATTTTTTATGCGGCCCAAATTTACCACACAGCATATATTCGCTCCACCAGTAGCACTAAGTGGTAGAATCATTGCTGTTCAAAACATTCTGATATCTATCAGTGTGCAATGTACTCTAAATATGAATTAATTTTATACTCCCATACTTTTGAACAAAGAAACAGATAATAGTTTTGTTGATAACTAACTCTAATGCTTGCATACTTTTAATGTAAATCAGACCATAAAATGTAATTGTTGTAGATTAAAAGTATTTAGAAGGCTAAGATGGATAATAAACATTTGCATAGCTCTACCAAATATTTTTCTTTCCTTTCTTTATGCACTGGCTTTGGTTTCGCTTCACTGTAGAGATAAGTTTCATTCCTGTTAGTTCTTTGTGAAGGGTTTTTCTCCTTAAGTTTTCTATCTCTTCTGTTTTTTCTTTTTCTCTCAGCAGAATCTTCATCACTTACACATGAACACAGCTGCGTGATTCACTCCATGAGCTAAAGTGAAACTTCCAAATTATAATCAGCATTAAAGTCCATATAATGGAATGACTATAAGAAAACTGACAAAAGGTGAGATAGTGAGATGGCTAGCAGATCAGACTTCCCCTTTACAAGGAAATAGTTACTAAAAACTCCAAGGGTCTGTTTTCATTTTGCATGTGACATGCAAGTGGTCATCTGTATTTTGTTTTTATACCATTGTCTCCATGTTTGTAGCAGCGGCAACGCTGCACCAACAACAGCAGCAGTGCTGCCAACAGCAGCAGCGGAAGAAAGAAGAAGCAAGGGAAAGACAATCTGTATGCAGACCTGCAAGTGCCAACCATAAGTAATAATGGTTCAACAATGATAAATCAACAGCACTCTCAAGCAGCTCACTATTTTGCACATCAGCACTCTTCACCTCATAGGACCAGTGATTTCTATTCTGCAGGACACTTCCAGCCAAACAGCTTTGAGAGGGCAGAGATATAAACATTACAGAGTACCTTCTTGTTAAAAGTGAAGCCTAAAGTGAAACCAAATTTAGGGACAGGCTTCAAATATAATGTAAATTGTTTGTTGATGCATGGAATTGGCTTGACAAATCATCTCCACTTTTCATTTATTACTGTGAGTTAATGTAATCCTACATTTTGGAAATTTATATTGAAGCATAAATTTATTGTAGAAATAGAAGAAAACCTCATTTCAAAGACCTATAGAAATATAAAGATTATTCTTTAAATGTAGCCTGTTATTTCATTTAATGTACATAGAGGTTATGAACGGTTCCTATTTCCATTGAGCTTATATATGGGTGTACCAGGGCATTCATATCTGTTTAAGGACAGATAAGATCATTAAAAACAAAGTTACTTTCATTGAAAAAGTTAAGCTGAAGCTGCATCTTCACTCTTCTAATGTTTGAAGAATGCATACCATGTAGTATACCGTTGTTGTGAAAATATGCATTCAGCAGTGATTATTTGTTTCAATCAAAGGCACATTCAGGGAGTAACTAAGGAACCTTTAAGCCCCCTAGTTACATTTAAGTCTACAAAATTGCTTTTGTTTAATGAAATTGAACCTAATAGTTTTATTTCTGCCTTAAATACAAATGTCACCAGTGTTCACTAGAGATGAGCATACACCTTTGAATAACAACTATTGGACTTGTCCTAGCAGTGGCAGGAGGACTGCAACAATAGGCTTCATATGCCATTTACCTCAGTGACCATACGAATCCAATGCTTCGCAGTTAGTTGCGACAAGTTGCAGATTGCAGTGCATTAGCACTTACAGTGAATGTGTTTAGATTTTCAAAAGTAGTTTCATTTCACAAGTAACACTTCAAATATTACATGAAAGTTTACTATTTTCTATGCAATGAGTAACAAACGTAAATTTTCTAGTGTTATCTTTTTTTTATCATTTTTAAAAGCCAAAAAAAGAAGCAGAAGATAAAAGATGTCAAAATTCTGAAGATAAGGCTTCTTCCAGTGACATTGACATGATTATTACTGAATAATAAAATGGATTTGCAGATGAAACAAGAATAAGTGCTCCTAGTATTATGGTGGATCTCAAATGATGTTGAGATTGTCACAGGGACTATGTTTACTGGCGATAAAATAAACAACAATATATTAAACTGTAACTAATGTTTACTATACTATAATGCTTTCCTTAAAATAAACTTGCGAAGTTTCATCACTAGAGGTAAGATGTCCCAATTAGTTGTTTTTACTTTGTGATACTGGCACGATATGTGTCTTAAAAATACATTAACTCCCCACCCCTTTAGTGAATCCTGAATCTGCCTCTGATTTCAATTGTTGCAAATGCTTGTATAATAGTATATTTACATTATATTTCTAATCTGTTGAATTGTTATGTACTGTTAGCACTCTATTTGAAATCTGTATGATGTTAATTCTGCAAAATCTATGTTAGACTATCTGAGCAACTTTTAATGTGTTTTATGCTGCAAAATGTAATAAAACTGTTATGCAAATTGTTACTGCTAAGAACGTTATGAAAGATGCTGCTACTTAATTTCAAATATAAATATGTTTATTTTCCTGATGCAGTAGTAAATTTAAGAATGAATATAGCATATAATATAAGAAAAGAAACTTATAAGATGCACTTTTTGTCTTTCTTTCTGCAAGGGTGTGTGCAAGATTTTTGGAAGCAGGATGCACCAAATAATTTTAAAAGTATTTGTCCAACAGCATGTAGTCTATTCTGTAGTCTATTCAAAAACTTAAAAAAGAAGTCCAGAGTTCAAATCTAAGAGTGAGTTACCTGACTTTTCTGTGGTTCTCCATTATTCTCAGAAGATAAATGTCAGATATGCCTAAGGTATGGATTCTGGGTTCATTTGAACAATATTTCATTCATTCCCATGTGATATTACAAGGATCATTTGAAGAGTTCTTGGAATGAAGCACAAAATGATTCCACAGACTTTTGAAATATTTTTATTTTCAACATAGTCTCCTTTGACACCAATGTGCTTGGTTCAGGATGCTGCATAGGGTTATCCTGTCACAAAAGTGAGGTTCATCCAGACCTGCAAAATACGCCTCAACTGACAATTTAAATTCTTCATAGGATGAACATTCTTTCCACCAAGAAAACTTTCTCAGTTTAGGGAACAGATAGACGTCTGTTGGAGCTAACTCAGAGGAATAAGGTGGATGTGGCAGCAAATTATACCTCACTTCGTTGATTTTTGTCATTGTAATAACATATTGTGATGGTGAACATTGTCTTGATGGAAGATTTTCCTTCTTTGTCAAACCCAGACTTTGAACTTCAGTTGGTCCAAAAGGTTAGCAGAATAGCTTCAGTGAAAGCTTTTCCATGAGGAAGATTAGCAGTACATCCTTGGCATGCCAGGATCTTCCCTGCCAATTTCACACACTTTGCCTTCTTTGGTGGTGGAGAAACTTGGTGTTTCCTTTGCTTAGACTACTGCTTTGTTTTAGGTGTGTAGTGTGCCCATGTTTCATCATTTGTTACAAATTGACATATAAAGTTTGTGGGATCGCTCTGAAAACAAATCAAACTTTGCTCAGAGATTTGCACTCTGGTTTGCTTTTGATCCAGGCTAAACATAAACATGATCCAAACTAAACTCTTGCAAATAATTTTTTCATGCCCAACTCTTCTCTCAAAACACAAAATACACATTCCCCTGAAATGCCCAGAGCTTCAAAAATTCCAGACACCTTCATTCGGTGATCCTGCTGAACCATGCCATGTACTCTTGATGATTTCTGTTGTCATGGTGAAGTTCAGTCTTCTATTGCATGCGTCATCTTCCAAGGTTTTATAACCGTATTTAAAATCTTTTGCCCACTTGGAAATGTATGAAAAAAATGGTGCAGAGTCCCTTAGAGTGTCTGTCATATTGGCATAAATTTCTGTTGCATTTATCCCTTCCTTACAAAGTACTTAATAACTGCAGGATGTTCGACATTTGGCATGTTTCCCATAGACACTCGTCTGCAATGTAACATACAGACTATTTTCTGAGTGGGTTCTTATATATCAGGTTCATTAACAATTGGTTTGGTCATTTTTGCATGAGAAAGGTAAGAGAGAGAGTAAGATATGCACACATACAAACACATTTTTAAAATGTGATTTAGGTCTTCAAGGTAGCCCTCATGTATATCAGTATCAATTATTCATCCAAAATTCAAAATTAAGAGAAAAAAATTGTATATGGTTCGATTTAATATTACTATTAAAGAAATACTGAATACATAATTAACATATTGGTTTTCCCTTAATTTTTAGTGCATCTGAATCAATCTTAGCAATCATGCTGTACAAATGCAAATGGTGCAGCATTATACAGTGATCTATTACTCTTAGGAACACGGCATAAAAGCCAGTCATGCAAATATATATCTTACATTTATGCAGTGCTACTAAGAAATTTTCCTTTCAAAGAATCAAGGAGCAGTACAAGTGCACCCTCTTGCCTCTTGTAGACATCCATGTGCCTCTGTAAATAAAAAGATAAGGAAAGACAGCAAGTGCATTTTAAAACAATCTGAGGCTGTTCAAAGTATATGAAGAGAATTGGAATATATTATGTTAATCTCCAACTGGAGTAAAGTTCAATAATAATCCACTGGAATTTATATTTAGCTAAAAATTCAAACAAGAAAATAATAAATCATCAAAACAAAATAATACCTGTCCTCATTAAGTTGTTCCTGTAGTAAATGTATACATGGAAACTAAAGCATAAAAGCTTAATAAACTGGCTGAATTATTTGCTTTACAAAGAAAATACTTTAATATTTTTTGCCTGTTCTTACAGAGTAAACATTTTTGTAAGAGTATAAATTCACAGTTTCAGCATATTTAATTTTAAGTATAAAGCATGATCTCTGGTTAATATTAGGAAGATTTCTGAGCTGAAAATGTAAACATGTATATGTATATATAATTGTAAGAACAACAGACACTTAAATTACAGAATTTAATACAGAATTTAATTAACAGTAGGACAGCTATTAGTAAAGCAAATGCTGAGCACAAAGTTCATTGTTACAAACCAGAATACTTGATAGAAATCTGGAAGTTTAAATATACAGTATGCAGCTAAACAAAGAACACTGAAATGTTGGTTAATGGCATTGGTACAGAATCTGTTCAAAGTATGTACCATCAGGTGTTATAAATTATTCACAACGTTTCCTGAAGATTATTGAACATGTTGATGAACAAACATTGCTGTAAGGACATAAAAAACATAGTTTGGAAATACTGTAGGTGGACCATATATCTTGAAAACTGATTCTTTCAAATGCCCCATATATAGGCATAACAGGCTGTGAATATGTCTTTCATCTGAAAACCATAATATGCTGCAGAAGAAATCTGGATCCTCATATATCATAGACAATATTCTACTACAATGCTGCAATTGGGCTGACTGATTCCTTCCTGTTAGACACTGAGTAAAAGCGTGGATTAGGGAAAAACAGCAACTCGGGTAGCAAACCTATCCTGAAAAAAGACAAACCAGGAAACGGCTCTTAGGTCTATGCAACAGTCTCTCCATGTCTCTCCTGAGATTGGATAGAACAAGAATAAGAAAAGTAGTTGTATTAATCTCTGAACATGGTCACTTCACAAAACATCTACATAAAGTAGGCCTCTACAAGGATGATCGCATTTTTAGAATGTACAAAGAGGATGAGGAAACCCACAGGAAAGCTCTAGGAAAGAATGCTGATATTGGAACCCAGATAATACAACTTGTTCAGGGAATAGATTTTGGGAAACAATGAAGGCATCCTTTCCAATGGGGTTGCACAATAAGCCTTTCAGGCTGACATGTGGAAAGTCTATAAAATTTCCAACAAAAATTCCTCATTATCTATCTAGACACTGAGCAACCTGTACTGGGTATGCAAATTCACCCAATTCTTTAAACATATGCCAAATAAACCTATCACTCAAACCAAGTTTCAGTAATATTCATCATATATTATGCTTTGGCGACTCTAACACCTGTTGGAGAAGTAATTCCTGATCCTAGTTTTTGGTGATGGTTCTTGGGTGACCTGTTATCCCTTTATGTTCACATAGGACTGATCCCATACAATGGAACTTGCCAAAAACAGGTGGCATTATTTTGTTATTCGGAGCCTGCTTATTAAATCTTACCTTGTACTAAGTAAACTCAGCCCATTCTGATCCTTACTCCGTATGACCAGAAATTATGTTCCACAATAAATAATTTTTCTCCTGTTGAAGAGAAACTTTATTACAGAAATCAACACAAAACTGAATTTGGTTAAACTATTATATACAATAAATAAAGACTTCATTGCTATGGAACTTGGACAGCAAACTATTGATAACTTCAGTGTCATTTGTTTTTCTGCATACTGTAGAATCCCGAATATTTCTTCTACATATGACATGAGTTTTCTCTAATAAAATGTTTGAAGTTCATATGCCCACATTATAAATATTTTGCTACCTAGAAAGAATCTTGTTATTACCTAAATATTACGAATACACTGGAATTATTAGACTACCTAGATTGGATCAAATTATAGAAATGACCTATTGCTGCATTGGTAAAGATAAACTGCAGTATACAGCAGAGTTGAAAATGAAATTTTCTTTGTGTGCCTACCTCTGTTTCTATTAAGTTTGTGTCAAATCCAAATTGAGACAATACAATAACACAGGATTTGTATATGCAATATCGGAGATGTTTTAACAATCCATGCCATAATTTTCAAAGTCAGAGTTGGAATTTTAACAAAACTATACAGACTATCAAAACACATTCAGTAAACTTTTAAATGTAGGCTGGTGGTTTCCAAACCAGTGAACACAGATGCCAATACAGGACCAGACACTGTGCACATTGTTTTCATTACTCAGCATGTCTTAGACTGTCTTAATAATAAAAGTGTAACTCCTTCATGTTGAAACCAATCTTGAAATTTCAATTATGGAAGTGATATTTCTTAAAAACTCTGCATGCAAACAAATAAGCAAAAATATTATTTTACTGCCTTCATAGCATAGTGATAGCATGTCTGCCTCATATTTCCAGAGAGGTTAAATTTTAATCTCGGTTGAGATAAATTATTTGGCTAAGATATTTTTCCAAGGTTTTCCCTTATGCCCAGAAGACAGATATCATATAACTCTAAGCTTTCTGGACCTCAGACTCTGCAAGCAATTATTTCATACTTTCATTTACATTGGACATCCTGCCCAGTTAAAGAATATTTGAAGAGTTGTAACCTCAAAGTTCCTAAATCAAGCACCAAATCACACATTTAAAACATGTAAAATATTTGTACTAACACACTGGATTGGATGGCCTATCTGTCTGTTTGAAGGTTGCTTTGTTAGGGAGAGAGAGGAGTGAATCATTCACAATAGAGCTCTCTTCTTCTCCTCTTCAACTGGAACCGTGTAATGTTTCATCTGCATTACCGATACCAATACGTTGCTATTACAGGATTCTAGTCTAATTTTGAGACACCCAATAGCTGAAAATATTGCAGGCCTCCAAATCAACCCATTATTATTATTATTATTATTATTATTATTATTATTATTATTATTATTATTATTATTATTATTATTATTATTATTATTATTATTATTATTATTATTGTTGTTGTTGTTGTTGTTGTTGTTATTTATATTTATTTTCCACATGTCAGATTAGGCTAAAGTTGGAAAGGTAGAATCAGACTGTAAAATTCAATGCCATAGCTAAGATTTGAACAATGCATCTTCAGCTTACTGTGTTGCTGCTCTAACCAACAAGTTACCATGGCAACATGCCAACATGAATTACTTTGTCTGATTCAACCTTTCCAACTTAGCCTATACATGACATGAGTAGAAGAACAATTAACATTAATTGACCTAACAATGTTGACTATACAGCCCTGGACTTAAAATACTTAAAAGATTGTAAGTCACCATTGGGATATTTAATGTCAAAATGAATTTGAGAATACCTTGTGGTTTACCGGGAAAATGTGAGTCAGTTAGGAAATCTAATATTGTGGTGATGTGTTATTGGTACCTATCTCAGTTGGTTAGAGCATTGGCATGGAAGCCAAAGTCCTATGGTTCAAATTCTGCCTATGGCATTGAATTTATCAGTCTGATTCTACCTTTCCAACATTACCGTTGTCATCTTTTTTTTCATCAGATTTAATTATGTATGAATGATTTATTGTTTACTTTGCACTTGCATTCAATTTATACAATATTTACAATAGTTGCTTATTATTTCTCTTCTCCTTATATTTAACATTCTGTTGTACATATAATGGGGAAGTATAATTTTCCACCATTATTTTTTTTTGCCTTGTTACTCTTTTTCCATATCTTCTCCAATTTGCTTCATGTCTCTTTTAACCACTTTAACCTAACTTTTCCTAAATATTTTCCTGCTTTCTCCATATATTCATTTGATCTTGTATTAAAAATCTTGCTAACTTTTAGCTCTATTGGTAAATTTTTCCATTTCTCTAATATTAAATTCTCTCTTCCTCTATCTGTGTCCTTGCATTCCAGAATAGAATGCCAATTGTCATGTAATCCATTACATTTAGTAATCTCTCCCCTCTTCTTCTCCCTGTTAGACCTCATTACACCTGTCTTCGCCCATGCACATCCCATTCTGGCCTTTTGTGGCATACTTTGATGTATCTTTTTTCCCCATTCCATTTTAAAATATTTATAATCTATTAATGACCTTTTTTCCTCAAAACTACTTATAATTTCTTGCTTTTCAATATCCTCCACTCTTGTTCTAATTTCTTTCCAGAAACCCTTACTTTTGTTGCCTCTTTCTGGCCAAGTTTCCCCGTTCCTATTTCTTCCCATGTTGTCTGTATCTTGTGCATCCAAGTTTTTTTTATCCCCATTTTCTCCTGTACAACCTAGCATTGCTTTAGTATCTCATTTTCGTCTAGTAGTAGCTTTATTCTGAACTAGTAATTTGATTGCCCTTTCTACCATTTTACCTTTAGCTGCCAACCTCCCTAGTTCTGCTTGTGCTACTCCATTCGGTAAACTCCTTGGTAATCCCAGGCTTATTTTGCAAAACCTCCTATGTATAGCATCTACATTTTCCCATCCCTTTTCCAGCCCCCATATCTCTGTTGTGTATAACATCTTTGCTTCCACCACTGTGCTATATAAGTTTTCTAGCCAAGCAATTTGCCTTTCTGGAATTTTGTTCACACCTACTCTGATTACCTGTATTGCTTGTTTCCCCTTTGCTAGTACTTTTTTTCTTGTTCTCCCCAATCCCTGCACTATTGAGCCTTACTCCTAGATAGTCAATTGTCCTCACTACTTTCAGCTCTGTTCTTTCCCAAAATCACTTTTTGGTTTCTTAGTTTATATCCTTTCTTAAAAATCATGATTTTTTATTTCTTTTTGTTTATTCTCAACCCCCAATCTTTACAGTATTTGCCAATTGCTTCAATAGCTTTGCTTAGCTCCATAACTAAGATGGAACCTGCTATTAGATCATCTGCAAACAATAATCCTGGTATTTCCTTATTATTAATAACTGGTGAATGCTTATTCAATGTTTTTTATCTCTTCTATATTATCATCTATAAATAAGTTAAATAGCACTGGACTAAATTTTCATCCTTGTCCAAGCCCTAAATTATTTGCATTCTCTTCAATAATTCTTCCCTTGGTTATTTCACACAGCACTCATTATTTGCATATAAATGCTTTATATTCTTTATAAATGATTTGCTCACTTCTTAATTTGTTTTAACCATAGTTAATCCCTGTTTAATTATGTATGAAACACTATTTAAAATACTGAACATTTTAAAGTAAATAGAACCAAAACCTTTAAAATTAAATTAGACTTAAAATATATTAAGGGAATGTCTCATAGCAAACTTATATTTCTCTCAGTTTTATTACAAAAGAAAACAATGACTTGCATTATTGCTTAAGATGAACATCAATAGTACTCGACCATCATGATGTTCGTATATTATTTTTATCTCCTTTAAATTCTAATTAAATATCTCCTCAGTGCCCCTGGATTTCTGGCAAATACTCAAAAGAAGAGCATAGCATATGTAACTTCAAGTTCAAACAACTTCTAAGCACCTGCAATTTCTTCTACAATATATCATAACTCTTGTTTAGCAGCTTGTTGTCCCAAATGGCATCTCTCACAGGAATTTCAAGGTAGGTTTTGATATGAAAGGTTTTATGCCTCCCTCATAAGGAAAGCATACATAAACTTAACTACAATTTTATACAGCCTTAGTTATAAATAAATCAATGATATTATTAAATATAAAGAACTTCATTGTAATCAAAATTTTGTTGCAGCTGCACATGATCCCTTATAATATAAGTAACAACACTTCTAGCAATATCTCTTCTAGAAGAACCTCTCTCAAGACAAATCATAATGAGCTGTCACTTTTGAAGGCTGTATTACAATCTATTACTACATGGAGTTGTAAAGCACAAAAGACAAGTGCAATGATAACAAAGCCATGCCTAGTGCACAAATTATAACTATGGTAATAAATACATTGCAGATGCCATTCTTTGCAGCCTTGGTTGAATTCTAATGTGGTATACCACTTTGAACTTGGACATAAATATGAGGGCTTTTACCTCTTGTTTCAAACATTTTTAAGTCATGTTACATTATTTCTGGCTCTTGCACTGAGGGTCTGGAGTCGATTCCACACTCTGGGGTGATTGTTGGCCGTATCCATGCCTTCACCTCCAACTTGCTCATGTACAGCTTCCCACAGTTCAGAGTCCACAGTAAAAGCTGTAGGTCCCTTCATTCCACTGCCATCCTCATCACCCTACCATCGGAGGCAACGGATTCTGCCCACTGAGTGCCTCTACTTCAGAAATGAGTCCAGTCATCACGATGGAATAAGGTAACCCCCAAAGGCCACAGTGTTAGAAATGGCAACATTGTATTTATGTGGTTTCATTTCCCCTTCAATATTTTCAAATGTAACATTCCAATATACTAGAACAAATTCTGAAAATGCCTCTTATGTGTTATTGTTTGAGTTTGATACTTATAGCTATAAAGATTGCTTACCACATTTGCTACTGACCCCATGCCATTTTCTCTGTCAGCTGCTCTATCACCAATTTCATCTTCATAATTTGGTACTAATGCTACCAATAAACAGTGCTGTTATGGAGGCCATATGGGAACCCTAAAATTGTTTGGGAGAGTGTATGGAAGAGAAACCACTTTTGATAATATTATACCCTTGCTATCGTAGCAGTTCAGTTTTTTTTATATATAAACACACACTGACTCTTAATTTTTCAACTTCCCATCACAGATAAACTGTAATACACATGTTTGGTGCTGTTTTCATCATGAAGTCTTTGGTTAACACTGAAAGTGTGTTTACTATATATCACAACAAACGTTCATATGCATAAATGGCCCACCTCTCAAAACTGGAAGCTAGAGCCATTGCAGTGCCATGGTGCTGCAGGGTTCAGCAGAAAAAAGTGCACCTACGTATGAAAAATCCATTGGGACATTCTTTAATGATCTTCTGCTAAATAAACAGTAGGCCATCATTTTTATATCCATTAATTGAAACTTTAGCACAAACAATATTGTAAGTTACAAAAAGTTGCATTATGAGATTGATTCATAGCATCTTTTAAAATCATTAAGGCGGGCCCCATAATGAGTCGGTAGAGCATCTGCCTACTGTGCAGGGAGTCCCGGGTTCGATTCTCGGCTGAGGGTGGGAATTTTTCCATAGCCAAGATTATTCCCTATCTTCCTCAGAGTCTGGAAATATGAATTAGCATGTGAATGTATGTATTTGATCTAATGTATAAATCCAAAAGAAAAACCATAAATCCAATGACAAGTTAACACCATTGTCAATAGGCAATAATCTCTGAAGGTAAGAGGCTGCCAATGTGACCATTGCAGTTAAAGGTTGGAATAATAAAAAAAAATCTAAAAAAAAAATCAAGTTACTATGAATAAACTTGAAATCGTATAACAAAATAATTATAATGACGTTTTGCTGAAGTTTAAATTACCCATAAAATTTCAATTACCTTAAAGACATATCTGAAAACAAGAAGTTTTTATTAAAAATGGGAAAGTATAGCCATTAAAAAAGTTACCATGACAGCACTGCTAATAAAGTCTAATAAATTAACAAACAATAGATTTATTTTAATGCCATTTGTTGCAAAACACAGAGTTCTTGTAGCAAACAGCAGATTTCCATTGCACCTTGAAACTAGTAAACATTGATTTCATGGCTGTCATATTCAATTTTGCTCACTGTATCCGCATTTTTATACTCTAAAATCCAACAGTTATATCTGATGAGATATAAAAAGAGAACAGCACTTTTCAAAGAGGTTCATTATTTCAATCAACCTCTCATAGCATATTAGTAACAAATCCATCTCAAAAGGATGCCATCGTGCTAGTTTCTTTATGAACTGAACATGCTCAAGTTATGATCAGCTGATCCAGGTATATCAAGCCCTATGCCAAAGGCAAATCTAAGATTCCTTTATGGAAGAGCTACCAATTTTTAAACACATGTTACCAGTGAGCAAAAGGCAATCAATAATACAGAATTTTACTTTTCCAGATTTTCAAAACTTATATAAGTCATCCATGGATCATTCTTTGGATGCACCCATTTATTGGATTAGAATTGTTGGGAGCAATACATCCACTTACTATAATTTTATGAAACTCCTTGGATAATGTTATCAGAACTGAAATTTGCAAAGGAAAGGCTTTACTTACCAACTTTACGAAAGGAGATGCTGAAACCGGCCACCGTCACCATCCATACATTTTTGGCACCTCTTTAGGAAACTATCCATCACTCACCGTAGTTCACGCTGAGAAATTTCCTGGTAGATATTTTGTTTTAATTCTTCCAGGGTGTGTGGGTTTGTCTTGTACACTTTATGTTTTAAGTTACCCTGGAGGGGTATTTTATGAACACTATTACTGGCTGCGCGGTGTTTTTCTACTGGGCGTGTGGAAATATGATAAAAACATGATAACGCACTGCTGCTATAAACATAGTCATGCTGTTGTGGTTCTGCTGTGCAGTGTGAAGTGCAGTTTTGAGTTGACGGTGATGTGATATTGTTCAGTTATTACGAGTTATTTGTTATTTTGTGCTGTACTTAGTCACAAAGTATATTATAGCTCAGTATATGTTTTTTACTGCACAGCGTGTATTTATTTACAATTCGTATGTGTTAACTCGGTCAGCTCACCAAGTGAAAGTGCGATTTGCAGAAAGATTTCCAGGTGTAAAAGTTCCAGACCGTACAACAATCCATGAACTTTACAGTAAATTTCAGGCCACAGGAAGTGTTCAGGCTAAGAAATCTAAAAGATGGCATTCGGTTCTTACCGAAGAAACATTAGACAACATCGGTCATCGTTTGGAAAATTCCCTCCAAAAGTTCTATGATGGATAGTTTCCTAAAGAGGTACCAAAAATGTATGGACAACGGTGGCCAGTTTCAGCATTTCCTTTCATAAAGTTGGTAAGTAAAGCCTTTAAAAGTAGTTTTAAAAATGTATGGTTTCATCCGTGCCTTTCTATGATAGCGGCAGATGGCAACGAGCGCCGAGGACACAAACAGTAAAAACACCGCGCAGGTGGTTCAGAGCCTTTTGGCTCACCCTGTATATTTATAAGGAAGGTGAAGAAAGACCCAAGCCAAAATCCTCAACATTTTTAAAAATGTTAAAAATCTGCCTGGACATAAAATTCAGATTCTGAAAAGAGGACCCGTAGGGGAAAACCTGATGTATGGTAACCCTAATTTAGATGAAGTAAAAATATTTGACAGCAGCCCTTCATGTTTTTATATGGGCTAACTTCTTATGTTGACAAACAGTTATATCCTGGAAACACTCATGATTTTTGTAGTCTTGAATGGTTATTCTGCAGCATCTATTTCTACATCATCCAGTTCCAGAGTGGAAATGCATGGTCAGCCTGTTTCTTGTTAAACCCTGACTCTTAATACTATCTCCATCAATGTGAAACTGTTCTTTAATGCAGTTAAGGTGTTCCACAGCTCTAGCATTGCTCACCTCTCCTCCTTCAGGCAGTGCGTTGACTTTAGCCTTTGTACTATGGAAGATTGCTAAAGTAGTGATATCATGCGAGCTAGCTGGTTTTCTTTTTGACTTTCCTTGGTCCAGCTGTGTTTCTTTGATGTTTAACAGTATTCAACAAAGAAATACATCAGAAATATCAAAAGATTTGATTCTTTAGTTTGTATCATTTACCAATATTGTTGCATCAAAGTCTCTCTGATACTATTTGTGTTTTAGGAACAAAATATAAATCCCATCTAACTAAAATGCACCTGGCAGCAAAATGACATATGGTAATTATCATTGCAAACATGATGTCTTATGAGAGTTTAATTGAGCTCCATTTCATCAGATGAAAGTATTACAATAGAATTTATGAATTTGGTAAGAACAAACCTTACAATTTCCATGTCTGTCTTCTTAGTGAATGAATCCTTGTCTCCTTATCTTGCCTGTTTTGATACAGTTTTCCACCATTTACTCCAGATTACTTCTGCTACCTATATCATTTTAATACCAATTCATTATTCAAGTATCCTTTACCAAGGAATACAGTCTCATGATAAATGTTGATTCAAAATCCTCTTTTACCAAAGATAATATATCTTCTGTGAGCTAAGCCCTCGCAGGAGCATATAATGTGGTGGGCTGTTTCAGTTCCTTTCTTATATAACCTGCAATCTAAGTTACCCTGAAGCAGTACCATCATACTAAGATGCTTTTCACAAGAGCATGTCTTGTGAAGAAGGCAGAGTTCTCAGCTGAAATCTTTGCATTTAATTAAGTTTTCAGCTCTTTTCTTGCATGGTTTCTTAATAAATAGTTCTCAGGTTTTAAGCCAGGTTTCACAATGCTTTAATGCTCATATATTTGAGCCATTTTTAATAGCCTCTCACTGAGATGCTCCTAGAGCCAGGTTGATCCAATAAATTGAGAAGCATGCACCTTTAACTTTCTTTTCATTGCTAAGAATGAAGCTTTCTCTGTTGCTTTGCAGTTTATCTCTGTACATAATTGAGCTATCAGCTAAAAGTGAACTGCTTTTGATTAACATATTTTATTACCCTTATTTCAAATAATTAGCTCTCAAATAATTAACCTCAGACGACCAAGCTGATCTCCGTCAACTCTAAATAGTTTCCCTAGTGCTCTTGATTTCACCAATTGATTGATGATAATCCAGTGTTGCCTTTATTCTTATCTGTACTAACGTTTGTAATTTGCCAGAATGCAGTTAAGCAAACTACAGCATAAGTATGGGAAGAAAGTAAGCAAGCTTATATTGTTATATTGGTTTTAATTTCTGGATCAGGAATTATAATAAGTAATTACTACCATTGCCACCATAGCAACCAAACATTCTTTGCTGCCTTTAAATTTGAACATGTTTTACTCTGCAGTTTCAATAACATTCTGAAATTTAAGTATTAGCAGCAAACAGAAATAATTGTAACAACTTTATGACAGCCTTATACCCTGTACTGTGATAATATACCTAAGCAATTTTTTTTTTCAAATATCCTTTTGGATTTAGGTATTAAAGTGTGGCAAAGGTAAAAGAAGAAGTTTGAAATATTTACTTACTATACAAAAGTATCCATGTCTAAGTTACTTATACTGAACATTAGCTTAACCAGAAGAGTAATATGCAGCATCAAAACACAAACAGATAATCTAATTCAATTATGTATCTTAGAGAAGAAATGAAGAGTCTAAAGGAAAACTTGTTAGTGTAAATTAACTCCTATTGTTTTAACTGTTTGGAATGATACCAACATTGCAGAAATATAATAAACTGCCAAGTTATTTTCAGTAATTTGAAATGTTATATTAAACTTAATAATCTCAGTAGAGTAGATGCAATGAATGCAAATTCTAGCATTGGGGCAACTTAGTACATGAACTGCTGTCCTGGTAACTGAACATAAAACAGTTACATGTCTGCCTTGTTCACATCTATCTTAACAAAGTCAAGAAGATAAAGATGTGATAAAACTTGATCCACAGAAGAGTATAAAGGTCCCTTTGTGTGCAAGCAAAAAGCAATTGAATTATGCAACTTCAGGGTGACTAACTTATAACTTCCACCACAAACATTTCTGAAACAAAAATAGGAATCAAAGAACAAGTTTCAAAGAAATAAAATTAGGAGAGGGGTTCATTAAAGTAGATAATATAGACCACGGTTTGCCAAACTAAACAGCCTGGGGAACAAACCTAGCCTATGAGCTGCTTTTGTTTAGCCCGTGTACAAACTTAAAAAAAAAAAAATAAACAGAAATTGTGTACCTATATTAGATTAATTTACTCATGAATTTCAAACAATTAAATAAAATTAAGTGTTCATATTTTGAATTGATATACAGTGTAAAGACCTACTGAAGGACTGTATGCTGAGTAACACTGATCTTCATTTAACATTTCCTCATTTGAAAGACTTTGCACAAGGACTAATATAAGTGTTTGCAGCAATGTATATTGAAAAGACATTTTCAAAAATTAAATATGTCAAATCAAAATATAGATTGAACATAAACATTTAGAGTCCATTTTGATGATAAGCAGCACAAAATTAGAACCATAAGTGTCTGCAATTATAGCACAGAAAAGTCAGTTTCATTCTTCTCATTGATTATGAGCTGCTATTAATGTAAAAATACTTCATGTAACAAGAGTTAATAACTGCCCATGAGTTACCTTTCCATGAGACTATGAATGAAAAGCTGATCATTTGTTAAGTATTTAATTACATCAGTTATTAGTATGTAAGTTTAGATTTTAGTTCAATAAAACACTTGTTTGAAAACTAATCTGATCTGTGCACCTCATGCCTGCAAGTTTGTTCCTCTTGAACGTATGGGCTTCCCCACGATTGATTCTCTGATGGTTAATGTGGTCCATGTTATGAAAAGTTTGGCAACCCCTGATATACACTATTCAGATATGTAAACAAATGTGATTTTCAACATGAATGTGATTTTTTAAGTGGAAACCCCACATATTTTTTATGTAATTGACAGCATGAAAATAACATTAAGAATGGTATTTTCTGTGTCACAATAGGTCAATTACATCCCAAGTAAAGTTGATACTTAAGAAAGAGGTAAACCTTTATTTTATTTACCTTTCTCTTTTTTCTTTTTACAATAAACCCTGTATTATTTCAGCAGCATTAATAACAGAAAAACTGAATTTAAGAATAACTTTTGTCTCATTGTAATAATCAAACATATCATGATAAACTGCAACGTGAAGTTCACACTTAAGACTCAGTGATACCGTTAAACTTCAGAATGTGCAACTGGTATGCATTTTGTTGTATCTCAAGTATCAACTTCACGTTATAATTTCTCAAGATATAATTGATTTATTGTGATGCAACAAATGTCATTCCTAATATTATTTTCCATGTTATCAGTTGTGTCAAAAAGAACACAGGTTTATGTGAATGTCGTATTAGCTTATATTTTTGAATGACTTTATATCATCTACTTTAATGACCCTTCCCTTACTTTCTGCCTGCAAAAGTCATTTTTCAATTCCTGTTTTTGTTTCAGAGATATTTGTAGTGGAGGTGTTAGGTGACTCATGCAGTACACAAATATAGAACAATGGAATTCAAGGGTATAATTAGATTCTGGCTAAACATAATCCTAAAATATCAATATCAAACAATATTCTGAACTATTATTTATTATAATTATAGTACAAATAATACACATTAACAGCTGATAAGTTACTTTAAGCCATTAAAACTTAACATTATGTTTAATGTTTAGATTACATTTTTAATGTTATATTTTTTGTGGTCTTTTTATGTCAGAACTGCAGCTGTTGGTACAATTTCACTCAATTTCATGAACAATAATCATCATAGGAACAAAAAAGAGAAAAGCATATTATATTTAAACTTCTTAATTCACTTTTCCTTATAAATGGAATCTCATCAGATTATGAATAAGTAGCTTTTCCTTTGGTCTCTTCATTACACATATTTTCCATTTGAAGTTTTGTAAACATGTTACACTAGCTAACTCTGTAAGATATACTTTTCTCTCAAATGTTACTCTTGTTTGAAATTAATCTATTGAATAAAAGTGATGAAGCATACATTTTGGAAATAAATGGGAGCACACAAAATTGAAAGAAGTGAGCACATAGATTCAAAATAATAATATATAATACCAGGTAAACCCATTGTTATTGATTATTATATAATGGTGGCATTAAACATTTTACCCTCAGGCATTGATGTACACTCTAAGACAAAAAAATGAGCAGACTCTCGAAGCATATATTTGCCTAAGTCCAAATCGTTTCCATAACCGGTTCACAATGGTGTCTCGGGACGCATGCTTTTAGCTTTGTTTTACTGTCACTTTTCATATTGAGTGCCAGCTACTGAATATGCGCTGACAGCCGAGCAGTTATAAGCCAGCACGTAATAATGAGGCCTACCAAGGTTCGTATCCTGTGCATACTTTTATTTCTTTTTTTCAGAAAAACACAATATTTATTATGCATACTATACTATAATTTCCAATTGCTTAGGCTTATTTGATTTTATGCTCACACATAAAAGCTGAAACACTCTCCTTTTTGTTTTCAAACTAAATAAAAATAACTAAATATTACAGTCCTAAATGAAAAATCTGATATGATACATTCACATGACTTTCTCTACCCTCTATCTTTATTAGTGGGTACACAAATTATTCTTACTAAAGCAATCATATGGAAACTGTATGGAATGCACTTTAGAATTCTTACTAATATGGCACTTATTTTGAAAATGAAAAGAGTAGTTTGTTTGAGTTTTTATGCATCTATGTCTTAAAATTAACAGATATCTTATGCACGGAAAACATTGGCATTGCCATATTAACAAATTAGAATTTAAATAATAGAAAAACATTTATGCCAAGGATTCGAACCCAGGTTGTTCCAATTATGAGACACATGCCTTTCACTGCTCAGCTACCATGCATACAACCAAACTAAAAGGCATCTTCCTATTTATCACATAACTTTTAAATGAACAAGGGTGGAATTAAAATGCGTATTGTGAACGCAGCATCAGCGAATGCTTCTGATGTTTTACGAATCAGACTCCCACTCTGGCTGTTGTTCATTTATTTTTTCTTAGGCTGTATGTATTTTTATTTCAAGGCCACTATTACCACACATGCATTTGTAAACTAGCAGTTAAAAAGGATATACATTTATTTCTAATTCTATGTGCTCAGTCCTTCTTTGTGTGTGTGGATATGTTATTTTTAGGAACCAGTTACAGAAAACATTGCACACTAATATAATCCAGAATGAAAAGACTAAGATATCGGAGTTGTATTAAATAAGGCTTTTGATAGATCTTAAGACAGAATTTCTGTATTATTAATTCTAATATTTAATTTTACTCTAGCTGGCTTTTCATACTGGTTATTCAATCTATAAGGTGGTTCTAACATTATGTAATACAGAGACATAATTTACCTTTTCTTTTTCATTTCACTGTTTGTGTTCTGTGTCAAACGTTAATGAATTTTTCTGTGTAATAAATGGCAGTATGTGGTACTTAATGAGTGTTTGGATTGTTGATCACCAGATGGTGTCCATGCATGGTTTAGGTTACTGTTTTGTGGATCCACTCGCAAGGGCATGTTCATGTTCATCTGTAAACCAGTAAATTAGTGTTGAAATTTCATTACCAAATGTCAGTGCTTACATTAAATTAAAGGAGCTTTCTAAGACTAAATTTTGTGTCGTATAGTGTATACAAAAATCTTTCCCAGAGCTTTGGAAACTTTATGATGTTAGATGTTGGTGGCAGTTTAAGCAGAAGACAATGAACTCAAAGGGACAGTGAAGCACAGAAGAAGGCTTTTGTCTTTTTTTTTCACCCCTTTACCTCAGTGTGCAAATTGCTTCAAGAAAAGTGGATTGGAGTGGTTGAAATTAGTGACAACTTTAGAAAAACTTGCCTGTGACACTTTTGTATAGCACAAATGGTTCATTGTGTAACATAAATATATGCTGTTGATATACTGTTATTAAAATGACAGCTTTTCCTTATATTAATAATGTTTGTGTGTTCATAAAAGACAACTTTTCAAAAGAAGAAACAGCTCTGAGATCAGTGATGGATATTAAATGTGCCCATTAAATACCTACATTAATGACAATGTGCATAATTGTTGTGATGATTTTAAGTGAGAATGTAATTAAAATCACAAAAATTATTTTAAAATGAGAAAAAAATAATAATGTGAGAGCATACAGAATTATAGCTTTGTATTATGTCCATTCTGAAGGCATTAGGTACCTTCATTCCTTTGTAGCATGTAGTTTATCTCTAATCCCAAAATTTGTTACCAAAAACAGCAGTGTTCAGAAATACAAATAATCATATAAAGGAAGAAAAACCCAAAACTTGAGTTACACCTTGAAGATCCATTCTAAGCAACATTTATAAAATGACTGCTATGTGATTTAGAGAAACATGTTTGTACAGTTTCATTATAATGTTTAAATACTGTTTAAATATTTATGTATTAGATATAAATTCACAATTTATTTAAAAATAAAATACAAGATAGTTGCATACATTTTATCAGAATATTTCCTACTTTACAAGGACTCTATTCCAGGCTGGTAAAACATCTTCGTTTGCATTTTCCATTTTAATAATTTCAATGAAATTCACTACAATATAATACCCACTAAGTATTTTTATTTAGGAAAACTTACAGCACACATAGGCATACAGTGAACACTTTAGAATGTAATGTATACCAGAGTTACTGCAATATTTTAAAAGTAATAAAAAAAATTAATATTTGATAGATACACCAACAAAATTACTCTTCACAGAAACCAGAGGAACTAAACACAACGAAGCATTTAAACATCTTATCAATTTCTTAAAACCTACTCCTTTATGATTAAAATCCAAAGCACCTGCCTCTTATGTCTTTGTTCATACTGGCTTTTATGATTATCCCATAAAATATACAGGAGCCCTTTTATGACTTTTATGGCAAAGGAGGCACTTTTATGGCTTTGTGGACAGACTCGAAGTGTTACAGATTTTCAGTATGGACATGGTAAAGCATTTAAATTCTATTGAATTCAGGCCTTTAATTGGGGTGATACAGGCTATAAGTTGTACCACCTAAAAACCAAACATGTTACCAGCATAACCGCAAAACTTTGTCTTTAAATTTGAAAAACAATGCAAAATGAAATGTTTTAAAGAAAAATATGGAAATATATATTTTACTAAGTTGCATGGTAACACATTTTAAGTTACTGTATATGTTTGTAAGAAGGGATCATGGTGGAACGAAGCTTTGATTGCAGATGAGTCCACCCATGATGATGAATGACTTACAGCAAGAAGAGGAACACTGTTGGTAAAAGTACACTGATTTTTCTATAAAGTGTTGGGCCACCACTTACAAAATTAAAACCACAACAATAGGTACAGTCTTGGCTCAGATCAGGAATGATCAACAGAGTAAACGTGACCAGCCAAGAGATGGCAAGGTTAGGTACATCTGAAATCTCCTTAACTGAATTTCTGGTGAGTATCACCTAAATTTATTTTCCAACTACAGCACTGATTGAATTATATTGTAACTTAAGATTCAGACTGAATATACTGCCCTAATTGATATGCAAGGCCATAATAGGCCATAGCTTATTTGTGTGTCTATCCATCACAGTCATGGCCCCCCTTCACTGGACCACAACAAAATGCAAGCGTGCAGATCTAACACTTTATTGCACCATTAGTGACCTCTAATAACCAGCATAAATAAGCATGGACATGCAGTAATGCAGAATTTGAATTGTTAAATTGACTCCCTCATGTAAATTATTTATCTTATTAGCATTCTATAGCTGCAGTATAAGTTTCCCATTTTTTTGTCAAGAGTTTTTGGTTATAGTTTATGTTATAAAGTGTAAAATATGGGCTAGAAATCTCATCGCCATGGAATGGTGTCCTCTGCTTTAATATGTGTTTATTGTGGTACCAGGAAAAATTACAGCATGGGTGAGAAAAAGGAGTATTACTAGCCCGACATTTACACATGGGCCTGGGCCCATAAATTGGAAATCTAAATTTCCCCCAAAATGGGGATGCTAATTTTCTTCATACTATTCCAACCATGTCCACTTCGGTTGTGGTTTACAATAGCAACCCAACTCCATGGCTCTGTTCCTACTTGCTGTATATAGCATTTACCCCACTTCATTATGTGCCCTTTTACTTTCTTTACTATGTATATTAGGTAGACAAGGTATTGCATTCCACCCAAAAAATTTTATACTAAGATTTCCAAAGAAAAACATGTTTTGAGGCTTCACATTTTTAAAAAAGTCTCTGTGTTTGGGTGTGGGGGTTGGGAAATACCATACATTAAAGATGTTTACATGACAAAATATTTTGAATTTTCTGGGAATAACTTGTGAAGTCATGTTCATTACGAAGGAAATTTATATAATCTTGATAACTGGTAAACATTAAGTGATAGGTGAAAACGTACTGTATAAAAGATATAGATCTCTTTAAAGCACACAATTTATTGTACTGTGAATTTTCAGCTGGATCTCGGGATGTTATGGAAAGAGTATCAAATTTTAAGGCCAGAATATAACATCCAGTTCTTAAACATCTGACTATTGCTAATGCTTTGTATCCATAACAAAATGTGTAATGCAGCTATTTCCGGAAAGATTTATCTTGATTAAAATTAAGTAGATAAAAAAATTAACTTTGATAAAAACGGTTTGTATCCCACTAAAAACAAAAGAGAGTAGAGAAAGTCATGTGAATGTAACACATCAGACTTTTATTTATATTTTGTAATGCTCTAATTTTCCTTAAGCCTGAGGTCCAAAACCATATAACATTGTCTTAAAGGTCTATATTATGAGGGCTGTCCAGAAAGTAACCTTGTTCATGCATAGCATAGTTAATTATTATAAAAAATTTAATTTATTAACGAATAATATATTATATACAATTAACTTCCAACACAAATGAGTAGCTGCAATGTTTATAGTTTTATCCACTTAATAAGGCAATTTTCCTTCACTCATCAATTTAATACCAACTAGCAACCAAGCTATATTACATAGCCATGCTTTAACCTTTAGAAGTTTAAAGCTTTATGAACTGTTCTTTTTAAAACCACATAAAATATATTTACACCTTATTACATAAATGCCTTCTTATTCAGGGCTTCAACCCTTACAAGCTTTAAACTTTAAAACTTTCAATATAAAACAGTGAACACTGTCCTTTAACAATTTACTTCACTTGGCCAATATAGATCAGTATACTTGAATCTTTAGTATTAATTTCTCTTAAGCTTAAGTTAAAACTTGCAATCTAGGATTCTTTCCAAAACATTTACTCAAACATGAAATATAAAGCTCATTGGAGACTTTACTATTGTCAAAACTGATATGTTACATCCCTGATAATAATTATTATTCACTGTGTGTATTTTTTACTTTCTCTACTACGTTTAGTAAGTAGAGGAAGTATTGTATTTCACCCAAAAATTCGATACCGAGATTTCACTGGAAATATATGTTTTGAGACCCCCTGGATCCAAAAAAAGCATTTTTGGAAACATGTCCGTGTGTGTGTGTCTGTGAACAACATAACTCAGAAACAGTCAAATAAACACCAAACTTGGTATTTAGGTTCAGTACCTTCCAGAGATGTGACACAAAGGTTTTCAAGAAAATCCACCCACCCCAGATTACCCTTTACATGGAACATTTTTCGAAAATTTAAATTTTCTCAAAAATGGCTCTAAAGATTTTGATTAAAATATCACATGTTTAAGATATTTTCATGACAAATAAAATGTATATCTTGAATTTTCTGAGAATGTCTCCAAAAGCGTTCTTCATTCTGAACGACTTTTGCATAACTGGTAAACCATAAGAGATAGACAAAATTTTACTACACAAAAAATGTAGTTCGTGTTAAAATACACAATTTATATCATATACATTTCTTTTGTTGAGTGAACCATTTTCGAGATATTGCTTATTATTCCCTTAAATTTTTCAATAATTTTCTCAAATGGGAATTCGTTATTCATTTTTTTGTCTTGGATATGCAAAGAGTATTAATCTGTGGCAAACAGAATGGTGCAGCACATAGCAACCAGCTATTAAGAGATATGTCTGTGCTTATATTGCCCTTGCAAATACAAAACAAGGGGAACATAGTAGGCCTTAAGCGATGGTTAAATATTTTTAGAACTGGTCGCTATGTGTAAAATGTAATTCCCTTTGCATGTCAAAAGATCATTTCCGCAAATGTTTATCTCGATTAATATTAAATAGATAGAGAGTAAGAGTTTGTAAAGATAGTTTGTATAAGAGAAGAGAAAGTCATGTGAGTGTAACACATCAGATTTTTTGCTATTAGTTTTCTCTTATTTAAACAGAATTAGTTTTGATAGTCATAAGTAGATATATAAAATTCAAAGTTAGCATTTCCAGCTCTCGTTACCAGTTTGGTAATTTTTTTTTTCTTCTCATTTCCAAATAAATAAAGTATGAGCACATTTGAGTTACAACCACCATCCTCTTTTGCTTAAGGAAATTTATCTATAGTTGAAGATTTTCATATATAGGAATGTGGAACAGTTTGTTACAGTAGATGGCTTCAATACTGTTAGCCACTTTATGTGTTTAGTATTTAATAATTAGTTAATGAAATATCAAAGTAAATGCTTATAAAAGAGTTTTTAATAGGTCATAAAAGAAGATATATGAGTAGTGTTTAATCTGTTGTCAAAAGTACAGAGTTTCGTGTTTGTGAACAGTAAATTAGACAACATTAAAATGCAAACATTGCGATTTCAAAATGACATCAGAGTTAGTTCATACATGGATACATAAGTTTGCATTTCAGCCACACATTCGGTAGTAAATTCGGTAACTGGCCAATTGTTAAAACAACCATTTAGAAAGCTTTCTTTCACTGAAAAAGTAACATTATTAGTTATGAAGTTGATTATATAAATGTGCATAAATCTATAATAGTTTTATTTATTAATTATCCTTTTAATTTGGCATGAGGAGTTTTGGTGTTAATTAGCCAGTCTGTGTTGACTGTTATTCATATTTTCTTTTAAATCAGTTACATCCCCTTGCTAACAAGCCAGATGTTGCCACTGATAAAGATTATGAAAGTGTAATGATACTTAATAAAAGGAATATTCTCAGCAAATATAGTTTAACATTCTATATGGGATGTGTTGTTGATGTCTCCTAAACAAGCCCCACACTTGTAGTGTATGTATGGCCTTTCAGGTAGACTGGACTACCACTACCTCTTATATAACTGGCTCTAGGCTAAAGCATTGGTAATGCAGTAAGCTGTAGACTGTAAAATTACAGTTGTTGCCACTCAGACCAGCAACACTTGTGTTACTACTGCTTACTCTTGATAAGTGCATGTATCCTATTTATATTTCTTTCAAAACACAAATTCCTGCCCCTCTCAGACAATATTAGACTGTTGCATAATTTAGTTTTCTCTGAATAGAACACTTGCCATCTCATCCTCTCCAGGATAGAAACTTTGGTAGTGAGTCACTTGTATAGTACACAGATGGCTCAAAAATGGATGGGAGAACTGGTATAGGCGTTTATGGGCCCAACTTTGCCTTAGCAAAGGCTCTTGGTAATGAACTCGCTATATTTCAAGCTGAAGTACATGCTATAGAAACATGTACCCATGTAAATGTCAATAAAGGCATTCATGGTGTCAAAATCTATATTTTATCAGACAGTCAAACAGCATTAAAAGTCCTTACTGCTTACATATTGAGTCAAAGCTTGTTGAGGACTGTTCTGCAGATATTAAATCAGCTGGCAAAACACAATAAGATTACCTTAATGTGAGTGCTGGACACGAAGGAGTTGAGGGCAATGAAATTGCAGATCACCTATAAGCTAATACTCCATTCATTGGCCCAGAACCATTCTGTGGAGTACCAGATGGTTATATCAAAGGTAAAATAAAAGCCTGGGAACACTGGAAAATAACTAGCTATTGGGAACAAGTTCCAAAGCCAAATCATGCCAAGCTGTCCATTGAATTCTCTGTGAAAAGATCAAAAAAGATCCTCAAACTCAGCAAACAGAAGCTGAGGATAATAAATGGCCTCCTTACTGGACACTGCCCTCTTAAGTGTCATCTTTATAAGATGGGCATGGCTGAGGTGAATGCTTGCAGATTCTGTTTAGTAGAAAAAGAAACGGTAAGACATATACTTTGCAAATGTGAAGCAATTGCCCGAAAAAGAATAAGGCACCTGGAGTTTGCTTTTCCAACTCCAGAACAGATTGCCTTAGCATTACTCAAGAAAATTATAGGCTATATCGAAGGCATTAAATTAAAATGCAACTTATAGAGTAGGGCATTCACAATAGATCTATTGAAAGTCACAGTGTTGAGAAGCCGAAAGGGTTATACCATCCCCTATTAATTTAATCTAATCTCCACGATAGGCGGTAATATTTTCTCAGAATATAAAAGATTACCTGTCTTAACTATTCCTCAGAAAATTGCCATAACTTCAAATAATCTCAAAGTGAAAATCTTGTATGCTTCAAGCTTTCCTGGCATGTCAATAAATGAAAATAATTTAAATTTATCTTACAATGAAATCCATTCAGCTTGAGAAAAACCAGTTTAACCTCACTGAACTCCAAACTTAGTTGGAATTTTAAGAAAGCTAATTAGAAAGAGTATACAAATGAATTAAAAATCAAATTTGAAAAATCTCTAAAATAAATCACCATGCAGCAAAGAAACAAACAAAAGAATATACCAAGAGAGAAATAGCTGCATTACACATTTCGTTATAGATACAAAGAGAACAGCAATAGTCAAATGTTTAAGAACTAGATGCTATGGGTTGGCCTTAATATTCCACATTGCTTTCATGCAATCGTAAGAAACAACTGAATGTTGACAGGACTTTAAAAGAATGATTAAGTAATGAACAATTCGAACCATTAACAACAAATGTCTCAGGAATGGCTTATGACAAAAAAAAATTATTTGAAATAAATTGTGTTTTAAAGAGATCTACATTTTTTCTGTAGTAGGTTTCCATCTATTGCTTAATGTTTACCAGTTATACAAGGTTATAAAAATTCCTTCCGAATGAAAAAGACTTCAAAGGCTATTCCCAGAAAATTCAAGATACACATTTTATTTGTCATGCAAATATCTTTAATATATGGTATTTTAATCAAAATCGTTAGTCATTTTTGAGAAAATCAAAATCTTTGAAAAATGTTCCGTGTAAAGGGTAGTAAGGAGTGAAGGAATTTTCTTGAAAATCTTCGTCTTGCATCCTTGAGATATACTGAACTTAAATACTAAGATTGGTATTTATCTGACTTTTCGTTTTTGAGTTTTGCTGTTCACAGACACACACACACACACACACACACACACACACACACACATTTTTCTGAAAAACCCTTCTTGTTTTAATTCAGGGGACCTCAAAGCATGTATTTCCGTTGAAATCTTGGTACTGAATTTTTGGGTGGAATGCAACACCTTCTCTACCCTATGTACGTGGTAGAGAAAGTAATATAGACACCAGGCCAAAAGCAAAAGATATGTAAGAACAGATTTGAAGTAAACTGAGTGCCCAATTCAAACAATAAATGAATGCTAAAGGAAAACATATTAAAACTTTCTATAAAAATTGGAGAAAGAGATAAGATAGTAATACAAAAAATTAATGGATGGCAATGGTTTCAGCAAATACAGTGCTTTTCTTTCACATTGTGGCCACTACGCGGCAGCTTGTGCGCCAGCCACTACAGCTTGGACTCCTGCCGAAACAGTATATGACAATGTGACATGGTTGTAGGGATATTATAACTGTTACAATACAACGACAATAGGCACATACCTTATCATAAGATATGTAATGTCGTTCTCTATCCACACGTTTCTGACATATTCTCAGAAAATATTCATTCACACTGGAAATTTCAACATCCGAAATTGAGGGAATTTCTCGCTTTTCGCAAGATATCGTGATTCGAAATTTGAATTCACATATGCCACTTTGGCACGCACCTCGACTCTGGCTATAGGCTACATATCTACTAACACGGTAGATGTCCATTTTGGACAAAATTTCGTACCTATACGTAAAAGATCCATGGATATTTTCAGTGAGGGTTCAATGAATCGGATATTTTAAGTAATACTTCGATCTGTTATTTATAGTGAACATTTTAACATATTTTAAACACTTTTCTTAATAAAAGAAAACCTAACCTAAGCTAACCTTCCGTGAATTCAGAAACCTAAGCTTATGTTTTTTAAAAACTTGCCTATCACAGTGCCTCTGGAGCAATGCGTGTATATGAAAAATGTTTAAAATGTCTTTAAAAAAAAGTGTTAACATGTTTAGTGTGTTAAAACGTTCACTGTGAATAACAGATCGAAAGATCATTCAAAAGATCCGATTCAATGAAAAGATTCACAGATCCTTTACATATACGGAATAATAGTGAATATTTTTGTATCGTTTACAATAGAACCATCTTTATTACAGGATAAGGCAGTAGCGGCTATTCAGGTGATATGAGTGAAGTACAACTTCGCCTGTTTTCTAACATCAGAAACTGTTTCTTTTTTTACAATTTAATACTATCTTGCTGTTAACACTTCAACTCCCTTAGCGGACAGAGTTGGCAGAACATGTTTGATATTTTAACATGTTATAACAAGCGTCGATAATTTCAAATTTGGTGTCAGTATGATTTGAAAGTTATTTAGAAGTATAGCTTTTCTTGTGCTGTGAAAGCGAAATATTTATCCATTTAGGGACACAGTGGTAATATTACAAGAGGCACCGGTTAGCAGGTGGAGAGTCCTAGACAAGAAAGACCTTTTAAATTGGGAAGACCAATGGATTTAATAGAACTAAATGTTAGAAGGGAAATGAAAAAAATTACGGGAAAGTTTACAACCTTCATTTTAAGCACTCGTGGTTTCAACAATATCCAGGTTATGCAGTAGTGTGGCATTACAAAAGTTGTTCTGTTGACCATGCCTTTTAAGCCGGGATTACGATGAAAACTTGACATGACAACTTAACGCGATGTGATGTGAAGTCTAACACATATCTAGTATTAAATGAAGCTATTTATGGCCGATTTAACTAACTTAACTCACGCGATGTAGGTAACTTAAGAGTTTGGCAATGTCAAACTTTTCCTTCCCGTTATGGTAAGTTTAACATCACTGGTAATTAGAACCAATTAGCAAGAAGCAGTAGCATGAAGTAATAAAACCAACTAATTGGTAGTTATTCTCCTTACGTTAGATGCATCCTAATTAGACCTTTATGTCATAACTTCACGTTACATCCCGATGCATTGTCACGTTTAGGTATATCCCGGCATTATTCAGTAATAGTTTGGTATCTGGAAAACACAAGGTTTTGTGATTTCCAAAATGTAACGCGTACTTTTAATAAGCATAAAGATTCTGGGGAGCATTTACATGTTAATTGCATTGAACACTTCCGAAAACCCGTAGTACAGTCACAGATGCTATAGGGGGAAATGGAAGACTGCCCGTCTTCTGATTTAGCAAATGCATTTCTTTAAATCGACAAATCTTCAGGCTAGTCGTTAGGGCTGTGCTGAACTTAAGGGTTCAAGAACTTCCCTTTTAGAGACCATAACGAGAGAGTTTCATCTGTAAACCGTGGGAATTTTAAGGAACGCTTGAAACTGTGTGTGAAATCTCAGTGTTCTGTTATTGTTAGACATATAAGTAACGGTAAAGTCACTGAAAGATTTCTAGGATTTTAAGACGTAAGCAAGGACAGGTCAGCAGAAAACATTTAACTTGTTGGATAACATACTGAAAGATTTCAAATGCGAACACAAATTAATTGCACAATACTATGCTGGTGTTGTGATGTTAGGGCATTTAAATGACCTACAAAAAAGAATTAACGATAAGGCTCCTCGGGCTCACATTTGTGTTTGACCATCTAAATTTAGTTCTATAACAGAGTTGTGGAAAATATCACAGTGCCGAATGTTTTTCGCGAGTATTAATGGTATTCCATCATTTTTTCATTCTGCAAAAAGAACGCACGCCGTTAAAACTATTTCGCGCAGAATATTACTGTTGCTGATACTCGTTCGTCCTCCAGCTCTAGGCTTCTTCGATTATAATTGATGAGTGGGACAATTTAAAAACTGTATTTGAACTGCTAATGAATGATGAAACGTGTGAAAAAAAATACCATTAGGTCACGTAAAGGATTTCTGAACGACTTCAATGACTTTGAATTTACCCTTTTAAGTGCTTGTATTCAATGAAATTTTTTGTCTCACTGGCCTTCACTTTGAATATTTTTCACATTCTTTCTGCAATATTTTGCATAAAATATCTGTAGACATTACCTACTGTGCCACAAAGATAGCAAGCATATGTGCTCTCTTAAACAACAAAAGAAATGAACTTTTTTTTTTTGAACTCGAGGTAAATAAACGACTGACAACAACTCACAGAAGAGGAAACAGTTCCTTGACGGATTGCTCAGACCTATCGCCTGCTCTATCATCAAACAATAGACAATATTCTAATGGAAATGGACTTGAGATTCAAAGATTGCAAGAAATCACAATTGCCAAATCTTAGAGACTCGACAAAATTTATGTCGTCCTCCGTGCTACCATGCTAGCCTCTAGTTCCCAAGGTCGCGGGTTGAAACCCGGAGGAAGGCGATGGATTCTTTTCGAGCGTAAAAATCTTTAGCACGGCTTCCCGTGGTCCCGTGTCGTAGATTTACGGTACGTAAAAGAACCTCAACCCTGATAAAGAGGCCTCTGAACAAAATGTCTAGTCTTTCAGTCAATATAGAACGGGACGCCAAGAACTATAGAAGTTGAAGAGCCTCCATAAATAATTTATTTAACAAAATTCAAAAGCTTCAACAAAGAGTTGCCTGCAAATTTTCTAGTAAATTTAGAACAACGCTATCCACAGATTTTCAACAATATATCTGGATAACAAAATGAATTATCATTTTCTATGCCGATGACGGTATTAGAAGCAAGAATTCAGAACGGATTTTTACACTACCTTTATGTAAACAGCGATTTTTTTAAAGAAAGTTAGCTATAAATTATTTAGTTTGATGTTGACTATACCTTCAACAAGTGTATCTGTGGAACCAGTTTCTGTTGTTTGAAAAGGACTGAAAACTTCGCGCACTACAATGTCGCAGTGTCGGTTTCTTCATTCACCAACATTTCAATACAAAGAGTTGTCCAAACTCACGGAGAGCAAACCGTTTTACGAGGACATTGTTGATAAATATGCCAGCCTGAAGGGCGAGTTTAGATATTTTCATTAAAGTATTTTAAATTGTAATACTTAATATTCCTTTGTACAAGTAGTAATTTTTGTTGTGCAATATGCCACACTTCACCGCTTTTTGTTTTAACCACTGGCCGCCACTAGGCTAAGGGACCGGACAAGTTAGCAACCAGTGTATCTGCAACCTTACTATAGAGTTCCGTAAACACATTAGTTGATGTAAACAAAGACACCAATGCGCTGCCTTATTTACTACTGTAAACTGGACAGTCTACTGATGGTGAAAAATGAAGTAGGAGGCATATATGGAATGAGTGACAAGTAGGTATATTGCAGTGGCGTAGCTTGATACTGTGTTCTGAGTATACTAAGATTTTAAAAATTGAATTGATAATTTTTTAAATGATGCACAAATTCCCATACATTAGTGTTTCATAAAATAGTGTGAATTCTCTATTACGATTCGATTGTTATTATTATTTGTTGTTGTTTAGTAGTCATTAGCTTCGCTACTACTTGCCGAAATTGAGTGAACATACATTTTAAACTAAACTATATTATAAAAATATAGCGTTAGGTGTAACTTTAGGTACAAAATGCTGACAAACCATTGTATGATTGTAAATCATGAAAGCAATGTAGGTAGGTACTCAGATTTTCTTTCAATGTTAAAAATGTTTGATATTCCTTCAACACTGCATTCGTTTCCCCGCCAAAAAGCAAACATACGAAGCAACACCTGTTTTATGAATGTAACTGCCAGTTAATAAATTAAATTGACTGTACCAGAATGTTAAAATGCCCACTTTTAATTCTTTTCCTGGAAGACGATGCCAAGGTTAGGAATAGGTCTTTTGCCTTTAAGTTCACGTTTTTTCTCATAAGATAGAGACCAAAACTGAGCTTTTAATAAGTAATCCATTTAATCGATGGAATTGTTCATATTTCTAAAATCATAAATAAAACACGCACAATGAAAACAATACACAGGTTTACGTAAAAATAACTTTACTGCACTACACGGCTGCACGTAGATAATACTGGTTCATCAATAACTGAGGAATTACATGTTTATGTTACACTGCTTGCCCTACTCTTGTCTCCAACCCCTATTGTCCTGTATCCGGCTGGAGAGAGCAGGTACACAGAGACTAAACATCTCATTAAACGTGTTAAGTCTCTGCTGCTGCCTTTGTGCCCTTAATGCACAACAAAATATAGGCATGTCTTCCTACGAGAGGTCGAAATTTAGCGGGAAAAGCTATATAAGTCCACTCTTGATGAGATTTGCACTCGCTCAGCCATCCTAGTCTCTACTCGACTTTGCTGCAGCATCATGAGATTTCGAAGCTGCAGTGCTACAATCTGACACTTAGTAGTAGAGTTTGGGGCGTTGGGATAAGCAGCGGTGAAGGTGACTGTATTAATTAGTTTTTCATCACTTGTTTAAGACTGTCTTTATTTATATGTTTAAAAATTTATTTACTTTCTTGGCAATTTATTTAGGGAGACTCAGTCTCAAAGTCTACCTTTACGCTATGCCACTGGTGTATTGTACCTTTAGTCATGAAGTGGGTTGCATGCGGCCTCACAGGTAAACAACATACCAATGCGCCACCTCACTCCATCATACTCGATGCACAGTAAACTTCACTCTTAAGTTGTCCCAGATCCTTAGCCTATATTATCACTGATCTTGTCGGCGATAATATAGAAACAGTACAAACACTTCATGACCGCTGTATTTGCACATTCATCTTCACCACACACAATGAGCAACACGAAGCATTGTTTCGAGGACATTTCGAAAAGTTCGCCCCCTGCTTTTCAGTAATGTATCCACACATGTGCCGGGCTTATATCAACAGATTATATTTAAAGATTGATGAAACCCGACAACAGAATGTAATTTCATTATAAAACCCCTGTCATTTAGTTTTTGTGTTGCTTTGCTAATATGTTATTCCTGAACAGTTCTTCCAGTCTCCTGATTACGGTTTTACTAGTGGCTAATCACAGCTTTAGCTGAAAATTAAAGACTAGGAATTGTTGAAAGCAGAAAAGCATTTATCAAGAATGTTCATAGGTATAATTAATTGCACATAACTTAAAATACCTACAATATTTTGAGTAAATTTCCAATCTTCAATAGAGTTTACATTTTGGATAGTGTTGCAGCCTAAGGGTCTTGCATCTCACAATGTTTTGTACCATCATTCGTATTCTGGATCTTGTTAAAGAATCCCTTAGCACTATACCACGCCGCCATGGACATTCTCTTAAGCGATGGTTCATTATTAAACACAGAACATATAGTAGGTACACAAATGAAAGCTGCTAGCTTTAGTTGCAAATAATGCCAATTTGTATTGCCGCCATAAGCGAACATTATTCTCCGCTACATTGAACTTCCTTCCTGCCTTTAGTTATTCTTTCAGCATAAAGAATCACTCTGCACTTGAAAGTAGCGTCATTAGATGTTCTGTTTGCCCTCCATTTCCTGAGTGCTTACTAATTCTAATGCCCCTTACGATTATAGAACAAACACATCGTGGCTTACCCCAAGATACAGTCCTAAGCACAACTTTGTTTAATGCTTATGTAAATGAGGTACCTGGAATACTGGAGACAGCAAAAGTGAAGACAGCATTGTTTGCCGATGACATCATTATCTGGTCATCAGATAAGCACAAACATTATAAAAACCTGCAAAAGAATCTAGATGCTAGCCTAGCAGAACTTCATATATGGAACAATAACAATTTAATGTGTATCAACACTGAGAAGACAGACAATCTTTTCATTGGGATCAAAAGAGAGAAAAATATATCTTAAACTACAATGGAACCCCCTCTTACTCAGACCAATTCCAACACATATCTGGGAGTTACCTTAGATTGTAAACTATCATGAAAATACCACATAGAAAGAGTGCCTCAAAAGACCAAGAAGAGACTCAGCATCCTTAAAAGATTAACTGGTACCAAGTGGGGCAGTTCCAGAAAATTATCTAAAGTCAATAACATTAGAAACTATCTACACACTGTACCCTTCAGAAGAATGGCTTCATGTATATACAGACGGTTCACTCACAGACACCAAGACAGGTGCTGGAGCAGATGGAAAAGTCCCCTGTTTTCCTTTTACCAGCACACAGGAAAGGGTACAACAAATTTTGATGGTGAAATAGATGCCATAAAAGTCTCTCTCCAAAATCTACTAGCAAGGAAAGACATACTCCAGAAAATAGTGATCTTCTCCGACTCCAGAGTAGCCATACAAGCAGTTTGTTGGCCAGGATCCTTTGATACAAAAGAATGCCACAATATTATTTCACAACTCCTCAATTCAGTATACTTGTTTACACTCCAGTGGATACCCTCCCACTGTGGAACCCCTGGCAATGAAGCAGCAGATTTCCTAGCGAAGAAAGGATCTTTTATAAAACAATTACCAGCCTCTAAACCCAAAATAGCAGTCACATAATTCAGGCTAATAAGAGGACATGACTGCCTAGCCAAACACCTGCATCGGAATAATATCTTTGCATCTCCTAAATGCATCTCATGCAACAATACAGAGGATATGGATGAACACCACCTGAAAAATTGCATTGCGTTGCAAGCGAAGATTGCAGAACAGCAAAGTACTGGAGAGCAAGACTGCTAATGACTTTGGAGTAAAATGCAGCACATTAAAAAACAATTATAGACCAATGATAAATGTAAAGAATAAGAGTGTACTGTGACATAAGAGAGGTGTTAGAATTTAATATTTTTGTGACATTGTAGAGGCTGAGCAGCTTCGATTGGTATGCTGCATTTAGTCCAGATTTTCAAGATTAAAAAAGAAAGCACGTAAAAGTACTATAACAAAAGGATGAGAACAAAATAATTTAGTTTTAAGCTTGTGGCACCGTCTTCTTTTTAGCGAATAAATATTTAGTGACATGGTCAACAATGCTGTGATCAATGTATCAGTGGTAAATAAACACTTTCTATTGTTTGATTGCAACAAATGTAGGTGATTGTTGTAAAATTGGCACATATTTTGCAATAGCACTACGAACAGAGCAAAATAATTTAGTTTTGAGCATCTATTCGTTCAGAGTCGGTGAGTGAATTTATCATAACAGTGGACAATAATGTCTCAAAAGTAACTCGAAAAGAAAACAGGTGAGCTGAATCAAACTTGCTTTACATATACTAGTAAATAACTTATATAAGAATTAATCTTTCAAATGATGAGAAAACTTACAAGATTTCACTGCTCAATATTTAAATTGTTTCCTTCGAAAGAATGATTCATGGAGGACTTATATGATGATTGAAAATCTAGAAAGCTAAAATGCTATATTATTGAGAGCAGTAGTGGTTCACAAAATCGTTGGATGTTCACAAAATGTTAGTCAGACAGCCCTGAAAATGCGAAATAGCATTTGTTGCATAATCGTTATTATGAACAAGTTGATATAACTGCAGCCATTCCAGCAACTAATAATAATAATAATAATAATAATAATAATAATAATAATAATAATAATAATAATAATAATAATAATAATAATAATAATAATGTGCAGATTGTCTGACGAAAGAAAGGTTGTTTTGTGGATGTTTATTGTTGTTTACATAATTAAGTACACCATGTTGGGGCACAAAGTAATGTGTAAATTAAATTGTAGTTGAGATTATGGATAGCATGGAGAAACCAGGAGAAGTCTCCAAGCTAATGTACATTACCTACTTCTTGATTATTGTAGTAATAGTGGAAACAGTATGGGGAAAACTTTGCACGCTATGCACATCTTCAAGTGTGCTTGACCTATATGTACTTGGCCCCATAAGGGAATTATATCATATCTGTTGCTCACGCCCAGAATCTTCTTAAAGCATGCATTTGTCAAGAGATGCTAGGGACCCTGTTGCCATATGTTTCGAGTTTAAATCTACTGCACTACTCCTTCAAATACCATAGATTTTAAATTACCACATATACATTAAGTTAAATAGCATTCAAAGAACAACTACCCAATAAATCTGCAAGGTATCATAATTTATGGTGTTCATGTGCTCTTATGCAGCAGCTGCCACTAATAGTATGTTTCAAAATGTGTTAGACTTTCCCTAAAGGAATCCTGTATTCACCTCTGGACACAATCTTGCTTAAAATAAGCACCCCACTTTACTCTAGGAACAGATGTGAAAAACTCTTCATATCCCATACTTATGTGGACAGCGACAGCATATGAAACAGTCAGCAAAGACAGTAGACAGATTGTACTGTCATAACAGGGTTCTATACCCACTCTGTCCAACTTGTACACAACAGGATTGCATCCACTGCATAAATACTGCAATATGGAAGTGGCTTTTAGACAAATTCAATTATTGGAGTGGTGATACTTAATAGCAAATATCAGTAAGCTTGTTATGCCTAAATATTGTACCGAGGGACAAAGCACTCTTTTATGGTTACCTATGGACAGCTTCATCTGGGTTCAGTAGACAGACAGTTCCACTGCTTGGGACCTAGAAACCTTCATTGGATATCTCCATGATGCACCATAAACCTCTGACACAGAAGAAACATATGAAACCATATAGACCATGCATTCCATTTCTATATGCAAGGACGAAATTTGTGCATATAAGCACCTACTTACCTGAGTTTTTGTAATGTATGATACATTCTTTAATTGATCACATATTTAACAGTTATGTATGAATGCAACAGTTAATTATTAAAAAAATCTTGAGGTATTGCATTCATATGACTTTCTCTACTTACTCTTTAACAAACTATAATTACAAAATCTTATTCTTCTATCTAATGCTTGTTACATTTCATTGTAGGTATAAGAAGAATAGATTAAACTAACACGGTAGTCAAATCTTTTCAAATTTGGTCGCTATGTGATAAGCTTTGAAATTCTGATTTGTAGTAGGGAAAAGTATAAAGTATTTGAAAATTCAAACATTGGGCAAAGATCTCAGAAATGGTTAACAACACAAGAAATTTTATTTGATATAAATAATTGTGTGGTTTAACGAGATCCATACTTTTTATGTAGTAAGATTTTGTCTATGTCTTAAAGCTTACCAATTATACAAAAGTTATTCAGGATGTTTCCAGAAAATTCAAAATATATATTTTATTTGTCATGCAAATGTCTAAAACATGTGATATTTTAATCACAATCATTTCAACCATTTTCAAAAATAAAAATTCTTCCATGTATGGGTAGTTTGGGGTGGGGTGATTTTCTTGGAAATCTTCATCCATCCTTTAAGTTTGGCATTTAACCAGCTTTTCATTTTTGAGTTATGCTCTCTCTCTCACACGCACAGCCCCCCCCCCCCCCAAGGCTTGGGATCTGACAGTCATCATCAGAAGAGAAATTGCACAAAAATTAAAATTCAGGTTGCAAAGCAGACCGTTAATCAGGCAGAATAAGTTGCGATACTAAACGAATTGTAACAAATACATAAAATAGCAGACATAGAGCAAAAAATGGTTTCTACCTGCACAGAGAGTAAAATAATGATAGACTCTCTTAAGAACCAACAAAATCACAGTTTTCTCATAGAGCAAATCAGGAATCAAATCAAAATACTAGAATTTGGCAACTGGAAAATATATGTGGCATGGATAAAAGGACATGCTGAATTGGTAGACAGACTGGCGAAAGAAGCCATCGGAACAGGAGTTGAATTAGCATACCAAAAAGTACATGGGAGTTATGAGAAAAGAAAGCAGAGACCTGCATCTTCCGATTGACAAAAAGAATGGGAGACATCGCAGAAAGAAAAGGAAACTAGAGATTACTTTGAGAATGTTAAAACAAGACTTAAAAGGGATATATCAATTTTGCCAAACCTTCATTACCATAGTAACTGGACACAGGAAACTGAGAAGCTACTACAAGCAATTCAGAATAACAGAAGACAAAACATGCCGATGCAACCAAGGTGAACAAACAACAGACCACATACTACTTACACAGTAAGAACTTTGACAAAGAAAGGACAAATCTGACAAGTAGGGTAGCAAATACAGGAAGAACTTGGCCACTGCCAAAGCATGAACTAGTGGAAAATTTTCTCAAAGGCTTTTGCCAATTTGTAAATGGTATAATCCTATACAATGCATAAAGTGTTTAGTTTCCTACAGAAACCTTAGTACCTAGTTGAATCTGTCATTGATATATAATGTTGTAACATGTGTAATTTTAGCATAATATAGTATTCTATACAGAATGGGACATGCTGTTTAATAATTTTAAAAAAAAAAACGCACACACACAGACATGCCTTTTTTATATTCAGTCTCAAAATATGTATTTTCGGTGAAATCTTTGCATTAAATTTTTGGGTGAAATACAATATTACTTCTACTTACTATAGGTAAGTAGTAGAGAAAGTATATATATGAAAAACAGCCAACAAACTCCTAATTTATTTTATCTGGAATTTATTTTAAGAATGATCAGTTAATTTTGGCCCAAGAATATGAAGACGTAGAATGTCTAACAAGGAAATTGATTCAAGAATACAATAAATAGGGCCTAAAAGTAAATATGGATAAATTCAAATATATGGCCATTGCATATGTTCATTAAGATTTGATATTGAAAGACGAAATGGGGATAATTAAACACACAGGGGAATATAAATACCTGGGAGTAAAGTTTACACTAGATGGGAAGCAAGAAAAAGAAATAAGATCAAAGATAAACTAAAGAAAATATGATATGATATCTTTATTGAGTGTTGAGCTAATACAATACATTTGGGCATGATCAGTGTCGAGCCCTGGCTCCTATTGCCAATCATACCCAAGCTTCCACATTTACAACATGTGTTTTGAGTTAGCTTCATATCGCTAACAGTTTCTCATTTAACGTCACTATACCGCTTAGTGTTCTTCTCCCATTCCCATCTCCTTCCCTTACTTCCTCCGATCGTCTTTAAATCTCCACTACCAGCGGGAAATTGCTACTATCTCATGCAATTTAATACCTTTAAGAATACTTATTGTGTCCCCGTGCTGATCGACTATAACAACACTTCCTCGTTCATATTAAGAAATGTAACTCTCCCTCCTAGCCCTCTCCATGTTTACCGTTCTTTATATCTAAATCATTCACTTCACGATTTCATATAAATCTATCACTCGCTTATCAATACACTTATCTTTACTTTGTCTAATTTGTTCGCTTCTAGATCATGTTTCATTTCCACAACCTATTCATTCTATAATCACTCTTCCTCCCTATTCTAATATTAACTCCCCCATTATTATTGCTTCCTTATTCCCATACTTCTCTCAGAGCCTACTCTATTTCTATACGTATGGCATACTTTCCTACTCCATAAATCTATTCCTGTTGGCTCCCTTGACGGTCCCGCTTTGTTTCTGTCTAGAATCCGTAAACTCCCATTGGGTGTCAACACAATGCTTTCTTCCTCCAACATTTCGCCACTCTGAAACCACGTCTCTGCCCTGCCCACGACATATCATGTCGAGAAAATATGCTATATCTACTTTGAATGGTATATTATGGAATAAACAGGTCTCAAAAGAAACTAAAACTAAGTTTTAAAACAATAGAAGTATTATAATCTATGCGCTGACATGTGGACTCTGAACTATAAGTTAAAAACAAAATCATTGACAGCAGAAATGGATTATTGGAGAGATCTGTCAGGATATCTAAGAGAGAAAAAATTAGAAATGAGATTATAAAACAAAATATGAATGTTCAAAATTCATTCAAGAGAAACAATTAGATTAGTATGGGCATGCTAAAAGAATGGAAAATGGAAGATTACCAAAAAGAATAATGGAGTGGACACCACCAGGAAGGAGGAGAAAAGGAAGACGCATAGCACGTGGATTCAAGGAATTAGAGGGGCAATGATGGACTGAGAAACTGAGGAAGATTTATGGTCCAACAGGCAAGAGTGGAGAAAACTGATAAGAGGAAGTTAAAAACTGTAGTCTTGGGTGCCGGAAAACTGTTTCTGCATTGTAAAACCAGAAATAAATAAATATATACTGCTGCAGGATATCTTTTAACACATGAATAAAAACTCCAAGATAGTTGTACAAATGTATGTACTTTAGTAAATGCCTATACTATGTTTACATTTCTAAAAGAAGTTAAAATCAATTTATTTATGTCAAAACACTGACTTGCAGTTATTCATAGCCTTAACTCTGAAGTATACACTGATGATGCATTCATTCATACTTTTACAGTACTTTCCAGGAACATTAATACATTTATAAACATTTATATACATAATAAATTAACACAACATTTGGTGTGCATTTACTCATAATAATAAAATATCTCACAATGGCAGAACGTGTAACAGCCAAGAATGCAGCCTCCAAAGTACTGGCTCTGAAACTGCTTCTCTAAAGAAATATATTTAATAACCTTATATTTGTCTTGAACATTATTCATCAGCTGGGAAGACACTTTTAATCACTAGTTCATAATAACAAAATCACATTTTCTTCCTATTAAACATGTAAGTAGAAATTTGAGTAAATAAATATGTGTATGCTTTATTATAATTTGAATAGTCTATACTTTCACAAGCTTCATCCTTGCAACATTCAAAATTGTAGGACATGTATGATGAATAAGAAAAGAAGCCACATTAAATAATTTGTGGAAATATTTTTATAATGGCCTTCACTTGCACAGATTTCCAGCTTGCGGCCATGATTTTATGCACCTTTATGTATGCAGAATAGTTTAGATATAATTAACTATTTTAAGCATACATTAAAAGAATGTGTGGCACAAAATGTTTAGATTTACTTTCACATTGTCTTTGATGCTATTTCATAATCATATATTTACTGTACTTATGATTATGATAACTTTTCATTTGAAATTCAACAAGAAAAAAATTTAAAACTGCTTTCCTAAAAGAGAAGTAATGAAATAAGTATACCTTGTGAAATAAGTGTCGATTATACATATATATGTCTCTAGTGTTGAGAAGAAGATTTCATTATTTATTGCTTCTTAAAGCTAAATTCAAATGCAACGATAAAACAGATATACATTATGGGTAGAAAATTATTTAAAATAAAACCCTATATTTTCTTTTATTTAAAATTGCTTATTATGCTGGATTTTTAACTATATACCATTTTTTTAATGCATTATTATTATTATACTTCTCATCAATAGATAAAGTTAACCTAGTTTGCATCATCTGCATTTCAAAAATTATTTTACTCTCCTCTTAAATAGTAACTATCTGATAAAAATACCTTTGAAAGCAAAGATATTTTAATTCAGTTAACCTCTAGTAGTTTAAAATTCTTTAAAAATATTAATAGAAGTATATAGTTGCATATTTCTTTAAGACAGAAATACGAATGTTATTGTTCTTGCTGCGCAAATTTTACTGTAGCAAAAAGCAAACAAGCTAATTCCATTTTTTTTAAATAAGTCACACTTTTTGTCATTTTCATTGAAATTTACAAAGCATACATATAACTTACTATTTTTACTTAGATGGCATCAATACCATTTCCCACTGCCTTGAATTCTTATCTTTTGCGAAAACACAGTGAAGGTTTTTGAAATTTACATGCACAAATTGAATTTTTAATTACTCTAGCTTCACTTTCTGCTGCAGGAAGTTTGGGCTATGCTTGATAATCTTTTACTCAAATCAACAATATGTTTGGACCAACAATAGTAACCTGTTTTGTCCAGTTGGTATACCCAGGTTGCAAAATGGGAGACCAGAGCAGTTGCTTCTGTTTACAGAGATTGTCCCTTAATATCTTTTAGCTTGCATCAATATGAACACAAATAAAATTAAAATTAAGCTTAATAATAGACAACTATAAGTTTAGAGAAGTAAATCAATTAATTTAGACTGTCCTTCCGATGCTCCACCCACTTTTTCCATAATGTTTAGTTCCTCTTCCCACTGCATGCACTCATATCATAGTACTAAGTGCAATGCAAATGTTTACTTAAAACTTAAACAAATTTTTAAAAGAAACGTTAATCGTAAAAAACTGAACACAATCATGTAGAAATGGATACTAATTAAGCAAAATGAAACTGACTGATCAGCAGTGAAATGCAGAAAGGTGAAACCTTCATCTAGCAGTGCTGTGAAGTTAATTGGGAGTTAGACCTGGATACCACAGGTGGTGTTTACTACACCCAACAGGGAACTGAAATTGCAGTAACGCGAACGTGCATTGATAAAGTTTTGTGTTCTTCTAGACAAAACTCATACAGAAACCTTAGAAATGAGCAGCAAGCATATAAAGACTATGCTTTATGCAGAACACAAGTCTTTGAGTGGCACAAAAGTTTCAAAGAGAGTTATGAACCTTCAAGATTCTCCGTGCCCTGAAAGATCCATAACAGCAAAAACAGAAGTCAACATCAACACAATTGACTCAATTGTGCAAGAAGATCGTCGCATAACAATTGCAAAGGTTGCAGAGGTAATGAATTTGTCTTTTGGAACCATAGAAGATGCAATTTGCAATACTCTTGGCTATCAAAGAGTTGCAGCGAAATGGATAACGCATGTGCTGAAGGACGAAGGGAAGGCTCACCGCATCATGACGTGTCAACAATGGCTCAGAAAGTTATGACAGGAGCCAGATTTTCTGAATAGGATCATCACTTGTGATGAGAATTGGTTTCATCAATACGATCCCTTAACAAAACAGGAGAATTCACAGTGGAAACATCCATCGAGCTCTAGGCTAAGAAAGCAAAAGCTCAGAAAAGTGCAGGAAAGGTCATGCACCTCATATTCTTCGACAAACAGGACATTCTGTATGACCATGTTGTAACTAATCAACACACAGTAACAGCTGCTTGCTATTGTGATGTGCTAAAGGGGCCACTGAAGAAAAAAATTGTCAAAAACCAACCAGATCTTGCCAGGACAGGACGGATCTTGCAGCATGACAATGTGCCGACTTGTCAAGTGCATGCAACTCAAGATGTCATCGAATTGGGCATTGAGATCATGCCTCATCCACCGTATTCTCTAATCTCGCACCTTGCGATTTTCACCTCTTCCCTAAAGTGAAAAAGGAGCTTTGTGGACGCCATTTTCAAAATGATAAGGAGTTGAACAACATTGTCATGGGTATACTGAACAGACTGTCAAAAAAGGGGTTCAATGAGTGTTGTGAACTATGGGTAACTCATTGGAATCGTTGTATTTCAGCAGAGGGAGAATACTTCGAAAGTTTGTAGGTAAACTTGAATGAAATAAAGACATTATGTGTTAATTACAAAATTAGTCTGCTTATTTACTGATACACCCTTGTATGAACATTGCGCAAGAAGAACTTATGCATGTGAATGGAAATTTCATCCAAAGATGCCAGAAATGTCTACACACAGATGAACACCACAACTTATAACAAGGTTAGTACTCATTATATTGCACATTACTATCACTCATAAGTAATGCGGGAGTTAGGAATCAAAAACCCCAGTGTGCAAAGCATGCATATGCACAATCCATGGTCTCACCATAAAACAACTGCACTGTATTAAACATTTTCCAGGGATCATATGAAAGTCCCCTAATGCTTATTACAATTAGGATCACAGGGTTTTCCTATTTATTCTCAGCTCTAGGAATAACCAGTGAAATTAATAGCTCACCAATGACTTACTTAATGTTAATATAAAACAATTTAAATGTTAACCTTTCATGGTCAGGATGCAGGCATAAACCCAAGCATTTGGAGTTGAGGTAAACTTAATTATCAACTGAGTATTTATGACTGGATCTATCTAATGCTTTGCTCAATCATAATCAGATGTCAGCAGTATGCAAAGATGCCATTTGTAGCCAATTAAAGCATGTTTAAGGGGGATTCCCGGCCATAGATCTATGAGCCTGTACTCATGTATATGATAATAGTTCCATCTTTTTATAGCGTTTGCATGATATGCAAAGATGGTGAAATAATCTCAATGTTCAATGAATTCATGATGATTCTTCATACTTCAAGTTATTTGACTTAGAAGAAAATAGAGATATAGAAGCCGCTCCGCAGCAAACTGGGTGGAACAACAGGTCAAGTGACGAGTGCCTGGATTCGCAGGTATTATAATGCTATTACCAATACCGGCACTTTAATTGACAAGCCCATTTCTATCCAGATAAGCATTTCAAACTTTATCACACAAAGAAAACCCACTTAAGAGTGAACCTGTGACTATGTAAAGGCTGGTTCACAATAGCCCAAGAAAGGTAACCAACAAGAATGGGAAGAAAAGCAGCATACAAGATTTTGGTTCACAATAGCCCAGTAACAAGAACGGAATGCATATCAATGATAATAACAAAACAAAGTGGAAAGTCAATTTTGCACATTGAGATTTCATTTATTTTTAACTGACCAATGATATTTTTTTCATGTACTTCCAATTCAGCCAACATAATGCGGGTTATCCAATGAGAGAGTAAACATTATCTAAATGCAAATCCATTAGATTTCCGATTCCTCTAATCACACAAAGCTTTCATTCCTTTATTTAATGAGGTACATTAAATTTGTTTATTATTCTTTTTTAATTTCTACCGGTTTTTGCTATTGTTTTTGAGGCAATAGCCAGTTTTGAGATGCCTATAAACAAACTACAGATGACCCTTAGAAGAACCAACGCTTAATGGATCTGCAGGTGTCAGGAACTGAGGTTAGGACGCACATATGCTAGAATTTCTTGAGTTTCACGTTTCCAGCTTGCAACTACAGACAGCACTAGTATCTGTTTTATGTTACGGCCACCTAGAATAAGTTCTACAGTAAAGAGTCTAATATGCACAATATAGATCTAATATGCCATGCTCAGGAATGAGAATGGGATTAAATTAAATTGAGTTTTTTATTTATGGGCGCTCTTTAACTGCTGTGGTCCTTAGCATACCATTCTATTTTGGGTGTGAAAGACTGGTAATTTTGCTCAGATGCCTCTTTGGAGTTCTTTTTTGTGCCATAAATCTATGACATGGGATCACTGGCTTTACTTCCCTTCTGAAGGAAGTCATGCTAAGGATTTTTACACTTGAAAAAATTCATCGCTCTCGCTGGGTTTGAACCAGCAACCTCAGGAACTAGAGGCTAGCATGGTAACCATTACACCATGGAAGACGACAAGTTAAAACTTGACCAAGTCTTCTTTCCTGTTCCCAAGTTCCAGGAAAGCTTCCATCAATTGTGGACATTCCCATTAAAATACATGTATTTCAAATTTGTCATTCTTGTTCTGGTTACTGTTCTCAGTTGTTGTGAAAACCAGCTTTACTACCAATGTTGTTGTTCTTGTTGTTGTTATTCACCAATGGCACTGGGGATTAATTGATCTGCATCATTTTCCCTCTGGCTTCCCAATATAAAGTCTGTAAGTTATCACTTTTAAGGCCTTTGCATTTGGTGAGATGTTGTTTGTTCAGGATGACATCATTTTCACAGAGAGTGCACTTGGGTGTAGTAGGCATCGTATCTTGTAGAGATGTTCTGCGAGGCAATCGTGGCCAGTTGTCATCCTAAATAAGGCCACTGTAGTCTTCCTTGGCATTTTTTGTATATCAACTCTATCTTTAATATCCTTATAATTTTTATCTTTTAATTTATCTTCTTCATCAAGTCTCTGCTGTCTTCTGGAATGTTGTTTAATGTTATTTATTTCTATTTGTCCTACAGGTTTTATTTGTTGTATGATGCAGTAATTTGTATCACAAATTACTTAAATGTAAATAATGATTGTAATATGAATATGCATTTTTATGTGACATTGATTTGAGATGTTTCTTGACTGTAATTATTGTTGAGAAGTAAGTTTTTAATGCCTTACTGAAACTGTCAATAATAGCGCGCAATAATACAGCGAGGGGGGGTGAGCTGTTTATCATTATTGGAAACAAGGAAGTTACGTAATGTTGGCACGTTTTTCCGTTGAGAACCTTCTGGAATGTTTCCCTAGAGCATATGTATTCATAATTTTCATTGGATATTAAAATAGACGCTAATGTTGGCGCGTTTTATTAGCCAATAGTAACTCAGTTATAATCTTTAGGCATATCGGGGAGTGGGTGTATAAAAAGCCAAGTCAGAGGTAGATCACGTGCAGTTCATTGAAAATCTCAATACATTACACGTCGCCTTCAGTCGTTCAGTTCATCAAAAATCTGTGTACACTGCACGTCGTCTTCAGTCAGTCAGTTCGTCATACATCGGATATAGATTCACAAGTTACGCGCAGCAGAATTATGAAAGATCTAAAGTATGGTAAAGTTAATTATACAAAAGATTGAAGTACGTGGATTAAAAGAATTATCAGTAAGAAGTTGTTATAACAGTTTCAGTTTGGCGAGTGTTAAGATCAATGTATAAATGTGATAGTTAACGTGTTCGACAATAAATGTGTAAAACAAATTTCTTCATCAGTGTAATTTTTGGATAAAAGATTCCTTTCCGTTTACACAACCTGTATAGAGATACATGCTCAAGCCAACAGGATAATAGCTAGCCGGAGGACATTTGAAATGAAATCAAACAAAAGCTAATACTGCTGCAAATTGCTAACACCAGATGGAGCTACGAACCTAACAAAGAATGATGTCACAAGATGGCTTCACATGAAGTAAACAAACATACACAAACATCACAAGTAATAACATTTAAAGTATTACACTCGCAAATTGGCTACCACAACGTGGGGCTACAATAATGTTAAATAAATATAACATCAAGTATACTACATCATGTATTGCACCTTTCTTTGCTAATTGATCCGCATGTTCATTGCCCAAAAGTCTGACATGAGCTGACATCCATTGTAGAGTGACATGATTTCTAATCTCAACTGCTTTAATTAGGCTTCTTATTTCTTTAATATTTCTTGTTTTATTATTGTAATTTAGTATTCCATCTTCGGCTGATTTTGAGTCTGATAAGATGACCATTTTTTGTTTTATGTATGGTCTATATAAAATGTTCTGTAATGCTGCTTTTATAGCTGTTAATTCTCCATCATAGTGGTTTGTCGTTTCATGTAATGTTAGATACTGTGCAAAATGTTTACAGTATACTCATGCACTGGCATTTTTTTTATTGATGAGGAATCCATCTCTATATATTCAGAGCCATTCTTTTTCTGTGTATCTTTCATTTTCTGTAGCTATTGCTATGGCTCTCATTTCATCTGGTATATTGTTTTGTTTGTGTATTGTATATATCAATGTTTATATGTATATAACTTTCAGCACATAGATTGCTTTTGCTCCCAGCATCTTAGTGAAGCTTTTTAAAACAAGTGAGAATGTGATAAGTTACATCTATACAAGATTACTTACAATGTTTATGAATAAATATAAAAAGCATAATATTTTCAAAATTTAGAGCAAGTTTTACACTTTGTTAAATCTGTTCCAAACTAATTCTGCATGGAAAATGTTAAGTTACAAAAAACAGATTTGTTTATATTCATACTTTTCCATGCGGCTAGAATATTCGTGGAAAAACTTGGCAATTTATTACATCTTCCCAACACTAAGACTTTTCAATAATCCTTAGAAACCAGAATGTTACTATATTATTACGAAAATCATTATTACCTTAATGATTACTTAAATCCACTAGTGTTACCTACAATGCTAGAATTATAACGTTCTCTGAATAATCATAATCTGACAACATGAACATTTCATATGTTTCTAACAGTGATAAGAAAGCATTGTATCAATAGTGCTAATTAGTCTTAAAATTATATAAGCAATTATTTCACAAAGCTAAAACAAAATATTCTTTTAACTGAAAATGTTATAAACAGTTCACAGCTCTATCACAGATAACTTAGTAAATTGCTTTCAATAAAAGCTGGTTCACATATACGTATATATGCTTTTCATTTGGGGATGGGAAATGCAAATAAAAATAATTTTTGCTACTAAAATAATAAGACAGTACAAAATAAAAGTGAGATCACAGAAATAACTGATTTGTAACATAACATGGAATGTAGAACCAGTACAGTAGACCATTTAACTTCTGAAATTAATTATTTTAACTTATAACAAATTTTAAACTCTAAATTAATTTGTCCTTAAGACAATCTTATCACCTGCCTATCCTCCCCTTCCCCCTAAAAAAATAAATCAAAGAAATAATATGTTTATTAGAAGTCAACAACATAGCTTGTATTGTTTCAGTCTTTGTTTTTAAGATCTTAAGTTTCACAAAAAGAATGTTCTTGCAATTATTCTGTTGTACAACCCTAGAGGTCAATTCATCTTCTGGATCCTTATTTCAATAGGATAGCAATCTCTCTCAGACATAAATGAAAGCCATGTCTCAACAAACATCAAATGTGCATTGTGTGGAACCCTGGGTTACACTTGTATAGCTTAAAAGGATGGATGGAAAAGGGGGTAGAAGTAAAATGCATCCAAAATACTTATGAAATCGAGTGTTTTTAATACTAAAGTGTTCTGTAGAGAACGTGGAGTTGTTTTTATGCAGGATGGGTTGCTGGAATGAAGTTATTTTGCCCATCCACACAACCTTTTTAGTGGCAGTTTTTATATAGTGGTTACTGGTGACATTTTGTAATGAAGAGTTGCCAAACAAAGAAAACAAAATGTCGCTAAAGGATTGTCACCATAAATGGAACATTGGAGTTTAGTCTCACAGATCCCACAGCTACACCCTGTTGAAGCTCGGCAGTTGCAAACATCCCTTGGCTACAGGTTGCAGCTTAGGGCCCTCAATGTTGGCAGCAGGACAACACAAGCAACGTTCCCAAACTGTCATTAGTATAGCAAATGCAGCACCCACCTGTATACAAAATATTATCGAAAAAGACTATGGGGCCATTCACAATGAAAATTAAGCGTGAATATAGCGATGTAAAACTTATGCATAAAGTTAACACAATATGTTGTCATTCACAATGACAAAAGGAAACATAAGCAGCAGCCAATTGCAAGAGAGCATGAAACAGCTGAGCTAATATGGCAGCCTACAAGAATAGCATTTTACAATAAAACAAATGACACTGAAATTATTGCTGTCCAAGTTTCCCCTGCAATGAAGTACTTATTTATTGTATGTAATAGTTTCACACATTGTGAATTCATTTGTTTTATCTTTATTGCGCTGTTCAACCATTTTTATGTATTCTTATTGTACTTGTTATGCTTTGTCCAAGAGGCAGCCTTTCAATAAAGGAAGCTTTAAAATAAAATTAAACTAATAAAAATGTTCATAGAAACACTTTCTTGCCAACGACACATTAAAAATGCTCCTTCTGTAGTGACAGAAGATAACTAAAAAGTAACTAATTTTTATTTTTGATGTTCAATAGACATTCTGGTTGGCCCAATAGCAAGATCCAAACAAGTGAAGTATATTACATAACAGCCTAAAGACCAGCCTACTGCCACAGCCTGCATCCCATACACATCAGGAAGAATTAACAGAATATTGGCCAAACATAACATCAGGACAATTCACAAACTGCCTCAAAAAATCAGAATCTTACTGAAACTGGTAAACTTAAGTGTTGGGGATTTATTGCATTTCCTGTGAGCGCAGTGCTGCATAGATAGATCAAACCAGGAGACCTGCTACCACTAGAATCACATAACATCAAAGAAACATCCACCTGTTGCAGTCAGAAAAATTGGGACTTGCTGAACATTACTTTGAACATGACTATAGGGCCAAATTTCAACACTAAACTAGTGTACAAGTGTGGTGGCTACTGGGAATGCAGAGTCAAGGAGTCACTGTCCATCTCTGCTGAGAACATGCTGAATTGAGATGCTGGGCTACAAAGCAATTCAGTATGGAAACCTCTCATAAAACTCAAAGAAAAGTCACAGAAGAAATAGAAACAGTTTCAGCTGGAGCAACAATGTTTTCTTCGAGGTCCATGCTACTGAAGCTTACAGGAATACGTCATGTTCACGTTTTCTACCACATCCATGCTGGCCAATGCAGCTTGCCAATATAGATATGGGCCAGTTTCTCTGCCTATCTCATTCAGCATCCTTAAGATGGAAGAGATGCACGCTCCCAAAACAAAAAAGGAGTTCCACCAACAATTCATGTGGCTTGTAGCCCGAGAATCTAGAATATATACATTACCAGGAAAGCTCCAGCTCTTACTTTATCTCAATTCGCTTTGCCATGCTGTACAAAGCAATGCTTTTTCTTTTTTAAATGAAGGCCAATTTGAACCTATTTTCTAATCAATGCACATTTGCCTGAATGATTAACACTGTCTATGCTGAGCGAGTTAAAATTAATAAAAAATGTCTGAGATGAGCTTTGCATTTCTTGCTTTCTGAGCTGTGCCTTGCACTTCATACAAATATTGCAATTAAATTTAATTGGTAGGTACCAGAAAAAAGTATCAGAAACAATATGCTGTAAATATAATTTAAAGCAAAATATAGTTTCCCTCGTCTCTTACTAAAACATTGCTTTAAAGTTTTATAAAATCAGCATGGAATGTAAATGGCAAATTAATAATTAACTAAGTAATGAATGTCCATGATGCCTAAAAACAAGAGCATAACTCAAAAGTAATAATTCTCTATGGTATTTAATTCAATAAGTTCAAAATATAAAATAGTGAGAATATTTTGATGAACCCCATTGTCACATAAAATGTGTTAATAAATTTCCATCAGCATATTCATTCAACTTCAATGAGTTTAAGATTATCAAAAGCTTTCTGAGAAACTTGGTTTAATTTAATACTACGCTAGTGTTAAGGGGAGACTAAAACATTGCCAAAAATTACATTTTTAGTTTTTTACGCAGTCTTATTAATTGGCATTCATTTTTAATTTGATATATATTTTATCAGTGTAGACACAGTACTTATATTTTAAATATATTTTTAAAAAATTGTGTATATTTTAAAACATTTTGTTTATGAATTTTGCTCCACTTCAAGAAAAGAAATGCCTCACTCCTACACACTTTGGAATAGACTGGTAAACTCTAGACCATCTTTTAGAGGAACTTTGGCTCTACAAATTGGTTCTACTATGGCAGCTTCTCTCTGTTCAAGCCTTGTGGTTTCTTTCTTTATAAATATACGCAAGTTTTTGTATATTTTATCATAGAACAGCTTTTATTTTCCGATATAAATGACCCATTTTCTCTGAAACTAATGAGGATAGCTAAATTAAAAACTTTAGGATAAAAAGAAACATTTTTAATGACATGACCATGTGTGCCAATCTGGATCAAGGTTTGACCGCTTTCAATGCTATTTTTCGGTGCATCGACAATGATCAAAGTTAACTGAGGGTGCTGGACCAATCAATTACGTTGGTTGCGGTCAAGTTATACAAAATGGCTACCTGTTTCAATTTCCTAGAAGGCATTGAGGATGAAATAATGTATCTGGGTTACTTAAATCGAGACCAACATCAAAACCAGAACATTGTAGAAAGAGGCAACCCTCTTGAAGAGTATGGGGACAGGAAATTTAAAGAACAATGCCGGCTATCAAACCACACAGTGTGTTAACCAGTAAATGAAATGAATGAGAGGTTAGGGTGACTTAAGAACCACAATCACCCTGTTTCACTCATGAATGCAGTTTTAACAATTAGATCATACACTGCAGGGGCTTTTAATACTGTCATTGGGGATATTTCTAGAATCCACCTAACAACGGCATTGCATATTATCAGTAATGTGCCAGATATAATAGCTTCTTTTTGTCCACAACTTGTATTACTCTCACGGAGGGCAGAATTAAAATTTGTGATGGATGGATTTCTGGATGCCAATTGAAATATAGCCCTGCATTTATTATTGCATTAGTATTTTTAAACTTGTCAGCATTTTAATAACATTAATAAGGCAATATAAACTATAATAAAAACTGAATTACTGCGTTTGTTAAAGTTAAATTGAGTTTTATTTATGGATACTCTTTAACTGCTGTGGTCCTCAGTGTCCCATTCTATAGTGGGTGTGAAAGATGGGTAATTTTGCTCAGAGGCCTCTTTATCAAGCTTGAAGTTCTTTTATGTGCTGTAAATCTATGGCACGGGACCACCGGCTTTACTTCCCTTCCAAAAGAAGCCATGCTAAGGATTTTTACGCCCAAAAAAATCCATTGCCCTCCACTGGGTTTGGACCTGCGACCTCGGGAACTAGAGGCTAGCATGGTAAAATGTTTGTTAACCTACAGTTTACGCCAATCATTATTATGAGTTAAGGAATCCTGCAGTATTATCAAAATGCTAGATAGACATAATGCAGCTTACAAATAACTTTTTTAATTTCCCAAAGGATTACACATCTGGATTCACGCTATGTTAACAAATAGCGATTTATTTACTTATGTATTTGATTATCACAACTCACCTGGTGTCATGTTTAAATGCATGACTAAATACATCCATGCCTACTGCTTGTCCTTTAAAGAACAGGAATCAGTTCTTTTATTTCCCAATTTATTGGAATATGAGACAACTAGTTCCAACAGAATGTCTATCTCATGCTGAGAAAAATTCGGGGACCTGTTTTTGGTTTCCATTTTTGTTTACCGCTACACAATATTTCAAAGCATATAAAAAATAAAGCAATATAGACAAGGAGATTGCAATTACACTGCAACTTCTATGGCTATAGTGTTGGATGCATTCCTTTAAGTAAGTAGCGCAGATCGTTTAGCAACCTAGCACATGGTCAGCCGATGGCAGTTCGTTGATCAAGAATAAACTATGATGCACTGTGACTACAATGTAACCACAGTCAAAGTTTGATCACATTTCCATTACCCTCAATCAACAAGGATTTGATCAAGAATGGTGCACATGGCCATAGTGTTATTGTGGATGTACTTTAGTGTTAATAACATTGTTAGTTATATTTTAAAAAAATAATCTGCTATTATTTGTGATGATATAATTGAGAAAATAATGCTGTCTTCCTTGATAAACAAACTTATTGGAGAGAAGATCAGTGAACTTCCTATAAAAACTTCAGTCTGATATTTTAAATAGTTTCTGAGATAATAGGTCATTGGCAGGATAGGGCTTTTAATCTCCCCTTAAGCTGTTACTTTTTAATTATGCTCCTTTTCCCAGGCATCAAATGGAGCCCTGATATGAGGCAATCATAGCTTTCTATCACAATACCATTCTTCCTATTTTTTCTGGTTCTGAATACAGAAACAGCATGACTTTTTATCAGGCTTAGGAAATGCATTGTGAAACTTGATCTCAAAAACTTGTGATGGTCTACTGTACTTGCTGTAAAAAACTAAACTTTTTTCGGAACACTAGTCATAATGTAGCTTCGACTGGTCTTCTCGAAATTCTTGCTGCTTTCTCAGGTACTTGCAGTCATCAATCAGGAATCTGTAGAGTAAGAGACAAAAGACTATCAGCTACTAATCAGAGCTGTGTGAGAAAGGGCAAACTTGTACTATCATTCATTAATCTGCTTAAAATCTATACTCTATCCAGCCCAAGAGAGGGTCCTGGTGCAAACAAATGCATGAGCCACCACTGTCACAGCACACCTTTCAAGCATATAAAAATAGTTCATTATTGCACAGCATGCATTATCATCCTTTGTGTACTTCAAACAATAAAGATGGTGAATAATGGTAGTATTTTAATAATTGTTTCATTTAGACATAATTTAAATAACTAGCTTCTATTTATTATTATAGTCATGCAGCCATCATTCTTTCCTTATTGTTTATTGACAGAAGCAACGGTTTTGTTAATCAGTATTGTTTATGTTGCGATCTGGCTGAGCACAGAGCAGATCACAGCAGTGTAATTAAACATAGGAGTGGCAAATCCCTTAAAAGTTGTACAAAAATGATAGTTTTTAATGTGTTCAACTTTTTGTTTGAGTGTTATGATACATGACATTATGTTAAGAATGTCATTAAATTAACATCAGAAGCAACTGGTGTATCTTCACAACCAGTTGTAGACAGGCTGATTATAAACCTGGAAGACAACTCAAACTATATCACACCAAGCTGGATTCGCAGTAATACACAAAGATTCCAATTAACACACACGTTTTCACTATGAATAAATGAAAAAAATATATTTACTTCTTAATACTCAAAATACATACAATTTAGACTATAATAATATGTGAGAATATTAGCTATAAATTTACACTATAAGTTCACTTCTTGGTTGTTTGCCTGTGCTAATCTATGCTCAATACACACAAATCCTGATTTTCCTTGTACTGATGACCCATTGTCTACTTGCTTACATTATTTGTCTATTTTGTCTGCCTTCAGGCCCATCTTCTTTGTAGCCATTCTTAACTAGTTCTCTTTGACCTTACCCAAATAATTACCCCTAGCTTTTATATTTTAATCCTCCTTTACAGTCAGAATCTTCCTTAATACTTCTCCATCCAAGTTTTTCCATTTCTGTTGCCAAAATTGTTCTCTTCATGTTTTTGTTTGATGTATAATAAACAGTGGAAATCCATGTTCACTTCCCCACACATTGGACAGTTTACTATATCATTATAAATACATACATACATAAAAATAACATATCGTCATGCCTTATGCCTTTCAAGTTTCTAACTTCTCTTCTCGCCCTTGCAAATCCTTCTCGTCCTAATTTATTACATATCTCTATGTACTTTTCCCTGTCCCATACTGTAAATTTTTTACTAAAAAAAACACATTTCATAACATTTTTTCACCTTCTTGAATTAGCACATTTAATACTTAGTGCTGTAAAGTGAAAGATAGCGTGTGGTTAATGTAACACTGGGAGGTATCAATCGGAATTTCTTGAGCCCCCAAAAGTAAACAGCTGAGCAGCTGTTTGGGGGGAAGAAAGGAACTCCATCATAGTGATACTATATGCATTGTTTATGTTAGGACCCATTCTCGGATTGGAAGGATTACAATCAATAGTTGAAATAGAGATTTAATAGCAATGCCACAGGGAATACAATTACTGTTTATGTAATGATTATGGCTTTTTCACATTACCCAAGGCTAGAAGAGTTAGTAAGAGAGTAAGAAATAGTTATTAAAATTTGACAAGCATTGCTGAATAAACTTTGGAGATTTCCCAAAGTTCATGGTTATGCAGATATAGAATAACAACATGGGGAAACAGTAGTTGCATGATTAAAACATTCAGACTGCAAAAAAAAAGCATAATTACAACAATGATCATCATCATTATGCAGACAAGTGGCCAAATGGTCTATTATGATCTTATAAAACAGGAATTTTCTTTCCACCTCTTCTTGGGACTTCCTAGAGACCTCTCTTCCCATGTAGTTGTTAATGGAGCATAGGAACTCTATGGGATCTCATTCATTTTAAATGACTCATCTAGTTGTTCTGATAGGTGTTTATGGGCTCCAGACCAAGTTCTGCCATTATAACTTAATTTTGTATATGGTCCCATCTCGTATATCCTGCTGCAGTCCTCATAAAATGCATTTTATTTACTGTTATTCTGCTTTCTTCCATCCATTTTAAGTTATGCTCACACTTGGATGTGCAGAAACGAAGCACGGCTTGACAAAAAGAACAAACTTGCTCACATCTGGGAAGCAAGACGTGCTGTGGAGTTGATGTGCCAAGGTTATTGTTAGTCACAATGGATCGCTTGGCCATAGTAGCATAATGATGATGATGATGATGATGATTATTATTATTATTATTATTATTATTATTATTATTATTATTATTATTTCACATTTAAGATATTGTAAAATGATTTGAAAATTGATGCTATTTTACACCACAGTAGACAAATACACTTTTGTTATTTTTTAATTTGATATCTTGTTAAATATACTTAGAACTTTTGAAACTTTTGTTCAGTCATTACAATGTAATTCAGAACTATGACCAAGTCGCTTGAAACTCTTATGAAATATGATTGTTTTTACTATGATTATACATTTTATTTTATTACTATTTAATAAGAAAGCACAAATTATAATAAATTAAATATGTCGTAATTCCATGGAACTCTTCCGTAAAATATATATTTTATGTTCATTTACCTATAACATTTCCAATTTCTTTAACTGTTTGTTCCCAAGCATTATCCCTTACATTGTTGGTACTATATAATTTATGGCATTTATCATACCAAAAAGTATATTGTTGCATCAAATTAATTAGCTTTTCCTCATCCATTGCTACAAATAAAGGTATAAAAATGCAATGAATTGCCACCGAGGTCAGCGAACTAGATAATGATGGCCTTGGTTAGTCAGGTGCAACGCACGAAGCCTTCCGACAGTGACACAATTGGTAGTGATGATGAAACTCTGCCTACCAAAGATGAAGAACTATTCTCTGGAAGTGATCTGCTTATCGAGCTTCGGCTTTGGTGTCTTGCCCTACTCTAGTAAGAGCCATCTCATTTATTAATCAGGAGAATATATGTTTCGATGGGCTGTGCTTCGCTTCTGCGCATCCAAGTGTGAGCGTACCTTTAGTATCCATGCTTCACTACTATTAACACAGTACTGGCCTTGCTAGTGTTTAATATAGATATAACCTTGTATATTTCTGGGCTAGCGAAGGTTTCATTACTTTGATTATTCCCATACTTTTGCTAGCTCATCGATAATGATACAACACTTGCAGGAAGCTGATGTTCCAGCAAACTGCAGACTGACAATAGAATGCAACATGCTGAATCAGTAGAACATGACGCTCATATCACCTGTGTGCAGCAATTGTCATATTTCCATTGCTTTCCATTGTGATCTTTTCTTTGTATGTTGCAGACTCAATTCCATGATTGCTGGATGACTTGAAGCATGTGCCATCCTAACGGTCAGGGATAAGGAATTGAATGATTGAAATTTATTTTTTATCTTCTTCTTCAAGTGCATAGTTAAAACATGTAGTGTATTCAAATGTAAACAATCCAATGTCACATTCACAGAACTTTCTCTACTCATAACTTCACATAATTCCTTATATATTATAGTACACATGTAATAAATAACATTTCTATTCATGTTACATTACTCATTAAAGTTTCTTTTTTACAAATCATTTCAATCAAGCAGTAAAGGCTGGATTGCAGGAACAACATGGAAAACACAACTGTTCACATGCTATAGGTTAGTTTTTATTGCTAAGGAATCTATGTAGGAAAAAAGAAGAATAGAATAAGATGCTTTACAGATGCCACATGACAGTTCAACCAACACCTCCTAGAAGACAAGGCCTGAGCTATTACTAGTGATATGGGCAATATTGCCACCGGATAGAGCAATGATTTGGTTTGCATGGCATTTGAGGATGTGAACTGGTTTTATTAATAGTATATAGCAAGTACATCCTTAAAGAGTAAAGTTTAATACATTAGTTGTATGTGAGTGTATTTACAGTGCCTTTGTTTAATGTCAAGGCTGCAGATCACATATTTGCGTACTCCGCATACAGTCTACTATAGTGCAGAGTTTTCCGTTCCGTAACTCCTATGTTACTTACTCACAAGTGTTAGTAACATACATGTAATGAGTACTAACCTTGTTATAAGTGTTGCTGAAAGTGGTGTCCATCTGCACAAATACATTTTTGACATCATCGGATGAAATTACCATTCACATATATAAGTTCTTCTTGTGTAATGTTCATAATTTCTGCTTTTATATTGTCCTTAAGTTTGTCTGTGGGGATTGTTCCTATAAACTTTATCTTTTAGCATTTAGCGATCTCGTTGTCCTAAATGTATTGACCAAACATCTCAAAGCGTCTCTACCCGGAACTGGATAACCAGAAAATTGCTGCTGAAATTATCTACACACCTGTCTACATGATTCATTTTTCACGTATGTATTGTACATAGAAATAAACTGTTCAAGCGAGAATTTGTTGGCAGGCATTTCCGTGGACTAATAAGAGAATAACATTCCTAAGGAAATCACACGCAGCACACATATTGTCGAAACACTTCACAACACGAAGACAAAACTACGACTGAGATGCTCACAGCTGATAAATGTATCCTTGACATGTTCTGCACCGCCTCTGTGCAGTGGCATAATACCGAGGTCATTGATGTCTCGCCCGATACGCATATAAGGTGGTTGTGGCCTTGACATAAAACGAAGACACTGTATAATCTAGGTATGCTGCTAAAGCGGTGTGCTCCTAACAGCAAAACAAAGTCTCTGTGTTTAAATTTCCAACAGACAAAGAAGAAAAAAGGAAATGGATCAAGGCCATCAGAAGAGAGACCTTCAGTTCCACCAAGAATTCTGTGATAGTAACAATTAATATTTATCTCTTAATAATTTCTGTGAACTGTTTGTGTTTTCGTAACCTTAACAAATAAGCTCAGCAGCCACAAGACCTAACTTTCTATAGATCCATAATCTTCTTAATCTCTAAGTTACCATTATATAGTGACTCTTCAGGAGGTTTAATACACTACTGCAGTTATTAAGAGGTATTTCATCTAAACAAAACTGCTTTATGTGTCATAACATTGGCAGGAGCTTTAACATAATTAAACAAATTAATTTGGAAGTGAGAAATTGGGAACAGTGAAGTGAAACAATAACTTGAAATATTGTTGAGTCAGTTAGTGACACTAACAAATTCTATAAATAAACATCTGGCCTAGCCATGGGAAATCCATTCTTTGCAGAACTCCTTATGAGCCATTTTGAGAAACACATAACAAAATCCTTCCCAATGAACTTCTAAACACAGTCCAGATATTTTTATGACGTTTTCGCAATTGCACCCACAAAACATAGACAGTGCCCTCAAACTTCTAACTCTACAGGACAAATCCATTCAATTCACGCTTGAAATAGAGCATGAAGGATGTCTTCCATACTTAAACCTGAAAATCATCAGGAAACATAACACATTCACTTTTGGAATTCATTGAAAACCCACTCACACAGACAATTACATCAAGAGTGACAACTTCAACCCAAAACCCCAACATTCCATATTCAATGGTCTTTCGGTTGACTAACTTACCTCTCAGCAAAGAAAGTCAGCAGGAATATAACCACATGCTATCCACAGCACAACAGAATGGTTTGGAACCCAAAATAGTATATAGCAAGGTTGCAAAATTCCAAAACCAAAAAATCTGATGCAATACATTCACATAACTTTCTCTACCCCTATCATTTATTAGTGGGTATACAAACCATTCTTACTAAAGCTTATTTTTCTGTCTACTACATTTTAATCCAAATAAACCTTTGCAGAAATAGCTACATTACACATTTCATTATAGATACAAAGAGAACAGCGATAGTCAAATGTTTAAGAACTGGAGGCTATATGCTGGCCTTAAAATTCCATACTGTTTCCATGAAATCGCAAGAAACAACTGAATGTCGACAGGACTTTCGAACCTTTAATAATGGATATCTCAGAAGGCTTACGCCACCAAAAAATCTTATTTGAATAAATTGTGTTTTAAAGAGATCTACATTTTTTTGTATAGTACATTTTCATCTATCGCTTAACGTTAACAAAGTTATACAAGATTATACAAAATTTCTTCCAAATGAAGTGGACTTCACAGGCTATTCCCACAAAATTTAAGATATACATTTTATTTGTAATGTAAATATCTTTAATATACAGTATTTTAATCAAAATCATTAGAGCCATTTTTTAGAAAATCAAAACTTTCAAAAAATGCTCCATGTGAAGGAGCGGATTTTCTTGAAAATTTTCGTGACGCATTTTTGGAAGGTATTGAACCTAAATACCAAGTATGGTATTTATCCGACTTTTCGTTTTTGAGTTATGCTGTTTACAGACAGACACACACACACATATACAAACACAGACATGTTTCTAAAAATGCTTTATTAGGATTCAGTGGGCCTTTGACCTTTCCGGTCTATCAAATTTTTGGGTAGAATGCAATACTTTCCCTACCTACTATGTACGTGGTAGATAAAGTAAGAAACTCAGGAAGAACACCATCCTTTGCACATAACCACATCAACAATTTGTAAAATTCACTTACGATCCTATACCTTTTTCACTATAAGGTGAAAGGAGAAGTAAACAAAATCACGTGACAAGACAACACCTCATTGGCTGGTGGACAAATTACAACCTTTCCCCACTTAGCATGTCGTCTCTTCCTCTACAAAAAACAGTTCGGTTCAGATCGTAACATTTTGTGGTTATTCTCGTGCATAGAAATTTAAAAAACTCATTATTGTAACAGTTAAATTTACGAAACTAAATGATGTGTTTGTTCAGTTTCACCTATAACTGAATGACACAGAGGGTTTAAGAGGCTATGCACAGGCGCTGCAGTTCGTTTCTGGCTGAGAATCTTCTGCCATTGTAGAAAACAAACACAGGAAATGGAAAGAAGACAATTGTGTTAAATGCTTTTAACAAATTCTATGAAAAAGTACCCACCTTTAATCGACAATGAATATGGTTGGCCATTGTTTAGCAATAATTGAACTTCTTTGTTAGTGATGCAGAATTGTTGCTCGGATAGCTTGGGTCGCATTTGTTTTCTGTTGTGTTTTAACCTATAGCGCTAATCGTTTTTTAACTTGTTGACTCATAAAAGGTTAAAGCAAAGGTAGACTGATATTAATCATTATATGAATGATTTCTAAAACCTGAAGTAAAGAAAAGTTTAATCCAATACCTTTAAACACAGATGCCCAACTGTTCACGTACAGCTTTTATTTTTCTACTCTTAGTATTGTGTGTTATAAATTTAGGATGTAAGGCAAAATATAGGAATAAGACATACAATATTTAAAAGCTAATGATCCCCAAGCTGCGCAATATACTGTATTCGCATTCTGTCTGAAGCAATTTCCTCTCACAGATCTTAGTTCCCGTCATCCTCCACATGGTGCTGCCATGTGCTCGGTGGAGTGATACACTTAAGTTTTGTTTACTTCTCTTTTCAGCTTATAGTGAAAAAAGTATAGTCTAAACTACAGCTTCAGCAAAATTTTCAATAAATACAATATAACTTCAGCACCACAAACAGGTATATTGTATAAAAATTTGCTTGCATCTCCATTAGAAGACAATAACTACCAGAACAAAAATCAGCCATCTACTTAATTAATAGCAAAAACTGTAACCTGGTGTATGTAGGTAAAACAAAAAGAAACATTGAAACCAGAAGAAAAAAAATTTCAGTTGCATTATAAACAAGCAAATAGAAAAATCAGCTGTAGCAAATCATTTTTGGACTGCCAACCATGACATCAAACCAAAAGTGACTTTATTGAGAAACGTCAGAAAGTCCACTGAATTAAAAGTTTGGGAAAACAGCCACATCATAAAAAGGAAAGAACACGTAATGAATTTTGAAATCCTGCTCTTAAACAACCTCAGCACTTTCATCATAAGGAAACCAGATGATGCCACCTCTGTAACCAACACCAGCAATGATGTCTCTTGAGTTGCCGGTCACAGCAAGGCTGAAGATGGAAGCAATTGTTTCTGAAACATGTTCTGAAACCAAATTTTAAGTAAGGGAAGTTAGTGTCACTAACCGACTCAACAATCTTTCAAATTATAATTTAGCTAATTGTTACATAGCCTGCTTACACTCTGAGTGTCACAGAGTGGCTCATTAGGCCAAGTAAAATAAGCAAATATTGCACTAACACTTTATGGGTAGTTACAGAGAGATATTTCATGTAAAACTACTTTGTGTTATATAATAAACCCTGGCAATTAACTTCAGCAGCCCTGTAACCTAACCTTCATTTCATTACCTCATAGAAGCTCTTTAGGCTAAGTAAATACTGCAACAGCACCTTATAGGAAGTTATAGACAGCAATTTCTTATAGAAGAGCTTTGCAAAAATCTTAAGAGCCCCTAACCTAACTTACTTTTATCCCATGACCTTACTCTGCATATGCTTAATTGTCAAAGCAGATTTTTTCAGGTTAGGTGAATATTGCAATGGCATCTAATGGGTAGTTACAAGAAACTGTTTCATAGAAAATGTCTTTGTGTTGTTAGGCATGTTTAATAACCCAAAATATTTTGCATGAAGTGAAACGTTTGGCTCTACACAATGAAGTATGCAGTGAAATACCCAGGACTGAGGAAAGACGTGATTTTTTGCTGGCACATGCACTTTACTTTTCTTTGAATGGGAAAGAGCAGTATGTGATTTATGAATTGTCATATTTGATACATACATAGGTAAATAATTATGAATTTAAAGCTATGTGTCAGCTATGGTTACCTGTTCTGCCCAACATTTTGTTTCAATGTCAGGCCTTGTCTTCTAGGAGATGTTGGTTCAACATGGATAAACTTAAATTTGTAGCTACAATATTTAAAAAACAGCTAATTCTATACAATGAGCTCTTTCTTACAAATTACTCACAATAATTTGAAGATATATATTTTATTAGTCATGTAAATATCTTAAGCATAACAGATTTTAATCATAATCATTCATTCTTAAAAAGTCTTTCTTGTTGCCATTGGACCTCAAAACATCTACTTCTGGTGAAATGTTGATATTGAATTTTTAGTTGAGTACAATACTTCCTCTACAAAATAAAAAGTTCAAATATACTTTTATTGCACATACCTGTAGAAAATGAAAGGCAGTCCAGCTGTTGCCAAATGCCATAAAGCATGTGCATCAATGAGCCATAGAAATGGAGGAAAATCCACAACCTCAAACAGCATACACAGTCCCGCCAATAAAACAAACAGGGCACAGCGCCAAACATACGGCTGATGTTTCTGGCACCAGAAGCACCATGTAAACCAACCTAATGCATTAACAACACCTATAAAAGAAAAAGAACAAAGATTAGCATCAGTCATAGAATTTAATTATTTACAATGTCTCTATTCCTCATTATTGCTATGCATCATACAGCCTATCTCTATTCTGTTTGTTGTAGATGCTGCAGGTAGACCTGTTTATAATGAAAATTGAGGCAGTATTTTAATACCTGAATAATTTCCATTGTAATTGAAAATAGGTAAATTCAATAACAGCTCGCCTTGAAACAATACGTATGTAATAATTATTTTAATTGTATGTAACAGTCATTGCAAATGCTTATTTTTATTGTAAATATGTTTTATTAATGTTATGTGAATACTTTACATACTCTAATAATGCAAGAACTGTGAGAACAGGAAATTTTAGGTTGCTAACAATGAGTAATGAGGTAATTGTAGCAATAATGTGTTTGGAATTTAAAATGTACTGGTCATGATTAGAGCGATGATGAGTAGTTTCAGTGACAGTTTTAAAATTAGCCAATCAACAGCAAAGAAAAGTTTTAAGTTAAATACAGAAATTCTATTGGACTAGAATTGGCCAATCAGAGACTTGCATTACCGAAGCTTTGATACGGTAATTTGTATCACAAATTACTTAAATGTAAATAATGATTGTAATATGAATATGTATTTATAGGTAACATTGATTTCAGAGGTTTATTAATTGTAATTATTATTGGTAAATAATAATATACGGCTTTACTGAAACTGTCAATAATAACGCAATAATGCAGCGATGGGGTGAGCTGTTTATCATTACTGGGAACAAGGAAGTTACGTAATGTTTCGCGCGGTTTTGGTAGAACCTTCTAGAACATTTCCTAAAGCATATGTATTCGTGGTTTTCATTGGATATTAAAATAGACGCTAATGTTGGCGCGTTTTATTAGCCAATAGCAGTTCATTTATAATCTTTAGGCATGTCGAGGAGTGGCAGTATATAAGCCAGGTCCGAGGTAGATCGCCCCGCAGTTCAACAAAATTCTCAATACCTTGCACGTCGGTCGCCCAGTTTATCAAAATTTCTAGCACGCTGTCTTCAGTTCGTCATAAGTTACGCGCAGCAGAATTACGAGAATTTAAAGTATTATACAGTTAAATATACACAAAGTTGAAGTACGTGAGTTAAAAGTGAGAAGTTATTACAAACAGTTTCAGTTTGGCGAGTATTTACATCAATATGTAAAAGTGTTAGTGCACGTGTTCGACAATAAAAGATTATAAAACAAATTTCGTCATTAAGTGTAATTTCTGGATAAAAGATTCCTTTCCGCTTCACAACTTGAATTGAGATACATGTTCGATCCAAACAGCTAGCCGGAGGACACTTAAAATAAATTATTTCAAAACTGATACAAATTGCTACGCCAGATGGAGCTACAAACCAAACCAACGAATGACGTCACAAGATGGCTTCAACACACGTGATGTAAACAAACATTTGTAAGAATCTCATCGCAAATTGCCGCATCAACGTGGGGCTTAAAACATATATAATTAGTTCTATTACAAATTGGCACCCAGAACGTGGGGCACGATAACCAGGAAAGGAACACGATGACCAGGAAAGAAGCATAGTGACCAGGAAAGGAACAAGATGACCAGGAAGGGGCGAATGCAGCAGTGAAATGATCTACAAGACGCAGATTCAAGAAACAACTAGAGGAGCGACAAACGACGCGGATAAGTGGACGCAAAAACATCGAGACAACGTAGATTCATCATAATACAACGCAGAAGCGACATACAAATCTAGGAGAAAGGGGCAGAATGCTGGACATCAAAGCTACATCAACAGACAGCATCACAAAGGTCAGGTGATTGTAATTTTTTTTTAGAAAACAAAAACAATGGCTACTAATAATATTGAAGAAACAATGATGGAAGGGGATAGTGTAACAGTTAGCTGTAATTCAATACAGGTTACAAAAAAAAGCTCAAAAGATGTAGTATTGGAGGGAGGAAATGTTAGTGCAGAAAGTAAGAATAGAATAGCAGGAAATATTACTATTGATGCTGGTATGATGAAGGAAATGATGGAATTGCTGAGAAATATTGGTGAGAAAATAAAACAAAACAGGGAAGATATGCAAAGGAGTCATAGGAAATTGAGAGAAGATATTATTAAGAGTGTAGAACAAAAAGTAGATCAGAGTTTTGAGGAATTGAGAGAAGATATAAAAAAAGATCATAGGAAATCAATTGAAGATATTGGTAGGAGTAATGAGATATTAGAGCAAAAAGTAGATCAAAGCAGGGAAGAAACTGAAAAGAAAGTTATGAAGCTAGATAGTAGTATGCCAGAAATGAGAGATGAAAATGAAAAAGTAATAGTAAGTGAGATAGGAGAAGTTTCAAAGAAAATGCTAGACATGAGCAGGGAAATAAGTAACAAAAAAGGTGAGGTAAATACTAAAAGTGAGGTTAATGTAGAATGTACAGAGTTAGGAAGTCAAATGAATAGTATTTCAAGTGAGTTAAGAGAGATAAATGAGGTTATGAATGTAGATGTGAATCAGGCGCAAGTTAAATTCAGAGGGGAGATATCAGAAATACAAAATGAGACAGTAATGCAAAGAAAGAAATTGTACCAAGATGTTCAAAATGAAAACTCCAGTCCAGTACAGTTTAGTACAGATTTGTTAGAGTACTTTCAAATTAAGGAGATAGCAGAAGAATTGAAAATGAAAGTTGTTAAAAGATGTGTTGTTCAGGAAACTGTAGATTGTTTTCAAATGGTATCATGGGATGAAATTTCATATGAATACAAGAGGTTATTCATGAACAAAAATTTGAAGGTTAGGTTACAGCTACGAGTAATGTTTAGCCACACACAATTTGATCCAGGAGGGTAAATAGCAATAAGATGTAAAGTAAATGCTGGATAGGTAAAGATGACTTGCAGAGAAATGTATTGGAACGTAAGAGGGTTAACTAAATATATGTCATTTGAAAAGAGAAATAAATTATAAAAAAAAAAAAAAAGAGAGAAATGTTTTAAAAAAAAAAAAAATTAAATTTTTTTGTAACTATAACAGTATTTGAAAATTAAGAATGCAAAGATTGAAACTTAATATGATATTAAAGTAAAAGTACGTAAATACAATTTCAAGATTTAAAAATTAAGAATGCAAAGATTAAAACTTAATATGATATTAAATTAAAAGTACGTAAATACCATTCCAAGGGTATTGTTAAAATAAAGTACAAAATAACAAAAATGGGTAAAAATAATTCAAAACAAATACTTATGTAGCAAACAGAAAAGGTGAAACATTGTCTAGATTTAAGAGATGTAAATATATGTAGAGGGTGAATATTTTGGTAAATATGTATAATAATTACAAAAAAAATTTTAAATGTATAAATTTTTGTCAACAACTTAAAGTAAACAATTTGCTAGCAGTGATTAAATAATTTAGGGTGAAGTATTTGCTATAGAAAAGTTTGTGATGTCAGATTGATATCTAAATTAATTAAACCAGAGCCAGTAAGTAGTGGCGAGATAAAACATATGTCGTGTGTTAAATGCGTGTGAAGTGTTAAGTGAAAGTGATAGCGTGTGTTCCAAAAGTTAGGAGACTAAAAACACAATTATAAAATTTCCAAACAAGTTATAAATATTTATAATTATGTTTCTAGTGGGGCATATGATACGGTAATTTGTATCACAAATTACTTAAATGTAAATAATGATTGTAATATGAATATGTATTTATAGGTGACATTGATTTCAGAGGTTTATTAATTGTAATTATTATTGGTAAATAATAATATACGGCTTTACTGAAACTGTCAATAATAACGCAATAATGCAGCGATGGGGTGAGCTGTTTATCATTACTGGGAACAAGGAAGTTACGTAATGTTTCGCGCGGTTTTGGTAGAACCTTCTAGAACATTTCCTAAAGCATATGTATTCGTGGTTTTCATTGGATATTAAAATAGACGCTAATGTTGGCGCGTTTTATTAGCCAATAGCAGTTCATTTATAATCTTTAGGCATGTCGAGGAGTGGCAGTATATAAGCCAGGTCCGAGGTAGATCGCCCCGCAGTTCAACAAAATTCTCAATACCTTGCACGTCGGTCGCCCAGTTTATCAAAATTTCTAGCACGCTGTCTTCAGTTCGTCATAAGTTACGCGCAGCAGAATTACGAGAATCTAAAGTATTATACAGTTAAATATACACAAAGTTGAAGTACGTGAGTTAAAAGTGAGAAGTTATTACAAACAGTTTCAGTTTGGCGAGTATTTACATCAATATGTAAAAGTGTTAGTGCACGTGTTCGACAATAAAAGATTATAAAACAAATTTCGTCATTAAGTGTAATTTCTGGATAAAAGATTCCTTTCCGCTTCACAACTTGAATTGAGATACATGTTCGATCCAAACAGCTAGCCGGAGGACACTTAAAATAAATTATTTCAAAACTGATACAAATTGCTACGCCAGATGGAGCTACAAACCAAACCAACGAATGACGTCACAAGATGGCTTCAACACACGTGATGTAAACAAACATTTGTAAGAATCTCATCGCAAATTGCCGCATCAACGTGGGGCTTAAAACATATACAATTAGTTCTATTACAGCTTAAGGTTTTGACCGTTGAGGTTATTCAGTTCCTGGCAAGACATGGTAGTGAGTAGATGGAAAAATGTGTTCTCTATGGGCATTTAGTAAAAACAGATATACATGCTAAGTGAATATGTTTAAGTTTCTCACAGTTCTTTTAAAAGTGTAGTGGTTTATAAATATGTGCAAGAAGTTAAAATAAAAGTGAAAATTTAAAAGTTTAATTTTGTGACGTCTACAATAACTGTCATTACCACTCCCTGCATAAGAATCCCAACTCTAAATTAAGACTGACGCAGCTGAGGCAAATACAAACAATAATATTACGTAAGCATTAAATTCAAACCGACGCTCAAAGCAACTATTAATACATAACAACTCTGGAATGGGGGCTAAAGGTGAATATAAAAAAGTCCAAGATAATAGTGTTCAAGAAAGGATCAAAATTGAAAAGAGAGGAAAGATGGTATATAAATGGAGAGCAAATAGAGGTGGTAAAAGAATTTGATTACTTGGGCATTAGATTCTCAAGCAACGGGAAGTGGGAAGCACAAGCTAAATATGCACAATTGAAAGGAAAGCTAGCGATGAAAGCTGTTAGAGTTTGCTTGTGCAAAACACCCACGCTAACAATGAACTGGTTGGAAAGGCTATATGAAGCTGTAGTAGAGTCAAAAATGTTATATGGAATAGAAATATGGGGGGTGGCAAAGGGATGGATTAAGATTGATATAGTCCATAGAATGTTTTGTAAAGAAGTTTTGGGTTTACCCAAGAGTTCACCAAGGGGCGTGGCACTGGCAGAGCTAGGAAGGGTAGGGAGAAAAGGTATAATAGTGGAAAGAATATTGAAGTATTGGTATAGATGTTTAAATTTAGAAGATAATAATATATTAAAAGAATGTATACAGTTTCAAAAAGCTGTCCTAGGAGAAGAGTGCTGGTTAGGGGAGATGGGAAATGTCCTAAAAGAAATTGGCATGAGGAATATTTTCCTATTAGATAAATATAATAATAGTGGGTTTTGGAAAGAAGTGAGATTGAGGGTGGAAGATATCGAGAAACAAGAGATATGGGCTAGTTTTGAGGATAAAAGGTCATTGATCTTGTATAAATCAGTTAAAAGAGATTGGGGAAGGGAGAAGTATGTAGATATATGTAATCAATTTGGTAGAATAGGTCTTGCGTGGATGCGCACAGGAGTAATATTTTTAAAAAGGAATGAATATAATTGTTCAGGGGGATGTATTATGTGTGATGAATCGGGTAGTACTTTTCATTGTCTAATAGAATGTGATAAGGTTAAAAGGTGGAGAGAGGTTATATGGAATAAAAAATGGGACAAGTTAAACAAAGAAGCAGTAGCATTAAGAATGTTGGGAAGCACAAAAGTAGAAATAATTAAAATGATGGGGACATTTTTAGGCAACACAAGGGATAAGTGGATAAGGAGCTTAAGAAAGGTACAGCTGAACGAGCATAGTTTGTAAAGTGGAGAGATGGTATAGTAGCTTTATCCCATATATACAGCCTAGGGGCTAAATATGGGGGAGCTAGAAAACTGGTGCACTAGACATAAGTTTTAGATGTAAGCTTTATTTGTATTATTGTAATAATGATGAAAATAAATATTACTATTACTATTACTATTACATAACAACTCTTCAAGTTTGCGTAAGCATTTATTATGCAACATTACGTAACAGCAGCTAATCATCTTCAAGTTAGCTAACTCAACAAGTAGCTAAAAAAAATATGTGAGCCAACTCCGGAACCAACCAACTTCTTCAAATTAGCTCCCATACGCGGGGCAAACTCCTGCAAACAGCGTAAAAAGCAGTTGAAGAATATACACTTCTTCAAAATACAATGGATCAATGGCACTGCTCCTGAGCAGTTGACAGGAAAATCAATGGTATCGCTTTCAAACACATTATTACAGAATATTAGTAACTGGAGACTCGCAATACTAGATTAGCAGAGGAAAGGCAAATGGCACAGTACAACCATAAACATATGAGCCAAAAAGATCCTATGAAGCTCTGTCTATATTGCCAATACATTTATTGAAACAGAGGGCAATTAGAGTAACTCTGACTGCTGAAATTGTTTTAATATACAAGAATAATATCTATTAAACTAAACCACAGCCTTTAGAATACAGTTTCTTTTAATCCAAGTAATCTAGATAAATAAAGATATTAAATAAATAGGTACATGACTTTAAAATGTTAACCCATTATGGTACTACATACAATTACAGGTCAAAGGATGAGGAACCCATTAGAGATATTCTACTTATGAAGTGCTGACGAGACACTGCATGTCTAAAATGGATTCCTATTCAGAACTAATCTTTCAAAAGCTTATTGTTCTATTTACTTCTTGTTAAAACGATAAAACTTTCATTACACATTTATTGTATATATAAGAAGAATACAGAAGGCTAAAGCAATAGTCAGATTTTCAAAAAGTGGATTACTATGTGATGGCTTTGAAATTCCATGCTCCTTGCATGACCGCAAGAAAAAATGAATAGCAACTTACCACTTGAGAAAAGTATAGGTATTTGAAAATTTAGTCTAATAACAAACAATATCTCAGAAATGCCTAATGTCACAAAAAATTTAACACATATTGTCTGCTTTAACGAGAGATAATTTTTTTTGTGTAGTAATCTTTATGGTTTACCAATTACACAAAAGTCATTCAGAATAATGGGGACTCCACAGACTATTCACACAAAATTCATGATATGCATTTTATTTGCATGAAAATTTGTTAAATATGTGGTGTTTTACTCAAAATCGTTAGAATCATTTTTGAGAAAATTGAAAATAATTAAATTTTTGCCATAATTTCTTTTTTTATTTATGCACGCTCTTTAACTACAATGGTTCTTAGCGTCCCATTCTATATTGGGCATGAAAGACTGGAAATTTTGCTCAGAGGACTGTTTATCAGGCTGATTGCTTGAGCTATGCACTGTAAAACTCCATAGCCTCTGCTTAAGCTTAAACTATGAAACCAGGCGTAAGCATAATGAAACAGGAGCATGTATAAGAAAAGTTGAATCCCATTTATTATATGTGATGGGGAATGAAAAACCCTGCCATATTCTCCAAAATCATTTATTTTATGTTTTTGTTGCTTCCAACAAAGAACTCAATTCTGAAAATTTCGTAAACTTCATTCATTTATTGCAGAGAATGTAAAACTGGGTTTCTACTGTACAATATGCCCCTTCAGTTCACTAAAGGTATTTGCTTATAAAGAAAATGTTTCTTAAATTAGCACTAATTGTTTGGCCCGGAAGTTTAAAAAAGCTTTAAAACAGAAACAAAACAAAGAGCATCTGCATTATTGTAAGTTTCAGGCCTCTTTTAGATGGAATGGAAATAAAATGTGCCTGTACGTATGTGCGGGTGTATTTACTTCTACCAATTCTTACACACACGGCTGATAATTAAAGGCTGCACAAAATCCCAAGCACTTATTCAACACACTTTTCAGTGTAGACAAAAAACATGGATCATCATCTAGACTTAAGAATTTGTTGCCATGCCTCTATTGTGTTTATCTTGTACTTTGATTCTTCCAGATTGATCCCACACCACTGGCTTTTCTGACACTAATTATCTCGTTCTCAATGTATAATTCAGGTTCTATATCAACCACTGTAAATTACACAGAAAAAAAACATATAAATAAATTAAAATGAAATAAATATATCAAATTTAGCAATGAATAAGTCTGGGCAAGTCTACTAATGTGGGCATGGTTGACCCGTTGTACGTAATGACCTACATAAAAGCTAACTTCCAATCACAACTAACTGTGGGTATAGGACCAGGTCTCACTATACACCTGCTCAAAATTTCTTCTGTGTGCAGTTATTCTGAATGTTATCTGAAATATTCTATTTAAACAAACAATCTTAGTATATATTGTTTTTTTTATTATTTTTAAAGGCATAACCCGCCTAAGGATTGTTTTAAAGCTAAAATCAGCTCAAAAAGTCAATGATTAGCTCAGGTTGGGCTTTTAAAAATATATTAAAAAAATAATCAATACAAGGGTGTGATCAAAAAGTTTCTGGAATGGCTCACAACAATGCTGATGCTGAGATTTCTTTAATTCTTACCAGACTGTACATGCAGCATTCCTTCCCGATAAAAATGAGAGGTTACATGACTTCCCATGCAGTGACGAGGTAGATGCTCTGAAGTGAACATGTCTTTCGCATGTGTTGCAATTTTTCTGCATAGCAAAAATGTCAGATTACGAAGAACAAAGAACGAACATCAAATTTTGCTTTAAACTCGGTAAAACTGCAACAGAAGCCTATGAAATGTTAAGAACAACTTATGGGGAGGACGTTATGGGAAAAACTCAAGCATTTGAGTGGTTTTCAAAATTTAAAAGTGGTGTGATCAGTTAAAGATGCAGATCATTCAGGGCGACCCTGTTCCAGCAAAACTGACAAAAATATCAATTAGGTGAGGGAAATGGTCTTAAATGATAGGCACATTACAATAAGAGAAATTTCTGACTCATTAGGACTCTCCTTTGGAAGTGTTCAAAGCATTTTGAAAGGCAATTTGGACATGAGAAGAATTGCCGCCAAGTTCGTGCCCCGCCTGCTTTCAAATGACCAAAAGGTAAGCCATGTGATTGCCTGCACAGATCTTAAAGAACAGCTACAAAATGACCCACAGTTTATGGAGAAAATTATTACTGGTGACGAAACATGGATTTATGGGTATGATCCAGAAACAAAGCAACAATCTTCACAATGGAAGAGTCCATCTCCACGCCTAATATAGGCCAGACAAGTTCGATCCAAAGTGAAGTCAATGATCATTGTGGTTTTTGACATTAAAAGGCACTGTACATAAGGAATTTGTGCCACAAGGTCAAACAGTGAATTAAGTGTTCTACAAACAAGTACTGCAACGATTAAGAGAGAATGTGCAACGCAAACGGCCAGAGAAATGGAGGAGTGGTGACTGGTTCCTGCATCATGACAATGCGCCTGCGCACAAAGCCCTTTCTGTTTACCAATTTTTGGATAAAAATATGATGAATACCACCTATTCTCCAGATTTGGCACCAGTAGACTTTTTTCTTTTCCTGCGACTTAAAATGCGGCTCTGAGCACACCTTTTGAGGACATTGATGTCATCCATTGCGAATCATAGAAGGCTATGAACATGTTGAACGAAGAGGACTTCCAGAGGTGCTTCCAGCAGTGGCAGAAGCACTGAGACAAGTATATCAACTCCCAAGGAGACTACTTCGAGGGTGACAGTGCAGATTAGACAAAACAAACTTTGTGTAGTATTTATGACGTCATTCCGGAAACTTTTTGATCACACCTCGTATATACTTACTTGACCCTTAGAGTTAGTTTAAACTATCTATGTGCCCAAAAAAAGTACTTATGAATTTTAAATCACCATTGAGGTTTATCTCTGAAGTGAGACGCTTGATGGTATACCAGGAAAAACTTGAGTCAGTTGGCAAATTTAATGCCATATCGGCATTTTCTCATGGTAGCATGGAGGCACTTTCAGCTCATTCTACCTTTAAAACAGTTCTTAATTTAGGCATCTAATGGCTAAGCGTAGAAGCAAATTGAACTCAGACCATCTGAAAGGGGCCTAAGTTATGATATCCTGGAATAATTAGATCACTTTGGAGGTTCACTGGAATACATGAATCACATGAGAGATGTTTAATGTGTGTTACTCATGGTGGCTCAGTGGCAGAGCATTAGTAGAGAAAGTTAATGGACCTTGGTTTGAGCTCACTGACTGTTTTTTTTTCCCCCCTTTCTTCCAAATATGATTCCACTTTTGAACAAAGAAGTTCTTAAGCTCTGACTGAATGTCTGCCTTGTACTCTAGTAACTGTAAAAACTAAAGAAAACAAAACAATTGTTATACTCACCTACAATGATATTAGCTTGCATGTTGTAACCATAATCAAAATTGACAAGAGCAAGATATGTAACATGATGAGCAAAAAACCCTGCACACAACAGCGTTATGAGAGCAGTTAAAATGCGACTTCTTCCATTCAAAAACCTGAAACAATATAGTAAGCCAACTCTTCAATTTCATTTCCAATCAGTCTACTATTGCCTTTCAGCAGCAACTACCTGATTCTGCTTTGATACACATTACTGAAATGCAAACAGATGCATGATATTTTTGCACCTACCTAATGAGCATTGAATAAAAAGAGAATAACACCATAGAGAATGCAGAAAAGTAATCCATCATCTCGGTGAACGATGTATCTCTTGAATGAAAAATACTTGACCACAGCCAAGCATTTAAGCATACCTGGAACAAAAGAATAACTCTTTTAAGACAGACTAAACAAGAACAATACCTGATTAAAGGTATAAGCACACAGGGGCTGAAAAAGAAATTACAGCAAATACTGGGACTTTCAGCTCGTTATATCAAAATCAAAACAAGACACCAAACTTTTCCAGGGCAGTCCCATCTCATGCTTCCATTTCAGAATAGGTATGCTTGCATTTTACTTTCCAATCTTAAAACATGTTCTGATCATGTATGTAATCTTTTTATGCATGCTATTACATCTTTGGCCTTTTAACTTCTTCCACAATGTATAGTGTAAAATGGAGCCAAGTTATATAAACATGTACACTGGCATGCATAAAATGTGGCTCATAATGGAATAGAGCTACTTATGTTGGTACTGACAAAATCTAGTCACACCTCTACTAGTGTATCCATCTCTATTTTTCGAATATAATTCTATCCACTGGATTGGCAGGGTACTTTAACTCTCCCAAAGTATGACCGAATTGCCAAACGGTAACCTTACAACTTAAACCTTATATTTGCATGCTACATTATTGTTTTCTTATTGCCATTTAGTAGCGGCAACAACTTAACCTTTGTCTCCATGTCGCTGATGAAAGCTCAAATATACATATATGCTGTAGCTGTAGTTCAGTTTAACCATACATGTTAATAATTCTTCACCTCTTCCTCTAGAAGGCCAAATTATATTGTATAGCTTAACCATTCCTTGTATACCAATCGTAGTGATACTCTTTTATAGTGGTATCCAATCCACCCTCTCATTCCACGGAGATTATAAATGTTGTATTGTCACTGGTTGGTATGCAAGTCTCTGAATTGTTTTTCAGGCAAGTCACATAGAGAACTGATACCAACTGGGTGGTGTCTAAGTTGGTTACCTGAAGTTGGAAACCTTATGAGGGAACAGTATGGCAATCTAGGGAAATGGGCCACTTTTTATGCATGACAACTGTGCCATTTCCACCCTCCTCCTCTACATTACTGCATGTCTGGCCAGCTCATTACAGCGAGAAAGTTCCAGAACAATGTCTTGCCCCATGACATGGTTCTGGTAGCATGACATTAAGGTCGTTTAGAGCCATAATTGGCTGGCAAGTTCACATCATCGCTTGCTGCACCATCTACCGCAACAGCACCATGGCTAATCTCCCCAGGCAGAATGCCAGTCAGTCTACAGGGAGGAATCTATCAAGCAGCCAGCGAGAGCTTTAAGCTCTGGTGTATTTGGCAAGTTTTGGCATATGCAGCCAAGGGTAATGTTTCGGCACTTTCCAAGTTTAACATCATCATATATTTTGTAATTTGTCTAAATATGTATCCTAGGCCTTGGCTTGCTTCAGTATTATTTCATGGGAGAAGCATTCAGTATAATTGAGGCATATTTGTTTGTGATGGCAGTAAAATTTAAATGCCTTAGGTGTTAAGGATATTTTAAAACTTCATGTGGTGAAAGAGAGAAATTGTGTTCTTGTAAGTGAAAGGAATAGTAATCTTGGATACTTGAAAGTTAAATGTTTGCAAGCTTGAATATATCACTGTTAAAGTGTTAACACTTTATAAGGAACTTGTTATCAACTTTGTTTGTTGAATATTATGAATCCTAGCTCCAAAATATACTTCCTCACTCCACAGTTATTATACACTTATCCTAATGCCTCAGGCCAAATGTACGTTACACAGTGTACATGATAGATATTCATAGCTTAAGGGTTGATTCCAGAGGATATACTCTAGAATGAAATATTGTTGTAAATTTTTGTTTTCTATGTGCAGCAGATTTGCCATGAAAATTCATTGGCATCAGAAATCAGGTCATTAAGCTGTGGGGTCTTTAAATATGAAAGTGCACTTAAGGCTGGAAATAACAGATTTTTTTCTCATTTTTTTGCAGAATCAATGGACTTGATGCAATCTGCAGTTAAAGTTTCTACACTACCTTGATATTTGCCAGGTGAATCAGAGTAGATAAGAAGAGAAGTGACACTAAACTGCAGTAAGGTGAAAGTAGATTATAAAGCCTTGCATGAAGAGGTTAAACATGAAACTCTTCACAATTCGGGACCTCTTCTTAGCTATTACCTCTTATCTCTTGGGACGGTTGTGACGATGAAGGCCAATGGATGTATTGATGGTAGTAATTTATAATATAACCTTGGCAGTTGGTTACCAATCCTGACTCGGATTGCACCTTGGATCTGTTGTTACAACGTTCCCTGGTAGAGCTGAGAATCTGTTTTAATAATCTTTTATAGCTGTTATTTTCTGTCAGGGTTGCTGTTAATAACCTCTATTATTAATATACTTTATATGAATATTAACAGGTTGTAGTGGTCTGCATACGAAAGTACATTAAGAAATCTGTACTTGCTATAACCATTTGCATATTGAATAACTTGACATATTTTCATTTCTCTGAATGTAGTTTCATTATTTTATTATACAATGCCTGTTACAATCTAGTTAATTACTTTAACATATATATTATTGTGTACACATACACAGATTCCTTTAACCTTCATAATATTCTTTTCAATTTACACAGTTTTCACCATTTTAAATCTCAGTTTCATGGCCTATCTCTCGCTGGTTGATTTCTCATACCAACCAATGCGTTACAGACCGCTCCCATACATTTCTGTTTGGTTAACACTTTTAAACACAACATAATAATTCTAAATACAATTCCTCTAAAGTACTTTTATCAGCTTAAACACTGCTACACTCTAAACAGGATAGACTAAAACACTATCGGTCCAAAACCAAATCATTTTAACAAAGCTGTACTATACTGTGACCATGTGTATGCAGGCTGCCTCTTGGCCGGGACATAGGTGGGGCCTGCGAGTGTGGAATAAAACAAATCCCTTTATGTGCCGCTTACTTGTTTCAGAACCTTCGTTTGGGCATGTTCTAGTAGGATCTTGATCTTGAAAGTTCTGCTTTGTATGCGAGACCTATATAAGGGACTGCTGTCTCCCAAGATGAGCAGTGTTGAGTTCAGATGAGTTGAATTCTGTCAGAAGTGATGAAGTGAAAAGTGGACAGTGTAATTCAATTGTGATACTATGGATCAGAATCAGTTGTGTTGTATTCTGAGTGTGTGCAAAGTGACTTAAGTGTAACGCTTGTGCTACGTTGAGTGTCTAGTGATGAATAAAGTATGTTTTCACAGGTGTTCTCATTTCTTACAATATCAAATTTTGCCATGTGCAAGCAAAAATACTCAGCAAAGTTAAGGCGTGCAAGAAAGACCCTCTTCCTCCCAACTCAGTCTTTCACATGGAAAAATGCTTGGTATTTTTCATTTTATTTTTTATTTTCTCAAAGCAGCCTCTAATAATTTGTTATGAAGGTATTTAAATTCATAAGTGCTGACCTGCAATAAGTCTTACTTGTCAATTTCATCTTAATATACTGTTAAGTTAGAAGTGTCCACAAGTCCTCTACAACATAACACGCACAAGACAAATCTGTCTGCTTGTATAGCTAAAGATTAATAATTTAATTTTCAGGAAAGAAAAAAATTCTTATGGCTCTGAACTCACCATACTGCAATAAATTATAAATTTCCTGTGCCAACTACCTGATTTTTCAATTAATACAATCACAATACTTTTCATAATCAACCTGAACTCCCAGGAGTCCAAACAACTAAGGAATACACATTTACTATTTGCTGCAAGGAAGTTTAACTCACAATCTCTTCCAGTTATCTCAGACTGCATAAACTGACCATGAGTTTTATATTTACATATGCTATATACTTCCTTAACACTGCGAGAACCAGGAGTGAGTAATTTTCACTTTTTTCAGGTTGTACATATATTTAATCTTCATTTTAGAGTTAACAATTGTTTTTAATATGTTTATGTTAATAAATATGACTATTAATCTGAAATAAATTGAAGAAATTATTTTCATTAGCAATATTACCACAAATTATGTAATACAATTATTTTAATCAAGAATACCGCCATAAATTATGATCATGCTGCTAATCAAAACTTTATCTTTAAGCGTCATTTTAGAGTCACACAATTGTTCTTTTAATGTTTTTTACTCTTGTATTCTTTATACTTTGTAAAGGGATGTAATCTCTATCACCATTATCATTGTCAATTGCAAGCTCCCCTTCTGATTCAATATCGGGCAACAATTTAAAGTATGATAATATTTTGTCATCTTTAAAATCTGTCTGTGCCATGTTAATACAGAAAAAGCACAGTATCACAAAAGAATATATACATACATATAGTTCAGAAGGAATTATTCTTGGGGCATGTTCATCTATTTATATCTATGTGCAAAGTGGACATGGATGACAAAATTGCCTTCTGAGAAAAATGTTATTCACTACATGATTTGGCATGAATGTGTATTAAAAGCAGTCTATTATATTCTTCTAAAACAGCACAGAGAGATGTAGAGAAAGAGAAAGAATTTATTGAAAAGTTCTGCTTCCTTCAACTGAAGGCTGCTGTATACAAAGCTTACAAGGATGCAAAACATTAAAATATCAAATACAGAATTTTTACAGATTCAAATATATATATATATATATATATATATATATATATATATATATATATATAAATAGCGAATATGCAATATAAAATCTTTGGATAATTTCTGAACATAATTAATCTCGCACATATTTCTTTGTGCAACTGTTTAAAATACTGAACACAGCAATCTTCTTCTCTATTTGGATACAACTCTCAATAGATTGAGAAGTACTATGAAAGTGTTTTATGTATAACAGATAATGGCTATTGTAATTATTTGTACTTGCTGAAATCTACTCAATAAAGTCTGAAGTGAAAAAAAAAAAAAGGAACAAATGTAATATGAGCTTTAGCTTACACATGATACATTGATAGATAACAGTAAGTAATTCTTGAGTTAGCTGGAATCAACAATGGAGCACTAATTTTTATATGCAAAGTAACAATGAACGTACTGTTTTAATACTGTAATAGCAGGAAAGAAAAAATATATTATTGGTCAAATTGACCAGCTGTAGTCCTAAAAGGTAGCAGTGTAAAAGTAAAGCATTCACAATTGAGGGTTCAGGGGGAAAAAAAGCTTTCAGTCCACAAATTCATGTTTTGATGGCTTTGTATAGCTCCGTACCATCAGTTTCAACCATGAGACACACCATGGGCAAAAAGGAAAAAAATTCCCATCCACAAGAGAAGAACCTACCTATCAATGAACTGAAAGTTTTGTACGAGGACCCAATCCCAATCTCTTGTATGAAATATAAGGACCTGGAATCTTTAACAAGGTTTCTCATTACAGTTAAGAGCTTTTACAACAATATGATGTAAGATGGACACGAGAGCAACAAGAAGCATTACGTATACTTGGACTTCATCAACGACATTGATGACCAAAGGTGATTGTTTTTCTATACTACAATCAATGTTATCTATTTGTATTTGCTTTCACCATACAACAACAACAACAACAATAATAATAATCATCACCATCAATATCAACATTATATACATTTTATACACTGTCACTTATATGAGGGCAGATTGATAAGTCCATGACTTTGATGAGTGATAGGGTTCTAATCACAGGCTTCTTGTTTGTACCCAAGTCTTACATCTATTCTGGGTATATTGTTTCTTAGAACATTGTTGAGAGCGTCTAAAATAAGCAGATGTGTGTTGCTTCATAAAAAATGGAGAAAAGTGAATTTCGTGTTCTGATAAAGCACTACCTTTTGCGGGTAAGGCAGTGAAGCAAACAGAAGAAAAGCTGAACAAGTATTATGGGGACTCTGCTCCATCACATGGCATGGCTCAAAAGTGGTTCACAGAATTTGGATGTGGCCATTCGAGCACAAGAGATGCCATGCGCACAGGACGGCCGGTTGAGGACACAACAGAAGAAATGTTGAACAAAGTTCACGATATTGATTTGGAAGACCGCCAAGTGAAAATCCGTGAGATAGCCAAGACCATAAACATCTCGAGTGAACAGGTATATAACATTCTGCACGAATTTTTGGGTATGAGAAAGCTGTCAGGAAGATGGGTGCCGCGACTGCTCACATTTGAGAACAAGCGGAATCGTGTGACCATTTCACAGGGATGTTTGAACATGTTCCAGTGCAACCCAAATGAGTTTTTGCGGCGTTATATCACGGTTGGTGAAACTTGGATCCATTACTATCACCCTGAAACCAAACAACAATTATAGCAGTGGATTTCCTTCGGCAAACCTGCTCCAAAAAAAGCGAAAACCATTCCATCAGCAGGAAAAATCATGACAGCTGTCTTTTTGGATTCACAAGTGGCGATAGACATCCACTACCTGAAAAAGGGTAAAACGATCACAGGTTCATATTATGCCGCAATGCTGGATCAGTTTCACAAGGAATTGTTAAAGAAACGACCAGGATAATGCACCCGCACACAAGTCAGCCATTGTCATTGCAAAATCTGTGGAAGTGGAATACGAACTGCTACCTCACCCACCATATTCTCCAGCCTTGGCTTTGAGCGACTTCTTCCTCTTCGCAAATCTGAAAAATTGGCTCGCTGGGAAGAAATTCACGTCCAGTGAACACATCATGGCAGAAACAACCTCATATTTTGCAGACTTCGAAAAATCATATTTTTTGGAAGGATTAAAAAAATTGGAGAAACCTTGGACAACAGTACTGAATTGAAAGGAAACTACGTTGAGAAATAAAATTGATTTTTTGGAAAAAATTGTTATTTTCTTTAAAAAGTCACTGACTTATCAATCTGCCCTCGTACATTACAACCTACAACCGTGGGTTCATTTCAGAATCCTTCTCAAATGATAAGGTGGAGGCCAGGAGAAATATTTATTATTACTTATACAAAATAGTTGGTGTTTAGTTCTATATACATGTACCATATAATATTAACATCAGGTTTTTAACAGTGTAATTAAACCGTATTTTTAAAGAGAAACTTTGTTTTTAGTCTCCTGAAACTTTTTGATGAATGGACTGAAAGCGTGTTTCCCCCTGACCCTTCAATTATATTTTTCTTCTTCTTTAACTGATTACCCTCTTCTTTATAGGACTTACAACCCAAGTACTTATAAACCAATGCCTTGGGACAGTAGCCTGTCGAGAAGCAAGCAAACTCATAGTGGGTGATCAGCCCAATGTCTGGTATGCAGTGAAGAAGAAGGGAAGGAAATGAAGTGTGATGAAAGGGATGATAGGAAAATTCACAGATAAAATTATACATCTCTAGCGACCAAGGAAAAACCGTGAAAAAACCTTCGGTCAGATTGGTTGGCCCCAGAGGTTTGATCCTGGTACCTCCCAAATGGAGGCCATAGATGTAACCACCTGAGCCATCCCATTCGTACTTTAAGAATAAAATTTTAAACGGGGTCTACAGTTACTAAATTCATGAAAATTCATAAAGTCTTGCTTCACTGGGTTCATAGTCTGTGACATATACGCAATTATAAAATGTTAACACCAGTTAATTTGACCAGTTGGTCCTTCTAGTGTTAATCAACTGTGACAAAAGCACTCACAATTTTTTATAAAATAAGAATCAATGTTTTTCAAACAATAACTTACCAGAGCATATGCATGCCACAACCAGAACATTGGACTCTGCCTTCTAACTTCTCTGCGAAGCTGCCTAAGCATGATTAGGTGTGCTACGAAGTTTAGCAATGAAAAGATGACGGAAGCAGGTTCCTGGATTCCCAGAATCCTAATAAAAGGCCACTGCAAAATAAAAACATTTACACTTTTATAAATAACAGTGCTGAATACTTTGCTAACTAAAATTCACAGCTTCAGGTGAACCTCACAGAAGCTTCTGTATTTAAAGTGTTATCTCAATGAATAAGTTAACACATGCTTCTTAGTTGCATACAAATCTATAACACACAAGGACTGTAAGGCTTCCAGTGAAGTAGACATTCATAAACTCCTTGCTTACAACTGTTAATGAGAAATGTTGTTGAGCTGCTGTAAATGCAGAAACCTGTGTGCCTTTAGTATTTTTGGCTCAGGTGTACAATTGTGGTTGCAATTATCTTCTCCAATAATTGTCATTATTGATTTTTACTTTATCACATACATAGCCAGTAGAGAAGGTATTGTATTGCATTCCAACCAAAAGTTCAATACATACCAAGATTTCACCAAAAACAGGCAATTTGAAGCCCCCTGAATTCAAGAACAGCATTTTTACTTTCTCTACCACATACCTAGTAGGTAGAGAAGGTATTACATTTCACCCAAAAATGCAATACCAAGATTTCACTGGAAATGCATATTTTGAGGGCCCTGAATACAAAAAAAAAGCATATTTAGAAAATGGTCATGTGTGTGTCTGAGTGTGTGTCTCTGTCAACAGTGTAACTCAAAAACGAACAGATGTATCAACACTAAACTTGGTATTTAAATTCAATATGTTCTAAGGATGTGATATGAAGATTTTCAAGAAAGTCTCCCTACCTCAATCTACCCTTTATGGAACATTTTTCTAAAGTTTTGCTTTTTCTAAAAAATGGCTGTAACAATTTTTATTCAAAAACCTAAAAACTGAGTTTTATTTATGGACGCTCTTTAACTGCTATGGTTCTTAGTATCCCATTCTACATTGGATGTGAAAAACCAATAATTTTGCTCAGAGATCTCCTCATCAGGTTTGAGGTTCTTTTATGTGCAATAAATCTACGACATGGGACCACTGGCTTTACTTCCCTTCCCCAAAAAAATCCATCACCCTCTGCTGAGTTTGAACCCACGACCTCTGGAACTAGAGGCTAGCGTGGAACCACTAGACCACGGAGGATGGATTTTGAATAAAATATCATATATTGAAGATATTTTCAGAATAAATAAAATGTATATTTTGAATTTTCTGCAAATATTCTTTGAAGTTCTCTTCATTTAGAAGGAAACTTGTATAAATGGTAAATGTTAAGTGATAGAACGAAAATGTGCTGCACATGAAATGTAGATCTTTTTAAAATATATAATTTATTTCAAATAACTTTTTTGTGGCATCAGCCATTATTATTATATCCATTATTAATGGTTCAAATTGTTCAATACTTAACCATTCTTTTAAAGTCCTGTCAACATTCAGTTGTTTCTCGTGATTCCATTGAAACAGTATGGAATTTTAAGGTCAATATATAGCATCCAGTTCTTAAGCATTTCACAATTGCTGTTCCCTTATCTATGAAATGTGTAATGTAGCTATTTCTGCAAAAGATTATTTAGATTAAAATTACGTAAATATGAAAATAAGCTTTAGCAAGTCTAGTTTGAATATCCACTAATAAAAGAGGGAGAGAAAGCCATGTGAATGTATTGCATCAGATTTTTTTTAGAAAATATATATGTGTGCGGCGGCGCCATGGCCGAGTGGTTAGACCGCTCGCCTCCCACCGAGGCGGCCCGGGTTCAATCCCAGGGACCTGATGTGGGATTTGTGGTGGACGAAGCGGCGTCTGGGCGGGTTTTCTCCGGGTTCTCCGGTTTCCCCCGCCATTCATTCCACCAACCGCTCCATCATCACCTTTCCTTTTATCCATTTCACCAACATTTCGTTTCATCTACTTCCTTCATCCCATACCAGGCATCGGGCTGATCCCCCATCCTGGCTGCTCTGTCTGATCCATGAGTGTCTGCTCCTCGACGGGCCTCTGACCCCAGGCACCCGCTTGTAAGTCCTGGGGAGTGTAAGTCCTACATAAGAGGAGGGTAAACAGATAATGAATGAATGAATATATGTGTGCGCGTGTGTGTCGCGAAAGAGAGAGAACAGTATAACTTAAAAGCAAAATGTCGGATCAACTTGGTATTTAAGTTCAGTACCTTCCAAAGATGCAACGCAAAGATTTTTAAGAAAATCACTCATCCCAAACTACTCCTTATATGGAACATTTTTGAAATTTTTTGTTTTCTCAAAAATGGCTCCAACGATTTTGATTAAAATTAAATTATTAAACATATTTACATGAACAAATAAAATGTATATCTTGAAGTGTCTGGGAATAGGCTGTGTAGCTGTCTTCATTATGAAGGAATTTTGTATCATCTTGTATAACTGGTAAATGTTAAGCAACAGACAAAAACTATTACACAAGAAAATGTAGATCTCCTTATAACACACAATTTATTTCAAATAAATTATTTTGTGGCATCAGCCATTTCCGATATATCCATTATTAATAGTTTGAATTGTTTAATACTTGCTCATTCTTTTAAAGTCCTGTTGATTTTCAGTTGTTTCTCATGATTTCATGCAAAGAGTATGGAATTTTAAGGCCAGTATATAGCATCCAGTTCTTAAACACTTGATTATCATTATTCCCTTTGTATCTTTAACGAAATGTGCATGTAATGCAGCTATTTCTGTATAGGTTTATCTCAATTAAAATGAAGTAAATAGGAAACTAAGCTTTCATAAGAATAATTTGTATACCCACTAATAAGCAATGGAGGCTAAAGAAAGTCTCTGAATGTAACACATCAGATTGTTTTTTAAATAGAACAGTAGTTATAAGTATAGCAAAAATCAAATTAAATAAAATTACAATAATAATGGCGTACAGCATTTTGCTAATACAAATACTTAAAGAGCAATTGCTATTAAACTGCTATTCCTCAAAAGCAAACATCTATTTGATGCATTAAAAGTGAACAAAAATTTGGAAATTAAATGCCTTCAATTATTTTTCAGTCTAGGAAATGTATCATGCTTACAAATGTTTTAAATGGGATCATTTGTTGCAATGCAAACTTCTAGTCTTTGATGCAGGGAATATAGCACATCAGCTAAAGTGGTTTCACTCTAAGTTCAAAGCAGTTATAAACAAAACCATGTGACATGAGAACATTTCATTAGCTGGTAGGTGAACTACAACTTTTCCATCTTAGCATGTTGTCTCTTCCTCTAAATAAAACAGTTCGGTTCAGATTGTAACATTTTGGGGTTATTCTTGTGCAGAGAAATTTAAAAGCCCCATTATTGTAACAGTTCAATTTATGAAACAAAACGTGTTCATTCAATCCACCTACAATGAAGTAAACCATTATAGCAGAGGGTTTTATGACTATGCACAGGTGCTGTAGTTTGCTGGTGGTTTCCGGCATAAGCCACCAGTGTATCCTTGACATGTGGTGCATGTGTTGAGAATAAATTACTTCTGAGAGTGACATCTGAGAATTCTCTGCCACTATGAAGAAAGATAAATGTGAAAACTGGATAGAAGAAATTGTGTTAAATGTTTTTAGGAAATTCTGTGCCTTTAATTGGCAATGAATGTGGTTAATTATTGTTTAGTAATAATTGAACTTTGTTGTTAGTGATGCAGAATTATTCCTCGGATTGTTTGTGTCACATTTGTTTTCTGCTATATTTTTTAACCTAGTGCTCATCATTTTATTAACTTGTTGATTCATAAAAGTTTAAAGCAAAAGTGATATATGGATATTAGTCATTAAATGAATGATTTGTAAAACCTGAAGTTAAGAGCAGTTTAATCCATTATCTGTAATCATATATGGAATAGTAGATATGCAGAGCTGCTGAACTATTCAGGTACCACTTTCATTTGTCTACTGTTAGAAGTTTAGGATACAAGGCAAAATATAGGAGTGAGGCATACAAAATGTTTAAAAACTAATGATCCCCAAGCTGTGGAATGTGCCATTATTGCATGTTTTCTAGAGCAATTTTCTCTTGTGTTATTAGTTCCTGTCATCCCTCCACATGATGCTGTCTTATGTTTGGCTGAGTGATACATTAAGATTTGTTTACTTCTACTTTGAACTTAAGAGTGAAACAGGTATAGTATTTTAGGAGAAATCACATTACAAGCTGCTACAATACAATATTGCATGTCTGGTGGTGCATTTGGTACATCCGTGTACAGTATGTTCGCTTCCCCCTGTGGCTGGGTGACTGCATGCAAGTGCGGAGCAGCAGTAATATAGTCTACATACATGCTGCCTCACAGTGATGGTTTCTGTAAAACATTATGCTTTAAAATAGAGAGTTGAGGGTTGTTACACTACATCACTATGATATTCTTACTTGAACGCGTTTCGGGAGACGGCTTGTTCCCATCGTCAGCATTTTCTCTCAGTTGAGAGAAAATGCTGACGATGGGAACAAGCCGTCTCCCGAAACGCGTTCAAGTAAGAATATCATAGTGATGTAGTGTAACAACCCTCAACTCTCTATTTTAAATTATGACACATCACTGTTACCAGCTTCTAAATCTTCAAAAGTAGTCAACATTATACTTGTCTATGCAGTGTAGAAGATGCAGTCGGTTTTTGTTTATCTCTACAGTGTATAAAACATAGTGCAGTGCTTCGTTTATCTCTATGGTGTATAAAATTAAGTGCAGTGTTTTGTTTATCTCTGCAATGTAGAAAACCTAGTGCAGTGTTTCGTTTATCTCTGCAGTGTATAAAACATAGTGCAGTTGTTTCGTTTTCATTTATCTCTACTGTGCATAAAACCTAGTGCAGTGTTTCGTTTTCATTTATCTCTACAGTGCATAAAATGTAGTGCAGTGTTTTGTTTATCTCTGCAGTGTATAAAACCTAGTGCAGTGTTTCGTTTATCTCTGCAGCGTATAAAATGTAGTGCAGTGCTTCATTTACCTCTACGGTGTATAAAATTAAGTGCAGTGTTTTGTTTATCTCTGCAATGTAGAAAACCTAGTGCAATGTTTCATTCATCTCTACAGTGTATAAAATGTAGTGCAGTGTTTTGTTTATCTCTACCATGTATAAAATGTAGTGCAGTGTTTCGTTTAACTCTACTGTGTATAAAACCTACTGTAGTGTTTTGTTTATCTCTATCATGTATAAAACGTAGTGCAGTGTTTCGTTTTCATGTATCTCTACAGTGTATAAAACCTAGTGCAGTGTTTTGTTTATCTCTACAGTGTATAAAACATAGTGCAGTGTTTCATTTTTATTTATCTCTACCATGTATAAAACCTTGTGCAGTGTTTCGTTTTTGTTTATCTCTACAGTGTATAAAATGTAGTGCAGTGTTTGTTTATCTCTACAGTGTATAAAACATAGTGCAGGTTTCGTTTACCTCTACAGTGTATAAAACATAGTGCAGTGTTTCATTTATCTCTACCGTGTATAAAATGTAGTGCAGTGTTTCGTTTATCTCTACCGTGTATAAAATGTAGTGCAATGTTTTGTTTATCTCTACAGTGTATAAAAGGTAGTGCGGTGTTTCATTTATCTCTACAGTTTATAAAATGTACTGCAGTGCATAAGGCATGTCAATGGTTTATTTTAAAACTGAAAACATACAAAGCAACTGTAGTGATAATAAATAAACAATAAATGAATAGGATAAGCTTGAGGGTGATACAAGTCGCTATCTAATGCTCCGTGCTTACATTGACCGGCCGGCCACAGGGGGAAGCGAATGCACTGTAGAATACGTCCTTTATAGAAATAAATCCAGACACGCCCAATCAGAAGATCCGGCTGATCAGTTTACTGGCCTGCCAAACCAATCCAATGCCCTCCAAACAATTGATTAACAGTGTTCTACTATGCCTTGCAAAATGAGCTGGACAACTATCCTACTGATACCATTGTTCCTCCTAATATGCAACTGAATATCTTCTAACAAAGGCTGAAGTTCATGTACTAGATAAGATAGTATATATTTTTACTTTCTCTACTATGTATAGTAAGTAGGGGAAGTATTGCATTCCACCCAAAAATTTGATACCGAGATTTCACAGGACATATATGTTTTGAGGCTCCCTGAATCCAAAAAAAGCATTTTTGGAAACATGTCCGTGTGTGTGTCTGTGAACAGCATAACTCAGAAACGAACAGTCGGATAAACACCAAAATTGGTATTTCGGTTCAGTATCTTCCAGAGATGCGACACGAAGGTTTTCAAGAAAATCCCCCCACCCCAGATTACCCTTTACATGGAACATTTTTCGAAAAATTTAATTTTCTCAAAAATGGCTCTAAAGAATTTGATTAAAATATCATATATTTAAGATATTTTCATGTCAAATGAAATGTATATCTCGAATTTTCTGGGAATGTCTCCAAAAGTATTCTTCATTGTGAACGAATTTTGCATAACTGGTAAACCATAAGAGATAAGACAAAATTTTACTACACAAAAAATGTAGATCGCACTAAAATACACAATTTATGTCATATACATTTTTTTTATTGAGTGAACCATTTCCGAGATATTGCTCGTTATTCCCTTAAATTTTCCAATATTTATGCTTTTTCTCAAATGGGAATTCATTATTCATTTTTTTTATGTCCTGGACATGCAAAGAGAATGGAATGCGCCACATAGCAACCAGCTCTTAAAAGATTTTACTATCGCTTAAAGTCTACCATACTCACCTTGCACCTACAAGAAAATTAGCAATAACATTAACATCTTGATTAACATGAAGCATATGGAGAATAAGCATTTGTAAAAATAGTTTGTACAAGAGTAGAGAAAGTCATGTGAGTGTAACACATCAGATTTTTTTGCTATAATACTGTACAATAAAATCTTACAATTTTCTTATACATTCTATGAGTTACTATCTTATCCTTAAGCCACCATACATTTCATGGTTATCAATGCATAAAGGTTCTTAGCTTATTAACTTAATTTTTAGAACTTCTGAATTTATATTCCGCCAAGAAACTGACAAACCTCATATGAAACTTATATGATACTATTAGTGAGGTCCAAGTATTCCGCACCATGCATTTATACTCCATTGGCACTAATATGTCCACTTCATGAAGCCAGTGAGGATTATTTAAGGATCAATACAGTATTGTTGAACAATTGTGTTCATCGGTAAACAGGCTACAAGGAAAAGTAGCTTGATCTAATATACGCTGACAAAAATTCACATCAATTCCATTTAGCTCTTGGTGAAAACAAACATATTGATGGAATTTGTGACAATGAAGAATCCATAGCATACTTCTTTGGCTTATGCCACTTCCCTAGTCACACTTTTGCTTTAGAAATATTTGTGGGACAGTAAACTTCCAAGTTCCCTTAGTTGACTGTAAAGGTTCACAAGCAATCGTTGACTTTGCCAACATCTCTTGAGATATATGTATCTCAGCATAGAAATTGCAAGACATGTTGCATTTTTCTTATATTCACATTTAAGGTCCAGTTTCTAGTTTAAGCTTAAGCTTTGAATCGGGCCTTCCCCCAACTATGGAAATAGGTTGTTGAAGGAATAAAGAAATTGTATGAAGATACAAATATAATTATAGACACTGGATTTTAAAGAACAGGAACAGTTAAAACTATAACTGGGTTAGGACAAGGATGTAGCTTATCATCGACTTTGTTTAATATATATACAACATTTTAAATTAATGGGCAGTTTTAGTAAACCCAAGAATAACAGATAGCAATAAAATTGAATAAATAATATTTTCTTTGCAGATGATCCATTCATAATTCAGAAAAATGAAGACGATTTACAGAAATCCTTGCTTGAATTAAATTATGTAAATTATGTGATTTTAGGATATCAATAAGAAAAATAAAGATTATGGCTTTTAAAGGCAAAAATCCAGAGCGATCTAAAATTGTTTTAGAGGGTCAAAAATCTAGAACAAGTATCTAATTTCAAACATTTAGGATGCGTTATCAATTTTAATGTAGAAAGAGATATTGATTGTAAAATAAATAAATTCCAGACAGTATGCAGAACTGTACATAAAACTTTTAAACACAAATTAAGGGAAGAAACAAAAATACAACTCTACAAAGTTATGGCAATTCCCACAATATTGTACGGCTGTGAAACTTGGGTTCTAGCAAAACAACAGGAAGATAGAATTCAGACAGCCAAGATGAGGTTCTTTAGGCAAGTAAAGGGTTGAACCAACTTGATAGGATCAAAAATGAAGAAATAAGAGAAGACTATAAGTACAGTGCATTCGTAGATCAGCCGGACCGCTCCACAGCAGCCTTGGACTGGGTGAGGATTGGCGCGCCTTCTGCCAGAGTTACACATAAATGACCGGCAAGTCATGGGTACGGAACACAAACTACTGCACCATTAGGCTTACGTGCATCACAACAGATTTTGAAATTGATGGCTTCAACATGAACACATTCCCTATATCTCCGAAAAGAATTATAGTTTACTCGCATAAATTCATGTAGACTTATTGCCTGTATTTCTCTTGTGATACTGTCCTTCAATTTTTGCAATGTGTGCAGAATTGAGGCATACACTTTATTCTTTAATGCTCCCCATAAATAAAAATTGCATGGAGATAGGTCAGGGGAACCAAGCGGCCACAATCCTCGATAATAAAAGTTCTATAAATGTAACGATAAATGGTGAACCTATCCAGCAATTAGATAAAATAAAATTCTTAGGGGTAATTATCGATGAAAACCTAACCTTTAGACACCATATTGACTACATATGTCAGAAGGTAAGTACAAATCTCTACCTAATAAGGAACCTAGCAAATTACTTAAATTCTGAACATCTGAAATTGACCTACTATGGAATAATACATCCACATCTACAATATGCAGTTGAGGTTTGGGGCAGCTCTTGTATAACTAACATAAACAGATTACTAGTTTTACAGAATAAATGTTTAAGACGTATATATAATGTAAATAGAAGAGAATCATGTAGAACTGTCTTTGTAGATAACAAAATTCTATCGGTAGTATCTTTATATGTTTTTAAAGTAGTCATGTTTGTAGTTGGTAAAGACGGAGTAGGTAACTTAAATAAGCAGTATCACAACCATGAAACAAGGTCACAAAACAATTAGAATAACTGTAAATAAGAAGTCAACAGATAAAGATCCCTTATTAATGGGAAAAATACTATTCAATAAATTACCGATTTCAGTAAAAACAAAAAAAGGGAAACTGTTTAAAAATGAACTAAACAAATATCTAATACAAATATGTTTGTATAGGCTGGATGAATTGTAATATAAATAAATGTATATATTTCTGACATATCCGACAACATGTAAGTGTTGTTATTATAATTAATTCTGTGTAACCATGCATTTTCACCTACATGCATTCTTAATGCTAAGAAATGCTGCTAAACTAAAGGTCTAATTAGGATGCACTAAGATAATGGTAATGACTCTTGATTGACAGCTGTTTTTATTACTTACTGCTACTGCTTCACGCCGATTGGTTCTAACTACCATGTGACATCAAACTTAATGTAACAAGAAGGAAAAAGTTTGAACATTGACAAACTCTTAAGTTACATTTCATTAACTTAAGCCAACCCCAAATAGCTCCATTTAAATATAATGTGTTACATTGCATTCAGTTAAATTGCGTTATGTTAAGTTCATGGTAAACCTAGCTTAATTAATATTTCCTCATCTAAATTATTCCATTTATGTTGACAGACCTGTTCTCACCATAACTTTGTTTGACTATAGTAAAGTATACAATGGAAATCTGTGTTTATTTCCCTACACTTGTTGTGTCTTAAACCTTAAAATTATAACTCCAGTATTAGCCCATGTAGATTCTTCTTGGTCGATTTTATCACTACATCTGTTTTTCCCTGCTCCATTTTATTGTCACCATGCATGGTTTATAATTATTATTATTTTATAATTGTTCAGGTGCTTATAAGCTTTATGCATTATAAGTCATGGAATTAAAAAGCTTCCATGTGGCAATGTAAGTTCAGAACCCATTGGTTGAATGGGCAGTTTCATGTTTCATTAAACTCAGAAACGTTGCATGAATTCTGCTGATCATGTCAGGGCATTTGCCCAAGGAGTAATGTATTGCTAGTTAGCAAGGTGGGACCTTTAAAAATCCTAGGTTTTTGGTCGCTTGGCTGATTACCGGGATGACGCTGGAGGAACCCATGTCAGTCGAACTCCTAAAAAGTATTACGTAAAAACAAAGCATAATCTATAAGAAATCCTAGCATGCATTGCACAACATCTGTTTCACTTAAGGTAAGCATGCCTTCCATTTACATATTTGTAAGGTCTTTAGGTGACCTCGAGTCATGTTATAATAAATCCTACATTTTTATAGATTTGTGGGGTACTAAGTAAATGTTTAGGGCTGTTCTGGTCATACTGACACCTTCCCGTTGGTCATATACTTTAGATGTTACGAATCTTTAAAGACCTTCCCCTCATTCTGGGACTTCCTTCTTAAGCGAGTGCTCAGGTTTGTGGTTTTGAACCTTAAGTTATCAGTATCATGTGGAGTAAGACACGTGGGGGTCTTCTGCTACATGAGAGTTAGTCGCACCCCTTGAGATCCATCTGAGCAACCCCCCCTTTATCCGTGACATGTACTGAAATAAATTAAATTAAATTGAGTTTTATTTATGGACGCTCTTTAACTTCTATGGTTCTTAGCGTCCCATTCTATATTGGGCGTGAAAGACCGGGAATTTTGCCCAGAGGCCTCTTTATCAGGCTTGAGGTTCTTTTACGTGCCGTAAATCTACGACACTGGACCACCGGCTTTACTTCCCTTCCGAAGGAAGCCATGCTAAGGATTTTTATGCCTGAAAAAAATCCATCGCTCTCCGCTGGGCTTGAACCCGCGACCTTGGGAACTAGAGGCTAGCACGGTACCACTAGTCCACGGAGGACGACATGTACTGAAGGACCAGCTGGTTGAGCGCTCTTCATCCCTTATTCCCTACCATGACATCTGGTGCAGTTGCCTGATGAGCACCAACCCTCTCCTTCAACCCCACCTTACCCCCTCTATTTTAACTGTGACACTACTAATTTACTATTGACAAAACGACTTCAACACAATGTTAAGCACTTATGCAATTTTATTTTCCTACAACATGCTATTCTTTAACATGCAGATATTCAGATATAACAGTACCTTTCCATGAAACTGAGGGACATCCCAATTCCTACCCATGAAAGCATCCACAGTTTTCCACATGCATGCATAACGACATTCATCCTGACATGTCCACTGTGTGAATTGAAGGTAAATGGGATGATCTGCTGATGGTGACTGAAATCTTGTTCCATCTGTTAAAAAAAATCATTAACACACTTAATAATTGTATTATCCTTGGCCTTAGCAAATAAAATAATACAGCTTTCATTTACGTCAATGCATTGGTGAAATTTGGTAAAAAATGTGAAAATGTTCTATTTTCTGCTTTTTTATTATACCTATAACCTGTACTTTCATGCACCATGATTGGCTTTCTAATATTATAATTTTAAAACCACAAATGGTTATTTAATTGGTGCTTTACCATTTAGATAAAGCACCACACTGAACTATAAATCTTCATTTTTCTCAATTTCCTTTTTTCAGCATTTTTCATTATTCAAAATGCTCCTTGGACCACAATTTATAATTTTTAACTTGAAATTCTCAAGTCAGCCTCAAGAATTTTTCCAAAGCTCACATTGTAAAGTAGAAAATTTCAATAACATGTACACATTTTTTGTTGTTGTACTTTTAAACTAAAACTAAGAAATGCTTGCACAACAATTTCTTTAAGTTTGTATACTAAGTTCAAATTAAAAATTTGAAAGTGATACAACAAACCATAGGGCAAGGAGCATTTCATATTGCCATATCAAAAAGTGATTAATTATGAATAGAAAGAAATCTGAAGTTTTTACATTCACATTTAATTGTTTATTAGCAGGTATACAAATTATTCTTAACAAAAACTTATTTTTCTATTTACTTCATTTTAATTGAAATAAACCTTTGCAGAAATAGTAAATTACACATTTCATTATGGACACAAAGGGAGCAGCAATAGTTAAATCTTTAAGAACTGGACGCTATATGCTGGCCTTAAAATTCCATACTTTATCCATGCAATCATGAAAAATAACTGAATGCAAACACTACTTCAAAAAGAATTACAAAGTATTGAACAATGCAAACTATTAATAACAAGCTATTTTGGAAATGGCTGATGACAAAAATGTTATTTTAAATAAATTGTTTGTATTAAAGAGATCTACATTTTTTGTGTAGTGCATTTTCATTCATTGCTTCAATGTTTACCAGTTATACAAGATTATATAAAACTCCTTCTGAATGAAGACGACTTCACGGGCTATTCCCAGAAAATTCAAGATATACATTTTATCTGCCATGTAAATATGTTTAATATATGGTATTTAAATCAAAATTACAGCCATTTTTCAGAAAATAAAAATTTTGAAAAATGTTCCATTGAAGTGTGGTTTGGGCTATCTACATGTAGCATCTTAAAATTGAGTTTTATTTATGGACGCTCTTTAACTGCTGTGGTCCTTAGCGTCCCATTCTAAATTGGGCGTAATTTTGCTCAGAAGCCTCTTTATCTTTTACATGCCGTGAATCTACGGCACGGGACCACCGGCTTTACTTCTCTTCCGAAGGAAGCCATGCTAAGGATTTTTACACCTGAAAAAATCCATTGTCCTCTGCCAGGTTTGAACCCGTGATCTCAGGAACTAGAGGCTAGCATGGTAACCACTACACCATGGAGGACGACAAATGTCGCATCTTTGGAAGATACTGAACTTAAATACCAAGTTTGGTATTTATGGGACTTTTCATTTTTGAGTTATGCTGTTAAATAAATAAACTGAATTTTATTTATGGACGCTCTTTAACTGCTATGGTTCTCAGCATCTCATTCTACATTGGGCGTGAAAGACCGGAAATTTTGCTCAGAGGCCTTTTATCAGGCTTGAGGTTCTTTTATGTGCCGTAAATCTACGACACAAGACCACCGGCTTTACTTCCCTTTTGAAACACACCATGCTAAAGATTTTTAGCTTCCTGAGGCTGGCCAGAATGAGAGTTGTCTTTCAAAGTCTCTCACCCTTCTTCAAATGATCAAATCCATCTAGCAGTGGTATCAAATGAACACACTTGATCATCATAAACAGCTAACAAGCCCTTATGGATCTTTTGTTTTGCTTTTTCACCTAGCTTTTAGCATGTGAAAATGTAGAATCTAATGTTCTCTTTAGAAATATCCATGATTCTTCACCAGCTATTGACACAGAACTGAACTCCACAGACTGTACGACTATGAATATTAAAGTTTAAACTCACACTTATGCATATTTTGATAGCTTAAGGTCAATTGTTGACAGCCGTATTAGCTACATTTTTGTAACATTATTGTCCAACAATGGATGCAAAACTTTTTGAATGCGCTTCATAGTATGTTTATAAATCTTGCCACTGTGATAAGCCTTAAAACTTGAGTAACCTATTGAGGTAACTCCACATATTTAACAAAATTCTCCACAGGCCAAGATAATATACTTATAAATTGTAAGTACGCTCAGGAAACTTGATTTCTCTTACTACACAAAAAATGTAGATCTCGTTAAGGTACAAAATTTATTCAAATAAAGCTTTTTGTGGCATTAACCATTTGTGAGATATCCATTGTAAGTGGTTTAAATTTATAAATTCATATACTGTTTTCAAGTGATATGTTGCTATTCATTTTTCTCGTGGTCATGCAAAGAACATGAAATTTCAAAGCCATCACATAGCAAGCTGCAACAATCCTATCGCTTCAGCCTTCTGTATTCCTCTTATACCTATAATGAAATATGTGATAAAAGCAGTTGTGCAAACCTTTATCTCTATTAACAAAAACAATCTGATGTGTTACATTCACATGACTTATTAGTGGGTATACAAATTATTCTTATGAAAGTTGATTCTCTTATCTACTTCATTTTAATCAGGGTAACCTGCATTACACATTTCATTATAGATACAAAGGAAACAGCAATAGTCAAACTGGGCACTACATGTTGGCTTTAAAATTCCATAATACTGCCATGACATCACAAGAAACAACTGAAAATTGACAGGACTTTACGAGAATAGCTAAGTATTGAACAATACGAACCATTAATAATAATCAATATCTCAGAAATGGCTTATGCCACAAAAATAGTTATTTGAAACAAATTATGTGTTTTAAAGAGTTCTACATTTTTTTTTGTAGCACGTTTTCATCTATCACTTAATGTTTACCAGTTATACAAAATTCCTTCCGAATGAAAAGGACTTTGCAGACTATTTCCAAAAAATTCAAAACATACACTTTATTTGTCATGAAAATATCTTTAATATATGGTATTTTAATCAAAATCATTAAAGCCATTTTCCAGTAAATCAAAAAATTCTAAAAATGTTCCATGTAAAGGGTAGTTTGGGGTGAGATGACTTTCGTGAAAATCTTTGTGTTGCATCTTAAGAAGGTACTGAACTTAAATACCAAGTGTGGTATTTATCCAACTTCACTTTTGAGTTATGCTGTTCACAGACACACATATGGACATTTTTTCTAAAGATTCTTTTTTTGGATTCAGGAGGCCTGAAAATATGTATTTTTGGTGAAATCTCGATATTGGTTTTTTGGGTGCAATGCACTATCTTCTCTACCTAGCATGTACGTGGTAGAGAAAGTAAAAATATAGGTACACAAGAGTGAGTTTTTGTAAGAACAGTTTGTGCATGTAATCAGATTATTTCTCAAGGTCATGGCAAGGAGCGTGGAATTTTAAAGCCGTCAAATAGCGATCCACTTATTAAAAGTCTGACTATTGATTCAGGTTACTATATGGTTCTCTATCTATGGCAGAATGTGTAATGAAGGCCTATCTGGATTAACAAGAAGTAGATAGAAGTATAAGCTGAGATGGTACATATCATGTACATAGTGAGTGGTTATGAGATAAGATAGTTTATGTGTGGTTTTACTCTGTAAGTGTTTTAATTACAAAAATTGAAATGTTTTAGCTATAAGAAATTATTGAATGAAATGGTACAACTGAAATTTAATGGCGCCACTAGGCTAACTTCCTAGACATGCCTCCTTCAACATGGACACAAGGGTGGAAGAAGCAACATGGGGGTAGTGACATGACATTTACCAGATGACTTGGGAGTTCATTACGCTGGGGATGCAAGATTCCAGTAGTTTTCAAAATATGTGAGAGTCACTGAAAATTTTGAGAATGGGCAACAATGAGTAAGGGTAAGCCAAAGCAGCTTTTCCTAACTTCAGATAGCAACATATGCAAGTTTGGGTATGCACCAACAATGTGCATCATCAACATTGCGTGCATGTGTGTGTATAGTACGTGTTGCTATGCCATACACTACAATGAATCTCAAGCAAGAACATTTCCGTGCTATGATTTTCTATGACTTTATAGTCGGTTTAGGGGGGAGAGAATGCCTTGAAAGACTGCATCATCCATTTGGGGATCTTTGCCCTTCGCAATCCACCATTTATTGATGGTATGCAGAGTTTAGAAGATAAAGGGATTTCCTCGAAGATGAAGACTGAGATGGCCGACTATAGCAACAATGGATGAAAATGTGGTGAAAGCAGAGCACATGTTGCAGAAAGATCATCGTTGCACATATGGTCAGATTCAAGAATCCCTAAATATTGGATCGGCAGCAATGAAAACAATCCTGAAAGAAAAGCTTGATCTCAGGAAGCTCTGCAGTGCTGGATCCCCCACCACCTCAAAAATAAGTAGAAACAAGCACGTGTGTAACGGTGCCAGGAAATGATTGAAAAATTCAATGGAGGAAGATCCAAAACCATATTTAACATTATAACAGGTGACGAAAGCTCGATTTACCAATATGATCCAGAAATTAAATGACAGTCATTGGTCTGGGTCTTCGCAGGAGAAGATCCCCCAATAAAAGTGAAGTGAAGGAGAAGGGTTGGCAAGATGATCTGTTCCTTCTTCTCAGCAAGTGGCCACATTGTGACGATTCTGCTTGAGGGACAAAAGACTGTTACTGTCAGATGGTACACACAATATGTCTGCCACAAGTGTTCAATGAACTGGGAAAAAAGCATCCTAAGACTGGTCTGTGTGGAATTTTGTTGCACCATCACAATGCCTCTGCCCTCACTGCACAAGAAACAATGCAATTTCTACATGAGTCAGATATTTGCCCCATCCTCCCTACAGTCCAGATCTGGCCCCATGCGACTTTTTTCTATTCCCTAAAATGAATGAAAAAATTTTAGGTCAATGATTTGAGTCACCTGAAGCCACAGTAGCTGCTTGCGCAAAATGTATTTGCACTCTCTCCAAAGAAGAATGGCGTTCAGCATTTGAAAAATGGTTTGAAAGCATGAGATGGTGTATAGAATGCAATGGAGAATATTTTGAAAAGATGCAATGATCAGATCTAAATTTTTAATATCGTATTGCGCCCATTCTCAAAAATTTTGGAGTGACCCTCATATTAACACTCTCCTTGCTTCAGGCTCAGTCACCTGCTTATACGGGGATGTGTCCAAGTGATAGAAAAGAATGAGGCATGTTAAGGGGTTGAGGAGTGGCAATAATGCCAAGTATCAATAACCAATAAAGTCAAGTGTCAACAATCAGTGTCCATTTATCCACCTGCACAACCACACCTGAGATAAAAGTGAATAGCCAAGGGCAATAGAGACTACATTTTGGCAGCTAATAATTCACCCAACTTACATATCAGAGTAACTAACCCACCAATCCATCTGAAATAAAGCTTTTGGAAGATAAGTGTAGAGGAGTAAGTAGAGAGTCATGTAAATGCAATGCACTAGATATTTTTATATAACCATTTGAGCTAATTTCTAAAAGAGTTATGGTGTTAGGACATGGATTGGATATTGGTAAGACGATATATAGCTGGCATTAAGATACCTCTAGACCTTTGTATTTCATAAAGAAGCACAACATCCACAGTGCATACTGTGATTGTTTATGATTCCACAGGTTTATAAACTATATCACTTCACAGTTTTGATTATTTTTTTATTTATCAAAATACAAATTAAAAAAAAACAGCAATAAATCCTGCTTCTTGAGATCATCAAATACATACTGTGCATTTTCCAATACTGTTATTATGAGTACTAATTAGGTATATATGAGACATTTTCTTTGTAAAACTGAAGGGTAGAAGTCACATGATCTCATCTAACTGCTACCATTCATGCAATTATTCATCAAACGTTCATTTTTCTGCCTACTACATGTTAATATGAAAATTGTTTGCAAAATATTGTTTTAATTAGGTAATTTAGCTCTGATAGCTTCCTCAAAACATGGTTTACAAAGTCTTGTACATACTTTAAATAACAATGGACTAAAGTATATGGAAACCAATACAGAAAAAAACAAAATGTATGGCTTTCTACAGAAAATACCTTATACCTAGCAAAATATACTTGGATTAAAAAATCATAGAGTAAATGCATTTATGTATCTTGACTACATATTATCCTCTTTTCAATTAAGTAAATATTTCACAGAAGATTTCTAAATACATCAAAACAATGGAAATAATTAATAAAAAAAACCTTTCTTAATTCTCAGAATCTGCTTATACAAGACCTTGGTAAGACCTGTACTTTGTTACAGCAATGAGGCATTGACATTAAGAAAGAAAGATCAAAGCAAAATAACTGCTAATGAAATGAAACTTGCAAGATATGCAGCAGGGCATACCAAATGGGATCATAAACATAATGAGCAAATAATGGAAGAATTACAAATTAGAAGTTGTAATTGATCGCATACATTACCAGAACAAATGTATAAATCATCTGCATCGCATGGGTACAAAGAACCCCAAAAACCACGCTCCACTATCATCCAAGGAAATGAACTTTTTTTTTGTTTATTTGTTTGTTCATTTGGTCCCACTGTGAGCAATGCTCAGGGACGTTGAACACGTCATACCATTAGCATAACTAATAAACATACCCAGCACCAAGAACTTCTTAAATAATAACATACCCAGCACCCAGAACTTGTTTAATTAATAAACATACCCAACACCAAGAACATTTCTCCCTCTCCACACCATACATTATTTAAGAATTGAAAATTTGCAAACCATCACCATTCTTCTTCTTTTTTTCCCCAAGAGTAAACATCTCAACATGCATTACAGTAGGACAATAACAAATAAGTGTAAGTCACTATCATATGCCATCTGCCCTATGTATTGAATATTTATATATTGCACGACATATTAAAAAATTCCTCCACAGTATATGGGGAATGAGTATATAACAAAGACTTTAGCTCTTTCTTAAAGATGTTATGTTGATTAGGCTTGTCTAATAGTTTTAAGTAGCATGGAAGGTTATTGTAAATTGTTATTGCAGAATAGTAACATCCTTTTTGGAACAGTTTTAAGCTATTTGCTGGTCTATGCAAATCGCCTGCATGCCTTGTATTGTGGTCATGCACAGCAAGGTTCATTGTGAAGTTATCATAATTATCTGTAAGGTAGCTCGAGAGAATATACGTATTCACCAGTGAGAGTAAGAATTCTTTTGGTTTTGAGCAAGGGTCTACAGGAATGATGGGACCCAACACCACAGACAATACGCATGACCTTTTTTGTAATATAAATACTTGCTTGCTATGTGCCGAATTACCCCAGAACATTATTCCATATCGCAACAGGGAGTGAAAATAGGCAAAATATGCTGTTCTTAAGGCATTTTGGTGGAGCAAATGTTTTAAGTTTCTTAAGGCAAAGCAAGCTGAGCTGAGTTTTGGCAGCATGATTTTTATTTGTTTTCTCCAGTTGAGCTCTCCATCTATTTGAAGCCCAAGAAATTTTGTATGAGATACCTTATTTATGGTGTAATTGTTGTACCTGATTGTTAATTCACTCACTTGTTTATGCTTCGTTTGAAATTGAATAAAACTGGTTTTATCATAGTTTAATGAAAGCTTGTTAGCTTCAAACCAAAAGTTGAGCTGTTCAAACACTTTATTGGCAAAATTTCTTAATTGCTGATGTGACTTTTCAGATATAAGTACACTGGTATCATCTGCAAAAAGCACAGATTGAATCTTTGCTAAGATAGTATGGCAGATCGTTTATAAATATTAAAAACAACAAAAGACCAAGTATAGAACCTTGTGGGACACCTCTAGTAACAATACCTGGTTCTGAATCACAACCATTGATTCTGGTTTTCTTGATCCTGTTTGTTAAGTAAGATCTGAACCATTTTATAGTGATATCACTGAAGCCATAAACTTTTAACTTTTGCAGCAAGAGGTTATGATCTATGCTGTCAAATGCCTTAGCTAAGTCACAAAATATTTCTAATGGTAGTTCCTTTTTATCCTATTAATACTTCAGAAGTGAGCATGTATGTTGCATTTTCTGTCAATATTTTCTTCCTAAATCTGAACTGGGATACTGAGAGAATGTTGTTGAACTCCAAGTATTTTATAATCCGATTATATACAACTTTTTCCATTACTTTAGAAAAGGCTGTCAAAAGAGAGATGGGCCTATAATTGGAAGCCAAGTTTTTGTCTCCTTTCTTGTATAGAGAACAATTGTATGTTTCATTTTTTCTGGAAATATCCCTGACATAAGGGAATGATTGCATATATGACTAAGAGGCTTGCTTAACTCTTCTGTCCAATATTTTAACAATTTGGTACTTATCTCATCCCAACCGTAATAGGTTTTGCTTTTCAATGAGCTAATAATATTTTCTATTTCTCTAGGTGTTGTAGAGTCAATCTTAAATTCACAATTAATTTTGAGATGTGCCTTTTTTAGCATTTTAAGTGCAGCTGGGTTTGGGTCAGATCTGTTTATTTTGGTATTTGCTACATTAAGGAAATATGGTTAAAGGCATCAGCGATGGCGGAGCAATTACTGACTTTATTTTCAGTAGTTATGTGAATAATATTACTATTTGATTTAATTCTACCTGTTTCAGTTTTTATTATATTCCACATTGTTTTAATTTTATTATTGGAATCATCAATGGCTAGTGAGTAATACTTTCTTTTAGCTTCATTAATTACTCTTTTAAGTATTTTACAATATGTTTTGTAGCGTGCGTTAATGTTTGAATCATTACTTGTGCGATATAGTAAGAACAAATTTCTTTTATTTGCACAGGACTTCCTTATACCTGAAGTAATCCAGGGTTTGACCTTTGTTACCTGTGATGAGCTTATTGTTTTCTTAAGAAAAATAGCTTCAAATGCTAATAGCACTGTTTTAAGGAATTCATCAAATTTGTCATTTACTTGAGTGCTGGAATAGACAGAAGCCCATTTTTCGTTTTTAATGCTAGTTTAAAATTATTCTTGTTGTAATTTTATTTTTTGTATTAACAATCTGTTTGTTGGCTATGACAGACACCAACAATACCTGAGCATCATGATCTAACATGCCATTTACAATAGGAATTATGCTATAATTTGTAATTTTTTCTAGGTCTTGAAATATGTTGTCTATAGCTGTTGCAGTGTTCATATAAGTTCTGGTGGAAAAATGAACTACATATTCCAAATTAAATGTATGTAATAGGGAGATGAGATGAGTCTTCATTTCACTGTCATTAAACGTGTTAACATTAAAATCTCCACAAACTATTATTTTAGCATTTTGAGTGTAAATGTATGAAATAGTTCTTTCTAATCTATTTATAAATCCTTGGAAGTTCCCTGTGGGAGCTCTATATACTGCTAAAATGATGTATGTCTCCCTACCAAATCCTATTTTTACTGAGCAGTATTCAAATTCCTTTTCCTCACAAAAAGATGCAACATTTATGCTGGTTAACTTCGTTATGCTTTTAACAAATATACTCACTCCACAATTTAATTTACTTCTGCAAAAACTGGAACATAAAGCGTACTTTGAAGTTCACACTTTTAAGCTCTGCTTCTGTCATGTGGTGCTCTGTTGTGCAGATTACTGTGATATCATAATTTATATCTTGAATATGTAAGCTTAGCTCCTCTACTTTATCCTTTAACCCTTGTATGTTTTGATGATACAAACCAAATGAATTTTTTGATATTGAAGGGGAGGCAGTGCTTACATATGCAACAGATTTTAGCTATGTGGGCCTCCTTTTTGTCTTCTTCCTAAAAAACAAGATCTGGCACCCACAATAACAGGAACATGCCTCTCATGATTATTACACTTCAACTCCTCTGCCAAGAGACACGCAAGTGCCCTCTTGCCTAAGAAGTTGAGATGCAATCCATGTCGTGTGAAGTGCTCTCGATGTAGGCTGAACGTTGGCTGTTGTAATTTCAACTGGTCATAACAGGCCATAGGGCTAATAGAATTATTGTGTAGATGAGGATTATGAATGTAATCCTATGAGAGCTTTTTCAGCAAACTTAACCAGCACCAATAGTTGCACATAAAAACTGGCTTTTGTTTTCTTCATCTGAAAGTATTTATTGCAACAACAGAGCAATAGCTACAAAATTACTTTCTATGTAAAAGAAACATTGCAGAATCAATTTCTCTGCTTGAATCTCCTTAATGCCTTATACTGGAAATTTTAGCACTCTTCAAACACAAACTATAGAAGTGTGACATATTTGACATAAAATGGGTAGTACCAGGTGTACATCATACTATTTAGGAATAATAAAAAAGATCCGTTTTATAACATACTTAGGGACAGCACAATTTATCACAGTATTGGGGATTGTTTCTTCTGAAAATAATACATTAGGTAGTTATTTGAACAAAATTAACTAATTTGCCAGAGAAAGTATTAATTTACTTCGTCAGTGTACCTGCTTCATTTGGTACTTAATTTAGTTTCACTTTAAATGTCATATTTTCTAAAAGATGTTTAACATAATTTCAAAGTGGCACTTCACAGCTTTACTCCTAAAATGCTTTGTTATATATTACAGATGACATTTATGGGTGTTATGCAGTCTTTGGTTACATATTACGTGCTGTAAGACGTGTTCAATATTCTCAAGCATTGCTCATTCTAGTAGCTTATGAACAAAAATAACCTTGAGAATTTGTAGCAAGCTTTAGAATTTATTTCTAAGACAACATTAATAAATATACGTCTAAGCAATAAAAAGGAAACAAACTATTTCCTTACACTGTACCGATCCCGCGAATAAAATACTCAAAAATAAAACAATTTCAAAATAAGTTTTTATTTCCTACCTTCCGTGCAGTTAGCCGAAGAACATTTCTCAAGACATGATCTATAGTACGGTGATCTATCACCAACAGAGGCATATATGTTTTTCACACTAATCACAGCAATTAACCAACACACTAATAAACTGTATTTATAGCACATATTTCTATATTAATATTTTATAGAGGGCAAATAGACTTAAAGAGTCTTCCAACAATACGTTTACTAATATTCAGGATGTATTCTTATGCGGAGGGACAGAAAATTATTTGCATTCTTGAATTTTACATTTTTGGAACATCCTAGATCATCGAAACTTCCAACAGATGACATAAACAAAAACAAACAGCTGTTCTGTAATTCGCCTTAAGAGCTGCCAAAGTTATGTGTAAAATTTATATCATACAGTTAAAAGGTGGGCAACTTATGTAGAAATTACAGCAAAAGATCATATAAATAACCATCCTAAGAATTTTATATTCAATTATTAACACATTTTAATATCCCAACTAAAAGAAACTATATTCATACATCGGATTAGCGTGGAGAAGCAATGTTGTCCACCCTTATATCAAACTAGCCAACATAAATATTAGGAACTATTCCAATTGCGGTTGGTATGCTTCGCCAAATTGGAGATACTAGCGCTTGCAGAAAGCCACCCGAAGTTGCCCGACGAAGTTCGAATGAATGCCGAAAACGAACGAAAGGGAACGATCTTCCAGTTCAAGGGAGAAGGTAGTCCATTCCGGCACATTTTGCTCCCATTGGCTGTGGTCAAATACGTAACGTGGAACGTTGGCGCGCGCATTTCGACTGGCAATTGAAAGTGAATACATAAAGCCATGCGCTTCAAAGCATGAATTTGTACATACATAGTACAAATCGGTTTAAGTTCAGTACCTTCCAAAGATGCAACACAAAGATTTTCAAGAAAATTCCCCACCCAAAATAACCATTATACTCCTCCCCATTTCTGACATGTCTTTTGTGATATTGTCATCTTACTACAGTGCCAGTCTCTATAGACATAGCAGGTTTGATATTGGACTTTAAATACTTAAGCTACCATGTAAATATTATTGCTGGATAGAAAGTAGTAGGAATACCGGTTGCACACAGTGATTGTATAATTGTTAGTCAATGGGATAGATGGATCTGTTGCATCCCAGTTTTATATGTTATAATGTGTTATGTATATGCAAACTCCACCATTTTCTAAATGTTTTCTTATACAGGGTGAAAGGTATTGCTTGAACTGTAATAAAATGGCTAATAGACACAGGCACAAGGAACATCACTATGTTTCATTTTTGTAGGTTTAATGACAAAAATTGTATTGGACATATTTGCACTAATCATTATATAGAATCCATGATTAATGTACAATTCAAGCAGTACCTTTCACCCTGTATACTGTCTTCCCAAATAATACCCATGCAGTAATAATGAGAATTTCTTGTTTCAAGTGATGTCTTTCTCAAACATGTCTTCAAGGTAATAGAAATTACATGGGAAATTGAAATTTAAGCATAACATAAGTATAAAGTTATAATTTCGAGCTTATTCAAAGTGAATTAATCATCATAATAGTATCAACCTCATGTAAGCACTTTATGTATAGCAGATTGCATGTAATGGTGATTAACACTTATTTGCTATTGTTGTCCTACTGTAATGCGTGTCGAGAAGTTTACTGTTGAAATGGTGATGGTTTACAAATTTTTCTCTCTTAGATAATGCATGATGGGGAGGGGAGCATCCCCCCCCCCCAAAGGCTGTTCTTGGCTTTGGGTATATTCCTACTTACTCTGTATACTTCATAATTGTATGATGTGTTCAATTTCCCTGAGCATTGCTCACAGTGGAGCCAAATGAACAAACACAAACAAACATCACTGTATGGGCTCAATTTGTTTTTTTCCCATATGACCTGTCAATAAATTTAAAGTTCCCATGTGCTGAAGGACCTCCACTGTGTTATACCAAATGTTATATATAGAACCTTTCCCAGGAAAAGGAATCAAAGTGTATTTTCTATTCAATAACTGTAAGTTTTATTAACTAGAACTGGCTTTGTGTATGCATAAGTGACTAAGTGCAATTACCTATAAGATCATTCCAATAGATTGTAATAACAGACATTCAAGAGGTTAGATTTTAATGAACATTTTAATTGGGTAGGCCATTCAAATGTATATTAATGTAGGCACATGTTCCTTAAAATACCATACAAATGTGTTATACAGTATTATTAAATATGAATGTGAATGCAATGTCCCTAAATAATAACAATGTCTCTGTGTTTAACCATATCACACCCACTCTTCATAATTGTCAATCACTTTAACATGTCGTTTAGTGTGCCAGTATTAATTGTTTTTTTCATATGTTGACTGCAGAAAGAATGTAACAGCACATGCTGGTTTATAAATTTGGGGGCTGGATGAGACACTCGTTCATTAGTATTGCTCTCTGTCCTCCATAGTATTTTTAATTTTAATGTCCCTTTTAACTTCACAGGTTTACAGAGTTTGGAGACTGGTGGGAGGGGGGATGAAGATGGTGCAATTGATGGAATTATGGTGGGGAAAACCAGAGAACATTCATTCTAAGTGCCATTTTATCTACCACAAAATCCCATCTCTGATCCCTAGGATTGAATCCAGGCTTTTTTGTGAGAGGCCATAGTGCTGCCCAATTAGAAGTGTGAATATGAGACAACATTTAAAACAGAGATAGCATTACTCAATACTATCAAGTAATGAAACCAAGAAGTTGTTTTACAAGCCAGCTCCCACTATGACTTCACAAATGAGGTGTATGTAAATAAAGTAGATACTTAAAAAAGAATAACTATTTCAGCAGATATTTTGCCATGCAATACATATTACACATTTATATAATTTAAGTTGGGTGTTTTGTCATAAATATGGTAGCTGACATTTCGATATGTAGAAATCATTCAGCAATAATGTGGTAATACACAAGTTTTATGTAACTATTTGTGCTTCCAAGGCCAGCGCTTAACCGAGTTACGCAGATTGACAAAAAATTCCCAAAGATACACAGTACATATGGAGAATTTTCTGTTTATGAAATGCTTTTAAGTTATTTTGCAATGAAAAGACCATTATGTCCTAATTTATTTATTTGGTATAACAGCAGGAAATAGTGTTTGAGCACAACACTAATACACATCCAAAATCAAACTATGGATCCCAAACTATTATCATTACATCGCATTCAAAATTGAAATAGGTATCAGACATAACCTTTGAGCACGAGTTCTCTTGTTCGTTTTACGATATTAGTGTGAAATCCATAAAAATAAAGTTTTCGAAATACAGTCCCTAATTCGAACACATTTTAACACCTTAACATACTAAGTTATAGTTTATATTTAAGGTTAGCTTGTTTTCGCTATATATATTTCAATTCCTCATTAAAACCAACTAAACTTTCGATTCATAACCTGTCTTCTACCTTAGTAGGTTTTCAGGTCATGTTCCAGTTTTAAACATCGAATGCGCGTTATTTGGTACTCAATATTAAATAAGGTATCACTATAAACTCCTACATTTACACAATTGCTCGTTGATACGAAAATTCTGGTTTATTTTTATATTTTCGGCATTGCTATTTTATCAGCTGACTTCCATCTTGATTTAGTTTCAAGCCTCAGCAATCAGCATGGCAGAGGTCGCGACACCTTCCTCCCTCATCTGGAAGATCGTTCCCTTTCGTTCATTTTCGGCATTCGCTCGAACTTCGTCGGGCAACTTCGGTTGGCTTTCTGCAAGCGCTTGTATTGGAGATTCAACGCTGCTAGAAGAACGTGGAATCGTGCACTAAATTTACTGGAATAAATCTGATTATTTGTGCTTAATCATCATCGGTTCTATTTTATTTTTAGAGCTGTTCTTAGTTGTGATCGAAGCAAAATGAGTAACATGAACCTTTATCGGGTGCTGGACCAGTTTTCTACTACAGAAACGGCAATTGTATTTCTTCGGGCTAACGGCATATTAGCCAAAGATCCACCACGTTGTGATCTCGTGGAATGTAGAAGGGATATGACGGAGATTCGCCGAGCTGATGCGAACGACGGCGTGGGATGGCGTTGTCCTAAACACAAGGGACGCAAGAAATCTATCAGAAGCGGTTCTTTTCTGGAGCATCAGAACATTCGCCTTGAAATCTTCCTTCTCTTTGCACACTTTTGGGCTTACGCGACTCCAGTAGGAATAGTAGAGCAATGGGCTAAGGTATCTACTAAGACAACGATTCAGTGGTACCAGTATTTCCGAGACATTTGTTCAGTGTGGTTGAAAGCTAATCCCATTAAACTTGGCGGACCTGGTACTGTTGTTCAAGTGGACGGTAACCTAATTTCCAAGGAGAGGAAAGTACGAGGGCGGAATGTTAATCACTGCATTTTTGGTATGTACGACTGTCATAAGAAACTGGGATTTTTGGAGCATGTGAAATTTCGCAATAGCCAAACCATATTGCCGTTAATACTCAGACATGTACTTCCGGGTACGGAAATACATACTGATGATTGGACGCCTTATCTTGCTCTGCCAGCTGTACCGGTAATACCACCGTACATGCATTTACAAATAAGTGACACACGAAATTTTGTAGATCCTTTGACGGGAGCACATAATAACCACGTAGAATGCTTCTGGAAGAGCGCCAAAAAGAGCAAGGAGAAGTCCAGCACCTCTGCAGCTCAACTTCAATCCCACCTGGATGAGTTTATGTGGAGGCAACTCTACGGAAAAAAAACCATCGAAGCCTTCCAAAACCTTCTTCAACAGATTTCTGTCCTTTATCCCGTATAGGCTCAAAAAGATGGAATTGCATATTTGGTAGGGTAGCTACAGCATCAGTGCAGATCAACTTCCATTCTACATGGATGAGTTAATATGGAGGAAACTGCACGGGAATGAAAACATTGGAAGCCTTCTACAACCATCTTCCTTCGCTTTGGGGCCAAAAGTAACCGTGTTTAAGTTTCTATTAAATGAAAACTTAAGAAGGGAATGGATAAAAGTTGTTCACCAGGATAATTTCATTCATAGAAATACAGTAAGTTTTTTATAAAGCAACTATATGCTACATTATTAACAACTCGTGCCTTTATTGTTTTTGTGAGAAATTGCATTTGGTAATCTTTTGTAGAATGTTTAACATAACCTATATGTGCACGCATATAGTGGAATGTTCAGTTGTTTCTCACTTAATTTATTGAAACAAATTTTGCTTTTATAGGTTTGTGAAAAGCACTTTCAACCCTATGACATAGAAGTGTATCATTGTATGACAGTGAGACTGAAAAACAACTTACAGCTCCACTAGATCAACTACACCTATAAAAAAGGTTAGTTTCTTTTGTTATCTTTCTCCTACGGCTATGCCCTGATGTTGCTACGGCCTTCGGCCACAGCTGCTTCACTCTTCTTCTAAAAAATATCCCTTGGCTACGCTTTAAGGCTGAGGGCCCTCAATCCCTCAGCTATGCCTTACGGCTTAGCCACCTCGATGTTACAATGTTGAAATCCCGATTCTGTAAGTTTCATAACATTTTATACCTCATACCCGCATACGGAATAATATCCCAAAACACTATTTTTAAGTAATAAATGAATCTGGGAAAACCTTGAATACTTTGTTAGGGAAAAATGTCTTGCTTCTGCAGATGTCACACTGTCATCCTGTAGCTGCATGCAGTTTCCAAATGTTCAAATAAAATGCTGGAAACATATGAATAACAAATACTGCCAATGCCAGCATGTGTTTCTAAGCTTGTGTTTGTGATTCACGGGTGGTTTTGTTTGTTTGTTTGTTTGCTTAGTGTATGTGTATATATATATATAAGTTTAGGCTTCTGATTCATGGGAGGTTAGGTTAAGTTTTTTTATATAAACTTCTTGTCTTTTATCTATTTAATTGGAATGACGTTCTCGCAAGCATCACAGAGATACACTTTGTTGATAATTCCATGATGTATCAGTAACCCCTGCAGTTGTTGTAACTTGTCTACATCTAATTGCTCTCTCACTACAATGTATATAGTATTTTCACATCTTCTGCAAGCCATTTTGCTTTACGTAATGCACTGTCAGCAAAACACCCCCTTCGCATTACCTTTATATATGCAGGAAGAGAAAAAGAAGTTGTAACACACATCCCTAATAGGGTACTGTGCATTATGTTGGTCTTCAAAGTCAGTGAGATACTGCCAACGCTCGCAGCGTGCATTCCCAATTACTTTTTATTTTAGGTTTATTAGTTTTTTACATTTCTGATTTATGGGAGGTTAGGGTTTGTTTTTTTGTTTTTTTTAATATAAGCTTAGATTCCTGATTCATGGGAGGTTACTTTTATTAACATTTACAATGAAGACCAAAGTAATGCAGAAAGCCATTTATAAGTAATACCATTAACTAGATCATATTTAAGTAGCTGGTAAGTAATCAAAGTAATCAAGTAAATCTGCATATTATGTGTATAGGGAGTCAGACTTATCAGTATGTATGGTATTTTAACGAAAGCAAGTTATCCTTTTCCATTAAGGGCATTCTGAAATACAAGCTGATGTAATAATACAAACATCTAATTTGTCAGCATAATGTTCAATGGATTATTGGATAAAGCCAAAGTATTTGTATGTTAAGTATGGACATTTTGCAATACACTTCGTTGTACAGAAATGCAATTTACTTTTTTTTAAACTGCAGATGGCTTGCAATTCAATTAAATACTTTTCCTTACTTTATATCAAAATCATTTAAAATCTTATTGCAGTGTCAGATAATATGGAAATCAACACGTGTTATCAATATGTAGTATCTGGGATCCATAACTTCTCAGCCATTTTACAGCCTCCCCTCCAAATAGGTTAGTACCCCCACTAGTTCCTATCTGACCATGCGACTACTCCCACCAGTACTTCCTTTCCCAGCGTACCATGTGCAAGGAGGTGGCATCAGTAGTGACTCCTGCACTGCCAACCAAAGAAACATCAATGCACTAGTATAACACACAAAAGTGGCCTTACACCAGTGCATGAGAAGTATATTTTTTCCCTTGAGATTGATGGTTTTTCTGGTGGGAAATAGAACAAGTGTTCTAATTAAATTTTTTTCCCAAACAACTTTGATGTGGGTAACAAACACTTTTTTCTTTAATGTATGAAAAAGAAGCTAGAAACAGTGATGTGTTTCTAAATTTCCTTAAGGTGAGTTGGAATTAGTTACACTAACACACTGTCAGACCCGACAGTTGGAAACGTCGACCCGTCAGACACCTTCTGAGGATGGGAACAAACCATTTTCTGAAACATGTTGAGTAAACTTAAGTGATTTAATGTAACTAATTCTGACCAACATTAAGCAAACTTTTTTTTTTTTTTGTTTTATTTTTATTTTATTATTATTATTTCTTGTGAGAGAAAGTCTTTGTGAATGTGTGGAGAGTGAGTGAAAGCGTCAAGGAATGTTACAGAGTGAGTGATAAGTCTGTAAGAGCTGTAGAGTGTGTGGGTGTGAGTATATGTTATACTCAGCACATTGATGTTTCTTTGGTTGACGTCACATCCTTGTGCAGGTACATGGGGAATGGAAATATTGATGGGGGCACTAACGTGGTCAGAGAGGAGGCTGCCAATGGTGAAGTGGTGGGTCTCAGATAGTACACTATTTCTCGCCTGTTATTTATGGGACAGCAGGAATTCAACATTCATTAATTGGTTTGTTTTTAATTAAGTTTTTCTGAAACCATCGTAGTTTAAAAACTTTTTTTTATACTTGGCACAATTAAAGAAGTATACTCAACAATTAGCCAAGCAGATTCAACGTTTTCTCTTAAATATTTGTAATAAAAATAAAGAACAATCTCCTCTTAGGGTATCCCCCACAGTGATGAATATGATGTGTTATACATCCAACAGATGTCACTATGTCATACGCTTATGCTGCCAACATATGAAAAATTAATGCTGCCAAAGTGCCGCAGCTGCGGAAACGACCACAGGGGATAGCCGAGGGATCTTATAGAACCCTAGGTTTATGAATTCACGGAAGCTTAGGTTTTTTTGTATATAAGCTTAAGTTTCTGAATTCATCGAAGGTTAGGTTTAGGTTAGTTTTGTTTTATAAGCTTAGGTTTCTGATTAACTTTTATATATATAACCTTGTTTTAAGTTGTTACCAGTGGTTACATCAAAGCACGCTCCCGTGCGTTCCTAACCTTAGGTTTCTGATTCATGGGAGGTTAGGTTTAGTGTTTTTTTAATATAATTTTATGTTTCTGAATTCACGGAAGGTTAGCCTTAGGTTAGGTTTTTTTTTTTTTTATGTAAGCTTGCGTTAACTATCTACCACTGTTGCAGTAAAGGTACTTCTTTATTTAATGGAAATAACATATTAATATAACAAACTTTCACAAAAATAATAAAAAAAATTACAATTTTGGTGGATAGACTTTCTTACTATGAATGCGTTGCATTTTTTCAGCGGAAACAAACGAAGAAGGAATAGTGGTAACAACAGCGCATCACATTTTTAGCGGATTTCACATTTTCATTTAGGTTGGCAGTACCCACTTTGCTTGTGATTTATCGGAAAAATGGCTACGTTTGTTGTGTTCCTGACGCGATTTGCCTATATAAGTAAAACACCTAAAAGCAGCAGGCAGGTGGGCACCAGATATAGAAGAGATCACATCCTGTTCTAAACTCACTCCTAAGGTAATTTATTGGCTCTCCTTTTGATTTTATAAGCATTTTCAACGGGGATACTCTAAGAGGAGATTTGCCAAATAAAATTTCTGAAAAGTGTAAATTACATATGGGACAAATGGTTTGTTATGTATGGCAATCATCAGATTATATTAACAAAATTCTCTAAAGTACACCTTAAATCCCCAAATTTTCAGTTGTGGATTTCGTCAGCTGGAAGTGCAGATTGTCCACAGCCATTCACAGGACGTGAAACACGTTTATTAAGTTTTAATAAAATTCCAGCTTTGATTATATTCCTCTCTACATTTGTAGGCCATACAAAATTGTTAAAACCCACAGGCTTCATGGACTGAATTGTTTATTATTAACATTTTCTGTGATACCAGGTCACCATTCCACAATGCTCTTGTTAAGATGGGTTGCTGGTGGAACAGCTTTTGCTATTTCATCTGAACTGACAAAAATTGTACTAACTGCTACCCTTTTTTTTTTTTTTTTTTTTTTTTTTTCCTGCAGCATCTGCGAATTCCTGAACAGTATTAAACACATATTTCATTCTTAATACAGCCAGCCATACACTTCTCATCTGTGGCACTCAGTCTATGTGCAGTCGTCCTCCATGGTGTAGTGGTTTCCATGTTAACATCTAGTTCCCAAGGTCACGGGTTCAAACCCGGCGGAGGGTGATGGATTTTTTTCGGGCATAAACCTCCTTAGCATGGCTTCCTTTGGAAGGGAAGTAAAGCTGGTGGTCCCATGTCATAGATCTATGGCACGTAAAAGAACCTTGAGCCTGATAAAGAGGTCTCTGAGCAAAATTACCGATTCTTCACGCCTAATTTAGAATGGGACGCTAAGGACCGCAGCAGTTAAAGAGCGTTGATAAATAAAACTCAATTTAATTTATTTTAGTGTATGCGCAGTCTCAAAAAAGCTCCAATCATTGTTTAGTTTACTATCAATTTCATGCATCCTAAAATTTTGCATATTGTACCTGTTTTTGAACTAAGTGTTAGTGCCAGCAGACCAATAATCTACAATATTTGCACCTAAAGGTGACAATACTCTAGAAGCATATTTCAATACAACATTATTAAAAATTAATACAGCTTGTGTGCGCTAGTGATTCAGACACAATAACATAGTTGATATGCTTAAGACTGTTTTCTACCCCTATAGTGTATACAATGCGTGCGAATAAAGTTACTAACAGACACTGATAATTTTCTGCAGAATCTTCATGCAGTATAATCTCACCAGTCTTCAAGTTTTCGTAGGGGTCCTCATTTCAGAATGCTGTGTGTTCCATATACCATGAGAGAAAATGGTTTCAGTTTACCAACTAACTCCTCTTTGGCCTGTCCTAAGTTTGTGTGGCATTTCTTTCTAGATTTTCCTCCCACACGCTGCCACTGATAAAAGCTAACTTCGAAGTTCTCATCACAGCTCACAGTGTCCGAATCAAATTTCTTTTCAACCCACTTTACAGGACCACATTGCTCACACAATTACATGCAACACTTTGATTTCTTGTCATGTATATCTAAAGGCTGTCCACACTATTCAACATTTAACTTCAACAAGCAACAACATTCACAACTAATGAAACGTTAAATGTGTAAAACTGTTTTTAACATGTAACTGTTAACTTTTAACATTCCATCCGTAGTGGTTGACTTGTGACAGCAAAATCTCTCAACTAAAAGCAAAATGGACTCCAATGATGAGGATTTGGCTGTTACTATTTATATCTCTGCTTGGTATATTATGATTAAGAAGAAGAATGTGGGTGAGGCCCTATCTGGCTAATCGGCATGGAAGTGAAAACATTTTGAAAAAGCTTAAAATTAGGGATAGCTTTGGCTTCAAATATTTTTTTGAGGATGAGCGAAAGTAATTGCAACTTCAACTTTGTTTTTGAGCAAGGTAGAACATCTTATACACAAAAAAGGATACGCTTGAGAGCAGTCCTTCCGTCACTTAAGGCTTGGAATATTGTCGCAGTTCTCATGGCTCGTGTTATCCTATTTACTGGGCGCCTCTTGTTTTATTATTTTAAATTTGGGTTCATTATCCTCCGGCTAGCTATTATAACTCAGTCGAACAAGTGTCTCTAAGCAGGGCATGTAAATGGAAAGGAGTTGTTGCTAAAAGATAACACTGATTAAAAAAAATTGTTTCTACACTTTAATTGCCGTCACACTTAATTAATAATTCACATATTTAATCTTTATACACACCTGACTGAAACTGTGATATTTCTGAATGTAACTACAGTCGTTATAGTTGCCGCCCACCAATTACTTTGTGTACTTTACATTTTTGTAACTAACTCTGCAACGTGCACCTCATGAGAGATTCTTCAGAACTGTGCGACGTACACCTCGTGAGAGATTCTTTCGAACTGTGTGACACTTGCTTATGGCTCGAGAATATATACTCCTTCACCTCGAGTTGCCTAAACATTATAATATAGCTCCTATTGGTTACCAAATTGCGCCCACTTTAGCACCTGTTTTGGCCAGCCAATCACTACTACTAACATATATACTCTAGGGAAGATATTCCCTCCATTTCTAAAAAAGGCACGCTACCCTGACGTCATTTGTTTGTCTCTTAGTGATAAACAACTCTCCCCCTCGGTTTATTGTTACCCACTTCTATTGTCAGTTTCAGTGAGGCCGTGTAAACTTATTTCCTAACAATACTTATGGCTAACAAACATCTAAAATCCTGTACATACAATAATATTAATTTACACTACAATCACTTTGGCATTCACAGCATGTTATGATATAAAATACTGCCTGAATATGTATGAAATGGTGACTAGTGGGCAAGTGAAGAAGAAACAGCTAAACATGGTGAACGTTCCGGAACTACCAAGGATATCTCAACATGTTAATGTTATTAACATGTTTATGCCAAATGTTAAGTAGTGTGAACTCTGCTTAAGGAACAGACGTTTACAAATTCTTCCACATCATGTGTAAGCTTGAAATTGGTGTTTATCTTATTCAGCCTTCCTTAGGCTAGCCTAGCCTAAGTTCCGTTACAAAGTTTTTTTATAGTTGCAATAATGTATGTACTGTTCCATGGCATTCACATATTTTCTGTTCTAAATGCACAGATTATAGCAATCCATGGGGTAGTTAGTCCCCAAGGGATGCTTACAACCAGGAGGGCGGGATAGCGAGTTGATATCGGGCTGGGTAGGCAGGGTGCATGGGGTTGAGTCAGGAAAGAGGTATCGAATAATAACCCGGGGGTTGTATAAAAACTAGCTACTGTATTTGCGATTAATTTATATAGTTGCTGGGGGGGAGTGAGGATAGCACGAACAGGAACTTTTAATCTAACCTGAGGTCTGCTGGTGTATCTTGAGGTTACCACTAATTAAATGTTTAACCGAGTTATGTCAGGTATGACGTACCCCTGATGCTCAGAGCTTTGCTGTGCGACAGTGAAACTGATTACAATGGATTTGCTTCTTACTTATAATAAGGAAAATTGATATTTCAATACTTTTTGAATGTAAATCAAATATTGTTATTAACTAGTCGGTTGCCAATGAGTGAGCGTCTGCCGCCATGACCTAAATTCATGGCCATTAAATACTTTCTGACCTGCTGACAGTGTGTCCCCATGAGCTACAAAGTCAGGCTACCTAGACTTCATCTTGCCACATATTGGCCAATCTAATGTAATTTTCGATTCCATGTTCGAACTTCAACTTATGGCTCGGTACAATATTCAAAATGATCCTCTTTCACCCTGATACAGGACCTAAATCTATTGGGTCTATTAACAAAAGCAGCACGCACTGTCTCCATGGAAAAATCTGCCACTGCTGACTCTGGGGATCTCTTGATAGACTCAATATTGGGGTGCTTTTTCTTACAAGCAATACAGAATGGAGACAAAAAGTATGGGAGGAAAAATGGAAAAAAAATGGATGGAAAAATAGTAGCAATTAAAATCTTAACAAGAAAAGAAGAAAACGAAAATAATATGGGGGAGTTCTTAAAAAAAGTAAAGGAGAAATGGATCAGAAAAGTAAGATAGATAAGAAGGGCAAATGAAGGAAGGAGAGGATGGATCATAGGTGATTAAGGATAGCAAGGGCCAGGCAAAATGAGCAGCATAGCTAGCAAGAAAATGTGTAAGTAGGTTAAGTTAGTTTATAAGTGGAATATTGTAAAAAGGATTATGTATAAAAAAATGTACAAATAAAGTTTATTCATTCAAAAATACAAGCAATACCCTCAAGTACTGACCATAGCTTGTAATGCAAGGGGTTGGAGTCAGGACTGCTAGAGGGCCAGTCTTCAGTAGCAATAAAATCTGGAACATTTTCCTCAAGCCAAGATTGAATGGATCTTGCCTTATGGGCTGGTGCAGAATCTTGCTAGAAGGTCCAGTGCCCATTCTTGAACAAAGTAGTGTTCAAGTCTTTCCTCACAACTTAAAGAAGAGTTGTTTCTCTGATCATTGTCTTTAGTCCCTTTTGGCAGAAGTGCACTTTTGTGATACCATCGTAGCTTACTCCCCACTAAACCATCACTGAGGTGGAACGGTAGTTGCTCTGAATTTTTGGACCTGCTCACAAGCTTCATCAGAAGTTCAGGCCTACACTCATTCATTGCAGCAGTTGTAGCTCTGCTCAATTGTGAAAATGTTTTCATCCATAAAAAGGGTTTTTCTGTGTCTGTTGTTAGTATAACGCTCAAGTGGAGTTTGCATTTCGACTGTTTCTGCTGCTTAAGAGTTAAGAAATGTGCAGTTCCCCGGCAATAGCCTTCAGCCGAAGGTTTGTCTGAGTAATCTGCAGATGTTCACCTCATGAACCATCGATTTTTGCTTCTACACTGGATTTCTACAAATACGAGCCACCTGTGCTTTTGCCACTATCCTGATCCTCACAGAGTGTGGACATCCCGATCTTGGTCAGTCAGCAATTTTACCAGTTTCATTAGTTCTCAGTGGTGCAGTACACAAACATCCTACTGATTTAAGCTGCTTGAGTGTCCGAAAAATTTCAGGTGGCAATTTCCTGACCCTATGGAGGGCTATCACTGCAATATGATTTTCATAATCTCCCCAATCCATGACTGCCATCAACTAGCATATTCTTTTAGCTGCAGTTGAAGTCAACAAAGTATAAGATAGAGTTTAGCAGCAGGCACATTATCTGATCACCCCAACACCTAGTGTAGTACCTATAAAAATTTTGCCTAGACTGCGTAGTTCTAGTTTTCATGATGAGTCCATGCACACCATTATATTTGCGTGTTACTGGAAATACCTCTGGTGGTTTCAATGTTTTACACATAGATAATGTTATTGAAAATTGAATTCCATATTAAATAAACTGTATGCCTCTTGAATTTTTATGGTTAAAATATGCTTCTGTATTTTCCAGTTTGTTTCAAGATATTTCACAGAAATATACTCCTTTCCTGATATTATTTTGCTTATGTCAGCTCTTAGACTTGTATCACTTTAAACTTTTATTCTTCACATATTGCACACCACTCCAACAGTGTTCGAGGAGTCAGGCACCCTGATGCAACCCAGGGCCAGCCCAATGCTTTCACTGCTAGGTGATGTCAAGATGCATGCTACTGTCAACTCTTCCTCTGCTCTCCCCACAAATCTCTCATCAATGCTTACTGTTCAGAGTGTGACTGTTCATGCAGTCATTCATGGTTTATCTTTTGTAACAGGTGTGTGTAAGAATGAAGAGAGATGTTTCGACAGTCATCTTTTACCCATCTTGGGATGGTCTGTATCTTGTCCAATTTGACGATAATGTTCAATGTTTAATATGCCATACTAATGTATGGGCAAAAACGTACAACATTGTGTCACTTCGACATTAAACATTCTCGTACCCATGTTCATATTATTGGCAAAGAAAGAAAGGAATTAATAACAAAACTAAAGGTCGTCATCTTATGAGATAAGTATCATTTCAACGAATTAATCACTCTGAAAGGAAATATTTCATTGCTATAGTACATTTTTTTTTAACAATAATTGTCAACAATGGATAAGAAGTTATTACAACGTGCTTTTGTTAAAGCATTGGTTTGCCATTCAACTAATGTTTTCCTTTCTCCAGTAGCATATTGAGTCATGTTCAGAGAAAGCTGTCCACAGAAGCTACACTGTTGCCCTAAATATCGCCAAAAGTAGCTGACATTTTACGGATCGAAAGTTTAAGCAGTGCATGCTTTCAATGTCAGAGATCTATGTCCTTCTGTGGTGATTTTATTTGAATCAATTAATCTCTCTCCACAAACAATGTCTCGCTGCATTCAGGAACTGGGTACAGATGCAAAGGAACATGCCAAGAGTTTGTATGTTTCTCTTTAGCCCTGGATGAAAGCAATGACACTGGTGACACAGCTCAATTAACACTACCTCTAAGGGGAGTTGACAACAAATTAAGTATTATTGAACAATTACTTGAGATCGTTCTTTTACAAAATACCACTACAGGAGAAGATATATTTAGTGCTATAGAACAGATTTGCCTTTAAGTAAACTTTGTTCTATTGCTACGGATGGGGCTGCTACTGTGTTGAGTGAGGGGAAAGGGTTTGCCGGTAGAATGAAGAGGGCAGTATCAGCTGCTGGATATCCACCAATCACAGTTACATATTGTATTTTGTATCGCGAACAACTTTGTGCAAAAGCAATTCGTAACTTCAAGTCTGTGGTCATGCAATGTGTGAACTTTTGCAGATGGCAAGGGCTTAACCATCATCAGTTTAAATGATTGGTACTTGATTGTGAGACTGAGTATTATGACATACCGTTTTACTTTGACACTAGGTGGTTAAGTTCTGCTAGTGTTTACTTTTTTTTTTTCTTCCATATTAAGAGAGATTGACCTCTTTATGGATATGAAGGAATCACCTGAACCACTTTTGAGGGATGCAAACTGGGTTGCTGACCTTGGTGTTTTAACTGATATTACAATTTATTTTAGTGATTTAAATGTTTCTGAGACATGACAGAGTTTGTGCTTTTAAGATGGAACTGTCATTGTTCAAAAAACAATTCCTGGATAAAAATCTTGACGAATTTCCATCTGTAAAGGCATGTGACTTATCCCATTATAACACTGATAATTACTGTGAAACCCTTAGAGAATAGAACAATTCGAAAATAGATTTTTAAGTTTCCAAGAAATGTTGCTGAACTTTCCATTTTTGTGACCTTTTCTGTAAATGTCTCTAGCAAAATTCCAAAAGAACTGATAACACTTCAATGTCACACAATTTTGAAAGACAGGTATTACAGCATTTCAAGTGGCCTTCTTGCATTTTATCAGAACTTTGAACAACAGTTCCCGCGTATTCACGCATAGGTATGCAAGTTCATTTCTGTGTTTGGCTCTACATACTTATGTGGGCACATATTCTCAGCCATGAATAAGAGTAAATGATCGTGTTTGTCAGATGCTTTGGAAGCAGTGTTATGTATACATTCTGCTCAAACAATTTTACCCGACATAACTAAGTTGGTGAAATCAAAAAGATGTCAGGTGTCATCCTAAGCACTGGAATAAAGAACAATTTCATTTTGTTGTATTATTTTGAAAGGGCTGCTTTAATTCTTTCTGTCTCATACAATATGCTGTGCTTTCCCTACCTCACTCTCCCTTCTTGCTGCACTCTGAATGCCTTTAACTTAGGCAGAACAACAAATGGCATGACCTAGTTAGATCTGAGAACCAAGGGCTGCCCACTTGGAATGACCTGATATATTTTATTATTCCTTTAGTTCATTTGTCAAATTGAGTTCAAGATTTTTGGAAATTGTTTGTGCTTTTAGGCGGCGCCGTGGCCGAGTGGTTACACCGCTCGCCTTCCACCGAGGCGGCCCGGGTTCAATCCCAGGGACCGGCATGTGGGATTTGTGGTGGACGAAGCGGCGTCTGGGCAGGTTTTCTCCGGGTTCTCCGGTTTCCCCCGCCATTCATTCCACCAACTGCTCCATCATCACCTTTCCTTTCATCCATTTCACCAACATTTCGTTTCATCTACTTCCTTCATCCCATACCAGGCATCGGGCTGATCACCCATCCTGGACGCTCTGTCTGATCCATGAGTGTCTGCTCCTCGACGGGCCTCTGACCCCAGGCACCCTCTTGTAAGTCCTGGGGGGTGTAAGTCCTACATAAGAGGAGGGTAAACAGATAATGAATGAATGAATGAAATGTTTGTGCTTTTGAAGGTGATAGATTTTGGATGATGGAGTAACGTGTTTGGTTGTTGTTGGTTTTTTTTTTTTGAAGATTCCATTTAACTTGCCCTACAGTCTTGCCTAATAGATGCAGAGAAGTTGATGCTTCTGTTAACTTAACCGAACATCTTGCACCTTTTTTTCTCTCCTTTTTCCCATACCCATATGCCATGCATCTTTCTTATTCATCTTCATTATAAGTTTTCTATATACTTTCAATCTCCCTCTTTGTTTCTTTTTCAACTTCCTAAAGCTGTGAAGTTTCTTTCTTGATTTCCTCTGTTTTCTTAGTCTTTCTGCATATGTAACGAGCCTGTGAACTGATACATTCTGAACAGTGTTGTATAGTACTGCATGCCTTTGTAACACTGATAATACATTTTGTAAGCAAGTATACTTGAAATCAAGTAATACAAAAGCCTAATTAATAATGTATGTTATAATAATCAAAAAGAATTCTCAATGTTTTGGGAAATAATAAATCCAAGAGATGAAATTTCCCTAATATGTACAAGGAAACAGGATCCAAAAGAATTAAATTGTAAAATAAAGGTTAATGCTTAATATTAAATCTCAAATCATTTTCAACAACTACTACTTCTTGCTTTGAAAAAAAAAATTAATATTTTTCTGCATTAATGAAAAACGAAAAAAAATTTAAAATGCCTAACATTTTGCTACATATTATGACATCATCCCCTTTTTGAAACAATTTAACACTGATCTTTTTACTGGATATATTTTGTAAAGATGTGGCATGCAAAAATTGCTGGTGTACATCTTTGAACACACTGGTAGATTATTTCAAATTAATTGTTAATAGGTTAAGTCATTATTAAGCCCCGGATTTTTAGATTCTAAAAAGTTAAAATTAGTTTCTATGTATCAGTGTATTAGGATTTTATAGGATCTTATATGTTGAATTTAGGAATTTATAGAATCCTTGGCATATATATATTCATGCAAATCACTGGGCACTTTGTTAAAAAACACTAACTTTAAATTGTAAAAAGTTAAATTAACTGTAACTTTACTATGTATTTGAAAGTACCAAATTCAAAAATATCGTGTTAGAAACTCCCTATAACGGAAGAAGCAATAATGCATACTACTCAACAGCACTATTAAAATGTTTGCCTCTAGTTTTCACCTATTGTTGCGACATGTAAACATCACACGTTTCAGAAATGTCGTGTGCCACTGACCACCTCTTTCGACTATAGCTAGAAAATGATAATTGAAGGCGGCGAACGTTTTAATTATTTTATTGTTGTGGCGGGCGGTTTAATTAAAGTTTATTATTGTAAAGTGTTATGCAAGATTTCATAATCTAATTATTTAATAGTTTCCTTATTCGAACGGTCTCCCTTCATTTTAAAAATACTTTTATATTCATAAATCTACTCTTATTTGCTTAAATAACCGAATTAGACACTTTTAGGTTCTATCACGAAAAATAGGTTTTATTAGGTCCTAACATAAAGTTAGGTCAATTTAGGCTCTATAAAATTGAAGTATATTACTCGTTGGTAACTAAAACATTAAAATAAACCGAAGTTTGGAGTGTAGGAGGTCAGGAATAAAATAGGTCAGAACCTAAGAATCCGGGGCTTAGTCATAAAATTTGTCCCATACGTAACGAATAATTACACATCTATAAGCATTTTATGCCTTTGTTCCAAGTCTACCTTCCACAATTAGCTCACGCTTTGGACGGCAGTAGGCACTTTGTGGCTGTGTTTTCATATGGCAGACACACCTACATCTGAGCAAAAAACACAGTTAGGGAAAAAGTGAGTATGAGGTAAGCAGAGGCCATTAGGCTGTGGCAAGCTGCAATAAATTGACAGGGTCCTCTGGTTTCGAGATTTGCGCAAGGTTAGGTTAAGGTGTGTGTGTGTGTGCGTGCGTGCATGCGTGCATGTAGATTGGCTTCAAATGTTGCTATTTTTGCAGATTGCACTAATCATTTAAGGTTGGCACCTTCTGCACATGTCAGTCTGGCTGGCTCAGTTGATTAGGCACTGGCCTTCTGATCCCAAGGTTGTGGGTTCAAATCCGCCCAGACCAATGGTTTTTTAAGTATGCTTATAAGCGACAGCCCCATGTCAGTAAATTTACTAGCATGTAAAAGAGCTCATGCAGGACAAAATTCTGGCACAACTGCAGTGCTGATATGATCCTGGCAATACAGCATTGTTAACAAAAAAAAGTTTTCTCTGTACATGCACAGTATTAACAAAATGGAGTAATTTGTTGACATTTAGCAATCAATTTTGTATATGAGAAAGTATCTTAAAAAGGGAGGGTGGTGGATGGATTATAGGCTTTCAAAGTGTTCAGATCCCCTCTTTAACTCTGTAATATATGCAATTTTGTTACTTAAATCTTTCTTCAGCAGTTCATTGTGAAGGTATATATGCAGCTGTTATTACATTTTTAAATTCCCCCTCTAAACTGGTTGCCTATTTTCAAAATTGTCTATAGATGTAAATAATACAGCTTCCAAGCTTTACAATTTTATGCTTGTTTTTCATTAATTTTATGTTTGGCTGTTTCGGAACAGAAACACTGTGGCTTTACCCTTTTGAGCTTATACCTACCACCCTAGGTTAAAGAACACTGCACAGTTCGGTTTAACTGTTGTCAGTGGAAGGAGGTCAATGAAAAGGTAAAAGTTTGATATGCACAACCATAGCTTATAGTGCAGTAAATAAAACAAATTATATTAATATTGATTCATGTCCACATAACCCTAATCTAACCTAGAAACCACAACGTCCACTACTGGTTCAGTTTCCTTGCCTCCAATGCGTAATAAAGTTAAATAAATACTTGTGTTTAAGGATATAGAATATTCTAAAATGAAAGTGCATAATGATAAAGTAGGTATATGCTTTAGACGTTCTAGGGCTTCAAGCCAGGTGAGGTGATAATTCATGAACATTTCAGGAGCGTGCATCTCTCCCATCTTCAGGATTCTGAATGATTGGTAGGGTGATATGGCCAGTTTTAGGTCTGCCCCAGCAAACCCCACATAAATGCCTCACGTTTTCTGCCAGGTTTGTGCCAGCCATCACAGTAAACAGGATAAATATTGGTTAGCAGATATTGTATACACTTTGACATTCTATAACTTCCTAACAGAACAAAATTTTGTTAAGAATAAAGATTTGGTTGTTGAACACAACAAACCCCTAGATCCTCTTGATAATATGTTTTAGACCATGGATTAGCACTGACATCTAGTTCTAGTTTGAGAAGGGGTGGGTTTTATGCCCAAGCACTGCGACCTTAAGATCTATTGCGCATCCCCCCTTTCTTCATTTAAGTAGTCTGTTGCTCGATATGAACTTAACCAGACTGCTAACTGAGGCTTTTGATAGTTCATCTATCTTTGGAAAGTGACTGCCAAAAGTACTTGCTCTTTGATTCGCAAGAGCAGGGCAATCACATAGTAGATGAGTAACAGTCACATCTCCTTCTAGACATCTACTACAGATAGGGTTGTTAAACAATCCCATTCTGTATAGATTAAACTTTAGGGCACAGTGTCCTGTAATGAATCCTGTTGCCCATGCAAGTCTTCTTCTACTAAGACCGCGCAAATATTTTGCCCGGCTGTTATCCAGGTTTGTAATGAACAACTTGGAATGTCTGCAACCCTCAATGGAGTTCCAGTAGTTCTTTTGTTCTGCTTGAGCCCAGCACTTAATAGCCTGTTTCACTGGTCTGTAGGACACTCCCAGTACAGGCTCCGGACCAAAAAATGGGATTTCACTGCCAATCTTGGCTGCTTCATCTGCTTTCTCATTGCCTGGTATACCTATGTGTCCTGGCACCCACATAAGTTGAACCTTATTGTGTTCAGCCAGTGTCATTAAGGATTCCCGGCATTCTGAGACGAGCTTTGATTTTGTTGATGGTGATTCAAGTGCTTTAAGAGCAGCTTGACTGTCTGAGAGGATAAGAACACTTCTATTCTTATATCTCCTTTTAATGCTTTCCATGACACTGGCTAGGATTGCATAAACCTCAGCCTGGAAAACTGTAGCTAAGGTACCAAGACTATAAGAAATCTTAGTACCATTACCGTAAATCCCAGCCCCCGTTCCCGATTTGGTTCTAGAACCATCAGTATACCAGATTGGGCCTTTGTTATTATGAGGTTTTACCAGTCTTTCCCATTCACTCCGCTGCGGATAGGATACCGTAAATTTCAAATCAAACTTGAATCTTGTTTCAAGAATGTCAGTCCCCATGTTGAGTATTCTTATCCCAAGGAAGCTTGAGATGATTAATATGTCCAGTATTAGACACTTTGGTTTGGCGACAAATACAGTGATACACGATCATGGCTTCTGCCTTCATCCATATGTGGAGAGGTGTGAGCCCAATCAGCATCTCCATTGCCACAGTTGGAGTAGTTTTGAAGGCTCCCATAATTGAAATGCAGAAGGTCCTCTGTAATTTACAGAGTTCCTTTCTGCACACCTTTAAATTAACTCTAGGCCACCACATCAGTGCGGCATAAGAGAATATAGGTCTCACCATGGCAGTGTATATCCAATACGCTATGCTAGGTTTCAGACCCCGTGTCTTATCAAGCATACCTCTACATGTCCAAAAGACTCTGTAGGCTTTGGTAATACATGATTCCATGTGATGTTTCCAAGTTAATTTCTTGTCTAAAACAAGCCCAAGATATTTAACTTGTGTTGAATAGGGCACTACTTCACCAAAGAGAGAGAGTCTGGTTAAATCAGGCCCCCTTCTGGTGAAGGGTACCGCTATTGTTTTGCTTGGATTAACAGTTATTCATCTTGCACCAAGCTTCCACTTTCATAAGCGCCATTTGTAGCTCTTGAGAAACTGTGTGAGGAAATTTCCCTCTTATGATTATTGCAATATCATCTGCAAAACCAACTGTGAAGTAACCATCACTATTGAGTGCGCAAAGAAGTGTGTCCACTACAAGGTTCCATAGCAGGGGTGATAAAACACCCCCCTGCGGACAGCCCCTCTCCGTGGACACATCCAGCATCTCCCCACATAGATTCATGGTTATCTTCCTATGTTGTAAGACAAAACGTATCCACTCACAAAGAAGTGAAGGTACATCGTGTCCATAGAGGGAGTTCGACACGACATCACAAGATGTCGTGTCAAACGCATCTTCAATATCAAGAAAAGCACCAATGGCTATTTCTCTGGTATTAGGCGCCTTCTCAATAGTCGAGACCACTTGATGAAGTGCTGCTTCTGTTGATTTCCCTATTTGATAGGCAAATTGGTACTTGTTTAATGGATGTTCCATTAAAACATAATCCCTAATGTGCCTATCCACTAACCTCTCCAGAGTTTTAAGCATAAAAGAGGAGAGACTTATAGGGCGATAAGCCTTGGCCTGGGCGTAACTAGGATGCCCTGGTTTAGGTATAAACACCACCTTTGTTTGTCTCCAAGCCATGGGTATATATCCATAGGCTAGGCAAACTCTAAAAATACCACAAAGTAGGGATTGAACTGAATCAATACCATATTGTAGAAATGCAGGAATGATTAAATCAGGGCCTGCCGATTTATATGGTCCAAATTACTTGACAGCCCATCGTATTTTAGTGACATTGACTACGCTCCTAATTAGGTTCCAATCCTCTCTGTCCAAAGAAAGATGGTCCAGATTTGGTTGTCCCTTCACAGAATTGTTGTCATTGTCTATCTTAAAGTCTGGAAAGTGAGCCCTCGCAAGTTGCAGGAGCATCTCAGAACCAGACTGTGTGTACGTGCCATCAGGCAGTTTAATAGTGCTCACAATTTTTTTAACACCCTTTGCCATGTGTTTCATGAATCTTGCACTGCTGGGAACATTCTCCATCCCCTGGCAGTACTCCCTCCACAAAATCCTTTTGGCTTTGCGTATTTCTTTGTTATAATTGGTGAGGGCTTGTCTATATGAATCCCAATCACCAGTTCTTTTTGCAAGTCTAAATAATTTCTTGGTTTCTTCCTAAGCCTGCTTAACTCTTTAGTCCACCAAGGCACAAGCCTTGGCGAGTAAGCTACCTTAGGCTGACAATTTTGATGATAGGATAGGAGAATTGACCGTTGTAATTCATCAACGGCAAACTCCACATCCAATATCGAACGAATTTTCCTTGAGATACCCGATGTCAATGCTGATAGGTCTCGTCTATATCCGTCCCAGTCAGTTTTCCTCGGATTTCTGTAAATCACTGGTAGAGTGACTTGTGCTTTAATATTGAAGCATATGCATCTATGATCAGAGAGAGTGATCTCCGATGATACATGCCAACTTGAAATTAGGTTCTCAATAATATTAGTCCCTATCGTTATGTCAATGACTTCCTCCCTTCACAAAGTTACAAAGGTTGGTTCATTACCTCGATTTAGAATACTAGGGTTTGTACTCACCAAGTACTCCATTAACTTTTCTCCTCTGGGATTATCAGTGCTCCCCCACAATGTGTGGTGTGTATTGGCATCAACCCCCAGGATTGACTCCTTTCCATTCTCTCCACAGTGGGTCACAAGGTCCCTCAGCGCTATCGATGGTGGATCAGAGTCTTCGTAAGGGAGGTAGATGGAAGAGAGTCTTAAAACTCTTCTCTCTCCTGCCTCCTCCACTGTTGTTTGGATTGTAGTTACATCCCTGGAACAGTGCTCAGTAAGAAGCAATGTGTTTATCCAATTCTTAGCATAAATACATGATCTTGGATTATTATTACTAGGTCTATATATATAGTGCTCTTAGTACAACTGATCCCTCTAATTGAACCTCTGAAAAGCCAAGGTTCCTGTATGAGAGCAATATCAACATTGTCTTCAACAAGTCTCTTACTTAGAATGGCTGAAGCTGCCTTACAGTGCTGCAAGTTAATTTGAACTATTTTCATAATTGCATTAACCCATCCTCCAGAGTCCCCTATCTCCATCGTCTCTGGACTGTCTCCGCCATCGCTGCCTGCCTTCTTCGCTTTGGCTCCTACTGCCTTCCCCTGGGTCAGACAGGATCTTAAAAAGGGCCCTGTCTACCCCGGTATAGGCCGACATGCCAAGCTCCTTTATCTTCTTAGCAGACTCTTGGTCCACCATTAAGATTAGGCGTTGACCAGAGGAGACTGCCTGCTTGTCAATGATTTTCCAGTGCTCTATATTCAGCTCCTGGTTTAATCTCTGAATGCGTCTTAGCAGCACCTTAGGATCATCGGTTGTAATGTCCCGAGTCCTAAGGGCCACCTTGACTGGCTTAGGTAGATCTTTTGGATCTACTACTTTAAGAACTAATCTCTCCTTGATTTTAGCTCCCTGAATATGTTTTTGGAGCCAATTACATGACTGTTCATCACAATAATATATCAGAGCCCCATCCTGTAGAGAAAAGGACCTGAGTTTAGGTAGAGATTCACTGGTTGGCGCCTCATCTATCTTCCTCAGAATCTCAGCCTGAATGGGTCGAATGTCCTCCCCAATCAGCTTTCTCTCAGGATAGGATTCTTCAACAATTGCCATCTTAAAAGCGGCCAAAGCTTCCCTGTAAGTGACACCAGGTTCAGTGCCCCTAGGCCTCTTAACAGGTTTGGCTTTATCTGAAGGAGGAGTATCCACACTTGTCCTGGTTCTTTTAGAAGTCCCTGGATCAGTACGGATCTCCACCCCTTTACTCTGTGGGTTTACATTACCTGTGCCCTCACTCATTTTCTTAGCTTTTTTTATTCTTCTTCTAGCTGCCCCTGACAACTTCTTAGTGTCCAGGTGCATTCTATTAATTCCAGATGCTGTTGCACCCATTTGTTTATCTAGTGGCAGATTTCTCTCTGCTGGAGAGTCTCTGTCACTTGACTTTTCTTTGTCAGGTGAGAGATTTCTCTCAACTGGAGAGTCTCTCACCCGCCTTGGTGATAATTATTTTGTTTTGGTCCATATTGGGTCCATATATTGGGAAGGCTAATTACTTCAGGGTGTCGCCTGGTGCCCTGAAGAGATCGTTCACGACACTGCATTTTTTACCACCCCAGTGCCATTCATTCCTCGGCACGATGCATTCCCACCTTGGATTAGGTGGACCACTGACATTTTGATGCTGTTATAAGAGGAAGGACGTGATAGAAATTGGCAATTTAATTATCAAATGTTTGTTTATTTGTTGTAGCATAAAATATAAATGTTATGAATTATTCCTGTTCCATGTCATAGCTTTGGTAAATGTTGTGTAATCTCATATAATGAAAAGTAACATAAATTTAAGAATTTTAGATTCAAATGATTAATGTTGTGTGAATTTGTATGGTTCCCGAATATATTTGCTTCATTTTTAGATTAAGATTAGGAACTGAGCACTTTTAGGGCTGTAAGGTATTTCAGCAATCAGTTTTTATTCCCAGAAGCAATTTAAAAGGCTTTCCAATCTGCTAAAAGAAGTGGCCAGCAGAAAACTATTTACCAGCACCTCATAACCTTAGAAAATGCAGTTCATACTGATGCTGCTGGAAGGGGAAGAGGCAAAAAGAGAACAGTCAATTGGGTTATAAAGCATTAATTTATACTTAATAAATTTGCGTATGAAAAATAATCCAAAAAAGAATACTTGTAGTTGCAACATTCCCTCGGATAACACAACTAGAGAAACTAACCTTTCTTTTCAGTATGAGCTTCCACTCAGCGAATACCTTAAGTAATGCCAATATTCAGAATACTGATACTATACTCGCTGCCAAAGAAGAAAGGGATTGACATTTCGCATAGAAAGAGAGGCGACGTTGCCGCTTATCGTGACCACGTGGAGAGCGCATTAGAATTGTGTACAAAGGTGACTGGGTTGCATCTGCATTGTAGGGCAGGTATTATTTATATTCATATATGAAGACAATTATAAAATAATGAATCTGCATGCAAATGATAGAACATGCAAAAATATATCAGTGTAAAGATCTGTGTTAACAAGAGAGACATGTGAAATATTTATGCTTATTCTAATGGGGAAAATGCCCCTGATTCTCTCACAGGGCATATTATTTCCCCTGCTTGTCCTTTAATTGGGATACTTTTACCAAATAAATTTTATTCGGTTACCAAGTACACTCAGTTTTTCATTTGGCTCGCTGCCTTTGTCACTATTTTTGGATATTGTTAAATATCCATTAAAAGTGTTAAATCAATTGCAAATACTCACAACACATGCACAGATACACGGACTCAAACACACATAAGCACAAAGCAAATAACCATACAAATAGGATGATGCAAAATAACTTGTCAGTACACAATCTCTGAACTGGTGTAAATACATTAAGCTGTGGCTAAAGGAAGCATTGTTTATAACTGTAGCGACAGCAGAAGATAAGACGTATAGTTCATGTTACTACAATGGTCGCTCGCCAAGTACGTCAGGCTAATCACATGTAACAGTATCGGCAACAGGGTTTTGCATCTTATCGTTGCTATGAAAACGTCTTAGTTCTAATTGGTCCATCTAATCGTTTCTATGATGTATCCATCCCCTACCATCCATTTAAAACTTTCCGCCATGTGATTATTGATTGGTGCAGACTATAATTATGATAACCGTTCAAAGATTAAAATGCAAGAACATTTCTAAAGAACTGAACTAAAGTTAAACATTGCCAAATCAGTATAAAAAATACAAGTATTTAATTATACTTGATGGCACATATTAAAAGTTCAGAAAACTCTGCATCCCAGCTGATATTTTTAAGACCTTTCACAACAAAAACCGTAAAGAAAATTAAGCAGTAATTGCGGATTGATATAAGTAATTCATAAATGATTGTAGACACCTTCTTATCGATGAAATTACAGAATAGCCATAATTGTAAAGTTAAATAATTTGCAGTTAATGTAATTATGAAATATTTTCAAATGGTTTATAATCGTGAATTAAAGCAGTGACTTATTATCGCTGAGTTAAACAAATGATATGACAAATTAATTCGTACACATTAAGCATATCAATTCGTTTTGTAAGACTATCCATGGAATAAAAATGACTCAAAAGTATCAAGCAGGGTTGATATTTGAGCATTATATTGTTAATAAGATAAATATGATATGGCTATAAATGTTTGAAACATATGCTTGCTTATTCCTAAAATAATTCTATCATCCTGAGCAAGTTAATATGTTTTAAGCAATTTGGAAAGGAAATAAAGCTGTAGGTCCCATATTGTACATTAAGGCACTTAAAAAAACTCGAACCTGTAAAAGAAAAGCCTCTGATCATTTAAATCCTAAATAGAATGGGATGCTAATCAAACAATGTTAAAAAATGTCATTAAATTGCACAATCAATCAAACCATTTATACATTTTATCATGTGCATTGTTAAACTTTCTTAAATTTCCTTGATTATTTACCTTCATATGCACTGCTATGAGCTGCAAACATGATTATTTTTAAAATATAGATTGTATTATTATTATTGTTGTTGTTGTTTTACGATCGAATGTAGGAAGAATTTTTTACTGATATTTTGGCAAACAAAACACAGAACTGAGAAGAAGAATATAATATTTTGGAATTCCAAATAAGATTTCGAATAGGGAAACAAACAGGTGATAATAAATTCATACTAAAGGCATTGGTAGATGAATATTTGAAGGATAAAAGCGGAAAACTACATGACATTCGTAGATTTAGCATATGATAGGGTAGAACTATAAGTACTATGACATAAACTATTGAGTAAAAGAGTGTCAACATATAGCAAATATTCTTAAAGCTCTATACAAGGAAAATACCTGCTGTGTGAAAGTAGGGGAATGTGTTATAACTAGAGAGATAAAACAAATGAAGGGACTACGGCAAGGTTGTAAACTAAATCTTAATTCTCTTCAATTTATTCATTGATATACTAACTGAGATAAGGATGATGCCAGTTATAAATAATACTGCAGTTCTGGGCTATTGTTTGCAGATGATTTGGTAGTAGGATCAATTACAGTAAATGGCTTGAAACAGTCTCTCCAGGAAATAGGTAAATACTGTAATGAATGGAAATTAAATGTGAATCAGGAGAAAACACAACTAGTGGTATTTAAGAAAGGAGCAAAATTGAGCAAGTATGAAAAGTGGACGAAGGGGAACAAAGACTATAAGGTAATACGAGAATGTGTTTACTTAGAAGTTAAAAATTGAGAGAAATGGGAGAAGCAAAAGAAATTATCATTGTCAAAAGGAAAAGGAGCCTTGTCAGTTATCGGAAGTTTTAAATATGGAGTATCCAATATTGATGTCAAATGGCTAGAAAAAATATACAATATGGTGATTGAACCCAAAATGCTATATGGTATTGCGGTATGGGGACTGAATAGAGGAGAAGAATTCATAGATATTGTACCAGAATATTTTTTTAGGAAAGTCTTAGGCCTACCAAGTGCAACGGCAAAGGAAGTGGCCCAAATTGAACTGGAAAGTGTGTCAAGGAAGGGTATAATTATGGAATGACTCCTAACGTACTGGTTTGTGATCTTAAAAGACAGTGCTTTGAGAATCAAGAGAAGAGCCTTAGGAATTCTGGATGGGTTGATAGTTTCCAAAATAATTTGGTTAAGAATAGAAAATAATTATAATAGTTTCTGGAAAGGAGGAGAAGATTTGACGATGTAGAAATTGAAAAACTGTTTTGCAAGATAAATGAAAAAAAGGCCTCTTAATATTTTATTTTTCAATGAAGAAAACCTGGAAAAGGGAAACATAAATTGATAAATAATGAACTTAGGGAGGGAATTGCATGGTTAAGAGCAGTTCTATGGAAATTAAAAGGACTAAGAAAAGGTGTCGCACAGTATCAGTGCGCCATTTGTGGAGAGAATGAAGACATTGAACATACACTATTTGAATGCTAAGGGACTGACCTGTGGAGGAAGGAGTTATTAAAACAAATGGTTTGAAGTAGACAGAAAAATAGCCCTTAACAAAATTTTCAGAAAGGATAGTAGAGATATAGGACAATCTATAAATTAAAAAGAAAAAGTTTATTGGTATGTGGAAAGAGAAGTAACTTACGCATTACTGTATGTTAATTTTAAATATTTTGACATTTTAAAGAAAAATTATAAAGTGTATATAGAAACTGAACTCCGTATATTGAATATAACTAAGAGCTTGGGCTGAATGTCTGGTCATATCTATAAGTTGTATTAGCATAGTACAAATTGGAAAGGTAGAATCAGATGACTGAAAAATTCAATGCCATAGCCGGGATTTGAACCACGGATCTCCCAGCTATGGCATTGAATTTTTCAGTCATCTGATTCTACCCAACCCTGTCCAACACACGGCTTGTGTGAAAGAACAATTAATTCCATAGTACAAATTATTATTATTATTATTATTATTATTATTATTATTATTATTATTATTATTATTATTATTATTATTATTATTAATCATGTAGAGCAACATGGTGATGTACCTGTTTCACTCTTAAGTTATAAGTAAAAGTAAACAAACCTTAATGTATCACTCCGGCAGGTACATCGCTTCGGAAGCATATGAATACAAAACATTCTGCAGCTGGAGATAATTGTTTCAACATTTTGTGTCTAATGCTATTTTGCCTTACAGCCTAAAATTGTAACACAATACTAAGAGTAGACAAATTAAAGTGGTTGCTTGAATACTTTGGCAGCTCTACCTATCTACTATTCCACCTGTCATTAAAGTTACAGAATTAAACTGCTCTGAACTTTAGGTTTTAGAAATCATTCTTTTAATGTCTAGTATCAGCGTAGCACTTTTGCTTTAAGCTTTTATGAGTCAACTGAAAATGATGAGCACTATAGGTTAGACAATACAGCAGAAAACAAGTGCAGTGTGAAGGAGGTTTATTTTAGGTGGTGTATTGTAGTTCAAATGTTGGGAAGCCGAACATGAAGTAGTTACAACCACGTATTGTACAAAGTTTCTGGTAGCCTTCGCCCCAACGTTTAGGAATCAACTTTGTATTTTATGTTTGTTTAAATATTTTATATATATATATATATGATTTGCCTCGGCTGCATTAGTATTAATGAGTAGAAACATGTGTCTCTTTGCAGGGAGTGGTGCGGCTAAAGAATGTAGGCTTACACAAATTATAATTTTTGCTTCACTTCTTTTATTAATCCTTGACACGATTAGATAACACTTCACTGATATAGAGAGCTGTGAGATTATTTATTAACTACTTGCCCTTTTTAACGCGTAAACTTTATAATATCTTGCCGTAATGAATTTTCGTCTCTCACTGAATACGTATTAAACTTCTCGAGGATGCGTCTGGCGTCCAGTTAGGAACGCTGTCTACTAGCAACTGGCGCCTGAATTTGTACAATTTGCTCTATTTCAGTTTCTGATTGGCTAATTCTTCTCCAATAAATACTTTTATTTAACTTAAGCTTTTTTCTAGTTGTTAATTGGCTATTTATAAACTGTCTCAAAAATTACATTATTGTTGCTCCAAGAATTATTAGTAACATTATTAAACTTTACAATTCATTATTGCCTCAAGGTTACCTCATTGTTAGGAACTTTTGACTTATGTTCTCACAGCTCCTACATTATTAAACATGTACATAATAATATAAACATAATACAATGACTGTTACATACATTTTATGTTATTTTATACACATATTGCTTTAAGGCGGGCTGTTGTCATATTTTATATTATATAATTAGACTGAAATCATGCAAGTGTTAAAATTACTGCTCAGGTGGAAACAATCCATGCAACAATTCTGCATCACTAACAACAAAGTTCAATTATTAACCACATTCATTGTCATTAAAGATGGGTACTTTTCGCAGAATTTGTTAAAAGCATAAATAACACAGTTGTCTTCTCTCCACTTTCCATGTTTATGCTTCTCCAAAGTAGATTCTGAGCCATGACTCTCTCAAAAGTAATATACTCTCAAGACAGACACATGCACCACGTGGCAAGTAGGGCATAGATGGCTTATTTGGAAACCAGAAATGAACTACAGCGCCTGTACACAGCTTCATAAATGCTCTGCTATAACGGTTCAGTTATGCATGAATCTAAACAAACACATTTTGTTTCATAAATTGAACTGTCACAATAATATTTGTTTTTAATATAACTTCTCTGTATAAGAATAACTATAAAATGTTGCAATCTGAACCAAACTGTTTTATGTAGAGGAAAAGATGACATGCTAAGCGGGAAAAGTTGTAATTCGCCCACCAGCCAATGAGGCGCTCTCTTGTCACGTTTTGTTTACAACTCCTTTGAACTTGAAGTGAAACAACTTTAGTTATTTGTTGTGGTGTGCTGCGCATTTTCAGGTGCAGTTAATTTGGTAATTTTTAAATATTTGGTTATGTCAATGTTTTTATTAATAAACTGTATTCTTTAACTTGTTACAGATGCAATTCCTTCTCTTTTGCCTGGCTGCCCTTGCTATTTGTCAAAACCCTCTTCTTCAAGAGAGGATCCTGAAGAGTTTAAGCAATGCTTGGAAAATGACTCCATAAATTCTGCAATCGCAGGAGCTTGAGGACTGAAGAACAGCTTAAAGAGATCACATTTCATGCTGCAGAGTACTACTTGAGAAGATAGCTTGCTGTGAATTTAATGAGTGGGTTATTAGAAAAAAGGACTGACATATATTTTACTTTAGTGAGATAGTCCTATACCAAAAGTTTCAATTTACACCATACTTCACAAGAACTTGTTTTTATCAGCTTTTGTAAATTATGTTGAATAACTTCATGTTTCCTGGGTGGGAAACATGAAGCTGCCAGCAAATAATAGTAGGATCTCTTCTTCATGATCTTTGAATTTCAGTAATTGGGGTCAAAAATCAACACATTGACAAAAACAAAAGCAATGTATTAATGGAGGATGCTTTAACAAATGTGTTGAGTTAGCAGAAAAAAAAATAAAGCAATTTCATTTATGAAAGAGAGGTTTCTTTGCTTAACTAACAAGTAACGGGCAAGGTTTTCTGGTCTCTGGTACATTCCATCTTGCCTTATGTTTTAAGGAGTAGTGCTTTATTAACAGTGCCATGACCAGTTACTTTATTCCAAGTGTGCAGTAGCCTTTCCACAACATCCATAACTGAGCAGAACTCTGCCAATTTTCTAGGCCATTTGGCTAAAAAGGCTGCAACTGCTTCTTTTTGCTACTTACAAAAAACTTTTGACTATGCTTTGCAGCTTAGGGCCCTCAACCCTGGGCTATGCTTTGTGGTTGAGGACCCTAAATCGGTGGTTTTTCGTGTAAGGACGGCAGTTTCTTGGGTGGGAAACCTGAAGCTGCCAGCAAGTAATACTAATCGACTAGGATTACTTCTTCATGATCTTTGAATTTCTGTAATCGGGGTCAAAATCAACAATTGACCATAGCAATGTATTTATAGAGGATGCTTTAACAAATTTGTTGAGTTGGCAGAAAAAGAAAAGCAATTTCATTTATGAAAGAGCAGGTTTCTTTGCTTAACGTCAGAAGAAGTAACAGCCATAGGTTTCTGGTACATTCCATCTCGCCTCATGTTTTAAGGAGTAGTGCTTTATTAACCGTGCCATGTCCAGTTACTTTATCCCAAGTGTGCAGTATGCAGCCACTTTCAGGGAAAATCCAAAATGAATTGGCGACATAAAGGGTGTCCCATGAAGGAATGCAATTTTTAAATTGTGCATCTCTTTGAGTTTGTTAGTTTGCCGGACCTGAAATTTAAGCATTTTTCATCTGTTAATATAGCAATTAATGATACTCATTGTCAATTGTCATTTGTGCATATGGTTATCAGCTAAAATGGAGCGATACACAAAGGATCAACGCATCCAGATTTTGAAGGTACACTAAAAGTACGGTGAATGTTACGCAGAGACCGTTTGAAGATTTTGTGTAATTTTTGGTGTGCGAAATGCGCCTAATGTGTCAACAGTGCATAGACTGGTGAGGAAATTTGAAGATATAGGATCAACAGTGAACAACAAATCACCTGGATGTCCTCATTCTCATCGGTCGGCGGAGAATGTCACCCTAGCCAGAGCATTGCTACAAGTCCAATGAAGTCCATTTGCTGTTGTTCCCAACAATTTGGCATTTCGAAAAGCAGTTTGCAGTGCATTTTAACAAAAGATCTGCATTTGCATGTTTTTAAGATCCAACTAATACAAGAGCTGAAGCCAATGGACCATTTGAAGCGTCAAAACATTTGCCGATTGGTTATTCAACAAACAAGAATTCCATAGTGATTTTCATAAGAAAATAATCTTTAGTGACGAGACACACTTTCAGCTTAATGGTTATGTTAATAAACAAAACTGCCGGATTTGGGACACAAGAATCCTCGCATGGTCCGTGAGAGGTTTCTGTTACCAGAACGAGTCACTGTTTGGTGCAGATTATAGGTTACACTAATTTGGCCATATTTTTTCGAAGTAAAGACTGGAAAAACAATGGTGATCGTTATTGCCACATAACACAGTTTTTATGGCCACAATTACAAGAGTTGAATGTGGAAGACTTCTGATTCCAACAGGATAGGGCAACTTGCTACATTGCTGTTGAAGCAACAAGGTTGCTGAGAGAAAGATTCCCTGCTCGTGTCATCTCTCGGAACAGTGATCAGAACTGGCCACCGAGATCGGGTGATTTGTCACCATGTGACTATTTTTTGTGGGGGTATGTCAAATCTTGTGTTTATGTGAACAATCTATGAACCATCCCCCAACTCAAAGGCAGAAATTAAATGTGTCATGACTGAAATTCAAGCGGAACTTTGCTCTACAGTCATTGAAAATTTTGTCCACAGTATGGATGTGTGCAGACGAAGCCATGGAGAACATTTTGTGCTTCATATTGACATAATAATATTAGCAATTTTCAAATAAATTATGTGTTTTATTAAATTAAAAATTGCATTCTTTATGGGATACTCTATAGATACAGTATGTCGAAAAATTGGAACAGATTTGGATGGGAGTAGGAAAGCTGCTTAGAAGGATGGTGGTGTAGATATGCAACATTGCTGCTTATTGGGTATTATATATTTGTTCTTTGTCTCAGGGTTTACTACCTCAGCTTTGTTATATTAACCCTTCCAGTGCAGAATTAGTTTGGACCAGATTTAACAAAGTTTAAAAATTTCTCTAAAATTGAAAATGTTATGTTATTTACGTTTGTGCATACATATTCCAACTAATGTTGTGTAAGTGTAAGAGATCATACCTGTTTTATGACAATTTTCAAAAAGTTCACTATACTTGCATGTAAAAATGGCATATGTAACTAAAAATCTACATACATATATACAGTAGAATCTCATTAGTACGTTTTTGCAGGGACCTAAGAATTTGGATGTCATAGGCGGGAAAACGTGTTAACGAAAATGCAAAATTTGCAATTTAAGAACACAGTTATGCAATAATCTAATAATTACTACATCTCCATGGGCAATTTAAATCGATTTTGAGTACAATTTCATACTGAATACAATCTGCGTTTCCATGTTAAATTCAATATGTTTAAATAGATTTGGATACACAAAGCCTGAGAATAAATAATTCAAGCTTTTATTTTGGTCAACTTGGATTTTTTAGGTTATGAATGTTTTTGAGAAAATAAATTGTGTGGAAGCGACAATAGTGGCTTTGCTGTGTGTTTTATTACATGTGTGATAACAATTTCCGCTAAAAAAGAAAACAAAATTATGAGCATGCATCGTGTTACGAATACAATAGACGATAGTATCTTTGGCATATACAATACGATTTGAATACGGTAGGTGTTTCCATGCAACAAATTTTGTTCCGATCCCCATCTGATCCTATTTTCCAAGAGGAAAGTATTTTTTAGAATTTTTCCCTTCTTTAAAAGCAGTTTCAATCAATTTAGGTTTGCTAACAATTGTGTTTAAGGTTGACGGAGGAATGTTTAACTTCTGCACTATATTGACATGTTTTATCTTTGGATTCTGATCTACATCAAGGATTTTCAGTTTTTTACTGTTGGTTATTTACTACACCTTTTTTTTTTCATTGCAAATGAAAAGTTAAAATACAATCTACATATGTTTGGTCATCACTCAACATTAGAAACTATCGTTAGCATTTACCACGCCAAGGTAAAGCATTCTCTATCCCGCCCACAGAAATCGTGTCACACAAATATTTACATACATGCATGTGATTGGCTGCCAATATCCACCCCGTGACCAAGGATTGACCAAAGTAGCAAATGAGGACATCAAACTATGAACATGTTAAATGCCTACTCCCACTGGACCGACCAAGGATTGGTCAAAACAGCAAATGAGGACGTCAAACTTCAAACGTAGTAAGCGGGACCGGGAAAATGCACTAAGCAAACGTTATTATATTTGGTGATTTGGTACCGTGACTTTTATAATTCAACATAATACACGGGAAAACGTGTTAATGAGGAATTTGCTAACGAGATTCCACTGTACTTTGGTATTAACACATTCACAGGTTCATGTTTAGGTGTTTTGTGTGTAATAAAGAGTGAAACACTTTTCTGGATGGAGATAAGGCATGTCACTGCATGTTTCACAGAAGTAAATTGTTTCTTTCCTTATTTTTCACGCATGACATCTACCACCACGTGTTTCAACTTAGTCCATGAAATGGGGATTCCCATCAATTGCTCCGGTAGCCACAAAATTGCCTTTCACGACTTCTGCTGAATGGTGAAATCCCTCTCTTCAGAGTCATTCTCTTCTCCACTAAAGATTTGACCAGAGGTTACCGAAACTTTTTGTGTGACTTAGCAACCTTGTTATGTTAGTTTTGTATGATGCAGTACAATAGATATGAATTGATGACTGTAACTTACAGACACCAAAAGAAAACCCTTCCGACTTCATTTCCTTGATCTTAGTAGAAACTGGTGACTGGAAATAAGATGGTCACTGCGGTCCATCCCTCCCACACACACACACACACACACACACGCACTCACACACACACACACACACACACACTAAAAAAGAAAAGTTGACTCACCAAAAATCTCTTACAGCTTCCAGTCGCTTTCACTGTTTCACATCACCTTACAGGACATGGCGATGCATGAACTCCATTCGGCGCTCCTTTTTAGTTGCAAACTTATCTATTACTCTCTCATTGAAGTCTGAAATATCCCTTACAAGGCTTTTCTCTATTGACAACATGGCTAGAGCAGCCATGCGTTCATCTGACATCATGGACCGAAGGAAGGTTTTTATGCGCTTTAAACTTGAAAAACATCTTTCAACTTCACTAGTTAACATTGGCACTGTTACAAGTATTTTCAGTAATTTAGAAATTTCACTGAACGTTTTCTGTAGATTATTTTCCACAATAAACCCTAAAAGATCTACAGCACCCGATATATTTCTGAATTCACTGTGCATGTACATCAATTGCAACTCCGTTCCTAATCTGGTCGTGTCTATGAATGGAAATGCTTCAGTTAAGGTATGCATGTATTTCTCCGGATACGTTTTGTTGTATTCGTCAAATCTTCTGGAAATGAAGAGATTTGACGCGACAAGATGATTGTGAAATGAAAATCTCTCCTTTGCTTGTAGCAGAATCACGTCACACACCTCTTTCGCTGCAGATTTTCTTGACAAATGGTCAACCTTACATCGTTTTACAGCCTCTGCTGAATAACATGGGTTCTCGGCTATATCATCAATCTTTCGTCTAACTTCCTTTATTGCACTTTCAAATGTTTCAATGGCAGATTTTGCAAATACTGCATCAGTGGATTGTCTTTGGAACTGATTAGATAGCACATCCACATGTGGCATTATAATGAATATTTCTAGCCAGAACAAGAAGTCTGGCTGTATCAGTTTAAGGCTCAGTCCTCTAGCCTGAACTATTGTGTTGCTTTGTTTACTGCTTCTCTCTCTATGGTCTGTAAACATTCGGTAATTGATTCCTTATGCTCGAAAACTGTTTGCACTAATGGGGATTTGAAATTCCATCTTATTGTTGAAACTCCAGGTATCCTATCTACAATCTCATCCAAAACACGAACTCGTTGTGGAGAATTAGAAAAAAAATGCAGGAATTTCATTGAAGTCCGCAAAAAATATTCGAACTTCCGTATTTTGACTTGCTGCTTGCGCCATAATTAAATTCAATTTGTGTGCATAGCAATGAATGTAGTGAGCGAAAGGGTAATCTTTCTTCACCAATGCTTGTACTCCAGCATGCTGCCCACTCATAACATTTGCGCCATCGTATCTCTGAGACATGACTTTGTTTTTTTCAGTTTCAGATACCACCATTGAGAGCGCATTTTTTATACATAGGGAGAGAGCATTCGCATCTTGTCCATCTGGATTTAAAAATGTTCAGAATCTTTCCACTGGCTTACCATTTGGTAACAGGTAACAAAACACAACCACCATTTGAAAAAGAGATGAAATATCAGATGTTTCGTCGGCAATTACAGCGATATAGTCTACTTTAGAAATTTCTCTCTTAATTTCTTCTTGGCATACGTCAAGCATACACTGCAACAGAGCATTCTGTATTTCTTTCGACGTTCCTCGAAAAATGCTGGCCTGCTTGAATCTAATTCTGCGGTGAAGTTTATCAGTCCATGAAACACTCCAGGGTTCAATGAACTTTGACTTTCGTCGTGTCCCCTGAGAGCTAACTCGAATGCTCTGCTGAATTTTATGCAATTAATTATCTGCGACAAGACATATCTGTTCTTAGTAACTTCCTCATTGTGTTTTTCCACATTATGCCTAAAAGCACTGTCTAACTGCTCAGATATATTATATTTTCCCAGAACATTCAGTTCTAATTTGCAATTCATATGGGCAATTGAGCTCTCATGTTTTGCCATTTTTTGTTTTAAATGACCAATATCACCACAATCATTATTTGTCCAGGTGCCATTTCTCTCACTTGCAAACAATAAACACGGAAAACAGAAGAGCCGTTTAGTTGCTTCACAAGCACATATCCACGAGCAACTTTTATACACACTTTCGTTAAACTTTCTTGTAACGGTCTTCCCTTTACAATTAGTCACTTGAACTAAATCGATTGGTGGCAGCGGTCTGCCTTCGTTTTTAATTTACAGCTTTTCTTCTAAGGATAAACCCATCTTTTTTAGTTTTGCAACGCTATTCATTTCCACACTTACACAGATTCCTGCTATGGGCCGATTCAAATGCATACCAATTGCCACCAGGACACAAACATAACAAACAAAAATGAAAACACCCTAAGAAATTAACTAACCCAAACTGAAATATTTACCTTATTATATTATGCAGAATAATTATATGCATTTATAATTGTTCAATCAAAATAGATGTAATGTGTTTGCAGCATTAACATAACTCTCACGTTAATACAGAAAATGGCTAGATTGTGCTTAGAAACTTAAAGTTGGCTAAGTGTGTAGCAGGTTTATCGCAACTTCTGCTATACAACAGCGAGGGAAATGTTCGTAGCAAGGGAAGCAGAGAAGGAAAATGAAGTTATATGGGGACGCAGTGCGCTTGCGCCATAACAATCGCATCTCTTGGGCTTGTCGATTACACTGTGTTAACTCGCCATACTTTCAAATACAAGCGTTGCCCCGCTCCCCACGACCTCTCGCCCTAAAGCTTCCTTCGCCAGTCGCAAAATCTTGTTTGTGCATCTCTACAGCTCGTTGACCAAATGCACTGGCGTTTGGTGAAGAAGGCGAGGGGAGTTGAAATAAGCTCTTCATACAGAAGAAAGTTTGACATTTGCCCTTCTTGTATACATACCTATAGAGCCATATGCATATTCACATACAGGGAAAAATTAGTGGGTGTACATTTGCGAGTATGCGATCACCCAAGAACCGCCACTGATCAGAGTATATGTACTTTGTGTGTCGGATCGATTTTGAGGATGTAAATTAATAACATTTAAGTACAATAAATATATATATAACATCTTTGAAATTACAATGCATATATGAAAAAAAAAACTACTAAAATGATGATAGTTGAGATAACCACAGTGTCGACTGATTAAGCAAAATTATAGCACTGATAACTTAGAATGAAAACAATTATTTACAAGCGTTTCAAACATGGAACAAATATCTTGAATATGTACATAATTTACAAATTAATAGGTAGCCGAGATAGACATTGCTTAGGCACTAATGCCTATGAAATTGTATGTTGTTTGTGATATAATTTATGTTTCTTCTTTTTTATTTCACAATCACGGGTTCACAATTGATAGCAGCACACACAATACTGTTCATTTATCACAAACACTACACTCGCCACAAACTTTCACTGGCCGGCTGGGCCATATATGACAAATTTCATTGCCTTTGTCTTCCAACACTCTTTTTTTTATTATTATTATTATTATTATTATTATTATTATTTATTTATTTATTTATTTAACACTATAATATACATAATGAGTATATTACTGATAAATGTGTTAGATTTGATATTTGGTTTTACAAAGAATCATTTATCCCTAATCAAGTGTGCGTGCCATCTAATTACACTGACAAATTTTTTTTTTAAGTAAATCATTATTCTGTTGCAACTATCCTGCCCGTTTTGTTTTATTATTTGTATTATTGATAGTACCTCCATGTACCTGCAGTTACTGTATGTATCTGACGACGCTAATCTTAAGTTCTTTGAAAAGTTTTAATAAAACAATATATCGCCCCTTTGTTTTATCCGTTTTTATATCTGTAATTTCAAATGCTTTAGCATTAAATTACTGAGTGATTACACCTCTTAATAGTTTCTCCTTCTGTTCCACCGTCAACATTTCTATTTCCCTTATCTTCTCTTGGATTGTTTAGGAGATATTCGCATTAGTGTGTTCTACCTGGGACTGGGCAGTTCCGTCCAGGGCGAACAAAACCTGTTTCTTCCCATACCTCTAAGTCGTAATAACTAACAGTTACTGATTCATTACCTACAATACTTGCATTGTTAATATCTTCAAATGATTCCTCATCCTGATAATACTCCTCGCAATCGGCATTAGATGCTCTGTTTAGATGGCTTCTAGCATTATTGATCTGGTATATTTCTCCTCCCTCGATCTGCAAATATTCGATGAAAAAATAATCTCCCATCAAGTCTCTCTCTCCGGGTGTCTCGGCATCGTTTATCTGCTGTGTCATTTGTATGAAAGGTCTTACAACCAAGCAATTATTTATGGAAAACTCAACTCCTTGCTTTCATAATTTATTTTCGCTCGCATTGCATCTAAAAAATCATTTCCAATTAAAAGTTGAAATATAAAGCGTGGCACTACCAGAAAAAAAACTCAAGTTCTACCTCATCAATCTTAAATGTTATCACCTGCTGTTTAATCCTTTGCTTGCTCCTACTTATCGCCATAACACAACACACATTTCTTACTGGCAATGTCTGTAATTTCCACCCTGTTGCTATCAGGTTATCGTATAATTCTTGGCTACATACCAAAGAAGATGCGCTGCTGTCGACAATCGCCTCATACACTTGAGCTTTCACTTTAATTGCAATTCTAGGTGCCTCCACTATTTCACTAATTTTATCATAGTATCCCTCCCAGTTATCTATTTGTTGCAAAGCCTCTTTGATAATGCTCTATGCCTACAATATTCATACATTTGTCGTCCTCGTTTGCTGTAAATGAATTTAACGTGTCCTGCACGGCTATATTAGAGGACTCGAGACGGCCCCTAATTAGTTAAAATTTTGGTTATTCGGTACATTTATGGCTGAGGCACTGTTTTGTGCATCTTGATGCTGTTCGAGGGGGCGTGATTCTTGCCTATCCCAGTTCGGCGACATTCGTCCGTCTCTCACACCGGGTCCTGGGTTCGTTCTAGGGGGGCTGTTAGAATAAGTGCGTCGCCAGCCATTATTGCTATAGTTTTCACACGGCCTATTTCTGCCTTGCCTGTGGGGATTGAAATCTATGTAGTTTATATGGTGAGAATGGCCATTTTGTTGTATAAAATCTTGCTTGTTTCTCGTTTTATTTTGTCGCTGGTTATCTCTTGGGGCCTAATTTTTATATCTGTCCCTGAGGTGATAATGATCTGGCCTACAGTGATTTTCATTGGAATGTGCCCCCGCCATATTGAAATTTTGAGCAATGTGTCTGTCCTCACTGGCCCGTTGGTGGAAATTATTGGTGCCCCTTATTTCGCCTGAATGGCTCTAGAAAGCTGTTAAAAGTTCTAGTGCCTCTATTATTGTTCTCGGTTTAGCGACAATTAAATGATTTCTAATGTGCTCATTGAAATGCTGGGCCATCAAGGAGATGAATTCCTCCTCTCTCATTGGTGGCTCAAGCAGTTGGGTCTGTTGTGCTAATTTTAGAAAATAGTCCACCATTGTTTCATTTTGATGGTGTTGATATCTCCCATTGTTAATCTGCATGCACACCACATATTGTGTGGTGCTATTCCAATATTTGCTCAGAAAAGCCTGTCAGAATTGGGCATAAGACGTTTCATCAGCCAGCGTTAGTCTATACCAAACTAAAGATTGGCCTAGTAAACCTCTCCTAATTATAAGCATTTTGTATTGTTCCAGGGTACCTTTTAATGTAAAATACGCCTCAACATCCATAATGTAATGGCAGGCAAGGTCGGTATCGCAATTGGTATGGCACGGACATATGATTATTCAAACACAATATTGGAGTTGCATTCGTGTCGTCGTTACAAGTGGTTATATGAGAAAATGCACCAGCATGCATATGCTCCGTTGGTCGTATGTTTGTCGAAACATCAGGTGAGCTGGCAGAATGTATGTTCTGGCTTGGAATATTTATCAGCTCCATTTCGAGCCGTTGTGCATTTTCTCATAGTCCCGCTAGCTCACGTGATGCTTCTTCCACTCTGAGATTGGTTGTCAGCTGAGTACCAGACAGTTGCGCAATTTTGTCTTTTAATTTGGTTATCTCATTTACTTGTAGCTCTTTTTGATCCTGGATAATTTATTTTACAGCTGACATTTCTGCCTCCACATTATTTTGTAATGCGCGCTGCCGCTTCTCCATTAGTGTGCAACTGCGCTAAAATTTAGCATTCAACCCCTCTTTCATTTCTACGGTACTACTTCTACTTTCTACTATTTGCCCTTTGAGTTTCTCAACCTCATTCTGTGATTCTTTGACCTCAGCTCTAATTAACAAAAAATCTTCTGATAACATCTAATTGACCCCACATCTCTCTTTGCTGTACCTCAAACCTGGCTCCTATCATCTGCTCTAATCTATTTCCTAATTTTTCTTCCAAAACCTCATTTTGACATTGCAAATTTCTGTTTAATCTCTCTTGTAATTCTCTATTTTGATTTTCCAAACTCTTATTCAATTTCCCTTCTAATTCTTTATTTTGATTTTCCAAACTCTTATTCAATCTCCCCTGTAATTCTTTATTTTGATTCTGTAAACTTTCATTTAAATTGATGAACATTTGCTGTATAACTAAAACAAGGTTGTTTTCAGTCATAGCGCTAGCCTCTATTGTCTGGATATTTCCTGGAATATTTGTTTCCCTACTGTAATGACCTACTTTCTACCTGCCCTACCTGCATGCTTTCAGTTTCAATTATCTCTTTAGCACTTAAAAATTCTTTTAAAGCCTTTTTATTTCTAAGTAGCATTAATTAGTGATATTATTATTCAATTGTTACATGCAGGTATTTATTTCAGGACAACTATAGAAGTATATGCGAATGTTACTTCTGCTGCATTGACCTGTGCTCCATTTACTTGCACTGTGTTGACCTGTGTTGCATTGACTTGCACTGTGTTGACCTGTGCTGCGTTGACTAGCACTGTGTTGACCTATGCTGCATTGACTTGCACTGTGTTGACCTGTGTTGCGTTGATTAGATGCAAGGTTGATCTGTGGTGCGTTGACCTGGATGCTGGGGATTTCTTCCAGCGATCGACACGTTCATCCGCTGCTGATGGCCTGGGGTTCGATGCTTGCTGTCACTCGATCATTGTCATCAGCAGTTCTCCTGACACGTTGGGTGCCATATTGGATCGGCTTCGTTGGGTGTTGGATTCGTTGGGCGCCTTATTGGGACGGACTTTGTTGTGTGTTATATTTGTACAGTATCGATTTTACAGGGGGAAAGGGGAGGGGATCTGTGAAATATCGGATGAACATGGATATATGTAGGGTTCTCTTAATCTTGGGTCGTGTTAACCGATGCCACTTATATTATTTTATACGTTTTATTATTTCTTCCTTAAAACCATTCCTGCAATCGATCCGTCCACGCAAATATATTTAATGTCCGGCCACATAAATATATTTAACTGCACCATCGCGAAATCAAGCTACAGCCACATGATAGCCTGTGGTGTTTCACACATCTGCTCACATCGGATCCCCGAGTACAAGTGTCTGTATTTACCCTTTGGTTCGCATTTCTGAAGCTTTCTTAACCCTAACTTTCTGCCTGCCTTGTTTCCCCAACTCATACATGTGTCCTTAGACAAAAGAAACGTTCAGCCGGCTGACATTCCAATCCCCTAATGGTATTTTTTTTTTTTTATTTTTCTAAATCTTTCTAAATCTTCAAAAATTGAGCCCTAATGGTATGCTTACTTCCCGGCATATACCTACAGACTTTATATATTATTATTATTATTATTATTATTATTATTATTATTATTATTATTATTATTATTATTATTATTATTATTGCTTCTACGTCTCTTCTTCTCAGAATGCCACTAATGCAAATCTTCGCTCGAGGGTATTGTTGTTCAGCCGTTCTAACTACATGTTCCATTTCATTTCCCAGTTCCCTTGGATTTCTTGAAGAATGGAGGTTGTTTCGAATGTAAAATTATGATGTCCGGGTCATCCATATTTTCTAGCAACTTCTTTTCTAGGTGATGCACCTGAGATCCTGGATAACAGTATACTGTCGAAACCTTGCCAATGTACCTGTGTATATTACGGATGGTGGAGTCCCCCAATATTATGGCCGTCTTTTTCTCGTATAATCTTTCTAATGAGTGATAGTCTAGATCTTGAGTTTGTTTATTCAATTCCACACCCGGTAGGGGTTCTTCGTCTGGTTCAGTTTGGTCACATGTTGACATCACGTCAATTTGGAGGTTATGTTCCAATACAGTTTGCAGTGCTTGATACTTATTGCTTGTTGAGATGCTGTTCTTCTGATTATTCCGAGAAATTCTTTCACTTTGTTGCCTTTGTCGCTTACTCATAACTGTGGACCAATGTTCATCATTTTTGAAGTACTTGCAGACTCTATGTTGCATCTGTTGTTCACTATCTTTATTAATTTTTTTGTTCAGTAGTATATTTTCTTGTTTAAGTTTATGAATTTCTTCTTTTAGCTTATGTGACACACTATTTGCGCTATCCAGGTCCTTTTTTAGAATTTCGATTATTTTTAAGGACGCTGCACCTTCCATGTCAGCACATGGTTGCCTAGGCTTTACATTCATATTTTTCCCGTTTTCTGTTAATAACTTGAACTTTTTTCTCTTTCTGAATACTCAACTATAATTTCATTACTCCGCTCACGAATATCATTAGGAAAATCGTTAATACCACTGTAGGAATTAAATTTAGCACAGGTGCATATACACGCTTCCACATATGCGGCAGCCATGTTAGTAGTCAAAATGGTCACTGCATTGATTATAAATATATTTCATCATCTGTCAGTGCTCATTTGAATGCCATCTTCGCATGACACGTAAAACACGCTATAAACTCTTTAACTAGTCACACTGCAAATGTACAGCATCACAAACGTGAGGAAGGGAGGTACACATAAACAGGTTCTAAGCGGCAATGAACGACATCCCTGCATACTGCTGACATCTGTTGATAAGTTTGGAAAACATTAGGTAACAGTCACTGCTGCTCAGTTGGTTAGCAAGATTACTGACCACATTGGAAGGGTTAATATCTGATGCATTAAACTGGGGTAACTCAAGTGTTATCACACAGAGTTTGACAATGACAATAATAATAAAATCAATTTCTTTAAACTTTCCTTTTATTTCTAAGGGAAAGTTAATAAGGAGAACTGCTTGAATAAATCTTAATTAAACAAATGTGATAATGTGTAATTCTTGTTAAACAAGTTGAATAACATACATAATTCTTTTATTTAAGTCAAGACTTTGCTTCTTACTTTTACAGTATTTATTTATATGAATAGCTTGTATTTTGCTACTATAAGCTTCTTTTATACAATAAATACTTATATGAATACCTTGTATTTTGTTACTGTGCTGCTTCTTTTTTACAATACATATTTATATGAATAGCTTGTATTTTGTCGCTATACCATGCCCCTTTACACATAGTGTTTCATGCAGATTGCACGTATTAATCATTGCTTATTTATGGCATTCTTTTTAACTATCAGCCATCTTAAAACCAATTTTTACTTCTTTTTTCCTTTTATTCTCCTTAGCAATGGGAAGTATCAATAATGTTTTAGCCTTGGAGTTTAATTTACATACAAATTACATTGTTTATTATAAACAAAACAATTGAATATGAACAAGTTCACAATCACTTAAGGGGCAGTTAACACTTGGAGTGTTTGCTTTTACGTTACTGGTTTCTAAAATTTGTAGCTTCTGAATTATTCAAACAATCTTCATGAAAATTAACTGACATAATAGGGAGCTATCTATTAATCAGAAAAAAAAAACAGTTTAAATTTCATGGGTTTTTTTCTCCCCCTGTTAACAGCTATATTAATTACTTGTTATAATATACATATTTGTAATTTTAATTATCATTCTCACTTAATGCTCATTTTAGGGATTTCATACTTGTATTAACTATTAAAAACACACTCAGATTAACCTGAACCACCAATTTTTTTGTGGGGGTCAGTTCCTTTAAATTAAACATTTTTATTTATAAAAATTTAAAATATAGAAGATTTAAATATTTAAATTATTTTACAAAAAGTATTACAATTATGTAAAATTTGGTGGTTCACATTAACAAGCATACATCAAGATACACTAGGAAAACATTTCATGCAATTCTGTCAAATAGTTTTGAAATAAAAAGCTTTTATGTGAAGAAAATGTGAGAAAACAAGCATTTAAAAAAAACTTTGTACCTGGATAGCAATGTATGTTATTTAGGGAAGAATCATATTCTAAAACTGTCCATATTCATACTGTTCAACACCACATTCAGCACATAATAACTAATTAATACACTTTTAGTACACAAAATGAAATTAGCCTATAACCACTAGTATTTAGAGGCTCAGGGTCGGATATTATGGTAGTTTCCCTTGAGAGCCAGAGTTTATTTTTCTACCAGAGGCACTAAGCCTAAAGAGGTTGGAAGAGAGTTCACATCATTATTACTGTTATTGGAAGTAATAGGTTTCTATTCTGTGTTTTTAATATGCTATTACCAGAAAATCTACTTTCTTTTTGGCCCATGAACCAGAAGCTCTTCTCATTATGTAAAAAGAATTGGGGGGGGGGGGGGAATCATCACATAAAAATAGCAACTTCAAAATAAACATGTGAGTGAAGTACTTCATACAAGTGGGTGGAAAATTTGTTAGCAAGTTATACAACTCAAAATGCTATTTAAATCTATAGACTTTAAATGTTTGTAATTCTGGTAATTATCAGAATATCGACAAAAAACAACTATCATAAATTTTTAAGTATTTCCAATTTAAATCAGAATATAAAAAAAAAAATATTTTTTTATGGTATACTTATGTTAATCACCCCTTAAATGTATCCCATCAAATTACATATGTACATTATGCATTTAGGATTTGTTTTCTGTTTTTATGCATAATTCAAGCACTATACAATAACAGTATGCAGTTTAATTCATGCTTCAAAGTATAAGTTATACTGTTGCAATCATATTCACTAAAGCATTGATGCAGTTAGTACACTATAAAATATGTATACAAACACATACATATGAGGATCATCAAATCAAAAAGCCTTAAGTGCATAATAAAAGTTTCAGGAGAGAGGAAAGATTGATTTCTCCTAAACTTCCTGGCGCTTTTTAAAGTTCTTCATATCTAACTGTAGTGGAAGTGCCGCTTTCCTAAACATTTGCAATTAGTGCATTTTGAATCAGTTATACTGAAAATGCTATCTTGGACACTAAGAAAAAATGGCAAAAAATTATATTTATTCATGTATTAATAAACCATTTCAATTCCACTTACAATACTTTGCTTTGTGCAATTATTGGAAAAAATTCTGATGTGAAACATTCACAGGACTTTGTCTAACCTCGTAATTTATTAACTAACTATTTTTAATAAAGCTTATTTTTCTACCTATTACATTTTAATCGAAATAAACTTTTGCAGAATAGCTACATACATTTCATTACAGATTCAAAAGGGAACAGCGATAGTTAAATGTGCAAGAACTGGATGCTATACTCTGACCTTAAAATTCCATATTGTTTCCATGCAATCGTGAAACAACGGAATGTTGAAAGGACTTTAAAGAATGACTAAGTAATAAACAATTTGAACCTTTAATAACAGATCTCAGAAATGCCTTGTGCTTCAAAAAAACCTATTTGAAGTAAATTGCACGTTTTAAACAGATCTACATAATTTTTTTTTTTTATACTAAGTTTAGGTCTATCGCTTAACAGTTGTACAAGATTATACAAAATTTCTCCCAACTGAAGTGGACTCCACAGGCTATTCCCAGAAAATTCAAGATATACAATTTATTTGTCATGTAAATATCTTTACTGTATTTTAATCAAAATTGTTAGCCAGTTTTCAGAAAATCAAAAATTTCGAAAACTGTTCTATGTAAAGGATAGTTTGGGGTGTGGAATTTTCTTGAAAATCTTTGCGTCACATCCTGGAGGATACTTTACCTAAATACCAAGTTTGGTAATCCAGCTTCTCGTTTTTGAGTTATGCTGTTCAAAGACACACGCAAGGACCTTTTTCTAAAAAGGTTTTTTGTTTTTTATTTGGGGAGGCCTCAAAACATGTATTTCCGCTGAAATGTATTTCAGTATTAAATTTTTGGGTGGAATACAATGTTTACCGTATATGTATAGCAAGTAGGGGAAGTATTGCATTCCACCCAAAAATTTGATACAAAGATTTCACCAGAAATACGTGTTTTGAGGCCCCCTGAATATAAAAGGAAAGCATTTTTAGAAAAAGGTCCTTGTGTGTGTCTGGTGTCTGTGTACAGCATAACTCAAAAATGAAAAGCCAGATAAATACCAGACTTGGTATTTAGATTCAGTATCTTTCGAAGATACGACAACATTTTCAAGAAAATCTCCGCACCCCAGACTACCCTTTACATGGAACATTTTTCGAAAATTTTGATTTTCTCAAAAGTGGCTAACGATTTTGATTAAAATGTCATATGTTTAAGACATTTTCATGATAAATGAAATGTACATCTTGAATTTTCTGGGAATGTCCCCAAAACCCCTCCTCATTTTGAATGGCTTTTGCATAACTGGTAAACCGTAAGAGATAGATAAACTTTTTGTACACAAAAAATGTAAATTACATTAAAACACACAATTTATGCCATATCCTTTTTTTTTATGTCCTGGACATGCAAAGAGAATGGAATGCTCCACATAACAACCAGCCCCTAAAAGATTTGACTATTGCTTAAAGATTACCATATTCCCCTTGCACCTACAAGAAAATTAGCAATAAGATTAACATCTCAACTAACATGAAGTAGATGGAGAATAAGCGTTTGTGAAATTAGTTTGTACAAGAGTAGAGAGAGTCATGTGAGTGCAACACATCAGATTTTTTTGTTAACACTTTAATGTCAATGTTTCAACACACACAACTGGGTTTAAACATGTTCATTTCTTCCTCCAAATAGTCAAATTCTTCTTCATTCTGTTTTTTGCTGCAGAATGCAGACACTTCATCCACAATCCTCACATAAGATTGCATCTCAGCCTCACGTCTCTATTCACTCCTGAACCTCTTCTGCAAGAGTGCATCATCATGCTTCTTTTTTGCCACATTTACTTTGCTGTGGAATGTTAAACCTGGACCTGTGGTATTCACTCCCCACTTCAGTAGAGATAATATGTATTGTGTAGAGAGACGGCAGAAAGTTCATTAGGTTGGGATCTCGTCACTTTATGTGAAGGATGATGCAAGAAAAGTTCATGAATTTCAAAAAATTTATGACAAACTTGATGAATTTCGCTACTTTTTAAAAACTCACATGAAAAACAAAACAACATAGTACAGCATCTCAGTATCCTTTGCAGGCATTCCACTACATTTATTTGCATGAGAGTAATACAAAAAATATGTTTTAACAACATGACAGCTATTCACCTCAGTTTTACTTCTTTGCTTCTCTTCTTTACCTGCCATCCTTTTTCTGGTACCAATTATGTCCTTGACACAGCCCCGTATCTCAGACGTTCAAGTGGGGAGATTGGTTTTCATTAATTCATTTAGCAGATGTAATATTGCTAGGAAGACCCAAGGAAGCAATATCTGATAAACGTTTGGCAGCAACTTGTGCATTTGTAATTCCACAGAATGCAAATACAGCAGTCAAAGGTATGTATGTACAAAGTTTCATGTAAGCAATTCTTTGCTTTTGTAAAACAGTGCATTTTGTTCCATCCGTGTCTGTGAACTAAGCACTTTCTGAACCAAACACTGTTTCAAAGCCATTTTAGAATAGGAAGGAGGCTATTTGAATGAAATGGATTGCATAGATTGATTCAGCACTATCAAAATAGGGGGAATCCACATCAAAAAGCATTTCGTCCTTGGTTGGAGTTAGTGCGTTTTGTTCTATGTATATATTACATTAAATTTTCATTTTACGTTTTGAAAGAAATCTAAACAATATATTCAAAACTTCTGGAGATGGTTTGCTTAAGGGGAGATTAAAAGCCTTATCCCATCAATATTAGAGCTGCTAAATTCCTTACCCATTATCTCAGAACATATTAAACATTTCAAACTGAAAATCTTACAGGATATAATGCATTTCTAAATTCGTTGATCTACTTTTATCCAATAAGTTTTCTAATTAAGAATGATAGAATTCTCCATTAATCCATCCTTTGATTAAAATGTATCAACAATTTTTTTTTGAAAACATGAAGTGCTGAATTCACAGTACAAAATGGCAAATGCAATACCATTTTTACTTTCTCTACTTAGGTATAGTAAGTAGGGAAGTATTGTATTCCACCCAAAAATTCAATACCGAAATTTCACCGGAAATATATGCTTTGAGACCCCCTGAATCCAAAAAAAGCATTTTTGGAAACGTCCGTGTGTGTCTGTGAACAGCATAACTCGGAAACGAACAGTTGGATAAACACCAAACTTGAGATGCGACACGAAGGTTTTCAAGAAAATCCCCCACCCCAGATTTCCCTTTACATTGAACATTTTTCGAAAATTTTAATTTTCTCAAAAATGGCTCTACCGATTTGATTAAAATATATGTTTTAGATATTTTCATGACATGAATACCACATATTAAAGATATTTACATGAGAAATAAAACGTATAACTTGAATTTTCTGGGAATAGCCTGTGAAGTCTTCTTCATTTTGAAGGAATTTTATATAATCTTGTATAACTGGCAAATGTTGAGTGATAGGCAAAAATGTAGATATCTTTAAAACGCACAATTGATTTCAAATCTTTTTGTGGCACAAACCATTTTCGAGATATCCGTTATTAATGGTCCTCTCGGCATTCAGTTGTTTCTCGCGATTGTACGGAAACAGTATGGAATTTTAAGGCCAACATACAGGGAAATGGAGCTTATTTCATTCCTTAAATAAAGGTATTGCAAACAAAAAAGTATAATAGCATTTTGTTCTGCGATCAGTCGTTTTAGAAAAAAAAAATTCTCCAAATTAGATGGTTTATTCCACGAGAATGTATGAATATAATAATTTGTTACTTGTAAGTAGGGTAGAATAATCTATTTCTGACCTAGCTTCGGTAGTAACTATGTGACATAAGTATAAGGCTTTGAAACAATCATTTTCCCAGCACCGTTTTGCAGACGTAATGTGGTTGGAGACATAAGCAACATTGCTAGGTCAGTGTGGGAACCGGCTCCGGACGTAAACAAAACAGCATGCCTGAACTGGTAGCTGGGGGGACTAGCGCTTTTGTTTTCCACACGATCCTTAATTCAAACGAACACGACGAAAGGGTGGTGTAATGTTTTGGCGAAATGACAGTACCTGCTATTGGCTATTGGTAGCTATTGGCCTACACATCGTCCAATAAGCGTTTCGTGGTCGCTGACTGAAAAGCACACATGTTAAATGTCAACTCCACTAGAGGTCGAGTCACTATTAGAGTAACATCGTACTGCGCATTAAAACTCACAAGTTTAATGGTAAAAGAACCCGAGGTGTGTTTAGTGGATAATCGCCACGCGCCATACAGCGAAAGTGAAACCTGTTTACGCGCTGACCTACTTCTGGTTTTGAATGAGTCACTATCGGTCGGTGCTCCCAGCTACTGGTCGGCTACTGCTGCAACGTTGCCAACGTGAGCGTTTTATGTTCTTGAAAAATCTAAAATATCTCGGCAGAAAGTGGTTATAGAAAAAACTGAAAGATACGAAATATGTTCCAAATAATGTGAAGTAGATTATATTTGTTGGTAGTTGGAAGATGCTTCATGTTTATCTGCCCCACGTATGGGAGCCAATTTGTTGCGGTCATTTCGTGTTATCTTATTGCTGAGCGCCTGTTATTGTTTTACTACTTTGAATGTTGGGTTCTTTGTCCTCCGGCTAGCTATTATTATTACTCAGTCGAGCATATCTCTTGAACAGGGTGTGTAAACGGAAAGGATTTATTACTGAAAGATAACACTTATAAAATGATTTGTTTTTATGCTTTTATTATCGTCACAATTAATTAATTTCACATACTGACTCTTGATACACGCCAGACTGAAACTGTTATATTTTCTAATATCACTATAATAACTTATTTACTGCACGTTATTAATTCGCGTATTTCACATTTATAACTAACTTTACAACGCGAGAGATTCTATAGAATTGCGCGACGTATAACGCGTGAACGATTCTCTTAAACTGTGCGACGTATAACCTTTGTATGATTCTGTTGGACTGAGCGACGTTTACCCGTCTCTGGCACGGAATTTATACTCCCTCACCCTAATATGCCTAAACATTATAACAGAGCTGCTATTGGTTAATAAAACGCGCCAACATTAGCGTCTATTTTATATCCAATCAAAATTACGAACACATGCTCTAGGGAAGAAATTCCCTCCATTTCTACAGAAAAGCGTGCTAATCTGACGTCATTTGCTTGCCTCTTCTAATTAATAAACAACTCACCCCCTCGTTCATTGTTGCCCGCTCCTATTGTCAGTTTCAGTGAGGCCGTGTAAACTTATTTCCTAACAATGCTTATAATTAACAAACATCTCAAATCATTGTCGTACAATAATGCTAATTTACACTACAATCACTCTGGCATTCAGTGTTGTGATATAAAATACTGCGTCAAATGATCGGTAACCGGTTTAAATTAATGTAATGACTTCCCTTCCACCCTGTATAGCGTCCTGTTCTTAAACGTTGGGCTATACCGTTCCCTTTGTATCTATAACGAAATGTGTAATTTAGCTCTTTCTATAAAGGTTTATCTCGATTAAAATAAAGTGAATAGAAAAATAAGCTTTCGTAAGAATAATTTTATATCTACTAATAAACGATAGAAGGTAGAGAACGTAATCTGAATATAACACATCGGATTTAGATTAAACATTTATCACTACAAGTGCGTACGACACTGACTACTAGTGCTGACACGTGATTTCTTAGCTACAGCGGCAGATAAAATTCTAGAGTATTCACCAACAATCAATCCATACTCAACCAGATCAATTTCAAGTGAACTTCAGAAGTAGCTAATCTAAGATCTCACTACAGATCTCATTCTAAATCATGCATAGGGAAATCTCATTCGCCACTGAGCTTCTGACAAGCTCAGAATTTGTCTTGGTACACCCGCTTCCATTTATGCCGTCACCGCAGCTCAGGCGGCATTCTAGTCACCTTCGCAGGTGGAGTAAGTATAGCAAGGAGGAGGGGTGTGCATCTGTTTACCTTTTCGCACATGCATTGTCGTCCTGTTTTACGTACACAATTCTAGATCATTCACATATGAATATATAACTTTACTCGTCATCACTTATAATAACCATGTTTAAACATACAGGGTGGACCATTTAATTTGAGACTGTACAATGTCTCCAAAACAGCGTTGTAGAAAGAAATGACTTTAATATTAAGTTGCTTGTTTAGTATGGGGGAAAGTAAATGCCATTAGTCGTGTTTTATTTGGAGGACGTTGTGATGGCCATTTTAGGGTCAATTTAAATTGACCATAATTGTAGGCTCCCATTTAAAAAAAAATTAAAATAATCCTAAAATGACTATCATAACGTCGTCCAAGCAAAACACGACTAATGGCATTTACTTTCTCCCATAATATCAAACAACTTATATTAAAGACATTTCTTTCTACAACGCTTAGTTTTGGAGATATTGTACAGTCTCAACTTAAATAGTGCACCCTGTATAACTAAATAAAATGCTGTTTATATCGCCACGAAAAAATATTTTTAATGACAACATAATGTAAAACAAATAAAGTATGCATTATACTTTGTACTCTCAGAGGACATATTTATTAGACATTAAATCATGTGTCCAATCTAAATATAAAACTAATTAAAACAGTTTGAGACAATATTTTATATCACAACACTGTGAATGCCAGAGTGATTGTAGTGTAAATTAATATTATTGTATGTACAGGATTTTAGATGTTTGTTAGTCATAGGCATTGTTAGGAAATAAGTTTATACGGCCTCACTGAAACTGACAATAGAAGTGGGTAACAATAAACCGAGGGGGTAAGTTGTTTATCACTAAGAAGAGACAAACAAATGACGTCAGGGTAGCGTGCCTTTCTTTAGAAATGGAGGGAATATCTTCCCTAGAGTATATATGTTAGTAATAGTGATTGGCTGACAAAACAGACGCTAATGTTGGCGCGATTTGGTAACCAACCAATAGCAGCTCTATTATAATATTTAGGCAATTGGGATGAAGGAGTATATATTCTCGAGCCATAAGCAAGTTTCGCGTAGTTTTGAAGAATCTTTCACGAGGTACACGTCACACAGTTGCGAAGAATCTCTCATGAGGTGCACGACATACAGTTTGGAAGTGTCTCTCATTAGGTGCACGTTACGCAGTTCTGAAGAATCTCTCGTGAGATACACCTCGTAAAGTTAGTTACAAAATGTGAAGTACGCGGCAACTAATACGACAGTAATTACATTCGGAAATATAACAGTTTCAGTCAGGCGTGTATAAAGATTAAATATGTGAATTATTAATTAAGTGTGACGGCAATAAAAGTGTAGAAACAAATTATTTTATCAGTGTTATCTTTTAGCAACAACTCCTTTCCGTGTACACGCCTTTCTCAGAGATACTTGCTCTACTGAGTAATAGCTAGCCGGAGGACAAAGAACCCAAAATTCAAAACAATAACAGACGCCCAGCAAATAAGATAGCACGAGCCAGATTACTGCGACAAGTTTTGCACAGTTTCTCCATGAAAAGATATTTTTAATGACAGTAGGTATAATGTAAAACTGAAATAAATTACACTTCTTACTCTCAAAGAGGACACATTGACTAGATATTATTTTAATAATCCGTTCCAATCTCCATTCTTGTTCAATACCTGATTTAGCCGCTTAGGCACTGAATCACTCGCTCTCTGGGAACACTTGTCATGAAATGTGGAAACAGAGTTTAGAGCCAAGTTCTTCCAGCACCTGAGTGATTCAAGGTGCCTGGAATGCAGATTGAGCAGATTATATTAAAATGCTGTCTAGTAAATTACTCTTTGAGAGTAAAAAGTATAATTTATTTGGTTTCACATTATGTAGGTATATTGTCACTAGTAATATTTCTTCGTGGAGATATTGTGCAAAATAGGGTTTTATTTTGTTATATATTTAAATAATAGCTATTATAAGTGATGACGAGTAAAGCTATTGCTCAGTTATATATTCATATGTGAATAATCTAAAACTGCACACATAAAACAGGACGACACTGCATGCGCGAAAAGGTAAACAGATACAGAGATCTAAGGATATTAGTTTGGCTTAACTTAAAATCTTAATAGATTATTAAGACTAGAGTACAAATTGATATTCCCAAAAAAAGTATAAGTAGAAAGAAGAACATTATTCTTGGAAGACTATTTTTTGAGTAAATTGAAATAATTCAAATAATTTCTGAATTTGTAATTGTTAATGTTGTGTATATGATACATACTCCACCTGTGAAGGCCATTAGAATGTCTCCCGAAGCTGCGGTGACGCCTTAAATGGAAGCGATGTAGATAACAAGAATGGGGAAAAAAGAAATAAATATATACAATCTTGTAATTATAAATCAGTTTCTCAATTAGAGGAATCTTTGGGAAACCACGACCGTTATTGCAACTTTTAGTATCACTGTCGCTGTTGTGAGGGCAATCATCAAACTCGCCATTACTTCGCGAAATACAGTTTAAACCAATTAAATACAAGCATTGTTATCTAAAGAGTTGCCAAGTTTTCTTCCAAAACTTTTTATCATATATCGAGTGCTAAATTAAAAGTTAACTCTTCAGGGAAGATAGAGGTGACAAAAAGAAAGCATCGTTTTACGTACAATAATTAGAGGAAATGTATTTCACTCCAAAAGTATGGTCTGTGTTCGTGTCTGAACAGCATAACTCAAAAACAAAAAGTCCGATGTATAGCAATGTAACACGAAGATGTTCAACAAATTCCGCCACCCCAAACTACTTTAATATGGAAAAGCCTTCTTATTTTTTATTTTCTCAAAAATGGCTCTCACGATTATGATTAAAATACCACATCTTTAAGATATTTACACGACAAATAAAGTGTATAGCTTGAATTTTCTGGGAATAGCCCGTGAAAAATGTAGTTCTCTTAAAAAAAACACAATTTATTTCAAATAACTTTTTTGTGGCGTCAGCAATTCCGAGATATCGTTATTGTTGGTTTGCTCTTTTCATGTCCTTCCATCAACTTCTCGCTTAGCATATAATTTTCTTTCATGATATGTGCATTTACATCAGTCACGGCATCTTTTCTCATGAATGAATCATGCCAAGATAAAGAAATAAGCACAAATCCTTTGTTCTCGAATCGCTTTATCATAGCACTGCACAGGCGCCATCTTGTGTTCCGATTAATGAAAACAGGGTTCAATATTTTGAGGCCATATTGCTGATCAGAACAAGAAAACAAACAAATATGTGTCCGAAGTATAAGTATCCATTTATGGTAATTTGTAATAATATGGCATTTAAGCTTTGACTGCTTTACAGAATAACTTGCAGAAGAAGTAAAGGAGACATGACTAAAAATTATTAATATTACAAGTATTCATCTTGATTAGGTTACAGTTAGATCAAGCGGAACCCATCCATATAACTCGCATGAATCCTTACTATTTTAACTTCTCGTCGGCTTCGATTTTAACACAGCGCTTCCTGTGCGTCTCTTAGTTACTACAGCATGTGCATGGGGACACGACGTTGAAGTTAGCTTCATCTAAAAAAATACGTTGTTGAAGCTACAATGATTACTGAGTGATAAATATAGCTTTTGCAAATCACGAGAAGAACTACGAAAACAGGAAGAAAGGGAGCTAGTAAATTATTTGTTGCACAATTACTCAGAAATCCAACGTTCCATAGAATAACGAGAATAATTGTCATCGGTTAGAGTAGTAAAGAAAAGTCAAAAGAACCTGTTTTTGGCATCCAGACTTCAGTGTATTCATGTACAGAATTAGAATAAAGTTTATTCAGCGGTGTGACACTGTTTCATCACACAAACATCTGCATTGTTTGGCAATTAAAAAAACAAATAATATAGCACAGATTTGTACCGTTATAAACAGGATTGATTGTTGCTTTTTAAGCTGTCTTCTGCTTGCTAAGTATTGCATTTCCCACGCATTCTTTGCTGGGTACGGCAACTAATCGGCTTTTTTTTTTCCTACACGCATTCTCTGGAGTGCGGCAATTATTTTCTATTCCTTGTCATTCTTAACGAAAGCTTTGTAAATCCTTTTTAGTCTTAGTAATTTATGAATAAATTAGAAGGTGTTTTATAACCAATGTCCTTCAGAAAGAATAGAAGTTTTCAATGGTGAAAGAGTTATCAAAATCGGTAGAGTGGTTTTTGAGAATACCCTAGGACTGGTTTCACCAATCGATGTTAAACATAATCTAACATCTTGTTTATTAACAAAGTGTTCAAGGTTTAACATAAGGTAAAACTTATGCGTTTCATCAAGCTTTTACAGCAAATTGTTAGCTAACATTTTGTTAACGTCAAAGACAACTGCGAACGCTAGCTTTCGAGAAGGCGGTGGCGAACTACATTGCTTCTGAACGTACTCCGATGCACTTAATGTCTACGTATTGCCGCGCTCTCTGTGTCAGTAGCCGACAACTATTCCCGATTGCTTGAGGTTAGAATCACGATGTCAAATAAATGTTTCTCCGTTTGAAACGCGTTGATTAACATCTGGTTAATAGCTATAGACGTATTATCAAGTACGAAAAAGCTGACGGTCGTCTTACATTAAAGGATAAGATTGCAGCTTGGGACAAAATCCACATGTAATTGGAATGAACGCGTTTCTCCTAAGTCCAGTAAGCAACTATAGCAATTTCATATCAACATAAAGTGCAGCACCAGGAACGTTAGGTGTGAAGAGCATTTAAGACGGTTTAAAACCAGTGGTGGACACTGCATTGAAACTAAAGTGGACGAAGCAATTGCTTTGGAAACCTTCCGGATAAACCCACAGACGGTAGCTTTGGAAATACCAACATTATCACAAGTAAATGGAAAATGTTAATAGCATAAAATCTACGTATCCAATTAACACTCAGCATAGGAGAAAGAGGCATGCTTCTGTTGGTAGTATTCTAACCTCTCATATTTCCCATAAAACCATGCACATGACCCCTCGGACAGTCTATATTGCTTTAATAATGCCTCCTTTTGCAGGGTTTCAAATTTATTATGACGTACCTACGACTACTCTGCTTTTAGGAATGACATTAACAAAATGCCAATTGTAGCAAACTCGCATCAACAGCTTGGTTTGCGGCAGCCATTTTCCAACTTCTAACATTTTGTTAAACGCCTTAACACAGGGGTACGGGGATGTTAACTAAACACCGACTTTAACACATTTTTAAAGCTAACATTGTTTGATGAAACAGAATTTATGTTAACTTCAGTGTTAAATCAGTTTAACGTTGTGTTAAAATTTAGCATTTGTTGGTGAAACCGCCCTTGTAACAGCGCGTGCTAGCGTACGAAGTTCCTACGGACTGGCGGAGCGAGCGCCTCCCGGCCCATCTACCTGCCGCGGGTTAGATAAAGACCGGTCCCTCTCTAAAACAACCGGCTCTTGGAATAATGGTCATGTATACTACTTCCACGCTCCAGAGGATTCCTTTTGGCCCTTAGGTTCCCGCTCCCGAAATTTTCGCATTGTATACAGGATAAGCGGCCGTCGAGATTTCAATGCAGTCAGTGTTGAATTGAGTCGAGTGCTGAGTTCTGTTAGAAGAGACAGTGCAGTTAATTGTAAGCTGTAACTCAGCAGGCAGTTATGAGCCGTGCAGTTCAGTTGTGATTTGATTCGACGGATCAGTTGCGTTGTATTCGAGTGTGAGACAAAGTGATTCACGTGTAACGTCTGAGTTACGTTGAAGCCATGTGATAAATAAAGTGTGTTTTCGTAATTGCTGGTGTTCCCAATTGTTTCTATATGTATACACAAATTTTCTGTTTATAATATTAGAGTAGATGTTTGAGATATTGCCTCGAGGAATGAAACCTATATATTCAGTCTTCTATTCATCAAGTCTTCTTCATTCTGATTGATTACATTTTGTATGACTAGGAAACCGTAAGAGATAGACAAAAACGTACTTCAGGAAACACGAAGAGCTCATTAAAATACATAGTTTGTGTCAAATGTTTTCATATCGTCAACCGTTTTCGAAATATTCCATGCAGTATGTTTCAAACCTTAGTGTGTAACTGACGGAACATACGAAATGAGACACTAGACCCATAGGTTATTAGTTATACAACGGAGAGCACCTCGCACACTTAGCCCTTCAGAAGGCCGAGCGAGGTGGCGCAGCGGTAACGTGTGCGACTCGCATTTGGGAGGTTCCAGGCTCGATCCCCGGCGACCACCCACTCCAACCCATGGGTTTTTCGTGATTTCCCGGGGTTGGCGGGCGAACTACCACGGCTTTTCTGTACCCATCATTTTGTCACTATTTCAGGTTTGTAGGACCAGGCGGCGGTGTTCGGCGGGTTACGGCTGAATGGTGGCTATGCGCTCTGTGGAGGTTTATTCGTCCAGGGACCGTTCGGTTGGATACCCGCCTCTGGGTGCATTCGCGCAGGCGTTTCCTTCGGGGTCCAATGGGTGGGCTCGGGCGACGTTGGAAGCGTTCAATTTGAAAACATTAGGGACCCCGTCCGTGCTTGCCCCCTCGTCATCCCGATCTGGTCGCCTTTTGGATCTCTCCCCTCATCCCTCTCTCCCTAGAGTCACGGTAGAAGCACAAGGGACCGGATGGCCTACGTGCGATGCTGTGCCCCGATTTCGAGGCCCCTCCGTTCGTCATTACCTTTATATTTACCCTTCAGGAGAAAGGGATGAAGTGAGGGAACCACAGGAGTTTACAGGTCGCAGGCAGACAGGCCATAGAGACGCAGAAATAACTAACCATTCCACGCTCGAAAACCCTTTGAGTAAGCATTCAAGCCATCTGTCCGGTACCTCTGCATGCCACGAAACCTAGAAGCACAGCTGAAAGATGAGAAGGAAATAGGAATGAAAAGGAAATTATGGAAAGGAAATCGTGGTGTATGAGAAACTACTCTAGCATTCGCCTTCCTACGAGGGAAAACACGAAAAACTAAAGGACAGAGTGGGCGGTCGACGGGAATCGAACCCGGAAGCTGTTACCGGGAAGCCGTCTCGCTCTATGACACTTCACCCAAATCTAGAATTTGATGACGATGGCAGTGGAGATTGGTCACAGATTGACACAAACCTTCAGAACAGCTTGAAGCTAAAGCTGGGCACATCTTGACATTTGACTGTAGACGGAGACATCTGAAAGTCTTCCGGTTGAGCTGATTACCGCTGACTACTGCATATTGTTGATTTCTGAATTTAAAACAAGCCATCCGCTCGGCAAAGAGGACGAGAGGTCGTTTCAGACATTCAGGAGAAGTGCTTCATCTTTGTCGCATGTAACGGTGTGCTAGAACAAGCTTCGTTCACAACACGTGGCTTCAGCAACCAGAGAGAGTAAGTGGACTGTATTGATGATTAGAATGTATCACTGTTTGCTTGATAGGCATATCTGTTAAATATTACTTATTGGGTTTGGAGACAAAAGCGTCAATCTTTTTTCTTTTTTTAATTATTTTTTTTTTTTTTTTACTTTCTCTACTACGTATCGTAAATACGGGAAGTTTTGCATTCCGCCCAACATTCGATATCAAGATTTTACCGTAAATACACATTTTGAGGTGCCCTGAATCCAAATAAAGCATTTTTGAAAACATATTCGTGTATGTGTCTGTCTTCTGTCTGAACAGCATAACTCAAAAACGAAAAGTCAGATAATTACCAATTTTGGTATTTAGGTTCAGTATCTTTCAAAGATGGGACACGAAGATTTTCAGAAAATCCTCCCAACCCAGACTAACCTTTACATGAAAGATTTTTCGATAATTTTGATTTTCTCAAAAATGGCTCTAACAATTTTAATTAAAATATCATATTTAAGATATGACAAATAAAATGTCCCCAAAAGTCCTTTTCTTTCTGAATGGCTGTTACATAACTGGTAAACCGTAAGAGATAGACAAAACTTTTCTACACAAAAAATGTAGAGCTCCTTAAAACACACAGTTTGTCTCACACACATTTTTTTTTGTAGCGTGAACAATTTCCGAGATATTCCTTATTATTTGTATGAATTTTCCAATACTTATTCTTTTTATCAAATGGGAATTCGTTGTTCGTTTTTTTATGTCCTGGACATACAAAGAGAATAGAATGCTCCACATAGCAACCAGCTCTTAAAATATTTGACTATCGCTTAAAGCCTACCACATTCCCCTTGCACCTACAAGAAAATTAGCAATAAGATAGTTTCTGCAAATAGTTATCTCGATTAACATGAAGCAGATGGAGAATAAGCTTTTGTAAAAATAGTTTTTTATAAGAGTAGAGAATGTCACGTGAGTTCAACACATCAGATTTTTTAATATGATATTTATTGAGAAGTTTCTATCCAAGACATAAATATGAGTGTGAATGAATGCATAGAACAAATTTCAAGTGCGTTTTTATTGGGGAAAATTATGTGGTAGCATTGATAAATTATCATTATGGATATGTTGGAAACTCATAAAAAAAAGATTGTGTGTTAAATTCATATGACTCTCTACGTACTCTTCTACAAAATATTCTTAGAAAAATTATTACTTTCATACCACGTACATAGTAGGTAGAGAAAATATTGTATACCACCCAAAAATTCATATCGAGATTTCACCGGAAATACATGTTTTTAGGCCCCTTGAATTAAAAAAAAAGGATTTTTATAAAAAGGTCCGCAGTGTGTCTGTGAACAGCATAACTCAAAAACGAAAAGTCGGATAAACATCACACTCGGCATTTAGGTTCAGTACCTTCTGAAGATGCGACACGAAGATTTTCTCCACCCGAAACTACCCTTTACATGGAAAATTTTCGAAATGTTTTATTTTCTAAAAACTGGCTGTAACGATTTTGATTAAATTACTATATATTAATAATAATTATATGACAAATAAAATGTATATCTTGAATTTTCTGGGGATACCCTTTGAAGTTCTCTTCATTCGGAAGGATTTTGTATAATATTGTATAACTAGTAAACGATAAAGAAGAAAACGTATTACACAACAAATGTAGATCTCTTTAAAACACACAATTTATTTCAAATAACTTTTTTTTTTGCGTCATCAACCATTTCCGAGATATCCGTTATTAATAGCTCGAGTTGTTCATTTCTTGGTTATTCTCTTAAAATCCTGTCAACATTCAGTTGTTTCTCGCGATGTCATGGAAACAGTGTGGAATTTTAAGGCAGCATATAGCGTCCAGTTCTTAAACATTTGACTATCGCTGTTCTCTTAGCATTTATAACGAAATATGTAATGTAGCTATTTCTGCAAAGGTTTATTTGGATTAAAGTAAGTAGGAAGAAAAATAAGCTTTAGTAAGAATAGTTTGTTACCCACTAATAAATGACAGAGGGTAGAGAAAGTCATGTGAATGCATCACATTAGATTTTTTCACATATTTCGGGTTAATAGGGATAAATCTTTACACGCATTTCGTTGCAGATATAAGAACGATACGTAGGCTAAAGCGATAGTCAGATTTTTAAAAATTATGTGTTAAACTCAGATAACTTTCTCTACCCTCTATCGTTTTTTTAGTAGGTATACAAATTATTCTTACGAAAGTTTATTTTTCTATTTACTTCATTTTAATCTAGATAAACCTTTGCAGAAATAGTTGCATTAGGTATTACGTTGTAGGCACAAGGGGATAGAGAAAACCCCTTACAAACATTCATATGTTTATAAGTTATTCGCTATATGCTGGGCTTAAAATTCCATACTCTTTCCATGACATCGCGGGAAACAACTGAATTACGACAGTACTTTAAAAATGACTGGGTATTGAAAAATTCAAAACAATAATAACGGATCTCTCATAAATAACTGATGCAAACAAAAAAGGTATTTGAAATAAATTATAATATTTAAAGAGATCTACATTTTTACTTTCTCTACTACGTATAGTAAGTAGGGGAAGTATTGTGTTCCACCCAAAAATTCGATACCGAGATTTCACCGGAAATACATGTTTTGAGACCCCCTGAATCAAAAAAAAGCATTTTTGGAAACATGTTCGTGTGTGTGTGTCTGTGTATCTGTCTGTGTTTGTGTGTCTGTGTGTGTCTGTCTGTGTGTGTGTCTGTCTGTGAACAGCATAACTCAGAAACGAACAGTCGGATAAACACCAAACTTGGTATTTAGGTTCAGTATCTTCCAAGGATGCGACATGAAGGTTTTCAAGAAAATCCCCCACACCAGATTACCCTTTACATGGAAGATTTTTAGAAAATTTTAATTTTCTCAAAAATGGCTCTAACGATTTTGATTAAAATATCATATGTTTAAGATATTTTTATGACAAATACAATGTATACCTATCTTCAATTTCCTGGGAATGTCTCCAAAAGTATTCTTCATTGTGAACGACTTTTGCATAACTGGTAAACCATAAGAGATAGACAAAATTATACTACACAAAAAATGTAGATCGCGTTAAAATACACAATTTATGTCATATACATTTTGTTGTTGTTGAGTGAACCATTTTCGAGATATTACTTGTTATTCCCTTAAATTTTTCAATACTTATATTCTCAAACGGGAATTCGTTATTCATTTTTACTTTCTTTACTACGTATAGTAAGTAGGGGAAGTATTGCATTCCACCCAAAAATTCGATACCGAGATTTCACCGGAAATACATGTTTTGAGACTTCCTGAATCCAAAAAAAGCATTTTTGGAAACATGTCCGTGTGTGTGTCTGTGTGTGTGTGTGTGTGTCTGTGTGTGTGTCTGTGAACAGCATAACTCAAAAACTAACAGTCGGATAAACACCAAACTTGGTATTTACGTTCAGTATCTTCCAGAGATGCGACACGAAGATTTTCAAGAAAATCCCCCCACCCCAGACTACCCTTTACATGGAGGATTTTTCGAAAATTTTAATTTTCTCAAAAATGGCTCTAACGATTTTGATGAAAATATCATATGTTTAAGATAATGTCATGAGAAATGAAATGTATATCTCGAAATTTCTGGGAATGTCTCCAAAAGTATTCTTCGTTATGAACGACTTTTGCATAACTGGTAAACCATAAGAGATAGACAAAATTTTACCACACAAAAAATGTAGATCGCGTTAAAATACACAACTTATATCATATACATTTTTTTTTGTTGAGTGAAACGTTTTCGAGATATTGCTTGTTATTTCCTTAAATTTTCCAATACTTATACTTTTTCTCAAGTGCGTTATTCATTTTTTTATGTCCTGGACATGCAAAGAGAATGGAATGCGCCACATAGCAACCAGCGATAAAATATTTGACTATCGCTTAAAAGCTACCATATTCCCCTTGCATCTACAAGAAAATTACAAATAAGATTGACATCTCGATATCTCGATTAATATGAAGCATATGGAGAATAAGCGTTTATAAAAATAGATTGTACAAGAGTAGAGAAAGTCATGTGAGTGTAACACATCAGATTTTTTTGTCTTGGATATGCAAAGAGTATTAATCTGTGGGAAAGGGAATGGTGCTGCACCTAGCAACCAACTATTAAGAGATATGTATGTGCTTAAAGGCTACTGTTTTTCTATATTGCCCTTGTAAATATATTTTCCCCTTACATCTACAAGAAAATTAGCAATAAGATAGAGTCTGCAAATATTTATCTCGATTAACATGAAGTAGATGGACAATAAACGTTTGTAAAAATAGTTTGTACAAGAGTAGAGAAAGTCATGTGAGTGTAACACATCAGATGTTTTGAGTAGTACGTTTACGTTTTTCTCTTTCATATATACAAAATTATATAAAATTGCCTCCGAATGAAGAGGACTTCACAGGCTATTTCCGGAAAACTCGTGATATACATTTTATTTCTCATGTAAATAAATATCTTAAATATATATAGTATTGGAATAAAAAAGTCGTTACAGCTATTTTTGAGAAAATAAGAGAAAAACATAGAAAGCTTTTCCAGGTAAAAGGTAGTTTGGGATGGGAATTTTCTCCAAAATCTTCGTGTCGCATTTTTGAAAGATACTTCGAATTAAAATTCTTAAAGATGTTCGTAATATACCTGCTCATGCACCAAAAATAAAATATAGTGTTCCAATATCTTTATGACATGTTGAGAATAATCGTCCTAGATGTAATTAAAATTCGTGTTAATATATTTATGGGTAATGAAGTTCGATTGTCAACTTCAAGAACCAATATTGAGGTAAATACTGTTTTATATTAATTTAGTGGAATTTAGGTTTTAAGTACAAAAATCTGATGTGTTACACTCACATGACTTTCTCTACTCTTGTACAAACTATTTTTACAAACGCTTATTCTCCATATGCTTCATGTTAATCGAGATATCGAGATGTCAATCTTATTGGTAATTTTCTTATAGATGTAAGGAAAATATGGTAGCTTTTAAGCGATAGTCAAATATTTTAACGCTGGTTGCTATGTGACGCATTCCATTCTCTTTGCATGTCCAGGACATAAAAAATCTGATGTGTTACACTCACATGACTTTCTCTACTCTTGTACAATCTAATTTTACAAACGCCTATTCTCCATATGCTTCATGTTAAACGAGATATCGAGATGTCAAACTTATTGCTAATTTTCTTGTAGATGCAAGGGGAATATGCTAGCTTTTAAGCGATAGTCAAATATTTTAACGCTGGTTTCTATGTGGCGCATTCCATTCTCTTTGCATGTCCAGGACATAAAAAAAATGAATAACGAATTTGAGAAAAAGTATAAGTTTTGGAAAATTTAAGGAAATAACAAGCAATATCTCGAAAACGGTTCACTCAACAAAAGAAATGTATATGACATAAGTTGTGTATTTTAACGCGATCTACATTTTTTGTGTAGTAAAATTTTGTCTATCTCTTATGGTTTACCAGTTATGCAAAAGTCGTTCACAATGAAGAATACTTTTGGAGACATTCCCAGAAAATTAGAGATATACATTTCATTTCTCATGACATTATCTTAAACATATGATATTTTCATCAAAATCGTTATAGCCATTTTTGAGAAAATTAAAATTTTCGAAAAATCTTCCATGTAAAGGGTAGTCTGGGGAGGGGGGATTTTCTTGAAAACCTTCGTGTCGCATCTCTGGAAGATACTGAACCTAAATACCAAGTTTGGTGCGTCTCCGACTGTTCGTTTTTGAGTTATGCTGTTCACAGACACACACACACACACAGACACACACACAGACACACACACACACAGACACACACACGGACATGTTTCCAAAAATGCTTTTTTTGGATTCAGGAGGTCTCAAAACATGTATTTCCGGTGAAATCTCGGTATCGAATTTTTGGGTGGAATGCAATACTTCCCCTACTTACTATACGTAGTAGAGAAAGTAAAAATGAATAACGCACTTGAGAAAAAGTATAAGTATTGGAAAATTTAAGGAAATAACAAGCAATATCTCGAAAACGGTTCACTCAACAAAAGAAATGTATATGACATAAGTTGTGTATTTTAACGCGATCTACATTTTTTGTGTAGTAAAATTTTGTCTATCTCTTATGGTTTACCAGTTATGCAAAAGTCGTTCACAATGAAGAATACTTTTGGAGACATTCCCAGAAAATTCGAGATATACATTTCATTTCTCATGACATTACCCTAAACATATGATATTTTCATCAAAATCGTTAGAGCCATTTTTGAGAAAATTAAAATTTTCGAAAAATCCTCCATGTAAAGGGTAGTCTGGGGTGGGGGGATTTTCTTGAAAACCTTCGTGTCGCATCTCTGGAAGATACTGAACCTAAATACCAAGTTTGGTGCTTATCCGATTGTTCGTTTTTGAGTTATGCTGTTCACAGACACACACAGACACACACACACACACACACACACACACACACACAGACACACACACGGACATGTTTCCAAAAATGCTTTTTTTGGATTCAGGAGGTCTCAAAACGTGTATTTCCGGTGAAATCTCGGTTTCGAATTTTTGGGTAAAATGCAATACTTCCCCTACTTACTATACGTAGTAGAGAAAGTAATAACTTAAGTTAAATTAAGGGACGAGAAGAACCTGAACTTAAATACTAAATTTGGTATTTATCCGACTTTTTATTTTTGAGGTACGCTGTTTTCGCACATATGAGCTTTTTCTAAGCATACTGTCTTTTTAATTCAGGGGGCTCAAAATATGTATCTCCAGCAAAATATCGCCATCGAATTTTCAGTGGAATGTAATTCTTCCTCTGGCTATTAAGTACGTGAGGTATGTGTGGAGAAAGAAAAAAGAAAATAAAGAAAGAAAAGCAAGCAATTCCATTTTCTAGGATAGTGATCCCCCCCCCCAAAAAAATGTTTGAAATCCCATCTGGGCCAGGCTGAAAATCACTGAAGTTTTTCTTCACGTCATTAGTTTCTAGTGCTTGTGGCTACCGCAGACACGCAGTGAATATAATTATTCTATTTTCATTATCCAGAACCCATCTCCTCCAGATCGATGTGAACGACCAGTTAAATGTAAAGTTATTTGATTTTCACTTAATGTTTATAAACAAATAATAACTAAAGCTAAAGTAATTGGTGAAAAATGCGACAGTCGTCAGATTTTTGGCCAAATAAAATGTAATTAATTAGTGTTTGATTTTATATAAAGATGTGTCATTCTGTAATAGTGGCAATTAGTGCTGGATTTCTTATTCTCGTTGTCCCTGGTTCTTCTTCCTCGGCTAGCCAGCTGTTGTTGCACATGTGATAGAGCGTGATTATGTATGGAGATCGCAAAATAATGAGACGAGAGACAACATATAAAATAGTCATATATTGATTGACGCAATGTTTCCATACTTACATAATGAGAAAGTATCATTAAGCTTAGAGTCAAAACTAAACACAGAGTGGGATATAGAGCAATATATTTTGTCCAGAAATAGAGTCAGCAATGAAGGACTTGCTTGACTCAGACTGGGATCGTGGCGAGCAATAAAATTCATTAACAAAGAAGGCATAAGAATCTGTACCTGGTATAGAGGGAAAGAAACTTGGATTCATATTCTGGCGCATTGTACTAAGACAGAACAGCTCAGGAGAAAGTATCTGCCAGGTTCCTTTGTTAACTCAAGGAGAGCGTTACAAGCTTATTGGACCTTGCTGGTTGGGAGGGGGGACAATTGGTACAATTTTACAAAAGGTTATGCAGCTCAGATCGGAGTGTAAGGAAGAGGGCCAAGGGTGGGAGGGGGAGGGTTAGTGGCTTAGTATTTATTTGTTTTGTAAAGAATGGCATGTGCTTGTGAACAAGTTTGTTTTTTCTTTTCTTCATTTTCTATTTTTAAAATTTAACTATTATTTTAATGTTAATCTTTTTATTTTACTTATGTATGTATGCCTCGGCTTCGTCAGTAGTAATTTTGTAAAGCACGTATCTTATAGCAGGACTGGTGTGGTTAAAGAATTACACAATTTACACAAATTATTTTATGTTTAATGTTTATTTATTTATATATTATATGTATCTATACCTCGGCTGCATTATTAGTACTTTTTAGAGCACGTATCTCTTAGCAGGGCTGGTGTGGCTAAAGAATGAAGGCTTACACAAATTATAATTGTATTGTAGGTTTTTTTAATCCTTCACTGATGTATCCTACTGTAGAGCTGTTAGATTATTGTTAATTGTACTTTTTAACACGCAACCTTTATATTATTCTCACCGCAAAAATTTTTTTTGTCTCACACTGAACACGTACAAAATCTAACTGACTGCTTGGTTACGCTTCCTCCTAGCGTCTACCGCCTGAATTTGTAATTTTCTCTATTTCAAGTCTCTGATTGGCTAAACCTAATCCAATAGAATACTTTTGTTTAACTTAAGCTTTTTCTAGCTTTTGATTGGTTATTGATAAACGTTTTAAATATTACATTATTGTTTCAAGAATTATTAGTAGCCTTTATTAAACTTTCTAATTTATTGTTGTCTCTAGGTTACCTCATTGTTAGCAACTTTCGGCTTCTACTTTATAATTCTGTTTGCTACGGAAAGCAGCTTACTTCTATTCTCACAGCTCCTACATTGTTAAAACTACGTAATACATTCACATAACATTATTGTACATGTACATAATAATATAAACATAATACGATATTAAACATAAATACAATTTATATATTATTACATACACATATTTTGCTTTTAAGGCGGGATGTTATTTTTTTAATTATATACCTAATTAGACTGATATCATTTAAGTCATAAAATACTGCCTCACATTGCGAGAAACAGATGAAAATCGACAGGGCTGTAAAAGAATGGCTAAATATAGAACAATTCGAACAATTAATAACGGATATCTGTAAATGGATAATGCTACAGAAAAGTTATTCGAAATAAGTTGTGTGTTTTAAAGAGATCTACATTTTTGTGCAGTACGCTTTCGCCTATCGCTTAACATTTACCAGTTATACAAGATTGTACAACACATTAAAGATATAATTTTATTTGTCATATAAATATCTTTAATATATGCCATTTTAATCAAAATCCTTAGAGCCAGTTTTAGAAAATAAAATAATTTTGAAAAATGTCCCATGTAAAGGGTAGTTTGGGGTGGGGAATTTTCTTGAAAATCTTGTCTTTGGAAGGTATTGAATCTAAATGACAAGTTTGGTATTTATCCGACTTTTCGTTTTTGAGTTATGCTGCACACAGACACACACACACGAATGTTTTTCTTTTTCTTTTTGGATTCAGGGAGCCTCAAAACTTGTATTTTCGGTGAAATGTCGGTATCGAAATTTTGGGTGGAATGCAATACCTTCTCTACCTACAAGATACGTGGTAGAGGAAGTAAAACTGAAAACACTCTTGTCGGTCGAGTGCACTGATTAATGATATACATGTGTATTGATGCAGTAATTTGTATCACAAATTACTTAAATGTAAATAATGATTGTAATATGAATATGCATTTTTATGTGACATTGATTTCAGATGTTTATTAATTGTAATTATTATTGGGAAGTAAGTTTATACGACCTTACTGAAACTGTCAATAATAGCGCGCAATAATGCAGCGAGGGGGTGAGCTGTTTATCATTATTGGAAACGAGGAAGTTACGTAATGTTGGCGCGTTTTCGGTAGAAACTTCTGGAATGTGTTCTCCCTAAAGCATATGTATTCATAATTTTCATTGGATATTAAAATGGACGCTAATGTTGGCGCGTTTTATTAGCCAATAGCAGTTCAGTTATAATCTTTAGGCGTATCTGGACGAGGGAGTATAAATAAGGTAGGTTGGAGGTAAAGTCAGTCAGTCCTTCAGTTCGCCGAAAGCATTCATACATTACACGTCGTATTCAGTTGCGCAGTTCATCAAAAATCTGTGTACACTACACGTCGTCTTCAGTCAGTCAGTTCGTCGAAAGTATTAGTTCGTCATACATCGGAGATAGATTCACAAGTTACGCGCAGCAGAATTATGAAAGATCTAAAATATGGTAAAGTTAATTATACGAAAGGTTGAAGTACGTTGATTAAAAGTGATCAGTAAGAAGTTATTATAACAGTTTCAGTTTGGCGAGTATCTAGATCAATATGTAAAAGTGATAGTGAACGTGTTCGACAATAAAAATTATAAAACAAATTTCTTCATCAGTGTTCTTTTTGGATAAAAGATTCCTTTCCGTTTACACAACCCTGATCAAGACACATGTTCGACCCAAGATAAGATAATAGCTAGCCGGAGGACAGTAAACAAAACTTAGAATTCTTTCAAACACTGATACTAGGTACCACAAATTGCTAACACTAGATGGAGCTACAAACCGAACAAATGAATGACGTCACAAGATGGCTTCAACACACGTGATGTAAACAAACATTTGTAAGTAATACCGTTACAAATTGGCTACCACAACGTGGGGCTACAACAACAAAATAAACATACACAAAAATGTTAAATATAAATAACATTAAACCGTCGCAAATTGGCTCCCATACGTGGGGCAGTTAAAATTATGTAACCAAACAAAACAAAAGCAACACAACATAAGATCTTCAAGATCTAATAATTTACGTAAAACATATTACGTAAGCACATATACACTCGCAGTATGTACAGAAATAGTTTGAGGTCGATTCCAAGTTAAAGAAGATAATACATACGGAGATGAAATCACAGCCGACTGTTTATGAAAGAAGTAATAATGAACTCATAGTAGGGATGGATAGTAAACCCCTTGCGCTTCAAAATATAGTACTTGAAATTTGGGGAAGTATAAAAATACAACAGCTAATATTTTGGAAATAGGTAAAGCTGCAAAAAATTATTCGACGATACTTGCTTTTATGAGCTCCTTGTGTTTCCCAGTTATTCAAATAAGAACCAATGAAATACGCCGGCTATTCGCAGAAAATGAAAATTTAGATATTTTTCGTCATACCAGTACCTATCTTAAATCATATACAGGCTGAACCATTTAAGTTGAGACTGTACAATATCTCCAAAACTAAGCGTTATAGAAAGAAATGTCTTGAATAAAAGTTGCTTGATATTATGGGGGAAAGTGGATGCCATTAGTCTTGTTTTGTTTGGTGGACGTTATGATGACATTTTAGGGTCAATTTATTTTTTAATGAGAACCTACAATTAGGGTCAAATTGAAATGACCATCAGCGTCCCCCAAACAAAACACGACTAATTGCATTTACTTTCCCCCATAATACCAAGCAACTTTTATTCAAGACATTTCTTTCTACAACGATTAGTTTTGGAGATATTGTACAATCTCAACTTAAATGGTCCACCCTGTATACAGTTTTTGTAGTCAAGGTTTTCTTCGGATGCAGTTGAGTTATGTTGTTCACAGACCCACAAACACCCGATACTGTTCTAAAAGCGCTTTTTTCATGCAGGGGACCTCAAAACATGTATTTTCGGGGAAATCTCGATATCTACCTTTTACTAGGGATACAATACTTCCTCTACTTGTTGTAGGAAAGCGGTAAAGAAGTTAATAAAATCTATAGCATTACTGTTCAATTCCGCTTTCCACCACAATTATGTATGTCGAACATTCTATCAATGTAACGGATTAGCCCCTTCCCCAAAGAAAAAGAATTGGCAATCTCTCTTAATGAAGCTTCTTGCCCTGTTCTGTTTATGCAAACCGGTGCGACAGGTGGTCAAAATCAAGACTGTAAGTGAACCGTTATAACTTTGTTTTTTTCTTATGTACCGTGATATTCAAAAATAAATTCCTCAACGAAGAAGGTTTTTCATTTCTTTTTATTTTCACTATCACGTACATAGCACCTAGAGAAGGTATTGCATTCCACCCAAAAATTCGATACCGAGATTTCACCGGAAATACATATTTTGAGACACTCTGAATTAAAAACAAAGCATTCTTAGAAAAAGGTCCGCACTGTGTGTGTGTGTGTGTGTGTGTGTGTGTGTGTGTGTGTTGTGTGTGTGTGCGAGTGTGTATGTGCGTCTGAACAGTATAACTCGAAAAAGACAAGCCGATTAAATACCAAACTTGATATTTAGATTTAGTACCTTCCAAAGGTGCGACACGAAGATTTCCAAGAAAATTCCCCCCAACCCAACTACCCTTTGCATGGAATGTTTTTAGAACATTTTGATTTTTTAAATCTGTTTAAAACACGCAGTTTATTTCAAATGAGTTTTTTTGTGGCATAAGCCATCTCTGAGATATCCGTTATTAATGGTTCGAATTGTTCATTTCTTGGTCATTCCTTAAAGTCCTTTTAACATTCAGTTGTTTCTCGCGATTGCAGGAAAGAGTATGGAATTTTAAGGCCAGCATATAGCGTCCAGTTCTTAAACATTTGACTATCGCTATTCTCTTTATACCTATAACGAAATATGTAATGTAGCTATTTCTGCAAAGGTTTATTTGGATAAAAATGTAGTAGATAGAAAAATACGCTTTAGTAAGAATAGTTTGTATACCCACTAATAAACGATAGAGGGTAGAGAAAGTCGTATGAATGTATAACATCCTATTTTTATTCAAACTATTTTTTTTCTGGCTTCGTAAAACATACACATATTGTCACATGCTGGGGTGAGGGCCAAAAGGTTTCCAGAAAGTGATTAAATTTAGGTCACCCCAACACGCACATGGGGCCGCAACTCGCTATCAGCAAGAAGACCGGGACCTTAGTGTATAGATTTAGTGAAGGCGTGGGGGGTTACATTACACAACACACATTACCTGGAATTTATTACTAAACGTCTGGCGACTCTATTACGAACTAGGAAGAGAGGATGGATGGAGATGCCTCAAAGCCGTGGACTGACCACACGCACGTCATGCTACAACGACCGCTTTCACCCAAGCGACGCTATCTGTATCCCCCCTCCAACCGTGTCTAGCCACGCCAGCCAGGTTTGTCGTCATACCAGACGAATTTCAAACAGAGCCCTCCCTCAGGCGTGGTCCGCGCCAAAAGGAGGGATCGTTAAGCCGAAAAAATCAAAGAAACCCAATAGTGCTATGTCTAGTAGCGACAATGCAACACAACAGTGAGCCTGGTAATGACAATGAACTTACTGAACGCCACAATATCATTAAAGTTACTTTTCTCTTAAACAGAAGTTAATAGTTATCTTTTGTTCTCAGCTTTTTATGTGACATGTAGTACTCAGTATTTCTTAATATATGTTATTGTATTCTGTAAATTCTGTAGTGTTCTTTGTTAAAATTATCTGTTCAAAGGGAAATATAACCTAAGTTTTAGCAACAGATGCATAAATTCGCTTTTGCTATGGGGTTCACTCTATGGGAAGTTAAAATTAACTGCCTCAGCATTAATTGGACCATTTACTCTGAAAATAATAAATATTGTATAACAATCGTATGATGTATAACATTCACATGACTTTCTCCACCCTCTATCTTTGTTAGTGGGTATACAAACTATTCTTACTAAAGCTTATTTTTATATCTACTACAGTTTTGCATTTCGTTATAGATACAAAGAGAGCAGCGATAGTCAACTGTTTAAGAACTGGACGCTACATACCGGCCTTAAATTCCATACTGTTTCCATGCAAACGCGAGAAACAACTGAAAGCCGACTAGACTTTAAAAGAATGAAAAGTAATGAACAATTCGAACCTTTAATAGTTGATATCTCAGAAACGGCTTATGCCGCAAAAAATTTATTTTAAGTAAACTATGTGTTTTAAAGAGATCTACATTTTTGCATGATACTTTTTCGTCTATCGTTTGACGGTTATACACGTTTATACAAAATTCCTTCCGAATGAAGAGGACTTCACAGCCTATTCCCAGAAAATTGAAGATATACATTTTATTTGTCATGTAAATATCGTTAATATATGATTTTTAATCAAGATCGTTAGTCATTTTTTAAAAAAACAAATTTTTCAAAAAATGTTTATGTAAAGGCTAGTTGGGAGGGGGATTTTTTTTGAAAATCTTCTTGTCGCATCTTTTGAAGGTATTGAAACTAAATACCAAGTGCGGTATTTATCCGAATTTTTGTTTTTGAGTTATACTGTTCACAGACACACATACAGACACGGACCTTTTTCTAAGCATACTTTTTTTTTAATCAGGGGTCTCAAAACATGTATTTCCGCTGATATCTCGGTATCAATTTTTTTGGTGAAATACACTACCTTCTCTACCTACTATGTGCGTGGTAGAGAAAGTAAAAACAATAATTTTTCAGAAAATGTTTGAAATAATTACGGTTAGCTAAAAAGTAAATTTTGATAATAAAAAAACTCACGGCAGGAACAACAGGAGAGAAATCATAAAGAAAATGTCCCAGATATATGCAATTGAGCTTCGTCTAAACTTCAAGCCAAATCACAGCATTTTACACTATTCAGAATGGAAGTCAAAATGGTAGGTATAGGGAATTAATTTTCGAAATTAGTTTTTCTCTAATACTCTTTTCCCGTTAATTTAAAAAAAATTACAAGTCTATTGTAAAAAACTGATGTATTACATCCATATGACTTTCTTTGCCCTGCATCACTTATTGGTTGGAACATAAATTATTCTTACAAAAGTATCTATTTTAATCGGGATAAACCTTTCTGGAAATAGCTGCAGTACACATTTCGTTATAGATACAAAGCGAATAAAGACAGTCAAATGTTTAAGAACTGGACGCTATATGCTGGCCTTAAAATTCCATACTGTTTCCATGACATCGCGAGAAACAACTGAAAATCAACAGGACTTTGAAAGAACAAGTACCGTGTAGCTCAAAAGTCACTTGACAGATGGTAGTATTATGGAGTTTTAATGAGCCCCTTTTAGAAAGTGATTAACTGCAGTAACTCTTGCCTGCATCAGTTGGCATCATGATAGCAATGCAGACAATGGTGGTTTATCAACAATACCTAAAACAAATGCAGAAGACAAATTGTATTGTATTTCACAAGGAATGTATTTCAGTCAAACCATTTCACATTAATTATGCTCACCCCTGAACAGCGAGTTTAACTGATATTAGTTTATTGTGACAACTGTGAGACAGGCTGCAGAGGAGTTTTAGGCGACATCCTGAAATTAGAAAATCGTCATTTCAAGCCGTAAATATAATTTTAAATAAATTTAAGAGAGCTTTTCTGCGCTGGATGCAAAACGTTGTGGTAGGCTGAGGTCAGCAACTAATGAAGAAAATAACATTAATGTGATTGCAAAGATCACAGTGAGCCCTAAGAGATCAAGAGTGGAGTGGAGTGGAGTGAGCAAAGGATCCGTTTGGTGAACTTTAAAAGCTGCACATTTTCGTCCGTACAAGTTGCAACATGTCCATACAATGCGAGAGAATGATCCTCGACACAGGCAACAATTTTGCAGTTGGATCACCGACTGTATGCATAATCAACACGATTTTCTAAAATGCATTCTTTCTAGTTTATTCTACCTGGAAGGTCATGCCCATACTCAAAATGCAGATACTGGTCTGTGCAAAATCCAGTTTCGATGCGTGCGACTAATGAACCAGATCCTCCTTGAAGAAGATTAATTTTATGGTGGTGTTGTATTGTAGTTCAAATGTTGGGGAGCCGAACTAGAAGTAGTTGCAACCGCACGTATGGTACCCGGTAGCCTTCGTCCCAAAATTTAAAAATATTAACTTTGTAATTTGACTGTTTCTTTAAATATTATATATTTATGTTTGCCTCGGCTGCGTCAGTATTATTGTTAGAGACATGTTTCTCTTTGCAGGGTTGTGGTGCGACTGAAGAATGTAGGCTTACACAGATTATAATTTTACTTCACTCCTTTTATTAATGATTGACACAATTTAAATAACACTTCACTGATATAGAGAGCTGTGAGATTCTTTTATTAAATACCTGCACATTTTAAACACGTAAACTATTTTTTCACACAAAATACGTATTAAATTTTTCGAGGACACATCTCACGTCCAGTTAGGAACACTGTCTACAAGTAACACGTCCAGTTATGAGCGCTGTCTACAAGCAACTGACTTGATTTCCACCGCCTAAGTTTGTAAATTTCTGTATTTCAAGTCTCTGATTGGCTAATCCTAATCCAATAGAATACCTTCATTTAACTAAAGCTTTTTCTGGTTGTTGATTAGCTATTTTATAAACTGTCACAAAAATTACATTATTGCTTCTAAGAATCACCAGTGGTATTATTACTTTCTAATTCATTATTACCTCAAGGTTACCTCATTGTTACCTCCTTTTTAGCAACTTTTGACCTATTTCTCACAGATCCTACATTATTAAATTACGTAATACATTCACTAACATTATTACACATGTACACAATAATATAAACATATACAATGACTGTAATATACACGTTTTATGTTTTGTTACATACACATATTGCTTTAAGGCGGGCTGTTATTATATTTTTTATTATATAATTTGACTGAAATTATTTAAGTGCTTAAAATACTGCCTCATCCTAGACTTGTGTTGCGGTGTGGTCTTTTAGGTGATGTAGTGGCGGGCCCATATTTCCAGATGTAACGTGAACAAGTATTGACACAGTGCATTACTAGGTTCTATCATATTGGATTTCGTATATGCAATGTCTCTGGACAGGCGGCAGAAATTGTGTATTCAGCAAGACGGAGCTTCCGCTCACTATACCATAATGGTTCGACGAAGACTGGACGGCTTGTTTGGTCGTCAATGGATTGGACGGGGTGGTCCATGGCCTTCGCCTGCCCGCTCACAGATCTAACACCCCTAGATTTCTTTTTCTGGGGTTATGTGAAACATGTTTTTGAGACTCAGCTAGCATCTCTGGAAAATCTGAAAGAACGGATCAATGATGCTATTCATGGTATTTCACCGGCTACACTTTCAAATGTGACTGATGAACTCCAGGATCTTCAGGTCTTCAGGCTAATGGACAGCACTTAGTTATTGTTGTTTGTTATCAGATTCCAATTATTATAGTTAATTAGATTCTAAAAGGCTAAAGATTCTTGTCGTGAAGTTTATAAAAGGATATTTTAATCTATGTTGTATGCAGCAAAACAAATGTAAGAGTAATTAAAAGTAACTGTGCATAAAGATATTAAAGTCCAAATAAAAATGGGGTAAAATGTGTTTATTTGTGGTAAAGTGTTGTAATTTAGGCGTTTGGTAGCATTCCCTAGCATTGCCGTTTGTCAAGTGACTTTTGGGCCACGTGGTATTGAACAATTCGAACCATTAAAACGGATATCTCGGAAATGGTTGATGCCACAAAAAAAGTTATTTGAAATAATTTTGTATTTTAAAGAGATCTACATTTTTTGCACACAGCGTTTTCGCCTAACGTTTACCTGTTACGGAAGATTATATAAATTTTCTTCAGAATAAAGAGGAATTCACAAACTATTCCCAAAGAATTGAAGATATACATTTTATTTGTTATGTAAAATATTTAATCCATGATATTTTAACCAAAATCGTTAGAGACATTTTTCAGAAATAAAAAAGTTGGAAAAATGTTCCATGTAAAAGGTTGTTTGGGGTGGGGGATTTTCTTGAAAATCTTTGTGCTGCGTCTTTTGGAAGGTGCTGAACTTAATTTTTGAGTTAATCTGTTCACAGACACAGACTTTTTCTAAAAAATTATTTCTTTTATTCAGGGAGCCTCAAAACATTATTTCCTGTGAAATCTCGGTATCATATTTTCGGGTGGGATGCAATACTTTCTCTACCTATTAGGTACGTGGTAAAGCAACTAAAAATTAGAATTTTCTGCAGTTTTATCTTAGAAAGTCTCATAACTACTTTTATAATGTTAACTTCAATAATTAAAGAAGTTTATGTCAGATCAATTCGTATTATATTATCACATGGATGAAAGTACAAATATTTTCTCGGATAATTTATACAGTGTAAAAGGAAAAGAATATTTGAAAATACGTTGCTTACAGATGTGCTCTAAGAATTCATTATATAAGAACACCGTGCTTAACATAGCCACGAGAACGCCTTTGTTATGAAACTGCAGGAAACTTTACGACAGAAGTATCAATGCAAGCACTGCTCTATGAACATTTTCCTCGGGGAAAAAGTACTTTTTTCGATTTGATTGACTTGTGAAAGAAAGAGATTGTGGGAGTTGTCGTTCACGTCGTTTTCAAATCAACGTCTTTCTTTGCCAGGGAGACGGAATACTGGAGGGAGATGAAGACCTACGTCGGAACAGAGACAGCTTTGTTGGTGGTAATCCTCTTACTGGCTCTCAACATGTCTCAAGGTAAGTCCCAACTGTCAATCAACGTGTCTAATACAATATGCGAATTATAGGATCAACAGAAACTGAGAGTGATAAGTATGGAAGAACGTTACCTATTTTAAGTAAAGTGCTGGTTTATTCTATTATTTCTGTGTTTAGATAATAATGGAATGAAGAAAGAAAGAACGGAAATAAGGTAAGAAAGAAAACTAGATATAACCGATTATCAGTTTTTGTTATAAAGGATCTTTCAACAAGAGTGTCCTATCTTTAACATGTGATGGCTGCCGTTGTAAAAGAAGTTGTGGACTAGTGGTCCACTCTGTGGACTAGTGGTACCGTACTAGCCTCTAGTTCCCAAGGTCGCGGGTTCAAACCCGGCGGAGGGCGATGGATTTTTTCGGCCGCAAAAGTTCTTAGCATGGCTTCCTTCGGAAGGGAAGTAAAGCCGGTAGTGTAGATTTACGGCGCGTAAAAGAATGTCAAACCTGATAAAGAGGCCTCTGGGCAAAGTTACCGATCTTTCACGCCCAATATAGTATGGGACGCTAAGGACCATAGTAGTTAAAGAGCGTCCATAAATAAAACTCAATTTCAATTTTGCAAAAGAAGGTCATTGAGGTAGTGCTGCTGTCTGCAAGTGTTTACTTGGTAGTTTTGTACTGATAAGCGTCGCATCTTCGCCTGCATGCAGTTCGAGCGAGGTCATTCAGACAAAAAAGCAACGTTCACCAATAACGAACACACAGATATGGTTACTATCTGTGCGGAGAAGCACCAAAATGCAGCTGAGACTGGAAAGCTGTGTTGTGAACATTTTCAGATGCGGCATCTCTTTTTTTATACACAGAGTTGATATTAAGAAATGATGGATCATTCCAAACGTGGGTCTGAGAGGCCCTTACATCAATTCGTTCACCAAGGAGCGCGCATGCTTTTGCACATGCTTATTATGAATAATACACTAATAGAAAGTAATTATTTAATTTTAACGCACCTTTAAACATACATAAATATAATAAAAATAGAATTTTATGTAACCTTGTTAACTTTGCTGTACCTACCAATTGGTGCCATATACTTAGTTGGGTTGAGTATAGATTAACTGTCAAGTGTGCTTGGATTTGCGTCAAGCGACAATCTGATTTCTTGTTAATGGGCGAATTGCTTATTAAATAACCAATAACATCCCCCTTTTACACACACCTAGGTACTCTCACATTCAAACACCAAAGCTTGGGCATACCGTGAAATGTTTTCGTTTAAAGACAACGTTCTAGAGCCTAGCCAAGAATCGAACCTGAACCACCAGTTTCTCTACCAAATGAGCTCTAGGACCAGTAATAACAGTTAAAGTGTTCGTTTTCAAGCACTGGTCTTTCATTTAGCGGTCTCCTCTTGTCGGTATGGAGTCCCCTTTGCAGTTCTGCTTAGGCAAACCTTTTGGCATCTGCGCTATCCGGCATAAGCTAACTTCAACTATGGATGGCTTGTGTGGGCCACCTGGTATATATCCTACACAATAAGTCAGAAAAACTCTGAATTATTTTAAGGCAATTCAGGGATTATATTTGAGTATCTTATTTTAGGGAATGTATGCCCCTAAATCATCTTGTTAGCGAGCTAAATGACATTCAAGTTTTTGAAACACCATGTTGGGTTAGTTGAAATTCCACCGAACAGATCTTTACGCATATTTTGCTACAAGGCATTGGGAGAGTTTTGAAATAGGAGTATCTATATACTCTTTAATTTTAAACAATGCAAAACTCTCTTAAATTGTCTTAGTACCCTGTGAATCTTTACTTAATTATATGGCACTTAATCTATGTGTTCTGAAGTAGGTCAAAACATTTTTAACCGATCTGCAGCTGCGAATACAAGTTACTGTCAACAACAATTTTGCAAATATTATTTTTGGTCAAATTTTCTCCACCATTATAAAAATTATTTGATAAAATTTAAAACAATGTTAAATGATGCAAACATATGCTTTAAAAGGCTTCAAACCTAGTTAAACTAAGAACAAAACAAGATCTGAGCAGGCGCATAAGTGTTTATAACAGATGTTCAAAATGCGGAGCATAGTTGATAGCGCCGTTGTAATGACTGTCCAGTTCTTTCAAAAATACCTGGCATATCACAAATAACTTAAGCTCCTCTTCACTATTAACTGGGTCTCGTACACAAGAGTCTGGTGAACGTGCTGGCCATGATTTCGGCGCTCCTCTACCAATCCAGCGATCAGGATACGTTACAATTATGAAATCCGTTACGTCACTGGAATAATGCGCGGTACCCTTTCGCCTTGGAACCACCTTAACTGGCAACGAACATCTTCCAGAAGTTCTGGCAAAGTATGTTGTAAAAACCTTAGGTAAATGTGGCCTGTCAGACGTGGAGGTAATAAATAGGGTCCTATGAGTGTGTCATTCACAATACAGCCCAAATGGTCACTGCAAACCTGTGTTGGTAATTTGCAACTCTGATAGCTCTAGGGTTTTCATGTGCAAAAATGTAAGTCCTATGTGTGTTAAACATGCCCTCTCGTGTTAAAACCTTCTCGTCCGTCTACAATATGTTGTAGGAAATCTTGGTTGATCAATACATTTATGAAGAAACCTCTGGATAAACTGTAGTTGGGGTAAAAGTTAGCTGAACCCAGTGCTTGAATCGGGTGAGATGATACGGATGTAATTGCTGTTCACGCAGAATTCTAGTAACCGAAGATTGGCTTGTATGCATGGCATGCGCTATTGCTCTTGTGCTTGTGAACAGAGAACTATGTAGCCAGTCAAGAACCTCCCCTTCTAGAGCCACTGTTGTTACATTTGTTTTTGTCTCCCGAACGATGCATTTACTTTTGGAAAGTTCCATTTCTCTCAGACGTAGATATACGGCAGTAAAGGTGCTGTGACGAGGCAAATGTCTCCTTGGGTAAAGCTCAGCATAAAGATATCGTGCTCTTTTCGCACTTCCGCAAGCAGCACCCTAAACGGAATGCATCTCTGCTAGTTCTGCGTAAGTAAAGTGGAACATTTTTATAATAGGCTGTAAAACTGAAAGTCCTTCCAGTAAACGGAGCACTCTAGCATATTTTGATAGCTCAGACTGATAACCTACACTTCTTGTAGGAACCACAAAGTCACAAAGTGCTGTATAATATGCTACGGAAAGCCTTACTACTTAAATAACAAAAGCAGGTTTTAGGTTAATGGTGATATAAACAATGTTAAACACGGAATACAAGCGATATTCCAAATGCAAAGAAAACAAAACATAGGCGATATTCCAATGCCGCGGGGGACTTAGGACTTAGGTACGTATCACGGAGGTGTCCCCGGAACCGGGGCAGAGCACTGCACGCAGGCCAGTCGGCCCTTTATGTTTCCAACTTGACCCCTGGGAGGGAAGGATAAGGGGAGAGACCCGAAGGGCGACCAGATCCGGATGCCGCCGGGCGCAAGCATGGACGGGATCCCTAATGTTTCCAGATATAACGCACCCGACGACGCAGGTCCCTACCCACAAGCCACCAACTCCAGACCCTGCCCCACGCTGAGAAGAGACCTAACTGAGCGGTACCGCAGTGACGCAGTTAAGAAAACCTTTACAGAGCGCTAGCCACCGCCCAGCCGCAACCTGCCGAACACCGCCTAGTCCTACAACCCTGAAACAAGTGATAAGGAAGATGGGTACAGGAAATGAGAGGTAGGAGACTCGTGATAGTGCATAAACCACCCCAGCTTTCGCCTGGCAATCCGAGGAAACCACAAAAAAACTCATGGACTTGAGTGGGCGGTCGCTGGGGACCATCCCGGGACCTCCTGAATGCGGGCCACAAATGTCGCCTGAGTCATCCCGCTCGGTACTGCCGTGAGGGAACAGGAATCTGACAGAATTTCATCTAACCCGACACGGTGTTTGAAAAGGATTAATGTCCTCTAGCTCGATAACAATATGTTTACGGGCATACATTCCCTGTAAGAAAATACTTAAATACAATCCCTGAATTACGCCTTAAAATTATTCGGTGTTATTCTAACTCTTTCTGTGTGTATATTTTATATACCGTGCGTTCGTAGATAGGCCGGACCGTTCCGCGGCACCATTGGACTGGGTGAGGTGTAGCGCGCCTGCCGCCAGAGACTACGCTGTAGCTACCGCACTTTTAACGTTCTTCACTGATGAAGCGTGGTTTTAACATCAAGGTCACGTTTTTACTCAGAACAACCGATACTGTACTACCGAAAATTCCCATGTTATTCATGAAGTTCTTCACCACGCTGCTAAAGTTCGGGTTTGATGTGCGAGAGAGTGCGCATAGAATTATCGGTCCCATATTTTTCGACAATTGATTCACACATTTACGTAAATTCAATTTTAAATAACTTTTTCCGCAACTAACAAGAAATGAAAGATTGTGTGGCTGGTTTCAGCAGGATTCAGCTACAGCGCACACTGTTGCGAATTCTATGCATGAATTGCGAAGTGTGTTTGATGACAGAATAATAATTAGTCGATGATTCTGGCCACCTCGTTCCCCTGACCTATCTCCATAATATTTTTATTTATGGGGAACGTTAAAGAATAAGCGTACGCATCAAATCCGCACACGTTACAGGGATTGAAGGACAACATCACTAGAGAAATACAGGCAATCAGTCAACATGAACTTTTGCGTGTAAACCAGAATTGTTTTCGGAGATATAGGGAATGTGTTAAGGTCATTAATTTCAACATCTGTTGGATGCAGGTAAGCTTAATATAAGTTAGTACAGTGGTTAGCGTTATGTACCCATGACTTGCCGGTCGTTTACGTGTAATTATATATGTGCAATGAAAAGACAATAGGTAGTACATGTATTAAATCACAAAACATACATGAATTTATATTGATGCAATTGTGACATTAAAACATTCATATTGTAACGCTATAAATCATGCAAAATTGGCCTAATTCTCGCACTAATGTATTAGCATTTCATGACGTCATCACCGCTTATGCAACACAATTTTATACAACTTACTGAGAGAAAAGGTTAAAAATCTTTGCCCTGACTAGCATACCAATATTAAAAAAGAGAGAATCATAACGCCTATATTACTACAATTAACATTCATTCATTCATTATCTGTTTACCCTCCTCTTATTTAGGACTTACACCCCCCAGGACTTACAAGCGGGTGCCTGGGGTCTACAATTAACAGCAATTTATTAATTACACATTTTGGAAAATGATATCCCTGAGCCACTGCTAAATTAATTTCCAATCTCTACATATTTCACTTTCAATAGATACCTCTGTATAATTTTCAGCAACAGATCCTAATCTCTGAACTTCAGCAATACTCATCAATTTCGGAACTGGAAAGTACGTTTGATTTTTTCGGCTAATATACCACTGAACATTTCTTCAATAAATCAAAATAAAAAAATTCTGATGAGTTACACTCACATGACTTTCTCTACTCTTCTACAAACTACCTATATTTTTATAAACGCTTATTCTCCATCTATCATGTTAATCGAGATAAACATTTTCAGAAACTGTCTTATTGCTAATTTTCTTATAGATGCAAGGGGAATATGGTAGTCCTTAAGCGATAGTCAAATATTTTAAGAGCTATGTGGAGCATTCCATTCTCCTTGCATGTCCAGGACATAAAAAAAGAATAAGGAATTCCCATTTGAGAAAAGTAGAAGTATTGGAAAATTCAAACAAATAACAGGGAATATCTAGGAAATGGTTCCCTCAACAAAAAAAATGTATATGATATAAATTGTGTGTTTTAACGAGCTCTACATTTTTCGTGTAGTAAAATTCTATATATCTCTTGCGGTTCACCAGTTATGCAAAAGCCATTCAGAAAGAAGAGGACTTTTGCGGATATTCCCAGAATTTTCAAGATATACATTTCATTTGTCATAAAAATATCTTAAACATATGATATTTTAATAAAAATCAATAGTTATTTTTGAGAAAATCAAAATTTTCGAAAAATGTTCCATGTAAAGGGTTATCTGGGGTGGGGGGATTTTTTTGAAAACCTTCGTGTCGCATCTCTGGAAGATACTGAACCTAAACACTAAGTTTGGTATTTATCCGACAAAACATGTATCGCGGCATTGAATTTTTGGGTGGAATGTAAAACTTCCCCTACTTACTATACGTAGTAGATAAAGTAAAACTGGACTTTTTCAAGGATTGCGGTCAATTTTCACCTATGTGTACCCTTAAAATGCATGCTTCATGTACAACAGAAGGTAACACATAGTAAATCATGCTGTAGCTCATAGGTAATGCGGTTTTCAAGTCTTCAGTATCTGCCCTACGATCACTTTGCCGTGTTTACTGCATAGCAAACTAGGTGTCATGAATAATTAATGGAAAAGTAGACAGAATGACATTACGTGCCAACTTAAAGATCGATTTTGTTTACGCATTAAATTCTGAGTAAAGACGCTTGCAAAAAGTACAAGCAACTCTCTGTAAGCTGCTCTCGGCACGAATTGATGGTACAGTCAAACCGAGTGAGGTGGCGTGCGCGGTAGCGCATTCGGGAGGTCGTGAGTTCGTTTCCCGCGGCCGATCTTCCTGACCCATGGACAGAAATTCGGAGGCGAGTAGTACCTTTATAAATGTAAAGATAAGCATGGATTTTACAAGGTTGCCATGATTCTTCGCTAAGGGAACACGTAGTGCTCCGAGTCATAAAAGGCCGTTAATTTTCCGAAACTTGCTGAGTGCCGCACAATCATGTAACCACAAAAAGATTTGTGTATAATTTTTATCTAATGTGCTAATAGTATTCGTTGAGATAATTTTTATTCAAGCTTATAAACGACGTAATATTTGTCAAGTGACCACTTTAAGCACGCGCGAGTCTAAAGAACGGTGATAGAGCACCGAGATATTGAATAATTAGCCCTAGCAGACGCTAGTGAATAAAAAGATAATCGTGGGAAGACAGTGTTAAGGAATTGCACATGTTAGAGAAAACCAGAGAATCTTGCAGGATTTCTAGCATAAAGACGCGCTGGAGTGAGAAAAGTGAAAGCAGTGTTTCTTTCTAGACAATATCCTGGTTTCACCACTCCCGTATCCTACTCTGACATTACCGTAGAGAAGTTCCGATCGATTCGCCGACAGTTGAACCCTGAGATACGAGTGCTTCCTACTGGTATCGGTGACATCGATTGCTGAAGACGATCCCTACGACGTAGCGGCGAGAGCGACAACGACGCATGTAAGGCGACTCTGCGATGATGACGACGACGAAGAGAACCGCTACAAGTTTGTTTGCGTGTGTCTTATTTTTTTAACTGTTTGCTGTTGCAATATACTTGTAACATCCACAGGGCGCGTTCAGTCGCAATTTACATGTTATCTCTTCTAATAACAACACCGAGTTAGTCAGAGATAATAATTTAAGTCTGGATTGGCTAACACCCGAACTGTGCTGTGTTCGCAATGGTGGGCTTATTGAGCCCTAATTTGGACAAAACTTCCGTTTTTCTTGAATGCTTATACAAATTATTAAACAATAAATAGCAAGAGTTCTAATTTTATAACGTATTTCTCATTTTATGCCTTCCCAAACAGATCATCTTATAAACTTGAAACTCTCTCATATTAATTATGAGCGTCTTGCTTAGAGTTTTCATGCTTCTTAAAACATAGGCAAGTAAAGAGGAAAGAAACGGAGCGAGTTGGCTCCGCGGTTACGTGTTCGGCTTGCATTCGGGAGGTCCCGGATTCGATTCCCACACTAATCGTGGGTTTTTCGTGATTTTTCCTGATTGGCACAAGGCGAACGCTGGAGTGATGTATTCTCCCTCATTTCCTCACATTCCATTTTCCTTTTATGTTTCAGGTAGACTCCGGGACTGTGGTTAGGTCGGTGTCGAGCAGATGGCGCAGAGGCTTGCAATTTACAACTTCCTCTCGGCCCTGATAGAGGAGACTGTAGAGCGTCCACTGCTGGGTCGTGTTTCCCCGCTCCCACTAGAGGGATATCTCCGGGCGACCCTCCCGTGGCCGGTTGGTTAAGCGTGAACTATTAGGGAATTCAACGCGTCTCTGTCGACTTGCGCCGGCTACTGTGCAAGCCATACGTCTCCTGCGGTTCCCTCACCTCATTCATTCCTCCCAAGGCTGTATGCACAAAAGATCCAGGGGGAGGGTCGAGGAGCAAGGTGTCCCTTCCGTTAACTAGTCCTGTCCTATATTATCCTAAAAAGGAAAGGAGAAGGTGAAGGTGATTTTTTAGATACAGAGATCCTGTCATTCTTACTTTCTTTGCCACCTATCTGTACTAGGTAAGAGTAAGTGTTGTATTCCACCCAAAAAGTCGAGATTTCATCGGAAATAAATGTTCTGAGGGTTCGTGAATCCAGAAAAGGCATCCCCAAATACTATAAATACTAAATTCGCATTTAGGTTCAGTATCTTCCAAAGATGCGACACGAAAATTTTCAAGAAAATCCCCCCACCTCGGACTAACCTTTACATAAAAGATTTTTAGAAGTTTTCTCCAAAATGTCCAACGATTTTGATTAAAATACTATATATTTGAGATATTTACATTACAAATAAAACGTATACGTTGGATTTTCCGGAAATGGCCTGTGAAGTCCTCTTCATTAGGAAGACATTTTGTATAGCTTTGCATAACAGGTAAACCAAAAAACCATAAACAAAAACATACCAAAATGTAGATTTCTTTAAAACGCACAATTTATTTCAAATAGCTTTCTTGTGGCATTGGCCGTATCTGAGCTGTCCATTATTATTGGTTTGAATCTCAATAGTGTCACTTTCTACTTTCTCTAGTAGAGTAACGTGGGGCAAGTGTACGCACTTAAGCTTTCAAGACCTCTGCAACGGTATCTATTTAGCCAGTATATGTGAAATTTGTAGTATGTAATCTTTATTCTATCGTTTATCACAAACAGTGGTTAAAACCTGTTTTTACATGTGAAAAATAATTTTATAAATGTTTAATTAAAAGGTGACCCATGCAAACTTCTGCCCCACAGATGGGGGTAAGAGTACGCATAAGGTGGGTTAAAAGTACGCAGAAAATACAAATATTTAATTTTAAAACTTGGTGCTGTAACTTTAATTACATTATAAGAATACATCAAGGACCTTAGTCTGACTAATATTGAACATCATTTATCTAAGAATAAGATGATAACCTAAATATAAAAATATTTGAATAAAGAAAAGATTGAAATATTCTCATTTTTAACAATAGTAGTAGATAAATTTTCTGCCTCCCTCCTGGTTGGAACAAGCTACATGCCACCACTGCACACTTTTGGCACTAAATCCAGTCCTTCCGGTGGTTCAACAAACTCCCCGTCCCATCCTGAACAGCGGATTTTCTCATTTGAAGTTGAAGTTGACGCTTTGGGTAGGACTGAATGGCATATGGTCCTTTGGGGCCTCATATCGTTTTGTGCAGATTTTTTTACATCACGCTTGACGTGTTTTGAAGCACTGGATGTTTTAAGGCTTGATTCATTTCCAAACTTCTTTTTAAGGGTGAGCTAGTCAGTACTTCCGATTTTTGACTTCTCTTACTTCTTTGTTGTTCGTCTTTCCTCTGCAATTGAAATTGTGTTATTACACGTCCTGGGCTATTTAGTAACCATTTGTCACACATTGCAGAATATAGATCTTTTAACGGCTTAAAAATGATCTGTCAAGGGGCTGCAACCAATGTGAAGTATCGGGAGAAATCGATAATAGATGAATATCATTGTGTCTGCAGTAGACAATTGCTTCCACGTTTATATGGGATGTGTGGTTTTCTGGCACCAGAAGTATTGGATTCTCCATGCTTCCTCTTACATGCTTCTGAAAATGCTTCAGCACTCAGAAAACAGCTCACTGTTGATGTATCCACTATCTGAGCACATCATGATTGAACCTGGTGGAGTTCCGTGCATGAGTTCTTGTTTAGCTCTTTTTCTTGCAAATATTATGGCTGGGGGAACATAATTTACACTGCGCTGACTGCCAAACAAAAGTTAAATTTCTTCTTTCTGTAGAAACAATTGTTCCAACTGCTTTCTTACCAGTAGGTGATACAACCTTAGGAGTCTTACTAGGGACAGTGCTTCTTCTGATTCATCGATATTATACATTCTTGACAGACAGAACTTGTATTGATCCATCATTTGTTCCAGATTATCAAAAAACAAGGAAACTTGAGCTTTATTAAAGCCCATAACTCGAGCAAGACTTGTTTTGGTGTGAACACGGAGTGATAGTTTGTGCAGTTTCATAAATTTTAGTGCCCAGTCTCTACCAGCTAATTTGCTGTCCTTGTTAAATGGATGGATTACCTTGTTAATGTCAGCAAACTGAAATGCCAATTCTACGCAAATCCTTCAATGTTAAACTAAAAACGTGAGAGTCAAGGAGTCTGCAAATCTCTGCCAATTCCTTTGCATGCTGTTCAGTAAACACTGCAGCAAAACGTCCCAGCTTTGACACACCGAAACCCTGCAAGAATAGAAATACACAGAGGTATAAGATACACATTTTAATTGCATTTTAACTTGGAAAATGAACTACAATTGCTTTGCTTTGCATTTTAATATTGTATCTACTGTATTAGAACATTTTAAAACATTTGTCTATAGTATAGATTATATACAATAAAGTAAAAGAGGTCATATACCAGTTTAAGTCGTTTTCTTAGTGTTCCTTCGGATATATCAAGATGCTGTGCAACATTTCGTTTCGAAAAGCCTTGTCCTAGCTTCTGCTTTGTCATATGGTTTTCGGTCAGTTTTTCTTTTATATACCCTGAAATACAAATTAACATAAGAATTATCAAAGAAATATTAATTAGTAACATTATAAATACACGTACAGCATTTAAATTAAATGTATTGTACAAATGAAACAGTGGGGCAAAAGTACGCGTGCGTACTTTTGCCCCACTTCACAGTTCGTACTCTTGCCCGTTGTCGTCTTTAACATTTCCCAGACCGTACTGCCATCTGTGGCCAGTTTCACACAATGGCCAAGCCACCACACGTTATTACAGAAATTTGTCTGAGAAATGACATAATGCTAAAATACCTGTCTCACATTTCTAATAGCTCAATCACGTTTCCAAAACCACGAAAAATAACATCAAGATGAATGATTTTCAATCTTACCTCATAGTTTAAAGACGAAACACACCAGCACAACGAAACTATGTAGAGAGGCTATCGGCCATGTAATTCTTCCAACAGCATACAGTGCTGCCAATTGCACGGCCGTCTTCATATAAATATCCCTTGTGCGTACTCTTACCCGCCGCGTACTTTTGCCCCGCACTACTCTACGTATAATATTCCACCCAAAAATTCGATACCGAGATTTCACCGGAAATATATGTTTTGAGACCCCCTGAATCCAGAAAAAGCATTTTTGGAAACATGTCCGTGTGTTTGTCTGTCTGTGTGTGTGTCTGTGAACAGCATAACTCAGTAACGAACAGTTGGATAAACACCAAACTTGGTATGTAGGTTCAGTCTCTTCCAGAGATGCGACACGAAGGTTTCCAAGAAAATCCCCCCACCCCAGATTACCCTTTACATGGAACATTTTTCGAAAATTTTGATTTTCTCAAAAATTAGCGATTTTGATTAAAATATCATATGTTTAAGATATTTTCATGACAAATGAAATGTATATCTTGAATTTTCTGGGAATGTCTCCAAAAGTATTCTTCATTGGGAACAAGTTTTGCATAACTGGTAAACCATAAGAAATAGACAAAATTTTACTACACAAAAAATGTTGAGTGAACCATTTTCCAGATATTGCTTGTTATTCCCTTAAATTTTTCAATACTTATTTTCAAAAATGGGAATTCGTTGTTCTTTCTTTGTCTTGGTTATGCAAAGAGTAATAATCTGTGGCAATCTGTGGCAAAGAGAATGGTGCTGCACATAGTAACCAGCTATTAAGAGTAATGTATATGCTTAAAGGCTACTGTATTTCTATATTGCCCCTGTAAATATATATTCTCTTTATATCTACAAGAAAATTAGCAATAAGATAGAGTCTGCAAATGTTTATCTCGATTAACATGAAGTAGATGGAGATTAAGCGTTTGTAAAAATAGTTCGTACAAGAGTAGAGAAAGTCATGTGAGTGTAACACATCAGATTTTAAGTGCAGTCACTATTCGGTTGTTTCTCGCGATGTTATGGAAAAAGTATGGAATGTCTAGGCCACATATGGCGACCCGGTTTTCAAACTTCTATTTATTCGATTTTCTCTATCTCCCTTGTACCTTCAACAAAATGTGTAATGAAGCTATTTCTGCAAAGATTTATCTCTATTAAAATGAAGAAGGTAGAAAACTAAGGCTTCGTAAGAATAGTTTGTAGAAGCTATATAAAAATAAACGATATGAAGTAGAGAAAGTTATGTGAACGTAACACGTGAGATTTTTACTTTCTCTGCCATTTACCTAGTAGGCAGAGACGCTATTGCATTCCACCCAAAAATTCGATACCGAGATCTAACCGGAAATACTGTTTTGAGGCTCCTAGAATCCAAGAAAAGCATTTTTAGAAAAAGGTCCGCGCGCACGCGCGCGTGTATGTTTGAACAGCATAACTCAAAAACGAAAAGTCTGATAAACAACAAACTTGGCATTTAAGTTCAATATCTTCCAAGGTTGCGACATGAATATTTTCAAGAAAATTCTCCCATCCTAAAGTAGCCTTACAGAATCATTTTTTTCTAAAAATGACTAACGATTTTGACTAAAATACTATACATTAAAGAAATTTATATGACAAATAAAATGTATATATTCAATTTTTTAGGAATAGCCTTTGAAGCCCTCTTTTCAGATGGAATTTTGTATAATCTTGTATAACTGGTAAACGTCAAGCGATAGACGAAAACGCACTACTCAGGAATTGTAGATCTCCTTAAAACACACAATTTACTTCAAATAACTTTTTTGTGGCATCACCCATTTTCTAGATATCCGTTATTAATGGTTCGAATTGTTCAATACTTAGCCATGCTTTTAAAGTCCTGTCAAAATTCAATTGTTTCTCGCGATGCCATGGAAACAGTGTGGAATTTTGTGACCAGTGAGTTGTAAAACATTTGACTATCGCTATGCCCTTTGTATCTATAACGAAATGTGTAGTGCAGCTGATTCCGGAAAGGTTTATCTCGATTAAACTGAATCAGATACGAAAATAAACCTACCTAAGAATAATTTGTATGGCCACTAATAAACGGTAGAGGGTAGAGAAAGTCATGTGAATGTGACACTTGAGATTTTTATTTTATGATTTCCCTTCTCCTAAATTAATTCCGATTTCTTGCTTTGGCTTTTTGTGTTTCTTAAAAGGGAAGAGTAGAAATGAAAGGAGAATTTGCTTTTTGAAATACAAAAGCCTCGTGATTTCTTTACTTGCATATATATGATGAGAAATAAGCATTACGTAGAAAAGCGAAGCTGATAGATAACGTATCTGTCACTATTCTTGTTAATCGGTATGATTTACCATCAGCGAATGAAAGTTGCTCCTGCATACGGTGTACTGCATGCAGACACCAAGGTGATACATCTTCTCGTTTTTTATCGTCTCCCAGCTGCGCAGCTTCTCACGTCAGTTTTTACAAAGCGTGTCTCATTTGTTTATTCGGCTCGACGTCCTAATGTATGGCGTAACACCGAGTCCAAACCGGTTCACTCGCAAATTAATTTCTAAAGTCAATATCCTCACAACCGTCTGGGCATCATTTGGTTTTGTCTTGCCCAACAACGCAACGCGAACAAAGAGAAAGTAATGTCAGGTACAACCAAAAACGTGCGCCTGAAAGAAATGTATGCAGACTTGTAATATGATATCCTTTAAAAACATATGATATGTTACACTCACATGACTTTCTCTACTCTTGTACAAACTATTTTTACAAACGCTTATTCCCCATATGCTTCATGCTAATCGAAATATCGAGATGTTAATCTTATTGCTAATTTTCTTGTAGATGCAAGGGGAAATGGTAGACTTTAAGCGATAGTCAAATATTTTAAGAGCTGGTTGCAATGCAGAATATTCCATTCTCTTTGCATTACCAGGACAAAAAAAATGAATAACCAATTTGAGAAAAACTATAAGTATTGGAAAATTTAAGGGAATAACAAGCAATATCTCGAAAATGGTTCACTCAACCAAAAAACTGTATATGACATAAATTGTGTACTTTAAAGCGATATACATTTTTTGTGTAGTAAAGTTTTGTCTATTTCTTATGGTTTACCAGTTATGCGAAAGTCGTTCACAATGAAGAATACTTTTGGATACATTCCCAGAAAATTCAAGATATACATTTCATTTGTCATGAAAATATCTTAAAAATATGATATTTTAATCAAAATCGTTAGAGCCATTTTTGAGAAAATTAAAATTTTCGAAAAATGTTCCACATAAAGGGTAATCTGTGGTGGGGGGATTTTCTTGGAAACCTTTGTGTCGCATCTCTGGAAGATACTGAACATAAATACCAAGTTTGGTGTTTATCCGACTGTTCGTTTCTGAGTTATGCTGTTCACAGGCACACACACGGACATGTTTCAAAAAATGCTTTTTTGGATTCAGGGGGTCTCAAAACATGTATTTCCGGTGAAATCTTGGTATCGAATTTTTGGGTGGAATACAATACTTCCCCTACTTACTATACGTAGTAGAGAAAGTAAAAACAGTATATTATAAACAGCAGAAACACCTATGTACAATAACCTATACGAATCCTAAATTTTATTTGAAAATGCCATCATTCTAATTGAATTTGGAATAACTTTATATCCTATAGAATACTTGCTCGATGGAATTTGAACAAATTCACTGGAAAGGGGTTTGGAGAGCAAGAAATCGATCTAAATGGTTTTCACTTCCAGGAAAACCCATTTTCATGGAAGTTATAAAGGAAATACAGAGGGTTGTTTGCAATCTATGGTAACAAACTTAAGACTCCCTTATGAAAAGCCACGCCTCCACGTTCTATCCGGCAGCCTTTAGCTTGAGCTATCAATCTGCAGCAAGCTTCCACTGGAGCAAACTGCTACGAAATACACGATGTCCAGTTTATTCCATTCCTCCTTGGCAGCTATCCAGAGGACATCCAAAGTTCGCGGCCGTCTGCTTCCAAGAGCTCTTTTCAGTAACCCAAATGCACAAAACTCCATCAGTGATGCATCAGATGACTTAGCATGGATGTCACAGAAAGGTATGGAATGTATTCCAATTTTCCCTCTATGTTCTCCAACAATTTGTAGGTTGAAACAGACGTATGACTTGATGAGTCATATGAATAAAAAGCAAGTACTTACTCAAAGTTTATACTCATGAGTATGAACACTTTCTGTGATTATATACTCAGCTCAATGGGAACATACTCGTTTTCATAAGAATAAAAGCCTACTACCTCATATGAGTGTATACTCATCCCCACAGCCATCTTGTTCACTTAAATGTAAGTATATACTCATGTCATCTACACTCTTTGACCATATACTAACTTCGTTGAGTGTGTGGTGTTGTTATGTTATTTGGAATTCTGAATTAGAGGAGTAGATTTTGTTGTATTTGGTTCTGTCCCATCTAAACTGCTCAGGAATTATCCTGTGTTTTATAACAAGTTTCATCAGAAATGTTAGAGAAATATTAGGTCCTTCAAGAAATGAAAAATAAATTGAAGCAACACACACAAAAGACTAGCTGTAAATGAAATTAGCAAAGCAATAAATAAAATGATATAGGCAAAATTCTATTATCAACAAAATCAGGCAAAAAGAAAATATTCACAGATTCTTAAGTCATAATTACAAGGTGCCAGATTCAAATCAGACTTTTTCTAGATTCCGGGATGTTTACACTATTTTTCTATGAAACAGTCTTGTTATAGGTAACCTAACGTCTTAGGTAACTGAATTTTTGGGTTAGGATTTTACTAGTAAGCTTAATTAATAAATCTGACTTTCTAGGTTATGTTTTCATGCAGCAATACAGGAGTTTGAAACTCCTTGAATGTTCATGGCAAAGTTAATAAACCAATAAATAAAATGGCTATAAGCAAAATTAAAGGAATAATTGTGGATTGAAAAGTCATAACTCATGAGGTGCTGGATGAGCTCATCCGACTGTTTTTAGAATCCCAAGATATTTACACTATTTAGGTATACTATGAAACTGTTTTCTTATAAAGTTATGAGTAGGTGACTGGATTTTGAAGTTAACACTCTACATAGTAAGGTTAATTAATAAAGTTGACTTTCAGTATTATTTCTAGGTTATGTTTTTCTGAAACAATGCAGGATTTTGAAACTTATTTAATACATATGGCTATGTTTGTAACTTTTCCATGAGTACTATACAGCTCATAAACTGTGCCATTCTCTTCATATTTAGCTTTAAGTAAAAAAAAATCAATATATACTCAGAAGTGAGCATGCATCTAACTATGCTCAGCATGAGAGGTGAATGAACTCATAAAACTGAGAATATACTAGCTTTTATTCATACCAAATAAGAGTACATACTCTTGTAAGATGGATGCCTGATTATGTTCTACTCTGGTTCCATTACTTGAGCACGTTCTCAAAATGAAGTAGATACTCATCTGGTTTTATTCTTACCAAACCGAATATTTACTTGAAAAAGTGAAGCATATACTATATACTCATTTTTATTCATATAACCCGATGTCTTATCCTGATGCAACCAGACTTTATTTACATCTGCACCATAGAGAGCAGGGATTTGTATATGAAAAATTGGCATCAGGACCTTAGTCTGATGATATGTCAAGTTGATTTTCACATTTTTATGTACACGACGATTGGTTAATTTGCCATTGTAACTGTACCTTGCTATTACCGTGAAACCATTGGGGAATGTTTCGTTAGTTTCCTTATACCCAATTTCAGTTTTATTTCTCTCCTTGGTCGGTAATATATAGTCCAGGATTTGCTGCAGTCACTTAGATAAACATATCTCTCATCTAAAAAGACAACAAACATCCACTTTTCACCAGCTAGGTATCGTTAATAAAGCTTTCTGCTGTTAGTGGCACATTCTGCAGTGTGTTTAGGCAACAGCTTATATCCCCGTTCTTATAGCACTTTTCTAGATTCAAATCCTGGTTGATTATGGTGTCCACAGTAGTAACAGAGATCCCTAATTACAGTACAATGACCCTCTGAGTTGCAGGATTTGGTCCAGAGGCATGGACCTTCACCTTCCAAATTATCTCCGGTGTACGACTATTTCTTGCCCTATTTCTTGCCCTTTGGAATAAGTCCTGATGTGGCCTTACCTTTTTACTTTCTCTACTACGTATATCTAGTAAGTAGGGGAAGTATTGTATTCCACCCCAAAATTCGATACCGAGATTTCACTGGAAATATATGTTTTGAGACCCCCTAAATCCAAAAAAAGCATTTTTGGAAACAGCTCCGTGTGCGTGTGTCTGTAAACAGCATAACTCAGAAACGAACAGTCAGATAAACACCAAACTTGGTATTTAGGTTCAGTATCTTTCCACAGATGCGACACGAAGGTTTGCAACAAAATCCCCCCACCCCAGATTACCCTTTGCATGGAACATTTTTCGAATATTTTAATTTTCTCAAAAATGGTTCCAACGACTTTGATTAAAATATCATATATTTAAAATACTTTCATAACAAATAAAATGTATATCTTGAATTTTCTGGGAATGTCTCCAAAAGTATTCTTCATTGTGAACGACTTTTGCATAACTGGTAAACTATAAGAGATAGACAAAATTTTACTATACAAAAATGTAGATCGCATTAAAATACACAATTCATGTCATATACATTTTTTTTGTTCAGTGAACCATTTTCGAGATACTGCCTGTTATTCCCTTAAGTTTTCCAATACTTATACTTTTTCTCAAATGGGAATTCGTTATTCATTTTTTTTGTCCTGGTAATGCAAAGAGAATGGAATACTACACATAGCAACCAGCTCTTAAAATATTCGACTATCGCTTAAAACCTACCATATTCCTCTTGCATCTACAAGAAAATTAGTAATAAGATTAACATCTCGATATCTCGATTAACATGAAGCATATGGAGAATAAGGGTTTGTAAAAATAGTTTGTACAAGAGTAGAGAAAGTCATGTGAGTGTAACACATCAGATTTTTTGTTGAGTGCACATGAGATTAATTTCTTGTACATGGTAAAACCACACCTCATACACTCTTAATAACCTTAGAATGCAAGTATTTTGCATCGGAAAGGGCAATAATGTACTCTTATCAGAATGGCTGAATTTTGTACGTCATTTGATGCAGCAAGAACAAGAGCAAACACTGTGATACACTTATACTGCTGAATTCCGTATTTTAACTGCAAACAGACTGCCTCTATAGTCTGTGGCTGGCATGCTAGCTTCCAAATCCAGAGGTCACCAATTCGATTCCTTTGGAGTATGGGAATTTTTCTTTAGCCAAGATTATTCTCTATCCTACCTAGAGTCTGGAAATACGAATGAGAGAGAGAGAGATTAATATAATTGTCGAAAGCAATACAAACCAAAAATTTATACTGTAATTATTGACACATATAAATAATTAAAGTGTCATATAAATAATTAAATAAAGAAATGATAACTGCAATAAACAGTTTCGGTGTATTAAATCAATGTATAATGTAATAAACCCGAGTTGAAAAGATTTTTGCTGAGAAAAAGGTTATTAGCGAGAAAAGTCGTTAGTAATAGATTAGGAGCGAACGCATTAGTATAAACATACCTGGAATGCAGTTAAGAAAGTTCTGTACGTTTACAAAGTCACGTAGTCAGAAATTCTGTAAAAGAGAAATGTAAATTAAATTCTTAGATTCGGATAGGTACAGCTTAGCAACAGGGTAACAGACGCGTACGTAGGAGTTTAAGATTGGCCCCGCGCGAGAAGGAACTTTGGTGAGATAATTCTATGGTAGGCGGAGCTTAAGCAATAAAAGAGTGTGTATTGCTAAAATTAGCCTCTTCCTTTTTTTTCGTGTACCGCCTTAGGGGTGTAAGGGGACATATACGCAATAGAATAGAGTATTGAAATAACAGGAATAACTAATACTGTAAAATAATATTGAGAAAGAATTTTACTGTAAAATAACTTGTACCTCAGAATGTAATCATTGTGAAAGCAAGCATGTAAGGAACAGTGTAGTTAGTAACTACCAGCGAGCGAGCACAGGGGTAAAGTCCACAGGCACATACATGCTAATGCACATAGGGTTTAGGCAAAGCTACAGAAAATAGAGAGAGAAGTCCGAGATTTAAGTGAGACAGAGATAGTGGTCCAATTCCTGGAAGTCAAGGGAGTTGGAAAAAACAGAAAGAGAACCGAGAATTGTAAAGTGAGACGGAGATACTGGGTTTTACCAGAGAAGTCAAAGGGAAGCTAACTCCGAAAATTGAAACATTTTATTTTCATAGCACGCTAAGTAGATAACCAATAAAAATAGTTGTTACATAAAGATGCGAATCCTAGCATCATAGTAGGAAGGTATAAAAAGGGGAGGAGGCCCCAAGTTATACACTCTCTGATTTTACTCTCACGATGCAATACATGTGACACAGGTGGAAGATTTTGTGCTTGTATGTGGGTGTAAAAATATCGTGTGATGCAGTTAGATAGGTCCACGTAAAGAATTCATAGTAGCGGGAAGATTACATGTCCGGCTTGTGTTAAGCAAGCGAAAGTTGCTAACCGCCTCAATGGGCATTATATTGTGAATAAATTAATCTGTTTAAGGAAAAGTCAGTTTATTATTTGCCTTCACCCACATAACCTCCTGCGAAATATAAATTATATGAATTTCCCCTCAGCTCTACGATAAGCAGCCCAGCAGAGAACTTCAAAGAAATTCGGAGATCCGAGACATCTACATGAGATAGTACTCATGTGCGAGGACATCCCCCCCTATAGAGACTTTTACGATGATCGGCAGTTCGAGGCGATTAATACCGCGCTGGTTTATTAGTTACTTAGAGGTAACCGCGAGGGTTTTTGCTGGTAAGCATTTTAGCAACTCACGGCAATTGCGCTTCTAATTTCTTGCTGCGGAAGCACTTATTTCGAACCTTAAATTTGATACTGCAGAAGTTAGTAGATATAATAATTCAATTGTTATAGTTTCAAGTGCTACGATTCATAATCAGTTTCATTCTTTATCTTCAAACGGTAGGCCATTAGTTTCAATATCTCAAGTATTAGATCACATAAAATTTCTCACTTCAATTTAAACTGGTGTTATCCTTTCAAAATACACTCACGCATACTCTGAGATAAAGGACTCATAGCTAAACCACTAGAGCAGCTGGCGCACGAGACAACGCAAAACGAGCTAGAGATGATAACATAAAATTCATCAAAAGAGCAGTTAACATTAATCGTTATCTAAATTGAAGCAAAAGGTACGTCATCAAAAGTGACGACCATCGTCCGGGTTCTAGATGAACACCACTGTCAAATAAGTGAATATCATTGCTGATGAGCAGGTATATAAGCATTAATGCCAGGACGGAGAGAAATGAAGTTGAACTGTTACTGGACTGTAGGCAAGGGCGTGGTAGATAACAAACCACCCCCCGTTCCTCGTACATTATTTTGGCGTTTGCAGACAGCACTCGAACCGGTTTTTTACCTGTCTGTCAGTGACCCTTGGGCTCTCTAGTTTTGCATTCTTTGTAGTGCAAAGATTTGAGTGTAGATAACTGCTTAAGAATTCACATGCCTGCTGATGAGAATCACCCGAAGGTCATCGATATGACCTGAGATGTTAACGAGCACCAGAAAAATGCAAACAACTGTACTTCAACAAAGTGAAAGCCGGCGAAAGCAATCAGTAATGACCATACGTATTTCGCATAAATAAATAATAATCTAAAGATTTATTTATCTTTTTGCTTTCCCATTTCAGGGGTTGCTATTACAAAGTATAACGAACAAGTATTTATGTACGCACAAATTTTTTAAATGTACACTGTGATCCATATAAACTTGAACTACTTTAATAAACCATAACTCTTGAACCAATAATAGGGCACATGTGCTACTTTGGGAGAATATAATACACAATTTGGAATTACATTGTTCATTGTTCTCCAGAGCAAATGCTGAAAGTGTCCTCCTTCGGCATCCATACATATTTGCACTCGTTTCACCATATTCTGACGTTCTATGAGGAGTATCCTCACCAATGTTGCTTATTTCGTTACTAATGGACACACGGAGTTCAGTAATTGTCCGAAGCCTATTCTTATACACTCTATTTTAAAGATACCTCATAAGAAAAAGTCCGACGAGGTTACACAGACGTTTTGAGGTTATTCGATTATCAAAGAAACTGGTTGCAAATTGCATGGAGGAGTTAGATGTATGACACGTTGCTCCATCTTGCTGGAAATAACCTTCTGTCAATTCGATATCATCCAGCTGCTCCACAAATGTATTGAAGATGTCAGTATAAACTGCAGTGTCTACAGTCGATTCAAAGAAAATGGGGCCAACAATCCTAGAAGCTGACGCCACGCACCACGCCCCAACCTTTTCATCATGCAATGGTGTTTCGTGGATGATATGGGGGTTTACAACAGCCCAGTATCTGCTGTTTTGTGTGTTGATGTAGACTGACAGATGAAACCATGCCTCATCTATAAACCACGTTATGGAGAGAATGTCTGGACGTGGAATAAGAAAACCCTGAAATCATTGACAATAACACATTCGTTTTTCATGATCTGCTTCTTTCAATTGCTGCACCATATGCACTCTGTATGGTCACAATCTCGATTTATTCGCAGCTCTTTGACATGTGCCATATGAATAGCGTGTCTCCTGGCTCAATCGACGCAACAATTTCTTTGGAGAGTTCACTAAGCTTCTTCGAACATTATCAACAGATTCTGCACTCAATGATTGTCTATGTTTTCCACTTTCACTGACGAGTAAACCAGCTGTCTCCAGCTTTCTTACTAGCGACAAAATTGTTGCCTTTGTTGGCACATCGCACAAATTGAATTCTCTTTGAAATTCTCGTGGTGTTGTTATCAATGAATTTGTCTTCCAGTACACTTTCCAACACGCTCTCGAAGTGATTACTGCATGTTTCTGTTACGACTGCAAACTAAACACTGTTAACAATGTCAACAATGCTCGTAATTGCCATCGAAATAAAAATAGTTAATAAATGGCAGTTGTACTGATTCTCCCTAAACCACTTAGATAATAAAACAAATTTCACATTTCTACGAGCTTTCAGAGGGAAATTATGGCCCATTAAAGTATTTTAGGCTTGTATTTATGAAATAATGTATCATAATTAGTAGCGCAAACTGAAACGGTTGAAAGTATACGATAATAGAAGCAAGCCGTGTGCGAAATTTATTATTGCCAATGTGTGATTATGAGCCGCCACTGACGTGAATTGCTTGAGGATGTTCCCCTTGAACAAATTCGGAGTATGTGGTACATGCATGATGGAGCACCGGCACATTTTGCTGCTACTGTAAGAAGACATATAACGTGGATATATGGTCCAAGATGAATAGGTCGAGAAGGGCCTGTACCTTGGCCTCCACGATCATCTGATCTCAATCCTTTGGATTTTTCTGTATGGGGTCACCTCAGAAGTGTAGTATACAGCACTCCCGTTGATACTGTTGAAGTACTGGAGTAGAGAACTGTACATGCTTGTCAAGAATTCCGAGATGATCCGGAGTTGTTTGATAGAATTCGAAACTCACTGCAGAGACGAGTACAGTGCTGCATCCAGATGCAAGGACGACATTTTGAACACCTCCTTTAACAGAGAAGAGTATACAGTATTAATAACATGCAACATACTAAAGCAGAATTGTATTCCTTGTTAAGTTAAGCCACGAGTGAATTTTGAGGCAACTTAGAATGGTAATTATTAAATGAAAAATCTACTTTTCAAATTAATTTGTTCTAATTAGGACGAAGTTGCTTAATGAAGTCAGTGGCACTTGTAATGACACATTTGCAATTATCTCGCACATGGCTCGTTTGCGGACCCATGTTTAATACAAATATAATTCAAAAGTAACATAGGGGAGAGAGAGAGAGAGAGAGAGGGGGGGAGAACTGTTTGTTATAAAGGTGATTCTTACAGTAAAACGTTTAATGTGTTGCATTCACATGACTTTCTCTACCCTCTACTGCGTATTAGTTGGATTACAGATTATTCTTACGAAAGTTTATTTACTATCTACGTCATTTTAATCGAGATAAACATTTCCGGAATTAGCTACATTACACATTTCATTCTAGATACAAAGGGAACAGCGATAGTCAAATGTTTAAGAACTGAACGGTATATGCTGGCCTAAAAATTCCATACATCGCGAGAAACAACTGAAAATCGTCAGGACTTCAAAAAATTTCTAAGTATTGAGCAATTCGAGCCATTAATAACGGATAATTTCGGAAATGGCTGATGCCACAAAAAAGGATACTTGAAATAAATTATGTGTTTTAAAGAGAACTACATTATTTGTGTAGCATTCTGTTTTCGTCTATCGCTTAACGTTTATCAGTTATACAAGATTATACAAAATTCCTTCCAAGTGAAGAGAACTTCACAGGCTATTCCCATAAAATTCAAGATACACACTTTATTTGCCACTTAAATATTCTTAATGTATAGTATTTTAATCAAAATCGTTATGACTAACTTATAGAAAACAAAAATTTCGAAAAATGTTACATGCAAGCGTTAGCTGGGGTTTGGAATTTTGTTGAAAATATTTGTGTCGTTTCTTTGGAAGGTACTGAACCTAAATACCAAGTTTGGTATTTATCTGACTTAACGCTTTTGAGTTATGCTGTTCACAGTCTTACACAGACATTCAAACATCCCACATGGACCTTCAACTAAAAATGCCCTTTTTGGGTTCAGGAGGCTTCAAAACATATATTTCCGGTAAATTCTCGGTATCGTATTTTTGGGTGGAATGCAATACCTTCTCTACCTACTATGTACGTGGTAGAGAAAGTCGTGTGAAGGTATCACATCAGACATTTTGGGAACAACTCCGATTTGGACTGACCCGGAGACTTCAAGTGACAAACGGATAGGCTATCACTCTCGCCGGCAGTTAACAAATGGCGATATTGCGGTAAAAAAAAACTTCAGGGCATTGGTCCTTTGATTCCATTCGCCAGAGTATGGCCGTTCATATGATGTTAATATTGTCCTAGTTGCATATCTGCATAATCTTTATACCAACATCTTTTATTCATAGGTTCCATTTCATTTTGTCGTCATCTGTGATCTAGGGGTAACATGCTAGCCTCTAGTTCCCGAGGCCGCGAGCATTGCTTCCTTCAACAGGGAAGTAAAGCCGGTGATCTCGTGACGTAGATTTACGTAAAAGAACCTCAAGGCTGATAAAGATGTCTTTGAGCAACATTTCCGGTATTTCACGCCAATATAGAGTGATACGTTAAGGACCATAGTACAGAGTGACCCAAAAGACCTCGAACCGCCTGCGCGGTGTTTTTCCTGTCCGCGTCGTCGGCGCTCGTTGTCGTCTGCCGCTATCATAGAAAGGCGCAGATGAAACCATACAACATTTTTAAAACTACTTTTAAAGGCTTTACTTACCAACTTTACGAAACGAGATGCTGAAACTGACCACCGTCGTTGTCCATAAATTTTTGACACCTCTTTAGGAAACTATCCATCACTCGCCGTAGTTCACGCTGAGAAATTTCCTGGCGGATATTTTGTTTTAATTCTTCCAGGATGTGTGGATTTATCTTGTACACTTTATGCTTTAAGTTACCCCGGAGGGCTATATTATAAACAATATTACCGACTGCGCGGTGTTTTTCCACTGGGCGTGTGAAAATGTAAAAAAAAAAACATGATAACGCACTGCTACAATAAACAAAGTCACACTGTTGTGGTTTTGCTGTGCAGTGTGAAGTTGACGGTGATGTGATGTAGTTCAGTTATTACGAGTCATTTGTTATTTTGTCCTGTACTTAGTCACAAAGTATATTATGGCTCAGTATATGCTTTCTACTGCACAGCGTGTATTTATTTATGGTTCGTATGTGTTAACTCGGTAAGCTCGCCAAGTGAAAGTACGATTTGCAGAAATATTTCCAAGTGTAAAAGTTCCAGGCCGTACAACAATCCATGAACTTTACAGGAAGTGTTCAGGTTAAGAAATCTAAAAGAAGGTGTTCGGTTCTTACCGAAGAAACATTAGACGACATCGGTCATCGTTTAGAAAATTCCCCACAAAAATTCCATGATGGATAGTTTCCTAAAAAGGTGGCAAAATTGTATGGACAACGACGGTGGCCAGTTTCAGCATTTCCTTTAATAAAGTTGGTAAGTAAAGCCTTTAAAAGTAGTTTTAAAAATGTTGTATGGTTTCATCAGCTCCTTTCTATGATAGCGGCAGACGGCAACGAGTGCCGAGAACGCGGACAGGAAAAACACCGCGCAGGCGGTTCGGAGTCTTTTGGCTCACCCTGTAGTTACAGAGCGTCCATAAATAAACTCAATTTAAGATTTTCCATTTTATTCTCGGTAGTCTAGACAGTGATGTTATTGATCTGTAACTGTTGCGAACAGCGTGCTCTAATATGTCAGAGGGACAATTCCGAATAGAAATAAATTAAGTATGATCTGAGGTGTGAGATATTAATATGTCTTTGGCCTTGAAGAACGTCGTCGAAGAATAAAATTGGTGAAGCTTGACGTTCCGTTCTCAACTGTGGAGGAAATCCTCAGAAGAGTGGTATGAACAATAGATACACAGAGATTTAGATTGGCAATGCCCTAATCCCTGTATTTCGTACCTAGTGAAACCAATTTGCGCGCACCTGCCTTAGTTTGTCATTATGTTTCTGAGGAGTAGGACTGTGTGAACTACACGTGCATGTATATGTCCTTTTTTTTACTTTCTCTACCACGTACCTAGTAGCATTGTATACCGTCCAAAAATTCGATACCGAGACTTCACCGGAAATACATGCTTTGAGGCCCCTTAAATCCAAAGAATCTTATTGTTATACACATAGGAATTTCTCTACTCTTGTACAAACTATTTTTACAACCACTTATTCTCCATCTACTTCATGTTGATCGAGATAAACGTTCTTATTGCTAATTTTCTTGTAGTGCAAGGGGAATATGGTAGGCTTTAAGTGATAGTCAAATCTTTTAAGAGCTGGTTGCTATGTGGAGCATTCCATTCTCTCTGCATGTCCAGGATATGAAAAAACGAAGAATTCCCGTTTGGGAAAACGTATAAGTATTGGAAAATTCAAGCAAATAAGGAATATCTCGGAAATTTTTTCACTCCACAAAAATATATATGACATAAATTGTGTGTTTTAACAATTTTGTTTAGTAAAATTTTATCTATCTCTTACTGTTTACCAGTTATGAGAAAGTCATTAAGAATGAAGATGGCTTTTGGGGATGTTTCCATAAGATTGAAGATATACATTTCATTTGCCATGAAAATATCTTAAATATATGATATTTTAACAAAAATCGTTACAACCATTTTTCAGAAAATCAAAATCATTGAAAAATGTTCCATGAAAGAGTAGTCTGGGGTGGGAGATTTTCTTGAAAATCTTTGTGCCGCATCCTTGGAAAATAGTAAACTCAGTACCAAGTTTGGTATTTATTCGACTTTTCGTTTTTGAGTTATGCTGTTCACAATCTGACAGATAGACGACAGACACACACACGGACATATTTCCAAAAATGCTTTATTTGGATTCAGGGCACCTAAAAGTATATATTTCCGGTGAAATCTCCGTATTGAATTTTTGGGTGGAATGTAATACTTCCCCCACTTACTATGCTGTAGTAGAGAAAGTAAAAACGAAAAATCGTATAAACAACAAACTTGGTATTTAGGTACAGTACTTTCTAAAAATGTGACACGAAGATTTTCACGAAAATCCCCCCAAACTACTCTTTTCATGGAACATGTTTCGAAATTTTTTATTTTCTCAAAAATTGCTTTGACGCTTTTTATTAAAATATCTACCATATGTTAAAGATACTTACGTGACAAATAAGATGTATATCTTGAATTTTCTGGGAATAGTCCGTACAGTCCTCTTCATTCGGAAGGAATTCCTAATTAACTTGTATATCTAATAAACGTTCAGCAAGAGACGAAAACGTACTACACAAAACATGTAAATCCTTTTAAAACACTTTATTTAAAAGAACTTTTTTGTGGCTCAGCCATTTGCGAGATATCCCTTATTAATAGTTTCGATTGTTCAATATTTATCCCAGGCTGACCCCGTAGACTCAGTTGGTAGATCGAGTGGTCCCAGGTTCAATTCCCGGCAGGGGATGGGAATTTTTCTCTAGCCAAAATTATTCCCTATCCTCCCCAGAGCCTAAAGGTATGTGTGATCTATTATTTTCCCAGTTAATACTGTGTGTTTTTACTGTTTTCGTTACCGTTTATTGCCGCCATTACACAACACATAGATAGACACAAACACCCATGCCCATGGCGGGACTCGAACCCGCGATCCTCAGCTTGACGGAGCACCGAAGCTATACACTCCAGCGACCACGTTCTAATGAATCAAAAAAATATCTTATGTGTTACACTCACATGACTTTCTCTACTCTTGTACAAACTATTTTTACAAACTCTTATTCTCCATCTATTTCATATTAATCGAGATAAACATTTGCAGAAACGATCTTTTGACATACAAACAGAATTACATTTTACACTTAGCGACCAGTTCTAAAAGTATTTGACTATTGCTTAAGGCGTACTATGTTCCCCTTGTTTTGTATTTGCAAGGGCAATATAGAAATACAGTAGCCTTTAAGCATAGACATATCTCTTAATAGCTGGTTGCTATGTGCAGCACCATTCTCTTTTCTACAGATTAATACTCTTTGCATATCCAAGACAAAAAAAATGAATAACGAATTCCCATTTGAGAAAATAAGTATTGAAATATTTAAAGGAAAAACAAGCAATATCTCGAAAATGGTTCACTCAACAAAAAACTGTATATGACATAAATTGTGTATTTTAACGGGATCTACATTTTTGTGTAGTAAAATTTTGTCTATTCTCATGGTTTACCAGTTATGCAAAAGTCGTTCACAATGAAGAACAGTTTTGGAGACATTCCCAGAAAATTTAAGATATGCATTTTATTTGTCATGAAAATATCTTAAACATATGATATTTTAATCAAAATTGTTAGAGCCATTTTTGAGAAAATTAAAATGTTCTAAAAATGTTCCATGTAAATGGTAATCTGGGGTGGGGGGATTTTCTTGAAAACCTTCGTGTCGCATCTCTGGAAAATACTGAACCTAAATACTAAGTTTGGTGTTTATCCGTCTGTTCGTTTCTGAGTTATGCCGTTCACAGACACACACGGATGTTTCCAAAAATGCTTTTTTGGATTCAAGGGGTCTCAAAACATATATTTCCGGTGAAATCTCGGTATCGAATTTTTGGGTGGAATACAATACTTCTCCTACTTACTGTACGTAGTAGAGAAAGTAAAAAAAAAACTTGACAAGAATAACGAGCCAATGAGAAGCGAATATGAGTGAGCATCGTTGCCTATAGGCAATAATTGTTCCAAAAGAAATGCCGTGGATAGGACCCCCACCATATAGCATTCAGTTCTAGAACATTGGTTATCGCCATTCCTTTTGATCTATAACGAAATGTGTAATGCACTATTTCCGGAAAGGTTTACCTCGATTAAGATAAAGTAGATAGGAAAATAAACTTTCTTAAAATAATTTGTATACCCACAAATAATCGATAGAGAGCAGAGAAAGTCATGTGAATGTAACACATAAGATATTTTATGTAAAACGGCGAATAAATCAGTAAACTCATACCGTGATTTTGGATCCTGTATCATGGTCAAAACGTGCGTGGTGTTTGGGTGCGGTTTCGCGTATAGCAAGAGAAAAAATTCTGACGTTCTAAATTCACATGACTGTCTCTACGCACTCTTCTACAAACTATATTAATGCCGTATTCTTTTATATAGTTCTGTTATTACAGATAAAATTTCATTGGATTGTATTGTGAAGCTAATAAGGGATGTTGAAATAGCACAAATGAAATTACTAAGACCTCTGGCTGGATATTCGTTTCTGGACCATCAGAAAAACGAATACATTCTGGGATAACCAAATATAAACATAATTTCAGAAGTAATAGAGCTATATAGAAATTAATGGTATGGCCATATATGTAGCATGGATCCTTCACGTATTCCAGTCAGCATATATAAATAAAAGCCCAGTAGAAGTAACGTCGGAAGACCGAGAAAGACTTGGAAAAATCAATTTTAAAACTTTGTGAAGTCGGAAAGGGCCAAAAGGTCCAAACCATGTAGTCTTTGAAAATGATGATAATGTTTCACTTAAAAGTTGCTTACATGTACACATTTTAAAGGAGATGGGTTCACTCCTCTAGACGGGTATAGTGACAAGCTTAATTATAATATAACAACTTAATAAAATTACTCTGTCCACGGACTGCGCGAGTATTCATGAGGGATAAATCGCCCCTACACTACCTGTCTTTTGGCTTTAGCTACTGAATCATCCAATGAGGTGTCTTAAAGAGGAAGTGGGCTGATACGCGGGAAACAAGTGTCACGTCACTGTTGTGAACACACAAATTCTATAGTGCAGAAAAATTTAATATGATCTTGTTTACATCGTGATAACTCAAAAACTAAAATTATTATTCCAGTTCTGTAAGAGGTATGTTAAAGAGCACAGTTTCGAGATGATGATGATGATGATGATGATGTGTGATTGGTATCCTGAAAAACTTAAAGCCGTTATTTTTCTTTGTAAAACTTCAATTGAAATAATTTGTATTATGAATGTCAATCAGCGAGGAACTTTTTTCTTTGAAAAGATAGATGGAGGAGTGAAGGTTATGAAATACCCTAAAACGTGTGAATTAACTTTTGGAAGATACCCCATGATAATACCGCATGTATGTGAAATGCTATCGCTAGTTATATGTAAACATTTGTTTTCTCGCCTGCTGCACCTTGCTCTTTGCTTGGCCTGTCACAGAAATTTGCAAACACAGCATTTTTACTTTCTCTATTACGTATAGTAAGTAGGGGAAGTATTGTATTCCACCCAAAAATTATATACCGAGATTTCACCGGAAATATATGTTTTGAGACCCCCTGAATCCAAAAAAGCATTTTTGGAAACATGTCCGTGTGTGTGTCTGTGAACAGCATAACTCAGAAACGAACAGTCGGATAAACACCAAACTTGGTATTTAGATTCAGTATTTTCCAGAGATGCGACACGAAGGTTTTCAAGAAAATCTCCCCACCCCACATTACCCTTTATATGGAACATTTTTCGAAAATTTTAATTTCCCCAAAAATGGCTCTATCGATTTTGATTAAAATATCATATGTTTAAGATATTTTTATGATAAATGAAATGTATATCTCGAATTTTCTGGGAATGTCTCCAAAAGTATTCTTCATTGTGAACGACTTTTGCATATCTGGTAAACAATAAGAAACTACACAAACATGTAGATCGCGTTAAAATACACAATTTATGTCATATACATTTTGTTGTTGAGTGAACCATTTTTGAGATATTGCTTGTTATTCCCTTAAATTTTCCAAAGCTTATACTTTCTCTCAAATGGAAATTCGTTATTAATTTTTTTGGTCCTGGTAATGCAAAGAGAATGGAATACTCCACATAGCAACCAGCTCTTAAAATATTTGACTATCGCTTAAAGCCTACCATGTTCCCCTTGCATCTACAAGAAAATTAGCAATAAGATTAACATCTCGATATCTCGATTAACATGAAGCTATTGGAGAATAAGCGTTTGTAAAAATAGTTTGTACAAGAGTAGAGAAAGTCATGTGAGTGTAACGCATCAAATTTTTTGCTTGCAATGCTCTCATGTCTTTAGTCCCGCCTCTACAGTTGGATAGTAACAACAGTGGTGTGATTAAGTGATAGAACGATTTTGTGAGAATAAAATAAAACACGGGCTACGCGAAATTATGGTGTGCGCTGCTTAAGCAGCGAATCATAGGCCTAAGGCAGTTAGAGAAGGGAATACATGACCAGGTGAGTTATCCCTCCCCCAAGGGTTTTCTCTAAGTTGCTGAACTATAGTATGCTCGTAGTATATAAATTAATGTAGTCAATGTTGAAATTGTTTACGAAGGCTTGTACTGATTCTACAAGCTTAATACCTCCCTTGTTCTACTTGGCTTGACAGTTCACACATCTACTGGCCGAAAATAGGATATTATATATCTGTATAAAATTCATACTCCAATATAAAGAATAGGTGTGTATAAGATTTTCCAGGAAGCGAATGATTCCAAGCAGACCTGAATTTATACAACGAGAACACTCAGTGAGCTACCGAAAACGATATCCTCTCTCTTTTCTAGTGTTGACTTTCCTCCAGAGATGGCAGAGCAGCGCCTGGAAGTTTGAAGAATGGGAGTAGTGTATGGTTACGTGGCATTTGCAGTTCTTTGTCGTATTATGTTTCAGTATACGAGGCCCATCAATTGATTAGGATAAATATACAGCCAATCTGTGTTTTATTTAAAAGGAACATTTAAAGGTACCATTTAAGAATTTTCCAAATTCCACAATTTCGATTCGACACATTTGAAATTTTAATACAGCGATTACGGTTTAGCATCAAATTTCATGCAGATTTTTACTTTTCTACTACGTATCTATAGTAACTAGAGGAAGTATTGCATTCCACACCAAAATACCACACTTGGTATTTAAGTTCAGTGTCTTTCAAAGAAGCGACACGAGCATTTTCAAAAAAATCCCCCCACCACAGACTACCCCTTACATGGAAATTGTGTTTTTCTCAAAAATGGCTTTAATGATTTCGATTAAAATGTCATATGTTTAAGTTATTTTCATGACAAATGAAATAAATATCTTGAATTTGCTGGGAATGTCCCCAAAAGTACTCTTCATTCTGAATGACTTTTGCATAACTGGTAAACCGTAAAAGATAGACAAAATTTTACTACACAAAAATTGTAGATCTCGTTAGAACACAATTTATGTTCATATACATTTTCTGTCGAGTGAACCATTTCCGAGATATTCCTTGTTATTCGTTTGAATTTTCCAATACTTACACTTTTTCTCAAATGGAAATTCGGTATTCTTTGTATATATTGAACATTCAAAGAGAATGAAATGCTCCACTTAGCAACCGGCTCTTAAAAGATTTGACTATCGCTTAAAGCCTACCATATTCCCCTTGCATCTACAAGAAAATTAGCAATAAGATAGTTCCTGCAAATGTTTATCTCGATTAACATGAAGTAGATGGAGAATAAGCGTTTGTAAAAATAGTTTGTACAAGAGTAGAGAAAGTCATGTGAGTATAACACATCAGAATTTTAAAATTATTACCATAAATATTTTCATTTTATTGTTTGTTTTAATGTTTTGAAAAATTCTTCATAACAATGCAATTATGTTTTTAAAAATTCATATTCTGTAATTAAACTCTTTAATAACATATTAACTAGGAGTAGAAATGGATTTTTAATTATCCTCTTAGTTTGGTAGAAAACAAATGCTAAATACGAGAGTTCAGTGTTTTTGCTTAAAAATTTACACCGCATAAGTACTATTGTTTAATGTCACAACTAAGCATCTTAACAAAAATTCATTTCCAAATTTTGATTCTGTTATTTAAAAGAACGTATACAAATGTTCATTCATTTATACCGGAAAGTACTCGGTGTGGAAGAAATTGAAAATGAAAATATGCCAACAAATGAAATCCCTCGAAAAAAAAATTAAAATTTATAACGCTGAAATAATTTTTCATTTCTTTCCTTACTTTATGTTTTTAAAAAATACTCATACATATACGCGCTCTCCGTGTTTTTCTGCTCCTCTGCAACTAATTTAGTTTTTGAACATTCCTGAGGCCTCTTTTGAATGATTTGCTGACGTCTATAAAATGCTTATAAGGACGGGCACTTTGTGTAACTAGCGAAACCCAAAATGGTATTCATTCCAACATAAGACTTCTAAAAGTGGCCAAAGTAATAAGCACACGTCATTCAGCATAGAGGCATTACAAATCCCAGAGAACAAAAACGCCATCACGAGGGAAAGCGAAGCCAGACAAAACCGCAGATATTGACTAAGAAAGAAGACAACGCATTAGTCATCAGCAAGTTCAATTGTCAACTTTTTTTCCCTTTATCTTCTTTCTTTCACACTCCAGTTTTCTCTCCTAGAATTGGCTCCACAAAAAAACTAAGAACGCTCACCGGAACTGTCTACAAAGAAGAATAATTGAGACATGTGCGGTTCTCCCTCGAAGCGTTAAAATCGCCAGTCACCTACTTTTTGGAATAGTCCTACATGGTTATACTTTATTTTGTGGCATTTATTATTCATTTCTAACAAATTCCACAAATTATATTTTTCGTTACCAAACCGCTCTCTTTGCGACCCGCCGTTCGGTCACGAAGATTACTTCATCATGCGATTTTAAAAAGCGAAACGATGGCAACGCAGAGCGTCAATAAGTGAGGCGCGTAGCTGTTGGCGGAGTACGAAAGTATACTTGGTTGCAATGACCACGGATACGTTTCGTGGTGGTGAGTTTTTCCGCAACAGCCGGTGTTCTCAACATAACGCAGGATTTTTTTTTTCATTTTTTCTCGTCTATTCTAAGCGAAATACGTTGGTAGACATGGCAGCTCTTAGAGCGAGTCCAACCACTGTTATTTATTCGGTTGACATCATTTCAACGCATTTTTAAAGCAGTTTTATTCTTAAGTAATTAGGTAGTAATTAGTATGTGTTATGTGAAGTTTAGGAATCTTATTTGGGAGATTTATAATGAATTCAACAAACGATTTGATGTACTGCAGACTCAGTCGCCTTTTTTACTTTCTCTACTTCATATAGTAAGTAAGGGAAATATTGTATTCCACCCAAAAATTCGATACCGAGATTTCACCGGAAATACATGTTTTAAGACCCCCTGAATCAAAAAAATCATTTTTGGAAACATGTCTGTCTGTCTGTCTGTGTGTCTGTGAGTCTGTCTGTGTGTGTGTCTGTGAACAGCATAACTCAGAAACGAACAGTTGGATAAACACCAAACTTGGTATTTAGGTTCAGTATCTTCCAGAGATGCGACACGAAGATTTTCATGAAAATCCCCCCACCCCAGACTACCCTTTACATGGAACATTTTTCGAAAATTTTAATTTTCCAAAAATGGCTCTAACGATTTTGATTAAAATATCATATGTTTAAGCTATTTTCATGACAAATGAAATGTATATCAGAATTTTCTGGGAATGTCTCCAAAAGTATTCTTCATTGTGAACGACTTTTGCATAACTGGTAAACCATAAGAGATAGACAAACTTTTACTACACCAAAAATGTAGATCGCGTTAAAATACACAATTTATGTCATATACATTTTTTGTTGAGTGAACAATTTTCGAGATATTGCTCGTTATTCCCTTAAATGTTGCAATACGTATACTTTTTCTCAAATTCGTTATTCATTCTTTTTTTGTTCTGGTAATGCAAAGAGAATGGAATACTCCACATAGCAACCAGCTCTTAAAATATTTGACTATAGCTTAAAGCCTACCATATTCCCCTTGCATCTACAAGTAAATTAGCAATAAGATTAACATCTCGATTAACATGAAGCATATGGAGAATAAGCGTTTGTAAAAATAGTTTGTACAAGAGTAGAGAAAGTCATGTGAGTGTAACACATCAGATTTTTGTTCTTTCTTTTTTTGTGTGTGGTAAGATGACAAGCACGAGGTGTAGACCAAAATCAGTGTTGTCTTTTAATCAAAAACCTTCATTAGGAAATTTAAATCTCATTAGCATGAAGAATGTAAATGATTATACGGTAGAAGATATTACCAAAAATTGTACTGTTGGTCATGCTTGCTTATCTGCATTACAAAGCACTCGAGGAACAACAACGGCGTGGCGGATTAATATTACCCCAGCATTCCGAAAATATGAACCTTCTTTAGAACATAAGGGATTATGTGGGATTAGAGTTAGAAAAAACAGTAACAACATTACGTACCGTGAAATCTGATGCGATACATTTACATGACTTTCTCCTACCTCTATCTTTTATTAGTAGGTATACAAACTATTCTTACTCAGCTTATTCTTGTATCTACTGCGTTTTAATGCAAATAAGCCTTCTTAGAAATGGCTTATGCCACAAAAAAACATATTTTAAATAAATTGTGTGTTTTAAAGAGATCTACATCTTTGTGTAGTACGTTTTCGTCTATCGCTTAACGTTTACTAGTTATACAAGATTCCACAAAATCCCTTCCGAATGAAGATGACTTCACAGGATATTTTCAGAAAATTCAAGATATACATTTTATTTGTCATGTAAATTTCTTTAATTTATGGTATTTTAATAAAATCGTTAGAGCGATTTTTAGAAAATAAAAAGTTTCGAAAAATGATACATGTAAAGTATAGTTTGGGAAGGGGGGATTTTCTTGAAAATCATCGTCTCGCATCTTTAGAAGATACTGAACTTAAATACAAAGTTTGATGTTGACCCGGACTATTCGCATTAGTTATGCTGTTCACAGATCGCCACAACATGAACCTTTTTCTAAAAATGCTTTTTTAGATTCAGGGGGCCTCAATACATGTATTTTCGGTGAAATCTCGTACTATGTACGTGGTAGAGAAAGTAAAAATAGACTTCATGCAGATATAACCAGTGGTGAGACTTATTTTAATCGGCGCGAGGTGGCGCTGCGGTGACGTATGCGATTCTCATTCGGGATGTCCCAGGTTTGATACCGGCGACCGCACACTCAGACCCATTGATTTTTCGTGGTTTCCCCGGGTCGGTAGGGAAATCCTGCGGTGGTTTTTTCTCTACCACGATTTCCTTTCCATCGTTTCCCCTTCATTCCATTGCCTTCTCATTCTTTAGGTGTGCTTCTAGGTTTCGTGATGTATGGCGGTACCGAACGATGGCACGGATGCATGCTCAATGGAAAGAGTACTCCCCTTGGACACCAGAGGGCTGCTTGGTTGGTGAATTGTTCATCGACCTCTCTCGGGGCTCTAGCAACGGGACGAGTCTGCGAGCTTGGAAATGTTAGGGACTTCCGCGTGTCTCTGTGGCCTGTAGCCTCCTTTTGTGCCTTCACTTCATCCCTTTCTCCCTGGGAGGCGGTAGCCACAATGAATGGTACGCGAAGTGTCCCCCTCCGTGAATAACCTACACCTATATCTATAATCTTCAGCAGAAACGCGAGGAGAATGAAGTTAATAAAACGGGCATATGGTTTTTGCTGCACTTTTAAATTGTTCAAGATATGATATAATTAATTTAACCAATGAGGACAAATTGTTATAAAAACTATATTTAAAGGTTTTAAGCTTTTCTGAAGCAATCAGAAGAATGCATTAGTATTTAAATAATACGGTAGTAGTTTTATTTCCTTTCAAAATTACCATTTCTGCATCGTCCGTAACATTTGATTAATTAGTGTAACAAAAGTGAAATATTTTTAGACAGCATGGCCTAAAAGCATAACTTCTAACACAGAGCACACGAGCTAAAAGCTTTAGTTTATGGCACTAGTGTGATAATCTTCAGTTTGACAACTTCAAGTCCAATCACATGGTAATTATCCTTTGTATTTGCACATGTTTAGTAACTCGACTTGTTTTGATTAGGTTTTACTTTTCATTATATCTTTTTACACGATTAATTTCTCATGCTGCTCGCATTATCTGTTTACAATACAAATCGTCATAATTCAATTAATAGCAATTCGTTGTAGAGTTAACCTATACGTTATGTTGGCAGCCTTCAGCTTTCTTTGATATAAAACGTCATTCTTTTAGCTTCTATAACCTACATAAAGATTAAATGGCGGAAAGTATGAATTCAGAAGAAACTGAAATGGAAGAACCAGGTGAAATATGAAGTAGTTGATTTGTTACGTTAATATGTTTAACTTGAAGAAGATGTATGCTTACATAATTGTATTTTACGTAATATTTATTTAGTTGCATTTAAGGAGTTCCTGGAACACGCTTTGGGCGTCGGTTTGAATTTGTTGATTACGTAATAGTTACTGTTATTAAGCAATATGCTGCTGCGTATGAGAAGTTGATTTTAAGATGTGTTTTTGTTATTACACTCCAAGTTTTACACTATAATATTTAACTTTGTTATTAACACTGCTTCTATATATTATTTATGTTTGAATTTGCCTCGGCTGCGTCAGGAATGTTTGTAGAGTTATGTGTCTTAGGCAGGGCGCGGTATGACAATGATTGTAGACATCACAGAATTTAAGTTTTTAAATTCACTACCTTTATTAATTCTTGCACATTTTTATAAAGAACTACACTTTTTAAGAACTGTGAGAATATTCAATACTTTCACTTAGCGCGTATACATATTTTACGATTCACACGTAGAGAACACATCTTACATCTATTCACTACCAAGGCTTGCCAGCAACTGAACAACTTTCAACGGTTAAAACTCGTAAGTTTTGGTATTTCAAGGCCCTGATTGGCTAATTCTAGTCCAATAGAATATCTGCATTTTACTTACACTTTTTTCTTTCTATTGATTGACTAATTACTGATAATTAATTATCTTTAAATAGAATATTTATCTACTTATAAAATTGAAAAGTTTATTTTTACAATGAAAATATAATGTTTTATTTAAACTATATAAATTAAAATGTAAATGGACTTAAACCACTTGAATAATAAGTTAGCAACTTATATTTGATCTACACACTTTCTTAATTGGAAAATATTTATTTCAATTTTATCATATTTGCTATAATCATGACTGGTAATATTTCAAACTCTAAAACTCATTATTGCCACAAGGTTACCTCATTATTACCTCATTGTTAGCAACTTAAAACTTATCATTCTCACAGCTCTTGCATTATTAAAGTATATAATGTATTCACATAACATTATATAAAACATGTTTTATAATAAAAATAAGCATATGCAATGACTGTTACATACAATTCAAATAATTATTACATACTTATTGTTTCAAGGCGGGCTGTTATTGAATTTACTTATTGTAAAATACAATTGAAATTATTTAGGTATTAAAATACTGCCTCAAATTACAGAAGCAGCAGAAAGAATAACGCTAGAAATACTTACACAAAAAATCCAGAAAGTAAATATGATATAGCATTTAATCCCTCCATTGGCTGGTGTAAGGTAAAACACGTTGAAAATAATTTCCCTGAAAATGACTGCTAACAAATCAGCAAAACATCAAAACACTTGACATTCGCTTTTTTAACGTTATTTCTCTTGTTTCAAGAACGCGTTCTAAACGTGATCTCTGTTAGTTTCAGGAATCACTATAATATTATTGATATCCTACAAATTCGAGCGCTAGTACCTTCGTTTTGCAAACATTCCTACTTGCAAAATAAAACCCCACTTTTACCGCTTGTATCACAATCTACTATTCTCTCTGAATAAGCTATTAAAGATATCTGCATGAAATTTAAAACACATTACCTATGCTTGTGATAGAGTAGCAATTGACAAACATTTTAAAACATTTAGATAAAAACTGCAAGACAGAAATTTCAGGCTGAATCATTTGAAATCTTAATATAGCAATGAGGGTTTAATATATAATATATAGACGAAACTTCATTTATACTTCTAAATGTTCCAGAGATATTAATTACTTTCTCTACTACGTATAGTAAGTAGGGGAAGTATTGTATTCAACCCAAAAATTCGATACCGAGATTTCACCGGAAATATATGTTTTGAGACCCCCTGAATCCAAAAAAAGCATTTTTGGAAACATGTCCGTGTGCGTATCTGTGTGTGTGTGTGTGTGTGTGTGTGTGTGTGTGTCTGTGTGTCTGTCTGTCTGTGAACAGCATAACTCAGAAACGAACAGTCGGATAAACACCAAACTTGGTATTTAGGTTCAGTATTTTCCAGAGATGCGACACGAAGGTTTTCAAGAAAATTCCCCCACCACAGATTACCCTTTACATGGAACATTTTTCGAAACTTTTAATCTTCTCAAAAACGGCTCTAACGATTTTGATTAAAATATCACATGTTTAAGATTTTTCATGACAAATGAAATGTATATCTCGAATTTTCTGGGAATGTCTCCAAAAGTATTCTTCATTCTGAACGACTTTTGCATAACTGGTAAACCATAAGAGATGTACAAAATTTTACTTCACAAAAAATGTAGATCGCGTTAAAATACACAATTTATGTCATGTACATTTTTTTTGTTGAGTGAACCATTTTCGAGATATTGCTTGTTATTCCCTTAAATTTTCCAATACATACTTTTTCTCAAATTCGTTATTCATTTTTTGGTCCTGGTAATGCAAAGAGTATGGAATACTCCACATAGCAACCAGCTCTTAAGATATATGACTATAGCTTAAATCCTACCAATTACCCTTGTATCTAAAGAAAATTAGCAATAAGATTAACATCTCGATATCTCGATTAACATGAAGCATATGGGGAATAAGCGTTTGTAAAAATAGTTTGTACAAGAGTAGAGAAAGTCATGTGACTGTAACACATCAGATTTTTTTATTGTTTTGAAAAATTGCTTCACACGATGCAATTATTTTTGTAAAAAATTAATATTTTATAGTTAAACTCTTTGGTAATATTGCATAGATGAATATTCAATTATCCTACTAGTTTGTGAGAAAATAAATGTCAAATATGATAATTAAATTTTTTGCTTATAAATTTACAAAATGTGAATATTATTGTTTAATAACATCCCAAGCAAACATTTTAACAAAAATTCATCTCACCATTATGTTTTCCTGTTATTTACAAGGATATATATATAAAATTTCATTGATTTATACCGAAAACTACATCGTGTGGAATAATTTGAAAATGGGAATGTTCCGAGAAATGAAAACCAAAGAAAAGAGAGTTTAAAAATGACAATGCTAAAATAACATTGTTTCTGACTTAATGTTGTTTTAAAGGCATTTAGTGTGTATACAATACATGCCCCACTTTATTTTTTTATTTATTTATTTTATTCTTTTTTTTTTTTTTTGCTCCTCTCCAATTAATTTAGTATTGTAAGCAAAACTTAACATTTTTACCTTGTCTACCACGTACATAGTAGGTAAAAAAGGTATTGCATTCCACCCAAAAATTCCATACAGAGATTGGAGGCCCCCTGAATAAATAAAAAGGTCGGTGTGTTTGTCTATAGGTGCATCTGTGAACAGAATAATTCAAAAACGAAAAGTCGGATAAAACTAAACTTGGTATTCAGGTTCAATACCTTTCAAAGAGGCCAAACAAAAATGTTCAAGCAAAAGCCCCCACCCCAAACTCTCCTTTACATGGAACATTTTGTGAATTTTTTTATTTTCTAAAACATAGCTCCAACGAATTTGATTAAAATAACATATATTAAATATATTTACATAACAAATAAAATGTATATCTTGAATTTTCTGGATTAGCCTGTGAAGCCCTCTTCATTCGGAAGGAATTTTGTATAATCTTGTATATCTGGCAAACGTTAAGCGATAGACAAAAACGTACTATACAAAAATGTAGATCTCTTTAAAACACACAATTTATTTCAAATAACCGTCGCCTCAGTCATTTCCGAGATATCCGTTATTAATGGTTCAAATTGTTCAATACTTTGTCATTCCTTTCAAGTCCTGTCGATTTTCAGTTCTTTCTTGCGATGTCGTGGAAAGAGTACAGAATTAGCATACAGCATATAGCTTCCAGTTCTTACACATTTGACTATCGTTGTTCCTTGTGTATATATAACAAAATGCGTAATATAGCTATTTCTGCAGAGGTTTATCTCTATTAAAATGAAGAAGATAAAAAAAGTAATTTTCGTAAGAATAATTCTTTACCCATTAATAAACAATAGAGGTAGAGAAAGTTATGTGAATGTAACGCCAATTTTTTAATTTCTCTACTACGTATAATAAGCAGGGGAAGTATTGCATTCCATAAAAAAAATCGTTATCGAGATTTCACCGGAAATACATGTTTTGTGGGGCCCTGAATCCAAATAAAACATTTTTTAAACATGTCCGTGTGTGTGTCTGTGTCATTCTGTGAACAGCATAACTCTAAGACGAAAAGTCGGGTAAATATCAAACTTAGTCTTGAGTTTACTATGCGACACGAAGATTTTCAAGAAAATCCCCCCACACTAGACTACCCTTTACAAGGAACTTTTCTCTAAAATTTTGATTTTCTCATAAATGTCCCTATCGATTTTAATTAAAATACCTTATGTTTAAGATATTTTCATGGCAAATGAAATATATATCTTGAATTATCTGGGAATGTCCCCAAAAGTCCAATTCACCATCAATGACTTTCACATAACTGGCAAACCGCAAGAGATAGACAAAAATTTGCTACAAAAAAGACAAAACACAATTTATGTAATTCTCGTTAAAAACACAATTTATGTAATATATATTTTTTCCCGAGATATTCCTTGTTAAATGTTTGAATTTTCCAATACTTATACTTTTTCTCAAATGGGACTTTTTTTTTGTCGTCCTGGACATGTAAAGAGAATGGAATGCCCCACATAGCAACCAGCTCTTAAAACATTTGACTATGCTTAAAACCTACCATATTCCCCTTGCACCTACAAGAAAATTAGCAAATGTTTATCTCGATTAACGTGAAGTAGATGGAGAATAAACGTTTGTAAGAATAGCTTGCACAAGAATAGAGAAAGTCATGTGAGCGCAACACATCAGATTCCTTTTTTTTTCCACAAATGTGTACACTTAACTTTCCCAACTCAACACCTGCACTCATAATGAATGTAGGTTGAGATTAGTTTTTCTCCACACCTACGGTTCTTTCATTTGTCCATTCTTCTTTCCTTTCTCACGCTTAAGCTGAGATTCCCATTTCTCTGTTTGTTTTATCTATTCTAAAATGCATGGATATTACTTTCCGCTGATATGGTTCCCGCAGCTATTGGCCTACTTTGAAGGAAGGCAGGATTCCAACTGGAAAAGCCACTTGACTCCTGTTTCTCAAAGCTAATAGTTCCGCCCCGGTCGGAACTGAAACATGTGCCAGATAACGGCTTAATGGCTGGACCATGTTGCATTGGGTTATCTTCCTCTCCGCAATCTTCTTCCAGGGGTGTCACGCACCGCCTTGGGTGCAATTATTATACTTGGGAGGTCCTGCTCAGAATCCAACAGCAATGCTTTCCCCAAGAACAACTGAACAACTGCCAGTCAACCACAAATATTAACAAAATACATCTCAGACTTTCTCTACCCACTAGGATGTAGGACGGGGAACACCTCGCCACTGCGACCAGCTTCATCTATTGTAGCTACATCCCCCGGGAGGCAGAGATGAGGTGAAGGAACCATAGAAGTTCGCAGATCCGCAGGCGAACGGACCCACAGAGACGCATAGAAGTCCATAATATTTCCAGTTTGACAACCGCACACTGGTAGAAGCGAAGAATCCCAAGACGGAGACGAAGCGACCTTACCGGGCGGGATAACGCACCCTGGCATTCGCGGGGAGAAATATTTCCATGTGCATGCATCCATGACATCTACCCGGCACCGCCAGTAATACACTTGAAACGTGAAAGGAGAAATCGTGGCAGAATACACCATCCCAGCATTTGCCAAAGCGACCAGAGGAAAACCAAGAACCCATGGTCAGATTGGGCGGTCCCCCGGGAATCAAATCCGGGACCTCTCTAATGCGGGCCACAGACGTTACCACCTGAGCCATCCCGCTCGGTCCTCTACCGATTGTTGTTTATTTTTATACCTATTCTACAGTCAATTGTTACAACAGCTTTACTTACTCTACCAAGTACAATGTGTAGGTAAACAAGGTATTGCATTCCACCCAAAAATACAATAACGAAATGTCAACGGAAATACAGGTTTTGAGGCACCCTGATTCCCAAAAGAGCATCTTTAGAAAGTGGTGCGTGTGTGAGAATCTGTGTGCTTAGTTGTGAACAGCATAACTCAATAACGAAATCACAGATAAATACCAAACTTGGTATTTAAGCTCTGTATTCAGCACCTTCCAATGATGCCACGCTAAGGTTTTCAAGAAAACCCCCCACCCAAAACTACCCTTCAGATGGAAAATTTTATCGAATATTTTATTTTCTCTAACGCTTTTGATTTAAAAATTAAAGATATTTACATGACAAATAAAATGTATATCTTGAATTTTCTGGGAATAGCCTTTGAAGTTTTTTTATTCGGAAGAAATTCTATATAATCCTGTATAACCGGTAAAGTTAAGCGATAGACGAAAACGCACTGCACAAAAACGTAGATCTCTTTGAAATACATACTTCACCTCAAATAATTTTTTTGTGATATACATAAGACATTTGGAGATATACTTTATTATTGGTTTGAATTTTGCAATACTTGTTTTAAGTGCTGACACTATTTAGTTGTTTCTCGCGATGTCATGGAAAGACTATGGAATCTCAAGATCAGCATTAGCGACTCGCCTGTAAACATCTGACTACTGCTTCAGTTTCTCTATCCCCCTTGTACTGACAACGAAATGTGTAATGTGTATTTCTGCTAAGGTTTATCTCTATTAAAATGAAGTAGATGCAAACATCAGCTTTCATAAGAATAGTTTGTAGAAGTCATATAAAGGTAAACGATAGAGACTAAAAGGTACCGGCGAACGGTGGGGTTCCCGCAAGCGGGACAGAGCCCCCGATCCTTTGTGCTTTTGGCGTGACTCCTGGGGGAGAGAGGGATGCGAGATGAGACTAGAAGGTCGACCATATCCAGTGACGACGTGCGCAAGCATGAATGGGGTCCCTAACAGTTCCACTTCTATCGCATCCGACGCTGCCCAATCTCACTCACAGCCCCTAACCCCCAAGGGTCCCCCCGAAGAGGCCCAAATCGGAGGCGGGTCCTGCCTGAGCAGTTCCGCCCGATCGAAGAATCCTGCACAAAGCGCCCTCCACCGCCCAGTTCAGAATTCAGCACCTTCCAAAGATGCGACACGAAGGTTTTCAAGAAAATCCCCCACTCGAAACTACCCTTCACATGGAATATGTTTCCAAATGTTTTATTTTCTGAATAATTGCTATAACGATTTTCATTAAAATACCATATATTAAAAATATTTATACGACAAATAAAATTATAATTTGGATTTTCTGGGAATAGCTTGTGAAGTGCTCTTCCTTCGGGAGGAATTTGTATAATCTTGTATAACTGGTAAAAGCGATAGACGAAAATGCACTCCGCAAACAATTTAGATCTCTTTAAAACACACAATTCATTCTAGATAAGCTTCTTCTTTCTTCTTCTTCTTCTTTTTCTTTTTTTGTGGCTTACGCCATTTCTGAGATATCCATTATTAAAGCTTCGAATTGTTCATTTCTTGGTCATTCTCTTAAAGTACTGTCAACATTCAGATGTTTCTCGCGACTGCAAAACTTTATTTGTATTAAAATTTAGTAGATAAAAAAATCTGATGTGATACATTTACATGACATTCTCTACCCTCTATCGTTTATTAGTGGGTTTACAAATTATTCTTACACAAGCTTATTTTCCTATCTATTACATTTTAACCCAAATAAATTTTGTAGAAATAGCTACACTACACATTTTGTTATAAATACAAAGGGGATAGGGATAGTCAAATGTTTAAGAACGCTATACGCTGGCCTTAAAGTTGCTTACTTGCGTGAAACAACTGCATGTTGACAGGACTTGCAGGGAATGACCAAAAATAAACAATTCCAACCTTTAATAATGGATATCTCAGAAACGTTTATGCCACAAAAAACTTATTTAAATAAATTGTGTGTTTTAAAGAAGTCTACATTTTTTGTGTAGTACGTTTTCGTCTGTCGCTTAAAGTTTACCAGTTTATACAAGATTATACAAAATTTCTTCCACTTCACAAGCTATTTCCAGGAAATTCAAGATATAAATTTTATTTGCCATGTAAATATATTTAATATATGGTATTTTAATAAAACTCATTAGAGATATTTTTTAAAAAATCAACATTTTTGAAAACTCTTCCATGAAAAGGGTAGTCTGGGTTGGGAGCTTTTCTTGAAAATCTTCGTGTGGTTTGGAAGGTACTGAACCTAAATACTAAGTTTAGTAATGATTCGACTTTTCGTTTTTGAATTTTTGGTTTCAGGGGTGTCAAAACATGTATTTCCGTGAAATCTCGATATTGAATTTTTGCGTGAAATACAGTACTTCTTCTACTTACTATACGTAGTAGAGAAAGTAAAAATAAATAAGTTTCAGTAAGAATAGCCTGTACACCTACTAATAAACGATAGAGGGTAGAGAGAGTCTCGTGAATGCATTACATCAAATATTTTTATACAATTTTATTAAAAGTTTTGAAATATTAATTATTTCACTAGAATCATAAAAGCTAAAATACGGAATAAACGAGCATTAAAGAGAGAACTCCGTATATAGGTGACCTCTGTGGAATTTTCTGAACTTAAAATTGGTTTATCTCTAGAAGAACAGTTAATTACAAGATGACAGATCAACCAACTAAGCCTTCATTTGATGAAACTCTGAACATTTGTTTTGAAAGCAATGTTGTGTGTGTGCCAACGAGCATAAATCATATAAATGTAACCTATTAAAAGAAAACGTATGAAAAACAAATTACAAGTGAGCTGTACAGCTACCTCATTAGCTTTCATCAAGGACCTCCCACATACAAACATTTTTCACTGGAAAAACCACATTCTTTTGTTCTTTCCTTTACCGCGTTACTCGACTAGTTGCAGCTTACGTGTGTCTGCTCAATGTTGAAGACAAGCGTGTCTAATTTGTACCTTTTATGTCCTTGTGTCTAAATAGGATTTACGAAGGCTGGCTTAGGGTAATTATTATGTGTTAAATAGTTCAAAGAATTTGGATTAAATTTCTTTCTATAGGAGCTACAACAGAGAAAAAATGTGTTGCATTTGGATAACTTTCTCTACTCACTCGTTTACAAATTATACTTACAAAGGCTTATTTTTCTATGTATTTCTTGTTAATCGAAATAAACGCTTAATTAATGCATTTACACAGTCGTTTAGTAGTGATACCGTAATTAATAATGGGGATATATAAATAATTAATAAAGAAATAATAATAAGATAAAGAAATAATCCCAATAAATGATTTCCGCATATTAAATCCATGTATAATGCAATAAGCTTGAACTAAAATGTTTGTCCGGAAAGAAGATAATTAGGAAGTCAGGATAGGAAAGTCATTAACACAGCCGAAGTAGTGAACGCATTAGCTTAAAGATTCTGGGAATTCAGTTTAGTCAGTACGTTTGCAGGATCACGTAGGCAGAATTCTGGAAAAGAGAAAGGCACTTAGATTCCGAGGTTTTAGTCAAAACCGCTGGTAACAAAAGTTAAGAGGCACACTTAGGATTTTAAGCATTGGCTGCGTGTGAATAATGTCACTGGGAAGTAATGAAGTAGGCGGAGCTAAAAGTAATAAAGGTATGTAATTTTAGATTAGAGAATTACTCTCTGACTCTGGTGCGTACTGCTCGTGTGATATTTTAAGCGCTTAGTGACGCGCTTGTGTGAACAAGATTTCGCGGCTGTTGCGACAGGTCTCGCCGATAAGCATTTTAACGACTCACGAAAAGTTACGCTACTGGTTTCTTATACTGCGGAAACAGTTATTTCCAATCGTAACTTCGATACTGTAGAAGTTAGCAGGTATAATGATTCAGTTGTTAATATTTCGAGTGCTACGATCCATAATCAGTTTCATTATTTATCTTCAAACGGTCGGAACTCGCTTCATAGCCCAAGTATTAGATCACATTACATTTTAATGTACTTTAAACTAGCGTTGTCTTTTCACAATACACCCACGTATACCCTGAGACATCAGAGTATCACTAGAGCAGCAACAGAACGAGCTACGAGATCACGGCAGCAGAATCAACAACGAAACACGTAAAGTAAACGGCGTCAAAAGTGATGATCATTTCGTCATCAGTAGCTAATTTTCCGTATTAGTAAGTTAAAGCGATAGTTAGATATTTTAAAAGAGGATCGCTATGTGATGGATTTGAAATTCCATCCATGCTCCTTGCATGACCATGAGAAAGAAAACAAACAAACAAACAAACAAAAACGAATAGAGACTTAGTACTTCAACAGAAAGTCTTAAATATTTAAACCAATAACAAAGCATACCTCTAAAATAAACATAACTGCTTTAACGAGATCTACATTTTTTGTGAAATAAGATTTTGTCTGTTCTTACGAGTTACCAATTATAAACATCTGATGTGTTACATCCACATGACTTTCTCTACCCTCTATCGCTTATTAATGAGTATACAAATTATTCTTACAAAAGTTAATTTTACTATCTATTTCATTTTAATCGAGATACACCTTTCCGGAAAGAGCTCCATTGCACGTTTCATAATAGTTAAAAAGGGAATAACGATAGTCAAATGTTTAAGAACTGGACACTATATGCTGGCCTTAAAATTGCATGCTGTTTCCATGCAATCGCGAGAAACAGTTGAAAAAATCTTGTGTTACACTCACATGACTTTCTCTACTCTTGTACAAACTATTTTTACAAACGCTTATTCTCCATATGCTTCATGTTAATCGAGATATCGAGATGTTAATATTATTGCTAATTTTCTTGTAGATGCAAGGGGAATTGCTAGGCTTTAAGCAATAGTCAAATATTTTAAGAGCTGGTTGCTATGTGCAGTATTCCATTTTCTTTGGATTACCAGGACAAAAAAATTGAATAACGAATTTGAGAAAAAGTATAAGTATTGCAAAATTTAAGGGAATAACAAGCAATATCTCGAAAATGGTTCACCCAACAAAAAAAAATGTATATGACATAAATTGTTTATTTTAACGTGATCTACATTTTTTTGTGTATAAAATTTTGTCTATCTCTTATGGTTTACCAGTTATGCTAAAGTCGTTCACAATGAAGAATACTTTTAGAGACATTCCCAGAAATTTCGAGATATACATTTCATTTGTCATGAAAATATCTTAAACATATGATGATATTTTAATCAAAATCGTTAGAGCCATTTTTGAGAAAATTAAAATTGTCGAAAAATTGTCCATGTAAAGGGTAATGTGTGGTGGGGGGATTTTCTTGGAAACCTTTGTGTCGCATCTCAGGAAGATACTGAACCTAAATACCAAGTTTGGTGTTTATCCGACTGTTCGTTTCTGAGTTATGCTGTTCACAGACACACACACAGACACACACACGAACATCTTTCCAAAAATGTTTTTTTTTGGATTCAGGGGATCTCAAAGCATGTATTTCCGGTGAAATCTCGGTATCGAATTTTTGGGTGGAATACAATACTTCCCCTACTTACTATACGTAGTAGAGAAAGTAAAAATCGACAGGACTTTAAAAGAATGGCCAAGTGTATTGAGAAATTAAAAATATTAATAACGGGTATCTCGGAAATGGCTGATGCCACAAAAAAGTGGTTTGAAATAAATTGTATGTTTTACAGTGATCTACATTTTTGTGTAGTATGTCTTCGTCTATTGCTTAACGTTTACCATTTATACAAAATTCCTTATGAATGAAGAGGACTTCATAGGCTATTCCCAGAAAGTTTAAGATATACATTTTGTTTGTCATGTAAATATCTTTAATATGTGGTACCTTAATAAACATCGTTTGAGCCATTTTTGTAGAAAATCAAAAGTTTTGAAAAATCTTCCATGTAAAGGGTAGTTTGGGGTAGGGGATTTTCTTGAAACTAGACATGCCGCATCTTTGGAAGGTACTGAACCTAAATACCAACATTGGTGTTTATGCGGCTTTTCGTTTTTAATTTATGGGGTTAACAGACACAGACACACACACATACACACACACACACGGACCTTTTTCTAAAAATGCCTTTTTGGATTCAGGGAGCCTCAAAACGTTTATTTTCGGTGAAACCTCGGTATCGAATTTTTTTAGTAGTAGAATGCAATACCTTCTCCACCTACTGGGTGCGTGGTGGAGAAAGTAAAAATACATATACAGAATTTCAGAACAGTTAGTATGAGCAAATATTCCACTACGTTTTTCTCGGTTCTAAGACTTTAGACATTTTTCAGCATTTAAAATGGTGCTTTAAATGTAATTTTGAGACAAATATACAGTGTGGGATAAATATGTTATGCCACTAACCCACTCAAGATTGATAAGCATGTATTTTTTTTGGAAAAACCGAAACTCACAATTTAACAAAAATATTTTTTTTAAAAAAAGCAATTACATATATTTACAAGTATGATTCTCAGCAAACTTATTTCCTAGCTCAATTAGGAACATAAACAGATAAAGCTATTTAGATATTACAAAAATCGTAAACAACATTGTTTAATAAAATAGCTTAACTTTGTGTTTTGAAAAGCATACTCCAAGAACGACTTAATGTAATTGTATCAAACTGTGGAAACCCACTTCTTTAGTTAGATATAAGTTATGGTAAAATATTAAAAAACCTGAGTAGAATACTTGGCTTTTGGAAAATTCTCAGTTAGGGCTTCCTAACATTATTATTATATACCTATTGAAAAGAGATATTTCGCTGTCTTACATAAAACTGTTCCTCTCGGATGGATAAATACCCTTGTGTTTATCTGCATTTAATAAAACAGAAAGAATCTTCATTCAGAAGAAAATTTTCGAAAAATGTTCCACGTAAAGAGTAAGCTGGGTTGAGGGGATTTTCTTGAAAACCTTCGTGTCGCATCTCTGGAAGATACTGAACCTAAATACCAAGTTTGGTGTTTATCCGACTTTTCGTTTCTGAGTTATGCTGTTCACAGACACAGACACACACACACAGACACACACACGGACCTGTTTCAAAAAATGCTTTATATGCATTCAGTGCACCTCAAAACATGAAATCTCGGTATCGAATTTTTGGGTGGAATGCACTACTTCCCCTACTTACTATACGTAGTAGAGAAAGTAAAAACTGTAAAGGCGATAGCTTATTCACTGAATATGTTCTTATTAGTAGTTTTCTGTGTAGAAACGCACGTAAGTAATTTTGTATTGTATGCTAATTCAGAAATTGTTCCTAACATTCTCCAATTGACAGCATTTTTTTATCTTGATAATGCCACAGCTTATTTATCCCCATTTTTAGTCAAAGATAATAATTTCTTTTCTTCCCTTTTTATGTATCTATACTTTGTGCTGAAAACTTTCTTTTAGGGGAATTTCTATCCATATTATGGAACTTAGTCGTATGGTATACCTGTAAACTATGCTCGTGACCGGAGTTTGACTTGTGTAAACACAAACTAACAGTAGGAAGGAAAGAACAAGTATTTTCATGCGCTGTATTATCTCACGTCTTAAATTCTGATTTGTTTCTGCTGCGTTCACAGATTGTGGTCACCGTAGTACTGTGTTTGACTCAGGAGTTTAGCTATGACCTTGTAAGCGAACTTGAGACAGCGCTGTATTGTTCTTCCCTCTCGCTCTTTTGCTTTTCAACCTGTTCCAAAGGTACTTATCCTTTCTTTCCCGGAACAATAAATATTACGCGAAGTAGCAACAGTAATACATTATATTACCGCAGCAAACAAAACAATTATGATCATACAGGATGGAGGATTTTCGATTACCTAGTTTTAAAGAAAGACTAAAGTACTTGTAGTAAAATATATGTATATGTTGCACTTTCACAAGATGTGTACTTTACGTATTATTTGCGGAAAACGATGTCTTTTAAATGCTCTGTTTCCTTTGCAACACATTGCATCAGACGGTCTGCAGAGCTTTGCATGATATGTGCAATGAGCTCCGGAGTAATGTGTGCAATTTCGTCACTGATTCTTGTCTTCATCTCGTCAACGCTCTCCAGTCTGGTTGCTAACACTTTACTCTTTAGGTAGCCCTAGAGGAGGTAATCCGGAGCAGTCAACTCTAGAGACCTGCTAGCCAAGGAATGTCTCCAAAACGGGAAATGATGTGAACTGGGCAGTATTTTCCGATGAATACAGGATCGGCGTTTATTCTGGTTAGCAGTGCGCTACAGACCTGTACTCTTTAAGGCCCTTGTCTCCCTCCTTCAGGTGCTGAACCATTTTAATTTTATATGTGTGGAAGTAAAGGTCATCGTGTAAGATCCTTGTAGACTTCATCGTGTTAATTGCAATCCTTATGAGCGACGCCTTGCTGATCCTTATGGACTTGCTTGGAGAGCAGCACTTAACCGGGCAATGTTTGCAGGTGTTAGTATCGATCTTCTCCACGGATATGGTGGATTGTGAACATTCCAATTGTTATGCCATTGGGTCCATCATTCATGAATTGTCTTGTAGGAACTGCTCCACGGTTGTGTTAATCTCCAAACTCCCTCTGGAACCCCGCTGCACTGCTACAATGAACCTTATTGCAATAAACTGTGAGGCAGTATTTTTAACACTTAAATCATTTCAGTCTAATTATATAATATATAAATTCAATAACAGCCCGCCTTAAAGCAATATGTGTAGGTAACAATATAGAAGGAGTTTATATTACAGTCATTGTATATGTTTATTATTGTATCCATGTGTAATAATGTTATGTGAATGTATTACGTAATATAATAATGTAGGAGCTGTGAGAATAATAGCTTAAAAGTTGCTAACAATGAGGTAACTTTGAGGCAATAATGAGTTTGAGAGTTTAACAATACTACTTCTGATTTTTGGAAGCAATAATATAATTTTAGTGACAGTTTATAAAATAGCCAATCAAAAACCAGAAAAAGCTTTAGTTAAATGAAGGTATTCTATTGGAATAGGATTAGCCAATCAGAAACTGAAAAGGGGAAAATTTTACAAATTTAGAGTTCAGTTGCCTGCAAACAGTGTTCCTAACCGGACGCGAGACACGTCCTCGAGAAATTTAATACGTATTCGTGTGAGACAAAAATAGTTTTACTGAACCTGAAACTGGAGCTTCAACATGGGCCTTAGGTAATCATAAATGCACTAAAAATATAGGCATTTTAATAAAAAATGCTAAGTATTTTAATCAAATGTGCAAGTAATTAAAAAAAACTCTCACAGCTCTCTCTATATCAGTGAAGTGTTATTTAAACCGTGTCAAGCATTAATAAAAGGAGTGAAGTAAAATTATAATCTGTGTAAGCCTACATTCTTCAGTCGCACCACAACCCTGCAAAGAGAAACATGTCTCTAACAATAATACTGACGCACCCGAGGCAAACATAAATATATAATATTTAAAGAAACAGTAAAAATTACAAATTTAATCTTTTTTAAACTAGGGGCGAAGGCTACCGGAAAGCGGGTACTATACGTGCGCTTGCAATGAGCTTCAAGTTCAGCTCCCAACAGTTGAAATATAATACAACTCCTTAAATACAACCTACTTCAAATTGACTTTCCATACGTGAAGCAACTACCTACTTCAAATTGACTTTCCATACGTGGGGCAGAAACTATCCTACTTCAAATTGACGCCCAAAGCGTGGTGCAAATAACGTAAAGATACTATCTACTTCAACTGCTCTATGCCCCGAAAGCTTTGCAGTGATGACAACCTAAAGGTAGATAATGGAAAATGTTCTATTTGTACTTTCAATAAGTACAAACTTGTAAAACCTGCATACATGTAAAACAATATAATTATGACCATACACATGTGAAACTACACTTGTTAACAATACTTTTGAACTGCTGGTGATACACTATTTCCATCGAAGGCAAGAAGCTCCCTAGTGCACTGCACACTTGGAGTTCAAGGACAAAGCCATTCTCCTGAGTCAACCATAGTAAGTAAATGTAATGGCATAGAGTGAGTCACCGCACCAGGCTATTGCAGAAACGTGATTTAGTGTGTCAGCTAAATCAGCTTCATTCGCAACTCAATTAACCTTGAGGCAGTAGCTCCTGTCCGGAATTTGCTCTGGTTCGCAATGCCCGTAGCTCGCGGCTTACCTTTCTGCAGCCTCCGCGTAGACTCTGGATGTTCGAAGTGGGCTGATTCTCAGCATTTCTATTCTCGGCTATTTCTGAAATATGTAAGAGCAGGGACTTTTCCTCGGTAAAGGAAACGTAGATCTCGGGTGTGGTAACGGAGAGAAAATAGAAGTGCTTCAGTTACAAAATACGACACCGCAGTTTTCTTTATTTCGTTACTTCTGGTGGTACACAACACTGATATTGTCGCCACTAAAACACTGTCCACTGCTGTTGAAACACGGCGATGATATGACGCAAAGTTTATATATTTAACAAATCTCTTTACTTGTAGCGATTCTTATGTGTGTAGCGAAACCTGTCTTAATTCACTAACTTTTGGCGCGACATCTCTTAAGTATCCGGCAGCGTCATTCTCTGCCTGTAGTTTCGAAGTAACTCCCCGATCTTTGGTCTTAACAGATCTATTTATAGTCGCGGGCTTCTTGGGCTATTTAATTTCGTATTAGTGCATTTTTAGCGCCACTCAACGCGTCTCACTATTTCATATCGATTTACCTGGATCTCATTGGTCCTATTCCACCCCCTCTTGCTCAATTTTAACATGAAATCGCGGCTTTTCCTAATTTTACCGTTAAGCTTGTTGTCTCACTCACTCCGGTCACGGAGAATTACTGCACAAAAGGACAACGGCTCTACACCCTCGCTGTACGAACAATGCTTTTGCTACCAGAGAGACTTCGTACAACTCACTTGTTGCCTTCGGAGACACTTTTCCTGCATCTAAGATATCTCGTCGTGGACAGTATTTTAACATAGCGCTTAAATTATTTACATTAAACAATTTATTACTCCTCCAATATTAGTAACCTAAATACAAACATATCATTAAATCACGCTTCTTAAGCTATACAGGCAGTAAAAAGAAAAATAGTTGTACATAGCATAATTTAATTTCACTAGAAAGTAATTATTCAAGTTATTCATAATTACATAGCTGGGGTTCGGCCTAGAGTTCTCGTTTCAACCTCTACTCAATCCCCTCATTGTTTTGCATGTTTTCATTTACCTCACAAGAGTCTATGGAATGTTGCAATGATTTCACCCTCAGGAAACGCAGTCAAAGTATATCAAGAACTATAGTCCAGCAACTCTTTGGATACACTTGCGAGGCAATAACTCCTTTCATTTCTTATCTAGCATAAAGTTAAACGCAAAAACTTTTTAATGTAAAACTTACAAATTTAAAAGTATGGAAGGTATATCTCAAAGTATTAGACATACTTTGATATCACCGAGTATCGAGATATCGACGGTATCGAGGTCCCCACACTTGAGAAAATGTTTGTTGCTGCTACGTATGGAAAGTCAGTTTGAAGAAGATGTATTATATTACAACTGTTGGGGAGCCGAACTTGTAGTAGTTGCAACCGCACATATGGTAAACAGTTTCCGGTAGCCTTCGCCCAAATGTACTTTCAGGTGGCCTTTGCCCCAAGTTTAAAAAATATTATCTTTGTAATTAAAATGTTTCTTTAATATTTAATATTTATGTTTGCCTCGGCTGCGTCAGTATTTATTTTAGAGACATGGATATCTTGGCAGGGTTGTGATGCGACAAGAATGTAGGCTTACACAGACTATAATTTTACTTCACTCCTTTTATTAATACTTGATACGATTTAAATAACACTTCACTGATACAGAGCGCTGTGGGATTCTTTTTATTATTAATTACACTTCTTAACACCTAAACTTACTTTTCGTCTCACACGAATACATATTATATTTCTTGAGGACACTTTTGCATCTGGTTAGTAACTCTGTCTGCAGGCAACTGACTTGATTTCAACCGTCTAAACTTGTAAATTTCTGTATTTCAAGTCTCTGATTGGCTAATCCTACTCCAATAGAATACCTTCATTTAGCTAAAGCTTTTTCAGGTTGTTGATTGGCTATTTTATAAACTGTCACTAAAATTACGTTACTGTTACTCCAAGAATCACAAGTAGTACTGTTAAACTTTCTTATTCATTGACTCAAGATTACCTCATTGTTAGCAACTTTTAACTTATTATTCTCACAGCTCCTATATTATTAAAATACGTAATACATTCACATAACATTATTACACATGGATACAATAATATAAGCATATACAATGACTGTTACATACATTTTACAAATTATTACATACACATATTGCTTCAAGGCGGGCTGTTATTAAATTTACATATTATATAATTAGACTGAAATTATTTAAGTGTTAAAATACTGCCTCACCCTAATATTTTATATAAAATGCATAATTTACAAAATCAATCCATATAAAATTAATATTTATCCAATGAATTTAAAAGTTCTTTAAACGATAATGACAAAAAAGTAAAACTTTTCAAAAATCGTTCCTTCCTAAAGGAAAGGTGACCCATCCAATTCGATTTAAAGTTTTTCTCAACTCATTGAGAACATATAATAAATTTTGCAGAAAATGTGGAAAATATCATAAAAAAATCTCAAATGTGCAACCACACCCTCAGCTCAGAGTTATTTAAGTCACATCACTACCTCATTTTCACTCCAGTAACAAAAGTATTTATAAAACGTCCTTAGAGAATCAGACTTCATAAGAAGTCGAAAAGTCTAAATTATGGTTGACCATTTAGTCCCATTTTCACCAAAGAGTTCAATATTTGAAAGGGCAGTGAACACAAGTCTGAAGAATACTTTTGCCATCCCTGCTGTAGGTACACTCACGGTTGGGCTGACTCTTAAACCGGAGGGACGCAGTGTAATGGACTGGCTGCTGCAGGAAGATACGTTCCACTTAGGCGCGCCTCCAGACTCCCTCTTGAAGATGGCGTTATCGCCAAGACGGTTGTTTTGACCAGAAAAAGAGCTCTAATGCCAGTCCTCCACCTCTCACACAGTACCACTTAGTGGTTATCTCTGGAAGATTCTTCAAACTACAGATATGTCTGGGAAGAAACACATCCGCCCTGTATCACCACGTAAGCAAGACTCGAACAAAGGAAATGTCTGCTTTGTCGAAACTATCGCATATTTGTGTTCCTCATAAAACATATTATATTGCTGAACCAGAGACGTAGCTAGGGAGGGGTTTTGGGGTTTAAACCCTCCTTGATAAAATAAATGTTAAAATCTGATGTTTTGCACTCACACGACTTTCTTTACTCTTGTACAAACTATTTTTATAAACGCTTATTCTCCATCTACTGCAGGTTAATCGAGAAAAATATATGCAGAAACTACCTTATTTTTATTTAACAAGGAATATCTCGGAAATGGTTCACTCAACAACAAAAAAATGTATATGACGAATTGTATGTTTTAACGAGATCTAGATTATTTATGTTGTACAATTCTGTCTATCTCTTACGGTTTACCATTTATGCAAAACTCATTCAGAATGAAGAGGAGTTTTGGGGACATTCCAATAAAATTCAACATATACATTTCATTTGCCATGGAAATATCTTAAACATGTTGTATTTTAATCAAAATCGTTAGAGCCATTTTTCAGAACACCAAAATTTTCGAAAAATGTTCCATTTAATGGGTAGTTTGGGGTAGGGGATTTTATTGAAAATCTTCGTGTCACATCTTTTGAAGATACTGAACCTAAATACTAAGTTTGGTGTTTATCCGACTTTTAGTTTTTGAGTTATGCCGTTCACACACACGTACGTATATGGTTACGAAGAAATGTGTTACATTCATATTATTTTCTCTATTAATCTTCCACGAACAATTCTTACAAAATTGGAAAGATAGAATCAGACTGAAAAATTCAGTGTATAGCGGGGATTTGAAAATTATGGAGTCCATAATTTACGACATTGTAAGTAGCCATTAGGACATGTCACCTTATGAATTTGAGATCTCCTTGTGGTTTACGGAGAAAAACTCTGACGTGTTGCACTCATGTGACTTTCTCTACTCTTGTACAAACTATTTTTACAAACACCTATTCTCCACCTACTTCGTGTTAATCGAGATAAACATTTGCAGAAACTTATTGCTAATTTTCTTGTAGGTGCAGGAGGAATATGGTAGGCTTTGAGCGATAGTCAAATGTTTTAAGAGCTGGTTGCTATGTGGAGCACTCCATTTTCTTTGCATGTCCAGGACATAAAAAAAGGAATAAAATTTCCCATTTGAGAAAAAGTATAAGTTTTAGAAATTTCAAACAAATAATCAGGAATATCTCGAAAATGGTTGGCTTGACAAAAAAAATGTATGTGACATAAATTGTGTATTTTAACGCGATCTACATTTTTTGTGTAGTAAAATTTTGTCTATCTCTTACGGTTTACCAGTTATGCAAAAGTCATTCAGAATGAAGAGGACTTTCGGCGACATTCCCAGAAAACTCAAGATATGCATTTCATTTGCCATGAAAATATTTTAAACCTGCAATATTTTAATCAAAATCCTTAGAGCCATTTTTGAGAAAATCAAAATTTTGAAAGATGTTCCATGTAAACGGTAGTCTGGGGAGGGGGAGTTTCTTGAAAATCTTCGTGTCGCATCCTTGGAAGATAATAAGCTTAAATGCCAAGTTTGGTATTTATCAGACTTTTTGTTTTTGGGTTATGCTGTTCACAGACATTCACACACACAGACATGTTTCTAAAAATGCTTTATTTGGATTCAAGGCACCTCAAAACATGTATTTCCAGTGAAATCTCTGTATCGAATTTTTGGGTAGGATGCAATACTTCCTCTGCTTTTTGTAGGTAAGCGGCAGAGAAAATAATAAACGTTAGGTAGAGGTATAGGAAGGAATAGGCCATTCAACGGAGGGGGACATCTCGCGATCCGCGACCTATACAAAACTATTGCGGCTATCACCCCCAAGAGGAAAGGACGAGGTGAAGGAACCATAGGAGGCTACAGGCCGTAGGCAGACAGGCCATAGAGACGCACAAACGTCCCTAACATTTCCAAGCTCCTTCCTCTGCAGGAACCGCCAAGAGAGAGCCACGAACCACCCATCAATCAAGCAGCCCTTTGGTGTCTGGCACCGCCAAACACCACAAACCTAGAAGCACACCTGAAAGGTGAGAAGAAACGAATGAAAGGAAAATTATGGTAAGGAAATCGAAATAGATGAGAAGGCACCCCAGCCTTCGCCTGCCGACCCCGGGGGGAAACCACCAAAAAAACCATGGGTCCGAGTGGGTGACAACCGGAGATCGAACCAGGGACATCCTTATGCGAATGGCACATTCACATTAACACGGCGCCACCTTGTCGGTAAACGTTCTTAAGAATGGCTCGTAGAGGCTATTTTAAAAAGGTTCTGTGTTACATTCACATGACTTTCTCTACGCACTCTTAAACAAACTATTGTTACAAAAGCTTATTTTCCTCTATCGACTTCATATTAATCGAGATAAACATTTGCAGAAACGATTTTGTTACATACTTTCAAGCAGGAACAGGGAATTGGGGGAATACAGTAGGTTAAAAGCACTAGTTAAACCTTTTAAGAGCCCTCGCTATGTGATGGCTTGAAATGCCACGCTGTTTACATGAGCACGAGTAAAAACGAATAGCGACTTACCACTTGGAAAAAAGTATAAGGTCTTTCAACAAGAGTGTCCTATCTTTGAACGTAAATAAAACACGTTCTATAAATGATAGAGGTGTATTTATTTTTTTATTTTCGGACATAAAATCATTACGTGTGGAAGAAAACATCAGTTAAGTGACCGCCGCGACTTCGTTGGGTTGCGCGTATACGGTTGACCCAATTTTCAATGACAGAAGAAGTAAATTAGGTCCAACTTCACGAATAACACGCGTGATTTTATTCTTAAGATCATTTACTGTAAGTGGCTCGTTGATAACTCCAGATTTCACATAACCCCACAAGAAGTAATCCAACGGCGTTAAATCACATGACCTCGAGGGCCAGTTAACATCACCAGCACGGGAAATGATGAAACCTCTGAACTTCTCCTTCAAAAGATCGATTGTTTCGAGAGCAGTATGACATGTGGCACTATCTTGCTGCAACCAGATGTTTCTGAGATTTATACCATCCAATTGAGGCCAAAAATAGTCCCGTATAAGAGCCCGGTATCTTTCTCCATTGACAGTTAGAGCTTCTCCATCTTCATCTTGGAAAAAATATGGACCAAAATCCACAGCACACAGTAACCTTTTGGGGATGAAGTAGTCGTTCTTGAATCTGCATTGGATTGTGATTGCTCCAATAGCGGCAATTTTGTTTATTAACACAACCATCTATCCAAAAGTGGGCTTCGTCGCTGAAGATGATTTTTCGACAAAAATCCGGGTCAGCTTCCAATTGCTCCATAGCCCAGTCAGCGTATACACGGCGCAACCTATGGTCATTGGGCTTTAGTTCTTAAGTTAACACGATTTTGTAAGCGTGAAACTTCAAGTCCAGATGCAGAATTCGCCAAGCTAAGGTCGGCGAAAGCCCCAATTCTTGCGCTCGACGAGCAATTGATTTGTTTCCGTTCTTGCGTACACTCTCACGAACGGCGGCTATGGTTTCGTTGGAGCACTGACGCCGATTACGTACAGGCGTTCTTTGATCGCTGACAGAACCACTTCCTTCAAATTTATCGACCAAACGCCGAATCGTTCTCTCGCAGAGACGATTATCACACCGTAAACTTCACGGAATACACGGAAGGTTTGGCGAACAGATGATCCATTTTGATAATAAATTTTCACAATTTCTACGCGTTGCTGAATGCTGTAACGTTCAATGGCTATTTGCCAATAACAACTGTAACCACATGAAAAAAAATGACTGCTGTAACTCATAACAACGGCAGCTATCACATGTTAAAGATAGAACGCTCTTGTTGAAAGACCCTTTATAAGTATTTGAAAATGCAAACCAATAACAGTATTTCAGAAATGGTTAACACCACAAACATTTTTATTTGACATACATAGATTGTCTGCTTTAGATTTTGTGGTAGTAAGATTTTGTCTTTCTGTTACGGTTTACCAATTATACAAAAGTGATTTAGAATTAAGAGAACTTCACAGGCTATTCTCAGAAATTCAAGATGTTTATTTTAGTTGTCGTGCAATTACACGTGGTATTTTAATCAAAATCGTTAAGGCTATTTTTGAGAAAATTAAAAATAACGAAAATGTTTCTATGTGTAACGTACTTTGGGTGGGATAATTTTCTTGAAAATCTTCGTGTCGCTTTCCTGGAAGACGCTGAACTTAAATACCAAGTGTTTCGTTTTTACTTTCTCTACCACGCACATAAGTTAGTAGAGGAGATATTGTGTTCCGCTCAAAAATTCGATACCGGAAATATATCTTTTGAGACCCCCTGATTCCAAATAAACCATTTTTAGAAAAAGGTCCGCGTGCGTCTGTGTCTGTGAACAGCATAACTCAAAAACGAAAAGTAGGATAAATACCAAACTTGGTGTTTTAGTTCAGTACCTTCCAAAGTTACGACACGAAGTTCTTCAAGGAAATCCTCCCACCCCAACTACCCTTTACATGGAACAATTTTGGAAAATTTTGATTTTCCAAAATATGTCTAATGAGTTTGATTAAAATACAATACATTAAATATTATTTACATTACAAATAAAATGTATGTCTTGAATTTTCTGGGAATAGCCTGTGAGACCCTCATTTGGAAGGAGTTATGTATCATCTTGTATACCTGGTAAACGTTAAGCGATAGACGAAAACGTACTACACAAAAAAATGTAGATCTCTTTAAAAAACGCATTTATGTCAAATAAGTTTTTTTGGGCATAAGCCATTTCCGACATATCCTTGGTTCGATTTTTTTTTAGCGTTTAACTACATTGGTCTTATCGGCCGCCTGGAATATTGGCAATGGTGTTATCTCGTATTCTCTTGTCGTTGGGTTTCTTGTACTTTTGGTTTTTTAATCATTGGATCATGTACACATTCACACTCTCATTCATACTTCCAGACTCTGGGGAGGATGGGGATTAATCTTGCCTGGAGAAAAATTCCCACCCCAGGCGGGAATTGAACCCGGGACCCCTCGCACAGCAGGCAGCTGTTCTACCGTCTGAGCAACCGGGGCCAGCTGTTTCGAATTGTTCAATACTTAGTCATTCTTTTAAACTCTTTCGATATTGAGTTGTTTCTTGGGATTGCATGGAAACAGTATGGAAATTTAAGGCCAGGATATAGGTTGAGGCCTTAAAGATTTGACCATCGTTGTTCCTTCGTATTTATAACGATGTGTAATATAGTTATTTCTGCAAAAGTTTATTTGGATTAAAATGTAGTAGATAGAAAAATATGCTTTAGTAAGAGTAGTTTTTGTACCCACGAATAAATGATAAGAGGGTGGAAAAGTCATGTGACTGTATCGCATCAGATTTTTGTGTTACGCTGTCCACAGGCACAGACACACACAAACGGATCGTTTTCTAAAAGACTATTCCAGGAGTTTCAAAAAGGGCATTTCTACAAAATCTCGGTATCGAATTTTTGGTTGAAATACAATACATCCTGCATTTACTAAGGTAGGAGTAAAACCCTGACCACACTGGTTAACAAAACTTGTCAAGTGCAATATGTTAACAGTTTGCATGTTGGCCAAATTTCGATGGCAGAATTGACTTAACATGTTAACCGAAAGAGTTGTGCTTGACACTTTTAACATGTTTTCCGCTTTTAATGGAAAACTTGTTAAGTCAATTTGCTCTCTGTGTATGTGATTGGGTGAACTTCAGAAGTTTCCAGACTGTAACCATGGCAACGGCGTACCTGATTCCTTCACGCTATTTGTTTTCTAAAAGACGATTCCGGAAGTTTCAAAAAGGGCATTTCCACTGAAATCTCGGTATCGAATTTTTGGTTGAAATACAATACATCCTGCATTTACTAAGGTAGGAGTAACGCCCTGTCCACACTGGTTAACATTTAACAAAGCTTGTCAAGTGCAATATGTTAACAGTTTGCATGTTGGCCAAATTTCGATGGCAGAATTGACTTAACATGTTAACCAAAAGAGTTGTGCTTGACACTTTTAAAATTTTTCCGCTTATAATGGAAAACTTGTTAAGTCAATTTGCTCTCTGTGTATGTGATTGGGTGAACTTCAGAAGTTTCCAGACTGTAACCATGGCAACGGTGTACTTCTGATTCCTTCACGCTATTGTGTTCGGTAGTTCCGTGTTGACTCGTTCTGTACTCGTATTCTTGATTAGGTTTGCTTCATGTGAAGTTATGAAATGGACGAAAGAAAAGACACTTTCATTAATAAAATCTTTGTTGAGGCTATCATTATGGAACATTGTAATATATGTAATAAAAAGGATGGACAATTATACCAAACTATGTGCAATTTATTGTTGTTCCAGGGGCAATATCAGAAAAGAAAAATAGCTTCACTTTATTAGAGAATCCCCCCCCCCAAAAAAGGCTCAAGTCTGACAGATGGAATGGCTGCTCTCAAATGTGTTCATTTTTGTGAATTATAGGTTAGAAACCTTGCTCAAAGCTAAGTTGAAGTCACTTTGACTGTTCTCAAGAAATTGAAGTCAAACCTGCTCCAAATTTTAAACTTATTAAAAATATTTTCACTCCTGTGCTGGTTAACAAGATAGAGCCTCATCGCCTTGTACTTTTTACTTTCTCTATTACGTATAGTAAGTAGGGGAAGTATTGTATTCCACCCAAAAATTCGATACCGAGATTTCACCGGAAATACATGTTTTGAGACCCTCTGAATCAAAAAAAGCAATTTTGGAAACATGTCCGTGTGTGTCTGTGAACAGCATAATTCAGAAAAGAACAGTCGGATAAATACCAAGCTTGGTATTTAGGTTCAGTATCTTCCAGAGAAGCGACACGAAGGTTTTCCAGAAAATCCCCCACCCCAGATTACCCTTTACATAGAACATTTTTCGAAAATTTTAATTTTCTCAAAAATGGCTCTAACGAGTTTTATTAAAATATCATATGTTTAAGATATTTTCATGACAAATGAAATGTATATCTTGAACATTTTGGGAATGTCTCCAAAAGTATTCTTCATTGTGAACGACTTTTGCATAACTGGTCAACCATAAGAGATAGACAAAATTTTACTAAACAAAAAATTTAGATCGTATTAAAATATACAATTTATTTCATATACATTTTTTTGTTGAGTGAAACATTTTCGAGATATTGCTTGTTATTCTCTTAAATTTTTCAATACTTACATTCTCAAATGGGAATTCGTTATTCTTTTTTTTTTGTCTTGGTTATGCAAAGAGTATTAATCTGTGGCAATGAAAATGGTGCTGCACCTAGCAACCAGCTATTAAGATATATGACGATGCTTAAAGGCTACTGTATTTCTATATTGCCCTTGCAAACACAAAACAAGGGGAACATAGTAGGCCTTAAGCGATATTCAAATATTTTTAGAACCGGTCGCTATGTGTAAATGTAATTCTCTTTGCATATCAAAAGATCGTTTCTGCAAATGTTTATCTCGATTAAATAGAATAAGAGTTTGTACAAGAGTAGAGAAAGTCATGTGAGTGTAAAACATCAGATTTTGTTTTTATTACATATCAAGCACAGATAAAAATAGCAATGGCCAAATCCTCATCATTGGAGTCCATTTTGCTTTTAGTTGAGAGGTTTTGTTGTCCCAACAAGTCAACTGGTGTAGATGGAATGTTAAAGGTTAACACTTATAACATGTTGAATGTTAACTGTTGATATGTTGAACAGTGTGGACTCACCTTAAGTAAATAAGAAACAGAGCATCTACTTGTTCCACTCTTGCCTTTGCATACCTGCAGCTATAACAGTCGAGGGAGAATCAGGTTTATGGTTGCCTCAGGAGGTAAGAATTCCAGGGCCGGCGAAAACAACGAAACCGAATTTGGGAGACTGCTTGGATCCTCTGCCTCCCCCTCTTTATCTTGCCTCTTCTTTTTGTTTCGTGCTGCTCGGACAAGCAAGAGAGACCTCCACCTTGATTGTTTTAAAAAGGCCATCCATTTTCCGACAAGGTGGACCGGGCGGGCAGCTAGGGTTACCATACCTGGCTCTCTAATGGAGTATCCAGTTCCCCTCAACAGCTTCACCATTACCCACAAAAACGTCGGGAGCATATGCAACCTACATGCAGCTGACTCCAAGTCACATACCGAGTTAAGAAAGTAAACCGAACACCATAAAAGGAAATCTCATATGCTAAAATCTCGTTTATTAATGATACACACACTATTTTTACATTCTCTAATACGTATAGTAAGCAGGGCAAGTATTGCATTCCACCCAAAAATTCGATACCAAGATTTCACCGAAAATACATGTTTTGAGACCTCCTGAATCCAAAAAAAGCATTTTTGTAAACATGTCCGTGTGTGTGTCTGTGTGTCTGTGAACAGCTTAACTCAGAAACGAACATTCGGACAAACACCAAACTTGGTATTTAGGTTCAGTATCTTCCAGAGATGCGACACGAAGGTTTTCAAGAAAATTCCCCCACCACAGATTACCCTTTACATGGAACATTTTTCGAAAATTTTAATTTTCTCAAAAATGGCTCTAACGATTTTGATTAAAATATCATATATTTAAGATACTTTCATGGCAAATAAAATGTATATCTCGAATTTTCTGGAAATGTCTCCAAAACTATTCTTCATTGTGAACGACTTTTGCATAACTGGTAAACCATAAGAGATACGCAAAATTTTACTACACAAAAAATGTAAATCGCGTTAAAATACACAATTTATGTCATATACATTTTTTTTGTTGAGTGAACCATTTTCAAGCTTGTTATTCCCTTACATTTTCCAATACTTATACTTTTCTCAAATGGGAATTCGTTATTCATTATTTTTTTCCCTGGTAATGCAAAGAGAATGGAATAATGGAATACTCCACATAGCAACCAGCTCTTAAAATATTTGACTATAGCTTAAAGCTTACCAATTCCCCTTGAAAATTAGCAATAAGATTAACATCTCGATATCTCGATTAACATGAAGCATATGGAGAATAAGCGTTTGTAAAAATAGTTTGTACAAGAGTAGATAAAACCATGTGAGTGTAACACATAAGATTTTTAAGATAACCTACAGCGCTCTATTTATAAAATGCACCAACTGAGAAACAAATATAATTTAAAGATTTCCTTAAAAAAGACCAAAGTAATGGCTCACCAAGGAAAATACCCAGTGAGAACAAAGATATTCATTGGAAATAGTACCCTGGATTAAGTCATGAATTTGAATTACTTGGGTTGTGACATAAGTTTCGATGTGGATAGGGACATAGATATTAAGATAAATAAATTTCAACAAATATGTGGAACAATAACAAGAACTCTACAAAATAAAACAAGGAAAGAAACAAAGCTGAAGTTCTACAAGACTATGGCAGTCCCGGTGATCATGTACGGCAGCGAATCTTGGATAATAAAAGAAAAAGACAAAAGTAAAATTCAATCGGCGGAAATGAGATTTTTACGGAGAACTAAAGGATGCACTAGATTAGACTTATAAATGAAATAATTAGAGAAGAACTAATATTTGTAATTATAAGATAAAATTTAAGAAAATAAGCATTGTAGGAAAGAGCACATGAACCGCATGAGTGAAGAAAGAATAACCAGTACTAATTACTAATAAATATAAACTGCCAGCTAAAAGAGACATCCGACGGCCAAGAAAGAGATGAGAATTAAAAAGAATGCGAAGACGAAACAGGTGTAATACCTAATCCCTGAAGTGAAGAAGAAGAAGAAGAGACTATTTTTACGAAAGCTTATATGTGGAAAATGTTCGATGCAGTAAATACACAAAAATATCACGTAAAATAATAATAATTTCGTTTTATAAGAATCCTTGAAGACCTTGTAGTACTGCTTTCTGTCACATATGCTGAAATCCTTCCTCGTACCACGTATTAAAACAAAGAATACCACTTCGTTGGCTATAAACAAATTTGTAGTCCATATTTTGCACTCATAACGTCAACTATAAACAAAAACTGCCACAAAAGATCTGATATTTTGCACTCGCATGACTATCTACCCTTTCTTATACTAGTTTTATTAAAAAAAAAAACTTATTGTTCTATCAAATTACATATACATTTTCAATTCACATTTCCACATTTTATTCTAGGATACAATAGGTAAAGCGATAGTCATATTTTTAAACAGTGTGTCGCTGTATAATGGATTTAAAATTCCATACTCCTTGCATGACCACGAGAAAAAAATTCTGATGTGTTACATTCACATGGCTTTCTCTACCTCTATCGCTATTAGTGAGTATATAAACTATTCTTACTTCAGCTTTTTACTTTCTCTACCACGTAGGGGAAGTATTGCATTCCAGCTACAAATTGGTGTCGAGATTTCACCGGAAATATATGTTTTGAGGCCCCCTGAACTCAAAATCAGTGTATGTCTGAACAGCATAACTCAAAAAGGAAAATTCAGATATACACTAAACTTGGTATTTATCCTTAAAAACGCCGCACACTCGTAAAAGGGCCTAGGCTCCTGTACATTTTACAGGTAAACCCTAAAAAACTGCAAGTACGGAAATATATATTTCTAGCCCATCGTTCTCTTTTTCTTTCTTCCTATCCTCCTCCTTTACCTCACGCTTCTCCAAAATTTCCCTTTCTGTGTAACATAGATGTCATGTGATGTTTTGAAAATCCACTCTAATATTATAGTGTTTTTGTGTGTACGAACACACGTATTTATGTAAACAACTCAAAACCGAAAAGTGAAATAAATACCAAATATTCGGGAAGGTTGCCATAAATTTTAAGATGAATGTCTCGAATTTTTGTGGATAGCCTGTGAAGCCCTTTCTGTAACATTTTGCTACACCATAAGAGACAGATGCGCTGGAAACATGTAGACTTATTTGAGACATACGGTATATAGAGGAGGTGTTGTATTTCACCCAAAAATTCCATATAGAGATTTCTCTGGAAAAACGTTCGTGTCTGCAAAGTGCGGAACTGAAAACGAAAAGTCAGAAAATACCAAACTTAAGCATCTAATTTTAAATAAAAACCCCTATCTCAAATTTTCTTATTATTTCCTAAAAAATGGCTCTAACGATTGTAATTAAAATAGCAATTATATTTACATATTTGCATGACAGATAAAATGTACACATATATCATGAAATGTTTTTTCTAAATATGTTGTGAACTCCCTTCATTTTGGTTGAGTGTTGTACATATACTTGTGTATACTACTGGTAAAATAGAGGGAGCTATGTTGAGAATGGAGCAGGAAATAAAAAATCTGATGTGTTACAATCACAAGACTTTCTCTACTCTTGTACAAACTATTTTTACAAACGCTTATTCTCCTTGTGCTCCATGTTAATCGAGATGTTAATCTTACTGCTAATTTTCTTGTAGGTGCAAGGGGAATATGGTAGGCTTTAAGCAATAGTCAAATATTTTAAGAGCTGGTTGCTATGTGGCGCATTCCATTCTCTTTGTATGTCCAGGACATAAAAAATGAATAACGAATTCCCATTTGAGAAGAACTATTGGAAAATTTAAAGGAATAACAATCAATATCTCGAAAATGGTTCACTCAACAGAAAAATATATATGACATAAATTGTGTATTTTAACGCGATCTACATTTTTTGTGTCGTAAAATTTTGTCTATCTCTTATGGTTCCAGTTATGCAAAAGTCATTCACAATGAAGAATACTTTTGCAGACATTCCAAGAAAATTCGACATATACATTTCATTTGTCCTGAAAATATCTTAAACATATGATATTTTAAACAAAATCGTTAGAGCCATTTTTGAGAAAATTAAAATTTTCGAAAAATGTTCCATGTAAAGGGTAATCTGAAGTGGGGTGATTTTCATGAAAGTCTTTGTGTCGCATCTCTGGAAGATACTGAACCTAAATACCAAGTTTGGTGTTTGTCCGAATGTTCGTTTCTGAGTTATGCTGTTCACAGACACACACAGACACACACACGGACATGTTTCCAAAAATGCTTTTTTTTTTGATTCAGGGAGTCTCAAAACATATATTTCCGGTGAAATATTGGTATCGAATTTTTGGGTGGAATGCAATACTTCCCCTACTTACTATACGTAGTAGAGAAAGCAAAACTGCAGGATTGAAAATGAAGGAGAATAATACTTTTCCACAAATTGGAAAAAAATGGTATGATCACGAATGTTACGAGACAAAGAAGAAAGTGGAAAGAGAACTGAAGAAATGGGGACAGACAGGAGAACAAAAAGACAAAGAAAAGTTTTTAATACAAAGACGGGGCTAAAAATGTCTAATAGAGGCGAAAAGAAAAAGGGGGAAATGAAGTCTAAAATGAATGAAGCAGCAAAAAATCAGGACGAAGACATATGGAAAATGGTTAAATAGATATATTAGAACAAAAGTAACGGGAAGAACATACAGGCGGAAGCATGGTGCAATTATTTAAAGGTTTATATGGGGTGCAAAATTAGTCAAAGTTCAAGAGAGTTTAAAAGAACAAATACAGTACATTTAGGATTTAGACAAAGAAATTAAGACAAATGAAGTAAAATCACAAATATTAAAGTTAAAAAATAACAAGAAATCGATGGGTTACCAGTTGAATTCTGAAAAGCGAAAATAATAATAGGCTGAGGTTAATAGTGAAATTGTTTAACTCAATACGTGAAAGGGGTAGAGTCCCAGAGAACTGGAAAAGGGAAATTGTAGTATCAATATATAAAGGCAAGGCAGACATAGAGGATCCTGTAAATTACAGAGGGGGATTAACCTCCTAGCAGTGATAGATAAAGTATACATAGGGATACTAGCTGACAGAGTGCAGAGATGACCGAGAAAGAGGGGAAGCTATCAGAATTCCAATCAGGATTTAGAAAAGGAAGGAGAACAACAGATAACATATTAATTATAAAGACAATGGTGGATAAATACTTAAGTATAAAAAGGGCAGGTATACATGATTTTCATTGACTTAGGAAAAGCATTAGACACTATTAACACGGATGCACTGTGGTTAAAACTAATTAAAAAATCTGATGTGTTACACTCACATGACTTTCTCTACCCTTGTACAAACTATTTTTACAAACGCTTATTCTCCATATGCTTTATGTTAATCGAGATATCGAGATGTCAATCTTATTGGTAATTTTCTTGTAGAAGCAAGGGGAATATGGTAGCTTTTAAGCGATAGTCAAATACTTTAACGCTGGTTGCTATGTGGCGCATTCCATTCTCTTTGCAAGTCCAGGACATAAAAAAAATGAATAACGAATTTGAGAAAAAGTATAAGTATTGGAAAATTTAAGGAAATAACAAGCAATATCTCGAAAACGGTTCACTCAACAAAAGAAATGTATATGACATAAGTTGTGTATTTTAACGCGATCTACATTTTTTGTGTAGTAACATTTTGTCTATCTCTTATGGTTTACCAGTTATGCAAAAGTCGTTCACAATGAAGAATACTTTTGGAGACATTCCCAGAAAATTCGAGATATACATTTCATTTCTCATGACATTATCTTAAACATATGATATTTTAATCAAAATCGTTAGAGCCATTTTTGAGAAAATTAAAATTTTCGAAAAATGTTCCATGTAAAGGGTAGTCTGGGGTGGGGGGATTTTCTTGAAAACCTTCGTGTCGCATCTCTGGAAGATACTGAACCTAAATACCAAGTTTGGTGTTTATCCGACTGTTCGTTTTTGAGTTATGCTGTTCACAGACACACATACACACAGACACACAGACACACACACACACACACACACACACAGACACACACACGGACATGTTTCCAAAAATGCTTTTTTTGGATTCAGGAGGTCTCAAAAAATGTATTTCCGGCGAAATCTCGGTATCGAATTTTTGGGTGGAATGCAATACTTCCCCTACTTACTATACGTAGTAGAGAAAGTAAAAAGGAGTGAGCGAAGCATTTATATGCAAATAATGAGTGGTGTGTAAAAATAGCCAAGGGAAGAATTACTGAAGAGAACGCGAATAATTTAGGGCTTAGAGAAGGGTAAAACTTAGTCCAGTGCTATTTAACATATTTATAGATGATATTATAGAAGAGATAAAAAATTGAATAAGACATTCACCAGTTATTAATAATAAGGAAATACCAGGATTATTATTTGCAGATGATCTAGTGGCAGGTTTCATCTCAGTTGTGGGGCTAAGTAAAGCTATTGAGGCAATTGGCAAATACTCTAAAGATTGGGGATTGAGAATAAACAAAACGAAATCGAAAATCATGATCTTTAAGAAAGGATATAAACTTAAGAAAGATCGATAAGTGGTATTGGGAAAGAACGGAGCTGGAAGTAGTGAGGGCAATTGACTATCTAGGAGTAAGGCTCAATTAGTGCAGGGGATTGGGGAGAACAGAAAGAAAAATCTGATGTGTTACACTCACATGACTTTCTCTACTCTTGTACAAACTATTTTTACAAACGCTTATTCTCCATCTACTTCATGTTAATCGAGATAAACATTTGCAGACTCTATCTTATTGCTAATTTTCTTGCAGATGCAAGGGGAATATATGTTTACAAGGGCAATATAGAAATACAGTAGCCTTTAAGCTCATACATGTCTCTTAATAGCTGGTTGCTAGGTGCAGCACCATTCCCTTTGCCACAGATTAATACTCTTTGCATATCCAAGACAAAAAATGAATATAGAATTCCCATTTGAGAAAATAAGTATTGAAAAACTTAAGGGAATAACAAGCAATATCGCGAAAATGGTTCACTCAACAAAAAAATGTATATGACATAAATTGTGTATTTTAACGCGATCTACATTGTTTGTGTATAAAATTTTGTCTATCTCTTATGGTTTACCAGTTATGCAAAAGTCGCTCACAATGAAGAATACTTTTGCAGACATTCCCAGAAAATTCAAGATATACATTTTATTTGTCATGAAAATATCTTAAAAATATGATATTGTAATCAAAATCGTTAGAGCCATTTTAGAGAAAATTAAAATTTTCGAAAAATCTTCCATGTAAAGGGTAATCTGGGGTGAGGGGATTTTCTTGAAAACCTTCGTGTCGCATCTCTGGAAGATACTGAACCTAATTACTAAGTTTGGTGTTTATCCGACTGTTCGTTTCTGAGTTATGCTGTTCACAGACACACACACACATACACATAGACAGACACACAGACACACACACACGGACATGTTTCCAGAAATTATGTTTTTTGATTCAGGGGGTCTCAAAGGCATATATTTCCGGTGAAATCTCGGTATCGAATTTTTGGGTGGAATACAATACTTCCCCTACTTACTATACGTAGTAGAAAAATATATGTTACACTCACATGACTTTCTCTACTCTTGTACAAACTATTTTTATAAACGCTTATTCTCCATCTACTTCATGTTAATCGAGATAAACATTTGCAGACTATCTTATTGCTAATTTTCTTGTAGATGTAAGGGGAATATATATTTACAAGGGCAATATAGAAATACAGTAGCCTTTAAGCACATACATATCTCTTAATAGCTGGTTGCTAGGTGCAGCACCATTCCCTTTGCCACAGATTAATACTCTTTGCATATCCAAGACAAAAAAAAATGAATAACGAATTCCCATTTGAGAAAATAAGTACTGAACATTTTAAGGGAATAACAAGCAATATCTCGAAAATGGTTCACTCAACAAAAAAAAACGTATATGACATAAATTGTGTATTTTAAGGCGATCTACATTTTTGTGTAGTAAAATTTTGTCTATCTCTTGTGGTTTACCAGTTATGCAAAGGTCGTTCACAATAAAGAATACTTTTGGAGACATTCCCAGAAAATTTAAGATATACAATTCATTTGCCATAAAAGTGTCTTAAACTTATGGTATTTTATTCAAAATCGTTAGAGCCATTTATGAGAAAATTAAAATTTTAGAAAAATGTTCCATGTAAAGGGTAATCTGGGGTGAGGGGATTTTCTTGAAAACCTTGTGTCGCATCTCTGGAAGATACTGACCCTAAATGCCAAGTTTAGTGTTTATCCGACTGTTCGTTTCTGAGTTATACTGTTCACAGACAGAACACACACATACACACACGAACATGTTTCCAAAAATGCTTTTTTTTTGATTCAGGGGGTCTCAAAACATGTATTTCCGGTGAAATCTCGGTATCGAATTTTTCGGTGGAATACAATACTTCCCCTACTTACTATACGTAGTAGAGAAAGTAAAACGTACTAGCAAAAGGGAAACAAGCAATACAGGTAATCAGAGCATGTGTGAACAAAACACCAGAAATACAAATTGCATGGCTAGAAAGGATGTAAGTAGTATTAGTCCCGGATGAGCCAATTGGATTAACGATAATCCTGCCGCTAGGGGCGCTAGTGTCGCTAGTGTCGTTGCGTGCGACGGCGGCGGCGGCAAGTTTGAAAAGCGCCCTGAGCGGAAGGATTATCGTTATTGCAATTGGTTCATCCGGGACGAGTTAAAAGAATTGAGGATTAGGGAAAGGTGAAGGAAAAACAGGAAGTGACGTGGAGTGTTTTGATTGGTTCGTTAATTCGGGTGGAAGATGAAGGAAGGAAAATGAAAGAGTATGGAGGTCACGTGATGGAGAGGAGCGGGGTGGCGAGGTGTTGTCTGTGCGGAGGTCGGGACTGAAAGAGGGAAAAGATGGGGAGCGAGGGATAAAAAGTATAACAGAAAGTGACGTGTGAAGTTGTGATTGGTGGGAATAAGAAGTGATGTTATTGGTGGAAAGGAACAAATGAAAGTTGTTGATTGGTAAGAATAAGAGAGATTATGATTGGTGGAAAGAAAAAGGTGTGGGAGTGGGGTATGTTGGAGGTGATGGGATAGTTAAGTTTTGCTAGCAACAAGATTTGCAAAAGCCTGTCGAGAACTGATCAGCAATTTTTGAACGTTGGATGGTAGTTTTCTTGAGTGGATAGAGAGATGGGGCGATATGAGATGCGGTGGCGAAAATGGGAACTAAACAAGATGGTTGAGACAAGAGATTTAAGGACGAGGAAATTTGGAGGTTAGTGGTGAACATGGCGGTCGCAAGAGGTGGGGGCAAGGGGACGCGGTGGTGAGAATGGGAACTAAAAGAAGATGGCGGTAGCAAGAGCTTAGAAGAGCAGATTTTGAGGTTAAAATAGTGGGAACTAAAAATGGCGGAGGGTCTGCGACAAGGAGATGCGGTGAGAACTAAACAAGATGACGGACGCAAGAGGAGGGTAAGGATATTTGAGGTTACAGTACCAAAACACGAAAGGATATATTCCTACGCCAAGCAGGTCCGAAAAATAATTATGCGTGTGGTACTTACCTGTTACTGGTGTGGATGCGTCACCAAAAGCGCAGCAGCTTCACGCGACGCGATAAAATAAAAGCAAACTGTTTTTGAAAATGCTTAACCAGCTTTAAGATCAACCAACATCACTACGCACTGATATACCTAGGTTTTTTAAAGCGGTACAGACGCCCTTTGCAGAGACGTAATTTAACTATACCAAAAACCTGGTACTGGACCATCGTGATGTTCGCTAGCGTACGTAGGAGCAGAGTTCTCATAGCCGGTCGAAAGCGGTCAAAAAAGTGTACGACGTAGGTGTTCACAGTAGCTGCTGTCGAGTCAACCCTCGAGGTGTGAAGGAACGAGATCTGTTCTTGCCGACAATCTGGTTGGGAGATGAGAGGCGCGGTGGTAAAATTGGGAACTAAATAAGATGGCGGAGGCATGAAGTTGAGGTTAAGGAGCGGTGAGGTGTTGTCTGTGCGGAGGTTGGGACTGAAAGAGGGGAAAGATGGCGAACGAGGGATAAAAAGTATAACAGAAAGTGACGTGTGAAGTAGTGATTGGTGGGAATAAGAAGTGATGTTATTGGTGGAAAGGAACAAATGAAAGTTGTTGATTGGTAAGAATAAGAGAGATTATGATTGGTGGAAAGAAAAAAGGTGTGGGAGTGGGGTATGTTGGAGGTGATGGAAAAGGTAAGTTTTGCTACCAACAAGATTTGCAAAAGCCTATCCAGAACTCATCAGCAATTTTAAATAACCAGTGTTTCGGGGTTTTCTCTGGTTGGTAGACGAATGCAAGCTGTTTCTGCTTTTTCATAGGTTTTCCCAAAATTGAAAATGCATATATATTGTAACACAAATGTGTGCAGTGCAAAAGAAAATAAAAATTAAATAGGCACACACACACACCCGTTGCAGTTGCAATACTTATATTATTCGTCTTTTCCTTTTTTTCTTTTTTTTGTTTTTGTTTTTTTTTCGTTTTTTTACAAATAACTAGTTTTGGGGGGTTTTCTGCGGTTGGTAAACGAATGCAAGCTCTTTCTGCTTTTTCATAGGTTTTCCCTGGTTGGTAGGCGTTTGCTGTAGTGGTTGACGAAGCCCTTTCTAATTTTCGAGGTTTTCTCAGGTTTTTAGTGGTTGTCCCTGCCCGGTAGGCAAATGATGAAGCTTTACCTTGTCGGCGCACGGATACTAGGCACATACTCACACACCCACATTTAATAGTAGCGTGTAGCAAACTGTTTTTGAAAAATGCTTAACCAGCTTTAAGATCAACCAACATCACTACGCACTGATATACCTAGGTTTTTTAAAGCGGTACAGACGCCCTTTGCACAGACGTAATTTAACTATACCAAAAACCTGGTCGCTAGCGTACGTAGGAGCAGGGTTCTCATTGCCGGTCGAAAGCGGACAAAAAAGTGTACTATCTTGTTTTCATGGGTTTTCCAGATCGGTAGGCGTTAGAATACTCTTAGAGCTTTTTTCAAGTTTTTCGCGGTTGTCCCTGTCCGGTAGGCAAATGATAAAGTTTTTCTATAATGTCGTCGTTTTGGCTTGTGGCGCACGGATACTAGGCACATACTCGCACACACACACACTATAATAGTAGCGTATAAAAATTTAACAAACAAAATCTACACAATGACAAAATTGAAAATGTATATATATTTTAACACAAAAGTGTGCAGTGCAAACGATTTTCTAGCCCCTAGTGAGTGTAAAATTGCGTTTACTTCACTTCTTTCAAACTGCTTAAAAATCATATAAATGGTTGTTTCACGTCATAATAAGCCTATATATACCAAGAATACTGAGTTTTTAAAAAGTCAAGAAATTGGATTTTCTAGCTCCTAGTGAGTGTAAAATCGCGTTTACTTCACTTCTTTCAAACTGCTTAAAATTCATATAAATGGATGTATCACCTCATAATAAGCCTCTATATACCAAGAATATTGAAGTTTTAACAAGGCAAGAAAATCGATTTTCTAGCCACTAGTGAGTGTAAAATCGCGTTTACTTCACTTCTTTCAAACTTCGAAAAAATCATATAAATGGTCGTTTCACGTCATAATAAGCCTATATATACCAAAAATACTGAGTTTTTAAAAAGGCAAGAAAATGGAGTGAGTGTAAAATCGCGTTTACTTCACTTCTTTCAAACTTCGAAAAAATCATATAAATGGTTGTTTCACGTCATAATAAGCCTATATATACCAAGAATACTCAGTTTTTAAAAAGTCAAGCAATTGGATTTTCTAGCTCCTAGTGAGTGTAAAATCGCCTTTAATTCACTTCTTTCAAACTGCTTAAAAATCATATAAATGAATGTATCACCTCATAATAAGCCTCTATATACGAAAAATGCTGAATATTCAAAAAGTCAAGAAATTCGATTTTGTAGCCCCTAGTGAGTATAAAATCGCGTTTACTTCACTTCTTTCAAACTGCTTAAAAATCATATATATGGATGTATCACCTCATAATAAGCCTCTATATACCAAGAAAATTGAGTTTTCAAAAAGGCAAGAAATTCGATTTTCTAGCGTCTATTTAGTGTAAAATCGCGTTTACTTCACTTCTTTCAAACTTCGAAAAAATCATATAAATGGTTGTTTCACGTCATAATAAGCCTATATATACCAAGAATACTGAGTTTTTAAAAAGTCAAGAAATTCGATTTTCTAGCCCCTAGTGAGTGTAAAATCGCGTTTACTTCACTTCTTTCAAACTGCTTAAAAATCATATAAATGAATGTATCACCTCATAATAAGCCACTATATACGAAAAATGCTGAGTATTCAAAGTCAAGAAATTCGATTTTCTAGCCCCTAAAGAGTGTAAAATCGCGTTTACTTCACTTCTTTCAAACTGCTTAAAAATCATATAAATGGATGTATCACCTCATAATAAGCCACTATATACCAAGAAAATTGAGTTTTCAAAAAGGCAAGAAATTCGATTTTCTAGCGTCTATTGCGTGTAAAATCGCGTTTACTTCACTTCTTTCAAACTTCGAAAAAATCATATAAATGGTTGTTTCACGTCATGATAAGCCTATATATACCAAGAATACTGAGCTTTTAAAAAGTCAAGAAATTCGATTTTCTAGCCCCTAGTGAGTGTAAAATCGCGTTTACTTCACTTCTTTCAAACTGCTTAAAAATAATATAAATGGTTTTTTCACGTCATAATAAGCCTATATATACCAAGAATACTCAGTTTTTAAAAAGTCAAGAAATTGGATTTTCTAGCTCCTAGTGAGTGTAAAATCGCGTTTACTTCACTTCTTTCAAACTGCTTAAAAATCATATAAATGAATGTATCACCTCAGAATAAGCCTGTATATACGAAAAATGCTGAGTATTCAAAAAGTCAAGAAATTCGATTTTCTAGCCCCTAAAGAGTGTAAAATCGCGTTTACTTCACTTCTTTCAAACTGCTTAACAATCATATAAATGGATGTATCACCTTATAATAAGCCTCTATATACCAAGAAAATTGAGTTTTCAAAAAGGCAAGAAATTGGAGTTTCTAGCGTCTATTGAGTGTAAATTCGCGTTTACTTCACTTCTTTCAAACTTCGAAAAAATCATATAAATGGTTGTTTCACGTCATAATAAGCCTATATATACCAAGAATACTGAGTTTTTAAAAAGTCAAGAAATTCGATTTTCTAGCTCCTAGTGAGTGTAAAATCGCGTTTACTTCACTTCTTTCAAACTCCTTAAAAATCATATAAATGAATGTATCACCTCATAATAAGCCTGTATACGAAAAATGCTAAGTATTCAAAAAGTCAAGAAATTCGATTTTCTAGCCCCTAGTCAGTGTAAAATCGCGTTTACTGCACTTCTTTCAAACTGCTTAAAAATCATATAAATGCATGTATCACCTCATAATAAGCCTCCATATACCAAGAAAATTGAGTTTTCAAAAAGGCAAGAAATTCGATTTTCTAGCGTCTATTGAGTGTAAATTCGCGTTTACTTCACTTCTTTCAAACTTCGAAAAAGTCATATAAATGGTTGTTTCACGTCATAATAAGCCTATATATACCAAGAATACTGAGTTTTTAAAAAGTCAAGAAATTCGATTTTCTAGCCCCTAGTGAGTGTAAAATCAGGTTTACTTCACTTCTTTCAAACTGCTTAAAATTCATATAAATGGATGTATCACCTCATAATAAGCCTCTATATATCAAGAAAATTGAGTTTTCAAAAAGGCAAGAAATTCGAGTTTCTAGCGTCTATTGAGTGTAAATTCGCGTTTACTTCACTTCTTTCAAACTTCGAAAAAATCATATAAATGGTTGTTTCACGTCATAATAAGCCTATATATACCAAGAATACTGAGTTTCTAAAAAGTCAAGAAATTCGATTTTCTAGCCCCTAGTGAGTGTAAAATCGCGTTTACTTCACTTCTTTCAAACTGCTTAAAAATCATATAAATAGTTGTTTCACGTCATAATAAGCCTATATACCAAGAATACTGAGTTTTTTAAAGGCAAGAAATTCGATTTTCTAGCCCCTAGTGAGTATAAAATCGCGTTTACTTCACTTCTTTCAAACTTCGAAAAAATCATATAAATGGTTGTTTCACGTCATAATAAGCCTTCATATACCAAAAATACTGAGTTTTTTTCGTACTCACCTATAAGAGATAGAGGGTAGACGTCATACGAACGTAACAACTGAGAATGTTTTATTCTGTAGTTGGTGTTACTCCTTAGAAAGGAAGTATCTGCTGATTCTATTTAATTCTTACATTTTACATAACACGTATAAACGGCACAACACAAAAACACTACACACGACACTCATAGTTTTAAATATTGCACTAGTGGGGGTGCAAGCTGAACCACTATTAGCAATCGTTATAGTTCTGCTCCCGTAAGGCTCGGAGAAAGCAGTAAAAAGAGTCATTCTCATGTTCAGCGCTACGTGCAAAGACCGTGTGCTGATGTATGTGAAAAATGAGCGTGAGAAACGGATGTTCGTCAGCGATAAAATCTTTAAAATGCAGTTTTATTGTCGATGGTAGGGATCGTGCAGTGGTGGATCGTGAAAATTCATATAAATGGATGTATCACCTCATAATAAGCCTCTATATACCAAGAATATTGAGTTTTTAAAAAGTCAGCAACTGTACCTGTGTTTCTATACGTGAACGTCAGATGGCAGCTTCGATACGTGTCCACGGAGACCTTAGTGCTAGGCAACTGTACCTCTGTTTCTATACGTGATCGGCAGATTGCAGCTTCGATACGTGTCCACGGAGACCTTAGTACTAGGCAACTGTACCTCTGTTTCTATACGTGAACGGCAGATTGCAGCTTCGATACGTGTCCACGGAGACCTTAGATCTAGGCAACTGCACCTCTGTTTCTATACGTGAACGGCAGATTGCAGCTTCGATACGTATCCACGGAGACCTTAGTGCTAGGCAACTGCACCTCTGTTTCTATACGTTAACGGCAGATTGCAGCTTCAATTAGTGTCCACGGAGACCTTAGTGCTGGGCAACTGTACCTCTGTTTCTATACGTGAACGGCAGATTGCAGCTTCGATACGTGTCCACGGAGACCTTAGTGCTAGGCAACTATACCTCTGTTTCCATACGTGAATGGCAGATTGCAGCTTCGATACGTGTCCACGGAGACCTTAGTGCTAGGCAACTGCACCTCTGTTTCTATACGTGAAGGGCAGATAGCAGCTTCGATACGTATCCACGGAGACCTTAGTGCTAGGGAACTGCACCTCTGTTTCTATACGTGAACGGCAGATTGCAGCTTCAATACGTGTCCACGGAGACCTTAGTGCTAGGCAACTGTACCTCTGTTTCTATACGTGAACGGCAGATTGCAGCTTCGATACGTGTCCACGGAGACCTTAGTGCTAGGCAACTATACCTCTGTTTCTATACGTGAACGGCAGATTGTAGCTTCGATACGTGTCCACGGAGATCTTAGTGCTAGGCAACTATACCTGTTTCTATACGTCAACGGCAGATTGCAGCTTCGATACTTGTTCACGGAGACCTTAGTGCTAGGCAACTGTACCTGTGTTTCTATACGTGAACGTCAGATGGCAGCTTCGATACGTGTCCACGGAGACCTTAGTGCTAGGCAACTGTACCTCTGTTTCTATACGTGAACGGCAGATTGCAGCTTCGATACGTGTCCACGGAGACCTTTCGCTTCAGGTGACAAAATAACACTAGGCACTTGTGTGCCGTGGTGTAAGCCACAATCACGGCATTGATAGCGTGGATCACCTTGGGGCTCTCCTCGGAGTTACCTCAACACCACGTACATGACCTGGTTCGTAACGGGTACGCAGGTCTGCACTACCACTTCCTCGGCGTTGAGCAGGCCCAGGAGGCGATCGTACCGGTACACCAGCTAGCACGTGGACATGTTATCGCGTTGTGGTGTTGCGTGTGCGAGGTATGGAAACTCAAGGACGCAAAGCATGCACGACCGAGGGTTAAAAAGTAGAACAAGTAGTGACGTGGAACGTTGTGATTGGTGAAAATAAGGCGATCTCTGATAGGTGGGCAAATTGAAATAACGTGATGTGATAGGCGAAAATAAAGTCAAAGGTGATTGGATGAAAAATGACGAGAAAGAATTAGCGGTGAATTTGTGAACTAAGATGGCGAAGTTTTTTTTAAAAAAAAAGCAGACGGATAATATAAGTATGGCAACTGTAACGGTTTACGGCAAACGCGCGCCGCGCAATGCGTCACGCCGGGCAATAAAACAAAAACCATATTGAGCAAGATGCCCGGCGTGACGCATTGCGCGGCGCGCGTTTGCCGTAAACCGTTACGGTTGCCATACTTATATTATCCGTCTGATTTATTTTTTTTTAAAAAAATCTTCGCCATCTTAGTTCACAAATTCACCGCTAATTCCTTCTCGTCATTTTTCATCCAATCACCTTTGATTTTATTTTCGCCTATCACATCACGTTATTTCAATTTGTCCACCTATCAGAGATCGCCTTATTTTCACCAATCACAACGTTCCACGTCACTACTTGTTCTACTTTTTAACCCTCGGTCGTGCATGTTTTGCGTCCTTGAGTTTCCATACCTCGCACACGCAACACCACAGCGCGATAAGATGTCCACGTGCTAGCTGGTGTACCGGTACGATCGCCTCCTGGACCTGCTCAACGCCGAGGAAGTGGTAGTGCAGACCTGCGTACCCGTGACGAACCAGGTCATGTACGTGGTGTTGAGGTAACTCCGAGGAGAGCCCCAAGGTGATCCACGCTACCAATGCCGTGATTGCGGCTTACACCACGGCACACAAGTGCCTAGTGTTATTTTGTCACCTGAAGCGAAAGGTCTCCGTGGACACGTATCGAAACTGCAATCTGCCGTTCACGTATAGAAACAGAGGTACAGTTGCCTAGCACTAAGGTCTCCATGAACACGTATCGAAGCTGCAATCTGCCGTTGACGTATAGAAACAGGTATAGTTGCCTAGCACTAAGGTCTCCGTGGACACGTATTGAAGCTGCAATCTGCCGTTCACGTATAGAAACAGAGGTGCAGTTCCCTAGCACTAAGGTCTCCGTGGATACGTATCGAAGCTGCAATCTGCCCTTCACGTATAGAAACAGAGGTGCTGTTGCCTAGCACTAAGGTCTCCGTGGACACGTATCGAAGCTGCAATCTGCCGTTCACGTATAGAAACAGAGGTATAGTTGCCTAGCTCTAAGGTCTCCGTGGACACGTATCGAAGCTGCAATCTGCCGTTCACGTATAGAAATAGGTACAGTTGCCTAGCACTATGGTCTCCGTGGACACGTATTGAAGCTGCAATCTGCCGTTCACGTATAGAAACAGAGGTGCAGTTGCCTAGCACTAAGGTCTCCGTGGATACGTATCGAAGCTGCAATCTGCCGTTCACGTATAGAAACAGAGGTGCAGTTGCCTAGCACTAAGGTCTCCGTGGACACGTATCGAAGCTGCCATCTGACGTTCACGTATAGAAACACAGGTACAGTTGCTGACTTTTTAAAAACTCAATATTCTTGGTATATAGAGGCTTATTATGAGGTGATACATCCATTTATATGAATTTTCACGATCCACCACTGCACGATCCCTACCTACGACAATAAAACTGCATTTAAAAGATTTTATCGCTGACGAACATCCGTTTCTCACGCTCGTTTTTCACATACATCAGCACACGGTCTTTGCACGTAGGGCTGCACATGACAATGACTCTTTTTACTGCTTTCTCCGAGCCTAACGGGAGCAGAACTATAACGATTGCTAATAGTGGTTCAGCTTGCACCCCCACTAGTGCAATATTTAAAACTATGAGGGTCGTGTGTAGTATTTTTGTGTTGTGCCGTGCATACGTGTTATGTAAAATGTAAGAATTAAATAGAATCAGCAGATACTTCCTTTCTAAGGAGTAACTCGAACTACAGAATAAAACATTCTCAAGTGTTACGTTCTTATGACCTCTACCCTCTATCTCTTATAGGTGAGTACGAAAAAAACTCAGTATTTTTGGTATATGAAGGCCTATTATGACGTGAAACAACCATTTATATGATTTTTTCGAAGTTTGAAAGAAGTGAAGTAAACGCGATTTTACACTCACTAGGGGCTAGAAAATCGATTTTCTTAACTTTTTGAATACTCAGTATTTTTGGTATATAGAGGCTTCTTATGAGGTGATACATCCATTTATATGATTTTTAAGCAGTTTGAAAGAAGTGAAGTAAACGCGATTTTACACTCGCTAGGGGCTAGAAAATCGATTTTCTTGACTTTTTAAAAACTCAATATTCTTGATATAGAGGCTTATTATGAGGTGATACATCCATTTATATGAATTTTAAGCAGTTTGAAAGAAGTGAAGTAAACGCGATTTTACACTCACTAGGGGCAGGAAAATCGAATTTCTTGACTTTTTGAATACTCAGCATTTTTCGTATATAGAGGCTTATTATGAGGTGATACATTCATTTATATGATTTTTAAGCAGTTTGAAAGAAGTGAAGTAAACGCGATTTTACACTCACTACAGGCTAGAAAATCGAATTTCTTGACTTTTTAAAACTCAGTATTCTTGGTATATATAGGCTTATTATGACGTGAAACAACCATTTATATGATTTTTTCGAAGTTTGAAAGAAGTGAAGTAAACCCGAATTTACACTCAATAGACGCTAGAAAATCGAATTTCTTGCCTTTCTGAAAACTCAATTTTCTTGGTATATAGAGGCTTATTATGAGGTGATACATGCATTTATATGATTTTAAGCAGTTTGAAAGAAGTAAAGTAAACGCGATTTTACACTCAGTAGGGGCTAGAAAATCGAATTTCTTGCCTTTTTAAAAACTTAGTATTCTTGGTATATAGGCTTATTACGACGTGAAACAATCATTTATATGATTTTTAAGCAGTTTGAAAGAAGTGAAGTAAACGCGATTTTACAGTCACTAGGGGCTAGAAAATCGAATTTCTTGACTTTTTAAAACTCAGTATTCTTGGTATATATAGGCTTATTATGACGTGAAACAACCATTTATATGATTTTTTCGAAGTTTGAAAGAAGTGAAGTAAACGCGAATTTACACTCAATAGACGCTAGAAAATCGAATTTCTTGCCTTTTTGAAAACTCAATTTTCTTGGTATATAGAGGCTTATTATGAGGTGATACATGCATTTATATGATTTTTAAGCAGTTTGAAAGAAGTTAAGTAAACGCGATTTTACACTCACTAGGGGTTAGAAAATCGAATTTCTTGACTTTTTGAATACTCAGCATTTTTCGTATACAGGCTTATTATGAGGTGATACATTCATTTATATGATTTTTAAGCAGTTTGAAAGAAGTGAAGTAAACGCGATTTTACACTCACTAGGAGCTAGAAAATCGAATTTCTTGACTTTTTAAAAACTCAGTATTCTTGGTATATATAGGCTTATTATGACGTGAAACAACCATTTATATGATTTTTTCGAAGTTTGAAAGAAGTGAAGTAAACGCGAATTTACACTCAATAGACGCTAGAAAATCGCATTTCTTGCCTTTTTGAAAACTCAATTTTCTTGGTATATAGAGGCTTATTATGAGGTGATACATCCATTTATATGATTTCTAAGCAGTTTGAAAGAAGAGAAGTAAACGCGATTTTACACTCACTAGGGGCTATAAAATCGAATTTCTTGACTTTTTGAATACTCAGCATTTTTCGTATATAGACGGTTATTATGAGGTGATACATTATTTATATGATTTTTAAGCAGTTTGAAAGAAGTGAAGTAAACGCGATTTTACACTCACTAGGGGCTAGAAAATCGAATTTCTTGACTTTTTAAAAACTCAGTATTCTTGGTATATAGGCTTATTATGACGTGAAACAACCATTTATATGATTTTTAAGCAGTTTCAAAGAAGTGAAGTAAACGCGATTTTACACTCACTAGGGGCTAGAAAATCGAATTTCTCGACTTTTTAAAAACTCAGTATTATTGGTATATATAGGCTTATTATGACGTGAAACAACCATTTATATTATTTTTAAGCAGTTTGAAAGAAATGAAGTAAACGCGAATTTACACTCAATAGACGCTAGAAAGTCGAATTTCTTGCCTTTTTGAAAACACAATTTTCTTGGTATATAGAGGCTTATTATGAGGTGATACATCCATTTATATGATTTTTAAGCAGTTTGAAAGAAGTGAAGTAAACGCGAATTTTAAACTCACTAGGGGCTAGAAAATCGAATTTCTTGACCTTTTGAATACTCAGCATTTTTCGTATATACAGGCTTATTATGAGGTGATACATTCATTTATATGATTTTTAAGCAGTTTGAAAGAAGTGAAGTAAACGCGATTTTACACTCACTAGGGGCTAGAAAGTCGAATTTCTTGACTTTTTGAATACTCAGCATTTTTCGTATATACAGGCTTATTATGAGGTGATACATTCATTTATATGATTTTTAAGCAGTTTGAAAGAAGTGAAGTAAACGCGATTTTACACTCACTAGGGGCTGGAAAGTCGAATTTCTTGACTTTTTAAAAACTCAGTATTCTTGGTATAGGCTTATTATGACGTGAAACAACCATTTATATGATTTTTTCGAAGTTTGAAAGAAGTGAAGTAAACGCGATTTTACACTCACTAGGGGCTAGAAAATCGAATTTCTTGTCTTTTTAAAAACTCAGTATTCTTGATATAGAGGCTTATTATGAGGTGATACATCCATTTATATGGATTTTAAGCAGTTTGAAAGAAGTGAAGTAAACGCGATTTTACACTCACTAGGGGCAGGAAAATCGAATTTCTTGACTTTTTGAATACTCAGTATTCTTGGTATATAGGCTTATTATGACGTGAAACAATCATTTATATGATTTTTAAGCAGTTTGAAAGAAGTGAAGTAAACGCGATTTTACAGTCACTAGGGGCTAGAAAATCGAATTTCTTGACTTTTTAAAACTCAGTATTCTTGGTATATATAGGCTTATTATGACGTGAAACAACCATTTATATGATTTTTTCTAAGTTTGAAAGAAGTGAAGTAAACCCGAATTTACACTCAATAGACGCTAGAAAATCGAATTTCTTGCCTTTCTGAAAACTCAATTTTCTTGGTATATAGAGGCTTATTATGAGGTGATACATGCATTTATATGATTTTAAGCAGTTTGAAAGAAGTAAAGTAAACGCGATTTTACACTCAGTAGGGGCTAGAAAATCGAATTTCTTGCCTTTTTAAAAACTCAGTATTCTTGGTATATAGGCTTATTACGACGTGAAACAATCATTTATATGATTTTTAAGCAGTTTGAAAGAAGTGAAGTAAACGCGATTTTACAGTCACTAGGGGCTAGAAAATCGAATTTCTTGACTTTTTGAATACTCAGCATTTTTTGTATACAGGCTTATTATGAGGTGATACATTCATTTATATGATTTTTAAGCAGTTTGAAAGAAGTGAAGTAAACGCGATTTTACACTCAATAGACGCTAGAAAATCGAATTTCTTGCCTTTTTGAAAACTCAATTTTCTTGGTATATAGAGGCTTATTATGAGGTGATACATCCATTTATATGATTTTTAAGCAGTTTGAAAGAAGAGAAGTAAACGCGATTTTACACTCACTAGGGGCTATAAAATCGAATTTCTTGACTTTTTGAATACTCAGCATTTTTCGTATATAGAGGGTTATTATGAGGTGATACATTATTTATATGGTTTTTAAGCAGTTTGAAAGAAGTGAAGTAAACGCGATTTTACACTCACTAGGGGCTAGAAAATCGAATTTCTTCACTTTTTAAAAACTCAGTATTCTTGGTATATAGGCTTATTATGACGTGAAACAACCATTTATATGATTTTTAAGCAGTTTCAAAGAAGTGAAGTAAACGCGATTTTACACTCACTAGGGGCTAGAAAATCGAATTTCTCGACTTTTTAAAAACTCAGTATTATTGGTATATATAGGCTTATTATGACGTGAAACAACCATTTATATTATTTTTAAGCAGTTTGAAAGAAATGAAGTAAACGCGAATTTACACTCAATAGACGCTAGAAAATCGAATTTCTTGCCTTTTTGAAAACACAATTTTCTTGGTATATAGAGGCTTATTATGAGGTGATACATCCATTTATATGATTTTTAAGCAGTTTGAAAGAAGTGAAGTAAACGCGAATTTTAAACTCACTAGGGGCTAGAAAATCGAATTTCTTGACTTTTTGAATACTCAGCATTTTTCGTATATACAGGCTTATTATGAGGTGATACATTCATTTATATGATTTTTAAGCAGTTTGAAAGAAGTGAAGTAAACGCGATTTTACACTCACTAGGGGCTAGAAAGTCGAATTTCTTGACTTTTTGAATACTCAGCATTTTTCGTATATACAGGCTTATTATGAGGTGATACATTCATTTATATGATTTTTAAGCAGTTTGAAAGAAGTGAAGTAAACGCGATTTTACACTCACTAGGGGCTGGAAAGTCGAATTTCTTGACTTTTTAAAAACTCAGTATTCTTGGTATAGGCTTATTATGACGTGAAACAACCATTTATATGATTTTTTCGAAGTTTGAAAGAAGTGAAGTAAACGCGATTTTACACTCACTAGGGGCTAGAAAATCGAATTTCTTGTCTTTTTAAAAACTCAGTATTCTTGGTATATAGGCTTATTATGACGTGAAACAACCATTTATATGATTTTTTCGAAGTTTGAAAGAAGTGAAGTAAACGCGATTTTATACTCAATAGACGCTAGAAAATCGAATTTCTTGACTTTTTGAATACTCAGTATTTTTCGTATATAGAGGCTTATTATGAGGTGATACATTCATTTATATGATTTTAAGCAGTTTGAAAGAAGTGAATTAAAGGCGATTTTACACTAACTAGGAGCTAGAAAATCCAATTTCTTGACTTTTTAAAAACTCAGTATTCTTGGTATATATAGGCTTATGATGACGTGAAACAACCATTTATATGATTTTTTCGAAGTTTGAAAGAAGTGAAGTAAACGCGATTTTACACTCACTAGGTGCTAGAAAATCCATTTTCTTGCCTTTTTAAAAACTCAGTATTTTTGGTATATATAGGCTTATTATGACGTGAAACGACCATTTATATGATTTTTTCGAAGTTTGAAAGAAGTGAAGTAAACGCGATTTTACACTCACTAGTGGCTAGAAAATCGATTTTCTTGCCTTGTTAAAACTTCAATATTCTTGGTATATAGAGGCTTATTATGAGGTGATACATCCATTTATATGAATTTTAAGCAGTTTGAAAGAAGTGAAGTAAACGCGATTTTACACTCACTAGGAGCTAGAAAATCCAATTTCTTGACTTTTTAAAAACTCAGTATTCTTGGTATATATAGGCTTATTATGACGTGAAACAACCATTTATATGATTTTTAAGCAGTTTGAAAGAAGTGAAGTAAACGCAATTTTACACTCACTAGGGGCTAGAAAATCGTTTGCACTGCACACTTTTGTGTTAAAATATATATACATTTTCAATTTTGTCATTGTGTAGATTTTGTTTGTTAAATTTTTTATACGCTACTATTATAGTGTGTGTGTGTGTGTGTGCGAGTATGTGCCTAGTATCCGTGCGCCACAAGCCATAACGACGACATTATAGAAAAACTTTATCATTTGCCTACCGGACAGGGACAACCGCGAAAAACCTGAAATAAGCTCTAAGAGTATTCTAACGCCTACCGATCTGGAAAACCCATGAAAACAAGATAGTACACTTTTTTGCCTGCTTTCGACCGGCAATGAGAACCCTGCTCCTACGTACGCTAGCGACCAGGTTTTTGGTATAGTTAAATTACGTCTGTGCAAAGGGCTTCTGTACCGCTTTAAAAAACCTAGGTATATCAGTGCGTAGTGATGTTGGTTGATCTTAAAGCTGGTTAAGCATTTTTCAAAAACAGTTTGCTACACGCTACTATTAAATGTGTGTGTGTGTGTGTGTGTGAGTATGTGCCTAGTATCCGTGCGCCGACAAGGTAAAGCTTCATCATTTGCCTACCGGGCAGGGACAACCACTAAAAACCTGAGAAAACCTCGAAAATTAGAAAGGGCTTCGTCAACCACTACAGCAAACGCCTACCAACCAGGGAAAACCTATGAAAAAGCAGAAAGAGCTTGCATTCGTTTACCAACCGCAGAAAACCCCCAAAAACTAGTTATTTTTAAAAAAACGAAAAAAACAAAAACAAAAAAAAGAAAAAAAGGAAAAGACGAATAATATAAGTATTGCAACTGCAACGGGTGTGTGTGTGTGTGTGTGTGTGTGTGTGTGTGCCTATTTAATTTTTATTTTCTTTTGCACTGCACACATTTGTGTTACAATATATATGCATTTTCAATTTTGGGAAAACCTATGAAAAAGCAGAAAGAGCTTTCATTCGTTTACCAACCGCAGACAACCCCCAAAAACTAGTTATTTGTAAAAAAACGAAAAAAAAACAAAAACATAAAAAAGAAAAAAAGGAAAAGACGAATAATATAAATATTGCAACTGCAACGGGTGTGTGTGTGTGTGTGTGTGTGTGTGTGTGCCTGTTTAATTTTTATTTTCTTTTGCACTGCACACATTTGTGTTACAATATATATGCATTTTCAATTTTGGGAAAACCTATGAAAAAGCAGAAACAGCTTGCATTCGTCTACCAACCAGAGAAAACCCCGAAACACTGGTTATTTAAAATTGCTGATGAGTTCTGGATAGGCTTTTGCAAATCTTATTGGTAGCAAAACTTACCTTTTCCATCACCTCCAACATACCCCACTCCCACACCTTTTTTCTTTCCACCAATCATAATCTCTCTTATTCTTACCAATCAGCAACTTTCATTTGTTCCTTTCCGCCAATAACATCACTTCTTATTCCCACCAATCACTACTTCACACGTCACTTTCTGTTATACTTTTTATCCCTCGTTCGCCATCTTTCCCCTCTTTCAGTCCCAACCTCCGCACAGACAACACCTCACCGCTCCTTAACCTCAACTTCATGCCTCCGCCATCTTATTTAGTTCCCATTTTTACCACCGCGCCTCTCATCTCCCAACCAGATTGTCGGCAAGAACAGATCTCGTTCCTTCACACCTCGAGGGTTGGCTCGACAGCAGCTACTGTGAACACCTACGTCGTACACTTTTTTGACCGCTTTCGACCGGCTATGAGAACCCTGCTCCTACGTACGCTAGCGACCATCACGATGGTCCAGTACCAGGTTTTTGGTATAGTTAAATTACGTCTCTGCAAAGGGCGTCTGTACCGCTTTAAAAAACCTAGGTATATCAGTGCGTAGTGATGTTGGTTGATCTTAAAGCTGGTTAAGCATTTTCAAAAACAGTTTGCTTTTATTTTATCGCGTCGCGTGAAGCTGCTGCGCTTTTGGTGACGCATCCACACCAGTAACAGGTAAGTACCACACGCATAATTATTTTTCGGACCTGCTTGGCGTAGGAATATATCCTTTCGTGTTTTGGTACTGTAACCTCAAATCTCCTTACCCTCCTCTTGCGTCCGCCATCTTGTTTAGTTCTCACCGCATCTCCTTGTCGCAGACCCTCCGCCATTTTTAGTTCCCACTATTTTAACCTCAAAATCTGCTCTTCTAAGCTCTTGCTACCGCCATCTTCTTTTAGTTCCCATTCTCACCACCGCGTCTCCTTGCCCCCACCTCTTGCGACCGCCATGTTCACCACTAACCTCCAAATTTCCTCGTCCTTAAAACTCTTGTCTCAACCGTCTTGTTTAGTTCCCATTTTCGCCACCGCATCTCATATCGCCCCATCTCTCTATCCACTCAAGAAAACTACCATCCAACGTTCAAAAATTGCTGATCAGTTCTCGACAGGCTTTTCCAAATCTTGTTGCTAGCAAAACTTACCTTTCCCATCACCTCCAACATACCCCACTCCCACACCTTTTTCTTTCCACCAATCATAATCTCTCTTATTCTTACCAATCAACAACTTTCATTTGTTCCTTTCCACCAATAACATCACTTCTTATTCCCACCAATCACAACTTCACACGTCACTTTCTGTTATACTTTTTATCCCTCGCTCCCCATCTTTTCCCTCTTTCAGTCCCGACCTCCGCACAGACAACACCTCGCCACCCCGCTCCTCTCCATCACGTGACCTCCATACTCTTTCGTCTTCCTTCCTTCATCTTCCACCCGAATTAACGAACCAATCAAAACACTCCACGTCACTTCCTGTTTTTCCTTCACCTTTCCCTAATCCTCAATTCTTTTAACTCGTCCCGGATGAACCAATTGCAATAACGATAATCCTTCCGCTCAGGGCGCTTTTCAAACTTGCCGCCGCCGTCGCACGCAGCGACACTAGCGACACTAGCGCCCCTAGCGGCAGGATTATCGTTAATCCAATTGGCTCATCCGGGACTAATACTACTGATGTATGGCACTTTGGTGGAAGCGAGGATGTTATACGCAGCAGAGATATGGGTGCTGGAAAAAGGATAGGAAGATATAGATACTATACATAGGAATTTTTGTAAAATAAACCTAGAATTACCAAGAACGGAGTAGCACAAGCAGAACTGGGAGGGTGGAAGCTAAAGGCAAAATGGTAGAAAGGAATATCAAATATTGGTTCAGAATAAAGCTACTGGAGGAAAATGAGATACTAAAGCAATGCTTGTTTGTACAGGAGAAAATGGGGAAAAAGGAACTTGGATGCACAATATATAGACAACATTGGAAAAATAGGAATGGGGGAAACTTGGGCAGAAAGAAACAATAAAAGCAAGGGTTTCTGGAAAGAAATTAGAACAAGAGTAGAGGATACGGAAAAGCAAGAAATTATAAGTATTTTCAATGAAAAAAATCTATTAATAGATTATAGATATTTAAAATCGGAATGGGGAAAAGAAAGATACACCAAAGTATGTCACAAAGAGGCCAGAATGGGGTGTGCATAGGCGAGGACAGGTGTAATGAATTTAAGTGTTCTAACAGGGAGAAGAAGGGAGGAGAGGTGTACTAAATGTAATGGATTACATACAATTCGCATTATATTCTGTAATGCCAGGACACGGAAAAAGGAAGAGAGAATTTAATACTAGAGCGATGGAAAAAATTACCAATAGAGCTAAAAGTTAGCAAGATTTTTAATACAAGATCAAATGAATAAATGGAGAAAGCAAGAAAATATTTAGGAAAAATTAGGTTAAAGTGGTTAAAATAGATGTGAAGCAAATTGGAGAAAATACGGAAAAAGTGTAACAATGCAAAAAAGTAAATAGTGGAAAACTATACTTCCTCTTATATATACAACAGAATGTTAAATATAAGGGAAAGAGAAATAAAACTCCATTGTATTGTAAACATTGCATAAATTGCATGTAAGCACAAAGTAGACAACAAATCATTTATTCATGCATTCATACTACTGATAAACCAGAAGAGATACACAAGAGTCATCGTAGACGGAAAATTTTTTCTGATGTGGTACATTCATATGACTTTCTCTACCCTCAATCTTTATTAGTGAGTATACAAACTATTCTTACTAAAGTTTATTTTTCTATCTACTACATTTTAATCGAAATAAACCTTTGCAAAAATAGCTTATCGAGAGAACAGCGAAAGTCAAATGTTTAAGAACTGGACGCTATATGCCGGGCTTAAATTCCATACTGTTTCCATGAAATCGCGAGAAACGACTGAAAATCAATGAGACTTTAAAAGAATGACAAGTATTGACCAATTCAAACGTTTAATAACGGATATCTCAGAAAGGCTTGTACCACAGAAAAACTTATTTTAAGTAAATTGTGTGTTTTAAAGACATATGCATTTTTCGTATGGTACGTTTTCGTCTATCGCTTAACGTTTACCAATTATACAAGACTATACAAAATTCCTTCGGAATGAAAAGGACTTCACAGAATATTCCCAGAAAATTCAAGATGTACATTTTATTTGCATATGAATAACTTTAATATATGATATTTTAATCAAAATCGTTAAGAGCCATTTTTAAACAATCAAAATTTTCCAAAAATTGTCCATATAAAGGGTAGTGAAGTCGGGGGTGTTGCATCTTTGGAAGATACTGAACCTGAATACTAAGTGTGGTATTTATCCAACTTTTCATTTTTGAGTTATGCTGTTCACAGGAATACACAGACACACACAGGGACCTTTTTCTAAAAATGCTTCTTTTTGGCTTCAGTGGCCTCAAAACATGTATTTCCCGTGAAATATCAGTATCGAATTATTGGGTGAAATGCAATATCTGCTCTACCTACTATGTACGTGGTAGGGGAAGTAATAAGGTTTTGCAACGATAGTGGCTAGAAAGATTACTATGAATAGAATATATCAGATGTTTGTTTTCTTTTTCTTCGGAAGATTTCGTTACTATGCTTCAAATAAATATTTGAACCTTGTTTCTATATGTTGGATGTAATTAAGTTTAATTTGAAATCATTTCTAGGCAAAACATTATCGTGTTTAATAGTAATAATTTATAACAATAGACACTAGCTCATACAAGGACTAAAATTAAATTCATGGGGGAAATTTCTGAATCCTTTGAAGTAACACAGGAGTAAGACAAACACATAGGCTTTCTCCACTACTCTTCAATTGTGCTCTTGAAAAGTAATACAAATAAAGCTTTTTGAAAGAAAAAGAAGCCGTAAACATAAACAATACTTAAAATTAATCAACCGATTATATTAGGCAGTGAAAATTAAAGATAGATTGTCTAGCATATGCAGATAATCTACGAGGGTCATTTCAAAAGTCCTGCACACGGCGCAGGAGTGGAACTTCTTTGAATCTTACCGCGGGAAAGGAGCTGTGGAGCAATTGGAGGGCAAGTAAAAAGGATGGCGTGGATGGCAGTTAAATCTGGAACTAGTGTGCAAAATACTGAAGAGTGCATTTGTGCTGCCTGTAATACAACCAAACATTCAGGAGATATCCGGGAGTGACGAAGAAGCGAAGGAATATCTTGAGACAATGTTTCAACATATTTCGCCAATTCCAGACACTCATAGGGTTCATTGTGTAAAAGTGACAGATGAATATGTAATCGAGTATGCTCAACTTTCATGTGAACAGTCAGTCCAGACTGATCCGTAAGTTCCGGGTTCAGTATCAAAGCAATTGCAGAACTTTGTGTACAGCTCTTTGTGCACTTAGTAATCCTGCAGTATAAACTAGATCTGTATGATGTGACACAATAAACCACGTGATTTAGCCGAGCAATGTATTTATCTACAGTTATCTGAAGCGCCTGATTCGATGAACCGTGCATGCGCATGATTTGAATACTTGTTTTTAGTGTGAGTGGGAAATGAAATGAAGTTTCGTTTTATATTTGTTAAACTCATTTAATGCTGTGTAGTAAACACTTTGTTCGTTCGTTAAAAAGAAAAACTAGCATTTCATGTTGATCTCACTCTCTCTCTCTCTCTCTTTCTGTCTCTCTCTGCTCTTGACTTTGACGTGAAAGAGTCATATAAATAAGTTTTAATGAATACTCCTTATTACAAACAAATCTTTACCGCAAACTACTATTGTTTGAAATCCCGAAGCATTAAAATGAATATTAATTTAAACAGGCCCATAGAAACTTAAACAATAGTGAATAAAATAAATATGTAATAATATATTTTATTTCCTTCATGCATCGTGTCAGTTCGTTTTAACAATCGTACATTGTCTTTATTCTGGTGCAATTTAATATACATAATTTCTCAGATGCCAGTCTATTACGAAGAGTAAGCAGTCTGTTATGGAACACATTTTTGCATCCTATTTCAATAATTGGAATATTTTTTTGTTTTTAAAGCATTTGATAAAGCTTCAATCTTTACAGATTTTTGAAAATTATTTTTGGATTAAACTTTCAGAAAAAAATAGAATTGCCCTACTTGACCTGTACAGAGAGTTAACAAAAACGTCAATCTGTTACGAAGCGTTTATGAATAAATATTTCATATAAATTTCGTCTTAAACCGAATTTTTTGGTACTTATTTTAATCCGCTGTGATTTTCGCTATCGAATGATGTGTTCAAAACTCACATTCCAAGCCCCTTATCCATGTGAGACTTTAGTTTATCCGGAAAAATGTATTGTGAATGTCCGTCTGTTAAACGTGGAATTGCTCTCAGTTAAACAATATGTACGACGGTCATTTCAAAAGTTCTGCACACTGTAAGATAGAAGTAAAGAAAATAATTCATTTTACAAAATACCTTTACAGTTCATTATAATCTCCATTCTTGCTTATGACAAATTCCGAACATTTTGGCAAATTCTGTATTCCGGATAGGGCACCATCATTGTTGAGCTGTCTGATTACTCGGGTCACCTAAATGGAAACTTCATCAATTGTATCAAAATGTTTTCCACGTAGCGCTTCCATCAAGTCTGTGGGGTCATATCAGGACTGTATGGTGGGTGGCGAAATATTTCCCATCCATATTTGTCAAGCGTTTCTCTCACTGGTAGGGCAATATGCCGTCTTGTAGTATCGTGCAAAATAAGGACACCACCTGCAAGCATGTCAGGCCTTCTTTGACGAATTTGCAGAAACAGCCTGTAGCACGCGCCTGTTACAGACGTCCCTTGGGGCACACTATTTGTAGCTATGACTCCATTCATGTCATAAGCAAAGATATAATCAGTTTCAGCTTTGATTGTTGGCGGCGGAAGCGTCAGAACTTTTCCACTGTGATGACTGAGACTTCAGAGACTCAAAATCTCGTATCCATGTTTCATCAAGTGCAACATTCCTTTTCAGAAACTGTTCTCCTTCTGTTCGATAACGTTGAAGCAATTTTTCTGCGATTCTTTTGCGACTTGCTTTCTGTTCTTCAGTCAGATCATGCGGTACCCATCTGGCATCAACTTTTGTCATCTTTAACTCTTTAGTAATGATTCTGTAAATTGAAGTGACAGACATTCTGGCCTCATAGGCAATTTCCTCACATGTTTTTCGTCGATCCTCTCTCAAAATGTCATTGACAATAGTCTGAGAGGTGTAGTCTGTTGCAGTTGATGGTCTTCAAATTTTTGGGTTGTCCTCAATGCTTACCGACCATCACAGAAACGAGCAGGCCGTTTGTAAATTTGAGTTGGATTCTTTCCACGTAGGGATTCGATTTTGATATAGGAACGCTGGTTAGTATGTGTAATCCGACCTGACTCGGTTTCGGCTTCCATTTTAAAATTGTATTACTCTCGACACAGCCACGCGAACCAGCAAACATACGAGGACTGATCAATAAAGACTGAAACTGATTTTTTTCACAGATATTTATTACTCCATTTCAATGTTGACATTCTCTTTTTCAAAATAGTCCCCCTCCTAACTGAATGCACTTTTTATAGCGTCTCTGCCAGTCCTCGAACACATGGTACAGGCCATTCTTTGTCAGGCCTTTGAGAATCGCCTCACTTTTCTTTAGTACTGCTTCAGTGCTCTCAAATCGAATGCCCCGGAGCTTTGCCTTTAGTAATGGGAATAAAAAGAAATAACAGGGGGTAAGACCGGGGCTTTAAGGCGGATGCGGCACACAGGTAATGTTGAATTTAGCCAGAAATTCCTGGACTTGATTTGCGACGTGAGGCCGCGCGCTGTCGTGATGAAGTCGCCATCCATTCCGATGATGTTCTCGACGTTTCCTTATAATGTGCTTCCTCAGTGTAGCCAATACTGACGTGTAGTAGCTGCTGTAACAGTAGTGTGAGGGGGGGGAACTGCATGCTGGTAAATCATTCCATTCCGAAACACCAGGCCCACCTTGCTTAGCACAGGGGACTCGCCCTTCTTTGAAGTCCTTGAACCACCTAAACACCGTTGCACGAGGTAGTGCATATTCACCGTATGCTTGCTTCAGCTTTTCGAAAGTTTCAAGGCTGTATGATTTAAACGAAAATAAAATTTTATTGCGCTGTATTGCTCCTCTCGTGTCACCTCCATTTTGTGGTATGCGAAATTCAAGTAGGGTCAATCATATACAGCATTACTACCAACCTACCGTTACGTGAGTGCTGTCGCTTATGGACATTATACATGAAACCCTGCTCTTTTCAAGTATTCGTGGTAGAGACATAAAACTATCAAGGAAACTATGAAAAAAATCAGTCTCAGTCTTTATTGATCAGCCCTCGTATATACAACAGTCAAGCCTAAAGTCTGACTCACAACTGACATAAATTTCAACTTGATCACGCTACTGTAACGGTTGCGTATGCGACGTGTGCAGGACTTTTGAAATGACCGTCTTCTTATTAGAAATCTCTGTTTTAATATACTTATCAAAATAACCCAATTTTTAGCATTTAAAGGTTTAGATCCCTTAAGAGCCAAAATAATCCTGGCTAAAAACCCATTTAACAGGTGTAAACAGGTTTTAATTACCTGGGTTGCAATTTATCCTATTTTTAATAAACTTAGCCAATTTAACTATAAATGTGGGACAATTAAGACACACTAAAAGAACACAAGAAAAGAAACTAGAGTTTACAAAATGATAACAGTTCCTGTGTTACTGTATGGTTGCGAGTTTTGGGTTTAACTAAAAGAGAAGAGAAGATTATCGAAGCAGCCGAAATGAGATTTTTGAGAAGTGTGGCCTGTTGTATATTCTTGGATAAAAGAAAAAAATTAAAAATATTAGAATGAGTTAAACATTTTTAAGCTGATGTATAAAATAAAATCACTTTAGAAGTAACTGGAAAGAATGCGTCCAAAGAATGAAAGAACATCGCATACCAAAAATTATTCGACATTATAAGCCGAAAGGTGAAAGGAATGTAGATCGAAAAAGAATGAATTCTTTTTTACTGAAAACCTATGAGTCCGGAACAAGGCTTAAAAGGCTTAACCCGTGATTGTTGATGATGATGATCCTGCAACATCTACTCTATCTCAAATAGAAAACGATATGTCATCGCCATGTATATATGTATATCATCATTATTATCATCATCTTTGAAAGTTTTATTCCGGTCTCACAAATTAAATGTTTTTTGTATCTACAGATATATTATTCGGTGTGCTAATGTTTCTCCTCTTATAGGTTTGTAATTTGGTACCAATTTTGGGATCCGATAATATAATTTTATACACATGTCCTTTCCAGTTTTATACCGGGTGGAAGGGAAGTTGGTACATTAATTTAAATCAGTTACGGATCTCATTATTTAGAACAAATTCTGTTGCTTCCATTTTTACTTTCTCTACTACGTATAGTAAGTAGGGTAGTATTGTATTCCACCCAAAAATTCCATACCGAGATTTCACCGGAAATACATGTTTTGAGATCCCCTGAATAAAAAAAAAGCATTTTTGGAAACATGTCCGTGTGTGTCTGTGTGTCTGTCTGTGAACAGCATAACTCAGAAACGAACAGTCGCATAAACACCAAACTTGGTATTTAGGTTCAGTAACTTCCAGAGATGCGACACGAAGGTTTTCAAGAAAATCCCCTCACCCCAGAGTACCCTTTACTTGGAACATTTTTCGAAAATTTTAATTTTCTCAAAAATGGCTCTAACGATTTTGATTAAAATATCATATGTTTAAGATATTTTCATGACAAATAAAATGTATATCTTGAATTTTCTGGGAATGTCTCCACAAGTATTCTTCATTGTGAACGACTTTTGCATAACTGGTAAACCATAAGAGATAGACAAAATTTTACTCACAAAAATTATAGATCGCGTTAAAATACACAATTTATGTCTTGTACATTTTTGTTGTTGAGTGAACCATTTACGAGATATTGCTTGTTATTCTCTTAAATTTTTCAATACCCATTTTCTCAAATGGGAATTCGTTATTCATTTTTTTGTCTTGTATATGCAAAGAGTATTAATCTGTGGCAAAGAGAATGGTGCTGCACCTAGCAACCAGATATTAAGAGATATGTCTATGCTTAAAGGCTACTGTATTTCTATATTGCCCTTGTAAATATATTTTCCCCTTACATCTACAAGAAAATTAGCAATAAGATAGAGTCTGCAAATGTTTATCTCGGTTAACATGAAGTAGATGGAGAATAAGCGTTTGTAAAAATAGTTTGTACAAGAGTAGAGAAAGTCATGTGACTGTAACACATCAGATTTTTTTCTAATAGTATTTCCTGCGGAAGTGTTTTTCGAGGACATAAAACAGACATCTGGCAGCGTTGCAGGTTTTGCAGATCTAATGTAGCGGGGATGTCGATTTAAATTTCAAAACCAGTTGGAGGACACTACGTAAACAGGCATTACTTTCGCTTTCAGAGAAGCATGCGTCTCATGAGAGTGAACAAACAAAACGTTTCGTGTCTACTACTCCCTAATTTGAATTTGAATCCTCCAATGGCGCATTTTGTAACCTAAACTAATAATCTACGGATTTTTTATCAGCTCGATCAACATTAAACTTAAATATGATTTGCAATTGATACTGCAGTAATATAATCAACCAAACCATCTTTCTGGCATGTAAACATAGAACAACTACATTGTTAGGTCCTTATTGGACGCTGGAGGCATTCCTTCCAATTTACACACCTGTAGTGTAGGCCAATATCATGCCAGTTGTACCTGTTATTTTGTTTCAAAATTAAATTAAATTGAGTTTTATTTATAGACGCTCTGACTACTTGGGCGTGAAAGACTAGGAATTTTGCTAAGAGGCCTCTTTATCAGAGCATAATTTCCAATAAAGAAGCTTCCAAACAAAATTGTTATTTCGCCAAAATATTACATCACCCTTTCGTCGTGGTTATCTTATGTTTCATACAAACATCTTAAATATATGGTATTTTAGAGCCATTTTTGAGAAAATAAAAAAATTCCAAAAGTGTTCATGTAAAGGGTAGTTGGGAATGGGGAATTTTCAGAAATCTTTGAGTGGTATATTTGGAAGATATTGAGCTTAAATACCAAGTTTAGTATTTATCCGCCCTTTCGTTTTTGAGTTATGCTGTTCCGAGGCGCAAACACACATGGGCCTTTTACTAAGAATGCCTTTTTTTATTCACGGGATTTCAAAACATTCATTTTCGGTGAATACCGGGGGACTGAGTGGCATCACTCCCTGACGAAATTGTAGAACCTTGTCTTGTGATTTGCTTATCATATTAGAACCGTGATTCAGTTTTTGCACTTTTAGACTCAGCGAGCGAGGTGACTCTGCCATATTTATACACCCCGCAAAAGACGCTATTTCCCGTAACTATTTTAAAGCAGTTACTAGCATTCGGGAGATTCCGGGTTCGATCTCCGGCGACCGTTCACTCTGACTCATGAGTTTTTCATGGTTTTCCCCAAGTCGGCGGGCAAATGCAGGGATGCTTCATCTTCTACCACGACTCTCTTGCCCCTCATTTTCTGTACTATCATCTTTCTTGTCATCTGTTTCAGGTTTGTAGGTCCAGGCGTTTGGCGGTCTGTGGCTGGGCGGTGGTATTCTTCTTGAAGTTGTTCCAGGGACAGCTCGGTTAGGAGACCCGCCTCCGGGTGCTTTGGGGACCCTCGGAGGTTCGGGGTCTATGGGTGGGCTCGGGCAGCGCTGGATGCGTTCAATCTTGCGCCCATCGTTATCCGGATCTGGACGCCGTTCGGGTCTCTCCCCTCATCTCTCTCTCTCTCTCTCTCTCTCTCTCTCTCTCTCTCTCTCCCAGGGTTAACGATAGAAGCACAAGGGTCCGGATGGCCTGCGTGCGGTGCTCTGGCCCGGTTTTGGGGGTCCGTCCGTTCGTTAATACCTTTACCTTTTGATAACTAATTGCGCGATTATTGTGAATAGCAAAACATTTAATTTTGTTCTGGGCTATGGTTCTCAAATGTACCTATAGGACTAGGACTTAGCACCTCGACCTATGGAGATCTTTTGTACCTAAGCCCTTAACGGGGCGCCCCTGGGAGGGAGGGGTGAGAGAAGGCAGGGGGCGGCCGGACCAGAAGATACGACAGGGAAGATACAGTGTCCCTACCTTTTCCAGATTGAAACTCACCGGATGGCAGCTGGTACAACTGCCTCTCTTCTTCCCTGCAGGCTTGCACACAACCCACTGGAGGGGTCTGGGACTCGAAGACCGCCCCTTCCGGGGGACGAAGTGTTACATGGAGTATCTTTTTACCCTGCCATTCAACGCTGAGACCTCCGCTGACACTTGCAACCCTGAAACAGCTAAGCAGATGAAAGATGAAGTGAAATGAGAGTGGAGCTGAAATGGAGGGACTGGAAATTTGGGAGGTGTAATGAACTTTCCCAGCATTCACCTAGCGACCCGGGGAAATCCCCGAAAAATCCATGGGTCAGGAATCAAACCCACGACCTCCCGAATTTGGGCACAGACGCTACTGCCTGAGTCATCCCGCTTGGTCAGCTCAGTTAGGACCGCCTACGGGTACTTCGAGGACCCCTCGGAGATTCGGGGCCTATGAGTGGGCCCGGCCGGCGTTGGATGCGTTCAATCTGGAAACATTAGGGACCCCGTACAAACTTGCGCCCGTTGTCATCCAGATCTGGTTGCCCTTCGGGTCTCTCCCCTCATCCCTCCCTCCCAGGGTTAGCGATAGAAGCACAAGGGGCCGGAGGCCTGCGTGGGTGCCCTCTGCGCCGGTTTCGAGGACTCTCTCTTTGTCAGTGTCTTTACCTTTAAATAAATAATTGCGCGATTATTGTGGATAGCAAAACATTTAATAATATTCTGGACTATGTTCAGATGCTCAAATGTTCCTATAAATGACTCTCTTACCTGGTAATGACAAGCAGCCTCGCCAATAGTGATGTTTCACCATTGCCTGTGTTTCAAATCACCTGCAATAACAACTTAATCGTTACAAATGATCGGACACATATTTATTCCTGCAAGCAACGTGAACCTGTAGTACAACTAGTGGAGAACAGTGCTGCTTGTTTTGGAGACTTGCTGTGTTGTGCTGATCCGACGTGTTTGCTGCTTGATTTACTGCGACTTCGTTGACGAGAATATCAATGACATCGCTGTCTGAGGAGCACGTGACAAGAGGCTTGCACGTTACCGAGAAGTGAGAACAAGGCCCGATGCGTCATTAAATTGCTGAAATGCTAATTCCACACGTGTTCGCGCCTTGAAAAAATGCTTAACAGTATATAAGGCGCCTCGTCGTATCTGGGTAATAAAACATGCATACACTTTGTAACAAATGAAAATCAACTGAAAATACACAAGCTTCAAGGTAAAATTGCTATAATATGCAGCTGTCGTTTAAAACCATCGCCATTTCCCTGCAATAGGGAGAGTGAGCAAGCGAAACCGGTCATTCACACTGAAAATTAAGCACGAACGTAACGACGCAAAACTTCAGCATGAACTTAACAAAAGATTTATTTATGCTAAGCTATACATGGAAATATGACTAGACATTCAGCCTGGGCTGTTAGTCAAATTCGAATAATTCTTCTTAAATTACGTTTTGTTTGCGTTTAAGTTACCACCTTTTGACATACCGATTACATGTTTATTTTTTTCTACTACGTATAGTAAGTAGGGAAAGTATTGCATTCCACCCAAAAATTCGATACCGAGTTTTTACCGGAAATACATGTTTAGAGATGCCCTGAAGTCAAATAAAGCATTTTTGGAAACATGTCCTGTGTTTGTCTGCCTGTGAACAGCATAACTCAAAAACGAAAAGTCGGATAAATACCAAACTTGATATCCGAGTTTAGTATCTTCCAAGGATGTGACAAGGAGATTTTCAAGAAAATCCCCCCCATCCCAGACTACCTTTTACATGGAACATTTTTAAAACATTTTGATTTTCTCAAAAATGGCTATAACGATTTTGATTAAAATATCATGTGTTAAAGATACTTTCATGGCAAATGAAATGTATATGTTGAATTTTCCGGGAATGTCCCCAAAAGTCCTCTTGATTCTGAATGACTTTTGCAAAACCGGTAGACCGTAAGAGATTTATAAAATTTTACTACACAAAAAAATATAGATCTCGTTAAAACACACAATTCATGTCATATACATTTCTATGTGAGTGAACCATTTCCGACATATTCTTTGTTATTTGTTTGAATTTTCCAATACGTATACGTTTTCTCAAATGGGAATTCGTTATTCGTTTTTTATATGCTGGACATGCAAAGAGAATGGAACGCTTCACATAGCAACCAGCTCTTAAAACATTTGACTATCGCTTAAAGCCTACCACATTCCCCTTGCACCTACAACAAAATTAGCAATAAGATAGTTTCTGCAAATGTTTATCTCGATTAACATGAAGAAGATGGATAAAAGCGTTTGTAAAAATAGTTTGTACAAGAGTGGGGAAGGTCATGTGAGTGAGCACAAGAGGTTTTTTACTTTCTCTATCACGTATATAGAGGAAGACAGGTATTACATTTTACCCAAAAATTTTATATCTAGATTTCACCGGAATTATAACGTTTGGCACTAAACCGACTTTTTATTTTAGAGTTATGCTAACCTCACAAACGGACCTTTTTCTTAAAATGGTTTGAGTTCAGGGAGCCTCCAAACATGTATTTCCGGTGAATTCTGGGTATCGAATCTCTGAGTGGAATGCAAACTTTTCCTATTTACTATAGGTAAGTAGTTGAGAAAGTAAAAACTGGATTTTTTGTTTCAGATTAACCCATTATGCACATTAACTAACGTGATTTATTCAACTGAAATCGAAAATCATGGTAAAATTTTCGGTCACAGTTTTATTATAGCTATAGATAGACAAGTACAACTGTAAACTTTTTCAGTCGTTTGACAATCACAATAAACACGTGGATGTGATCAGTCATTTAAATTAGTTCACTGCCTTTTCTGTCTCTCTCCCCCTCTCTCTCTGTTTTGCGTCGCTTTAACTACGCAGCGGATCTGTTAGGAGATACCTTGTGGCTCGGTGTGTAGCAGACAGTCTTCTAGGTTTCATCCCTCTACCTTACCATCTTACTTCATCACGTTACCACAGAGGCCGTGCTGCTAGGCAACTGTACCTCTGCTTCTACGTGTGACTAGCAGATCTGAGTTTTCGACAGCCGTCCTAAGAGACCTTAGTGCCAGGCTACTGTATCTCTGCTTCTATATGTGCCGGGCAGATGGCATTAGGATGCCGCCCAGTCTACCTGCTTTCTTAATTGTGGATAGATGGCAGAGCATTCGCTATTACCATCTATTTTCATGTTTACTACAGTTTCAGACCTTAGGTGGAACTTTGGGTCGTGGTATGAACTATCCAAGCCGTTATTCCACGGGATTTGATCCCTAGAGCTCCCGGATACGTGTCACAGGCATTGCCGTCTGAGTCATCCCGCACGGTTTCATTGCCTTGCCACTATGTTACACTTAGAAAATGTGCATGGAAACAATGGAGTGGCAGACCGCCACAAGTAGCACCAGACTGCACAAGTATTCAAACGCCACCACTTCAACCTTGTGACAGGCAGGCACTGTTTTGGAAATGAGACAGCTGTGGCGCTTGGCTTTATTTCTTGAAGTTCTTGCTGTAACCGTCTGACATGTCCAGTCGTCAGGCGATAAGAAATGGAATTTAAACGTCTATCTTAGCGAAGCCATCCTTTATAAAAGCCAGATTAAGAACACTAAACGGACGGAGGGCGATCGGATAAATAATCGATACCACCAATAGATTTAAAACCTCGGTTTTGGAAATGTGCCTGAGGATTAAGTTAAAAATCTTTCTCTACCCTCTATCGGTTATTAGTCAGTATACAAATTATTCATAGGGAAGCTTATTTTTCTATATACTTCATTTTAATCGAGATAAACCTTTGCAGAAATAGCTATATACACATTTGGTTATATGGGGTCTTTCAACAAGAGTGTCCTATCTTTGAACTTAAATAAAACACGTTCTATAAATGATAGATGTTTATTTATTTTTTTATTTTGGAACATAATTAATGTCATTACGTGTGGAAGAGAACATCAGTTAAGTGACCGCCGCGACTTCGTTGGGTTGCGCGTATACGGTTCACCCAATTTTCGATTACAGAGGAACGTAAATTACGTCCAACTTCACGAATAACACGCGTGGTGTTATTCATAAGATCATTTACTGTTTCTGGCTTGTTGACATAAACTCGAGATTTAACATAACCCCACAAGAAGTAATCCAAAGGCGTTATATCTCAGGACCTCGGGGGCCAGTTAACATCACCACGACGGGAAATGATGAAACCTCTGAACTTCTCCTTCAAAAGATCGATTGTTTCGAGAGCAGTATGGCATGTGGCACCATCTTGCTGGAACCAGATGTTTCTAAGATCCATGCCATCCAATTGAGGCAAAAATAGTCCCTTATAAGAGCCCGGTATTTTTCTCCATTGGCAGTTAGAGCTTCTCCATCTTCATCTTGGAAAAAAATATGGACGAATGATTCCACCATACCAAAATCCACACCACACAGTAACCTTTTGGGGATCAAGTGGTCGTTCTTGAATCTGCATTGGATTGTGATTGCTCCAAAAGCGGCAATTTTGTTTGTTAACACAACCATCCATCCAAAAGTGGGCTTCGTCGGAGAAGATGATTTTTCGATAAAAATCCGGGTCAGCTTCCAATTGCTCCATAGCCCAGTCAGCGAATACACGGCACCACCTATGAATGTAGGGTTTTAGTTCTTGAGTTAACAGCATTTTGTAAGCGTGAAACTTCAATTCCAGATGCAGAATTCGCCAAGTTGTGGTCGGCGAAAGCCCCAATTCTTGTGCTCGACGAGCAATTGATTTGTTTTCGTTCTCGCGTACACTCTCACGAACGGCGCCTATGTTTTCGTTGGAGCGCTTACATCGATTACGTACAGGCGTTCTTTGATCGCTGACAGAACCACTTCTCTCAAATTTATCGATCAAACGCCGAATCGTTCTCTCGCAGGGACGATTATGCACACCGTAAACTTCACGCAATACACGGAAGGTTTGGCGAACAGATGATCCATTTTAATAATACATTTTCACAATTTCTACGCGTTGCTGAATGCTCTAACGTTCCATGGCTATTTGTCAATAACAACTGTAACCACATGAAAAAAATGACTGTTGTAACTGAATAACAACGGCAGCTATCACATGTTAATAATAGGACACTCTTGTTGAAGGACTCTATAGATACAAAGGGAACTGCGACTGTCTAATGTTTAAGAACTGGATGCTATATGCTGGTCAAAATTTCATACTATTTCCATGATATCGCGAGAAACAAGTGAATGTACACAGGACTTTAAGGAATGATAGGTATTGAATAATTCCAACCATTAATAACGGATAATTCGGAAATGGTTTATGTCACAAGAAAGGTTGTTTGAAATAAATTGTTTGTTTTAAAAGAGATCTATATTTTTTGTGTAGTACATCTTCGTCTATTGCTTAACCTTTACCAATTGTACAAAATTATATAAAATTCCTTCCGAATGAGCAGGACTTCAAAGGCTATTCCGTCAAAATTCGAGATATATTTTTGTCATGTAAATATCTTTTATACATGGTATCTTAATGAAAATCCTTAAAGCCTTTTTTAAGAAAATAGAAAATCTTGAAAAATGTTCATTGTAAGGGATAGTTGAGGGTAGGAGGATTTTCTTGTAGAGGAAGAATGCCAAGCTCATGGTGAAGTTGGTGATGGCTTTCCGAAGAAATTGTTTTGTATAATTTGTAGATGATGGATTTGTGTTTTGCTGGCTATGCACCATATAGGAACAGCGAATGAAATTAATGGACGTATTAAGGACTTAAAAGGCACAGCTGAACATTCAAGACTAAGCTTTTAACGTCTGTTAAGTTTGATAATTCTGATGTTACCAATTGTTGCTATGTGAGAGATGTGGGAGTGCCAGGATAATTTGGTGTCAAGCAATACTCCAAGATATTTCACTGCCATCTCTGCAGGAGGCATGTTAGCTCGTTATTCAGAAGAGATAGTGGAGGTGATCACGAAAGGATCTTAGTGAGAAGATTTTACTTTTTGTTTTATTGATATTTAGTATGATATGCCAAGTAGGTAACCATTCAGTGAGAAGAGACAAAGATGACTGCAGCCGACTGATGACTGTACTTAGGTTGTGGTGGGAACAAAATATGATTGTGTCATCTGCGTATATAGCAATAGAGGTGTTTTGCATGCTTGGGAGATCGTATTTGAATATATTATATAGAATCGGTGCTAAAATTGAGCCCTGGGGAACTCCAGCTGAAATTCTTCCAGGAGTTGATGTATAGCTATTAATGCGTACTATAAATTATTCGCAGTCTTTTAAAACAACTTTGAACAATGTTGATAATGTAGTTATGAATTCCAATTGTGTATAATTTTAAAAACAAAAGCGTGTGTCAAAAGCTTGTAAAACGTCGAGAAAAGCAGTGTATTGTTTTCTTTCAAAACCTTTTATGGTGGATTCAGTAATTCTTAAAAATAGGTGAATAGTTGAATGCTGGGATGAAAACTGAACTAGGCTCCAATGATATTATTTTGTAAACAAAAGAGTAAACGCTTCATTATGACTTTCTCAAATAGCTTTGAAACGTGGGCAGCAGACCAATTGGTCGATAGCTAAATGGCATGGTTTTATTTTTATCTAGATTATAAAGGACAATATCTGCGAACATCCATGATCGAGCAATGCAGCCCATTCTCAAGGAAGCATTGAAAATTTCAGTTAGTCGTACAAGGAATTTCTTGGTCAGATACTTAAGCACAATGTTGGGTATTAGATCATGCCCATGGGACTTTTTATTTGGAAATTTCTGAATTAGGTACGTTAATTCTTGTGGAGACGGTTGGAAATTTTGTTTGAGACGATTGATTTATGGGTGTTTTGATGAAGTTCATACTTGATGTCTGAATGTTTTTTCGTTATCAAGTTGTTTGGGGCAAATGTTTGTTCGTAATAAGAAGCAAGAATATTGCACTTTGATTGGATATCGGTGTATACCTGAGAATTTTCGCGAAGAGCAGGGATGATAGTTGGTTCTCGAAGGATCTGTTTTGTAGCCTGCCAGAGGAGTTGTCAGTTGAAGAACGAGAGGATACATAAGGTTCATGTGAATTAAGACGATGCTGTTCTAGCTCAGTTCTAACCATCCTCATAAGACCATTGAGACTTTTTCGCTACCATGGGAAGACTGTATTATTCCCCACGCTATTTAGCATCTATGTGGCCGACCTACCAATAGAGCAGCACGTCAATATAGCTCAATATGCTGACAACGTGCTGTTATATTGCACAAACAAAAACTCACGCAGAGCCTTCAACTCCATACAGCGACACCTCCGCCTCGTCCAAGAGTGGTGCAGGCATTGGCGATTGTCCATCAACCCGGAGAAAAGCCACGCTATTCTTTTCATCAAGTGCCGCTTCCCCGCTAACCTCCCCTCATTCACTTACCTCCGACATAGGAGAGAGAGGACGAATTCCATCTCTTATTTAGGTGTTCAGCTAGATAGGCGCCTAACGTCTGAGGGTCACATCAGGGATCTTTCGCATCGGGCTACAATCTCCTTGTTCTCCATGCTGGAGTCCGAATTGCCGACTCCCCTTAAGTTGCGCTTACTCAGACCACTAATAATCCCCGTTCTACTGTACGCCTGCGCGATCTGGGACATGGCTGCAGACTGCAGTCTGCTCCGACTGCAACGGGTACAGAATAAAGGCCTCCGGGCCTCTGTACGCCGCGCTTTCCCCGTGAGACTACTCCACGAAGCCTCATATCTTCCATACTGGAGGACGAAATTAGGCGCCGGGCTGTAAAACTCTACGACATTTTACCTTTCCATTAGAGTGCCCTTGTTAGTTTTCTAGAGTACTATAACCCCAGAGAAGCCGCATGGCTTGCGGGCACCCCCAGCATCCCTAACCAGCAACAAAAGCTGAGCTCCTATATAATCCTACTGCAGTTGCTTGATACATTTCAAATTAAACCCAATGCAAACTTTCTAGTCATCTTACCAGCGGTGTACTAGAGCCGTTGCACCCTAACCTGCAGTCGTCGAGGAGCATCGCTGTTAGCCTTTCACCCCCACAACCTTATTCTCAACCGCCACCCTGTAATTACCTTCTCCTACCAACAAGTAGTTTAGCCTAACAAGGGTAGGTACACTTAATAACACATCTTCGAGCTGCCCTTAGCCTGCTAACATGCTTCGGGCTGCCATGGTAGTCTTTCCCGTTGTCATTCTCTTCTGACTTTGTGCTTTTCTCGTATGAGCTTAATAATATGCGATGGTAGAAAGAAGTGTTGATATAAGACAATAATATCAGCAAGCAAAACCTTAATTAGAATTGCTGCCAAAGAATGCGTTTAATTCTAACGTTCAGAGTATAGAAAATAAAAAGTATCAGAAATGTTTTGTTTTTAAATTTTATTATGAAAATTAGCAAAGCATGGCAAGCAAAAATAAGGACTTCTCTAGCATTCTTTACAGGAGGTGATTACTTTCTTGACTTTATTTTTTGATAAATTTCCTTTGTGTTTCTTTTTGTAGCATCCTTTATAATGCTTTCGCGCCTTATGAGCTGGTCCGTCGTGTTTCTTGAGGGATGCGTATTTAGAGACTTGCTTTTCCTAGAAATTGACATCTGCTGCTGAGAGGGTTCACTCAGTGTTTCATTTGTAAACAATAACGCTTCTATGATTTTTTTCCCATTCCTTTGAAATCTGTGATGCAAGTGTGAGGACTAAAATCCTATTCAATAACGGGACCGCCAGACTTATTACTTTCTCTACTACGTATAGTAAGTAGGGGAAGTATTGTATTCCACCCAACAATTCGATACCGAGATTTCACCGGAAATACATGTTTTGAGACTCCCTGAATCCAAAAAAAAGCATTTTTGGAAACATGTCCGTCCGTAAGTGTGTGTGTCTGTGTGTGTGTGTGTCTGTGTGTGTGTCTGTGTGTGTGTGTGTGTCTGTGTGTCTGTGAACAGCATAACTCAGAAACGAACAGTCGGATAAACACCAAACTTGGTATTTAGGTTCAGTATCTTCCAGAGATGCGACACGAAGGTTTTCAAGAAAATCTCCCCACCCCACATTACTCCTTATATAGAACGTTTTTCGAAAATTTTAATTTTCCCAAAAATGGCTCTAACGATTTTGATTAAAATATCATATGTTTAAGATATTTTCATGATAAATGAAATGTATATCTCGAATTTTCTGGGAATGTCTCCAAAAGTATTCTTCATTGTGAACGACTTTTGCATAACTGGTAAACCATAAGAGATAGACAAAATTTTACTACACAAAAATGTAGATCACGTTAAAATACACAATTTATGTCATATACATTTCTTTTGTTGAGTGAACCGTTTTCGAGATATTGCTTGTTATTCCCTTAAATTTTCCAATACTTATACTTTTTCGCAAGTTCGTTTTCATTTTTTTTATGTCCTGGACCTGCAAAGAGAATAGAATGCGCCACATAGCAACCACCGTTAAAATGTTTGACTATCGCTTAAAACCTACCATATTCCCCTTGCATCTGCAAGAAAATTACCAATAAGATTAACATCTCGATATCTCGATTAACATGAAGCATATGGAGAATAAGCGTTTGTAAAAATAGTTTGTACAAGAGTAGAGAAACTCATGTGAGTGTAACATATCAGATTTTTTTATAATAATTGCCTATAAAGTCCTGTACTAAACTAACCTTTGCAATAAATTATACTAGTGTGCTCTTTGTTGACTTCTGGGAGAAAGTCACAACGATCCGTGGGAAAATGTCATCAAATATCTACTGGTGCTTAACGTGAATCTTGACCGTAGCGGTAAAGGCACGGTCGAAGGGAGGCTCCCCCGTAACCGGGGCAGAGCATAGCAAGCAGGCAGCAACGGGGGTTGAATGGAAACATCCGAAGTGTAACCAGATCCGGATTACAACGTCACAAGCATAGGTGTGGTCCCTAACGTTTCCAGCTCGAAAGCATTCGACTCGCCCAGGCCCACCCACAAGCCTCCTACGCCTAGCGACCCCTCTGGTAGGGCTCAGTCGAAGGCGGGTCCTGACTGGGCAGTCACGCAATGATGCCAGGGAAGAAACCTCTACATAGTGCACATGGTCCTACAACCCTGAAATACATGACAAGGAAGATGATGGGTACAGGAAATGAGGGACAGGAGAGTCCTGCATTCGCCTGCCGACCCGAGAAAACCAGCAAAAACCCCTGGGTCAGTTGCCGGGAAACCCGGTATCTCCGAATGCAAGTCGCACACATTATCACCTCGCTCGGTAATCTTAATCGTTGTGACAGCATAAAGATAGATTCATTTTAGTATCTATACTGACATAAAAGAAAGTATTACAGCCCTCTTTTCAATGTATGTATATACAGAGACAAAGAGAGGGAGAGATGATGATGATTCCTTAATAAAACCTTGCGACTCTCGAAAGGTTGATGAATATTAATGTCTCAGACTTTACAACAAACCGTCTCTTCATGTAAATCCTAGGCGGTTAATGAAGAGCCGGCATACACTGCAAAGTTGTTATGGTACACTTTCTGCTATGATTCTTTGTGAAGTGATTTACGGTGCCAGATATACGAGGCGTGTTTTTAAAGTAAGTATCGATAATTTTTTTAAAAATAGCATAGCATTATTTTCCAAATACTTTATTACCTTATACCTTACACTACTCCACAGTCACCACCGTTATTCAGGCACTTCTCGTAACGAGAAACCAGTTTTTGTATGCCTTCGTTAAAGTATAATGCTGCCTGTGATGACAGCCAAGTCTGCACTTCTTGTTTAACATCATCGTCGTTGAAATGTTTCCAACAAGGAATTTCTTCAGATGAAGAAACTGATGGTGTCACCTATTGTCAAATTCGGACTGTAGGGAGGGTGGTCGAATTGTTCCCAGCTAATTATGCTACAGATATTGAGTTTGTTTGGTTGTGTGGCCGGGTACTGTCACTCATTATTGTTTCCCCATAAGCCTCACACAATTGGCGACGAATGTTTGCTAGCGTTAACATTTTTGCATTCAAAAAACGAATCACTGATCTGACTTCACAGCAGGCCGTTCGATTGTTTTGAATATTTCGAAACGCTCTAACAACAGGAAAACACAACGCGACGATCGCTCACAGCTACGTCTGGCTTCCTAATGAAGGGAGGAAGAGATCGCGCATGCTCAAAATCGCGCTGCAGCGGCAAAATATTAAAACGGTACTTACTCTAAAAACACGCCTTGTGTGTTGTAATTGCATGCTTTAGAGTCTGAAAGCTGTGCTCTTTTTAGTCAAAAAATAAATTAGGCACTTAGGAAGGAACCCACAATTTCGTGTGGACTTATCCCTTATTTGATTAAATGCACCTTTGAGTTTGATGCAAAGAGTATTTCATTTAATTTAAATAAATACAAATATGCGCATTTATCTGTTATTATGGAAAAAAGTATGTGAACAAGTTTTGAACTGTGAGTCTGCATCATATTCTCTCGTAAACAGTCCCTGGCCTTGGCCACTTACTAAAATTATGAGCGCATTGCAACGTTATGTCGTCACGGTTTAACCTAATAAGGAATAATTATGTTGCTTACGTACAACCATCTATGTAGGAAAACATTGTGCAATGCTTACTGTTGATTCTTGGCCTACGCATCCTGCGTAGTGAGTATGTTATTGTGTATAGGGTGATCCGTTTGAGATGTCAGAAAATTAAAGACGTTATATATAAGAGAACAATGCACACATCTCTGAGTAGTTTGTTGTAATATAAGCAGAAAGGATGGAAGTTAACAAAGAGTGACGTTTCAGAGTTCTTCCACATGGCATGGCAACGCTATTGTGCATAGCAGACAAACTGGTGGTCATGACACAACAGCGCACTCGTGTGTTGTATGTATGTGAAACGTATGGTATGAGACGTGTGGGTTCTCGGTTTCCCAAATAATGCAGTTATGTTTGTTGACTCGGCCACACACATGAAATGTGGCTTTGTGCATGAGCATTCATCAATTTACCATTGATCGACTGCTTCCTGCCTCTCACACATCATGACAGCAAACTGGAGATAAGCTTCGTAATTACGCTGTGACAGAGCATGCTTTCGCAGAATATGGATGAAAACATCTTAGGGTGCTGTCCAACAATCCTCTTAACACGTTGCTTATGGCGTATTCTGCTCTGCTGATAAGTAGTGGAGCGATTTCTATGGACTGCCACCATTTTGTCTCCTGTGCACGATAGTGCTGCCATGCCATGCGGTTGAAGTCTGAAACATCACTCTTATTAACTTCCATCCTTTCTGCTTATTTTACAACAAAATGCTCATAGATGTGTGCACTAGCCTCTTATATATAATGTTTTACTTTTTTGACATCTCAAACGGATATCTCTTTCTCTTTTACTTATAGTAAGTAGAGGAAGTATTGCATTCTACGCAAAAATTTGATAGTGAGTTTTTCCCCGAAAGTACACGTTTTAAAGTTCCCTGGATACAAAGAGGGAGTTTGTAGTAAATGGTCCGTGTGTATGCGTAGGTGTGTGTGTGTGTCTGTGAACAGTATAACTGTTGACTATCAAACTTGATATTAAGGTTCAGCTTCTACCAAGGATGTGACATGGTGGTATGGGCTTCTTGACTGATTTGCTTAGGCGAGGGAGAATAGTTAAAAGTGTTATTTGCCGATTAGTTGCAAAAAACTTGATGATGATAAAATGACTGAGAATAGGTAACAAATTGTAAATTTATTAATAGGCTGGGATGGATTAGGTTTAATTTCTTATTGTCTTGTTATTTATTATCAAAATGTAAAATCTTATAATGCTGGAATATTAACTGCTCCGTTAGGATAGGTGATTTTCAGGAAAGGAGAGACTCTTCTCTCAGGAAGTATGGAGAGGAGATAACTGAGAACTCCTCGTTTACTCCGTCACTGGTCCTTTATTTTCCTCTACATTAAAGAAAAACAATTTTCCTTGTTCCCTTCACACAAGAACTATGTCCCACGATCAAACAAAATTATGGAAGTCATTTCCTATCCTTCAAAATGCCTCGACTTTGATCCCCATACTTTTCCCCTACACTCAAATTTAATCAGCGATGAAGTCCGCCACTTACATTTCACAAATTAATACACCGACTTAGTTTCCCAGTAACTCTAAGACACCGAGTAATGACCCATCATGACAACGATACATCACCTCCATCACAAGGAGAAGTGTTTCTTCTCAAACTATTTTAAAGAAAGCCTCTGTTCCTTCAGTTATCCAAGACTGTGCTCCGTCTCATGAGTCATCATCTGAAATTTCCGTGGACAATACACCTTCTGACAATAAGAAATCCTTCCAGATTCCCAATAACATGTAATTGCATGGGTCTAAAGACCTATATCGTCTGCTAGTAGTGAAACGATTGCTACTAATGTTGCAAACAGCCAGGAATCCTGTCAAGATTCTAGGACTGTTATGCATGAACAAAATAACAAATACATTCGACTCAATTAAAGATCCAAAAAGGACAATCACACCTCAATATTAAGCGATATGCTTAAACCAGCCAAAGAATGTACTGAAAATCAATCAACTGAATTTCCATTGAGTTACTTACAATTTCAGAGCTTATTTGAAAACACTACACGCGTAAGTGATATAACACCAATTGCATTCAGCCACGCTGATATTTACAAACTTTAACGCATGCATTACAAATACTTCATCCACTCTACAGTGACAAAAACATAAAGTAGAAAAACACTTGCATAATTAAGAAACTGCTCCATGCTATCAACCAAAACAAAGAAACAGTAAACGAAAGCTCAAAGCTAAATCCCTTAATGAAGTAAAACATCCCCCTTAACCAGTATCAGACACATCATTAACACTAGGGTGACCAGATTTTCAGACACAAAAAGCAGGACCCATTAATAAAGTGGTCTGGTGCCTTACGAGATGGCGGATTTTTTTTTTTGGGGGGGAGGGCTTCACTTCACTTAGGCTAGTGTAAATTATCTATATACGTTGTAATACTTCATATTTTAAAACTAATAAACCTGAAATACACTGTTGTTTGATAGTGCTTTCTATGATGAAAACATTTGAATGTAAAATATTACTAGTGATATTTATTATACTGTTATTATTACTATTAACACTAACAATTATTCTTACATAACATTGAAAACAATGCAATGCCGCTGTTCTTTTAAGAAGTTAGTGAGATAGGCTCTCATACTTTTCACTGCCATGAATTGCTTTTAACAATTTTCAGTTTCCAAGAAGCATATTATGGAACTGCACACAGTTATAATTCAAATTACATTTTGTGATTAACATATGTTTCAGAGTTTCTGGCTTTAGTCTGGATTTTTCATTTGTCCAGATATTGTTCATAATTGAAAACACCCTTTCTGTTGGTGCATTTGTAGCAGGAAGGCATAAGATAAACTGTACAATGTTACCTACATTCTTAAAGTCGATATTTCTCTCTTCAAATTTGTTGAATATTTCCACCCATCTCAAATATATTAGTGTATGAATTGTATCCCATTTCTTAACTTTTGTAACTGTAACATGCACGTTAGTCTTTAATTGTACTATTTCCTTTATTTTGCAAGTCATTTGCACAATGATGGAAAAATTGCATATTTTCCTTTTCGCAGGAGTTTTCGCAGGATAGTTCTGAAATGCAGGATATTTATGAGGTTTTAGAGTCTCTTCGCGGGCAGCAGGATAAGGTGTAAAAAATCTGATTTGTTACACTCACATGACTTTCTCTACTCTTGTACAAACTATTTTTACAAACTCTTATACTCCATATACTTCATGTTAATCGAGATAAACATTTGCAGACTCTATCTTATTGTTAATTTTCTTGTAGATGTAAGGGGAATATATATTTACAAGGGCAATATAGAAATACAGTAGCCTTTAAGCATATACATATCTCTTAATAGCTGGTTGCTATGTGCAGCACCATTCCCTTTCCCACAGATTAATATTCTTTGCATATCCAAGACAAAAAAAATCTGATGTGTTACACTCACATGACTTTCTCTACTCTTGTACAATCTATTTTTACAAACGCCTATTCTCCATATGCTTTATGTTAATCGAGATATCGAGATGTCAATCTTATTGGTAATTTTCTTGTAGATGCAAGGGGAATATGGTAGCTTTTAAGCGATGGTCAAATATTTTAACGCTGGTTGCTATGTGTCGAATTCCATTCTCTTTGCAAGTCCAGGACATAAAAAAATGAATAACGAATTTGAGAAAAAGTATAAGTATTGGAAAATTTAAGGGAATAACAAGCAATATCTCGAAAACGGTTCACTCAACAAAAGAAATGTATATAACATAAGTTGTGTATTTTAACGAGATCAACATTTTTTGTGTAGTAAAATTTTGTCTATCTCTTATGGTTTACCAGTTATGCAAAAGTCGTTCACAATGAAGAATACTTTTGGAGACATTCCCAGAAAATTCGAGATATACATTTCATTTCTCATGACATTATCTTAAACATATGATATTTTAATCAAAATCGTTAGAGCCATTTTTGAGAAAATTAAAATTTTCAGAAAATGTTCCATGTAAAGGGTAGTCTGGGGTGGGGGGATTTTCTTGAAAACCTTCGTGTCGCATCTCTGGAAGATACTGAACCTAAAAGCCAAGTTTGGTGTTTATCCAACTGTTCGTTTTTGAGTTATGCTGTTCACAGACACACACACACAGACACACAGACACACACACACACAGACACACACACGGACATGTTTCCAAAAATGCTTTTTTTGGATTCAGGAGGTCTCAAAACATGTATTTCCGGTGAAATCTCGGTATCGAATTTTTGGGTGGAATGCAATACTTTCCCCTACTTACTATACGTAGTAGAGAAAGTAAAAATGAATAAGGAATTCCTTTTAAGAAAATAAGTATTGAAAAATTTAAGAGAATAACAAGCAATATCTCGAAAATGGTTCACTCAACAAAAAATGTATATGACATAAATTGTGTATTTTAACGAGATGTACATTTTTTGTGTAGTAAAATTTTCTCTATCTCTTATGGTTTACCGGTTATGCAAAAGTCGTTCACAATGAAGAACACTTTTGGAGACATGAAAATTCAAGATATACGTTTTATTTATCATCAAAATATCTTAAACATATGATACTTTAATCAAAATCGTTAAAGCCGTTTTTGAGAAAATTAAAATTTTCGAAAAATCTTCCATGTAAAGGGTATCTTGGGGTGGGGGGATTTTCTTGAAAACCTTCGTGTCGCATCCCTGGAAGATACTGAACCTAAATACCAAGTTTGGTGTTTATCCGACTGTTCGTTTCTGAGTTATGCTGTTCACAGACAGACACACAGACAGACACACACACACACACTGGCATGTTTCCAAAAATGCTTTTTTGGATTCAGGGGATCTCAAAACATGTATTTCCGGTGAAATCTCGGTATCGAATTTTTGAGTGGAATACAATACTTCCCCTACTTACTATACGCAGTAGAGAAAGTAAAAAGGAGTATCCTGCGAAAAGCAGGACATCTGGTCACCCTATTAACACTCTTCTAAAGAGTATATACTAATGCAATGGAACATTAATGGATTTCGATCTCAATACAAATACTTAGATCTGCAACTCGCTAGACACCAACCTAAAGTTATATGCTTACAGGAAACTAACTTCCGAGATAATTCTGTATCCAATTTAAACGGTATATAATAAAAATCTGATGTGTTCCACTCACATGACTTTCTCTACTCTTGTACAAACTATTTTTACAAACGCTTATTCTCCATCTGCTTCATGTTAATCGAGATAAACATTTGCAGACTCTATCTTATTGCTAATTTTCTTGTAGATGTAAGGGGAAAATATATTTACAAGGGCAATATAGAAAAACAATAGCCTTTAAGCACATACATATCTCTTAATAGCTGGTTGCTAGGTGCAGCACTATTCCCTTTCCCACAGATTAATACTCTTTGCATATCCAAGACAAAAAAAATGAATAACGAATTCCCATTTGAGAAAATAAGTATTGAAAAATTTAAGGGAATAACAAGCAATATCTCGAAAATGGTTCACTCAACAACAAAAAATGTATGACATAAATTGTGTATTTTAACGCGATCTGCATTTTTTGTGTAGTAAAATTTGGTCTATCTCTTATGGTTTACCAGTTATGCAAAAGTCGTTCACAATGAAGAATACTTTTGGAGACATTCCCAGAAAATTCAAGATATACATTTCATTTGTCATGAAAATATCTTAAACATATGATATTTTAATCTCAATCGTTAGAGCCATTTTTGAGAACATTAAAATTTTCGAAAAATATTCCATTTTAAGGGGTAATCTGGGGTGGGGGGATTTCTTGAAAACCTTCGCGTCGCATCTCTGGAAGATACTGAACCTAAATACCAAGTTTGGTGTTTATCCGACTGTTCGTTTCTGAGTTATGTTGTTCACAGACAGACAGACACACAGACACACACGCGGACATGTTTCCAAAAATGCTTTTTTTGGATTCAGGGGATCTCAAAACATGTATTTCCGGTGAAATCTCGGTATCGAATCTTTGGGTGGAATACAATACTTCCCCTACTTACTATACGTAGTAGAGAAAGTAAAAACAGAGCGAATGTGAATCATGTAAATGGACAAATAGTCACCTATGTGAAGAGTAATTTGTATCAGAAGAAAGTTCCCTTAAAATTGAATTAGAATATGTGGCGGTATTAATAAACTTACCTCCGACTGTTTATGTTGATAATATTTATCTCCCAAATAGCCACGTTCTTCAGAATGGCGATCTAAGACATGTTATACGACAGTTACCAAAACCGTTTATTTTAATGCGTTACTTTAATAGTCATAACAGTTTATGGGGATGTTACAAACCTACACCAGAGGAAAAATTGTGGAAAAAATATTAGAATAATTTGACTTTGTGTTAATGAATTCTACAAAACCTACTGGCTATGATATTGCACATGGGAGTAGCAGCAGTATAGATTTGACTATTTGCACACCTGATATATACGAAAAAATCTGATGTGTTACACTCACATGACTTTCTCTACTCTTGTACAATCTAATTTTACAAACGCCTATTCTCCATATGCTTTATGTTAATCGAGATATCGAGATGTCAATCTTATTGCTAATTTTCTTGTAGATGCAAGGGGAATATGGTAGCTTTTAAGCGATAGTCAAATATTTTAACGCTGGTTGCTATGCGGCGCATTCCATTCTCTTTGCATGTCAGGACATAAAAAAATGAATAACGAAGTTGAGAAAAAGTATAAGTATTGGAAAATTTAAGGAAATAACAAGCAATATCTCGAAAACGGTTCACTCAACAAAAGAAATGTATATAACATAAATTGTGTATTTTAACGAGATCTACATTTTTTGTGTAGTAAACTTTTGTCTATCTCTTATGGTTTACCAGTTATGCAAAAGTCGTTCACAATGAAGAATACTTTTGGAGACATTCCCAGAAAATTCGAGATATACATTTCATTTCTCATGACATTATCTTAAACATATGATATTTTAATCAAAATCGTTAGAGCCATTTTTGAGAAAATTAAAATTTTCAGAAAATGTTCCATGTAAAGGGTAGTCTGGGGTGGGGGGATTTTCTTGAAAACCTTCGTGTCGCATCTCTGGAAGATACTGAACCTAAAAGCCAAGTTTGGTGTTTATCCAACTGTTCGTTTTTGAGTTATGCTGTTCACAGACACACACACACAGACACACAGACACACACACACAGACACACACACGGACATGTTTCCAAAAATGCTTTTTTTGGATTCAGGAGGTCTCAAAACATGTATTTCCGGTGAAATCTCGGTATCGAATTTTTGGGTGGAATACAATACTTCCCCTACTTAGTATACGTAGTAGAGAAAGTAAAAATGAACTGGTATGTTTACACTTCAACTCACGGAAGTGATCATCTTCCCATCATAGTCACAACTGAAAGTAATTATCCCAGCAATAACTCTCAAGCACTCCGCACTGTTAAGTAGAATACCCACAGAGCTGACTGGCAGAAGTCCAGAGATACTGTCACAAATCTCTTAAAAAACCTAACACCTCCGGACAAATTTTCTACAAAGTGCATTAACAACATCGTACACGACTTTACAAAACTCGACTTTACCCAATCTGCAGATGCAAATGTTCTTAACACAATTTGACTTACTTCAAAGAGAACGGTTTCCTGGTGCAATGAAACCTGCAAAATCGCTATAAAGAATAAAAGCCATGCCTTTTATTTTTATAAAAGAAAACGTACACCTGAAAACAAACTAAATTACCATAAATGCAGAGCTACAGCTCGTAAAGTTGTCAAACAAGTAAGAGAGATTCTTGGATACCATTTGTCTCATCATTGACATCAGAAACACCCTCCAAAATAGTATGGGATAAAATCAAAATAATAGCTGGAAAATATAATCAATTCCGTGTCACAGCCCTTAGAAATCAAATTACTGGAACCTTTATACATGAAAATCAACACATATCTGATATGCTTGCAAACGCAAAACCTCGAATAACTCCAAATTCTCATCTGAAATTTTTCTTTCGATTACGAGTGAGGCTCAGTAACACAAGCTTACCTCTCTGATAACGGCCGGCTTTCTAAACGATGAACTCCAACTTCGTGAATTACGAAACCAGCTAGACAGATTTGGAAAATCCAGCCCCGCTCCAGATTCCATACTTTATGAATTCATCAATCAACTTCCATTCATTGCATTAAATTACCTTCTAGCTATCTATAATTTCATGTGGACTTCAAACTTATTCGCTGACCAATGGCTGCGTCGGACCCGCCCTCTCTAATTGTTTCGAAGACTGTTGGTGGCAGTCCCGGGTTCGATGCCCGCTCGGGTTGGAGTCGAACGAGGTGTAGTGGTAGAGATAGAAATAATGCTAAAATTCACTGTACCTGTTTTCTCCATCAGACGTGGCTTCGTCTTGTGGTTCTGGCTGGTTGATTTAATCTCGCTGTTACCCTGGCTAGTTGGTTCTCAGCGGTGATGTTTGCATGAACTCTGCCTATCATGATTATTAATAAGCTCGTCGATCTCAGAGGTGGTACTAGGAGCTCAGAGGAGAATTTACTACTCACCATAATGTTTGGTTTATGGCTATTTATTGTCACTTCTTCAATGTAACACTACATAATGTTCCTGTTCACTTATCACCATTTGCGCGCCAATTTCGTTTGACGGAGTATCGTGGATTCCTCGTCAGCGCTTCAACTGTTCAACTGTGTAATCTAAAAGTCAACTGTAAACTGCTCAACTGTGTAATCTAAAAGTCAACTGTGTACTGCTTTATTTTGGGGTGAATCTCGACTATTTAAAAAACACAATCCCCTACCTAATATTTTGGTATCGGATTTCTTATTGGTCAGTTTGTATATATCACGTGACCTTTTTCCCGAGCTTCTCTTGGTAAACTGCCGTTCTGTGTTATATTTGCCTCGCTCCATACTTCAGGAGCGGAAACAAATAGTCATAAAACCTTACCCTAGACTAACACAAAAGATCCCGTTTCGCTGCACATGCGAACCGCATATTTCTACCCTAACTGCAGATTTCAAGACATTCTAAACTTAGTTAAACAGGAACATTATGTACACGACAAATATTACATTATACGAAAATTACTATTTACATGGTTCTTACATTGTACATATATATCATTTACATATTAAATTATACACTGAAAAATTTAGCATATAATAAAATTACTTCGGGCACATTCTGTCTCATGGCCTAATGCTATCGTAATCCTAATACTGAAACCAGAAAGAATAAATTAACTACAGAACATTATTATCTAATTGCTCTAACATATGTGTAAACTACTAGAAAAGATAGTTAATAAGAGATTACGATGGTATCTAGAAAACATCAAATTCTTTAACAGCGTACAAAGTGGATTTACGGCAGCACACTCAACTTCAGACAACCTCATATGTCCAGAATGCTTTTATCAGCAAACAATACTGTGTAGTAGTTAGTCTAAATATTGAAAAAGCATACGACACGGTACGAAATAAATATATTGTTGACGTTCTAAAGAGATATGTTTCAGGAAATATACTACAGTTCTTAACCAACTTTCTTCAGGATTGACAAATTCAAGTCAGAGTAATTGGGGTTCTATCAAAGACATTCACAGTAAAGAATGGAGTACCTCAATGATCAGTTATCAGCGTAACATTGTTTCTAATAGTCATAAATAACATTGTTTCAAACATATCACCACCTGTCAAAGCATGTATTTTTGCAGAAGATCTTGTTTTATCTTGTACAGGAAAAAACATTGATACAATTCAACAACTGCTGCGAGAGACAATTTTAAAGATTCGAAAGTGGGCGGAGGGTTAAAGCTTTCAAAGACTAAATCCAAGTGTATTTGCTTCTCTAAAAGAAGGTGTAATGACATAGACTCAAAACTGCATATTGACAACTAAAAACTTGAACTACTCAAGAAAATCAAGACCCTAGGGATAACCTTTGATAGCAAATTAAAGTGGATATCTCATCTTAAAGCTCTTAACGATGACTGTCGCAAGAGGTTAAATGTTATGAAAATCCTAGCTGCCAAAAACTGGGGAGCGGATTATCATGTGCTGTTAGATACCTACAAAGTATTTATTAGATCAAAATTGGATTACGGTGCTATTGTTTACAATTCTACAAGCTTTCTTCTCTCCAAATGTTGGATTCAATACAAACCACAGCACTTCGAATAACACTTGGAGATTTTTGTACTAGCCCAACAGCAAGTACACAAATAGAAACAAATGAACCTCCACTTGAAGCTAAAAGAAAAGAATTGACCTTAGCATATACCCTCAAAATACCAACGATATCCGATTCTCGAATGAAAATGTATATATTTCATAAAAGACCTCAAGAAACCTCAAAAGTTCATCAATAATACCCGTATATCTGAGAGTCTCCAAATATCTCCAACACCTCAACGTTAGACTTCCTCCTGTGTCAGAAATAAACCCCTCTCTTGCGATTTCACCCTGGACAATCACTTCACCTAAAATTAATTTAGAACTGAACGTCATCTCCACATAACAAATGGATTCCTCAGTTTACCGTCAACTATTTAATGAATTACATGACAGGTATGGAAAACATACAGCAATTTACACAGATGGATCAAAGTGTAATGATAAAAATGCTTGTGCTGTTGTTTATCCAGACCACACTATTTTATTCAGACTTCCTGACTTTTGTACCGTCTTCTCAACTGAACTATTTGCAATTAAACAAGCTGTGATTTATGTTTTGAATACCCAATGTTCAGAGTTATTTGTTTTATACTCAGATTCTAAAAGTGCACTACCTGCAATAAACAATCTGTCATCAACCCATATTCTTACACAAGAAATCAATCACTGCTTCATAGAGCCCATAAGCGAGGAAAGCAAGTGTCTTTAATATGGATTCCATTCCTCATTTGAATACAAGGCAATGAATTAGCCGATCAGGCAGCAAAAGAAGCCACTAAACATCCACTAAGTGACCCAACTATAACTACACCAGCCCATGATTTATCTCAACCATTAAAAAGAAACTCTACCAACAGTGGAAGACAGGATGGCTTGACTCCACGAGAAGCAAACTCCGTGATATAATATCCAGTTTTTCGACACATCTTTCCAGACAAAATCAGGTTTTAATATCCCGACTGAGAATGAGCTATACCAAGATCACGCACAGTTGTCTTCTTTCAAAGGACCAGCCACACATCTGCCACCAGTGTAACATACTGTTAACGACGAAACACATAATCGTGGAATGTCCACAATGAGATCAATGGAGACAAAAAACTACCACTGATTTACAAACAGCACTCAACTATTCGATGTACCCTAAGATAGTTGAATATTTTAAAAGCATAAATTTATATAAAAGTATATAATGTTCAATCAATTCACTTAGTTATAGTGTCACAATTTTATACTAGTTCATTTCAATAGTTTAAAACTGCCAGCATGTTAATAACCGCATTATTTTATTGCTAAATATTTATTTTAAAGGTTGTTAAGTCGCAATATGATATAAGTTAAAGCGACTATAACCTTTCAAAATAATAATAAAAAAAAAAGCACGATGTACCGATGTTAACCCGAACTGAGCTCCTGCGTTACACCAATTTCTATTTCACTCCCACTTTCTAGTTTCCTCGAGTTACTATTCTAGTCACGTGGTTTGTGATTGATTTTATTGGCCCACGTATACATTTTAACACGCGTTTATTGGTTGTACTATTTTAGAAAGTCCTTGCTTCTTGCGTCTGCAATTACCGCGTTTCTGTAGCACTCTTGTTTAACAAAACACAAAACTTTATTGCATAGCATTGTTCTCTCATTCCGGACATTTCACAGTTCTACACAATCTTGGGGATAAGGTAAAGGCACGGACGAACGGAGGGGCCTCTGCAACCGGGCAGAGTACCGCAAGCAGGCCACAAAGTCTCTTTGGAGGGAAGGATGAGGGGAAGGACCCAAAGAGCGACCAGGTCCGGTTGAGGGACGCAAGCATGGACGGGGTCCATAACGTTTCCAGATCGAACGGGCCAACCTCAAGCCTCCAGACTCTCGGGCGTTCCCCTATGGCGGGTCCTAACTGAGCAACCCCGCAACGACGCCAGGGAAGAAATCTCAACAAAGCGCAAATCCACCGCCCAGCCGCAATCCGCCGAACACCGTCGCCTGGTTCTACAACCCTGAAACAGATGACAATGAAGGAGATGATGAGCACAGTATTGAGATGTAGGATATAATTACCGGAGGGGAACACCTCGCCACTGCGATCAATTTGTGGCTACACCCCCCCGGGAGGCAGGGATGAAGTAAAAGAGCTACAGGAGGTCGTAGGTCCGCAAGCAGACGGGATCACAGAGACACACGGAAGTCCCTATCATTTCACCGAGCAGAATCGCTCAGGAGGTCACGTCTGTGGCCTGCATTCGGGAGGTCGTGGGTTCGATTCCCGTGACCGAAATTCCTGACCCATGGGATTTTCGGGGGTTTCCCGGGTCGCCAGGCAAATGCTGAGAAGGATCATTGCACCCTCGAATTTCCTGTCCCTCCATTTCATCTCAATTCTCATTTCACTTCAATTCTCATCTTCTTGGTTTCTTTCAGGGTTGCAAGTGTCGGCGGGAGGTCCCGGCTGTACATGGCAGGGGAAAAGGATGCTCTAAGGAAACCTTCGTCCTTCGTCCTCCGGGTCCCGTGTCCCCTAGGGGATGTGTAAACCCACAGCGGAGACGGGAGGCAGCTGCACCAATCAATATCCCGGAAGTTCAAATCTGTAAATGGTAGGGACCCTGCCCTCTGCTTTCATGCCTTTCTCTGTCTCCTCTCACCTCATCCCTCCCTCCCGGGACACCTTGCCAGGGACCTAGGCACAAAAGATCTGCGTAGGTCGTGGTGCCAGCGCCCCCCCGTCTCTTTAGTCCTATTCTATCCGTATTATTAGTACGAAACACCCACTCTCGCCATTAGAGGCGAAGAGTGTCGCGAGAGGGCGACGAATCGCCTTTGCAGCCAGGCGGGAAGAAGTCTTTCCAAATAGCAACCATGCCATCTGTCCATCACCAAACGCACTACGGAACCCGGAGACACTGCCTGAAAGATGAAATGACAGAAAATGAAGGAAAGGAGAAATCACGATACAATACACCACCCCAGCATTCGCCTAGGCGACTAAAGGAAAACCACGAAAAACCCTCCGGTCAGAGTGTGCGGCCACCGGGAATCGAACCCGGTGCCTCCCGATTGCGGGCCACAGGCGTTACCGCCTGAGCCATCCTGCTCGGTATGGGTACAAGAAATGAGGAGCAGGAAATCGTGGTAGAAAAGGAACCACCCAAGCATTTGCCTACCGACCAGGGAAACCACCAAGAACTCCGCGTCAGAGTGGGCGATCGCCGGGGATCGAATTCGAGCCCTCCTGAACGTCAGTTGCGCACATTATTACGACGCCACTTCACTTGGTTCTTGGTAATAAGAGTACATTCTAAGATGTATCATCTCTTTATCCCAGAAGAGTAAAATAGGTAATATATAGCTACCAGAATGTAATGTTCTTAAAAATGTATGACGTTTAACTATACTAGCCGGTCAAAAGAATATATAAATTTCCGTGACTTTGTTTTTCTGCTTCTGTCTTCAAACTTTGGGATGTTTTAATAAAATATATCAGTGATGATACTATCACTGCAGTAAATTTGATTATTATTTGCTTCCATAATGAAGTATATATCAGGTCAAGCAGCGAATGTCGCCCGCCAGTCCGACTTCAGGCGTCATTACCCCGTCGCCCTCTTCACGTTTCAACTTTCTCAGTGAGCCACTTTGAGGATGACATCGAGCTTGATGGCGCCCACAGGGTTACAGCTGCTTCAGTATTTAGCTCTACTGCGTCAGCGAACAGTTCCTTGCTCTTCATTCCCTTATCCATAAGCGCGCTCATTTCTGAAGTGGAAGGAATACTCCACGCCAAATCGGGCAAATAGCCGTAAAACGATCTGATACGGTGCATTCACACTACTTTCTCTGCTCACTCTGCTGCAAACTAGTCTTACAAAAGCGTATTCTTCTATCTACTTGAGATAAACTTTCATTACACACTCACACATTTCGTTGCAGGTATAAGAATAATACAGTAGACTAAAGCGATAATCAGACTTTTAGAAACCGGAACGCTTTGAGATGGCTTTGAAATTCCATGCTCTTCGCAGGACCACGAGAAAAAGTAATAGCGACTTATCATTTGAAAAAAAATATAGTATTTGAAAATTGAAAACAATAAGAAAGAGTGGCTGAAAACGGTTGACACCACAGAACATTTTATTTTAAGAGCATGATCAAGCAATGAACAATTCAGACTATTAATAAAGGATATCCCAGAAATAGCTTATGCCACAAAAAGTTTATTTGAATTAAACCGTGTGTTTTAAAGAGATCTACATTTCTTATGCAGCACGTTTTCGTCTCACTTAATGTTTACCAGTTATACAAGATTATACAAAATACCTTCCGAATGAAGTGGACTGTTATTAGAAAATTAAAGATATACATTTTATTTGTCACATAACTATATTCAATATATGGTATTTTAATCAAAATCATTAGAGCAATTTTTTAGAAAATCAAAAATTTCGAAGAATATTACATTTAAAGGGTAGTTGCGGTGGAGGATTTTCTTGAAAATCTTCCTGTCTTATTTATGGCAGATACTGAATTTAAATACGAAGTTTGGCATTTGTCCGACTTTTCTTTTTTGAGTTGTCTTGTTCACACACACACACACACACACACACACACACAAACATAGAAAGAAAGAGACCACACAGACCTCTTTTCTAAGAATGTTCTTTATTTATTCAGGGGCTTCAAAATATGTATTTCCGATGAAATCTCGGTATCCAATCTTTAGTGGAATGCAATACCTACTCTACCTATTTAGTTCGTGGTAGAGAAAGTAAAAAACATATCGAAAATTATTCCATGTAAGGGGTAGTTTAGGGTTGGGGAGTTTTCTTGAAAATCTTCTTGTCGCATCTTGGAAGTTACTGAGCTTAAATACCAAGTTTGGTAACACTAACGAACGTTTCTATAAAATGCTTTTCTTTGGGAGGGGGGATTCAGAGAGTCTCAAAACGTTATTTCCGGTGAAATCTCGGTATCGAGTTTTTGGATGAATTGTCAATACTTCAGAAAGTATCATTAAGCTTACAGACGAAACTAAAAACAGAATGGGGTACAGAACAATATATTTTGTCCAAAAATAGCCAGCAAACAAGGGCTTGCTTGGCTCAGACTGGGATCTTGGCGAGCGATCAAATTCTTTAAGGAAGAAGGCACAAGAGTCTGTCCCCGGTGTAGAGAGGAAGAAACTTGGATTCATATTCTGGCGCATTGTACTAAGACAGAACAGCTCAGGAGAAAGTATCTGCCAGGTTCCTTTTGTGAACTCAAGGAGAGGGTTACAAGCTTGTTGTACCTTGCTGCCTGGGAGGGAGGAGGGGGAAGCAATTGGTACATTTTTATAAAAGGCTATGAAGTTCAGATCGGAGTGTAAAGAAGAGGGCCAAGGGTGGGAGAGGAGGATTAGTGGATTAGGAGCGGGTGTTTTTGTTTGTTTTGTAAAGAATAGCGTGTGCTTGTGAACAAGCTTTTTTCTCGTCTTCTTCTGTTTCGTTTGTGACTTGTGTTGTTAGTTTATCAGTTCTTTTTTTCTTTTCTTTTCATTTCTGGTAAATATTATTAACTTTAAAGTTCTGTGCGACGAATATAGTCTATAAAATATGGACAACAGTGTATTATATATGCACGTACGGTCTATCTGACCTGTGTGATTTATGAGTTTGAACATGTAAAATGTTTAAGACCAATAAATACACCACTCTACTCTACATTACTAATTACAAGAGAAAGTAAAGAAAGTAAAAATTAGGTTGTCTTTAAATTTTCGAAAATTCAAATATAGACATAGAAAAACAAAAATTAAGCTTATACAGTCGATATACACCTAATTAGAGTAACTGTTACCGAAAATTTGGTTAAAATTACCACAAAAATAAATTTGCATAACTAAATGATCTAACTTTCAGAGTATGCATGTTTAATCATTATATAAACGAGATGCGTTCATAATTGAGATACCAGTAAAACCTGCTAATACTGTTTTTATTCTATGGTAAGAAATGAATGTAGGAAATATATAGGTTTTGATAAATGGCTAGTTAAATATAAACATAAGATCGTATGTGATGTATGAGAAAAACATTAATAACAAGTGACGACTGTGACTGTCGAAACACGTAGTGATCGCGATGGACGATACCTCAAGTCGTTTGTAGATCGTACCGAGTTGCATAAGTTCAGGCGCAGCTTCCAAATCCGTAATAAATAGATTAATATTGACATATTTACCAATAATTAATAATGTAATAGAACAAGTAAAATACTTCAAAAGTTTAGGTTGTGAAATTGGCAATACAAGAGAATTAGACCAACAAAAGAAATGACAAGTTTTAATCAAATATGTGGGGCAATTAGAAGAACCCTTACAAACAAAACCCGAAAAAATACTGTTTTGAAATTTTATGAAGTTTTAGCAGTACCTACGATCTCTTCTTTATGGCCCAGAATGCTGGACTATCACAAAAGACCAAAGCTCCCCCCCAAAATCTGATGGGATACATGACTTTCTCTACCCTCTATCTTTATTAGTGAGTATAAAGGTAAAAACACGTATCAGGGAGGGCCTCCGTAACCGGGGCAGAGTACTGTACGCAGGCCAGTCGGATCTTTATGCTTCCAACGTGATTTCTGGGAGGGAAGGATGAAGGGAGAGATCGTGGGCGACAATTCCGGATACCGACGGGCGCAAGCATTGACGGGGTTCCTAGTGTTTCCAGATAGAAAGCATCTGGCACCGCACGGTCCCTGCCCACAAGCCACCAACCTCCAGGTTTCCCCGGAACGGAGCCCATTCGGAGGAGGTTGTGTGCGGTACCGCAGCGACGCCAGGGGAAAAATACCTTTACAGAGCACAAGCCACCGCCAGCCGCAACCCGCCGAACACCGTCGCCTGGTCCTACAACCCTGAAACAGATGACAAGTAAGATGATGGGTACAGGAAACGAGAGGAAGCAGATTCGTGGTAGAATATGAACCACCCAAGTATTTGCCTGGCAACCCAGGGAAACCACGAAAAACCCATGGACCAGAGTGGACGTTCGCCGGGGATCGATCCCGGGACCTCCCGAATGCGGGCCACAGATGTAACCGTAACTGCCTGAGCCATTCCGCTCTGTTATTAGTGGTTATACAAACTATTCTTATTAAAACTTTTTTTCTATCTACTGTATTAAATCAAATGAACCTCTGCAAAAATAGCTACAATACCATTTCGTTATAGATACAAAGCGAACAGCGATAGTCAAATGTTTAAGAATCCTACAGATGCTATATGCTGGCTTTAAAGTTCCACTGTCTTTCCATGCAATCGCGAGAAACAACTGAAAATCGATGGGACTTGAAAAAAATAAGTACATATTGAACAATTTGAACCTTTAATAACGAGTACTTCAGAAACGGCTTACGCCACAAAAAACTTATTTTGTGTAAATTGTGTGTTTTGTATGGTACTTTTCGTCTATCGCTTAACGTTTACAAGTTATACAAGATCATACAAAAATTCTTCCGAATGAAGGGGATTTCGTAGGCTATTTACAGAAAATTCAAGATATATATTTTGTTTGTCATGTAAATATCTTTCATATATGGTATTTTAATCGAAATCGTTAAGGCCATGTTTTCAAAAATGAAAATTTTCTAAAGAAGTTCAACGTAAAGAATGGTTGCGGTGCCAGGATTTTCTTGAAAATATTCGTGTCGCATCTTTGGAAGACACTAAATTTAAATAACAAGTTTGGTATTTATCCGATTTTTCGTATTTGAGTTATGCTGTTCATAGACAGACAGAGACGCACAGACACACATACACGGACATGTTTCCAAAATTTGTTACTTGGATTCAGGGCGCCTCAAAACATGTATTTCCGGTGAAATCTCGGTATCGAATTTTTGGGTGGAATGCAATACTTTGACGCAGGTAATTCTTTCAGCCCCACATTTAGTTGCAATATGACGCAGCCACGCTCCGTTCTCCAACAATGAAGCAATACCTTTGCCTCACGGTTGCCGCTTGTCTCCTCCCAGTTGGTTCTTCTTTTGCCACGGCTGCTCCAGCATGAAATCTTAACCTCAGGGTATGCGCTGTCTTGGAACACTTTTATTCACTATTTAAAATAATACTTTAGGTTTGCCGATCACTATTAAATGCATACGATGATACTTTGTCTTTACCAAGACCGAAGAATATTAACTACAGCTAAGCGTTCTACCCTCTAGCATGTTCGCCACCATTCTTCTCCACACGACGAGAAAGTCGTCCTGCACTCACCAGGTTCTCAGGCAGACTGATCTACCCACGCTAATACAAGGAAAACCAACGCCTAAACTTCCCCTCTCTCCCCTCAAACTTAGCGTCATGATGCTTAGAGTGGCCTTCACCAGGCCAAGTGCAGCTGTACTCGGCTGTTTAAAAGGAAAAACTTGCTTCAATAGTATTTACCCTTTCTACCTGAGGCTGGTCCCTAATTAACAAAACTGTGCCTGTCTGGTCTTTCTGTCGCTTTTACAGTCAACAATTTTCACAATGCTTCTCCTTTTTATACATACACTGATTTTAAATATATTATTACTCAATTTTATATCCCTATCCTTCTTAGAATATTATAAGTATTGCCTTTATAATTCCGGCTTCAACTTCCCCTACTTACTAAAAGTTATACAGAACATAAAAATAGAAGCATCAGACATGAGATTCTTGAGACTGGTCGCTGAGTAATAAGGAAATTTTTGAGCATATTTAATCTAAATAAAAGAATAAAAGAATTTTGAAGATGTGTTTTTGTTGTATTGTTATTATTTTCCCCACGCTTTGGGAGCCATTTCAAGAAGGTTTGATTCTGCTACGTATGGAAAGTTCAGTTTGAAGAAGATGTATTATATTTCGACTGTTGGGGAGCCGAACTTGAAGTAGTTGCAACCGCACGTATGGTAAACAGTTTCCGGTAGCCTTGCCCCCCCTCAAAAATGAACTTTCCGGTGGCTTTTGTCCCAAGTTTAAAAATATTAACTTTGTAATTTTGACTTTTTCTTTAAATATTATATATTTATGTTTGCCTCGGCTGCTTCAGTATTTATATTTTTAAGAGACATGAATGTCTTAGCAGGGAGTGGTGCGACTGAAGAATGTAGGCTTACACAGATTATAATTTTACTTCAATCCTTTTATTAATGCTTGACACGATTTAAATAACACTTCACTGATATAGAGAGAGAGCTTTGTGATTTGTTTTCTTATTACATACTTGCACTTTTTAACACGTAAACTATTTTTGTCTCACACTGAATACGTATTAAACTTCTCGAGGACGCATCTCGCGTCCGGTTAGGAACGCTGTCTATAAGCAACTGACTTCTGAATTTGTAAGTTTTGCTTTATTTTAGTTTCTGATTGGCTAATCCTAGTCCAATAGAATACCTTCATTTAACTAAAGCTTTTTCTGGTTGTTGATTGGCTATTTTATAAACTGTCACAAAAAGTACATTATTGTTTCCAAGAATTACAAGTAGTATTGTTAAACTTTCAAATTCATTATTGCCTCAAGGTTACCTCATTGTTAGCAACTTTTAACCTATTATTCTCACAGTCCCTACATTATTAAATTACGTAATACATTCACATAACATTAGTACATGTATACAATAATATAAACATATACAATGACTGTAATATACACTTTTATATAGTGTTACATACACATATTGCTTTAAGGCGGGCTGTTATTGAATTTATATTGTATAATTAGACTGAAATCATTTAAATGTTAAAAATCCTGCCTCAATATCAAGAGAATATTATGTTCATGTGCAACGGATACCAGAAACCCACATTCCCAAGAAGATCCTGGAGTACAAACCTAAAGGAAAGAGAGAGAGAAAGGAAGACCCGTGAAGGGATAGATGGGTCAGTTTCTTTTATAGAACGGAACAGGTCAAATGGGCTAATCCTGACGCCACTGTTGCTGATGATGGTGATATATTTACTATTCTGAAAGTCATTTCCTCTTCTGCTGTAAACAGCAAAATCTAATGACTTTAGATTTTAAGTAGGACATGTTCTACCGGCATGTTTCCATGGGGAGCTCAGTTGGTAGAGCAATCGGACGGAAACCGGGAGATCTGTGGTTGAAATCCCAGCTATGGCATTGAATTTGTCTGTCGTCTGGTTTTACCTGTTCAAATGTTTACAAAAGGCTATGCAGCTTAGTCGGAGTGTAAGGAGGAGCGATAAGGGTGGGAGCCGGAGTCAGTGGCTTAGGGGCGGGTATTTGTTTGTTTTGTAACCAATAGCGTGTGCTTGTGAACATTTTTTTCTTCTTCTCTTTTGTTTGTGTGATTTGTTTTTAGTTCCCTATTTTCCTTTTCTTTTTTTTTCCAATTCTTATAAAATATCATTAACTTTAAAGCACAGTGTGACGAATATAGACTGAAACATATGGACTACAGTGTATTATAAAATCACCTCGGCCTATTTGAACGGTGCAAATTATGAGTTTGAACCTGTATAGTGTTAAAACCAATAAATACACCACTCTACTTCACTAAAGCTTATATATCTATCTACTACTTTAAAATCCAAATAAACCTTTGCAGAAGTAGTTACATTACACATTTCGTTATAGATACAAAGGGAAGAGCGATAGTAAAATGTTTAAAAACTAGATGCCATATGCTGGCCTTAAAATTCCATATTGTTTCCATGCAATCACAAGAAACAAGAACGTTGAAAGGACTTATAGAGAATGACCAAGCGTGAACAATTCAAACCATTAATAACGGATATATTAGAAATGGCTTATGCCACAAAAAAACTTAATTGAAATATATTGTGAGTTTTAATCAGATCTGTACTTTTTGTGTATTACGTTTTAATCTATCGCTTAACATTTACCAGTAATACAAGATTATATAAAATTCCTTTCGAATGAAGTGGAATATTCACAGAAAATTCAAAATATGATTTTTATTAAATATCTTTAATATGCGGTATTTAAATCAAAATCGTTACAGCCCTTTATTAGAAGATCAACATTTTCGAAAAAAGTTTCATGTAAAGGGTAGTTTGGAGTGAAGGGTTTTCTTGAAAATCTTCGTGTCACATCCTTGGAAGATACAGAACTTAAATACCAAGTTTGGCACTTATCTGACTTTTCGTTTTTGAGTTAATCTTTTCACAGATACATAAAGGGTCTTTCAACAAGAGTGTCCTATCTTTAACATGTGATAGCTGCCGTTGTTGTTGAGTTACAGCAATCATTTTTTTCATGTAGTTACAGTTGTTAGTGACAAATAGCCATGTAACGTTACAGCATTCAGCAACGCGTAAAAATTGTGAAAATTTATTATCAAATGGATCATCTGTTTGCCAAACCTTTCGCGTATTGCGTGAAGTTTACGGTGTGCATAATCGTCCCTGCGAGAGAACGATTCAGCGTTTGATCGATAAATTTGAAAGAAATGATTCTGTCAGTGATCAAAGAACGCCTGTACGTAATCGGCGTAAGCGCTCCAACGAAAGCATAGGCTCCGTCCGTGAGAGTGTACGCAAGAACGGAAACAAATCAATTGCTCGTCGAGCGCAAGAATTGGGGCTTTCACCGACCACAACTTGGCGAATTCTGTATCTGGACTTGAAGTTTCACGCTTACAAAATGGTGTACTCAAGAACTTAAGCCCAACGACCATAGGTTGCGCCGTGTATTCGCTTACTAGGCTATGGAGCAATTGGAAGCTGACCCAGATTTTTGCCAAAAATCATCTTCAGCGACGAAGCCCACTTTTGGATGGATGGTTGTGTTAATAAACAAAATTGCCGCTATTGGAGGAATCACAATCTAATGCAGATTCAAAAACGACCACTTCATCCCCAAAAGGTTACTGTGTGGTGTGGATTTTGGTATGGTGGAACATTGGTCCATATTTTTTCCAATATGAAGATGGAGAAGCTCTAACTGTCAATGGAGAAAGATACCGGGCTCTTATAAGGGACTATTTTTTGCCTCAATTGGATGGTATGGAGCTCAGAAACATCCGGTTCAAGCAAGATGGTGCCACATGTCATACTACTCTCGAAACAATCGATCTTTTGAAGGAGAAGTTCAGAGGTTTCATCATTTCCCGTGGTGGTGATGTTAACTGGCCCCGAGGTCATGTGATTTAACGCCGTTGGATTACTTCTTGTGGGGTTATGTTAAATCTCGAGTTTATGTCAACAAGCCAGAAACTGTAAATGATCTTATGAATAACATCACGCGTGTTATTCCTGAAGTTGGACCTCATTTACGTTCTTCTGTCATCGAAAATTGAGTTAACCATATACGCGCAACCCAACGAAGTCGCGGCGGTCACATAACTGATATTCTCTTCCACACGTAATGACATTAATTATGTTCCAAAATAAAAAACAAATAAACCTCTATTATTTATAGAACGTGTTTTATTTAAGTTCAAAGATGGGACACTCTTGTTGAAAGACCCTATACATGAACCTTTTTTTCAAAAATGCTTTTTTGGATTAAGAGGGTCTCAATCTCGATATCGAACTTTTGGTGGAATGCAATACCTACAATATATCTACTATCTATTATGCACATGGCAGAGAAAGTAAAAACGCCATCATTTAAAGATTTGATTGTCGCTTCAGTCTTCCTTATCCCCTGCAACAAATTCTGTAGTTAAAATATTACTGTAAACGTTTATCTTGATTAAGAAGAAGTAAATAGAAGAATAAGATTTTGTAAGAATAGTTTATAGAAGTGATATAAAACGATAGTGACTAGAGAAAGTCGTGAAAATGTAACACATCACACCTTTCTTTCATGGCGTACAGTGTCAACAGCGACACTGAGGAGATTGCGGACTCGTGTTTATATAACGTATTTTCATTCCTCATATAAAGAAATTATGGTATAATATTATGACATATCCTTCTATATTTATAATTTTATTTGAAGCTGTACTTGAATTTACGAATTAAACCTAAAAGTACGGTCTAAGTGTAGTCGAAAATTCTCGGCCTCTACAATGTCGCAAAAATGTTAAATTTTAAAATTACTTCGTTCATTGACAAAATATTTGCAAAGTATGCGTCGATTTCACAACAATTGGCTGTTTTAAGTTCATAGCATAAGTTTATTTGTTCCAATGAAACAGAAGAATGCGTTGATCGCAGCGTTGATAACCATGTCACCAAATGTTTATCCGCTAAAAAAAAGACGGTGCCATAAGCTTTAATGGGAGGTTGTAAGCTGATTTGGTTTAAAAATATCGAAATTGATTTTCTGCCATAAATGTAAGGCTAAATGTCCATTCTATAAAAATCTTTTGTCGTTTTAAGTGTAGGGCATCTCAAACGGGTGCAAATGGCATTTTCACAAAGAAGGTGAAAAGTGTAAAGCAAATTATTCAGGGGTTAGTGGTGGCATGGACTGTGAAGTGGTAGCGAGAATCTTTGAACGTTCTCTATTGAAGTATGGTGTAAGGTACACACAATATTTAGGAGGTGGGGATAGTAAAGCATACAAAACTGCGGTAGAAAGGAAACTATATGGGGATGTGCAAATTAAAAAACTGCAATGTGTGGGGCACATGCAAAAGCATATGGGAACCAGACTTAGAAAACTGAAAAAGGATCAAACGCTAGGTGATGGTAAAGGTGTTTCTGGGAAGGGAAGACTAACTGAGAAGTAAATAGACAATTTGCAGCATTATTGTGGTATGGCTATTAGGAGAAATGCAAATAAACTGGAGGGGATGAGGCGTGATGTTTGGGCGACATTCTTTTATAAACTATCGTCAAATGAAAAGCCACAGCATGCACTATGTCCAGAAGGTAAGGACTCATGGTGCAAATTTAACAGAGCAATAGCTACTGGAGAAGGGTATGAACACAAACATTCACTGCCATATTATGTAAGTGAAGCAATAAAACCCACATTTAAGAGCCTAGCTGGGCCAGAACTTTTAAGTAAATGTTTGCATGACAAAATTCAAAATCCAAACGAGTCCTTCAATACTGTAGTGTTGACCAGAGTTCCTAAAACTGTCTTTGTAGGGCATGATGCTTTACAAATAGCTGCTTTAGATGCTCTGTTGGCATTTAATGAGGAAACTCAGGTTGCGTGAAAGTGATGCAAGCAATGGGAATAGATCCTAGATGGAATGCGATGAAAATTTTTCAAGACATTGACAATATGAGAATAGCAAAGACAAAAGTGAAGCAAGAAACTAAATTCAAGGAGGCTAGGTTGTTGCAGAGGAATGACAAGAGGTTCGGAGAGGATGAGGACGATGACTCTGAACCAGAATATGGTTCTGGATTACACTGAGGGTAGGATTTCACTTTTTTGTTATTTTCCGCTAAGTTGGTTTTTAAGACGCATTGGTCCCTATTTCTCTGGAACTACTAGACCTAGAGTAATGAAAGTTTTCCCAGTTGTTTACTCATTATTTATTAATGTACTGACTTTTTCTTAACTCTGTAAGAGCAAAGGGCGGCGCCGTGGCCGAGTGGTTAGACCGCTCGCCTCCCACCGAGGCGGCCCGGGTTCAATCCCAGGGACCTGCATGTGGGATTTGTGGTGGACGAAGCGGCGCCTGGGCGGGTTTTCTCCGGGTTCTCCGGTTTCCCCCGCCATTCATTCCACCAACTGCTCCATTTCACCAACATTTCGTTTCATCTACTTCCTTCATCCCATACCAGGCATCGGGCTGATCACCCATCCTGGATGCTCTGTCTGATCCATAAGTGTCTGCACCTCGACGGGTCTCTGACCCCAAGCACCCGCTTGTAAGTCCTGGGGGGTGTAAGTCCTACATAAGAGGAGGGTAAACAGATAATGAATGAATGTAAGAGCAAAGTGAGAGTAGTAATGGTCTTTTTCAATGAAAAATGTAGATAAGTTTGGCAATGTAGAAAACAAATCTTAAAAAATACTTATTAAGGAATTAAGTTGAAATAAAAAGTCAGTAAATGGAGAAGAAATCAAACTGTCAATGTGCAAAGTTCCATTGCTCTAGATTTGGTGGTTCCCAAGAAAATGGAATTTAAAGTAGGTAAAATTAGCATTGCGAGGATAGGCCTTACAACCTCCCCTTAAAACAAATATGCGTTTAAAAGTAAATTATTTTGTTCTGTTCGTTGTGTTATTGCAAAACATGCGTCGATTTTACAATTGGCTGTTTTAAGGTCATAATCACCTACATTTGTTGTAATAAAGCAGAATAAAGGTATTACTGATACTTTGATGACAGCTTTGGTAGCCACGTCACCAAATGTTTATCCGCTAAAAAGAAAACGGCGCCACAAACATTAAAGTGTTATGTTATTTAGTTTTGTTGGTTGTGTTATATTGATTTTTTAATGAGTAATTGTTTAAGAGGACGTCACGGCCGCGTGGTATAGTGCTAAGGATTTCTTCAACAGTAAGATCCAGAATACGAATGATGGTATACGGTCTTTCAACAATCGTGTTCTATCTTTGAACTTAAATAAAACATGTTCTATAAATGATAGAGGTTTCTGGAACCAGATGTTTCTGAGATCCATACCATCCAATTGAGGCCAAAAATATCCCTTATAAGAGCCCGGTATCTTTCTCCATTGACAGTTAGAGCTTTTCCATCTTCATCTTGGAAAAAATATGGACCAATGATTCCACCATACCAAAATCCACACCACACAGTAACCATTTGGGGATGAAGTGGTCGTTCTTGAATCTGCATTGCATTGTGATTGCTCCAATAGCGGCAATTTTATTTGTTAACACAACTATCCATCCAAAGTGGGCTTCATCGCCGAAGATGATTTTTCGACAAAAATCTGGGTCAGCTTCCAATTGCTCCGTAGCCCAGTCGGCGAATAACGGCGCAACCTATGGTCGTTGGGCTTTAGTTCTTGAGTACACCATTTGGTAAGCGTGAAACTTCAACTCCAGATTCAGAATTCGCCAAGTTGTGGTCGGCGAAAACCCCAATTCTTGCGCTCGACGACCAATTGATTTGTTTCTATTCTCGCGTACACTCTCAGGAACGGCGCCTATGTTTTCGTTGGAGTGCTTACATCGATTACGTACAGGCATTCTTTGATCGCTGAGAGAACCATTTCTTTCAAATTTATCGATCAAACGCCGAATCGTTCTCTCGCAGGGACGATTATGCACACCGTAAACTTCACGCAATACACGGAAGGTTTGGCGAACAGATGATCCATTTTGATAATAAATTTTCACAATTTCTACGCGTTGCTGAATGCTGAACGTTCCATGGCTATTTGTCAATAAGAACTGTAATCACATGAAAAAAATGACTGCTGTAACTCAATAACTAGGGCAGTTTTCACATGTTAAAGATAGGACACTCTTGTTGAAAGACCCTTTAGAAAATATTTGTGGCAGAGATGCAAGTCCCTTAGGTCGTAAATTATTAAAAATGAAAACTCTATTGCAGAGTGAAAATTTACTCACAATATTGTGTTTTACGTTATGTGCAATTAAGCATATGAACATTCTTGACAAATAGTTTCTGTTTCAACAATAACAGTGTTTAGTTGGAGCCACTATATACACATTTGTTACACCCTATATAGATCGTGATGGACGGAGTACAGTTCTTTAACACAAAATGTCATAAAGGAATGTTTTTAGTTTCTCCACCACGTATATAGTAGGTAGAGAGGGCATTGCATTTCACCCAAAAATTCGATACCGAGATTTCTCCGGAATACATGTAGGTATTGAGGATCCTTGATTCCAAAGAAAGCATATATAGAGAAAGGTACGTGTGTGTGTGTGCGTGTGAACAGCATAACTCTAAAACGAAAAGTCGGATAAATACCAAACTTGGTATTTAAGTTCAGTATCTTCCAAAGATGCGACACTAAGATTTTCAAGAAAATTCCCCAAAGCCCCAATTACTCATTACATGGCATATTTATCGAAATTTTTTATTTTCCCAAAATGACTAAAGATTTTGACTAAAATACAATATATTAAAGATATTTACATGACAAATAAAATGTCTATCTTTAATTTTCTGTGAATAACCTATAAGGTCCTCTTTATTCGGAAGGAATTTAGTGTAATCTTAAATAGCTAGCATTAAGTGATAGATGAAACACTGCACAAAAAATGTAGCTCTCTTTAAAACACACAATTTATTTTAAATAATTCTTGCACCATCGGCCATTTCCTATATATCCGCTATTAATGGTTGAAATGTTCAATTCTTTGTCAGTCTTTTAAAGTCATGTCGACATTCAGTTGTTTCTCGTGGTTGTATGGAATGGGTACGGAATTCTAAGGCCAATATACAAGATGGATCATTTAAGTTGAGGTTGTACAATGTCTTCAAAACTAAGCGTAGTAGAAAGATATGTTTTTAATAAAAGTTGCTTGATATTATGGGGGGAAAGTAAATGCCATTAATCGTGTTTTGTTTGGAGGACATTATGATGGTCATTTTAGGGTGAATTTAATTTGACCTTAATTGTAGGTTCCCATTTTAAAAAATTGAATTGATTCTAAATGACTATCATAACGTCCTCCAAGCAAAACATGACTGATGGCATTTACTCTCCCCCATAATACCAAGGAACTTTTATTAAAGACATTTCTTTCTACAACGCTTAGTTTTGAAGGTATTGTACAGTCTCAACTTAAGTAGTCCACCCTGTATGGCATCCATCTACCAAGGTTTGTCTCGATTAAAATGAAGCAGATGGAAAAATAAACTTTCGTAAAAATGGTTTTTATAGTCATTAATAAATTATAGAGGGTAGAGAAAGTCATGTAAATGCAGTCGTATGAAATGAAATGGCGGGCAATCAACTATTTGCCTAAATAAAAATAGAAAACGTTCTGCATGCTCCAAAAACTGAAATGTGACACTTCCTTATTATTTTTTCTTTCATTTTCCCTTTTTCGTAAACAAGAAGAAAGATGCGGCAAAGGCCACGATAAATATTTAGTTAAATCTATGTTGAAAGGTTGACATTAACAGGCATTACTTATATTTGGACGGTGTTTGTTGGGGGAGAACGTTTGGGTAACTTGGTCTGAATGGCACCAACTTTGAAATAAACATCGTCATATTATGTGAATACGCATTAAGATTCCATCAGGAGCGACACTCGTCTTCAGGGTCCCTAGAGCCGAATCTTAACAGTTTTTCTGGCGGCTGGCCTGTTTACTTCCGTTGGTGCGTGGACGCCGATGCTGACGCCGCCGAGGCGATGGTTGTTCCCCCTTCCAGCAGATGTCGTCCGGACGTCGGGCGCCCTGGCAGACGCTGTTCCCTCAACAAGCCGTTCGTTCACAGTATGAGCGCCACATGTGACTCATCCCTCCCACGGAAACTCCCCTGAGAGGGCGCCAAAGGGAAGGTAATTCTGCCGCATGGGTTTGATTCCTAACGCATACTTTACGCATAGGTAAATCCAGAGCCATATGAAGTAGAAAATTGCTCAACCCATTCTTCTTCCTCGTCTTCAAAATATATTTCCTCCTGTCTATAATGATGAGGATGATTCATAACACGCACCCTCTTTTGTGGCGTGAATCCGAAGAACCCTAGCTCATATCTCAGTTGGGCTGAGTTGCCTAGATAAAGTAGTTATTTCTTATACTAATATGATAAATGACGATAACTCTAAGCTCATTTAACTCCAGGCATAATTAAACTAAATTCATTGCCTCTGAAATACCAACATGTTATAAAAATCGTATGTGTTCCATTCACATGAATTTCTCAACTCACTCTTTTGCATACTATTCTCACAAAGGTTTACCATTCTAGCTACTTCTTAATCCAGATATACTTTCAATTAACATTTACACCTTTTGTTGTAGGATACAGCAAGTAAAACGAGTCAGATTTTTAAAGAGCGCATCGCCACGTGATGGCTTTGAAATGTCATGCTCTTTGCATAGCCGCTAACGACTTCGCAAGTTTTGAAAATTCAAAACAATAACAAGGTATATCTCGGAAATACTTAACTCCACAAACAAATTATTACACATTAATTGATACCTTACCGAGGTCTACATTTCTTGTGTACTATGATTTTGTCTATCTCTTTCGGTTACTAATTATACAAAAGTTGTTCAAAATGAAGAAGACTTCGAGACTGTCCCCACATTCATTTCATTTGTCATGTAACTGTCATAAATATACGGTATTTTAATCCATATTTTAGAGCGATTTTTGAGAAAATGGAAAGAATCGAAAAAAGTTACATGTAAATAGTAGTTTGAGTTAGCTGAGGATTTTCTTGAAGATTTTCGTGTGGCATCTTTGAAAGATGCTGATATTTTCTTTTTACTTTCTCTACTACGTATAGTAAGTAGGGGAAGTATTGTATTCCACCCAAAAATTCGATACCGAGATTTCACCGGAAATACATGTTTTGAGGCCCCCTGAATCCAAAAGAAGAATTTTTGGAAACATGTCCGTGTGTGTCTGTGTGTGTGTGTGTATCTGTGAACAGCTTAACTCAGAAACGAACAGTCGGATAAATGCCAAACTTGGTATTTAGGTTCAGTTTCTTTCAGACATGCGACACGGTTTTCAAAAAAGTCCCACCACCCCAGATTACCCTTTACATGTAACATTTTTCAAAAATTTTAATTTTCTCAAAAATGGCTCTAATCATTTTGATTAAAATATCATGTGTTTAAGATATTTTCATGACAAATGAAATGTATATCTTGAATTTCCTGGGAATGTCTCCAAAAGTATTCTTCATTGTAAACGACTTTTGAATAACTGGTAAACCATAAGGGATAGACAAAATTTTACTACACAAAAAATGTAGATCGCGTTAAAATACACAATTAATGTCATATAATTTTTTTTTGAGTGAACCATTTTCGAGATACTGCTTGTTATTCCCTTAAATTTTCGAATACTTATACTTTTTCTCAAATTCGTAATTCATTTTATTTGTCCTGGTAATGCAAAGAGAATGGAATACTGCACATAGCAACCAGCTCTTAAAATATTTGACTATCAATTCCCTACCAATTCAAGCCTACCAATTCCCCTTGCATCTACCAGAAAATTAGCAATAAGATTAACATCTCGATATCTCGATTAACAAGAAGCATATGGAGAATAAGCATTTTAAAAATAGTTTGTACAAGAGTAGAGAAAGTAATGTGAGTGTAACACATCAGATTTTTTAGTTCAGTTTAACCTCTTTTAACCGTCTAGGTCATTTGGGACGCTGAATGAAATAGAACGAAACGATGTTCAAATGAGCCCGGAACACATAGAGCTTAAAGTTATCTGACATTCATCTTTATAGAATAGGGAAAACCCCGGGAAAGCCTTATCCGTCCAACTCACCCTAGCTGAGATTCGAACTCGGGATCCCTTGAATGTGAGGCAGACGCGCTATCATCATCCCACAGAGGCCGGCAAGATACTGAACTTGAATACCAAGTTTAGCCTTTATGGGATTTTTGGTTTCAGAGTTATGCTGTTTACAGACACACAAGCACGCACATTATTCTAAAAATGAATTTGGGGGGGGGTGTTCCAGGGGACTCCAAAACATTTACCTATTTCTGGCGAAATCTTGACATCGCAATACTTCCGCTACCTATTGTAAGTACGTGGTAGAGAACGTAAAAATTGATGTTTAACAATCACACGCCTTTCTTTTCTATATTTTCATAGGTATTCTATAACCATTCATATACAAGCTTATTCTTATAATGATTATTACTCCATTTATACAACGCGTACGGTGTAGCAAAGCCTCGGCTATCCACCAATCACCGTTGATTATCTTATAATATGCTTACAAGGATCGGTAAATCAGCTGTTTACTGAACAGCAACCGAGCGAGGTGGCGCCGTGGTAACGCCGGCGACCGCGATTCTCAATAGATTGTATTTTGCATACAGTTTTTCTCTTGTTTAATGCCCCAATATTTAGGCAGATTTGGTATAATATTCCTACTCATCTGTTACTCTCCATTCCTACCTCCTTATCCTCATTTCCGTTTGTTTTGCTGTTGATATTATAGATTAAAACTTTGACGTTTTAGCTCTGCATTATTTTCCCTCTATGTTCACCTACTTTTCTTATATTTCCTATTGGTTATCATCTTCTAATTATGTTCACTTACTTCTTTAGTCCTCTAAATCAGGACCCCTCTTTAGTTTACATTTACGATTTTTATCATGCCTGTAACAATGTATATATTATTGTTATGAGTGATCTTAATTACGCTGCTTCCTTGTCGCCTGGCGAATTTTAGGAGAGATACTTGTGTACCACGAAGTATTCCTGTTCTACATCCCCTCTGATTTTATTTCCTTCCTTCTTTCTTTCTTTTTTTTCTTTTTCTTTTTTTTTTTAGAATTGCAGGGTCAGACGCGGTGAATGGTAGTGTGCGGAGTATGCCGTAGATCTAAATGGGGAGAGAATTCTTGAATACCCCAACCTGAATCTGCCCTTGAGGATAGGGACGCTCTGCCAGGAAATAATCTGAGAACGTTAGGAAGCCCGCTGCCTAGTGTCTGTCGCATCAGATCTGCCCTTCCTACTTCTCCCCACCAAACGAGGCGGCGCCGTGCTAATGTGTGCGACTCGCATCCGGGACGGATCCGATCCCCGGCGACCGCCCACTCATCCATGGGTTTTTCATGGTTTCCCCAGGTCGGCAGGCAAATGCTGGGGTGGTTCATCTTCTAACACGACTTTCCTGACCCTCATTTCCTATACCCATCATCTTCTTTGTCATCTGTTTCAGGGTTGAAGGACCAGGCGACGGTGTTGGGCGGGTGGCACCATACGCTCTGTAGAGGTTTCTTCCTGACGTCGTTTCAGGGACAGCTCAGTTGGGATCCGCCTACGGGGGTTCTCGGGCAGGCGCTCCTTCAGGGGACCGCCGGAGGTTAGGGGCTTGTGGGTGGGCTTTGGGCGTCGTCGGGTGCATTAGATCTGGAAACATTAGTTACCCCCTCCACGCTTACATCCGTCGTCATCGGATCTGGTTGCCCTTCGAGTTTCTCCCCTCTCCCTCCCGGTAGAATCAAAAGGGGCCTAATTGCCTGCGTGCGGTGCTCTGCCTCGTTTTCAGGGGCCCTCCGTTCGTCAGTAACTTTATGTTTACCTCATCTCCTCCCGGAGCTTAAGTAGGGATAGACTTTGCCGCAGTGTTGAAGTCCTCCTCCGTTAATACCTTATACCCTAGCAATAAGCATGGTACACATAGGGGTGCTTATTTTTAAAACATCTAATTCTACTACACTAATACTCCTCAATCAATTTTGGTAGCATACTGCACTTATGAGATCTTAGACTATGAAATATACGGTAGTTAAATTATATTCGAACCCACTCGCAGCCTCTCTCTACTGCGCGATACAGCCGGCAGTCAGCGGGGAAATTACGCCGGCAGAGGCGGAATAAAATCCTTACTTATAATAGATGCTGGAAATGTTGACCTTCTGCTCTCAAACAAGCAGCATATCTCGTGTAAATATTCTCGTTCACTCTCCGAAGCTCAGTAGCAGGAATTCTTATGATTTCTTGCACAATGCTTTCTCTAAGTTCCTGTAGTGTGTGAGGATTGGAACGATACACTTTAGTTTTTAAAGAACCCCATAAATAAAAATCACAACTCCTTAGATCAGGAGAACGAGGGGGCCACAAATCAACACTAATTATTCTGTCATCAAACACCTCTCTTGTTGCATGTAATGATTCGGCAGCCGTATGTGCTGTTGCAGAATCTTGGTGGAACCAACCATATGATTTCTCTTCTTCTGTCAAACGATTGCAAAATGAATATTTACACGAGATGTGCAGCCTGTTTGAGAGTAGAAGGTCAACATTTCCAGCATCTATTATAAGGTAAGGCGTAATTTCCCCGGCGACTGCCGGCTGTCACGCGCAGTAGAAAGAGGCCGCGAGTGGGTTCGAATATAATTTAACTACCCTTTAGTAATACGTAACACAACTCACTAATAAGGGAATACTGCTGCTGCTGTTAAGAAATTAGCTGCTACGCGTTTCCCCTTTGACCATAAGAAGCAGACGGTGCACAGAATGTACAACTTCTTTGAACCATAAGAAATGTGAAACCATGATTTTTACATTGCGTCGTCCCATTGTTCTCGCTCCTATTACTTTACAAACTATTCCCATATCCTGGAAATGTGCTGATGACACAATTGGCCTACATTTTGATCGTCGACTGACCTGGAACTCTCACATTAATTCAAAAGTAACTCTCACTTACTTCAGATTACGCAAACTCTATCCTATTCCCAACCGCAAGTCTTCTTTGCAAATACCATGTGGTTCTCATTCGTACATGTCCTTATTTCGTCCTTTACTCACATATACTTGTCCAATTTGGGGAGGTGCAGCCGCAAGCAAAATGAATCGTCCGCGGGTGCTTCAAAAAAGTTTTAAGACATACTGAACGCACCTTGGTACATCCTGATACATCATGAACTTGGACTCAGGACATCTCTACACACATTCGCTCTCAAACTCCCATATTTTTTCAGCATCTTCCCTCAGTTCCTGGCGCGGTATATTTCCCCTTAGGACGAAGATCTGATGTGGTTCCCAGGATCAAAAGTCCTCTCCCGCAGGACTTGCTGCTTTCTTCCATAAGTGATTCCGAATTAGAGGACTGCCAGTGAACCATATGTGCAATATTATTATCTGTAATAGTTTGGTGCAAGAGGGCCTCATTTGGATGACCTCAGATTAGTTTATATTGTTCGTATATATCTTATGCTGGTTCTGAATAGCATTTATAATGTTGAACGAATGTATCGAATAAACACAAAAAAGTATAACAAGATACCTTTAAGATATTTCTTTCCTTTCTGTGCTGGATTCCCTTTGAACATATTAATGGGCTTCTGCTTTCCCCTCTCCTATTTTTACATTCACAGTTCTGCACTCGGCTAACATTTGAAGACTGGAAATGGGAAACGCTGTATGTCTCAAAAATAAACATTCAGAAAGTGCCAAAAAACTTATAAAATTTATATTACAAACAATTGCCTTTAATTAAACATAAATACTGATACTTCACATCACTGTTAACTTTTCATTCAAGCATTTTTTAAAAAGGACATTTGATATTGAGCACAGACTCCCATAAAACTGAACATTTCGGTAACGCTGTATGTGCCATGCGACTAAACCAAGAAAATGCTGAATGTCCACCCAAGTTCTTGTAGTCTGATATCACTGACACAAAGATTCATAAAATTCCCTGTATTTCACATTAAGAAATTTAATCGTAGCAAGTAATTCCTTCTTTTCCTCTGCACTAATTTCGCTTGTCATTGGAAGTTGAGGCACATTTCCTAAGGACGGCAGATCATTGAATTTCCACCCTTTCTTGAAGAAGTTTTCATTAGAAGCTTGCCTATCTTGTCCGAACTGAAATATATAACTGAAGCTTTCATTATCTTCAATTTGCTGATGTTCAGATATGTATCACCTAAGGAAGCCAGATCCAAGAAATCACCTTCATCCATGCTTACCACCTTAAAGAGATGTTTTACTCTAGCTGTAGCCACCATATTTTCCAATTCTTCAGGCACCATGCATTTAACATTCTTCTTCCTTTTTTCTGTGATACCAAAGTCTCGATGGGAAGGCATGTAACTATGACCGGACACTAAAAACTTGATTTCAACACCAATGATTCTAACTTACATCACGTGCTCGTGGCTGCTTCGCAGCAACAGCTGTTCCTTTGTAAGTTGAATATGGCTTTCCATGAATTCTCAGCTCTGAACATCTTTTTAAGTTAGCAAATTTTCCCTTCCTTTCCATTGTAACAAAGTATTGAGGAACACAGTATGGAAATGAATGCACAATATGCAAAGCACTACAATAGTAGGAGCTCACAACAGAGACAGGATCCAACAAGTTCTACTGTTGGCACATACAGCGTTCACCATGCCACTACCGATGGAACATACATCCTGGTACATCGGCCTGATATCTTACTCGTATGAACAGCAAGGAAGCCTGTATGGTACTTCCAACCTTTCCCATGTTATTCGCCTTGGCACATTCAGCGGTTTCTATGAAAAATCTGACATTATACAATTTTGGCACTTTCAGCGTTTCCCACTTCCAGTCTTCATTTATCTCCAACTGAGATTGGCTTTGTCCCACACGTTTCGCTTTGAGTATTTACGTTGACTTTTTATCTTTTGAATATAAGACCAGTCAGGTATAGGAATCAGGTCATTCACAACTACTTAATTCCACAGTTCTGACATTTTTGTTTCTTACTTTCTGTGTTACTTGCATTTAGTAAGCATATGAAGTACTGCATTCTATCCAAAAGCTCGACACCGAGATTTCACCGATGTCTCCTTGAATCAAAAAAGAAAGAAAGAAAAACAAAAAAAAGGCATTTTCAGAAAAAAAGTGTGTGTATGTGTGTGTAAACAGCACTAACACAAAAACATAACGTCGGATAAATACCAAACTTGGTATTTAAGTTTAGTATCCTGCTGAAATACGACGTAAGGATTTTCAAGAAAATCCTCGTACCCCAGGTTAAACTTTATATGGAAAATGTTTCAAAATATTTAATTTTCTCAAAAATGGCTAACGATTTCAATTAAAATACCATACATTTAAGATTTTTGCATGAAAAATAAAATGTGTATCGTAAATTTTCTGGGAATAGCCTGTGAAGTCCTTTTCGTTCTGAATTATTTTTTATAGTTGATAAACTGTCAAACAGAAACAAAATCTTACTACCCAAAGAATGTAGATCTCAGCGAAACACACAATTGAAGTTACATAGAAATTTTTGTGTCAGTAACAATGTCCAAGATATTCTTTGTTATCGGTTTGAATTTTCAGATACTTTTACTTTTTCTAACTGCAAGTCGCTGTTTCTCTCTCTCTCTCTCTCTCTCTCTCTCTCCCTCTCTCTCTCTCTTGCTTTTTCTGTTGACGAAAAGAGAACAAAATTTCAAAGCCATCACATAGTGACTGACTATGAAAATATTTTACAGTCTTTATAGCTTATTGCATTCTTCTTATACCAACAACGAAATGTGTAAATTAATAATGAAGGTTTATCCGCATTAGCAAATAAATATACAATAAGGTTTTGTAAGACATTTAAAAATAAAGCCAGAAATGAGACAAGGCTAATATTTTATTTACCTGTCATTCTATATGGAAGCGAGGCATGGACAATTAAAGAAAAACATAAAACTAAGCTTCAAGCAGCGAAATGAGATTCGTCGTCCTCCGTGCTGTAGTGGTTACCATGCTAGCCACTAGTTTCCGAGGTCGCGGGTTCAAACCCAGAGGAGGGCCATGTATTTTTTCAGACTAAAAATCCTTAGCATGGCTTCCTTCAGAAGGGAAGTAAAGCCGTGGTCCGGTGTCGTAGATTTACGGCACATAAAACACCCACAAACCTGAGCAAAATTTCGTCTTTCACTCCCAATATAAAATGGGACGCTAAGGAGCACAGCAGTTAAAGAGCATCCATAAATAAAACTCAATTTGGGGGGGGCTGTGTTTGCGGGACTGCTCAGTTGGGCTCCCCTCTGAGGGCGTTTTCGGATGCGTTCTATCTGGAAACGTTAGGAATCCCGTCATAATTCGGATCTAGTCGCCCTTCGGGTCTCTCATCTCATTCCTCCCACCCAGGTGTCAAGGTAAAAGCATAAAGGGTCATTGCGGTCTATTTGCGGAGCCCTGCTACGGTTGTCCTTATCTTTATCTTTACCTTTGCGGTTCTGCAATGTCGCAATAAGCTTTCCTATATTTACTTTCCAAATAAACTTTTCTGGCCGATAGAGAAACACTCTCGTTCTACATTCACTCGGCTTCCTCTGGATAGCAACTCTATAGGATAACCTGTGACGTGTTAAGTTTGCCATTTTGAATAATTCGATGGAAACGTCACCATTGGGAGATTCGTAAACTAGAAAACAAACGAGAATTGCCTTGCGAAGCAGACAACAAACAAAATGAAACTTAGTGTTTATCACGCGGTTACTTTTGTCATCGTTTTAGAATAAAATTGAAGTGATGAGGCGAAGCAGGGCTTAATACTTCACTCATGGCGACTGTTTAAGACTGTTGAACCTCGCAGAAACATATAAGATGGCACGAGAATAAAAAGTGTGATGCGGTAACCTGGAGGAGGTAAAAATGCTGAGAGACATAACCTTACCTCTGTGTTGGTGACTATTTACTGACGTATTTCTTGTTTCCTTATGCTTCTTCTGCTAAGCCGAAATCTCTACCATAATAATATTATTATGAAGATAGAATATTTGTATGTCAGTGCATGTGGGTTAATCTTAAAAGCACGGGAAGCAATATTTATAATTCTTTCAGCTTTGAAAAGCCCAACTTTTTGAGATTACATGGGCTATAAAAAATTTTATAGTTTCAATTCATAAATTATTAAAATACTAATAAGGGTTTGCAAAGCCTGTGTGTTAGAATACGAACACACTGCGGCTATAACAGAACATACTTTCGAAGACTGTCAAGGATTCGCTGCGTGAGTATCGAGATGTTTCAGGAATAGCCTGGGCTGTACGAAATTATAATTATAAGATGTAAAGGGGAGGATTAACCTAAGATACTCTATGTGACTGTTCAGTGATTTCATAAAGAACTTCGGGAAGTACACGAAGTTAATTAAAACGTTATTCGAGTTTAAAAAGCTAACGTGAAACGTTAAGCCAGCTAGTCTATAATGAAAACTTATAAATTTCGTCTTCTTCCAATAATTGCAAAGAACGTTATCTCTCTCATGGCCTTAAGCTTTCTCCAGTTATGCAGAAGCATCATTATTTCCTCGTCGTTGCCAAATAAATACAATTCTGCAATGATTATTTGTGTTAGTGATGAGAATTGTGACAGTCGTGAATGTGAAAACTTATTATTTCTCGAATAATGGACATATCGGCTACTTCAACTAGTCGTAAACTTATCGGCAACGATATCTTCTGGGTACTCCGTAGTGGTTTCCAGAGATTGTAGAATGCCAATCGTTAAGAAATCCGGTACATAGCTTTATCGGTAATTTATCGCCAGATTGTAGAACCGGCCCTTAATAGCCAAACACAAACAGAAATGGACAAGGCACCTTACAAAGAACACCAGAAGAACACATTACTATACAAGGCTTCAACTACAAACTTACAGGACGATGATTAATCGGACGACCAAGGAAACATTGGAGATTGCGAGAAGGAACAGGCTTCAACCTAAACCGGGGCTAGAAGAAGAATAGGTTTAGAAGAGTAAGTAGAGAAAATTATGTGAATGCAACGCAGTTAATGTTTACTTTATCTACTACGTATAGTAAGTAGGAGAAATATTGTATCCCAAAAATTCGATACCGAGATTTCACCAGAAATACATGTTTTGAGGCGTCCTGAATCCAAATTTCTGGAAAGATGTCAGTCTGTGTGTCTGTGCATCTGTTTGTGAACAGCATAACTCAAAAACGAAAAGTCGATAAATACCAAACTTGGTATTTGAGTTTAGTACCTTCCAAGGATGCGACACGAAGATTTTCAAGAAAATCCCCCCATTCCAGACTATCCTTTACATGGAACATTTTTCGAAAATGTTGATTTTCTCAAAAATGGCTCTTTATGATTTTGATTAAAATATCACATATTTAAGATGTTTTCATGGGAAATGAAATGTATATCTTGAAGTTTCTGAGAATGTACCCAAAAGTTCTCTTCATTCTGAATGACTTTCGCATTACTGGTAAACCGTAAGTGATAGACAAACTTTTTCTACAGAAAAATATAGAGCTCGTTAATACACAATTTACTCATTTTTACTTTCTCTACTACGTATAGTAAGTAGGGGAAGTATTGCATTCCACCCAAAAATTCGATACCGAGATTTCACCGGAAATACATGTTTTGAGACCTCCTGAATCCAAAAAAAGCATTTTTGGAAACATGTCCGTGTGTGTGTCTGTGTGTGTGTGTCTGTGTGTGTGTCTGTGTGTGTGTGAACAGCATAACTCAAAAACGAACAGTCGGATAAACACCAAACTTGGTATTTAGGTTCAGTATCTTCCAGAGATGCGACACGAAGGTTTTCAAGAAAATCCCCCCACCCCAGACTACCCTTTACATGGAACATTTTTCGAAAATTTTAATTTTCTCAAAAATGGCTCTAACGATTTTGATTAAAATATCATATGTTTAAGATAATGTCATGAGAAATGAAATGTATATCTCGAATTTTCTGGGAATGTCTCCAAAAGTATTCTTCATTGTGAACGACTTTTGCATAACTGGTAAACCACAAGAGATAGACAAAATTTTACTACACAAAAAATGTAGATCTCGTTAAAATACACAACTTATGTCATATACATTTCTTTTGTTGAGTGAACCGTTTTCGAGATATTGCTTGTTATTCCCTTAAATTTTCCAATACTTATACTTTTTCTCAAATTCGTTATTCATTTTTTTATGTCCTGGACTTGCAAAGAGAATGGAATGCGCCGCATAGCAACCAGCGTTAAAATATTTGACCATCGCTTAAAAGCTACCATATTTCCCTTGCATCTACAAGAAAATTAGCAATAAGATTGACATCTCGATATCTCGATTAACATAAAGCATATGGAGAATAGACGTTTGTAAAAATAGATTGTACAAGAGTAGAGAAAGTCATGTGAGTGTAACACATCAGATTTTTTTTATTGTGGAGTGGGCCATTTCCGAGATATTCCTCATTTGTTTGAATTTTTCAATACTTATTTTTTTCTGAAATGGGAATTCGTTATTGTTTTTTTATTTATTTATTTATTTCCTAGACATGTAAAGAGAATGGAATGCGCCACATAGCAACCAGCTCTTAAAAGATTTGACTATCGCTTAAAGTCTACCACATTCCTCTTACACCTACAAGAAAATTAGCAATAAGAGGGTTTCTGCAAATGTTTATCTCGATTACCATGAAGTAAATGGAGAATAAGCTTTGTAAAAATAGCTTGTACAAGAGTAGGGAAAGTCTTGCGAGTGCAACACATCAGATTTTTTCTAAAAATGCCCTTTTTGTGTTCAGGGAGCCTCAAAACAGGTATTTCCGGTTAAACCTCGGTATCAAATTTATGGGTGGAATGCAATACTAACCCTACTTAATATAGGCAGGCATTTAGCCTACCATCCTAGGTATTATTATAAGATAAATGAAGCAGATATTTTGGTGGGAATGCTGTACCAGGTGATGCTGAGGATGGAAGCCACTCCTGCATGCAACAAGACAGAGCCCGCAGCTATGACTAAGAGAAGAGAAGGAAGACGTCGGGGGTATTGGCGACGTCCGGCGTCACCATCGGTCGACGCCAATGTAGTGGCGTCGCCAGTCAGGCGGCGAGGAGGGTGAGGGGTAGACAATGCGGGTCATTAGTTTCTTTATCCAGCTTCATAAATGCGACACTGTACTCAGGAGGCAGTAAATAAACTGTTTCAATAACATAACACATATTCATTCCCTTGGGAAACTTTACCCTTCACGTTATTTGATAGGATTCGCCAAGGTTTCCGCCAATGTTTCCTCATTGGTCCAGACGTTCTTGAGGGTAACTTTATGACAGCGGGCTTTTAGAACACGTCTCTTCTTCAATAGACAACAAAAACAGGATTTGCAGCGATGACGAAAACAGTATGCTTAGAAAGATTAATCCTTCTGCATTGCAGGAGTGTAGCTTAAAATTGTCACAGGCATTTGGAAATGATTAACAAAGCTTTCATATCTATTACTACAATGACGAAAGCCTGTTTTTCGATGAGTGTGTTTTTTATCCACTTCCCGATTATGCTATCATGCGTGGTAAATTGCGTGGTAAATTGAATTTCGTACCTTACGTTTTGTACTTTCACCGCAGATGGTAATAAAATGTATTTAATTCTCCATAAATACGTATATTTATTGTTGCAGATATGCAATAGAATCATATTTCATAGTTGAATTCTTCCATTTAAATCATAGCGTCTTCATTTTGCTTTATTTGTTAATATATACTTACATGCAGCATTTCATATAACTCATGCAGCAAGCAGCCATCTCACCGATTTTAAACAGATAACAGTGATTAATTTTATTTTCACGTAAATATTCCTATTAGTCACTAATTTCGAAAACATAGTATGTAATATGTATGTGATAAACAGTCGCAGTTATACGTAACGATTAAGTTATTTGTTTTCATGGTTATCACGTTCGCAGTTACATTACATTAACGGTTACCAGTCACAATTAAATGTAACTCCGTTTCAATATGAACGAGGTCGTTGTTTGAGTTTGTCGGCCTACACATATTTTGCTACTAAACAGCGCTAAGTTTTTATTTATATCCATTTACCCGCAATGTATAAAAACTCTGTATATATATTCGCATGTGAATATTCATCTTAATGCAATGCTGACTGACCTGTAATCTGTAGCCTGTGACATATTCGAAGCGATAAGGAACACGCTGTAATAAACAAATACAGGCGAGGGTGATTCACCCTCCGTGCGAGGGTGATTCAAGTTGTAAACGAATATTGAAGCATCTAGTTCGATAACCTGTACCAATACCGCGCACGTGTAGTGAATGATATTCACGCTCGGTAACCGTCTCGTTTCTTTAGTAACCGTTGACGCGATAATTAGTCGTCTTCGTTACTTTTGTAACCATTATTGGGCAAGTAGTTATTTTGTACTCGTTTCTTTTGTAACCGTTATTTTCCGTCCATGCCTATATGCAATATACGTCTGTTAAGTTCTCTGTCACTTTTATTTAACACTCACTGGTTTTTCACTACAGTCGTGTATAGCAGAATACTTCATATTTATTTTGTTCTGCTACATATTAGACACTTTTTAAGGTCAATGACCTGGTGTAAGGCCAATGATCTGGTGTTCAATGATCTGAGTGAAATTTGTTTATTCACTAATATAGCCACTATTAAGCATTTTATTTGCTATACATTTAACATTTAATTAGTGATATTAACACTTGTTACCCTTTCTTTACAATTTACTTCTTAAGCATTTTTTATTATTTTCTTACAATTTCTAACAATTTATACCTTATACAATCTGAATACAGTTGCTATTAAGATTTATTTATGTTTTTCCTACTAACAATGGATTTTTTTTCTATTACTTCCCTTTATCTAAACTCTCCTTTGTTATATTTACAATTTGCTACACTTATTAAAAATATTATTTTAAATAGTACTTTACATTTTTAAATTACATTGCTTTCCCCCTTTATGTTCCAGATGCTTTATTTTCTTTTTCTTCTTGTGCCTCAGATTGTTTACATTTATTTTATTTTCTTTTTGTGCCACACATAACCTACATACTTTATTTCCTTTTTCTTTTTCCTCTTATGTCACAGACTTTTTAGATTTGTCCTAAGCTTATGTTGCACAGTGGTATTCCAAACCTTATTCATGAATAAAACTTTAAATGTTTCAAAATTCATTTCACTATTTGCTAGCATATGTAACCATTCGAAGGTTTTGTTATCCAAGCATTTTCTAACAAGTATCATTTTTAATGCTTCAGGCACATTTTTCAGATTAGATTAGATTAGATTAGATTGTATTCTGTGAGTTCACTAGCAGCCATAAAGGCTTGTGAACATAGAACATGTCAAGGAAATGTACAAAAATTATATATAAACATAAATATTACATAGAATATGGAACATTTGAAATAAAATACAAATACTATATGCGTGTTAAGGAAATGTACAATAAAGTTACATATATACATAAATATTACATAGTATACAGAACATTTAAAATAAAATAAGGACATATTATATACAAAATGAAACAAATCAAGTGTAATTTTGTACAGAGTTGAATACCTCCTTACTGTTATAAGGTTAACATACGTATAGGCAAGAACAGTTATTTTAACATTCACTACGATTTTACCTTTGTTAGTCTGATCATTTTGTTCTATTTGATTTGTAATGCATAGCATTTACTGTCAGTTCTTAGTATACATACATTTAAATAGCTTCATTAATTCTAGAGCAGATATCAAATATGACTGGCAATTGTCATTAATATTTACTAATACTACTTTCAGAGCTATATAAGTATTATCATCAGGATAATTTGTCATTCAGATAATCTTGTACAGAATAATATGCTTTTGAGCATAGGTACTCTTTAACAGCAGTTTTAAAGACATTGAAATTGTCAACTTTTCTCTTAAGATCATTAGGGAGAGTATTAAATATTTTTATGGTCTCGTAATATACACCTTTCTGGAAGCAAGAAAGCTTTTTACTGGGACGATGGATGTTACCCTTTTGTCTAGTGTTTATCTCATGAATTTCCATGTTTGTAATAAATGTGGTTCGATTGCATACATAGAATTTTAAGATTGAAAATATATACATGCAAGGTAGGGTTAATAACTTTAGTCTTCTAAAAAGATGTTTGCAAGAGTGTCTGCTATGAGTGCTGGAAATGATTCTTATAACCTTCTTTTGCATGAGGAATATTCGTTGACTTTCTACCGAATTTCCCCAAAATAATATTCCATATTCAATGATAGAGTTAAAATATGCATAGTATACTAATTTAAGTGTATCTATAGAACTGACATTTACCAATGCTCGGATAGCATAACATGCAGAACTGAGTTTGGGTATGATATACCTAATGTGAACTTTCCAATCTAAATATCTGTCTACTTGGAGGCCCAGAAATTTAATGTTGTCTATTTGTTCTAGTGACATGTCATTAATCCCAATTTCTATTGGAGTGTGTAGTTATCGATGGGTTATAAATTTAACAACTTTTGTTTTGTTTAAATTTACAGATAATTTGTTAGCTTTAAACCAGTGTGACATACAGTTCAAAACATAATTCAATTTAATTGCACACTCATTGAAGTTTTTACTAGTCACCAGAACACTCGTGTCATCAGCAAACAGAATTATACTTGCAATATCCTTTATATAAAGTGATAGGTCATTTATATAGATCAAAAATAATAAAGGTCCTAGGACTGAACCTTGGGGCACTCCATGTGTTACTGTTTTCCATTTTGATGTCTGTTTTCCAAATTCAATATCATTGACAACTTCAACACTTTGTTTTCTTTCATTTAGATATGATACGAACCAACTTAGAGTTTCATTTTTTAGTCCATAGAATTTCAATTTTGCTATCAGAATATCATGATTAACACAGTCAAATGCCTTTGCTAAGTCACAAAAAATCCCACCTACATGCATTTTTTTGTTTAATGCACTTAACACTTCATGAGTAAGTTTATAAGTTGCATTATTGGTCGACATTCCTTTTCTGAACCCGAACTGATCCCTGACAAGTATGTTGTTACATTCAAGGTATTTATAAAGTCTATTAAACATCACCTTTTCAAGAACCTTTGAGAAAATTGGCAAGAGAGATATTGGTCTATAATTTGAAACATTATTGCGTTTGCCTTTTTTGAAAAGTGGTTTAACAATGGAAAATTTCATTCTGTCAGGGAAAATTCCTGACCTTAGTGACTCATTGCGCAAATAACTAAGGGGAGTGGAAATTTGAGATGAGCATGATTTTAAGACTTTTATTGTTATTTCATCATAACCAGAAGAGTTTTTTGTTTTGAAGGAGTTAATAATTTTGTTTATTTCAGAAGGCGTTATCAGGCTAACCCCAAATTCAGGCACTTCATTAGTGAAATTTGATCTTAGAAATTCCAAAGCTGCCTCTTTACTTCCAAAATTAATACTCATTTTGTTTGTTACATCCAAAAATAATTTGTTAAATATTTCTGCAACTTCATGAGGTTTACTAATTTCTTGATTATCAATGTTTAGTGTTATTAAGTGATTTTGTAATGAGGATTTACCGGCTTCTTTTTTATTATATTCCAAGTAGTTTTTATTTTATTGTCAGACAGTTGAATCTGTTTATTGTAATGCAATATTGTAGCCGCTTTTATTACCTTCTTTAGAAGCTTACAATATTTTTTGAAGTAGTGTTTTAAATCTATATTATTACTAATTCTTACTTGCTCATATAATTCTCTTTTACGTCTACATGACGTCCTAATTCCTAAAGTGATCCAGGCGTTCTCTCTTTTGAAGTTAGATATTTTGTTTAACTTGACCGGGAAGCAAGCTTCAAAGTGGGTTTTGAAACACTGAAGAAAGATGTTATATTTATTATTGGTTCCATTCGTTTGGTAAGTTTAAAATATTCTACTAGATCATGTATAAATTGTACTGGACTTGAGGAAGCATTAAAATACGGTAATGGTAATTCATTAAGCACAGAATAATACATTGACATCTGATTTGGTACATGCACATGTGTGTCATTAATGTTTTGTGTTTGAGAGGCTGATGCTATGGAAAAAGTAGTAGCGTCTCCTGTATTGTTAGTTAACAAAGGCAATACACTTCTTTCTGCACTTGTATTATTGTCATGCATTTGATTAGCATTTACAGAATTAGTTACACTTGTATTTACCTTTGGTACACTGGTACTTAAATTTTCAAAACTATTTCTGAGTTTATCAAGTTCTTTGCTACTTTCCTGTACTTTATCTTTAATTTCATCTATCATTGACTTTACTTGTTCCTGCCCTGTATTTGTGTCTTTTATTGCTTCTGCATTTGCTTTTTCTATTTCCTAACTAGTTTCTGGTAGTTTATTTAACTCTGTTTTCAGCTCTGTACTAGTTTCATTTAACTTATTATTAGTTTCCTTTGTCAGCTCTATACTAGTTTCAGTTAATTTATTACATATGTCTGTACTAGTTTCAGTTATCTTATTACTTAACCCTACTCTCATTTCTTTTATCTTATTGTGAGTTTCGGTGAACATATTTTTAAATCTTTACTTAATTCTACTCTCAGCTCTGTACTAGCTTCAATTATCTTATTATAAGTTTCAGTATACTTAACAATTAATTCTGTATTAGTTTCAGTTAACTTATCAGTTATTGCTTTGAGAAGCCACATAAAATTTATATTTCCATTGTTATTTGTTTCCATTTTTATTTTGTATAGTTCCTTTTGTTATATTTGGTTTAGAATGGCTCAATTTTAATTTTTCGCTTCTTAACAGCATAAAATTATTAATAACAATATATTTTCTTAACTAACTTGACAATTATTATACATATAATACCGAAATTTTCTGACCTTTTGTTCTGGCTGTTAGTAAACCTTTATACTCGGTGTTCCCACGTAGATTGTTGTTGAATTGTTGACTGCGTGCCCCGTACTCCTGAAAGAATTGTTGCTGTTCTTGGATCTGTTGATGACTTTTAAGTTTTCTGGAGCTTTTCTGAAGTTTCATGAAGTGAAGTCTTGTAGTTTCGTCGATTCTGGTAGTTCTCTGTTGTTTTCTGAAGTTCTCTGATGTTCGTTGATCTCTTCTTTTCAGTTGTTGTCGCCAATTCTTGTCTCTTCGAGCTCCACGCAGTTGGGCACCAATTTGAGAAGATATTTTATTAGCTCCACGTATGGACACCAATTTGCGAAATATATTTTCTTCATGTTATTTACACCACGTATGGACGTCAATTTGAAGAATATAGTTTCTTTATATTTAATATTTGCCTCGGCTGCGTCAGTAATATTTTAGAGACATAGATATCTTGGCAAGGCTTGATGCGACAAGAATGTAGGCTTACGCAGATTTTTAAGTTTTAATTCACTCCTTTTTATTAATGCTTGACACAAATTAAATAGCACTTCACTGATATCGAGAGCTGTGAGATTCTTTTATTTAATACTTGCACTTTTTAACGCGTAAACTATTTTCGTCTCACACCAATATGTAATTAATTTCTCGAGGACACATCTCGCGTCTGGTTAGTAACACTGTTTGCAGGCAACTGAACTGATTTCAACCATCCAAACTTGTAAATTTTTCTCCTTTTCAGTTTCTGGTTGGCTAATCCTACTTCAATAGAATACCTTCATTTAACTAAAGCTTTGTGTGGTTGTTGATTGGCTATTTTATAAACTCTCACTAAAATTACATTAATGTTACTCCAAGAATCACAAGTAGTATTGCTAAACTGTCATACTCATTATAGACTCAAGGTTACCTCATTGTTACCTCATTGTTAGCAACTTTTAGCTTATTATTCTCACAGCTCCTACATTATTAAATTACGCAATACATTCACATAACATTATTACACATGGATAAAATAATATAAGCATATGCAATGACTGTTACATTTTACAAATTATTACATACACATATTGCTTCAAGGGGGCTGTTATTGAATTTATATTTATATAATTGGACTGAAAATCATTTAAGTGTTAAAAATACAGCCTCAACTTAGATGCAGCACTTCATATAACTCATGCAGCAAGCAGCCATCTCACGGCTTTTAAACAGATAACAGTGATTAATTTTATTTTCGCGTAAGTATTCCTGTTATTCACTAATGTCGGAAACATAGTACTCGTATGTAATATGTATGTGATAAACCGTTATTTTCAAGTAACGGCTATAACTGTCGCAGTTATAGTGCGCTAACGATTACATGTAACGGTTACCAGTAACGATTAAGTTATTTGTTTTCATCACATTCGCAGTTACACTACATTAACGGTTACCAGTCACAATTAAATGTAACTCCGTTTCAATATGAACGAGGTCGTTGTTTGAGTTTGTCGGCCTACACATATTTTGCTACTAAACAGCGCTAAGTTTTTATTTATATCCATTTACCCGCAATGTATAAAAACTCTGTACATATATTCGCATGTGAATATTCATCTTAATGCAATGCTGACTGACCTGTAATCTGTGGCCTGTGACATATTCAAAGCGATAAGGAACACGCTGTAATAAACAAATATATACTTGCAACTCCGTGCGAGGGTGATTCAAGTTGTAAACGAATATTGAAGTATCTAGCTCGATAACCTGTACCAATACCGCGCACGTGTAGTGAATGATATTCACGCTCGGTAACCGTCTCGTTTCTTTAGTAACCGTTGACGCGATAATTAGTCGTCTTCGTTACTTTTGTAATCGTTATTGGGCAAGTAGTTATTTTGTACTCGTTTCTTTTGTAACCGTTATTTTCTGTCCATGCCTATATGCAATATGCGTCTGTTATGTTCTTTGCAGAACTTCGACTTCTTCTAAGTGTACTTGTATCGATATATACTATAATCGGGAAACTAATATCACAACCGAGCGAGATTGCTCCGCGGGAGGTACCGGCTTCCCGTCTACCGCCCACTTTGACCTTGGGTTTTTCGTGTTTTCCCTGATCGGTAGGTGAATGCTGGAGTGGTTTCTCAACTACCACAATTTATTTTCCACCATTTCCCTTTCATTTCGCTTCCTTATTATCTTTCACGTGCATTTCTAGGTTTCGTGGCTGATAGATGTCACGAATGTTTGCTCAAAGCAAAGACACTAGAAGGCTGCATGATCGACGATTTTAAGCGAAGGTCAAATCTTTTAAGCGCTGGTTGCTTTGTGGAGCATTCCATTCTCTTTGTATGTCCAGGACATAAAAAACAAATAACGAATTCCCATTTGAGAAAATGTATAAGTATTGGAAAATTCAAACAAATAACAAAGTATATCTCGGAAATGGTTCACTCGACAAAAAAGTATATGACACAAATTGTGTGTTTTAACGAGATCTACACTTTTTGTGAAGTAAAATTTTGTCTATCTCTTACGGTTTACCAGTTATCCATAAGTCATTCAGAATGAAGAGGATTTTTGGGGACATTTCCAGAACATTCATGATATACGTGTCATTTGCTATGAAAATATCTTAAACGTGTGATATTTTAATCAAAATCGTTAGGCTATTTTTGAGAAAATCAAAATTCTCGAAAAATGTTCAATGTAAAATGTAGTATGAGGTTGAGGAATTTTCTTTAATATCTTCGAGTCGTATCTTAGAAAGGTACTGAACCTAAATACTAAGTTTAGTATTTATCCGACTTTTCGTTTTATAGTTATACTGTTTAGAGGCACGCGCACACACACACACACACACACACACGCAGGCGTATCTTTATTTAAAAATGCTTTTGGATTCAGGGTGCCCCAAAACATGTATTTCCGGTGAAATCTCTATATCGAATTTTTGAGTGGATCGCCTTACTTCCCCTACTTAATATATGTAGTAGCGAAAGTAAAAATATAACGAAAAAACATTTTTTCCGTGTAAGAGGTAGTTTCGTGTCGCGTCCTTGGAAGATGTTGAACTTAAATACCAAGTTTGGTGTTTAACAATTTTAATTTTTGAGTTATGCTTTCGATACACAACATACGGACCTTTTTCTAAAACTGTTTTTTTATTGAGAAGTCTGATGAAATCTCGTATCGTATTTTTAGAATGCAACACTTCCTCTATTTATACAGGTAAATAGTAGATAAAGTAAAAATATTACATAGGTTAACTTAGTTTTGGGGCTATTCACAATGCTACCCCAACATTCGAGCTCATAATGTTGGAATGTTGAATTTGCATTTTATTGCCTTCTTACTGAGACAATCTCTCCTTGTTTCTAGTGTGTAAACATGTCATCCCACCCCCAAAAACCAATTGGTATGTTACGTCCTGCAAAAATATACAAGTGATGCTGCGTATCTTTTGCTGTACACAATTTTGCTGATATATTTTGCACTTATAAGGGTTTTACTGGGAGAATCGTTTCTCGTTATTCCTAATGCATAAGTAGCTGTCAAAAAGGTATACAACTTTCATATTGTGAAATCAAAATGTTATAACTGATGTTACATTCTTTACTGTCCATGACGTATGACGTATGACCAGGAGATCTTTTGTGCCTAGGCCCTTTCGGGAGGGAGGGATGAGGTGAGAGGAGACAGAGGGCGGCCGGATCAGAAGGCACGATAGCTGAGGGCAGAGTCCCAACATTTTCCAGGTTGAAACTCCCCGGTGGCAGCTGGTATAACAGGCTCCCCCATCCCTTGGGGCTTGCACATCCCACTGAGAGGCCCGGGACTCGGAGGCGCCCATTCCGGGGACGAAGTTTCACAGAGGTCATCATTTTCCCTACCATGCAATGCCGTGACTCCCGCCGACACTTGCAACCTTGAAAGAACCAAGCAGATGAAAAGCGGCGTGAAATAAGAAAGGAGATGAAATGGAGGAAGAGAAAATTCAGGGGTTGTAATTAACGATCACAACATTCATCCAGCGACCGGGGAAACCGCAAAAAATTCCATGGGTCAGGATGGCCGGCTTGGGAATTGAACCCACGACCTCCCGAATGCGAGTCACACACGGTACCTCCTGTGCGATAGATCTGTTTATTTGGGATGAGAGTAGGACTGGTCGATTTGAACTTATACTTTCTCATAAAATAATTAAATATCACTCCAAAATAAGAATTACATTTTAACGTTCTTAAATTAATGACAAATTCTAAATCTATAAAATCCTTTAATACAAATATTTTATAAATATACTTTAAAAAGTTCTTCCCTCGCTCGGTTTACTGTCCATAGTGCACCTTGTAATTAACTGCCTTGGTTCCAACATGTCAGTTGAGAAAATATTTATTTACGAGCTTTAAATTAATGTTCACTTTAAATAATACCATATTATGAATTCAGTGGAAACGGTGTCTCTCATTGTACTTGAAAGGCAACAATACTGAGAAAAGATGCTATCGAGTGAGGAATACTGGCTCTTTCACGTATCATACATGTGTCAAAAGAGTAACCATTCCATCTCTTGATTCTAGAATTACCAAGGTACACTTCTGTAACGTAGTTATCAACCATGGGCATAAACGCCCATGAACTGCATTTGAAATTGAGGCTACATTATTAAATGAATGTTAGTCTTATGCTAAAGACAAGCTATTTTGCACATTATTTATGTAAAACAAGCAGTAACAGGATTGTACATAATAGTTTTCTTATGTGTTACATTCACATGTCCTTCTCTGCCCACTACCGTTTATTTTTATATACCGCGAACAAATTATTCTTGAAAATTTTTATTCTTCTATCTGCTTCAAGTTAATGGCATAAGCAGTTGCATTACAAATTTAGTTATAGGTAAAAAGGGAACAGTGGTATTCAAATGTTTAAGAACTGGTCGCTATATGGTGACCTAAAATTACATACTGTTTCGATGTCACTGCGAGAAACCACAATAGAGACAGCACTTTAAAAAGAATTACAATGTATTGAAACCTGCATAAAATAATAACGGAGATCTCGGAAATGTTGTTACCACAGAAAAGTTATTCGAAGTAGATTGTGTGTTAGAGATCTACGTTTTTTGTGCAGTAAGTTTTTGTTTATCTCTCATGATTTATCCTAATATAAAATTCCATTCAAATGAGAAACCTTTGCAGGTTATTCCCAGACACTTTAAGGTATGCATTTACTATGCAAGTACATATCTTAAACAAAGGTATTGTAATTAAAATCGTCAGAGGCATTTTTGAGGAAATAAAAATATCGAACATTTTTCCACGTAAAGGGTAGTTACGGGATGGGAGACTTTATTTAAAATCTTTTTGTCGCATCTTTGGGAGATACTGAACATAAATACCAATTTTGATATTTATCCAACCTTTCGTTCTTTAGTTATTCTGTTCGCAAACACACACACACACACACACCCCACCACCACCACCACCACCACCACCAACACCACCACACTCGGACCCTTCTCTAAAAATTCTTTTTTGGGATTCAGGCGGGCTCAAACATGTATTTCCAGTTAAATCTCTGTACCTGTATAGTATTCTGGATGGAATGCAACACTTCCGCTACTTACTATAGGTAAGAACAATAATATATTAATTATTCCTCTACATGGATATGTGGCTTAAGCTACAATTCAATTCAAATATTTATCGATGCTGTAAAACTACAACAAAAGCAGTTATTATCGAGCGGGATAGCGCAGGCGTTAACGGCTGTGGCCCGCATTCAGGAGGTCCCTGGTTCAAATGCTGTGATTTCCTTGTCACCAAGGTAAATACCGGATCGGATATTTAATACCACGAACGAATGTTTCACCTTAAGCCTAAAACAATAATAAAAATGAAAATAGATGTTAGTAGCGAACGCTCTGCCATCTATCCACGATAATGAAGGCAAGTGGACTGAACGGCACCCTAATGCCATCTGCCATCACGTATAGAAGCAAATACATAGCTGTTTAGCACTAAAGTCCCTGTGTACACGTGACGAAGCAGGCTGGTATGGTACAGGGATGAGACCTAGAAGGCTAACTGTTCGTCATACACAGATCCAAGAGGTATCTCCTATCAGATCCGTCGCGATATGACCACGTAGTTAAAGCGACATAAAATAAATGGGGAGAAAAAAACTGTTATTAACATTTCAATTAATTAATACAATAAAGATATCTGTACAACATACACAAATATAAAACAGGACACTACAAAATACAGTATGGATGTTGGTTTGAAAAGTTATTCAACATACAGCAATCCAACCTTTGAAAACAACATTAAACCTATTCAAGCTAGCTGAGGGGTTAGTTGTCTATTAAACATATTAATTCCAGTATTTGTTTTTACCATTTCTTGGATTTATTCAATTGTACATTATGATTGACGGTAAAATAACTATTCTTTGTATCATATTCACGATGCTGATGAAATATTTAATTATATAAATTAGCCTTAATAATGGTAATATGGTTATCACATATACCATGTGGCCAAAAAGCCAGTTGACAAATGCACATAATTTCCTAATTTCCATGATACAAAAAGCTAAGATTAACCATATCGAATGCTTGTAAAAAAAATTGAGTTTTATGTGTGGACGCTCTTTAACTACTATGGTTCTTGGTATCCCATTCTATATTGGGCGTGAAAGACTGGAATGTTTGCTCAGAGGCTTCTTTATTAGGCTTGAGGTTCTTTTACGTGCCGTAAATCTATATAGAATACTTCTAATATTTATTTAAGAACTAATGAGATGTTCAAGAGGACAATGCTACACTGAATCCTGGACTTCAGCATTTACACTGGAAATTGTATCACGTGGAATATGCTGAAAAACACGATTGTTTCGCCTTTCAAGTCTTCAAGATGCGGGTTAAATCTGGATAACGTGCTATTTTACATATCCTCAAATAAAAAGTCTAAGGGCGTCAAATCAAGTGAGGGTGCAGTCCAAGACGTTGGACCATCCCGTCCAATCCATCGATATCCAAATTTGTGATTCAAATTGTCTCCATCTACTAAAGCATAAGGAGGAGTAACTCCGTCTTGTTGAAATACCAATCTCTGCCATCTATTCAACAGGAGGTCAACTAGAAAATCCAATAAACTGAGGCTTAGCACTTCATCAAATAAATGTGAGCTGAACCCGAAGTCACCAAGAAGACCACACCTGAGTCATGAGCCTCACGCATTTTGGATTTAGCACAGACCAGTACCGTGCACTTTGAGTATGGACATGACCGTCTAAGTAAAATAAACACTATAACACATTTAATAAGGCCATTATCATTGTCCATCTTATCGGTGATCCAATTGCAAAACCGACACCTGTTGTGATGCATTGTGTAAAGATGTGTAAGAAGTAATGTTTTGACAATTTTGCTAATGAGCGTAGAAAAGTATTCAAATACCATTTCACACAAGGTAAGTTTTTATTCAAGAAACATTTTAAGAATACTCTCAAGAACTCCCCTAATTTATTTCATGACTACATTTTAACAAAAACAAGAAGCCAAAGTGTTTCATTTAATTTTTTTCAAGCTTTCTGTTCTTTGACTTCCTTGCAGATCCTTGAAGATGACTGTCCCTCCTCAACATCCAACAGTAGTCGGCCATCATAGTTTCATTCCATCTCCCCTGGACCTCCTCTCCATTTCCTTAATATCTTGTTGAAAACGTTCACCCTGCTCTTCACTATAATGTCCCAGATTTTCTGGAAAGTAGTCGATATGTGAATGCATAAAATGCACCTTTACACTCATGTTACAACCCATCTTCTTGAAATTTTCCAACATTGTTTCGACAATGACCTTGTAATTAGGATCTTTGTTATTGCCTATGAAGTTTTCAGTAACTGATCGGAAGGCGGTCCATACTTCTATTTCTCTCTCATTCATTGTCTTCTCGACATATTCATCCTTCATCAATTTCTTTATTTGAGGACCAACAAAAATTCCAGCCTTTAATTTGTCTTGTGTAATAAAGGGAAATTTCTTGGAAAGGTACTTGAAGCAGGGTCCAACCTGTGGTAGAGCCCTTGCAAATTGCTTCATCAAGCCCAATTTTACGTGTAGTGGCGGAAGCAATATCTTTATATCTTTATATCTCTATATTGTTGAAGTGAAATTGTGAAACAACTGTACGTGATAGAACAAAATTGAGAGCAGTTCTGAAATCAGCATAATAAAGTGAGTCAGGATCACTTATTAGTTTTCAGTCATCCCATATCATGCAGACTAGTGTAATTAGTATGAAAAATAGCATAATAAGTTTGTGTAAAATGATGATCCTCCTCTGCTTGTCTATATGTGTTATTCCTGTTTTCTAGGTCGGCAACTTCAATGTGTCTGCTCCACGCAGCACTGCAAAGATACAGGAAGGAGTACCTGCAACACGGAGTACAAATGCTACACGCAGTATCTTGAGAAACAGGGCGGCGTGAATCCTCTCACCAGAGGGTGTATCTCGTAAGTAGTTTTAGCTCAAACAAGCTTGACCTCTGTACTGCTTGAGAGCAAACCCAAGATCAATTAATAGGTATACGATGCAAAACGAGCTTATAATTTTCCAGAGGTGTAATACTTGTGTTACATGGCATTATGAAAAGTCAAATCACTAATATACGAAACAAAGAACAATATAAATGATATAGTATCAGATTTGGGAGGTTTGAATAGTTGAAACTAAGGTGGTTTTCTTTTAGAAGGACCGATGGACTCACAAGAAGTAAGAGATACCTGTATAATTCTCTCTTCCTCTAACACTGCCCACATACGATCCAGTCATACCTGTGTGTGTTAGTAACATGCATGCATTACTTGCTGCTTGCTCAGTTGACTTACTTTAAACATTTACATTTTAAACACTAAAAACATTGGTGAAAAATGAATTTTTCCCGATTGGAGCTAAATATCGGTTTCTATGTTACCAAACACGGGAGAAAAATGTAACATTTTCTTCTACCTAGGGAGATAACGTAACACTTCCCTCCATAAGGAGAGAAATATTAACAACTCTACTTCTACATGTTAACAGCGATCTAACCTTAATGAATAATATACGAATTACTTTATTTATCTTGATACAGGATCATTGTGCCCCGATGAGGCGCTAGTTTGAAGCAGTCACAGCCCCGCGATGGGCGCCAGTTTAAGACGATCGTCACTTTTGAAGCCGTTTATCTTACCTGCTTCTTTATTGATTCGGCTGCCGTGATCTCGCAGTGTCTCGTGCGCCAGCTACTCTAGTGGTATGGATATCAGATCTTTCTCTCGGGGTATGCGTGAATGTATTGTGGAAAACAACACCAGATTAAATTGACTGAGACATTTATTTTGAAGTAATATTCGAGTTATTAAAGAGAGTTGCCGACCGTTTGAGATGAAGAAATAGACTGACTCCGAATTGTAGCACTCGAAACTATAACAACTGAATTGTTATCTGCAGTAATAAAGTTACGGTTGGAAATATCTGCTTCCGAATAAAAGAAATTAGTAGCGTAACTTGCCGTAACTAAAATGCTTATCGGCGAGACCTCTCGCAATAGCCGCGAAATCCTACTCACACAAGCGCGAACGAGGCGCCTGAAACATCAAACGACCAGTAAGTACCGGGGACGTACCAGAGACAGTACCTCTCTGATCTCTAATATCTATTTATTAATTTTAGCTCCGCCTACATATTTTACCCCTTCTACGTTCTTTCACGCCCGGACCAATATTCAACTCTCTTCATGTGCTTCTCTGACTGTTAATAACTCAGCCTTTCACCTTTATCGGGATTTCTTTTACCTCTCTAATTTACAGAATTGACCCATGTGCCTTTAAACGTACTGAATTTAACTCTAAACTGGATTTCCAGAAACTTTAAGCTAATGCGTTCACTACTTCGGCTGATACTAATGACTTTCGCTAACCTGACTTCCTAATTACCTTAGTCTTTCCGGACAAACATTTCACCTCAAGCTTATTACATTTTGCATTGATTTAATATATGGAAGTTATTTATTGCAATTATTTCTCTATTTTACTATAATTTCTTTATTTATTTATATCTGCCCGTCAATAATTATGGTATCAGCCTAATAAATAAGATGTTAACATAGAGTTTGTGCCCATATCCTAGAAGATTCATATTTCTTACGTATTTCCGTGAAATAAACCAACAAGGTTTTTCTGAATACATTTATACATTCTTCAATAAACACCGTTTTTTTAAAATGAGTGTACGCCATTTAGTATAATCTTCTGGAGTTTTTCGGTAATAAACCACTACCTCGCTAGCCGCTCAAGTTATATCTTTTGGTTCTTCAGAAATATCCATTTTGCATTTAAGTTCACAATGTGAACAATGCAATATAAAAAACAATATCCTTTCAATCATTCTAAAGCCCCTTATCCATGTCAATAATCCCAAAACATCTCAATGAAATTCGGTAACAAGAAATAAAATGCGACAATTTAGCTCCGATCCTGGAAAAAATAGTATACACCACGGGATGGAAACAGATTTTCCCCTCAGTACGGTTTTAGCCCTCGAGATAGATTCCTGGGGCTCAAATTATGCACATCGTGGAAAACCATCGGATGTTTGTTAGCCATAAGCATGGTTAGGAAATAAGTTTACACGGCCTCACTGAAACTGACAATAGAGTGGGTAACAATGAAGCGAGGGGGTGAGTTGTTTATCACTAAGAAGAGACAAACAAATGAGTCAGGGTAGCATGCCTTTCTTTAGAAATGGAGGGAATATCTTCCCTAGAGCATATTAGTTAGTAATTATGATGGGCTAACAAAAGAGACGCTAATGTTGGCGCGATTGGTAACCAATAGTAGCTCTATTATAATGTTAGACATTTCGGGGAGAAGGAGTATATATTATCGAACTACAAGCATGTTTCACGCAGTTCTAAGGAATCATTCGCGAGATACACATCACGCAGTTCTACAGAATCATTCACGAGGTAAACGTCGCGCAGTTCTACAGAATCATTCACGAGGTAAACATCACGCAGTTCTCAGCAATCTCTCGCGAGGTACACATCACGCAGTTCTACTGAATCATTCACGAGGTACACATCACGCAGTTCTCAGCAATCTCTCGCGAGATACACATCCCGCAGTTCTAAAAAATCTCTCGCGAGGTACACATCACGCAGTCTTGAAAAGTCATTCACGAGGTACACGTCGCGCAGTCTTGAAGAATCTATCGTGAAGTGTACATTATACAGTTTGGAAGAATCTCTCGCGTTGTAAAGTTAGTTACAAAATGTGAAGTACGCGGAACTAATACGACAGTAATTACATTCGGAAATATAACAGTTTCAGTCAGGCGTGTATAAAGATTAAAGATGTGAACTATTAATTAAGTGTGACGGCAATAAAAGTGTGAAAATAAATTGTTTTATCAGTGTTATCTTTTAGTAACAACTCCTTTACGTTTACACGCCCTGCTCAGAGATATTTGCTCGACTGAGTAATAATAGCTAGTCGGAGGAAAAGGAACCCAAAATTCAAAATAATAAAACAATAACAGGCGCCCAGTAAATAAGATAACACGAACCGATTACTGCGACACAATGTGGTACTGTTTTTGAAACAAAAATTTATGCTATTATTCAATGCATATATGGAAATATATGGAGAGCTTACACTGGTAAACAGGCCTTATCTTCTCAACTAGCCAGACTACACTTAAGGCTGTAAGTAGCCATAAGGTAACGTCAGGACTGGTTTTAAACCGCTTAAACATACAAGCTTGACAGAACAGAATGAAGTTTAACCCATCTGGGTGCCGGGCCATAGTGGCATAGAGGGAAATGAAAAAGCTGATGAACTTGCAAGACGAGGAGCAGGTTTACAATTTATTGGGACATAGCTGACCCTAGGAACATCACGATGTTTTGTAAGAGAGGCTATTAAGAACTGGTCCAAAGTAGAACGCGTCATAAAACCTGGCTTAAAATTCCAGGAAACAAACATGGTAAGCCATTTATTAGGAAACCACGTAAGAAAAGAGCTTAAAACTTACTTAAATGTAACAGATTTCAGCTGAGAACAATTATTGCATATCTCACAACACATGCTTCTGTGAAAAAGCATCCTAACACAATGGGAGTATATCAGGGTAACTTAGATTGCAGATTGTGCAAGAAAGGAACTGAAACAGCCCAACGCATTATATGCTCCTGTGAGTCTTTGCTTACAGGAGATATATTGCTTTTGGGAAAATGTTTTAGAACCAGTAGAATTTGAAACCATACTTGTTATGAGAGCGTATTTCTTGGTAAAGGGAGCAGACATAATACATTGGCTTTAAAACGATACAGGTAGTACAATAAGCCCAAGGGTGAATTGTATTCGGAGCAATCAGGAAATCTGTATCATATTAGATAAGACCACCTTTGACTCCACTCAGCCGGTATCAGTTCTCTATATGGCTGGCCTGAAAAACAATTCAAAACATAAAAAGAACCAATAAACGATGTCTAATCGATGTAAAAAAAATTCTGATGTGTTACACTCACATGACTTTCCCTACTCTTGTACAAACTATTTTTACAAACTCTTATTCTCCATCTACTTCATGTTAATCGAGATAAACATTTGCAGAAATGATCTTTTGACATGCAAAGAGAATTACATTTTACAGATGACGACCAGTTCTAAAAATACTTGAATATCGCTTAAGGCCTACTATGTTCCCCTTGTTTTGTATTTGCAAGGGCAATATAGAAATACAGTAGTCTTTAAGCATAGACATATCTCTTAATGGTTGCTAGGTGCAGCACCATTCTCTTTCCTACAGATTAATACTCTTTGCATATCCAAGACAAAAAAAAATGAATAACGAATTCCCATTTGAGAAAATAAGTATTGAAAAATTTAAGGTAATAACAAGCAATATCTCGAAAATGGTTTACTCAACAACAAAAATGTATATGACATAAATAGTGTATTTTAACGCGATCTACATTTTCTGTTTAGTAAAATTTTCTCTATCTCTTATGGTTTACGAGTTATGCAAAAGTCGTTCACAATGAAGAATACTTTTGGAGACATTCCCAAAAACTTCAAGATATATATTTCATTTGTCATGAAAATATCTTAAACATATGATATTTTAATCAAAATCGTCAGAGCCATTTTTGAGAAAATTAAAATTTTCGAAAAATGTTCATGTAAAGGGTAATCTGGGGTGGGAGGATTTTATTGAAAACCTTCGTGTCGCATCTCTGGAAGATACTGATCCTAAATACCAAGTTTGGTGTTTATCCGACTGTTGGTTTCTGAGTTATGCTGTTCACAAACACACACACGGCATGTTTACAAAAATGCTTTTTTTGGATTCAGGGGGTCTCAAAACATGTATTTCCGGTGAAATCTCGGTATCGAATTTTTGGGTGGAATACAATACTTCCCCTACTTATTATACGTAGTAGAGAAAGTAAAAAAAAATTATGTTTAGAATACCGCCTCTATGAAAGAGTTTTGCTGCAATTGGTACTCACGGAAAGGTTAAACCAATACAAGAGGAAGAAGTGAAGAATTATTCGCATGCGTGGTTAAACTGTACGACAGCTATGACATTTATATCAAGAGCTCTTATGTGCGACATGGAGCCGAGGTTAAAGTTATTGGCATTAAGTAATTTACATTAAGAAAACGGTGGTGTAGCATGAAAATATAGGGTTTAAGTGTATTAAAAGAATTTCTGTCTAAGGTTTTATTGTATTTGGTGTTATTTTTACTCAAAATTCAACAATGCATTGCCTTAACGGTCTTGCCTTGTTTATGCGATACAGATTTCCGTCATTACTCCGGACGCACTTCACCCTTGGGCTCATTGTGCTACCTGTGTCGTTTTAAAGCCAATTTATTATGTCTGCACCCTTTACCAAGAAATACGCTCTCATAAAAGATATAGTTTCAAATTCTTTTGATTCTAAAAACATTTTCCCAAAAGCAATATACGAGTCCTGTAAGCAAGGCCTCACAGGAGCATATAATGTGTTGGGCTGTTTCAATTCCTTTCTTGCACAGTCTGCATCTAAGTTACCCTGAAATACTCCCATTGTGTTAGGATGCTTTTTCACAGAAGCATGTTCTGTGAGAAATGCAATAATTGTTCTCAGCTGAAATCTGTTACATTTAAGTAAGCTTTCAGCTCTTTTCTTACGTGGTTTTCTAATAAATAGATTACCATGTTTGTTTCCTGGAATTTTAAGCCAGGTTTTATGACGTTCTACTTTGGACCAGTTCTTAATAGCCTCTCTTACAAAACATCGAGGTGTTCCTAGAGTCGGCTATAAAACCTGCTCCTCGTCTTGCAAGTTCATCAGCTTTTTCATTTCCCTCTATACCACTATGGCCCGGCATCCAGACGAGTTGAAATTCATTTCGTTCTGCCAACCTTGTAAGCAAGTTTAGATAGTTAAATCCAGTCCTGACGTTACCTTATAACTACTTAGAGCCTTAAGCGCAACCTGGCTATCTGAGAAAATAAGGACCTGTTTACCAGTGTAAGCTTTCCTTATGTTTTCATATATGAATTGGATAATAGTATTAATTTCTGTTTCAAAACAGAAGTATATTTACCCAAGGGAAAAAACTTATTGCATCTTAGTCTTATGCCATATACTCCGGGTCCTGTTCCTGAGGCATCCTTTTAACCGTCTGTGAACCACCTCAAAATGTTCTCAGGAGTTTCCAAGGTTTTACCTGAAGGTGGATAGTTTACGGAGGGAAGAGCATTATTGCGATCTTTGCACTTCACTGTACATCTAGTTAATAGCAAATGTCCTGAATTGCTTGTCCCAGTTTAGTAAAATGTTTATGAGGTAGGTGGAGTTTTGCCTCATTCCGTTTTGAAAACAACTGTGCATTCCTATGATTACAAGACACGTTGCGTCATCAACTTAAGGCCACATTCTCTTGTAACAAGCTGATTACGATGGAAACCAAATCCACTGCGACAATGTCACATACAGTGTCAATAATCCCAAAACTGAACATGACTCATAGATGGGAGGTCAGCGGTTCGAATCCCACCTGGAGCATCCAATCCTACTGAACTTTTCCCGTTTCCAAATACCGCGAAAGTAACCTAAAGTTATGCCTAGAGCGTTTACTTCCCAAATTTCCTTTACCAATTGCAAGTAGAACAGAAAGTGTTCATGTACCCCTTTAAAAATTTTAGCTGACATATTAATACAGATAAAATTCGTGTTTTAGTAGACAAACAACAATAAACTTGATGTGTTTCACCGATTTTCAATATTTTGCATTTTATAATTTGGTAATCTTTTGGGAAATTGTGCAGTTTGTGTTTAACTTCTGTACTACTTGCCTATAATGAGCAGAGGAAGTATTCTATTCCACCCAAAAATTAGATGCCGAGATTTCGTCGCAACAACGTGGTTTGAGGTTATACAGATCACTCAGAATGAAGAAGTCTCCATATCCTATTCTCAGAAACAAACATATTCAGCTTATTTACCATGTAAGCATATTAAAATCACTAGAGTCATTTTTAATAGAAAAAACAGTAAAGAAACGTTCTCCTTTTATAGAGTAGATCTATGTAGGAGGAAAGTTTTGAAAATCTTCGTAACGCATCCTTGGAATATACTCACAACAGTCATTTGAAATGCCTTGAAAAAATTTATTGTCAGAAAAATAAGTGCATGAATGTTACACTTAGCTGAAGTAATGTACGAATGCGCTAATTTTATTATGGCTTCCTAAACGAAGATATTCAATCTTTTAGCATAGGTGGATGTAATAAATTATAATAAGTTTTCTGTACTGGTTTCAGTGGGAACACGCCGATATTATGTGAGAATCGTCTGCCCGCTGTAAGTCGCGCTCGATGGCCATATTTGATTTGCTGTGATAGTAGTGACCTCTGTAACGCAATGCCTCTTTCCACACGAGCTCAATGGGTAGTGTCCTCCAACGGGCAATATCCAGGTAAGATTTACAGTCTTGAAAAATACCCAAAATTTCCAGCAGGTAACATCCAGACAAGATCTACATTCTTGATAAACATCCAAAATTCCCAGGTAACATTCACGTAAGATCTAAAGTCTTAATAAATATATAAAATTCTCAATAAGCAACATCCACATAAGATCTATAGCCTTGATAAACATCCAAAATTCCCAATAGGCAACATCCAGGTAAGGTCTGCAGTCTTAAAAAACATCCAAAGTTCGCAGGTAACATCCAGGTAGGACTAAAGTCTTAATAAACACCCAACATTTCCAACAAGAACAACATCCAGGTAAGATTTACAGTCTTGATAAACACCCTAAATGTTCAACAACATCCAGGTAAGACTAAAGTTTTGATAAGAATACAAAATTTCCAACAGGAAACGTCAAATAAGATCTACACTCTTGATAAACATCCAAAATTTCCAACATGCAACATCCAGGTAAGATCTAAAGTCTTGATAAACATCCAAAATTCCCAATGGGCAACATTCATGTAAGATCTACAGTCTTGATAAACATCCAACATTGAGATACAATCATTTCTAAGGTTATTTTCGTACAAGTTCGATAATACACGTTGTGTCTGTTTCAGAAAATTTGACGAACCGTGGAAATATCAGTTCAGTTATTCAGGAAAATTTAAATCTGGGGCGTGGTGATGCGAGTGGTAGGTCACCATGGTCCATCAATCATCCAGTTGTTTTCTCTATAGTTGCAATTGGATTGGCACTTCTCGTCTGCATACTGGGTTTGGGACTCTTTATTCTCAGACAGCAAAGGTAATGTATAATACAGGATCTTACATCAATTTTTAAACTTGTGTACTACGAAGGGCATTCCATAAGCAATGCAACATATTTTTTTTCATAATACAGCTTCTTTCATTCTAGGTTTACATACACCATATTGTTACCCAATCTTTGGCTACAAATTCCTATTTTTCAACATAACCTGCGTGCAAGTGTATGGTCTTACGCCAACTTAATGGGAGAGTTTGTATGTCCTCCTAGTATACTCTCTGGCCTTTGTCTCAGTAAACTTCCTACTGCATCAAGAGCTTCCTCACCATTGCTGTAGTGCTTCCCTTGGAGACCATGCTCCAAAAGTCAGAAAGAGATCCGGGCTATAGGGCTGGTGATGAAGAACAAACCATCCAAGTTTTATGATCGATTCTCGGGTGCGTAGACTTGTGTGTGGCTGCGCGTTGTCATGGAGAAGGAGAGGCTGTTGCACATTTTTTGTGGTGACCAATACGCAAAAATCATTTCCTAAGTTTCCAAGAGTGACTTCGCAGTTGATAGTTTGACCAGAAGGAGTATATTGACGTCCAAAAATGTGGCCCAAAATGGAACGCAGCTGTTTATGTTGATTCTGACAAATCTGGCTCCACCCTCAACCACCATGACACCTGTGTTTCTCGAGCACTGAATTGGGACGGTATTTTACCGCCCCCAAAATAAGGCTGCACTGCCGAAGGTTAATGCTACAAGCTCGTTGTTCATGTTTTCACAGCAGAGTAGCGTTTAGACAATGCTTCATTGAATTTTGGCGGAAAAATAAAATATAATAGAGTAAAAACGTAGTGATAAAAACGTAAGTTAATATTTTCTTTGTTTTGCTCTTTTAATATACTTAAACCTTACATTTCCATGCTACGCCATCATTTTCTTAATGCCGGGTTTTTATTACCGTTCGATGGCGGCAATAACTCTGCCTTCGTCTCCATATCGCTGATGAAAGCTCTCGACCTCGTCCAGTTTAATGACACGTGCAAATACTTCTTCACCCCTTCCTCTAGAAGACTGAATTGTGTTGTATTGGTTGGCCTTTCCTTGTGCACCAATCGTAATGAAAACCTTTAATGGAGGCGGTATGTGAACTAACCCTTCATTTCACATCGTTCATTGATTCGGTTTTATGTCCCAGAATTGCTTTTCATGCCAGTTATATAGAGAACTGGCACGGGTTGGTTGGAATCAAAGGTTGTTTACCTGAAGATGGAAATTTTATGGAGGGAAAAACGAGAGTGAGCCAATTTTTATGCGAATACTTCTATCAGATTAACCCCTTCAGAGTCCCAGAAAGCTGTAGACTGTACCAGCTGAGGGTGCGGCTTTGAACTTCTTCCGAGGAGACATTTTGTGGTGCCACTTCCTTTGTTTCCGGCTCGAGTGATTCTCCTCTGTTCCATCTTCTGTAATAATGTTTGACAAAACAATCTTAATGATTAGTTTCGTAACGAGGAAGCAATTCGACAATTCGGAAGCTTCCTTGCTCTTTAAAACCTTTCGTTAGGCTTGGAGGAATCCGGCAGGCACAAACCTTTGAATGCTCTAACTGGTGGATACAGATATGAAGTTCAGAAGCGAGGTGTTTAGTTGTGATTCGTCAGTCGCCTCAAATAAGTGTTCACATGTCACAGCTGTGCGAGGCAGATCAGACAGACCTCCTTCTCACTGATGATGACAGACGCTTAGCCCAACGACTCACTGAGCATTGTCTCGTTGAGGGCGTCTCGTTTTCTGCCAAAAGAAAGTCAATCACTGCTCTTTGTTTAGAAGGTGCTTCAGTTACAGACGTCACTTTGAACGCTGGTTATAGCGCTGCCATCTAGCGGAAATTGGTGAAAATACATGAGATGATGAAGGACTATTGAAGAATATCCGACACTAAGTGTTTAACCACAATTGGCCAAAGAAAAAACGTGTTGTATTGCTTATTGAACGCAAGTACCCATAGAATTTTTGGAGACTACATTTGACGAAAATGTTCATGCTAGCTTTAAAATGCGATGTGCAAAACTGACAGGACAATCACCACTTGTTTTCATAAGCATTGAACAAAATATTCATACACAAGTGTGTAGTTCTATATCCTTCATGTCAATCGTGATAAACGGCTCAGTGAGATAGTATCTGATTATTTATTACATTTTCAGAGTTCTCCTTTCTCTGATTACGTCCCCTTTAGCAGGACTTACAAGCGGTGTCTGGGGCCAAACGCCTATCGGGGAACAGACAGACTAATTGGATCGGATAGAACAACCAGGATGGGAGGAAGGAGATGAAATTAAATGACAGTGAAATGGATGACAACAAGGATGATGGAGCAGTTGGTGGAATGAATGGCCGGTGAGGACCCGGAGAAACCCCGCCCAGACGCCGCTTTGTCCACTACAAAACCCTCATACCCCTCATACGTTTCCTGGGATCGAACCCGGACCTTGGTTAGGGACAAGCGGTCTAACCACTCGCCTACGGTGCCGCCCATTTGCACACTGAGATAACAAAATATAGTTAACCGTGTAAAAAAAGTGTGTCGATATATTACTTTGTTAGACAGGTTGCCACATTTTTTGCATGGGCTTATGAAAAACTCTCTTTGCGGCAGAGAGGCCAGCTTCTGGCTTCTGATTTCAGAGGTTTCGGGCTCGATTCCTAGGTGGTCGAGGACTGCTTTCTTAATCCTATCCTCCATGGAGTCTGGAAGTGTGAATATATATATGTCGTCTGTTTGTGTGGGGGTGGGTGTGGGTGTAAGATAGAGAGAGAGATTTAACGCTTAAACTATCAAAACAATAGTTATTTAAACCAAAGTAAAATTATTTCCAAAGTCAAAGCCGTCGATATGACCATAATAGTTAAAGGTGGCTTATGATAGAAAGAAACAAAAGAATCCTCACTTAACCTTTCAAAGAAAACTGCTTAAGATGTGTGAAGAACTAAACGTACAATAGCCTCTTCCTTCCAGCAGTTAGCATGATAGCTTCTCTCCAAATATCATGGGTATGATTTCCGGCTACAGAAGAAATGTTTCTAATTTTTCTTTGATTAGGATTATTCTCTATTCTCCCTTTCGTTTGGAAGTATGAATAATGTCAACTTTTTGTATGCGCGCGTGAGTGTGTACGAAATAAAGAGAGAGATTAAAAGTTTGAAATTCAAAGTACTAACACGCAACTATTAGGACCAAAAGTAAACGAGACTTTATACGATCGTGTATTTCTTGTCCTTCTACAATGAAGGTGATTTTTATGGATTCTATAGAAACCAGGCTTACCAACCGTCATGAAGCCGTAATGTATCATAATTTGCGGTGCGTTGTAAGTAAAATCGCTGCCATCCATGTGTACTGAGATGGAGTTCAAATATAGGGTGGGCCATTTAACTTGAGACTGTACAATATCTCCAAAACTAAGCGTTGTAGCAAGAAATTTCTTGAATAAAAGTTGCTTAATATTATGGGGGAAAGTAAATACTTAGTTGTGTTTTGTTTGGAGGAGGTTATGATGGTCATTTTAGGGTCAATTTAATTTTTTTAAATGGGAACCTACATTTTGTATGTTGTTTTCACATTAAAAAATTGTTTATAAAAACTGTTTATTTTGTGACGAGGAATATGGAAACAAAATGAAGAAATGTTGGTTCCCAATTATGAAACGTAACTTGACCCTCAAATGGCCATCCACCATTCATTGCGCTCTTCGTACACAGCCATTCACAATTTTCGTTGTTATTTACGTTGGTGTAAGAATAATTTTAAAGTGCGTTGTACAAATATTGTTTAGTTTTTTTATGAGGAGTGAAGAAACAACATAACAAAGGTAGGTTCACATTTAAAATAATTAAATTGACCCTAAAATGACCATCACAACGTCTTCCAAACAAAACACGACTAATGGAATTTACTTTCCCCCATAATATCAACAACTTTTATTAAATACATTTCTTTCTACAACGCTTAGTTTTGGATTCCAGCCGGGAATCGATCCCGGATTCAGAATTATTCTGCTCACTTGAAATAGGATATCCGTTTATATTGGCAATGAAGTATTTTGTTGCCCAATTACTTCCATTAATCCAGGTTAGTTTTAGTATTAAATTTGTATTGTTATATAAAAATCTGATCTGATATATTCACATGACTTTCCCTACCTCCATCGTTTATTAGTAGGTATACAAACTGTCTTACAAAAGCTTATTTTTATATCTACTTCCTTTTAATACAAGTAAACGTTTGCAGAAATAGCTACAAAACACATTTCGTTATAGATACAAAGGAAACAGCGATAGTTAAATGTTTGAGAACTGGACGCTATATGCAGACCTATGCACCCTAAGCAGTATAAGTCCCGGATGAGCCAATTGGATTAACGATAATCCTGCAGCTAGGGGCGCTAGTGTCGCTAGTGTCGCTGCGTGCGACGGCGGCGGCAAGTTTGAAAAGCGCCATGAGCGAAAGGATTATCGTTATTGCAATTGGTTCATCCGGGACGAGTTAAAAGATTTGAGGATTAGGGAAAGATGAAGGAAAAACAGGAAGTGACGTGGAGTGTTTTGATTGGTAAAAATAATTCGGGTGGAAGATGAAGGAAGGAGGACACGTGATGGAGAGGAGCGGGATGGCGAGGTGTTGTCTGTGCGGAGGTCGGGACTGAAAGAGGGAAAAGATGGCGAGCGAGGGATAAAAAGTATAACAGAAAGTGACGTGTGAAATGAGATTGGTGGGAATAAGAAGTGATGTTATTGGTGGAAAGGAGAAAATGAAAGTTGTTGATTGGTAAGAATAAGAGAGATTATGATTGGTGGAAAGAAAAATGTGTGGGAGTGGGGTATGTTGGAGGTGATGGGTTCATCCGGGACGAGTTAAAAGAATTGAGGATTAGGGAAAGATGAAGGAAAAACAGGAAGTGACGTGGAGTGTTTTGATTGGTAAAAATAAGACGAAATGTGATTGTTTGGTTAATTTGGGTGGAAGATGAAGGAAGGAAGATGAAAGAGTATGTAGGACACGTGATGGAGAGGAGCTGGGTGGCGAGGTGTTGTGTGTGCGGAGGTGGGGACTAAAGGAGGGAAAAGATGGCGAGCGAGGGATAAAAAGTATAACAGAAAGTGACGTGTGAAGTTGTGATTGGTGGGAATAAGAAGTGATGTTATTGGTGGAAAGGAGCAAATGAAAGTTGTTGATTGGTAAGAATAAGAGAGAATATGATTGGTGGAAAGAAAAATATGTGGGAGTGGGGTATGTTGGAGGTGATGGGAAAGGTAAGTTTTGCTAGCAACAAGATTTTCAAAAGCCTGTCGAGAACTCATCAGCAATTTTTGAACGTTGGATGGTGGTTTTCTTGAGTGGATAGAGAGATGGGGCGATATGAGATGCGGTGGTGAAAATGGGAACTAAACAAGATGGTTGAGACAAGAGGTTTAAGGACGAGGAAATTTCGAGGTTAGTGGTGAACATGGCGGCTGCAAGAGGTGGGGGCAAGGAGACGCGGTGGTGAGAATGGGAACTAAAAGAAGATGGCGGTAGCAAGAGCTTAGAAGAGCAGATTTTGTGGTTAAAATAGTGGGAACTAAAAATGGCGGAGGGTTGGCGACAAGGAGATGCGGTGAGAACTAAACAAGATGGCGGACGCAAGAGGAGGTAAGGAGATTTGAGGTTACAGTACCAAAACACGAAAGTATATATTCCTACGCCAAGCAGGCCCGAAAAATAATTATGCGCGTGGTACTTACCTCTTACTAGTGTTGATGCGTCACCAAAAGCGCAGCAGCTTCACGCGACGCGAAAAAATAAAAGCAAACTGTTTTTGAAAATGCTTAACCAGCTTTAAGATCAACCAACATCACTACGCACTGATATACCTAGGTTTTTTAAAGCGGTACAGACGCCCTTTGCACAGACGTAATTTAACTATACCAAAAACCTCGTACTGGACCATCGTAATGGTCGCTAGCGTACGTAGGAGCAGGGTTCTCATAGCCGGTCGAAAGCGGTCAAAAAAGTGTACGACGTAGGTGTTGACAGTAGCTACTGTCGAGTGAACCGTGGAGGTGTGAATGAACGAGATCTGTTCTTGCCGGCAATCTGGTTCGGAGATGTGAGCAGCGGCGAGGTGTTGTCTGTGCGGAGGTCGGGACTGAAAGAGGGAAAAGATGGCGAACGAGGGATAAAAAGTATAACAGAAAGTGACGTGTGAACTTGTGATTGGTGGGAATAAGAAGTGATGTTATTGGTGGAAAGGAAGAACTGAAAGTTGTTGATTGGTAAGAATAAGAGAGATTGTGATTGGTGGAAAGAAAAAGGTGTGGGAGTGGGGTATGTTGGAGGTGATGGGAAAGGTAAGTTTTGCTACCAACAAGATTTGCAAAATCCTCTCCAGAACTCATCAGCAATTTTTGAACGTTGGATGGTGGTTTTCTTGAGTGGATAGAGAGATGGGGCGATATGAGATGCGGTGGCGAAAATGGGAACTAAGCAAGATGGTTGAGACAAGAGGTTTAAGGACGAGGAAATTTCGAGGTTTGTGGTGAACATGGCGGTCGCAAGGGGTGGGGCAAGGAGACGCGGTGGTGAGAATGGGAACTAAAAGAAGATGGCGGTAGCAAGAGCTTAGAAGAGCAGATTTTGAGGTTAAAATAGTGGGAACTAAAAATGGCGGAGTGTTGGCGACAAGGAGATGCGGTGGCCAACGTGAGAACTAAACAAGATGGTGGACGCAAGAGGAGGGTAAGGAGATTTGAGGTTAAGATTTTTAGGTTAAAACAGGGCATAAGCATGGGAACGAAATCCAAGATGGCGAAGGCAATGGTGTGGACGAAGAGATGTGAGGCGCGGTGGCAGAAATGGGAACTAAACAAGATGACGAAGACAAAAAGTGTAAGGACGAGGAGATTTCGAGGATAGTGGTGAACATGGCGGTCGCAAGAGGTGGTGGGCAAGGAGATTTGAGGTTAAGGTTTTTAGGTTAAAACAGGACGTAAGAAGGGGAACTAAATCCAAGATGGCGGAGGCAAGGGTGGGACGAGGAGATGTGAGGCGCGGTGGTAAAAATGGGAACTAAATAAGATGGCGGAGACATGAAGTTGAGGTTAAAAATATGAGGTAAACGTGGAGAGCTTAAACCAAGATGGCGGTGGCGTGGTGGTGAAAATGGGAACTAAACAAGATGGCGGAGGCAAGAAGTGGAGGGACGAAGAGGTTTGAGGTTAGGGTCAACATGCGAAAGATGTCGAACGCAACAGATGGTGACGAGGAGATAGAATTGAGGATTAGGGAAAGATGAAGGAAAACAGGAAGTGACGTAAAGTGTTTTGATTGGTAAAAATAAGACGAAATGTGATTGGTGCGTTAATTCGGGTGGAAGATGAAGGAAGGAAGATAAAAGAGTATGAAGGACACGTGATGGAGTGGAGCGGAGCGGCGAGGTGTTGTCTGTGCGGAGGTTGGGACTGAAAGAGGGAAAAGATGGCGAACGAGGGATAAAAAGTATAACAGAAAGTGACGTGTGAAGTTGTGATTGGTGGGAATAAGAAGTGATGTTATTGGTGGAAAGGAACAACTGAAAGTTGTTGATTGGTAAGAATAAGAGAGATTGTGATTGGTGGAAAGAAAAAGGTGTGGGAGTGGGGTATGTTGGAGGTGATGGGAAAGGTAAGTTTTGCTACCAACAAGATTTGCAAAATCCTCTCCAGAACTCATCAGCCATTTTTGAACGTTGGATGGTGGTTTTCTTGAGTGGATAGAGAGATGGGGCGATATGAGATGCGGTGGCGAAAATGGGAACTAAACAAGATGGTTGAGACAAGAGGTTTAAGGACGAGGAAATTTCGAGGTTAGTGGTGAACATGGCGGTCGCAAGAGGTGGGGGCAAGGAGACGCGGTGGTGAGAATGGGAACTAAAAGAAGATGGCGGTAGCAAGAGCTTAGAAGAGCAGATTTTGAGGTTAAAATAGTGGGAACTAAAAATGGCGGAGGGTCGGCGACAAGGAGATGCGGTGAGAACTAAACAAGATGGCGGACGCAAGAGGAGGGTAAGGAGATTTGAGGTTACAGTACCAAAACACGAAAGGATATATTCCTACGCCAAGCAGGCCCGAACAATAATTATGCGCGTGGTACTTACCCGTTACTGGTGTTGATGCGTCACCAAAAGCGCAGCAGCTTCACGCGACGCGAAAAAAATAAAAGCAAACTGTTTCTGAAAATGCTTAACCAGCTTTAAGATCAACCAACATCACTACGCACTAATATACCTAGGTTTTTTAAAGCGGTACAGACGCCCTTTGCAGAGACGTAATTTAACTATACCAAAAACCTGGTACTGGACCATCGTAATGGTCGCTAGCGTACGTAGGAGCAGGGTTCTCATAGCCGGTCGAAAGCGGTCAAAAATGTGTACGACGTAGGTGTGGACAGTAGCTGCTGTCGAGTCAACCGTCGAGGTGTGAATGAACGAGATCTGTTCTTGCCGGCAATCTGGTTCGGAGATGTGAGGAGCGGCGAGGTGTTGTCTGTGCGGAGGTCGGGACTGAAAGAGGGAAAAGATGGCGAACGAGGAATAAAAAGTATAACAGAAAGTGACGTGTGAAGTTGTGATTGGTGGGGATAAGAAGTGATGTTATTGGTGGAAAGGAAGAACTGAAAGTTGTTGATTGGTAAGAATAAGAGAGATTATGATTGGTGGAAAGAAAAAGGTGTGGGAGTGTGGTTTGTTGGAGGTGATGGGAAAGGTAAGTTTTGCTACCAACAAGATTTGCAAAAGCCTCTCCAGAACTCATCAGCAATTTCAGCAGTCGATGTGCGTCACGATAGGCCCGCTGCGATGAAAGAGCTGCAAACTGCGCGATAACTTGAAAAATATTGCCCGGCGTGACGCATTGCGCGGCGCGCGCGTTTGCCGAAAACCGTTACAGTTGCCATTCTTATATTAACCGTCTTTTTCTTTTTCTTTTTTTTTCGTTTGTTTTTTTAAAAAAAATAACTAGTTTTTCGGGGGTTTTCTCTGGTTGGTAGACGAATGCAAGCTCTTTCTGCTTTTTCACAGGTTTCCCCTGGTTAATAGGCGTTTGCTGTAGTGGTTGACGAAGCCCTTTCTAATTTTCGAGGTTTTTCAGGTTTTTCGTGGTTGTCCCTGCCCGGTAGGCAAATGATGAAGTTTTTGCTTGTCGGCGCACGGATACTAGGCACATACTCACACACACACACACTCAAACACACACACACACACACACACACACACACACACACTATAATCGTAGCGTATAAAAAATTTAACAAACAAAATCCACACAATGACAAAATTGAAAATATATATATATTTTAACACAAAAGTGTGCAGTTCAAACGATTTTCTAGCCCCTAGTGAGTGTAAAATTGCGTTTACTTCACTTCTTTCAAGCCTATATATACTAAGAATATTGAGTATTCAAAAAGTCAAGAAATTCGATTTACTAGCCTCTATTGAGTGTAAAATCGCGTTTACTTCACTTCTTTCAAACTTCGAAAAAATCATATAAATGGTTGTTTCACGTCATAATAAGCCTCTATATACCAAAAATACTGAGTATTCAAAAAGTCAAGAAATTCGATTTTCTAGCCTCTATTGAGTGTAAAATCGCGTTTACTTCACTGCTTTCAAACTTCGAAAAAATCATAGAAATGGTTGTGTCACGTCATAATAAGCCTATATATACCAAGAATACTGAGTATTTAAAAAGTCAAGAAATTCGATTTTCTAGCCCCTAGTGAGTGAAAAATTGCGTATACTTCACTTCTTTCAAACTTCGAAAAAATCATATAAGTGGATGTATCACCTCATAATAAGCCCCTATATACCAAAATACTGAGTTTTCAAAAAGTCAAGAAATTCGATTTTCTAGCCTCTATTGAGTGTAAAATCGCGTTTACTTCACTTCTTTCAAACTTCGAAAAAATCATAAAAATGGTTGTTTCACGTCATAATAAGCCTATATATACCAAGAATACTGAGTTTTTAAAAAGTGAACAAATTCGATTTTCTAGCCGCTAGTGAATGTAAAATTGCGTATACTTCACTTCTTTGAAACTGCTTAAATATCATATAAATGGATGTATCACCTCATAATAAGCCTCTATATACCAAAAATACTGAGCTTTCAAAAAGTCAAGAAATTCGATTTCTAGCCTCTATTGAGTGTAAAATCGCGATTACTTCACTTCTTTCAAACTTCGAAAAAATCATAAAAATGGTTGTTTCACGTCATAATAAGCCTATATATACCAAGAATACTGAGTTTTTAAAAAGTCAAGAAATTCGATTTTCTAGCCCCTAGTGAGTGTAAAATTGCGTATACTTCACTTCTTTCAAACTGCTTAAAAATCATATAAATGGATGTATCACCTCATAATATGCCTCTATATACCAAAAATACTGAGTTTTCAAAAAGTCAAGAAATTCGGTTTTCTAGCCTCTATTGAGTGTAAAATCGCGTATACTTCACTTCTTTCAAACTTCGAAAAAATCATATAAATGGATGTATCACCTCATAATAAGCCCCTATATACCAAAATACTGAGTTTTCAAAAAGTCAAGAAATTCTATTTTCTAGCCTCTATTGAGTGTAAAATCGCGTTTACTTCACTTTTTCAAACTTCGAAAAAATCATAAAAATGGTTGTTTCACGTCATAATAAGCCTATATATACCAAGAATACTGAGTTTTTAAAAAGTCAAGAAATTCGATTTTCTAGCCCCTAGTGAGTGTAAAATTGCGTATACTTCACTTCTTTCAAACTGCTTAAAAATCATATAAATGGATGTATCACCTCATAATAAGCCCCTATATACCAAAATACTGAGTTTTCAAAAAGTCAAGAAATTCGATTTTCTAGCCTCTATTGAGTGTAAAATCGCGTTTACTTCACTTCTTTCAAACTTCGAAAAAATCATAAAAATGGTTGTTTCACGTCATAATAAGCCTATATATACCAAGAATACTGAGTTTTTAAAAAGTGAACAAATTCGAATTTCTAGCCGCTAGTGAATGTAAAATTGCGTATACTTCACTTCTTTGAAACTGCTTAAATATCATATAAATGGATGTATCACCTCATAATAAGCCTCTATATACCAAAAATACTGAGCTTTCAAAAAGTCAAGAAATTCGAATTCTAGCCTCTATTGAGTGTAAAATCGCGATTACTTCACTTCTTTCAAACTTCGAAAAAATCATAAAAATGGTTGTTTCACGTCATAATAAGCCTATATATACCAAGAATACTGAGTTTTTAAAAAGTCAAGAAATTCGATTTTCTAGCCCCTAGTGAGTGTAAAATTGCGTATACTTCACTTCTTTCAAACTGCTTAAAAATCATATAAATGGATGTATCACCTCATAATATGCCTCTATATACCAAAAATACTGAGTTTTCAAAAAGTCAAGAAATTCGGTTTTCTAGCCTCTATTGAGTGTAAAATCGCGTATACTTCACTTCTTTCAAACTTCGAAAAAATCATATAAATGGATGTATCACCTCATAATAAGCCCCTATATACCAAAATACTGAGTTTTCAAAAAGTCAAGAAATTCGATTTTCTAGCCTCTATTGAGTGTAAAATCGCGTTTACTTCACTTTTTCAAACTTCGAAAAAATCATAAAAATGGTTGTTTCACGTCATAATAAGCCTATATATACCAAGAATACTGAGTTTTTAAAAAGTCAAGAAATTCGATTTTCTAGCCCCTAGTGAGTGTAAAGTTTGGTATACTTCGCTTCTTTGAAACTTCTTAAAAATCATATAAATGGATGTATCACCTCATAATAAGCCTCTATATACCAAAAATACTGAGTTTTCAAAAAGTCAAGAAATTCGGTTTTCTAGCCTCTTATGTGTGTAAAATCGCGTTTACTTCACTTCTTTCAAACTTCGAAAAAATCATATAAATTGTTGTTTCACGTCATAATAGGCCTCTATATACCAAAAATACTGAGTAATCAAGAAGTCAAGAAATACGATTTTCTAGCCTCTATTGAGTGTAAAATCGCGTTTACTTCACTTCTTTCAAACTTCGAAAAAATCATAAAAGTGGTTGTTTCACGTCATAATAAGCCTCTATATACCAAGAATTCTGAGATTTTAAAAAGTGAAGAAATTCGATTTTCTAGCCCCTAGTGAGTGTAAAATTGCGTATACTTCACTTCTTTGAAACTGCTTAAAAATCATTTAAATGGATGTATCACCTCATAATAAGCCTCTATATACCAAAAATACAGAGTTTTCAAATAGTCAAGAAATTCGATTTTCTAGCCTCTATTGAGTGTAAAATCGCGTTTACTTCACTTTTTCAAACTTCGAAAAAAACATAAAAATGGTTGTTTCACGTCATAATAAGCCTATATATATGCCAAGAATACTGAGTTTTTAGAAAGTCAAGAAATTCGATTTTCTAGCCCCTAGTGAGTGTAAAATTGCGTATACTTCACTTCTTTCAAACTGCTTAAAAATCATATAAATGGATGTATCACCTCATAATAAGCCTCTATATACCAAAAATACAGAGTTTTCAAATAGTCAAGAAATTCGATTTTCTAGCCTCTATTGAGTGTAAAATCGCGTTTACTTCACTTTTTCAAACTTCGAAAAAAACATAAAAATGGTTGTTTCACGTCATAATAAGCCTATATATACCAAGAATACTGAGTTTTTAAAAAGTGAACAAATTCGATTTTCTAGCCGCTAGTGAATGTAAAATTGCGTATACTTCACTTCTTTGAAACTGCTTAAATATCATATAAATGGATGTATCACCTCATAATAAGCCTCTATATACCAAAAATACTGAGTTTTCAAAAAGTCAAGAAATTCGGTTTTCTAGCCTCTATTGAGTGTAAAATCGCGTATACTTCACTTCTTTCAAACTGCTTAAAAATCATATAAATGGATGTCCTCATAATAAGCCTCTATATACCAAAAATACAGAGTTTTCAAATAGTCACGAAATTCGATTTTCTAGCCTCTATTGAGTGTAAAATCGCGTTTACTTCACTTTTTCAAACTTCGAAAAAAACATAAAAATGGTTGTTTCACGTCATAATAAGCCTATATATACCAAGAATACTGAGTTTTTAAAAAGTGAACAAATTCGATTTTCTAGCCGCAAGTGAATGTAAAATTGCGTATACGTCACTTCTTTGAAACTGCTTAAATATCATATAAATGGATGTATCACCTCATAATAAGCCTCTATATACCAAAAATACTGAGCTTTCAAAAAGTCAAGAAATTCGATTTCTAGCCTCTATTGAGTGTAAAATCGCGATTACTTCACTTTTTTCAAACTTCGAAAAAATCATAAAAATGGTTGTTTCACGTCATAATAAGCCTATATATACCAAGAATACTGAGTTTTTAAAAAGTCAAGAAATTCGAATTTCTAGCCCCATGTGAGTGTAAAATTGCGTATACTTCACTTCTTTCAAACTGCTTAAAAATCATATAAATGGATGTATCACCTCATAATAAGCCTCTATATACCAAAAATACTGAGTTTTCAAAAAGTCAAGAAATTCGGTTTTCTAGCCTCTATTGAGTGTAAAATCGCGTTTACTTCACTTCTTTCAAACTTCGAAAAAATCATATAAATGGTTGTTTCACGTCATAATAAGCCTCTATATACCAAAAATACTGAGTATTTAAAAAGTCAAGAAATTCGATTTTCTAGCCTCTATTGAGTGTAAAATCGCGTTTACTTCACTTCTTTCAAACTTCGAAAAAATCATATAAATGCTTGTTTCACGTCATAATAAGCCTATAAATACCAAGAATACTGAGTTTTTAAAAAGTGAAGAAATTCGATTTTCTAGCCCCTAGTGAATGTAAAATTGCGTATACTTCACTTCTTTGAAACTGCTTAAAAATCATATAAATGGATGTATCACCTCATAATAAGCCTCTATATACCAAAAATACTGAGTTTTCAAAAAGTCAAGAAATTCGATTTTCTAGCCTCTATTGAGTGTAAAATCGCGTTTACATCACTTCTTTCAAACTTCGAAAAAAACATAAAAATGATTGTTTCACGTCATAATAAGCCTATATATACCAAAAATACTGAGTTTTTAAAAAGTCAAGAAATTGGGTTTTCTAGCCTCTATTCAGTGTAAAATTGCGTTTACTTCACTTCTTTCAAACTACGAGAAAATCATATAAATGGTTGTTTCACGTCATAATAAGCCTCTATATACCAAAAATACTGAGTATTCAAAAAGTCAAGAAATTCGATTTTCTAGCCTCTATTGAGTGTAAAATCGCGTTTACTTCACTTCTTTCAAAGTTCGAAATAATCATATAAATGGTTGTTTCACGTCATAATAAGCCTCTATATACCAAAAATACTGAGTATTCAAAAGGTCTAGAAATTCGATTTTCTAGCCTCTATTGAGTGTAAAATCGCGTTTACTTCACTTCTTTCAAACTTCGAAAAAATCATATAAATGGTTGTTTCACGTCATAATAAGCCTCTATATACCAAAAATACTGAGTATTCAAAAAGTCAAGAAATTCGATTTTCTAGCCTCTATTGAGTATAAAATCGCGTTTACTTCACTTCTTTCAAACTTCGAAAAAATCATATAAATGGTTGTTTCAGGTCATAATAAGCCTCTATATACCAAGAATTCTGAGATTTTAAAAAGTGAAGAAATTCGATTTTCTAGCCCCTAGTGAGTGTAAAGTTTGGTATACTTCGCTTCTTTGAAACTTCTTAAAAACCATATAAATGGATGTATCACCTCATAATAAGCCTCTATATACCAAAAATACTGAGTTTTCAAAAAGTCAAGAAATTCGATTTTCTAGCCTCTATTGAGTGTAAAATCGCGTTTACTTCACTTTTTCAAACTTCGAAAAAATCATAAAAATGGTTGTTTCACGTCATAATAAGCCTATATATACCAAGAATACTGAGTTTTTAAAAAGTCAAGAAATTCGATTTTCTAGCCCCTAGTGAGTGTAAAATTGCGTATACTTCACTTCTTTCAAACTGCTTAAAAATCATATAAATGGATGTATCACCTCATAATAAGCCTCTATATACCAAAAATACTGAGTTTTCAAAAAGTCAAGAAATTCGGTTTTCTAGCCTCTTATGTGTGTAAAATCGCGTTTACTTCACTTCTTTCAAACTTCGAAAAAATCATATAAATTGTTTTTTCACGTCATAATAGGCCTCTATATACCAAAAATACTGAGTAATCAAGAAGTCAAGAAATACGATTTTCTAGCCTCTATTGAGTGTAAAATCGCGTTTACTTCACTTCTTTCAAACTTCGAAAAAATCATAAAAGTGGTTGTTTCACGTCATAATAAGCCTCTATATACCAAGAATTCTGAGATTTTAAAAAGTGAAGAAATTCGATTTTCTAGCCCTTAGTGAGTGTAAAATTGCGTATACTTCACTTCTTTGAAACTGCTTAAAAATCATATAAATGGATGTATCACCTCATAATAAGCCTCTATATACCAAAAATACAGAGTTTTCAAATAGTCAAGAAATTCGATTTTCTAGCCTCTATTGAGTGTAAAATCGCGTTTACTTCACTTTTTCAAACTTCGAAAAAAACATAAAAATGGTTGTTTCACGTCATAATAAGCCTATATATGCCAAGAATACTGAGTTTTTAGAAAGTCAAGAAATTCGATTTTCTAGCCCCTAGTGAGTGTAAAATTGCGTATACTTCACTTCTTTCAAACTGCTTAAAAATCATATAAATGGATGTATCACCTCATAATAAGCCTCTATATACCAAAAATACTGAGTTTTCAAAAAGTCAAGAATTTCGGTTTTCTAGCCTCTATTGAGTGTAAAATCGCGTTTACTTCACTTCTTTCAAACTTCGAAAAAATCATAAAAATGGTTGTTTCACGTCAAAATAAGCCTATATATACCAAGAATACTGAGTTTTTAAAAAGTCAAGAAATTCGATTTTCTAGCCCCTAGTGAGTGTAAAATTGCGTATACTTCACTTCTTTCAAACTGCTTAAAAATCATATAAATGGATGTATCACCTCATAATATGCCTCTATATACCAAAAATACTGAGTTTTCAAAAAGTCAAGAAATTCGGTTTTCTAGCCTCTATTGAGTGTAAAATCGCGTTTACTTCACTTCTTTCAAACTTCCAAAAAATCATAAAAATGGTTGTTTCACGTCATAATAAGCCTATACATACCAAAAATACTGAGTTTTTAAAAAGTCAAGAAATTGGATTTTCTAGCCTCTATTCAGTGTAAAATTGCGTTTACTTCAGTTCTTTCAAACTTCGAAAAATCATATAAATGCTTGTTTCACGTCATAATAAGCCTATATATACCAAGAATACTGAGTTTTTAAAAAGTGAACAAATTCGATTTTCTAGCCCCTAGTGAATGTAAAATTGCGTATACTTCACTTCTTTGAAACTGCTTAAATATCATATAAATGGATGTATCACCTCATAATAAGCCTCTATATACCAAAAATACTGAGATTTTAAAAAGTCAAGAAATTGGATTTTCTAGCCTCTATTCAGCGATTTTACACTCAATAGAGGCTAGAAAATCCAATTTCTTGACTTTTTAAAATCTCAGTATTTTTGGCATATATAGGCTTATTATGACGTGAAACAACCATTTTTATGATTTTTTCGAAGTTTGAAAGAAGTGAAGTAAACGCGATTTTACACTCAATAGAGGCTAGAAAATCGAATTTCTTGACTTTTTGAAAACTCAGTATTTTTGGTATATAGAGGCTTATTATGAGGTGATACATCCATTTATATGATATTTAAGCAGTTTCAAAGAAGTGAAGTATACGGTTTTACATTCACTAGGGGCTAGAAAATCGTATTTGTTCACTTTTTAAAAACTCAGTATTCTTGGTATATATAGGCTTATTATGACGTGAAACAACCATTTTTATGATTTTTTCGAAGTTTGAAAGAAGTGAAGTAAACGCGATTTTACACTCAATAGAGGCTAGAAAATCGAATTTCTTGACGTTTTGAAAACTCAGTATTTTTGGTATATAGAGGCTTATTTTGAGGTGATACATCCATTTATATGATTTTTTCGAAGTTTGAAAGAAGTGAAGTATACGCAATTTTACACTCACTAGGGGCTAGAAAATCGAATTTATTGACTTTTAAAAAACTCAGTATTCTTGGTATATATAGGCTTATTATTACGTGACAACCATTTTTATGATTTTTTCGAAGTTTGAAAGAAGTGAAGTAAACGCGATTTTACACTCAATAGAGGCTAGAAAATCGAATTTCTTGACTTTTTGAATACTCAGTATTTTTGGTATATAGATGCTTATTATGACGTGAAACAACCATTTATATGATTTTTTCGAAGTTTGAAAGAAGTGAAGTAAACGCGATTTTACACTCAATAGAGGCTAGTAAATCGAATTTTTGACTTTTTGAATAGTCAATATTTTTGGTATATATAGGCTTATTATGACGTGAAACAACCATTTATATGATTTTTAAGCAGTTTGAAAGAAGTGAAGTAAACGCAATTTTACATTCACTAGGGGCTAGAAAATCGTTTGCACTGCACACTTTTGTGTTAAAATATATATACATTTTCAATTTTGCCATTGTGTGGATTTTGTTTGTTAAATTTTTTATACGCTACTATTATAGTGTGTGTGTGTGTGTGTGTGAGTATGTGCCTAGTATCCGTGCGCCGACAAGCAAAAACTTCATCATTCGCCTACCGGGCAGGGACAACCACGAAAAGCCTGAAAAACCTCGAAAATTAGAAAGGGCTTCGTCAACCACTACAGCAAACGCCTACCAACCAGGGAAAACCTGTGAAAATGCAGAAAGAGCTTGCATTCGTCTACCAACCAGAGAAAACCCCCGAAAAACTAGTTATTTTTTTTAAAAAAACAAACGAAAAAAAAAGAAAAAGAAAAAAAGAAAAAGACGGTTAATATAAGAATGGCAACTGTAACGGTTTTCGGCAAACGCGCGCGCCGCGCAATTCGTCACGCCGGGCAATATTTTTCAAGTTATCGCGCAGTTTGCAGCTCTTTCATCGCAGCGGGCCTATCGTGATGCACATCGACTGCTGAAATTGCTGATGAGTTCTGGAGAGGCTTTTGCAAATCTTGTTGGTAGCAAAACTTACCTTTCCCATCACCTCCAACATACCCCACTCCCACACCTTTTTCTTTCCACCAATCATAATCTCTCTTATTCTTACCAATCAACAACTTTCAGTTCTTCCTTTCCACCAATAACATCACTTCTTATTCCCACCAATCACAACTTCACTCGTCACTTTCTGTTATACTTTTTATCCCTCGTTCGCCATCTTTTCCCTCTTTCAGTCCCGACCTCCACGCAGACAACACCTCGCCGCTCCTCACATCTCCGAACCAGATTGCCGGCAAGAACAGATCTCGTTCATTCACACCTCGACGGTTGACTCGACAGCAGCTACTGTCAACACCTACTCGTACACTTTTTTGACCGCTTTCGACCGGCTATGAGAACCCTGCTCCTACGTACGCTAGCGACCATTACGATGGTCCAGTACGAGGTTTTTGGTATAGTTAAATTACGTCTGTGCAAAGGGCATCTGTACCGCTTTAAAAAACCTAGGTATATCAGTGCGTAGTGATGTTGGTTGATCTTAAAGCTGGTTAAGCATTTTCAAAAACAGTTTGCTTTTATTTTTTCGCGTCGCGTGAAGCTGCTGCGCTTTTGGTGACGCATCAACACTAGTAAGAGGTAAGTACCACGCGCATAATTATTTTTCGGGCCTGCTTGGCGTAGGAATATATACTTTCGTGTTTTGGTACTGTAACCTCAAATCTCCTTACCTCCTCTTGCGTCCGCCATCTTGTTTAGTTCTCACCGCATCTCCTTGTCACCAACCCTCCGCCATTTTTAGTTCCCACTATTTTAACCACAAAATCTGCTCTTCTAAGCTCTTGCTACCGCCATCTTCTTTTAGTTCCCATTCTCACCACCGCGTCTCCTTGCCCCCACCTCTTGCAGCCGCCATGTTCACCACTAACCTCGAAATTTCCTCGTCCTTAAACCTCTTGTCTCAACCATCTTGTTTAGTTCCCATTTTCACCACCGCATCTCATATCGCCCCATCTCTCTATCCACTCAAGAAAACCACCATCCAACGTTCAAAGATTGCTGATGAGTTCTCGACAGGCTTTTGAAAATCTTGTTGCTAGCAAAACTTACCTTTCCCATCACCTCCAACATACCCCACTCCCACACATTTTTCTTTCCACCAATCATATTCTCTCTTATTCTTACCAATCAACAACTTTCATTTGCTCCTTTCCACCAATAGCATCACTTCTTATTCCCACCAATCACAACTTCACACGTCACTTTCTGTTATACTTTTTATCCCTCGCTCGCCATCTTTTCCTTCTTTCAGTCCCCACCTCTGCACACACAACACCTCGCCACCCAGCTCCTCTCCATCACGTGTCCTCCATACTCTTTCATCTTCCTTCCTTCATCTTCCACCCAAATTAACCAAACAATCACATTTCGTCTTATTTTTACCAATCAAAACACTCCACGTCACTTCCTGTTTTTCCTTCATCTTTCCCTAATCCTCAATTCTTTTAACTCGTCCCGGATGAACCCATCACCTCCAACATACCCCACTCCCACACATTTTTCTTTCCACCAATCATAATCTCTCTTATTCTTACCAATCAGCAACTTTCATTTGCTCCTTTCCACCAATAACATCACTTCTTATTCCCACCAATCACATTTCACACGTCACTTTCTGTTATACTTTTTATCCCTCGTTCGCCTTCTTTTCCCTCTTTCAGTCCCGACCTCCGCACAGACAACACCTCGCCACCCCGCTCCTCTCCATCACGTGTCCTCCTTCCTTCATCTTCCACCCGAATTATTTTTACCAATCAAAACACTCCACGTCACTTCCTGTTTTTCCTTCATCTTTCCCTAATCCTCAATTCTTTTAACTCGTCCCGGATGAACCAATTGCAATAACGATAATCCTTCCGCTCATGGCGCTTTTCAAACTTGCCGCCGCCGTCGCACGCAGCGACACTAGCGACACTAGCGCCCCTAGCTGCAGGATTATCGTTAATCCAATTGGCTCATCCGGGACTTATACTACTACCCTACTGTTTCAGTGTAATCGCGAGAAGCAACTAAAAGTGGAAGGAACATCAAGGAATGATAAAATACTGAACAAATCGAACCATTATCTGGGAAATGGCTGATGCTACAAAACAAGTTATTTGAAATAAATTGTGTGTTTTAAAGAGGTCTACATTTTTGTGTGTTAAGTTTTCGTTCAAGTTTTCACTTAATGTTTTCCAGTTATACAAGATTATATAAAACTCCTACCGATAAAGTCGTCTTCAAAGACTATTCTCAGAAAATTAAAAAAAATAATTTTATTTGTCGTGTAAATATCTTTAATATATGGTATTTTAATAAAAATCGTTTGAGCCAGGTTTTAGAAAATAAAAAGATTCCACAAATGTTCCATGTATACAGTAATTTGGGGAGGGCGGAGTTTTTTGAAAATCTTCGTGTCGCATCTTTCGAAGGTACTGAACATAAATACCAAGTTTGGTGTTGATTCAACTTTTCGTTTTTTTTTTTTAGTTATGCTGTTTACAGATGCACAAGACACACATGGATGTTTTTCTAAAAATGCTTTTTTGTATTAATAGGAACTCAAAATACGTATTTTCGGTGAAATCTCGGTATCAATTTTTGAGTAAAATACCTTCTCTACCTACTAGATACGTGGTAGAGAAATGACAAAGAAAACATAATGGTATGGTATGTTATGTCAAAAGTATCTTTACAATTACTTTCAGTGATGATAGTTTAAACATATATTATAGTTCAATAACAATCAATTCAATTTTAATATGAAAATTTATAGGCACGATAATTTGGTTGCCAATTCCGAGTTTACATGTTCCAAGGCCGATCTGATCTTCCCGAGGTGCTTAAGGAGGTCTAGTAAGGTTGTATTCCTTAAATTTTACCATAAGAGGCACGAAGGAAAACAAATTATGTCGAATTCTTAAATTAAGAAATTCCTTTATGTAGATGGCAAATGCACATGAGCTATAATCTTGCTTTTAAAAAGAGTGCTCTGTATTAATATACTTTACACGCTGAGAGAGATGGCTCCGCGAAAAGGTGCGAGTCTCGCACTCGGGAGATCCCAGATTCAATTCCTGTCGACCGTCCACACTGACCTTGGGGTTTTCGTGGTTTCCCCAGGTCGGTACGCGAATACTTCTGCGCTTCGAGGTTTCGTGGTGTATGGCGGTGCCGGACAGATGGCGAGGATGCATGCTCAAAGGAAAGAGTACTCCACATTGAGAGCTGTTTGGTCGATGGGTCGTTCATTTCCTCTCTAGGCAGCTCCAGCAATGGGACGGGTCTTCGAGCCTAGAATTGTTAGGGGCTTCCGCGCGTCTCTGTGGCTTCCTGTGGTTCATTCACTTCATCCCTTCCTCCTGGGAGGTGATAGTAGCAATGGATCTACATAGATCAAAGTATGCGAGGTGTCCCCCTCCGTTGTATCCTATAACCTAACCTATAATATACATTACAAACACGTTTTATTTATTTATTACTCTATTTATGTTACGTCGCTTTAATTACAGGGTCATATCGCGACGGATCTGTTAGCGGGTATCTCTTAGATCAATGTGTGGCGAACAGTTAACCTTCTAGGTCTCATCCCTGTAACCACTTCCTTCGTTACGTGTCCACAGAGGCCTTAGTGCATAGCAACTGTATATTCTGCTTCGTGCCTGCATATGGCATTAGGGTGCCGTCCAGTCTACCCGCTTTCATTGTCTGTGTGTGGATAGATGGCACAGTATTCGATATTACCACCTATTTTTTATTTTTATTATTGTTTTAGACTTAATGGTGGAACTTTGGTAGTGGCATTAAATATCTAATACGGTATTTACCTTAGCGGCTGAGAGAAACCACGATAAACCCTCAGTCAAATTGGTCAGTGCATGGGATTTGAACCCGCGACCTCCCGAATGCGGACCACAGAAGTTACCGCCTGGACCAACCCGCTGAGTACATATGATTTCTTTACACTAATTCTGAGCTCTCAAATTTCACATCTTAAGCAGTTGTTTAGTAAAGGAAGGAAATATGCGTTGAGCTTACCGTAATTCAAGAATATAAGATGGATCGAATAGCAAGTGAAGCTGGAGCCAGTGGGACATAAAGTAAGCAATTCTACATTAAATGTTAAATAAAGACTAGGGTGAAGTTAGTTCGCTGTATAACAGAATGTAAAAAGCAAAATGTGAAATTGTGTCAAAACTCTATTTGAGGACTATTGGTATTTGTTATCCTGCTGCTGTAAAATGACTAAAAGAAAAGCAAAATCCCAATTGACTCGAAGCACTTCGGCGGCAAGGGCAAATAAATAATTATCTTAAATGTTGTGTTAGCATTTACGCAAATGCTCGTAAAAGAACTGCAATTTGTTTCCCTCCCTACTAATTATATATTTTATTAGAGGAAGCATTCCACCCAAAAGTTTTATACCGATATTTCACCTGAAATACACATTTGAGGCCTCTCAGTGCAAACAAATTCAGTAAAATGTCTAAGTGTGTGTGTGTGTGTGTGTGTGTGTGTGTGTGTATGAACAGTATAACTCAAAAACGAAATGTTCACTAAATAGCAAACTTGGTACTTGAAGAAGGTTATTTATTAGCTCCACGTTTGGACGCCAATTTTGAAAGTGTTTTGTTGTATTGTTATTTGCAACACCCTTTGGGCGTTAATTTAAAGTAGTTTGTATTGAAGGAGTTTTATTATATTTCAACTTTTAGGGGAGCTGAACTTGTAGTAGTATAGTAAACAGTTTCCGGTAGCCTTCGCCCCAAATGTACTTTCAGGAGGCCTTTGCCCCAAGTTTAAAAAAAATATTAACTTTGTAATTTTACTGTTTTTTTAAATATTATATATTTATGTTTGCCTCGGCTGCGTCAGTATTTATTTTAGAGACACGTTTCTCTTAGCAGGGTTGTGGTGCAACAAGAATGTAGGCTTACACAGATTATAATTTTACTTCACTCCTTTTATTAATGCTTGATACGATTTAAATAACACTTCACTGATATAGAGAGCTGTGAGATTCTTTTTATTAATTAATTACACTTTTTAAGACGTAAACGTATTTTTCGTCTCACACGAATACATATTATATTTCTTGTGTCTGGTTAGTAACGCTGTCTGCAGGCAACTGAACTCTAAATTTGTAAATTTTGCTCCTTTTCAATTTCTGATTGACTAATCCTACTGCAATAGAATACCCTCATTTAACTAAAGCTTTTTATGGTTGTTGATTGGCCATTTTATAAATTGTCACAAAAATTACATTATTGTTGCTCCAATAATGACTAGTAGCATTATTAAACATTCTTACTCATTATTGCCTCAAGGTTACCTCATTGTTACCTCATTATTAGCAACTTTTAGCCTATTATTCTCACAGCTCCTACATTATTAAATTACGTAATGCATTCACATAACATTATTGAACATGTATACAATAATATACAATAACATAAACATTTACAATGACTGCAATATACACTTTTTATATATTGTTACATGCACTTATTGCTTTAAGGCGGGCTGTTATTGAATTTATATATTATATAATTTGACTGAAATCATTTAAGTGTTAAAAATACTGCCTCATACTTAAATTCAGTTTATTTCAAAGATTCGACACGAAGGTTTAAGAAAAATCCGTCCCAAACTAGCCTTTACATGGAAATGTTTTCGATGTATTTGATTTTCTCTAAAATTACTCTAAATTTTTATTAAAATAGCATATATATGATATTTACATGATACGTAAAATATTTAGAGTAATTCGTTTGAGATCTCAGAAAAGTAAAATGTTATATATAAGAGCTTAATGCACACATTTCTGAGCAGTTTGCTGTAATGTAAGAGGAAAGGATGGAAGTTAACTATGAGTGATGTTTCAGACTTCACCGTGTGGCATGGCAGCGCTATTGTGCACAGAAGACAAAATGGTGGTCATGACACAACAGCACAGTCAGTGTGTTGTATGGTATGTGAAATGTGCCGTATGAGACGTGTGGGTTCTCAGTTCCCCAAATACTGCAGTTACGCTTGACTCGGCCACTCACATGAAATGTGGCTTTGTCCATGAACATCCATCTATTTACCATTGATCGTCCGCTTCCTGCCTCTCACGCACCGTGACAGCAAACTACTATGCGATCCAAATCTCTTGACATTTCGTAACAACCAATGCGCGGTTGCCCAACTTCCTTCACTTCGTCAGAATGTTGTGTATTTGTTTTAATTCCATCGCAATGTTCACTTAAAACTACAAGAAAACAAGAAGATCCACGATAATGCAATGTAATACACTAATAGAAAAATAAAAATCATAGCATTTTATGCATCCTTTGTTATTCAAGTGGTACAGCAACGGCACACGCCTCAGCCGTAGGTTCTTGACATTTCGTGAAGTTAAGATTTTTGCGGTTTTCTTCGCTGGCATACTTTTTAAAGAAATTATACACGCTGAAGACAATAGCCCTAACTTTACTGCTATATTCACTGGTACTAATGGGCTTACTAAGCGACATTTTCATGAAAGAATTAACTTTATAAATGCTAGGACAAAGCCTATCACTTAAGAACTGAGTACACTGCAGTTGAATTACAACTGAGTCGTTTAACCTTCCAGCAAGCGAGCTGTAAAAAGTACACCAGCAGTATTTTTGCAGCTGCAGTTTATTAAAAAGCGTCACGTATGGTTTTGTAGAGCTGCGTTAGAGGGCTTTGAAAGGATATTCATGAAGAGTTTGTGGTTGTATTAGAAAATCTCGTGGGATAACTATTTCTAAATTTATTTAGGACATGGAGAATTGCACATTATTCAGTGATAATTATGTCTACGACGTAACAATATATGAAATAACTACTACAGCAATGGATTTATTACCTTTACAGGCTTAACTATACAATTCTCTGTTTAAACATCACGAAAAATAACTATAAATTAATGGCCAAGTATTGGATGTAAAACTATGATTTTTTTGTACATGTTCAGGAAAACGTCGCCTTTTATCCTAGCTACTTGTTGCTTTTCTAAAATATGAAATACGTATGCGCGCACATGATATTACAATTAGAGTTTTACCAGCGGCGAGGTGTACTGAGCGTATGGGGCGACTGTTGCTATTCACTAGTGCCATATTAGTGGATACGCCTCAAACATTAAGAGATTTGGACCACAAAATAGAGATGAGCTTCATAATTACGCTGTGTCAGAACATACTTTCGCAGAATATGGATGGAAACATCTTAGGGTACTGTCTACAATCCTCTTAACACGTTGCATATGGCGTATTCTGCTCTGCTGATGAGTGGTGGAGTGACTTCCATGGACATTTTGTCTCCTATGCACGATAGTGCTGCCATGCCATACGGATGAGGTCTGAAACATCACTCATTGTTAACTTCCTTCCTTTCCGCTTATTTTACAACAAAGTTCTCAGAGATGTGTGCATTAACCTTTTATATATAACGTTTTACTTTTCTGACATCTCAACGGATCATCCTATTATCTTGAATTCTCTGGGAATAGCCTGTTAAGCCTCTTCATTCTGAATGACTTTTGTATAATTGGTAAACCATAAGCTATACACAAAATCTTATTACAAAAATTAAGATCTCGTTAAGAGGACACAATTTATGCCCATTTCAGACATATTCTTTGTTGTTCATTTTACTTTGTAAATACTTATACTTTTTTCAATCGGTAGGTCGCTGTTCTTTTTTCTCGACGCCAGGCAAGAAACATGGAAGTTCACATCCATCATACAGCGACCACCTTTTTACTTTCTCTATTACGTATAGTAAGTAGGAGAAGTATTGTATTCCACCCAAAAATTCCATACCGAGATTTCACCGGAAATATATGTTTTGAGGCCCCCTGAATAAAAAAAACATTTTTGGAAACATGTCCGTGTGTGTGTCTATGTGTCTGTGAACAGCATAACTCAGAAACGAACAGTCGGATAAACACCAAACTTGGTATTTAGGTTCAGTATCTTCCAGAGATGCGACACGAAGGTTTTCAAGAAAATCTCCCCACCCCACATTACTCCTTATATGGAACATTTTTCGAAAATTTTAATTTTCTCAAAAATGGCTGTAACGATTTTGATTAAAATATCATATGTTTAAGATATTTTTATGACAAATGAAATGTATATCTCGAATTTTCTGGAAATGTCTCCAAAAGTATTCTTCATTGTGAACGACTTTTGCATAATTGGTAAACCATAAGAGATAGACAAAATTTTACTACATAAAAATGTAGATCGCTTTAAAATACACAATTTATGTCATATACATTTGTTTTGTTTAGTGAACCATTTTCGAGATATTGCTTGTTATCCCCTTAAATTTTCCAATGTTGTTCTCAAATGGGAATTCGTTATTCATTTTTTTGTCCTGGTAATGCAAAGAGAATGGAAAACTCCACATAGCAACCAGCTCTTAAAATATTTGACAAAGCTTAAAGCCTACCAATTCCCCTTGCATCTACAAGAAAATTAGCAATAAGATTAACATCCCGATATCTCGATTAACATGAAGCATATGGAGAATAAGCGTTTGTAAAAATAGTTTTACAAGAGTAGAGAAAGTCATGTGAGTGTAACACATCAGTTTTTTCTTTTCATACCTAACCACAAAATGTGTAAGGAAAGTTTACCTCGATTAACGTTATTAAATGCTCTTCCTGTTCAAGCAGACTACATGTAAGTGTCATTAAATTGATCCTATATTTGATTTGCTTTCAGCAAACACATACAGCGAAACTGTCCACTGCAAATACGTCTACGAGCTGCAGAAGAGGAGCCCTCGGAGTCCATGTCCTTCAGTCAAGATTTCAACAGTCCAGGAGCATTAGAGAAGGAAAATAATAGTAAAGTGGATCCCTGACAAGCCAGAAGATCATTCTTTTATTATAAACAAATAATTTTGTGACACGCATTCATGTCCTTCAAATATTTTCTCCTAGGCATACAGTAATATACAGGGTGGACCATTTAAGTTGAGACTGTAAAATATCTCCAAAACTAACCATTGTAGAAAGAAATGTCTTGAATAAAAGTTTCTTGATATTGTGGGGGAAAGTAAATGCCATTAGTCATGTTTTGTTTGGAGGACGTTATTATGATCGTTTTAGGGTCAATTTAAGATTTTAAATGGGAACCTACATTTTGTATGTTGTTTTCTCATTAGAAAATGGCTTATAAAACGCTGTTTATTTTGTGATGAGGAATAAGGAAACAAAATAAAAGATGTTGGTTCCCAATTACGAAACGCAACTTGACCCTCATATGACCATCCATGGATGGTCCAACTATTCATTCCGCTCTTCGTACAAAGCCATTCAGAATTTACGTTATTTATGTTGGTGTAAGAACAATTGCAAAGTGCTTTATACAAAGATTGTTTAGTTGTTTACGAGGAATGAGAAATATTACAAAAAAGGCAGGTTTCCATTTAAAAAAATTAAATTGACCTAAAATGACCATCATAACATCCTCTAAATAAAACAGACTAACGGAATTTACTTTACACCATAATATCAAGCAACTTTTATTCAAGATATTTCTTTCTACAACGCTTAGTTTTGGAGATATTGTACAGTCTCAAATGGTACACCCTATATATCATTTGCTTGACAAGTTATTTGAGGGAAGATTAAAAATTGGACTCTACCAATGTTAAATTTCTAAACCAATGACCCATGATCTCAGAAACTATACAAGATATTATACTGAAATTTTTGACAGATGAAGATGCATGCCTTATAAGTACTGATCTACTTTTAGTGATAAGTTTGTTTATTAAGGAGTATAGCACTTTTTCTCAATTGTAGCATCCTTTGATTAAAATTATTAGCAAATATTTTTAAAAGATAAATTAATCATGTTATTAATACCAAATTAGATCCACAGCAACACATAGAGATTTTTTTCTATCATCCTAAAATTAGATTTAGCTATCCACGATAGCTTCTGAGAAAACGAGTCATTTATACCAGAAAATGACATTCACATAAAAATCTGTACAAGGTATAAATGGAGCAAACAAAGTCACACATTTTTGCAAAGAAAACAATCGCATGGCTTGAACACACAGGTGCTGTCATATTTAACGGTGATACCTATTTTTATTGCAAACTTCCCCTAAAAGATAGGCTAAGGTTTACGTCTCGAACCCAAAGTGTGTAGAAGTTATTGTTTTTTTTTTTTGAAGTGTTGCAGATGCAGGACCATTTTTAAAAATATATTTAAATATAAGTACTATGTTAAAATTATATCTATATAAACCAAATTAAAGGGAAAGTTTCAGTTTATAAGACTGAACAAAAAAAATCATGTCATTTTGGGCAGTTTTCGCCATTTAATCTCCCCTTAAAGGAATGTACCAGTAAAAGTCCTACTTTCTCTGCCCTATGGGTTTTTCATGGTTTTCCCGATCGCCATGTGAATGCTGGGAAGGATCATTACATCCCCCGAATTTCCTGTCCCTCCATTTCATTCATCCTTTACCCGTTTCGTCTGTTTCAGGGCTGGAAGTGTCGGCGATGGAGTTTCGGTACAGTGTGGCAGGATGCCACTGATGCTCTCTGTGAATCCTTTCCGTCTCTTGGCCTTCGGCTGGTTGCCGGGGTACAAGAACCGCCTCCGGTGGGGGATTTGGATCCCATGTGAGGCGGTGTCCCTGGTCTGTTTGTCCGTCTGCCGGGGCGTTTATATCTGGAAACTTTAGGGATCCTCATTTGCTGCGCCGTCCCTCCTGGTTCCGACCGCCCGGTGCCTCCCTTCACCACGGGGGTGTGCTCATATGGGGGCATACGGTACAATGTCCGGCCTCTCTGGATCAGTGCCCAAATTTCCTCCGCTTCTCATTCCATTTCATTGGTTGAAAATATACTGTTAAGAGCTTTAAATCATGTTTTCGATATACGTTTTAGTTTCCAAGTTATTAAGTTTAAAAATTAATGTTATTGTCCTATGCCATATACTTCGTAGGATGAAATTTTAAAAATAATATTCTCTCGACATCCATATCATGTATCTAATCGCTGTACATAAAATTGTAACATAATTTCTTTGTGAACGTTTTATTTAAAAACGAACGTTAAACAATTATTATAGTTGCAAGTTTTTATTTTCTTAGATTTATTTTAGGTTTAAAAATAAGTAACTGAAAAATCCTTGGCAAAACAGAAAACTATACACAATTTTAATTATTTGACATTTCAGTATTTACACTCCGTCTCTTGAACTATTGAAATTTTTCAAATTCCCTTCGAGTGAGCGCGCGGTTCACAACCGTCACTTCTGTACGCCGCCTTGACTAACTCTATAATACAAGCCACAAGGCACTGATTTGGGCTACCTCCACACCGTGCTTGGGTGGAGCAGCTCGAGTTCGTTTTTCCGTAGTGGATTGTTATGTTTTATTTTTTACAACTCGTTTCACTGGAATATATTTAAATAGTATTGCTTGTGTAATTTCATTTTACTTACAAATATAATTACAATAACGGTGAAATTTGTGGTTGTTAAATTAAATTGACCAAGTATTAAACCTCCTTCCGACCGATAGACGGGGTAGTAAATAAACACCGCATATATAAAAAATGAAGAAACCCTGTTATATTTTTACTCATGTATTTAAAATGAAAGGGGGAAAAATCTGATGTGTTGCATTCACATGATTTTTTCTACTCTTGTACAAACTATTCTTACAAACGCTTATTCTCCATCTACTTCATGTAATCGAGATAAACATTTACAGGAACTGTCTTGTTCCATAGCAAAAGTTTAGGAAAAACTGCTTACCTTTACTATAACAATCACAGAATACATCGCCATTTGATCCAATAAAATCCTTTCCTTTTATCCACTGTGCAAGGAGTACACTTCTGGAACTTTTAATTGGAGGCATAGTAGAAGCACATTAACACATCCAAACAAAATAAATAACACATTTACCACTTACGAGGTTCACACACACACACACACACACACACACACACACACACATTGCGAAGACAGTGAATGATTTCAGTTTTAGAAGAATCGAAATTGCTATACCTCTTTCACTATAAGCTGAAAGGAGAAGTAAACAAAATCACATGACAAGAGAGCACCTCATTGGCAGATGGGCAAACTACAACCTTTCCCACTTAGCATGTCGTTTCTTCATTCATTCATTATCTGTTTACCCTCCTCTTATGTAGGACTTACACCCCCCAGGACTTACAGGCGGGTGCCTGGGGTCAGAGGCCCGTCGAGGAGCAGACACTCACGGATGAGACAGAACATCCAGGATGGGTGATCAGCCCGATGCCTGGTATGGGATGAAGGAAGTAGATGAAACGAAATGATGGCGAAATGGATGAAAGGAAAGGTGATGATGGAGCAGTTGGTGGAATGAATGGCGGGGGAAACCGGAGAACCCGGAGAAAACCCGCCCAGACGCCGCTTCGTCCACCACAAATCCCACATGCAGGTCCCTGGGATTGAACCCGGGCCACCTCGGTGGGAGGCGAGCGGTCTAACCACTCGGCCACGGCGCCGCCTTTCATGTCGTTTCTTCCTCTATAAAAACAGTTCGGTTCAGATCGTAACATTTTGTGGTTATTCTCATGCAGAGAAAATTAAAAATCTCATTATTGTAATAGTGAGGCGGCGCCGTGGCCGAGTCCCGCTTGTAAGTCATGGGGGGTGTAAGTCCTACATAAGAGGAGGGTAAACAGATAATGAATGAATGAATGTAGAAAATTATTGTAATAGTTCAATTTATGAAACTAAATGTGTTTGTTCAGATTCACCTATAACTAAATAAATAAACCGTTATAGCAGAGGGTTTGAGAAAACAGATGTATTAAATGCTTTTAACAAATTCTGTGCAAAGTACCCTCCTTTAATCGACAATGAATATGGTTGGCCATTGTTTAGCAGTAATTGAACTTCTTTGTTAGTGATGCAGAATTGTTGCTCGGATAGCTTGGGTCGCCTTTGTTTTCTGTTGTTATATTTATAACCTATAGTGCTAATCGTTATTTAACTTGACTCATAAAAGGTTAAAGCAAAGGTGGTATACTGATATTAGTCATTAAATGAATGATTTCTACAGCCTGAAGCTAAGAACAGTTTAATCCAGTACCTTTAACCACAGACGCCGAACTGTTCAGGTACAACTTTTATTTTGTCTACCCTTAGTATTATATGTTAGAAGTTTAGGACGTAAGGCAAAATATAGAAATAAGAGATACAATGTTTAAAAGCTAATGATCCCCAAGCTGCACAATATACTTTATTCGCAGTCTGTCTGAAGCAAGTTCCTCTCACGGGTCTTAGCTCCTGTCATCCTCCACGTGGTGCTACCATGTGCTCGGCGGAGTGATACATTTAAGTTTTGTTCTTTGTCGCGTCAGCCGCGGTACCTGACTTAGAAGGCTAAATTTCCATTATTACGAACTCAAATGTGATTGTTGTGGATAAATAGGTCTGTTTATGACAGGCGGTCTGCAGAAAGCTGTCGGATTCTGGGAAAGTCATCTTATTGTGAGAATCTTAACCTTCTATTTCTGTTATTCCTCCACCTTTTCTTTCTCCAATCCTGATTCCTGAAGCAAAAATAAGAATCATAAAATCGAAAAACTGAGGTGTCTACTCACAACTATTAAAACATGCATTTAAACTGAAAATAATGCCCATTATATGCGTAATTAAGCTAAAAGTGCCTTATATGTGGGTTATGCATGTTTTTATCCCCCAAAAGGTAAAAACATGCAAACATGCGCAGAAAAAGTACACATATTTGGAATCAGAAAGTAATTAAATGAATAAGTACTAAGTTTGAGCTATGTTAACAAACTCCATGAAGAATTTAAATTACTTATTGGAAAAAAATATTAATAAAGGATCAACCTTTATTTTCATTTCAACTTCTTCAACTATCCTATATAATAATTTTATAGGCTTATTTCCATATAATTTTACACAATGATCCTATAAAAACATGCATTTGCATGGAATTCTTGTCTTCAGCTGAAAATCCATCAGGTATCATTTATTGTACACTCGGTCAAACTAAAAATGGCCGGTCTCTTGAACATTAAATTTCTTTAAAATCCCTTCGAGTGAGCGCGCGGTTCACAACCGTCAACTTCTGTGCGTCGCTTTGGCTAACCCTAATAGAAACCACAAAGCACTGAGACCTCCACACTCTGCTTGGGTGGAGCAGCGGATAAGCTACTAACTTCTACACATGCAACTCGGGTTTTATTCTGCATAGTGGATTATTAGCTTTTATTTTTACAACTCGTTTTACTGTAATACCAATAGTTAAATTGGTCGTCCTCCGTAGTGTAATGGTTACCATGCTAGTTCCCGAGGTAGCGGGTTCAAACCCGGCGGAGGGCGATGGTTTCTTTCGGGCGTAAAAATCTTAGTATGGCTTCTTTTGGGAGGGAATTAAAGCCGGTGGTCCCGTGTTGTAGTTTTACGGCACATAAAAGAGACCCAAGCCTGGTAAAGAGGCCTTTGAGCAAAATTACCGGTCTTTCACGCCCAATATAGAATGGGACGCTAATGACAACAGCAGTTAAAGAGTCCATAAATAAAACTCAAATTAATTTTTATAGTTAAATAATATTCCTTGTGTTACTTGATTTTTTATTCAATATAATTACAGTAATAGTGAATTTTTTTGTTATAGTTTTACTCGTGTATTTAAAATGAAGCGGGAAAGCAGTTAAGTAGCTCCACGGAGATCTGAACTCGCAACCTCAGGAACAGTAAGCTAACTCTTTACCACTCAGCTAAAGGTGTTGCAGTAAGCGTAACATTGTAACCAAAACACAATAAAGTGTGTTTTGGTTACAAATGTTTGGTGTTGAAACATTCTGAAACATCTGAAATCTCGTGTATGAATTATTCTCGGAAGACTTTTGTGATTATAGTTGTGATTCCCATTATAACTACTACAAGAATATGCAGGGTCTTGTGAACAAAGCTTGGCTGTCCCGAACGCTCATGAAAGTACCCGATTCGAGCTCGTCTCTCTGATGCCAGGCAGTTTTAAATAGACCGAGTGCGCTTGGGTTATTCACTTTGTTTTATATTACTTTGCTTTATCGTTCAGGTTATGTATTCCTGATTCTTCCCTTATTTCATTTCTTTCATTTTACACTTTTCTATATCCTACAATTGTTCTTTAGAATTTCACTTCATTAACCTGAATTATATTTTTACTTTCTCTACTACGTGTAGTAAGTAGGGGAAGTATTACATTTCACTCAAAAATTCGATACCGGGATTTCACCGGAAATACATGTTTTGAGACCTCCTGAATCCAAAAAAAGTATTTTTGGAAACATGTCCGTCTGTGTGTCTGTCTATCTGTATGAATCTGAACAGCATAACTCAGAAACGAACAGTCGGATAAACACCAAACTTGGTATTTAGGTTCAGTATCTTCCAGAGATGCGACACAAAGGTTTTCAAGAAAATCCCTCCACCCCAGATTACCCTTTACATGCAACATTTTTCGAAAATTTTAATTTTCTCAAAAATGGCTCTAACGATTTTGATTAAAATATCATATATTTAAAATACTTTCATGACAAATAAAATGTATATCTTGAATTTTCTGGGAATGTCTCCAAAGGTATTCTTCATTGTGAACGACTTTTGCATAACTCGTAAACCATAAGAGATAGACAAAATTTATGTCATATACATTTTTTTTGTTGAGTGAACCATTTTCGAGATATTGCTTGTTATTCCCTTAAATTTTTCAATACTTATTTTCTCAAATGGGAATTCGTTATTCATTTTTTGTCTTGGATATGCAAAGAGTATTAATCTGTGGAAAAGGGAATGGTGCTGCAACTAGAAACCAGCTATTAAGAGATATGTATGTGCTTAAAGGCTACTGTATTTCTATATTGCCCTTGTAAATATATATTCCCCTTACTTCTACAAGAAAATTAGCAATAAGATAGAGTCTGCAAATGTTTATCTCGATTAACATGAAGTAGATGGAGAATAAGCGTTTGTAAAAATAGTTTGTACAAGAGTAGAGAAACCCATGTGAGTGTAATACATCATATTTTTTTACGTACTGGACATGCAAAGAGAATGGAATGCGCCACTTAGCAACCTGCTCTTAAAAGAGTTGACTGTTGCTTAATAGCAATCAGATTAACATCTCGATTAACATGAAGCATATGGAGAATAAGCGTTTGTAAAAATAGTTTGTACAAGAGTAGATAAAGTCATGTGAGTGCAACACATCAGATTTTTTTCGTTCATTATCCAAATTTGACTGCCAACTTCATTCCTTAAAACTCGAATATTCGAAAATATGTATTTAAACTGTGAAATTTGCAATTGTAACCATGAACCTAGCTCTTGATATGTGATAAATGCTCGAACCGTGTTATTCAAAAAGAAGTTATATTACAGAAGGTTCAGTGCACTTTAAAAATATTCTCTACGACATGACACTCCTAACATTGGCTCCTGTGGTGTTTATGCCAAATTCAGAACATCGACAAGATCTTCGATTTTTCAGACAAGCCTTCTGCTTCTTGCCTTCAGCTCTGTATCCCAAGACTGCTCCATTTTTGGTGCACAGTAACATAAACCTGTCGGATAGCCCATCTAACTACAAAATGCTACCTACACTTATTTTATAGACGTTTCTCTTTGTTTTACTTTTAGTCAATGACCATCATGATCCAATACCCCTCTTTTACTTGAAGAGTACCAGTAAGTTACTGTGACTCCTAGTAAGTGAAAATCCTAGACCACGATGTCATTCTCTGTAGTCTAGGGGAACATGCTAGCCTTTAGTTCCCGAGGTCGTAGCTTCAAATCTGGCGGAGGGCGATGGATTTTTTCGGGCGTAAAAATCCTTAGCATGGTTTTCTTCGGGAGGGACGTAAAGCTGGTGATCCCGTATCGAAGATTACGGCACATAAAACAATCTCAAGCCTGATAAAGAGTCCTCTTTAACGATCTCTCACGTGCAATATAGAATGGGACGCTAAGAACCATAGTAGTTAAAGCGCGTCCATAAATAAAACTTAGTTTTAGTTACGTAAGTGTTTATTTCCGGAACAAACCTCCAAATAATTACAAGTGACTTTAAAGTGGGAATACTAACTCTCTCAATGGACAATTATGTTTGCAGTGTACATGCATTGCTCATAGCACTGGAGCAAAATAAAAGTGGCTGTAAATTGCTTAGCTGCAATTCTTCCGTAAAAAAGAATTGCTCACAGTCATTTGTAAAATTGTTCTGTACCGCGAGGTTGTTTCCCTCGTCCCCTAGAATATCGGCCAATAATATAAGGTAGTAAACAAGTACATGTTTAACTGTTTATTTTCCTTTGTTGCTGTGCAACTGAAAATCGACAGGACTTGAAAATAATGGCGATGAGTTGAACAATTCGAACCTTAATAACGGATATCTCCGAAATGGCTTATACACAAAAAAAGATTATTAGAAATAAACTAAATCTACATTTTTTTTGTATAGTTTGTTTTCGTCTATCGCTTAACGTTTACCAGTTATACAAGATTACACAAAACTCCTTCCAAATGAAGAGGACTTCAAAGTCCATTCCAAGAAAATTTAATTTATACGTTTTATTTGTCATGCAAATATCATTAATAGTATATGATATTTTAATCAAAATCGTTAGAACCATTTTTGAGAAAATAAAAGAAATTAAAAAATTCTTCTATGTAAAGGCCAGCTGCGGTGGGGGATTTTATTGAAAATCTTCGTGTAGTATCTTTGGAAGATGGTGAACTTAATACCAAGTTTGGTATTCATCCGACTTTTCGTTTTTGAGTTGTGCTGTAAACAGGCACAGATACACACACACCCTTTTCTAACAATCTGATGTGTTGCACTTACATTACTCTTGTACAGACTATTTTTACAAACGCTTATTCTCCATATACTTCATGTTTATCGAGATAAACATTTGCAAAGACATAAAGAAACCGAATGATGAATTCCCATTTGAGAAAAAGTATAAGTATTGGAAAATTCAAGCAAATAACAAGGAATATGTAGGAAATGGTTCACTCGACAAAACAAAAGAAAACAAAATATGTGGCATAAATTGTGTGTTTTAACGAGATCTACATTTTTGTGTAGTAAAAGTTTGTCTATCTCTTACGGTCAACCAGTTATGCAAAAGTCAATCATAATGAAGAGGACTTGGAACATTCCCAGAAAATTCAAGATATACATTTTATTTTTCATGAAGATATCTTAAACATGTGGTATATTAATCAAAATCATAAAGACCATTTTTTATAAAATCAAAGTTTTCGAAAAATGCTCCACGTAAAAGCTAATCTGGGGTGGAGATTTTCATGAAAATGTTCGTGTTTGCATCCTTGGAAGATACTAAACTCAAATTCCAAGTTTAGCATTTATCCGAGTTTTCGTTTCTGAGTTATGCTGTTCACACACACACACACACACACACACACACACACACACACACACGCACATGGACATGTTATCAAAACTGTTTTATTTGGATTCAGGGCACCTCAAAACATGTATTTCCGGTGAAATCTCGGTATCGAATTTTCAGTGGAATGCAATACTTCTCCTACTTACTATATGTAGTAGAGAAGATAAGAATTTTATTTTTGATTCAGGAGGCCTCAAAAAATGTATTTCCGGTGAAATCTGGATATCGAATTTTTGGGTGGAATATAATACTTCCCCTATTTCCTATACGTAGTAGAGAAAACAACATTTTTTTTTTTGGATTCAGAGGCCTCAAAATATGTATTTATTGTGAAATCTCGATTTGAATTGTTGGGTGGAATATAATACCCCCAACTTACTATACGAGTGGAGAAAGTAAAATATATAGAACTCTTTGTGATACAAAATTATCAAATAACCTTTTTTTGCGGCATTGGCCGTTTCCCAGATATGGTTATTATTGGTTTATATTTTTCAATACTTCTCGCAATGTCATGGCAAGAGCATTTAACGACCATCTTTTAAGCATGAATTTTCCTTTACCTCTTGTACCTGCAAACGTAGTCTCTAATGAAACTATTTCTGTAAAGATTTATTTCGATTATTATGAAATATTTAGAAAAATAAGCTTCCGTAAGAATACTTTGTTTCATACTATCAGGAATTTCATGTTTTTCCGTCTCCAGACTAGGACTTCAAATTGAACTTTTCCGTTCAGTTACTTTCCGTACTCCAACCCAACACGTGAATACACAATGAATAACTTTTCATACACATTTTTCTTCAGTATTGCACTATTTCATGTTTCCATATTCATTGTAAAAGTTGAATATTACTTAATAACTCACCTTAATTGTTTACATATAGATATATTTCTTTTCATAATGCTGCTAAACCTCTGTAGTCCCATACTCAACAACACGTAGAAATAGTTGATACTTACTCCGACAACGTCGCCACTGCACAGCAAGCTGCATGATTATCAACATGAATTACATCAACTCATATGCGCATATTAAACACCTAACTGCATCCATGTCCAACATAATACGCAGTACAACATTTATCTAATATGCAAGGGCGGATCGAAAAGTAACGCACAATATTTTTTTTTCTGCCTTGGTATTGCAGCTGGAATGTTACAATTTCACACAGATATAGTATGAAGTTTTCACTATAGAGGGTATTTTTTGTTTCATGTGTAGCTCTAGCGAGAGAAGCGTGAATTATGCAACAAGGATGGCGCGCATGTTACTGTCGTCCACGTGTGAAGAGCAGAGAGGTGTGGTTCGAAATCTGTGGGCCAAAGGGCATAAACCGAGTGATATTCACAGGGACATGCGTGGCGTGTATGGGGATATTTGCATGGACCGTAGCAATGCCTCCAGGTGATGTGCATTCTTCCTAGAGGGCCGGGTGAATCTTAGTGATTCGACACGCTCCGGGAGGCCGGTAAAAGCTGCAACCCCGCAGAATGTCGGAGGCATTGAGGCGACAATTTTGAACGACCGGCGTGTGCAACTGCGAACCTTATCGCAATAGTTCATTTCCTATGGTGCAGTGTAGGATATTGTTCATGACATGTTGAAACTTCGTAAACCTACTGTTCGCTGGGTGCCTAAGAACCTGACAGACAACCACAAGGGCCAGCAAATGATGACGACCTTGGTTCACCTAACGCGGTACACCGCAGAAGGGCATGACTTTCTGAAAGAAATCGTCACTGGTGATGAGTCGTGGGTATACCACTACACGCCCGAAACCAAGTGGAAGCATGCTGGTTCCCCAGTAAGGAAAAATTCTAAGTGACTCAATCTGCTAGGAAAGTGATTGTGATGGTGTTTTGGGATATGTGTGGTGTTGTATTGGCGGACTTTGCTGAACACGCCACCACATGAATGCTGACTATGTCAAAATTCTTCATGACAATGCTCGCCCCCACGTTACTGCTGCAGAAAATCACCAAATTTGGTTGGGATGTGCTTCAGCATCCACCATACAGTCTGGAATTTCATCTGTTTGGTCTGATAAAGAAATTTCTGGCTGGCCAACGCTTTGCGACAGATGTGGAAGTGAAATCAGCAGTCCCCAGATGGCTATACTCCAAGGAAACGGAATTCTACGAATAGGGCATATTGAAACTGGTATCACGATGGGAGAAATGTGTCAAGAAAACTTGGTGACGATGTCGAAAAGTAGGTAAAAGGTGTAAGTTCATTTGTAATTTTGTTGTTGTTTAACTATTAAGCTTTTTTGTAAAAAAATTATTGTGCGTTACTTTTCTATCCGCCCTCGTATAAGGTATTTCGACAAAATATGAAACATAATATTGTAGGTAACTGCAGAAAAGTGTTTTATTTTTCAGGACTCGTTTGATAGTCTTACTCGTCCTGAAAAACCTCACATTTCTATACAGTTACGTAAATAACTGTTGTAGAAGCTATAGAAAAATAAACGATAGTGGTTGGAGAAAGAATGTAAATGTAACACATCAGTTTTTTACTTGCTCTATAACGTACACGGTAGGCAGAGAAGGTACTGCATTCCACCAAAAATTCCAATCCGAGATATCACCGGAAATGTGTGTTTTGAGGCACCTTGAATAAAAATAATATTTTTAGTGAAACTTCCGTATGTGTGTGTCTGTCTGTGAACAGTATAACTCAAAAACGAAAATTCGGATAAATACCAAACTTGGTATTTAGTTTCAGTACCTTCCAAAGATGCGACACAACGATTTTTAAGAAAATAACCTGCCTAAAAACTACCCTTTTCAAGAAACATTTTTTTTTAGTTTTTTGATTTTCTGAAATATGGCTCTAACGATTTTAATTAAAATACCATATATTTAAGATATTTGCTGACAAATAAAACGTGTATCTTGAATTTTCTGAAGTCCTCTTTGTTCGGAAGGAATTTTGTACAATCTTGCAGAGCTAGTAAATGTTAAGCGATAAACGAAAAAGTACCACAAAAAATGTAAATCTCTTTAAAACACAGAATTTATTTCAAATAACTTTTTTATTGCTTCAGCCATTTCCGAGATATTCGTTATTCATGGTTCGATGTCTTCAATACTTTGTCTTTCTTTTTAAGTCTCATTGATGTTCAGTTGTTTCTGGCGATTGCAAGTAAACAGTATGGAATTTTAAGGCAGCGTATAGCGTCCAGTTCTTAAAATTGACTATGGCTGTTTTCTTTGTATCTATAACGAAATGTGTAAGGTAGATATTTTTGCAAAGATTTATCTAGATTAAAATGAAGTGGGTATAAAAATAAACTTTCGTAAGAATAATTTATTTACAAACTAATAAACGAAGTGGGTTGAGAAATTATTTGAGTGTGTCACATTAGATTTTTTTAATTAAGTGGGCCTCAAAAACATGTATTTCCGGTGAAATCTCGGTATGGAATTTTTCTGGAATATTACACTTTCTCTACCTTCTATGTATGTGGTAGAGAAAGTAAAAATATTCGACTCTTTGCAACACACATTGTATTTCAAATAGCTTTTCCGTGGCATTAGTCGTTTCCTAGATATCCGCTATTATTGGTTTGAATTTTTCAATATTTTGTCATTTTTAAAGTGCTGTCGTTATTAGTTGTTTCTCGCAATGTCATGAGAAGAACACTTAGCAACCAGCTTTTAAACATCTGACTATTGATTCAACATCCATTTCCTCGTTGTCCTCCAACGAAATATATATTATACTATTTTTGTACAGGTTTATTTCGATTAACATGAAGTAGATAGAAAATAGGCTTTCGCAAGTAGGTATAGTTTGTAGAAACTATACAAAAAAACGATAGTGCGTTGAGAAGGTCTGTTATTTATTTCAATTCGAAATTACATTTATACGCTAGTATTTTATTCTAAGAGTTGAAAGTTTAAGAGGAAATTCGGCTATGGACCAGGATTCGAATACAGGATTCTTTGGTTTCCGTATGAGTTCATTTACTGTGGCTACCCATTTTAATTTAATAACAAAATAATTTTGCAGCAAATCCCACCATAAATGTACATGTTTGGCTATCATCAGTTATCTTGTTTGGTATACGTATTGTTTCCAAACACTATAGCTAGCGGGATATCCTCTTAGTCTGGCGCCAGTGTAATTGCTGTGGATACCGGTTTACCGGGAAGGTGTTCACACAGGTGTCCGTCTGTCCGTCTTGTTAGGGCGCTTATCGTGGGATTTGATCCTGCCCTGGAAATTTAAATTTGATACAAACCGGATATCCGCTCTTTTATTCAGTCGGTTGTGCGGTTCACACGCAAGTTGGGAATGACGTCCTTACGCACGGTGTGTGAGCACTCGTTCCGCTGACTGGTTTCAGGAGGAGACCCCTGAGTCGCAACTGTCTGTCGATATTTGGTTACAACATAATATGCACTTGGGAACAGAGGCGTTTATCGTCGCGTTTATTCTTCTGCTTGCTTCCAGATCCTCCGTCCTGTTGTTGGGAGGTCAGCAGTTGGTTTGTGAAGAAGCAGCACAAATGTTAATGTCTACATCTGTCATACCACCAAGCAGCTCAAAGGCATTGTATTTCATCTTTAGGGTGAAGAAGGCCTAGATCTCTGACCGTAAAGCCCTGTTCTTTCTTCTTCTTTTTCTTCCTCTTCTGATTTAATGAGGTCCTTAGATAACTATGGTCCCTTTAACGTCTATATACCAGCAAAGTTTTACTTTCTTTACTACGTATAATAAGTAGGGGAAGTATTGCATTCTGTCCAAAAATTCGATATTAAGATCTCACGGAAATACATGTTTCGAGGTCCCCTGAATCCAAAAAAAAATTATAAAAAGCTCCATGTGTTTGTCCGTGAACAGCATGACTCAAAAATGAAAAGTCGGATAAATACCAAACTTGATATTTAGGTTCAGTATCTTTAAAAGATGCGATAAGAAGATTTTCAAAGAAAATCTCCCCACCCCAGACTATCCTTTAAATGGAAGATTTTTCGAAAATTTTAATTTTCTCAAAAATGGCTCTAACGATTTTCATTAAAATATTATATGTTTAAGATACTTTCATGACAAATGAAACGTATATCTTGAATTTTCCGGGAATGTTCCCAAAAGTCGTCTTCATTCTGGATGAATTTTGCACAACTGGTAAACCGTATGAGATAGACAAAGTTTTACTACACAAAAAATGATCTCGTTAAAACACACAATTTATGTCAAATAAATTTTTTTTCAGTGAACCATTTCCGGGATATTCCTTATTTGTTGGAATTTTCCAATACTTATACTTTTTCTTAAATGGGAATTCGTCATTATTTTATATATATATATATGTTCTGAAAATGCAAAGAGAATGGAATTCTCCACATAGTAACCAGCTCTTAAAAGATTTGACTATCGCTTAAAGCCTACCATATTCCCCTTGCACCTACAAGAAAATTAGCAATAAGATAGTTTCTGCAAATACTTATCTCGATTAATATGAAGTAGATGGGGAATAAGCGTTTGTAAAAATAGTTTGTATAAGAGTAGAGAAAGCCATGCGAGTGTAACACATCTTTTTTTGTGGGGGCCATTTATAAGCCGCCTTTAACATCTAAGGTCATATCCCCGGGTTTTCCTTTAGAGCAATTGCTCATTGACAATGATGTTCACTCGTTTACTATTGTGTATCTTTGAGATTTGTTTTTGCTCTGTGTTTTCTTTCTAAACATTAAATTCACACACACACACACACACACACACATTTACACTCTCACTCATACTTCCAGACTGTAGGCTAGATGGAGAATATTCCTGGTTAAAGAAAAACTAACATTCTCTAGCCGGGAATCGAACCCGGGACTACTGAAACTGGAGGCAGCTGATCACTTCATTTATCTTTAATATTATTAACATTATTTTATTTTTCTTCTCCTTTCTCCCTCTTTTTACTTTCTTTACCACCTACATAGTCAGAAAAGCAATTGCATTTCACCAAAAAATTCGATACCGAGATTTCACTGAAAAAAACATGTTTTGAGGCCAACTGAATCCAAAGAAGCATGCTATTTTACAAAAAGCTCCGTGTGTGCGTGCGTGTGTGTGTGTTGGACAGCATAACTCAAAAACGAAAAGTCGGATACATACCACACTTAATATTTAGGTTCAGTGCCTTCCAAAGATGCGACACGAAGATTTAAAAAGAATCCCTGCACCACAACTACCCTTAATAAGGAACATTTTAAAAATTCTGACTTTTTAAAAAATTCCTCTGACGATTTTGATTAAGATATTATATATTTAAGGTATTTACATACAAATAATGCGCATATCTTGAATTTCCTGGAAATTGCCTGTGAAGTCCTCTTCATTTGGATGGAATTTTGTATAATCTTGCATAACTGGTAAACGTTAAGCGATAGACGAAAACTTACTACAAAAAATGTAGATGTTTTTAAAACACACAATTTACATAAAATAAATTTTTCTGTGGCATAAACCGTTTCTGAGATACTCGTTATTAAATGTTGCAATTGCATGGAAAGAGTATGGAATTTTAAGGCCAACATATAGCGTCTATTCTTAAACATTTTACTATTGCTGTTCCCTTTGTATCTATAATGAAATTTATAATGTAGCTATTTTTTGTGAAGGTTTGTTTGGATTAAAATGTAGTAGAACAGAGAAATAAGCTTTCGAAAAATAGTTTTTGCATCCCCCAATAAAGATGCGGTAGAGAAAGCCATGTGAATGTATCAAATTAGATATTTTTCTCATTTATTTTACCATTTATTCATTCACTTATACATCTTGGTTTTATTACTTTTACGGACGAAAGCTTTATTTACTTTGTTATAGATGTCTATATTTTTTCTCAAGTGGGTTTATAACTTCATATTTTATATTTTAAGTTTATAAAACTTCACTTTAACCTTTAATAATAATAATAATAATATAACTTTTATTACTTAACACTTTATTTTAACTTTTATACGTAAATAACTGTGATAGGAAATTAATATGTAGTTTTTGATCCTATTATTTCTAAAATTTTCCTTGAATCAATCATTCTTGTAGCTTTAACGTAATACATTACTTTTTCCAAGTTTTACTACACCATCCTTAATACTGATTTTACAAACTCTTCTCCCTTCTTATGTAATATTCCATTTTGAAAATTTCCAAAACCAAATAAATCTATTTCAAATTAATGTTCTCTTCTAAATTGTTAATCACTTCACTTTACGCCATTTTCTTTTCTCCCATCTTTTCTTCTTCTCTTCTTGTAGATGTGTGGATTCTAGGGGGCTAGGGTTACCAAATTCCAAGATGAAAAAAATCTGAGATACATTCACCTGACTTTCTCTACCCCCTATCGTTTATTAGTGGGTATACAAACTAGTCTTACTAAATCTTATTTTTATACCTACTTCATTTTAATCCAAATAAAATTTTGCAAAAATAGCTAATTGCACATTTAGTTATAGATACAAAGAGAACAGTGATAGTCAAATGTTTAAGAACTGGACGCTATATGCTGGCTTAAAATTCCGTTGTTTTCATGCAATCACTAGAAACAGCTGAATGCTGACAGGACTTCTAGAGATGGTCAAGTATTGAAAAATTCGAACCTTTAATAACAAATATCATAGAAATGGCTTATGCCACAAAACATTTATTTGACATAAATTGTGTGCTTCAAAGAGATCAACATTTTTTGTGCAGTATGTTTTCGTCTATTTCTTAATGTATATCAGTTATACCAGATTACATAAAGCTCGTTCCGAATGAACAGCATTTCACACACTACTCCCAGAAAATTCAATATATACATTTTATTTGTAATTTGAATATCTTTTATATAAGCTATTTTAATCAGAATCGTTAGAGTCGCACTTAGAAAATAAAAACTTTCGAAAAATGTTTCATGTAAAGGTTAGGTTTGGGATGGGGCGATTTTCTTGAAAGTATCCGTGTCGCATCTTTGGAACGTAGTGAACCTAAATGCCAAGATTGGTACTTATCCTACTTTTCGTTTTTGAGTTATGCTGTTCACACACATTTTTTCCAAAAAGGCTTCTTTTTATTCAGGGGCCTCAAAAGATGTATTTCCGGTGAAATATTGGTATCCAATTTTTTGGGGGGATGCAATACCTTCTTCACCTACTAGGTACGTGGTAGAGAAAGTGAAAACTGCAAAACCTATCCTAAACGGTCTTTCCAGAGGATGTTTCTCTGTTTTCTAATCTTATCTGTTCCCAAATAACTTTTTTAGACAGGTAAGTTCATCAAACAGTGCATTGCCATTTACAATAATATTTCTCTCTCAAGTACAATATGCGACTTTCAACATTTTCCCACTCGGGTTCTTCACAAAGAGTTAACCAGTTGAATACGCCAATTTACTCTCTTACGGCCTGATTCATTTGCTTATGTAATCACTACACGAATAAAAATGGAAACCCGGTACTTATCCCGTTTTCTGCATTTTTAACCTTGGGCTGAAAAGAACAGTAAAACCGGGTGGTAGCCAAGTGCAATACCCCATATACACTATGGATCAAAAGTATCCGGACACCCCCACAAGCATACGTTTTTCATCTTAGGTGCATTGTGCTGCCACCTACTGCCTGGTACTCATTATCCGCCACCTCAGTAGTCATTAGATATCCTGAAACAGCAGAATGGGACGCTCCGTGGAACTCACGGACGTGGTCAGCTGATTGGGTGTCACTTGTGTCAGAAGTCTGTACGCGAGATTTCCACACTCCTAAGCATCCCTAGGTCCACTGTTTCTGATGTGTTAGTGAAGTGGAATCGTGAAGGAACATGTACAGCACAAAAGCGTACAGGCCGACCTCGTCTGTTGACTGACAGAGACCGCCGACATTTGAAGAGTATCGTAAACAGTAATAGGCAGACATCTATCCAGATCATCACACAGGAATTCCAAACTGCATCAGGATCCACTCCAAGTACTATGACAGCTAGGCGTGAGGTGAGAAACCTTGGATTCCATGGTCGAGCGGCTGCTCATAAGCCACACATCACTCAGGAAAATGCCAAACGACGCCTCGCTTGGTGTAAGGATTTGAATCTTATAGAACACCTTTGGGATGTTTTGGACCGCCGACTTTGTGCCAGGCCTCTCGACCTACATAGATACCTCTCCTCAGTTCCGCACCCCGTGAAGAATGGGCTGCCATTCCCCAAGAAACCTTCCAGCACCTGATTGAAAGTATGCCTGCGAGAGTGAATGCTGTCATCAAGGCTAAAGGTGGGCCAACACCATATTGACTTCCAGCATTACCGATGGAGGGCACCACGAACTTCTTCGTCAATTTCAGCCAGGTGTCCGGATACTTTTGATCACGTAGTGTATGTATCTGGAGAGGGTAAAAATAAATTGAATTTTATTTATGGACGCTCTCTAACTGCTGTGGTTCTTAGAGTCCCGTATTGGGCGTGTAGGACCAGAAATATTGCTCAGAGGGCTCTTTTTCAGGTTTGAGGTTCTTTTACGTGCCATAAATCTACGACACGGGACTACCGGCTTTACTTCCCTTCCGAAAGAAGCCATGCTAAGGATTATTACGCCCGAAAAAAGCCACCACCCTCCGCCGGGTTTGAACCCGCGGCTTTGGGAACTAGAGGCTAGGGTGTACCGTTATACCACGGAGGACCACATCTGGGGAGGATGAAGCTTTATCACGGACAGTCTCTAATTTTCAGTGGTCTGCTTTATCAATACATTTGTTGAAATGTAATGACCATATCAAAATAGAATACGGTGATGCTATTGTAAGATGTTCATCGAATATTGCGTCGGGCCACGAGGCTTTGTTCTGCTTTGGGTGCACTAGAGCAGCAATCATTTCTTCTTCTGTAATCTCCGAGATGCTTCTGTTTTGAGTGAAAAGTGGTGTACTACTTCCGTTCACATTTTTTAATGTTCCTCTCAGGTTGCCATTTCAACTGATGGAGGTAATGTAAGTCTCATCTTTTTTAGAGCTGCAAAAGGTCAGCGCGTGCTGATTCTATCTGTTGATTAGCCTTCTTTTTCATGTAATCCCTTCTTTTGTCATGTAGCAGTTTTGTATATTCCTTTCTTCTAACGCTATATTGTTGCAGATTTTCTGTCGAAGCCTGTTGCTTTGCTCTGTGCAGGTACGGAAGCACCCTGTTTCTCTTTCTATGTAGTATTTCCCTCTTAAACCATGGCTGTGATGTTTTCAATGATATGCAAAGATCTGTTACAGGGAGGAACATAGTGTAGTTAACTTCAATGCTTTTGTTCTAAATCAAATGAGAGGTTCTAGTTAAGAATGAGAGTAGTAGAAATTCTTCTGCCATTCTGGCTGCACAAATGTCTGTTTAAATATACTCTTATTCGTTTTAAAAGAAAGCAGTGCAGTTTTTGTCTTAACGCTTTATAGCCACACTAACTTTGTTGAGTGTAATAGTATAACATGCTCAATATTATTAAAGACCTTAAAATTGTGGCGAGAAAGAGTAGTTGATCCAAGGAATTTACTGCTAGCGCCATCTCTGGGATCTTTGGTCAACCATAACAACTGCTGGTTTCTTAGTAATTTGAACAGCAAGTGTAAAGTTACCACAATGTGCATTACTGTCAGTACAGATATGTTGTATTCCAACTTATCTTTAAAGTCTAGATGTAGGATTTCTAACGATATATCAAATGTGGTACATTTCTTAATTGTCCGTTTTTATTACAGTTTCTTCTGTGTACATTGCTTTTCTTTTATTATTATGTGTTTAATGTATTTAATGATGTTTTGTATGTTTCTTTTGTTACTTAAAACATTAATTCTTTTACTTGGCGATCGATGTTTTATCCTAACTTCCTCAAATAATTATTCTATATTTCTAAGTTTAATAAGGATTTTTACGTTCTCTACTGCTTATGAAAAGTAAGTAGAGCAAGTATTGCATTTCACCCAAACATTCGATACGAGTTTTCACTGAAAATGTATTTTTCGAAGTCTCTTGAATCAATAAAACAGTGTATAATATGTGTGCCCGAGAGTGTCTGTGTATGGCATCATTCAATTTAGTTAAACACCAAACTTTGTATTTAAGTACTACGCAAAGAATTTTATTTCCGTTTTAAATCACATCAAATACTCTTTTCAAGTGGTAAGCTGCTATTCGTTTTTTCTCGTGGGCATGCAAAGAGCATGGGAATTTTAAGCCATCACATAGCTACCACTTTTTAAAAATCTGACTATCGGCTTAGTCTAGTGTGTCTGTATTAACAAGCAGTACAACAGAAGAATAACTTTTTATAAGAATAGGAAAGGTAGAATCAGACTGAAAAATTCAATGTCATGGCCTGAATTTGAACCACGGATCTGCCAGTTTTGTCCGATTTCTCTAACCAACTGAGCTACCGTGGCAACATACTGGCATGACAAATTCCTCAACTGACTTGCATTTTTTCCGGTAAATCACAAGGAAATCTCAAATTCATTTTGAGATGACACCCCAATGTCGACTTACAATGTCGTAAGTCCACGACTTCATAGTTTAACACACTATGGGGTCAATGATTGAACTTGTCCTACATACAGCAAAGAAAGAGCAAAATGAAATGATATTTAATTTACAAAAAGTATAACGTAATATTAATAATATCAAGTTATAAATAAAAATAAATGATTATAAAACTTTCTCTGAAAGAACAATTAATTATTTTGTAAGAAAAATTTGAAGAGCTATATAAGTGAAACACTTCAGATTTTTAATTTCTATAACACCCAAAACTTCGATACCGTTATTTCGCCGGAATTACATGTTTTGAGGCACTTTGATTATTAACATTTTAAAGAAAATCTCCCAGCCCAAACTACCCTTTACATGTAACAATTTTCGAAATTATTGAGTTTTTTTAAAGAATGGCTTTAACGATTTAGATTAAAGTACCATATATTAAAACTATTTACATGAAAACTAAATTTATATCTTGAATTTCCGGGAATAGTCTGTGAAGTCCACTTCATTTTGTATAATCTTGTATAACTGGTAAACATTAAGCAAACGTACAGCATAAAAAATGTAATTTTTTTAATACATGCAATTTATTTAAAATAACTTTTTTGTGGCATCAGCTATTTCCGTTATTAATGGTTCGAATTGTTCAATACTCAGCCATGCTTTCAAAGTCCTACCGATTTTCAGTTGTTTCTCTCGACTGCATGGATGGATGGAATTTTAAGAACATTTGACTATCGCTCTTCTCTTTATATTTACAATGATGTGTGTAATATAGTTACTTCTGCAAAGGTTTATCTCAATTAAAATGAAGTAGTTGGAAAAAAACAATCTATGTTACATTCACATGACTTTCTCTGCCCTCTATTGCTTATTAGTGGATATAAAGGTATTCTTGCTAAAGCTTGTAGTTCTGTCTACTTTATTTTAATCTAAATAAACTTTTCCATAAATAGAAAAAGTTATAGATACTAAGAGAACAGCGATACACAAATGTTTAAGAACTGGATGCTACACGCTGGCCGTAAAATTCCATACTGTTTGCATAAATCGCGAGAAACAACTGGATATTGACAGAACTTAAGAGTGACCAAAAAATGAACAATTCGAACGTTTAATAAAGGATATCTCAGAAATGGCTAATGCCACACAAAAACTTATTTGAAATAAATTGTGTGTCTTAAATAGACCTATATTGTGTTTTATAGTACGTTTGCGTCTGTCTATTGCTTAAGTTTACCAGTTATACAAGATTATACAAAATTTCTTCCAAATGAGGAGAGCTTCACGGACTATTGCCAGAAAATTCAAAATATACATTTTGTTTATCATGCAAATACTTTTAATATATGGTATTTTAATAAAAATCGTTAGCCATTTTTTAGAAAATAAAAAATTTCGAAAAATGTTTCGTAGCTTGGGGTGGGGAATTTTCGCATCTTTGGAAGGTACTAAACCTAAATACCAAGTTTGGTATTGAACCGACTTTTCGTTTTAGAGTTATGCTGTTTACAAACACATACACACACGTGCAGATCTTTTTCTAAAAATGTTTTTCTTGGATTCAGGGGGCCACCTTTAAACATACACTTCCGGTGAAATATCGATACCGAATTTTTGGGTGATATACAGTAATTTCCCCTGCTTACTAAATAATATGTTTTGGTGAGAATAATTTGTACACCTACAATAAACGATGCAGCGTAGAGAAGTCATGTGAATGTAACATATAAGTAGGCCTTAAATAGCTCTATTTTCAGTAAAATCGCGATATCGAATTCGTAGCAGAATACAATACCTACTTAGTGGGAGGTAGAAAATCTGATAAGGTTGAAATGCTTAGTTGATCACCGAAGAAAGAATGGTCCAGGGAATAAAATATTACAAGATTACTATGCGAAGAATGCTCTAAATCCACAAATTCTTCCACGTTGAATGTATTTTACATATATATATATATATATATATATATATATCAGAAATAATTTTTAAAAAGGAAAACATAAAGGCTGGCCGAATGTTGATAGGAACAGCATTTTTAAGCAAGCGCTATTCATTTAGGGAGTTTTGTTTAGAAAAACTTGTTCTGCTACAAAGCCAAGAGCATTAATATAGTCGTGCAGACAGTTTCGTCATGTCTGTTGGCATAAGGCGCCACATTTTCCTTCAAGGCTGTTAATAATTCTTGTTTTCCTGTTTCCTCCCGATAAAGAATTTCTGCGCCACATGCTCTGGGAAACCAGTTTATATTTCCTACCCCTGCTGACATTGCGACTTGCGTGAGACAATCCAAAATGCAAATTTAACCACAACTTCTAATCGAGACACATAACTGCCATCACAGACAAAAATACATGCACAGCTTGTCATTATCTGCTGTTTGTAACCAGCTCAATCTAATATTTTGTGCTTTTTATGGGATGGGAATGTTCTGAAATGTATCAACACTGTTGTCGAAGAGCTGGTGCTTGTATTATTTTTAGTGCCAGAAGACAGAAAGCTTCTTTACTTATATTCAGTTCTACGTTTTCACTACTGTATACTAGATTTTTAGGTACCGAGCTTTACATTTTATCGTAGAAGAAGATGGAATTAGTGGATTCAAATTAGAAAAAATCTGATATGATACATTCACATACTTTCTCTCTCTATCTTCATTAGTGGGTACACAAACTATTCTTACTAGAGCTTATTTTTCTATCTACTACATTCTTATCCAAATAACCTTTGCAGAAATATCTACATTACACATTTCATTAGGATACAGAGCGAACAGCGATAGTCAAATGTTTAAGAACTGAACGCTATAATATGCCGCCTTAAAATTCTATACTGTTCCCATGCTATCGTGAGAAACAACTGACTGAATGTTGAAAGGACTTTAAGTGGAGTCGTCAAGCCCTATCTCACTGATGTTAAATTAGTAAGTTAATAAACCATTTTCGCAGAACCCACTTAGAAATATATTTTCACATGATGTTTATTCATTTCTTTTGAGTAAACTGATTCTTTTTGAAGTTAAAATACTGATTGGAAAAAAATACGATTTTTTTGTAAACCTTTAAAATATTCAATATAATTTCGAAAATTTTGTTTTTAAAAAATAAAATATTTGAGCAACTTGATCTAAAACAATTTCACATGATGATGAGATTGTTTTTACTATGTGGTAAAAGTTTTACCAGATACACCTTGTAGTTTCAGAGAAAGTGGGTCATTTATGTTGAAAAATGTTGTTTTCACATTTAAAGTAAAAATGCCTATAAAACTCACTTAATCATACTTTTAGAAATTAATTTATAATAGTAAATATATGAATAGTTTAATGAACCAAACACTTACATTAAGCAGAATTAGCCTATTATCATAGTTTGCAAAAACGAAAAGAAAATGCAACATTTTTAACTTTTTGGCTTGACAACTTTCCTTAAAGAATGACCATGAAATGAACAATTTGAATTATTAATAACGGATATCTCAGAAATAGTTTATGTCAAAAAATACTTATTTGAAATAGATTGTGTATTTTAAACAGAAACACATTTTTTGTAGTAGTTTTCGTCTGTCAACCAGTTATATAAGATTATACAAAAGTCCATCTGAATGAAGAGGACTTCACAGGATATTCCCAGAAAATTCAAAATATCATTTTATTTGTCGTGAAAATATCTTTAATATATATTTTAATAAAAATCGTTAGAGCCATTTTTCAAAAATAAAAATTTTCGAAAAATGCTCCAGCAAAGGGTAGTTGGGGAGGGGGAACATACTGAACTGAAATACCAAGTGTGGTATTTGTCGGACTTTTGGTTTTGGAGTTATGCTGTATACAAACACACGGGACTTTTTCTAAAAGAAATAATTTTTTTTGGATTGAGGGAGCCTCAAAACATGTATTTCCGGTGAAATCTCGGTATTGAATTTTTGAGTGGAATGCAATACCGTCTCTACATACTATGTATGTGGTAGAGAAAGGAAAAAATAATAAGTGGAGGAAGAAAAACCATTGGAATATTGTACTCGATATTATGGAGCAGAAACATTTCAAATAAAACTAAACGCTCATTTATAATTCAACTAGTGGCTAATTAATGACTGTATAAAATACAATATTGTGAGTAAATTTTCAGTCTGCTACAGCTTCCATTTTGTATAGTGTTGCACTCTATGGGACTTGCATTCTTTCCCGAATATTTTATACCTACCATCATTCATATTCTGGATCTTGCTGTTGAAGAACCCCTTAGCACCATACCACGCCGCCGCGGATGCTCTCTTAAACGATGACTCATTATTAAGCACCGAACATGTACACAAAATAAAGCTGCTAACTGTAGTTGCAAATAATGCCAATTTCTGTTGCCACCATATGGGACACCAGCAGCGCGGGGAAGAACTGTTGCAAGATAGGTTGCAACGAAACGTCGGCAGAGTGTACATACACTGCCGTTTGTGAAAATTGCAACACCAAGAAAGAATTTCCCAAATAACTCCAAACTTGGTGGAAGTGTAGAAGAGTGTGCAAGCAATAAGTGATTAGGTTTGAAGAGAGATGGGGTACACGTAGGCGGAGCAGGGCCCTTTCGTGTCGGTCCGACAAGGTCAGTGTTGCGCCCAGTGTAGTCAGTGCAGAGCTGTCAAACAACGTGAAAACAATATAGTGAGTGCCAGTATGCCTCGTCGACGTCAAAGGGAGCCATATCGGCATATGAGTGAATTCGAACGGATTAGAGGATCTGTCTCCGGGAAGCGTGACATTTCGGCTCGTACAGGGCATGCTGCTACGACAGTGATGTGTGTGTGGAAGCAGTGGATAGATGAGGTCGTACGCAGCGAAGAGCGGGTACTGGACCACGGAACATGACCACAGCTCGGGATGACCGTCATCTTGTCCGCATGGCCATAACGGACCGTACAGCTTCATCCACAGCGTTGGCTCGACGCTGGAGCACTCCAACAGATGTAAACTTGTCTGCATCAACAGTTCGTTGCCGTCTGCTCCAGGTTGGACTAGTTGCATGCAAGCCATTACGTCGGCTTCCATTGTCCAGAGACCACAAGCTCCTCCGACTGCAATGGGCACGTGAACACCGTCGTTGGGGTGCTGAGTGGTAAAATGTAGTCTTTTTGGACGAGTCCGGCTTCAATGTGTCCTATAGTGATGGACGCATACGTGTCCGGTGGTACCGTAGTGAACGAAACCTGGAGGGCTGCATTGTTGAGCGGCATAGCGGACAAACAGCAAGTGTGATGGTTTGGGGCGCCATTGGTTACAACAACCTATCTCGCCTCCTACGAATAGAAGGCACTTAGAACAGCAGCCGGTACCGCACGGTGGTTGTAGAGCCTGAGGTACTCCCCCTGCTTCAGGCATCTCCACAAGTCACATTTCAACAGGACAATGCCCGGCCACATATTGCGAGGAATGTACAAGCCTTCTTCGAAGAGCGACGGGTACCATTGCTTCCTTGGCCTGCATGTTCGCCTGACATGTCGCCCATCGAACATGTCTGGGATATGGTTGATCGGCACCTGGTGTGTCACGGTCCTTCAGTAACCAGTGTTACGGATTTGTGGGCTCGAATACAAACTGTGTGGAGGGAAATCCCTCGGGAACTTATTCAGAACCTTTTTGATTCAATGCCATGGTGTATAGCAGCTCTAATTGCAGCGCATGGTGGCCACACCAAATACTGAATATTAGGGCTCAAAGGTCATGTATAGATTTGAAAAGTTTATCATTTGTTACTTGTCATGTACCTAACCTGTGGTATTAAATTCATTGAATTCATGTGTTTCCTTCTTGGTGTTGCAATTTTCACGAACGGCAGTGTATTTACCAGCTATACAAGATTATACACAATTCATTTCGAATGAAGAGAACTTCATAGCCTATTCCCAGAAAATTCAAGGTGTGCACTTTATTGTCACATAAATATCTTAAATATATGATATTTTAATAAAAATCGTTAGAGATTTTAAGAAAATAAATCATTCGAAAACTTTTCTGTTTGGGATGGAGGATTTTCTTGAAAATGTTTGTGTCATATCTATGGAACATGCTGTACTTACACCAAGTTAGGTATTTATCTAAAACCTTCAACACTCCTGTAAATGTAAGTTTATTATTTGTTACTTGCCATGTACCTAACCTGTGGTATTAAATTCATTGAATTCGTGCGTTTCCTTCTTGGTGTTGCAATTTTCATAAACGGTTGTGAACTTCCAAAGTAACGACGCGGCCTATAGTGGAAATCAAAGGGACACACTATAGACAACGGCCGTGAAAGCCTGCATACATATTTTATTTATTATTTTCGCACACTATATTCAGTGTAGGTAACAGTTATTTGCATTCTTTAGAAGATCATTAATTCAAGAAAATATGTATTGGAACTACTAAAAAACTCTGATGTATTACATTCTTTCTGTACCCTCTGTCATTTATTAATGGGTATAAAAACTGTTCTTATGAAAGCTTATTACTTTCTCTACTGCGTATAGTAAGTAGGGGAAGTATTGCACTCCATAAAAAAATTGATATCTAGATTTCACCGGAAATACATGTTTTGAGGTGTCCTGAACCCAAATAAAGCCTTTTTGGTAACGTGTCCGATTGTGCGTCTCTGTGTGAACAGCATAACTCAAAAACGAAAAGTCGGATAAATACCAAACTTGATACTTGAGTTTACTGTCTTCCAAGGATGCGACACGAAGAGTTTCAAGAAACTCCCCCCACCATAGACTATTCTTTGCATGGAACATTTTTCGAAAATGTTGATCTTCTTAAAAATTGCTCTAACGATTTTGATTAAAATATCATACTTTAAGATATTTTTAATGGCAAATGAAATTAAATCTTGAATTTTCTGGGAATGTCACCAAAAGTCCTTTTCTTTCTAAATGACTTTCGCATAACTGGTAAACCGTAAAAAAGAGACAAAATTTTACCACACAAAAACAATGTAGGTCTCGTTAAAACACATAATTTATGCCACATACATCTTTTTTGTGGAGTAAACCATTTCCTTATTATTTGTTTGAATTTTCAATAAGTTATACTTTTTCTCCAATGGAAATTCGTTTTTTTATGTCCTGACATGCAAAGAAAACGAAATGCTCCACATAGCAACCAGCTATAGACTACCTTGCACGTACAAGAAAATTAGCAATGAGATTAACGTCTCGATATCTCGATTAACATGAAGTAAATGGAGAATAAGCGTTTGTAAAAATAGTTTGTACAAGAGTAGAAAAAGTCATGTGAGTGCAACACATATTTTTTTTTCTATCTACTTCATGTTAATCAAGACAAACCTTTGCAGAAGTGGCTACATTACACATTTCGTTATATATACAAAGGGAATAGCGATAGTCAAATGTTAAAGAACTGGACGCTACATACTGCCTTAAAATTCCATACTGTTTCCATTCAATCTCGAGAAACCACTGAGTGTCGAGAGGACTTGAAGAGAATGACAAAGAATTGAACAATTTAAACCATTAATAATGGACATTTCGGAAATGACTGATGCCAAAAAAGGAGTTATTTGAAATTGTGTGTTTTAAAGAGGTCTTGATTTATTGTGTAGTACATATTAGTCTATCGCTTAACGTTTACTAGTTTTACAACATTATACAAAATTCATTCCGAATGCACAGGACTTCACAGACTATTTCCAGGAAATTCAAGATAGCTATACATTTTAATCAAAACTGTTAGAGCCATTGTTGAGAAAATAAGTTTCGAAAAGCGTTCCATGTAAAGGGTAGTTAGGAGTGAGAGATTTTCTTGAAAATCTTCGGTCTCATCTTTGGAAAATGCTGAACTTAAAAAAGAAAAGTCGGATAAATACACAACTTGATTTAAGTTATGCTGTTCACAGACACATACATACAGACCTTTTCCTAAAAATGGTTTTTCTTGGATTCACGGGGCCTTAAATATGTATTTCCGGTGTGATCTCGGTATCAAACTTTTGGGTGGAGTGAAATACCTTCTTTACCGACTATGTACGGTTAGAGAAAGTAAAATAGGTTGCTTTAAAGACTTGGAGCCTTTGAATTCATAACCTGAACCAGCAAAATTACTGTGGATCAATAATGTTTCTGCACTGTTTCACCGAGCTATTCAATTCAAGTAAAGGGAGTTGGTAAGAGGTTATTTGCTACGCATACCATAAGCAATTTGTCAATGACTGATTCATCAAACCACGTTCTTCACTCACATATGTGCAAGAATAAAATGTTTTACACCACTGTAACTTGCATGGATTTCAACTCTGTACATGCAGCAGAATTCCAGAAGTCTTTTCCTTAAAGCTACCTCTAATTTTACAGCGATGTTGAGGCACTTTATTGAAGCTGTTATTTGTATTCCATATATGCCGAGATACAAAACTTGTATTTAAGCTCAGTATCTTCCAAAGTTGCGACATGAAGATTTTAAACAAAATCCCCCACCCCAAACCGCTCTTTACGTGGAACATTTTTCTGAAGTTTATTATTTTCTAAAAAAAAACCAACGATTTTAATTAAATACCATATATTAAAGATATTTACATGAGTAATAAAATATATATCTTGAAGTTTCCGGCAATAGCCTGTGAAGACCTCTTCATTCGGAAGGAATTTTATATAATCTTGTATTACTAGTAAACATTAAGCGACAGACGAAAGCTGCTGCACGAAAAATGTAGATCTCTTTAAAACACACAATTTATTTCAAATAACATTTTTTGTGGCATCTGAAGAAGTTATTTTGTTGAAGGAGTTGCATTGTAGTTCAACTGTTGGGGAGCCGAACTTGAAGTAGTTGCAACCGCACGTATGGTACCCGGTAGCCTTCGTTCACAAAAATTTAAAAATATTAACTTTGTATTTTGACTGTTTCATTAACTATTATATATTTATGTTTGTCTCGGCTGCGTCAGTATTTATATTTTTTTTTAGAGACATGAATGTCTTAGCAGGGAGGTGATGCGACTGAAGAATAGCCTTACACAGATTATAATTTTTTATTCACTCCTTTTTATTAATTCTTGACTCGATTTAAATAACACTACGCTGATATAGAGAGCTGTAAGATTATTTTATTAAATACTTGCACTTTTTAAACACGTAAACTATTTTCTCACACAAAATACCTATTAAATTTCTCGATGACACATCTCTCGTTCGGTTAGGAACACTGTCTGCAAGCAACTGACTTGATTTCTACCCCCTAAATTTGCAAATTTCTGTATTTCAAGTCTCTGATTGGCTATTCCTAATCCAATAGAATACCTTCATTTAACTAAAGCTTTTTCTGGTTGTTGATTAGCTATTGTATAAACTGACACAAAAATTACATTATTGCTTCCAAGAATTACAAGTAGTATTGTTAAACTTTAAAATTCATTATTGCCTCAAGGTTACCTCATTGTTACCTCATTATTAGCAATTTTTAACCTATTATTCTCACAGCTCCTACATTATTAAATTGCGTAATACATTCACATAACATTATTGCACATGTATACAATAATATAAACATATACATTGACTGTAATATACACTTTTTATATATATTGTTACATAAACATATTGCTTTAAGGCGGGCTGTAATTGAATTTATATATTATATAATTTGACTGAAATAATTTAAGTGTTAAAAACACTGCCTCACATCAGCCATTTTCAAGATATCCTTTGTTCAATAATTAGCCATTCTTTGAAAGTCCTGTCGATTTTCAGTTGTTTCTCGTGATCTCATGGAAAGAGTATGGAATTTTAAGGCCAGCAAATACCGTTCAGTTCTAAAACATTTGACTATCGTTGTTCTCTTTGTACCTATAACGAAATGTGTAATGTAGCTATTTGTGCAAAGGTTTATCTCGATTAAAATGAAGCAGATAGGAAAATAAACTTTCGTAAGAACAATTTGTGTAGCCACTGATAAGCGACAGAAGGTAGAGACAGTCATGTGAATGTAACACATCAGGATTTTCATTTTAATTTCTGGAAAACTTTCAACCCAAATACTGGAACCAGATATGAATGTACTATGTGCCTCATAAACGCCAAGGAGAACTTATTCGATGTATGAGTGCTAATCAACAGGTAAAGCATCCTGTATTGTTCGGAATAGTCTGGTTGCATGGCATATAATAAGCAAGGTAGTTAACTTAGATAGTTATTTAGATGGTAGAGGAGGAGAGGGTGCCAGGTGTGTCGTATAATTGCATCAGCTGCACAACAAGGCGCCGTTGTTCCAAACTGTTCACGCTGCTCCTGAAGTAGTTTATTAGCCGTCTTGCTGTTACACGGTGCTTGAAAAATATATACATACCAGCAATGTATCATTCCACGCCCGTATGGTAAATTCAAGACAATCCATCCATTCAAAATGCTGGCTTAATACATTTGCTGATTAATTACTGAAACTAATTTATTATCTCAAATACTTTAGGCAGCAAAAACACGTCGCTTTCTTTCAAATAAAAATCGCGATTACTCTTTAATTTACTTGAAATTGAACTGTTCAATTATGGCTGAAGTGAACTTTTTTGGAAGGATTTTCATCACTCGCTACGTGATGAAAATTCTAGTATAAAAATAAAGCCACGTTTCATAAGTTGCATTCGTGATTTTATTTAAAACCTGTAATAAGAATTCATAATAAATAATTTTACAATATTAAAATTTTAAAAGAACCTGATGTGTAACATTTACATGTATATTAATAGGCATACAACTATTCTTACTCAAGCTTATTCTTCTATCTACTTCATTTTAATCCAAATAGACCTTTGCAGAAACAGCTACATTAGACGTTTCGTTACAGATACAAAGGGAACAGCGATAGTCAAATGTTTAAGAACTAGACGCTATATGCTGGCCTTAAAATTCAATACTGTCTCAATGCAATCGCGAGAAACACCTGAATGTTGAAAGGACATTAAAGAATGACATAGACATGAAGAATTACAAGCTTTAATAACGGATATCTCAGAAATGGCTTATGCCATAAAAAACTTATTTGAAATGAATTGTGTGTCTTAATGAGATATATATTTTTTGTGTAATATATTTACGTTTATCGTTTAAGGTTTAGCAGATATACAAGATTATACAAAATTCATTCTGGATGAAGGGAACTGCACAGGCTATTCTCAGAAAATTCAAGATATACATTTATTTGTCGTACAACTATCTTTGTGGCATTTTAATCAAAATCCTTATAGTAATTCCTTTAGAAAATAAAAAAGGGTAGTAGCGATAGGGGAATGTTCTTGAAAATCATTGTGTCATATCCCTGAAAATACTGAACTTAAATACCAAGTTTGATATTTTTCCGACTTTTCGTTTTTGATTTATACTGTTCACACACGCGGAAATCTCGACGTCGAATTTTTGGGTGGAATACAGTACTTCCACTACTTATTATACGCAGTGAAACTTAAGTTTAGAGACCGTATTGAACATAAACAATTGAATAGCAGCACAGCGTGTCTTAGGGAGGAAGTTCCTGTTTAAGACACTGGATTTGAGAAACCTGTACTTCTCACGCTTGAAACTGTTTAGTTATGGGAGTCTTTTGCTGTGGTTGTAAATAAAATAATTTACTTGTTATGCTTTTCCACATGATTTATACCGCATGTGGTGCCATGTGTAATAAGAACGGGTGTTTAACAGTACCAGAGAATGTATACAATCGAGCGAGATGGCTGAGGCGATAACGTCTGTGACCCACATTCAGGAGGCTTCTGGGTTCAAATTCCATGGACAGACCAATCTGACAGGCTTTTCCGTGGTTTCCCTTAGTCGCCAAGATAAATACTGGTTTGGATTATTAATACCACGACACAAAGTTCTACCTTAATCCTTAGTATTAGCTATACCATGAAAATAGATGGCAATAGCTAAAATGCTCTGACGTCTATCCACACATAATGAAAGCAATAGACTGGACGACACCCCAATGCCATGTGCCCATCACGTATATTAGCTGAGGTTAGTTGCCTAGCACTAAGGCCTCTGTGGACATGTGATGAAGCAAGATGGTATGGTGCAGGATATATCTAGAAGTTTAACTGTCCGCCATACATCGAGCCACAGATATCTCCTAACAGATCAGTCGCGATATGCCCACGTAGGTAAAACGACGTAAAATAAATAGATAAGATTTACATGATTTATATATACGAGGGCGGATTGATAAATCTATGACTTTGACCAGAGATAGCGTTCTAATCACAGATTTATTGTTTGCACCCAAGTCTTACATCTATTCTGGGTATAATCGCAGAAATTCGTTACTTGTTTCTTAGAACATTGTTGAGAGCGTCTAAAATAAGCAGATGTGTGTTGTTTCGTAGAAAAATGGAGAAAAGTGAATTTCGTGTTCTGATAAAGCACTACTTTTTGCATGTAAGACGGCGAAGGAAACAGAAGAAAAGCTGAATAAGTATTATGGGGCCTCTGCTCCATCACAAGGCATGGTTCAAAAGTGATTCACAGAATTTCGATGTGGCCGTTCGAGCACAAGAGATGCGTGCGCACAGGACGGCCGGTTGAGGTTACTACAGAAGAAATAGTGAATAAAGTTAACGATATTGTGTTGGAGGACCTTCGAGTGAAAAACCGTGACATAGCCAAGACCATAAACATCTCGAGTGAACGGGTGTATGGCATTCTGCACGAATTTTTGGGTATGAGAAAGCTGTCAGCAAGATGGGTGCCGCGACTGCTCACAGTTCAGAACAAGCGGAATCGTGTGACCATTTCACAGAGATGTTTGAACATGTTCCAGCGAAACACAAATGAGTTTTTGCGGTGTTATATCACGGTTGATGAAACTTGGATCCACTACTATCAACCTGAAACCAAACAACAATCAAAGCAGTGGATTTCCTTCGGCGAACCTGCTCCAAAGAAAGCGAAAATCATTCCGTCGGCAGGAAAAATCATGGCAGCTGTCTTTTGGGATTCACAAAGGGCGATAGACATTCCACTACCTGGAAAATGGTAACACGATCACAGGTTCATATTATGTCGCCATGCTGGATCAGTTTTACAAGGAATTGTTAAACAAACGACCCCATTTGGTGAAGAAAAAGGTTCTCTTTCACCAGAATAATGTACCCGCACACAAGCCAGCCATTGCCATCGTAAAATTTATGGAATTGGGCTACGAACTGTTACCTCATCCACCATATTCTCCAGATTTGGCTCCGAGCGACTTCTTCTCTGAAAAATTGGCTCGCTGGGAAGAACTTCACGTCCAATGAACACATCGTGGCAGAAACCACCTCATATTTTGCAGAGTTCAAAAAATCATATTTTTTGGAAGGGTTAAAAGAATTGGAGAAACGTTGGACAACGTGTATTAAATTGAAAGGAGACTATGTTGAGAAATAAAATTGTTTTTTTGGGAAAAAATTGTTATTTTCTTTAAAAAGTCACTGACCTAGCAATCCGTATATATGAATTTGTAATTTATGTGATGTAAATGCCGAGTGAGTTCCGCAGTAGTTTTGGAGGTCCTGAATTCGCTTCTTGTCTCTGTCGTTCGATTCCTCCTCCCCTATGCTGGGTTGGTTTTTCATCTCCCACGATTTTCTTTCCCTTATTTCCCTTTAATTCCGCTTCCTTCTCATCTTTCAGGTGTGCTTCTAGGTTTCGTGGCGTATGGAGGTGCCGGACAGATGGCGCTTGTTCCAAGGATAGGGATTTCCCCGTGGACACTAGAGTGCTGCTTGGTTAAACGGGTCATTCATCGTCCTCTCTATACAATTTCAGTAGTGGGACGAGTTTTCGAGTCAGGAAATGCTAGGAACTTCCGCGCGTCTCTGTGCGATCCGCCTGCGACCTGTAGCCTCCTGTGGCTCCTTAATTTCATCCCTTCCTCCTTGGAAGCGTTAGATGCGATAGATCACGCGTATATCGCAGTACACGAGGTATCTCCTTCCATTGTGTACACTATAAGTAAATTAGAAAGCCATTTTAATGCAAAACTGTCCTATGAAAATAATACAAAAAGTATTTCATTCTATTATTGTTAACAAATAATTATTGTCTAATTTTGTCTATGGGAATAAGTAAAACTAAATTCACACCTAACTTACACAATATATGTAAAAATCTTATTGATTATCAATACATGTAATGTATTGGCGTTCCTTATATCAAAACATTCAGAAAATATCCCTGGACAACTTGTGAAAGTTTGTCGAGAGAGTTCGGATTCATCCTGTGTACTCATTAAAAGGTAATAATATTTCAGTTTCACATGAAGACATATTACAAAAGCAGCCCTGGTCAGCTTTGAGTTAAGACTGTCATCATGTGAAGGTGCATTTTTGCTACAATTTTAAATGTCTTTGGACTGCAAGAACGGCCCATGTAAGGAGCAACAGCCATCAGAAAATCAACCAGGTTTATCATTAGGATTTCAAACAAAAATCGCCTTTGTCAGCTGGCATGTGTTGTCCTTATGATAAATATGTTCAGCACAGAATTAATGAGGTACTTTATGTATTATATATCGACAACATTGTATTTAATTAAATCATGAAGTTCAACACTGCAACGATCAACAACCATTAAGCACGCCATTGAAGTTTCTTGCACTCTCGCTTCCACCGCAGTTTCGGGAGGCATTTTACCAATCTTCTCAGCAGGCGCGTACAAAGCAGGGAGGGGTGTGTCCGGAGCGTTCTGCCTTTATTCTTCGACCAAGCAGTAGCGTGTGTTAGCTGTAGCTCACGCGATGTAAGAAAATATTTCGGAGGTGCATCGGGGAAGAATTGTGAGTATGTGGGAAGCCAAGTTGCCATTTGAAGACATTGCTAGGGTAATACCATGGACAGATTATTAAAATAATGTCTAGTAAATATGTACTCTTTGAGAGTAAAATTTATAATTTACTTCAGTTACATTAGAATCATTTTCATTAAAAATACTATTTCACGGAGCTTTTTTTCAGTTTAGCACCCTTTAACCGTTTAGGTCATATCGGACGATGAATGAAATTATACTCAAATGAACCCGGGGTCCACAGAGCTTAAAATTACCCGACATTCGTCTTTTCAGAAAGAAAATCCCGGAAAAATCTTATACGGGTAACTCACACTATTCGAGATTCGAACTCGGGACCTCTTGAATGTCAGGCAGACACACTCCCCCTCACCACAAAGGAAAAATTGTGCAAAACAGTATTTTATTTAGTTGTGTATTTAAATTGTACAGATGATTCCAGTATTGCCTACTCTTTGAGAGTAAAAACCATAATGTGTTTCAGTTTTAGGTTATGTTGCAATTAAAAATATTTTTCGTGAAGATACTGTGCAAAACAGTCTCTTAGTTGTATATTTAAACATGGTTATTGTAAGTGAAGACGAGTAAAACTATTGCTCAAGGTTGAATATTCATATGTGAATAATCTAGAACTATGCACATAAAACAGGACACCGCTGCATGCATGTAAAGGTAAACATATACACACACCTCCTGGTTTCTATACATACTCCACCTGTGAAGGCCAGTAGAGTGCCACCCGAAGCTGCGTTGACGGCATAAATACAAGCGAGTGTACAACATGGCTGTAACGTGCCAGTTCAGTACTTCAGCATTACTTGTAAATTACAAGATAATTTACTATTTTCACTTTTAACTATGTCTAAAGGAAGTCAACGTGCTGGGAAAAGGTCCGGGATCTACTGGTAAAAGCAGGAATTAGAATTCACAAATCCCAAGAGGTTTCGTAATTTAATACAACTATTTTCCTGGCGTTACAAACCTATTAACAACTTTACCTTCTAACATTTCCTTTTTCGGAAGTACTATTGGTGCACTTCCCTTGCCAAACTTCTGTACAAAATGCACAATCTCGTAAAGCCTTTAACAAACACGAGAGAACTAAAACTATTCATTATAACAGATAAACTACAGCTTTACAAACACATATGCTTTAACATTTTGAAAGTTCGATAGCACTTCAAATACTATTCTTGACATACTAAAAGTTTGTACAGTGTAAACTTGGTTTTACAATTTTACTCCCCGCTTGAAAATTAAATTCTAGCTTTAGAATATTGAATATACGGAGTAGGATGTCTCAGGCGGTAACGTCTGTGGTCCGCATTCGGGAAGCCCCGAGTTCAAATCCCATTGTCTGACAAATTTGACTGAGGATGTTTCGTGGTTTTCCTCATTCACCTGGGTAAATACTGGATTGGATATTTAATACCGCGACCCAAAGTTCCACCTTAAGTCTAAAATAATAGTAAAACAACAGGTGTTAATAGCGATTGCTATGCCATCTATCCACAGACAATGAAAGCCGGTAGATAGATAGCAACCTAATGTCATTTACACGATACGAAGCACAAGATCAGGCTGCTTTGCGCTAGGGTCTCTGAACACATGACGAAGCCAGATGGCATGGTTACAGGGATGAGATCTAGAAGGCTAACTGTCCGCCATTCTATATGGGAGCGGCAGTAAGACTGGACGGCACTCTAATACCATCTGCACGGCACGAAGCAGAAGATCCAATTTCTATGCGTTAGGGTCTCTATGGACACGTGACGAAGCAGGTGGTTATAGGGATGAGACCTAGAAGGCTAACTGTCCGCCACACATCGATCTAAGAGTTATCCACTAACAGATTCGTCGCAATATGACCATGTAGTTAAAGCGACGTAAAATAGAGTAATTAATTAATATTGTATGTATAGGTACGTTTTAAATTGTTCTCTTGTTCAATTTGTAGTTTCCTTCTCTCTTTGTCTCTGTAATCACGATCAGATATTTTCTGAATCTCTAAATTTACTCATCAAAACGTTTGAGAATATAATTTTTAATAAAGCTGAAATATGATGCAGTTTTCTTAATGTTCCCCTAATCGCGTGCTTGCCGTATCCCGTGCTCTCGACGCCTGATAGCTATCCTCTTCCTGCCGACGTGCCAGCTTCCAGGAGACAGGTGGGTAGTTCCTTATTTCGCAGCAACAGTGCTGTCGCTGCAGGATTTGCGTAGCAGCAGCATCGTTCTATGCTGGCCAAGTATAGTGATGATGGAAGTCAAAATGCTGGACCTGTGGTTTATTCTCAAGTAACAAACTTGAGGCGGGCAAGTGGAATTGTTACATGGCTAATAGTGATTTGTCGAATGACAAAGCTACAATGTTTACGTATCATGAAGCAATCGGAAATAAGGGACAAAACGAAGTCATATCCTTACTGTTTGATCACCTAAAAAGAAGAAATGTTCTAAAAGCTGAGTTAATTATAATACCAGATAGCTGTCCAGGACAGAATAAAATTTTCTGTATGGTATATTTCCTGTACATGTTAGTACACTTGTTTCAGATGTTCAAATAAGTTACGCACTTGTTCCCCTTGTTGTCCATTCATTTTTACCAACCAATCAACACTTTTTACTTTCTCTACTACGTATAGTAAGTAGGGGAAGTACTGTATTCCACCCAAAAATTCGATACCGAGATTTCACCGGAAACATAGGTTTTGAGGCCCCCTGAATCCAAAAAAGCATTTTTGGAAACATGTCCGTGTGTGTGAACAGCATAACTTAAAAACGAACAGTTAGATAAACACCAAATGGTATTTAGGTTCAGTATCTTTCAGAGATGCGACAAGAAGGTTTTCAAGAAAATCCTCCCACCCCAGATTGCCCTTTACATGGAACATTTTTCGAAAATGTTTATTTTATCAAAAATGGCTCTAACGATTTTGATTAAAATATCATATGTTTAAGATATTTTTATGTCAAATGAAATGTATATCTCGAATTTTCTGGGAATGTCTCCTAAAGTATTCTTCATTGTGAACGACTTTTGCATAACTGGTAAATCGTAAGAGATAGACAAAATTTTACTACACAAAAAATGTAGATCGCGTTAAAATACACAATTTATGTCATATACATTTTTGTTGTTGAGTGAACCATTTTAAAGATATTGCTTGTTATTCCCTTAAAGTTTCCAATACTTACACTTTTCTCAAATGAGAATTCATTATTCATTTTTTTTGTCCTGGTAATGCAAAAAGAATGGAATACTGCACATAGCAACCAGCTCTTAAAATGTTTGACTATCGGTAAAGGCTACCAATTCCCCTTGCATCTACAAGAGAATTAGCAATAAGATTAACATCCCGATATCTCGATTAACATGAAGCATTTGGAGAATAAGCGTTTGTAAAAATAGTTTGTGCAAGACTAGAGAAAGTCATGTGAGTAACACATCAGATTTTTCTTGATTGCAAAGTAAAACGATCCGTCTCTGTTAAAGCAGTTTGTGTTGCCTCAACGATGCGACAATTTGATAAGTACTACGTTATCTGATTTTCGATGCTGCCGTTTTCTCGTAGCTCGTTCTGTTGTCTCGTGCCCAGCTGCTCCAGTGGTAGAGCTATGGGTAGTTACTCAGGGTATGCGTGAGTGTAATGCGAAGGCTAACACCAGTTTAAATTAACTGAGAAATTTAATGTGATCTAATACTTGAGCCTTTGAAGCGAGTGCCGACCGTTTGAAGATAAAGAATGCAACTGATTAGGAATCGTAGCACTCGAAACCATAACAGTTGACTTATTATATCTGCTAACTTCTACATATAAATTTATGGTCTGAAATAACTGTTTCCGCTTAAGGAAACTAGAAGCGTAACTCCGTGAGTCACTAAAATGTTGCTCGGAAAGATCCCTAGCAATAGCCGTGAAATGTTACCACACAAGCGCGTCACTAAGCGCTTAAAATATCACGAGCAGTAAGTATCAGTGACGGTACCAGAGTAAATCTATGATTTAGATTGATAATGATGATGATAAATGAGTGGCCTGTAAAAGAAGCCATACACGCAGGCTCAAGAGCCCATTGTGCCTCATATTCTGGCATTACTCTAGTTCAATGGTCGGAATAAAGCGGACCACGTTTTTGATATCTGCCTTTATTATATCCTCTGGTTCCAAAAAGAAGGACCCTAAGGATACATACCTATGCACGCATTCGCATAGTATATGCTATGAGGTCTCAAAGTCCTTCATACATTTCCTACATAAAGGCCCTGTACAAAACCCATTATGTATTGGTGTCTGCGCAGAGTATTGTGGCCAGTAAAATAGCCCACAACCCCTCTGAGCTCAGCTCTAGGTAAATTCAGGAGGAACTGACCCACTCTCCGGTCAGGCCCAGATATAAAATGTGTGGCAGTGGTTTGCTTACTCCAAATCTCAAGATGAGCCCTCGCCGTGAACTGTGTAACCTTATACTTGACATTTCTAGCAGACACTCCGCAAAAAGTCTCGGCCTTATAAAGTCGAGCTCCGGTCCCCTCCTCGCTAGAGCATCTATCGTCTCATTGCCTCTAATACCAGCATGCACCGGTACCCAAAGAAGTGTAACCGGGCAGCTAGTACATAGTGCATTGAACATCCTCTGGCATGCCAGAGATTACACGCCTTTATTATTTAAGCTCCGCCTACATTAGAACTACTCCCACCAACGTTATTTCACGCCCGGACAAATCTTAAAAATCATACGTGTGCCTTAGTTACCTTGTGGCTAGGTTACCTCCCTAATTCTAAGAATTTCATCCATCTTTCTCTTTTGCAGAATTTCTGCCTATGTGACTGCTCACACGTATTGAACTTAACTCTAAACTACATTCCCAGAGTCTTTAAGCTAATGTGTTCTGTCTTCAGCTGATACTTATGAACTTCCTTATTACCTTCTTCTTTTCGGACAAATCTTTCAACTCATGCGTATTAGATTATGCATTGATTAATATACGGAAATTATGTACTGCAATTATTTCTTTATCTTACTATCATTTTTTTATTTAATTATGTATATAATCCCCATCGTGCAAGTTCCAGATAAGCAGGGTCATATTGTAGCTAGCAGCAGAATTCACTCAACACTTTTTGAAGTGCAGAGAATCCGTACATTACATTTTCTCAACATGAAGATACTACACAACCCTATTTTGCTCAATTTTCTATATTTTATTTCAAACTAAAGGAATTAAGAATGTTTAAGATTGACAAAGACAGTCCACATGTACGGAATAATTGTTCATGGTCATGGAAATCAATGAATATCCTAATAGCGTGCCAGTACCTAAAGAACTATTGTTTGCTCCTTTTATAGTGAAACTTTGAAGATCAAGCGCTCAAAAATTAAGGTCCTGAAGAAACTGCATTATACAAAAATACTATTTGTATTATTTTAGTCCAGTATAATCTATGTCACACACTACCACATTAAACAAGTTTTATACCGGTCTTTCAACAAGAATGTCCTATCTTTAACATGTGATAGCTGCCGTTGTTATTGAGTTACAGCAGTCATTTTTTTCATGTGGTTACAGTTGTTATTGACAAATAGCCATGGAATGTTACAGCATTCAGCAACGCGTAGAAATTGTGAAAATTGTTTCTCAAAATGGATCATCTGTTCGCCAAACCTTCCGTGTATTACGTGAAGTTTACGGTGTGCATAATCGTCCCTGCGAGTGAACGATTCGGCGTTTGATCGGTAAATTTGAAAGAAGTGGTTCTGTCAGCGATCAAAGAACGCCTGTACGTAATCGACGTAAGCGCTCCAAGAAAACATAGGTCCCGTTCGTGAGAGTGTACGCGAGAACGGAAACAAATCAATTTCTCGTAGAGCGCAAGAATTGGGGCTTTCGCCGACCACAACTTGGCGAATTCTGAATCTGGACTTGAAGTTTCACGCTTACAAAATGCTGTTAACTCAAGAACTAAAGCTCAATGACCATAGGTTGCGCCGTGTATTCGCTGACTGGGCTATGGAGCAATTGGAAGCTGACCCGGATTTTTGTCAAAAAAATCATCTTCAGCGACGAAGCCCATTTTTGGATGGATGGTTGTGTTAACAAACAAAATTGCCGCTATTTGGAGCAATCACAATCCAATACAGATTCAAGAACGACCACTTCATCTCCAAAAGGTTACTGTGTGGTTTGGAGTTTGGTATGGTGGAATCATTGGTCCATATTTTTTTCAAGATGAAGATGGAGAAGCTCTAACTGTCAATAGAGAAAGATACCGGGCTCTTATAAGGAACTATTTTTGGCCTCAATTGGATGGTATGGATCTCGGAAACATCTGGCTCCAGCAAGATGGTGCCACATGTCATACTGCTCTCGAAACAATCGATATTTTGAAGGAGAAGTTCAGAGGTTTCATCATTTCCCGTGGTGGTGATGTTAACTGGCCCCCGAGGTCATGTGATTTAACGCCGTTGGATTACTTCTTGTGGGGTTATGTTAAATCTCGAGTTCATGTCAACAAGCCAGAAACAGAATGATCTTATGAATAACATCACGCGTATTATTCGTGAAGTTGGACCTAATTTAGTTCTTCTGTCATTGAAAATTGGGTCAACCGTATACGCGCAACCCAACGAAGTCGCGGCGGTCACTTAACAGATGTTCTATTCCACACGTAATGATATTAATTATGTTCCAAAATAAAAAAGGAATAAAACTCTATCATTTATAGAACGTGTTTTATTTAAGTTCAAAGATAGGACACTCTTGTTGAAAGACCCTATACATAAAAGCTTAATATGTTCTTTAAATACAGGATTCTTATATCATCAAGAAACAACCTACTCCCGGTTGTGACGTTGAATTTTTCAGTTGACTCTATTAGAAACCTACACTCTTCCTGAAAATGCGCAATTTTTAACAAAGGTCTTCGTGCTGTTAATCCGCAGTTTTCGTGTATGCTGAAGGACATGCTCGGTTTCGAAGCACTATAGCAGTGGTGACATGCGCAGGAAGTGAGGACAAGGTGCTGGCGACGTAACAAGCAGAATGACGAGCAGTTGTGATAACGTGGAGTAATGAGGGCGCCGTCATGCCAGACCTCTACCCAAACACACAGTCATTTCAATGTTAAGGAAGACCTCAGCTTATTTAATTGCTAATTGTAAACGTTTATCCATCGCCGTTATCTTCTGAGCGATAAGTACAAACTTTTGTCGATTACCGCTTTTGCGTTTCAGATCTGGCATAAAAACTATACAGAAAAACTATTTTCATACATAACTGAAGAAGAGCATAGTGTGTTCCTCTTTCATGGATGTTTAAAACCTCTTATCTGATACCGTCACATAATTTTCTCTACCCTCTATCGTTTATTAGTGGGTATACATACTAGTGTTACTAAAGCTAATTTTTATATTTACTTAATTTTAAAATCAAATAAACTTTTGCAGAAATAGCTACATTACACATTTCGTTATAGATACAAAGGAGATAGCAAAATTCAAATGTTAAAAAATGGACACCATATGCTGGGCTTAAAATTCCATACCTACTGTTTCAAGAAAATCGTGAGAAACAACTAAATGTTGACAGGACTGTAAAAGAATGACAAAGTTTAGTATAATTGGAACCGGTAATAACGAATATCTCGGAAATGGCTGATGCCACATACAAGTTATTTGAAATAAATTGTGTAATTTAAAGAGATCTACTTTTTTGTAGACCGCTTTGATCTATTCCTTGCCAGATGCACAAGATTATACAAAATTCCTTCCAAATGAAGATGACTTCAAAGGCTATTCCCAGAAAATTCAAGCCATGCCTTTTATTTTTCATATAAATATATTTATTATATGGTTTTCAATCAAAATCGTTAGAGCCATCTTTTAAAAAATCAATCAATCCTTGGAAGATACTAAATCAATACCAAGTTTGGTGTTCAACCGACTTTTCATTTTTGAGTAATGTTATCCACACACAAACACACACACACACGGACCTTTCTCTAAAAATCTGATGTGTTACATTCTCATTACTTTTTCTATCCTCTATCACTTATTAGTGCGTATAAAAATTACTCGTAATAAAGCTTGTTTTTCTATCTACTTCATTTTAATCGAAATAAATATTTGCAGAAATAACTATATTACATATTTCGTTATGTATACAAAGGGAACAACGCTAGTCAAATGTTTAAGAACTGGACGCTATAAAATTCGATACTGTTTCCATGCAATCGCGAGAACTGAATGTTGAAAACATTTTAAAGAACGTAATGAGCAATTCGAACTATTAACAACGAATTTCTCGGAAATGGTTGATACCACAAAAAAGGTTTTTTGAAATAAATTGTGTGTTTAAAGAGATTTAGATTTCTTGAGCAGTGCGTTTTCTTTTATCGCTTAACGTTTACTAGTTATACAAGATTATACAAAATCCCTTAATAATGAAGAGGATTATAAAGTTTATTTCTAGAAAATTCAAGATATACATTGTATTTGTCATGTAAATATAATTAATATATGGTATTTTAGTCAAATTCGATACAGACATTTTTTATAAAATCAAAATGTTCGAAAAATCTTCCATGTAAAGGGACATGAAAATCTTGAAAATCCTCGTGTCGTATTATCAGAAGATAACTGAACCTAACTGCCAGGTTTGATATTTATCCAACTTTTTGTTTTTGAGTTATGCTGTTCACAGACACACACACACACACACACATGCACAGAACTTTTTCTAAAAATGCTTTTTTGGATTAAGGGGCCTCAAAACACGTATTTCCGGTGAAATCTCGGTATCGAATTCTTGAGTGGTAGAGAAAGTAAACACATAACTGTTAATCCCAAAATCAGTAGAGTATATTATACAAAAATACGAAAAAATATAATATAGGCAATAATAAGAGTGCACAATGACGGGCCTAATAACCGGTGCCTTCCGATTGGTACATAAATGTCTGTTTACAGCAAATTTTTCAAAAAGTCCGTGAAAAACCACCAAAACGAAAAATGTTACATAATGAACAACACGTCGCATACCGCAAAACTGAGTATCTGGATGCCCTAAAAGGTCAGCACTGTGGATCCTCTACCATACAGCCCTGACATAGCATATTGTGATTTATTTTTGTTCCAAAAAATAAAGATAAAACGCGTGGAATAACTTTTTCGGCAGTAAATGAAGCAGTGGAACGTTATAAAAAACCTGATTTCTGCAGTGCCTAAGGAAAAGTGGCATCATTGCTTTAAGGACTGGTTTCATCGAATGCAAAAATGTATTGATGTTAAAAGAGAATATTTTGAAAAACAATAAAATGATTTAATTTTTTTAAATCTAACACTTGCTTGATTTTCTAAAAAATGGTTAGTGTATGCAGTTACGTATATAACTATTTCAACATAGTCAACGACTTTACAACTTTTTATAACCCTCAATTGAATACGATTATCCAAATTGCAAAATAAACATTTCTCTCAGCTATCATCATTTGATGTGAATCTTTGTCCACTAAGCCATTTCTTCAGGTTTGGGAATAAAAAGCGACCGCTGGGAACCAAATCTAAATTTCAAGAAAAGCACGAGTTCTTTTTGAGTAAATATGTATTTGTATATGTTGTTGATCAATAATTTCTAGTCAACATACCATACCGAATATGCATTTCTTCTTAGGAAATGAGTGGGAGCTGAATTAGGTTAATGCAATTCAGAAGAAGCAAACCTAAAATGTAGGTAGGTTATAGATTTGTTTATCGGAGCGGCGGGCACCTCTCCACTGCGACAGTTTGATCTATTGAGTCTACATCCTCCCCCGGGAGACAGGGATGAGGTAAAGGAGCCGTAGGACATCGCAGGTCCGCAGGTAGACATGCCCACAGAGACGCGTAGAAGTCCCTAATATTTCCAGTTTGAGTACCCACTCACCAGTAGTGGCGAAGAAATTATCAAGAGATCCACGTTATAATAAATGCTACATTTCCGACGCGAGTCTGCAGCGATTTTTCAGGGTCTGTTGAAGATTCCTGGGAAATAAAAGCCAATTAAGTGCATCATCCTTTCCTTCATGTCAGTTACCATATTGCAGTGAATGGGTGTAATTATCGAATATGTCATATAGTAAAATATGAGTTCGTAATAAAACGTTTCATTACCACGCTCGTGTAAAAGACTTTTACAAGTGCAGAAATATTTTAGGGTAGAAATGAAGCCAAGTTTCAGAGCAAGCAACGAAATTCCACCACTTCAGCTAATATGGTTTATTACTCACTAAAGTTTTTGTGCCATTTTTCCTTTCGAGCAACTCATGTGGATTGGAAAAACGGCTGTTTTTGTTTTGTTTCTCTGGCGGCAGAACGTCTTCGAGCATATTTACAGATAAATGACCAACAATTTTTGCAACAGATAGAGCAAAAAAGCGCAGAGCAAGAAGCGCAAATAAAGTAGGCCAGTTGCTATTACGCTGTCCCTCTCTCCTCTCGCAGCTAATGAAAGCAACAATAAAAACCTCACCTAATTGATACTTGCATCCAGCATTGGAGACAATGAGGTGAAGTTCTACAGAATGCACTTAAGATATAGTATTTATTGTTCTTATTTGGGTTCAGTGAAATTCCTGAGCCAGAGATAATGGTCTACCGCCATAGTTGTTATATTGTGCTATCTAGCTCCGACATGTGCGATAATTGCAACATATTTGAGGCTGTAACGACAGAGCTTTTAAGTCCCACTAGAATACAAAGACTTAATGACGTGAGCTCTTTTTTCTCTTCTCGATGATATTCTATTGTGTGAGCGGGAGTGTGAACTGTCCCATTGTGTGAAGGAAACCCTGAGATTGCGTTGGCGGCCGATGGAAACTTGCATCGGCACATTCATCGTTCGAATTTCCTATCTCTTCTGTATGGACGTACCAGCAACATATCTTATCTAGGCATATATTGCTAATGAAACAAAATTTGTATACAGGGTAGACCATTTAAGTTGAGGCTGTACAATATCTCCAAAACTAAGTGTTGTAGAAATAAATGTCTTGAATAAAAGTTATTTGATATTATAGGGGAAAGTAAATGTAATTAGTCATGTTTTGTTTGAAGGGCGTTATGATGGTCCTTTTAGGGTCAATTTAATTTTTACTTTCTCTAATACTTCGATACCGAGATTTCACCGGAAATATATGTTTTGAGACCCCCTGAATACAAAAAAAAAACACATTTTTGGAAACATGTCCGTGTGTGTGTGTGTGTCTATGTGTGTGTCTGTGAACAGCATAACTCAAAAACGAACAGTCGGATAAACACCAAACTTGGTATTTAGGTTCAGTATCTTCCAGAGATGCGACACGAAGGTTTTCAAGAAAATCCCCCCACCCCTGATTACCCTTTACATGGAACATTTTTCGAAAATTTTTATTTTCTCAAAAATGGCTCTAACGATTTTGATTAAAATATTATATGTTTAAAATATTTTCATGACAAATGAAACGTATATCTCAAATTTTCTGGGAATGTCTCCAAAAGTATTCATAATTGTGAACGACTTTTGCATAACTGGTAAACCATAAGAGATAGACAAAATTTTACTACTCAAAAAATGTAGATCGCGTTAAAATACACAATTTATGTCATATACATTTTTTTTATTGTTGAGTGAACCATTTTCGAGATATTGCTTGTTATTCCCTTAAATTTTCCAATACTTGTACTTTTTATCAAATTCATTATTCATTTTTTTCATGTCCTGGATATGCAAAGAGAATTGAATGCGCCACGTAGCAACTAGCTCTTAAAAGATTTGACTATCGCTTAAAGTCTACCATATTCCCCTTGTACCTACAAGAAAATTAACAATAAGATTAACATCTCGATTAACATGAAGCATGTGGAGAATAAGCGTTTGTAAAAATAGTTTGTACAAGAGTAGAGAAAGTCATGTGAGTGTAACACATCATATTTTTTTAATGGATACCTACATTTTTTATGACGCTAAAATTACCATCATAACATCCTCTAAACAAAACACGACTGTCAGTTACTTCCCCCATAATATCAAACAACTTTTATTAAAGAAATTTTTTCCACACCTTAGTTTTGGAGATATTGTACAGTCTCAAATTAAATGGTTCACTCTGTATACGTATTTATGCAGGATAATCTCAAAATCACTCAACCAATTTTGATAATTCTTTCATTGAAAAGCTCTATTCTTTCTGACGGGCATGGGATACAAAATACCTTCTAATTTCAATTAATAAGTTATTAATTTATTTGGATTTGCAATGCCTTCGTTAAGAACAGGGGGTACGCATGAATGCCTCTGGGGCTGACTCCCCCACAAATATCCAAAATCGTAATATCGAAGCACTGCTGTTTCAAGTTTGTTTTCTATAACTCTTGGATACTTACAGGTCTAGTCTACCAATTGTGCCTGTTAGATTGGATTAGATATTTGACAGGGAGATGAACAGGAGGGACATACGCCTCTGCCCGCACTGAAACGTTAGGGTTATTGTGCGGTTTTCTGCCTGTTTTTCCAATCACCACCTCCCTAAATTCTAGTAGTCTCAGGAGTCCATTGATTAGCTTTTTATTACATGCTATCTCATGTGGATCAACAGTTCCACATTGATTGCATCCATTCACCTCCTGTGTCTCACACTGGAATAGCAAGTACGAGGCCGTTTCCTTCTCTACACCACATATCCTACATCTTGCGGCTTCTGAAAGCCCCATTGTTGCAGGTGATTTTAAAATCCCCACGACCAGTCATCAAACCCACCATGAGCCCCATCTGCTTCCTACTGGTGGCTGCATCATTAACTTTCCATGTCCTTGCTCCTGGATATGTTTCCAGCATTCTATATGCTGTCTTTGAATCCAGTCTAATAGGTTTGTCCTTATCATTAATTTGCTAATACCCAAGACCAGTTCTGGTCCTATAAATGGGGTCTGCGCTCCTATTTTAGCCAGTCTGTCTGCATTTTCATTTCCAATTACCCCAGTGTGCCTAGCGACCCATGCTAGAGGAAGTCTATTACATTTCCTTAGCCTTTCTAGGGCTACTCGACATTCCTTAACCATCTTTGATCTCGTGAAGGGTGCTGCTAGTGTCCGCAGTGCCGCCTGGCTGTCTGAATATAGACAGATACTACAATTCCTGTAGTACTTCTCCTCACTCTCCTCCACGCAAACACTGATGGCGTATAATTCTGCCTGCGATTCCGTGGTCAAAGATCCCAAGGATACCTTGTGCCTGTTAGCAAACCAATAGACAAACATACAGAGCGGTCGCTGTATAGTGGGGCCACAGACCATGTGTATGTATGCTCCGCCTGCACTGTAGTAACCTCGATATTTTTCCACTGCGCACTAGTGATGAATGAACCGCTCAAGGTCACGTTTATTAGCTGTCTTATACTCATACCGCGTCAGCTGCTACCTTCTATTCGTACTGTAAGCACTAGAGTTTGCATCTCAGAGGTGAAAGTTTATTCAAGACATCTATGTTGTGTGAGATTTGCTTAAGAGTATTAATATGTTATTAGTCCACTGCAATGCCTGCCGACAAATTCACGTTAGAACAAAGCTTTTTACGTACGATACATACGTAAATCCAAATCATGTAGACAGGTGTGTAGGTAATTTCAAGTAAAACTTCCTGGTATTTCATTTCCAGGCAGAGAAATTGTTAACGTCTGGTCAATAAGTTTACGTCAACGGGATTGCTAAACCTTAAACCTTAGAAGCGAAAACGGAATGTTCTAACGGAAAAAAAAATTGACAAATTTGGTGTAGATAAAACTTATAGGAACAATTCCCACATCATAGACAACTTGGACATATAAGAACAGAAATTACGAAAAAGCAAGAAGAATTATGGTGTGAATGAAAATTTCATCCTACGATGCTAGGAATACCTCAATGAAGATGTACATCATATTCAACATCACTTATAACGAGGTGAATACTCATTATAATACATATTACTATCACTCGTGAGCAAGTAATGCAGGAGATTTAGAACGGAAAACCCCTAGTGTATTAGACAGTGCGCGGAGCTCGCATACGCACGATCTGCGGCCCCGCAATATAGCGAACGCTCTGTATCATTCCATACGTTGGCTGGCAGCATTGACTGAACGGTTCGCTCTGTTCATTTTACTATCCACACGCGTTTAGTTACAGGTTGCTAGTACTTGGTGCACCTCCTGTAGTTGTAAAGTCAGTGGGTTTCCCTGTAGTCTAATGGTTAACACGACTGACTGTATGAGTTCCAGCTGAGTTTGGTCTCACTCCTGTTGGCCTTTTGGCCTATAAATACCAAAAAAGTTGTTTGTTCGTCATGCTGACCTGTCAAGTACTTTATTTAGCAATATACTCTGTTCAGTGATCTAATTGATATGCCCTTAAGTTGGATAAATCTCCAAAAGTGACCTCGGAATGAAGGTGTGACTGACACCGCGTGTTTCAGCTCTTCCTGCTTCAGAAACCTCTCCAAATGCACTCTCTGGTACACCCCTGGTTAAGAGTGCCATGGAGTAGAAAATAATTTCTGTATTCCATAGAGAACGCAGAGAATGTGTATAAAACAAAAGTCTGTTACATTTTATTTCAAAGAGTATCCAAGATGTAACTCTTAAGCAAACAGAAGACAGAGCTTAAAAAGTGACAATCGATCATGTTTAGAACAGCACGAATCGAATTTAAATTTATTTATTTAACTGCCATTTATAAATACTGCAGATGCGAGCGTGTATGAAACAGTGTAAGAACTTGTTATTCCATCCTATGTGGACACATGCCACTACTTGCGGGGTTTCTCGACAGGTGCCATTTGCCCGTCTCGATGAGCTTGCTCCATCTTGTCTTCACAACTGCAGAGCTACCAACATATGACTAACAAACACCACCATGACTAACAAACAGCGCAACCATTTAGCGAATAACGAATACTCCTTGCACCTCTTAGAGGGAGCCCTAACAGTACACTCCTTGCATCTCTTAGAGGGAGCCCTAACCGTACACTCCTTGCACATCTTAGGAGCGTCCAAACCCAATATTCCTTGCATCCCTTAGAGGGAGCCCTAACAGTACACTCCTTGCATCTCTTAGAGGGAGCCCTAACAGTACACTCCTTGCATCTCTTAGAGGGAGCCCTAACAGTACACTCCTTGCATCTCTTAGAGGGAGCCCTAACAGTACTCCTTGCACCTCTTAGAGGGAGCCCTAACAGTACACTCCTTGCATCTCTTAGAGGGAGCCCTAACCGTACACTCCTTGCACCTCTTAGAGGGAGCCCTAACAGTACACTCCTTGCACCTCTTAGAGGGAGCCCTAACAGTACACTCCTTGCACCTCTTAGAGGGAGCCCTAACAGTACACTCCTTGCATCTCTTAGAGGGAGCCCTAACCGTACACTCCTTGCACATCTTAGGAGCGTCCAAACCCAATATTCCTTGCATCCCTTAGAGGAGCCCAAAAGCCAATATTCCTTGCACATCTTAGGAAGGCCCTAACACAGTACTCCTTGCAACTCTTAGGGAGAGCCCTAACACAGTACTCCTTGCAACTCTTAGGGAGAGCCCTAACACAGTAATCCTTGCAACTCTTAGGGAGAGCCCTAACACAGTAATCCTTGCAACTCCTAGGGAGAGCCCTAACATAATACTCCTTGCAACTCTTAGGGAGAGCCCTAACACAATACTCCTTGCAACTCTTAGGGCGAGCCCTAACACAATACTCCTTGCAACTCTTAGGGAGAGCCCTAACCCAATACTCCTTGCAACTCTTAGGGAGAACCCTAATCCAATACTCCTTGCAACTCTTAGGGAGAGCCCTAACCCAATACTCCTTGCAACTCTTAGGGAGAGCCCTAACACAGTACTCCTTGCAACTCTTAGGGAGAGCCGTAACACAATACTGCTTGCAACTCTTAGGGAGAGCCCTAACACAATACTCCTTGCAACTCTTAGGGAGAGCCCTAACACAGTACTCCTTGCAACTCTTAGGGAGAGCCCTAACACAATACTGCTTGCAACTCTTAGGGAGAGCCCTAACACAATACTCCTTGCAACTCTTAGGGAGAGCCCTAACACAGTACCGCTTGCAACTCTTAGGGAGAGCCCTAACCCAATACTCCTTGCAACTCTTAGGGAGAGCCCTAACACAGTACTCCTTGCAACTCTTAGGGAGAGCCCTAACACAATACTGCTTGCAACTCTTAGGGAGAGCCCTAACCCAATACTCCTTGCAACTCTTAGGGAGAGCCCTAACACAGTACTCCTTGCAACTCTTAGGGAGAGCCCTAACACAATACTCCTTGCAACTCTTAGGGAGAGCCCTAACACAATACTCCTTGCAACTCTTAGGGAGAGCCCTAACACAATACTCCTTGCAGCTCTTAGGGAGAGCCCTAACACAGTACTCCATGCAACTCTTAGGGAGAGCCCTAACACAATACTCCTTGCAACTCTTAGGGAGAGCCCTAACACAGTACTCCTTGCAACTCTTAGGGAGAGCCCTAACCCAATACTCCTTGCAACTCTTAGGGAGAGCCCTAACACAGTACTCCTTGCAACTCTTAGGGAGAGCCCTAACACAATACTCCTTGCAACTCTTAGGGAGAGCCCTAACACAATACTCCTTGCAACTCTTAGGGAGAGCCCTAACACAATACTCCTTGCAGCTCTTAGGGAGAGCCCTAACACAGTACTCCTTGCAACTCTTAGGGAGAGCTCTAACACAATACTCCTTGCAACTCTTAGGGAGAGCCCTAACACAATACTCCTTGCAACTCTTAGGGAGAGCCCTAACACAATACTCCTTGCAACTCTTAGGGAGAGCCCTAACACAATACTGCTTGCAACTCTTAGGGAGAGCCCTAACCCAATACTCCTTGCAACTCTTAGGGAGAACCCTAACACAGTACTCCTTGCAACTCTTAGGGAGAGCCCTAACCCAATACTCCTTGCAACTCTTAGGGAGAGCCCTAACACAATACTCCTTGCAACTCTTAGGGAGAGCCCTAACACAATACTGCTTGCAACTCTTAGGGAGAGCCCTAACCCAATACTCCTTGCAACTCTTAGGGAGAGCCCTAACACAGTACTCCTTGAAACTCTTAGGGAGAGCCCTAACACAATACTGCTTGCAACTCTTAGGGAGAGCCCTAACACAATACTCCTTGCAACTCTTAGGGAGAGCCCTAACACAGTACTCCTTGCAACTCTTAGGGAGAGCCCTAACACAATACTGCTTGCAACTCTTAGGGAGAGCCCTAACACAATACTCCTTGCAACTCTTAGGGAGAGCCCTAACACAATACTGCTTGCAACTCTTAGGGAGAGCCCTAACACAATACTCCTTGCAACTCTTAGGGAGAGCCCTAACACAGTACTCCTTGCAACTCTTAGGGAGAGCCCTAACACAGTACTCCTTGCAACTCTTAGGGAGAGCCCTAACACAGTACTCCTTGCAACACTTAGGGAGAGCCCTAACACAGTACTCCTTGCAACTCTTAGGGAGAGCCCTAACCCAATACTCCTTGCAACTCTTAGGGAGAGCCCTAACCCAATACTCCTTGCAACTCTTAGGGAGAGCCCTAACACAATACTCCTTGCAACTCTTAGGGAGAGCCCTAACCCAATACTCCTTGCAACTCTTAGGGAGAGCCCTAACCCAATACTCCTTGCAACTCTTAGGGAGAGCCCGCACACAGTACTCCTTGCAACTCTTAGGGAGAGCCCTAATACAATACTCCTTGCAACTCTTAGGGAGAGCCCTAATCCAATACTCCTTGCAACTCTTAGGGAGAGCCCTAACCCAATACTCCTTGCAACTCTTAGGGAGAGCCCTAACCCAATACTCCTTGCAACTCTTAGGGAGGGCCCTAATCCAATACTCCTTGCAACTCTTAGGGAGAGCCCTAACCCAATACTCCTTGCAACTCTTAGGGAGAGCCCTAACACAATACTCCTTGCAACTCTTAGGGGGAGCCCTAACACAATACTCCTTGCAACTCTTAGGGAGAGCCCTAACACAATACTCCTTGCAACTCTTAGGGAGAGCCCTAATCCAATACTCCTTGCAACTCTTAGGGAGAGCCCTAACACAATACTCCTTGCAACTCTTAGGGAGAGCCCTAATCCAATACTCCTTGCAACTCTTAGGGAGAGCCCTAACCCAATACTCCTTGCAACTCTTAGGGAGAGCCCTAATCCAATACTCCTTGCAACTCTTAGGGAGAGCCCTAATCCAATACTCCTTGCAACTCTTAGGGAGAGCCCTAATCCAATACTCCTTGCAACCCTTAGGGAGAGCCCTAACCCAACACTCCTTGCAACTCTTAGGGAGAGCCCTAATCCAACACTCCTTGCAACTCTTAGGGAGAGCCCTAATTCAATACTCCTTGCAACTCTTAGGGAGAGCCCCAACCCAATACTCCTTGCAGCTCTTAGGGAGAGCCCTAATCCAATACTCCTTGCAGCTCTTAGGGAGAGCCCTAACACAGTACTCCTTGCAACTCTTAGGGAGAGCCCTAACACAGTACTCCTTGCAGCTCTTAGGGAGAGCCCTAACACAGTACTCCTTGCAACTCTTAGGGAGAGCCCTAAAACAATACTCCTTGCAGCTCTTAGGGAGAGCCCTAACACAGTACTCCTTGCAACTCTTAGGGAGAGCCCTAACACAGTACTCCTTGCAGCTCTTAGGGAGAGCCCTAATCCAATACTCCTTGCAGCTCTTAGGGAGAGCCCTAACACAGTACTCCTTGCAACTCTTAGGGAGAGCCCTAACACAGTACTCCTTGCAGCTCTTAGGGAGAGCCCTAACACAGTACTCCTTGCAACTCTTAGGGAGAGCCCTAAAACAATACTCCCTGCAACTCTTAGGGAGAGCCCTAACACAATTCTCCCTGCAACTCTTAGGGAGAGCCCTAATCCAATACTCCTTGCAACTCTTAGGGAGAGCCCTAACCCAATACTCCTTGCAACTCTTAGGGAGAGCCCTAATCCAATACTACTTGCAACTCTTAGGGAGAGCCCTAACCCAATACTCCTTGCAACTCTTTGGAAAACCCTAATCCAATACTCCTTGCAGCTCTTAGGGAGAGCCCTCACACAGTACTCCTTGCAGCTCTTAGGGAGAGCCCTAACACAGTACTCCTTGCAACTCTTAGGGAGAGCCCTAACACAATACTCCTTGCAACTCTTAGGGAGAGCCCTAACACAATTCTCCTTGCAACTCTTAGGGAGAGCCCTAATCCAATACTCCTTGCAACTCTTAGGGAGAGCCCTAACCCAATACTCCTTGCAAGTCTTAGGGAGAGCCCTAACACAATACTCCTTGCAACTCTTAGGGAGAGCCCTAACACAATACTCCTTGCAGCTCTTAGGGAGAGCCCTAACACAGTACTCCTTGCAACTCTTAGGGAGAGCCCTAACACAATACTCCTTGCAACTCTTAGGGAGAGCCCTAACACAGTACTCCTTGCAACTCCTAGGGAGAGCCCTAACACAATACTCCTTGCAAGTCTTAGGGAGAGCCCTAACACAATACTCCTTGCAAGTCTTAGGGAGAGCCCTAACCCAATACTCCTTGCAACTCTTAGGGAGAGCCCTAACACAATACTCCTTGCAACTCTTAGGGAGAACCCTAATCCAATACTCCTTGCAACTCTTAGGGAGAGCCCTAACACAATACTCCTTGCAACTCTTAGGGAGAGCCCTAACCCAATACTCCTTGCAACTCTTAGGGAGAGCCCTAACACAGTACTCCTTGCAACTCCTAGGGAGAGCCCTAACACAATACTCCTTGGAAGTCTTAGGGAGAGCCCTAACACAATACTCCTTGCAAGTCTTAGGGAGAGCCCTAACCCAATACTCCTTGCAACTCTTAGGGAGAGCCCTAACACAATACTCCTTGCAACTCTTAGGGAGAACCCTAATCCAATACTCCTTGCAACTCTTAGGGGAGCCCTAACACAATACTCCTTGCAACTCTTAGGGAGAGCCCTAACACAATACTCCTTGCAACTCTTAGGGAGAACCCTAATCCAATACTCCTTGCAAGTCTTAGGGAGAGCCCTAACCCAATACTCCTTGCAACTCTTAGGGAGAGCCCTAACACAATACTCCTTGCAACTCTTAGGGAGAGCCCTAACACAATACTCCTTGCAACTCTTAGGGAGAGCCCTAACCCAATACTCCTTGCAACTCTTAGGGAGAGCCCTAACACAGTACTCCTTGCAACTCCTAGGGAGAGCCCTAACCCAATACTCCTTGCAACTCTTAGGGAGAGCCCTAACACAATACTCCTTGCAGCTCTTAGGGAGAGCCCTAACACAGTACTCCTTGCAACTCTTAGGGAGAGCCCTAACACAGTACTGCTTGCAACTCCTAGGGAGAGCCCTAACCCAATACTCCTTGCAACTGTTAGGGAGAGCCCTAACACAGTACTCCTTGCAACTCTTAGGAGAGCCCTAACACAGTACTCCTTGCAACTCTTAGGGAGAGCCCTAACACAGTACTCCTTGCAACTCTTAGGGAGAGCCCTAACACAGTACTGCTTGCAACTCCTAGGGAGAGCCCTAACCCAATACTCCTTGCAACTCTTAGGGAGAGCCCTAACACAATACTCCTTGCAGCTCTTAGGGAGAGCCCTAACACAGTACTCCTTGCAACTCTTAGGGAGAGCCCTAACACAGTACTGCTTGCAACTCTTAGGGAGAGCCCTAACACAATACTCCTTGCAGCTCTTAGGGAGAGCCCTAACACAGTACTCCTTGCAGCTCTTAGGGAGAGCCCTAACACAGTTCTCCTTGCAACTCTTAGGGAGAGCCCTAACACAATACTCCTTGCAGCTCTTAGGGAGAGCCCTAACACAGTACTCCTTGCAACTCTTAGGGAGAGCCCTAACCCAATACTCCTTGCAACTCTTAGGGAGAGCCCTAACACAGTACTGCTTGCAACTCCTAGGGAGAGCCCTAACACAGTACTCCTTGCAACTCTTAGGGAGAGCCCTAACCCAATACTCCTTGCAACTCTTAGGGAGAGCCCTAACACAATACTCCTTGCAACTCTTAGGGAGAGCCCTAACACAGTACTGCTTGCAACTCCTAGGGAGAGCCCTAACACAGTACTCCTTGCAACTCTTAGGGAGAGCCCTAACACAGTACTGCTTGCAACTCTTAGGGAGAGCCCTAACACAATACTGCTTGCAACTCTTAGGGAGAGCCCTAACACAATACTCCTTGCAACTCTTAGGGAGAGCCCTAACACAATACTGCTTGCAACTCTTAGGGAGAGCCCTAACACAATACTCCTTGCAACTCTTAGGGAGAGCCCTAATCGAATACTCCTTGCAACTCTTAGGGAGAGCCCTAACACAATACTCTTTGCAACTCTTAGGGAGAGCCCTAACACAGTACTCCTTGCAACTCTTAGGGAGAGCCCTAACACAATACTCCTTGCAACTCTTAGGGAGAGCCCTAACCCAATACTCCTTGCAACTCTTAGGGAGAGCCCTAACACAATATTCCTTTCAGCTCTTAGGGAGAGCCCTAACCCAATACTCCTTGCAACTCTTAGGGAGAGCCCTAACACAGTACTCCTTGCAAAGGGAGAGCCCTAACACAGTGCTCCTTGTAAAGGGAAAGCCCTAACACAGTGCCCCTTTAACTCTTAGGGAAAGCCCTAACTCAATACTACTTGCATCTCTTAGGCGGGCCCTAACCCAACATTTCTTGCACGTCTTTGGGAGGCTATAACACAGTACTCCTCGTAAATCTTAGGGGGAGCTCTAAAACCAATACTTCTTGTACTTCTTAGGAAGGTTCTAACACAGTACTCCTTGTAAATATTAGGGGGAGCCCTAACCCAATACTCCTTGCAACTCTTAAGGAGAGCCCTAATCCAATACTCCTTGCAACTCTTAGGAAGAGCCCTAACCCAATACTCCTTGCAACTCTTAGGGAGAGCCCTAATCCAATACTTGCAACTCTTAGGGAGAGCCCTAACACAATACTCCGTGCAACTCTTAGGGAGAGCCCTAACACAATACTCCTTACAGCTCTTAGGGAGACCCCTAACACAATACTCCGTGCAACTCTTAGGGAGAGCCCTAACACAATACTCCGTGCAACTCTTAGGGAGACCCCTAACACAGTACTCCTTGCAACTCCTAGGGAGAGCCCTAATCCAATACTCCTTGCAACTCTTAGGGAGAGCCCTAACCCAATACTCCTTGCAACTCTTAGGGAGAGCCCTAACCCATTACTCCTTGCAACTCTTAGGGAGAGCCCTAACACAATATTCCTTGCAGCTCTTAGGGAGAGCCCTAACCCAATACTCCTTGCAACTCTTAGGGAGAGCCCTAACACAATACTCCTTGCAACTCTTAGGGAGAGCCCTAATCCAATACTCCTTGCAACTCTTAGGGAGAGCCCTAACCCAATACTCCTTGCAAGTCTTAGGGAGAGCCCTAACACAATACTCCTTGCAACTCTTAGGGAGAGCCCTAACACAATACTCCTTGCAGCTCTTAGGGAGAGCCCTAACACAGTACTCCTTGCAACTCTTAGGGAGAGCCCTAACACAATACTCCTTGCAACTCTTAGGGAGAGCCCTAACACAGTACTCCTTGCAACTCCTAGGGAGAGCCCTAACACAATACTCCTTGCAAGTCTTAGGGAGAGCCCTAACACAATACTCCTTGCAAGTCTTAGGGAGAGCCCTAACCCAATACTCCTTGCAACTCTTAGGGAGAGCCCTAACACAATACTCCTTGCAACTCTTAGGGAGAACCCTAATCCAATACTCCTTGCAACTCTTAGGGAGAGCCCTAACACAATACTCCTTGCAACTCTTAGGGAGAGCCCTAACCCAATACTACTTGCAACTCTTAGGGAGAGCCCTAACACAGTACTCCTTGCAACTCCTAGGGAGAGCCCTAACACAATACTCCTTGGAAGTCTTAGGGAGAGCCCTAACACAATACTCCTTGCAAGTCTTAGGGAGAGCCCTAACCCAATACTCCTTGCAACTTTTAGGGAGAGCCCTAACACAATACTCCTTGCAACTCTTAGGGAGAACCCTAATCCAATACTCCTTGCAACTCTTAGGGGAGCCCTAACACAATACTCCTTGCAACTCTTAGGGAGAGCCCTAACACAATACTCCTTGCAACTCTTAGGGAGAACCCTAATCCAATACTCCTTGCAAGTCTTAGGGAGAGCCCTAACCCAATACTCCTTGCAACTCTTAGGGAGAGCCCTAACACAATACTCCTTGCAACTCTTAGGGAGAGCCCTAACACAATACTCCTTGCAACTCTTAGGGAGAGCCCTAACCCAATACTCCTTGCAACTCTTAGGGAGAGCCCTAACACAGTACTCCTTGCAACTCCTAGGGAGAGCCCTAACCCAATACTCCTTGCAACTCTTAGGGAGAGCCCTAACACAATACTCCTTGCAGCTCTTAGGGAGAGCCCTAACACAGTACTCCTTGCAACTCTTAGGGAGAGCCCTAACACAGTACTGCTTGCAACTCCTAGGGAGAGCCCTAACCCAATACTCCTTGCAACTGTTAGGGAGAGCCCTAACACAGTACTCCTTGCAACTCTTAGGAGAGCCCTAACACAGTACTCCTTGCAACTCTTAGGGAGAGCCCTAACACAGTACTCCTTGCAACTCTTAGGGAGAGCCCTAACACAGTACTGCTTGCAACTCCTAGGGAGAGCCCTAACCCAATACTCCTTGCAACTCTTAGGGAGAGCCCTAACACAATACTCCTTGCAGCTCTTAGGGAGAGCCCTAACACAGTACTCCTTGCAACTCTTAGGGAGAGCCCTAACACAGTACTGCTTGCAACTCTTAGGGAGAGCCCTAACACAATACTCCTTGCAGCTCTTAGGGAGAGCCCTAACACAGTACTCCTTGCAGCTCTTAGGGAGAGCCCTAACACAGTTCTCCTTGCAACTCTTAGGGAGAGCCCTAACACAATACTCCTTGCAGCTCTTAGGGAGAGCCCTAACACAGTACTCCTTGCAACTCTTAGGGAGAGCCCTAACCCAATACTCCTTGCAACTCTTAGGGAGAGCCCTAACACAGTACTGCTTGCAACTCCTAGGGAGAGCCCTAACACAGTACTCCTTGCAACTCTTAGGGAGAGCCCTAACCCAATACTCCTTGCAACTCTTAGGGAGAGCCCTAACACAATACTCCTTGCAACTCTTAGGGAGAGCCCTAACACAGTACTGCTTGCAACTCCTAGGGAGAGCCCTAACACAGTACTCCTTGCAACTCTTAGGGAGAGCCCTAACACAGTACTGCTTGCAACTCTTAGGGAGAGCCCTAACACAATACTGCTTGCAACTCTTAGGGAGAGCCCTAACACAATACTCCTTGCAACTCTTAGGGAGAGCCCTAACACAATACTGCTTGCAACTCTTAGGGAGAGCCCTAACACAATACTCCTTGCAACTCTTAGGGAGAGCCCTAATCGAATACTCCTTGCAACTCTTAGGGAGAGCCCTAACTCAATACTCTTTGCAACTCTTAGGGAGAGCCCTAACACAGTACTCCTTGCAACTCTTAGGGAGAGCCCTAACACAATACTCCTTGCAACTCTTAGGGAGAGCCCTAACCCAATACTCCTTGCAACTCTTAGGGAGAGCCCTAACACAATATTCCTTTCAGCTCTTAGGGAGAGCCCTAACCCAATACTCCTTGCAACTCTTAGGGAGAGCCCTAACACAGTACTCCTTGCAAAGGGAGAGCCCTAACACAGTGCTCCTTGTAAAGGGAAAGCCCTAACACAGTGCCCCTTTAACTCTTAGGGAAAGCCCTAACTCAATACTACTTGCATCTCTTAGGCGGGCCCTAACCCAACATTTCTTGCACGTCTTTGGGAGGCTCTAACACAGTACTCCTCGTAAATCTTAGGGGGAGCTCTAAAACCAATACTTCTTGTACTTCTTAGGAAGGTTCTAACACAGTACTCCTTGTAAATATTAGGGGGAGCCCTAACCCAATACTCCTTGCAACTCTTAAGGAGAGCCCTAATCCAATACTCCTTGCAACTCTTAGGAAGAGCCCTAACCCAATACTCCTTGCAACTCTTAGGGAGAGCCCTAATCCAATACTCCTTGCAACTCTTAGGGAGAGCCCTAACACAATACTCCGTGCAACTCTTAGGGAGAGCCCTAACACAATACTCCTTACAGCTCTTAGGGAGACCCCTAACACAATACTCCGTGCAACTCTTAGGGAGAGCCCTAACACAATACTCCGTGCAACTCTTAGGGAGACCCCTAACACAGTACTCCTTGCAACTCCTAGGGAGAGCCCTAATCCAATACTCCTTGCAACTCTTAGGGAGAGCCCTAACCCAATACTCCTTGCAACTCTTAGGGAGAGCCCTAACCCAATACTCCTTGCAACTCTTAGGGAGAGCCCTAACACAATATTCCTTGCAGCTCTTAAGGAGAGCCCTAACCCAATACTCCTTGCAACTCTTAGGGAGAGCCCTAACACAATACTCCTTGCAACTCTTAGGGAGAGCCGTAACACAATATTCCTTGCAGCTCTTAGGGAGAGCCCTAACCCAATACTCCTTGCAACTCTTAGGGAGAGCCCTAACACAGTACTCCTTGCAAAGGAAGAGCCCTAACACAGTGCTCCTTGTAAAGGGAAAGCCCTAACACAGTGCCCCTTTAACTCTTAGGGAAGGCCCTAACTCAATACTACTTGCATCTCTTAGGCGGGCCCTAACCCAACATTTCTTGCACGTCTTAGGGAGGCTCTAACACAGTACTCCTCGTAAATCTTAGGGGGAGCTCTAAAACCAATACTTCTTGTACTTCTTAGGAAGGTTCTAACACAGTACTCCTCGTAAATATTAGGGGGAGCCCTAACCCAATACTTCTTGCACTTCTTAGGAAGACTCTAACACAGTACTCCTCGTGAATCTTAGGGGGAGTCCTAACTCAATACTTCTTGCACTTCTTAGGAAGGCCCTAATACAGTACTCCTTGCAAATATTAGGGGGAGCCCAACCCAATACTTCTTGCACGTCTTAGGAAGTCCCTAGCACAGTACTTGTTGCAACTCTTAGGGAGAGCCCTAACCCACTACTCCTTGCACGTCTTAGGAAGGCCCTAATACAATATTCCTTGCACCTCTTAGGGGAAGCCCTAACCCAATTCTCCTTGTACGTCTTAGAAAGGCCCTAACCCAATACTTCTTGCAACTCTTAGGGGGAGCCCTAACCCAATACTTCTTGCACGGCTCAGGAAGGCCCTAACACAATACTCCTTACAACTCTTAGGGGAAGCCCTAACCCAATACTCCTTGCACGTCTTACGAAGACCCTAACCCTATACTCCTTGTAACACTTAAGGGGGAGTGGGCTAACTTCTTGCACCTCTTAGGGACATAACCCAATACCGCTTGCACGTGTCAGGGGGGCCCTAACCTAATACCGTTGTTCCTCGTAGAGGAGCCTAACCGAATGTTCCTTGCACCTCTTAGGGGACTCTAATCTAGTACTCCTTGTAACTCTTAGGGGACCTAACTCAATACTCCTTGTACCTTAGGGGGATCCAACCCAATAGCTTTTGTACCTCTTAGAAGGAGGCCTTATCCCAATGCTCCTTGTACCTTTAGAGGGTCTTAAGCGAATATTCCTGCCAGCTCTGATATGATTAATATTTATTTCCACTAACATTTGCGGAAGAACTACAACAGCAATGTGTTAAAACATTGCCAATCTAGTTGATTTGCCTAACTACGATAGGTTTGCAATTCCCTATGCGCATGCGCACTATCGGCACTATTGCGAAGTTATGTCAGAGGTTTACTATAATAGAAAGTAACCTTAAAAGGATGGGTGGGTGGATAGGTGGGTCAGAGGCTCAAAGTGTCAACGTCTATTACAAAACACAATTCTAAGGTAATCTTACTAATCTTTTAGCGTTTTCTAACACTATTTAACGCGTGTTTACACCCAGAAGCTTTACCAAACTTGTGAATAACCTTTATTTTCATTCTGTAGACGTATGCACTGAGGTTTCTGGATGCCAAAGCCTTTTAATAACACTGATGTAAGAAAGCTTTGCTTTATTTCCTTTACTGGCGTTGTAATCAAGTTGTTAGCTCGGTATGATTAAATAATTGTATAAAGAGAGAAAATTACTAACATCAGAAATCAGTGAACCGATGTTTCATTTTTACTTTCTCTACTACGTATAGTAAGTAGGGGAAGTATTGTATTCCACCCAAAAGTTCGATACCGAGATTTCACCGGAAATACATGTTTTGAGACCCCCTGAATCAAAAAAAGCATTTTTGGAAACATGTCCGTGTGTGTGCCTGTGTGTCTGTTTGTCTGTGTGTGTGTGTGTCTGTGTGTGTGTGTGTGTGTGTGTGTGTGTGACTGTGAACAGCATAACTCAGAAACGAACAGTCGGATAAACACCAAACTAGATATTTAGGTTCAGTATGTTCTAGAGATGCGACACGAAGGTTTTCAAGAAAATCCCCTCACCCCAGATTACCCTTTACATGGAAAAATTTTCGAAAATTTTAATTTTCTCAAAAATAGGTCTAACGATTTTGATTAAAATATCATATGTTTAAGATATTTTCATGACAAATGAAATGTATATCTCGAATTTTCTGAGAATGTCTCCAAAAGTATTCTTAATTCTGAACGACTTTTGCATAACTGGTAAACCATAAGAGATAGATAAAATTGTACTGCACAAGAAATGTAGATCGCGTTAAAATACACAATTTATGTCATATACATTTGTTTTGTTGAGTGAACCATTTTCGAGATATTGCTTGTTGTTCCCTTAAATTTTCCAATACTTAACTTTTTCTCAAATTCGATATTCACTTTTTATGTCCTGGACATGCAAAGAGAATGGAATGCGTCACATAGCAACCAGCGCTTAAAAGATTTGACTATCGCTTATAACCTACCATATTCCCCTTGCATCTACAAGAAAATTAGCAATAAGTTTTACATCTCGATATCTCGATTAACATGAAGCATATGGAGAATAAGCGTTTCTAAAAATAGTTTGTACAAGAGTAGAGAAAGTCATGTGAGTGTAACACATCAGATTTTTTTCGATGGTCCCAGACTACTTAGGCCTCTGACGAGAAAACGTTTGCGGGGTGTTCTGCTCTCCGAGGAGTGAGAGGGAGAGTACCACGTGGCAGCTCACGAAGATGTCATAAATAGATCTACTATCTACATTAAAAACATCGCGAAACGTTAATACTCCAGCGTTTTTCACTAAGAGCAAGGTGTAAGTAAGTTTTTTCTAGTGATTATAAAGTTATTTACAATGTCCAGTAAGAAAGGAAGAACTCTACACAATCAAGCCCGAGAAATAATTGCTAACATTGTTAAAATCTGTGACGAGGAAGCAAACAAAAGCAACTGGTCATTCAGCATTGCTAGCACAAGAGCGTATGATTTCTAAGAGGCCTTAAGTCTTGCTGATATTTTGAAAGTAGAGCCGTAATCTTTCTCAATTAGCGCTAGAATTGTTGATGTCAACACATTCCTTACAGACACATTCTCGTGAGAGAAACACTGTGTGTTCCGCTGCCAAAAGGCTACACAGAATTTCCAGAACAAGGAATACTTCGGGCGGGGGATGTTTAAGGATGTCACGCGTTCCGCCGATGTTTCACGTCGTTTTGCCCGAATATCAGGTTATTATTTAGCTGTTATTAGTCGGGGCTATACGCAATTACAATTATAACGAATAGAAGGGAGAATTGACCGTAAAAATTCTCAAGTTCATTCGCCATTCGTGTTTATAAAGCAACCATGCAAAGTCGGGTAAGCCAGTTAGTATTATTTTATATGCATGTCTGTGTTATTACATGTTATCAGTGGCTGCTCACGCTAAGAGGCATAATACCTTTAACTATGTATGTTAAATTGTGCTGTCTGAAAAAATGAAGATCTGTTTATTTTTATATTCTCTTCTAAGATTTTCTTTTGCATATTGTAAAATGGCAAACAATTTGGCTTGAAATACCGTGGTTACTAGACCCAGTGAATTACTAAAGCTACATCTGGTGTTTAAACCAAATCACCCAGAACCCGTCCCTGAGTCTGTTTTTGAGCCGTCTGTGAAGCAGATCAAAGAACACTCAGGTAGTTTCTGATAGGATACTTGCCATAAGCCCTCTTCAATTGAATTTCTTATGGTGATATAAAGTTTTTCCGAGGTGGTTTGTTTCCACCTTGAAAATCGGATCTACTATCTCTTTCGTAACGGCTAAGATTCCCAATGCAGACCTTGGAATCTTAGTTCCATATTGTTCTAAACGCAAAAATCATATTTTTAATAAATATTAATATTTTGGAAAGCAAATGCACAAGTTTATTGCACAGGAATAGAATAACTACCATACCAAATTTCAGACCTATAGTTTAATTCCTAATTATAGAAGTGTACCTTTTATTATAATCAATTATTTGCAAAAAAATATAATAAATAATTTTTAATTATAAAGCCATTCAATCTAGAACAATAAAACGTATGCTAAAAATATAGCATGGCAGATGCAATTTAACCTAAAAGGTCATTAAAATTGGTTGATTCGGGAATAAAGTCCATTTGATACCAGAGTGTCCCCTTAACCTAACAAAATTAGCATGAAAACATTACAATGATTGTAATAAACAATCTATTGTGTACATATTTACATATATCTGTCATCTGATATGTAATTACGCATATCATTATTTAAAAGACGAAATTACAGTCTCATGCTCTCACTCGAATAAAAACGGGGACCCTTTGTTACTTTGGTTATATCCGAAATGTAAACAACAGAAGGTTGTTTCGAAAAGTTTGAAATAACCAAGAGTCCCACTCCCACCAGATGGGAACCAAGTTGTGACACACCGTGTATTTCGCATTTTGCATGCGCGATGAGAGAGTAAAGGCAACGTTGTGAAGTAGCGACCGCCACATTCCTGAGTGAGAGGAATTCCAAACGAGGGGGTTGCGGGGGGGGGCAGAGGAGATTCCAAATCTGGATGACTTGCCAAGAGTGGGAGCAAACAAGCCGACTGTCTTCTGATGGCCACTTAGACAGATTGGCATGGACAACAAGCATAGCCGCCCAAACTCAAGTCTTACAAATAGCTAAGGTCATACTTCACCCTCAAGTACAGTGCTAGACAGCTCACAGCAGTCGAATCTGGTTCACTCAGCATCAACGTCATGTAACCTGTAGCTGTCGTAAAGGGAGGTGCTAATTCCAAATAATAGAAATGAATTATAATATTAATTAGGGTTAGGACCTCGAAACCTCCATACTCGGTGGTATCGAACTATGTCTAATACTTTCAGATAAATCTTTGATACTTTTTCGATACTTTTAAGTTTTTAAATTTTGCATTATTGAACGTTTTTGCATTTAACTTTATGCTGGATAAGGAATGAAAGCAGTAGAGACTTCATGTTATTCCTCTTACGTGTCCCCAAAGAGTTGCTGGACTATAGTTCTTGACAGGCCTTGACTGCGTTTCATGTGGGTGACTCAAAGTAACATGCCATAGACTCCTTTGTCTACATGAAAACATGCAAAACATCGGGAGGTCGTGGGTTCGATTCCCGCGGCCGACCTTCCTGGCCTATGGTTTTTTCCGGGAGTTTCCCTGGGTCGCTAGGCGAATGCTGGGAAGGTTCATTACATACCCCGAATTTCCTGTCCCTTTAATTCGCCTACATTCTCATTTCGCCTCATCTTTCATCTGGTTGGTCTGTTTCAGGGTTGAAAGTGTCGGCGGGGGTCTCAACGTGTGTATGGCAGGAGAAAAGGATGTTCTATGTAACCCTTCGTCCGAGTCCTGGAGGGATGTGCAAGCCTGTAGGGGAGGGAGGGGAACCGGTTGCACCAGTTGCCATCCGGGAGTTTCAATCTGTAAAATGTAGGGACCCTGCCCTTTGCTCTGTCGTGCTTCCTGGTTCGGCCGTCTCCTTTCTCCCGGGGGCACCCCAGGGGCTCGGGTACAAAACATCGAGGTGCTCAGTCTCCCCCTACTTCTAGTATAGAGGGTGACGGCAAGATCGATACAAGGTAACAGGACTGCCTCCACCAAGCATTTGTTTAAAACGGTCAAAAATCTTATATACCGGGTCATATACAAAGGTTTGTCACAATATATACCATCATAAGAAGCATGAAACCACAAACATTTCCAATCTCATAAACATTCGGATACCATTATGTTATGAGTTGTTATTATTGCAGAGGGAAAGATAGGTAAATTATCTCAATATAGGTGCATAAAAACTTGCCCCATTTAGCTGTATCGTTTTAGCTGTTCACCTCACGCTTGCCTGGTCATTAAACAAACAAGCACGACTGTAAAATAATTCTCGTGAACGTAAGTAACTCACAAAACAGATCATTGGATAAACCTTGAGTACATTAACAATTTACATAAACTCTGAACAAACTAACAATTTCGCTAAGAGCTGGACAAACTACAGTTTAAATAAACTCCAAGTAAATTAATTTAAATTAAGCTTTGCAAAACAACAAGAGTTAAAACCAGTTAAACATTGTCTAAAACGAAAAAGGAACTCACAAATTAAAATTACTGAAGGACTAAGCCACAAAAATTACAAGTATAGAAAGTTAGCATCTATAAGTCCCGCAAAAACTACATTTTATAGCCAAAACATAAGCTCACACCTCCCATTAAGGAGGCCCGTTTCAATCACAGGGGCATGTGGGGTTTGTGATGGATGAAACGGCGTCTGTGCAGGTTTACTCCGGATTCTCCAGTTTATCCTGTCATTCATTCCGCCAACTGCTACATCAACATCTTTCCTTTCATTCATTTCGCCTTCATTTTATATCATCTTCTTCCTTACTCTCATTATGGGCCGATCGCCTGTTCCGGTTCTTCATTCTGTGGTTCAATGTTTGCTGCTCCTCTACAGACCTCTGCCAGGCGCGGTTATAAATCCTAGGGGGTGGAAGCCCTCCATCAGAGAAGGGTAAGCCGACTGAGTAAGTAATGTAAGCTTATCGAACAGTAACCCATTGGAATATTCCGGTCAGAAGGCCCTCTGCAAATTACAAATATGTCGGCATACTAAGCCATTCAGAGATGAATGTGTCCATTCGCATTGGCAGAAACGAAGTCCCCGAACCAGGTGAAAGGCAACCAAACCCAGCCCAAGCTCCAAAACCAACCCCCGCCATGTACGGGGAATAATGGAAATGCAGTCGGAAAACAATGCCACCCAACGGAGGCTAGTATTACAATTCGTTGTCCCAATAAGAAAACTAATGAAAACATGAAAATATAAGGAAGGCTTACACTTGTAAACAGATCCTTATCTTCTCAGATAGCCAGGCTGCACTTAAGGCTCTAAATAGTATAAGGTAACGTAGAACTGGTTTTAAACTGCCTAAACATGCTCACAGGCTTGCCAGAACAGAATGAAGTTCAACTCATCTGGGTGCCGGGTCACAGTGGCACAGAGGCAAACGAAAACGCTGATGAACTTCCAAGACAAGCAGCAGCTTCACAATTTATTGGGCCAGAGCCGGCTCTAGGAACATCTCAGTGTTTAGTAAGGGAGGCTATTAAGAACTGGTCCAATGAAGAACATCATAAAACCTGGCTTAAAACTCTCGGAAACAAACGTGGTAAATTATTTATTAGAAAACCATGTAAGAAAAGAGCTGAAAGCTTACTTAAGTGTAACAGACTTCAGTTGAGAACAAATATGGCATTTCTCACAGGACATGCTCCTTAAAAAGCATGTTAACACGATGGGAGTGTTTCAGGGTAACTTAGATTGCAGATTGTGCAAGAAAGAAACTGAAACAGACCAGCACATTATATGCTCCTGTGAGGTAAAGCCTCACAGAAGATATACTGCTTTTGGGAAAATGTTTTTAGAACTAGAAGAATATGAAACCATATCTATTATGAGACTATATTCTTTGGTAAACGGTGCAGGCATAATGAGTTGGCGTTAAACGTTAGAAGTAGCAAAATACGCCCAAGGCTGAAGTGCGTCCGGAGCAACGACAGTAAACTGTATCGTACAAGATAAGGTCATACAACCGTGAAAGAGGTGAAAGCAAATGATGGGGACAGGAAATTCGTGGTAGAAGAGGTACCACTGAAGCATTCGCCTACGACCTGGGAAAACCGTAAGATGAACCCACATGAACAATTTTGTTTATCTTTATAACAAAATAAACCTTCGAAAGAAAACGGCACATTTAAAATTTAAAACTTTCCACACTTCCTAGATCGTTTTTCAGAAAAACGTAGAAGTAACAAGAAAAGGGGAAAGTAATTTATACCTAAAATGGCTTAGAGAAAATGCTTTGTCGTTACTACTAGGGTGAACAGCCATGGAGAGCCAATAAAGACTTGGAAGCTAAAACTATGAAGCTCGCCGGAACAGAAGGTCTTATTTAAAATGCAGATATGCTTTATATGTCTGAAACATCTCTCGGGCAAGCAATGAAACAATGAAAATGTGACGTATTAAATAAGGATATTCGTCATCAACAGTGCGACTGCTAGGTATACATGTGTCGAGAGAAAATGTCTACACAAAGTTCTTGGACGCTACCATACTCTATACTACTCTTGTTAATAGCATTGAGGCAAAATTTGTTTAAGTGAATCCGGAAAATTGACTTCAGATTTCTTGCGAGTGATTTCCCGGATGCTGAAGTAGGCAGGGGTTTGGTGACACGATATTTTGGGGAAAGAGCGCTTCATGTCCAACACATGGGTGAGCTATGTAATTTCTGCTGACACGCTTACGTCAGTTACTAGCTAGGCACTGGTCAGTATTCTGTTGGGTATTTAAACTTAGGATTTTTTGACGGCGGTCTCTTGGCGGATCACTTGCCCAGCAGGAGCGTGTGATGGTTACACTTATTAGTGTTAACTTGCAACATCGACATAGGCCCCAGATGGAACGCCAGACTTCTTCCAGCCACCAAGTAAACCCGCAACTGCCTGGTTAAAATCGGCCACATTTTTACTATCTCTGTCACCTACATAGTAGATAGAGAAGTATTGCATTGCAACAAAAAATTTCATATCGAGATTTAACAGGAAATACATGTTTTGAAGCCCCTGAATAAAAAGGAAAGGATTTTTAGAAAAAACCTGTATGTGTGCATGAGCAGTAACTCTAAAACCAAGAGTCAGATAAATACTAAACTTACTATTTAAATTCCATATTTTCTAAACATGCGACACGAAGATTCTCGAGAAAATCCCCTACCCCACTACTCTTTTATGGAACATTTTTGGAAATTTTTTATTTTCTCAAAAATTGCTGTAACGATTTTGATTAAAATACCATATACTAAAGATATTTATATGACAAATAAAATGTATCTCTTGAATTTTTTCTGAGTAGCCTGTGAAGTCCCCTTTATCCGGAAGGAATTTTATATAACCTTGTATAACTCGTCAACATTAACCAATAGACGAAACGTACTACGCAAAAAATGTAGATCCCTTTAAAACGCAAAATTTATTTCAAATAACTTTTTTGTAGCATCAGCCATTTCCGAGATATCTGTTACTAAAGCTTCGAATTGTTCAATACTTAGCCATAGGTATAGATTATTCAAGGGAGGGGGACACCTCGCGCATTGCGACCTACAGAGATCTATTGTGACCACTGCCCTCCAGGAGGAAGAAACGAGGTTAAGGAGACACAGGAGGCTATAGGCCGTAGGCAGACAGGCCAGAGAGACGCTCGTAAGTTCCTAACATTTCCAAGCTGGAGACCCGTCCCACTACTAGAGCCGCCGAGAGAGGGCGATGAACGACCCACCAATCAAGCAGTCCTTTGGTGTCCACGGAGAATGCTCTTTCATTGAGCAAGCATCCGCGCCATCTGTCCGGCGCCGCCATACACCATGCAACCTAGAAGCACACCAGAAAGATGAGAAGGAAACATAATGAAAGTGAAATAATGGAAAGGAAATCACAGTAGACGAAACACCACCCCAGCAATCGCATACCAACCCCGCGGAAACCACGAAAAACCCATGGTTCAGAGTGGGTGGTCTTCGAGGATCGAAACCGGGACCTCTCGAATGCGAGTCGCACACGTTACCGCGGCGCCTGTCGAATTTCAACTGTTTCTCGCGATGCCAAGGAAAGAGTTTAGGGCCATTCACAATTAAAATTAAACATTAACATAAGACGCGAAACTTAGACATAAACTTAAGGCGATGTGTTCTCATTGACATCGACAAATACAAACTTAAGCAGTAGCCAATCGTAAGAGAGAGTTAAACAGCTGAACTATTATGCCAACCTGGAAAGCGATCACCGTCAAAGGAGGTTATGTACTAGTGTCAAAATGAACAAGAGCTAGCACGCGTTAAACCCACAAAACGCAGCCGGTGATCTTACACATAAAGTGTATTAGTGAGTCAACACATGGCGACGGAAAACCTGATGGAAGATGGCAGAACGATGAGAATCGCCCAGACATAAACTTAAAACCTTGGACCCTGCAAACTTCTAATTCAATGTTTATTTTTATATTTACGTTATTCATTGTGAATGCTTCCATTGCAATACATTAGCTGTAAGTTTACATTATTCCTACACTTAATTTTCATTGTGAATGGGGACTATGGCATTTTAAGACAGCGTGTAACAGCCTGTTCTAAAACATTTGAGTATCAATGTTCCCTTTGTACAGCATTGTACAGAAAGAATAGCCTGATTTGAGTCGCGTAGTACGAAGGCATTCTATGCGCCTGCGTGGTGTGTGTTGAGGCAGTGTTTTTAACACTTAAATAATTTCAGTCTAATTATATAATATATATAATTCAATAACAGCCCACCTTGAAGCAACATGTGTATGTAGCAATATATAAAAAGTGTATATTACAGTCATTGTATATGTTTATATTATTGTATACATGTAATAATGTTATCTGAATGTATTATGTAATTTAATAATGTAAGAGCTGTGAGAATAATAGGTTAAAAGTTGCTAACAATGAGGTAACCTTGAGGCAATAATGAGTAAGAAAGTTTAACAATACTACTAGTCATTATTGGAGCAACAATAATGTAAATTTTGAGACAGTTTAAAAATAGCCAATCAACAACCAGAAAAAGCTTTAGTTAAATGAAGATATTCTATTGGAGTAGGATTAGCCAATCAGAAACTGAAATATCGCAAAATTTACAAATCTAGAAGTCAGTTGCTTGTAGACGGTGCTCATAACTGGACGCGTTGGTTGTAGACAGACGCGAGACACGTCCTCAAAAAAATGTAATACGTATTCAGTGTGAGACGAAAATAGTTTACGTGTTAAAAAGTGCAAGTAATTAACAAAAGAATCTCACAGCTCTCTATATAAGTGAAGTGTTATTTAAATAGTGTCAAGTATTAATAAAAGGAGTGAAGTAAAATTATAATCTGTGTAAGCCTACATTCTTCAGTCGCACCACAACCCTGCAAAGAGAAACATGTCTCTAGCAATAATACTGACGCAGCCGAGGCAAACACAAATATAAATATTTAAAGAAACAGTCAAATTACAAAGTTAATATTTTTTAAAACATTTTGGGCCAAAGGCCACCGGAAAGTACATTGGGGCGAAGGCTACCGGAAACTTTCTACCATACGTGCGGTTGCAACTACTTCAAATCGGCTCCCCAACAGTCGAAATACAATACAACTCCTACAACAAAACTTCTTCAAATTGGTTCCCAAAGCGTGGGGCAAATAACAATACAACGAAACAACTTCTTCAAATTGACTCCCAAAGCGTGGTGCTAGAAATTAATGTAATAAATATAACTTCTTCAGTGTATGTGGAATAATTTGGGAAAGGTCTGTCATTTGCATTTAAGGTTGCATGGACTGTAGAACATCGCTCTTTCGCTGTGGAAACTTGCTTAACAAATAATAACTCTCCCATTACTGTTCGCCATTTCAGGCTGAGACGTCACGATGAAGTTCCTGATCACTGAACAATCGTAAGGTGGGTGAACCTTTTTCCTGCCACTGCATCTAGACTTAAGATGGGTTCAGGACGCCCAGGTCACAACGAACTCCTGCGCGAGAGGAGGAAGCCCGCCAATCCACAGTCCTCGGCGTTCCGCTGTCGTATCATACATGATCTACACTTCCACCCTACAAGGTGCAGCTTGTGCAACAACTGAAACAACGTGACAGAGTTGCCCGAAGGAAGTTTGCAGCCGTCTTCCTTGGTCGCTTAGCAGCCGAACCGCAGATATTAAGCAACTTAGTGACGCCTGATGAGGCCCGTTTTGAACTTAGCGGGGGTATGAACAAGCGAATTTCCGGTAGTATGCACCAGGTAACCCACGTGTGCTACACGAGAAACCGCTCCATAGCAAACGTGTGACAGTGTGGTGTGCCGTTACTTCATTTGGTATAATAGGCCCTTATTTCTTTGAGGACCACAACGGCCGTGCTGTTACAGTTATGTGGGTATGGTTTGAAGTAGGAGATGTATTATAGCTCTTATGCTGGGGAGCCCAGCTTATAGTAGTTGCAACCGCACGTATAGTAAACAGTTTCCGGTAGCCTTCGCCTCGAATGTACTTTCTGGTGGCCTTTGCTCCAAGTTTAAAAAAATATTTACTTTGTAATTAAACTGTTTCTTTAAATATTATATTTATGTTTGCCTCGGCTGCGTCAGTATTTGTTAGAGACACGTTTCTCTTAGCAGGGTTGTGATGAGACAAGAATGTAGGCTTATACAGATTATAATTTTACTTCACTCCTTTTATTAATGCTTGATACGATTTAAATAACACTTCACTGATACAAGCTGTGAGATTATTTTATTAATTACTTGCACTTTTTAACACGTAAACTATTTTCGTCTCACACAAATACGTATTAAATCTCTCAAGGATGTGTCTCGCGTCCGGTTAGGAACACTGTTTGCATGCAACTGAATTGATTTCAACCGTCTAAACTTGTAAATTTCTGTATTTCAAGTCTCTGATTGGCTATTCCTAATCCAAGAGTACTTTCATTTAACTAAACCTTTTTCTGGTTGTTGATTGGCTATTTTATAAACTGTCACTGAAATTTACATTATTGTTGCTCCAATAATGACTAGTAGCATTATTAAACATTCATACTCATTATTGCCTCAAAGTTACCTCATTGTTAGCAACTTTTAACTTATTATTCTCACAGCTCCTACATTATTAAATTACGTAATATATTCACATAACATTATTACACATGGATACAATAATATAAACATATACAATGATTGTAATATACACTTTTATATATTGTTACATACACATATTGGTTTAAGGCGGGCTGTTATTGAATTTATATATTATATAATTAGACTGAAATAATTTAATTGTTACAAACACTGCCTCAGGTTAAAGCCGTTCTTTCAGCACTGGCCAACCACAACCTACCTCAGATATGGTTCCAAGAAGCGAGGCAACAGCTCATACGGCTCGACGATCCATGGATATCTTGCGGCCTGCATCTCGAGGCCAATTGAAGATGTCCACTGGCCAGCACGGTCGTCAGATTTGACTGCCCCTGACTTCTTCTTATGGGGGTATCTGAAGAGTGAAGTCTACGCTACACGCCTCGAACATTGGCAGACCTTAAAGACCGAATACGAGACGCCGTGGAGGATATCCCCGTAGATATGCAGGTTTTCGTTCGCCGCTTGGAGGGATGTGTATAATGCAATGAAGTCATTTACCCGGTGTCATTCAAGAAACAGTAACTGTTGTCTCTAATGACTAAATGGTACACCGTTACCTATGTTTCCATGCTGTACTACTTACAATTTGCTATCCGTTTATATCCTACTGTACTTTTTGCTCGACCCTGTATCTATAACGTAATGTGTTATGTAGCTATTTCCGGAGGGGTTTATCTGGATTAAAATTAAGTAGATAGGAAAATAAACGTATCACATGATGTAACAAATCAGATTTTCTTCTAGGAGGTGCATTAGTAGCATATTCCTTCTTAATGTTACGCCTGGTATATGCCATTCACGTCGACATTCACTTATTTAATTATTACTTACCTTAAATCAGGTTACCACTGGATGGTTCTAGCACCAGGGCATATAGCAAAGCGCTCCGGCTCCTTTGTTCTTCAAACTAAGTTTTACTTAATGCTGGGAGGAAGGAACAATGGAATAAAACAATATCCAGTCTCAAATGCTGTTAGTGGGCAATAATTCATTGACTGTGCCAAGTTTGCTGTGCACAAAAACGAAGTTTAGCCACAATTACTTTAATGAGCACATGCAAAAGTTAAATGAGATTAAATGAGTCTGGTTTTTCTTTTATGTAAATTACCAAACCCGCAGACAAAGTGGACCAGCCTGTCGCACACTATAATTATTGGCGTAAACTTTTTGAAAGAATAAAATATATAGCCGGAAATGCCAAAAAAGTAACAAAACCGGTTATAGGATTTAATAAGGCTGCATTTATTCATTCATTTACGATAATTCATTCAATATCACAACCGCATGGACGCTTTTAGTGGATACATGCGAATAATGAAATGCAGTTTTTTCTGTTTACCTAATCTTTGCAAATTATTGATAGTAAGCATGGAACTTTGACAATAGCGCTTAAATTAAGCAACACAAGAAAGAAAATCTGATGGGTTACACTCACATGACTTTCTCTACTCTTGTACAAACTATTTTTACAAACGCTTATTCTCCATATGCTTCATGTTAATCGAGATATCGAGATGTTAATCTTATTGCTAATTTTCTTGTAGATGCAAGGGGAATTGGTAAGCTTTAAGCGATAGTCAAATATTTTAAGAGCTGGTTGCTATGTAGAGTATTCCATTCTCTTTGCATTATCAGGACAAAAAAAATTAATAACGAATTCCCATTTGAGAAAAAGTATAAGTATTGGAAAATTTAAGGGAATAACAAAAACTATATCGAAAATGGTTCACTCAACAAAAAAAATGTACATGACATAAATCGTGTATTTTAACGTGATCTACATTTTTTTGTGTAATAAAATTTTGTCTATCTCTTACCAGTTATGCACAAGTCGTTCGTAATGAAGAATACTTTTGGAGACATTCCCAGATATAAATTTTATTTGTCATGAAAGTATCTTAAAGATATGATATTTTAATCATAATCGTTACAGCCATTTTTGAGAAAATTAAAATTTTCGAAAAATGTTCCATGTAAAGCCTAAACTGGGGTGGGGAGATTTTCTTGAAAACCTTTGTGTCGCATCTCTTGAAGATACTGAACCTATATACCAAGTTTGGTGTTTATCCGACTGTTCGTTTTTGAGTTATGCTGTTCAGACAGACACACAGACACACACACACACACGGACATGTTTTTTGGATTCAGGGGGCCTCGAAACATGTACTTCCTGTGAAATCTCGGTATCGAATTTTTGGGTGGAATGCAATACTTCCCTACTTACTATACGTAGTAGAGAAAGTAAAAAGGTAAAATTAAACCTTCATAATAGTCTTGTCGTCTAATGCTATGCAGAAAATAAAATATTTAATTACAAAAATTGTGTGGTGAATTCATTAGGGGAACTGGCAGCATTATAGGAGCCCGGGCAGAACAAAATTTGCTACATTTAAAGTCTATGGTCTGTTACATATAAATTTACTCCGTATCTCTTAGCGGCACGTTCAATAGTCATCTCTCATTAGCTGCTGTCGTGAAATAGGTAGTCCAAAATGCGATACAAAATAGTTCCTTATTTAACATGAACATTTAACTTAATATATTCGAAGATAATTGTTAAATTTAAATTTTCATAACCGTTCGCTTACTCCTGCGGCCGGGCGATCGCATGCAAGCGCAGAGCAGCTGTAATATAGCCTGCATAACAGGGCGGATTGATAAGTCCATGACTTTGACGACAGATAGCGTTCTAATCTCAGGTTTCTTGTTTGCACCCAAGTCTTATATCTATTCTGGGTATAATCGCAGAAATTTGTGGTCTTTCTTAGAACATTCTTGAGAGCGTCTAAAATAAGCAGATGTGTGTTGCTTCATAGAAAATGGAGAAAAGTGAATTTCGTGTTCTGATAAAGCCTACTTTTGGTGGTAACACGATGAAGGAAATGGGAGAAAAGCTGAACAAGTATTATGGGGACTCTGCTCCATTATATGGCATAGTTCACAAGTAATTCACGAAATTTCGATGTGCCAGTTCGAGCACAAGAGATGTCGTGCCGGTTGAGGTCACAACAGAAGAAATGGTGAACAAAGTTCAAGATATTGTGTTGGAAGACCGCCGAGTGAAAATTCGCGAGATAGCCAAGACCGTAAACACCTCAAGTGAATGGGTGCATGGTATTCTGCACGAATTTTTGGTATGAGAAAGCTGTCAGGAAGATGGGTGCCGCGACTACTCACAGTTGGGAACAAGCGGAATCGTGTGACCATTTCACAGGGATGTTTGAACATGTTCCAGCGTAATCCAAATGAGTTTTTGTGGCGTTATATCATGGTTGATGAAACTTGGGCCCATTACTATCAACCTGAAACCAAACAACAATCAAAGCAGTGGGTTTCCTTCGGCGAACCTGCTCCAAAGAAAGCGAAAACCATTCCGTCGGCAGGAAAAATCATGTCAGCTGTCTTTTGGGATTCACAAGGGGCGATAGACATCCACTACCCAGAAAAGGGTAAAACGATCACAGGTTCATATTATGCCGCCATGTTGGATCAGTTTTACAAGGAATTGTTAAAACAAAACAATCCCATTTGGGGAAGAAAAAGGTTCACTTTCACCAGAATAATGCACCCGCTCACAAGTCAGCCATTGCCATCGTAAAATTTATGGAATTGGGCTACGAACTGTTGCCTCACCCACCGTATTCTCCAGATTTGGCTCCGAGCGACTTCTTCCTCTTCGCAAACCTGAAAAATTGGCTTGCTGGGAAGAAATTCACTTCCAGTAAACACATGGCAGAAACAACCTCATATTTTGCAGAATTCGAAAAATTGTATTTTGGAAGGGTTAAAAAAATTGGAGAAATGTAGGACAACGTGTATTGAATTAAAAGGAGGCTATGTTGAGAAATAAAATTGATTTTTTGGGAAAAAAACTATTTTCTTTAAAAAGTCACTGACTTGTCAATACGCCCCTACAGGTGCTACCTCATCGAAGTAGCTACCATAAAACAGTTTACGCTTGTCTGTGAATGTAGAAGACGCAGTCAGTTTTCATGTATTTCTACAGTATCTAAAAGTAGTACAGTGCATAAGACGTATCATAGGTTTATTTTACAATCCGCTAATATGGCAATCGAGAAATTCACGCTTGAACAAGAATTTTCATGTATGAAATGTAAAAACCGAGACATGCAGAGCGGTGTGTACGCAATTTCAAGACAAATTCCTTACCGTTCCAGTTCCAAACAGAGAGACTGTCAGTCATCTTGTTAACAAATTAAGAACAACGTGATCCCTAAACGTTAAATGTCCTAAGCTTAAGAGAAGTATCCCAACTGAGGAAAACCTCGTTGAAATTGGTGCATCATTCACTCGCTCTCCAACTAAGAAGAGAATTTTTAATCTTTAAATTACTGAAGAACTTCAGAAGGTGAATAGAAATTTCATCAAAAGATGTCAATACATCAATGCAGATGGACACCACTTTCAACATCTTCTGTTACAAGGTTAGTACTGTGCTGTTATGTGTTCTTTTTATGTTTTGTATCTGTATTATACATCCAGCCAGTCACTTTACGTTGCTTGTCCCCTTTGCTTAACGCTCTCTTTGGTGCTCTCTTTTTTTTTCCTCTGTGGGTTGCTGACGTGGCATGTGCTTTGGCCGTACGCGCTGAGTGGTGGATTTCTGTCCGCATTGCAGGGATAGCTCTCTGCCCGGCAACTACTGATGCGGATTGTGGAAGTTTTTGTAATGAATTTTTAAGGAACGTCTTTGTGATTTTCGGTGGATCGACCTTATGTAAAGGTAGGCTTTATTATCAGTTTTATGTCCTGGTAATGGTGAGTGAATTTTGGGGCGGAAAACGTTATGTGTGTTTGAAAATAAGAGTTCGTAAAGTGACTGGCTCTTGGAGTTGTTCATAGGTTTAGTGTGTTTTGTTTCTTTTCCAGTTGAGTTATATTTTCAGTACGTGATTTTCAGTGTATAGTTAGTTTAAAATTTGTGATAAGAGCTTTACACAGTTGTGCAATTTGAAAATGCATATTTTGATTCATGAAGGTAAAAAGCATCAGTAGTGTGAAATTTGTGAGAAAATCTTTTGGCATTTGTCGTCTGAAATTGCATAGTTTGATAAAAGGAGGGCAAGAAGCAATATAAGTAGAAATTTGTGAGTAGAGCTTTACATATTTTGGGCACTTTGAAAATGCATAGTTAGTTCAAAATTACAGTAATTCTGTTGTGTAAATTATGAGAGCAGTAATTGCAGTTAAAATCCAGTTATGCTGAACCCATTTATGCTGAACTTTGTAACTGAAAACGGTTGGGTTGTAAAGCTACCTACATCTAGCTTAGCTGGACTTTGAAGCTCTCTGTTACCAGAATTTCATAAAAGTCTGTTTCGGTCTTGTTCAACATTCTTAGCTAGTATTTGACTAGCTAAACATAATTAAATATTTTGATCTGATGTTTATAGTGGCTTTGTTTTATAAAGTTTCTAAATTGATTTTGTTTGTGGAATTTTGTTTGACTTAATTTTTGCTGTATTTAAAACTTGCTTTACTGCTTTGCTCAATTGGTTATGGTTGGGTTACTATTTAAGCCATCTTTGTTTTACAGGTATTCTTTTATGGTTGGTTTACGGTTCTGGTTATTAATGTTTGTTTATTTTTATCATTAAAGTTCCTACAAAACAAACTTATCAATAGTAGTATATTTTTGAGAGTTCTGGTTTCCATTTTGTTTTCCCCTACGGCACTCGTTAGGGCTTCCCTTTTCGTTTGGCCGGGGTTCCCTAACTCAGTCAAACAGCGTTACCATTGCAAATTACTGGTAGCAAAGCGTGGTTAATTGATTTGTCTGTGTTGGTTAGGGAATATTTTTGGGTTTGTTGTTTGCTCTGTATTCTCCGGATCTCATTTTCTTACTTGTACCATATCCGTAGTATCAAGATGGCGGTATCGGTTAGTAATGTGGACAGATTACGGAAAGGTGAATTGTGGGTAGAGTTGGTTGTACGTGGAGGTCAATGTTCTATGACAACTGAAGTGGCTATTATGTTGGATGTTTTTCGACAAATTAAGGATGCTCCAATAATTACTGTTTCTATTGATCACGTGATAGTGACTAAGTGTGAGTCCACTTGCTCGTTGGCCTTAGCAGAGATTCAGGATAATTTAATGGATTTTGGGCGCGAGGATTCTCCCTCTAAGGCACAGTTGCTCCGGTGGCAAGTTAGAATTCGGCATTACTTGTTCTATTTAGATTATGTCTTACAGAGATTCCCTACTTTGCAGTCTTGTATAGCGTTGCAAAAGTTAAAGGATCAGTTTAAGGAATTAGCCCATAAGGTGGAGGAAGATTTTGGGACTACACAGAATGACACTGGGGCGTCTCCCTTGTATAATCAAGGATTGTCGGATGTGGTTCAGCCTGCGATTGCGGTATCTGCGTTTCGGCCACTTAGACTCGCTCATCCCCTCCAACAATTCGTGGAGGGCTTTCAGTTAAACGACATTGTTGATGTACCATCGGCTTTACAGTTTCTCTATTTTCTTGTTCGATTGACGCTAATGGCTAAGCGTTATTTGGTACCCACGGCTCAAGTGATAGAATTATTATCTGTCAAGGTATCTGGGATAGTTTTGGACCTCTTAATGCGGTGTGCTGGTTTGGCCGAGCCTGTGACTCGCTTTCATTTGGCCCTATTAGACATGTTCATTCCACGTAGGGAATGCACGAGGATAATGCAAGACGTATATTTTCGTCCTCAGGGTCTAACGGAACCGTTTACAGAATATATGGTTCGGGTTAAGGAAATTGCTTTAGTGTTGGTGCTCCCTGATACGGAAGCGGAAATTTGTGATGTCATTTTATCAGGACTCAATCCAGTCGTCAGGTCGGCTTTGGTTTTAGGACCTCGGCCGTCAAATTTGCAGCAGTTGGAAGCATTGGTACCCAAACTCAATGAAGTTATGCTTGTTGATAGGCTGCGTCTGTCAGAGCCTCCGGGCTCATTAGCAACTCCTAATACCACTGTATCAGCTCCTTCTTCGGCCATTGTTCCGGTTTCTGGTCGTCGGGCCACTATTAAATGCTTTCAGTGTGGTCAGGAAGGCCATGTTCGACGAAATTGTCCCAATAGGAGGACCGTGAATCGGGGTTTTCTTCGTGTTTCTAATCAGGGGCGACAGTTTCGACCTTTATGACGCCAGAAGGTTAAGTCGACCATTTGTTTGTCTCGGCGTATTTGTGGTTATCCGTTTTCGGGTAAACCCTTAGTTCAAGTTTCTCTTGAGAAGTTGCCTTTATTGGCGTTATTAGATTCCGGAAGTTCTGTCTCTTTGATTCAGCTTGATTGGCTTAGGTTAAATTTACCATGTATTATGTCGCGTGCAACCACGTGTCAGTTGGTTTGTTTGATGGTCAATGGTCAGGCCTTTCAAGTTACTCAAAAGGTATCATGTACTATACGTTTCCCACGTTTTACGTGGAAACATAGTTTTTTTGTCGTTCCCAAGCTTCCTTATGCATGTGTCCTAGGTGCCGATTTTATGTCAAGGACTGGGATGGCTATTGATTTTTCCACTAGGCAGATCGCTTTTCATTTTGCTCCCCGGATAAAGTTGGACTTTGTGAGGGATTTTAAACCATCTCGGCCCCCTTTAACTTTGGGAGATATTAATTTGGTAACCCAAAATTGCGCAACTTCTTCTCTGTCTCATTTGTCCCCTGAACAGGCAAAGCAAATAGAGCATTTAGTTGGGGAATTTGATTCATTGTTTACAGATGTTTTAGGGGTCACTCATTTGACTCAATATGAAATTCAGTTAACTGATTCTACTCCGGTCAAGTTATCTCCATATAAGCTCACACCACCGAAGATGGCTATATTAAAAGAGAAAATACAGAAGATGCTTGACCAAGGGGTTATTAGACCATCTACTTCAAATTACAGCAGCCCCATATTTCTAGTACCGAAGGGAGATCAGGATTTTAGACCGGTCATAGATTATCGTCTCTTGAACAAAAGAATACTTATTGAAAGTACCCCTTTGCCCGATTTGCATACAGCTGCTCATCATTTTTCGAAGGCTCGCGTTTTTACGACCCTGGATTTGAACAATGCTTATCATCAGATTCCTTTGGCTGAACATTCCAAGCATCTAACAGCTTTCGCTACCCCCTGGCGCCTTTATGAATTCAATAGGGTCCCATTTGGTTTGGCTACGGGCGCGCAAGTCCTCACTCGTTTGCTGGATAATTTGTTTTCGGACATAAAATTTAAATATTTGTACCATTACTTAGATGATCTTGTAGTATATTCCGAGGATTTTGACTCACATCTTGTTCATTTACGTGAGGTCTTTCGTCGCCTACAGAGCGCCGGGTTATCAGTTAAGCAGTCTAAAGTTCATTTTGCTACCTCTCAAATATCATTTTTGGGCCATATGGTTTCCCCTTCTGGTATTACCATAGACCCAGATCGCACTAAGGCTATTAGAAATTTTCCGGCACCCAAGAATAAGCGTGAGGTGGCTCGATTTTTAGGAATGGTTAACTTCTTCTCTAAATTTATTTCAAATTTTTCTACTCGGGCGGAACCTCTTAATTGCTTACGTAGGAAAGGGGTTACTTTTGCGTGGGCCGAGGAGCAGGAAGCGGCATTTGTTGATCTAAAAGAGGCTATTTCAAACCCTCCTGTCTTGGCTTTTCCAGATTTTGCTATGCCCTTTATTTTACAGACGGATGCTAGTGCTAGCGCGCTAGCGGCTGTTTTGTTGCAGGAATTTCCTGAAGGTCGTCGTCCCATTTATTATAGTTCGCGTACTTTATCTCCTGAAGAACGTAAATTTTCTACATATGAATTAGAAACCTTAGCGGTGCTTTTTGGATTGGAGAAGTATAGGGTGTACTTAGAACATGTGCATTTCTTTTTAGAGTGCGATAACCAGGCTTTAACGTGGGCGTTAGCTGTCCCAAGGAAGACAGGTCGTCTTGCGCGTTGGGGTGTCCGGATAGGTGCCTTTAAGTTTACTCCTTCCTTTATCAGAGGTTCAGAAAATTGTATTGCGGATGCTCTTACCCGGGTATTTTCCGAACCTACTGAGGAGTGTGTTTATTTCGAGACTTTGGATGCTCCTGCGGATACTCAGATTGAGAGCTTCTCATTTTCGGCATTTCCTGAAATGTTTGTCAGTATACCTGAACTTCAACTTACCGATTCTGGGTTGGCCTCAATTATTGAGCAAATTAAATCAGGAGTTTCACTGCAGGATTATAAGATTCATGAGGGTGTTTTGATGGGAAGAGCTAGTTTTGATCGGCGTTATAAAGTCATAGTTCCGAAGGCAGCTATTCCCATGATTCTCAGTTATTTTCACGATTCTCCTTTCGGGGGTCATTTAGGCATTGCCAAAACCAGAAATCGAATTCGTGAACAGTTTATGTGGCGGGGCATGGATTTCGATGTAAGAAAGCATGTTAAGTCTTGCCGCATTTGCGCATTGTCCAAACCCGCGCAGGCTACAAATTGGGGATATTTGGCTTCGGAGGTTCCCTCCGCGCCCATGGAAAAACTATTTGTAGATTTTATCGGACCGTTCCCTCGTTCTATTCAGGGAAATATTTTTGCATTGGTGCTTACTGATGCTTTCTCAAAGTTCGTATGGATTTCACCTCTGAGTGCGGCTACTGCTCGCCTCGCTATTCGGGAACTTGGAACAATATTTGGATCTTTTGGTGCTCCTCAATATCTGGTCTCTGACAACGGTTCGCAATTTAAGTCGCGTCTCTTTCGTTCCTTTTGTTTTGATTGGGGTATTAAGCATTTTACTACTACCCCTTATTACCCTAACCCCTCATTAGCGGAACGGGTCAACCGTAACCTTAAGTCCGCTTTAATTGCTTATCATCACCAGCAGCACAATTGCTGGGATAAATACTTGAAGCAACTTCAGTTTGCTTTCAATTCTGCGAGACATGAGGTTCATAAGACGACGCCATTTTCATTGTTATTTGCCTACCAACCTGCGTCTCCTTTGGCTAATTTGTGGGCGTTAAATGATTTATTACCGGCTGACAATTCTCCGCATACCATTCGTACTAATTGGAAGGCTGGCTTGAATAATCTGCGTAGAGGTCACTCTATGAGAAAGCAGCGATACGATGCGTCCCGTCGTCCCTCCCCATTCAAAGTGGGAGATGTTGTTATGTGCCGTAACTATCCTCAGTCCTTGAAAGCAGATGCGTTTGCCGCGAAGTTAGCTCCTCGCTATCTTGGCCCGTTTAAGATTCTCAGAATTTATAAGGGGGTGTCTGTTCTTTTGCAAGAATTGTCTTCTTCCTGCAGGCGCCGCGCTCACCTGTCTCAGCTTAAATTGTATAACTCGGGGTAGCAAGTGAGTCACTTGGCATTGTCCTGATGATGGGTGACTCACTTTCAGGAATTAGCGATCCTGCCCCATGCGAGCTCTTGATTTGTCCCATTCCCTTAACCGGGATAAATCCTGTCCCATTCCTCTCCCAATCATCCTTTCTTATCCCTTCCATATTCATGAAAGCTCCCAATTATACTTTCCTTTCCCCCTACAGTAATGGTATCTTTTCGGATGTTAGCATATAGAACTCCTGTGATTTGTCTTCAGATCTTTGACACATGAGAATATCACTATTGCATACTTGCCAACTTTTACAGTTTGCCCGTAAAATGTATGGCTATGTCCGTGTGCTAGGGCTATTCAAGAGTCAGTCACTTGCGAGTTCCTGAATATTTTGGAGGAATTTATGATTTCCTTTTCAAGTCAGTGTGCAAGATAAATATGGTAACATGTATGGTTATCTAATTCTGAAAGTTTTGCCTCATTTCCATTCGCCCTTGCTGGGGTATTTAGCTGTTGCGCAGAGCCTACCTTTGCTGTTGATCCTGTTATTTTGAGTGACCTTTTGTGTTTCTATAAATTTGGCTCGAATTTAATATCCTTTGTTTTTTTATTTAATTTTTGGGGGTAATATTTTAAATTATAATTATATATATATATATATATTTATAAGGTCACTTAATTTCAGTGGGTGTCAGCTTAATTAAAATGTTCTTATTGGGAAAATTTTCATGCTTCCACACCGGTGATGCCTTGCCGGTATGCTCTGTTCACCTGCCTCTCCCCAGTTATAGTTTGTGTGGGGTCGGGGCAAGTGAATTATTATTTTGTTGTACATAGTTGTTATATAGTGCATTATGTCTCATAGCTGTTTCATTGCATACCATGTTTAATTCTTGTTCTATAATTGTAATGCTATACTTGTCTAATTTAAAAATGCACATGGTCTATTGTGAAATTCAATATTTATATGTCTATAAAATTATAATTCATTGACGATGATTTAGTTTGTATATGTAAGTTTATATTTTGCTTTGTGAGCCCCCTCTGCTGCTTTGTTTTATTATGTTTCTGATTCTTATCCTTCTCGGCTACCATCCCTTTTTCCTTCCTCGTGCTACTCTGTGGGGACACGTTCTGGACCTTCTGAGTTGCGATGTGCTAACTGCTGTGCAAGTTTCTTCTGCTCTCGTGGTGTGTGCAGCCGGGTGGTCCTACGTGGGAATTTCACCGTCGGACGCTATTTGTGGGTTTAAAATTCTGAAGCCTGTGCCTCCTCTTCCGGATCCTGACAACTTTATACATGTTTTGGCCCGCTTCAGTTTCTGCCTTAGCGTCATCCGTCTGCAGTGTCGACGTTATTAGTAAAGAAAAATCTATACTCCTGGTTAGCGACTTGTCCGCTTAATATTGCTGCCAAAATTATGATGCAAATTTTCGCCTGTGACTGTTCCTGGGAGTTACATACTTAAGTTTTTCATCACCTTGGATGGCTGCCCGGTTGCTACGTCGTGGGATATATACTGTTGGGGTTTGCTTGCCTCAATTATGGTCTTCTCCTTGTGTGTTCAGTGTCAGCTACTGAAGTTTGCGGACTGTATGTGTGGAGTTACCTTCTTCGTCTACTTACAGTGTAGCATGTTCCTTCTGTTTTCCTAGTTGTTTCCCCTTTTGGCTACTTATTGTTCCCTTTCCTCGAGTTCCTATAAATGGTTATTTTTTTTCTTCTCGCAAGCTCGCAGATTGGGGGGGGCTATTGTGCTGTTATGTGTTCTTTTTATGTTTTGTATCTGTATTATACATCCAGCCAGTCACTTTACGTTGCTTGTCCCCTTTGCTTAACGCTCTCTTTGGTGCTCTCTTTTTTTTTCCTCTGTGGGTTGCTGACGTGGCATGTGCTTTGGCCGTACGCGCTGAGTGGTGGATTTCTGTCCGCATTGCAGGGATAGCTCTCTGCCCGGCAACTACTGATGCGGATTGTGGAAGTTTTTGTAATGAATTTTTAAGGAACGTCTTTGTGATTTTCGGTGGATCGACCTTATGTAAAGGTAGGCTTTATTATCAGTTTTATGTCCTGGTAATGGTGAGTGAATTTTGGGGCGGAAAACGTTATGTGTGTTTGAAAATAAGAGTTCGTAAAGTGACTGGCTCTTGGAGTTGTTCATAGGTTTAGTGTGTTTTGTTTCTTTTCCAGTTGAGTTATATTTTCAGTACGTGATTTTCAGTGTATAGTTAGTTTAAAATTTGTGATAAGAGCTTTACACAGTTGTGCAATTTGAAAATGCATATTTTGATTCATGAAGGTAAAAAGCATCAGTAGTGTGAAATTTGTGAGAAAATCTTTTGGCATTTGTCGTCTGAAATTGCATAGTTTGATAAAAGGAGGGCAAGAAGCAATATAAGTAGAAATTTGTGAGTAGAGCTTTACATATTTTGGGCACTTTGAAAATGCATAGTTAGTTCAAAATTACAGTAATTCTGTTGTGTAAATTATGAGAGCAGTAATTGCAGTTAAAATCCAGTTATGCTGAACCCATTTATGCTGAACTTTGTAACTGAAAACGGTTGGGTTGTAAAGCTACCTACATCTAGCTTAGCTGGACTTTGAAGCTCTCTGTTACCAGAATTTCATAAAAGTCTGTTTCGGTCTTGTTCAACATTCTTAGCTAGTATTTGACTAGCTAAACATAATTAAATATTTTGATCTGATGTTTATAGTGGCTTTGTTTTATAAAGTTTCTAAATTGATTTTGTTTGTGGAATTTTGTTTGACTTAATTTTTGCTGTATTTAAAACTTGCTTTACTGCTTTGCTCAATTGGTTATGGTTGGGTTACTATTTAAGCCATCTTTGTTTTACAGGTATTCTTTTATGGTTGGTTTACGGTTCTGGTTATTAATGTTTGTTTATTTTTATCATTAAAGTTCCTACAAAACAAACTTATCAATAGTAGTATATTTTTGAGAGTTCTGGTTTCCATTTTGTTTTCCCCTACGGCACTCGTTAGGGCTTCCCTTTTCGTTTGGCCGGGGTTCCCTAACTCAGTCAAACAGCGTTACCATTGCAAATTACTGGTAGCAAAGCGTGGTTAATTGATTTGTCTGTGTTGGTTAGGGAATATTTTTGGGTTTGTTGTTTGCTCTGTATTCTCCGGATCTCATTTTCTTACTTGTACCATATCCGTAGTATCAAGATGGCGGTATCGGTTAGTAATGTGGACAGATTACGGAAAGGTGAATTGTGGGTAGAGTTGGTTGTACGTGGAGGTCAATGTTCTATGACAACTGAAGTGGCTATTATGTTGGATGTTTTTCGACAAATTAAGGATGCTCCAATAATTACTGTTTCTATTGATCACGTGATAGTGACTAAGTGTGAGTCCACTTGCTCGTTGGCCTTAGCAGAGATTCAGGATAATTTAATGGATTTTGGGCGCGAGGATTCTCCCTCTAAGGCACAGTTGCTCCGGTGGCAAGTTAGAATTCGGCATTACTTGTTCTATTTAGATTATGTCTTACAGAGATTCCCTACTTTGCAGTCTTGTATAGCGTTGCAAAAGTTAAAGGATCAGTTTAAGGAATTAGCCCATAAGGTGGAGGAAGATTTTGGGACTACACAGAATGACACTGGGGCGTCTCCCTTGTATAATCAAGGATTGTCGGATGTGGTTCAGCCTGCGATTGCGGTATCTGCGTTTCGGCCACTTAGACTCGCTCATCCCCTCCAACAATTCGTGGAGGGCTTTCAGTTAAACGACATTGTTGATGTACCATCGGCTTTACAGTTTCTCTATTTTCTTGTTCGATTGACGCTAATGGCTAAGCGTTATTTGGTACCCACGGCTCAAGTGATAGAATTATTATCTGTCAAGGTATCTGGGATAGTTTTGGACCTCTTAATGCGGTGTGCTGGTTTGGCCGAGCCTGTGACTCGCTTTCATTTGGCCCTATTAGACATGTTCATTCCACGTAGGGAATGCACGAGGATAATGCAAGACGTATATTTTCGTCCTCAGGGTCTAACGGAACCGTTTACAGAATATATGGTTCGGGTTAAGGAAATTGCTTTAGTGTTGGTGCTCCCTGATACGGAAGCGGAAATTTGTGATGTCATTTTATCAGGACTCAATCCAGTCGTCAGGTCGGCTTTGGTTTTAGGACCTCGGCCGTCAAATTTGCAGCAGTTGGAAGCATTGGTACCTAAACTCAATGAAGTTATGCTTGTTGATAGGCTGCGTCTGTCAGAGCCTCCGGGCTCATTAGCAACTCCTAATACCACTGTATCAGCTCCTTCTTCGGCCATTGTTCCGGTTTCTGGTCGTCGGGCCACTATTAAATGCTTTCAGTGTGGTCAGGAAGGCCATGTTCGACGAAATTGTCCCAATAGGAGGACCGTGAATCGGGGTTTTCTTCGTGTTTCTAATCAGGGGCGACAGTTTCGACCTTTATGACGCCAGAAGGTTAAGTCGACCATTTGTTTGTCTCGGCGTATTTGTGGTTATCCGTTTTCGGGTAAACCCTTAGTTCAAGTTTCTCTTGAGAAGTTGCCTTTATTGGCGTTATTAGATTCCGGAAGTTCTGTCTCTTTGATTCAGCTTGATTGGCTTAGGTTAAATTTACCATGTATTATGTCGCGTGCAACCACGTGTCAGTTGGTTTGTTTGATGGTCAATGGTCAGGCCTTTCAAGTTACTCAAAAGGTATCATGTACTATACGTTTCCCACGTTTTACGTGGAAACATAGTTTTTTTGTCGTTCCCAAGCTTCCTTATGCATGTGTCCTAGGTGCCGATTTTATGTCAAGGACTGGGATGGCTATTGATTTTTCCACTAGGCAGATCGCTTTTCATTTTGCTCCCCGGATAAAGTTGGACTTTGTGAGGGATTTTAAACCATCTCGGCCCCCTTTAACTTTGGGAGATATTAATTTGGTAACCCAAAATTGCGCAACTTCTTCTCTGTCTCATTTGTCCCCTGAACAGGCAAAGCAAATAGAGCATTTAGTTGGGGAATTTGATTCATTGTTTACAGATGTTTTAGGGGTCACTCATTTGACTCAATATGAAATTCAGTTAACTGATTCTACTCCGGTCAAGTTATCTCCATATAAGCTCACACCACCGAAGATGGCTATATTAAAAGAGAAAATACAGAAGATGCTTGACCAAGGGGTTATTAGACCATCTACTTCAAATTACAGCAGCCCCATATTTCTAGTACCGAAGGGAGATCAGGATTTTAGACCGGTCATAGATTATCGTCTCTTGAACAAAAGAATACTTATTGAAAGTACCCCTTTGCCCGATTTGCATACAGCTGCTCATCATTTTTCGAAGGCTCGCGTTTTTACGACCCTGGATTTGAACAATGCTTATCATCAGATTCCTTTGGCTGAACATTCCAAGCATCTAACAGCTTTCGCTACCCCCTGGCGCCTTTATGAATTCAATAGGGTCCCATTTGGTTTGGCTACGGGCGCGCAAGTCCTCACTCGTTTGCTGGATAATTTGTTTTCGGACATAAAATTTAAATATTTGTACCATTACTTAGATGATCTTGTAGTATATTCCGAGGATTTTGACTCACATCTTGTTCATTTACGTGAGGTCTTTCGTCGCCTACAGAGCGCCGGGTTATCAGTTAAGCAGTCTAAAGTTCATTTTGCTACCTCTCAAATATCATTTTTGGGCCATATGGTTTCCCCTTCTGGTATTACCATAGACCCAGATCGCACTAAGGCTATTAGAAATTTTCCGGCACCCAAGAATAAGCGTGAGGTGGCTCGATTTTTAGGAATGGTTAACTTCTTCTCTAAATTTATTTCAAATTTTTCTACTCGGGCGGAACCTCTTAATTGCTTACGTAGGAAAGGGGTTACTTTTGCGTGGGCCGAGGAGCAGGAAGCGGCATTTGTTGATCTAAAAGAGGCTATTTCAAACCCTCCTGTCTTGGCTTTTCCAGATTTTGCTATGCCCTTTATTTTACAGACGGATGCTAGTGCTAGCGCGCTAGCGGCTGTTTTGTTGCAGGAATTTCCTGAAGGTCGTCGTCCCATTTATTATAGTTCGCGTACTTTATCTCCTGAAGAACGTAAATTTTCTACATATGAATTAGAAACCTTAGCGGTGCTTTTTGGATTGGAGAAGTATAGGGTGTACTTAGAACATGTGCATTTCTTTTTAGAGTGCGATAACCAGGCTTTAACGTGGGCGTTAGCTGTCCCAAGGAAGACAGGTCGTCTTGCGCGTTGGGGTGTCCGGATAGGTGCCTTTAAGTTTACTCCTTCCTTTATCAGAGGTTCAGAAAATTGTATTGCGGATGCTCTTACCCGGGTATTTTCCGAACCTACTGAGGAGTGTGTTTATTTCGAGACTTTGGATGCTCCTGCGGATACTCAGATTGAGAGCTTCTCATTTTCGGCATTTCCTGAAATGTTTGTCAGTATACCTGAACTTCAACTTACCGATTCTGGGTTGGCCTCAATTATTGAGCAAATTAAATCAGGAGTTTCACTGCAGGATTATAAGATTCATGAGGGTGTTTTGATGGGAAGAGCTAGTTTTGATCGGCGTTATAAAGTCATAGTTCCGAAGGCAGCTATTCCCATGATTCTCAGTTATTTTCACGATTCTCCTTTCGGGGGTCATTTAGGCATTGCCAAAACCAGAAATCGAATTCGTGAACAGTTTATGTGGCGGGGCATGGATTTCGATGTAAGAAAGCATGCTAAGTCTTGCCGCATTTGCGCATTGTCCAAACCCGCGCAGGCTACAAATTGGGGATATTTGGCTTCGGAGGTTCCCTCCGCGCCCATGGAAAAACTATTTGTAGATTTTATCGGACCGTTCCCTCGTTCTATTCAGGGAAATATTTTTGCATTGGTGCTTACTGATGCTTTCTCAAAGTTCGTATGGATTTCACCTCTGAGTGCGGCTACTGCTCGCCTCGCTATTCGGGAACTTGGAACAATATTTGGATCTTTTGGTGCTCCTCAATATCTGGTCTCTGACAACGGTTCGCAATTTAAGTCGCGTCTCTTTCGTTCCTTTTGTTTTGATTGGGGTATTAAGCATTTTACTACTACCCCTTATTACCCTAACCCCTCATTAGCGGAACGGGTCAACCGTAACCTTAAGTCCGCTTTAATTGCTTATCATCACCAGCAGCACAATTGCTGGGATAAATACTTGAAGCAACTTCAGTTTGCTTTCAATTCTGCGAGACATGAGGTTCATAAGACGACGCCATTTTCATTGTTATTTGCCTACCAACCTGCGTCTCCTTTGGCTAATTTGTGGGCGTTAAATGATTTATTACCGGCTGACAATTCTCCGCATACCATTCGTACTAATTGGAAGGCTGCCTTGAATAATCTGCGTAGAGGTCACTCTATGAGAAAGCAGCGATACGATGCGTCCCGTCGTCCCTCCCCATTCAAAGTGGGAGATGTTGTTATGTGCCGTAACTATCCTCAGTCCTTGAAAGCAGATGCGTTTGCCGCGAAGTTAGCTCCTCGCTATCTTGGCCCGTTTAAGATTCTCAGAATTTATAAGGGGGTGTCTGTTCTTTTGCAAGAATTGTCTTCTTCCTGCAGGCGCCGCGCTCACCTGTCTCAGCTTAAATTGTATAACTCGGGGTAGCAAGTGAGTCACTTGGCATTGTCCTGATGATGGGTGACTCACTTTCAGGAATTAGCGATCCTGCCCCATGCGAGCTCTTGATTTGTCCCATTCCCTTAACCGGGATAAATCCTGTCCCATTCCTCTCCCAATCATCCTTTCTTATCCCTTCCATATTCATGAAAGCTCCCAATTATACTTTCCTTTCCCCCTACAGTAATGGTATCTTTTCGGATGTTAGCATATAGAACTCCTGTGATTTGTCTTCAGATCTTTGACACATGAGAATATCACTATTGCATACTTGCCAACTTTTACAGTTTGCCCGTAAAATGTATGGCTATGTCCGTGTGCTAGGGCTATTCAAGAGTCAGTCACTTGCGAGTTCCTGAATATTTTGGAGGAATTTATGATTTCCTTTTCAAGTCAGTGTGCAAGATAAATATGGTAACATGTATGGTTATCTAATTCTGAAAGTTTTGCCTCATTTCCATTCGCCCTTGCTGGGGTATTTAGCTGTTGCGCAGAGCCTACCTTTGCTGTTGATCCTGTTATTTTGAGTGACCTTTTGTGTTTCTATAAATTTGGCTCGAATTTAATATCCTTTGTTTTTTTATTTAATTTTTGGGGTAATATTTTAAATTATAATTATATATATATATATATATTTATAAGGTCACTTAATTTCAGTGGGTGTCAGCTTAATTAAAATGTTCTTATTGGGAAAATTTTCATGCTTCCACACCGGTGATGCCTTGCCGGTATGCTCTGTTCACCTGCCTCTCCCCAGTTATAGTTTGTGTGGGGTCGGGGCAAGTGAATTATTATTTTGTTGTACATAGTTGTTATATAGTGCATTATGTCTCATAGCTGTTTCATTGCATACCATGTTTAATTCTTGTTCTATAATTGTAATGCTATACTTGTCTAATTTAAAAATGCACGTGGTCTATTGTGAAATTCAATATTTATATGTCTATAAAATTATAATTCATTGACGATGATTTAGTTTGTATATGTAAGTTTATATTTTGCTTTGTGAGCCCCCTCTGCTGCTTTGTTTTATTATGTTTCTGATTCTTATCCTTCTCGGCTACCATCCCTTTTTCCTTCCTCGTGCTACTCTGTGGGGACACGTTCTGGACCTTCTGAGTTGCGATGTGCTAACTGCTGTGCAAGTTTCTTCTGCTCTCGTGGTGTGTGCAGCCGGGTGGTCCTACGTGGGAATTTCACCGTCGGACGCTATTTGTGGGTTTAAAATTCTGAAGCCTGTGCCTCCTCTTCCGGATCCTGACAACTTTATACATGTTTTGGCCCGCTTCAGTTTCTGCCTTAGCGTCATCCGTCTGCAGTGTCGACGTTATTAGTAAAGAAAAATCTATACTCCTGGTTAGCGACTTGTCCGCTTAATATTGCTGCCAAAATTATGATGCAAATTTTCGCCTGTGACTGTTCCTGGGAGTTATATACTTAAGTTTTTCATCACCTTGGATGGCTGCCCGGTTGCTACGTCGTGGGATATATACTGTTGGGGTTTGCTTGCCTCAATTATGGTCTTCTCCTTGTGTGTTCAGTGTCAGCTACTGAAGTTTGCGGACTGTATGTGTGGAGTTACCTTCTTCGTCTACTTACAGTGTAGCATGTTCCTTCTGTTTTCCTAGTTGTTTCCCCTTTTGGCTACTTATTGTTCCCTTTCCTCGAGTTCCTATAAATGGTTATTTTTTTTCTTCTCGCAAGCTCGCAGATTGGGGGGGGGCTATTGTGCTGTTATGTGTTCTTTTTATGTTTTGTATCTGTATTATACATCCAGCCAGTCACTTTACGTTGCTTGTCCCCTTTGCTTAACGCTCTCTTTGGTGCTCTCTTTTTTTTCCTCTGTGGGTTGCTGACGTGGCATGTGCTTTGGCCGTACGCGCTGAGTGGTGGATTTCTGTCCGCATTGCAGGGATAGCTCTCTGCCCGGCAACTACTGATGCGGATTGTGGAAGTTTTTGTAATGAATTTTTAAGGAACGTCTTTGTGATTTTCGGTGGATCGACCTTATGTAAAGGTAGGCTTTATTATCAGTTTTATGTCCTGGTAATGGTGAGTGAATTTTGGGGCGGAAAACGTTATGTGTGTTTGAAAATAAGAGTTCGTAAAGTGACTGGCTCTTGGAGTTGTTCATAGGTTTAGTGTGTTTTGTTTCTTTTCCAGTTGAGTTATATTTTCAGTACGTGATTTTCAGTGTATAGTTAGTTTAAAATTTGTGATAAGAGCTTTACACAGTTGTGCAATTTGAAAATGCATATTTTGATTCATGAAGGTAAAAAGCATCAGTAGTGTGAAATTTGTGAGAAAATCTTTTGGCATTTGTCGTCTGAAATTGCATAGTTTGATAAAAGGAGGGCAAGAAGCAATATAAGTAGAAATTTGTGAGTAGAGCTTTACATATTTTGGGCACTTTGAAAATGCATAGTTAGTTCAAAATTACAGTAATTCTGTTGTGTAAATTATGAGAGCAGTAATTGCAGTTAAAATCCAGTTATGCTGAACCCATTTATGCTGAACTTTGTAACTGAAAACGGTTGGGTTGTAAAGCTACCTACATCTAGCTTAGCTGGACTTTGAAGCTCTCTGTTACCAGAATTTCATAAAAGTCTGTTTCGGTCTTGTTCAACATTCTTAGCTAGTATTTGACTAGCTAAACATAATTAAATATTTTGATCTGATGTTTATAGTGGCTTTGTTTTATAAAGTTTCTAAATTGATTTTGTTTGTGGAATTTTGTTTGACTTAATTTTTGCTGTATTTAAAACTTGCTTTACTGCTTTGCTCAATTGGTTATGGTTGGGTTACTATTTAAGCCATCTTTGTTTTACAGGTATTCTTTTATGGTTGGTTTACGGTTCTGGTTATTAATGTTTGTTTATTTTTATCATTAAAGTTCCTACAAAACAAACTTATCAATAGTAGTATATTTTTGAGAGTTCTGGTTTCCATTTTGTTTTCCCCTACGGCACTCGTTAGGGCTTCCCTTTTCGTTTGGCCGGGGTTCCCTAACTCAGTCAAACAGCGTTACCATTGCAAATTACTGGTAGCAAAGCGTGGTTAATTGATTTGTCTGTGTTGGTTAGGGAATATTTTTGGGTTTGTTGTTTGCTCTGTATTCTCCGGATCTCATTTTCTTACTTGTACCATATCCGTAGTATCAAGATGGCGGTATCGGTTAGTAATGTGGACAGATTACGGAAAGGTGAATTGTGGGTAGAGTTGGTTGTACGTGGAGGTCAATGTTCTATGACAACTGAAGTGGCTATTATGTTGGATGTTTTTCGACAAATTAAGGATGCTCCAATAATTACTGTTTCTATTGATCACGTGATAGTGACTAAGTGTGAGTCCACTTGCTCGTTGGCCTTAGCAGAGATTCAGGATAATTTAATGGATTTTGGGCGCGAGGATTCTCCCTCTAAGGCACAGTTGCTCCGGTGGCAAGTTAGAATTCGGCATTACTTGTTCTATTTAGATTATGTCTTACAGAGATTCCCTACTTTGCAGTCTTGTATAGCGTTGCAAAAGTTAAAGGATCAGTTTAAGGAATTAGCCCATAAGGTGGAGGAAGATTTTGGGACTACACAGAATGACACTGGGGCGTCTCCCTTGTATAATCAAGGATTGTCGGATGTGGTTCAGCCTGCGATTGCGGTATCTGCGTTTCGGCCACTTAGACTCGCTCATCCCCTCCAACAATTCGTGGAGGGCTTTCAGTTAAACGACATTGTTGATGTACCATCGGCTTTACAGTTTCTCTATTTTCTTGTTCGATTGACGCTAATGGCTAAGCGTTATTTGGTACCCACGGCTCAAGTGATAGAATTATTATCTGTCAAGGTATCTGGGATAGTTTTGGACCTCTTAATGCGGTGTGCTGGTTTGGCCGAGCCTGTGACTCGCTTTCATTTGGCCCTATTAGACATGTTCATTCCACGTAGGGAATGCACGAGGATAATGCAAGACGTATATTTTCGTCCTCAGGGTCTAACGGAACCGTTTACAGAATATATGGTTCGGGTTAAGGAAATTGCTTTAGTGTTGGTGCTCCCTGATACGGAAGCGGAAATTTGTGATGTCATTTTATCAGGACTCAATCCAGTCGTCAGGTCGGCTTTGGTTTTAGGACCTCGGCCGTCAAATTTGCAGCAGTTGGAAGCATTGGTACCCAAACTCAATGAAGTTATGCTTGTTGATAGGCTGCGTCTGTCAGAGCCTCCGGGCTCATTAGCAACTCCTAATACCACTGTATCAGCTCCTTCTTCGGCCATTGTTCCGGTTTCTGGTCGTCGGGCCACTATTAAATGCTTTCAGTGTGGTCAGGAAGGCCATGTTCGACGAAATTGTCCCAATAGGAGGACCGTGAATCGGGGTTTTCTTCGTGTTTCTAATCAGGGGCGACAGTTTCGACCTTTATGACGCCAGAAGGTTAAGTCGACCATTTGTTTGTCTCGGCGTATTTGTGGTTATCCGTTTTCGGGTAAACCCTTAGTTCAAGTTTCTCTTGAGAAGTTGCCTTTATTGGCGTTATTAGATTCCGGAAGTTCTGTCTCTTTGATTCAGCTTGATTGGCTTAGGTTAAATTTACCATGTATTATGTCGCGTGCAACCACGTGTCAGTTGGTTTGTTTGATGGTCAATGGTCAGGCCTTTCAAGTTACTCAAAAGGTATCATGTACTATACGTTTCCCACGTTTTACGTGGAAACATAGTTTTTTTGTCGTTCCCAAGCTTCCTTATGCATGTGTCCTAGGTGCCGATTTTATGTCAAGGACTGGGATGGCTATTGATTTTTCCACTAGGCAGATCGCTTTTCATTTTGCTCCCCGGATAAAGTTGGACTTTGTGAGGGATTTTAAACCATCTCGGCCCCCTTTAACTTTGGGAGATATTAATTTGGTAACCCAAAATTGCGCAACTTCTTCTCTGTCTCATTTGTCCCCTGAACAGGCAAAGCAAATAGAGCATTTAGTTGGGGAATTTGATTCATTGTTTACAGATGTTTTAGGGGTCACTCATTTGACTCAATATGAAATTCAGTTAACTGATTCTACTCCGGTCAAGTTATCTCCATATAAGCTCACACCACCGAAGATGGCTATATTAAAAGAGAAAATACAGAAGATGCTTGACCAAGGGGTTATTAGACCATCTACTTCAAATTACAGCAGCCCCATATTTCTAGTACCGAAGGGAGATCAGGATTTGTCTGCTTCCAAATTTGCGACTAATTTATTTTTTGGGGGGAGGGATGTTCACTTCTCATGAGCTGTTTGGCTAAAATGCTGCTTCTAGCCTGGTTCAGCCGGTTTTAGTTTAGATATAAAAATATATTCCTAAAATTGTAGTGCTGTAAAAGCTTTCCTTTTATCTTAAAAAGCCTTCTTTAATGTGATTTTAATTGGTTAGTATATTTTTGGAATCGCTCTATTAGTAAGTAAGTTTTAATTTATTCTAAAATATGCTCCTAATGTTTTAATGATAGTAATAGTTACAGTTTCATTGTGTTTATACTTAAGATAAACTTATGTTTTAGTTTCATAATTTGTATTTTCAGATTGTTAATGAAGATCTCATAAAGATAAACCAGAGCACAGTGAGCCGCATTATCAAGCGAGTGTCTATTGGTATTGCGCATAACTTAAACCAATTTATGAAATTTCCATTAACGGAACAACAGTACGGCAACAATAGAAACTTATTCTATGAAGTGGCTCAGTTTCCAGGTGTAACAGGTAATAATAGTATTTACTAATGACTAAAACAGGGTAGTGGCTTATTACCTATCATTAAGCTAATAAAGCATGAGACACTCATGATGATAGTAGATACCAAATTTGAAAATATGGATACAAATGAAAGGGCATAATATAAAATTTTCTTAAGCATAGGTAGGTGATCACAATTCTATATTGAAGGAGTCTCATAAAATCAGTTGCAACGTGAATGAAAGCCAATAGTAATTTCAAATGCTGCATTTTTTATTTATGTTCATAAAAGGTTTGTTTGAGTAACTGTAAATTATTTCTACATCTTTTCAGGTGTAATAGACTGCACCCATATTCCTATTCAAAGTCCCGGAGGACAGTTTGCCGAGTTGTACAGGAATAGGAAGGGTTGGATGTCTCTTAACGTTCAGCTAATTTGTGGACCTCAGATGGAGATCATGGACATTGTTTCACATTGGCCAGGATCAACGCATGATAGCAGAATTTTTGACAACTCTGCTATTTGTCAGAAATGTATTGATGGCAGAGTACATGGAATTCTGCTTGGAGACGGTTATCCACAACTGCCCTACCTTTACACTTCTATACTGGATCATCATGTGAGAACCCCAGCAGAACGAAGGTAATTTCTATTTGAATACTTACTTGTCATGAGAATGATACCGGGGCGGGGCGGAGAAAATATATATGTATAAAATAAGTGTGAAATATATATGCACATAATTAAGGGATTAGAGGCTGTATAATAAAAACAAAGAATTTTCATTATATGTTTATTATTGTATTGGTAAGGGAGCTGACATTTTGAAGTTATCTAAATCTTAAGAAAGAACATTACATTGGTTGGTATACCAGCAGATACCATATTTTAAGAAAAATAGATACAAGTTTTTACAAGAATACACACTGAAATACAATCATTTGTGTCTTTAATTTCAGATACAACAGAGCTCACAAATCCACTAGAAATATCATAGAACGACTGAACGGGGTATGGAAACAAAGATTTCCTTGTCTAAGGAGGAAATTACTTAAAAAAGCAATTACCACACAAGCAATAATTGTTACATGTGCTACTTTACACAACATTGGCATTCTGAGGTGATTACTTCGAGAATGTGGAAGAAGATCCAGTTGAGGGTGTACCTGTGGCCAATGCCAATGCTGTACAGAACCCACGAGCGCGTATTCTCAGGCAACAGTTCATACAAAGACATTTCAACTGAGCATTTGTATGTAACAAGAACCATGGGCAGATCCATATTTCTGAATTGCCATATTTCTGAAACATATAAAAATGTACTTTTAACAACAGAGTTGCAAATTTTCTGTTTTTGTTTATCTTGTTATCTGGAAGTGTATGTAGTGTAAATACGTTCTGTGAACCAGATTTAGCCTAAGATTTTGACAGCGGAAATTCTTCCAGCTTTTAAACACGCCAATATATTTGCTGCCAGTCCTAAGCATGGATAAAGTGTGAAGGAAAGCTATTACATGTTACATTTTTGGTAAATCAGCAGGTTATCTATATAATATCAGCTTTAGGAGATAATTTTGTGTGCTCTTTAGTATGCTAGTATTCTGTAATTACACAAGCTACATTTTTGCAACAATAAAAAATAATGTTTTATATTATTCCTTTCATTTCATATATAGAGTTCTAATCAATAAGGAACATAGTAGAGCGAATGGAGTGTGGAAGAAAAGATTCGCATGCCTAAAAAGGAAAGCACTTGCAAAAGTACTGACAACTCAAGCAAGGTTATCATAACAATATAAAATAAAAACTATTAAAATGTCAGTTGCGCAATATTGTTTATTCAGTGATGGTATGCAACACGGGGTATTCTGTTTTTAACTAGTGTCCCTCTCAGCAATGCGATTAACTAGATAATTTAAATATGCAAACAATTATTAATCCCGAAATGTGTATAAATTTGAGCATCATTTATATTTCATACATTTATCGTCTGAAATAACCTACATACCAGGTTAACGAATGTTAAACCTCAACAATACATATGTAACCAATTTTGTAATACTGAAAATCAGAGTGTATATAACAGGCTAATAAACTATTTTATTACATGTTTCTGGTGTATCTATGTTTAACATTTTGTTTTGAAGTAAATGAATTACTTACACCATAATTAGATATTACATCAAAACTGTAATTAAATTAATAACAATAATAATTTTGAACAAACATACACGCCATCAATGTTCTAGGAAGGTGGGCTCAATACGTATTGAAATCATTTCAATACGGAACTTAAGGTTCCTAATCAGTTATTTTTGGCAAACGTTAAAATATAAATTACTTGGTGTATCGAAATAGTTTTGAATTCGATGCATATTTTTATAACACCAATCCGTATTGAATGGCAGATGCATTAACCTTCACTGACAAATCGTGTTGAGCTTCCATTTAATATAGTAAGTGTATTTAAAAAATTAGAATACTCCATGAAACTGTATTAATTACATTTGAATAAATTATACCACAAATGCTGTTTGATATTTGCAGTTGTTGTAATACATACTTAACCAAACTTATTTTCTTACCTTGAACTTGGCATTGTTGCTATTAAGTTGGTGTTCGATTTCCTTCTTCTTAGCAACACTTACAATGTCCGTTCTTTTATCCTCAATAATTCGCTTCTCTTTGATTAGATCAATTAAAATTGACTTTTCTTCTGGAGAAAACACCTTGTGAGGAGTTTCACCCGCCATGCTTATTGATGTGCGTATTGTTTATGCTTATGAATATTTCCTATTGGCTGAAAGTGACGTATTCGTATGAGAATTATGAACACTCAAATAGTTTCACGGACATTTTCCGAGTATTTCCGAAGGCGCTCCTCAAGGCATCCGCAAGGCTAAGGAGTCCTTAAGAATCGTCTCTGCATACGAAATCATACCTTCGCCTATCCTTTTCGTTTCCTTAAGGAAACCTTAAGATATCTTTAAGGTAATGACTGTGCATATCGCCCTGAGAGTTGATAAACTTCGCTATCTAATGCTCCGCGCTTACCTGCCATCGACCGCCCGGCCGTTCGGCCGCCCGCAGGGGTAAGCGAACTTACTGCATTACGTAGCAGAGTTAATGCATCTGGAATGCATGTAAATTCTTATCAACAAATTCATGAGAGGATCCTTCGGTTTAAATCAGGCATTCAGGATGACGAAATCACATGCATCTATCACGACAATGTGTTTATATCGCTTCCATTGTCTATCCTTGTATTACACACGGGTTGTTTGTTACCATTCGAAGGAGTACGTTAGCCAACCTGGGGAAAGCGGAAGAAAACGCAGCGCGGAAGAATACATGTCAAAGGTTATAAGAAACGGCTTAGGATTGTGCCATTTTCCCCCTCCCCCTTGGTCATGATTTATGCAACCAACTCAAGAACGGCCCAATGCTTCGGAAATGATGACGTCGGTCATCGAGAGAAACAGTTAATATGCGAAGCTTCGAGAAAGATGTCGTCATGCATGACGTAATTCATCATTCCACAACTCAAAGCACCGTGCAGAGTTACCATTGGCTGGTTTGCTTCACGCCACTGACGGCAGCGCCATCACGCTCGTGGTCAACTTCAGCAACTTCTGGGCAGGCAGCAGGCACTGTTTGGCTAGGTACCGAGTGGCTAGCACCCAGACTTGTGTTCTGGTTTTGTGACGACGAGATTTGGCCAAGAGTAACCTTTTTGGCCTTTTCTAAATTATTTTCAACTGTTTGGTAAGCTACAAAACTTAACCTTTTTACTCTTGGTGTTTCTAAATTCAGATTTGCGAGAGAAGCATTTATATATTTCACTTCGTGTAACATTACATTGTATTAGTCGCTGCTTCAGAAATATTCTCTATTTGTAGGGCAACTTAAATTGTAAAACGGTGAAAGAGTACATTACACTGTCATCTCCGAACTTATTATTTGTAAATCACATAACTTTTAAAACGTTAAAGCAAGACGATGATGGAATTGCTAACAAATGCAACACTTTATGGAAAATTTTTACTTCCTCTACTACGTATAGTAAGTAGGGGAAGTATTGTACTCCACCCAAAAATTCGATACCGAGATTTTACCGGAAATACATGTTTTGAGACCCCTGAATCCAAAAAAGCATTTCTGGAAACATGTCCGTGTGTGTGTCTGTCTGCGTGTCTGTGTGTCTGTCTATGAACAGCGTAACTCAAAAACCAACAGTTGGATAAACCCCAAACTTGGTATTTAGGTTCAGTATCTTCCAGAGATGCGACACGGAGGTGTTCAAGAAAATCCCCCCACCCCAGACTACCCTTTACATGGAACATTTTTCGAAAATTTTAATTTTCTCAAAAATGGCTCTAACGATTTTGATTAAAATATCATATGTTTAAGATATTTTCATGACAAATGAAATGTAAATCTCGAATTTTCTGGGAATGTCTCCAAAAGTGTTAATTGTGAACGACTTTTGCATAACTGGTAAACCATAAGAAATAGACAAAATTTTACTACACAAAAAATGTAGATCGCGTTAAAATACACAATTTATGTCATACATTTTTGTTGTTGAGTGAACCATTTTCGAGATATTGCTTGTTATTCCCTTAAATTTTCCAATACTTATACTTTTTCTCAAATTCTTTATACATATTTTTTGTCCTGGGCATGCAAAGAGAATGGAATACTCCACATAGCAACCAGCTCTTAAACGCTTAAAGCCAATTCCGCATTGTATCTACAAGAAAATTAGCAATAAGATTAACATCTCGATATCTCGATTAACATGAAGCATGTGGAGAATAAGCGTTTCTAATAATAGTTTGTACAAGAGTAGAGAAAGTCATGTGAGTGTAACACATCAGATTTTTAACATATGTGCTGGTGATTCTTTTCAATTCCTAGCTCCTACGCATTAGTCCTTTCCACAATATTTAATACCGCTGGGTATGGGAAAAATCCATTTGTGCAGGATGACTCAAACTATCGGAGACACTCAGGGCTCATAACAGAGGTTCTTGCGATTTAACAATGTTTAGATTATTCTTAGTTGACTTGCAATCTGGTGGAATATGTGTGGTGCACTATTTCGTCAGGGTGTTGTAGATTGTCATATTCTTTTTATCATGGCAAATAAAGCAAGTTAAGGTGTAGAATATGCAATGGAGGGACACACCTCGTGCACTGTGACCTACGGAACTTATATTAGAGCTACCATCCCCTAAATAAAATGCAGTTTTATTTATGGACGCTCTTTAACTGCTATGGTCCTTAGCATCCCATTCTATATGGTAAAGAATGGTGATTTTGCTTAGAGGCCTCTTTATCAGGCTTAAGGTTCTTTTATGTGTCATAAATCTACGACACGGGACCACCGGCTTTACTTCCCTTCCGAAGGAAGCCGTAATAAGTATTATTAGCGCGAAAAAAATTAATCGACCTCCGCCGGGTTTGAACCTGACACCTCGGGAACTAGAGGCTAGCATGGTAACCACTACACCACCCTCCCTCTAATAGGAAGGTATGAAATGAAGTAACCTCAGGAGGCTATAGACCACAAAGACGCAGTCCCTAAGAGTAACTGCCTCGAAAACCCGTCCCATTACTAAAGCTGCCCATAGGGGATGATGAACGACCCGTCCAACCAAGCAGCCCTCCAGTTTGACGGAGAATACTCTTTCCTTGGAGCAAGCTCCGTCACATCTGTCCGGCAAAGCCGCACACCACGAAATCTAGAAGTACACCCAAAAGATGAAAAAGAAATGGAATAAAAAAGAAATGAGAAACCACGCCAGGATTCACCTACCGATCAGATAAAGCTCAGAAAACCCAATATATATATATATGTGTGTGTGTGTGTGTGTGTGTGTGTGACAGTCCAGTTTTTTTCAATTGTCACATTTCTCTGGTCTCACTGCACTGTTTCGTTTTTATGAGTTCACCTTCATTGGGAGTTCACTTCACTAAGGTGAACTAGTTCAATTCTCCGTCACCTCACTTCCTTCGTAACGTAGCCTCTTCAGGTTGGACGATTCATTTCATTCGGAAGTCGAACACAAGACCTCCGCAGCCCGTTGCTCCACAGTAGTACTCGTTCACTCACTGACTCAACAACTCTGGCTGATGCTCGCTTATATAGTCAGTGGAATCTTCTCGAACGTTCTAGAACTATTTCGACACACATTCTGGAGGAGGGAGAGAAGAAACTTCCAGATGGTTTTAGTTATCTGCTATAGCGAACCCGGTATTTACGCTGACGAGCGCAGTTATCGTTGTTTACTCCGACCGCCCGGTGCCGATCTCCCGATAACCTTGGGGCGTACCAGCTACGTTACTGTATATATATATATATATATATATATATATATATATATATATATATATATCATTTCAGGGCTGCTATCTTATTTCTAACCTAAATAACTAACGATAAACATAACCTTAGCTCTTCGGGACAGAACAGACCCAGGTTCCGCTAATGTGTGCTGGTGATGATGTTGATGCCATCTTTGTCTGCGAGTATCGTGTTTAGGGTACTGTTTTATCCAAACAGATCCGTTTTAGTAACGGTTTTAACTTAATTTCTTTTTGAGTACAGCACTAAATTTTACAGGCAGCGTTTATATTATGAATTATACACATATGTGGTTCAGCTCTATTGTACTAGAACTCGGAGGGGGACAGCACCTCGACGTATTCATTTGCAGTCCTTGGTCTAGGCGTTCCATGTAGCCTCTAGTTCCCGAGTCGCGGGTTCAAACCCAGGGAGGGCGATGTATTTTTTCCGACGTAAAAATCCTGGGCATGGCTTCCTTCGGAAGGGAAGTAAAGCCGGTGGTCCCGTGTGGTAGATTTACAACAGGTAAAAGAACCTCAAGCCTGATAAAGAGACCTCTGAGCAAACCTTCCGGTTTTTCACGCTCAATATAGAATGGGACGCTCAGTTAAAGAGCGTCTATAAATAAAACTCAATTTATTTATTTTCGACTTATGAAGTTCTTTTGTGCCTAAGCCTCTGACGGGCGCCCCCCGGAAGGTAGGGAGGGAGGGATGGCTGAAAGGAGACAGAGAGCAGCCGAACCAGGAGGCACGACAGGGCAGAGAGGGCAGTGTCCCTATATGTTTCCAGATTAAAGCTCCCTGGACGGCAGCTGGTGCGACCGGCTCCCCCTGCAGGTTTACACATCCCACTTGGGGGCCGAAAACCGGAAACTGTCCCCATTCCGGGGACGAAATGTTATAGAGCATCATTTTCCCCTGCCACGCAACGCCGAGACTCCTACGGACATTTGCAGCCCAAACGTTGCCGCCTGAACCATCACGCTCGGTTCAGCTGTATAACAAATATGCTGGTGTTCCGTTCTGCCCCGAAGTACACGAGTTCATAAAACCACAAATAAACATTGGTGTATTCAATGTGTTATGCACTTGCTGTTTTCAGGCCTTTATTTGTGCCCTGTACAATTTTACTGCGCATCAAACTTTAAGTGTACTGTTCTGCCTCGAATTCCCCTAATACTGCGTTTGTTTTGCGATTGAATTCGCTGAGCGGCGAGATTCTTGTTGTTCTTAAGGTAGTGGCTTGCAGAAGAAATTTCCCGAGATAATAATAAATAACTAAAGGCTTCTTGTGTTTGATTACGTCTTCGTACATTTACACACCGTTAATTGTTTTACTTACACACAATTATAGGTTTTTGTAGCTCAGCGATTTATACTTCTCGCTCACTTAATGGAAATTTCTTACATGGAATCTTTCTTATGGCCCCGATACCTATACACTTGGTGCGGTAGAGCAATGTCCAGAAACTTGTACAGCAGAAAGGCAACAACGAAATAAACATTTTGAGAATAGGAATAAGGCGTCGTAGAAGCTTTTTCATTGCGCTACATGCATCAACATAAATCCGTCATGTTAGATTCCCCGATAGTGAAACCTGTTTGTGATGAGTCAGACGTAAACAACCTAATCACTGTCACTAAGTGTGTCTGATATGAAAGCTACTGGATGGTGCGCTGATACGTCTTGTTTACACTACGCGCTAGTTTCTCATTGTATACGAGTAGTCACTAGTTGACACAGTACCTACACACTTGTGAGAGTTACATTTCATTTACTGAACGGGATGGTTCAGGCAGTTACGTCTGTGATCGGTATCCGGGAGGTCGTGGGTTCGATTCCCATGTTTGAAAGTCTTGACCCATGATTTTTTCGGGGGTTTCCCCGGGTCGCCATGCGAATTTCCTGTCCCTCCATTTCATCTCCATTCTCGTTTCACTACATATTTCATTTGTTTGGTCCGACTGCGAGCGGTGTCAGAGTCACCGCCCCCCCAGATACGTGTAAGCCCACAGGAGGGAAGGGCGCTGTATCAGTCAGCATCCGGGGAGTTCAAATCTGTAAGTGGTAGGGATCCTCCCTCTGTCTGTCCGGCCGCCCTCTGTCTCCCCTGACCTCATCCCTCCCTCTCGGGGCGCCCCGTCAGGGGCCTGGATACAAAAGACCTGCGTATCGAGGTGCTAAGTCCCCCTGCGCTTCTAGTCCTGTCCTGTACTACATTCAATTTTGAATAGCAAATGAACATGGTTCATTAAGTCAGATTTCAATTGATATCATGCAGTGCTCCTGTTATTGTACTGCTTCTGCGACCACTTTAAAACATGTATACAGATAGAGGGCGAATGGCCTACCTCTCCCATGCTGAGACCTGAAACCAACATCAAAGTGACGTGACGAAGGTAGAAAAGTGCAATGAAGAGTCCTTCGTGATACCATACTAATATAGAGCACTAAATAACGTGCATTCCATGTTTAAAGCTTGAACCTGAACTGAAAACCTAGTAAGATAAAAGATAGGAGTTATGTAGTGATAATCACAACGTTAGTTCTTTTTAGTGAAGAATTTAAACATACGAGGGCGGAATTCATAAGTCCATGACTTTGACAGGAGATAGCGTTCTAATCACAAGTTTCTTGTTTGCACCCAAGTCTTACACCTATTCTGGGTATAATCGCAGAAATTCGTTATTTGTTTCTTAGAACATTGTTGAGAGCGTCTAAAATAAGCAGATGTGTGTTGCTTCGTAGAAAATGGAGAAAAGTGAATTTAGTGTTCTGATGAAGTACTACTTATTGCATGGTAAGACGGTGAAGGAAACAGAACAAAAGCTGAATAACTATTATGGGGACTCTGCTCCATCACATGGCATGGTTTACAGATGGTTCACAGAATTTCGATGTGGCTGTTCGAGCACAAGAAATACCGTGCGCACAGGACGGATGGTTGAGGTCACAACAGAAGAAATGGTAAACAAAGTTCACGATATTGTGTTGGAAGACCGCCGAGTGAAAATCATTGAGACAGTCAGGACTGTGAACATCTCGAGTGAATGGGTGTATAACATTCTGTGCGAATTTTTGGGTATGACAAAGCTGTCAGCAGGATGGGTGCCGCGACTGCTCACAGTTGGGAACAAGCGAAATCGTGTGACCATTTTACAGGGAGGTTTGAACATTTTCCAGCGCAACCCAAATGAGTTTTTGCGACGTTATATCAGGGTTGATTAAACTTGGATCCATTACTATCAACCTGAAACCAAATAACAATTAAAGCAGCGGATTTCCTTCGGCGAATCTGCTCCAAAGAAAGCGAAAACCATTCCGTCGGCAGGAAAAATCATGGCAGCTGTCTTTTGGGATTCACAAGGGGTGACAGACAACCACTACCTAGAAAAGGGTAAAACGATCACACGTTCATATTATGCCGCAATGCTGGATCGGTTTTAGAAGGAATTATTAAAGAAATGTCCCAATTTGGCAAAGGAAAATGTTCTCTTTCACCAGGATAATGCACCCGTACCGTACACAAGTCAGCCATTGCCATCGCAAAATTTGTGGAATTGGGCTACGAACTGTTGCCTCACCCACCATATTCTGCAGATTTGGCTCCGACCGACTTCTTCCTCTTCGCGAACCTGAAAAATTAGCTCGCTGGGAAGACATTTACATCCAATGAACACATAATGGAAGAAATAACCTCAGATTTTGAAGACTTCGAAAAATCATATTTTTGGAAGGGTTAAAATAATTGGAGAAACGTTGGGCAACGTGTATTGAATTGAAAGGAGATTATGGTGAGAAATAAAATTGATTTGTTTGGAAAAAATTGTTATTTTCTTTAAAAATTCAGTCACTTATCAATCCGCTCTCATATACGGTGATGAGCAAGCTGTTGTCGTTTAGCCATACAATGGGACTATTCGAGATGGTATCCAAAATATTCGGGACTGGTGCTGCCATCTGATCAAAAACTTACTTTGAGACTAATGACCACCGTCACCCTCGAAGTAGTTCTCATCCACACGCATACACTTTATACCACTTTCCAAATGCATCCTGGAAGTCATGTTCTTTGAGGGTGTTTAGCACAGACAGCGTTTCTTCTTGAATCCCCTCAATTCTATCGAACCGACGTCCTTTCAGCTTGATTTTCACTTTGGGGAATAGAGCAAAGTTGCAGGGTGCCAAATAAGGCGAGTACGGTGGGTGGGGGATAACCGTCATGTTGTTCTTCGTTGAAAAGCTCCTGATGAACAAGGAATTGTGACAGGGAACATTATCGTGATGCAACAGCCAGTTCCCTTGTTAAAATTCGGGCCGTCGCCTCCGCACATTTTCACGGAGCCATCGCAAGACGTTACAGTAGTACGTGGAATTCACTATTTCCTTTGGTGGGACGAATTCTTTGTGCACAGTCCTCTTGGTATCGAAGAAAACAAGGAGCGTGCAGCTTGTTCAGCTGACGGCCCTACCGGTGAGAGCATCGGCTTCAGTAGCTGCACGGCCGGCCCTGAACCGAGCATGCCACTCAAACACATTTTTTTTTAATGGGGATCTACATCGTTTCCCCTACCATGCACTAACTACACTACAGTGATGGAAGGGAATCGAAGGTAAGGTGGTTTCCGGTACCGCCGAAGCAAACCGGAGGTTAGTGGGTGATTACTAAAAAGACGCCTGCATACAAGAGAGTATGCAGACAGAGTGGGGAGTAGGTACTGGCCTTGGCAAATGCCCAGACCAGGGACCTATTGTTAGTGTGGTATTCATGCTCATGCAGAAGGAATGCGATTGAGGTGTCATGCTTAAGTAGAGATGGTGGTACGTTACCTGTGTATTGTGGCTTCAACCGGAGAGGGAGTTGAGTTGTTCTTCTTCAGCTGGCTGCTGATGGTCCTGTGTATTGTGGCTTCAACCGGAGAGGGAGTTGAGTTGTTCTTCTTCAGCTGGCTGCTGATGGTCCTGAAACATGCTAGATACAATTTTGGAAGGAAGGGATATGTGCAATGGGGGCATAGTTTATATACACTTTTATAATTGTTTATTTCGCGTATGTTTACGTAAGCTTGTCTGTATTATTGTTATGTTTATTGTTTTTTTTTTCTTTTCTGTTTTTCTCTATCCTAATTCTGTGCCTGTCTAGTCCTTGTGCGCGCTTGTTCGTCTTATGGTGGGGCTGCCCTCTCTCCCCGATCCGCCCCGAGTGGGGAGTCTTCCACTCGGGGACTTCTTGGGCAGCCTTCCACTCGGGGACTTCTTGGGCGTGCTGCTCAGCTGTGTTATGGTGGTATTAGGTTGTTAAGATAATCGCGGATTGCTGCGTCATCATCTGTGGTGTGCCTGTTTAACGGTATTGTGCGGTCGAACAGCGATATTGGTCTTTTGTGCTTGTCGTTTGCTGTGTTGTATTGCCCGAGCTCGCGTATGGTTGGGTTGTGGTTTTTGTGGGCCTGTTTGTACATGTTTTCCGCAAGTGATTTAATGAATTCTTCCACCGTGTGCATCTTTGTGTCTTCGTCAATAAGTCCAATGGGACTGCCTTGGGGACCTTTGTTATGATTCTTAGGGCTTTGTTTTGTAATGTTTGCAGCTTCTTAATATGTGTTTTGGCGCAGTGTCCCCAGGCCGGGGCTGCATACGTCATCACGGGCCTAATTAGGCTTTTGTATAGCATCAGTCCCATTTGCTGACTTAAGGCGCTTTTGCGATTTAAGATGGGATAGATGGCACCAAGTTGCTGGTTCGCCTTTTGCCTTACTTCCGATGTGTGTGACGCAAATGTGAGTTTAGAGTCTAGTGTCACACCCAGATATTTGACTTTATTTGTCCAGTTTATCGTTTCCCCAAGTAACGTTAGGGGCCTAGTTTTGTTTTGATGTTTCGTTCTCTTGGTGAACAGTATTGCCGTGATTTGTGCGCATTGACCTTGATTCGCCATCTATTCAGCCACGGTTCTAGCTCTCTGAGTGCGTTTTGTAGGTTTCGCCCTATAATTTCTGGTTTCCACGATTGTGCTGCGATTGCGGTGTCATCTGCATAGATGGACAGCCGGGTGACATTTGTCTTGGGAATGTCGTTAATGTAAAGAGTGAAAAGTACGGGTCCCAGTAAGCTTCCTTGTGGGACACCGGCTTCAAGCTTGTGCGGTTTGGTACATTTTTCATGAATTGTGACCGTGAAGGTCCTGTTTGTGAGATAGTGCGCTATCAGTTTTATCATTGTGTCGCAGAATTTCATAGTTTTTAATTTGTGAGTGAGACCCGCGTGGTAGACGGTGTCGAAAGCGCGCTGTACATCCAGAAATATTACGCCTGTGGATTTGTTCTCATTAAATCCTCGGGTTATATGTTCCACGTTTCTGGTTAATTGCAGTGTTGTGGAGTGGTGCGCCCTAAAGCCATATTGTTCATTAGTTATTATGTTATGCTTTTTAATGTGAGCAATCAGACGTTTTCTGCCACTTTGCTGATTGTTTTTAGGAGGCTAATTGGCCTGTAGTTATTTGGATCAGCTCTGTCTTTTCTCGGCTTCGGGAACATGAGTATGTTTGCCTGTTTCCAACAGTTTGGATAGTAGCCATTTTGTAGGCAGTAGTTGCAGATTTCGCTTAAGTGTTGGAGCGTTTTTTGTGTGAGATGTTTTAGAACCAAATTTGGTATTTGATCCGGACCTGGAGCTTTGTGCTCCTGCAGGTGCTTTATGATCCATTGCAGCTCGTCCGGACAGGTTTTTCTACATTTATTATGTGCTGTATTCGTCAGGGTTGCTTGCCAGTCGCGCTCCAGGATCTCGCTAAACTCGCGATCCACTGGGCCGTGGTTTGGCGTGCACGTTTGCTCAAGCGCCCGTGCCAGTACGTTGGCTTTGTCTTCGTTGCTTTCCGCGTAGGGGTTTTAGCTGTTTGGGATTAGAAGCGGTGGAATGTTAATAGGTTGCTTTTTTAACGCCCTGACCAGTTGCCATACTTTGTGGTTTCCCGGTTGAAGGTGTGCCAGTGTTTGGTCCCATTGTTGTTGGGTTTGTGCGTTTATTCGCGTTTTGATTGCGCTATTCAAGGTTGCCATGTTCACTCTGTGTACAAGGTTCCGTGTTCGCTGCCATTTTCGCCTTTCGTGGTCTCTTTCTTGGATTAATGCCCTGACGTCCGGTGGATATGTGATTTCGTACTTGACCGGTGGTTTGTAAGGGACTGCAGTGTTTATCGCCTTTTGGATCGCGTCCTCTAAGTGCAGTGCGGCCTCATCCACCGCTTGGTGACCTGTTAGTGTAAGTGCGCGTGGTAGCTGGCTGTCAAGGTGTGTGGCAAAGAGGGTCCAGTTTGCTTTGTTATAGTTTCACCGCTGGGGGGGTGGCTGGAATACTGCCGGGGCCTGTATTTCAATCTGTACTGCGAAATGGTCTGAGGCCAGTGCGTCTACTACTTTAATGTTGTATTCGAATGCCGTATTTTTCAGTAGTGCTATGTCTAAGGTGTGTGCCGTGTGTTTTGTCTGGTGCGGTATGTATGTTGGTTCACCAGGATGATCTATTATGTAATCGTTGTTGAGCATGTGTTCATATAAAGCGTTTCCCTCCGTGTTTGCTATGCTACAGCCCCACGCTTGATGCTTTGCGTTTAGGTCCCCCGCCGCTACTATTACTTCGTCAAGGTTCATGATGGAGCCTACATCTCTTACGTTTAGTTGTTTTGGTGAGGCGTATATGCTTGTTAGTGTTACTGGGGTGTTATGTATGTGTACTGAGATAGCAGTGGCTTCTATGGTTGCTAGTGGCGGTATGTGTTTTTGCGTGTGTGCTATAGTTTCTTGTACCAATGCCGCTGTTCCCCCATGCGGTTTCCCGTCCGGCCTGTCGGTTCTGTATGTTCTGTACCCCGGTACCTTGAGTCTAGCTTTGGGTGTTAGAAGGGTTTCTGTAAGTAGTGCTATTGTTATGTTGTTGTTATAAAGGTGCTGTTTGAGTTCCTGTTGTTTGGATCTGATCCCCTGTGTGTTCCAGTATATTATTTTGTGCGACACGTGTAGGGTTCATGCTTTATCCACCAAATACTTGTTGAATCATTGCGAGGGTCTCCGTAGCATTTTTCAGATATTTACACAGATGATGCACACTCTGTTCTAATCTTGGATCCTTCGTAAAATCGCCACACACTACACCAGAGTATCATGAAAAGTACTATAGAATCTCAACACATCTACCCAACTGCATAAAACTTTAAACAGTCACTCATCAGATGTGCTAGTATTGCCAGCTAGCGGTACAAAACTCTACTGCAACTACTGTCGAGATGGCAGCACCAGCTCCGAATATTTTGGTTAAGTTATCGTGTTAACGTCCTAAAATGTGAGTTTACGTTATTTGGTGTTGAAATATTAGCGAATGTGTTCTGAAAAGTTCATGTTTTTGTGAACTGCACAGTGATAAATTTAAATGAGCTTGAAAAACCATTATCAAACGTTGTTAAAAATAGTGTTCATCCCTTACAGTGGGATTGCCCCTGTTATACAGTGCTCCGAAACCACTCTTTCAAATTAATACAGGTAGTAGAGAACATCAAAACGAAATATATTTCGATAAGGAATATATGGTCCCTGGCGGCAATTTCTGATGCTAGGGACGATTTACACAAAAGGTAGTTTAGCATGCTAATTACACAGTGGTATTCACAGGGACTGCTCGAATGCGCACCATTGGCCTGAATGCACTCAGTACGTAGTTGGACCATTCTTTGTCGTGTCGGTTCGAAGGCTCCTGGCATGACCACAATGGTACCAGTAGCGACGGCAATTCTACCGACTAGGTCTTCTTCTATTTCCACATCAGTTTCATACACCAGCTGCTTTATATGCCCCCAGAGGAAGAAATCCAGGGCCACCTTGGCCGATCCATCTATTCCCAAAGGTGCCTCTCAGATGATTCCCCACACCAACACTTAAATAGGCTGGCGCCCCATCGTGATAGTACATCCCTTGTCTATTATTCAGAGGTACATCCTCCAGCAGTTCTGGCAACAAATGCTCTACGAAGATGCGATAGCTCCGTCTGTGAAGCAGAATGGAAGAATGTATGGTCCAATCAACCTATCACCGAGAATGCCGTGTTTCCAAGCAGACCTCAGAGCCAACCGTTCGTACACAGAGCAGGTTTGAAATTCAATACACATTCCCAGCCACGACACCGACACAACGCTCTCTTCAGCATCACTCACAAACAGTTCCCTAATATTACAAGTTTACTTCAAAGACCATGTGTTTCTTATCGAAATATATTTGTTTTGCTGTTTTCTACCATCTATATTACTTTGAGCGAGTAGTTTTGGAGCACCCTGTATGTGACGAACAAAGTAACGTAAGAATTAATCTACAAAGCTCTTCAAAAGCTATACCATGTAAACAAACGTATTTCTTTACATTTGTCTAGGTAGGCTATTATGCGTCGCTCCTACTGGTACCCAGAAAAGCTGTCATGATTTTATTTATATTTATGATATTTTTAATTACAGAATTATTTAGGAAGCTTCAGATAAAGCAGTTAAAGTTATAAATAACATTTAATACTCAAAACAACACATCTGGCACGAAAAACATAGAATGACGTTCTGAGTCCCATGGTATTTCATTTGAAACGTTTCCATTAATTTTATAGACGTAATTGACAACAAAAGATCTGCATCTCCTCGAGAACAATTTTGTTAACTCAAATACTGCCTCATATTCTATAAAATTGACCTAAACAAAAGAACTTGTTGATTTTGTTTCCTCTCAAAAGCCTTCTATTTATGTTGACATAGTTAATTTTCTAAATAAGAAAGGGTTGAGGTGAATCGATAGCATCTAGGGTAAAAAGGTTTTGTTTCTTTCTTTTCCGTGTTTTTCACATTATCGTCAACAACACAAAGCAATCTAACCAAGCATATTTCATAAACTCTTTTTCATTTCAACTTTTGTCTTTCTTCCCGTGTTCAGTTGTCTTAAATATTAATATAAAATTACATACCCGCGTCTTCTTTGTTAAAGTAATAGACTAAACAAATTTGACACTTTAATTCTGACCAAAAAAATTGACCATCATTAATTTTCTACTGCGCACTTTAAAAATGGGTATCTATCTGTGAAAGGAAATGCTAGATCGCTTTCGGAATGCTACCTTCAGTCATAAACTGCAAAGCAGAACCTAGTCATGTTGGCGTGCATAAACCTTTAACTTAATCGAACTACAAGAAAAATATTCCGTGCTAAGTTCGTCCTGCATTCACTGCATATACAATGTCTTCGTTTTATGCCAAGGCCACAACCGCGTTATATGCGTATCGGCCGAGACGGCAGTGACCTCGGTATTACGCCACAGCGCAGCAGCGGCGCAGGACGTGTCAAGGGTACGTTTATCAGCTGTGAGCTGTCTCAATCGTTAACCAGGTCTTATTGAAGTATACGATGATAAACTCCTGACCTACATTTGTACTTCCTCTGCTACATACTAGGTAGAGGATATACTACACTCCACCCAAAAATTCGACAACGGAATTTACCAGAAATACACGTTTTGAGGTCTCTTGAATCCAAAATTAACATTTTTAGAAAACGCTGTGTGTTTGCGTGTGTAAATAGCATAATTCAAAAACGAAATATAACATAAATACCAAGCTTGGTGTTCAGTATTTTCCACAGGTGCGACACAAGGATTTTCTACAGTATTTCCCCGTTATTTATTATTTTCTCAAAAGTGGCTCTAACGGTTTTGATCAAATGTCAACATATTTAATATATTTACGTATCCTATTGAATTTCCGGAAAATAATATATGAATTCTTTATTCGAAGGGAATTTCGTGTATATTTCTATGTAAAAGTGGTAAACCATAACAGATAGGCAAAGTCGTACTACACAAGAAATGTGGCTCCTAAAAATACACAATTTATGTCAAATAGTTTTATATGGCGTTTCCCGTTTCCGATACATTCATTGTTATTGGTTTGAATTTCCAAATTCGGATACTTTTTTCAAGGTAAATCGCCATTCATTTTTCTCGTATTTCTACAAAGAGCATGGGGTTTAAAACCCATCCCATAGCAAACCAATTTTTAAAATCTAAATATAGATTTAACCTATTTTATTCTTCTAATGCCTACTAGGAAATGCGTAAATGTGCAATGAAAATGTATCGCGATTAACAAGAGGTAAACAGAAGAATAAGCCTTTGTAAAATGGGTAGAGAAAGTCATGTGAATACACCACATTACATTTTGTTCAATTATATTATTTATATGTTAAGCAACATTTGAACGGCACCAATTACAAGCTGATGAAATATATAAAATGTTTATTATATACCTATATTGTGACTGTACAATTTTCACTGCCACTCCACTTAGCAGTGTAATGAAACATGTGCAAAGCAGCTTCTTCTTCCTTCAGCTTCACTCGCTGGTGAGTCGAACACAAGACCTCTCTAATCTCTCGCAATAGCAGCACTCACTGTACTTCACAACAGTCTTTACAAACTTACCCGTAGAACAGCACTTTTTGTTATATCAGAACATCTCACTAACTCGTTCGATCGCGAGGACGCTCGCTTAAACAGCCGCTAGAACTTTCCACAGAGGTCTAGAATGTTCGAGAAGCAAGGATAAGCGAAACTTCTAGGATATTCTGGTTATTTGTCGATAGTCCTTCTGATGTTTACGCTGGGCGAGTTCGAGAGCGCTACCGCGTCTACTCATCTCTATTTATCTCCCCAACAGCCAGATCTGTCGGGCCTACCTCCCGATAAGCTTAGGCCAAGGCCGCTGTGTGTGTCTTTTTCCAGTTTTAACTGTCACTTCACTAATGTGATCTAGTTCAGTTTTCAATGTTTCTTCACTAAGTTCTCGCGGTGTAGTGGCGTAATGAAGCACGCCCGAAGCAGCAGCCTCTTCTTCCGCTTCTCTGGCTGGGGAGTCGAACACAAGACCTCCCTAATCTCTAGCAGTAACAGTATTCACTATACGTCACAAACTCACTCGTAGAACAGCACTCTTTATCGCATCAAAAACGCATCATTATCGCACTTAATTGCGAGCACACTTGCTTATATACAACTTCGAGATCTCTTAGCATGTTCTCGAGAGAGGGGAGAGAGCTTCCAGAAGAAACTGGTTATCTCTCGATAGTGCTTCTGGAATTCACGTGGGTGATATCCCTACTCGTGTCGTTGTCTCTATTTCCTCACCAACCGGCCATGGCCCCTTCGTCCAATTGCGAATAGTAATTACAGTATGTCGGAAACATGCCGCTTACTACGTGGACCTACTACTCCAGGACCTCAGACGTCCAAGCACCTAGGCCTTCCAAGGGAAAAAAATCCCCATGCCAATACCGGAAACCGAACCCTGATCCCTTCGCACCGCAGGCAGCAACGCTTTGTGGACTACCACTACTACTAGTCAATAACTGCAAAATAATTTTATTTAAAACAAAATTAGACAATCGGGTCCAAGCCGAGTGATACAGTATAACGTATTCTCGGGCTCGGGCCGGGGCTATCCTAAGAATTCTGGTCCATACAGACCTCTAACGTTTGTTGCGCATGACGTTAATACTTTGAAGTGAGTTTATCACCAGTGCCTACGGCAGACGACTAGCGAAAGGTGAGTGGAAGGGGTAAACAGTTTCGAGGTCATTTTAGTGAAATGGGACTCGTATCGTACCTTTTCACTATTTACATTTGGAACTTCTTTCGCTTGCGTCTCGTAAACTCACAATCTCAGCATGTATGTTGTTAGGTAAGCACCTTAAATAATTGGACGGTTTTGTAGCGTAGAGTGTCTCCGTATTAATGTCACAAATTTCCACTACAAAAAAGCTTGTTCGTACTCTTTCTATCGTGCTTCGGGATTTGATGAAATTATGGGCAAGAACGGGGAAAATCATTCACACAGCGACCAATATCGTAAGGATAGTCTCCCCCTCATATTCTTCCAGTTCGCAAGTAGCACTCAAACATGTAAATTCCGTGATTGATGGTTATCCATCCCACGTGCAAACGCCGCACAAAATGTCCAAGTGAAAAAAAGTTCTGCACCGCCGCAGTACATCAACCTGTTTACGAAGTCGGAAACGCATGCAGCCCGAGGTCCAACTCCGCACCTCCCCTTGGAGACAAAGGGCTGCTGAACTAATAATGGCATAATTCATTTAAACCGACTGGCGGTAAAAGCCGAATAAATCCGAAGACCCGTTATATATCGATATAAACTTCGTATGCGCTGCAGTTCGTCAGTTGTTTCATGTGTGCAGACGTTGGAAGGACAGACAGAACAACAAGCGAAATGACTGATATATCCCGCAGTAGTAAACGTATTTAAAACTGCTCTTTCAAAAACTGCAGTTATTATGATTTTGTAAATCATAACGTGCTGTGAGTAATGTTTGAGGTCGGTTATGTCCGATTATTGAAGTCGCCCTATACTACGGTCAATATACATTATCAGGGCGCCTGGCTGTCGAGTCAGAGTTCAGTGTCGAGATTTACTGAACAAAACAGTTCCTGTATGAAATGTGAATATCGCCTCATTAGACAATTCTCTCACATTCACTTTCACCTCCTCTTCGCCGGATCAACATAGCCACACCCAAATGCAGGCAGCACCAGAAGTCAATTGCACTTACCCATGTCCCGAGTTGTCTTCAGAATATGAGGCGATTTAAATTCAAAGAAATTCTGATTTGTTAGATTCACACGACTTTCTCAACCAGTTATCCTTAATTTTTATCTCTCTTTTACAAAGTACAAGCTTATGTTTCTAGCTGCTTAATGTTAATCGAGATGAGGATATATGGAAATTATTTTATTACACAATTTTTATAAACCAGGTCGCTCTATGCTGATTTTAAAATTCTATACTCTTAGCATGACAACATGAGAAACAAAAGAATAGTGACTTAGCACTACAAAAAGGGTAAATAATAGCAGGCGTATATTTCGGAAATACGCAGCCTAATGCATATAACAATATATATATATTGATTTGAAACAATTTCTGTGCATATGTTTATAATCATTAAGGGTATTCACAGGTAAAACTTGCATTTTATCTAAATGTTTTCAAAATGTTGTCACATGTTGTTCTACTATAATTAAAACTGTTTTAAAGATATATTCAATAGTTTTTGAGAAAAAAGTTATATTAGTTTTAGTAATCTAATTAATCTTTCTTGCACACGATGCAGACGTCGTAATTTTGAAGAAAATACCATCACATTATTTAAATGCTAATACACAAAACCGGCACTCCTTTGATTGTTTAAAAAAAAGTTGTGCATTCTTTAAATAAAATTTTTGTAACAATTCATCCTAAGTGGCCAAATTAATACCGTCTGCCAGGTTTATAAGTTCTGAACAAGATTGATGATAAACTATATCGTAAGGAACATGCGCAAAAGTATGAGAAAACCCTGTGTGTTTCATTCACATGACCTTCTTTACCCTTTATTGATTATTAGTGGGTATACAGATTCTTCTTACAAAAGTTTAGTTTCCTATCTACTTCAATTTAATAAGATACAACTGTCAAGCAATAGCTACGATACACTTTTTGTTATAGATACAAAGAGAACAGCGATAGTCAAATGTTTAAGTACTGGACGCTATATGCTGCCTTAAAATTCCAGTTTTTTCATGACATCGCGAGAAACAATTGAAAATCGACAGGAATTTAAAAGAATGGTTAAGTATTGAACAATTCGAACCATTAAAAACGGATATCTCGGAAACGGCTGATGCCACAAAAGAGTTATTTGAAATAAATTGTGTGTTTTAAAGAGATGTACATTTTTTGTGTAGTATGTTTTCGTCTACACTTAACATTTACCAGTCATACAAGATTAGAAAATTCCTTTCGAATGAAAAGGACTTCACAGGCTATTCCCACCAAAATAAATATTTCATTTGTCATGTAAGTATCTTGAATATATGGTATTTTAATAAAAATCATTAGAGCCATTTTTAAGAAAATAAAAAATTTCGGAAAAATGTTCCTTATAAATTGTAGTTTGGGGGGGATTTTCTTGAAAATCTTCATGTTGCATCTTTAGAAAGTACTGAACTTTAACAGCAGTGAAAGAAATTATTGCTCCTACAGATGATATGAAGTTTCATGATCTATAGGCAATATCAAGTTTGTTGTTGATTCTATAATTTTTTTCTGAGTTGTGCTGTTCACAAGCCGCCCTTTAGATCATAGCCAATCTTTTTAGATCAATTTAGATCTTCCAACTTCCGTCCGGTTGCTCTAACTAAATGAGCTAGCATAGCAATATGTCGGTACGACATTAAATTCCCCAACAGATTCGCATTTTTTTCCGGTAAACGATAAGGAGATCTTAAACTATTTTGAAATGATACACCCCAATGGCGAATTCAATGTCGTAAGTACTTTAAGCTTCATAGTTTAACCAAGTATTGTGTCAACTAATTGTAATTAATTGTTCTTGTGTGTTTCTTTACCGTTTTTGCAAATGCTTTTCTCGATTAGCAGGAAGCAGATAGAAGCATGAGCTTTTGTAAAATAATTTGTGGAAGAATTGGTAGAGAGTCATGTAAATTGAAGAAGGTGTATTGTAGTTCCACTGTTGGGGAGCCAAACTTGAAGTAGTTGCAACCACGTACGATACAAGCTTTCCGATGGCCTTCGGCCCACGTTCACTTTTCGGTGATCTTCGCCCCCCCCCAAGTAAAAAATCAACCTTGTATTTTTAATGTTTATTTAAATATTATATATGTATGTTTGCCTCGGCTGCGTCAGTATTAATTTGCAGAAACACCTATCTCTTACCAGGGGTAGTACGGCTAAAAATAAGGCTTACACAAATTATTATTTTTACTTCACTCCTTTTTATTAATCTTTCACACGATTAAATAACACTTCACTGATATATTATACTGTAGAGCTGTGAGACTATTTATTAATTGCACTTTTAACACGTAAACTTTATTTTATTCTCACTGTAATGAAGTTTTATGTCTCACACTTAACCTGCACCATATCGAAGTTCTCGGAACGCTGCCTTCCTGCTTCTGGTTGGGTACGCTATCTTCTAGCGTCTGGCTTCTACCGCCTAAATTCCTATATTTCCACTATTTCAAGTCTCTGATTGGCTAAGTTTACTCCAATAGAATACTTTTATTTAACTTAAGCTTTTTCTAGTTTTTGATTGACTATTTATAAACTGTTTTAAATATTACTTTATTGTTCCAAGAATTATTAGTAGCATTATTAAACTTTCCAATTCATTATTGCCTCAAGGTTATCTCATTGTTAGCAACTTTCGGCTTCTATTCTCACAGCTCCTACATTGTTAAATTATTTAATACATTCACATAACATTATTATACATGCACACAATAATATAAACATTAATAAAATGACTGTTTCATACATTTTACATATTATTACATACACATATTGCTTTAAGGCGGGCTGTTATTGAATTTATATATTATATAATTAGACTGATATCATTTAAGCGTTAAATATACTGCCTCAAAATGTAACAGATCAGATATTTCCTGTTTTTACTTTCTCTACCACATACATAGGCGGCAGAGAGGGTATTGCATTCCACCCAAACATTCTAACCCGAGATTTCACCGGAAATGCATGTTTTGAGAGCTCCCTATATAAAAAAGTATTTTTAAAAGGTCCATGTGTGTGTGTATGTGTGCGTCTGTAAACAGCGTAACTCATGAACCAAAACTCGCATAAACACAAAACTTGATATTTAGCTACAGTACCTTCCAAAGATGCACATGAAGATTTTCGAGAAAATCCCCCCAACCCAAACTATTCTTTAAATGGAACATTTTTTGAAATGTTTGTTTTTCTAAAAAAATGGCTCTAAGGATGTTGATTACAGTACCATATATTAAAGATATTTACATGAAAAATATAATGTATATCTTGAATTTTCTGGGAACAGCCTTTGAAGTCCTCTTGATTCGAAGGAATTTCAATAGTCTTGTATAACTTGTAGACATTAAGCGATAGACGAAAATGAAGACACAAAGAAATGTAGATCTTTTTAAGGCACACAATTTGTTTCAAATAACTTGTTCTATGCCATCAGCCATTTCCGAAATATCCGTCATTAATAGCTCGAATTTTTCAATACTTGGTCATTCTTTAAAGTCCTTTCCACATCCAGTTGTTTATTACGATTGAATGAAAAGAGTATGGAATTTTAATGCCAGCGTATAGCGTCGAGTTTTAAAACATTCATCATTACTATTCTTTTTGTACCTCTGTATAAAGAAATGTGTAATACAGCTGTTTCCGGAAAGTTTTAAAGTGAAGGAGATATGAAAATAAACTTTTATAAGAAGAATTTGTATACCTACTAATAAGCGCTAGAGGGTAGAAAAGGTCATGTGAATGTAGCACATCAGATTTTTTTATATGCAAAAAAATGTATACACACTTTGACAGGAGATATCTATTTAATATATTTCAAAGTTGGACCGAAAAACAACAGTAATGTGTAATATGATGTTCTGTAAACAGATGTGACTTATATATGTTATGTTAGTGTTGCTATGCGACAGGTAAATCAACAATGAACAAATGAAGCCAAGCTTTTCATATGATGTTCTGTAAACAGATGTAACTCACATTGCGTTATGGCAGCGCTGCTACAACAAAATGGAGCCAAAATTATTGTTTGAACAGCGGAAAGCAATTTTGAAGTGATATTGAAAAACCAAGAATGATATTGAAGTTCAATGACAATGGAGAAGTGTGTACAGAATAGAACCGCCAACGCTAGTATCAATTGCAGGCATTCGATACAAATTTGAGACACATGGTACCTATGAGATGTTCACAAGGGCAGATCTGGGAGACTTCGAACAGCAACAACGTCCTCGGCTATGGTTTTGGAGCACTCACCACAGAAGTCTACAAAGCAATGTCCACGTGAGACTGGAATTAGCAGAACTAGCATACGTCGTATTATTAAAACAGCAAAGTTGAAAGTTTTCATCCCAAGACTTTTTTAGACATTACATGAAGATGATTCTGATCACTGCTGAGATGGCGAAAACGGGATTCGCGAGTCATTTTGACTCGTAGGCGCCGTTCCCTCTCTGCCACTGCCCCTTTGTTTTTCACGTGCTGCTGAGTGATGCAGTGCGTGTTGCATATTTGGTGACTCGCGGAAGGAAGGCGTTTTCGACACCCTTGCAGTACTGAGTGGTTTCGGAACATGGTGCAAGAGGATGTGGCCTTGGTAGGGAAAGTTGTTCCTGTTAACCGGTATAACTGTGTCTACTGGTGTGCAAACAATCCAAAAAAAAAAAAAAAATTAATGCCGTCCTGTGGGCGGGAGCGGGTAAAGGTAGTTACTAGGTTGCAGCCATGAAACCTGACTGCAACACTAGTGGGAATGGCGAGGGTTAGGAAGAGAATGTAGCTTAGGTTTGAGGATCGTACCGATGAAACTGCTGCTGCTGGTTATACTCCTTGCTTTGCTGCAAGAAGTTGGCGACTCTTCAGCCTGGGACCAAGAGATGAGACCCGGATGGCTTCGGTGATGACTTTCAGTCTGGATGAAGTGCTGTCGAACTGCCCAGCCAGGAAAACCTGTTGGGCAGCTGATGAAGTTTGAAGGTCCCTGATGAGTTCCTCCAGGGCTGTCAGCTTCGTCGTCATGTTCAGGAACTCCGCATGGAGATCCTGAACGGTATCACGTAGACCCTGAACTTCCTCGATGATCGGCGTGAGTGTTGGTGCTGGTATCGGCGCTGGAGTCGGCGGCTGTGGAGCTGTCACTGGCTGCGGCGTAGGTGCTGGCGGCGTCGGCGATGCCTTCCCTCGCGATGTAGGGGCCAGAGCGCCTGGTCGGTGAAGTGAGTTGACCCTCCACAGGTCGCACAGTAGCGTCGTCGGCGGCGAAGGTCGTGCTGGGTGCACGAAGACGTGGTGCAGGCGGAACCACAGTAGTAGCACCGGGGTTGTGCTGAGCAGGTCGACTCCTCGTGCCCGTAGACACAGCAGCGCCTGCAGGATGCCTGGCGTTCTAATCGGCTAACCTCGATTCGTAAGCACCGCCCTAACAAGGGCAGGCCCGTCCTCAAGGCAGCTTCATAGTCGCCAGGGTCTACGTACTCGATCCTGACGAGCAACGTGGGTCCCTGTGCTCCGAAGATCCGATTGGTCTTCAGAAGGCCACTGCTGGTGAGCTCCGCTGACGAGGAACCTGATTGGCAGGTCCCTCGGGACCCCTAGGATGACAGCGCTGTACCTTCCATGAGGCACAGGCTGTTTCGGCGCAGGCTGGGAAGCTCCCAAGATCGGCGGCATGAACCCCGGTGATGCAGGCGGCGACTGCGGAGGCAGTCGCGGCGAAGCTGCGCTGGATGGCGGCGAAGCTGTGGTCGAGGCATAGGCTGCCCCGGCCTGCGGCGGCTGCGGCGAGTTTTCCTCGGCGAGTGCCGGAGGAGAAGAAGAAAGTCCTGCCTTAGCAGGCTCGGCGACTCTACGTTGCTTCTTTTTCGCCATCTCGGAGCTGAAAGGATGTTAATTTACTGGAATAATGTTTGGTGTTTGTCATCTAGGGGTCTTAGTTGGACCATTCTTATTTGAAGGAGCAGTAACTGACCGTATGTACCTGAACATGATACGCACATCCGACTTACCGGGATACATAAACTCTGTGGAAATGAGGAAGTTTACTTCCATCACGTCGGTGTACCACCACATTACCACCGAGGTGTATGTGCGTACATTGATGACAATCTTCCAGGGCACTGATAGGACGAAGAGGTTCGATTGAGTTTCCACCGTGTTCTCCACATCTAATTCCGTTGGACTCCTACCAATGGGGAACTCTTAAGGATGTTATGTACCGAAGAAAACCAGATACACTGGCAGCACGTCGGGAAGAAAGCTAAGCGGCATGTGTTGAAATCACTGATGACACTTTCGCAAAAGTTGTTCGATCAGTAGTTCAACGTACTCAGAGGTGTATCGACGCTCATGGTGGCCATTTTGAGCAACTGTTATAACTGTAAAAGACTAAGATGATTAGTGCACATCATTTTCTGTTTGTGTGAATTCAGCTTTGTTATGCTAACAGTTTTTTCTTTGTTTGAAAGAGTGCATACATGTTTTTGGCACCCTCTGCATAATCCTTGGCCACTATTAAGATTGTAGGAGTCTGTTGAAATTAAGGTAATAAACACAGTGTACTGGTATGATATAATTCAGTCTCTTTCACACAAAAGTGTGGCTACATTTAACACTTCTCTTGCGGAGAGTTAGGGCATCGGTACCTTAACACTAGTAATTACACGCGAAGCATAACTTGTCTACCTGTTGTAATTAGAAGATGTAATCACGAAAGCTTTTTGGACACAGCGGTCTGGAGCAACGTCTAGAAACTTTGCAGAGCAACAGTAACTTGCAGGATCTATGATATGAAGCTTGTTAGCTCTACTTACAAGTTGATCTAGCAAGGTTCAGGTATACGCGTGAGCATGACAATGAATGACGAGTTAACGGAGGGGACATCTCTCATCTCTACCCAACCCGGTTTCTTTTGTGCTTACCACCCCAGGAGGATCGGATGAGGTGAAGAAACCGCAGGAGGCTGACCCGCAGGCAGTCCGACAGAGACGCGAAGAGATCTCCAGCTATCCCAAGGTTGCTTGCACGATCATACTGGCGGGCTGCTCAGATAAGGCTTCTCTCTGGCGGAATCGGGGAGAACTAGAACCACCTGAGTTTGGCTCAGAGAAGGCTGTCATCTTTCCAACAGCAAGCATCTGTGCAATCTGTCCGATACCGACCAACACTGTACAGCCTCTAAGCCTACCTGAAATATGAAAGGGGAAACGAAATGGTAGGAAATGAGAGAAAATAAATTCGCGGTAGAAGAAAATTCACTTCAGAATTAACAAAGAAAATTAGTAAAAACCAGAAAATCTCATGGATAGACTGGCCGGTGCCAGGAATCAAACCCAGGATCTCACGAATACGAGTCTCGCATGTTATTGCGCCCAAAGCCATCTTGCTCGGTAATGCGTGCGCATAGGAAGTGCCATTTGCGAGATTTCAGCTAAGAATTAAATGCATTAACATCAAAGTATGAAAAAAATCTAATGTGTTGCATTCGCATGGCTTTCTCTACCCTCTATCGCTTATTAACGGGTATACACATTTTTCTTACGAAAACTTATTTTTCTATATACTTCGTTTTAATCTAAATAAACTTTTGCAGAAATAGCTACATTACACATTTCGTTATAGACACAAAGGGAACAGCGATAGTCAAATGTTTAAGAACTGGACGCTATATGCTGACCTTAATATTTCACACTGTTTCCATGACATCGCGAGAAGCAATTGAATGTTGACAGGACTGTAAGAGAATGACCAAGAAATGAAGAATTGGAACCATTAATAATGGATATCTTGGAAAGTCCGCAAAAAAGTTGTTTAAAATAAATTCAGTGTTTTAAAGATATCTACGCTTACTGTGTAGTACGTTTTTGTCTATCACTTTACGCTTACTATTATACAAGATTATAAAAAATTCCTTCCGAATGAAGAGGACTTCAAAGGCTATCCCCAGAAAATTCAAAACATTTTATTTGTAATGTAAATATCATTAAAATATTTTAAACAAAATCGTTAAGGCTATTTTTCAGAAAATCAAAGATTTCGAAAAATATTCCAAGTAAAGTGTAGTTTGGGGTAGGGGAATTTTCATAAAAATCTTCGTGTCGCATCTTTAGCAGGTTATGAACGTAAATGCCACGTTTGGGGTTTATCCGACTTATCGTTTTTAATTTATGCTGTTCGGACCTACCTACCTTTCTAACTTTTCTAAAATTCTGATGTGATACATTCACATGACTTTCTTTACCCTCCATCGTTTATTACTGGGTATACAAACTATTCTTACTAAAGCTTATTTTTCTATCTACTAGGTTTTAATCCACATAAGCCTTTGCAAATGTAATTATATTACACATTTCATTAAAGATACAAAGGGAACAGCCATGACTATGACTGATGTTAAAAATATGCTGGCCTTAAAATTCCACACTGTTCCATGCAATCGCGAGAAGCACCTGAAAATCGATGGAACTTAAAAGAATGGCAAAAGAATTGAACATATCCTACCATTAATAACGGACATCTCGGAAATGGCTGATGCTACAAAAAAATTATTTCAAATAAAGTATGTGTTTTAAAGAGCACTGCATTGTTTGTACGGTTTTCGCCTATCGCTTAAGGTTTACCAGTTATACAAGATTATACAAAAGTCTTCCGAATAAAGAGAACTTCACAGGCTATTCCCCAAAAAATTAAAAATATAAGTTTTATTTGTATGTAAATATCTTTAATATATAGTATTTTAAGGGAAATTGTTATAGCCACTTTTAGAAAATAAAAAAGTTCAAAACGTGTACCCATGAAAAGGGTAGTTTGGGGTGGGGGTTTTCTTGAAAATCCTCGTGTCGCATCTTTGGAAGGAACTGACTCTAAAACTCTAATTTGGTATTTATTTGACATTTCGTTTTCGAGTTATGCCGTTAATGGACACACAGACAGACACACACATGATTTTTTTCTAAAAATGCTTTGTATCTATTCAGGGGGCCCCAAAACATGTATTTCCGTTGAAATCTCGGTGTCGAATTCTTGGGTGGAATGCAATGCCTTCTCTACTTACTATGTAAATGGTAGAGAAATTAAAAATTATCTTTTTGAATTTGAGGGTCCTCAAAACATGTATTTCAGGTTAAATCTCGATATTGGATTTCTGTATGGAATGCAATACTATATACTGTGTACGTAGTAGAGAAAGCTACTGTATAGCTTGTTTGCTTTCTTGGTAATATCTATACAGGCATGGATGTCGTCATTAAGAATTGGAAAAAGATCACTTGAGGCGTATTTTTAACACTTAAATGATATCAGTCTAATTATATAATATAAAATATAATAACAGCCCGCCTTAAAGCAACATGTGTATACTATAATATATAAAATGTAGGTAACAGTTATGTTTATATTATTATGTACATGTATAATAATATTATGTGAATGTATTATGTAGTTTTAATAATGTAGGAGCTGTGAGAATAGAAGCAAGATAGATACCTTTCGTAGCAAAGTAGAAACCGAAAGTTGCTAACAATGAGGTAACCTTGAGACAACAATAAATTAGAAAGTTTAATAATGCTACTAATAATTCTTGGAACAGTAATGTAATATTTAAAACAGTTTATAAATAGCCAATAAAAGTATTCTATTGGAGTAGAATTAGCCAATCAGAGACTTGAAATATAGTAAATGTACAAATTTAAGCGGTAGACGCCAGACGCTCGGTACGTATTCAGTGTGAGACATAAGAAATTCATTACGGCGTGAATAATATAAAGTTTACGTGTTAAAAAGTACAAGTAACAATAATTTCACAGCTCTACAGTAGGATATATCAGTGAAGTGTTATTTAATCGTGTGAAGGATTAATAAAAGGAAGTTAAATACCATTATATTTTGCGTAAGTCTTCATTCTTTAGCCACACCACCCCTGCAAAGAGATACGCGTTCTAAAAAGTTACTACTGACGCAGCCGAGGCATACATATATAATATTTAAATAAACATTAAAATACAAAGTTTATTTTTAAACGTGGGGGCGAAAGCCACCGGAATAGTGAATGTGGGGCGAAGGCCACCGGAAACTTTGTACCGTACGTGGAGCGAACACTCCAAGAAACATATCTCCCACAATACGTGGTGCAAACAGCAGTAATAAACAACTTCAAGTTTGCATCATACGAGGAGCAGCAACTACTGCAAGTTTGGCTCTCGTACGTGGGGCATAAAGGTTCTCACACTACAGGTGATGGGTGACTGAAAGCGTTTTAATACATGAAATAATGCAATATAGAATCTATCATAGTAATCCCACTGAATAAGAATTTTTTCTGGTGTAACTCGTAGCCTCGAATGGGATTTATTAAGACTATACCATGAATAAAATGTAGTAGATTCTAATAAAAATTGTATTGAATTCCCATGACTTCCTCCACTCTTCTACAAACTATTCCTACAAAATCTTATTATTCTGTATAATTCCTGCTAATACAAAGAAATCTTCATTACTCGTTTACGCATTTCATTGCAAGCATAAGAAGAAAGCATTAAGCTAAAGATAGTCAAATGCCGGTCGTAGTGTGATTAATAAGTTTGAAATTCCCTTCTCTTTGCACAAACCGAAAAGAAAGAGGAAAAAAAATAATGGGGCTTGTAGTTGAGAAAAGTATAAAGTATTTGAAAATGCAAACTAAAACAAAGAAAATTTTTAAGGCACAAAAAATTCTATTTCACATAAATTGTGTGCTATAACAAAATGTACATTTTTGTCTGTCTCTTATGGTTTACCAGTTATACAAAAGTAATTCAGAATAGACAACTTTACAGGCTATTCAAAATACATTTCAAAAATTCATTTTATTTTTCATGCAAATACCTTAAACTTATGATATTTTAATCATAATTGTTAGAGACAGTTCAAAGAAAATAAAACTATGGGGAGGGGAAATTTTCTTGAAAATCTTGCGTCGCATCCCTGGAAGACCTTAAATGCCAAATTTTGTAAATAACCAACTTTTGCTTTTAAGCTATGCTTTTCACAAACGAACAGATCTTTTTCACAAAACGTTTCTTTTTTTACTCAGGGGGCCTGAAAACATGCATTTCTGCTGAAATCTCGGTATCGAATTTTTATGTGAAATGCAATACTTCCTCTACTTACTTTAGATAAGCAGTAGAGAAAATAAAAGTATGGACAATTTTGTTTCTTAGAAAATGAGGTTTAAAGACGCACATTCCATTATATTTTTGCCTTTCTGATCTTGATGTGGGGTAAAAATTCTCCTACAAGCAATTATAATTGCCAAAATAATACGGCATATGTTTCTATAAACTCTACATTGTTAGCTTCCATTGTTAGAAAATGCCAAAAACAAAAACTGAGAATGGTGAGGTTTTTAATAAAAGCTTCACCACAAGAGTGGCTTAAAAGAAAAACTCCGTATAAAAACAAGAGCGAAAATCAGCTGAGAAACCTCTTGTTTGAGCTTGTGGTAAGTGCTGGATATCTGTATCAGTTTAACCTTTATTGTGATTGCCACTTAGCGGTAATAAATCTTTACATGTGACTTCTCGCAGGTCGCCCTAGGTGGATCAGTTACGCGAGAAACCAGTCTAGCGATAAAATACGACCCGGTAGCCGGACCTATCTCGCCCAACTGATCGCAATCCACTCCACCAGTTCACGATCCCGCTCCGGGCCGAAAACAAAATAATTTGAGCGTTTCATTGCTCTATTACTTCCAACAACATGTCTATAGCGTAACATTACTCTTTTGCTCTCATTCTCGCCCTATCTCTCAATCCTCATCTCACTCTCATTCTCTCTCACTGTCTCGTTTTCACTCTCATTCTCTGTATCTCACCTTTATTCTCTCTGTCTCTCACTCTCTCTCACTCACTCCTCTCAATCTCATCCTGTCAGTCTCTCAATCTTATTCGCTGTCTTTCACCCTCATTCTCTAAGTCTCACACTTATTTTCTGTTTCTCAATGTCATTCCCTCTCTCATACTCATTCTCTCACTCTCTCTGTCTCTCACCCTCATTCTCTCTCTGTATCTCAATCTTTTTCTCTCTCACTCTCACTCATTTTCACTCTCATTCTGTCTTTCAGTCTCTCACGCTCACTCTCATTCTCTGTATCTCACCCTTATTCTCTCCGTCTCTCACACTCTCTCTCACTGTCACGCTCGCTCTCTTCCCTCAATCTCATTGTCTCTCGATCTCATTCTCTCTGTCTCTGACTCTCATTCTCTCTCTCAAGCTTATTCTCTCCGTCTCTCACCCCCATTCTCCATCTCTCTCACTCTCTCTCTGTCTCTCATTCTCATTCTCTGTCTCACGCTTATCCTTTCTGTTTCTCAATCTCATTCTCTCCGTCTCAAACTCATTCTCTCTGTCTCTCAATCTTATTCTCTCTGTCTCACTCTCTCTCTCATTCTCTCTCACCCCCTCTCTCTATCGCTCACTCCATCCTGTCTCTGTATCTTAATCTCATTCTCCCTCACTCATTTTCACTCTCATTGTGTCTTTCTGTTTCTCACGCTCACTAACATTCTGTGTCATTCTCATTCTCCTTGTGTCTCACTCATTCTTTCTTACCCTCACTCTCACTCTCTCTCTCTCTCTCTCTCTGCTTCTCATTCTCTCTCTTTGTTTCGTGAAATGTTCGAGTATTTTAATTATATTAATTGTGACTAAATGAATCGAATTTTAAGATTCCTCCCTTGGAAGTACCATAGTTCATGTTCATGCAATCTGAGCGCTATTGGGTATATGGGAACATCCATTTTTAGTTCAACATATTATAGGTATAGGCTATAGAACGGAGGGGAAACCTCGCACGCTACCACCTACATAGACCTATTGTGGCTACCACTCCCAAGAGGAAGAGATGAAGTGAAGGAATCACAGGAGGCTACAGGCCGCATGCAGACAGGTCACAGAGACGCGTGGAAGTTCCATGCTCGAAGACCCGTTCAGCTGGGGCTGCCTAGAGAGGGTGATGAACGAACCGTAGACCAAGGAGACCTCTAGTGTCCACGGGGAGTACTCTTTCCTTTGAACAAGCATCCGCGCCATCTGTCCGGCACCGCCATACGAGACGTAACCTAGAAGAAGCCTTCTCAGATGAGAAGGAAACGTAATGGAAGGGAAATGATTCAAAGGAAATCGTGATAGATGAGAAACCACCCTTGCCTTCACCTTCCGACCAGGGAAAATAACAAAATACCCAAGGTCAGAGTGAGCCGTTGCCGGTAATCGAACCCGGGACCTCCGGTTCATCACGTTAACTTTAAGACTTCTTTTTTTAAATTTTATCATCGTTATTCTACATCCCCTTCAACAGACACGGTCCTAGAGCTGTGTAATTCTGCATCCGGAAATAGTCCAGGAAACAAAGGAAATATAACAAAGTTGAACTTGTTACACGTGCTTTGTTTGACCTTTTTACTCCTGGCTCCAAAATGGGAGATAATAACCAAGAATGCTTTAAGTGATGTTTTACTAATGACGGTCCTGATTCACTCAAACTTTATCGAAATCTCTCCTCCTTATGTGATTAACATAGCTCATCCTTTGTTATTATTCTAAACAAGTCAGAATATTATCTTGCACTGCAAATTTATGAACACCTTTACGAGATTGAACACAAATTAAAAAAACAATATGCCTACTGCTTCGTCATCTATACTATGTAAATATAACAAACGATGGAAAAAATGCCTTCCAATTCCTGCATATTTGATAACTGCGTTTAAAATAACGTTTGTTGCAATAGTGAAAATCATAAGGGCGGATTAGAGTGACCTGGTCCTTGATTTCAAGATACCAATGCAGAGAGCATAATGTCCTGGCACGTGTCCCCTGTGTACAGACGGTGGGTAAGAAATATACCCTAGTAGGCACGATGTTCCGCTTCGCAAACAGAGTAGGAAATATATCAGACAGTGATATAAGTGTATTATTCTTATGCACCTTGAAGCATATTTTTAACACTTAAATAATTTCAGTCTAATTATATAATATATACAATTCAATTACAGCCCGCCTTGAAAAAATATGTTTATGTAATAATTTGTAAAATGTATGTAACAGTCATTGCATATGCTTATATTATTGTATCCATGTGTAATAATGTTATGTGAATATATTACGTAATTTAATAATGTAGGAGCTGTGAGAAATAGGTCAAAAGATGCTAATAATGAGGTAACCTTGAGGCAATAATGAATTAGAAAGTTTAAATGTTACTTGTGATTCTTGGAAGCAATAATGTAATTTTAGTGACAGTTTATAAAAATAGCCAATCAACAACCAGAAAAAGCTTTAGTTAAAAGAAGGTATCCTATTGGATTAGGAATAGCCAATCACAGACTTGAAATACACAAATTTACAAGTTTAGGCGGTTGAAATCAATTCAGTTGCTGCAGACAGTGTTTGTAACCGGATGCGAGATGCGTCCTCGAGAGATTTAATACGTATTCGTGTGAGACGAAAAATAAGTTTACGTGTTAAAAAGTGCAATTAATTAATAAAAAAATCTCGCAGCTCTCTCTATATCAGTGAAGTGTTATTTAAATCGTATCAAGCATTAATAAAAGCAGCGAAGTAAAATTATAATCTGTGTAAGACTACATTTTTGTCGTACCACAACCCTGCTTAGACATCCATGTCTCTAACAATAACACTGACGTAGCCGAGGCAAAATTTAAAAGAAACAGTCAAAATTATAAAATTAATATTTTTAAACTTAGGGCGAAGGCTACCGGAAGGCGGGTACCATACGTGCAGCAACAACTCCTTCAATACAAACGTTCTTCAAATTGGCGTCCAAAGCTGGTGCAAATAACGTAAAGATACAAATCTTCTTCAAATTGGCTTTCCAGACGGGGGCTAAGTTATTATGATCTTCAACCTATTACCTCTTGCGATGTCGGAAGGAATTTCTCCGGAGAACGTTCACTTTTGACAATATCCACATTTCTTTTGATACAACCTATACGAGCACTGGAGGTACGCGCCCGTTGTTTACATCTGGACTCACCCTCTCTCCTTCAACATAGACTACAGTATAAGGTAAGTTAACCTCATAAAAACGGTCACGGTGATCCGCCACTTGATCAATACTTATAATGCTTGTTGGTGCTTCCTTACAATATTGCACGCCTATCTCTAGTTTCCCACCCAGATGGCAGTAAATAATATTAAATGATCAAGTTGCATTGATCAAACTAAGTGCGGCCATATGATACTGATTTATTTTCAAACAATTCCGTTTAAATTAAAGGAAAAACTAAAATATTTACGACTGTATTTTAATAATTATGGCTTTTGGGCAACAATTTCATTTTATTCGTAAAGCAGACGTAACAAATGCTTTTCTTGATTTTCAAAAAATCTTTAGATAAACTCTATCGCAAATCTATCAATGATTTGGTCACCGGACCGCTGGTACAGAATGTTTCCAACTTCCCTTAGTATTGCCAAACCACTTTGGATGTGGTTCTAACAGCCTTAAAGGCTTTTAGATATTGGCAGCCCCCCCCTCAGTCAATAATTCGCTGCTTATTTGACAGTCTACTGTGCCTTCATAACATCCCACCATTCTCATTCCCCCAAAATTTGACGTGCGTTGTGAAAATTCTAGAACTCTTTTCCAAAAAGCTAGCTGCTCTTTCTCATCCCCAAAGTTCAGTTACGTATGACAAAGCACGGCTCGTCATGGATATACATATTTTGTAATGTATCTGCTACACATCAGAGATGCACGTTAAGAGTATACAATAGCTCATTTAACTGTCCTCGTGTTTTATGCACTGAGAGAAGTTTATTCCATTTTCCTTAAAAGGCAGAAGAAACCTCACTTTCACGTCTAATTACCTCGGTTTCTTCCGTGCTTTCTGTGATGTAATCCTTCCTCCTGCTGCAACTCGATTGGTGTGTTGTAACACAGATATTTATATCTCCATAAATTTTCATCGTCCCTTCTTGTGCATAGTTTTCTATTTTTATCCCCTAGATCAACGGATAGCCAACCGCCGTCATTTTAAGCAAATCTGCAATCATAAAGCAATATATATTACTACAAGCTTACCTTTAAGTTCGCTGTTGCATTGTATGAGCTACAAGAGGTGGTTAACCATACGCTGAATATTTACATTATATGTGGGCTTTACGACACTTGTGAATCTAAAACTTCATTCAAGTAGTCTTTTTACTTTCTCGACTATAGTTCAGCAACTTAGAAAAAAACCCTTGGGAGGGGTAGCTCATCTGGTCATGTATTCCCCCTCACTAACTGCTTGGGCGAGCATACCTCTGAGTCGCTGCTTAAGCGCCACACGCCGTAATTTTGCCTAGCCTGTGTTTTATTTTTTTTTCTCACAAAATCATTTTATCACACCACTGTTATAACTATCCAACTGTAGAGGTAGCACTAAAGACACAAGAGCATTGCAACAAAAATTCTGTGTTTATAGATTACTGTGAAAGTTCACGCAAAGAGCAAGTTGCAGTGGGTGTGAAAACAAATGTTTGCATATAACTAGCGATAGCATTTCCCATACATGCGCTATTATCATGGAATATCTTGCAAACGTTAATTCACACTGTTTAGGGTGTTTCATATACTTCATTCCCCAATCTATCTCTTTAAGGAAAGAAGTTTCTCGCGATTGATTTTCAGAATACAAATTATTACAATTGAATTTTTACAAAGAAAATAGCTGATTTAATTTTTTTACAGGCAGACCAATCATACATCATCATCATCATCAATCATCTCCTCGAAACTGTGCTCTTTAACATACCTCTTACAAAACTGGAATAAAAGTTTTAGCTTATAGTTATCACGATGTAAACAACATCCTATTGAATTTTTCTACACTATAAAACCACTGTGTTCACAACAGTGGCGCGACATTTGTTTCCCGCGTGTCAGCCACTTCCTGTTTAAGACATCTCATTGGATAACTCAGTAGCTAAAGACAGAAGTCAGGTAGAGTGAGAGCGAGAGGGTGAATACTCGCGCAGTCCGTAGAACGAGGGACTTTACAATGTTGTTATATTACACTAGTCTGCATGATATCGGATGACTGAAAACTAATAAGTGAATCTGACTCACTTTTATGCTGATTTCAGAACTGCTTTTAGTTTTTTTCTATCTTGTACAGTTTTCTCACAATTTTACTTCAAACATATGGAGATATAAAGATATTGCTTTCGCCAATACACATAAAATTGGGCTTGATGAAGCAATTTGTAAGGGCTCTACCACAGGATGGACCCTGCTTCAGGTACCTTTCCAAGAAATTTCCCTTCATTACACAAGACAAATTAAAGGCTGGAATTTTTGTTGGTCCTCAAATAAAGAAATTGATGAAGTATGAAGATTTTGAGATGACTGAATGAGAGAGAAATAGAAGCATGGACTGCCTTCCTATCATTTACTGAAAACTTCTTAGGCAATAACAAAAATCCTAATTACAAGGTCATTGTCGAAACAATGTTGGGAAATTTCAAGAAGATGGGTTGTAACATGAGTGTAAAGGTGAATTTTCTGCATTCACATATCGACTACTTTCCAGAAAATCTGGGACATTATAGTGAAGAGCAGGGTGAACGTTTTCACCAAGATATGAAGGAAATGGAGAAGAGGTACCAGGGGAGATGGAATGAAACTATGATGGCCGACTACTGTTGGATATTGAGACGGGACAGTCATCTTCAAGGATCTGCAAGGAAGTCAAAGAAGAGAAAGTTTGAAAAAATTAAATGAAACACTTTGGCTTCTTGTTTTGTTAAAAAGTAGTCATGAAATAAATTAGGGAAGTTCTTGAGAGTATTCTTAAGGGGAGGCATCTGTGAAAATTGCTAAAATCCATAGTTTTGATCATAATGATGTGAAATTTTGTATGTATTTGTGCCAAAGAATATCTAGTAGGTATACTAAATTTCACTTTTCCATCTAAGATAGTTTTGCAAAATAAATTATTTATTGTTTTTTGCCACAGTTTTAGTGTAGTATAACAAATGCTCCATGCATAACATTAGTAGTTGTAAATAAACTAAACTCTGGTTGTATATTTCTTTTGATTATGTCTACAAAACTTGGTATTCTTTTTAGATGTGTCTGTCAAATAGTTTTGGAGAAAAAAATTATTGAATACATAGATTACCTTTTTTTCCAAATTATTAATAATTTTCAAAATAAAAATTCAATAACAATTAAACTGCTCCATATAGATCATTTAAAATACCAAGTTTTATGCAGTAGTTATCTAAGAACATGTGTGAAAAATTTCAAAGAAATCCATTAAAAGCTGCATTGCAAGGAGCATTTTGAACATTAAAAAATGTAGAAAAACTGAAAGCGAAGAAAAATGACTTTAAAGTTTTAAATGTATAACAGCACATATTTACTGCTTTAGAATTCTCCTGAACCATATGAAGGTCCTTGAGATAACTGTTTAGCTTCCTCTTCTTTAAGTTTTAATACTTTTAACTGTTTCTTTGCTGATTTGAATGTTGAAGGCACAGCAATTTGTATTCTTTCTAGAAACAAAAACTTCTTTGTGATATTTACTGCATATTAAACTGTGCAAACTCTCATTTGCATTTTGAGTTTTTCCTTTTGTACACCTCTAATAAATGAGTATTGGTTAATCTTTGATGTACTTTGATCTTTGATCTTTTTTTTTTTTTTTTGTCCTGGACATACAAAGAGAATGGATTGCTCCACATAGCAACCAGCTCTTAAAATATTTGACTATCGCTTAAAGCCTATCATATTCCCCTTGCACCTACAAGAAAATTAGCGATAAGTAAATTTCTGTAAATGTTTATCTCGATTAACATGAAGTAGATGGAGAATAAGCGTTTGTAAAAATAGTTTGCACAAAATGATGTACAATTACCATTTCTCAAATGACTAAACAAGATTATACGGTATAGTATAGGCTATACAACAGAGGGGGACACCTCTCGCATTGCGACTTAAGGGAAATCCATTGCGGTTACCACGCCCAGGAGGAAGGGATGAAGTGAAGGAATCACAGGAGTCTACAGGTCGCAGGTAGATAAGCAACAGAGACCCGCGGAAGTCTGTAACAGTTCCTGGCTCGAAGACCCGTTTCACTTTTGGAGCTCCCCAGAGAGGGCGTGAGCATGCATCCGCGCCATATATCCGGCACTGCCACACACCGCGAAACCTAGAGGCGCATCTGAAAGTTGAGAAGGCAACCGAATGAAAGGTGAATAATGGAAAGGAAATGATGGTAGATGAGAAACACCTCGCATCAGCCTACCGACCAGGGAAAGCTACGATAAAACCCTAGGTCAGAATGGGCGGTACACGGGAATTCAACCTGGGACCCCCTAAATGCCAGCCCCTCATGTTACCACGGAGCCATCTCGCTCAGGATTAAAAAAAGGTTATTTAAAAAACTGTGCAGAGTAAAAGCAATAATTCCTTTTGCCAAAAAGGAATGCAAAACCTGTCCAATTTCTCTCTGGAAGATGACCTGCCTGGTTGCATCTCACCTTCAATTTGAGCAGAATAAAATGAGTCAACGACGAAAGAGGTTGATGAAAGAATGATGATGTAAGCTATAACGAGGCTATCTTGATTCGCACTTGTTTGCATGAAAATATGCATGTACAAGATTAAATGTTGACATCACTTGGACCTTGACCGTCTGTCTGTTTTCGTGCTAGGTTGACTCATCGCTTCAGGAGTACTGAACTTCCGAGCACATGAGTTCACCAATATTTGCCGACACCGGCTTTCTCGCTTTTCTGGAAAACACTGAGTTAACATGTTTACCATTGTACTCAGGAACAGGAAGTTCCCACATTGCGAAATGTTTTTAAACATATGCAAGCTATGAGCATGAAAGTAAATATCTGCCTAACACAGATGACACTTCTTTTGTTTTAACAGTGATAGGTAGGTATATATTTAATTTTCTCGGAAGCAGAAGTTTGGCCCGGCTGTTCCGTGATAAGTAAGTAGAAGTGTTGTATTCCACCTAAAAATTCGATACCGAGATTCCACCGAAGTACACGTTTTGAGGCTACCTGAATACACACACAGAAAACAAAACAAAAAACAAAAAAAGTTTTACTTCGTCTATTACTTACCTAGAGCAAGCAGAGGAAGCTTTCATCCAAAAATTCCTTAACAAGATTTCACAGGAAATGCGGGACATTCCATTTCAAATCGTGCGAAATAGGAGGAAAATCGACCTATAATTTTTTAACCAAAACAAACCTTTTTGTATTTGCTGCCGATATAATGGTTTATACAAACTCAAAATTCAGAACGTCATAAATCTGCAATTAAAATTGCTCAAATTTATCGTATCTTCCTAAAATGATCAACTTCAAGCTTTTATATCTCTGAAACCTTTAAATTTAATTATACAAATTCAGCTTTATTTTGATTCCCAAACCTTTTAAGTTCTTATTTTTATTTAACTAAGACATTTCTTTTTTTTCAAGTGCAGGCAGTTAGGATTAAGAAAAATAATTTTGTTATATATGTTAAGATTCCGTAATTCAAACACAATCAAACATATATTTTACTGTAATGGTTACTGATAAGGTTTCGTCCAAAATAATTAAAGAAGTAAAACTACTTTACGTGCCCATTGTCGCTCTCCACGTTTGCTTTGAACTGAAGGTCAAGCAAGCTGCTGTGCATGGTTAAACAATGAGAATGCTTACTAAGTAGTTCTGAGTATTTCTTCACAGATTCACAGAGTGTTTGGTGATCATCGTGCATCAACTACGCAAATTGCTGCGTTTATTAACTTTTTGCGTTATAATTACGAACACCCTAACATTACAACTTTACTAACATTGCCGACTTCTTTTAAGACGCTATGGATTATCCCAATCTAATACTTTAATTTCGTAAAAATCCGGCGACGCTTAAAATAAATAAAAGCTGTATATATATATATATATATATATATATATATATATATATATATATATATATATATATATATATTTGTGAATATTGCAAATATAATTTATGAAATGCGCACTTTTATCTACAAAATGAGATTTGGTACAATATTCTGAAATAAAGCGTTCCGAAGCTATGCGCACTTAAAATGCGACAAAATGAATTAAAACCATGCATTTGTCGTTCAATAACGCGACAATTGTTGGGTTTTAGATGTTAATATTTGATAAATATGTTTTCCTTAGCACTCCTGATTAGTAGGAAAAACTATAACGCAAACATTCGATTTCACATGGAATGTGCCATACACGTTTTGAGTGCCCCAGTCCCCCCCCCAAAAATTATTTTTAATTTTTCTATTACTTAACTAGAGAGGTGGCGCTGGGGTAAATGTGCGACTGTATTCAGGACGTCCCAGGTTCGATCTCCACGACCGCCCACTCTGACCCTTGCGTTTTTTTTTGTTTTTTTGTTTTTTTTTTTTTGTTTCCCCGGTTTGGCAGGCGAACGCTGGGATGGCTCGTCTTCTACCACGACTCTCTGCCTCTCATTTCCCGTACCCATCATCTTTCTTATCATATCATTTGTTTCAGGGTTGTAGGACCAGGCGACGGTGTCGGCGGGTTGCGGCTGGACGGTGTCTGTGTGCTCTGTGGTGGTTTCTTTCCTGGCATCGTTGGTGGACTGCTCAGTCAGGACCTGCCTCCGAGTGGCCGGAGGTTCGATGGCTTGTGGGCGGGTGGTATTGCATTCCACCTAAAAATTCGATACCAAGATTTTACCGAAAATGTGTCTTGAGGTGCCCTGAATCCAAATAAAGCATTTCTGAAACACGTCTGTGTGTGCGTGTATCTATCTGCCTGTCTGTGAACAGCATGACTCAAATCAAAAAGTCAGATAAATACCAAATTTGGTATTTAAATTTAGGATCTTGAGTTTGATGTGACACGAATATTTTCAAGAGAATCCCCCCATCCCAGACTACCTTTAACATTAACAATTTTTCTAAAATTTTGATTTTCTCATAAAATAACACTAACTCTAAAACCATATGTTTAAGATATTTTCATGGCAAATGAAATGTATAACTAATATGATTTTCCGGGCTGTTATGCCGTGGTCTGCTGAAGAAAGATTTCCCAGACGTTTCGTCCACAACTGCGGTGGACATCTTCAGTGGCGCGGACGAAGTCTTCTCGGTGAAACTATCGCAGCGTCTGATGCGTTGGCCGTTAGTGCCGCTCTCTTCATAGTGTGCGCGCTCTCTGCTGATTGGCCCGCTGGTATGAGGGGGCTGGCGCCGGCTGTGTTGTTGCTCTCTTCTGATTGGCTCGCAGTGTTTTTCGGTTTTGTATGACCTTTCTTGTTTTTGATGACTAGATGCCAGTTACTGTTGAGTTTCAATGCTTCTTCTTTCCTATTGAAATTATTGGGATGTTTATAAATCTCTATTGCTTCGCGTTGTAGCCGGGTATGGTAATGCTTTATGGAGGAAAGAATGTTGGTGTCCTGAAATCTAATAATGTGTTCGCCCTCGGCTTCAATGGCATGTTCGGCGACTGCCGATTTTTCTGTATGGCCCAGGCGGCAGTTTCTTTTGTGTTCGCTCAGTCTGGTGTTAGCGCTCCGCTGTGTGGTACCAATGTACACTGAACCACACGAACAAGGAATACGGTAAACACCGGCCGATGACAGGGGGTCTCGGGGGTCTTTGGAAGAGCGCAGTAGGCTGTTTAATTGTCTTGTAGGTTTGAATACTGTTTTGACGTTATGACGTTGAAGTATATGTTCAATACGGTCAGTGACATTTCTGAAATATGGCAGAAAGACGATGGACTTGCTTTTGGGTTGGTCCTGAGTAGCCGGTCGGGGCTTGGCCGGACGGCAGGCTCTTCTCACCTCTTGGACTGAATAACCATTTGATTGTAGAGCTGTTTCTAGGTGTCGGATTTCTTGTGGAAGTAAGTGTGGTTCACAAATACGGAAGCACGGTTTGCGAGTGTCTTAATCATAGCACGTTTTGTCTAGGATGGTGGTTGGAGTTCTTGTTAAGGTAACGGTCTGTGTGTGTGGGTTTGCGGTAGACAGTATGACCCAGCGTGCCGTCAGCCTTCCTGCTAACGAGTACATCTAGAAAGGCTAGTTGGCCATCCTTTTCTTGTTCCATTGTGAACTGTATACGCTGATTAATGCTATTTAGATGTAACAAAAAATCTTGAAGAGCTTGTTCACCATGAGGCCAGATGACGAAGGTGTCATCCACATAGCGGAACCAGGCTGTTGGTTTGAGTGGAGCTGAGTTTAGTGCCTTTGACTCAAATGCCTCCATGAAGAAATTGGCCACAACAGGGCTAAGGGGGCTGCCCATGGCAACACCGTCTATTTGCTCGTAGAATGACCGGTTCCACTGGAAATAAGTCGTAGTCAGGACATGGTGAAAAAGTGTAATGATATCATCAGAGAAGATGGGTTGTAACAACTTCAGAGTTTCTTGTACTGGAACCATGGTGAATAGAGACACAACGTCAAAACTAATTAGTAAATCCTTAGGTAGCAATTTGAGGTTGCGGAGAATTTGAATGAAATGAGTAGAGTCTTTGATGAAAGAGTCGGACAAGCCGACATGGGGTTGTAGAAGACCGGTTAGGTATTTAGCTATGTCGTATGTGGGAGAACCAATACCACTAACAATGGGCCTGAGCGGAACCTCTGGTTTATGGATCTTGGGTAGCCCGTAAAGTCTAGGCGGCTGAGCTTCGGACTTGGTAAGGCGGCGTTTGTCTTCCTTCGAAAGCGAGGAGTTCTTGATCAAAAGATTGGTTTTCCGTAGAATACGGGCTGTCGGATCACGTTTAATCTTATGGTAGGTTGCTGGTTGCAGGAGTTCAGAGATTTTCTGTTGATAGTCTTGTTGGTTAAGAATAACTGTGGCATTACCCTTGTCCGCTGAGCAAACAATGATGTCTCGGTTGGAGTTCAGCTTCTTTAATGCAGTTCTCTCTTGATTGGTTAAATTACTGGTAGGAGGTTTGGCCTTCTCGAGAACCCTGGCAGATTCCCGGCGAATTTCATCAGCTGCAAGCCTTGGCAGAACTCGTATTCCTGCTTCAATGTGAGAAATGATGTCTTCAACTGGCAACGTTGGAGTGACAACAGCGTAGTTACCTCCTTTAGCAAGGAGTGACGTTTCAGCAGGTGACAGCTGGTGATCAGATAAGTTCACTACCGTGCGGCAGTGGTTGAGAGTAGTCGGCGGTTTGATGGAGGCAGTAAGGCCATCAAAACTTCTTCTTGTGACGAGTGGTCATGCTGTTGTGATTGTATGTCATAGAGCTGTAGGTGATTCTGTCAGTGTTGTCCCAATCAAAACTGTGTAGTGAGTTACTTGAAGATGTAAGATGAGTAGTTGACTATTGTTGGCAGAGAGTTGTCGTCTGGTCTGATGGATGCGTTCTCGGAGCAAGGCCCATCCAGAGCGATTGTAAATGCGGTTGGCGGCAGCGGTGGTGAAATGTCGTTTCTGTCGTAGGAATTTAGGAATAATTCCCGAGTCTCGGCAGCGTAGAAGAAAGGCAAGTGAACACAGCAAAGAAGATTTTTGTTTGCGTAGCACTTCTAGTCGACGGATCAGACGGTATGCCTCCTCCCCGTAGAGGCGAGTCATGTAAGAACGTAGGTTTTCACGGCCGGTGTCACAATTATAACTAATATGATTTTCCGGGCTGTTATGCCGTGGTCTGCTGAAGAAAGATTTCCCAGACGTTTCGTCCACAACTGCGGTGGACATCTTCAGTGGCGCGGACGAAGTCTTCTCGGTGAAAGTATCGCAGCGTCTGATGCGTTGGCCGTTAGTGCCGCTCTCTTTATAGTGTGGGCGCTCTCTGCTGATTGGCCCGCTGGTATGAGGGGGCTGGCGCCGGCTGTGTTGTTGCTCTCTTCTGATTGGCTCGCAGTGTTTTTCGGTTTTGTATGACCTTTCTTGTTTTTGATGACTAGATGCCAGTTACTGTTGAGTTTCAATGCTTCTTCTTTCCTATTGAAATTATTGGGATGTTTATAAATCTCTATTGCTTCGCGTTGTAGCCGGTGCGGCGCTCTTACTGTTTGTTACCCCCACGTTTGGGAGCCAATTTTGCGGCGATCACCTCCTCATCCGTTGCTGTAGCTTACCTTGATGCTTCTCCCGTTGCTTCCAGAAGTTCTCAGCGTGTTGGTTCTTCAATTTATCCTCGGCTAGCTGCAGTAATTTTCCTTAAATTATATGGGAGCATGGACTTATCCTCGGTAAAGGAAAACGTAGATCTCGGGTGGTGATATAGGAAGACATAGACTTGCTTTGTTTATGAAAAGATGACACTGCCGTTTCTTTTTATTTAATTAACACTCGTAGTATACAAAACTGGTATTGCCGCTGTAAAATACTGTCCACTGCTGTTAAACTATGGCGTGGATATGGCACGAAATATAACTATTCTTATTGTCGCTTTCAGAGTAGCGGATCTTAGGTGTGTTGCTAAAACTATTTTGATTCCCTGTTTTGGCGCGATATCTCACACATTCTGCAGCATCTCTCCCTGACCACACATTACGAAAACTCTCGAATAAAATGCAATACTAAGCTGACACGACAAATTTGACTTGATTCCCTTTTTGGCGCGATATCTCACACATCCTGCAGCATCTCTCCCTGACCACACATGACATAAACTGTCCCGCTAAAAATCCATGATAAAACTGTCTTTATTCCCTTTTTGGCGCGATGTCTCACACATCCTGCAGCATCTCTCCCTGACTACACATTACCAAAAACTGTCGAATTTTCCCCAAACAGATCCATTTATAGTCTCAGGCTTCTGAGGCTGCTTCCTTTCCTATTGGTCCATTTTTAGCGCGACTCGACGCGTCTAACTATTTCGAATAAACTTTCAGGGATCTCATTGGTCCAATTTTAATATAAATCGCGGCTTTTCCTACATGTACCGTTAGATTGTCCTTCTCACTCACTTGGTCACGGCGAATTATCAAATAATGGGACAAAGGCTCTACACCCTCGCTGTAGGAATAATAGCACTGCGACCGAAGAGAGGTAATAAAACTAGGTTTTCTGCCTTCGAAAGCACTATTCCTGTAACTAAAACATTCCATCGTGGACAGTATTTTAACATAGCGCTTAAATTATTTACATTAAAGCATTTATAACTCTACTAATATTGGTAACCTAGATAGATACATAATGTTAAATCACCCTTCTTAAAATATACAAGCAGTATTGAGAAAAAGATATTTACATAGTACGATTTAACATCAATAAAAGTTAATTAATAAATTATCTAGAATTACTGTTCTCGGGCCCGGCCTAGAGTTGCCGTTTCAAATTGCCCTGTTCTGGAAAAGAATAAATTTTTCAGCACTTGATACAATTTTCTTTTCCAGAATAATTCCTCTGATTATGGCCTTTGTAGGTTTGTTTTGTTGACAGAGACCCTTCGCTATATCTGTTCCTTCACAAGGGTTCTGCCAAACCAGTGGTGTTTACCTTTGGGTCATTCACTCTACACTCTCCCTTTTAAAAACAGGTTTCCGAGAGACATTCTTATACACAATACATTTCCCGCACACGAATAACTTGTGACGCAAACAAATACTCTAATACCCAATTTAAGTTCTAAAATTAAATCTATTTACATACATATTGGTACATAATTATTATGCCTTTATTTATTTCTTTACATACTTATTTATCGGGTGTATTACCTTTACTATTTGTTCACAGGGTTGCTACCTCATTTCGAGTAAAACTAACCTGATTCTTTTCATTACATTCTTCACCCTTCTCATTCTCTAAAAATTTGTATGTTTTGAGCAACTGTTTATGATATCTCCCTACGATCTTGGAATTCTTTATTTCTTGTAACTCAAATGTATCCGAGCCAAAAATGTTAATCACCCGGTATGGACCTTTAAATAAATTTTCCTTTCTTTGATACCTCTTTTTTTTTTATAATTGATAAAACTAATTTATATGTTTAAAGAAAACTGTCAGCATATTGCTAGCATACCAACCAATTAATAATTTACAAATATTTCTAAATATCAAAAAAAATAATAAATATTCTGACAATAAAAGCTGTTTCAACCTTAAGACAAACTTATTCAAACAGAAAGAAACTGAAACATATTAATGGCAAAGGTGTTTCTTGTTCTTCTTCACTATCACTAATGAGCATTTAATACTCAAGTCTCTTTAGTAATGAAAAAATTATATTCCACAACTGCTTAAGATAACTCATTAATTCACATGTGAAAGCTCTCCTTTCCAGGCACTGTAGAGTCAGGATCAATGATATTATGTCTTTTTTTTTTTTTAATTTGAATGCTGGATTTTTTTTTTTTATATCCATACTAATTCTCCAAGTTCGATCAACCATTTCTTTCGCTTCCTGGTTTTAAATTCCTGCTTTCTTTTCTGCGCCCTCTTTGACATTCTTTCAAAAGCTTTCTTTGACGTCTCTTTTCCCGTTAGTGTTTTCGGATCTTTAGTTTCTAGTATCTGTAGTAGTTTCCCTTCAAGTGTTTCTATCAACTTCCCCTTAATCAGCTCAACTAATTTCCCCTCTAAACTCTTATTTTGTTCACCTAAGTTTCTTTCTGAGTCCTTACTCTGCTTACTTAATTTCCCTTCGAAATCCTTTTTCTGTTCACTCAGTTTTCTTTCTAAATCCTTACTTTGCTTACTTACGATTCTTTCTAAGTCCATATTATGCTCATTTGATTTCCCTTCTACATTCTTATCTTGTTCACTTACGATTCTTTCTAAGTCTTTACTCTGCTCATTTGCGATTCTTTCTAAGTCCTTATTATGCTCATTTGATTTCCCTTCTAGATTCTTATCTGGTTGAGTTACGATTCTTTCTAAGTCCTTATTCTGCTTACTTATGATTCTTTCTAAGTCCTTATTATGCTCATCTGCTTCCCCTTCTAGATTCTTATCTTGTTCACTTACGATTCTTTCTAGGTCCTTATTCTGCTTACTTACGATTCTTTCTAAGTATTCATTATTCTCATTTGATTCCCCTTCTAAATTCTTATCTTGTTCACTTACGACTCTTTCTAATCCCTTACTCTGCTTACTTACGATTCTTTCTAAGTCCTTATTATGCCCATTTGATTCCCTTTCTAAATTCTTATCTTGTTCACTTACGATTTTTTCTACTTCTTTACTCTGCTTCCTTACTTCCCCTTCTAAATTCTTATCTTGTTCCCTTACGACTCTTTCTAGATTCTTACCATGTTCACTTACGATTCTTTCTAAGTTCTTACTATGTTCACTTAAGATCTTACCCCGTTCCTTTATGTCCTTACCCATCTCGTCTATCTTTGTGCTCAAATGTTGAAGCAATATTAGCAGCTGGTTTTGACCTGCGTCAATGACCTGCTCAATCGGTGATTGCCTTTCTAGCCTAACTTCTACTTCTGCTGCACCCATATTTTCTCCCTCTGTTGTTATGCTGACAATAGCCTCCCTATTCAGTTCTTCCAAATCTTCCCTTGACCTACTCATGGTTCCGTTAGCAAGTTCTACCTCCCTAGTAATGACTTTACCCCCTCTCAATAACATGTGTTCACACAACTGGGTCACTACTCTGCATGCCTTTTTGTTTGTTTTTGAATAAAAGTTCTAACCTGTATTTTTTTTCAATGTTAACTGATACGTTCCGGGTTCGAATCCTGGTGAAGTTCTAGAAGCGATGTTCTCAGCTGTTTTGTTGTCCCACGTAGGTAGACTAGAAGTTCGCGTTGTAATTTTGTTCTGCTGTGCCCCTTTCCTCTGAAGATTCTTCGTCTGTTCGTTGTTTTCTAGTCCTCCGTTTATGTTGGTCTTCCCTTCGAGCTGGTCTTCCCTTCGAGCTCCACGTTATGGCGCCAGTTTGCGGCGCTCTTACTGTTTGTTAGCCCCACGTTGGGCGCCAGTTTGCGGCGATCACCTCCTCATCCGTTGCTGTAGCTTACCTTGATGCTTCTCCCGTTGCTTCCAGAAGTTCTCAGCGTGTTGGTTCTTCAATTTATCCTCGGCTAGCTGCAGTAATTTTCCTTAAATTATATGGGAGCATGGACTTATCCTCGGTAAAGGAAAACGTAGATCTCGGGTGGTGATATAGGAAGACATAGACTTGCTTTGTTTATGAAAAGATGACACTGCCGTTTCTTTTTATTTAATTAACACTCGTAGTATACAAAACTGGTATTGCCGCTGTAAAATACTGTCCACTGCTGTTAAACTATGGCGTGGATATGGCACGAAATATAACTATTCTTATTGTCGCTTTCAGAGTAGCGGATCTTAGGTGTGTTGCTAAAACTATTTTGATTCCCTGTTTTGGCGCGATATCTCACACATCCTGCAGCATCTCTCCCTGACCACACATTACGAAAACTCTCGAATAAAATGCAATACTAAGCTGACATGACAAATTTGACTTGATTCCCTTTTTGGCGCGATATCTCACACATCCTGCAGCATCTCTCCCTGACCACACATGACATAAACTGTCTCGAATTTTCCCCAAACAGATCCATTTATAGTCTCAGGCTTCTGAGGCTGCTTCCTTTCCTATTGGTCCATTTTTAGCGCGACTCGACGCGTCTAACTATTTCGAATTAACTTTCAGGGATCTCATTGGTCCAATTTTAATATAAATCGCGGCTTTTCCTACATGTACCGTTAGATTGTCCTTCTCACTCACTTGGTCACGGCGAATTATCAAATAATGGGACAAAGGCTCTACACTCTCGCTGTAGGAATAATAGCACTGCGACCGAAGAGAGGTAATAAAACTAGGTTTTCTGCCTTCGAAAGCACTATTCCTGTAACTAAAACATTCCATCGTGGACAGTATTTTAACATAGCGCTTAAATTATTTACATTAAAGCATTTATAACTCTACTAATATTGGTAACCTAGATAGATACATAATGTTAAATCACCCTTCTTAAAATATACAAGCAGTATTGAGAAAAAGATATTTACATAGTACGATTTAACATCAATAAAAGTTAATTAATAAATTATCTAGAATTACTGTTCTCGGGCCCGGCCTAGAGTTGCCGTTTCACCGGGTATGGTAATGCTTTATGGAGGAAAGAATGTTGGTGTCCTGAAATCTAATAATGTGTTCGCCCTCGGCTTCAATGGCATGTTCGGCGACTGCCGATTTTTCTGTATGGCCCAGGCGGCAGTTTCTTTTGTGTTCGCTCAGTCTGGTGTTAGCGCTCCGCTGTGTGGTACCAATGTACACTGAACCACACGAACAAGGAATACGGTAAACACCGGCCGATGACAGGGGGTCTCGGGGGTCTTTGGAAGAGCGCAGTAGGCTGTTTAATTGTCTTGTAGGTTTGAATACTGTTTTGACGTTATGACGTTGAAGTATATGTTCAATACGGTCAGTGACATTTCTGAAATATGGCAGAAAGACGATGGACTTGCTTTTGGGTTGGTCCTGAGTAGCCGGTCGGGGCTTGGCCGGACGGCAGGCTCTTCTCACCTCTTGGACTGAATAACCATTTGATTGTAGAGCTGTTTCTAGGTGTCGGATTTCTTGTGGAAGTAAGTGTGGTTCACAAATACGGAAGCACGGTTTGCGAGTGTCTTAATCATAGCACGTTTTGTCTAGGATGGTGGTTGGAGTTCTTGTTAAGGTAACGGTCTGTGTGTGTGGGTTTGCGGTAGACAGTATGACCCAGCGTGCCGTCAGCCTTCCTGCTAACGAGTACATCTAGAAAGGCTAGTTGGCCATCCTTTTCTTGTTCCATTGTGAACTGTATACGCTGATTAATGCTATTTAGATGTAACAAAAAATCTTGAAGAGCTTGTTCACCATGGGGCCAGATGACGAAGGTGTCATCCACATAGCGGAACCAGGCTGTTGGTTTGAGTGGAGCTGAGTTTAGTGCCTTTGACTCAAATGCCTCCATGAAGAAATTGGCCACAACAGGGCTAAGGGGGCTGCCCATGGCAACACCGTCTATTTGCTCGTAGAATGACCGGTTCCACTGGAAATAAGTCGTAGTCAGGACATGGTGAAAAAGTGTAATGATATCATCAGAGAAGATGGGTTGTAACAACTTCAGAGTTTCTTGTACTGGAACCATGGTGAATAGACACAACGTCAAAACTAATTAGTAAATCCTTAGGTAGCATTCTTTCCTCCATAAAGCATTACCATACCCGGCTACAACGCGAAGCAATAGAGATTTATAAACATCCCAATAATTTCAATAGGAAAGAAGAAGCATTAAACTCAACAGTAACTGGCATCTAGTCATCAAAAACAAGAAAGGTCATACAAAACCGAAAAACACTGCGAGCCAATCAGAAGAGAGCAACAACACAGCCGGCGCCAGCCCCCTCATACCAGCGGGCCAATCAGCAGAGAGCTCGCACACTATAAAGAGAGCGGCACTAACGGCCAACGCATCAGACGCTGCGATACTTTCACCGAGAAGACTTCGTCCGCGCCACTGAAGATGTCCACCGCAGTTGTGGACGAAACGTCTGGGAAATCTTTCTTCAGCAGACCACGGCATAACAGCCCGGAAAATAATATTAGTTATAATTGTGACACCGGCCGTCAAAACCTACGTTCTTAAATGAAATGTATATCTTGAATTTTCTGGGAATGTACCTCAAAAGTGCTCTTCATTCTGAATGAATTGCGCATAACTGGTAAACCATAAGAGATAGACAAAATTTTACTACACAAAAAATGTAGATCTCGTTAAAACACACAATTTGTCACTTTTTTCTTCTTTTTTTCCATGAAACATTTCCGAGATATTCCTTGTTATTAGTTTGAATTTGCCAATACTTATACTATTTCTCAAATGAGAATTCGTTATTCGCTTTTTTTAAAATTTTATTTTTAATTATTTATTTTTTTATTATTTTTTTTATGTCTTGAACATGCAAAGAGAATGAAATGCTCCACATAGCAACCAGCTCTTAAAACATTTGACTGTCGCTTAAAGCCTACCATATTCCCCTTGCACCCACAAGAAAGTTAGCAACAAGGTAGTTTCTGCATATGTTTATCTCGATTAACATGAATAGATGTAGAATAAGCGTTTGTAAAAATAGTTTGTACTAGAGTAGAGAAATTTATGTGAGTGTAAACACACCAGATTTTCTCAAAACTGATTCTAAGGATTTGGACCAAAATACAATATGTTTAAAGTATTTTCATGACAATTAGAACGTATGTCTTGAATTTTCTGGGAATAGCCTGCAAATTCCTCTTCATTCTGAATGACTTGTGTATAACTGTTAAACAGTAAAAGATAGACAAAATCTTACTACACAAAAAATGTAGACCTGATATAGCACACAATTTACGCCAAACAAAACCTTTTGTGGCGTTAACATTTCCGATATATTCTTTGTACATATACTGTTTACTTTTTCTGCTACGTATAGTAAGTAGAAGTATTGCATTCCATCCAAAAAATTGATACCGCAAATACATGTTTTGAGGCCCCCTGAATCCAAATAAAGCAGTTTTGGAAACATGTCCACGAGTGTGTCTGTGTGTGAACACCTTAACTCAAAAACGAAGAGTTGGATAAATACCAAACTTGACATTTAAGTTTATATCTTCCAAGGATACGACATAATATTTTCAAGAAAATCGCCCATCCCAAACTACCTTTCACATGGAACCTTTTTCGAAAATGTTGTTTTTCTAAAAAAAAGTCCTAAAGAACTTTATTAAAATACCATATATTAAACATATTTACATGACAAATAAGATCCATATCTTCAATTTTCTGGGGATAGCGTTGAAGTCCTTTTCATTCGGAAGGAATTTTGTATAATCTTGTATAACTGCAAAACGTTACGCAATAGACGAAAACGTGCTACACAAAAAATGTAGATGTCTTTAAAACATAATTTATTTCAAATAAGTTTTTTGTGACATAAACCATTTCTGAGATATCCGTATTAATGGTATGAATTTTTCATTTATTGGTTATTGAAGTCCTTTCAACATTCAGTTGTTTTTCACGATTCATGCATACAGTATGGAGCTTTAAGGCCAGTATACATAGCTCTGTTCTTAAAATTTTGACTATCGCTGCTCTCTTTGTATCTATTACGTAATGTGTAATGTAGCTAATTCTGCAAAGGTTTATTTGGATTAAAATGACAGTGCATTGAGCTCGGTATTTCAAAACCATCACATAGCGACACGCTCTTTAAAAATCTGTCTATCGTTTTACTTATTGTATTTTACAGCAAATTGTATAATGAATGTTTATTTGGATGAACAGGAAGTAGATAGAATAGGCGGCTGCTGGTAAGAGCAAAAGAGCACATGAATACCCTAATGTTTGACACATTCCGGATTTATTGCTCACTTTTAGTTAGAATGCTGAAAAATATAATGTGTATGTGGTACTGTAGAATCTACGGCGTTTAAATCTACCTCTCTACTCCTCTAAATAAAACATTGCAACAGTCACAGTGTTGCCAACCAAAGGCATTGACTCGCTATAGGCCGAACAAAATTTCGCTATATTTCGCTAAAAAATACTATGTTATATAATTTCTGTAAATCAGAGAAAAAATTATTATAATGTCCCTGTTGGTAATTTAGCTCTACTTTATTGGCGCTAATTTATGTTTTAATTAATAAAATGACCAAATAAAACGAATTTAATCATTGTACATTTCATAGTAAAGTGTAAATAAATTAATTTACCAGGTGATTACTTGAGAAATGTTTGTGCTGTAGGTATTTTTTAAATTCTTCATGTGTCCCTGGCTTTCAAGATTTTCAAAAGTTGACTTCGTTTTGTCCCCTAACAACATTACATGATCTGCACTTTGCTTTTGCACTATCTTCTTTAACTAAATGTAACCATTTCGGAAAAAAATGTTTTCAATCACTTATCAGTAAATCTTAGTTTCTCCAAGGTTTTCTCTTTCTTTTTTCTTAAGGGTGGTGTACCCTTTATCAGCTCAGACGGTTACGTCTGTGGCCCGCATTCGAGAGGTACCGGGATCGATTCTCGGCGACCGCCCTCTCTGGTCCATGGGTTATTCGTGGTTTCCCCCGGGGCGCCAGGCGAATGCTGCTGGGGTGATTCATCTTCTAGTACGACTCTCTTCCCTCTCATTTCCTGTACCCAACATCTTCCTTGTCATCTGTTTCAGGGTTTGGGACCAGGCGACGGTGTTCGGCGGGTTGCGGCTGGGCGGTGGCTTGCACTGTCTAAAGGTTTCTTCCCTGGCGTCACTGCGATACCGCAGTTAGGTCTCTCCTCAGCGTAGGGGTACGCTCTTGGAGGTTGGTGGCTTGTGGGCAGGGACAGTGCGGCGTTGGATGCTATTTGGAAACGTTAGTACCCCGTCCATGCTTGCGCCGTTGGCAAGAGGATCTGGTCGTCCTTCGGTCTCTCCCCTAATATCTCTCTCCCAGGGATCACGTTGGAAGCATAAATGGCGACTGGCCTGCGCGCGGTGCTATGCCCGGTTCTGGGGGCCCCTCCGTGATACGTAGTTTTACATTTACCCTCTATCTCTCATTTTTATATAATTAGCACAACTATGACTTGATTAGAATTTTGTAGAATATATTTGAAACTTTTCACATTTTTATTTTAGTAATAATCACAAATTTATTTTAAAATTAAAATTGATAAATGTGGATGCATTTTCCCCATTCTTTCCTTTTTCGTCACAAAGTCTCCCAAAGGCTTAAATTTCGCTAAGCGTAGCGGAACTTCGCTACGGTGGCAGCACCGCAGGGTCCGTAACTCATCTTGTGCATGTATGACGCACGCATGCGCAACTGGTGTGACGTAATTACCTTATGGGGTCGTGCACACTTGAAGAAGTGCTCTAGCGCACGCGCTCCGTTTTCATATTATCACCACAATTTTACGTCAATGCCACCAGGTGGTAGCACTTTACGGCAGTAGTTAAGAGTCACTATAGCAGAAGCAGGTAACGTACACAAGCGCGGAAACTTCTCCTGGTTTCTCCATACCATCTATAATCTCAAATACAATTTAATTTACACATTACTTCGTTCTTGCCCATTGTTGTACACAACAATAACAAACATCCACAAAAAATTCCTTTCGTTGGACAAGATATTATTATTATTATTATTATTATTATTATTATTATTATTATTGTTATTATTACTGTTGTTGGGAGCGGTTGCAGTTGTATCAATTAATCATAATAATATGCAGCAGACGCTATTTCACATTTTCAGGGCTGTCTGGCTCCAAGACAGCTGTGAGACTAAGTCTCTCGCATTCTTTATTTAATTTCGTCAGGTTTCTAAATTACGCATAATTGGATTAATTCCCGTTACAATGTATACTCACGAGCCGCTATTGCACAAAATAATAACCTTTTTGTAAGTATGCTTTGTTAAATAATGGGTAGAGAAAGTGGTGTGAATGTAGCACAACATAATTTTTTGGAAATAGCACTGCGGGTCTGCGATGAATATGCACCGATGATGCAGGTGTTGGCTTGCAGTAATGCCATGTTTGAGGAAGCAACGCACGTCCCGACAGGAAGGCGCCACACACTTTCACTTTCTTACCGCTGCTGATAGCAAGTGTTTGATGTCGCCGCTCCTTGCTACTTGCACATTTCGTGTGGCGAACTGACATTGTTCTTTGAGTGCGCTTGGTGATCTCTAGAGACCTTTCTCGTGTTTCTCACGGTAGCTTCCGGGAAGTGAGTTCAAGCACTCCACCTCTCCACCACATCAAAACGTAATTGTAGAGGATAATGAGAATATTATTCTAAACTAAACAAAGTCCAAAATATCATTAACAAGTGCAAAACGTGAGTCAACAACCCTCCTTTGGTTCTTTTGACGATGGTATTTTTACTTTCTCTACTATGTTCATAATTTGTAGAGAAGGTACTCCAACCAAAATTTCGATACCGAGATTTCACCGGAAATGCATGTTCTGAGGCCCTAAAAATAGCATTTTCAGAAAACGATCCGTATTTGATATATAAGTTCAGAACTTTCCAAAGAGGCAACACGAAGATTTTTAAGAAAATTTCCCTAGCCCAAATTACCCTCTACATGAAAAATGTTTCGAAAGTTTTTATTTTCTAAAAATTACCCTAAGGATTTTGATTAAAATATCATATATTAAGGCTATTTAATGACAGAATGCATAGTAAACGTTAAGTGAAAGACGAAAACGTACTACAAAATAAATGTAGATATATCTCTTTAAGACACACAATTTATTTCAAACCGCTTTTTTTTTGTGGCATCCGCCATTTCCGACATATCCGTAATTAATGGTTTGAATTGTTCAATAATCAGCCATTCTTTTGAATTTTTGTCAGTATTCACTTGTTTCTCGCGATTGCATGGAAACAGTATGAAATTTCAAGGTCAACACAGAGCGTCCAGCTCTTAAACATTTGACTATCGCTGTTCTCTTTGTATCTAGAACGAAATGTGTACTGTAGCAATTTCTGCAAAAGTTTATTTAAATTAAAATGAAGTAGATATTGAGGCAGTATTTTTAACATTTAAATGATTTCAGTCTAATTATATAATATATAAATTCAATAACAGCCCGCCTTAAAGCAATATGTGTATAAATAACATATAAAAAGTGTATATTACAGTCATTATATATGTTTATATTATTGTATACATATGTAATAATGTTATGTGAATGTATTACGTAATCTAATAATGTAGGAGCTGTGAGAATAATAGGTTAAAAGTTGCTAGCAATGAGGTAACAATGAGGTAACCTTGAGGCAATAATGAATTTGAAAGTTTAACAATACTACTTATAATTCCTGGAAACAATAATGTAATTTTTGTGACAGTTTATAAAATAGCCAATCAACAACCAGAAAAATCTTTAGTTAAATGAAGGTATCCTATTGGACTAGGATTAGTCAATCACAAACTAAAATGAAGCAAAATTTACAAATTCAGAGCTCAGTTGCTTGTAGACAGTGTTCCTAACCGGGCGCTAGATGTGTCCTCGAGAAATTTAATACGTATTTATGTGAGACAAAAATAGTTTACGTGTTAAAATGTGCAAGTAATTAATAACAAAAGAATCTCATAGCTCTCTATGCCAGTGAAGTGTTATTTTAATCGTGCCAAGCATTAATAAATGGAGTGAAGAAAAACTTAAAACCTGTGTAAGCCTACATTCTTCAGTCGCACCACTCCCTGCTAAGACAAACGCAGCCGAGGCAAACATAAATATATAATATTTAAAGAAACAGTCAAACATTACAAAGTTAATATTTTTTAAACATTTTTTGGGGCAAAGGCCACCGGAAAGTACATTTTGGGGCGACGGCTACCGGAAACCTTTTACTATACGTGCGGTTGCAACTACTTCAAGTTCGGCTCCCCAAGTCGAAATATAATACATCTTCTTCAAACCGGCTTTCCATATGTAGCAGCAACAAACAAATCTTCAAATTGGCTCCCAAAACGTGGGACTAATTAAAAAAACGTAAAAATTCTTCTTCAATATTCAAAAAAGCTTTAATAAGGCTAGTTTATATACCCACTAATAAACGATAGGAGGGTAGAGAAAGTTATGCGATTTTAACACATCAGATTTTTTAGAAATAGGTCCGCGCGCCCGCGTGTAGGTGTGGGTGTTTCCGTGGATAACATTAACTGAAAAATGAACAATTCAACAAATACAAATTTGTTATTTAAGTCCTGTATGTTCCAAAGATGCGACACGAAGATTTTCAAGAAAATTCCCCACCCCAAACCACACTTTACATAGAATCGTTAATTTTTATTTTCTCAATAATGGCTCAAACGATTTTGATTAAACTAACATATTATGTTTAAGATATTTTCATACAAATGTAATGTATATCAATATTCTGGAAATAGCTCTGAAGTTCTCCTCATTCTGAATGACTTTTGCTTAAGTGGTAAACCGTAAGAGATAGCCAAAATCTTAACTGCACAAAAAATGTAGATCTCGTTAAAGCACACAATTTATAACACTTTTTTTCCACTAACCATTTCGAAGATATTCCTTTTTATTGGTTTGAAATTTCAAGTATTTACACCTTTCTCAAGTACAAAATCGCTATTTGTTTATACTTTTGTTTTATTTTTTCTCGTGGTTATGTGTGTGTCTGTCTGTGAACAGCATAGCTCAAAAACGAAAAGTCGGATAAATACCAAAATTCTTGGTATTTGGTTTTGTATCTTCCAAGGATGCGACAGCAAGATTTTAAAGAAATTCCCCTACCACAGACTACCCTTAACATGGAACATTTTTCGAAAATTTTGATTTTCTTAAAAATTATTCTAACGATTTTTAATAAAATATCATATGTTTAAGATATTTTCATGGCAAATGAAATGTATATCTTGAATTTTCTGGGAATGTCCCCCAAAGTCCTCTTCATTCCGAATGACTTTACTTAACTGGTAACCGTTAGAGATAGACTAAATTTTACTGCACAAAAATGTAGATCTCGTTAAAACACACAATTTATGTCATATAGATTTTTTTGTTGAGTGAGCAATTTTCGAGATATTCCTTGCTATTTGTTCGAATTTACCAATACTTACACTTTTTCCCAAATGGGAATTCATTATTCGTTATTTTATGACCTGGACACGCAAAGCGAATGGAATACTCCACATAGCAACCAGCTCAAAAGATTTGACTGTGGCTTAAAGCCTACCATATTCCCCTTGAAGAAAAGAGAAGAAAAGAAAATTAGCTATAAGATAGTTTCTGCAAATGTTTATCTAGATTAACATGAAGTAGATGAGAATAAGCGTTTGTAAAAATAGTTTGTGCAAGAGTAGAGAAACTCATGTAAGTGCAGCACATCATTATTTTTTTTTTTATTGGGCTCTACATATCGCTTAGTCTCCACTTTTCCACATAGTTTCCGTTGTCATTTGAGCATTAACCGTAGCGTGGGATAACTTTTTGTGATTCTCTTCATAGAAGCACGCCGCCAACGGTTTCCTGCATGACAGAGAAGAAAGTGCATTAGCGGTGCCCTTTGTTCACAGCCCGAATGGACCACGGTAGTCTGGACTCCGACATTACATAAGGTTGAACCAAAACAGTTGATTCTTTAACATTAATCAAAACTCACCAGGCACTGCTCTGGACGAATTGATCAGGAGACTCGCCAAGCATCCCCATTTCACAGAAAGTTATTATTATTATTATTATTATTATTATTATTATTATTATTATTATCATCATTATTATATGATAATTGATAATTTAGAATGTCGTTAATATCATATTATTATTATTCGTCCAGTTTAAAGTAAATGTCAGTCACTTACTGATCCCGTATGAGCATAGAATCGCATTGATATTGAGTTGAACTATGTGTGGAAGGGAACCACGTGGGAAATACACACAAATACAGAGATTAAATTTATTAATTACATAAGATAAAGATTCTGATGTGTTACATTCACATGACTTTCTCTACCCTCTAGCGCTTATTAGTGAGTATACAAATTATTCTTACGAAAGCTTATTTTCCTATCTTCTTCATTTTAATCGAGATAAACCTTTACGGATTTACCTACATTACTCATTTCGTTATAGAATCAAAGGGAACAGCGATAGTAAAGTATTTTAGAACTATATGCCGGCCTTAAAATTCCATACCGTTTCAATAGAATCTCGAGAAACAACTGAATGCTGAAAGGACTTTAAAGAATGACCAGTATGAACAATCGGACCATTAATAAGGATATCTCAGAGATGGCTGATGTCACAAAAAAAGGTTATTTGAAATAAATTGTGTGTCTTAAAAAGATCTGCACTTCTTGTGTAGTACGTGTTCGTCTATTGCTTAATGTTCACAAGTTGTAGAAGATTGTATAAAATTCCTTCAGAATGAAGAGGACTGCATCAAATTCAAGATATACATTTTATTTGCCATGTAAATATCTTTCATATGTGGTATTTTAATCAAAATCGTTAGAGCCACTTTTTAGAAAATCGAAATTTCAAAAAATCTTCCAGTAAGGGGTAGTTTGGGGTAGGGGGATTTTCTTGAAAATTTGCGTGATACTCTTTGGAAGACATTAAGTACCAAATTTGGTGTTTATGCGACTTTTCGCTTTTGAGTTATGCTGTTCATACACACACACACACTCACACACACATGGCCCTTTTTCTAGAAATATTTTTCTGGATATAGGGACCTCAAAACATGTATTTCCGGTAGAATTTCGGTATCGAATTTTTGCTTGTCATGCAATACATCTCTACTTACTATTTACCTGGTAGAGAAACTAAAAATTGAAAGAGGAATTGCTACTGATCAGTGCTTCAGCTATTCGTTAACTGAAACAAGACTCACCTTACATATCAGGATGATGTTCTGTTTTTCATCTTCGCGTCACATAGCACTTAATAATAATCACTAATCACTCAAGGGAAAAGAACCAGATTTTAACACATTATGCAAACCGATATAAACAACAGCAGTTGGATTCGCTCTAAGAGCCGCCACTTTACCAACCTATTTCACTTCAAATAGGCGAGAGAAAGTGAAAAATACTTTCCTGCATCGTGTTGAAAACACAGGCGGCCCTCGAAAGGAGCCCTCTGATGGTGATGCATAAAGGTTCCCTGTGTGGGTCGAGGTTCTGGGTCTCCCCTCCACAGCGTAATTCTAATCCAATTATTGAAAATATGGAATATATTTCCATATGATGGTTGAATTTTACTATTTAAACCTTACCTGGGTCTCTACTTCCTTTATGTTAGTATTTACTAGTGGATAAATCGATCGCAAGCTCGCCACCAATGTTAATTTTGGTGACCATGCTACTGGAACCGCCATGTTAAACACATGTTAGTAATTCATTTTATTTCGGTAACTATTATTCTATTATTTACTATCGTCAAAACCGAGCGAAATGGCTCGCGGTAACGTGTGAGGATCGCATTCGGTAGGTCCCGGGTTCGATTCCCATCGACCACTCATCCTGACCTTGGTATTTCGTGGTTTTCCCTTGTCGGTAGGCGAATGCTAGGGTGGTTTCCCATCTGTCACGACTTCCTTTCCCTTATTTCCCTTTCATTCCGTTTCCTTCTCGTCTTTCAGGTGTGCTTCTAGGTTTCGTGGCTTAGTAGTGCCGGGCAGATGGCACGGATGCTTCTCAAAGTCGTCCTTCGTGGTCTGAGGGTACCATGCTAACTTGGCGATTCAAAACCGGTAGAGGGCGATGGATTTTTTTTTTTTTCTGTCGTAAAAATCCTTAGCATGGCTTCCTTCGGTGGTCCGTGAAGTAGATTTACGGCACGTAAAAGAATCTCAAGCCTGATAAAAAGGTCTCTGAGTAAAATGTCCGCTCTTTCACGCCTAATATAGAATGGGACGCTAAGGACCATGGTAGTTAAAGAGCGTCCATAAATAAAACTCAATTTCAACTTTTTGCTCGCTCCAAGGAAAGAGTACTCCCCGCGGCACTGGAGCGCTGCTTGGATGACGGGCCGTTCATCGCCCTCTCTAGTTAACTCCAGCAGTTGGACAGGTTTTCTAGCCTAGAACTTTTAGGGACTTCCGCGCGTCTCTGGGGACGGTCTTCTTGAGGCCTGTAGCCTACATTCTGGGGGTGTTAGCCACAATAGATCTACTCTGTATTCACTCTTAGGTTGATCCGCGTCAAAATACAACCCAGGTGACCAGTGCACCGTTATAATGTATCCTTCCGCCATTCGCACTAGAAATACTGTCACACTTTCAGACCATGTGGCGAGTACAAGCGGCACGTAGTGCATAAAAGAACAGAGTCCTTATTTCGACAACTGAAACGGTGACTAGCATATTCTGTTAAGGGTTAAAGGTGATAAGATTGATAGTTGCAACAAAATAAACGTTTGAACATATAATAATAGTTAATTCTAAAATAAATGAGCGAAAAATAAAGTAACAGGTATGCGATAACCTAATTTATTCGCTCTCTGGAAGCGGCACTTTATTAACTGTTGGCGGCTCATTTTTAAAAAAGAAATTGTGCACTGTTACGCGAATTGCATTCTTCTTAAAATCACTACATTCTTGCATCGCGTATTTCAAATCCTTTCTTTTTTTTCCCGGGTGTAACTGCTTTTCTCGTTTCAGATTTTTCTGCACAAGCACTGTTTAAACTTGTACTCGAAACACCGGCGAACTCAGAAGTTAATTTCACCATTTCTTTGGCGGAAAGTGTTGGATATTTCTCACATAACTTATAATAAATATTCAACACTATTGTTTTTTCACCACTACTAAATAGCTTGCGCGGCTAATGCTTTACGTAATTCGACGAAAACACAAGAGCAAATTCACCATCCGCCATGATACTGAACACAATGCTGGTTTCTGGCTGTAAACAATATTCTGGGTGTCAAGTGACTCATACGAATTGCGTCATGGGACTTGTAGCTCTGTTTTACGGTATAAATCAGTGTTAAATAAAACCTTAGGTATTTGTATAGAATATTATACTATTTACGGATAAATTCATTCTAAAATTCAGAGATTTGCATGGGACTACTTTCCTGGGCGCATTGCTACTGTGTTGCACCACGGTGCACTGACCACGTGGGTTTGTTTTGCCGTGGATCAACCTAAGAGTGAATATAGTATATGTAGGTCGCAGCGCGTCAGATGCATAAGCTATACTATACGTTGCATAACCTATACTATACGTTGCATAACCTATACTATGAAGAGTTTGCAAATAAACATGCGTTAAGTGCAATCGACTTCGTCTCGTATTTTCGAACCTTTCCTCGTTCTCCAATGTTACACTTACCGCATTTGTATCGCAGTATACTTATATCTCACTTTGAATAGTCCTTCATAAGTGGTCTCCAAATAAGCTAACATTGTATAGTACGATTTTTTCGTCGTGACAGGCTTATCTGTATGCGCAGCAGTTGGGCAAGTCCATTTAGCTTCTGGAGGGTTGTTGGCTCAGTGTACCAGAGCAGTAGGTGCGTACACAACATGAGATAAGGTGACATCATCATGGTTCCGAGTGAGTGTTCCACGCAAGGGGAATACTGCCAGCCGTTCTCCCCTACCCTAGATTACCCCACCTCCTCTGGGTTTCTGCCTTTTCAAAAAGTCGACCTGGCGCCGCGGTAAGATGTGCGACTCCCATTCGGAAGCTCCCCGGTTCGATCCCCGACAATCGCCCACTCTAACGTATGAGTTGTTCATCGTCAGACAAATACTGGGGTGGTTCATTTTCTACCACGACCTTCCGTTATCTTCCTTGTCATTTATTTCAGGGTTGTAGGACCAGGCGACGGTGTTTGGAGGGTTGCGGCTGGGCGGTGACGGTGCGCTATAGGTTTCTTCCCTGGGGTCGTTGCAGGACTGCTCATTCGGATCACTCCTCCGCCTGAGTCCTGTGGCAGAGCCGCTAGGGGTTTGGTGGCTTGTGGGTGGGCCTGGACTTTAGATTTGGAAAGGTTAGGGATCCCGACCATGCTTGCGCCCTTCGGATCTTCCCCTCGTTTCTCCCTCCCAGGGATCACGTCAGAAGCAAAACGAACCTACTTGCGGTGCTATGCCCCGGTTTCAGGAGCCCCTCCTTCGTACCTTTACCTTAAGCTGTGTATGTTAACATACATTTAGAAATCGCTGTTCTCGAGCTGATTGGCATCTCCATGACACACAGCTTTGTTAATGTCATCTTTAAGAAGCATTCAAATGTCAATCTCTCTACGTTGTCTAATTATTTATTTCTAAACACGTGCCTAGGTGGCACGCCCAGGATACATGCGAAGTGTTTTTGCATCACCCTTTGAATACGAATACTCCAAGCCCTTTAAAAATCCTCACAGCATAGGACTTTAAGCGAATTCGAAGTTCACGCCAGTAGTTATGACTGTGTGATAGATATCTTCTCACGGTATTTCAGTGAGAAATAAAGAGAAACTCGCAAAATTCAGGCATGAAGTTTATTCATGTTAATATCTGCAATATATGACATGGTTGTCTTTGGCTATCCAATAGGTTACGTAAGGTCTTAAAATGTACCAAACTTATATCCAAGAGACTACATATGTGCATAATGACTAGTGCTAGGATAGTTATGTAATAACAAATTTTTACTTTCTCTACTACGTAGAGTAAGTAGGGGAAGTATTGTATTCCACCCAAAAATTCGATACCGAGATTTCACTGGAAATCAATGTTTTTAGACCCCCTGAATCCTAAAAAAGCATTTTTGGAAACATGTCCGTGTGTGTGTGTGTGTGTGTGTGTGTGTGTGTGTGTGTGTGTCTGTGTCTGTCTGTGAACAGCATAACTCAGAAACGAACAGTCGGATAAACACCAAACGTGGTATTTAGGTTCAGTATCTTCCAGAGATGCGACACGAAGTTTTTCAAGAAAATCCCCCCACCCCAGATTACCCTTTACATGGAACATTTTTCGAAAATTTTAATTTTCTCAAAAATGGCTCTAACGATTTTGATTAAAATATCATATGTTTAAGATATTTTCATGACAAATGAAATGTATATCTTGAATTTTCTGGGAATGTCTCCAAAAGTATTCTCTATTGTGAACGACTTTTGCATAACTGGTAAACCATAAGAGAACAGACAAAATTTTACTAGACAAGAAATGTAGATCGCGTTAAAATACACAATTTATGTCATTTACATTTTGTTTTGTTGAGTGAACCGTTTTAGAGATATTGCTTGTTATTCCCTTAAATTTTTCAATAGTTATTTTCTCAAATGGGAATTCGTTATTCATTATTTTTGTCTTGGATATGCAAAGAGTATTAATCTGTGGCAAAGGGAATGGTGCTGCACCTAGCAACCAGCTCTTAAGAGCTCTATGTGCTTAAAGGCTACTGTATTTCTATATTGCCCTTGTAAATATATATTCCCCTTACGTCTACAAGAAAATTAGCAATAAGATAGAGTCTGCAAATGTTTATCTCGATTAACATGAAGTAGATGGAGAATAAGCGTTTGTATAAATAGTTTGTACAAGCGTAGAGAAAGTCATGTGAGTGTAACACATCAGACTTTTTTTATTTGGTTAAAACACATGAATAATGTTAAATGTGTACGAAACAATGTTTCCTGAGTCCGAAAATGTAAATTTTATTGTACAGTTTTTGCATATTTTCGATTTTTTCGTAATTTCATAATATTTAGAGAATGTCGTTACAATTATACATATTTTCAATTTTTCACAGGAAAATGTTTAAAAAATGTAATTGTTTACGTATTTTAAAACAAATTAATAAAATAAAATAAAATAAAGCCTGAGACAATAAACGGCGAGCGGTAGGTATTGCATTTTCAAAGAGTTTTTCCGATTGTTAACGCGGCGAGCATTAGATCAAAGAACTGCCGATGTAAACTTATTCAGTGGAACGATAATACAGATGCAGTTTGGTTTATTGTGCGTGTAGAGTGATTGCGTTAACCTTCAGCGTTCTCTAGTTATAGCAGATAAAATGCCATCAGTGAAATCGAGTTTATCTACTCAACTAAATATATTTGTACGTGAAAACGAAGGTGTGCTTACTACAAATTGACTAGTTTTATTTTGTGTTACGTGTAAAAGGCGTATAAGTGCAGACACTCGTTTCCAAGAGACGCAATATTTAAAAACAGCAAAACATTTTTAAAATGTTTCACTAAAAAAAAAGTGCTAAACAGTCAATGCTAAATGTCATTAGGGGTATCCCAAATGAAGCAACTTGTTCAACTTCAGGCCCCCAGTTGTCAACCTTTAATAAGGACCTATGTGAAGCTTTTGCTTGCGCTGACATTCCGCTCTATAAATTAGAACATCCTAAATTACGTGCATTCTTAGAAACTTATATAATACCACATGAGTCTACTCTTCAGAAACATTATGTTCCATTACTTTATGAAGAAACAATACAATAAATTCGTGATTCTATTAACGATAATCTAATCTGGGTTTGCATGGATGAAACTCCAGATGCGTGTAAATGATCTATATGTAATGTAATGGTCAGTACGTTCGGTGAAAATGGACTGTCAAAGGCTTATCTTCTAACAGTGGAGGAAATATTAACGACAAATCATTCAACAATTGCGAAAATATTCAATAATGCAATGTTGCTGTTACGGCCAGAGGGAATTAGGTATGAAAATGTAGTTTTTTTTATCTGACGCCGCCCCATATATTGTTAAGACAAGAAGGGGTTAAAACTGCTTTATAGTAGACTGATTCATGTAACATGCTTAGCGCATGCATTGCATCGCCTGAGTGAAACCGTGCGCTTAAATTTTCCTACTGTTAATAGTGTAATATCAAGCGTAAAAAAGGTTTTCCTTAAATCTTGGAGTAGAATCAGTTTGTTTAAACAGTTGGCTCCAGGAATTCCACTTCCTCCTGGACCGATCATTACGAGATGGGGGACCTGATTACAGGCTGCCATATATTATTGTAACAATTTTGACATTATCGAGAACATACTTCAAGAACTAAATGAAAACGAAGCAGAAAGCATTGTTGAAGCGAAGGGTACTATATGTAGGGATGGGATAAAGGAGGAATTATTTTACATTAAGTCACATTTCAACTTCATTTCTACAGCCATCACAGCGCTTGAACGAAATGACGTACCGCTTGTCACAAATTTAACTTTAATAGAAAGTTTCTCACTAAAGCTAAAATCTGCGCCAGGTCAAGTTGCAAAAAGGTAGTTGAAAATTTTGAATATGTACTACAAAAAAATCCAGGGTACCATACATTACAACATATTGCAAATATCATTTCTGTTAAAATGGAGAGCAAATTGTTGGGCATTGAAGAAACATTGTCGCTGGAAGAAATTGTAAAGCTTAAATATGCATCTATAACGTCTGTTGTTGCCGAACGCTGTTTTTCTCAGTACAAATCAATTTTCAGAAGCAACAGAGAATCGTTTCTGTTTTCAAACAAAAATCGTTACTGTTATACAATACAATGGGAAGAATTCAGTTCACTTCAGCAGCAGCTGTTCCAGTCCAAAAATTCGGTGAGTTTTACATTAATTTATTATTTTGGTGGATTATAATGTTAACTTGTATTTTCCAATATAACGAATATTAAATGAACTCACAATGTCGATTTTTAAAAATTATTATTTCACCATTTTTGTGAGATTTTGGATAGCACATATTTTCTAGGTTGTTAATGCATATATCGCTGTTTTAAACCGCATAATTACAAACATATTTTACGTTTTTTAATGCATAAATATCCGAGCCCTAATAATGACTATAGATTGACGCTATAGGAGCTAAAAGTTAAAATAGATAGCCAAATAGCCACTACAAGAAGTTCAGCATAGGCAATAATATAGACACCATCAGCGATAAGCACTCAAGTAGATACAATCATTTACTCATTCCGATACACCATAATTATATTCCGTTTAGTAAATTCCACTATTTTCTCGAAAAGTATAAACTGTAAACATTCTTCCTTTAAATTTTCCCTCTTTTATGTCAAACTCTTTTATCGCATTGTATTATATTTATTGTGCTAAGAGTTTTACAATTTGATTGTCTACTGCACTTTGACCCTGGTCACTCATTCAGTAGACAATCACTACAGTTTATTTACATTTTACAATTTCTTGTCAATAAATTATCTTGCTTTTTTTTCATTTCTTTTTTTTTCATGTCCCATTTCCACTTGTTTTTCACTTTTCATTTATTGATTACTTAACCATCACACATTCACTATAGTTTTCCATTCAAAGTAAGATGCGCTACCTCTTACTTTTCTCTTTCCACTGGCCAAAGCCATTTATTTTTTACTTTACACAAAAACTGTCCAATGCTCCTAGCGTCCTTGCATATCATTTCAATTATAAGTGTATTTCTATCTCCCTTCAACCACTTCTTATTAAAAAATTCTTTTCTCCAATTTTCTGTTCCTTGGCACTTAAATACTGTGTGTTCAATGTCTTCATTACCACCATATATCGCACTTTGGTTCTGAGGAATACCCTGTCTTAACCCTCTTAGCCTCCATGCTCCGGTTCTTACCCATGCAATAGATTCTCTCTCTTCTTTATTTACTATGTATATGTTTTTCCCTACCCCATGTATTTTTCATTGGCCTATAACAACTAATGAGCTCTTTTCGGCAATCTCACTGAACATGATTTGTATTTCTATATCTTCCAGTCTTTTCCTCGCCTTTTTCGAAAAATTTTTCACATTATTTTCTCTCCTTCTCCACATGTCTCCGAACCCATTTTTCTCCAAAATGTTCCGTAAATTACTTACCCATCCATCATTCATTAAACTGTTCTCTTGGTGCATCAGAATTGAAGAAAAGGGGGAGGGGAAATAACAGAAATAGAAAGTTAAGATTCACACCATAGGATGACTTTCCCAGAATTTTACCAAAGCTCTTTGCAGATCGCCTTTCATAAACAGATTTATTTATCCACAACAATCACCGACAAGCCTTTGATTTCGCGACAATGGAAATTTATCCTTGTAAGTAAGGTACCGTGGCTGACGCGACAACGACACAGCTTCGGAGCGGTCTTGTGGAATCTTAACAAACCATACTAGCAATTCTGATTCTTCTAAAACTGAAATCATTCTCTAAATTGTCTTCTCAGTGTGTGCGTGTGTGAACCTCCTGTGTTATTCTGTTTACGCGTGTTAAATGTGCGTATAATATGCCTCCAATTAAAAGCTTCAGAAGTGCACTCCTTGCACGATGGTTAAAACATATTTTTTAATTTAATTTAACCATTGTATTAATATAAAAATTCTCAACAGAAAAAAAAAACAAATGACATGAAAAAAAAGTGAAACGGATTTTATTAGATCCGATGGGGATGTTGTATTCTCTTATTGTTGTAATAAAGAGTAAGCTATTCTTTACCGAAAATTTTCCACGGCACTTGTTCTTTGTAAAACATTTTATTTTAAGTGATTAATTAAATAAGAATGTCATTTTTTAAAACAAGCATATCCTTATAACCAGAAGATCATTTATAATTTAAGATAAAATGTACTGAAAATTTTCAAGTCTATTATAGCATGTCGCATCTGCGTCACATATTATTGCAAGAATACGAAAAACAAAAGAATCTGCAATGCACGAAATCCAGTCATTTACTACTGCTCCGCACCTAAGGAATGGCAAAATAATTTTCACATGGATTTGTGCGATGGTATTGTAGGAGCAAATATACCACTTGAGAAACTCAGAAACCCAACTCTTAAGGATATTTTGGGGAAGTATAAATCAAAAGATGTGCCTGATCTCTCGACAAATATGTTCGTTCAAATTTCCGCCTTAACCTCCTGTGAATTAATGAATTGGGAACACAAATGTCTAATTCTAATGTATTTTTCACTTGATCGTATTGTAGTTTGATAGTGCATGAATGCATGCATATTTTGGGATTTTATAGTGCATGGAATTCTCGCCTTTAGTTATCACTAAACAGACTACTGTTGCGTTTGCAATGAAATATGTCTGAACTTTTTACCTTCTCTGCTACTTATAGTAAGTAGGGGAAGTATTGTATTCCACCCAAATATTCGATACCGAGATTTCACCGGAAATACATGTTTTGAGACCCCCTGAATCCAAAACAAGCATTTTTGGAAACATGTTCGTGTGTGTGCTGTGAACAGCATAACTCAGAAACGAACAGTCGGATAAACACCAAACTTGGTATTTAGGTTCAGTATCTTCCAGAGATGCGACGCAAAGGTTTTCAAGAAAATCCCCCCACCCAGATTACCCTTTACATGGAACATTTTTTGAAAATTTTAATTTTCTCAAAAATGGCTCTTAACGATTTTGATTAAAATATCATATGTTTAAGATATTTTCATGACAAATGAAATGTATATCTCGAATTTTCTGGGAATGTTTCCAAAAGTATTCTTCATTGTGAAGACTTTTGCATAACTGGTAAACCATAAGAGATAGACAAAATTTTACTACACAAAAAATGTAGATCGCGCTAAAATACACAATTTATGTCATATATATACATTTTTTTTGAGTGAACCACTTTCGAGATATTGCTTGTTATTCCCTTAAATTTTTCAATACTTTTTCTCAAATGGGAATTCGTTATTCATTTCTTTATGTCCTGGACATACAAAGAGAATGGAATGCACCACATAGCAACCAGCTCTTAAAAGATTTGTCTATCGCTTAAATATTACCATATTCCCCTGCATCTACAAGAAAATTAGCAATAAGATTAACATCTCGATTAACATGAAGCATATGGAGAATAACCGTTTGTAAAAATACTTTGTACAAGAGTAGAGAAAGTCATGTGAGCGTAACACATCAGATTTTTAAGCATGGATTTCGAATAAGGTTTGAGGAGGTTGTTTCCACAGCACATCTAGGAGCAGCAGCAGATATAACTTTACAGTTATACATGATGATTGGTCAGTCTAATTGCAAGGGAGTGGTTGAGCTGAACAAACAACCTTGAGAACTCTGCCTTCTTCGACTTCTTGCCAATGATCCATTACCAAACAATACTCCATTTGTTTATCACCATGGTATCAGAGATGATAAAAATTCTGATGTCTTACATTAACATGACTTTCTCTAACTTCTATCGTTTATTAATGGGTATACACTTTATTCTTATGAAAACGTATTACTTTTCTACCACATATAGTAGGTAGGGATGTACAGCATTCCACCCAAATATCGAAATTTTACCGGAAATACATGTTTTGAGGTGCCTTGAATTCAAATAAAACATTTTTGGAAACATGTCCGTGTCTGTCTATGAACAGCATAATTCAAAATCGAAAAGTTGGATAAATACCAAACTTGGTATTTGAGTTTAATATCTTCCGAAGATGCGATAAGAAGGTTTTCAAGAAAATCCCCCACCCCAGCCTACCCTTTATATGGAACATTTTTCGAAAATTGTTATTTTTTCCAAAATGGCTCTAACGATTTTGATTAAAATATCGTATGTTTAAGATATTTTCATGTCAAATAAATGTATATCTTGAATTTTCTGGGAATGTCCCCGAAAGTCCGCTTCATTCTGATTGACTTTTGCATATGGAAAACCGTAAGAGATAGACAAAAGTTTACTACACAAAAAAATTTAGATCTCGTTAAAACAGACAATTTATGTCACATTCTTATATTTTTTCTCACATGGGATTTCGATATTCGTTGTTTATGTCCTGTACATACAAAGAGAATGGAATGCTCCACTTAGCAACCACTTCTTAGAACATTTGACTATCGCTTAAAGCCTACCATATTCCCCTTGCACCTACAAGAAAGTTAGCAATAAGATAGTTTCTGCAGATGTTTATCTCGATTAACATGCAGTAGATGGAGAATATGTGTTTGTAAAAATAGTTTGTACAAGAGTAGAGAAATAGTATGAAATTTTAAGAACAGCGTATAGCGTTTAATTCTTAAACATTTGACTGTCGTTATTACCTTTGTATCTACGAGGGCGACACTTAAAATTTTTAGAAAATCAGAGAACAATCGGCTTTAAGAAAGTTAACATCAATAATTTTTGTATTCGATGAAACTAGTCCTTAAAGCAATGATGCCACTCTTGCTGAGGCACTTCAGAAACTAGGTTTTTATAATGTTCCACTGCTTCATCTGATTGCAAAATAGTGATTCTACGCATTTTATCTTTAATTTTTGGAAAAAAAAGAAATCGCGAAGTGCTAGGTCGCGAGGGTTCAAGGTGATGAACTTTAGGTTGTTAGTTTTGCTGTATGCGACGATGGGTTGTCACATTATTTCTCCTTTTGGGCGTTTTCCACGAACTTTCCAAAAGTTTCTGGTAAACACACAGTTGTGTACCAATCAGCAGTATATCTTCTAATGCTAAAGTAGCAATATGGCCCGTTTAGAAAAAAATCTGATGTGTTACACTCACATGACTTTCTCTACTCTTGTACAAACTATTTTTACAAACGCTTATTCTCCATATGCTTCATGTTAATCAAGATATCGAGATGTTAATCTTATTGCTAATTTTCTTGTAGATGCAAGGGGATTTGGTAGGCTATTTTAAGAACTGGTTTCTATGTGAAGTATTCCATTCTATTTGCATTACCAGGAACAAAAAAAATGAATAAAGAATTCCCATGTGAGAAAAATTATAAGTATTGGAAAATTTAAAGGAATAACAAGCAATATCTGTAAGTTCACTCAACAAAAAAATGTATATGACATAAATTGTGTATTTTAAAGCGATCTACATTTTTTGTGTAGTAAAATTTTGTCTATCTCTTATGGTTTACCAGTTATGCAAGAGTCGTTCACAATGAATAATACTTTTGGAACATTCCCAAAAAATTCGAGATATACATTTCATTTATCATGAAAATATTTTAAACATATGATTAATTGAATCAAAATCGTTAAAGCCATTTTTGAGAAAATTAAAATTTTCGAAAAATGTTGCATGTAAAGGGTAATCTGGGGTGGGGGATTTTCTTGAAAACCTTCGTGTCGCATCACTGGAAGATACTCAATCTAAATACCAAGTTTGGTGTTTTTCCGACTGTTCGTTTTTGAGTTATGCTGTTCACGGACAGACACATACACACGGACATGTTTCCAAAAATGCTTTTTTTTTGGATTCACCGGGTTCAAAACATATATTTCCGGTGAAATCTCGGTATTGAATTTTCGGGTGGAATACAATACTTCCCCTACTTACTATAGGTAGTAGAGAAAGTAAAAATCTAGCGGTCATCTTACCAGCTCTGCGAATTCGTCAGATTTTTGTAAGCTTAAGATTTTTTTTGAAAGACTCATGAGCTGATTGATTTATCTTTTTATAATCATAACAATAAATTCAAGATTCATTTCAAATAACGACATTTCAAATCAAATTTGTCCACTTGGAATTTTTCCAGTGTTTTTCTGCACCAATCAAAGCGTTGTTGTTTTTGATCGGGAGTCAGTTTATGTGGAATGCATCAACAACGAAGTTTTCTCACGTCTAGCTGTTGATGCAAATTTTTTTTTAGATTTGACTCATACCAATACCTAATGTCGTCCGAATAAATTCATAAGATGTCCGTCGGTCTTCGTCAAGCATTGTTCAAACAGCGGCAATTATTTTCATCCGTAATAGCAGTTCTTGGGCGTCCTTCACGAAATTCATTAAGAAAAATACGATTTCTTTTGAAATTCTCTGTACCAATTGAAAATTGTTGCTTTAGATGCTTTTTCGTCAAATTCATTTCTAAGTCGATCTTTGCGTTGTTTAGACGTTAATGACGGTTTAAAATCCTAAAAAACGAGGCAGTATTTTTAACACTTAAATAATTTCAGTTTAATTATATTATATGTAAATTCAATAACAGCCCGCCTTAAATTAATATGTGTATGTAATAATTTGTAAAATGTATGTAACAGTCATTGTATATGTTTATATTATTGTATACATGTTCAATAATGTTATGTGAATTTATTACGTAATTTAATAATGTAGGAGCTGTGAGAATAATAAGTTAAAAGTTGCTAACAACGAGGTAACAATGACATAGCCTTGAGGCAATAATGAGTATGAAAGTTTAATAATGCTACTAGTCATTATTAGAGTAACAATAATGTAATTTTAGTGACAGTTTATAAAATAGCTAATCTACAACCAGAAAAAGCTTTAGTTAAAATGAAAGTATTCTATTGGAGTAGGATTAACCAATTAGAAACTGAAAGATAGCAAAATTTACAAATACAGAACTTGCTTGCTTGTAGACAACGCTCATAACTGGACGCGTTGGTTATAGACAGTGTTCCTAACCGGACGCGAGATGTGTCAAGAAATTTAATATGTATTCGTGTAAGACGAAAATAGTTTACGTGTTAAAAAGTGCAAGTAATTAATAAAAGAATCTCACAGCTCTCTATATCAGTGAAGTGTTAGTTAATTTGTGTCAAGGATTAATAAATGTAGTGAAGTAAAAATTATAATCTGTGTAAGCCTACATTCTTCAGCCGCACCACGCCTTGCAAAGAAATCCATGTCTCTAACAGTAATACTGACGCAGCCGAGGCAAACATAAATATATAAAATTTAAAGAAACAGTTAAAATTACAACGTTAATAATTTTAAACTTTGGGCAAAGGCCACCGGAAAGTACATTTTTTGGGGCGAAGGCTGCCGGAAACTTTTTACCATACGTGCGGTTGCAACTACCTCAAGTTCGGCTCTCCAACAGTTGAACTACAATACAACTCCTACTTCAAATTGGCTTTTCATACGTGAAGCAACAAACTACTTCAAAAATCATAGCCCGAAAATGTTGTGTTTTTGGGTGAACACAAAAACTAATTCATGATAGTTAGCAAACTATTAGAGAAAATCGAACAAACTATACGGGAAAACTCGCAAAAATTAGAAAGTAGCTGTCAAATATAAAGAAATTCCATTTGCTTTTAGAAACATAGTATTTTAAAATTTTTCAGCATCGCTCTCGTACAACGAAATGTGTAATGTGCAAAGTTTTATCGAGTAGATATAAAGATAAACCTTCGTAAGAATAGTTTGTATATTCACTAATAAGCGATAGAGGGTAGAGAAAGTCATGTCAATGTATCATAACAGATTTTTTTGTTTCATTATAATAATCATTATCATCCAGGTTTTAGAGAAAAATATTTGAATTTCTAATTACAATGTTGTTTTCGTAGTTTGAGTAATATTCCTACTGCTTGTCAGTGTTACTGCTATTTATATTCTTGGATAGTAAATTAAGTGTTCTTTGAGGTATCCTGTTTTATTTAATTCTATTAAGGTGACTATTTCCGTTTTTTGCGTCTTATGTTGCATATACCTTTCTTGCGCAATAAAGCACATCCGTCAAAGATGTGAAATGTCACCAGCGGTACTTGCAAAACCTTTAATCAATGTCCAAAATTCTGAGATAAGCAATCTTTAAAAAAGGTACTTTCTGTTTCTTTTAGGTACTTTTAGTGTTCTGAAGATATTTGACACTGACGTGTTATACTAAGTGATGTGTTACACTCACATAACTTTCTCTACCCTTGTACAAACTATTTTTACAAACGCTTATTCTCCATATGCTTCATGTTAATCCAGATATCGAGATGTTAATCTTATTGCTAATTTTCTTGTAGATGCAAGGGGAATTGCTAGGCTTTAAGCGATAGTCAAATATTTTAAGCGCTGGTTGCTATGTGGCGCATTCCATACTCTTTGCATGTCCAGGACATAAAAAAAATGAATAACGAATTCCCATTTGAGAAAAAGTATAAGCATTGGAAAATTTAAGGGAATAATAAACAATATCTCGAAAATTGTTCACTCAATAAAAAAAATGTATATGACATAAATTGTATGTTTTAACGCGGTCTACATTTTTTGTATCGTAACATTTTGTCTATCTCTTATGGTTTACCAGTTATGCAAAAGTCGTTCACAAAGAAGACTTTTGGAAACATTCTCAAAAAATTCAAGATATACATTCTATTTGTCATGAAAGTATCTTAAATATATGAAAAGTAGGGGAAGTATTGTATTCCACCCAAAAGTTCGATACCGAGATTTCACCGGAAATACATGTTTCGAGATCCCCTGAATCCAAAAAAGCGATTTTGGAAACATGTCCGTGTGTGTCTGTCTGTGAACAGCATAACTCAGAAATATACAGTCGGATAAACACCAAACTTGGTATTTAGGTTCAGTATCTTCCAGAGATGCGACACGAAGGTTTTCAAGAAAATCCCCCCACCCCAGAGTACCCTTTACATGGAACATTTTTCGAAACTTTTAATTTTCTCAAAAATGGCTCTAACTATTTTGATTAAAATATCATATGTTTAAGATATTTTCATGACAAATAAAATGTATATCTTGAATTTTCTGGGAATGTCTCCAAAAGTATTCTTCATTGTGAACGACTTTTGGTAAACTGGTAAACCATAAGAGATAGACAAAATTTTACTACACAAAAGATGTAGATCGCGTTAAAATACACAATTTATGTCATATACATTTTTTTTTGTTGAGTGAATCATTTTTGAGATATTGCTTGTTATTCCCTTAAATGTTTCAATACTTATTTTCTCAAATGGGAATTCATTATTCATTTTTTTTGTCTTGGATATGCAAAGAGTATTAATCTGTGGAAAAGGGAATAGTGCTGCACCTAGCAACCAGCTATTAAGAGATATGTATGTGCTTAAAAGCTACTGTATTTCGATATTGCCCTTGTAAATATATATTCCCCTTGCATCTACAAGAAAATTAGCAATTAGATACAGTCTGCAAATGTTTATCTCGATTAACATGAAGTAGATGGAGAATAAGCGTTTGTAAAAATAGCCTGTACAAGAGTAGAGAAAGTCATGTGAGTGTAACACATCAGATTTTTTTTGGGTGGAATGCAATACTTCCCCTACTTACTATACGTAGTAGAGAATTTAAAAATAGGGCTTTTAAGCTGTTGTGCGTATGTTTGTGTCGCTTAACTTTTCCAGTCAAAATGGCCCAAACGACTGTTACAAAATTTGGTTTATAAGTGTGTAACATACCATAGGTCTCGCATAGAAATGAATAACCTAGATGATTATTGAGGATTTGCCCCAAATGCTGTATTCACATGATTTTCTCTAACCAATTTTCCCCACATTATTCCTACCTAAGCTATTTCTATCTTCTTTGCGTTAAGCGTTCGCACAAATGCGAATATCTTATGCATATGGTATTTTAATCAAAATGATAGAGCCATCTTTGAGAAAATGAAAGTAGTTTGGGGTGAGATATTTTCTTGAAAATCTCCGAGTCACATTCTTAGAAAATGCTTAACTTAAATGCCATGTTTGGCATTTAACCAACTTTTTAATATTACTTTCTCCAAATCTTAAAATAAGTAGGGGAAGTGCTGTATTCCACCCAAAAATTTGATCTTGAGGTTTCACAGGAAATATATGCTTTGAGGCCTCTGAACCCCTCAAAAAACATTTTTAGAAAAATATTCGTGTGTCTCTGAACAGCATAACACAGAAACGAAAATTTGAATGTACACCAAACTTGGTATTTAGGTTCAGAACCCTCCAAAGATGCAACACGAAGGTTTTCAAGAAAATTCTATCACATCAAACTACCATTTATATATAATTTTCTGAAAAATGGCTCTAATGATGTTGATAAAATACCATACATTAAAGGTATTTAGATAATAAATAAAATGTATATCTTGAATTTTCTGGGAATTGCTTATGAAGTCTTCTTTATTCAGCAGGACATTTATATAATCTTGCATAAAGCATAAACGTTATGCCACAGATGAAAACGTACTACACAAAAGATTAAGATCTCTTTAAAACACACAAATTATTTTAATTGAAATGTTTTATGTTGCTATTTCTGCAAAGGTTTATCTGAATTAAAATGAAGTAGATAGAAAAATGAGCTTTCTAAGAATAATTAATAAACGATAGAGGGTAGGGAAGCTGTGTGAATGTAGCACATAAAATCTTTTAGCTCACACATATAACAGAGATCTTTTCCCAAGAGACTATTAATTGGATTCAGGTACTTCAAGACGCGTATTTCCAGAAATTTCGGTACCGGTATTTTTGGGTTGAATGCAATACTTTTCTGGCTCACATTTACTGATGCTGAGGGGCTGATTGTTTTGGAAGCCAAGAGCTCGCTATTATTCGTGTCCGCCAAAAAAATTGGCACTTGATTCTGTACATATCCTTGATACGTAACCCTGTTACGTAACACGCTGGATGCTGTAGTGACCCTACTCGCCCTGAAAAACAAGAGGTCCAAGGACAGCAAAAAGTGTCTTGTCTTTCAAGTATCGATTGCTATGCTCCTGTGTGTGAAATGTGATATTCCGAGCGGTCCATTCAACAGCTAAGGAAAAGTTTCATTCACTACCTACCTGCCACAAACTTGATAATACTTGTGGAATACAAAGGAAGTTACAGATGCACTTTCGTAAAGCGCCCCCTAACCAAAAAAATCTGAAGTGTTACACTCACATGACTTTCTCTACTCTTGTACAAAATATTTTTACAAACGCTTATTCTCCATATCCTTCATATTAATCGAGATATCGAGATGTTAATCTTATTGTTAATTTTCTTGTAGATGCAAGGGGAATTGGTAGGCTTTAAGCGACAGTCAAATATTTTAAGAGCTGGTTGCAATGTGGAGTATTCCATTCTCTTTGCATTACCAGGACAAAAAAAATTAATAACGAATTTCCATTTGAGAAAAAGTATAAGTATTGGAAAATTTAAGGGAATAACAAGCAATATCTCGAAAATGGTTCACTCAACAACAAAAATGTAAATGACATAAATTGTGTATTTTAACGCGATCTACATTTTGTGTGTAGTAAAATTTTGTCTATCTCTTATGGTTTACCAGTTATGCAAAAGTCGTTCATAATGAAGAATACTTTTGGAGACATTCCCAGAAAATTCGAGATATACATTTCATTTATCATGAAAATATCTTAACATATGATATTTTTATCAAAATCGTTAGAGCCATTTTTGAGAAAATCAAAATTTTCGAAAAATGCTCCATGTAAAGGCTAATCTGGGGTGGGGGGATTTTCTTGAAAACCTTCGTGTCGCATCTCTGGAAGATACTGAACCTAAATACCAAGATTGGTGTTTATCCGACTGTTCGTTTCTGAGTTATGGTGTTCACAGACACACACACACACACACATGTTTCCAAAAATGCTGTTTTTTTTGGATTCAGGTGGTCTCAATATATATATATATATATATATATATATATATATTTCCGGTGAAATCTCGGTATCGAATTATTGGGTGGAATACAATACTTCCTCTACTTCCTATACGTATAGAGAAAGTAAAAAAAAAACGTTTAACTACTAGTAAAAATCTGATGTGTTACATTCACAGACCTTCTCTATTCTTTACAGCTTACTAGTGGGTGTACAAATTCTTCTTACGAAAGTTTGTTTCCTATCTGTTTCATTTTAATCCAAATAAATCTTTGCAGAAATAGCTACATTATAATTTCCTTATAGACACAAGAGGAACAGCGATAGTCAAATGTTTAAGAACTGGACACTAAACCTGGCCTTAAAATTCTATACAGTTTCCACGACATAACTGGATGTTGACAGGACTTCAAAAGTGAAGAAAGGTGATTTTAATTTTAGCTCCACGTATGGATACCAATTTGAGAAGATGTTTTGTTATGTTATTTATTAGCACAACGCTTTGGGCGTCAATTTTCAAGAAGTTGTTTGTTTTAGGAGTTGTATTATATTTCAACTGTTGGGGAACCGAACTTGTATTAGTTGCAACCGCACGTATGTTAAACAGTTTCTGGTAACCTTCGCCCCAAATGTACTTTCAGGTGGTCTTTGCCCCAAGTTTAAAAAAATTAACTTTGTAATTTGATATTTCTTTAAGTATTAAATATTTATATTTTCCTCGGCTGCGTCAGTATTATTTTAGAGACATGGATATCTTGTCAGGGCGTGATGCGACAAGAATGTAGGCTTACACACACTATTATTTTACTTCACTCCTTTTATTAATACTTGATACGATTTAAATAACACTTCACTGATAGAGAGCTGTGAGATTCTTTTATTAATTACTTATACTTTTTAACACGTAAAACTATTTTTCGTTTCACACGAATACATAATTAATTTCTCGAGGACACAACAACACGTCCGGTTATGAGCACTGTTTGGAGGCAACTGAATTGATTTCAACCGTCTAAACTTGTAAATTTCTGTATTTCAAGTCTCTGATTACCTAATCCTACTCCAATAGAATACCTTTATTTAACTAAAGCTTTTACTGATTGTTGATTGGCTATTTTTAAACTGTCTGAAAATTTCCATTATTGCTGCTCTAATAATTACTAGTAATATTTAAACTTCCTTACTCATTATTGCCTCAAGGTTACCTCATTGTTACCTCATTGTTAGCTACTTTTAACCTATTATTCTCACAGCCCCTACATTATTAAATTACGTAATGCATTTACATAACATTATTGAGCATGTTTACAATAATATAAGCATATGCAGATGACTGTTACATACATTTTACAAATTATTACATACAATATTGTTTTAAGGGGGGCTGTTATTGAATTTACATATTATATAATTTGATTGAAATTATTTAAGTATTAATAAATGCTGCCTCAAAAGAACCACCAAGTCTTGAACAATTCGAACCATTAATAACGGATACCTGGGAAATGTCTGATGCCACAAAGAAAGGTATTTGAAATAAATTGTGTGTTTTGAACACAGTGTACATTTTTTGTGTAGCATGCTTTCGCCTATCGCTTAATGTTTACCAGTTATGCAAGATTATACAAAATTTCTCCAATTAAGAGGTCTTTGCAGGCTATTCACAGAAAATTCAAGATCGACATTTTATGTCATGGAAATAACTTTAATATATGGTATTAAAGTTAAAATAATTTTAGCCATTATTTATAAAAACAAAAATGTTGAAAAATCTTCCACGTAAAGGGTAATTTGGGGTCGTGTTGTATCCTTGGAAGTTACTGAACTTAAATACCAAGTTTGCTACTCATCTGGCTTTTAGGTTTTGAATTATGCTGTTCGCAGACAGCACACACACCCGGAACTTTTTCTGAACATTTTTTATTCAGGGGGTTTCAAAACATGCATTTCCAGTGAAATCTCGGTATCGAATGTAATACTTGCTCTACTTAATACGCGTAGAAAAGAAAATAAAAAGGTTCGGAAGATGTAAACTAACAACATTTGCAACTCAGGGGTTATGTGCGTATATCAGTAAACCATGTTTCGAGAAATTGTATTTATGATAAATTCATGTGGTTTGATTCTTGTATTAATCGTACCTTTAAAATAATATTGTGGGTTACATTCACATTAGCTTCTCTACCCTCTGTCATTTATTAGTGGTTATACAAATTATTCTTATTAAAGCTTATTTTTGCTGTCTGCTTCAGAAATAGCTGCATTCCACATTTCGTTATAGATACAAAGGGAATAGCGATAGTCAAATGTTTAACAACTGGACGCTATATGGTGGACTTAAAATTCCATACTCATTCTATGCAATTGCGAGAAGGAACTGAATATCAACTCGACTTAAGAATAACAAAATATTGAAGAATTTTAACCATTAATATACAGAAATAACTGATGTCACTTAAAAAGTCATTGGTAAAAAATTGTGTGCTTTAAAGAGATCTACGTATTTGTGTAGTACGTTTTCGTTTATCGTTTAGTCGTCCTCCGTGGTGTAGTGGTTACCATGCTAACCTCCAGTTCCCGAGATCGCGAGTTCAAACCCGGCGGAGGGCGATGGATGTTTTCGGGCGTTAAAATCCTTAGCATGGCTTCCTTCGGAAGGGTAGTAAAGCCGGTGATCCCGTGTCGTGGATTCATGGCACGTAAAAGAGCCTCAAGCCTGATAAAGAGGCCTCTGAGCAAAATTACCAGTCTTTCACGTCCAATATACAATGAGACGCTAAGGACCACGGCAGCTAAAGAGCGTCTATAAATAAAACTCAATTTAATTTGTCTATCGTTTAACGTTTACCAGTTATACAAGATTATACAAAATTCCTTTCAATAAAGAGGACTTCACAACTTATTCCCAGAAAATTCAGGTTAAGTAATTTATTTGCCATTTAAACATCTTAAGTATATAATATTTTAATGAAAATTTTTGGAGGCATTTTTCAGAAAAAAATTCATAAATCTTCCAAGATTTTCATGGTGGGAGGATTTCCTTGAAAATCTTCGTGTCACATTTTTGGAAGTTACTGAACCTAAATACCGATAGTATTATCGTACATTTCGGTTTAGATTTGTACTATTCACACACGCGCGTGCCTTTGCGCGCGCTCGAGGCTTTTTCTGAAGATGATTTTTCTGTTTTTTTTTGTTTGTTTTGATTCAGGGGTTCAAAGCGTATACTTTCGGTGAAATCTTGATGTCGAATTTTTGGGTGGAATGCAATACCTTCTCTTACTACCATGTACATTGTTGTGCAAAAAAGTGGCCCATTCCCCTGGATAGCCACATTGCTTTTTCCTCCGTGAGGTTTCCAACTTTAGGTAACCAACTTTTGACTCCCCCAGTCGGTATTAGTTATCTATGTAACTGGTCTTAAAAACAATACAGGAACATACAAACTAGCCAATGAATGACGTTTATTGGAATGAAAGCGTGGTTCGAATACCATCTCTATGAAAGAGTGTCGCTATGATTGGTACATAACGAAAGGCTAAACCAATTACAAATAATTCTAGAGGAAGGAGTGAAGAATTATGTGCATGTGGGGTTAAACTGAATGACAGCTACGACATTTACATATACAAGTGTTCGGAAAGGCCCCTTACAAGCTTTCAGGACCTGTGGAGGGGACTTAATAGATAATGTTTTGTATAGGAACTCATGTCCGGAAACATAGCACTTCTTTGTTACAAGAACTTCAAGTCGGTTAGTCACGACGAGCGGTGTTTACGTCAGATGAGCAGCTAAATTAAATTAGGTTTTATTTATGGACGCTCTTTAGCTGCTATGGTCCTTAGCGTCCCATTCTATATTGGGCGTGAAAGACTGTAAATTTTGCTCAGGATTGAGGTTCTTTTACCACCGGGTTTACTTCCCTTCCGAAGGAAGCTATGCTAAGGATTTTTACGGCCGAAAAAATCCATCGCCCTCCGCTGGGTTTGAACTCGCGACCTCGGGAACTGGAGGCTAGCATGGTAACCACTACACCACGGAGGGCGTCAGATGAGCAGCTGATGTCATTTGACCTCTTCTCTACCTCTCTGCTCTGGTTTGAGCCCAGAAGAGTCAGAGGAAGAAATTTTGGCACGAATTCTGGTCGCTGCACAACAAATTGCAGAGATACCAGCAGTGATGGAGAGAGTTTTCTAGAACATCATTCGTAGGTAAAATGTGCAACAACTCGAGTGGTGGTCGCATCGAACCGAGTTGTAGCGAATCAGAATGCCAACCAGCTTGTGACGAAGAGAAATACAGATTTTTCAGTTTAACAAAAGTTTTGTTTATTATATTATTATTGTTATTATTATATACTTATATGAAGTTAATTATGCTTTTTAGATATCTTAGTCTGGTCTAAGCAAGTTTTTAATAGAGTTAACTGAAAATGCAATGCCACAGTCGGGATTTGAACACGAAGGCTAAAAGTATAATTAATTTCAATTATTTGTATATATAATATAATAAAAAACTAAAAACCTAAGAAACCCATAAACACCCAGCACTGAAGTACTTGCGATTGCAGGTCGCCACTGAGATTATCTCGAGTGAGATGTCTTGGTGGTCTATCTGGGAAACAACTTGAGTCAATTGGGGAATTCAATGTCCCATCGGCATGTTGTTACAGTAGCTCAATGGTTACAGCAACCGCACGGAGAGAGGGAGAACCGTGTTCAAATCCCGGCTGTGGCATTGAATATTTCAGCTGACTCTATATTGTAAACAAAGGTGTTTGTGAAAATTAAGTTTCCTGTTTATTGCTATAGTAGCATTACATAAAGAGTTGAACTGTAAGAAAAGTGATATACTGCCTAACTAAAGTACTTAAGCAAATGTGGTCACCTTGAACACCTGTTTTCAAATGGTTGTAGCACGGCAACGGTACGTTCGCGAACATGGGTTCCTATTCAAAACATGATCTATTTAGTCGCATCTGCAAGTGCTAAAAGTTTGTAAGGGGAATTTCCGAACATTCTGTATAAGAGCTCTCATCAGCGACGAAGGTTGAAATTGTTGCCACTACTAAACGGCAATAAGAAAACCAGCATTAAGAGAACCGTAGTGTAGCATGAAAATATATATTTATGTTGTAATGTTGCCCTTCAGCAATTGGGTCTTATCTACTTCTGGGGAGGTAAAGTACCCTGCAATCCAATCGCTGAAATACTCGAAACACAGAGGTGGTCACGCTGGTACGGATGAGCCCAGGCTAGATTTTCCCAGTACCAGTATAAACATCGTCGTTCCATTATGGGCCACATTTGATGTACGTCAGTATACCTGGTAGAGAAAGAGATAAGAAGAGTGGGAAGGAAAGATATAACAGGAGAGACAATTTTGAAATATTAGTTCATACGTTTAACCTTGCTAATGCTGTGACATGGAATCTACGAGAACTATCAGTGGGGTTCAATTGGACCCAACATAATTATTTTAAAAATATATCACAATAATGTTTATGATTGTATACTGAATATCTAAAATTCAACTAACATGAAATAATAAGCAATCATCCAGTCTTAACCTCTATTCCCATTGTTTGAAACAAAATTTTGTGCAATGCGACGTTGATACTTTTGGTGGTCGAGTTGACTAGACTGTACCATTCTTGGCAATAAAATTATGATCATCATTGTTGCATACCTCGTTATCATTACCGTTTTCTGAATTACATTCTTGTTCATTTATAAAGTATTTTCGTCTTCCGATCCATCTGCGAAAACATCTTGCTCATCTTCGTTGTCACTACATTATGTGCAACACTTCCTCTATACCATTATCTTTATATATAAAGATTTATTAATATCAACATATTTTGGGTGAGGTTGACCAGAACGATTCACAAACCATTACTGCATATTTAGATATAAATAAACATTTAAATATCAGTAATATTTCCATTAATTTTAAGTAAAACTAGAACAAGACAAAATCCTTACGAATTATTGACTTACAAATGGTACTATAGTATTTCAGTATCTGGTTCAGTATACTGTAATTCTAAAACTGGTACGTTAAAATATTTCAGGATACCAAATGTAAATTCTGGCAGAGAATCACGAGCTCCAAAAAGCATCCCATGAACAGACCAGTTGATAATGAGAATGTTATAACAGCTCGCCAGGAAAGAAACACAAGGTTGTAAATATTTTTCTTTTCTTCATTTACCAGTGTATCCTGGTTGGAATTCTTTCAAAACGAACTGTCGGATCTAAAACCACTCTCTTTAGATATCTTCTATCGATATCCACTCTATCAACACGTGTGTTGGTGACTTGCTGAGAGATGACTGAAACCTCTTCTACCTCTCTTCTCCTCTTTGACCGACTGTATAACTGTATGCCCAACTATTTGTTTAAAGAACAGGAATAAGACTGGTAGCACCTTTTTTCACAGACTGAAAGGGAAATTTAAGCTCAACAATGAAATAAGCAACAAAGTATACAAAATATTATTTTGAGAAATACATGACAACAATAAGCGCACAATAAATCAGAATAATGCACTTATTTATAACCAAATTCGATAAAGTTGGTTTTGTTTATTGGATACATTCGTTAAGCATTATAAATGACATTCAGAACCAGGATAAAACACGTAATAATATAAACTAATCTGAGGTCAGCCATATAAGACCCCTCTGACCCCAAAGTTACAGATAATAATATTGTACATACGGTTTACTGGCAGTCGTCTAATTCAATCACTTCTGGAAGAAAGCAGCAAGTCCTGCGGGAGACGACTTTTGATCCGGGGAACTACATCTGATGTTTGTCCCTAGGAGAAGTATACTGCGCCAGGTACTGAGAGAAGATGCTGAAAATATGTGTGAGCCTGAGAGCGAATGTGTGCAGAGATGGTACTGAGTCCAAGTTCTTGATGTATCTGGGTGTTTCTGTTGTGCCAAGGCGCGTTCAGTACAAGTCTTAAAACTTTATTTTGAAGAACCTACAGAAGATTAAGTTTGGTTGTAGCTGCATCTCCCCAAATTGGACAAGCACGTGCAAATAAAGGACGAAGTAAGGACTCGTACAGACGGGAACCACGTGGCATTTGCAAAGAAGACTTGCGGTTGAGAATAGGATACAATTTGGCGTAAGCGAGATTTAATTTTAAATTAATGTGAGAGTTCCGGGTCAGTGGACGATCAAACTGTAGGCCAAGATATTTAACGATGTCATCAGCACGTTTCCAGGATATAGGAATAGTTTGCAAAGTATGGTTTCACATTTCTTGTGGTTCAAAGAAATCCTCCAGTTGTCAATCCATGGTACTAGAATATTAAGAGACTCTACTCTAGGAGCAGCAATATCTAGTTCGAATGCGTGGTAAAGATGGCAATATTGTAAGCGTACATGGTGATGTTGATATGTGGTAAAGCAGGTATGTCTTAGGTGAAGACAATGAACAGCACAGGTGCTAAAGAGAAACCTTGAGGCACTCCAGACATAACTGGCCGCACAAAGGACAGATTAGGATCTATCCGTACTTGAAAAGTATGACGTGAGAGAAAGCTAACAATCACATGATAGAGATAATCCAGCAACACAATGCTTCGAAGTTTTTAGAGCAGACACTCCATCAAAAGCTTGTTTGAAGTCCAGAAATGCTATGACGTGTTGTTTATGCAACATAAAAGGCTATGAGGGATCTAAGGTTGGACCCGAACATTTATATTAATATTGGAGTAGTATATTTTCTAATTTTATCTTTGATGTTGGTTTAGGTGTGCCATAAGTTCTAAATATTTTCTTAATGCATGCATTACCGTTTCTGAAGGCATACAACGCTGTTTCCATGTCCTCATGACTCCAGAAGACTTACTTCTTTCTTTCTGCCATCTGAAAATATATATATAAGGAAATAGTAAACATCATTGGCATCATTCTATGCTTAATGGTTAAAATATGCACATTAGTTAACATAAATAACTTTAGATATTATTGTTATAGATTGTTGTAACAACGCATAACGAAGTATGTAATATAATTCTGTACACTCTTTGTACCAGAACAGTAATTTTCAGCTTCAGAATAAGAAATCGTATTATTCGATGCTTAAATTAATATTCTACACACAAAACTGCTTTGATATCTTGGGTATGTAAGTGTTGCAAACAACTTCTTATAAACAGAAGAAACATGGTGGTACAATATACAATGTGACATGACCATTTTATTTATATAGCATGCATTCACTCAGAGCAGAAACAATTTCAACTATTATTCCCGGCCATTACCAAGACAAACAACAAGTAACGGTGTGTAAAATAAAAACGAAGTCACGCATATCTGCGAGTCTCTAGAAGCTGAGCCGTTCCAGACGAAACTTATTTCAAACAGCAAAAGATCAAAGTGAAGCGTAATTTTTACTTTCTCTACTACGTATAGTAAGTAGGGAAAGTATTGCATTCCACCCAAAAATTCGATACCGAGATTTCACCGGAAATATATGTTTTGAGACTCCCTGAATTCCAAAAAATAATTTTTGGAAACATGTCCGTGTGTGTGTGAGTGTGTGTGTGTGTGTGAACAGCATAACTCAGAAACGAACAGTCGGATAAACACCAAACTTGGTATTTAGGTTCAGTATCTTCCAGAGATGCGACGCGAAGGTTTCAAGAAAATCCCTCCACTCCAGATTACCCATTTTTCGAAAATTGTAATTTTCTAAAAAATGGTTCTAACGATTTTGATTAAAGTATCATATATTTAAGATATTTTCATGGCAAATAAAATGTATATCTTGAATTTTCTGGGAATGTCTCCAAAAGTATTCTTCATTGTGAACGACTTTTGCATAACTGGTAAACCATAAGAGATAGACAAAATTTTACTACACAAAAAATGTAGATCGCGTTAAAATACACAATTTATGTCATATACATTTTTTTGTTGTTGAGTGAACCATTTTCGAGATATTGCTTGTTATTCCCTTAAATTTTTCAATGCTTATTTTCTCAAATGGGAATTCGTTATGCATTTTTTTGTCTTGGATATGCAAAGAGTATTAATCTGTGGCAAAGAGAATGGTGCTGCACCTAGCAACCAGCTATTAAGAGATATGTCTATGCTTAAAGGCTATTGTATTTCTATATTGCCCTTGGAAATACAAAACAAGGGGAAATAGTACGCCTTAAGCGATAGTCAAATACTTTTAGAACTGGTCGCTATGTGTAAAATGTAACTCTCTTTGCATGTCAAAAGATCGTTTCTGCGAATGTTTATCTTGATTAATATGAAATAGATGGAGCATAAGAGTTTGTAAAAATAGTTTGTACAAGAGTAGAGAAAGTCATTTGAGTGTAACAATATCAGATTTTTTTTTTTTTTTTTTTTTTGGTACATTCACCATATTCAAAGCAGCTTTGGCGGTTCTCGAAATATACGTCCCTTCCGCTTTGTAGCGTCATTATTAGAGCTCGATATTTGCCTATTTTGTTCCTTTGTAGTCTTTGTTTAATATATAAATATGTTTCGTGTTTACCGGAGTAATACATGCTGATTTTATAGTTACTACAATTGCTTATTTCCATAGTGTGTGCCTTTTCGTAGATTAGGGGGCTGTTACGGCTCTTTTTTTACTCTCTCTACTACGTATATTAAGTAGGGAAGTATTGCATTACAGCCAAAAATTCGACGCCCGAGATTTACCGGAAATGCGTGTTTTGTGGCGCCCTGAATCCAAATTAAGCATTTTTGTAAACATGTCTGTGCGTGTCTGCCTTTGAGCAGCATAACTCAAAAACGCAAAGTCGTATAAATACCAAAACTTGCTATTTGTGTTTTACTATCTTCAAAGGATGCGACACGAGGATTTTCAAGAAAATTCCCCCCACCTCTGACTGTCTTATATGCAACATTTTCCAAAAACGTTTATTCTCTCAAAAATGGCTCTAACTTGGTATTTAGGTTTACTACCTGCCTTCCAAATATTCCATACGATCAATAAAATCTACCACCCCATTTTACTCTTTACATGGAAGATTTTTCGAGAATTTTAATTTTCTAAAACCTGGCTCTAACAATTTTGATTAAAATAGCATATATTAGCGATATATACATGAGAAATACCATACTTATTATTTCAAATAAGTTTTTTTGCATAAGATGTTCTGAGATATCCCTTATTAAAGGTTCGAATTGTTCATTTCTTGGTCATTCTCAAAGTCCTGTCAACATTCAGTTGTTTCTCGCGACTGCATGGAAACACTATGAAATTTTAAGGCCAGCTTATGGCGTCCAGTTGTTAAACATTCGACTGTCGCTTTTCTCTTTGTATCTATATAAAATGTAATGTGTAATGTAACTATTTTGGCAAAGGTTTATTTGGATTAAAATGTAGTAGATAGAAAAATATGTTTGAGAAAGAATAATTTGTATATCCACTATTAAACGAGAGTGTAGAGAAAGTCATGTGAATGTATCACATCAGAACTTGTTAATGAGAACTTTTATCAAGGATTTTTCCTATCGTAATTTCATTATTGTTATTATTATGGTTATTTATTTATATTATTTATTTATGTTAACCTTAGTATCACAATATTTCGCGCTCTGAGCCTATGATCTGTTTCTCACAACATGCCTGAGAAAGTTTGTAATACCGACATTCGTTTCCTAACGTCAACAGTAGCATTGTTTTATGTAATAATAAAATAGTGGTTTCTAGCACGATAAAGTGTATGGTGAATGATCAAATACAAAAAAAACTGTCGGTTTACGACTCTGGAATCAATCTTTTTGGTATTAACTCATCGCTTTGTTTATTAATACTACGGTTTTACTGGTTTCAACTTCCCACATTGGCGAAAACACAGTACTGATCTACACAAGACCAGACTTATTTCACTGTAAACGCAACAGTAGTCTGTTTAATGTAAGGTGGTCATATATCTGAAACAAGAAAACGCGACGTTTAAATTTTTTCTCAATGAAACAAAGGACAAAACAGAATGCGTAAATTTTTTTCGTCATAAATACGAACGTTTCGAAACTAATAAATAATGTGTTACATATACAGGGTGACCCTAATTTGACCCTAATTATACGTTCCCATTTAAAAAATGAAATTGACCGTAAAATGACTATCATAACGTCCTCCAAGCAAAACACGACTAATGTCATTTACTTTCCCCCTTATCAAGCAACTTTTTTTCAAGACATTTCTTTCTACAACGCTTAGTATTGGAAATATTGTACAGTCTCAAATTAAATGGTCCACCCTGTATAATAGCTATGAATTCACTCCAGCCAAACAATTCTGTAGAATTATTAGTGCAGGAGTTATTCCTCATACATTGGATAAGTTTGTTAGTACAGTCCATTGATCTGAAAGATTGGCTGTGGTGGACTGTACGGTAAGCGAACGCTCCTTCAACAGCTGCTAATTTCATATCTTTATCACCAAAACTTTCACGTTTAAAAAAAATTGGTCAATACGGTGCTACAAGAAGCGCTTGCATGCACCATTCTTTCATGTTTTTCAATGTGTGCAATATATCCGATCGGCCCCCATGGCTTATACTGGAAGTAGATGCACACTTATTGCGTCAAACACCTGAGTCAGAATTTTTTTAATGTACGTTTCCAAAAATGCTTTTTTTGGATTCAGGGGGCCTCAAAACATATATTTCCGGTGAAATCTCGGTATCGAAGTTTTAGGTGGAATACAATACTTCCCCTACTTACTATACGTAGTAGAAAAAGTTAAAATGAGATGTCTTACATACACATGACATTTGCCAACCCCTACAAACCATTCTTACAAAGTATTATTCTTTTATTTCCTTTATGTTAATGATAAACTTTTGCAGAAAAGGTTTCAACACACCTGCTTAGTAAGTTAGACGTATTAACAAGTACAAAAAAGCTGACGGTCTTACATTAAAGGCTAAAATTGCAACCTGCGACAAAATCCACGAGTAATTTAATTGGAATGAATGCGTTTCTCTTAAGTCCAGTAAGCAACTACGGCAATTTTGTGCTAACAAAGTGCAGCACCAGAAACGTTAGGTGCGAAGAGCGTTTAAGATGGTTTAAAACTGGTGTTGGACACTGCATTGAAACTAAAGTGACGAAAATGTGTTATCTCTGATTAATCAAGCAGACCCCCCAAAAATACGATTTTCTTCTTGAAGCAATTGTTTTGGACACCTTCCGGATAAACCCACAAACGGTAGCTTTGGAAATACCAACATTATCACCCATCAAGTAAACGAAAAATGTTGGTAGCATAAAATCTAAATACCTAATTAACACTTGTAGCATAGGAGAAAGAGGCATGTTCCTGTTGGTAGTATTCTAACCTCTTGTATTTCCACAAAACCTTGCTCATGACCCTTGGATAGTCTAAATCGCTTTTAAAAATTCCTCCTTTTGGAGGGTTTCAGATTTATTATGACGTACGACTGCTCTTCTAATAGGAATGTCATTAAAATACCAATTGTAGCAAACTCGCATCAGCTTGGACATTTTCCAACTTCTAACATTTGTTAAACGCTTTAACACACTGGTATGGGGATGTTAATTAACACCGACTTTAACACATTGCTAAAGTTAACATTATTTGATGAAACAGAATTTGTGTTAACTTATGTGTGTTAAATCAGTTTAACACTGTGTTAAAATTTAGCATCTATTGATGAAACCGGCCCTTAGTCTAGCTGCAAGCGGGAAATTCCAAGTTATTCCTCATTGTCGCAGAAGCATAATGTGAAGGTGTCACAACTTCTCAATAGTTTTTGAACTGTCTTGAGGGGAGGTTGTGTCCAAAATGGCACACAGTTTAGTTCACTATTATATCGTTTGTAGGTTGACTTTCAACATTTTTAAAAACTTCACTCGACTTGTAATGGTTCTTCAAGGTAAATTAATAGTACTAAAATTGGGAAGTAGTTTCAGACATTCACCCTGTTCAAAAGGTTTTAGGGACCGAGCGATCTAATATTAAGTATATAACTAGCATATTTAGTTTTGCGTTTACAGTCGATCAATTTTCGGACTTTCTGTACAATTTCTTTGTAGTTAACTCCTGCAATACTTTCGCACGTTCGATTGTTAAACAAATAAAATAATAATAATAACAACAATAAACGACAATAACTTCCCCGTGCAACACATACCTATAATTTCAGCATATAAAGCATGACATCTAACGTAGTGTATTTGGATGATGCCTCTAAATTCACTATGTAATGTTTTTGAGCAAATTAAACATTTCACGTTCTCTCCTTCTAAACAGAAGGAGAGAATATCTCACATTCTGCACGAAAGTTCCGTTTTTCGGAAAACGATGTTTAGTAGACAATGCCAATACGAACTCCACCACTAAACTGTTTCCTTTGTTAGAAATAGACCCTCCCCCGGAGAAGTCTACTCCAGGCGACTACGGTCTGCACTAAAGGAAGGTTGATGTCTCCGTGAAGAATAGTGAAATGAGTATGGTGGTGCTTTTGCAAAGGAGACGTCAAGACCAAGAAGAGAGCGCACAGTTAATTTGATTCACGTAGCACGTCTGCGAATGTGGCCGTCGAATGCGCAGGCGCCTGTTCAGTCCCAGCTCTGCTCACCGTGCAGTGGACGAAGGTGAAGTAGTCTTTCTTCGACGGTGAGGAATTTCACGAGAAAAACAGCAGGGCAACGTTTAGACAGAAGGCATTGCGGACAGTATTTCTAAATATCTTTTGGTTTAACTTATTCAAAATTATCTTTAGTAATTATTAACCGGGGAAGATTGATGGTGCAAAATATAGACTTATTGGTGTTGTAAATTTGAAATATATCGGTAAATGTGAGAGCAGAAAGCAAGTATGTAATAATTGTAATTTAATTCAATGGATTGAAGCCGTTAAGAATTTAAATGAATTGTGTAAGAATAAGGGTTTCTGAAATTGCAATTATGTATTTCATAGTAGTGTAAACTTATTAAATAAAGAAATTCGGTTTATTAATTGATTTATGCAATATATTGCCAAGTAGTAATCTGCCATCATTCCTACTTTAATCCACTTCCTCTTGGGACAGAAACCCACGATTTGAAACGGTACCTCTAGGCCGAGCACGAGAACTGTAATTATAGATAATTTATTAATTAACTTTTATTGATGTTAAATCATACTATGTAAATATCTTTTTCTCATACTGCTTGTATATTTTAAGAAGGGTGATTTAACGTTATGTATCTATCTAGGTTACTAATATTAGTAGAGTTATAAATGGTTTAATGTAAATAATTTAAGCGCTGTGTTAAAATACTGTCCACGACGAAATGTTTTAGCTACAGGAATAGTGCCTTCGAAGGCAGAAAACCTAGGTTTATGACATCTCTTTGGTCGCTGGGCCATTATTCTTACAGCGAGGGTGTAACGCCTTTGTCCCTTTATTTGATAATTCGCCGTTGACCAAGTGAGAGAGACAGATAGCTTAACGGTAAACTTGGGAAAAGCCGCGATTTATATTAAACTTGGACCAATGAGATCCCGGAAGTTTATACGAAATAGTTAGACGCGTCGAGTGGCGCTAAAAATGGACCAATAGGAAAGGAAATAGCCTCAGTAGCCTGCGACTATAAATGGATCTGTTTGGAGCAAATTCGGGACAGTTTTTTCATGCCAGTTTAGCATTGCAGTTTGTTCGACAGTTTTGTCATGGAGTTTTAGCATTGCAGTTGGACAGTTTGGTAGTTTCGACAGTTTTGTCATGTCAGTTTAGCACTGCAGTTTGTTTGACAGTGTTTGTAATGTGTGGTCAGGGAGAGATGCTGCAGAATGTGTGAGATATCGCGCCAAAAAGGGAATCAAGACAGTTTTAAAAACACACCTAAGATCCGCTACTCGTAAAGAGATAATAAGCATATTTGAACTTCATGTCATATCCGCGCCGCATTTTAACAGCGGTGGACAGTATTTTACGGCGACAATACCAGTGCTGTATACTACGAGTGTTAATTAAATAAAAAGAAACGACAGTGTCATCTTTTCATAAACAAAGCACGTCTATGTCTTCCTATATCACCACCCGAGATCTACACTTTCCTTTACCGAGGATAAGCCCATGCTCCTATATAGTTTAAAGAAAACTACTGCAGCTAGCCGAGGATAAAATTGAAGAGAACCAACACACGGCGAACTTCTGGAACCAACGGGAGAAGCATCAAGGTAAGCCTAAAGCAACGGACGAAGGAGGTGACTGCCGCAGTTTCAACTTCCAACCACCTCTAGCTCTAGCTAGCAACACTGGCCCAGGCTGTGCGCGCTTTCAGTCGCGTTACGTTCTGACTACGTCGCGACACAAGCTTTGCCCACCTCTGGTCTGGAAGTGTCTGGTCTTAATTGTGTCTCTTGCTCATATTATTAAAATGGAGGTGCCTCAACTTAGGACTTTTTTATTTTATTTTGTTTTTATGTATTTATTTTTTTATTTATGGACGCTCTTTAACTACTATGGTCCTTAGCGTCCCATTCTATATTGGGCGTGAAAGATCGGTAATTTTGCTCAGAGGCCTTTTCATCCCGTAAATCCACGACACGGGACCACCGGCTTTACTTCCCTTCCGAAGAAAGCCACGCTAAGGATCTTTACGCCCGAAAAACTTCCATCGCCCTCCGCCGGGTTTGAACTCGCGACCTTGGGAACTAGAGGCTAGCACGGTACCACTAGTCCACGGAGGATGACTTAAGACTTGAATATGGGGTGACGGTAAGACCGATACAAGGTGTATAACAGAACTGTCCCCAAGATTTGTTCACAACAGCCAAATTCAGTACACTAGGTTTAATTAACAAATGTTTGCCACAGCTCATATATTCAGAATGAACACACAAAATTTCCATACTCATTCATTTTCAGAAATCATTATCTTATTACATAACTTCACACAAATTGTTTAATTAATGCAGAGGGAGAGATAAGGTAAATTATCTTAACATAAGTACATAACAGTATTTAACTCAATCACTACAGTTCTTCACCTCACGCTTTCCTGGACATTAAACAAAATAACACCACTATGAAATAATTCTTGCGATGCCGCAAAGTAAGTCCCTCACTAAATATAAATAATTAGATAAACTCTGAACACATTAACAATTTACATAAATCCTGAGCAAACTAACAATAAAGGTAAAAGTGCACAAATTAGCAATTTAGGTAAACTCCGAACAACTTAACAACTTGGGTAAAACTTAAAAAAGTCACAATAATTAAAACAATGAACTATTGCCTAAAACGGCTAAGGGGACTCGCATACTACTTATAAAAAATCTGATGTGATACATTTACATGACCTCCTCTACCCTCTATCGTTTATTAGTGGGTATACAGATTATTTTTAGGAAAAATTATTTATCCACTTCGTTTTAATCGAGATAAACCTTTGCAGAAGTACCCATATTATACACTTCGTTAGGATACAAAGAGAACAGAGGTAGTCAAATGTTTAAGAAGAAAAGGTTGCTATCTGCTACCCTTAAAATTCCATTTACTTTGCATGCAATTGTAAGAAACAATAAAAATTGACAGACTTAAAACGAATGACAAAGTATTGAACAAATCGAACCATTAATAACGGATATCCGGACATGGCTGATGTCACAAAAACAGTTATTTGAAATAAATTGTATGTTTTAAAGAGATATACATTTTTTGTGCAGTACGGTTTTTCGTCTATCGTTTAACGTTTACCAATAATTATACAAGATTATAAAAAATTCCTTACTAACGAAGAGAACTTCAAGGCTGCTGGTAAACTGAAGCTGTACATTTTATTTGTCGTGTAAATATCTTTAATATATGTTATTTTAATCAAAGTCCTTAGAGCCATTTGTTTAGAAAATCAAACATTTCGAAAAATGTTCCATGTAAAGGATATTTTGGGTGGGAGATTTTCTTGAAAATCTTCGTGTAGCATCTTTGGAAGGTACTGAACCTAAATACCAATTTTGGAAGTTGTCCGACATCTCGTTTTTGAGTTATGTTCACATACGCACATTCGTTCTCTCTCTCTCTCTCACACACACACACACACAAACTTCTTTATCTGTTTAACCTCCTCGTATGTAGGACTTACACCCCCCAGGACTTACAGGCAGGTGCCTGGGGTCAGAGGTCCGTCGAGGAGCAGACACTCATAGATCAGACAGAATATCCAGGATGGGTGATCAGCCCGAGTATGGGAGGAAGGAAGTAGATGAAACGAAATGATGGTGAAATGTATGAAAGGAAAGCCGATGAAGGAGCAGTTGGTGGAATGAATGGCGGGGGAAGCCGGAGAACCCGGAGAAAACCCACCCAAACGCCGCCGCTTTGTCCACCACAACTCCCACAGGCGGGTTCCTGGGATGGAACCCAGGCCGGTGAGAGGCGAGCGGTCTAACCACTCGGCCACGGCGCCGCCACACGCAAAACCTTTTTATAAAAATTAGTTTTTTATTCACGGGACACCAAAACATGTATTTCCAGTGAAATCTCGGTGTAGAATTTTTGGGTGAATATAATACCTTCCCTACCTACTAGGTACGTGGTAGAGAAAGTAAAAATCAAATGACCAGGCCGGAACAAAATCAATGATATAAAGTTAGTAAATCTAAATCACGTCTACGGCTCTGAAGAATAACTACATGTTAATGCCGAAACAACTGCTTTATCAAAAATGGCAACAGACAAACCCGGATGATTAATTCAGTAAGTAATAATTCAAATATTCGGCTTACTAAGCCATACAAAAAAGTCGACTTTTTTTCTGGGGGCGGCCCCACATCCGCCGTCCCCGGTGACGATCATCCTCAGAAGCTACATCGTCTCCCCATGCTGTTAGTATCTAACATGCAGCTAAGGGGGGGTGCTTTGTTAGTAGTGACGTGCTGGTGCGTGTTTTGGGTGAAGTGAGTTAGATGTTCGGGTTCCGCGGAAGCACCCCGGTTAGTAAAGTTAAGCTACTGTTGCGAGCATGCAGAACATGCGAGCGTGTCAGGTTGGCTTTACCGGCGCAAGCCATGGCGAGCCCTGGCCGTCGCTCGGTGGTTAGTACGGGCTAGGTTAGGGTGGTAATACTAGGGATGCGTTAAGGAGCTTCGGCTTAAAACTAAGTGGGATGGCGCGAGTGTTAGCATCATGCAGGTGATCGAAGTTAGAGATGTGGCGGGATTTTACCTTGGTTACCGAGATGAAAAGAAAGTCGACATGTCACATACGGTGACTAATAGAAACACAGCCGGTTAACAACATAGCTCGACGGCAGCTACCGAAATTATTTGGAATTCCTTAGCCAAATGACCCAATAAGAAGGTAATGTACGATCAGCACAACGGAAACGTTATCGAGGTAGTTCACCTCATCTTCAGCTGAAGTCGCCATTGCGGTAAGTTAACTTAAAATGTATTTGAGAACACCTTGTACTTTACCGAGAAAAATGCGAATCGTTTGGGGCATTTAGTTTTATCTTATTTTAAAGGTTGCCATTAACCAACGCGGTGGGAAAGAAAACCAACATTGATTTAAAGCATTTAGATTGTTTGAAACTCGAAACAGCAACAAAGTATTTCTCTACTGCTGCCACTTGATTAAAATTCTTTGGCACTGCGTGTGGAAAGCTGGCACAATTATATTATGTATATATTCAGCGCGCGCACTTCTCCTGCAATACTTTGTTATGGTGTGTACATCCTTCACATGCCTCGTTACGCTCGGGGACACACTACTGTAATTAATGAATACGTTATAAATTCTAGATAAGTGTTAAAGTGTCGCTGGCTAAAAATAACACCACATGCAAATGAAGGCCAGACAGATAACTTGCGTCTTGCAGATCTCCATCAGCAGCTAAGCGCCGCCCATCGGAAACGTGTTACAACTAACATTCCTCCTCAACAATTATGGCTCCGGTGTGCTAATTAACAACAATGAACATTTCTTATGCGACAAGTTAATATATAGTTTGAACACCATAAATTACAAAACTGATATTTTGGATATCTTGTAGGACAGACGGGAGATGAATTTCAATACAATTCTGTGGCAAAATCAAAACCAGTACAAGACAAAGCATATACAAATGCACTACTTTTTCCGTAAAAACTTTACGCGGATAGATACGCTTGCAAAATAAGATACCCATAGATTCTACATAGGTTCACCGAGACCTATTGTGTCGTCCTCCGTGGTGTAGTGGTTACCATGCCAGCCTCCAGTTCCCCAGGTCGCGGGTTCAAACCCGGCGGAGGGCGATGGATTTTTTTCGGGCGTAAAAATTCTTAGCATGGCTTCCTTCGGAAGGGAAGTAAAGCCGGTGGTGCCATGTCGTAGATTACGGCACGCAAAAGAACCTCAAGCCTGATAAAGGGACCTCTGAGCAAAATTCCCGGTCTTTCACGCCCAATATAGAATGGGATGCCAAAGACCACAGCAGTTAAAGAGCGTCCATAAATAAAATTCAATGTTTTTTTTGAGACCTTTTGTATAGAGGTTACAAAATAAACAGTAAAGTCAACTTTGACATTTTTCACCATTATAGGATAAGACACTAGAATATCGTGATATTCGGGTTGTTAGGTTCTATTCATAACCGATAACTCCTCCGCAAAACGACCTATACATGTATTGGGAAGGTTAGTCATGTTGTATGTTACGTTGGCACCCTGTTTTTATATTTGCAGGTGTTCAAACTTTGTACGCCGACCATTTTTTTAAAGTTCCCTTGTTTACCCAGTTTATGATAACTGCGTTTTTCTGTTTTCTTTACAGCTTTATTACCGCAATTACACACAAACACAATACAGACACACACAAACACCCATACCCATGGCGGGACTCGAACCCACGACCCTCAGCTAGGCGGAGCGCCGAAGCTATACACTCCAGCGACCACGGTTACGAGGACCGGCACCATTCAGTCACCAACTGCGCATTGATTATAATATTAATTATATTATACAATATTATTTATATTAGTTTATGTATATATTCATTGGCTAATTGTACGAGCATATAATTATTATTATTAGGTTAAGTTGTTAGGCTATTAGATTATTATTAATCATTAGGTCTTATCTTTGTAGTAGAAATTTTAACTGTTTCTGCAATTTTTGTTATAAGCCTTGTGGAGGTTTTATTTTTAGAGGAAGAAAATCTGCGTAGAAAGCCAAGAAATGTAATTGTTTAGTTTAGGTAAGTACACCGAAATCATATTGAAACGCAACTATAAGTTGTTCTTCGTATTATTACAGTATAATAATTAGCAACGTTTAATAACATACGCATGTTATATAAATAAAGTCCATAGCGCGGTCCAGTGCTTAATTTAACACTTAAAGTACATTCAGGTTATAGGTAATCAGCGATTATGGCGGAGAAGGAAGGTGATGGCCAGTTTTTCTACCAAATAAAATAATATTACTGAGCAGTATATACAGGCTGAATCACATAAAAATTTCACCGTAAATATTTCGGAAATGGAAAGTGCTATTGACGTGCAGTTTTCACAGCATTGATTGGTAGTCAGGGGCTCGTAAATTTAGCATAAAAACGATTTTAATAATACTGAGAAAGTGTACTTTTTGAGCAAACATACAATTTTTAAGTGGAACAATGTCTAGTTACATTAACAGAATAAAGGTAGGGTAAATTAGAATGTCAGTGGCGTTTGCTGCAAGATTCTAGTGCAAGTGGTTTACGAGAAATCTTATTTTGAAACTTTTACGCACCGACACTTGTACAACCGGTGGTAGCACAAACTAAAGAAAAACAAAAGGGAATTACAGTACTTCTGTGGATTCTTATAAGTAAAGAGAACATAGCCCTTCAAAGGTTGTGTTCAAAATGACCACCGGCAGCTTCACTTCACGCTTCCAGTCTGCTATGGAAAGACTGTTGCACACGTTCTAGCATTTCAGCTGAAACTTCAGAGCAGGCAGCAATAATAAGTCGTTTCATATCGTCTGGTGTAGTTGGTACATCCTTGTAGACAGTCTCTTTCAGCCTTCCCCACAGAAAAAAGTCTAAATGCGTCAGATCCGGTGAACGGCTCGGCCAAGGTACAGGTCCTCTTCGTCCAATGCAACGATTTGGAAACAATCCGTTAAGACAAGCTGTAGTACTTCGTGCACAATGGGCTGGACAACCATCATGTTGGTACCACAGGTTCCTCCTAGTCTGCAAAGGAACGTCTTCTAGCATCTGTGGCAGATGGTCTGTCAGGAGGTTGCTATACTTGTGCGAGTTCATTATTCCTTCTATGAACAAAGGGCGTATGAGCTGCTGGTTCCCTATCCCATACCACACGTTTAAACTCCATGGACGCTGACGTTCCACCTTCCTAAAGCAACGGGGATTGTCAGCAGACCAATAGTGCATGTTTCTGCGGTTTACCTGACCACGATTAGTAAATGTTGCTTCATCACTAAACAAGATACATGATGAATCTGGAGTATCATGCCTTAATACCCATGTACAAAACTTAACAAGATTCTCAAAATCGTTTCCATGCAGCTCTTGATGGAGAGAGATGTGTTAGGGATGGAACCTACATATGTCGATGGAGAATGCGCAGTACACTTGCCTAACTTATGCCACTTCCACGCGCGATTGCAGATCTACTGCAACGGCAGCCAAAACATTAATTTCTGCCTCTTCTCCAGTCACTTGTTTGTTTCTGTTACGTTTTCTAGGTGTTACAGTATCACTTTCGTGTAATTGGTTGAAGAGGTTGATAAATAATTGCCGAGATGGTTGACGTCTATTGGGATACGTTTCCACATACACCGTACAGGGATGAACTCCTTTCTTCCTACACTCTCCATACACCATAAGCATGTCGACTTTTTCTGCATTAGTAAACCCCATCTTCCACTCACGACTTACTGCTTGAACTGTCACAAACTAACTGACCAGAAAGTCGCAATGCAACCAATGAACAGAAAAATCAACCCAAACAAACATAACAGCATTGTACGTAGCAACTAAGCAGGTTGAATGGGACAAACAATTGTCGGGTGGAAACTTTTCAAAATACGATTTCACGTAAACCACTTGCACTAGAGTCCTGCAACAAAGGCCATTGGCATTCTAATTTACCCTACCTTTATTCTGTTGATGTAACTAGGCATTTTTCCATTTAAAAAATTGTATGTTTGCTCAAAAAATACACTTTCTCAGTATTATTAAAATCTGTTTATAGGCTAAATGTACTAGCCCCTGACTACCAATCAGTGCTGTGAAAATTGCACATAAATAGTGTGGCATGTGCACAGATTATATATTGGTAATGCGCCCTCTGGTTACCCAAGTTGAAGGTTGGCAGTTTATCTGAGGAGGGGTGTTTAAGGGGAAACAGTCTCATTGGTGGGGATAGCGTTAGTGACGCCAAGCTTAACGGGTTTTCTCAGTCAGTCTGTTACTAGTCTTTGAGTCAGGTGAACGGATAGCTGCTCTACGATATGGCGTCCTCGCCCCGGCAGGCACATGGGGTAAGTCTTTGTTAAATAAATCTATTTGTCACCCTTCCTTGATACTTTTATTATGGTAGAATAGAATCCTTGCCTCTCCCTTCAGCCAGGAATTATATTAGTGTAAATTATGTTGTGAATTTAACTTTAGCTGCGTCCCTTTGTCGGTGCCTCTTAAGTTAAAGTTTCCTTTGTTTGAATAACGATCCCTCTCGCAGCGAGTTGCCCACCACTGAAGTTAAATAATTAATTACAAAATGTGAGGCACGCGACAAATTGGCGGAGGCGCCGAGCAATTAGTTTGATTTGTTTTGAGATTTTAAGTGCAAAATTTTTTTTCCCTCCAAATTTAACGGTTTCTGCTCCACGTGGTTGTGAAAAATGTAAAGTTTTTCTGGCTGAAGGGTAAGGATTTTTATACTTTTATTTGTGGTTCTCTTCTTCTAAATTTTGTTTCCATCATTTCTGAAAGTTTGGTGTCGAAATTTCAATTTTGAGTTCATTTTTTGCATATTTTCCCATTGTCTGCCGGGTGACGCTAAAGCTTCTGACTCCATTTTCCCTTTGTGTTGGCTTCATTTCCTTTAAATTATATCACTGTGTTCCGTTCTTCGGGCTGGTTAATTTCAAAAAATGTTTCTGTGAAAGTTGAGTTCTGAAACGAGCGAGATAGTTGTAGTTTCAAAATGTGCTCGTCACGTGTTGGTTATCCGTTTGCAAATTTTGTTTTTTGTGCTTATTAGCAGTGGTTTGGAAGTGTATAACTTTATATTCCAGTGATTGTGATTTCTAGCTATTTACTGCACTCTTCTGGGTCATTCTTCGTGTAACTTTTATGTACGCACGTGTGTTGTGTAATTCCCGCGTGGTCATGCATTTCAGCAATAATTTTTAGCTTGTGAAACCAGTCTTCCTCAGCACGTGTTTTGGCGCGTTTATTTGCGTGTGCATATCAGATTATATACATTTGATTTAAGAAAAAAAAAGAGAAGTTTTGTGTGCTAGTTTAAATTACAAGTTTGTATTCTGTTCCTTTTGAGAATCTTCGCGGTGGTCACAGTAGGTGTGACGTGTTTTTTAACTTCCAGTTCGAGGTTTCTCACTGAAGCTATCATTTTGTTTTCTTCCATGTGTTCATTCTGATTAAAAATCTTGGTATTGTGTCCAAGTGGCTTGTGTAGCCGTGTGTTAGTTTAATTTTCTGATATTTCGCCGCGGGCGCTTAATTGTGTTCTTTCTGCAGCTGTTTTATTTGGCTATGTTCTGATCTTGCTACTTCCATTCATGTGATGCTATAAGTGTTTAGTTTGGTGTAATCTGTTTGCTTGGTCCTACGGTTTGTTTATTGGTTGCGTTATCTTTTGTGTTGCAATCATGCCTAAGCGGCATACTGCACAGAAATCTGATATAGTAATTGCTCCTGTTAGCGAGCACAGTGACGTAGACTTTCTGTCCAGTGTTGGTACGACTGTTGCTCAGTTATCAGCTGTCTGCCGCCCGGTCATTGACCCCTCTCACGTGAAGGATCCCAGCGAGTTGTCAGCGTATAAGTTACTTTAGAATTTTGAAATGTTCGCTACTACTGCTAATGGCCGCTCTGAGAAAATCATAATGATGATAATTTTGCTTTACCGTTGCCAAGTTTGGTTTAATTCCGCAATGCATATTTTTAAGGGAAAATCTTTCGCAGTTACTCATGTAAGTAAAAGTTTCAGGAGCTACCAACCTTGCCAGTATCTACACCTAATTAGGTTTGATGTGCTTCTGATATGAACCAGTACGATGTGGATGTTGATGAACCAGCTGTACGTGTGTTACCAGATTTTGGACAATTTGCACGGGAATTTTGTGGTAAACGAGTAAGAGAAAAGAAAAAAAATCACCCGTAAGTATGTAATCATTGTGAGTGCTAAAGTTTGGATGAATGAAACAGTTTTACGACTCACACAGGTATGCTAAATTTATTGTTTCAGTGACTGATGCTTAATTAAGCTTTGTTTTTCAGGAATATGTGATATGAATGTCTCTGCTAAATTAAAAGTGTGTTATTCTTGTGGGTGTAATTTAAATTTTGAATTGTGTTTTGGTAACTGCAAATCATTTGTTTTGTTGTTGTGTTATGCTGCAGGAATGTGTTTCAGGTGTACTATATGCTTAATTGAGCTTTCATTTTCAGGAATGTTATGTGACAATATTGTTTTGAGTAATGATGTGATGTTGTTTTGTTGCATTCGATTTGATTTGATATGGTTTGATTTGATTTTGACTCGATTTGATTTTGGGTTCCATAATGATGCTGTGATCTTTATTTGCAGAAATTTGTTGCATGAATAGTGTTTGTATGTATGTGTGTATTTGAGGTTATGTGATATAGGCGAGATTTGCCTCGGTGGGAGTGCCAAAGAGTAACCCCGATGGCGTAGTGTGCGGTTATGTGAGAAATAAAAGTTGAGATTTGCCTCGGTGGAAGTGCCAAAGAGTAACCCCGACGGTGTTGATGTGAGATGAGGAGAGATGAGATGAGACGAGATGTCAGCTTCGGTGGAAGTGCCACAGTGTAACCCCGACAGTTGTCTGATTTCAGAGATTTTGCTTATTGGTGTTGCTGTAACGTGCCCAGTATAGCGTGTGTGATGAATTCACACGAGAGATTATATAGATGGAAGTGAATGTAATGAAAATAATTTTTTTTCTCTGTTTATGCAACAAGTTTATTACCATCTTAGATAGCAAATGTTAATACCACCTGTTTTCCAGCTTAAATTTTCATTTTGAGGATGTAGATGCAACATTATAATGTCATGTTATTTGTGTAATTCCTGAATTGTTAATGTGATTTCTTGAAGGTTATGCCTATGTCAAATGTTTTGAATTTACAGCATGTTAAATGAGACATGTACGTGCAGATGTTTTGTTTTGGAGAGAAAATTGAAAGATGATGATGCTTGAAGTAATGATCGAGATTGCACTATTACTGCTGATGATGTTGATGATTATGATTGCGTTGATGCTAATACTGCGATGAGAAAGATAATGATGTGGACAAGAAGTTGTATTGGTGACAAGAGTAGGACACTAGTAGTTGAAAGCATGTCACGTGGCGTAGTTTAGAAATGTATTGTGGATGTAGCTTGTAGTGATGCATACACTAGTTTGAGTAGATAGTTAAGTCAGTGTTGTGTGTAATTTGGGGCCATGGTCAGTGTGAATGAGTTCATTTCATTGTCATGTGTGATTGTCTTGTAAGTGCACTTACTTTCTTTTGTTAGTGATACCAGCTGGTTATTAAGATGTAATATTGGGATCCCAAGATAAGGTTATGTTTCATTTCATGTTTATGTACTTTGAGTCTGTTTTACTGTTATTTGGATTATGAAGCATTGTAAGTTACACTTTGGATGGCAACTCTGTAAAATTTCTTTCTTATGCCAATTTGTTCTAATTTTTTTCCTCTTTCTTTGCCCCATGTCAAAAGAATTTTTAGTGTACATTTTTCAAACTTTAAAATCTTTAATTGTAAATGACATACCCTTCTTTTGTGTGTGATTCTTTGTGGGAGCATGCTGTTTATTGTGTGGTGGTTTTGTTTTAGTCTTTCGCTGTGGCAGAGAGCGAGAAGGTGCATCAGCATCCCCAGGGCACACCAGAAGTCAAGTAACACCACAGGGAAGCTGTCGGGCAGCCACTACACTGCCGTGGCATAAGGAGCCACCATGTCGGGGGGCAGTCCAAGCCAGCGACTGCCCACCCTGTTGTCATCACCAGAGACCTGCGGTGCTAATTCTACACCAGGACAAATCGTCGTTGTGGGCACTGTCTAAACCCACCCACAAACAGTTACGGCAGTTCATCACCCTCTTGCGCAGTGTAGTGTGCCTGTGAACTAAGGCAGCGTGGTGTGTGCGTGTGCGGGATGCTACAGCTAAGTGCATTAACAATACTAAGTCGACAGCACTTACATCGCTCGTCTCTCTCCACATCACCCAGCACCATTGTTTCGTCGGCTGGGTGCTAACCACACATATTTATTACTGTTTTATTTTACATCACACATTTGTATGTCATTTTTTTGGTATGTCTTTCTTTTGTTTTTTTTCCTGTATTTTGTATTTATGTTCTTTCTGTCGACGAGGACGTCGACTTCGGTGGCCAGGGGGAGATGTGGCATGTGCACAGATTATATATTGGTAATGCGCCCTCTGGTTACCCAAGTTGAAGGTTGGCAGTTTATCTGAGGAGGGGTGTTTAAGGGGAAACAGTCTCATTGGTGGGGATAGCGTTAGTGACGCCAAGCTTAACGGGTTTTCTCAGTCAGTCTGTTACTAGTCTTTGAGTCAGGTGAACGGATAGCTGCTCTACGATATGGCGTCCTCGCCCCGGCAGGCACATGGGGTAAGTCTTTGTTAAATAAATCTATTTGTCACCCTTCCTTGATACTTTTATTATGGTAGAATAGAATCCTTGCCTCTCCCTTCAGCCAGGAATTATATTAGTGTAAATTATGTTGTGAATTTAACTTTAGCTGCGTCCCTTTGTCGGTGCCTCTTAAGTTAAAGTTTCCTTTGTTTGAATAACGATCCCTCTCGCAGCGAGTTGCCCACCACTGAAGTTAAATAATTAATTACAAAATGTGAGGCACGCGACAAATTGGCGGAGGCGCCGAGCAATTAGTTTGATTTGTTTTGAGATTTTAAGTGCAAAATTTTTTTTCCCTCCAAATTTAACGGTTTCTGCTCCACGTGGTTGTGAAAAATGTAAAGTTTTTCTGGCTGAAGGGTAAGGATTTTTATACTTTTATTTGTGGTTCTCTTCTTCTAAATTTTGTTTCCATCATTTCTGAAAGTTTGGTGTCGAAATTTCAATTTTGAGTTCATTTTTGCATATTTTCCCATTGTCTGCCGGGTGACGCTAAAGCTTCTGACTCCATTTTCCCTTTGTGTTGGCTTCATTTCCTTTAAATTATATCACTGTGTTCCGTTCTTCGGGCTGGTTAATTTCAAAAAATGTTTCTGTGAAAGTTGAGTTCTGAAACCGAGCGAGATAGTTGTAGTTTCAAAATGTGCTCGTCACGTGTTGGTTATCCGTTTGCAAATTTTGTTTTTTGTGCTTATTAGCAGTGGTTTGGAAGTGTATAACTTTATATTCCAGTGATTGTGATTTCTAGCTATTTACTGCACTCTTCTGGGTCATTCTTCGTGTAACTTTTATGTACGCACGTGTGTTGTGTAATTCCCGCGTGGTCATGCATTTCAGCAATAATTTTTAGCTTGTGAAACCAGTCTTCCTCAGCACGTGTTTTGGCGCGTTTATTTGCGTGTGCATATCAGATTATATACATTTGATTTAAGAAAAAAAAAGAGAAGTTTTGTGTGCTAGTTTAAATTACAAGTTTGTATTCTGTTCCTTTTGAGAATCTTCGCGGTGGTCACAGTAGGTGTGACGTGTTTTTTAACTTCCAGTTCGAGGTTTCTCACTGAAGCTATCATTTTGTTTTCTTCCATGTGTTCATTCTGATTAAAAATCTTGGTATTGTGTCCAAGTGGCTTGTGTAGCCGTGTGTTAGTTTAATTTTCTGATATTTCGCCGCGGGCGCTTAATTGTGTTCTTTCTGCAACTGTTTTATTTGGCTATGTTCTGATCTTGCTACTTCCATTCATGTGATGCTATAAGTGTTTAGTTTGGTGTAATCTGTTTGCTTGGTCCTACGGTTTGTTTATTGGTTGCGTTATCTTTTGTGTTGCAATCATGCCTAAGCGGCGTACTGCACAGAAATCTGATATAGTAATTGCTCCTGTTAGCGAGCACAGTGACGTAGACTTTCTGTCCAGTGTTGGTACGACTGTTGCTCAGTTATCAGCTGTCTGCCGCCCGGTCATTGACCCCTCTCACGTGAAGGATCCCAGCGAGTTGTCAGCGTATAAGTTACTTTAGAATTTTGAAATGTTCGCTACTACTGCTAATGGCCGCTCTGAGAAAATCATAATGATGATAATTTTGCTTTACCGTTGCCAAGTTTGGTTTAATTCCGCAATGCATATTTTTAAGGGAAAATCTTTCGCAGTTACTCATGTAAGTAAAAGTTTCAGGAGCTACCAACCTTGCCAGTATCTACACCTAATTAGGTTTGATGTGCTTCTGATATGGACCAGTACGATGTGGATGTTGATGAACCAGCTGTACGTGTGTTACCAGATTTTGGACAATTTGCACGGGAATTTTGTGGTAAACGAGTAAGAGAAAAGAAAAAAAATCACCCGTAAGTATGTAATCATTGTGAGTGCTAAAGTTTGGATGAATGAAACAGTTTTACGACTCACACAGGTATGCTAAATTTATTGTTTCAGTGACTGATGCTTAATTAAGCTTTGTTTTTCAGGAATATGTGATATGAATGTCTCTGCTAAATTAAAAGTGTGTTATTCTTGTGGGTGTAATTTAAATTTTGAATTGCGTTTTGGTAACTGCAAATCATTTGTTTTGTTGTTGTGTTATGCTGCAGGAATGTGTTTCAGGTGTACTATATGCTTAATTGAGGTTTCATTTTCAGGAATGTTATGTGACAATATTGTTTTGAGTAATGATGTGATGTTGTTTTGTTGCATTCGATTTGATTTGATATGGTTTGATTTGATTTTGACTCGATTTGATTTTGGGTTCCATAATGATGCTGTGATCTTTATTTGCAGAAATTTGTTGCATGAATAGTGTTTGTATGTATGTGTGTATTTGAGGTTATGTGATATAGGCGAGATTTGCCTCGGTGGGAGTGCCAAAGAGTAACCCCGATGGCGTAGTGTGCGGTTATGTGAGAAATAAGAGTTGAGATTTGCCTCGGTGGAAGTGCCAAAGAGTAACCCCGACGGTGTTGATGTGAGATGAGGAGAGATGAGATGAGACGAGATGTCAGCTTCGGTGGAAGTGCCACAGTGTAACCCCGACAGTTGTCTGATTTCAGAGATTTTGCTTATTGGTGTTGCTGTAACGTGCCCAGTATAGCGTGTGTGATGAATTCACACGAGAGATTATATAGTTGGAAGTGAATGTAATGAAAATAATTTTTTTTCTCTGTTTATGCAACAAGTTTATTACCATCTTAGATAGCAAATGTTAATACCACCTGTTTTCCAGCTTAAATTTTCATTTTGAGGATGTAGATGCAACATTATAATGTCATGTTATTTGTGTAATTCCTGAATTGTTAATGTGATTTCTTGAAGGTTATGCCTATGTCAAATGTTTTGAATTTACAGCATGTTAAATGAGACATGTACGTGCAGATGTTTTGTTTTGGAGAGAAAATTGAAAGATGATGATGCTTGAAGTAATGATCGAGATTGCACTATTACTGCTGATGATGTTGATGATTATGATTGCGTTGATGCTAATACTGCGATGAGAATGATAATGATGTGGACAAGAAGTTGTATTGGTGACAAGAGTAGGACACTAGTAGTTGAAAGCATGTCACGTGGCGTAGTTTAGAAATGTATTGTGGATGTAGCTTGTAGTGATGCATACACTAGTTTGAGTAGATAGTTAAGTCAGTGTTGTGTGTAATTTGGGGCCATGGTCAGTGTGAATGAGTTCATTTCATTGTCATGTGTGATTGTCTTGTAAGTGCACTTACTTTCTTTTGTTAGTGATACCAGCTGGTTATTAAGATGTAATATTGGGATCCCAAGATAAGGTTATGTTTCATTTCATGTTTATGTACTTTGAGTCTGTTTTACTGTTATTTGGATTATGAAGCATTGTAAGTTACACTTTGGATGGCAACTCTGTAAAATTTCTTTCTTATGCCAATTTGTTCTAATTTTTTTCCTCTTTCTTTGCCCCATGTCAAAAGAATTTTTAGTGTACATTTTTCAAACTTTAAAATCTTTAATTGTAAATGACATACCCTTCTTTTGTGTGTGATTCTTTGTGGGAGCATGCTGTTTATTGTGTGGTGGTTTTGTTTTAGTCTTTCGCTGTGGCAGAGAGCGAGAAGGTGCATCAGCATCCCCAGGGCACACCAGAAGTCAAGTAACACCACAGGGAAGCTGTCGGGCAGCCACTACACTGCCGTGGCATAAGGAGCCACCATGTCGGGGGGCAGTCCAAGCCAGCGACTGCCCACCCTGTTGTCATCACCAGAGACCTGCGGTGCTAATTCTACACCAGGACAAATCGTCGTTGTGGGCACTGTCTAAACCCACCCACAAACAGTTACGGCAGTTCATCACCCTCTTGCGCAGTGTAGTGTGCCTGTGAACTAAGGCAGCGTGGTGTGTGCGTGTGCGGGATGCTACAGCTAAGTGCATTAACAATACTAAGTCGACAGCACTTACATCGCTCGTCTCTCTCCACATCACCCAGCACCATTGTTTCGTCGGCTGGGTGCTAACCACACATATTTATTACTGTTTTATTTTACATCACACATTTGTATGTCATTTTTTTGGTATGTCTTTCTTTTGTTTTTTTTCCTGTATTTTGTATTTATGTTCTTTCTGTCGACGAGGACGTCGACTTCGGTGGCCAGGGGGAGATGTGGCATGTGCACAGATTATATATTGGTAATGCGCCCTCTGGTTACCCAAGTTGAAGGTTGGCAGTTTATCTGAGGAGGGGTGTTTAAGGGGAAACAGTCTCATTGGTGGGGATAGCGTTAGTGACGCCAAGCTTAACGGGTTTTCTCAGTCAGTCTGTTACTAGTCTTTGAGTCAGGTGAACGGATAGCTGCTCTACGATATGGCGTCCTCGCCCCGGCAGGCACATGGGGTAAGTCTTTGTTAAATAAATCTATTTGTCACCCTTCCTTGATACTTTTATTATGGTAGAATAGAATCCTTGCCTCTCCCTTCAGCCAGGAATTATATTAGTGTAAATTATGTTGTGAATTTAACTTTAGCTGCGTCCCTTTGTCGGTGCCTCTTAAGTTAAAGTTTCCTTTGTTTGAATAACGATCCCTCTCGCAGCGAGTTGCCCACCACTGAAGTTAAATAATTAATTACAAAATGTGAGGCACGCGACAAATTGGCGGAGGCGCCGAGCAATTAGTTTGATTTGTTTTGAGATTTTAAGTGCAAAATTTTTTTTCCCTCCAAATTTAACGGTTTCTGCTCCACGTGGTTGTGAAAAATGTAAAGTTTTTCTGGCTGAAGGGTAAGGATTTTTATACTTTTATTTGTGGTTCTCTTCTTCTAAATTTTGTTTCCATCATTTCTGAAAGTTTGGTGTCGAAATTTCAATTTTGAGTTCATTTTTGCATATTTTCCCATTGTCTGCCGGGTGACGCTAAAGCTTCTGACTCCATTTTCCCTTTGTGTTGGCTTCATTTCCTTTAAATTATATCACTGTGTTCCGTTCTTCGGGCTGGTTAATTTCAAAAAATGTTTCTGTGAAAGTTGAGTTCTGAAACCGAGCGAGATAGTTGTAGTTTCAAAATGTGCTCGTCACGTGTTGGTTATCCGTTTGCAAATTTTGTTTTTTGTGCTTATTAGCAGTGGTTTGGAAGTGTATAACTTTATATTCCAGTGATTGTGATTTCTAGCTATTTACTGCACTCTTCTGGGTCATTCTTCGTGTAACTTTTATGTACGCACGTGTGTTGTGTAATTCCCGCGTGGTCATGCATTTCAGCAATAATTTTTAGCTTGTGAAACCAGTCTTCCTCAGCACGTGTTTTGGCGCGTTTATTTGCGTGTGCATATCAGATTATATACATTTGATTTAAGAAAAAAAAAGAGAAGTTTTGTGTGCTAGTTTAAATTACAAGTTTGTATTCTGTTCCTTTTGAGAATCTTCGCGGTGGTCACAGTAGGTGTGACGTGTTTTTTAACTTCCAGTTCGAGGTTTCTCACTGAAGCTATCATTTTGTTTTCTTCCATGTGTTCATTCTGATTAAAAATCTTGGTATTGTGTCCAAGTGGCTTGTGTAGCCGTGTGTTAGTTTAATTTTCTGATATTTCGCCGCGGGCGCTTAATTGTGTTCTTTCTGCAACTGTTTTATTTGGCTATGTTCTGATCTTGCTACTTCCATTCATGTGATGCTATAAGTGTTTAGTTTGGTGTAATCTGTTTGCTTGGTCCTACGGTTTGTTTATTGGTTGCGTTATCTTTTGTGTTGCAATCATGCCTAAGCGGCGTACTGCACAGAAATCTGATATAGTAATTGCTCCTGTTAGCGAGCACAGTGACGTAGACTTTCTGTCCAGTGTTGGTACGACTGTTGCTCAGTTATCAGCTGTCTGCCGCCCGGTCATTGACCCCTCTCACGTGAAGGATCCCAGCGAGTTGTCAGCGTATAAGTTACTTTAGAATTTTGAAATGTTCGCTACTACTGCTAATGGCCGCTCTGAGAAAATCATAATGATGATAATTTTGCTTTACCGTTGCCAAGTTTGGTTTAATTCCGCAATGCATATTTTTAAGGGAAAATCTTTCGCAGTTACTCATGTAAGTAAAAGTTTCAGGAGCTACCAACCTTGCCAGTATCTACACCTAATTAGGTTTGATGTGCTTCTGATATGGACCAGTACGATGTGGATGTTGATGAACCAGCTGTACGTGTGTTACCAGATTTTGGACAATTTGCACGGGAATTTTGTGGTAAACGAGTAAGAGAAAAGAAAAAAAATCACCCGTAAGTATGTAATCATTGTGAGTGCTAAAGTTTGGATGAATGAAACAGTTTTACGACTCACACAGGTATGCTAAATTTATTGTTTCAGTGACTGATGCTTAATTAAGCTTTGTTTTTCAGGAATATGTGATATGAATGTCTCTGCTAAATTAAAAGTGTGTTATTCTTGTGGGTGTAATTTAAATTTTGAATTGCGTTTTGGTAACTGCAAATCATTTGTTTTGTTGTTGTGTTATGCTGCAGGAATGTGTTTCAGGTGTACTATATGCTTAATTGAGGTTTCATTTTCAGGAATGTTATGTGACAATATTGTTTTGAGTAATGATGTGATGTTGTTTTGTTGCATTCGATTTGATTTGATATGGTTTGATTTGATTTTGACTCGATTTGATTTTGGGTTCCATAATGATGCTGTGATCTTTATTTGCAGAAATTTGTTGCATGAATAGTGTTTGTATGTATGTGTGTATTTGAGGTTATGTGATATAGGCGAGATTTGCCTCGGTGGGAGTGCCAAAGAGTAACCCCGATGGCGTAGTGTGCGGTTATGTGAGAAATAAGAGTTGAGATTTGCCTCGGTGGAAGTGCCAAAGAGTAACCCCGACGGTGTTGATGTGAGATGAGGAGATGAGGAGAGATGAGATGAGACGAGATGTCAGCTTCGGTGGAAGTGCCACAGTGTAACCCCGACAGTTGTCTGATTTCAGAGATTTTGCTTATTGGTGTTGCTGTAACGTGCCCAGTATAGCGTGTGTGATGAATTCACACGAGAGATTATATAGTTGGAAGTGAATGTAATGAAAATAATTTTTTTTCTCTGTTTATGCAACAAGTTTATTACCATCTTAGATAGCAAATGTTAATACCACCTGTTTTCCAGCTTAAATTTTCATTTTGAGGATGTAGATGCAACATTATAATGTCATGTTATTTGTGTAATTCCTGAATTGTTAATGTGATTTCTTGAAGGTTATGCCTATGTCAAATGTTTTGAATTTACAGCATGTTAAATGAGACATGTACGTGCAGATGTTTTGTTTTGGAGAGAAAATTGAAAGATGATGATGCTTGAAGTAATGATCGAGATTGCACTATTACTGCTGATGATGTTGATGATTATGATTGCGTTGATGCTAATACTGCGATGAGAAAGATAATGATGTGGACAAGAAGTTGTATTGGTGACAAGAGTAGGACACTAGTAGTTGAAAGCATGTCACGTGGCGTAGTTTAGAAATGTATTGTGGATGTAGCTTGTAGTGATGCATACACTAGTTTGAGTAGATAGTTAAGTCAGTGTTGTGTGTAATTTGGGGCCATGGTCAGTGTGAATGAGTTCATTTCATTGTCATGTGTGATTGTCTTGTAAGTGCACTTACTTTCTTTTGTTAGTGATACCAGCTGGTTATTAAGATGTAATATTGGGATCCCAAGATAAGGTTATGTTTCATTTCATGTTTATGTACTTTGAGTCTGTTTTACTGTTATTTGGATTATGAAGCATTGTAAGTTACACTTTGGATGGCAACTCTGTAAAATTTCTTTCTTATGCCAATTTGTTCTAATTTTTTTTCCTCTTTCTTTGCCCCATGTCAAAAGAATTTTTAGTGTACATTTTTCAAACTTTAAAATCTTTAATTGTAAATGACATACCCTTCTTTTGTGTGTGATTCTTTGTGGGAGCATGCTGTTTATTGTGTGGTGGTTTTGTTTTAGTCTTTCGCTGTGGCAGAGAGCGAGAAGGTGCATCAGCATCCCCAGGGCACACCAGAAGTCAAGTAACACCACAGGGAAGCTGTCGGGCAGCCACTACACTGCCGTGGCATAAGGAGCCACCATGTCGGGGGGCAGTCCAAGCCAGCGACTGCCCACCCTGTTGTCATCACCAGAGACCTGCGGTGCTAATTCTACACCAGGACAAATCGTCGTTGTGGGCACTGTCTAAACCCACCCACAAACAGTTACGGCAGTTCATCACCCTCTTGCGCAGTGTAGTGTGCCTGTGAACTAAGGCAGCGTGGTGTGTGCGTGTGCGGGATGCTACAGCTAAGTGCATTAACAATACTAAGTCGACAGCACTTACATCGCTCGTCTCTCTCCACATCACCCAGCACCATTGTTTCGTCGGCTGGGTGCTAACCACACATATTTATTACTGTTTTATTTTACATCACACATTTGTATGTCATTTTTTTGGTATGTCTTTCTTTTGTTTTTTTTCCTGTATTTTGTATTTATGTTCTTTCTGTCGACGAGGACGTCGACTTCGGTGGCCAGGGGGAGATGTGGCATGTGCACAGATTATATATTGGTAATGCGCCCTCTGGTTACCCAAGTTGAAGGTTGGCAGTTTATCTGAGGAGGGGTGTTTAAGGGGAAACAGTCTCATTGGTGGGGATAGCGTTAGTGACGCCAAGCTTAACGGGTTTTCTCAGTCAGTCTGTTACTAGTCTTTGAGTCAGGTGAACGGATAGCTGCTCTACGATATGGCGTCCTCGCCCCGGCAGACACATGGGGTAAGTCTTTGTTAAATAAATCTATTTGTCACCCTTCCTTGATACTTTTATTATGGTAGAATAGAATCCTTGCCTCTCCCTTCAGCCAGGAATTATATTAGTGTAAATTATGTTGTGAATTTAACTTTAGCTGCGTCCCTTTGTCGGTGCCTCTTAAGTTAAAGTTTCCTTTGTTTGAATAACGATCCCTCTCGCAGCGAGTTGCCCACCACTGAAGTTAAATAATTAATTACAAAATGTGAGGCACGCGACAAATTGGCGGAGGCGCCGAGCAATTAGTTTGATTTGTTTTGAGATTTTAAGTGCAAAATTTTTTTTCCCTCCAAATTTAACGGTTTCTGCTCCACGTGGTTGTGAAAAATGTAAAGTTTTTCTGGCTGAAGGGTAAGGATTTTTATACTTTTATTTGTGGTTCTCTTCTTCTAAATTTTGTTTCCATCATTTCTGAAAGTTTGGTGTCGAAATTTCAATTTTGAGTTCATTTTTGCATATTTTCCCATTGTCTGCCGGGTGACGCTAAAGCTTCTGACTCCATTTTCCCTTTGTGTTGGCTTCATTTCCTTTAAATTATATCACTGTGTTCCGTTCTTCGGGCTGGTTAATTTCAAAAAATGTTTCTGTGAAAGTTGAGTTCTGAAACCGAGCGAGATAGTTGTAGTTTCAAAATGTGCTCGTCACGTGTTGGTTATCCGTTTGCAAATTTTGTTTTTTGTGCTTATTAGCAGTGGTTTGGAAGTGTATAACTTTATATTCCAGTGATTGTGATTTCTAGCTATTTACTGCACTCTTCTGGGTCATTCTTCGTGTAACTTTTATGTACGCACGTGTGTTGTGTAATTCCCGCGTGGTCATGCATTTCAGCAATAATTTTTAGCTTGTGAAACCAGTCTTCCTCAGCACGTGTTTTGGCGCGTTTATTTGCGTGTGCATATCAGATTATATACATTTGATTTAAGAAAAAAAAAGAGAAGTTTTGTGTGCTAGTTTAAATTACAAGTTTGTATTCTGTTCCTTTTGAGAATCTTCGCGGTGGTCACAGTAGGTGTGACGTGTTTTTTAACTTCCAGTTCGAGGTTTCTCACTGAAGCTATCATTTTGTTTTCTTCCATGTGTTCATTCTGATTAAAAATCTTGGTATTGTGTCCAAGTGGCTTGTGTAGCCGTGTGTTAGTTTAATTTTCTGATATTTCGCCGCGGGCGCTTAATTGTGTTCTTTCTGCAACTGTTTTATTTGGCTATGTTCTGATCTTGCTACTTCCATTCATGTGATGCTATAAGTGTTTAGTTTGGTGTAATCTGTTTGCTTGGTCCTACGGTTTGTTTATTGGTTGCGTTATCTTTTGTGTTGCAATCATGCCTAAGCGGCGTACTGCACAGAAATCTGATATAGTAATTGCTCCTGTTAGCGAGCACAGTGACGTAGACTTTCTGTCCAGTGTTGGTACGACTGTTGCTCAGTTATCAGCTGTCTGCCGCCCGGTCATTGACCCCTCTCACGTGAAGGATCCCAGCGAGTTGTCAGCGTATAAGTTACTTTAGAATTTTGAAATGTTCGCTACTACTGCTAATGGCCGCTCTGAGAAAATCATAATGATGATAATTTTGCTTTACCGTTGCCAAGTTTGGTTTAATTCCGCAATGCATATTTTTAAGGGAAAATCTTTCGCAGTTACTCATGTAAGTAAAAGTTTCAGGAGCTACCAACCTTGCCAGTATCTACACCTAATTAGGTTTGATGTGCTTCTGATATGGACCAGTACGATGTGGATGTTGATGAACCAGCTGTACGTGTGTTACCAGATTTTGGACAATTTGCACGGGAATTTTGTGGTAAACGAGTAAGAGAAAAGAAAAAAAATCACCCGTAAGTATGTAATCATTGTGAGTGCTAAAGTTTGGATGAATGAAACAGTTTTACGACTCACACAGGTATGCTAAATTTATTGTTTCAGTGACTGATGCTTAATTAAGCTTTGTTTTTCAGGAATATGTGATATGAATGTCTCTGCTAAATTAAAAGTGTGTTATTCTTGTGGGTGTAATTTAAATTTTGAATTGCGTTTTGGTAACTGCAAATCATTTGTTTTGTTGTTGTGTTATGCTGCAGGAATGTGTTTCAGGTGTACTATATGCTTAATTGAGGTTTCATTTTCAGGAATGTTATGTGACAATATTGTTTTGAGTAATGATGTGATGTTGTTTTGTTGCATTCGATTTGATTTGATATGGTTTGATTTGATTTTGACTCGATTTGATTTTGGGTTCCATAATGATGCTGTGATCTTTATTTGCAGAAATTTGTTGCATGAATAGTGTTTGTATGTATGTGTGTATTTGAGGTTATGTGATATAGGCGAGATTTGCCTCGGTGGGAGTGCCAAAGAGTAACCCCGATGGCGTAGTGTGCGGTTATGTGAGAAATAAGAGTTGAGATTTGCCTCGGTGGAAGTGCCAAAGAGTAACCCCGACGGTGTTGATGTGAGATGAGGAGAGATGAGATGAGACGAGATGTCAGCTTCGGTGGAAGTGCCACAGTGTAACCCCGACAGTTGTCTGATTTCAGAGATTTTGCTTATTGGTGTTGCTGTAACGTGCCCAGTATAGCGTGTGTGATGAATTCACACGAGAGATTATATAGTTGGAAGTGAATGTAATGAAAATAATTTTTTTTCTCTGTTTATGCAACAAGTTTATTACCATCTTAGATAGCAAATGTTAATACCACCTGTTTTCCAGCTTAAATTTTCATTTTGAGGATGTAGATGCAACATTATAATGTCATGTTATTTGTGTAATTCCTGAATTGTTAATGTGATTTCTTGAAGGTTATGCCTATGTCAAATGTTTTGAATTTACAGCATGTTAAATGAGACATGTACGTGCAGATGTTTTGTTTTGGAGAGAAAATTGAAAGATGATGATGCTTGAAGTAATGATCGAGATTGCACTATTACTGCTGATGATGTTGATGATTATGATTGCGTTGATGCTAATACTGCGATGAGAAAGATAATGATGTGGACAAGAAGTTGTATTGGTGACAAGAGTAGGACACTAGTAGTTGAAAGCATGTCACGTGGCGTAGTTTAGAAATGTATTGTGGATGTAGCTTGTAGTGATGCATACACTAGTTTGAGTAGATAGTTAAGTCAGTGTTGTGTGTAATTTGGGGCCATGGTCAGTGTGAATGAGTTCATTTCATTGTCATGTGTGATTGTCTTGTAAGTGCACTTACTTTCTTTTGTTAGTGATACCAGCTGGTTATTAAGATGTAATATTGGGATCCCAAGATAAGGTTATGTTTCATTTCATGTTTATGTACTTTGAGTCTGTTTTACTGTTATTTGGATTATGAAGCATTGTAAGTTACACTTTGGATGGCAACTCTGTAAAATTTCTTTCTTATGCCAATTTGTTCTAATTTTTTTCCTCTTTCTTTGCCCCATGTCAAAAGAATTTTTAGTGTACATTTTTCAAACTTTAAAATCTTTAATTGTAAATGACATACCCTTCTTTTGTGTGTGATTCTTTGTGGGAGCATGCTGTTTATTGTGTGGTGGTTTTGTTTTAGTCTTTCGCTGTGGCAGAGAGCGAGAAGGTGCATCAGCATCCCCAGGGCACACCAGAAGTCAAGTAACACCACAGGGAAGCTGTCGGGCAGCCACTACACTGCCGTGGCATAAGGAGCCACCATGTCGGGGGGCAGTCCAAGCCAGCGACTGCCCACCCTGTTGTCATCACCAGAGACCTGCGGTGCTAATTCTACACCAGGACAAATCGTCGTTGTGGGCACTGTCTAAACCCACCCACAAACAGTTACGGCAGTTCATCACCCTCTTGCGCAGTGTAGTGTGCCTGTGAACTAAGGCAGCGTGGTGTGTGCGTGTGCGGGATGCTACAGCTAAGTGCATTAACAATACTAAGTCGACAGCACTTACATCGCTCGTCTCTCTCCACATCACCCAGCACCATTGTTTCGTCGGCTGGGTGCTAACCACACATATTTATTACTGTTTTATTTTACATCACACATTTGTATGTCATTTTTTTGGTATGTCTTTCTTTTGTTTTTTTTCCTGTATTTTGTATTTATGTTCTTTCTGTCGACGAGGACGTCGACTTCGGTGGCCAGGGGGAGATGTGGCATGTGCACAGATTATATATTGGTAATGCGCCCTCTGGTTACCCAAGTTGAAGGTTGGCAGTTTATCTGAGGAGGGGTGTTTAAGGGGAAACAGTCTCATTGGTGGGGATAGCGTTAGTGACGCCAAGCTTAACGGGTTTTCTCAGTCAGTCTGTTACTAGTCTTTGAGTCAGGTGAACGGATAGCTGCTCTACGATATGGCGTCCTCGCCCCGGCAGGCACATGGGGTAAGTCTTTGTTAAATAAATCTATTTGTCACCCTTCCTTGATACTTTTATTATGGTAGAATAGAATCCTTGCCTCTCCCTTCAGCCAGGAATTATATTAGTGTAAATTATGTTGTGAATTTAACTTTAGCTGCGTCCCTTTGTCGGTGCCTCTTAAGTTAAAGTTTCCTTTGTTTGAATAACGATCCCTCTCGCAGCGAGTTGCCCACCACTGAAGTTAAATAATTAATTACAAAATGTGAGGCACGCGACAAATTGGCGGAGGCGCCGAGCAATTAGTTTGATTTGTTTTGAGATTTTAAGTGCAAAATTTTTTTTCCCTCCAAATTTAACGGTTTCTGCTCCACGTGGTTGTGAAAAATGTAAAGTTTTTCTGGCTGAAGGGTAAGGATTTTTATACTTTTATTTGTGGTTCTCTTCTTCTAAATTTTGTTTCCATCATTTCTGAAAGTTTGGTGTCGAAATTTCAATTTTGAGTTCATTTTTGCATATTTTCCCATTGTCTGCCGGGTGACGCTAAAGCTTCTGACTCCATTTTCCCTTTGTGTTGGCTTCATTTCCTTTAAATTATATCACTGTGTTCCGTTCTTCGGGCTGGTTAATTTCAAAAAATGTTTCTGTGAAAGTTGAGTTCTGAAACCGAGCGAGATAGTTGTAGTTTCAAAATGTGCTCGTCACGTGTTGGTTATCCGTTTGCAAATTTTGTTTTTTGTGCTTATTAGCAGTGGTTTGGAAGTGTATAACTTTATATTCCAGTGATTGTGATTTCTAGCTATTTACTGCACTCTTCTGGGTCATTCTTCGTGTAACTTTTATGTACGCACGTGTGTTGTGTAATTCCCGCGTGGTCATGCATTTCAGCAATAATTTTTAGCTTGTGAAACCAGTCTTCCTCAGCACGTGTTTTGGCGCGTTTATTTGCGTGTGCATATCAGATTATATACATTTGATTTAAGAAAAAAAAAGAGAAGTTTTGTGTGCTAGTTTAAATTACAAGTTTGTATTCTGTTCCTTTTGAGAATCTTCGCGGTGGTCACAGTAGGTGTGACGTGTTTTTTAACTTCCAGTTCGAGGTTTCTCACTGAAGCTATCATTTTGTTTTCTTCCATGTGTTCATTCTGATTAAAAATCTTGGTATTGTGTCCAAGTGGCTTGTGTAGCCGTGTGTTAGTTTAATTTTCTGATATTTCGCCGCGGGCGCTTAATTGTGTTCTTTCTGCAACTGTTTTATTTGGCTATGTTCTGATCTTGCTACTTCCATTCATGTGATGCTATAAGTGTTTAGTTTGGTGTAATCTGTTTGCTTGGTCCTACGGTTTGTTTATTGGTTGCGTTATCTTTTGTGTTGCAATCATGCCTAAGCGGCGTACTGCACAGAAATCTGATATAGTAATTGCTCCTGTTAGCGAGCACAGTGACGTAGACTTTCTGTCCAGTGTTGGTACGACTGTTGCTCAGTTATCAGCTGTCTGCCGCCCGGTCATTGACCCCTCTCACGTGAAGGATCCCAGCGAGTTGTCAGCGTATAAGTTACTTTAGAATTTTGAAATGTTCGCTACTACTGCTAATGGCCGCTCTGAGAAAATCATAATGATGATAATTTTGCTTTACCGTTGCCAAGTTTGGTTTAATTCCGCAATGCATATTTTTAAGGGAAAATCTTTCGCAGTTACTCATGTAAGTAAAAGTTTCAGGAGCTACCAACCTTGCCAGTATCTACACCTAATTAGGTTTGATGTGCTTCTGATATGGACCAGTACGATGTGGATGTTGATGAACCAGCTGTACGTGTGTTACCAGATTTTGGACAATTTGCACGGGAATTTTGTGGTAAACGAGTAAGAGAAAAGAAAAAAAATCACCCGTAAGTATGTAATCATTGTGAGTGCTAAAGTTTGGATGAATGAAACAGTTTTACGACTCACACAGGTATGCTAAATTTATTGTTTCAGTGACTGATGCTTAATTAAGCTTTGTTTTTCAGGAATATGTGATATGAATGTCTCTGCTAAATTAAAAGTGTGTTATTCTTGTGGGTGTAATTTAAATTTTGAATTGCGTTTTGGTAACTGCAAATCATTTGTTTTGTTGTTGTGTTATGCTGCAGGAATGTGTTTCAGGTGTACTATATGCTTAATTGAGGTTTCATTTTCAGGAATGTTATGTGACAATATTGTTTTGAGTAATGATGTGATGTTGTTTTGTTGCATTCGATTTGATTTGATATGGTTTGATTTGATTTTGACTCGATTTGATTTTGGGTTCCATAATGATGCTGTGATCTTTATTTGCAGAAATTTGTTGCATGAATAGTGTTTGTATGTATGTGTGTATTTGAGGTTATGTGATATAGGCGAGATTTGCCTCGGTGGGAGTGCCAAAGAGTAACCCCGATGGCGTAGTGTGCGGTTATGTGAGAAATAAGAGTTGAGATTTGCCTCGGTGGAAGTGCCAAAGAGTAACCCCGACGGTGTTGATGTGAGATGAGGAGATGAGGAGAGATGAGATGAGACGAGATGTCAGCTTCGGTGGAAGTGCCACAGTGTAACCCCGACAGTTGTCTGATTTCAGAGATTTTGCTTATTGGTGTTGCTGTAACGTGCCCAGTATAGCGTGTGTGATGAATTCACACGAGAGATTATATAGTTGGAAGTGAATGTAATGAAAATAATTTTTTTTCTCTGTTTATGCAACAAGTTTATTACCATCTTAGATAGCAAATGTTAATACCACCTGTTTTCCAGCTTAAATTTTCATTTTGAGGATGTAGATGCAACATTATAATGTCATGTTATTTGTGTAATTCCTGAATTGTTAATGTGATTTCTTGAAGGTTATGCCTATGTCAAATGTTTTGAATTTACAGCATGTTAAATGAGACATGTACGTGCAGATGTTTTGTTTTGGAGAGAAAATTGAAAGATGATGATGCTTGAAGTAATGATCGAGATTGCACTATTACTGCTGATGATGTTGATGATTATGATTGCGTTGATGCTAATACTGCGATGAGAAAGATAATGATGTGGACAAGAAGTTGTATTGGTGACAAGAGTAGGACACTAGTAGTTGAAAGCATGTCACGTGGCGTAGTTTAGAAATGTATTGTGGATGTAGCTTGTAGTGATGCATACACTAGTTTGAGTAGATAGTTAAGTCAGTGTTGTGTGTAATTTGGGGCCATGGTCAGTGTGAATGAGTTCATTTCATTGTCATGTGTGATTGTCTTGTAAGTGCACTTACTTTCTTTTGTTAGTGATACCAGCTGGTTATTAAGATGTAATATTGGGATCCCAAGATAAGGTTATGTTTCATTTCATGTTTATGTACTTTGAGTCTGTTTTACTGTTATTTGGATTATGAAGCATTGTAAGTTACACTTTGGATGGCAACTCTGTAAAATTTCTTTCTTATGCCAATTTGTTCTAATTTTTTTTCCTCTTTCTTTGCCCCATGTCAAAAGAATTTTTAGTGTACATTTTTCAAACTTTAAAATCTTTAATTGTAAATGACATACCCTTCTTTTGTGTGTGATTCTTTGTGGGAGCATGCTGTTTATTGTGTGGTGGTTTTGTTTTAGTCTTTCGCTGTGGCAGAGAGCGAGAAGGTGCATCAGCATCCCCAGGGCACACCAGAAGTCAAGTAACACCACAGGGAAGCTGTCGGGCAGCCACTACACTGCCGTGGCATAAGGAGCCACCATGTCGGGGGGCAGTCCAAGCCAGCGACTGCCCACCCTGTTGTCATCACCAGAGACCTGCGGTGCTAATTCTACACCAGGACAAATCGTCGTTGTGGGCACTGTCTAAACCCACCCACAAACAGTTACGGCAGTTCATCACCCTCTTGCGCAGTGTAGTGTGCCTGTGAACTAAGGCAGCGTGGTGTGTGCGTGTGCGGGATGCTACAGCTAAGTGCATTAACAATACTAAGTCGACAGCACTTACATCGCTCGTCTCTCTCCACATCACCCAGCACCATTGTTTCGTCGGCTGGGTGCTAACCACACATATTTATTACTGTTTTATTTTACATCACACATTTGTATGTCATTTTTTTGGTATGTCTTTCTTTTGTTTTTTTTCCTGTATTTTGTATTTATGTTCTTTCTGTCGACGAGGACGTCGACTTCGGTGGCCAGGGGGAGATGTGGCATGTGCACAGATTATATATTGGTAATGCGCCCTCTGGTTACCCAAGTTGAAGGTTGGCAGTTTATCTGAGGAGGGGTGTTTAAGGGGAAACAGTCTCATTGGTGGGGATAGCGTTAGTGACGCCAAGCTTAACGGGTTTTCTCAGTCAGTCTGTTACTAGTCTTTGAGTCAGGTGAACGGATAGCTGCTCTACGATATGGCGTCCTCGCCCCGGCAGACACATGGGGTAAGTCTTTGTTAAATAAATCTATTTGTCACCCTTCCTTGATACTTTTATTATGGTAGAATAGAATCCTTGCCTCTCCCTTCAGCCAGGAATTATATTAGTGTAAATTATGTTGTGAATTTAACTTTAGCTGCGTCCCTTTGTCGGTGCCTCTTAAGTTAAAGTTTCCTTTGTTTGAATAACGATCCCTCTCGCAGCGAGTTGCCCACCACTGAAGTTAAATAATTAATTACAAAATGTGAGGCACGCGACAAATTGGCGGAGGCGCCGAGCAATTAGTTTGATTTGTTTTGAGATTTTAAGTGCAAAATTTTTTTTCCCTCCAAATTTAACGGTTTCTGCTCCACGTGGTTGTGAAAAATGTAAAGTTTTTCTGGCTGAAGGGTAAGGATTTTTATACTTTTATTTGTGGTTCTCTTCTTCTAAATTTTGTTTCCATCATTTCTGAAAGTTTGGTGTCGAAATTTCAATTTTGAGTTCATTTTTGCATATTTTCCCATTGTCTGCCGGGTGACGCTAAAGCTTCTGACTCCATTTTCCCTTTGTGTTGGCTTCATTTCCTTTAAATTATATCACTGTGTTCCGTTCTTCGGGCTGGTTAATTTCAAAAAATGTTTCTGTGAAAGTTGAGTTCTGAAACCGAGCGAGATAGTTGTAGTTTCAAAATGTGCTCGTCACGTGTTGGTTATCCGTTTGCAAATTTTGTTTTTTGTGCTTATTAGCAGTGGTTTGGAAGTGTATAACTTTATATTCCAGTGATTGTGATTTCTAGCTATTTACTGCACTCTTCTGGGTCATTCTTCGTGTAACTTTTATGTACGCACGTGTGTTGTGTAATTCCCGCGTGGTCATGCATTTCAGCAATAATTTTTAGCTTGTGAAACCAGTCTTCCTCAGCACGTGTTTTGGCGCGTTTATTTGCGTGTGCATATCAGATTATATACATTTGATTTAAGAAAAAAAAAGAGAAGTTTTGTGTGCTAGTTTAAATTACAAGTTTGTATTCTGTTCCTTTTGAGAATCTTCGCGGTGGTCACAGTAGGTGTGACGTGTTTTTTAACTTCCAGTTCGAGGTTTCTCACTGAAGCTATCATTTTGTTTTCTTCCATGTGTTCATTCTGATTAAAAATCTTGGTATTGTGTCCAAGTGGCTTGTGTAGCCGTGTGTTAGTTTAATTTTCTGATATTTCGCCGCGGGCGCTTAATTGTGTTCTTTCTGCAACTGTTTTATTTGGCTATGTTCTGATCTTGCTACTTCCATTCATGTGATGCTATAAGTGTTTAGTTTGGTGTAATCTGTTTGCTTGGTCCTACGGTTTGTTTATTGGTTGCGTTATCTTTTGTGTTGCAATCATGCCTAAGCGGCGTACTGCACAGAAATCTGATATAGTAATTGCTCCTGTTAGCGAGCACAGTGACGTAGACTTTCTGTCCAGTGTTGGTACGACTGTTGCTCAGTTATCAGCTGTCTGCCGCCCGGTCATTGACCCCTCTCACGTGAAGGATCCCAGCGAGTTGTCAGCGTATAAGTTACTTTAGAATTTTGAAATGTTCGCTACTACTGCTAATGGCCGCTCTGAGAAAATCATAATGATGATAATTTTGCTTTACCGTTGCCAAGTTTGGTTTAATTCCGCAATGCATATTTTTAAGGGAAAATCTTTCGCAGTTACTCATGTAAGTAAAAGTTTCAGGAGCTACCAACCTTGCCAGTATCTACACCTAATTAGGTTTGATGTGCTTCTGATATGGACCAGTACGATGTGGATGTTGATGAACCAGCTGTACGTGTGTTACCAGATTTTGGACAATTTGCACGGGAATTTTGTGGTAAACGAGTAAGAGAAAAGAAAAAAAATCACCCGTAAGTATGTAATCATTGTGAGTGCTAAAGTTTGGATGAATGAAACAGTTTTACGACTCACACAGGTATGCTAAATTTATTGTTTCAGTGACTGATGCTTAATTAAGCTTTGTTTTTCAGGAATATGTGATATGAATGTCTCTGCTAAATTAAAAGTGTGTTATTCTTGTGGGTGTAATTTAAATTTTGAATTGCGTTTTGGTAACTGCAAATCATTTGTTTTGTTGTTGTGTTATGCTGCAGGAATGTGTTTCAGGTGTACTATATGCTTAATTGAGGTTTCATTTTCAGGAATGTTATGTGACAATATTGTTTTGAGTAATGATGTGATGTTGTTTTGTTGCATTCGATTTGATTTGATATGGTTTGATTTGATTTTGACTCGATTTGATTTTGGGTTCCATAATGATGCTGTGATCTTTATTTGCAGAAATTTGTTGCATGAATAGTGTTTGTATGTATGTGTGTATTTGAGGTTATGTGATATAGGCGAGATTTGCCTCGGTGGGAGTGCCAAAGAGTAACCCCGATGGCGTAGTGTGCGGTTATGTGAGAAATAAGAGTTGAGATTTGCCTCGGTGGAAGTGCCAAAGAGTAACCCCGACGGTGTTGATGTGAGATGAGGAGAGATGAGATGAGACGAGATGTCAGCTTCGGTGGAAGTGCCACAGTGTAACCCCGACAGTTGTCTGATTTCAGAGATTTTGCTTATTGGTGTTGCTGTAACGTGCCCAGTATAGCGTGTGTGATGAATTCACACGAGAGATTATATAGTTGGAAGTGAATGTAATGAAAATAATTTTTTTTCTCTGTTTATGCAACAAGTTTATTACCATCTTAGATAGCAAATGTTAATACCACCTGTTTTCCAGCTTAAATTTTCATTTTGAGGATGTAGATGCAACATTATAATGTCATGTTATTTGTGTAATTCCTGAATTGTTAATGTGATTTCTTGAAGGTTATGCCTATGTCAAATGTTTTGAATTTACAGCATGTTAAATGAGACATGTACGTGCAGATGTTTTGTTTTGGAGAGAAAATTGAAAGATGATGATGCTTGAAGTAATGATCGAGATTGCACTATTACTGCTGATGATGTTGATGATTATGATTGCGTTGATGCTAATACTGCGATGAGAAAGATAATGATGTGGACAAGAAGTTGTATTGGTGACAAGAGTAGGACACTAGTAGTTGAAAGCATGTCACGTGGCGTAGTTTAGAAATGTATTGTGGATGTAGCTTGTAGTGATGCATACACTAGTTTGAGTAGATAGTTAAGTCAGTGTTGTGTGTAATTTGGGGCCATGGTCAGTGTGAATGAGTTCATTTCATTGTCATGTGTGATTGTCTTGTAAGTGCACTTACTTTCTTTTGTTAGTGATACCAGCTGGTTATTAAGATGTAATATTGGGATCCCAAGATAAGGTTATGTTTCATTTCATGTTTATGTACTTTGAGTCTGTTTTACTGTTATTTGGATTATGAAGCATTGTAAGTTACACTTTGGATGGCAACTCTGTAAAATTTCTTTCTTATGCCAATTTGTTCTAATTTTTTTCCTCTTTCTTTGCCCCATGTCAAAAGAATTTTTAGTGTACATTTTTCAAACTTTAAAATCTTTAATTGTAAATGACATACCCTTCTTTTGTGTGTGATTCTTTGTGGGAGCATGCTGTTTATTGTGTGGTGGTTTTGTTTTAGTCTTTCGCTGTGGCAGAGAGCGAGAAGGTGCATCAGCATCCCCAGGGCACACCAGAAGTCAAGTAACACCACAGGGAAGCTGTCGGGCAGCCACTACACTGCCGTGGCATAAGGAGCCACCATGTCGGGGGGCAGTCCAAGCCAGCGACTGCCCACCCTGTTGTCATCACCAGAGACCTGCGGTGCTAATTCTACACCAGGACAAATCGTCGTTGTGGGCACTGTCTAAACCCACCCACAAACAGTTACGGCAGTTCATCACCCTCTTGCGCAGTGTAGTGTGCCTGTGAACTAAGGCAGCGTGGTGTGTGCGTGTGCGGGATGCTACAGCTAAGTGCATTAACAATACTAAGTCGACAGCACTTACATCGCTCGTCTCTCTCCACATCACCCAGCACCATTGTTTCGTCGGCTGGGTGCTAACCACACATATTTATTACTGTTTTATTTTACATCACACATTTGTATGTCATTTTTTTGGTATGTCTTTCTTTTGTTTTTTTTCCTGTATTTTGTATTTATGTTCTTTCTGTCGACGAGGACGTCGACTTCGGTGGCCAGGGGGAGATGTGGCATGTGCACAGATTATATATTGGTAATGCGCCCTCTGGTTACCCAAGTTGAAGGTTGGCAGTTTATCTGAGGAGGGGTGTTTAAGGGGAAACAGTCTCATTGGTGGGGATAGCGTTAGTGACGCCAAGCTTAACGGGTTTTCTCAGTCAGTCTGTTACTAGTCTTTGAGTCAGGTGAACGGATAGCTGCTCTACGATATGGCGTCCTCGCCCCGGCAGGCACATGGGGTAAGTCTTTGTTAAATAAATCTATTTGTCACCCTTCCTTGATACTTTTATTATGGTAGAATAGAATCCTTGCCTCTCCCTTCAGCCAGGAATTATATTAGTGTAAATTATGTTGTGAATTTAACTTTAGCTGCGTCCCTTTGTCGGTGCCTCTTAAGTTAAAGTTTCCTTTGTTTGAATAACGATCCCTCTCGCAGCGAGTTGCCCACCACTGAAGTTAAATAATTAATTACAAAATGTGAGGCACGCGACAAATTGGCGGAGGCGCCGAGCAATTAGTTTGATTTGTTTTGAGATTTTAAGTGCAAAATTTTTTTTCCCTCCAAATTTAACGGTTTCTGCTCCACGTGGTTGTGAAAAATGTAAAGTTTTTCTGGCTGAAGGGTAAGGATTTTTATACTTTTATTTGTGGTTCTCTTCTTCTAAATTTTGTTTCCATCATTTCTGAAAGTTTGGTGTCGAAATTTCAATTTTGAGTTCATTTTTGCATATTTTCCCATTGTCTGCCGGGTGACGCTAAAGCTTCTGACTCCATTTTCCCTTTGTGTTGGCTTCATTTCCTTTAAATTATATCACTGTGTTCCGTTCTTCGGGCTGGTTAATTTCAAAAAATGTTTCTGTGAAAGTTGAGTTCTGAAACCGAGCGAGATAGTTGTAGTTTCAAAATGTGCTCGTCACGTGTTGGTTATCCGTTTGCAAATTTTGTTTTTTGTGCTTATTAGCAGTGGTTTGGAAGTGTATAACTTTATATTCCAGTGATTGTGATTTCTAGCTATTTACTGCACTCTTCTGGGTCATTCTTCGTGTAACTTTTATGTACGCACGTGTGTTGTGTAATTCCCGCGTGGTCATGCATTTCAGCAATAATTTTTAGCTTGTGAAACCAGTCTTCCTCAGCACGTGTTTTGGCGCGTTTATTTGCGTGTGCATATCAGATTATATACATTTGATTTAAGAAAAAAAAAGAGAAGTTTTGTGTGCTAGTTTAAATTACAAGTTTGTATTCTGTTCCTTTTGAGAATCTTCGCGGTGGTCACAGTAGGTGTGACGTGTTTTTTAACTTCCAGTTCGAGGTTTCTCACTGAAGCTATCATTTTGTTTTCTTCCATGTGTTCATTCTGATTAAAAATCTTGGTATTGTGTCCAAGTGGCTTGTGTAGCCGTGTGTTAGTTTAATTTTCTGATATTTCGCCGCGGGCGCTTAATTGTGTTCTTTCTGCAACTGTTTTATTTGGCTATGTTCTGATCTTGCTACTTCCATTCATGTGATGCTATAAGTGTTTAGTTTGGTGTAATCTGTTTGCTTGGTCCTACGGTTTGTTTATTGGTTGCGTTATCTTTTGTGTTGCAATCATGCCTAAGCGGCGTACTGCACAGAAATCTGATATAGTAATTGCTCCTGTTAGCGAGCACAGTGACGTAGACTTTCTGTCCAGTGTTGGTACGACTGTTGCTCAGTTATCAGCTGTCTGCCGCCCGGTCATTGACCCCTCTCACGTGAAGGATCCCAGCGAGTTGTCAGCGTATAAGTTACTTTAGAATTTTGAAATGTTCGCTACTACTGCTAATGGCCGCTCTGAGAAAATCATAATGATGATAATTTTGCTTTACCGTTGCCAAGTTTGGTTTAATTCCGCAATGCATATTTTTAAGGGAAAATCTTTCGCAGTTACTCATGTAAGTAAAAGTTTCAGGAGCTACCAACCTTGCCAGTATCTACACCTAATTAGGTTTGATGTGCTTCTGATATGGACCAGTACGATGTGGATGTTGATGAACCAGCTGTACGTGTGTTACCAGATTTTGGACAATTTGCACGGGAATTTTGTGGTAAACGAGTAAGAGAAAAGAAAAAAAATCACCCGTAAGTATGTAATCATTGTGAGTGCTAAAGTTTGGATGAATGAAACAGTTTTACGACTCACACAGGTATGCTAAATTTATTGTTTCAGTGACTGATGCTTAATTAAGCTTTGTTTTTCAGGAATATGTGATATGAATGTCTCTGCTAAATTAAAAGTGTGTTATTCTTGTGGGTGTAATTTAAATTTTGAATTGCGTTTTGGTAACTGCAAATCATTTGTTTTGTTGTTGTGTTATGCTGCAGGAATGTGTTTCAGGTGTACTATATGCTTAATTGAGGTTTCATTTTCAGGAATGTTATGTGACAATATTGTTTTGAGTAATGATGTGATGTTGTTTTGTTGCATTCGATTTGATTTGATATGGTTTGATTTGATTTTGACTCGATTTGATTTTGGGTTCCATAATGATGCTGTGATCTTTATTTGCAGAAATTTGTTGCATGAATAGTGTTTGTATGTATGTGTGTATTTGAGGTTATGTGATATAGGCGAGATTTGCCTCGGTGGGAGTGCCAAAGAGTAACCCCGATGGCGTAGTGTGCGGTTATGTGAGAAATAAGAGTTGAGATTTGCCTCGGTGGAAGTGCCAAAGAGTAACCCCGACGGTGTTGATGTGAGATGAGGAGATGAGGAGAGATGAGATGAGACGAGATGTCAGCTTCGGTGGAAGTGCCACAGTGTAACCCCGACAGTTGTCTGATTTCAGAGATTTTGCTTATTGGTGTTGCTGTAACGTGCCCAGTATAGCGTGTGTGATGAATTCACACGAGAGATTATATAGTTGGAAGTGAATGTAATGAAAATAATTTTTTTTCTCTGTTTATGCAACAAGTTTATTACCATCTTAGATAGCAAATGTTAATACCACCTGTTTTCCAGCTTAAATTTTCATTTTGAGGATGTAGATGCAACATTATAATGTCATGTTATTTGTGTAATTCCTGAATTGTTAATGTGATTTCTTGAAGGTTATGCCTATGTCAAATGTTTTGAATTTACAGCATGTTAAATGAGACATGTACGTGCAGATGTTTTGTTTTGGAGAGAAAATTGAAAGATGATGATGCTTGAAGTAATGATCGAGATTGCACTATTACTGCTGATGATGTTGATGATTATGATTGCGTTGATGCTAATACTGCGATGAGAAAGATAATGATGTGGACAAGAAGTTGTATTGGTGACAAGAGTAGGACACTAGTAGTTGAAAGCATGTCACGTGGCGTAGTTTAGAAATGTATTGTGGATGTAGCTTGTAGTGATGCATACACTAGTTTGAGTAGATAGTTAAGTCAGTGTTGTGTGTAATTTGGGGCCATGGTCAGTGTGAATGAGTTCATTTCATTGTCATGTGTGATTGTCTTGTAAGTGCACTTACTTTCTTTTGTTAGTGATACCAGCTGGTTATTAAGATGTAATATTGGGATCCCAAGATAAGGTTATGTTTCATTTCATGTTTATGTACTTTGAGTCTGTTTTACTGTTATTTGGATTATGAAGCATTGTAAGTTACACTTTGGATGGCAACTCTGTAAAATTTCTTTCTTATGCCAATTTGTTCTAATTTTTTTTCCTCTTTCTTTGCCCCATGTCAAAAGAATTTTTAGTGTACATTTTTCAAACTTTAAAATCTTTAATTGTAAATGACATACCCTTCTTTTGTGTGTGATTCTTTGTGGGAGCATGCTGTTTATTGTGTGGTGGTTTTGTTTTAGTCTTTCGCTGTGGCAGAGAGCGAGAAGGTGCATCAGCATCCCCAGGGCACACCAGAAGTCAAGTAACACCACAGGGAAGCTGTCGGGCAGCCACTACACTGCCGTGGCATAAGGAGCCACCATGTCGGGGGGCAGTCCAAGCCAGCGACTGCCCACCCTGTTGTCATCACCAGAGACCTGCGGTGCTAATTCTACACCAGGACAAATCGTCGTTGTGGGCACTGTCTAAACCCACCCACAAACAGTTACGGCAGTTCATCACCCTCTTGCGCAGTGTAGTGTGCCTGTGAACTAAGGCAGCGTGGTGTGTGCGTGTGCGGGATGCTACAGCTAAGTGCATTAACAATACTAAGTCGACAGCACTTACATCGCTCGTCTCTCTCCACATCACCCAGCACCATTGTTTCGTCGGCTGGGTGCTAACCACACATATTTATTACTGTTTTATTTTACATCACACATTTGTATGTCATTTTTTTGGTATGTCTTTCTTTTGTTTTTTTTCCTGTATTTTGTATTTATGTTCTTTCTGTCGACGAGGACGTCGACTTCGGTGGCCAGGGGGAGATGTGGCATGTGCACAGATTATATATTGGTAATGCGCCCTCTGGTTACCCAAGTTGAAGGTTGGCAGTTTATCTGAGGAGGGGTGTTTAAGGGGAAACAGTCTCATTGGTGGGGATAGCGTTAGTGACGCCAAGCTTAACGGGTTTTCTCAGTCAGTCTGTTACTAGTCTTTGAGTCAGGTGAACGGATAGCTGCTCTACGATATGGCGTCCTCGCCCCGGCAGACACATGGGGTAAGTCTTTGTTAAATAAATCTATTTGTCACCCTTCCTTGATACTTTTATTATGGTAGAATAGAATCCTTGCCTCTCCCTTCAGCCAGGAATTATATTAGTGTAAATTATGTTGTGAATTTAACTTTAGCTGCGTCCCTTTGTCGGTGCCTCTTAAGTTAAAGTTTCCTTTGTTTGAATAACGATCCCTCTCGCAGCGAGTTGCCCACCACTGAAGTTAAATAATTAATTACAAAATGTGAGGCACGCGACAAATTGGCGGAGGCGCCGAGCAATTAGTTTGATTTGTTTTGAGATTTTAAGTGCAAAATTTTTTTTCCCTCCAAATTTAACGGTTTCTGCTCCACGTGGTTGTGAAAAATGTAAAGTTTTTCTGGCTGAAGGGTAAGGATTTTTATACTTTTATTTGTGGTTCTCTTCTTCTAAATTTTGTTTCCATCATTTCTGAAAGTTTGGTGTCGAAATTTCAATTTTGAGTTCATTTTTGCATATTTTCCCATTGTCTGCCGGGTGACGCTAAAGCTTCTGACTCCATTTTCCCTTTGTGTTGGCTTCATTTCCTTTAAATTATATCACTGTGTTCCGTTCTTCGGGCTGGTTAATTTCAAAAAATGTTTCTGTGAAAGTTGAGTTCTGAAACCGAGCGAGATAGTTGTAGTTTCAAAATGTGCTCGTCACGTGTTGGTTATCCGTTTGCAAATTTTGTTTTTTGTGCTTATTAGCAGTGGTTTGGAAGTGTATAACTTTATATTCCAGTGATTGTGATTTCTAGCTATTTACTGCACTCTTCTGGGTCATTCTTCGTGTAACTTTTATGTACGCACGTGTGTTGTGTAATTCCCGCGTGGTCATGCATTTCAGCAATAATTTTTAGCTTGTGAAACCAGTCTTCCTCAGCACGTGTTTTGGCGCGTTTATTTGCGTGTGCATATCAGATTATATACATTTGATTTAAGAAAAAAAAAGAGAAGTTTTGTGTGCTAGTTTAAATTACAAGTTTGTATTCTGTTCCTTTTGAGAATCTTCGCGGTGGTCACAGTAGGTGTGACGTGTTTTTTAACTTCCAGTTCGAGGTTTCTCACTGAAGCTATCATTTTGTTTTCTTCCATGTGTTCATTCTGATTAAAAATCTTGGTATTGTGTCCAAGTGGCTTGTGTAGCCGTGTGTTAGTTTAATTTTCTGATATTTCGCCGCGGGCGCTTAATTGTGTTCTTTCTGCAACTGTTTTATTTGGCTATGTTCTGATCTTGCTACTTCCATTCATGTGATGCTATAAGTGTTTAGTTTGGTGTAATCTGTTTGCTTGGTCCTACGGTTTGTTTATTGGTTGCGTTATCTTTTGTGTTGCAATCATGCCTAAGCGGCGTACTGCACAGAAATCTGATATAGTAATTGCTCCTGTTAGCGAGCACAGTGACGTAGACTTTCTGTCCAGTGTTGGTACGACTGTTGCTCAGTTATCAGCTGTCTGCCGCCCGGTCATTGACCCCTCTCACGTGAAGGATCCCAGCGAGTTGTCAGCGTATAAGTTACTTTAGAATTTTGAAATGTTCGCTACTACTGCTAATGGCCGCTCTGAGAAAATCATAATGATGATAATTTTGCTTTACCGTTGCCAAGTTTGGTTTAATTCCGCAATGCATATTTTTAAGGGAAAATCTTTCGCAGTTACTCATGTAAGTAAAAGTTTCAGGAGCTACCAACCTTGCCAGTATCTACACCTAATTAGGTTTGATGTGCTTCTGATATGGACCAGTACGATGTGGATGTTGATGAACCAGCTGTACGTGTGTTACCAGATTTTGGACAATTTGCACGGGAATTTTGTGGTAAACGAGTAAGAGAAAAGAAAAAAAATCACCCGTAAGTATGTAATCATTGTGAGTGCTAAAGTTTGGATGAATGAAACAGTTTTACGACTCACACAGGTATGCTAAATTTATTGTTTCAGTGACTGATGCTTAATTAAGCTTTGTTTTTCAGGAATATGTGATATGAATGTCTCTGCTAAATTAAAAGTGTGTTATTCTTGTGGGTGTAATTTAAATTTTGAATTGCGTTTTGGTAACTGCAAATCATTTGTTTTGTTGTTGTGTTATGCTGCAGGAATGTGTTTCAGGTGTACTATATGCTTAATTGAGGTTTCATTTTCAGGAATGTTATGTGACAATATTGTTTTGAGTAATGATGTGATGTTGTTTTGTTGCATTCGATTTGATTTGATATGGTTTGATTTGATTTTGACTCGATTTGATTTTGGGTTCCATAATGATGCTGTGATCTTTATTTGCAGAAATTTGTTGCATGAATAGTGTTTGTATGTATGTGTGTATTTGAGGTTATGTGATATAGGCGAGATTTGCCTCGGTGGGAGTGCCAAAGAGTAACCCCGATGGCGTAGTGTGCGGTTATGTGAGAAATAAGAGTTGAGATTTGCCTCGGTGGAAGTGCCAAAGAGTAACCCCGACGGTGTTGATGTGAGATGAGGAGAGATGAGATGAGACGAGATGTCAGCTTCGGTGGAAGTGCCACAGTGTAACCCCGACAGTTGTCTGATTTCAGAGATTTTGCTTATTGGTGTTGCTGTAACGTGCCCAGTATAGCGTGTGTGATGAATTCACACGAGAGATTATATAGTTGGAAGTGAATGTAATGAAAATAATTTTTTTTCTCTGTTTATGCAACAAGTTTATTACCATCTTAGATAGCAAATGTTAATACCACCTGTTTTCCAGCTTAAATTTTCATTTTGAGGATGTAGATGCAACATTATAATGTCATGTTATTTGTGTAATTCCTGAATTGTTAATGTGATTTCTTGAAGGTTATGCCTATGTCAAATGTTTTGAATTTACAGCATGTTAAATGAGACATGTACGTGCAGATGTTTTGTTTTGGAGAGAAAATTGAAAGATGATGATGCTTGAAGTAATGATCGAGATTGCACTATTACTGCTGATGATGTTGATGATTATGATTGCGTTGATGCTAATACTGCGATGAGAAAGATAATGATGTGGACAAGAAGTTGTATTGGTGACAAGAGTAGGACACTAGTAGTTGAAAGCATGTCACGTGGCGTAGTTTAGAAATGTATTGTGGATGTAGCTTGTAGTGATGCATACACTAGTTTGAGTAGATAGTTAAGTCAGTGTTGTGTGTAATTTGGGGCCATGGTCAGTGTGAATGAGTTCATTTCATTGTCATGTGTGATTGTCTTGTAAGTGCACTTACTTTCTTTTGTTAGTGATACCAGCTGGTTATTAAGATGTAATATTGGGATCCCAAGATAAGGTTATGTTTCATTTCATGTTTATGTACTTTGAGTCTGTTTTACTGTTATTTGGATTATGAAGCATTGTAAGTTACACTTTGGATGGCAACTCTGTAAAATTTCTTTCTTATGCCAATTTGTTCTAATTTTTTTCCTCTTTCTTTGCCCCATGTCAAAAGAATTTTTAGTGTACATTTTTCAAACTTTAAAATCTTTAATTGTAAATGACATACCCTTCTTTTGTGTGTGATTCTTTGTGGGAGCATGCTGTTTATTGTGTGGTGGTTTTGTTTTAGTCTTTCGCTGTGGCAGAGAGCGAGAAGGTGCATCAGCATCCCCAGGGCACACCAGAAGTCAAGTAACACCACAGGGAAGCTGTCGGGCAGCCACTACACTGCCGTGGCATAAGGAGCCACCATGTCGGGGGGCAGTCCAAGCCAGCGACTGCCCACCCTGTTGTCATCACCAGAGACCTGCGGTGCTAATTCTACACCAGGACAAATCGTCGTTGTGGGCACTGTCTAAACCCACCCACAAACAGTTACGGCAGTTCATCACCCTCTTGCGCAGTGTAGTGTGCCTGTGAACTAAGGCAGCGTGGTGTGTGCGTGTGCGGGATGCTACAGCTAAGTGCATTAACAATACTAAGTCGACAGCACTTACATCGCTCGTCTCTCTCCACATCACCCAGCACCATTGTTTCGTCGGCTGGGTGCTAACCACACATATTTATTACTGTTTTATTTTACATCACACATTTGTATGTCATTTTTTTGGTATGTCTTTCTTTTGTTTTTTTTCCTGTATTTTGTATTTATGTTCTTTCTGTCGACGAGGACGTCGACTTCGGTGGCCAGGGGGAGATGTGGCATGTGCACAGATTATATATTGGTAATGCGCCCTCTGGTTACCCAAGTTGAAGGTTGGCAGTTTATCTGAGGAGGGGTGTTTAAGGGGAAACAGTCTCATTGGTGGGGATAGCGTTAGTGACGCCAAGCTTAACGGGTTTTCTCAGTCAGTCTGTTACTAGTCTTTGAGTCAGGTGAACGGATAGCTGCTCTACGATATGGCGTCCTCGCCCCGGCAGGCACATGGGGTAAGTCTTTGTTAAATAAATCTATTTGTCACCCTTCCTTGATACTTTTATTATGGTAGAATAGAATCCTTGCCTCTCCCTTCAGCCAGGAATTATATTAGTGTAAATTATGTTGTGAATTTAACTTTAGCTGCGTCCCTTTGTCGGTGCCTCTTAAGTTAAAGTTTCCTTTGTTTGAATAACGATCCCTCTCGCAGCGAGTTGCCCACCACTGAAGTTAAATAATTAATTACAAAATGTGAGGCACGCGACAAATTGGCGGAGGCGCCGAGCAATTAGTTTGATTTGTTTTGAGATTTTAAGTGCAAAATTTTTTTTCCCTCCAAATTTAACGGTTTCTGCTCCACGTGGTTGTGAAAAATGTAAAGTTTTTCTGGCTGAAGGGTAAGGATTTTTATACTTTTATTTGTGGTTCTCTTCTTCTAAATTTTGTTTCCATCATTTCTGAAAGTTTGGTGTCGAAATTTCAATTTTGAGTTCATTTTTGCATATTTTCCCATTGTCTGCCGGGTGACGCTAAAGCTTCTGACTCCATTTTCCCTTTGTGTTGGCTTCATTTCCTTTAAATTATATCACTGTGTTCCGTTCTTCGGGCTGGTTAATTTCAAAAAATGTTTCTGTGAAAGTTGAGTTCTGAAACCGAGCGAGATAGTTGTAGTTTCAAAATGTGCTCGTCACGTGTTGGTTATCCGTTTGCAAATTTTGTTTTTTGTGCTTATTAGCAGTGGTTTGGAAGTGTATAACTTTATATTCCAGTGATTGTGATTTCTAGCTATTTACTGCACTCTTCTGGGTCATTCTTCGTGTAACTTTTATGTACGCACGTGTGTTGTGTAATTCCCGCGTGGTCATGCATTTCAGCAATAATTTTTAGCTTGTGAAACCAGTCTTCCTCAGCACGTGTTTTGGCGCGTTTATTTGCGTGTGCATATCAGATTATATACATTTGATTTAAGAAAAAAAAAGAGAAGTTTTGTGTGCTAGTTTAAATTACAAGTTTGTATTCTGTTCCTTTTGAGAATCTTCGCGGTGGTCACAGTAGGTGTGACGTGTTTTTTAACTTCCAGTTCGAGGTTTCTCACTGAAGCTATCATTTTGTTTTCTTCCATGTGTTCATTCTGATTAAAAATCTTGGTATTGTGTCCAAGTGGCTTGTGTAGCCGTGTGTTAGTTTAATTTTCTGATATTTCGCCGCGGGCGCTTAATTGTGTTCTTTCTGCAACTGTTTTATTTGGCTATGTTCTGATCTTGCTACTTCCATTCATGTGATGCTATAAGTGTTTAGTTTGGTGTAATCTGTTTGCTTGGTCCTACGGTTTGTTTATTGGTTGCGTTATCTTTTGTGTTGCAATCATGCCTAAGCGGCGTACTGCACAGAAATCTGATATAGTAATTGCTCCTGTTAGCGAGCACAGTGACGTAGACTTTCTGTCCAGTGTTGGTACGACTGTTGCTCAGTTATCAGCTGTCTGCCGCCCGGTCATTGACCCCTCTCACGTGAAGGATCCCAGCGAGTTGTCAGCGTATAAGTTACTTTAGAATTTTGAAATGTTCGCTACTACTGCTAATGGCCGCTCTGAGAAAATCATAATGATGATAATTTTGCTTTACCGTTGCCAAGTTTGGTTTAATTCCGCAATGCATATTTTTAAGGGAAAATCTTTCGCAGTTACTCATGTAAGTAAAAGTTTCAGGAGCTACCAACCTTGCCAGTATCTACACCTAATTAGGTTTGATGTGCTTCTGATATGGACCAGTACGATGTGGATGTTGATGAACCAGCTGTACGTGTGTTACCAGATTTTGGACAATTTGCACGGGAATTTTGTGGTAAACGAGTAAGAGAAAAGAAAAAAAATCACCCGTAAGTATGTAATCATTGTGAGTGCTAAAGTTTGGATGAATGAAACAGTTTTACGACTCACACAGGTATGCTAAATTTATTGTTTCAGTGACTGATGCTTAATTAAGCTTTGTTTTTCAGGAATATGTGATATGAATGTCTCTGCTAAATTAAAAGTGTGTTATTCTTGTGGGTGTAATTTAAATTTTGAATTGCGTTTTGGTAACTGCAAATCATTTGTTTTGTTGTTGTGTTATGCTGCAGGAATGTGTTTCAGGTGTACTATATGCTTAATTGAGGTTTCATTTTCAGGAATGTTATGTGACAATATTGTTTTGAGTAATGATGTGATGTTGTTTTGTTGCATTCGATTTGATTTGATATGGTTTGATTTGATTTTGACTCGATTTGATTTTGGGTTCCATAATGATGCTGTGATCTTTATTTGCAGAAATTTGTTGCATGAATAGTGTTTGTATGTATGTGTGTATTTGAGGTTATGTGATATAGGCGAGATTTGCCTCGGTGGGAGTGCCAAAGAGTAACCCCGATGGCGTAGTGTGCGGTTATGTGAGAAATAAGAGTTGAGATTTGCCTCGGTGGAAGTGCCAAAGAGTAACCCCGACGGTGTTGATGTGAGATGAGGAGAGATGAGATGAGACGAGATGTCAGCTTCGGTGGAAGTGCCACAGTGTAACCCCGACAGTTGTCTGATTTCAGAGATTTTGCTTATTGGTGTTGCTGTAACGTGCCCAGTATAGCGTGTGTGATGAATTCACACGAGAGATTATATAGTTGGAAGTGAATGTAATGAAAATAATTTTTTTTCTCTGTTTATGCAACAAGTTTATTACCATCTTAGATAGCAAATGTTAATACCACCTGTTTTCCAGCTTAAATTTTCATTTTGAGGATGTAGATGCAACATTATAATGTCATGTTATTTGTGTAATTCCTGAATTGTTAATGTGATTTCTTGAAGGTTATGCCTATGTCAAATGTTTTGAATTTACAGCATGTTAAATGAGACATGTACGTGCAGATGTTTTGTTTTGGAGAGAAAATTGAAAGATGATGATGCTTGAAGTAATGATCGAGATTGCACTATTACTGCTGATGATGTTGATGATTATGATTGCGTTGATGCTAATACTGCGATGAGAAAGATAATGATGTGGACAAGAAGTTGTATTGGTGACAAGAGTAGGACACTAGTAGTTGAAAGCATGTCACGTGGCGTAGTTTAGAAATGTATTGTGGATGTAGCTTGTAGTGATGCATACACTAGTTTGAGTAGATAGTTAAGTCAGTGTTGTGTGTAATTTGGGGCCAAATTGAAAGATGATGATGCTTGAAGTAATGATCGAGATTGCACTATTACTGCTGATGATGTTGATGATTATGATTGCGTTGATGCTAATACTGCGATGAGAAAGATAATGATGTGGACAAGAAGTTGTATTGGTGACAAGAGTAGGACACTAGTAGTTGAAAGCATGTCACGTGGCGTAGTTTAGAAATGTATTGTGGATGTAGCTTGTAGTGATGCATACACTAGTTTGAGTAGATAGTTAAGTCAGTGTTGTGTGTAATTTGGGGCCATGGTCAGTGTGAATGAGTTCATTTCATTGTCATGTGTGATTGTCTTGTAAGTGCACTTACTTTCTTTTGTTAGTGATACCAGCTGGTTATTAAGATGTAATATTGGGATCCCAAGATAAGGTTATGTTTCATTTCATGTTTATGTACTTTGAGTCTGTTTTACTGTTATTTGGATTATGAAGCATTGTAAGTTACACTTTGGATGGCAACTCTGTAAAATTTCTTTCTTATGCCAATTTGTTCTAATTTTTTTTCCTCTTTCTTTGCCCCATGTCAAAAGAATTTTTAGTGTACATTTTTCAAACTTTAAAATCTTTAATTGTAAATGACATACCCTTCTTTTGTGTGTGATTCTTTGTGGGAGCATGCTGTTTATTGTGTGGTGGTTTTGTTTTAGTCTTTCGCTGTGGCAGAGAGCGAGAAGGTGCATCAGCATCCCCAGGGCACACCAGAAGTCAAGTAACACCACAGGGAAGCTGTCGGGCAGCCACTACACTGCCGTGGCATAAGGAGCCACCATGTCGGGGGGCAGTCCAAGCCAGCGACTGCCCACCCTGTTGTCATCACCAGAGACCTGCGGTGCTAATTCTACACCAGGACAAATCGTCGTTGTGGGCACTGTCTAAACCCACCCACAAACAGTTACGGCAGTTCATCACCCTCTTGCGCAGTGTAGTGTGCCTGTGAACTAAGGCAGCGTGGTGTGTGCGTGTGCGGGATGCTACAGCTAAGTGCATTAACAATACTAAGTCGACAGCACTTACATCGCTCGTCTCTCTCCACATCACCCAGCACCATTGTTTCGTCGGCTGGGTGCTAACCACACATATTTATTACTGTTTTATTTTACATCACACATTTGTATGTCATTTTTTTGGTATGTCTTTCTTTTGTTTTTTTTCCTGTATTTTGTATTTATGTTCTTTCTGTCGACGAGGACGTCGACTTCGGTGGCCAGGGGGAGATGTGGCATGTGCACAGATTATATATTGGTAATGCGCCCTCTGGTTACCCAAGTTGAAGGTTGGCAGTTTATCTGAGGAGGGGTGTTTAAGGGGAAACAGTCTCATTGGTGGGGATAGCGTTAGTGACGCCAAGCTTAACGGGTTTTCTCAGTCAGTCTGTTACTAGTCTTTGAGTCAGGTGAACGGATAGCTGCTCTACGATATGGCGTTCTCGCCCCGGCAGACACATGGGGTAAGTCTTTGTTAAATAAATCTATTTGTCACCCTTCCTTGATACTTTTATTATGGTAGAATAGAATCCTTGCCTCTCCCTTCAGCCAGGAATTATATTAGTGTAAATTATGTTGTGAATTTAACTTTAGCTGCGTCCCTTTGTCGGTGCCTCTTAAGTTAAAGTTTCCTTTGTTTGAATAACGATCCCTCTCGCAGCGAGTTGCCCACCACTGAAGTTAAATAATTAATTACAAAATGTGAGGCACGCGACAATAGAACTTTCCATTTCCAAAATATTTGCGGTGCAAGTTTTAAGTGATTCACCCTGAATAGTAGATGGTCCACACAAACCGTTCTTATTTGAAGTTAGTTTATACTGGATCGCGCGGATGCCAAAAGGTTTGCCTAAGCAGAACTGTGAAAGGGACTACATACCAATCGAGAGGAGACCGCTAAATGAAAGACGAATGCTTGAAAATGAACACTTAAATGCTATTACTGGTCCCAGAACTCATTTGGTAGAGAAACTGTCTGCTATATGAAGTGTTCAGGGATCGATTCCCAGCTGGGCTCAGAAAGTTGTCTTTAAACAAAAACATTTCACGGTAGTCCAAAGTCTGGTTTTTGAATGTGAGAGTACCTATGTGTATGTGTGTGTTTGGAGCGTTATCGGTTATTTCATAAGCAATTTGCTCATTAAACAAGAAATCAGGACTGCCGCTTGACTCATACCTGAGCACGCGTGTTAAACCATTTAGTTCCACGACAGTTAATCTACAATCAGTACAGCAGCAATTGGTGGCGTGAAGTTAACAAGATTGAAAAAAACTATAGTTTTTTTATAATTATGTACCCTTAAAGGTGCATTAGATTTAAATTATTTTCTATTAGTGCATTATTCGTAATAGGTATTCGTAAAAACACGCCCGCCTTGGCGGACGAATTTATGTAAGGGCCTCCCAGGCCCACATCTTACCTGGAATGATCCATCATTTCTTAATATTATTTGTGTACGCCTCCTAAAAAGAAAAAAACGTGCACAGAAGACAGATGCCGCATCTGAAAAAGTTCAGAACACAGCCTTCGAGCCTCAGCTGCATTTTGGTGCGTCTCCACACAGATCATTAACCATATCCGTGTGTTCGTTATTGGTGTACGTGACCTTTTTGTTTTTAATGACCTGGCTCGAACTGCATGTCGGTGACCTCACGACGCTTACCAGTACGAAACTACTACGTTAACGCATGCAGACAGCAGCACTACCTCAATGATACTTCGCTTTGCACCTATATTACCCCTTTGAACAGCAGTGATGCGGCAACTTTTTTGCACCTATGTATGCGGGTAATATAAAACTGCAAAGGACGGCTTGTTTGGGCCACCTGGTATATAATATGGCAATGACCGAAATAGCGCTTCTTTTATAAATAGGTTGTCGGGTAATTTCTCTGGTTATATATCTAATGACTCCAGCTAGAACGTCGACCGACCTGACATGCGGCATCAGCTGTCTTTGTTTTCAGGGGGTCTCAAAACACGCATTTCCGGTGAAATCACGATATCTAATTTTTGGGTGGAATACAATACCTTCTCTACCTAGTGGGTACGTGTTGTAATCGAGTTAATAACCGGCGTATGCTAAATAATGTTCTATGATTGTGTCCGGTGTAACATATGAAATTATTCAACCGATATTTCAAAATCTTGAAAATAACATACAGTTCGCAACCATGGAGCAAAATAATATTCTCAGTTGTTATTTGAAATATATCGGTTCACCGATTTCTATGTTAGAAATTTTCGTTCTTTATATAATTATTTAGCAAGATGTATTCGTATTCAAGTACAAAAGATTCTATATTCCTTTGTAATCTTCAGTAATTTGTGAAATGAAATTATATGGTGTTTTATAGCCCCATGTCCTTTAGAAACACGGCCTTTTTAATGGCGCAAGAATTAATAAAATGGCTGATTCCCATCCACCCACCCTCTCCCCCTTAACTCACACACACAATGTTTGTCTGTTTATTGTATTAATATACACTATGTCAGAGGTGGCGAAAAAGTGCTTCGCGAGTTATTTCGACTCGCAGGCGCCGTTCCCTCTCTGCAACCGTCCCTTTGTTTTACACGTGCTGTGAGTGATGCAGTGCGTGTTGCATATTTGGTGACTCGCGGAAGGAAGTCGTTTTCGCCATCCTTGCACTATGTGATCAAACGTATTCGGACACCCCCACAAACATACGTTTTTCATCTTAGGTGCATTGTGCTGCCGCCTACTGCCTGGTACTCATTATCCGCGATCTCAGTAGTCATTAGACATCGTGAAACAGTAGAATTAGACAGCTCCGTGGAACTCACGGACTTCGAACGTGGTCAGGTGATTGGATGTCACTTGTGTCAGAAGTCTGTACGCGAAATTTTCACACTCCTAAACATCCCTAGGTTCACTGTTTCTGATGTGAAAGTGAAGTGGAAACTGAAGGGACATGTACAGCACAAAAGCGTACAGGCCGACCTCGTCTGTTGACTGACAGAGACCGCCGACATTTGAAGAGGGTCGTAAAGAGTAATAGGCAGACATCTATCCAGACCATCACACAGGGATTCCAAACTGCATCAGGATCCACTCCAAGCACTATGGCAGTTAGGCATGAGGTGAGAAACCTTGGATTCCATGGTCGAGCGGCTTGCTCATGAGCCACACATCACGCAGGAAAGTGCCAAACGACGCCTCGCTTGGTGTAAGGAGCATCAACATTACACGATTGAACAGTGGCAAAACGTTGTGTGGAGTGACGAATCACGGTACACAATGTGGGGATCCGATGTCAGGGTGTGGGTATGGCGAATTCCCGGTGAACGTCATCTGCCAGAGTATGTAGTGCCAAAAGTGAAATTCGGAGGTGGTGGTGTTATGGTGTGGTCGTGGTTTTCCTGGAAGGAGCTTGCACCTCTTGTTGTTTTGCGTGGCACGATCACAGCGCAGACCTACATTGATATTTTAAGCACCTTCTTGCTTCGCACTGTTGAAGAGGAATTCGGGAATGGCGATTGCATCTTTCAACACGATCGAGCACCGGTTCATACTGCACGGGCTGTGGTGGAGTGGTTATACGACAATAACATCCCTGTAAGGACTGGCCTGCACAGAGTCCTGACTTGAATCCTATAAAACACCTTTGGGATGTTTTGGAACGGCGACTTTGTGCGAGGCCTCACCGACCTACATCGGTACCTCTCCTCAGTTGCGCACTCCGTGAAGAATAGGCTGCCATTCCCCAAGAAACCTTCCAGCACCTGATGGAAAGTATGCCTGTGACAGTGAACGGCTAAGGGTGGGCCAACACCATATTGACTTCCAGCATTACCGATGGAGGTCGCCACGATCTTGTACGTCATTTTCAGCCAGGTGTCCGGATACTTTTGATCACGTAGTGTATGTAGCTAGAAGCATGAAGTATCTTTAAAACTAACAATGAAACAATTTAGCCAACACGTGTAAATTAAAATTCACTAGTAATAAAAATGCTGCCAAAACATAATAGTGTCATATTTTAACTTGACAATAAATGATATCCTCATATCATGTTATGCCTGTAGCTTTAACCAACAAAATCACATGTCAGGTTGTGCCCCAGTCATTTACTACCAAACTATAAATGTTGCATATGTCAACCTCTGTCAGGTGGAAGAATGAAAGATTTCATGTCCGTAAAAAACAAAAAAATGGTCAAAATGCGCATATTAGATTATGGCTTCTCACTACAGAGATACTCTGCTCTCCCTTCAGCCTTTAGCGAATAGCTTCTATCCTGAGGTGCCCCTCTGTAGGATTCGGGTCGCTAGAACACACCTTCGGGTCTGCTTGTTAGGCTGTTGATTGTTTTTCGAAAGTAGTAAATTCTTTTTACTTTCTCTACTACGTACATAGTAGATAGAGTAGATATTGCACTCCACCCAAAATTTCGATAACGAAATTTCTCCGGAAATACATGTTTCGAGGCCCCTGGTATCCAAACAAAGTTTTAGAAAAAGATCCGTGCGCGCGCGTGGGTGTGTATGTGAACAGCATAGGAAAGTCGGATAAACACAAACTTGGTACCTTCCAAAGATACGACACGACGATTTTCAAAAGTATGCCCCACTCCAAGCTACCCTTCACATGGAACGTTTTTCGAAATATTTTATTTTTTAAAAACGGCTGTAATAATGTTGATTAAAATATTATGTATTAAAGATATTTACATAACAAATAAAAATATATATCTTGAATTTTCTGGTAATAGTCTTCATTCGGAATGAATTTGGTATAATCTTGCATAACTGGTAAACTTTAAGGGTAGATGAAGACGTACTACACAAAAACTGTTGATCTCTTTAAAACGCACAATTTATTTCCAATAACTTTTTTGTAGTATAAGCATAAGCGGGCTCAAATTGTTCAATAGTCTATCATTCTTAAAGTTCTGTTGGTTTTCAATCGTTTCTCGCGATGTAAATAATATGGAATTTTAAGGCCAGCATATAGATCCAGTTCTTAAACATTTGACTATCGCTGTTCCGTTTGTATCTATAAAGAAATGTGTAATGTAGCTATTTCCGGAAAGTTTATGTCGATTAAAATTAAGTATATAGGAAAATAAGCTTTCGCAAGAATAATTTGTGTACCCACAAATAGGCTACAGAGAGTATAGAAAGTCGTGTGAATGTAACACATTAGAAATGCAACACACTTTAAAATTGTTCTTAGAAGTAATATCACTTACGTACGTAACCTTTAATTTCAAGAATTTTAGTCAGGTATTGCATTATTAATAATAATGATAACAATAATGATATGGTAATATTAACATTTTCCAGTAAATCGAGGGTAATCTTTGCAGCGTACGGATCGGCAAGCCCGACTCTGTAACTAAGACGTGATAATGATGCAACAGGTAGAGACATAATGCCTAAAGCCAGAGCAATCATCTGCGAGAGTAGGGACCCAGAGAGATGACTAATTACTATGGTGCAGTAGATTATGTGCGAGCGCTAATGGGGGCATCCTCGGTTGGAAATGGCCACTGATTATACAGAACACTAATTCCCCCACATTCCTCTATGATAGTGATCATTCACTTACACTAAAAGTGCCCAGAAATAATCATCAGGTATTTTATTTCCTTTTCTGTTCTCTAGATGACTGGGAAAACGCCGCAATGGATTTTGTAACCGTAGAACTGCACGGGCGTGATCTGTTAGCTTAGATTAAATGTATAATAAATAGTTGTGCCTATGCTTAAGGTTTTGCATCATATTCCAGTAAATATTTCATATTAAACTGAGACAGAATGTGCCCGAATTAATTTTATAATGTATTGATTTATTTAGTGTTTAATTTGATATATAAAGGATATGTGTGTTTAATGTGAGCACCATATAAATAGCCATTTTTGTATAATGTAATATTTGTCTTATATATAATGCTCCTGTGTCACTGGTTTAGAATGTCTTAAACTCTGGCGTTTGTAGAAAATATGTTATTCGCATGTGCAGAGGAAACCGGAATCTTTTGAGTTAGTCTAGGGTAAGGTTTTATGACTTTATTTGTCTCCGATCCGGAAGTATGGAGTAAGGAAAATATAACACAGAACGGAAAATTACCGAGAGAAGCCCGGGAAAAGGTCACGTGATATATAAAAACTAGCCAATAAGAATATATATAAATTAAATGATATTTAGCCACGCTGAGAGAACCGCGAAAATTCCTCCAATGAGAAATCAGATCCTAAAATGTTAAGCCCGAAGCATGCTGGCAGGCTGAGGACAGCCCGAAGAAGTGTTATAAAGTGTACCTACCCTTGCTAGGGTTTAACCACTGGTAGATAGGAAAGGGTTTTGCAGGATGGCGGTTGAGACTGAGGTTGTGGGGATGATAGGAGGTAGCATTGAGCTCCTCGACGACTGCAGGTCAGGGTGCAACGGCCCTAGTGCACCGCTGGTGGATGGTGTTATCGAAATTGTTTTGGATGAGTTTTGAATTTACCAAGCAACTCATGGTATGACTATAAGGAGTCCAGCTTTTGCTGCTGGTTGGAGTAACTCCTTTGTTACCGGGGGTGCCCGCATACAATGGGGGGAACCGGGTGATGCCTCAAGCGGCGTTCTCTGCGGTTATAGTCCCCTAGTGACCGAACGAGGGCACTCCGATGGAATGGCAACTGGTCGTATAGTTTTCTAGCCCGGCGCCTAATTTCATCCTCCAGGTATGGAAGCGATGAGGCTTCGTGGAGTAGTCTCACGGGGAAAGCGCGGCATACAGAATAGATGGCTCGAACGCTCCTATTCTGTACCCGCTGCAGTCGGAGCAGACTGGAATCTGCGGCCATGCCTCAGATCTCGCAGGCATAGAGCAGGACGGGGATTATAAGTGTTCTAAAGAGGTGCAACTTAAGCGGTATCGGCATCACGGATCCCAGCATGAGGCACAGGGAGGCCGTAGCCGCCATGCCCCGACGCGAGAGATCCACTATGTGACCCCGGAAAGTTAGACGTCTATCTAACTGAACACCCAAATAGGAGATGTAATTCGTCCACTCAATCCTACGTCGGAGGTAGGTAAATGAGGGGAAGTTGGAGGGAAATTTTAAGCGGGTGATTGTGGTCTTTAAACAGTCGAGATTTACCCCAAAATCGAGGAGTTGACTTGTAGATACAGACGAGGAATTCACGCTACTCCGTATGACAAAGTTGGCGCACAAATGGTGTTCTTTTGTGCGGACGTGTAAATGTGACCAATCATATATTAATTAACAATGTATCAGTGATTCCCGAGTTGTATATAGTGATAAGTGAACAGGAACATTATTCAGTGTTTTTAAAGTGAGAAGTGACAATAAATAGCAGTTACCTAAACATTATGATGAGTAGTGAATTCACCTCTGAGCTCCTACCGAGATCGACGAGCTTATTAGGAATCCTGATAGGCAAAGTCCATGCAGACATCTCCGCTGAGATCAACTAGCCAGTGCAACAACGAGAATTACCGTACAATTAAATCAACTAGCTAGGGCAACAAGATGAAGCCTTATCGGGCGGAGAACATAAAGCAGGTACAGCGAACTTTACCATTACTTCTCCTGTATCTGCCACTACACCGCGTTCGACTCCAACTCCCGCGGGCATCGAACCCTAGACTGCAACCAATGGCGCAGTCTTCGAAGCATAGAGGCGCGAGGACTGACGCAAAACTTGTTTTTCAATTTGTGTGTGTTTGTTTTGTGTGCGTATCGGATAGGATAGAACAAGCAAACACCTAGCACCTCACCCCCCAATGGATTGTGTGTACACCGCCGGGAAAAACGAATGCGGTAAGGCCACCGCAGGAGACGTATGGGCTGTCTAGTTGGCCGGTGCAAGTCGGCAGGGTTCTCTAACAATTCCAGGCTTGACCACCCAGCCACTGACGGGTCGCTCGAAACGTCCCTCTAGCGGTACCAGGGAAACACCCACGACCCAGCAGTGGCGGCTCTACAAGTCTACAGGCCTCCCTCTAGCAGGGCGGAGAAGAACTTCCAAATCACAAGCATCTGTGCCATCTGCCCGACACCGACCGAACTACAGCCCCGGAGTCAACCTGAAATATGAAAGGAAAATGAAATGAGAAGAAATGGATATAAAGGAAATCCGTGGTAGAATGCACCACTTCAGCGTTCGCCTTTGTCAACCAGGTAAAACCACGAAAAATCCATACTCAGAGAGGGCGGCCACCGCGAATCGGGCCTCACAGTTACCGCAAAGCTATCCCGCTAGGTTAACAGATAAGTAAAAATCAATGTTTCAACCACAAAAACCATTCAAAAATCTTATGACTTTCTCCACCCACTATGGTTTTCTTTTGTATAACTTCCACGCACTACTCTTACGAAAGCGTATTTTACTACCTACTTCGTGTTAATCCAGATAAACGTTTGCATATACAGTTTCGTTAAACATGTCCTTGTAGGTACAAGAGGGACACAGGAAGCCGAATCGATAGTCAGATGTTTAAAAGTGGGTTGCTCCCTATATGTTATCCCTGAATGTCCATGCTGATTCCATGACAATGCAAGAAACAACTGAATAGCGACAGCACTTTACAACAATGACAAAAGTATTAAAATGCAAACCAATAGTAATGGATATCTCGGGGATGGCCGTTGTCACAAAAAACGTATTTGAAAAAATTGTGTATTTGAGATTTGAGTTCTAATTTTCGGTATAGTATGTTTTGTTTATCTCCAAACGTTTATTGGTTAAATAAAATTGTACAGATGGTAATTAATTTTCTTTCACACAACCGGGATAGCTGGGATTTGAACCACAGATCTTACGGGTTCCCTCTGGTTACACTAGCCAACTCAGCTACCATGGCAACATGTCTGTACAACATTGAATCCTCCAACTGACTCGGAAGATCTATAGTTCAAACTCCGGCTGTGGCATTGCATTTTTCAGTCTACCTTTCCAAAAGTATACGAAATTCGTTCCGGATGAAGGGGCTATCAGAAACTATTCCCAGAAAATTCAATATCTGCATTTTACCTGTTGTGTAATATGATATAGGAACGATGGTCTTTACAGTTTGAAGCAGAGTTGTAGTTGCCAACTTTTCCCGTTATCTCCAATATCTACTGTTGACTCTGCTGCCGGCTGCTCCAATGGTAGAGCTATGAGTATTTACCCTCAGGGTATGCGTGAATGTATTATAAAGGACAACGCGAGTTTAAATTGACTGAGAAATTTATTGTGAGCTTATATGTGAGTTATTGATTTGAGTTGCGGACGGTTTGAAATGAAGAAATATATTTACTCTGAGTTGTAGCACTCGAAATTGTAACAATGAATTATTATACCAGCTAACTTCTGCAGTACGTAAGTTACGGTTGGAAATAAATGTTTCCGCAATAAAACAAAACAGAAGCGCAACTTTCCGTGGGTCGCTAAAATGTTGACCGGCAAGATCCCTCACGCTAGCCGCTAACGCACAAGCGCGTCACTGGGCACTTAAAATATCACACGAGCAAATAAGTGCCGGCGGCATTACCGGAGTAGAGTATCTCCGATTTAGATGCCCGCCTTCTTATTAAGCCACGCCTACATTATAATTATTCGCTCCAACATTCTGCCTTATATGTTGCGAAATCTCAAAACACTCAATATCCGAATGTGACACTGTTACTAGGGGCTTAGCTAAAATTTTCAGAATTTCCTTCACCTCTCTAATTTCCAGAATTGGCCTGCGTGTGTGTTGAAGCGTACCTAGCTGCCTTCCGGGAACTTTTAACGTCAATGCGTTCTGTACTCTGCTGTCACTAATGACTGGCTAACATGAATCCTAATTACCCTCTTTTTGTGGTAAATCTTTTCAACTCACATTATACATTATATGTACATTGATTTAATATGCGGGAATTATTTATTGCAACTATTTGTCTATCTTACCGTTATTTCTTTATTTAATTATTGATATCTGTTCGTCAATAATTACGGCATCAAATATTTAAATACATATTATATCGTATTTTAATAAAAATCCGTAGAGCCATTTCTGAGAAAATAGAAAATTTTCAGAATATGCTTCATGTAAAGCATAGTTTGGGATGGGGATGTTTTCTGGAAATCCTTCGAGTAGTAGCATTTTTGGAAGACGCTGAACTTGAATACCAAGTTTGGTATTTGTCGAACAGTTCATTTTTGAGTTATGCTGTTCACACACACACACATACACACACACATACAGACACAAAGAAGCAAACACATGCACATTTTTCTAAAAATGCTGGGTGACCCGATAGACCTGCAGTTGTTAAACTATCCATGCAGACGTCAAGGGCTCCATTTGTAGCTCAACCTTCTCTGCAGGGTGGGCCCACAATTGAAAAGAGCCGAAAGATAATTATGTACAGTCTGTAGTTGGAAATCTGCAACAACCTCAGACTTGAGAACGTCTCTTGAGATGCACTGAGTTTGTAGCGTCATTCATTACTGCCATCTTCCTTGTCTTCTTAATTACAGCACTTTCTTTTTTGGAAATTCGCTATGGTTATTGAGACATTCGCCTGGAGTCTGCACGCCTGATTTGCAAAGGAAGTCTTCTCCTTCATTACCACGTATGCCCATATGGATAGAGATCCATTGCAAAGGTTTAATAATCCCTTCTTCAACAAGGAACGCAGCGAATGGTACAGTGTTCGTCGCATGTTGTATTCTTTGCTTTTTAAATGGAAATCACTTCTCTATCAAAGTTACTCTATGGGAAACCAATAGAATTTATTGCAAAAACCAGCACTATCAGAATGACAAGTGCTATCAAAAAGCCATTCATACTCTGCATACAAATTCTGCACTTGAAAAATTCTCACCTATAGTGGTGTCAGCAAAAACAAGTAGTTGCAGTCCTCTGTTATTGGACCGAGCGAGGTGGCGTTGAGGTAACGCCTGCTACTTGCATTCGGGAACACCCGGGTTTGATCCCCGGCGAGCGCCTTCTCTGACCATAGGTTTTTCGTTATTTCTCCGTGTTGGCAGGCGAATGCTGAGGTGGTTTATTTTCTACCACGATTTCCTTTCCATCATTTCCCTTTCATTCCGTTCCCTTCTCGTCTTTCAGGTATGCTGGGGCTTTTGGTTGATGGGTTGTTCATCGCCCTCTCCCGGCGGCTCCAGCAATAGGACGGGAATGCGAAATTGGAAATGTTAGGACTTCCGCGCGTCTTCCTTGACTTGTCTGCTTGCGACCTGTAGCCTGCTATGGTTCCTTTGCTTCATCATTTCCTCCTGGGGGTTGTAACCGCAATAGATATGTGCAGGTCGCAGCGCGCGAGGTGACCCCCTCCGTTTAATCACATATACTTACTTATGCTTATACTAGGTGTTAAAGTATTCCATATTTTGAGAGGTGTTAGTGTGGACCAAAACAAGAAAAAATGTCAAGTAAACATGCGTTCTAAGATGGGTACGCAAAGAGCTTTGGACACTTGTTCACCTTCGCTACCGTGAAACATCTCTTGAACTGCAAGCTCTTTGCTATTACATACGAGCTACAGCAGGCAGTAAACAAATGAGGACATATTACTCTGCTATTGTCCATGGACACAACATGCAGTTGGTATTGTTATTGTAAACCATATTCGCAGTTCTGGATAAGTGCAACCCATATTCTTATTAGTTCTGATGGAATCAGTTTGTGTTTTGATAAGCTTGTGAAATGCTTTTACATTTATATTGAAATCTTTAATGTATGCAACCCCCCATTAAGGATGTACAAACACTACAGGAAAGACTTTCAGAGAGTTCGTGATTTCCTACGACGTCAGACAGAAGCATGCCTTACTATGGATAGGCACAAAATTAAGCATCTCCTTTAGTGATGGCTCACAAGAGCAGGTCATATTGTGCGTATTAATAGCTATTGTCATGCCAACACATCATTGCGTCGAATTGGCGACAGTATTGATGAGGTAATTTAGTATTTCTTTCGGCTTTGTATTTGAAGTTCCGTCTGGGACGACAACTCGCCAACCCTGGCTGGCGAGCCTAGCCAGAGGTTGAGAGAGAGGGGGAATAATTTAGCGTTACTTTCTTTTGTGTGCGAGCGTCAGTCGAGTCTGTAAGTTTGTGTGAAAGCGTGTAGACGTAGGTCGTGTGTGAAGCTCCCCTCAATTCTTTATTTCCTTGAGTGTGATGTAGGGTTTATTTTATTAAATAAACCACAGGTAATGTGATGTGAAGTTTGTGTAATTTGTTATAAAAAACCCACGCCTGCGTTGGAATGTGAACATCAAGGTCCTGGTCCTCTCGTTGTTTGTAGCTACGCTCCCGTATGATCATTTTGGGGTGATTAAAGTTTCATACTTTCGCAGGGAACCTTTTGGCCCTCACCCCAGCATTTAACAGTACTAATCGCGAACAGATTACATTAGAAGCTATGTTGTTTCACAGTAACATAGTAATGTGTCCTCATTTGTTTATTCATTTGTTTACTGCCTGCTGTATGTCGTACGTAATAGCAAAGAGCTTGCACTAGAAGAGAGGTTTCACAGTAGCAAAGATGAACAATGTGCTCATAGCTCTTTGGGTATGCATTTTAAAGGTCATATTTACTGCACTTTTTTCCTTGTTTTGGTCCATACTACCACCTCTCAAAATTTGGCATACTTTTTTTAACACTCGGTATATCTGTTATTGGCTACAAGCTTAAGATCACCCTTTAGGGTATTTTATATATTTTCCACATTTCCCACTGCAATAGGTACTTTATTAAGCAACACCAATTCAATGTGATTACAAAATCTAACATTAATCTACTTATAGATTGACATACTTAAAATAGCGTAACTATCAGCACAAGTATCACTGGATTTATATAGTTCGTTTTCGTCTTTTGGTACCATGTAATTGTGTAGTTCGGCGTCTGCTACACTTCCACGTGCTCACAGTTTAATGTGCCATCGTGATAATGCCAGTGATTAGTCCGTTAGCAAGAAAGATCTAAGCGGTAAACATTTAAGAAGTGGAGGGAATAATACAAAGGTTTTGGGTGGGGAAGAGGCTGTAAGTATAGACATTATGTGGAGCTAAAAATGTTAAAAACACGTGCTTGTGTTTAGTTCTCATTTTGAATGGGCGGAAATTAGCAATAGAACGCGATAGGAAGCGCCAATGTTGGCAGACTTCTGGCGGATGAGCATAGTGTGTTTGTGACACCAGACTTAAACTAAGGCTCGATCTAGCATAGGAAGTGTAAATGTTGGCAGACTTCTGGCGGATGGACATAGTATGTTTGTGTCATCAAAATTAAACTAAAGCTGGATCCAGTATAGGAGGCAACAATGGTGATTGAAGTCTGACGAATACAGTGTATTTGTTGACATTAGATTAAACTAAGGTTGGATACAGTATAGGAAGCACAATGGTGACAAGACCTCTGGTGGTTGCAGTGTATTTGTTGACATCAGAATTAAGCTGAAGCTGGACCCAGTATAGGAAGCAGCATTGCTGGCGGACTTCTGGCGGATGCAGTGGGTTTGTTGACAAGAATTAAACTAAGCTTGGATCCATAATAGGAAGCACAATGGTGACAAAACTTCTGACTGATACAGTGTATTTGTTGACATCAGAATTAAACTGAAGCTGAATCCAGTATAAGAAGCAGCAATGGTGGCAGACTTCTAGCGAATGGACACAGTTATCTCTTGACATCAAAGTTAAACTAAGGCTGTATCCAATATAGGAAGTGCCAATTGTGACAGACTTCTATCGGATGGAGAATTTTGCTGACACGAAAATTAAACTGAAGCTGGATCCAGTATAGGAAGCACCAACGGTTGCACACTTCTGGCGATGGGCACATTGTGTTTGTTGATATCAAAATTAAACTGAAGCTGGATCCAGTATAGGAAGCACCTTCGGTTGCACACTTCTGTCAATGGGCACAGTGTGTTTGTTGACATCAAAATTAAACTGAAGCTGGATCCTGTATAGAAAGCACCAACGGTTGCGGACTTCTGGCGATGGGCGCAGTGTGTTTGTTGACATCAGGATTAAACTAAGGCTGATCCGGTATAGTGACCTATTTTGCATTTTATGATCCAGGAGAGTTAAGGCTTCATAAAAGTGCCACTTCTTCACATAAACTTAACTCCAAATTGAAGTATAGGTATGAAAAAAATAGTAAAATATAAAGTGAATAATGCGATATAAAATAAAGTTATCCTAATGGTAAAATTAGTATATGTGAAAGGAGATAACGGCATATAATTAGCATGATTAATTGTGGTTCCCGGGATCGCGAATTCAATGTCGTTGGAGGACGATGGATTTCCCCCCCCCCCCTGAGCCTATAAATTCTAGTACAGTAGCTACCATCGGAAGGGAAATAAAGCCGTTGGTCCCGAGAAATATATTTGCACGTAAAGGTACCTCAGGTGCCGGAGCAAAATTGTCGGTGTTTTAGCATATGGGCGGTGGGCTAGTCACCTGCCACTATGCGCGCGTATTGCGGGAATCAGTGACTTAGAATTACCTTATTATAGAAGGCACCATACTCTCTCTCTCTCTCTCTCTCTCTCTCTCTCTCTCTCTCTCACGGACCTTTTTCTAAAATGCCTGTTTGGATTCAAGGAGTCTCAAAACATGTTAAATCTCCTTGTCGAAATTTTGGGTGGAATACAATACTACTACTTACTATAAGAAAGTAGTAGAGAAAGTTATAAGTAATCGTCGTTTCTAAACATCCCCATGTGAACTACGACCTTCGGTGTTGCCTCATTCCTGCAAGAGATGACTGGATCCATTTTTGAGATGGAGGCACCCAGCGGGTGGAATCCCTTGCCTCCAATGGTGATGATGGGGATGGTGGTGAAATGAGAGGACCTACAGCTTTTACCGTAGACTCCGGACCACCTTGGGTCTTGGGTGTACTTCACTTGAGCAAGTCAGGTATAGGTGTGGACAGGTCCGACTTAAAATCGCCACCGCAGAGCCGTGAATCGAACCCCGGACCCCCAATACGAGAGCCGGAATCGAGGTGACTGCTCTACCCTGGCGCCCAGTAATAAATGGTTACACACTAAAATTGGATCCGGTTTGAGTTTTTGAGTTTTTTTCCCCCACACTGAGCTTGTGTGGCAAGAAGCGGTAACTGAAACGTTTTGAAAATGTAGTCGCAGCCAGCCATAGCAAAAGATGTGAAGTGTCTGCGATGTTGTAGGGGTATACGCTCGCACCGCCCCTGAGTGTTAGTCAAACTGCAGTACAACCAGCAATACCTTCAGAAATATTTTAAGGATGACAGTGTCCCAGAATGCACCGATACAAGAGAATAAAGTGCGCGGGGAATGTGACCTCATTACCCTAAGTCAAGAGACGGCGCCGTGGCACTTGAACTTGCCCCAAACACGCCGCCCAGCCAAATTATGAGCAGGAGAGGCGCCATTCTTTGAACATCAATGCTGTTTTATGGAGAACATTAACACTTTATCAAAAGCAGGGTCACTACAGCCTATGAAACATAAAAGCAGCGAGTTTGCAATGAAGTACAAAATCAGCCATTAAATAAAATAAAAGGTCTATTCAATGATAAACCCACAGTACAAATTGCAATATAAATGCATGAGCTTGCCCTAAATCAGACATGCATATAAAAAAGTAACATAAAACCAATCTCAGACATGTGAAAAGGTTTTTTACTTTCTCTACTACGTATAGTAAGTAGGGGAAGTATTGCATTCCATCGAAAAATTCGATACCGAGATTTCACCGGGAATGCATGTTTTGAGAGCCCCTGAATCCAAATAAAACAATTTTTGGAAACATCCGTGTGTGTGCCTGTCTGCTGTGTGTCTTGTCTATGAACAGCACAACTGAAAAACGAAAAGTCGGATAAACACCAAACTTGCTATTTGAGTTTAATACCTTCCAAGGAACGACACGAAGATTTTCAAAAATTCCCCATCCTAGATTACCCTTTACACGGAACATTTTTCGAAAATTTTATTTTTTTCAAAAATGGTTCTAACGATTTTGATTAAAATATCATATTTTAAGATATTTTATGACAAATGAAATGTATATCTCGAATTTTCTGGTAATGTCTCCAAAAGTATTCTTCATTGTGAACAACTTTTGCATAACGGTAAACCATAAGAGATAGACAAAATATTACTACACAAAAAATGTAAATCGCATTAAAATACACAATTTATGTCATATACATTTTTTTTGTTGAGTGAACCATTTTCAGATATTGCTTGTTATTCCCTTAAATTTTCCAATACTTATACTTTTTCTCAAATGGGAATTTGTTATTCATTTTTTTTGTCCTGGAGATACAAAGAGAATGGAATACTCCACATAGCAACCAGCTCTTAAAATATTTGACTATCGCTTAAAGCCTCCCAATTCTCCTTGCATCTACAAGAAAATTAGCAATAAGATTAACATCTCAATTAACATGAAGCATATGGAGAATAAGCGTTTGTAAAAATAGTTTGTATAAGAGTAGAGAAAGTCATGTGAGTGTAACACATCAGATTTTTTATTCAGGTAACATCAAAACGTGTATTTCCTGTGAAATCACGATATATCATTTTTGATGGGATGCAATACTTCCTCGTAAGACCGATCGAGTTGGCTCCACAGTAACGTGTGAGGTTCCCATTGGGAGATCCCGGGTTCGATTCCTGTCGACCACCCACACTGATCTTGGGATTTTCGTGGTTTTCGATAGTGGTAGTCGAATTTTGGTTTGGTTTTTCATGTACCAAGACCTCCTTTCCATTGTTTCTGTTTCATTCCGTCTCCTCAACTTTTAGGGTGCTTCTAGGTTTCGTGGCGTATGGCGGTGCCGGAAATATGTCGCGGATGCTTGCTCAAAGGAAAGAGCACTCCCTATGGACACTAGAGGGCTGCTTGGTCGACGGTAGGCAGCGCCAGCAGTGAGAGAGGTCTTTGGGCCTGGAACTGTTAGGACTTCCGCGTGCCTCTGTGGCCTGACTTTCTGCGGCACCAAGCCTTCTGTGATCCCTTCAGGAGGGGCCCCTGCAACCGGGGCAGAGCACCGCAAGTAGGCTGCAACGGAGCTTTTTGCTTCTACCGTGACCCTTGGAAGGAAGGGATAAGGGAAGAGACCCGAAGGGCGACCAAATCCGGATAACGACGAGCACAAGCACGGGCGGGTCCCTAACGTTTCCAGATCAAACGCATCTGCCTCCGCCGCCCGAGCCCACCCAACAGGCACCAAACCCCCGGCGGTGCACAATCGTCAGGAAGAAACCTCTACAGAGTGCACATCCACCACCCAGCCGCAACCGGCCGAACACCGTCGCCTGGTCCTTCAACCCTGAAACAGGTGACAAGAAGGATGATGGACACAGGAAATGAGGGGCAGGAAGGTCGTGGTAGAATATGAATCAGAATTGCCAACCCGAGGAAACCACGAAACCACATCGGGTAGATTAAGCGGTCGCCGGGGATCGAACCCGGGACCTCCGGAATGCGATTTAGCACACGTAACCTCGCTTAGTTTTTGTGGGCGGTGGTAGTCACAATAATAGGTCGCAGTGCGTGATGTGTGTAATCTAACCTGTACTTATACTAAAGGAAAATAAATTATTGCAACCTTTATTTGAATGTTAGTTTATGAATTATTCTGTGACGAAAAGTCAATATGTTAAAATGAAGACCTGACCAAGTCATTTATTATGGGGGAGAGCGTGCTGAGGTCCATATACGAAACATTTAGTTTTCACTGATCATCTATCATTACCAATTCACGAAGCGAACATCAGATCGCAGTATGATACAAGACCTTTACGAGTACGCGGAATAAGAATTGTACCCCATTCTTAGAAACAATTTTAGATTTCATCTCGAGTTTCTGGCTAAATTGGGAGCTACTGACAGGCGCTAATTAAATCACATGCTTTGCATTTAGAGTATTACCATGCACTAAACCATGTAAAGAAGGAAATTAGTGCTGACGTAACATACTCTTTAGCTTAGGACGTATGCTTGGTTTTCCCTGGTCGCTAGGCGAATACTGGGTTGATTTCTCGTCTTCCACGATTTCCTTTCCATCATTTCTTCTTCATTCCGTTTCCTTCTCATGTTTCAATTGTGCTTCTAGGTTTCGTGGCGTGCGACAGTGCCGGACAGTTGGAATGAATGCTTGCTCAAAAGAAAGAGCACTCCCCGTGGACATTAGAGGGCTGCTTGATCGTCAGGTCGTTCATCGCCATCTCTAGGCAGCAGTGGGACGGGTCTTCGAGTCTGGAACTGTTAGAGACTTTGACGTGTCTCTGTCTGCTGTAGTTCCTTCACGTCAACCATTTCTCCTGGGGCTGGTAGCCACAGTAGATGCATGTAGGTCACAGTGTGCGAGGTGTCCCCCGCCGTTTTATAACATATACTTAAACCTTGGACGTATGCTAAGATGGCGAAACATGAATTTTCATAAAGCAGTAGTTAAATTGATATAATTTTCGTAAACTAGATTAAGATTCTGCCCTCTTGAAGTTTCTTAAATAAAGCTTTTGTTTCCTCAAGTAGTGGCGGTGATATGGGGGGAAATTCATACAGTAAAACAAAAGCAAATCCCTAAATGCTGCTTTCGGTTAATGGTGGAAATATTACAGTATAACTGTCAATTTTGTTATTGATATTTCCAGGGATTACTTAAGAAGATCACATGTATCTCTATACCCCTGTCTTTTATTACTTTCACTAACACGTGCCTACTAGCTAGAGAAGGTATTGCACTGCAACCAACGATTCGATACCGAGAACTCATCGGAAATACATGTTTTGAGGCCCCCTGAAGAATAACTATATAAAATACTTTTAGAAAAAGGTCCGCATGTGTGACTGTGTTTGTGAAGAGCATAACTCAAAAATCTGATGTGTTACATTCACATGACTTTCTCTACTCTTGTACAAACTATTTTTACAAACGCTTATTCTCCATATGCTTCATGTTAATCGAGATATCGATATGTTAATCTTATTGCTAATTTTCTTGTAGATAGATGCAAGGGGAATTGGTAGGCTTTAAGCGATAGTCAAATATTTTAAGAGATGGTTCCTATGTGGAGTATTCCATTCTCTTTGCATTACCGGGACAAAAAATAAATGAATAACGAATTTCCATTTGAGAAAAAGTATAAGTATCGGAAAATTTAAGGGAATAACAAGCAATATCTCGAAAATGGTTCACTCAACAACAAAAGTGTATACGACATTAATTGTGTATTTTAACGCAATCTACATTTTTTGTGCAGTAAAAGTTTGTCTCTCTCTTATGGTTTACCAGTTATGCAAAAGTCGTTCACAACGAAGAATACTTTTGGAGACATTCCGAGAAAATTCAAGATATACATTTTATTTGTCATGAAAATATCTTAAACATATGATATTTTAATCAAAATCGTTAGAGCCATTTTTGAGAAAATTAACATTTTCGAAAAATGTTCCATGTAAAGGGTAATCTGGGGTGGGGGATATTCTTGAAATCTTCGTGTCGCATCTCTGGAAGATACTGAACCTAAATACCAAGTTTGGTGTTTATCCAACTGTTCGTTTCTGCGTTATGCTGTTCACAGACACACACATACAGAGACACACACACACACACACACAGACACACACGGACATTTTCCAAAAATTCTTTTTTTGGATTCAGGGGGTCTCAAAACATATATTTCCGGTGAAATTTTGGTATCGAATTTTTGGGTGGAATACAATACTTCCCCTACTTACTATACGTAGTAGAGAAAATAAAAACGAAATCTCTGACGTTTGAAAGTTGAAAGAGAACCTTTATTTATGTATGTCAATTGAACAATAACGTCGTTAACATTAAAATAAATAAGTTACAAATGCAAATCATAACGTTATAAGGATGTCTCATAATCTTTTATTTTGCTGTGTCTTTTGTACTTTTCCTCTCACCATATCAATCATCATTAAAATCTCAACCCTCTTACTTTCACTTAAAATAGTTATTTTGTGTTAATTTCTTCAAATAAGCTGCATCAGGAAATTTAACTATTCATTTGGTTACCGTAGTAACGTTTGTTGTATAAAACAGTTGATAGCTTGTGCAATCATACACAATAATAAATTCTTTGAGATAGTATACAACAAATATATGGAGTCTTTAAAAATGTTTGCGATAACGTTACAACATGCACAACAGTTATATTAAGAACGGTTTGTTTCTGTGAAAAAGTGCCTCTTAAACTAATATACTGTTTGGCATCTTCGCTCGTGTTTTGAAAAACATTTCCATTTAGCTTAGCAGAATATATGCGGGACTGTTCAAACGCACTGTATATCGTTAAACTTTATGTCAAGTGGATTTTTTGGTCGACGGCGACGTGACCGAGTGGTTAGACCGCTCAGCTCCTGCCGAGGCGGCCCGGATTCAATCCCAGGGGTCCGCATGCGAGATTTGTGGTGGACGAAGTGGCGTCTGGGCAGGTTTTCTCCGATTTCCCCATCCACTCATTCCACCACCTGCTCCATCATCACCTTTCCATTTCACCCTCATTTCATATCATCTAACTTCATCACTCTTACACCTAGCTACGAGCGACTCCCCGTTCCGAGTTCTTCATTCTCTGATTCAATGTCCGTCTGCTCCTCTGCAGTCTTTGACCCTAGGCACTAGAGAACAAGCGGTTAATTTCGAGTAACGGTTATAACTGTCACATTTACAGTGCGTTAACGGTTACATGTAATGGCTACTGGTAACGCTTAAGTTATTTGTTTTCATGGTTATCATCAGGATTAGGATTTTTTGGTGCAAATTTCAGATCAAAAAAGGAAGGGAAAAGGTGCTCAAATAAGGTGAAAAAAGGGACAAAAAGGTGCTGGTTTATTTAAGGGGATGCGCTACTGAAGTTGCTATTTTCCAAACTATCCGTTCAATTGGGCTGAAATTTTAACCACATGTCAGCCTTCTTTAAATATAATTGTTGATGCAGTAATTTGTATCACAAATTATTTAAAATGTAAAGAGTGATTATAGTATGAATATGCATTTTTGTGTGACATTAATTTAAGATGTTTGTTGATTGTAATTATTGTTGAGAAGTAAGTTTATACGGCCTTACTGAAACTGAAAATAATAGCGTGCAATAATGCAGCGAGGGGGTGAGCTGTTTATCATTATTAGAGACGAGGAAGTTACGTAATGTTGGCGCGTTTTTCTTTAGAATTTGCTGGAAAATTTTCCCTAGAGCATATGTATTCATAATTTTCATTGGATATAAAAATGGACGCTAATGTTGGCGCGTTTTATTAGCCAATAGCAGCTCAGTTATAATCTTTAGGCATATCGGGGTGTAGGAGTATAAAAAGGGCTAGGTTAGAGGTAAAGTCCTTCAGTCCGTGAGTTCATCGAAAATGTTTGTACGTTACACGTCGGCTCCAGTCCATTATACGTCGTAGAGAAGTCATCGTTAACACCTCACCTAGTTTATCGATTCGCAGGTTACGCGTAGCAGAGTTATGAAAAATCTCAAGTGTTGTAAAGTTCATTACACAAAAAGTTGAAATACGCGAATTAAGAATGATCAGTAATGAAGTTATTATAACAGTTTCAGTTTGGCGAGTGTCAAGATCAATGTGTAAATGTGATAGTGAATGTGTTCGACAATAAAAGTGTAAAACAAATTCCTTCATCAGTGTTATTTTTGGATAAATGACTCCTTTCCGTTTACACAACCTGTATAAAGAGAAGTGCTCGACCAAAAAGATCATAGCTAGCCGGAGGACAGTGAACCAAAATTAAATAAAATAACAGTAGCATTCTTTCAAACAAACACTAATACTGCCGCAAATTGCTAACACCAGATGGAGCTAACAAACCTAACAAAGAATCACGTCACAAAATGGCTTCACCACGTGGAGTAAACACAAATACACAAACAAAATTAATAATACCGTCGCAAATTGGCTACCACAATGTGGGGCTCAACAAATTAAAAATAACATTACAAGTATACCACCGCATTGTTTTGTGAATTTCAATCCAAAATCTTAATTAGTTTTCAAGTTATATATTACTTTTGTAATATTTTCAAAATATAAAGCTATGGGTATATGCAAAATGCAACATATCTTATGTTGCTTCTATGTCAAGGAACTAAAATTCTGTCATATAATTTTTTTTCTACCATTCTTAGTTTAAGAGAAAACAAGTTTTGCAGTCTTGTATTTGCATTTTTCCGTTTTTTTGTATACATTGTTATCTTCAAAAATGAATAGTGCAAAAACTATTCATTACACAGAAAAATTATATGACAGTGTTATTTATTTGGGTTTTTTAAATAAGCATAAAAATGTCAATATGAATGGATGAAAACTACATCGTGTGGAACATTTTGAATATGCAGAAATGCTGAAAATAAGAAACGCCTTAAAATGAAGTTTTAAAAATATAAACAGCTAGCAACCAAATGCACAAGGGTATTTAAAAGGTCTCGTAACGATCCTGAAGCGTTGCCTAGGTCAAAAATAAAAGTGAATTCTAAAACTACAAGCAATGGATAATTTTTTGGGAACATATTTTTTTTTTGTTTTTTTTATATTTTTTTATATTTTGGGTTAATTTCATTTCATCATTCCCTTAACTAATTCAACGATTTCTCTTTCCTCTATTCTAATTTATTGAACTACAAACAAACACATAAAATTATCACTCATCAAAAGAAGAAAAAAACACGAAGCTGCTGTTCTTCAAGACATTAAGCATCTCCACATTTTTAAAAGTAAGTGTGTTTCTATTAGGACATAGAATGTGTTTGTAGATGCTAAATCTTCTTTCAACATCGACAGAAACCAGTGGGGCAAACCTTGTATTCATCCGGAATGGCAACTCTACAGATGTGACGAATTCCTCAATGTCTTGATTCTTCTGAAGACTAGATTCAAGTTTGTCTTTGGCAAAGCCATCTAACTGCTCCCTCATGGAAGTAAAAATGTCCCATTGTTTTTCATTTTCCAGACCTTGTTCTTCCAATCGTTTAATAGCCTCAGGCAGGTACTTGTAACTATGGATACAATATAGTTCTATCTGCTATTTGCTGTCCACATTCTCTTATAAACCGCGGCAATTACCAGAATGTCCTCATTCATGCTGGAACTTCAGTCTAGGCGATTTCTAGTAATTTCGAGCAGAACCCAGTCTTAATAATTCTCGGAACTGCGCGGGTGAGGTTACCGCCGTCTCTGCGTGTCCAGCCTTCGCCTCCGCGCAAACAGATGGCGTCTCTCACAGTAGCAAACTCACATTCACGAACAGCAGGCTACTGTTTCTGGTGGGATAGAATCACTCATTGTCAATTGCATTATTGCGGGCTACTTTAAAGCGGTAAAGCGAGAGAAAGAGGTTTTCGTCGAACACACAATTATTTTCCATTGTTGTGGGCGTGCTTTCAATTCCCGCGCGGCGTTTACTGAAAGAGGTAGGCTTACTATTCGCACGTACCAGGAAGCTGAGGAGACGTTAATTGAAAGTTAAAGAATAAATTGGAATGAAACTTAAAAGAAAAAAGGGGGAAAGGGGATTATGGGCATGATTGGGGGAAAATGGGATAAAGGTGCCAAAAAGGGGTAAAGGTCCCAAAAAAAGGGAAAAGGGTGCGAGAAAAAATGTCTCTTTTCGCAACTAGAAACACAATTTCACACTGTGATATCTTTCCGCACAGCTTTAACTTACCCTAAGAAAAAAGATGCGTACCTAAATATCCTAACCCTGCTTATAACATTCGTAGTTACATTACATTTACGGTTACCAGTAACGATATCATTGAGTTTAGCGGCCCGCGCATATTTTACTACTAGACAACAATAAGTTTTTATTTATACCCATCTACCAGAGAGGTATAGGAACTCGTGTATATAATCACCTTCATATACTGCATGCAACTTTGTTGCCTGAGTGCTGACTGAGCTGTCATCTGTGGTCTGTGACCTATATACGAAGCGATAAAGCAACATGCCGTGATAAACAAATATGTACTTACAACTCCGTGCGAGTTTGCCTCAAGTTGTAAACGAATATTGAGGTAACTAGTCCACGATAAGCGATATAAATGCCGCGCACATGCAGTGAATGATGTCATGAGGCTCGGTAACTTCTCATTTCTTCAGTAACCGTTAATAACATAACAAGTTGTTTTCGTTCTTTGGTGACCGTTATTGGGTAACTAGTTACTTTGTGTTCGTTACTTTGGTAACCGTTATTCAGTAACTATCTAGCTACTTTGGAATCATTACATTGGTAACCGTTATTGTGTAATTGGTTACTTTGTGTTTGTTACTTTGGTAAGCGTTATTGGGTAGCTGGTTACTTTGTGTTCGTTACTTTGGTAACCGTTATTGGGTAACTAGTTACTTTGTGTTCGTTACTTTGGTAACCCTTATTGGGTAACTGGTTACTTTGATCGCTACTTTCTTAACCCTTATTGGGTAACTGGTCGCTTTGATCGTTACTTTGGTAACCCTTATTGGGTTACTGGTCGCTTTGCTCGTTACTTTGGTAACCCTTATTGGGTAACTGGTTACTTTGATCGCTACTTTGGTAACGTTATTGGGTAACTAGTTACATTGTATTCGTTACTTTGGTAACCGTTACATTAAGGAAACGTTGCGTTATTTTCTGTCCATCCCTAAAAGGCACAGATGTTGAGTCTTAGGGAGTGCAAGCCCTACTTTCGGGGAGGGTAAGCCGACTAAGTAAGTAGTTTTGTGGCATTAGCTATTTCCGAGACATGCTTTGCTAATGGCTTGAGTTATCAAATACTACCCGTTGCTTTTTCCTTTCTTTCCTTCCTTGGTGGTCGTGCAAAGAGTGGAATTCCCAAGCCCTTGTATTCTGACCGCATTTCGAAAAATTTGACTATCGCTTTTGCCTACAGTACACTTCTTATACCTACAACAAATGTGTAAATGTGTAATGGAAGTTTATCTGTATTATCGAGAAGTAGATAGAAGAATAGATATTTGCAAGAATAGTTTATAGAAGTGTGAGTAGAGAAAGTGCTGTAAATGCAACATCAGATTTCTTTTAAAATATGCTATTCTTCTTGTTTTTGCGTGGGCTGATGACGTGAGAGAATTAGCCAACAGTTGTTTCTGCTTGTTGCATGTAACTATGGCAAAATAAATGTTGCCAGATCCGTATAGCTTAATTTAAAATTATGTTTAGGCAAACACTTTTATACGACTAAGGTAAAGGCAGTGGGTAGAGAAAGTCATGTGAGTGTACCACATCAAATTATTTTCTTTAAGAATGCAATAAAGATACATAAAACAAAAAAACTTGCACTTTTCACTGGTCCTGAAACCCGTCGCTGCTGGTGGCTGTTCCCCAGTGATTGTTGAGATATTTATGGGTTCCATAGTAAAACGTAACATCTCTGCAACCACCTCTGCCTGCAGGAGCCAAGCAACCTGTTCTTCTGACAGGGCTTCATTCGCCTCATATATCTTTTCACGATGTTAGTGTAATATACTGCAGGTGATTTCCAGATCGCTGCCCCCTCCAATCAAAACCTGCTGTGAAGGCGGAGTAAGTCCAGGAGCAACTTCGTCAAAGATCCGGGTTCGAGAAACGGATTTTAACTAAAATAATTATGCGTCCATCCACGGACACAAGATGTTTTTCGACTATTTAGCTCATGGTCACGATAATCAACGGCTTCCTAATAATTTACGGCTTCCTGCTGATAATTCTCCGATCGATGTTGCCAACACAAATTAAGTTGCCGGTTTCAATGTTAAAATTCGCAATAGAACATGACTTTTTTGACCAAAATGTCGATACAGTAACAAATAAATGAACAGTATCATTCGAGAACAATCAACAAATTGTAGAATTCAGAGCCTACAACAGAATGTATATCAACATCTTCCACTTCCATCTTTAATAACAATACATCTATTGTTTGTCACAAGAAAAAAAATCCATCAACTCTTAATTTTAATAATTGTTTTTATTAATTTACATTTTTAACTTCCGCATTAAATTTTGTTCACTGAAGCTGAATTCTCATTATTTTAGCGAATAATACAAGAAGACAAGCTAAAAAGAAATACATTCACATAACTTTCTCTATTCCTGTATCGTGTATTAGTGGATGTACAGGTTATTCTTACGAAAGTTTATTTTTCTATCTACTTCTTTAATCGAGACAAACCTTGCAGAAATAGCTACATTCCACAATTCGTTAGCGTACACAGGGAACAGCGGTAGTCAAATGTTTAAGAACTGGACGCTATATGCTGGCCTTAAAATCCATAGTTTCCATGCAATCGTGAGAAACAACTAAACAATCGTTGGGATTTAAAAAGAATGACAAGTATTGAATAAATCGAAGCATTAATAACGGATATCTCAGAGATGGTGGATGCCAAATAAAAAGTTAGTTGAAATAAATTGTGCGTTATGAACAGATCTACCTTTCTGTATAGTACGCTTCCTCTATAGCTTAACGTTCACTAGTTATACAAGGTTATAAAAACATTCCTTCCGTATGAAGAGGACTTCTAAGGCTATTGCCAGAAAATTCAAGATATATCGTTTATTTCTCATGTAAATATCTTTAATATGTGGCATGTTAATTAAAATCCTTAGAGCTATTTCTTAGAAAATCAAGCATTTGGAAAAATGTTCCATGTAAAGGGTAAGGGAGGATTTTGTTGTAAATATTAGTGTGGTATCTTTGGAATATGTTGAACTTAAATACCAAGTTTAACATTTATCCGGTTTTAATTTGTGAGTTCTGCTGTTCACGCACACGCGGATCTTTTTTCTAAAAATGCGGTTTTTGGATTCAAGGTGTCTCAAAACATGTATTTCCAGAGAAAAAAATCGTTATCGAATTTTTGGGTGGAGTGCAATACCTTCTCCGTTTACTATGTATGTGATAGAAAAGGTAAATCCAATTATTTAGTTGTTTATTGCCATGCAGCTGTTAAAAATCTGATGTGTTGCACTCACATGGCATTCTCTACTCTTGTACAAACTTACAAACTATTCTTACAAACGCGTATTCTCCATCTACTTCATGTTAATGGAGATAAACATTTGCAGAAACTATCTTATTGCTAATTTTCTTGTAGGTGCAAAGGAAAATGGTAGGCTTTAAGCGACAGTCAAATCTTTTAAGAGCTGGTTGCTATGTGGAGCATTTCATTCTCTTTGCATGTCCAGGACATAAAAAAATCAATAATGAATTCCCATTTCAGAAAAAGTATAAGTATTGGAAAATTCAAACAAATAACAAGGAATATCTCGGAAATGTTCACTGACCCCCCCCCCAATGTGTGACATAAATTGTGTGTTTTAACGAGATCTGCATTTTTTGGTAGTAAAATTTTGTCCATCTCTTACGGTTTACCAGTTACGCAAAAGTAATTCAGAATGAAGAGGACTTTCGGGGAAATTCCCAGAAAATTCAAGATAAACATTTCATTTGCCATAAAAATATCTTAAAACATATTATACTTTAATTAAAAATCGTTAGAGTCATTTTTGAAGAAATCAAAATTTTCGATGTACCATGTAAAGAGTAGTCTGGGGTGGGGGGATTTTCTTGAAAATATTTGTCGCATCCCTGGAAGATAGTAAACTGAAATACCAAGTTTGGTATTTATCTGGCCTTTCGTTTTTGAGTTATGCTGTTCACAGTCATACACACACCGAACATATTTTCAGAAATGCTTTATTTGGATTCAGGGTACCTCAAAACAATTATTTCCTGTAAAATTTCGGTATCAAATTTTTGGTTGAAAGGCAATACTTCCCCTACCTACTCTACGTAGTAGAGAAAGTAAAAATAGGATTTCATTTTGTATAGTTTCAAAAAACATTTAACAGTAAAGGTATGCCACTTACGAGGAGCACTATTTATATTTTGAGCCTAATAATTAAAACAAACTAATTTCTGATTGAAAACTGTTTTATTGTTTTTCAAAATATTCTCCTTTATGATCAATACGCTTTTGCCTCCGTTTGAACCATTTGTCAAAGCATTTATTCCAGTCTTCTTGAGACACCTCCAGGTTTTTGAAGGCATCAACGGCTTCTTCTGCCAACGAAAATCGTTGTCCACGCAATTTATTCTTGATGTTCGGGAACAGAAAGAAGTCATTGGGCGCCAAATCAGGACTGTATGGCGGATGACCCGTCAATTCTATTTTTTGAGCCTTCAAATACTCTGTTGTTAGACGAGATGTGTGTGCGCTCGCATTTCTTGATGAAGAACGATCCTACGGTTCTTGTTGGTTTTCCTTACTTCACCGAAGACTTCTGGCAAACAAATGGTTGTGTATCATTCGCCATTGACCGTTTTACGTTCCTCTAAAGGTACTGTTGCCACATGGCCAGTTTTACTGGAAAAGCATTCGGCCATTTGCTTCGAGTGCGAATAACTTTTGTTGGATTTGCTTCATCTTGAAACACCTATACGACTGCTGTTTACACATAGATCCATGATTCGTCACCTGCTACTATCTTATATACTACGTCTTTTGAAGCACCGCCATTGAATTTCTTGAGCATTTTTGTACACCAATCGACACGAGCATCTTTTTGAGTTTGCTCAAATTATGTGGGATCCAACGAGAGCAAACCTTTTTCACGGCTAAATAATCATGTAATATTTTATATATGCTGGTGGAACTAATGCCTAGGGTTGCCTCAATCTCACACTATGTCGCATGACGATCTTTCATTATTAGGTTTTGCAGAGCATCAATGTTTTCTGGCACAACAACTGATTTTGGACGACCTTCACGAACTTCATCATTGAGCGAACGGCGGCCACGATTAAATTCATTATACCAGCGTTTTACAGTGGCAAAGGATGGAGCTCGTCGCCAAATGTGGAAGTTAGTTGATCGATGCACTCTTGTCTTGATAATCCTCGTCTAAAGTCGTAATAAATCATTTTCACGAGTTAATTCCATGTTTTTGTTGACACACAATTTACAAGTTAGTGTAAACAAAAAAAAGACATTATCGACAAAATGTTTGAGGTAGATTATGGTAAAAAATTTCAAACTTTCCGTTGGAAATGTCGGATGGCACCTGCAACATTCAGGGTTGCCAAGGCTAAAAGTATAAATAGTGTCCCTCGTGTAATAATCTGGTAAACTTTAGAGGGCCTTACATTGCAGAAATACATCTAAGGTTATTTAATAGATTCTGTAGGCAGTTAGCTTTTAGTTTTACCTTTAGCTTCTGCTGTTGTACTATTCGCTGACATAATCAAACCAAATCTAACGCGAGGTTGTGTTATTCAAAATCACTCGCGACTTGTCACTCGCAAGTTTTTCGGAATAACACAACCTCGCGTTAGATTGCTTATGATAATTGTTCTTCCACACTAATCATGTGCAGATACTACGTTGGAAAATCGTAATCGAATTTAACCGTCGGCATTCGGATCCTCAGTTTTCCGTGCCAGCGCTCCGGTCACTTGAGCTTACCATGGCGAGATGCCGAGCGTCCCACTCTAACCTTGGGTTTTTCGTGTTTTTCCTGGTCAGTAGGGCGAATGCTGGGGTGCTTTATCTTCTACCATGATCTTCTTTCCCTCATTTCCCTTTCATTCCATTTCCTTCTTATGTTTCAGGTATACTTGCAGGTTTCATAGCATAGGGCGGTGCTGGATATACGGCGCGGATGCTTGCTCCAAGCTAACAGTATTCCCCGTGGATAGCAGAGATCTGCCCAGAACATCGTCGTTGAAACGTTTTCCACCAAGGAATTTCTTCAGACGAAAAAACAGATAAAAATCCTTTGGCGCCAAATCTGGACTGTTGTGAAACAAAAAATGCAGACTTGGCTTTCATCACAGGTGGTATCATTCTTTCACGAAGGCATGCAAAAACTGGTAACCCGTTACAAGTGGTTGAATAGAGGCGGTGAATGTGGAGAAGTAGTCTAAGTTATTTAATGATAACAAAGTATTTGGAAAATAATAAACTGTTACTTTTTAAAAAATTAGGCTCGTTACTTAGTTTAAAAACGCGCCTTGTGTATGCTTTTTTTAAATCAAAATCGTTGGCACTTTAAAAGAAAAATTTAGAATAAGTTTTGAAAAATGTTCGACAAAAAGGGCAATTTGCGGTAGGAGGAACTTTCTTGAAAATCCTCGTGTCGCTTGTTTGAAAGACATTGAACTTAAATATCACGTTTGGTATTTATTCGAAATTTGGATGTCTTTTGTTCATAGGTGTTTTTTTTTATTCCAGGAAACCCCAAAAAGTGCATTTATGATGAAATTCTTTTTGGTCAAATGCACTACTTCCCCTACCTATTGTGTAAGTGGTAAGGATAGTCAAAGTTAACTAATTATAGCCATAAAGGTACAGGTAGAGGAATGAACGGAGGGGTCCCCAAGAGCATCACAAGTTTGCCACAACGCCCCTTTTTGTTTCTACCGCGATCCTGGGAGGGAGGAATGACGAGGAGAGACCCCAAGGGCATCCAGCTCTGAATGACGATGGGCACAACTATGGACGGGGTCGTTAACTTTTCCGGTTCGAACGCATCCGACGCCGCACGGGCCCACCCACAAGCCTCCAGACTACCGGCAGTCCCTCCTGGTGGGCCCACTCAAAGGCGGGTCTTAACTGAGCAGATCCACAAGACACCAGGATAGAAACCTCTACAAAGCTAACATCCACCGCCCAACCGCAACCCGCCGAACAGCGTCGCCAGGTTCTACATCCCAGAAACAAATGGCAATGAAGATGATGGGTACAGGAAATGAGGGGCAGAAAAATCGTGGTAGAAGAGGAACCAACCCAGCATTCGCCTGCCGACCCGGGAAACCACGTAAAACCCATAGGTCAGAGAGGGCGGTCCCCGGGGATAGAACCCGGGACCCCCCGAAAGCGAGTGGCACCACATTACCGCGGAACCGCCTCTCCTGGTAATAATCGTCGTAAAGAAGTTAATCAAAAGATAAGAAAGGACTTTATTAATTCCATTTTGACTGCATTTTGTGTATATCAGAGTTTGATGAGAGTTGGAAAAAGTGCCTTGAAAGCTGATACAAGTAGCTTTTATTACATCATCAGCACTTAATTAGCTATTAAGTCTAAAGCATCTTGAGAAATGACTCTTAGTTTGCTCATTTCCATAATCGTGAAGATAATCCCAGAATTAATAGCATGACATCGTTTCCTCGAATTTCATTAGAGGCACTTTGAGAAGATTAATCCACATTATGCTGTATTTAACCAGCTTACAGCAAGATGACATCCACTGTATTGTAAAAAATTTCTGATGCGTTACATTCTCATGACTTTCTCTATCCTCTATTGCTTATTAATGTATATACAAACTATTCTTATCAAAGTTTATTTTCTATCTACTTCATTTTAATCTAGATAAACCTTTCCGAAAATAGTTGCATTACACATTTTGTTATAGATACGAAGAGAAAAGCGATAGTGAAATATTTTAGAATTGGACTATATATGGTGGCCTTAAAATTCCATACTCTTTCCATGACATCGCTAGAAACAGCTGAAAATCGACAGGAAATTAAAATAATGGCTAAGTATTGAACAATTCGAACCATTAATAACGGATATCTCGGAAATGGCTGATGTCACAAAAAAGTTATTTGAAATAAATTGTTTGTTTTAAAGAGATCTACATTTCTTATGTAGTATGATTTCGTCTATCGCTTAACATTTTCCAGTTATACAAGATTATACAAAATTTCTTCCGAATGAAGAGCACTTCAGTAAGGCTATTCCCAGAAAATTCAAGATATATGCTTTATTTGTTATGTAAATATCTTTAATATATGGTATTTTATTCAAGACCGTTAGAACTATTTTTTTAGAAAATTAAAATCTGGAAAAATGCATCATATAAAGAGTAGTTTGGTGTGGGGGATTTATTTGAAAATCTTCGAGTCGCATCTTTTGAAGATATTAAGGCAGAATCCAACTGTTTTCGTGTTACGCTCTTCACAGACACATAAACAGGGACCTTTTTTCTGAAAATGATTTTTTTGTAGTTCAAGGTGCCTAAAGATATGTATTTCTGGTGAAACCTCAGTATCGAATTTGTAGGTGGAATGCAATACCTTCTCTACCTACTATTGACGTGGCAGAGAAAGTAATTAACTGTGGAGGCTTTATGTTCGTCACAATTTTAATTCTGTCGCTGACTGGTGGGCGCGCCGCTTGTATGCGGATAAAGGTCATTCCTATCAGCTGAGAAGCGTTACTGTGTATTGCTGAACTTTGCTAAATCAATGTACAAACCTAGTCCAAGAGGACTTGGGAACCGCGGTTACTGGGAAAATTGATAACTAGGGCTGCGACATCGGAGTCGCTACGTAGAGAAAAACCGTATACAGTAGGAAGGTAACAGTGTAGTGATAAGGCCTGACAGTTCAGCTTATAAAAAAAGAATTACGCATGTTTGGTGAACATTTACTTCATTTCTTCAATATTATTTATAACATATACAGCTGTCTTATATAACTGAAATGTCTTTATTAAATCCTGAATGCAAAACAATACGTCACAATATGCACATGGATAATGTTCTATGTTTATTCAATTAATTACAACCCGCAACTTTGTCTCCTGTAATATATATAACGGAATATCGGCAGAAATAAATGCCGCGCATAGTTAATTAAACATTCGATTTGATGGAGCTGACTTGCTGTAGCAGTTCATCCTCACATTTTGCAATACCTTGTGTGTTTCTGTGTTGACATGTATTCGCACATTATTCGATCTACTATGCGCAGAAGCAATTTTGCTATTTGAAGTAATTGTTACGTTATTTGCACCATGCTTTGGGCGCCAATTTGAAGATAGATGTATTGTAGTTCCACTGCTGGGGAGCCAAAACTTGAATTAGTTGCAACCACGTACGATACAAAGTTTCCGGTGGCCTTCGCCCCACTTTTAAAAAAATCAGCTTTGTAATTTGAATGTTTCTGTAAATATTATATATGTATGTTTGCCTCGGCTGCGTCAGTATTTTTTGCAGAAACACGTATCTCTTAGCAAGGGGTGGTGCGGCTAAGGAATGTAGGCTTACACAAATTATAATTGTACTCCACTTTTATTATAAATCCTTCACACGATTAATTAACACTTCACTGGTATAGAGAGCTGTGAGATTCTTTTATTAACGTATTCTTTTTAACACGTAAGCTTTATATTATTTTTGCCGTAAAGAATTTTCATATATCACATCTCGAGAACGCTGGGTTGGGAACGCTGTCGTCTAGCTTCTGGCTTCTACCGTTTATATTTGTAAATTTCTCTATTTCAAGTCTCTAATTGGCTAATCCTACTCCAATAGAATACTTATATTTAACTTAAGCTTCTTCTAGTTTTTTAATTTGCTATTTATAAACTGTTTTAAATATTACATTATTATTCCAAGAATTACTAGTAGCATTATTAAACTTACTAATTCATTATTTCCTCAAGGTTACCTCATTGTTAGCAACTTTCGGCTTCTATTCTCACAGCTCCTATATTGTCAGACTACATAATACATTCACATAACAGTATTATACAAGTACACAATAATATAAACATAATACAATGACTGTTACACATTTTATATATTATATTATGCTCATATTGCTTTAAGGCGGTCTGTTATTTTTTTATATTATATAATTAGACTGAAATCATTTAAGTGTTTGCAATAAAGTGTTTCTTTAACGATAGAGAAAACATCTTCCCCATACTTCAATATATAGTTCTGCAACGTTGTTGTGGACTGTAGTAACGTTTCCTTTGGCATTTCGTCTATAGAATACTGTGCGGCGATAGACTTGACTCAGCTGTACAGGTAACCCTCTCGTTGTAAACAGTCGACTACAGGGCCCTCTAAAACACGTAAGGACTTCTAATGTCGCAGCCCTACTGATAGCAATCCAGATACAAACTTTAATCCTTTCTATTAATAAATAATAATATAATATATTTGAACTAAGAGCAATTGATAAGTTTATAACAAGTAATAAAGAAGTGACAAAATAAATTTACTCTAAATCTGCACCGCAATCAAAGTCACATAAATGACTGCTGAGTTTTCAAAATAACAAAATTAAACTATCAAAGGGAAGCAATACAGTTCACTAAATGAGGTGGTACTGAAGTCACACAAGCACTGAGAAACAACGGCTTAGTACTGCTTTTCACGGCACCGTAGCACTAACACTTTCCACCATGAACGAGACCGAAGAATGTTTTGAACCAGAATATAAAGTTGGAATGTATATTTTCACTAGCACTCAAATAGTTTGGCCTGTTACGAGGACCAACAAATAACCAATTGCTCTGAACTAGAATAGCTGCAAGTTTATTTTACATTGGCATATAAATAATTTAGCCTTTTAAGAGGATTACTCACAATTGAGATAATGAATAATAAACATGTAAGCAACTGTTATGTACAAAAGAAGAGACCAACTGTAAAAATACTGCTTAATAATAAATTCAGATCACTAAGAAAGCAGGAAGGCTAAAAGTATAAAGTAAATAAAAGGATTATAAAGCACAATTTAAATCAAAAAAATTCCTTTGTAACTTGAGGCAGTATTTTTAACACATAAATTCAATAACAGCCCACCTTAAAGCTATATGTATATGTAACAATATATAAAAAGTGTATATTACAGTCATTATATATGTTTATATTATTGTATACATGTGTAATAATGTTATGTGTATGTATTACGTAATTTAATAACGTAGGAGCTGTGAGAATAATAAGTTAAAAGTTGCTAACAATGAGGTAACCTTGAGGCAATAATGAATTTTAAAGTTTAACAATACTACTAGTCATTATTGGAGCAACAATAATGTAACTTTTGAGACAGTTTATAAAATAGCCAAACAACCACCAAAAAAAAAAGCTTAACTTAAATAAAAGTATTCTATTGGATTACGAATAGGCAATCAGAGACTTAAAATACAGAGATTTACAAACTTAGGCGGTAGAAATCAAGTCAGTTGCTTGTAGACAGCGCTCATAATTGGACACATTGGTTGTAGACAGTGTTTCTAACCGGACGCGAGATGTGTCCTCGAGAAGTTTAATATGTATTCAGTGTGAGACGAAAATAGTTTTACGTGTTAAAAAGTGCAAGTAATTAATAAAAGAATCTCACAGCTCTCCATATCAGTGAAGTGTTATTTCAACTGTGTCAAGCATTAATAAATGTAGTGAAGTAAAAATTATAATCTGTGTAAGCCTACATTCTTCAGCCGCACCACGCCTTGCAAAGAAATCCATGTCTCTAACAATAATACTGACGCAGCCGTGGCAAACATAAATATACAATATGTAAAGAAACAGTCAAATTACAAAGTTAATTTTTTTAAACTTGGGGTAAAGGCCACCGGAAAGTACATTTGAGACGAAGGCTACCGGGTGGCATACGTTCGGTTGCAACTACTTCAAGTTCGGCTCCCCAACAGCTGAACTACAATACAACTCTACTTTAAATTGGCTTTCCATACGTGAAGCAACAACCCACTTCAAACTGTAAAACATTGTGGAAATTAAATACTTTAAGACTGTGACTAATAAGCTAGAAACATAAAATATAGTACCATTAAGCCAAAAAAACGTTAAAGAGCATAGCTTAAGTTAATTATTAAATAAAATTAATAAATTTTGCAAAGGTAATCAAAGTATGCAGCTACTGTTTAAAACCTGACATACTAGTGCACAAATATAAGCTGGTTAAATAAGGGAAACACTTAAACTAATGGGGAAAAGTGAAAGCTCCACACACTATGATACCAAACACCTCTTTAAAGTATGTTATGACGACACAATACACTGCAAAATAAGAGCAGTGAAGTACTGGCTGAGGCTGATGCAGGGGGATAACGCCACACTACGATCCAAATGTTATAAATACCAGCGAGAAAACCTGTCTCCTAAGTTTTGGGCAGCTGATTTGGAAAGGGGTTTGAGGAGAATAGGAATGGGGTCAGTATGTCAAAGAGCTAAAACCAATGACAAAACCATATGGAAAGGTGTCAAAAGAAGACTAAGAGACATCAACCAACAGGAAATAGAATCGGATTGTAAAATTAAACCTCCTCTAAGTCTAGCAAATGAAATAAAGTTGAACTGGGGTAAAGAGCCACATATACTTAAATTAGGAAGAAAGGAAAGATCAGGAGTGGCATGGTTTAGACTAGGGGGCTGAAGGGCACAGAAAATGGCTGACGATTCTGGCAGGAAAATTTGCTCATTCTGCGATTTGGATGAGGACTGGGTACATATTTTAGCGGAATGTGCACATTGGGAGAACCAGGGAATGATTAAACTCAAAGAAAAGTTCTTAAGTCCCTCAAGAAAGAGATTGGCATATTGGGAGCTACCGGGAACCAGAGGAACTGGCAAAACATGGGCAATTTTTTGGCTAAAGTGCGCGAAGATAAGTCAAATTTGTTCAGTTAGACAAAGGTAATTTATCTCTATTTTCCTTTTTCTTGTTTTGTTTTCTTTTTCTGTTGTTTATTTTGTCACCATACTTGTACGAGCATGTACGGTCAATGACCCATGCACTAAATACTTGTGTAATAACTTCAGTTATTTGAAACCAATAAAGATACCTTATCTATCTACTGATGCTGCATATTAATTACTACAACTATGCCTATGATGAATGCAGAAATATTAAATAGTAACTGACCACACATCCACTCAGTTCTAAATTAGCTGGTAGAATTTATACAAGTGGAATTATTTAGCCATATTCAGGAAGCATATATTCGTATATAAAGTGAATCCAGAAAAACCATCTCAAATAGGATACCAGCTTTAGTGTAAGTAAATGTGCCACGTACTAAGATAACCAGGGCGAAGCCGATTAATTCAAAGTTTAAATGCTAGATAACAAATTTTAAACCACAATGTGAATTACAACAGTAGTGCAATAGTCTTGTAAAACTTTCACCTTGACAATAACTACCTTAGGTTTAACTCAGTGCTGTATTAAAAAAACTTCATAGAAGCTAGATATACGTACGAAATGACCGAAACAAGTATGCTTTGTAACTCCCCAATATGATTTCGTACTGAATTACAACAGGTTTTAATTACATACATTTTACAAAAGGTATGAAGGTAAAATGGAACACAGCTAAAATCGGATTCCCAAATAAGAATACATGAAATATAACTAGCACCAATCATGAAAACCACATCTCTCTCTCTCTCTCTCTCTCTCTCTCTCTCTCTCTCACACACACACACACACACACCTACATACATACAACCCCTCAAGAAAGTATTCTCCTGCACTTTAAAACATTCTAGTAGCCAAATTAATGGAGGGAAAAATCGATTTTTTTAACATAAAGATTAAACATTAACACAGCTTACGTGTTTTGGCGGCTTTTCAGATAGTTAATTTTATCAATTTTATAATGTATTGAAAATTATACCAAGATTGCAACTATTTTTACGCCGTGTTTTCAAAATTATTTACATGCATTGAGTACATCTTTACTTTATTCACTAGATATCTGTTTCTCTACTCGGAACTGGAACACCAGGAAATTTATCGTGAAATTGCCTACACGCCTGTCTATATGAGTCGGTTTTCACTTACGTATCATACATAAAAAGTCTTTGTTCAAGCGAAAATTTGAGTACCATTTCTGAGATGTAATCGATAACTCAATCGCACACAAATACACACGCGTCTCGCGTCTATACACAAGAAGCAATAACAGCTGACTGAAGCCCGCTGCCACATGTCCGATAAGTGGAAGAGCCCGTGGCCTTGAGTTCATTCAGACGTGTCGCACAAGACTGCCGTGCAACTCCCGGCCAGAGCCCTGAGGGTCCGTTTTGTACAAACTCAAGCAAATGAGAAGCAGGCGAGCAACGATACCAAAGAGAAGATGTAGGAATAAACATTGCGAGCTTTCTAGCGGGAAATAGGAGTACTGGATAAAAAATTTGCACAATTACCGGAAAATAACGGCACACAGCTTATCAAATTATTACTCAGCAGATCCCCTTTATGTATAAGTTTGACTTATGTGTGTCAAAGAGATCATCTAAAGCAGCGATGCCAACTGCTACCTGTCAGCACAAGCGCGCGTCTTGGGTTTTTAGGACGCCCATATTGGTTGTAACACAAAATAATTATAAATATGTGATTAGTGTTAAAGGCATGAACACAATAGAGGTCACTGTGCAGCTATTTGAATGTTACACGAGTATTACAACACCGTTCCTAGTTTACTTTTGAATTATAAGCTTATAAGTCAGATAAATATTCCTTATGTTTGTGTTTAAATAGTTAAGTTCTAAATTATTAATTTCTTTGTGGATAATGTATTTATTTATTAACGTTATTATTGTATATCATACTAAAACGTTACTATAACCATCTGTGTGAATAAATACAATAAAAACCAGATGACTTTCTCTATCCTCCATCGTTTATTAGTGGGTATGCAAACTATTCTTATTAAAGCTTATTTTTTTATCTACTACATTTTTGTCCAAATAAACATTTGCAGAAATAGCTATTTTACACATTTCGTTATAGATACAAAGAGAACACCGATAGTCAAATGTTCAAGAACTGGACGCTATACGCTGCCTTAAAATTCTATGCTGTTTCCATGCAATCGCGAGAAGCAACTGAATGTTGAAAGAACTTTAAGACAATGACAAGAAATGAACAATTCAAGCCTTTAATAACGGATATTTTAGAAGCAGCTTATGCCACACAAAAATCACTTATTTTAAATAAATTGTGTGTTTTAAGGAAAAAATTTAAATTGAGTTTATTTAACTACCATGGTCCTTAGCGTCACATTCTATATTGTGCGTGAAATTCCGGTAATTTTGCTCAGAGGCCTCTTTATCAGGCTTGCCATAAATCTAAGACACGGACCACCGGCTTTACTTCCCTTCCGAAGGAAGCCATGCTAAGAATTTTTACGCCCGAAAAAACCCATCGCCCTCCGCTGGGTTTGAACCCGCGACCTTGGGAACTAGAGGCTAACACGGTACCATTAGTTCACGGAGGACGGCGTGTTTTAAGGAGATCTACACTTTTTTGTGCTGTACGTTTTCGTATATAGCTTAACGTTTACCAGCTATACAAGATTACACAACATTTCTTCCAAATGAAGTGGAATTCACAGGCTATTCCCAAAAAATTGTAAATATCTTTAATATATAGTATTTTAATCAAAATTGTTACAGAATGGTTTTACAAAATCAAAAAATTTGAAAAATCTTCCATATAAAGGGTACTCTGGGGTGGGTGTATTTTCTTGGAAAGTATTGTGTTGCATCTTTGGAAGATACTGAACCTAAATACCAAGTTTGGTATTTATCCGACTTTTCGTTTTTGAGTTATGCTATTCACAGACACAACACGGACTTTTTTTTTCTAAAATCGCTCTTATTTTTTTGTTATTTTTCAGGGGGTCTCAAAACATGTATTTCCGGTGAAATCAATGTATCGAATTTTTGGGTGGAATGCAATATCTTCTCTACCCACTATGTACGTGGTAGAGAGAGTAACAAAAATCATGTAAGCTTGCAACGTCTGCAGAAATCGGGGCAAAAAATGTCCCAAAAGACTTTTCCGGGCACAGCAGAATTGGGTCATTGCCGGTTTTCCGGGACGTTTGGCCACCCTAATTTACACGCATGCAACGTCAAACGCGTGGCGGATTGAGTCTGCTCCTCCTTGTTTATAACAGGACCGTTCTTGTCTGAGATAGAGTACACAGTCTTCCTGCCTTAGCGCTTCACGCCCGCATGTAATGGCAAGATCACAAAGTTGACTTAGGTTGACATCGTTGATCTAAAGCTATAGTGAGGTGAACATTGACCCGGGTTGGCTAAGCTCGGATCCTTCATAGGAGGGGTAGCTCAGGATAGAGACTACTCGCCTAGAGGAGGTAGAACTGAGACTGAGTCATTCTGGCTGAAAACATTTAAAGAGATGTCATTTTTATGTAGTAACTCTGCTGTCTTCTCTTATGATTTATCACTTATACAAAAGTACCTATATGAAATATCTTCCGAAAGAAGAGGACCTAAAACACTACTCACAGTAAATTCAAGATATATATTTTATTTATCATGAACATATCTTAGATATATGATATTATGACTTTTTAGTTTTCACTGTCACTTCACTGGTGTGATTTAATACAGTTTTCATGTAGCGATGTAATGAATCACGCCAAGTGGCTTCTATTTCAATCCGCTTCACTCACTGCAGTGTCGAACACAGGATTCACTTCTCTCTAATCTCTCGTAGTAGCAGCACTCACTGTCACAACCTCACTCGAGATCACACTGAGTAGCCAACACTTTATCTTGCACAAACATAAAAACTCACCAACGTCGCTATCACACTCGCCATATGTAATCACAAGAGTTTCGAGAGTTTTCGCGAGAGGCGGGGAAGGAAACTTTCAGAATTATTTCATTGCGTCTAGAAGGCGTTCCTAGTATTTAGGTAGGAAAAGTGCCGCCTTACTTATCTTTCCAACCAACCAGTCGACCGGCACTGAAGGACACCGCCTTCCCGCAATAAACCGGTCCATGGCAGCTCAGCACCGTATTTTAAGCAAAAATGTCAAGAGCCATTTTTGAGAAAATCAAGATCATCGAAATTTACTTCATATAAAGGGTAGTTTAGGGTGGTGGCATATTCTTGAAAGTGTGTCGCATCTTTGGAAGATACTGAACTTAATAATGAAGTTTTATATTTATGTTGTTTTTATATTCAGGGGTACAGAACTCATGTAGGTGTTTTCGGAAATTTCGACATCGAATTGTTTTATGGTATGCAATATACCACCTACTATAGGTATATGGTAGAGAAAGTATAGCAGATTTGCATCTCTCCTTAGTCGGATTTCTAACCAGTCACTCAATATGAAAGAGGTTTATGCAACAGCAGAAGATCGATTAGAATGCGATACAATGATTCCATGCTTGTGGAATCTGGCCAATCGCAAAACGTTTAAGCATTCAAGCTTTGTAGCTGCCGATAATCTCAATTCAAGTGGATCCAATCTTCAAGAAAATAAAACAAAGTTGGAGGATCAGCAGTTCTTGGTACTCGTATCCACGTTTCGCTGGAAGGTGTGTCCCCAATATCCTTAAGTCTGCGCAAAGGTTTCTAAAGGAATCGGAAGCCATTTTGTTGATAAAATCTGGGCGAGTATGTTATACGCATAATATGTGAACAATTTAGCAGCTAGGTTAAGAAAACGTCCCCTTTAACTTAGACCTTTCCGTGTCAAACTTCGTTTTAAAAACATCTACATTATAAAGAGTGTTTCTCCTTCCCAGAACTAGAACAATGTTCAGGAATAATGCATCTCGCTTTTATTCTAGTTCAAGCTTCAAATCTTCAAGCCTATTGTATGCTGAGTCTCTCTTAGATAATTATGTATCATAATTTCAAATGTGAAATGAACAGATGTAACCAGAAATTTTGAAACGTTTTCCAGGGTATTTTGATCATTATCAAAGTAACTAATTTCTATCCGAGCAATTGATAAAGATAATATCCTAAAAACACTGCAAAGTGCATCAATTATGGCTGACATAGGCGCCAACTTAGGGAAGCAAGGCACTTTCTGCCCCCAAAATATTTTACTGAAGGGGCCTGCCGCCCCATCCTCCAAATTTCAGTTAACATCCGATCAGAATCGTAGCACATAAATACTGAACTGTTCTTGTGTTGAATAACCTTGTGTCAACCCCTTATAGAAAAATATTTTACACCTTTAATTATCTGCGATCATTTTTCGAAGGTGTGATGCAAAATGCAATTAATTTTGTATGTCGTGAGAAATAAATTTACAGGAATCGCGCTGCATCCCCTACCTACTAGATATTTGGTAGAGAAATTAAAAAGGAGCTACATTTATCATAAGGAGGAGATTTAGATAAAGTTTGAGTAAATGGAACCATAATTGTTTGAAAAACAAAGCACTTTCAGACATGGTTGCTCATTATCTCTCATTTGGGGCCATGAGTGAAATAATCTAAGTACCAATTACATGCCGATTCTAGGACACACTGAACACAGAAAGAGTTCTTATATTACAGCAACTTAGAAAACACCCTTTGGAGGGGTAACTCACTTGGTTATGTATTCCTCCTCTCTAATTGCCTATGCCTCTCCTATTCTGCCTTAGAATCGCTGCTTAAGCACCGCACGCCATAATTTCGCCTACCCCTGTTTTATTTATTTTATTCTCAAAAAATTGTTAATCATACCACTGTTGTAACTATCCAACTGTAGAGGCAGGACTAAACACACAAGTGCATTGCAACAATAATGTTGTGATTGTAGATTGCTGTGACAGGCCACGCAAAGAGCAAGGTGCAGCGGGTGTGAAAACAAATGTTTGTATATAACTAGCGATAACACTTCACATACATGCTGTATTATCATGGAATATCTTCCAAAATTTAATTCACTCTTTTTAGGGTATTTCATAGCCTTCACGTCCTCATTTAACTCTTCAAGGAAAAAATTTTCTTGCTGCTTGATTTTCATAATACAAATTATTTCAATTCAACATTTACAAAGAAAACCAACGGATTTATTTTTTTTTACAGGAAGACCAATCACACAGCATTATTATCTCGAAACTGTGCTTTTTAACATGTCTCTTACAGAACTGGAATAAGGATTTCACTTTTTGAGTTATCACGATATAAACCAGACCTCATTACATTTTTCTCACTATAAAATTGCTGTGTTCACAACAGTGGCGTGACACTTGTTTACCGCGTGTCAGCCCACTTCCTGTTTAAGACACCTCATTGGATAACTCAGTAGCTAAAGGCAAAAGACAAGTAAGAGTGGGGGGGCGATTTATCCCTCTTGTGTACTCGCGCAGTCCGTAGACCGAGAGATTTTACTAAGTTGTTATACTATAGGCGGCGACGTGCATCCCACCGAGGCGGCCCGGGTTCAATCCCAGGGACCTGCATGTGGGATTTGTGGCGGACGAAGCGGTGTCTGGGCGGGTTTTCTCCGGGTTCTCCGGTTTCCCCCGCCATTCATTCCACCAACTGCTCCATCATCACCTTTCCTTTCATCCATTTCACCAACATTTCGTTTCATCTACTTCCTTCATCCCATACCAGGCATCGGGCTGATCACCCATCCTGGATGCTCTGTCTGATCCACGAGTGTCTGCTCCTCGACGGGCCTCTGACCCCAGGCACCCGCTTGTAAGTCCTGGGGGGTGTAAGTCCTACATAAGAGGAGGGTAAACAGATAATGAATGAATGTTATACTATAATTAAGACTTCAAGTGAATTCTGTAATCCACACAACCAGGAACAGAGCTGTTTCAATGTGCTATCTACCAGTTGTGTACATAATAAATTTACTGCTTTCATTGAAAACACAGCGTTATTTACTTTGTATAGCACACACATAGTAGGTAAGGAAGAAAGATTTCACCATAAATGTTTTGAGGCCCCCAGAATCCCAAAAAAGCGCTTTTAGATAAAGGTCCAGTGTGTATGTGTATGTATATGTCTGTGAACAGCATTACTCAAAAACGAAAATTCAGATCATCACCAAACTTAGTATTTAAGTTCAGTAACTTCCAAAGATGCAAAATAAGATTTTAAAGAAATCTCTCTAACTACCTTTATATGGAAAATTTTTTGAATTTTTTTATTTTCGAAAAATATTCTAATGATTTTGATTAAATACTATAAACTATTTTCATAACAAATAAAATGTATACCTATCTTGAATTTTCTGGGAATAGCCTGTGAGGCCCTTTTCATTCGGAAAGAATTTTATATAACCTTGTATAACTGCTAAACGTTAAGCGATAGACGAAAACTTACTACACAAAAAATTGTAAATCTCTTTAAAACTCATGATTTATTTTAAATAACTCTTTTTTGTGGCATAAGCCATTTCCGAAATATCAGTTATTAATGGTTGGAATTGTTCAATACTTTGTTCATTCTTTTCAAGTCCTGTCGATTTTCTGTTGTTTCTCGCGATTACATGGAAGAGTGGAATTTTAAGGCCAGCAGATACCGTCAAGTTCTTAAAACATTTGACTATCGCTGTTCCCTTTGTATCTATAACGAAATGTGTAATGCAGCTATTTCTGCAAAGCTTTGTCTGGATTAAAATGAAGTAGATAGAAAAATAAACTTTCGTAGGAACAGTTCATATGCCCACTAATAATCTGTAGAGGGTAAAGAAAGTCATGTGAATGTAACATAGATTTTATTTTTACATGTGGACCAGATAGGTATAGGTACAGGTTAAACACCATTGGGGGACACTTTGCACACTGCGACCTACACAGATGATTGGACTGACACCCTCAGGAGAAAGGCGTGAACTGAAGCAACCGTAGGAGGCTACAGCCGCAGACAGACAGGCCACAGAGACGCGCAGGAATCCCTAATAATTCCAGACTCGCGCCACTGCTGGAGGCGCCGAGACAGGGTGATGAATGACCCACCAATCAAGCAGCCCTCCAGAATACTCTTTCCATTGGTCATTCATCCGCCCCATTTGCCTGGCTCCGCCATTTCTACGAAACCTAGAAGCACACTTGAAAGATGAGAAGAAAATGGAATGAAAGAGAAATAATGAAAAGGAATTTGTGCTAGAGAAGAAACCACCCCAGCATTCGCCTTCCGACCCCACGAGAAACCACGAAAAACCAATGGTCTGTCGCCGGGGATAGAATCCGGGACCTCCCAAATGCGAGTTCGTACACGTTACTGCGGCGCCGTCGTCCTTCATGGTCTAGGGGTACCATGCTAGCATCTAGCTCCTGAGGTCATGGGTTATACCCGACGGAAGACGACGGATTTTTTTCGGGCGTTAAAATCATAAGCCGGTGGTCCCATGTCGTAGATTTACGGCACGTAAAAAAAAACCTCATGCCTGATAGAGGCATCTGAGCAAATTTTTTGGTCTTTAAAAAATAACGAATTCCCATTTGAGAAAAATTATAAGTATTGAAAAATTTAAGGGAATAAATCAATATCTCGAAAATGCTTCACTAAACAAAAAAATGTATATGACATAAATTGTGTATTTTAACGGGATCTACATTTTTGTGTAGTAAAATTTTGTCTATCTCTTATGGTTTACCAGTTATGCAAAAGTCGTTCACAATGAAGAATACTTTTGGAAACATTCCCAGAATATTCAAGATATACATTTTATTTGTCATGAAAGTATCTTAAATATATGGTATTTTAATGAAAATCATTAGAGCCATTTTTGAGAAAATTAAAATTTTCGAAAAATGTTCCATGTAAATGGTAATCTGGGTTGGGGAATTTTCTTGAAAACCTTCGTGTCGCATCTTGGAAGATACTGAGCCTAAATACCAAGTTTGGTGTTTATTCGACTGTTCGTTTCTGAGTTATGCTGTTCATACACACACAGACACAGACACACACACACACACACACACACGCAAGGACATGTTTACAAAAATACTTTTTTTGGATTCAGGAGGAGCCTCAAAACATGTATTTCCGGTGAAATCTCGGTATCGAATTTTTGGGTGGAATACAATACTTCCCCTACTTACTGTACGTAGTAGAAAAAGTAAAAAACGGCACGACTTCAAAAAGTGACGACTTCCACCTGGCTTCAAAGTATAAGCACCACACTTGAAGTCAATTCCAAGAACTCCTTAAGGGAATCTTCCTACCGTAAGGGAGCGGCTGCGACCAGATGTGATGTCAGCTATTTATTGCGTTGACTATGAGCTATTACCAGTGTTGCCAATTTACAAGACTCACTCAATGACAGATACTATTTGGAAGTATCGCATTTGTAAGTGAAATATGAAGATAAATGAATAAAATAAAAACGGATGTATAAAATATAGATATAAAACGAGCAACTTGCAGACTGCTGAAATATTATGCGTATTAATAAAACAGGAAAAATATTCATTGTATGCAACATAATGTATTGTTTAAATTGTTACAAATTTAGTAATCAATTCATATACCAAATGAGTATACTTTCTGACAGCAGAGAAAAAAATATGATTTTGCATTAAAATCCTATCACCAATCACAATTTAATACCACAGAGAGATGAAAGCCTCACAAAGATGTCCTCCGACTAAGAAGACCACCCTTGCATTAGATGGTCTGACTCGAAACTACTCAATCTTGGGAAGGAATGTTCTGTGATTGGTTGTTGCTGATCTGTATGGTGAGCGCGTCTAATCCGTGTTGCGCATGACATGTGCAGCTGTGATAACTCAAGAGTTTTAAACACATACAGTAAAAGTCCATTACTGATTCAATATATGTTTACGACAACAGGTCTGTATTGATGAAGACGTCTCGATCTACCTTAAGTAAGTTATATTTCCTACCCATGTCGCCATTAGTTTTTTTCCGCCCGCCGTCTGGCCGGTCGCATAATCGCAAGAGGAATCTGTAATGACAAGAGTTCAGCTTGGGCTCATCCATTCCTGCGGAGAACTTGTTCATCATGTACATTCGCTTTACCCCAAAAGAGACCCTTGACTTGCCATTCCTTCCTCTTGGACAAACTGGTTATTCCGGAATTCACTGGCTCTTGAACTTTCTGTTTAGGCTTCTGATGACATAATATCTATAGTTATATTCTATCACTAGCAGCCCAGGAACTTAATTACAGAGTCCTATGTATAGCTGTTACCAAAAGCGAGCCGAAAAAAAAGCTAATTTCCTGCTAACGTTCTGAACTTCGTGTCCATAAAGGTAGCAGCGGTTGTTAGGATACTATATTATGAGAAGATGGTTTGTTACGTTATTTGCACCACGCTTTGGGCGTCAATTTGAAGTACATATTGTTCTTTACGTTGTTTGCTGCTACGTATTTAAAAGCCGATTTGAAGTAGGAGTTGCATTATATTTCAACTGTTGGGGAGCCGAATTTAGAATTCGTTGCAACCGCACGTATAGTAAACAGCTTCCCGTAGCCTTCGCCCCAAATGTATTTTCAGATGGCCTTTGCCGCAAGTTTAAAAATATATTAACTTTGTAATTAATCTGTTTCTTTAAATATTTAATATTTATGTTTGCCTCGTCTGCGTCAGTATTATTTTAGAGACATGGATATCGCGTGATGCGACAAGTATGTAGGCTTACACAGATTTTAAGTCTTAATTCACTTCTTTTTATTAATCCTTGACACAAATTAAATAGCACTTCGCTGATATAGAGAGCTGTGAGATTTTTTTATTTAATACTTGCATTTTTTAACACATATACTATTTTCGTCTCACGAATACGTAATTAATTTCTCGAGGACACATCTCGCGTCTGGCTGTGAGCACTGTTTGGAGGCAACTGAATTGATTTCAACCGTCTAAACTTGTAAATTTCTATGTTTTTAAGTCTCTGATTGGCTAATCCTACTCCAATAGAATACCTTCATTTAGCTAAAGTTTTTTCTAGTTGTTGATTGCCTATTTTATAAACTGTCACTAAAATTATATTATTGTTACTCCAATAATCACTAGTAGCATTTAAACTTCCTTACTCATTATTGCCTCAAGGTTACCTCATTGTTAGCAACTTTAAACTTATTATTCTCACAGCTCCTACATTATTAAATTAGTGATATATTCACATAACATTATTACACATGGATACAATAATATAAGCATATGCAATGACTGTTACATACATTTTACAAATTATTATATACACATATTGCTTCAAGGCGGGCTGTTATTGAATTTACATATTATATAATTAGACTGAAATCATTTAAGTGTTAAAAAATACTGCCTCAATTAGATGGCATATGGTGTGGCAGTAATTTGTATAACAATAATGTAAATGCAAGAGTGATTGTAGTGTAAATAAGCATTATTGTATGACATTGCTTTGAGATGTTTGTTAATTATATGCATTGTTAGGAAATAAGTTTACACGGCCTCACTGAAACTGACAATAGAAGCTGATAACAATGAGCGAGGGGGTGAGTTGAATATTAATTAGAAGAGACAAGCAAATGACGTCATATTGGCGGGCATTTCTGTAGAAATGGAGGGAATATCTTCCTTAGAGCATATGTTTTCGTAATTTTGATTGGATATAAAAATAGACGCTAATGTTGGCGCGTTTTATTAACCAATAGCAGCTCGGTTATAATCTTTAGGTATATTGGGGTGTGGGAGTATAAAAAGCTAAGCCAGAGGCAAGTATTGCCCAGTTCAACAAAATCATCCACGCGTTACACGTCGCTGAGTCCAACGGAATCATTCAGAAGTTAAACGTCGCTCAGTTCATCAGAATCGTTCGCGGATTATACGTCGCGAAATTATACTAAATCTCTCGCGTCGGAAAGTTATTTATAAATGTGAAATACGCGAATTAATAATGTGCAGTAAATAAGTGATTATAGTGATATTAGAAAATATAACAGTTTCAGTCTGGCGTGTATCACGAGTCAATATGTGAACTTAATTAATTGTGACGGCAATAAAAGTGTAAAAACAAATTCTTTTATCAGTGTTATCTTTGAGTAACAAATCCTTTCCGTTTACACACCTTGATCAAAAGATATGCGCGACTGAATAATAATAATAGCTAGCCGGAGGACAATGAACCCAACATTCAAAGTAGTAATACAATAACAGGCGCCCAGCAAAAGATAACACGAAGTGACCGCAACAAATTGGCTCCCAAACGTGGGGCTAGCATAAAAAACACCACTTCAATGGTCATTTTAATTCTTGTACCTTTCTCATCACGCCTATGCATATTCTCACACAAACGGAAGCTGCATTAATTACAGACTAAAAGTCTCTATGCCACCGATGTTAAATCCGCTATACAATAAATGCATGACCCATTATCCCAGATTGAAAAACGGATGTCGTTTCTAACGCTACCCATATGGCCTATGACTTTCGGGGGATACCTCATTCAACCACCTAATGACTGCATCCTTTTCTGAGGTGGAGGCATCCAGCGGGCGGGATCCTCCGATGGTAGAGTGATGATGACGATGGCGGTGGGATGAGAGCACCTACAGCTTTTACCGTGGACTCCGAACCGCGATGGGCCTTGGGGAAACTTCACATGAGCAAGTCAGAGGTGAAGGCGGGAATAAGGCCGGCTTAAAATCGCAACCCAGATCGGAAACGAAACCACTGCGAAAAAGAGGATGTAGATGAATGCTTTCTAGGTTCACTGATATATTTTTATACAATAACTTTGTTTATTAAGGAAGATATGATTACTTTCGTAATTACACATATTTTAATTAAAACTTATCAGCAAATACTTTTTAAAAAAAATACCTAACCAAGTCAACAGCAACGTAGATCCACAACAGCACCTGGACCGTTTCTACTTTCTTACTACGTATATTAAGTAGGGGAAGTATTGTATTCCATCCAAAAATTATATCGGAATTTCAGCATAAATACATGTTTTGAGACCCCTGAATAAAAAAAATTTTAGATAAAGGTCTGCATGTGTGTGATCTGTGAACAGCATGGCTCAAAAAGGAAAATTCGGATAAATACCAAACTTGGAATTTAGTCCAGTACCTTCCAAAGATGCGACACGAAGATTTTTAAGAAAATACCCCAACCAAACTACCTTTTATATGGAAGATTTTTCGACATTTTTTAGTTTCTAAAAGGCTCTAACGATTTTATTAAAATATCATATATTAAATATATTTGCATTACAAATAAAATGTATATCTTGAATTTTCTGAGAATAGTCTGCGAAGTACACTTTATTTGGAAGGAATTTTATATAATCTGCATAACTGGTAAATCTTAAACGATAGAAGAAAACGTACTTCATAAAAATTCTCTCTTTAAAACACACAATTTATTTCAAATAAGCTTTTTTGTGGCATAAGCCGTTTCTGAGATATCCGTTATTAAAGGTTCGAATTGTTCATTTCTTGGCCATTGTCTTAAGTCAACATTCACTTGTTTCTTGCGATTGCATGGAAACAGTATTGAATTTTAAGGATAGCATATAGCTCCCAGTTTTTGGACTTTTGACTATCGCTGTTCCCTTTGTATCTATAACGAAATGTGTAATGCAGGTATTTCTGCAAAGGTTTATTTGGATTTAAAGTGCAGTAAACAGAAAAATAAGCTTTAGTAAGAATAGTTTGTATACCCAGTAATAAACGAAAGAGAGTATAGAAAGTCGTGTGAATGTATCACATATTTCTAATTTAGCTGTATTCCATGGTTTCTGAGAGAACGGGCCATTATACTAGAAAATGTTATTCACAGAAAAGGCTGTTCAATGCAAAAATGGAGAAAACTCGCATACATATTTGCAAAGAAAGCAAGCACATGGCTCGAGCACACAAAAGCTGCTATGTTCAACAGTGTTACCAATTTGTACAGCAAAACTTCCCCTAAAATATGGGCTAAAGTTTGTCTTCCTAATGGTGTGGCAGAATTCGAAGTACAAAATGATGGTGCAGTACCGCTTTAAAAACATACTTTAAATATAAGCAATGTGTTTACAGTGATAAAGTATATATTAAATTAATGAGAAAAATCCAGTTGCACAAAACTAAAAACAAAACTAGGATCTAAAAATGTTATTTTTGGCAATTTTCTTCATTTAGTCCCCCCTTAAATTATTCATGATTTCAAATATTCCATATGCATTCCAAGTCCGCAGTTATGCAGAACAATAGATTATTCCACCAACTGAATTAAAAAAAATCCATAAGGAAACCAGTATCTTAAGTAAACTGACTTTCCCTTGTAGGTGGACAAAATTAATTTCAAGTGAACATAATAGTATGTTATGCAACAAGAGTATAATGTTAGTAATTAAGACACGAGCATGTCTGTTAAACGAGTGGTAGCGAGTTTTATAATTTCCATACGAGCGTCTTAATTACCGTTATAGTCAAGTTGTATACGACGCTATAATTTCAAAACTTGGAGTTTTCACAAAAATCTCTTACCTTTCTAATTGTTTATAATTAAATGCTGATCGGATGGAAGCTCCTTGAGTGCTTTTGCGGGTACTGCAACAGATCGCAGTTCTTGAGTCCTGGCCGTATTTATTGATTTTTCTGCACGTAACGTGAAAGCAACAATATTAAAGTGAAGGAAATGAACTCAATTTATTAGAGTATTAAAATTACAATTAACAGAATTTATTTTATTTTAAACATACATATTTCATTATTTATCTGCGCGCGCCGCCGAGTAGGATCATAATGAGTCGCTGAAGTATAATGAATGCGATTATAGTTCAGTTTTGCTAAAATTAGTCGTTAAAACTGAATCTAACTACAGTACAACAATGGGCAATTTTACGCAATACGTCTAATCGATATTTGGCATTCTTCTGTCAGCATTTCAGTTTATTTCATCAGTTCATATACAGGTTGCTGTTCGTATTCCGGAAAATGACTTTCTCGATAAAAGAAAGAATTCAAATTGTGGAAGCATGTATGAAAACAGGTTCGATTAACGAACAAGTCCATGTCTTTGCGGAACGAACTGTTAACAAAATCTGTGGCCACCACGTTCCCCGCATCTAACAACGTGTGATATATTTGAAGGGCAAGGTTTGTGAAACAAATCCACCCATAATACAGGAACTTAAAGGCACATCAGCCGTGAAGTTGCCGTCTCGATATCGGAACTTTACGCTGGGTGTATCAGAATATGGTTAGACGTGCATAGTTGTATGTGTATTGACTGCAGGGACCACTTTCAACATCTTCAATAAATGGCGAGTCAATTTCAGCAATTGGTTTGTCATTCGTTTGTCTGTATTACAAGGGCCACTTTTATCTGCGCCAACTATGCCAACTATCGACTATTCATATTGTATAAAATTGCCCATTGATGTACTGTAGCTGGATTCAGTTTTAAGGAGCAACTTTAACAGAAATTTATATTAATACACAACGAAATATCGGATTTGCATTCAAACGGGAGATGGGCCATTTTTATCTGCGCCACCTTTAACACCCCACTTCGCCAGCATATAAACAGCCGTATTTCACTAAACACCGTGTAATGTAGTGTTCAGGAAATGTAGTGATTGCAAACACGGAACAAAAGACTTTAAAAAAATCCTATGGCGCTACAATCCGCGTGGAGTCTGGACCTGCCTGCACGACTGCCGACCTTACGCTCACTTACGCACGGCAGAGGTGGACGACCATCCAGCCGATCCGGAGAGGTGATACGGCCAGAATCACGCTTCCCCAGCCGGAAAGTTGACCAACGAGACCAGGGCTGCTGCCTATTGCATCTCCTCGCTTATCTCACGATGCTGAGGTCCCCATCCGTCGTATAACCTTTATCCAATAGATAACTGCAGCGGTCGGTTCACCACAAGAAGTTCTCGTGTTACTCGCTTTTAGCTAGTCCATATAAATGTACTTAATGCAACGTTATATTAATATTTTATATAAAAATAAAATGACTTTCTCGTTCGTCATGGAACTGAAATGGGAAGGTTGATGATCATTGCTAAAAAACTAATGTGTTACACTCACATGACTTTCTCTACTCTTGTACAAACTATTTTTACAAACGCTTATTCTCCATATGCTTCATGTTAATCGGGATATCGAGATGTTAATCTTATTGCTAATTTTCTTGTAATTGCAAGGGGAATTGGTAGGTTTTAAGCTATAGTCAAACATTTTAAGAGCTGGTTGCTATGTGGAGCATTGCATTCTCTTTGCATTACCAGGACAAAAAAAAATGAATAAGAAATTCCCATTTGAGAAAAAGTATAAGTATTGGAAAATTTAAGGGAATAAAAAGCAATATCTCGAAAATGGTTCACTCAAAAAAAATGTATATGACATAAATTGTGTATTTTAACGCGATCTACAGTATTTGTGTAGTAAAATTTTGTCTTATCTCTTATGGTTTACTAGTTATGCAAAAGTCGTTCACAATGAAGAATACTTTTGGAGACATTCCCAGAAAATTCGAGATATACAATTCGTTTGCCATAAAAACTTATGGCATTTTATTCAAAATCGTTAGAGCCATTTTTGAGAAAATTAAAATTTTCGAAAAATGTTCCATGTAAAGGGTAATCTGGGATGAGGAATTTTCTTGTAAACCTTCGTGTCGCATCTCTGGAAGATACTGAACCTAAATACCAAGTTTGGTGTTTATCCGACTGTTCGTTTCTGAGTTACACTGTTCACACACACATACACAGACACATACAGGGACATGTTTCCAAAAATGCTTTATATGCATTCAGTGCACATCAAAACATGTATTTCCAGTGAAATCTCGGTATCGAATTTTTGGGTGGAATACAATACTTCCCCTACTTACTATGCGTAGTACAGAAAGTAAAAATACGAAAGAGAAGGCGCAGTGAATGGTTGATGGCAGAGGGGACAGCTGTTTTTCCCCATGACTATTCTAAGGTTCTCCCTGCGTATGTAGCAGAATTGAATATGACGTTATCAACTACTGGTGAAATATATACTTAACTAGTTTCCATATGTGTTCATTAATGTGTATTATCTATAGTAACATAGCGAGAGCTCCAAATTTCCCAAACTATGAAATTGCGAGTGAGAGATCCAGAGTTCGACTGTGTTTATTTTGTCAGTTTAGAAAATCACTACGGAATTAAAAAACAATTATAATAAAATCAATAAATAATATTAAATGCATAGGTATTTGATGATTCGTAATACTACTCATTCACTGATTTTGCCAGTGGAACTGGGTTCACTCTGCATATGACTTGCTCGGAGAAAAAGCAAAGGTTTCAATTAAGAGATAGGCTTACTTATTTTTCCGTTTAAACACTTTGTAACAAATGCACTATTAAAAACAGCTGAGACACGACAGTCTATAACACTAAGTGTACAAAAAAGCTATAAAGAAGCTGTTCTGGTGAATTTGCATAAAAACAAGTGCACCTAGTTTTGATAAACTGAAAATGTTAAAAGCAATCCAACCGAGCGGGATGTTTCAGCCGATAACGTCTGTGGTCCGCATTCCAGAGGTCGTGTGTTCAATTCCCGCGGCCGACTTTCCTGACCCATGGGTACTATACTTCCCCCGAATTTCTCTCTCCCTCATTTCTCTAATTTCTTCTTCCTCTTTCACGTTACAGCTTGACTCCGGGACTTTGTCGGTCGTCTGAGGACAGGTGACGTAGAGGCTTGCGCATTGGAACTCCTCGGCCCGTCAGATGGTGGCTTTTGAAGACTCCGCTGCTGGGTCGAGCTTTCCCCGGTCTCCACTGGAGGGGAGCTTGTGAGCCAACCTACGGTGACTTGGGAGGACCGCCGTTGAGCACTCTCCGCCTTGTGGTCAAGCCTGTAACTCTTAGGAAATTCTGCGCGTCTGTGTCGGCCGGTCCTGCAGACCATACGTCTCCCGCGGTTCCTTCATCTCATCCATTCCTACCGGGATGTATGCACAAAAGATTCCTTGCGGGTCAAGGAGCTAGGTGTCCCCCCTCCATCAACTAATCCTAAAAGCAAACGATAACATTGCGACGATACGTAGCTGTGATTGGTTGAAATTCCTGATTACCTTATAGATCGGTCTCTGCTTCATGAACTAGACATGAATCTGAAGGATGACTGGAATACACTCGTAAAATGAATGTGCAGATGCAAAGCATATTTCATTGTTTTCTGTAGAATAAAAACTATCACAGTAATATATATATATATATAACTGTAACTTTTCAAAGTTGATTTCCCCCCAAAAAATATCCCAACTAAGAAGAAAACAGAAGTAAATAAACAAAAGGAAATAAAGAGAAAAATAAACAGGAATAAAGGAGAAGATATGCCAGAAATGTTTTAATTAAGAGAAAGAAGGAAAGATAAGTGAAGAAAGCAAGAACGGGGAAAAAAATACAACGTAAAAATAAAGGAGAATTTTATGAAAGTAAACAGAAATACAATAAGAAAGGAAACCAGAAAAGAGATTTGCAAGTTATAGAACGAAAAAGAAAGGGGGTAAATGGCAAGACATGAAAACGGTAAAGATGAGATGTGAGAAAAGAGAAAACGTGATGAAAAGGGAAGATTTTCAGAGAAATTTTTGGCGAAAATTATGAAAGGGAAATATTTAAATAAAGGAAAGAATAAGAGACCGCTGAAAAGCAAATTAAAGGAGAGAAACTAAAATAAATTAGAGATAAGGGCACATAAAAGTTGCGAAAGGAAAGAGAAACCTATCAAAAACTTAGGAAGAGAATCTTAAGCTTGGTTTGTATATACCGTTATGTTTTTTGCGAGTAGAGCTGGAGAACTATAGCTTCGCGCAAATGTTGATCACATTTTGACCCTTAAACTGCGGCATTGCCTACTACAGTTCTCCAACCGTGTGAAAAATGAGATGCCACTTTATCATGGAAAGTAATGTTGTTGTACTAGTGCAATAAACTATCTTCTCTCCGTATTCCTTGACCGCGAAACTCCATAAATATTCGTGCTGGGTAACGCCAAACCTGCCTCTTCTAACAGCAATTAAGTACGGCAGGAATGCAAGTGGCTGCTTCTTAGTCTTTCATCACAAAGGCAAACTTCGGCTATAAATTCAGTTTAAAATCTGGAATCTATGCAAAAGCTATTCTATAGGAGTACTGATGTTATGTAATTTTTTATGACTTAAGACAGGGTTGTGTTAATAACTTTAAAACAAGACACGATAGCTCCTGAAGTGTAAAAAAATCTGATGTGACACACATGACTTTCTCTACCCCTATCGTTTATTAGGGTGTATACAAACTATTCTTACTAAAGCTTATTTTTCTATCTACTTATTTTAATACAAATAAACCTCTGCAGAAATAGCTACATTACATATTTTCTTATAGATATAAAGAGAACAGCGATAGTCAAATGTTTAATAACTGGACGCTATATGCTAGCCTTAAAATTGGCTGTTTGCATGCAATCGCCAGGAATAACTGATTGTAGGCAGGACTTGAAAGAATGAGCAGGTAATGAACAAATCGAGCCATTCATAACGGATACCTCACAAATGGCTTATTCCACAAAAAGTTATTTGACATAAATTATGTGTTTTAAAGAGATCTACAATTTTTGTGTAGTACGTTTTCGCCTATCGCTTGATGCTCAGCAGTTATACAAAATTCCTTCCAAATGAACAGGACTTCAGAGGCTATTCCCAGAAAAGTCAAGATATGCATTTTATTTGTCATGTAAATATCTTTAATATATGGTATTTTAACCAAAATCGTAGAGCCATTTTTTTATAAAATCGACAATTTCGAAAAATATTATATGTAAAGGGTAGTCTGAGGTGGGGGGATTTTCATGGGTTATAATAATAATTGCAAAACTGTTTTATTTCATGCAAAATTAGACACTGGGGGCCGTTCAAACTAAGAATTTAGGTCCATGCAGACATATTTTGCTTAATAACAAACACTTCTGCCTGCCTGCCTGTCTACGAATTGAAATGATCATAAAACATTAGACCAGGGGTGACCAACCTGTTATGAGCTTGGGCCAGGAAATTTATATAAGCTTTTTTGAACGGTCGTCTAACTAAATTTAAATCAATAATTTTGAATCCGAACTAAAATGTTATTTATAAATATTAGTAAAGTATTCAGGTAAGTGTAGCTGTAGATCGATTTATAAGACGTCATGTTTAAAAAACATTCCTTCATTTATTCTTATTATTCGCTTTTTCATTTTGAAAGAACATCGTATAATTTAAAATGTCTTACAATTATAATAAAATAAAACAAATTAAATTATATTAGAGGTACTCTTTATTAGAGTAATTGGTAAGAAATTTCGATTCATTTTGAAGAGCTGTAATGTTAGGTGACTTTAAAACTTGCTTTTCAGTTATTAATTTCTCAATATTAGGCCTAATTTTTATGTGAATAGAACAATGTTTAATAATGTTAATGGCAAAGATGGCTTCCTCACAAACGTATATGGAACGAAATCTGCATATGAACTTTAGGTTAAGATCGTGAATTTCAGGAAACCGATCCAAAGGGACATATTTCCAAAATTCAGTTAAATTACATAGGAGAATCTTTTAAATTTAGCACAAAGTCCTGAATGGTTTTGTATTTCTATTAAGTCCATTTGCAAGATGGGGAGTATCTATGAATCTCAGACTCTGAAATTCTAAATGGATTCATGAATAAATCTAATTGCTCTTTTCAAATTCGAAAGAGGAAGAGTTTGTGATGATAGGTAGGTTCTCATCGGATCTTGAGCTATCGGCGGGTCATTAAAAATGTCTAGACGGATCATTACTTGGCCTTCAGTCCTAGGGTTTGCCACCCCTGCATTAGGCCATCAAATCTGTTGCAACTCCATCTGGCAAAACTACAATTTCTCTGACAAAATCATCTTTCTGTTACCAGCAGGGAGATATACAATAAATATCTTGGAACATCCGTTGAACGATCCTTCGTACAAGCTGCCATTGTCACCGATGCCGCGATGTTTTATAGTGAAAATACAGCTAACACAATAGTATCCTGTCTCTCTTCCTGTTTTCTTTCGCATAGGGTTGACATTTGACATGACTGTTGACAATGACGGAGAATGAAGAAGAGGAGGAGGAGGAGGAATGTGAGAAGAAGGAATGGAAAGAAGATTTTAATTAAGACGATACGGGCAGGATGTGGTGATTATAAAACGGGGATTGAGGAAGAAGAGGAAAGGAGAGATGACGACGTTGGTGTTGAGCGCAGGTTTACCATTATTGGAGGAGCAGCTAGCAGTTTTGCCATCTTTGGAGGAGCAGCTAGCAGGTTTCCCATTGGGGGAGCAGTTAATGTGGTTTGGGAGGTATAGTAAGTAGATTTACGGCGATGTTAGGTGTATGGAAGAGTGAATTTGTTATTATGATATTAATAGAAGGGAAAGTTTGGAATTTATGTAGGTTGGAGGTGAAGCTAGAGTTAGAATAAAATGGAGGATGTGAGTGAAGTGAAATGATGTGGGGTAAAGTGAGTGGGTATTAGTGATAGAAAAAACAGGGTTTAGTGTTGTGTTAAAAGAGGTAAAGGTTTAGTGCACAGTGATAAAACTTAAAATTGATACATAAAATAAATAAGAAGATAATAGAAAATTAATATGGAGATTAAATAAAATTGTATAAAGTAACTAAATAAATAAACACAAATACATTGCGGTATAAATGAATTAAACAAAATATTAAACTACTATAAATCAAATTATTAATATATAAAGAATGAAATGTCAATAGACAACCTCAGCTTTATAATTTTTAATTAAGGAACATTTTAAATAAAATATAAATAAACCGATTAAAATTATTAGTAGGCTAGTAGAAGATTTTGTGCTGCCTACCAGTACATTTTCGCTGGTTTCCAGTAAATATAGTTAAATAGGAGTAGATAGTAGCTGGTTACCAGTCGCTAAGTTTGCTGGTTTCCAGCAAGTGTAGATAAATATAGAATTTAGAATTATAATTAAGTTTCTTTACGCCTTTACCCTAATCTAATAATTTCTACTCTCTTTTTTTTCTTTTCATTTATTATTTTTAGACATTGTTTAGTTTGTAGTTATTTTATCTGAAAAAATTTATCTAATATCTAATGTAAATGTGTTGTGAGAGTAAATGTAAAGTTTGAATGTATGCCCCGGTGTAGTAACCAGGGTGCCGGGATAGTACATTCAGATTTTATTTATTTATTTATTTATTTATTCTCCCATAGGGTACCTAATCGAAAGGAAAAATTTAAGTTTTAAGTTGTAACGGCTGACTTTAGGTCTATCTTCTGCTCAACGATCAGCTGCCTGATAGCATGCCAGACGCTGCAGTAAAGGTTGCCAAAAGGAAAATGAAAAGTCGTATTTCTCAAGAATACGAATATCGAATTCGGAAGCGACAAGTAAAATGCGTAATATACATGAATTAAAAATATAATATTAGACATGTTTAAACATTTTTCATATAAGAACGTAAGCAAATCTTGAACTTATGAGACTTTATTACAAATACTTTACATACTGTTCCAAACTTTTAAAAAATTATTTCAAATTTAGTTTATATCAAAACTACATCTAGAGACTCTTTATAATGCATGCCTATAAAAATATATTAATATTGAATTGACGTAAATAATACATACACATAACATACACATTCAGGCTTTCAAATAGTTGGATCATTATAATTAATACATTAATTCCTCAGTTAATGTTTAGGGAGAATTAACACACACCACGCTGCTTGAAGAAATGGAACTAATGCATAGAAAATATTGTATTCCTTCCTCAATGCAACAATATAACCACGGATGGGGTGGGACAATACGACGCTGCAAGTATCTGCGCCGAATACCGCAATAAATATACACTATGTGATCAAAAGTATCCGGAAACCCCACAAACATACGTTTTTCATCTTAGGTGCATTGTGCTGCTACCTACTGCCTGGTACTCATATCCGCGACCTCAGTAGTCTTTAGACATCGTGAAACAGAAGAATGGGACGCTCCGTGGAACTCATGGACTTCAAACGTGGTCAGGTGATTGGTTGTCACTTATTTCAGAAGTCTGTACGCGAGATTTCCACGCTCCTAAACATCCCTAAGTCCACTGTTTCTGATGTGATAGTGAAGTGGAAACGTGAAGCGACATGTGCAGCACAAAATCGTACAGGCCGACCTCAGCTGTTGACTGACAGAGACCACCGAGATTTGAAGATGGTCGTAAAGAGTAATAGGCAGACATCTATCCAGACCATCACACAGGAATTCCAAACTGCATCAGGACCAACTCCAAGTACTATGACAGGCGTGAGGTGAGAAACCTTGGATTCCATGGTCCAGCGGCTGCTCATAAGCCGCACATCACGCAGGAAAATGCCAAACGACGCCTCGCTTGGTGTAAGGAGCGTCAACATTACACGATTGAACAGTGGCAAAATGTTGTGGAGTGACGAATCACGGTACACAATGTGACGATCCGATGGCAGGATGTGGGTATGGCGAATGCCCGGTGAACGTCATCTCCAGCGTGTGCAGTGCCAACAGTGAAATTCGGAGGTGGTGGTGTTATGCTATGGTCGCGTTTTTGCTGGAGGGGGCCTTGCAACCCTTGTTTTGCGTGGCACGATCACAGCGCAGACCTACATTGATATTTTAAGCACCTTCTTGCTTCCCACTGTTGAAGAGCAATTCGGGGATGGCGATTGCATCTTTCAACACGATCGATCACCTGTTCATACTGCACGGGCTATGGCGGAGTGGTTACACGACAATAACATCCCTGTAATGGACTGGCCTGCACAGAGTCCTGGCTTGAATCCTATAGAACATCTTTGGAAAATTTTGGAACGCCAGGCCTCACCGACCTACATCGATACCTCTCCTCAGTTCTGAACTCCGTGAAGAATGGGCTGCCATTCCCCAAGAAACCTTCCAGCACCTGTTTGAAAGTATGCCTGTGAGAGTGAACGCTGTCGTCAAGGCTAAGGGTGGGCCAACACCATATTGACTTCTAGCATTACCGATGGAGGGCGCCACAAACCTATACGTCATTTTCAGCCAGGTGTCCGGATACTTTTGATCACGTAGTGCAGATTACAACCAAGATTTCATATAGCGAAAGGAAAATCGGCCACAGTTACATTACATAAAAACCCTGAAGGAGAAGAATTATACAGTTTTGTACGCTCTCTCGTTTAATAATTTTTAAACATCGATATATGTAAGGAATTAGATATTAATAGGGAATCATTCCAATTTGTAATTTTTTTCAACTTTAATAATTGTTTTTTTGCCAATCCTGGAGCTATGGAAGAGAAAATTCAGACACAGGTACCTTTATTTCCGACCTACTTTCACTTAAAAAAACAGCTCGATCCGTAACATCAATGTGGCAATGGTCCCTTCATTTCATACCACATTGATTTATAAATGTCTGGAATACTGCTGACTCTGAAACATCCACAATTTTCTCTAATTATTCCACGTGTAATTGTGACATTAGGATATGCTTCACAAGAATTCTGTTTCTGTTGCTTACAATCTACTTTGTTTCTTCAGATAATTTTACTCCAAACAATCATGATTCTGTACATGTCCAATAATGTCACATATGCCGTTCAAAATAATTGTAGGAAATAAGTTACTACACTGAAATGTATAATGGAATGTTATGTTTATTTTTATTCTTAACTGCCTTTTTGATAAATAATCGAACATTTTTAATACTTTTGTAATCTATTCCATTTGCATAGCTCGCTTTAACTTCTATGTTCATATCAATGGTTTTGACACGAGAAACAACTTTACTGATGGTCTTTTATTCTCTTAACTGTAGGGTCCTTTAACTTTGAATTTTTACTTTCTCTACAACGTATAGTAAGTAGAGGTAGTATTGCGTTCCACCCAAAAATTTGATACCGAGATTTCACAAGAAGTACATGTTTTGAGGCCCATGAGTCGAAATTGAGGAAGTATTTTTAACACTGTCATATTATATAAAATGTAAATTTAATAACAGCCCGCAGTAGAGATATAATGGCGACTTGAGCCCACATAGAGATGCCGACAAGCGATAAAGTTCTTTGTTCTACGCCGACAAGCCCCGCCCCCTCCCTTTGTGTGCTCACATGCCGCCAGGTCTCGTGTCGTTAGGCCCCGCCCCCTCTCGCTTTGTGTGCTCACCTAATGCCGGCAGTATCTGTGCTAACAGGTTCTACCCCCTCCCCCATGCGTTCTACTGTGGCGTCATGACTTGATGGAATTGTTTTTTCGAGTCCTGCCGCCCCTCGGCAAATTAATTAGGTAATGTTCGTCAAACATTTTTTTTTATGATTACTAAGGTCTGCAGATTGCATCCTCGAGCAATTAAGTTTTTTGATTAATGAATTGTTGACTGGAGCTTGAGTATAAGTAGTCTGCTCACGGTAACAGTCTGTCATGTAATGAAACACTGCAGCCTTCTTGTATCTGGGGAAATCGCTTGTCCATTAGCTGAACATGTTAGACGCTTTCAACACATTAATAGGCTTTTAAGTTTACATTCCGGATCTGTTTACATACATTAGCGAACGACATACTTCCGCCAGGCGGTAACGGTGACCTCTATTAGCTGACCCGTTAGACGCTTTCACCCCATTAGCGAACAATGTCAGTAATTGTCTTCCTAAGTGCCCTGCCCAACACTCAACACTTTAGATTTTAGCGATGGAAATGATATAAAAAGCACCAGCTTCTCCAACGAGTTCCAAGTTGACCAGGATGCCCGGGTTCGAATTACAAATTCAGCTTCTAATAACTCAGAGACTAATTACGATAAAGACATCAAATAAAGTTTATTACATTAATGTCTTTAGATAGTTTCTTGTGAATGTATATTTGGGTACATGGTGTCCAGGAATCGAATACCGATAAAATGTAATTTAATTATAAATTTAATAACTCCTAAACTAATTAAGATAAAGACACCAAATAAACTTTATTGCCTTTATGTTATTAGGTAGTATCTTGTGCAGGTGTAATTAGATACCTGACGTTCTGGGTTCGAGCCTAATGTTTAAATCGTCATTATCTCAGAAACTAAGAGAGGTAGAGGAATTGACCAAAGCATGATTGATAGCTCCTATGATGGGTAATTAATACTGTATATAATTTTTAATCAGTTGTCCTTATTTCGAATCCCGACCTTTCAATCACTTACTTATTTTTTCTCTATACTCTAGAATATGTCACTTAGATTGATGCTCTAACTGCATACAGCACCTTTAAACATATCAAACTAATATTGTAAATAATTTTGTTTCTGGTGTCCAGGGTTCGAATACCGATAAAATGTAATTTAATTATAAATTTAATAACTTCTAAACTAATTAAGATAAAGACGCCAAATAAACTTTATTGCCTTTATGTTATTAGGTATTATCTTGTGGATGTGTAATTAGATACCTGACGTTCAGGGTTCGATCCTAATTTTTAAATCGTCATTATCTCAGAAACTAAGAGAGGTAGACGAGTGAACCAAAGCATGATTGATAGCTCCTATGAGGGGTAATTAATACTGTATATAATTTTCAATCAGTTGTCCTTACTTCGAATCCCGATCTTTCAATCACTTACTTATTTTTTCTCTATACTCTAGAATATATCACTTAGATTGATGCTGTAACTGCATACAGCACCTTTAAACATATCAAACTAATATTGTAAATAATTTTGTTTCTGGTGTCCAGGGTTCGAATACCGATAAAATGTAGTTTAATTATAAATTTATTAACTTCTAAACTAATTAAGATAAAGACGCCAAATAAACTTTATTGCCTTTATGTTATTAGGTATTATCTTGTGGATGTGTAATTAGATACCTGACGTTCTGGGTTCGATCCTAATTTTAAATCGTCATTATCTCAGAAACTAAGAGAGGTAGAGGAGTTGACCAAAGCATGATTGATAGCTCCTATGATGGGCAATTAATACTGTATATAATTTTTAATCAGTTGTCCTTACTTCGAATCCCGATCTTTCAATCACTTACTTATTTTTTCTCTATACTCTAGAATATATCACTTAGATTGATGCTGTAAATGCATACAGCACCTTTAAACATATCAAACTAATATTGTAAATAATTTTGTTTCTGGTGTCCAGGGTTCGAATACCAATAAAATGTAATTTAATTATAAATTTAATAACTCCTAAACTAATTAAGATAAAGATACCAAATAAACTTTATTGTGTTTATGTTATTAGGTAGTATCTTGTGGATGTGTATTTAGATACCTGACGTTCTGGGTTCGAGCCTAATTTTAAATCGTCATTATCTCAGAAACTAAGAGAGGTAGAGGAGTTGACCAAAGCATGATTGATAACTCCTATGATCGGCAATTAATACTGTATATAATTTTCAATCAGTTATCCTTACTTCGAATCCCGATCTTTCAATCACTTACTTATTTTTTCTCTATACTCTAGAATATATCACTTAGATTGATGCTGTAAATGTATACAGCACCTTTAAACATATCAAACTAATACTGTAAATAATTTTGTTTCTGGTGTCCAGGGTTCGAATACCGATAAAATGTAATTTAATTATAAATTTAATAACTCCTAAACTAATTAAGATAAAGACGCCAAATAAACTTTATTGCGTTTATGTTACTAGGTATTATTTTGTGGATGTGTAATTAGATACCTGACGTTCTGGGTTCGAGCCTAATGTTTAAATCGTCATTATCTCAGAAACTAAGAGAGGTAGAGGAATTGACCAAAGCATGATTGATAGCTCCTATGAGGGGCAATTAATACTGTATATAATTTTCAATCAGCTGTCCTTACTTCGAATCCCGATCTTTCAATCACTTACTTATTTTTCTCTATACTCTAGAATATATCACTTAGCTTGATGCTGTAAATGCATACAGCACCCTTAAACACATCAAACTAATATTGTAAATAATTCTGGTTCTGGTGTCCAGGGTTCGAATACCGATAAAATGTAATTTAATTATAAATTTAATAACTCCTAAACTAATTAAGATAAAGGCACCAAATAAACTTTTATAGGGGGAAAGGATGCTCTCCTCAAACATTAGGTCTCTAGATAGAAGTATTTATAGGGGAGAGTTAGGGAATACCAGGGCTGATGCTAGGCTAGTCAGATGCTAAAGGAGGGAGGGATATGCTTTATACGAGAGAGATAGGGAACACAAGGAAAGATGCTATACTAAACAGGACTTGAAGGATAGAATATGGGCGATATAGCGAACCGAGGAGAGGTATTAGGATAGGAGTTTTGAATGATGGAGTAGGTGTTTATATGCGAGAGATAGGGAATACGAGGGTCGATGCTAGGCTAGACGGTGTTGAATGAGGGAATGCATCTTATATGAGAGAGGTAGGGGAATATGAGGAGAAGTGCTAGGCTAGTCGGGAAGGTCTGAATGAGAGAGTATACGTCTATATGGGAAAATATAGGGAAAACGAAGGTAGGTGCTAGGTTGAGAGAGTCTTCAAGGAGGAAAATGCATTTATATGAGAGCGTTAGGGCATACGAGGAGAGGTGCTAGTCTAGACATGGTTTGAGGATTAGAGTATACGTTTATATGGGAGAAATATGGAAAACGGGAGAGATACAAGGATAGACAGAGATTGAAGGAGGAGGAATGTAGGTTTATACTGTAATATAGAGAGTAATTCGATTATAAAACTTTTCTCATCCAGCCTTACAACACTTTTATATACTTATTTTCTAAACCTTACAAACTTTATATTTGTTAAACAGTAGTGCGCGAGACGGAGAGGGACAAACAGTATATCGGTTTACAGTGAAGTATACATCCTAACCTATTCCCACCTTGTTTGTTCTGGATCTTCTCATTGTCTATCATCTAACGTAAACACGTAACAAGACGTAACACAGGAAATCATACATATGGCACATTAAAAAAATAAAGGTATATATAATGAAACATAAACAAGTAGACAGAGGGTCATCGATACATAGAAAACCAGGAGTTGTATGTACTGAGACCATAGATTAGTATAGGCAAACAACAAAGAAGTGAATTTATAGTGTAAATAGCCAAATATTTTCAAATATTATTATAGTCTAAAAGTATATAACTTAATTATGTATCGAGTATTGAGAAATAAACGTTATTCATTATTCACTAATCTCAGATCACTGCAATTGTATTGAATCAATTCACAATAGCTAATGCCATTCAACTTTCATTCGTCTCTGATACATAAACAAATTGCAAAATGGAGAAGGACGAAAGTAATAAAAAGACTCAGGCAGCAAATTTTAAGAAAGAAGAGAAAGATATATGACCGACATTGTTTTGGAACACAAATTAGTCTTGAAAATAAAATGACTGATAGCTCTGCTAAGCGTAAGGAAGAGACATGGAAATAAATTGCAAATGAATACAATTCTAGGTTGGAAAAGAAGATAAACAACATTCATGTAAACCAATTTTTAAAAATCAGTTTAACTGAATACATGTAAAAAAACATATCACTTTACAAAAAGTAATGCAGACAACATTTATTTTTTATAAACATTATCCTATTACATTACTTTACAAAAAACCATACATATTTCCTAAAGGCAAAGGTGATAGTCTAGACATTCTAAACACTCAGTTATATAATCATATACATCACACAGAAAGAGACCTGCATTATCAGTAAAAAAACTAAACATCTCAACAATGTCTGAATGATGTATTTTATAAGTACAAGTTTTTTGATATTTCAAAGTTCCTGTTAACCATGGCAGTAATTGATTAACACAATTTCTCGATCCTGTCATGCTATAACTTTAGATGCTTTCAGCTTACTTATAATTTCCTCAATCTCTTGTGTGTGACTATTATTACCAGCATCCCTCGACGCAATTAGTAACCTCAATATATTTACTAGTCTATTCGGATTTTCAAGCATTGATATCACTGAATCATCATCATCTGAAGATTTCATATTCTCGCAACTTCCGATGTATCCAGATTTTTCACCAACAGTAGTCTCCAGTGAAGGACAGAGGCTTGATCCGGTATAACATTCCCCTCTATACATCTTCGGATCTTCAAGTGCAGGTGAGAGAGTCGATTCAGTATAACATGTTGCTCTATGAAACTTAAATCTTGACAAAGAACGATTCTTAAAAATCCGCCCGCATACACAGCATCTAATAACGCGTTTTCCTCCATGTGTAATGTATGAAAAATCGTGTTTCTCATTCCTCAGTTGCACAGATTTTCTCGGGCAGTAGCTCATGCTAAAACTAAAAGAAATTAAATGAATACGTGAATGCTAACGCTCGAAGGAATTAAAAGCGAATGAATGAATTCATAACACGCACCTATGTATATATCCAGGATGAGGACGACGGAGGGAATTGCAATCAATGCATAGCAGGGAGAAAGGATACTCTCTTGAAACATTAGTCATCTAAACAACTATTGTTCACGGAGCCTGTAGACGTCAGGTTGAATGGGACAGACCTCAGCTTCAAATCTTTAAGGGTACGGACCCCTGGCTTTTGCCTGGCATGTATACTAAACCATCCTAACAGCGTAACATTACATAACAACGACACGTAACCAGAACATGACGAGTGCGAGCATGGAAAAAAGGATGCTCGCTGAGAACATTAGTGGAAAAGGATGCTCTCTGGAAACAGTCGCCATCCGCACAACGGATTGTCCCTAACATTTCCAGATTTCAAAACGTTCAACATCGTGACGCGCTACTGTCATCTACATTTCGACGAAATTTTACCTCCTGAATTAGTTTGATGCTCTGTATAGAACCTCAGAACATGCATTACGCTGCGTGTCCCTAGCGTTTCCAGCTCCTGAATCGTTCCAGCTAGTGGAATGCCTCTACCATCTTCATGTCAACGATCTGTTACTCTGAATTAAAGTTTGGTGATATGTATAGACCTGTACAACATGCATTACGCTATGTAACAGACTCATCACGCTATGTAACAACACAATCACGCTATGTAACAACTGATCACGCTATGTAACAACATGATCACGCTATGTAACAACCTGAGCACGCTATGTAACAACAGGATCACGCTATGTAACAACTGATCACGCTATGTAACAACCTGAGCAGGCTATGTAACAACACGTTCACGCTATGTAACAACCTGAGCACGCTATGTAACAACCTGAGCACGCTATGTAACAACATGTTCACGCTATGTAACAACATGAACACGCTATGTAACAATACGATCACGCTATGTAACAACCTGATTACGCTATGTAACAACTGATCACACTATGTAACAACCTGAGCACGCTATGTAACAACATAATCACGCTATGTAACAACCTGAGCACGCTATGTAACAACACGATCACCCTATGTAACAACCTGAGCACGCTATGTAACAACATGATCACGCTATGTAACAACATGATCACGCTATGTAACAACCTGAGCACGCTATGTAACAACATGATCACGCTATGTAACAACATGAACACGCTATGTAACAACCTGAGCACGCTATGTAACAAACTGAGCACGCTATGTAACAACATGTTCACGCTATGTAACAACCTGAGCACGCTATGTAACAACCTGAGCACGCTATGTAACAACCTGAGCACGCTATGTAACAACCTGATTACGCTATGTAACAACTGATCACGCTATGTAACAACATGATCACGCTATGTAACAACCTGAGCACGCTATGTAACAACATGATCACGCTATGTAACAACATGATCACGCTATGTAACAACATGATCACGCTATGTAACAACCTGAGCACGCTATGTAACAACATGATCACGCTATGTAACAACATGATCACGCTATGTAACAACATGATCACGCTATGTAACAACATGATCACGCTATGTAACAACCTGAGCACGCTATGTAACAACATGATCACGCTATGTAACAACCTGAGCACGCTATGTAACAACCTGAGCACGCTATGTAACAACATGTTCACGCTATGTAACAACCTGAGCACGCTATGTAACAACCTGAGCACGCTATGTAACAACATGTTCACGCTATGTAACAACATGAACACGCTATGTAACAACATGATCACGCTATGTAACAACATGATCACGCTATGTAACAACATGTTCACGCTATGTAACAACACGATCACCCTATGTAACAACATGATCACGCTATGTAACAACCTGAGCACGCTATGTAACAACATGATCACGCTATGTAACAACCTGAGCACGCCATGTAACAACATGATCACGCTATGTAACAACATGTTCACGCTATGTAACAACACGATCACCCTATGTAACAACCTGAGCACGCTATGTAACAACATGATCACGCTATGTAACAACATGATCACGCTATGTAACAACCTGAGCACGCTATGTAACAAACTGAGCACGCTATGTAACAACCTGAGCACGCTATGTAACAACATGAACACGCTATGTAACAACCTGAGCAAGCTATGTAACAACCTGAGCACGCTATGTAACAACATGTTCACGCTATGTAACAACATGAACACGCTATGTAACAATACGATCACGCTATGTAACAACCTGATTACGCTATGTAACAACTGATCACACTATGTAACAACATGATCACGCTATGTAACAACCTGAGCACGTTATGTAACAACATGATCACGCTATGTAACAACCTGAGCACGCCATGTAACAACATGATCACGCTATGTAACAACATGTTCACGCTATGTAACAACACGATCACCCTATGTAACAACCTGAGCACGTTATGTAACAACATGATCACGCTATGTAACAACATGTTCACGCTATGTAACAATACGATCAGGCTATGTAACAACACGATCACGCTATGTAACAACATGATCACGCTATGTAACAACTGATCACGCTATGTAACAACCTGAGCACGCTATGTAACAACCTGAGCACGCTATGTAACAACATGATCACGCTATGTAACAACATGTTCACGCTATGTAACAACACGATCACGCTATGTAACAACACGATCACGGTATGTAACAACATGGACACGCTATGTAACAACATGAACACGCTATGTAACAATACGATCAAGCTATGTAACAACCTGAGCACGCTATGTAACAACATGATCACGCTATGTAACAACATGAACACTCTATGTAACAACCTGATCACGCTATGTAACAGCATGATCACGCTATGTAACAACCTAATCACGCTATGTAACAACATGATCACGCTATGTAACAACATGATCACGCTATGTAAATAGGGTGGACCATTTAAGTTGAGGCTATACAATATATCCAAAACTAAGCGTTGTAGAAAGAAATGTCTTTAATAAAACTTGACTGATATTATGACGAAAGTAAATGCCGCTAGTCGTGTTTCGTTTGGAGGCCGTTATGAGGGTCATTTTGGGTTAATTTATTTTTTTAAATGGGAACCTACAATTAGGGTCCCATTTAAAAAGACCCTGAAATGACCCTCACTACGTCCTCCAAACGAAATACGACTAGCAGCATTTACTTTCGCCATAATATCAATCAAGTTTTATTAAAGACATTTCTTTCTACAACGCTTAGTTTTGGATATATTGTATAGCCTCAACTTAAATGGTCCACCCTATTTACATAGCGTGATCATGTTGTTACATAGCGTGATCATGTTGTTACATAGCGTGATTAGGTTGTTACATAGCGTGATCATGTTGTTACATAGCGTGATCAGGTTGTTACATAGAGTGTTCATGTTGTTACATAGCGTGATCATGTTGTTACATAGCGTGCTCAGGTTGTTACATAGCTTGATCGTATTGTTACATAGCGTGTTCATGTTGTTACATAGCGTGTCCATGTTGTTACATAGCGTGATCGTGTTGTTACATAGCGTGATCGTGTTGTTACATAGCGTGAACATGTTGTTACATAGCGTGATCATGTTGTTACATAGCGTGCTCAGGTTGTTACATAGCGTGCTCAGGTTGTTACATAGCGTGATCAGTTGTTACATAGCGTGATCATGTTGTTACATAGCGTGATCGTGTTGTTACATAGCCTGATCGTATTGTTACATAGCGTGAACATGTTGTTACATAGCGTGATCATGTTGTTACGTAACGTGCTCAGGTTGTTACATAGGGTGATCGTGTTGTTACATAGCGTGAACATGTTGTTACATACCGTGATCATGTTGTTACATGGCGTGCTCAGGTTGTTACATAGCGTGATCATGTTGTTACATAACGTGCTCAGGTTGTTACATAGCGTGATCATGTTGTTACATAGTGTGATCAGTTGTTACATAGCGTAATCAGGTTGTTACATAGCGTGATCGTATTGTTACATAGCGTGTTCATGTTGTTACATAGCGTGAACATGTTGTTACATAGCGTGCTCAGTTTGTTACATAGCGTGCTCAGGTTGTTACATAGCGTGATCATGTTGTTACATAGCGTGATCATGTTGTTACATAGCGTGCTCAGGTTGTTACATAGGGTGATCGTGTTGTTACATAGCGTGAACATGTTGTTACATAGCGTGATCATGTTGTTACATGGCGTGCTCAGGTTGTTACATAGCGTGATCATGTTGTTACATAGCGTGCTCAGGTTGTTACATAGCGTGATCATGTTGTTACATAGGGTGATCGTGTTGTTACATAGCGTGAACATGTTGTTACATAGCGTGATCATGTTGTTACATAGCGTGTTCATGTTGTTACATAGCGTGTTCATGTTGTTACATAGCGTGATCATGTTGTTACATAGCGTGCTCAGGTTGTTACATAGCGTGCTCAGGTTGTTACATAGCGTGAACATGTTGTTACATAGCGTGCTCAGGTTGTTACATAGCGTGCTCAGGTTGTTACATAGCGTGATCATGTTGTTACATAGCGTGCTCAGGTTGTTACATAGCGTGATCATGTTGTTACATAGCGTGATCATGTTGTTACATAGCGTGATCATGTTGTTACATAGCGTGATCATGTTGTTACATAGCGTGCTCAGGTTGTTACATAGCGTGATCATGTTGTTACATAGCGTGATCATGTTGTTACATAGCGTGATCATGTTGTTACATAGCGTGCTCAGGTTGTTACATAGCGTGATCATGTTGTTACATAGCGTGATCAGTTGTTACATAGCGTAATCAGGTTGTTACATAGCGTGCTCAGGTTGTTACATAGCGTGCTCAGGTTGTTACATAGCGTGCTCAGGTTGTTACATAGCGAGAACATGTTGTTACATAGCGTGCTCAGTTTGTTACATAGCGTGCTCAGGTTGTTACATAGCGTGCTCAGGTTGTTACATAGCGTGTTCATGTTGTTACATAGCGTGATCATGTTGTTACATAGCGTGCTCAGGTTGTTACATAGCGTGATCATGTTGTTACATAGCGTGATCATGTTGTTACATAGCGTGCTCAGGTTGTTACATAGGGTGATCGTGTTGTTACATAGCGTGCTCAGGTTGTTACATAGCGTGATTATGTTGTTACATAGCGTGCTCAGGTTGTTACATAGTGTGATCAGTTGTTACATAGCGTAATCAGGTTGTTACATAGCGTGATCGTATTGTTACATAGCGTGTTCATGTTGTTACATAGCGTGAACATGTTGTTACATAGCGTGCTCAGGTTGTTACATAGCGTGCTCAGGTTGTTACATAGCGTGAACGTGTTGTTACATAGCCTGCTCAGGTTGTTACATAGCGTGATCAGTTGTTACATAGCGTGATCCTGTTGTTACATAGCGTGCTCAGGTTGTTACATAGCGTGATCATGTTGTTACATAGCGTGATCAGTTGTTACATAGCGTGATTGTGTTGTTACATAGCGTGATGAGTCTGTTACATAGCGTAATGCATGTTGTACAGGTCTATACATATCACCAAACTTTAATTCAGAGTAACAGATCGTTGACATGAAGATGGTAGAGGCATTCCACTAGCTGGAACGATTCAGGAGCTGGAAACGCTAGGGACACGCAGCGTAATGCATGTTCTGAGGTTCTATACAGAGCATCAAACTAATTCATGAGGTAAAATTTCGTCGAAATGTAGATGACAGTAGCGCGTCACGATGTTGAACGTTTTGAAATCTGGAAATGTTAGGGACAATCCGTTGTGCGGATGGCGACTGTTTCCAGAGAGCATCCTTTTCCACTAATGTTCTCAGCGAGCATCTTTTTTTCCATGCTCGCACTCGTCATGTTCTGGTTACGTGTCGTTGTTATGTAATGTTACGCTGTTAGGATGGTTTAGTATACATGCCAGGCAAAAGCCAGGGGTCCGTACCCTTAAAGATTTGAAGCTGAGGTCTGTCCCATTCAACCTGACGTCTACAGGCTCCGTGAACAATAGTTGTTTAGATGACTAATGTTTCAAGAGAGTATCCTTTCTCCCTGCTATGCATTGATTGCAATTCCCTCCGTCGTCCTCATCCTGGATATATACATAGGTGCGTGTTATGAATTCATTCATTCGCTTTTAATTCCTTCGAGCGTTAGCATTCACGTATTCATTTAATTTCTTTTAGTTTTAGCATGAGCTACTGCCCGAGAAAATCTGTGCAACTGAGGAATGAGAAACACGATTTTTCATACATTACACATGGAGGAAAACGCGTTATTAGATGCTGTGTATGCGGGCGGATTTTTAAGAATCGTTCTTTGTCAAGATTTAAGTTTCATAGAGCAACATGTTATACTGAATCGACTCTCTCACCTGCACTTGAAGATCCGAAGATGTATAGAGGGGAATGTTATACCGGATCAAGCCTCTGTCCTTCACTGGAGACTACTGTTGGTGAAAAATCTGGATACATCGGAAGTTGCGAGAATATGAAATCTTCAGATGATGATGATTCAGTGATATCAATGCTTGAAAATCCGAATAGACTAGTAAATATATTGAGGTTACTAATTGCGTCGAGGGATGCTGGTAATAATAGTCACACACAAGAGATTGAGGAAATTATAAGTAAGCTGAAAGCATCTAAAGTTATAGCATGACAGGATCGAGAAATTGTGTTAATCAATTACTGCCATGGTTAACAGGAACTTTGAAATATCAAAAAACTTGTACTTATAAAATACATCATTCAGACATTGTTGAGATGTTTAGTTTTTTTACTGATAATGCAGGTCTCTTTCTGTGTGATGTATATGATTATATAACTGAGTGTTTAGAATGTCTAGACTATCACCTTTGCCTTTAGGAAATATGTATGGTTTTTTGTAAAGTAATGTAATAGGATAATGTTTATAAAAAATAAATGTTGTCTGCATTACTTTTTGTAAAGTGATATGTTTTTTTACATGTATTCAGTTAAACTGATTTTTAAAAATTGGTTTACATGAATGTTGTTTATCTTCTTTTCCAACCTAGAATTGTATTCATTTGCAATTTATTTCCATGTCTCTTCCTTACGCTTAGCAGAGCTATCAGTCATTTTATTTTCAAGACTAATTTGTGTTCCAAAACAATGTCGGTCATATATCTTTCTCTTCTTTCTTAAAATTTGCTGCCTGAGTCTTTTTATTACTTTCGTCCTTCTCCATTTTGCAATTTGTTTATGTATCAGAGACGAATGAAAGTTGAATGGCATTAGCTATTGTGAATTGATTCAATACAATTGCAGTGATCTGAGATTAGTGAATAATGAATAACGTTTATTTCTCAATACTCGATACATAATTAAGTTATATACTTTTAGACTATAATAATATTTGAAAATATTTGGCTATTTACACTATAAATTCACTTCTTTGTTGTTTGCCTATACTAATCTATGGTCTCAGTACATACAACTCCTGGTTTTCTATGTATCGATGACCCTCTGTCTACTTGTTTATGTTTCATTATATATACCTTTATTTTTTTAATGTGCCATATGTATGATTTCCTGTGTTACGTCTTGTTACGTGTTTACGTTAGATGATAGACAATGAGAAGATCCAGAACAAACAAGGTGGGAATAGGTTAGGATGTATACTTCACTGTAAACCGATATACTGTTTGTCCCTCTCCGTCTCGCGCACTACTGTTTAACAAATATAAAGTTTGTAAGGTTTAGAAAATAAGTATATAAAAGTGTTGTAAGGCTGGATGAGAAAAGTTTTATAATCGAATTACTCTCTATATTACAGTATAAACCTACATTCCTCCTCCTTCAATCTCTGTCTATCCTTGTATCTCTCCCGTTTTCCATATTTCTCCCATATAAACGTATACTCTAATCCTCAAACCATGTCTAGACTAGCACCTCTCCTCGTATGCCCTAACGCTCTCATATAAATGCATTTTCCTCCTTGAAGACTCTCTCAACCTAGCACCTACCTTCGTTTTCCCTATATTTTCCCATATAGACGTATACTCTCTCATTCAGACCTTCCCGACTAGCCTAGCACTTCTCCTCATATTCCCCTACCTCTCTCATATAAGATGCATTCCCTCATTCAACACCGTCTAGCCTAGCATCGACCCTCGTATTCCCTATCTCTCGCATATAAACACCTACTCCATCATTCAAAACTCCTATCCTAATACCTCTCCTCGGTTCGCTATATCGCCCATATTCTATCCTTCAAGTCCTGTTTAGTATAGCATCTTTCCTTGTGTTCCCTATCTCTCTCGTATAAAGCATATCCCTCCCTCCTTTAGCATCTGACTAGCCTAGCATCAGCCCTGGTATTCCCTAACTCTCCCCTATAAATACTTCTATCTAGAGACCTAATGTTTGAGGAGAGCATCCTTTCCCCCTATAAAAGTTTATTTGGTGCCTTTATCTTAATTAGTTTAGGAGTTATTAAATTTATAATTAAATTACATTTTATCGGTATTCGAACCCTGGACACCAGAACCAGAATTATTTACAATATTAGTTTGATGTGTTTAAGGGTGCTGTATGCATTTACAGCATCAAGCTAAGTGATATATTCTAGAGTATAGAGAAAAATAAGTAAGTGATTGAAAGATCGGGATTCGAAGTAAGGACAGCTGATTGAAAATTATATACAGTATTAATTGCCCCTCATAGGAGCTATCAATCATGCTTTGGTCAATTCCTCTACCTCTCTTAGTTTCTGAGATAATGACGATTTAAACATTAGGCTCGAACCCAGAACGTCAGGTATCTAATTACACATCCACAAAATAATACCTAGTAACATAAACGCAATAAAGTTTATTTGGCGTCTTTATCTTAATTAGTTTAGGAGTTATTAAATTTATAATTAAATTACATTTTATCGGTATTCGAACCCTGGACACCAGAAACAAAATTATTTACAGTATTAGTTTGATATGTTTAAAGGTGCTGTATACATTTACAGCATCAATCTAAGTGATATATTCTAGAGTATAGAGAAAAAATAAGTAAGTGATTGAAAGATCGGGATTCGAAGTAAGGATAACTGATTGAAAATTATATACAGTATTAATTGCCGATCATAGGAGTTATCAATCATGCTTTGGTCAACTCCTCTACCTCTCTTAGTTTCTGAGATAATGACGATTTAAAATTAGGCTCGAACCCAGAACGTCAGGTATCTAAATACACATCCACAAGATACTACCTAATAACATAAACACAATAAAGTTTATTTGGTATCTTTATCTTAATTAGTTTAGGAGTTATTAAATTTATAATTAAATTACATTTTATTGGTATTCGAACCCTGGACACCAGAAACAAAATTATTTACAATATTAGTTTGATATGTTTAAAGGTGCTGTATGCATTTACAGCATCAATCTAAGTGATATATTCTAGAGTATAGAGAAAAAATAAGTAAGTGATTGAAAGATCGGGATTCGAAGTAAGGACAACTGATTAAAAATTATATACAGTATTAATTGCCCATCATAGGAGCTATCAATCATGCTTTGGTCAACTCCTCTACCTCTCTTAGTTTCTGAGATAATGACGATTTAAAATTAGGATCGAACCCAGAACGTCAGGTATCTAATTACACATCCACAAGATAATACCTAATAACATAAAGGCAATAAAGTTTATTTGGCGTCTTTATCTTAATTAGTTTAGAAGTTAATAAATTTATAATTAAACTACATTTTATCGGTATTCGAACCCTGGACACCAGAAACAAAATTATTTACAATATTAGTTTGATATGTTTAAAGGTGCTGTATGCAGTTACAGCATCAATCTAAGTGATATATTCTAGAGTATAGAGAAAAAATAAGTAAGTGATTGAAAGATCGGGATTCGAAGTAAGGACAACTGATTGAAAATTATATACAGTATTAATTACCCCTCATAGGAGCTATCAATCATGCTTTGGTTCACTCGTCTACCTCTCTTAGTTTCTGAGATAATGACGATTTAAAAATTAGGATCGAACCCTGAACGTCAGGTATCTAATTACACATCCACAAGATAATACCTAATAACATAAAGGCAATAAAGTTTATTTGGCGTCTTTATCTTAATTAGTTTAGAAGTTATTAAATTTATAATTAAATTACATTTTATCGGTATTCGAACCCTGGACACCAGAAACAAAATTATTTACAATATTAGTTTGATATGTTTAAAGGTGCTGTATGCAGTTACAGCATCAATCTAAGTGACATATTCTAGAGTATAGAGAAAAAATAAGTAAGTGATTGAAAGGTCGGGATTCGAAATAAGGACAACTGATTAAAAATTATATACAGTATTAATTACCCATCATAGGAGCTATCAATCATGCTTTGGTCAATTCCTCTACCTCTCTTAGTTTCTGAGATAATGACGATTTAAACATTAGGCTCGAACCCAGAACGTCAGGTATCTAATTACACATCCACAAGATACTACCTAATAACATAAAGGCAATAAAGTTTATTTGGTGTCTTTATCTTAATTAGTTTAGGAGTTATTAAATTTATAATTAAATTACATTTTATCGGTATTCGAACCCTGGACACCATGTACCCAAATATACATTCACAAGAAACTATATAATGACATTAATGTAATAAACTTTATTTGATGTCTTTATCGTAATTAGTCTCCGAGTTATTAGAAGCTGAATTTGTAATTCGAACCCGGGCATCCTGGTCAACTTGGAACTCGTTGGAGAAGCTGGTGCTTTTTATATCATTTCCATCGCTAAAATCTAAAGTGTTGAGTGTTGGGCAGGGCACTTAGGAAAACAATTACTGACATTGTTCGCTAATGGGGTGAAAGCGTCTAACGGGTCAGCTAATAGAGGTCACCGTTACCGCCTGGCGGAAGTATGTCGTTCGCTAATGTATGTAAACAGATCCGGAATGTAAACTTAAAAGCCTATTAATGTGTTGAAAGCGTCTAACATGTTCAGCTAATGGACAAGCGATTTCCCCAGATACAAGAAGGCTGCAGTGTTTCATTACATGACAGACTGTTACCGTGAGCAGACTACTTATACTCAAGCTCCAGTCAACAATTCATTAATCAAAAAACTTAATTGCTCGAGGATGCAATCTGCAGACCTTAGTAATCATAAAAAAAAATGTTTGACGAACATTACCTAATTAATTTGCCGAGGGGCGGCAGGACTCGAAAAAACAATTCCATCAAGTCATGACGCCACAGTAGAACGCATGGGGGAGGGGGTAGAACCTGTTAGCACAGATACTGCCGGCATTAGGTGAGCACACAAAGCGAGAGGGGGCGGGGCCTAACGACACGAGACCTGGCGGCATGTGAGCACACAAAGGGAGGGGGCGGGGCTTGTCGGCGTAGAACAAAGAACTTTATCGCTTGTCGGCATCTCTATGTGGGCTCAAGTCGCCATTATATCTCTACTGCCCGCCTTAAAGCAATATGTGTATTTAATAATTTGTAAAATTTATAACAGTAATTGCATATGCTTATATTATTGTAAACATGTTCAATAATATTATGTGAATGTATTGCCTAATTTAATAATGTAGGAGCTGTGAGAAATAGGTTTAAAGTTGCTAACAATGAGGTAACCTTGAGGCAATAATGAGTAAGGAAGTTTAAATCCTACTAGTCATTATTGGAGCAACAATAATGTAAATTTTGAGACAGTTTAAAAATAGCCAATCAACAACCAGAAAAGCTTTAGTTAAATGAAGGTATTCTATTGGACTAGGATTAGCCAATCAGAGACATGAAATACAGAAATTTACTAATTTAGGTGGTGGAATTCAGTTCAGTTGCCTCCAAACAGTGCTCATAACCAGACGTGTTGCTTCTAGACAGTGCTCATAACCAGACGCGAGATGTGTCCTCGAGAAATTAATTACGTATTCGTGTGAGACGAAAATAGTATACGTGTTAAAAAGTGCAAGTATGAAATAAAAGAATCTTATAGCTCTCTATATCTGTGAAGTGCTATTTAATTTATGTCAAGGATTAATAAAAAGGAGTGAATTAAAACTTAAAATCTTTGTAAGCCTACATTCTTGTCGCACCAAAACCTTACCAAGACATCAATGTCTCTAACCATAATACTGACGCAGTCGAGGCAAACATAAATATATAATATTTAAAGAAACAGTTAAATTTCAAAATTAATATTTTTTTTAAACTTGGGGCAAAGGCCACCTGAAAGTACGTTTTGGACAAAGGCTTCCGGCTACCATACGTGTGGTTGCAACTACTTCAAGTTCGGCTCCCCAACAGTCGAATATAATACATCATCTTCAAACTGACTTTCCATACGTACCAGCAACAAACCTTCTTCAAATTTGCGTCCATACGTGGAGCTAATAAATACTTTCTAAAAATAAAGCATTTTTGGAAACATGTCGTGTATGTGGTATTTAAATTCAGTATCTTCCAAGGATGCGACACAAAGACTTTCAAGAAAATCTCCCCAACCCAACTACCTTTACATGGAACCTTTTTAAAGATTTTCATTTTCTAAAAAATGGCTCTAAAGATTTTGATTAAAATACCACATTTTAAAGATAGTTACGTGACACATAATATGTATATATTGAATTCCCTGGGAATAGCCTTTGAAGTCCTCTTCATTCTCAAGAAATTTTGTATAAACTTGTGTAACTGGTAAACGTTAAGTGATAGACGAAAACGTACTACACAAAAATGTAGACCTCTTTAAAACACAATTTATTTCAAATAAGCTTTTTTGTGCCATTTCTCAGATATCCGTCATTAATTTATGAATTGTTCCTTTCTTGGTCATTGTCCTTTCAACATTCAGTTGGTTCTCGCAATTCATGGAAACAGTATGGAATTTTAAGACCAGCATATAGCATCCAGTTCTTCAACATTTGACTATCGTTGTTCTCTTTGTATCCTTACGAAAAGTGTAATGTAGCTATTTCTGCAAAGGTTTATTTAGAAAAACATGTAGTATATAGAAAAATAAGCTATATTAAGAATAGTTTGTATACCTCTATTAAACGATAGAGGTGGAGAAAGCGATGTGAATGTATAACATCAGAAGTTTTTATTAACTTTTTCATTGAATACACTCTGATTTGTTATATATTCATACTGCAACTCTATGGAGGATAGGGAGTGGCTCTGATAAAGAAAAATTCTACACCTCAGGCGGGAAACAAACTTTTCATTCGATTCTTATTCTTCTTCCACTTCATGGAATTAGACCTTAGGCCTGTTTTCGCGAGTAAATAGTAAATTCTTTCATCTGACCAGTGGATGCCAAAGTTGAAATGAAATGGCTTAGACCATTCTCTCTTCTCTAAATCAAGAGTGGCGAAAATTCCTTCACTCATCGAATCACTCCATTATACATCGTGTATCACAGTGAATCACACACAGATTCTCTGTGTTTAATTCATTGGATTTTTATTAATTTACATAACATAAGTATCGTTAAACACTATAAAACCAGTCTAATACAATGAAGTATTGGAACATTCCTTTTATTGTCAGGGATATGTGAGATTTCATTAGCTCATAGACGAAAGTCCTCCGAGTTACTTGATGGAGATGTACAAACTCTTAGAGTCAGGGAGTACAATTCTTGAGCTTCAAAAAATAACCTAGTTTGATGTCATCCAACGGCACCCAAAAGCTAAACCAATGCTTAACCAAAATGTACGCATTCACACATTTTTAACACCCTCGTATGAAATAAATATTACCTAGACTGATTATGTTTGACTACTTTTCCACACTTTTACTTTCTCTAATTCAAACTAAAAATTCGATGTCGAGATTTTACCGGAAATACATATTTTTAGGTCACCTGAATAAAAAAAAACTACTTTCTCCTCTACGTATTTAACAGTAAGTAAAGGAAGTATTATATATTCTACCCAAAATTTAGACATCGAGATTTCAACGGAAGTACATGTTTTGAGAACTCCCTGAACCAAAAATAAAGCATTTTAGAAAACGGTCCGCGCGCGTGTGTCTGTGAACGGAATAACCCAAAATAAGAGTGGATAAATACCAAACTTGTTATTTAAGTTCTGTATCTTCCAAAGATACAAGTAGATTTCCAAAAAAATCTCTACACCACAAACTACCCTTTGCATAGAAATGCCTTTGTTATTTTCAAGACAATAAAATGTATGCTTTAAGTTTTTATGGGAATTATTACGTGTGAAGTCATTATGAATGACTTACGTATAACTGGTGATTTGCAAGGGATAGACAAATATTACTACACATAAACGTACGAGATCTCTTAATAGTACACAATTCAAACCAAATACAATTTTTCGTGGCGTTAACCATTTCTGAGATATTCTTTGTTATTGGTGAATTTTCAAATGCTTATATTTTTCTCGACTGTAAAATTGCTATTAGGTTCTTTATTATTTTTTTTTCCTGGTCATGCAGACAGAACTGAATTTCAAAGGCATTGCATATCTACCCGCTCTTAAAACATTTGACTATTGCTTAAGCCTACTGTATTCCCCTAATCCTCTTGCACCTGCAAGGAAATATATAAAAAAACATTTTGCAAATCTCAATTAACAAAAGGTAAAACAATAAGCTTTTGTTATGATAGTTTGTAGAAGAAAGTCATGTGAAAGTAGCACTCAAGAGTTTTAGAGAAAGGTCTATGTGTCTGCAAACACAGTTCTAAAGCGAAAACTCCAATAAATAACCAAATTTAGTATAATATTTAAGTTCAGTATTTTCAAAGATACGACGTGCAGATTTTCAAGAAACTCCTACAGCCCTCTTTACATAGAAAGGTTTCAGTGTTTTTGATTTCCTCAAAAGTGGCTCTAACGATTAAAATGCCATATCTTTAAAATATGTTCATGGCAAATAATATGTATATCTTAAATTTTCTGGAAATAGACTGTGAAGTCCTCTTCATTCGGAAAGAATATTGTATAACTGGTAATCGATAATACAGTGTGGCAGTATTTTTAGCACTTAAATAATTTCAGTCAAATTATAAAAAATAAAATATAACAACAGCCCGCCTTAAAGGAATATGTGTATAATATAATATATAAAATGCATGTAACAGTCATTGTATTAATGTTTATATTATTATGTACATGTTCAATAATGTTATGTGAATGTATTACGTAATTTAATAATGTAGGAGCTGTGAGAACAATAGGTTAAAAGTTGTTAACAATGAGGTAGCCTTGAGGCAATAATTAATTAGAAGGTTTAATAATGCTACTAGTCATTCTTGGAAACAATAATGTAATTTTTGAGACAGTTTATAAAATAGCCAATCAACAACCAGAAAGAAGCTTAAGTTAAATGAAAGTATTCTATTAGAGTAGGAATAGCCAATCAGAAACTGAAAGAGGGCAAATTGTACAAATTCAGAATTCAGTTGCTAGCAGACAGCGTTACTAACCAGGCGCGAAACGCGTTCTCGAGAAGTTTAACACGTATTCAGTGTGAGACGAAAATAGTTTACGTGTTAAAAAGTGCAAGTAATTAATAACAAATTCTCACAGCTCTCCATATCAGTGAAGTGTTATTTTAATCGTTTAAAGAATTAATAAATGGAGTGAAGTACACATTATAATCAGTGTAAGCCTACATTCTTAGCCGCACTACACCCTGCAAAGATATCCATGTCTCTAACAATAATACTGACGCAGCCGAGGCAAACATAAATATATAATATTTAAACAAACATTAAAAATACAAGGTTAATATTTTTAAACTTGGGGCGAAAGCTACCGGAAACTTTTTACCATACGTGCGGTTGGTACTACTTCAAGTTCGGCTCCCCAACAGTCGAAATATAATACATCTTCAAACTGACTTTCCATACGTAGCAGCAATAAACCCATTTCAACAGACAAAAACTTACTACACAGAAAAAGTAGATCTCTGTACAACACACAATTTATTTCAAATGATTTTGTTTTTGTGGCATCAGCCATTTCCGAGTTATCCGTTACTATTAATTTGTCATTTTAAGTGCCGTCGCTATTCAGTTGTTTCTTGTCATGTCATGATAAGAGTACGGAATTTAAAGGTTAACATATACGTACCGCTCTTAAGCATTTGTGTATCCCTCCTGTTTCCTGTATTCTCCTTGTACGTAACGGTTAACATGCAGAATAGGTTGTAGAAGTTATAAAAATAAACAACGGTGCGTAGAGAAGGTAATGAGAATGTATAAAATAGGATTTTTTTAATCAATCAGAATGGTTGGAATTATAGTGGAAGTGAATATCTATGTGACATTCTTCTTTAACTCCTGCCTACACTTCCCCATAAAGTCAGTGAATAACAAATCTTACATTGGTAGGTATTATATTTTACTTAATTTGTGTACCTTGGTTCGTCAGTGAATAATTTTTACTTTCTCTACTACGTATACAGTAAGTAGTGGAAGAATTGTATTCCACCCAAAAATTCAATATCAAGATGTGTGTGTGTGTGTATATATATATATATATATATATATATATATATATATATATATGTAACGTATCTGTCTGTGAACAGCATAACCTAAAAACGAAAAGTCAGACCAACACCAAACTTAGTATTGTTATACACTAGGGTGAGGCCAAAAGGTTTGCAACGAAAGCATTAAATTTAGTTACCCCGGCATAAACATTGGTGGGTCGTAGCTACAGAGGCAAACAAGAGATACCAGCAACTTGCTGCACAAAGCTAAAGCGGGCGTGGGATATTTATAAATAATACATAATAATTCACATTTAACTCTGGTTTATCATAAAGTTACCTTGGTGCTGCTACATGTTTTCCAAAAGGTTACAGACAAACACTGGGGAAGATGCCCCACACTCACACGGACCACACAATCTGAAGATATACACTAGACTGACGCCACGCTTCCAGACTGAACCACGCTATTAAACAAAGAGGCTCTTCCCTCAACTTGCCTTCACCCTCCTTGACTCGGAATTGGAGGGAAATATGCCGTGCCGGACAAGAATTCAGCTCACAAACGAAATAATTAATTCAACAATATTATACACAGCAATGGTGTGTTCGACGTGACAATGCACACACATTCGCTACTTCTTTTAAGATGCTACACGAAGATTTTCAAGAAAATTCCACCACCCCAACTTACCTTTACTTGGAAGATTCTTGTAAAATGTTTATTTTCTAAAAAATGGCTTTAACGATTTTGATTAAAATACCATATATTAACGATGCTTACATGACAAATAAAATGTATATCTTGTATTTTCTGGGAATAGCCTGTGAAGTCCACTTCATTTGGAAGAAATTTTGTATAATCTTATATAACTGGTAAACGTTAAGCGACAGACGAAAACGCACTATACAAAAAATCTGATGTGTTACACTCACATGACTTTCCCTACTCTTGTACAAACTATTTTTACAAACACTTATTCTCCATATGCTTCATGTTAATCGAGATATCGAGATGTCAATCTTATTGGTAATTTTCTTGTAGATGCAAGGGGAATATGGTAGCTTTTAAGCGATAGTCAAATATTTTAACGCTGGTTGCTATGCGGCGCATTCCATTCTCTTTGCATGTCCAGGACATAAAAAAATGAATAACGAATTTGAGAAAAAGTATAAGTATTGGAAAATTTAAGGAAATAACAAGCAATATCTCAAAAACGGTTCACTCAACAAAAGATATGTATATGACATAAGTTGTGTATTTTAACGCGATCTACATTTTTTGTGTAGTAAAATTTTATCTATCTCTTATGGTTTACCAGTTATGCAAAAGTCGTTCACAATGAAGAATACTTTTGGAGACATTCCCAGAAAATTCGAGATATACATTTCATTTCTCATGACATTATCTTAAACATATGATATTTTCATCAAAATTGTTAGAGCCATTTTTGAGAAAATTAAAATTTTCGAAAAATGTTCCATGTAAAGGGTAATCTGGGGTGGGGGATTTTCTTGAAAACTTCGTGTCGCATCTCTGGAAGATACTGAACCTAAATACCAAGTTTGGTGTTTATCCGACTGTTCGTTTTTGAGTTATGCTGTTCACAGACACACACACACACACAGACACACACACGGACATGTTTCCAAAAATGCTTTTTTTGGATTCAGGAGGTCTCAAAACATGTATTTACGTTGAAATCTCGGTATCGAATTTTTGGGTGGAATGCAATACTTCCCCTACTTACTATACGTAGTAGAGAAAGTAAAAATGTAGATCTCTTTAAGACATACAATTTATTTAACATAAGTTTTTTTGTGTCATAAGCCGTTTCAAATATCCGTTATTAAAGGTTCGAATTGTTCATCTTAAAAAGTCTCCAGCATTCAGTTGTTTCTCGCGATGTCATGGAAACTATGGAATTTTAACCCAGCATAAAGCGTCGAGTTCTTAAACAGTTGACTGTCGCTGTTCCCTTTGAATCTATAACGAAATGTGTAATGTAGGTGTTTCTGCAAATGCAGAATTGGATTAAAATGGAGTGAATAGAGAAATAAGCTTTTGTAAGAATAATTTGAATACCCACTAATAAACGTCAGAGGATAGAGAAAGTCATCAGATTTCTGCATCACATCAGAGTTTTAAAGAGATACTGTGCATTTTCCAAGCCTGAAAAGAATGGAAAGCCAACACATTCTTTCTCGACTGTTTACCATGTAGAATGATCATCAGGAAGCTGAGGAGGATTTCGACACCTATTGTGCTTTTAGAAGCCTTCAGTAGGAAGGAGTGAAGCGAAGGACACAGAGGGTGGCCATATCCGCGGCTGCAGACGCGAACACAAGCGCGGTCCCTAAAGTTTCAAGGTATTACATCCTGACGGCGGACGTACCCCTGACAGGCCTACCTCCCACCACGGAGCTGTCTCTCTGAGGGCCTGTCACACACCGAACGGCAGGGCAGATAGTTTGACAAAGCCGTCGTCCACCCGCCTGATCCTTCCACCCTGAAACATGGCAAGGAAATGGGAAAGAAGAAAAGTCGTGGCGTTATATAATCCACCCAAGCATTCGCATACCAACCCAAACCCAGTATATATCAAGACCCCGAAACCTAAGCAGAGTAGCGTAAGTAGGCCAGAGCGGCTCTTGTTCCCTTCTAACATGACCTCTGGGAAGGAGGGTGGGAGGGAGGGACGAGGAGGAGACCCGAAAGGCGACCAGATTCGGGCGACGATGTGCGCAAGCATGGACGGGGTGCCTAGCAGATAGAACGCCGGCCAGTCCTAACCACAAGCTCCGAGCTCTCTGAGAGCCCCTAAGGTCCAATGATGCCCCCAGAAAGCAGGTCCGTCAATAGTCTAACCAATGCCATCACCACCGCCCTGTCGCAACACAACGAACGCCGTCGCCTGGTTCTACAACTCTGAAACAGATGTAGGAAATGATGGGGCAGAAAATTCCTGGTAGAAGAGGCACCCCCGCATTCTCCTATAGATCAGGGGAAACCACGAAAAAAAATCAATGTCAGACAGGCCGTCCCAACGGAAATCGAACCCCGGACCTCCCGAATGCGGAGCCATTTCGCTCTGTCAGCATGTAGTAAAGTGCATCTTGTTCTACAAGTTATCTGAAAACAGATGTGCTAAGAACAACACAAGTTAATAGACGCTAGTTCCGGTTTCCCATGGACCAGCCACGAGAAACAAAAAGCCTTTCATCAGAGTTTTCTGCAATAATGTAAATGAGTGGGTTTTAGGTAAGCAGTGGAAGAAGAGGCGCGCGGCGGTCTCTGGCCAGATTACAGTCTGCTATAATTGCACCGCATACCGCCGGCCGCGGCATGTTTACTTAGTTCAAGGTTGCCCAGGATTCGCTTCCACAACAGGTTCTGGGGTCCCGTTCTCACGTCTTCCATCGGCGGCATTCGACATTCCCCATTCATCGCATCTGTTACAGAGCTGTGCAAACACTTTACCCAGTATGCGAGTCACTTCTACTCATTAAAGCGATCTTAAAAACAATCACTCTTCTACTTCGTGCAAATCACTACGTGTACAAAGGTAAATCCTCAGTAACTCTGACGCAAGTCAGTAATTAACAGGCCCCGGATACTGATGGCATATCATCTTTTAATTGTTGCATTATAGGCATAATCTGCAGTCCTTATCAAGGATCTAGATTATGAGAATGCATACTATTTATTAGGACAATTTTGATCTGTATGTCATTTTTCGGCATTTTTTTTTTTCGATTTTTACCCCATTACTTTGTCATTTTCCTAACCTTTGAGTAGAGATATAATGTATGTTCTGGCGCAGTAGAGAGATGCCGACAAGCGATAAAGTTCTTTGTTCTACACCGACAAGCCCCGCCCCCTCCCTTTGAGTGCTCACATGCCGCCAGGTCTCGTGTCGTTAGGCCCCGCCCCCTCTCGCTTTGTGTGCTCACCTAATGCCGGCAGTATCTGTGCTAACAGGTCCTACCCCCTCCCCCATGCGTTCTACTGTGGCGTCATGACTTGATGGAATTGTTTTCTCGAGTCCTGCCGCCCCTCGGCAAATTAATTAGGTAATGTTCGTCAAACATTTTTTTATGACTACTAAGACCTGCACATTGCATCCTCGAGCAATTAAGTTTTTTGATTAATGAATTGTTGACTGGAGCTTGAGTATAAGTAGTCTGCTCACGGTAACAGTCTGTCATGTAATGAGAACACGCAGCCTTCTTCTATCTGGGCAAAGCGCTTGTCCATTAGCTGAACATGTTAGACGCTTTCAACACATTAATAGGCTTTTAAGTTTACATTCTGGATCTGTTTACATACATTAGCGAACGACCTACTTCCGCCTGGCGGTAACGGTGACCTCTATTAGCTGACCCGTTAGACGCTTTCACCCCATTAGCGAACAATGTCAGTAATTGTTTTCCTAAGTGCTCTGCCCAACACTCAACACTTTAGATTTTAGCGATGGAAATGATATAACAAGCAGCAGCTTCTCCAACGAGTTCCAAGTTGACCAGGATGGCCGGGTTCGAATTACAAATTCAGCTTCTAATAACTCAGAGACTAATTACGATAAAGACGTCAAATAAAGTTTATTACATTAATGTCATTAGATAGTTTCTTGTGAATGTATATTTGGGTACATGGTGTCCAGGGTTCGAATACCGATAAAATGTAATTTAATTATAAATTTAATAACTCCTAAACTAATTAAGATAAAGACGCCAAATAAACTTTATTGCCTTTATTTTATTAGGTAGTATCTTGTGGATGTGTAATTAGATACCTGACGTTCTGGGTTCGAGCCTAATGTTTAAATCGTCATTATCTCAGAAACTAAGAGAGGTAGAGGAATTGACCAAAGCATGATTGATAGCTCCTATGATGGGTAATTAATACTGTATATAATTTTCAATCAGTTGTCCTTACTTCGAATCCCGATCTTTCAATCACTTACTTATTTTTTCTCTATACTCTAGAATATGTCACTTAGATTGATGCTGTAACTGCATACACAACCTTTAAACATATCAAACTAATATTGTAAATAATTTTGTTTCTGGTGTCCAGGGTTCGAATACCGATAAAATGTAATTTAATTATAAATTTAATAACTTCTAAACTAATTAAGATAAAGACGCCAAATAAACTTTATTGTCTTTATATTATTAGGTACTATCTTGTGGATGTGTAATTAGATACCTGACGTTCTGGGTTCGATCCTAATTTTAAATCGTCATTATCTCAGAAACTAAGAGAGGTAGACGAGTGAACCAAAGCATGATTGATAGCTCCTATAAGGGGTAATTAATACTGTATATAATTTTCAATCAGTTGTCCTTACTTCGAATCCCGATCTTTCAATCACATACTTATTTTTCTCTATACTCTAGAATATATCACTTAGATTGATGCTGTAACTGTATACAGCACCTTTAAACATATCAAACTAATATTGTAAATAATTTTGTTTCTGGTGTCCAGGGTTCGAATACCGATAAAATATAGTTTAATTATAAATTTAATAACTTCTAAACTAATTAAGATAAAGACGCCATATAAACTTTATTGCCTTTATGTTATTAGGTATTATCTTGTGGATGTGTAATTAGATACCTGACGTTCTGGGTTCGAGCCTAATTTTAAATCGTCATTATCTCAGAAACTAAGAGAGGTAGACGAGTGAACCAAAGCACGATTGATAGCTCCTATGAGGGGTAATTAATACTGTATATAACTTTCAATCAGTTGTCCTTACTTCGAATCCCGATCTTTCAATCACTTACTTATGTTTTCTCTATACTCTAGAATATATCACTTAGATTGATGCTGTAACTGCATACAGCACCTTTAAACATAACAAACTAATATTGTAAATAATTTTGTTTCTGGTGTCCAGGGTTCGAATACCGATAAAATGTAATTTAATTATAAATTTAATAACTCCTAAACTAATTAAGATAAAGACGCCAAATAAACTTTATTGCGTTTATGTTACTAGGTAGTATCTTGTGGATGTGTAATTAGATACCTGACGTTCTGGGTTCGAGCCTAATGTTTAAATCGTCATTATCTCAGAAACTAAGAGAGGTAGAGGAATTGACCAAAGCATGATTGATAGCTCCTATGAGGGGCAATTAATACTGTATATAATTTTCAATCAGCTGTCCTTACTTCGAATCCCGATCTTTCAATCACTTACTTATTTTTCTCTATACTCTAGAATATATCACTTAGATTGATGCTGTAAATGCATACAGCACCCTTAAACATATCAAACTAATATTGTAAATAATATTGGTTCTGGTGTCCAGGGTTCGAATACCGATAAAATGTAATTTAATTATAAATTTAATAACTCCTAAACTAATTAAGATAAAGACACCAAATAAACTTTTATAGGGGAAAGGATGCTCTCCTGAAACATTAGGTCTCTAGATAGAAGTATTTATAGGGGAGAGATAGGGAATACCAGGGCTGATGCTAGGCTAGTCAGATGCTAAAGGAGGGAGGGATATGCTTTATACGAGAGAGATAGGGAACACAAGGAAAGATGCTATACTAAACAGGACTTGAAGGGTAGAATATGAGCGATATAGCAAACCGAGGAGAGGTATTAGGATAGGAGTTTTGAATGATGGAGTAGGCGTTTATATGCGAGAGATAGGGAATACGAGGGTCGATGCTAGGCTAGACGGTGTTGAATGAGGGAATGCATCTTATATGAGAGAGGTAGGGGAATATGAGGAGAAGTGCTAGGCTAGTCGGGAAGGTCTGAATGAGAGAGTATACGTCTATATGGGAAAATATAGGGAAAACGAAGGTAGGTGCTAGGTTGAGAGAGTCTTCAAGGAGGAAAATGCATTTATATGAGAGCCGTAGGGTATACGAGGAGAGGTGCTAGTCTAGACATGGTTTGAGGATTAGAGTATACGTTTATATGGGAGAAATATGGAAAACAGGAGAGATACAAGGATAGACAGAGATTGAAGGAGGAGGAATGTAGGTTTATACTGTAATATAGAGAGTAATTCGATTATAAAACTTTTCTCATCCAGCCTTACAACACTTTTTATATACTTAATTTCTAAACCTTACAAACTTTATATTTGTTAAACAGTAGTGCGCGAGACGGAGAGGGACAAACAGTATATCGGTTTACAGTGAAGTATACGTCCTAACCTATTCCCACCTTGTTTGTTCTGGATCTTCTCATTGTCTGTCATCTAAGGTAACCACGTAACAAGACGTAACACAGGAAATCATACATATGGCACATTAAAAAAAAATAAAGGTATATATAATGAAACATAAACAAGTAGACAGAGGGTCGTCGATACATAGAAAACCAGGAGTTGTATGTACTGAGACCATAGATTAGTATAGGCAAACAACAAAGAAGTGAATTTATAGTGTAAATAGCCTAATATTTTCAAATATTATTATAGTCTAAAAGTATATAACTTAATTATGTATCGAGTATTGAGAAATAAACGTTATTCATTATTCACTAATCTCAGATCACTGCAATTGTATTGAATCAATTCACAATTGCTAATGCCATTCAACTTTCATTTGTCTCTGATACATAAACAAATTGCAAAATGGAGAAGGACGAAAGTAATAAAAAAACTCAGGCAGCAAATTTTAAGAAAGAAGAGAAAGATATATGACCGACATTGTTTTAGAACACAAATTAGTGTTGAAAATAAAATGACTGATAGCTCTGCTAAGCGTAAGGAAGAGACATGGAAATAAATTGCAAATGAATACAATTCTAGGTTAGAAAAAGAAGATAAACAACATTCATGTAAACCAATTTTAAAAATCAGTTTAACTGAATACATGTAAAAAAACATATCACTTTACAAAAAGTAATGCAGACAACATTTATTTTTTATAAACATTATCCTATTACATTCCTTTACAAAAAACCATACATATTTCCTAAAGGCAAAGGTGATAGTCTAGACATTCTAAACACTCAGTTATATAATCATATACATCACACAGAAAGAGACCACCATTATCAGTAAAAAAACTAAACATCTCAACAATGTCTGAATGATGTATTTTATAAGTACAAGTTTTTTGATATTTCAAAGTTCCTGTTAACCATGGCAGTAATTGATTAACACAATTTCTCGATCCTGTCATGCTATAACTTTAGATGCTTTCAGCTTACTTATAATTTCCTCAATCTCTTGTGTGTGTCTATTATTACCAGCATCCCTCGACGCAATTAGTAACCTCAATATATTTACTAGTCTATTCGGATTTTCAACCGTTGATATCACTGAATCATCATCATATGAAGATTTCATATTCTCGCAACTTCCGATGTATCCAGATTTTTCACCAACAGTAGTCTCCAGTGAAGGACAGAGGCTTGATACGGTATAACATTCCCCTCTATACATCTTCGGATCTTCAAGTGCAGGTGAGAGAGTCGATTCAGTATAACATGTTGCTCTATGAAACTTAAATCTTGACAAAGAACGATTCTTAAAAATCCGCCCGCATACACAGCATCTAATAACGCGTTTTCCTCCATGTGTAATGTATGAAAAATCGAGTTTCTCATTCGTCAGTTGCACAGATTTTCTCGGGCAGTAGCTCATGCTAAAACTAAAAGAAATTAAATGAATACGTGAATGCTAACGCTCGAAGGAATTAAAAGCGAATGAATGAATTCATAACACGCACCTATGTATATATCCAGGATGAGGACGACGGAGGGAATTGCGATCAATGCATAGCAGGGAGAAAGGATACTCTCTTGAAACATTAGTCATCTAGACAACTATTGTTCACGGAGCCTGTAGACGTCAGGTTGAATGGGACAGACCTCAGGTTCAAATCTTTAAGGGCACGGACCCAGCCTTTTGCCTGTCATGTATACTAAACCATCCTAACAGCGTAACATTACGTTACAACGACACGTAACCAGAACATGGCGAGTGCGAGCATGGAAAAAAGGATGCTCTCTGGGAACATTACTGGAAAAGGATGCTCTCTGGAAACACTAGTCATCCACACAACGGGTTGTCCCTAACATTTCCAGATTTCGGGTCGTTCAACATCGTGACGCGCTACTGTCATCTACATTTCGACGAAATTTTACCTCCTGAATTAAAGTTTGGTGATCTGTATAGACCTGTACAACATGAACACGCTATGTAACAATACGATCACGCTATGTAACAATCTGATTACGCTATGTAACAACTCATCACGCTATGTAACAACATGATCACGCTATGTAACAACCTGAGCACGTTATGTAACAACAGGACTATGCTATGTAACAAAACGATCACGCTATGTAACAACTGATCACGCTATGTAACAACCTGAGCACGCCATGTAACAACATGACCACGCTATGTAACAAAACGATCACGCTATGTAACAACTGATCACGCTATGTAACAACCTGAGCACGCTATGTAACAACCTGAGCACGCTATGTAACAATACGATCATGCTATGTAACAACCTGATCACGCTATGTAACAACCTGATTACGCTATGTAACAACTGATCACGCTATGTAACAACATGATCACGTCATGTAACAACCTGAGCACGCTATGTAACAACATGATCACGCTATGTAACAACATGAACACGCTATGTAACAATACGATCACGCTATGTAACAATCTGATTACTATGTAACAACGGATCACGCTATGTAACAACATGATCACGCTATGTAACAACCTGAGCACGCTATGTAACATCATGATCACGCTATGTAACAACCTGATCAAGCTATGTAACAACATGCTCACGCTATGTAACAACTGATCACGCTATGTAACAACATGATCACGCTATGTAACAACCTGAGCACGCTATGTAACAACATGATCACGCTATGTAACAACATGTTCACGCTATGTAACAACACGATCACGCTATGTAACAACACGATCACGCTATGTAACAACATGGACACGCTATGTAACAACATGAACACGCTATGTAACAATACGATCAAGCTATGTAACAACCTGAGCACGCTATGTAACAACATGATCACGCTATGTAACAACATGAACACTCTATGTAACAACCTGAGCATGCTATGTAACAACATGATCACGCTATGTAACAACCTAATCACGCTATGTAACATGATCACGCTATGTAACAACATGATCACGCTATGTAAATAGGGTGGACCATTTAAGTTGAGGCTATACAATATATCCAAAACTAAGCGTTGTAGAAAGAAATGTCTTTAATAAAACTTGATTGATATTATGGCGAAAGTAAATGCTGCTAGTCGTATTTCGTTTGGAGGACGTAGTGAGGGTCATTTCAGGGTCTTTTTAAATGGGACCCTAATTGTAGGTTCCCATTTAAAAAAATAAATTGAACCAAAATGGCCCTCATAACGGCCTCCAAACGAAACACGACCAGCAGCATTTACTTTCGCCATAATATCAATCAAGTTTTATTAAAGACATTTCTTTCTACAACGCTTAGTTTTGGATATATTGTATAGCCTCAACTTAAATGGTCCACCCTATTTACATAGCGTGATCATGTTGTTACATAGCGTGATCATGTTACATAGCGTGATTAGGTTGTTACATAGCGTGATCATGTTGTTACATAGCATGCTCAGGTTGTTACATAGAGTGTTCATGTTGTTACATAGCGTGATCATGTTGTTACATAGCGTGCTCAGGTTGTTACATAGCTTGATCGTATTGTTACATAGCGTGTTCATGTTGTTACATAGCGTGTCCATGTTGTTACATAGCGTGATCGTGTTGTTACATAGCGTGATCGTGTTGTTACATAGCGTGAACATGTTGTTACATAGCGTGATCATGTTGTTACATAGCGTGCTCAGGTTGTTACATAGCGTGATCATGTTGTTACATAGCGTGATCAGTTGTTACATAGCGTGAGCATGTTGTTACATAGCGTGATCAGGTTGTTACATAGCGTGATCATGATGTTACATAGCGTGCTCAGGTTGTTATATAGAGTGATCATGTTGTTACATAGCGTGATCCGTTGTTACATAGTAATCAGATTGTTACATAGCGTGATCGTATTGTTACATAGCGTGTTCATGTTGTTACATAGCGTGATCATGTTGTTACATAGCGTGCTCAGGTTGTTACATGGCGTGATCATGTTGTTACATAGCGTGATCAGTTGTTACATAGCGTAATCAGGTTGTTACATAGCGTGATCAGGTTGTTACATAGCATGATCGTATTGTTACATAGCGTGCTCAGGTTGTTACATAGCGTGCTCAGGTTGTTACATAGCGTGATCAGTTGTTACATAGCGTGATCGTTTTGTTACATAGCGTGGTCATGTTGTTACATGGCGTGCTCAGGTTGTTACATAGCGTGATCAGTTGTTACATAGCGTGATCGTTTTGTTACATAGCATAGTCCTGTTGTTACATAACGTGCTCAGGTTGTTACATAACGTGATCATGTTGTTACATAGCGTGATCAGTTGTTACATAGCGTAATCAGATTGTTACATAGCGTGATCGTATTGTTACATAGCGTGTTCATGTTGTTTCATAGCGTGAACATGTTGTTACATAGCGTGCTCAGGTTGTTACATAGCTTGATCGTTTTGTTACATAGCGTGATCATGTTGTTACATAGCGTGATCATGTTGTTACATAACGTGATCATGTTGTTACATAGCGTGAACATGTTGTTACATAGCGTGCTCAGGTTGTTACATAGCTTGATCGTTTTGTTACATAGCGTGATCATGTTGTTACATAGCTTGATCGTTTTGTTACATAGCATGATCATGTTGTTACATAGTGTGGTCATGTTGTTACATAGCGTGATCATGTTGTTACATAGCGTGAACATGTTGTTACATAGCGTGAACATGTTGTTACATAGCGTGATCATGTTGTTACATAGCTTGAGCATGTTGTTACATAGCGTGATCAGTTGTTACATAGCGTGATCAGGTTGTTACATAGCGTGCTCAGGTTGTTACATAGCGTGATCAGTTGTTACATAGTTTGATCAGGTTGTTACATAGCGTGATCGTGTTGTTACATAGCTTGATCGTTTTGTTACATAGCGTGATCATGTTGTTACATAGTGTGGTCATGTTGTTACATAGCGTGATCATGTTGTTACATAGCGTGAACATGTTGTTACATAGCGTGATCATGTTGTTACATAGCGTGAACATGTTGTTACATAGCTTGAGCATGTTGTTACATAGCGTGATCAGTTGTTACATGGCGTGATCATGTTGTTACATAGCGTACTCAGGTTGTTACATAGCGTGATCATGTTGTTACATAGCTTGATCAGGTTGTTACATAGCGTGATCGTGTTGTTACATAGCGTGATCAGTTGTTACATAGCTTGAGCATGTTGTTACATAGCGTGATCAGTTGTTACATGGCGTGATCATGTTGTTACATAGCGTACTCAGGTTGTTACATAGCGTGATCATGTTGTTACATAGCGTGCTCAGGTTGTTACATAGCATGATCATGTTGTTACATAGCGTGATCAGTTGTTACATAGCTTGATCAGGTTGTTACATAGCGTGATCAGTTGTTACATTGCGTGATCGTGTTGTACATAGCGTGATCGTGTTGTTACATAGCGTGATCGTTTTGTTACATAGCGTGGTCATGTTGTTACATAGCGTGAACATGTTGTTACATAGCGTGATCATGTTGTTACATAGCGTGATCATGTTGTTACATAGCGTGATCAGTTGTTACATAACGTGATCAGATTGTTACATAGCGTGCTCAGGTTGTTACATAGCGTGATCATGTTGTTACATAGCGTGATCAGTTGTTACATAGCTTGAGCATGTTGTTACATAGCGTGATCAGTTGTTACATGGCGTGATCATGTTGTTACATAGCGTACTCAGTTTGTTACATAGCGTGATCATGTTGTTACATAGCGTGCTCAGGTTGTTACATAGCATGATCATGTTGTTACATAGCGTGATCAGTTGTTACATAGCTTGATCGTTTTGTTACATAGCGTGGTCATGTTGTTACATAGCGTGATCATGTTGTTACATAGCGTGATCATGTTGTTACATAGCGTGATCATGTTGTTACATGGCGTGATCATGTTGTTACATAGCGTGATCATGTTGTTACATAGCGTGATCATGTTGTTACATAGCGTGAACATGTTGTTACCTAGCGTGATCGTGTTGTTACATAACGTGATGAGTCTGTTACATAGCGTAATGCATGTTGTACAGGTCTATACAGATCACCAAACTTTAATTCAGGAGGTAAAATTTCGTCGAAATGTAGATGACAGTAGCGCGTCACGATGTTGAACGACCCGAAATCTGGAAATGTTAGGGACAACCCGTTGTGTGGATGACTAGTGTTTCCAGAGAGCATCCTTTTCCAGTTATGTTCCCAGAGAGCATCCTTTTTTCCATGCTCGCACTCGCCATGTTCTGGTTACGTGTCGTTGTAACGTAATGTTACGCTGTTAGGATGGTTTAGTATACATGACAGGCAAAAGGCTGGGTCCGTGCCCTTAAAGATTTGAACCTGAGGTCTGTCCCATTCAACCTGACGTCTACAGGCTCCGTGAACAATAGTTGTCTAGATGACTAATGTTTCAAGAGAGTATCCTTTCTCCCTGCTATGCATTGATCGCAATTCCCTCCGTCGTCCTCATCCTGGATATATACATAGGTGCGTGTTATGAATTCATTCATTCGCTTTTAATTCCTTCGAGCGTTAGCATTCACGTATTCATTTAATTTCTTTTAGTTTTAGCATGAGCTACTGCCCGAGAAAATCTGTGCAACTGACGAATGAGAAACTCGATTTTTCATACATTACACATGGAGGAAAACGCGTTATTAGATGCTGTGTATGCGGGCGGATTTTTAAGAATCGTTCTTTGTCAAGATTTAAGTTTCATAGAGCAACATGTTATACTGAATCGACTCTCTCACCTGCACTTGAAGATCCGAAGATGTATAGAGGGGAATGTTATACCGTATCAAGCCTCTGTCCTTCACTGGAGACTACTGTTGGTGAAAAATCTGGATACATCGGAAGTTGCGAGAATATGAAATCTTCATATGATGATGATTCAGTGATATCAACGGTTGAAAATCCGAATAGACTAGTAAATATATTGAGGTTACTAATTGCGTCGAGGGATGCTGGTAATAATAGACACACACAAGAGATTGAGGAAATTATAAGTAAGCTGAAAGCATCTAAAGTTATAGCATGACAGGATCGAGAAATTGTGTTAATCAATTACTGCCATGGTTAACAGGAACTTTGAAATATCAAAAAACTTGTACTTATAAAATACATCATTCAGACATTGTTGAGATGTTTAGTTTTTTTACTGATAATGGTGGTCTCTTTCTGTGTGATGTATATGATTATATAACTGAGTGTTTAGAATGTCTAGACTATCACCTTTGCCTTTAGGAAATATGTATGGTTTTTTGTAAAGGAATGTAATAGGATAATGTTTATAAAAAATAAATGTTGTCTGCATTACTTTTTGTAAAGTGATATGTTTTTTTACATGTATTCAGTTAAACTGATTTTTAAAATTGGTTTACATGAATGTTGTTTATCTTCTTTTTCTAACCTAGAATTGTATTCATTTGCAATTTATTTCCATGTCTCTTCCTTACGCTTAGCAGAGCTATCAGTCATTTTATTTTCAACACTCATTTGTGTTCTAAAACAATGTCGGTCATATATCTTTCTCTTCTTTCTTAAAATTTGCTGCCTGAGTTTTTTTATTACTTTCGTCCTTCTCCATTTTGCAATTTGTTTATGTATCAGAGACAAATGAAAGTTGAATGGCATTAGCAATTGTGAATTGATTCAATACAATTGCAGTGATCTGAGATTAGTGAATAATGAATAACGTTTATTTCTCAATACTCGATACATAATTAAGTTATATACTTTTAGACTATAATAATATTTGAAAATATTAGGCTATTTACACTATAAATTCACTTCTTTGTTGTTTGCCTATACTAATCTATGGTCTCAGTACATACAACTCCTGGTTTTCTATGTATCGACGACCCTCTGTCTACTTGTTTATGTTTCATTATATATACCTTTATTTTTTTTTAATGTGCCATATGTATGATTTCCTGTGTTACGTCTTGTTACGTGGTTACCTTAGATGACAGACAATGAGAAGATCCAGAACAAACAAGGTGGGAATAGGTTAGGACGTATACTTCACTGTAAACCGATATACTGTTTGTCCCTCTCCGTCTCGCGCACTACTGTTTAACAAATATAAAGTTTGTAAGGTTTAGAAATTAAGTATATAAAAAGTGTTGTAAGGCTGGATGAGAAAAGTTTTATAATCGAATTACTCTCTATATTACAGTATAAACCTACATTCCTCCTCCTTCAATCTCTGTCTATCCTTGTATCTCTCCTGTTTTCCATATTTCTCCCATATAAACGTATACTCTAATCCTCAAACCATGTCTAGACTAGCACCTCTCCTCGTATACCCTACGGCTCTCATATAAATGCATTTTCCTCCTTGAAGACTCTCTCAACCTAGCACCTACCTTCGTTTTCCCTATATTTTCCCATATAGACGTATACTCTCTCATTCAGACCTTCCCGACTAGCCTAGCACTTCTCCTCATATTCCCCTACCTCTCTCATATAAGATGCATTCCCTCATTCAACACCGTCTAGCCTAGCATCGACCCTCGTATTCCCTATCTCTCGCATATAAACGCCTACTCCATCATTCAAAACTCCTATCCTAATACCTCTCCTCGGTTTGCTATATCGCTCATATTCTACCCTTCAAGTCCTGTTTAGTATAGCATCTTTCCTTGTGTTCCCTATCTCTCTCGTATAAAGCATATCCCTCCCTCCTTTAGCATCTGACTAGCCTAGCATCAGCCCTGGTATTCCCTATCTCTCCCCTATAAATACTTCTATCTAGAGACCTAATGTTTCAGGAGAGCATCCTTTCCCCTATAAAAGTTTATTTGGTGTCTTTATCTTAATTAGTTTAGGAGTTATTAAATTTATAATTAAATTACATTTTATCGGTATTCGAACCCTGGACACCAGAACCAATATTATTTACAATATTAGTTTGATATGTTTAAGGGTGCTGTATGCATTTACAGCATCAATCTAAGTGATATATTCTAGAGTATAGAGAAAAATAAGTAAGTGATTGAAAGATCGGGATTCGAAGTAAGGACAGCTGATTGAAAATTATATACAGTATTAATTGCCCCTCATAGGAGCTATCAATCATGCTTTGGTCAATTCCTCTACCTCTCTTAGTTTCTGAGATAATGACGATTTAAACATTAGGCTCGAACCCAGAACGTCAGGTATCTAATTACACATCCACAAGATACTACCTAGTAACATAAACGCAATAAAGTTTATTTGGCGTCTTTATCTTAATTAGTTTAGGAGTTATTAAATTTATAATTAAATTACATTTTATCGGTATTCGAACCCTGGACACCAGAAACAAAATTATTTACAATATTAGTTTGTTATGTTTAAAGGTGCTGTATGCAGTTACAGCATCAATCTAAGTGATATATTCTAGAGTATAGAGAAAACATAAGTAAGTGATTGAAAGATCGGGATTCGAAGTAAGGACAACTGATTGAAAATTATATACAGTATTAATTACCCCTCATAGGAGCTATCAATCGTGCTTTGGTTCACTCGTCTACCTCTCTTAGTTTCTGAGATAATGACGATTTAAAATTAGGCTCGAACCCAGAACGTCAGGTATCTAATTACACATCCACAAGATAATACCTAATAACATAAAGGCAATAAAGTTTATATGGCGTCTTTATCTTAATTAGTTTAGAAGTTATTAAATTTATAATTAAACTATATTTTATCGGTATTCGAACCCTGGACACCAGAAACAAAATTATTTACAATATTAGTTTGATATGTTTAAAGGTGCTGTATACAGTTACAGCATCAATCTAAGTGATATATTCTAGAGTATAGAGAAAAATAAGTATGTGATTGAAAGATCGGGATTCGAAGTAAGGACAACTGATTGAAAATTATATACAGTATTAATTACCCCTTATAGGAGCTATCAATCATGCTTTGGTTCACTCGTCTACCTCTCTTAGTTTCTGAGATAATGACGATTTAAAATTAGGATCGAACCCAGAACGTCAGGTATCTAATTACACATCCACAAGATAGTACCTAATAATATAAAGACAATAAAGTTTATTTGGCGTCTTTATCTTAATTAGTTTAGAAGTTATTAAATTTATAATTAAATTACATTTTATCGGTATTCGAACCCTGGACACCAGAAACAAAATTATTTACAATATTAGTTTGATATGTTTAAAGGTTGTGTATGCAGTTACAGCATCAATCTAAGTGACATATTCTAGAGTATAGAGAAAAAATAAGTAAGTGATTGAAAGATCGGGATTCGAAGTAAGGACAACTGATTGAAAATTATATACAGTATTAATTACCCATCATAGGAGCTATCAATCATGCTTTGGTCAATTCCTCTACCTCTCTTAGTTTCTGAGATAATGACGATTTAAACATTAGGCTCGAACGCAGAACGTCAGGTATCTAATTACACATCCACAAGATACTACCTAATAAAATAAAGGCAATAAAGTTTATTTGGCGTCTTTATCTTAATTAGTTTAGGAGTTATTAAATTTATAATTAAATTACATTTTATCGGTATTCGAACCCTGGACACCATGTACCCAAATATACATTCACAAGAAACTATCTAATGACATTAATGTAATAAACTTTATTTGACGTCTTTATCGTAATTAGTCTCTGAGTTATTAGAAGCTGAATTTGTAATTCGAACCCGGCCATCCTGGTCAACTTGGAACTCGTTGGAGAAGCTGCTGCTTGTTATATCATTTCCATCGCTAAAATCTAAAGTGTTGAGTGTTGGGCAGAGCACTTAGGAAAACAATTACTGACATTGTTCGCTAATGGGGTGAAAGCGTCTAACGGGTCAGCTAATAGAGGTCACCGTTACCGCCAGGCGGAAGTAGGTCGTTCGCTAATGTATGTAAACAGATCCAGAATGTAAACTTAAAAGCCTATTAATGTGTTGAAAGCGTCTAACATGTTCAGCTAATGGACAAGCGCTTTGCCCAGATAGAAGAAGGCTGCGTGTTCTCATTACATGACAGACTGTTACCGTGAGCAGACTACTTATACTCAAGCTCCAGTCAACAATTCATTAATCAAAAAACTTAATTGCTCGAGGATGCAATGTGCAGGTCTTAGTAGTCATAAAAAAATGTTTGACGAACATTACCTAATTAATTTGCCGAGGGGCGGCAGGACTCGAGAAAACAATTCCATCAAGTCATGACGCCACAGTAGAACGCATGGGGGAGGGGGTAGGACCTGTTAGCACAGATACTGCCGGCATTAGGTGAGCACACAAAGCGAGAGGGGGCGGGGCCTAACGACACGAGACCTGGCGGCATGTGAGCACTCAAAGGGAGGGGGCGGGGCTTGTCGGTGTAGAACAAAGAACTTTATCGCTTGTCGGCATCTCTCTACTGCGCCAGAACATACATTATATCTCTACTCCTTTGAGTCTTTAATCATTTTGTTTCATTTACATTGAGTGTACAGGATGTATCATAATTAAAAGCGCAAACTGAGCGGTTGAAAATATACAATAGAAGCAAAACAGTTCCAATAAACATGGATCCGCAAACAAGTCGTGTGCCAGATTTATTATTGCGGATGTGCGGTTATGAGCAGCCACTGACTGAATTGCTTAAGCATATTTCCATTAAGCAACGTTGGAGTATATAATATATGCATGATGGAGCACCGGCATATTTTGTTACTACTGTAAGGAGACATCTAACGTGTAGATATGGTCCAAGATGGATAGGTCGAGGAGGGCCTGTACCTTTACCTCCACGATCACTTGATCTCAATCCCTTCAATTTTTCTGTATGGGGTCACTCAAAAGTGTAGTGTGCAGCACTCACATTGATATCGTTGAAGTACTGGAGCAAATAATTGTACGTGCTTGTCAAGAATTCCGAGATGATGTTGCTTAATGAAGTCAGTGGCGTGTTGTAATCACACATATGAATTATTTCTCACATGGCTCGTTTGCGAACCCATGCTTTTTGCTCCTACTATCATATACTTTCAACCGTTTCAGTTTGCGCTATTAATTATGATACATTCTGTATAAATAAGTTTATATTATTTACATTTTACATAAAGATGGGGATAATTTAGATTACATTATGGTGGAGTGGAGTGGGTGGGTGAATGTATTCATGGATGCACGAAACTCACTGCAGAAACGAGTGCAGTATTGCAAGGACGACACTTTGAAAACCTCCTTTAACAGGAAAGAGTGTACAGTATTAATAACTTGCAACATACTAAAGTAGAATTGTATGCCTGGTTAAGTTAGGCTATGAGTGAATTTAAGGCAAATTAGGATGGCAATTATTAAACGAAAAGCCTACTTTCAAATTCATTTGTACAATTAGGACGATGTTGCTTAATGAAGTCAGTGGCGAGTTGTAATCACACATATGAATTATTTCTCACATGGCTCGTTTGCGAACCCATGCTTTTTGCTTCCACTGTCATATACTTTCAACCGTTTCAGTTTGCGCTATTAATTATGATACATTCTGTATAAATAAGTTTATATTATTTACATTTTACATAAAGATGGGGATAATTTAGATTACATTATGGTGGAGTGGAGTGGAGTGGGTGGGTGAATGTATTCATGGATGCACGGATGGATACTGAAGAAGTTGTGGGTTACGTAGTTGTTCATTTAGGTGATGTGTTTTTGTTGTGAGATTTTCTTGTAAGCCCCACGTTTTGGCGCCAATTTGAAGAAGTATTTGTTCTTCAATTTGCAGTTTGTATATTAAGCCCCACGCTTGGGAGCCAATTTGAAGAATTAATTGAACCTCGTATTTGTTGCCAACTTTGAAGAAATTATTTAGCTGGATGCTGGATATGAGATGTGAGAATCCCCACGTATGTGCGTCACTTACGAAGAAGTATTTAGGTTACGTAATGAAGATACACTTTGATGTTGTTTGATGCTTGGGACGCCAAACTTTATAGTGAAGATGATGCTTGTTTTACGTAATATTATTAAAGTTATTTTTGCCTCGGCTGCTTTCAGTCGCACTATAGAAACACAAGTTCTTTTTAGATTGTGATAAGACAAGAATTAAAATACGTCACAGAATTTACTTTTTAAGTTTCACTTCTTTTTATTTCTCTTTATACTTGCACATTTATAAACACAACACTTTAAAAAAAGAAAAACTGTGAGCACTTTATATATTTTAGCGGAGAACATAATTTTTACCATCCGTACTCTACAACATCTTGGCTGCGACTTTCACGTCTGCTCTTTACAACATCTTGCCCGCGACTGACTGAATTCAACAGTAAAAATCTTATAGCTTCGGTAATGCCAGTCTCTTATTGGCTAATTCTAGTCCAATAGAATTTAAGTATTCAAACTAAAACTTTTCTTTACTTTTGATTGGCTAATTCCAAACTGTAAGCGAAATTACGTTATTACCGATCTTTTTATAACCAGTAATTTTAAAACTCCAGATACATTATTGTCACCAAAATTACATTATTACCTCATTAATAACATCCTAAAACATATTATTCTCACAGTTTTTGCACTATTAGAGTATATAAACATTTACATTTCACTAATAAATGTGTTTACAATAAAAAATAAGTATTTACAATGACTTTACATACAATATAAATAATAATTATATACATATTGTTTTCAAGGTGGGCTGTTATTAATTGTGTTTTATTATAATTAAATTCAATATCATTCAGGCATTAAAATACTGCCTCAATACGAGGATTTTTTTGGAGTTTCATGGCTCTCCCGCACGTCAGCCTAAAAGGCTTATTGTACAATCCCATTTAAAAGGATGCTTTGATTGCTTCCCAAAATCTGTTCACTGAACAAGTTGCAGTATCTTGGTTCCAATATCAGTATCCTTTTCTAGGTCTCTCCTGGTTCCGAAAGAGTAAGCCTCTTTATTGCCAGGAATGGACAGTCAAAGAGGATATGCGAGGAGTTTCCTCGTCCTCTTTGCACATTCCAGAAATGGGTTCATCCTTGCAGGGTCATGTTTCCTGAAGTGACCATTTCAGAAATTATACAACACTTTACTTATTCCTGTTCTATCCAATCTCAGCAGAGACGAAGAAATAGTGTTGCTTGGATCTAAGACCTGTTTACTGGCTTGTCTTAGTCCAGAATAGATTTGCCACCTGAGTTGGTGTGTTTCCCTATTCCACGTTTTTAGCGATGTTTGGCAGTATATATGTGTACTGGTTCCAACTACGGGTTCAAGACCAACTACGATATCTCAGCATCCCTTTTAGCCAATTGATCAGCTTTTTCATTTCCATGGATGCCGTAATACCCCGGCACCCATCGCATTTCAATCGTGTTGCGAGATGCCAGGCAATCAGGACATTTCCATACCAGTTTTGATTTTACCAGGTCTGAAGAGAGCACTTTTAAAGCACTTTGACTGAGGATGAGAATTCGTTTATCATGATAAGCTTTGTCAAATATTTAGAAAACAAGTCACTGCGTATTCGTAACAACCTAATTCGCTGCTCAAAAACAACCTAGGGCATATTATTCCACAACCTGAAGACAATATGTCAATACCCATCCTCCTGCTCATCTCACACTTCGCAGAAGCCTGGTTTATGTCAACATCAAAGAGAGCTAAGGAAAAATTGCAACGTATTCAAAGATATTTCCTAATTTTTGCTATAAAAGCCTAGAGCAGTCTCCAATGAGGTCCTCCAAGGCATCGCAGGAGTAATTCCCATCGATCAAACTCTGCAAATGCATAAACATCTAAGAGTTATCTCAAATGTCCAATCTATAAATGCAGTCATACCTGAATTACAGAAGATAGAAATCCCTAAAACAACAAAAGGAATCCATCCGAAGGACAATTACATAAGCGCAGACTTTACTCGAATAGAAGGAAATGCTAAAGTTAGGATTTACACGGACGGTTCAAAAACTGATAATCACGTTGGGGCAGCAATGGTCGCGATGGAAAACACCAGAGAAGATAAGATTGAAGAAAGAATTCACCGTATATCAAATGGAACTCAGCGGAATTAAAATGGCAATAGACTGAATAGAACACCAAAAGAACAGTAACTCATCCTACGCAATCAACGTTGGCTCCACAGCAACACTACTGGCAATAGCGGATAAACACACCAGGCAATGAATAGCAACCAATAGGACGAAAATAAACAATAAACCTGCAAAAGTTCACCTCAGTCACCTTCCATTGGGTCAAAGGACATACTGAACTACAGGGAAACGAAAGGGCTGACTATCTAGCCAAAACAGTCGCAAGCTATAGAACCACCATAGACTACAACAAAATCCCATTGAGCGGGGGAAGGTAGTTACTGAAGAATCTCTATACAACTATCTGGAATTCAACATACATTAACTCCGAAGTTGTAGCCCACGCCAAACTGTTTATATCCACTATTTTCCATAGACTCGCGTTACAGCTCTGGCCAAACTACATGCTTACGCAGTTCTTAGCGAATCAAGGAAGTTTCCTATCCTACCACAACAGAATTAACAAGGCTCCCTCACCAGTTTGCGACTGTCCTGAAAAAGCAGTACAAACGGCACATCATCTCATGACGGAATGCACACTGTTTTCCAGAGAAAAACCTGCAGTCTCCACTACATCAAGTGCTGAAATACCATATCAACACGGTCAATGTTACCAGCTTCCTGAAATCCATCTTCGACAAACTTAAAAACTGTTAGTTGTTGAATTATGTATAAGCATATTGTAAATAAACTATAAATACCCTGTGATATACCTTTAGGTAAAACATGGGTTATAACGATTAGTAAATTAAAAAAATAATGTCCTCTTAGGGTAGAGCTCAGGATAACAAGTACTTCTGCCTGAAAAACTGTGCAGTAATGTTACATTTAATATAATAATATATAAGATAGCTTTTCAAACATCAGAAATTTCACTATTCAATTCAGAAATAAAAGTGACTTTGTATATGCTCCACTCGAATTCTTGAGAGGGGGGATCACATTCCTATTTAATGGTTAGTCCGGAATGAGTTGCTTGTGAGGAACGATGGCTAAAGGGGAGCAGGTATCATTACATTTATGAATTCATGTCCCAAACTAGGAGTGAGACAGCTCGTTTCCCTTTCCTGCGTTAATGAGTGCATACAGACAGGTTGTTGTCATTGGCTGAAAATCCCTCTTCATTCGCTATGAATTTTGTATAATATGCGAACTCAACTTTTATTAACTTTCTTTTCGGATTCTTCAAACAAACACATGGAACAAATATACATTTTAATTAGTTTTATCTCGTCATTTCTCTTATACCTAGCTTTTTCCGCTTTTGTAGCAATTATACTCGTGCATAAATTAATTTATAGTTTTGTATACACTAATTTTAATAAATTAAATAAATTTCAGTTTTCGGTTATTTTTTGTAATCAGGTATTATGTCATTTTTTTAAATTTTAAAGTCATTTTATATGTTATTTTTCAAATGTTTTAGGTTACCAAAATGCGGGCCCTGGTAATTAATGAAAGAAATCAGCATAGTCCTAGACATGAGGACCCAAAAAACAGTAGGTTATATTACCAACGAAGATAGGAAGTAACTTTTATTCGCAACCATTTAATAATGGCTACTTTATCCGCTAAGGTAATGAATTATGATACTTGCATGCACAGAACAATATGTTTGTAAGATTGTGATAAAAGCTCAAAATATGCTTTCTAATGTACGATGTAACCTCTTAACTTCGCACAGCACTTATACGCCACTTCATACTTTACCCTCGATTTACTTGACAACAACCGCCGAAGCTCCTACCTCAATATCTGAAGGAGGCACTACTCCCATATATATCAATGACGGGGTACTACACCCGTATCCCTTCAGAATCACTCATTATTCACAACAAATTAGCCGAGTTTTCTTGATAGTAGATAATCTATATTAGCATTATATTGTTATCTAAACAAATTAATATCGATACATTAATTGGCTTCTTTCTACACCAATTTGTAAAAGAATATAAAGGCCTTGGTCTATTCTGCGCCTCATGGGAAGTTCAACTCCAACATATAAACATCTGCAAAGTTCTAAAATACTTCAACAACCCACTTGTTGACACCGTAAGAGATTTTGATCAAGAAGCTCGAAACTGTTTACGACTCCTTAGCTTCACATCAGAGGGCCTGTAAGTCTTCTCTCAGGTGCAAGGAAAGTAAGACGATATCTGAGAGAAAAAGAATCCCAAGTTTGGAGCTAATTACCGCACAAAGAAAGAGGAATTAAAATGTTTAGCTATTATACAACTGCTAATAAATGGATCCGAGATCATCGCAGACTTTCCGGCTCTGACTGGAGAGATGCCATCAAAATGACTGCTGGAGTTATTGCTGTACGCTCCTTACCAGGGAGGTCCCAGAACAATACCCTCTGTCGCCGTTGTGGCAGAGAGCACAAACCCTTGCACACGTTCTGGGTGCTTGCCTATACGGAGAAGTGCTGCGAAACAGCAGACATCACAAAATAAGAAGCGTGATTGCTTCAGGTATGAAGGAAAAAGGTTTTCAGGTCCACGAGGAGGTATATAGATTATCCAATAGTGATAGGAGCAGGCTATCATCCGACAGTAGCGGATTAATCATTAATCCTATTGTCCGCTTTGAATCCCACTGTCAACAGCCCGAAGAAGTAACGAAGAAAAGAAGGCCATTTATGAACCTACTATCTCCTGTTACAAGGATAAATACAATTTAAATAAAATCTCAGTCGCAGGATTGATGATAGGAGCTAGAGGGACAATACTCAAAAAGTTAATTTTCAATACAATATAGATATACCGCTTTACAAATCATTGAAATTATGTGTTTATTTATTTTAACTGTATGATAGGATTTTCATACACTACTTTTATGTTTGGATTTAAATTTATTTATATTTCTATTTTAAGTTGATTTTCATTATTTTGATATGTTAGCTATAAATCGTCTTTATTGTTAACTTAAATTTGTTAATTGTATAGATATACTCTGGCTATATGGCAGCCCTCAATTGAGGAAAGTGTTAGTGAATAAAAAATCCACGGAATAATATGAATTAGGCTTTGGCTTACATTGAATCACTATCAAAATGTTTATCATGAAACTGTTATTTTTAAAAATCAACTCTCGTATCAAGAACACAGACAAGGTAAGTAGCCATTATTAAATGGTCGCGGATAAAATATTGTCACGGTTCAATTTGTGACTAGGAGGGCATAGGCAAAGGATTAGATGTTAGAGCAAAAAGGTAAAATGGCATGTCATGTTGTTTATTACATGGGATAGAATATAAGTTTAGAGCCACTAATTGTAAGGGAAGAACTTAACTGTAAAAGCGTGTGTTACAAGTGATAGTCTAATAGTATCCAAGGTTAATTAACAATTAAGATTGCAGAATACAGATAGCTTACCCTTAAGAGTATGACACGATACTAGAGGCGTAGTTAAGGGGGTGGCAGCAACGGCCTCGGCGGCATCTTGGCAAGCAGCACGGTGCAGGAAAGTTCCTCGCAAGTCAGGAGTCCAAGATAGAAGAGAGCAAGCCGGGCGAGATATCTAACCTATATCTTATATAGTCTCGCGGTTGCCTAAGGAACAGTGCAATATCGTAAGGCAGGTTAACCACATGTATATTATACCGATGCCCAATTTAAAGTATCATTTGCCTACGTGACAGAGCCGAGTTCAGCATGATTTTGCATGCTACTAAGCGAAAATTATATCACTGTAAAGTGCCATGTAAGTCGGAAGAGGTAAACCAGAAAGTTCCGTTTAGGAATGTCTGAAGTCAAGAAAGTTTTGTAAGATTGTAAAATATCAAAGCTCGAAAGAATTTATGCTCTTAATAAGTTCTACTAAATATTGAACTCCGCGTAATTTAGTGTACTTCCCAATAGCATATGTGACAATATTGTATGCAACTATTGGGATATGAACATAATTACCGCGCTTAAGTAATTGCAGAACTCGGCTTACGGCTCGTTCTTACAAAACATATTCGAGCAGTAATGATGTTCATAATCCATTAACGGCATACATAACTTGAAGATGGTGTATTGTAGTTCCACTTTTGGGGAGCCAAAACTTGAAGTTGTTTATTACTGCTGTTTGCAACATGTATTGCGGGAGATATGTTTCTTGGAGTGTTCGCCCCACGTACGATACAAAGTTTCCGGTGGCCTTCGCCCCAACGTTTAAAAATCAAATTTGTATTTTAATGTTTATTCAAATATTATATTTGTATGCCTCGGCTGCATCAGTAGTAATTTACAGAAACACGTATCCCATAGCAGGGGTGGTGTGGCTAAAGAATGGAGGCTTACACAAATTATAATGGTATTTAACTTCGTTTTATTAATCTTTCACACGATTACATAACACTTCACTGATATATCGTACTGTAGAGCTGTGAGATTATTGTTACTTGTACTTTTTAACACGTAAATTTTATATTATTCACGCCGTAATGACATTTTTTATGTCTCATACTGAATACGTACCGAGCGAACTGCTCGGGAACGCAGCCTTCTAGCATCTGGCTGGGAACGCTGTCTTCTAGCGTCTGGCTTCTACCGCCTAAATTTTTACTTTTACTATTTTAAGTCTCTGATTGGCTAATCCTACTCCAATAGAATACTTTTATTTAACTTAAGCTTTTTTCTAGTTGATTGGCTATTTATAAACTGTTTTAAATATTACATTATTGTTCCAAGAATTATTAGTAGCATTATTAAACTTTCTAATTTATTGTTGTCTCAAGGTTACCTCAGTGTTAGCAACTTTTCGGCTTCTATTCCCACAGCTCCTACATTGTTAACTTGCGTAATACATTCAGAAAACATTACTATACATGTACATAGTAATATAAACATAATACAATGACTGTTACATGCATTTTATATATTATTTATACACATATTGCTTTAAGGTGGGCTGTTATATTTCATATTATATAATAAGACTCATATATTTAAATGTTAAAAATACTGCGTCACACTATTTCAGAACTGATGAAACATTTCCAAAAAAATCTTATGTGTTGAATTAACATGACTTTCTCTTCTCATTCTTCTACAAGCTATTCTTGTAAGTGCTGTTAATCGAGATAAACCTTCGTCACACTTTTACACATTTCTTGTAGACATAAGAATGCAGTAGAGTGACGCGATAGTCAGATTTTTAAAAAGCGGATCGCTATGTGATGGCTTCGAAATTCCATTCTCTTTGCATGACCTTTGTGGTTTTATCGTTGGCATGCTGTTCCCCAAATCCAGATGTCTCGGGCTAGATTCCCGGCTGAGGGTGGCAATTTTTCTTTAGCCAGGATTATTCTCCGTCCTTCCTAGATTCTGGAAGTACGACGGAGAGTGTGAATGTGTGTGTGAATTGGAAAAAAACAGACCACCCAAAGTAAAAGCCAATGTACCACAACAGTAAAGCAACAGTAATGAATGAACATCGCTGCCAATGAGGAATTGCTCCAAAGGAAAAGGTACCCATATGACCAAAGATGTTAAAGGCGGCATATAAATGAAACAAAAAAAGAAGAAAAAGCGAATTACCACTTGAAAAAACTAATTATTTGAAAATTCAAACCATTAACAAAGAATATCTTGGGGATGCTTAACGCCAAAAAACATTTGTCATAAATAGTATCCTTTAACGAAAACTACACTTTTTGCTGTAGTAAGATTTTGTCTATCTCTTACGATTTACCTTCAATTATACAAAAGTCATTAAGAATGAAGAGGACTTCACAGACTATTCATAGAAAATTCAAAATAAACATTATCAAAATATGTAGACATTTCTTAAGAAAATAAAAAATACTGAACATTGTATCATGTAAAGTGTAGTTTGGAGTGGGGAATTTTCTTGAAAATCTTCGTGTCACGTCTTTGAAAGATACTGAACTTAAGTAGGTACCAAGTTTGTTGTTTATCTGACTTTTTAAATTTGATTTAGGCTACACACAGGCCAATTTTTCCTATAAATGTTTGTTTTATTCAAGAGGCCTCAAAGTACATCTCTTCGGTGAAATCCCGGTATCCAATTTTGGGTGCAATGCACACTTCCACTACTGTCCATTCCAAACCAGAGTTCCCTCCGATGTAAACAAAAGCACGGCTTCTGCTTGTCATGAACCCAAGAACACACTCTTACGCCAACGTAAATAGTTCCTTAATATATGTATTGTATTATGAAATATTAGCAGGAAAGGTATAGAATTGCACATTTTATTGCAGTTATCATAAGAACTCATTGTTTAGGGTAATGGAAATGTACTAACTGTTAAGAGATCACAAAATATGATTTTCGTCTGCTTTTGCGCTAACGCCGAGAGCATCTTGCTTGTTAATACCAACCGTATGCATGACTGCCACTCTCTTACATATACAAGAAATGCAACAATGAATTCCCAGAGATGCTATCTGAGTACCGAATAAACACTTTGCGTAACACAGGAAATATGATAAGCGAACAGTCATTCATAATACACTAACACACATATGCTCAGCTCAGGTCAAATCTTGCGATTTAGTCAGTTGGCATTTGGGTTCACATGGCAGAGGAAGGTGCGTGTGGTGCGAATAAACTGTTCAAACACAAAAGCGGGAAACAGTTTAAAAGTGGCGAAAAATAAACAACTCTTCATATATTTAACTCACTATTATAAAAATACCCGACACTTGCATTAGTGCATACTACGAAACTAATATCCGATTTTACAGGCGTTTCAGTGAAAAGTGTAACCAAAGCGAGCAGGGAATATAAACAGACATAATAGAACATAGAAGATGAGAATCAAATGTGGGAACTTGTTTTAAGTGCGACAGTGCTGTGGAATTGTGGATTAAGCTTGTCATTATTTTGGAGAGTAGTTCTGATTCCGATATGGCAACTGAGTCATCTTCGGAGGATTCGGATTTGGGTGTTGCACTTTTGCCCGAGGATTGTGATTAACGTAAGTAAAAATGTTCATTGCCGCATACTTATAAAATCGATTGTTACCTCAAGTTGCATTTTGAACTATGATTCTCACGCAGGGCGCGTTTTTATAGATTTAAATAGTGTTCAACAAGCACGTGAGAGAGGAACAAGCAGCCATTAGGGGCGGGATTGCGAACTACTTTCGCGCGGATAATACAAAGAGTTTGTTTTCAGTGAAAGGCACTCTGGTTTGGAATGGACAGTAGGTACACGGCAGTGAAAGTAACAATTCACTCGTTGCATCACACAACAATGGACAGCGATTAAAATCCACCTGAGCCCAAGGCGGTGCCCCTACCCGACATCCGTTAATTAGCAATTCCTCGGCTTAGTCTGTCTAAGCATGACATTCAGTAAATATACTGGATGCAACTGGAGGTTACAGCTCCACTGCCATCTTCAAGGGAGCGTCCGCACCCAACCTCTAATTTTTGCATGCATATAGCTGGAAATTAATCAAAGGGTCACGCTAATTTGGCATAATAATACGTTATGCGCGTGCGCGTGCGAAAGTTTCCAGAAAATAATGTGAACAGTAGATCAACGATTAACTGATGATAATTTTCATAAATTTTACATTCTGTTCGGGGAAGTAAATACAGGGGAGCACTGCATTTTTAATGCAAGTATTCGCTATACTTCTGAAATGTCTGCATTGCACCTTCTTTCTTCCTGGGATTTCTTGCCACGGTTTTCATGAATATATATTTTATGAATGGCAAGTCTTCGCCCCGTAATTGCGTACTATGGCATACAGCGTGCACTGGGACACTGGGACTGAATTTTCTTACTTTCTTTAATTTTAAAGCTATTTGCTCGAAAATTGTATCAGTTAATATGAGTAAATAAAGAAACGACTGTACAAAAGCTCAGAGCTCTAGCTGAAACAGTTTATTATGTAATAAAATTAAACATTTTTAATTATCGAAAAAAAAGCAAATGTTCTAAAACTGCCTTGCGCATTCAGATTTCTCAGAAACGTATGATATGACATTTTCTAATACCTGAGTATAGTTAAAATAAATGTAATGATTTAATTGAAGTTTACGTTGTTAGTCGTGGAGAAATAAATTTTGTTTTTATGAAGTTGTGGTGTTAAAATTTCCTTTCTTTCAGTTTAAATTATTTTTTTATGATCCACGAATAAAACAATAATAAAAATGTGATATGTTACATTCTCATGACTTTCTCTACTCTTGCACAAACTATTTTTACAAACCCTTATTCTCCATATGCTTCATGTTAATCGAGATGTTAATCTTATTGCTAATTTTCTTGTAGATGCAAGGGGAATTGGTAGGCTTTAAGCGATATTCAAATATTTTAAGAGGTGGTTGCTACGTGGAGTATTCCATTCTCTATGGATTACCAGGACAAAAAAAATGAATAACTAATTCCCATTTGAGAAAAAGTATAAGTATTGGAAAATTTAAGGGAATAACAAGCAATATCTCAAAAATGGTTCACTCAACAAAAAAAGAGTATATGACATAAATTGTATATTTTAACGCGATCTACATTTTTTGTGCAGTAAAATTTTGTCTACCTCTTATGGTTCACAATGAAGAATACTTTTGGAGACATTCCCAGAAAATTCGAGATATACATTTCATTTATCATAAAAATATCTTAAACATATGATATTTTAATCAAAATCGTTAGAGCCATTTTTGAGAAAATTAAAATTTTCTAAAAATCTTCCATGTAAAGGGTACTCTGGGGTAGGGGGATTTTCTTGAAAACCTTCGTGTCGCATCCTTGAAAGATACTGAACCTAAATTCCAATTTTGGTGTTTATCCGACTGTTCGTTTCTGAGTTATGCTGTTCACATACACAGACACACACACGGACATCTTTCCAAAAATGCTTTTTTTTGGATTCAGGGGGTCTCAAAACATGTATTTCCGGTGAAATCTCTATATCGAATTTTTGGGTGGAATACAATACTTCTACTTACCATACGTAGTAGAGAAAGTAAAAATACATGCTTGACTCTTTAGATAACACATTTTAGATTATTTATGCAAATGTGCACGCAAACCAGAGCAAAACTGAAATGTATGGAATAAATTCCATGCACAAAAATGTAAAACTAGAAAACACACTTATGGAAAGACTCCAGTGGGATTAAAAAGGGAGCGCACAGGCGATTTAAACATGTCAAAAGGCTTTGAAAACTGGAGGATTGTGAAAAATGTTTGGCCAAAATGATTCACAGGTGTCTATAGAATATTGTCACGATGCATTGATTAACTTTATTAATTTTGTGACATTGTTCTTTCACACGTTGGAAATTGAACAATAAAAGTTAAAATGTTGACACGCAGAATGTATGTGCAAGCACTCTGTCGTTGCTAGGCGCAGCGTCAGGTTTCATTCAACTTAGAAACGTTGCGCTAATTCTGCTGAATTCGGGTTAGGACATTCGCCTAAGAGGTGAAGGACTGCTGAGGTAGCAGCGGTGTACCTTTAAAACCCCTGGCTTTTGCGACAAGGGGGGACTCCAGAGGGACTGCTACATGGACCTGCGTCACCCTGATTCTTGAAAACCATTACGAAAAGTAAATCATAAATCGGCAAGACAACAGCATGCGCCAGTTGCGTCTCAGGTAAGCATGCCGTCTGGCTAAACTATTTGTACCCCCGTAGGGGCCTCGAGCCATATAGTAATAAATCTATATTTTATACACTTCTTGGGTCACTATGTAAACGTTTAGGACCATAGAGTCGTCCTCCGTGGTGTAGTGGTTACCATGCTAGCTTCTAGCTCCCGAGGTCGCGGGTTCAAACCCGGCGGAGGTCAATGGATTTTTTCGGGCGTAAAAATCCTTAGCATGGCTTCCTTCGGAAGGGAAATAAAGCCGGTGGTCCCGTGTCGCAGATTTACGGCACGTAAAAGGACCGCAAGCACGATTAAGAGACCCCTTAGCAAAAATATCGGTCTTTCACGCCCAATATAGAATGGGACGCTAAGGACCACAGCAGTTAAAGAACGTCCATAAATAAAACTCAATTGAACTTAATTTTAGTTGCTTGGCACCCTAAGGACCTTCCCTTAGTCCGGGACTTCCTTCCCGTGTGAGTCGCTCTACTCAGTGGTTTGAGACGCTCGGGTCTCCTGCCACCGGTGAATTAATCACCCCTTTTGAGATCCCTCTCAACTACCGTGACGTGTGTTATAGTTGCACGAGTCTTGATCGTCTCCCCTTCCTCTCACCCCTTCCAACCTGCTGTATTTCCCACCGTGACATTTGGTGAAGACTCTTTGAGCGCCCTACTGTCACTCCCCCAAACATCCCTTAATTCCTACCGCGACAATATTTATATGATATAATTCAAAAATCGAAAATTATGTCATTTAAACTAAGAACTCAATTCCAATGTCCCTTAAAAAACTAGGTGAGTTATAATTAGAGCCCGGATTCTTATGTAATTTCATATTCTATTTGTTTATATCATAATCAAATAGAAAATATCTACGAACGAACGAAGCATGGACATTGCTAAACTAAACCTTCATTTTACATGTTTTTATATATTTCAGCGTATATTATGTGTTAGGTTGTCTTATAAATAATATCGGTTTTTAAGTTTGGTGTTTTATAAGATAGAATTGGTTTTCTTTAGGTGGCTAATGCTATTTACAGGATGTCATGGCTAGTATTGCGTTTATTGCGAGAATGATTCAGTCGTCAGTTGTTAATACACAATCACGAAATGGAAATTACAAAGTTTGACATTAGAGTCCTTCTAAAGCACTGCTAGAAACAAGATTATAAAGCTGCTGCTGCCGCGGCTCGAAAAATTGAGGCAGTATTTTTAACACTTAAATGATTTCAGTGTAATTATATAATATAAAATATAATAACAGCCCGCCTTAAAGCAATATATGTATAAATAACATAAAATGTATGTAACAGTCATTGTATTATGTTTATATTATTATGTACATGTATAATAATGTTATGTGAATGTATTAGGTAATTTAATAATATAGGAGCTGTGATAATACAGGCGGAAGGTTGCTAACAATGAGGTAACAATGAGATAACCTTGAGGCAATAATGAATTGGAAAGTTTAATAATGCTACTAGTAATTCTTGGAAACAATAATGTAATATTCAAAAAAAGTTTATAAATAGCCAATCAAATACTAGAAATGCTGAAATTTAAATAAAAGTATTCTATTGGAGTAAAATTAACCAATCAGAGACGTGAAATAGAAAAATTTACAAATTTAAGCGGTAAACGCCAGTCGCTAGAAGGCAACGTTCTGAGCAGATCGTTCGCTCGGTACGTATTCAGTGCGAGACATATAAAATTCATTAGGCCGAGAATATTATAAAATTTACGTGTTATAAGTGCAAGTAATTAATAAATAATCTCACAGCTCTCTATATCAGTGAAGTGTTATTTAATCGTGTTAAGGATTAATAAATGTAGTGAAGCAAAAATGATAATTTGTGTAAGCCTACATTCTTTAGCCGCATCATCCCCTGCTAAGAGATACACGCTTCTACAAATTAATGCTGACATAAATATAAATAATATTTAAAGAAACATAAAAATACAACGTTGATTCCTAAACGTTGGGGCGAAGGCCACCGGAAACTTTGTACCGTACGTGGTTGCAACTACTTCAAGTTCGGCTACCCAACGGTGGAACTACAATGCAATACAACACCTACTTCAAATTGGCATTTAAACGTGGGACTAATGACATAAAGATTACACTTCTTCAAATTATAGTGGGAGAACACTCCTTCAAAATATGTGAAGTGGAAGAAGATGTGTCAGTAAGCATGTTGCACAACGATGGTTCGAACAATTCAACATTGGAGAAGAAAACACTTACCACGTTCTGGAAGACCTAAATTATGCCATATTGAGAATACACGCAGAGTTTTGGAAGGAAATCCACAAAAAAGTACTCGTAGAAGAACTTGGTCCGTCAAAAGAAAATCAAACAGAAGCTGTAGATCTGTACCTCATGAATTGACACCTCAACAGGCTCAATGCAGAGTGCATATCTGTCGTCAGCTTAACGGTAATACCATAGGTGATAGATTTATCAGGATAATTGTCAATGTGATGAAAAATGGGTCTATTACCGCAACCCTGACGCCTCGAAACGCGGCTCAGTCCCCGTCCACCTGCCAAGGTCATCGTTAAAAAAATCAGTTCGGCCCCAAGTTGTGTGTCTGGTGGAATTTTGAAGGAGCGATTCATTGCTTTGTTCCAAACGGGCCTGCAGTCAATGCGGATATTTATTATTAACAATTGGAAGGAGTTCATGAAATTTTGAGACGGAGAGTTAACTGAAATAGAGTTCTCTTGCGGCAGGACAATGCAACACCCCATACTGCACGAACAACCATGACAAAAATTCAGGAACTGGAAGGAGCTGAACCGCTATCACACCCAGCATACAGCCCTGATCTTGCGCCTTCAGATTACCATCTGTTTAGATCCATGGCCCAGTTCTTGCGTGGAAGAAATTTCGAAGACATTGAAGCTGTGGAAGTGGGTCTCGCCGAATTCTTCGCATAAAAAACCGGAAACTGGTACCGTCGCGGGAAATAAACCTCGCTGAAAGATGGCTAGAATCTGATGGTCTCTACTTTGAAGATTAGTTTAATTTCTTGCCAGAAAACGTTCCAAATAAAGTTTTGCTTAAAACTGACATTACTTAAGAGTTCCATCTATATTTTGCATAATCTTACATAACATTTTTGTCTTGTCTTTCCTTAATTAGTTATTATATTTACCTTTTCTTTCTTTCTATGCCTGTCTCTTATTTTGCTTCATTAGAAACGTTAATAATTAATTAACAATTAAAATAAAGATTAAGTATTATTGAAGCATAGTTGCGATGTTTAAACAGTTGCTCAATATATCAGTAATGAAGAAGATCTATACACACTCCCGTTTACGTACTCATTCTTAATTTCTTCAGTTATTGTTTATGAAAATACTAATAATATTTGTGTTGTGTTATTCATATAAGTTAGTCTCCGTGTTTTAGAACCTACGTATGAAGTGTTCCAAAATGCTATGAAAACCGTGAAAGTGAAATTTGTGATGGAAATTATCTGATAAACAAATTAATGTTTTTTAATATAGAATCAACTGAAAAATTCAATGCCACAGCCGGGATTTGAACACGATTTTCCCACTCTCTGTGCGGATGCTCTAACCATTAAGCTACAATGACAACATGCCGATTGGACATTGAATTCCCGAATTGACTAAAGTTGTTTCTCAGATAGACCACCAAGGCATCTCATTAGAGATGACAATCTCAATGTTGTTACAGTAGCTCAATGGTTAGAGCAACGGAGAGAGAGAGAGCCGTGTTCAAATCCCGGTTGCGGTATTGAATTTTTCAGTTGACTCTATATTTAAAACATGCCAATACCAGGCTAAGGTCTCTAAAAAGTATAAGTGCTATTAGTTTTATATAATGTATATATAAAACAATTAAAAATAAAAAAACACATCAATAATAACTTAAAATGGTTGTGTATCACTGTGGAGCAATATAAGCAATAAATATGGTGGTACAAAGAATTATAATGAGTGATATAAACTATTTTTCATTTAAAATCCGCAATTTTAATGTATGGGCGCCGGAGTAGCGCAATGGTTTTGTTTCGTTTCCGGTTCTCATATTGAGGGTCCGGGATTCGATTCCCGGCTCTTGGTGGCGATTTTAAGTCATCCTTATCCACCCCTTCGATTGTCCGACGTGGTTCGGAGACCACGGTAAAAGCTGTATGTCCTCTCTATCCATCGTCATCCTCATCATCTCCCTGCTATTGAAGGCAAAGGATTTCTCCCGCTGGGTGCCTTTAACCTCAAAAAAACGGGCCCAATCATCGCTTGGTGGATTGTGGTATCACCCGAAGACCATAGTCCATATGGGGAGCATTAGGAATGATAAAAATTTAAAATTACATTAAAAGTTATATATTTATAATACATATTTATTTTATATTGCATATTTCATTACATATTTTAGTATATGTAACCACATATTTATGTACATATTTCTCAACATGATATTACATACACACCTGGCTTTAGTCATGAGCCTTTGTCTTAGGGATGTGTTCGAAGAGAATAGTATACTTTCAACAGAGTTTAGTTTTAGAAATTTATTTTAACTCTTATTGAACAATTATATATAAACAAATCAAATAAACACATAATAAACTATTATTCAAGTTGCAATAGCATGTGTATTGCGTATTGCTATGACATTGAGTACTCAAATTGGTCGCTTGTTTACTCTCTTAGGAGGAAAGACAAAACAAAATGCGTCTTCCGTAGTACGTAACCCATAAATTAATGAAGGCCGCGGTAATTACTTTAATTTTGAATGAAACATAAATCCAATGTGGTTCACATAATAGGATTCCAACACAAATGAGATTCGTTATGTTGCTCAGTTAATGACAATAACATGAATTAATAAATATCAATGAGGAACAACATAAACATTGTTACGATTCATAATGAAATACAACTAACTGGCTAACATTTAAGCTGCACATTCACATAATTTGTTACTACAGTATTTGAGCAAGCCAGTATTTTTGGTCTTTATTTTAAAAAATCATGTATATAACATGTATTTATAGCTGAGCCATTGCTGGCTCCCTTTTTACATCCAGTCGTTCGTACTAAGTACGCCTGCCAACGAGACGACGCAATCAGCACAGACTTCAGCCGAGTCCGCTCAAAGCAGCTTGTCTCCTAAACCCCCTCGAGGTTAAAGTTCTCTATATACAAAGTACAGCAACTGATTTATCTTGTAAATGCCGCCAGTACGGCTTGCTGATTGGCGGAGAACTGATCACGTGGTATCCGCGCACCATCTTAGGCTGGTTACGTCAATAAAAACATAAGGAAATAGCTGTGCCGAAGCTGATTTGTGAGTTAAATTAAATTAAACTGCGTTTTATTGATGGACGCTCCTTAATTGCTGTGGTTCTTAGCGTCCCATTCTATATTGGACGTGAAAGACCGGAAATTTTGCTAAGAGGTCCCTTTATCAGGCTTGAGGTTCTTTTACGTGTCGTAAATATATGACACCGGACCACACGGGCTTTACTTTCCTTCCGAAGGAAGCCATGCTAAGGATTGTTACGCCCGAAAAAAATCCATGCCCTCCGCCGGGTTTGAACCCGTGACCTCGGGAACTAGAGGCTAACATGGTAACCACAACACCACGGAGGACGACTGATTTATGAGTGAAAATGCCAAATTGCTGTGCTTTCGGATGCACTACGAGGGCACAAAAGCACATTCAATTATACAGGTTACCGTCGAAACTCAGAAACTTGGAGAGAAGAAGAATTTGGTTGGCCAAAATCAGTAGAAAGCACTGGACTCCTGGAGAAGATGCAAGACTTTTTGAAGCAAGCAACTACGGTATTTATTTAACATTTATTTAATACTGGATTTTAGGAGTGTGTAAATCTTTATATTACGCACTTTCAATCATTTTGTGCTTCTGGAATGGAACATTTCAAGCTTCTGTTTATTGTAAACATCAATGTGCTTTATATCTTAATATTTCTTCTTCTTTTCCTTTCTTTCTTTTTCTGACTGATTCTTTTTACTTCTGTCAGATTTATTCAAGTATTTTACGAAAATGCAACTAGTCTTATAGTTTGTTTTTGTTTCAGAAGTATTAGTATAAACAATAGTGGCACAGGTTTCTTTATACAGTTTATCAGTGCCAGCATTGACTATGTTCACAATTTCACTGTACTCACAACTTGAAAAGTATGAATACATTAACTTCCATATATATTGTGCTAACATGGCATTCTCTATTCTACTTATCTAAGGTATTTTTATATTTATAACCAAAAGTTGCATGAAGTTAAATATTCCAACTAGAAGATTTTGTTGGCGGTTTCAGATCTTCATCTATTAAAGTATGTTTATTTGCAATATTATTCCGCATATTTTTTTAAAAGTTCATATTCAGTATAATTTTTCTGAACTGTGTTCAATAAGCATTTAATTTCGATAAATCTATCCAAGCATGTAATGTTGCAATACTAGGCTGAAAAATCTTTTAAAATATATATGTTATATGCTCCAAAGGTTATAGGCCGCCGATATGAGCGGAGTATGGAACAATTAAAAAAAATGTTCAATATCGTTGTGTTGTATGTAACTCAACTGATTGAGTTTTCAGAAAAAAACAGCATTTTACTCTTATGCTTGTTTAAAATACTAATTTGGTTTTGTTTTTACCAGAAATCCAGGATAAATTTTTCTTAGAATTATTAATCTTCCATGTTTTTGGTAATTCTATTTTTTTTGTAATATTCTGCAACGTTTTGTCCTGATATTGCAGGAGAATTTGTAAAAGGGATCTATAGTAATAAGCAAAACTGTGACATGAAATGTGCAACTTTCGTAACTAATTTCACCACCAGCAGAGCAGAAAGTCGCCAGCTTACATCTGGAGGGTGAGATGATTTCATTTTGAGTAGAAAAAATTTTTCATAGAAAAAAATGTTTCTTTAATATTACTTCTTAGCGTATTTTAATATATTCGAAATTCGGTTAAATTGAAGAATAATACATCGGCAGATTTCCATGCTAATACCAAAAGGGTCATATAGTATTTTCTTCGTACCACTTCTGTAATTAATAAAGGTTTGCTAATAGTTATCATAATGCCACGAAGCATTTCTAAATTATTTTATCCTACGCTTTAAACTGCGGCTAGGATAATGACACAAATGTCATTGCAAGTCGCGTGAAAACAGCGTTAACACATGCCTAAGCAAAGTAATATTTTTAATGCCGGAAGTATGTTGGTGCCCTAGTGTGTATGACTTTTGTGTTTTATTTCGCTTTCTCTAAGATCGTGCAACCAGCCTGCGTTAGTTGTATATGGGAAGAGAGGCGAGCTTGATCCTCGGCTTTAGCTCGACGCATGGGGTAACGCCAAAAATCACGCGTTCTGGGCCTTTTCTAAATTACCTTAGTTTTCTTCAAAATTTATATTTGTGCTATGCGTGTAGTGTATAGCGAACACTCATGTTTCTTTTCAAGCTGAGTTTAAAGACAAATGTTTTGCGGTTCAATCTAAAAAGTGCAAGAAGAACAAAGACTTTTAAAAAATATGACGATTTGTTAAATGTACTCGTATATAAATTTATGGAGTGTTAATAAATGTTAACTGCAAGAATTGCGCTTATTCTTTGTGCTATTTAGCCTTGGTTGTTTCCTTATACTTATCTGAGTCACCCACTGTTCATTTAATTGTACATAGCACATTAGGAAAACAAGAAATAAAATTAATGGGCCCAGCACGCAATTAGTCGTGGGCGTTACACATTTGTAAAACAGAGCGAGTAGTTCTGAATAACTTCAATAAATTAATGTAGTGGGTAACGCTACAATATACATAGTTACAAAAGGGTAGGTAGCTTTCTTTATTGGACTGATAGGGCACATGGTTTACAATATGGTAGAAATTTCGTGGTAAATTTTAATGTGATAGGCAATGGCTCTCACGTCGCAGCTGCTACGCGATGTTTTTGACATTCGGCTGGAGACGTGTTTTCAGTCGTTCTTATCAATTGTTGATTACGTGCACTGCTTATGGTCGCATTGTCGTCAGTTTATTTCTCTTGTTTCAACGGGTCAATTGTTTTTCCATTGCAGCAATTCTTACTTCAAAAACTTCAAAACGAAAGTATTTCTAACAGAATGATCCTAAAACCTCAGGAAAATCCTGTTAGATGCCAAGGATGATCCTGCAAGTCATATGAAGTCGGAATTATAAAGGCAATAATTATCATAATAATCTGAGAAGGATAGTGATATAAAATAAGTAATAATATATTTAAAATCAGTGTATGTATAAAAAGAAGTATTGTGAAAATCGTTGAGTGTAAAAGCGACAGAAAGACCAGACAGGCACAGTTTTGTTAATTAGGGACCAGCCTCAGGTAGAAAGGGTAAATACCATTGAAGCAAGTTTTTCCTGGTAACAGCCGAGTACAGCTGCACTTAGCCTGGCGAAGGTCACCCGTGTCTTCATGACGCGAAGGAGTTGAGGGACGAGAGGGGAAGTTTAGGCGTTGGTCTTCTTGTAGTAGCGTGGGTAGATCAGTCTGTCCTGAGTGCTTGGTGAGAGCAGGATGACATTCTCGTCGTGTGGAGAAGGGTGGCGAACATGCTAGCGGGTAGAACGTTTAGCGGCAGTTAATATTCTTCGGTCTTGGTAAAGACACAGTAGCATCGTATGCATTTAAGAGTGATCGGCAAACCTAAAGTATTATTTTAAATAGTGAATAAAAGTGTTCCAAGACAGCGTTTGTGTGTTTCTCTGTACACACCCACGCATACCCCGAGATTAAGGTTTCATGCTGGAACAGCCGTGGCAAAAGAAAAACCAACTGGGAGGAGACAAGTAGCAACCGTGAGGCAAAAGTATTGCTTCATTGTTGGAGGACGTAGCGTGGCTGCGTCACATAAATTAGAAGAAGAGTGCCAATTTTGGGTATAATGTACCTTTCCAAATTAATTTTCGTTATAGTCAAAATATAAACGAATAGATTTTTGTAAAATGCTGTTGTTTCGTTCTTATCGTAAAAATAAAGATCTTCGCAGAAACAATCAGTTTTCGCAAAAATTCGCAACAAAATTGTAGCCCTAAATTGTGCATGTACTTATTGCTGCATCTCTCTACATGTAGTGTTTATCGTTAACACAAGCAAAGCCCCCGCCCAAAAAAAAGGCCCTGAGAATTAGTATCCCTCTCCACAGGATACATGATTTATTTCTCTATAAATACCTACTTATTGTAGGTGTTATATTGTATTCCAGTGAAAATTCGAAGTCCAATAAATACTAATCTTCGTATTCAAGCACAACATATTTCAAGGGTTCAAGGCAAAGAGTTTTTTTTTTCTGAAAAGTAAATCCAACGATTTTGATTAAAGTGTCACATTATTACTTTCTACTACTTACCTATACTAAGCAGAGGATATAGTGCAAAAGTTACCGAGCGAGATGTCTCTGCGGTAACGTGTGAGGTCCCGGGTTCGATTCCCGTCGAGCGCTCACTCTGACATTGGATTCTTTGCGATTTTGCCTGGACGGTAGGCAAATGCTGCGGTGGTTTCTTATCGCCACGATTTCTTTTCCATCATTTCCCTATCAGTTCGTTTCCTTCTCATTTTTCAGGTGTGCTTCTAGGGTTCGTGGCGTGTGGCGGTGCCAGACAAATGGCCCGGATGATTGCTCAAAGAAAAGAGTACTCCCTATGGACACTAGAGGGCTGCTTAGTCGACTATTCATCGCCCTCTTAGGCAGCTCCAACAGTGGAGCGGGTTTTCGAACCTGGAAAAGTTAGGAACTTCCACGCGTCTCTGTGGCCTGTCTGTCTCAAAACTGCAGCCTCCTGTGATTCCTTAACTTTATCTCTTCCTCCTGGAGATGTCTCCTTCCGTTATAACTATACCTGTATGACTTCTGTGAGTGTCATTATTTTATTTGAACTATTTGAGAATTTAGTATACACTATACATTATAATTATAAGTAGAGGCACCATTCTATTCAGGAACAACTTTTACCGCATATAAACAATAGATCTTTATCAAATTTATAAATTATAGAAAGTCAACATCAACATATTGTTTTAAACTTCGCTTATTTTAACACTTATAAGCTAAGATAAATTATTTCCTGAAGTTCAACTCTTTGATATTTTTTTCAAAATGTTTACTTGAAACAGATCTTTTTCATGAACTTTCTACCAGTTAAGTATGAGCTTAAGCTTCATGAAAAACTTCAAGGCTCAAGGTCTGCTCCTTCTTGAGAAACATGTTTCTAAATATTAAAAAAGTAAATTTGTGGAAAATAGAACACCAATATATTAATATACTTATAAGATCTAAAACAATTCAAATAGGATAATGAAACACAAAATTCAGGTGTGAGTCTCACATTCGGGAGGTCCTAATTTCGATTCCCGGTGACCGCCCTATTTTTCTGGTTTCCATGGATCTGTAGGCGAATACTGGGATGGTTCCTCTTCTACCACAACTTTGTTACACTGATCATTGCTGTACCCATCAATATTTTCATCATAATCTGTTTCAGGGTTGAAGGACCAGGCGACGTGTGTTGCGGCTGGGCGGTAGTGGTGCGCTTTGTGAAGCTGTCGGACCAGCCCTCTGTAGCGGCTTCTCTTTAGGGACTCCCGGGGGATCCGGGGCTTGTGGACAAGCTTGAACGCCGTCGGATGTGTTCAACATGGAATTGTTAGGGACCCTGTCCACGCTTGCGCGCCTCATCTTGCCCTTCGGGTCTCTCCCTTATCTCTCCCTCCTGGGAGGCGCGTTCCAAGCACAAAGGATCACTTTGATCTACCTGCGGGGCTCTGCTCCGGTTTCGGCGCATCTCCGTGATATATATGTTTACGTCAGTCATTGAATAATATTTAATAATATAGTTCCCGTCAAATATGATTTTACGTAAAGGTGGCCAAATAATGCCTATCTGAGGTGCATGTTTCCTTAAGGATATTTTTAAACAGAAATCGAAATTGCATATAGTCTGACAGTTTGGATATATCTGCATATTTCGTTTTAAGTGAGAAAATGAAGCAAAAGAAATCTGGCCTGTTCCGTGATTAATGGTGGGAATTAAGAAGGCACCAGCTGGCATTCGCAGGATGACGCAAGGTAATAAATATGCATTTTTTAAATATAATAAAAAAGAAAGAACATATTCCGGGAGTAAAGTTTATTTTCTGATTGATAGTTTCCAAGCCCCACAGCTCTTTACAAGCCGTAAACAAAGACGGAGAAGTACATGAATAATAGAGCCAACCATTAAAGATCCATGCAGGAAGCTATTTATAAAACAGGCAACATAATGGCTTATTTAATTCAAATGCTGCTTTTAGAGAGCCGAGCATAGAACTCTACTTGCTTCAGAATTTATAAAACAAGAAACAGCACTTATACACTAATCTTCGGATAAAAGACATACCCATCTGCCATTTCATCTGTTACATTCACATGACTTTCTCTACCCACAATTGTTTATTACTTTCTCTACTACGTATAGTAAGTAGGGGAAGTGTTGTATTGCACCCAAAAACTCGGTGTTGAGATTCCACCGGAAATATGTTTTGAGGCCCCCTGAATAAAAAAAATTTAGAAATTGGTACCTGTGTGTGAACAGTAGATGTAACTCAGGCCAAACTTGGTGTCGTCCAAAGATGCGACACGAAGATTTTTAAGAAAATCCTCCACTTCAAACTACCCTTTTACAAGGTACATTTTTTAAATTTCCTATTTTCTAAAAAATGACTAATGATTTTGATTAAAACAACATATATTAAAGATAATGTATACGACAAATAAATTCTTGGGAATAGTCTATGAAGTCCTCATTATTCGGAAGGAATTCTGTATAATGGTGTGTTACGTACTCACAAGTAATGTCGGTTTTTTAATTGGGTTTATATCGTACGTATATATGCTTTTATTTTTACAAATATTTTATAGGGTGATGTGGTTATTGTCCAGTATTGTTAACATGTTGGCAGCCTGCAGTTGGCAATATAAGATTTTAAAATGGAGGCAAGAAAGTTTGAGTTTAGAATCCAACAAGATTATAAAGCTGTTGCCGCAGCTCGAAGACTATGTGAAGTCGAAGGTATAGGGTCGTTAGTGAGCGAGTAACACAATGATGGTTCCAACGTTTCCATAATGGAGACGAAAACATCAAAGATTTACAACGTTCTGGATGACCCAAGTTATGGAATATTGAAAATACACGCAGAGCTTTGGAAGATAATCCACCAACAAGTACTCGGAGGTTGTCGGAAGAACTTGGTGTTTCAAAAGATACGATTCATCGCCATATTAAGGCACTCAAAAATAGTTCAGAAGCTCTCAATCTATTCCACTTAAATTGACACTGATCAAACTTAACGTAGAGTGGATATCTGTCGTCAGCTTATCGCTAATCCCTGGGATGATAGATTTATCAGGAGAAGAATGTGAAATGTAATGAAAAGTGGGTATATTATGGGTATATTACCGTAATCCTGACGCCTCGAAACAATGGCTCGATACTCGTCAGCCTGCAAACGTTATCATTAAAAAGTTGGTTCGGGCACCAAAATACTGATATGTGTCTGGTGGAATTTTGAAGTTGTGATTCGCTGGAATTTGTTCTAAATGGACGTGCAGTAGGTGCGAATCTTTATTCTCAATAACTGGAACGAGTTCATCAAGTTTTGAGGCAGGAGTACCCGGCATTAGAGAGAAACAGAGTTCTCTTGTAACAGGACATTGCAAGCCCTCATACAGCTCAAAGAACAATAGATAGAATTCAGGATTTGGAAGGAATCGAACTGCTATCACATCCAGTATAATGCCCTGGTCTTGCGCCATTAGATTACCATCTGTTTAGATCCATGGTCCATTTTCTACGTGGAAGAAATTTTGAAAGCATTGAAGCGGTTGGAATGGGTATCAACAAATTCTTCGCGTCAAAATCCAGAAACTGTTACCGTTGCGGGATAGCAGACCTCGCTGAAAGTTGGCTCAGAACTATAGATTCTAATGGTCTTTACTTTGAAGATTAGAATCATTTCCTGTAACAAGACATTTAAAATAAAGTTTTGTTTAAAAAGCGACATTACTTATGAAACATCACCTCTATACCTCGTAAGGGTTAAGCGATAGACGAAAACACACTACACATAATTATAATGTAGATCTCTTTAAAGCACATATCTTATTTCAAATAAGATTTTTAATAAAATAAGCCAATTGTGAGATATTTATTTATACTTGGAATTGTTCGTTGCATGGAAAGCGTATGGAATTTTAAGACCATCATATAGCGTCCAATTGTTAAAAACATTTGATTATCGCTGTTCCCTTTCTATCTATAACAAAATATGTAATGTAACTGTTTCTGCAAGGATTCATTTGAATTAAAATGTAGTAGATAGAAAAATAACCTTTAGTAAGAATAGTTTCTTTTTCCGAGTGGCGGAGAAAATGATTTAATCACTAACCCCAGCCCCGATGGGAGTCGAGACTGAGTGTGGGACTCACCAATAGTCGGCATACCCACTAAAACTCCACCGGAAGGAAAAATGGAAGAAGGAAAAAGTGGAATAAAGCATGGCTTTGTGCGGTCCCGCATAGCACCCGCGTTAGTACTTGAAGGCTGATGGCTGCCGCCCTATGGGCGGGGACGGATAAAGGTAGTTACTAGGTTGCAGCCATGAAACCTGACTGCAACACTAGTGGGAATGGCGAGGGTTTGGAAGGGAATTGAGAGTTAGGATTAAGGATGGTACTGATGATGCTGCTGTTGCTGGTTAAACTTCTTGCATTGCTGCAAGAAGCGGATGACTTCCTCTGGGTCTCTCTTCTGTCGTGGAACCAGAGCTGAGTTCTAGATGGTGTCTTCTATGGCGTGAAGTCTGGGTGCTGTGGTGTCCAGCTGCCCAGCCAGGGAAACCTCTTGAGCAACTGACGAGGTTTGGAGATCTCTGATACGTTCCTCCAGGGCTGTCAACTCCGCGTGAAGATCCTGAACGGCGTCGCGTAGGCCCTGGATTTCGTCGGTGCTGCATTGATCGGCGCTGGTGTCGGCAGCTGTGGAGCGGTCACTGGCTGCGGTGTTGGTGTTGGCGGCTTCAGCGTACTGAAATAAATATTCAGGGTTTGCGTCTAATATTGTATTATTTTAGTTAATAGCAGCTTATGCAGAAATTAGTTATAGGTATTTATGGTTCAAAATTACAGGGAGTAGGATTACACATACGGAGGGACCTCAGAAACTTGTAGCAGAACACCTCAAGTAGACCGCAACAGCCCTTTTTGCTTCCCTCAGAGGGAGGGGTGATAAGGGAGAACCGAAGGGCGAACAGATTGTGGTGATAGCACTTTCCTTCTAATTAGAACATTTCGGCTAACTATCCCAAGTAATTTCGCTAGATTCCGTTGGTTGGCGTTCTTTACCGACTGTATTTCATTTAGGCACCTATGTGGCATGTTGGTTGTTTTCGGTGCTTTGGTTCGGTCGTTCTCCTGGCTCGAGGAGTTCGCGAATGGACACATATCTCCCTAGGTGATCAGGGAGATGGCTCAGTGTCGTCCTCCGAGGTGTAGTGGTTACCATGCTAGCCTCTAGTTCCCAAGGTTGCCGGTTCAAACTCGGCGGAGGGCGATGGATTTTTTTCGGGCGTAAAAATTCTTAGCATGGCTTCCTTCGGAAGGGCAAGCCCGTGGTCCCGTGTCGTAGATTTACGGCACGTAAAAGAACTTTAAGCCTGATAAAGAGGCCTCTGAGCAAAATTACCGGTCATTCACGCTCAATATAGAATAGGACGCTAAGGACCACAGCAATTAAAGACCGTCCATATATAAAGCTCAAAAAGGATGGCTCAGGTGGTTATGTCTGTGGCCCGCATTCGGGAGCTCTCGAAATCGATTCTGGCACTCTTGCCATGGGTTTTTCGTGGCTTCCGTGTCGCCAGAAAAACCGTGCTGGGATGGTTCATCTTCTACCACGACTCTCATTCCACTCATTTTCTGTACCCATGTCATCTGTTTCAGGGTTGTAGATCCAGGCGATGATGTTCGGCGGGTTGCGGCTGGGCGGTGGCTTGTGCTGTGAAACGGTTTCTTCCCTGGCGTCGCTGCGGTACCGATCAGTTAGGTCTCTCCTCAGCGTGGGGCTCCGCTCCGGGGGACACTGGAAGTGATGGTTTGTGGGCAGGGACCGTGCGGCGTCAGATGCCCTTCGGGTCTCTTCCCTCATCCTTCCCTCCCAGAGGTCACGTTAGAAGCATAAAGGGCCGACTGGCCTTCTTGCGGTGTTCTGCCCCGGTTCCGGGGGCCCCTCCATGACAGTACCTTTACCTCTCCTTGATGAGTTTCTTGTATGGCTTAGTAAACCGAATACTTGTATTGTCAATAGGCTTACTGAATGGACTATTTAGCCTACTTTGCTTGCCATTTGTCGACGAGCACTAAATGTTGCACTACATTTGTTTCGGCACTAAAATGTAGTTATTTTGCGGCGCTAGACGTGATTTATATTTTTGCATCGTTGTCTTGGTCTTTTAATTTTTACTTTCTCTACTACGTATAGTAAGTACGGGAAGTATTTTATTCCATCCAAAAATTCGATACCGAGATTTCACCAGAAATATATGTTTTGAGGCCCCCTGAATCCAAAAAAAGCATTTTTGGAAACATGTCCGTGTGCGTGTGTGAAAAGCATAACTCAGAAACGAACAGTAGGATAAACACCAAACTTGGTATTCAGGTTCAGTATCTTCCAGAGATGCGACACGAAACTTTACAAGAAAATCCCCCCAACCCAGATTACCCTTCACATGAAAGATTTTTCGAAAATTTTAATTTTCTCAAAAATGGCTCTAACGATTTTGATTAAAATATCATATGTTTAAGATATTTTCATAGCAAATGCAAGGTATATCTCGAATTTTCTGGGAATGCCTCCAAATTATTCTTCATTGTAAACGACTTTTGCATAACTGGTAAACCATAAGAGATAGACAAAATTTTACTACACAAAAATGTAGATCGCGTTAAAATACACAAATGTGTATTGTGTGTGACATCGCGTTATGTCACACACATTTTTTTTTTTTTTTTTTTTGAGTAAACCATTTTCGAGATATTGCTTGTTATTCCCTTAAGTTTTCCAATACTTATAAGTTTTCTCAAATGGGAATTCGTTATTCATTTTTTCATCTGGTAATACAAAGAGAATGGAATACTCCACATAGCAACCAGCTCTTAAAATATTTGACTATAGCTTAAAGCCTACTAATTCCCCTTGCACCTACAAGAAAATTACCAATAAGATTAACATCTCGATTAACATGAAGCATATGGAGAATAAGCGTTTGTAAAAATAGTTTGTACAAGAGCAGAGAAGGTCATGTGAGTGTAACACATCAGATTTTTAAATGTAGCGTGCGTGTTTCTTTGGGCGTTTTAGGTAATATTTAATTGTTTTCAATTCTTGTCATTTTGTTAAGGTTTATCCAAATTGTTAAGGTGTTCGACGTTTATTTAAATTTTTAATTTGTCCAGCTTTTACCTATATTGTTAGTTTGTTCAGAGTTTATGTAAATGTTAGTGTTCAAAATTTATCAAATTATGTGTCAGGGACTTACAAAAAGTCACGTCACTTGCGGAGTAACGTAAATTTTTTATAGTCGTTTTGTTTTGTTTAGTGACCAGGTAAGCGTGAGGTGAAGAGCTGTAGTGATCGAGCTAATGGGGTAAATCTGTTATGTATTTATGTTAAGATAATTTACCTTATCTCCCTCTCTGCAGTAAGTGGGTGATTTGTGTGAACTCGTGTAATGACATAATGGTTTCTGAAAATTTGTGAGTATGGAAATGTTGTGCGTTCATGCTGGATATGATGATGTATATTGTCTTGCGGCAAATATTTGTTAATTAAACCCAGTATATCCGAATTTGACTGTTGTGAACAAATGCTTGGGGGGGCAGTCGTGTTACATTCCTTGTATTGATCTTGCCGTTACCCATAACCAAGTTCCGAACACTTCCTAGTTGAGACACCTCCATTTTAATGATCTGAGTAAGAGTGCAGGATCCGGACAAGGATATGCACTAGCAGGACGGGATACTTAACGATTCCAGATGGAGCACATCCTGACGCCGACTAGCCACACCGTAGCCCGCATACCGTCCGGGGAGTCCCAGGGACCTGAACCACCCCCAGGAAGGGCTTCTTGGAGGTCCAGCCAAACGTTAAGGAGAAATAATTTCCAAAGCGTACAATCCACCGTCGCCTGATCCTTCAACCCTGAAATAGACGAAAAGAAATGGACAACAAATTCGTAATAAAAGAGAAACCACATTAGCATTCGCCTACCGACCCGAGGAAACTAAGAAAAACCCATGCTCAGAGTGGCCGGTCGTAACGAGTCACGGAGCCATTCACTGGGTAAATTACAGGAGCGCGTTTTAGCGCGGGCCACCACTGGATTAAACCCACGTGTAGAAAACAAAGAGTATTTAAAGGACTTTTGACAATTACTCAACGACACCCTGCTATCAAGGCCTGAGTGACAGGCGAGGCAGTGCTGTGGCACGCACCAGCTATATGAGTTCACGTAGCGGTCGCCTCACGTGGTAATGATAGTGCCGCTGATTGGTAGCAGGTTAGTGCTGTACTGCTATACACTAGATAATAAACGTGATTATACTTCTTCAGCCTTGCACTGATTTACGGCGAGATTGCGTTAGATTTAAAGGCGGTCCAAAGTGCTCAAAGCAACAACGAAAGTTATGTTTGGAAACACAGGAGCAGGAAGCCTGAAATAACTCTACTATAACTTGAGTTGTCTGATGATATTTCCAGATACTAAAACTCGATGTGCTACATTCATATGACTTTCTCTACTCCCTATCGTATATTAGTAGGTATACAAACTTTTGTTACGAAAGTCTATTACTTTCTCTACTACGTATAGTAAGTAGGGGAAGTATTGCATTCCACCCAAAAATTCGATACCGAGATTTCACCGGAAATACATGTTTTGAGACCCCCTGAATCCAAAAAAAGCATTTTTGGAAACATGTCCGTGTGTGTCTGTGAACAACATAACTCAGAAACCAACAGTCGGATAAACACCAAACTTGGTATTTAGGTTCAGTATCTTCCAGAGATGCGACACGAAGGTTTTCAAGAAAATCCCCCATCCCAGATTACCCTTTACATGGAACATTTTTCGAAAATTTTAATTTTCTCAAAAATGGCTCTAACGATTTTGGTTAAAATTTCATATGTTTAGGATATTTTCATGACAAATGAAGCGTATATCTTGAATTTTCTGGAAATGTCTCCAAAAGTATTCTTCATTGTCAACGACTTTTTCATAACTGGTAAACCATAAGAGATAGACAGAATTTTACTACACAAAAAATGTAGATCGCGTTAAAATACACAGTTTATGTCATATACATTTTTTTGTTGAGTGAACCCTTTTCAAGATATTGCTTGTTATTCCCTTAAATTTTCCAATACTTATACTTTTTCTCAAATTCGTTATTAATTTTTTTTGTCCTGGTAATGCAAAGAGAATGGAATACTCCACATAGCAACCAGCTCTTAAAATATTTGACTATATCAAAAAGCCTAGCAATTCCCCTTGCATCTACAAGAAAGTTAGCAATAAGATTAACATCTCGATATCTTGGTTAACATGGAGCATATGGAGAGTAAGCGTTTTAAAAATAGTTTGTACAAGAGTAGAGAAAGTCATGTGAGTGTAACACATCAGATTTTTTTTCTACTTCATTTTAATCCAAATAAACCTCTGAAGAAATGGCTACATTACACATTTCGTTAATACAAAGGGAACAGCGATAGTCAAATGTTTAAGAACTGGACGCTATACGCTGGCCTTAAAATTCCATACTGTTTCCACGGACAACAAGAGAAACAACTGAATATCAAGGACTGCCACTGTGATGTGGTGGTTAGCATGCTAGCTTACAAATCCAGAGATCCCGGTTTCGATTCCCGGCTGGATTATGGGAATGCGTATTTAGCTAGAATTATTCTCCCAAGTATCCGGAAGCATTCTTGCGGGTGTACTATCGGGCACGATACGAGTGCGTGCGGTGAGAAGAGGAACTAAACAGTTACTGAACAAATGGGCGGGACATCGGAAAGAGAAGCGCCTTGCCCCTCACTCCCCTCTGATCGCGAGCCTTGATGACGTTGGGTATGTCAACAAAAACATTGGAGCCTCCTCCAAGTGCATTGATATCGTGGCCGGCTAGTGAAAGTGTGCATGTGAATTTAAAGTTGATAAAGAAAACCCAACGTAAACATACCCAAAGATTAACAGAAAAGTAAACGAGGGAACATCATTACTGATGGTGATGAACAATTGTTCTAAAGGCGAAGCCACTGTTATCACCTTATATGTTAAAGGCGGCATATTAATGAAAAAAAAGAAAGAAAGAAAGAAAGAAAGAAAGAAAGAAAGAAAGAAAGAAAGAACTGAATATCGAAAGGACTTTAAAGGAATAACATTATCGCACAATTCGAAACATTAATAACGGATATCTCGGGAATGTCTTATGACACCAATAAATATTTGAAATAAATTGTGTGTTTTAATTACACTATATAATCAAAAGTACCCGGACAACCCCACAAACATACGTTTTTCATCTTAACTGTATTGTGCTGTCACCTACTGCCTGCTATTCATTATCCGCGACCTCAGTCATTAGACATCGTGAAACAGCAGAACGAGACAGCTCCGTGTAACTCACGTACTTCGAATGTGGTCAGGTATTAGATGTCACTTGTGTCAGAAGTCTGTACGCGAGATTTTCACACTCCTAAACATCCCTAGGTCCACTGTTTCTGATGTGATAGTGAAGTGGAAACGTGAAGGGACATGTACAGCACAAAAACGTACAGGCCGACCTCGTCTGTTGACTGACAGAGACCGCCGACATTTGAAGAGGGTCGTAAAGAGTAATAGGCAGACATCTATCCAGACCATCACACAGGATTTCCAAACTGCATCAGGATCCGTTCCAAGTACTATGACAGTTAGGCGTGAGGTGAAAAACCTTGGATTCCATGGTCGAGCGGCTTGCTCATCAGCCACACATCACGCAGGAAAATGCCAAATGACGCCTCGCTTGGTGTAAGGAGCGTCAACATTACACGATTGAACAGTGGCAAAACGTTGTGTGGAGTGACGAATCACGGTACACCATGTGGCGATCCGATGGCAGGGTGTGGGTATGGCGAATGCCCGGTGAACGTCATTTGCCAGCGTGTGTAGTGCCAACAGTGAAATTCGGAGGTGGTGGTGTTATGGTGTAGTCGTGTTTTTCCTGGAGGGGGCTTGCACCCCTCGTTGTTTTGAGTGGCACGATCACAGCGCCGACCTACATTGATATTTTAAGCACCTTCTTGCTTCCCACTGTTGAAGAGCAATTCGGGAATGGCGATTGCATCTTTCAACACGAACGAGCACCTGTTCATACTGTGCGGGCTGTGGCGGAGTGGTTACACGACAATAACATCCCTGTAATGGATTGGCCTGCACAGAGTCCTGACTTGAATCCTATAGAACACCTTTGGGATGTTTTGGAACGCCCACTTCGTGCCAGGCCTCACCGACCTACATCGATACCTCTCCTCAGTTCCGCACTCCGTGAAGAATGGGCTGCCATTCCCCAAGAAACCTTCCAGCACCTTATTGAAAGTATGCCTGCGAGAGTGAACACTGTCATCAAGGCTAAGGGTGGGCCAACACCATATTGGCTTCCAACATTACCGATGGAGGGCGCCACGAACTTGTACGTCATTTTCATCCAGGTGTCCGGATACTTTTGATCACGTAGTGTAGATTACATTTTTTGTGTAGTACATTTTTGTCTATCACTTAATATTTACGCTTATACAGGATTGTACAAAATTCTTTCCTAATGAAGATGCCTTACAGAGGCTTTCACAGAAAATTCCGGATATACATTTTATTTGTCATGCAAATTTCTTAAGTATACGATATTTTAAGCAAAAACAATAGACCCATTTATTGAGAAATATAACGAATACCAAGTTTGGTATTTAACCAATTTTTTATTTTTGAGTTATGCTGTTCACGCACACACACACAGACACACACACACACCTTTTCTAAAGATGTTTTTTTTTTAAATTCGGGAGCCTAAACCTGTGTTTGTGTTAAAATGTCGGTATCGAATTTATGGGTGGAACGCAATAATTCCTCTACTTTCTATACGTGTTCCGCAAAGTCACAAGAGAATTTCATCTTTTCTGGCGTCAGCCATCTCGCTCGATCTTAGTAGAGCAAGTAAATATTGATGCAGTAATTTGTATCACAAATTACTTAAATGTAAATAATGATTGTAATATGAATATGCATTTTTATGTGACATTGATTTGACATGTTTGTTGACTGTAATTATTGTTGATAAGTAAGTTTCTACGACCTTACTGAAACTGTCAATAATAGCGTGCAATAATGCAGCGAGGGGGTGAGCTGTTTATCATTATTGGAAACGAGGAAGTTACGTAATATTGGCGCGTTTTTCCGTTGAGAATCTTCTGGAACGTTTCCCTAGAGCATGTGTGTTCATAATTTTCATTGGATATTAAAATAGACGCTAATGTTGGCGCGTTTTATTAGCCAATTGCAGTTCAGTTATAATCTTTAGGCATATCGGTGTGTATGGGTATAAAAGTAGTAGGTTGGAGGTAAATTCAGTTCAGTTCAGTTCATCAAACATCTGTGTACACTACACGTCGACTTCAGTCAGTCAGTTCGTCGAAAGTACTTGTACGGCAAACGTCGGGTATCGATTCACAAGTTACACGCAGCAGAATTATGAATAATCTAAAGTGTTGTAAGGTTAATTATACAAAAAGTTGAAGTACGTGGATTAAAAGTGATCAGTAAGAAGTTATAACAGTTTCAGTTTGGCGAGTATCTAGATCAATGTGTAAAAGTGAGAGTGAACGTGTTCGACAATAAAATTATAAACAAATTTCTTCATCAGTGTTCTTTTTGGATAAAAGATTCCTTTCCGTTTACACAACCCTGATCAAGAGACATGTTGGACCGAGAAATAATATCTAGCCGGAGGACAGTAAACAAAAATTAAATCAAATAACAGTCGCATTTTTTTTAAACACTAATACTGCCGCAAATTGCTAACACCAGATGGAGCTACAAACCGAACATATGAATACAAGATGGCTTCACATGAAGTAAATAAACACACATACACAAACATCACAAGTAATAACATTATAAGAAATACCGTCGCAAATTGGCACCCAGAAAGTGCCTGGGGCAAAGTGACCAGGAAAGGGGCAGAGTGACCAGGAAAGTAGCAGAATTAACCAGGATGTGGAATGAATGGAGCAGTGAATTGATCTACAAGACGCAGATTCCAGAAACAACTACAAGGACGACAGACTACGCGGATGATTGGACATCGTAATTCCGAGATTAAAAGGCAACAGGGGAAATCAAATACGGAACACCAAAACGACGTAGATTCATCGTAATACAACGCAGAAGCGACATATAATCTAGGAGAGAGGGGCAGAAAGCTGGACATCAAAGCTACATCAGCAGATAGCATCAGAAAGGTTAGAAACGTGTGATTTTTATTCTAAAAAGAAAAAGGTGTAAAATTTTAAATGTACCTTAGGAGCGGTAGGATAAAGAAAACAATGGCTACTAATAATACAGAAGAAATAATTATGGAGGGAGATAATGTAACAGTTAGCTGTAATTCAATACAGGATACAGAAAAGAGCTTAAACAATGTAGTATTTGATGGAGGAAATGTTAGTGCAGAAAGTCAGAATAGAATAGCAGGAAATGTTAATTTTGATGCTGGTATGATGATGGAAATGCTGAGAAATTTTGGTGAAACATTAAATAAGAGTATTACAGATCAATTGAGGGATGATATTCGTAAGACTAATGAGAAATTAGAAAAGAAAATAGATCAAAACAGGGAAGATATGCAAAAGAATAATGAGAAATTAGAAAAATTAACTCAGAGTAATGAGAAATTAAGGGAAGATATGCAAAGGAATAATAGGGAATTAAGAGAAGATATTGATAGGAGTTTAGAACAAAAACTAGATCAGAATAAGTGAGAATTAAGGGAAGATATTGGTAAGAGCTTAGAACAAAACAGGGAAGAAATTGAAAAGAAATTCATGGAGCTAGATAGTAGTATGATGAGAATGAGAAATGAAAATCAGGAAATGATAGCAAATGAGATAGGTGAAGTTTCAAAGAAAATGTTAGACATGAGCAGGGAAATATCGAACAAAAAAAGTGAGGTTAATAATAAAATAGAACAGGTTGATGTAAAATGTACAGAGTTAGGTAGCCGAATGAGTAGCATTTCAAGTGAGTTAAGAGAGATGATGGAAGCTACAAATGCAGATTTAATGCAGGTGCAAGTTAATTTCAGAGGGGAAATATCAGAAATACAGAAGGAGTCAGTAATGCAAAGAAATAAATTGTACGAAGAAGCTAAGGTCTTGCCTGTAAATAATCAAAAGCCAACTTCTGAAATTAACAAGTACCAAGATGTTCAAAATGAAAACTCCAGTCCAGTACAGTTTAGTACAGATTTGTCAGAGTATTCTCAAATTAAAATGATAGCAGAAGAATTGAAAATGACAGTTGTTAAAAGATGTGAAGTTCAGAAAATTTCAGATTGTTTTCAAATGTTATCATGGGACGAAATTTCATATGAATACAAGAGGCGATTCATGAACAAATTTTGGAAGGTTAGGATACAGCTACGAGTAATGTTTAGCCACACACAATTTGATCCAGGAGGGTAAATAGCAATGAGATGTAAAGTAAATGCTGGATAGTTAAAGATGACTTGCAGAGAAATGTATTGGAACGTAAGAGGGTTAATTATTTATATATGTCATTTGAAAAGAGAAATAAATTATAAAAAAAAGAGAAATGTTTTAAAAAAAAATTTTTAGTAACTATAACAACATTTGAAATTAAGAATGTAAAGATTGAAACTTAATATGATATTAAAGTAAAAGTACGTAAATATAATTCCAAGAGTATTGTGAATATAAAGTACAAAACAAAAAAAATGGGGTAAAAAAAATAAAAAAAAAACAAATACTAATGTAGCAAACAGAAAATGTGAAACAGTATTTAGATTTAAGAGATATAAATATATTTGTGTAGAGGGTGAATGTTTTAGTAAATATGTATAGTAATTACAAAAATTCTTAAATGCACAAATTTTTGTCAACAACTTAAGAAAGTAAACAATTTGGTAACAGTAACTAAATACTTCAGGGTACAGTATTTGCTATAAAAAAAGTTTTGTAATGTCAAATTAATGTCTAGAAACATTAAACCAGAGCCAGTAAGTAGTGGCGAGATAAAAAAAAACATATGTCGTGTGTTAAATACGTGTGAAGTGTTAAGTGAAAGTGATAGCGTGTGTTCCAAGATTTAGGAGACTAAAAACCCAATTATAAAATTTCCAAACAAGTTGTAAATATTTATAATTATGTTTCTAGTGGGGTATATGATGCAGTAATTTGTATCACAAATTACTTAAATGTAAATAATGGTTGTAATATGAATATGCATTTTTATGTGACATTGATTTGAGATGTTTGTTGACTGTAATTATTGTTGATAAGTAAGTTTCTACGACCTTACTGAAACTGTCAATAATAGCGTGCAATAATGCAGCGAGGGGGTGAGCTGTTTATCATTATTGGAAACGAGGAAGTTACGTAATATTGGCGCGTTTTTCCGTTGAGAATCTTCTGGAATGTTTCCCTAGAGCATATGTGTTCATAATTTTCATTGGATATTAAAATAGACGCTAATGTTGGCGCGTTTTATTAGCCAATTGCAGTTCAGTTATAATCTTTAGGCATATCGGTGTGTATGGGTATAAAAGCAGTAGGTTGGAGGTAAATTCAGTTCAGTTCAGTTCAGTTCATCAAAAATCTGTGTACACTACACGTCGTCTTCAGTCAGTCAGTTCGTCGAAAGTATTTGTACGGCAAACGTCGGGTATCGATTCACAAGTTACACGCAGCAGAATTATGAATAATCTAAAGTGTTGTAAGGTTAATTATACAAAAAGTTGAAGTACGTGGATTAAAAGTGATCAGTAAGAAGTTATAACAGTTTCAGTTTGGCGAGTATCTAGATCAATGTGTAAAAGTGAGAGTGAACGTGTTCGACAATAAAATTATAAACAAATTTCTTCATCAGTGTTCTTTTTGGATAAAAGATTCCTTTCCGTTTACACAACCCTGATCAAGAGACATGTTCGACCGAGAAATAATATCTAGCCGGAGGACAGTAAACAAAAATTAAATCAAATAACAGTCGCATTTTTTTTAAACACTAATACTGCCGCAAATTGCTAACACCAGATGGAGCTACAAACCGAACAAATGAATGACGTCACAAGATGGCTTCACATGAAGTAAACACACATACGCAAACATATATACTACAATATTAATTTTAGCGATATGTAGTTGAACATTTTAAATTAATTAAACTACACAATTATGCTATTTTTACTTTCTCTACTATGTTTTGAGGTGCCCAGGACCAAAAAAATATTTTTGGAAACATGTCCATGTTTTTGGGTGTCTTTGTGTGTCTGTAAACAGCATAACTCAAAAACGAAAGGTCTGATAAACACCAAACTTGGTATTTGAGTTTAGTGTCTTTCAAGGATGCGACACGAAGGTTTTCAAGAAAATTCTGCTACTCCAAACTACCCTTCACATAGAACATTTTTCGAATTTTTTTATTTTCTCAAAAATGACTAACGATTTTGATTAAAATATGTGTTAAGATATTTTCATGGCAAATGAAATGTATATGTTGAATTTTCTGGAAATGTCCCCATAGTCCTCTTCATTCTGAATGACTTTCGTATAACTGGTACACCATAAGAGATAAACATAGGTTTACTATACCAAAAATGTAGATCTCGTTAAAATACACGATTTATGTCGTATACATTTTTTTGTTTTGTTTTGTTCAAGTGAACCATTTCCGAGATATTCCTTGGAATTTGTATGAATTTTCCAATAATTATGCTTTTTCTAAAATCGAAATTCTTTGTTTGCTTTTTTATGTTCCTGGACATACAGAGAATGGAATGCTCCACATAGCAACCAGCTCTTAAAATATTTGATTATCTCTTAAAGCCTACCATATTCCCCTTGCAACTACAAGAATATTAGTAATAAGATATTCTTGCAAATGTTTATCCAATTAACATGAAGCAAATGGAGAATGAGCGTTTGTAAAAATAGTTTGTACAAGAATAGAGAAAGTCATGTGAGTGCAACACTTCAGATTTTTACGTAGCATAGTGGAAATGCTATGCTACTTGCTACCGAGGGCGATCTTAACGATATACATAGCGTAATTATGCTGTTGTCATCATAGTCGCGTCCGTTTCCGCTTGGTAACAATGCTTCCTAGCCTGTCTCTCATTGATTGTCATGCTAATTACAAATGTAAACAAATGTTAATTGTGTCTTATTCATAATACACAAAAGCATAGTAATGTTGCTAATACACAACTTTGCAAGTAAACGTACAATGTATAACAAGGTTTGTTTAGCTGAATGTGCAGCGACTTCGTTGAAAGTTTGTTCTTACGTATAATATTTAATTTGTAGTTATTACAAATAATTTTCTTCTTCAACAGGATTAGGCTATCGGACCGTTCACACTCAAAGAATTGATCTTGTCAGCTTAGAAACGGTCTACCTCTGTTTCTGTAACCTTAATTTTCGGGAATCTACGGTCTGGCATTCTCGTTGTATGTTGTTACCAGTCGTTTATATTATATATTTGCAGGTGCTGTCTTATTTACCGAGCAGAATGGCTCAAGCGGTAACGTCTGTGGACCGCACTCGGGAGGTCGTGGGTTCTATTCGCATGGCCGACCTTATTGATTCATGGGTTTTTTTGGGGTTTCCCCGGTCGCCAGGCGAATGCCGGGAAGGATCACTACATCCCCCAAATTTCCTGTCCCTCCATTTCATCCCAATTCTCATTTCACTTCACCTGCTTAGTTTCTTTTAGGGTTGCAAGTGTCGGCGGGAGGTCTCGGCGTGTACACAGTAGGGGAAAAGTATGCTCTGAGTAAACCTTCGTCCCTCGGACTGCGAGCGTTCTCCAGAACGGCTGCACCAGCCAACACCCGAGGAGTTCAAATCTGTAAATGGCAGGGACCCTGCCCTCTGCATGACGTGATTTCTGATCCGGCCGCCCTCTGTCTCCTCTCACCTCATCACTGCCTCCCCGAGTCGCCCCTTCAGGGGCTAGGCACAAAAGATTTGCGTAGGTCGAGGTGCTAAGTGCTTCTCCGCTTCTAGTCTTATCCGATCCTATCCTCTCATATTTCTCTTCTATGTTTATCCGGCCAGAGGTCTAAGGAATTTCATTTCCGAGGTTTCAGTTATTCTTTTGTCCTGTCTACTTACGGTCCAGTTCTCATTTCCGTAACAAAGGTCTGGTACTGCCGATGTTTTGTATAAGTTTAACTGTATGGTTCTTCTTGTTTTATTCTTTAGTGTTCTTCTGATGGTCTACGTCTTTCCTATGCCCATACGAAATACTGAAGCCCATATAATTGAAACTGGTGAACTGATCAATGATTTTGTTATTGGGTATATCTTATTTGTTTAGGTTTTTGTATGTGAAATGTGAATTATACTTTTTTCGCTATTTTGACTAATTCTACAATAGCTTTCTGTAGCAGAATCATGGCTTGGTCGTCCGCAAAAGGTATTGTTATTACAAATAATAATCAATTCAAATGTTACACACCATTATTTTCCACCCTATCGCTTGCACATGCTTGAAAGTAGGTTTAACCCTCAGAGTTGTGGCATCCTTTTCGATACAAGTGAAACTGTACACTCCTGCTATTTTCTCTGTTGGTCATTCTATTGTTGACTGTTCTACATAACCTTATTGGTAGTTGAAAACCGACCTGCAGACAAACCAGAAGCATTGTCGAATGGTTCACTTTCTCAGTGCACGGCTTATGTTTTGGGTGGAGCCATTAATTACTGACCCCACGACAACGTAAGTGTTTCTATTTTATATATTGCCAAAATTTACTTATCAACTTGGTGTGAATATTGAACATTTCTGAAATATTCTATATGCAGTTCGTTACATGCTGATAAGCTTTCACCACCAATATGTTCATATTACAATATTCTATTGCTCTATGTTATTTTTAACTTAATAAGAGAAGTCCTCCGTGGACTAGTGGTACCGTGCTAGCCTCTAGTTCCCAAGGTCGCGGGTTCAAACCCAGCGGAGGGCGATAGATTTTTTCGGGCGTAAAAATCCATAGCATGGCTTCCTTCGGGAAGTAAAGCCGGTGGTCCCGTGTCGTAGATTTACGGCACGTAAAAGAACCTCTGAGCAAAATTACCGGTCTTTCACGCCCAATATGGAATGGGACGCTAGTTAAAGAGCGTCCATAAATAAAACTCAATTTAATTTAATTTTCCAATAAGAGAGTACGAAGCTTTTTGGTGTAATTTCGCTTCACTGTTGTGTAGGATTACATAAACTTGTTTTCGTTTTGTGCTTTATTTCGAGTTTATTGGTGTTAAACTGATGTTTTGTATTCTAATATACACAAATATTAAAATTATGAATCGATATTTGTGATGAACTTAAAAAAAGCTACTTTTCGTGGCTAAAACAAACCGGTATTCTTTTGGACCCCACAACACAATTTATGGTACAAAGTAGTCACAACACCGTTTGAGGCAGGGTTGCCAGGTATCTGAAATCAAAATAAGGGACAGATGTGCATTTCGCCTACCCCCCACCCCCTGCACATTTTCAACTGAGAAAATTTACGGTAACATTTACAAAGTGCTTTGTATTTATCGTCACCATTGCATACTGACCAATCGATTCAGTTTAGTTGTTCCAATCGTTACGAAAAACACAGCCTTTTATCAAGTAAGCATTTGTCTGTCTCTTACACTTTGTACAAATATTCTTCCAAAAGTAAAGGATTTCACAAGGCAGAAAATTAAAGATATAGATTTTATTTATCATTAAATATTTTGAATAGATATATGGTATTTTAATCGAAATCGTTAGAGCCTTTTTTAAAAAAATAAAAATTGCGAAAAAACTTTCATGTAAGTGGTAATTTGGAGTGGGGGCATTTTCCTGAAAAAAAGTTTTTATCGCATCTTTGGAAGATATTGAACTTTGGAAGATAAATACCAAGGTTGGCATTCATCAGATTTTTCGTTTTTGAGTTACGCACACACGGACCTTATCCTTAAAATCTTTTAGTTCAGGGGAGCCTCAAAACGTGCATTTCCGGTGAAATCTCAATTACTAATGGGTAGAATACAATACCTTCTAAACCTACCAGGTATATGGCAGAGAAGGTTATAAACGACTGTGGATAGAGAAACTCATGTGTATGTAAAACATATTTTTGTATCACTGCTCTCCAAGGGACAATCACAGCAAAGGCTAAAGTTGGCACGGTTTGTTAACAACCGCCCTCACTTCGGTTGCCGCTAGAGCACGATTCTCCGCTAAGAGAAATTCCGTGAAGTGTGTCGAGAAACCAGGAGTTTCGCTTGGGAACATCAAACACGATGTTGTAATGGTCCGGGCGTCCTGCACAAAGCACCGCTTTACCACTAAGTGGAAATTCTTGTTTGAACCGTTGTTCGCTTAGATAATATGTTCTAACTCGTCACAACTCGGAAGGCTAACTAATTAAGTCTATACCGAACAAGATAGTTCCACGGTAACGTGTGAAGCTCGCCTTAGGAAAGTCCCGGGTTCGGATATCGCAGACCGCCCGCTCTGACCTTGGGTTTTTCGACGTTTTTCCTGGTCGGTAGGCGAATGCTGGGGTGGTTTTACATCCACCAGGATTTCCTCTCTCTCATTTTCTTTTCATTCCGTTTCCTTCTCACCTTTCAGGTGTGCTTTCCGTGGCGTGAGGCGGTGCAGGAGAGATGGCGCGGATGCTTGCGCTAAGGAGAGAGTATTCCCATGGACACTAGAGAGCTGCTTGGTTGAACGGGTCGTTCATCGCCCTCTCTGGGCAGTTCCAGTAGTGGGACGGGTCTTCGCGCTAGGAGCTGTTAGGGACTTTGAGCATCTTTGTGGGGTGTCTGGCTACAGACCGTCCAAACAGGGTGCTTCGGATGATATATGATACCGGGCGTAGATTCCCGTCACACAGCCTACACACCCATTCCGGTCTCCCATACATCGTGGACGTGGTGCGGGAGAGAAGCCGTACCATGTACACGACAACCATTTACCACACCAATGAGCTGGTATACTCTTTGGGCCGCTACGACCATAAGGCGCCAAGGCGGAGGAAGAGCTACCGGTTGCCGAAGGACGGCTTGGGCCCCGAGGCTGAGGTCTGCCAATCCATCATATCAAAAGCATCCCCCAAGTTAAGCAGCATTGGGCTTGGTCACTCGCTGGATGAGTGACCATCCAGCAGCGACCCGCCCTGCTGCCATCTTGGATAACCCATACCATTACCTCATTTTCCCATCCTGCTTTGCTGCCACACTGGCTTGGCTTGACGACCACACAAGCGGTCGCCCAAGTTAAGCAGTATTGGACTTGGTCACCACATGGTTGCTAGTCCGCACATGTGGGATCACCGAGACCCAGCCAATGGTAGCGCAGAAAGCTAAACTCCGCCCAAGACAAATTGACAATTATCAAAAGCTTGTGTATTCTTTAAAAACCTTCTTTATCGCAAAGGTAAAGCCGCGTATGCGGCTAGGTACTGTGGCGATCACATTCCGCCCAGGTGAAGCTGGGCGAGCTGTTCTCGATTGCTGGAATGCTGGATTGCTGCAGCCTGTAGTTCCTTCACTTCATCCCTTCCACATGTGGAGTAGTAGCCGCAATAGTCTATACGCTAACTAAATCTAAGGATTTCACAGACATGGCGAGTGCAATTGTTTAGGACTGCATAAAGTATCAAAATTGGATCATTAATTTTAATAAATATAAGCCCTCCGTTTAGCAAATTAAATATACAGAAATATATTCTAATAACTAAGTTTGCTGTAAAAACCCACCCCAATAAAATAACCCAATGTAGACGCATGCTTCAAAGAAATTGCCGGAATGTTTATATAAAACAATGGGTTTACCCATCTTGTGCTATATGGCAGTGAATACTCGACATTAACCAAAGATCAAATGAGAAGAATAGAATCAACAGAAATGAAGTTTTTTAGAACTATAGCTGGCTACACACTTCTAGACCACATTAGAAATGAAGAAACTAAGGGAGAATTGAAAGTTTTAAGTATAAATGAAATTATTAAACAATACAGATACAAAGAAAAATCATATATTAAGAATGTCCGAGGGAAGAATATCCAGAATAATGTTTAACTATAAGCCAAAAGGGAGAAGAAACGCGAGAAGACCACTAAGAAGATGGGATAAGCAATTTCTAGAAGCATGGTGAGACTGAAAAGTCTAGGTCTTTTTCTTTTTTATTAATACTTCATTCAAATTAATAGTAGTAGATTATGCAACAGACTATAATGGTAGCAATTAAGACGCGAGTATATTTATGAAACGAGCGGTAGCGAATTTCAAAGCTTTGAGTTTTTACAAAAAGGTCTTACCTTGTTAACTCTGTGTAATTAAATGCTGATGGGATGGCAGCACTGATGGTAGCACTGTTGAGTCTACGCCGCATTCATTAATTTTTATAGGTAACGTGAGAGCAACACATATTGAAGCAAAGGAAATCAGTTCAATGTATTAGAATATTAAAATTACAATGAAAAGAATTTATTTTACTTTAAATACATATATTTCCTTGTTTATTCGGGGAATGGATCCCAGTGGACTACTGCTTAGAACATGTTAAAAGGTATAGGCGATAGGGGAGCTGCACCCGCCACCGAGTAAGACCATAATGAGTCGCTGAAATATTTTGGATGCCATTACAGTTCAGTTACGTCACATGTAATCAGAGTATTATTGCATGGTGGACCAAACAAATACATTATCATGCAAGAAATACAGGTGTGTACAATGCATAACAGAATCTCAAAACTATTCCTCGATTTTGCAACAATGCATTTCCCACATCCATACCTATAGGATGTAAGATGTAATTATCGGAGGGGGACACCTCGCCACTACGACCAACTTGATCTATTGTGGCTACACCCCCGGGAGGCAGGGATGAAGTGAAGGAGCCGCAGGTCCGCAGGAGATGGGATTACAGAGACGCACGGAAGTCTCTATCATTTCCAGTACGAAACACCCGCTCTCTCCAGTAGACGCAGACTCCCGCGAGAGGACGACGAAGCGGCCCTTGCAGGCAGACCAACGCGCCTTGCGGGGAGAAATCTTTCCAAAGCGCAGCAGCCATGCCATCTGCCCATTACTAGACGTACTACGGAACCCAGAGACACTACCTGAAAGATGAAATGACAGGAAAGGAGGGAAAGGAGAAATCGTGGTAGAATACACCATCCCAGCATTCGTCTAGGTGACAGAGGAAAACCACGAAAAACATGATCAGAGAGGGCGGTCACCGGGAATCGAACCCGGGACCTCCCGAATGCGGGCCACAGACGTTACTGCCTGAGTCATCCCACGTGGTACACCCATATAGTAATACGAGGTGGTATCCAAAATATTCGGGATTGGTGCTGCCATCTCGACAGTAGTTGCAGTAGAGTTTTGTACGCTAGGTGGCAACACTAGCCCATCTGACGAGTGAGTGTTTAAAGTTTCATGCAGCTGGGTAGGTGTGTCGAGATTCTATAGTAGTTTTCATAATATTCTGTGTGTAGCGTGTGACGTAATTATGATGAATCCAAGATTAGAACCGAGAGTGTGCATCAAATTCTGTGCAAATCTCGGAAAAATGCTACGGAGATCCTCGCAATGATTCAACAAGTACTTGGGGGACAAAGCATGAGCCGTACACGTGAGTGGCATGCTCGGTTCAGGGCCGGCCGTACAGCTATTGAAGACGATGCTCTCACCGGTAGGCCCGTCAGCTGCACATGCTGCATGCTCCTCGTTTTCTTTGCTACCAAGGGGATTGTGCACAAAGAATTCGTCCCACCAAATCAAACAGGAATTTTACGTACTACTGTAACGTTTTGCGACAGCTCCGTAAAAATGTGCGGAGGTGACGGCCCGAACTTTAACGACAAGGGAACTGACTGTTGCATTACAATAATGCACCCTGTCACAATTCCTTGTTCATCAGGAACTTCTTGATGAAAAACAACATGACTTCGCTCTGTTCTCCAAACTGAAAATCAAGTTGAAAGGACGTCGGTTTAACACAATTGAGAGGATTCAAGAAGAAACGCTGTCTCTGCTAAATACCCTCAAAGACTTCCAGGATGCATTTGGAAAATAACATAATCCCTGGGACCGGTGAATACGTGTGGAAGGGAACTACTTCGAGGGTGACGGCGGTCATTAGTCTCAAAGTAAGTTTTTGACCAGATGGCAACACCAGTTCCCAATATTTTGGATACCACCTCGTATACTATTACAACACTGCGTTGCTCACGTTTCGTTAGTTTCCGTGGAAAGAAGGGCTGTTAACCCCGAGGAGGAAGACGTGGTAGCGGCTCCGTGTCCCCCAGGCTGTTTTACACAAAGGCAAGCCTCGTCCTATCTGATTGACAAGGCCACGTCTGCGAGTCAGATGGCGTGATTTCCTTCCCAGGACACGCAAGTCCATGCTAATGAGGGATGCGCTCACTGCGATTGTTATGCAAGCAGAACAAACGCGCATCTAGATAAGTTACGCGATTGTCAAGACAAAGTTCCTGCACAGAATCTGCTGCTTTACTTGCCCTGGAGACCATCATCTGCGGTGAGTGTTATGCATTTAACAAATCATTAGATTAATCTAGATGATTATTCCTTACAACCGCGATCATTTTCAATGCAAATAAATAAATGCACTACAGTTGCTAAATTTTTCGTTTTAACTTTGCGGTCTACCTTTCTTGCAGCGCGTGATAAGGTAGTATAAGCTCTCTTTGAAGAGCAGTTCCGGGAGCGACATGGCCCAGTGGTAACGTGTGAGGCTTGCATTGAGAAGTTCCGTCCCGGTACCTAATTTCTTACACTGGGATATATTTTCCAAGCTTTTATAATTATTAATTAACAGAAAAAGAAATACATCCTAAACCAACATTGTTCAGATATCTTAAAACTAGAAGGGGAAAAAAATAAGAAAAAAACTACACTCTAATTATCTAAAAGAAAACAAGGCTGGTATCCAGCTAAACTAAAAAAACAAAGCAATCTAGCAGTAACAAACTTAACCTAAGCACAAATGTTTCTTAATTCTTTTAATTTACCGGTAACCAATAAATTAGGCCAGTCTGACCTTGGGTTTTTTCATGGTTTTCACAGGTCGCTAGGGGAATGCTGGCGTGGTTACCCTTCTGCCACAAATTTCCTGTACCAATCATTTCCTTTCACCTGTTTCACCTTCATCTGTTCCGGGGTTGTAGGACCAGGCGATGGCGATTGGTGCGTTGCGGTGGAACGGTGGAATTTGCGCTGCGTAAAGATTTCTCCCTGGCGCTGAGACGGTACATATTGTATACATAGTGATTTATATATGTGAAGTTAAAGTCGTTTAGGTGTTTTAGTTATAAGAAACTGAATGTAAGCATAAAACTGGAATCTAGTGGCGTTGTTAGGCTGACTTCCTGGACACGCCCAATTCAACAGGACACAAAGGCGGACGAAGCAAATGGGTTGCCAGATGACTCGAAAACTCGTTGACATGGGGGGGGGGTTTGCGAGATTCTAGACGTTTCCAAAGATGTTCAGGATTGAGGTGAGCCAATAAGGCTAGCTGAAACAGATTTAAAATAAACAAATGAGCTAATGAGATTCAATGTATCTAAACGCCCGGGAAAAATAGCGTCTGTAAGCGTTATAGCTAGTCTTATATAAAAGGGAGTGTGAGGATGGAAGTGGGCGAATTTTCAAGATTAACATTCTGCTTGCTTCATGCCAAGTCTTATAACAGGATGTGTATAGACAAGAATGAGGTGTATTAAGGGGTTGACGAGTGGTAATGATATCGAGTCAATAATTAGTAAAATGTCAACAATTAATAAAGCCAAGTGTCAATAATTAACAAAGTCAGTGTCAATAATCAATGTCCATTCATCCACCTGCACGGACACACCCGAGATCAGAATGAATAGCCAATGCAACGGAGCTAATAATCCACCCACAAACATTTATCGCAGAGAAAAACACCCTCAAACCCGTTCGTCACAACGCTGGGGCCTCTTCTTAGAGCGGGGCCTCGTCTCGTTCTGGTGACTCCCGGCTTGAAGATGGCTAGGGTGGGATCGTACCGGCGTCAGGATTACTAATATTCTGAAATCGTTAGGGACCCCGTCATCTGCCCAGTTGGAAGCACAATGGGCCTACAATGGACAACGTGCGGTGCTGTTTTCCAGTGACTGGAGGCCCCTCCGGTTGACTAATCCTAATCTGGTTCATTGAAAAGAAATAGGTATATCGATACTGATATAAAGAGAGAAAATTTGTATCTATGCATGTTTATGTAGGGTAATCTTCAAAAACCACTCATCCGATTTGGATAATTCTGTCACCATTGGAAACCACTATTCTATTCTTTTTCACGACATGGACTGAAAAACCTATTTTATTTTATAAATTACTAAAATACTAAACAGGATTGATACCGTAATTTTTGGTGAAAATATATGAATAATTGAATAAAAATGTGGTAGTAAAATAGAGAAATCATTGTAATAAATGATCTACATATATTAAACCAATGTATAATGTAATAAGCTTGAGTTGAAATGTTTTTACGGAAAGAGAAAGATAATTAGGAAGTCAGGTTAGCGAAAGTCATTAGTACGTATCTGCCGAAGTAGCAAACGCATTAGCTTAAAGATTCTGGGAATTCAGTTAGGTTATAAGCTCAGTACGTTTGCAGGGTCACGTAGGCAGAATTCTGTAAAAGAGAAAGACACTTAGATTCTGGGAATTTAGTCAGGCCCACTATTAACAAAGTAACTGAGGCACATTAGGATTTTGGTTGTTGGTTGCGCGTGAAAAATAACATTGGTTGGGAGGAATGAAGTAGGCGGAGCTAAAATCAATAAAAGGTGCAATTGTAGAACAGAAGTTACTCTCTCTGGTACGTGCTGCTCGTGTGATATTTTAAGCGCTTGCACGAGTAAGATTTCGCGGCCATTGCGAGAGATCTCACTGGCGAGTAATTTAGCGACTCACGGCAGGTTATAGTACTATAATATAACAATTTATAGTATAACAACTTAGTAAAATTCCTCGGTCTACGGAATGCGCGAGTATTCAGGAGGAATAAATCGTCCCCACTCTACTTGTCTTTTGCTTAGCTACCCAGTTATCCAATGAGGCATTTTAAAGGGGAAGTGGGCTCATAAGCGGGAAACAAGCGTCACATCACTGTTGTGAACACAACAATTTTATAGTGTAGACAAATTTAATAGGCTCTTGTTTACATTGTGGTAGCTCAAAAACTAAAATCCTTATTCCAGTTCTGTAAGACGTATGTTAAAGAGTACAGTTTCGAGATGATGATGTGTGATTGGTCTCCCTGTAAAGTTAAAGCGGCTAGTTTTCTTTATAAAACTTCAATTGAAATAATTTGTATTATGAAAATCAATCAGCGAGGAACTTTTTTCCTTGAAGAGATAGATGGGGGAAATGAAATACCCTAAAAATTAACTTTTGGAAAATATCCCATGATAATAATGCATGTATGTGAAAGGCTATCGCTAATTATATGCAAACATTTGTTTTCACACCCATTGCACCTGTCACAGCGATCTACAATCACAGCAATTTTATTGCAATGCTCTTGTGTCTTTAGTCCTGCCTCTACAGTTGAATAGTTACAACAGTGGTGTGATTAAGTGATAAATGATTTTGTGGGAATAAAATAAAATAAAAACACGGGCTAGTCGAAATCATTGCGTGTGCCTCAAGAGGCAGATTAGGAGAGGCATGCCCAAGGCAGTTAGAAAGGGGGAATTCATGACCAGGTGAGTTACCCCTCCCAAGGGGTTTTTGTAAGTTGCTGAAGTATAGTTTTTTTTTTGCGGAAACAGTTGTTTCCAATCGTAACTTGAATCCTGCAGATGTTTGCAGGTATAATAGTTCAGTTGTTACAATTTCGAGTGCCATGATTCATGATCAGTTGCATTCTTTGTTGTCAAACGGTCGGCAACTCGCTTTAATAGCTCATATATTAGTTCACAAATAAATTTCTCAGTCATTTAAACTGGTATTATTCTTTAACAATACGCCCACGCATACCCTGAAGGAAAGATGTCATAGCTCACGGCAACAGAGCCAACGACGACTGACATGGCAGAGAGGGATGAGATGAGGAGACAGAGGGCGGCCGGACCAGAAAGCTCGACAGGCATAGAGCAGGGTCCCTACCGTTTACAGATTTGAACTCCCCGGGTAGTAGCTCGTGCAGCCGGCTCCTCTCCCTCTGTGGGCTTACACAGCCCGGGACCCGGAGACCACTCGCAGTCCGCGGGACGAAGGGTTTGCTCAGAGCAACCTTTGCCCCTGCCATGCGCACGCCGAGATCTCCCGCCGACACTTGCAACTGAAAGAAACCAAGCAGATGAAAGGTGAAGTGAAATGAGAATGGAGGCGAAATGGAGGGACAGGAAATTTGGGAAATGTAATGATCCTTCCCACATTCACCTGGTGACCCGGGGGAAACCGTCGAAAAAACCCATGGGTCAGGAAGGTCGGCCACGGGAATCGAACCCACGACATCCCGAATGCGGGCCACAGACATTACCTCCTGAGAAAAATGAAAGTGTAATTGAGGATACAGAACAATAGAATTCCTACCAAGGTCTTAGCTACTACAAAACTAATTTGGGACGCTCATGGAATCGCTGGTGGAAGCAGATTTGAGTTCTGGAGAAGGTACAAGCCACGTGGCCTAATCTTGAAAGTCTATGATGATGAAAGACAACGAAAAATAGCTAGTGACATTTCCATGTATGGATAAGTGACTATCGTTCGTAGGCAACAAAATAACGAGGCAAGTCATGTCCTTCAGAATTCCCCAGACAAGTTATTTCTTAAAGGTAGGCGCCTTCTTATAATAGAAAGCGATGTCTGACATTGATATGACACTTCAGAGCGGCACTTTGTAGTATCCGCTGGTAATTAACACCAAGAAAATGTAAAACAGTCTCATTTTCACACATTTACCGTATTCAGAGAGGCTAATTGCTATCACCTTGTACATCTGAACATATATCATTTAACGCCATTTGGAATGCAAAGTCGTCGTCCTCTAATTTTAGCAGGGTGGTGAGGTCTTTATATAAATGTTAGCCACCGAAGGGTTTTTCAATAAGCGCATTATTTTAACATTAGAAGTGCCATATAAATTATATACCTAATAGAGGTCTGCAGAGGCCGGGTTCGGAGTTATTTTGAAAAATGTTTCTCCGGCTCAAGCTTGGGCTTGAAAATAAGCACTAAAAAGATATTTATCACACTATTTGCATTACGATGTGAGAATCCCGGAATAGCACAATTATAACAGAATGCAGACATCCATAGCAGCAAATAGTAATAAATGCTTGCTTCGGCCAATTGGACATCCACACCCAGGACATCCTGAAAGAGTGCAGTAATACGGATGGCATGTAGGCAATAAGGCCGCTTACTACAGGTTCCAGAACCTCAGCCGTCATAAGTTTTGTAAAAACGCCCCTAAATTGTTCCCAAGGACCTAAGTGCATCTCTTACACGCCTCCCAACAGTGGAAAAAATCCCTATACCGGTACGGGAAATCGAACTCGAGTCCCTTCGCACCGCATGCATAAGCGTTTTGTGTAATAAATAATAATAATAATAATAATAATAATAATAACTACAAAATAATTTCGTTTAGAACAAAATTAGACAATCGGGCCTGGTAGAGGCGGGTGCCTGGGGTCAGAGACCCGTCGAGGAACAGACACTCATGAATCAGACAGAATATCCAGGATGGGTGATCAGCCCGATGCCTGGTATGGGAGGAAAGAAGTAGATGAAACGAAATGATGGTGAAATGGATGAAAGGGAAGGCGATGATGGAGCAGTTGGTCGAATGAATGGCGAGGGAAACCGGAGAACCCGGAGAAAACCCGCCCAGACGCCGCTTTGTCCACCACAAATCCCACATGCGGGTCCCTGGGATTGAACCCGGCCGCCTCGGTGAGAGGCGAGCGATCTAACCACTTGGCCATGGCGCCGCCGTGCAGGCCTCTTAATGCCTAAAATGCCCTTAGTCATTTTGACCCAAGGTGAATATTGCAGCCAATTTTGTGAAATTTAGTTATAAAGAAACATAATACCTAACGCTGTAGCTGTTGCTTTGTTATAATCTTTTATGTGGTAATTGAAAATAACGTTAATAATTCAAAGAAATAACAAACATAGTGATACATGTGTTTCAACTACACAATATCTAGGGTTCGCCATCATAGCGTAACATTTTAACGCAAAAAACTAAGCATTTTTACTTTCTCTACCAGCTACATGGTAGGTTGAGAAGGTATTGCATTCTACTAAAAAATTCGATTTGGAGGGTTCAGCACAAGTACGTTTTGAGACCCCCTGAATCCCCCAAAAAGACATTTTTAGTAAAAGGTCCGTGTGTGTGAACAGCATAACCCAAAAACTAACAGTCAGATTAATACCAAACTTCGTATTTAAGCTCAGTATTTTTCAAAGATGCAACACGAAGATTTTCAAGAAAATCCCCTAAAAATAAAATTCCAAACTACCCTTTACATGGAGGATTTTTGGAGAATGTTTATTCTCTAAAAAACGATTCTAACGATTTTTATTAAAATACCATATATTAAAGATATTTACATGAAAAATAAAATATATATCTTGAATTTTCTTGAAATAGCCTGTAAAGTTCTCTTCATTCTGAAGGAATTTTGTATAATCTTGTATAACTGTCAAATGTTAAGCAATGGACGAAAACGTACTATACAAAAAAAAATTAGATCTCTTTAAAACATACAATTTATTTCAAATAGGTTTTTTTGTGGCATAAACCATTTCTGAGAGATTCGTTATTCGAATTGTTCACTTCTTGGAATTCTCTTAAAGTCCTGTAAACATTCGGCTGTTTCTCGCGATTGCATGGGAACAGTATGGAATTTTAAGGCCATCGTATAGAGTCCAGTTCTTAAACATTTGACTATCGCTGTTCCCTTTGTATCTACAGCGAAATGTGTAATGCACCTATTTCGGAAAGGTTTATCTCGATTAAAATGAAGAAGATAGGAAAATACAGTTTCTTAAGAATAATTTGAACACCCACTAATAAGCTATAGATAAAGTAACATATACGATTTCCAGTAGTGTTTAACGCCCGTTCTTGCTGCATAGGGCATCTCAGGCTTTGGACATCAATGATACATGAAATGATAACACTAGTCTGCATTTTCAAACTTTTTGTCAGATGATTTCTTAAAAGTAGGTGTTCTTGAAATAACTTTCGTTTTTTTCCTATCACGTCAGGTTTTTACACAAAATAAGTATTTGTTTTGACAATTTTACTAATAAGCGTAGAAAAGTATTAAAATACCATTTCACACAACCTAAGTTTTTATTCAAGAAATATTTTAAGAATACTCTCAAGAACTCCCCTAATATATTTCATGACTACATTTTAACAAAAAAAGAAGCCAAAGTGTTTCATTTAATTTTTTTCAAACATTCTCTTCTTTGACTTCCTTGCAGATCCTTGAAGATGACTGTCCTTCCCCGACATCCAACAGTAGTCGGTCATCATAGTCTCATTCCATCTTCCCTGGTATCTCCTCTCCATTTCCTTAATATCTTGTTGAAACGTTCACCCTGCTCTTCACTATAATGTCCCAGATTTTCTGGAAATAAGTCGCTATGTGAATGCAGAAAATGCACCTTTACACTCATGTTACAACCCATCTTCTTGAAATTTTCCAACATTGTTTCGACAATGGCCTTGTAATTAGGATCTTTGTTGTTGCCTAAGAAGTTTTCAGTAACTGATCGGAAGGCAGTCCATGCTTCTGTTTCTCTCTCATTCATTGTCTTCTCAAAATCTTCATCCTTCATCAATTTCTTTATTTGAGGAACAACAAAAATTTCAGCCTTTAATTTGTCTTGTGTACTGAAGGGAAATTTCTTGGAAAGGTTCTTGAAGCAGGGTCCATACTGTGGTAGAGCCCTTACAAATTGCTTAATCAAGCCCAATTTTATGTGTTGTGGTGGAAGCAATATCTTTATATGTCTATATTACTTTCTCTACTACGTATAGTAAGTAGGGGAAGTATTGTATTCCCCCCAAAAATTCGATACCGATATTTTACCGGAAATACATGTTTTGAGACCCCCTGAATCCAAAAAAAAGCATTTTTGGAAACATGTCCGTGTGTGTGTCTGTGTGTCTCTGTGTGTGTCTGTGAACAGCATAACTCAGAAATGAACAGTCGGATAAACACCAAACTTGGTATGTAGGTTCCGTATCTTCCAAGGATGCGACACGAAGGTTTTCAAGAAAATCCCCCCACCTCAGAGTACCCTTTACATGGAAGATTTTTCGAAAATTTTAATTTTCTCAAAAATGGCTCTAACAATTTTGATTAAAATATCATATGTTTAAGATATTTTTATGATAAATAAAATGTATATCTTGAATTTCCTGGGAATGTCTCCAAAAGTATTCTTTATTGTGAACGGCTTTTCCATAACTGGTAAACCATAAGAGATAGACAAAATTTTACTACACAAAAAATGTAGATCGCGTTAAAATACACAATTTATGTCATATACATTTTTGTTGTTGAGTGAACCATTTTCGAGATATTGCTTATCATTCCCTTAACTTTTTCAATACTTATTTTCTTAAATGGGAATTCGTTATTCATTTTTTTGTCTTGGATATGCAAAGAGTATTAATCTGTGGAAAAGGGAATGGTGCTGCATCTAGAAACCAGCTATTAAGAGATATGTATGTGCTTAAAGGCTACTGTATTTCTGTATTGCCCTTGCAAATATATATTCCTCTTATATCTACAAGAAAATTAGCAATAAGATAGACTCTGCAAATGTTTATCTCGATTAACATGAAGTAGATGGAGAATAAGCGTTTGTAAAAATAGTTTGTACAAGAGTAGAGAAAGTCATGTGAGAGTAACACATCAGATTTTATTTTTGAAGTGAAATTGTGAAAAAAACTGTACGTTATAGGAAGAAACTAAAAGCAGTTCCGAAATCAGCATAAGAAAGTGAGTCAGAATCACTTATTAGTTTACAGTCATCCGATATCATGCAGACTAGTGTAATTTGCGAAAGAAAACTTGGAAGCGAAACGTTCCAGGTTTAAGTTTAGAGTAAACCCCGCGCGGGTTTTTGCCAGGTAAAAAGACTGAGGTTAACCTTGAAAGAAGTTCAGTGTGGGAGGATGGTAGTGGCGGGATTTGAACGGCGGACTTCCCGCTCACGAAACCTTAATTTAATGATCTAGGCCAGCCGTGTCGGTGTGTGATCCTTTAGTTTCAAAAGAAATGGCCATATGCTTATAAAATATGGCGATCTTCTAAAGCATATGAAGACATTGTACCCTTCAGTGCGGTATTTGGTGATCGACGCTGGTACTTACCGCTATTTGCCAAGTCATAAACCCGACCAGAAAGAGATTTACATTGTCAGCATCTGCTGTGGACCACACTGGCCGAGGAGGCGGTCTATTCATCTTCAAGGAATGCGGGCTCCACAAGCGCTCATTCCATGTCACATTTCGGCGTCCTCCTTTCTCTACGGGCGGAATATGTAGAGGTAGACGATGTAATAATTAAGAAATGAGAAATCGGATGCTGGAAATAAGATGCTCTAGAGAGGATCCTTACAGAGCTTCTAATTAACCTTCTCCCGAACGTATTTTTTATCTAAGGAATTAGAAGAGTAACAAATTGAAGACAGATAGTCGCAAGATAACCGTCCCTTCATGCATAACATGGCATTTAAAACGTCGCCATGAAAGCTTCATAAACAAAATTAGAAGCGTCCCTGAAATCCTCTTGTGCAGAAAACACATAATTTCTCCTCATAGCCAACAGTCTACATTTATTACATTTACTTGAAACAAAAATAAATGAAATATAGTTCTCTTTATACTTGGATAAAAGAATTCCTAGAATTCCGTTCATAGTTAGCTTTCGTAAAATATCCAGGGAAAGCAGTGGCATGCAGCATCTCAAACAGCTTAATCTTAGACATAAAAAAATCATGTGTGTTACATTCACATGACTTTCTCTGTCCACTATCTTTCATTATGATATTACCTCCACAAACAATTCTTACTAAGGTTTATTACTTTCTCTACTACGTAGAGTAAGTAGAGGAAGTATTGTATTCCACCCAAACATTCGATGTCGAGGTTTTACCGGAAATATATGTTTTGAGACCCCCTGAATCCAAAAAAAAATGTTTAGAAAAAGGTCCGTGTGTGTGTGAACAGCATAACTCAAAAATAAAAGTCGGATAAGTACCAAACTTGGTATTTAAGTTCAGTATTTTCCAAGGATGCGATACGAAGATTTTCAATAAAATGCCCCAACTCCCAGCTACCCTTTACATGAATATTTTTCGAAACTTTTGATTTTCTAAAAAATGGCTGTAACGATTTTTATTAAAATACTATATATTAAAGATATGCATATAACAAATAAAATTTTCTGAAAATACTTTGAAGCCCTCTTCATTAGGAAGAAATTCTGTATAATCTTGTATAATTGGTAAGCGTTAAGCGATACACGAAAACCTACTACACAAGAAATGTAGATATCTTTAAATACACAATTTATTTCAAATAAGTGTTTTTTTTGCCATAAGCCATTTGAGATATCCTTATTAACTGTTGAATTCTTCATCTATTGGTCATTCTTTAATGTCCTTTTAACATTCAGTTGTTTCTCACGATTGCATAGAAAGAATGGAATTTGAAGGTCAGCATATAGCGTCCAGTTCTCAAACATTTGACTGTCTCTGTTCTCTTTGTATCTATAACCGAATGTGTAATGTACCTAGCTATTTCTGAAAAGCTTTATTTGGATCAAAACCAGTAGATATAAAAATAAGCTTTAGAAAGAATAGTTTGCATACTCACTAATAAACAATAGAAGGCAGAGAAAGTCATGTGAATGTATCAAATACGATTTTTTTCTATCCGCTTCACTATAATGAGATAAACCTTTAAAGAAATAGTTCACTACACATTCCGTTATAGATACAAGGGGAATAGAGAAAATCGAATCGATAGTCAGATGTTTAAAATCCGGGTCGTTATATACTCTTTAAATTCATGGCTCTTTCCACGACATCGTGAGAAACAACTGTATAGCGACAGCACTTAAAATGACAAACATATTGAAAAATTCATACCAATAACGACGAATATCTCGGAAATGGCTGATATCACAAAAAATTATATAAAATAAATTGCGTGTTTTAAAGAGATCTACATTTTTTTGTGTAGTACCATTGTGTCTGTCCTGTTTGGTTTACCAGTTACCTATATACAATTATATAAAATTTGTCGTTTAAATATATTAAACGTATGATACTTTAATCAAAAACGTTAGAACCATTTTTGAGCAAATCAAAATTAACATTTTTCCATGTAAAAGGTAGAATGGTTTACAGAATTTTCATAGAAATCTTTGTATCTTACGCTTGGAAGACGCTGAACTTATTACCAACTTAGTATTTAAACAACTTTTTGAGTTATGCCGTTCACATACAAACGTTTTTCTAAAAATCTGATGTGATGCATTAACATGACTTGCTCTACCCTCTATCTCTATTAGTGAGTATAGAAACTATTCTTACTACAGCTTATTTTACTATCTACCACATTTTAATTAAAAAAAGCTTTGCAGAAATAGCCACATTACACATTTCGTTACAGATACAAAGGGAACAGCGATAGTCACATGTTTAAGAACTGGATGCTATATGCTGGCCATAAAATTCCATACTGTTTCCATGTAATCGCGAGAAACAACTGAAAATCAATGGGATTTTAAAAGAATAAGCATTGCACAATTCGAAACTTCACTAACGGATATCTCAGAAACAGCTTATGCCACAAAGAACTTGTTTTAAATAAATTGTGTGTTTTAAAGAGAGCTACATCTTTTGTCTGGTACGTTTTCATCTATCGCTTAACGTTTACCAGTTATACAGGATTATACAAAATTCCTTCCGAATGAAGAAGATTTCCTAGATTATTTCCAGAAAATTCAAGATATACATTTTATTTTCCATATAAATGTTCTGTATATGGTATTTTAATCAAATTCGTTTGAGCCAGCATTTAGAAAATCAAAATTTTGGAAAAATGTTCCATGTAAGGAGTAGTTGGAGGTGGGGGATTTTCTTGAAAATCTTCGTGTCGCATTCTTGGAAGATACTTGGAAGTTTGGTATTTACCCGACTTTTCTTTTTTGAGTTTTGCTGTTCACAGACACATACACACAAGGGCATGTTCCAAAAATTCTTTATTTGTGTTCAGGGTGCCTCAAAATATGTACTTACGGTGAAACCTGGGTATCGAATTTTTGGGTGGAATGTAAAACCTTTACCTACTATGTACATGCCTGTTTTTGGATTCAGATGCTCGAAGCATATTTTCGGTGAAATTTCCACATACAAATTTTCGATGGAATACAATACTTCCCCTTTCCTGCTATAGGTAGATGCTAGAGAAAGTAAAAATGATTAAATTATTGATCTTAGTATCTCCCTCATTACTAAAGGTAGCACTAATAATAATAATTGAGACATGATTATCTCTTATGCTTTTTCAGCTACACAAAATTATATAAAATTGATTCCGAATGAATAGGACTTAACAGACTATTCACAGAAAATTCACTGCATATATTTTATTAGTGATTTAAATGTCTTAAGCATATAGGATAGGATAAGTTAACGGGGAGAATCTAGCACCTCGACCCCAATGGATCTTTTGTGAGTACACGCCCGGGAGGAACGAATGAGGTGAGAGAAACGCAAGAGACGTGTGATTTCCACAGTGAGTTCGGCGCAAGTCAACTGAAACGATCAGAGTTTCCTAACAGTTGCACGCCTTGACCACCCGGCCATAGAAGAGTCGCTCGAAGACGTCCCTCTATTGGGACCAGAGAAACTCGACCCAGCAGTGGAGGCTCGACAGGCTTCCCTCTAGCAGAGTAGAGAAGAAGTTCCAAATCGCAAGCGTCTCTGCCATCTGCCCGGTTCAGAAAACCATAAGTACACTACGTGATCAAAAGTAGCCAGACACCTGGCTGAAAATGACGTACAAGTTCGTGGCGACCTCCATCGGTAATGCTGGAAGTTAATATGGTGTTGGCCCACCCTTAGCCTTGATGACACCGTTCACTCTCGCAGGCATACTTTTAATCAACTGTTGGATGGTTTCTTGGCGAATGGCAGCCCATTCTTCAGAGTGCGGAACTGAGGAGAGGTATGGATGTAGGTCGGTGAGGCCTGGCACGAAGTCGGCGTTCCAAAACATTCTAAAGGTATTCTATAGGATTCAAGTCAGGACTCTGTGCAGGCCAGTCCATTACAGGGATGTTATTGTCGTATAACCACTCCACCACAGCCCGTGCAGTATGAACCGGTGCTCGATCGTGTTGAAAGATGCAATCGCCATTCCCGAATTCCTCTTCAACAGTGCGAAGCAAGAAGGTGCTTAAAATATCAATGTAGGTCTGCGCTGTGATTGTGCCACGCAAAATAACAAGGAGTGCAAGCCCCCTCCAGGAAAAACACGACCACACCATAACACCACCACCTCCGAATTTCACTGTTGGCACTACACACGCTGGCAGATGACGTTCACCGGGCATTCGCCATACCCACACCCTGCCTTCGGATCGCCATATTGTGTGCCGTGATTCGTCACTCCACACAACGTTTTGCCACTGTTCAAACGTGTAATGTTGACGCTCCTTACACCAAGGGAGGCGTCGTTTGGCATTTTCCTGCGTAATGTGTGGCTTATGAGTAGCCGCTCGACCATGGAATCCAAGGTTTCTCTCCTCACGCGTAACTGTCGGTTGCAGTCCTGATGCAGTTTGGAATTCCTGTGTGATGTCTGCCTATTACTCTTTACGACCCTCTTCAAATGTCGGCGGTCTCTGTCAGTCAACAGACGAGGTCGACCTGTGCGCTTTTGTGCTGTGCATGTCCCTTCACGTTTCCACTTCACTATCGCATCAGAAAAAGTGGACCTAGGGATGTTTAGGAGTGTGAAAATCTCGCGTACAGACTTCTGACACAAGTGACACCCAATCACCTGACCACGTTCGAAGTCTGTGAGTTCCACGGAGCGTCCCATTCTGCTGTTTCACGGTGTCTAATGGCTATTGAGATCGCGGATAAAGAAAACCAGGCAGTAGGTGGCAGCACAATGCACCTAAGATGAAAAATGTATGTTTGTGGGGGTGTCCGGATGCTTTTGATTACATAGTGTATTTTAAAATGCAAACCAATAACAAGGAACATCTTGGAATTGGTTATATACAGCCACCGAATTTATGTTGGTAGACATTAATTTCCTTGGAAACGAATTCATGTGTTAAACTTGTAAGTTTCCTTCTGTGTAAATGCCATCCCAAAGAGGTAGAGAGTGCACGATCATGCCAAAATAAGGGTTGAATCCCATATAAAATCTGTTGGATTTTATCCCTTTTTATAGTGAAACAAAGTGCGTATGGAGGGAATGGAGGGGCATCTCCACCTTGACCCAACGTGGATCTTTTATACTTACCACCTTCAGGAGGAATGGAGGAGAAGGAACCGTTGGAGGCTATAGGCCGCAATCAGGCCGGCCGATAGAGACGCGTAGAGGTCCCTAACGACTCCAAACTCGATGACCCGGTCACACCGAGGGCTGCTCCTTCTGTCGGAACCGGGGAGAAGTCGACCCACCGGAGGCGGCTCAGAGAAGACTATCTGGCAAGGCCGAGAATAGCTTTCCGAGCAGCATCTACGACCCCGGCCGACGCTGCACAGTACCTAAGCCTACGTGAAACATGAAAGGGGAAGGAAATGATAGAAAATAAGGGTAGAAGAGAAACCACCTCGGCATAGGCCTTGCCAACCAGGGAAAACCATGAAAAACTCAGGAATCGAACCCAGGACCTCCGGAATGCGAGCCTCGCTCGGTAATGTTACCCACAAGTCTGATGTCATTAATATTTATGGGTTATTTTTAAAACTTATGTGAACATCGCGGGTTAAAATTTCCCAACTGCAGTTCTCCTTACAGACTATAATGTGGTATCTAGCAGACAGGTGAAATAGATAAGATGAGAAGAAAGCTTTTGAGACACGCCCAGTTTTAGGTTCCTTGGAACGTATTGTTTATTTCGGTTATTTTCCGTTATGTCCTTATTAGCATGAACGTGAGTGTGACTGATGGCGCTTCATTTGTATACAGTAGTCACTTAATTTTCTGACTAATGACATCGTTACCACACAACAGAATAATACTCTAACGTTAAATAGTCTTCTGTCCCAGTGATTAAGTGCAGCATTAACTGCTGAAAAGTGAACCATGGCAGAGTGCTGGATGATTAGTTGCTAAAGACACTCCCGTTATAGCTTTCTTCCTTGCCTGGCACTGATCTCTCTAAAGAAAAACCTAGATTTCTTGCACTGTTGAAGCTTCAAGGTTATTGTTGTGAACTTATGGTATTGTTTCAGCAGCAATTACATTTATGTGGATGCAAGATCGAATTTAACAAAGTACTACCTTCCAAACGAACAAAGAAATTTTAAAAATATCCTTCGTAAATTGATTTTTAGGTTTTATTGCCCAATTAGGACAAAAAGAAAGTTTTTTGGGGGGGATCTTGCTAAATTAAAGTAGGAACACATTAGGTAAAAGACTGATGTGCTCCATTCACATGACTTTCTCCACTAATTCTTCAACAAACTATTCATATAAAGGCTTATTATTTTGTTAGCCGAGATAAACCTCCATTACACACTTCTTTGCAGGACCACGAGACAAAGGTTTTTCTTACGAAAGTTTACTTTCCTATCTACTCCATTTTAATCCAGATAAGCCTTTGAAGAAATAGTTACATTACGTATTTCGTTACAGTTGCAAAGAGAACACGATAATCACATGTTACAGAACTGGACTCTATATGCTGGCTTAAAATTCCATTGAACAATTCGAACAAGTAATAACGGATATCTCGGAAATGCCTTATGCCACAAAGAAGTTTAAAGAGGTCTACATTTTTTGTATAGTTTGTCTATCGCTTAACGTTTACCAGTTACACAAGATTATATAAACTTCCTTCCGAATGAAAAGGACTTCATAGGCTATTCACAGAAAATTCAAGACATACTTTCATTTGCCATGTAAATATCTTTTATATGGTATTTTGATTAGAAACATTACAGCCATTTTTTAGAAAATCAAACATTTTTAAAAATGTTCCATGCAAGGGCAGTTAGGGGTGGGGATATATCTAGGTGCTGAATCTAAATACCAAGTTTGGTATTTTCATTTTTTAGTTACGCTGTTTACAGACAAACGCGCAAATGGACCATTTTCTAAAACAAATGCTCTTTTTAGATTCAGGGGATCTTAAAACATGTATTTCTGGCGAAATATCGGTCTCAACATTTTGAGTGGAATGTAATACCTGCTCTACCTACTATGTATGTACATCCTAAAGTAAAAATTTATGTGTTGCACTCACATGACCTTCTCTACTCTTGTATAAACTATGTTTACAAACGCTTATTCTCCATCTACTTCATGTTAATCGAGATATCGAGATGTTAACCTTATTGCTAATTTTCTTGTAGATACAAGGGAAATATGATAGGCTTTAATCGATAGTTAAATCTTTTAAGAGCTGATTGCTATGTGGAGCATTCCATTCTCTTTGTATGTCCAGGACAATAAAAAAATACGAATAACGAATTCCCATTTGAGAAAAAGTAGATAGATAGATAGATAAGGTATCTTTATTGGTTTCAAATTACTGAAGTTATTACACAAGTATTTAGTGCATGGGTCATTGACCGTACATGCATATTTAAGATACAATAGGGTGACAAAATAAACAACAGATAAAGAAAACACAACAAAAGGAACAAGAAAAAGGGAAATAGAAATAAATTACCTTTGTCTAACTGAACAAATTTGACCTAGCTAATTCCTACTTCTAGGGAGGAAAACGTTTTAAAAAAAGCATACTTATTTTTTGGGTAAAGTGGATTTTTTTTTTGAAAGTTGGTATATTGAAGCAATGATTAATTTAATCAAATATTTGTAGGTATACAAAAATCATTAAAAAAGTTAGGTGTTCCACTTTAGCCAGAAAATTGCCCATGTTTTGCCAGTTCCTCTGGTCAGCCAGTAGATCCCAACATGCCAATCTCTTTCTTAAGGGACTTAAGAATTTTTCATTGAGTTTAATCGTTCGCTGGTTCTCCCACTGTGCACATTCCGCCAAAATATGTACCCAGTCCTCATCCAATTCACAGAATGGGCAGATTCTCCTGCCAGAATCGTCGGTCATTTTCTGTGCTCTCCAGCCCCCCAGTCTAAACCATGCCATTCCTGATCTTTCCTTTCTTCCTAAATTAAGTATATATGCCTCTTTACCCCAGTTCAATTTTATTTCATTTGCTAGACTTAGAGAAGGTTTAATTTTACAGTCCGATTCTATTTCCTGTTGGTTGATGTCTCTTAGTCTTCTTTTAACACCTTTCCATATGTTTTTGTCATTTGTTTCAGCTCTTAGCCATACTGATCCCATTCCTATTCTCCTCAGAGAAAAAGTATAAGTATTGGAAAATTCAAACAAATGACACGAACATCTCGGAAATGGTTCACTCTACAAAAAAATGTATATGACATAAATTGTGTGTTTTAACTAAAATTAAAAAATTTAGTTTTTATTTATGGACCTCTTTAACTGCTGTGGTCCTTAGCGTTCCATTCTATACAGGGCGTGAAAGACCGGTAATTTTGCTTAGAGGCCTCTTTATCAGGCTTAAGGTTCTTTTACTGCCGTAAATCTACGACGCGGGACCACTGGTTTTACTTTCATTCCGAAGGAAGCCATGCTAAGGATTTTTATGCCCGAAAAAAATCCATCGCCCTCCGCCGAGGTTAAACCCGCGACCTCAGAAGCTAGAAGCTAATATGGTACCACTAGACAACGGTGGACGGCTTATACTTTACTAGCTGAAATACCCGGCGTTCCCTGTAGTTTGACGGTTTATCCCGACAACATTTAGGTCGACCTTGCTCCATAACCTTGCGTTTCTTTGGAAACATTTAAAATTATTAGCCAGACACTTAAATTAACGTACAAAGCAGGAGAAAAAGAAGGAGCGATACTTTGATTTAATGATGTTACTGTTATCCATCCCTACTATCATTTTTATATGTCACTCAGTTTTTGTTTTTCTACTTATAAAAACATTGTAAACTTCCCCTAGAGAGAGAAACCGGCTGCTTACAAAAACGTGCAACTAAAAATTATAATAAGTGAATATCCGAAATTCGGAGTATGATCGTAGAATGAATAGATTTTACACTTCGATTTATTTATTTGTTAGCAATGGTTGGGTCCATAGGGATTTATATAATCAATGTGATTATGTTGAATTTCTGTTTGCGCTATTTTATTTTTGTATTACACAATAAAGAATCATACTAAAATTAACAATAATAATAATAATAATAATAATAATAATAATAATAATAGGTAACACGAAGAACAATTGGCGTTTAGTCTGGTTTTTATGCTGTTGCTGTTATCATAGTCTAATATAATACAGCTCGAAAATTTAATAACGTTTGAACCAAGCGATTGAGTGCCTTTAAATTGCGCAAACATAACTATAGCTGTTGTAATTATTTATTTAACTGCCTTATTACTCCATGATCAATTTGAAGAAATTATTATTCTTATGCTGGAAATGTTTGAGTTATTACGATGATCGGTGAGAAAAATATAAGGTGTTGTGAGTGTGTGTGTTAGCATAACATAAAATAAAATAATTAATCGAGTAAAATGTGGCGAAATGTTGTATTCTAAGTTTGACAGTAATTTTCGCTTGTATCAGAGGTTATCTATGCCAAGTTTAGTCGAAATCAAAGCAGCGACCTGGAAGCCTATAATGAACATACATACATTATACAGGGTGGACCATGTAAGTTGAGACTATACAATATCTCCTATACAATTTAGTTGTAGAAATAAATGTCTTGAATAAAAGTGAGGCAGTATTTTTAGCACTTAAATGATTTCAGTCTAATTATATAATTCAATAACAGCCCGCCTTAAAGCAATATGGGTATAAAATAATAAATAAAAACTGTATGTAAAAGTCATTGTATATGTTTATATTATTATGTACATGTTTAATAATGTTATGTGAATGTATTACGTAAATTAATAATGTAGGAGCTGTGAGAATAGGTCAAAAGTTGCTAACAATGAGGTAACTTTGAGGTAATAATGAATTTGAAAGTTTAACAATACTACTCGTAATTCTTGGAAACAATAATGTAATTTTTGTGACAGTTTATAAAATAGCCAATCAACAACCAGAAAAAACTTTAGTTAAATGAAGGTATTCTATTGGACTAGGATTAGCCAATCAGAAACTAAAATGAAGCAAAATTTACAAATTCAGAATTCAGTTGCTTGTAGACAGTGTTCCTAACCGGACGCGAGATGCGTCCTCGAGAAATATAATACGCATTTTGTGTGACTAAAATAGTTCACGTGTTAAAAAGTGCAAGTAATTAATAACAAAAATCTCACAGCTCTCTCTATATCAGTGAAGTGTTATTTAAATCGTGTCAAGTATTAATAGATTGGGTGAAGTAAAATTATAATCTGTGTAAGCCTACATTCTTCAGTCGCACCACTCCCCTCTAAGACATTCATGTCTCTAAAAACATATTAATACTGACGCAGCCGAGGCAAACATAAATATTTAATATTTAAACATACAGTCAAAATTACAAAGTTCATATTTTTTAAACTTGGGGCAAAGGCCACCGGAAAGTACATTTGGGGCGAAGGCTACCGGAAACTTTTTACCATACGTGCGGTTGCTACTACTTCAAGTTCGGCTCCCCAACAGTCGAAATATAATACATCTTCTTCAAACTGACTTTACCATACGTAGCAGCAACAAACCTTCTTCAAACGTTGCTTGGTATTATGAGGAAAAGTAAATGCCATTAGTCGTGATTTGTTTGGAGGACATTGTGATGATCATTTTAGGGTCAATTTAATTTTTTAAATAGGAACCTACATTTTTCATGTTGTTTTTTCACTCCTCTTAAAAAAGTAAACACTGTGCAATTGTTCTTACACCAAAGTAAATAACAACAAAATTCTAAATGACTGAGTACGAAGAGCGCAGTGAACGGTTGAACCATCCATGGATGTTCATTTGAAGGCTAAGTTATGTTCTGTAATTGTGAACCAACATTTTATATTTTGTTTCCTTATTCCTCATCACAAAATAAACAGCTTTATAAACCATTTTCTAATGGGAAAACAACATACAAAATGTAGGTTCCCAACGTCCTCCAAACAAAACACGACTAATGGCGTCTACTTTCCCCCATATTATCAAGCAACTTTTATCCAAGACATTTCTTTCTGCAACGGTTATATTTGGAGATACTGTACAGTCTCAACCTAAATGGTCCACCCTGTGTGCACATTAACTTTAATATATTAAGATATATGGGATATTCAGTTATAAAACATTATACAAAATCCTTTCGGAATGAAGACTTCACATGCTATTCCCAGAATATTCAAAATTATATTTTATTTTCCATATATGGTATCTTAATCAAAATATTTGGAGCCATTTTTTACAAAATCAAAAGTATTTAAACATTTTCCATATAAAACTAGTTTGGGTTGTTGGATTTTTTTTTAAAAAATCTTCGTGTTGCATCTTTGGAAGATACTGAACTTAAATACCAAGTTTGGTATTTGTCTATTTTCAGTTATGCGCGCGCGCACATACACACGTACACACATACACTTACACATACACACCTTTTCTTCTAAAAATGCTAGTTTTACTTTCCGGGAATCCCAAAATTTCAATATCGAATTTTTGGTGGAAAACAATAGACAGCTATTTCCTCTACTTACTATAGGTAAGAAAGTAAATATTGTAAATATTTCAGTAAATTTGGCTCACATTAGTTTCAGTATCTCAGTTTTAGCAAACGTAACTCACATCAACTTTAAAGAATGGCTAATATTGTTCCTTCAGAGGCGGCCGAGTGGTTAGACCGCTCGCCTCCCACCGAGGCGGACCGGGTTCAATCCCAGGGACCTGCATGTGGGATTTGTGGTGGACGAAGCGGCGTCTGGGCGGGTTTTCTCCGGGATCTCCGGTTTCCCCCGCCATTCATTCCACCAACTGCTCCATCATCACCTTTCCTTTCATCCATTTCACCAACATTTCGCTTCATCTACTTCCTTCATCCCATACCAGGCATCGGGCTGATCACCCATCCTGGATGTTCTGTCTGATCCATGAGTGTCTGCTCCTCGACGGGCCTCTGACCCCAGGCACCCACCTGTAAGTCCTGGGGGGGGGGTGTAAGTCCTACATAAGAGGAGGGTAAACAGATAATGAATGAATGAAAATAATATTGTTCCTTACTTTTAGCAGAACTCCGTAACAAATACCCTACTGTGATTTCTCGACCACTGGTTTCATGCAAATGATAGCTATTTGTGCATAAACCAAAACGTGTTTGGAATATAGCCTACCGAGAAGGCATCGGAAACATTCTGTTTCAGAATGGAATTTTTGTTCTTTCAAGGAAGAAACGAATTCTCCTGTTCAGAGCTTTGGATTGTTTCCACGGAGAATGAAATTTCTGTTGCCAAGCTGTTCTGTTTTCTGCGTGCGTACGCTTTTTCGTGGTCTAGTGATTCTCTTGGAAAGTAACCAGATTACGCTCCACCTGGATTCCTCTACAATCCAGCTTAAAAAGAAACATATCCTAATTCTAATTTTTACTTCGTATAGCAAGTAGGGGAAGTGTTGTATTCCATCCAAAAATTTGATACCGAGATTTTACCGAAAAAACATGTTTTGAGGCACCCTGAATACAAGGTATTTTTAGAAAAAAACTACGCGCGCGCATGCGCGAACAGCATAACTAAACAATCTGATGTGATACATTCACATTACTTTCTCTACTCTCTATCCTTTATTAGTGAGTATAACAATTACTCTTACTAAAGCTTATTTATATATTCACTGCGTTTTAGTACAAATAACTCTTTGTAGAAACAGCTACATTACACATTTCGTTATTGGTGCAAAGAGAACAGCGATAGTCAGATATTTAAGAACTGAACGCTATATGCTGGCCTTAAAATTCCATACTGTTTCCATACAATCATGAGAAACAACTGGACGTTGAAAGGACTTTAAAGACTCACCAAGAAATGATCAATTCGAACCATTAATAACGGATAACTCAGAAATGGCTTATGCAAAAAAAAAACTTATTTCAAGTAAATTGTGCGTTCTTGTGTAGTATTGGGGTAGAAGGATAAGGGGCCGGATGCCTGCATGCGGTGATCTACCCAGGTTTCGGGGACCCCCTCCGTTCGTCAGTACCTTCACCTTTACAGTAGATAGGTTATAGCAGCGGTGCTCAAGTACAAGCAGGAAAGGGGGGAGGGTGAAATCACCTCCTTCCACCCGCTGCGACAGAATGACGCATTTATCGTGGTTACTAAGTTTCAATGGCGGAAATGCGGTGTCATTCTTACGTACAGGAAATGAAAAGGATACACATTTATATTTTACTCCTGATTAACCCACATGATGTTTCTGAGGATGAACTACTTTGACACGATTTACGTTTTACAACGTCTTCAATACTTGGCGCAAAAGATGTAGCGCACAGTCTCAAAAGATAAGCAAGGTGATTATCATTTATCTTGCTGCGATACTCACTTTTAATGTAGTTATTTTTTGAAAATGTTTGTTCCAGATATAAGTGGAGCCAAAGACTGCCATTAAACTAGATGAAAACAAACGTGATCTAGGACATTCAACGCAGTGCAAAGATTTAAACAATTCCCATCCTTATTTCTCAGAACACTTTACGTCGTGGAATTCTGCAATGCAAGTAGTTGCATTTGTAGTTCGCGTGGAGCCTCACTACAAGGAAACATCAAGGGAGTACAAAATACTTGGATTTTGGTCTCAAATGTTTTAGATTGAGATAGTTGTAGCTTCACTATTGGAAAGCCAATTTTAAAGGAGTATTGTGCCCCACGTTTGGAAAGCTAACTTGAAGGAGGTTTACTTTGAAGGAGGAGTTGTATTGTAGTTCCACTGTTGGGGAGCCAAACTTGATAAAGTAACTGGCCCACGTATGATACAAAGTTTCCGCTGGCCTTTACCCCAACGTTTAGGAATCAACTTTATAATTTGAATGTTTCTTTAAATATTACATAAAGGAGGAAAGAATGAAGTGAAGGAACCGCACAGGAGGCTACAGGCAGACAAGCCACAGAGAAGAGAGAAGAAACCACCCCAGCATTCTCCTGTTGACCCCATGAGTCAGAGTGGGGCGGTCTCCGGGGATGGAACCCGGGACCTCCCGAATGCGGGCCACAGAGGTTGCGGCCTAAGCCATCTTGCTCTGTTTTAGATGGAAGTTAGGCTAACAAGAAATGATAACCTACAGAATAGATAGTCATTGCTCAGGTCTACTCTTTTACCTGCGGCTCATTACCTTCATTTTATACTGTAACCTTCCCCTCTAACCCACTTGTTATGCGGCCAAGGACTCTTCTAATAATATCAAGCCAAAGTCCGTCCCGTTTGAGGTCCGAGGCTAAATTACAATAATCTTGTTTCCCAAGTTGCGTGAATGCGGCGGGCGATGAAGATGAACGCGGTGCGACAAATAATACACTAGCCCTTTCTGGAGGGGGGACGTAACCTAGTAATCTGTCGGAACACAGTTTCTGACTGGTGTGGTTGTTTACTCTTAGGGATGTATAGCTCTTGGCTTTCTAGAAGGAAACATCAAATGCGTTACATTCACGCCACTTTCTCTATCCACTTTCGTTTATTACTTTCTCTGCCACGTACCTAATAAGTAGAGAAGGTATTGCAGGCCACCCAAAAACTCGACAGCGAGATTTCTCTGGAAGTACATGTTTTGAGGCCCCTCTGAACAAAAAAAAGCATTTTAGAAATAGTTCCGCGTGTGTTGTGTTATGTGTGTGTGTGTGTGTGTGTGTGTGTGTGTGTGTGTGTGTGTGTGTGTGTGTGAACAGCATTAACTAAAAAAGAAAGTCGGATAAATACCACACTTGACCTTTCGAAGATGTGACAAGAAGATTTTCAAGAAAATCCCCATCTCAAATTACCCTTTACATGGAACGTTTTTCGAAATTTCTTATTTTATAAAAACTGCCTTTAACAATTTTTATTAAAATACCATCTATTAAAGACATTTACTTGACAAATAAAATGTATATCTTGAAGTTTCTAGAATAAGCCTTTGAAGTTCTCTTTATAGGAAGGAATTTTGTGTAATCTTGTGTAACCGGTAAATGTTAAGCGATAGACAAATTTAGTGCTGGTACGATACCACTATTTCTGGATACTCGATACCGATACTGATTTTTGAACACCAATACTCGATACTCACTTAATAAAAACTGTAAAGGCGATTGCTTGTTCCACATTTCTCCTACTTACTGCAAGTTCGTAAAGAAATTAAAAATCCAGTTGCAGTAGCACCAAGAGTATACAAGTGTATATATAAACGCCGTATTATAACTTGCCCCTTGAGACAGATCCGCCACCACGTGGCGTGCGTGCAGCCACGTTGCAACCTTTTGCACGGAGGGGAACGGTTGGGCGAAATGCTCCCTGGCACGATCTGTTGACAATGGTAACAGTTGATTCATTACCGTACAAACAGCACCGAAGAAAATCTTCGGCGGATTTTGTATCGTTTTCTGGGGTCTTTTGAGGCGTGTCCTTCACCTTACCTATCGCAGAGCGTGGTGGCTTGATAACACAGCAATAAGGGGTAAAAGATACCTTTGCTTTTTTTGGTATTACTGAAACCAAAACATGTTTATTGTCTCAGAACCATTCATGCCGTATACTAGCGAAATTACTCGTGGACGTATCGTGGGTATGTGGGAGGCTGGTCGCACTGTTATAGCAATTGCAACGGCAGTGAATAAGAGTGTTTTTATAGTAAATTACTGGTTAAAAATATTCCAGGAAAGAGGGGAAGACTGTCTGCATACTCGTCAGAAAGTGGGCATTTAAAACATCCGCAGATGATGATATTCGTTTACAAATGCAAATTACTCTTTTATAATTCACTGATCAGTTTAGAAACTAGAGATAAATATGTATACGTATATGGTTTACCGAATATGACATACATATTATGGCAATAAAATTGGGTTATATTTTTGTCTATAATCCTGTTGTACTCCTATGATCAGCAATATGTTACTAAAGGTATATTAACGAATTGTAGTTTGAATTAGAGGGAAAACATGCTGCTTTATTTATTTACATATTTATTATTTAGTTATGTTTACTTCTATGCAGCAACAAGCATTTATAGCATTGTGAGAATACGGTTCTGTTTATTTTTTGTTATAAAGTATTGTTATGTATTTATTGAATACCATTCAAGCTTTAATTTGAAAACCTTCTCACACTGCACATTCTACATTTCACTAAGCTGGGCGCTCATCAAGTTTTCCGCTTAGCTTTTAACCCTTTCAAAGGCATGTCCTGCACTAGGTATGGGCTACCTATCAGGATAAGAGGTCTGTATGACAAACTGAATTCACTCCCTCTAGCTCTTTCTCTTTTAGTCAATACGATCAAGACAGTAAACATATATTTCGTTTCTACGCCATTTTGTAACCTTTGTTGTGGTTATTGGTGCAACTATTTAGCAGGAGTGGCGCATCCTTGCACCGTGGCCTAAAGCAATCAATGAAATGGCCATGGCTTCGCAAGGCCACGTACAACGATAAATAATGTGGCGTAGACGCGAGGTGCAGTGAGATTTTCTTTGGCGCTCTTTGTACATGAAGAAATACTCGTCTTTCTCACATGTTAACGAAAGAAGACACAAGTTAACGTTTATACTGCGAATCTACTAATGTATAAATATAAATCCAGTATAAACAAATCCGTCTGCACTGGAAGTGCTATGTTATGTTGGAGGTAATAGGCGGAGGGGTTGAAGAGGTGTTGGTCGGTAACGACGGTGATTCTCACACGTAGCTGCAGTAGCCATCACAGTCACCGACATGTCTCAAGAGACATGTTATACCACGTCGATTATAAGTAATACCTCCTCATAAATAACTGGTATTTTTAGTCACATTGTTGTGCTTTTGTTATCACCATGAATAACAAAAGAACTATGTTATTCATAAGAAAAAAAATATTGGAGTGTAAGAAAAGAAATAATACTACCAATCTTCCTGCACATAAACTAACAAACAACATGTGCACCTCCTGCTGAGCTTAATTTTTCAATTTCTTGAGGGAAATTTGCACATTTGTAGCAGGAAGGCGTTTTAATGGCTACACATTTTTCTTTCCAAGATGGCCATTGAAACAAATGGGAGACTGCATCTAATGCCACCAAATCTTGAACTAAATATATGCAAAAGGAAAATAGAAATAATAAGTAATCGCCGTAAATAAATCTTTCGGTGAGGAAACTCGTTTCCTTAAGGATACTGTTATACCTAACTATAGGTTTAACACCTACCACGACCACTGCTAACTTGCCACGCAGCCGTTTCTGTTTTGTTCCTTATACGATAGTTTTAGAATAGAAATGATTCAGTTTAAGAATTAGAAGATCCTCTGCAACGCTGGGTTCTACTTTACAGAGAAAATGGAGTTGCAAGAATAAAGGAAAGAAACAATATATAGGCAAAAAAGGTGTACTTCTGCAGCAGTTTTCCCTCACTGCGGTAACCGCTCGGCGGCTCGCGCGACGGGTCTTCTAGGTTAGGTCTACAGCCGAACTACCGCAAAAGTTCCACTTTCTCATACTTAGAGTTAATAAGTACATATCTTACCATAAGATATGTTAGAAATTTTGTCCTCTATCCACACATTTCTGGCACCTTTTCAGGAAATTTACATTGACACTCGGGAGCACAGTATCCGAAATTGAGTGAATTTCTTGCCTGATGTTTTCTTTTAGTTCTTCCTATGTATATTGCATATACTTTATCTTTAAGTTCCCCCATATATAAAAATCCCATACAGATAAATCAGGTGATCGCGAAGGCCACAATCCTTCACTAATTACCCTATCTTCAAAAGCTTCCTTAATACCTCATCAGATGTATGCGCGGTAGCAAAGTCTTGTTGGAAAAATTCAGACGTCGCTCAGCCCAAAAAAAGGCTTAATGATACATTAACATGACTTTCCCTACTCTTCAGCGTTTGATAGTGAGTATACAAACTATTCTAACCAAAGTTTATTTTTATATCTACTAAGTTAAACCTTTGCAGAAATAGCTACATTACACATTTCATTATAGATACAAAGGGAACAGCGATAGTCAAATGTTTAAGAACTGGACGCTATATGCTGGCCTTAAAATTCCATACTGTTTCCATGACATCGCAAGAAACAACTAAATGTTGAAAGGACTTTAAAATAATAATAATAAAAAATGAACAATTCTAACCATTAATAACGTACATCTCAGAAATTGCTTATGCCACAAAGAAACTTATTTGAAATAAATTGTGAGCTTTAAACAGATCTACATGTTTTGTGTAGTACGTTTTCGTCTATCCCTTAACGTTTACCAGTTGTACAAGATGATACAAAATTCCTTCCGAATGAAGAGGACTTCAATCACTACTCCCAGAAAATTGAAGATATACATTTTATTTGTCATATAAATACCTTTAATATATGGTATTTTATCAAAATCGTTACAGCAATTTGAGTTAAATACCAAGTTTGGTACTTATTCGAGTTTTGTTTTTGAGTTATGCTCTTCACACACACACACACACACACACACACACACACACACACGGACCAGTTTCTAAAAATGTTCTTTTTATTTATTCAGGGGGTCTCAAAACATATATTTCAATACAGTACTTTTCCTTCACACTGCGGCCAATACCCTGGGGCTCGCGCGCCTGCCGTCTCGGCTCGGTCTACCACCAAAAGAGGTATAATATCCCTTCAACCGCTTCACCTTCTCATAGTTACAGTTACAATTACAATGGTAATGCGCACACACCTTATCTCAAGAGACTTGGAAGTGCCCTTCTCTATCCACACATTTTCATTCACATTCGAGAGTTGAGCATCTGAAAGTGAGTGAATTCCTCGCCTGATGTTTTCTTTTAGCTTTTCCAATATATGGGGCTGGCTGCATACACTTTATTTTTCATGTGACCATCGCAATCGAATAACTTTCTGCGATTTTGCGAAATGATATAGCAATTCACCCAAGCTATTTATTCTTCTCTGACAAAGCATGGCTCGATTTATATGCTATGTTTCGTCGCAAAAAACAGATATTGGATTACAAAGAAACCTGATTTTACACACGAGATTCCATTGCATGACGCGAAAGTTGGTGTGCAGTAAATGCATACAGAATTATAGGACCTACATTTTTTGAACAAACATATGCAGATAGGTTCAGGAATGACATCATTTTTACTTTGTCCATTACATATAGTAAGTAGGGGAAGTATTGTATTCCACCCAAAAATTCGATACCAAGATTTCACCGGAAATACATGTTTTGAGGCTCCCTGAATAGAAAAACAGCATTTTCAGAAAAAGGTCCGCGCGCGCGCGCGTCTGCGTCTGTGAACAGCATAACTAGAAAACGAAAAGTCAGATAAACACCAAACATGGCATTTAGGTTCAGTACCTTCCAACGGTGCGACACGAAGGTTTTCGAGAAAATAACTACTAAACGTTAAGTGATAGACGAAAACGTATTACACAAAAAATATAGATCTCGTTAAAAAAACAAAACTTACTTCAATTTTTTTGATGGCATATCCGTTATTAACGGTTCGAATGTTTATTACTTGATAATTCTCTTAAATTCCTGTCAACATTAAAAATTGTTTTTCGGATGTCATGGAAACAGTGCGAAATTTTAAGGCGAGCATATAGCATCCATTTCTTAGATATTTGACTATCACTGTTCTCTTTGTGTCTGTAACGAAATGTGTAATGTAGCTATTTCTGCAAATGTTTAATATAAGCTTTATTCAGAATAGTTTGTACATGATGCCCACTAATAAACATAGAGGCTAGAAGAAGTCATGTGAATGCATCACTTCAGATTTTTCTGTATTAGAATATTTATGAAATGCAATGAATTATTCATATTTGCAAGCACCGTTATTGTACCTGGCACTTCACATTTTTGGAGAGACATTTGCATATTTTGTGAATGTAGCAAGTGTTACAATGGCAATTTACGACACCTTGCTTGCTTCCAGAGGTCAATGTAGATGGCCAAAGAAGATTTAGGAGAAAGATTGGTCTAGCCCAAAGGAATACGTTTAGTTTAAATAAATAGTTCTGAGTGACCACTGTAAACAACAAAATCTAATACTTGAATCACGAATGATGCTTCTTATCCTCGCGATTGTCAGTTTCTATGTGCGAGTAATGGATGTGGCAAACATGAAGGATTCTAAGGACCGATCTTGCAGATAATTTCTGCAATTTCGAGCTGTCGATAGGCATCTACGGGATTGTTAATACAAATGGTGGTTGGCGGAGCAATTTGTTGTGTGATGTTTGCTTTTAGATCCCCAATTGTATGCGGTTACACCTTGTTCTTTAAGCTTGCCCATAAATAAAAGGTTACACTCACATGACTTTCTCTACTCTAGTACAAACTATTTTTACAAACGCTTATACTTATTGCTAACTTTCTTATAGGTGCAAGGGCAATATGGTAGGCTTTAAGCGATAGTCAAATCTTTTAAGAGCTGGTTGCTACTTGGGGCATTCCATTCTCTTTGCATGTCCAGGACATAAAAAAACGAATAACGAGTTCCTATTTGAGAAAAGTATAAGTATTGGAAAATTCAAACACATAACAAGGAATCTCTCGGAAATGCTTCACACGACAAAATAAATGTGACATAAATTATGCGTTCTAACATGATCTGCATTTTTATGTACTAACATTTTGTCTGTCTCTTACGGTTTACCAGTTATGCAAAAGTCATTCATAATGATGAAGACTTTTGGGGACATTCCCAGAAAATTCAAGATATACATTTCATTTGCCATGAAAACAACTTAAACATACGATATTTTAATCAAAATCGTTAGAGCCATTTTTGAGGAAATTAAAACTTTCGAAAAATGTTCTATGTAAAGGATAGTCTGGGGTGGGGTGATTTTCTTGAAAATCTCGGTGTTGCATCCTTGGAAGGTATTAAACTCAATTACCAAGTTTGGTATTTACCCAACTTTTCGTTTTTGAGTTATGCTATTCACAGACACCACACGGACATGTTTCCAAAAATGCTTTATTTGGAATCAGGCACCTCTAACATTATTTCCGGTGAAATCTCGGTATCGAATTTTTGGGTGGAATGCAATACTTCCCCTACCTATTGTACGTAGTAGAGAAAGTAAAAATCATAAGGCGTCAAATTTGTCAGCACTATTGACGGTGTAAGATTACGAAGGGAATTTTACAACCTTTATTCGAACAACAATGCTGAGCGAAGGTCTACCAGGGCAAGAGCCGAAGCCCAAGTCCCCCTTCTATACCCAGGGTCTAGCGCCAACCGAGTGACTCCAAACCGTGGAGGTTTCCCACGAGGTCAATATCTGGTTTCCTAAAAAGCCCCCCCCCCGCTTACGCGGAGATGGAAGTGGACACGCCACTTACGCTCGTCATCCCGAAAGGGCGACTACCGATAACCTCGGTAGGGCCGACAGCATTCTAGCAACCATCTACCGGCTATCCAGGTCGGTATTGGAGGACATTGAGGCGTCTCCCAACCCCGCCTGTGTGGAAACCCATACAGACGTACCCAATGTCCGATGTGTATCGGGAACCACTGCCCCGTCGAGACCAACCCAATCCGAACAGCAACAACTAACAGACATTGAATGTCAGCAGTCATTCTTTCAGCAGGACTCAGCTACTGCACACACCACTTACATAACACCTGATTTGATTGCCAAGATTTTTTAATACAGTTTCAGCACTGGGTGGTTGCCCTCTCGTGACTCTGATTTAGCCCCTTGTTATTTTTATTTATGGCGAAACTTAAAGAACAAGGTGTATTAGAACTAGCCTTACACAATTGAGGATCTACAAGCAAACATTACACAACAAATTGTAGCAATTACGCCTCAGAAGCTAGTGGTAGTGAATGGGAATTTCATACACAAGATGTCATCGATGTATTGCTGCTGAGGGACATTTTAAACTTCTTTTACGACACAAGTTAGTGTTCCATTATTACTATTATTATTATTATTATTATTATTATTATTATTATAAATAATTATTGCTTTAAGTAATGCGTTCAGTAAACCTTTTACGTCCGATGATTTCGGACCTCGTTCTCGTGTAACCTCCCGCGCTCTGTCGACCATTCGGCCGGCCGTAGCTGCAATAACAACCCTGTATAAGCGTCGTTACATTTTCTCATTACTAGAACCTGTTCTAGTCGAAGAGTATTTCGCTTTATGACTGAATAACGCGTTATGAATAGATTTTTCGATCATTAAGGCATTATATACAAGATGTATCGTAATTAATAGGGTAAACTGAAACGGTTGGAAGTATACGATAGAAGCAAAAACGTTCCAGTAAACGTGGGCCCACAAACGAGCGATGTGCGAGATAATTGCAAACGTGTGATTACAAACCGCCATTGACGTCATTAAGCAACATTGTCCTAATTAGTACAAATGAATTTGAAAAGTAGACTTTTCGTTTAATAATTGTCATGCTAAGTTGCTTCAAAATTCACTCATAGCTTAACTTAACAAGGAATAGATTCTACTTTAGTATGTTACATGTTATTAATACTGTACATTCTTCCCAGTTAAAGGAGGTGTTCATAGTGTCGTCCTTGCATTTGGATGCAGCTGCACTCTTCTCTGCAGAAAGTTTCGGATTCTTTCAAAACCCCTCGGGTCATCTCGGAATTCTTGACAAGCACATACAATTCTCTGCTCAGTATTTTAATGGTATCAACGAGAGTGCTGTATAATACACTTTTGAGGTGACCCCATACAGCAAAACCCAAAGAATTGAGATCAGGTGATTGTGGAAGCCAAGGTACAGGTTCTCCTCGATCTATCCATCTTGGACCACATCTCCACTTTAGATGTCTTCTTACAACAGCAGAAAATGTGCGGGTACTCCAGCATGCATGTACTACATACTCCGAGGTTGCTCAAGGGGAACACTCAAGTAATTAACGTCAGTGGCGGCTCATAAACACACATTCGCAATAATAAATCTCGCACATGGCTTGTTTGTAGACCCATGTTTACTGGAACGTTTTCGCTTCTACTATCGTATACTTTCAACCGTTTCAGTTTATGCTATTAATTATGATACAGCCTGTATATATTTAAAGAGTACTGGTGATAGATAACATACTTGTAACGGTCTCTTAGTGGTATAAAACTCCTTGGATACATAATTTCCCAGTTTTACTTTGCACTTATTCCCCAAATATGTAGGTTTTAATATTTCTATCACATCTTCACTTATGGGATACTATTGTATGCTTTTTTAAGTCAATAAATATCAGTCCAAAATGCTATTTTCAGGGGCCTAAATTTCGGGTTGAAATCTTGGTAACGATGTTTTGCGTAGAATACAATAATTCGTCTACTTTCTATAGGTAAGTAATAGAGAAAGTAGAAATCGCATTGAATGAGGAACTTTTACTCAAAATGTAATATTTTCATTGTACTAATTTATACCTCTGTAACCTATTAAAGCTGATACTATAAGTATGGGCCTGGTTTACTATCCTAGGGTTAAGGTATTTGAACAGAAACAGAATACAGCACAGCATTTGTGATTGGAGAGAGTAGAACACTTACTCATTTGAAAGAATGGGCACACCTCATTACAGTAGGCCATGTAGTTACATGAACGGAAATACCACCAAGCAGCTCTTCCTGATGGCGCTAAGGTGGGTCATAATGATTGGTACGACCAGCTTTTCCCAGTACGGCACAGTACAAATCCACTCAAGGCATTTTCTGGAATTTCTTGACCAGTCCATATCAGCGTTGAAAAGCCTTTACATTTTCATAATAGAACTTATGGTAAATTATAGTCAACAGAGATGTGTTACAACATAAATTAATACTAGAGGGGCCGTACCTCTCATCTTTCTGTATTTGGACACAGTCGTTAGGCAAAAATTACAACAGGGAAAGTCATAATAGGAAGCTGTTCAAGATATCACAAATAAATGCTATTAAAATTAGCAAAAAAAATGCATCAGCCTAGTACGTAGAATTGTCTAACAACCAGCACTTTAACCTTCTTTTTAAACTATTTACACTTTACCCTACAACTGTACACCTCAGGAGGTTTCACATGAGTTGTACACCAGGGTCACAATGATCCTTAATCTCTTACCAAAATTATATTAATCCAGTAGCATGTTATAGGGATATCACACTCACACTATAATTGATATCTAGAAATTAAAATATGTTATTCCTGTGAATTTTAAGGCAACAAGTATTCGATGTCTAATAGAGATAATAAAATGCATATGAAGATTAAACTAATACAATTGCTTTTATTTAGCAAGAAGAAAACAAATAAATCATAAAATTGATAGGCTCACATTTATGTCAATGCTTTGTTTCATTCACTTTTGTTACAATTTTGGCACCATTTAGCACTGTGTTGAGAAAAATATGACTTCTTACATTTCTCACACACTAGAAACATTTCTCTGTCCTTAAAACAGGGGCAAATGCAACATTTTTGCATTTAGTAGTGATGACTGCTTCAGAAGACGGTCAGGTAGTTTCCCCACCAGATTAGTCACTTTCAAAATGGTTCTGGAGAGCCCACATTCATTATTCAGTTCCTCCAATAATGCTGCTTGTATTTCTTCATCAGTTGCATAAATATCATTTATAAATATCATACGTGCAATTTTCATGTCTGCGCACTTCCAAACTTTTTCCAGGGAAGTGCTAAAACCGTACACCAGGGTCACAGTGACCCAGTATTAGCTATTTATACCAAATTATCTAACAAATAAAGCATTGTAATTTCAAACGTCCGTCCTGTAGTAAGTCTCATAGTGAATTTACATTGTTGGGAGCCGCCTGTGTTCGACACCCAGCAGAACTAAACAAAATGATGCAGGGTCACAGTGACCTTGGTGTACCCTTCTAGATTTAAAACTTTAAAACTACCTGGAAAAATATTAAACTTTTTAGACCAGCATACTTAAAATTATACTTAATCTACATAATGGAATATCAACATGATTAAGGTTTCTAGTATAGTGATGGTGAGACCGAGCCGGATGCTCAGGCGGTAACATCAGCGGCCTGCATTTGAGAGGTCGTGGGTTCGTTCCTCCCGGCCGACCTTAATGACCCATAGGAGCTTTCGGGGGTTTCACCGGGTCGCTAGGCGAATGCTGGAAAGGATCACTAAGTCCCCCTAAATTTCCTATCCGTCCATTTCACCTCTCATCCGCTTGTTTTCTATCAGGGTTGCAGGTGTCGGCGTGTGCATGGCAGGGAAAAAGAATGCTCTGTGGAAACCTTCGTCCCCCGAATTAGAGACGGGACCCCAGGGGATGTGTAAGCCCCGAAGGGGGGAGGAGAGGACCCGACTACTCTATTATTATTTTTTTCGAGTGGAGGAAAAATACTTTTACGTACTAACCCGAATAAATGGGAGTGTGGGACTCTACCGCGGCCTGAAGCCGCGGCCCTACCCACTTAAAAACCTCCACCGGAGTGAATTTTAAGGAGAGGTGGGGCAGTACCGCTTATGCACCTGCGGATTTAAGGAACTGGTATATTGACCAGCCCTTAGGGCTTAGACCGGATAAGGAGAGGAGGCCGGACGTAGCCATGACCGAAGCCGTGGTTACGCCCTATTGCCCAATTAGAGAGTTTATATCTGAAAATGGTAGGAACCCTGCCTAACGGTCCGGCCGCCCTCTATCTCCTCTTACCTTATCCCTCACTCCCCGGGGCGCCCTATTGGGGCATAGGCACAAAAGATCTGCTTAGGTCGAGATTCTAAGTCCTTCCCCCTTAGAATACTAATCCTAATAGTGATGGTGAACTTCTTTTCCCTTTCTCTACCACGTATATTGTAAGTAAAGGCATTGCATAAAAAAAGTCGATATCGGAATTTCACCAGGAATTTATATTTTGAGGCCCCTGAATAAAAAAAAAAGCATTTTTAGGAAAACGTCCGCGCGCGCGCGCGCGTGTGTGTGTGTGTGTGTGTGTGTGTGTGTGTGTGTGTCTTTCTGTAGCTGTGAACAGCATAACTCAAAAACAAAAAGTTGCATAAATACCAAACTAGGCATTTAAGTTCATACGACACAAAGATTTTCAAGAAAATCCTCCCACCCCAAATACAGAACATTATTCGAAATTTTGTGATTTTCTTAAAAATGGTTCTAACAATTTTGATTAAAATACCATATATATTAAAGATATACAGGGTGGACCATTTAAGTTGAGCCTGTACAATATCTCCAAAACTAAGCGCTGTAGAAAGAAATTTCTTGAATAAAACTTGCTTGATATTATGGGGGAAAGTAAATACCATTAGTCGTGTTTCGTTTGGAGGACTTTATGACGGTCATTTTTGGGTCAATTTAATTTTTTTTAAATGGGAACCTACATTTTGTATGTCGTTTTCTCATTAGGAAATGGTTTATAAAAAGTAGTTTATTTTGTGATGAACTGATGAGTAATAAGGAAACAAAATAAAAAATGTTACTTCCCAATTACGAGACGTAACTTGACCCTCATATGATCATCCATGGATGGTCCAACCTTTCGTTGCACTCTTCGTACACAGCCATTCAGAATTTTCGTTGTTATTTACGTTGGTGTAAGAACAATTGCAAAGTGCTTTATACAAATATTGTTTAGTTTTTTTATGAGGAGTGATAAAACAACATAAAAAGGTAGGTTCCTATTTAAAAAAATTAAATTGACCCTAAAATGAGCATCACAACGTCCTTCAAGTAAAACACGACTAATGGCATTTACTTTGCCCCATAATATCAAGCAACTTTTATTAAAGACGTTTCTTTCTACAACGTTTAGTTTGGGAGTTATTGTAGAAATTAAATGGTCCAGCCGGTATATTGCCCACCACTATGGTGTGGTGGTAGGATGTCTGCCTGACATTCAAGAGGTTCCGAGTTCAAATCTTGTTAGGGTGAGTTACCCGGATAAGACTTTTCTGGAGTTTTCCCTTATACTGAAAGATTAATGTCCGGTAACTGCTCTATGGACCCCAGGCTCATTTGAGCATCATTTCATTCATCGGTTAAGGACGTTAAATCTTAAAAAAAAATTAAAAAAACGTATACACACATACTTGACACTATGGACATAAAAAGAACCTGCATTTCTCGTATACTAAACTGGTAAAATAGGTTATAAACATCTTAGAAGATTAACAGCTACTCTGTTCAGCCTGGAACATAAATATGATAATGACTGTCACATGAAAGCCTTGAATCAAGAAGAGTTTTTAGGAATTCTGCCAATACAAACAGTAGTTTGTACATTCTGTTTATTACCTGTCAGCAGTTATTAAGGCTAGGTATATCGCATGAGTTTTATTTTAGAGCCCTTATATTTTATAATTTGTATTCAATTTCGGTAGTATAAGAACATTAAAGAGGAGCAGAAATTTACCAAGAGTTGTAAGCCTTACATTGAAAAGTTTTGGTTCTTTTTTTAAATTAAAATACCATAAGTTAAAGATATTTGCATGACAAACAAAATGTGTAGATATCTTGGATGATGATTGTCCTTCCACACAAGCCGTGTGTAGTTTAAAAAATCTGATGTGTTACACTCACATTACTTTCTCTACTCTTGTACAAACTATTTTTACAAACGCTTATTCTCCATCTACTTCATGTTAATCGAGATAAACATTTGCAGACTCTATCTTATTGCTATTTTCTTGTAGATGTAAGGGAAATATATATTTACAAGGGCAATATAGAAATACAGTAGCCTTTAAGCACATACATATCACTTAATAGCTGGTTGCTAAGTGCAGCACCATTCCCTTTGCCACAGATTAATACTCTTTGCATATCCAAAACAAGAAAAATGAATAACGAATTCCCATTTGAGAAAATAAGTATTGAAAAATTTAAGGGAATAACAAGAATATCTCAAAAATGGTTCACTCAATAAAAAAATGTATATCATAAATTGTGTATTTTAACGCGATCTACATTTTTTGTGTAGTAAAATTTTGTCTATCTCTTATGGTTTACCAGTTATGCAAAAGTCGTTCACAATGAAGAATACTTTTGGAGACATTCCCAGAAAATTCAAGCTATACATTTTATTTGTCATGAAAATATCTTAAACATATGATATTTTAATCAAAATCGTTAGAGCCATTTTTGAGAAAATTAAAATTTTCGAAAAATCTTCCATGTAAAGGGTACACTGGGGTGGGGGGATTTTCTTGAAAACCTCCTTGTCGCATCTCTGGAAGATACTGAACCTAAATACCAAGTTTGGTATTTATCCGACTGTTCGTTTCTGAGTTATGCTGTTCACAGACAGACACACATACAGACACACAGACACACACACGGACATGTTTCCAAAAATACGTTTTTTGGATTCAGGGGGTCTCAAAACATGTATTTCCGGTGAAATCTCGGTATCGAATTTTTGGGTGGAATACAATACTTCCCCTACACTATACGTAGTAGAGAAAGTAAAAATAGTCAAGTACTCTTCATTCTGAATGACTTTTGTATAATTTTTAAACCGTAAGAGACAGAAAAAATCTTACTACACAAAAAGTAGCTCGCGTTAAAGCACAGCTTATGTGGAGTTAACCTTGTTGTTGGTTTGAACTTATTTGCAATTATGCTTCAAGTGGTAAGTCGCTGTTCATTTTATCTCGTAGTCATGCAAAGAGTATAGAATTTCAAAGTCATCACATAGCGAAACGCTCTTTAAAAATATGTGTTACACTCACATAACTTTCTCTACTCTTGTACAAACTATTTTTACAAACTCTTATTCTCCATCTATTTCATATTAATCGAGATAAACATTTGCAGAAACGATCTTTTGACATGCAAAGAGAATTACATTTTACACATAGCGACCAGTTCTAAAATTATTTGACTGTCGCTTAAGGCGTACTATGTTCCCCTTGTTTTGTATTTGCAAGGGCAATATAGAAATACAGTAGGCTTTTAAGCATAGACATATCTCTTAATAGCTGGTTGCTAGGTGCAACACCATTCTCTTTGCCACAGATTATTACTCTTTGCATATCCAAGACTAAACAATGAATAACGAATTCCCATTATAGAAAATAAGTGTTGAAAAATTTAAGGGAATAACAAGCAATATCTCGAAAATGGTTCACTCAAAAAAAAAATGCATATGATATAAATTGTGTATTTTAACGCGATCTACATTTTTTGTGTAGTAAACTTTTGTCTATCTCTTATGGTTTACCAGTTATGCAAAAGTCGTTCACAATGAAGAATACTTTTGGCGACATTCCCAGAAAATTCAAGATATACATTTTATTTGTCATAAAAATATCTTAGACATATGACATTTTAATCAAAATCGTTAGTCATTTTTGAGAAAATTAAAATTTTCGAAAAATGTTCCTTGTAAAGGGTAATCTGGGGTGGGGGGATTTTCTTGAAAACCTTCTTGTCGTATCTCTGGAAGATACTGAACCTAAATACCAAGTTTGGTATTTATCCGACTGTTCGTTTCTGAGTTATGCTGTTCACAGACACACACACGGACATGTTTCCAAAAACGCTTTTTTGTGGGTTCAGGGGGTCTCAAAACATATTTCCGGTAAAATCTCGGTATCGAATTTTTGGGTGGAATACAATACTTCCCCTACTTACTATACGTGGTAGAGAAAGTAAAAATGTGACTATCCCTTTAACCTACAACGAAATGTTTATTTAATGTGTATCTCTATTAACCAAAAGTACCTGGAAGAATAGGCTTTTGTAAGAATAGTGTGTAGAAGAGTGAGTTTGAGAAAGTCATGTTAATACATCAGAGTTTTACATCGAAGGGCGGCAGTGAGATTGTGTGTCGTATCACGCAATAATGTGGCTGGTTCTTGCATGTTGCTCAGATTACTGCATTGTTAAAACATTATTGCCTCTCTAGTTTTCAACTATCTTTAATTTGCTGTAGAACTGAGCATAGTTACATTTTAGTAGGAGAACGTGTTACCAGTGTTCAAGATAACATCAAACTTTCTTCTGCATACGCACGTCGTTGTTAGGTTCACTAAGGTATGTAAAATCAGCCAGATTGCAATAAAGGTGTGTCTAGTGCTAAATATACGTGTGTAGTGCCTGTCCTTAGATATGCAATGTGTACGTTAATGTGCTTGCGCCAGAATTATAGCTTTGATTGAATAAGATGGTAAAAGGTTGTTATAGTTTTATGTAAGTTGTAACAAGAGTTATAATATGTTTACTTTCGCTACCACGTACATATGTATTAGGTAGAGAAGATACCTACATTCCATTCAAAAACTCGATACCAAGATTTCACCGGAAATACATCATTTGAGGCCCTCTGAATACAAAAGAAGCATTTTCAGAAAAAGGTCCGCGTGTGTATGTCTGTAAACAGCATAACGAAAAACGAAAAACCTGATAAGTAGTAAACTTGGTATTTAAGTTGTCTTCCAAGGATGCGATCAGTCTTAAAAAAATTCTCCCACCTCCAACTACGCTTTACATGAAACATTTTCCGTTAATTTTTATTTTCTAATATATGGTTCTAACAATTTTGTTTAAAATACCATATATTAAAGATATTACGTAACATTTTCTGGGAATGTCCTTTGAATTACTCTTCATTAGGACAGAATTTTGTATAATCTTGTGTAACTGTTAAACGTTAAGAGATAGACGAAAACATATTACACAAAAAAATGTACATCTCTTTAAAACACACAATTATTCCAAATAAGTGTTTTGTGTATAAGCCATTTCTAGATATCCCTTATTAATAATTCGAATTGTTCGTTTCTTGGTCATTATTTAAAGCCTTTCAACATTCAGTTGTTTCTCGGGATTTCATGGAAACAGCATGGAATTTTAAGACCAGCAAATAGCGCTCAGTTCTTTAACATTTGACTATCGCTGTTCTCTTTGTATCAATAATGAAATGTGTAGTGCAGCTGTTTCTGCAAACGTTTATTTGGACTAAATGTAGTAAACATAAAACTAAGCTTTAGTAAGAATAGGAAACGTAGAATCAGATGACTGAAAAATTCAATGCCATAGCCGGGATTTGAACCACGGATCTCCCGGTCTCCGTCCGGTTGCTCTAACCACTGAGCTACCATGGCAACATGCCGACACGACATTAAATTCTCCAGCTGATTCGCATTTTCCCGGTAAACCACAAGGAGATCTCAAATTGTATTGAGATGCCATACCCCAATGGCGACTTACATTTATTGTAAGTACTTTAAGTCCCGGGCTTTATAGTTGCAACCACTATTAGGTCAATTAAGGTAGCTCAGTGACATTGAATTTTTCAGTCATCTGATTCTACGTTTCCAACCCTGTCCAACACACGGCTTGTGTGAAAGAACAATTAATTCCTTTAGTAAGAATAGTTTTATACTCCGTAATAAACGATAGAGCATAGAGAAATTCGAATGTATCACAGATTTTTCATCCTTATTTCCAAATACATAATGCTTCTGTATTTACTATTACATATGATTATTGATAAATACTTTACATTAATACATTTAACTGCATAGGTAAAACCATTTACAGACGTAAAAGTTATCTGTTTTGATATATTTTATCCTTAACCATTGTTGGTACAACGTTGATTACACATTCACAACCTAAAACACACGTTAAACATATATCGTATACATTACATTCATACGGCTTTCTCTACCGCGTACATAGTAGGTAGAAAAGGATTGCATTCCACCCAAAAATAAGAGCCCGAGATTCCACCGGAAATACGCGTTTTGAGGCCTCTTGAATCCAGAAAAAGCATTTTTAAAAACAGGTTCGCATGTGTGTCCGAGTTTATGTGTGCGAGCCTGAACAGTAAAACTCAAAAAGGAAAAGTCGGATAACTACAAAACTTGGTATTTAGGCCCAGTATCTTCCAAAGATGCGATACGAAGATTCTCAAGAAAATTCCCGCACCTCAAACTAAATTTTACATGGAAGATTTTTTGAAAATATCTTGAATTTTCTGGGAATAGCTTATGAAATCTTCTTCAGTAGGAAGGAAGTTTGTATGGTCTTGTATAACTGGTGAACGTTAAGCGATAGACAAAATGTACTGCCCAAGGAATGTAAGTCTCTTTAAATCACTCAATTTATTTCAAATAATTTTTTTGTAGCATCAACCATTTCCGATGTATCTGTTATTAATGGTTCGAATTGTTCAAAAAGTTATGTCATTATTTTAAAGTCATGTGGATTTTCGGCTGTTTCTCATGTCGATGTCATGGAAACAGTATGCAATTTTAAGGCCAGCATATAGCGTCTAGTTCTAAAACACTTGACTATCGCTATTTCCTTTGTATCTATAACGAAATGTGAATGCAGCTGTTTCTGAAAAGGTTTATCTGGATTAAAATGAAGTTGATAGGATATTAAACTTCCGTAAGATAATGTGTATGCCCACTAATAAACGATAGAGGGTAGAGAAAATCATGTGAATGTAACACATCATACTTTTTTTCTATCTACTTCATGTTGCCCGAGATAAACATTTGCAAAAATGGTTTTATTGCATATTTCCCGTAAGTATAAGGGGAATGCAGGGATACAGTGTGCGTAAGCGATAATCAAATCTGTAGGCACCGGCCACTATGGGATGGCTTATAAATTCCGTTCTCTTTGCACAACTACAAGAAAAATCCGATGTGTTACACTCACATGACTTTCTCTACTCTTGTACAAACTATTTTACAAACGCTTATTCTCCATATGCTTCATGTTAAACGAAATATCGAGATGTTAATCTTATTGCTGATTTTCTTGTAGATGCAAGGAGAATTGGTATTTTAAGAGCTGGTGACTACGTGCAGTATTCCATTCTCTTTGCATTACATGGACAAAAAAAAATGAATAACGATTTCCCATTTGAGAAAAAGTATAAAAATATTAAAATTTAAGGGAATAACAAGCAATATCTCGAAAATGGTTCACTCAACAAAAAACTGTATGACATAAATTGTGTATTTTAACGCGATCTACATTTTTTGTATAGTAAAATTTTGTCTACCTCTTATGGTTTACCAGTTATGCAAAAGTCGTTCACAATGAAGAATACTTTTGGTGACATTCCCAGAAAATTCGAGATATACATTTCATTTGACATGAAAATATCTTAAACATATGATATTTTAAACAAAATCGTTAGAGCCATTTTTGAGAACATTAAAATTTTCGAAAAATGTTCCACCTAAAGGGTCATCTGGGGGGATTTTCTTGAAAACCTTCGCGTCACATCTCTGGAAGATACTGAATCTAAATACCAAGTTTGGTGTTTATCCGACTGTTCGTTTCTGAGTTATGCTGTTCACACACACACACACACACACACACACACACACACACACACACGCACACGCACACGCACACGCACGGACATGTTTCCAGAAATGCTTTTTTTGGATTCAGGGGGCCTCAAAACATATTTTTCCGGCGAAATCTGGGTATGGAATTTTGGGGTGGAATACAATACTTCCCCTACTTACTATACGTAGTAGAGAAAGTAAAAATACGAATAGCAATTTTCCTCTTGAGAAAAGTATTTGAGAATTCAAACCAGTAACGAAGAATATCTCGGTCATGGTTAAGGTCACAAAGAATTTATTTCTAATAAATGTGTGCTTTAACGAGATCCACATTAATTTGTTCAGTAAGAATTTGTTTGTGTTTGATGATTTACTAGCTATAAGAAATGTCATTCAGAATGAAGATGACTTCACAAGTTATTTCTAGAAAATTCAAGATGTACGTCTTATTTTCCATCAAAAATATCTTAAACAATGGTGTATTCTATTCAACATCGTTACAGCCATTTCTAAGAAAATACAAATTGCGAAAAATTATGCAAGTTAAGGGTAGTTTGGTTTGAGTGCATTTTCTTGAAAATCTTCTTTGGAAGATAATTAAATACCAAGTTTGGTATTTAACGGACCTTTCGTTTTTCAGTTATGTTGTGTGGCAGTAATTTGTATCACAATAATGTAAATGCCAGAGTGATTGTAGTGTAAATAAGCATTATTGTATGACATTGATTTGAGATGTTTGTTAATTATATGCATTGTTAGGAAATAAGTTTACACTGCCTCACTGAAACTGACAATAAGAGCAGGTAACAATGAGCGAGGGGGTGAGTTGTTTATCAATTATTAGAGACAAGCAAATGACGTCAGATTGGCGCGCTTTTCTGTAGAAATGGAGGGAATTTCTTCCCTAGAGCATATGTTTTCGTAATTTTTGATTGGATATAAAAATAGACGCTATTGTTGGCGCGTTTTGTTAACCAATAGCAGCTCTGTTATAATGTTTAGGCATATTAGGGTGAGGGAGTATAAAAAGCTAAAGCCAGAGGCAAGTATTGCCCAGTTCAACAGAATCATCCACGCATTACACGTCGCTGAGTCCAACAGAAACATTCAAAAGTTAAACGTCGCTGAGTTCATCAGAATCGTTCGCGGGTTATACGTCGCGTAGTTCAACGGAAGCATACTTAAAGTACACGTTACGCAATTCTACAGAATCTCTCGCGTCGTAAAGTTAGTTATAAATGTGAAATACGCGAATTAATAATGTGCAGCAAATAAGTGATTTTAGTGATATTAGAAAATATAACAGTTTCAGTCGGGCGTGTATCAAGATTAATATGTGAAATTAAAGAAGTGTGACGGTAATAAAAGTGTAAAAACAAATTCTTTTATCAGTGTTATCTTTCAGTAACAAATCCTTTCCGTTTACACACCCTGTTCAGGAGATGTGTTCGACCGAGAAATAATAGCTAGCCGGAGGACAAATAACCCAAAATTCAAACTATTAATATAATAACAGGCGCCCAACAATAGATAACACGAAGTGACCGCGACAAATTGGCTTCCATACGTGGTGCAGATAAACATGAAGCATCTTTCAACTACCAACAAATATTCTACTTCAAATTGGCACCCAGAACGTGGGGCGAAATAACCAGGAAGGGGCGAATTAACCAGGAAGGAGCGAAATAACCAGGAAGGAGCGAAATAACCAGGAAGCGACGAAGGAGCCAGGACGTGGAGCGAATGGAGCAGTGAAATTAACTACAAGACGCAGATTTCAGAAACAACCCTCAGAACGACCGACGACGCGGATGAGTGGACATCGTAACTACGAGAATAGAAGGCAACAGGGGAATTCGACTACAGGACACCAAGACAGCGATATGACGCAAATCCATCGTAGTACGACGCAGAGGCGACATATACATCTAGGAGAAAGGGGCAGGAAGCTGGACATGAAAGCAACATTAACAGACAGCATCACAAAGGTTGGAATATTGTAATTTTTTATCCTAAAAAAATAGCGAGAAATTAAATGTTGCTGAGAAGTGGTAGGATTAAGAAAACAATGTCTACTAATAATACTGAAGAAACAATTATGGAAGGGGATAATGTAACAGTTAGCTGTAATTCAATACAGGTTACAGAAAATAGCTCAAACAATGTAGGATTTGAGGGAGGAAATATTAGTGAAGAAAGTGAGAATAGAATAGTAGAAATGTTAATTTTGATGCTAGTATGATGACGGAAATGCTGAGAAATTTTACAGATCAATTAAGGGAAGATTTTGATAGGAGTTTAGATCAAAAACTAACTCAGAGTAGTGAGAAATTAGAAAAACTAACTCAGAATATGGAAAAGAATAATAGGGAATTGAGGGAAGATATTGGTAAGAGTAATGAGAAATTAGAAAAAAGAAATAGATCAAAACAGGGAAGATATGGAAAAGAGTCATAGGGAATTAAGGGAAGATATTGGTAAGAGCTTAGAACAAAACAGAGAAGAAATTGAAAAGAAATTTATGGAGCTAGATAGCAGTATGACAAGAATAAGAAATGAAAATCAGGAAATAATAGCAAGTGAGATAGGAAAAGTTTCAAAGAAAATGTCAGACATGAGCAGGGAAATATCTAACCAAAAAGTGAGGTTAATACTAAGTTTGAACATGTTGACGTAAAATGTACAGAGTTAGGTAGCCGAATGAATAGCATTTCAAGTGAGCTAAGAGAGATGAATGCAGATTTAATTCAGGTGCAAGTTAATTTCAGAGGAGAGATATCTGAAATACAGAAGGAGTCAGAAACACAAAGAAATAAATTTTCTGAAGAAGTTAAAGTTTTGTCTATAGATTTGAATCAAAAACTAACTTCTGAAATTAATAAGCACCAAGCTGTTCAAAATGAAAATAATAAAAAAATGGAAAGACAATATAAAGTCTGCAAGGTACTGTAAACAGGTTAGAATTGAAATCAAGGGTCAATATATGTGATGTACAGATTAATGATAGAGGTAGTTCCTCAGGTATGACTAATAATGTGAGTGATGCGGCGGCTTCATCTATAGCTCATGCTGAAACTCAGAGTGCACAAGTAACACTAGAGAATTTAAATATGGGAGTAAGGGACATTCAAAACTATAATCATGTCTTAAGTGATTTTCCACTTCCAAAATTTAATGAAAACTCCAATCCAGTACAGTTTATTGCAGACTTGTCAGAGTATTTTCAAATTAAAAAGATACTTTAGATTGGTTACAAATGGTATCAGGGGGTGAAATTTCATATGAATCCTTTAAGAGACTATTCATGAACAGATTTTGGAAGGTTACGATACAGCTACGAGTAATGCTTAGCCATAGATAACTTGATCCAGGAAAGGGAATAGCAATGACCGCTTGCTTTAAAAAAAAAAAAAAAGTAAATCCAGGATAGCTGGATAGTTAAAGCTGAACTGCAGAACAAAGTATTGGAATGTAAGATGGTGAACTATGTATATATGTCATGAGAAAAGAGAAATAAATTCTGGACAAAAATAAATGTTTAAAGGGGAAAAAAAAAATTTTCTTAGTAAACTGTATCAGCATTTGAAATGAAGCATGTAGTACTGAAAACTTAATGTTATATTAAAGTAAAAGTACGTAGATATAATTCAAATAGTATTTTGAATATAAAGTACAAAACAATAAAAAAGGGGTGAAGATAATTAAAACAAATACTTATGCAGCACACAGATAATGTGAAATTGTGTCTAGAATTAAGAGATGTAAATATATTTGTGTAGAGGATGAATATTTTTGTAAATGTGTTCAATAATTACAAGATGAACCAGATTAAAAATCTTGAGTGTATAAAATTCTATGTCAATAATCTAAGAAAGTATAAACAATTTGTAACTAAATAGTTCAGGGTACAGTATTTGCTATAAAAAAATTTGTAATGTCATATGTATGTATATAAACACATTAAACCAGAGCCAGTAAATAGTGGCGAGATAAAGGCAAAATATATGTCGTGTGTTAAATGCGTGTGCAGTGTTAAGTGCAAGTGATAAATAGCGTGTGTTACAAGATTCAGGAGACTAAAAACCCAATTATAAAATTTCCAAACAAATGGTAAATATTTATAATTATGTTTCTAGTGGGGCATATGTGGCAGTAATTTGTATCACAATAATGTAAATGCCAGAGTGATTGTAGTGTAAATAAGCATTATTGTATGACATTGATTTGAGATGTTTCTTAATTATATGCATTGTTAGGAAATAAGTTTACACGGCCTCACTGAAACTGACAATAAGAGCGGGTAACAATGAGCGAGGGGGCGAGTTGTTTATCAAGTATTAGAGACAAGCAAATGACGTCAGATTGGCGCGCTTTTCTGTAGAAATGGAGGGAATTTCTTCCCTAGAGCATATGTTTTCGTAATTTTTGATTGGATATAAAAATAGACGCTATTGTTGGCGCGTTTTGTTAACCAATAGCAGCTCTGTTATAATGTTTAGGCATATTAGGGTGAGGGAGTATAAAAAGCTAAAGCCAGAGGCAAGTATTGCCCAGTCCAACAGAATCATCCACGCATTACACGTCGCTGAGTCCAACAGAATCATTCAGAAGTTAAACGTCGCTGAGTTCATCAGAATCGTTCGCGGGTTATACGTCGCGTAGTTCAACGGAAGCATACTTAAAGTACACGTTACGCAATTCTACAGAATCTCTCGCGTCGTAAAGTTAGTTATAAATGTGAAATACGCGAATTAATAATGTGCAGCAAATAAGTGATTATAGTGATATTAGAAAATATAACAGTTTCAGTCGGGCGTGTATCAAGATTAATATGTGAAATTAAAGAAGTGTGACGGTAATAAAAGTGTAAAAACAAATTCTTTTATCAGTGTTATCTTTCAGTAACAAATCCTTTCCGTTTACACACCCTGTTCAAGAGATGTGTTCGACCGAGAAATAATAGCTAGCCGGAGGACAAATAACCCAAAATTCAAACTATTAATATAATAACAGGCGCCCAACAATAGATAACATGAAGTGACCGCGACAAATTGGCTTCCATACGTGGTGCAGATAAACATGAAGCACCTTCCAACTACTAAAAAATAATCCAGTTGTTCACACACACACCTTTTTTTTAAGATGCATTTCTTGTGTTCAGAGGGCCTCAAAACATTTATATTTTCGGTGAATCTCGATATCGAAAATTTTTGGGTGGAATACAACACTTCCTCTACTTACTCTAAGTACGTAGTAGATAAAGTAAAAATCTGATGTTATGCATTCACATGACCTAGATACAAAGGGAATAGCGATAATCAAATGTTTAACAACTGGACGCTATATGCTGGCCTTAAAATTCCATACTCTTTCCTGCAATCGCGAGAAACAACTGAAAACCGATGGGACAAAGAATGACAAGTATTGAACAATTCGAACATTTAATAACGGACATCTCAGAAATAGCTTATGCCACAAAAAATTATTTTAAGTAACTTGTGTTTTTTAAAGAGATCTACATTTTTTTGTGGTACGTTTTCGTCTATCGCTTAAGGTTTACCAGTTATACAGATTATAAATTCCTTCCGATTGAAGAGAACTTCACAAAATATTCCCAGAAAATTCAAGATATACATTTGTCATGTAAATATTTTTCATATACGACATAGTATTTTATTCAAAATCGTTAGGACCACTTTTTAGAAAATCAAAATTTTCGAAAAATGTTCCATGTAAAGAGTAGTTGGTGGTAGGGTGATTTTCTTGAAAATCTTTGTGTCGCGCCCTTGGAAGATAAACTCAAATACCAATTTTGGTAATTATCCAACTTTTCATTTCTGAGTTATGCTGTTCACAGACACACACATAGACCTCGGACATGTTTCCAAAAATGCCTTTTGTGGATTCAGGGCGCCTCAAAACACGTATTTCCGGTGAAACATCAGTATCGAATTTTTGGGTGGAATGCAATGCTTCCCCTACTTACCATACGTGGTAGAGAAAATAAAAGGCTACTTCTTACTATTTTTCTAAGCTCTTTATTACTTAACTTCTTCCTAAATTCACCTAAACCTTTACTACTTAAAGTCTTTCTTAAATGAGCTAGCCATCCGTTTTTCTGTAACATGTCTTCTTCAAAGTTTTTCATCAAATTTAAGATTCCACATATATATCTCAAAACTCACTCTTAATCTACAACTCGCTAGCTTTTCAGACAAAGAAATCTCTTTTTGCGGTTGAAACTGGTAAATCAAGACACTGTTTACTGTATGTACTGTTTCTTAGCCGTATATTGAGTTATATCTTGAATTGTTCAGGGTTCGTTATACCACATTCTTAGGCGAAAAGACCTCTGAAAGCAATTTAGCGTCGTTTTCTGCTTGATATAGCTATGTCTTCGAAAATAATTGAATACCGATGTTAAAATATCATGCTCTCTGTTTTCCATTTTCATTAATATGTCTGCTAAAATAAAACAAACGAACTGTTCTAGAAGTGTTCTTCTCTCTTGAAGGACTGCATCATATCCTTAATCATATTTTAGCGAGACGGGTAACGTGTGAGGACTGCATTCGAAAGTCCCTAGGTCCGATTCACGTTTACCGTCCACTCTGGGGTTTTCATGATTTCCTCTGGCCGATAGACGTATCCTGGGTTGGTTTCTCATCTACCACGATTTCATTTCCCTTTCATTCCGTTTCCTTCTTACTTTGAGGTGTATTCTTAAGTTTCGTGGCTATGGCGGCGCCGGACAGATGGTGCGGATGCTTGCCATAAAGGAAAGAGTACTCCCCATGGACATGACTAGAGGGCTGCTGCGTCGACGGGTTGTTCATTGTCCTCTCCAGGCAGCTTTGGCAGTGTGAAGGGTCTTCGAGCCTGAAACTGCTAGGGACTTCCGCGCGTCCCTGCCTGTGGCCTCTAGCTTCCTGTGGTTGCCTCACTTCATCCCTTCCTCCCGGACACAGTAGATATATGTAGGTAGGTGGCAGTGCGCGAGGTGCCCCCCTCCGTTTATAACCTATACCTATATTACAAAGTTTTTTTTATCAGTTTGCTTAAAATCACAAGAAATAATAATAACAATAATAATAACGCTTTACAGAAACCAAGATCTGGAATTGTATAGATGTACAGGGAGGACTGTACAATATTTCTAAACCCACCAAGTGTTGTAGAATGAAATGTCTTTAATAAATGTTGCTTGATGTTATGGGGGGAAAGTAAATGACACTAGTCGTATTTTATTTGAGGACGTTGTGATGGTTATTTTAGGGTCAATTTAATTTTTTAAATGGGAACCTACATTTCGTATGTCCCTAAAATGATCTTTATAAGGTCCTCCAAACAAAACACAACTAATGGCATTTATTACTCCTATAATATCAAGCAACTTTAATTAGACATTTCATTCTACAACGCTTAGTTTTGGAGATATTGTAGTCTCAACTTAAACGGCCCACCCTGTATTAAGCTATATCTCCCTAAGTAGTTACGGAGTAACGCGGTATGTTGTTTAATGCACTTAGAAGAATGGGTGGTTAAGTGCACATAGGTCGTGGGTTTTTCTAAGAAGATACTTTCAACTCGCCTCGAGTTAATATGGAAAATCCGGTCGAGCCCAAGCAATGGCTCAATAATACCCATATGATTCCTGACAAAGCCACAACAGAGGTCAGAGATCCCGATGTTTTAAATTCAATAAAGGGAAGTCCACAACAATCACACATATATATATATATATATACCATTAAGATTTCTAAGTAATTTTGTTTATGAATTTATGTGCGTACATAATTTATCTATTATATATCTACGGTCAAGATGTCTTCTCTTTCACCACACCAGGTATGGTACGTAAATTGATAGACTAAACACAAAACATACCAAGGATGAAAATAATGAAGTAATAGCTGATGTAGAGGCAAATACACAATTTATCTGCGGCGGTGGCACAGTAATTACCTCTGGTTAGGCTACCAAATGCTCTTGCCAAGCACCAATAATAATAATAATAATAATAATAATAATAATAATAATAATAATAATAGTTCGAGAAACTTCTTAACTGCACAATACCAATAAGCAGATTTCACCTCACAGGAACCTGAAGAACCAAATCCAGATTCATTATCACCGATGAAGAAGTTATCAGTTATGTTGGCAGACTTAAAAACAATAAAGCAGCTGTCAAGATGGTATTACAGCAGAACTCCTCAAAGTGGCAGGACCAAACACCATAAAAGACATTACCACACTGAGGAAAGAAATCTGGCAAACAGAAACAAGTCCGGAGGATTGTAAGACGGCATTAATTCACCCTTTACATAAAAAGGGGGACTGAGCAGATGTAAACAATTATAGAGGAATTTTATTACATTCAGTACCATACAGAGCTCTAATACAACAATTTGCTTGACACAGCACGACGACAACTGAAAATTGGAGAATATCAGGCAAGATTTAGGCCAGGTAGATGGCCACCATAACAAATCCTGAACCAAAAGCTAATTTTACGAATAAAATAATTTGTAGAAACAACTGAGTATCTACATTTTTTACTTTAAAGAGCATACGATTCGGTTGAATCACGATTTAAAAATTGTCGCGGTATTTCTTGTGTTATCTTATTTGCTGAGCGCCTGTTATTGTTTTACTATTTTTGAATTTTTGGGTTCTTTGTCCTCCGGCTAGCTATTATTACTCAGTCGAGCAAATCTCTTGAACAGGGTGTGTAAACGGAAAGGAGTTGTTACTAAAAGATAACACAGATAAAAGAATTTGTTTTTACACTTTTTTTGCCGTCACAATTTATTAATTTCACATATTTCCTCTCGATACACGCCTGACTGAAACTGTTATATTTTCGAATGTAACTATAATCACTTATTTACCGCACATTATTAATTCGCGTATTTCACATTTTATAACCAGCTTTACGACGCGAGGGATTCTGTAGAATTGCGTAACATGTACTTCGTGAATGCTTCTGTTGAACTGCGCGACGTGTAACTCCTGAATGATTCTGTTGAACTGCGCGACGTGTAACCTGTGAATGATTCTGTTGAACTGCGCAACGTGTAACGCGTGAATGATTCTCTTAAACTGTGCGATACCTATCTCTGGCTTTAGACTTTATACTCCCTCACCCCGATATGCCTAAACATTATAACAGAGCTGCTATTGGTTAATAAAGCGCGCCAACATTAGCGTCTATTTTTTTATTCAATCAAAATTACGAACACATATGCTATAGGGAAGATATTCCCTCCATTTCTAAAGAAAGGCACGCTACTCTGACGTCATTTGTTTGTCTCTTCTAATTGATAAACAACTCACCCCCTCGCTACATTGTTACCCGCTCCTATTGTCAGTTTCAGTGAGGCCGTGTAAACTTATTTCCTAACAATGCTTATAAATAACAAACATCTCAAATCATTGTCATACAATAATGTTAATTTACTCTACAATCACTCTGGCATTTACAATGTTGTGATATAAAATACTGAAAGAAAAGGTTCAGACCGTAAAACACTTGCACTTATTAAACAGCACTAACTGATACAAAGGCTAAAATTAAGTTCATGGAGGAAAATTCTCAATCCTTGGAAGTTATAACATGAGTAAGACAAGGAGATGGGACTTTCTCCATTATTTTTCAATTGTGCTCTTGAAAAGAATGGTGTAAACAGAAAACATTCTCAAAATTATCAGTCGATTACATAAGGCAGAAGAAAATTAAAGATTAGATTGCCTAGCATATGCAGATAATCTAGCAATTTTCACTCGTGACATCACAATAACTCAAAAACTGAATGAAGTAAAAATAAGTTGCAGAGAAAATCGGCCTGCAGATATCCTTGGAAAAAAACTGAATAAATTTCATGCAAACAAATTACATGGAAACAAAATATGGAAAAATTAAACGAGTTTTGGAATTTAAATATCTTAGTGAAATAATGGAAATAAGCATATTGGCTTACTCAAAACAGCTATGATAAAAAGTGTATGTCTAGGCATACAAAATCAAGACATTATAACACTGTAATTAAACCAGAGTGCCTCTACGGAGCAGAAATATTAATTTTGAACACAAAAACAGAAATAGAACGTGTGAAAAAAGAATGCAAAATTATAATAAAAACTTTAGGTCCACAATTCAGACTTAGAAGTAAAAATGAAATAAAAATATAGGGTCTTTCAACTAGTGTGTCCTATTTTTGAACTTAAATAAAACACGTTCTATAAATGATAGAGCTTTCTTTCTTTTTTTATTTTGGAACATAAGTGCTGTCATTACGTGTGGAAGAGAACATCAGTTAAGTGATCCCCGCGACTTCGTTGGGTTGAGCCTATACGGTTGAGCCAATATTCAATGACAGAAGAACGTAAATTAGGTCCAACTTCACGAATAACAAGCGTGATGTTATTCATAAGATCATTTACTGTTTCTGGCTTGTTGACATAAACTCGAGATTTAACATAACCCCACAAGAAGTAATCCAACGGCGTTAAATCACATTACCTCGGGGGCCAGTTAACGTAACCACCACCTCTGAAGAAACCTCTGAACTTTTCCTTCAAAAGATCGATTGTTTCGAGAGCAGTATGGCATGTGGCACCATCTTGCTGGAACCAGATGTTTCTGAGATCCATACCATCCAATTAAGGCCAAAAATAGTCCCTTATAAGAGCCCGGTATCTTTCTCCATTGACAGTTAGAGCTTCTCCATCTTCATCTTGGAAAAAAATATGGACAAATGATTCAACCATACCAAAATCCACACCACACACTAACCTTTTGGGGATGAAGTAGTTCTTGAATCTGCATTTGATTGTGATTGATCCAATAACAGAAATTTTGTTTGTTAACACAACCATCCATCCAAAAGTGGGCTTCGTCCCTGAAGATGATTTTTCGAAAAAAATCTGGGTCAGCTTCAATTTGCTCCATAGCCCAGTCAGCGAATACACGGCGCAACCTATGGTCGTTGGGCTTTAATTCTTTAGTTAACACCATTTTGTAAGCGTGAAACTTCAAGTCCAGATGCAGAATTCGCCAAGTTGTGATCGGCGAAAGCCCCGATTCTTGCGCTCGACGAGCAATTGATTTGTTTCCGTTCTCGTGTCACTCTCCCGAACGGCGCCATGTTTTCGTTGGAGCGCTTAGTCGATTACGTACAGGCGTTCTTTGATCGCTGACAGCACCACTTCTTTCAAATTTATCGATCAAACGCCGAATCGTTCTCGCGCAGGGACAATTATACACACCGAAAACTTCACGCAATACACGGAAGGTTTGGCGAACAGATGATCATTTTGATAATAAATTTTCACAATTTCTACGCGTTGCTGAATGCTATAGCGTTCCATGGCTATTTTTCAATAACAACTGTAAGCACATGAAAAAAATGACTGCTGTAACTCAATAACAACGGCAGTTATTACATGTTAAAGATAGAACATTATTGTTGAAAGACCCTATATACACAACATTCACAGCGACATTAGAAAACAAGGATTAAAATTTTATAGACATATTAAACGAATGAATTCGTTTAGAGGCTCGCAAAATAAATAATGAAGTTATAATATGTATTTAATCTATTGCAATATTACCTTCAAACCTCATTTGGAAAGCTTAATTTTTATCTCCACCTGTGAATTAAAAGTTGCAGAAAAGAAACGCTTACAAGAAAATATATTTCTCATTTTTCTCATGCAAACGTAAGAAGTTTTCTGCAACGTTTAGCATTTGTTTTGATACCCTCACACGTGTACTTTTCCACTCATTGCTAGACTTACTTGACTTTTTATGTTCCTGGCTAGTTCTGTATATTTTGAGCAGGTCGAAAAGATACAAAAAGGAAAGCGCCCGTTTCAGTAAAGTAAATTAAACCTTCATTTATGAGTTGCTAAAAACCATGTTTGTGATTGTTGGTTTCATGAATATGCAAACAGTGTAAAACACGAACACGTTATGTGCTTAATAATAGTTACTTTCACAACAATGCTTCTTCATTTGCATATAACATCTCTGGTGTGATGTTTTTACTTTTTTATTGTCATAATTGCACTTTGTACTCGCTTTAAATTCTATTCAAGCTACTCTCACTAAGTATTCAGAACGCCTCGCAGTTTTTAATGCGGTTTAATTAACCACGAAACACATAAGTTAAATTACATATCTTTGCTTATAAAAAAAGAAAAACAAATGCATGACATGGACAAACATTTCTTACCACATTAACTTACAGAAACCAAGTTTTATTCAGCTTTTAAAAGTAACGATATTATTCAAGCTATCTCGCTTTTCTGGACGACGAAGCCCTTACTCAAGGGAAACCTTTATCAATTCATTACCGTCATTAATACTACCACATTTGCGATTTATGTGCGGTCTGTACCAAGCTTTCACAGCATTGCGCAGTGTTAGGAAAAGACACGTTAACAGAGACACTCCTGGAGCTCAAATACAGTAGAGCACGATTATCCTAAATAATTGGGTACGGGACTATTCAAATAGGTGATTTTTCGGATAACCGATAATTTATGAAAATAGATTGTACCAGGTGTCATAGCAGCAATATGAAATAAAGAAACACTGACGTTGCTGTGCATATATACTTGCATCACACGTCTTATTAACAACACAGAACTGACTAGCCCAGGGTGACAAGTTCAAAATGGCAATTAAAATAGGCCTATAGTAAAGGAAAATAAGTCCATCTTTGTTTCCTTTTTGGGGGTTTCAGTGCTGACGATTTTTGTGGGCGCTAAATCTCGCTAACGTTTTAAAGGCAGCAATTGGACAGCATCACATTCTTGTTGTTGTAACCACTCCATGTCCAACTCAAGGCAGTGAAAGGCTTCCTCAACGGATGTACTTTTTCAGCATGGTCGTCGTCGTCGCTAGGTTCTTCCTTGTCGTCGCAAGTGTCTTGTCAGTGACACTGACAATGATTTTATCGTTCGTCAAAATTTGATAGCCAGACATCAACAGCACATACATACAGTATTGAACGTTTTCCTGGCCACATTCTGCAAATCCTGAAGATTCTTTAGTCAGTCCAGCAAGCTCTGTGACAAATTGGCTGTTTTGGTGACTCTTCAGGTGCAGTGATAGACTCGTCTGACAGAAGGAGGTTATTCCAAGCTTTTGCTAGTGCATTATCCTTGATAGTGGCCCAAGCTTCTACTGCCATGTACACAGCATCCTTCAAATCAATTTGTTTATACAATTGTTGAATCGTGTTTTCCTCGATCAGAGCTACATAGTGCGCACGCAAATTTGAAATTGCCATTTGGAACACTTTCGGTTAACCGATGTTTCCGTCGATCGGTATTCGGATAATCGATGTTCTACTGTATAGAAACATAACCCATTTTCCATTACAAAGCTCTGACAGCGCCAGAATAATAAGTGATATAACGACGCCATGACGTCCTCACTGTATGGGACGAGGACGGGGGCGTAGTTCAGGTTTCCAGACGGGAGAGCAAAGCTTGGCAGAGGGGTAGCCGAGAAGGAGCAGTGGTAAAGGTTGGCAGATTGACGTGTAGCTCTGGTTCCAAATTTAGTTTAATTACCTACAGTACTACTCTACACTACACTACACCTACAATAAACATATCAGCAAGATTCAGTTGGGCAAAGTTCTACCCTATATTACTACAAACTCGTCTATCAATGATACTGATAAGGACAAGTTTACCTTGGATGCGAAGAAGGTTGGGTTTTCCTTGTTCCGCCGGTCTTGCGGCGGAGCTGAAGATTAGCTTAAAGATTAAAAGACTGAGAGTCGCAGATTCTGTTAGCACGTGTCTAGCTGTCAGAAACTCTTAAGTGTAATTTCTTGAGGAGTATGCTCAATAGTGCTTTAGACAGCACTAACGTAAGCGGGTGTCAGCATGATTTAGTATAATCCACCCATATGTCAAACTTTCCATGCACCTGAGGTGATCATTTCCCCTAAAAATCATACAACCTAGCCCATGCTTACATAAGTATCCGGAAAATGACTCGCAAAATTCTAAAACCAATTTCATGGAGTTACTTAAATTTTAACCTTAATATCTCGAACTTTATAAAATTAGATTTATCATATTCTTGTAAAATATAGCTATAAGCATCACGATTCTATTCCTTTGCAAAACCTCTTTACTTTTATGCCTGCATTAACGAGTGGAGACTAGGTCTCGATTTTGTCTGCCGAGGAACGTTTCCGGCCAGAATGCTGTAAATATGATAATAATCCCGATTCTATAGTTATGTTGAATATGAACAGTAAAGACAAATACTATTAAATTTGGTAAGTTTCGTTTATTACCATATTACAAAAACATATGGGATAATAATAGGATTTCGCTTCTTTTTGAAGCAAGCTATGAAGTCCTGTTACAGTCTTTCCATACATTGTTTTCAATGGATGATTTTAGACAAGATCCCCCAATGGGAAAACATTGCGAAGTCTGTTGAATTTATATTTGTAACACAGGACATCACATTAACGATTCGTTTTAATTTGACCACTCAATTATACTTGAGACAATGTATGCAAAAAGAATGAGGGGAGGAAGTTGACAGTTTTAAAAATAAGCAGACTGATGTAAAGTGGGTGTGGTTTTATTCAATCATGCAAATCTACCAAGCAGATTTCAGAGTTACAGAAAACAGCTGAATTTTGTTTTAGCATTCCTAGCCATAATGCAATGTTGAGAGGTGAAGAAGATATTTTTATTTACGTTATTAGTCCCACGTTTTGGGCGCCAATTTGAGAAAGGTTAATTTTTGGAGGAGTTCTATTATATTTCAACTGCTGGGGAGCCGAACTTGTAGTAGTTGCAACCGCACGTATAGTAAAGAGTTTTCGGTAGCCTTTGCCCCAAGTTTAAAAAATATTAATTTTCTTTAAATATTATATATTTATGTTTGCCTCGGCTGCGTCAGTATTATTGTTAGAGACATGGATATCTTGGCAGGGCTGTGATGCGACAAGAATGTAGGTTTACACAGATTATAATTTTACTTCACTCCTTTTATTAATACTTGATACGATTTAAATAACACTTCACTGATATAGAGAGATGTGAGATTCTGATATAGAGAGCTGTGAGATTCTTTTTATTAATTAATTGCACTTTTTAACACGTAAACTTATTGTTCGTCTCACACGAATACGTATTAAATCTCTGGAGGACGCACAAGCAACGCATCCAGTTATGAGACTGCCTGCAGGCAACTGAATTGATTTCAACCGTCTAAACTCGTAAATTTCTGCATTTCAAGTCTCTGATTGGCTATTCCTAATCCAATAGAATACTTTATTTTAACTAAAGCTTTTTCTGGTTGTTGATTGGCTATTTTATAAACTGTCACTAAAATTATATTATTGTTACTCCAATAATCAGAAGTAGTATCATTAAACTCTCAAACTCACTATTGCCTCAAGGTTGCCTCTTTGTTACCTCATTGTTAGCAACTTTAAACTTATTATTCTCACAGCTCCTACATTATTAAATTACGTAATACGTTCACGTAGCATTATTACACATGGATACAATAATATAAGATATGCAATGACTGTTACATACATTTTACAAATTATTACATACACATATTGCTTCAAGGCGGGCTGTTATTGAATTTACATATTATATAATTGGACTAAAATTATTTAAGTGTTAAAAATACTGCCTCAAATGATATTTTTCATGACGAACACCGGTGATCTTTTGAACGTAATAAATTAAAGGTATCGTCGATTAAAGCAATGTTAATACAGAATAACATGAAAAAGTATAACAAAAATTCTGATGCGATACATTCACATGAGTTTCTCCACCCTCTATTGTTTATTAGTGACTATTCAAATTACTCTTACGAAGCTTATTTTTCTATCTATTTCATTTTAATCCAAATAAATCTTTGCAGAAATAACTACATTACACATTTCGTTATAGATAGTAAGGGAACAGCGGTAGTCAAATGTTTAAGAACTGGACGCTGTATGTTGGCCTTAAAATTCCAATCTGTTTTCATGCATCGCGAGAAACAGTTGAAAATGATTGGACTTAAAAAAATGACAAAGTATTTAACATCTCTAACCATTAATAACGGATGTCACGGAAGTAGCTGATGCTACAAAAATGTATTTGAAATAAATTGTGTTTTAAAGAAATCTATTTTTTGTGTAGTGCATTTTCATCTATCGCTTAATATTTATCAGTTATACAAGATTATACATAATTTCTTCCAAATGAAGTAGACTTCACAGGCTGTTCCCAGAAAATTCAAGGTGTAAATTTTATTTGTAATATAAATATCTTTAATATATGATACTTTACTCAAAATCGTTTAGAACCATTTTATAGAAAATCAAAATTTTCGAAATATCTTCCAGGTAATTTGCAGGATGGGAGGATTTTCTTGAAAATGTTTATGTCGTATCTTTGGAAGATATTGAACCTAAATAAGAGGCTTCGTATTTATCCGACTTTTCGTTTTTGAGTTATACTGTTTACAGACACACAAACACACGGACCTTCTTGTAAAAAGGTTTTTTTTGGGGGGAGGGAGATTCAGGGGACGTGAAAACATGTATTTCCGGGAAATTTCTGCATCGAACTTTTGGGTGGAATACGTACTTCCCCTACTTACTGTACGTAGTACAGAAAGTAATAACATCCTACTAGTATGTGTAAGAACTCTTAAACTCTTTTCTTTTTGATTGTTTGTTTTTTCCATTTATATGTCGCCTTTAACATCTTAAAGTCATATTATCGGCTTTGCTTTTGGCACAATTGCCCATTGGTAATGAACTATTGTATCATTAACTATTGTATTAATATTTTTGTTTTCTTTATAAACATTAAATTCACACTCTCTCTCTCTCTCTCTCTCTTTTCTCTCACTCATTCTTCCAGACTCTAGGGAGGCTAAAGAAACATTACCACCCTCCAGTCGAGAATGAACCTGGGACCTTTGTATTTAAAAGCTAGCATGTTAACCAGCAGATCACAGAAGCAGTCTTAAACTCTTTTAGTTATATTTGTACGTGCTTGTTTATTCCTCCCAACGCTGTCCAACACCATTCCCAAAAAGTTCGTTCCGATTTCACTTGTCGTCTACTGACAACCCTAGTAGAAATGTTTTAAATATAAAAAATCTTATGTGTTACACTCAAATGACTTTCTCTACTCTTGTATAAACTATTTTTACAAACGCTTATTCTCCATATGCTTCATGTTAATCGAGATGTTAATCTTATTGCTAATTTTCTTGTAGATGCAAGGGGAATTGGTAGACTTTAAGCGATAGTCAAATCTTTTAAGAGTTGGTTACTATGTAGCGCATTCCATTCTCTTTGTATATCCAGGACTTAAAAAAATGAATAACGAATTCCCATTTGAGAAAAGTATTGGAAACTTTAAGGGAATAGCAAGCAATATCTCGAAAATGGTTCACTCAACAAATATATATATATATATATATATATGTATATGAATAAATTGTGTATTTTAACGCGATCTACATTTTTTGTGTAGTAAAATTTTGTCTATCTCTTATAGTTTACCAGTTATGCAAAAGTCATTCACAATGAACAATACTTTTGTAGACATTCCCAGAAAATTCGAGATATGCATTTCATTTGCCATGAAAATATCTTAAACATATGATATTTTAATCAAAATCGTTTGGGCCATTTTTGAGAAAATTAAAATTTTCGAAAAATGTTCCATGTAAAGGGTAATCTGGGGTGTCGCATCTCTGGAAGATACTGAACCTAAATACCAAGTTTGGTGTTTATCCGACTTTCCGTTTCTGAGTTATGCTGTTCAGAGAGAGAGACACACACAGACATGTTTCCAAAAATGCTTTTTTTGGATTCAGGGGGTCTCAAAACATATATTTCCGGTGAAATCTCGGTATCGAATTTTTGGTTGGAATACAATACTTTCCCTACTTACTATACGTAGTAGAGAAAGTAAAAAGCTCTAACAGAGCACTTAAGAGCTATACAGGGTGGTCCGTTTAAGTTTATACTGTACAATATCTCCAAAACTAAGCGTTGTAGAAAGAAATGTCTTGAATAAAATTTGCTGGATATTGTGGGAGAAAGTAAATGCAATTAGTCGTGTTTTGTTTGGAGGACGCTATGATGGCCATTTTACGGCCAATTTATTTATTTTTAATGGGAATATACATTTTTATGTTGTTTTCTCACTCCTCATAAAAATCTAAACAACATTTGTATAAAGCACTTTGCAATTGTTGCACCAACGTAAATAGCAACGAGAATTCTGAACGGCTGTGTACGAAGAGCGCAATGGATGGTCGTTTGAGAGTCAAGTTACGTTCTGTAATTGGAAACCATCATTTTTTATTTTGTTTCCTTATTCCTCATCACAAAATAAACAGCTTTTATAAACAATTTTCTAACGGGAAAACACATGCAAAATGCAGGTTCCCATTTAAAATAATTAAATTGACCCTAAAATGACCACCACAACGTCCTCCAATAATGGCATTTACTTTCCCCCCATGATATCAAGCAAATTTTATGAAAGACATTTCGTTCTACAACGCTTAGTTTTGGAGATATTGTACAGTTTCAATTTAAATGGCCCACCCTGTATAGACACAGTGTTACCATAAATATTGTTACAAAAATTTTATGGACTTTACACAAGTTGCTGAGATATATTTTATTACCCAAATAATCTATGTTACAGGGGTATATTATCGTATGTAATTCCACGAGAGGTTACGAATTTATCTGATGAAATTATCCCATGAATCACATGCAACAGATTATAGACATAATACTTTCTTACTTGTGTGATTTAAAATCAAATCACTATTGTGTCGGCTTTCAGATCGCGGCATACAACAAGGTGGTTCAAATATGAAGGGGACTGATTTTTTTAGAAAATACTGTAATGAATACTGTCCAGTTTTACATGTTATCCTTCAAAGTAGTCCCCCTTGGCTTCTACACATTTTTTCCAACGTTTTTTGCAACTGTTATATTACCTATTCTCAAAAGCTTTTTGGTTGAGTGCGCACCCATTCCTGAACAAATGCAATCACTGCGTTGTTATCCTCAAACCGCACTCCCTTCAAGTCACTTATGTCTCCCCCCCCAAAAAAAACCAGAAAATCACTTGGGGCTATATCTGGACTGTAAGGTGGGTGGGGAAGGAGGTCCCACTTTAGCTTCCTGATGGTTTCCGTGGTTTTTCTGGCAGCGCGAGTCCTCGCATTGTCTTGAAGGAAGGAAATCATATTTCTCCCTGTTTTCCTCTTGGACGTGAGCTTGTTCTTTACTTTTCCCAACCAAATGTTGGAATAATACGCCTATTATCCCGTACAAGCACGTTAGCACGGTCAGAATTGGATGAGGTGATCGATGTTTACGGTCGACGATTTTGTGGCGTGTTCTCCACTCTCTCTGAAGGTTTTACAGCATTCGAACACTCGAAAGATATGCTTCTCCAAACTGTTTTTCGATTCTCTGAAGAATTTACGATGATTGGAGCTCTTCTGCAGTAAGAAATTTAATAATAATGCGTTGTTCCACGCTAACCAACACTTTCTGTTCACTCCATCTTTCCTGTAGAGCTTAGAATGAACACGCTCACAACTGCCTGAGCGGAAGGGAAGCAACTTCCCCCTTCCAAAGTCAGTAACGTGCTGGGTGGGGTTTTACGCCCGTAAAAAATATTCCCGTTCATATTTGAACCACATTATAAATGAATGAACAACCGACTGTGTTAGAAAATACTAAACAATGCTGCTACCAAAGTGAGAAAATATTTAATCTTAAAGTTAATATAAGGTAAAAATCAGAATACAATAATGAGGCTTTTATTTTCAAGAATATTTATTAAAACACAATTGGATGACGTGGCCTAATAATCACTGCATGCTGGTACTATTACAGTTCAGCAACAAGCTAACGATTTATCCGATAAAATAACATCCTTACAAGCATATTATAAGATAAATGGCTGTCATTGGTCGATAATCCAGGCATTGCTTATTGGTTAATATCGAACATGCGGTGTATGAAGCGACTAATATCGAACTCACGAGTGGTATTTGCTAAGATTATTTACTGAATGAAATGTCTTAAATTATACTTAAAAAATGAAAATAAATATATATTTTATATAACATTATTTAGACACTTTATTGCATCCAATATCATCCTCCTATGTTCTTTAAGAAAGTTTTATTCGTTTATTTTGCCTTAAAAATCAGAAACAACCGCGAGTCAGCTGCAACAATTTCCAAATAATTGCGAACAAGTGCGGCAAAATTTCAGTGATAATCTCACTCAATATGTCATTAGCCAATGACAGAGTATGCTAGTCAGAGTATGGCCAATCAAATCCGTACTACACTGATAGTATTTCATGGTGGGGCGCTTGTTTTTAATTTGTGTGAATGGAGTGAGCGAGATCACGCAGGCTGTGACTACAATAATAGCAACTGAAGATGCCGCGATTTGGAAGTCAAAATATTGCTAATATAAAAGCAGCTGTAGATAATTTAACGTCAGAAAACGCAAAGAAGAACAATAGTATAGTCGGAAACCAATTTTCAGAATTCTGTATGGAGAGGGATTATAAAATTGACGGCTCAGTTAGCGACAAAGAGATTGCTTCCAACAAACATGGTTGGCGCTAAACTAGGTAAGTCCATAATAAGATTTTCGTGTGATTATCTAGTCGAGTAGCACACATGCTACTAGTTTTACATGACAATTTAATTTCGGTTTCAAGGTCATGCATCTTTTCATCTTATCATGAAAAGAAGCATTCGTTTACCTCGATTAAATTATCGTAAAACTGTCAGTACTAGTGATACTACTGTTGATAGTCTACCGTGATTGGTTCAAACTATCACGGACTATGAATTGGATTGGCCAGTATTGAATGCCTGTTCCATGAAGTAAATAGTCAATACATAATAATCATCACTTTTCAAAATGACCACCTTTGACACTGACAGTTCCTGTGGCCACTCATTAATTGAATTATAGCACTCCCAGATGAAAGTAATTTCCCACTGCTTTGATAGAGAGCGCTTCAGGCTGTGTCTTTTCCTGCAGGTCATGTCCTCCTGTACAGACCGTAATTTGTAGTCCAGAATTCGATGGTAATATGTGGAAAGATAGAGTACAATGGAGAATGCGATTACAAGGCAACAACTGTTAAAGTTGTGGCAGTAATTTGTATCACAACAATGTAAATGCCAGAGTGATTGTAGTGTAAATAAGCATTATTGTATGAATTGATATAAGATATTTGTTAATTATAAGCATTGTTAGGAAATAAGTTTACACGGCCTCACTGAAACTGACAATAATAGCGGGCAACAATGTAGCGAGGGGGTGAGTTGTTTATCAATTATTAGAGACAAGCAAATGACGTCAGATTGGCGCACTTTTCTTAGAAATGGCGGGAATATTTTTCTTAGAGCATATGTTTTCGTAATTTTGATTGGATATACAAATAGACGCTAATGTTGGCGCGTTTTATTAACCAATAGCAGTTCGGTTATAATCTTTAGGCATATCGGATGAGGGAGTATAAATTCCGTGTCAGAGATGGTTAACGCTCAGTCCAACAGAAGGATCCGCGGGGAATACGTCGTTCAGTCCAACAAAAGCATTCGCGGGTAATACGTCGCGTAGTTCATCAGAATCGTTCGCGGGTTACACGTCGCACAGTTCTAAAAAATCTCTCGCGTCGTAAAGTTAGTTACAAAAAAAGTTGAAGTACGCGAATTAATAATGTGCAGTAAATAAGTTATTATAGTAACAGAAAATATAACAGTTTCAGTCTGGCGTGTATCAAGAGTCAATATGTAAAATTGAATAGTGTGTGACGACAATAAAAGTGTAAAAACAAATTTTTTTATCAGTTTTAACTTTCAGTAACAAATCCTTTCCGTTTACACACCCTGTTCAAGAGATTTGCTCGATCGAGAAATAATAGCTAGCCGGAGGACAATGAACCCAACATTCAAAGTAGTAAAACAATAACAGGCGCTGAGAAATAAGATAACACGAAGTGACCGAAAAAATTGGCTCCCATATATGGTGCATATAAACATGAAGCATCTACCAACTACCAACAAATATTCCACTTCAAATTGGCTCCCGAACGTGGGGCTAACAAATATCATACTTCAAAGTGGATATGATTTTAAAAGTAATAGTAATAAGGATTTAGATCTGGACTGGCAGACGGCCCATCAGAAGTTGAGGGAACACTCAAATCAAACTTGGGGCTGCCCGAGAACTGTGCTGGTGCTGAGTCTTGCTGAAGCTCCAGTTCCTCCCTGAAAATGGGTACTGTTGAGATCTTTAATAACTCCCTCCAGAACTCTTTTGGTACACCCTGGCTGATGTTTTCACACCATTCTCAGCTTACTGGTACACCTAGATTTTTAACGGACGCAACGCAAAATAATGAATGGCAGAAAGGTGAGAGAGGAAAAGAAAGAATCTACAGCAGATAAGGGCATAACGTAAGTATAGCTGCGTATTCTGTTGTCATAAAAGTGCAGCTGTTTTATTAGATTTAATTGCATTTTTGGACTTACCTTTTAAAAACCTAATACTTAATTTAAAGTTTTGGCTTCAGTCCCAGAGTTTTGCTTGCCCCGCAATGCTGCAGAGCTTCGGCTTTATTATAATTAAACAGAAGTGTAATACTTCTCTCTCGCGTTCTGTGAACAAATGCCGCTTTAAATTAAGTTCTTCGACTGCGTACGAGACACACGGAATAGCCAAAATTAATCGACATGTCTTGCTCTACTTCCAAACAAAGGGAAGGGGTAGCTCTAAGCCCCTATTAACGCTATACTAGCTAAATAGGCGCCATTTTCAAGTCTGTAAGCAATAAAATTATGTGTGGACCTCTGACCTCTGTCTCGTTTATTCAGCAAGGAAATGTTCCGACATGGTGGTAACTGCCAAATAACTCTTAACGCCTGGCACACAGCGACATGTCTCTCTCTCCCACGGACATAGACACACAGCGAAAGAGAGAGAGAGAGGCAATGGGACGATATATTTAATCCTGTTACCATTCTTGGGCAAATCTCTAATAAATTATTACACGTTTCACTTTTATTTGAAAAATAAAGCATATTCTTCTTCAACGGATTACCCTCCTCTTTGCAGGACTTACAAGCCAATGCCTTGGATCAGTAGTCTGTCGAGGAGTAGGCAAACTCTGGATCATAGCATATCCAGGATGCGTGATCAGCCCAATGCCTGGTATGGCGGTGAAAAGTATGAAATGAAATGTTGAGGCAGTATTTTTAACACTTAAATTATTTCAGTCTAATTATATAATATGTAAATTCAATAACAGCCCACCTTGAAGCAATATGTGTATGTAATAATTTGTAAAATGTATGTAACAGTCATTGCATATGCTTATATTATTGTATCCATGTTCAATAGTGTTATATGAATGTATTACGTAATTTAATAATGTAGGACCTGCGAGTATAATAAGTGAAACGTTGCTAACAATGAAGTAACAATGACGTAACCTTGAGGCAATGAGCAACAATGTTTAATAATGCTACTAATCATTATTGGAGCAACAACATGTAACTTTTACTGACAGTTTATAAAATATCCATTCAACAACCAGAAAAAGCTTTAGTTAAATGAAGGTATTCTATTGGATAGGATTAGCCAATCAGAAACTGAAAAGGAGAAACATTTACAAATTCAGAAGTCAGTTCCTGTAGACAGAGTTACTAACTAGACACAGACACAAAAAGTATCCTCAAGAAATATAAAATGTATTCGTGTGAGACGAAAAATAAGTTTACGTGTTAAAAAATGTGCAACTAATTAATAAAGCGTATCTCACAGCTCTCTATATCAGTGAAGTGTTATTTAAATCGTGTCAAGCATTAATAAAAGGAGTGAGGTAAAATTATAATCCGTGTAAGCCTACATTCTTGTCGCATCACAACCCTGCTAAGAGAAACGTGTCTCTAAAATAAATACTGACGCAGCCGAGGCAAACATAAATATAATATTTAAAGAAACAGTCAAATTACAAAGTCAATATATTTTTTTTAAACTTGGGGCAAGGCCACCTGAAAGTAATTTGGGGCGAAGGCTATCGGAAACTATTTACTATACGTGCGGTTGCAACTACTACAAATTCGGCTCCCCAAGAGTTGAAGTATAATACAACTCCTTTTATAATACATCATCTTCAAACTGGCTTTCCATACGTAGCAGGAACAAACAACTTCTCAATGTAGTGATGAAAGGGATGATAGGATAGTTTGCGGATCAATTTATCCAACCCAGTATTCGCGTAGTGACCGAGGAAAGCCGCGGAAAATTCTTTCGACCAGATTGGTCGGCCCCGTTACCGCCTGAGCCACTCCGCTCGTTAAAATATATTTCACTATGATAAATACTGCTGTGATACATTTCGTTTTCTTTCGGAGTGAACTGGAGTGTGAGTGAAATGAAGTGATGAAAGACAGTTAAAAGAAAGTGGCGAAGCTATAACGAATAAACAGTAAATATTATTTTACTAGATTGGGAACTAAATTGATAAAGTTTTAACTATTTTGACAAATAATATAATGGGTACAAAAAGTTAAGTGAATGTAACACATCAAATTTTAATTACTCTCTCTGCTACTTACCAATAGTTAGAGGAAGTGATATACAGATATGCACACTTTGAGGTCCTTTGAATACAAAACAAAAGCATTTTTAGAAAGAAAAAAACGCGAGAAAGTGAGACGGAGAGAGAACAGCATAACTCAAAAATATGATGTGTTATATTTAAATGACTTTCCCTGCCATTTATTGCTTATAGATGGGCATGCGCATTTTTCTTACAAAAGTTTATTTTCCTATCTACTTAATTTTAATGGAGATAAACCTTTCTGGGAATAGCTACATGACACATTTCGTTATAGATACAAAGAGAACAGCGATAGTCAAATGTTTAAGAACTGGACGCTATACGCTGGCCTTAAAATGCCATACTCTTTCCACGATATCGCGAGAAACAATTGAAAATCGACAGGACTTTAAAACAAACAGTTAAGTACTGAACAATTAAAAAATTAGTAACATATCTCAGAAATTCCTTATAAAAATTTATTCGAAATAAATTGTGTGTTTGAAAGAGATCTACATTTTTTGTGCGGTACGGTTTCATGTGTTGCTTAACGTTATTATATAAATTTATATAAAGATCATATAAATTTCCTTCCGAATGAAGAGGAGTTCACAGGCTATTCCCGGAAAAATTAAAGTTATACATTTTATTTGCCATGTAAATACATATAATATATGGTATTTTAATCAAAATCGTTACAGCCGTTTTTCAGAAAATAAAAACAATTAAAATGTTCCATGCAAAGGGCATTTTGGGGTGGGAGATTGTCTTGAAAATCTTTGTGTTACATCTTTGGAAGGTATTGAACGCGCGCGGACATTTTTCTAAAAATAATTTTGTTTGGATTCATAGGGCCTCAAAACATGTATTTCCGGTAAACTCTCGGTATAGAATTTTTCGGTGGAATGCCCTATCTTCTTTACTATGTATATACGTGGTAGAGAAAGTAAAAACACCGATCATCTCATAATAAACGTTATTTATTACGCGAAATGCGTTATAAGTCTTGCTTTACAGCTGACATAAATCGCTCGTAACTCGCTCGCAACTGTCTCCTAACAGATAAAATTTATTTTGTACTGTATTTTTATAGTCTCCTGTTGCTACGGAGACACATTAATACAATGTTCTAGAATTTTCCAGAATGCAGATGGCGAATATTCTCGAAGGGTAGAGTAGGGTCGTCCTCCGTGGACTAGTGCTACCTTGCTAGCCTCTAGTTCCCAAGGTCGCGGGTTCAAACCCCGCTGAGGGCAATGGACCTTTACGAGCGTAAAAATCCTTAGCATGGCTTCCTTCGGAAGGGAAGTAAAGCCGGTGGTCCCGTGTCAGATTTACGGCACTTAAAAGAACCTCAATTCTGATAGAAGCCTCTGAGCAAAATTACCGGTCTTTCACGCCCAATATAGAATGGGACGTTAAGGACCATAGTAGTTAAAGAGCGTCCATAAATAAAACTCAGTTTAATTTCGAAGGGTAGGTCGAAGTCTCTTCCAATGCTTGGTTGATTGTCAAATTCGGGTTTCGAACCTCCCGCACTCAAAGTCTTCATTGATGTCTTGACCAACTTATCACACGGGTTTGGCCAAGGTATAAAGAGATAGGCGTATACTATTTAAAATTGTAAATGCATAAAGAATATTATACTTAAAACTGAAATACATTAGAGGATAAAGATTTATGTTTAAGTAAAAACACTTATGTCAAAAGTTTAAGATAATATTAAATGCATTTAAACACTAAATTTGATAATTAATTAAGGTGAACAATAAGTAACAATATGGACTGGAGAAATGAATTAACATTCATTAAAACAAAGTAGATTCTAAATTGCATAAATGCATAATACTATAGAAAGCACAATTTGGACAGGATAGGTTTAGAATGGATATGCACTGGATGACAGTTCAAAGTCGTTTTGGAAGAGAGGCTGCCTTGAAAGACTGCATCGGGCATTTGGGGATCTTTACTCTTTGCAATCCACGATTTATCGATGGTTTGCAAAGTTTAGAAGAGGAGGGGATTCCCTGGAAGACCGCGCAGGGCAGTCGGCTACAGCAACAACGGATGGAAATTGCAGTGGTATTAATGTTTGTAGTCGAAAATGCTATTGTTTATCTGCCGCACGTATGAAAGACAATTTGTCGCGGTCACTTCGTGTTATCTTTTACTGAGCGCCTGTTATTGTATTTAATTTTGGGTTCACTGTCCTCCGGCTAGCTATTATTTTTCGGTTAAGCACTTCTCTTATACATGGTGTGTAAACGGAAAGGAATTTTTATCCAAAGATAACACTGATAAAAGAATTTGTTTTACACTTTTATTGTCGTAACATATTATTCACTTTCACCTATTAATCTTGGCACTCGCCAAACTGAAACTGTTATAATAACTTATTTACTGCACATTATTAATTCGCGTACTTCAACTTTTTGTGTAATTAACTTTACGACACCAGAGATTTTTCACAAATTTGCTACGCGTAATCTTGATGAACTTCGTGCGACGCATACTCCATGAATGCCTCCGTTGAACTCATCGATGTCTTATACGCGAATGCTTCTGTTGGACTCCGTGAAACTTGACTCTGACACAAATTTATACTCCTTCGCCCGATATGCCTAAAGATTTATAACCGAGCTGCTATTGGTTAATAAAACGCGCCAACATTAGCGTCTATATTTATATGCAATGAAAATTACGAAAACATATGCTCTAGGGAAAATGTTTCCGCAAATTCTAAGAAAAACACGCCACTCTGACGTCATTTGCTCGTCTCTAATAATGATAAACAGCTCACCCCTTCGCTACATTATTGCACGCTATTATTGTCAGTTTCAGTAAGGCCGTATAAACCCACTTCTCAACAATGCTTAAAATCAACAAACATCTCAAATCAATGTCACACAACAATGCATATTCACACTACAATCACTCTGACATTTACATTTTTGTGATACAAATTACTGCGTCAAAATGTGACGAAAGCAGAGCGGGAGGTAATCATTGCATATATTATCAGATTCGAGAAACTCTGAATATTGGATCGGCAGCAGTGAATATCATCCTAAAGAAAAACTTCCGGTCAGGAAGCTCTGCAGTCGTTGAAACCCTCACCACCTGACAAATGAGCAGAAACCGTGTGCAATGCCGCTAGGAAATGATCAAATCTTTTTTTAAGGGGGAAGATCTAAGCACATATTTAATATAGCAACAAGTGACGAAAGCTGGATATACCAGTACGATCCAGAAACTAAGCGAAAGTCATCGGTCTGGGTCTTCCCAGATCTCCCAACAAAAGTGAAGCAAGCAAGAAGCGTTGGCAACAAGACGAGGTGTTCGTTCTTCTCAGCCAGTGGCCATATTGTGACAGTTCCGCTTGAGGACAAAAGATACACCACAAAATTCTGCAACAAATCTTTAATGAAATGGTCTGCGTGAAATTCTGTTACACCACAACACACCTCTGCCCATACTGCAATAGAAACAAACCAAATTCTGCAGGAGTTATGTAGGAGTCGAATGTTTGTCCCATCCTTCCCACAGTCCAGATTCCCCAAAAATCAAAGAAAAAATTCGAGGCCAACGATTTGAATCGTCTGAAGCTGCAGTAACTGCTCACGAAGAATGTATTTGCACTCCAAAGAGGAATGGCGTTCGGCATGTCTAAAGTGGTTTGAAAGGATGAGACGTATAATGGAATGCAATGGAGACTACTTTGAAAAGATGCGATGATGAAATCTAAATTTTTAAAATTCTATTGTGTTCATTCTCAAAACTTTGAGAGTGACCCTCGTAGTTCATAAAAGGGAAGAATTTTAGTACCCACAATCGCAAAACACAAGGAGTGTAATTGGGCAAGATGTCGTTTGAGGCAGTGTTTTTAACACTTAATGATTTCAGTCTAATTATATAATATATAAATTCAATAACAGCCTGCCTTAAAGCAATATGTATATGTTTACAATGTATAAAAAAATGTACGGAACAGTCATTGTATGTGTTTGTATTACTTTATCCATGTGTAATAATGTTATGTGAATGTATTACGTAATTTAATAATGTAGGAGTTGTGAGAAATATGTCAAAAGTTTCTAACAATGAGGTAACCTTGAAGCGCTAATGATTTTGAGCGTTTAATAATGTTACTTGTGATTCTTGGAAGCAATAATGTAAATTTAGAGACAGTTTATAAAATAGCCAATCAACAACCAGAAAAAGCTTTAGTTAAACGAAGGTATTCTATTGGATTAGGAATAGCCAATCAGAGACTTGAAATATAGAAATTAACAAGTTTAGGTGGTTGAAATCAATTCAGTTGGCTGCAGACAGCGTTACTAACCAGACGCAAAAAGTGTCCTCATGAGATTTAATACGTTTTCGTGTAAGACGAAAATAGTTTTATGTGTTAAAAAGTGCAAGTAATTAAAAAATCTCACAGCTCTCTATCTCAGTGAAGTGTTATTAAAATCGTGTCAAGAATTAATAAAAAGGAGTGAAGTAAAGTTATAATCTGTATAAGCCTACATTCTTCAGTCGCACCACGCCCTGCTAAGATATCCATGTCTCTAACAAAAATACTGACGCAGCCGAGGCAAACATAAATATATAATATTTAAAGAAACAGTTTAATTACAAAATATTTTTTTTTAAACTTGGGGTAAAGGCCACCTGAAAGTACACTTGGGGCGAAGGCTACCGGAAACCGGGTACCATAAGTGCGATTGCAACTACTTCGGCTCCCAACAGTTGAAATATAATACAACTCCTTCAATACGACCTACTTCAAATTGACGCCCAAAGACGTAACAAATAAAAACTATTTCACGTTTTCCAAATGGCATTTATTTTCCTATAAGGAAAAAAAATGTGTTACACTCACATGGCTTTCTCTACTCTTGTACAAATTATATTTACAAACGCATATTCTCCATCTACTTCGTGGTAATCCAGATAAACATTTGCTAATTTTCTTATAGGTGCAAGGGGAATATGGTAGGCTTTTTATGGTAGTCAAATCTTTTAAGAGCTGGTTGCTATGTGGAGCATTCCATTCCAGGACAATTAAAAAAACGAATAACCAGTTCCCAATTAAGAAAAGTATAAGTACTGAAAAATTCAAACAAATAACAAGGTATATGTCGGAAATGGTTCACTCGACAAAGAAAAATGTATATAACATAAATTGTGTATTTTAACAAGATCTACATTTTTTGTGTAGTAAAATTTTGTCTACCTCTTACGGTGTAGCAGTTATCGAAAGTCATTTAGAATGAAGAGGACTTTTTGGGACATTCCCAAAAAATTCAAGATATACATTTCATTTACCATGAAAATATCTTAAACATGATATTTTAATGAAAATCGTTAGAGCCATTTTTGAGAAAATCAAAATTTTCGAAAAATGTTCTATGTAAATGGTAGCCTGAGGTGGGGGTATTTTCTTGAAAATGTTTGTGTCGCATCTTTGAAAGATACTGAACCTAAATATCAAGTTTGGTATTTATCCACCTTTTTCTAAAAATGCTTTTCTTGGATTCAGGGCAGCCAAAACATATTTCTGGTGAAATCTCGGTATCGAATTTTTGGGTGGAATGCAAGAGTTCCCCTACTTACTTGCATAGTAGAGAAAATAAAAATAAGTTAAGTTTCCAAAATACAGACGATGATCCTGTTGTTAGCTGCCTCCTCTTCCTTATCAACTCAACTCAAAACCAAATTAGATATTTTCTAATTTCGTCTCTTATCTTGTGCGCGGTTCATTAGAGATAGCCAAAACACTGTGATTTGACTTTTTCTTCTGAACATTGACTAGCACGTGCAGTCTTCTTCTCGGGCTAAAATACTTACCGTGAAGATAAATACCAGCAGTGGTGAGGAAATTTAAGAGTTTGGTTTTGGAGCTCGACATTACATTCCATAGTTTTACTTTCTCTACTACGTATAGCAAGTAGGGGAAGTATTGTATTCCACCCAAAAATTTGATATCGAGATTTCACCTGAAATACATATTTTGAGGCCTCCTGAATAAAAAAACTGATGTGTTACACTTACAGGACTTTCTCTACTCTTGTACAAACTATTCTTATAAACGCTTATTCTCCATATGCTTCATGTTAATCGAGATATTGAGTTGTTAATCTTATTGCTAATTTTCTTGTAGATGCAAGGGGAATATGGTAGGCTTTAAGCGACAGTCAAATATTTTAAGAGCTGGTTGCTATGTTGAGTATTCCATTCTCTTTGCATTACCAGGGGAAAAAAATTCCATTTGAGAAAAAGTATAAGTACTTGAAAATTTAAGCGTATAACAAGCAATATCGCGAAAATGGTTCACTCAACAACAAAAAATGTATGACATAAATTGTGTATTTTAACGCGATCTGCATTTTTTGTGTAGTAAAATTTTGTCTATCTCTTATGGTTTACCAGTTATGCAAAAGTCGTTCACAATGAAGAATACTTTTGGAGACATTCCCAGAAAATTCAAGATACCTATACATTTTGTTTGTCCTGAACGTATCTTAAATATATGATGCTTTAATCAAAATCGTTAGAGCCATTTTTGAGAAAATAAAAATTTTCAAAAAATGTTCCATGTAAAGGGTAATCTGGGGTGGGGGGACTTTCTTGAAAACGTGCGTGTTGCATCTCTGGAAGATACTGAACCTAAATATCAAGTTTGGTGTTTATCCGACTGTTTGTTTCTGAGTTATGCTGTTCACAGACAGACAGACAGACAGACAGACAGACACACACACACACACACACACACACACACACACGGACATGTTTCCAATAATGCTTTTTTGCATTCAGGGGCCTCAAAACATATATTTCCGGTAAAATATCGGTATCGAATTTTTGGGTGGAATACAATACTTCCCCTACTTACTATACATAGTAGAGAAAGTAAAAACGACAATGTAACGCCCCTAATTAAATCATGAGGTAACTTTATTGCACAGTGTCAATAACGAAACATATTCCGTTTGTACTTTCTCTACTATACATAGTAAGTAGGGGAAGTAATACATTCCGCCCAAACATTCGATATCGAGATTTCACCGGAAATACATGTTTTGAGGTCCTTCGAATAAAAAAAGCATTTTTATAAAAAAGTCCGTGTGTATGTGTGTGTGTGTGTGTGTGTGTGTTTGTGTGTGAACAGCATAACTCAAAAAGGAAAAGTTGGATAAATACCAAACTTGGTATTTAGATTACTATCTTTCAAAGATGCGACACTAAGATTTTCAAAAAAGTCCCCCATACCAAACTAACCTTTACGTGGAACATTTTCGAAAAGTTTGATTTTCTCAAAAAAAAAATAGTTATAACGATTTTTATTAAAATACCTATGTTTAATATACTTCCATGGAAAATGAAATGCATATCTTAAATTTTCTGGGAATGCCCCCAAAAGTCCTCTTCATTCTGAATGACTTTCGTATAGCTGGTAAACCGTAAGAGATAGACAAAATCTGACTACACAAAAAATGTAGATCTTAAAACACATAATTTATGTCATATATATTTTTGTCGAGTGAACCATTTCCGAGATATTTCTGCTATTTGTTTCAATTTTCCAATACTTATGATTTTTCTCAAATGAGAATTAGTTTTTTTTAATGTCCTGGACATGCAAAAGAGTGCAATACTCCACAAAGCAACCAGCTCTTAAAAGATTTAGCTATCGCTTAAAGCCTATCATATTCCCCTTGCACCTACAAGAAAATTAGCAATAAGATAGTTTCTGCAAATATTCATCTCGATGAAGTAGATGAAGAATAAGCTTTTGTAAAAAATGGTCGTACAAGAGTAGAGAAAGTCATGCGAGTGTAACACATCAATGTTTTTCCCTTTTAATATTCCCTAATTCTGCTTTACCTGCTATCGAAGTAGCAGAGTACACTGCAAGGTCACAGCGCTTCCACTAACCTTCTGTCCGTTTCTAACTTGATTTACTTACTAAAACCCTCTACCTGCTCACGAGTATGCAACGCCGGAGTTTTAGAACGGACCCCCCCCTGCCGAGTGTAATAGTATGCGGAGCACGCATACACGCTATCCGCGGCCGTGTAATATAAGGCGCGTACTTTATTTGACTTCATTCGATGTTGGCACATTTACTCGAAACGAATTGGGACTGCTGTTTACACTACGTTTTCCATTCCAGTGCTACAATTATCAAACCCAAACTTGGCCAGGAAGAGGTTTACCGATCCCTGGCCTGGAGCAGGGCTCTCATCAACTTACTGACACCGACCGGTTGAAAATTGGTTGCTTGCTGTCTCCCCTCCCCTCCTTGCCCTCCAAATTACGGTAATTGTTTCTGCGGCGGAAGGTTTACCGTCAAGAGGAAACTGGAGTGGTTATTATCAAAATTATTATGAAGCCTACACCAGTCCCAGAGAACAAAGGATCCTTCCACACGGGACACGACATTCCCTCGAACATAATACTGCCCTATATAAATGTTTGTGACTGAAACGCGGCGTCTTTCGGTGCCAATGTGCGTGTTTTCTGAGATAATAGAGGTGTAGCAACAGCGCGCTTTTGTGTCAGAAAAAATACTACCAGGAATTCGTCCTGGTCTAATATCATGTGTCATTTTTATAAGAAAAAAATAGGATTATGCTCTCAAAAACCTCTTATTTAAAAATACTTTTCAGGTTTATGACTAAACCAAAAGGAAAGCGCTGTTTAGACTGCATTTAGGGCTATCGCTAAAGTTTTTATATTTTCTGTTTTAATTTGCGTTAAAGTTCTGGATTCTTTTGGCTGCTCTTCAGCGTTCAACTGTAGTTATTAAAATATAGGACGCGCAGTAAAGTTGGATTTATGATACAAAATTGGAGGTATGACTTTGAAAATGAGAAGAAATCTATTAGGAAAGTCAAAATCGAAGAAAAAGTGTCGAAAAGTGATTTCATGGTAGGTCTGTCACTGGAGTATTTTAGCTTCATCAGCAAGTCATAATTAATTATTTTATTTCTCTTGAAGGAACAGATAATCATTTTGGTGGTAATTGCATATTGTTATAGTCATCTCTGTACGTTGAACCCAGTTTATTACGTCAATTCAAGAGCAATGCAAGAAATAAAAACTCATTTTCATGAAGTCTTTTTAAAGGCAAGGTAAAGGTAGAGGTACAGGCGAACGGAGGGGCCCCTGCAACGGGCAGATTACCACAGTAGGCCACAACGGCCCTTTCTGCTTCTACCATGTCTCCCGGGAGGCAGAAATGAGGAGACAGATCCGAAAAGCTACTAGATCCGATCGACGGACGCAAGTGTGGGTTCCTAACGTTTCCAGATTGAACGCATCAGATGCCGCCCGGGCCCACCTACAAGCCACGGAACCCTCGATGATCCCTCCGGAGTGGAGCCCTAAAACAGATGGCAAGGAAGATGATGAGTACAGGAAATGAGGGACAGGAGTGGTGGTAGAAGATGAACCACTCCAACAATCGCCTTCCGACCCAGGAAACCACGAAAAACCCATGGATCAGAATGAGCGGTCGCCGGGGATCGAATCCAGGACCTCCCGAATGCAAGTTGGATACGTTACTGCGGCATAACTTCGCTCGGTAATTCTTTTTAATACCCAATCAGTTAAAAAAAAACAAAGAAAAATATAAAAAAACATACATGGTGTGGTAGAATAGGCATAAGTATCAAAGCTGGCATCCTTATAAAATTTAAAAATTGCAATCTATGTTAGCAACCATGTGTAATCATAAATAACTTTCAGCAATAAGTGTAAGAAAAGTAACTAGGGTTGTAAAATCTAATTTTTATCATGATTTAAATTTGCTCTTATTACATATATTTAACTATAGTGGACCTCAAAAGTAACTAACTAAACAGCAATATAAAGTCAAAATACTCATGTAAGCAAATTCGAGGTCAAAACAGTGATCGGGCTTTATCTTAGAAATCAAACATAAGTTTAAGCAGTATTTTTAACTTCTCCGCGCCTGATTCAAACTGATGTTCAGCACGTGGAATGTAAGCTATTCAGAACACGCGCTTAAAGTTAGTTTCCTGTGACATCGTTTGCGTATAGGAACATCCTAGCTGTGCTTTCTGTGACTAGCGGAATTTCTACAGTCAGTAATTCCGCCACTAGGTGCGCGTAGTGGCACGTGATTAGCTCACCGCCCATAAATACCGCCACGGGGGAGAAGCACCTCCCAAACAGATTTGGAAGAATTCCGGGCCCTATCCCTGTGGTTTGGTGACCTCATCAAAAAGGCCCTACCTGCGCTACGACACTGCAAGCTGCAACTCGCTAACCCGCAGTTAAGCCCCATTCAAAAGCACCAAGTCATGCTCGAAACGCTGGAGCATCTGTTCCCTAATTCCGCTTCGTAATGGCTGCCAGACTCGTCCGGAGGCCATTACGAGCTGCGTTCTGGAACGCAAACGGAATAAGGGGGCATTATCCCAGCGTACTTGAGTTTGTCAACTCCTACGGAATTGATATTCTAATGGTCTGTGAAACACACTTGATTGCTGGTACTAACTTTTCGCTGCCAAGTTACGTCACCCATCGGCAAGATCGGGTCGGCCGACCGGGGGGCGGTACAGCTATATTCATAAAGAATCATATCACGCATACACCCTTCCCTCTCCCTCCGCTACAGCATGTGGAAGCCTGTGCCATTCGGCTTGCCATTGGCGGGCTAGACACTTTGCTGATAGCGGTTTACGACCCCCCAGACCATCGCTTCTATGAAGCAGATTACCGTACCCTACTCAACCTACACCCAGTGGTATGCATTGCAGGAGACCTCAACGCGAAGCACGGGCTCTGGCACAGCCGCACGGCTAACCAGAAAGGCCGCGGACTCTACCGCCTCATCAGCGGAGACCCAAGCCTAATCGCGCACGGACCGAGAGGGCCTACGTTTTATCCGGCCCGCGGCAGGCCGGATATTCTCGACATCATGCTCACCAAAAACGTTCCATTCCATCTAGAGCTCTCGGCGGTAAACGAGCTGGATTCCGACCATGACCCTGTCCTGGTGGATTCCAACGTTTCAATGCCAGCTCTGGTCAGCCCAGACTGGATAAACGAGGTCGACTGGGGCGCAGCCGTCCAAGAATTGAACCGGTCTGTCGACCCGCGGCCACGTATCGACTCCATCGATGCGCTGGAAGCGGCGGCGGCAGACTTCTCCCAACAGATCCTGACTGCGGTACGTGCACACACTCACCGCATCCCGTCTGACATACCCAACCCGAGAACCATACCTAATGAACTCCGGCAGCTGCTAAAAGCCAAAGCAACTGTACGGAAGCTATGGCAGCGTTTCCGCCATCCCAGGATAGGGGCAGTATACCAGCGGTTCAAAACCCTGGCAAGGCGACTGCTCCGTGTGCACAGAAAGGAGGCCTGGGAAAGAACAATGGAGACTGTGAACCTACAGGAAAAGAAACCATGGCGGATAATCAAATCCTTGAGGAAGGATAAGACGCAGTACCAGCATCCTCTGCACGGCACTCGCGGGAGACTCGCTTTCGAGCCCCGCGAGAAAGCCACAGTGTTTGCAGACCATTTAGAACTCCAATTCGAACCGCGGGAGGACCCCCAGGACGAAGACTTTACTGAGCTCGTGGAAGCGACTGTGGACTACCTCTATGAGGAACCACAACCGCGCCATGAGGAGGTCCATCTTCCCATAGTCACCCCTAAACAGGTGGCTTCCGAAATCCGAAAACTCAATCCGAATAAATCCCCTGGACATGACGGCGTCACGGCGCCCATGCTCCAGCACCTACCCAAGAAGGCCGTCATCCATTTGACGCGGATTTTCAATGCATGCCTTCACCTCCGTCACTTTCCGACTAGTTGGAAAGAGGCGCGGGTGGTATGCATTTTAAAGCCCGGCAAGGATCCGGTCTTTCCATGCAGTTACCGCTCCATCAGCTTGCTCCCAACCGTCTCAAAAGTCTTTGAGCGGTTGCTCCTAGCCCGCCTCACACCTCTATTTGAGGAAAGGCAACTCCTACCGGACCATCAGTTTGGTTTTCGCCATGGGCACTCCACCACCCTGCAGCTGCTGCGACTGGCCGAGAAGGCCTCCCTGGGCTTCCAGGAGAACTTCAAGACCATAGCAGTGCTGCTGGACGTAGAGAAGGCCTTTGCCACGACGTGGCACCAAGGCCTTTTATACAAACTCAAGGAGTTAGACGTCCCTCCCGCCTATCTTGCCCTGATAAGCAGTTTCCTTCGGGATCGCACATTCAGGGTGAGAGTGGAGGGGAAGGTTTCCTCAGTCCGACCCATAGCCGCTGGAGTCCCGGAAGGCAGTGTACTGTCCCCGCTTCTCTTCGCGGCCTACATGTCGGACTTCCCCACGGAACCCAGGACTGTTACGTGCCAATATGCCGACGATGTCCTCATAATGGCACAGAACAAGAATGCCCGATTCTGTTTCCCTCCACTACAGCGACAGCTCCGAGCCATTGGCAGGTGGAGCGAAAAGTGGAGGATGGCCATTAGCCCGGGGAAGAGCTCTGCGCTTCTCCTGGCGAAGGTCCGTCGGTGGCGGCCCGAGCGGCCTCTGAGGTTGCGGCGGAGGAGAATCCCCTGGGTTACCTCAGCCAAATACCTCGGAGTCACGCTCGACCGCGGCCTCACTTTCGCGCCACATGTCAGGGCAAAGGTCGGCCTCGGCCACTCCGCGCTGAGGCAGCTGTACCCTGTATTCCGCTCCACAATGCCCATACGCCTCAAACTACGCCTATATCAGGCGATTATCCCGCCCCTGATTCTTTACGGCTGCGAGGTCTGGGGATCGGCGGCAGCGACCACCATCCGCAGACTGCAAGTCGTCCAGAACAGGGCGCTTCGGATGATCTATGATACTGGGCGTAGGTTCCCTTCACATATCCTGCATACCCATTCCGGTCTCCCATACATCGTGGACGTGGTGCGGGAGAGAACCCGCACCATGTACACGAAACTCGCCTACCATACCAACCAGCTGGTTAACTCTTTGGGCCGCTACGACCATAAGGCGCCGCGGCGGAGGAAGAGCTACCGGTTGCCGAAAGACGGCTTGGGCCCCCGAGGCTGAGGTCTGCCAATCCCTCACTTCACAAACTTCCCCAAGTTAAGCAGCATTGGGCCCGGTCGCTAGCTGGATGAGTGACCATTTAGCAACGACCCGCCCTGCCGCCAACTTGAGTACCCCCATCCCATTACCTGTATTCCCATCTTGCTTTGCTGCCATGCCGGCCTGCTTAACTTGACGACCACACAAGCGGTCGCCCAAGTTAAGCAGCATTGGGCTCGGTCACTGCATGGTCGCTAGTCCGCCCATGAGGAAACGCCGAGACCCAGCCAAATGGTAGTGCAGAAAGCTAAACCCCGCCCAAGACAGACACAAATCAAAAGCTTGTGTATATTCTTTTAAACCTCCTTTATCGCACAGGTAAAGCCGCGTACGCGGCTAGGTACTGTGGCGATTACATTCCGCCCAGGTAAACCTGGGCGACCTGTTCTCGATTGCTGGATTGCTGGAAGCACCTCCCTTTCGGATGATCGTCACCTGGTGTGGCGGAGGCGGGGCCACACCATATTTAAAAAAAAAAAAAAAAAAAAGCAGGACACTGCGGACGTAAAATGTCCTAACATTTTTCTCGGGGATCTTTTCTGGGGTTCTTCTACCTGCAAATAGACATACGGGACCAACGGCTTTACTTCACTTCCAAAGAAAGTAATATTCTTACGCCCGGAAAAAAAAAATCAATGTCCTCCGCAGGGTCTGAACCTACGTACTTGGAAACAAAAGGCTAGCAAGGTAACACTAGGCCATGGAGGATGACAAAGGAAAGTAAAAAAAAAAAATTAAATTAAAATCGACACACCACACGTGTAGATCGGGTCATAGTTCGATCATTAAAGGAACTGCATATAACCCGAATAATATGCCGTTTGGCAAATGCTATGTTAAAATTTGGGAAATGTCCAGCCGTATTTAAAGAAGCAGGAACGGTTTGATTAACAAAAGCGGAAGTGCTGAAGATATAACTGGCGAACAATTTCGATCTTTTCCGTAATCAAACTGAGGCAGTATTTTTAACACTTAAATGATTTCAGTCTAATTATATAATATGTATATTCAATAACAGCCCGCCTTAAAGCAATATGTATAAAAAGTGTATATTACAATCATTGTATATGTTTATATCATTGTATACATGTAATAATGTTATGTGAATGTATTACGTAATTTAATAATGTAGGAGCTGTGAGAATAATAGGTTAAAAGTTACTAACAATGAGGTAACCTTGAGTCAATAATGAATAAGAAAGTTTAACAATAGTACTTGTGATTCTTGGAGTAACAATAATGTAAGACATCCCGCTAAGACATCCATGTCTCTAACAAAAAGACTGACGCAGTCGAGGCAAACATAAATATATAATATTTAAAGAAACAGTCAACATTACAAAGTTAATATAATTTTTAACATTTTTTGGGGCAAAGGCCACCGGAAAGTACATTTTGGGCGAAGCCTACCGGAAAGCGGGTACTATACGTGCGGTTGTAACCAACTTCAAGTTCGGCTCCCCAATAGTCGAAATAAAATACAATACTACTGCTAAAATTAAGTTTCTCAAAACGCGTCATTGAAAAAACTCTTGATAGGAAATTGAGATATTATATCTTGAATTATCCCCTCATCAACGTGGTTTTATTGCAATACATAATGCTATATTAATACATCAATCATTAATGAATGCCTAAAAAATTGCAGGGATAATAAGAAGGATTTTGCATCATATTTTTGGGCATATCTAAGGTCTATGATAATGTAGGTCATGAGCATAATAAAATGTGTCTGTGCAGCACTAATATACCAAAAGGAATTTGGTTATTGATCTCATTCAAGGATACAGCATTACAATAGAATGTGGAATTAAAACAACAGCTAGAATTCATTTGCTTAAAGGTGTTCCTCAAGATTCGCCCATTTCTCCTATATGTTTAATTTAGCAGTTGATGACATACGATTTAACATACTATTAAATTGAGAAAGTTTTTTGTTTCCAACTTAATCATTAATTTGGAATGTCTCCGCTATGGCTTTTGCTGACGATGTTGAAGTGGTTGAAACCTCTGTTCAGTAGTTATTGAATATGGCTACCAAGGTTTGGCTATTAGGTTTGAATGTGAACCCATTAAAATTTAAAGTTATAAACATAAAAGGAGGCAAAATTTATGAATCGTGAAATATCACAATTGTTTACAAATGTGAAGAAACGATAAAACACCTTGGCGTGAATTTCTTTGATGAAATCCAGTTAGATAAAATAAGATGATTAAACATTTAGAAAAAGATCTAAATTCATATCTAACTTGTAATAAGGAAGTCAGAAATTAACCGGGGTGTATGGCTAGACTTAATATATTCCCTTCAAAGCACACTATTGGATAAGATACCAACCTCATTCCTCGCAGATCTGGATAAATTAATTCGAACAATTGTTAAAAGAAACAATTGGCCTACCTCATGATTCTCCTAATGATATGGTATATGCAACGAAAACACTTCGCGGCTTGGGAGATAAGAGCCCGTTGGGAAGCGCTCATTCAGCATTTCAATACAGCAAGAAAACGTTCGCTAATACAGGACGAGCATCTGCTCTTGTGTAGGGATCTAGATAAAGAGAAGAAAGATGCGGTTTCAAACCCAAATATTCCCTGCAATAAGGACATTGCTGAAATCAGGACGCTGGCTCCATAAAGAGATGTACTTATGGTCATATGAGGCATAGTGCAAACTACCTCATTAAGGGAAAGAGGGTGGAAGTCTACAAAGATAATCCTAAGAGTAATTCCTGAATGAGTAACAGGAAAACGTTATCTTGTTCGGAATGGACAAATGCAATTAAGATGTCTTGCAACACTCAGTGCTGGTAAAACCAAGTTACAATACTTTGTCGATATAATGGATGTACTGAAGTTGAAACTGTTGATGAGCAATTCGGGGATGGCGATTGCATCTTTCAACACGATCGAGCACCTGTTCATACTGCACGGGCTGTGGCGGAGTGGTTACACGACAATAGCATCCCTGTAATGGACTAGCCTGCACAGAGTCCTGACTTGAATCCTATAGAACACCTTTGGGATGTTTTGGAATGCCGACTTCGTGACAGGCCACACCGATCTATATCAATACCTCTCCTCAGTTCCGCACTCCGTGAAGAATGGGCTGCCATTCCCCAAGAAACCTTCCAGCACCTGATTGAAAGTATGCCTGCAGAGTGAACGCTGTCATCAAGGCTAAGTGTGGGCTAACACCATATTGACTTCTAGCATTACCGATGGAGGGCGCCACGAACTTGTACGTCATTTTCAGCCAGGTGTAGGATTACTTTTGATCACGTAGTGCAGAGCTGGCGAAAACGTGACTCGCGAGTCATTTTGACTCGCAGGCGCACGTTTCTCTCTGAACCTTCCGTTTGATTTTCACATGCTGCTGAGTGTTGCAGTGCGTGTTGCATATTTGGTGACTCGCGGAAGGAGGTCATTTTCGCCACGCTTGACGTAGTGTATATTCGAGGATAAAAGCCCATCGACAGAGAAGCAGGAAGAGGGTTGGTGCTGGATACTACAAACACTCAGCAGGCAATAATGGTGAGCAACGAAGAGACAATTTACCGACCATGCATTCCTCTCCTCATTGAGAGATACGATATACCTTCAAGTGAACGGGAGGTGAAATGTCTTTTCGGGACTAATGGATACTGTTATAAATTTACCTAAAACTGCTTTGTGTGCCCATCAAACAACTTGAGAACATGTACATCCACATTTTAAAGGATCCTGTAACAATATTACATAATCATTTATATTCGAAATTTTAAATGTTAAACAATTGCATTTTGCCACGCTTATATTATTATTACTGCCTAATTAGGATGTAAAATGTTTTCTAATTAATTTTTAAATGAATTGTTTAGTTGAACTTCATTGGTTCTGTAATTTATTCTGGTTTAATTATTCCGTTGTATTCATTTTATATATTCATCTTTATGGTCACCTATATAGTCAGCGAGATGTTTAAAAAAAAGTAATGCTTGTTTTCCTGTTAAAAAAATAATTGATTGCTGTTTAGAGCAATATATGCACAAGGCTTCTATTTATGGTTAATTCTCAGCTATTAAAATAACTTCTAAAATTAAATTAAATGAGTGCGAAATCTCCTCCCGAAAATAATGTCATGGCTGCCGTCTATCGGTGTAACGGACTACTAAATAAACGTCACATATATAACAATGCCGAAAACCTGCTAATATTTTTACTCATGTATTTAGAATTAAAGGTTTGTGGTTCCACGGAGATTTGAACTTACAACCTCAGGAACAGGAAACTAAATCTCTACCACTGAACTAAGAGTGCTGCAGTAAGCGTGGCAGTGTAACGAGCTTTGCCATACTCCCCTTGAGAACCATACATCAATAAAGTGTGTTTTGGTTACAAAGTGTGTTTGGTAACAGACATCTATCTGTTTGAAATTTGGTATATGAATTATTTTCTCAAAATACACTTATGATTATAGTTGTGTTCCCCGTTATTACTACTACAAGAGTATACGCAATCTTGTGAACAAAGCCTGGCTGTTCCGAGCGCTTACGGAAGTACCCGATTCAAGCTCCCTCTCTTAGACTTGGGCCCGTTTTAAATTGACCGAGTGTACATTACCGACATTTGAACATACGAACAATTTACAGTATCCATAAACATTATACCTAGGAAGTTATTTATTATACTTACGTCAAAACTACAATACACATTAAATAATACTGAAGTACATTAAAAATATTTGAGTACACTGGAAATTACAGTATACTTAAGTATTTAAATACCTGTACATTGAAAACAATAACAATTTGTGTGTGTCTGAAATGATCAATTTTAATTAAATCTATTGAAAATTATATGCTATCATGCATGGAGATTTCTTCTAAGCACAATAATATATGAATTAGACTGTTCACGTCTGAGAGCTAAGTTGATGATGTCTGGAATTTGGAACTTATTCCTAGGGTAACTGTATTTTTGGCACTGCAAGAGGGGTTTTATAGAAATCACAAGATAATGGTTCCTGCATTCGGGAGGTTCCGGGTTGAAATCCCGTGGGCCGACCAATCTGACGGGATTTTCGTGATTTCCCCTAGTAGCCAGGTAAATACCGGATTGGATATTTAATAGTAGCACCCAAAATTCCAACTTAAGTCTAAAACAATAATAAAAATGAAAATAGGGAGTAACAGTGAATACTCTTCAATCTATCCATAGATAGTTAAAACAGGTAGACTGGACGGCATCCTAATCCCATATGCCCATCACGTATAGTAGCAGAGGTACAGTTGCTTAGCACTAGGGCATCTATGGACATGTGTAGAAGCTGCCATCTGCCCGCCACGTATGGAAGCTGAGCTACAGTTGTCCAGTACTAAGGCCTCTGTGGACAAGTGTAGAGGCTGCCATTGGTCCGTTACATACGGAAGCATAGGTGCAGTTGCTTAGCACTAAGACCTCTGTGGACACGTGTAGAAGCTACCATCTGCCCGTCAAGTATGGAAGCTGAGCTATAGTTGCCCAGCACTAAGGCTTCTGCGGGCACATGTAGAAGCTACCATCTGCCCGTCAAGTATGGAAGTTGAGCTATAGTTGCCCAGCACTAAGGCTTCTGCGGGCACATGTAGAAGCTACCATCTGCCGTCAGTTGCGTACTAAGGCTTCTGCGGGCACATGTAGCAGCTACCATCTGCCCGTCACATACAGAAGCCAAGGTACAGTTGCCTGGTACTAAGGCCTTTGTGGACACGTGACGAAGCAAGATGGTATGGTACAGGGATGAGACCTAGAAGGCTAATTGTCCACTACGAACCGACCCACGAGGTATCTCCGAACAGATTCGTCGCGATATGAGCACGTAGTTAAGGCGACGTAAAATAAATCGAGAGAGAATAAAGAATCGGGTTCTTCTTGTGCCACCACGACTCCACCTCCCCTCTTGTTTACTCGCATCTTGCCTACTATCAAAGGAAGATGATAGTAGGAGTCCTTAAAAACATTTAAAGTTTTCGTGGTTTTACAAAATCTATTGAATCCTGCTGCCTCTTGATGTACAAAAGTGAGAACGTTCATGTATTGTCTTGTATTATATATTTGCAGTTTGGAACTATGAGCCTGTATTACTTTATATATTAAGTATTAGGACCAGTACCCAGCTAAATGTCCTATAATTTATACCCTAATCAGCTACAACTTCTTGGCGGGCCCAATTTGGTAATATTACATGTGGGGAAACAAGTGTTATTTGCTCTCGGCGTGTCACACATAAAACTTTCGGTTAAAAAGCAAAGCTAACCATCTAACAAGCTACCTTTACTATTAATTGTCTTGCAGGTGCAAGGGGAATATGGTAGGCTTTAAGGTGATAGTAAAATCTTTTAAGAGCCGATTGCTGTGTGGAACGTTCCATTCTCTTTGGCTGTCCAGGATTAAACAAAAACAAACAAAAAAAGGATAACAAATTCCCATGTGAAAGTATTGGAAAGTTCAAACAAATAACAAGGAACAACTCGGAAATAGTTCACTCGACAAAGAAAAAGCATGACATAAATTGTGTGTTTTAACGAGCTCTATATTTTTTAGTAGTAAAATCTGATCTATCACTTACCGTTTAACAGTTATGCAAAAGTCATTCAGAATGAAGAGGACTGGGGACATTTCCAGAAAGTTCAATATATACATTTCATTTGCCATGAAAATATCTTAAACATATATTTTAATCAAAATCGTTAGAATCATTTTTGATAAAATCAAAACTTTCGAAAAATGTTTCATGTAAAGGATAGTCTGGGGTGGGAGAATTCTCTTGAAAATCTTCATGTCGCATCCTTGGAAGATACTGAACTTACATACCAAGTTTGGTATATATCGACTTCTCGTTTTTGAGTTATGCTGTTCACAGACAGACACAGAAAGACATGTTTCTAAAAATGCTTTATTTGGATTCAGGGTACCTCAAAATATAAATTTGGGCATCGAATTTTTGGGTGGAATATCATGCTTCCCCGTTTTATTATACGTAGAAGAGAAAGTAAATAAGGCGTAACACAGGCAATAACCTGACAGAGCTCAAACGACCCCGAACTCAGAGAGATCATCTACCCGGCTCACGACAATAGCACCCACAACAAGGTTCACAAACAAAACAATGTGAGGCATGTCCGACACCAGACGGAAGGAAGGAAAGCTAATATAGCGCGCGCGTTTAGAGAAAAGTATAAAATAGTGGCATGCGAAACATAATCGGCACATACTTCCGTCAATAAGTAGGAATGCCTTAGTTTTGTGTGGCCTATTCTTAATATTAACCTTCAGACTGCTATGCGGGGTCTAACTGGATCTCAGTTTAAACTTTTTAGTTTTTATGAGTAAAATATATAATTTAGAATTTTGAAATATTTGTAATGTGTTAATAATATAATCAGCTTTATTAACATAAAATAGTTCCGTAAAATGTTCCATAAATACAATTGTGAAAAAATAAAATACAACTTGGGGTCCACTTGGACCCCTCATAGCAGTTCATCTCTCAAAATTTTCCGCTTCTTGAGAGGTTTATGTTGGTTGTCTTGTGTTTTTTAGTTATTCTAGCATGCATTGTTGGTTTAAAATTGTGTGGAAACAGCTCGATACTCTTCCAGTGCACATTGTAAGGCGTAGTGATGTCGAAACGGAAAGGTGAAACTTTTAAAAGGCCGACGTTAGTTATGTCCAAGAAAAAATGATAGAAAAACTAGAACAAAGTGTGAGAATTGCGAGAAATTCATTTGCGATACCCGCTGTATAAAATGCAGTGCGTCTTCAATGTTACAATTAGTGAACATGAATTGTAAAACTCAATGTAGAAAACTTAAACGGTATTGGTAGTATATTATAAAAATGTTAAAATGCAGTTGTGAATCCCAGTAAAAAATAAAACATAAAATAGAATGAAAAATAAAACAAATTATTTCATCTAATGCGATTGTGCTGGAAAATAAAATAATATTGTAATTTGTAATTTTGTTGTTTGTTTTACAATGCTAATTTTAAGATACATTATTCGTAAAAAATATTAAGATATCAGAATTGTTTTAAAATTATTTTATTTGTTCTAAGTAGAACATAAGATAGCTTAGAGAGCTGTCCCAGAATTACCCGACCTAACAAAGAAAACACAAAAATTTTGGGAAAAAACATCTTTTTTGCTCTACATAGTCTCGATACACTTTTCCCAGTGGTGTTCAATAGCTTTGATATGCTATTTATACTGAGAAACCATAGAGTTCTGCAAAATAGCCATCAACTGCAAATTCCACCTCTTCACTGTTAGCAAATCATTGAGCACCAAGCCATTTCTTCAACTTTGGAAACAGAAAATAATCAGAGGGGGCTAAATCTGGCGAATAGGGTGCATGAAGAAGCAATTCGAACTTTAACTCATTGATTTTGCCCATGGCAATAATGGATGTGTGAACTGGTGCATTGTCTGGATGAAACAAAAGCTTCTTTTCCACTAAATGCGGCCGTGTTTGCTTGATTTCATCATTCAAATGCTGCAATAAGTTTGCATAATACTCGTCATTGATTGCTTTTCCTTTTTGAAGATAATCAATGAAAATTAATCTCCACACATTCCAAGAAACTAACGCCATGACCTTGCCTGCAAATGGAACTGTCTCACCTTTGGAGCCGATTCTTCCCTTTCAATCCACTGCTCCTTCATCTCAGGTATGAAGTGATGGATGCATGTTTCATCCATGGTTATGAATCGATACAAAAACTCGGCTTTATTGCAGCAAAACATCGCCAAACACTCGACTGAAACATCTTCGCGATGCTGCTTTTGCTCCATTGTGAGTAAACGCGGCACCCATCTTGCGCATAGGTTTCTCATGTCTAAATTTTCAGTCAGCATGCAATGTACAGCACTTTTTGAAATGCCTACGATGCCTGCCAGCTCGAGCACTCAGCCGACGGTCATCCAATACCATTTTGTGGATTTTTCTCAGAATTTTTGGCGTGGTCACCTCATTTCGTGGACCGCTGCGATGTTCGTCTTGGCAACTCGTACGGCCTCGCTTAAACTCTGCCACCAAATATTTTACTGTTGTAAACGAAGGAATGACTCGTCCAGAGTAGAATCTAGCTCAGCTTTAATATTAGGTGGACTAAGGCCTTTTAAATGAAAGTATTGTATCACATAACGATGACCAGTTTTATCCATGTTTACAAGTTTGCTGAGAGCGTCCACTATTGATGGCTGCCAAGCAATTACTAAACGAGGTAGCATAATCAAATTTCAGACTTAAGCGTTATAATGTTGGTACTTTCTACCAAAGTCATTTTTTTGAAACAACCACCACTATCTACACATCAGGTCGGGTACTTCTGGGACTGCCCTCGTATATAGTGTTAATTCGAGTTTTCTGCCTGGGGTCCACTTAGACCCCTCTCAGTGGTTTAAGGAGGTACAAAAGCATAGCAGTCTGAAGGTTAAGAATACCCAACTGTGAAATTTATGAATTCCGCAATTTCAGTTGAGTTTATTTGAAATTGTAATTAAACTCTTAAATTGTACATTCTAAATCGTAAAGATGAATTTTTTATCACCCTACTACTTTCGGAGAAAGTAAATGTCTTTTATTCTGATAACCAGACGACTTGGCACTGATCCAGTGAGGATATTGTACCTGTGCTCCACAACGAGGCGCGGCAGCTGAAGGGGTCGGAGTCCCACATATGGGGAGGAAGTGAGGGAAAGGAAAATCGTGGTAGAAGAGAAACCACTCCAGCATTCATCTTGCCAACGAAGGAAAACCACGAAAAATCCATGGTCAGAGTGGCCGGCCCTAGAAATCGAATCCAGGACCTCCCGAATGGCAGCCTCGCACTTTACCGCGGAGCCATCTATTTCACGTCTCACGCTTAAGGCACTACAGGTTAAATGGGGCTCTCTGTTGCCGATTCCCAATGACATTGTCACATGTATGCTCACACTTTGGCGCCCAGTCATATCCGTCTGCCAATTTAATGTCATCTTGTGAAGGATACATCACCAAAGTGAAATATCTGCACTGCTATTTAAGGCAATTGTAAGATATTTAATTTTCACGCGCACTTTAATTTCCTCTTTATAGGTTTAGTACTTCGAAATATGATTTTACAGGCATAAAAATATATATTATTAAAAATATATGGATATATAAAAATGATAGAAGCTATAATTTGGTAGGGCATCGTCACTATTTACCCTTGACAAAATCGCATACAACGCGGGTGGAGTGATTTCAAACAGCAAATAATGAACGATGCGCCACATTCCGCTTTGCGATATTTCATTATATTGCGTTAACCTAGCGTGTTTTCGTTTCCCCATCCTTTTTGCATTCGTTTTGATGTATCCTTAGAGGTCCTTTCATTCGCTCCTTTATCCCATACACCTACTTTTCTGAACACCCGGGTATCCTTAGATGTTTCTTTTCCTGCCTTACTAACACTGATTTTACTTGAATAATAATAATAACCTAACACATTCATTATTACTCTTAGTTTACCGACATTTCGTCTCTTTCTAGCTTCTCCTTCATAACCATAAATATTTACGTAAAATTTAAATAAATAATCTACATAACACTTCACACTATAAACGTACCTACTTCCTTACAACTGATATTAACCTTTACTGAGTTTTACGTCACGCATGGCCTGTTAACTGGATAGATAGATGCCTTTTGTTTGCCATTCACAATGAATGCAAGAAGTTATGGGATTCTGGGATCTTTTAAAAACTGTCTCCAAACCACCTCAACATTTTCCCTCTCCTGGTTCCAGGTGTAAACTCATCTTTTTAAAGGTAGAGAATTCAAACTGGGCAGTTATAAGCACACTTCTTTACTCTAGCTAAGAAAAGAATATTACGGCATTCAGTAACTAATAAATGCGTGATAGGCATATAAACAGTAAATATCGGACTCTTACTGAAAAACTCGTTTTCTTTATAAATTTGTGCCCACAGAAACCTACCTCTAAAACTGATATAATCTGATAGAGAAAAATATTCTGCATTGGATAATGTGTTCAAAGCTGAAATTTATAACAACTGGATATTTACACCAGGTTATTACTTATTGGCAACTTGGCAACAGCGCGAGAATAGAAAGAGACGAAGCTAATGGCAACATGTATGCGTTAGACAGAGACACAGATATCCCATTTACCTTCATAGTGTCTTACAAGGTTGAGACCAGCTTTGGCTCCGTATATTGATGGTTAATCCAGGCTCCTTTGTTTAATAACAACATTTAAAAGAAACTTAACCTATCAGTTTTAGTCTATATTTGAAATGAAGTTCGTTAATTAACTGAGACCCTTTACTGCAATAAAATAAAGGAACCATTTTGAAGCTGGAAGCTTGAGAAGGCTATGAAAAATGCGAAATAGTGTTTCCTCCACCCCTTTGCTGAGAAACATGGACTTGCTTGTGTAGGCAGTTGTGGCTGTAGCAAATTTCCAATACAATTAACTGCTTTAAGCAAGATAGGGAAATATCGCTACATGTTCCTGGGTGTAGGATAATATAAACAAGACCTGTCTCTCTCTGAAGTAGGTGGACAGCAGGCTGGGTGTAAGAGTAATGAGGACCTATGTCTATTGGCGGAAGGCACGGATGTACCTCGCTAATGGCTCCAAACTCCTTGCTGCACCATGTTCTGTGTTTTGGTGGAAGTTATTTTCCTTGCACCGGCTAGCATTGTGTATGTACTCATTTATTTCAGAATTATACATCGTGGTGAATTCACAGGAAGTTCCATGAACAGTATCATCACATGAAGCAATAAAGCAATGCAGGGGACCAACCTTTAAAAATCTGATGTGTTACATTCACATTACTTTCTCTACCCCTTAATTATTCTTACGAAAGCTTACTTTTCTATATAATTTTAATCGACACAATCCTTTGTAGAAATAGTTAAATTACACATTTTGTTTTAGATACAAAGGGAACAGCGATTAAGAACAGGAGGCTATACCCTGGCCTTAAAATTCCATACCGTTGCGATCGCGAGAAACAATCGAAAATCGACAAGACTTGAAAAGTATTGAACAGTAAGAACCATTAATAACGATATCTCGGAAACGGCTTACGCCTTAAAAAGTATTTGAAACTAATTTATGTATTTTAAAGAACTCTGTAATTTTTGTGTAGTACGTTTTCTTGTATAGCTTGACGTTTACCTTAGACAAGATTATACAAAATTCCTTCCGAATGAACACGATTCACACGCTATTCCCAGAAAATTCAAGATATAGATGTTTATTTTTAATGTAAATATTTAACGTGTGATGTTTTAATAAAAATCGTTAAAGCTTTTTTCAGAAAATAAAAAAAATTAGAAAAATCTGCCACGTTAAAGGTAGTTTGGCTTTCATGAAAAACTTGTGTCGTATCTTTGAATGACACTGAACATAAATACCAAGTTTAGTATTTATCCACGTTTCGTTCTTGAGTTATGCTGTTCACAGACAGACAGACAGGGGGCCTCAAAACATGTACTTCCGATGAAATCTTGATACCGAATTTTTGGATGAGTGTAATACCTTCTACTAGTACGTGGTAAAGAAAGTATAAAAATATGTTTTAAGGCCTAGTCCAAACTGAATGCAATAGCCCGCAAACAAAAATAGAGGCGTTATAATGCAAATGCACTACAGGTTTTTGAACGAAAAAATAAATACATTGAATGTTTGTAAATAGTTTGTGGAACCTTGTTACATTTACAAAAGTGTTGAAGGTGTTAGATAAAGTCTAACTTGGTGTTTTAAGTGCAGCATCTTCCATAGATATGATACGAACATTTTCAAGAAAATCATCCATCCCAAACATAGAAAAGTTTTCGAATGATTTATTTTCTTAAAATCTCTAACGATTTTTATTAAAATATCATATATTTAAGATATTTATGTGACAATAAAATGCACACCTTGAATTTTCTGGGAATAGGCTATGAAGTTCTCTTCATTCGAAATGAATTGTGTATAATCTCGTATAGCTGGTAAATACACTGCCGTTCGTGAAAATTGCAACACCAAGAAGGAAACGCATGAATTCAATGAATTTAATACCACAAGTTAGGTACATGGCAACTAACAAATGATAAACTTTTCAAATCAATACAAGACCTTTAAGCCCTAATATTCAGTATTTGGTGTGGCCTCCATGCGCTGCAATTAGAGCTGCTACACGCCGTGGCAGTGAATCAAAAAGGTTCTGAATAAATTCCTGAGGGATTTTCCTACACGGAGTTTGTATTCGAGCCCACAAATCCGTAACACTGGTTACTGAAGGACCGTGACACACCAGGTGCCGATCAACCATATCCCAGACATGTTCGATGGGCGACATGTCAGGCGAACGTGCAGGCCAGGGAAGCAATGGTACCCGTCGCTCTTCGAAGAAGGCTTGTACATTCCTCGCAATATTTGGCCGAACATTGTCCTGTTGAAATGTGGCCTGTGGAGATGCCTGAGGCAGGGGGAGTACCTCAGGCTCTAGAATCACCGTTAGGTACCGGTTGCTGTTCAAAGTGCCTTCAATTCGTAGGAGGCGAGATCGGTTATTGTAACCAATGGCGCCACAAACCACTACACCTGGTGTTTGTCCGCTATGCCGCTCAACAATGCAGCCCTCCAGGTCGCGCTCACCACGGTACCGCCGGACACGTATGCGGCCATCACCGTAGAACACGTTGAAATGGAACTCGTCCGAAAAGACTACATTTTACCACTCAGCACCCCAGTGACGGTATTCACGTGCCCATTGCAGTCGGAGGAGCTTGTGGTTCCTGGACAATGGAAGCCGACGTAATGGCATGCATGCAACTAGTCCAACCTGGAGCAGATGGCGACGAAACGTTGATGCAGACAAGTTCACACCTGTTGCAATGGTCCAGCGTCGAGCCAACGCTGTGGATGAAGCTGTACGGTTCGTTATGGCCATGCGACAAGATGACGGTCATCCCGTGCTGTGGTCATGTTCCGTGGTCCAGTACCCGCTCTTCACTGCGTACGACCTTCATCTATCCACTACTTCCACACACGTATCACTGTCCTAACAGCATGCCCTGTACGAGCCGAAATGTCACGGTATGACAAACCCGCTTCCCGGAGGCCGATCATTCTGCCCCGTTCGAACTCGCTCATATACCGATATGGCTGCCTTTGACGTCGACAAGGCATACTGACACTTACTTTATTGTTTCCACCTTGTTTGACAGCTCTGCACTGACTACACTGGGCGCAACACTGACCTTGTCGGATCGACACGAAAGGGCTCTGCTCGGCCTAAGTGTACCTCATCTCTCTGGAAACCAAATCACTTATTGCTTGCACGTTCTTCTACACTTCCACCAAGTATGGAGTTATTCGGGAAATTCTTTCTTGGTGTTGCAATTTACAGACGAAAACGTACTACACAAAAAGTTGTAGATCCATTTAAAACATACTTTATTTCAAATAAACTTTTTTGTGCATAAGCATTTCTGAGATATTCGTTATTAATGGTTCGAATTGTTTGAGACTCATTCTTTTCAAGTCCTATCGATCCAGTGTTTTCTCGCGATGTCATGGAAAGAGTATGGCATTTTAAAGCATGTATAGCTAGCTGCTTTTTAAAGTCTGATTTTCGATTCGGTTTCCTCTATCCCCCTTGTATTTATCTAAAACGAAATGCGTAATGCAAGTGTTCTGAAAGGGTTTTTTTTCGGTTTACCTGAAGTAGATAGAAAACTAACTTTCGTAAGAATGGCTTATAGCAGTTACTTAAAAATAAACGATAGGGAGTAGAGAAAGTCTTGCGAATGTAACACATCAGATTTGTATTTTCACTACCAGTTACATAGTAAGTAGAGAAGGTATTGCATTCCACCCAAAAATTCGATATCGACACCGAAAATGCATGTTTTGAGGTCACTGAATCCAAAGAAAGCATTTTTACAAAAAGGTCAATGTGTGCCTCTGCTTATGAACAACATAACTCAAGAGCGAAAAGCCAGATAAACAGAAAACTTGGTATTTAGTTTAGTAGCTTCCAAAGATACGACACAAAGAGTTTCAAGAAAATTCCCCCACCCCAAACTACCCCATACATGTAACATTTTTCGAAAATGTTGATTTTCTAAACAAAGGTCCTAACGATTTTTATTAAAAAAAATAATTAAGATATTTACATGACAAATAAAATGCATATCTTAAATTTTTGGGAATAGCCTGTGAAGTCCTCTTCATTCGGAAGTGCGGCGATCACCTCCTCATCCGTTGCTGTAGCTTACCTTGATGCTTCTCCCGTTGCTTCCAGAAGTTCTCAGCGTGTTGGTTCTTCAATTTATCCTCGGCTAGCTGCAGTAATTTTCCTTAAATTATATGGGAGCATGGACTTATCCTCGGTAAAGGAAAACGTAGATCTCGGGTGGTGATATAGGAAGACATAGACTTGCTTTGTTTATGAAAAGATGACACTGCCGTTTCTTTTTATTTAATTAACACTCGTAGTATACAAAACTGGTATTGCCGCTGTAAAATACTGTCCACCGCTGTTAAACTATGGCGTGGATATGGCACGAAATATAACTATTCTTATTGTCGCTTTCAGAGTAGCGGATCTTAGGTGTGTTGCTAAAACTATTTTGATTCCCTGTTTTGGCGCGATATCTCACACATCCTGCAGCATCTCTCCCTGACCACACATGACAAAAACTGTCGAATAAAATGCAATACTAAGCTGACATGACAAATTTGACTTGATTCCCTTTTTGGCGCGATATTTCACACATCCTGCAGCATCTCTCCCTAACCACACATGACATAAACTGTCGAATAAAATGCAATACTAAGCTGACATTACAAAGCTGACTTGATTCCCTTCTTGGCGCGATATCTCACGCATCCTGCAGCATCTCTCCCTGACCACACATGACATGAACTGTCTCGAATTTTCCCCAAACAGATCCATTTATAGTCTCAGGCTCCTGAGGCTGCTTCCTTTCCTATTGGTACATTTTTAGCGCGACTCGACGCGTCTAACTATTTCGAATAAACTTCCAGGGATTTCATTGGTCCAATTTTAATATAAATCGCGGCTTTTCCTACATGTACCGTTAGATTGTCCTTCTCACTCACTTGGTCACGGCGAATTATCAAATAATGGGACAAAGGCTCTACACCCTCGCTGTAGGAATAATAGCACTGCGACCGAAGAGAGGTAATAAAACTAGGTTTTCTGCCTTCGAAAGCACTATTCCTGTAGCTAAAACATTCCACCGTGGACAGTATTTTAACATAGCGCTTAAATTATTTACATTAAACCATTTATAACTCTACTAATATTAGTAACCTAGATAGATACATAATGTTAAATCACCCTTCTTAAAATATACAAGCAGTATTGAGAAAAAGATATTTACATAGTACGATTTAATATCAATAAAAGTTAATTAATCAATTATCTATAATTATGGTTCTCGGGCTCGGCCTAAAGTTGCCGTTTCAAATTGCCCTGTTCTGGAAAAGAATAAATTTTTGAGCACTTGATACAATTTTCTTTTCCAGAATAATTCCTCTGATTATGGCCTTTGTTCGTTTGTTTTGTTGACATAGACCCTTCGCTATACCGGTTCCTTCACAAGGGTTCTGCCAAACCAGTGGTGTTTACATTTGGGTCGTTCACTCTACATTTGTTATGGTTGATCCCCTCTCACCATTTAAAAACAGGTTTCCGAGAGACATTCTTATACACAATACATTTCGCGCACACGAATAACTTGTAACGCAACAAATACTCTAATACCCAAATTAAGTTCTAAAATTAAATCTATTTACATACGTATTGGTACATAATTATTATGCATTTATTTATTTCTTTACATCCTTATTTATCGGGTGTATTACCTTTACTATTTGTTCATAGGGTTGCTACCTCATTTTGAGTAAAACTAACCTGATTCTTTTCATTACGTTCTTCACCCTTCTCATTCTCTAAACATTTGTATGGTTTGAGCAACTGTTTATGATATCTCCCTACGATCTTGGAATTCTTTATTTCTTGTAACTCATATGTATCCGAGCCAAAAATGTTAATCACCCTGTATGGACCTTTAAATAAATTTTCCATTCTATGATACCTCTTTTTTTTTATAATTAATAAAACTAATTTATATGTTTAAAGAAAACTGTCAGCCTATTGCTAGCATACCAACCAATTAATAATTTACAACTATTGCTAAATATCAAAAAAATAACAAATATTCTGACAATAAAAGCTGTTTCAACCTTAAGACAAACTTATTCAAGCAGAAAGAAACTGAAACATATTAATGGCAAAGGTGTTTCTTGTTCTTCTTCACTATCACTAATGAGCATTTAATACTCAAGTCTCTTTAGTAATGCAAAAAATATTCTCCACAACTGCTTAAGATAATTCATTAATTCACATGTGAAAGCTCTCCTTTCCAGGCACTGTAGAGTCAGGATCAATGATATTATGTCTTTCTTTTTCTTTTCTTTTTTTTTTTTTTAATTTGAATGCTGGATTTTTTTTTTATACCCATACTAATTCTCCAAGTTCGATCAACCCTTTCTTTCGCTTCCTTGTTTTAAATTCCTCCTTTCTTTTCTGCGCCTTTTTTGACATTCTTTCAAAAGCTTTCTTTAACGTCTCTTCTCCCGTTAGTGTTTTCGGATCTTTAGTTTCCAGTGTCTGTGGTAATTTCCCTTCAAGTGTTTCTATTAACTTCCCCTTCATCAGCTCAACTAATTTCCCCTCTAGACTCTTATTTTGTTCACTTAAGTTTCTTTCTAAGTCCTTACTCTGCTTACTTAATTTCCCTTCGAAATCCTTACGTTCGCTCAGTTTTCGTTCTACGTCCTTACTCTGCTCATTTACGATTCTTTCTAAGTCCTTACTCTGCTCATTTGATTTCCCTTGTAAATTCTTATCTTGTTCCCTTACGATTCTTTCTAAGTCCTTACTCTGCTCATTTGATTTCCCTTCGAAATCCTTATTCTGTTCACTCAGTTTTCTTTCTAAGTCCTTACTCTGCTCATTTAATTTCCCTTCGCAATTCTTATCTTGTTCACTTACGATTCTTTCTAAGTCCTTACTCTGCTTACTTACGATTCTTTCTAAGTCCTTATTCTGCTCATTTGATTTCCCTTCTAGATTCTTATCTTGTTCCCTTACGATTCTTTCTAAGTCTTTACTCTGCTTACTTACGATTCTTTCTAAGTCCTTATTCTTCCCCTTTAATTTCCCTTCGAAATGCTTATCTTGTTCATCTATGATTCTTTCTAAGTTCTTACTTTGCTTACTTACGATTCTTTCTAAGTCCATATTATGCTCATTTGATTTACCTTCTAAATTCTTATCTTGTTGACTTAAGTCCTTCCTCTGCTCATTTACTCTGCTTTCTAACTTTTTACCCCGCTCCTCTACTATGCTTTCTAAGTTCTTACTATGTTCACCTAAAATCTTACCCCGTTCATTTAATATGCTTTCTAAGTTTTTACCCCGCTCATCTATGATTCTTTCTAAGTTCTTACTATGTTCACTTAAGATCTTACCTAATTTCCCCTCTAAATTCTTACTTTGTTCGTCTATCTTTGTGCTCAAATGTTGAAGCAATATTAGCAGCTGGTTTTGACCTGCGTCAATGACCTGCTCAATCGGTGATTGCCTTTCCAGCCTAACTTCTCCCTCTGCCTTACTCATATTTTCTCCATCTGTTGTTATTCTGACAATAGCCTCCCCATCCAGTTCTTTCAAATCTTCCCTTGACCTACTCATGGTTCCGTTAGCAAGTTCTACCTCTCTAGTAATGACTTTACCCCCTCTCAATAACATGTGTTCACCAAAACTGAATCACTACTCTGCATGCCTTTTTGTTTGTTTTTGAATAAATGTTCTAACCTGTATTTTTTTCAATGTTAACTGATGCGTTCCGGGTACGAATCCTGGTGAAGTTCTAGAAGCGATGTTCTCAGCCGTTTTGTTGTCCCACGTAGGTAGACTAGAAGTTCGCGTTGTAAGTTTGTTCTGCTGTGCCCGTTTCCTCTGAAGATTCTTCGTCTGTTCGTTGTTTTCTAGTCCTCCGTTTATGTTGGTCTTCCCTTCGAGCTCCACGTTATGGCGCCAATTTTGCGGCGATCTTAACGTTTGTTAGCCCCACGTTTGGGAGCCAGTTTGCGGCGATCACCTCCTCATCCGTTGCTGTAGCTTACCTTGATGCTTCTCCCGTTGCTTCCAGAAGTTCTCAGCGTGTTGGTTCTTCAATTTATCCTCGGCTAGCTGCAGTAATTTTCCTTAAATTATATGGGAGCATGGACTTATCCTCGGTAAAGGAAAACGTAGATCTCGGGTGGTGATATAGGAAGACATAGACTTGCTTTGTTTATGAAAAGATGACACTGCCGTTTCTTTTTATTTAATTAACACTCGTAGTATACAAAACTGGTATTGCCGCTGTAAAATACTGTCCACCGCTGTTAAACTATGGCGTGGATATGGCACGAAATATAACTATTCTTATTGTCGCTTTCAGAGTAGCGGATCTTAGGTGTGTTGCTAAAACTATTTTGATTCCCTGTTTTGGCGCGATATCTCACACATCCTGCAGCATCTCTCCCTGACCACACATGACAAAAACTGTCGAATAAAATGCAATACTAAGCTGACATGACAAATTTGACTTGATTCCCTTTTTGGCGCGATATTTCACACATCCTGCAGCATCTCTCCCTAACCACACATGACATAAACTGTCGAATAAAATGCAATACTAAGCTGACATTACAAAGCTGACTTGATTCCCTTCTTGGCGCGATATCTCACGCATCCTGCAGCATCTCTCCCTGACCACACATGACATGAACTGTCTCGAATTTTCCCCAAACAGATCCATTTATAGTCTCAGGCTCCTGAGGCTGCTTCCTTTCCTATTGGTACATTTTTAGCGCGACTCGACGCGTCTAACTATTTCGAATAAACTTCCAGGGATTTCATTGGTCCAATTTTAATATAAATCGCGGCTTTTCCTACATGTACCGTTAGATTGTCCTTCTCACTCACTTGGTCACGGCGAATTATCAAATAATGGGACAAAGGCTCTACACCCTCGCTGTAGGAATAATAGCACTGCGACCGAAGAGAGGTAATAAAACTAGGTTTTCTGCCTTCGAAAGCACTATTCCTGTAGCTAAAACATTCCACCGTGGACAGTATTTTAACATAGCGCTTAAATTATTTACATTAAACCATTTATAACTCTACTAATATTAGTAACCTAGATAGATACATAATGTTAAATCACCCTTCTTAAAATATACAAGCAGTATTGAGAAAAAGATATTTACATAGTACGATTTAATATCAATAAAAGTTAATTAATCAATTATCTATAATTATGGTTCTCGGGCTCGGCCTAAAGTTGCCGTTTCAGAAGGAATTTTGTATAATCTTGTATAACTGGTAAACGTTAAGCGATAGGCGAAAACGTACTACACAAAAAATGTACATCTCTTTAAAACATTCAATTTATTTCAAATAACATTTTTGTGGCATCAGCCATTTCCGAGATATCGTTGTTCAATACTAGCCATTCTTTGAAGGTGTTGACGATTTTCAGTTACTTCTCGGATTGCATCGAAACAGTATGGAATTTTAAGGCTGGCGTAGCATCCAGTTCTTAAACATTTGACTGTCGCTGTTCTCAATGTATCTATAACTAATATTTATCTATTTTTTTGCAAAGGTTAAAATGAAGTAGATAGAAAAATAAGCTTCGTAAGATTAATTTGTATACCTATTAATAAATGATAGAAAATAGAGAAAGCCATGTGAATGTAACACCTCAGATTTTTACTTTCTCTACTACGTATAGTAAGTAGGGGAAGTACTGCATTCCACCCAAAAACTTAATACGGAGATTTCACCGGAAATACATGTTTTGAGACCCCTGAATCCAAAAAAATCTGATGTGTTACACTCACATGACTTTCTCTACTCTTGTACAATCTAATTTTACAAACGCCTATTCTCCATATGCTTCATGTTAATCGAGATATCGAGATGTCAATCTTATTGGTAATTTTCTTGTAGATGCAAGGGAAATATGGTAGCTTTAAAGCGATAGTCAAATATTTTAACGCTGGTTGCTATGTGGCGCATTCCATTCTCTTTGCATGTCCAGGACATAAAAAATCTGATGTGTTACACTCACATGACTTTCTCTACTCTTGTACAATCTAATTTTACAAACGCTTATTCTCCATATGGTTCACGTTAATCGAGATATCGAGATGTCAATCTTATTGGTAATTTTCTTGTAGATGCAAGGGAAATATGGTAGCTTTTAAGCGATAGTCAAACATTTTAACGCTGGTTGCTATGTGGCGCATTCCATTCTCTTTGCATGTCCAGGACATAAAAAAAATGAATAACGAATGTGAGAAAAAGTATAAGTATTGTAAAATTTAAGGAAATAACAAGCAATATCTCGAAAACGGTTCACTCAACAAAAGAAATGTATATGACATAAGTTGTGTATTTTAACGCGATCTACATTTTTTGTGTAGTAAAATTTTGTCTATCTCTTATGGTTTACCAGTTATGCAAAAGTCGTTCACAATGAAGCATACTTTTGGAGACATTCCCAGAAAATTCGAGATATACATTTCATTTCTCATGACATTATCTTAAACATATGATATTTTCATCAAAATCGTTAGAGCCATTTTTGAGAAAATTAAAATTTTCGAAAAATCTTCCATGTAAAGGGTAGTCTGGGGTGGGGGGATTTTCTTGAAAACCTTCGTGTCGCATCTCTGGAAGATACTGAACCTAAATACCAAGTTTGGTGCTTATCCGACTGTTCGTTTTTGAGTTATGCTGTTCACAGACACACACACACAGACACACACACAGACACACACACGGACATGTTTCCAAAAATGCTTTTTTTGGATTCAGGAGGTCTCAAAACATGTATTTCCGGTGAAATCTCGGTATCGAATTTTTGGGTGGAATGCAATACTTCCCCTACTTACTATACGTAGTAGAGAAAGTAAAAAAATGAATAACGCATTTGAGAAAAAGTATAAGTATTGGAAAATTTAAGGAAATAACAAGCAATATCTCGAAAACGGTTCACTCAACAAAAGAAATGTATATGACATAAGTTGTGTATTTTAACGCGATCTACATTCTTTGTGTAGTAAAATTTTGTCTATCTCTTATGGTTTACCAGTTATGCAAAAGTCGTTCACAATGAAGAATACTTTTGGAGACATTCCCAGAAAATTCGAGATATACATTTCATTTCTCATGACATTATCTTAAACATATGATATTTTCATCAAAATCGTTAGAGCCATTTTTGAGAAAATTAAATTTTTCGAAAAATCTTCCATGTAAAGGGTAGTCTGGGGTGGGGGGATTTTCTTGAAAACCTTCGTGTCGCATCTCTGGAAGATACTGAACCTAAATACCAAGTTTCGTGTTTATCCGACTGTTTGTTTCTGAGTTATGCTGTTCACAGACACACAGACACACAGACACACAGACAGACACACACACACACACACACGGACATGTTTCCAAAAATGCTTTTTTTGGATTCAGGGAGTCTCAAAACATGTATTTCCGGTGAAATCTCGGTATCGAATTTTTGGGTGGAATGCAATACTTCCCCTACTTACTATACGTAGTAGAGAAAGTAAAAAACATTTTTGGAAACATGTCCGTGTGTGTGTCTGTGAACAGCATAACTCAGAAACGAACAGTCGTATAAATACTAAACTTGATATTTAGGTTCAGTATCTTCCAGAGATCCAACACGCAGGTTTTTAAGAAAATCCCCCCACCCCAGATTACCCTTTACAGGGAACATTTTTCGAAAATTTTAATTTTCTCAAAAATGGCTCTAACGATTTTGATTAAAATATCATATGTTTAAGATATTTTCATGACAAATGAAATGTATATCTCGAATTTTCTGGGAATGTCTCCAAAAGTATTCTTCATTGTGCACGAGTTTTGCATAACTGGTAAACCATAAGAAATAGACAAAATTTTACTACACAAAAAATGTAGATGCGTTAAAATACACAATTTATGTCATATACATTTTTGTTGTTGAGTGAACCATTTTCGAGATATTGCTTGTTGTTCCCTTAAATTTTCCAATACTTATAATTTTTCTCGAATTCGTTATTCAATTTTTTTTTGTCCAGGTAATGCAAAGAAAATGGAATACGCCACATAGCAACCAGCTCTTAAAATATTTGACTGTCGCTTAAAGCCTACCAATTCCCCTTACATCTACAAGAAAATTAGCAATAAGATTAACATCTCGATATCTCGATTAACATGAAGCATATGGAGAATAAGGGTTTATAAAAATAGTTTGTACACGAGTAAAGAAAGTCATGTGAGTGTAACATCAGATTTTTTATTGTTGTTTCACGAATCAGAGTGCGCGTTCGGATGTATACATCAGGTTAATTTGGTAGTCATGCGCAGTACAAGAGTACCTGGAGTAATTAAATGCTTTGATTCCTCATGATAAGCTACCTTCACTTACGTGCATCACATCTGATATTTTATAATCAGTGCCAGACTTAACTTGTGCAGCATTTTCGTTTTTCTTTTTATCTTTTTTTCCCCCTTCCTTTGATCGGAATTAATAGCTAGTGAATTAATGCATACTAAATAAGGTGCCCGCTTCAGTATCAAATTCCCGTTCGGTGCGACATGTTACATAACCCATGGCTCGTGAACCTCAGAGTGCGCACGTGAATATTTAGCGCTCCAACAGCAATCTGTGGTATTAATGTTGCCATCCTGATTTTAAATTTTTTTAGGAATTTTAAGGCCAATATATAGCGTCCAGTTCTTAAACATTCGACTATCGCTGTTTTCTTTGTATCTATAACGAAATGTGTAATGTAGCTATTTCTGCAAAGGTTTATCTCGATTATAATTAAGTAGATACAAAAGTAAGCTTTCCTACTAATAAATGATAGAGGGTGGAAAAAGTGAATGTAGCGTATCAGAATTTCTTTTCTTTTCTTTTTTGGGTTTAGGCTTCTTGGCATTTCTTTTTGTAAACTTTTAAATCTCTTTCATTTCTATAAAAATACAGTTCTCCTTTTAAAGTGGAATTATTTGTTGAAATATTTAGATTATGAGCGGACTAAGTTAAGATTTAAGTTTTACATTGTGCAATATGTTTCGGAAATGTGGGTGAATTATTTCTTCAACATTGTGGTCTAATTTTTTCCTATCTTCCGCAAAACGTTTTCCTGCTGCGCCCAGAGAATCCGTTAAAAACAAGTATCTACTTTAAATTTGCCCAAGTGATTTGTTGACATGAACAACACGCTAGTCTATAATCCCAAACGTCTCAAAAGTGGAATGTTACGCTTTCTATTGTTCAAAACAGCAGAAACTATGCTCATATTTGAGTTAGATAGCCCATCTGTGTGTCAGAGTGATGCTAGGCTGTTTTATGAACTACAAACTTTAAAAAACTGTATTAAGTATCATTTGAACTAATTATTCTGTATGTTATAATAAATGCATTACATTAATGTTAAAAATGAATGCAAAACTTATAAGATCCAGAATTACTGAGTTCAAAATTTAAAACATTAAAATGAAGCAATTTAGTGAAATAAATGCTTGAAAATGTTATTTTAGTAGCATTGATATTAAGACATTTTGAAACGTGAGGTTTCTTTTTACTAAATAAGGCAAAATCTTATGTGTTACATTCACATGACCTTTTTTACCCTCTATCGCCTATTATGGGTATACAAACTATTCTTATGAAAGGAATTAATTTTCTTCCACACAAGCCGTATGTTGAGCAAGTAAGAGAACTTCTTTTTATTAATCCTTGACACAAATTAAATAGCACTATACTGTATCAAGAGCTGTGAGATTCTTTAATTTAATACTTGCACTCTTTTAACGCATGTACTTATTTTTCGTTTCACACGAATACGTAGTATTTCTCTAGAGAACGCATCTTCCATCCGGTTACTATCAAGGTCTGCAGGCAACTGAACATATTTCAACCGTCCAAACCCGTAAACTTTTGCATTTCAAGTCTCTGATTGGCTAATCCTAGTCCAATAGAACACCTGAATTTTACTAAAGCTTTTTCTGGCTGTTGATTGGTTATTTTTAAACTGTCACAAAATTTGCATTATTGCTGCCCTAATCAAGACTAATAGCATTTAAACTCTCAAACTCATTATTGCCTCAATGTTACATCATTGTTACCTCATTGTTAGCAACTTTAAACTTATTATTCTCACAGCTCTTACATTATTAAATTACGTAATGCATTCACATAACATTATTAAACATGTTTACAATAATATAAGCATATGCAATGACTGTTACATACATTTTAAAAATTATTACATACATATTGCTTCAAGGCGGGCTGTTATTGAATTTACATATTATATAATTTAATTGAAATAATTCAAGTGTTAAAAGTACTGCCTCAATAGGACAGTTTGCGGTGGGAGGATTTTCTCGAAAATCTTGTGCCGCATCTTTGGAAGATGGCGAAAACTTAAATAATACCAAGTCTGGTATTTAGTTTTTGAATTACTCTGTTCAGACACACACGCGCGCGCACGTGAGGACCTTTATCACAATTTTTTTTTTAATTTAGGGATCCTCATATTTTCGGTGAAATCTCGGTAACGAATTTTTGGATGGGGTGCAATACCTTCCGTGCCTAATATGTACGTAGTAGAGAAAGTAATAAGTTACTCAAATACTGTTACTCTTTCCTTAAACGTCAACAGTGCTCATGTTACAGACTAAGGAAGCAAGTTAAACAAGTAAAATGCCTAACCGTAATCTGGTTGAAGATCGATTACATCCACTAACGGTGATGCAAAAGGAGAGGTAATTACAGGAAAATTGGAATTAGTTATTTTATGCATATTCATTGCGGCAGGCCAATAAATTATAGTACTGCACGCATATGGTTAGCCATTTCGGCCAGGAGTCCTGTTTAAATCGTGCACCGAACAAAGGGAACGCAGTCTATGCCCACTTCTTCGGTACAAAGCCAACGAAACATCCCAGTCATTATTTCTTCCCGAGGCTATCATGCAAGTCATTATATCTGAAGTTAATAAAGGAATATCTCCGCTGCATTTGAAAGTAGAGGTCACAATTGCTCTGCTGAAGGAGGGATTACTGAGCTATGAGTGAGGCGGTGTGATGGAACATCGCTTCATCGAGAAACCATCGATGTATCTCACTAGAACGTGTTGCATAATGCTTGGATTTCATTCACTTCCCAAGGATTCACATACACAGTGCTGAGAGAAAACTTCATAATTCTATTAATGGAATTAATTGTTCTTTCACACAAGCCGTGTGTTGGACAGGGTTGGAAAGGTAGAATCAGATGAATTTTTCAGTCATCTGATTCTACCTTTCCAACCCTGTCCAACACACGCCTTGTGTGAAAAGAACAACTAATTCCATTAATTGACCTAATAGTGGTTGAAACTAAAAGCCCGGGACTCAAGTACTTACAAAGAATGTAAGTCGCCATTGGGGTATGACATCTCAATACATTTGAGATCTCCTTGTGGTTTACCGGGAAAAATGCAAGTCAGCTGCAGAATTTAATGGCGTGCCGGCATGTTGCCATGGTAGCTCAGTGGTTAGAGCAACCGAACGGAGACCGGGAGATCTGTGGTTCAAATCTATGGCATTGAATTTTTCAGTCATCTGATTCATAATTCTAGCTTAAGGAGACACTCAAGTAGCGAAAAGTTCCAAAAAAATGACCTTTTTACTTTCTCTATTACGTATGGCAAGTAGGGGAAGTACTGTATTCTATCCAAAAATTCCATGTCAAGATTTCACCGAAAATATGTTTTGAAGTCCCCTGAACCCAAAAATAACATTTTTATAAAAAAAATCCATGCGCGCGCGTCTGTGTGTCTGAACAGCATAACTCTAAAACGAAAAGTCCGATAAATACCAAACTTGGTATTTAACTTCAGTATCTTTCTAAGATGCGACACAAACGTTTTTAAGAAATCTCCCCATCCGCAACTGCCCTTTACGTGGAAGATATCTTTTTTCGTCCTCCGTGGTCTGGGGGTACCATGTTAGCCTCTAGTTCCCAAGGTCGCGGATTCAAACCCGGCCGAACTCGATGGATTTTTCCAGTGTTGGGCTTGGTCACCACTTGGACGCATGACAGCCCAAGTGGGTTCGCCGAGACCCCGCCAATGGCAGTGCAGGAAGCTAAATTCCGCCCATTGACCACAAACATAAAAGCTTGCAAACATTTTTATTCACCTTCTATATCTCACAGGTAAAGCCGCACTTGCGGCTACGTACTGTGGCGATTAACATCCCGTCCAGGTAAACCTGGGCGACCTGCTCTCGATTGCTGGATTGCTGGCGTAAATATCCTTAGCACGGCTCTTAAAAAATATAATTTCATCTTCCAAAATTTAATATTCATGAAATTGCCATTAACAAAGCAACAGCTGTCGCTATTATTAGAAATAGAATTATTACTCCAATTATTCATGTATAATAATGTATTTCCTCTCTTCGAAAGGAAATAAAGCCGGCGATCCCGTTTTATAGATTTACGACATGTAAAAGAATCTCAAGCTTAATAAAGAGGCCTCTGAACAATATTTTTGGTCTTTTACACCCAATACAGAATGGGACGCTAAGAACCACAGCAATTAAAGAGTTCCCATAAATTTAAAAAAAAAAACCTCATGGAATATTTTTCGAAATCTTTTACTATATCAAAAATGCTCCAACCCGCATATATATTAAAGATATTTATATGATAAATAAAGTGTATGTATTGAATTTTCTGGGAATAGCGTTTGAAATCCTCTTCATTCGTATGGAATTATGTATAATCTTGTATAATTGGTAAACGTTAAGCGACCGACGAAAATCGCACCATAAAATACCATATAGAGATGTTTACATGAGAAAATAAAATGTGTATCTTGAATTTTCTGGGAATAGGCTGTGAAGTCTTCATTCGGAATAAACTATGTGTAATCTTGTATAAATGGTAAATGTTAAGCGATAAATGAAAACATAGATACTACATAAAAATACAAATCTCTTTAAAACAGGCAATTTATTTCAAATAATTTTTGACAGACGTCCGTTATTAATGGTTCGAATTATTCAATGCATGGCCATTGCTTTAAAATCATGTTGATTTCAGTTATTTCTGGCGATATCATGGAAAGAGACTGGAATTTTAAGGCCAGTATATGGTATCCAGTTCTAAACCATTTCATTATCGCTATGCCATTCTTTTAAAGTCCTGTAGATCTTCAGTTGTTTCTCGTGATGTAATAGAAAGAATATTGAATTAAGGCCAATATATAGTTTCCAGTTCTTTAACATTTGAATGGCTATGTCATTCTTTTAAAGTACTGTCCATTTTTATAGTTGTTTATTGTGATGTCATGGGAATAATATGGACTTTTCAGGCCAGTGTATGTTTTCCAGTTCTTAAACATTTGACTATTGCATGTATAACGAAATATGTAATGCAGCTATTTCCGGAATGATTTATCTCGATAAAAATGAAGTAGATAGAAAAATAAACTTTCTTAAAAACAGTTTTTATACCCACTAATAAAGGCTAGAGAGGTAGAGAAAGTCCTGTGAATGTAATAGATAGTTTTTGTGCACGAGTATTAATTGGAATTTCCTCTGTAATTTTATGCATATTTTATCACTGTGGACAACGCATATTTTAAGTGGTAGAATATGCTTCGCTGTCTCCTTGGGCCGTAAACACTAGCGACATATGCGTTCTGTTTGACAAAGCCCTTTTGTCTTCAGGTGTTTTCTAATCCTTTCATGTCCAGTTACAAAGCTAATAACTCTTCTAAATGAAGGCATCTTTAGCGTAATAAATAAGTCACTTAATTTTTCTCAAGGCTTATTTGTGGGAATTATTTTCCATTACGTTTGAATTTGTTTTCGAAACCAATGTTTTACTGTGTCTTTTGTTTTCGCTCTGGTCCTAGAAAGGGGAGAGATGCACCTTTCTTTGCTAAGGCTTTTACGTGATACCTGTGTGTCCAGGTACCCACCGCAGTTCTATGGTATTGCGCGAGGAGAGATTTGATAACTATTTGTAACACTTCCCTATTAGTCGGGACTTGAAGTGATGGAAACAGAGCTTTAAGTGCAGCCAGGTGTCAGAGTTTATAAGAATATATTTCCCTATAATTCCTCTTTCCCAGCATTGGCGTGCACTTTCAAGTATCTTCCTAGGAATATCTTTGTAGGTTTATGTTATGCAGTTGCCCATTGATTTGCCGTAGTTGCCTGCTTCAGTTTTTTCATTTATGTATGAGTCATCAGTGTAAATTACAAGCTGGTTCTTATGCTTTGAATGAAATTTTTCTTCGAAGTTGTTTCAGTCAGAAATACTTACTTCGAAGGTTTGAGCAAATGAAATTTCTTCTAACATATTGTGACGTCACCTCTATTTGATCAGATCATATCAGATATGACGGGAAGAAATGGGCGCGAGGGCTTGCTCAGGGATTTTTTGTGAGGATTAAAGGTTGCCGGGACCTGGGGAGTGGTGAAGGTTGACACTATTAGACGTGTAATCCTAGTTCCAAGAGAGTTTTTGATGTTTCCAATAACTGATCTAAGCCACATTGCAAGCTGGAGAGAGCTAGACAGTTTTTAAATTTACCTGGTAGACGAAAGAATTCCGGCGTTCCATTTGCATTGTGCCTAAGGCCTATGTTAAAGTTGAAAAGTAGCATAAAATAAATTTAAAGGACCGACCGTCACAGAGTCCTGCTAGGTAAGTAATAGGCCGAGAGCGTGAGGCGTTAAAAACTATTAAGGCACATTTACACGCACCGATAGCGAAAAAAATTGTGTAAAGAGTCAGAGCATGTGATCTTGACCAAGACCAGTCGTTTCTTGAACCGATTTATAAAATCCACCAGCGTTAGATCTGAGCGGTCGTAAACAAGTCGTGTGAGTACTAAACTAAGCATGTGAACATGTCATTCTGAATGGAACAACGGGACAGTGATGCGTTTCGTACACACTTCACAAATGGTATCACATACTGCAGGTATAAAACAACAAATAGTACTCCTTGGGACGGAAACATATTCCAGGTTTTCATAAGAATCCGCAGTTGCCGGGAATCTGAATATGTTTATTTTATTTTGCTTGGAAGAGCTTCTTTCTCATATTGTGTCACACTTTTGAATATTTTCAATTTTGCCAACCAAATAAGTTAGCTGTATTTCACTTAGTTTAAATAAATTACGATATGCGGTTGGATCTTCTGTTTTTAGCTCTTTGCAAAGAGTGCTAGAGGCCTCAAAAATATTGCGCCGTAGTATCCAACTCTTTATCCACACTTTTCTTTTCCTCTTACGATTCGTTACAACTGAGCACAGTTCCTTACAAAGCAAATCGTTCACAATAGCAACAGCTTTTTCAAGACTCCATGTTGATTAATGATCGTGTTCTCTCGAACCTATGAAACACTTTCACGCACGCGATCTCTCGCTACTTCTCTCGACCCAGTTTAGAGGCGAAAAATCATGACCGTCCTCTCGACCCGTGCAAACGTGCCTTTAAGTTGAAATACCCGAGGAGTATGCTGAGCATGTGCCTTAGACAGCACTGACGTAAGCGGTGTGTTATGATTTGCATAATTTCTGCACGTGTCGAACTCCCGTGAACCTGATGTCACCATACTCCTAAAACTCATACATCATAACCCCTGTTTACATAAGCATTCGGTAAATGACTCGCAAGAATTCTAAAGCCAATTTCTGCCTTCCTTTTAAACAAAATTTCATGCGAACATCCTAGCCATATAAAAATCACATTTATCACAATCGTGTAAAATAGAACTATAACCGTCACGATATAGCCTGATTTCGTTAGGTAATAGTATACACTTTTCCATTTTACTAAGGATGGAGGGATGGTCTGTTTTATAATGGTTTGGCAGCTTATGGGTGCTCAAGCCGTATGGTCTCTTCCTTTCTTTGCAAATATGTGAGGTTATTTGCTCCTGTTTTGCTTTGAACTACTTTTTGTGTGAATGACATTTTCGAGTGCAGTCTAGTGAATTATGTTTTCTCACAAACTAATGAAATAAGCTAAATTAGATGTTGGAATGACAGAAACAACCCCTAAGTGCTCTTTTGGGTCTACTTTGGTGTTAATAAGATTTTTGTTAACAATTTCTGATACATTTGAGTCAAAACATGGTAAAATTAAAAAAAATCATATCTTCCTAAATAAACAAACTTATTGGACGAAAGTAGATCAGTCTACTAAGAATGCATACATCTACTTCCTGTAAAAAATTGCCTCACATATTAAATTGTTTATGGTATAAAGGGTCATGAATCTAGCAGATGTAACATTGGCGAGATAGGGCTTTTAATCTACTCTAAAATATTTTGAAAATCTGAGAATTGAGTAAAAATTCAATTTATGCAAAACCAAGAGATGTAAGTTACATTAGAGATAAGTTTGATAACTTTTGCGATTTCAAGTTATATTATGTTGCATTCGTAACTGTAAGGAACTTATATTTCAACCTTTAATAGCTTCATAAAAACTCAAAGACACTGGTTTATTAATAGTCTGATAAAAATAACATTCATTTGTATAATATTTCATATTTTATCGCTTCAATACCTGCACAGATCAGCTACATATCACGATTAAAACTGTTCCTATAATTCATATCATCTTTCGCACTATTTCCTATTTATTTCCTATGTCGTGAAATAAGCTTTCCGAAGTATGACGGCAATAGGTTCTAAGGATGACCTATCTGGCACGTTGTCGCCATAAATGCTCTCGACCTTTTGATCGTTCATCATCAAGATCAACGTTCTAGGAAGTCCATGCCAAGATACTTCTGCAAACCCTGTCGCCTAATGCGTTTGCTAAACGGGGATTTGCTCAGAAGGAAAGGATGCCTACAATAAGCAAATGCTTCAAGTAAAGAGTACTTGCGCCATTGATAAATGTAAGTAATAATGTCAGAGGCAGATCTGATTGTTACTGTCATCATCGGCGTTTTCATCATCACCACCATTTTCATCATCGATTCGGAAAAAGGTTTGATGTGTTGCTCCTACATGATTTTCTATACTAACTGTTTTACAAGCTATTCCTACAAAAATGTATTCCTCTATCTATTTCTAGTTAATCCAGATAAGCTTTCAATCACTTTTACATATTTAGTTGTAAGACAGAGAAGGTAAAGCGAGTCAGACTTTTTAAACAGCGTGTCTCTATGTGATGGCTTTGAAATTTCATGTTCTTTGCATAACCATAAGAAAAAATCTGATGTGATACATTCACATGACTTTCTCTACCCTCTATCTTTATTAGTGGGTATGCAAGCTATTCTTAAAGCTTATTTTTCTACCTACTACATTTAATCCAAATAAACATTTGCAGAAATAGCTATATTACACATTTCGTTATAGATACAAACAGAACAGCGATAGTCAAATGTTTAAGAACTGGACGCTACATGCTGGCCTTAAAATTCTATAATATTTCCATGCAATCGCGAGAAACAACTGAATGTTGGAAGGACTTCAACAGAATGACCAAGAAATGAACCATTCGAACCTTTAATAATGAATGTCTCTAATCTATTGAACTTACTCTTTCTGCCAAAATTGCTCTATTAATAAAATTCCAACCCAAAAAATTATTTTAAATATTTGGTCCTCTCGTACTAAAATAATTAACAAAACTAAAGATACAAACAACCTTTGAATATATTATTTATAAAAATTTAAATTCATATATTTTTAAAATAAAAATGTAATGGCTTATGCCACAAAAAACTTAATTGTGTGTTTTAATAGGATCTACATTTGTTTGTGTAGATCCTATTCGTCTAACGCTTAACGTTTGCAAGATAATACAAAATGTCTTACGAATGAAGAGGACTTCACAGGCTATTCCCAGAAAATTCAAGATATAAAGGGTACTTTAGGATGGAGATTTTCTTGAAAACCTTCGTGTAGCATCTTTGGAAGGTACTGAACCTATTACCAAGTTCGGTATTTATCCAACTTTTCGTTTTCGGGTTATGCTATTCACAGACACACAAACACACAGACAGGCACACAAGGATATTTTTCTAAAACTACTCTTTTTTTATTCAGGGAGCTTCAAAACGTGCATTTCCGGTAAAATCTCGGTATCGAAATTTTGGTCGGAATACAATATCTTCTCTACCTACTATGTACGTGGTAGGGAAAGTAAAAACGACCAGTAAATCATCCATTATTACTTATTAGTTTTTTAAAACCCAAGGAGTTAATTTTATAGATAAATATAATGGATTACAGTGCATTGTATTTAAATTTACAACATAAAACACACTTATTTTGTTATTAATGAAGTAAGTAAATGAATGTTACTTGGATACCCTTCGTTTAAAAAAAAATATATTTCAGAAATTATGTTTTGTTTCCCGTGAACATTATTGCCTTTTAAAATTAAAACAAAATAATAATGAAGAACTCAAAATATAACAAAATTTAAAACTTTATAAAATACTATAAAAATGTCGAAATGTTCCACAATGCCAAAAAAATTACCTCTCTCTTGAAAATAACGAAAAATGCAAAAAATGCTCTAACACATTGCCCCTATTTCATCAATTAATTCATGACAGACATTTGTATATAATCGAACTATCTTTAAAACTTCATATAAAACAGATGTAAAATCATTAAATACCTTGCCCTACTGGTGAAATTTGAAATGAAAATTGTGGAAGGAAACGCCCCAGCCTTAAGTTTAGGGCACCTCCTCGGAATTTGCCAGTTATGAGGACCGAGGGAAACCTGTACAAGACCTCAGTTAGGGAGGACGGTCCTGGTGGGATTTGAACGGCAGAACTTACCTTCACGAATCCGTACCTTAACGACCACCGCCACCCGTGTCACATGAACTGAGATGCAACACTTTCATCGGGAAACAGTAAGATAAGACTCAACAGACCCAGAATTAGTTTTCTTCAAATTTTATATTAATAAATAATGTTTAATTTTTAGGCAACAGAAAGCATCTGTACTATACTATGAATAATTACTTTTTACTTTAGTAATTGCGCTACATATTTTATAAATACCCGACTTTATTGCACAATCCTGCCCCCCAGAAAGGTATATGAAGTCGGCGCCTATGACACTAAGTATACAAAAATGTGCTATCAGGCCAAAACAAGATGTTAGACAAAATGCTCAAAGGAGAAAAGCAGTCAAACTTACTTCGAAGGAAAACAAAAGCCAGAGGAAGTAAAGAAGGGGGGAGCAGAAAAACAAACTGAAGGATATATTTATCAACGTGAAGAAAATTTTCAGTACTAAGAATTTCCTCTTCATATATCTATATGTATATTACTGTAGTTCAACTCAGAAAGAACCCTTGTAAGCGGTAGCTCAGCTCGTCATGTATTTCCCCCTCTCTAACTGCCTTGTGCAGTTATGTCTCCGAGCGCTGCTTAAGCATAATTTCGCCTAGCCCGTGTTTTATTATAGCCTCACAAAATCGTTTATCACTTAATCACATCACTGTTGTAACTATCCAACTGTAGAGGCAGGAATAAAGACACAAGAGCATGCAACAAAAATACTGTGTTTGTAGATTACTGTGACAGGCCACGCAAAGAGAAAGGTGCAGTGGGTGTGAAAGTAAGTACTTGCACCATGCTAGCTTCTAGTTACCGAGGTCGCGGGTTCAAACCCAAGGAGGGCGATGGATTTTTTCAGGCGCAAAAACCCTTAACATGGCTTCCTTCGGAAGAGAAGTAAAGTGGATGGTCCCGTGTCGTAGATTTACGAAACGTAAAAGAACCTCAAGCCTGATAAAGGCCTCTGAGAAAAATTACCGGTCTTTCACGCCCAATATAGAATGGGACCCTAAGAACCACAGCAGTTAAAAAGCGTCCATAAATATACCTAAGGTGTTTGCATATAACTAGCGATAACATTTTACATACATGCGCTATTATCATAGGTTATCTTCCAAAAGGTAAGTCACACTTTTTAGAGTATTTCAGAACCTTCACTCGCCATCTATATCTTCAAGGAAAAAAGTTCCTGGATGATTGATTTTCATAATACAAATTATTTCAATTGAAGTTTTACAAAGAAAACTAGCAGGTTTAAATTTTTTTATAGGGAGACCAATCACACATCATCATCATCATCATCATCATCATCATCATCATCTCGAAACTGTGCTCTTTAACATATCTCTTACAGAATTGGAATAAGGATTTTAATTTTTGAGTTATCGCGATGTAAAGATCCTATTAAATTTCTCTAAACTGTAAAATTGCTGTGTTCACTACAGTGACGTGACACTTGTTTCCCGCGTATCAGCCCACTTCCTCTTTAAGACACCTCATTGGATAACTCAGTAGCTAAAGGCAAAAGACAAGTAGAGTGGGGGCGATTTATCCGTCCTGAATACTCGCGCACTCCGAGGGATTTTACTAAGTTGTTATATCATAGTTGGCATACCCGACGTTGTACGGTCAGCTTTTTGAACTCGAATAACGAATAATTTTACTTAGGTAGCACACCGTTCTTTATGAAAGTATTGTACAATAATCTAGAGGATTTTATGGTGAATCCTTCCAATTACCCCTTATTAGTGTAATTCCGTACAGCCCCGTCCATTCTTAATAACGGGTGAAGAATTCCCTGATATTCACTCAAAAGGGTGTAAAATATTGGCGTAACGCCTGACTTCCTTTACACCCCACCCCAGTCTTCCAAGTTTTGGCAGTGCTGCATAGTCGATAAGTACCTACCCTTTGACGGTGGAAGAATCATTGGTTACAATGGTGAATAATTTTGTACACAATTACAGTAGGTTAAGTTTAAACCTTTGTGCCTTCCCTTATGTCCTATAGTTATTTAATAACATAAAAGCTATGTACAGTGCTTTTCCTTCACACTGTGGCCACCGCACCGCTGCTAGCGCGCCAGCCGCTGCAGCTCGGACTCCCGACGAAACAGTTATAACATCTGCGCAACTGGCTCATGTTCTCATACTTGCAATAACAATGTTAATGAGCATATACGCTATCATAAGAGATGTTAGAAATTATGTCCTCCACCCGCATATTTCTGGCATCTCAGGAAATTTCCGTTCACACTCAATTAAAAACATACAGTGCGTTCGTAGATCGACCGGACCGTTCCGCGGCGGCCTTGGACTGGTTGAGGATTGGCACGTCTTCCGCCAGTTACACGTAAACGACCGGCATGCCATGGGTACGGAACACTAACTACTGTATTAACTTACATTAGGCTTACTGCATCATAACAGATGTTGAAATTGACCTCCGAAAACAATTCTGGTTTACTCGAAAAAGCTCATGTTGATTGATTGCCTGTATTTCTCTCGTGATGTTATCCTTCAATTCTTGTAACGTGTGCGGATTTGATGCGTATACTTTATTCTTTAACGTTCCTCATAGATAAAAATCGCACGGAGATAATTCAGGGGAACGAGATGGTCACAATCCTCGACTAATTATTCTGTCAGCATACACGCTTCGCAATTCATACATAGAATTCGCAGCAGTGTGCGCCGAAGCTGAATCTTGCTGAACCCAGCCGCAAAATCTTTCATTTCTTATTAGTTGCGGAAAAATATATTTAAAATTGAATTTACATAAACGTGTGAATCAAGTGTTGTGTCCAAAAATATGTGATCGATAACTCTACGCGCACTCACTGCGCACCAAACCTCACTTTTGCAGCGTGGTGAGGAACTTCACGAATAATATGGGAATTTTCGGTAGCCCAGTATCTATTGTTCTGAGTAGAAACCTGACTTTGATGATAAAACCAGACTTAATCAGTGAAGAACGTTAAAAGTGCGGTAGCTATAGCGCTACTCTGGCGGCAGGCGCGCCACTGCTCACCCAGTCCAATGCCGCCACGGAACGGTCTGGCCGATCTACGAACGCACGATATATATGAGATGTTAAAAATTCATGACAATTAATGGTAAGAAGCATTTTTATAGAACAGCTTAAACTAATATTTTAAAATGCATAATCCAGGAAAGACTTAACATTTACGCATAACACTTTACAACCACACTTCTTTATACAGACATCGATGTGGTAAAATATTAAAAAATCTTATGTGTTACACTCACATGAATTTCTCTACTCTTGTACAAACTATTTTTACAAAAGCTTATTCTCCATATGCTTCGTGTTAATCGAGATGTTAATCTTAATGCTAATTTTCTTGTAGGTGCAAAGGGAATATGGTAGGTTTTAAGCGACAGTCAAATGTTATAAGCGCTGGTTGCTATCCGGCGCATTCCATTCTCCTTGTATGTCCAGGACATAAAAAATCTGATGTGTTACACTCACATGACTTTCTCTACTCTTGTACAATCTAATTTTACAAACGCCTATTCTCCATATGCTTCATGTTAATCGAGATATCGAGATGTCAATCTTATTGGTAATTTTCTTGTAGATGCAAGGGGAATATGGTAGCTTTTAACCGATAGTCAAATATTTTATCGCTGGTTGCTATGTGGCGCATTCCATTCTCTTTGCATGTCCAGGACATAAAAAAAATGAATAACGAATTTGAGAAAAAGTATAAGTATTGGAAAATTTAAGGAAATAACAAGCAATATCTCGAAAACGGTTCACTCAACAAAAAAAATGTATATGATATAAGTTGTGTATTTTAACGCGATCTACATTTTTTGTGTAGTAAAATTTTGTCTATCTCTTATGGTTTACCAGTTATGCAAAAGTCGTTCATAACGAAGAATACTTTTGGAGACATTCCCAGAAATTTCGAGATATACATTTCATTTCTCATGACATTATCTTAAACATATGATATTTTCATCAAAATCGTTAGAGCCATTTTTGAGAAAATTAAAAGTTTCGAATAATGTTCCATGTAAAGGGTAGTCTGGGGTGGGGACATTTTCTTGAAAATCTTCGTGTCGCATCTCTGGAAGATACTGAACGTAAATACCAAGTTTGGTGTTTATCCGACTGTTAGTTTTTGAGTTATGCTGTTCACAGACACACACAGACACACACACACGCACACACACACAGACACACACACACGGACATGTTTCCAAAAATCCTTTTTTTGGATTCAGGAGGTCTCAAAACATGTATTTCCGGTGAAATCTCGGTATCGAATTTTTGGGTGGAATGCAATACTTCCCCTACTTACTATACGTAGTAGAGAAAGTAAAAATGAATAACGAATTCCCATTTAAGAAAAAGTATTGGAAAATTTAAGGGAATAACAAGCAATATCTCGAAAATGGTTCACTCAACAACAAAAATGTATATGACATAAATTGTGTATTTTAACGCATCTACATTTTTCGTGTAGTGAACTTTTGTCTATCTCTTATGGTTTACCAGTTATGCAAAAGTCGTTCTTAATGAAGAATACTTTTGGAGACATTCCCAGAAAATTCGGGATATACATTTCATTTGTCATAAAAATATCTTAAACATATGATATTTTAATCAACATCGTTAGAGCCATTTTTGAGAAAATTAAAATTTTCGAAAAATGTTCCATGTAAAGGGTAATCTGGGGTGGGGGGATCTTCTTGAAAACCTTCGTGTTGCATCTCTGGAAGATACTGAACCTAAACACCTGTTTGGTGTTTATCTGACTGTTCGTTTCCGAGTTATGCTGTTCACAGACACACACACGGATATGTTTCCAAAAATGCTTTTTTTGGATTCAGGGGGTCTCAAAACACATATTTCCGATGAAATCTCGGTATCGAATTTTTGGGTGGAATAAAATACTTCCCTTACTTAGTACCTATGCGTAGTAGAGGAAGTAAAAAGTTCAGTAGAGTATTTTCGGTTTGGGAAAATTTGCAGATCGGTTCCCTTAAAGTAATTTGAGATTTTTGGTATCTGATCTCATTTGCGATTAAAGGTACAGCCTATACCAGCCGTGTGTCAGGCCTGCGGGAGGATCAAACACAAGCCTGTGGGAGCCGGAAACGCAGTTTCAACTCTACGGGTGGCCGCTGTGAGAGAGACAGTCATGATGTAATTTTCTTGTCCTGTCTCTAACATAATTATGGCCAAGCAGTAGAAGAACGTGCATGGAGTCTTAAGTCTCTCAGTATTTGTAGTTTCAAGTAAAAGCCTGGGCCGCAAAACATCATGACCACTCCATAATTTTACGTCGCTGAGGATATCTACACGTCTTTTATTTCATGTTTCTTTTCTTCTTCGGCGAAAAATAAATACACACGCACGGACGGCGTCACCGAAAGTCGACACGTAGCGAATACTGAAGAAAAAAACGGACATAAAAAGTTATCGTCGGCGGCTCCGTGAATAAAGACAAGTAACACACGAAAAGAATTTCATTACGTTGTGAAACTTAGGGTGCTCTAAACCTGTAATCAGGCACAATTTACAATATTGATATCAGAGATGAGAAGCGATATCATTACCTTAGTATTTATTTCTCGTCTGTTTCCTAGCTCCAGGCCCTACGTAAGGGATATTCACCTTTAAGGTCCACGCAAATGATGTCAGCGTATCTTATACACGATGTTTCCGAATCACCGTTCACTTTGTTCAAACAGATAGCCCAAATGACTTCAGGGATGGTAAAATATTTCTATGTTTTATCATTACACAAGTATTTAGCATGCCCTACCAAAGGACTTGAGGCAGTATTTTTAATACTTGAATAATTTCAATTAAATTATTTAATATGTAATTTCCATAACAGCCCGCCTTGAAGCAATATGTATGTAATAATTTGTAAAAAAATGTATGTAACAGTCATTGCATATGCTTATATTATTGTAAACATGTTCAATAATGTTATGTGAATGTATTAGGTAATTTAATAATGTAAGAGCTGTGAGAATAATAAGTTTAAAGTTGCTAACGATGAGGTAACCTTGAGGCAATAATGAGTTTGAGAGTTTAAATGTTACAAGTCATGATTAGAGCAACGATAATGTAAATTTTGTGACAGTTTTTAAAATAGCCAATCAACAGCCAGAAAAAGCTTTAATTAAATGCAGATAATCTATTGGACTAGGATTAGCAATCAGAGACTTGAATACAAAAGCTTACGGGTTTGGACGGTTGAAATATGTTCAGTTGCCTGCAGACCTTGATAGCAAACGGATAGAAGATGTGTTCTCTAAAGAAATATTACGTATTCGTGTGTAACAAAAATTAAGTATACGCGTTAACAAAGTGCAAGTTATTAAATTAAAGAATCTCACAGCTCTTAATATCAGTGTAGTGCTATTTAATTTGTGCCAAGGATTAATAAACAGAAGTGAAAAACTTAAAATCTGTGTAAGCCTACATTCTTGTCGCAGCACGCCCTGATTAAGAGAAACGTGTTTCTAAAGTAAGACTGACGCAGCCGAGGCAAACAAACATAAATACTATCTATACAAACAGTTTAATAACAAAGTTAATAAATATTTTTTAAACTTGTAGCGTAACAACAGTACATGTTCAAATCGGCTTCTCATACGTAGAACATATTACGTAACAAACAATAACTTCAAGTTGGTTTCCCAAGTGTGAAAATAAATAAATAAACTCCAAGAACAATATAACTACTTCAAGTTGGCTTCCCAAGCATGTGGCTAAGAACAACAGTAAAACTTCAACAACAATAAACTACAACAGTTGAACTATATTTCTTCAGATTTGACCACATAAATGCAAAGGAAACAAATCTGATGTGTTGCACTCACATGACTTTCTCTACTCTTGTAGAAACTATTTTTACAAACGCTTACTCTCCTTCTACTTCATGTTAATCGAGATAAACATTTGTAGAAACTATCTTATTGCTAACTTTCTTGTAGGTGCAAGGGGAGTATGGTAGGCTTAAACCGATAGTCAAATCTTTTAAGAGGTAGTTGCTATGTGGAGCATTTCATTCTCTTTGCATGCTTAGGACATAAAAAAACATAAATAACGAATTCGCATTTGAGAAAAAGTGTAAATATTGGAGAATTGACACAAATAACAAGGAATATCTCGTAAATGTTTCGCTCTACAAAAAAAATGTATATAGCATAAATTGTGTGTTTTAACGAGATCTACATTTGTTGCATACAAAAGTTTTATCCATATCTTACGGTTTACCAGTTATGCAACAATCATTCACAACGTAGAGGACTTTTGGGGACATTCCCAGAAAGTTCAAGATATACATTTCATTTGTCTTAAAAATATCTTAAGCATATGACATTTTAATCAAAATCGTTAGAGCCATTTTTGAGAAAATCAAAATTTTCGAAAAATATTCCATGTAAAGAATAGTTTGTGGTAGGGGATTTTCTTGAAAATCTTCGTGTCGCATCTTTGAAAGACACTGAACCTAAATACCAAGTTTGGGTATCTGACTTTTCGTTTTCTAGTTATGCTGTTCACAGACACACACACACACACACGCGGCCTTTTTCTAAAAAGGCTTTTTTTTATTCAGGGGGCCTCAAAACATGTATTTCCGGTGAAATCTCGTATCGAATTTTTTGGTGGAATGCAATAATTCCCCTAATACTATACGTAGTAGAGAAAGTAATAAAACAAAAATTGCTTTTCATGAGGGTCATTGGAAGGCTTTGGCATCGAGAAACTTCAGTGTTTACACCCACAGATTTAGAATAAACCTCTAATTAGAGGTTTTGACCTCTGAGATTTACATACACATCTTCAGTATGTAAGACCTAAATGACAATGAAAGAAGCAAATATAACACCGGATCGATTGTAGCTTTTGACTCTCTACCACGTACAGTCGAGTACAAAAAACATGCCGATGCTTTTGGTTACTTTTAGTGTTTTCCATTCTTGATGTTGGCAGAATCTCATCATTTGTGTTCCGCGCCTGCCTTAGGTGACCCATCCTCTAATTGGTCTTAGTTGAAGTCCAGTACGCTAGCATTACCCTATAAAAAAAGGTGACGCCTAGGTGGGAAATGAAAGGGGTGGAGAATCGGTATATGTCACCTGAATGGTTGAAACAATATGCCTCCCAAAGACTATCCATACTAGCCCCTGATCTTATTGGTTGAGGCAGTATTTTTAACACTTAAATGATTTCAGTCTAATTATATAAATATAAATTCAATAACAGCCCGCTCTAAAGTAATATTATTTAACAATATATAAAAAGTGTATATTACAGTCATTGTATATGTTTATATTATTGTATCCATGTGTAATAATGTTATGTGAATATATTAAGTAATTTAATAATGTAGGAGCTGTGAGAATAATAAGTAAAAAGTTGCTAACAATGAGGTAACAATGAGGTAACCTTGAGGCAATAATGAGTTTGAGAGTTTAACAATACTACTTGTGATTCTTGGGAGCAATAATGTAATTTTAGTGACAGTTTATAAAATAGCCAATCAACAACCAGAAAAAAAACTCTAGTTAAAAGAAGGTACTCTATTGGATTAGGAATAGCCAATCAGGAATACAGAAATTTACAAGTTTAGGCGGTTGAAATTAGTTCAGTTGCCCGCAGACAGCGTTACTAACCAGACGCAAAAAGTGTCCTCAAGAAATATAATATGTATTCGTGTGAGACGAACAATAAGTTTACGTGTTAAAAAGTGTAATTAATTATTATTATCAGTGAAGTGTTATTTAAACCGTGTCAAGCTATAACAAAAGGAGTGAAGTAAAATTATAACCTGTGTAAGCCTACATTCTAAGTCGCACCACAACCCTGCCAAGACATCCATGTCTCTAACAATAATACTGACGCAGCGGAGGCAAACATAAATATATAATATTTAAAAAAATAGCAAATTACAAAGTTAATATTTTTTTAAAAATTGGGGCAAAGGCTATCGGGTACCATACGTGCGGATGCAACTACTTCAAGTGTTCGGCTCCCCAACAGTTGAAATATAATACAACTCCTTCAATACAACAAAATACCTTCTTCATGGTTTGGCATTCAAGCATTAACCTCTGTAACCGAATGAGGTATGGAAGGCGCCGCAGAGGCTGCTATTATCATTATTATTGATTGCCAACTTAAACCGCGGTTCCTCATATCGGCACTTTTTTGCACCCAACTGTACATAGTACATAGAGAAGGTATTGCATTCCACCCAAAAATGTGATAGAGATTTCAAAGGAAATACATGTTTTGAGCCCCCTGAATAAAAAAAAAGGATTTTTAGAAATGTCCGCGCGCGCGTGTGCCTATGAACAGCATAACTCAAATACGAAGAGTAGAATAAATATAAAATTTGGTATTTAGGTCAGTATCTTCCAAAGATGCGACGAGCAGATTTTCAAGAAAATTCCCCCACCACAAACCATCCTTTATATGGAACATTTTTCGAAACGTTTTATTTTCTAAAAAGTAGCACTAACAATTTTGATTAATATACCATATATAAGAGACATTTACATGACAAATAATTTGAATTTTCTGGGAATAGCCTGCGAAGTCCTTTTCATTCGGAAGGAAATTTGTATAATCTTGTATAACAGGTAAGCGATAGACAAAATGTTGAACACAAAAAATGTAGATCTGTTTAAAACACACAGTTTTTTCCAAAAACAACTTTTTTATAGTACCAGTCATTTCCGAGATATCCGTTATTAAAGTTTCGATTTGTTCAATACTTTTGTCATATTCTAAGTCCAATCGATTTTCATTTGTTTCTCGCGATTGCATGGAAACTATGGGGTTTTAAGGCCAGCATATAGCGTTCAGTTCTTACACATTTGACTATCGCTGTTCCCTTTGTATCTATAACGAAATGTGTAATGTATCTATTCCTGCAAAGGTTATGTCGATTAAAATGAAGCAGATATAAAAATAAGATTTAGTAAGAATAATTTGTATATCCATTAATAAACGATAGATGGTAGAGAAAGGCATGTGTATATATTACATTGAAATTTATTCTGTCTTCTGTTTGCGGAAGTGTTGCATCATGGCCATCATGTATGAATATTCCTTGCAATAAATGTAAATGTATTTTGCTTTTGTACTCTGCGGAGGGCAGCAACTATTTATATTCGGTGAATAACAATTGCACGGTGGGCCATTTAAGTTGAGACTGTACAATATCTCCAAAACTAAGCGTTGTAAAAGGAAATGTCTTGAATAAAAGTTTCTTGATATTATGGGGGGAAAGTAAATGCTGTTAGTCGTGTTTTGTTTGGAGGAGTTATGATGGGCATTTTAGGGTCAATTTAATTTTTTAAATGGGAATCTACAATTTAAATTGACCCTAAAATAGCCAATGATGACCCTAAAATGACCTTCACAACGTCCCCCAAATAAAATACCACTAATGACATTTACTTTCCCCCATAATATCAAGCAACTTTTATTCAAGACATTTCTTTCTACAATGCTTAGTTTTGGAGATATTGCACAGTCTCAAATGATCTACCCTATTTTTTTCTACTCCCTGGCATTCTCAATTAAAAGTGGAGGCCTTCCTAGCAAGCTTGTTCTTCCTGTACCTCCAATATGTTCGTATTCAAGGGCTTTGCAAATCTTTCAGTCATTTAGTAATTTATGTTTTATAGCTTCATGGGCGTTTTTCAATTGTGAAAGAATTATCAAAATAGGTTGAGTGGTGTTTTGAGATTCTTCTACATACACGAACCCACACACAAATTTTCTCTCTTGATATTAGTAAAGGTTACGTAGGGCTACTTGATTATGTTTCAGTTAGTTAAAAACATTCTGGTATTACTAGTATGGGTGCGCACGGCCTCGGACCAAGTCCTCGGGCCTAAGCCCGACCTGGCTCAGGCTCGGGCTTGAAAGACGAAGAAAATTACTTTTTAAACAAGGCCTAAAAGTACTTTGAATTTCTAACACAGTGCACACGAGCTAAAGGTTTTAGTGCGATAATCTTCATTGTGACAAACTTTGCTTTCAAGTCCAATCACATGGTAATTACCCCTTGTATTTGCACATGTTTAATAACTCGACTTGATTTGGTTAGGTTTTACTTTTCATTGTGTCTTTTTATATTATTAATTTATCATGGCGCTCGCATTACTGTTCACAATAGAAATCGTCATACTTCAATTTATCGGAATTGTTGTGAAGTTAACCTATACCGTATATTGGCAACCTTGTGCTTTCTTTGATCTAAAACGTTATTCTTTTATCTGTTATAACCTACCTAAAGGTTAAATGGCTAAAATTATGAATTCAGAAGAAACTTAAATGGAAGAGCCAGGTAAAATTACAGAAAGAATAAAGGCTGATTCACAATAGCCCGAGAACGGTACCCGGAACGTAAACGAGAACGGTAAGCAATGCACCATTCAAGATATTAGTCCACAACAGCTCGGTAACGAGAACTGGAGTGCATATCGACGATCATATCGATCACAAAGTGAAAGTCGATTTTGCGCATACTATTTTTTCACCTACTTCTAATTTAGCCAACATAACGCGGGTTAGCCAACGCCAAAATTCGACAGAGTAAACATTATCTAAATCATATCCATTACATTTCTGATCCCTCTAATTGTGCCAAGCTTTCATTCCTTGATTTAATGGCATACATTAAAATTGTTTATTGTTCTTTTTTAATTTCCACCGGTTTGTTGCTGTTCTTTGTAGCTTTTGCCATTGTTTTAAAGATAATAGCCAATTTTAAGTTGCATATAAACAAACTACTAATGACCAACGCTCACTGGATTTCCGGTGTCGGGATGAGATTAGGAAGCACATTTACTACTAATTTCTTCCAGTTTCATGTTTCCAGCTTGCGGCTATAGAGAGCACTAGCGGCTGTTTCATGTCACGGCCGCCTGGAATAATCTCTAGAGTGAGTCTAATATGCACAATATGGATCTAACATGCCGTGCCCTGGAACGAGAACGAGAAAGTTAAAAGTTGGGCAACTCTTCTTTCCCGTTCCCGGGACCCAGGAAGGCTTCGATTGTGAACACTCCCATTTAATACATGTATTTCAACTTTCCCGTTCTCGTTCTGGTTACGGTTCTCGTTGGTTGTGAACCAGCCTTAACACTAGAAGTACTTACCCAAAAACTCCAGAAAGCAATATGATATAGCATTTAACTGCTTCATTGCCTGATGTAAGGTAAAACATGGTGAAAATAACTTTACTGAAAATGACTGCTAGCGAATCAACAAAACATCTAACATCTCGCGTTTTTAACACCATTTCTCTTGTTTCAACAACGCTTTCTAAACGTGATCTCTGTTAGCTTCAGGAACCAACATAATATTAATTATATTTTACAGATTCGAGCGAGGTCTAAAAATAGTATATGCTACACATGTTAAAAGTGATTTTATTTTGCTCGTAGGATTGCAAAATAAAACCCTACTTTTACCCCTCGTATCATAATCTACTATTACCACATTCAACATTTGCATTTTTGTCACGTAAATGTCAAAAACATTAGCACCACTTTCGAGATAAAAAATAACGAAAACTTTTCCATCAAAAGGGAAAATAAGGACGCAAAAATATATGCATTACAATTTTTTTTTCGTGGTGCTAAGGTGTCCGGAATAACAATTATCGCAGTAATAATACTAGTGATAATATGTATATAGTTGTTCGCTTCTACCAATTGCGGATAACGTTACAATAGCACGACAGCTACAATCTCCGCCTCCCTTCGTGCCATCACAGTGGCATGTGATGAATATAAGGCAGTACGCCGCCAACATGTCGCTTCTACATGCGGATTTCAGCCCAATATTTCTGCAAAGTGGCTCCTGAATTGCTCCCAAGAAGCTGTATGTATTCCTTACCAAACCTCCTGCAGAGTAAAAAATTCCCATGCCACTAACGGAAATTGAACCCGGGTCGCTTCGCATCGCAGGTAGTATCGCTTGTGAACTGCCAATAGTAGTAGTAATAACTGAAAAAGCAATTTTATTTAAAACAAAATTAGACAATCGGGCCCGGCAGAGTAGTACAGTATAACCTATTCTCGAGCCGGACCGAAGTTAAGAATTTCGGCCCGTTCAGACTTCTCTGCCAACACTGTCACCGCTTACAAGGCAAATGTGTTTGGTGTACATACTAATATTTAACTACTTAACTCCTGGTCCCGATAATCAACAGCTTCCTGCTGATAATAATCTAAGGCCTCCGGTCAGTTCAGTTCAGTTGCCGGTTTCAATGTTGAAATTCTCAATGAAACATATCTCCGCACATAACTTCTTTGAAAGAACAATCGATAGTCAACAGAGTTTCTGTTATTTATTTAAATTGTTTCATTTATATAACCTCCTTTAACTTCTTTGCTCATAGCAGCGGCTTTGACTTGAGAAACAACTGATTGTGTAATTGCTCGGAGAACTGTAGCTTTGTTAACGTTGGGTTTATTAGTTTTCTACTCTTAAACACATTCACATTCACTCCCATATTTATACTTCCAGACACTGAGAGGATAAGTAATGGTTTTGGTTATCGGGAAGCGGAGGGGGATTTCAACACTTAAAGCGTATACTCACATATTATGTTCTGGAAACCTCTAGGAGGAAGGAGTGAAGCGAAGGACACAGAGGTTGAGTAGATCCGGGATGGCAGGCTCGGATCAGGTGGGGTCCCCAACTTCCCCACAGGCCTACTTCCCTTAACAGAGAGGTTTGAACACAGGACAGAGTGTTCCCCAAAGTAAAGAAGAAGAAACATCAATATGGAGCAACCTCCGCCGAGGTGACCGCTCCTCCGCCGTCGCCAACCGAGACACTTACGCCTCGACTGCCGCTTCGCCACCAGCCTCTGCCGCAACGCCGCGACTGCAACCGTATTTGCGACAACTCTGGCAGCCACCACTGCGCCGCCCGTGGAACTTGGCAAACGCCACAGACACCGCTGCCAGCTGTACCTCGGAGTTACAGCGCCGTCATCTGTGAGGTTTCACGGGACCTTGCAGTGAGACACATCCTCAGCGCAACTCAGCTGCACAAAGAGGACCGATACTGCTTGTCCGCCTGAAGCTTGAAGACCCTGGCGACTACAAAGCGGCCGCGAGGGTGGTCCTGCCCTGGTCTACGTATCGAGGCGGGCCGAGTGGATCGTCAGATGCCCTGCTGTCGATGTTGTGCATTCAGTCGCGACTCAATATCGTGCGCAGCTCAACCTACAGTAGTCGCACCTACAGCCTCACCGCGAATATATGGCCCACTCGCTGAGGAACCGCCGCCGGTACTGCGCCACCTGTGGTGGCTTTGGCCATTTCACGTGGCAGACACAGTGGCCCCTATATCCGCATAGTTGCAGAAAGGCATCAACGTCCGCAGTGGGTCATCCTCCAGCTCCAGTGTGGACTACCTTAGAGCCGCTTCCACCACATGTCACTGCTGATCACACCCTGCGGGATACCGGCCAGGAGCTCCTAGCGGAAGTCCTTCAATAGCATAGCAGCACACATCAACCACCGTTCGAAATACCACCAGAACACTAGCGCTTGTTACAGAAATGTCGAGAGATTAACCAACAACGACGCCAATGCCAAGCAACCTAACACGACTCTTCGCTTCCATTTCCCTTCCACGTTCACCTTCTAGCCTCCAGCTGTAGTCAGAGCATTCTGTCATGACTAGCCTAGAACCTATTCGTTACCCGTTCCTGCCCACTGAGCGGCAGCAAAGCAGCTGTGTCGGACTAACGCGAGTGCTACGTGGGACCGCGCCGTTATCAGCTCCGATTTCTTTTCTTTATCCGTTCTTGCTTTTGGTGGAAGGTTTTTAGTGCGTATGGCCAACTATTGGCGAGTCGCACCCTCTAAGCTCCGAAAGGGGCTGAGGTCAACAGTACGTATTTTCCCTCCATTAAAAAAAAATCCGCCGTCATACGCCTCGCTCGCCATCCATTCTTCTGATCCTTCGAGCCTGAAACATTATAAATGAAATGACCTGAAATGGGGATAGGGAAATCTAGGAATTATATAATCCATCCCAGCATACGCATACCTACCGGAAAAAACCTAAGTCGGAGTGGCCGGCCTAACGTTAAAGACCTGTGGGTTGAGGAACCAGAGCGATGACCACTCGACCGCAGAGTCGAGTCTAAACTCTATGTCGAAGACAAAAAGAAAACATTGTAAAGTCAATTCTGCCACGTTTTATTTCCCTGGGGAATTAGGTAGCCACGAAGATAAGTCCACACAAGAGAACAACATGCGAGTGTAGTAAAACTTTTATCTGTAAAATTAGTTGTGCTCTGCACGATCTCAAGAAGTGTCGTACACGTGGACAGCGGTTTCTTTCTCTGCATGATAAAGTGGATTCTTTATCAGCCATGGCATGCTTTCCTGGAAGTGTTTACAGCCTGCTCATATCGGTACCATAAAACATGCACTTCCACCGATCGTAGAAAAGTCTTTCCCCAGCTCGTCATACTTTACTGCCATCATTGGCTGCCGTAAAACATGCAAAGAGGCATAATTTGCATTAACACTTTCTACCCGCGTGTAAGCGGTATAACCGAAGCGTCAAACAGACGCGCTAATCAAGTTAAAGAAGCTCTGGTTTTATGATCATGTTTTTCAAATCAGCTCCTTTATCTGCTCATTTATGGAGTACCTGTTCGCTTTTAACACTAGAGGTACCAAATAAGGGATGCTATTTTCATGTTCATAAGAAATTGATCTCTTAAGAGGTTACGACGTCATGCGTCAGCATCAATACAAAGTGTCTGCAAGCAGAGGCTTTCTTAAACCCAGCAATAATTCGTAATAGTTATTTATATATCAAGTATGCAAAATGTGGCTTTAGTGGACGAATTAAGTATTCGATGAGTCTGCTACAGTTTGCATACGTGGTGCATAAAATAGTTTTTACTTTTTCTGCCACGTACTTAGTGGGTAGAGAAGATATTGCATTTCACCTAAATTCGATACCAAGATTTCACCGGAAATACACGTTTTGAGGCTCCTTGAACCTCCCAAAAAAGCATTCTTAGAAAAAGGCCCTTGTGTGTGATTGTGACTGTGAACAGCACAACTCAAAAACGACAAGTCGGATAAATACCAAATTTGGTATTTAGGTGCAGTACTTTCCTAAGATGCCACAAAAAGATTTTCAAGAAAATTCTTCCACCCCAAACTACCTTTTACATAAAATTTTTTTCGAAATGTTCCATTTTCTCAAAAATAGCTCAAACGATTTTGATTAAAACGCCATATATTATAGGTATTTATATGACAAATAAAATGCATGTCTTGAATTTTCTAGGAATAGCCTGTGAAGTCCTCTTCATTCCTAAATGATTTTATATAATCTTGTATAACTGGTAAACGTTAAGCCATAAACGAAAACGCACTACAAAAAAATGTAGGTCTCTTTAAAAGACAAAATTTGTTTGAAATAACTTTTTCTGCGGCATAAGTCAATTTGAGTCAAATTATATATTATAAAATATAATAACAGCCCGCCGTAAAGCAATCTGTGTATGTAACAAGATATAAAAAGTGTATATTAGTCATAAATGTTTATATTATTGTATACATGTTTAGTAATGTTATCTGAATGTATTACGTAATTTAATAATGTAGGAGTTGTGAGAAATAGGTCAAAAGTTGGTAACAATGAGCTAACCTTGAGGCAATAAGCAAATAGCTAGAATGTTTAATAATGATACATGTAATTCTTGGAGCAGCAATAATGTAATTTTTGTGAAAGTTTATAAAATAGCCAATCAACAACTAGAAAAAGCTTAAGTTAAATAAAAGTATTCTATTGGATTAGGAATTGCCAATCAGAGACTTGAAATACAGAAATTTAGGCAGTAGAAATCAAGTCAGTTGCTTGTAGAAAGCGCTCATAACTGGACGCGTTGGTTGTAGACAGTGTTCCTAACCGGACGCGAGATGCGTCCTCGAGAAATTTAATACGTATTCGTGTGAGAAAATAGTTTACGTGTTGAATAAGTGCAAGTATTTAATAAAAGAATCTTACAGCTCTCTATATCAGTTAAGTGTTGTTTAAATTGTGTCAAGAATTAATAAAAAGGAGTGAATTAAAAATAATAATCTGTGTAAGCCTACATTCTTCAGCCGCACCAAGCCTTGCGGAGAAATCCATGTCTCTAACAATAATACTGACGCAGCCGAGGCAAACATAAATATATAATATTTAAAGATACAGTCAAATTACAAAGTTAATATTTTTAAAATTTTGGGACGAAGGCTACCGGGTACCATACGTGCGGTTTCAACTACTTCAAGTTCGGCTCACCAACAGTCGAAATATAATACATCATCTTCAAACTGACTTTCCATACGTAGCAGCTACAAACCTTTTTCAAATTGTCCCCCCCCCCAAAGCGTGGGGCAAATAACAATAAATACAACAGAATACTACTTCGTAACTACTTCAATGGTTCGAATTGTTCAATGCTTAGCCATTCTTTTAAACTCCAGGCGATTGCCTGGAAAGAGTATGGAATTTTAAGGCCAGTTATAGCATCCAGTTCTTAAACATTTGACTATCGCTGTTCCCTTTGTATCTATAACGAAGTGTAATGTAGCTATTTTTGCAAAGGTTTATTTGGATTAAGTGTAGTAGGTAGTAAAATAAGCTTTAGTAAGAATGGTTTGTATACCCACTAATAAAGATAGGGGATAGAGAAAGTCATGAGAATGTATCACATTAGATTTTTAGAAAAGCGTCCGTGTGTGAGTGTGTGTGTGTGTGTGTGTGTTGTGTATGTATGAACAGCATAACTCAAAAACGAATGATCAGATCAACACCAAACCTGGTATTTAAGTTCAGTATCTTCCAAAGATGAACATGAAGATTTTCATTAAAACCTCCCCACCCCAAACTATCCTTTTTATGAAAGATTTTTTAAAAAATGGCTAACGATTTTGATTAAAGTACCATATATGGAAGATATTTTTATGAAAAATAGAATGTATATCTTCAGTTTTCTGGGAATAGCCAATAAAGTCCAATGAAGTTCTGCGCATTCAGAAGGAACTTTGTATAATCTTGTATAATGGTAAACGTTAAGCGATAATAAAAGGTGGGTCTCTTTAAAATATAGAATTTATTTCAAATAGATTTTACTATGGCATAAGCCATTTCCAAGACATCCGTTATTAAAGTTTTGATATGTTAACTCTTTTGTCATTATAGTCCCATTGTTTTTCAGTTGTTCCTCGCGATTGCATGGAATTTTAAGACCAGCTTATAGCGACCAGTTCTTAAACATTAGACTATCGCTGTTCCCTTTGTATCTATAATCAAATGTGTGATTCAGCTATTGCTGCAAAGGTTTATATCATTAAATGAATTGGAGAGAAAAATATTCTTGGGTAAAATAAGTTTTTATGCCCAATAACAAATGATACAGGCTGGAGAATGTTATGTAAATATAACACACATGTTTCTACACATATTCATTTTTACAATTAAGGGGGCCTCAGAACATGTATTTCCGGTGACATCTCGGTATGGATTTGGGGGGGATGGAATGCAATGCCCCTTCTATAAGTCCCCTAGTACCTACTAGTACACGTGGAGAAAGCAAAAATGTTGGCATCAAATGTGACTGAATGGATGGCACCTTGCTTCTATTTGCTCGCATGTATATTAAGATGTTGCAATTTATTGTTTATTAAACTATATAACTTCATTTTATGAAAATATTTTATAACAAATATCAAATTTGTATACACGATTATATGCCACCACTGTCAGCCAGAGTGTCCAGTATTTAATCATGGAACAATGACAGTTGATGTATTTAGATGAAGATTGAATATGTTCAGACAGTTATCTTAAGGGGACATTAAAAACCCTATCCCAGCAATGTTAAGTTTGTTAAGTTCATGGCCCGTTATCTGAGAAACTATTGTTAATATCACACTGAAATGTTTACAGGTTATACAGAGTGTATCTTTATTGGTGTTATATATTTGAAGGACGTGTTCCTGATATCAAAACATAAAAAAGTGTATATGAACATGTGTCTCAAAATCATTTATTTCAGAGTTACGACACAAAATCGAAAGTCACAAAACTTGCTCGAAGTGGCTTCCTCTTGCTTCGATGCATGCAGTAAGCCTGCGTTTCATGCTCTGGGTACTGTGTTAAAAATTCTTGGTGCGTTTCGTATTTGGTGAAATCCAATTTGGATACGTCCTCTCAAAATGTCAACATCAGGTACAGGAGACGCATAAACCAAGGACTACAAATGTCTCCAGACGAAGAAATGCATTGGATTCAAATCAGGCGATCGAGCAGTCCATGCAATGAGTCCCCCTAGACCAATCCATCTTTGCGGAAATCGATCATTCAAAAGCTTACGAACCATCATACTAAAATGAGCTGGAACACCATCGTGTATAAACCACATTCGTTGGATGATGTCCAGAGGCACATTATCAGTTAAGTGATGCAACTCATCTCTGAGAAACTGGAGATAGGTTTGTCCATTCAGGCGCGGAGAGAAGAAGTAGGGACCAATAAGGTGATCATAAATGATCGCACCTCAAACGTTGAGAGAGAATTTTTGTTAATGGTTATCCTGTCGTACTTCATTTGGATTTTCAAATGCCCAGTTATAGTGTTATGAAAATTGAAGATGCCGTCGCGAGTAAAACCAGCCTCATCCGTGAATAAGATACAGGCTAGGAAATTGATGAACACAGCGCACTGCTGTAACATGCGTTGACAGAAACGTCTTCTTGGCTCAAAGTCCGCCTCATTTAATCCTTGCACACGTTGAAGGTGATACGGGTACACAAAATTTTATGCAGAATTCTCCAGATAGTCATATGAAACTCTTTCCCTTACAGCCATACGTCTTGTGCTTTGTGATGGGTCTGCATCCACAGCACGAAGAACTCGTTCTTCAAGCTCAATGCCTCGTACCGCTCTTGGTCTCCCAACATCCCTAGTACTCCTCTCAAATGTGCCATTCTCTCTCAAGTGTTGGTGAATTCGTGCGAATGTTCTTGCACACGGTAGCGGCCTGCCAGGGTACCTTTCTGCAGAAAGTTCACGTGCTCGTGCTGCATTGCCGTCTGCACGGCCACACGTGCAGTGCATATCCGTCTGTTCACTCATGGAATACATCTTCTATGACCTATGAAGTAGTATTATTGTTACGTAATATGTTTTTACGTAAACTTGAGATCGTTATTTTGTAATTGCGTATTGTTTATATATATATATATATACATATATGTTTAGACTTGAAGAAGATGTGTTGTTGTTACGTATTTTTATTTTACGTAATATTTTTTTAGTTGCATTTAAGGAGTTCCTCGAACACACTTTGGGCGTCTGTTTAAATTTTTTGATTACGTAATAGTTACTGTTATTACGCAATATGCTGCTACGTATGAGAAGCTGATTTCAAGATATGTTTTTGTTATTACACTCCAAGTTTTACACTATAATATTTAACTTTGTTATTAAAACTGCTTCTATAGATTATTTATGTTTGAATTTGCCTCGGCTGCGTCAGTTGTTTGTAGAGTCACGTATCTCTAAATTAGGGTGCGGTGTGACAATGATTGTAGACATCACAAAATTTAAGTTTTTAAATTCACTTCTTTTATTAGTTCTTGCACATTTCTATAAAGCACTACGGCTTTTAAGAACTGTGAGAATCTTTAATACTTTCACTTAGCGCGTATACATATTTTACGATTCACACGTAGAGAATACATCTTACATCTATTCACTACCAAGGCTTGCCAGCAACTGAGTAACTCTCAACGGTTAAACCTGTAAGCTTCGGTATTTCAAGTCTCTGATTGGCTAATTCTAATCCAATAGAATATCTGCATTTTACTTAAACTTTTTCCTTGCTATTGATTGGCTAATTTTAAACTGTTACTGAATTTACCTTATCTTTGATATAATCATGACAGTAACTTTTCAAACTCTTAAACTCATTATTGCTACAAGGTTACCTCATTATTACCTCATTAGCAACTTAAAACTTATTATTCTCACGGCTCTTGCATTATTAAAGTATATAATGTATTCACATAACATTAATAAAGCATGTTTACAATAACTATAAGCATTTGCAATGACTTTTACATACAATTTAAGTAATTATTACATGCATATTGTTTCAAGGTGGGTTGTTATTGAATTTACTTATTGTAAAATACAGTTGAAATTATTCAGGTATTAAAACACTACCTCACCTATAACAACGAAATGGTTGATTTTCCGACCCATGTACATATGAACGTTTTTTACTGTTTTGATGTCAGGAACACGTCCTCCAAATATATGACACCAATAAAGATACAGCCTAGAGATGCATTCCAAGTTCACTGAACTGCTTTTATGCAATAAGTTTGTTTATTAAGGAAGATGGGACTTTTTTTTACTTTCTCTACCACGTGCATAGGAGGTAGAGAACGTATTGCATTCCACCCAAAAATTCGATACCAAGATTTCACGAAAATACATTCTCTGAGGCCCTCTGAATCCAAATAAACAATTTGTGGAAACGTGTATGTGTGTGTATCTGTCACACTATCTCATAGGGTTTACCAATTACGCGAAAGTCATTCAGAATGAAGAGGACTTTTGGGGACATTCCTAGAAAATCAAGATGTACCTACATTTCATTTGCCATAAGAATCTCTTAAACATGTGATATTTTAATCAAAATCGTTAAAAGCTACTTTTTAGAAAATCAAAATTTGCTAAAAATGTTGCATATAAAGGTTAGTCTGGGGTGGGGTGATTTTGTTGAAAATGATCTTGTCGCGTCCTTGGAAGATACTAAACTGAAATACCAAGTTTGGTATTTATCCGACTTTTCGTTTTTCAGTTATGCTGTTCACAGATACACACAAACGGACATGTTTCCAAAAATGCTTTCTTTGGGCTCAGGGCACCTCAATATATGTATTTCCGGTGAAACCTCGGTAATGAATTTTGGGGTGGAATGCAATACTTCTCCTACTTAGAATACGTAGTAGAGAAAGTAAAAAATGTAATTAGCTCAGAAGCAATTAAATTATATTGAAAAACAGGGGAAATTATAACACCAGAAACTTCATAAAAAGCAAAATGTATTTATCTAATGTGTCCACAACTCTACAAAAAGTATACTAAACCTATTTAACCAGCGCTGGAAAATCGGAAGCAATCCAGATGAATGGAAAGAACCAATTGTCATCCCATTGTATAAGAAAGGAAATAAAAGAGATTGGAATAAATACAGGAGAATTAGTTGGTTGAACTCATGCTATAAGATATATGCAAATATTCTAAGAAATAGCATAAATATTATAATGGAAACGTTTCTCTTAGAACCGCAACATGTGCTCGGGAAAAGTAGATCTTTATGTGACGGTATCTATACTATGATGCAATTGCTCGAGAAGAGAACAGAATTTAATTTTCCAATATGCAATAGCATTTGTAGACTATGTTAAAGCCTTTGACAAAGTAAACAAACACAATATGGAATATACTGAAACAGCGAGGCTTTCTAAGTCTATAGTAAGATCAATTCAAAGTTCGTATGCTGAAACAACCATACAAATTAAAAATGGAACTAGATAGTCTACTGCCACTGTAGAGATAAATCAAGGAGTGAGACAAGGGTGACCTTTATCACCGGCTTTAATTTATACAGGCTGCTCCGACGCCACTCGTTCAAATTAATACAGGTTGTAGAGAACATCAAAACAAATCTATTTCGGTAAGGAACGCATGGTCTCTGAAGTCAACTTGTCATGTTAGGGAACTGTTTTTGAGTGGTGCTGGCGTAAGCTGTTGTGTCGGTGTCGCTGACTGGGAGTGTGTACTGACTTTCAAACCTGCTCTGTGTACAAACGGTTGGCCCCGAAGTCTGTTTGGAAACACGGCATTCTCGTGATAGGTTGATTGGACCATACATTCTTCCATTCCACCTCAACGGACGGAGTTATCGCATCTTCGTGGAGCATGTGTTGACAAAACTGCTAGAGGATGTACCTCTGAATGTTAGACAAAGAATGTACTTCAAGCACGATGGGACGCCAGCGCATTTCAGCATTGTTGCGAGGAGTCATCTGAGCGCCACCTTCGGGAATCGATGGACCGGCCGAGGTGGCCCTGTGGCCTGGCCACTCAGGTCACCTGACCTCACGTGTCTGGATTTCTTCCTCTGGGGGCATATGAAGTAGCTGGTGTATGAAACCTATATAGAAACAGAAGAAGGCTCGGTGCTGCTGGTACCATTGCGGACATGCCAAGAGTATTCGAACAGATGGTCCGATGACGTACTGCGTGCCTACAAGCTAATGCTCGCGCATTCGAGCAGTTCCTGTGAATGCCGCTGCTGCAATTAGCACGATAAACTATCTTCTGTGTAGCATCAGAAATTGGTCAGGGACCATGTGTTCCTTATCGAAACAGATTTGTTTTAATGTTCTCTACCACCTGTATTAATTTTAACGAGTGGTTTTGGAGCATTCTGTATATTGACGTCATAAAAATAGCAATACATTTTATTAGATAATTTTAGATTTAATAATAGTATATTATATACACTCCTTTTTGCAGACAATGATAGCAACGGACGAGAACAGCTTACAAAGTGCCATTTTTCGATTAGAAAAAATTGCTGCTGAATCGCCAAGTAAAGCTACAGCGATGGCGTTCCATGCAATCCAATAAGAGCCAAAATAGCAGTGAATAACCTATTAATAGAACAATTAATTGGTTTTAATTATTTAGGAGTTTTCTTGGTCAATGACAGGACAAAAGACTAACAGAAAGTTAAATTTGTTCCAACACATCTGTGGTACAATTAGGAAAATGAAATTGAGTTTTTTATTTATGGACGCTCTTTAACTACTATGGTTCTTAGCATCCCATTCTATATTGCGCGTGAAACACCGGAAACTTTGCTCAGAGGCCTCTTATCAGGCTTGAGATTCTTTTACGTGCCGTAAATCTGCTACACGGGACCAACGGCTTTACCTCCCTTCCGAAGGAAGCCATGCTAAGGATTTTTACGCCCGAAAAAATCCATCGCCCTCCGCCGGGTTTGAACCCGCGACCTCAGGAACTAGAGGTTAGCGTACAATTAGGAGAACATTAGCCAAGAAAGCCTGTAGAGAAACACTCCTCATGTTTTATAAAGTTTTAGCTGTATGTGTTTGGCTGTACGGCTTGGAATGTTGGACTCTCACATTTACTAAGAAGATTGGAAGCAGCAGAAATGAAATTTCTACGACAGGTGGTAGAAGCTACTCTTTTAGATAAAGCAAAAGAATGAAGATATCCGCAAAGAACTACAGACTAACTAAATTTTATTGGTACCTAAAATAGAAGAATATAGAAATAAAAAAGGTTGGAACATATCAGTAGGATGAATGAAGAAAGTCTGCCTCATATGATCCTAAATTATAATCCACAAGGACGTAGAAGTCGAGGACGACCAGCTAAAAGATGGAGAGAGCGGCTACAATAAGGAGCCGGAGCAGAGCAGAGCAGAAATGGTCTAAACCTTGATAGCAGATGATGATGATGATGTATTCATCTATAACTCATTACATCAACTTCAATCAAGCCATATGTATGTAACAGACATTGTATTATGTATATTATATTATGTACATGTATAATAATTTTATGTGAATGTATAACGTAATTTAATAATGTAGGAGCTATGAAAATATAGGTCAAAAGTTGCTAACAATGAGGTAACAATGAAGTAACTTCGAGGCAATAATGAATTGGAAAGTTTAATAATGCTACTAGTAATTCTTGAAAACAATAATGTAATATTTATAAAAGTTTATAAATAGCCAATCGACAACTAGAAATGCTAAAAGTTAAATAAAAACACTCTATTGGAGTAGGATTAGCCAATAGGCTACAAATTCAGGCGGTAGAAGTCAGTTACTAGTAGACAGCGTTCCTAACTGAACGCGAGACGCGTCCTCGAGAAGTTTAATACGTATTCAGTGTGAGACAAAATTCATTACGGCGAGAATATTATAAAGTTTACGTGTTAAAAAGTGCAAGTAATTAATAAATAACCTCACAGCATCTCTATATAAGCGAAGTGTTATTTAACCGTGTCAAGGATTAATAAAAGGAGTGAAGTAAAAAATTATAATTTGTGTAAGCCTACATTCTTTAGCCGCATCACCCCCTGCAAAGAGACACATGTTTCTACAAATTAATACTGACGCAGTCGAGGCAAATATAAATATATATAATATTTAAAGAAACATAAAATACAAAGTTCATTCCTAATCGTTGGGGCGAAGGCCACCGGAAAGTAAAATTGGAGCGAAGACCACCGGAAACTGAACATTGGGGCGAAGGCCACCGGAACTTTGTACCATACGTGGGACGGTTATTTCATCAAGTTCGGCTCCCCAACTGCTAAACTACAATACAACTCCTTCCTAAAATAATCTTACTTCAACATATCAGTAGGATGAATGAAGAAAGGTTGCCTCATATGATCCTAAATTAAAATCCACAAGGACGTAGAAGTCGAGGACGACCAGCTAAAAGATGAAGAGAGCGACTACAATAAGGAGCCGGAGCAGAGCAGAAATGGTCTAAAACTTGATATCGGATGATGATGATGATGATGATGATGATGATGATGATTTCATCTACAACTCATTACATCAACTTCAATCAAGCCTTTACATTTATTTTCACGGAAGTAAAGTAGCAGAAAATTTCACTATTGTGTTTCTCTGACAAACGTGAATGTGTTAGAAGATTTGCATTTTTTTCGCCAATTAAAAATATTTAATTATATTACCTAAGAAATTATTTGAGCTAGAGCTTAGAGCTTTTACAGACTTTAAGCGATAGTGAAATCTTTGGTCGCTATGTGGAGCAATCCATTCTCTGTGCATGTTCAGGACAAAAACGCAAATAACGAATTCCCATTTGAGAAAAACAAGTATTGGAAAATCCAAACAAATAACAAGCTATATCTCGGAAATGGCCACTCCACAAAAAAATCTGATGTGTTACACTCACATGAATTTCTCTACTCTTGTACAAACTATTTTTACAAACGCTTATTCTCCATATGGTTCATGTTAATCGAGATGTTAATCTTATTGCTAATTTTCTTGTAGATGCAAGGGGAATATGGTGGACTTTAAGTGAGAGTCAAATATTTTAAGAGCTGGTTGCTAGGTGGAGTATGATGCAGTAATTTGTATCACAAATTACTTAAATGTAAATAATGATTGTAATATGAATATGCATTATAATGTGACATTGATTTGAGACATTTGTTGATTGTAATTATTGTTGGGAAGTAAGTTTATACTGCCTTACTGAAACTGACAATAATAGCGTGCAATAATGCAGCGAGGGGGTGAGCTGTTTATCATTATTGGAAACGAGGAAGTTACGTAATGTTGGCGCGTTTTTCGTTTAGAATCTTCTGGAACATTTCCCTAGAGCATATGTATTCATAATTTTCATTGGATATTAAAATAGACGCTAATGTTGGCGCGTTTTATTAGCCAATTGCAGTTCAGTTATTATCTTTAGGCATATCTGGGTGAAGGAGTATAAATAGAGGCTAGGTTAGAGGTAAAGTCCTTCGGTCCGTCAGTTCATCAAAATTCTTTGTACATTACACGTCGTCTTCAGTCGCTCAGTTCATCGAAAATATTTGTAAAGTACACGTCGCCTTCAGTCAGTCAGTTCGTCGAAAGTATTTGTACGGCACACGTCGGATATCCATTTGCAGGTTACGCGTAATAGAATTAGGAAAAATCTCAATTGTTATAAAGTTAATTATACAAAAAGTTGAAGTACGTGAATTAAGAAATATCAATAATGAAGTTATTATAACAGTTTCAGTTTGGAGAGTGTCAAGATCAATGTGTAAATGTGATAGTAAATGTGTTCGACAATAAAAGTGTAAAACAAATTTCTTCATCAGTGTTATCTTTGGATAAAAGATTCCTTTCCGTTTACACAACCTGTATAAAGAGAAGTGCTCGACCCAAAAAAAGATAATAGCTAGCCGGAGGATAGAGAACCAAAATTAAATAAAATAACAGTAGCATTCTTTCAAACAAAAAAACTAATACTGCCGCAAATTGCTAACACCAGATGGAGCTAACAGACCGAACAAATGAATCACGTCACAAGATGGCTTCACGTGAATTAAACACAAATACACAAACATTATAAGTAATACACTCGCAAATTGGCTCCCAAATGTGGGGCTAACAAATACAAACATATACAAATAATGTTACTTCAAATTGGCTCCCATACGTGGGGCAGTTAAAATTATGTAATCAAACAAAACAAAAGCAGCACAATGTAAGATCTTCAAGTTCTAATAACTTACGTAAAAACATTAATACCATCGCAAATTGGCACCCAGAACGTGGGGCAGAGTGACCTGGAAAGGAGTGAAATAACCAGGAAAGGGAGAAGGAATCAGGACGTGGAGCGAATGGAGCAGTGAACTGAACTAAAATACGCAGATTCCAGAAACAACTATAGGAACGACAGACTACACGGATGATTGGACATCGTAATTCCGAGATTAAAAGGCAACAGGGGAATTCAACTACAAAACACCAAAACGACGTAGATTCATCGTAATACAACGCAGAAGCAACATATAATCTAGGAGAGAGGGGCAGATAGCTGGACATCAAAGCTACATCAGCAGATAGCATCAGAAAGGTTAGAAAAGTGTTATGTTAATTCTAAACAAAAAGGTAAAAAAATTTAAATGTACCTTAGGAGCGGTAGGATAAAGAAAACAATGTCCACTAATAATACAGAAGAAATAATTATGGAGGGGAATAGTGTAACAGTTAGCTGTAATTCAATACAGGTTACAGAAAATAGCTCAAACAATGTAGGATTTGAGGGTGGAAATGTTAGTGCAGAAAGTCAGAATAGAATAGCAGGAAATGTTAATCTTGATGCTAGTATGATGATGGAAATGCTGAGAAATATGAGTAGGGAATTGAGAGAACATATGAAAAAGACTAATGAGAATATGGAAAAGAATAATAGGGAATTGAGGGAAGATATGCAAAAGAATAATGAGAAATTAGAAAAATTAACTCAGAGTAATGAGAAATTAAGGGAAGATATGCAAAAGAATAATAGGGAATTAAGAGAAGATATTGATAGGAGTTTAGAACAAAAAATATATCAGAGTTTTGAGGAATTGAGAGAAGCTATAAAAATAGATCATAGGAAATTAATGGAACATATTGGTAGGAGTAATGAGATATTCGAGCAAAAAGTAGATCAAAGCAGGGAAGAAATTGAAAAGAAAGTTATGAAGCTAGATAGTAGTATGCCAAAAATGAGAGATGAAAATGAGGAAATAATAGCAAGTGAGATAGAAGTTTCAAAGAAAATGTCAGACATGAGCAGGGAAATAGGTAACAAAAAAAGTGAGGTTAATACTAAAAGTGAACATGTTGATGTAGAATGTACAGAGTCATGTAGTAGAATGAGTAACATTTCAAGTGAGATAAGAGAGATGAAAGAGGTTATGAATGTAGATGTGAATCAGGCGCAAGTTAATTTCAGCGGGGAGATATCAGAAATACAGAAGGAATCAGTAATGCAAAGAAATAAATTGTACGAAGAAGTTAAAGTTTTGCCTGTAAATAATCAAAAGCTAAATTCTGAAGTTAACAAGTACCAAGATGTTCAAATTGAAAACTCCAATCCAGTACAGATTATTACAGATTTGTTAGAGTACTTTCAAAGTAAAGAGATAGTAGAAGAATTGAAAATGACAGTTGTTAAAAGATGTGTTGTTCAGGAAACTTTAGATTGTTTTCAAATTATATCATGGGACGAAATTTCATATGAATACAAGAGGTTATTCATGAACAAATTTTTGAAGGTTAGGATACGGCTACGAGTAATGTTTAGCCACACACAATTTGATCCAGGAGGGTGAATAGCAATGAGATGTAAAGTAAATGCTGGATAGTTAAAGATGACCTGCAGAGCAATGTATTGGAACGTAAGAGGGTTAATTATTTGTATATGTCATGTGAAAAGAGAAATAAATTCTGGACAAAAATTAAATGTTTAAAAAAAAAAAAAAAAGGAAAATTAACATTTTTTTTAGTAACTGTAACAGTATTTGAAATTAAAAATGTAAAAAGTTGAAACTTAATGTGATATAAAAGTAAAAGTACGTAGAGATAATTCAAAGAGTAGTGTGAATATAAAGTACAAAACAACAAAAATTGGGTAAAAATAATTAAAAAAAACAAATACTTATGTAGCAAACAGAAAAATGTGAAACAGTGCCTAGATTTAAGAGATGTAAATATATTTGTGTAGAGGGTGAATATTTTTGGTAAATATGTATAATAATTACAAAAATTCTTGAATGCATAAATTTTTTGTCACCAATATAAGAGAGTAAACCAATTTTGTAACAGTAACTAAATAATTCAGGGTACAGTATTTGCTATAAAAAAAATTGTAATGTCAGATTAAAGTCTAAACACATTAAACCAGAGCCAGTAAGTAGTGGCAAGATAGACGAAAAACATGTCGTGTGTTAAATACGTGTGAAGTGTTAAGTGAAAGTGATAGCGTGTGTTCCAAGATTTAGGAGACTAAAAACCCAATTATAAAATTTCCAAACAAGTTGTAAATATTCATAATTATGTTTCTAGTGGGGCATATGATGCAGTAATTTGTATCATAAATTACTTAAATGTAAATAATGATTGTAATATGAATATGCATTATAATGTGACATTGATTTGAGATATTTGTTGATTGTAATTATTGTTGGGAAGTAAGTTTATACTGCCTTACTGAAACTGACAATAATAGCGTGCAATAATGCAGCGAGGGGGTGAGCTGTTTATCATTATTGGAAACGAGGAAGTTACGTAATGTTGGCGCGTTTTTCGTTTAGAATCTTCTGGAACATTTCCCTAGAGCATATGTATTCATAATTTTCATTGGATATTAAAATAGACGCTAATGTTGGCGCGTTTTATTAGCCAATTGCAGTTCAGTTATTATCTTTAGGCATATCTGGGTGAAGGAGTATAAATAGAGGCTAGGTTAGAGGTAAAGTCCTTCGGTCCGTCAGTTCATCAAAATTCTTTGTACATTACACGTCGTCTTCAGTCGCTCAGTTCATCGAAAATATTTGTAAAGTACACGTCGCCTTCAGTCAGTCAGTTCATCGAAAGTATTTGTACGGCACACGTCGGATATCCATTTGCAGGTTACGCGTAATATAATTAGGAAAAATCTCAATTGTTATAAAGTTAATTATACAAAAAGTTGAAGTACGTGAATTAAGAAATATCAATAATGAAGTTATTATAACAGTTTCAGTTTGGCGAGTGTCAAGATCAATGTGTAAATGTGATAGTAAATGTGTTCGACAATAAAAGTGTAAAACAAATTTCTTCATCAGTGTTACCTTTGGATAAAAGATTCCTTTCCGTTTACACAACCTGTATAAAGAGAAGTGCTCGACCCAAAAAAAGATAATAGCTAGCCGGAGGATAGAGAACCAAAATTAAATAAAATAACAGTAGCATTCTTTCAAACAAAAAAACTAATACTGCCGCAAATTGCTAACACCAGATGGAGCTAACAGACCGAACAAATGAATCACGTCACAAGATGGCTTCACGTGAAGTAAACACACATACACAAACAACGTGGGTTATAAATAACATTAAATCACCCGCAAGTATTTCATTCTCTTTGCATGTCCAGGACATAAAAAATGAATAACGAATTCCCACTTGAGAAAAGGTATTATTGGAAAATTTAAGGGAATAACAAGCAATATCTCGAAAATTGTTCACTTAATAAAAAAAATGCATATGACATAAATTGTGTATTTTAACGCGATCTACATTTTTTGTATAGTAAAATTTTGTCTCTCTCTTATGGTTTACCATTTATGCAAAAGTCGTTCACAATGAAGAATACTTTTGGAGACATTCCCAGAAAATTCAAGATATACATTTCCATTTGTCATGAAAGTATCTTAAATATATAATATTTTAATCAAAATTGTTAGAGCCATTTTTGAGAAAATTAAACTTTTCGAAAAATCTTCCATGTAAAGGGTAATCTGGGGTGGGGGGATTTTCTTGAAAACCTTCGTGTCGCATTTCTGGAAGATACTGAACCTAAATACCAAGATTGGTGTTCATCCGAAAGTTCGTTTCTGAGTTATGCTGTTCACACACACACACACACACACACACACACACACAGGACATGTTTCCAAAAATGCTTTTTTTGTATTCAGGGGGCCTCAAAACATATATTTCCGGTGAAATCTCGGTATCGAATTTTTGGGTGGAATACAATACTTCCCCTACTTACTATACATAGTAGAGAAAGTAAAAATTTCCATGTAAAGGGTAGTCTATGGTGGGGGATTTTCTTAAAATTTTCGTGTCGCATCTTTGAAAGTCGAATTTCTGGTTGGAGTGCAATACTTGCCCTATTTACTATACATAGTAGTTGGAAAATAAGTCCCTTAACAGAGCACATCTCTGCGCTGGATTTGGTTCTGCTGGACGTCTTATTTGTTATCGGTAATTCAAATTGAGAAGCTCTGATGTCGGGAATGTCTTCTTTCCTGGCAGGTGAAAGTTGGCGCCATGGTAAGGTTAATTTATATCGGAGCATTTGCCACTTGAGAGGAGAAGAGAAAATTAATGACATATGAGGTTCGTCTCGAAGAACAAATGGATGGGAGGACAATATAAGAAATGGAGCATGTCTCGGCTTGAACAGAGACGGACGTCCTCGAGTATAAATAGTCTGCGTTGCTAAATAACCACGTAATGTGAAAGTAACCTGATAGCGAACAAATGACATTCATCGACATTGTATACGGGTCACACAGGAACCGGAAGTAGAATGTGGCACCAGGAATACGGGCGCCAGACCACCACAGAGCCGCCGGCTAGCAAGGATGTGATGTGCCCCTGGGTAATCTTATCCGGAAAACAAATGTTTGTGCCTGTCACAAGTATGTTAAATTTGTCTGTCACACGCTCTCCTTGAGGTCAACAATATGAAGTTTCTTGCGCAGTATGTCGGCAACCGCCCGAGAGACATAAGGACTGCTCAATAAGATATCGTATGATAACTAAAAGCTTATCTTGTAGGCTCCTAGAAATGCACTAAAACATGAGTATTGCTTTAAAAAAATCTGATGTGTTACACTCACATGACTTTCTCTACTCTTGTACAAACTATTTTCCATATGCTTATTATCCATATGCTTCATGTTAATCGAGATATCGAGATGTTAATCCTATTGCTAATTTTCTTGTAGATGCAAGGGGAATTGGTAGGCTTTAAGCGATAGTCAAATATTTTAAGAGCTGATTGCTATGTGGAGTATTCCATTCTCTTCTCATTACCAGGACAAAAAAAATGAATAACGAATTTCCATTTGAGAAAAAGTATAACTATTCCAAAATGGTTCACTCCAAAAAAAAATGTACATGACATAAATTGTGTACTTTAACACGATCAACATTTTTGTGTAGTAAACTTTTGTCTATCTGTTATGGTTTACCAGTTATGCAAAAGTCGTTCACAATGACGAATATTTTTGGGGACATTCCCAGAAAATTCAAGATACACATTTTATTTTTCGTGGAAGTATCTTAAATATATGATATTTTAATCAAAATCGTTAAAGCCATTTTTGAGAAAATTAAGATTTTCGAAAAAATGTTCCATGTAAAGGGTAATCTGGGGTGGGGGAATTTTCTTGAAAACTTTCGTGTCGCATCTCTGGAAGATACTGTTCGTTTCTGAGTTACGCTGTTCACAGACAGACACACGGACACACACACGGACATGTTTCCAAAAATACTTTTTTTGGATTTTGGTACCCTCAAAACATGTATTTCCTGTGAAATCTCGGTATTGAATTTTTGGGTGGGATGCAATACTTCCGCTACTTACTATACGTAGTAGAGAAAGTAATTATGTATTAGGTACATACACATGACTCTCTCTACCCATCATCGTTTATTTCTATATAGCGTCAAACTATTCTTACGAAAATTTATTATTTTCTCTACCACGTACCAGGTAGAGAAGGTATTGAATTCCACTAAAAAATTCAATATAGAAATTTCACCGGAAATACACGTTTTGAGGTCCCCTGAATAAAAAGGCATTTTTAGAAAAATATCCACGTGTGTGTGTGTGTGTGTGTGTGTGTGTGTGTGTGTGTGTTCGCGAATTCAAAAAACGAAAAGTCTGATAAATACTAAACTTGGTATTTAGGTTTAATACCTTTCAAAAATACGAAACGAATATTTTCAAGAAAATCCTCCCACCCCAAGCTATCCTTTACATGGAACATTTTTTTTAAACTTTTGATTTTCTAAGAAATGGCTTTAACGATTTTCATTAAAATACCATAAATTAAGGATATTTACATGACAAATAAAATGTATATCTTGAATTCTCTGGGAATAGCCTATGAAGTCCTCTTCATTCGGAGGAATTTTGTATAATCTTGCATAACTGGTAAAGGGATAGACGAAAACCCACTTCGCAAAAAATGTAGATCTCTTTAAAACACACAATTTATTTCAAACAAGTTATTCTGTGGCATGTGCCATATCTAAATATCTGTTCATTACTTGGTCATTCTCTTAGTCCTGTCAACATTCAGTTGTTTCTCGTGATTACATGGAAACGGTATGGAATTTTAAGACTAGCATATAGCGTCCAGTTCTTAACCATCGCTGTCTCCTTGCATGTATAACGAAATGTGTAACGTAGCTATTTCTGCAAAAGTGTATTTGGATTAAAATGTAGTAGATATAAAAATAAGCCTTAGTAAGACTAGTTTGTATATCCACTTATAAAGATAGAGGGTAAGGAAAGACATGCAGTGTATCACATCAGATTTTTTTTACATATACTTAATGTTTATCGAGATAAACTTTTACAGAAATGGCTACATTACATATTGCGTTATAGGTAGCAGAGGGATAGAGGAAACCGAATCAAAAATCGATGTAAAAGTGGGCTACTTAAAATTCCAAAGTATTGAACATTTCAAACAAATAAAAATTCACTTCTCGAAATGGCTGATGCCACAAAAACGTTATCTGAGAATATATATAAGAGATCTATACTTTTCATATACTGTGCTTCTGTCTCTTGTGGTTTACCCGTCATACAAAATTCAGAATAAAGAGGACTTCTTAGGCTTTTCCCAGAAAAAGAAATATATATGCAGTTTGTCATATAAACATATTAAATATATTGCATTTAATTAAAATTATTAGAGCCATTTCTGAGAAGAAAAAAAAAACGTCGAAAATGTTTTCCAAGTAAAGGTAGTTTTGGGTGAAAGGATTCTTTTGGAAATCTTCAAATCGCATCTTGGAATATACCAAACTTTAAATACCAAGTTTGATATTTATCGATTCTTTTCTTTAAACGGGGTTTCAAAATATGTACTTGTAGTGAAATCTTGACATCGAATTTTTGGGTGGTATTCATTACTTCCTCTTGCTTACAATAGGTAGGTGGCAGAGAAAAGAAAAAAAAAATGATGTGGCTTACAGTATTTATTATTGGCTATACACATTCTTACGAAAATTTATTTTCTTACCTGCTTCATTTTAATCGAGATAAACGTATCAGAAATAGCTGAATTAAACATTTCGTTATACATATAAAAAGAATAGCGATAGTCAAATGTTTAAGAACAGAACGCTATACGCTTAACGCTTAACGCTGGCCCCTCCGTGGTGTAGTGGTTACCATGCTCTCTAGTTCCGAGGTCGCGGATTCAAACCCGGCGGAGGGCGATGGATTTTTTCGGGCGTAAAAATCCTTAGCATAGCAAATGCTCCTTCGGGAGGGAAGTAAAGCCGGTGGACCCTTGTGGTAGATTTACGGCAAGTAAAAGAACCTCAAGCCTAATAAGAGGCCTCTGAGCAAAATTACCGGTCTTTCATGCCCAATATAGAATAGGACGCTAAAGACCACAGCAGTTAGAGAGCGTCCATAAATAAAACTCAATTTAATTTAATTTTCCTAACGCTGGCCTTAGAATTCCGTATACTGTTTCCATGCAATAGTGAGAAACAACTGAACATAGTCAGTACTTATAAGAATGACAAAGTATTATACAAATCGAACCATTAATAACGGATATCTCTCAGATGTCTTATGCTACAAAAAGATTATTTGAAATAAATTGTATGTTTTAAAGAAATATACTTTTTTGTGAAGTACGTTTCGTCTATCGCTTAACGTTTACCACTTATTATACGGGGGGGGGGGGTGGTCAGAAACTAAGGTTACAAAGCCTGCAATGAAACGTTTCATACAACCAATTCAGCCAACTGATGTACACACATTAGATTATTTTAGTAGTCGCTATATCGGTTTAGACACTTGTCGATTCTTGGGACGAGTTTGAATATACCTCCTGGTAAAACATCCTGTCCTTGCGTGTTCAGCCACGTTGTCGCGAAGTGTTTCACCTCCTCGTCTGAAGCGAAACGTCCTTTAAGTGAGGAAAAAGCTGAGAGTCGCTTGGAGAGAGGTACGGGCTGTAGGGATGGTAGTCGATGATATCCCAGCGAAACTGCTTCAACAAGGTGGTGATTTTCTGGTCTGTATGAGGTCGCGCGTTGTCACTAAAGAAGATGATACCCTCGGTGAGAAGTTCTGACAGTTTCCTCTTGATTGCCTCGCGCAATCGTGTCAAGGTATCGCAGTATAGGTCTGCCCTCTTTCCAAAAACTCTACGAGTATGACACCTGCGCTGACCCAAAACACTGGTCATCACAGATGGCGTCACCTTAAATTTCTTTATCTTTAGAGAGGAGGGGTGTTTCCACTCCATTGACGATCGCTTACTGCTAGGGATGTAATGGTGGATCCATGTTTCGGCACCCGTGACAATGTGGTGAAGAAAACTGTTTCCTTCCGTGGAGATCCTTTGCAAAAGTTGCAGACTTGCCCCCATGCACTTCGCCTTGTGTTGCTTGGACATATTTCGTGGAACCCATCGGGAACTACCTTTCCGGTACAGCAGAATATCGTGAACGATGTGACGTACGCTTCCGAACGACATTCTTAATTCTACTGTCCTATGTTGTAACGTGATCTCTTGTTGTCCTGAATCAGTTCCTCCACGCGAGCTGTGTTCAAATCTGTTGATGCCGTGCTGGGTCGGTCACTGCAATCCTCGTCGGTAACGTTTTCTCTACCGGTCGTAAACTTTCGACACCATTCTGTGACATTCCGACGAGACATTACAGCGTCTCGTAAACCTCTACCAGCTGGGGTTATATATTTCGCCTACAGAAATCAAATAACAGCGGATTTCTTCGCGGGATCGGTTTTCCAAACGAGTCACCATTTGTGTTTACCCACAACTAGCGCTGTGGGTGGCGGATAGCTGAAACTCTGCACAGTTTCCAGCTTCATGTATTAGAATTTCCGCGCACTACTAATGTCTCTATAACGGAAAAAACTCCAGGAATGTCGGCCTTATAACCTTAGTTTCTGATCATTCCTTGTATATTTTTTCGGAAATTAAACAATTAAAACATAACAAATATTTCCATACGCTGTATTGTTTCGCGTTTTAAGTTATGATTTGTTTTTTGTTGGATTCGCATATTTTGGTCACTGGAGTAGGTAAATGTAAAGGCAGAGAGTGATTCACCGCACCAGGCTATTACAGAAACGTGATTTAGTGCATCAGCTAAATCAGCTTCATGTCGCATGTGCACCTCTACTCCTCCTCCTATTGTTTTGCATGTTTTCATTTAGACACAAGAGTCTATAGAATGCTGCATTCATTTACCCACAGAAAACGCGGACAAGATCTATGAAGAACTATAGTCCATCAACTCTTTGGGCCACGTGCAAGGCAATAGCGTGAAGTCTTGTCTTCTTTCATTCCATATTTAGCATAAAGTTAAGCGTAACAATTTTCAATAATACAAAACCTAAAGATTTAAAAGTATCGAATGGTTATCTCAAAGTATTAAACTAGTTCGATACCACGAATACACGGGTATCGAGCTATCGAAGGTACCGAGGTCGCATCCCTAGTGGTAGATAAAGTAAAAATACGGGTTTTTTTTACATTTAGAGGGTCTCAAAACATGTATTTCGATGTGAAATCTCGGTATAAAAGTTTATGGATGGAACGTACTACCTTCTCTGTCTACTATGTACGTGGTGGAGAAAATAAAAAGGTTAAAGTGATATCTACTTTTTGAACGCCAGGCTTTACCTCCTGTTACCAGCTTAGGCGCTTTAAGGAGAGAATTGCACAAAGAGATAATCAACAACTTAAAGCAATTAAGTGCTCTGCTGTCATGCAGCTTGACGTTGTATTAATGTAGGCGAGAAAAGATGTCAATTAAGTATTTCCCTTCTCTTAATTTGTGTTGGTGACGTATATAAGTACCGAACATTATGAAATTAAGGTTAGGTTTGCAAATTGAAAATGCTTCCACTCATAAATGCCGTTTTTAAGAAAATTTAATAAAGAATCGGAAAGCGAGAACGCTAAAAAATGCAGAAATTGCCTCTAATCCCCCTTTTCATTTTCTCTACTACATACAAGTAAAAGAAGTACCTGTTGTATTCCTCTAAATATTCCATGTCAAGATTCACTGGAAATGTATATCTTCAGGCCCTCTGAAACCCCAAAAAAGTATTTTTAGAAAAAGATCCATGTATATATCGATGCCGAGATTTCACGAAATAAAAAATATGATGTGTTACACTCACATGACTTTCTCTACTCTTGTACAAACTATTTTTACAAACGCTTATTCTCCATATGCTTCATGTTAATCGAGATATCGAGATGTTAATCTTATTGCTAATTTTCTTGTAGATGCAAGAGAATTGGTAGGCTTTAAGCGATAGTCAAATATTTTAAGAGCTGGTTGCTATGTGGAGTATTCCATTCTCTTTGCATTACCAGGACAAAAAAAAGGAATAACGAATTCCCATTTGAGAAAAAGTATAAGTATTGGAAAATTTAAGGGAATAACAAGCAATATCTCGAAAATGGTTCACTCCAAAAAAAATGTATATGACAAATTGTGTATTTTAACGCACTCTGATTTTGTGTGTAGTAAAATTTTGTCTCTCTCTTATGGTCTGCCAGTTATGCAAAAGTCGTTCACAATGAAGAATACTTTTGGAGACATTCCCAGAAAATTCAAGATATACGCTTTATTTGTCATGACAGTATCTTAAATATATGATATTTTAATCAAAATGGAGAAAATTAAAATTTTCGAGAAATGTTCCATGTAAAGGGTAATCTGGGATGGGGGGATTTTCTAGAAAACCTTTGTGTCGCATCTCTGGAAGATACTAAACTTAAATTACAAGTTTGGTGTTTATCTGACCATTCGTTTCTGAGTTATGCTGTTCACAGACACACACTCGTACACGTTTTCCAAAAATGCTTTATATGCATTCAGTGCACCTCAAAACATGTATTTCCTGCGAAATCTCGCACAAGGTAAGTGAATACAATATAAATTGTTTAAATGTTATTTTCTGAGGTTTTGAGTGGAATTCAATACTTCCCGTACTTACTCTACGTAGTGGAGAAAGTAAAAATAATCTGATGTGTTGCACTCACATGACTTTCTCTACTCTAGTACAAACGCTTATTCTTCATCTACTTCAGATTAATCCAGATAAACATTTGCAGAAACTATCTTATTGCAATTTTCTTGTCGGTGCAAGGGGAATATGGTAGGCTTTAAGCGATAATCAAATCATTTAAGAGCTGGTTGCTATGTGGAAAATTAAATTGAATTGAGTTTTATTTATGTGGAGGATTCCATTCTCTTTGCATGTCTAGGACATAAAAAAATAAATAAATAACGAATTCCAATTTGAGAAAAATATAACTATTGGAAAATTCAAATGAATAACAAGGAACATCTCGAAAATGGTTCCCTCCATAAAAAATGTATATGACATAAATTGTGGTTTTTAATAAGATCCACATTTTTTGTCTATCTCTTACGGTTTACCAATTATGCAAAAGCCATTCAGAACGAACAGGACTTTCGGCGACATTCCCAGAAAATTCAAGATATACATTTTATATATCATAAACATATCTTAAATATATGATATTTTAATCAAAATCGTTAGTCATTTTAGAGAAAATAAAAATTTTCGAAAAATGTTCTATGTAAAGGGTAGTCTGGGTTTGGGAATTTTCTTTAAAATCTTCGTCTGGCGTCTTTGAAAGATACTGAACCTAAATAACAAGTTTGGTATTTATCCGACTTTCGTTCTTGAGCTATGCTGTTCACATACACACGCAAAAGAACATTTTCTAAAAATACTTTTCTTGGATTCAGGGGGCCTCAAAACGTCTACTTCTGGTGAAATCTTCATATCAATATTTTGGGTGGAATACAATGTCTTCTTACCTACTATGTACGTGGCTGAGAAAGGTAAGTGAATGTAATATAAATTGTTTAAATGTTATTTTCTGAGTTTTTCAGGGAGATTAACCTTCAAAATCACCTTTCGCTGCGTCACTGCTATCAGCATACATCAAAAAGTAAAATTCTTTATTTAGTGACAAATGGAACTTTTTAAATAAGCGGGTCTATAAATTAAAGCTTGGTTTCAAGGTTAATAGATCCTGGCACGAAAACATTACATTCGTTACATCAATAAATATAACTCCAACATTTGTGATATACTGTGCATTAAATTATTTTTATCGTTTAGCTTTTATTTGGGAGTCTGGCATATTTTCTCTCTTGTAACAGATAGGACTAATGCGCACAGTTTTAAGTATAGTTTTTACATTAACAACTCATGAACTGGTGACGTAAGTGGCATATGAATATCAGGAATTTCAACCAAACACGCGTATATCCACAATTTTATCATTTACTTTTTATCACTTCCATTTTATCGCAAGTACGTTCAACTTCATTTGTGCTAATTCATTAGAACTACACATCGAAACATCTCTTTAGCTTCTCTGGCCAAACATCAATGATGTTTCAGTTGTCTCCAGTAGCCCATAATACCCATTACCAAAGAAATTAATTTATATATAGTATATGGTATAAAAATAAAATAGTATAATTCCATTATAAAAATTTTGTCTCTGAATAAGCTACAGATAGAAAGGAATGCTTTGCACTGACGTGATGAAGGAAGTTAATCCAATACATCTGTAGTTATCGTTATATTAGGTACTGCAAATAAAAACTTATCCATAACAAGATACAGCCCATGAAATTAAAAAAAAATCTTAATGAACAACAATTGTAATGTTGGATGTTTCCAGTTGAATTAAAATCTAGTGAAAGAAGAAAAAGGTCTGTTCAATCCCATCATTATTTATGTATTTGTTTAATTACTTATTTCCTCTATGTGTGTGTCTGTGAGAGAGAGAGATTAACAATACCATTGTCTTCTTATCATAATAATATCAGGCTTGCATCCTGACCACGTGACTAGCGTCACAACCGATTGCCTGAACGTATTAAATGGGAGAATGTTCTTAAAATGTTAAGAACTAAATTAAATTGAGTTTTATTTATGGACGCTCTTTAACTGCTGTGGTTTTTAGCATTTCATTCTATATTGGGCGTGAAAGACCGGGAATTTTGCTCAGAGGTCTATCAGGCTAGGGGTTCTTTTACGTGCCGTGAATCTACGACCACCGGCTTTACTTCCATTCCGAAGGAAGCCATGCTAAGGATTTTTGCTTCCGAAAAAAAATACATCGCTCTTCGCTGGGTTTAAACCCGCGACTTCGGGAACTAGAAGCTAGTACGTTACCCCTAGACTACGGAAGATGACAAAATACAGGGTGTCCGAGTCGAAACTCCCAATTTGAAACGCTTATTCTGAACATGTTAAACAACCCAGACAATTTTGTTGTCTGTTACATGGTAAATTTAGCTATGGAAATTTATATTTATAACGTTACATGAAGTTCGTTTTTAGTTTTATTCATTTTTATTTCAGGTGCTCCAAACTAAGAAATTTAACATTTTGAAAAATTCCACCGAATAGTAAAAAAGCAAAAAACCGTGTTTTGGTAGGCAGAACTCGGGTTCATTATTGCAGTTCAACACGTTTCCGTGCAGTGTGGTGCAAAGGCTCACATGGTGCTATTCGAACGGATTTCTTGGGACTTCTTGCAAACGTACACTATGTGATCAAAAGTATCCGGACACCCTCACAAACTTACGTTTTTCATCTTAGGTGCTTTGTGCTGCCACCTACTGCCAGGTACTCATTATTCGCGACCTCAGTAGTCATTAGACATCGTGAAACAGCAGAATCAGACGCTCCGTGGAACTCACGGACTTCGAAATTGGTCTGGTGATTGCGTGTCACTTGTGTCAGAAGTCTGTACGCGAGATTTCCACACTACTAAACATCCCTAGGTCCACTGTTTCTGATGTGATAGTGAAATGGAAACGTGAAAGGACATGTACAGCACAAAAACGTAAAGGCCGACCTCGTCTGTTGACTGACAGACACCGCCGACATTTGAAGAGGATCGCAAAGAGTAATAGGCAGACATCTATCCAGACCATCACACAGGAATTCCAAGCTGCATCAAAATCCACCAAGTACTACGACAGTTAGACATGAGGTGAGAAACCTTGGATTCCATGGTCGAGCGGCTGCTTATAAGCCACAAATCACGCAGGAAAATGCCAAACGACGCCTCTCTTGGTGTAAGGAGCGTCAACATTACACGATTGAACAATGGCAAAATGTTGTGTGGAGTGACGAATCACGGTACACAATGTGGCGATCCGATGGCAGGGTGTGGGTATGGCGAATGCCCGGTGAACGTCATCTGCCAGCGTGTGTAGTGCCAACGGTGAAATTCGGAGGTGGTGGTGTTATGGTGTGGTCGTGTTTGTCCTGGATGGGTTTGGTTGTTTTGCGTGGCACGATCACAGCGCAGACCTACATTGATATTTTAAGCCCTTCTTGCTTCCCACTGTTGAAGAACAATTCGGGAATGGTGATTGCATCTTTCAACACGATCGAGCACCTGTTCATACTGCAAGGGCTGTGGCGGAGTGGTTACATGACAACAACATCCCTAAAATGGACTGGCCTGCACAGAGTCCTGGCTTCAATCCTACAGAACACCTTTGGGATGTTTTGGAACGCCGATTTCGTGCCAGGCCTCACCGACCTACATCGATACCTCTCCTCAGTTCCGCACTCCGTGAAGAATGGGCTGCCATTCCCCAAGAAACCTTCCAGCACCTGATTGAAAGAATGCCTGCGAGAGTGAACGCTGTCATCAAGGCTAAGGGTGGGCCAACACCATATTGACTTCCAGCATTACCGATGGAGGGCGCCACTAACTTGTATGTCATTTTCAGCCAGGTGTCCGGATACTTTTGTACACGTAGTGTATCTGTAATGCAATTAACAATCTCGGATGTTCGCGTTAGTCCACCCCCACACCTCTTAGCAAAAATGTGTGTGGAAACGCTGTTTTCCACCCCTTGATATTCTTGGCATCGGGGAAATTTCTGTGGTACTCTGCACGGAAACGTCGTTGAACTGCAATAATGGACCCTAGTTCTGAATACCCTGTTTTTTTTTTTACAAAATTTTTAATTTCTCTGGTTTTCAGCACTCAAATAAAAATGAACTTGATGTAACATTATAAATATAAAGCTCCATAGCTAATCTACCATCCAACATCTATCAAAATTATCTGTTTATAATGTTCAATATAAGTGTTTTAAATGAGGGTGTTTCCTCTCGGACATCCTGTATTATGAAGTACATTAAAATGCGCATAAAGGAAGTTTAAATGCACTGGCCAAGCCATAGGCGCATCACTTTTTACTTTTTCTACTACCCCCTTAAGTAACTGAAGAAAGTATTGTATTGAATCCAAAAATCCAATGTCGAGAAATCACCGATAATACATGTTTTGAGGTCCCCTGAAACAAAAAAATAGAAAAAGGTCGTGTGTGTGTCTGTGTGTGTGTGTGTGTGCGAGCGCGCGCGCGCCTGTGAACAAAATAACTCGAAATCTAAAAATCTGCTGGCTGCTAAATTTGGTATTTTAAGTTCAGGATCTTCCTAGGATGCGATATAAGGTTTTGAAGAAAATCCTCCACCGCAAACTGTTCTTTACATGGGAAAAATTTACTATTTTCTATTTTCACCAAAATGGCTCTAGGCTCTTAACAATTTTCATTAAAATACAATATGTGTTATATATATATTTGTTTTTCATAACAAATAAACTGCAAATATTGAATTTTATGGAAATAGGCTGTGAAGTCATCTTTATTCGAAATGTCTTTTGTTTAACTGTAAACCGTAAAGAGAGAAAATCTTACTGTACAAACTATGTAAACCTCATTAAAGCACACAATTTATGTCAAATAATATTTTTGTGGCTTTAAACTGCGGGATATTTTTTGTAATTGGTTTGAATTTTGAAATATTTATAGTTTTCTCAACTGGAAATCCCTATTCTTTCTTTTTATTTTCTCTGCCACTTACATAGTAAAAAGAGAAGGTATTGCAATCCACCCAAAAATTCGATAACGAGATTTCACCGGAAATACATGTTATGAGGCCACCCGAATCAAAAAAAAATTAGAGAAGGGCGCGCGTGTGTATATCTCTGTGAATAGCATAACTCAAAAACGAAAATTCAGGTTCAGTACTATCCAAAGATGCGATACGAAGATTTTCAGGAAAATCCCCTCATCTCAAACTACCCTTTAGATAGAAAATTCTTTCGACATTTTTATTTTCTAAAACAAAATGGCTGTAACGACTTTTTTTATTAAAATATCGTATGTTAGAGATATTTACATGACAAATAAAAGTATGCCTTGAATTTCTGGGGATAGCCTATAAAGTCCTCTTCATTCAAAGAAGGAATTTTTTATAATATTATATAACTGGTAAACCTTAAGCGAGAGATGAAAGCGTACTCACAAAAATTGTATATCTCTTTGAAACACAATTTATATCAATTAACTTTTTTGTAGCATAAGCCATTTCAGTGATATTTGTTAATGGTTCGAATTGTTCAATACTTGGTCATTCTCTCATAGTCAACATTCAATTGTTTCTCACGATTGCACGGAAACAGTTATGGAATTTTAAAGCCGGCATATAGAGTCCAGTTCTTCAACATTCGACTATCGTTGTTCCTTTTGTATGTATAACGAAATGTGTAATGTAGCCATTTCTGCAAAGACTTATTTGTATTAAAATGAAGTAAGTAGAAAAATAAACTTTAGTAAGATTAGTTTCTATACCACTAATAAACTATAGAGGGTAGAGAATGCCATGCGGGTACGTTACATCAGATTTTTTTAATTACTATACCACATCTGGTAGGTAGAGAAGATATTGCATTCCACTCAAAAATTCGATACCGAGATTTCACCAGAATACATGTTTTTGGAAACATGTCCGTGTGTATGTGTATGTGTTTGTCTGTGAACAGCATAAATCAAAAAGGAAAAGTTGGATAAATACCAATCTTCGTATTTAAATTCAGTATCTACTAAGGATGTCACACGAAGATTTTGAACAAAATCTTCCTACCCCCGATTACCCTTTACATGGAAGAATTTTCGAAGCTTTTGATTTTCTAAAAAAGGCTCTAACGATTTTTATTAAAATGCCATATATTAAAGATATTTAGTCGTCCTGTGGTGTAGTGGTTACCGTGCTAGCCTCAAGTTCCCGAGGTCGCGGGTTCAAATCCGGCTGAGGGCGATGGATTTTTTCGGAGGTAAAAATCCTTAGCGTGGTTTCCTTCGGAAGAGAAGTAAAGCCGGTAGTCCCGTGTCGTAGATTTAAGGCAAGTAAAAGAACCTCAAGCCTGAGGGACCTCTGGCAAAATTACCGGTCTTCCACGCCCAGTATAATATGGGATGCTAAGGACCACAGCAGTTAAAGAGCGTTCCATAAATAAAACACAATTTAATGTATTTGTTCTTTTTAAGTGCCACAGATTTTCAGTTGTTTCTCACGATTGCATGGAAACAGTGTGGAATTTTAAGGCCAGCATATAGTGCCCTGTTCTTAAACATTTGACTATCGCTGTTCCCTTGTATCTATAACGAAATGTGTAATGTAACTATTTTTATAAAGGTTTATTTGGATTAAAATATAGTAAACAGAAAGTAAGCTTGAGTAAGAATAGTTTGTATACTCACTAATATAGAGCGTAGAGAAAATCATGTAAATGTATCACATCGGATTTTTCTTCTTTCCTTTTTTCGTGTTCATACAAGGAGACCAGAATTTCAAAGCCATAGCAGAGCAACCGGCTTTGAAAATATTTGACTATCGCTTTAGCTTAATGTATTTTTCTTATACCTTCAACCAAATGTGTAATGAAGGTTTATCTGTATTAACAAAAAAAATTACACAAGAATAAGCTTTTGTACGAAGGTTTGTAGAGCAGTGAGTAGAGAAACTTATCATCAGGTTTTTCTGTCGTGCAAACTGCGACGGCAGATTATATCTTACGTCGAAATTATGAAATGTCAGACAAGTATTTGCATGTCATTCCGAGTGTGTTTTTGCTTTAGTATGTGCTTTTTAGTTATTAAGTGGACATATTATAGTTTTGTATATTGTGTGCATATAGGAGTAAGGCGTAAATTACGAGGACAGTCCAGAAAGTCCCAGACGTTTTGGCCTATCGTGGCGATGAGTAGGTCTAGAGCCGCCATCTTGGTGTCAGAACGTTCCTACATCCAGCTGTGGTAGCGTGCGTGCGTGCGTGCGTGCGTCAGATGGCAGGTTGAGGGCAACCCGATGGTGTGCTTAGGCGTGTACCTTCCCTAATTAGGTAGCGTGAGGACTGTGCCTTCCTTACTGTGCTCTCAGTGAGTTGTTAAAGTGTGCGCTGCAATAGAAAATCCCGCCACTTGTGAAGTGCGGTTGACTAAAAAGAACAAACCAATTGGAATTTATCGTCAACTTTGTTATGTTTACGGGCAGGGAATAATGAGTGAAAGCCGAGTCAGGCAATGGTGCATCGATTTTAAAAATGGCCGTACCAATGTTCACGACGAGGATCGCAGTGGTAGGCCTAGCCTTATGACTGATGAACTGTCAATGCAAATCAATGACAAAATTCGTGAAAATCGTAGTTTCACGATTACAGAACTTTCGGAACATTTTCCCCAAATTTCACGGAGTTTGGTGCATCAAATTTATGCTTAGATACGGACGCTGAACTGCATGCCGGTGTAAAACAGTGGTTGAAGTTGCAGGCGGCAGATTACAGAAAGGGTAATGAAAAACTTATGCCACGGTATGATAAATGCCTCAATTTGAATGGCGATTCATAGCTTAAGAGTGTACCTTTTAAATGTAGATAATAAACGTTGATATTTGCATTTTGTTAATTGTTTATTTCAAAACGTCTTGGACTTTCTGGATTACCCTCGTATGTACACATAGAAGAAGCCAATACTGCTAAGTTTGTATGGATAAATTCTTCCCTCAATAGCGCTTTTTAATGGGGCACAGTTTGGCTTATAGCAAATATGTAGTTGTAATTTGCGTAACACATTCTATCTTGTTTTAGATGTCTTATGATATACATGACTACAGATGTTTAATGGTTTTGTTGTTTGTTCGTATCCAACCATTTTCTGATTATAGGTTAAGCTAATAAACACCAGTATTAAATGTATATGACGAGTATTGTAATTCGTATACATAATTTATATTTGTAAAACTATATGCCTATGCATACGTTAAATCGCGTTAAAAAGCGCTATAAAGATGAAAAGATTGGTGAGATTACCTTAGTATTGTGTTTTGGAGCTGCTGTTGACACTTCTAGAGGCTGTAACCTACCCATCCTTTTAACTATTCTTTATTTTATAGCAAAATCCCGGCGTAACCACAACAAACTTAGTCACTTTGTCGATAGTGCGCATGCGCGTAAGGAATTGCCACCTAAATGAGTTAGGCAAATCCGCTAGATTGGCGAGGTTTTAGCGCAGTTTTTCATCTCATTCTGTAAAGAGGCGCAGGTAGTAGCAATACTCGTTCACCTCATTTATACAGCAATTTCTTATGCATTACCCCTTTTTTTAAACAAATGATTTACGCACACACATGCAGTAATCTTAGGAGTAACCGTGGAATGTTTGGAGTTTAGCCTCATGGTACCTATTGCTAGCCCTGTCGTCGTTCCGCCAGCCGCAACTGCTTCGCTCCTCTACTTATAAAAACCTCCCCTCGGCTACGCTTTGCGGGTTGGGGCCCTCAATCTTGGGCGCTAGGCTCTAGTTCCAGAGGTCGCGGGTTCAAACCCTGCGGAAGTCGATAGACCTATTCGTGCGTTCAAAAGTCTATAATCTGGAAAATAGATTTACGGCACGTAAAAGACCCTCAAGCCTGATAAAAGGGCCTCTGAGCTAAATTACCAATATATTATGGGGCGCTAAGAACCAAGGTAGTTAAACTTCGTCCATAAATAAAATCAATTTAATTTTAATGCAATCCTGGGCTACCTTTGCGGCTTAGGGCCCCAAGTCATTATTTCAGCGCCCCCCTTTCGTTATTCACGAAAGGATGGCGGTGTTTGTTAGTCATGTGTTGGTAGCTCTGCAGTTGTGAAAGCAAGCGCAGCGACTCAAAGGGCCCAGGGCTCATTTGACCATTATTTCACCCCTTTCATTCATCCATCGTCTGTTGTGACCTGCCACGTTAACGAATGTTAAACTTAATATGTAATAGGATGATATTGTTTCTTGTTACTGTTTGTGGATATGTAAATCTATACATTTTAGAATGTGCGACTAATTCTCTCCATAAATGTGTGGATTCCGTACTTATCTAAAGCTTTTAGTTCACGTCTGGCCAGTAGAAGGCGTTTCGTAGCTATCGTAATTTACGCAGTTGATCCTGAAGAGTTACCAACATTTGAGCGACCAACACCGCAAGATCGAAAGAAAGAAAAACAGAAACGAGTAATATGAGGCGAGTGGAGGCCGTTAGGCCATGTGAGCCGCAGCAAAACGAAACTGTCCGTTGTTTCGAGATTTACCTGAGGTTAGGTTTAGGTTTGTATATGTGTGTGTTTATACTGAATTCAAATATCTGGAATGATATCGGAATATTTTCACGGATTACGCTAATACGGTTGGGTTGGTAGTATTCTTTACTACAGAATAACAATTTAGTAAACTCCCTTGGTCTACGATTTGCACCAGTATTTAGGAGGGTTAAATCGCCCCCACTCTTCTTGTCCTTTGCCTTTAGCTAGTGAGTTATCCAAGAGGTGTCTTAAAGAGGAAGTGGACTGATACACGGGAAACAAGTGCCACGTCGCTGTTAACACAGTAATTTATAGTGTAGAAAAATTTAATAGGATCTTATTTACATCGTAATAACTCAAAAACTAAAATCCTTATTCAGTTCTGTAAGAGGTATGTTAAGGAATACAGTTTCGACATGATTATGTGTGACTGATCTCCCTGTAAAAAAGTTAAAGCCGCTTGTTTTGTTTGTATACTTCAATTGAAATAATTTGTATTATGAAAATCAGTCAGCGAGGAACTTTTTTCCTTGAAGAGATGGATGGGGCAGTGAAGACTATGAAATACTCTAAAAAGTGTGAATTAACTTTTGGAAGATATCCCGTGATAGTACCGCATGTATGTGAACTGCTATCGCTAGTTATATGCAAACACTTGTTTTCACACCCGTTGCACTTTGCGTGGCCTGTCACAGCAATCTACAAACTGATACGGTAATTTGTATCACAAATTACCTAAATGTAAATAATGGTTGTAATATGAATATGCCTTTTTTATGTGACATTGATTTCAGATGTTTATTAATTGTAATTATTATTGGGAAATAAGTTTATACGGCTTTACTGAAACTGTCAATAATAGCGCAATAATGCAGCGAGGGGGTGAGCTGTTTATCATTACTGGGAACAAGGAAGTTACGTAATGTTCGCGCGTTTTCGGTAGAACCTTCTAGAATGTTTCCCTAAAAGCAATATGTGTTCGTGGTTTTCATTGGATATTAAAATGGACGCTAATGTTGGCGCGTTTTATTAGCCAATAGTAGTTCATTTATAATCTTTAGGCGTATCTTGATGCAGGCGTATAAATAGGGTAGGTTCGAGGTAGATCGCCCCCAGTTCAACAAAATTCTCAATACATTACACGTCGGTCTCCCAGTTCATCAAGATTTCTAGCACATTACACGTCGTCTTCAGTCAGTTCGTCAAGTTACGCGCAGCAAAATTATTAAAGATCTAAAGTATTATACAGTTAAATATACACAAAGTTGAAGTACGTGAGTTAAAAGTGATAAGTAAGAAGTTATTACAAACAGTTTCAGTTTGGCGAGTATCTAAATCAATATGTAAAATTGTTAGTGAACGTGTTCGACAATAAAAATTATAAAACAAATTTCTTCATTAAGTGTAACTTCTGGATAAAAGATTCCTTTCCATTTCACAACCTGCATAGAGATACATGTTCGACCCAAAAAGCTAGCCGGAGGACATTTGAAATAAAATCATACACAAGCTAATACTGCCACAAATTGCTAACGCAAGATGGAGCTACAAACCAAACAAAGAATGATGTCACAAGATGGTTCCACTCACATGAAGTAAAAACAATATAAGATCTACAAGTTCTAATAACTTACGCTACACAAATTACGTAAGAAACATTTTACTTCAAATTGGCTCCCAAACGTGGGGCTACAATAATGTTAAACAAATACAACATTAATGTAGTTCTATCACAAATTGGCACCCAGAACGTGGGGCAGAGTGACCAGGAAAGGATCAGAATAACCAGGAAGTAGCAGAATTAACCAGGATGTGGAACGAATGCAGCAGTGAAATGATCTATAAGACGCAGATTCCAGAAACAACAAAAGGGACGACAGACTACATGGATGATTGGACATCGTAAGTCCGAGATTACAAGGCAACAGGGTAATTTAACTACAAAACAACAAGACGACGTAGATTCATCACAACACAACGCAGAAGCGACATACAAACATAGGAGAATGGGGCAGGAAGCTGGACATCAAAGTAACAGCAACAGACAGCATCATAAAGGTCAGAGTATTGTAATATTTTTTTAGAAAACAAAAACAATGGCTACTAGTAATATTGAAGAAACAATGATGGAAGGGGATAGTGTAACAGTTAACTGTAAGTCAATACAGGTTACAAAAAAAAGCTCAAACGATGTAGTATTGGAGGGAGGAAATGTTAGTGCAGGAAGTGAGAATATAATAGCAGGAAATATTAATTCTGATACTAGAATGATTATGGAAATGCTGAAAAATTTGAATGAGAATATGGAAAAGAATAAGAGGGAATTGAGGGAAGAATTAAGGGAAGATATTAGTAAGAAATTAGATCAGAGTTTGGAGGAATTGAGAGAAGCTATGGACAGGAGTCATAGGAAATTTAGGGAAAGTATTGGTAGGAGGAATGAGATATTAGAGCAAAAAGTAGATCAAAGCAGGGAAGAAATTGAAAAGAAAGTTACGAAGCTAGATAGTAGTATGCCAAAAATGAGTGATGAAAAGGAAGTAATAGCAAGTGAGATAGGAGAAGTTTCAAAGAAAATGCTAGATATGAGCATGGAAATAGGTAACAAAGAAAGTGAGGTTAATACTAAAAGTGAGGTTAATGTAGAATGCACAGAGTTAGGAAGTCAAATGAGTAGTATTTCAAGTGAGATAAGAGAGGTAAAAGAGGTTAGGAATGTAGATGTAAATCAGGCGCAAGTTAATTTCAGAGGGGAAATATCAGAAATACAGAAGGAGTCAATAATGCAAAGAAAGAAATTGTACCAAGATGTTCAAAATGAAAACTCCAGTCCAGTACAGTTTAGTACAGATTTGTCAGAGTACTTTCAAAGTAAAGAGATAGTAGAAGAATTGAAAGTGACAGTTGTTAAAAGATGTATTGTTCAGGAAATTTTAGATTGTTTTCAAATGTTATCATGGGATGAAATTTCATATGAATACAAGAGGTTATTCATGAACAAAAATTTGAAGGTTAGGATACGGCTACGAGTAATGTTTAGCCACACACAATTTGATCCAGGAGGGTAAATAGCAATAAGATGTAAAGTAAATGCTGGATAGGTAAAGATGACTTGCAGAGAAATGTATTGGAACGTAAGAGGGTTAACTAAATATATTTATATGTCATTTGAAAAGAGAAATAAATTATAAAAAAAAGAGAAATGTTTAAAAAAAAAAATAAATAAATAAATAAATTTTTAGTAACTGTAACAACATTTGAAAATTAAGAATGTAAAGATTGAAACTTAATATGATATTAAAGTAAAGTACATAAACACTATTCCAAGGGTATTGTTAAGATAAAGTACAAAATAACAAAAAATTGTTAAAACTAATTAAAAACAAATATTTATGTAGTAAATAGAACATGAGAAACAGTGCCTAGATTTAAGAGATGTAAATATTTGTATAGAGGGTGAATATTTTGGTAAAAAATGTTAAACAATTACAAAAATCTTAAATGTATAAATTTTTGTCAACAACTTAAAAGAAAGTAAACAATTTGGTAACAGTGATTAAATAATTTAGGGTACAGTATTTGCTATAAAAAAAATTTATGATGTCAGATTAATATCTAAATTAATTAAACCAGAGCCAGTAAGTAGTGGCGAGATAAAAAAAAAAATATGTCGTGTGTTAAATGCGTGTGAGTGTTAAGTGAAAGTGATAGCGTGTGTTCCAAGATTTAGGAGACTAAAAACCCAATTATAAAATTTCCAAACAAGTTGTAAATATTTATAATTATGTTTCTAGTGGGGCATATGATACGGTAATTTGTATCACAAATTACCTAAATGTAAATAATGGTTGTAATATGAATATGCCCTTTTTATGTGACATTGATTTCAGATGTTTATTAATTGTAATTATTATTGGGAAATAAGTTTATACGGCTTTACTGAAACTGTCAATAATAGCGCAATAATGCAGCGAGGGGGTGAGCTGTTTATCATTACTGGGAACAAGGAAGTTACGTAATGTTCGCGCGTTTTCGGTAGAACCTTCTAGAATGTTTCCCTAAAAGCAATATGTGTTCGTGGTTTTCATTGGATATTAAAATAGACGCTAATGTTGGCGCGTTTTATTAGCCAATAGTAGTTCATTTATAATCTTTAGGCGTATCTTGATGCAGGCGTATAAATAGGGTAGGTTCGAGGTAGATCGCCCCCAGTTCAACAAAATTCTCAATACATTACACGTCTGTCTCCCAGTTCATCAAGATTTCTAGCACATTACACGTCGTCTTCAGTCAGTTCGTCAAGTTACGCGCAGCAAAATTATTAAAGATCTAAAGTATTATACAGTTAAATATACACAAAGTTGAAGTACGTGAGTTAAAAGTGATAAGTAAGAAGTTATTACAAACAGTTTCAGTTTGGCGAGTATCTAAATCAATATGTAAAATTGTTAGTGAACGTGTTCGACAATAAAAATTATAAAACAAATTTCTTCATTAAGTGTAATTTCTGGATAAAAGATTCCTTTCCATTTCACAACCTGCATAGAGATACATGTTCGACCCAAAAGGCTAGCCGGCGGACATTTGAAATAAAATCATACACAAGCTAATACTGCCACAAATTGCTAACGCAAGATGGAGCTACAAACCAAACAAAGAATGACGTCACAAGATGGTTCCAGTCACATGAAGTAAAAACAATATAAGATCTACAAGTTCTAATAACTTACGCTACACAAATTACGTAAGAAACATTTTACTTCAAATTGGCTCCCAAACGTGGGGCTACAATTAATGTTACACAAATACAACATTACGTAAACACATTCTTGCTATCGCAAAACTCAGCATTTTTGTTACAATGTTATATCTTTAGTCCTGCCTCGACAGTGGGATAAAACGGTGCTGTGATTAAGTGATAAAACGATTTTGTGAGAATAAAATAAAATAAAACACGGGCTAGGCGAAATTATTGCGTGTGCGCTTAAGCAGCGGCGGAGAGACATGTCCGCCCTAGGCAGTTAGAGAGGGGGGATACATAACCAGACGAGTTAGCCCTCCAGAGGGTTTTTTTTCTATGTTGCGGAGTTATAGTATGGAACCGTTAGCATAAACTGCATCACAGCAACTTGCAAACATATTTAGCGTTTAAGAAAATCATTTGTAAACACGCATACGGGTTATTATTACCTCATCAGCTTCTAGACATGCATTAATTGTGTGTGTTTGTGTCACTGTGAACATCATAATTAAAAACGAATGTCTGTTAAACACCAAACTTGATATTTAAGTTCAGCATCTTCAAAGGTGTGACACGAAGACTTCCAAGAAAACCCTCCCACCAGCTATCCTTACGTGGAAAATGTTTCGAGATTTTTTATTTTCCAAAAAATGGCTCTCGCGATATTGATTAGAATACTATATATGAATTAAATATATGATTTACAAGCCAAATAAAATGCATCTATATCTTGAATTGTCTGGGAATAGCCTGTCAAGTGCTCTTCATTCAGAAGGAATTTTTTATATAACTGGAAAACTACAAGAAATACCTAGATAAAAGCTTACTACACAAGTACTGTAGATCTCTTCAAAACAAAAAATATTTCAAATAATTTTTAGTAAATCAGATATTTCCAAAAATTCATTGTTATTGGTTTGAATTTTTCAATACGCTTGCCATTTCAGTTTTTGAAGCTCTGATGTTTTTCGCGATGTCATCGAAAGAGTATAGAATTTCAAGGCTAATATATAGGACCAGGTTTTAAACATTTGACTGTTTCTAATCCTTTTGAACCTATAACGAATCTGAAATTAAACTATTTCTGCAAACGCTTATCTCAAATTGAAGTAGATAGGAGAATAAGATTTTGCAAGAATAGTTTGTAGAAGCTACACAGAAATAAACGATAGTGTGGAGAAAGTCATGTGAATGTAACATGAGTTTTTATGTTGAATGCCCCACCAAATATTTTTTGTTTAATATGTTCTTGTTTGAAGCTTAAGGCAATATATTTGGCAAATTTAGCAAAAAAAAAATGTGAAAATTTTCTATATTTGTTTTTTTGTATTTTGATTATATTGTGATTTCGTCCAGTTTTTCCACCGTCACGCTCTCAGTTCTCATTCTCACCCTGCAGTTTTATGAAGTTCACCTCCTTCACACTGTCACTGCACTAAGTAAACTAGTTCAATTCTCCGTCACTTCACTTCATTCGGGAGTCGAACACAAGTTTTACAACCGACGCTCCGCGGTAGCATTCACTGCGCGTCACAGAAGCCTTCCATCAATTCGGAGAATCGCTCTTCATGTCGCACCAGAAACGCAGTCGCTAACTCGCATGCTGACTGAGTCAACTCCAATCTGTTGCGCTCGACTCACAACCGAACTCGGCTGCGCGAGAACGCTCGCTTATATAGGCAGTGGAATATTCCACAGACAGTTTTCGAACATTCTAGAACTATTTCGATACATTTCTGGAGAAGGGGGGAGATAAAGTTTCTAGAAAGTTCTACTTATTTCCCGATAACGCGCCCGATGTTTACGCTGGCAAGAGCGCTATCGTTGTTTACTTCGACCGCTCCACGTCACACTCCCGACAACCTTGTGCCATAATACTCCCTTTGGCCGCTGTGTCACACAGCTGTCTCCTCAGAGCTTTTCGTCCATAGCAGGGCGATCACATGAACTACCACCAGCCTTTTTCGGGCGGACACCGGATGCGCGACGGGGGTCCAGGATCTATGGCACGGATGTCGCATGACGGGTACCACTTCTTCACGTAGCTTCGAAGATGAAACCAATAATATCGGTGACGTAACTTCTTTGGGGTCTCGTTTGCATCCAGGCTACCGTGGATAGTGCTAGCATGGGTTTCCTCGAGGACTTACTTCACCGTTTCCTTCGGGACCGCCAGCTGTTCCACCCTAGTATTCTGGCTATCAACTCCCACACTCCCTTCGGCACATCGTTCCCGACCACCAGAGAGTCTCATCACGTCTAACAGATCTCATACCTCGGACCTTTGGAAGAAACATCGTCCACATCGTACATCAGTTTCTTTATTCTTCAGGATCGGCACTATGTCTCGGTCCTCCAGCTGCTACCTCCTCAAGGTCTCCTCGTCTCAACCAACTGCAAGTTGCATCATGATTGGGCACAGGGCTGCAGCACTCGCCGTCACTTACTGGTCCAGACGCTCGTTCTATGCGGCCTCTATCATTCTCTTGTTTTCTTTCGTCTGCCCATCTAGCAGTTTTTCTTGTTGATCAAGGCGCTCCTCCATTCTATTAATGTCAGATTTAGCTTCTTTTAATTCCTCTGCAAAGCAGTATTTCAGGGTTTCACCGTTGCCTTTATCTTAGATCTTACAGAGTTGATGTCACCAACGAGATCGTACTCCAATTTCTCCATCGCTGTCTTCATTTCTGTTTTCACACTCATTATTTCACTTCTCATTTCCTACATTCTGAATTCCATTTTTGTTCCCATCTTCTCCACTCCGGATTTCACCGTCTTTACTTCAGTTCCTATCTTGCCGATTTCAGATTTCATTTTTGTCTCCATCTCCTCCATTTTGGTTAATGTCTTAAACATTCCCTCCATCTTGGATTTTTAATCTTTATTCCCACTTCTGACACCAGTCTGACTTAGTCCAGCTTTTCCACTGTCACCCTCTCAGTTCTCACTGTCACTGTTTCGTTTTATGTAGTTCGCCTCTCTCACACTTTTACTTCACTACTGTCACTTCACTAAGTGAACTAGTTAAATTCTCCGTCACTTCATTTCCAACGTGACGCAGCCTCTTCATACCGGACGGTTCACTCACTCGGAAGTCGAACCAAGGCCTCCACAACGGTCGCTCCGCGATAAAATTCGCTGCACGTCACAACAATCGTCACCAACTTGCTCGGAGAATAACGCTTGATGTCGCACCAGAAACGCAGTCACCAACTTGCTTGCACACTGACTGACCCAACTCCAGTCTGCTGACTCGACTCGCAACTCGACATGCACTAACTCCCACTTACTCTCGAATGCGCAGAACGCTCGCATATATAGGCAGCGGAATCTTCCACAGAAAGTTCTCGAACCTTCTAGAACTATCTCTACACACTTTCTGGACGAGAGGGAGATAACTCTTCCAGAAAGTTCTAGTTATCTCCCGATAGCGGGCCCGGTGTTTACCCTGGCATTATCATTGTTTACTTCGACCGCTCGGCGCCAACCTCCCGAGAATCTTAGACCATAGCTGCTGCGTCACAATGACAATATTTATAATTTGTATTTATTTATTTCTTAGTATTTTTCACAATTCAAAAAGCTCCTAAGACCACAAGTTATATCTTATTGGCTTGAAAGTTTTAGGAGAGCTTTAGCATTTACGGTTTAAAGATTGTGCACGGTTTAAATAGTGAAGTTGAAATTATTTTTTTATATACTTTACATTGACTAGGTTGAAAAATAAATGATATGTATACAATTTTTACTTTCTCTACTACGTATAGTAAATAGGGAAAGTATTGTATACCCAAAAATTCGATACCGAGATTTCATCGAAAATACATGTTTTGAGGTGCCCTGAATCCAAATAAAGCATTTTTGGAAACGTCCGTGTGTATGCGTCCGTCTGTGAACAGCACAACTCAAAACGAAAAGTCGGATAAATACCAAACTTGGTACTTGAGTTTAGTATCTTCCAAGGATGCGACACGAAGATTTTCAAGAAAATTCATCCACCCCAGACTACCCTTTACATGGAACATTTTTCGAAAATATTTATTTTCTCAAAAATGGTTCTAACGATTTTGATTAAAATATCATAAGTTGAAGATTGTTTCGTGGCAAATGAAATGTATATCTGGAATTTTCTGGGAATGTCCCCCAAAGCCCTCTTCGTTATGAATGACTTTTGCACCGTAATAGATGTAAAAAAATTCAGATCTTGTTAAAACATAGAATTTATGTCATATATATATATATATATATATTTTATGGAGTGAACGATTTCCGAGATATTCCTTGTTTGAATTTCCCATTATTTATACTTTTTCTCAAACGGAAATTCATTATTCGTTTGTTTTGTTTGTTTGTTTGTTTTTTTATGTCCTGACATACAAAGAGAATGGAATGCGCCACATAAGAACCGGCTCTTAAAAGATTTGACTAGCGCTTAAAGCCTACCATATTCCCCTTGCATCCACAAGAAAATTACAATAACATAGTTTCTGCAAATGTTTATCTCGATGTAAAAATATTTGTACCAGAGTAGAGAAAGTCATGTGAGTGCAACACATCAGAATTTTTTCCTTCTTGAACTAACTACAAATTATTAAGGAATTGTTGCAAAATTTCTTTACATTTGAATACTAAGCTCATATTAAACAAGCTTGGGAGCAAAATGATGATCAATAGGGTCCAAGGAGCATTTCATATTACAATATCAGAAAGTGATTAATTATAAATAAAAACTTAATATCCTAACAATGGTGTGCCATAGCTCGCTAAAATGTGTGGGCTGTATGTTTTATGTTTTGAGCATATGATACAAAAATATCTGGTCTTATATTCACATGACTTTCTCTATCCTCTAATTAGTGAGTATAGAAATTATTCTAATGAAACCTTAATTTCGTCTCTGCTTCATTTTAATCAACGTAAACCTTTCCGGAAATACTACATTACACATTTCGTTATAGATACAAAGGAAACTGCGATAGTCAAATGTTTAAGAACTGGACGCTATATGCTGGCCTTAAAATTCCGTACTCTTTCCATGACATCGCGAGAAACAACTGCAAATCAACAGTTGAATGACTTATTGAACAATTCGAACCATTAATAACGGATATCTCAGAAATGGTTAATAAGGTTATTTGAAATAAATATGGTGTTTTAAAGAAATCTACTTTTCTGTGCATTAAGTCTTCGTCTATTGCTTAAAGGCACCACGTAGTCAAACACACGCATTTAAGCATTAAAAATATATTCAGTATTTTAATGTGAATGTCACCTGAACCATCAAACCTACAGCCAGGATATTTTCAATGCACATTCTAAATTACTTGAGGATATGTTAAAATGGATATAGTAGATGCAAATAGGCACATGTGACAATCATGTAAGCTAATCCATATAAATACACATTTTACGTTCCTGAATATCATTAGGTACAATTATTTAAGAAACCACCTGTTCTAATGAGTTCTAAACTTATGTTGTACCCAGAAAACAGTATTTCTGCCAAAATCACTAGATTAGTATTTAAATGCTATAATTTTTAGCAAAATTACAGCTAATATACAATTTAAAAATTTTAGCTCAATTTTTTTTCAATGCATAAAATAATTGTTTCTATTATTTGAAAATTATGGCATAACTATTCCACCCATTTTAAAGCTCATGTGACCTTTAACTTCTCAGAAGTTTCAGCTTCCTAAGTGCAAAAGTTTTGGGGATAGTGTAGAAAATTTTAAATTAGGACAAATGTAAATAACTATAACCACTGCATATCTAGTATTTAAATATGACATGCATATAATTTCTAATTTGACAACAATAAAAAGCGCAACAATAATGGATTCAGAAAATAATAGTGATTTAAATACTGCAAAGAAAACAAAGAAAAAACTCTGATGTGTTACACTCACATGACTTTCTCTACTCTTGTACAAACTATGTTTACAAACGCTTATTCTCCATATGCTTCATGTTAATCGAGATATCGAGATGTTAATCTTATTGCTAATTTTCTTGTAGATGCAAGGGGAATTGGTAGGTTTTAAGCGATAGTCAAATATTTTAAGAGCTGGTCTCTTTGCATGTCCAGGACATAAAAAAATGAACAACGAATTTGAGAAAAAGTATAAAGTATTGGAAAATTTAAGGGAATAACAAGCAATATTCGAAAATGGTTCACTCAACAAAAGAAATGTATATGACATAAATTGTGTATTTTAACGCGATCTACATTTTTTGTGTACTAAAATTTTGTCTCTCTCTTACGGTTTACCAGCTATGCAAAAGTCGTTCACAATGAAGATTAGTTTTGGAGACATTCCCAGAAAATTCGAGATATACATTTCATTTCTGATGACAATATCTTAAACATATGATATTTTAATCAAAATCGTTAGCCATTTTTGGGTAAATTAAAATTTTCGAAAAATGTTCCATGTAAAGGGTAGTCTGGGGTGGGGGGGATTTTCTTGAAAATCTTCGTGTCGCATCTCTGGAAGATAATGAACCTAAATACCAAGTTTGGTGTTTATCCGACTGTTCGTTTCTGAGTTATGCTGTTCACACACACACACACACACACACACACACACGTTTCCAAAAATGCTTTTTTTTGGATTCAGGGAGTCTCAAAACATGTATTTCTGGTGAAATCTCGGTATCGAATTTTTGGGTGGAATACAATACTTCCCCTACTTACTACACGTAGTAGAGAAAGTAATAATTTTTTGAATTTAGTGACCACAAGGTGCCTTTAGCGCTTATCGTTTATACAAGTTCATACAAAATTCCTTCTGAATGAAGAGGTCTACACGGGCTATTTCCAGGAAATTCAACATATTCATTTTATTTATCATGTAAACATCTTTAATATGCGAAACTTTAACCAAAATCGTTAAGGCCACTTTTTAGAAAATAAAAAAATTCGAAAAAAATTTTATGTAAGGGTTTTAGGGTGGGGGGATTTTCTTGAAAATCTTGCGTCGCATCCTTGGATGCTTCTGAACAAAACATCAAGTTTGGTATTTATCCAACTTTTCCTATCCGCTTACGTTAATCATTTTCTCTACCACGTACTTAGTAGGTAAGTAGAGAAGGTATTGCATTTCACCCAAAAATTCGATATCGTTGATTTCATCGCAAATACACGTTTTGAGGCCCCGTAAATCCAAATAAGCATTTAAGAAAAATTCAGTGTGTGTGTGTATGTTTGTGTGTGTGTGTGTGTGTGTGTGTGTGTGTGTGTGTGTGTGTGAATACCATAACTCAAAAACAAAAAGAGGATAAATACCAAACTTATATTTAAGTTCGGTATTTTTATTTTCTAAAAAATTGCTCTATTTCGATTAAAATACCACATATTAAAGATATTTACATGACAAATAAAATGTATCTCTTGAATTTTCTGGGTATAGCCTGTGATGTCCTCTTCATTTAGTGGAAATTCGAAATAATATTGCATAACTGGTAAACGTTAAGCGATAGACAAAACGCAATGCACAAAAACCATAGATCTCTTTAAAACACACACAATTTAGTTCAAATAAGGTTTTTCGTGGCATAAGCCATTTCTGAAATATACGTTATTAATGGTCCGAATTGTTTATTACTTGGTCATTCTCTTACATTTCTGTCAACATTCAGTTATTTCTCGCGATGTCATGGAAACATGGAATTTTAAGGCCAGCATAAAGCGTTCAGTTCTTAAACATTTAACTATCGCTGTTCCCTTTGTATCTATAACGAAATGTGTAATGCAGCTGTTTTAGCAAAGGTTTATGTAGATTAACATGAAGTAGATGGGAAAATAAGCTTTAGTAAGAATAGTTAGTACACTCGCTAATAAATATAGAGGGTGGAGAAAGTGATGTAAATGTATCACATCAGATTTTTATAACTGATATTGGGTTCAAAACTTCAATGACATGTTGAACATTATTTTCCCCTCGAACTAACCAAAATTAAGAAATTGTTGGACATCAGTTTCTTTATGTTTGTATACTAAGCTCAGATTAAAGAGGTTTGGGAGCAATATATAAACCATAGGGTCCAAGGAGCATTTCATATTATCTTATCAAAAGGTGATTAGTAATTATGAATAAAAGCTTAATATCTTAACAATACACATGGCTCATTAAAATGTTATGTGCACTATATAAAATTCAGTTTTATTTATGGACGCTCTTCAACTACTGTGGTTCTTAGCGTTCCATTCTATATTGGGCGTGAAAGACCGGACAGTTTGCTCAAAGGCCTCTTTATCAGGCTTGAGGTTATTTTACGTGCCGAAAATCTACGACGCGGTATCACCGGTTTTACTTCCCTTCCGAAGGAAGCTATGATAAGGATTTTTATGCCCGAAAAATTCTATCGCCCTCCACCGGGTTTGAACCAGCGACCTCGAGAACCAGAGGCTAGCATGGAACTCCTAGACCACGGAGGACGACATGTATGTATGCGTATGCGTATGTGTGTGTGCACTATAATATGATTTATGTCTTGAGAATATAAATATACGGTAAAAAAATATATATTATGCATTACACTCACATGACTTACTCTACCCTCTATCGCTTATTAGGGAGTATACAAATTATTTTAATGAAATCTTATTTTGCGCTCTACTTCACTTTAATCGACATAAACCTTTCGTGGAGGAAATAGCTGCATTACACATTTTCTTTTAGATACAAAGGCAATAACGATAGTCACATGTTTTAGAACTGGAAGCTATACGTTAGCCTTAAAATTCCGTACTCTTTCATGACATAGGGAGAAACCACTGAAAATCAACAGGACTTTAAAATGACTTATTGAACAATTCGAACCTTTAATAACGGATATCTCGGAAATGGCCGATGCCACGAAAAAGGTTATTTAATATAAATGATGTGTTCTGAAGAGATTTACATTTTCTGTGTGGTACGTTTTCGTCTATCGCTTAATATTTACCAGCTATACAAGGTTGTACTAAATTCCTAGCGAATAAAGAGGACTTCACAAGACTATTACCAGAAAATTGAAAAAATATATTTTATTTGTCATGTAAAAATCTTAAATAAATGGAATTTTAATCAAAATTGTTAAGAGCCAGTTCTTAGAAAATAAAAAATTTCGGACGTCTATCTAAAGGGTAGATTGGGATGGAAGGTTGGAAGGTACTGAACCTAAATAGCAAATTTGGTATCCGACTTTTCGTTTTTGAGTTATGCTGTTCACAGACACACACACGCGCGCGCGCGCGCGCATATACACAATGAATTGAGCTTTATTTATGGACGCTCTTTTGCTATGGTTCTTAGCGTTCCATTCCATATTAGGCATGAAAGACCGGAAATTTTTCTCAGAGCCCTGTTTATCAGGTTTGAGATTCTTTTATTGCCGTAAATCTACGACACGGGACCACCGGTTTTAAGTCGTCCTCCGTGATCTAGGAGCACCAACCGTGCTAGCCTCTAGTTCCCGAGGTCGCAGGTTCAAAGCCGGTGGACGACGATGAATTTTTTTCGGGCGTAAAAATCCTTACCATGGCTTCCTTCGTAAGGGAAGTAAAACCGGTGATCCTGTGTCGTAGATGTATGACATGTAAACGAACCCAAGCCTGATAAAAAGGCCTCTGAGAAAAACTTCTGGCTTTCACGCCCCATATAGAATGGGACGCTAAGAACCATAGCAGCTAAAAGGCGTCCATAAATAAAAACTTCATTTCACCGGCTTTACTTCTCTTCCGAAGGAAGCCATGCTAAGGTACGCCTGAAAAAATCCATCGCCCGGCGGGTTTCGCGCGCGCGCACATTCTAAAATTTTTTTTTTTAAATTCAAGTTGTTTCAAAATTTGTATTTCCGGCGAAATTCCGGTATCGAATTTTTTGGAGAAACTTTAATAGGTATCTTCTCTACCTATTAGGTACGTGGTAGTGGGATTTTTGGGTGTTTATAGATACTTTACGTTAAATCCAATTTAATAGCATTATTGGTAAGATGGTAAATGTTCCCTTTATAACATAGTCTCTTGTTTTCTAGTAATATTGTGCAAGCTGTAATAAAAGTTTTCTTTTAACAGTAACCTGAAGTGAACAGGCCTCAATCTACGACAATGTCATTTTGTTTACCTAACTTAAAAAGCTCTAACTTGGCAGGAAATAACAAGGATGACTTTTATTGATTTGTTTTTGTGCGTTTACAGAAGCCTCCTCCCATTGCACATTTTCTGGCTGTTTGTCATGGCGGAGTTGAGTCAGCCGCCACCCCCAGCTAGGCGCCGCGGTGATGAGACAGACTTGTCTGTAGCCACTCACTTGTTTTATCTTACCATCTTTCTACCTGCCTTTTGTAGGTCTGCGTGAGGGATCTGCCTGCCTGGTGCGTGGGAGTTGGAGGACTTGCAAGGCGAGGAGGCTTCGACTGTCCTGGTGGTAGGTATGCTTTACTGTCAATTAATGCATTCTACTGCTTATGCAGCTCATACATGCCCATATTTGGTGACTACCCATTTAAAATAAATACCTAAGGTCCGGTTTCAAGAACGGATATTAAAAAAATCTGATGTGTTACACTCACAGGACTTTCTCTACTCTTGTACAAACTATTTTTACAAACGCTTATTCTCCATCTACTTCATGTTAATCAGATATCGAGATGTTAATCTTATTGCTAATTTTCTTGTAGATGCAAGGGGAATTGGTAGGCTTTAAGCGATAGTCAAATCTTTTAAGAACTGGTTGCTATGTGGAGTATTCCGTTCTCTTTGTATTACCAGGACAAAAAAAAATGAATAACCAATTCCCATTTGAGAAAAAGTATAAGTATTGGAAACTTTAAGGGAATAACGAGCAATATCTTGAAAATGGTTCACTCAACAACAAAAAATGTAAATGACAAATTGTGTATTTTAACGCGATCTACATTTTTGTGTAGTAAAATTTTGTCAATCTCTTATGGTTTACCAGTTATGCAAAAGTCGTTCACAATGAAGAATACTTTTGGAGACATTCCGAGAAAATTCAAGATATACATTTTATTTGTCGTGAAAGTATATTAAATATATGATATTTTAATCAAAATCGTTAAAGCCATTTTTGAAAAAATTACAATTTTCGAAAAATGTTCCATGTAAAGGGTAATCTGGGATGGGGGGGGGATTTTCTTGAAAATCTTCGTGTCACATCTCTGGAAGATACTGAACCTAAATACCAAATTTAGTGTTAATCCGACTGTTCGTTTCTGAGTTATGCTGTTCACAGACACACAGACAGTCAGACATACAGACAAACACACGCACATGTTTCCAAAAATGCTTTTTTTGGATTCAGGGGGTCTAAAAACATATATTTTCGGTGAAATCTCGGTAACAAATTTTTAGGTGGAATACAATACTTCCCCTGCTTAATATACGTAGTAGAGAAAGTAAAAATGTATGCGATACATTCACACGACCTTCCCAGCCCTCTATCTTTATTTGTGGATATACAAACTATATTCATTTTTCTCTCTTCTGCATTTTAATCCAGATAAACCTTTGCAGAAATAACTGCATTACACATTTCGTTATAGATACAAAAAGAACAGCGATAGTCAAATGTTTAAGAACTGGACGCTATATGCTGGCCTTAAAATCCCATACTGTTTCCATGCAATCCCGAGAAACAACTGAATGTTGAAAGGAGTTTAAAGAAAAGACCAAGTAATGAACACTTCGAACCAAGAATAACCGATATCCCATAAATGCCTTACGCCACAAAAACCTTATTTGAAATAAAATCAGTTTTAAGTAGATCTACATTTGTTGTGTAGTACGTTTTCGTGTCTAGTACATAACTTTACCAGTTATACAAGATTATACAAGATTCCTTCCGAATGAAGAGGACTTTGCGACCTATTTCCAGAAAATTCAAAATATACATTTTATTTATTTAAATGTCTTTAATATATGGTATTTTAATCAAAATGGTTAGAACCATTTTTTAGAAAATAAAAATTTTAGAAAAATTCTCCATATAAAGGGTAGTTGGGGTGGAGGTTTTCCTGAAAATCTTCGTGTCGCATCCTTGGAATATACTGAACTTAAATACCAAGTTTGGTATTTGGCCTACTTTTCGTTTTTGAGTTATGCTGTTCACACACACAGATTTTTTTTCTAAAAATACTTTTTTTCGGAGTCAGTGGGCCTCGAAACATGTATTTTCGGTGAAATTTAGGTATCAAATTTTTGGGTGAAATGCAATACCTTCTCTACCTACTATGTATGTGGTAGAGAAAGTAAAAAGTTTGATGCATTTCATTCACATGACTTAGTCTACCTTCTGTCGTTTATTAGTGTATACAGAAACTGTTCTTATGAACGCTTACTCTTCTATCTACCCTATTTAAGCGAACATAAACCTTTGGAGCTGCATTACACATTTCGTTATAGATACAAAGAGAACAGAGATAGTCAAATGTTTAAGAACTGGGCGCTATATGCTAGCCTTTAAAATTCCAATCTGTTGCCATGCAATCGCGAGAAACAACCAAAATCGATAGGAACTTTAAAAGGCTAAGTACAAGGTGTTCGGACAAAAACTATCAATAAAGCTAAGTAACTCACTCAGTAATGAACCTAGGAATACCGGCGGAGGGCGATGGATTTTTTCGGGCGTAAAAATCCTTAGCATGGCTTCCTTCGGAAGGGAAGTAAAGCCGGTGGTCCGGTGTAGTGGATTTACGGCACGTAAAAGAACCTCAAGCCTGATAAAGAGGCCTCTGAGCAAAATTACCTTTCATGCCCAACATGGAATGGGACGCTAAGGACCACAGCAGTTAAAGAGCGTCCACAAATAAAACACATTTTCTATTATTTAGGAATACGCTGTTTGTGGCACATAATGTAGGAACTTGTAAGGCTTTTAACTACATATAACTAAACCCGGAAGTTCAGGCATTTATTTTGGATAAAATAGGCAGACGGAAAGGCACTTAAAATACCGGTGGTCCCATGTCGTAGATTTACGGCACGTAAAAGAACCTCAAGCCTGAGATAGAGGCCTCTGAGCAAAATTACCGGTGTTTTAAGGCCAATATAGAATGGGACGCTAAGGATCACAGCAGTTATAGAGCGTCCATAAATAAAACCCAATTTAATTTTTAATTTGTCCGAACAGAAAAGGAAAGAAGAATGGACCAATTAGCGTTTCCCGTGTAAGGCCGCACCAAACGAGGGTTTTCTGAACCCTGGGAATTGTGCCTCTTGACAACTACACACACATGAAAGGTGGACTCATCTCTGAAAACTACCTTGCTCAGGAATTCGTTGTCATTATCCATCTTTGATAACATGTTGACGGCATGATTAATCGTTGCAGCAAATCATTTTAGATCCAGTTGTGCACCAATTGGATCTTGTACGCTCTACGTCGCAACCTTTTATTCAGAACGTCATGAACTGACTTCGGCATGGGCCCCTCGACCGGCCTTCAGAACAATACCGCGCAACGAACTTGTGTGTCCCTTCCCCGCAGTTTTCACTGCCCCTGAAAATCTTTCAGCATGCTCTAGTAGTATCCCTTTCGAGAACGTTCCGCCTTGTATGCGGGGCCTATATAAGGGGCTGACTAGCGCAGTCAAGAAGTAGGAGTGTTTGGACAGTTAAAAGTGGACAGTGCCGAGTGCAGTTCAGTTGTGATCCGATGGATCAGTTTGTGTTCTGTTCCAAGTAGGTGCCAAAGTGTCAAGTGCTACACTGAGCACCTAAGTGACAAAGTGTGTTTAGCAGCAACTGGTGTGTTCATTTGTTTCAATAGGGACACCTATAGATCAACCTGAATACCTTTTAATATTGGGAATATTCATGTAGTGTGGCTCTCTTCTGAAGAAGATAACTCTGATGCAGGTATGGGCACATTGTATACCAACCTCTTACCAACATAATCATCTGCGTTCCATTATGAGTCACGTCAGTGTACATGTTAAAATAAGCTCATTACTGATATACAGTGAATACTTTAGTTCAGTCAATGAAAACACTACACCACTGAAGCATATCCTTTCCTTCATGACAATTTCTGATAACACGTATCGTTCAAGGGTTAATTCTGTTTAACCGTGTTTACCTATTAGAAGTCAGTGATGGAAAAGTTATACCTCAGCGTCTTATTTCTGCATCTCTCTTTAGAATTCTGCAGGAAAACGTTCGTATTTGAAATAATGGCGATCTGTCCACAATTAACGATAGATACATTCACTCAACACAGAAACCTGTTGTATTTAGGTATATCTACACACTGTAATTTTGGTGACAAGTTTGAATATTCAGCAGTGTAATGTAATACAAACAACTCAAGGTGAAAGAGGAGATCAGATTAAAACCAATACAAATGAGATTGTCTCTGCAATTCAATGATCAGGGCGTTGTCTTCGGAGATGCAGGTTTGACTAACAATATTTTCTTGAATTAGTATCCTCTGTTCTCTCTAGAGTGTGGAAAGTGAGAATTAGCAAGAAAGACAGAATGTGAGTACTTTTAAATGTGAAATTTATAAAATCCAGAATTTCAGATAGATTCATTTAAAATTTTAATGCAGCAATCAGGATTTAAATTAAAATTAAATTGAGTTTTATTTGTGGACGCTCTCTAACTACTGTGGTTCTTAGCGTCCCATTCTATATTGGCCGAGAATTTTTCTCAGAAACTCTTTGTCAGGCTTGAGGTTCTTTTACGTGCCGTAAATCTACGAAACGGGACCAATGGCTTAACTGCCCTTCCGAAGGAAGTCATGCTCTCCGCGGGTTTCAACCGCAACCTCGGGGTTTAGAGGCTTGCATGGTACCCGTAGATCACGGAGGACGACAGGATTTAAACTATAATATGCACACCAAATTACTTTCTCTACCAGGCACATAATAGGTAGAGAACTACTGCATTCCTCCCGAAAATTTATACCGAGATTTCACAGGAAATACAAGCTTTGAGGCTCCTTGGACCCCCACCCCAAATATAAATTTTTAGAAAAGGTCTGTGTGTTAGTAACATAACTCAAAAACGAAAAGTCTAATAGATACCTAACTTATTATTGAAGTTCAGTATCTTCCAAAGTTGCGACACAAGATTTTCAAGAAAATCCTCCCCAAGCTACCCTTTACATGGAAAATGCTTCGGAAATGTTGGTTTTCTAAAAAATGGCTAACGATTTTGATTAAAATATATATACTTAAGATATATATCATTCACTGCAAATAAAATGTATGTCTTGAATATTCTGGTTATGCCTGTGAAGTCCTCTTCATTGTGAATGACTATTGCACAATCTGTAAGCTGTACTAGGCTGACCCCGTAACTCAATCGGTAGAGCACGGCCTGCCGTGCGAGGCTTATCAGGCTCGATTCCCGGCTGGGGAGTGGGAATTTTTCTCCACCAAAATTATTCCCTACCCTCCCCAGGAGTCTGGAAGTATGAATGAGTGTGTGAATGTGTGATTTAATGTACAACCGTGGACAAAAAAAAAAAGAGTAATGACTTGAACGCCAATTTTTCTAAGTCCTACACGGCACAGCGCTTTGTTTACACCATACGCAATACAGTTGTGTAGCCGCTGCAGTAAATTGTTGCAGGGCATTATTAAACATGCTACCTTCCATGTGTTTTCTGTGTAGCGCTGTGGGAAAAGCATACAGTACTTCTGTGGTTAAGAGCGAGGTTTGTTTCTCGCATGTAACAAACACTTCGTTTTCTTCTGTTTATAATGTTTGATCAACACATAGTGGCTATTTATTTTCGATATACTGCATTTCATACAAGGAATTTGGTAAAGATCGTAATAGAATAGTTACTACGAAGCAAAATACGTGGCTTCACAATTTCATCATAACAATATATATTAAAGAAATTAGAAGCCTAATTAAAGCAGTTGAAACTAGAAATCATGTCACTCTACAATGGATCCCAGCGCATGTCGGACTTTTTGGCAATGAACATACGGATAAATTAGCAAAGAAAGGTGAAATACAACAAATAAAACTATAGGACAAATTGAAATAAATGAACAATTGAATAACATTAAACAACATTTTAAAAGACAACAGAGACTTGATGAAGAAGTTATATTAGTAGATAAAGATTATAAGAATATTAAAGATAGAGTTGATATACAAAAAATGCCAAGGAAAACTGCAGTGGCCTTATTTAGGATGGCAACTGGCCACGATTGCCTCGCAGAACACCTCTACAGGATACGATGCCTACCCACACCCAAGTGCACTCTCTGTGAAGAAGATGTCATCCTGAACAAACAGCATCTCACCAAATGCAAAGGCCTTAAAAGTGATAACTTACGGACTTTATATTGCGAAGCTAGAGGGAAAATGATGCAGTGCCATTGTGAACAAGAATAATAATTTCATCATAGTCGCACATCTATTTGTTATTGAATATCAAGGGACGTCTAGATGTGTTGTGACAGTTTGGCGATACACTGAACAGTGCGCAAAACACGGTAATACTTGAGAATACTCGATTCCCTCTGTGAGGATTAGGCATCCTGATGGAATTGTTGAATTCGTACAGGATAATCATCTTGTCCACACATGTCAAAAGCTTTCAAATTGGTTCTCAGAAAGGCAAGATATCAGAGTGATAGACTGGTCTCCTTTTCACCACATTTGAACCCCATGAAAATATGTGGGCTGAGGTGAAAAGGGAACTGCGCTTGAATTTCCCTGCAGATGCGTGAAGGACAAAAATGGCTTCTGGACACAAAATCAAGCTTCTCGTCCACGTTACTACAGAGATTTAATTTCATCTATAACCCAAAAATTGAGGGCAGTTATGCTCAGGGTTCATACATCCAATATTAATTCTGTTTATTTTTATGTGCTTTAGTTTTAAAAGATAATAGTTTGTTTGCATTTACTTCTTTAGTTGTACAGGGTGAATCACATATAATTTGCAGCGCAAATATTTTGGAAATGGAAAGTGCTATTGCTGTGCAGTTTTTACAGCATTGATTGGTAGTCACGGGCTCGTATATTTAACCTATAAACAGATTTTAATAATACTGAGAAAGTGTATTTTTTGAGCAAACATACATGCCTAGTTACATCAACAGAATAAAGGTAGGGTGAATTAGAATGTCAATGGTCTTTGTTTCAGGATTCTAGTGCAAGTGATTTACGAGAAATCGTATTTTGAAAATTTTCCACACCGACAATTGTTTGTCCCATTCAACTTGCTTAGTTGCTAGCTACGATGTTTGTTATGTTTGTTTGTTTGCATTGCGTTCTCTGTTCATTGATTGCATTGCAACTTTCTGGTCAGTTAGTTTGCGACAGTTCAAGCAGTAAGTCATGAATGGAAAATGGGGTTTACTAATGCAGAAAAAGCGGACATGCTCATAGTGTATGGAGAGTGTAGGAAGAATGCAGTTCGTTGCTGTACGGTGTATGCGGAAACGTATCCCAATAGACGCCAACCACCTCGGCAATTATTTATCAACCTCTTCAACCAATTACTTGAAAATGGTACTGTAACAACTAGAAAACGTAACAGAAACAAACAAGTGACCGAAGAAGAGGCAGAATTAATGTTTTGGTTGCCGTTACAGTAGATCCGAAAATTAGTTCCCGCACAATCGCACGTGGAAGTGGCATAAGTCAGGCAAGTGTACTGTGCATTCTCCTTGACATAGGTTCCATCCCTATCACATCTCATCACAGCTCATAGGCCCTTTGTTCATAGAAGGAACAATGAACTCACAAGTAAAGCAGCCTCCTGACGGACCATCTGCCACACATTCTAGAAGACGCTCCTTTGCAGACTAGGAGGAACCTGTGGTACCAACATGATGGCTGTCCAGCGCATAGTGCACGAAGTACTACAGCTTGTCTTAACGGATTGTTTCCAAATCGTTGAATTGAGCGAAGAGGACCTGTACCTTGGCCGGCCCGTTCACCGGATCTGACCCCTTTAGACTTTTTTCTATGGGGAAAGCTGAAAGACGCTGTCTACAAGAATGTACCAACTACACCAAACGTGTACTACTGCTGCCTGCTCTGAAATTTCCGCTGAAATGCTAGAACGTGTGCAGCAGTCTTTCCGTAGCAGACTGGAAGCGTGTATTGAAATTGACGGTGGTCATTTTGAACACAACCTTTGAAGGGCTATGTTCTCTTTACTTGTAAGAATCCACAGAAGTATTGTAATTCCCTTTTGTTTTTCTTTAGTTTGTGCTACCACAGGTTGTACAAATGTCGGTGCGTAAAAGTTTCAAAATAAGATTTCTCGTAAATCACTTGCACTAGAATCTTGCAACAAACGCCACTGACATTCTAATTTGCCCTACCTTTATTCTGTTAATGTAACTAGCATTGTTCCATTTAAAAAATTGTAGGTTTGCTCAAAAAATACATTTTCTCAGTATTATTAAAATCTGTTTATATGCTAAATGTACGATCCTCTGACTACCAATCAATGCTGTAAAAACTGCACATCAATAGCACTTTCCGAAATAATTGCGGTGCAAGTTTTAGGTGATTCACCCTGTATAAAGCGAGTGCTTTAATATAATTATGCATTTATGTGGTTAGATGTGCCCAAAACTTAAATAACAAGGTTATATTGTTACAACGTATTATGTTCTACACATCCAGTTATAAAATTAACATAAAAATAACAGTAACTAATGCGAGATTTGAATCGAGGAGCTTATGAGCGCAAGCGGTGCCTTCTTAACCTCTTGTCCAACGAAACATTGCTCCGTGCTGTGTTTTCAGTAGCTTATAAGCGCCACCACCGAGAAATACCGTTATAAAGTAACCATGACACTCACAAGCATAGACCATTCTACAGTTCCTGCATGTGCTTGTGAAAATAGCTGTTACGAAGATACACGAGCTCTTCGATCGTCACATGGAATCTGGGGGTGACTCATTGTTTTTGTCCATGGGTGTACAAAAAACCTAAAGAAAAACCAAAGGTATTGTCTGTTTAGAGTCTCTTGAAACAGTGGAGAGGGGAAGGTAAAAACCATTGGCACGCGGCCATTTCGTCTTCGTGTGGCTGCTCTTTGTTCTAGCTACTGCACCGACGTGCGAATTCCTTTTCTTCCCCTTTCACTGTCTCAAAAGACTCTAAACAACATGATGGGAATGATATACGAGTTAGTACCATTACCGATAGGCAACATGTTCCAAATTGAAAGGCCCCCCACTATGACCATAGTAATTTAACGCGAGGTATAAGTGGAACAATTAAAAAAAATCTTATGTGTTGCACTCACATGACTTTCCCTACTCTTGTACAAACTATTTTTACAAACGCTTATTCTCCATCTACTTCATGTTAATCGAAATAAACATTTGCAGAAACTTATTGCTAATTTTCTTGTAGGTGCAAGGGGAATATGGTAGGTTTTAAGTGATAGTTAAATATTTTAAGAGCAGGTTGCGATGTGGAGCATTCCATTCTCTTTGCATGTCCAGGATATAAAAAAAACCAATAACGAATTCCCATTTGAGAAAAAGTATAGTATTGGAAAACTTAATGACAACGAACACGTCGGAAATGGTACATTTGACAAAAGAATGTATACGACATAAATTGTGTGTTTTAACGAGATCTACATTTTTTTGTGTTGTAAACTTTTGTCTCTCTCTTACGGTTTACCAGTTATGCAAAAGGGATTCAGAATGAAGATGAGTTTTGGATACGTTCCCAGAAAATTCAAGATACACGGTTCATTTGCCATGGAAATATCTTGAACATATGATATTTTAATCAAAATCGTTAGCGCCATTTTTGAGAAAATCAAAATTGCCAAAATTGTTCCATGTAAAGTATAGTCTGCTGTGGAGGGATTTTCATGAAAATCTTCGTGTCGCATCCTTGGAAGATACTAAACTCAAATACCAAGTTTGGTATTTATCCAACTTTTTGTTTTTGAGTTATGCTGTTCACAGACAGACACATGGACGTGTTTCCAAAAATCCTTTATTTGGGTTCAGGGAACCTAAAACACGTATTTCCGGTGAAATATCGGTATTAAATTCTTGGGTGGAATGCAATACTTGCCCTACTTACTATAGGAAGTAGAGAAAGTAAAAATTTTATTATATAAAAAATGTAGATGCGTTAAACTATACTTGAATTTTCAAATACTTATACTTTTATCAAATGGGAAGTCTTTCTTTTTCTTCTCGTGATCATGCAAAGAACATGAAATTTCAAAGGCATTACACAGCGACCAGCTCTCTTCAACCTTCTGTATGGTTCAAGGAAATGTGTAAATGCAAATTGAAAGTTTATCTGCATTAACAAGAAGTAGCTGGAGTAAAAGTTTTATAAGAACAATTCCTATAAGAGAGAAGAAATTCATGTGAAACAACACGTTAGATTTATACTTTTTCCACCACGTACTCAGTAGGTAGAGAAGGTATTGCATTCCACCTAAAAATCCGATATCGAAATGCGTCCAGAAATACATGTTTTGAGATTCCTAAATAAAAACATGTTCTATAAAGGTGTATGTGTGTGTCTATGAACAGCGTAACTCAAAATGAAAAATCGGATAATTACCAAACTAGTATTTAAGTTAAGAATCTTTCAAAGATGCGACTCGAGGATTTTTCAAAAAAATCCGCCCGCACCAGCTACCCTTTACACGAAAGATTTTTCAAAATTTATTTTTTTGAAAACTGGCTGTAATTATTTTGATTAAAATGCATTATATTAAAGATATTTACATTACTGAAACGTATACCTTGAATTTTCTGGTAATAGCCTATGAAATCCTCTTCATTCAGAAGGCATTTATATAGTCTTGTACGATTGGTAAACGTTGAGTCGAAAACGTACTGCACAAAATATGCAGTTCTCTTTTAAGATATCCGCTATTAATGGTTCACATTGTTCAGTAATTTATCGTTGTTCTAAAATTGTAGGGGTTCTCGTCGTCGTCGTCTTCGTCTTCTTACCTGCGTCGTCGTAGATCTCGCCGCTAAGACTTAGGGTTCGCCTTCAGGAATCGATGTCACCGATGCACACATCGTCATCTCAGGGCTCAACTGTCGGCGAATCGATCTGAAATTCCTACGGTGATTGGGCCAGGTTGGATTCGGGAGAGGTAACACCAGGATATTGTCTCGAATGAAACACTTGTTTTCACTTTTCTCACTCCGGCGCGTCTTTATGCGAGAATCAGAGTTATTACGTGTTCCCTTAGCAAGGAACCGTGACGAACTGTGTAAAATCCACGCTTACGTTTACATATATCAAGTTACTACTAGGCTTAGGATTTCTGTACGTGAAGCTGCGTCTTTCTATCTTCTCATTGGTGCTAACAATCAGTCTGTATCTTTATTCACTCTTCGGTTGAAAATTTAAAATATAAACTGTTGCCCGTAGCGTCTACTTTCCCTTAAAACTTGGTTCATCCCCTCGAAATTCAAAGAAACGGAGTTTTATGGTCCCACTCTCGGAAAAATACAATGAAGCAAAGCTAATCTATTTCGTCTAAATCTTGCAGATTTTCTTACGCAATTACGCCTTTGTTTAATTAACAATAATTATGAAACTGATAACATATTTACACTTTTTAAAGGGATTTTGATTGATATATTTTTTCATCCAATTGCATTAAAATTGTAGAAAATCAAGTGGCGTGCTAGCTAATCATTAATAATCCATAAAGCATAATTAGTTAATATTTCGTTTTTCTACAGTACTCGAGCGGAAATATCGCTACAAAGTACTATCGACATTCAGTTGTTCCTCGCGTTGCCATGGAAACAGTATGGAATTTTAAGGCCAGCATACAGCGCCCTGTTCTAAAACATTTGGCTATCGCTGTTCCTTTTGTATGCATAACTAAATGTATAAGCTATTTCTGCTAAGGGTTATCTAGATTAAAATGAAGTAAATAGAAAAATAAGCTTTCCTAAGAATTATTTGTATACTACAACAAATGATAGAGGGTATAGAAAGTTGAGTGAATTTAACACATCAGAGCTTTTGCTAACATGACAACTACACTGCCGTTTGTGAAAATTGCAACACCAAGATAGAATTTCCCGAATAACTCTAAATTCGGTGGAAGTATAGAGCAATAAGTGATTAGGTTTGCAGAGAGATGGGGGTACACGTAGGCCGAGTAGAGCCCTCTCGTGTCGGTCTGACAAAATCAATGTTGCGCCCAGTGTAATCAGTGCAGAGCTGTCAAACAAGGTGGAAACAATAAAGTGAGTGCCAGTATGCCTCGTCGACGTCAAAGGGAGCCATATCGGCATGCGAGTTGAGTTGTACGGAGCAGAATGATCGGTCTCCGGGATGCGGGTTTGTCATACCGTGACATTTCGGCTCGTACAGCGAATGCTGCTACGAAAGTGATGCGTGTGTGGAAGCAGTGGCTAGATGAAGGTTGTACGTAGCGAAGATCGGGTACTGGACCGCGGAACATGACCACAGCACGCGATGACCGTCATCTTCTCCACATGGCCATAACGGACCGTACCGTCATCCACAGTGTTGGCTCGACGCTGGAGCTCTGCAACAGGTGTGAACTTGTCTGCATCAACGGTCCGTCGCCGTCTGCTGCAGGTTGAACTGGTTGCATGCATGCCGTTACGTCGGCTTCCATTGTCCAGAAACCACAAGCTCCACCGATTGCAATGGGCACGTGAACGCCGTCACTGGGGCGCTGAGTGGCAAAACATGGTCTTTTCGAACCAGTCCCGCTTCAACGTGTCCGGCGGTACCGTGGTGAGCGCAACCTGGAGGGCTGCATTGTTGAGCGGCATAGCGGACAAACACCAGGTGTGATGTTTGGGGCGCCATTGGTTAAACAAACTGTCTCGTCTCATACGAATTGAGGGCACTTTTAACAGCAACCGGTACCTAACGGTGGTTGTAGAACCTGAGATACTCCCCCTGCTTCAGGCATCTCCATAGGGCACATTTCAACAGGACAATGCCCTGCCACATATTGCAAGGAATGTACAAGCCTTCTTCGAAGAGCGACGGGTACCATTGCTTCTCTGGCCTGCACGTTCGCCTGACATGTCGCCCATCGAACATGTCTGGGATAGGGTTTGTCGGCACGTGGTGCGTCACGGTCCTCCAGTAACCAGTGTCACGGATTTGTGGCCTCGAATATAACCTGCATGGAGGGAAATCCCTCAGGAACTTATTCAGAATCTTTTTGATTCAATGCCACGGCGTATAGCAGCTCTAAATTCAGCGCAAGGAGGCCACACCAAATACTGAATATTAGGGCTCAAAGGTCATGTATAGATTTGAAAAGTTTATCATTTGTTACTTGTCATGTACCTAACCTGTGGTATTAAATTCATGGAATTCATGCGTTTCCTTCTTGGTGCTACAATTTTCACAAACGGCAGTGTAGGCATGTTAACATAAGGAGGTATATAAAATGACATTCATTTATGCCGAACAGTAATCGCGTGGAAGAATACGAAAATAAGAACGTGACGACAAATGAAAACTCGAGAGAAGAGAGTTTAAAAGTATAACTCTCTTTCTGACATTTATGTTGTTTAAAAAGCATTTAGTGTGCATATGGGCCTTCTTTTTCTGCTCCTCTGCAGTTAATTTAGTACCTAATTCTTTGGGCCTCTTTGGGATGGTTTGTTCGCTTTAATGTTGGCAAACCTTATCGTTTTGTTTTGTGTTTTTTTTTTTTTTAGTGATAGGTCGATATCACTATTTCTCGATACTCGTCACGGCTACTGATTTTTGAGCACCAAATACTCGATACTTTATAAAAAAAAAGCAGTAAAGGCAGTAACTTGCTCACTGAATTGTGTTCTTATTAGTAGTTTTCTGCGTATAAACGCTTGTAACCAATTTTGTATTATGTGCTAATTCCGAAATTTTTCCCGTTTGATATTCTCGAAATGGCAGCAATTTTTACTTTCTCTACTTCGTACAGTAAGTAGGGGAAGTATTGTATTCTACCCAAAAATTCGATACCGAGATTTCACCGGAAATACATGTTTTGAGACACCCTGAATCCAAAAAAAGCATTTTTTGAAACATGTCCGTGTGTGTGTGTGTGTGTGTGTGTGTGAGTGTGTGTGTGTGTGTGTCTGTGAACAGCATAACTCAGAAACGAACAGTCGAATAAACACCAAACTTGGTATTTAGGTTCAGTGTCTTCCAGAGATGCGACACGAAGGTTTTCAAGAAAATTCCCCATCCCAGATTACCCTTTACATGGAAGATTTTTCGAAAAGTTTCATTTTCTCAAAAATGGCTCTAACGATTCTGATTAAAATATCATAGGTTTAAGATGTTTTCATGACAAATGAAATGTATATCTTGAATTTTCTGGGAAGTCTCCAAAAGTATTCTTCATTGTGAACGACTTTTGCATAACTGGTAAACCATAAGAGATAAACAAAATTTTACTACACAAAAAATGTAGATCGCGTTAAAATACACAGTTTATGTCATATACATTTTTGTTGTTGAGTGAACCATTTTCGAGATATTGCTTGTTATTCCCTTAAATTTTTCAATACTTATTTTCTAAAATGGGAATTCGTTATTCAATTTTTTGTCTTGGATATGCAAAGCGTATTAATCTGTGGCATAGGGAATGGTACTGCACCTAGCAACCAGTTATTAAGAGATATGTATGTGCTTAAAGGCTACTGTTTTTCTATATTGCCCTTGTAAATATATTTTCCCCTTACATCTTCAAGAAAATTAGCAATAAGATAGAGTCTGCAAATGTTTATCTCGATTAACATGAAGTAGTTGGAGAATAAGCGTTTGTAAAAATAGTTTGTACAAGAGTAGAGAAGGTCATGTGAGTGTAACACATCAGATTTTTTTTATGTTGCTAATGCCACAGATTATATACCGCTACTGCTAAACAAGGTTAATAATAATAAGAATAATGTCCTTCCCTTTTTATGTAACTATATTTTGTGTCGAGAACTTCTTTTTAAAGGATTTTCTATCCATTGAAAAATTAATATTATTAATTCTTCTTTATTCTGCAATTTGGTAAATATAAACTAATATATATTTTATATCTCAACTAAAAATAACTCAATAACTTAACTAAAAATAATGTGTATGTGTTATACCATTATATTATTTTTATTATTATTATTATTATTCATAACTACCACATAGCACATATGTTTTCATCCAGCAATAAGCAATTAGCCATATAACACTCGGAAATATATTAAGCTTGTGGATTAACCTCAGTACCACCCACCCTCTTACTTCAGCATATATGTTTAATACAAAGGGTTAAGTTGCTGAACACAGACTAGCAGATGGAAGGAGAAAGTAAATATTTCCATACGCTGTGTTATCTCACGTCTTAAGTTCTGATTTGTTTCTTCTGAATTACAGACTTTACTCACCGTAGTAGGTAAATGAAATGGTTGAGAGTGAGTCACTAAGCCAGGCTATTGCAGAAACGTGATTTAGTGCAACAACTAAATCAGCTTCCTTCGCAACTGAGTTATCGCTGCATGTAACGTGAGTAGCCTTCCCCCATTGTTTTCATTCAGCCACGAGAGTCTATGGAATGTTGCTTCAGTCAAGGTCTATCAAGAACTATAGTCCAGCAACTTATTGGGAACATGTGCGAGGCAATAATCTCTCCACTCCCTTATCTAGCTTAAAGTTAAACGCAGCAACTTTCAGTAATGTAAAACTCAAGAATTTAAAAGTATCGAAGGTTTATCTCCAAGTATTGGAGGTATCGACGGTATCAAGGTTCCGTCCCAAGTATTTTTACTTTCTCTACTGTGTATAGTAAGTAGGGGAAGTATTGTATTCCACCCAAAAATTCGATACCGAGATTTCACCGGAAATGTTTTGAGACCCCCTGAATCCAAAATAAGTATTTTTGGAAACACGTCCGTGTGTGTCTGTGAACAGCATAACTCAGAAACGAACAGTCGGATAAACACCAAACTTGGTATTTAGGTTCAATATCTTCCAGAGATACGACACGAAGGTTTTCAAGAAAATCCTCCCACCCCAGATTACCCTTTACATGGAAGTTTTTTCGAAAGTTTTAATTTTCTCAAAAATGGCTCTAACGATTTTGATTAAAATATCATAGGTTTAAAATATTTTCATGACAAATAAAATGTATATCTTGAATTTTCTGGCAATGTCTCCAAAAGTATTCTTCATTGTGAACGACTTTTGCATAACTGGTAAACCATAAGAGAGAGACAAAATTTTACTATACAAAAAATGTAGATCGCGTTAAAACACACAATTTATGTCATACTTTTTTTTGTTGAGTGAACCATTTTCGAGATATTGCTTGTTATTCCCTTAAATTTTTCAATATTTTCTCAAATGGGAATTCGTTATTCATTTTTTTTGTCTTGGATAAGCAAAGAGTATTAATCTGTGGCAAAGAGAATGGTGCTGCACCTAGCAACCAGCTATTAAGAGATATGTCTATGCTTAAAGGCAACTGTATTTCTATATTGCCCTTGCAAATACAAAACAAGGGGAACATAGGCCTTAAGCGATAGTCAAATATTTTTAGAACTGGTCGCTATGTGTAAAATGTAATTCTCTTTACATGTCAAAAAATCGTTTCTGCAAATGTTTATCTCGATTAATGAAATAGATGGAGAATATAAGAGTTTGTAAAAATAGTTTGTACAAGAGTAGAGATAGTCATGTGAGTGTTACACATCAGATTTTTACTAAAATGTTATACGGAGCTGGGCTTACAGGAAGCCATTTAAATTGCTACATGATATACTTTAGAAGGTCGTACAGCAATAAAAGCTACCTAGGATTTAAGTAGATTCGTATTCTTTATTAACACTAAATTCATATTTATAAACGTTGGCAATTTTTTACCCTTTTTCACAGATAGGAATCCTAAAGATAAGGAAACATAACAAAATAAGATGTAAAGATCTCGCTTTTCAAATCTTGGAAACAGAAAATAAGCGAGTAACCTAAATCTGCAATCGCTGTTTCTGAAGTCAAAGTATGAACAGAGTAAACAAAGCAGGCTTTGCGAAATGCAAACAGGACAAATGAAGAGCTTCGCAAAACATGGGACTGTTACTTTTACAGACAAAATTATCTATGTGATAGAACAAAACATTCGTTGGTACGTACAAAGACTACACATTTTAAAACGTCTTTGAACATTTCAGTTCTTCATGGGATAGAGGCGCGCGTATTTTAAACGTGCAACGTTTGCTTAAACCTTTTAATTTTGCTAATGGCATTTCTTATTTTATATGAACTGTTGAAAGTGTTTTAAGGCAATGTATCTATGAAAATCCGAAACTCCACGCTGTTCTTCTTCCGATTGCTTTGACCTTTTTTTTTCTTACTGTATACCTACTCAGGGCATAAAACATAATATAGCGTATTGAACTGAGTTTTTTTTAATTTATTTATGGACGCTCTTTAACTACTATGGTTCTTAGCGTCCCATTCTATGTTGGGCCAGAGGCCTCTTTATCGGGCTTGAAGTTCTTTAACGTACCGTTTAAAACTTTTAACAAGTTTTAAATCCATAATTCGTGAAGCTCTCCTGAAAATTTCAAGCTAGTAAGTCAAACTGTGGTCCAAGAAGCATTTTGAATCTGTAACAAGGCAAACGAGAAAAATGGTCTTTAAAGTTCAATGTGTAGTCCTTTACCAAAATAGTACAGGACTAATTAAATAGCCATTTGTGACTTTAAAATAGTTTATATTAAAAATTGTATGGCATGCAATTACTGTAATAAAAATGCGCAAAAAAAAACGAAAAAGTCGAAAAATTTTATATTTTTTGCCAAAAATAACAAGATACATTGCCTTAAACGAAAAAAGTCAGATTATGCTGGGAGTGTTGTTTTGTAATATTATCCAGTAGAGCTACAGCTCGCAAAGGGTCTGGGCCTGCTAACCGTACTACCGACCTCACGCCCACGTACGCATGGCAGAGGTAGGCGATCATCCAACCGACACAGGGAGGTGATGTGGCCAGCATCACGTATCCCCCAGCCGGAAAAATGGCTCTCGTGGTCAGGACCGCTGCCTATCGCAGCTCCTCACTTTCTTCTTAATGCTGAGTGGGCATCAGTCCTATACCGGGATGTAAATTCTGCACCCCTATGAGTGGGAACTAACACGGGATATTTTGTAGTACATATGCATGAAATAGACTAAGTTGATAATTTTTATTATTATTGTTGTTTATATTATATTTCAGATTTCAAGACATCGCTCAAGCAGTCGAAATGTAGGACCAGATGCTACAGTAAACAAACTATACAGCTGGAGAGAAAGATATGCCTCATATTCTTGCAAACTGAACAATTATGCACTCTGGTTTTCGCGTATCATTCACAACGTAGCATAAAAGGAATTAGCTACAATATTTGCATAACAATTGGAAATTAAAAAATGAATGCGAGATTACAGACGTTTGAACTTAATGTAGAAAGCTGCCAGGTTCAAGAAGCTGTTGCCAGTATTTTTCACACAATCTTGTTTCATCGTTCACTAGGCAAATGCCGCTATAAACCAGAAGGGAACTACTCAGTAGGCACCTTAGGCTATAGAGATGTTGACTGCGACTTCATCGATTTCACCTATATTTGTTGTTCTTCGTGCAAACTAGATCAAATGCTCAAAAGAGAGATTTCAGGGTTTTCAGAAGCATTGCATGAAAATGATGTTCCAGGAATAGGCCAGATTTCACTTGAATTCTTCCAGAAGAAAAAGAACCGATGGCCCTTTCAAATGGAATGTATACCCTGGGAAGTGTGGACTGTGAGATTAGAGCCCACCAAAGTGAATTTGGAGCATGAACGGCGGAAATACAGAGAGAAGGTAGGGGATTTATTGACAGAGAAAATTCTCCACATTGCAGAAATAATTAATAGGCACGATTACCTTCCAAAAATGCCATGCAAATCTGAAATAGATTTTATTTTTGATACTTCATTTCCTGATGTTCAGCCATACTTGTTCAGGATTACGCACACTACTTCCGGTCCAATAGGTCCATCTGTCGGAACAGCAGTGAAGAAACTCATGAAAGAGACTCTTTTGTAATATATTTAGAGAAACATTTGATGCACAAAATATTAAAGCAGTAATATTTAGACTTTTGAAGACTTGTAAGCATTTATAAATTACTGTTAATCCTGATGTAAAAATAATCCATAATTGTTGGATAGATAATAAAGAAAACGCTTATGTAATACATTTAAATAAAAAATTTAGGCGAGTATAAAAGGATAACAAGTGATTCTCGATATTACTGTGTTTTCAGAGAGTAGTTATAAATTGTCATTCAAGTGAAAATTAAAATGTAGCTTCTGCAACAATGATTAAGAAATTTAAAAATAAATATGTGTTTAAAGCAGTATTTTAGACACATAAGATATGAAGACAATAGTGTCTGACATTCCTTGTACTTAATTTCAAAGATTGATGAATATGTACAAATGACTTTATTAAACGTCATGTAAGTGATAAAAGAAATACATATATAATAAAAATTAAAAAGAACATCGAAGAAATAACATGGTTCCTATACCCACAAAATGCATTACAGTTCCTGATTAGCTGTATCAGCACGCGCGCGAGCAAATTAAAGCTATGCCATCTGAAATACGAGATGTCATCAGAAACTAAGTTTACAAAGCCTGCAGTGAAACGTGCACATTTTATTTCATACAACTGATACAGCCAGCTGATTAGTACATACATTAGGTTATTTTTCGACGTAGTCTCCATATCGGTTTAGGCACTTGTCGCTTTGTGGAATGAGTTGGATATTCCCTCTTGGTAAAACTCCTGTCCTTGCATTTCCAACCACGTTGTCGCGAAGTGCTTCACTACCTCGTCTGAAGCGAATCGTTGGCCTCTAGGTGCTGCTTCAAGTGAGGAAAAAAGGTGAAAGTCGCTTGGAGAGAGGTCCGGGCTGCAAGGAGGGTGATCGATGATGTCCCAGCGAAACTGCTTCAACAGCGTGGTGATCTGGGCTGTATGAGGTCGCGCGTTGCCGTGAAGCAAGATGACGTTCTCGGTGAGAAGTCCTGGCCGTTTCCTCGTGATGCTTTGCGCAATCGTGTGAAGGTCTCGTAGTATCGGCCAGCGGTCGCTGTGTGCCCTCTTTCCAAAACCTCCACGAGTACGATACCCGCGCTGTCCCAAAACACCTGGCTATCCCCTTCCCGGCAGACGGCGTCACCTTAAATTGCTTTGTTTTTGGAGAGGAGGGGTGTTTCCACTCCACTTACTGCTGGGGATGTAGTGGTGGATCCATGTTTCGTCACGCTAACAATGTGGTGAAGAAAACTGTTCCCTTCCGTGGAGAACCGTTGCAGAAGTTGCAGACTTGCCTCCATGCCCTATGCCCTTCTCCTTGTGTTGGTTGGACAGATTTCGTGGAACCATCGAGAACAAACTTTCCGGTACTGCAGAATCTCGTGAATAATGTGACGAATGCTTCCGACCGACATTCCCAATTCTACCGCCATATCAGTGATCCCCCTGTTGTCCTGAATCAGCTCCTCCACGCGAGCTGTGCTCAGATCTGTTGATGCCGTACTGGGTCAGCCACTGTGATCCTCGTCAGTGACGTTTTCTCTACCGGTCGCAAACTTTCGACACCATTCTGCGACATGCTGACGAGATATTACAGTCTCTCTATAAACCTCTACCAGCTGCCGGTGAAATTCAGTTCCGGTTACATATTTCGCCCACATAAATCGAATAACGGAGCGGATTTCTTCGCAAGAGCAGTTTTCCAAACGACTCGCTATTTGTGTTACCTACAACTAGCGCTGTTGGTGGCGGGTGGCTGAAAATCTGCACAGTTGCCAACCACGTGTATTAGAATTACCGCACACTACTAATTTCTCTTTAATGGACGAAACTCCAGGAATATCGACCTTATAACCTTAGTTTCTAATCACCTCTCGTATTATGAAAACTTTTTTTTTATTTTCTATAATCAGGCTACGGAGCTGCCTTGTTTTAACTCAACCGTAGTTCTCACAGCGTCCTCTGGAAGAAAGAAAAAAAAACTCTAATGTGTTACATTCACGTAATTTTCTCTGCCCCTATGGTTTATTAATGGGTATACAAATTACTCTTACGAAAGTTAATTATCTAATCGAGATAAACCTTTGCAGAAATACTTGTATTACACATTTCGTTACAGTACAAAGGGAATTGCCATAGTCACATTTTTAAAAACTGGACGCTATACGCTGGTCTTAAAATCCCTTACTCTTTCCATGACATGGCGAGAAATAACTGAAAATCGACGGGACTTTAAAAGAATGGCTAAGTATTGAACAAATCGAACCATTAATTACGGATTAATCGGAAATGGCTGATGCCACAAAAAAGTTATTTGAAATAAATTGTGCTTTAAAGTGTGTTTTTAGTGTAGTATGTTGTCGTCTGTCGCTTAACGTTTACCAATTATACAAGATTGTATAACATTTCTTCCTAATGAAGACTTCATATGCTCTTCCCAGAAAATTCGAGGTATACATAATTTTGAATATGTGGTATTTTAATAAAACTCGTTTGTCTTCTTTTAGGAAATCACAGGTTTCGAAAGATGCTCATGTAAAGCGTAGTTGTGGGGCTCGGGGTTTTCTTGAAAATCATCTTCTTTAGAAGGTGCTGAATCTAAATACGATTATCCGACTTTTCGTTTTTGAGTTATGCTGTTCACACACACTCAAACACACGGAGCTTTTTCTAAAAATCTGATGTGATACACTCGCATGACTTTCTCTACCCTCTATCTTTATTAGTAGGTATACAAACTATTCTTACTAAAGCTTATTTTTTTTTTACTACTGCATTTTAATCCAAATAAACCTTCGCAAAAATAGCTACATTACACATTTCGTTATAGATACAAAGAGAACAGTGATAGTCAAAGAAAGAAACCGAGTTAATAATTACATCCGTTAAAATAATTATAAATGTCTTTATATTAATATACGTTAATATACTTCAATGTTTTTGTATTTATCAGCATTTTGAATTCCACCCCCCCCCAAATGTTCCTGGTGGCGCAATTGGGCCATGTCTCCCCCTCCCATGGGCAGCCCTACTGGGGAATTGATCCCAGTGGACTGCTGCTTTGAAATTGAGTTGTTTTTATTTATGGACGCTCTTTAACTACTATGGTCCTTAGCGTCTCATTCTATATTGGGCGTGAAAGATCGGTAATTTTGCTCAGAGGCCTCTTTATCAGGCTTGAGGTTCTTTTACGTGCCGTAAATCTACGACACAGGACCACCGGCTTTACTTCCCTTCCGAAGGAAGCCATGCTAAGGATTTTCACGCCAGAAAAAGTCCATCGCCCTCCGCCGGGTTTGAACCCACGACCTTGGGAACTAGAGGCTAACACGGTTATAGTTCACGGAGGACGACTGCTGCTGCTTTGAAGGTGCTCGCGCCGTCGCGTAAGATCATAATGAGCCGCTGAAGTATTATGGATGGCATAGCAGTTCAATTACGCGACATATAATCAGTGTATTATAGTGTGATCGATCGAATAATAGTAACGAAGTGTTGCGAGTTTATTTCATAATTTCCTTATGAACTTCTATCGTAGTATTTGTTTACCACGAAACCGGATTGCACTACAATGACGCGCCAATTTTTGAAGCCGGTCGTTGGTCGTCACTTTTGATGTCTCCAATATCTGCTGCTGTTTCTGCTGCCGGCTGCTACAGTGTTTGGCTATGAGATCTTTCTCTCAGGGTATGCGAGAGCGTATTTTGATAGGATAACACCAGTTTAAATTGACTGAAGTTCAATGTGATTTAATACTTGAGCTATTGAAGCGAGTTGCCGACCGTTTGAAGATAAAGAATGAAACTGATTATGGTTCGTTAACACTCGAAACTATAACAGTTTACTTATTATACCTGCTACTTCTGCAGTATCTATTCATGGTTTGAAATAACTGTCTCCCAACAAAAGAAATTAGAAGCGTAACTTGCCGTGAGTCGCTAAAGTGCTTACCGGCAAAACCCCTTGCGGTTCCCGCTAAGTAATTGAGAATCCAGCGCGCGTTCTTAGGCGCTAGAACTGTCAATCAAGTAAAAGACTGTAAGCCCTAAGGCAGCATACGAAGTAAAGAAAGGACGACAAGACGCTAATTTTAGCAATACGCGCTCTTTTATTATTTAAGCTCCGCCTACGTATCACTACCGCTACCAACGTTACTTCATATGGTTCCAATCTCAAAACTCTTACGTATGCTTCTGGCACTGTTACTATGGGGTTCCTTCCCCAATCTCATAATTTCATTCCTTTTTACTTTTACAGAACTCTGTTTAGGGGACTGCTTTCGCACTGAGCTCATAACCTTAACTGTATTTCAGGTATCTTTATACTAACGCGTTCATTCCTCGGCTATTTCTAATGGCTTTGCTCGCTAATTACCTTTTTCTCCGGACGAATGTTTTCAACTCAATATTATTACATTATACATTGATTTAATATACAGGAATATTTATTGCAATTATTTCTCTATCTTTTTCTCATTTATTTATTTAATAATTCATATCTTCCTGTTAATAATTATGGTATTAACCATCACAATGATTAAGAAGCGTTTTCAGGAAGGGGAAAAAAAAGATTTTCAACATAAAGACAGTATTTTACTGCAAGTTCGATTTAATATAAGTATTTATGGAAAGTTAGCAAATCGTTTCAACAATGTTACTTGTGCACGGAGATGCCTTTTCCTCGGTCTGAACGCTGGGTGCTAATAAGGCTCGGAATTCGGGGAAGAGCACCGACCCATAGCGCCTTGTGTTTCCCAACGGGCAGCGAGCTGGAGAGAAACAAAGTACACCGACAACACAAAAACAAACAATAGCACATTCTAAATGCGCGCATGAAATAGGGCAAGACGTTAATTGCCTGCTGAGAGGGCCGTTGTAGGGAGGCGACAAAGGGAACCCATTCTACTTCCGTGGTCACTTCGCTCTGCCAGAAAATTTACACGCCAAGTAAATCATGTCTCAACTCAGTGAATCCCCACCTGATGTCTGGCGCCACTGTAGTTGCCACATCGTCTGACACGCTCAATTCAGGGGAATCCGCTAATAGCAGAAATAGCCGGCATTTTACTCCCGTTTTCTCTTTCTTTTTACTTTCTCTACTACGTATAGTAAGAAGGGGAAGCATTTTATTCCACCAAACAATTCGGTGAAATCTCGCTATCGAATTTAAATTCTGTTTTAAAGAGATCTAACTTTTTTGTGTGGTACGTTTTCTTCTATCGCTTAACGTTTAAAAGTATATCACATTATACAAAATTCCTTCCTTCATAGGCTATTCCCAGAAAATTGAAGATGTGCATTTCGTTTGTCAATTAAATATCTTTCGTATATGGTATTTTAATAAGCGTTAGATTTTTTTTTTTTTTTTTAGAAATTCGAAGTTTTCGAGGAATGTTTCACGTAAAGCGTAGTTGGGGTGGGAGATTTTCTTGAAGATCTTCGTGTCGGATCCTTGGAATATACTGAACGTAAATACCAAATTTGGTGCTATTCCGACTTTCGAGGGGTCTCAAAACATGTGTTTCCGGTGAAATCTCGGTATCGAATTTCTGAGGGAATGCAATACCTTCTCTACCTACTGTGTACGTGGCAGAGAAAGTACATAAGAAGACTTCGTAAGAATAATTAGAGGGTAGAGAAGGTCATGCGAATGTAAAAATTAAGATAATATTTATTAGCCCCATGTTTTGGGCACCAATTTGAGAAGATGGTTTGTTACGTTATTTTTACTACGCTTTGGGCGTCAATTTGAAGTAATCTGTATTGAAGGAGTTGTATTATATTTCAACTGTTGGGGAGCCGAACTTGTAGTAGTTGCAACCGCACGTATAGTAAACAGTTTCCGGTAGCCTTCGCCCCAAATGTACTTGCAGGTGGCCTTTGCCCCAAGTTTAAAAAAATAATATTAATAAAATATTTAATGTTTATGTTTGCCTCGGCTGCGTCAGTATTTATTTTAGAGACATGGATGTCTTGGCAGGGTTGTGGTGCAACTAAGAATGTAAGCTTACACAGATTATAATTTTACTTCACTCCTTTTATTAATGCTTGATATGATTTAAATAACACTTCACTAATATATAGAGAGAGATTCTTTAATTAATTACTTGCACTTTTTAACACGTAAACTATTTTTCGTCTCACACGAATACGTATTAAATCTCTTGAGGACACTTTTTTGCGTCTGGTTAATAACGCTGACTGCAACCAACTGAATTGATTTCAACTGCCTAAACTTGTAAATTTCTGTATCTCAAGTCTCTGATTGGCTATTCCTAATCCAATAGAATACCTTCATTTAAATAAAGCTTTTTCTGGTTGTTGATTGGCTATTTTTTAAACTGTCTCAAAATTTACATTATTGTTGCTCCAATAATGACTAGTAGCATTTAAACTTTCAAATTCATTAATGCCTCAAGGTTACCTCATTGTTAGCAACTTTTAACCTACTATTCTCACAGCTCCTACATCATTAAATTATGTAATATATTCACATAACATTAATGAACATGCTTACAATAATATAAGCATATGCAATGACTGTTACATACATTTTACAAATTATTATATACACATATTGCTTCAAGGCGGGCTGTTATTGAATTTACATATTATATAATTAGACTGAAATTATTTAAGTGTTAAAAATACTGCCTCAACCTACTGTGTACGTGGCAGAGAAAGTGCATAAGACGACTTCGTAAGAATAATTAGAGTGTAGAGAAGGGCATGTGAATGTAAAAATTTGTAATTTTTTTCTTTATCTCTCTTTTTCACGGTACGTGGTAGAGAAAGGACTTAAGAAGCCTTCGTAAGAGCAATCAGAGGGTAGAGAAGATCATGTGAATGTAACAATTTATATTTTTTCTTTATTTCTCTTTTTTACAGAAATAACACTTTGCTGCGTAGAATAATGTGCCCTCGGAGACTGTTATAACCTCAAAATATGCAAACAAAGTTTTATCATGTCCGATATTACTCCCTCTCTTAACCTCGCAACATTTCTCTTAGCGTTCATGTGCCACTTGACGCTCGATTTACTTGACACAAATGATGCAACAACTGTCGAATTTGCTACTTCAGTATCTGAAAGGATACTTTCTTCGGAATCACTCATTACTAGGGCCAGGATTTTTAGGTATTAAGCTGTATTTTCCCTCGCTATTTAATTAATACTTTTCAAGATATATATTCGTTTTACACTTCCTGGAGTTGAATATGCGAATTTCAATTCATCTAAAAAAATCTGATGTGTTACACTCACATGACTTTCTCTACTCTTGTACAAAGTATTTTTACAAACGCTTATTCTCCATCTAGTTCATGTTAATCGAGATAAACATTTGCAACTCTATCTTATTGCTAATTTTCTTGTAGATGTAAGGGGAATATATATTTACAAGGGTAATATAGAAATACAGTAGCCTTTAAGCACATACATATCTCTTAATAGCTGGTTGCTAGGTGCAGCACCATTCCCTTTGCCACAGATTATAACTCTTTGCATATCCAAGACAAAGAAATGAATAACGAATTCCCATTTGAGAAAATAAGTATTGAAAAATTTAAGGGAATAACAAGCAATATCTCGAAAATGGCTCACTCAACAAAAAAATGTATATGACATAAATTGTGTATGTTAACGCGATCTACATTTTTTGTGTAGTAAAATTTTGTTTATCTCTTATGGTTTACCAGTTATGCAAAAGTCGTTCACAATAAAGAATACTTTTGGAGACATTCCCAGAAAATTCAAGATATACATTTTATTTGTCATAAAAATATCTTAAACATATGATATTTTAATCAAAATCGTTAGAGCCATTTTTGAGAAAATTAAAAGTTTCGAAAAATCTTCCATGTAAAGGGTACTCTGGGGTGGGGGGATTTTCTTGAAAACCTTCGTGTCGCATCCTTGGAAGATACTGAACCCAAATACCAAGTTTGGTGTTTATCCGACTGTTCGTTTCTGAGTTATGCTGTTCACAGACACACACACAGACAGACACACACACGGACATGTTTCCAAAAATGCTTTTTTTGGATTCAGGGGGTCTCAAAACATGTATTTCCGGTGAAATCTCGGTATCGAAATTTTAGGTGGAATACAATACTTTCCCTACTTACTATACGTAGTAGAGAAAGTAATAACCTAAATGAGGGGTTGACACCTAAAGTAACCTAAATAGCTGTTTTTCCTTTTTCGAAATGAAAAAGGTTATTTTGGATTGAAACTGATTGTAAAATTACTTCCACCACTTGTAGCCTGTATATAGTTCAAGTTACTACAGTTTAACGCAACATATGTGACGTGGTGACACCTGAATGCAGCTGATAGAAGGACAGAAGGAGCGTGACCTGCATAACGGGATCGCTTCCAATCGTTCACAGAGATTACTTTTCTAATGTAATTTTTTTTATTGTGAAACAATGCATAAATCACATTTATTGAAAAAGTGGATTGCTGCAGATCCACACTTCACTTTTTTTAGTCGCAGACAGTGCTGCTGCCTACATGTTGAAGGCTGGGCGGGGGTTCTACAGTCCTTCCACCCGAGCATGCTACATGTTACTGCTTGGCCCACAGCCTGCACAATCTTGCAGAGGTGATTAGAAGCCACTTCGATGATGTGAGCAGCCTGATATCTTTGGTCAAGAAGGTTTTCTTAAAAGCCCCTACACGATGCAATTGTTCAAAAAGAAAGTACCGGCCACCCCTCTTCCACCTGAGCCGATACTTACCCGCTGGGGAACTTGACTGCTGCCATTTACTATGCCGAGCACTTAAAAGACGTTAAAAATGGCATCAATGAATTGGATGAAACAGAAGCTTCCTGCATTGCCAAGGCTAAGAAATCACTCGAGTAACCCAATCTTGCCGCTTCCCTTGTGTATATAAGACACATTTTTGTTTTATACCAGGTGGTATTCTCCGGTTGGTAAGTACAACCTTGCCACTGTAACATGCTCTAGATATCATTGGTAATGTTTCCAGTAAAGAAATACCTGGACCAGTGGGAGTCGCTGTTCAAAGTTGCAGAAGATTCTTCCACGAAATCTTGCTTTTCAAGATATGAAAATCATCGATTCAGTATTGCAGGGAGAAAAGATACAGGAAAACTACCCCTAGAACCTGCTGCACTGGCATCTATGTTCTACGCTCCAATGAAATAATGTTTCGTTGAAAAAACCTTTTCTTCATACAAGAATGTGTTACGTGATAATAGGGAACCGTTTACGCCAGAACATTTGAGAATGTATGTAACTATCTACGGCAAGCAAAAACATAAATCTTACAATTAAGTACCAGAAAAGCAAAAATATTAATATCTGTATTGATCCACGAAGCAAAACAAACAAAAATATTTTAATGAAGAAAAACCTTTAAAAAAAACTTTTTAAGCATATAAGAAACCTAAAATGAAGGTTCCTTCCACCTAAAAATCCGGGCCCTACTCATTACTCACAACAGATTAACCGACGTTTCTTGATTTCACATAATCTATACCATTCTATTGTTATCGTAAACCGAGCGAGATGATTCCGCGGTAACTGTGAGGCTCGCATTCGGGACCTTGGGCTTTGCGTGGTTTTCCCTGGTCGGTAGTCGAATGTTTAGGTGGTTTCTCATTTAACGCGGTTTCTCCTCCAGCATTTCCCTTTCATTCTGTTTCGTTCTCATCTTTCAGTTGTGCTTCGTGGGTATGGTGGTGCCGGAGAGATGGCGTGGATGCTTTCTCAAAGAAAAGACTACTTCGCGTAGATATCCGAGGACTGCTTGGTCGATGGGTCGTCCATCACCCTCTCTAGGCAGCTTCAGCATTGAGGCGGGTCTACCAGCATGGAATTCTTAGGGACTTCTGCGCGTCTCTGTGGCCTGTAGCCTGCTGTGGTTCCTATCACCTCCTTGGGGGTGATAGTCACAAACATCTATATAGGTCGCAGTGCGCGAGATGTCCCCCTCCATTGTATAACCTATACCTATAGTGAAAGGATTTTAAGGTGCAAATTATGGCCAGAAAAGGGGGGGAAAGGTTCTGAAAATACATACAAAAAGATGCAAAAAGGGTGCTGATGAAATTGTTTTATTTAGGTTTAAACCAGCTACATTAACTTTGTTTGTTCCATTTACTTGGTTCTAATATTTCATATACTTATTATACTGGATTACACACAGCATTTCAATGTTTTTGACACTAAGTCACTGGCGCTTTGAGCTCAATAGCTCCTTATACGAGAAACTCCGCTCGACATCTATAGAAACCAATGGAGCATATCTTATCAGCAACCATTAAGGAAGTACAATCAAAGTTGCAAAGATTTCTACATCTGGATTGTTCTTCAAATTTAATTCAAATTTGTCTTTAGCAAATCCATCAAGATTGCCCCTAACACTCATCAGCTTCTTCCACTGTTCCTCCTTCTCTATACCTTCTTCTTCCAAACTCTGAATCACATCAGGCAAATACTTGTAGGCATGCACTGCAAAAAGTTCCAACTCTATGTCTTTGTTGTTGACTAATTGTTGGGCCTGCTTGATGGCTGCTACGTCCATTGAGTCTAGAGCACAAATGAAGTGTTTAATTTTATCAAAGTTTTTGCACAAGAAAACTGCACATCTTATCCAAGTACCCCACCTTGTGATGGAAGGAAACTGTGGAAGGTGGAGCCCAGTCATTTCTTGATATAAAACTTGACGACTGGGAGCCTTTACCAGAATCTTCTTCAGAGCAGCAATGAAGTCATTTACCCTGCGGTAATTTTCCCTGATACTTTCGCAAACACGATGTAGACCATGTGCAATACTTGTCACATGGTTGAGGTTGGTATACATGCCCTTCAATTGTTGGAAAGCCGAAAACATGTAGTGTGCTTGATCAGTCACCACAAGCCTGACTTTTTCGCATTGTATGCCTCGTGGACACAGGTTCATACATGAGTCGTTGAATGACTGCATTATTGACTTGTCGAGTTGGTACATTTTAAAAAACAGGTTTTTACCCATTCACCACATAATGGAAAAACCAACACATTCAAAATATATCTTTGCAGCTCATCAGTAGTTTCATCTAAAATGAATCCCACTTCATGTTTGCTGACCGTCTCTTTTATTTTCTGTAAGACGTTCTCATAAATTGGCTGTATGTAACCTTTTCTCAGAGTACTCTCATCCGGTATTGACCTCTGTGTGTACTCAAGGAACGATTTAAATGCAAGATTGTTAACCTTGTAGATTGTAATTCCTGACTGGATCAATGCCATGGCAAGATCCGCACTAAACTCATTCAATGATCACTACTTTTCAGATCCTGAAGCGAAGAGTAGTTTGCTTAGGTTTTGACTTCCGAAGTTCAATGTTCTTTAAATGTTTGTTCTGGATGTGCTGTTTTATTCTGTTTCTTTGATGCTTGTCATCAATGGCAATATTTACTTCGCAGATGGTACATCGCAGAATGATGCCATCAGTTTCGATAAAGTGAGTCTTGAATTCTTCTGAAAGTGCACACGTGTAACTTTTCCTTCTTAACCTTCGGCATGATTTTGTTGTGAAAAATCTGTTCTGGTAAATCAAACAGGCTAAGAAGATAGTACACAGTCGATAGATAGGAACGGTTAAATCCATGCCAGTGCTAACTGAATTTAGATTTCAACTGTTGCAGCACCATTGTTTAAATTTTATTTGATTTCACAGCCGCCGGTTATCCTTTGTTGCTGATGTTGACTATTGTTGCGGTTGGCCATTGTTTCTGGGGTTATGAATATTTAGGATGCTTTCCATTAATTACATTTTAATATTTATTGACCATTGTTTACATCTGATTAAACAAATCTTAAAATCCTGTTCAAGAAGAGAAAAAACTTGTCTAATCTATTAAAAATGCAGATAAAAGTGGAGAGAAAGGTGCTGAAGCATGGAATAGAAGGGGAAAGGTGCAGAAGGTAGTAATCTCACAAAAGGTGCAACAAACTGTGATTGTTTTGCTTCATTTCATGCCCACAAATGCATATATTGACTTGTCAGAATGAAAATAGCTATATTTTAGGTAAGGTGCTGCACCTTAAAATCTTTTCTTTATATCATAAACAAATCAATATCCTTACAGAGTTCATTTGTTTATAGACCAACTTTACTATGATCAACGGAACAATATTAACTAGGCTTTGGTTTACATTGAATCACAGAGTATCACAATGTTTACTGAATGAGGATGCTGTTATTTATAAATAAACGATCGTATCATGTGCTCAGATAAGGTAAGTAGCCAAAATTAAATGGTCGTGCATAAAATATTGTATGCAACTAGTGGGAATGAGTATTCTTACCGCTCTCAAGTAATTACAGAACTCTGTTTACGCTCATTCTTAAAAAACCCATTCATGTGGCAATGATTCTCATATCCCACTAGATGCATAAATCTGTTTCTTTAGTGAGAAATAGAAACCCTGAGTGGATTTTGCCTTAGAATGCACCAATTTGAATTTGCTGCAATCAGGGGCTAGGTTTCTACTGTAGGAGGTAAAACAGTTATTTAGCTGCAAGCTTGATTCAAAAGAAAGGAAAACACTACACCACCTAGCGATCCCGAAGCCCAATTAGAAACCTAGGTCTGTATCCTCAGAATTGCGTTTTGTTGAGTGTGGAGGCTTAACAAATAATGTTACGTCTCCCAGCAGGGAGGGGCGGAAAGCCAACAATTGGCTAGAACCGCTGCTTGCCCTAGGTCAGGATGTGAAACAGACACAAATTATCACATAATAAGCCTCTTGGTGGGGCAAAAAAACGGAACCTCTTTCACCGAAGGTTTGTCCCAGGTACAATCTGTAATTGCCGTAGAAATCTTAAGAAAAAGCATGTAAACCTACAATTTTGGTTTATAAATGTGATGTATTACTGACGGAAAAGCATCACGTTCTGAAAAAATGCTCGAACAGGCGTAAAACTGCCTTATTATTTATGGGACCTGTCCTGGATATGCCAGGCTTTTTCTTTCTCCTAGTATTCAATTCTCTGATTGATGCCAGGGGTCAGTGCAAGAGCCTTAGTTCAGATGGTTAAAGATGGTTAAGTCGGAATTTGAACCACGGCTCTCCATGCCGATGTTCTAACCTATGGGTTACCATGGCAACATGCCACTAAAACATTGTTCCCCTACTCACATATCACGTAAAGTAGTTGCGATATTGTAAGTCGCCATTGGGGTATGTCTAATCTCAAAACAATTTCACATGACTTTCTCTACCATCTAACGCTTATTAGTGCACAAACTAGTCTTATTAAAGCTTATTTTTCTATCTAGTTCATTTTAAATCAAATAAACCTTTCCGGAAATAGCTTCATTACACACTTCGTTACAGATACAAAGGGAACAGCGATAGTCAAATGCTTAAGAACAGGGCGCTATACGCTGGCCTTAAAATTCCATAGTTTTTCCATGACATCGCGAGAAACAACTGAATATCGACTGGAGTTCAAAAGAATGGCTAAGCATTGAATAATTCTAACCACTAATAATGTACTTCTCGGAAATGGCTGATTCCACAAAAAAATATTGAAATAAATTGTGTTTTAAAGAGATCTACTTTTTTGTAGTAACTTTCTTCTATCGCTGAACGTTTACCAGTTACACAAGATTATACAAAATGCCCTCCGAATGAAGAGGACTTCACAGGCTATTTCCAGTAACTTCAAGATATACATTTTATTTATCATGTAAATACATATATTTAATAATTGGTATTGTAATCAAAATTCATAGGAGTTTTTTCAGAAAATAAAAAAGGTCGAAAATTATTACATGTAAAGGCTAGTTTGGAATTGAAGGAGTTTCTTAAATCTTCGTGTCGTATCTTTGGAAGGTGCTCATCCTACGAGTAATGCCAAGTTTGGTGTTTATCCGGCTTTTCGTTTGAGTTATGTTCGCATACACACACGCGCGGACCTTTTTCTAAATTTTTTTGAATTCAGGGGGTCTCAAAACATGTATTTCCGGTATAATTCCCGTATCGAATTTTTGCGTGGAATGGAATATTTTCTCTACATATTATGTACGTGCTGGAGAAAGTAATAAGTTTGAATAAGAATACTTTGAATACCTACTAATAAACGATGGAGGTTAAAGAAAGTCATGTGAATATATCACATCAAAATTTTTTCTGTAGTCTTAAGAACTGGAGTTCCCTCTTTAATTTGATATATATTATGTTATGATGTACACATTGTGGCAGTAATTTTTATCACAATAATGTAAATGCCAGAGTGATTGTAGTGTAAATAATCATTATTGTATGACATTGATTTGAGATGTTTGTTAATTATAAGCATTGTTAGGAAATAAGTTTACACGGCCTCACTGAAACTGACAATAGGAGCGGATAACAATGTGCGAGGGGGTGAGTTGAATATTAATTAGAAGAGACAAACAAATTACGTCAGATTGGCGCGCTTTTCTTAGGAATAGCGGGAATATTTTCCCTAGAGCATATGTTTTTGTAATTTTTGATTGGATATAAAAATAGGCGCTAATGTTGGCGCGCTTTATTAACCAATAGCAGCTCGGTTATAATCTTTAGGCATATCGGGGTGTGGGAGTATAAAAAGCTAAAGTCAAAGGCAGATTTCGCCAGTCCAACAGAAGCATTCGCGCGTTATACGTCGCACAGTTAGTTCATCAGAATCGTTCGCGAGTTACACGTCGCGTAGTTCAACGGAAGCATACATAAAGTACACATCGCAATTCTACAGAATCTCTCGCGTCTTAAAGTTTGTTATAAATGTGAAACACGCGAATTAATAATGTGCAGTAAATAAGTGATTATAGTGATATTAAAAAATATAACAGTTTCAGTCTGGCGTGTGTCAAAAGTCAATATGTGAATTGAATAATGTGTGACGACAATAAGTGTAAAAACAAATTCTTTTATCAGTGTTATCTTTCAGTAACAATTCCTTTCCGTTTACACACCTTGATTAAGAGATTTGCTCGACCGAGAAACAATAGCTAGCCGGAGGACAATGAACCCAACATTCAAAGTATTAATACAATAACAGGCGCCCAGTAAAAGATAACACGAAGTGACCGCGACAAATTGGCTTCCATACGTGGTGCATATAAACGTGAAGTATCTTCCTACTATTATAACAAACATACCACTTCAAATTGGCGCCCAACGTGGGGCGAAATAACCAGGAAGAGGCGAATTAACCAGGAAGGAGCAAAATAACCAGGAAGGGGCGAAGGAACCAGGAAGGGGCGAAGGGGCGAAGGAACCAGGACGTGGAGTGAATGGAGCAGTGAAATGAACTACAAGACGCAGATTCCAGAAAAAACCACAAGAACGACCTACGACGCGGATGAGTGGACATCGTAATTTCGAGAATAAAAGGCAACAGGGGAATTCAACTACGACAACAAAGACAGCGAGACGACGCAGATTCATCATAGTACGACGCAGAGGCGACATATACATCTAGGGGAGAGGGGCAGGAATCTGGACATCAAAGCAACATCATCAGATAGCATCAGAAAGGTTAGAATATTGTAATTTTTTTTATCCTAAAAAATTTTTGAGAAATTCAATGTTGCTGAGAAGTGGTAGGATTAAGAAAACAATGTTTACTAATAATACTGAAGAAACAATTATGGAAGGGGATAATGTAACAGTTAGCTGTAATTCAATACAGGTTACAGAAAATAGCTCAAACAATGTAGGATTTGAGGGAGGAAATGTTAGTGAAGAAAGTCAAAATAGAATAGCAGGAAATGTTAATTTTGATGCTAGTATGATGATGGAAATGCTGAGAAATATTGGTGAGAAATTAGAAAAGAATAAGAGGGAATTAATGGAAGATATTAATAGGAGTTTAGAACAAAAACTAACTCGGAGTTATGAGAAATTAGAACAAAAACTAACTCAAAATATGGAAAAGAATAATATGGAATTAAGGGAAGATATGGAAAAGAATAATAGGAAAATAATGGAAGATATTGGTAGGAGTAATGAGAAATTAGAGCAAAAATTAGATCAAAGCAGGGAAGAAATTGAAAAGAAAGTTATGAAGCTAGACAGTAGTATGCCAAGAATGAGAAATGAGAATCAGGAAATAATAGCAAGTGAGATAGGCAAAGTTTCAAAGAAAATGTCAGACATGAGTAGGGAAATATCTAACCAAAAAAGTGACGTTAATAATAAAATTGAACATGTTGATGTAAAATGTACAGAGTTAGGAAGTCGAATGAGTAGCATTTCAAGTGAGCTAAGAGAGATGAATGCAGATTTAATTCAGGTGCAAGTTAATTTCAGAGGGGAGATATCTGAAATACAGAAGGAGTCAGGAACACAAAGAAATAAATTGTCTAAAGAAGTTAAAGTTTTGTCTATAAATAATCAAAAACTAACTTCTGAAATTAACAAGCACCAAGCTGTTCAAAATGAGAATAATAAAAAAATGGAACAGACAATAGAAAATCTGCAAGGTACTGTAAATAGGTTAGAATTGAATTCAAGGGTAAATATATGTGATGTTAATGTATCTGATGTACAGAATAATGATAGAGGTAGTTCCTCAGGTATGACTAATAATGTGAGTGATGCGGCGGCTTCATCTATAGCTCATGCTGAAACTCAGAGTGCACAAGTAACACTAGAGAATTTAAATATGGGAGTAGGGGATTTGCAAAATTATAATCATATCTTAAGTGATTTTCCACTTCCAAAATTTAATGAAAACTCCAGTCCAGTACAGTTTATTGCAGACTTGTCAGAATATTTTCAAATTAAAAAGATACCGGAAGAATTGAAAATGATAGTTGTTAAAAGATGTGTTGTTCAGAAAACTTTAGATTGGTTTCAAATGGTATCAGGGGGTGAAATTTCATATGAATCCTTAAAGAGGTTATTCATGAACAGATTTTGGAAGGTCACGATGCAGCTACGAGTAATGCTTAGCCATAGACAATTTGATCCAGGTGGGGGAATAGCAATGAACAATAAAAAAAAAGCAAATCCAGGATAGTTAAAGCTAAACTACAGAACGAGTATTGGAATGTAAGAGGGTTATCTATGTATATATGTCATGAGAAAAGAGAAATAAATTCTGGACAAAAATAAATGTTTAAAGGGGAAAAAGAACTTTTTCTTAGTAAACTGTAACAGCATTTGAAATGAAGCAGGTAGTAATGAAAACTTAATGTTATGTTAAAGTAAAAATACGTAAATATAATTCAAATAGTATTTTGAATATAAAGTACAAAACAACAAAAAAAGGTAAAGATAATTAAAATAAATACTTATGTATCACACAGATAATGTGAAATTATGTCTAGAATTAAGAGATGTAAATATATTTGTGTAGAGGATGAATATTTTGGTAAATGTGTTCAATAATTACAAAATGAACCAGGTTAAAAATCTTTATTATATAAATTTCTATGTCAATAATAAAAGAAATTATAACAATTTTGTAACAGTAACTAAATAACTCAGGGTACAGTATTTGCTATAAAAAATTTAAATGTCAGATTATGTATATAAACACATTAAACCAGAGCCAGCAAATAGTGGCGAGATAAAGGCAAAATATATGTCGTGTGTTAAATGCGTGTGCAGTGTTAAGTGCAAGTGATAAATACCGTGTGTTCCAAGATTCAGGAGACTAAAAACCCAATTATAAAATGTTCAAACAAGTTGTAACATATACCAGGTGAGTCAGCTGCACCTATTTATTTTTGAATTTATGCAACGTGCTAAGCAACATGTGACTTGCGTCTTTCTTGAATTCCTTCTAAAGGCTGATTTACATGACACATAGAGGAGGGATAGATAACTAAGTGCATAAGTGTTTTACGGGACAGAATGCTATCGTTATGTATGTCGATGCCAAAAACATTCCACCCTGACACTGGGAGCTTCAGTGGCACTTTAAGCTGATTTTACAAACTTTTATTCTTTAGCATACATTGATACACACCTTTGAAAACGCCCCTGAAGGAACAACTTATCACATGCATCGGTGGACGAAACTATTTGAAAACTAAATGGAAGATCTAGCAGTGCGACCAATTGGATTTAAACCGTCAGCTAACAAAGGTTCGTTGTACAGCCTTGTCAAAAATGCTATGCATTAGGTAGATAACTTCTCTTCTGTCACGAACTATGGCATATTTCAGTTCATACAGTAATTGAAATGGCTGATGTAGTTTGTTTATTTGAGTTAAAATTACCAAAATGACCACCAAACGCTGTATGAAGTTGCAAAAAGCATGTAAAAATTTGAGGTGGGGTTGAGTTTTGCTATTATTAATTCGTATAGGAACCCCAACTCGCAACGTAGCATTGGCCGAATGGTATTATCATAGTTGCTTTACCACTGTACCGGTTTAGTGCGGGTTCAAATCCGTCGTGTTAAGTTCAAAAATTGCATTACCATTTGTTTTCTCTCTTTTGGCCTATAATTTGATATTACGATACAAAGAACATTTTGATAACATTATAAGTGTGTAAAAAATAGAATAATCACCATGTTTTTTCTACCGTAAAGACGAAGAACCGCAAAGCCCAAATCATTTCCGGGCACTCATACGTGGAGAATGCAGGCAGATTACACCGAGCATGTTACAGCATGCAAAAAGTTCTTTCCGCCAACGTACATAAATGTGCATTATGAAGGGGGCTGTCATTTTGAACATTTACCTCGTTGATAAAATCCACGCTCTTTAACAATTTATTATTCTGTTTACCATGAACTTAGCACATTTACAAATCCTTTGTCAGTAGAAGAAGTGAAACATAAGGTTTAAACATGAAACAAAAGCTGTTAGATTTAGTATTGTCGATATGTGCCCAAAAGAATAAAAGCTATATACGTGACACGGTTTACAACACCAGATAGGTACAGATTATTATCGTAAGCATGATACACAATTATCTAATTGCAATTCTTGTGTCTTTGGCTCACAGGCGAGCCAATAACAAAAATAGATTAGTATACTAAAATACAGAAAATAAACGCAAGGAGAAAGAAAAAAAATAACCAAACAATTTGATGTTTGTGTTAGATTCGAACTCCGAAGCTAACCGTTGCTTTACCACATCCCGGCAGCTAATCCACTCGGCCAGAACGCACGTGTTGTCTCCTGCTCTTCGGGAAAACATACCTCTATCTCCTTGCAAGCATTATATCCATGAAAAACCGCCTTTTTAAAACCTTTCGCAGCTCCTTGGCTCATTCAGGCCTTTAATCCTTAATAGTGGTCATGTGTATAGTATCGAATAGGACAGATACATAGGACATTGATAAAGGGGTCAATGTTTTCACATTAGTCTATAAAATGCGGGTTGCATAGATACGAATACCTCGGGGCAGCTGACTCACCTGGTATATTTTAAACATATTTTAAGAATGGTATTCCATCTGCATTTTGTAATTGACTTCAACATTACTTTACAGAAAAAATAACTTTAGAATAAGGTGATAAACTTTAGTTTATCTTTTAGGGGGAAGGTTTGCTCTACATATTTGTACTGCTGTTAAGTATGGCAACTTCTGTGTTCTCAAGCCATGAGGTTTCCTTCTTTGTAAATATATACGAATTTGTTTTCTCCATTTTTGCTTTGGACAGCTTTTCTGTGAATTATATCTTCTAGTAGTATAAATGGCCCGTATTCTCAGAAAATGTTGAAGATAAATAAATTAAATTTTAGGAGCATAAGTACTGTTTAATACCTACTTTGATGTTAAAATTGTTGGATATTCTTTTAAAACAATAATTGCTGATAAATTTCAATTAAAAGAAGGTATAATCAAGAAAATAATCCTATCTTCCTTAATAAACAAATTTATTGAATAAACATACTAGTTGGCCACGGTGTGAATGCGCTTAGAGGAGGGCGCCACCTTTTGTTGACAATGCAAGGCTTGGGTTCAAAGGAGAGTAAGGTGTTATGCGATAGGGGAATGTACAGTCGCACAACGAAAACAGTACTGCATTTGCAGGCCACGCCAGTAAAAGCAACTCGGAACTGCGGATGTTTTCTTTACCTGACTGTCCTTACGATGTCCAGCCTACTTATTCCGTAACTGTTTAGTTCCTCTTCCCACCGAACGCACTCATATGTTGGCCGACTAGCAGAACAATTAACTAAGAGTGCATGGATCTACATGCTTCCTGTTAAAATTTCATACTGATGTCGTAAATGAGTTAATGGGACTGAGATAATGGGCCATGAATTTGGCATGTTAATTAGCAGGAAAGGGCTTTTAATCCCCAATAAGTAAAAAATGCGTCTCGTGTATTGGGTTACAGCATTCTCATACCTAAAGTTCTTGGCTGTGAGCGAAATCCGTAGTTATTTGCCATGCTGCATTGCTTTCCTTGTTTATCAAGGTTAAAGCACACCATCATCTCCCATCCCATTGATATTGGTAACCATAGGTTGTTTCAATTTGCCCGCAGTGGCATATTTCGTTTCTCGTGTTGACAAGCTCTAAATATGCGATGTTTATCGATATGGTAGGCTAACTTCTATACTTCCCTAAAGCAACTAATGAAAATTTGAATATACACTTGACAGGTACTCTAGAAACTTTCTTAAAACACTAAAATTAGGTATTTTTAGTTTCTGTAGTACTTATCTATAGTAGGTAGAGAAGTAAGCCTTTAAACCCAAAAATATGACAGCGAGGTTTCACAGGAAATGTATATTTTGAAGCTCCTTGAATGAATAAATAAATAAGCATTTTTACTTTCTCTATTGCATACGTACAAGAAGAATATGCAAGGTCTACACGGCATGCACCGTAGCACATGCCCCTCCAGGGTCAGCGCCATCCGGGTGGCTCTTCAAACCGTGGGGTTTTCCCATGAGGCCAATGCCTGATTGCTTAAAAAGGCCCCCTCGCTTGCGCGAGGATGGAAGTGGATACGCCACTTACGCGTCATCCCAAGACGGACGACTACCGAAAAACTCGGTAGGGCCGACAACAATCTAGCATGCTGTCTACCGGCTTTCCAGGGCGGTACCGGAGGACATTGAGGCGTCTCACAACCCCGCCTGCATGGAATTCCATACAGACGGAGCCAATCTCCCACGGGTCTCGGGAATCCCGCCGAGTTCAACCCAATCCGAACCACTCCCTTCCGGGAGGGGCTCGAATGTTCGGCCCAGCGTACTTCTGGTAACGTTAGAAGTACCACGAGTGCTCAGGGTACGCAGCGCCCGTACCACGGCAGCTGAAGGGGTCGGAACCCCCTCCCTCTTACGGGAATGTAAATAGAGGAAGTAAAGTATTCCAACCAAAAATTCTATGTCTAGATTTCATCAAAAATAATGTTTTGAAGCCCACGAAACTCCCCATCCAGAAGCATTTTTGGAAAAAGCTCTGTGTGTGTGTGTGTGTCAGAGGGAGGGAGGGAGAGAGAGAGAGTGTGTGCATGTGTGTGAACAGCATAACTGAAAAACAAAAAGTCGAATAAATACCAACCTTACTATTTAAGTTCAATATCTACCTTGGATGCGACGAGATTTTCAAGAAAATCTCCCCGTCCCAAACCACCATTTACATAGAAAATGTTTCGTTATTTTTTATTCTCTCAAAAATGACTCAACAAACACCATCTGTTAAACTATTTGCATGACAAATGCAGTAGAATATCTTTACGTTATTAGCACCACGCTTTGGGCGCCAATTTGAAGTAAGTATAACCTCACTGTTGGAGAGCCAAACTTGAAGTTGTTTAGACCACGCACGTACGATACAAACTTTCGGTGGCCTTCGCACCACGTTCACTTTTCGGTGGCCTTCGCCCCCACGTTTAAAAAAATCAACTTTGTATTTTAATGTTTATTTAAATATTATATATGTATGCCTCGGCTGCGTCAGTAGTAATTTTTAGAACACGTATCTCTTAGCAGGGGTAGTACGGCTAAAGAATGAAGGCTTACACAAATTATAATGGTATTTAACTTCGTTTTATTAATCCTTCTCACGATTAAATAACACTTCACTGATATATCCTACTGTTGAGTTGCGAGATTATTGTTACTTGTACTTTTCAACACGTAAACTTTATATTATTCACGCCGTAATGAATTTATGTCTCACACTGAATACGTATAAAATCGAACTGCTCGGGAACGCTGCCTTGTAGCGTCTGGCGACTACCGCTTAAGTTTGTACATTTACCATATTTCAAGTCTCTGATTGGCTAATTCTACTCCAATAGAATACTTTTATTTAACTTATAGATTTTCTAGTTGTTGATTGGTTATTTATAAACTGTTTTAAATATTACATTATTATTGTTCCAAGAACTATAAACTTTCTAATTTATTGTAGTCTCAAGGTTAGCAAATTTCGGCTTCTACATTGTAATTCTGTTTGCTACGGGAGGTATTTTGCTTCTATTCTCACAGCTCCTACATTGTTAAATTACATAATACATTCACATAATATTATTGTACATGTACATAATATAAACATTAATACAATGACTGTTACATACATTTTATATATTATATTATACACATTGTTTTAAGACGAGCTGTTATTATATTGTTTTATATAATTAGACTGATATCATTTAAGTGTTAAAAATACTGTCTCACTAAGAAAAAGTATATCCTATATTTACTGGGAATAGTCCATTCATTCTGAGTGACCTGTAACAGATGGGCAAAATCCCGCTGCACAAATAAAATGTAGACCTAGACGCCGGATGAGCGCAGTGGTGTCGTTTCAGATCTCGTTCTGAGGATCCGGGGTTCGATTCCCGGCTTTGGGGTGGCGTAGCCTATCCCTATCCACATCTTTACCTCTAACTTGCTCGTGTGGGCTATCCCAAAGCCCAACGTGTTTCAGAGTCCACCGTAAAAGGTGTATGTCCTCTCATTCCACCGTCATCCTCATCACCCTACCATCGGACATAATGGACTCCGCTCTCAGAAATGGGACCAGTCATAGCTTGACGGGATAGGGTAACCCTCAAAGGTCATATATGGGGAGCGTTAGAGACGACGATAAATGCAGATCTTCTTAATACAGTGTACATTAAATAATTATTTTTTCTGACGTTAACCATTTGCGAGATATTCTTTGTTATTGGTTTGGATTTTCAAATAGGCTTTTATACTTTTTTCAAGTGGTTAGTCGCTATTCGTTTTTTCTTCTCTCTCTCTCTCTCTCTCTCTCTCTCTCTCTCTCTCTCTCTCTCGTGATCCTACAAAGTGCATGTAATTACAACGCAGTCCGCTTTTTAAAAACAAGATTACAGCTTTTGTCTTTGAATTCTTCTTATACTTGCAACGAAATATGTAAATATGCAAGTTAACCTCTTTGGATAAGAGTCTTCTCAGTTGTTAATTATGATATATCGGTTCACTGGTTTCTAAAGCTATTAATTTTTTTATGCAATAATTTAGCATGCCCTGCTAACGAACTTGTTTACAACAAAAGTACAAAGTAAACAAAGTAAAACTTTCTTACACGAGCGTTATTAAAATATTCTGGCATGCGTATTGTAGCATTCGTTCTCTTTTGTTTTGTTCCGTCTTCTGTTTTAGTTGTTAAATCGCGACTATCTATACAATATTGTTTGAGATTAAATAAATGGTGCATTTGTGTTATTTTGCATGCATATTCTGTGGAGTAATAACAGCTGTTTTCTATTTCATGGCATTCTCAACTAAAAGTCAGGGCCTTCTTCCCAAGCATCTCCATTTATAGCTCCAACTTTGACGCAGTATTTTATATCACAACACTGTAAATGCCAGAGTGATTGTAGTGTAAATTAACATTATTGTATGACAATGATTTTAGATGTTTGTTAGTTATAAGCATTGTTAGGAAATAAGTTTACACGACCTCGCTGAAACTGACAATAGGAGCGGGTAACAATGAGCGAGGGGGTGATTTGTTTATCAATTATAAGAGACAAACAAATGACGTCAGAGTAGCGCGCTTTTCTTTTGAAATGGAGGGAATATTTTTCCTAGAGCATACGTGTTCATAATTTTGATTGGTTATAAAAATAGACGCTAATGTTGGCGCGCTTTATTAAGCAATAGCAGTTCTGTTATAATGTTTAGGCATATCGGGGTGAGGGAGTATAAATTCTGAAACCAGAGACGGGTAATGCTCAGTTCAACAGAATCATCCACGGGTTACACGTCGCTCAGTTCTACAGAATCTCTCGCGTCGTAAAGCTAGTTATAAAATGTGAAATACGCGAATTAATAATGTGCGGCAATTAAGTGATTATAGTTACATTCGAAAATATAACAGTTTGTCAGGCATGTATCAAAAGTAAATCTGTGAAATTAATGAAGTGTGACGGCAATAAAAATGTAAAAACAAATTCTTTTATCAGTGTTATATTTTAGTAAAATCTCCTTTCCGTTTACACACCCTGTTCCAGAGATTTGCTCGACTGAATGATAATAGCTAGCCGGAGGACAAAAAAATAAAAATTCAAAACAGTAAAACAATAACAGGCGCTCAGCAAATAAGATAACACAACGATACCGCGACAACTTGTGGCCCATCGCAGCCTTAGCTGCGAATTAAAGACTGCAGTTGTTTAAATTATCAAGCATGTTTATATACTTAATTGCATAGCACCTAAAACACAATATTGCAAGTAAATGTTCACTCGTCGCTTGATTTGTAACCATATTTTCAATCAATATACATATTAGTATATAATATATATTAATTAATACTTTCGTTCTCTAATTTTTCTCCTACAATAGCTGCTACACGTAGCTTTATGGAGTACAGTTTAGTTTTAGGATTTCACTATAAATTATATTCTTTGTGAAATGTCCTCCAATCCCTAGAAAATGACCTTAATGACAGGTAGCATATTATATTAAATACTTACAATAGTTCTGTTGAGAAAATGAACCAAACCACCATAGCAGCATGAATTTAAAATGCCCATTCACAATTTCATTCTTAAAATGCCTTGTTTCACAATGGTTGCATATTTCATTTAGCAGACGTACATGAAATTCTGCAATAAAGTTTTCATTTTGAATAGGGTTGCGATGTAAGATATTTACATCTCTTTCACGAATATCTTGTACCATCATTCGTGTTCTGGTTCCTGCTGTTGAATCCTTTAGCACTATTCCACGCTGCCGTGGACGTCCTCTTAAACGATGACTCGTAATTAAACACACAAAAATTTGCACACAAAATAAAGCACGTAACAGATATAATGCTTCGAACAGAACAAAATAATGCAACACGTTTAAACTTGTGGCATAGTCTTCTTTTAAACGGGTAAGCATATGGTGACATGGTTACCAACGCCGTAATCAACACACTAATGGTAAATAAACATTTTATTCTGTTTGACTGCAAAAAATATGCATCGGTTTCACGACTGACTGTTTTGTCACCTGTATTTTAATTTCTCTACCACGTACCTAATAGGTAGAGACGGTAGATATTGCATTCCACCCAAATTTGGATACCGAGATTTCACGGAAATACATGTTTTGAGGACCCCTGAAGCCAACTAAAGCATTTTTGTTAACATTTCCGTGTGTGTCTGTGTGTCTATGTACAGCATAAATCAAAAACGAAAAGTTGGATAAACACCAAACTTGGTATTTAGGTTCAATATCTTCAAAAGTTGCGACACGAAGATTTTCAATAAAAAAATCCACCAAAACAACCTTTTTGCATTGAACATTTTTCGACATTTTTTATTTTCTAAACAACGGGTCTAACGTTTTTTTTTATTAAAATATCACATATGACATTTACATGAAAAATAAAACTTATACGTTAAATTTTTGTGGAATAGCCTACAAAGTCTCATTTGGAAGTAGTGTTGTATAATCTTGTATAACTGGTAAACGGTAAGTGATAGACGAAAACGTACTGCATAAAAAATGTAGATCTCTTTAAAACACACATTTATTTAAAATACTTTTTGTGGCATAAGCCGTTTCTGAGATATTCGTTATTAAAGGTTCGAATTGTTAATTTTTGGTCATTTTTTAAAGTCCTTTCAACATTCAGCTGTTTTTCGCGATTGTATGGAAACACATGGAATTTTAAGACCAGCATATAACGTCCAGTTCTTAAACATTTGACTATCTCTGTTCTCTTTGTATCTATGACGAAATGTGTAATGTAGCTATTTCCGTAAAGGTTTATTTGGATTAAAATATAGTAGATAGGGAAGTCTGAGTAAGAATAATTTACGATAAACGATAGAGGGTAGGAACGTCATGTAAATGTATCCTTATTTTATGACATTAAATTAAGTGCTTTATAATCCATGTTGGTCAGAATGAATTGGGCTGTACATACATACACACATATGTACAAATATATTTTCTCTGTTTATAACATTAGCAGTATAGCTTTTCACCAACTGCCATAAAGGCTTGGACCTGTATAGTTAACACACGTGTCTACGAAGTGTTCTCCGCATGCTGCTAAGTTTCTGGAGAGGATCCTTCAGCGGCGGTGGATAATAAATGCGTCTGGCTACGCTCCAGGGCCTCTGGTTGCCGGGTGTGTGAGTTCACAGCCAGAACGAACAGAGGTAATTGGTAATGCACCTCGCACACACTCACGCAGTACAAACAAGCTGATGCCACAACAAAAACAGCCTTCTGCCCTAATGACGTGATGTACAATGTGATTTGGTCTTCACGCAAAAAACTCAGCCTCCATAATAAGAGCATGCGAGATAAATAGCATTAGTTTCCTCTCCAATAAACACCTTCGCTTCTGCGAGACAATAGGTAATGCATCTGAGAAATTTGGAAAATCCACGGCATGTAAGATATCTCGACATTTGTGCCAGATATAACACATAACAGTAATGTTTTGCCGTGTTTCAAAAATCTAATCGACATATAATGATAATCGACAGATCTTCAAAATAATGGCTAAGTATGGAGCAATTTGAACCATTAATAACGGATATCTCGAAAATGGCTGTGATTCAAAAGTTATTTGAAATAAATTGTGTATTTTAAAGAGATCTACATTCTTTGTGTAGTACGTTTTCGTCTATTGCTTAACGTTTATCAGTTATGCAAGATAACACGAAATTCCTCCAGAGTGAAGTGCATTTCACAAGCTATCCCCAGCAAATTCAAGTTATGCGTTTTATTCGTCATATAAATATATTTAATGTATGGTATTTTAACCAAAATCCTTACAGCCATTTTTTAGAAAATAAAAATTTTTGACAAATGTTCCATGTAAAGCGTAGTTTGGGGTAAGGGATTTTCTTAAAAATCCTCGTGTCGTATCTTTGGAACCAAGTTTGGTATTTATCCACTTTTCATTTTTTAGTAATACTGTCCACACACACACACAGATGGATATTTTTCTAAAATAATTTACTTTTGGATTCCGGCGCCTCAAAGCATGTATTTTCGTTGAAATCTCGGTGTCGAATACTAATATATGGTAGAGAAAGCAATACTTAGTAATTGAAGAGTGTAAATTTAGAGAATCAATGTTTACAGTTTGCGCTCCATTAAGACAATAGTGGAATTTAATAAATTTAGTAAATGGGATTGGTTATTTGATATTTCCATACTGTTCTAACATGTCAAAATGCGTTTTTAAGTGGTAAATGTACACATGATTTACCTACTACAGTGTTTATCATTACTAAGCTTTGGATCTTCAGTTCCTAAAAATGTGATTTTAGGCGCCTAAAAAGTAGGGAAGTGGGTCTTTAAGGGGCAGAATAAATAAAAAAATCTAATGTGTTACACTCACCTGACTTTTCTACTCTTGTGCAAACTATTTTTACAAACGCTTATTCTCCATATGCTTCATGTTAATCGAGATATCGAGATGTTAATCTTATTGCTAATTTTATTGTAGATGCAAGGGGAATTGATAGGCTTTAAGCGATAGTCAAATATTTTAAGATCTGGAGTATTCCATTCTCTTTGCATTACCTGGACAAAAAAATCTGATGTGTTACACTCACATTGAGTTTCTCTACTCTTGTACAAATTATTTTTACAAACGCTTATTCTCCATATGCTTCATGTTAATCGAGATGTTAATCTTATTGCTAATTTTCTTGTAGGTGCAAGGGGAATATGGTAAGATTTAAGCGATACTCAAATATTTTAAGAACTGGTTGCTATGTGGCGCATTCCATTCTCTTTGTATGCCCAGGACATAAAACAATGAATAACGAATTCCGATTTGAGAAAAAGTATTGGAAAATTTAAGGGAATAACAAGCAATATCTGGAAAATGGTTCACTTAACACAAAAAATGTATAAGATATAAATTGTGTATTTTAACGCGATCTACATTTTTTGTGCAGTAAAATTTTGTCTATCACTTATGGTTTACCAGTTATGCAAAAGTCGTTCACAATGAAGATTAATTTTGGAAACATTCCCAGAAAATTCGAGATATACTTTTCATTTGTCATGAAAGTGTCTTAAATATATGACATTTTAATAAAAATCGTTAGAGCCATTTTTGAGAAATTAAAATTTTCGAAAAATGTTCCATGTAAAGGGTAATCTGGGGTGGGGAGATTTTATTGAAAACCTCGTGTCGCATCTCTGGAAGATACTGAACCTAAATACCAATTTTGGTGTTTATCCGACTGTTCGTTTCCGAGTTATGCTGTTCACACACACACACACACACACACACACACACACACACACACACACACACACACACACACAATGCTTTTGGATTCAGGGGGTCACAAAACATATTTCCAGTGAAATCTCGGTATCGAATTTTTGGGTGGAATACAATACTTCCCCTACTTACTATACGTAGTAGAGAAATTAAAAATGTTATGCATCATGCCATGGAAAACACTGTGATTAATGTTTTATTTCAAAACACACTTAAATACAGTAGGATAGATAAGAGCCAGATAAGTAACGTGTGTTAAATGCTGAAAAAATACCTTCCAAAGTTTCCCAGCTGCTATCATATATGGTGCTGCACCAGTGTACAGTAACAACACCCTTTCATCCTTTACACCATTTGGATACAGTGCTTTTAGTCCGGAGTTTACGAAGTAGGCAATTGATTGAGCATTAGTTTTCGCCAACAGCTTCGGACAAATCAAATGCCAATTTCCAAAATTTTCTTCATCTAATTTCCCTACAATTAAATTTGATATACTTCGCCCCAAGGTGTCTGCAGTTTCATCTACGGAAATCCAGATGTAGGAATCTCCTATTTCTGACCTTATTTCATTCAACTGTGATTCATACACCATCTAAAGATAATTTCTTCTAAGTGTCGATTCGGAGGGTATTCTTTCTCTGCAATACTTTTCTTAAAAATGACTTCATTGTTGTATTTGCAACTACATTCCAAGGAATGTTGGCTGCAGCGAATGCTTGACACATATCAAAATAGAACTGGAATTTTATTTTTGAGGGCATGGGCTTTGTAAGTAAAGTTTGCTTCTGAGATTCTTTTATTTTAGAATGCACTGAAATTTTCTCGTGTTGTACCAAGTGGCTCCTTTTTTCGGCAAAAACCTTAAGTAGAATAATATATTTATAAATATATTTTAATGTCGGTAAATCATATTTTATTAAAATAATTAAAATTTTAAATTAATATCCAATATAGTTTACATAAAAATTAGTATAATTTAAAAATAATTGTCTTTTACAAAATTAGTATTGTCTTGATCTGTTGTACTGTTAGACCCCAGTATTGGACTTAATAAAATGCATTAAACAAATTTGAGATTATTTTCAGATAGAAGAAAAAGTCATACGGTACAATTAATCGTGGTAGTTAACATACATGGTCTCATGTGAATAATAACACTGACAGAAAATGCAGTAAAACGCTTATCTCTTTGTTGCAGACCCGACAGAAGATTATTTTCCCATCTGTTGTATAAGACTGGAAATCCGAAATCCGTTTCCTTATTAATGCACTTTTGGTAGATTTGTTCTTAAGCATTTTGCAGCACTAGCAGAAAAATTATCACAGCAACCAAAGACATTAATATAGTTATATTATGAACACGAAACGATCGATACTGTGCCTTATTTTCAAATAAGTTTTTCTGAGAACCAGACGTGGGCCAATTGTTATTGCATTCCATTGCCGAAGTTCCGATTTCGCATGCGCCACCTTAAGATTTCACTTATTGTTGCCCTAAGCCTTTTAAGAACGACACTACGCCGCATTTAATCAAACAGAAATCAAAACTATCCAGTCAATGAAAGGTTTGTTGTTGATTAAAACAGTGTAGTGAATAAATTCATTGGAATTTAAAAAAAAAAGGGGCAATTATAGGCACCTAAAGGCAGAAATAGGCATTTATGTTGAAATAGGTGCCTATAGGCACTACAAAAATTGGTTAATACCTTTTTAGGCCAATTATCTATGTTAGGCTGAATAGGCTGTAAAGGAAAACAATAGGTAAACACCTAAATATCCAAAGTCTAATCATTACTGAAAGTGCCTATTTAGTTTGAACTTGTTGTAGTGCCTATTTGCCTGCCTATTTTAAATTGTTTAGCGCCTATTGCGCGGATTTCTAATCATGAGTGTGTTTATATCGCTTTTATGGCTGACTCTGCATTGCATAGTAGTCAATGGGAAAAGGGGAAGGAAAATGAGCGCGGAAAAATACATGTCAGCGGGGCAAATGTTAAAATGTTATAGGCAGAGGAGGTATTGCACTTCACCGGAAATACATGTTTTGAGGTGCCCTGAATTAAAAGCATTTTTAGAAAACGTGTCCGTGTGTGTTCTGAATATATGTATGTGTGTGTGTGTGTGTGTGTGTGAATAACATAACTCAAAAACAAAAAATCGGATAAATACCAAATTTGGTATTTAAGTTCATATCTTCCAAATATGCGACCCAACTACCCTGTACATGGGAAACTTTTCGAAACTTTTTATTTTCTCAAAATGGTTAATGATTTTGATTAAAATACCATATATTAAAGTTGGTTACATGGCGAATAAACCGCATATCTCGCATTGTTTTCGAATAGCCTTTGAAGTCCTCTTCATTCGGAAGGAATTTTGTATCTCGTATAGCTGGTAAACGTAAACGATAGGCGAAAACGTTCTACACAACAGATGTAGATCTCTTTAAAAACACAATTTATTTCAAACACTTTTTTGTGGCATAAGCCATTTCCGAGGTATCCTTTATTATTGGTTCGAATTGTTTAAGAAGTCCTGTCGACATTCACTTGCTTCTCGAGATGTCATGAAAGGACTATCGAATTTTAAGACCAGCATATAACGTCCAGTTTTTAAACATTTGACTATCGCTATTCCTTTTGTATCCTATCGAAACGTGTGATTTAGTATTTCTGCAAAGGTTTATCTCGATTAAAATTTTGTAGACAGAAAAATAAGCTTTCGTAGGAAGAATTTCTATGACCACTAATGAACCATAGTGTTGAGAAAGTCGTGTGAATATAAATACATCAAGTTTTTATAAAATTAGTGGTCGATTTTGTCGAAATTGCACCTAGAGAGGAGCAGATCTTTATGTGGGCAGCATATGGTGCTCGTTTACTCGTTTCGGAACGGTGACCGCATAGTACATCTTGCAATAATGGAGGCGCATTTGGATTTCCTAGCAAGAGATTTGTTAATTACTTACAAATACGTGCTCAGCTTTTGCTTCTATCTGTAGCTGGCGCATATTGTTTATTCCTTTTACTGTCTGAAGACTATTAACAGTAACCTCCAATACTAAAAGTAGATAATAAATAAATTGTTTGCTCTGGAACGTGCGTGAACCTGCGCACTATAAATCAGTGTGGAGTGCGTCAACATTGTTTTGTTGACAGGGCTCTCCGGCCCTCAACGTCACAGCAGGTATAGCGGGAAGTGACAGAAACACGAGAAAGCGCTTTACCTGCCCTATCATGCTGAATTCCTTTAGGTCAGAAAACAAACCCAGATTCTAATCTCGTCTCCATGGAGACATCGTACAGCGCCTGCGCCTGCAAGAAACAAAAGAGATACTTTAACGGTATTGTGTGCATACCATCATTTAAAGAAATACCTACGTAACACTAGGTAAATAACCTTACACTCCGTTGGAATGTCTTTTGTTTTTCTCCTTTGTTTTTTCTTCCAACAGTTATGTTGATTGAATTCGATGCGTGTTGAACTCATGATTTTGTCTGATGAAATTCGTAACCTCGTGCGAGGTTTATTAAGACTTCATGAATAAAATATAACATAATAATCATAATTAGGTACTTTTTATTTGTGTTGTTTGAAATCAAATCACCACTGTGTCAACTGTCAGATCACGGCATGCTAAATGAATGAACAATCGAATGTGTTAAGCCCCTTGTACACGATCAAACGTTTTTTTTTCAATTCAAGAGTTCACAAGAAAAATTGTGAAATGTTTTTCTATATGTGGCAAGATTGGAAAAGACTTGACAAAACCTGACAAGACTTGGCAATGTCAAAACTGAAACGCTTCAGAACACATTGATAAATTTATCACGCGCAAAGCAATTTACTATTTACGTCACAGTATAACATTTCGCAATGAAATGTTCTTTACTTATATTATGTAGCAGTTTCACGTATTATATCCAATGAAATCACATTACGATTATGGAATACAATGGAAATAACACGAACTGATAAGTTAACCACACTATATACATTACATTAATGTATACTTAGTTCGGAAATCTACCTGGCAATTATTTCTTCATATCGCTTTCATCTGCTTCATCTTGTGATAATCCACGGAGCCCTCGACATACAGACATGGTGAGCTTATGTATAACCTAATCAGTTCGCATACGACATACGTTGGTCGGGTAGCTATTTTTGTTTACTTTTCACTTTCAGCCATGTTGCAGATTTCATGACGCACCGTGAATACTCACATTTCATTGGCCAAAGCCATCAAACCATTGTCAAATCTTTGACCGTTTAGAGCATGCCCTGATTTACTTTAAAGACTTTAAAAGTATTGGAAGTAATTTGACAAGAGAAGTTGTGAAGTTGTGACAACTCTTGGAAAGTCTTGTAAAGTAGTGAATTTGGCCAAACTTTGATCGTGTACAAGCGGCGTTACGGAATAGTAGTTACGAACAATGAGAATGAGAAAATAGTTAACCTCAAAATTATTAGGATAAGCTAAAATCAGAGCACAATAAAGACGATTCTTTTTCGAGGACATAATTTATTTGGAAATTGACACTATTTGAATGTGTATTGATTAAAAACACAATTCTGAAAGTTGAAAGAATCTGCTGGTTATCCATAATGGAAAATGAAGTGGATTGAACTCAAAAGCATACTGAACTATTACGTTTCAGTAACGAGCTGCTGATTTATTCAATAAAATCGCATCTTTTTTTCTATGGTTGGCACTTAGATGAATGAAAATGTAAACATATACCATAAAGTATCAGAATTAGTTCCAAATATTGTTATAATTATTTTATAAAACGGAATTTAAACAATTTAACAGAATATTATAGTCCAGCTTCACTTAAACTCAGCGTATAAACCTGTGCTTGCCAGCACATAACTCAATACAGGGGGTTCAGCTCCGCCCCCACCCGGAGATCAAAACCGCAATATCGAACCACTGTTAGGCCATTTTTACTTTCTCTACCACGTACATGGTGGGTAGAGAAGGTATTGCAATCCACCCAAAAATTTAACATCGAGATTTCACCGTAAACACATTTTGAGGCCCCCGAATAAAAAAAGAAACGTTTTTAGAAAAATGTCCTTGCTTTTGTGATGTGAACATCATAACGCAAAAAGAAATGTCGGATAATTACCAAACTTGTTATTTAAGTTTAGTATTTCCAAAGATGCGACACGGAGATTTTCAAGAAAATCCCCCACATTCCAAGCTATCCTTTACATGGAACATTTTTCGAATTCTTGGATTTTCTGAAGAGCGTCTCCAACGATTTTGATTAAAATAACATATATTAAAGATATTTACAAGACAAATAAAATGTAATCTTCAATTTTCTGGGAATATCTTGTGAAGTCCTCTTCATCCGAAAGGAAATTTATATAATCTTATAAAACTGATAACCATTAAGAATAGACGAAAGGGCACTACACAAAAATGTAGATCTCTTTAAAACAAAGAATTCTTTTTCGGTACCATAAGCCATTTCTGAGATATCCGTTATAATGGTTCGAATTTTTCAATACTTTGTCATTCTTATGAAGTCCTGTCAACATTCAGTTGTTTCTCGCGATCTCCAAAATTGTAAACAGTCTGGAATTTTAAGGCTAGCATATAGCGTCCAGTTCTTAAACATTTGGCTATCGCTATCCCCTTTGTATCTATAACTAAATGTGTAGTGAAACTATTTCTGCAAAGGTTTATCTGTTTTAAAATGTAGTTTAAAAATAAGTTTTACTAAGAATAGTTTGTATACCTACTAATAAACTATAGAGGGTAGAGAAGGTCATGTGAATGTAACACATCAGATTTTTCTTACACTGTTTCGTATTAAAAATGTTCCATACGAAGTAATTTGTAACCAATCTTTTTCAAATTTTTAACAGAAACTCGGAGAAATAATTTTAAAAAACTGACATTTTATGGTTTTTACTACACTTTTAAATTGTTCAAGATTAGATATAATTAATTCGACCAATGAGGATAAATTTGTACAAAAATTATATTTAAAGACTTAAGAAAGAATTTGCGAAACTACCAGATGAGTGAAAAAATATTTCTAACACCAGATTTGTGTACTAATACTTAAACGTTGTGGTAACGTTTTTATGTTTCAAAATTACATTTCTGCATCGTGCGTAACACTTGATTAATTAGCATAGTAAAAGGTTTTTTTTTTAAAAAAAACAATAAAGAAAATAAAACACAGTTATAAGAATGGTAGAGCAGCAAGTGACATTTTGAAAGCATTTAGATAAAAACTGCAAAGTTTAGAAATTTCACTTGTGGGTACCCTTATGGATACAGATAACATAGCAAGTGTCGGTGAGCCAGGCTGATAGAAATTAAACACTTGTGCATTAAATACTTCATAAATATTACGCGTTTATTTTAGTAGGTATATGTAACAGACAAAAAGCCAAATTCTGCCGTATTGGATTGGATTGTGAAGCGGAGGTGATTCGGCACTGATCCAGGAATGAGGGGGAAGGGAGGGGTGAAGTTAAAGTAGACACCGCGCGGTCGGAAACAGGAGTGGCGGCACAGCAATGGCAGGGCCCGTACATTTTCCAGGTTGAAACGTTCTGGCAGTCGGATAGGCAGACCAGGGATCCCGCCGCACATATGGCGATCCTTATACCCCAGCAACCAGCCCAGCCGAAGGACGAAGAACAGAGAAAGTTCACAGAGAGCATCCCTTTTCCCTGCCACGCCGCCCCAAAACACCGTCGCCGACACTTTCAACTATGAAACAGATCAAACGGAGCGAAGGATGAAGGAAATGATTAATGGAATGAAATGAAGGGGCAGGAAGTTCGGGGAACGAAAGAAACCATCCTAACATTCGCATGATGATCCGGCAAAACCCCCGAAAGTTGGGTGGGTGGTCGCCGGGGATGTAATCCAGGACCTCCTGAATACGGAGCAAAGACGTTACCGTCTGACCTATCCCTCTCATTAATTCTATGCAAGCGATTTTCTGATGCAAATCGACTGTTCTGAGATAAAAGGTTAAACATGCATCTAGCAAAATGTTGATATTTAGACTACTCTTATGGTCCAATTTGCTTTTGAAATGCAAGTACATGTTCATTTAACTAAAGCATTTGTGATATTTGCACTGAATTTATTAGACACCACATTTTATAACTCTGCCAGTTCCTTTTCTTCTACTTGTTGCTTCAGGTCATTTATGAGTGCATGCAAAAGTAATACTTATTTACGATGTTAAGATCGTAATATAGAAGTTAATATGCGAGCACGCAAGTTAATTAAGCGAACGCTAGCGAGCATGTTAAAACGGTCAAACGTTGTACAATGTTTTATGGTATTTTGTATCGTAAATTGCAAAAAAATATCTGACGTGTTACATTCTACAAGACTTTCGCTAAGTGCTGTCGTTACTTTCTCTATCACGTACAGTCCGTGTAAAAAAAACCAAGCAAACAAACTTGCCGATGCTTTTGGTTTCCTATAGTGTTTTCTTTATTTAATGTTGGCAGAATCCCCTTATCAGTTGTGTTCCACACCTACTCGGGTGTACTTGGTTTGAACAAAGTGAAATGTGAGAGGTGGAAGGAAACGGAAGTAATTTACCTGAATGACTGCAAGATACTCCCCAGATCGGTCTACCTCTTATTTGTTTGATGTCAAAAGTCTGGCACTAAAATCCTAACCAATGAACAATGCAGGCTCAGGATCGAAGGAAGCCGGTGGGATGGAGTAGGACAAACATTATGTGTTACATAGATAATTATTTTCATCTTGTAGAACTCGCAAGCCATTAGATAAGTCATAAAATTCCAATTTAAAATTAAGTGCATGTAAATCATAAGGGCTCAATAAAGTGAAGTGGTTGGATGAAATTGGCTATTAAACAATATCCTCCTTATTATATATGCCATTGAAAGGAACAAAGGATATGGGCAACAAACCGAAAATTATTGCTCTCAATGATCAAGGTTATAGTGTAGCGAGGGCTGCGAGTTATGGAGTATTCCAAGAACAGCGTCAAACTGATGGAAGAAATACCACAAATGTGCTTATTGGACGCGCAAACCAGACGCATATTTAATTATAAAGGCACAATGCATTCTGCATGGCACCAGAACCTTCAAAAACACATCACAGCGGGATACAAAGGAAAATTGAAGGACATGCAATGAAAACGGTTTAACAAAAAAGTTTTCAGGAGAAATAAAAAAAGTATTTTACTTTGAATAACTCATTTAATAGTTTAGGGCATTATAGGGTTATTATTATTATTATTATTATTATTATTATTATTATTATTAGTTTCTAATATCGGCCGAATAAAAGCACATTAGTTTAAGGATTTCTGGGAACGCAGTCAGGTTATAAGTTTAGTACGCTTACACAATCACATAGGCCAAAACTCTGAAAAAGAGAAGAGAAGGACACTTAATTCTGAGATTTTAGTCAATCCGTCCAGTAACAGAGTCAGGCGCGCATGAAGAGAGGTGAATATTGGCTCGGGCGTGAAATAATTTTGGTGGAAGTAATTATAATGTAGGCTTGGCTTAAGTAATACTGAGGCATGTATCTAAATCAGAAAGTTACTGTACTCTGGTATTACCGTCAGTGGTACTGATCGATGTTCGTACACACGGTTGTGCATGCAGTCTCCGTCTCTGGTACCGTCATCGGTACGTTTGTTCGTGCGATATTTTAAGCGCCCAGTGACGCGCTTGTATATATGAGCAGCGACTATTGTGAGGGATCTTTCCGAACATTTTACCGACTCGCGGCAGTTTACGCTTCTAGTTTTTTTTCCCTTCTTTCTTTTTTATTGTGGAAACAGTTATTTCCAACCGTAACTTTTATACTGCAGAAGTTAGCAACTACGAGTGCTACGATTCATAATAAGTCTATTTCTTAACCTCAAGCGGAAATTTCTGAGTCAATTAAACTGGTGTTGTCCTTCGCAATACATCCTCACATACCCTGAGGGAAAGTATTCATAGCTCTACCACGGAGCAGCTGGCGCATGAGCCACGAGAACATGACAGCAGAATCAACAACGGAGCAGGTACAGTAAACGGCTTCAAAAGTGCCGGTCATCGTTCCTGCTTCAAACTGGCGCCTCATCGTGGAGCAATAGGTTGCTTCAAACTGCCGACCATCGTGGGGCTGTGACGATCATCGTTTCAATATAGTCATACGAAATGAACAACGAAAAAGCATGATAAAGTCGCAAAACATAGCATTTTCGCATTACTTGCAACGTGTTGACAACTTCTTTATATTGCTTTTCTTGCAAAACACTGATAATAGAATTTAAGATGATACTAATTTCGAATTAACTGTGAAAGACAGAATCAGAATAAAACATGCAATGCCTTAGTCGGGATTCAAACCACCGATTTCAGCTTCCCGTACCGCAGTTCCACAGTTTGAGCTAGGATGTCGATATGATAACTCGTCATGAAATTCTCCATGTCACTTCAAGTTTTATGGTAAAACACAAGCCATCCTTAACTTCTCTTGTCCTAACGTACCTCAATGTCAACTTATATACTTGTTTATTGTGATTCTACCTTTCTAGTCTACGGAAGAGCAATTAATAAAACCGAATTAATTAATCTTTGTCAACGAACCTAAAACTGCATTGGATCCTAGTCTCTGGTGCACATCCGCCATCGCGAAAAAAAGGTTATGCAAAAGCCACCAATCAGCTTGGGTTGCTAGAATTAGGTAAGAGGTGGGGTGGAGCCATGGCTGGGGAGAAATCTCTTACCAACTTAACACGCGATTCATTATATTGGCACTTTTTGCAGCCAAGTGTACATAGTAGGTAGATAAGGTATTCCACACGTTTTGAGGCCCCTGAATAAAACATTTTTAGAGAAAGGTCCATGTGTCTTTGAACAGCAGAACTAAAAAACGAAAAGTTGGACAAACACCAAACTTGGTATATAAATTTAGTATCCTCACGAGGATTTTCAGAAGAATCCTTCACCCCAAGCTACTCTTTACATGGAAGAATTTTTAAATTTGCGATTCCCTAAAAAATTGTTCTTAACGACTTTGATTTAAAACACTACGGCGTGTTTTTAATATAAGTGTCGTTTTAATAGTTTGGCGCTGCAGTCGCGAGTTTGAGCATGCAACCACACTTCCTCCATTCATTAGGAAGCAGACGCAGTGTAGCGGGAACAATAGCATCGCAATTTAATATTAATATTAGCGGAAATAATGTTATAAATTTGTAAATGTATGTATGTTATGTTATGTTAAAGAATAATAGCTAGCCGTGCTGGGGGCAGAAGTCAGGTATAAGACACAAAACGGTACCATTCAGAGATATCTTGGTATGCGGGGAACACAGGAATAGGCTAAACATGACATGGCAGAGACGCTAGAGTGAATGGCAGCTATAGGTTAGAAAGAGATAGCGAGAGGCTTGGGCAGTATTGGGAAATCCAGAAGGTGGGGTTGTGAGAGCAAATGTTCTCATACAACGCTAAGAGGAGAGCCAATGAAATTAACGATCTAAAACAGCATAGGCAAAAGTAGCGTTACCTGCAGGGTATATAAAAGGCAATGCCCAGAGGATCTCGTGTGCTCAGGTCATTCCAGCTCTGGGATCCGACGAGAGAACTTCAAGAGGAAGAGGAGCTCCGCTGCAGAGAATCGCCGAGACCCCGCTCGACGGAGGCAGCTAGCGCCCGGGAAGCCACTAGCCATCCGCCGGCAGCTCACCGCAGAAACTCTGAGCTACTGGCAGCTACCAGTAGCGATCCTTCGGCCATAACCTTCTCTTTCAGGCACACCGCAACCTCGCTAGGTAGAGCACTACGGCCACAGCCAACGTTTCCCTAGGGAATACGGTCAAACGGCGACACATTACGTGTTCCGGCCCTCGTGTTCGCGTCTCTTGGCGCCTACGAGTTGCTTCTCTTATCTCTTCTACTTCTTTCCTCTTTACTGTCTAGCATATAAGCACCCTCTCACCCAGTTTTCTCTGCCACAGGGACATAGCTTGAGCAGATAGTCCGTTTGTCACCTGTGGCACACTTCCTCTTCCTTCTGTACTCTAACTAGGTTAAAAAAATATCCCCACTGCACACCCAAATATACTGTAACAAAGTAAACTTAACCAACCGCCGAAAGCACTCTGAGCACACCGAAATGGTTCTGACGACTCGGAGGCAAGCCCAGGCCAGGGAGCCGGCCGCGAAAACTGATCCGCACGCGCCAGAACCTGATAGCCCTCGTTCCCCGACTCCTGATGCTTGCAACAACTCGTCGCGCCCATCAGCAGTGTCAACACCTTCTGTCTCCTCCACCAGCACTAGTTCCCACACCACTACTCCTTCAGCCGCATAACCTGCCCAAGCAGTAGTAGCAGCCGGCCCCAGCAGCCAACCGGCAAACGCTACCATAGCAACTACCAGCACACACACTGACGCAACCGGCAGAGGCATAGCTACGGCGCCTGGCCCATCCGCGGGCACTGCCGGCACTGCCCAAGTGATGATGATGATGATATGCGGTTTAAGGGCGCTAAACTGCTAGGGTCATCAGCGCCCTTACAATGTGTAAAATATAAGGTCAAAGTATAAAAGGTAAAAAAACCGCATAATTAAAAAACGGGACACAAACCCGCGATGTCCAAAAAGTTAAAACTAACAATAGTAGAACAATAACAATAACAACAAGAATAAAAATAACAACAAGAATAACAATAACAACAAGAATAACAATAACAACAATAATAACAATAAATATATCTCAAAAACCAACACACTAAAAGCATAGCCAATAAAAGATTAAAACGTGTCAAGAACTGTAGAATGCGGGACATGAGCGCCACATGTCACTGGGGAGTAAGTCCCTATAAAAACATACAGAAGAAAATAACAAAGCTAAAAGACGCTCAGCGCATCAAATGCGACGATTAAAATCAATGTCACTTATAAAACGTAAAAGACATTCTACAGCATGCGCGTCGTCTGCCAAAACGTTGGCTATGCCAACAGGCAGACCCAGTGGAGCTAAAACTTGACACTCAGTTAAAATGTGACGCACCGTTAAGGGCACGTCACAGTGCTGACACAACGGAGCGGGATCACCACTGAGCAGGTAACTGTGACTAAAACGACAATGTCCAATTCGTAAACGGGCTAAAAGTACCTCTTCCCGACGTGAAGAACGAGAAGAGGTACCCCAGATTAACGGGAGAGGCTTAACCTCCCGCAACTTGTTCCCCCGGAGGGCCGTCCACTCATCGCGCCAGCGCGAGAGGATGCGGCGACGTAAAATAACACACGAATCTGACGAGGGAACAACAGAGGTAAAAAATCTGGGTAATAAAATCGCCGATTTCGCAGCGGCGTCGGCAGACTCATTACCTGAGATGCCCACATGACCTGGAATCCACATGAAGGACACGCTGATGCCAGTGACACCAAGCGAGTGGAGCAGGTCATGTATGCGCTGTACAAGCGGGTGGTAATGGTACAGCGCAGTAATAGTCTGAAGGGCACTCAGAGAGTCCGTACAAATAAAACAGTGCTGTAAGGCGTGCCGCTGAATGTATAAAATAGACTGATAAATGCTAAAAAGTTCGGCAGTAAAAATTGAACATTGTCCAGGTAAACGAAACTTAAAACTACAGTGACCAGACACAAAGGCACATCCAACTCCAGCTTCAGTCTTAGATCCATCGGTATAGATAAAATAGTAGTCTCCGAATTGAGCCCGTACTTCTAAAAAAGCCGATCTAAAGACTGAAGCAGGGGTCTCAGTCTTCGGCATCGACGTTAGCCCAAGGTGACAGTGGGCCTCAGCGCGAGACCATGGAGGAAAACGCGTTTCCCCCCGTGGAAGGGCCGGCGCTGGCGGAACGTCTAAATGCCGAAGGAGCTGTCGAAAGCGAACCCCTGGTGGGAGCAAGGCAGAGGAGCTAATAAAATAGTGACGATCAAGTGACTCCTCGAAAAATGACTCGAAGGACGGGTGGTTAGGCAAGCTAGAGAGTCGACAAGCATAGCTGCACAAGAGCATCTCACGCCTGAAGGACAGCGGAGGCTCTGCAGCTTCTGCGTACAGACTGGGTACAGGGCTAGTTGGAAAGGCCCCTGTAGCGACTCTGATGCCACGATGGTGAATGGCATTCAATCGACGTAACACAGATGGACGTGCCGACGAATAAACAATACACCCGTAATCAAGCTTGGATCGGACCAAAGAGCGATAAAGGCGAAGAAGGACGGTCCGATCAGCTCCCCAGGATGTGCCACTTAAAACACGTAAAATATTAAGAGAACGGTCACACTTTGCTTTTAAAAAGGAAACGTGCGAGGTCCAACACAACTTCCTGTCAAAAATCAACCCCAAAAATTTCGCCTCGTCTGCAAACGGAAGTATCCCTGGCCCAAGATGGAGAGAGGGCGGAGGGAAATACTTCCGGCGCCAGAAGTTGATGCAGACGGATTTCTCGGCGGAGAAATTAAAGCCGTTGGCGTTACTCCAGGCGTAGAGACGGTCGATACAGCTCTGGAGACGGCGTTCGAGTAGACAGGTCCGCCGTGAACTGCAATAAATAGCGAAATCGTCAACAAAAAGGGACGATGAAATGCCAGGTGGAATACAATCAACAATGGGGTTGATAGCAATCGCAAAAAGTGTGACACTGAGTACAGAGCCCTGCGGTACTCCGTTCTCTTGAATAAAACGACGAGATAAAACCGAGCCCACACGTACACGAAAGACGCGGTCCGTCATAAACTCCCGAAGAAATATGGGAAGACGACCGCGGATATTCCAATCGTGAAGTGTACGTAAAATGCCGCCCCTCCAACAAGTGTCATAAGCTTTCTCCATGTCAAAAAATACCGCCACGGTTTGACACTTTCTCAGAAATCCATTCATAATATGCGTCGACAAGGACACCAGATGGTCGACGGTAGAGCGATAGCGACGAAACCCGCACTGAGCGTTCGCTAGAAGTTTCTGAGACTCAAGCCACCATGTCAACCGCCCGTTGATCATGCGCTCCATCACCTTACAAATGCAACTGGTGAGGGAGATAGGGCGGTAGCTGGAAGGTAGATGGCGATCCTTCCCAGGCTTAAGTATAGGGACAATGGTGGCTTCGCGCCAAACGGAAGGAAAAATGCCGTCTTGCCAAATACGGTTATAGACCTGTAAGAGAAATAGTTTACTGTCGGCTGAAAGGTTCTTTAACATCAGGACATGAATGCCGTCCGGCCCGGGAGCGGAGTGCCGAGAGCAATGAAGAGCGTGCTCCAGCTCCCTCATTGTGAATAGTTCGTTATAGCAGTCATCATTAGCAGACCGAAAAGTAAATGATGCGGAATCCTGCCGGTCTTTAATAGAGCGAAAGCCGGCGGAATAATGGTCTGAACTGGAAACCGCCTCAAAGGCAGAACCCAGAGTGTTAGCGATGGCAGCCGGATCCACTATGGTGGCATTAGAAACCTGAAGGCCAGAAACAGTACAATGTGACACTTTACCTGAGAAGCGACGAAGTTTATCCCAAACAACGGATGAAGGCGTAAAACGATTAAAAGACTCGACAAAACGAGCCCAAGATGCCTTCTTGCTATCCTGAATAATGCGACGAGCCCTGGCGCGCGATTGTTTAAAAGTCACCAAATTATCAAGTGTAGGGTGGCGCCGAAACACCCTAAGTGCAGTCCTACGGGCACGAACGGCGTCCCGACAATCCTCGTTCCACCATGGAACAGGTGGCCGCCGAGGTTGGGAGGATGAACGGGGTATTGCACGTTCGGCGGCTGAGAAAATAATAGACGTAAGGTGCTGCACTAGTTGATTAATGTCGGAGAAGGGCTGGTCGTCAAAATGCACGAGGCTGGAATACAAGCTCCAGTCGGCTTTTGCGAATATCCAGGTAGGTACTCTGGAATGCTGTACGTGGTGCGACAGAAGAGAAACGATGCAGGGGAAATGGTCGCTGGAGTAGGTGTCAGCGACGACGTTCCACTGAAGACGACGTGCAAGCTGGATTGAGCAAATCGCAAGGTCCAGGTGAGAGAATGTACCAGAAGAATCAGAAATAAAAGTAGGTGCACCTGTATTGAGGATGGAAAGATTGAACTGATAAAAAATGTCGGAAAGAAGAGTTCCCCTCGCACAAGCCCTTGGCGAACCCCATAGTGGGTGATGGGCATTAAAATCTCCCAACAGAAGAAATGGTGTTGGGAGAGCGGACAGGAGAGATCGAATGTCCGCGGGAGCGAGGGGAGACGATGGAGGTGTATACACAGAACAAACAGAAAAGAAAAAACCGGGTAACTGCAGTCTAATGGCAACAGCTTGCAAGTCGGACGTAAGTGTGATAGGATGAAAATGAACGTCATTACGCACCAACAACATGACACCTCCATGAGCAGGAGCACCCTCCTCCGGTTCAAGATCGTAGCGAACCGGAGTGTACCCTCGGAGATCGAAAGGGTCGTGAGGGCGAAGCTTGGTCTCCTGCAAACACACGACCATAGGTGAATGGGAACGCAATAAAAGTTGCAGTTCCGCCCTATGCGATCGTACACCACGTACATTCCAGCTCAGGATAGCCATGAATAAAAGGGATAAACTGTCTACTTAGAAGGGCGGCTTAAAATTACCTTTTGTTTAACCTTTGGGCTCGGGCTTTTTGTATGGAGTTGGTCAGACTCCATAGCTTCCTCGGAGGGAGGGCCCACGCGCTCAGTGCCAGAAACCGATTCAAGCGCCGTGAATCGGTTCTGGGTGGCGATGGGTGAAGGGTGCCGCTGAGCGCGGCTTGTCCCAGGACCTTCCTGGGACAGCGACCTCCGAGGAGGAGAAGGTGAACTTTTCTTACCGCGCGCACGCGGAGGGTCTTTCAAAAAATCTTCCCTACGTAGTTTCTGCTTGGGCTTCTTTTCAACGGCTTGCGGCTTCATTGACTTGGGACCAGGTTTATACGGCTTGGTAACTGTAGCCTTAATAGACGGCCGGATGGTAGTGGCGGTTAATCCAGTCAAGGTCCAGGTCTGAGTTTCGGCATCTACGCGTGGTACTGGCGAGGCAACAACAGAACTAAATGTGCCAGATCGCAGGAGTGAAGGTTGGCGCGCATGGTAACGCCTCCGGGCTTCAGCGAAGGAGAGTTTTTCCTTTACCCGGATCTCCTGGATCGCCTTCTCGTCCAAGTACCGCGGACAGTCGGCAAACGAAGCAGAATGAGACCCTTTACAATTAACGCAGACGGGGGCTGTTGAACAGGTACCTTCGTGTGAGGGCTGGCTACAGGTTGCACAGATGTTAACGGCACTCTTACATGAGACTTGCGTATGCCCAAAACGTTGGCATTTAAAACAACGCAGAGGTCTAGGAATATAAGGCCTCACAGAAATCCGTTCGTACCCTGCGGAAATGCTCGTGGGCAGATCGACGCCATCAAATGTAATAAACAGGGTACGAGTGGGTACCAACACGCCGTCGCGTTTGGCCTGCACTCGATGAACCGCTGTCACCCTCTGGTCTGCAAAATATTCCACCAGGTCTTCGTCAGAGATACCATCGAGGCTATGCGTGGTGACAACGCCTCTACAAGAATTCAAGGTGCGGTGCTTCTCAACACGGATAGGATAACCGTGGAGAAGCGTGGCGCTCAACAAGGACTTACTTTGTGCCTCGGATTTGCTTTGAACTAGCAACGAACCATTACGAAGACGAGTGCAGGAAAGAACCGGACCAGCAATTGAGTCAATGCCCTTCTGGATAATAAAAGGGTTCACCTTCTCGAATGATTGTCCCTCCTCGGTACGGGTAATCACTAAGTAACAACCAGCTGTTGGCGGTGCTACTTCTGTTACAAAAACTTTGCGGCGCTTGTTGTTAACAATGGAGAAAGGGTGCTCCATAGCGAAAAAAATCCTCCACCATTGCAACCGTCTCCGACCTCGGGCTCTGACTTCCCGGGCGTTACCCCGGCTTGGGTGAGTGGCCTATCTATACCTAGCTCACCCCAGGGTCACACCTCCCAGAACATAGACAGAGGGACCCAATCGCCGTCGGAAGCCAGCAGCTCATGCAATGGCCCCCCCGCGGGACTGCAGTTGAACAGCGGATACGAACAACAACCCTACATGACGACCCCGGGTGGTGGGGATGACGCCATTACCCACTCACCCAGCTGCGCACGCGGTGCGCGGGTATCCGTCAGGCTGTGTCCACGGAGGATTTAAATAAAAGGATAAAAGAAACAAAAACTGTGTGGGCGTTTCGCACGCAAGGTAGGCCGGTGGGGAAGAAAAAGAGAGATATGCGAATGTCGTGGTGCGAAATGGCCGGAAAGTGATAAGGGAAGAAGGAAACGATGGTGAGGTGCGGTATGGATGGAATGCAAAGAACGCACGAGAGCCTACCTTGGGTCCACCGGTCACGAGAAGAACCCACCTCGACCGGATGGGGGTGAGAGGATGAATGTGGCGATGAGTGGCTCGGGAACCCCCGGGTGCGCCAAAAACCCGTACTCACATAAGGTGAGCCCCTGAGGGGGGGCACTGCCCAAGAAGGCACCGCACCGACATACGCCGAAGCGGTGACCACCACCCTGCAACCTCCGCTGTATGTCAATAAACAGCATTCCTCTCAGATTAGCGGCCTCATGGCTGATTTCGATAGGGAACATCCGAACCAGGGCTTTGTGATCACCCGAGCCCCTCTGTCTGGCGACTTCATTGTTCGCACAAGAACCCCGGCTGACTACCGAGCCCTGGTTCTGTATCTCCAGGGTAAGAATATAAATTTGAGCATGACCCGCAACATCAGTGAAAGAACCCACAGACTGGTGCTAAAGCCCATATACGCTGATCACGCTGAGATAGATATAACGAACCACCTAATCATGAAGGGCATAAACCCAACCAGAGTGACACAGCTCAAAAGAATGAACAGGCAGCGCACACTCCTCCCAATATACATGGTGGAGGTGCGCTCTCCTGATGATAGGGACACTCTGAAACACCTCACTGAAATCATACATTTCAAAGTAAGGGTAGAGGATTACATGGCTCCAAAAATCCCCGCGCAGTGCAACAGGTGTCAACTGCTGTTGCACACTGAGCCGCAATGCCTGAGCAGACCGAAAGTGTGCTCAAAATGCGCTGGGGAGCACGATTCAGCCTCCTGTTCGGTGCCCATCGAACACAGGCGATGCGCCCTCTGCTGGGGCAACGGGCATGGTGCGCGCTGGCGCTCCTGCCCTGAATATCGCCGGTAAGCGGCACTGTTAAGAAGCCGCACTTCCAGGCTTAACACAGGCACCTTCATACAGGCCCGCCGCACATACGGGTGCCACTAATCTTGTTCAGGCACGGAACAACGCCCAGGCGGCCCCAACAAAACAAAATGTACGTCATGCCCCAGTAACTGCAAACACGGGAACTACACAAGACATCTATAATGCCTCGATGCCAGGCACTAATCCGCCAGTGTTTCCGTTCAATGCTGCACAACTGACTGACGGCGATGGTGTAACAACTCCGCGCCGCGTAAGCAAACCAAACACACCGCGCCCACGCAGAAACACAGCGCCCCAATCCGGGACCTATCCCCCAGCTGCGGAATCTCTCCTCATCTCCATGCAACATGGAGACCATAGCTGGGAGAAGGTCAGAGACAGGGCGATAGCTGTGCTACAGGAGCTGAGCGCAAGGCCAGCCTCATATATGCACACCATCATGAAAAATGCTGACTTCTTCAGCATGTTCAGCGGCCAAATCTGAGACTGCCCAAAGTACCAAAGGACACGAACAGGCCACTTGTCTCAACAAATTCAATGGCGACCCTGCAAAGTTTAAGGATAATGACCTGGAACGCTAACGGGATACGCTGTCGGAAAGCCGAGTGCACTAACTTTCTGATCAAACACCAGATAGACATTGCCTTACTCACTGAAACGCACCTAAATGCTACAGACAAACTCAACATACCCGGGTACCTAGTCTACCGCACAGACCGCGACCGCCGCGGCGGGGGCACAGCAATAGCCATCAAACGCGGCACAGACCACTGTCAGGCTCTACCTCCACCACTTATCAGAAACGAAGCGACAACTGCTTTTGTAACCATCAACAACACCCGCGTACTGCTAGTCTCCGCGTACAACCCACCAGGCGACCTAGAAATAGACGACCTGGATGCACTCCTCAACCAACACCCGCAGGTTCTTCTCATGGGTGACCTAAACTGTAAGCACCCAATCTGGAACTGCCGCACCTCAAACACTGCCGGAAACAAACTCCTTCAATACCAGAACCGGTCCGACTTTATTATCTATGCACCCACTGACCCTACGTTTGTATCGCTCAACCGAATCCTGCACCCAGACATTCTGGACATAGCACTTGCCAGAAATATTGCCTTTAACATTGAGATCACCACAATTAATGACCTTTCCTCAGACCACCTGCCAGTGATAGTAACCACTAGAGGCACCCTTACCCGAGACACTCAAGTACCGCGCCACAACTTCAACAAGGCCGACTGGCAACTCTTTAGCTCCACCATAACAGATCAGCTCGAATTAATGCCAATCACCTCAGAAGCAGAACTGGAACAAGCCACAGCACACCTTGAGAATACCATTAAATATGCCACATCGCGAGCCGCACCAATCAGCATCCAGAGCAATCGTAGCCCCGCCCCTCCCGCAGACCTAAAGCGCCTCACAGCACAGCGCAGCAGGGCCAGACGCGCCTGGCAGCACTCAAGACACTACGCTGACCTAGACGACTTCCCTCGACTCAATGCTGCAGTGAGGGAATGCACTGCAGAACACATTACAAACCAATGGAGTGCCACACTTACGAACCTTGATTTAGAAAACCAAACCGTCTGGCGTATAGCCAAATGCCTCACTAGGCAACCAATGTCTGTTCCTCCATTACACCACAACCAGCGCGTAGCAACCACAGACCCGGAGAAAGCTGAAGCCCTTGCAGACGCTCTCCAAGAAACCCTCGTGCCAAACCCTCAGCCGATTGACCACGCCTTCGTCGCAGATACCCTGGCAATTACAACTGATTTCCGAACGCGCCAAACGCACAACAAACTTCGAAAAACCTGCCCCTCTGAACTTGCCTGGATGATCAAACACCTCCACAACAAGAAGGCCCCTGGCCCAGATTCTATTCCTAACATTGCGCTGAAGCGCTTACCACTCGCCGCCCTTCAGGCGCTATCCAACATCTGCAACTTTGCCCTACACCAAGGATATTACCCTGAGCAATGGAAAACTGCCAAAATTCTACACTTTCCTAAAAAGAACAAAGACAACACGAACCCCCACAACTACCGACCCATCAGTCTACTCAACTCTCTGAGCAAACTACTCGAAAAAGTCATACTCAAACGGTTGAATGCACATCTTGCGCGACACAATATCCTAATTCCAGAACAGTTCGGCTTCCGCGCCAAACACTCTACCACATTGCAACTTCTCCGTACCACTGAACACATCACGCAGGGGTTTAACACACGAAAAACCACAGGAGCTATATTCCTCGATCTTGAGCGGGCGTTCGACCGGGTATGGCACGAGGGACTACTGCGTAAACTGAACCAATACAACTTCCAAGACACTGCACTAAAACTCATTGCCAACTATCTACACAACCGCAAATTTCAGTCCGCTGTTAACTCCTCTCTCTCCACGCTTCGCCCAGTTCTGGCTGGGGTCCCCCAGGGAAGTGTACTGGGACCGGTCCTCTTCACAATATACATGAATGACATACCAAAAACTAACAACACGCTCCTCTCACTCTATGCAGACGACACCGCTCTAATGGCACAGTCCGGTGACCTAAAATTCATTAACTCTCGCCTTCAGCGAGCACTTTCTGCACATGAGGAATGGCTGACCAAATGGCGCATTAAAGTCAACCCAACCAAGTCACGAGCTATAATCTTCACCAAGCGCGTCAAACACCGCCAACATGCGCGAACGCTGCCACCAATACAACTATTTGGCACTCCCATACCATGGACTAACTCTGTTACCTACTTAGGCATCACGATGGACCAGGGCCTCACCTGGAAAGACCACGTAATTACCGTCCGCAAAAAATGCAACGCGCAGCTATGCAAACTATACCCTCTTATCAACTACAACAGTACCCTTCAGATTCGACTAGGCCTCACTCTCTACAAAACTCTATTCCGACCCATACTCACCTACGCGGCCCCCGTCTGGGGGTGTGCAGCTAAAAGCCACATCAATACGCTCCAATCTCTCCAGAACAAAATCCTCCGTATCATAGCCAGGGTGCCCAAACTTGCACCTTCCAAACTCCTACACCAAGAACTCAGGATGCACACCATTGAGCAATTCATCAAAAAACTAGCAGCCGACCTGTACACTAACTGCACCAAGAACACAAACCCCCTCATACAAACACTAGGCACCTATGAAACCACCATCAACAAACACAAACGACCACAAGCGCTATTTGACTGCAACCTGTCCGATGAAGTACCCATTGAAGATATTCTCGAACACTTAAACCGGCTTATACCTCCATAGCTATGTCACATTCACACACACTACAATACTCTTAAGTTGCAGGAGAACATACTGAACTGGAACTCCAAATCACCAATCTGCCCCTGCCAACGCGCCAACCCATCAAGGAACCGTCTATAGGCCGACCACCATCACAGGAACACTGCAGCAGCAGCTCGGCAACCAAAGGTAAAATCCCGCCACACCTTTCATTACGATAACCTGCATGATGTTAACACCCGCGCCATTCCATTTAATATTTAAGCCGTAGCTCTTAACGCATCCCTGTCACTCCCACCCTAACCTAACCCATACTAACCCCCGAGCGCCAGCCAGGGCTTGCCATGGCTGGCACCGGTAAACCCAACCAGGCACCCTTGCATGTCCTGCATGCTCGCATGAGTAGTTTAACTTACTAACCGGGGTGCTTCCGCGGAACCCGACCATGTTTAACTCACATCTTTCTCCACGCACTAGCACGTCACTACTAGCAAAGCACCCCCCCTAGTTGCAAGTTAGAACTAACAGCACGGGGAGACGATGTAGCCTCTGAGGATGATCGTCACCGGCGGCGGCGGGTGTGGGGCCACCCCTTCAGAATAAAAAATTAAAAAAAAAAAAAAAAGATCTCGTGTGTGATTCTCTGATTTTCTTACTTGCGTCAAGGGATGAAATTCACGCTACTTTGATGGCGGAGCGTGTGTAGAAACTGATAGGAATTTAGGAAAAATAGAGTTAGATTGGGAGGTAGAGCTTTGCAGATAAGTGGCAAGATTCTGTAAATTTTGTGAGATAGAAATCACGGCTAGTGGTCTCCCCCCAAAAAAAAACAACAGAGAGAAAAGTTTTAATAAACTAAAGTTAAAATGAACTTGAATTTTATTTCGTCTCCTGTTTCCACGCCCTGGAGAAGGTTAAGAGTAGGATACAATTGTGTTGTAGGATACAATTTCAGCTCCTCAACGCCAACCAGCACTCCAACGCCCACAGCTGGAAGGAAGTTGACGAGAAACAGAGAAGCCCGTCGCAGCAGCTGTGCGCGATCGTCACTTTGTGTTTTTCTGTTAGAGCGTTTCGAAATGTTCAAATCAATCGAACGACCTGCTGTGAAGTCACATCAGTGATTCGTATTTTGAATACGAGATATGTTACGCCAGCAAACATTCATTGCCAACTATGCGAGGTTTATGGAGAAAAAATCTGATGTGTTACACTCACATGACTTTCTCTACTCTTGTACAATCTAATTTTACAAACGCCTATTCTCCATATGCTTCATGTTAATCGAGATATCGAGATGTCAATCTTATTGGTAATTTTCTTGTAGATGCAAGGGGAATATGGTAGCTTTTAAGCGATAGTGAAATATTTTAACGCTGGTTGCCATGTGGCGCATTCCATTCTCTTTGCATGTCCAGAACATAAAAAAAATGAATAACGAATTTGAGCAAAGTATAAGTATTGGAAAATTTAAGGAAATAACAAGCAATATCTCGAAAACGGTTCACTCAACAAAAGAAATGTATATGACATAAGTTGTGTATTTTAACGCGATCTACATTTTTTGTGTAGTAAAATTTTGTCTATCTCTTATGGTTTACCAGTTATGCAAAAGTCGTTCACAATGAAGAATACTTTTGGAGACATTCCCAGAAAATTCGATATATACATTTCATTTCTCATGGCATTATCTTAAACATATGATATTTTCATCAAAATCGTTAGAGCCATTTTTGAGAAAATTAAAATTTTCAAAAAATTTTCCATGTAAAGGATAGTCAGGGGTGGGGGGATTTTCTTGAAAACCTTCGTGTCGCATCTCTGGAAGATACTGAACCTAAATACCAAGTTTGGTGTTTATCCGACTGTTCGTTTTTGAGTTATGCTGTTCACAGACACACAGACAGACACACACACACACACACACAGACATGTTTCCAAAAATGCTTTTTTTTAATTCAGGAGGTCTCAAAACATGTATTTCCGGCGAAATCTCGGTATCGAATTTTTGGGTGGAATGCAATACTTCCCCTACTTACTATACGTAGTAGAGAAAGTAAAAATGAGTGGCATTGCCCGGCCACACACAGCCAAACAAACTCAATATCTGATCGCATAATTTGGTTGGTAACAATTCGACCACCCTTCCTGCACTTCGTATTTGGCACCAAACGATTTTCAACTGTTTCTTCATCTAAAGAAATTCCTTGATGGATAACATTTCAACGACGATGATGTGAAACAAGTGCTGACTCGGTTCTCATCAGAGGCGGCATTATTCTTTGACGAAGACAACGGTTTCCCGTTACAAGTGCCTGAATAACGGTGGTGACTATGTGGAGAAATAGTGTAAGATGTAAGGTAATGAATAATAATAAAGTATTTGGAAAATAATGATATTTTTAAAGAAATTATTGGTACATTAAAAAGACGCCTCGTATATACATATTTAATATACGCATAGGGATAATCTGTAAAGCACTCTTTATTCGGAAGAAAGTTTGCATAACGGATACACCATACGAGATAGAAGAAAGCTGACTACACTAAAAGAAGTAGATCTCTTTAAAATACTCAATTTATTTTAAATAACTTTCTTGTGGTATCAGTCATTTGCAAGATATCCAACATTGTTATTATTATCATTATCATTATTATTATTATTATTATTATTATTTTGAATTTTTCAATAGTTTGTCACTGGCTGTCGCTATTAATTGTTTCTCGCGACATATGCAAAGAGTTTGGATTTCAAACATCTGACTATCGATTCGGTTTGCCCTTTTCTCTATAATGAAATCCGTAATAAAACTCTTTCTGCAGATATTTATCTGATTATTATGTTGTAAATAGGAAAAAAATCTATTGTATTGGATTCACATGAATTTCTCTATCGTTTATTAGTAGCTGTAAAAATTATTATTTCGAAAGTTTATTTTTCTGTGAACTTAATTTTAATAGAGTTATACTGTTCACAACCAGCCATCCGTCCCCCCCATGCACATGGACGCGTTCTTTTGGATTCAGGGGCCTCAAAATATGTATTTCTGGTGAAATCTGGTTATCGAATTTTTGAGTGAAATATAATTCTTCCTCTCCTACTAAGTATAGGATCCTTCAACAAGAATGTCCTATCTTTAACATGTGATAGCTGCCGTTGTTATTGAGTTACAGCAGTCATTTTTTTCATGTGGTTACAGTTATTGACAAACAGCCATGTAACGTTACAGCATTCAGCAACGCGTAGAAATTGTGAAAATTTATTATCAAAATGGATCATCTGTTCGCAAAACCTTCCGTGTATTGCATGAAGTTTACGGTGTGCATAATCGTCCCTACGAGAGAACGATTCGGCGTTTGATCGATAAATTTGAAAGAAGTGGTTCTGTCAGCGATCAAATAACGCCTTACGTAATCGCCTTAAGCGCTCCAACGAAAAGATAGGCGTCGTTCGTGAGAGTGTAGGCGAGAGCGGAAACAAATCAATTGTTCGTCGAGCGCAAGAATTGGGGCTTTCGCCGACCACAACTTGGCGAATTCTGCATCTTACAAAATAGTGTTAACTCAAGAACTAAAGCGCAACGACCATAGGTTGCGCCGTGTATTCGCTGACTGGGCTAGGGAGCAATTGGAAGCTGACCCGGATTTTTGTCGAAAAATTATCTTCAGCGACGAAGCCCACTTTTGGATGGATGGTTGTGTTACCAAACAAAATTGCCGCTATTGGAGCAATCACAATCCAATGCAGATTCAAGAACGACCACTTCATCCCCTAAAGGTTACTGTGTGGTGTGGATTTTGGTATGGTGGAATCATTGGTCCATATTTTTTCCAAGATGAAGATGGAGAAGCTCTAACTGTCAACGGAGAAAGATACTCGGCTCATATAAGGGACTATTTTAGGCCTCAATTGGATGGTATGGATCTCAGAAATATCTGGTTCCTGCAAGATGGTGCCACATGTCATTCTGCTCTCGAAACAATCTATCTTTTGAAGGAGAAATTCAGAGGTTGTATCATTTCCCGGGGTGGTGATGCTAACTGGCCCCCGAGAGCATGTGATTTAACGCCGTTGGATTACTTCTTGTGGGGTTATGTTAAATCTCGATGTTGTCAACAAGCCAGAAACAGTAAATGATATTATGAATAACATTATGCGTGTTATTCGTGAAGTTGGACCTAATTTACGGAATCTAGCGGATTTGCCTGCGATCGGTTGACAATTCCTTATGCGCCTTCGCGCTATCGACAAAAGGGCTGTTTTGGTTAACCAAGAATTTTACTATAAAATAAAGGGTTTTCTTTTTATGGACGCTCTTTAACTACTATGGTTGTTATTGTCCAATTATATATTGGGCGTGAAAGGCCGGAAATTTTGTTCAGAGCCCTCTAATCAGGCTTGAGGTTCTTTTACGTGCTGTACCTCTACTACACGGGATCACCGGCTTGGCTTGGCTTGGCTTCCCTTCCCTTCCGAAGGAAACAATGCTGAGGATTTTTACGACCGGAAAAACTCCGTCACCCCGCACCGGGTTTGAACATGTGCCTCGGAACTAGAGGCTAGTATGGTCCCTCTAGTCCACGAGGACTACAAATGCGTGGGTGGGTGCTTTGATCACAGGCTCTGGAAATGTCAACATCTACTACTAAACACAATTCTAAGGTAAGCTTACTAATTATTTTACGCTTTTAACGGTGTCATAGACGCAATAGGTTTACCAATAATTAAATAGTATACAGGCTGAACCAGAATTCCACCGATAAACTTTCGGTGGTTGTTCGGGGATATCTGCTGCGTATTTTGGTATAAGGGGCCCATAGTCTTCGGCGGCTCATTACAGAGTAATAATGTAATTATGATTTATTCAGTTTGTTACTCCAATTACCCTTGTTTCTGTGAAAATACCTTCACAAAAGTGAAGAAGCCGGTATAATGTGCAGTACAAAACGTATAACCTACACACAGAGTAATGCAATACCCCGCAAACGAAACACGTACAACTTTATCACAGTGTGTTCCATCTGATTTATCAGTGTACAGTACAGTATGTAACAAATGCAGAACTGTTCCCAAGCATCGTTCAAAATGTCGACCACCATGCTCACGGCAGAGTGTACAGCGACGCACCGTCGACTGTCTTACACACTCAAGCATTCCAGATGTTTGGCGTACTACTTCCGCGGCTGTGATAATCCTAGCAACCAGGTAGTATGACCAAGTCTCGCAAACTAGGCTCTTCACATACCCCCAGAAGAAGTCCATTGGCGTCATGTCTGGTGACCGAGCTGGCCATGGAACAGAACCAAACGTCGTCCAAACTGTACACCGCTTTGGAGCTTTACATCGAGTGCAAAGTGCGCCGGCGCCTCATGTTGAAACCACACAAGCTGACGAATTTTCAGCGGTATATCTTCTAGGAACAGTGGAAGGATATGTTGAAGGAAAGTTATGTACAAAACTCCATTCAGTGTATCAGGAAGTACGTAAGGTTAAATCACAAAATCTTTGACAATACCAGCCCATACATTCACAGCAAACTGCTGTTGATAAATTCGACATACCAGTGCATTGGATTTTCGTAATCCGATACATGGCTATTCCTATTGTTCAACATTCCCTCTCTTTTAAACTTTGCCTCTTCTGTAAATAACACCAAAACAGGAAAATTGTGATTTTTTGGACATTGTTGTAGCAACCAATTTGCAAACCCCATTCAAAACGGAAAGTCCGCTGGCTGCAATGACTACACCTTCTATGGATAATACGGGTGCAATTGTTGTTCATGCACGACTCTCAGAACAGTGATTGACTTGTGTTCAGAGCTTGTGCAACGCGCCGACTACTAGCAGCAGGATTATCACCAATCGCGTGTAACACATTCTCTTCCAGATCGGGTGTTCTGGCATACCTCGCACGGGCAATATATTCCATTCTAGCACGTAAGGATCCAGTTTCTCGTAGGCGCCTATGTACAGATGCAAAAGCACTGTGACGCGGTTGCCTTCGGTGCGGGAACAGCTCAGCATAGCGTCGTTGTGCCGCTCTTCCATTGCATTCAGTGAACCCATACACGAGGTACATATCGGCGAACTCTCATCAGTAAACCTATTCATACTGCTTTTTATTACTGCTAACGCACAACTAACACTGCCGAAAAACAAAATCCTAGACAGAATCGACCAGTACCGAATGTAAACTTGAGGGCGAGTTAAATAGGGCATTACTGTTGCCAACGCAGGTACCGTGAGCGAATGTGTGTACAAACGAGATATACAGCGCAAACCGTCGATATTTGCACTGTTGTGCAGTATTTTCAGTGCAATGCAATACATAGCTAATTGGGGGAAAGAAATAATGAAATTGGGGAAAGTAAATGCAATTACTCTGTAACGAACAGCTCGAAACCCTGGGTACCTTATCCCAAAATACTCAGAAGGTATCGCTGAACAACCCCTGAAAAGTTTGTCGGTGGAGTTCTGGTTCACTCTGTATACGTGGTAATAGTAGTAGAACTACTATCTGTGGTGTATAGGTGAAGGAAGTGTGTATTTGTAGAAAGAGAAGGGAGCGACAATGGCATGTAAAAGCATTCTCAATAAGTATTATAACATGCTAGAATCTACATTGATACACTAACATTCTAAGCCCGTAAAATTAAAGTTTACATACATGGAAAGCAGAACCGTATTTAGAGTTTTAGGTTTCAACTCCCCCCCCTCCCATAAATTACTGACAGTTTTCTTTATTTATTTACTCATTGGTTTGATATTTAATGTGCTGGACACTATTCAATCCACAACACTAAGGATTGCCCTAGGAGCTTTCCCATCCAGTCCAGTACAGAGCTTACAAATTGAAAAAAACGAACCACCTCTTGGAATTAGGAAGAAAGCGACGAGTCTCGCATACGCTACAAAAGCCACCACAAGAGTTGATTCCATAGTCTACCCTACTATCTTTCCCAAAACCCAGAATAATCCGCCAAGAATAAATAAGTTACTATCTCTATCACTTAGAATTCTGGATGCTTAGAAGAGTACAATCAGACCCTTCCTCTGATTCTATGCTCCAATTCTGGTTCTCCACCCTGGAAGCTCCAAGTCCCCACCATGGATCTCTCTCTAGCTATTTCCACAAACCTGACACGGAAGGTTCCCTATACTGCCGCATGTTCACAGAAATCTGCAGTGCACATCAGGACTTCAAGTGCATCTACACGGATGGCTCCAAATGCGAAGAATACAGGCTACCATCTTCTCTTGCGAACTCTTCGCGATTAAGTTCGCTCCACCACGGCTATACAATAGTCTCCGATTCTACGAGGCACTGTTAGCTCTTCAACAACCATCACCTGACAATATGCTAGTCTACGAAATCAGGATCCTATACCATTTCTATGGGAATTCAGTTTATTCTAATTTGGGTTCCTTCTCACACCGGAATACCAGGAAACAAATAAACTGGCACAGCCGCTAAAGAAGCTACAAGACAACCATTCAGTTTATGGAATCTTGAGACTGTATATAATGATTTACTTATCCACACCAAACGAAGCATACTCTGCCAATGGTGAAAACACTGGAGTGACACATCAACCAGCAAGCTACATGATATTTCCCCAACTCCATGCATCAGCCACCCAATAAAGCATCTTCCCAGAAGAGACCATTGTTAATATTCACACGCCTAAGAATTGGACATGCCGTCTTTAGGCATAGCCACCAACTAGCTAAGGAACCTTCCCCTTTTATGCAGTCATTGTCTTACTATACAACAATCGAATATCTGGTTACAACCTGCCCATTCTACAATGAAGAGAGATGACACTACAGAGTTCCGGACTGCATCCACACAGCTTTAGGAAACCTATCCAATATCAGGAAAATCATTCCTCATATGAATCTCACAAATCTGTACACAAAGGTTTGGTACTGCTAACACAATGTAACTCTTCCCTTCCACGTAACAATATCTTTCTGTAATACTAGTAATATGTTTATTGTTAATTTTGTATGGTCGCGATGGAACTAAGTTGTTCAAGCGACCGTAAATAATACTTTTAAAAAATCTGATGTGTTGCACTCACATGACTTTCTCTACTCTTGTACAAACCATTTTTACAAACACTTATTATCCATCTAATTCATGTTAATCCAGATACTGAAATGTTAATCTTATTGCTAATTTTCTTGTAGGTGCAAGGGGAATATGGTAGGCTTTAAGCGATAGTCAAATATTTTAAGAGCTGGTTGCTATGTGGAGCATTTCATTCTCTTTGCATGTCCAGGACATAAAAAACGAATAACGAATTCCCATTTGAAAAAAAGTATATGTATTGGAAAATTCAAACAAATAACAAGGAATATCTCAGACATGGTTTACTCGACCAAAAAAAAATGTAACATAAATTGTATGTTTTATTGAGATCTACATTTTCTGTATAGAAAAATTTTGTCTATCTATTACGGTTTACCAGTTATGCAAAAGCCATTCAGAAAGAAGAGAACATTTGGGGACATTCCCAGAAAATTCAAGATATACATTTTATTTCCATAAAAATGTCTTAAATATATGATATTTTAATCAAAGCCGTTAGAGCCATTTTTGACAAGACAAAAATTTTCGAAAAATGTTCCATGTTAAGGAAGTGTCTGGGTTGGGGGGAACTTCTTGAAAATTTTGTCACATCTTTGAAAGATACTGAACCTAAATATCAAGTTTGGTATTTATCCGATTTTTGAGTTGTGCTGTTCACAGACACACACATGGACCTTTTACTAAAATGCTTTTTTTTTATTCAGGGGCCTCAGAACATGTATTTCCGGTGAAATTTCAATATGGAATTTTTGGGTGGAGTGCAATACTTCCCTCACTTACTATACGTAGTAGAGAAACTAAAAAGACAAATATTGAATTTTTAACTATTCACCCTACAAAAGTTAGTTGCAGAAAGCGAGTTTTGCTACAGTCGGTTTCGTGACAGAAAACAAGTTTTGGAATAATGGAGGAAATATGGATGCTTCTAGCCATGGAATTAATTGGATTTTGAAATAACTGTTTTCTGAATAAGAAAAATATTCAAATACTTCAAATACCTCATGCTGTAAGAAACTCCTTTTGATTTTTTTTTAATATTTTTCTTTTGACAGTTTTAAAAACAATAGTGGGTTGTTTAAAGCTAAAAAAGGTACTGAATAAATAAGTTTTTCCTACTTCCAATAATAAAATGTAATGTACAGCGAAAAATGTAACAATGTGCAATTAACATAAAAAGTACGCCCTATTCATTTGACTTTCGAGAAATAAGGTCATTAGTCTTTCGAGAAGCAAGCAAACTCTGGATCATAGCATATCCAGGATAGGTGATCAGCCCAATGCCTTGGGTCAGTAGCCTGTCGAGGAGCAATCAAACTCTGGATCATAGCGCATCCAGGATGGGTGATCAGTCCAATGTCTTGGGTCATTAGTCTGTTGAGGAGCAATCAAACTCTGGATCATAGCGCATCCAGGATGGGTGATCAGTCCAATGTCTTGGGTCATTAGTCTGTCGAGGAGCAAGCAAACTCTGGATCATAGCATATCGAGGATGGGTGATCAGTCCAATGTCTTGTGTCAGTAGCCTGTCGAGGAGCAATCAAACTCTGGATCATAGCATATCCAGGATGGATGATCAGCCCAATGTCTTGTGTCAGTAGCCTATCGAGGAACAATCAAACTCTGGATCATAGCATATCCAGGATGGGTGATCAGCCCAATGTCTTGGGTCATTAGTCTGTCGACCAGCAAGCAAACTCTGGATCATAGCATATCCGGGATGGGTAATCAACTCAATGCGTGGTATGGCCGTGAAGAAGAAGGAAATGAAACGTAGTGACGAAAGGAATTATAGGGAAATTCGTCAATCAAATTATCCAACTCAGCATTGGCTTAGCGACCGAGGAAAAGCCTTCGGTCAGATTCGTCAGCACTAGGGACAGGCTATTCTTACGAAAGCTTATTCTTTAATCGGTTTTGTGTTAATCGCAATTAACGTTTTCAGAAAAAGTTTGATTTTCACATTCCATTGTGGGTACAAACGGGATAGAGGAGCGGAATCGGTAGTCAGATGATTTAACGCTAGTCGGTTCCTATGCGCTGGCTTTAAAATCCCATACACAGGAGCGGGTTTTGTTGGTGAAAAATTTTCACGTAATTCGCGTTTAGATTTTAGTATTTTTTTGTTAATAATACGAGCGAAATTTCGCAATAATTTGGCGAAAAAAACTAAAAAACCAAAATACACGTGTGATTCGTATAATAATCGACTTCGAAATTAATTTGGTCAAAAAAGGTGAACTTAACTCACACAAAAGAAAATTATTGCATTATCCGTAACCTTTAATTATTAATACCACCAGTAGTTTATGAGAGATTTAAAGAGATGCTAGTTGTTTTGAAACTATATTAACGTTTTGTAAGAAATATTAACAAATATTATTTAGCCCAACTGTTTGTTCCACGACACCAGCTTGCAACATACAGCAAGCTACAATGCTTTCAGACCATTGAAGATCTCAGCGGTAACTACTAAGCTACGGTGCAAAAATTTGATGTGATACATTCATATGACTTTCTCTACCTTCTAATGTTTATTAGTGGGTATACAAATTATTATTATACAAGCTTATTTTTTTTTGTTTACTATATTCTAATCCAAATAAACCTATGCAGGAATAGCTAGCTACATTACACATTTCACTATAGATGCAAAGGCAACAGAGATGGTCAAATGTTTAAGAACGACGCTATATGTTGGCCTTAAAATTCCACAGTCGTCCTCCGTGGACTAGTGGTACCGTGCTAGCCTCTAGTTCCCAAGGTCGCGGGTTCAAACCCGGCGGAGGGCGATGGATTTTTTCGGGCGTAAAAATCGTTAGCACGGCTTCCTTCGGAAGGAAAGTAAAGCCGGTGGTCCCGTGTCGTAGATTTACGGCACGTAAAAGAACCTCAAGCCTGATAAAGAGGCCTCTGAGCAAAATTACAGGTGTTTCACGCCCAATATAGAATGGGACGCTAAGAACCATAGTAGTTAAAGAGCGTCCATAAATAAAACTCATTTTTTTTTTCTTAAAATTCCATGTTGTTTCCATGACATCGCGAGAAACAACCGAAAGTTGAAAGGACTAAGAGAATGACCAAGAAATGAACAATTCGAACCTTTAATATCTCAGAAACGGCTTATACCACAAAAAACTTATGTTGAAAAAATATATCTACATTTTTAGGTAGTAAGTTTTTGCCTGTCGCTTAACGTTTACCAGTTACACAAGATTATAACAATTTATTCCAAATGAAGTGGACTTCGTAGACTATTCCCGGAAAATTCAAGATATATTTTTTATTTGTCATGTAAATGTATTTAATACATGCCATTTTAATCAAAATCGTTAGAGCCATTGTTTAGAATATCGAAATTTTCGAAAAATCTTGCAAGTAAAGGGAAGTCTGGGGTGGTGGATTTTCTTGAAAATCTTCTAGTCGCATCCTTGGAAGATAATGAACTTGAGTACCATGATTGGGGTTGATTCGACTTTCTGAGTTATGCTGTTCACAGACACGCACACGGACCTTTTTCTATAAATGTTTTTTTTTTTAAATTCAGGATGCCTCGAAACATATTTCCGTTGAAATCTCGATATCAATTTTTTTGGGTAGAATACAATACTTCCCCTACTTACTATTAGTAGAGAAAGTAAAAAGTATCTGTATCTGTCCCATTTTATGGTAGTCATGAGGCTTGAAAAGATATCTCAAAAAACCTATGAAACTGGTTACTTTCAGCTTTAAATGTCAACAGAGCAAGCAGCACATCAGTTGCATTATCATCCTGATACAAACTTCGGACATAGTTGCAAAATTCAAAATGATTTTCACTCTAAAATTCAGGTAGTTGCTTAAACATAATCTTGGCCAAATCGAGATTGATATCAGATTTTGCAACTAATTTTGATACCTCATAACGGAAATCGCGTGCTTTGATTACCTTTATATCAACATGCAGGTTTAATTAACTTTCAAAATATGTCAGTTTTCATGTTTATCGCACAAAGTGTCTTTCGCGAGAAAACGAGAATTATTGAAAATTGGATAAAAAAAAATACACGTTTAAATCGTCTATATTTATTGTGAAACATAGACGTACTTCTAGTCGAAGATGTGAACGATTTTTCGCGTTTATCGTTAATAACAAAATTAACCGACCGTGCCATACTACATGACATTGCGAGAAACAACTGAAGAGCGACAGCACTTCAAGAAAATTCAAACTAATAATAACGGATATCTAGGAAATGGCTCATACCACAGAAAAACCTTTTTGAAATAATTTTTTAAGGAGGTTTACATTTTTCGTGCAGTACTTTTTTTTCTATTTCTTATGGTGTACCTATTGTACAAAATTATATAAGATTCTTTCCGATTGAAGAGGACTTCACAGTCTATTCCCAGAAAATCCAGCATACCATTTGTTATGCATATATTTAAAACGTATGCTATTTTGATAAAAAAAAAGTTAAGTCATTTTTAAGGAAATAAAAAATATCGAAAATGTTCTCCATGTAACGCGTAGTTTGGTGGTATTTATAGCATTTTTTGTTTTTGAGTTATGCTGTTCACGAAAAAATAAACACACACATATGCACACACATTGACCATTTTCTAAAAAATGGTTTTTTTTGTGTGTTTTGTTTAGGAGCCCTCAAGAGATGTCAAAAGTTTTCGGACACCCAGTGAAAATAGTGCAATTCAGCGTTTAGCTTGAATTGTTATTTATTCCGCATAAGTATAAGGAACTCAAAATCACTGTTTAGAATGCAATGCTAGTTTTAAAATATGTACTGAAATTTTCCTTTAAATCTCTGTCATGTCATATGAAGACACACAGGAGGTAGTCTATATATATGGTAGTATGTATAAGGAGGTAGTAAAAATGGAGGGCATAAATTCAGGTATGCATTCCCCATATGTTGAAGCAGTATTTTTAACACTTAAATGCTATCAGTCTAATTATATAATATAAAATATAATAACAGCCCGCCTTAAAGCAATAGGTATAATATAAAATATAAAAAGTGTATGTAACAATCGTTGTATTATGTTTATATTATGTATATGTATAATAATGTTATGTGAATGTATTACGTAATTTAACAATGTAGGAGCTGTGAGAATAGAAGCCGAAAGTTGCTAAGGATCAGGTAACAATGAGGTAAGCTAGAGACGACAATAGATTAGAAAGTTCATAATGCTATTAGTCATTCTTGGAACAATAATGTAATATACAAAACAGTTAATAAATAGCCAATCAACAACTATAAAAGTCTAAAAGTTAAATAAAAGTATTCTATTGGAGTAGGATTAGCCAATCAGAAATTGAAATAGAGTAAAATGTGCAAATTCAAGCGGCAGACACAAGATAGCGTTCCCAACCAGATGCTAGAAGGCAGCGTTCCCGAGCATCTCGATACGTATTCAGTGTGAGACATAAAAAAATTCATTACGGCGTGAATAGTATAAAGTTTACGTTTTAAATAGTACAAGTAACAATAATCTAACAGCTCTACAGTAAGATACATCAGTGAAGTGTTATTTAATCGTGTGAAAGATTAATAAAACGAAGTTAAATACCATTATAATTTCTGTAAACCTTCATTCTTTAGCCGTACTACCCCTGCTAAGAGATTACTACTGACGCAGCAAAGGCATACATATATAATATTTAAATAAACTTTAAAATACAAAGTTAATTTTTTAAACGTGGGGGCGAGGGCCACCGGAAAGGTGAACGTGGGGCGAAGACCACCGGAAAAGTATACGTGGGGGCGAAGGCCACCGCAAACGTTGTACCATACGTGGGACTGTTAACTACCTCAAGTTTGGCGCCCAAAGCGTGGTGCTAATAACGTAAAGATATACTATCTCAATGTAGACAATAGCAAATGTCCGTTACAACATATGTCCGGAAATACTTCCGTTTCTGAGTTATTGCCTTCAAAACAGTGATAATCATCGGAACGTTTTCTTTCCGCAGATAGTTGCCACAACAGAAGATATTAACAGGACACTCTTACAGTTCATTCCGAGGCGAAGGGTACGTTAGTCTGTGTTTGGCGTTCGACTGAGCGACACGTACTTAAATCAGGAGCTGGCAGAAATGCACTTAATGACTGTAAGGTGGACTGCAATACTCCGCTGGCTCGTCGATCATACCAAGAGAGGTACCCACGGAGGATATCCAGATCGGAAGACATTTGAACGTCTCCATCGCCGTCTTTGCGCTCAGGGAAGTCTGCCTCTCTTGATTTGGGGAGAGGACTACCAAGATCTACAACTCCAGATGTAGAGAAGGTGATTCTGTGCACACGACGCTTTCTATCAGTATACGGGAGTTAGCGTTGCAAGTGAATGTTCCTCATACACTATGTGATCAAAAGTATCCGGACATCCCCACAAACATACGTTTTTCATCTTAGGTGCATTGTGATGCAACTTACTGCCTGGTACTCATTATCCGCGACCTCAGTAGTCATTAGACATCGTGAAACAGCAGAATGGGACGCTCCGTGGAACTCACGGACTTCGAACGTGGTTAAGTGATTGGGCGTCACTTATGTCAGCAGTCTGTACGCGAAATTTCCACACTCCTAAACATCCCTAGGTCCACTGTTTCTGATGTGATAGTGAAGTGGAAACGTGAAGGGACATGTACAGCACAAAAGCGTGCAGGCCGACCTCGTCTGTTGACTGACAGAGACCGCCGACATTTGAAGATGGTCGTAAAGAGTAATAAGCAGACATCTATCCAGACCATCACACAGGAATTCCAAACTGCATCAGGATCCACTCCAAGTACTATGGCAGGCGTGAGGTGAGAAACCTTGGATTCCATGGTCAAACCGGTGCTCATAAGCCACACATCACGCAGAAAAATGCCAAACGACGCCTCGCTTGGTGTAAAGAGCGTCAACATTACACGATTGAATAGTGGCAAAACGTTGTGTGGAGTGACGAATCACGGTACACAATGTGACGATCCAATGGCAGGGTGTGGGTATGGCGAATGCCCGGTGAACGTCATCTGCCAGCGTGTGTAGTGCCAACAGTGAAATTAGGAGGTGGTGGTGTTATGGTGTGGTCGTGTTTTTCCTGGAGGGGGCTTGCATCCGTTGTTCTTTTGCGTGGCACGATCACAGCGCAGACCTACATTGATATTTTAAGCACCTTCTTGCTTCCCATTGCTGAAGAGCAATTCGAGGATGGCAATTGCATCTTTCAACACGATCGAGCACCTGTTCATACTGCACGGGCTGTGGCGGAGTGATTACACGACAATAACTGGCCTGCACAGAGTCTTGACTTGAATCCTATAGAACATCTTTGGGATGTTTTGGAACGCCCACTTCGTGCCCACTCGATACCTCTCCTCAGTTCCGCACTCCGTGAAGAATAGGCTGCCATTCCCCAAGAAACCTTCCAGCACCTGATTGAAAGCATGCCTGCGAGAGTGAACGCTGTCGTCAAGGCTAAGGGTGGACCAACACCATATTGACTTCCAGCATTACTGATGGAGGGCGCCACGAACTTGTATGTCATTTTCAGACAGGTGTCCGGATACTTTTCATCACCTACTGTACATCTGTCTTGAGACTGTTGCGTGAGCAACCGTTGTATCCTTGTGATTTGTAACGTGTGCAAGCCTTTACACCAGCAGATTACCCTGCTCGATCGATGTTTCGCCAGTGGTTCATGCAGCAGTACGCTACAAATTCGAACTTCCCTGCCTTAGTATTATTTACATATGAAGCACAGTTCACACGAGATGGCATTACAAATCAGCATGTAGGGGTATATGAAAATCCACATGTAATTGTTTCATCTCATCACCAAATGCGGTTCACTCCCAGTATGTGGGCTGGTATCATTGGTGATTGGTTACTTGGACCCCATGTACTTGTAAACAAACTTGCGGGTCAGGCGTACTCAAGCTTTCTGGAAAAAAGCATATTTCATGCGTATGAAGATACTCCACTGAGCATTCGTCAACAAGCTCGCTTCTGGCGCTCCTGCACACTTCAGTTGCTGGTACTCGGATCGAAGGTTTCCTGATCGATGGATAGGAAAAGGTGGCCCAATGGCTTGGCCACCATGCTCACCCGATTAGAGCCCTGTCGATTTCTAATCGTGGGGACTTTTAAAAGCGTTGTTGCATTCGTCTCCGGTGCCTGTGTTGGAATCCCTTCAGAATCGAATTGTGGCAGTTGTGAGGAAATACGTAATACTCCTGGAATTCGGGGTCGTGTTCGCACGGCCATGAGACGTCGATGTGAGGTCTTTATTCAAGCAGGAGGTGTACAATTGAACATCTTCTGTAAAGAAAACTACTTGCGGTAAGAAATGCGTTCGGCGAATATCACTGTTTTGAAAGGCATAACTAAGAAACGGAGCATTTCCGTATAGATGTTGCAATACCTGAAATTATCGTCTCTATTTTTTAAATACCCAGTATATGGGCAGCAAGATCAGTCCGTGAGAGTCGTCAGTTATAATCAATTTAAAAACCCTTTGCTACTTTCAGAGAGAAACAAACATCTATGTTAGCATATAATAATTATAAATTTTGATTTGAGAAAATCAGATGCTAAAGTTACAGAAAAAAAACTGAACGCGTAACTCTGTCATTAGGTGTTAAAATTACAGAAAAAATACAACGAAATAGCGGCAGCACATTTAAAAAATTACAAAGTATCAAAAAATTCAAACAAATAATGTTTATCCCGGAAATGGCTCATGTCAGAAAGAAAGGCGTAACTTGGTCATTTATTACTTAGAATAAATAAACCGTTGAAACGAAAATGAAAATGAAATGAAAGTAATCATTATTATCACGTTAAGCTTTAATGAGACAATAAGGCAGGTTATTTTGCTTCTTTATGTTTATTGTCCTATTAGTTTACTCTGTGTTGCACTTAGTATACTTAGTGTCCGGAAACTTTTGGCCGGCAGTATATTTCCGAGAAATTTCCAAATCAATGTTTGGGTGGAATACAATATATTCCCTACTTACTATTAAGAGTGTACTAGAAAAAGTCAAAGTATATGATACTGTTGTATAAGAGGCCAAACTTCATTTCTTAGTTAACCCACTGTGGCGAAAAATTTTAAAATAAAACAATACCGAGCGGGATGGCTTAACCGGTAATGTCTGTGGTCCACATTCGTGAGATCCTGGATTCAAACCGTGGTTTCCCTCAGTCGCCAAGGTAAATACCGGATTAGGTATTTAATACTATGACCAAAGCTCTAGCTTAACTCTAAAATGATAGTAAATCAAGAAAAATAGATTGTAAGAGAATGCTCTGCCATCTATCCATAGATAAAAATGAAAACAGATAGACTGGACTAAAGTTCTCTATATACAAAGTACAGCAACTGATTTATCTTGCGAATGCCGCCAACTGATTGGCGGAGAGCTAATCACGTGGCATCCGCGCGCCACCTTGGACTGGTTGCCTCAATACAAACATAAGTAAACAGCTGTGTTTATAATCGAAAATGCCAGATTGCCAAAATTAGCAGAAATCACTGGACTCCTGGAAAGGAAATAAGTTACTCATTCCGTATTTATTTAACATTAATTTAATACGGATTTTACGAGTGATTAAATCTTTATATTACGCACTTTCAAGCGTTTTGTGCTTCCGGAATGGAACATTTCAAGTTTCTGTGTATTATAAACAGCAATCTACTTATAAACTATTGTTTCTTTGTCTGTTGAGGCATTATTTTTAACACTTAAATGATTTCAGTCTAGTTATATAATATAAAATATAATAACAGCCCGCCTTAAAGCAATATGTGTAAAATATATAAAATGTATGTAACAGTCATTGTATTATGTTTATATTATTGTGTACATGTATAATATTATGTGAATGTATTACGTAATTTAATAATGTAGGAGCTGTGAGAATAGAGGCCGAAAGTTGCTAACAATGAGGTAACCTTGAGGCAATAATGAATTAGAAAGTTTAATAATGCTACTAGTAATTCTTGGAAACAATAATGTAATATTTAAATAAGTTTATAAATAGGCAATCAACGAGTAGAAAAGCTTAAAGTTGAATAAAGTATTCTATTGGAGTAAAATTAGCCAATCAGAGACTTGAAATAGAGAAATTTACAAATTTAAGCGGTAAACGCCAATCGCTAGAAGGCAACGTACCTGAGCAGTTCATTCGCTCGATACGTATTCAGTGTGAGACATAAAATTCATTACGGCGAGAATATTATAAAATTTACCTGTTAAAAAGTGCAAGTAATAAATAATCTCACAGTTCTCTATATAAGTGAAGTGTTATTTAATCGTGTGAAGGATTAATAAAAGGAGTGAAGTAAAAATTATAATTTGTGTAAGCCTTCATTCTTTAGCCGCATCATCCCCTGCTTAGAAATACATGGTTCTACACATTAATACTGACGCAGCCGAGGCAAACATAAATATATATATATATAAAATATTTAAAGAAACATAAAAATAGAAAGTTGATTCCTAAACGTTGGGACGAAGGCCACCGGAAACTTTGTATCGTACGTAGGGTGAACACTCCAAGAAACTATCTCAAGTTTTTGGCTCCCCAACAGTTGAACTACAACAACTCCTATTTCAAATTGACTTTCCATACGTGAAGCTACAACCTTCTCACTGTTTATTTTTTACTAATTCTAACACCCACCTTTCTGACTTCTATCAGTTTTGTTCAAGTGTTTTACTGAAAATGCAACAGTTTTATAGTTTGTTTGTTTCATAATTATTGGTATAAGCAATGGTAGTACGGGCTTCTTTATACAGTTTAACAGTGACTATGTTCACATTTCACTGCAGTCATGACTTGAAAAGTATGAACGCATGACCTTTCTTATATATGGTACTAAATTTACATTTTCTACTCTACTTATCAAATGCTTTTTTATATTTATAGCCAAAAAGTTATTTTATAATTAGTATCAATTTTCTGAACTGTGCTCAATAAGCACAATTTGTAAAAATCTATCCAAGCATGTAATATTGCAATATTAGGCTCAAAAATATTTATTTATTTATATGTTATATATTCCAAAGGTAAAAGGCCAGCGATATGGGCGGGGTATGATGATGATGCGGTGGAGCTTAAGGGCGCTCAACTACATCGGTTATTAGCGCCCTTACAATGTATGAAATATAAAATTGAAAAGTCAAAATACTAAAAAACCACACACAAACCCGCTTGGTCAAAAATACTAAAAAACACAACAGCCCAAAGTCTAAAATCTACACACTAAAATCATGGTCACTAAAAGAATAAAACGTGTCAAGAACTGTAGAATGCAAGGTAGATGAGCCCTTATGTCCTTCGGGGAGAAGGGCCCCATTAAAGCTAACAATATAAAATCAAACAGCTAAAAGGCGTTCAGCGCATCAAATGCGACGGCTAAAACCAATGTCAGTGATAAAACATAAAAGACATTCTACAGCATGCGCGTTGTCTGCCAAAACGTTGGCTAGGCTAACAGGCAGACCAACACGAACGCGCAGTGGAGCTAAAACTTGACACTCGGTTAAAATGTGACGCACCGTTAATGGCATACCACACAGAGGTGGGGGATCACCAATAAGCAGGTATCTATGACTAAAAAGGCAATGTCCGATTCGTAGACGAGCTAAAATCACCTCTTCCCGACGATAAGAACGAGAAGAGGTGCACCAGATTAACGGGAGAGATTTAACCTCCCGCAATTTGTTCCCCCGGAGGGCCGTCCACTCATCGCGCCAGAGCGAGAGGATGTGGTGACGTAACAAAACACTAAAATCAGACGAGGGAACAACGGTGGTAAAAAATCTGGAGGATAAAATCGCCGATTTAACAGCGGTGTCGGCAGACTCGTTCCCTGAGATGCCCACATGACCTGGAATCCACACGAAGGACACGCTGATGCCAGAAGCACCAAGCGAGTGGAGCAGGTCATGAATGCGCTCTACAAGGGGGTGGTAAGTGTATAGCGCGTTAATACTCTGAAGGGCACTCAGAGAGTCCGAACAAACAACACAACGCCGTAAGACGTGCCGCTGAATGTATAAAACACATTGATAGATACTAAAAAGTTCGGCGGTATAAATCGAACATTGCCCGGGTAAACGAAAAGTAAAACTAGTCTTAGACCCATCAGTATAAATAAAATGACAGTCTCCGAATGTTGCCTGTAGTTCTAAAAATGCAGATCTAAGGACTGAAGCAGGGGTCTCATTCTTCGGCATCAACGTTAACCCAAGGTGACAGTGGGTCTCAGCGCGCGACCAAGGAGGAAAACGCGTTTCACCCCGAGGAAGGGCCGGCGCTGGCGTAACGTCTAAATACCGAAGGAGCCGTCGAAATCGAACCCCTGGAGCGAGCAATGCAGAGGAGCTAATCAAATAGTGGCGATCAAGCGACTCCTCGAAAAATAACTCGAAAGATGGGTGGTCAGGCAAGCTTGAGAGTCCACAAGCATAGCTGCACAAAAGCATCTCACGCCGGAAGGACAGCGGAGGCTCTGCAGCTTCTGCGTACAGACTGGGTACAGGGCTAGTTGGAAAGGCCCCTGTAGCGACTCTTATGCCACGATGGTGAATGGCGTTCAGATGGACGTCAGATGGACGTGCCGACGAATAAACAATACACCCGTAATCAAGCTTGGATCGGACCAAAGAGCGATAAAGGCGGAGAAGGACGGTCCGATCAGCTCCCCAGGATGTGCCACTTAAAACACGTAAAATATTAAGAGAACGGTCACACTATGCTTTTAAAAAGGAAACGTGAGAACTCCAGCTCAGCTTCCGGTCAAAGACCAACCCTAAAAATTTCACCTCGTCTGCAAATGGAAGGACCTCCGACCCAAGATGGAGAGAGGGCGGAGGGAAAGCCTTCCGGCGCCAGAAGTTGATGCAGACGGATTTCTCGGCGGAGAAATTAAAGCCGTTAGCGTTACTCCAGGCGTAGAGACGGTCGATACAGCTCTGGAGACGGCGTTCGAGTAGACAGGTCCACCGTGAACTGCAAAAAATGGCAAAATCGTCAACGAAAAGGGACGATGAAATGCCAGGTGGAATACAATCAACAAGGATTTGATAGCAATTGCAAAATGTGACACTAAGTACAGAGCCCTGCGGTACTCCGTTCTCTTGAATAAAACGAATAGATAAAACCGAGCCCACACGTACACGAAAGACGCGGTCCGTCATAAACTCCCGAAGAAATATGGGAAGACGACCGCGGATATTCCATGCGTGAAGTGTACGTAAAATGCCGCCCCTCCAACAAGTGTCATAAGCTTTCTCCAGGTCAAAAAACACAGCCACGGTTTGACACTTTCTCAGAAATCCATTCATAACATGCGTCGACAGGGACACCAGATGGTCGAAGGTAGAGCGATAGCGACGAAATCCGCACTGAGCGTTCGCTAGAAGTTTCTGAGACTCAAGCCACCATGTCAACCGCCCGTTGATCATGCGCTCCATCACCTTGCAAATGCAACTGGTGAGGGAGATAGGGCGGTACCTGGAAGGTAGTTGGCGATCGTTCCCAGGCTTAAGTATAGGGACAATGGTGGCTTCGCGCCAAACGGAAGGGAAAAAGCCGTCTTGCCAAATACGGTTATAGACCTGTAAGAAAAAGAGTTTACTGTCGGCTGAAAGGTTCTTTAACATCAGGACATGAATGCCGTCCGGCCCAGGAGCAGAGTGCCTAGAGCAATGAAGAGCATGCTCCAGCTCCCTCATTGTGAAAAGTTCATTATAACACTCGGTATTAGCAGACCGAAAATTATAGCTGGCGGAATCCAGCCGGTCTTTAATAGAGCGAAACCCGGCGGAATAATGGTATGAACTGGAAACCGCCTCAAAGGCAGCACCCAGAGTGTTAGCGATGGCAGTCGGATCCACTATGGTGGCATTGGAAACCTGAAGGCCAGAAACAGTACAATGCGACACATTACCTGAGAAGCGACGAAGTTTATCCCAAACAACAGATGAAGGCGTAAAGCGATTAAAAGACTCGACCAAAGGAGTCCACGACGCCTTCTTGCTATCCTGAATAATGCGACGAGCCCTGACGCGCGATTGTTTAAAAGTCACCAAATTATCAAGTGTAGGGTGTCGCCGAAACACCCTAACTGCAGTTCTACGGGCACGAACGGCGTCCCGACAATCCTCGTTCCACCACGGAACAGGCGGTCGCCGAGGTTGAGAGGATGAACGGGGAATTGCGCGTTCGGCGGCAGAGAAAATCGTAGACGGGAGGTGCTGCACTAGTTGGTTAATGTCGGCGAAGGGCTGATCGACAAACTGCACGAGGCTGGAATACAAGCTCCAGTCGGCTTTTGTGAATATCCAAGTAGGTACTCTCGAATGCTGTACGTGGTGTGACAGAAGAGAAACGATGCAGGGGTAATGGTCGCGGAAGTAGGTGTCAGCGACGACGTTCCACAGAAGACGACTAGCAAGCTGGAGTGAGCAAACGGCAAGGCACAAGTGAGAAAATGTACCGGAAGAATCAGAAAGAAACGTAGGCTCACCTGTATAGAGTATAGAGAGATTGAACTGATAAAAAATGTCGGAAAGAAGAGTTCCCCTCGCACAAGCCCTTGGCGAGCCCCACAGGGGGTGATGGGCATTAAAATCTCCCAACAGGACAAATGGTGTTGGGAGAGCGGACAAGAGATCTCGGAGGTCCGCGTTAGCGAGGGGAGACGATGGAGGTGAATATACAGAACAAACAGAAAAGAAAAAACCGGGTAACTGCAGTCTAATGGCAACAGCTTGCAAGTCGGACGTAAGAGTGAGACGTCGAAAATGAACGTCGTTACGCACTAACAACATGACACCTCCATGAACAGGAGTACCCTCCTCCGGTTCAAGGTCGTAGCGAACCGGAGATCAAAAGGATCATGAGGGCGAAGCTTAGTCTCCTGCAAACACACGACCATAGGCGAATGGGAACGCAATAAAAGTTGCAGTTCCGCCCTATGCGATCGTACACCACGTACATTCCAGGTCAGGATAGTCATTAAGAAAAAGGGATAAACTGTCTATTTAGAAGGGCGGCTTAAAATTACCTTTTGTTTAACCTTTGGGCTCGGGCTTTTGGTATGGAGTTGGTCAGACTCCATAGCCTCCTCGAAGGGAGGGCCCACGCGCTCAGAGCCAGAAAGCGATTCCAGCGCCGTGAATCGGTTCTGGGTGGCGATGGGTGAGGGGTGCCGTTGAGCGCGGCTTGTCCCAGGAGCGTCCTGGGACTGCGACCTCCGAGGAGGAGAAGGTGAACTTTTCTTACCGCTTGCACGCGGAGGGTCCTCCAGAAAATCTTCCCTACGAAGTTTCTGCTTTGGTTTCTTTTCAGCGGCTTGCGACTTCATTGACTTGGGACGAGGTTTATAGGGTTTGGTAACTGTAGCTTTAATGGACGGCCGGATGGTACTGGCGGTTAATGCAGTCATGGTCCAAGTCTGAGTTTCGGCATCTACTCGTGGTACTGGCGAGGCAACAACAGAACTAAATGTGCCAGATCGCAGGAGGGAAGATTGGCGCGCATGATAACGCCTCCGGGCTTCAGCGAAGGAGAGTTTTTCCTTTACCCGGATCTCCTGGATCGCCTTCTCGTCCAAGTACCGCGGATAGTCAGCAAACGACGCAGAATGAGACCCTTTACAATTAACGCAGACGGGGCTGTTGAACAGGTACCTTCGTGTGACGGCTGGCTACATGAGGCACAGATGGTAACGGCACTCTTACAGGAGACTTGCGTATGCCCAAAACGTTGGCATTTGAAACAACGCAGAGGTCTAGGTATATAGGGCCTCACAGCAATACGCTCGTACCCTGCTGAAAGACTCGTGGGCAGATCGACGCCGTCGAAACCGATAAACAGGGTACGAGTTGGTACCAAAATTCCGTCGCGTTTAGCCTGCACTCGATGAACAGCTGTCACCTTCTGGTCTGCAAGATATTCAACCAGGTCCTCGTCCGATATACCATCGAGGCTATGGGTGGTAATGACGCCTCGACAGGAATTCAATGTGCGGTGCTTCTCCACACGGATGGGATAGCGTGGAGAAGCGTAGCGCGCAACAAGGTCTTACTTTGCTGATCGGACTTCGTTTGTGCTAATAAGGAACCATTCCGTAGACGAGTGCAGGACTGAACCGTACCGGCAATAGTATCAATGCCCTTTTGAATGATGAAAGGGTTCACCTTCTCAAAACTTTGTTCTTCTTCGGTTCGTGAAATGACCAAGTAACATCCAGTTGTCGGTGGTGTCACTTCTGTTACATAAACTTTTCGGCGCTTGTTGGTATTATTGGAGGAAGGGTACTCCATAGCGAAATAAATCCTCCACCATTGCAACCGTCTCCGACCTCGGGCTATGACTTCCCGGGCGTTACCCCGGCTTGGATGAGTGGCCTATCTATACCTAGCTCACCCCAGGGTCACACCTCCCAGAACATAGACAAAGGGACCCAATGGCCGTCGGAAGTCAGCAGCTCATGCAATGGCCCCCCGCGGGACTGCAGTTGAACAGCGGATACGAACACAAACCCTACATGACGACCCCGGGTGGTGGGGATGATGCCATTACCCACTCACCCAGCTGCGCACCTCGTACGCGGGTATCCGTCAGGCTGTGTCCACGGAGGATTAAAAGAAAACGTTAAAAGAAACTAAAAGTGTGTGGGCGTTTCGGGCTCAAGGTAGGCCGGCGAAGAAGTAAAAGAGATGTGTAAATGTATGGACGTGGGGCGAAATGTTCGGAAATTGAAGAGAAGTAAGAAACGACGGTGAGGGGCGACATGTAATGAAATGCCCAGAACGCACGAGAGCCTACCTTGAGTCCCCCGGTCACGAGAACGAACTCATCTCGACCGGACGGGGATGAAGTGATGAAGATGGCGATGAGAAGCTCGGGAACCTCCGGGTACGCCAACACCCGTACTCACAAAAGGTGAGCCCCTCGGGGGATGGGCGGGGTATGAAACAATTAAAAAACAAAACAAAAAATTTGAATAACACAGTATCGCCAAGTGTTGTAACTCAAATGATTTGAGTTTTCAGAAAAATCTGAAGTGTTACACTCAAAAGACTTTCTCTACTCTTGTACAAACTATTTTTACAAACGCTTATTCTTCATATCCTTCATGTTAATCGAGATATCGAGATGTTAATCTTAATGCTAATTTTCTTGTAGATGCAAGGGGAATTGGTAGGCTTTAAGCGATAGTCAAATATTTTAAGAGCTGTTTATTAGGAAGTACCAGGACAAAAAAAGAAGAAGAAGAAGAAGAGAATTCCCATTTGAGAAAAAGTATAAGTATTGGAAAATTTAAGGGAATAACATACAATATCTCGAAAATGGTTCACTCAATAGAAAAATGTAAATGACAAATTGTGTATTTTAACACCATATACATATTTTGAAGTAAAATTTTGTCTATCTCTTATGGTTTACCAGTTATGCAAAAGTCGTTCACAATGAAGAATACTTTTGGAGACATTCCCAGAAAATTCAAGATATACATTTTATTTGTCATGAAAGTATCTTAAATATATGATGCTTCAATCAAAATCCTTTGAGCCATTTTTGAGAAAATTAAAATTTTCGAAAAATGTTCCATGTAAAGGGTAATCTGGGGTTTGGGGATTTTGTTGAGAACCTGCGTGTCGCATCTCTGGAAGATACTGTACCTTAATACCAAGTTTGATGTTTAACCGACTGTCCGTTTCTGAGTTATGCCGTTCACAATCACACACACGAACATGTTTCCAAAAATGCTTTCTTTTTTTTTTTTTTTTGGATTCAGGTGGTCTCAAAACATGTACTTCCGGTGAAATCTAGGTATCGAATTTTTGGGCGGAATGCAATACTCGTACTTCCCCCTACTTACTATACGTGGTAGAGAAAGTAAAATAAGAACAGCATTTTACTCTTATGCTTGTTTAAAATACTAAATTGGTTTTGTTTTACAGGAAATCCAGTATTTATACATTTTTCTTGGAATTATAAATTTTCCATGTTTTTGGTAATTATACAAATTTGTGTAATCTTCTGCAACGTTTTGTGCTGACATTGAATCAGAACTTCTAAAAGGGATCTATGGTAATAAACAAAAATCTTACATAAAAAGATGCAACTTTCGGAACTAATTTCACTACCAACAGAGCAGAAAGCCGCCATATTACACATGGAGGGCGAGAGGTACAATTTTGAGTAGGTAGAATTTTCCGTAAGTACTACGTATAGTAAGTAGGGGAAGTATTGTATTCCACCCAAAAATTCGATACCGAGATTTCACAGGAAACACGTGTTTTGAGGTGCGCTGAATGCATATAAAGCATTTTGGAAACATGTCCGTGTGTGTGTCTGTCTGTCTGTCTGTCTGTGAACAGTATAACTCGGAAACTAACAGTCGGATAAACACCAAACTTGGTATTTAGTTCAGTATCTTCCAGAGATGCGACACGAAGGTTTTCAAGAAAATCCCACCACCGCAGATTACCTTTTACATGGAACATTTTTCGAAAATTTTAATTTTGTCAAAAATGGCTCTAACGATTTTGAATAAAGTACCATACGTTTAAGACATTTCTATGTCAAATGAATTGTATATCTCGAATTTTCTGGAAATGTCTCCAAAAGTACTCATTGTGAACGACTTTTGCATAACTGGTAAACGATAAGAGATAGACAAAATTTTACCACACAAAAAATGTAGATCGTGTTAAAATACACAATTTATGTCATATACATTTTGTTTGCTAAGTGAACCATTATCGAGATATTGCTTGTTATTCCCTTAAATTTTCCAATACTTATACTTTTTCTCAAATGGGAATTCGTTATTCTTTTTTTTTTGTCCTGGTATTGGATAGCAAACAGCTCTTAAAATATTTGACTATCGCTTAAAGCCAACAATTCCCCTTGCATCTACAAGAAAATTAGCAATAAGATTAGTGAGTGTAACATATCAGATTTTTTTTATTATTTCTTAACCTATTTAAAATATCCAAAATTGGCTAAATTGAAGAATAACACATCGGTAGATTTTCTTGGGAATACCAAAAGTGTCAATACAGTATATTCTTCATACCGCTTCTGTAATTAATAAAAGCTTGTTAATAATATCGTAATGCCACAAAGCATTTTAAAATTATTATTTTATCCTACATTTAAACTGTGGAAAGGATGATATCATGAATACCATTGCAAGTCGCGTACATGCAGTGCAGGATTCTTTTATTGTATAACATTAATTTGAGAAAACGACGTTAACACAGACCTAAGTAAAGTAATATTTTTAATGCCGGAAATACTTAAGTTGTCACAAGCGTATTGGTGTTCTTGTGTGTTTGATTTTTGTGTTTTATTTCGTTTTTTCTAAGACCATGCAAGCAGTGCGCATTATTGGTATATGGGAAGAGAGGCGAGACTTCGGCCCAAATTGCTGCCACGCTGACCTTTGCTGTACTTTGATTATAGAGAACTTTGGACTGGGCGGCACCCTAATGCCATCTGCCGACACCTGTTGAAGCAAAGGTACAGTTGCTGTACACATGCCTCTGTGGACATGTGGCGAAATAAAATGGTATGGTACAAGGAATGAGACCTAGAAGAACTGTCCGCCACACACCGAGCCACAAGGTATCTCCTAACTGATCCGTCGCGATATGACCACGTAGTTAGATCGATGTAAAATAATAGAGAAAAAAACAACAAAACAAAAAGCTTACCACAAATTATTTCCATTTTATATATATTTATAACAATTTCCTGGCAGACTAAAAGAAAACTATGACTTATGGGATAATAGTGAATAAGAAAAATATGAGAATGGTTTGCAGCAAGAACCAACAGTTAAATGGCTGTGCAGGGTGTTTTAAAAATGACTGCTCAAAAATGTAAAGTAAATTTTGAGAAGAAAAAAATTTTGGCTTACACAACAGAGTTTATTTTTGTATACAAAAACGTTATTGGTCCTCGGGCTTTTGTCTTGTGAAGTAGTCATTCAATTAAGCATTGTTACTTTCCATATAACTAAAGGGGACAGCAGTATATAGCCATACTAACTGAATGAACATACGTCTAGAAGCAGAGTTTCAAATTCAAAGCTACAACTTCTATTCAGAATTAAGCAGTTTGATCCCCCCCCCCACATTTATATAATCTGAGATTTATCTACTTTATGAACCAAAGTGACGTGGTTTTGAAACGAGCATAGTTACTATGTTCCAAGTTTGTTGTGCGGAGGATTCCTTGGCCCGCAGCCAGCTGAGATAGGGAAACCAAAGGCAGCAATCTGTGTAATAGATGACAGGGTGGTGCAGTTTGCTGAATGTGGAATGCACCGGATATGCCTAGCATTTTCAGGCATCCGCAGCTGTTGCAGTTAAAACCAACACGAGGAATTCTAGCATTGTAGGTGATCTTATGTACACTTGGTAAAATAAAAGTGGTCGGTGTCTTGCGCAGGTTAAATTTTTCAAAGTCCCTTCGAGTGAGCGCGCGGTTCACAACCGGAAACGTTTGTGCGCTGCTTTGGCTAAACTCTATAATTACACGAGGCACTGATTCGTGAAACCTCCTTCCGACCGATAAATTGTCATGTTTGCCATCTCCAGTATGATGAACTACTAAATAAATGCCACATGCATAAAAATGCAGAAAACCTGTTATACTTTTACTTTCGGTACTATGTATAGTAAGTAGGGGCAATATTGCATTACACCCAAAAATTCGGTATCGAGTCTTCACCGGAAATACATGTTTTGAGACCCCTGAATAAAAAAAAAAGCATTTTTAGAAAAAGGTCTGTGTGTGGATGTGTGTGAAGAAGCATAACTCTCAAACGAAAAGTCAGATAAATACCAGACTTGGTATTTAGGTTCAGTAACTCTCAAAGATGCAATGCGAAGATTTTCAAGAAAATCCTCCCATCCCAGACTACCCTTTACATGGAACATATTTTGAAAATTTCCATTTTCTAAAAATGGCTCTAACGATTTTGATTAAAATATCTTACATTTAAGATATTTTTGTGACAAATGAAATGTATAACTTGAATTTTATGGGAATGTCTCTAAAAGTCTTCTTCATTCTGAATGACTTTTGCATAACTGGTAAACCGTAAGAGATAGACAAAATGTTTCTACACAAAAAATGTATCTCTCATTAAAACACAATTTATGTGTGATACTTTTTTGTGTGGAGTGAACCGTTTCCGAGATATCCCTTGTTATTTGTTTGAGTATTTCAATACTTGACTTTTCTCAAATGGAAATTCGTTAGTTTTTTTTCCTGGATAAGCAAAGAGAATTGAATGCTCTACATAGCAACCAGCTCTTAAAACATTTGACTATCACTTAAAGCCTACCATATTCCCCTTGCACCTACAAGAAAATTAGCAATAAGATTAACATGAAGTAAATGGAGAATAAGCGTTTGTAAAAAAAAGTTTGTACAGGAGTAGAGAAAGTCAATTGAGGTAACACATCAGATTTGTACTCGTGTATTTAAAATAAAAGGGGGGAGGAGCTGAGTAGCTCCACGGAGATTTGAACGTGTAACCTCAGGAACAGTAAGCTTCCTACAACTGAGCTAAGAGTACTGCGGTAAGCTTTGCATTGTAACAACATTTAGTTATACTCTACTTGAGAATCATAAATCAGTAAAGTGTGCTTTGATCACAAATATTCACTGTTGAAACGTTCTGAAACTTCTGTCTGTTTGAAGTATCGTATATGATTAGTTTCTTCAAAGATTTTTGTGATTATAGTTGTGTTCCCCATTATAACTGCTACTGAATATACGCAATCTTGTGAACAAAGCCTAGCTGTCCCGAGAGCTCACGGAAATAGCCGATTCGAACCCCTAAGACGTCGGCCAGTGTACACCTTTTTGGGGTGAAATGCAATATTACCCCTACTTACTATACATTAGAGAAAGTAAGTGTTCTACAGTTGTACCAGTGTCGGCCTTTGTTAAGGTTAGGAATATGCATCACGAAAGAGCAAGTATGACCTTGGGCATAATTACAGAATTCCATTTGATTTTATTCACTTGTATTACATTTGTTAGCTACTTCGCGGTAATTATTTTGTTGTATTACATTTAACTATTCGCAGTAAGTAATTATTTAGTTTTATTACATTTATTTACTACTTCGCGGTAATCATTTACTTGTATTACATTTACTGCTTCGCGCTTTTCTACATTACCGCAGCGTATAACATTTCGCAACTCTATTAACTATTTCAGGTTTCGTAGAGCCGCAGCATTTTTTCTGCTTTACAGTTGGTACCTGACATTGCGCATTAACATCGTCCGCCATGACACGTCGACCTCTACAGCAAAACTATCAAGAAATAATTGACAGGAAGATTTCGGAACTAAGTATACATTAATGCAATGTTATATAATGTGGTTAACCTATCAGTTGGTGTTATTTCCATTGTATTCCATAATCGTAATGTGATTCCACTGGATAGAATACGTGAAAGTGCTACATAATATTAGTAAAGTATAATATTTCATTGCAAATTGTTATGCTGTGACCAAATAGTAGATTGCTTTGCGTATGATAAATTATGATGTGTTCTGAAAGGTTTCAGTTTGGCAAAGAGACAACTTGCAAATACACATTTATGTCATTATCAGGTCTTGTCATGTCATGTCAAATTTTTTTGTCTCTTTATTTTACGTCGCTTTAACTACAGGGTCATATCGCGACGGATCTGTTAGTGGATAACTCTTCTAGGTCTCATCCTGTAACCATGCCATCTTTCTTCGTCACGTGTCCCCAGAGACCCTAGTGCAGATGGCATTAGGGTGCCGTCCAGTCTAACTGCTTACATTGTCTGTGGATAGATGGCACGGCATTCGCTATTACCATGTATTTTTCATTTTTACTCTTGTTTTAGACCTTATGGTGTAACTTTGGGTCGTGGTATTAAATATCCAATCCGGTATTTACCTCAGCGGCTGAGAGAAATCACGAAAAAGCCTTGGTCAGATTGGTCGGCCCACGGCCATCCCGCTCGGTTTGTCCAATCTTGTCACATATTGAAAAAACATCGGGCAATTTTTCTTGTAAACTCTTGAATTGAAAGAAAAAAAGTTTGATCGTGTACAAGGGGCTTTAAACAATATCACCAAATGTGACAGCAACAGAGACTGTACTTTAAATGGCGTGGATACAACCGTGTTAAGATATCGGGGACATGTTTTCGTTACAGTGCTAAATTTGAGTAGTGTCCAAATGAGAGCAACATCTCCAGAAACCACATTCTTTAGTGAAATATAATGGCCTGCAGCGGTAATATAAAATACTTCACAGTGGAAAATTCTCATGTCACACCACATTTGTCGCTTAGAATACCTAAAACCATCCTATTCTAATTTTAATTTCAATTGCTGCAGCTTAACTGTGAATATCAATTCGACTTAATTAAATATTTAAACTGTGGTTTAATTCATATTTATCATTTGAATTGATACAAATTGTTTAAGATGTGGATCCCTATACATAACCCCCTTCATATTTTCTGACCACGACTAGTGGAGGCACTTTTAAGGAGCCAGTACGTGGGAAAATTGCTCAGCGCTGAGTAAAAGGAAGTTCCGTTGAAGTTGTTGAAGTCCATTGATTCCCTAAGCACATGTAAAATCCAGCACCTCCTAACTGTCTTCGGGGCGTGAATACAAGAGACCTAATAAATAGCAAGAGAACGGATTTAGAAACCAGGATGAGGAGAGGGCGCCGCTGGGGCGCCAGACTTGAGTCACGTGATCAACATTGTTGCTATTATAAAAAGTCAACAATACATCCCGTTGTCCACCACACCTTGAACATGTTCGTGCAGTGGCGTGCAGTCACGTACCCACTTCTGTGGAAACGCATGACATCATTACCATGCCGCCGACCCAACAGAGACTTTGACAACAATGGAAAGGCATGATAGGAATTATGGTATCTCAGTGATGGTCGTGAATAAAGTATCATATTGGCAGTTTATAATATAGATTCAGACAGCTACTGTGAAGTCGGGCATAACCCAAAAACAAAATAATTGATAAATACCAAAGTTGGTATTTAAGTTCAGCATCTTCCAAGGGTGCGACACGAAGATTTTCAAGAAAATCTCACCCATCCCAAACTACCCTTTACACTTTTTCTAAATTTTGCATTTTCTCAAAAATGGCTGTAACAAGTTTTATTAAACTGCCAACTGTTTGAGATATTTACGTAAAAAATAAAATGTATATCTTGAATTTCCTGGGAAAGTCCTCTTCATTCGGAGGTAATCTTGCAAAACCGGTAAACGTTAAGCGACAGATGAAAACGTAATACACAAAAATATAGATCTCTTTAAAACGTACAATTTATTTCAAATAAGCTTTTTTGTGGCATAAGCCATTTCCGAAATATCCGTTATTAATGGTTCCAATTGCTCAATATTTTAAGTCCTGTCGATTTTCGGGTGTTTCTCGGGATGTCGTGGAAAGACTATAGAATTTTAAAGCTAGCGTATAACGTCCAGTTCTTAAACATTTGACTATAGCTATTCCTTTTGTATCTACAATGAAATGCGTAATGTACCTATTTCTGCAAAGATTTATCTCTTAAAATAAATTAAACAGAAAAATAAGCTTTTGTAATATAAGTTTTGTACCCATTAATCAATGATACAGGTAGAGAAAGCCAGCTGTATGTAATACATAAGACTTTTAGGAAAAGGTCCGTATGTGCGTGAACGACATAACTAAAAAATCTGGCGATACATCGCAGGACTTCCTCTACCCTCTTATCATATTTAGTGGGTATACAAATTATTTTTACTGAAGCTTATTTTTCTATCTACTACATTTTAATTCAAATAAGCCTTTGCAATAGCTACATTACACATTTCGTTATACATACAAAGAGAACAGCGACAGTTAAATGTTTAAGAACTGGACGCTGTATGTTGGCCTTAAAAGTTCATACTGTTTCCCTGCAATCGCAAGAATCAACTGAATGCTGAAAGGACTTTTAAAAAGAACATTTAATAAGGGATATTTCAGAAATGGCTTATGCCACAAAAAATTTATTTTAAGCAAATTGTATGTTCTAAGATATATATATATATAAACGTACTACACAATATATATATATATATATATATATTGTGTAGTACGTTTCCATCTATTGCTTAGCGTTTAGCAGTCGTACAAGATTATGCTAAATTTCTTCCAACTGAAGTGGGTTTGGAAGGATATTCCCAGAAAATTTAAGATATAGATTTTATTTGTCATGTAAATATCTTAAATCTATTGTATTTTAAACACAATGGTTAGAGCCATTTTTTAGAAAATAAAAAAAAATCGTAAAACGTTCCGTGTAAAAGGTAGTTTGAGGTGGGGGAATTTTTTAAAAATCTTTGTGTCGTATCCTTGGAAGGTACTGAACCTAAATACCAAGTTTGGTATTTATCCGACTTTTCATTTTTGAGTTATGCTGTTCACAGACACACAGACAGACAAATAGCTAAAAACAATGCTGTCTTATTCAGGGGGCCTCAAAACATGTATTTCTGGCGAAATCTCGGTATCGAATTTTTGGGTGGAATACAATACTTCCTCCACTTACTATACGAAGTAGAGTAAATAAAAACGAAATGTTCGTTAAATACCCCACTTGGTATTTATGTTCAGCAATTTTCAAGAAAATTCTCTCCCCATCCTATGCTAACCTTTACATAATAAAGTATCGCATTTTCTATTTTTTCAAAAATGGCTTTAACGACTTTGATTACATCATATGTTTAAGCTATTTGCATGAAAAAAAATGTTTGTCTTGAATTTTCTCTGAATAGCCCGTTAAATCCTCTTCATTCTGAATTACTTCTGTGCAATTGGTAAACCTTAGATAAAACCTTACTACATAAAAATTTAGATTGTCTTGGTGTTAACCATTTCCGAGATATTCTTTGTTGTTAGTTTGGATTTTCAAATACTTAAATTTTTCTCAGTTTATACTTAAAGTCCGTAGAGGAACGGACGATTTTAAATTATGTTTCTTCTATACAAGAAAACATTTTTTCATAAATACAATATGTGGTTCTTAACCAACATTACATGCCATTTATTTCTTGAAAATAATATCTTTCAAGTGACGACCATTCACTCGCAAACACTCTTCAAATCTCGGCCGCAAGTTGTGTATACAGCGACACAACATGCACAATGGTAAATTTGCGATTTCATGACGAATATTGGCCTTTAGTGTTTCAATGTTTTGCGTGTGATCTGTAAAGCATCCCCATGAGAAAAGTCGCACACGGTCAAATCTGGGGATCTTGTTGGCCAGGTGATGTCACCTCTGCTAGAGACGATTTGATTTGGGAAAAGTTGTGCTTACGGCATTCATGGAGGCCCCCCCTCACAGTGTGACTAGTGACTCCATCTTGTTGAAACCAGTAAACATAACGAAACCGTGTTATTTCATTAATAAGAGAGGCTTTAACCGTGTTTACGTAGCTGGCTGATGCCAAGGTCGTTGCTTTTCCCTCATCACCCTCAAAAAGAAAAGGCCAATAATTCCAAAAGACGACATGGCACACCAAACGGTTACTTTCTCACCGTGTGGTAGTTTCTCGTGTAATTAAAGAGGATTGTTTCGAGATCAATATCTGAAATTCTGCTTGTTTACAAAGCCAGACAGATAAAGGTGCGATTCGTCAGACATCCATAATTTGTCAATAAATTCATCTTCATCCATGTGGTTTAACATATAACATGTTCTTCGTGAGAGAAAATCACAAGGCTTTAGCTTGTGCACCACCTGAAGCTTATAGGGATTAAAATGAACATCTGAGTGCAATATTCCAGTACTCTCCGATAAGTTCGTTGCAGCAGAATCCTTCATCGCCGAGAGAATTGAGCTTCTGTTCACAGGAACTCCTAGCACATCAATATTTTCTGATGTACGCTTGGTCCTTTTGCTACCAGGAGGCGGCTTCTTCAGTGTCGAACCAGTTTCCTCAAAGTTCTTAAACCATATTTTTATGGAATGAGCAGCTGGAACTGGATCATGGCGTCCTAAATTAAAATGACAGTGAAATTTGCGTCTAGCGGCCTCATAACTATAGTTTTCACTACAAAAGCACATTGTTGACCCGTCCACTGATCCGTGTTTATTGAATAGCACTATCATAGTAATAGAATTCGCACGCAGTTTCATTTTATTCATTGCTATAAGAGAAAACACAAAATGTAAAATTGCCCGTTCTTCTGCCGAACCCTTTGCTTCCCACTTCTCAAGTGGGAAGCCGCTATTCTTGTTTTCTCGTCGTCATGCAAAGACTGAGGCATTTCAAAGTCATCACAGCCCACCTGTGTGGTATGGGGGTAGCGTATCTGCCTCACATTCCAAAGGTCCCGAGTTCGAATCTCGTTTATGACGAGTTAGCTGGGTAAGGTTTTTGCCAGGGTTTTCCCTTATCTTGAGAAGATGAACGCCGGCTAACTCTAAGCTCCAGGGACCCTGGGCCCATTTGAGCATTATTTCAACCATTTCGTTACATTGCTAGCCTCTAGTTCTCGAGGTCGCGGGTTCAAACCCGGCGGAGGGCGATGGCTTTTTTTCGGGCGTAAAAATCTTTAGCGTGGCTTCCTTCGGAAGGGAAGTAAAGCCGGTCGTAGATTTACGGCACGTAAAAGAACCTCAAGCCTAATAAAGAGGCCTCTGAGCAAAATTACGCTCTTTCGCGCCCAATATAGAATGGGACGCTAAGGACCACAGCTGTTAAAGGGCGTCCATAAATAAAACTCAATTAATTTTTAAACATTTCGTTTATTCACCATCCGATAAGAACTGTTAGGTTAGAGCTCCTCCACCCCCCAAAAAATCACATAGCGACGCGCTTTTTAAAAATCTGACTATCGCTGTAGCCTACTGCATTCTTCTACCTAAAACGAAACGTATAAATCTATAATGAAAATTTATCTCTATTATCAAGAAGTAGAGAAAAGAATAAGCTTTCGTAAGAGGAGTGAGTAGAAATGTCATGTGAATGCAACAATTTTTTTTACTTTCTCTACCACGTATATAGTAGGTAGAGAAGGTATTGATTCCACCCAAAAATTTGATACCTACCCTGGTTTCACCGGAAATACATGTTTTGTGGCCGCCTGATTCCAAAAAAGGAATTTTTGGAAAAAAGGTCCTCGTGTGTGTGTCGGTGAACGGTATAACTCAAAAACGAAAAGTCGGCTATATACCACACTTTGTATTTAAGTTCAGTACCTTCCAAACGCGACACGAAGATTTTCGAGAAAATCCTCCACCCTAACTGCCCTTTACATTGAACATTTTTCGAAAATTTTGATGCCTTAAAAAGTGGCTCCAACGATTTTGACTAAAATATTATATATTAAAGATATATTTACAGACAAATAAAGTGTATATCGTGAATTTACTGGGAATAGCCTGTGAAGTCCTCTTAATTCGGAAGGAATGTTATATAAACGTACCATACAAAAATGTAGATCTCTTTAGCATACACAATTTATTTAAAAAAGTTTTTCTATTTTTGAGATATCCATAGTAAAGGTTCGAGTTGTTCATACTTGTCATTTTTTTAAACTCCCATCGATTTTCAGTTATTTCTCGCGATTGCATGGAAACAGTATTGAATTTTAAGGCCAGCGTATAGCTGTTCTCTTTATATCTATAACGAAATGTGTAATGCAGCTATTTCTGCAAAGATTTATGTCTATTAAAATGAAGTAGATAGTAAATAAACTTTCGTAAGAATAATTTGTATACTCACTAATAAGCGATAGAGGATAGAGAAATCATGCGAGTGGAAGACATAAGATTTTTTAAATAAAATATTGTTTTTTAATTTATTAAATGCATACGGTCGTTATTTCCTGGATAACCCTCGTATTTTAATACCGATATGCAACAACATAATTGAGCAATCATAACATTTTTGAAAAAGAGAACAGAACTCTGAAGTTGTTTCAAATTGTTTACGAGATTTTGAGTGTCAGATCTTACAAGAAATAATCCAAGATCTCCAGCTGTAAACAATAAAGGTCATGGTGACATTCCAGGTATTTTTCCAGGGCCTAGAGTTGGTGACAACTCCTTACATTAAAGAAAGTTTATCCGAGAACGAAGTTTTTAGTGAGGTCCGCTCGTAGAATTGATCTTATCTGCATCTGGAATTACGGCTTCCGGCGAGTCACAAAATGTGCAAATTAAGAACCGGTAGGCTTTTGTGGTAATCTTATGCTTACTTGATGTCGACAGTCATTTAGTAATATTGAAAAATCTTATGTATTACACTCATATGAATTTCTCTACCCACTGTTTTACAAACTATTTTTACAAAAGCGTATTTTCTATCTACACCACGTTGATCAAGATAAACTTTTACAGAAATAGTTACATTACACGTACAAGGGGGACACTGGAAACGGAAGCGATAGTTAGATATTTAAAAGTGAGTCGCTATGTACTAGCCTTGGAGTTCCATACCCTTTCTAAGATATGGCGTGAAGCAACTTTATAAAATCTGATGTTACAATCACATGACTTTCTCTACCCTCTATCGTTTTTTAGCAGTATACAAATTATTCATACGAAAGTTTAGTTTCCTTCCTACTTCATTTTAATCCAAATAAAACCTTTCCGAAAATAGCTATACGACACATTTCGTTAGAGATACAAAGATATCAGCGACAGTCAAATATTTCAGAACTGGATACTACACGCTGGCCTTAAAATTGCATACTGTTTCCATAGCATAGCGAGAAACCATTGAGAATCGACAGGACTTTGATGGGATGGCGAAATTTTGAACAATTCAAACCATAAATAACGGATATCTCGGAAATAGCTGGTGCCACAAAATGCTTTCTTCTTTTTGAGGTTCAGGGAGCCTCAAAACATGTACTTCCCGTGAAATCACGGGTAGAATACCTTCTCTGCTTACTATGTACGTGGTAGAGAAAGTAAAAACATACTGAAAAAAATTTCAAAGCAATAACAACGAATATCTCGGATATGGCTGCGTTGTATTCTGCATTTTGGGTTAGGAAGGTACTGTGTACTTCTTATACCTTACCGCTTATACAAAATTAATTTCGAATGAAGAGAATTTCGCAGGAAATATATACATTATATTTGTTTTGGGAATATCTTAAAATATCGATGTCAAAATCGTTACGAAAAAAATAACCAAATTTGTCTATTTAAAGGATAGCTTGAGATAGATTTTCTTGAAAACCTTCGTGTCCCATCTTTGGAAGATGAAAATGATGATAAATAATAATAATAATAATAATAATAATAATAATCCCATGGCACTACAGCCAATGAAAGCCCCTAACCTTGCCAATCCGATTGGCGACCTCACACCCACGTACGCATGGCAGAGTTGGGCGATCATCCAACCAATACGGGAGAGTGATGTGGCCAGCACCACTTCCAGCACCAGAATGTTGGCCTCTGTGGCCGGGATCGCTGCCTATCGCAGCTCCTCACTTTTCCGACGATGGTGAGTGGGCATCGATCCTGCACCCCTATAGTTGGGACCGAACCCGGGCGCATTCCGTAGCCGGGAACCAGAGCACACGCTCTAGCCTACTGCTTCACGGCGCAAGACATCTTTAGAATATACTAAACTAAATACCAAGTTTGGTATTTAACGGAAGGATAGTTTTTGCATTATCTATTTACAGACGAATGCAGAACCACAAGGACCTTTTTCTAAAAACTGTTTTATTTATTTATATATTTATTTAGGGTGCTTGAAAACCTGTCTTTCCAGTGAAACTTTTGTATCGAATTTTTGGGTGGAATGCGATACTTCCTTTCCTTTTATAGGTAAGTAGTAAAGAAAGTAAAAAATCTGATGTGTTACACTCATATGACTTTCTCTACTCTTGTACAAACCATTTTTACAAACGCTTATTCTCCATATGCTTCATGTTAATCGAGTGGTAGGCTTTAAGCGATAGTCAAATATTTTAAGAGCTGGTTGCTATGTGGAGTATTCCATTCTCTTTGCATTACCAGGACAAAAAAAATGAATAACAAATTCCCTTTTGCGAAAAGGTATAAGTATTGGAAAATTTAAGGGAAATAACAAGCAATATCTCGAAAATCGTTCACTCAAAAAAAATGGATATGACATAATTCGTGCATTTCAACGCGATCAACATTTTTTGTATAGTAAAATTTTGTCTATCCCTTATGGTTTACCAGTTATGCAAAAGTCGTTCACAATGAAGAATACGTTTGCAGACATTCCCAGAAAATTCAGATATATAATTCATTTGCCATAAAAGCGTCATAAACTTATGGTATATTATTCAAAATCGTTAGAGCCATTTTTGAGAAAATTAAAATTTTCGAAAAATGTTCCATGTAAAGGGTAATCTGGGGTGTGGGAATTTTCTTTAAAACCTTCGTGTCGCATCTCTGGAAGATACTGAACCTAAATACCAAGTTTGCTGTTTATCCGACTGTTCGTTTCTGAGTTATGCTGTTCTCTCTCTCTCTCACACACCCACACCCCCACCCACACCCACCCACACCCCCACCCACACACCACACACAACACACACGCGCGCGCGCGGACACGTTTCTAAAAATGCTTCTTTTGGATTTAGGGGGTCTCAAAACATGTATTTCCGGTGAAATTTCGATTACGAATTTCTGGGTGGAATACAATACTTCCCCTAGTTACTATACGTAGTAGAGAAAGTAAAGAACGAAAATCTGGTGTGTTACACTCACATGACTTTCTCTTCTCTTGAACAAATTATTTTTACAAACGCTTATTTCCATATGTTTCATGTTAATCGATATGTTAATCTTATTGCTAATTTTCTTGTAGATACAAGGGGAATAATGTAGTATTTAAGCGATAGTCAAATCTCTTAAGAGCTGGTTGCTATGTGGCGCATTCCATTCTCTTTGTATGTCCAGGACATAAAAAAAATGAATAACGAATTCCCTTTTGAAAAAATGTATAGGAAAATTTAAGGGAATAACAAGAAATATCGGAAAATGGTTCACTCAACAACAAAAATGTATATGACAAATTGCGTATTTTAACGCGATCTACATTTTTTGTGTAGTAAAATTTTGTCTATTTCTTATGGTTTACCAGTTATGCAAAAGTCGTTCACAATGAAGAATACTTTTGGAGACATTCCCAGAAAATTCGAGATATACATTTCATTTGTCATGAAAATATCTTAAACATATAATATTTTAGTCAAAATCGTTAGAGCCATTTTTGAAAAAATTAAAATTTTCGAAAGAATGTTCCATGTAAAGGGTAATCTGGGATGGGGCGATTTTCTTGAAAACCTTTGTGTCGCATCTCTGGAAGATACTGAACCTAAATACCAAGTTTGGTGTTTATCCGACTGTTCGTTTCTGAGTTATACTGTTCACACACACACACACACACACACACACACACACACACACACACACACACGGATATGTTTCCAAAAATGCTTTTTACTTTCTCTACTACGTATGTAAGTAGGGGAAGTATTGTATTCTACCCAAAAATTCATACCGAGATTTCACCGGAAATACATGTTTTGAGACCCCCCTGAATCCAAAAAAAACAAAACAATTCCCCTTGCATCTAAAGAAAATTAGCAATAAGATTAACATCTTGATATCTCGATTAACATGAAGCATATGGAGATTAAGCGTTTGTAGAAATAGTTTGTACAAGAGTAGAGAAAGTCATGTGAGTGTAACACATCAGATGTTTTTGGATTCAGGGGTTCTCAAAACATATATTTCCGGGGAAATCTCGGTATCGAATTTTTAGGTGGAATACAATATTTCCCCTACTTACTATACGTAGTAGAGAAAGTAATACGAGCCGGTTAGAGTTCCTAAGGAAGGTTAGTCGACTGAACTTACCTGTCACCTACTAAACTGTGCGTGTATGCAGTATCTTAACGCACCAAGTTTTTATCCACACCTACTGCTAAGGGTAAAGACACGGACAAATGTCGGTACCCCCACAACCCGGGAAGAGCACCACAAATAGATCGCAACGGCCCTTTTTGCTTCCAACATACCCTTGGGGGGGATGAGGAGAGAGACTAGACCTGGATGACGAGCGTAGGCACGGAAAGGGTCCCTAACGTTTACAGACATAACGCCACCGCCCGGGCCCACCTACAAGCCCCTGCGGTTCCCAGCTTGTTGGGGTTACTCGGACGGGTCCTAACTGAGCAGTCCCACAACGACGTTAGGGAGGAAACCTTTACAGAGCGTACATCCACCGTCCAGCCGCAACCTGCCAAATACCGTCGCCTGGTCCTACAACCTTGAAGTAAATGACAACTAAGGAGATGATGGGTACAAGAAATGAGGGCAGGAAAGTCATAATAGAAGAGGAACAATCCCAGATTCGCCTGCCGACCAATGGGTAGAGTGGACGGTCGCCAGGGAACGAACCCAGGACCTCCCGAATGCGAGTCCCACACGTTACTGGGCGCCACCTCGCTCGGTTCACCTACTGGTAATTTGGGGTTATCTGTAGACAGTCTTTAGGGACTAGAAGCGGAAAGGAGAATTTAGTGCGCTTTGACATTCCAGATATTTTTCCAGGGCCTGGATATATTGGGACTACTCTTTACATAAAGAAGGTTTTAGTGAGCTTGCCTGGTAGAATTTTTTTTCTCTGTTTATTTTACATCGCCTTAACTACGTGGTCATATCGCGATGAATCTTTTGGAAAATGCATCTTGAATCGGTGTGCGGTGGACAGTTAGCCTTCTAGGACCCATTCCTATACTATACCATCTTGCTTCTTCAGCGGTCTTAAGAGGCCTTAGTGTTAGACAGCTGTACCTCTGCTTCTGTACGTGACGGGCAGATGACACCTTCGACACGTGTCTAGAGACCTTAGCGCTAGGCAGCTGTTCTCTGCTTCTACAAGTGATATGCAGATGGCTTTAGAGTGACGTCCTGTCTACCCGCTTTCATTATCTGTAGAATGGGCGACAGCATTCACTATTACCATCCTTTATCATTTTTACTTTCTCTACCACGTACCTTGTACGTAGAGAAGGTACTGCATTCCACTCAAAGACTCGATACCGAGATTTCACCGGAAATGCATGTTTTGAGGCACCTTGAATTTAAAAAAAAAACATTTTTACAAAAAGTCCGTGAACAGTAACTCAAAAACGAGTTATCGGATAAATATCAAACTTGGTATTTATGTTCAATACCTTTCAAAGATATGATACGAAGATTTTCAAAAAAATCCTCCACCTCAAACTACCCTTTACACGGAATATTTTTCAAAATTTTTATTTTCTAAAACACTGTCTGTAACGATTTTGATTAAAATACCATATATTAGAGATATTTACATGACAAATAAAATGTATATCTTGAATTTTCTGGGAATAACCTGTGAAGTCTTTCATTCGATGTGTAAGATCTCGTATAACTGGTAAACGTTCAGCGATAGATGAAAACGTACCACATAAAAAGCTTAGATCTCTTTAAAACACACAATTTATTTTAAAAAAAGTTTATTTGAATATATCAACTTGGATTTGTTCAAATTTTAGTCATTCTTTATAACTGCCGTCGATATTCAGTTGTTTCTCGTGATTGCATGAAAAGAGTGGAATTTTAAGGCTATCGTATTAACGTCCAGTTCTTAAATATTTGACTATCGCTGTTCCCTTTGTATCCCAACGAAATGTGTAATGTAGCTATTTCTGCAAAGGTTTATCTCGATTAAAATGAAGTAGATAGAAAAATAAACTTTCGTAAGAATAATTTGTACACCCAGTAATAAACGATAAAGGGTAGAGAAAGTTATGTCTATGTCACAGATTTTTATTATTGTTTTTAGACTTAAGGTGTAACTTTGGATTGTGGTATTAAATATCCACGAAAAAACCACGAAGAAAACCCAGTGAGCTTGGTGGGCCAACGGTATTTGAACCCGGGACTTCTCAAATACGGGCCACAGACGCTATCGCGCTATCCCGCTCGGTCCTGGTAGAATTGATCTAATCTGTATCTGGAACCACAGCTTCCGTCGACGTCACAAAGTGTAGAAGACAAACACCGGCACCCTTTTGTGGCTAATCTTCTAATACTTCCTTGATGTCGACAGTCATTTCGTAATATTGAAAAATCAACGTTTGCAGGCAGTGGAAACACAAAAGAATGAGAATGTCACGTTTCATATCTTGTGACACACTAGTTACAGGCGTTCTCATGCCGGAAGGATCGTATCTTGATGAATTATGAACACGAAATTAAGCTATTAACTCGATAGTTTTCTTGGAATCTGAGTCTTGTGCCGACATTATACCAAGCCTCCTCCGTAGGAGATATTCCATCATGACAAGAGAGCATCGCACAATCATTTATATCTGTCGTGACTTGGAAGCTGAAGCATGGTGCATGTTGTATCGTGGTGGGACGTGGAAGCAGCGTGGCAATCGCTGAGGGGAAGCCAAACCATTGTAACAACAATATCTGTAATTTAGTACTCAGTGCTATATTTACTAAAGGTGGCAACTGGGGTGGGGGCTGAGAATCAGAGAAAACTACGTTTTCAATTCTTCTTACATATTTTTCGGCGTAAAATACTAATCTGCTCTTTTATTTGCCGTCATCTTACACGCAAGTGCGGGAAAATGTGCAGAACATCGTAGAGCAGAAAAAATGAACATTTTGAGGATAGGAACCAGTGGCGTATACTAACGTCATAAAAAGTGTCTTTAAAGTTAAACACCAACAAGACCTACGAGGGCAAATCAAAACGTCTTTGCCCCTATTTTTTTCTGGCAACATAAGATACATACATTCATTCATTATCTGTTTACCCTCCTCTTATGTGGGACTTACACCCCACAGGACTTACAAGCGGGTGCCTGGGGTCAGAGGCCGTCGAGGAGCAGACACTCATGGATCAAACAGAGCATCCAGGTTGGGTGATCAGCCCGATGCCTGGTATGGGATGAAGGAAGTAGATGAAACGAAATGTTGGTGAAATGGATAAAAGGAAAGGTGATGGAGCAGTTGGTGGAATGAATGGCGGGGGAAACCGAGAGCCCGGAGAAAACCCGTCCAGACGCCGCTTCGTCCACCACAAATCCCACATGCAGGTCCCTGGGATTGAACCCGGACCGCCTCGGTGGGAGGCGAGCGGTCTAACCACTCGGCCACGGCGCCGCCTCATAAAATACATACAGCCAACTAAATATGTAGTTATTATTCCATGAAGCTTTCACTATTTTTCCACATAATCACCGTGCCGGTTCAGACATTTGTCCCATCGCAGCACTAATTTTGCGATGCCCCTGCGGTAGAGGTCGGGCGTCTGACTACGGAACCACTATCGCACTGTTGTCATGGCTTCGTCGTCGCAAGTGATTCGCTGTCCTGCCAGGAACTGCTTCAGCGGACTGAAAAAATGAAAATCACTAAGGGCAAGATCCGGGCTGTATGGTGGATGCCTCTAGAAACTCCAAGTGAAAGTTCCTTCGCTTGCCTTCCTTAAAATTTTATTACATGCAAGCTCCTTTCAGCGAATGTGCGATCTCATTGATGTTTTATTTCACAATCAGAATCGAAGTTAATCGATAGTTTTAAAGGATGCTCAAAAATTAACTTATAGTTTCTTTCTCCTACATTCATTTTCTGTTCCTTTAATCTCTGCTTCTATTCAACTAGGGATATAGGAAACCTATTCTCAAGGATTTTCCTATTCACTATTGGCGGTTGGTACAAACTAAGGATGGGCAGAAAATAATGTAACGGTTACTTGGTAACGGTCACCTTAATGTAACGGTTACCAAAGTAACGATTACAAAGCAGCTAGTTATCAATTAACGGTTACCAAAGTAAGGAATACAAAGTAACTAGTTACCCAATAATGTTTACCAAAGTAACGAATACAAAATAATTAGTTACCCAATAACGGTTACCAAAGCAACGATTACACAGTGGCTGGTTACCCAATAACGGTTACCAAAGTAACGGTTACAAAGCAGCTAGTTATCCAATAACGGTTACCAAAGTAACGAATACAAAGTAACTAATTATCCAATAACTGTTACCAAAGTAACGAATACAAAGTAACTAATTACCCAATAACGGTTACCAAAGTAACGATTACAAAGTAACTACTTATGCAATAACGTTATCAAGGTAACGATTACAAAGTAACTAGCTACCCAACAACGGTTACCGAAATAACGATTAAAATACCTATCCAATAACGGCTACAAAAGTAACGATTACAAAGTAACTAGTTACCCAATAACGGTTACCAAAGTAACTAGTTACCCAATAACGGTTACCAAAGTAACTAGTTACCCAATAACGGTTACCAAAGTAACTAGTTACCCAATAACGGTTACCAAAGTAACTAGTTACCCAATAACGGTTACCAAAGTAACTAGTTACCCAATAATAGTTACCAAAGTAACTAGTTACCCAATAACGGTTACCAAAGTAACGATTACAAAGTAACTACTTATGCAATAACGTTATCAAGGTAACGATTACAAAGTAACTAGCTACCCAACAACGGTTACCGAAATAACGATTAAAATACCTATCCAATAACGGCTACAAAAGTAACGATTACAAAGTAATTAGTACACAATAACGGTTACCAAAGTAACTAGTTACCCAATAACGGTTACCAAAGTAACTAGTTACCCAATAACGGTTACCAAAGTAACTAGTTACCCAATAACGGTTACCAAAGTAACTAGTTACCCAATAACGGTTACCAAAGTAACTAGTTACCCAATAACGGTTACCAAAGTAACTAGTTACCCAATAACGGTTACCAAAGTATCTAGTTACCCAATAACGGTTACCAAAGTAACTGGTTACCCAATAACGGTTACCAAAGTAACTGGTTACCCAATAACGGTTACCAAAGTAACTAGTTACCCAATAACAGTTACCAAAGTAACTAGTTACCCAATAACGGTTACCAAAGTAACCAAAGTAACTAGTTACCCAGTAACGGTTACCAAATTAACGATTACAAAGTAACTAATTATACAATAACGGTTACCAAAGTAACTAGTTACCCAATAACGGTTACCAAAGTAACGATTACAAAATAACTAATTACCAAAGTAACGAATACAAGGTAGTTGCCCAATAACGGATACCAAAGTAACGATTAAAAAATAAATAATTATCCAATAAGGTTACCAAAGTAACGAATACAAGGTGACTAGTTGCCCAATAACGGATACCAAAGTAACGATTACAAAATAACTAATTACCAAAGTAACGAATACAAGGTAGTTGCCCAATAACGGATACCAAAGTAACGATTAAAAAATAAATAATTATCCAATAAGGTTACCAAAGTAACGAATACAAGGTAACTAGTTGCCCAATAACGGATACAAAGCAACTAGTTACACAAAAACGGTTACCAAAGTAACGAAATCAAAGTAACTAGTTAGCAATAACGGTTACCAAAGTAAGCAAAGTAACTAGTTACCCAATAACCGTTACCAAAGTAACCAATCAAAGTAACTGTCACGTCCTTAGTACAACTATAAAAATGGCGAGTTTTAGTAATCTGCGAATTCAAAATATAAAAGAAGCGGTAGAAGATCTAACACCGCATAATACAAAAATAAATCAAAAGCTGGTATGAAATCAATTTTCAAGAGTTTTACGCCAAATGTATTTTATCAGTTCTGCTTCGATTCGTTTATTTCACTGCCTTTCAGAAGTTCACAGCATGTATTGTTCAGTTGTATTTTTTAATTGAAATCTGCGGTTCTATTTGGAATAAAAGTTAATGTGTGACATCCACATGACTCTCTGCTACCTATAGCTTACTAGTGGACATACAAATTATTCTAATGAAAGGTTATTTCCTATATATTTCATTTTAATCCAAATAAACCTTTGCAGAAATAGCTCCATTACACATTTCGTTATAGATGCAAAGGGAATAGCGATAGTCAAATGTTTAAAAACTGGACGTTATGTGCTGGCCTTAAAAATTCCATACTCTTTCCAGGACATCGCAAAAAAGAACTGAATGTTTACAGGTCTTTAAAAGAATGACCAAGTATTGAATAATTCGAACCATTAATTATGATATTTCAGAAATGGCTGATGCCACGAAAAATTATTTGAAATGAATTGTGTGTTTTAAAGAGAGATACATTTTTTGTGTAGCACGTTTTGGTTTGTTGCTTAATGTTTACCAGTTATACAAGAATATACAAAATTTCTCTCGAATGAAGAGGACTTCGCAGACTATTCCCAAAAAATTCAATTTATATAATTTTTATTTTTCATGTAAATATCTTTCATATATGGTATTTTAATCAAAATCGTTAGAGCCCTGTTTTAGAAAATAAAGTGTCGAAAAATCTTCCATATTAGTGTAATTTAGGGTTTACGTTATGTATCTTAGGAAGATATTTAACTTAAGTAGCAAATTAAAAATGCATTTTTTGGATTCAGGGCACTTCAAAACATGTATTTCCGGTGAAATCTCGGTATTGAATTTTTGAGTGGTATGCAATATTTCCTACTTACTATATGTAGTAGATAAACTAATTAGTGTGCATTTTCAGTAGGATGAAACAGTAAACCACTTCAATGATTATACTAAAAATAATAAATCTGATGCATTACACTCACATGACTTTCTCTACTCTTGTACAAACTATTTTCACAAACGCTTATTATCCATATGCTTCATGTTAATCAAAATGTTAATCTTATTGCTAATTTTCTTGTAGATGCAAGGGGAATTGGTAGGCTTTAAGGATAGTTAAATATTTTAAGAGCTGGTTGCTATGTAGAGTATTCCATCGTCTTTGCATTACCAGGACAAAAGAAATGAATAACGAATTCCCATTTGAGAAAAAGTACAAGTATTGGAAAATTTAAGGAAATAACAAGCAATATCTCGAAAATGGTTCCCTCAGCAAAGAAAAAAAAATCTGATGTGTTACACTCCTATGACTTTCCCTACTCTTGTACAATCTATTTTTACAAACGCCTATTCTCCATATGCTTCATATTAATCGAGATATCGAGATGTCAATCTTATTTGTAATTTTCTTGTAGATGCAAGGGGAATATGGTAGCTTTTAATCGATAGTCAAATATTTTATCGCTGGTTGCTATGTGGCGCATTCCATTCTCTTTGCATGTCCAGGACATAAAAAAATCTAATGTGTTACACTCACATGACTTTCTCTACTCTTGTACAATCTAATTTTACAAACGCCTATTCTCCATATGCTTCATGTTAATCGAGATATCGAGATGTCAATCTTATTGCTAATTTTCTTGTAGATGCAAGGGGAATATGGTAGCTTTTAAGCGATAGTCAAATATTTTAACGCTGGTTGCTATGTGGCGCATACCATTCTCTTTGCATGTCCAGGACAAAAAAATGAATAACGAATTTGAGAAAAAGTATAAGTATTGGAAAATTTAAGGAAATAACAAGCAATATCTCGAAAACGGTTCACTCAACAAAAGAAATGTATATGACATAAGTTGTGTATTTTAACGCGATCTACATTTTTTGTGTAGTAAAATTTTGTCTATCTCTTATGGTTTACCAGTTATGCAAAAGTCGTTCACAATGAAGAATACTTTTGGAGACATTCCCAGAAAATTCGAGATATACATTTCATTTCTCATGACATTATCTTAAACATATGATATTTTCATCAAAATCGTTAGAGCCATTTTTGAGAAAATTAAAATTTTCGAAAACTCTTCCATGTAAAGGGTAGTCTGGGGTGGGGGGATTTTCTTGAAAACCTTCGTGTCGCATCTCTGGAAGATACTGAACCTAAATACCAAATTTGGTGTTTATCCGACTGTTCGTTTTTGAGTTATACTGTTCACAGACACACACAAACACACACACACACACACACACACACACACGGACATGTTTCCAAAAATGCTTTTTTTGGATTCAGGAGGTCTCAAAACATGTATTTCCGGTGAAATCTCGGTATCGAATTTTTGGGTGGAATGCAATACTTCCCCTACTTACTATACGTAGTAGAGAAAGTAAAAATGAATTTGAGAAAAAGTATAAGTATTGGAAAATTTAAGGAAATAACAAGCAATATCTCGAAAACGGTTCACTCAACAAAAGAAATGTATATGATATAACTTGTGTATTTTAACGCGATCTACATTTTTTGTGTAGTAAAATTTTGTCTATCTCTTATGGTTTACCAGTTATGCAAAAGTCGTTCATAATGAAGAATACTTTTGGAGACATTCCCAGAAACTTCGAGATATACATTTCATTTCTCATGACATTATCTTAAACATATGATATTTTCATCAAAATCGTTAGAGCCATTTTTGAGAAAATTAAAATTTTCGAAAAATGTTCCATGTAAAGGGTAGTCTGGGGTGGGGGGATTTTCTTGAAAATCTTCGTGTCGCATCTCTGGAAGATATTGAACGTGAATACCAAGTTTGGTGTTTATCCGACTGTTAGTTTTTGAGTTATGCTGTTCACAGACACACACACAGACACACAGACACACACACACACACACACACACACACACGGACATGTTTCCAAAAATGCTGTTTTTGGATTCAGGAGGTCTCAAAACATGTATTTCCGGTGAAATCTCGGTATCGAATTTTTGGGTGGAATGCAATACTTCCCCTACTTACTATACGTAGTAGAGAAAGTAAAAGTGTATGACATAAATTGTGTAGGACTTTAACGCGATCTACATTTTTTGTGTAGTAAAATTTTGTCTATCTCTTATGGTTTACCTGTTATACAAAAGTAGTTCACAATGAAGAATACTTTTGGAGACATTCCCAGAAAATTCGAGATATACATTTCATGTCATGAAAGTATCTTAAACATGTGATATTTTAATCAAAATCGTTAGAGCCATTTTTGAGAAAATTAAAATTTTCGAAAAATGTTGCAAGTAAAGCGTAATCTGGGGTGGGGGATTTTCTTGAAAACCTTCGTGTCGCATCTCTGGAAGATACCGACGTTTGGTGTTTATCCGACTGTTCGTTTCTGAGTTTGCTGGTTCACACACACACACACACACACACACACACACACACACACACACACACACGGACATGTTTCTAAAAATGATTTTTTTTTGGATTCAGGGGGCCTCAAAACATATATTTCCGGTGAAATTTCGGTATCGCATAATTGGGTGGAATACAATACTTCCCCTATTTACTATACGCAATAGAGAAATAAATGACGTCGTTCTTGCATTGTAATTATTTTACAGAACCCCATCTTGCTTATAATTTTTGGGGCAATTTAATTCAGCTTTAAAATTCATGCTTGTCATTAAATAATTATTTCCCAACCTTCGGTCCCGAGATATTATCATGACAACAAGCATTCACTATTAAATTGCCGAAAAACTGTCAGCATTCGCGGTAATACTAAACATAGTCTACGTCATTGGTTCAAAGTTACACGGTTGTAAATTGGATTGGTGAATAATGAATGCCTGGGCCATGAAGTAAATAGTCGAGGAAATAAACAGCTGAATGCGAATATCGGCGTGACTGTCAACGGGCTTCGCGCCTTGTCAAAGTTCATTAAGTCTAAAGGATCATAGATTAGAAATTATGGGCTTAGTCTGCAAAGAAACAAGTACATAAAATCGCACTAAAATATTAGATATCATGCATGGAATGGCCCGTTAAGGGCACTTGGTAGACATCGCAGGGTATTTTTACGCTTTTTCGCATTGAAAGAAAGCCAGTTTTCTCTAGAATCACATCATCTAGGACACTGACCTTTTTACTGCCTATTAAAGAAGATTTTTTTAGTATAATGGTATTAAGGTTTTTTACCTAGCTTTAAATCTTGCAATTATAAAAATATTTAAATGCCGTAAAATAATTAATAAAAACCTTTAGCTTCATTTATAGGTACAATTTTCTCGTAAAAAGATCAGAAATCCGCAAATTTTTACTTTCTCTACTACGTATAGTAAGTAGGGGAAGTATTGCAATCCCAGAAAAAAAATCGATACCGAGATTACACGTTCTGAGGCCCCCTGAATTCAAATGAAGCATTTTTAGAAAAAGGTCCGTGAGTCTGAGGACAGCATTCCTCAAAAACGGAAAGTCAGATAAGTACCAAATTTGGTATTTAGGTTCAGTTTTTTTGAAAGATACGACACTAAGATTTTCAAGAAAACCCTCCTACCACAGACTACTCTTTACATGGAATATTTTCGAAGGTTTTGATTTTCTCAAAAATGGCTCTAACGATTTTGATTAAAATATCACATTTAAGATACTTTCAATGTATATCTTGAATTTTCTGGGAATGTCCTTAAAAGTCCTCTTCATTCGAAATGGTTTTTGCATAACTGGTAAACCATAAGAGACAGACAAAATATTTCTACACAAAAAATGTAGATACACAATTTATGTCGTATATAATTTGTATTTGTCCAGTGAACCATTTCCGATATCTTCCTTGTTATTTGTTTTTAATTTCCAATACTTTTTTTCTCAAATGGGATTTTTTTTAATGTGCTGTACATGCACAGAGAATGGAATTCTCCACTTAAAAACCAGCTCTTAAACATTTGACCATCACTTAAAGCCTACCATATTCCCCTTGCAGCCACAAGAAAATTAGCAATAAGGTAAGGTTTGTAAAAATAGTTTACACAAGAGTAGAGAAAGTCATGTGAGTGTAACAAAGTTCTTTCGAATGAGCTTTTATAGGTAGCTTAAGATAGCTGATTTCTCCTTTTGAGAGACTAATTCAATTTAAAATAATTTGATGTGTTACACTCACATGACTTTCTCTACTCTTGTATAAACTATTTTTTACAAACGCTTATTCTCCATCTACTTCATGTTAACCGAGATAAACATTTGCAGACTCTATCTTATTGCTAATTTTCTTGTAGATGTAAGGGGAATATATATTTGCAAGGGCAATATAGAAATACAGTAGCCTTTAAGCATAATCATATCTCTTAATAGCTGGTTGCTAGGTGCAGCACCATTCTCTTTGCCACAGATTAATACTTTGCATATACAAGACAAAAAAATGAATAACGAATTCCCATTTGAGAAAATGGGTATTGAAAAATTTAAGAGAATAACAAGCAATATCTCGTAAATGGTTCACTCAACAACAAAAATGTACAAGACATAAATTGTGTATTTTAACGCGATCTATAATTTTTGTGCAGTAAAATTTTGTCTATCTCTTATGGTTTACCAGTTATGCAAAAGTCGTTCACAATGAAGAATACTTTTGGAGACATTCCCAGAAAATTGAAGATACACATTTTATTTATCATGAAAATATCTTAAACATGATATTTTAATCAAAATCGTTAGAGCCATTTTTGAGAAAATTAAAATTTTCAAAAAATGTTCCACGTAAAGGGTAATCTGGGGTGTGGGGATTTTCTTGAAAACCTTCGTGTCGCATCTCTGAAAGATACTGAACCTAAATACCAAGTTTGGTGTTTAGCCGACTGTTCGTTTCTGAGTTATGCTGTTCACTCTCTCACACACACGCACACGCACGCGCGCGCGTTTCCAAGAATGCTTTTTTTGGATTCAGGGTGTCTCAAAACATGTATTTCCGGTGAAATCTCGGTATCGAATTGTTGGGTGGAATACAATACTTCCCCTACTTACTGTACGTAGTAGAGAAAGTAAAAAGCTAGTCAAAAGGAAATATGTTTTGTTGTAATGTTTTCTACATGTTTATAATTTTTTCGTGGAAACCATGTAATTTAGGATCAAAATTTTTAACTGCTAAATGCAGATAAACATTTTGTACAAACACAAAAATTTCAAGCTTCTAAGTTAAATGGATTTTGGGAAAAGTGTATCTGAAATTTAAAAAATAAAACTAATGGGAAATGGCAAAAACAAGTGAGCACATTGTTGCATACCAATATACTATAACACCTCTGGATCATAAGAGCTCTTTAAACGTCCAAAAAACAATTACATAGGTATGTTCCCTATGCCACTTATAATCCATTACAACAAAAAACAAAACAAAAAAAATCAATTTTTTTAACCCAAATCTGTACCAAGTGTCCTTAAGGAAAAGTATAAAGAGCGTCACAAATTGAATGATGGTATCGTCATAGCTGACCACAAAAGTGGCGTATTTCACTGGAAATAAAGCTAATGATGCAAGTGTGAATTTCAACTCAACTCAGATCCCCGTCTTCTGGCAAGAAGGCGCATGCGCCGCCGGGAAGATAATAGAGACATTGCATTGGTAAGAAGAACTGAAGAAAATGGAAGAGCTTGCTGCAGATGAAAGACAGAGAATGTACATCATAAGAAAGAGAGAGGAGAATGGTAGAAAAAAAAGTTAGAATGCAGCAGAGGGCAAAGGAGAAAAAGAAGAGAACAACAAGGAATCTATTTCTGTTTCCACTGGGCCCACAGGGAGCGCATGAGAAAGAAGACACGAAGAAACGTACGCTCCCAATCTGCCTAATCGCAGTTCCTTGTTAGTTCAGGGGGCTGAGAACGGGTGCTTGACCTCAATATACAAGTGGGCAGGAACGACTGTGCAGTTTCATGATGGCACAGGAACACGCTCGCAAGACTCAACTACCATCACCAAAACTGAGCACACCTCTCGAGAAGCGCTCAATAATTTCTACAAATTGATGCAATAAAGACACGTAAAAATCCACAAATAATCCCGATACACTCCCCGAGGGGCAGTCAGGGCCCTGGCACGGTCATGACTGTCTCCCGGACATCTCCTTCACCCGCTGTCAGCGCAATAAGCTGGCAGTATTACCTTCCACACTAACGGGGGTGCTCAGCGGAACCCCAATACCTTACCTTACTTCTCCTTTCAATTCCTCTCCTTAACTTCGTCTACCTATTCACGTCACTACCCCCAAAAAAGGGGCTGGGAACGGGTGCTTGTACTCAATATACATAAACTTTTTGTCAGCAGGAATCTCGCTAGAGGTTTTCATTTATCTAAAGATAATCAAAACTTAAGGGACTTAATCTACTATCTCACGACTAAAATAAAGTATACGAGGGTTACAAGAAATAAATACAATAAAATATTAATTAACTTACTAAATTAATCTGCCGAACTGCTTCCATATACTGTTTGTTTCTTTTGTGTTGTTTGCTGTCGTGCTGTTTTGGTGAAGCTAACTTTGAATAGCAAATGACGATTGAAAACGAATTAACAAATGCTAGGGAGCTGATAAAAATGGACAAATGCTAGAGAAGTTATAAAAATGTGGGAAAAGAGCCAGGGCTGGCTCCAGGAGTTTAATCACCCCCTCCCCACGCTTTCAGACATAACCTAATTTTTATCAGCAACGTCAGTCCTCCAAGACTACTAATTCTCACATAATGTATACACGAAGCGTGTCTTTGAAGTAAGTACAGATAATTTTTTAAAAAGTAACAGAACATTATTTTCCAAATACTTTATTATCATTCATAACCTTACACTGCTTCTCCACATAGTCACCGTTATTCAGGCATTTGTCGTAACGGGAGAACAATTTTTGTATGCCTTCGTCAAAGAATGATGCCGCCTGCGATGAAAGCTAAGTCTGTCCTCCTTGTTTCACATCATCGTCGTTGAAATGTTTACCTTCAAGGAATTTCTTTAGATGATGAAACAGATGAAAATCGCTTGGTGGCAATTCCAGACTGTAAAGAGGGTGGCCGAATTGTCCCCAACCAAATGATGTAACTAGATCTTTGAGTTTGTTTGGCTTTGTGTGGCCGGGCATTGCCAGTCATCATTGTTTCCCCCAAAACCTCACACAATTGGTGATGAATGTTTGCTGGCGTAACATTTCTCGCCTTCAAGAAACGAATCACTGATCTGACTACAGTCGGCGGGTCGTTCGACTGTTTTGAGCATTTCGAAACCTCTAACAAGAGGAAAACACAATGCGAATATCGCTCACAGCTGCGTCTGGCTTCCTAATAAATGGAAAAACTGATCGCGCATGCCTAAAAACGCTACTGCAGCGCTGAAGAGGCAAAATATTAAAATTTTACTTTAAAAACACGCCTGTATGTGTAAATAGAGGATGTTAAAGAAGAAGTATCCCAAATTTTGAGAGGTGGTAGTATGGACCAAAAAAAGAAAAAATATCCAGTAAACATAGACTCCAAAATGCATACCTTAAGAGCTATGAACACTTGTTCATCTTCGCTACTATGAAACATCTCTTCTACTGCAAGCTCTTTGCTATTACGTACGACGTACAGAATGCAGTAAAAATGAGGACACAATCTGTTACTGTGAAACAGGATAGCTTATAATGTAATCGTCTTGCAATTAATGCGAGCTGCACTTGTAAACCATGGCTAAAATAGATGGTCAATATGGTTCCCTTTTCTGTCCGACGCCTTAGGGAAGCACGCACTCTCATCACTCCAGGTTGGTCACGGATGCTCTGGCAGGCATTGATGACGCCTTCAAGTAGTGTTCGCACATCATTAATAGGGGTAGTACACGCCAAATATTTGAAGATAAAACTGCAATGTTAAAGCGTTTCACAAACTTATCAAAACACAAACTGATTCCATTAGAACTAATAAGAATATGCATTGCACTTACCCAGGACTGTGAATACGGTTTACAGTAACAATACTAATAGATGTTTCCTGCCTGCTGTAGGTCGTACGCAGGTAATAGCAAAGCGATTGCAGTAGCGAAGATGGGCAAGTGCCCATTGCTCTTAAGGTATGCCTTTTAGAGCCCATGTTTAATGCACATTTCTTCTTGTTTTGGTCCATACTACCACCTCTCAAAATATGGAATACTTTTTTTACCACCACTATAAGATTGTTCTGAGCAAGAAATAAAAATATCAAAGTCACACAATATTTCAGGTTTACCCCTTCATCAAGAGATCAAAAATATATACAAAATTGCATTTGACAATCGACTGTACTGGTTAACAATCAGTTTTATTATAGGGTATTCAATGGGGCGGACACCTCGCGTACTGCGACCTATGAGAGATCTATTGTGGCTACCGCCCCCCGGGAGAAAGGAATAAAACCTTAGTGGCTTGAAACACTCTTGTTTATAAAGTTGATGCTTATTGTAGAACACCTACCTGGGAAGTTTCGACGATACTTAATCATCAGTGAGGGATATATACAAAGTGACCAACCCTGGTGCTTCTTTTGTCAACAGTTTGATAACAAAATCCCATGTGCCACAATCACATGACTTTCTCTACTCTTGTACAAATTATTTTTACAAACGCTTACTGCTAATTTTCTTATAGATGTAATGGGAATATGGTAGACTTTAAACGATAGTCAAATCTTTTAATAGCTGATTGCTATGTGGATCATTCCCATTCTCTTTGCATGTCTAGGATATACAAAGAAAAAAATCTGATGTGTTACCTCACATGACTTTCTCCACTCTTGTACAAACTATTTTTACAAACGCTAATACTCCATATGCTTCATGTTAATGGAGATATCGAGATGTCAATCTTATTGCTAATTTTCTTGTAGATGCAAGGGGAATATGGTAGGTCATAAGCGATAGCCAAATCTTTTTAGCGCTGGTTGCTATGTGGCGCATTCCATTCTCTTTGCATGTCCAGGACATAAAAAAAATGAATAACGAATTTGAGAAAAAGTATAAGTATTGGAAAATTTAAGGAAATAACAAGCAATATCTCGAAAATTGTTCACTCAACAAACAAACAAAAATGTATATGACATAAATTGTGTATTTTAATGCGATCTACATTTTTTGTGTAGTAAAATTTTGTCTATCTCTTATGGTTTACCAGTTATGCAAAAGTCGTTCACAATGAAGAATACTTTTGGAGACATTCCCAGAAAATTGAGATATGCATTTCATTTGTCATGAAAATATCTTAAACATGACATTTTAATCAAAATCGTTAGAGGCATTTTTGAGAAAATTAAAATTTTCCAAAAGTCTTCCATGTAAAGGGTAATTTGGGGTGGAGGAATTTTCTTGAAAACCTTCGTGCCGCATTTCTGGAAGATACTGAACCTAAATACAAAGTTTGGTGTTTATCCGACTGTTCGTTTCTGAGTTATGCTGTTCACAGACACACACACACACACACACACACACACACACACACACACACACACACACACACACACACGGACATGTTTCTAAAAATGCTTTTTTTTAATTCAGGGGGTCTCAAAACATGTATTTCCGGTGAAATCTCGGTATCGAATTTTTGGGTGGAATACAATACTTTCCCTACTTACTATACGTATTAGAGAAATTAACAATAACGAATTCCCATTTGAGAAAAAGTGTAAGTATTGCAAAATCAAAATAAATAACAAGGAATATCTCGAAAATGGTTCTCTCCACAAAAAAGTGACAAAGTGTTTTTTTAACGAAATCTACATTTTTTGTGTAGTAAAATATTGTGTATCTCTTACGGTTTAGCAGTTATGCAAAATTCATTCAGAAAGAAGCGGACTTTTGGGGACATTCCTAGAAAATTCAATATATACATTGTAATTGTCATGAAAATGTCTCAAATATATGACATTTAAATTAAAATCGTTAGAACCATTTTTGAGAAGAATAATTTTTTCGAAAAATGTTCCATGTAGATAAAGGGTAATCTGAGGTGGGGGATTTTCTTGTAAATCTTCATGTCGCATCTTTGAAACATACTGAACCTAAATACCAAGTTTGGGATTAGCTGTTCACACACACACACACAAACGGACCTTTTTGTAAAAATGTTTTTATGCAGGGACCTTAAAACATGTATTTCTGGCGAAATCTCGGTATCGAATTTTTGGGTGGAATGCAATACTTCCACTGCTTACTATACGTAGTAGAGAAAGTAAAAATCTTGACAAAGTCGCTTGCATAATTTGTAATTCCGCCTTATTTTCAAATATCTTCACGTTTTAAGATTTGCCGCCCCCGGCGATGGCACGCTCCACCCTTCCCCCTAGATCTGGCCTTGTAAGCAGCCATGATTGGTTGAAACACTTCGTTTCGTATGGTCTTATTGGTCAAAAGTAGAATGACATGGCAAGAGTGCGACAGTAATTCCCGGGAGGTTACAAATCTGATGGAATGATATTGAAGTTGCCAATATTTAGATTCACACTTTTCGCTTGAATTAACAATACCAAACACATTTGTCCGTCTTGTTCCCCCAGGCTACCGCGACACTATGTTTCCATTTATTGATGCAGTAGTTATATATTAATTTAGTATGGATCTATAATTGGAGATGATCAAATCTATAATGTCATTGTTTCCTCAAGCTTTTATCATAATTTACTGGTGGGATGGCTCAGGTTGCAACATCTGTGGCTCGCATTCTGGAGGTCGTTGGTTCGATTCTCGCGGTCGACCGTCCTAACCCACGAGTTTTTTCGGAGCCTTCCCCGGATCGCTAGGCGAATGATGGGAAGATTCATTACATACCCCGAATTTCCTGTCCCTCCATTTCACCTACATTCTCATTTCACTTCACCTTTCCTCTTCATAGTCTGTTTCAGATTTGAAGGTGTTGATGGAAGTCAGCGTTGCATGGCAGGGCAAAAGGATGCTCTATATAACCCTTCATTCCCAGGGGATGCGTAAGCCCACAGGGGGAAGGGAGCCGGTTGCAACAGCTACCACCCTATGTGCCTTCTGATCCGGCTGCCCTCTTCTCACCCCACCCCTCCCTCCCGGGGGCATCCATCAGGGGCTTCAGGCACAAAATATATTGTAGGTCGAGGTATTAAGTCCTCCTCCGCAGTTAGTGCTAGTCCTTTATCATAATTTTCTTCATAGTATATTAATTTATTAAACAATTACAAGAATCAAGACATTTTAAGGTGAAATGTTAATAACAGTTTGAGGTATATATAAATAAGCACTATTTACAGGTTTTGCTAATCTGGCTTTTTTTTTTTTGTTGTTTTCTAGCTTGTACATAGTAACTAGAGAAGGTATTTCGTAAGTATAGGGTCTTTCAACAAGAGTGTCCTAACTTTGAACTTAATTAAAACACGTTCTATAAATGATAGAGGTTTATTTCTTTTTTTATTTTGGAACATAATGTCATTACGTGTGGAAGAGAACATTAGTTAAGTGACCGCCGCGACTTCATTGGGTTGTGCGTTGATCCAATTTTCAATGACAGAAGAACGTAAATTAGGTCCAACTTCACGAATAATACGTGATGTTATTCATAAGATCATTTACTGTTTCTGGCTTGTTGACATAAACTCGAGATTAAACATCACCCCACAAGAAGTAATCCAACGGCGTTAAATCGCATGACCTCGGGATCAGTTAACATCACCACTACGGGAAATAATGAAACCTCTGGACTTCTCCTTCAAAAGATCGATTGTTTCGAAAGCAGTATGACATGTGGCACCATCTTGCTGAAACCAGATATTTTTGAGATCCATACCATCCAATTGAGGCCAAAAATAGTCCCTTATAAGAGCCCGTATCTTTCTCCATTGACAGAGCTTCATCATCTTCATTTTCTGAAAAAATATGGACCAATGATTCCACCATACCAAAATCCACACCACATAGTAACCTTTTGGGGATGAAGTGGTCGTTCTTGAACCTGTATTGGATTGTGATTGCTCCAATAGCGGGTCAGATTCCAATTGCTCCATAGCCCAGTCAGCGAATACATGACGCAACCTATGGTCGTTAGGCTTTAGTTCTTGGGTTAATACCATTTTGTAAGCGTGAAACTTCAAGTCCAGATGCAGAATTTGCCAAGCTGTGGTCGGCGAAAGCCCCAATTCTTGCGCTCGTCGAGCAATTGATTTGTTCCGTTCTCGCGTACACTCTACCTATGTTTTCGTTGGAGCGCTTATGTCGATTACGTAAAGGCGTTCTTTTTTCGCTGACAGAACCACTTTTTTTCAAATTTATCGATCAAACGCCGAATCGTTCTCTCGCAGGGACGATTATGCACACCGTAAACTTCACGCAACACACGGAAGGTTTGGCGAACAGATGATCCATTTTGATAATAAATTTTCACAATTTCTGTGTGTTGCTGATTAATTTAACGTTCCATGGCTATTTGTCAATAACAACTGTAACCACATGAAAAAAAATGACTACTGTAACTCGATAACAACGGCAGCTATCACATGTTAAAGATAGGACACTCTTCTTGAAAGACCCTATATAATTTGAATACCCACTAATAAACTATAGATGTTAGAGAAAGTCATGTGAATGTAACACATCAGATTTTTATTTATTCAGAACTCAGTCCTAAAGCTGTCGAGGATAACTTTCGAATGTAACAGTTAAAATTTGATTCTTGGATCAATTCATCTATTTAAACCATGAAATATATCTCAAAATTATATTATGAACTATAACTCTCTGCTTCAATAGACGCTTAAAGGTCATTTTTACTTTCTCTACCACGTATCTAATACCTAACTAATAAATAGGAAATGTATTTTATTACATCCAAAAATACAATGCGGCATTTCAACAGAATTTGCGGCCCGTTTTCTGTAAACAGCGTAACTCAAAACGGTCGGGTAAATAACTTGACATTTAAATTCAGTATTTTCCAAAACTGCCCTGCGCCGTGGCGTTCTGGGCTAGAGCGTGAGACTGTGGTACCCGACTATGGAATGTGCACGAGTTCGATCCCACATGGAGGTGCGGATTTTAAGTCCCGGGTATAGGACCGGTACCCATTCAGCATCATGGGGAAAGTTGGGAGCAGGGATAGGCAGCGATCATGACCTCGTGAGCCAATCCGGGCTGGAGATGCGTGATACTGGTCATAATTCCCCCCCCCCCAGTATCTGTTGGATGATCGCCCAACACTGCCGTCCGTAAGTGGGCTAAGGCCGGCATCGGGTTAGTAGGCGACACAAAGACTTTTAAGAAAACCTCCCCACGCCAAACTATCTTTATTTACAACATTTTTCGTTATTTCTATTTTATAAAGATGGCTATAATGATGTGATTAAAATGAAATATATTTAAAGCGTTTACAGGGCAAATAAAATAGCTAGGAATAGCCTGTAAAGAATTTTGTATACACAATAACTTACTGTACAAAACTGTAGGTTTTTAACTTTATTTAAAGCACACAATTTATTTCAAATATGTTTGTGACATCAGCCATTTCGAACATATCCGTTGTTATTAGTTTGCATGTTTCATTGTTTGTAGTTTTCTGAAAAATTGTCACATTCAGTTGTTTCTCACGATGTCTTAAAAAGAGTATGGAATTTCAGAGCCAACATATGATTTAAACATGTTTCCTTTATTCTCTTCTAAGAATAAAGGTTAATGGGCAGAGAAAAACATGTAAATGCAAGATAGTTTTTTTTGGCCTTTCTGCTTTCTTTAGTACGTATAGTAAGTAGGGGAAGTATTGTATTCCACCCAAAACTTCGATGTCGAAATTTCATCGGAAATATGTTATGAGGCCCCCTGAACCCCCCTCCAAAAGCATTTTCAGAGAAAGATCCGTGTGTGCGTGTGTGCGTGTGTGTAAACAGCCGAGTGTGTGAACTCCAAAAATAAATAAAACCAGCAGATTTTTATATACATATTGCTTTAAGGCGGGCTGTTATTATATTTTATATTATATAATTAGACTGATATCATTTAAGTGTTAAAGTGTTAAATATACTGCCTTAACGTTTCGACGTTCCTTATTTTCTTAAAAATAGCTCTGGCGATTTTGATTAAAATACCATATATTAAAGTATTTTACTAAGAAAACGTATATCTTGAATTTTCTGAGAGAAGCCTGTGAAGTCCTCTTCATTCGAAAGGAATTTTGTACAATCTCGATTAAAATGAAGGAGATATAAAAAATTTCTGATGTGATACAGTCACATGACTTTCTCTACCCCCTATCATTTATTAGTGGGTATACAAACTAGTTTTACTAAAGTTTATTTTTCTATTTAGTGCACTTTTATTCAAATAAACCTTTGCAGAAATAGCTTCATTACACATTTCGTTGCAAATTCAAAGGAAACAGAGATAGTCAAATGCTTAAGAACTGGACGCATTACCTTACGCTGACCTTAAAATTACATATTGTTTCCATGCAATCGTGAGAAAAAGGAAATGTTGAAAGTGCTTTAAGAATCACCAGGTAATGAACAATTCCCTTTAATAATAAAATGGCTTATGGCACAAACAAATGCGTGTTTTAAAGAGGTCTACATTTTTTGTGTAATACATTTTCGTCTACCACTTAACATTTAGCAGTTTTACAAGAATACACAAAATTTCTTCCAACTGAAGTGAACTTCACAGGCTATTCCCAGAAATTTAATATATGCATTTTGGCATGTAAATATCTTTAATATACTGTACTTTATTCAAAATCGTTAGAGCCATTTTTTAGAAAATAAAAAATTTCGAAAATGTTCCATGTAAAAGGGAGTTTGGGGTGTGGGGATTTTCGAGATCTTTGTGTCACATCCTTGGAAGATAGTGAAGTTAATACAAGTTTGATATTTATCTGACTTTTCGTTTTTGAGTTATGCTGTTCACAGACAGACAGAGACACACACACAAAGTGGACGTTTTTCTAAAAATACTTGTTTGGGATTCAGAAACATGTATTTTCTGTGAAATTTGGTATCGAATTTTTGGGTGGAATACAATTCTTCCCCTATTTAATCTACGTGGTAGAAAAAGTAATAAGTAGGCTTCGGACATGACTTTAGGTTAAGTTAACTTCTATTATACTGCTACTTTGTTTACAAGGGAGCGGAAAGAAGAGGCAGTAGTCTCGTGCGCTACTGAGTTTGTGCTGTGCTGAGTACTGTGTACACTATAGGTATAGGTGGGCACAGATATAAGTATACAATTCTGTAGTAAACTTAAGCTTTTATTACAAAGTATAAATAACAGGAACAACATAATAAACTGTGGCAGATGAAATAATCAATTTCATGTGTGATTTACATGCCTGGACAACTACTGCCATGGATTACAATATATTTTTTGATTATATCAAAAGCAAAACGTCTTCTCAAACTCCAGAGTTTATATCTTGAAAAGCTCTGTTCCACGTCACACGATGTTACTAGTGCAAAACTGACGTACGTCACACACCTCTGGTAAACGCATGCATTTTCATTATTTAGAATAATGTTTTTCTTAACATTCATAATATTATTATTCATGCCTAATACTGCACATAATTGCAGGAGTTTTTATCTAAAACACACTTCAGTTTCTGCTGTGCATTTGTCTACTTCTGTAAAGTGTTGTGTCAAATTATCGACAAGTTTCAAGAACTCTGGTATTGCCATCTGTGACAAAGACAAATAAAATTTGTGTAAAGTAGACTCACAAGGAAATTTCAAAGCTGTACATTTCTCCAGAAACATTTTAAAAACAGAATTTTGCAGCTTATTAGATGGGATATTTGTGATTACCATCATATCATACGAATTCCTGTAAGCTTCGGTTTGGCTACACGAGTTCGTGGTTTCTGATGTGGATAATATATCCTCACCACTTCATTTCTAGGAATCAGCGTAATATTTTGTAAGTGCTTTTTACTTTCTCTACTACGTATAGTAAGGGAAGTATTGCATTCCACCCAAAAATTCGATACCGAGATTTCACCAGAAATACATGTTTTGGGCCTTCTGTATCCAAAAAAAGTATTTTTGGAAACATGTCCGTGTATATGTGTGTTGAAGTAACATTATTATTAATGTTATTTGTGTAACATTATTGTGTAGCCCCACGTTGTGGTAGCCAATTTGAAGTGGTATACTTGTAATGCTATATTTAATTTGTTGAGCCCCACATTTGGGAGCCAATTTGCGATGGTAAATTTATAATGTTATTTGTGTATGCGTTTACTCAACATGGTGAAGCCATTTTGTGACGTGATTCTTTGTTAGGTTTGTAGCTCCATCTGGTGAAGCAATTTGCGGTAGTATTAGTGTTCATTTGAAAGAATGCTACTTTTATTTTATTTAATTTTTTGTTTCACTGTCCTCCGGCTAACTATGATCTTTTTGGGTCGAGCACTTCTCTTTATACAGGTTGTGTAAACGGAAAGGAATCTTTTATCCAAAGATAACACTGATGAAGGAATTTGTTTTACACTTTTATTGTCGAACACATTTACTATCACATTTACACATTGATCTTGACACTCGCCAAACTGAAACTGTTATAATAACTTCATTACTGATCACTCTTAATTCGCGTACTTCAACTTTTTGTATAATTAACTTTACAACACTTTAGATTTTTCATAATTCTGCTACGCGTAACTTGTGAATCGATAGCCGACGTGTAATATTTCTGCTGGACTGAAGGCGACGTGTATCATACAAATACTTTCGACGAACTGACGGGAATGCGACGTGTAGTGTACAAAGAATTTTGATGAACTGACGGGCTCTACCTCTAACATAGCTCTTTTATACTCATACACCCCGATATGCCTAAAGATTATAACCGAGTTGCAATTGGCTAATAAAACGCGCCAACATTAGCGTCTATTTTTATATCCAATGAAAATTATGAATACATATGCTTTAGGGAAATGTTCCAGAAGATTCTAAAGGAAAACGTGCCAACATTACGTAACTTCCTCGTTTCCAATAATGATAAACAGCTCACCCCCTCGCTGCATTATTGCACGCTATTATTGTCAGTTTCAGTAAGGCAGTATAAACTTACTCCCCACAATAATTACAATCAACAAACATCTCAAATCAATGTCACATAATAATGCATATTCATACTATAATCACTCTTTACATTTAAATAATTTGTGATACAAATTACTGCATCAGTGTGTGTGTGTGTGTGTGTGTGTGTGTGTGTGTGTCTGAACAGCATAACTCAGAAACGTACAGTCGGATAAACACCAAACTTGCTATTTAGGTTCAGTATCTTCCAGAGATGTGACACAAAGATTTTCAAGAAAATCCCCTCACCCCAGATTACCCTTTACATGGAACATTTTACGAAAATTTTAATTTTCTCAAAAATGGCTATAACGATATTTATTACAATATCATATGTTTAAGATACTTTCATGACAAATAAAATGTGTATCCTGAATTTTCTGGGAATGTCTCCAAAAGTGTTCTTCATTGTGAACACGTTTGCATAACTGGTAAACCATAAGAGATAGACAAAATTTTACTACACAAAAAATGTAGATCGCGTTAAAATACACAATTTATGTCCTATACATTTTTTTGTTGAGTGAACCATTTTCGAGATATTGCTTGTTATTCCCTTAAATTTTCCAATACTTATACTTTTTCTCGAATGGGAATTCGTTATTCTGTTTTTTTTTTGTCCTGGTAATGCAAAGAGAATGGAATACTCCATATAGCAACCAGCTCTTAATTCCCCTTGCATCTGCAAGAAAATTAGCAATAAGGTTAACATATCGATATCTCGATTAACATGAAGCATATGGAGAATAAGCATTTGTAAAAATAGTTTGTACAAGAGTATAGAAAGTCATGCGAGTGTAACACATCAGACTTTTCAGATTTACAGTTGTCTTGCAATAAAAACCCTTCTCTCTCCTTTGATTTCAAACTGGCATACTTTACAAAATACATTTTCCCCTCTTACATTAAAATACTCAAGTCCATATTCATTTACCAGTAAGACACTCTTCTTACTGGTTGTTTTGTCAGCTATCAACTTCGTAACTCCTGAACAGGCTGTATATATATACTGATCGCTTGCTTAGAGTGAATGACTGGCAGTGTTTGGGAAGAGGGAGGTTTCCATGAAACCCTGTGCGCACGTAATTGTTTCCCAGTCAAAGTGCAACGAAACAGCAACCGTGTCCGAAGCCTAGTAATAAACTTTAGTAAGAATGGTTTGTATACCCAGTAATGAACGATAGAGGGTAAAGAAAGTCATGTGAATGTAGCAGATCATAGTTTTTAAAGACTTGACACCTATAAACATATGGGGAGATAGTTGTATACTTTCTGCATAATAGATAGGTTTACACTGGTAAGTATGCAGGTTTCGTTGAGTCAGTGCCTGTCCCAGTATACCGGGGATTAAAAGCAATGTTAGATGGCTTGACCCGGCATTGAGAACGCCACAAAGATGTGTCAAGAGGGCTTGGAAATAATCGTGAGAGAACGGGAGCATAAAGAAACATGATGATAGCCAGATAAATGACGGAAGGCTTAAGAAGACGTGTTAGTTGGAGGATGTAGACGCCGATAAGAGGGAAGTGATGATGACGTAGTGTGTGGTACGAACTGTTGCGCCATGGAATAAGTAATTAAGTCATTCTGCACATCTCACAAAGTTTGAGAAGTTTCCGTGCCTCCTGGTTCAAAAGATGATATGCCTGCAGTGGCGGCTTGTGCATATTTTAGTTGGTGGGACACAACCTATAAAAAGCTGGTGTGTTACATTTACATCACTATCGCTTATCTAAGTCATTTTAATTGAGATAAATCTTTCCGGAAACAGCTGAATTACACATTTCATTAAAGATACAAAGGGGAATGTGATAGTCAAATGTTTTAGAACTGGATGTTATATACTATCCTTAAAATTCCATACTCTTTCCATGGCATCCCCAAAAAACAACTGAAAATCGACAGGGCTTTAAAAGAATGCCTAAGTATTCGCATCATTAATAACGGGTGTCTCGAAAATGACTTATAATTCCTTCTGAATGAAGAGGACTGTAGGTTACTCCCAGAAAATTCAAGATGTACATATTTCTCATGTATCTTTAATATTGTGAAATAATAATTTCATTGTCATTACCAGACGCACTGTTGTACTATATTGTTGCTACCAGACGTAGCATTATTGGGTCTCCTCGGTTATATTTCGGCTTAACGGTCTCTCCTTTCGGTGCGGATCACGCCAAAGGGAGAGATCTGTTTGAAAATGTCTGGTGCGACGTCAGCACTTTCTGGCTGACACGGTTGGTGGCGGGGGGTGGGGGAAGATAGCGTCACTCGAGTGGAAGTGGTTGCTGGGCACAGACGTGTGTGATCGGTCTACGGTCTGTAGCATCTCCCTCCATTCTGTTTCCTTTATTAATTGTGTAGAGAAGTCAAACGTTTTTGTGAATAAATTCCAGGTAATGTGTGTTACGTAATCTTTCAATGTAATATAACTACCCACGCCTTACCCTTAAATTTACATACCAAGGTCCCGGACTTTTACCGCCAGCAAGTTGCGCCCCCCACCCCATATGAGTGTTGGGGTGACCTAAGTTAATCATTTTCTGGTAACCTTTTTGGCCTTTCACCCAAAATTTTAGAGAAAATAAGAACTTGCGAAAAATGTTCCATGTAAAGGGTAGTTGGGGTGGGGGATTTTCTTGAAAATCTTCGTGTCACACCTTTGGAAGATATTGAACTTAATACCAAGTGTGCTATTTATCTAAAATTTCGCTTTTTAGCTATGCTCTTCACACACACACACACACACACACACACACACGTGGACCTTTTTTAAAATTGCTTTTTTTAATTTAGGGGGTTTCAAAACATGTATTTCAGGTGTGTTTCTAACTTGGTGATTTACTTACTAAAACCCCTCTGCCTTTTAACAACATTTCATAGAATCCACGAACATGAATTGATCACAGTGCACTGTAAAAACAGTCCAGACCCTCCTCCAAAAACACTTACACTTTTTTACTTTTTGTACTAGGTATGCTAAAAAGGGGAAGTATTGCATTCCACCCAAAAACTCGATACCGAGATTTCACCAGAAATAATGCCTTGAGGCCCCCCAGAATAAAAAAGTAACACTTTTAGAAAAAGGTACGTGTCTGTGTCTGTCTGTCTGTCTGTCTGTGAACAGCATATCTCAACACGAAAAGTCGGATAAGTACCAAACTTAGTATTTTAGTTTAGTATAGACTAGGCCAGGTCGGTCTGCAATCCTTAGTGTTATAGTATATAGGATATTATTAATTATTATTATTGATATTAATTATTATTGCTATTATTATTATTGATATTAATTATTATTGATATTAATTATTATTGCTATTATTATTATTATTATTATTATTATTATTATTATTACTGGTAAGACAGAAGAGCAGAGAAGAAAACACGGAAGGAAGGGAAGATAAAAATCTGATGCGTTACATTCACATGACTTTCTCTACCCTTAAAACTTTTTAGCATCATCCAAACAGGGATTAGACTACTGGTGATCTGTTCCGACTCCAAACTAAAGCTTCTCCATCCATCTTCTAGCAGGTCTTCCCGGACTTCGATGTCCTCTTGGTTTATAATTTAGTGTTCTTTGGGAATCCTATCATATCCCATTCTGCAGACATGGTAGTACCAGTTTTACCTGTATTCTGCTATTTTGTCAGTTAGTTTAAATATTCCCAGTTCTCTGATATCTTCACTTCTCTGTTTGTCCATTAGAGTGTAACCTGCTGCAAACCTTAAGAATTTTATTTCCGCAACTAGTATCCGTCTCAAAGAATCTTTATTTACAATCCAACATTCAGACCCACATAATACAGGAACCGCTAAAAACTTATAAAATTTCAGCCGAGTTTCTTTGCGTACTTTCCTTGATGAAGTTCTTCTCATTGTTCCACATATATGTTGGAATAAATTTAGTTTTCCATTTATATATTTTGTTCTATCATTGCCAATGAAAACACCTAAATAATTAAAGTCCATAACGTGTTCAATAGGGTTACTATCAATCATAGTTTTGGCTGTGACACATCTTTCCATAAATTTTTGTTTTCTCAGCTGAAATTTCAGATTTTGTTCAATAGCCACTATGCTTAATAATAAATAGGTCTTTGTAATTATCTTCAGTAGATGCTATAACTGCTTGGTCATCTGCAAAAGCTAAAGTGTCCATATTTATATTATCAATTTTAAAATTAGTAGTTAAAATATGTTGCCAGTTACGAATAACGTCGTCTAAAGAAATATTAAATAATGTAGTTAAAAATGGACACCTTTGTCTGACACTTAACATTTTATTAATGGGACAAAAACTATTCTTGCGAAAGTTTATTTTTATATCTACTTCATTTTAATAAAAACTAACCTTTGTAGAAGTAGCTACATTACTCATTGCGTTATAAGTGCAAAGGGAATAGTGTTAGTCAAATGTTTAAGAACTGGACGCTTTATGCTAGCCTTAAACTTTCCATAATCTTTCCATGCAACAGCAAGAAACAACTGAATACCGACAGGTCTTCAAAAGAATAACAAAGAATTCCACAATTCAAACCATTAATAACGGACATCTCGGAATTGGCTGATGCCACAAAAAAATTATTTGAAATAAATTGTGTGTTTTAAAATTGGTGTAGTGCGTTTTCGTCTATCGCTTAATGTTTACCAGTTATACAAGGCTATTCAAAATTGCTTCCGAATGAAGTGGCCCTCACTGGCTATTCCTGGAAAATTCAAAATATACATTTTATTTTCCATGTAAATATCATTAATGTGGCATTTTAATAAAAATAGCTAGAGCTGTCTTTGAGAAAATACAAATTTTCAAAAAATGGTCCGTGTAAGGGATAGTTGGACGTGTGGAGATTTTCTTGAAAATGTTTCTGTCGCATCTTTGTAAGATACTGAAATTAAATACTAAGTTTGCTGTTTATCCGACCTTTCCTTTTTGAGTCATGCTGTTCACAAGACACACACACACACACACACACAAGCGAATATTTCTATATTTTTTTTTAATTCACGGCTCCTCAAAACAATCGTTTCCGGTGAAACCTTGGTACCGAATTTTTGGGTGGAATACAATCCCTTCTCTACCTGCTATGTACGCGGTAGAGAAGGAACAAAAGGAAGAAGGTGTACAGTCATGAGAAATTTTGGGATTTTAAACAAACTTTTGAATTAACCTTATTAAAGCGGAAAACGGGGTAATTCTTTTTACTTTCTCCGCTACGTATAGTAAGTAGGGGAAGTATTGCATTCCACCCAAAAATTCAATACCGAGATTTCATAGGAAATACATGTTTTGAGGTGCACTGAATGCATATAAAGCATTTTTGAAAATATGTCGTGTGTGTCTGTCTGTGAACAGCATAACTCAAACAAGAACAATCGGATAAACACCAAACTTGGTATTTAGGTTCAGTATCTTCCAGAGATGCGACACGAAGGTTTTCAAGAAAATCCCTCCACCCCAGATTACCGTTTACATGGAACATTTTTCGAAAATTTTAATTTTCTCAAAAATGGCTCTTAACAATTTTGATTAAAGTATCATATATTTAAGATACTTTCATGACAAATCAAATGTATATCTTGAATTTTCTGGGAATGTCTCCAAAAGTATTCTTCATTGTGAACGACTTTTGCATAACTGATAAACCATAAGAGATAGACAAAATTTTACTAAACAAAAAATGTAGATCGCGTTAAAATACACAATTTATGTCTTATACATTTTTTTGAGTGAACTATTTTCGAGATATTGCTTGTTATTCCCTTAAATTTTCCAATACTTATTACTTTTTCTCAAATGGGAATTCGTTATTCATTTTTTTTGTCCTGGTAATGCAAAGAGAATGGAATACTCCACATAACAACCAGCTCTTAAAATATTTGACTATCGCTTAAAGCCTACCAATTCCCCTTGCATCTACAAGAAAATTAGCAATAAGATTAACATCTCGATATCTTGATTAACATGAAGCATATGGAGAATAAGCGTTTGTAAAAATAGTTTGTACACGACTAGAGAAAGTCATGTGAGTGTAACACATCAGATTTTTAAAGAAAAGCTTTGCTTGTTTGAGGAATGGGTCAAGCACTTCCTTCCCGCCTTGATTGTGTGCCGAACTGATTCACCCATGCAGCACGTATTGCGGAATTAAAGGGTGTGCTGAGGAACTCGGCCACAGGCACGTGACATATCGCTTGCAGGAAGCAAGAGTGACCGGCGAATTGTTGGGGAAACTTTGGTCTTGACCTCGTCTCAGAATAGAAACTGAATGTGGGAGAGAGAGAAAGAACTGGATCACTTCTCGAAATAGCGAGGCGCCAGTGCAGAACATCACCACATTCATTTGGTCGTGCCAGGAGTATTTTGCACATCCTCCTTCTTAATATGATGTCATACTCAACGCAGCATGAAACTAATGTTTCCTTACAGAAGCGAGTGAGAGAAGATGGTATTTACTGCTGCTGCTGCTGATTGCAGTCTTTTTCTTCTTCTTCAGAAGCCATCACACCATCAACTTTCGTCTTCTTGCCTTTGCTTTTTATCTTCCTTTTGATTTACAGAAGCTTGTGATGCATGGTGATGTTGAACCCAGAGTTAGAAGTGAGAGGGATTTGGTGCCCCACAAAAATCTTCATCCCGCCGACTTTCTTTACATACCTTTCTCTCCGAGATCGCGTTACCTATATTTGCCATTTTACTTTCTCTACCTTGTACCTAGTAGTTAAGAGAAGGTAGTGCATTCCATCCAAAATGGATAGCGAGAATATATGCTTTGAGGTCGCCTGAATAAAAAAAAACCTTTCCAGAAAAAGGTCTGTGTGTCTGAACAGCATAACCCAAAAACGAAATGTCCGATAAATGCCAAACTTGGTATTTAGTTTCATTATCTTCCAAAGATGTAACACGAAGATTTTCAACAAAATCCCCCCACCCCAAACTACTCTTTACATGAAACATTTTTCGAAATTTTTGATTTGTTAAAAACATTTTGCTAACGATTTTGATTAAAATGCCATATATAAACACACTTACATTCATTCATTCACTGTTTATCCTCACCTTATGTAGGAATTACACCCCCCCAAGACATACAGGTGGGTGCCTGGGGTCAGAGGCCCGTCGGGGTGCAGACACACTCATGGAGCAGATAGAATGTCCAGGATGGGTGATCAGCCCGATGCCTGGTATGGGATGAGGGAAGTAGATGAAACGAGATGACGGTCAAATGGATGAAATGAAAGCAAATAAAATGTATATCTTGAATTTTCAGGGAATATCCTATGAAGTCCTCTTCATTCAGAAGGAATTCTGTATAATCTTTTAAAACTGGTAAACGTTAGGGAACAGACGAAAACGTATTACACAAATAATATAGATCTCATTACAAATATATTGTACGTTTTAAAAATTTTTTGTGGCATAAGCCATTTGAGATATCCGTTATTAAATGTCATTGTTTTAAATTCCTGTAAACATTCAACTGTTTCTGGCGATTACATGGAACAGTATGGAATTTTAAGGCCAGCCTATAGCGTCCAATTCTTAAACATTTGTCTATCGCTGTTCTCTTTGTCTCTATAACAAAATGTGTAATGTAGCTGTTTTTGTGAAGGTTTATTTGGATTAAAATGTAGTAGATAGAAAAATAAGCTAAGACAAAGCTTTAGTAATAGTTTGTATCCCCAATAATAAACGATAGAGGGTAGAGAAAATCCTTGGAATGTATCACATCAGATTTTATTTCATTGTATTACTACAAACGGAGGGGGATGGTTCAACTAGTAACACATTCGGGAGGTCCCGGCTTCAAATCCCCAGGGTCGATCATTCTGACCGAAGGTTTTTTTCGCTAGGCGAATGATGGGTTGTATAATTTGATCCGCGAACTTTCCTATCATCCCTTTCATCACTACATTTCATTTCCTTCTTCTTCACTCCCAAGCCAGGCATTGGGCTGATCACCATCCGGATATACTAGATCCCGAGTTTGCTTCCTCCTCTACAGACTACTGAACCAAGGCATTGGGCTGATCACCCATCCTGGATATACTAGATCCAAAGTTTGCTTCCTCCTCTACAGATTACTGGCCCAAGGCATTGGGCTGATCACCCATCCTGGATATACTAGATCCAGAGTTTGCTTCCTCCTCTACAGACTACTGACCCAAGGTATTGGGCTGATCACCCATCCTGGATACACTATGATCCAGAGTTTGCTTCCTCCTCTACAGACTACTGGTCCAAGTCATTGGGCTGATCACCCATCCTGGATATCTAGATCTAGAGTTTGCTTCCTCCTCTACAGACTACTGACCCAAGGCATTGGGCTGATCACCCATCCTGGATATACTATGATCCAGAGTTTGCTTCCTCCTCTACAGACTACTGGTCCAAGTCATTGGGCTGATCACCCATCCTGGATATCTAGATCTAGAGTTTGCTTCCTCCTCTACAGACTACTGACCCAAGGCATTGGGCTGATCACCCATCCTGGATATACTATGATCCAGAGTTTGCTTCCTCCTCTACAGACTACCGACCGAAGGCTTTGGGCCGATCACCCATCCTGATTATACTATGATCCAGAGTTTGCTTGCTCCTCGACCGACTACTGACCCAAGGGATTGGGCTGATCACCCATCCTGGATATACTATGATCCAGAGTTTTCTTGCTCCTCGACAGAGTATTGACCCAAGTCATTGGGCTGATCATCCATCCTGGATATACTATGATCCAGAGTTTGCTTGTTCCTCGACAGAGTATTGACCCAAGACACTGGGCTGATCACCCATCCTGGATATACTATGATCCAGAGTTTGCTTCCTCCTCGACAGAGTACTGACCCAAGAAATTGGGCTGATCACCCATATTGGATATACTATGATCCAGAGCTTGCTTCCTCCTCGACAGAGTACTGACCCAAGGCATTGGGCTGATCACCCATATTGGATATACTATGATCCAGAGTTTGCTTCCTCCTCTACAGACTACCGACCCAAGGCATTGGGCTGATCACCCATCCTAGATATACTATGATCCAGAGTTTGCTTGTTCCTCGACAGAGTATTGCCCCAAGGCATTGGGCTGATCACCCATATTGGATATACTATGATCCAGAGTTTGCTTCCTCCTCTACAGACTACTGACCCAAGGCATTGGGCTGATCACCCACCCTGGATATACTATGATCCAGAGTTTGCTTGCTCCTCGACAGACTACCAACCCAAGGCATTGGGCTGATCACCCATCCTGGATATACTATGATCCAGAGTTTGCTTGTTCGACAGAGTATTGACTCAAGGCATTGGGCTGATCATCCATCCTGGATATACTATGATCCAGAGTTTGCTTCCTCCTCTACAGGCTACCGACCCAAGGCATTGAGCTGATCACCCATCCTGGATATACTATGATCCAGAGTTTGCTTCCTCCTCTACAGATACTGACCCAAGGCATTGGGCTGATCACCCATCCTGGATATACTATGATCCAGAGTTTGCTTCCTCCTCTACAGACTACCGACCCAAGGCATTGGGCTGATCTCCCATCCTGGATATACTATGATCCAGAGTTTGCTTGTTCCTCGACAGAGTATTGACCCAAGGCATTGGGCTGATCACCCATATTGGATATACTATTATCCAGAGTTTGCTTCCTCCTCTACAGGCTACCGACCCAAGGCATTGAGTTGATCACCCATCCTGAATATACTATGATCCAGAGTTTGCTTGCTCCTCAACAGATACTGACCCAAGGCATTGGGCTGATCACCCATCCTAGATATACTATGATCTAGAGTTTGCTTGTTCCTCGACAGAGTATTGACCCAAGGCATTGGGCTGATCCCCCATTCTGGATATACTATGATCCAGAGTTTGCTTCCTCCTCGACAGAGTACTGACCCAAGGCATTGGGCTGATCATCCATCCTGGATATACTATGATCCAGAGTTTGCTTGCTCCTCGACAGATACTGACCCAAGGCATTGTGCTGATCACCCATCCTAGATATACTATGATCCAGAGTTTTCTTGTTCCTCGACAGAGTACTGACCCAAGACATTGGGCTGATGATCCATCCTGGATATACTATGATCCAGAGTTTGCTTCCTCCTCGACAGATACTGACCCAAGACATTGGGCTGATCACCCATCCTAGATATACTATGATCCAGAGTTTGCTTGTTTCTCGACAGAGTATTGACCCAAGGCATTGGGCTGATCACCCATTCTGGATATACTATGATCCAGAGTTTGCTTCCTCCTCGACAGAGTACTGACCCAAGGCATTGGGCTGATCATCCATCCTGGATATACTACGATCCAGAGTTTGCTTGCCCGTCGTCAGGCTAGACCCAAGGCATTGGCTTTTATGTCCTTGGTGGTGTAAGTCCTGTAAGGAGGAGGGTAATACGTTGAAGGAGGAGGTTACTGCAAACAAAATTCAGGATACAAATGAAATAATAATGTAAGGCTAAAGCTAGTCATAAGTTTTGCAAGTTAGTATACATTTATTATCTTCTTATTACTATACTGAGTTGCTGTGAACCCTGAGGTTGTCCAGCTATTGGGACCTGCATATAGCTTAATTAATACCAACTATTATTTAACTTGATCTTTACCTTGCTTGCTAACTTTCCTCTTTCATTTGGATCTTACTTTGCCCAAAAAGTTTCCTGTTTCCCTTATACTTTTTCTAGATTTTACGGTTAACCCTTTTATTTCTTTTGATAAATTTGACCACTCATTTTTACTTATCCTCTCTCTGAACATCTTAGTTTCCTCGAATACCAAAATTATGTGCCAATTGTATATTGTTCTTTATTTAATTTGTCCAGATATCCTTCTGTTTCCTATGTATTTTTTATTTTTACTTACGATTCTAGTGATGTTTTATCCTCTATGTTCTTAAACAACTCTTGTATTTCTCTAACATCTTTCCAAAACCCATTTACATTATTTTCCAACCCTCTCCAGATATTGTCCAGCCCAATTTTTTCTAATATAGTTTGCATACTGTAACTCCATCCACTTTGCCTTAAATCCTTTTTTTGGAAATCTAGGCATTGTCTTAACAAATTCCTTTCATCTAAATTTAGTATTCTATACCAGTATCTAAGGTACCAGTATCCATGATCATACCTTTCCTTTCCACTCTTCCCATTTCACTTTGAGCAACTTTCTTTATTGTGGCATTTGGTAAACCTACTAAACATCCCGTGCACTGTATCCACCGCTTCCCACCCACCATCTAGTCCCAATATTTCAACTCCATATAACGTTTTTGCTTCTACTACCATGTTATACACTTTTTCCAGCCAATTTACATTTATATCACACACGGGCGCGCGCGAGGTATTTAAATTTATTCGATATGAATGACGTCATTATTAGTTCAGCGAGTCCCTTGTCTCAAAGCGGAGGTGCGCATTTGAACCTCGGAGTGCATGCGTTTCCAATTTCGTAAAAAGTTGATGTACTGTGGCGGTGCAGAACTTTTTACTTTCTCTACTACGTAAGTAGGGGGAAGTTTGGTATTCCACCCAAAAATCGTTGCCAAGATTTCACCGGAAATATATGTTTTGAGGCCCCCTGAATCCAAAAAAGAAACTTTTTGGAAACATGTCCGTGTGTGTGTGTCTGTCTGTGAACAGCATAACTCAGAAACGAACAGTCGAATAAACACCAAAATTGGTATTTAGGTTCAGTATCTTTCAGAGATGCGACACGAAGGTTTTCAAGAAAATCCCCCCACCCCAATTACCCTTTACATGGAACATTTTTCGAAAATTTTAATTTTCTCAGAAATGGCTCTAAAGATTTTGATTAAAATCATATATTTAAGATACTTTTATGAAAAATAAAATGCTTATCTTGAATTTTCTGGGAATGTCTCTAAAAGTATTCTTCATTGTGAACACTTCTGCATAACTGGTAAACCATAAGAGATAAGCAAAAGTTTACTAAACAAAAAATGTAGATCGCGTTAAAATACACAATTTATGTCATATACATTTTTTATTGAGTGAACCATTTTCGAGATATTGCTTATTCCCTTAAATTTTCCAATACTTATACTTTTTCTCAAATGGGAATTCGTTATTCATTTTTTTGTATGTCCTGGACATGCAAAGAGAATGGAATGCGCCACATGGTAACCAGCTCTTAAAAGATTTGACTATCGCTTAAAACCTACCATATTCCCCTTGCACCAACAAGAAAATTAGCAATAAGATTAACATCTCAATTAACATGAAGCATTTGGAGCATAAGCATTTGTAAAATTAGTTTGTACAGGAGTAGAGAAAGTCATGTGAGTGTAACACATCAGATTTTTTGTTTTGTTTCCTTATTTCTCATCAAAAAATAAAGAGCTTTTTAAAATGCATTTTCTAATGAGGAAACAATTTGAATAGACCCAAAAATGACCATCACAACGTTCTCAAAATAAAACACGATTAATGGCATTTACTTTCCCCCCATAATATCAAGCAAATTTTATTCAACGCATTTCTTTCTACAACGCTTAGTTTTGGAGATGTTAAGCAGTCTCGACTTAAATGATCCATCCTGTATATATTGATTTCGTTTTACTTAAAACTAAATCTGAAGAGAATGGCAGACTTTATGAGCTATATGGTACTCGTGGAAAAATTACAAACATAGCCATAGACATTGAAGTTTCAAACTCCTGTATTGCTGCAGAAAAAGCATAACCTAGTAGTGACATTGAAAGTCACTTTATTAATTAACTTTATTATTAAAATCTTAAATTAAAAATCCAGACATACATATAACTTTATAACAAAACTGTTTCATAGTATACCTAAATAGTGTTCGTAAATGTTCTGGAATTCTAGAAAACAGTCGGATATGACTCTTCTACCAGCAGCTTAAATTATGACTTTCCAATCCACAGTTCTTTACCTTTTTTCTATAACCATTTATTTATTAGTTTTCTACCATTGCCACGAACATTCAAGGAGTTTCAAACTCCTCTACTGCTTCAAGAAAACATTACCTAGAAGTATCATTGAAAGTCAGATTAATTAATTAAGTTTACTATGTAAAAATCCTAACCTCAAAATTCAGTTACTTAAGAAGTTATAAGAAAACTGTTTCGTAGAAAAATAATCTAAATATCTCAGAATTCTATAAAGAGTCAGATTTGAATCTGGATCCAGCACCTTGTGAATAATGACTTTAGAGTCCGTGAATGTTTTCTTTTTGGCCTGATTTATTGATAATAGCCTTTTTCCTATCTCATTTTATTTATTGTTTTGTTAATTTAATTTACAGCTATGCCTTTGTGTGCGTTACTGCAATAAATGTTTCATTTTTTGAAGGACTTCACCTAATATTACTACTGAAACTTCTTACGCAACACAGGATAATTCCTGAGCAGTTTTGATGGAACAGAAGCAAATGCAACAAAATTTACTCCTCTAATTCAGAATTCCAAACAGTCAAACAAGACAACACCACATAATCAACGGAGCTAGTATATGGTCAAAGAGTGAACATAACACGAGTATATACTTACATTTAAGTTGAAGATGGTTTGTTAGCTCCACGTATGGAAGTCAATTTGAAGTACGTATTTTGTTGTAGGAGTTTGCACCACGCATTAGGCGTCAATTTGAAGTAGATATTGTCTTTACGTTGTTTGCACCACGGTTTGGGAGTCTTTTTTTAAGTAGTTTGTATTGAAGGTATTGTATTATATTTCAACTGTTGGGGAGCCGAACTTGTAGTAGTTGTAACCGCACGTATAGTACCCGGTAGCCTTAACCCCAATTTTTAAAAATATTAACTTTGTAATTTGACTGTTTCTTTAAGTATTAAATATTTATGTTTGCCTCGGCTGCGTCAGTATTATTGTTGGAGACACATTTCTCTTAGCAGGGTTGTGGTGCAACTGAAGAATGTAGGCTTACACAGATTATAATTTTACTTCAATACGTTTATTAATCCTTGACACAATTTAAATAACACTTCACTGATATAGAGAGCTGAGAGATTCTTTTTATTAATTAATTACACTTTTTAACACGTAAACTTATTTGTCGTCTCACACGAATACATATTATATTTCTTGAGGACACTTTTTGCGTCTGGTTAGTGACACTGTCTGCAGGCAACTGAACTCTAAATTTGTAACATTTTCTCCTTTTCAGTTTCTGATTGGCTAATCCTACTCCAATAGAATACCTTCATTTAACTAAAGCTTTTTTTGGTTGTTGATTGACTATTTTATAAACTGTCACTAAAATTACATTATTGTTACTCCGAGAATCACAAGTAGTACTGTTAAACTCCCTTACTCATTGACTCAAGGTTACCTCATTGTTAGCAACTTTTAACTTATTATTCTCACAGCTACTACATTATTAAATTACGTAATATATTCACATAACATTATTGCACAGGGATATAATAGTATACAATAATATAAACATATGCAATGACTGTTACATACATTTTACAAATTATTAGATACACATATTGCTTCAAGGCGGGCTGTTATTGAATTTACATATTATATAATTAGACTGAAATTATTTAAGTGTTAAAAATACTGTCTCAAAGTGAACAAGATGGCTGTGGAGATGAGTATATACTCGAGTGAGGTAGTACCTTTTTATTTTTATGAAAACGAGTAGTTTTCATTGACCTGAGTATATAATCACAGAAAGTGTTCATATTCATTAGTATGAACTTTGAGAAAGCATTTGCTTTTTATTCACATGGCCCAGTGTTTTACTGAACTAATAACTAGACTTACATATTAATAACCGATGAAATTAACTACTTAACAAATATTTATAGTTTCATTCATAGTTTCATGGTAATGTAACTCATAGGTAATAACCTTTTACATTAAGCATGTTTACGTGAATAGCAGTTCATATTCAATGAGAAAAATGAAACTGACCTTTCTGTGCCATAATTGCAGAAATTTATGGTAATAACTTTGCTGCCCATCATCAAAACTGACTATAAATGTCCATCAGCTATAGCAGACCGGTATTTTGATTTGACATATTTTATTTTTGAGAAAGCGAACACTGATGTTAGTCTTGTGCAAATTCCTTCAAACGGAAACGTCACTCGGCACACATTTTAAAAATCTAAGCGCTTAATTTTATTTAATCTTTCGAAATACAAGTGCACAATTTCTTTTATGTAAGTCCCAGACGTTTTAAAATAAACAATTAACAAAATGCAAATATCAACGTTTATCTACATTTGAAAGGCCCAGTCTTAAGCTATTTTTCTACATAATGCCATTCAAATTGAGGCATTTATCATACCGTGGCACAAGTTTTTCATTACTCTCTCTGTAGAAATCCGCCGCCTGCGACTTCAACCACTGGTTTACACCGGCATGCAGTTCAGCGTCACTATCAAACCATCAATTTGATGCACCAAACTCCGTGAAATTTGTGGAAAATGTTCCGAAAGTTCTGTAATCGTGAAACGACGATTTTCACGGATTTTGTCGCTGATTTGCATTGACAGTTCATCAGTCATAAGGCTAGGCCTACCACTGCGATCCTCGTCCTGAACATTGGTACACTGACTCGGCTTTCACTCATTATTCCCTGCCCATAAACATCACAAAGTTGACGATTATTTTCAATTGGTTTGTTCTCTTTAGCCAACCGCACTTCACAAGAGGCGGGATTTTCTATTTCAGCGCACATTTTAACAACTCGCAGAGAGCACAGTAATAAAGGCACAGTCCTCACGCTACCACAGCTGGATGCGTACTGAATGTAGGAACGCTCCGACACCAAGATGGCGGCTCTAGCTCTACTCATCGCCACGATAGGCCAAAACGTCTGGGAGTTTCTGGACTGCCCTCGTATATAGTTTTACTTTCTCTATCACGTACATACTAGGTAGAGAAGGTATTGCATTTGGCTCAAAAATTTGATACCAAAATTTCAGTGATAATACATGTTTTGGTGCCCATGAATATATAATAGTGTTTCTCGAAAAAGGTCCGTACGTGGTCATATCGCGATGGATCTGTTAGGAGATAACCTCTTGTGGCGGATAGTTAACCTTCTAGGTCTCGTCTCTGTACCATACCATCTTCCTTCGTCACGTGTCCACAGAGACTTAGTGCTAGGCAGCTGTATCTGTGCTTCTACATGTGCCGGGCAGATGACATTAGGTTCAATCTTGACTTGCCTTATACGATATAGATTTCTGTCATGCTCCGGACGCACTTCAGCCTTGGGCTTATTGTGCTACCTGTAGCGTTTTAAAGCCAATTTATAATGTCTGCTCCCTCTACCATGGAATACAGTTTCATGACAGATATAGTTTCACATTTTTCTCGTTTTAAAAACATTTCCCCAAAATCAATATATATCCTGTAAGCCAAGGCGTCACAGGAACATATAGTTTCTTTCTTGCAACAACGTGCAATCTAAGTTACCCTGAAACATTCCCATGGTGTTAATATACTTTTTCACAGGAGCATGTCCTGTAAGCAATGCAATAATTGTTCTCAGCTGAAGTTTATTTAAGCTCTTTCAGCTCTTTTCTTACATGTTTTCTTTACCATGTTCGTTTCTTGGAATTTTAAGCCAGGTTTATGGCGTTAGGATACCGTCCAGACTATCTGCCTTTATTATCTGTGGATAGATGGCAGAGTACTCGCTATTACCATCTATTTTCCCTTTTTTTTGTTCTTTTTAGACTTAAGGTGGAAATTTGGGCTGTGGTATTAAATATCCAATCCGGTGTTTACCTTGGCGACTGAGGGAAATGAAAAAAAAGTCAAATTAGTCGGCCCACGGGATTTGAACCCGGGATCTCCAGAATGCGGCCATAGATGCTACCGACTGAACCATTCCGCTCGGTGTTCCATATATTGTAATAGTTTACATGGCAGAAAACCTCTGGTGCTCTGAATTATGCCTAAAAGACTGAAGAGTGTACTAGGCGACAATGAAAGGATTAAGGAGAGGAAAACTGGGAACAGAAGCAGCAATGGGATTAGGCAGTGTAAGTCAAACAGCTTGGCGGGTAAATGGCTTGTTGAGTAGCTGAGGAATAAACAAACTAATGGACAGACCGCTGCACTCCTCCCTCCCACCCTCCCTCTATCTCTCTCTCCTGAAGCTAGTTCAAACCTCCCGCAGCGCTGTGGCAAGTAAATAAAAATATAAAAAAACAGAGCCAACATGGAATTAATCTTATATGTGCGCTCGGCTAAGTCAGGCCCTGGTCTCCGATGATGCTTTCTACAAGCTTTTTTATCATCTTTCTTTGTTTTTTAAACAAAACAAAAAGCCATCTAGCCCGATGCTTATAGTTTATTCTCCTCTTCAGCAGCCAATGAGGAACCTGTTTACTTAGCGGGATGCCTACCACGTGACAGGTTAGAGGTTAGCTAAGGGATAAACAGACACCCAAACCGTGGAGGCCAACATGACCTATAATAATTGCTGCTTTAATTATGTTAAATGACTTAAGCCAGCGGAATATCAAGTTGATTTATTGTTGGATAAAATGTAGCAAGAAATTATGACTTGTAATGGTGAAGAAAAATAAATGAGTTTTGCTTTTCTCCCTAATCGTTGAAATGATCAATTTTCCTAGAGCAAGTTGTCTTGTATCTCTGTTCTAATTTATTTTGCTTATGTGAAGAAATCTCTGGGCCAGTAAACCACGCTTGAACACGTATTCAAGGAGCTGCGTGTTTTATATAGCAGAGTATGTAAACACTATCGTGTGTTTATAATTCAAACGTTTTGGAGAGGCAACTTGTAAAAAGATGCAAACATTTCCAGATATAGCTCCCTCTCTAAGTTTCTGTCTGCCCTCTTTTGCATTCTTAGGGTTTCAAAAATCAATAACAATGCTCCTTTTACTGGACTATCATAATAATTTCATTAAACATATACAATGAAACTCCGTTTGACCGAAGCTCGCTTAACCAAAACGGCGGAGAGGGACAGAGAGAGGGAGGGAGGGAGGGAGGGAGAGAGAGAGAGAGAGAAGTAAGAAAAAATCTGATGTGTTACATTCAGATGACTTTCTCTTACAGCTATCGCTTATTAGTGGATATAAAATTATTCTTACTAAAGCTTTTTTTCCTAACTGCTTCATTTTAATCCAGATAAACGTTTGCAAACTATCTTACACATTTTTTTATAGATAGAAAGGAATAAGATAGCCTAATGTTTAAGAACTGGACGCTATATGTTGGCCTTAAAACGCCATACTCTTTCCATAACATCGTGAGAAACAACTGAAAATCGACAGGACTTCAAAAGAAGTATTGAATAATTCGAACGCTTAATAACCGATATCTCGCCAGTGCCTGATGCCACAAAAGAAATTATTTGAAGTAAATTGTGTGTTTTAAAGATATCTACATTTTTACTTTCGCTACTACGTATAGTACGTAGGAGAAGTATTGCATTCCACCCAAAAACTCGATACAGAGATTTCACCGGAAATACATGTTTTGGGACTTCTTGAAAAAAAATATTTTTAGAAAAAAAAGTCCGTGTGCGTGTGCGTGTGCGTGTGCGTGTGCGTGTGTGTGTGTGTGTGTGTACAGCATAACTCAAGAACGAAAAGTCGGATAAATACCAAACTTGATATTTAGGTTCAGTATCTTTCAGAGATGCGACACGAGGATTTTCCACAAAATCTCCCCACTCCAGACTACCCCTTACAGGAAACATTCTTCGAAATTTTTGATTTTCTCAAAAATGGCTCTAACGATTTTGATTAAAATAAAATACCTTTAAGATATTTTCAAGACAAATTAAATTATATATTGAATTTTCTGTGGATGTCTCCAAAAGTCCTCTTTATTCTGAATGGATTTTGCATAACTGGTAAACCGTAAGAGATAGACAAAATGTTTCTACACAGAAAATGTATTTCTCGTTAAAACACACAATTTATGTCATATACATCTTTTTTGCCCAGTTAGCCATTTCCGAGACATTCCTTGTTATTTGTTTTAATTTTGCAATACTTGTACATTTTCTCAAATGGGAATTCGTTATTCGTTTTTTTTTATATCCTGGACACCAAAGAGAATGGAATACTCCACATAACAACAAGCGCTTAATAGATTTGACTATCGCTTAAAGCATAGCATATTCCCCTTGTACCTACAACAAAATTAGCAATAGCATTAACATCTCGATTAACATGAAGTAGATGGAGAATAAGTGTTTGTAAAAATAGTTTGTACAAGAGTAGAGAAAATCATGTGAGTGCAGCATATAAGATTTTTTGTGTGGTACGTTTTCATCTATTGCTTAACATTTACTAGTTATACAAGATTATACAAAATTCCTTTCGAATGAATAGGACTTCAAAGGCTATTCTCAGAAAATCCGAGATATACGTTTTATTTGTTATGTAACTTTCTTTAGATACATGGTATTTTAATCAAAATCGTTGGAGCCATTTTTGAGAAAATAAAAAGTTTCTAAGAACCTTCCATGTAATGGTAGTTTGGGGTGAGGGGATTTTCTTGAAAATTTTCATGTCGCATCTTCGGGAGATGAACTTCAATACCAAGTTTGGTAATTATCTCCGACTTTTCCATTCAGAGTTATTTTGTTTACAGATACACACGCATACTTTTTTCAAAAAATGTTCTTTTTTATTCAGGAGATTTCAAAACATGTATTTCCGGTGAAATCTTAATATTGAATTTTGGGTGGAATGCAATACCGTCTCTACCTGCTGTTTACGTAGTAGAGAAAGTAAAAATACGAGATTCTCAAATTCGCGCTGCCAACATTAAATCGACAATTGGCAATTCTCTTGCCCCAAACCTTAATTCCAATACAGGTACTTGTATGCAGTTAATCTTCACCCCATATACCACTTCCAAGAAATAATTTATCCTTATAACAAAGTGCTAACTGCTTATACACGCATTCAATGCGGAAGCTCACTATTATTTTATTGTTGGTGTTGTTCAGTGTGGTTTATTGCGTTTAAGACGTCAGCTAAAAGAAAGTGTCTTGTAACAAGTGAACATAACTCCAAGTCGTTAGCATTAGAGTGGCAGCAGTAGAGGACTCAAAGTAGAAGTAGCAAGAAATCTGCAAATTCGTATTCAAATCTTAACGGAAAATATTGGATTATGGCACTAGCAATAGCAAAACTCATTTGTTTTTGGGTTCCTTTGAGTTTTATAGAACGAAGCGGTGAATTATCACCAACATATAGTAATGCTTAACAAACGGTGACGTGATATAGCTGCTCGCAAGCGTTGCGAGAATGAAGTTCAGAAAAAAAAACTGATTTTGTAAAATAGCTGGTGTATAAATAACAAACGTAATATTATTAGAGATAGAAGTGGAAGACGCTAATGTACATTATCTTGTAGGCTCTGGATTCCACTATTTATTGATTGTTCTCGAATGATACTGTTCAGTTCTTTGTTACTGCATAGATAGTTGGATCAAAGAAATGATGTGGAGAGATATGTTTCATTGCGAATTTTAACATTGATACCGGCAACTGAATTCTCGTAGATTATCAGAAAGTCGTTTGATTTTCGGAACCATGATCCAAATTATCATAGTAATTTGGCTATATTCACGAATCTCTGGGTCAGGACGAAAATTTCTGAAAAGTAATAATGTAATCATATAATATTATCTTTTAATGAAATTTCTTTTCATTGTCGTTCTGGTCTAAACGGATATCAATTCACTCATTTTCCCAATGCTGTCTAAATGTTCATCTCCTGTGGTTTCGAACATCGAAAGTACTGAATCGACCTTGTTTTCACCGTTATCTTAAAATAACGAAACACAGTGGTAAAGATGCCTATAGAATATTGCTGTGTATTTTGCGAAACATTTGCAGGTTCTTATGACTTGTAAAAAATTCTTATGCGTTGCACTCACATGACCTTCACTACTCAATCTTGTACAAACTACTACTTTTTGATAGACAAACTTTCACTATGCATTTATGCTTTCGTTGTTGGTATACAAAGAATACATAAGACTAAAGGATAATCCGATTTTTACTTTCTCTACTACGTATAGTAAGTAGGAGAATATTTGTATTCCACCCAAAAATTCGATACCGAGATTGCAGAAATTTCAAGTTATACATTTGATTTGCCATGTAAATATTATGAACATACTGAATTTTAATCAGAATCCTCTGAGCCAGTTTTGAGAAAATAAAAACTAACAAAAAATTATCCATGCAAAGGTACTTTGGGGTAAAGAGATTTTATTGAAAATGCTTGTGCCTTGAAAAATGTTTACTTACCAAATACCAAGTTTGCAATTAAACCGAATTTTCGTTTCTAAATTATGCTGCTCTCTCTCTCTGTCTCACTCTCTCTGTGTTTCTCTCTCACACACATAAACACAGGGATCTTTCCTAAAAATTTTCTTTACTTCCACTGCCACGTACATAGTAGGTAGCGAAGGTATTGCATTCCACCCAGAAATTCGATACCGATGATTTTACTGAAAATACATGTATTGAGGCCCTTTGAATAAAAAGAAACATTTCTAGAAACATGTCCGAGTGTGTGTACCTACATGTGTGCGTGTGTCTGAACAGTATAACTCAAACGAAAACTCGAATTAATATCAAACTGGGGATTTAGGTTCAGTACCTTCCACAGCTGCGCCACGAAGATTTTCAAGAAAATTCTCCTACTCTAAACTACGCTTTAAAAGGAACATTTTTTTTGAAATTTTTGTCTCTAATGATTTTAATTAAAAGCCATATATTAAATAGATGTAAGAAAAGATATAGCCTACATCCCTTCAGGGCAATGACCTGCTACTCTGGGAGGGTAGCTCAGTGTAAATTCCCAAGGTGAGCCAGTCCATGAGAGAAAGATATTTATATGGACAAATAAAATATATATCTTGAATTTTATGGAAATAGCCTTCTTCATCCGGAATTCTTGTATAACTGGTAAACGTTAAAGGATAGACGAAGATTTACTACACAAAAACTGTAGAACTCTTTAAAACACACCATTTACTTCAAATAACCTTTTTTGTGGCATCAGCCATTTCCGAGATATTCTTTATTAATGGTTCGCATAGTTTTGTTTTAAATTCCTGTCGATTTTCAGCTGTTTCTCGCGATGTCATGGAAAGAGTATGGCATTTTAAGGGCAGCGTATAGCATCCGGTTCTAAAACATTTCACTGTCGCTTTTCCCTTTTTATCTGTAACGAAATGTGGAATGCAGCTATTTCCGAAAAGGCTTATCTCGATTAAAATTAAGTAGATAGCAAAATAAACTTTCGTAAGAATAATCTGTATACCCATTAATAAGCTATAGAGAGAATGTAATACATCAGATCTTTTATCAGGAAGTCCTCAAAGTGTATTTATGGTTAAATTGGGGTATCGAAATTTTTAGTGGAATATAATACTTCCTCTACTTACTATAGGGAAGTAGTAGAGAAAGTAAAAGGACCTAAAACCTGTAGTTCATGGCATTATACTAGTTTTGTTTACCCCTGTATTCATGAGCTGAAGTTTGTGTGTCGTGTATAAAATGCTTTGTTATCTTATTTGGAGCGGTGCTACTAATCATGAAAAGTTAGTAATTAGGTTGTAAGAAAATAAAGCCAAACAAAACAAACGATAAACATAAGCAAAAGGAGAAAAAAGAAGAGTAAAGAAAAATGCATGATGTTAGGCAGCGCTGGGGCCTTAAAACTTGTGTATTAAAGATAAATTTATGACGGATATTCAGCGAAGTGGTGTTGAAATGTGAACTTATATGATGAGTTATGTATTTCTACAACTGTCACTTCAGTTGGCCTTGGTCATGAGATCTATACACACGCTTTTTGCTACTAAGGAATTTGTCTTTGTAAACAAGTCAACAAAGCCATGGACCTGACATATCTTCACTGTTTTAAATCTCTGTCCTGAACGACTATAGTGAAATAAATGCGCAATGGGTAACTAAAGCTTCACAAAGCACATTTTTACTTTCTCTACTACGTATAGTAAGTAGGGGAAGTATTGTATTCCACCCAAAAATTCGATACCGAGATTTCACCGGAAATATATGTTTTGAGACCCCCTGAATCTAAAAAAGCATTTTTGGAAACATGACCGTGTGTGTGTGTATGTGAACAGCATAATTCAGAAACGAACAGTCGCATAAACACCAAACTTGGTATTTATGTTCAGTATCTTCCAGAGATACGACACGAAGGTTTTCAAGAAAATCCCCCCACCCCAGATTACCCTTTACATGGAACATTTTTCGAAAATTTTAATTTTCTCAAAAACGGCTCTAACGATTTTGATTAAAATATCATACGTTTAAGGCATTTTCACGACAAATGAAATGTATATCTTGAATCTTCTGGGAATTTCTTCAAAAGCATCTTCATTGTGAACGACTTTTGCATAACTGGTAAACCATAAGAAATAGACAAAATTTTACTACACAAAAAATGTAGTTTGTCATATACATTTTTGTTGTTGAATGAACCATTTTCGAGATATTGCTTGTTATTCCCTTAAATTTTCCAATACTTATACTTTTTCTCAAATGGGAATTTGCTATTCATTTTTTTTGTCCTGGTAATGAAAAGAGAATGGAATACTCCACATAGCAACCAGCTCTTAAAATATTTGACTATCGCTTAAAGCCTACCAATTCCCCTTGCATCTACAAGAAAATTAGCAATAAGATTAACATCTTGATATCTGCATTAACATGAAGCATATGGAGAATAAGCGTTTGTAAAAATAGTTTGTACAAGAGTGGAGAAAGTCATGTGAGTGTAACACATCAGATGTTTAGAAAAGGTGTGTGTCTATGAACATCATAACTCAAAAACGAAAATTCTGATAAGTGCGTGTTTGGTATTTAAGTTAAGTATCTTTCAAAAATGCAACACGAAGATTTTAAAGAAAATCCACAACCCCTAACTACCCTTTACATGGAATATTTTTCGATATTTTTTATTTTTTCAAAAATGGCTCTAACAATTTTGATTCAAGTACAATATGTTAGACATTTTCATGACAAACAAAATGTATATTTTGAGCTATCTGGGAATGGTTTGTGTAATCCCCTTTGTTTGGAATGAATTATTTATAATCTTGTGTAACTGGTAAACGTTAAACGATTCAAGAAATGCAGATCTCTTGAAAACCCACAATTTGTTTCAAATGACTTTTTTTTATGGTATCTGCTATTTCCGAGATATCCGTTAATAGCTTCAACTGCTCAATACTTCTTTTATAGTCCTGTCGATTTTAGTTGTTCTCGCGATCTCAGGGAAAGAGCTTGGGATTTTAGGGCCAGCATATGGCGTCCAGTTCTAAACCGTTTAAGTATCGCTGTAACCTTTTTGTCTATAATAGAGAGTAATCCAGAAAGTCACAGACGTTTTGAAATAAACAATAAAAATGCAAATATCAACGTTTATTATCTACATTTGAAAGGTACACTCTTAAGCTATGAATCGCCATTCAAATCGAGGCATTTATCATACCGTGGCACAATTTTTCAATAGCCTCTCTGTAGAAATCTGCCGCCTGCGAATTCAACCACTGGTTTACACCGGCATGCAGTTCAGCGTCAGTATCAAAGCATCAATTTGATGCACCAAACTCCGTGAAATTTGGGGAAATATTCCGAAAGTTCTGTAATCGTGAAACGACGATTTTCACGAATCTTGTCATTGATTTGCATTGACAGTTCTGCAGTCATAAGACTAGGACTACCACTGCGATCCTCGTCTTGAACATTGGTACGGCCATTTTTAAACTCAATGCACCATTCCCTGACTCGGCTCTCACTCATTATTCCCTGCCCGTAAACATCACAAAGTTGACGATAAATTTCAATTGGTTTGTTCTTTTTAGCCAACCGCACTTCACAAGTGGCGGGATTTTCTATTACAGCGCACATTTTAACAACTCACAGAGAGCACAGTAAGAAAGGCACAGTCCTCACGCTCCACAGCTGGATGCGTACTGAATGTAGGAACGTTCTGACACCGAGATGACGGCTCTAGCCCTACTCATCGCCACGATAGACCAAAACGTCTGGGACTTTATATACTGCCCTCGTAAAATGTATAATGTAGGTATTTTTGCAGAGGCTTATTGTGATTAAAATAAACTTTCGTAGGAATAAATTGTATAGCCTCTAATAAACGCTAGAGGGTAGAGAAAGCGAAGTGAATGTAACACATCAAATTTTTTGAAATTGTGGTGGGACGCATTTGCCCCCACTGGTCAGCTGCAGTTAATAAATATCTAATAATTAAGAGGGAATTCCGTAGTCTATTCCTACTAGAGATGGGACCTCGATACATTTAAACTTTTAGTTTCTCTCTATTACTTACCTATAGTAAGTAGTACTTCAAGCCCAACAATTCCATACCGAGATTTCACTAGAAATTTCAAAAGCTCCATACCCTGATTTCACCGGAAATGCATGCTTTGAGGACCCCTGAATAAAAAAGAGCATAAAAAAGGTTCCTGTGTGTGTCTAAGAACAGTGTAACTCAAAAACGAAAATTCTGATAAATACCAAATTTGGTAAGTATCTTTCAAAGATGCAACACGAAGATTTTCAAGAAAATCCAACACGCCCAAAAGCACCCATTACACGGAACATTTTTAGATTTTTTTTATTTTTTAAAAAATGGCCATCAATTTTGATTAAAATATATGTTAAAGATATCTTCATGACAATATGTATATTTTGAACTACCTGGAAATGGCCTGTAAAGTTCCCTTTTTGAATGATTTTTTTATAATCTGGTATAACTGTTAAACGTTAAGCAATACAAGAAATGTAGATCTCTTTAAAATCCACAATTTATTTCAAATTACTTTTTTATGGTATCTGCCATTTCCGAGATATCCGTTGTTAAAAGTTTGAATTATTTATTGTTCAATACTTAGACATTCTTTTATAATACTGTCGATTTTCCGTTGTTTCTCGCGATATCATGAAAAGAGAATGGAATTTTAAGGCCAGCGTATACCGTCTAGTTCTTAAACATTTGACTATCGCTATTCTCTTTGTATATGAAACGAAATGTGTAATGTAGCTAATTCCGGAAAGGTTTATTGACTAAAATGAAGTAAATAGAAAAATAAAGTTTCGTAAGTATGGTTTGTATATCCACTAATAAGCGATAGAGGGTAGAGAAGGTCATGTGTGTCGTCCTCCGTGGTATAGTGGTTACCAAGCTGGCCTCTAGTTCCCGAGGTCGCGGGTTCAAACCCGGCGGAGGGCGATGGATTTTTTCAGGAGTAAAAATTCTTAGCATGGCTTCCTTCGAAAGGGAAGTAAAGCCGGTGGTCCCTTGTCGTAGAGGCCTTGCATAGCAAAAATACAACTAAGGTAATTTTTTAATTTCTTTTTACTTCTACTCTTGTATTATTCGCTGAAGTAGTCAAACCAAATCTAACGTGAGGTTATGTTATTCCTTAGACAAAAATCTGATGTGTTGCACTCGCTTGACTTTCTCTACTGTCGTACAAACTATTTTTACAAACGCTTATTCTCCACCTACTTCATGTTAATCGAGATCAACATTTGCAGAATTTGCAGAGCCATTTTTGAGAAAAACAAACATTACGAAAAATGTCCCATGTAAAGAGTAGTCTGGGGTTGGGGGATTTTCTTGAAAATCTTTCGTGTCGCATTCATGGAAGACAGTAATCTGAAATACCAAGTTTGGTATTTATCCGACTTTTCGTTTTTGAGTTATGTTTACAGACTGACAGTCTCTCTCTCTCTCTCACTCACTCACGCACGCACTCACGCGCGCGCGCGGAAATGTTTCCAAAAATGTTTTATTTGGATTCAGGACACCTCAAAATATGTATTTCCGGTGAAATCTCGGTATAGAATTTTTGGGTGGAATGCTCGTAATACTTCCCCTAGTAAAACTCACTCGCTACTTGCAGCCGCTCGCGATTTTTTTTTCTCGGAATAACACAACCTCTTGTTAGATTACTTATGATAAAAATCTGATGTGTTACAGCCACGTGACTTTCTCTACTCTTGTACAAATTAATTTTACAAGCTTTTATTCTCCATCTACTTCATATTAATCGAGATAAACATTTACAGAAACTATCTTAATGATAATTTTCTTGCAGGTGCAAGGGGAATACAAGAGCTTTAAGCGACAGTCAAATCTTTTAAGGGCTGATTGCTATGTGGAGCATTTCATTCTCTTTGCATGTCCAGGACATAAAAATACGAATAACGAATTTTCATTTCAGAAAAATTATAAGTATTGGAAAATTTAAGCAAATAACAATGAACATCTCGGAAATGGTTCGATCCACAAAACAAATGAGTATGACAAATTGTGTGTTTTAGCGAGATCTAAATTTGTTGTGTAGAAAAATTTTGTTTATCTCTTACGGTTTACTAGTTATGGAAAAAAATCAAAATGAAGGACTTTTGGGAACATTCCCAGAAAATTCAAGATACATTTCTTTTTTCATAAAAATATCTTAAATATATTATGTTTTAATCAATATGTTAGAGCCATTGTTTAGAAAATCAACATTTTCAAAAATTCTTCCATGTAAAGGGTAATCTGGAGTGGGCGATTTTCTTGAAAGTCTTCCTGTCGCATCTTTGAAAGATGCTGAACCTAAATACCAAGTTTAGTATTTATCCAACTTTTCGTTTTTGAGTTATGCTGTTTACAGACACACATCCACACATATACATAGACACACAGGCTTACAAACGGACCTTTTTCTAAAAATGCTCTTTTTTTGTATTCAGGAGGCCTCTAAACTTGTATTTCCGGTGAAATCTCAGTATCGAATTTTTGGGTGGAATGCAATACTTCCCCTACTTAGTATACGTAGTAAAGTAAAAAGAATTTCAAAGCACTGTTGTCTATCTACTTTAGTGGTGATAAGAGTTGGTTATTTGAAAAATTAATTGTTGATATATTTTAATAAAAAAGGATACTTAATTAAGAAAAAAATGTCAATCTTTTTTAATAAACTAACTTATTGGATAAAAGTAGATCAGTGAACCTAAAAAGGTACTCATCTTGCTGAAGGATCGGTATTCGTGAGGAAAGGAGAGAGAGATAGAGTTTGTGGGCGGATTAATGATTTAGTATTTCCGGTCGTTGTGTTCCGATGTTAAATGAAGACGCCGATTAAAGCTAAATAGATTTATCCACAGACTGCCTCTGTGGTCTGCTGGTTAGCATGTTAGCTTTCAAATCCAGAGGTCCCGAGTTTTATTCCCGGCTGGGGGATGGGAATTTTTCTTCTGCCAAGGATTATTCCCCATCCTCCCTAATGTCTGGAAGTATGAGAGAGAGAGAGAGAGAGAGATAGAGTGTGTGTGTGAATTTTTCAGCTTATGTATAAAGAAAACCCAGCGTAAAAACAAATATATAATATATATATATATATATATATCTGATGTGTTACACTAACATGACTTTCTCTACTGTTGTACAAATTATTTTTACAAACGCTTATTCTCCATATGCTTCATGTTAATCGAGACATCGAGATGTTAATCTTATTGCTAATTTTCTTGTAGATGCAAGGGGAATTGGTAGGCTTTAAGAGATGGTCAAATATTTTAACAGCTGGTTGCTATGTGGAGTATTCCATTCTCTTTGCATTACCAGGACAAAAAAATGAATAACGAATTCCCATTTGAGAAAAAGTATAAGTATTGGAAAATTTAAGAGAATAACAAGCAATATCTTGAAAATGGTTCACTCAACAAAACAAATGTATGACATAAATTGTGTATTTTAACGCGATCTACATTTTTTGTGTAGTAAAATTTTGTCTATCTCTTATGGTTTACCAGTTATGCAAAAGTCGTTCACAATGAAGAATACTTTTGGAGACATTCCCAGAAAATTCGAGATATACAATTCATTTGCCATAAAAATGTCTTTAACTTATGGTATTTTATTCAAAATCCCACTCATATGCACACACGTGCATCCGTCGTCCAGAGAGTATCAGTGTGTGTCGACGAGATTCTATAAGAGTGAAAATCTGCTCTTTCTTCCCCTTTTTATACCAAAACTTAGTGACGCTCACTTTCGCGCCTCAAAATGTAACGACATTTCTAATTGGTCCTCAGACCGCGTTATCTTATTGTGACATGTGGTTGTGGTAACCCTGTAAGAATGTGGTGTGGTAACACTGTGTGAGTAACTCTTAGGTTAACAGGTAGTGACGTATAAGAAGGGGAGGGGTTAACTGGTTTTATCTTGAGGTAGCATGTACCTCGTGTCCGTTTTGAGCCTTGCTAGTGAACAGAGCAAGACGTGTGTTAGGATGACGCTTCGCCAAACAAGAAGGTAACCTGTATCACTTTTATTTGGTTTAATATATTGGGCATCTAACGTCATACTATGTGAATTATTTATGTAGGTGGTCCCTTTCTTCCCAGGCCATGATGATTTAATAATATTTTGGTGGTTTTCAGGTGTTATAAGTATTTTGTTAGCTTGCCCCGTCGAGCCTCGTGTTAGGAAAGTACGATGTGATTCTTTAGATTCCGGTCCTGTGCTTTACTCCCCCCCCCCGTAATGGAGTGATTATAAAGGAGGTTTCGACATATATGAAAATATTCTGCTCCAAAACTTTTCGCATACGCACCTAGTGACGGGTCCGGAAGCAGATTCAATATCTCTGTCCCTTTCCTTTCTATATCGGTCTCTTTCTATTTCTCCTTATTGCTTCCAGTTCCTTGCTGATTAGCTTGGTAAAAGGTGAGCTCTACCTAGAATTATCTTTCACCTGGAATTAGCTAGTTCGCCCGTCTCTTACACATCTAAGTTACAATCTGCTTTGTACATTTCTTGGCTGTTAAATATTCTAACATCTTTCTTGCTGAATTAAACTATTATGTACAATTCTTGTTTGATATTGATTTATATATACATATATGTGTGTTTTGTATATCCCCTTTCAACTTAAATAATGAGCTCTGTTTTTTGACTAAAATCATATTAACTTGCAGATTCCCAAAGATCTGACTTTCTGGATCACTAGTTGGATTCCCTCTTCTGAAAGCCACGATAACAATAAAGCAATTTCTTGTACCATGGAATCGTAAGACACAAAAAGATGCATCTCAGAAACCTTACGATTGTTTTATGGGCTGCCGGCGAACTATTAACAGGAAGCATTAAAATGTTTCCTATACCAAAATGAGAATTTAATTGATTGTAAAAACTGAGTGTAAAGAAAGCTTAAGCTAAGCCTATACAATGGAATTAATAAATTAATTAACCAAGATATTCAGTAGTTCTTATTTTATTGCATAACGGACCATGGTTTAAAACATCCCTCGTACGGCTTATTATTTACTTTAATTACTCAAGTACAGACGTAACGTGCAGCTTCAATCTATGTACATCCTGTAAAAGTTTCAAGCCGATATCTTTAATAGTTTCTTACGACAATGGATCATGAATTTATCAGACTTAAGATTGGTGGGATAATGCTTTTAATCTCCCCAGAGAGATTAAAAAATTGTAGTCAACTATCAGAGAAGAGATCACTTGTGTTCTATGTGGCCATTGAAAAAGTCTGATGTGTTACACTCACATGACTTTCTCTATCTAATCTGGTACAAACTATTTTTACAAACGCTTATTCTCCATCTACTTCATGTTAATCGAGATATCGAGATGCTAAACGTATTGAAAATGGTCTTGTAGGTGCAAGGGGAATATGGTGGCTTTAAGCGATAGTCAAATCTTTTAAGAGCTGGTTGCTATGTGGAGCATTCCATTGTCTTTGCAAGTCCAGAGCATTAAAAAAACCAATAACGAATTCCCACTTGAGAAAATGCATAAGTGTTAGAAAATTCAAACAAATAACAAGGAATATATTGACAAAAAAGACAAATTGTGTGTTTTAAAGATGGTGTGGATTTGGCGGTTCAAGCCCAATTAATATGCAGGAATTTGCAATTAATATGCTAATTAAGTCTCCCCCTCCACCTGCCTGATACCTTAACTCGACGTTAAGAGTTTTATAACATTCATGTGCTATAGTTTAATTGAGGTCAGTGCGATTGTCTTCTACACAGCATCCATCATCATCATCATCATCATCAATAATACAGTGCAAGGTGAGTGAGTTTTTACACAACTAAATCAAAAGGCGAATAGTTGCAAGAGTATCGTTATTTATCTGAATTACATTTCTTTTAATAATTAACATCCAAGTATTTTTTAAAAAAATGTTGTTTTCATCAATGGTGCAAATAGTTCTTTAGCTACTAAAGCACAAATATTCATACGGTTTTCGCTACATATTCTTCTATTAACATTCATAAGATTTTCTCTACACATTCTTCTTCCATAAGCATTCATACTATTTTCTCTATGTATTCTTCTTCTATTAACATTCATTCGATTTTCTCTACGCCTTCTTCCATAAATTCATACGATATTTACACCTTCTTCTATAAACATTCATACGATTTTCTCTACTCCTTCATCTTTTCAGCAGATCTAAAACAATCGAGTTTCCATACATAAAGAATCTTTCCAGGTAATACTGTAAACACAGTGGGAGCTGCTAGAGTCACATTCACCAGAGGAGAGCGATCTCGGCTTAGCCTTGTAGGCATGAGACATCGAGAACCTGCTAACAGTAATATTGCATCAGGATACATGTTAGCACCCCTGGCTGGAGATCAGGCATCAGCTGTGCCGCTGCATAGCAGCTATGCCTCTAGTGTCATTAGTGGCCCTCCATCACCAATGTTATCGGGGAGTGATATACCGCCGCTTCCAGTATTTGAGGATGTCACTCTCGTTACAGGGAGAATGCCATAATTACAGAGCAGCTTTGCTCTTGCATTAACTGTGAATACAGAGACACTAATACAGATGATTAACGATGTGAATGGTAAGTCTAGATATCTTATCACACAAACTTTCTTTCTAAAAAAATGTTAGCTTTTGTCCTTAATGAATGTATAACAAGCGAACAATTCATGACTGCATCAGAATTTGAATTATTAAATATAACATTAAATTTACAGTCATCTTTTCAATTACAAAAATATTCGATGTGAAATTAATTCTGCTTTTTTGCTCCTATTGTTGTAGTTCCTGAAGCGGATTCAATCGGGACTGCGGAGATGGACGAGCGTGGTAGCTAGTCTTCGCCTATATTCTCCAGAGATTGCCCGACTCCGCCTCCCCTCGGCTTCGAGAATGTTACACCGAAGCCTGTAGGAGATCCACGGTTGATTATTCCTACTGAGGGGGTGTGCGCCTCTGTGAATTGTGCCTACAGGACCGTGTACATGAAGTTGCTTCGTGAATCGAATGGTGAGCTTTTTAACTTCATTTATTCTAGCTCTAGCACCGTTACACGCAGATGCTTAGCGAATTGAATGGGGAGTTTTTAACTTCATTTATTCTAGCTCTAACAGCGTTACATAAATACTTAGTGTAACGTTAACGCATAACTTTCCTTAATCCATTTTACTCATGTTTTTATTTATTAAAATATACAATTACATAAATAATTAACATAACGTTAAAATGTGAATTTAAGATTTTTTCTTCAAATGATTTAATAATTATATATTTTCACATTTCCATTATATTTTAACTAGCATTCCAAGTAATTCGGCTTTGTTATTGTTATAGACCCTTCAATAGTGGACACGAACCCGGTGCCTGAGGTTGTAATCAACCAAACCTTGCTCCAGGGTTCCAAAATACCTCACGAAGCTGAAGAGGAGCACGGTCACGGAATGAACCCCCTCATCCGCCCAGAATCTTTCACGGATTCGCCAATTGTAGGACCATCAGGCATTGTGCGTACCGGGCATTATGACAGCAAAACCACCGCTGCTGACACCACCACCGATGACACCACCACCACCACAGTCGCCTCCACCACCAGTGACGTCATCGCCTCCAGCAACAACGCCAAAAATCTAAAGGTTAGACATATCCAGCTAGAGTGTAAGGTTATTGAATCGACGTTCAAGGGACGCCTTTTCAATAGCCGTATAGAAAACATTCTGGAAATAACTGATCCTGGTCAATTTCTGCAGGAATGCAGACATCTTGTATTGAGAGAGATGATTTCTGTACTCAGGAGAGGTTATTCAGGCTTTAAAGTAAACATCTCACTTGAAATTGCATATCTCATACAATCTCTTGAAAAAGAGCATGCAGAAACCGTCTTTTTCAATAGCAAGACCAAATTGGGTCTCCAATCAAGTAATCTTCATGCCTTATTCGCCTCTATGGCCGATGGAATTCTAGAAAACATCTCGAATTTTGAATGAGGTGTGAGCTCAAAATCTCTGCTCACAGTCCGGGTTCTTGTTATTGGAACCAATTTCTATGATCCTTTGAATGCATCGCGATACATAGAGCTACCCAGCGTAATCAGGACTAAGAGAGCTGTAATAAACATAAAAAACAACGACGAATACTGTTTTGCATGGTGTTTGCTCGCTGAAAAGTATCCCACAAAGCACCACTGTTATAGGACGAGCAAATACCCTTCAGAAAAGATATTCACAGCCTTTATTTACACTTCCCTGTAGACTTCCCTGTAAACCTGCATCAGATTCCAGAGTTTAAAGGGCAAAACCCAGGAGCATAAATTTCAGTATTTGGGATAGAAAGGGAGAGCTCATTTATACCATTATACCAAACCAGCAGAAGGAAAGACTTTATCGTTAACTTAATACTAATTGAACAAAATGTAAGATCTCAATAATGTCTGGTCAAGAACATGTCAAGGCTGTCAAGATTACAGTTCAGCAAGCATGAAGGGAAACACTGGGAATACAACCCCTGCCTCAAGTACTTCAATCATGAAGGCGGTTTTAAAAAGCATCAGTTGAAGTGCATGCAGTGCCAGGTTCTCAAATGCCTAAGCAGGGTGAAGTGATTGTGTTCTTATCCCATTCGAAGGGTACTCCTGTAAATGTTGTGTATGCCGATATTGAGAGCGTGTTAGCCAGAGTTCAGTCCTGCGAGCCGTCGGCTAATCAGAGCTGGACTCGGGCTTTCCAGCATTATGAGGCTATATATATATATCTTAACCTCGCATGTTGCCATGACGACTCATTGTTGAGAATTAAGCTATTCCGAGGTCGTGATGCAATCAAGGAGTTGATTCATTGAGCTTCAGTTAATAGCCGATATGGTCATTTATCAATATAGCCGAATGAAGAAATGAGCTTGACTGCACAGGACGTGGCTGATTTCGGTAATGCTCGTCATTGCCACATATGCAAGAAGGAGATGGGGGAAAAAGACTAGAAGTTACGTGATCACTGCCATGTGACTGGTGTATTCCTGGGGCTGCTCATAATGCATGAAATTTAAATAGACAGGTACCTAATTTTATATCCATCTTTTTTCATTGCCTTAGCAATTATGACAGCCATTTCCTGATGCAACACCTGGCATATGATGATCAGCCCATTTCGTGCATCTCAAGCTCCTCAGAGGGATATATTTTATTCAGCAAAAAGTACAGGAGTATCTTTTCCAGGTTTCTAGATAGCTTTGAGTTCTTGTATGAGAAGCAATCCAGTTTAACCGGCATGCTGAGCAGTGATGAGTTGAAGATCACCAACTCTTGAGTATCCCGATCCCGAACATCAGCAGTTGGCGAGATCTAAGGGAATATTCCCTTACAGCTACGTTGACTCACCTTCCAGACTAGAAGAAACATCACTGCCTTCAATAGAAAAATTCGATAGCATATCAGAAGAAGCGTACAATCACGCCGCCAAAGTCTGAAATACATTAAATATAAGAAATCTGGGTGAATACAACTATCTGTACCTGAAAACGGATACGCTCTTGTTGGCCTATGTATTCGAGAGATTTAGGGACCTCTCTCCGGAGATGTATAATTTGGACGTTTGCTGCTACTACACACTGCCAGGGCTTCCATTCGACGCCATGCTCAAGGTTGCCGAGGTCAAACCTGACCGCATTCATGACGAAGAAATGCTCAAGTTCTTCGAATCCGGGATCAGGGGCGGTATGTGTACCGCATCAAAGAGGCATTCAAACGCCTTCAACAAATACCTTCCTGGACATGTTCAAAACCCTATGCTTAGCCTATATAGACATTAATAATTTATATGGTGCTTCGATGACCAATCCTATGTCACACAATAACCTAAGATGGCTATCACAAGACATGACGTTGTCCATCTCACCATCACCTTTGTAATCAATCTCCCGGGACAAGAAGAAATACAAAACAATGAGCAACTTGATTTTCACTCTTTAGGTAACCACTGCACATTTTTTTTAGAAATTGCATTCAAGAATAAAAAAATCTGTACTTACATCATGCTTCTTTTGTAGACTGGACAGTTGTCTGTGCATATACCTCGAGAAGACATCTGGACATGATAGGAAGGCATCTTACACACTATAAAGTGCATGATGCTACTACACGACAATTTATGATATGTATAATGGTATGACTCTTCTCCACATTCGCTCCAAAAATCGCCCATCCTATTATCGTCTCGATTACACCTCGAATAATATTCAGAGCAGTGCCAGAAGGGGCTCCTTATATACATGAGATAGAAAACCGGTTCTTCCGTCACATGGTGTCGCGGTATCGTCGTGTTATCTTATTGCTGAGCGCCTGTTATTGTTTTACTATTTTGAATTTTGAGTTCTTTGTCCTCCGGCTAGCTATTATTATTCAGTCGAGCAAATCTCTTGAACAGGGTGTGTAAACGGAAAGGAGTTGTTACTAAAAGATAACACTGATAAAGAATTTGTTTTTACACTTTTATTGCCGTCACACTTTATTCATTTCACATAATTACTCTTGATACACGCCCGACTGAAACTGTTATATTTTCGAATGTAACTATAATCACTTATTTGCCGCACATTATTAATTTGAGTATTTCACATTTTTGTAACTAGCTTTACGACGCGAGAGATTCTGTAGAATTGCGCGACGTTTAACCCGTGGATGATTCTGTTGAACTGTACGACGTGTATCGCGTGAATGATTCTCTTAAACTTGGCGACGTGTAAACCGTGAATGATTCTGTTACATGGGCGACGTTTGCCTTCTGAATGATTCTGTAGAACTGTACGACGTGTAACTCGAGAATGATTCTGTTGAACTGGGCAATACTTGTCTCTGGCTTTAGAATTTATACTCCCTCACCCCGATATCCCTAAACATTATAACAGAGCTGCTATTGGTTAATAAAGCGCGCCAACATTAGCGTCTATTTTTATATCCAATCAAAATTACGAACACATATGCTCTAGGGAAAATATTCCCTCCATTTCTAAAGAAAAGCGCGCTACTCTGACGTCATTTGCTTGTCTCATCTAATTAATAAACAACTCGCCCCCTCGCTACATTGTTATCCGCTCCTATTGTCAGTTTCAGTGAATCCGTGTAAACTTATTTCCTAACATTGCTTATAAATAACAAACATCTCAAATCATTGTCATACAATAATGTTAATTTACATTACACAATGTGATATAAAATAATGTCTCAATGTAATTACATGCAGAGAGAATCGGTGGGGGGAAACGCTCTATAGGGCGGAGAGGAATGTGTTTTTTCTCTATGCATGAGAATCGAGAAGAGCTTGGAGGTGAGGGATGCAGCGAGGGGCGGGGAATGATAACTTCTATTATAGAGAGGAATACACAAATATTTTTTGATATCGCTGTTTGAAGGAGACAATAGACGCAAAAACAGAGAGAATAGTTTGAACATGTATAACTATGCTCGGTGATTCTCGTAGGTCATCGTGAAGGTTCGGGTGCTCTCAGAACTACCTTCAATATAATGAATGCTGTCCGAGGGTAGAGTTGGTACCATGATGGCGAGGTTTGTAATTAATGGCGGCATGGGCGCCACGATGTCGGGAAACTTTAATCAATGGGGGTGGGGGGAATTTATAACATAGCAGGTAATGGAGCTTGCTCCGTGGCAACGGGGATGGCTCCACAATGCCCGATACTATAACACAGCGTGATATTACCCCTTGAGCAGCGCAGCTGTATGGTTACACTCTCTGTCAAGCAAGAATATTTATTGCGCCCAGGTGTTCTGTGTTAACGAAGCTTGCCCCAGGTGGTATGGCGACAGTCCGGCTCTTTGTTATATATTGCAGGTGCGCATGTTTGGAGAGAATAAAATGCAGCGGAGGAGGGGGTTGCTACATGTGTGGCCTTCCTAACGAACACTTGTGCGGGGAATGAAATGGAGACAATAGCGCTTTTTCTTTTGTTACCATGGCACCAGTTTGGTCTTTTCTTATATTGCACGCGTTTGGAGAGAGAATGGAATGTTGTGGGGGAGAGGGTTGCTACAGGTGTGGTCTTGCTAACGTGCACGTGTGTGGGGAATGGAATGGGGAGAATACCGTCTGGTCTTTTGTTACAAAACATAATTATTACACCATTGTTCATTTTGACAGGTGACGGAAGACCTTAATTGCATACCTGTCAGCCTTTCCATTATACAGCACAAAATTTATGACCTCCACTGCTACAAAAAGGTACCTGGCAGGTGAAGGGGGAGACTTAATTAGCATATTAATTGCAACTTGCTACATATTAAGTGGGCTTGAACCACCAAATCTACACTATTTAACGAGCACTAGACCTTTTGTGTAGTAAAATTTTGTCTATCTCTTACGCTTTACCAGTTATGTGAAAGTGATTCAGAATCAACAGAGCTTTTGGGGATATTCCCAGAAAATTCAAGATATACATTTCATTTGCCATAAAAAGATCTTAAACATATATTTTAATCAAAGTCGTTAGAGCCATTTGAGAAAATCAAAATTTTCGAAAAATGTTCCATGTTGAGGCAGTATATTTAACACTTAAATGATTTCAGTCTAATTATATAATATGTAAATTCAATAACAGCCCGCCTTGAAGCAATATGTTTATGTAATAATTTGTAAAATGTATGTAACAGTCATTGCATATGCTTATATTATTGTAAACATGTTCAATAATGTTAGTAATGTTCATTACTTAATTTAATAATGTAGGAGCTGTGAGAAAAATAGGTTTAAAGTTGCTAACAATGAGGCAACCTTGAGGCAATAATAAGTAAGGAAGTTTAAATGCTACTAGTCATTAATAGAGCAGTAATAATGTAAATGTTTGAGACAGTTTAAAAAAACAGCCAATCAACAATCAGAAAAAGCTTTAGTTAAATGCAGGTATTTATTGGAGTAGGATTAGCCAATCAGAGGCTTGAAATACAGACATTTACAAGTTTAGACGGTTGAAATCAATTCAGTTGCCTCCAAACAGTGCTCATAACCAGACGTGTTGCTTCTAGACAGTGAGCATAACTAGAAGCGAGATGTGTCCTCAGAGATGCATTACGTATTCGTGTGAGACGAAAATAGCATACGTGTTAAAAAGTGCAAGTATTAAATAAAAGAATCTCACAGCTCTCTATATCAGTGAAGTGCTATTTAATTTTTATCAAGGCTTAATAAAAAGGAGTGAATTAAAACTTAAAATCTGTGTAAGCCTACTTTCTTAGTCGTACCAAAACCTTGCCAAGAGAAACGTGTCTCTAACAAATACTGACGCAGCCGAGGCAAACACAAATGTATAATATCTAAAGAAACAGTCAAAGTACAAAGCTAATATTTTTAAACTTGGGACGAAGGCTACCGGAAACCGGGTACAATACGTGCTGTTGCAACCACTACAAGTTCGGCTCCCCAACATAAGAAATATAATAAAACTCCTTCAAAATACACCTTTCTTCAAATTGACGCCCAAAGCGTGGTGCAAACTCCTACAACAAAGTAACTTCAATGTAAAGGGTAGTCTGGGATGGAGGATTCTCTTGAAAACATTCGTATAGCATCATTGGAAGATATTAAACTCAAGTACCATATTTGGTATTTATCCGACTTTTGTTACTTTCTCTACTACGTATAGGTAGTAGAGTAAAGCATTTTTGGAAACATGACCGTGTGTGTGTGTCTGTGTGTGTGTGTGTGTGTGTGTGTGTTTGAACAGCATAACTCAGAAATGAACAGTCGGATAAACACCAAACTTGGTATTTAGGTTCAGTATCTTCCAGAGATGCGACACGAAGGTTTTCAAGAAAATCTCCCCACCCCAGATTACCCTTTACATGGAAGATTTTTCGAAAATTTTAATTTTCTCAAAAATGGCTCTAACGATTTTGATTAAAATATCATAGGTTTAAGATATTTTATGATAAATAAAATGTATATCTTGAATTTTCTGGAAATGTCTCCAAAAGTATTCTTCATTGTGAACGACTTTTGCATAACTGGTAAACCATAAGAGATAGACAACATTTTACTACACAAAAAATGTAGATCGCGTTAAAATACACAATTTATGTCATACATTTTAGTTGAGTGAACCATTTTCGAGATATTGCTTGTTATTTCCTTAAATTTTTCAATACTTATTTTCTCAAATGGGAATTCGTTATTCATCTTTTTGTCTTGGATATGCAAAGAGTATTAATATGGGGCAAAGGGAATGGTGCTGCACCTAGCAACCAGCTATTAAGAGATATGTATATGCTTAAAGACTACTGTATTTCTATATTGCCCTTGTAAATATATATTCCCCTTACATCTACAAGAAAATTAGCAATAAGATAGAGTCTGCAAATGTTTATCTCGATTAACATGAAGTAGATGGAGAATAAGCGTTTGTAAAAATAATTTGTACAAGAGTAGAAAAAGTCATGTGAGTGTAACACATCAGATTTTTTTGAGTTATACTGTTCACAGACAGACTGAAGACACGTTTCCAAAAATGCTTTATTTGGATTCAGGGCACCTCAAAACATGTCCGTGAAATCTCGATATCGAATTTTTCGTGTAATGCAGTACTTCCCCTACTTACTATACGTAGGAAAGAAAGTAATAAGCTGTGAAACACAAAGGTAGTATGTAGATAACTAGTGATGAGGCGATAGCACTATTTCCGATACTCGATTCTGATACTCACTATACAAAACATTGTAAAGGCAATAGCTTGTTCACTGAATTATGTTCTTATTATGCTTTTTTGTGTAAAAATGCAGTAACCAATTTTGTATTGTATCTTAATTTCGAAATTGTTTCTGTATGACATTCTCCAATTGGCAGCAATTTTTACTTTCTCTACTACGTATAGTAAGTAGAGGGAAGTATTGTGTTTCACCCAAAAATTCGATCCACGATTTCAACGGAAATATATGTTTTGAGGGCCCCTGAATAACAAAAAAGCGTTTTTGGAAACATGTCCGCGTGTGTGTCTGAACAGCATAACTCAGAAACGAACAGTCGGATTAACACCAAACTTGGTGTTTAGGTTCAGTATCTTCATGAGATGCGACACGGAGGTTTTCAAAAAAATCACTCCACCCCAGATTATCCTTTACATGAAACATTTTTCGAAAATTTTAATTTTCTCAAAAATGGCTCTAACGATTTTGATTAAACTATCATATGTTTAAGATATTTTCATGACAAATTTTCTGGGAATGTCTCCAAAAGTATTCTTCATTGTGAACGACTTTTGCATAACTGATAAACCATAAGAGATAGACAACATTTTACTACACAAAAAATGTAGTTTGCGTTAAAATACACAATTTATGTCATACATTTTTTTTTTGTTGAGTGAACCATTTTCGAGATATTGCTTGTTATTCCCTTAAAGTTTCCAATGCTTGTACTTTTTCTCAAATGGGAATTCGTTATTCATTTTTTGTCCTGGTAATGCAAAGAGAATGGCATACTGCACATAGCAACCAGCTCTTAAAATATTTGACTATCGCTTAAAGCCTTTCAATTCCCCTTGCATCTAGAAAATTAGCAATAAGATTAACATCTCGATATCTCGATTAACATGAAGCATATGGAGAATAAGCGTTTATAAAAATAGTTTGTACAAGAGTAGAGAAAGTCATGTGAGTGTAACACGTCAGATTTTTTTACGTTCATGTCATAGGCTGTATATCCCCTATGGTTAATCAGGGCTAATAATATCATATCTTTGTTTTCCTTTTTATGTAGCTATATTTTGTGATCAAAACTTTCTTCTAATGGACTTTCTATCCATATTATTGAAATTAGTCGTATGGTATACCTGTAAGCTATCCTCATGGACGAATTTGACTTGCGTTAAGACTAACGAATAGATGGAAAGAAATAATAAATAGTTCCATGCGCTGTTTTGTCTCACGTTTTGATTTGTTTCGGCTGGATTCACATATTCAGGTCACCGGAGTAGGTAAGGTGTTCGGAATACCCTTTTAAGCGATTAACTAAGATCCTGTTTGATGTCACACAGTTACTACCGAAGCTAAGTCAGAGATAGGTTACTTTAATCATCTTACAAGTAACAAACTATTATCTTCATACATTCTCGTTGAATTAAACACCTAAATTTGGAACAAAAAAATGTAATGCCTGAGAGTGAGTCACCAAGCCAGGCTATTGCAGAAACGTGATTTAGTAGGTCAGCTAAATCGGTTTCATTCACAACTCAGTTAACGCTGCATGTCACATGAGTCTCTCTGCCCCATCCCCCATTGTTTGCATGCTTTCATTTAGACAGATTCTATGGAATGTTGCATTGACTCATCCACAGGAAACGTAGCCAAAGTCTATCAAGAACTATAGTCCAGGAAGTCTTTGGAGACATGTACGAGGCAATAACGTGGTCTCGACTTCTTTCATTTCCTATGTGGTATAGGGTTAAACTCGACGGCTGTCAATAATGCAAAACTTAAAAGATTTTAAAGTATCGAACGTTTATCTCAAAGTATTAAACGTACTTCATACCACCGAGTATCGAGGTCCCATCCCTATAGATAACACTAATCAGGAAGAAAGGAGGGGAATCGCATGGTTAAGAGCAGGAATATGGAGGCTGAAAGGACAACGAAACGAGCACCCACAAGGTGAATGCCCATTATATGGAAGAAAAGAAGATGCACATCATATAGTATCTGAATGTAAGAAAACCAAAGAAAGTGTGTGGTCAAGAATGAATAGGGAATCTGATATAAATAAAATTATAAACAAGTACATGGGACAATATTTAGAAAAAAAATAAAAATAAATGGAAATGGACCGTTAAAAGAGAAAAATAACAATAGTTTACGAGCATTTATATTAAGAGCAGCAGCACGTATCGGGGCAGAGCACTTCACGCAGGCCAGTCGGCCCCTTGTGCTTCCAACGTGTCCCCTGGCAGGGAAGGATGAGGGGTGAGCCTCGAAGGGCGACTAGATCCGATGCCGACGGGTGAAGCGTGGACGGGGTCTCTAATGTTTCCATATAGAACGCATCCGACGCCGCATGGTCTCTGCACACAAGCCACCAACCTTTAGGGACCCCCAGAGCGAAGCCCCACGTTAAGGAGAGACCTAACAGCGCTATCGCAGCGACGCCAGGGAAGAAATCTTTACAGAGCGCAAGCCACCGCCCAGCCGCAACCCGTCGAACACCGTCGACTGGTCCTACACCCTGAAGCAGATGACAAGGACGATGATGGGTACAGGAAATAAGAGGAAGGAGAGTCGTGGTAGAAGATGAAACACCCCAGCATTCGCCTGGCGGAGGGCGATGCATTTTTCGGGCGTAAAAATCTTTTGCATGGCTAGCTTCCTTCGGAAGGGAAGTAAAGCCGGTGGTCCCGTGTCGTAGATTTATGGCATGTAAAAGAACCTCAAGCCTGATAAAGAGGCCTCTGAGCAAAATTACCGGTCTTTCACGCCCACTATATAATGGGACGCTAAGAACCACAGCAGTTAAAGGGCGTCCATAAATAAAAACTCAATTTAATGTTAATTCGCCTAGCGATCCGGGGAAAACACAAAAAGCCCATGGATCAGAGTGGGCTGTCGCCGGGGATCGATCCCGGAACTTTCCGAATGCGGGCCTCAAACGTAACCGTCCGAGTCATCAGCATTAGCAGTATCTATTGTAATATGTTATTGCTTTCCCTACAACGTACCTACCCAGTACCAAAAATTCGGTATCGTTATTTCACCGGAAACATGTTTTGAGGTCCCCTGAATAAAAAAATGTATTTTTAGAAAAATGTCCATGTGTATTTGTCTGTGTCTTTGAACAGCATAACCCAAAAACGAAAAGTCAGATAAGTACCAATCTTGGTAATTAGCTTCGGTACCTTCCAAAGATGCCACAAGAAGATTTTCAAGAAAATACCCCACCCCTAACTACACTTTACATGGAACATTTTTCGTAATTTTTTATTTTCTAAAAAATGGCTCTAACGATTTTTATTAAAATACAATGTATTAAAGATATTTACATGACGAATAAACTGCATATCTTGAATTTTCTGGGGATAGCCTATGAAGTCCTCTTCATTTGGAAGGAATTTTGTATAAGCTTGTATAACCGGCAAATTAAGGAATAGACGAAAACGTACTATACAAAAAATGTAGATCTCTTTAAACGAACTATTTAAATAAGTTCTTTTTTTTGGCATAAGGCATTTCTGAGATGTCCGTTATTAATGGTTTGAATTGTTGATTACTTGGCGATTCTTGTCAACATTCGGTTGTTTCTCGCGATGTCATGGAAACAGTATGGAATTTTACGGCCAGCATATAGCGTCCAGTTCTTAAACATTTGACTATCACTGTTCTCTTTGGATCTGTAACGAAATTATAATGTAGCTATTTCCGGAAAGGTTTATCACGATTAAAATGAAGTAGATAGGAAAATAAGGTAGAGAAGTGAATGTAACACGTCAGATTAAGTTAAATTGGATTGCCTACCTGAACAGTGGCCAGGACAAACTCTAGTGGGCAATACAATGCATGTATTTCTTAGTGCTTTAATAAATTTCAAACTTCAATCTCCCCTTAAGCATACGTATTGTTTGCTGGAAGTGAGCACCCAGGCTTGCTTTGTGAGGGCAGAAGCCATACCTTGAGGAAGACATAGATGTTACTGTCTCCCTCCGCCCACATATGGGGGAGGGGGCGCCAGGTCAGAGGAAGTGAGGAAGTATAGAGGCAGCTGAGTGCGCCAGGAGTCCTGGCTGATCGAAAGGGGGGGATGACTGCCGGCTAGACAGTGAGACCGGCTCGGCGGAACGTCAGTTGCGAGGCAGACGTGAAGCGGTATGGATGCGTTTGTGTAAGACACGGCCGGCGGGTCTGCGTGTGGTTGGAGAATCAGTTCCTAACATGTAGCATTTTCCGATCAAGTGAAAAACTTTCTCCAGCATTTTAAACAAAATCTGTGATATGTGTAAGAAGGCTCGCGGTATCGCAGCGGTTATTTTGTAATATATTTGTTAAATAGTAACTGCTTCTGTCCGAGAAGTTGACTGTGATAATAACTTTTGTTGCTTCATCAGCAGAGGATGCAGTAGATTGCGAGCTGGCGCCTGCCAAAATGAATCGTATACTTCCTCTAGGATTCCTCTTCCTCTTCGGTGTATGCGCCGCACAAGAAACTAGGAACAAGCCGCGATGGACAGGTAAGCTCTTCTACTACCTCCGGAGGAAAATAACGAGGCGATCATTTGGGTAGGCGAAATCTTTAACACACGCACTCATAAATTGGAGGTCTGTGCCTCAGATCCCGCTGGGGCTGTTCTCCATGACTGAGGTTCCTTCCAGGTTTAGTCCTCATAACTGGCAAATGCCGGGAAAGTGCCTTAAACTTAGGTCTGAAACTTTCCTCCCCAATTTCCTTTCTCAATTATAATATCATTTCATGTATCATCAGTATTCACCGCCTGTGGTGCCGTATGCAATAAGAACGGGCGATAAACACTACTAAAAAAATCTGATTAACACATTTTTCGGTCTACTTCATTATAATCCAGACAAGCCTTTGCAGAAATAGCTACATTACACATTTCGTTATAGATACAAAGAGAAGAGCGATAGTTAAATGTTTAAGAACTGAACGCTATACGCTGGCCTTAAAATTTCACACTGTTTCCATGCAATACAAGAGAAACAAATTAAAATAGACAGGACTTAATAAGAATGGCTAAGTATTGAACAATTTGAACCATTAATAATGGATATCTCGGAAATGGTTGATGCTACAAAAAGGTTATACATAAATTGTTTTAAAGAAATCTAGATGTTTTTGTGTTAATTATCATCTATGTTTAACGTTTACGTTATTCAAGATTATACAAAATTCCTTCCGATTGAAGATGATTTCACAAGCTATTCTCAGAAAATTCAAGATATATATTTTGTGTGTCATGTAAATATCTTTAATACACGGTATTTTAATCAATTCCTTTATTGCCATTTTTTGAGAAAATAAAAAATGCGAAATATGGATGTAAAGGGTAGTTGGGGTGGGGATTTTTTTTTTCAAAATCGTTGAGAGTTTGGTATTTATCCGACTTTTCGTGAGTTATGGTGTTCACAGGCACACACATACACACCTTTTTCTAAAAATACTGTTTTTGGGATTCAAAGGTGCTTCAAAACGTGTACTTCCGTTGAAATCTCGGTATTAATTTTAGGTGCTCCCTATTAGCTACGTAGAGAAAGTAAATACGCAAAGTCTCACTTCAGAGATGTATTTGCCTGAATCATAGACAGCATCTTTACACACTGGCTTTCATTGTGCCTACCTTCCAGGCTCATAATTCTGGGTAATTAAAGGTATAAATAGTTCAGCTTTTATTATAACGATGTTGGATTTGTATGCCCTAAAAAGTCTTAAATATGCATGCATTTATACTTTCAAAATTTTTAAAATATGCTCTAAAATTTATAAAATATGCAGTACATTATTAACTTAAGCTTATAATTTTTGGTACTGACAATGTATATTTTTCTTTAGGCATCATTCCGGTCGTTGCAATTTGATTTGGAGTATATAATGATAATTTTCTCCAAATGCTCAGATTGTAAGTTTATGACGTGTATCGTTTAACACAAGTTAGTATCCTGAGAAGGACCTTTACACGTTCTAAAGACGTTATTGGGCAAAACTTGAAAAAGCACTTTACTAACTCTGGAGAAATTTCTTCAGGAAGCACTACGTTTTCACCTTGAAGATATTTATACATGGAACATAAAATTTTAATGTCAGAATTTCTCTCTAAAACACTGCACAATTTACGGCTTCATTTTCCTGTATACTTTAAAGTTAACTTTACTTAAGTTAACTCTGAACCTGAGAATTGATAAAGATTCATGTAAACGCAAACCAGATTTTTCGAGATGGCTTCAGCTATAACTGTCAAACGTAAAAGGTTTAAAATGCGGTATTATATACTCAATGCATGGCAAAATGGTTAAATATGCAACAACATTGGAAATATGCAATTATATGCACTATATAACAGAGACAAGCACAAAGGAACATGAAATATATTGTAAAATTTAATTCCTAAGTGTGCATTTGCGTACAAATCCGAAGCCTAATTATAAACTTTTGACATGGGAATCTATTACGTACCCACTGAAGAAAACAATATTGCTGCTATTTCCAGAGCGATTTGCTTGATTAATCTTTGCACTGCTTATAAAAAAATATCCTCGTATATGGACAAACGAAAATAATTCCTCTCCAAGTTAAAGTCTCACTAGATTATCACTATAGGCTAGGGCTCGCAAATGACAGCTACAGTGTTTATATGTATACACGGCCGGTTCCAGTAGTTAGGCGCCCCGTACAATAATTGCAAGTGCCTCCCCCCTCAATAGAGTAACCAGAAAAATATTGAAGGTTTTTATGTATACGCATCCATTTTTACTTTCTGTACTACGTATAGTAAGTAGGGGAAGTATTGTATTCCATCCAAAAATTCTTATCAAGATTTCACCAGAAATACGTGTTTTGAGGTGCCCTGAATCCAAATAAAGCATTTTTGGAAAACTGCCCGTGTGTGTGTGTGTGTGTGTGTGTGTGTCTGTCTGTCAACAGCATAACTCAAAAATGAAAAGTCTAATACATACCAAACTTGGTATTTGACTTTAGTATCTTTTTAAGGATGCGACACGAAGATTTAAGAAAATTCTCCCAACCCAGACATACTTTACATGTAACATTTTCCAATCATTTTTATTTTCTCAAAAATGGTTCCAACGACTTTGATTGTAATACCATGTGTTTAAATATTTTCGTGACAAATGAAATTTATATCTTAAATTTTCTGGGAATGTCCCTAAAAGTCATCGTTCTGAATGACTTTCGTATAACTGGTAAACCGTAAGAGATAAGGCGCAAACTTTTACGACACAAAAAATATAGATCCCGTTAAAACACACAATTTATGTCAATTTTTTTTTTCAAGTGATCCATTTGAGAGATATTCCTCGTTATTTGTTTGAGTTTTCCAATACTTATTCATTTTCTCAAACGGAAATTCATTATTCGTTTTTATTATGTCCTGGACATGCAAAGAAAAAATTTAATTGAGTTTTATTTATGGACGCTGTGGTCCTTAGCGTTCCAATCTGTATTAGGCGTGAAAGACCGGAACTTTTGCTCAGAGGCCTCTTTATCAGGCTTGAGGTTCTTTTACGTGTCGTAAATCTACGACACGGGACCACTGGCTTGGCTTTACTTCCCTTCCAAGGAAGCTATGTTAAGGAACTGAGATATCCTAGAAGTTTACGGCGATATTCTGAGAAAATAAACAAGACCACGGAGTCGTGCAATACTTTTTTTAGTTTTTATTTATGGACGCTCTTAACTACTATGGTCCTTAGCATCCCATTCTGTATTGGATGTGAAAGACCGGAAATTTTGCTCACAGGTCCCTATCAGGCTTGAGATTATTTTACGTGCCGTGAATCTAAGACAAGGGACCATCAACTTTAGTTCTCTTGCGAAGGAAGCCATGCTGGGATTTTTACGCCAAAAATCCATCGCCCTCCGCAAGCTTTGAAGTCGCGACCTCGAACCAGAGGCTAGCATGGTACCGCTAGACCACAGAGGACGACATAGTACTTGCAGGAAATTATACAGGATGGACCATTTAAGTTGAGGCTGTACGATATCTCCAAAACTAAGTGTTGTAGAAAGAAATGTCTTTAATAAAAGTTGCTGATATTATGGGGTAAGTAAATGCCATTAGTAGTGTTTTGTTGGAGGACGTCATGATCATTTTAGGGTCAATTTAATTTTCTTAAATGGGAACCTAGTTTTCTCATTAGAAAATGCTTTAAAGTTCTTTATTTTGTGATAAGGAATAAGGAAACAAAATAAAAGATGTTGGTTCCCAATTACGAAACGTAACTTGACCCTCAAATGACCATCCATGGATGGTCCAACCATTCATTGCGCTCTTCGTACACGGCCATTGAGAATTTTCGTTGTTATTTACGTTGGTGTAAAACAATTGCAAAATGCTTTATACAATGGTTCATTTAAAGAAATTAAATTGACCCTAAAATGACCATCACATCGCCCTTCAAATAAAACACGACTAATGTACATTTACTTTCCTCGGTAATATCAAGCAACTTTTATTCAAGACATTTCTTTCTACAGCGCTTGGTTTTGAAGATATTGTACAGTCTCAAATTAAATGGTCCGCCCTGTAGTTTACTCGTGGTGTGTTTGTGTAATACATTAAGGCTTTCTTAGTGTTTGCTGGTTTTCTTTTTGCAGTCCTATAAGCAGCAAATAATCGTATAACCGCGTACATATCGCCGTTTGGTACATGCAAATGTTATATCCACAATTGCATAGTTTGTCTGCTGACAGTAAAACTAAACCAAAATGTTGAGCGAAGCTGCTGCTCTTTTTCTCGTGGGAAGGTTTAGAGTATTTTTACGCTTATCATCCACACCTTTAATGCTGCAGGTGTACGGCTGCACCAAGGAATTCACTTAAAACACCACGCGGTAATGTTTACGACAGCTCATACGACTCCAACGTGAGAGAGTAATTTGTGCGCCTGACCGTTCAGAATATCTATAGAACTGTCTTAAATCTCAAAGCATGAGCTTTTCAAGCATTTTCTGTTACCAGCTAGTATTTCTTTAACGACAATTATTTCGTATATGACGAATGATTATATAGTACATCGTTGGCGACTTTTGTAGTATCCATTCCGATTATTACGTCAAAGATTTGTGAATTGTGCATATTATTGCTGTTAATTTGAATCGACAATAGGGAATTTTATTCCAACAACTTAATGAGTTAACTTTTGCTTTTCCACTACTATTACTAAGGTGCAAGTTAATAGTTGTAGAGATAGATTAGCTTTTATTCCCTGGAAACGATGAATAGATAAACAACCGCAATTCTAAACATCTGTTTAGCGTCACATTTGACAAAATTAGGTTTTACTTTCTCTACCACATACCTACCTAGTAGGCAGAGAAGGTATTGCATCCCACCCAAAAATTTGATACCGAGATTTCACCGGACATACATGTTTTGAGGCCCTTTGAATCCAAAAAAAGCCTTTTTAGAAAAATATCCATGTGTGTGTGTGTGTGTGTGTGTGTGTGTGTGTGTGTGTGTGTGTGTGTGTGTGTAAGTTCAGTATGGGACGCGAGGATTTTCAAGAAAATCCCCTACCTCAAACCACCCTTTACGTGCAACATTTTTCGAAAATTTTTCTTTTCTAAAAATGGCTAACGATTTTGATTAAAATAGGATACATCAAAGATATGTACATGACACATAAAATGTATATCTTGAAATTTCTGGAAATAACCTATAAAGCCCTCTTCATTCTGGAGGAAATTTATTTAATCTTGTATAACTGGTAGATGTTAAGCGATAGACGAAAACGTACTACACAAGAAAATCTAGATCTCTTTAAAACACACAATTTATTTCAAATAACCTTTTTGTGGCATCAGCATTTCCGAGATATCCGTTATTAATGGTTCGAATTGTTCCATTATTTTAAACGCCTGTCGATTTTAACTTGTTTCTCGCGACGTCATGGAAAGAGTGGAAATTTAAAGCCAGTGTTTAGCGTCAAGTTCTAAAACATTTGAATATCGCTAATCCCTTTGTATCTGTAACCAAACGTGTAATACAGCTATTTCCGGAAACATTTATCTCGATTAAAATGAAATAGACAGGAAAGTAAACTTTCGTAAGAGTAACTTATATACCCACTAATAAGCGATAGAAGGTAGAGAAAGTCATGTGAGTGCAACATAAGATTTTTGAACCTGTATCCTAAATAACTTGTGCGTGCATACATTTTACCGCCACCTATACAATTTCGTTTTACGTAATTAAATTCGCCCGAGATGTAAATTGCTGAACATCTTTTGGTATTTCTAGAAGTAAAATATAAGCATTTGATAGTGCATAGGGTATTCAACTTCAAAAAGCCTTTGAAATAAAAAAACTCTTAGACCATTCACACAGAATTCATTACTTACTCCATGCTATTGCATTCGTATCCGCTTCCTTTCTTTGTAAAAGGAAATGTATTCATTTTCTTAATTTCGTATAATAATTTCGCTCAATAATTAGCCCACAATAACGCGGTTACATGCTTTAATTGAGTTTTTAACGATTTACTAAGCTTGCGTTTCAGTTTCGGGTCATCAGCCAAAAGCACATGTGTGTATGCGAAGTATGAAGGGAACAAAAGAGACGTGGGTCGCGTGCGGCCATATTGTGCTTTTGTTTTAAGATTTTTGTCTTGTTTTATCTTTTATAATGTGCATTTCAAAAGAATATGCCCCCACCATCGCTTAGACTAGCTTCCATCTGTCCCTAAGTAAGAGGAAATAATGTATTCCACCAAACAATTTTATATCAAATTTCACCGAAAAGATATGTTTTGAGACCCTCTAAACACAAAAAAGCATTTTTATAAAAAGGCCCACATTGTCTCCCTCTGTAAACAGCATAACCCTAAAACGAAATGCTAAAAGAAAAGAAACCTGATGTGTTATACTCACATGACTTTCTCTACTCTTGTACAAACTATTTTTACAAACGCTTATTCTCCATATGCTTCATGTTAATCCAGATGTTAATGTTATTGCTAATTTTCTTGTAGGTGCAAGGGGAATATAGTAGGCTTTAAGCGATAGTCAAATTTTTTAAGAGCTGGTTGCTATGTGGAGCATTCCATTCTCTTTGTATGTACAGGACATAAAAAAATGAAGAATAACGAATTCCCATTTGAGAAAAAGTATGTTGGAGAATTTAAGGGAATAACAAGCAATATCTCTAAAATAGTTCACTCAACAACAAAAATGTATGTGACATAAATTGTGTATTTTAACGCGATCTACATTTTTTGTGTAGTAAAATTTTGTCCATCACTTATGATTTACCGGTTATGCAAACGTCGTTCACAATGAAGAATACTTTTGGATACATTCCCAGAAAATTCGAGATATACATTTCATTTGTCATGAAAATATCTTAAACATATGATATTTTAATCAAAATCGTTAGCCATTTTTGAGAAAATTATAATTTTCGAAAAATGTTCCATGTAAAGGGTAATCTGGGGTGGGGGGATTTTCTTGAAAACCTTCAGAAGATACTGAACCTAAATACCAAGTTTGGTGTTTATCCGACTGTTCGTTTCTGTGTTATGCTGTTCACAGACACAGAGACAGACATGTTTCCAAATATGCTTTTTTGGATTCAGGGGGCTCAAAACATATATTTTCGGTGAAATCTCGGTATCCAATTTTTGTGTGGAATACAATACTTCCCCTACCTACTATACATAATAGAGAAAGCAAAATTCCAAGCTTTCAGCATCTTTTCCAAAGATACACGAAGATTTGCAATAAAATTCCCTCACCCCAAACTACTCTTTACGGGAAAAAAATTCGATATCTTTCGTTTTCTCAAAAACTGCTCTAACGATTTTGATTAAAATTACACATTTAAGATATTTACATCACAAATAAAACTTATATCTGGATTTTTCTGGGAATAGGTGTGAAACTGGTAAACGTAAGAGATAGACAGAAACGTACTACACGAAGAATGTAGATCCCTTTAAAGACATATTTATTTAAAATAACTTTTTTGTGGCATCAACCACTTCCGAAATATCCGTTATTATTTGTTGAAAATTCAATATTTCTCATTTTTAAAAAGCGCCGTCGCTCTACAGTTGCTTCTCGCGGTGTCAGGAAAAAACTATGGAATTTTAAATATACCTGAATATCGATTGGTTTCTTCTATACCCCTTGTATCTCAACGAAATGTGAAATTAAAGTATTTCTGCTAAATTTTATTTCGATAAGATGAAGCACGTAAAAAACAAATCTGATGCGATACATTATGACATTTTTTTTCAAGCTTTTCTATCTGCTAGATTTCAACCCAAATAAACCTTTGCAGAAATAGCTACATTACACATTTCGTTATAGTAACGAAACGGAACAGCGATATTGAAATATTTGAGAACTGGACCAATAAAACTCCACATTGTTTCCATGCAGTCCCGAAAAACAACTAATGTTGACAGGACTTTAAGAGAACGGTCAAGTATTAAAGAATTTGAACCTTTAATAAGGGATATCTCAGAAATGGCTTTTAAAATAAATTGTGTTTTAAGGAGATCTACATTTTGTGCGTCTGTCGCTTAACGTTTACAGTTATTAAAGATTATACAAAATGGAGGACTTCATAGACTATTTCCAGAAATTTCAAGATATAAGTTTTATTTGTCATGCAAATATCTTTCATATATGGTATTCTAATCAAAATTCGTTGGCACCATTTTTAGAAAATCAACAATTTTGAAAGGATGTTCTATGTAAAGGTAGTTTGGGGTGGAACAATTTTCTTGAAAATATTCGTGTCGCATCGTTGCAGGATACTGAATCTAAATACCAAGTTTGGTATACACCCGACTTTTCTGTTTTGAGTTATGCTGTACACACGGACATTTTTCTAAAAATGCTTTATTTGGATTCAGAGGACCTCAAAAACCTTCTCTACCTACTATGTAGGTGTTAAGGCGCATCCATACTGTTCAATATATCAACAGTTAACATTCAACAATTAACAAAATGTTTAACTCAGCATGTTAAATCCGTTCAACGTGTTGTAACTGTGAGCCTTTAACATTCCATCCACACCAGTTGACTTGTTGGGACAACAAAATCTCTTAACTAAAAGCAAAATGGACTCCAGTGATGAGGATTTGGCTATTACTATTTGTATCTCTGCTTGGTATGTAACAAAAAGAAAAGTAGAAGGTGATAAGGCTCTATCATGTTGATCAACACAGGAGTGAAAATATTTTGAATGGGTTTAAAATTCAGGGCAGGTTTGACTTCAACAATTTTTTGAGAACAAGTTAAAGTGACTTCAACTTTGTTTTGAGCAAGGTTTCTTACCCATAATTCACAAAAAAGGACACTCATTTGAGAGCAGCCATTCCTTCTGCCAGATTTGAGCCGTTTCTGCAATTCTCTAGCAAAGTGAGGCTTTTTGTTTCCCTCGAACAATAAATTGCACATAGTTTGGTATAATTGTCCATTCTTTTTATTACATATATTACAACGTTCCATAATGATAGCCTCAACAAATGTTTTATTAATGAACGTGTCCTTTGTTTCATCCATTCCATAATTTCACATGAAGCAAACCAAATCAAGGATACAAACACAGAACTAGTCAACACAGAACTACTGAACACAATATCATGAAGGAATCAGAAGTACGGCGTTGTAATGGTTACAGCGTGGAAACTTCCGACATTCACCCAATCACATACACAGAGAGCGAATTGACTTAACAAGTTTTCCATTAAAAGCGGAAAACACCCAACATGTTAAAAGTGTCGAGCATAACTCTTTCGTTAACATGTTAAGTCAATTGTGCAATCGAAATTTGGTCAGCATGCAAACTGTTAACATGTTACACTTGACAAGTTTTGTTAAATGTTAATCAGTGTGAACAGGGCTGTAGAGAAAGTCATAAGCTTTCGTATGAATATTTTGTAGAAGCTATTCTAATCTTTTCTAATCAGTGATTAGAATACGGTTCTGCGAGGTGTGTTGATTATTACCTCACCGAAGGTTTTTCAGCGGTCGAAGTACCCAGCGTTGCTCGTAGAGGATAAAAGAAAAAGGAATTCTCCGGTCATTTTCGGCCAATATGTGTAGGGAGCCTCTTTCTTTCCTCCATAACTGAAGGAGCGTACTATCTGAGATCGAACACTGAGAACCGAATGAAAGCATGCTTAGAATACAAATCGTTCATTACAAAAACAGAGGTGTGAGTCATTGGCATGCAAAACTCTCCTCATAATTATATACCTACCTTGTTGACTACCATTGCGCTATTACAGGAATAAATTCGTCAGCACACTACCTCTCATACGATATTTCGTCATTACCTTCATGCCGAATATTTAGGACATCAGCTTATGGTAAATTCCTATAAAAATATAATTAAATATATATAAGGCGCGCACTTTTTACTTTCTGTAATATGTATAGTAAATAGGGGAAGTATTGTATTCCACCCAAAAATTCTATACCGAGATTTCACCGGAAATACATGTTTTGAGGTGGCCTGTATCCAAATAAAGCATTTTTGGAAACATGTTCGTGTGTGTGTCTGTCAGTCTGTGTACAGCATTAACTCAAAAACGAAAATTCGCATAAATACCAAACTTGGTATTTGAGTTCAGTGTCTTTCAAGGATGCGACATGAAGATCTTCAAAAAAAATCCCGACCCCAGGCTACCATTTACATGGAACATTTTTTGAAATTTTTTATTTTCTAAAAAATGGCTAACGATTGTGATTAAAATACCATATGTTTAAGACATTTTCATGACAAATGAAATACATATCTAAAATTTTCTGAGAATTTCCGCAAAGTCCTCTTTATTTTGAATGACTTTTGCATAACTGGTAAACCGTAAGAGACAAAATTTTACTACACAAAAAATGTAGATCTCGTTAAAACACACAATTTATGTCATATACTCTTTTTTTTGAGTGAACCATTTCCGAGATATTCATTTTTTTTTAATTTTCCAATACATGTACTTTTTCTCAAATGGGGATTTGTTATTCGCTTTTTTGTCCTGGACATACAAAGAGAATGGAATGCTCCACATAGCAACCAGCTCTTAAAAGATTTGACTATCGCTTAAAGCTTACCATATTCCCCTTGCACCTACAAGAAAATTAGCAATAAGATAGTTTCTGTAAATGTTTATTTCGATTTACATGAAGTAGATGGAGAATTAGCGTTTGTATAAACAATTTGTTCAAAAGTAGGGAAAGTCATGCGAGTGCAACACATCAGATTTTTTTTTATTATTTACTTTCTTTATTATACCTATAGTAAGTAGAGGAAGTATTTCATTCCACCCAAAAATTGATACTGAGATTTCACCGGATATACACTCCCACAATAATAAAAGAAAACTGATGCCTCATTCACGTGGCTTTCTCTACCCTCTATGGTTTATTGGTGGGTATACAAACTATTCTTACGAAAGCTTATTTTTCTACTTCATTTTAATCGACATAAACCTTTGCAGAAATACCTACATTACAGATTACGTTATAATTACAAAGAGAAAGGCGAGAGTTAAATGTTTAAGGACTGGACGCTGTATGCTGGTCTTAACGTTACATACTGTTTCCATGACATCACGAGTAAGAATCGACAGAGCTTTAAAAGAATGACAAAGGTGTTGAACAATTATAACTATTAATAAGTGATATCTTGGAAATGGCATACGCCACAAAAAGTTATTTGGAATAAATTGTGTGTTTTAAGGAGATCTACATGTTTTGTGTAGTACGCTTTCGTCTTTCGCTTAACGTTTACCAGTTATACAAGTTTATACAAAATTTCTTCCGAATGAAGTGGACTTCACGCGCTATACCCTGAAAATTCAAGATGTACATTTTATTTTTCGCGTAAATACCTTTAATGTACAAAATTTGAATTTAAATCGTTTGAGCCATTTTTGAGAAAATCAAAATTTCGAAAAATGTTACAAGTAAAGAGTAATTGGAGTGGTAGGATTTTGTTTAAAATCTTCGTGTCGCAACTTTGGAAGATGCTGAAGTGAAACACCAAGTTTGCTATTCACCCTACTTATTTTTCTTTTTCGAGTTGTGTTCACAGATACACATATATTTTTTTGAAATGCTTTTTGCTGGTTTAGGGAACCTCAAAACATGTATTCCCGGTGAAATCTTGATATGAAATTTTTAGGTGAAATGCAATACCTTCCCTACCTACTGTACATGATAAAGTAGAAGGTTAAAAGTTCGTGGCGCGTGTGTGTAAACAACATTACCCAAAACCGAAAAATCGGTTAAATACCAAACCTGGTGTTTAAGTTCAGCGTCTTCCAAGGAAGCGACACGAATATTCTGAAGAAAATCCCCCCCAAGCTATCCTTTACACAACAATTTTTTGAAATTTTTTATTTTCTCAAAAAATGGCTGTGAGTATTTTGATTAAAAGGTCGTGTATTTAAGATATTAAAATGAGAAATAAAATGCATATCTTAAATATTCTGGCAATTAACCTGTGAAGTCGTCTTCATTCCAAATGACTTCTGTAAAACTGAAAAGTATAGGTAATAGACATCTTACTACGCCAAAAAAAGAAAAAACGAAACAGTAGATCTTGTTGAAGCATGCAATGAATGCCAATTTCTTTTTTGCACTAACCATTTCCGAGGTATTCTTTATTATTAGTTTGAATTGTTCCTTCCTTCCTTCCTCGTGGTCATGCAAAGAGAAGGGAATTTCAAAGCCACTGATTAGTGACCCGCTTTTATAAAATTTGACTGTCGCTTAAGCCAACTATGTATTCCCGTTGTACTTGCTACAGATGTGTAATAAAACCATTTCTGCAAATGTTCAACTTGATTAACATGAAGCAGGTAGAACAATAAGCCTTTATAAGAGTAGTTTGTAGAAGAGTGGGTAGAGAAAGTCATGTAAATGCAACATCAGATTTGTTTTTCTCGAGTCTGAAGGCGCTAAGAGTAATAGCGAGAGTAATGACTGCCACCAATTATTTCGTAATCCTGCAGAGTGACTAAGAAAAACAAATCTTGGGCAGGCGGAAAAAATGTACGCACGTAATCAACTAAATTTCCTACAGTTGGTCCTGGTATAGTGGATATCTGGGGGTGGGGGGATTATTAGTCATTAGAGCAAGCTATAGAGAAGTCTTCTACAATACGTACCTATTTATTTCTTCTGTAATTACGAGCATATTTGTATCTTGCTAGGTTGTAGTAGCTGAGATACTTTGGAAACAGTTGAATATTTTGAAATACAAACAAACCGATGCAACAACTAAAATTAAAGATTTCTATACAGGGTGGACCATTTAAGTCGAGACTGTACAATATCTCCAAATCTAAGCGTTGTAGAAAGAAATGTCTTTAATGAAAGTTGCTTGATATTATGGAGAAAGTAAATGCCATTAGTCGTGTTTTATTTGGAGAACGTTGTGATGGTCATTTTAGGGTCAATTTAAATTGACTAATTGTAGGCTCCCCATGTTTCGTAATTATTTTCTAACTCTAAAACATACCTGCAAACTCTTACGGTTTGCCCGTAAAATCTACGTGAGTGGAGGTCTTTTTACGACATTACGGCAAAGAAGACGTTTTTACGGCTTTGTAGCCAGATTAAAATTGTTACAGATTTTCAGCACGAGAATGAGAAAGAAGTCTATTGCATTATATTGTAACTTAAGATCACAGACTGAATGTACGAGGGCTGTTCAATAAAGACTGAGACTGATTTTTTTCACAGATATTTGTTACTCCATTTCAATGTTGACATGATCTTTTTCAAAGTAGTCCCCTCCTAACTGAATGCACTTTTTATAGCGTCTCTGCCAGTCCTCGAACACATGGTGCAGGCCATTCTTTGTCAGCTTTGAGAATCGCCTCATTTTTCTTTAGCACTGCTTCAGTGCTCTCAAATCGAATGCCCCGGAGCTTTGCCCTTAGTAATGGGAATAAAAAGAAATCACAGGGGGTAATACCGGGGCTTTAAGGCGGATGCGGCACACAGGTAATGTTGAATTTAGCCAAAAATTCCTGGACTTGATTTGCGACGTGAGGCCGCGCGTTGTCGTGATGAAGTCGCCACCCATTCCGACGATGTTCTGGACGTTTCCTTGTAATGTGCTTCCTCAGTGTAGCCAATACTGACGTGTAGTAGCTGCTGTAACAGTAGTGTGAGGGGGGAAATGCATGCTGGTAAATCATTCCGTTCCGAAACACCAGGCCCACCTTGCTTAGCACAGAGGACTCGCCCCTTTTTTGAAGTCCTTGAACCACCTAAATACCGTTGCACGAGGTAGTGCATCTTCACCGTATGTTTGCTTCAGCTTTTCGAAAGTTTCAAGGCTGTATGATTTAAACGAAAATAAAATTTTATTGCGCTGTATTACTCCTCTCGTGTCACCTCCATTTTGTGGTATGCGAAATTCAAGTAGGGTCAACAATATACAGCATTACTACCAACCTACCGTTACGAGAGTGCTGTCGCTTATGGACATTATACATGAAACCCTGCTCTTTTCAAGTATTCGTGGTAGAGACATAAAACTATCAAGCAAACTACAGAAAATAATCAGTCTCAGTCTTTATTGATCAGCCCTCGTAATGTGCTAATTGGTATACAGTGCTATGATAGGCCAGAGCTTATCTGTGTTTCTATCCTTCATCACGATCATGGCCCCCCTTCACTGAACTGCAACAAAATGCATAGCATGTGGGTTTAAAATTGTATTACACCACTAGTGATCTCTAGTAACCAGCAGTAAATGGGCGCGAACATTCAGTAATGAATGACGTCAATTGTAAAGTCAACTCCCTCACATAAATTGTTTATCTTATTCGCGATCTACCGTTGCAGGATATGTTTCCCATTTTATGTCAGTTTTTGTTTATAGTTGATGTTGTGAGGCGTAAAATATAGACTGGAAATCTGTGTATAGCCTAGGAAGTGGCGGTGTTTGTGTTAATGTGTGTTTATTACAGTACTACCAGGAAGAATGTCAGCATATATGACAGAAAGAAGCAATATTACCGGGTCTTCAAGGAATCTTATAAAACGGAATAACGATTTACTTTACATTTAATTGTTGTATATTTACTGCATAACATTTTAAGAATTCTAAATTTCATGTCATGGCAAATATTATGTTTTGCTGGACGAGAAAAAGTTTTACAGGTTTCAATTTCAGGAAGTCGGCAAGTGTGATTAAAAGTTGACTGAAGGCGCCAAATTCTGGAAGTTAATCTTTGTGGAATACAATTTCATTATTGTTTAATTTGTGTACTTGGAGGCATTACTTGTTTTATTTTTCGATTTATACATCGCTTTTAACTGCAATGGTCATGTTAGTGTCCTTTTACCTTTGGAGCATATTGGCTATCGGCAGTGGTGTTAACTCGTATTACAGTTGGATTTTTGGTGTTTCTTTGGGTTTTATACATTAGATCACACACATTCACACTCTCACCCATACTTTCAAACTCTGGGAAGGATATGGAATAATCTTGGACACAAAAATTCCCACTCCCCAGGCCAGGAATCGAACCCGAGACCCTCCGCAGCAAGCAGATGCAGATATTGTATTGCCTTCTGATGAACAAGAAGAAACTTCTCGATAGAGAACAAAACTGCTGATATTTACTGAAGGACCCCCAAGGAAAAATTCGGCACTGAGCGCCTCCCCAATTGGGAGCCCCTTCTGTACCCTATCGGCTCTACACTTCCACTGATTCTGCAGTGTCGGCTACCGTAGTGGGAAACGTAAATTGGTTTTCCAAATGGCTTGCAGAAAACCACAACGCTGATATTTGCTCATGTTTGCGGTTACATTGTAATCGTAAGGCGTGTAAGAGCAGCTTATGCGGTCCTCTCTCCAGATACGATTAAAATCTGCCTCATAGGAACACGTGTATGCGAGTACAACTCTCTTTCATTGGCCCTGACCTCGGAACAAGCCAGACAGACGATTTGTAAGAAAGCTTTATGATTTGGAGTCCGATAACATCACTGAATACCGTTATTACTAGCGCCCAGATTTTCGTGACCTAATAATGTTTGAAAAATGCCATAATTACAAAACATTTGGTGCTATATATTCACATGATTTTCTCTTCCCTATATCGTTTGTTAGTGAGTATATAAATATTCTTACTATTTTAATCCAAATAAACCTTTATAGAAATACTGCATAGTCGGAAAAATGCCAAACTTGGTATTTCAGTGCATATCTTTCAAGAAAATCCTCCCCACTCCAACTACCCTTTACATGGAACATTTTTATTATCTAAATAATGGCTAACGATTTTTATTAAAATACCACGTATGAAGAATATTTGTATGCCAAATAAAATGTATATTTTGAATTTTCTTTGAAGTCCTTTCATTCGGAAGGAATTTTATATAATCTTGGTAAACGTTAAGCGATAGACAAAACGTACTACAAGAAATTCAGATATCTTTATAACACACAAATTATTTTAAATAACGTTTTTGTGGCATTAGCCGTTTCCGAGATATCCGCTATTAATGATTCGAATGGTACAATATAGCCATTCTTTTAAAGTTCTGTCGATTTTCAGTTGTTTCTCGCGATCTCATGGGAAGAGTATGGATTTTTAAGGCTAGGGTGTAGCGTCCTGTTCTAAAAAATTTGACTATCGCTATCCCCTTTGTATCTATTAAGAAATTTGTAATGTAGCTATTTCTGCAAAGGTTTATCTGGATTAAAATAAAGTACGTAGGAAAGTAAACTTTCGTAATAATAATTTGTATACCCGTTAATAAACGTTAGAGGGTAGAGAAAGTCGTTTGAATGTAACACATAAGATTGTTTTTTTTCTTTGCAATTATCAATAACCTTAAAATGCAAGACTATGACTTTAATAATAATATTATTATGTGTTGCACTCACATGACTTTCTCTACTGTTGTACAAACTATTTTTACAAAAGCTTATTTTCCATCTACTTCATGTTAATCGAGATAAACATTTGTAGAAATTATCTTATTGCTAATTTTCTTGTAGATGCAAGGGGAGTATGTTAGGCTGTAAGTGATAGTCCAATCTTTTAAGAGCTGGTTGCTATGTGGAGCATTCCATTCTCTTTACATGTTCAGGACATTAAAAAAAAAGAAATAATAATAATAATAACAACAAAAACAAAAAAACGAATTCCCATTTAAGAAAAAAGTATAAGTATTGGAAAATTAAAATAAATAACGAGGAATACCTCGGAAATGGCTCATCGACAAAAAAAAATGTATATGAAATACATTGTGTGTTTTAACGAGATCTGCATTTTTTGTGGAGTAAAAGGGAGTATTTCTTACGGTTTACCAGTTACGCAAAAGTCATTCAGAATGAAGAGGACTTTTGGAGACATATCAAAAAAGTTCAAGATATACATTTCATTTGTCATAAATATCTTAAACATATTATATTTTAATCAAAATCATTAAAGCCATTTTTGAGGAACTAAAAATTTTCGAAAAATGTTCCATGTAAAGGGTATTCTGGGGTGGAGGATTTTCTTGAATATCGCCGTGTCGCATTCTTGGAAGATACTAAACTCAAATACAAAGTTTGTATTTATCCAATGTGTTTCCAAAATGCTTTATTTTGATTCAGGACACCTCAAAACATGTATTTCCGGTGAAATCTCGGTATAGAATTTTTGGGTGGAATGCAATACTTCTACTGACTATACGTAGTAGAGAAAGTAAAGACCAGTTGCTTTCTTTTGATATTCTTTTAAATGAGGCTTCCTCAAACTGAACTTTGTTAAAGAGGTCACAATTGAACAGAAGTTTGTGCGTGTTTTAGAAGATATTTTTCAAGAGAATCAGGAAGTACTAAGTAGCTGATATTCGGATTCCAAAGGTTTTTGTTTGAGCTCAGAACACAAGAGCCAAAATGTATGCGTCACTAGGTCGCGTGTATAATTATAACTGTCCGTTAATGGGAGGAGAAAGGCATGTGAAACTAAGTCCAGTTCAGTGGCAATGATATAGCTCAAGTGGGGAGACAGACAGCTGGTAGAACAGGCGCCAGAGCTGACTGAGGGGGCCTCGGCAGGCGCCTGTCGAACAATACGCGGCCTTCCACCCTCATAGACGACATATCTTGCAAAGGGCATGGACTAGCCATTAAAGCAAAGGTCGCTTCTTCTTCCCGCCCAGTATCATCACAAATAGGGCTAAAACACACGACATGGCCCAGGCTTCATCTTTTTGAGTGGGTCATTCTTCATGAAGGGACCCGCAAGCGCCAGACGCTGACGACGGCGGTTTGGGAGAAGTCTAAAGATCAGGCATGATAGCGATGAAATCATGCATTTTTATTCCTCTACCACGTACCTAGTAGTAAGAGGAAGTATTGGATTATACCAAAAAATTCGATATTGAGACTTCATCGGAAATACATGTTTTGAAGTTCCCTGAATCCAAAAATAGACCATTTTTCTTCTTTGGAACTTTGACATTCCATGCTCTTTGCATAACCAAGAGAAAAATTCTGATGTGGTTCACACAACTTTCTCTACCCTCTATCGTTTACTAGTGGCTGCTTAAGTTACTCTTACGAAAGTTTATTTTTCTAATTACTTCATTTCAATCCAAATAAACCTTTGCAGAAATAGCTATAGTACAAAATTCGTTAGAATGTAAAGAGAACAACGATAGTCATATGTTTAACAACTGGACGCTATATGCTGGCCTTAAAATTCCATACTGTTTCCATGACATCGCGACGAATAATGAAAATCGATGGAACTTAAAAAGAATTATATAGTATTGAACAAATCGCACCATTCGTCTAGCCCCGTAGCTCTGTGGATAGAGCACATGCCTGCTATGCGAGTGATCCCGGGTTCGATTCCCGGTTGGAGGGGAAATTTGTCCTTATCCAGGATTATTCCCTATCCTCCCCCGAGTCTGGAAGTGTGAATGTGTGTGTGATCGAATGATAAAACCCAAAAAGTCCAAGAAGCCCAATGACAAGAGAATACAAGTTAACACCATTGCCAATAGGCAATACGTTCCAAAGGAAAGGCCGTCGATAAGACCAATGTGGTTAAAGGCGGGGTATAAATGGAACTTAAAAAAAATCGCATAATTAATAACGGATGTCTCGGAAATGGCTATGCTACAAAGAAAGTTATTTTAAATAATATGTGTGTTTTAAAGAGATGTACATTTTCTTTGTGCGGTATGATTGCCAGTTATACAAGATTATACAAAATTCCTTCCGAATAAAGAGGACTTCACATATTCCCAGAAAATTCAAAATGTACATTTTATTTGTCACGTAAATACCTCTAATATGTTATATATGCTAATCGTTTGTTATTTTTTAGAAAATCAAAACTTTCGAAAAATATTCCATATAAAAGGTAGTTTGGGGTCGAGTGATTTTATTGAAAATCTTTGTGTCGCAATTTTGGAAGGTAGTGAACTTAATACCAAGTTTGGTATTTATCCGACTTTCGTTTTTGAGTTATGCGCGCGCGCGCACACGCGGAGCTTTTTCTAAAAATGACTTTTTTGGATTCAGAGCCTCAAAACATGTATTGGCGGCGACATCTCTGTGTGGAATTTTTGGGTGGAATGCAATACCTTCTCTGTCTACCTATGGTAGAGAAAGTAAAAAACAAAGAGCACTTCTTGAAAAACTTTTAAGTATTTGAAAATTCAAACCAATAACAAAGAATTTCTCGAAAATGGTTAGCGCTACAAACTGAGGCAGTATTTTTATCACTTGAATGATTTTAGTATGGTTATATAATGTGTAAATTCAATAACAGCCCGCCATGAAGCAATATGTGTATGTAACAATTTGTAAAATGTATGCAACAGTCATTGCATATGTTTATATTATTGTATCCATGTGTAATGATGTAGGAGCTGTGAGAATAATAAGTTAAACGTTGCTAACAATGGGATAACCTTGAGGCAATAATGAGTTTGAGAGTTTAAATGTTATTTGTGATTCTTGGAAGCTATAATGTAATTTTAATGACAGTTTAAAAATAGCCAATCAACAACCAGAAAAGCTTTAGTTAAATGCAGGTATTCTATTGGAGTGGGATTAGCCAAATTGAAATACAGAAATTTACAAGTTTAGACGGTTGAAACCTATTCAGTTGCCTGCAGACTGTGATAGTAACCGGATGCAAGAAGCGTTATCGAGAGATTTAATATGTATTCGTGCGAGACGAAAAATAGTTTTACGTGGTAAAAAGTGTAATTAATTAATAAAAAGAATCGCGCAGCTCTCTATATCAGTGAAGTGCTATTTAATTTGTGCCAAGGATTAATAAAAAGCAGTGAATTAAAACTTAAAATCTGCGTAAGGCTACATTCTTGTCGCATCACGCCCTGCCAAAACTTCCATGTCTAAAAATAATACTGACGCAGCCGAGGCAAACAAATATTTAATACTTAAAGAAACGGTTTAATTACAAAGTTAATATTTTTTAAACTTGGGGCAAAAGCCACCTAAAAATACATTTGAGGCAAAGGCTACCGGAAACTGTTTACTATACGTGCGGTTGCAACTACTACAAGTGCAGTTCCCCAACAGTTGAAATATAATACAACTCCTTCAATGCAAACTACTTCAAATCGGCTATTCATACGTAGCAGCAAACAACGTAAAGAACAATTCTACTTCAAATTGGCGTCCATACGTAGTGCTAAATAAACAACTCCAACAAAACAACTTCAAATTGACGCCCAAAGCGTGGTGTAAATAACGTAACAAACTATCTTCTTCAAAACGAAGTACTTCACGTAAACTTTCCTTTCACGAGATCCACATTTTTGGTGTAGTAAGCCTTTATGTATATCTTACGATGTACCAGTTATACAAAAGTCATTCAGAACGAAGAGGTGTACGCAGGCCATAGAAAATGGAAGATATGCATTTTATTTGTCATGCAAATATCTTAAACATATGGTATTCTTATCAAACTAGAGCCATTTTTCGAGAAAACAATAACGAAAGTTTTTGCATATTAAGGTTAGTTTTGGAGTGGGAAATTTTTCTTGAAAACCCTTCGTGTTGCAATTTTGGAAGGTACTAAACTTGAATACCAAGTTTCGTATCTATCCAACATTTCGTTTTTTTAGTTATTCTGTTCTCTCTCTCTCTCTCTCTCTCTCTCTCGCAACCACACCCACACCCACACACACTTTTCTAAAAATGCCTTTTTTAAATTTATTCAGGGAGCCTCAAAAGTGCATTTCCGGTGAAATCTCGGTATCGAATTTTTGGGTGGAATGCAATGTCTTCTCTACTACCATGTCCGTGGTAGAGAAAGTAGAAACACTTTGATCAATACCTGTACTATGATGGTTGGCTATTCCGAGCCAAAAATCTCGCGAAGAACACGAGCTAGTTAGAAACTTGACCAAAGCATCAGAAAATAATATTTTTTCCCCCTCTTCTCAAACTGCTTTCTTTCCACGTGCTTTTTGCTTTCGGCCTATCTTTGTGCCATCTCGCGAAACTGTTTCACAGCACTTTCATCTTTTAATACTACCTACTGCGCATACCTTTATGCAACCATTGTTTTGTTTTATATATTTCGTCGTAATTTCTACCGTTTGCGCTTTTTATCGTAGTATTTATTACTTTAAGTCTCTTGACTGCTTCACCGTGACCAATAACTATACTTGTACCTACCTATATTTCGTTTAATGATCAGAGTTCTCTGCACGTGTAATTATGGTTTCAGGAATACACCCCTTAAAGTGTTTCTAATAGTCTTGTCCCATAATTGCATCTTTTATTGCGTTGTTTTATGCTATTTCTCAGCTGCCTTTGTTGACTTTAGTTTGCAATCAGTGCTTTATGTTCCATCCTTTACTATTTATTATTATCATCTTGTCGTTTCTTCAGGAAATATTCTTTTTATTCTGTGGCATGGGGAACTGCGGGTTCGCATCCCACTGTCCTGTAAGGGTGTTTCTGTACTTTCATAGCTGTTTATGTATTAAGTACGCAAAATAAGGCTTCGGATTGTATTGTAAAGCGGAGGGGATTTGGTACCGACCCAGGAATGACGATATTATACCGACGCTCCACGAGGGAGCGCCCCCGGGGGGAGGAGGTGAAAGGAGTGACGGCACGGCAATGACAGGGTCCCTACAGTTTCTACATTGAGACGCCTCGACAGTTGGACAGGCCCCACACAGGGTCCAACCCCCAAGGGCATGATCCTTTACCCCGGCAACCAGACGAAGACCGAGGGACGTAGAAAGTGCACAGAGAGCATCCTTTTCTCCTGCCACGCTGCACCGAAACACCATCGCCGACATTACCAACTCTGAAGCAGACCAAACGGAGTGAAGGATGGTGAAATTAATGGAGGGACAGGAAATTCGGGGGATGAAAGAGCGACCCGGGAAAACCCCGAAAAAACCCATGGTCCAGAATGGATGGTCGCCGAAAGTCGAACCCGGAACCTCGCGAATGCGAGTTGCACATGTTACCGCGGCACCAACTCCCTCGGTAAATGAGGCTGCAGCGGACGAATTAAGTACACTCGATAAGTCTGCTAAAGCGTTTGCGTACACAGTGCAGACAGTAGTTTTTAGTAAAAGCTCTCTAAATTAAATAAAATAAATATAATAAGGTACTGTATAAATATAAAAGTCAGCCAGTCATTTGTTGACATATTCTCACAGCTGCCAGAATCCTATGCGATCTTCTTCTGTTGCTAAGAGTACATGGAAGACCCGATGGAAAGAAGAAAGTATCAAAACTGATTTTAGTAGAAGTAACCTCCATGTCAAAATCCACGGTATTGATACCGTAATTGACGGACAGATATAAATAATTAAATAATAACAGTAAGATAAACAATTCCAATAAACATTTCCGTATATTACATTAGTGTATAACGTAACAAGTTTGAGTTAATATGTTTGTCCGGAAAGATGAAGGTAATTAGGAGTCAGGTTAACGAAAGTATTTGTGAGCCATGTAAGAAGGTCGTTAGCAACAGCCGAAGAACGAACACGTTAGGCATAAAAGTTCTGGAAACCCAGTTTAGAGGCAAATTCAGTACGTTTGCAGACACATAGGCAGAAATCCTGGAAAAGAGAAAGGCACTTACATTCTGAGAATTTAGCTAAGCCCATGGTAACAGAGTCAGAGATGCGCATGAAGAAAGGTGAATATTGGCTCGGCGTGGCTGAAGTAATAAGGTGGGCATCTAAATCGAGATAGTCTTCTGTGGTACCGTGACTGTTACGGTCAGTCCATCGTGCATATAGCTGTGCATGCATTACTTCTCTATCTGGTACCGCCAGCGGTAATTGCTCGTGTTATATTCTAAGCACAGTGACGCACTTGTGTGAGTAGCGGCTCTCACGAGGGATCTTGTCGGTAAACATTTTAGCGACTCACGGCAGTTTACGTTTCTAGTTTCTTTTATTGCGGAAACAGTTATTTCTAACAGTAACTTTGATACTGCAGAAGTTAGCAGGTATAATAATTCAATTGTTACGAAGTGCTACGATTCACAATCAGTCTATTTCTTCATCTCAAACGACCGGCAACTCTCTTCAATAACTCAAATATTAGTTCGCAATAAATTTCTCAATCAATTTAAACTAATGTTGTCCTTCAAAATACATCCACGCATACCAGGGAAAATACTCATAGCTCAACCATTGGAGCAGCGGGCAGCAGAATCAACAGTAGATACTGGAGACAACGAGAAAAGGTTGCAACTACATTCCTGTAACAAACTGTCGCACCATCATTGCCGACCAACCATCCTGCTTCAGTATCTAACAGCACTGCATCAGCAACTGCGACTCAATTCTTCAGTGACTAGAAATATGGATTTTCATTTTCAGGGAATAGTTTCAAATTTGCTAAGAACTGTCATTTTCATTTCCGTGTTGCGAAATAAATCTTTGATTTTTGTAAAGGGTTTTTGATGAACAACAAAACTATGTTAACTTGTATTCGTTTTTAAATGATGAATTGTTTGGTGAAAAATGTTGGTAAACCATAACATAAAAATAACGTTGGATTATATTTTTTATTTTATGATCAAGTATTCTGTTTATTACGCGCTAAAGGCTTCCAGGACATCTTAGCGGCCTAGGCTGCTAAGTACTGATTTAGGCGTGTTAACAGTCTGACAACCTGCTGTGCGAGGGGTCCAGGGTTCGATTCCCGGCTGGGGTGGGAACGTTTCTCTAGCCAAGATTATTCTCTACCCTTCCCAGAGTGAATGTGTGCATGATCTAATGAATAAAAAACCCAAAAGTTTACCAAAAATTCAACTGCGAGCGAATTCGAGGCAATATAGGCAATAATAGGTTCCAAAGGAAACAGCAGATAAGACCATTGAAGTTAAAGGGGGTTATAAATGGAGCTTAAAAATTTCAGTCCGACGAGCAGTTGATCCAGATAGCGCGTACTAAAAACATTTTTGTGCGAGTGTGTAAAGCATAAACAGAAATACAACCGAGTGAATAAAAAAAATCTGATGTGTTGTATTCAAATAACTTTCTCTACTCTACTACAAAATATTATTACAAAATCTTATTCTGTTTATTTCTTGTTAATTGATATAAACCTCCCATACTTATTTACATATTCGTTGTAGGTATAATAATAGTGCAGTAGATAAAAGTGCTAGTCAGATTTTTAAAAACCTAATCGCTATGTTTTAGCTTTGAAATCTTATGCTCTTTGCACGACCACCAGAAAAAAGTTTGTGTGTTATATTCACATGACTTTCTCTACCCTCAATCGTTTATTAGTGGGTATAAAAGTATACTTACGAAAGTTTTAGTATCTACTTCATTTTAATCGAGATAAATCTTCCCGGAAACAGTTACTTTACACATTTTCGTTATATATACAAGAGAATAGCGAAAGTCATTTGTTTTAGAATTGGATGCTATAAGCTAGACTTAAAATTCCGTTCTCTTTCCACGACTTTGCGAGAAAAAAAGCTGCAAATCGACAGGATTAAAAGCATGACGTATTGAGCAATTCGAACCATTAATAAGGGATGTCTCGGAAATGGCTGATACCACAAAAAAGTTATTTTAAATAAGTTGTGTGTTTTAAAGAATCTATATTTTTTTGTGTAGTACGTTATCGTCTAACGCTTAACGTTTACCAGTTACACAAGATTATAAAAATTCCTTCCGAATGAAGTGGACTTCACAGGTTATTCCCAGAAAATTCCAGATATACATTTTATTTGTCATGTAAATATCTTTAACATATGGTATCTTAATAAGTACAATACTTCCCCTACTTACTATACGTAGTAGAGAAAGTAAAAATCTGATGTGTTACACTCACATGACTTTCTCTACTCTTGTACAAACTATTTTTATAAACGCTTATTCTCCATAAACTTCATGTTAATCGAGATATCGAGATGTTAATCTTATTGCTAATTTTCTTGTAGGTGCAAGGGAAATATGGTAGGTTTTAAGGATAGTCAAATATTTTAAGAGCTGGTTGCTATGTGGAATATTCCATTGTCTTTGCATTACCAGGACAAAAAATTCTGATGTGTTACACTCACATGACTTTCTCTACTCTTGTACAATCTATTTTTACAAACGCCTATTCTCCATATGCTTCATATTAATCGAGATATCGAGATGTCAATCTTATTTGTAATTTTCTTGTAGATGCAAGGGGAATATGGTAGCTTTTAAGCGATAGTCAAATATTTTATCGCTGGTTGCTATGTGGCGCATTCCATTCTCTTTGCATGTCCAGGACATAAAAAAATGAATAACGAATTTGAGAAAAAGTATAAGTATTGGAAAATTTAAGGAAATAACAAGCAATATCTCGAAAACGGTTCACTCAACAAAACAAATGTATATGATATAAGTTGTGTATTTTAACGCGATCTACATTTTTTGTGTAGTAAAATTTTGTCTATCTCTTATGGTTTACCAGTTATGCAAAAGTCGTTCATAATGAAGAATACTTTTGGAGACATTCCCAGAAATTTCGAGATATACATTTCATTTCTCATGACATTATCTTAAATATATGATATTTTCATCAAAATCGTTAGAGCCATTTTTGAGAAAATTAAAATTTTCGAAAAATGTTCCATGTAAAGGATAGTCTGGGGTGGGGGGATTTTCTTGAAAATCTTCGTGTCGCATCTCTGGAAGATACTGAACGTAAATACCAAGTTTGGTGTTTATCCGACTGTTAGTTTTTGAGTTATGCTGTTCACAGACACACACACACACACACACACGGACATGTTTCCAAAAATGCTTTTTTTGGATTCAGGAGGTCTCAAAACATGTATTTCCGGTGAAATCTCGGTATCGAATTTTTGGGTGGAATGCAATACTTCCCCTACTTACTATACGTAGTAGAGAAAGTAAAAATGAATAACGAATTTGAGAAAAAGTACAAGTATTGGAAAATTTAAGGAAATAACAATCAATACCTCGAAAATGGTTCACTCAACAAAGAAAAAACATGCATATGACATAAATTGTGTATTTTAACGCGATCTACATTTTTTGTGTAGTATCTCTTATGGTTTACCAGTTATGCAAAACTCGTTCACAATGAAGAATACTTTTGGAGACATTCCCAGAAAATTCGAGATATACATTTCCATTTGTCATAAAAATATCTTAAACATATGATATTTTAATCAAAATCGTTATAGCCATTTTTGAGAAAATTAAAATTTTCGAAAAATGTTCCATGTAAAGAGTAATCTGGGGTGGGAGGATTTTCTTGAAAACCTTCGTGTCGCATCTCTGGAAGATAGTGAACTTAAATATAAAGTTTGTTATTTAACCGACTTTTCGTTTGTGGTTTTTTCTGCCAATTACTGAATTTCTAGGCTCGATACTGTGTATTTCGATTTATATTTCCCCGTTAAGCTCTCGCCTCTTGCAACTGAACCACGAAGTCACAATGGACAAGCAGTGTCATTGAAAAACTTGGCAGGAGTTGCAGTACATTATACAGCATGATAAAAAAACAACAAAGAAACAGACAGCGCAGTGCTAAATATTGGAATTCTGCCACTTGACTATCTACATAAATAAGACGAAAGTCGCTTTAGCAGTCCCGCAATTGACCCACAAATATCATTAATAGGGATCAATAGACATGGTTGCCAAGTCCTTCAACAAAACATGAGAAACAATCTCTCTCTCTCCATCACGTTTAAGAGGTCATCCGCAAAAGGATATTGGAAGTCATTCCCTCGAACCCATTGCTCCGTGTAGCAATGAACCTATAGCACACGCCGGAGGGGTCAGAGCCCCCATACATCCCAAATAATTTGGGCAAATTTATATATTAAAAATCTAATGTGCTGCACTCATATGACTTTCTCCCCTCACTCGCCTATAAACTATTCTTATAAAATTTTGTTATTCTAGCCACTTATTAATCAAGACAAACTTTCCATTCACATTTATATGTTTCGTTGTAGGGTACAATAAGTGAAACGATTGAAACTACATACTCTTTGTACGACCACAAGAAAACAACTGATGTTATACATTTGCACGACTCTCTACCCTTATCGTTTATCAATGGGTATACAAACTATTGTTACTAAGCATATGTTTCTACCCACTACATTTTAATCCAAATAAACCTTTGCAGAAATAGCCACATTACAAAGAGAATAGCGATAGTCAAATGTTTAACAACTGATCGCTATATGCTGGCCTTAAAATTCCATACTGTTTCCATGCAATCGCCAGAAACAACTAAATGTTGAAAGGACTTAAAAGAATAATAAACAAATGACAATTTGAACCATTAATAACGGATATCTCAGAAACGGCTTATGCAACTACAAAAACTTTTATTTAAAATTATTGTGCGTTTTAAAGAGACCTACATTTTTTGTGTAGTACGTTTTCGTCTATCGCTTGACGTTTAGCAGTTATACAAGATTATACAAAATTTCTTCCGAATGAAGAGCACTTCAGAGGCTATCCATAGAAAATTCAAAATATAATTTTTATTTATCATGCAAATATTTTAATATATGATTTTTTAATCAAAATCGGTAGGGCCATTTTTTAGAAAATCAAAATTTTCGAAAAATGTGTCATGTAAAGGGTAGTTAGAGATGGGGAATTTTCTTGAAAAATATTTGTGTCGCATCTTTGGAAGGCACTAAATTTAAGTACAGATTTTTATATTTAACCTACTTTTCGTTTTTGAGTTATGCTGTTCACATACACGCGCGATTCACCGATGTATTTTCGGTGAAACCTCGGTATCGAATTTTTTGGGTAATTTGCAATACCTTCTCTACCTACTAGGTAGGTAAATATTGTAAAAATCTGATGTGTTACACTCACATGACTTTCTCTACTCTTAATACAAACTATTTTTACAAACGCTTATTCTCCATCTACTTCATGTTAATCGAGATAAACATTTGCAGAAACTATCTTATTGCTAATTTTCTTGTAGGTGCAAGGGGAATATGGTAGGCTTTAAGAGATAGTTAAATCTTTTACGAGTTGGTTGCTATGTGGAGCATTCCAGTCTATTTGCATGTCCAAGATAAGAGTATAAGAAAATCATTATACCACCATTAAAAACTATTGCTAAAATATTTGACTATCGCTTAAGGCGTACTATGTTCCCCTTGTTTTGTGTTTGCAAGGGCAACATAGAAATACAGTAGCCTTTAAGCATAGACATATCTCTTAATAGCTGGTTGCTATGTGCAGCACCATTCTCATTGCCACAGATTAATACTCTTTGCATATCCAAGGCAAAAAAAAATGAATAACGGATTTCCATTTAAGAGAAATTTAAGCAATATCTCGAAAATGTATGACACAAATTGATCTACATTTTTTGTGTAGTAAAATTTTGTCTATCTCTTATGGTTTACCAGTTATGCCAAAGTCGTTCACAATGAAGAATACTTTTGGAGATATTCCCAGAAAATTCTAGATACACCATTCATTCATTATCCGTTTACCCTCCTCTTATGTAGGACTTACACCCCCCAGGACTTACAAGCGGGTGACTGGGTCAGAGGCCCGTCGAGGAGCAGACACTCATGGATCAGACAGAGCATCCAGGGTGGGTGATCAGCCCGATGCCTGGTATGGGATGAAGGAAGGAGATGAAACGAAATGTTGGTGAAATGGATGAAAGGAAAGGTGATGGAGCAGTTGGTGGAATGAAACCGGAGAACCCAAGGAAAACCCGCCCAGACGCCGCTTCGTCCACCACAAATCCCACATGAGGTCCCTGGGATTGAACCCGGGTCGCCTCGGTCTAACCACTCGGCCACGGCGCCTAGATACACAATTCATTTGGCATTAAAGTGTCTTAAACTTATGGTATTTTATTCAAAATCGTTAGAGCCATTTTTGAGAAAATTAAAATTTTCGAAAAATGTTCCATGTAAAGGGTAATCTGGGGTGGGGGGATTTTCTTGAAAACCTTCGTGTCGCACCTCTGGAAGATACTGAACCTAAATACCAAGTTTGGTGTTTATCCGACTGTTCGTTTCAGAGTTATGATGTTCACAGATAGACAGACAGACAGACACACACACACACACACACACACACACACACACACACACACACGGACATGTTTCCAAAAATACTTTTTTTGGAATCAGGAGGCCTCAAAACATGTATTTCCGGTGAAATCTCGGTATCGAATTTTTTAATGGAATACAATACTTCCCCTACTTACTATACGTAGTAGAGAAAGTAATAATATTATTAACTTACTTCATAAATTTCGGTGTGAACCATGTATATGTCTAAGGTATGTACATGTATACCGCGGGAACAACTGCTCGGACCAGAGTTCACTGTCTCAAAAATGTTCTAGACACTTTGGAATGTTAGGGCATATTAAATGTATAAGTAAATAATGCCCCAGCACTCTAAGTCTCATCCGAAGGTACACATTTAGATGCTTTGCCCCAAGATGAAGGGTCACGATGATGGAAGTGGAAAAGGAATACTAATCTGTTCTGTTTATTACTCGATGATTTCCTATGAACATTGGTACAGCACATGTAGGAAGCCTTAGGGTTATGAAGGATAAAAACGGTCTTTATCTCTCCGAGCGAAGAAGGAAAAGGTTTAAAAATTTTAGTGCGGTGCGTAACATGTGAGAAGGGCGCCCTGACAGGCTCAGGCTCTTCCCCTTCATTAGGCTTCCAGCCGCTTATTGCAACAACGGCCTAACATCACTCTTCTTGTGCAAACAAAGGAATATCGGCTTTCACGGTTGTGATTTGTTTTTCTACCGCAGGATTTGGGGAAGAGACACCGCCATTGTAACCAGTTCATTCATCCTTTATTCATATTTCTTACATCATTTTGTAGTTAATTTTATTTTTTCTTGTGCCCTGTTCTTTCTCTTCGCTATAATGCATCTTTTATTACCACATTTTCTGATTTTTACGCTCTCTATCCAGTAGGTAGAGGAAGTATTGTATTCCACTTTAAAAGAGTATCATGTGTTACGTTCACATGACTTTCACCACCCTCTATCGCTTATTAGTGGGTGTAAAATTATTCTCACAAAAGTTTATTTTTCTATCTACTTTATTTTGAGATAAACCTTTCCGGAAATAGCTGCAATACACATTTCGTTATAGATACAAAGAGAATAGCGATAGTCAAATGTTTAACAACTGATCGCTATACGCTGGCATTAAATTTCCATACGCTGAGTGTAATCGCGAGAAACAACTGAATATTGAAAGGGCTTTAAAAGAATGGCTAAGTATTGAACAATTCGTATCATTAATAACGGATATTTCGGAAATGGCTTATGCCACAAAAACGTTATTTGAAATAAATTGTGAGTTTTAAAGAGATCTACATTTTATGTTTTCGTCTATCGCTTAATGTTTACCAGTCATATAATGTTACACAAAACTCTTTAATCTCTTGTATTTTAATCAAAATCGTGACATCCATTTTTCTGAAAATAATAAAAAAAAATGAAAAATGTTCCTCGCAAATGTTAGTTGGGGTTGGGGGTTTTCTTGAGAAATCTTCGTGTCGCAGCTTTGGAAGATACTGAACTTAAATACCAAGTTTGGTATTTATCCCACTTTTTGAGTTATGCTGTTCACACACACGGACTTTTTTCTAATTTTTTTTATTCACTCAGGGACATGAACTTTTTGGGTGGAATACAATACTTCTATTACTATACGTAGTAGAAAGAGTAAACATGTTATTCTTCCATCACCTTACTATATCCAGGATACATTTTTGCTTAGGAATAATTTCAAATGAAACATTAAACCATTCAAAACGAGCTCTTACAATAGAAAGAAAATAGAAGACTCGCCAACTTTCAAGCTTGTCCTTAACTTGGAAGGTATAAACATGTAACACAGAATATTTCTAAAGCGGCTTACGTTACGAAAAGACACGATTGTGTATTTTAATGAGCTGTTCATTTTTCCATTAATAAGTTTTTGTCTGTTGCGATTTCTCAGTTATACAAAACTCAATCAATATGGAGAGGTTATTCACAGAAAAGTCAGGTTAAAGATTTAATTTTCTTATTAATATACAAAATATAGCGTATTGTAACAAAATCGTTAGAGCTAGGTGTTTTTGAGAAAATGAAAATTTTTTCTATGCAAAGTGGGGAAATTGTCTTTAAAATTTTCGCCTGGTATGTTTGAACAGTATAAAATCCAGCGAGATGGCTCCGCGGTAACGTGTGAAGCTCCCATTCGGGAGGTTCCGGGTTCGATTCCCGGTAGCCGCCCACTCTGACCATAGGTTTTGCGTGGTTTTCCCTGGTTGGCTAAGGCGAACGCTGGAGTGGTGTATTCTACCACGGATTTCCTCTCTCCCCCATTTCCTCTCATTTCAATTCCCTTTCATGTCTCAAGTTGTATCGGGGGCTGTGGTTCGGTCGGTGTTGGGCAGATGGTGCAGAGGCTTGCGATGTGGAACTTCTTGGCTCCACTAGAGGGTGGCCTGGTCAAGCCTGGAACCTTTAGTGAACCATGTGCGTCTTTGTCGACTTGCGCCGGCATCTCTGCAGCCCACACGTTTCCTGCGGTACCCTCACCCCATCTGTTCCTCCCAGGTGTATGTGCACAAAAGATCCATTGAGGGTCGAGGTGCTAGGTGTCCTTTCCGTTGCCTAGTCCTATCCTATTCTTAAATAATAGGAAACATATCTGAAATTTGGATTTATCCTATGTTTGTTTTGTCACGCTATTCACATACATACAAACAAGTAGACCTAAATACTTTTTGTTTGTTTGGTTTTGTTGTTTGTTTTTGTTTCGTCTATCTTATGTGTATTTCTGGTAACATTTCGATGTGGTAGAGAAAGTAAAAATAGCACAAATGCTCTCTCGCTAATTAATAAATTCACGCTTTATAGGACTTATATTCAAGCATTTAATTTTCTCTTCTTGAAACAAAATTTCTTATTCTTTAACTTATATGGCCATATCGGGAGCTCTGACTTGAGAAACAAATATTTTGTTTATTGTTTAATGTAATCTGACAGGCTGGCTCTCGTACTGAGGGTCCGGTGTTCGATTCCAGGCTCGGGGGTGATGGTTTTAAGCTGACCTATCCACTCCTTCACCTCTGACTTGCTCGTGTGAAGTATCCCTAAGGCCCAACATGGTTCGGAGTCCAGGGTAAAAGCTGTAGGTCCTCTCACTCCACCGCAATCCTAATCATCTCATTGGAGGCAACGAATTCCGCCCTCAGAAATGGATCCAGTCATCGCTTGGTGGTCATAGGCCATATGGGAAGCGGTAGAAACTCGCTTGCTTATTCGTGTTAATCTTTGTGGTGATTATTACATTAAATTCACACACACCTCATACTTCCAGACTTTAGGGAGGATGGGGAAAAAGCTCAAGAAAAATTCCCATCCTCCACCTGGGAATCGAACCCGGGACCTCCAGATTTCAAGGTTAGCACGCTAACCACCAGACCACATATGCAGTCAGCTGATGGTGTTATTGCTAGTTGTTAACTTAATGTTGGAGTTTAATACTTTTTGCTATTAAACACACACAAACTTCCAGACTCTGCAGAGGATAGGGAATGAGTCAAATCTCACTACTCGAACACAGAAGCATCTAAAACAAACCTTTAATTAATAACCACCCATCTGCTATGTTGTGCCTTAGTTGTTAAATTATGTTCTTGTATTTATTGTTTTAGGCACCCAAAAAGTCATTACAAAATAAATTTCAAATATATGATAAACGGTTTCTGATAAAATGAATAAATTAAGCCCCGAACCTTCAACTTTACCTAGCGACTTGCTTCGCGGTCAAGTGTTAGGCTCACATTCGGGAAGTCCCGTTTCGATTCCCGTGGTTTCCCCGAGTCGATGAAACGTTTTCCCTTCTACGAATTTCCTGTCCCCATAATTTCCTTTCATCTGTTTCACCTCATCTACTTCGGGGTTGTTGGACCACGCGACGGCGGCTCGTGTGTTGCGGCAGGACGGTGGAATTTGCGCTTTAGAAATATTTATCCCTGGATCCAGTGGGATTGCTGGGATACTCTTCCTGGGAGCTGTCTCAATTGCCATGGGACCCCCAAGTCGCGTGTAGCTAAGGCAGAGCTAGCTGGGTCAGGATTAATGTCATGTTGGAATCGTTAGAGACCCCTTCCTTGTTAGCGCACAATGTCCGGACCTGGTGGCCCATTGGGTCTCCCCTTCATTGAATCCTCCCAAGGTGGAAATCCCTCCGTTTGCCTACTCCTGACGCTCAGTGTTATCTGCGATTCACTTTCTCAAGACACTTTAACACTATTCAGATTCGAGCTCAGGACCGCTGGATCCTGAGGCAAGCTCATTCAAACCTAACAACGGAGATGATCAATCATTCAACGAAATATTGGGCAACTGACAACAGTACAGCGGCCAGTGCTTGCAAAATCAGCAAAGTTACGTAGATTTGTTGTAACGATGATGACATAAAATATGTATCTAACTTTATCAAAAACGCCTTGTTTGCTGTTGTTTCTCGATAGCAGCTTCCTTTGCCCTTTGACGACCTGGAGGATAAGGAATTCATTACTAAGGTCGGGGGCATTCATTGAGCCAATTCCAGATCAGTGATAAAAGTGATAGGAAAAGTTCGCTGGCATAAGAGACCTTTATTTTCATCTTGTCCTTCAAGCATACTTTTGCTCAAGATGTAAAATGAAACATGATATGAAATTAAAAGCTGGTTTCTCTGAAACTAGCAGCTGTGTTTGTGTTGTGTTTACAAATACTGAAGGTAGATAGTATTAAGATATAGATCAGGATTGTCAAGGTTGCGTACTGGTGGCAGCAGTAGGGCAATGCTGCACGACATACAATCCCTCTGCTGGAGGTAATGCAAACCTATCCCTTTTTATTATGGCCAATTAGAGCGTATTTTTAAGAGGTAGTTGGTCACTAGTTTGCGAAAAAAAAAAGCCACTAAAGTATTTCCAGCCACTTTACATAACGATTCAACCAATTTTAGCCATATTTACATATAGGCTTATAACAAAACAGGAAAAATACGCGTTATATGCAACATAAAAATATTATTTAAATTGTTGCGAATTCAGTAATTAATTTACATAGCAAGTGAGCACACTTTCTGACAGCAGAGAAGAAATATGGATTTGCATTAAAATACTCTCCATACTTATTGTGTCACATTTGATATGCCTTTTCTCTCTGCAAGATGGCACTAGGATGTTTTAAGCTGCTTTATGTCAACGTGAAGAGATAGGTGAGAATATGGAAGAACGGCATGTAACTGCATGCCATTGATGAATTGATAAATAATGGAGACTAAGTTTGTCGTCTAGAATTCCCATGTTTGAACTGTCGACGAATAATTGCAGTTCATATAATGAGATGTCTGTTCTGAGCCCTTCTGTTTTTCATCATCAGTTCTGGTAAGTACGTATAAAGGGAATGCTTTTTTTTTTTGGTGGATCAGTGGAAAGCATGGCTACTGACAGTGATGCAACTGCTAAGATTCGCCACTGGATTCTGCTGTAGTTCGTGAATATAGACCTTTCTCTAATAATATTACAGTACTGCGTGTCCCACTTGCTACCACCTCGGCATGCGTTCACTCACTTGTTTCAGCAGGTACGAAGATACAACAGCAAAGTTCAAAGCAGATTTACTTCATTTTATGAGTAATTTAAGATAATTATTATTTGTGTTGAAAGTCACTACAATTTGCATCCAGATGAGCCGGTGAAGCTTTTGCCAGGAATCCGCCGCTACAGTCTGAGTTTTGCTTTCAATGCGTTTGTGTTTCACGGATCGTTACAGTAAAATTTCATGTTCAGATACTCCCATAAAATGAGTTAGGTAACGTCAGATCTCCCCTTTGAAATGCCGTGGTCACTAGAAGACAAACTAACGTGTGCTGTGCGAATTGATAAAATATTTCTCGTCGTCTGACTACTAAACACTGATGTTCCGAAACCAAAAGATCTCCGAAGAAATTTAGGCAGTGTTGGTGGACCTAGCAGTAAGGAGTTTCTGAAATGTGCTACGTTTTGTTCTACTCTGTCGGGATAGAATCGGATATTCAGACGTGGGTACACAGCCATTGGACTCAGCGCCGCAATTAGGCCATCCCTGGGATAGAAGGGATGAAGAGAGACCCTCCAAGAACTAACATATACGAGAGACGATGCGCGCTGGCTAGCACGGAGTCCCTAGCGATTCCAGAGAGACACCAGTCCTGACGGCGCCATCTTCAACACGGGGGTTCCTAGAAAGCAACACCCCACAGGAAGGGTCACCAGCCGGCGTCCAATCGCCAGGGATAAATCCTTTAATAGTAGTCTCGAGACGCTACAGCTCGAGGTTTGGCCTGCCAACCCAACCACCGACCTCACGCCTATATACGGCAGAGGTGGACGATCATCCAACCGATACTGGGAGAAGATGGGGCCAGCATCACGCATCCCCAGCCGGAATGTTGGCTATACAGGTCAGGATAGCTGCCTATATCGCTTCTCAATATCCTCACGAAGCTCGGTGGGCACGGTCCTATATCCGGGACTTGAAATCAGCACCCCCATGGGTGACAGCGAATCTGGGCGCATTCCGTGGTAGGGAACCAGAGCTCCACCTCTACCCATAGCGCCACGGCGCAGGACGAGAAATCCTTTACACAGCGCAAATTCGACCGTCCCGCCGTCACACACCAAACGCTTCGCCCGGTCCTGCAATCCTGAAGCATATGAAGGGGAAATTATGGGCAGGAAGAGGAATCACCCAGCATTCACCTATCGAACCGGGAAGATCACGAAAAAAAAAATTCAAAGTTAGGCTGACCTGCCCAACGGGATTTGAGCCCGGGAGCTTCCGAATGCGAGTCTCATACTTTACCGCGGAACCATCTCGCATGGTTTTATCCTGCATGGAAATAAATAAAATTATTGTTCCAATACTAAAAGAATAAAAACAAATATATATATATATATATATATATATATATATATATATATATAAAATAACCGAGTTTGAAATTTATTTGAAAAAAGAATAACTTATCTTTCACAATAGAAAATTATTTCATTACGGTAAAATTTAATTATTAATACCACCAGAAGTTTGTGCGAGGTTTAACAGCGATGCAAATTATTTTTGAAAGGATATTAATGTTTGGTAGGAAATATTAAATTAAGTATTATTTAGCCCAACTGTTTATTCCATGACAACAAATCACATTGTTACAATGTTTTCAGGTCATTGAAGGTCTCACCGGTAACTACTACAGTATTGTGCGAAAAGAGTGTTTCACAGTCCGCATTTGATGGTAGTCTGTAACAGATATCTGGTTACCTTTAGTTTCAAACGTCAACAGAAATGCAGTACATTAATTTCATTACTAAACTGTTGCAGAATTCAATATAACAAAGCACATATTTTCACTCTCAAATTCAGGTAGCTGCTTAACACAATCGAGATGAATATCAGATTTCGCAATTAATTGTGATTGCTTTAAACGAAAATCTAAAGCTTTGATTACCTGCACATCAACAACGTGCAAGCTTTGTAATTAATTTCTAAAATATGCCATTTTTTGCGTTTATCGCGCAAATAAAGATTCGCGAGAAAACGAGAATTTCGTGGAAATTCCCTAAAAACATAACAGGTTTAAATCGTCTACATTTATTGTGAAGCATAGATACCTCTAGCCAAAGTTATAAAACATATTTCACGTTTATGGTTAACAAAAATCTGATGTGTTGCACTCATGACTTTCTCTACTCTTGTAAAAACTATTTTTACAAACGCTTATTCTCCGTCTACTTCATGTTAATCGAGATATCGAGATGTTAATCTTATTGCTAATTTTCTTGTAGGTGCAAGGGGAATATGGTAGGCTTTAAGCGATAGTCAAATCTTTTAAGAGCTGGTTGCTATGTGAAGCATTCCATTCTCTTTGCATGTCTGGACATTAAAATTAAAAATAAAATAAATAAAAAAAAAGCGAATAGCGAATTCCCATTTCAAACAAATAACAAAGAATCTCTCTTAAGTGGTTCACGCGACAAAAAAAATGTATATCACATAAATTGTGAGTTTTAACGAAATCTACATTTTTTGTGTACAAAAATGTTATCTATCTCTTACTTTACCAGTTATGCAAAAGTCATTCAGAATGAAGAGGACTTTTGGGGACATTCCCAGAAAATTCAAGATATACATTTCAATTGTCATGAAAATATCTTAAACATATGATATTTTAATAAAAAACGTTAGCCATTTTTGAAAAAAATCAAAATTTTCGAAAAATGTTCCATGTAAAGGGTAGTCTGGGGTGGGGTATTTTCTTGAAAACCTTCTTGTTGAATCTTTGAAAGATACTAAACCTGAATACCAAGTTTGGTGTTTAGCGGACTTTTCGTTTTTGAGTTATGCTGTTCACAGACACAAACACGGATTTTTTTTCTAAAAAAATGCTTTTTTTTGGATTCAGGCTGCCTGAAAACATGTATTTCCGGTGACATGTCGGTATCGAATTTTTGGGCGGAATGCAATACTTCACTACTTCTATACGTAGTAGAGAAAATAAAAATAAATAAAAACAAAGTAGGTCTATGGATATGATCATTTAAGGATACGCAGAACATTCAGTAAACTATACAGTGGCAGGAATGGGAGCTAATTTTATAGATCATTAAAAACCAGTGGTGCAAATGAGTCTGTAGAACAGACTTTGATCTCTTTTATCTTTGCTTACCGATTTAAAAACAAGAGTTTCAAATTAAGAACAATTAGCATTGTCTTGGCTCGACTCCATTTCGGCGCATCTGCTGATTTATTTATGTTTACTGTTAACTTGCATTGAATCTGTTCCTGTTTTTTAACTAATGGAAATCTGCCATGTCACACTTAAAAGCTTTATAGTAAATGCAAGCTCTTGATGCCAACACTAATTTGCCAAACAAGTTTGATTAGTATTTATATGCTGGAACCGTATTAGTGTTGTGTGATTTTCTTGCCAAAAGTTCATTACTTTCTCTTTCCTTCTGTTTTATGTAACGCATTTTGAGCGTCAATTGTACACTCGCTTCCGGTACCGCAGCTTCGGGAGGCATTTTACCAACCTTCTCAGCGGGCGCGTATGTAGCAGTGAAGGATGTGTCTGGAGCGTTCTGCCTTTGTTGTTCGACCAAACAGTGGTGTGTGTTAACTGCAACTCACGCGATGTGTGGAAATATTTCGGAGATGCATCTCGGAACAACTGGGGGCACTTATGTAGGAAGCCAGTTTGCCGTTTGAAGACATTGCTAGGGCAACGCCATGCAGCATTCGCATCGACAGATTATTAAAATAATACTCTTTGAGAGTAAAAATTATAATGTATTTCAGTTTTACATTGCGTTGACATTAAAAATACTTTTTTCGTGGAGATATTGTGCAAAACAGGGTTATATTTAGTTACATATTTAAACATGGTTATTATAAGTGATAGATATACTTACTCATCGCTATATCTTCTCCACCTGTGAAGGCCAGTAGAATGCCGCCTAAAGCTGCGGTGACGACATAAATAGAAGCGAGTGTACATAATTAAGTACAGCCTTTAAAAGCAAGAACGAGTTGTAGTTGAGATTATGGATGGTCAGGAATAGCCGGGAGAAGTTTCCGCCATCGTGCACGTTGCCTGCTTCTGCCATAGTGCTACCACCTAGTGGCATTAACGTAAAAGTATAGTGATAACATAGAAACAATCGCGGGAGAAGCTTCATGCTTGCTTTCAAGTGCATGACCAAAAGTGTATCTTAAACTATCTGCGAATAGCCTGTGAAGTCCTTTTCATCCTGAATGAATTTTATAGAGTTGGTAAACCGTAAGAGAGAGACAAAAAGTTACTACTCAAAAAATGTAGATCTCCATAAAACCACAATTTCTTGTGGTGTTAACCATTTCCAAGGTGTTCTGTATTATTGGTATGAATTGTCAAATACTTTATACCTTTTACAACCGGGGCGCCGGAGTAGCGTAGTGGTTTCGCTTCCGGGCCTCGTACTGAGAGTCCAAAGTTCGATTCCTAACTCTGAGGTGGCGATTTTAAGTCGGTCCACGCCTTCAGCTTTGACTTGTTCATGCGAAGTATCCGCAAGACCTAACGTGGTTCTAAGTCCACGGTAAAGCTGTAGGTCCTCTCATTCCACCACCATCATTACCACCCTACCATCCGAGGCAACGGATTCCGTTCGCTGGGTGTCTTCACCTCAGAAATGGGTCCAGTCATCGCTTAGTGGAATGAGGTATCCCTCGAAGGTCATAGGCCATATGAGGAGCGTTAGAAGCGACGAGACCTTTTACACCACTAAGACGCTTGTTGATTTTTTTTTAATGGTCATGCAAAGAAAACGGAATTTCAAAACCATCATATAGCGACACGCTCTTAAAAATTTGACTTTCGCCTAAGCCTGCAATATTCCCCTTATGTCTACAACGAAATGTGTAATAGAACAATTTCTGCTAATGTTTACATGGAGATTAAACAGATAGAAGAATAAACCTTTGTAAATAAAGTTTGTAGAAGAATAGAGAGAAAGTCACGTGAATGTAACATCAGTTTTCTATATTTCTCTACTACTTGCCTAGTAGGCAGAGGAAGTATGCACTCCACCCAAAAATTCGATGTAGATATATTAATTATTATTATTATTATTATTATTATTATTATTATTATTATTACATGCTATAGTTTGAAAATACATTGGTTTGTGATGGGAACATTGGAACAGTTGAATGAAGAAGACTTCCGTTGTCAGTGGATATCATGACGGATGCAATAAACGAAACCATTCCGGAGTCCGCCGTCGCCGTGACAGTCAGCAATGGACGGAAGGCAGCGTTGCTGTTATAAAACCGATGACAAACAGAGGTATTTCAGCATCGATATGCAAGTTTTCTGCAGAATTTGTAAAATCTACGTCCACTTAAAAAAAATCGAATTCACGAGTGATATTTGCTAAGACTAATTATTGAATGGAACGTTTATTTAACAATATTAATGAAATGAAAAAACAAGTATGTCACTGTATTCAATGTCGTGCATAATTGGCTCATTATGACACTCGTGCCAATACTAGCAATGACGTATTTCCAATAGCAATGAGGAAATATCAGTATTCCAAGCTGACATATTTTATAGATAGATTTTATGATGTTCTTTTCTCTGAGCAAGTAAGATGCAAAACCCCTGTACACTATTAAATATAGTAGATCAGATCTGAATGTATAATTACTTACCATGCTGTGCTGATAATTGGCTACATCGCAGTCCATAACACCTGCTCACTTCTCTCCCAGGAATGGAATGCAGTGGTTTGTCGGTTCACCACGCTAGTTAACAAATGAATGTCTCATTTACGAACGTATGAAGACGTTCTCACTTATGTCAACAATGGATGCTGAATTATTTCATTATTCATTTCCCACAATTTATAACGCTAAGATTGCATAAAATATTGTATCCAACTCGTGTATAATCATAATATGACACTGGTAACAATGTCGCACGAACGGCAGCGCCATAATCAAGATTATCAACTTGTTGCATAAATAATTATTAATACCAATATCATAACGCAGCACGGCCTTTTGGGTTCTTTAAAAAAGTTTTCTTCGTTTCTTTAGCTTATAAATCGGAAACAAAGGCAACTCAGCAGCGACAATTTCCAAACAATTACGAGTCAGGTGATTTCATCAACTATTTAGCTTATGGTCCCGATAATCAACGGATTCTTGATAATTTAGGGTAATCCAAGGCTTCCGGTCAGTGTTGCCTATACAAATTTAGTTGCCGGTTTCAATGCTAAAATTCACATTTAAACATATCTCCGCACATAACTTATTTGACCAAACTATCGATACAGTAACAAATTAATGAACAGCATCATGCGAGAACAATCAACAATTGCGGAATCGAGAAACTAAAAGATAATGTACATCAACATCTTTCACTTCCACCTCTAATCATCTGTTGTTTGTAACAAGAAAGAAATTCCATCAACTTTTAATTTTAACAACTGTAGGTTTTAAAGTTCAATGATGCTGCATTCTCACTGTTTTGGCCAATAATACAAGAGCAGAAGGCGCCCCCCCCAAAAATACTTGATGTGTTACCTCAGATGACTTTCTCTACTGTTTTAGAAACTGTTTTTCCAAACGCTTATTCTCCATTTCATGTTAATCGAGATAAACATTTGCAAAAACTACTTTATTGTTAATTTTCTTGTAGGTGCAAGGGGAATATGATAGGCTTTAAGCGATAGTCAAATCTGGTTACCATGTAGAGCATTCCATTCTCTTTGCATGTCAGAACATTAAAAAGAAAGAAAGAAAAACGAATTCCCATTTGAAAAAAGTATAAGTATTGCAAAATTCAAACAAATAACAAGAAATATCTCAGAAATGGTTCAATCGACAAAAATGTATATGGCAAATTCTGTGTTTTAAGGAGATCTACATTTGTTGTGTACAAAAATTTTGTTTATGTCTTACTGTTTACCAGTTATGCAAAAGTCATTCAGAATGAAGAGGACTTTTGGTGACATTCCCAGAAAACTCGAGATATACATTTCATTTGCCATGAAAGTATCTTTAACATATGATATTTTAATCAAGATCGTTAGAGCCAATTTTGAAAAAATATTCCATGCAAAGTGTAGTCTGGGATGGGGATATTTTCTTGGAAATCCTCATGTTGTATCTTTGAAAGATACTGAATCTAAACACCAGTTTGGTATTTATCCGACTTTTCGTTTTTGAGTTATGCTGTTCGAGAGAGAGAGAGAGAGAGAGAGAGAGACACAAACCTTTTCCTAAAAATGCTCTTTTTGGATTCAGGATGCCTCAAAACAAGTATTTCCGATGAAATCTCGCTATCGAATTTTTGTGTGGAATGCAATTAAACTTCAGATGACCTTGTATGACAAAAATACAACTAAGGATATTTAATATATTCCATAAGTAGTTAGGCTTTAGCTTTACTTTTAGCTTCTGCTCCTATGTTATTTGCTGAAATAGTCTATGTTATTCATTGTGTTATTCATAGTTGTGTTATTCATTAGACAAAGTTACTTAAGACTTGAAGTCGCTCGCGATTTTTTCGGAATAATACATAACTGTTGTTAGATTGCTTGTGATAAGTCTACCGTGATTGCTTCAAACTGACTTGGACTGAATTGGATTGGTCAATTTTGAATGCCTGGCTCATGAAGGTAACGATGGAGCAATGCTAAATTCAAAGCATTGCCGGCGAATATTATGATTAACGGAAAGTTTTATATGAATAATTTGTAGAAATATAAAGATAAATGATAATAGACAGTGAAAGTCAGTGACTGTTTTGTCCCAAAGATGCAACACTTTGACATTAATCCTATTGTTGAGAACTGAAGCGTAGAGAACAGCTGTTATATGAGGCATTTGCAGCTTTGCTGTTCATTTCATGATCGAAGTATTAACGTAAATATTCTAACCGTCTCGCGTCCTTTTTATTTTATCAGTTAACGAGAGGCAGCGCGATTAGGAGAGAACGTTTTGGTCCCATAGACCACTCTGACTCTCACAGACACCGATTTAGACCCAAACCCTCCCTAAGGCCGCATACCCTTAAAATAACAGCGGTGCGCTTGTTAACCAACCTCCAGACTTCCCAAAAAGTTTATCCACAAAAGGAACTCGAGAAGGGAAAAATTACATGGCCGGGGCCGAAAGCCTGGGTTCATCGTGAACCTTCTGCAAACTGGTTTACCGACTGCCCCGCCTTCCGGTGCTGGCCTTGGTTACAACCACAGCTCCATCCAGGAGGTGCAATTAATTATCCATCCTGACGTCACATGGATGGCCTTTGGAATGCACACTGTTTCAAGTAAATATCTTGGCCATAGCTAGAAAAAAATAAACTTGTAAAAACCTGTGTGAAACTGCCGAAATTTTGGGTACATTTGTTTTTCGGTTCCATTTATATGCCGCCTTTAACACCTAAGCTCATTTCAGCGGCTTTGCCTTTGAAACAATGTTTATTCGTTAACTATTTGTTGATCTACGAGTGTTTTTACTTTAAGTTTCCTTTATAAACATTAAATCCACATACACATATACACACTTTCATGCTTCCAGACTCTAGGGAGGACGGGAAATAATACTGGCTAAAGCAAAATTCCCATCCTCCAGACCGGGAACCGAACCCGAGACCTTTGGATTTGGAAGCTAGCATGCTACTAGGCCACAGGGGCAGTCTAGGTACATTTTTTTCCAATATAAAGGAAACGCCAAATAAAGGGAGAAATCGCGCATTATTTAACCATTTAATAAAACAGCAGTGGCACAGATCTTTATATTGAGGAATCTGATGTAAATAAACAACAAAACAATACTCTAATATAGTTGTTTCTTTAGTTTCTAAATTGTCGAAAACAGCAGAATGCAAACTTTTAAGCATTGAATTCTTAATGGATGAAGCGGGATGGATCAGGCATTCGGGAGATCATGGGTTCAAACCCCCGAGGCCGACCAATCTGACCGAAGGCACTTTCGCGATGTTCATTGGTCTCTAGACGAATGCTGTGTTGGATAATTTGACCCGCGAATTTTTCTATTATCCCTTTCATCACTTCATTTCATTTCCTTCTTCATCTCCATACCAGCCATTAGGTTGAACATCCATCCTGGATATGCTATGATCCAAAGTTTGCTTTACTCCTCGACAGACTACTGACCCAAGGCATTGGCTGACCCAAGTCCTTGGGGGTGCAAGTCCTACAAAGAGTTCTTAATCGTGTATATACCCCCCCTCAGTTTTTTATATCGATCAGATTATAAATTTTTGAAAAATGTGCCAAAATGTCAACCTTTTATAGTGGTGTTTTCGAAATTGTCTTTCATGCATTGGGTAGAGCATTTTTACTTTCTCTACTACGTATAGTAATTAGGGGAAGTATTATATTCTACCCAAAAATTCGATACTGAGTTTTCACCGGAAATATATGTTTTGAGACCCCCTGAATTAAAAAAAAAGCATTTTTGGAAACATTCCGTATGTGCGTCTGTGAACAGCATAACTCAGAAACGAACAGTCGGATAAATACCAAACTTGGTATTTAGGTTCAGTATCTTCCAGAGATGCGATACGAAGGTTTTGAATAAAATCCTCCCACCCCAGATTACCCTATACATGGAACATTTTTCGAAAATTTTAATTTTCTCAAAAATGGCTCTAACCATTTTGATTAAAGTATCATATGTTTAAGATATTTTCATGACAAATGAAATGTATATCACGAATTTTCTGGGAATGTCTCCAAAAGTATTCTTCATTGTGAACGACTTTTGCATAACTTGTAAACCATAAGAGATAGACAAAATTTTACTACACAACAAATGTAGATCGCGTTAAAATACACAATTTATGTGAGATATATATATATTTTTTTTGTTGGGTGAACCATTTCAGATATTGCTTGTTATTTCCTTAAATTCTCCAATACTTATACTATTTCTCAAATTCGTTATTCATTTTTTTTGTCCTGGTAATGCAAAGAGAATGGAATACTGCACATAGCAACCGCCTCTTAAAATATTTCACTATCGCTTAAAGCTTACCAATTCCCCTTGCATCTACAAGAAAATTAGCAATAAGATTAACATCTCGATATCTCGATTAACATGAAGCAGATGGAGAATAAGCGTTTGTAAAAATAGTTTGCACAAGAGTAGAGAAAGTCATGTGAGTGTAACATCAGATTTTTTGTGTACGCATCCACACACTTTAATGGACATGTGACAAACTGGCGGAGAAATAAATCATGAAGTCGTAAAAACTGAGCCGAAAATTAGGAATTAGGGCAAAAACGTCGAAAATTCCCAACTGACATTTTATTTCTCCTTCAAATAAAATCCTATTTTCACCGCAAAATCCAGTAATACACAAAAAATGCTCTACTCAATGCATGTAAAATAATTTTGAAAACACCACGTAAAAATATTTACAATTTTGGCATATGTTTCAAACATTTATAAAACTGCTAAGATGATCTGGAAAAGCGCCAAAACACAAACTGTATTACCGTTTGATCTTTATGTGGTAAAAAAAAAATAGATTTTTCCCTCCATTAATTTTGCTGCTAGAATTTTTTAAAGTGCAGACGAATACTTTCTTGAGGGGGTGTACCTGAAGCAAAATTGAAGATTATAGAAAAATCTGACAAATTTACTTAATTGGGAAAGTTGAATCATACTTTAAAATCCTATGCCGCAGCCGTGAAATTTATATTCAACCGCAGCTAGCGTGAAATAAAAATAGTATATTTACTAATGCATGCAGCAATCTTTAGGTCACTAAAGCTTTCGTGTGTCTTTGGAAACGAATTAAGATATGCCTAAAAGGAAGTTATTGCCATGTATAAATAAATACTCATTCTTTGGAGCCACCCGTACCTCTGTCTCTCTCTCTGCCACGTGTTATGCATTGTAGGTATTGCATTTCACCCAAAAATTCGATATCGAGATTACACTGAAAATACACGCTTTGAGGCCCCTGAAACCAAAAAAGCATTTAAAAAAAGCCTTGTATGTGTGTCTGTGCACGTATCCCTGTGTGTCTGAACTGCATAACTCAAAAAGGAAAAGTCGGATAAATACCAACTTGGTATTTCAGTTCAGTATCTTCCAAAGATGCGCACGAATACTTACAAGAACCCCCCCCCTCACCCCAATTGACCTTTACATGGAACATTTCTCGAAATTTTGGCTTTTCTAAAAAAAATGGATCTAACGATTTTGATTAAAATGCCATATGTTAAAGATATTTACACGACAAATAAAACATTTATCTTTAATTTTCTGGGAATTGCCTGTGAAGTCCTCTTCATTCGGAAGGAAATTTATGTAATCTTGTAGGTGTACCTGGAAAAACGTTAAGCGATAAACGAAAACGTACTACACAAAAAAATAGATCTCTTTAAAACACACAATTTATTACAGGTAACTTTTTTGTGGCATCAGCCATTTCCGAGATATCCGTTACTAATGGTTCGAATTGTTTAATACTTAGTCATTCTTTCAAAGTCCTGTCGATTTCCAGTTGTTTCTGGCGATGTCATGGAAACAATATGGAATTTTAAGGCCAGCCTATAGCGTCCAGTTGTTAAACATTTGACTATCGCAATTCCCTTTGTATCTATAACGAAATGTGTAATGTAGCTATTTCCGCAAATACTTACCTGGCTTAAAATGAAGTAGATAGGAAAATAAGCTTTCTTTAGAATAATTTGTATACCCACTAATAAATTATAGAGGGTAGAGAAAGTCATGTGAATGCAACACAACCTTTTTTCCTTGAAGATTCACATTTGTATATTCCGATGGACATTTACTTTTACGTAGTCCAACATATATGTATTATCTCTCATTAACGGCACATTTTTATGGCAACCAACATCAACGAGGTCCAAATCGTCCTTGAAACGCCTCTTTCTTCGTGAAAATAGCAATCCTGGCAACAACGTCTAATTTTCACAACTACCGCGAATTGATGTGGAAAGTTCAGAAACTCGAATGATATTTAAGAACTATTTAACAAGCAAAATAATTTAAATATGATTCCCCGAAACCCGGCGTACAAAATAGTTATGAATAGCTATTTTCAAGCCGTCTTGAACAAACGAATGTGGGTTAATTAAGACTGAAATAGACGACAGTCGACTATCTGTAATGCGTCAAGTTCACGTAACAATTTCTCCAGATGTAATTAACCTACTGCGATGCAATCAACTCAGTTCTTGATGTCAGTTTCCATGTTATATATGGGGTTTCCATTTAAAAAATCGGATGTGATACATTCACCTGATTTTCTCCACTCACTGTCGTTTATTAGTGGATATACAAGCTATTCTTACACGGGCTTATTTTTTATGTGTACTACATTTTAATCCAAATAAACCCGTGCAGAAATATCTACATTACACATTTTGTTAGGATACAAAGAGAACAGCGATAGTCATATGTTTAAGAACTGGACGCTTTATCCTAGCTTTAAAGTTTTATACTGTTTCGATGTAGTCGCGAGAAACAACTGAATGTTGGCAGCACTTTAAAAGAATGACCAAGTAATGAACAACTTGAACCATTAATAACGGATATCTCAGAAATTGCTTACGCCACAAAAAACTTATTTGAAGTAAATTGTGTGTTTTAAAGAGATTACATTTTTTTTGTGTGTGTGTATCACGTTTTCGTCTATCGCTTAACGTTAACGAGTCATAAGATTATACAAAATTCCTTCCGAATGAAGAGGACTTCATACGCTATTCCCAGAAAATTCAAGATATACATTTTATTTGTCATGTAAATATCTTTAATATACGGTATTATAATCAAAATCATTAGAGCCATTTTTTAGAAAATCAGAAATTTCGAAAAATATTCTATGTAAAATGTAGTTTGGGGAGGGGGATTTTCTTTAAAATCTTCGTGTCGCATCTTTGGAAGGTATTGGACCTAAATTCCAAGTGTGGTAACTATTCGACTTTTCATTTTGAGCTATGCTGTTCACAAACACACAAATGGACATTTTTCTAAAAATTGTTTTTGGATTTATGGGACCTCAAAACATGTATTTCCTAGGAGATGTCTGTATCACATTTTTGGGTGGAATGCAATATCTTCTCTACCAACTAGGTACATACGTGGTAGGGACAGTAAACATAAAAACTTTATGTTGAAAATAAAAGCTGTTTACGCTTTTAATGGCCTATATCATCTACTTAACTGAGCACTTTCCCTATCTTCATGCCTGAGAAAGTCGTTTTTCGAATTCCTATGTTTGAGATATATGAAGTTTCAGGTGACTCACCCGTATATTGCATATCGGGCTGTTCTACTACACCCATTTTCTGCCAAAGGTTTCCTCTGTTGGAGTATTTGCGGGCGACGTCTCCAAATTCCACAAAGGAAGATAAATTTATAATTTGAAAAATATTAAATTTTGTTTGAATACCATTGGCTCCAGTTAGGGATATTGCTCACCATAATTCCAAATGTTGAATCCTTGATTTCAAGTTCTGAAACTGCCTGAAACGACATTTAAAAGGTGCTGATGTAAAGACAAATTGGATCGTGTCATAGAAACGGTAAAAATGACCAAAGCTACATGGCACACCACTATTTCCTGACACAGATTTGCTCTTAATTTCTTTTTATAAAGCTTTGCCAAACCACATCTGGCAATAAAGTACCTACGCGTGTGCTATTCACAAGGACTGGAAAACACCGGAAAACCGTATTTATACAGCAATCTTCTCCCCACAGCGGGCAGCCATTCATCATATCCATCAGGAGACCGGATCCCTTCAAGCGGGGAGTCCTTGTTTATATTTTCCAAACTTCTCTGTCTGCGTAGTTGGCGGAAAGTCTGTTTGGAATATGCACGTCAAATTGAACGATACGCAGCGTTAGACGTCTTATGTGCTGTAGGTTGTAGATATTCCACTGCAAAGTCTGTGCTGTTGCCTTTTCACAGAAGAAACGTCTTTGTCTTTTCCTAATGTGTTGCTATTCACTTTCATACTTCCTAGCTAGAACGCCCGGAGGGGTCAAAATGAGCCTTTTATGGTTTTAAGTCAAAACTATGTTTCACATTTCCGTTTACGAGTTTTACTCATTTGGAATGTATTTTCACTGTACAAAAAAAAATCTGATGTGTTACAATCACATGACTTTTCCTACTCTTGTACAAACTATTTTTACAAACGCTTATTCTCCATATGCTTCATGTTAATCGAGATGTTAATATTATTGGTAATTTTCTTGTAGATACAAGGTGAATTGGTAGGCTTTAAGCGATAGTCAAATATTTTAAGAGCTAGTTGCTATGTGGAGTATTCCAATTCTCTTTGCATTACCAGGACAAAAGAAAATGAATAACGAATTTCCATTTGAGAAAAAGTATAAGTATTGGAAAATTTAAGCGAATAACAAGCAATATCTCGAAAATGGTGCACTCAACAAAACAAATGTACATGGCATAAATTGTGTATTTTAACGCGATCTACATTTTTTGTGTAGTAAAATTTTCTCTATCTCTTATGGTTTACCAATTATGCAAAAGTCGTTCACAATGAAGAATACTTTTGGAGACATTCCCAGAAAATTCGAGATATACATTTCATTTGTCATGAAAATATCTTAAACATATGATATTTTAATCAAAATCGTTAGAGCCATTTTTGAGAAAATTAACATTTTCGAAAAACGTTCCATGTAAAGGGTACTCTGGGGTGATGGGATTTTTTTGAAAACCTTCGTGTCGCATCTCTGGAAGATACTGAACCTAAATACCAAGTTTGGTGTTTATCCGACTGTTCGTTTCTGAGTTATGCTGTTCACACACACACACACACACGGACATGTTTCCAAAAATGCTTTTTTTGGATTCAGGGGTCTCAAAACATGTATTTTTGGTGAAATCTCGGTATCGAACTTTTGGGTGGAATACAATACTTCCCCTACTTACTATACGTAGTAGAGAAAGTAATAGCACATTTCGCGCAACTGATTATGATTTTTTGCCCAGTGTGGTTATATTGACCCCTTTAAGATAATACTACAATTTTGTTTATTGATATACCTTACGTTCATTTCAAGCGCTTCTATACTTCAGTATTTTACTTTAGGATGTAATAATTAACGTATGTTCGTATTATTGTGGTATAAATGGACCACAATAGACTCAATACGATTTACCTGTGTCATTCCCTTGTAAAAATCAGCTTATTTCATGTACTTCCTTATTGTTATTTTAGCCATTTTATTTTATGATGTAATAATTAACTTTTATTCATATTGTTGTATAAACTAACAACAATGCTTACTATACGACGTACTTCTGTCATTCCCTTGCAAGAATCAGTGTTACAAAGTTGATAGGTGAAGGTTGAAATGTATCGGAAACGTTATTTACGTAAAGATGAGCTTCTTTCAGAGTTACAAAGAGTTCTGGAGAATGATTCAGATGATAGTGAACTTTTTTTCTGGCGACTCAGAAGAATTTCCAAAACATTTCCAGAAAACCGCAGACTACTAGAGAAGATGAATCATCTAATAGTAATAATACTGATTTTCAGCAGCTTGCAGAGGAACTACGTTCTATGTGAAGAGTCACTCACTTCGTAGGACCACAGACATTATGAAAAGAATGGAGATGAAAATGAAGACGAAATAGCACGGAAACGTCGTAAATGCCGTGCTCTTGCAAATGTAATAAAATTATTTCCAAATGCACGTTTGTAAGAAGATGCTTTGTGAAAGGTGCACAAAGAAAACTGAATACAAATGTGTCAATTGTGCAGAAGTATGAACTAGCTAAAATTACTTTAAACATGAATAATTCAATTTTTCTGTGCATTTAAAACTAAGCAAACCCCTCATTTGCTTACTCTTGTTTGGTTTTGAGGGTTTCAGTAATTTTTTTTTATTTTTTAATAAGTGATTTTGTTGCATATTTATTCACCTTTCTGTGTCTTAACTGGCATATAAATCACATGAAACATTGTCGTCCTCCGTGGACTACTGGTACCGTGCTAGCCTCTAGTTCACAAGGTCGCGGGTTCAAACCCGGCGGAGGGCGATGGATTTTTTCGGGCGTAAAAATCCTTAGCAATCCTTCGGAATGGAAGTAAAGAACCTCAAGCCCGATAAAGAGGCCTCTGAGCAAAATTACCGGTCTTTCACGCCCAATATAGAATGGGACGTTAAGAACCATAGAACATTAAAATAAAACTGAATACAAATACAATTTTGAAATAATAATGTAGAATTATAATGTTATATAGTATAGGGGTCAAAAACACCCCTCTGGGCATTAGAGAGAGCAGGTAAACTTTGAAAGTATTGGAAGCAATTTGACAAGAAAAGTTGTGAAGTGTTAACAACACTTGGGAAGTCATGTAAAGCATTGAAGTTAACCAAAATTTGATCGTGCACAAGGAGCTTTGCTCTGCACACCTACTTTAGTAGTAAACGTCATGTTTTACACCAGATAAATCGGTCAAACCCTACTTTTTACTTTCTCTACTACGTACAATAAGTAGGGGAAGTATTGTATTCCACCCAAAAATTCGATACCGAGATTTCACCGGAAATACATGTTTTGAGACCCCCTGAACCCAAAAAAAGTATTTTTGGAAACATGTCCGTGTGTGTGTGTGTCTGTCTGAACAGCATAACTCAGAAACGAACAGTCGGATAAACACCAAACTTGGTATTTAGGTTCAGTATCTTCCAGAGATGCGACACGAAGGTTTTCAAGAAAATCCCCCCTCCCCAGACTACCCTTTACATGGAAGATTTTTCGAAAAGTTTAATTTTCTCAAAAATGGCTAACGATTTTGATTAAAATATCATATGTTTAAGATATTTTCATGACAAATAAAATGTATATCTTGAATTTTCTGGGAATGTCTCCAAAAGTATTCTCCATTGTGAACGACTTTTGCATAACTGGTAAACCATAAGAGATAGACAGAATTTTACTACACAAAAAATGTAGATCGCGTTAAAATACACAATTTATGTCGTATACATTTTGTTTGTTGAGTGAACCATTTTCGAGATATTGCTTGTTATTCCCTTAAATTTTTCAATACTTATTTTCTAAAATGGGAATTCGTTATTCATTTTTTGTCTTGGATATGCAAAGAGTTATAATCTGTGGCAAAGAGAATGGTGCTTCACCTAGCAACCAGCTATTAAGAGATATGTATGTGCTTAAAGGCTACTGTATTTCTATATTGCCCTTGTAAATATATTTTCCCCTTGCATCTACAAGAAAATTAGCAATAAGATAGAGACTGCAAATGTTTATCTCGATTAACATGAAGTAGATGGAGAATAAGCGTTTGTAAAAATAGTTTGTACAAGAGTAGAGAAAGTCATGTGAGTAACACATCAGATTTTTTTTAAATTAATGTAATCTGCTACATCATAAACGATGAGATCTTTACTTAGCTACTTGTCTCCTATGTGGTGCTACGAGGAGCGTTCTAAAAGTTCTCGGCCTAACTTAGAGATGTGAAAATAACCAAATTATGATAGTAGGGTGTATGATGTGTTTATCAAGGGGGACACCTCGCCACTGCGACCAGCTTGATCTATTGTGTCTACACCTCCCCCCGGGAGATAGGTATGAGGTGAAGGAGCCGTAGCAAATCGCAGGTTCGCAGGCCTACAGAGACACGTAGAAGTCCCTAATATTTCCAGTTTGAAGACCGGCACCAATAGAGGCGAAGAATCCCGAGGGAGGGCTACGAAACGACCTCAACAGGCGGGGCAACGCACTCTGGCATTCATAGGGAGAAATCTTTCCAATGCGCAAGCAACTACGCCATTTGCCCGACACCGCCACAACAGCAGGACCCGAAGACATACCTGAAACGTATGCTTCCCGAGGTCGCGGGTTCAAACCCGGCGGAGGGCGATGGATTTTTTCGGGGTAAAAATCCTTAGCATGGCTTCCTTCGGAAGTTAAGTAAAACCGATGGTTCCGTGTCGTAGAGTTACGGCACACATAAGAACCTCAAGCCTGACAAAGAGGCCTCTGAACAAAATTTCCGGTCTTTCACGCCCAATATAGAATGACACTAATAACCGTAGTAGTTAAAGTGTGTCCATAAATGAAAACTTAAAAGAATAAATAAATAAACCACCTGAAAGGTGAGAGGGAGATATGGAAAGAGAGGAAATGGGGGGAAAGAAGAAGTCGTAGTAGCACCTAGGCGACCAGGGGAAAACCACGAAAAACCTCATGGTCAGAGTGGGCGGTCACCGGGAATCGAACCCGGGACTCCCCCTCCTCGAATGGGAGCCAAAGACGTTGCTGCCCGAGCCATCCCACTCGATTATTATTATAGTTAAGAGTCGTCCTTTAGGTGCCGCGCTGTAAAGTTTCAGACGCGTATTTCTACTCACTTGTTAGTGACGATCGTGTAAACAAAGTTAGGTTAATGTTTTCTACAAAATGAATAAAGCTGAAATAGAAGCTCTAATAAAGTACTTCGTTTTGAAAGGTTTAAACCCCAACAGAAGTATAAAAGGCCTTAGATTCGACTTAAAGATTTCTTCCCCTTCCCTTTCGAAGGTTAAAATGTGGGCTTCTCGATTTAAGCGTGGTCGTATATCCATTCAAGATGATGGGTGTTCATGGCGTCCCAAAACCGCTACAACTGACAAGATTGTGACAAAAATTCGCTCTACCGAGATTGCCGATAACGTAGACAAGTTGGTTGACATTGTGTTCACTGTATTTTACACAGAGTTTTGTGTATGAGAAAACTTTTCGTTCTTGGGAAAGAACATTCTTTCCCCCACATTTTCTTCCATACGACAGCTCAACCTTTGTTGCACTTAAGGGTACACGAGGATGAAATTTCTAAAGTCTACATTTAGTAACATATTTTGAAGTTTATACTGCAAGTAGCACACTAAATTATTAGCAGATATACAAATTCTCATTGCAATATCTCCAGTGGTTTTCAAGTTATTAATTATTTAATTTTATTCATGATTTTAATGGTAAAAAGAATGCTCCACACGATGAAAAATTAAAGTTATTAGAATATAAATATATATTTTGATTCTAAAGAATAATTAAGAAAAATATTGGAAACGGATTTTTTATTTCTTTCTTAGTTTTCGAGAAAGAATTATAAACTCATGGGAAACAATATTTTTCACTAATTTTAGTGTATTAATTAGACAGTATAATTAATATTCCTTCAGCGATAACCCATAAACAAAAATCACTCCCAATATTTTTATTCTTACAGTTTTGGGTGTTTCGCTACAAAATTTGAAGGAAATTGAGCAAAACTTGTATCGTGTAGAACATTTTGAAATCTTAGAAAGAAACAAAGCGAGAAAAACAGCTTTGAAATTCTAAATGGCTATCTGGCGTTGTGCGCAGGCGCATTTAAAAACTCGTGTAAAATCATTTCTAATCAGTAATAGATACCAAATACAGATTACTGAATTAGACGGTTAATTGTTAATACAATTATAAAAAAAATCGACTTTTTTGAAGAATTTCTCTCAATTTTCACCTATGTATACCGTTAAATATTCCATAAACGCATTTTCAATTTGATTTTTACGTTTTCATTTGATAAGGAGTGGATGAATTGCAAACATTTCGCATTTATATCAATTTTTAGTATAACTTTCGGATTTTTAGTGTATCTCCATTTTATGGCATTTTCAAAATGCATTAAGTAATGGTTTACATATCGTTAAAAATGAAAATACAATATTACACGCCTTTGTGAGCATGTCGCGCTATACCGTATTTGCGAAAAATCACCATTCCCAACTATGATCTAAATTCCGTCACTTTCGGAATCTACAAAATATGTCGGAGGCTCAAAAACACGCCGTTGCCTTAATGAAACGCAACGTTTCTGTGTTGAAGGCATGATAAGCCATTTATTTTAAATGCGTGTTACATGAATGTGTTCAGGGTACAGGATTACGGAACATTCTGTATATACATGTTCTGACAAGTCGAGAGTTATTTGCATGAGATCCCAGAGTTGCATCAGAGACCAGGCAGCGATGCTTTTCTCTTATTGCCTTCTTTCCGAATGAGTAATGTTTGAGCTGTCAACCGTTCCGATCAATCCATTGTGCTGTACTGACATGTATGTAGGTTACTTGGACAAACGATCAACAGAGACCTTATGCTTACGTGCCATACGTATAATTATGTTTTCAGTTGAAATTGAATATGCCTCATATGGCAGAGAAAATGTACTTCCTGCTATGAAGTTCAACAATAAGTGCAGCTCGTAGTGTAATCGTGGAAAGTCACTTACTCGAACAGCTTCTTGCATTAAAATCTAGTTGACCTTCAAGTCTACGATATAGCGTGAATCTTTATTTTAGATATTTCAGAGACTTGCACACAAAAATCTGATGTGATGCATTCACATGACTTTCCCTATCCTCTATATTTATTAGTGGATATAGAAACTATTCTTACTCAAGTTTATTTTTCTATCCACTTCATTTTAATCCAAGCAAATCTTTGCAGAAATAACTGCATTACACATTTCGTTATACGTTCTACAAAAAGAATAGCGATAATCAAATGTTTAAGAACTGGACGCTATATGCTGGCCTTAAAATTCCATATTGCTTCCATGATATCGCGAGAAACAACTGAACGTTGTCAGGACTTTAAGAGAAAGACCAAGTAATAAATAATTCGAACTATTAATAACGGATATCTTAGAAATGGCTTATGCACCAAAAAGGCTTGTTTGAAATAGATTGTGTATTTTAAAGCGATCTACATTTTTTTGTGTAGTACCTTTTGTCTATCGCTTAATGTTTACCAGTTATACAAAATTCCCTCCGAATGAAATGGAGGCTTTTTCCAGAAAATTCAATGTATACATGTTATTTGTATGTAAACATATTAAAATATGGTATTTTAATCAAAATAAAAATTTTGAATAATGTTCCATGTAAAGAGTAGTTGGAGTGGGGGATTTTCTTGAAAGTCTTCGTGCGCATCCTTGGAAGATGTTGAATTTAAATACCAAGTTTGGTACTTAACCAACTTTTCGTTTTTAAGTTATGCTGTTCACAGACACACATAAAGGCACACCCGGACCTTTTTCTAACGATGCTATTTTTGGGGTTCAGGGGACTTTAAAAGATGTATTTCTGATTAAATCTCCATATAGAATTTTTGGGTGGAATGCAAAACCTTCTCTACCAACTATTTACCTGGTAGATAAAGTAAAAAAGGTGGGTCTCCATAATACCCAATTTATGACAAACTTGTTGTGAAATTAGCATTTCCAATATATTCTTTGTTATTGTTTTGAATTTTCAAATACTGTGTGTTTTTTTCCCCAAGTTCTAAGTCATATGGATGTTTTACGTCAGATTTGTTTAAACCCATAATACATATGAAATATACGTGCAATTATCTAGAGTTATTGTTAATAACTGTATGCCTGTAAGACTTTAACCATTCATAAATCATATTTAGTCCTGATTTTAGCAACAAAGTATTTTCTGTTAACGTTTAATTGCCTGATGAAACACTTTCGTAGGATTAATAAAAACTGTTGATCTAGACAACAAAGAATGAAATTTTGGTCATCTTGGCAGGTAAGAATTTCAATAAAGGTGTTTACTATTTTCAAGCTACTACTTTCTCTACTACGTACCTACAGTAGGCAAGTAGGAAAGAATATACAAAAATACCCGCGCGCATGCGTGTATTTAGGTGTATTATATATACCAAACTTTTATTTAGGTTCAATATCTTCCAAAGATGCAACACGAAGATTTTTAAGAATGAACCCCCAGCTCAAAACTACACTTTACATGGAAAAATGTTTCGAAATGTTCCATTTTCTCAAAAATAGCTATAACGATTTTGATTAAAATACCATATGTTTTAAGTTATTTATACGCTGAGTAAAATGTATACCTTACGTTTTAGGGTATAGTCTGTGAAGTCCTCTTCTCATTCGTAAGGAATTTTGTAGAATTTTACATAACTGGTAAACTATAAGAGAGGCAAAAACCTTACTGCACGGAAAATGTCTATATTTTTAAAACACATTGATTTCAAATAACTTTTTTGTGGCATAAGCCATTTCCGAGATATCTGTTATTAATGGTTCGAATTGTTCAACACTTTGTCATTCTTTGCGTTAGCATGGAAACGGTATGGAATTTTAAGGCCAGCGTATAGCGTCCAGTTCTTAAACATTTGACTATCGCTGTTCTCTTTGTATCTATAACGAAAAGCTACTTCTGTAAATGTTTATCTCTATTAAAATGAAGTAGACAAACTTTCATAAGAATAGTTTCTATACACAATAATAAACGATGGAGAAAGGCATGTGAATATAACACAAGTTTTTTTTTTTTTTTTTTTAAAGTACTGCCCACCTCCAGTTGTTTCGCGCGATGTCATGGAAGGCCAGTACACAGCGGCCGGTTTGTAAACATTTGACTATCGCTATTCCCTTTGTACCTACACGACATATGTAAACAAACTATTTCTATAAAGGTTTACCTCGATTAACATGAAACAGAATGAAAATTAATCTTTTCCAAGAATAGCTGTTTGTAGAAGCTATATAAAAAATTTTTGACGCGTTACACTCACATGACTTTCTCTACTCTTGTACAAACTATTTTTACAAACGCTTATTCTCCATATGCTTCATGTTAATTGAGATCTTAATCTTATTGCTAATTTTCTTGTAGATGCAAGGGGAACTGGTAGGCTTTAAGCGATAGTCAAATATTTTAAGAGCTGGTTGCTATGTGGAGTATTCCATTCTCTTTGCATTACCAGGACAAAAAAAGAATAACGAATTTGAGGGAATAACAAGCAATATCTCGAAAATGGTTCACTCAACAAAAACAATGTATATGACATAAATTGTGTATCTACATTTTTTGTGTAGTAGAATTTTGTCTATCTCTTATGGTTTACCAGTTATGCAAAAGTCGTTCACAATGAAGAATACTTTTGGAGACATTCCCAGAAAATTCGAGATATACATTTCATTTGTCATGAAAATATCTTAAACATATGATATTTTAACCAAAATCGTTAACACCATTTTTGAGAAAATTAAAATTTTCGAAAAATGTTCCATGTAAAGGGTAATCTGGGTGGGGGGATTTTCTTGAAAACTTTTGTGTCGCATCTCTGGAAGATACTGAACCTAAATACCAAGTTTGGTGTTGATCCGACTGTTCGTTTCTGAGTTATGCTGTTCACAGACAGGCACGCACACACACACACACGGACATGTTTCCAAAAATGCTTTGTTTTGGATTCAGGGGGTCTCAAAACATGTATTTCCGGTGAAATCTCGATATCGAAGTTTTGGGTGGAATACAACACTTCCCCTACTTACTATACGTAGTAGAGAAAGTAATAAACGATAGTGTGCAAAGAAAGTCGTGTGAATGCAAGAGATTTTTTCTTGACGTTGATCCATAACCTGGCGGCGCCTGTGTAAAGCTAATGCTTTTAAAAATTACTGCATAAAAGAGGGCTGTCTACTCACATTTGTTAAGCATTAGGTAATATACTCCATACGTCACCTTGTTCGCTTTCAACTGTCTATGGAGTGAGCTGTGTTTGGTTCCGACTCATCATGCAAAGCGCAGTAAGGAATTACTTCCAAGCCATAAAATTGGAAATTAAATTAAGAATATGCTGATAGAGCATTTTATCAAATATGGTACATGCATGGTGTTCTTATGAGTCGAGAAACGGTCACATTGGAAGCAAAGATTAAGTACCCAACTGTTGCAATTTCAAAACACTAGTGTGTGTAAAACATAACTTTCTTCAGGAATTGTGAAGAAATTTTACTTTTATGACTTACCGCATGATAGTCACTTCGTACAGCAACTTTCCGTAGACTTCATAATAACATTTTAGCCCATGCAATTAGGAAACATCAAATAGCAATGTAAGCCATTTACCTATTTCATATGCAGTATTTTGGTATTCTTTGACAAATCTGCAATTTCTGCCCAAGGTAGATATATTACAGTATTCATACAAAACTTCGTTCTCCTATTCATGTAACATTACTCACAGTAAACATTTGACTAGAAATAACCTCAAAAGAAGCAATATGGATTTGTTGTATGCACGACACCCAAAACAAAACACAACTGTTCGCATATCGTAAGTCAGTTTTTACTGCTGTGCGGATAAAAACAATTCTGGTGTGTTACATTCACATGACTTTCTCTGCCTTCTGTCATTTATTATTGGTATAAAACTATTCTTACGAAAGATTATTTTTTTATCTACTTCATTTTAATCGAGACATCTTTGCAGAGGTAGCTACATTACACATTTCGTTATAGATACAAAGGGGTAGCAAATGTTTGAGAACTGGACGCTATATACTGTCCTTAAAATTCCACACTGTTTCCATGCATCGCGAGAAACAACTGAATGTTGACAGGACTTTAAAAGAATGACAAAAGAACTGAACAACTCAAACCGTTAATAACGCATATCTCGGAAATAGCTGGAGCCATCAAAAAGTTATTGGAAATTGTGTGTTTTAAAGACTTCTACTTTTTTTGTGTGTAATGCGTTTTCGTCTTATCGTTTAATGTATACCGGTTATACAAGTTTATACAAAATTCCTTTCGGTTGAAGAGGACTTCACAGGCTAATCCCAGAAAATTCGAGATATACATTTTATTTGTCATATAAATATCTTAAATATATGGTATTCTAATCAAAATCGTTAGAGCCATTTTTGAGAAAAAAGAATTCGAAAAATGTTCTAGATTGGGGTGGGGAAGATTTTCTTGAAAAATCTTCGTGTCGCATCTTTGGAAGATACTGAACTTAAATACCCAGTTTGGTGTTTATCCGACCTTTCGTTTTTAGTTATGGTGTTCACAGACACACACACATATGGAACTTTTTCTAAAAACTATTTTTTGGATTCACGGGGCCTCAAAATATGTATTTCCGGTGAAACCTCGGTATCGAATTTTTGGGGGAATGCAATACATTCTCTACCTATTATGTATATGGTAGAGAAAGCAAAAATAACGAAAAATGTTTGCATCTAAATAGTTTGGAGTGCGGAGGTTTTCTTGCAAAATTTTTGCCTAGTATGCATCAAATGTCTCGATTCAAATTTGAAATATACCTAATATTTATTTTTATGAAATACAGTATTCACTTTTCGTTTCTAAGTTAAAGTATCGGTGAAATCTCTATTTTGAACACAATACTACCTCTGTCTACAGTAGGTAAGTTGTAGAGAAAGTAAAATCCTGCGAAATGGGCCTTTCTGCTGTGTCTTACCTAATGCACCCAACCACCTCGTATGTTGTTTCTTCCACACTCACCAAAACAGATAAAGACTGAAGAGGTAAAGCTAATGCACTTCATTCTTCATGTGGAAGTGAAAGACAAACACTGTAGAGGTCGCTTTGCTTTTGTTTTCAAAGAACAAAACAAGAGACACGACGTGCTTGTTCACAACTACGTGAATCATACTGAATAATGAGAACTGGATGGAAGTTTAAAAGGGCGTACATATATTACTCGTAATTAGTTACCCGGTAAAGGCATAAAACCATTTCAAACTAAACAGTTTTGAATAATTAAGTTTTAATGATTATCTTATTGCACAGATATAGAATACCATTATATAAAATGTTTTCAGCTAGTACTACTTGTTATCGCTTTAAAATTGTCGCTACTAGCGGTATTTTAAAACACAGGAACTGATAAAATTAAAATGAAATAAAGTTTTTAATGTACTCTTGTTTAAAGAAAGTATATAAATAACAATAGTGATGATTATATATATACAAGAAATACATCTTTTATTGGTATTTGGGCTCAGAGGAACTAAATAAGATTCAAAATTTTTTTATTAGTATTATTGTTGTTGTTGTTATGGGGACAGACGAAGCCATAAAGGAAGTAACTTACTCTGATAACAAAATAGTCTATTAAACTTAACCCATGTTTAAAATGAAAAAATCTGATGTGTTGCATTCACATTACTTTCTCTACTCACTCCTCTACAGAGTATTCTTACAAACACGCTTATTCTTCTGTCCACTTGCTGTTAATCGAGATAAACATTAATTAAATATTTACGTATCTCGTTTTAGGTATAAAGTCAGGCTGTCAGCAACAGTCAGATTTTTAAAAAGTGGGTCGCTATGTGATGGCTTTGAAATTCATGCTCTTTGTATGACCACGAGAAAAAACGAATAGCGACTTACCGCTTGAAAATCGAGCGGGATGGCTCAGGCGTAACGTCTATGGTCCATATTCGGGAGGTCCCGGGTTCCATCCGGGTTTTGCCCACTCTGGCCCTGGGTTTTTCGTTGTTTCCCCGTTTTGAAAGGCGAATGCTGGTTCATCTTCTACCACGACTCTCCTTCCTCTAATTTCCTGTACCCATCATCTTCTTTGTCATCCCTTTTGGATTTGTAGGACGAGGCGACGGTGTTCGGCAGGTTGCGGCTGGATTGCACACTGTGGAGGTCGCTACGGGATCTGCTCAGTTAGGTCTGTCCTCCGCGTGGGCTCCGCACCGGGGGCCCGGCAGGATGTTGGTGGCGTGTGGACGGGCCCGGGTGGCGTCGGATGTGTTACATCTGGAAACGTTAGGGACCCGTCTGTAATTGTGCCCGTCATTGGATCTCGTCGCCCTTGCGGTCTCTCCTCTCATCCCTCCCTCCTGCGGGTGTCACTGGTAGAAGCACAAGGGGCCGATTGGCCTGCATGCGGTGCTCTACCCCGGTTTCGGGGGCCTCCTAAGTTGATTCGCACCTTTACCTTTGCCTTTTATCACTTGAAAAAAAAAGTAAATGTATTTGAAAATTCAAACCAATAACAAAGAAAATCTCCGAAATGGTTAATGTCACAAAAACGTTAATTTTACATAAATTGTGTGCTTTGACGAAATCTAATTTTCTCTGTAGTAAGATGTTATTTATCTCTTATGGTGTATCATACAAAAGTCTGTCAGAATGAAAAGCGTTTCACAGGTTATTCACAGAAAACTCAAGATATACATTTTATTTGCTATCAAAATATCTTAAACATATGGTGTTTTACTCAAAATCGTTGGAGTCATTTTTGAAGGCCAAAATACTGAAAACTTTTCCATGTATATGGAGTTTGGGGTAGAAGAATTTTCTTGAAATTCTCCGTATTACATATTTGGAAAATACTAAACTTAAATACCAAGTTTGGTAATTATCCAACTTTCGTTTTCGATTTATGCTGTTGAAACACATCCACATACAGACGACCTTTTTCTAAAAACTGCTTCAGGGGGCCTCAAAACACGTATTTCTGGTGAAATCTCGGTATAGAATTTTTGGGTGAAATGCAATACTTCCTCTACTTACTATAGGCAAGTAGTGGAGAAAGTAATAAATCGTAAAGGTAGAATCAGACGACTGAAAAATTCATTGCGATAGCCGGGTTTGAACCACCCTTGTCTAACCTTGTCCTACACACGGCTTGTGCTAAAGAACAATTAATTACCATGGATTGACCTAATAGTTGGTTAAACTATGAAGTCAGGAGTTAATGTACTTACGACACTGTAAGTCGCCATTGGGGTATGTCATCTCAAAAATAATTTGAGATCTCCTTGTGGTTTACCGGGGAAAATGCGAATCAGTTGGGGAATTTAATGTTGCCATGGTAGCTCAGAGCAACCAGACGGAAACCGGAAGAGCCGTTTCTCAAATCCCGGCTATGATATTGAATTTTTAGTTGATTATACCTTTCCAACTTGTCCTACACCCGACTTATGTGAAAGAGCAATTAATTAACAAAGTAAATAGTCCCTCATAACCTTTTCTTCACTTTTTCCCCAGCAGGAACCAGAGTTAGCGGTAGTCAGGCAATCTCATCCTTCATGTCTCCGCCGGAAGCAAGCAGTGATTTCCCCAGAGGGCAAGGCGGCGCTTTTCATGTCTATTTCGGAGTTAAACGTTACGCGCAATGCTCATCTTAGTCATTTGCTGTTAATTCTCTCTTGAGACAAGATCCACAACCTGAATAATGCGCCTTGGATACTGATACTCGTTTTATTTTGAATCCGCAAAACTTCCAAGGTAGTGAGAAGTACAGGATTCGATATCAGGTTTAGTGGTCGATTCTGCTGGCTATGAATTCTCCACTTGCCTCGCCATATAGTTCTTAAATCTACCAATTAGTTCCAGTTTGTTAACAAATATTAATAAAATAAACAAAAAAAATTGTAACCATGAAATTTTCTTTAACAATTACAATTTTATTTCAAAGTGATCCTACAGACAATATAAAAGTTTCTAACCGCTTAATCTAAAAGACGATAAGTACGAGTACCTTATAGATGGTAACTGGTTAACTAAGTACCTAATTACATAGGTACCAAGGCGAAAAACATTTAATAAACTCATATATAAAACAAAAGAATGGATACATTTTAAAATACACTGACCTTAAAATCTGGTTAAATGTTCACATTCAACAGTGAAAACTTAGGAAATGGCCGAAACAACGAAACGTGGCATTTGTTATAAATGATAAGCTTTAATAGTAGATTATGGTACAAGTGTTAAAAGTGGTTTTATTTTGCGAGTAGGAATGTTTGCTAAATGAAGGCCCCGGGCCGAGTTTCGAAATTCCACGAGCAAAATAAAACCACTTTTAACACGTGTGGCATATATTATTTTTAGACAGTGCTCGGATTTGTAAAACAGCAATAAAACATTATATTGATTCCTGATTCTAAGAGAAATCACGTTTAGAACGAGATCAACTCACGTGTATAGCGAGATTCTTGAAAAAAGAGAAATGAAGTTAAAAACGAGACCAACTCTCGTGTGCAGCGGGATATCAGATGTGATGTTGATTCGCTAGCAGTATTTTCACTGAAATTATTTTCAACATGTTTTGCCTTACACCAGGCAATGAAGCGGTTAAATGCTATATCATATTGCTTTCTGGTTTTTTTTTGGGAAGGGGTAAGTAGTTCTATTTTATTCTTTCTGTTGCTTCTGTAATTTCACCTGGCTCTTCCATTTCAGTTTCTTCTGAATTCATAATTGCCGCCATCAATCTTTATTTAGGTGATACTAGATAAAGGAATAACGTTTTAGATAGAAGGAAGCAGAAGGCTCCCAATATAACGTATAGGTTAACTCCACAACGAATTGCGATAAATTGAAATATGACGATTTGTATTGTGAACAGATAATGCGAGTGCCATGAGAAATTAATCATGTAAAAAGACATAATGAAAAGTAAACCCTGATCAAAGCAGGTCGAATTATTAATCTGTGCAAATACAAAAGGTTAGATGTGATTGGACTTGAAACCAAAGTTGGTCACAACAGAGTGGTATAAACATTTTATCGCTTTTAATTCGTGTGCACTGTATTAAAAGTTCTATTTTTAGGCCTTGCTGCCTAAAACGATAATTAATATTTTTCTTGTGGCAAGCCATGTATGGCTTCCTAGTTGCATAAAATTCGATGAGCCCTTTTTCAGAAAGTAAAAAATAATAGATTTTTTCTTCTAAAGGTTGTTTAGGGTGAGAAAATGCACGAAAATCTATGCCTTGCATTCTTAAAAGCCTTCCAATTAAATAGGAAATTCGGTGTTCATAACTTTGTTTTTAATTTATATTGCTCTCTCTCTCTCTCACTCACTCACTCTTACTTATCTAACTTTCAAGGACGCTTTTATAAAAATATGATGTTGCATTCACACGACTTTCTCTACTCACTTCTACAGACTATTCTTACAGAAACCATTCATCTCTTTCTCGCAATATCATGGAAAGAGCGACACGCTTTTAAAATCTTGACTATCAAATGTTTCCTGCATCCCCATTGTGCCTACAATGAAGGTAAAGGTACGTTACAACGGTAGCACCGCACATAGGCCATCCGGCCTTTTGTGCTTCTACCGTGACCCTGGGAGGGAGGGACGAGGAGAGAGACCCGAAGGGTGACCAGATACGAATAACGACGTGCGCAAGAATGGACTGAATCCCTAGTGCATCCGACGTCACCCAAGCCCATCCACAAGCCCCTAACCCTCGGGGTCCCCTGAGGGGGCGCCCACCCGAGGGCACCCTGTGGCGGGTCCTAACTGAGCAATCCGACCAACGATGTAAGAAAGCTCCACAAAGCGCGCCTCCACCGCCCAGTTGTAACATGCCGAACACCGTCTCCTGTTTCTGCAGCCCTGAAACAGATGACAATGAAGGAAATTATGGGTATAGGTACAGGAAATGAGGGGCTGGAAAGTCGTGGTAAAACAGGAACTACCTCAGCATTTGCCTGCCGATCCGGGGAAACCATGAAAAGAGTGGGCGATCACCGGGAATCGAACCCGGAACCTCTCGAATGCGAGCCTCACTTTCAAGGACATGTGTAATGAAACTATTTCTGCAAAGGTTTATCTCAATTAGCACGAAGTAGATAGACAAATAAGCTTTTGTAACAATAGATTGTAAAGCTATATACAAATAAACGATACTGGGTACAAAAATTCATGTGAATGTAGCATATCATACATTTTTATTTTCTTTTTTATCATCTATACCTTCCGTTTCAACGTTTGGTAAGAAATTTTGCCATCACCTTACCTTCGTTGATAGTGGACAATAATAGTCATTTAGGATTCTTAGGCATATAAATTATGAAATGCAGGTCCAATAAATTGACTTCATTAGTCGCATGCTGTTTTACTTTCTCTACTACGTATAGTAAGTAGGGGAAGTATTGCATTCCACCCAAAAATTCGATACCGAGATTTCACCGGAAATACATGTTTTGAGACCTCCTGAATCCAAAAAAAGCATTTTTGGAAACATGTCCGTGTGTGTGTCTGTGTGTGTGTGTCTGTGTGTGTGTGTGTCTGTGTGTGTGTGTCTGTGTGTGTGTGTGTGTGTGTGTCTGTGTGTGTGTCTGTGTGTGTGTCTGTGAACAGCATAACTCAAAAACGAACAGTCGGATAAGCACCAAACTTGGTATTTAGGTTCAGTATCTTCCAGAGATGCGACACGAAGGTTTTCAAGAAAATCCCCCCACCCCAGACTACCCTTTACATGGAAGATTTTTCGAAAATTTTAATTTTCTCAAAAATGGCTCTAACGATTTTGATGAAAATATCATATGTTTAAGATAATGTCATGAGAAATGAAATGTATATCTCGAATTTTCTGGGAATGTCTCCAAAAGTATTCTTCATTGTGAACGACTTTTGCATAACTGGTAAACCATAAGAGATAGACAAAATTTTACTACACAAAAAATGTAGATCGCGTTAAAATACACAACTTATGTCATATACATTTCTTTTGTTGAGTGAACCGTTTTCGAGATATTGCTTGTTATTTCCTTAAATTTTACAATACTTATACTTTTTCTCACATTCGTTATTCATTTTTTTTATGTCCTGGACATGCAAAGAGAATGGAATGCGCCACATAGCAACCAGCGTTAAAATATTTGACTGTCGCTTAAAAGCTACCATATTTCCCTTGCATCTACAAGAAAATTACCAATAAGATTGACATCTCGATATCTCGATTAACATGAACCATATGGAGAATAAGCGTTTGTAAAATTAGATTGTACAAGAGTAGAGAAAGTCATGTGAGTGTAACACATCAGATTTTTTTATGTCCTGGACATGCAAAGAGAATGGAATGCGCCACATAGCAACCAGCGATAAAATATTTGACTATCGGTTAAAAGCTACCATATTCCCCTTGCATCTACAAGAAAATTACAAATAAGATTGACATCTCGATATCTCGATTAATATGAAGCAGATGGAGAATAGGCGTTTGTAAAAATAGATTGTACAAGAGTAGAGAAAGTCATGTGAGTGTAACACATCAGATTTTTTCGATTAGTATGTTCCAACTGTCATTGCTATGCGTAACCGTAACGTCAATAGCTTCTCTGTAGGTTTCGTGAGGGCACTTTTTTCTCACTGCTGGAAGCCATCGGCTGAATGAAATGCATTCTTTTCATGGGAAAAATCTCTCCATTCATGCTTTGTTAACACGTCCTTTGCGCTAACCAATTCTCACTGGCTTACAACAGAATGAGCTGTTTATGTCTGTTTTCTTTTCCCTTTCTTGTACCAAATAGTACTTGGCAGACCCTGTTGAAGTGCAAATAAACCCTCACGGTTTGTGGGGAAGTTCATCATTACCACAGAATATTTATGTTAAGTAAACAAATGAATACTTTCAAATGGAAACGAACATTCTTGTAAACAGAAAAAGAACTATGTGAAGATCAACAGCGATTTCGACATCCTGATACATGACAATACCTCAAAGTAATAGACTGATAATTTAGTACGATTTCAAATATTACATGGAGAACAAAAGAGTTGTGCAAGGATAAGTCAATAAGTATCGGCACACATGTTTTGTAATGTGTTGCATAAACAGCAGAAAATTTAACAATTACATTATTTTTGGGTATAATTTCCTTGTTAGTTTCTCTCCCACTTACATAATAAGTAGAGAAGGTATTGCATTTCACTCAAACATTTGTTATTGATGTTTCACCGGTAATATATGTTTTGAGGTCCCCTGAATAAAAAAAAGCATTTTTAGACAAAATGTCCGCGCGCGCACGTGTCTGTGAACAGCATAACAAAAATGAAAAGTTGGACAAATACCAAACTTGGTATTTAAGTTCAATATCCTCCGAAGATGCGACACGAAGATTTTCAAGAAAATCCCTTCACCCCAAACTACCCTTTATATACAATATTTTTTTAAGTTTTTGATTTTGTGAAAAACAGCCTCAATGGTTTGATTAAAATACCACATATTAAATATATTTAAATGACAAATAAAACGTATATCTTGAATTTTCTGGGAATAATATGAAGTCCTCTTCATTCGGAAATAATTTTTTATAATCTTGTATAATTAGTATACCTACGTTGAGCCATAGAAGAAAACGTACTACACAGAAAATGTAGATCTCTTTAAAGCACACAAATTATTTCAAATAACTTTTTTGTGGCATAAACCATTTCCGAGATATCCGTTATTAATGTTTCGCGTTATTTAATACTTTGTCATTCTTTCAAGTCCCGTTAACATTCACTTGTTTCTCGCGATGTCATGGAAACAGTACGGAATTTTAAGGCCAGCATATAGCGTCCTGTTCTTAAACATTTGACTATCGCTGTTCTCTTTGCATCCTAACGAAATGTGTAATACAGCTATTTTTGCAAAGGTAATGTCTCGGTTAAAATGAAGTAGATAGGAAAATAAGCTTTCGTAAGAATACTTTGTGCACCCACTAATAATGATAGAGGGTAGAGAAAGTCATGTGAATGTAACACATCAGAATTTTTTTGGTGCACTTGGTCTAGTGTTCCGCCAGCTTCCTTATGCCTTCAGAGAAAAGAAATGTCGGATGTGTTGCACTCACATAAGCTTCTCTACCTACTATCGTTTATTTTCTACAGCTTCTACAGTTATTCTTACAAAAGCTTATTTTACTATCTACTTCATGTTAATCGATATAAAGTTTGGAGAAATAGTTTTATTACTCATTTCGTTGCAGCTACAGGAGACCGAAGCGATGGTCAGATATTTAAAGCGGGTGGCTATATTCTACCCTTGAAATTCATGCTCTTTCCATGATATTGTGAGAAATAACTGAAAGATGATAGCGCTTCAAAAATGAGAAGGGTATTGAAACATTCAAAACAATAACAACGGATATCTTGGAAATGACTGATGCCACAAAAAGGCTACTTACAATAAATTGTGTTTTAGAGATTCACATTTTTGTGTAGTAAATTTTTGTCTATCTCTTAAAGTTCGCCCACTATATAAAATTACACAAAATTCCTTCCGAATGAAGAGATCATCAAAGGCAATTCCACAAAATTCAAGATATAGTTTGTCATGTAAATATCCTAAATGACTACGGTATTTTAATAAAAACGTTATGACCATTTTAGGAATATATAAAATAACAAATGATTTTCCATGTAAAGGGTAATTTATTGGGGAATTTTCTTGAAAATGTTCGTGTTACACCTTTGGAAGATACTGAATTTAAATTTCAAATTTACTATTTACCGACATTTATTTTTTTTCTCCTTTTCTTTGTTCAGCTGGACTCAAAACATGTATTTCTGTTGAAGTTCCTCTAAATAAATAAATTTAATGTATGGTATTTTAACCAAAATCATTAGAGCCATTTTTGAGAAAATCAATGTTTTCAAACATTTCTCCATGTAAGGGCAGTTTGGAAAATCTTCATGTCGCATCCTTCGAAGATGCGAACTGAACTTAAATACCAAGTTTGGTGTATAAGCAAGTTTTCGTTTGTTCCGACACTCACGGACCTTTTTCTACAAATGTTTCTCGGGGCAGGGTCAGGGAGCCTCAGAATATGTGTCTGGTGAAATATCGACATCGAATTACAATATTTTCCCTACTTTACTATACGTAGAAGAGAAAGTAAGAACATTTTTAGAAAAAAGTGTGTGTGTGTGTGTGACAAATTGTATTTTGACGAGATCTACAGTTTTTGTGTAGTAAAACTTAGTCAAAAGTCATTTAGAATAAAGAAGACTTTTGGGAACATTCCCAGAAAATTCAAATTATACATTTCATTTGCCATGAAAGTATCTTAAACATATGGTAGTTTATTCAAAATCGTTAGAGCCATTTTGAGAAAATCAAAATTTTCGAAAAATGTTCCATGTAAAGGGTAGTTTGGGATGGGAGAATTTTCGTGTCGTATCCTGGAAGATACTGAACTCAAATACCAAGTTTGGTATTTATCCGACTTTTCGTTTTTGTCTTATGCTATTCACAGACACATATACACACACAAGGACCTTTTTCTAAAACTGACTTTTTTTTGGATTCAGAACGCCTCAAAACATGTATTTCCGGTGAAATACAATACTTCCCCTACTTACATATGTAGCAGAGAAAGAAATAACGTGTATGCAAGCCCCATACACTGGAAGAACTAGAAGAAAACAGCCAAAAAATTCATTCATTTTCGAATATTGAACTCTATGTAACGAAGCATGGTTCCAGTTATATGGCTGTGTTTCTAAATAACAGGTATTGGAGTGTAAGAAAAACCGATTTTACATGCAATTGCATGATGCAAAAATTGGTGTACAGTAAATGAATATGGAATAATAGAACCTATATTTTTTTATTTTATTTATTTATTTTTTTGACAAACAATAAATGCAGAAAGATACAGGAATAACATACCATTTTTTGAACAGCTGACCAACGTTTGGATTTTTTCAACAAGACTTGACTACTGTGCACACAGCTGATGAGTCATTACATTTAATTCAGGAATTTTTTGAAAATAGTATAATTAGAATTATGGCCCTCACGATCCTCTGATTTAATTGTATGTGATATTTATCTATGGAGGAACTTGAAAAATAAGGGGTATGCAACCAGATCCTATGCATCGAAAGAACTAAAAGAAAACATCAGGTGAAAAATTCACTCAATTTCGGTATTGAACTCTTCAGTGTGAATGGAAATTTCCTGAAAAGATGCCAGAAATATGCGGATAAAGATAGACATTTCTAACAACTCTTATGAAAAGGCATGTGCTTATTATCATTGTAGTTGCGACTTTAAATATGAGAACGTGAGGAGTTGTGGGGATATTATAACTGCTTTGGCAGGGTCTGAGCTGCAGCAGCAGCCAGCGCATGAGTGGCTGCGCAATGGAAAAGCACTAATATAAGCACTGATTGAATAAGATTTTCAGATAACTTAATTGAATCCTATTATATTTACTATAAAACATTTTAAAAACACTGATAAAGTGGCCTCTGAACAAAATTTCCGGTCTTTCACGCCCAGTATACAATGGGATGCTAAGAACCATAGTAGTTAAAGAGCACCCATAAATAAAAACTCAATTATTTTTAAGATTGGATTAAAGCTTTAAAAATCAGGTAGAAGAATGTGAATATCTGTACTTCATACTTCCTGGTTACTTCAGCAACAAACTACACTCTTTAGTAAATAAAAATTTAGAGTTTCAATAAATTTACAAACATTTAAAGTGACCTCTAATTTTAAGTAGATCTGTTCTTGCATATAATTCTAATTTTATTTACTTTTCCTCTTGCAGGTGACGTTAGGTGTTTCTGTAACCTGCCAAAATGTGTTGCAACAGGATACATGTGCAAGTCTGAGGCTGGTAGCTGCTTTTCAGATCTAGGGGACTATCCTGACGTTTTCAAGGCAAGACATGGGTGTTTGGAGCTTTTAGACAGGTACCTATTACATTTTGCAGATTGATGTATTTTACTGTTGCTGAAGATAAGCGTCTTATATATTTATTGCATAGGTTCAAAATGCAAACTTTTGGGATCCAAGACTGAGGATGATGCAGATTGTATTGTAACAACTAATAAAATGTTTAACTTTGTCTAAAGAACTAAAAGCTACATCAAAACATACATTAATGTTGCTGGGTGTACCATCCAATGCTGTTTCATCCCAGGATTGGTGTGCTCCTGTAATAATTGGTTTGTTTGTTATTCATTAGAGGCTAAATCAAAATAACACAATTACATACTTGCCAACTTTTATGGTTTATCCTTAAAGTGTATGGGAGCTGAGGCCTTTATTACAACTTTATGGCAAAGGAAGCATTTTTATGGCTTTGTGGGCAGAATAGAAGTGTTACAGATTTTCACCACAGTCATGACAAAGCATTAAACTTTATTGTATTATATTGCAACATAAGATTACAGACTGAATGTGCCGTGCTAATTGGTATACAGTACTGTGAGAGGAACCTGCTAGAGCAGGTGGAAATTTTCCTCTCAGAGCATCTTCTGCATGCTCAGATCTGATCTAGAGGGAAGCAAATATGGCCATTAGCATACAAGAGCAGCAAACTGCCATGGTTATGCAATGGTTTTATATCTCAAAATTTGAGGCATTTTGCACACTGAAGTCAGCAGCTTCAATAGCTCAGTCTGAAAATATTCAGCAAAACTGATATAGAAATTGCATTCAATCCATCCCTAGGCAGCAGCCTTCGTACAATAGCCAAACACTTGTTCCTTTTGATGGTGTCTTTCAATGTAAAATCCCTTTTCCCCAGCATTCCTACTTCCAAATTATTATCTCTCCTAAAACTTTGGCCTTCTGACATTAGAATCCCTCAGGAAGAAATTGAGGAGTACTCTACCCTCACTAATCTTTGCATCAACAAAACTTCTTTCAGTTCAACAACAAATTTTATAAACAAACGTCTAGACTGCCTATGGGAAACCCACTCTCACCATTCCTTGCTGAACTTTTCATGATCTATTTGAAAACACGAATTACCAAAGCCTTCCCATTGCTGTTCAAGATTTGGGTTAGATGGTATTTTTTCCATAGTACCTAAAACACTCACAGATGATGCTCCTCAACCTACAGACTGCTCTGTACAGTTCACACTGGAAATAGAGAAGATGGGTTCCTCCTATATTTGGATTTTAAAGATCTTCAAGAAACAAAACCACCTCTCATTTGGCACCCACACATACAGTCAATTACATAGAGTAACAGTTTCAATCAAATCTCATCAACACTCCATTTTCAACAGCCTTTCCATAGACTTGTCAACCTTCCACTCAGAAAAGCAGAATATGAACTATGTCCTCCACATAGAGAAGTAGGTAAATGGCTATAATACCAATATAGACCACAGCAAAGTAAAAAAGTTTCAGAAACAAAAAAGCATTAGAAAAAGTACAACCCTCTGTATGCAGGAACCAAAGCACCAATTCATAAAATTCACATACCATCCTCAGCGTAATCACAAATTTAATAAAATCTCCAAAAAATGCAACCTATCATTGGCGCCACAGAATAAACACACAATTCAGAACCTACTAGCTTCCCCTGTCAAAAATAAAATTTCACAAGATCAAAAATCCGGCATCTACCTAATTAACTGTGAAAATTGTGACCTGGTGTATGTTGATAAAACAAAAAGAAATATTGAAACCAAAAGGAAAGAACACTTCAGATGTATATCCAAGATGAACAAATTTGCCATAGTAAACCATTTTTGGACCACAAACCACATCAACCCCAAAGTCAGATAATGAACTTTGAAATCCCACCACTCAACAATCTAAGCAGCTTCATTATGGACACACAGATGTCACCACTTCCACACTGAAACACCTGTGGACTCGAATTCCCAGCATGCTCAGTCAGAAAAAAGCTGAAGATGAAAGCAAGCGGTGCTTTTGAAACATGTTCAATTAATTTCAAGTAAGTGAAATTTTAGTGTATCCACCGACTCAAGATTCAATTAAATTTTTCCTTACTTCACCTAACCACAAAGTCCATAAACATCTTGGGGAAAGCAAGTACACATGTGCATTGCTGTCACAGTTTGAAGTAGCATTTGAAAACAAAACTTTGAAGCTGATTTCCACAGTATGGAATACAATCATGCAGACATATGTTACAAAAGCTTTAGAATACAACTGAGAAGAGTTAAACTAATATATGCATCTTAACATATCCAAGGGAAACTTAGAAATACGTCCTGAATAAAGTATACATTGCTGGGTGACTATCCTAAATGTTTAAAAATATTAAAATATATTAATATGGATTTGCTTGAAATAAAAGTATGAACTTTGATTGTTATATTATTTATCCTGATAGTTAATTGTTATAAATAAAGGTTGTATGTTTACAAGTCTACTTAATGTAATTATGCAGAGCTATTGCGAAAACATTATGCATTTTGTTTTTCTGGCAACCAGAAAAAGTAGTAAAATACAGTTTCAGAGCACGTAAACAAAAGCAGTAAATAAGTCAAAAGTTAAAAAAAGGGAAAAAAGTAAGATGAATACAATTTTTTATCACTCCTGGAAGATAGCAGCTTTGTTCTTAGATTTGAAAAGATAATGGACTTGCTTTACAAAAATGATTTTAGTAATATAAAGCAAATATGAGGAGCAGTTATGTCTTTCAGTTTAAGATGTTTACTTAAAGGAATTTCCCATGCTTAAAAGTGGAAGCTTTATACTGCTCAGATTTTGACAGCAACTTGGTTCGTTTCCAAACACCTACATATCTTAATTAAACTACACAAGTACTAAATGCTAATAACTATTAAATGTAGCTAAACTTACAAAACTACACCAAGCAACTTCAATGAATACACAGATATAAGTTTAACTATGAATCGAAAAATGTGTGCAGTCACAGCTGCTAAAATGTACTGAAGTCTTGAAGAAACAGAAATGGCAACAATGCTTGGCTTTGGTGACATGTAATGACAAGACCACTGGCTATGGTTAAGGAGCAGGAAGATCCTACTAATCATTTGCAGACGACTTGGGGTCAGTTTTTGCTTTATAGCCACCTGGGGGTGGAATTTCTGCAATTTCTATAGATCTATCCAGAAAAGTATCTACAAAGTATTTTTTTCTTCAAAGAAATGTAGGCAAATTTACTTCAAGTTTCCCAAAAATCGATCTCAGATGACCATTTTTAGTCATTCTTCCCCTCAATATTATTTCTGGAAATTCAAGATCATATCTGGAAACTAAATATGATATTTGATGATGGTACCTTTTGTCCTGTCTAAATTTTTGAAGCCATGGATTGGAAAAATTGTTTCACCAAGAAAAATTACTAATGCAATGGTGTTATTGGAGGAAAGAAATATTCATAAGCAAAAGTAGCTAACGGACATTCACATACAGTTTAGATTTGATTTTAGACTATGTAAATTATTTTCAAACTCAGAACCTACAATCATTTTTACTGTAGAAGTGTACTTGAGTCTAGCAATTTTCACACTTCTCTAGTATGTGACATGAGTTGTACAAGAAACTTTTCTATTGCAGAGTAAGGCAGAAGTTATGTCAGCAGCCTGGATCTGGACACATTCACCAACTGTGGTGTTGTCACAAGGACATGTGTAATCACATTGACAGTCCAGAGATTCGACTGCGTTTCAATGATACCTTAACAGGTAAATGCAACTTTATGACAAATGCATGTAAATAAGTTTTGTTCTATGTGTAATGTAGATTTAAAATTTGCTTAAGTTTGTATTTTTATTTCTATGACTTTTACCCAATGAATAAACTGTTGGAAGATGATAAATTTCTTATCATGTTATGAAAAATTAATCGACTTTAAGCATACATATTGCTCCACTTATCAAAATACTGGCAAGATATGTTTCAAGGACCTATTGTCCTCATTTTTGGTACTGGTCGACTAATCAGTGATTCCCAAATTTTTTTCATCCCTGAGTATTTATAGCATTTGGTCTGGGCTGGTGAATTTAGAGATTAAACTATCTCTTCTTGAATTTCAAGGCATATATAAAATAGTGTGTTTAAGAAAACCATACAAACATAAGCACAAGACTAAAAGAACTTTCAGAAATATCAGATACAAATAATAGATAAGTCAGCAATAATCAATCACTTCTGGGAACAAAATAACAACATAGAACAAAAAGTCAAACTGCTAAAATCAGTGCACAACCAAATGGACTTATGGGAAAAAACATGTATCAAAAGTTTCGAATATCAAATTTGAAATTCAGTTACACAATAGTTTAATCTTTAACTCACCAACCACACACCAGGGAAGAAGATTAGCAAGTCACTGGTTAGCTGACCAGCAACTCAGAATGGGAACAACGGATCTCAAAATACGTTCTGCCAGTAATTTGGAAGTGGAGCTTAACATCAATTCGTTTTCCATAATTTAATTATTTACTTCATTTTGTGAAAGTTCCAACGGTTTTAAATTTTGATCAAGTGTTGCAATATAAAGGAGGCTTGAGATGTAGTAATATCAGACTTAGCTCTTCCATATGTGGTCATATTCTTATCAGTGAAATACCTCATAACACTCAAATAAAATAAGAAGTACCTGTTTAATAAACTAAATTTTGACTATTTTTTAATGAACAGCCATTTGCAGGATTGCTATTGAGTATCATATGAACAAATCCTAGAAAAGTTGACTGTAGCATCTAAACCAGGCATGCAAAACTGAAGCAAAATTGTGTCCTGTGGCAGTCAGCTTACGTAATATGACAACGAAGTAGTTCATCATAAGTATTTTATTTGCTATTCACTTGTTTACATATGATAAAAATTGTGAAATGAAGAATGTATGTACAGAGTTTGGAGAATCCATGCCTTCCCATTTCTACCAGCCTTCTTTTTATAGCTCTGCACCTCTGTTTAAAACATTCCAGGTTGTTTTATCACAGTTTCTTACAGTCCTTCATCAACAATACCAATATGTCAAAATCCTCTATTTTTTATTAATATACCATATCGTGGGTACAATGAAAAGCTTCTTAAGTCCATATATGGAAAAACTCCACTTTGTGGCTTTTTTCATAAGCATAAAACTTGCCTATTTGGATTGAGAAAAACCAGCTGTCAATTACAGCAATACAAATATCTAAAGGACTTACATTACTTCCTCATGATCAAAGATTAGGCAATGGAACTCAAATATGGGAAAATATTGAAAACAGAAAAAATTTTCCTTGTATGCCCACAATATATTTAAGAGGTTTCCATCACAAATACAATGTTTATGTTGAATTTTCTAAGAAGAGCCTGTGTAGTCCTCTTCATTCAGAAGGAATGTTGTATAATTTTGTATAACAGGTAAACCATAAAGGATAGGAGAAAAAAAACTTACTCCACAAAAAAGGTAGATCTGTTTAAAACACACAACATATTTCAAATACCTTTTTTGTGGCCTTAACCATTTATGAGATATCCTTTACTATTGGTTTCATTTTTTTAATACTTTGTTTTTTCTTTAAAGTGTGTTCTTGTGTGGTATGTTTTCGTCTATGGTTTGATATATACCATATATACAAGATTATACAAAATTTCTTCAGAACGAAGAAGACTTTACAGGCTATTCCCAGAAAATTCAAAATATATATTTTATTTGTTCAAGTAAACATCTTTAATACATAGTATTTTAATAAAAAGCATTAGGGGCATTTTTGGAAAATTCAAAAATTACAAAAAATGTTTTATATAAAGGGTAGTTCGGAGTGGGAGAATGGAGGAATTTTCTTGAAAGTTTTTGTTACATCTATGGAACGTACTGAACTTAAATACCAAATTTCGTATTTATCCAACTTTACATTTTTGAATTATGCTGTTCTTAGACAGACACACAACTTTTTCTAAAAATGCTTTTGTTTATTCAGGGGACTCATTTATTTCCAGTGAAATCTTGGTATCAAATTTTTGGGGGAATGCACTATCTTTTCTAATAAACTAGATACATGGTAGAGAAAGTAATAAGCTTTCATGGGAATAGCTTGTAGAAGCTATATGAAAATAAATGATAGTGGCTAGAGAAAGTAATTTGAATGTAATACATAAGATTTATTTTTAAAGAGGCCTATGCTTCCTACTCTGAATGAATTCTGACTGCACTTGGCCTTCTTTAATTTATTTCCCACATTAAAAGCCTTGCATAAAATGCATTTTGTTGTTGACAAATTGCATAACTTCTTTTTTTTTCCCTTTTAACTGTTTCATTTGTATAGCTTTCTTTAATTTCTTTGGTCATATTAGGGGCTTTGACTCAAGAAACAACTCATGGTGTTATTGCTCACTGAACGGTAGGGTTTCTCAATGTTGATTTTGTATCATTTTTGACATTAAATACACACACATTCACTCCCACAGTCATTCTTCCAGATTCTGGTGGATAGGGAATGATTCTGGTTAAGGAAACATTCCCTGCCCCAGCCAGGAATCGAACCCGGGACCTATGGGTTGAGAAGCAAGAACGTGACCACTAGACAGTCTGGACAGCTTTGTTTGAAGAAATATCGAACATGCTGCATTACTTTGGTCTTCATTGCAAACGTCGGTAAGCTGCATTATGTTGGTCTTCAAAGCCAACATTTGAAATCCCAACATTGCTGAAAACATGATTGAGAGTCCTCAGCCTCCAGGCATCGAGAGGAATTTGAGGACCCTCAGCCTCAAAGCGTAGCCGAGGGATCTGTGTGTCTAACACTCGAATGATTCATGTTGGCAGCAATTCCTTCCAAAAGTCGCCAAAAACGATTATATAAGAAGGGCTACTTAACCGTTACTTTTGTTAATGTTTTCTGTAAAGACCAAAGTAATGCAAAAAATCCAAAATATCATTAATAATCTACCTTACCATACCCTTAAAGGTTGAAGACTTTCTATTGAAAATTTGCTGATAGCTTTATACATGCATGTTTGTTTTGTTTCAGGTTCTACCCTTAACTCCAGTGAAGGTGCTCGCCTCTTCTTCAATGGAGCACAGCAGACACCAACCAATTATAACAACAATGAAACATGGTTTAAGGCTGCAACAATTGCAGTTCCAATCTGTGGTGCCTTGATACTATTTGTGCTTATTGCCCTTGCAGTCAAAATCTTGAAGAAAGATAGCTTGGAGCAAGGCTTTATTCACAGTAGCAAGCACGGAGGAAGTATCTTTGCTCCTCAGTCTACTCACCCCCTCGTCCTTCCATCTTCGAGAAAGCTGAATCACTACGACAATTCAGAAGACCTGTCTTCCAAGAAAGTGCCACTTTTATCACAGCATAACAGTGAAACTGCAGTGCCCCCAAGTCAGTGCGTCATGATGATGCCACCACAAGAAACAGTTTCTAAAAACAGTCAGTGCGAAAAGAATGAAGCAAATGCAGTGTTAAATTTAACTGCTGCAAGATCTGCTCTGGTTTCTCAGCAGGTACAACCTCAAAGTCACTCAAAAGACTATACACTACTAGTCGATCAGTCCCAAGAAAGTGTGAATATCCCTTCCATGGGCTTGCTACATAAACAGAACACTAATAATTCAACAAACAATCTTTATAGAAATGTGAATCTAGTGCTTGGAGGCCCAGCGCACAATGTTTCCCCTCCATCTAAGGGAAAACTTTATGACAAGCAGCAGCTGTCGTCAGTGGTAACTTGGGGTGGTGCAGCAGGTTCTCCAAGTCATGTATAGCACTATACAATACACATGTATATACATTCGTTGTTCCTTGAAATATATTTCAATTTCAAAATAGTGATATTGCCAAAATAAAAAAAAAATGCATAAGTGGAACATGGCTTTTGTTCTCTAAAAGAGCAATCTCATACTTGCCAACTTTTATCGCTTACCTGTAAAATGCACAAGAGCGGAGGCCTTTTGATCACTTTACAGCAAAGGAGGCATTTTTACAGCTTTGTAGGTAGGTTCAAAGTGTTACAGGTTTTCACCACGGCCATGACAAAGCATTAAATTCTATTGCATTATATTGTAACTAAAAATTACACACTAAAAGTACTGCGCTAATTGGTATATAGTGCTATGATAGACCAGAGCCTATCTGTGCATCTAATCCTTCATCAAAATCATGGTCACCGTTCACTGGCCTGCAACAAAATGCATAGTATGCAGATTTAAAATTTTATTGCATCACTCTAATAACCAGCAGTAAATGGGTGTGAACATTCAGTAATGGACAACTTGAATTATAAAGTCAACTCCTTCATGTAAATTGTTTACCTTACATTCTACGGCTACGTGATATAAGTTCATTATTTTTGTGATAGAATTTGTTTATAGTTCATGCTAAAGCGTAAAATATGGACAAGAAATCTGAATGTAGCCTATGAAGCAGGTTCTTTGCTTTAATACATGTTTATGGAGGTACCAGGAAGAATTTCAGCATGTGTGACAGAAAGAAACAATACTACCAGGTCTTCAGGAAGTCTTTTAAAATGGAATTCCAATTTATTTTACATGTAATTTTTGTGCATTTACTGCACTGAACATTTTACACATTCTAAATTTTGTGTCATTGCAAAATTATTGAAGGAAGGTTTTACAGGTTTCAGTTTCAGGAAGTTGGCAAGTATATATTAATTTCAGTCTTTGTTAAATCATTATGTACTTAAAAGACTGCAGTTTACTTTCTTACTTTTTGCCAGTGTATAGTGTGATAGGTTTTGCTAGGTACATATTTTATATTATGCATTGGCTTGTCCTAATGTAAGCTCTTTCTGATACTATAGTTCAGGACCATGTGTAAGTAGGGGGTCCAATTTTCTTTATATGTTAATAATTTCATTTGGGGCTTCCATATTTCATATAACTGTCAGACATCTTTTCGTTGTAATTATCCTGTAACGAAAATGCTTTTCTCAGTAAGCCAAAAGCAGCTTCAAAATGCTCAGGTTTAATAGAATTTACTGAAGTGCAGTTTTACATGTAACTAACTTAAGGTTCTTCTAGCAAAAATATCTAGTGAGGTGAACTTTTTAATATAAGAAACGGACAACAGATACTGTTTTTAATCTCTTAATATACAGATTATTTACAAAGTGACGTTTCTTTTTTCATATTTTTTTTTATTGAAAAAAATATTCTAACAAATAAGAACACCAGCTGTTGTGAAACACACTTCATTTATCACTTAAGCACTGTGTAGCACAAATACAAAGTTGAGTCACTTTTGGTACACACTCGAAACACAACACATTTGATCCACTGCATAGGCACTGTCCCTTTCTTAACTAACAGAACTGCTTGCCTGGGTAAAAGCAGCCCCTAATATAGGTCTTGCGTAAAAAGCAAAAGGTTTTAGAGGAGAGAACATGTTGAAATGAACGTTCTGGAACAGATAAGCCACACATAATGGGCCATTATACCACACTGGCTATTGTTCCGCAAGCCCATTGTTCTGGAGGGGACCCGCCATTACTCCAACAGTAGCCTGGCGCTTGCACTGCCTGTCCATAGGTAACTTGTGCATGTAGTCACAATATTCAGTTAGGTAGAATAGTGATAGAAACACTGAAACTCATTTTTGAGAGCCTAACAATGGACATTTTAATCTCCGAATACCCCTTCGATTAAAATCCTGCTTATACTCATCATATGTTTAAACTCCCCCTCCCCCTGAACTTACATATAAAAATGTGAATACTGGGCAATGAAGCACTAAGAAATGAACTGCAACATTAAATTCTATACTAAACTGTTCATCTTTTATAAAATGCAAGGAATTAACACAAAAAACTGCTTGAGTAGATTATAACAGACAAATTAATAAAAAAGTTGGTAATCAATCTTCTTGCATCAGTGCAGATTTCAGTGATGAAGCCAGTGATAGCATAAACATGGTAAACAGCAGTGATAAGGTTTAACTAATGTTTCAGATGATTTTATTTCTGGTATTGTAATGGCTTGAATAACTTTAATGCCATTTTTAAAATAGTCCTGTGGTCTTGTTTATTATACCCTATATCATCGCAATTACAGAATAAAATAGTTGGTGTAAAGAACTACCTTGAAAAATGAATAATATGTCTGTAAAAATTTGACACTGGGGCTTACTCTCTATCTACAGTGCGGTTCGTTTTAAGGTGAGGCCACAGATCGTGCGTATGCATGCTCCACACTGGGGGTTGTTCATTCATAACTCCTGCGTTACTTACTAACGAGTAATAGTAACATGCAATATGAGTACTAACTTGTTATAAGTGGTGTTGAAAATTATATCCATCTGCATGAAAACATTGCTGGTATCTTCAGATGAAATTTCCATTCAAGCACATTAGTTCTTCTTGCATACTGTTCATAATTTCTGTTTTTATATTGTCCATAAGTGTGTGTGTGTGTGGATTGTTCTTATAAACTTTATTTTTAGGGTCCCCACAAATAGATGCATCAATTTCGTCAATTTTTTCCTCCATAAGAACATCTCATTTTTGCTTCTTAGATTTAGTGTTTAGCAATTCTGTTGTCTTGAAGTTATTAACCAGATACCTAACAGTTTTTTTTCCATTCATTTATTAGCTTCAATTATAAATACGTTTTACAAGGATTGCCAATTTGTTAAATGATGAGTGTTACATAAAAAGGAAAGTATATACATATTTGAACAAAGAAATATCTTGTACAACAGTGGGTACAATGAAATGCTTACATTAAGGTTTATATGCATTTAGCAATTTATACTCTTCTACCGAATAAAACACATTTTCTAACAGATACATTTTAGTTACTTTAAATTTCTTCTTATTTGTTTTATTTGGTTAGATAGATGATTGTACAGATCTTTAGTATTGTTTTCTATACTCTTATGACCCAATGTTCCTCTTAATCTATTAATAAAATGGTTCTGCTTTGTTCTTGTATTGTGTCTATGTATGTTCGTGTTTTTAGTTTGACTACTACAATATTTTATTGTACATTTAATACATTCATAAATGTACAATGCAGGAAAGTTAGTATATTTAATGCTTTATAGGCATTTCTACAAGTATCAAACTTTTTTAAATTGCATATTATTCTTAAGGCACACTTCTGCCGCCTAAAAATTCTAAGCATTGTCTTTTTCTGTGTGTTACCACATAATACAACCCCATAGCTTAGGTGGAATGTATGAATGCATAATGTATCTGTAATAAGCTCTTCCTATTCATTATTTGTGCTGACAGTCTTAGAATACATAGCCCTCTATTTATTTTTACAGCTGTTTTATCAGTATGCTTTTTTTCAATTTAATTTATAATCTATCACTAGTCCAAAGAAGTTTGTTTGGGTTACCTGCTGAATTAATCTATTTTTTATCTTTAGTTGTATGCTGGACTGTGTTGCGTTACTTAGTGTGACTTGCATCCACTCTGCTTTGTTAATATTCAGTGCCACACCTAGTTTTTTTAAACTGGATATTAATTGTTTCTAGTAGTAAATTAGACTTATATTGTACATCCAGTTTTGAGTTTCCATTCACAATGATCATTGTGTCATCAGCATATCCAATGGTTAAACCATCAGCATGTGTTATATTATCTCTGCCTGGAAATGGAATGCCAGAAAATTGTCTACACACCTGTCTACATGATTCAGTTTTTACATATGTATTGTGCATAAAAATTGCGTGAATTTTTTGCAGGCATTGAAGTGAACTAATGAGACATTAATACTCTTAAGCAAATCACACACAACACAGGTGTCTTATAAAAACTTTCATCTTTGAGATGCACAATGTACAACTCTCTTTACAGCTTGAACACAAAGCAGCTGACATAGATAACCTTGAATGCATCATGAGCCACCAGTTGTACATTGGAAAAGTACAGAGGTCACTGCAGTACAGCTTGCTACACATATAGCCGGTCTGTGGCCTTACCTTAAAATGATTGCACTGTAGAAGGAGCAACCATCATTGGTGTGATGTTATTAGCAAGTATGTTTACTTTTGCTATTCAATATGGTTGTATTCCAAACTTCTTTATAACCCACAATCATTTCTGAATGGAATGTGAGGAATGTAAAACTTTATTGTTCCTATTGGAAAGCAGAATATTTTTGGCATAAACTAAGAATTAGGATAACATACAATACTTATACATCTGATTTTGCTTGTTCAAACACTAATAATGACATTGTAAATTCAGTGTTGTTTAAACATGGTGCACTGTACATATGCATTTATGTTCTTATCTCACATGTTAGCAATGTGATGGTCAGTAGTGGCTCATGAGTACACATTTTGGGTGCTCACCAAATTTCAGTCAGACATCCTCAAAAACGTGAAATAGCATCTGCTGCATAATAGTTAAGATTATCAACAAATTGATACAACTGCATCCGCTAATGATGATGATAATGCATAACCTGTATGACTAAAGAAAGGTTGTTTTTGTGGGTGTTTTGTTGTGTACATAACTAAGTACACTGTGTTAGGACAAGAAAGAAATAATGTGTAAATTACATTGTAGTTGAGATTCGGGGGGGGGGGAGGGTTGTTAGGGTTGAAACCGCCCCCCCCAAAACTTCTGACAGTTTTATTTATTTAAATTCATAGCAAACCAATATGGGAAAATGTCGTTACATAACAGTAGGTCTATTACTAGTAGCAGATTTACAAGAAAAAGGGAAACTTAATATCGTCGCCTTACATAGGTATTGTGACCATACATTTTCGTTTTCGAAGCAGTCTCCATGTTTTGTGCTGTAAGGTGGAATATCCTCATTCTGGTGAGTTTTTTCTTGTTTATATGTCTCCAAGCAATTTTCTTATCCATGTAACGTCTATATACTACAGAGTAGGTACATGATAACTGTGTGGATTACTGTTAAATTTAGATCTCCTTGTGGAAAACCCTCCCCGAAATTTTTTTCTGGGTATGAGCATGGCTTGTGCGTGTTACCCACTTCTGCTACCATGACTCTAACTTCTGTCATAGTGTGCTACCACCTCTTGGCATTGATGTAAACTTGCAGGGATAGTGGAAATTGTGTGCAAGAAAAACTTTTTGCATTAATCATTACCCATATGTGTTTGACCCCATAAGGTAACTACGTCATACCAGTTGCACATGCACAGAGGCTCCTTAAAACAAGCACAAGTCAAGACGTACTAGGGACCCTGTTGCCACATGTTTCAATGATGTTTAGAGGAGCAGCACAGTAAATTTAAATGCTGTATATTGTGACCGTCCAGTTTTTTTTGTTTCTTTTTACAGTATTATATCACTCTCTCAGTTCTCACTGTCACTGTTCTAAGTTCTTATCAGTTCAACTTCTCTGGGAGTTCACTAATTTTCACTAATATGAAGTAGTTTAATTCTTTGTCACTTCACTTGCTTTGTGACGTAGCCTACTCTTCCAGAAGATTCACTCTTTGGGAAGTCGAACACAAGACATCCACAAGCCTTCACTCTGCAGCAGCATCTGCTGCATATTGCAGCAGTTATCACCAACGTCCTTGGTCACTGATTGACTCAGCTCAACTAACTCCACCACTATTCATGCAGTGCTTCTGGTGTTTATCTCTGACGACCCGGCACTGACCTCCCAATAACCTTAGACCATAGCTGCTACATCATAATATTTTAAATTATCACATATACATTAAGTTTAATAGCATTCAAAGAGAAAGTAACCAAAAGTGTTAAAACTTAGGCTGTTCACCTGCTCTTGAGCTCTTATGCAGCAGCCACCACTGGTTGTGGTATTCCTGAGAAGCATAGTTTGTCTTCCTGTGGCCATATGTGCTGCAGCTAATCAGCAAGTCCTTCCCGTTTCACTCTCTCTTACTTTTTAATCCCTGGGTGTTTCCATTAGCTGGCTTTTTATAGGCTTTCACATAACAGATATTTTATACTGAAAGAACGTATTATTCAAGGCTGTAAAATACTAAATGAACTTAACTTAATAATGTATATTAGTTTATAACTGCATTACATCAAAGGACAGAAATTATAAAATTAACTGTTTGAAACAATTTTAATTATGGAAATACAGGATTGTATATAAGTAGTACCGGTGGAGCAGCCAGCCAAATGGCTCGCAGAGCACAGTAGTTTATGTGAGAGAGACCAAATCATTGGGCATAAAATATTTACTGAATGCATTACTGAAAACAACTATAACAACACTAACCTGTTTTATAAGCGACTTTGAAGATGTTTTCCCTCAGCAGCAATATATTGATTGACATCTGTGTTGAAACATGGATGATGGCAATTTTATACAGCTTTAATTTTAGTAAGTTGATTGCATTTCTGGCAGAGGGAATTGATACCCCTATCTCCTGAGCAGATGACAGATGATTTTTTGGCAAATGTTCCCCTATTGTATCTAACTTCTCTTCAGTAAGAACATGGTACCTCATAACCCATTTCCCATTATTCACAGATCCTATCTGTCAGAACTTTGTAACAAGTCATCGAACAGTTTCTCTATATGGAACATGATTACCAAGGTATTCTTTTGCAAAGCGTCTTATTACTTCTCTGCAAGAATCAGTTTTCATGTAACTATCATACATAATCACTCTTTGTTCAACACTGAATGGCGACATAACTAACAAAGAACAATAATAATGATAATAACATGTAAACTAATACACAATGTAGGCTAATGCTCGATGAAAACAGAGAAGTGTGTATAACATGGCCAGTCCTTGAGAATCATTGGCACCAACTGACTAAATAATTGCACTCCCAGAGCCAGTGCTAGCGGGCAAGACATTATTGTTTCACGGGGAAGTAACTGAGCTCTACCAGCTGCTAGTTGTATTAACAACACAATATCTCCAAGTTTAAATTAATTTAGATTACAAATATAGGGGAAAAAACATTTGAGGGAAGCTTTAGTATTGAAAATAAAATAATTTACAATTAAATTGGCTTAGATAACACAATAAACATAGAGTGTTAACACTGTTACAGTCATTACTTTAGATCAACCATGGTGAAAATATTATTGTGCTCCAAACCAAAGAAATATTTAAATAGCACTATTTAGGAATAGGCCAAGAGTAGTCAGGGGCACAGCAAGCCAAATTGAAATTGCGTTATCTTTTCAGCATGTCTGCATAACACTTTAAAATTACTTAATCCAAAAGCTGCAATTAAACAAAAGTAGCACTGTTTATTTTAATGTCCTAAGCTTAAGTTCTTTAACAGAAAATTTCATCCGCCATTTTGTCTTTTTCAGTAATCAGAATCAGTCCTTTTCAATGATAATCAAAATGAACAAGGAACAATGACCTTGAGCAATTGCCCCTGTCCCCCAGTTTGTAAAGGGCATATTGGGTTACTTTTGTGCAGGATAACATACAAATTTAAATGTCATTTACACATTTACAAAGAATTCAGAATAAGTTGAAAATTCAGATAAAATTTTAAAGGTGTTTGCTGAGCATATGCTTAAGCAATGAGAATGTCACATCCTGAGTTTAATTGGTTTCTTCCAACTCAAATGTACCAACAATCAGAAATTGCTGTAAATTTATTATATGAAACACATACAAATTAGGCAATTTATGAAGCTGTGTTTAAAGGAATTACTAATATAGTTTTGATGAAAAAATATCAATTTACAGTAGTTGAACTAAGGTTAAATATTTAAAAATATTAATATTTAATGATTTATAGTTATTTTTTCCTAATATTTGCAACCTGGTCCATCCTCTCAATATGATCAGAAATTGGGGGCAGCCTATAAAAACAGCCTAGAATCATCTTATATCCATTACTGGATAACTTCTTCCAAATGTTCAAACTATGCAAAATGTAAGTGCCTGCAGTGTTTCTTCAAAGCCTGGAAAGATATGACATATAGCAGCACCTAAAACCCCATCTCAGAAATATCACTGCCACTCTCCTTTAGGAATTGATCTCCTCTGCTGAGGTGCAAGTTTTTTCTCATCTTTCATCCTGTTCACATTTTTCTTTGATGGTTAAGGCTGCCTAAACACTGCCATACATTGCCTGTGATTCTCTGCAATGTTAACCTTTCTCCGGCCCTTGATCACTCTTTATGGTGTTTACCCATAGAGAGAAGTGCACTGTAATGTATTCAGATCGCAAGCTTCTGTTTTTGTCTTCCAGCAGGAGCTAGATCATTTTATTAGCTACTGGTGATTGTCATTGACAAACATAGTAGAATATTATATGAAATGCTAGTGGCTTATTTTCTAAAACTTCTGCTGTTAAAAAAGGATTTCAGCAGCATATCATAAACAATTAGAAAGTCAACCTCTAAACAAACATTTCATGTGGACATGTTATACAAGCCTAAATCTATGTCATTATGGTGGTATCAATGCTTCTCCTCTGGTCTTACTACTACTATGAAGTAAAGTATTGTTCTGTGGCACATGTGCACACAGTCTGGCGAGCAGGTGTGCCAACCTTGCATGTAGAAAGAGGATGATGATAATGATGATGATGATGATGATGATGATGAGATGCGGTTTAAGGGTGCTAAACAATTAAGGTCATCAGCGCCCTTACAAAGGTAGAAAGAAGAGACTCATCAGCAGCAGACTGTTATTTTAACTACTGATATCATTTAAACACCTAGAATGGTGCAAAACGTTTAGCATAAAACTACTTGGGTGATTCTGTAATGGGCTCCATTTCCTCAGATCTAAGTGCAGTGTGTTCTTTTCTCGCCTGTATATGCTTGTCTTAGATCCATGACAATTCACAATGTCATCTGTGGAAGAGGTTAGGTACTTGCAAAACTTGCTAAATATGTTTAGAACAATTGTTTCCTCCTCACTGTTTAAGGTTGACTTTTCTGTTTTGCTACATTGCATAAGATGCACCCTGTTTGTTGTTACACATCATATTAACACTCATAGATAGCACAGCATGCACAGGGAATTCATAACCATAAGTGTTTTTCTGTTAATCATTTTTCTTCAGTTCCCATTTTTGTATTCCGTAGTAGTATATTAATATTTTGCTAATATTCCACTTGTACTACTTATGTAATTGCTACAAATTGCGTACAACACACAAACAACAAGAGTCCCTCACAGCTGATGTGCATAATTAGATTTGCTTGCTCACTTCAACCTATGGATAAAACAAATGTACAGATAAAGAGTACAGAAAACACAGTGCATGGTTACACTCCTTTGGCAGAGAACACTATTTACAAAAAGTTATTCTTTTAAGACAGAATGCATGTCAAAATGAGGGGTGCAGTTTTCCTTGTGTTAAGAAGTAACCTGCAGCTTACTTTTGAGAATATATCGTGCAATTATCATCATTGCTGAATTTCAATCTTATTTTTAGCCTTTAACACCTAAGGGCATATTGACACCTTTACCTTTAGAAAATTTTATTAATCAGTAATGAATGATCTATAAGTATGATTGTTACTGCCAAGTTTTGTTACTTTTAGTTTTAAATTTTGAATCACATATTCTCTCATTCATAGTTCTGGACTCTAGGGAGGACAAGGAATAATCACAATCAAAAAAGAATCCCTCTCCCCTCCAGGCAGAAATCAACCCATCAACATGTGATAAAGGCCTGCTCAATTTTAGAAAGGATAATCTTGCAGTTAAAATAAAAATTAACTAATAATTGTAGCACTGTAACAGTCAGTTTGATATTCTTTCTATAAAACCTAAACCCATGTGCATTCTGTGGCTGGGAATCAGAACACCATGTTGTAACCCACTATGCCATGGCACAGAACTCTATACAATGTGGAACTCTCCAAATTGCTTAAGAATAACATTTCCTAAACTTGCTTTAACATAACTCACCTGGAAACCATCACCTACATTCAAATACTCTTTTTAGAGTATCTGTGATTTGAAAATGTATGCAACAGATGAATTGAAATAGTTCCCTTAACAACCTTTGAACATTTACAGGCTTGTATTAAAATTTCTCTCTCTTTTTTATAACTGTGCTTTTGAAAATAATTAAAGATTACACCACTTATATTTCAAACCAATTAAAACTAATTCCTCAAGTAGTTTTGTAATAAGTAGAGCATCGATTATTATCTGAATACCGATCAAGCGAAACACTGGTTAAGCAAAGCGTTCCCATTGTCAAATTCAAAGAGCCAATTTGTATCAGAACTGGCTGATTAAAGTCTTTAGGATTTGAAGAATGCAACCAGGAAAACATGACTGACTTGAATATGATGTTGATGACTCTGGCTATTAAGTACCGACGAATTATGAAATCATTGGCAGTGTCGATGACCAAGACCCTTGCAACAAACAAAGAGCCTAGTGACAACCATCTAGTGAGGAAGATTTTCACCATCTTGAGATGCTATGAAGTGGTTAGAACAGCAAGAAGAATGTGTTGATATCTTTAAAACATTTGCAAAATTTAGCGGCAAAAAATGAGTCTCAGCTCTGAAGCCCCACCCTCCAAAAATTGAACTTCCTTTCCTAAACTGTATGCCTACTTTAATGGCAATTTTGAAATTGTCAACTAGGCTAGTTCTCTGTGTTATTTGTAAGATATGGATGCAATATATATTTATTTTCCATAAATGAATGGTTATACGAAAAATCAGTTATTCAAACAACCCCATCCCCAAATGTTTTGGCTATTTGATGCTCTAATGTACTAGAATGATGTCCACTGTTTTTAGGAATATTCTAATGCTCTTTTAGGTGGATATTACAAATTCTTAGTTTTCACAATAGAAGCATTTCAATATCTAGTTTTTTGTGTATAGCCAGAAACATGCACTGTTAAGTTTTTCCAGCTTTACTCGTCATGTTTACTAATTAGATGTATTGAAATAGCATTCACATTTGACACATCTCAAACTACATTTCACACAGTGAATAACAAGGCTGATTGCTTAATGACACATGTATTGCATGACAGCATTGTCAGCTCTTACTTTACTGCAACTATGAGGCTGTTCTCATTGAAAATCATTTAGAAAGACAAGAAATTAATAATTTTGCAACATTGACTAATAATCACTTGCATTCCCAAAATAAAGCTTAGTGTGATTATCTTATATGTGTTTAACAGGAAACTGAAACCTTCCCTTCAAATTTTATAATCTTTGTAAAACAATAAGTATGAGATACACATAAAAGCAATTAAAAACATCTGTAAGCCATGTTCATTGAACTTTAAAAATGGGTACAAGTTTATATTTAAATCACTAACATCAAAATGAAAGTGTAAAAGCCTCACCATGCTTAAATTTTTCAAATATGTGAAGCTGATTAGAGAGAAAGGATAGCTACACTCATTAAGTAAAAAGAAGTACCTATCTATTTCAGTGGTGACTCATGCACATTTTAGGTATTGGGGCATAACTTAAAAAAGTCACAAGTATAGTAAAGATTTGACGAACATAAATTTATATTCTTCTTTGACTTAAAATATTTACTACAAACTACATGTTTACTAAAATAAATAGTTCACCTTCATTTAAGTTTCTCAGCCATTTCAGATCTTTGTTAATAGTTTCGGTATGTACTCTTGTTCAGAAACTACAAGTAAGAATCAATGTGGGCAATAAATATAAATACTTAGGACGAAGCAGCATATTTAAACAACTTTTACTGTCCACAATGTCACTTTATTTAGTAGGAGGGGTTTAAAGTGTATTAAAAACAATAGGAAAATGTGATGATAAAGGATGCAATAAACATTCATTTCTGCAAGTCCATTCTGCAACCCTTCTCTCACTAACCATTCCAGTTTACCCTTATGATATGTATGAACGTTATGTACCAACATGTTAGTTGAGTTGCCTTTATAATGGAAGAGCTTCTTTTAGTTTAGATTCCTCATAAGTCATTGGCCCGAAAGAGCAAACAGCTGATGGGAAGTAATAACATCTACTTCACATAAAATCACAGTTGGATCTCTGTGCCCTTCATGAAAGCCTCCCTGCAACACACCTATCATCCCTTTGCCATCATAGCAGTTCCTTTTAAACCAAAGTATTCTGTCCTGCTATTGCTAAGCCTGGGCACAAGAAGAATGTGCTCTGGCCTGTTCTCTTCACATACCAAGTTCACTGCAGTTGGCCTGAGAAGTCGCTTAAACCATGTACCTCTCTTATATAGTACAATGCAGGTGCTCAAACATTCAGGTTTTGCATCTAAAATTCTATTAGTATATTATGCAACAAGACTGTAATGGTAGTACTTAAAATGCGAGTATGTCCATGAAACAGGTGGTAGTGAGTTTCATAATTTTCATAAGAGGGCCTTAATTACTACTATAGTCAAGTTGCATTCAACGTTTTTGGTTGACCACACTAAAGGTAACATGAAAAGAGGACATATTAAAGCAATTAACTCAATTTATTAGGATATTAAAATTACAGTGAAACGGAATTTATTTTATTTTAAATACACATATTTCATTGTTTATCTGGGGAATGGATCCATCTTAGACTGCTGCTTTGAAGCAGTGAAGGGGAGCTGCATAATGAGTCGCTGAAGTATTATGGATACCATAACCATTCAGTTACGTCACATGCAATCAGAGTGTTATGTGGTCGAACCAAAACATATTTTGACAATGTATACAGAAACTATTCAAAGATATTTATGGCTAAAATTAAAGGCAGGGCTCATGCTCCTGTTCTCTTTAGTGCCAGCCGTCATTGATTATTTTTTACAAACTAGCTATATAGAAATGTTGTTAAATTCTGAAAGAATTGTGTTTCAAATTTGTCTGGTTTGTCATTTGCCTGATCAGTTTTAACCTTATTTATTACTGGTAGTTTTCATCACAATTATGTTGTTACTTTTCTTTCTACAACTGCTATGTTTAATTTATCTATGCACCTTGAGGCATCTTTTCCTTTGTACAAAATCATCAGTTACATAAGTGAGCTGTAATAGATTTGAGCCTTAAGTATTACAAATACATAAAACTTAGGAAAAGGCACAGAATTGTCTTTGCAATCAGTGATGAAAAAGTGTATACATAGGTCTAATTTTAGAAAACTCAACAGATGCACTTACATTCATACTTCCAGACACTGCACAAATGATTCTAGTTAAAGAAAAATTCCTCACCCCAGTCAGGAACTGAACCTGGGATCTTTGAGTTGAGAAGTCAGAATGCTGGTCATTCACGGCAGAGACAGTACCCATCCACAGATTATTTTATAAAAAAAACCTATATATTTTACTTCATAACATTTCGTTTGATTTACTCTGTTTGATAATAACTTGGTAGTTCAGAACAAATACCAATATGGTCGTAATATCTGCACTACAAGTAATAGTACATGCCAAGCTCTAATTAGAAAATTACTACTTTTTTGTAGACATTTGTTTTTTATTATTTAAAATTGTACTCCTTATTTTCTTACTGAGAATGAGTAACTCTTTCACTTTTTGTCATTCCTGCATTTACCACAATGCACAAAAAAGTTTATGAGACTAATAGCAACAGTATCAAGGATTAAATGATAAATTTTGTTCACAGGTAATTAAATTCTCAGATCTATGAGATTACATCTATGTATAAAATGCACAATTTTTATCTGGATTTCCTTGCTCTGAGAACTTTCTCTTTATTTTGCTTGACACTAGTCTGCTATTTCATTTGAAATGAGAAGGTGATATATAATTCAAAGTGCATAAACAATACTGACTGAACAGTTAAATAGTATTAATAATGAATGAATGGCTTAAGTTGCCTTTATGTGTTTTCTGTATTAAATCTTGTATATAATTGTACAAAAAATAGTAGAAATCATTAAGGCTAGTAGGAATGTCAAATAGATTTTGTGAAGCATCTTAATTAAGGAACTAAGATGTTTATTTTTACTATTGTAATTAAAATATTGTAACTTATTTATTATAAAAGTTTAAAATATAACATGAAAACTAGAAATTGTTAATTTTTATTTCAACCCTGCAGTAAATGACACATTTAAAAACATAACAATACTGCTCATTTATCTTGAACTTGTAGTTTTAAAACCTGAACTGAATGAACACAGAAAATCACTTCGGGGAAAGACCAGAGCTAACCATAATACTCTCCCCCACTCCAAAACAATAAAGATTACTCTCCATGAGATGGGTGAATATACAGATCAGTTTTGTTTTACATCCTGTAAATGTATGGTATATTTAATAGAGAAATTGTCTATTTTTATTTAATTAATCCTTTTTTGAGATGTGGCATACTATCCCATTCACCATCAGCCAGTCTGACAACTATACATTAACCAATATTGGTTTAAATCAGAGCCAGTAAACTCAACACGAGTTGGTTAAGATGTAAATTATTTTAAGATACTTGAATGAAACAAAAAAATACATTTTTACTGAAATGATAAACATAAGGATAAACCTACTAAAGGTAAACATTGATTATTGTATCTGATGATGGCAAAATGTTATTTATCGCCCCCGAAAACTTAGGTAGCTGATTAATTTGGACATAATACACAGAGAAGCTTATTAGATACTTCACTTCTGCTGAGACTGTACTTTATGCAAGCTAGCTGAAGACACCAAGTCAGCATCTAGTCTGTTGACCAGAACAGGGTACCAAAAATTTCCTGATGTGATTCATCCTTATTTACTGACATGTACAAATCATAAAGAATGCCTTACTACACAAATATAAACGTGATGATTCATTCATTGATGAACTGCTCTCTTCATAAGCTTGTCTCTGATGATCACAGCTAGCTGCTTGTGCCTGTCAGTGGTTGTTAAGAATTTGATGATGAGATTTTGGTCCATAGACTTCAGAGAATGCTTGCGCAAAGGGTCAAACTGCTGGATAGACTATAAGCTTCTTATGACTATCATTTACATACTTTTAATTGGAATAAAAAAAGCCTCTTTTTTATTTGCAATATATTAGAATAAGTAGACCGATATAATCAACAGGAGCAAAAATGTTAATGTGCATATGTTGTAAAATTACATGAAACACTACGATTATCTACTTCAATAAGTCAAATATTGTACAGGTTTAATTCATTTTGGGAAATTATATAAGAATCAAATTCATATTAGTAAAATCTGAGTATTCATAATTCAGTAGCATTGATGCCCAATGTTTTTTAAAGTTGGTGTAGGATTTGAATTTTCATCAATTAAATAAAGAATATAGAGGGAGGGTTCACAGAATGCTTCAGTTACTACACTAGTGTACATAGAAAGTCACTCTGAAAGTTTTGAGAATGGGCAACAATGAGTTGTAGTAAGCCAAAGCAGGCCTTCCTAGCTTTAGATTACAGTTCAGATAGTAACCTGTGCAAGTCTCAGTGTGCTCCAACAATGTGCAGGGTCATTACTTCTGTTTATGTGCATGCAGGATGGATATCAAGTGAGAACATTCCGCGTGATGGTTTTCTTTTGAGTTTAAAGTCAGTTTAGGGAGAAAAAAATGCCTTGAAAGACTGCATTAGGCATTTGGAGATCTTTGCCCTTTGTAATCCACAATTTATTGGTGGTTTGCAGAGTTTAGAACAGAAGACATTCCCTCAAAGATGAAGACCACGCAGGATTGCTGGCTACATCCACAACGGATAAAAATGTGATGAAAGCAGAGCATATGTTGCAGGAGGATCATCGTTACACTTATCAGATTCAAGAAGCCCTGAATATTGGATCAGCAGCAGTGAACACCATTCTTAAAGAAAATCTTCACGTTTGGAAGCTCTGCAGTCATTAGATTCCCCACCACCTCACAAATAAACAGAAAATAGTGACAAAAGCTGGATATATCAGTATGATCCAGAAATGTAAGGGCAGTCATTGGTTGGGTCTTCCCAGGAAAGGATCCTCAAACAAAAGTGAGGCAAGCAAGAAGTGTTGGCAAGATGATCTGTTTGTTCCTCCCAGCTAGTGGCCATATTGTGGCAATTCCGCTTGAGGGACAAAAGACTGTCACTGTTACACCACAAAATATCGGCGCAAGTCTTTGATGAACAGAACAAAGTTCCTAGCACTAGTCTGCATGGAATTTTGTTGTACCACAACATCTGTGCCTACACTGCACTAGAAACAACCCAATTTCTGCAGGAGTTAGGAGTCAAATATTTTTCCCACCCTCCCTACAGTCCAGAACTGGCACAATGGGACTTTTTTCTATTCTGCAAAACAAAGGAACAAATTTGAGGTCAATGATTTTAATCACCTGAAGCTAAAGTAGCTGCTTACAAAAATCTATTTCCAAAGAAGAATGGCATTCAGCATTTGAAAAGTGGTTTGAAAGAATGAGACATTGTGTAAGTATGCAATGACCAAATCCAAATTTTTTAAATTTTATTGCATTTATTCTCAAAGCTTTGAGAATGATACTGTCCACAAGTTGCAAAACAATGGTTTGTTTAAATTAACATAGCTCTGATCTGCACGTGGAACCATTTTGTTCATAACAGGTGAAGGGCATCTACATGTGGCAGAACTGTTCCATCCACAATAGCAAAAGGTTTAAATATTATCAAATTCTTGGTGCTTCCTGTTTATACCTTCTAAGATTCTGGTTATCTTTACAGACAGTATGACTTAAAACAACAGCAAGTCATGGAAGAAAATAATTATTCTAAATTGGGTTTTAAATTTGCAAATAGTAACTTCCTGATGTAAAGTTAGTTATAGCATTTGGATTCTTCTGCATATTCAATGGAGTATTTTCTTTAAAAGAAGAAAGATTTAAGTACCTTAATAGTCTGCATTAAAAAATCTAATGGTATGTAAAATTTGAACCTGTAAAAATAACCATGCCCACAAAATACATTGAAACAGTATGTGCTTTTTACACGTGTAATTTGCTTTACATTATTGAGGTTTCAGTCTTCTAAGCAAAATACTATTGTTTGCCTTTCAGTAACTATTTTCTTATTGTTTACATTTTCCAGTGTCTTTGAAGAATGCATAGTAAAACCTTGTATTAGGCATTAGTTATAACTTTGAATTTTTAGTATTTGCTCACGTCTCTGTACTGACAATCCAAGTCTATTCTTCATAGTAACAAATCTTAATTCCACTTAACTATTTATACACATTATTCATGATAAAAGTATTAGCTACACACTTTTTACATTGTACACAATAGATACTCAAACAATTAAAAACCTTGAAACAGCACAAGAAGTATGACAAAAAAGTGAAAGGAGGAAAAGTGCAGGTGATTTTCAGAATAAAAAATCTGATGTGTTACACTCACATGACTTTCTCTACTCTTGTACAACCTATTTTTACAAACGCTTATTCTCCATATGCTTCATGTTAATCGAGATATCAAGATGTTAATCTTATTGCGTTTAAGAGCTGGTTGCTATGAGGAGTATTCCATTCTTTGTATTACCAGGACGAAAAAAAATGAATAACGAATTTGAGAAAAAGTAGAAGTATTGGAAAATTTAAGGCAATAACAAGCAATATCTCGAAAATGGTTCACTCAACAACAAAAATGTATATGACATAAATTGTGTATTTTAATGCGATCTACATTTTTTGTGTAGTAAAATTTTGTCTATCTCTTATGGTTTACCAGTTATGCAAAAGTTGTTCACAATGAAGAACACTTTTGGAGACATTCCCAGAAAATTCGAGATATACATTTTATTTGTCATGAAAATATCTTAAACATGATATTTTAATCAAAATCGTTAGCCATTTTTGAGAAAATTAAAATTTTCGAAAAATGTTCCATGTAAAGGGTAGTCTGGGGTGGGGGGATTTTCTTGAAAACCTTCGTGTCGCATCCTTGGAAGATACTGAACCTAATACCAAGTTTGGTGTTTATCTGTTTTAACTGTTCGTTTCTGAATTATGCTGTTCACAGACACACACACACACGGACGTTTCCAAAAATGCTGTTTTTGGCTTCAGGGGGTCTCAAAACATGTATTTCCGGTGAAATCTCGGTATCGAATTTTTGGGTGGAATGCAATACTTCCCCTACTTATTATACGTAGTAGAGAAAGTAAAAATGGAAAAGAAAATTTCTAAACGCAGTAGTAGTCATTAATAAGAACATCACCAATCTCTCAATGGCACTGCAAACAAAGACAGATTCCCACATTAATGCACACACACGCATCATAACTTGCAATTAGCATGAGATCACCTTCCTCCAGCCAACAGCGCAGTACCAATACACCTTTCTTACGATTCCATTACTGTAAGTAGCCAAATCTGGAAACTGGTTTTGTTTGAACATGAAACAATTTATTAAAACATATGGAGAGTCACATGTTAAAACTTACTTCACTTAAGTCAATGCTTCGAATTTTAATAATTTTAATGCGTGATTTTACAAACCAAAGAAGCAAAATGGTAACAATGGATTTTAACATTGATGGGTTAAGAAATGAGTCACCAAACAGCAAAGGATGGACACAAACGTCTCCGAAAAAGTTCCATGATTTTAACCATCTGACTTACGTGAAGTAAGCTTTAACATGTGACTCTCCATATGTGCATCTCTTCACTTTCAATAATGCTTTGAATTTTAATAATTTTAAGAATGGAACAATTTATTTGCTTTGTCATGACAAGTATAGGCAATACCATTATTGCATTTTCAAAAGCACTTAAAATTTTAAATAAGTAGCATTATTTGTGATCTGCTTAGAATTACAGTATAACCTAAGTTAAGGGAGGCAGCTAATAATGTATAAATAAGAAAACACAAAAATGATTTCTCTCATGGAACTGAAACTGTGTTTAAGACTGCATATTACTGTAACTAATTATCTATTCTTTAATATAAGAAAGCAATAAATGAAACACACACATAAATAATAAACATAATATACTGTTTTGGAGTAGGTACTTTACTAGTTGGTCATGATATGAATGCACTTGGAGGAGGATGCCACTATTTTTTGTTGATAATCAAGGCTAGGGATCAGAGAGGGAGTGAAGGGCAAGGCAATAGGGAAACATCTCACAATGAAAACTACTACATTTGCATGCCTTAACCTTGTTAGTAAATGCAACTCAGAACTGCAGTTGTTTTCTTTACCTGTCCTTCCGATGCTCCACCTATTTGTTTCATAACCATTAGTTCCTCTTCCCACAACATCCACTCATATTGCGGCCAACTAGTACATGCATACCAGTACTGCTATTCATATTTCAAACTAAAAACAATTTCACAGTACTGGTGCTTTACACTGGTTTAAAGAAATTGTCTATTTTTCTTTGCTTATTTTACAGTCATACACTAGTTAATTATATGCAGTAATCACAGAAATGTTGTCTTCATTTAGTCTTTGCAATGATAACAATGGTGTAATTTCTAGAGTTTGAATTACCTCATGCACACTAGGAACACTTTCATTATTTTAGGGCCTGCTTCTTCAACACCGTCAACATCATCAAATACCTGCTGAAGAATGACGTTGCCAAACCATATTGTTAACATGTTCACAGCAATAATGCATTGCAAACATGCCTATCTAACATAACATATAAATGAGTAAGTAAATTATTTTTAAAGGAGACCAGAAAAATGTAAAATATTAATAAGAAAACAATCTATCTATAGCTGAAAATCACATATTTGAGCTAAATATTAATGGAAAATATCAGTGTCAAAACATTTCAACATAAATTTGAGAAAAAGAAGTGAGGTTCAACTGCATATTGGTAAATGTTTGGATTCTGAGAAAAAGGTCAGTTTAATGTCACAACCATTTACAAATTTCCATGTTGTCACATAGATTGATTTTTTGGGCATGGATCTTGGCCTATATACTGTGCCAAACTCAAACTTTTGCAATGGTTGCAAATCTGTGCTCATAATGCAGAGTATGAGTATGCATAAATTATTGCCATGTGTTAATACTTAAAATACAATTTTGATATTCAATAGAAAACATGACTACATTTTCACATGTTAAATACCATCAGCTTCCACAAATACATCTGACTTAAAAAGAACTCCCACAAAGTAAATCTGTGATACATTCACATAATTTTCTCCAACCATTAGTTTATTTATATTTACAGCTTATACAAACTATAAATGTTAACCTTTAACATTTGCAGCAAAAGTTTCATTAAATATTTCGTTCTAAGCACAAGGGGGATGGAGGAAACCAAATTGATTGTCAAATGTTTAAAAGCAGGTCACTATATGCTGATCTTGAAATTCCATACTTTTCCTTAAGTTGCAAGAAACAACACAAATTGTTGACATGTCAAAAAATGAACAAGTGTTGAAACATTCAAATCAATAATAGTGGGATATCTCAGAAATGACCAAAGCACAAAAGATTATTTGAAATAAATTGTGTGATTTAAGGAGATCTGCATTTGTTGTGTAGCATTTTTTTTTTCTATTTATGGTTTATCCATTAACTATACATAATTCATTCCAAATGAAAAGGACTTCAAGATATACATTTTATTTGTCAAGTAAATATCTGGTATTTTAATCAATAGCATTTGAGCAACTTTTGATAAGTTGAAACATTTTGCCATGTAAATGGTACCTTGTGGTGGGGAGACCTAATTATGTTGCATCTCTGGAACATACTAAACTTAAATACAAATTCTGGTATTTATCCATTTCTTTTTACTTTCTCTATCATGTACCTTGTAGGTACGAGGTATGCTCCTTAAAAATTTGATACTGAGATTTCAACAAAAATAAATGTTCTGAGGTCCCCTGAATTTTTAGAAAAAAGTCTGCGAACAGCATAACTCAGAAAGGAAAAATTGGTATTTATGTTTAGCATCCTCTAAAGATGTGACACATAAATTTTCAAGAAAATCCCCTCACTCCCAATTACCCTTTACATGCAACATTTTTCAAAATTTTTTATTTTCTCAAAAATGGCTCTTAACAACTCTGATTAATATACCATAATATATTACTGATATTTACATGACAAATAAAATGTATATCTTGAATGAATATCCTATAAAGTCCTCTTCATTTGGAAGGAATCTTATATAATCGGCAAACATTAAGCAAGACAAAAAATGCAACACACAAAAAAATGGATCTCTTTAAAGCACATACTTAAAATAACCTTTTTGTGGCATCAGACATTTCTTAGATATCCATTATTAATGGTTCGATTTGTTCAATATGCAAGTCTTTTTTTGAAGTCCTGTCAACATTCTTCTCATGATTGCCTTGAAAGAGGAAGCCCAACATAGCATCCAGGTCTTAAATATTTGACTGTTTCTATTCCTTTTGTATGCATAACGAAGCATGTAATGCAGCTATTTCTGCAAAGGTTTATCTTGATTAAGATAAAGTAGATAGAAAAATAAGCTTTTGTAAGAGCAATTCTTATAGCCATTAATAAACAATAAAGGGTAGAGAAATACATGTGATGTAATATAAGATTTTTTGTTATGTTGTTCACAGGCACAAAAAGGCATGCGCGGACACACTGACCTTTTTTTAAAATGCTGTCCTTTGGATTCGAAGTCAAAGCATATATTTCTGATTAACTCTCTACATCCAATTTTTGGAATGCAACAACACTAGTACTTACAACACAGTGATTGCTCTTTTATCGTGAAATTGAAATTACAATAGGGAGATTTGTCTTTGTACTTGCCTCACCTAGCAAGTCCTCTCTCCCAAGAGGATCAAGACTTGTTCTCTGACATGAAAAAAGGTTTGCTGACATCATTCTAGGTATTAATATGCACCCAAATAGAACCAAAAAAATAAATAGAGCTGCGAATGATGGAGACAATCCTACACAGAGCTTCTACTAACGGCATCCTTCATCCTATGTATTTAAAAAATGGGCATAGTCAGACATTACTCAAAGGATGTACCTGGTATCTCACGTACATCAGACTGGCTACAGAATAAGCTGCTGAAATATTTTTATGGCCCTTGCAGATATACCTAATGTCTGATAAATACTAAACGATATTTAGTTTCAGCATCTTCCAAAGATGTGACACTAAGGTTTTCAAGAAAATCTCTCCACCCTACGCTACCCTTTACATGGAAGATTTTTCAAAATTTTGTATTTTCTCAAAAATGGCTCCAAAGATTTTGATTAAAACATGTGTTTAATATACACAGGAAATAAAAATGTATATTTTGGATTTTCTGAAAATAGCCCACTGGAATGAAGCCCATTTCATTCAGAAGGAATGTTGTATAATTTTGCTTACTAGATAAAGCATAAAAGACACACAAAAATTAAGATCTCTTTAAAACGTACAATTTATTTCAAAAGCTTTTTCATTGGTTGATAATATATGGTATTTTAATACAAATAGTTAAGAGCCATATTTGAGACAATCAACAATTTTGAAAAATGTTTCATGTAAAGGGTAGTTTGGAGTGGGGTAGGATTTTCTTGAAAATCTTTTTCACATGTTTAAAATATACTGAACTTAAATACCGAATTTGTTATTTATTCAACTTTTTGTTTCCAAGTTCTGCAGTTCTCTCCCCTTCTCTCTTACATACACAGGGAAGTGTAACATGGAACTTTTTCCAAAAAGGCTTTATTTTTTTTATTTATTCAAGTGCCTTGAAACTTGTATTTCTGGTGAAATCTCAGAATACAATACCTTCTTTGCCTATTAAATACACAGTAGAAAAAGTAAAAATAGATTTTTCATGGTCTGTTGAGACATGTGAAAACTACTAAAGTTAAATTTTTGATAGAAAACGTGCAGAAGTAAATATAAGCTTTTCATCAAGAGAACAGATGTACTTTGCTGTTCATGTTACTTAAGAAGCAACATGAAGCTTTGTAATGAGGCAAGTGAATAATTTATATGAATGAAACATGGTAGATAACCACGCCATTTTTAGAAAATATTGGCAAACCTATGATGCTGTTGATGTTTGTGCTGATGGGGTTTTTTCTTAAACAAAAGTATTGATTTACAAGGCTGGATCTGCTGTAGATCTTTATCATGGACAGGCAAACAGTGGCAATTTTAAGAAATGGTTTAGAGATATACTAATACAATCTTTACCATATAGGAACTAGTTCTGACACCGCAGGACTAGTAGTTTTACTTTACCCATGGGGAGCAAGTATAACAGGAGTAATGGATTTGCAATGGGATTGTGTCAGATGTGATACAATTATATTTGAAATCGCGACAAAAGTGAAGAAGAATCTAGTGAACAGAAGAGAATCTAATTCTCTAGTTTGCTCAACTGCTATAAGATTATTTTCTTGTCTGATGCTGGTATTTCCTAGAACCAATTTATAAGTTCAGGATTTAAATTTTACAGTGCAGGTCCTAGCGTTTTCTGATTGGCATATACTGAAACCTCTTAAATATGTTTCTACGGGGGACAAGAAAACAACTACTGAATATTCACTTTATTACAGAAAGTTTCTGCTTATTGAATTGTTTTGATATTATACTTGGCAAAGTATAAATAAAACAAAAAAATCGCCACTGTGCCATGTGTGACATAGCAGGATATCAGCAAAACACAACAATGATTTTAATTAGTCAACCTGTCCCTGAACACCTTGGCAAAAAAAACATCAATTACCAAAACTTTTTATAGAGTGAGAACTTTGCAGTGGAGAGTAGCATCAGCGCTGTGCTTTGTATATGCTATGAGGATGGGTAATGAGTTGGAAGTATAACGGGCAAGAATCGGAAGATTCAGAATTAAGCATGTGCGGAGAAGCAGAGGGTATGCTCCATTGTTTGATGCAGTGCAAAGAAACAAGTGGAGGGAGGGTATTTGGGGGTAAAAAATGGGATAAATTGGAAAATAATATAGGGTAACAAAAATGTTGACAGAGAATGGGAAAGAAGTAGGAGCACGGGCGAACATTTAGAAAGAGTAAGGAGTAAATGGATTACAAAAGTAAAAAGAGAAAAAGATGGGAGTCAAATTAGAGCCCAAATGTATGCAGATGACCTGGGAGTCATAGCATGCTGGGCCTGTAAAAAGTGTGTCAGTCTCAATTGCAAGAAATGTATGTAACTGTTGTTAAATATTCGATATTCATACTAAACAAAGTCATAGAAATTTCCAATGTGACAAATGAGGTATTTTTACATTAATACTATGAGAACCAAGACTTAAAATTGTGATGTGGAACGTGTTATGGTTTCACTGTGCAGCACTGACAGTGCTCAAATTTGATCCCATCTAGCTCATTCTACAGGCTAGAAACCAGTAGTGGAATTTTACGACAGCCTTCCTGCAAATGTTATAATACAGAAAGACATCTCTTTTTTCTGTTGCACCATTCCTGCAATTCATCAATCCATCATCAGTTCCCAATTAAATAAATAAATAAAAAAAAAAAAAAAACTGATGCTCTTATATATATAAAAATAAAGGTGGACCATTAAGTTGAGACTGTACAATACCTCCAAAACTAAGCGTGTCATTAGTTTTTTTGTTTGGAGGATGTTTATGATGGTTCATTTTAGGGTCAATTTAACATTTTTAAATGGGAACCTAAATGGGAACCAATAATTTGTATTGCATTTTTGTTTTCTTTTAATTTTCTTCTATCATACTGCAAGAAAATTTTTGAGGGATAACCAAATTGAAACACGTTATACAGTATTTTATCTGCATCTTCAAAACTAGAGCTGATAGGGATAATTTTGGAATTAACGTATCAAATTCAAGAATAGATTAATCACTCAAATTAAGCAGTATAACAAATAACAATGATTATCAGCTTCTGTAAATACTTCTGAACTCTATATTGTCATTTTTTTTCTTCTATTTCTCAAAGATGCAAGCCCATAAAGCTTATGTACACGAAATGACAGCATTAATGGTAACAATACATTAGCTGCAAACGAAATGCAATAGTATTTATTAACATCTTATATAAATTAATAAAATAATAGTACTAAAAGAGCAACCGATGCCACAGCTTTCAGCAGTTGGTATTGAATTGTTTTGCTTCCAGATGATGAAAAGTATATCTAGAAGCTACCCTTGCCTAAATTACAAATTACCTAAAGATACCTCAATTACAAATGCTGCTTTTATAGTCTGCCATGAATGAAGGCTGTCGTATACGACAGTTACAAGAAGGAAGCTGCAAGTATGTGGTCATTAGATGCAAACCGGAGCAACACATTATTTTGTATATTATGAATACAAATATGTAGTATCTCGTAGAATTTAAGAACAAATCTGATTCACTGTTAAAATAACCTGGGCACCATTATTATCTACTTGTATACTGGCTTTGCAAAACCCACTACTCTCCCCTTTTTTATTTACACTAATATTTTTACATATTTTCACTTTGAACTTTAGCTACAAGAATAAACTTTTGCTCAACTTGGTGCTTCAGAAAATTCTATGATGAACCACCATTCTGAAACTAGTCACTAATGCTTATATAGGACTGTTGCGCCACAACTGCCAAATGTAGTTTGGACAAATACCTGATAACTCCAGTGTTTATAAAAATAGCTGCTACATTAGAACTCCAATTTCTTAAAGCTTCTATGGTGTCCCTTAGACAGGAAGTACCAGAACAAAGAAAAGATCATTGCCTTTTTTTTCCCTGTTTTTTTGTTTGTTTTTGTTTTGTTTGTTGCAGAATGTGATAACTAAAGCTTAGTGCTTAAAGTCTTATGAGGTTAAAGAAATGTACGCACATAATATTGTTATAATTTATTATGACCCTTTGAAAGCTGCTGGTTTATACATTCTTGATCAATGACTTCTGAACATGAGCAAGGACAAACAAAGGTCCAATTTTAAGTGAATCCAGAATATAAAGTTTCATTAGCATCTTATAGAGCCAACACAAACAACCTCTCTGCACTAACTGCATCCAGAAATTATGTACAGGTTGGTTACTAAACATGGAAATGTAGGGTAATGTAAGAGGCAAAAACTAAAGTACAGAATTAATTTAAATGTGGGCATTACAAAACAATGTAACTGAAAAAGAAATTAAATTAACAATGTTCATTTTAATATGCCATTATGGGTACAAAACAGAACTCAGTATACAATTTCTTAAAATCAATCTAAGATCACACTCTTGGTTGCAATGGTTAACTATAAAAAAGATGAACAATCTTTACAAAACAAATGATACACTAGAGTGACCTACTATGAGGAAAGCAAACGCATCTGAATCATTTCCAAATTTAACCTTAAAGGCAACACTATACCAAATGCATTTCAGATATTCCAGTTCTCTCAAAGACAGCCACTTAAAATGGCAGAGAAGCAAAATACAATGAAAAACAGGATTTATTACTTTATACAGCACAAGACAAAACTGCGGAATGTTACTTTAGTCATGTTCTACAATTTTTAAACACTCCAAATACTTATTCTAATACCAAATTTTTAAGTGACCTCAACGAAAGAGATCAAAAGATCAAACTTATTTGTTAAAAAAAAAAGTATCCAACACCTATACTGCTGTAATTTGCTTTATATTGGGTGCACTTTTTTCTATCGTACAATCTGGAATTCATTCACTTCCCCCCCTTATCCTTAAAAGAAAAGAAAGTTTTTAGAATGTACACTATAAAGAACTGTAACAACCAAGGTACTTGGTCTTCAGATTTGGATATTATCAGTTGCATAGAAGACACAGAAAACATGAAAATTCAAGAAAAATTAACCTTGGGAAATGAGTTTTAACATATTTACTATCGGTAGCCATAATGGTGTCACCTGAGCACAGCTCAGGAAACTGTGACAGTAAATTCAGTCAACTTCTATTCCAGGTGGAAACCATTCTTCCATAATGAAAACTGCACTATTTAATGCAGTATACTTTGTATTTATTTATTTTCCTTTCTTTTTACAGGGGGAGGGGCTACATTGTTGGTCTGACTTTTCCGAAACAAAGTTCCACTCTTAAACTCATCCCACTTCCTTGTTTGTCGTCACCACAGAAGTAAACACCAATGATGCTCACTTTTTTTATATATATATTTATTTATCATGTCCATTAAAATGGTTAGCAGGTCCACTGCCTTTTTTTGAGGAGAATGCAACCAAACCAAAACTGAATGTAACTAAGTAATTGTTTTGCATGCATGCTCCACCCGGCAATTTGCAGTCTTCCACACACATACACTAGGCCCCCTTTCCAGGCTGTCCCATTAACACGTATGCCACAAAGTAATATCACAGTTCCACACACTGGCATATTCCATGGACTACCTCAATTTAATGAGCTTGTAATTCTACCAAGAGAGAAGCACCGACATGCAATTTGACAAGTATCGCAAAAAATTAAAGTGTGATAACATGGAGGCAATTTATGTACCATCAGCAATCTGTCCATGGAATTTCCAGATTATGCGGTTTCAATGATAAGATTTCTGTGACAATCACGATCATAAAGCTGGATATTAAGGTATCTAATAAAATAAATATTTCCATTTCCTTCATTCTTCAATTCCAACAGACCACTGAACGTTCCAATGAACCAGCACGAGAGGAAATTAAAATATTTAGTTTATTATGAGAATACCCTTGGAAACTATTTCCCCTTTTACTGATCGTGTCTCTTCCCAAGGCTGTTGCAAGGTATAGGAGCATTTGCTGGTGCGGCGAGACTTAGCGATTGGCATTTTTCAGTTGATTAGACAGCCAGTCTAATCCTTCATACAGACCATCACCACTGGTGGCACACGTCGCTTGGATGTACCAGTTGCGGTTTCTCAATGAATGCAGGCCCAGTTTATCCGTTATTTCTGCTGCATTCATTGCATTTGGTAGATCCTATAACACATTGAAGTTAATAGTCAATATAAATGATACAAATATGCAATAGATATTATAACAGTTTAAATTGGCTTTGCTGTCTCAGTCCCGTCTTGAAACACAACCATCAGGGTATAAATATGGTGTGGATGTATCATCATGGACAGAACCAATTAAGTGTGATCCTTCTTCAGTGACTGTCATTACTTTAACATACAGATTATTTACAGTATTTTTTCAAAACATGACGACCTTGCCTCCCAACCCTGTCCAAGTTGGCAGAGCTTTGAGGGTTATTTTACAAGGTTTGTGATTTAAAATAAACATTATAGTTGCCAAGTCTTTAGTGGTTCATAACTGTTGAGCACGATTCTCAGGTGGCACACATGAAAATGTTTGTAACATAAGCACCTCTTACAATGACAGAGCTATTTTTATTTTTCATGGGAGTCTTTGGTGAAGAAGGTTGCTGACGTATCACATCAGATTCAAGTGATATCCACGGCTGGAAAAGGAATTGTGTCATGCACAAACTCACCAATTTGCAAACTTAAACATGAAACACTGAACTAGACTGACTGCTAATGAAGCTGAAGGCAATATAGAAAACATACATTTGGCTACATTGTGTCTCACCCTCCTAATGAAGGCCGCCTTTTGTTTGCTAATGGTTATTGCCCAGTGGCAGTGGAAAGGCTCTGGTCAAGGGTATAGGGCAAGGCCGTCATGTTTTGAAAAAAGTGTACTTAAGTAGTTAATATTATCCGTAAAAGTGATTAACAAAATTTAATTCACATAGTGCTACATTTCACCTGTGTTCAAAACATTCTGTATCTCAAGGCAGATCTCCACTGCCACACAACACTCAACGCTAAACATAACTTCAAAAATATGCATGCAAACATGTTGAGTCATACGTGTAGTTATAATTCCCATTAACATTCAATCTCCACTGCATCAACACTGAGGTAAAGTGTAAACATGTTGCATTTGTTAATATCAATAATAACGTGGATTCTTACTATGAAGATTTAGCCTTTATAGTCACAATGTGTGCTTGGTGAAAGATGTGCAAGAACAAAAGAAAGTTATGGGTGTGCCCTTTTCTAAACAACAGAAACAATGTAAATAGCATCTTGTCTGAACTGAAAGTTGAGGGTAGATTTGGCTTCAAGAATTTTCTATGGTCTTCATCACTTCTGTACATTTTATGGGCAAACCACCATAAAAGTTGTCAAGAATGCACAGAGGCTAATGCCCCTGAACTACAGGCTTTGAACATTATTTAGTGGTGCAGAACTTACAAGTAATCTTGTATACTAATAGAATTAACATTTGAGTTGATTTGTAACACTTATACCTCAGAACATGTTTTAAAAGCTTTTACTTTCATCAGCTTTTTGTCGCACACAAAAACTAAACAAAACAAAACAAAACAAAACAAAAAAATGATAAAAGCAAAGGCTTTTGAAACATGTTTGAATGAATGTTACGTGAGGCATACGTGTTACAAATCAACTCAAATGTTAATTCTATTATTAGTGATACCACTGTAAACAAGTCCTCTATACAATCTAACCCTTTTACATTTAATTGTATTTCTTTTAACTAAAGTAGCTAGAATGTATTTAAATTCAGTAGGTGCTTTAGTCAGCAGCTTGAAATTTTCACTAACCATATCAGGTTATAAAAGGACTTGCAACTTGCCCTAAAGCAGTTAGCTGATAACACTGAGAATAACTGCAAAATTCTATATAAGCACTACTGTTAATATTGAAGGACTTGGTGAAATCTTAGAACCAAATGAAAAAGCAAAACAGGACAAGAATGAGCAATATAAAAAGTGACACAAAATTAAATTACATTTTTAGCAAAACTTGTATTGCATTGTCCAACTTTCACTTTGATGACAGGAGATGTTAACAGTTTTAATTCTACAATTTTTGACATAGGAATTGTGTTCTTTAAATTTGAATTGTACTGCAAAAATCACTGGTAATACAAAATCACACATCTATACACTCTTATTGCTAGCTGACATGAAATATTTCTATTTTGTGTACCTGTTTGTTTGCAAATATCAATAGAACAGCATCCCTCAATTCATCTTCAGCCAACATTCTCATTAATTCTTCTCTGGCTTCTCCGATACGTTCTCTGTCATTGCTGTCTACTACGAAGATCAAACCCTGTAAAACAGATTTTCTTAGTATAATCTCATTTTTTCACCTATGAAGTCAAAAATTACTTTATAATTATTAATTAGGACATTAAAGAGCAGTATAGTATGTAAACTATACACTGCACAATTTAGGAAGCTATTTTTCAGCTTATGATATCATCAGAGCCATGCTTTTTTGTTATACAACAATAAACATGACAAATGTATTACAACTTTGACTACAAGTTGGTGTGTTTCACAATAAATGTAGACCGTTTAAACCTGTAATTTTTTTTTGTACATTTTCACGAACTTATTGCACAGACTTTTGCAAGAGATACAAAAAAATATTTTAAAAATGAATTACAAAACTTACATGTTGGCAACATAAAGGCAACAAAGCACTCTATTTTCTTTTGGATACACCAAAATTAATTGCAAAATCTGAAAAGAATCTCGATTTGCTCAAGATTATGTTTAAGCAGCCACCTAAAATTCAGAGTGAAAATAATGTGTACTTTTATATTATAATGAATTCTGCAATAATACGCAAAATTTGTATCAGGTTAGTTATGAAACTGATGTGCTGCATGCTCTGTTGACATTAAAAGCTGAAGGTAACCAGGTATCTGTTCCAGCATTATGACTAGCAAATAAACAATTGGGCTAAATAATATTTTAATTCAATATTTCCTACCAAACATTTATATCCTTTCAAAAATAACTTGCATCTCTCTTAAACCTTGCATAAAGTACTGGTGGTATTAATAATTCAATTTTACAGATAATACAATGTATTGCGCAAGATAAGTTAACCTGCTTTGTCCAAATGAATTTTAAGTCAGTTTTTATATAAATCAAGCATATATTTTGTTTATATTTTATTTTTCAAAATTATCACAAAATTTTGTTGTATTATTAAAACGAAAATTTAAAATGAAATGCCAATTCATTTTCTTGATGTTTGTTAGTGCAATAAACACGAATTAACAGCATCACCTGAATGTCCAGTAATGGGGGGGATAAAAAATAAAAATATCTGATGTAATACATTCATATAACTTTCTCTACTCTGTAGTATTTATTAGTGGGTATACAAATTATTCTTAGGAAAGTTTATCTTTTTATCTACTTCATTTTAATCAAAATAAACCTTTGCAGAAAGTTACATTGCACATTTCGTTATAGGTACAAAGAGAACAGCGACAGTCAAATGTTTAAGAAATGGACGCTATATGCTGACCCTAAAATTCCATACTGTTTCCATGCAATCATGAGAAGCAACTGAAAATCAATGGGACTTGAAGAGATCTGCATCTTCGTGTAAAATTTTTTTATCCATCGCTTAACGTTTACCAGTTATAAAAGATTATACAAAACTCCTTCTGAATGAAGAGGACTTCACAGACTATTCCCAAAAATTCAAGATATACATTTTATTTGTTATGTAAATATCTTTAATATATATTTTAATCAAAATTGTTAATCTTTTGCACGCACACACACTTAGCATTTTTCTAAATTTTTTCTTTTTATTAAGGGGCCTCAAAACATTTCCGGTGAAATTTTTTTGGATGCAATATCTTCTCTACTTATTATGTACATGGTAGAAAAAGTAAAAATTCACTAACATTCCACCCCTCAAGAATTACCCTCCTCTGTTTTTTTGTAGGACTTGCAAGCCAATGCCTTCAGTCTGTACCCGTTGAGAAGCAAGCAAAGTTTGGGTCATAGCGCATCCAGTATAAGTGATCAGCCCAATGACTGATATGGTGGTGAAGGAGAAAATGAAATGTAGGGATAGGAAAATTCGTGGATCAAATTATCCAACCCAACATCCCTCTAGCGACTGAGGAAAACTGTGAAAAAATCCTCAATCAGATTGAATCAGCCCTGGGGGTTTTAACCTGGGACCTCCCAAATGCAACTTGACGCCAGCTTGCTTGGTCTTATGAAAAATAAAAAACAAACAATTTCTGTAAAACAGTTCACACATAGAAAGTGAAACAAAATCAATAAAAATGATCCAAAACTCAACCGAGTTAAAGTAAGAAAAAACAAAAGCAGGAGCCAACCAATAAATCTCAGCTTCTCAAATAATCTCATATACAGCTACATACAACCATATGCGACATTTGCTGCATGCCAGTAACTATTTAGTGGACAACAAGCAGTTTCTAGTGGGTCTATGCATATAGTTACTGGCCCATTGCTTTGGTATCCATTAATTAGTAACTAGTTACTTTCCGTAGCTCTTATGTTATTGTTTAGCTGTGCTTGGTAGTGATCGTCCATATGGTCTGAAAAAAGGGTCTGGGGACTGAAGGGACCACAAATCTCGGCTAATATTTCCACCCTCCATAACCATACTTTCAATAATTACCAAACTACTGGCAATAGATTGTTGAAAAAATGTGAAATCATGCTGTGAGTTATTCTCTGAAAAAAGGTGGTTATGTATAAGCAATATGCAAGAGATTCGCATGTTTTATTTAAACATATCCCGGGGAATCAACATTAAATAAAGGAAAAGATAACATAAAATATTGTAGATAGATACAAGAAACATTACTACATGGCAGGAAAAATTGCGATGCATAGGAAGGAGAAATTGTGGCATAAAATAGTACACTAACCCCATACTACACCAATAAACATTCAGCGTATTGATATGTATATAAACTGCAGTCCTACTAAATGTGCAATAGAAGTTAATTCAAAACTTTGTGGAAAACTATTGCTCTCCTGATACCGCACCCTATAGATAAGAGTAAGTCATCTCTAAAAACACATCTTATTCTTCATTTTAATACAGTAGAATCTCGTTAGCACGTTTTTGCGGGACCTAAGGATTTGGACGCCATAGGCAGGAAAATGTGTTAATAAAAATGCAAAATATGCAATTTAAGAACATAGTTATGTAATAAAATCTAATAATTACTACGTCTCCATGGGTAATTGAAATCGATTTTGAGTACAATCCGTGTTGAATTCAATATGTGTTCAAATGCATTTGGATACACAAAGCCTGATAATAAATAATTCAAGCTTTTATGTTGGTCAACTTGGATTTTTGAGGTTATGGATGTTTTTGAGACAATAAATTGCAAATTATGGAAGCGACAAGAGTGGCTTTGCTGTGCGTTTTATTACACATGTGATAACAATTTCCACTAAAAAAGAAAGAAAAAAAAATGAGTGTGCATCATGTTACAAGTACAATAGGCGAATGTATCTTTGGCGTATTCAATACGATTTGAATACGGCAAGTGTTTTCCATGCAACAAATTTCGTTCCGATCCTCTTCTGATCCTATTTTCCAAGAGGAAAGTTTTGTTTTTGCATTTTTCCCTTCTTTAAAAGCAGTTTTAATCAATTTAGGTTGCTAACAATTGCGTTTAAGGTTGACGGAGGAATGTTTAACTTCCGCACTATATCCACATGTTACATGTTTCATATTTGGATTGTGATCTATTTCAAGGATTTTCAGTTTTTCACTACTGGTTATTTACTACACTTTCTTTTTTTCATTGCAAATGAAAAGTTAAATACAATCTACGTATGTTTAGACAACACTCAACAGTAGTAAAGCATTCTCTATCCCGTCCACACAAATCGTGTCACACAAATATTTACATACATGCATGTGATTGGCTGCCGGTATCCATCCCATGACCGAGGATTAACCAAAGTAGCCAATGAGGACGTCAAACTTTGAACGTGTTAAGTGCCTTCTCCCACTGGACCGACCAAGGATTGGCCAAAACAGCGAATGGGGATGTCAAACTTTTAATATAGTATGCAGGAGCGAGAAAACTTACTAAACAAACGTTATTTATTACATCTGGTGCAGCAACTTTTATAATTCAATGTAATACACGGGAAAACCTGTTAATGAGGAATGTGCTAACTAGATTCCACTGTATATGATTTCGATCAAAAGAACTTGGACTTCATCCGATATGGAAACTCCTGTAAGTGTTTTCTTACATGAAATCTACTGATAGGAGATGGGTGCATTTACGCATATTTAAATGCCTTTCCCTGTGCAGTATTCATATAGAAAGCCAGCACTCAACCCAGAGTGTGCCAACCAGGACAATTCACGCAGCCAACTAGACTCTGCCCAGAATTGTAAACTTACTGGATATAAATACAACATTAAATAGAAATTGAGAGTTGAGTAGACTTTACACTATGGATGTTGAGTCAACTCAATTTCTATTCATGTTGTTTTCAATGTAAAAGTTCCTTAAAACATTAACAATATTAAATATCCATATGCACAAATATTGTGATTGGCCATTCAAATACCATACCTCCTTTCTTCTGCTACTGCAGCAACCGAACCGGCTTTTAGCTTTGAAGCATGGGTTCGAAATTCCATTGGTTTACACATTTATGATCTTAATGCACAGAAAGACGCTTTTTGGATTCAGCAGCTGTATCAAACCATGCTTTATTACCAGTAGGTCCCTCATTGACCCAAGTTTCAACTAAATAGTAATTGTTCTGTTTTCATTTCTATATTGACTCTCAAGCTCTCAAATATTTATGCATCTCAAAGCTATTAATGTTGTCTTCCCTGTCTATTGTCAAGTAAACTTTTTTTTTTCATGCTCATGAAACCCATTTCTAACTGTTTATGAAATGTCAACCTCTTAAACGTCCAGCAAATCTGGGTCATTATTAGCTGCATTTAAAACTTTGCCCACTGTTGGGGGGGGGATTTGCTATCAAAAAGAAGGCACACTTTACAAAGTCGTCCACTTCATCCAACACAGTTCTGAGCTTATTTAACCATACCTATTTTTTAAAATTCTTTATAAATGTCCATCACAGACCATTCAGAAACACTTGTAAATTCAACTGCGAATTGCAATATATCATTCACTAGCACTGGAATTTCTCAGCATTAAAGCATTGAATGCACTTAGCATCATTTGCTTTCCGCCACCCTTTAATGGATTTTTTTTTGACATTAGGCATGTTAACGTTGGCCATGCGTATCGATAGCTCTTTACTGGGCTTGCACGAACTATACTAAATCAGCTGCAGTACTGAAAATGGTGCTTTAAAACAGTGAACAAGTGCTGTGTTGAACACATTTACTTTCTTGTAAGTAAATACACTGAAACACACACACGCTCTCTAGTAATACTTAATCCCACATCACAAGGCAATGCAAAAAGGCAAAAATCAAATGTGATAACAAATTTATGAGTAAAAGAACATTTAATATAATTAGACAAAAAACAAAAATAATATTTGCATTTTTTGTTTATATAGAATAACTTCAAGAGGGTCATCCTCCATGGTCTAGGGGTACCATGCTTAGCCTCTAGTTTCAGAGGTTGCAGGTTCAAATCTGGCAAAAGGCAATGGATTTTTTCGAATGTAAAAGTCCTTAGGTTCGGAAGGAAAGTAACGCCGGTGGTCCCATGTCATCGATTTATGGCACATAAAAGAACCCTAAGCCTGATAAAGAGGCCTCTGAGCAAAATTTCCAGTCTTTCATGCCTAATATAGAATGGGACGCTAACCACCATAGTAAAGAGCATCCACAAATAAAACTAAATTTAATTTACTTCAAGAGAAAAACTAGATCTAATTGATTTACTTGAACATTCATTATTGTAACTGTTAAGTAATCAAAATGGCAGTGATATATGAATTGTGGTTCAAAGGAAAAAGATAGTACAAGGTGAAAAATAGAGAACAAATTAAAGTTAAATGGTGAAAACTTGTAAATAGAAACAAAACTTAATCGTAACGTTAGTGAGCAAGAAGCAGAATAGGCTGAAGAAGTGTAACCTAGCAACCAAACAAGAAAGAATGCAAATATTGTTAACAAAGTCAGATATTAAAAAAAGGTGGGGAGGCTACAAGATCATAGTAGGAGACTGGCAGTTTTATGGTAGCAACAAGCAGATACAACTGCGTTGGAAAGAATTATTTATCAACTCCCAGTTGAAAGCTATAGCATCCAAATAGTATGCAACAGGGGAACAAGAGTATTGCAGCAGATAAAATATTTCTATTCTCACAGAAGTAGCTTCCAGATCATTGTCTCCTAATGTGGAAAAGTACTTTTGCTCCCATAAGCATGAATAATAGAAATTATTTCTTCTCGCATTTAGTAACAATACGTAGCATCAATGTAAAAACTAATTATTATCGGCAGCATAAAAGTATAATATTATCAAGTTTATATGAATCCACAACTCACGTAGAGCTTCAAGGAAAAAGGAATTGTGAAGTCCCATGCATGGTTACTTACAGCTTTGATTTCAAAGGATGCAGGGCTGTGTGGAGCATGAACTACTTGAACATAGGATACATATTGGCAAGTTTCTCACATCCAGAAATTAAATTAATGGCTCCCATATTTTAAGCTCTACAGGTTTTGCAGTTAGCTTTTGTCACTTAAGCTTTAACATACACTAAGTGGTAATAATGAAAATGCTATTACAAGCTCATTTATGAAATAGAAGAAAAGTAGAACTGATTTCAGGTTCACTGTATACACTAAACATTATTGAAATACTTTATTACACCAGGCATAAATCTCTCATACTCACTTGGGTATTCTGGAAGTAATGTCGCCAGAGAGGTCTAATTTTATCTTGACCACCTACATCCCACACTGTGAAGCTGATGTTCTTATATTCCACCGTTTCAACATTGAATCCTAAAGACAAAAGAAAAAAGCTAAGAGTTAGAAAGCTTACAATTTATTACATAGCTAAATTGCTTGCATAGATCTTAAAAATGCAATGTACATAGATTGTGCACTGTAATTAAAGGACTAGTACAAAAAAATGTAACTCAACTCTGATATTGGTGCTTAAAGGACATGTATAGACATCCACCATAAAATCAACCAGGCCAATATAAATGTGTGTAGATATACATACTGCACACCACATTTTAATGCTTTTTCAATCTTTAATTGGCAAATAACACAAGGGTATGACATTTAACTTAACACAAAGCTGAAATGCAATGTTTCAACTAACATTGATCAAGCAAAATTTGCATTAACTTCCATGTTAATCACATTACAGTGTGTTAAAATTTAACTTAGTTGGTGAAACTGGCCCCATATATTGCTTTCCCTGTATATTCCATTTTTGTATCATATCCTATACTTCTAAAATCCACTCAAGTTATTTCCTGATGGCAGAATCTGATTATGGAAATATTTTGCTGTTCCTTGAGGGTGGCAGGTGGTTTAGATATTCCACCACTTGCATGTACACAGGCCTTTGAATTTGGTAGCGTGGAATGAGGCTCTAAGCTTTTATATGGAAAATCTAGGTATATCACTTGGTTTTAGAGCACCTGACGTTATCAATGGTATATAGTAGTCCAACATTTGAAAACACACTCCTGTACCACTCTACATTTTTTGGGGGAAGAGTACCTCAATCCGGATCCACTAGATTGCAACACTCATGCGCATTTAGTACTCCTCAAAATGTTGCAACTACATAAAGAGTTATCCTCTGTGGTTATCATGCTAGACTTAGGTTCCCAAGGTTGCAGGAATCCTCTACATGGCTTCCTTTGGATGGGAAGTAAAGCTGTTGGTACCGTGTATTGCTTATTTGCATGTAAAAGCACCTCATACTTCAAGAGAGGAGGTTCCTGAGCAAAATTGTCAGCCATTTCATACTCACATCTTGCTTCTCCCATGAATAATCAGTCACCATGCACAGGTGATTGCACAGGAATCCATGACTTGAAATTCACCTGAGAACTAACTAAAGGTGCAACAGTTCTTCTATTACCAATTATATGCTTTATCGGTTTATAAGGTATTAGTGGTCTGCTATTAAACTCTCAAATTTACTCCAAGCTATTAACTTTCTTGCCGTATTTTGGCTACACTTTTAACATTCAATATTTTTCTAACGTATCTGATGTATAACCTATTGTTTTCCAATACACATTTTAGTGAAAAATTGCTCTGTAAGATGGCATTATCTTGCCATTTAATTAATTTATAAAACGTGTGATTTAATTTTTCAAAGAATCCTGACACTGATTGGAATCAAGGTGGAAATACTTTGTAAATTGCAATGTATGCACAAGTAAGGCTATCTATAGATATGCTACACTGAAATGGAAGCTGAAGAACTAATTTTCTTTGGAATAGCATAGTTCTCAGAGCACTGGATTATAATTCCCCAACACACGAACTGACAACCTTTGAGACTTGCTGTAATGTCTTACAGGGATGTGTTAAAATGTTGCCAACTGCCACTGGAAGAAATAAATAGGGCAACATCCCATACACAAGGAAGCAGCAGAGCCCAATGATACTGCCAGATCACAGTACTGCTCTAGACACTCCATCCCAATTTTACCCAACAGGCAGTCAGCATCCCAAAAACCTTCTCTTGAAACATCTTTCAAACTGCCATAATGTTGTAGACAGTATGCAACTGATAGCAACTGTATAAACTACTAGTCAAAACATATAAAAGTTATACATTTGGACTAGTAATAAATAAAAATAAATAAAACTAAGCCAATTCATCTGAAAGAATATACAATTGCTACAGAATGAACATATCTATTATAAATGATCGCACTATTTTAAGTTGCACTAATCCTGTCCATCACAATACTAACATTCCCTTTTGTCATTAAAGCCTGAGAATGAACATGGAATATCCCCTTTCATTTTTCAGTTAACAAATGATGTATCTTTAATTTGCATTAACATGTAACTAGTCTTTTAAAATGTGTGACATAATACAGGAAGCAATGCTCATTTCACAAGACAACTGCTGATGCAAAGGACTGAGTTGAATGCGCAAGTACAAGATTCACAACTTAATCTGAGCATGCACACCTTGATCAACCTGTTCTGACACTTATCAACCATTCCACACGTTTGTTTAAACTTTGCTGTTGCTGCATTGCAATAATACAGAGAGAGCCAAGAAACTATGAAACGGCTGCGCAGTGTTTTGTTTTTCTCTCCACGTCCTCGGTGCTCATTGCCATCTGCCGCTATCATAGAAAGGCACGGATGAAACCATACAACATTTTAAAACTACTTTTAAAGGCTTTACTTACTAACTTTATGAAAGGAGATGCTGAAATTGGCCACCATTGTTGTCCATACATTTTTGGCACCTCTTTAGGAAACTATCAATCACTCGCCATAGTTCATGAAAAAGGCAAAATCACGCTCCCTGGCTGTTAATTCTAAAAAGAGGCAAAATTCACATATGTAGGGGCTTCAACTGTTGACTCGAAAAAAAATTGGCGAGTGATGGATAGTTTCCTAAAGAGATGCCAAAAATGTATGAACAATGACGGCGGCCAGTTTCACCATCTTTCATAAAGTTGGTAAGTCAAGCCTTTAAAAGTAGTTTTAAAAATGTTGTATGGTTTCATCTGCGCCTTTCTAAGATAGCGGCAGACAGCAATGAGCGCTGAGGACGCATACAGGAAAAACACCACGCAGGCGGTTTGTAGTTATTTGGCTCTCCCTGTACAATCGGAATTATTAGTGAAAAAATCTGCAACTATTACAATGAAAAGTAGGCTTTTATTATAGTTCCAACATGTTTGTATATTCTAATATCCAAGCCTTGTAAAGCCCTCTTAGTCTTTTATTCATTTAGGAATTCAAATCAGAAGCCAACTTATGGACTATGTCAGAAAGAATGGCTTATTATTGATATTAGTTGACTGGTTTTAGAGATTACCCTAAAAATTAAATCGAGTTTTATTTATGAAAGCTCTAACTGCTATGGTTCTTACCATCCGATTCTACAGAGGGTACCGAAAAAATGTATACACACTGCAAGCAAAGAAAAAACTGCGTTAACATAACAAAGCTGAATTCACACAAACAGAAAATCATGAGCACCAATCATCTTAGACTTTTACAATTATAACAGCTGTTCAAAATGCCCATCATTGGCATCAATATACTTCTGAGTACGTTGAACTAATGATTGTGCAACGTTTGCAAGTGTCCTCAGTGATTGCAGCATATATGGTTTCAATTTCTTCCCGAAGTGCTGCCAGTGCAGCTGGTTTTCTATGGTATACAACATCCTTAAGAGTTCCCCATAGGTAGAAGTCCAACAGAATTAGATCCAGAGAACGTGGTGGAAATTCAATTGGACCTCTTCGTTCCTGTCCAGTGCCTTAAGCAGTCTAACGTGCACATTGCTTTGAAGGTTTCTGCGGTGAGTGCTCAAAACATTCCAAAACCATAGCTGAGTAAGCGGGGCTTGTTGCTGGCAATGTCTCCTCGATCTGCCCTTGTGAACATCAAATAAGTACCACAATTCTCAAATTTGTCTCGAATGCATGCAATTGTTACTTGCATTGGCGATTCTGTTCTATACACCTGTCTCCATTGCCGTTGAACTTCAACATTCTCAGTTTTCCAATACCACTTCAAAATTGCTTTCTGCTGTTCGAACAATAATCTTGCCTTCATTTGTTCATTGTTGATTTACCTGTCGCATAGCAACACTAGCATAATGTATATGAATGACATTTGTTCACAGAACATCATACAATATATTACTGTTGTTTCTTGGGTCCAACTTCTATCCTTTACAGGAACATTTTTCGAAAATTTTGATTGTCTAAAAAATGGCCCCAAGGATTTTGATTAAAATACCATACATTACACACACTTATATATATTTAAATGAAAAATAAAATGATATCTTGAATTTTCTGGGAATAGCCTGTGAAATCCTTGCTATTTGGAAGCAATTTTATATAATCTTGTATAACTGGTTAAGCATTAAGAAATAAACGAAAACGTACTACACAAAAATGTAGATTTCTTTAAAGCCCTGTCCACACTGATTAACATTTAACAAAACTTGCCACGTGCAACATGTTAACAGTTTGCATGTTGGCCAAATTTCGATCACAGAATTGACTTAACATGTTAACCGAAAGAGTTGTGCTTGACACTTTTAACATGTTGGATGTTTTCCATTTTTAATGGAAAACTTGTTAAGTCAATTCGCTCTCTGTGTATGTGATTGGGTGAACTTTGGAAGTTTTCAGACTGTAAACATGGCAGTTATTGTAATTCCTTCATGCTATTGTGTTCGGTAGTTCCATGTTGACTCGTTCTGTGCTTATATCTTTGATTTGGTTTGCTTCATGTGAAGTTATGAATGGACAAAAGAAAATACACTTTCATTAATAAAATCTTTGTTGAGGCTATCATTATAGAACATTGTAATATATGTAATAAAAAGGATGGTCAATTATACCAAACTATGTGTAATTTATTGTTGTTCCAGAGGCAATATCAGAAAAAAAACCTCACTTTGCTAGAGAATTGCAAAAAGGCTAAGTCTGGCAGCCGGAATGGCTGCTCTCTAATGTGTGTCCTTTTTGTGAATTATAGGTTAGAAACCTTGCTCAAAACAAAGTTGAAGTCACTTTGACTTGTTTTCAAGAAATTGAAGTCAAACTTGCTCCGAATTTTAAACATTCAACATATTTTCACTCCTGTGCCGATTAACAAGATAGAACCTCATCACCTTCCACTTTTCTTTTTATTACATAGCAGATACAAATAGCAATTGTCAAATCCTAATCACTGGAGTCCATTTTGCTTTCAGTTAAGAGATTTTGTTGTCCCAACAAGTTGGTGTGGATAGAATGTAAAACGTTCACAGTTACAACACGTTGAAGGCATTTAACTTGTTGAATGAGACATTTTGTTAATTGTTGAATGTTAACTGTTGATATGTTGAACAGTGTGGACTCACCTTAAAACATACAATTAATTTCAAATAACAGTTTTTGTTGCATCAACTATTTCCAAGAAATGAGGCCGTCAAGTGCAACACTCGTCTTATCCAAAAATTAAAAAAATTGAGTTAGACATGGGATTCAAAACTTCTTGCAGTTCTCTACGAACTGGTGACTTTGGATTTGAAGAAAACTCATCTAATACACCTTCAAGAGAGCCCCGAAAACTGCTGTTCAATGCAAAACTCTTCAAATCCATGGTGGCGGTTGACGCAGAACTTGTCTAATCCATCTTACAATTCAGAGCAAAACTTGCCTTATCCAATACTTGTTCCACTACAGTTGTGTGGTGTGAAGAGCAAAACTCGCCATATCCAGCACTAAGAAATATAGCAGTTTCGCTTCTGTTTCCCTACATTAGCGGTCCCGTGTGATTCCAACTGTTTTTAATTTATTTTTGACTAGTCTAAGGTGCAGACGTGTTATAATGGAGTCCTCTGATATTCCGAAGTTGAAAACGGGCATCCCGTGAATCAAAATGTGAAACAGAGAAGAGGGAAAGGTATGTATGATCGAATTACAATTAAGTAGTATTCTTCTATTGTTGACAGATATGACTCATATAGGAATAAGCAGATGTATTTACAATACAGTCTCAATTGTTAAAGGCATTCAGCAAGTTTCGGCCCCCCGCTTGCTTGCCTGCCATCACAACAGCAAGTCATTCCAATGCAGTAACTTGACAGAGAAGGACATAAGGAAATTCCACGAAGCCTTCTACAGCTACAGTTCTAAAATTAAACAAGACTGCATTATATTGACTTACGGTTCAACTGATATACCTAAACGGCAGCGTTCAGTCAAAGACGATTCTCGGAAGGGTTTTACAACAAAGTATCACGTGAAATGTGTACAAGGTCTGCAGTTCAGGTGTGTCAGAAAACTTTTCTGGACATTTTGCAAATATCAAAAGACAGAGTACAAGAGACACCTTGAAACTGGAGTGGCGCTAAAGAAATTCCAAGGTGGAGACAGGGTGTCACAAAACAGTAATAAAAGAAAATCTGTAAATAAATTCATACAGAAGTTTAAAGTACGTGACATCTGTTATTGTAGGAGCAAAACATCAACATGGCAATACTTACCAAGAGAATTAAGCATTAATAAAATGAGACGTTATGTATAATGCAGAGGCGTCTAATTCATTGAAAGTGTCTGTTTCTTTCGTAATATTTTTAATGCAAAATTTAATATAGGCTTCAAAAGCCCTGTTTCTGATGTATGCTCTTTCTTATGACGAGGAAATAAAATTGGAAACAGATAAAACTAAACATTCTGATTTGCTGATAGCTAAACGAATACATTAACTTAGAGCTAAGGCACGTTTTGATCTCCTGAAAGAAGATGATAAAGTAGCAACATTTTCATTTGACTGTCAGAAAAATATGGTACTGTCAAAAGTACAGGATCAAGCAGCGTACTACAGCAGGCAGTTATACATGTATAACTTCTCCATTGTGCAGGGTTCATCCAAGACAACATTGGCAAAACAGCATGTTTGTAATTTTGTTTGGACAGAAAATGAAGGTCCTTAAGGTTCAAACGAAATTGTGTCAGCAGTATACGGCCAACTGTGAAAATCAGATTTTTCTGGAGTTAAGAAAGTAGGGCTATTTGCAGATGCCTGCTGTGGACAAAATAAAAACACCACTATGATAGGCATGTATGATAAATGGCTTACTATTCAAGCATCTGAAAACGTGCAGGTGATAGAAATTATCTTTCCTATTTCTGGCCATTCATTCACACCTTCCAATTGTGTTTTCGGGCTAATAGAGAAAGAAGTAAGAATGAGAAACACTATCAGTAGGCCTGAAGATTATTTTGAAATTATAAAAATCATGGAAAGGTAATCAGGCTAGGGAGATGTATCTGTGCAAGATTGGAAGTATGCTGCAAAGAAAATATTGAAGTCGCTAGGATCCTGGCATTTTAAATTTAAGGCATCTAAGCATATTATTTTACGTTTTACCTCAGGCAAATTATCGGTCCGATTTTTCTGTAGGAAAGACCATTTTGAAGCGAGGCAAAACTTTAGAAATGCATATTGTAAGGCATTTAGATGTAGGTGTAAAAGTAAAGGAGGAAAAAGTTAAAGATGTGAAAAATTTATTTAAAAAACTGGTGATAGCTGGGAGGAAAATGAAAGCCTGTATTTTACAAGAATTTAATATCTAAAAACAATATTGCCAATGATTATAAAGAAGCTGTTTGTGAGAGTTTCTTGAATAGTGAGGAAGGACAACTTAGAATTTGATATGTTTGTTTTCGAACATTAGTTATTAGTATTACAGTTTAAAAATAATATGTAAATTTTACAAGTCATAAGATGTATGTGATATGAAAACTGGCCAATTTTAGTGAGGAAACTATGAAAGAAGTGCTTCATTGATATCCTTAAGCAAAATTGGTGAAAAAAGTTGAAAATTTAGTTTTTTTTAACTAAAATGAAATCAGAAATGGTTATAATTATACAAATATTGCAAGAAGTCATTTATTAACATTGTGAAACACAAATATTGAGAAGTAAATGCAAAAATATTTGCACTTAATTGTAATTTAGTATTCCGTTTCCACCAAAACTCCCCAAATCCACTACCGTTGCGTGCAAAACTTGCCTTATCCAAAATTAAATTTTGATTTACCGCCATATTATTTGAGACTGATTTTCAAGAGCATACATGCATCTTTAAGGGTCTATAACATTAAGAGAATTTTCAAATGTTCTGCTATTTGCTTAGTATTACTTTTTTCACGTTTTCTGAAAATTCGTTTTACCTGGATAAGGCAAGTTTTGCACTTGACAGCCTCATATGTTAATAATGGTTTGATACTTTGCAATTCTTAAGGCCTGCATATAGCATCCAGTTCTTAAACATCTGACTGTTGCCGTTCTCTTTGTATCTATAACGAAATGTGCAATGTAGCTATTTCTGCAAAGGTTTATTGTGACTAAAATGTAGTAGATAGAAAAATAAACTTTAGTAAGAATAATTTGTATACCCACTAGATAGAGGGTAGAGAAAGTCACGTGAATGTATCATGTCAGAATTTTAATCATGTTGCATCCTTGGAAGATGCTGTACTTTAATACAATGTTTGATATTTAAGTAACTTTCCATTTTTAAGTTATGCTGTCCCACCTCTCTTTCCCCTTCAATAACACCACAAGAGAGAGAAAGTGTCGACTTAAAAGCCTCTTCTTGGATTCACGGGTCTTAAAAGCACTCAATTCCAGTGAAATCTCTGTATGAATTTTTTGGGTGGAATGCAGTATTTCCCCTGCTTATTATAGCAAAGTAGGGGAGAGGGTGGGAAAACACGAGACAAACTTCCAATGACAATTTTCCAAATAGCTTGGCAAATTAGAGCAGAGGTAATGTTGTAATCATTCTTGACAGTAAAATTTATGGAGACTATTGTAGTATGGTTGATATTGTAAATTATTTATCTTCCAAATATATGAAACATTTCATCTACTTCTGCATTCATATATCTGCCGAGCTTGGGAAACTGCCAATTACTCTTCCAAAAAAAGATAACATTCAAAATTTGAGATAAAGCAATGTTCTCAATGGTGTTTAAACATAGTGACTTTTACACATACCTAATGCCAGCCTTCACAACATACCTGTTTTACTAAGACCTTTTAGTTTTTATTGTTTATGGGAATACTCTAAATGTTTGCTTAGAAAGGCTCATGGAGAGAGGGGGGGGGGAAATTCTGATGTGTTACACTCACATGACTTTCTCTACAGTTGTACAAACTATTTTTACAAATGCTTATTCTCCATATGCTTCATGTTAATCTTATTGCTAATTTTCTTGTAGATGCAAGGGGAATATGGTAGGTTTTAAGCGATACTCAAATATTTTAAGCGCTGGTTGCTATGTGGCACATTCCATTTTCTTTGCATGTCCAGGACATAAAAAAAAATGAATAACGAATTTGAGAAAAAGTATAAGAATTGGAAAATTTAAGGGAATAACAAGCAATATCTCGAAAATGGTTCACTAAAAAAAAAAGTATATGACATAAATTGTGTATTTTATCGCAATCTACATTTTTTTGTAATAAAAATTTGTCTATCTCTTATGGTTTACCAGTTATGCAAAACTCGTTCACAATGAAGAATACTTTTGGAGACATTCCCAGAAAATTTGAGATATACATTTCATTTGTCATGAAAATATCTTAAACATTTTATATTTTAATCAAAATCGTTATGAGCCATTTTGAGAAAATTAAAATTTTCGAAAAATGTTCCATGTAAAGGGTAATCTGGGGTGGGGTGGATTTTCTTGAAAACCTTTGTGTCGCATCTCTGGAAGATACTAAATCTAAATATGCGGTGGTATTTATGTTATATTTATTTATTGAGCTCCACGTTGGGCGCCAATTTGCGGTAACATTATGATTGTTTTGTTAGCCCCACATTTGGGAGCCAATTTGGAATGTGGTTATTATTAATGTTATTTATTTAATATTAATTGTAGCCCCACGTTGTGGTAGCCAATTTGCGACGGTTTTACTTATAATGTTTGTGTATGTGTGTTTACTTCACGTGGTGATGCCATTTTGTGACGTAATTCTTTGTTAGGTTTGTAGCTCCATCTGGTGTTAGCAATTTGCGGTAGTATTAGTGTTTGTTTAAAAAAATGCTACTGATATTTTATTTAATTTTGGTTTACTGTCCTCCGGTAGCTATTATCCTTTTGGGTTGAGCACTTCTCTTTATACAGGTTGTGTAAACGGAAAGGAATCTTTTATCCAAAGATAACACTGATGAAAGAATTTCTTTTATACTTTTATTGTCGAACACTTTCACTATCACATTTACACATTGATCTAGACACTCGCCAAACTGAAACTGTTATAAAAACTTCTTACTGATCACTTTTAATTCACGTACTTCAACCTTTTGTATGATTAACTTTACCATACTTGAGATTTTTCCATAACTCTTATACGCGTAACTTGCGAATCGATAGCCGACGTGTAATATTTCTGCTGGACTGAAGGCGACGTGTATCATACAAATATTTTCGACGAACTGACGGGAATGCGATGTGTAGTGTACAAAGAATTTTGATGAACTGGCGGACTCTACCTCTAACCTAGCTCTTTTATACTCATACACCCCGATATGCCTAAAGATTATAACTGAGCTGCAATTGGCTAATAAAACACGCCAACATCAGCGTCTTTATTTTTATATCCAATGAAAATTATGAATACATATACTCTAGGGAAATGTTCCAGAAGATTCTAAAGAAAAACGCGCCAACATTACGTAACTTCCTCGTTTCCAATAATGATAAACAGCTCACCCCCTCGCTGCATTATTGCACGCTATTATTGTCAGTTTCAGTAAGGCATTAAAAACTTACTTCTCAACAATAATTACAATAAACAAATATCTCAAATTAATGTCACACAAAAATGCATATTCATACTATAATCACTCTTTACATTTAAATAATTTGTGATACAAATTACTGCATCAAATACCAAGTTTGGTGTTTATCCGAGTGTTCGTTTCCGAGTTATGCTGTTCCCACACACACACGGACATGTTTCCAAAAATGCTGTTTTTGGATTCAGGGGGTCTCAAAACATGCATTTCCGGTGAAATCTCGGTCTTGAATGTTTGGGTGGAATACAATACTTCCCCTACTTACTATACATAGTAGAGAAAGTAAAAAATATTCAAACTTGTTTCACAGATACCACATCATAGCTCAAGCTGGGAAAGCTTAAACGATATGAATATATCAGAAACAGCTAACATTACAAAAAAGTCATCACATTCTATAATGAGAAGACACACTTCTGCCTCTTAGATTCAGGGAACTTCTATATAAATATTTTCAGTGAAGTTTTGATACTCAACTTTAGTGAAATGTAATAGTTCCTCTACAAATCATAAGTGGTAGAGAAGAAAAACGAAAGTGATATGCAAGCTCACAAAAAGGCTGAAAATTATTTTCGGGACCAGGGAGTTCATGTATTTACATAATTTTTATGGGGGCTATATAAGTATACATATTATGTATCCTTATACACTATATGTACAAATTATGGATTCTTCAGCTAGGTAAACATCATTTTACAGTGCATGTAATGACATTCTTGTGATTTTGAAACATGATTTGAAATCATATTTCAAATAATTTAATGACCTTTAGGGTTTTTCTTCATCCGGCTGATACAGTTGGCGGTAACATTGCACAAGGTGATGCAATTGTTTTGCATAGAGGAATAATACCAACACCATAAAAAGAATCCCCTGTTGCATCATCTTTACTTATATTGTGTGAAGCAAGTCCCTAGCTTGCAGTTGCAGCATTGCTGTAATATTGATATGAAAGGTTTGCGTGTTACAAAATTGAGTTGTGCGATCTGTTATAGGTGAAACTGGTCTCTAAATGCCAAAGTCCAACGAATTTCAAGTGGTAGACTAACCCAAGAGTGCCTCATGCGGGGCTACAAAAAATATTTCTATGCAGATCATAGCCATCCACTGCAACCATTCTTAGGTTAACTAATTTCCAGGAGATTTCATGACTTAATGTCTACAGATAGGGTAATGTTTTGTGGAACATGCGAGAAAAACGGGAGTGAGAAATGATTTCAAGTAGTTCAGCACATAAACAGCAAAACAAAGACAATTTAACCAGCAAACTTGCAAATAAACAACCTCTTTAAAAGCAACTAACTGTGTTTAGAAAGCAATATTAATCAATTAGCTTTATAGCTTAAGCAAAGCAATTTTAGTGCTGATATTTCCTTGCGGAAAATTGATGATCCTAAATTAAAAGTTCAAACTAATCCATTATTTTATCTAAAAACCTCTCTTGGGGAAGCAATGACATTAATTGATATTTGCAGCAACAGTGCAACTATGTATAGCATGTGTTGAGAGAAAATGTCTACCCTTAAGCGTTTTGTTACACTACAGTAAGGGTGACATGCACCAACCTAGAGCAAGCTCTATTTCGTAGTGAACTACTATTCAAGTCAATACTCAGTGACTTCTGAGAGCAAACTACTTCTGAAGCATTTTACTCCTTTTAGATACTCCCAGATTAAATTACTGCAGAAGTAAATGTTGGAGAGCATCATCATGTAATATGTTACTATAGAATTAAATAGAGCACAAATATAGGTTAGAATTTACTCTTGCGACCTGGATGAAGTAACTAACATTTTGATTGAACTAGAATATTGTATTGTATTTAGAGGAAGATATTTTGATGTGTTCATGGATTACTTAGATTACATTGATGATCTTGACTAAGAAAGCAATGGAAATGCGATAGTAGTATGCGAGAACCATATGATACTTTTACAGAGCAAGAGAGAGTTCAATGAACGTTTCGGTATTGGGAAAGAATCTTTTACATGCCTTTTGAACCTGCTTGGAGAACATTTACAACAAAACTCACGACAGGAATTTAGCTCCATAACCCAAACTGCAATTATTGTTATGCATCATACGAGTGTTTCATACTGGAACATTTCAGATACTTAAGCTGACATTACGATGAATTTAACATAATGTGACAGTCTAACACTGTATTAAATGGAGATATTTAGGATTGACTTAACACGATGAAACTTGAAGAGTTTGGCAATGTTAAACTTTTCCTTCCCATTATGTCAGTTTGGTGTTCACATGGTAATTAGAACCAATTGGTATGAAGCACTAGCTCGAAGTAATAAAGGAACCATTAATCAAGAATCATTTCCATTACATTAAGTGCATGCCAATTAGACCTTTATTTTGCCAGCATTTCTTAGCTTCATATAATGTTAAGTAAAAGTTAATCATAATCATAGCATTACAGGCGATCTTACAAATAAAGGTTCACCATGCACCTACTGGTTGTGTACTTCATCACTTTGTTTGAGCGCTTTTGAGGTTAACAGCAAGGTATCTAGCAGGGGCGTAGCATCAATGGATGTGAGATGTATTACATAACCTATAATTTTCCTCAAACTGGGGAAAAATTTGTGTTCATTATAATTTTGTGGTACACAATCATTCTAATGTCATTAAAAATTGAGGTTTCTTAAATATTATGATTTGAATTCGCGCCACGCTGCGATAACTTGAACGCACTCTGCATCGATTCAAAGCTGTGGTCTACGACACCTGCCGTCAGCTGGAGGAAACTAATGTGTGCTTGAACCATGGTATGTGCTGAGTTGGAGTACATCTCGTGTTAAAAAGCATGCTCATACTATTGCGCTTATAAACTTGAATAGAGAGTAAATCGCGAGTTGTTTTGTTTCTTCAATTGTGAAAATTTGAGCTTGCTTTGGACACTTGGTTACTCACTATCAAAGCAAATGTAGGTCAAGATTTGTGCGGGTTCTGGGAGAAAGGTATGTACACAGGCAGTGTACATCCAAGAGGTCATGAGGCGGATAACAGCTACAATAGCAAACAATACATTGTTTCAATGTGGTTGTAACAACGAAAATGGAAACAAACTGTTGTGTGTTCGGCAAACTCAAGCTAAGAAACTTTGGCATTAAATTTCCCTGAAAAGGAAGATGTAATTAAAAGAGGTCCTTCAAAGCCTGCATTCAATATTACAACATTAAAAAATTGTGTAAGGCATTTCAACATCAATGCTTATGAAACTGTCATGGCTGTGCGGTTGTAAAACCTTAAACAAATTGTTTTGTTGGTCATGTCTTTTTTTTTTCAAATGAAAAGTGTATCTGGAATTCCAGCGGTTATGAAGATTTAAATAACTTTTATAAGGCAACCAAAAAAAACAACTATTCTTGTAATCATGTAATATGTGAAAAAAATTAAAAATCTTCGGGAAAACTCTCAGAATAGGATTTTCATTGAATAGTCAGTATAAGCTCTCAGTTGAACAGCATAATAGTGAAGTGAAGAAGAGTAGAGCTTTACTTTCTCAGTTTGTACAGGCCGTACACGTTTTAGGAAAACAAGTATTTGCTCTTCGTGGTCACAATAACAAAGAAGGATCTTTAAACAGAGGTAACTATATTGAGTTTTTAAATGGATTACCAGAATATGATACCTCTCTGAAAGAACATTGGAAAATCGACTGTTTTTCGTGCAACTTCACTTGATATTGAGAATGACTTCATTTCAAGTGTGATTGCCGTCATGACGTGTGAAATTAAGGAACTTTCTGCTACCTTGTTTGTTTCACTGATATTAAATGAAACTCCTGACATAAGTAGTAAAGAGCAACTCTCTGCCGTTTTACGATACATAACTATTGACGGAAATGTTGGAGAGGTTTATTTGCTTTACAGATGAAAGCTGTGACAGAAAAAGAGATTCTCTCTTGAATCATGCTATCTGTATTATTAACTTTTATTGCTCAAATAAACATAATAACAATGATAACATCATGGTCCTAAATTATGTTATTAAACTACCTTCCAGTGTACCAAGCAGGCGTTAATGAATTTACTAGGATATAACTTTAAACTGTATAATGAACTTCTTGTTTACACTACATATTGTCTAGCTGAGATTAAATATGCGGATATGGACAATTCTGTTTAGTTTGGGTCACATTTTAACAAATTCTATAATATACGTTGAATTACATACCCGAGTCTGATAATCTGGCTACGCCACTGGTATCTACTAATATATACACGAGTGTTATTGGAAAGGGTATTTCTCCATTAACACGTAAGTGATCTGTGATGCAAAATGAAGATTAAAACATTGTTTCCAGAATTTTAAGCTGCTCTTCAGTACATTTCCCATCACTCAAAACATTAAACTCGTCCATCATGACTTTCCAGCATTTCTCTTCCACCATTCTTAAAACACGTTTTTTACTCATTGTTTCAATGGATTTTCTTTATCTCTACCAATAAACATTTATCTCCTTCACTGACGTTTGCCCCCCTTTTCCTATAGCACATAAACTTGTCCATGGCTGCGTCAAGTAAACTGCGCAAACAAAACAATATCTCCAGGAATAATGAGCTCTTACTTCTCTAGTGTTAACTAAGAGTAAATTGTAATTGAGCCCTCCATTACTTCTGGAGTAAATTGCTCCCGTAACCTACTTCCATAGTATGGACTTCTTTAGTAAACATTACTTTCAAAGAAATTTACTCAAACATGGTGCACGCCGGCCTATGGTTCACAACTTTGAGATGTCATGAACTGCAAATCTAGACAGGAAGCAGACACGAGTACATATATCATGGAGTAATTATGCATTTCTCATGTTAATTGTTTGTGCAATTGGTTACTGTATAACAATCTTTATTTCAAACATGTACACCAATAAAGAAAACTATATAAAAATAACTACATAAAAAACTGAAAAGTTTTTCTTGGCAAATACACTCAACATGCGCCTAAAAAGGTAGACTGTGTAAGACTTATGTAGGACGTAATGTTATCTTAAATTTCCAAAATAAACAGTTTATGTGGTTGCTGACAAAAGCACCGATTCTACAGGGCATTTTATTGCTAATGTAATTGTGGATACCTTACATAAGTCGCAAAACACCATATGTTACCTTCTTGGTGCACATGCATTACCGGCCACTGACAATGTTAAAACAGTGACTCCGTGAAAGATGGGACTCCTTGAAATTATCAAGATCTTCTGGTACTAAATATAACTGCCTACTATTATTTGTTACAGATGCATGTAAAGTGTATCCAGCCTTAGTTTAATCCTGGTGTCAATAAAAACACGTGGTTGCAGTCCTGTGTTATTGGCACAAGCTTAAGAGCACCCTTAAGGGTGCGTTTTCCACTTGAAAAGAGGTCCCAGTGTAATACTTTATCAAGCAATACCAATCCAATGTGATTACAAAATCTAATATTAATCTACTTCTAGATTGACATTCTTAAAGATAGTGCAACTACTAGCCCAAAGTATCATTGAATTTTTTTCTTCTTTTGGTACCGTGTGATTGTGTCGTTCGGCATCTGCTACACTTCCACTTCTTCATAGTTTAAAGTACCATCGCAGCGATGCCAGTGATTATTCCATTCGCCAGAAAACATATAAACCTTTAAGAAGTGGAGACAATAATTAATGGCTTTTGCATGAAGAAAGAAAGGGCTTTGTATGTACACATTATGGTGAGTTTAAAAGTGTTAAAACACGTTTGTGTTTAGTTTTCCCATTTTGAATGGGTGGGAATTAGCAATAGAATCGGATAGGAAGCACCAATGGTGGCAGACTTCTGGAGGATGGGCACAGTGTGTTTTTTAACAACAAGATTAAACTAAGCCTGGATCCAGTACAGTTATATGACAAAATCAGGAACAAACACTGAAAGGTGATTTTCCTTCTTCACTCATGTGTTTATCACATGCTTTTCACTGCATTACTGAGACAATATGCAATTCTTTCCAATCGGTAAATTGATTACAATCTGTACATTGAAAATGTTCGTTAAATTCCCTTCAAGCATCCAGTTGTTCAAATCCACAGTACCTAACACTCCATTTCCACCTGCAACAGCCATAACTCGATGGGCAACATGGATGGATGCAGCCTTGTATTAAGCTCAGCACATACAATGAGTCAAAGAGGTTAATTCATTGGACTCAATGCATTAATAGAAACAGTTCAAAATATTGTCAGGCGATGAGTTAGAAGACTACCTTGTTTTCATACCTCCCCCATTTTTCATTCTTAGCATCACATCACCGAAACTGTAGGAAATCCCTTAAATGAATCACTTACTGTTTTTGAAAGAAAGGAAAAATAAAAAAATGCCAAGCAAACCAAAATCTGTTTCTCGTAATGCAAACGTGAAGTAGAAAGTGAATAATCATAATTTTAAAAAATCCTGGCTATAAACCAATCTTAGATATTCAAGACATTCTAAAAGAAATGCCATCCATCACATTGAGACTCATCTCTCTCAATGAAGTAGTTAACACGAACTCCTGTGATATAGAGAGAAGTTTCTCATGTTACAAAAATGTTTTGTGGACCAACAAAACTTGTTAGTTGAAAAGCTGTGCAAAGTGCTGGTTGTAAACTACAATTCATTGGTAAACTTTGGCAAAGTTTCTGTTTCAACCTCTAAGGAATAATGCAAGTTTATTAATTTGCATTACTAACTCATCCTTTCTGCTGCTAAGGGACGTTAATCCTTTCAGTTTAATAGTGCATATATATTTATTGGCATATTTTGAGGTTTTTCAGAGCATATGTGCAATCGAACATATTTGGTACATTAAAAATTGTGAACTTAGGGGCCTTAATTATTACACACCTCCATAGGCATATTTTTGATATACTATGTGGCGGAGGGATTTATTATTGCTTCATGCTTAGAACCCAACTTGATGCAAACACATCATTAACTAGTCCATGATATGCAGGAAAACAAAGCACACCATAATACACAGTACCTTAAATGTGTAAGATTATCAGTGGATTTTCAAGAAGTTGTGGCAGTAATTTGTATCACAATAATGTAAATGCCAGAGTGATTGTAGTGCAAATAAGCATTATTGTATGACATTGATTTGAGATGTTTGTTAATTATAAGCATTGTTAGGAAATAAGTTTACACGGCCTCACTGAAACTGACAATAGGAGCGGATAACAATGAGTGAGGGGGTGAGTTGAATATTAATTAGAAGAGACAAACAAATGACGTCAGATTGGCGCGCTTTTCTTAGAAATAGCGGGAATATTTTCCCTAGAGCATTTGTGTTCGTAATTTTGATTGGATATAAAAATAGACACTAATGTTGGCGCATTTTATTAACCAATAGCAGCTCGGTTATAATCTTTAGGCATATCAGGGTGTGGGAGTATAAAAAGCTAAAGTCAGAGGCAGATTTCATCAGTCCAACAAAAGCATTCGTGTGTAATACGTCGATCAGTTCAACATAAGTATTCGTGAGTTATACGTCGCGTAGTTCAACGGAAGCATACATAAAGTACACGTTACGCAATTCTACAGAATCTCTCGTGTCGTAAAGTTAGTTATAAATGTGAAATACGCGAATTAATAATGTGCAGCAAATAAGTGATTATAGTGATATTAGAAAATATAACAGTTTCAGTCTGGCGTGTATCACGAGTCAATATGTGAACTTAATTAATTGTGACGGTAATAAAAGTGTAAAAACAAATTCTTTTATCAGTGTTATCTTTGAGTAATAAATCCTTTCCGTTTACACACCTTGATCAAGAGATATGCTCGACTTAATAATAATAATAATAATAATAGCTAGCCGGAGGACAATGAACCCAACATTCAAAGTAGTAATACAATAACAGGCGCCCAGCAAAAGATAACACGAAGTGACCGTGACAAATTGGCTTCCATACGTTGTGCAGACAAACATGAAGCATCTACCAACTGCTAACAAATATACTACTTCAAATTATGTTAATCATAGTTAACATTTTTGGATAAACATGTAATAGTTAAACTAAAGAAGGTTGTAGCTTCTGTTTAATTCTTTGTGGTGTCGCTCACGCCTCTTCATGATGAAGTCGCTAAGATAAACATGGTGACAAAGGTGAAATAGTGAAGCATGCTAAACGTAAGCTGTTAAAAGCAACGAGAAATGAATTATGTTGAATGTTTTTAACTAATGCAAGAGAATCCAACAGTCATTTTGAATAACATTACTAAACTGCAGATTATACCAGTGTTTCTGCATGGAGCATTACATGTATGCATAAAGTACATTGCAAATACCAAGGAAGAAAAGAAATAGACTAGCCAGAATTACAAAAAAGCAGAGGACTTCATCAAATGCACAAGTTTTTCTTTAATAACAAACCACAAACATCAGATTGTCTTAAATTGTCAACAATGGTCTTGCATTGCCTTCTTTTAAGCAATCCACCTTTCATATATTATTGATAAAAATTGGATTTAGATTCCATGAAGAGAAACAAAATGAATATAATTACTGAAAGAGGATAACGTGCGATGGAGACTCAGATTTTACACTTCTTCCCAAGAGTGATGCAGCTAAAGATTAACTTGAGTTTCTTAATTATCCTCTAACTTCAACTGGGCTTTTGTTTTGCTGTTTATTATTACTATTATTATTGACTTATAAACACAAGACATGAGGCTAATGCAGGGGGGGGGGGGTACAAAATATTTTGTTTACATCAAGTCTGGTTGTAAGTTGGATCAAGTATAGGCATCACAATTGGTGTGCAACAACAATGCTAGAATGGGGTCAGACTTGCTGCTGTAGCAGACGCCTCCTGGGGCTCTATGCTCCAGTGGACTCCTCCACCTCTCGGTGACTAGATGCTGTTACCAAGGGCAGAAATTCTGTCCTGGCCTTCTCTGAATTTGAGTCAGTGACAGTTCAGTGTTGCCAGAGTTGGTGGCAGGCAACCTCACTGCAGAATTTTCCCCTTATCCAAAAACTTTTGAGAATTTGAGAGCTCTTCTTCAGGGTCGCCTTGTAAAGAACATGTGATAACTTTGCATTATTTGTGGTGGCTAGGTGCAAATTCTACTTAATGAATACAAGTTGTGCTATTAAGATATTGCATTTATCTTCAAAGTTTCATAGATCCACAGGTACATCCTTAATGTTTGCTCAAATCAATGCAATTAACATTGTTGCATGTTACTAATTGTTGATGTATGCCAATGCATCTTATAAATCTAGCAACTAGTCATCCTTGAAGTAAGCAACACTCACAAGTAGCATGAGCATGCCAGAAGGATCAAGAAGGGCAGCTGAGTGGTGATTCATAAATTATTGGCTCTCATTCCTAACCCTGTGCTGCCTTCTAATCAAATATAATTACTAATTTCCACATCTAATGCTTTGTGCATCCCAAACATAAAATTTGGTTATGTGTAATAATTGCAAAGCAATTACACATTGCCAAAAATTATGTATGAACAAATTATAATAATGAAATAAAAGTATGTACAATAGAGAAATGTTTATGATATTAATTATAACCTAAACTACATAGTCTTGACCTTAAGATCCATTCCAGCTACACAAGACTTTACAGCTGATCTCTCCATCACTTTTTGGGTTTTCCCACACTTCTAGCTGTTAGACAGTAACATAACACTTGGAAAGAACTATGGTTCAAGTCCAGTGAAGGTGTGTATACCGTTCATTTCTATTGTTTCTACTATACAGGGTTTTTTTTTTTTTTTATTTATTTATTTATGGACGCTCTTTAACTACTATGGTTCTTAGCGTCCCATTCTATATTGGGCGTGAAACACCTGTAATTTTGCTCAGAGGCCTCTTTATCAGGCTTGAGGTTCTTTTACGTGCCGTAAATCTACGACACGGGACCACCGGCTTTACTTCCCTTCCGAAGGAAGCCGTGCTAACGATTTTTACGCCCGAAAAAATCCATCGCCCTCCGCCGGGTTTGAACCCGCAACCTTGGGAACTAGAGGCTAGCACGGTACCACTAGTCCACGGAGGACGACACTATACAGGGTGAATAACCTAAAACTTGTACCACAAATATTACAGAAATGGAAAGTGCTATTGATGTGCAGTTTTCACAGCATTGATTGGTAGTTAGGGGCTCGTACATTTAGCCTATAAACAGATTTTAATAATACTGAGAAAGTGTATTTTTTGAGCAAACATACAATTTTTAAATGGAACAATGCCTAGTTACACCAACAGAATAAAGGTAGGGTAAATTAGAACATCATGGCATTTGTTGCAAGTTTCTAGTGCAAGTGGTTTACGAGAAATCTTATTTTGAAACTTTTACACACCAACACTTGTACAACCTGTGGTAAAACAAACTATACAAAAACAAAAGGGAATTACAATATTTCTGTGGATTCTTACAAGTAAAGAGAACACAGTCCTTCAAAGGTTGTGTTCAAAATGACCACCGGCAGCTTCAATATGCGCTTCCAGTCTGCTATGGAAAGACTGCTATAAACATTCTAGCATTTCAGTGGAAATTTCAGAGCATGGCAGCAGTAATACGTCGTTTCATATCATGTGGTGTAGTTGGTACATCCTTGTAGACAGTGTCTTTCAGCCTTCCCCACAGAAAAAAAGTCTAAAGGGATCAGATCCGATGAACAGGCCGGCCAAGGTACAGGTCCTCTTCATCCAATCCAACGATTTGGAAACAATCCGTTAAGACACGCTGTACTACTTCGTACACTATGGGCTGGACAGCCATCATGTCAGTACCACAGGTTCCTCCTAGTCTGCAAAGGCAAGGAATGCCTTCTAGCGTCTGTGGCAAATGGTTTGTCAGGAGGCTGCAATACTTGTGCGAGTTCATTGTTCCTTCTATGAACAAAGGGCCTATGAGCTGATGGTTCATTATCCTACACCACACGTTTAAACTCCATGGATGCTGACGTTCCATCTGACGAAGCCAACGGGAATTGTCAACAGACCAATAGTGCATGTTTCTGCGGTTTACCTGGCCATGACTAGTAAATATTGCCTCATCACTAGGGCCCGGATTTTTAGGTTTTAACCTATATTTTCCCTGGTTATTTAATTTCAAGATATATATTCGTTTCACACTTCCTGGAATAGAATATGCAAATTTCATTACACCTAAAAAAACCTAAATGAGGGGTTCACACCTAAAATAACCTAAATACCTGTTTTTCCTTTTTCGAAATGAATGTTATTTTCGGATTGAAACTCATTGTAAAATTATTTCCACCATTTATAGCCAGTAGATAGTTCAAGTTACTACAGTTATGCAGCACATGTGACGTGGTGACACCTGGATGCAGCTGATAGAAAGGTCAGGAGGAGCGTAACCTGTGTAATGGGATCGCCTCCGATCGTTCACCAAGAGTACTTTTCTAATGTAATTGTTGTATAGTGAAACAATGCCTAAATCACATTTATTGAAAAAGTGGATTGCTGCAGATCCACACTTCACTTTTGTTAGTGACAGACAGTGCTCCTACATGTTGAAGGCTGGGGAGGGGAGGGGGTGGTTTTGCTACAGTCCTTCCACCCGACCATGCTGCATGTTTACATGCTTGGCCCACGGCCTACATCGCCTTGCGGAGGAGATTAGAAGCCGCTTCGATGATGTGAACAGCCTGATATATTTGGTCAAAAAGGTTTTCTTAAAATCCCCAACACATATACAATCGTTCAAAGAGAAAGTCGGCAACCGCTCTTCCACTGAGTCGATATTTACCCACTGGGAAACTTGGCTGTCTGCTGCCATTTACTATGCCAAGCACTTAAAAGACGTTAAAAATGGCATCAATGATTTGGATGAAACAGAAGCTTCCTGCTTTGCCAAGGCTAAGAAATCACTCAAGTACCTAACTCTTGCCGCATCGCTTGTGTATATTAAGACACATTTTTGTTCTATACCAGAAGCTATTCTCCGGTTGGAAGGTACAACTTTGCCACTGAAAGATGCTCTAGATATCATTGGCACTGTTTCCAGTAAAGAAATACATGGACCAGTGGGATCGCATGTTCTTCGAAGTTGCAGAAGATTCTTCAACGAAATCCTGGTTTTGAAGATATGAAAATCATCAATTCACTATTGCAGGGAGAAGAGTATACAGGAAAACTACCCCTGGAGCCTGCTGCACTGGCACCTATATTCTATGCTCCAATGACGTCATATTCCATTGAAAGAACCGTTTCTTCGTACAAGAATGTGTTACGTGATAATAGGAAATCGTTTACACCAGAAAATTTGAGAATGTATGTAACTATCTACGGCAAGCCAAAAAATAATTCTTACAACTAAGTGCCAGAAAAGCAAAATATTGATACCTGCATTGATCCACAAAGCAAAACAAAACAAAAAAAAAAAAAAAAAAAAAAAAAAAGCAATTTTAATCAAGAAAAACCTAAAAAACCTATTTTAAAGACATAGAAACTTAAAATGAAGGTTTATTCCACCTAAAAATCTGGGCCCTACTCATCACTAAACAAGATACATGATGAATCCGGAGTATCATGTCTTAATGCCCATGTACGAAAGTTAACACGATTCTCAAAATCATTTCAATGCAGCTCTTGATGGAGAGAGATGTGCTAGGGATGGAACCTATGCGGATGGAGAATGCGCAGTACACTTGCCTGACTTATGCCACTTCCACGTGCAATTGTGCAGGAACTAATTTGCAGATCTACTGCAACGGCAGCCAAAACATTAATTTCTCCCTCTTCTCCAGTCACTTGTTTGTTACGTTTTCTAGATGTTACAGTACCACTTTCACATAATTGGTTGAAGAGGTTGATAAATAATTGCAGAGATGGTCGACGTCTATTGGGATACATTTCTGCATACACTGTACAGGAACAAACTGCATTCCTCCTACACTCTCCATACACCATGAGCATGTCGGCTTTTTCTGCATTAGTAAACCCCATCATCCACTCACAAGTTACTGCTTGAACTGTCACAAACTAACTGACCAGAAAGTCACAACGCAATCAATGAACAGAAAACACAATGCAAACAAACATAACATCGTACCAAGCAACTAAGCAGGTTGAATGGGACAAACAATTGTCGGGGTGGAAACTTTTCAAAATACAATTTCCCGACGATATGAAACAATGTATTACTGCTGCCTACTCTGAAATGCTAGAACGTGTGCAGCAGTCTTTCCATAGCAGATTGGAAGCGTGTATTGAAGCTGCCGGTGGTCATTTTGAACACAACCTTTGAAGGACTATGTTCTCTTTACTTGTAAGAATCCACAGAAGTATTGTAATTCCCTTTTGTTTTTCTTTAGTTTGTGCTACCATAGGTTGTACAAGTGTCAGAGCGTAAAAGTTTCAAAATAAGATTTCTCGTAAACTACTTGCACTAGAATCTTGTAACAAATGCCACTGACATTCTAATTTATGCTATGTTTATTCTATTGATTTAACTAGGCATTGTTCCATTTAAAAAAAATTGTATGTTTGCTAAAAAAACACACTTTCTCAGCATTATTAAAAATCTGTTTATATGCTAAATGTACGAGCCCCTCACCAATCAATGCTGTGAAAACTGCACATCAATAGCACTTTCCATTTCCGAAATATTTGCGGTGCCAAGTTTTAGGTGATTCACCCTGTGTTTGTAATTCCTAATCTTCATTCTTTTGATGATCCAGCAGCGTGCATCCAGTCAATGGACATAGCAATTTCATCTCCGATGCTTCAATCTTTTATTTATATTTACTGGTGAGGATCTATAATTCTGCTCCATGCATCAGGACTGAATCGACAGGACTTTCATTTTAAAATTGCTTTTTTTACATACCTTCTTACACCATGTTTTTTTGATAGCCCCATGCTTTTCACATGCTACACTGATTTAATGCATATTACATATTTGGTTACTTGCAGAAGGAAGGTACTTTTGCCAATCCAGTAAGGATCGATACATCAAAATATATGCAGCAACATGTTTTCCAGATGGGCTTATATATAACAAATTTTGACACACAAAATTGCAACTCTCAGCATAGTGTCAATGACAAGTTTAAGGCAATGTGTATTCAAAGTGATCAGCACCAACTTTCATTACTCACACTTTAATATGGCTTAGGCAATACTGTTTATTAGTTCACATTATGGCGACCAAGAATAAGCATTTTGTGTGGTACTAACTAGCACTAGAAAAGATACTGTTGTAATTAACTGCAATACTGCAGACACGCTACGAATATTTGATTTACGAGTATTATATCAGCACAAGCAGGAAGAAGTTAGTGGCTTTATTCCATAGGCACTTCTGTTGATTAGTTTACGGTTTGGTCACAGTGGGTCCTTTGGGGCCATCGTAATTCCTCAAGGGCCACCATTTGAGCAAAAAATATGAGATAGAAATGAGCAATAAGGTGAGGTAAAAAATTGAAATTGAGTTTTATTTATGGATGCTCTTTAACTACTACGGTCCTTTGCGTCCCATTCTATATTGGACGTGAAAGACTGACAATTTTGCTCAGAGGCCTCTTTATCGGGTTTGAGGTTCTTTTACCTGCCGTAAATCTATGACATGGGACCACCGCCTTTACTTCCCTTTCAAAGGAAACCATGCTAAGGATTTTTACACAAATAAAAATTCATCGCTCTCCGCCGGGTTTGAACCCACGACCTCAGGAACTAGATAAGGTAAGCTAGGTGTCAGGCCATATGTTGTTTCAAGTTTTAACCCAAGATTAGGTTACGGTTAGTATAGGTGTATATGAACTGGATTCAAATAACCAGCATATCAGAAACCAGAATTTGCCACCTCTAAAAATCGCTATTCTCACAGATTACATTGAGTCATTCCACATCAAACCGAACACATACATAATAAATGGACACATATTTTATATTTTACAGAATATCGAATTATTTTAGGATTTACAGCATAATTAACACTTTTCTTATATGTGCACGCACAACATTACATAAAAGCAATTTATTTTTGGAATACAAAATGGGATAAGTACACTGCATCGTTTTGTAGATAAAATATTGTGGATTTCCTTATACAAAATGCTATTTATTCGTAGTAAAAAAACAATCACTTTTTTTTTTAAGTACGAATATTTTAAACTAAAATATCATGTTTAACCCCATAATAATATTAAAATCTGGAAAACATACAGAAGGAATCTGTGATATATTTTGTTTTAAATCTGTTAATATCAGAATGGGATCTTTCGTAGAAATATGCTTTTAAACAGTATGCATTAGTGCATAGGGCTTTAGAACATAAGACACTGACCGAGAGCTTTACACTGTAGTAGCACATCATGCTGGTCAATGCATTAGGCAGTATGAACTGATATGCTGTCACTTTTAGTATAACTTAGCAACTGGAATATGATATTCTATGAAGCCTCTCTCCGCTGTTTCATTTAAAGGTTACTTTGTGTTAAGCTTTTTGCGTTAGAAATTCATTCTTAGCTCTGTGGTCCATAATGAGTGAACTGAAGAAACTTAACGACTATGGCTTCAATCCATTTAATGTTTCCAAGCATAACACAGGGCAAAAATCATTAAGGCTTAGTTACCCACAATATGCTTACAAAATTAAAAATGGAGAACTTAACTTTGTCACCAGACCTAAAACTATGTAATGCCTGTTGAAAAAAAATTCCCAAAATATTACCCACTCATAACAGTAATGTGTGCTACAAAGCACCAATGCTGTGAATAATGCAGAAATGCTTTTGAACATAGTGAACATTTTAAGGTAGGATACAGCAATGTGAAAGGTATCCGTTTGTAACTTAGAACCAAATTCACTTGTTCCATCCACCAATAATGCAATAATAACCAGATGGTATTCATTTGAGCCTGAAGGGAAAAAAGTGCTTATTTAAATTGTAGTCAAGTTGCCTCCCATAGAAAAAGACTGAAAGTTTGAGCGTTTCTGAACTGTATTCCAAATTTAACAGTTACATGTGAACAAACTAGTGCAACTAAAGTGCTGTGAAGAACTGACAAGGCATTCCATGACAGACTGCTACTGCTACTCTCCAATCGTGCCCCACTGGATTCCCACTATGCACCGTTTTCTAAGTCATTTTATTTAAAATTTACTATACAGGGTCCCATTTTGTTTTATGTAAATATATACAAAAAACGACAAGGAACTTATTTATAATTTTTATAGAAATTTAAACATGTGGGTTAATAGGGATATATGTTTTTTTAAATGTTTGGATTTTAAAAATTGATGTAAATACTTATATCAATATTATATAAGTATTAAGTAAAAGACTATATATTAAGCTTTGCATCGCACTTATTAACATAATTTTATCACTTATCACCCGTGAGATACTTTAATTTAAACGTAGAGAGGATGAGCTTTTTACAAGTTGGATTACACAATATTTTTACTTTCTCTACTACTATAGTAAGTAGGAGAAGTATTGTATTTCACCCAAAAATTCGATACCGAGATTTCACCAGAAATACATGTTTTAAGATCCCCTTAATCAAAAAAAAAAAAAAAAAAAAAAAAAAGCATTTTTGGAAACATGTTCGTGTGTGTGTGTGTGTGAACAGCATAACTCAGAAACGAACAGTCGGATAAACACCAAACTTGGTATTTAGGTTCAGTATCTTCCAGAGATGCGACACAAAGGTTTTCAAGAAAATCCTCCTACCCCAGACTACCCTTTACATGGAACGTTTTTTGAAAATTTTAATTTTCTCAAAAATGGTTCAACGCTTTTGATTAAAATATCATATGTTTAAGATATTCTCATGAGAAATGGAATGTATATCTCGAATTTTCTGGGAATGTCTCCAAAGTATTCTTCATTGTGAATGACTTTTGCGTAACTGGTAAACCATAAGAGATAGACAACATTTTACTACACAAAAAATGTAGATCGCATTAAAATACACAATTAATGTCATACATTTTTTGTTGTTGAGTGAACCGTTTGAGATATTGCTTGTTATTTCCTTAAATTTTCCAATATTATACTTTCTCTCAAATTCATTATTCATTTTTTTTATGTCCTGGACATGCAAAGAAAATGGAATGTGCCACATAGCAACCAGTGCTTAAAAGATTTGACTATCGCTTAAATACTACCATATTCCCCTTGCATCTACAAGAAAATTAGCAATAAGATTGACATTTCGATATCTCGTTTAACATGAAGCATATGGAGAATAAAGGTTTGTAAAAATAGTTTGTACAAGAGTAGAGAAAGTCATGTGATTGTAACACATCAGATTTTTTTTAAAACATTGTAATTTATATAAAAAAAAGGAATTTAAAACATAATACACTTTGTTTTTGTAATCCATTGACAAAATCTGAAATGAATTGGAAAGTCAAGATTGTCACCAATTTGTGCGACTTGACGTGGAATGACTAATATGGTTAGGTTTGTAGTTTCCACTATGCAGACAAAGTAAAGGGTGTTCATTTTTATTCATAATTTTCTATCAAAAAGTGTCATTGATGATTGAGTTTATGCACTCTCAGAGAATAAAAAGAGAAAATGATGCTTGGGGCACAGGACACAATTTTACCTGGTATAAACAATGAATTTCTTTATAACATTTCTTCAAGAACCAGAAAGCTTAACACAATACACTGTGGAGGTGGTCCAACAAATGAACACAATGGTAGTGAGATTCAAGTTGAGAATGGATAACACGCTAAGATAATCTGACGGTTATAACAAGCAGATAGATAAAATAAAGTTACTATTTAAAGCTGTATGATGTACCTAGTATTATGATAATGAAATTGAATAACACAAAATACAGTGTAGCAATTCACTAGTATAACACACAGCAATGCAAAGAGTGAGGTTAAGTTGTCATCAACGAAACACACATGATACTTCATAAGGTACAAAAACCATCATTTTAAATGTAACATAGTCACAAGTGTGAACGTTGGCGACATTCTGTGCAATATTCAGTATTTGGAGGTTATAAGTGCAACAATGGTGAAGCTAATGACACCACAAGCCTTGCAATGTGGGGGAAGAGGTGCTGGTGATGACCAGATTAGAAGAGGCCTCAGAGCTACCATTAATCTAAGATTAAGTTTAAATTATTTGAGAACAAATTCATAATTTGGGCATGTTTAAAATGTGGGTTTACTCCAAGCAAATCCAGAGATACACTCACTTCTATCACTGTCAATTGTCTCAGCACGATGCAAAGCAACATAACATTAGAAAAAAAAGCTTTGGTTGAATGGAGAACATGGCCAGTAAAGGAAATGCTCTGTCATTGCTTTGATTGAATATTTCTAGCTGTTGCATTTAAGTACTGCCATCAGCAAAATGTAAGCTGTAGTTCAAAGTTTTCCTAATATCCAACTCTTAAGAGATATTCTAATATTTCTGTTGGTTAATAACACCTGCTTAACACACTTTTTAGGTGTAGCTATTCAATTATATTCAAGTTGACAGTGACTTTGGCAAAAATTAAAATGTAATTTTCAAAACTCGAATTTTGAAAGTATTTCAAGGGATACAATGAGAGAAGCGCAGTTAAGCGTGTTGACTGTTTTGAGCATGAAAACAGATACCGTAAACTTGTGTAATATCAGCACAAGTATAACTTGCACAAAAGTGAGGTTATACACTCCCATATTCTTACTCTATTGCAATGAGTCACAGCATTTGTGCATATATTTTATATAAAGTAGTTTAAAATTATGATTTTGCATCCGAACATGCTTGTGAGCATTCCTAATTATTTCACAGTATGTAAATAGTTCAAATGAGAAATAAATAATAGCTTGGGAAAGCTGATTATGAAAACAATGCAAACTTTTATATAAATTTCAGCAAAACTGCAAAGTTTACATGTTAAGCTGCACTTGCAATGTAGCCAAGTTTTAAATCTGCAAGCAGCTGAATAGCTATCTAAGGAATAAAACTGCATTGCACAACTTGTCACCACATTTATACCCTTGATAGGTATTCCAAGATCAACTACTCCAAGATTTATTCTGAGTTCATACAACTGGCCCTTATTGATGTAAATCAAAACAGAGAAATGAACGATGTTATTCATTACTGCATGGGAAGGCTGGTTGTATTAGCAACGAAACCACATTCAAGTGTGATTGTGTTTTCTTTCGCAAATGATCACAGCTCCTTCTCAGTATGAGAAGGCTATGGCTTCAATGTTGGCTCACCAGTCAATTTTAATGTCATTCTTGCTCTATCGACAAGTAGAAAATCGCAAATAAAAATGAATACCCAGTAGTAACAAAATGGGAATAATTTGTTTACATTTCAAGATGATTTTGCTACATACGAAAGCATTTTTAAATGGGTGGGATGGTGGGCTAGATCACTTATAAGTGTTCACAATGCATTTTCTTTTCTAAAGTTTTTAAATTATAAGGTATGTATAGAATTAATGTCAAAGTTAGCACTGCATATGATGCTATACGAACCTACCCCTCTTTTTTCTATTTATTCTTCAGACTTGCAAACAATGTCATTTCCATTTGTCAGCTTACTTCATTGAGGTCATGGGTGGATAACTTATGCCAGTAGCTGAAGTTTAGCATTCACTCCATAATAATTTTTAACTTTCTCACACATAACACTATGAGGTGTGGCAGTAAAAATACCAGATCCATGCTCTTAACACTCCTCCATAAATGTCTCCTCCATCGCACAAGTTCATAGAGGGTCCTCAAAATATTTTTATAAGAAACTTGATTGACAATCTGACCTGCAGGCACTCAATGTAGATACCCCCCCAAAAAAAATAATTACTTTGCTTATGTGTGTTTTCTTCTTCCTTGGGGGCCTCTTCCAACATGATTTACTGCTTAATCTCTGGATCAAATTGGAAAATCCAAGTTTCATAGAATATAATTGTTTTTTAAGAAATCAGGATTATTTTCAATATCAACACAATTCATTCGATGCTCCTTTGAATGGGTGAGTGGGTTTTTGGTATCATTTTAGCATACATCTTTACCCTTTTCAAGCCCAGATTGTCATGCAAAAATCTAAGACTTTCCCTATCGATGTTGGCAAGTTCACCAACTACCCAAATCTCAATCAGCGGTCTCCTCAAATACTTTTTGAAACTTTCTCCACATTCTCTTCAATTTATATGGTGGAAGGACAGCCCAATTTTGGATCATTTCTAATGTGCTCCTTAAACTCCTTAAATTTCTTAAACAACTCAAAAACTTGCACATGAGACAGACAATGATCACCATAAATCACTGTCAACAATTTGTCAATTTGTGGCAGATTTTCAGAGTTATACAAGGAACTTTATGTTAACACTTAACATGTTCTACTTTAGCACTAAGCACTATTCCGATGGACTATAGACACATGATACACCTCTTTCTAACACTGGTCATGGGCAAACTAATCACTGTGTGCAAGTGAAACTTTGTGCGACAGTAGAGGAGAGCCCACTGGTCAATGCCCTACACCCCTTTTTGTCCAAGTGGCAGGAAATGAGAAAAAAAATTATGCCCGATTTCTTTATTGCTACACCTTACATTTTGCTAATAAACAGTAGTTTATCCAGTTTCTACTAATAATTTTTTTTTTCCCAAATGGACGATTATGCTGAAGTTGTGCTATTCATAAAATTAAATGAAATACCTCTTCAAAGAATTTTTAGTTTATTAAGCAGCCACTTGTAGCAGGCAGTATTGCATTTTACCAAAAAATGTTGAGAAAGATTTAACCAGAAATGCATGTTCTGAGGTTGCAAGAATCCAAAAGGAATTTTAGAAAAAGATTGTGTGTGTGAATAAAAATAATCCAAAATAAAAAAGTGAGTTAAATACCAAACTTCATATTCAAATGCTTCCTAGTTGCAACTGTTTAGGAATGGCCAACATGATGGGCGGTTACACCACCCTAAGCATAGGGGAGTATGGACAGGAAAGAAAATGAAATGTTATCCCAGGCCTCAAATACCTAATACCATCAGGGTCAAAGAAAACAAGAGTTGAGTCAGAGAAGAAAGGAAAGGTTAAAGAGAGGATATGATATATATATATAGAAAGGAAAGAATGTCAGTTCAACCTGCAACTTCCAAGTTGCGTAGTGCTTATTTGTGAGCAGCCCCTCCCTTTAGTTCATCACATGATTACCAACAAAGATTAGATACTGGATTTTTGTCCATATTGGTTCTTTTAACCCTTCAAATTTTTTAAGGGATTTAAGGGTCTCCTTTTTTGTTAACAAGATTATCATGTAATTACTAACAGCTGTACTATGGAGAGGTGAGGGATTGGACACAATGCTTTTGTCCAGTATGGTTCCTTTAAGCCTTCAAGTAATAACAAAAAAAAGACTCCAAATCCACTATTTCCATACATCTGATGCAACAGCCAAAAGCTGTCATAGAATGCTGCAAAATTATAAAACAATTTGAATAAAAACTTAAATTGGACACCAGCACACTGTGGAATACAAGGTAATGAAACAGCTGATTTTCTGGCCAAGATTAGTCAAGATTGCATCAAAATCATCTAGTCCACTATTTATTCACACTATAAAAGAATAACATCAACTCCCAATAAAAATTAACGAAGAGTATGTATCAAACAAAATTTACATAACATGAATAAAATTACTACACTACCAAGAAAATCCTCTGTAGCAGTTTTTAAATTATTAACAGGCAGCGACTGCCTCAAAAAAAAAAAATTACACAGGACTGGCATAGCAGAATCTCCTATACACCCTTTCTGTGAAACTAAAATATGAGGAGAAACCACCTACTCCAGTGTCAAGTTTTTAAACAACACGCCAACATCTCTTCAAAATATTGGAGTGTAAGAGAGCAAATGGCTTTAGCATAAAATCCCCAACATTAGATATCAACCAACCATATTCAAATACGACATATCAGATTTTCAAGAAAAAAACCTTCCAACCCAAACCACCCTTTAATGAAGCTTGTTATTAAAAGAACTCGTGCGAGATAGTTGCTCAAGTAATAAAATATATTTCTTGAAATTTCTCTTTTTTAAGACTCTCTTTGATGCAGTAATTTGTATCACAAATTACTTAAATGTAAATAATGATTGTAATATGAATATGCATTTTTATGTGACATTGATTTCAGATGTTTATTGATTATAAATATTGTTGGGAAGTAAGTTTATACGACCTTACTGAAACTGTCAATAATAGCGTAATAATGCAGCGAGGGGGTGAGCTGTTTATCATTATTGGAAACGAGGAAGTTACGTAATGTTGGCGCGTTTTTCGGTAGAAACTTCTGGAATATTTTCTCCCTAAAGCATATGTATTCATAATTTTCATTGGATATAAAAATAGACGCTAATGTTGGCGCGTTTTATTAGCCAATTGCAGTTCAGTTATAATCTTTAGGCGTATCTGGATGAAGGAGTATAAATAGGGTAGGTTAGAGGTAGCATCATGTCAGTTCATCAAAAATCTGTGTACACTACACGTCGTCTTCAGTCAGTCAGTTCGTCATACATCGGATATAGATTCACAAGTTACGCGCAGCAGAATTATGAAAGATCTAAAATATCGTAAAGTTAATTATACAAAAGGTTGAAGTACGTTGATTAAAAGTGATCAGTAAGAAGTTATTATAACAGTTTCAGTTTGGCGAGTGTAAAGATCAATGTATAAATGTTATAGTTAACGTGTTCGACAATAAATGTGTAAAACAAATTTCTTCATCAGTGTTATATTTGGATAAAAGATTCCTTTCCGTTTACACACTCTGATCAAGAGACATGTTCGACCGAGAGATAATAGCTAGCCGGAGGACAGTAAACAAAGCTTAAAATTCTTTCAAACACTAATACTACCACAAATTGCTAACACTAGATGGAGCTACAAACCGAACAAATGAATGACGTCACAAGATGGCTTCACATGAAGTAAACACACATACACAAACATCACAAGTAATAACATTTAAAGTATTACACTCGCATCTTCTATATTCAAAATAAATCATTAAATGTCAACAAAGTATTCAATTTTGTTACTACTGTGCATGCATGGAAGAAAGTGCCAACTCATTAGTACTACTAGCAAACTATGCAAAAATAGCAATATTTTTAGTTCTTCCAAGCACACTCGTTCCCCAACATATCTGTACTAAATAAAGTTTCACAATTCTTCAGTAGAGTTGAGCCTCACAGATCCTACAGCTGTGCCCTGCACTCCTCTTATAAAAACCTTGGGCTACGCTTTGCAGCTTAGGGCCCTAAATGGTCATTTGTGTAAGGCTCACTGCGTTTTTCATTCAGATGTTGGCAGCTCTCCTGTATGAACAGCACAGTAGACACTTAAGTGCCTACTATGGCCAAAGCATGATTTAAATTTTATACCGGTTGATGCAGAACAAAGTTGCAAATCAGTTTTGTGACATCACCCATTTCCAAGATATTCATTATTATTGGTTTGAATTTTTCAATCCTAGCTGCTTTTAAAAGATTTGAAATCACTTCACCCTTCCATATTCCCCTTGAACCTACAACAAAATGTGTATTGGAACCATTTATGCAAACATTATTTGTATTCAGATACTAGTGTACATGGCTTCTGTACTATACAGTATAATGAATCTATAAAGTCGCAAAACTTTGGCTACACATAATTAAAGCAGCATCAATTCATGTATATATACATGAGGTTGACCAAGTGCTAAATCAAAAAGCAACAAATCCCAGTTGCTTTACTAAAGCAAGCTAAAACATGACAGTTTATCCTGGCCTTCTACTTGTTTTGTGGATTTGTTATTGACCATATAAAATGTAGCCCATAACATATAAAATAAACCTGTAAAACATACAATATAGGCATTTGCAGTAAAACTGTACTCAATATTTCCTTATTTATATACTGCTTTATCTGCTATATGCGGTTAACAGAAATCCATATGGCACCCAGTACAAATTAACACACAACTCAAAAAAAAAAAAAAAAAAAAAAAAAAAAAAAAAAAAAAAAAAAAATCCAATCCCTTCTAGCTGATAAAATTAGAAAAACAAATACTACCAAAAATCTACCGGTAGTTTACTCCAGAAGTCAAACTTTCCCATACATAATTCAGACTGTAGTCTAAATGTTTTCATACATGCACACAAGAGGATCCTTTTTAAGTCTTTTATAGCAACATAATCATGTAATGTCAACAAAGGACTCCATCTTGTTACTACTGCGCAAGTGCAGAAGACACTGACAACGCAAGTGTAAACCGCAACATTAATATACACACTAAGTCATAACCTAACCTATGGGCAAAATTTCAAAATCACACGACTCTGTTGGTTTACTGCATTTTTTTCACTCAAATATTGGCAGCACTTCAATTCTGAGGTGCATCAACAATAGGCACAAAATGTCCCTACTAGCAAAAGCACAAAGTAACTAGCGGCACAGATATGGAAGTTTGTCACATTAGTATAAATAGTCAACTGTATCAACAATTTAAGCAAATTTTATAAACCATTATTGTATAAACTCTTCTTGCAACATTAATAAAAGATTCGTTTGCAGAACAAGTAAAGAGGATATGCTTTACTACATACAGGTTGGCAACTGGTTTGAAATTATTTTCGCTCTACAAACACACTTCCTGGGTTACAGTTCAGCAATAGGAAACGTTTTAACAAAGGATGTGACCATGCTACTTCCGTTGTCACTTTTAACCATAGCAAATTAGGGTTTAATCACAGATTAAGAACAACTTTATTTCAACAGACAAATGTAGCAACATTACCTAGGCCTCAAGGAACAGATAAACAAAGTTACAGAAATGACGCACTGTAGTTACAAATTAAGGGAAATATTTGGCAAAAACCATTTTTTTGGCAATGTTGCAGCTTGCTACCTCACGTCACTAAACCATACCAGCTTTTCAGAATGGAATTATTGCGGAACATATGTAGATTGGCAGGAGGTAACAACTTCCACCCTTTGCTGTGCAAGTCAACCCAGTACTGCAAACTTGCCAGATTTTCGATTCCTTTCTTTTGTGTTGTGTTGCATTTTGCATGTAGCAAATCTCTAAGCAACAACAGTAAATTATATTTATTACAAACTTACAAGAAATCAAATTAGTCTTGATTTATCTGTTGAAACAATTCAGAACAGCTTCCTTCACTATGGAAATTCACAGTGCTAGTATTGCTAAAGATGGTCATTCTGATATATACCTATCCCTTTTTTACCTTCATGAAACATCATGGCTGAAGATACAGCAACATAGGTATAGAACACATTAATTATTGTGCATTTGCAATTCCCTTTTAATCCCCAATAATTTTCTAAAATTAATTTTGGTAATATGGGATTTTTAAAGCATATGATTTGTCAGTCACACCACAACATAAAACTGTATGATGGTTAAACAATTAGCTGAAGTATATTTCACCAGAAATGACATTGTAATCCCCATTACTAAACATATTTACATTTTAATTATTATTTACTTATTACAGAATTGCGGGAGGTTATGATTTTATAGTTATGTGGTAAACACATTAGCCTAAGTTTATTTCATCAGAAATGATGTAATCCCTGTTACAAAATGCATTTACACTGTGAGATTTCTTACTTGTCGCAGAACTGCACGAGATTATGATTTAATAATTATTAAGCAGCCAATTAAAATGCAGAGGTAAAAGGTGGGGGGGGGGGCAACAACTTTGATTTTAAGCGAACTAGAAACACAGTTATTGCGCATTTGCAACTCCCTTTTAATCTCCAATAATTTACTGAAATAAATTTTGGTAATATGCGGCACAATGGTAAAGTCATTCCAGTTCGCCATTTTGAAGGAACTGCCTTGTTCCTCTCTGATACCCTTACATAATGCCAACAACTTGTATTCCATAATACATATTTAGTGTCATTTTATCAAATTTTTAATTCTCAAAGGTCACTCGAGCACTGTAATGTAACAAAGGGAGAGGTTGCTTTATTTTTCAGATACGTTTTTATTTATATTTCACAAACACTTCCTAAACATTGATAAAAGCGGTTTATTTTACAATATAGAGCATAAGAACAGCAGATATTTGTCTGCAAGTTTTAGAAGGCAGTGAATGTGCATTGATGACATTTTCTCTCCACATAAATTTCTTTGGTGGTTTCTAATTGCTTTTGGTCATTCAATAATGCTCTACAAACAAATTGCTCAACTCTGATTATGGTTACTACAAACACGAAAAATTGATTGCTCATGCATCCAACTGTAACTAACTTCTCGACTCTACTACAAACAAAACTAACAATTATTAAAATATTTCTAGTGAAACAAAATGTTATTTTCATTGTCGTCCATAATTGAAATTGATACAGCTTCACAATTAAGTGCTCAACAAGTCTTTATGCACAAAGTGCGATAAACTCCGAGGTTACTGACACTAGGTTACACGTATGACACTAAGCGTTGAATACAATAGGAATATGTAAACAGGTCATTTCACAGCACCTATTTGTTACAATATTCACCCATATAACAAAATGGAAATGTTTCCCTCTGTTATGAATGTCACGTAATCTGCACATCCTCTATTATGACCACAAAGTCAGTGACAGTATCGAAACACAAGTGCATGCTTAACATTTCATAATGTATCAGATGTCTAATAGTTCTACTATCCATTATAAGACACACACTGTACTGATGTTATTTATAAATAAATTAAATTACACTCAAAATGTTACTGGCTTGTGGATTTCCTGATTTGTTAAATTAACCTTTAAAAATATTTTGACATTCTTATGTCATTTTCCCCAACATATTATTTTAAAGAAAATGTTCTTACCGATAGTAGGTATTGTAGTAACTATTTCTCCTAATTTCAGTTTATATAAAATCGTCGTCTTTCCTGCTGCATCTAACCCCACCATCAATATCCTCATCTCCTTCTTGCCAAATAGGCCTTTGAAGAGATTTGCAAACATATTCCCCATGGTGGCAGTTTATAAACTGTACAATATCTAGAACAAAGAGCATGAAAACACTGTAAATACATACAACTAGTTACAAACCACACGTGTAGGCACTATGCTGCATGTGCAGCCCGACTTTCATTACCAGACTAAATTATATTGATTCATCACTGACATTGTCAAGCAATGGAATCAACTGCCGGTTTATATTAAAAAGAAATTTAAAAACAAATATAGTGCACGTATATTTAAAATATTCTTGTTAATGCGTAAAAATGCTTGATTATACATGTCCCAGAGCAATAAGCGTTCACTTGTATTATAAGCAAAGAAATTCACGTTTACTTGTCACCTTGGTTCTCCTCCCAACGCGAGATTTGAGCCCAGTTTTATCCCGACTTCATTACGTATATATACAAGCTATTACAAAAAACCATAAACTTCCAATGCGTTAGAGTTAAAGAAGTTTCTTCAGACTTACGTTCCAAGTTTAACAACCGTTGTGTTCTTCAAACAAACGCTAACACATTAACTATACCTTCCCAGCCACAATATATGTCAAAATGGCGGACGTGGAAAAGGATTCGTGCTTCATGCCACGTATAGGGGTCGGAGAATTGACGTAATTGGTCAAGCATCCAACACGTGATCATGGTATCTCGAAATCTGAAATGGTTCCGTAACTTCATTGCGTCAAACTACCACAGAACAACGAAACTAACTACTATGGATTTGAGAAAGATGTCAAAGCTGAAAGTTCCAGCTTGGCTCCAGCCACGTAACTAAATCCAACGAGTTAGATATTGCATACTGTTTTCCTAAGCTTGCGAAGACCACGCTTTTAAAGTGAATCATTTGCCAAGGCCCAAATCTCACCAAGAAAAAATCCAACACGGAAAGCAGAGAAAGTCGTGAAACTATCCTCATGAGTCAGGCATAATGAGCGGAAGGCCATGAAACTATTCCCTTAACAAAATTGATGCGCCCGCCTCCACGGTTTCAGGGTAGCATGTCTGCCTTACATTCCAGAGATCTCGAGTTCGAATCTCGGTTTAGATAACACAAAAGCCGGGTAACTATGTCGGCTCTATGGGCCCCGGGCTAATTTCAGCATCACTTTACTCATTTCAATATTTTAATCTGTTAAAAGATACTAAACTAAATATAAATAAAAAATAAAATAGGAGCCAAAATCAAATACTTAAGCAAGGAATCTACCACAGTATAGAACACAAATAGTGTTGCTTGTGCCTCTGTCTTCATACCTTCACTTCTTTTTCTTACTATTATTTTATTAGTCGTGTAAGCGTCTAAATTGGAATTAGGAAGAACATATGTTTTTATTGAACAAAAATATTAGCAAGGAAACAATAGATACGATTATACAAATGCATTCTTTTCTTTTATCCCATTTTGAAATGATTTTACAGTGACTGCTAATAATAATAATAATAATAATAATAATAATAATAATAATAATAATAATAATAATAATAAATCAACACAAATCAGAATACAAATAAGGAAAACAGCATATGACAATAATAACATAAATGAGAGCGAGTTATAGCTGCATCCAGTCAACATAATCTGATTCTATAGCTCTGGTAAAATCACAGGAAAAGCTTTCGAAACTTCTATTGCAACCGCTGATAAATCCACATTTCAGTGTTTAGTTTTGCTAAATTTATATTCCTAGTATCCTAAGACTTTCCACAGGGGCAGCTAGTCAGGTGAAGTAAACGAAGAATTTGTTCACGTGAATTTAATAATGATATTCTATTTTGTGTTACTTTTTATCTAGCTTTGAAGAACTTAAACCCATCGTCAATTGCGGGCAGCAGGTAGAGAGGTTTATGACCAACCCGGCTTATGTTTTGAAACGTCCACGGAGGAGGAATGAGGCTGTGCCATATGTAGATGACCTTCAGAGTAAAACTTTCAGGGGAAAAGTACAGCAGTGAGAATTTCGGGTGAAGTTATTTTTTATTTATAGACGCTTTTTAACTACTATGGTTCTTAGGGTCCCATTCTATATTGGGCGTGAAAGACCTGAAATTTTGCTCAGAGGCCTCTTTATCAGGCTTGAGGTTCTTTTAGTGCCATAAGTCTACGACACGGGACCCCGGCTTTACTTCCCTTCCGAAGGAAGTCATGCTATTGATTGTTAGCCCGAAAAATGGCATCTCCCTCCCCGAGTTTGAGCCCACGACTTCGGGAATTAGAGGGCAGTAATTAAATTGAGTTTTATTTATGAACGCTCTTTAACTGCTGTGGTCTTTAGCGTCCCGTTGTATATGGGGCGTGAAAGACCGGGAAGTTTGCTCCGAGCCTTCTTTATCAGGCTTGAGGTTCTTTTACGTGCCGTAAATCTACGACACGGGACCACCGGCTTACTTCCCTTCCAAAGGGAGCCATGCTAAGTAAGGATTTTTCCGCCCGAAAAAAATCCACCACCCTCCGCTGGGTTTCAACCCGTGACTTCGGAAATTAGAGGCTGGCATGGTACCCCCAGACCACAGAGGGCGACTTCAGGTGAAACTGCTGCACTATATAAACTTCGTTACAATTACATGACGTCACAAAATGTTTCTAGCACACACACACACACACACGTATATATATCGCGCGAGCCTTCTCATTCTACGGATTGGTAACTATATAGGCAATCCTGCATTTTACAGCCGATGCGAAATGCAGGTGCTGACACCTCATGCACCAGCCCACTGGTTAGGGCTACGCTGGTGCTCGTTAACTTGTTCTAGTAGCGCAACAGTTAACATACTAGAAATTTATGGTGACGGTCGGAAGTTCGAATCACGCCTGCAAATAAATCAGTTTTTATTAATGTTTGTTCATGTTTCGAGAAGTTCCAGCAAAACATTATTTCTTTCCGAATGCACTAGAAAGTGGATTTGCCTATAAATACGAAGTTCCAGTGTTCGTGCTCACTGTGGAACGATGCTTTCGAATAGAGAGTATCTGGACATACTGTTAGTATACGGAGAAGCGCAGCAGAACGCAACGGAGGCACATCGTTTATACCAACAGAGGTTTCCGCAAGGAACATTTCCTACAGATCACACCTTTTTGCGAGTTGCGAATCGCCTTCTGGAATCAGGAACAGTGCACAAGATACCACATCCACGAAGAGATCACCCTGTCTGTGACCAAGCAACGACGGATCGTGTGACTGACTGTCATTCAGCATCCGCATTATTGTACGAGATACATTCACAGGCATTTCAATATTAGCCAATCTTCCGTAGAAAATACTACATCATGTAAAGTTTCGCCCTTATCTTCAACTACACCAGGAGCTACTACAGCCGGATCATGGACGGAGAGCGGGTTTGCTAGGTGGATCATAAGACAAAACGGAACAAGATCCACATTGTTTTGGCAACTGTGTTATTTACAGACGAAACAGGGTTCCACAACACAGGCCACGTAAATCGCCGCAACATGTATTACATTTGTAAAGCCACATTGGATCCGAGAGGCGGCCTTAAAAGTCCAATGGGGTTTCAACGTTTGGGATGGTATATTCGGTGATCATCTAATAGGTCCGTATTTTTATAATGGCCAACACATTGGGAAGCGCTATATGCATTTGATAAAATACCAACTGCTTACTCTACTGGATGAAGTGCCGTTGCAGAACCGACTAGCTATATGGTACCAACATGATGGGGCGCCAGCTGATTCGGCCCGTCGTGTAACGGTTTATCTCAATGCCACCTATCCTGAGCGTTGAATCGGACGGCATGGACAATAGGGTGGCCATCATGCTCACCAGATCTAACCACATTAGATTTCGTCTTATGGGTTTATCTTACAGATATTATACCAGGAGCGGTCAATGACCCCTCAACAGCTCAGGGAACGCATCATCTTAGTTTGTTGTGATATCGCATTGGCCATGTTGCGCTGGGTTAGGTTGGCGATGTTGGTTAGACTGAGATTTTGCATCCGCCGGCATGGTGGCCAGTTCGAACACACATTACAACCACATGAAGGAAACGGGTAAATTGTAAAAGTTTATCTGTGTGATGGTCCGGCATGATGTCATAATAACATTTAAATGCACTACTTTGGGAACCAGAGAGGTTCACAACGATCATAATATGGGTTTGAAACGTTATCTAGTTTGTATGCATGTACTGCATTTTGTAAACTCTCAAAACAATTTATTGTCTTTCTTTTGTATGAAAGAATAGCTTTAAATAGTAAAATATTGTTTAATGATGCCTTATGTTTTTAAGTTAATTACAATCCTATATGCCTGTATTTATGGTCATTAAAGCATATTCTAAACGGTAACAATTTGTGTTTTAATGAAATTCACATCATTAAACTAATTAAGTGAAACGACACTTCCATGCCAAACTATCAGTCCTCGTTAAATTTATTAAGCATAAAAAGTACCTTCAAGTGGAAGTATTTGAACCTGGGACCTTCACTACTGAAGGCCAACGCGCACACTGTTTCACTACTAGTGCAAGTCATTGCACGCACCGCGGTGCAAAGCAGTCATTTCGGCCGAAATTGGTACGACGGGATGCAGTGGACAGTGTTTACGGCACAGGCTGTACAACGCCGAGACTGCATAACTTCTCAATCCGCAGGCTGAGAAGGCTCACGCTGTATATATATTTCACTTTTAGGATTTTTGCCTTTAGTAAAGAGGGGGCTTGTTTTTCTTCTTTCCATTTCCCTGTGGCATTCAGGAGGAAGCCGCTCCTCCACCGCCGCCATTCGAAGTTTCTTACGCTTCGGTCGCCGCTTCACTATTAGACACTGCAACTTTGCTGTGACTGCAGTCGCGACACACCAACCACCCTCTGCTGCACTGCCCGTGGAACCTTAGTAACCATCACTGTCACAGCTACTGCCGTCAGCACCCCTTTTGCTTCTTTGGAGGCACAGTGCCGTCGCTACGAGGTTCCACGGGGTTCGCAACGGAAGCATTGCTGTTATTTTGGTAATAAATCTTGACGATCAAAGCACGATCACGTAAGCAGAGCATTGTGTACACAAGTGTATCCTAATGACTGTATCCAAATCTATCATGATGAGACCTGAATCACCCTCATACTGCGCCAGTTCGTCCTCTGGTGGCAATTTTTGGAATGATTTTGTTTTCTTCTCAGAATGGAATTCCCATTATCCGAAACGTATGTACATAAAATTTCAATTTATTTGACCTCACCGTTGTTTTTATGGCCCCTCAAACACCTCTTTAATTATGGCCACTTTGTATATTGTGAGCGCGCGCGCGAGGCTGGTAAGCATCTCTCGGTCCTGCATCTGGGTGGAGCCTTAGATCGGCACCGGGAGCAATAGATAGTGCAGAACAACAGCCATTGTGTGCCGCTTACCTGTTCGAGAACATTCCTTTCGGTATGTTCCAGTAACCTCTCTTTCTAGAACCTTCCGCTTTATATGCGAAGTCTATATAAGGGGCTGCTCTTGCCAGGGAGTAGAGTTCAGTTAGTTAAGAAATTATGAAGTGAAAAGTGAACAGTAAAGTGTATAGTGCCAGTGCAGTTCAGTTGTGAGTTGTGATTCGACGAATCAGTTGTGTTGTATTATGAGGGTATGCAAAAAGTGACTTAAGTGTAACGTTTGTGCTACGTTGAGTGCCTAATTGATATGAATGAATGATTTATTGTCAACTTTGAACTTACATTCAATTTATACAATGTTTACAATACATTGGAGTTGTTTATTAGTTCTCTTCCCCTTATATTTAACATTCTGTTGTATATATAATGGGGAAGTATAATTTTCCACTATTCACTTTTTTGCCTTGTTATCTTTTTTCCCCATCTTCTCAAACTTGCTTCAACCACTTTAACCTAATTTTTCCTAAATATTTTCCTGTTTTCTCCACATATTCATCTGATCTTGTATTAAAAATCTTCCCAATTTTCAGTTTTGTTGGTAATTTTTTCCATTTCTCTAGTATTAAAGTCTCTCTTCATTTATCGGTGTCCTCGCATTCCAGAATATGTCAATTGTCATGTAATCCATTACATTTAGTCTCTCCCCCTTTTTCTCCCTGTTAGACCACTTAAATTCATTAAACCTGTCCTCACTCATGCATAACCCATTCTGGTCTCTTTGTGGCATGCTTCTATGTAGCTTTCTTTTCCCCATTCCGTTTTAAAATATTTATAAACTATTAATGACCTTTTTCCTTGAAACTACTTATAATTTCTTGCTTTTCAATATGCTCTACGCTTGTTCTAATTTCTTTCCAGAAACCCCTGCTTATTTGTTTCTTTCTGCCCATGTTTCCCCCATTTTTATTTCTTCCAATGTTGTCTATATCTTGTGCATCCAAGTTTATTTTTCCCCATTTTCTCCCGTACAACCCAGCATTGCTTTAGTATCTCATTTTCCACAAGTAGCTTTACTCTGAACCAGTATTTTATTGCCCTTTATACCATTTTGCCTTTATCTCCCACTCTCCCTAGTTCTACTTGTGCTACTCCATTTGGTGAACTCCTTGGTAATCCCAGGCTTATTTTACAAAAATTTCTATGTATAGCATCTACATTTTCCCATCCTTTTTCCAGCCCCCTTATCTCTGCTGCGTATAACATCCTTGCTTCCACCACTGTGATATATATCCTTTCTAGCCACGCAATTTTCATTTCTGGTATTTTGTTCACACATGCTCTGATTACCTGTATTGTTTGTTTCCCCTTTGCTAGTACTTTTTTCTTGTTCTCCCCAATCCTCTGCACTGCCTAAATGATAAATAACATGTATTTCGCGGTAACTGGTATTCTCATTTGTTAGAATATGTTTAAAACCCATCCTATCTAGCAACATGATAAACAGTTTTATTTCATTGTAAGCGTTTTGAATTTCGACATTTGCGTGTTGAAAAATTAAACTGGTATTATTTATTTATAGAAAAATTGGTTAAATATACATAGTTAACATCATCTTGTAACATTTCATCTAGATTCTCGGCTATAGACAAATTTCCTTTGTCTACATCAGGGTGTAAATGAAATGTCAGTTGTTTAATATGCTCTAATATAATATTTATATTTCATTATACACACATCTTTCTCATTTTACTTAATCAAGCAAAGTTGTAAAATACATTGCTCCCTGCTCCGTTATGAACAAAGGTGGTAGATGACAGTTGCCGTGCAGATTATAGTTACAAGGGGGAGGGGAGTGCACAAGATGGTTAAAGATTAAATTGAGTTTTATTTATGGACGCCCTTTAACTGCTGTGGTTCTTAGCGCTCCATTCGCGTGAAAGACCGGCAGTTTTGCTCAGAGGCCTCTTTATCAGGCTTGAGATTCTTTTACGTGCCATAAACCTACGACACGGGACCACCGGCTTTACTTCCCTTCCGAAACAAGTCGTGCTAAGGATTTTTACGCCCGAAAAAAGTCCATCGCCCTCCGCCGGGTTTCAACCCGCGAGCTCGGGACCTAGAGGCTAGAATGGTAACCACTACATCACGGAGGATGACACATATGGCGATTTGGAGTGAATCGGGGCAACACATTATTTTCTTGTTAAATGTTAATGAGCTGCATATTGCACATGCTATCTTATTCTTCGTCGCTGGAATCTCCAGAGTCCGAATCCCAAAATGGCTCGCACAAGATAGCAGATTGATAACTCTGGAATATCATATTTCACTGCTAATTAGCAAGTAAATTTATATAAATACACTGAAAAAGACTGCCACTGATTGGCTATGAAATACTTGACTCTGACGTCGCTGATTTTTTGTTACTGCGCAATCACGTTCATTCTTGACAAGTTTTGTACTATTATATTTTCGACACGGGCTGCAATGAAACCAATGCTGGATTTCTCTATACATCTTCTCTAGGTTTACAGGAAGCACTTCAGGTGCTTTGGATGCTGCATTGTCACAACCGGATTGATTGTGATTTATAATTTTCTTTCTTAAAAAGGTATCAACTGAGTTACGTGACCCATACTTAAAAATTACTACCACCGTTAGTTTCCAATCATAATAGTTTATTTTGAGGCAGTATTTTATATCACAACACTGTGAATGCCAGAGTGATTGTAGTGTAAATTAGCATTATTCTATGACAATGATTTGAGATGTTTGTTAATTATAAACATTGTTAGGAAATAAGTTTACACGGCCTCACTGAAACTGACAATAGGAGCGGGTAACAATGTAGCGAGGGGGTGAGTTATTTATCAATTAGATGAGACAAACAAATGATGTCAGAGTAGCGTGCCTTTCTTTAGAAATGGAGGGAATATCTTCCCTAGAGCATATGTGTTCGTAATTTTGGTTGGATATAAAAATAAACGCTAATGTTGGCGCGCTTTAATAACCAATAGCAGTTCTGTTATAATGTTTAGGCATATCGGGGTGAGGGAGTATAAATTCCGAGCCAGAGACAAGTATTGCGTAGTTTAACAGAATCATTCACGGATTACACGTCGCGCAGTTCAACAGAATCATTCACGGGTTACACGTTACGCAATTCTACAGAATCTTTCGCGTCGTAAAGTTAGTAAAAAAAATGTGAAATACGCGAATTGATAATGCGCGACAAATAAGTGATTATAGTTGCATTCGAAAATATAACAGTTTCAGTCAGGCGTGTATAAAGAGTAAATATGTGAAATTAATTAAGTGTGACGGCAATAAAAGTGTAAAAAGAAATTCTTTTATCAGTGTTATCTTTTAGTAACAACTCCTTTCCGTTTACACACCCTGTTCAAGAGATTTGCTCGACTGAGTAATAATAGCTAGCCGGAGGACAAAGAACCCAAAATTCAAAATAGTAAAACAATAACAGACGCTCAGCAATAAGATAACACGAACGATACCGCGACAAATTACATCCAATCACAACTTATTGAAACAGGTTTTAATTGCTTCATACAAAATAAGTGTCGTTGCATTTTCATTCTCTAATAAATCCAGAAAAGCTGCAGTTACTCTCCTTTTTCCTCGCTATAATACCTGGCTTAAATACGACTTATGTGTCCCCTACATCAAAACTTTCATCTAAAATACGGACCAATGTCATGATATAAGTCATAAAGTAAATACGAATGGTCGTCATCCGCGGTCTAAGGGTTGCCATACTAGCCTATACTTCCCGAGGTCGCGGGTTCAAACTCGGCGGAGGGTGAGGATTTTTTGGGCGGAAAAATCCTTATTATGGCTTCCTTCGGAAGGGTAGTAAAGCCTGTGGTCCCGCGTAGTAGATTTACGGCACATAAAGGAACCTCAAGCTTGATACAGAGGTCTTTGAGCAAAATTTCCGGTCTTTCCCTCCCAATATTGATGGGGCGCCAAGCACCATATTAGTTAAAGAGCACCCATAAATAAAACTCAATTTAATTCTGGTAAATATGGTGCAATTACATTACTGATAAGAGTAGAATATTTAGATCTGTGAATTTTCACATTTTCTTTACTGGTATTTTATTACTAATAATAACAGTAGAATAACGTTCAAAGTGCATGGTTAGTGGCTATGGTCAGAAAAGACTTATTACTCATGCTAACGATCATATATCTTCTGAAATAGTTCACAAACATATTTCATATGGGATGAGAAAGTCCTTCCTACTACATAAAGTGGAAACCATGTACAATGAATCTTGTCACATTATGACGAAGATAGTAATTTCTCCTTTTCCAGTCTGTAGATGTTGTTGCGTGGAACTCCGATCAAATATCCTTCTTCTGATAATAGTTCCGCTATAACTTATTGGAACGGTCCAGTCATCTTATTTAGTAAGACTGCTACATGGCGGTTCGTATTGATGAGTGCTGCTATACATGAGCAACCACTAATAAATATCTCTCCTTCCCGGCACCATTAACGGCTTTTATATAATTAGTTAATCCATGCCATTCCTTTTGGGGTATCGACTTTTCAGTTTTGAAATACATATTTTTGGTGAGGAACTTCCACAAATTTGTCTTGTGGGCACGTCAAGTATGTCATGTGGACTTTACGAAACTAAATGATTATTCTAATTTATAAATTACTTATAAACTACAATAATGCTTTAGTTTAAATTTGTGTGCGTACACACCACTATTTTAGAAATAAAATATATTCATTGTTTTCGCCCATTCCTTTGCTTCCCAATCTCATGGACATTTTCACTCACTATGAAAATTACACTGCAAATCACAGTCCCAATTCCATCTTTTAATAAAAACAGAATGGCTTACATAAATGTAGTATCGTATACGTATTTTAGTACGTCTGTGCCATTGTTATCCCAATTTTAGCGGAAATTAACTAAAATATGAAAATGTTTCAAATAAACCAAAATGTTGAAGCTATTAACCAAATTAAAGATGAGATATTACGGTTGACTTGCAGTGAATAATCTAATGGGAATATGAGCCTTATGCACAGATGGAACAAGTAAGGATTTGAGAAATACTATGCCCCTCTCAACTGAAGAAAGAAAAAAACAAAAACGAAATTTATTATAACTTAAATATCACTTTGCTTTGGTAAAACCAAAACCAACACTTATTTCTATCTCAATTACTTACTTAAAACCCGGATGTACATCTATTTGTTCAGAGTTAACCGGTGAATTTATCTTAACGGTGAACTATATTTCAAAAGATATTCCACTAACTCGCGAAGAAAAAGAAACAGATAGGCCGAAACAATTACGGTTTACATTCACTAGTAAATAACTTTAGAATAAGAATTAAGCTCTAAAACAACAAGAGCAAACATTTGCAGTGAAACTGAGTAATCAAACTACTTAAGTATTACATTGAAATGATACATTTACTTAATAAACCCTTTCATGTTTTCTTAAAATTTAAAATAATGTTTGCATCCAACGATTGATACGTGAATCACCTACATATAATGTTTGAAAATCTAGAAAAGTAAAAGGCTCTATTGTTGACTGCATTTTCCTCACTGAAACGACATGTTGCAAATAGGTTAGCCCCTCCCTAAAAGAATCCTGGATCCGGTTCTGACCTTATGCAAGAATGAAAATGACGTTTTTTTTTTCTCGCACTAAGCAGAAACAATCCTTAGTTGTTTGCTTCCTTAAAGCGAAGAACCGCTTGAAAACGTCATATTGCACTGCAGAATCACTTCATGTGGGTATTAAACTAAATGTCAAATTGTATTTATTTTTAAAAAAGTAAGTTAATAGCCATATATTCAACAATTTATTTTATTAGTAGTACATTCAGCCACCCAAACACATTCACGAAGTGAAGTTTCAAACTGTTTTTTCTGGTTATGCCACTAGCTTATGTGGCCATCATTTTCGGGTTCGAATCTCATTCATCAATTTTTTTTTCTTTTCTTTCTTTTTTAGGTACAACAAATAATAATCTGCACTGTACCAGGCTTGTCGCATACAGTCAGTTCTTCAGCATTCAGAGATTGGTATCAGCCTTCAGCACGCTATCGTGCAGTGATTTCTCTATACTCTCTGGTCTTCCACGCATGCTCAATTAATTATTCACACATTAGCGGGCATTCAAAATGTGCTACACGTTACGCGAATGGCTGGAAATAACGGGACAAGTTTTGCATCATAACCGGAACTACAGCATTATTGAGGTTGTTTGTGTTACTTTTTCAAATATAGTTTTTATGTTACTGTTGCTGACTGCGGCAGTGTTGGATGTTGATAACAACAATTAAAAAGAATGAATACTTGGACATATATTGAATTAGAGTAGTAAATGAGGTTTCTAGGAAGATATTTACCTCTGTTATCTCATCCACCCTCTGGGAAAGCACGTTAATAGTAATTTAAAACCCATGAAGTTTAAGCTATTATTATTATTATTATTATTATTATTATTATTATTATTATTATTATTAAACAAATTAGAAACCTCAGCTTTTGCAAATAAAAAGCTGGAACAACTTGTCACACAAAAATTACCAAGGAATTTTATTATGTTATTAGCAATACCTTGAGAATTTAACTGACTATTGGTTTAGGCTTACGTGAAATATTTTCTACAAGAAAAATGATTTGTAGCTTATAGTACTTTTTAAGTTATATAGCACACTACATATTTTTTACAAAGATAAATGGGACATTATTTAATATTAAAGAAACTGTATCTTTTTCAATTTATAGCTCTGACTTTCACAAAAGCTAAAGTATTGTTCTATAGAAAATCCATGCAGTTGGTAAACTTAGGAATTTGTGAGCTAATTATTAAAACTAAGTAATGCTTTGGGTATTATGAAATTATTTCAATCATTTTGAAATCAATATAGTTGTAGGCAATTATAGACATAAAAAGAAAGGAGCTCTGTTGTGTAAGTACTGTCGGTTAACACTCTGTATATTGTACATGACAATAATTTGTTTACAAGTGGTCTCTAGTCATGTAGTATACAATAACAGCAGACAACAGCCAGTGTACATATATACAGAGTAATAATTCATAGGACAGTGATGCAAAAACTTCTACCAGTATCAGAAAAAGATTTGATATGATTTCACCAGAAATGCATATTTTGAGGCTCCCTGAATAAAAACAGAATCATTTATAGAAAAAGACCTGTGCATGTTTGTGTGTTCACGAGTCTGTGAACAGCACGACTCAAAAACAAAAAGTTGGTTAAATTAAATATCAAAGTGGTATTTAAATATCAGTGTATTCTAAATATGCAACACTAAGATTTTGAGGAAAATCCCCCCACCCCAAAAAACCCTTTGCATGGAAGATTTTTCAAAATTTTCGGTTTTTTCAAGAACAGCTGTAATTATTTTGATCAAAATACAATATATTAAATATGTTTACATGACAAAGAAAATATATATCTTGAAATTTCTGGAATAGCCTGTGAAGCCCTCTTCATTTGGAACAAGTTTTGTATAATCTTGTATAACTGGTATACATTAAACAATGGATGAAAATATACCACACAAAAAAGGTTTCAAATAACTTTCTTTGTGGAGATATCCTTTGTAAATGGTTCGAATTATTCAATACTTGGTCATTCTTTTAAAGTCCTATCAATATTCAGTTGTCTTTCGTGATTGCATGGAAAGAGTATGGAATTTTATGGCCAGTGCATAGTGTCCAGTTCTTAAATATTTGAATATCACTATGTCTTTTGTATCTGTAACAAAAGTATAATATAGCTATTTCTGCAAAGGTTTATTTGGATTAAAATGAAATGGGTAGAAAAATAAACTTTCATAAATGACAGAGGGTATAGAAAGTCATGTGAATGTAACACATCAAATTTTTTTCCAATTACATTTACAGCTTTAGTAACTATTGTCAGTTAGTAATCACATTATTATGTTAGCACACAGTAAAGTCCTTAAACATTCATCATTAGTTTTCCATTATTGAGGTTATAGTTTATGTACAAAGGAAATCATATATTTCTAAAGAAATAAGGTAAAATGTTCAATGCTACCCTCTTTAATAGAGGAACCTCTATCAGGATAACATCAACTCATATTTCTGCCAAATCAAAATTTCAATATATAGTAGTGTGAAAATGTTTTATCTAATTTCCCTTAAATATAATACTTATAAGTACAAGAAGTCTTCATACCATGTGAATTATGCCTTACTACGACACCAATAACATTTTTATTTTTAAACATCTGATGTGAATGTAGCACATTTTTCTACTCTTATTTTACAAACTAGTCTTAGAAAAACTTATTCTTCTATCTGTTTTGTTAACCAAGAAAAACATTTGCAGAAATGCTTCTAGTATACATTTCATTTCATTGTAAGATCCAAGAGGAATGTAAGAAACTGGAGCAGTAGTCAAATGCTTAAAAACAGATGCTGGCTTTGAAATTCCATACTCTTTGCATGACCTTGGGAAAAGATAAAAAAAAAAGGAAAGCCAAAAAACAAAAGAAAAGAAAAAAGCATTTGATATTATACATTCACATGACTTTCTCTACCCTTGCATTTATTAGTATGTATACAAACTATTCTTACTAAAGCTTGTTTTTTATAACTACTACATTTTAATCCAAATTAACCTTTGCAGAAATAGCTACATTACACACCTCGTTATAGATACAAAAACAACAGTGATAGTCAAATGTTTACAAACTGGACGTTATATGCTGGCTTTAGAATTCCATACTGTTTCCATGCAATCACAAGAAACAACTGAGTATTGAAAGGACTTTAAGAATGATAAAGAAATTAACAATACAAACCATTAATAATGGATATCTCAGAAATGGCTTATGCCACAAAAAAATTTACTTGAACTAAATTGTGTGTTTCAAAGAGACCTACATGTTTTTTGTAGTATATTTTCATGTATTGCTTAATGTTTATCAGTTATGCAAGTTAATACAAAATTCCTTCCGATTGAAGAGGACTTCATAGGCTATTCCTAGAAAATTTAAGATATAAATTTTATTTAACATGTAAATATCTTTAATATATGGCATTTCAATCAAAATCGTTTGGTCACTTTTTAAAAAATAAAAAAAATTGAAAAATGTTCTATGTAAAGGGCAGTTTGGGGTGGGGGATATTCTTGAAAATCTTTGTGTTGTATCCTTGGAAGACGCTCACTCACTCACTCACTCACTCACTCACTCACTCACTCACTCACTCACTCACTCACTCACTCACTCACTCACTCACTCACTCACTCACTCACTCACTCACTCACTCACTCACTCACTCACTCACTCACTCACTCACTCACTCACTCACTCACTCACTCACTCACTCACTCACTCACTCACTCACTCACTCACTCACTCACTCACTCACTCACTCACTCACTCACTCACTCACTCACTCACTCACTCACTCACTCACTCACTCACTCACTCACTCACTCACTCACTCACTCACTCACTCACTCACTCACTCACTCACTCACTCACTCACTCACTCACTCACTCACTCACTCACTCACTCACTCACTCACTCACTCACTCACTCACTCACTCACTCACTCACTCACTCACTCACTCACTCACTCACTCACTCACTCACTCACTCACTCACTCACTCACTCACTCACTCACTCACTCACTCACTCACTCACTCACTCACTCACTCACTCACTCACTCACTCACTCACTCACTCACTCACTCACTCACTCACTCACTCACTCACTCACTCACTCACTCACTCACTCACTCACTCACTCACTCACTCACTCACTCACTCACTCACTCACTCACTCACTCACTCACTCACTCACTCACTCACTCACTCACTCACTCACTCACTCACTCACTCACTCACTCACTCACTCACTCACTCACTCACTCACTCACTCACTCACTCACTCACTCTCACACACTCACTCACTCACATGGACATTTTTCTAAAAATGCTTTATTTGGATTCAGGAGGGTCAAAACATGTATTTTCAGTGAAATCTTGATATTGAATTTTTGGGTGGAATGCAATACCTTCTCTACCTACTAGGTACATGGTAAAGAAAGTAAAAAAAAAAAAAAAGAAGAAGAAAGAAAAGGAAAAAAGAGGAATATCAGCTTAACACTTGAAAGAATCTGATGTGTTACACTCACATGACTTTCTCTACTCTTGTAGAAACTATTTTTACAAACGCTTATTCTCCATATGCTTCATGTTAATCGAGATATTCAGATGTTAATATTATTGCTAATTTTCTTGTAGATGCAAGGGGAATTGGTAGGCTTTAAGCGATAGTCAAATATTTTAAGAGCTGGTTGCTATGTGGAGTATTCCATTCTCTTTGCATTACCAGGGAAAAAAAAATTGAATCACAAATTTCCATTTGAGAAAAAAAAAGTATTGGAAAATTTAAGGGAATAACAAATGGTTCACTCAACAAAAAAAATGTATATGACATAAATCATGTATTTAATGCGATCTACATTTTTAGTGTAGTGAAATTTTGTCTATCTCTTATGGTTTACCAGTTATGCAAAAGTCGTTCACAACGACAAATACTTTTGGAGACATTCCCAGAAAATTTGAGATATACGTTTCATTTGTCATGAAAATATCTTAAGCATATGATATTTTAATCAAAATCGTCAGAGCCAGTTTTGAGAAAATTAAAATTTTTGAAAAATGTTCTGTGTAAAGGGTAATCTGGGGTGGGGGGGTTTTCTTGAAAACCTTCGTGTCACATCTCTGGAAGATACTGAACCTAAATACCAGGTTTGGTGTTTATCGGACTGTTCGTTTCTGAGTTATGCTGTTCACACACACACGCACGCACGCACACACACACACACACACGGAACATGTTTCCAAAAATGCTTTTTTTGGATTCAGGGGGTCTCAAAACATATATTTCTGATGAAATCTCGGTATCAAATTTTTGGGCGGAATGCAATACTTCCTCTACTTATATATGTAGTAGAGAAAGTAAAAAATGATGAAGTATTTGAAAATTCAAAGAAATAACAAAAGTATCTCAGAAATGGTTAATATTAAAAGCTTTATTTGATATAAATTTGTGGAGTAAGTTTTAGTGCATCTCTTATAGTTTACCAGTTATACAAAATTATACAAAATTCATTGACATGAAGAGTATTTCACATGCTATTCATAGAAAGTTCAAGCTATATATTATATTAATTATTCAAATATCATAAACGTATGTATTTTAATCATAATCATTAGAGCCATTTTTGAGAGAGAGAAAAAGAAATACAGAACATTTTTCCATGTGAAGGGTAGTTGGGGTGAGGGATTTTCTTGAAAATCTTTGTGGTGCACCCTTGTAAGTTCTTAAAGGTTAAAAATATGTCTCAAAATCTTGTATTGAATTTTTGGGTGGAATGCAATACCTCCCCTATTTACTGTAGGTAAGTAGCAGAGAAAGTGAAAACAAATATTTATTAAGTCCTGCAATGTGGTGAAGTAGTACGGAATGTACCAAGGTTCAAGTCCAAATAAGGGTGAAGATTTTTCAGTCTTGTTTAGGAGCAATGCCCAATCAGAAACATTGGTAGCAATGTAAACCAAAATTCCAATTATCATAGGTAGCCGGGGTTGTTAAGGCATGGACTCATAAATAAGAACGGGTGTTAATCACTATAAATATATATGGTTGGATAATTCTACTATGAGGCAATCAGTTGGTGGGTCTTGTTGTTCATGGGCTGTTTTAACACAGATTATTTATTATTTAAATCTATATTAAAATTAACACTTTATTATACTGTGAACATATACAAAATTATAGATTATAATGAAATTCTTTATTACATGCAGAAGAGAATGCATGTTTGATTTTTTGGAAGGTGGTTGAATTCTTGTTCTATAAAAATTACCAGAATGTGGCTTGATGCTCTCTAGCCTAGGCATCTTCAATTTGCTCTAGATAATTAATTTTAATTTCAGTATGAAAATGAAATAACCAAGGTGCTGAGGAGTATTGGAAATATACCACTTACCCTGAGCTTTCTGGGATTTTTAACGCTATTATACATGCTGAATGTTCTGCAAATCTACTGTAAGGGATATTTGAATAATAAAGGTAATGCCAACTAATTTTTCATCTATTTGAAATGGCCTAATTATAGATGAACAAATTTATTTCTTCAACATACATACATATTAATATTCTGTTGGATAATCTTATTACTAGGGCCTGGAAGCCTTCGTTTAGGTTTGCTATACACTTAAAACAGGCTTCTTATGTTTTTTTTGTGGATAATTATTACTAACACTAATAATTTTCTTTTTTTAATATATATATATATATGGCTATACACCTATAATTTAAGTTTTTATATGCTGAAAATACTTTGTTTTAAAAAGAATAAATGCTACACCAATGATACGTCTGATTTTCTTAACATTTATTTATAGCCTTATTTCACAAGAATAAACCTTACCAATAGTCATAATGAAACATACAGAATATGTTTTACCATTTCTTTTCTCTGTATTTTTAACAACCCTGTAGACAGCTAAATGCATCTATAAACAGTTCTTTGATGTGAACACTTCTCTATTATCACTTTCTGTTCTTATTGTTTTAGTAACATTTATTTAAAATATAACAAGAGGTTGCATTTATCCTATCAAAAACTACTAAAAAAGAAAAACTGCATAAACACATGTTACTTTAATTGTATGGCAGTAGAAAACTATACATAAATGCCCAGAATTTTTGGCATGAACGATTTCCTATTATCACAAAGCACATTTTTGTGTGAAGGAAAGGCTATTTCTACAGAACATAGCATCATTTCAGCACAAGTCATATATTCTAATGCTGCAGGTTCTAGGGCTAATTTCTCTGTATGTTTTTCTCCCTACAATACTGAACAAGTCAGTTTCTTGTTTTCACATTCAGGATTAAGTTTAATAATTCTCTGTAGCTTGAACATGCAATTCCCACTGGTCTGGGTACTTCTTTTCTGGAAACATTGCCAATGATGCATAAAGCCTCTTTGAGTGGTAGAGTTGCACTTTCCAAGTAGAGAATAGCTTCTGGTATGTATTTATAATGTGCCTTGATATATGCAAGGGAAGCAAAAATAATGGAGGCCTCAGGTAAACACGTATTTATTATCTTATGAACTGAAAACAGTGTTGTAGAATATTTTAGGTCACAACCCCTCATTTAGGCACTTTTAGGTTCTATAAAATTACTATATTTAGCTCTAGAAATTGTGAAATATATTAATATCGTGAAAATGGCTCATTAAATGGCAAGGGGAAAAATAGGCTAAAACCTAAGAATCTGGGCCCTACTTATTACACATTATTATTATTATTATTATTATTATTATTATTATTATTATTATTATTATTATTATTATTATTATTATTATTATTAAATTAACCACCTTATTAACTGAATATATTGCAATGAACACTTGCGAGTTGCTGACTACTCTATTGATCTTGTTACCAGGGCCACTACACCAGTATCTATTTCTAGTGGTGACTACTGTATAATAGCACATTAACACCCTAACTTATGACACCTTGCAGATTTATTTTTTTTAATTTTTTTTTTAGTGTCAATAAACGTAACATATATGTGGTAATTTAAAATCTAATACATTTAAATCTACTGCGCTACTCCTTTAAACTCAATGAAATGTGGTAACTGTTGGTAGCACATCTTGATTTATACATTTTAAGAAGCTTTTGTGCATGCATGACTAGTATGATAGAATTACCTTATGGGTCAAATATATATAGATCCTGCACATTTGAAGGCATAACTTCTCCATGCTATGTTTTCATACTATCACTACAATTTTATGCTAATATCACTAGGTGGTAGCACACTGCTGCAGACAGTGCCTATATTAGAGTAATACAGAACCTGTATGAGCACGCAAACTTCTCCCACTTATTCCAGACCATCCACATTCTCATCTACAACTTAATTTATACATTACTTCATTCTTGTCTTAAAATGCTATATGTAATTATGTATACACAAACAAAAACATTCACAAAAGCAACTGTTTCTTTCTTATGCATTTATCATTATCATCACCACTATCATTGCTGTTATTGTTGGGAGCAGCTGCAGTTGTGTCAGTTTGTTCATAATCATTTAACTATCATGCAGCAGATGCTACTTCACATTTTCACAGCTGCCTCACTAAAATTTTGTGAACACCCATAATGTAGGTATACTCACAAGCCATTATTGTCCATTTCCATTGGACCTGCTTCATCTTACTTGATTAATTTTTTCATTCATTTTCTTTTTACCTTACCTAAATAACTGCAATCTTCTTAATATCCTTATCTGATTTTAATTTTAACAATTTTCTCCCATTATCTATTGTTAAGTCAGCCCATTTCTCCAGTCTTAATTTTCCTTTCATTAATTTAGTTTCTTCACATTCAAGAATTGCATGCCAATGTGAATCTTTCATACCACACATTGGACATTTATCTAAATTGAGACAGTATTTTATATCACAACACTGTGAATGCCAGAGTGATTGTAGTGTAAATTAACATTATTGTATGACAATTATTTTTATGTTTGTTAGCTATAAGCATTGTTAGGAAATAAGTTTACAGGCCTCATTGAAACTGACAATAGGAGTGGGTAACAATGAAGTGAGGGGGTGAGTTGTTTATCACTTAGAAGAGACAAACAAATGACGTCAGGGTAGCGTGCCTTTCTTTAGAAATGGAGAGAATATCCTCCCTAGAGCATATGTTTTAGTAATTATGATTGGCTTATAAAATGGACGCTAATGTTGGCGCGATTTATTAACCAATAGCAGCCCTATTATAATGTTTAGGTATATCGGGGTGAGGGAGTATAAATTTTTGAGCCAAAGGTAAGTATCGTGCAGTTCTACAGAATCATTCATGAGATACACATCACGCAGTTCTAAGAAATCTCTCTCGCAAGTTACACGTCAGACAGTTCTAAGGAAGCATTCACGAAGTACACGTTACGCAATTCTACAGAATCTCTTGCATTGTAAAGTTGGTTATAAAATGTGAAATACGTGAATTAATAGTGCGCGGCAAATAAGTGATTGTAGTTACATTCAAAAATATAACAGTTTCAGTCAGGCGTGTATCAAGATTAAATATGTGAAATTAATTAAGTGCGACGGCAATAAAAGTGTAAAAACAAATTCTTTTATCAGTGTTATCTTTTAGTAACAACTCCTTTCCGTTTACATGCCCTGATCAGAGATATTTGCTCGACTGAGTAATAATAGCTAGCTGGAGGACAAAGAACCCAAAATTCAAAATAGTAAAACAATAACAGGCGCTCAGCAAAAAAAGATAACACAAACAGATTACTGCGACAAAATCTCTTCTCCTTCTTTAATCCTTAAATTTTATTGCCCCTGTTTTAGGCCATACAATTCCTTCCTTGGCAGTTTTATCTCCTTTTTCCACATAATTTTCCCTTCCCTGTTCTGTAAATGTTCAGAGACTTTGTTTTTAAAACTGATGAGTGTTTCCTAAATTTCAATATTATCAATTCTTAATTTAAGATCTTTCCAAAAGTCTCTTTTAATTTTCTATTGCTCCAAGTCATCCCTTCACCAATTGTTTCCAAATTAATTTAAATTCTATTAATTCAAGTGCTACGCTAAGTAATGTTCTCCTGAGAAATTATTGTTTCAAAATACTGTATATCTTATCACAATCTTGCCCTGTTTCTTTTCAGGGATAGAACTTTATGTATTCAATTTTAACATCCAGAAATAGCCCAATTTAAATAATATGTTAACAAGTCTTCATATGAAAATATGAAGACTTTTGATTTGTAACAATAGTAAAGATAAAATGAAAGAGAATTTTCAGTAATATAGAAGCTTAATCTATACACTTCAAGATTATTATATGAGATATTAACAGAAGTCTATTTAACATTCTAAGGAATTATAAAGGAGGAAAAAAATAATTTGTATATGATATAAATTTGGTGGATTATTGTTAACATAATTAGAACTTCTTTTATTGAAAAGTTCTTTTAGAATAAAGGGTATCTCATACAGGACGTGTTAGTTAAATATTCTTTATAACATTTAGTAATTTTATATTATCATTTATATTGTATGTTAATGTAAGAATATAATTTATTTGGTTTTCTATCAGAGTAAATTGGTTACAGTTTCAGATCCCGAAATAAGTAGCCACCATTCTTGGGACTCACCTCTTGTTCCTGACATTATAAATGAAATACATCATTCCGCCTCTGTAAGTAGTCATGTGTTCAATTCCCTCTAACCATTTGGTATAAATATTAAATATTGTGCCAGAATAAATTAGTGCTTAATCTTTGAAATGACACAATCTGTAAGAGACATTCAGATTATTTTTCTGTTTATGAATTGGAAGTTGTCAACATGCAACTGGCTTGAACATTTATTTAATGTTTTTTAAATACATAATGTTATTATCTATTGTGTAATGTTGCTATATGTTGTGATTGTCACTGCTATCTTTCTCTTTGTTCCAGCAAGCTTGTATATGACTGCAACTAGCTATAAGATTTTGATTAATGCATTTAAGTATTATTTTTGAAAAAACAGCACCCAGTTCTCAGTGCTTAATTCAATATTCTATAAAACTGAACACCTGTAAGAGAAACTTTCTTTCTTTTCACAGAGAGCATCCTTTTTCCTTGCCACACCACACCGAAACACCATTTCCAACTCTTCCAACCCTGAAATAGACCAAATGGGGTGAAGGATGAATGAAATGATTAATGAAACGAAATGGAGGGATGGGAAATTTGGCGGATGAAAGAACCACTCCAGCATTTCCTGACCACCTGGGAAAACCATGGGTCAGAGTGGGCGGTTGCCAGGGATGGAACCTGGGACCTCCCTAATGCAGTTGTTCTCAATTAAAAAAAACTCTGAACCGACTCTAATCGATAGACTCTCCGCAAACTACAAAGCTGCTAGCAAAGTATGTAGGGGTTGTGAAAGTTCATAAAAAACCCATGGGTCAGAGTGGGTGATCAGCGGGGATCGAGCCCAGGACCTCCCAAATGCAGGTCACAGGCGTTATAGTCTGAGCCATCCTGCTCAATAAAGGAAGTATTGTATTCCACTTAGAAATTTGATGTTGATGCTTAACCAGAAATATGTTTATGTTTTGAAACTCCCTGAATACAGAAATAGAATTTTAAGAAAAAGGTCCATGAATTTTCAAGAAAATTCTCCCACCCCAAACTACCCATTACATTCATGGAAAAATTGTCAATATTTTTTATTTTCTCAGAAATATCTCTAAATACATTAATTAAAATATTTTAAATATTAATGTAACAAATCAAATGCATATTTTGAATTTTTCTGGGAAGAGCCAGTGAAGCCCTCTTCATTCAGAATGAATGTGATGTAATTTTGATAATGGTAAACCATAAGAGATACACAAAAACTTACTACACCAAAAATGTAGATTCTCTTTAAAACATGCAATTTATTTTAAATAACTTTTCCTTTTGTGGCCATCAACCATTTGTGAGATATGCATTATTATTAATGGTTTGAATTTTTCAATAATTTGTCATTTTTTAAAAGTGTTTTCGCTATTCATTGTTTCTTATAATGTCATGGAAGGACTCTGGAATTTTTAAGGCCTGCATATAGCATCCTGCTTTTAAACATCTTCTTGATTGGTTACCTTTTGTACCCACAAAAAATTTGTAAAGGTTTATCTCAATTAAATGAAGTAGACAGTAAAATAAACTTTCACAAGAATAGTTTGTGGAAGCTATATAAGAACAAACAATAATGTGTAGAGGAATATTTTTGAAAGAACATGATTTAACATTAATGGATAATGCATTTAACCATGCAAAAGATTTTATGGAAGTTATTTACAGAACGGGATGGTTCAGGCGGTAAGTCTGTGGCTCACATTTGGGAGATCCTGGGTTAAAACCCCCAGGGCCGGCTAATTTGACTGAAGGTTTTTTTCACAGTTTTCCTTGTTTGCTAGGCAAATGCTTGGTTGGATAATTTGATCCACAACTTTTCCTAACATCCCTTCCATCACCACATTTCATTTCCTTCTTCTTCACCACCATACCAAGCATTGAACTGATCACCCATCCTGGATATGCTATGATCCAGAATTTGCTTGCTCCTTGACTGGCTACTGACCCAAGGGATTGGATTGTAAGTCCTTGGGGATGCAAGTCCTACAAAGAGGATGCTAATCTGTTAAAGAAGAAGAAGTTATTTATAATTAGGTTTGACTATAACATGTGGAAAACTAAACAAAATTTTAACTGTCAGCTCTTAATTGCTCTATTTCTTTAGTTCTGCAAATCGTTTTCAAGTTAAATGTCTGCATGTATGTTTGAAGTTTTAAAGGGATGTAATCTGCTTTAAACCATCTGGGAGTTCGTTGTATTCTGTAGTGATCAAGGTTTAGAGGTTTTGTACCATATTTGGTTGTGTTGTAACAAACCTGGGGGTTATGAATCCTCTCCCACCAGCTAAACTGTCAGCGGTAGCTCCGATGATTCAGTTATCTCTAGGGTTCTGGCAGGGAAGGGATTGTTTTGGGGGTATATTTAACACCTGTTCTTACTGCATTCAGCATCACAGGCAGTGGACACTGATGATGTATGAAATTAAATGATAATTGGAAAAGGAAATTCAGGAAGGAAGCATTCCAAGCCTAGGTTTAGGGTACTCCCCTGGCATTTGCCAGTTATGAAGACTGGGGAAAACCTGGAAAAAAAACTGGCAGGATTTGAACTGCAGACCTCCCATGCATTAGTCTGTGCCTTAACACCCTTGGCTACCATTGTTGGTATGGAAAGATGAGGCAGTATTTTTAATACTTAAATTATTTCAGTCAAATTATATAATATATAAATTCAATAACAGCTCGCCTTGAAGCAATATGTGTATGTAATAATTTGTAAAATGTATGTAACAATCATTGCATATGCTTATATTATTGTATTATTGTATCCATGTGTAATAATGTTATGTGAATATATTACATAATTTAATAATGTGGGAGCTGTGAGAATAATAAGTTTAAAGTTGCTAACAATGAGGTAACAATAAGGTAACCTTGAGGCAATAATGAGTAAGGAAGTTCAAATGCTACTAGTCATTATTAGAGCAGTAATAATGTAAATTTTGAGACAGTTTAACAATAGCCAATCAACAACCAGAAAAAGCTTTAGTTAAATGAAGGTATTCTATTGGACTAGGAATAGCCAATCAGAGACTTGAAATACAGAAATTTACAAGTTTAGATGGTTGAAATCAATTCAGTTGCCTCCAAACAGTGCTCATAACCAGACGCGAGGTGTGTCCTCGAGAAATTAATTATGTATTCATGTGAGACGAAAATAGTATACATGTTAAAAAGTGCAAGTATTAAATAAAAGAATCTAACAGCTCTCTCTATCAGTGAAGTGCTATTTAATTTGTGTTAAGGATTAATAAAAAGGAGTGAATTAAAACTTAAAATCTGTGTAAGCCTGCATTCTTAGTCGTACCAAAACCCTGCCAAGAGAAACGTGTCTCTAACAAATACTAACGTAGCTGAGGCAAACATAAATATAATATTTAAAGAAACAGTCTAATTATAAAGGCAATATTTTTAAAACTTGGAGCAAAGGCCACCTGAAAGTACATTTGGGGTGAAGGCTACCGGAAACTGTTTACCATACTTGCGGCTGCAACTACTACAAGTTCGGCTCCCCAACAGTTGAAATATAATACAACTCCTTCTTTAAATTGGCTTCCATACGTGTTGCAAATAACAATTACAACAAAACATTTTCCTCAAAGGGTATGGATAAAGCAATGTCCTCTTACTATTATACATAAGTGAGAGATCTTAGTCTAAATGGAGTCATACCTCATACCATCTGCTCTTTTAACTGATCTTGACCACACTAAATTAAGTCTTTACTATTAAGACATCAGATGTTACAATGAGCAACACTTAGGTACTTGTCAGGGGCCAGTGACCTAGTTATGGTCACCTTTTATACTGTCTATGAGTGACGTTTTAACTAGTGGGTGGCTGAGCCCTTCCGAGTAGGTTTAGCTAGTGGAAGGAGGTAGTGTTTGCTTGGTCTGAGGCAAGTAAGGGGTAAAGACATACAACAGACAACTGTTGATAAGCCACCCTAGGATAAGCCTAGCTAAAATGTTGCTGAACAGACTGTCTTTTATTTGCTGATCACATGTTCTGCTTTCTGAGTTTGCATAGCTCTGTCCAATTTAATCAGAACGAGGGTTCACTACAGTATTATTAGTGTACCTAGTGAAGTTATCTTCTCCTCTTGTGTTGTATTTGTGCACATCTTTCAACTTAGCAAGGGTTTGGGAGCTATTTTACATTTATGGACAGAAAGACAGATAAAGTGATACTAACGTACCCCACAATAGTGAATGCACCTAAAAATGTTAAAACATCTCCCAGAACCAAATCCTGTCTGTACCACTGTGTGTATTGTAATGCCAGACACATGTACATTACACAATTAGACAGCAGCTTTCTGAATTAAAATAATTTCTTAAAGAGAGGGGCTCCTTGTTCATGCTTTGCATTATGCTATGGATTGTTTTACTGCAAAGCTTTTTATTTTTAGTTTTTGGTGCTTAACTTTTATAAATGATGGGTTTTAATTTAATTTTACATTTTTGCTGTTTTTAACAGAGACTTCGCAACAAGAAGCATGAAGCAAGATGTATGCAATTGTTAGAGATGTGCCCTGAAGCAATAAACACTCCTAAAGCCCCATTTATGTATACACCATTTCTTGTAAGTGTTCATTTGGTTGTATTAGAACAACATTTTTCTCTGTTGGAAAGATATTAGCTTAGAATGCAGACTGTGAGTTTGTGAAATGATCTCCTTGTTGTTGGATTTATGTAATTTTTTCTTTCTCAACCACTTATCTATAGTAAGTAGAGGAAGTATTGCATTCCAGCAAACACTCATTATCAAGACTTCACCAAATACAGTTTTGAGACTTGCTGAATTCAAATACAGTAGAGTCTCACAAATCCATTAAATCTGACCTTCTGAAGATACAATTTTTTTTTTAAACCAGAGGATAGCCATCTGTTTACACGGTCCTGATATGTATCTACATACTTTTGCATTTCCCTAACTCTCATCTATAGAGTGTATACTACCTGGCAAGGATTAACTTCCTTTCAATTACGGACCAGCTGAAAAATGAGAAAACTCTTCCATAATATGTGCACACATACATTGTAGCAAACATTCTCCACCGGAAATACCTTTCAGCTGCAATATGTTTTGTTGAGAAGAAAAGTATCCCTTGCAACTCAAATGGCAAGCCAGTGTTGTGTCAAGTTAAAGGAGTGTTTTATTTTAGTATGTTTATAGTCTTCTTTGTGGATAGAGTATGTTAGAAGTGGTTGCATATCTTATTCCTAATTTTTTTCATAATGAGTGCTAAAAGTAAGAGGAAATTTGTACCATTAAAGACTGGATAAAGGTGAGACAATTAAAAAGCTTGCAGTGGAATACAATGTTTGGGAAGTAACACTTGGAGACTGGCAATGAAACAGGGATAAACTGGAGAAGTATTCTTCAACAAAGTGTTCAGATAGCTCTTTTATAAGAAAGTGTATGGGGAGGTCAGAATACAAAAAAACTAATGAAGAGTTCTTTATCTGGTTCAGTCAACAAAGGCAGAAGGGAAGTTAAATTTCCAGTCCAATGTTGCAAGAATAAATATTATGTTTTTAAGAATATTTCAGTACAAGTATATGTTGGTTACACAGATGGAAGAATAGGTATGGTGTACAACAGCTTGATATTTGTGGAGAAAAGATTTCTGATGATTCTGAAGCTGCAGTGAAGTTCTGTAAAAAATTTGAACAACTCATAAAAATTGAAAACCTCACAAATGATCAATTATACGATTGGGACGAAACAGGGCTCAGCTTTAAAATATTACCTTCTAAAACACATACTTCATGTGAAGAACGTCATGCTCCTGGCCACAGAAAAAGTAAAGAAAGAGTGACAGTACTCGCATCAAATGCATCAGGTACACACAAATTAAAGTTTGTCGTCACAGGCAAGTTTGTGAAGCCTATGAGCTCTCAAAGACATTTCCTTGTCTGCAAACTATCTCTTACAAGAACCAAAAGAATGCCTGGGTGGACAGACGAATATTTAAGAAGCGGTTTTATGAAGAATATGTGCAGGAAACTAAAAAGTTTTTGAAGAAAAATGGTTTGCCTAGTAAAGCAATCTTATTGATGGACAATGCTGGATCACATCCAGATGAAGAGGAACTGCAGTGTGATGGAATTTGCGCTTTGTTTGTTTTTGCCGCCTAATGTTCAAATTTGATACAACCGATAGATCAGGGGGCTTTGGAATACTTTAAAAAAAAATCTGATGTGTTACACTCACATGACTTTCTCTACTCTTGTACAAATTATTTTTACAAACTCTTATTCTCCATCTATTTCATATTAATCGAGATAAACATTTGCAGAAACGATCTTTTGATATGCAAAGAGAATTACATTTTACACATAGTCACCAGTTCTAAAAATATTTGACTATTGTTTAAGGCGTACTATCTTCCGCTTGTTTTGTAATTGCAAGGGCAATATATAAATACAGTAGCCTTTAAGCATTGACATATATATTAATAGCTGGTTGCTATGTGCAGCACCATTCTCTTTGCCACAGATAAATACTCCTTGCATATCCAAGACAAAAAAATGAATAACGAATTCCCATAAAAAAAGAAGTATTGAAAAATTTATGGGAATAACAAGCAATATCTCGAAAATGGTTTACTCAACAACAAAAATGTATATAACATAAATTGTGTATTTTAACGCGATCTACATTTTTTGTGTACTAAAATTTTGTCTATCTCTTATGGTTTACCAGTTATGCAAAAGTCGTTCACAATGAAGAATACTTTTGCAGACATTCCCAGAAAATTCAAGATATACATTTTATTTTTCATGAAAATATCTTAAACATATGATATTTTAATCAAAATCGTTAGAGCCATTTTTGAGAAAATTAAAATTTTCGAAAAATGTTCCATGTAAAGGATAATCTGGGGTGGGAGGATTTTCTTGAAAACCTTTGTGTTGCATCTCTGGAAGATACTGAACCTAAATACCAAGTTTGGTGTTTATCTGACTGTTCGTTTCTGAGTTATGCTATTCACAGACACACACACACAGGCACACACACGGACATGTTTCCAAAAATTCTTTTTTGGATTCAGGGGGTCTCACAACATATATTTCCGGTGAAATCTCAGAGTTGAATTTTTGGGTGGAATACAATACTTCCCCTACTTACTATACGTATTAGAGAAAGTAAAAAAGTATCAACGCCATTTGTTGTAATCACTTCTACAAGTAACGGAAGAGGATGGAAACATCAATAATTTTCTAAAATGAGTAACCATGAGGGACATAGTGTATTTGTTAGCAGAGTCATGGGATGAAGTGGAACCTGAGACACTTGTGAAATCATGGAAGACAATTTTAGAGAGCAAATTGATTGGTGAGAGCTAATTCGATGATGATGTTGATGAAGATGATGTACCCCTGTCACACCTAATTGCGCATCTTGCAGGTGGTAGTGAAAGTGAAGTTACAGAATGGATAAAAAGTGATGAAAAGTTATGGAAACATCAATTGTTGAGATGTTGAATGAGCTGACAGAAGAAATTGACGAGGAAGATAAAGAAGACAGAATACCAAAGATGAGTCATAATGAGGGTTTTACTGTGTTGAAGGCAGCATTGCACTATGTAGAACAACAACCAGAGGCAACACCATGTTACTCAAATGATGGTGTGACATTGCCGTGTAAAAGCGATTCAGCATCCTGAAGCAGAAGACGCTTAGAGACTTTTTAAAAAATAACCCCACATATGTATGTACACATTGTGTTTATTTCTATACAAAAACTTTAAAAACTTACAGTAAATAACTTGATTTACTTGATTTGTTATTGGTTTCATTTTGTCTTTAATGAGTTTTCCTTTGGTATTCCGTATAGTTTGAGTTATCCCAAATCTGAGGTACCCCATTACCTTGGATTAGTGAGACTCTACTGTAAATCTGCTGTGTTACATTCACAAAATTTTCTCTACCCTCTATTTTTATTAGTGAGTATATAAATTATTCTTGAGAGAGTTTATTTTTCTATCTACTTCATTTTAATTGAGATAAACCTTTGCAGAAATAGCTATACTACATATTTCATTAGTGTACAAATGTTTAAAAACTGGATGCTATATGCCGGTCTTAAGATTCCATACTCTTTCCATGACATCATGAGAAACAACTGAAAATCAACAGCACTAAAAACAAATGACAAAGTAATGAACAACTCAAACCATTAATAACGGATATCTTGGAAATGGCTGATGCAACAAAAAAGGTTATTTTAAATAAATTGTGTGTTTTAAAGAGATATATATTTTTTATGCAGTATATTTTCATCTTTCTTTTTTTTTTTTTTTTTTTGATTCAAGGGGTCTCAAAACATATATTTCTGGTGAAATCTTAAATTTTTGGATGAAATGCAATACCTTCTCTACCTAATATGTATGTGGTAGAGAAAGTAAAAAAGAATTTTTAGAAATAGTGTGTGTGTGCGCGTGTGCAAGAGAGAGAGGGAGGGGAGAGGGAGGGGGAGAGGGAGAGGGAGAGAGAGAGAGAACAGCATAACTCAGTATAAAAAGTTGGTTACACACGAAACTTGGAATTTAAATTTGGCATCTTTCAAGTACATAACACAAGGATTTTCGAGAACATCCCACTACTCCAAAGGATCCTTTACATGGAAAGTTTTCATTTTTTTTTTCTCAAAAATGGCTCCAGCAATTTTGATTAAAATGCCATGCGTATATGTAATCATCAATTTTATAAAATTCTTTTAACATATAAATAGTATTCCCAAAGTGTTTTTGCAAAAACATAGGATTTATTAGCAATATTAATAATGTTAACACTGTTTAAAGCAAAGCTTTTGAGTCTGTGCTTTGCAGAGCTCCAAGAGCTCTGTATACACTTCTCACGGACTCCATAGCTTCTCTAGGAAAAAAGAACAAATAAAAGTTTAATTAAATTTTAAAAAATAAGAATCTGAAAACAGAATCAAAATAAGAAAGCTATACCATCAGAGCAGTAGTTTACCAAACTGAATTTTTTACCTCCGCCAAACTATCTAACTGTTAAATGCAATTAACTCTGCCGTAGAAATTGATTCTGAAGAGTGCTTTTCAGGAAAAAAGATTGGCAATGCCTAGTTTAAAGTACTAATTTATTTGAAAATTAATACTTGAGAAAAAAAAATTCTGAGATGTTAAATTAACATGACTTTCTTCATCCACTCTTGTACAAATATTCTTAAAGCTTATTCTTCTAACTGGCTCATGTTTATTGAGACAAACATTCATAGAAATGGTTTTATTACATGTTTCACTGTAGGTACAAGTGGAATATGGTAGGTTTAAGTGATAGTCAATCTTTTAAAAGTGCGTTACTATGTGATGGCTTTGAAATTCTGTTCTCTTTGCATGACCACAAGCAAAAACAAATTAGCAGCTGAAAAAGGTAAAAAGTATTTGAGAATTCATACCAATAATAAACAATATGTTAGAAATGGTTTTTGGCACAAAAAATTGATTTCATCTAAATTGTGTGTTTTAATGAGATCTACATTTTCTTGTGTAGTAAGCTTTTGTCTGTCTCTTACAGTTTACAAGTCATAAAAACTCTTTCAGAATGAAGAGGAGTTCACAGAAAATGTAAGATATATTTTTTATTTGTAATGCAAATGCATATGGTATTTTAAACAAAATCATTAGAAACATTTTTGAGAAAATAAAAAATAACAAAAAGTTTTCCATGTTTTGGGATAAAGATTTTCTTGAAAATCTCTTTGCTGCATCCTTGAAAGATGCTGAGCTAAAATATTAAGTTTGGTATTCATATAAAATTTTGTTTTTGAGTTATACTATTCACAGACACACACATGCATACATAGACAGACACTCCTGATAAAACCAGAAGCTGCTTGAACTAACAATGTAAGAGATTAATTCATGTTATTTAGTTTACCTCAATACAAGGTTTTGAGTAAATAAAATTCATACTTTTAAAAGATATTTGGGTAATGTGGGATTTAATTAACCCTTTATATAACTATAATGTAAAATACAAATTTAATACATAGATAAAATGCTGTAAATACATTTATTTATTTATTTATTTGCAGAAAGCTTGTTCATTTGGAAACTCTGAGGCTGTGAAATATATGATTCAGAATGGTAAGGCAATATATGTTATAATTACTCAATATGGTAGAGAAGTAAAGAAAATATACCTTACATAGGAGACCAATAAGAGTACCTGCTGTCATCTAGTCCTTTAATTTATACGAGGGCTGTCCCAGAAGTATCCAACCTAACAAAGAAAACACAAAAATGTTGGGAAAAAAACATCTTTATTTCTCTACATACTCTCCTTTCAGCTTGATACACTTTTCCCAGCGATGTTCAATAGCTTCAATACCCTGTTTATAGTGAGAACCGTCAAGTTCTGTTCCAATAAGGTAATATTTCTACCCGGTGGTATTTTTCATACTGATTTGCATAAAAAAGGTAAATAATGGTGCTGTAGATTATTAAAGTTTTCTGTGTGGTTTAAGAACTTATTACAAAATAAACCTTTAAACCATTATATTATACTATAATAAAATATGTTTCCCCTCTAGCAGGATTGAACATAGTTTTTTATTTATTTATTTATTTTTTATTTATGGGCGCTCTTTAACTACTATGGTTCAGAGCATTCCATTCTGTATTGGGTATGAAAGACCGGTAATTTTGCTCAGAGGCTTCTTTATATGGCTTGAGGTTCTTTTATGTGCCATAAATCTATGACACAGGACCACCGGCTTTACTTCTTCCAAAGGAAACCATGCTAAGGATCTTTATGCCCGAAAAAATACCATCACTCTCCACTGGGTTTGAACCCATGACCTCAGGAACTAGAGGCTAGCATGGTAACCACTACATCACGAAGGATGATGAACGTAGTTGTTGTTGACCTATGCTTTGATGTACTGTCCTCCATGGTAAATGAAAATTACCCAACAGAACTGCTGCTGGGCTGAGGGAAGGGTATGAATGAGGTCAACATTTTCTCCTTTTCTCCTTTGCTCCTTTTCAGTTGCTCCCATCATGCTTAAGTACTGAGCAGGCAAGCTCCCAATTGGTCTGCTCAGTACTTGAGAATAGCTGACCTATGCTATTGACAGCACTACATTGTTACACAATCAACATACTTGAGATGTATGCAAATGTTTGTTTCTGCAGAGCCTTCATTTGGAGCATGACCATATTATGGGGAATTACTTGCCCTACACTATAGCATTTTTAACTGGTTTTGTTTCCCCTCTATTTTCCCTCCCCTCCCTCTGCTGGTTAATCAGTTGATATGAAATCTTTGTGCTGTAGAGAGGTTGATACATTGTGAGACCACATGTTTCAATGCTATAGTGTGTTGATGCTGTTATAATGTCAAAATGTGATATACTTAGCACACATAACTGTCATGTATGATTCCTATGTGACAACAAACTCTTGTAGAGAAGCGAGATGCTGATTTAAAGGCAGATTACCTGCTGTTTGTGCATTGCACCGAGAAACAGTTCGTAATCTTGTGAATAGATTTAGGGAAATGGGATCTATTCTTGTTAAGAAACTGAAAGTAAATCACCATTCTTACAGAAGAAAAGCTTGATGACATTGGAGAAAAGTTAGAATGAAGTTCAAACAAATCTCTGAGAAAGCTTTCATAGGAATCAGGAATTTCATAATCCTCAGCTTGGATTGCCACTAAAATTTGAAAATTAAAACACTATAAAATAACTTTAGTTCAGGAAATGAAACTACACAATAGTTTGAGTAGAGTTAATTTCTGTATTTGGGTGTAGATAATGTTAATGATCACTCTATTGATTTGCATTTAATTTTGTTTATGGATGAAGCATGGTTTTGTTTATATGGTCATGAATATTTTATGAGTGTTTAATGCAAATTTTCTTAAAAAGTGCAAGAGATGTGCGGCAGCATAAGGACATCCTCAATGACAAAGGTATGCAGTTATTGTAGCTATAATTTGCATGAGAAATCAATGCGCTAATTTAAGGGGCTATAAATATCCGACTCTGCCAGCAAAGAGAGTGCTTCCCAGTGCCAAGAAAATTTCCGTTAGGTTGGCCACATGTCTAAATGAACACACTATATTATGGTGGTTACAGTGACTGGAGAATTAGTAGTGTCATCTTTGCTTGACTCAGAATTTTGGGCCTTTATTCAAAATCAGCATCATGATAAAGAGATTTCAGAAATGTGATTCATGAGGACAGTGCTCAAGAAAACAAAGAGAAAATTAAAATACAGCAAAGAATTGGATGTATTTGATCTTTAGTAAAGTAAATGAATAGCGGAACTAATTCTGTAATCATCAATGATAGGTAATGAAAACTTCCTAACTTCATTATTATAATTTTTACAGCATAAGTAAATAACTAATTTAAAAATGCATATAAAATGTTAGACATTGCTGCAGTCTTTGCTTGAGAGCGCAAGCTTAATCATTATTTATGACTTACTGCCAGAGTGTCTACTGACACTGGAAATACTGAATATACTGGAAATATATTTGGATTTTTCTTTTTTACACACTGGATATACTGAAACTATACCAGAATTTATGGTTACTTACTGGAAAAAATGGATGAAATATCCACATAAGATTGATTTATTTCAGATTAAATTTTCAGGTGATTAGTTCTTGGAAGATGTCAATAAATATGTTTTTATTTAATGTTATTGTTTTGCATGATTTTTCCTTTTATGTAAAAATGACTCAAACTTTTGGATAATCTTTCACCCCTAACATTTTTTTACAGACTGTACAACATTTCCAGAGTTTTAAAGATTGTTGCATGGGAGGACTTGGGGGAAGGCTAAGATAAATACAAAATCTGCTGATGTTTCTTTTCATTTCTGTGAATATTGGTGAATTTTTGGTCCATTATTATGTCTAGCATGGGAGTTTTATGAAATTAAGTGTTAAGAGGTAATGGGGAGAAATCAGCATAAAAATATCTTCTAGATCATTGTACAATACTTTCATACATAGTACAGAGAGTAAATTTAATTAAATCATCATTAGAAATTCAAAATTCCCACTTCAACATCAGGTATGGAAGCTAGCAATAAATACAGCTTCATACATGGGTTGATTTTTTTAATAGCGGTAACTATGCTGTGACACGGAGCCAGCCAATTATATAATTTATACAACAGGTTGGTTACATGCCCACTTCCTTAGAGCAAATGAACTTGCTCTCTATGCCTGTGTGCAGTGACAACAATAATGCAGTTTTGAGCATGCACTCGTGCAATATTGCAATGATTTCAAAGCAAGATCAGAGAAGCTGGTTGAAGTTTGAATGTGCTAAGGGTCACAGTGCAAGATAGTGTTACAAAGGATTGCAAGAGGCTTGCGGTGAACTTGCATTACCTTATTGTATAGTAGCAAGGTGGGTGAAAACTTCAGAGAAAGTGATAAAATGTTAGACATGCCTCAGCCTAACCATCCTGCAGAAGGGAAGAAGAGTACAGACCGTAAATACATTAGTGCTGGTGGATTGGAACACCACAATTTGTGAATTGGCCAATGAAACAGGACTGACACCATCGGCTTGATTAACACCTGTTCACCAAGCCTCTTGCAATCCTTCATAACACTGTCTTGTACTGTGACTTTAGCGCATTCAGTTTTCAATCAGCTCCTCTGATCTTGCATCACAGTCATTGTCATTATTCCATGGGCACTTGTTCAAAACTGCATTATTGTTGTTGTCACTGTACACGGGCATGGAGAGTGAGTTATTTGCTCCGAGGGAGGGTGGGCATGTAGCTAACCTCTGGTATAAATTATATTGCCTGGCTCCATTTCATGGCATTGTTGCCACTATTAAAAATCAACCTACGTATTATGGCTGTGGAAACAAACAAAACCAGTAAAGATGTTAAGCTAGCTATAACATACATTTGAAAACTGCTGCATCTTTACTGCATTATGAGTTGATGCAGTACTGGAATTGTGTCAAAACTTACACTGGAAATACTGAACATATACTGGAATTTTAAGCCTTCAAGGTAGTACACACCCTTTATAATGATAGTTTTGTTGTACAATGAGAAAGACGTGATGTTATCAGTGTTATTTTACATTCATTTGTTACCCTGTTCTGATGTATCACAGATGCGAATACAGTTCTGGCAGTTTTATGAACTAAGAACTACCGTCTCTTTGTTTTATAAGCCTAATATGAGTTTTGTTCTTTCAGTCATCTGAAAGCAAAGCAATTACTACTGAATCTGTGTGTTTGAGAAAAGAAATAAAACATTGTTATCACCTAAGATGGAATTGTGACAAACAATAGGATAGGACTAAGAGTGGAGGAGAACTTAATACCTTGACCTCTGCAGATCTTATGTATTTAGGCCTATGATAGGGTGGAGGAAGGGATGAGGTGAGAGGAGGCAGAGGGCGGCTGGAAACCAGGGGGCACAACAAGCAGAGGGCAGGTTCCCTATCATTTAGAGATTTAAACTGCCCAGATGGCAGCTGATGCAGTTGGCTCCCCCCCACCCTGGGCTTACACATCTTCCAAAGGGCCAGGCATCCAGAGACCGCCCCCATTCCAGGGGACAAAGGTATACTCGGAGCATTCTTTTCCCCTGCCATGCACATGCTGGGACCTCGCACTGATGCTTGCAACCCTGAAAGAGACCAAGTAGATGAAAGGTGAAGTGAAATGAGAATGGAGGTGAAATGGAGAGACAGGAAATTTGGGGGATATAATGATCCTTCCCAGCATTTGCCTAGCAACCTGGGAAAACTACTGAAAAAAACCCATGGGTCAGGTAGACAGCTACAGGAATCGAACCCATGACCTTCTGAATGCGGTCCATAGATGTTACCGCCGAGCCATCCCACTCAGTGTGACACCAACAGTAAAGACAGTCCTATCTATGAGGTAATTAATTTAATTAAAACTGCTAAGGAAGTTTGCAGGTACTATATAATAGTAGTTCAAATTCTAAAAGCCTTGTATAAGACCTCAAAAAAAACGAATTTAATTTATAGATGTCTTTAACTGCTGTGGTCCTTTGTATCCTATTCCATATTGGGCATGAAAGAGTGGTAATTTTGCTCAGAGGACTCTTTACCAGGCATGAGGTTTTTTTACATGCCGTAAACCTACAACGCGGGACCACAACACTGACTTTACTTCCCTTCTGAAGGAAGCCATGCTAAAGGTTTACACTTCCAAAAAAATCCATTGTCATCCACTGGGTTTGAACCTGCAACCTCAGGAACTAGAGGCTAGCATGGTAACCACTTATAAGACCTCAAGGACACAGCTACATATGAAGAAATACTAATATGTATATTATGCTTTATACATTATATCATAATAAGTTGTTTAATGACCATTGCATATGTACCTTTAAAATATGAATCAATGTAATAATGAGCAAACAATAATAACATATTCAAATAGAAAGCTCTACAATATCACAGGATGTTAGTCCTCAGTGTGTTAGCAATGGTGCTTGCTAGATATACAAAGTTTTCATGCAAATGAAAGAACTCGGGAGATACAAGCTTTTCATTTAAACTACCACAGGGCAGTGTAGTGCAATGTGAAGTTGTCTCTCTCAACAGATTGCGGCCAATTTTTTCTGCATTGACTGATGGAATTACGTAGTTTTCAGCAACTGGAGAGTTACAAGATTTTCATTGCCTAGCACCAATAAATTGTATATGCATGAGCTTCATATGTGTAAGATTTTGGATGTATAATAAAAAAAAATAAAAAAGGAAGACTTAATGGAAGAAGGTTGAACTTATTTCCTTGAGAGGTCATAATAGTTTTTAAGGCTGAACCAATGCTGCTGTTGCTCTGCTGATAATGATCAGTATATTTATTGCTTTAGCAAACGTTCCACATCCTCTCTGTGGTTTGTTTGTTCCATTTTTATGCCATCTAAGATAATATCGGCAGCTTTGTCTTTGGAACAATTGCTGATCAGCAATGATGTTCACTTGTTTATTATTCTGTTAATCTTTTGGGTTTGTTCATGTTAAGTTTTTTTTATAAACATTCAATTCACACATTTACATTCTCACTAATACTTCCAAATCCTAAGGAGGATAAGGAATAATCCTGGCTAAAGAAAAATTCCCACCCTCCAGCCAGGAATAGAACTTGGGACCTCTGGACTCCTCACTTTTATTGGTTATAAATATCTAATAAAATGAAATTGATTTTTAGGTGCAGATATAACAGCTCAAACAAAGGATGGAGAAACACCATTTTTCTTAGCATTTTGGAACCTGTTAAAGAATGATGATTGCTGGGACCTCAGCTGTGTTGAAATACTTTATAGAGCAGGTATTATTTGAACTTTCCCACTAATACATAGTGGGAAGGATATAGATGTACAGTTTAAACTGCTGAGAGAACTAATTTAAAAGAGCAATAATCCTTAACAAACTTTGGTCTATCTCATACTTTTATCTACAAACGAGAGATTCATAATGCAGTTAACAAATTTATATGAACTTAAGTGACACTAACTTTAATTGTTTGACAATTAGGACATGTTTGGAGGGCTACTGCCTCATAAGACAAATAGGTGCAATGTTTTGTGTAACCATCAATAAACTTAAAATAAGAACTGAAGTTTCCCTAACGGCATAATAAATCTAAATTTTCTCATGCTTCTAGTCAGGTAAGTGGATGGTTTAAAACTGTTATTTCAAAGGTATTCAGGACACTCAAGAGAAAAATAAGCCAAATGCAATAGCCTGCATACCATTCCCGGCAATTTTTTGGGAAAGATAAGTGGACTGCTCCACAAATATGGCATCAAAATCATCCACAAGCCACTGCCTAAAATCAGAAACTTGGTCAGGCCAGTAAAAGACAACTTAGTTCTAACGATACCTGGTGTCTACCACACTCCTTATGAATGTGATAGAGAATGTGGTACAGTGTACATCAGCCAAACAGGATGCTTTATTGCCACATGTGTTACTGAACACCAAAGCACTATTAGGCTTAGGCAACCTGAAAAATCTGGACTGGCTGAACATTATATTGATAAAGGCCATAGGGCCAATTTCAGCAAGACCAAGAGAGTGGCAATGTGTTCGAGCTGTTGGGAAAGAAGAATAACAGAAGCCATAGCTGTCTCATCTGAAAGAAACACAACTTAGTTTGGCATGGGCACTGACGTTAAAAAGCCTTAACACCTAGTTGTCAATCTATTGTTTTCCAAGATTTTAGAAAATTTTCAAGGCATTTGTACCAGGTCTGAGCTTGAATTAAAAAGCATGTTGAACATCAGATGTACATAAGCTATCACATTCAGCAGATGCCAGGTTAACCCTCTACCTAATCTTTGGATCGGCAGGGCAGAAGCCCCCTGGTCAACTACAGTAAAGTATCTTGGGGTTTGCTAGATAAAAAGTTCACCTGGAAGGCTCACCTTCAAGAGACTGCAAATAAAGTCACAAACACCTCGGAATGCTGTACCCTCTCTATGGCAGATGCTCCACACTCTCAGTACCAAAAAAGCTTCTAATGTATAAACAGATCCTCAGACCAGCCCTCACCTATGTCAAGTCTGGGGCGCTGCAGCAAAAACAAACCTCTGACACCTGGAAACCCTTCAGTCTCGATTCATCTGCATAGCAACCAACTCCCCTTGGTACATCCAAAACTCCATACTCTGACAAGATCTCCTTATCCCCTCAATCAAACAATACAACCAACCCTAACTGTCCCCTTTTACCACAACCTCACTTCAAGCTTCAATACACTCATCTGAAGGTTGGGAGAATATTGTGGCATGTGCACAGATTATATTAATGGTAATACGTCCTCTGGTTACCGGGTCGGCGGTGGCAGGTTATCTGAGAGTAGGGGCGATTCAGGGGAAGCAGTGTGTCATTTGGTGGGGATATGGCGTTACTGACGCTAAGTCTTAGCGTGGGTTTTCTTAGCATTCTGTGACTAGCCTTCGCGTGAGCTGGACGGATAACTGCCTACGATATGGCGTCCTCGCCCGGCAGACACATGGGGTAAGAACTTGTTATAATAAATCTACCAGTTATCCTTTCTTTTCAACTTTTAATTATGGTAGAATAGAATCCTTGCCTCTCCCTTCAGCCAGGAATTATGTTGGTGTAATTATTTTGTGAATCTAACTTTAGCTGCGTCCCTTGTCGATACCTCGAGTTTAAAGTTCTTTGTCTGTTCAACGATCCCTCTCATAAGCGAGTTGCTCTCCTCTGAAGTTAAATAATAATTAAATATGTGAGGTATACGACAATATGACATCGATCCAGGTGAGCATTACAAATGCCCCAGACTCACACTTGCACAGTAACCCAATTCATTTAAGCAACCATGTGAGGTATATTTATTAATAACTTAATTAAAAAAGAACACTTTTCCCTGATTCACCCCTCTCAAACACCTCAAACCTCCATCCAAACGTTCATTCCTGTCACTTCTATTTCTTCTCTTTTTGACTAACTCTCATCCAAATTAAACTCCCCCTAATTCAAACAAACACCTTCTCTAACAAATACTGTTCTGTAAACTTCTGTACCAACAAACTCCCCTTTGGAAAGATAGAATCAGACGACTGAAAAATTCAATGCCATCGCCGGGATTTGAACCGAGGATCTCCCGGTCTCTGTCCGGTTGCTCTAACCACTGAGCTACCATAGTAGCGTGCCGGCATGACATTAAATTCTCCAACTGATTCGCATTTTTCCCCGGTGAACCACAAGGAGATCTCATGGGAGGCTCAGTGCTGTCATCACTGGGGTTCCTTGAGACCTCCCAGCGAGGTTCCTAGTCACTGCAGCTCGCCAGCGGTGGGCCTCAGCAATGTAGTAGAACGCCAGGTGCCCTGCGGCCGCTGCTGTGCCTTCGGGTACAGCGCTGACGCCGCTCTTCGCCGCCGCGGTGCCACTACTTTGACACCAACGCCTTCACTGCCGAGTGTACTGGGTACGACCTGCGCCTGCACCGCCGCCGCTACTGTGCCACGTGTGGTAGCACAACGCACTTCACCGGCCAGGCCCAGTGCCCTCTATACCCGAAGAGCAGATCAATACCGCAGCAGACGCCGACACCTCATCATCCACCAGCCGGATCCGATAACATCACATCTGCAGCCTCAACCGAGGTGGTGCTAGGGGACGCGGAGGTCCTGAACATTAGTGCCCGGCTAGCTGCATTAGAGGACTGCATCGCTGATATCATCACCGAGAAGCTCCAGGTGCTTCAGGCACCATTGCTGCAGCAAACACTCAGCAACAGACCTCCGCCGCTGACCTGATGCTCAAGCTGGACGTCCATCACTGTACGACTGCAGGTCCTGGAGGAGAACTTTGAGGACATCAGATAGTCTTCACATCAGCAACAACCACCATAACCAGCTCCACGGAAGTCACCATACGACCCATCTGAGAAGAAGAAGAAGCACTTCCTTGCAAAACGCAAAACCATGGTGCAAGAGAGAGAAAACCGACGATGGCAACTAGAGCTCGAGTAACTTCAACCTCCTTTTCTACTATTCCCACAATCACCTTTGAAGTCCACTCTTATTTCCACCTTCCAACCCCTAGGCTGCAATCAGGTCAATTTGTCATGGCTGTAGCCTAGGACCCTACCCCCTTGAATGGCAGCTCAATATCTCTCATCTGACTAACATGGGTGCTACGCGGACTGCACTACCTTTACCTATGATTCCTTTCTTTATCATTCTTCCTTTTTTCCTTCCGGTGGAGGAGATTTTAGTGAGTACGACTGACTATTGGCGAGTCCTGCACTACCAGCCCTAACTCCCATTGGGGCTGAAGTGCCAAACAGCATTTTCTCCTCCACTGAGAAAAAAAAAATTAGTAAAAATAGTTTCCATGCTAGTACCTCAAGTCACATTAAATACATGTTACTTCATGGCCAAAAAAATCATGTGAACCAATGAGATTTCAGTTTCACCCAGGCACTATAAATATGGAGATCTGGTCTTCCACTTTCATTAGTTTATCCTGAAGATGAAGATGATGAACACTTTTAAAATGTTGGTTTCAAACTACCTACTTACCTGGCTAGAAGGCCGAGAAAGCTTAAGTGTTTTCACTGAACTTTTTCACTCCCTTTTCATGCTGAAGTTAGAGGTTGCATTAGTGAATTATAAATGCTTTCGATTCAAGGCTCCTTCAGATGTTTGTTTCTAGTTAGTATAGAGACATTCAGAAAATGGATGGCAGCACTATAGCAACCTCCTTGTAATTTTCAAATCCTCAAGAGGAAGATAACAGATGTAGTGACAATTTGGTTGTCATAGCAATAGAAGAAAGACTGCAATGAGTAAACAAGCAAATGACTATTATAAAGACTTGTATTGTTGATTTGAAGGCACATAAAGTTCGTCATCATTATCATCATGGTTTAGACCAAGGGTGGCAAAAACGCCTACCTTCCATGAGTCATCAAATATGCAACATGCATTGCATCACTCAGAGCATGTGAAAAACAAAGTAACAGTGGCAGAGAGGGAATGCCACCTATGAGTCAAAATAACTCGTGAGTCCCATTTTTGCCACCTCTGGTTTAGACCATTTCTGATCTATTTCGGCTCCTTATTATAGTTGCTGGCTCCATATTTGAAATAGTTTCCTTGAGTTTTATATCCTTGTGGATTATAATTTAGAAACATATAAGACAGTCCTTAATTCATTCTACTGAGGTAATAAAATTTTTACCTATATTCTTCTATTTTAGTTACTATATTTGACTATTTGTAATTCTTTACAGATATCTCCATTTTTTCTTATCTAAAAGAGCATATACTGCCGCCACATGTCATAGAAATTTAATTCCAGCTTCTTCCATTCTTGATACATTTTTAATGAAAGCCTAACCTTCCAAGCTATACAACAAAACAGGTATAGTAAAATGGTTTCATAAAGGGGGTTTCTCTGCAAGCTTTCTTTGCTGATGTTCTTCTATAACTTGTCTCAGCCTTAAAAGACAGTATAGGTAAATGGGATATTTCTATCTCTATCTAATGCATACATATTGCTTTGTCTTTTTCTATTCTCACTGTGTTGCCAAGTTGGTAATAATATGTAAATATCGAGTTGTTATAATTTTCAACTTTGAACCTATGCAGAATATTTTTCTCTATCACATTATATAATTTTTTAGTGCCTTTATAGATTTCTATCAGTCTAAATTTCAAAAGAAAGTATGTTTTTCAGTAAAAGTCTGATATTTGCAGTTTCTATGATTATCATGCAGTAACTAATAAACCAGAGGGTAGAATGCAACAATATTTTTTCTTAACTAGAGTAAACTGGAGTACTGATACCTGCCTATGTTTACTAAGATAAGCATTATAATTTTTTAAATGAAACATTTTTGGAAAATTCTATACCCATGCAGTAGAAAAGTCAGCCAGTGAGAAACTTCTTTATTGGGATTTACAACAGGAACCAAGGGAGAGAAAATGTTTGGGAGGGTTGGAGACACTTTTAAAAGAAGTTGGTATACTGTAACTTCTTGCATTCATTGTGTATGACAAACAAAAATCATCCATCTATTTAGCTAATAAGCCCCAGGCGTGAGACAGAAGACAGCAAAGGTTAACATCACTTGTAAAGAAAAGCATACGTTTATAGCATTTAGAATACTGAAGTGATATGTACGTTATTTATTTAACATTTTACATAAATATTAATAATTATGGAGGGAGAAGCTAGGAAGAGATGAAATGTTGGTAAACTAACAAGTGTATTACAAAAATTGCGCTGTATCATACTAACACATTTTTACTTTCTCTACCATGTACCTAGTAGGTAGAGAAGGTATTATATTCCACCCAAAAAAATTTGATACTGATGTCACTAGAAATACATGTTTTGAGGCTCCCTGAATAAAAAGAAAGGTTTTTAGAAAAAGGTCTGTGAACAGCATAACTCAAAAAATGAAAAGTCAGATAAACTCCAAACTTGGTATTTGAGTTCAATACCTTCCAAGGTTGTGACATGAAGATTTTAATGAAAATACCCCTGTCCCAAACTACACTTTCTGAAACACTTTTGAAAACTTCTGATTTTCTGAAAAATGGCTAACGATTTTGATTAAAATGCCACATATTAAAGATATTTACATGGTAACTAGAATTTTCTGGAAATAACCTGTGAAATACTCTTCATTTGAGAGGAATTTTTTGTAAAGTTGTATAACTGGTAAAAATGTTGAGTAATAGACAAAATGTACTACACAAAAATATAGATCTCTTTAAAACCACAACTTTTCAAAACACATTTTTTTGTGGAATCAGCCCTATTCTTGATATATCCATTATTATTAATTCAAATTGTACATTACTTGGTTATTCTTTTAAAGTCAACATTCAGGTGTTTCTTGCAATGTCATGGAAAGAATATGGAATTTTAAGGTAGAATATAGCTCCATTCTAAAACATTTGAGTATCCCTGTTCCCTTTGTATCTATAATGAAATGAGTAATGCAGCTATTTCTGGAAAGGTTTATCTTGATTAAAATGAAGTAGATAGGAAAATAAACCTTCTTAAGAAGAGAGAGGGTAGAGAAAGTCATGTGAATGTAACACATCAGATATTTTTTGGGGGGATATGGATACAAATATATGAATTGCAGCAAATTTTTAAAATATACAAGTAATTCACATATAGTAAACCATTTAGTACATAAAATATTGCCCTACGAACCCTTTTATTCAGTGTTCTACAGTATTCATTTTTTTTAATTAAAAAATTTTAAGTTGCAAAATGCCTGGATTTCTGTTTGTGATATGCAATGTTAATAGCAGGTATATTTTAAGGCTGTGATGTCAATGCTGCCAAGAGACATGGTTATACTCCTCTACATGTAGCTGCTAAATCAGGGAACATAAAGGCAGTCAAATGGCTGTTAGAACATGGAGCAGATCCACACAGTCTCACACAATGCAAATTGAGACCTATTGATTATGCGATTACTCAAGGTATGTTTTTTTTTCAGTATTAACTTGAATTATTGTGGTAAGGAACCATTTTTATGCCAGAAATTTAGTACAGAGTGAGCCAAAAGACTCCGAACTGCCTGCGTGGTGTTTTTCCTGTCCGCATCCTTGGCGCTCTTTGCTGTCTGCCGCTATCATAGAAAGGTGCGGATGAAACCATACAACATTTTTAAAACTACTTTTAAAGGCTTTGCTTATCAACGTTACGAAAGGAGATGCTGAAACTGGCCACCATCGTTGTCCATACATTTTTGGCACCTCTTTAGGAAACTATCCATCACTCGCCGTAGTTCACGTTGAGAAATTCCCTAGTGGATATTTTGTTTTAATTCTTTCAGGGTGAGTGGGTTTGTCTTGTACAGTTTATGTTTTAAGTTGCCCTGGAGGGGTATTTTATGAACAATATTACCATCTGCGCAGTGTTTTTCCACTGGACATGTGGAAATATGATAAAAACATGATAATGCACTGCTGCTATAAACAAAGTCATGCTGTTGTGGTTTTGCTGTGCAGTGTGAAGTGCAGTTTTGAGTTGACGGTGATGTGATGTAGTTCAGTTATCAGGAGTTATTTATTATTTTGTCCTGTATTTAGTCTTGCTGTGCAGTGTGAAGTGCAGTTTTGAGTTGACGGTGATGTGATGTAGTTCAGTTATCAAGAGTTATTTATTATTTTGTCCTGTATTTAGTCACAAAGTATATTATGGCTCAGTATATGTTTTTTACTGCACATAATGTATTTATTTATGATTTGTATGTGTTAACTCGGTCAGCTGGCCAAGTGAAAGTGCAATTTGCAGAAAGATTTCCAGGTGTAAAAGTTCCAGGCCGTACAGCAATCCATGAACTTTACAGTAAATTTTAGGCCACAGGAAGTGTTCAGGCTTAGAAATCTAAAAGATGGCATTCGGTTCTTACCGAAGAAACATTAGACGATATCGATCATCGTTTGGAAAATTCCCCCCAAAAATTCCATGATGGATAGTTTCCTAAAGAGGTACCAAAAATGTACAATGGACATTGACAGTGACCAGTTTCAGCATTTCCTTTCATAAAGTTGGTAAGTAAAGCCTTTAAAAGTAGTTTTAAAAATGTTGTATGGTTTCATCCGCACCTTTCTATGATAGCAGCAGATGGCAATGAGTGCCGAGGACATGAACAGGAAAAACACCACGCAAGCAGTTCGGTGTCTTTTGGCTCACCTGTATAAGACATTAGGGCTGGATTATTTTACAAAATGCATGCTCTTACTGAACAGTTCTGTAGTAGGTATAAAACATGGCCTGTTAATGTGTGTGTCAAGTGCTTTTTGTCCCAACCAACATAGCAGAAGGACAACAGCTAAGTTGTATTGAATGACAATGTTAGAGCTGAAAAAAATAGTACTACATTCTGGTGCATATTACATTCTGTCTAAATGTTCATTCACTATATAACAAAATTAATGAAATGAGGTGTTATTGTCCAAGAGTGCTCACATATACTTCTGCACAATCAAGCATGGCTTACGAAGTCAAATAACGATTTTGCCCAAATTGGTGGTTTCTTATTCACTTCTATATATTGCAGACATATTCGTAGGCATGGAGTTGTAATATATTTGAATATGTCTGTGAACTTCCAGGTCATAAATGTAAACATTTTTTGTATGGAAAAGTTTTTTGAATAGTGGCTATTGCTTTAACGAATTTTAATTGCATTTTAATGTGTCTATATTGCTCTCCCAGGAACGTAACAAATATGCTTTTAATGCAATTTGAGAAACTATTAACAACTTTTAGTCTTTTAAGTTTACTTTCTTAACAGTAGTAGTAAAATGTGCCAGTGCTTCATCATGGATGTACCACATACTTCAATATTGCTCAAGGGAAACATACTTAAACAATTCACATTAGTGATGGCTCATAACCACACATTTGCAATATAAATCTCGCACATAACTTGTTTGCGAACCCATGTTTATCGGAACCTGTTTGCTTTTATTATCATACACTTTCAACTGTTTCAGTTTGCGCTATTAATTATGATACACTCTATATATTAAATAATGCTGGTGACAAAGTGCATTGTTATATTTTTGTTTATATTTAGAGTTTATTTAATTTGTTAATATTCAGGGTTATTTAAATTGTTAATCATTTCATAGTTTACTAAATTATTACATTGTTATGCTAATTTAATGAACAGTTTAGTTCGGTCATTTTAAAATTGGTATATTTATGTACTGCCGAGATGTCATGTGAGGTGGGATGGGCTGCTGTTGTCAATAAAAAAGACCACATCGAATTTGTGTACTGCGGTTCCTTTTCCAACCTTCATTCTTTTCCTGGAACGATTATTATGTAATGTGTGTGTAGAGTGGGAATGTAACATGTTCAGATAATGGTATTTATTAAAATATTGTTACAATACTTAAATATTTTCTACTTAGGATTCACTTGTTTGTTAAACTAAAACTATTGCCATACAAGACCCAGTGTGTGTATATTTTGTTATTAAAGGTCAGTCTTCATGAATTGCATGTTTTTTGTATACATTCTCCTATCCTGTAGTGGGTTTGCTGTTACCTTGTTCCATGATCCACACACTTCTATGTAAGGCTCCTCCACTGGTCGATGTGAGTAAAATAAGGTTGCCACGAAGAAGTCAGTTAGTGCAAATTATTACATCTTGTAGGTATTTGTATTTATTTTTTATTCTTTAGTAACACAACATGTTATTAGTATAAAATATGGATAAGCTAGTAACAGTGATGTGAATTTGAAATTATATAGAAAATTTGAGCTGGAATTGAAACACTTACCATCACTTATATGTTAAGTTGGCCACTTCCGATGATGGGAGCAATTAGCTCCTGAAACTGGTCAAGTTGTATTTTAAGCCTAAAATTAATCATATTTCCCTTTTTGTAACTTAATTTCTCTCAGTATGTCTTTTTGTGCTGCGTCCCCACACTTATTCCATAGGTTGTGTGTGGGTAGTTTTGATCACATGAATTATCTTTTGGAGTTCTATATTCTTTAAATTTGCCATTCTCTTCATTATGAATAATCCAGAACATATTTAGCTGCATAATTCATCTATATGTCTATCCCATTTCAGATGTTTGTCTATTAGAACTCCTGTAACTTTTTCAAGGAAACTATCTTATAACATAATATAATGCTACAAGTTTTATTATTTGGAGCATTTTGATAGGGTGGATGTTTAAGGAGTTAGCCAATTTTTTGTTGCTGTTATTTATATGTTTAAGGAGAATACATTGTAAGATCTAACTTTTGTTGTCATTTTCTTGTTACCATGAGAAACAGTTTAGTGCATAAGGAATAAGTTTATGTGCTGTTAGACCTTTTATTTAAATTTAGTTTGCATTAACACCCTAGAAAAAAACTGTTTTATTGCTGGTTTTTTAACCTTAACATGAAATGTACAATGCAAGAGAAGAAGGAAGGAGAATTGTGAAAATGGGATAGAGAGAGAATAGGAGAGAATTGAGAGACTGGGGCAGTGAGAGAGGGAAGATCCCTTAATTAATGCAATAATGTGAGAGATATTACACTGCAATAAGAGATAACATTTAAAACAAAAAGAGCTTTATCTTTTTTATTCAATAGCAGCAATTTGGTACTGTAGTTTTAATTCTCAGTTGTTTAACATGTTTATACAGTGTTTTTCCTTCACACCGTGACCACTGCACGGCTACTTGTGCACTGGCCGCTACAGCTGACTCCTGCCAAAATAGTTATAATATTGCTACAACAGCCTCACGTTCTTATATTTACAATTATAATGATAATAAGCACATACCTTATCATAAGAGATGTTGGAAATGTTGTCCTTCTCTATCCACATATTTCAGGAATCTTTTCAGAAAATGTTCATTCACACTCAAGATTTCAATATCTGAAATTGAGTGAATTTCTCATCTGATGTTTCTTTTAGTTCTTACATTGTATGGGGGGTTTGTTGCATACACCTTATTTTTTTATGTAATCATCAAAGTTTAACATGTGTATAGTTGATACCTAATTATTTATGTTTCAGGCCATGCAGAAGCTACAGCATTACTGAAAGCATATTCATAAACACTTTGGGAGTATTGCATTCCTAGATGTTGCATTCTTTTGTATTTCTTTTTGTTTCATTAAAAATAAAGTTAATTTGGTAATTAGAGAATCAATTCGTTTTGTGTTATTTCATGAAATCTCATTTTATGCACATTGATAAAAGTACCATTATACCATTTCAACAATGGATATTACAACTTATGGATACATTGGATGTGATGATTTTTAATGTTTTTGTAGTACTTATTCTGGCATCTCTATTTACAAATTTTTGGAAGTTTTAGTTTCCCAGTAATTTATCTTCTTAAAATTAAGATATTGTTTATTGTTTACAGCAGTTTTGATTAATTTATTTCAACATTAAACATTTGCTAAGAATTTCTGTCACTTATGGCATCATGTTAAGAACTATATCTACTTCTACTGTTTAGGATCTTGAATCTAGAAGAAAGTAACTTACTAAGACAGTGCTTAGAGTATCAAAACAAGAATCTTAGGAATTCTGGAGTGGTTATGGTCTCCAAAATAATTTAGTGAAGACTGGTTTGGTCGAAATTTGGAGAAGAGAAAATAATTATAATGGTTTCAGGAAAGCCGTGAGGAGATTTAAGGATATAGAAATTAAAAAACTATTTACCGAAATAACTGAAAAAGGGTCTCTTATATCTTATATTTCAATAAAGAAAACTTGAAAAAGGGAACCATATACTGATAGTAGTAGATTATGATACAAGGGGTAAAAGAAGGGTTTTATTTTTTGAGTAGGAATGTTTGTGAAACGAAGGCTATAGGCTGAGTTTTGCAATCCTATGAGCAAAATAAAACCAATTTTAACATATATGGCATATACTAGTTTTTTAGACAGCGCTGAGCTGTAAAATATCTATAATATTATATTTTTTCCTGAAACTAAGAGAAATCATGTTTAGGATGCAGTTCTTGAAACAAGAGGATTGGCATTAAAAAAGTGAGATGCATTATGTTTTATTGATTCGCCTAGCAGTCATTTTCAAAGAAATTATTTTCAACATGTTTTGCTTCCATCAACCATTGAAGTGATTAAGTGCAATGTCATATTGCTTTCTGATTTTTTGGGTAAGTAATTCTAGTGTTATTCTGCTGCTTCTGTAATTTCACCTCATTTTCAGTTTCTTCCGAATTCATAATTTCCGCCATTTAATGTTTATGTAGGTTATCATAGATAAAAGAGTAATGTTTTATAATAAAGAAAGCAGAAGGCTGCCAATATAACATATAGGTTAACTCTAAGTGAATTGCCAGAAATGGAATTATGACGATTTGTATTGTGAACAGATAATGTGATGGCCATGAGAAATTAATCATGTAAGACATAATGAGAAAAATAAAACCTAATCAACCCAAGTTGAGTTAATTAAACATGTGCAAATACAAAGGGTAATTGCAAAGTGATTGGACTTTAAACCAAAGTTGGTCACAATGAAGATTGTCGTCGCATTAGTTTGGCAATCTAAAGCTTTTAGCTCATGTGCACTGTGTTAGAAGTTCTAATTTTAGGCCTTGCTGTCTAAAAAGTAAATAATGAACAAAGAGAGGGAATCACATGGTTAAGAGCAGTTGTATGGAGATTAAAAGGACTAAGAAAGGTTGTCCCACAGTATCAGTGCCCCATTTGTGGAGAGAATGAAGACATTGAACATGTACTATTTGAATGCCAAGGGACTGACCTTTGGAGGAAGAGATATTAAAGCAGAAATGGTTTGAAGTAGATAGGAAAATAGCCCTAACTGAAATTTTCAGAAAGCATAGTAGAGATATTGGGCAGTTCTTAAGTAAAGTTAAAAAAAAAGCTGTAAAACATTACTACATGTTAATTTTAAGTATTTTAACATTTTTAAGAAGTGATTATAAAGTGTATGTAGAAATTGAAATTTGTATTTTGAATATGGCTAAGAGCCTGGGCTCAATGCCTAACTGTATTTGCTCTGTGCTGGCAGTTACTACCTTAGACATACACAAAGCTCAGAAAGTTGGGGTATGGAGGTATGGAGTTGGGGTATAAGGGTATGGAGAAAGGGACATCATCTTGGCTGGTCTTGCTTCTCTAGCTGAAAACTGGCCAATGTTGTTTCAGTGGTATACTTGTAAAACACAATGATATGATGAGTGGAGTATTTACAAGGAAAGAAGAAGAAATATTTTTGTTTTCATAAATCTGCCCAAAAACAAAGAAATCAAAATTTTCTTTCTGCACATGTTGTTTAAACAAAATAATAACAAAGTAATGTTGCACATTTTACTTTCTCTACCATGTACCTAGTAGAGGAAGTGTTGCATTCCATCGAAAAATTCAATATCAAAATTTCATTAAAAATAAATATTTTGAGGTCCCTGAATATAAAAATGCATCTTTAGAAAAAGGTCTGTATATGTGAACAGCGTAACTTAAAAACAAAAAGTCAGATAAATACCAAACTTGGTACTTAAGTTCAGTGTCTTCTAAGATACAACACAATTTTCAATAAAAACACCCTACCCCAAATTATCCTTGCACAGAACTACATTTCATATTTTTGATTTTCTCAAAATGGCTCTAATGATTTTGATTAAAATACTTAAGATATTTACATGGCAAATAAAATTTATACCTTGAATTTTATGGGAATAGCCCATTATGTCCTTTTCATTCAGAAGGAATTTTGTGCAATGGGCAAACCATAAGAGATAGACAAAAATGTACTCCACTAAAAATGCATAAGCCTTTAAAAAAAACAATTTATTTCAAATAACTATTTTTGTGGCACGAGCCATTTCTGAGATAACCGTTACTATTGGTTTGAATTTTTAAATACTTTGTGATTTTTAAGGTGCCATTATTATTTTCTCTACTACGTGTAGTAAGTAGGGGAAGTATTGTATTCCACCCAAAAATTCGATACCGAGATTTCACCGGAAATATATGTTTTGAGGCCCCCTGAATAAAAAAAAAGCATTTTTGGAAACATGTCTGTGTGTGTGTGTGTCTGTGTGTCTGTGAATAGCTAACTCAAAAACGAACAGTCAAATAAACACCAAACTTGGTATTTAGGTTCAGTATCTTCCAGAGATGCGACATGATGGTTTTCAAGAAAATCCTCCCACTCCAGATTACCCTTTACATGGAACATTTTTCGAAAATTTTAATTTTCTCAAAAATGGCTCTAACAATTTTGATTAAAATATCATATGTTTAAGATATTTTCATGACAAATGAAATGTATATCTTGAATTTTCTGGGAATGCCTCCAAAAGTATTCTTCATTGTGAACGACTTTTGCATAACTGGTAAACCATAAGAGATAGACAAAATTTTACAACACAAAAAATGTAGATTGCGTTAAAATACACAATTTATGTCATATACATTTGTTTTGTTGAGTGAACCATTTTCGAGATATTGCTTGTTATTCCCTTAAATTTTCCAATACTTATATTTTTTCTCAAATGGGAACTAGTTATTCATTTTTTTTTGTCCTGGTAAATCAAAGAGAATGGAATACTGCACATAGCAACCAGTTCTTAAAATATTTGACTATTGCTTATAGCCCACCAATTCCCCTTGCATCTACAAGAAAATTAGCAATAAGATTAATATCTCGATATCCCAATTAATGTGAAGCATAAGGAGAATGAGCGTTTGTAAAAATAGTTTTTACAAGATTAGAGAAAGTCATATGAGTGTAACACATCAGATTTTTTGTCCTGGTAATGAAAAGAGAATGGAATACTCCACATAGCAACCAGCTCTTAATATATTTGACTATCGCTTAAAGCCTACCAATTCCCCTTGCATCTACAAGAAAATTAGCAATAAGATTAACATCTCGATATCTCGATTAACATGAAGCATATGGAGAATAAGCATTTGTAAAAATAGTTTGTACAAGAGCAGACAAAGTCATGTGAGTGTAACAAATTAGTTTTTTTTTCAGTCATTTCTTGCAGTGTTATAGAAAGGGTATGGAATTTCAAGGCCTATATAGCAACTGCTTTTAAAAATCTGACTTTATTCAGTTTCCACTGCAGATTTTTCTGTCTGTTTGTATTTTACACATCTTGTGTGTTCTTTTAGTCTGGTTTCTACGTCTCTTGGTTTTGTCATGCTTACTGCTCATGGCTAAGTATTACACCAAACGGTCCTCCTGTTCCTATTTTAGTTAAGCAATGACATAGCAACAGACCAGGACATTTAGTAGTAAAATTCTGCTCTACTCTGTTCACCAAGGTTAGATTTACAGCAAATTGCTCAAATAAAGGACACCCTGACCAATTATTAATATTAATCTATAGGTCTAGAATAGCTCTTAGCAGAATTGAGAATTTCTACTCAAAGACAAAGCACTGCTCTGCAGTGATGTTAAATACATCACACTTATATTAACCCCTTATGGCTTGGTGTACCATGTTTAATACAAAGGTGTTTTGTTAAGATTTTAGATTATTTAATAACTTCTTTTTTTCTAATTTCATATTATAGTAACCGTCAACAGTAAAAGATCACACTAAATGAAGAGGACTTCACAGGCTATTTCCAGAGAATTCAAGATATACGTTTTATTTGTTATGTACACATCTTTGATATACAGTATTTTAATCAAAATTGTTAGAGCCATTATTTAGAAAATAAAATATTTCGAAAAATGGATGGTTGGGGGATTTTCTTGGAAACCTTCATGTCGTATTTTTGGAAGACACTGAGTATAAATACCAAGTTTGGTATTTATCTGACTTTTTGTTTTCAAGTTACTCACACACACACGCACGCACGCACGCACGCGCGCACGCGCACGCGCACGCGCACGCGCACGCACACGCACACGCACACGCACACGCGCACACACACACACACACACACACACACACACACAGGCATGCACGCATGCTTTTTTTCTAAAAATGCTTTCTTTGGGTTCAGGGGGCCTCAAAAAGTATATTTCTGGTCAAATCTTGGTACCAAATTATTGGGTGGAATACAATACTTCCTCTACTTACTATACATACATACGCATGCACACACGCTTTTTCTAAAAATGCTTTCTTTGGGTTCAGGGGGCCTCAAAACGTATATTTCTGGTCAAATCTTGGTATCAAATTATTGGTGGAATACAATACTTCCTCTACTTACTAATCATAGCAGAGAAAGCAAAAATAAACAGGAATGATATTTAATAATACTACACTAAGTTGGGTTTAAACACACAAACTTTACTAAAACTACACATTTACCTTGCGTAACTAGAAGCATATTTTTGAGGTATTATCTCATCCTCAGCTAGGTTCCAACTGCTGCATCATCCTCTCCTGTTGCTGGGACACTCTGGTGAAGGTGGAAGAAGTCACTAAATAGGTCCCTCTCCTTAGGGATTTCAAAGTTTATTACTCTGTGGCCATTTTTAACAGTGAAAATCTTTTCGCATACGGTTAATTCATGGGGTTGGTCTATGGCATTAAGTAAAGTGATGGTACTATTTTGAATGTTTCAGCCATTGTTCCAGCTCAAATCAGTCTAATATTATTACTCATCACATAACATTCCACATACATACCTATAAGTCGTAAGTAATTTTATTTATCCTTTAAGGTATACAATAAAGGATATGTCAAAATTTAAATATAACATTTTTATTTAGAAGTTATATTTGTATTCTACCATGCTATAATATGCATTCTCAGATAGTATTTTTTTTTATTGTTTTTAGAGCAAATTTAGTGATACTTATTTCTTTTATTTTTTATACAGTTATACCATTCTTTTCCCATGCTTTGCAAGTCATTATTTAACATACCTCTTAGTGCTGTTCTAAAATAGTCTTCATTGTTTCTTAAAATATATTTATGTATATTACAATTTTTAGATACATTTTGTTCTTGTAAAATGTGCTTCACACACTTTCGTATATACATATGCATGCATGAGACAGTTAAGATATATATATTTCAGTTTTATAAAGCACAAATACTTTTCCAGTACCCAAAACTACAGTTTTTAACATCTTTTTATCACTTTTTCCATTCTTGCCTATTGGACCATAAATCTTCCTCAATTCCCCAATCCATCATTGCCCCTCTAATTCCTTGAATCCATGTTCTATGCAGTCTTCCTTTTCTACTCTTTCCTGGTAGTGTCCACTCCGTTATTCTTTTGGATAATCTTTCATCTTCTATTCTTATAGCATGTCCATACCATTCTAAGTGTTTCTGTTGAATAAAATCTAAAATTGAATTTTGAACATTCATATTTTCTTTTGTAATCTCATTTCTAATTTTTTCTCTTTTAGATATTGTAGCCGATCTCCTCCAATAATCTATTTCTGTTACCAATAATTTTCTTTAAGATACTTAAACTTTTAAAAATATTCTTACAAGTGTGTCTTCTAACCACATTTCATATTATTCTAATGTACCTTTTTTTTTTTAAGTTTAAAACTTTTTTTCATTTCTGCTGCTGTAATATTCCTGCATAGTGTTACCCCATATTTTATGTGTGAATATTATGCGAATAATATGTATTTGAATGAATGACTGGATAAATATCAAAATAAGCTAGTGTTTCTAGAAATAATTCATCAGCTCTCAATAACATTGGTATTTTTATAGCCTTTTACTAGTCTACAAAACATTTTATTATATTACAGCAGGCACTAAGAATATCTCAGAGGAGGAAAGGTCCCTCAAGCTTTTACACAGCAGTGCCACAACCCAAACTCACCCTTACCAATGCTACCTTCCTTGCTGTAGTTCATTTACAATGGTAGTACATACAGCTTGGGGGATTGTTGGAAGGAAAAAACAAAAAAATCTTAAAATTTGCTAATTTTCTTTCCCCTTTGTTCACTTGCTTCCACAGATATTCAAAGCCTCTCCTCTTCTTTAGGCATACTTGCCAACTTCCTGAAATTAAAACCTGTAAAACTTTCCCTCGTCCAGCAAAGCATAATAATTTTGCGATGAAATTAAATTTAAAATGCATAAAATGTTTATTGCAGTAAGTCTGCAAAAATTCCATGTAAATTAAATGTGAATTCCGTTTTATAAGACTCCTTAAAGGCCTGGTAGTACTACTACTTTCTGTCATACATGCTTAAATTCTTCCTTGTACTGCAAAAAATTTGTATTAATGCACAGACTATCACTCTGTAGGCTATATATAGATTTCTAATCCATATTTTATTCTTCATTGAACTTTAAACAAAAAGTCACAAGAAAAGTCTCACTAAAGCAAGAAAATCTGATCCCAAACCCCAGGATAAAAACTCAGGAATCTACAGGATCCAATGTGAAAATTGCGAAAAGATTTACATTGGAAAAAAAAAGGAACATAGGCACCCACTTCAAGGAACACTGGCATTGCATAAAATTCAAACAACTGACAAATCAGCAGCTGCTTTTCACTTCTGGACTCATAACCATGAAATAGACACCAATATCCAATTGCTAAACCAGCCCAAAAACCCAGGGAGCTGAAGTATGGGAGAAGATTTACATAAAGAAGTTTGAAAACCGCATTATGAACAGACAACCCTCTATTTAGTTTCATCCATAGACCACCAGAAGACACCCCAGGCTTTCAACAATACACTTGAGAGTTTATCCGACAATCAACAGGCAGCTGATGATGTGAGCTCATGCTCACAATACATGTTCTGCAAAATAAATGAGTGAAGCTAGTAAGAGTGTTTAGGTTAACTCCACTTTCATTGAGTGTATTTAAAAAAATGGATACTTAAAACCCACAGCTGTAAGATGTGAATAAGATACACAATTTATGCGAGGGAGTTGACTCAACAATTCATGCTGTCTATTACTGAATGTTCATGCCCATTTACTGCTCACTGTTTACGAGACTAGATGTTACTGCATTTTGTTGAAGCCCTGTGAATGGGGACCATTATCGTGATGAAGGATAGATATATAGATAAGCTCTGGCCTATCATAGCACTGTATACCAATTAGCCTGGTACATTCAGTCTTTATTCTTTAAGTTACAATATAATGCAATATAATTTAATGCTTTGCCATATCTGTGGTGAAAATTTGCAACACCTGAATGCATCCAAAAAGCTGTAGATACCCTTCCTTTGCCATAAAGTCATAAAAAGGCCTCCATAACCATACATAAAACCATAAAAGTTGGCAAGTATGTTTATGTTAACACTGCTTTCTATTTAAATCTTTAGTTTGATTTTTCTCCTAGAGAATAGCTTCTATACTAAAAAGAGTTCACTTTGAAAGTTTTGATAATGGGCAACAATAAGTAGTGATAAAGCAATACAGGTTTTCCTAGCTTTAGATTGTTGTTCAGACAGCAACATGAGCTCACTCCAACAAATGTATAGTGTCTGCACTTCTATGTATATACAGTGTTGCTACGCTATATGCTAGGATGAAACTCAAGCGAGAGCATTTCCCTGCTATGATTTTTTTACAATTTTAAGATCAGTTTAGGGGGGAGAGAATGCCTTAAAAGACTGCATTGTGCATTTGGGGATCTTTGCCTTTTGCAATCCACCATTTATCAATACTTGGCAGATTTTAGAAGAGTAAGGGATTCCCTTAAAGATGAAGATTGACAACAGATTAAAATGTGATGAAAGTAGAAGACATGTTGTGGAAAGATCATTGTTATACACACTATCAAATTCAATAAGCCCTAAATATTGAATCGGCAGCAGTGAGAACAATCCTCAAAGAAAAGCTTCATGGCAGGAACTTCTGCAGTCATTGTATCCCCCACTGCCTAAAAAATGAGCAACAAAAGCATATGTGTATTGGTGTCAGGAAATTATAGAAAAAATTGTTGGGGGAAGATATAAAAAACATATTTAGCAGGTGACAAAAGTTGGATATACCAGTATAATCTATAAACTACACAATAGCCATTGGTGTGGGTCTTCTGAGGAGAGAATCCCCCAACAAAAGTAAGGTGAGTGAGAAGTGTTGGCAAGAAAATGATCTGTTTGTTCTTCTCAGCTAGTGGTCATATTGTGACAATTCCACTTGATGGATAAAAGAATATCACTGCCAATTGGTACACCACAAAATGTCCACCACAAGTCTTCAATGAACCAAGAACAAAGCATCCTAAACTGTCTCTGTGGAATCTTGTTGCACTATGACAATGCCTCTGCCCAAAAGAAACAGCCCAATTTCTGCAGGAGTGAAATATGTGTTCCACCCTCCCTACAGTCCAGATCTGGCCCCATGTAACTTTTTTCTATCCCCCAAAATAAAAGAAAAAAATCATGGTCATTGATTTGAAAAACCTGAAGCCACAGCAGCTACATACAAAGAATATATTTTCACTCTACCCAAAGAAGAATGGAGTTCAGCATTTGCAAAATAGTTTGAATAGATGAGACATTGTATAGAGAAGGATTTAAAAAGATGCAATGATCAGATCTAGATTTTAAAAATTTTATTGCATTCATTCTCAAAACTTTCAGAGTGACCCTCATTGGTCAAAACTCGCTGCAAAAATTTCACCAGTTTCTTATTTTCATATGTGTATATTTCAATAGTTTCATACAAGATATATACAAAAATGTTATTATTTTAAACATAGTTTTTAGAAATAACTGTGATTTTATTGTTGTATGTATAAATAAATAGACTGTGCAGTTAATATTCAGCTTGATAAAAAGCTTAAAAATGATGGAATGAAAATATGGATGCAGTGAAGAACATATAAATGCAAATACATAATTATTTACATACACACATACATTCATACATACTTACATGCACACATGTACACTAATGAAATAGGAAAATGTGAAAGGCAATAGGCTCTAATGGCCAAGAGTCACTCTAAACATATGCATAACTGAAGAATATTTCTGGTTAACAGCTCTCATATTAACAGTTATAATAGGTGGGTACTCAATCAAAGTTTTGTGTTTATCGTGTAGTGACAACCTGTATGGCTTCCATTACACTTGGTGTTTCAGTACATTTTAACACTCTTAAATGTGTATGGATTAATGTGACATTAATGTAAAACACCTATGAGAGAAACAAGGGGCTTGTGTAATACACTAATTGTGAATAAAGCAACAGAAAGAAATGTTATGCATTTATTTTAATCCATGCAGGAGTAAGTCAATAGAAATCAATAAACTCCTTTGAGATTAACTTAATCATGCTTATTTGTTTATATGAATTTAAGTATATTGGTGCTACGCCTGTTGAAATTAAAAAACAAGTGAAGCTAAAAGTGTGCACCAACTCATTAAACATTAATGCACAAATTAAGATTTTTATTATTCTAACCTCATTTTTTTTACCATAACTTACTGGGACAGGTTTTGGACATCACTGTTTCCATCATCAGTCTGGATTCACTACCATGCTTCCTCTGCGACTAGTAGATGGCATTCTCTGGTTGGATGTACTGTGTAATGGGATCCTTTTCACATGGGACATGAAACTTTAATATATTGTGCTTCTTCTTATCAATGAATAACTTTTCCCAAAGGGAGAGTTCTGCCGCTTTTCTAAGGGCCTTTAAAAGCTTTGGTTTTTCTTCTAGCTGATGATTTGTGGACCAAAACATGCTCTGCAACCATTGACTTTTCTGTTTGTTTATATTTGACAGTTCTTATGTGTTCTTTAAACTTTGTGTCTATATTCCTCTTTGTCTTCCTTATGCAAAATTTCTTGTAATCCTGACATCCAATTTCATAAATACCAGAAGTTTTTCCCACTGAAATTTAGTCCTTTGTATTGGTCCTGAGTACATTTCTTAAGGAATGTTTGTTAACTGGGGCTAAGGTTACATAATATTCTTTGAATATTTTTCTGAATTTTGGGAAGGCCCATGGGTTGAAAGTGAATTCTTTGAACTTTTTAGTTTCTTTAATGCTACTTAGTGTAGTGATGTCCTTTATTTGTTTCTTCTTTTGGAATACTATTTCTTTGGTGAAGCCCTTTTTATATACAATTCCCAGGAACTTGTTGTATTCCAAGATAAAAGATTCCATGTGAAAAGGATCTCATTATACAGTACATCCAACCAAAGAATGCCATCTATTAGTCACAAGAGGAAGCATAGAAGTGATCCAGGCTGATGATGGAGACAACGGTCTCCGAAACATATCCCAGTAAGTTCTGGTAAAAAAGTGAAGTTAGAATAATAAAAGATCTTAATTTGTGTATTTATTAAAGCTTCACTGTCATTCCCAAAATAGTTTTAAAAAAAGCATTAAATATTATTTATATTTGAGCTTTCAGTGACAGCATTGTGTGCAGTTAAATAAATTAAAACTAGCAGAATATACAGTTGTACGTGTTTTGCTAATTATAAGCTTGAACAAGCCACATGATGTCCAAGTAATCCCCCCTTCCTTTTTTACCTCATTATCAGCAAGTTCTGTCATTCAAAGACCAAAAGGTAATGTTGCTGCCAAAGCATCCAACATAGTTGCAAAATCTCTCTAAATCATGTCAACTGTAGACAAGGAAATCCGCAAAGAGGAACAAGTGAATTGTTGCTAGCGATTTAGAGCCTTAGGCCACAAAGCATAGCCTAGGATTGAGGGCTGTAAGGTATAGCTCTATTTTTTTATAAATAGAGGCCTTTGCATGCTACTGTGGAGTTATGACAGTTTTGCCCAGGAATCTTTTTTTAAAATAGAGTGTTTCTTTTACATGTGAATATACATCATATGGGACCAACAGCTTTACTTTGCTTCCAAAGAAACCGATGTAATAGATTTTTTACATCTGAAAACATCCATTGACCTTTGCCACATTTTAACTTTTTCTGCGATCATTTGAACCAGAGACTAGCATTGTTGTTTATATTACTCTGATGCATATAAAATCAATGGAATTACTGCAAAGGTCATTTAGAATACATTCAGCATCTTTTTCTTTCATATTATTTTCACTGCAAAATGTAGATGTGGCATAAATGAAAATTGAAGACTTGCCTTTTTTACCTCCAAAAGATACATAAAGCAGGATACAAAGGTATTTACTTCAACTGCAACTTTTGTTTTGGTAGTTTAACGTTCTTTAACTGGGTAGGTCATATTGGATGATGAATGAACGAAATGCCTGAAATGAGACTCAAACAGGCCCTGGGTCTCTAGGGCTTAGAGTTGCCCGACATTTATCTTCTCGGATTAAGTGAAAACTCTGTAAAAAGCCTTATCACCCTAAATGAGGTTTAAATTTGGGACCTCTTGAATATGAAGCAGACATGCTTCCCTTACACCATAGAGGTGTGCTAAAACTGAGATTTATAATAAAATATGCTCCAATAAATTCTTTTTCCATTTTTCATAATGCTCATGAGAATTTTCAGTCTAATCATTTGAAAATACACTGAGCCCAAAGGTTAGGTACTACATAAAAAATAATTTTGTATTAAGTGCATTTAGAAGACGGTAGGCTTTAGAAAAAGTGGGAGATATTGGATTTTCCTCTCCTGAAAAGGATTGAGCTTGGGCTTTTTAATAAAATTATGCTCAAACTCTCTCTCTGGAAGTGAAATGTAGATCCATGGTTTTGAATGGAAAGCAAACGCTACAGCATGAAATGGAATCCTTGGAATCTCCAGTGAAGTAGATACTCAGGGTTAACCTTCTGGGAAAGATAATGCTCACATTTTTCTGGGACTTATAAGAATTATTTGTAGAAGGGCTAACCAGTCAACATTAAAGATTTACATATCTAAATGCTGTTCATTATACTCTGGTATTACCTGCTACTGCCACTAAAGCTTTAGTGGATTTGTGAGCGATTTGTTCAGTGGCTGCTAGAAGGCTACTTGGGAGAAGTGGGTGCTTGTTGGGTATGAAAATGGCCCATAATCTTGCTCAGGCATCCTTTTCTCAGGGTATGAGGTTCATTACTGGCCAATACAACTGGTTTTACTTTCCTTCTGAAGGAAGCTATGCTATGATTAGAGCCTGGGTATTAGGCAAAATGCCTTTTTTACTGGGTGGTAACAAATCAAAAGGTTTGTGAATATAATCTTGTTTTGAAGTATTTGAAAGTTATAGAATCAGATTTTATTATGTTGATTTTGTTAAGGTCTAGCTGCCTATTTGAATTATAAATGCCAATTTTTGCCTTTTTAAAATCAATTTAAACTTTTTCCATTGCATTCAGGGAACTCTAGTTGATAGACAACACTTGGACATCCTTTATGTTGGAATATGACCATGTTTTGTATTGTAATGTTTGCTAGGAGTTCAATCTTTGAAAGTGGGTTACCCAGTATTAGAAAGTTCCTATTGCAGGGAAAACATTGATGAATAGTGCTGGTCAGTTACTGACATGCAAAAGCAGACGTAACTTCATTTAGTTATGATGCCTAAATTCAGGCAACCATTGAAAAGTAAACTTTACAGTTATGTTAGTGAATTGGTGCCCATGTGTTTTAAACTGATAGAACAGTTTTATTGTATAAGTTTTGTGAAAAGATAGTTAATCACGAAAAAAAAAATCTTATCAATCAATGCATGTTAACAACAAACCACAAATCTGCTTTTGCTTCAAAGAGTGGTGACATAAGCCTACTTCCAGTAGCTATTGCTACATCTACATACAGTTAGGTTTTTCATTTGATTTTTGTAAATCATTAATTGATGTCAGCAGGGTGTAACACAAGAACATTTACAACAATACCTAGTGATAATGTGCAACACTAAAAATGTATAATTTGTATGAGTTTTAAACCAAATACTCATTATTTAATACACTATGATTACAACTTTTTAACATGTTTAATACCTTTTTAAAATTTACTGTGCATTTTTCTGTACATTTTGATTGTTATAAATGCCTAAACATCTGGCCCTCTTAATGATTTTTACACTCAATTATAAGATTACAATCTTTTTATTAAAGATGCCTTAAGGATCATCAGTTCACCTTAGATGAATTGCTAGTCCAAATACACTGAAATGCATGGGATTTGTGTTAAAAATGTTATGATTGTAGTTTTATCCTTTTATTACATAAATTATAAAAGAAATTGTATACAGATATTTTACTTAGGTAGTTACTTTTGGAATAATATTTATTACGTCTTGCATTCCTTTAAAGTCTGTACTCTGTACTCATAAAATAATGTATACCAAGTTCAGACAAGTGTATGATTATAAAGTGTGTAACATAGAAGCCTTAAAATTCTGGTTATATATATAAAAATCACACAAATATAGGGGAGGGGCTTGTATTCAATGTATCCAATAGAAACAAAGAAAAGAACAAACTTGAAATTTTTAAAGAATTACTAAATACCCTCAAAAACCACCAATAAAACCTGATGATTTAATAGTATTTATTCATTTTGAATTGAAAAATATTAAATGCAGTTTGTGCTAAAATTAGATTATCTATAATTGAAGACTGGAATTCTCAAAGGTATTAAGTACCAAAATTTACAAAATTGAGATTTTTTTTCAGAAAGGTTCTTTAAGTCAAGGACATGTTCCTTTCAAAAGGGCTATGTTCCTGTTGAATGTACCTGCCACTGGTGTTAACTCCAGCAGTCATGGCTTTTTGAAAAATGTTAACTGCCACATTGATAATATCACTAATGAGATGGAAATTAATATTATTAATGTTGGCAGGTCTGATTTCAACATGGATCAAGACTAATTTCAGATTTAAATATTAATTTATATGCTTTTTAGCTCAATGTTATTTACATATGCTTAATATGGTAAATAGTCTGGTAAGAATACTGCAGTTTGAAATAGTTCCTTATATAAGAATCAATGAAAATAATTAAAAAACATTATTTGTAACTAAAAGTACCTAATGTTTTTGTCATTTAACACCTTTAAGAATTCCAGACCTCAATTCTTATACACAAATGTGTTGGATTCATGAGAGCTTGCAAAGCATGCATAATATAGGCATCCGACTGGTCCCTTACATCAGTTAGTTATTCACCCTTGCCCAAATCCTATAATTATACTTGCCAAACAAGTTAACCAGAAAGATTATTCACTTTCAGACATTTTGATTCAGTTAAAGGGAAATATTGATTGTCCTATCAACAATCCCACATTTAAGAGGGCTTATAGGCCAAAAAATATATTCAAAATGTTAAAATGGTGTTTTTACATTACTGTACAGGTATATGTTACTGTACTGTATATATTAATGACACATGTGAAGAATTGAAGTAACAACTTTTATAATATTGGTAAAAATATTATTTGCAAACACAATTTACAAATTACACATGGTAGTTTGGTGCAAGCATTTCACTTTTAAATTGCTTTGATGTGGCCCTTAAAGTTAGAATAATTCACATATATTATAAACTAGTATTCAACAAATTTGTTGGTTTTTCCAGAGACCAAAAACCATTATAGTTAAAAAAATGTGGACTTCAGTTTTGGTCTTTTTATCATTTCAAAGTTGCATTGCATTCACTGTCAAACACTTTGTATGTAAAGGGCTACAAAATGATCCTAAACTTAGTTTATTGCACCTCTGTACACATGAACAGCTCACTGACAGCTTTTATTGCAAAAGTTGTCTCTTTTCATAAAAGGACATTAGCAATTTACAATAATTATATCACACACATAAAAATAGTATTAAGTCTTTATATCTTCTTTTTACAATGAAGAAAAACACTGACAGAAATGAGTTGAAGAATCAGAAAGGTGATGTACATGCATCAAGTTCTGAAAGTAACTGTTTTATGTAATTTACAGCTTATTTATCAAGATTCTTACAAACATTGCAATCTTATCCATGTTCTAGTCATGATACAGAATTATCACTACAATATTATATGTTACGGCAGAATAAAAATTGGAAAATTTGCAGAGTTATGTTCAGGCACATAAGAATGAAGAGAAATTCAAGTTCATTTTAATATCAAGATTTTTCTCATTAAACCATGACTCTCCTCCTGAGCATATACATATTACTTTAATCACACTACTCAGATAATATCCATTTCCAATCAGAAAAGTGTTTATGCTTTTCATTATTAATCAATATTAAATAGTAGAATTACATTAGCAGGCTTGTATTTGGGGATGGCTAACTGTGCAGTTTCCTGGGGCAGAAAATTTCTAGATCTTGCATGAAAGGTTGAGTAAACGAAATGGTTATATATCCAAAATTCTTAGTCTATGAACTTCGTGTTCATGTGGTAGCTCCCTGCCTCATAGCACCCACTTGTCGAACTTTCATGATTCTTTCACCCACAAACTAAAGAAAACATTCTCACTTCTGCAGCACTTCACTTGCCGCCAAGTGCTTGCAGCAGTTCATTTTGAAGCACTCAGCTCGCAACAACTTGCAAGCTGCTGTCTCCCATATGTAAATACCTGTGTTCCATGCATTTCTTCTTAAAGCATTCTAGTTTCTAAACACCCTGCTTCTGGAAGCTTCCAAAGCAGAAAAGTTACCACCTAATAAAACTGAAGATTAATGCAATAACATGCTCTACAGTCCAGTCATTTGGAACTGTTTGCTTTAAAAGATGGGACAGAGACTAAAAAAACCTGTCCCAGCTAATTAAGATCTGGGCCTGTTTCACCATGTTTATAATCTTTGTAAATTTAAACTTCACTTGTAATTAGCAAAAATCCGTTTCACAATGGAAGTTTGTAAAGTTGAACTTTACAAACAAGCTTAAATATCAAATGTTATAGAATTTACATGTGTTTTGTTTCACAATCAAATGATAATTCTACAAATTTGTAAAGTACCTAAGCAATTTATCTACAAATAGCTCAAGGTTCATAAGGGAAGCTAGATTTTAATAATCTTTGAAAGTGAAAAAAATATAAAAAGGTACACACTTTTTTTAATAAGTACACATCAAATATCACTGAAAATTACATAAGATACTATTTAGCAGCAGTTCCAATGATTCAGGTAATGGCGAAGTTCATGCAAGAGGAGGTATTTAGATGGTATAAACTTTTTAGGCTCAGAATTAATATGACTTCACATCTATTTATGAATACAATAGGTTTCGAATGAGTCCTTTACCAATGCAATTGCTATTGCAAGATATTGGATATCATATTCAGCATGCAAGAGGCAAGTAGGAAGTCTTAACCTCAAAACAACTGTGTGTTGCTTTGCACTGATTGGGAACTGGCTGTCAGTTTCATGCAATAGCAGACATATGGCAATGTAGTTGTTAGTTCAACATTTTAATGTTAAGGAATAGAGTGAATAGCATTAGAAACTGAACCACATCTCAATTACTTTCGCTCTTCACCATTCCTATTTCCTGTGCCATATTGTGGATTTCCTTCCATTTATTAATTTTCATGGTTTTGGCATTATTTGAGAAAACCCACCAAACACTATAGATATTTTGTCCCTAATTTTTGCTAAAATAGCAATTTATTTTTTGTTTGGGACCTTAAATGGTGCCATGTTGAGCTTAGAGTTGAAAATCCTATGTTTGTGCAGACTAATCAACGCAATCCTATGGTGATTTAATGCACACCTCCCCAAGAAAGTATCTGTCTGCACTTTAAAAAAATTCTAGCAGCCAACTTAATGGAGGGAAAAATCTATTTTTTTTTTTTTTTTTTGGACATGAAGATCAAACGGTAATACAGTTTACGTATTTTGGCAGTTTTACAGATCCTTCATTATATCAGTTTTATAAATTTTTGAAAACTATGCCAAAATTGCAACCCTTTTGTGCGTAATGTTTTCAAAATTATCTTAACTGCATTGAGTAGAGCAATTCTTTTTTTATGCACAAGTTGATATTGCATTAACAATAGGATTTTATTTGGTGGAGGAATAAAATGCCAAAATTGGGAATTTTCAACGTTTCTACCTCAATTCCTTATTTTCAGCTCACTTTTTACAACTTCATGAATTTATTTCTCCACTAGTTTAAGTTACATGTCGATGAAAGTGTGTGGATGTATGCACAAAAAAATGTTCTACCCAATGCATGAAAGATAATTTTGAAAACACCACATTAAAAAAAGTTGCAATTTTGACATATTCTTCAAATATATATAAAACTGATAAAATGAACAATCTGAAAAAAAAGCCAAAAAACATGAACTGTATTACCATTTGATCTTTATGTATAAAAAAATAGATTTTTCCCTCCATTAATTTGGCTGCTAGAATTTTTTAAAGTGCAGATGAATACTTTCATGAGGGGGTGTATATCTTTAGTGGTTTTTGTAATGCATGGTTGGCAAGGCTTCAAAACAGGAATATGACAGAATGCACATAATGTTTAAGTCTGTCAGTTACTTATTTAGATTTGTGAAGTACCTTAAACTTTACAAATTAACAAACTTTTATTGTGAAACAGAGCTTACAAAAATTTGTAATCATTTCCTTGTTATCTGTAAATTGTAAATGTTATGAAACAGAGCACTGGTCATGTAGAGATGTGGAGAAGGAGAGAAAATAATGTGAAAAATTTTTGGAAAAAGGCGAGGAAAAGACTGGAAGATATAGAAATACAAATCATGTTCAGTGAGATTGCCGAAAAGAGCTCATTAGTTTGTTATAGGCCAATGAAAAATACATGGGGTAGGGAAAAATATATCAAAATAGTAAATAAAGAAGAGAGAGAATCTATTGCATGGTTAAGAACCGGAGCATGGAGGCTAAGAGGGCTAAGACAGGGTATTCCTCAGAACCAATGTCCGATATGTGGTGGTAATGAAGACATTGAACACATAGTATTTAAGTGCCAAGGAACAGAATATTGGAGAAAAGAGTTTTTTAATAAGAAGTGGTTGAAGGGGGATAGAAATACACTTATGATCGAAATGATATGCAAGGACGCTAGCGGCATTGGACAGTTTTTGTGTAAAGTAAAAAGTAAATGGCTTTGGACAGTGGAAAGAGAAAAGTAAGATGTAGCGCATCTTACTTTGAATGGAAAACTATAGTGAATGTGTGATGGTTAAGTAATCAATAAGTGAAAAGTAAAAAACAAGTGGAAATGGGACACGAAAAAAAAAAAAAAAAAAAAAGAGCAAGATAATTTATTGACAAGAAATTGTAGAATGTAAATAAACTGTAGTGATTGTCTACTGAATGAGTGACCAGGGTCAAAGTGCAGTAGACAATCAAATTGTAAAATTCTTAGCACAATAAATATGCATAACATATGTAGAGATAACTGTCACTGTCTAACCATCATTCATCCACCATTTAGGTGGAAGAAGAATACATACTGCCTTAAGCTAGGGAAGAAAGAGCTACTTTTAAGTATCATTGACCACTGCATTATGTGCTAGCCCAGATTCCAAACACAACCAATTTTTATAACTAAAGCCTGAATTTAAAGAGGTCTCTTATTTAAATATAGGGAATTTTTTTACTGGACTAGTACATTTCAGCCAAGGGGTGAAAAATGAGCTGTGGAAGAAATATAATAATTATTTAGAACTAGTGGCTCAAGTTAGAACACGACCGAAGGGAGTTACTAAACCTAATTTGTAACGTATTGCCTACAATATTTTATCTACGTTCAGAGTATTTTAGTATATGTTGTATATTTAGTATATTTAATGAAATTTATTTATTGTGGAAATGATAGGTTTAGAGAAGGAGTAATATGTGCTTTGAAAAAAAAAGACACGATAAATCAACAAACATTGTTGTTATATTCTGCAATTTTGGATGCTATTTTCATATGTGAATTTAAAGTAAAAACCAGCAAAGAAGGCGATTTTCACGGTTCATCAGGAAAAATTTTAAAAGCCGTCCAAGATGCAACTATTAATATACTTCTAGAAAAGTCAAGGAAAGTTTATTTATGTAGTTATACAAAATTCCAGGACTGGTGTGTGGGTAATGAAGCAGATGTAAATGAAGATTCTTTGATGGTGTATTTTTATGAGAAGTCGAAAAGTATTAAAGTTTTGAGTCTTTGGAGTGAGATCAACTGTGAGAGTGAGATCTCCATGGTGAGATCAACTGTTTTGATTAATGATAATATTGATATCAGAAGTTTGGAAAATTAAAAGCATTTTTAAAGAGTGTATTTTAAGTTTTGTTGAACCCACATTTTATGTTTTGATAGTGTGTTTTGTTAGAATATAAAGTATAGGTTTTGTTGCCTAGTAACTATGAACTAAAGCATCACTGATTATTATAGTAATAGATAAAAGAGTTTACAGCTCTAGTTCCACTCATATTTCCATACATATTCTTATTGCGGTGTTTTCTATGTACGTTAGGAGTACTCAGCTAAATAAATGATAGTGTTATTGTAGTAACACAAAAGAGAAAGGGAGAAAACTTCAGTTAATTTGTATTCCCTTTCCCAAACAGCTTTTCTCCATTTAATTCTTAACAGTTTCTAAATTATTTCTTTCTTAAAAATAATAAAACTAAGTTTGAAAAGTTGGAATCCAACAGAGATTGATACACTCAGAGCACATCAGCATCAGTTACATTAATGTCACAGCAAATGACTGACAATTTGTTAAAGAAGATATTTACACAGCGCAATCTTCTCTCCTATTCCTCCTAAAAGCGAACATGTTCTTAACTATTACCTATTTTTAATTGCTAACATAATATTTATTAGTATGTAATTGGAAAGACTACTAATGATTATAAATATTCTTGCATTTTTATACTTTGAAGATGTGTACAGCAAGGATCAATACTAGGTCTGCTCCTCTTTTTTATTTTACATTAATAATTTATCCCCATATTTAAAAAGCAATGAAGTATCTATGATCTTATTTGCTGATGATACAAGCATATTCATTAAGGGAATGTGCAGGGAAAGCCTTAAACAAAGCATCTCAACCACCTCAAAGGAGCTGCTTAATTCTTTTAAATCTAACAAGCTAGTGGCGAGTGAAAATGAAGCTGTGTCAGTGAAGTTCCATCATAAAATATTCAAGACCTCTGAGAACTGTGATATCATGACTGGGTCTAAACTCCTGGAAAACAAAACCCACACCAAGTTTTTGGGCCTATGGATTGACAATAACATAAGCTGGGATAATAACATTGAAAAACTGGCATTAAGCTGAATAAAATTAATTTTCTTCTGTATCAATTAAAGAAAAGAGTTTCTACAAGCTGTACTCAGAAGTGCTACTTTGTATATTTCCACTCCCAAATATTATATAGAATTCTATTGTAGGGTAATTCAGTTAATAATAACATAATATTTAAATTACAAAAAAGGCTATTAGAATAATTGTAGGGGTACCAAACACCAAAAGTTGCAGGGAGCACTTTAAAAAATTAAACATTCTGGCACTACCATATGAATACTTGAAACAGCTATTTGTTTACATTAAGAGAAATAAGGCAAGTCGAGCAACCAATGCTGAAGTACATAATCACAGTACTAGAAATAAAAATAATTTGCATGTTAGTTTTCATAAAACCAGCCTCTTCGAGAAATCATTTAAATATACTGGTACTAAGTTATATAATCAGCTTTCTAAATAATTGAAAAATTTAAATTCTGAACTAAGATTCAAAAAAGAAATTCTCAAATTATTAATTCATCAGTTTTATTCAACCAATAAATTCAGTAATCACTGCATAGGAATGACTTAAAATGATGCGCATGTGGTCATCTTTTCCCTTATTTAACTATTACAAGGTACAAATTATAATTAGGAAAATTCTAATGCCAATTTTATGTCCTCTGTTGCATGTGACTGAGAATTGAGTTCTGAGATCAATGGACAGAAAGACAGAAGGCCTGTCTCCAATGGTAGAAAAACTGGAAAATCATTCAATCTATGCCAGGAATGTTATTAATACTTAGTAATAATTAAAAACTGTTAATATTTTTAACAACTGCATTGTAAACTCATTGAACTTTGTAAATACTATTGTAAATAATATTTGATGTTTCCCACGTTATGTTAATATGCCTTCAGGATAAAATAAATTACAATAAATTACAGTGATGAAGGTAATTATAATCAGTGAATAGAAACCGAGTTGGATTAGGTACACAATACATCACTTAATGCCTTTTTAATGGGACATATCTGCTTCGATCTTGAACCGGAAGCTGATTGCTGCTGAATGAGAACATGGACATGCTGCAATTTTCTGGTGGTATTTCACGAAATCTTCTCATGAGCTTGTTTCCAATAGGTATCTCAAAGTTGATTAAATGGTGTTGATGTTTCAGGATCAAAATGTTTTCCCATGTTGAGAACTAAACTAAAAAAATATCATACCCAAAAAGAACAAATTAGGCATATATAAAATAAACTGCAATCAGTGTGGCAAATTCTATATCGATAAAACAAGAAACAGCATAGAAACATGGATCAAAGAACATCTCAACAATATAAAATACAGATAAGAAGAATAATCAGTAGTAGCAGCACATTTTTGGCAAGAAAATCATGACATAAACCCAGATCCAGAACTGTTAAAATATATCACACACAAAAATAACTCTCAACTTGAGAAACATTTTGATCCTTAAACATCAACAACATTTGATCAACTTTGAGATACCTATTGGAGACAACCTCACAAGAAGATTCCTTGAAACATCACCAGAGAACTGCAGCATATCCATGTTCTCATTCAGCAGCAATCAGCTTCTGGTTCAGGATCGAAGCAGATATGTCATTAAAAGGTATTAAGTGATGTACTGTGTATCTAATCTGGATCAAATCCATGTATTGAATCTTGCCTTTTCTTGTGAAAATAAGAAGCAACAATTAAAGGAAAACTCCATGAAATTGCATTGCTCAATGAAATAAACACCCAAGACAAGCTTTTAAACGAAATAATTAACTTTAGCATTATCACCATCATAAACCAGAAATAGATGCCAATGAATTTATAATGATTGAAATTTATCTGAAAGATATTAACTGCTATGAATTAGTAAATCAGATGCCATATCCAGTGCTCAACTTGTATGTAGTGAAAATGAGTAGCACATATTCATGGCAGGCTTGTTGTAAACTTTCTGCAAACTCTGTTCTGAGGAATAAGTGCAGACGGGAGGCAGAGGAGGCTCATGCAGAAACCGGCATGATGTCACAATTCCCAGTGCATAGCATGTACAGGTCTACAGTAAGGAAATGCAGCAGTTGAGTTTGTTAGTCACAATGGACAGGTTCATAAACAAGTCAAAAAACAAACCCACCACGCGAAGTCATATGCTCACAAAGTAGAAAAATAATATTCAATGTGTTACAATTTTGTAAAGAAAAGAAATGTGAATGTCTAACTATTCCATCCCATATGTTGTGTTGAAGTTTTGATGGTCAGACTGTAGTGTACTTTCGTTCAGGCATTCTCTCTTGTCTAAACCTAGCCATGACACACTAGCAACCTCCCTGAAAACTGCACTCTTTCGTCAGACAGGTAGTATTCTCGTTCAGGCCTTCTCTCTCCTGTGTAAACCTAGCCATGGCGCACTAGCAACCTCGCCTGAAAACTGCACTCGTTCGCCAGGCAGGTAGTATTAGTATAGATGTTTATGCAACTTTCCTCTTCTATTGCATTTGGTATATGGGTATTATTCAATACTATTACTCTTAAAATAATGCATTTCAAGTTCAGATAAAAATAATATAGCAGGTAAGCTTAGTGAGAAAAAAGAATATATTATATGGTATTATACAAATGCACACATTGTTCTCTTGATGAAAAGCTTACAAACAAAAATTGTTGATTTTATAGCAAATATTTAAGTTCCTTCACATCCAGATTATTTAAAAATACAGTACAATATACCTTAATTTAAAAATATATACTCTGTTGGGTTAAATATAATTTAACCAGTATTACTTTTATCACAAGAGATAACACTGTGACAGTTCTTATGCAAAGGTAGCTATTTAAAATGTCATATGCCCCCTAATAACATATTTGCTCTATGTAAATTCAGTTGAATTTTAGTTTCTTAAATACCACCCTTAACTCTTGACAAATATTTGCAGCAAATTAAAATGTACATTTATATTTCCTGAAGTTTTTAAGTTTTGGCAACAAAGCCTGAAATCTAGAAAATCCAAGCTGCATCACTTTTCTCCCAATTGTATTAAGATTTGTATCATTTGAAACTCAAGATTGGGTACCTTTTCCAAAACATGTAGGATTATACATAAAGAGAAAATGGATTGCCAATATACCATTTTTAAGTATGCATGTTTTGGTTATGAAATAATGGACAACCAAGAGCTGATCCTTTAAAGGAGGTCATGGTTCATGAAAATGCATGTAGATAATGGTACAAATAGTGAGCAGTAGAATAATTGCACATTTTTGAAAGCGGGTTTAATAGGAAACCTCTTTCATCATTTGAAACAATAAAATGCATGACAGATTAAGGCACACTTTCAGAAAAGTTTTCATAATTTACAACGTTCTCACTTTTTTTTTGTTTTGTTTGTTAATGACATTTACTTATTCCAGTTTTATTCTTAACATTTGTTACTTCACACAATCAGCTTTACTCCTGCTTTCTCTTCATTTATATGCTTGATAGAATGATTAAGTATAAAAGTTGAATTGACATTAAAACGTTTTCATTTAGAGAAGGCTGTCATTCATATTGATATTTAAGGATGCTACAGTAGAGGTAATGAAGCAGCACTGTGTGCCTCTTTATTACCTAATAATTGAAACCTTGAGGCATCTTCAAATGCTTGAAGAATACAATTTTATTATGATATCCTTGCCAGAGAATATTCATATATGCTATGCAAGTAATGTTTTGCTACAGAAATGCCCGACTTACATTTTGTAAGCAGAGAAAGAAGAAATAAAATCCTCATAAAACATAGAAGTTGCGTGCTCATTTTTTGATTTTTGATAGTCAAGTCCTGTATAAATTATGATATACTGTAACAATCTCATGAAATAGAATGACAACTATCTTGTATACTTCTTTCCCCGCAGTATTAGAATACAAATTTTCTTTAGTTTCCTTCTAATCCTTTTCTTGCAAGTGCTGCATAAAAAGCATCAAGGGCATAGAAGTTTTCCCTTATTCCTCAAGGTTTCTATTACATACTGTGTAATATAAGCACAGAGCTGAGTCTTAAGCAGAGAGTGTGAATTATTTACTTTTTCCACAGGAAAGTTTAATGAAGAATTGAAAATAGAAAAGAAAAAACTTAGTAACACAAAGTAATATACAAATGTAAATGCTATATCTCTTGAATGGAGGTCTACATAAATCTTGAAAAAGAACATGTTTCTAGAAGCTCACATTAACAAAGCATAGTTTATAATTTAAATAACTGTACAGTGAGCACCCTAGAAAGAACATATACTCAGTGTATGAAGCATTTGGAATGTATTAAAAATATTATCCTGTTGTACACAAATTACATAAACAGCCAAATAATATTTTTAGAAAACTAAAATGTTGGTAGAATTAAGATTGGAAATGGGATTTAAACCATAGATCTTTCGCTTTCTGTGCCATTGCTCTAACCAACTGAGCTACCATGGCAACATGCTGGCAAAACATTAAATTTTCCAATTGACTTGAATTTTTGCCAGTAAACCACAAGACATTCTAAAATTAATTTTGAGGTAACATACATACCTGAATGGCTACTTACAATTTTGTAAGTACTTTATGCCTTGTGCTTCATAGTTAACCACTATTAGGCCAATCGATAACATTAACAATTTTAGCGTATAATGTATTCTTACATTACAAGTTTTATGCAGTTACTAGCTTTTTTATAACTAAATAGAGGAGGGAACTGCATAAGTTTTCTTCCTGGTAACTAATTAATGATTGATTTACAACCTGGAATCTTTCTAATCAATTTCTCCAAAGCAATAAAATATCAATTAACATGACTGAGACATTCATTGCATTACAAATGATGTTATTGCTACCCTTACTAAAATCTATACACAAGCTTCTCTCATTTATGTGGATTCGATTAGCTGAATTTAGTCAGCAGAATTGTGCACATAGAGAAATGTTGGAGAAACGATAGCTTGTAATATTAATTTAAGTAGTAAAGTTAGGGCGATAAAAATAGAATGTTGAACTATTTAGTAAATTGAAGGTTCTCTGGGCTTGTAGGTCAAGGTCTAGAGCCTTTTATTCTAACCCATGGTCCGCAAATTCCTGGGTGTCTGTGGGAATGAAGGGGACCCACAAAGAATGCTGATTTAAATTTTCAACCTTTACCAATTTTCTTGAAATGAATGATCATGAATTGCCATCCAATATTTCTGAATATTATAAAAGAGCATCTCATTTCATTAGTGTCAACTTTGAGGGAATGTTTTCTGTTCTTTAATAAAAAGTTTTACTGAGCGAAGCGCTGATGACCTTGTGTCCTTAAACCCCATCTCATCATCATACAGAGCGAAAATTTTTCTTTTTTATTATTTTTTTGTTTGCGACTGAAAATTATTTCTTCTTTAAACATGAATAACAACTGATAGACTTGTCTTTGAATGCAACTTGAAGATAGCCTTTCCTGTGAACCTGTTGCAGTTTAGGTTAGAAGCATTAAACTTGTATCCTGAAGTTCCCTGAAAGGCAATAGAATAGCTAATGCCCTTTGTGTCCACATACTTGTGTGAATCAACATTTTCAGCTCTAGTGTTCATGAAGAACAAATATAGAAACAGACTTGATGTCGGGTCAGATTTATGACTTAAGAGTGTATCATGGAGCCTAATCTCCAGACACGGACATGTTCAAGACAGGCCCAACCATCACATTGACTGTTTCAAGTAAGTTGAACATATTTTCCTTTATTATTATTTTTTTACGAGAAGGGTTTTATGTCATTTAAAATATTGTTTTCAGGGATGCATTATAAAATATTGCAATCATATTATGTTAGCAAAATTTAATAGCCAAAATTATGCAAATATTTTATGGGAGTCTGCCAAAACAAGTGTTTCCAGGGGGCTATGACATTTAAAAGGTTGTGAACCACCAGTCCTGAGGATCTCAAGGATCCTGACCTTCTAGACCACAGCCTACAAGACTAGAGATCTCACCTTCATGAAAGCCTAAGCTTGTACCTTAGTACAGTATGATCCATATAAAGGTTTTCAGGACTAACAGTTTACCTCTGGAAAGTAATAAACAATTTAAATTAAGTTTTATGATCTAATGATTCTGAGAGATTTGATCTTCGTATTGATGGTACCCCTACTGTTGCCTTATGACTTGTCTACAATGGCAGCTGCTGCTTAAGAGCACGTGGACATCCTAACTTTTGACACCTTACGGATTGATTGGTTATTCTTTGATTGAAGGCTATTAAACATAATGTATATGTGGTAATCTATAATCTACAGTGTTTAAATTTACTACGCTACCCCTCTAAACTCAATGAAACATATGGGAACAAGCTCCCTAGCACATTTTGACTTGTGTATGTTTTAAGGAGCTTCTGCGCATGTGCAACTGGTATGACACAATTACCTTAGGGGCCAAATATGTATGGATCATACACACCTGAAGTGCAGTAGTGAGCAAAGTTTTTCCTGTACTCTGTTTTCACTATGACTACAATTTTATGTCAATGCACTAGATGGTAGTACATTACGGCAGAAGTTGAGTCACTGTAGCAGAAGTAAGTAACTTGCACAGGTGTAAAAACTTCTCCTGGTTTCTCCATACCATCCATAATCTCAACTACAATTTAATTTACACATTACTTCATTCTTGCCCTAACATGGTGTACTTACTGTATTTTACAGACTATAAGATGCACTTTTTTCTTTGAGAAATTGCCTCTAAAATTCAGGTGTATCTTATACTTGAAACTGATATTAAAAGTCCAGTGTTTGATTTAAAATTCCTGCCAGTCTTAAGAATGGCCGTATATTCAATGCTGCAGGAAAGTTATCGCTATCTGGCAACATTGGATTCATCTGGCAGCAGCAGCACACCGATGCAATGAACAAGAGTTGTAGGGATTCACAACAATGCTATTTCTGTCTCCATCCCATCCTGCCATCAGAAGCCATGTACACTGTCTAGTCTACAATGTGTCATTGCAGTCTGTGGTGCCAGTGAACTTGAAATGAAAGTGATATGTGTTATTGGTAACAGAACATTATTTTTGCTAGTAGTAGTTTTGTTGTGGAAAAAAATAAAAGACATCCATATGATGCAAGATATAAAGTGAAAATGTGACATAATTAATGCTCTCAATGGCAGTGAAGACCAACGTATATATGGAGAGGAGGACAACAGAGTAATTCATATTTGCTGAGATGTAAATTATGGATGATTTTTACGAACTCTACATGCTAATGGTGCTTCAGTATTTTTTATTTGTATTTATTTTCATATTGGACGAGGAATATATTATGGGTCATATAAATTTTATTATAGATATAGAGGGAGAAGAAGAAGAGCACAGTTCAGATGAAGATTTTTTTGGATTTTAAAAGGTTAGTTTGGTTTTATAATCTAATAAAAAATTATTTTTTAGTCTGGCTTTGCAATCTAACGTTAAATGTTAAAAATGTTATTTTTCAGAAAAATTGTTTAAAAATTAAGATGTGTCTTATAGTTCGTAGCATCTTATAGTCTGTAAAATACTGTAATTATGTATAGAATGACAAATATCCACAAAAGCAACTCTTTCTTTTGACAGACAAGTTATGCATTCATTATCATCATCATCATCATCATCATCATCATCATCACCGTTGTTGTTATTGCTGTTGTTAGGAATGGCTGCAGTAATATCAATTTGTTCATAATCATAACTATTATGCTGCAGATACTATTTCACATTTTCAGGGCTGACCGACTAAAATTTGGTGGATCACCAAAACATATACTCGTGACCCATACTGGTTGTCTATTAGTACTTAGTTCACACTCTCTAAATTTGCAGTCATAAACAAACATACAGTTCTCAGTTCTGTAGTATGTTTTTATTGTGAAAACATATTGGCAGACAAATTTATTGATTGAAATGCAATGGGCATTTCAAAGGCAATTCAGTATGCACAATGTTCTAAGGTGGTCAACAATTTTATTCATGGCAAGAAAGCTGGAGACAACTGGCTCACTCCTAAGCAAGATTGGAAGAAGACCTACACTGAATCAATATCATGTCGATGTTCAAGAAGTGAACTCGCCAAAGAAAACATTGTCCTGGTTGAGCCAAGATGCTTATATTCACATGTCAGAGAGCTGCAAAGGAAGTGGGTTTAAGAGCATACAGAGTGCATTTTGTGCATGAATTAAAAAAACCAATGTAAGAGACGGTGCATTTTTGTCAATGGTTTCAAGCTCATCTTATTGAAACCCCAAACATTCTTTCATAACCTGGTTTACAGATGAACCATGGTTTCAACTGTGAGACTACATCCAACACACAAAACAGCAGATATTTGACTGCTGTGAACCCAAATATCATTCACAATGCTCCATTGCATTTGGAAAAGGTTGGGGTTTGCTTCATGATGTTAGCTACAGAATTGTTAGTACTATTTTTTATGACAATATAGTAGACACTGTGGTTTATGGACACATCGTCAATAAATTTGTGGAGCAACTGGTCAACATCAAATTGACATAAGGTTATTTACAGCAAAATGGCAAACAAGTCATGTATAACAATTCCATTAGACTTATAGGCAGTCACTTTGGTGTTTGTCTTATCTAAAAACATCTGTGGCCTTCCAGCTCACCCGATCTCAGCTCTCGATTTCTTCTTGTGGGGCCAGAGGACTGGGTTTACAAGAATAGACCGTGATCACTTGCTGAACTCTGTGAGGCAATTAGGAATGAAATCAGAAATACTAATAAGGATATACTTAAAAAAAGTCGCAGAATGTGGTGCGACTAGTACAGTTGTGTATTATGCAGGTGGAAGACATTTTCAACATTTACTCTGAGGAATCTGCCAAAGGTACTCTGCAATTCAGAATAGATTGCACATTGTGTTATTATTGGTTTAGAAGGTATAACTCTAAAAGCATTCAGTTTTATATGGATCACACTGTATATTATCTAAGCAATTGCTTTTCTTGTCAAGCTCTAGTCTACAATGTGCACACATTCTGTTAATAATACAGGACTGCTTTATATTCAGAAACTACAGATGCTTAGTTGGGAAGTTTTAGTCAAGTATAGCTTAATAAGTACCTAGCTAAGACATTATAAAAGTTCAACAGCAAGGGATTTTAATTTATGATGCCATTCCCAAAAAGCAAATAATAATGTGCCAATTATGTATATGGCTGTTGCTAAAAGAACACTAACAAGGTATTACGGCTTACTTCCGTATTAACATTTAACCATTTGAGATATAGCTTTTACTTGTAATATAATGTATTTACACAATATTATGGAAAGAATTGTGACATATTCTTATAATGGGAAATTTTATAAATAATAAACATTATAGTATGAAATTGATAACATCAGAAGAGTAGTTACAAAGAAATATTTTAAATTATTGCTGGTTAGATGCAGAATATACAGAAAAATCATATTTCCTTCCATTAAAATATATATTTTCTTTCTTCTGTAATAATTGTAGTTAAAAGTGTAAATGATGTTAACATTAAGTTCAGTTTAATGACACTTGAATTTCAATGCTAAGAAAGGACGACTTCAATAGTTTACATAGTGAAACCAAAGCAATGATTTAAACTTTAAAAGAGTAGATAATCTATTATCCATTTTAAATAGATACTTTCAATCACTCCATTGTTTATTAGAAAATTCTTAAAGACTGCATATAGTTGCTGACTAATTGATACCAGAAGAGACCTTTTATAATAAGAAAAGATAATTACAAGGGCTATATTACATAAAATATATTTCTAAAACCTATATTAATTACTTACTACACTTATCTACTATAGTTAAACTTAAATTAACCGTTCAATAACCACAACTTTCTTCCTGTACAATAATTGAAATGGATGACTAGATAGCTATCAATAATAATAATTCATTCTGTTGCTAGGTACTATGATCTTCTTGGTTCCAATTTCTGTGATAGGCTTGTCAGCACCCGCTGGTTGTCAATTGTGCGCAAACAACTGATGTAAGTTCGTACATCTGCTTCACTCTTTGGAGATGGTGGTTCAAGTACTGGAACACAGAAAAAGTTTTACAGGTCAACATTTGAACAGCAGCTTGTAACAGAATTTCCTGCCAAATTATTCTGTAGATAACACATTAGTCTACTAGTGACTTTGTATGAAAGTACCCACCATCTTTACTTTCTCTGCTACTTAAGCAGAGGAAGTATTGCATTCCACCCAAAAATTTAAAACTGAAATTTCACCAGAAAGACACGTTTTGAGGCCCCTGAATATGTATGTCTGTCAACCATGCCCGTACCGAGAAAAAAATTTTGGGGAGGGTTTTCCACTAGTAGGTCTAAACTTAACAGTACCCCACATAGTTACCATGCACCTACTCTGCAATATATAGATGCTACATGGATAAGAAAATTGCTTGGAGACATTATATAGGCAAGAAAACCTCACCAGAATGAGGATATTCCACCTTACAGCACAAAAGATAGAGACTCTTCAAAAACCAGGATGTATGGTCACCTTACCTATGTAAGGCGATGATATTAAGTTTCCCTTTTTCTTGTAAATGTGCTGCTAGCAATAGACCTACTGTTATCTAGCGACATTTTCCCATATTGGTTTGCTATGAATTTAGATAAATAAAACTGTCAGAAGTTTCGGGGAGGGTTTGAACCCTAAACCCCCCTCTAAATACAGCCCTGCTGTCAACAGCTAACTCAAAAACAAAAAGTCAGTTAGATGCCAAACTTGGCATTTAAGTTCAACATCTGCCAAGGGTGCAACATCAAGATTTTCAAGAAAATTTCTCCCCTACCCAAAACTACCCTTTACATGTAAAATTTTTTTATGTTCTTACAAATAGCTCTAATAATTTTTATTAAAGTACCCTATATTGAAGATATTATTTCATGACAAATAAAATGCATATATTGAATTTTCTGTAAACAGGGTCAGTCAACAAGTAATGCCTCCTATTTGTTTTCTCTTGAACTTAGTTATGTGAATAGTTTGAATTTGGCACAATCCCTCAAAGCTTCTTCTCCACTCCACTGCAATAGCAACTTCCTATGTCAATCAGTGGCAGCACTGCTGCCTGTTGAAAAATGGCTGATGTCGATGTTCAAATTAGACAGCAATCTGTCATTGAATTCTTGAATGCGGAAGGTGAAATGCCCATTTGCATTCATGAAAGGCTCACAAAGGTGTATGATGATGCAACAGTGAATGTCAGCATGGTTAGAAGATGGGTTCATCACTGTAACAAGCTGAAGGACAACACCGTTGGATGATGAACAGTGGAGTGCCAGACCCGTGACTGCAGTGACTCTACACAACATTAAGCAAGTGATGAGATCATTTGAGATGACCGTCGGGTAACAATGGATGAATTGTGACACATTATGTTCCTCAGTAAAGGTAGTATGGTGATGATTATTCATAAACTGGGGTACTCAAAAGTTTGTTTATGGTGGGTACGAAATGTTTACACACCAGAATAAGGAAACATGAAAAACAATAGCTTCCAAACACTTGCAGTGCTTCCATTTGGAGGGAGAAGAGTTCCTGGACAAAATTGTGACTGGAGATGAAATGTGGGTTCATTTTTTCGAACCAGAATCAAAGAGACAGTCCATGGAATGGCATCGCACAACCTCACCGAGTAAGAAAAAATTAAAAACTGTGCTATAAGCAGAGAAAGTGATGGCAACCATGTTTTGGGAGGCAAAGGGTGTGATTGTGGTTGATTTTTGGAGCAGGGATGCACAATTAATTCTGTGCAATATGTCAGCACCCTCAAAAAGCTCAAAGCACATCTTCAGCGAGCTCGCCAACAAAAGCCATGGCAAGGTTCTGCTTCTGCAGAATCACACACCAGTCATCACACCACTGAAGCGATTGTGAATATTAGATGGAAGTCTTTTCTCATCCCCCATACAGCCCTGACCTAGCACCATCAGGCCGTGAAAACATTTGTATGTCAATGGCTTTGGAAGCAAGACCGTACATTTTACCACACAGGAATACATGCCCTCATTAAAACGTGGACTAAAATTGTGGAAAAGGACAGGAATTACATTCAAAAGTGACAATTTAATCCTTAATGTTGTGGCTTTCATGATGTGTGATCAAAGCCAAGTTTCTTGCAAATTAAAAGCAAAAAGAAAAAAATATAGGAAGCATTAGTTATTGACTGACCCTCATAGCCTGTGAAGTCCTCTTCATTCTGAATGACTTTTGTGTAATTGGTAAATTGTAAGAGTTAGACAAAATCTACTATTTTATTTAGGAGTTATCTACCATATAGTAGTTTTTGTTACAACCCATTCATAATTTTATTTCTCCATAAATCCCTATCCTCTACATCTTCATCTATTAGTCCTCTAGATGCTGTGCTCCGTCCGTCCGTCCGTCCGTCCGTCCGTCCGTCCGTCCGTCCGTCCGTCCATCCATCCATCTCTCTTGGTCTTCCCCATTTTCTGTTTCCTTCAGCTTCCTATTCTAGCACCATTCATATTATTCTATGGTTTTTCATTATTTTCACATGGCCAAAGCATTTTAATCTTCTATCTTCTATTATATCCAATATGTTCTTTTTTATATCCATTATTTCCTGAATTTTTGTATTTCTAATTTTATTTTTCTTGTGGTTCAAGAAGCCCTCTGCCAAAAATCCATATCTGTTGTTAATAATTTTCTTTTTGGTTGTCTATTCATTGTCCATATTCATTCTACTTCATAGAATAGTATACTTCATGCTATTGAATTATAAATGAGCTTTTTAGTTCTATTTAAAACTATTCTGCTCCATAATATCGAGTTCAGCATTCTAATTGTTTTTCTTCCTTCACTTATTCCTTTTTATATTTCTAATCTCCTAGTTCCATCTGCTGATATATTGATCCCAAATACTTACATTTATTGACCATTCTAATTTCCTCACTGATAAGCTCTAATTTTTCATAGATCTTGGAGTTTTAGGCCCTTGAACATCAATTTTTAGGCATCTAAAATAGCCTCTCAAATTATAAAAATAGGTACTAAGGACACAGTTTTAGGCACTAAAAACACAGTTTTCATAAGCTAAACATTAGATTTTATATATCTAAAATGTATTTCCACCTTCCAAAGGTTTAGTGAGCATTAAAATTACACAATAACAAAAACCGTAAAATTTACTAAATTATTATGGCTACAAACATTTTATTATGTTATAAATTTATTGTTGGTAATACATAATATGAGGTCATAAAGTTGAAAAAAAGACTTCTCAAAACTAATTGAATAGATCACAGTGGAAATCCACCATACACTACAGACATATCACTGTAACCTAAATACTGTAGAGCTGATATGGAACCACCCCCCAAAGGGGTGCAAAACACAATGTATCATTAAGAATAGCAATGTAAAAGAACTGTTTGAAATGCATTTGAAAAGTAACTGAGAAAACATGGAGAAATCTTGCAAATGTGTGCACATAAACAGTTAATGAAGGGGATGAGATAAATCATGAAACAATGGGAAATACATAATTTGAAAGGGATTTTTGCTCTATTGTGGTCACCAACCAATACCAAAGTTTGACAAAAAGACCTAGAGGGGGCATGTATTCTCCTTCTCTTTCTACAAAACATGAATCTACCTGCTAAAGCATTAAAATAAACCAGTCTTTTCCCTTGGAATGTCTCATTCCTACAGCCAAACTATTACAAAGTCTTTGAATCAAACCAATCTCATGATATCAATCTTTATCTTTCATTACTGATTTAAAAAAAATTAAAGAACATGAATGGTAAAATAGGCATTTTAAGGCTCTAAAATTTAAAACAGGCATCAATGGTCAAAATAGGCATTTTAGGCACCACAAAATCCCTTGTCCTCCGTGGTCTAGGGGTATCATGGTTCCTCCGGTTCCCGAGGTTGCAGGTTCAAACCTTGGGAGCAATGGATTTTTTCGCTTCAGAAGGGAAATAAAGCCAGTGGTCCTGTGTCATAGATTTTAGGGTATGTAAAAGAACCTCAAGCCTGTTAAAGAAGCCTCTGAGCAAAATTTCTGAACTTTCACGCCCAATATAGATTGGGGTGCTAAGAGCCATAGTAGTTAAAGAGCATCCATAAACAAAACTCAATTTATTTTTTTTTACAAAAATACAGCACTCCTTCCATATCTTTATATTTTATATGAAATGTGAAGTTATTTAACTGGTTTTGGTTCATTCATACACATAAAAAAATAGGCATTTAGCCTAAAATCCAAGGTCTAGTCATTACGTTTACCTGCAGATGGCAGCAGTTGGATCCTCAAATTTGAGGAGAGATAAGAAGAGAGAACAACTGTAAGTCGCCACTATGCTGGGGATGGAAACGAATATCTCTAAAACGTTCCGTTCCAAGAGTTTACAACTTGGCGTAAGTGAAGTGAATATCAACTAATTCATATTTATTAAAAAAACATAAATGAAAATAACTTCACAGTTAATTTGTTCTGTTTTTAATATTTATAATTCTTCAAATGTTTATCTTGATTAACATGAAGTAGATAAATAGTTTAGGTTTTGTAAGAATAGTTTATAGAAGCTATATAAAAATAAAATATAATCGATGGAGAAAATCATGTGAATGTAACACCTCAGACTTTTTAAGTTGCTGCTGTATGGTTCGTGGACAGCAATAATTATGAAATTTATTTTCTCTACTTACCTAGATGCCTGCTTCTACAGTAACGAATGGTCCTCATTGTTTGTGCAAGCATGTGCATCTTCTCAAAATTCACTAGCCCATCCAAGCAAGTCTTGTTTCCCTCATGTGTGAATGTCATATCTACCACAAAACACAATATAACATTTAAAAGCAAGAAAAACAGGACATATATTATTATATTATTGATAGTTACAAACCCTAAGTCAAGCAAATGTGGACTTTTCTCTCAAATTTAACATCACTTACTTCAGAAATAATCTAATTTAATAAATATTTGTCACTTCATTATTTTGAGGGTCTTTCAGGCAGCAAAGGCCAGAATGATAACATGCTTTTAGCATAGTAACTTGGTTTGGGTAAAACTTCAAAACACTATAGCCGAATGAGAGGTCTCTCTCTCAATTAACAGAGCTAAATTATCACCTCTTAATGCTTTTTACTACTTAGCGATAGCAGGTAAAGGAATTATTGCATTTTAATATCGAGGTTTCACCAGAACTACGCCTTTGAAATACAAAAAAGGAATTATGAAGCTCTTCCAACAAATTCAATTGTGTACAATATACAATTTTAGTATAAACAAAAACCTTAACCTTAAAAATAACCTGATTACACACTACGCTGGAAGGTTTTTATATGAAGGTTCAAAAGCAGTATGAAGCATGCTATGTTTTCTTTTTCTTAAAGCCAATGTTTTTCTTTAAAAGTGTTTTCAACAATCTAACCAATCATTGTTTAAAAACAGTGCACTTGGCTGCACAACTGTGCTCATACTATGACTGTTCTTTCAGCTTGTCAGTGGAGCACTCATCTGCTGTGCAAAGGGTCATGGTTTCAATTCCTGACTATGATTGAGAAATTTTTCTTTAATTCTTTATTGCCAGAATGTTGTTGTTGTTGTTCACCAATGGCACTGGGGATTAATTGATCTGCATCATTTTCCCTCTGGCTTCCCAATATAAACTCTGCAAGTTATCACTTTTAAGGCCTTTGCATTTGGCGAGATGTTGTTTGTTCAGGATGACATCTTCTTCACAGAGAGTGCACTTGGGTGTAGGTAGCATTATATCTTGCAGAGATGTTCTGCGCAGCAATCATGGCCAGTTGTCATTCTAAAGCCACTGCAGTCTTCCTTGGAATTTTTTGTATACCAACTCTATCTTTAATATTCTTATAATCTTTATCCTTTAATTTATCTTCATCAAGTCTCTGCTATCTTTTGAAATGCTGTTTAATGTTATTTAATTGTTTATTTATTTCTATTTGTCCTACAGGTTTTATTGCACCTTTCTTTGCTAATTGATCCGCATGTTCATTGCCCAAAAGTCCGACATGAGCTGGGATCCATTGTAGAGTGACATGATTTCTAGTTTCAACTGCTTTAATTATGCTTCTTATTTCTTTAATATTTCTTGTTGTTTTATTATTGTAATTTACTATTCCATCTAGGGCTGATTTTGAGACTGATAAGATGACTATTTTTTGTTTTATGTATGGTCTATATAAAATGTTCTGTAATGCTGCTTTTATAGCTGTTAGTTCTCCATCATAGTGGTTTGACATTTCATCTAATGTTGGATACTGTGCAAAATGTTTGCAGTATACTCCTGCACTGGCATTTGTTTTTATTGATGAGGGATCCATCTGTATATATTCTGAGCCATTATTTTTCTGGTATCTTTCATTTTCCATAGCTATTGCTATGGCTCTCATTTCATCTGGTATATTGTTTTGTTTGTGTATTGTATATATCATTCTGATATTGTATATCAATATATTTTATTGGACTCATTACCTCTGTTGCAATTATATTCTTGTGTTTTAAGTTATTAATATATGTTCTGAAGCTTATTTGAGTTTTTAAATTACTTATAGTATCTGCTGTGTGGTACTAATTGTATCTGTTTCTATTGACTTTCAGTTTTTGTAGAGTAATTGTTTTCAACTCATGTTCCAATTCTATAGCCATGTTTTTTGTGAGGCTTTGTAGTACTGTAATTGGTGCTGATTTTACAGCTCCTGTTATTATTCTTAGTGAATTATTTTGTGAAATTTCTAGTTTACTTTTAAGTCTCTTGTTTACTGTTGCTAGTAGTTCTCCATAAAATAGGTTAGGTTTTATGTATGGTTTATATGTATTATTAAGGAGGTCCATGTTTCCTCCCCATTTTATTCCTGCTAAACGTTTTAAAATGTTGTTCTTTTTGTTGATTTTATTCGTTACATTGTTTACATGTTCTTTCATTGATAGTTTTCTTTTTATCTAATTCTATCCCTAGATAGGTTGTTGTAGTTGCTTCTTGTAGTTTTTTGTTGCTGATTTGTAGGCATATATTTTCTGTTTTATGCTGCATTGTGAATATTGATTTTTTCCTGTATTTATTTCCATATTGTTATTATTAGTCCACTGTTCTAGGGTTATGATTGTATTCTCCATTGTTGTTTGTAGTTTTTTGTAATGTTTCCCAGATCTTATGTTCTTTTCTGAAGTCCATATTATACCACGTCATCAACAAATATTCCTACTTGTATGTTACCTATTTTCTTAAGTACATTAATAGGTCATTTTTATATATATATATATATTGAACAGAATAGCACTTGTAACAGACCCTTGAGGTAGTCCAACTCTCGTTTGTTTCCATTTCAATGTGGCTGTTTTTATTGTACTACAAAGCATCTTTGGGATAGGAAGGTTTGAAATAAGTTTAGCATGTGGCCTGATATTGCATATGTCTACATCTTGTATAGTAGCATTTCTCGCCATACTGTGTTAAACGTATCTTTGAAGTCGACAAACAGTGCTAGAGTAGTCTTTTTATTATTATTGAAATTTTCTTTAATGTCCTGTGCAAGTCTTACAACCTGGTGTATTGCTGAGCTGTCCTTCCTAAATCCAGCTTGTTCAGGGACTAATAGATTTTGTGTTTCTAGATAGTATGTCAGTCTTGTAGCTGCCAATCATTTGAGTTGGTTTTCCTTTCTTCTTAATGGGTATAATTTTTACTTTTTTCCACAGTCTTGGTATGTTATTTCTGGTTGTTCAGATTTTATTGAAAATTTTTAATAAACTATGGAGTGCTTTATGTTCTAAAATCTTGAGCAGCTCAGGATGCATGTTATCAGGACCTGGTCTCCTTTGATTTTTTAGTGTCTTTATTGCTTGCTTTATTTCTGGGAGTGCGAATGGCTCATTGAAGATATTTTGAAAGTTAGACGTTTCTTCGAGGTTGCTATTTTGTAAGTATTTATTCTGTCTTTTGTTTTTATTTTTTAATGTAATACTAGTTTTATAGTATGTTACTAATTTTCTGCTATAAGGTTATCCTCGTATATTTCTTTATTATCGACATTTAATGGCTGATTTTGTTGGTTTTCTCTATTTATTTGTTTAATGTAATTATGTACCTTAGTACTGTTTGTTCTATAGTCTAATTTGTTTATAAATTCTTCAAAGCTCTGTTTTTTTGACAGTTTTATAGCTGTTTTAACTGTACGTTTGCTTTTCACCATTCTATAACATCTGCTTTGCCTTGTGTCCTTTCTGCTTTTTCTCTAGTTTTATCTCGTTTTGATTTGAGTTGTGCTAATTGTTCATTCCAGAAGGGTTTGTATTTATAACTGGTGTGATGGTATGCTTGGATACTGAAGGGGTTACATTTGACTGAAGTTGCATGAATTTTGCTTCTTATTATTGGGAAAAAAACAGAAAAAGAAAGGGAAGAAAAAGCTAACTAGCTCATATCATAGATTAAAATAATTGTGCAGTGATGTTATGTAACTACTCATGAGAAATTAGGGAATCAGGTTAATAATACATACCTTTGAGCAACAGAGGCATGAATGGCACAACAGGAGGTTGCAACTTTCCAACACTGATCCTGTAAGCTCTATGATTTCTGCTTGGATCAATGAGACTTTCAAATTCAGTGTATAGTTTACGGAACTTAGAAGGTAACTTCTCCCAAGTAAGAGATAATCTGCTCACAGCAACATTGCTCAGACCCATCACAATTGCAAAGAAGGCATTCAGATTTTGATACTCCTTGCAGCTATAAAAAGTAATGATTGAACATTAATTATGTATTATGAAACCCCCATAAATTGTAAAATGGATCAAACTAATAATCTAAATTATATTTAAAACAATTTATGTAAAAATTATGAAATTTAACGCAAAATCATGTAATCTTCAGGCATACTTTTGTCAACTATGCAACAGAATATAGCTCTAGGTTTAATACTTTTTTCCTTTTATCTGTATTTACTATCAGCATATATTTTTAAAATTGTTTTTCACTCTATTAAACATTTTATTTTCAGTAATATTAACAAAGGCATAAAAATGTTGGATTTGAGATTACAGCTGACTAGGATAGCATCAGTTAAAACTTTTCATAGATACAGAATATTCTTAAAGATTGAATCAGATATGGACAATTTCAATTCCACTTTAGAGTACTTGTAGTACACTGTGCATGTGCATGTGCATGTGCATGTGCATGTGTGAGAGAGAAGTATGCAAGTTTAATACAAATTAATCCAGTTAGTCAACACATTGGGGAAAAAGACATTATAATAAGTAGTAAACTAGAATAATTATAGTTAGGATCTCAATTAAATTCATGTGCATGTGGAAGATGGTCACTGGAGGAAATATTGTATGCAAGGGGGTATATTCCTGAAGTGAAATGGAGAAAGCCTTGGAACATTCTTGGAAATCTACAACAAAAACTTTGGTTTCTTAATGCCAAGACTGGAATGCATGCAAGCTAATATTTTCTGGTCAGGGGATAGTCCTGGGTTTGAACTGCAGATTTCCCATTCATGAGTCTGTTCTTTAACAACTTCAGCCACCCACATTGGATTGCCTATCCAAGAATTTTCTTTTAATCAAGAAGTTTTATGCTTATTATCAATTAAGGGAATTTTATTAAGCACATTTTAATGTCCCTAATAATTGTACGAGGGTCAATATGAAAGTTTTGAGAATGGGTAACAGTGAGTAGTGCAAGTCAAAGCAGCCTTTCCTAATTTCAGATTGAAGTTATACAACATGTGCAAGTCTGGGCACGCTCCAACAATGTGCATTTATGTGTATGTATAGTAGGTGTTGCTATGCCATATGCTAGGATGGATGTCAAGCGAGAGCACTTCTGTGCTATGATTTTCTATGACTAAGTCCGTTTATGGGAGAGAGAATGCCTTGAAAGATTGCAATGTGCATTTGGGGATCTCCCTCAATGATGAAGATTGAGCAGGATGGCTGGCTACAGCAACAATGGATGAAAATGTGGTGAAAGCAGAGTGCATATTGCGGAAAGATCATCGTTGCACATATGGTCATTAGATTCAAGAAGCCCTAAATATTGAATCGGCAGCAGTGAAAACAATCCTGAAAGAAAAACTTGATGTCAGGCACTCTGCCAGTCACTGGATCTCCCACCAGAGCAGAAACAAACACACATGCAATGGTGCCAGGAAATGATTGAAAAATTCAATGAAGGAAGATCCAAAAACACATTTGACATTGTAACAGGTGATGAAAGCTGGATTTACCAGTATAATCCAGAAACTAAATGACAGTCATTGGTCTGGATTTTTCCAGGAGAAGATCCTCCAACAAAAGTGAAGCAAATGATAAGTTTTGGCAAGAAGATAATCTGTTCGTTCTTCTCAGCAGGTGGCCACATTGTCATGATTCCACTTGAGGGACAAAAGACTGTTACTGCTAGATGGTACACCACAAAATGTCTGCCACAAGTTTTCAATGAACTGAGAAGAAAGTGCCCTAAGACTGGTCTGCATGGAATTTTATTGCACTATGACAATGCCTCTGCCCATACTGCACAAGAAACATCCTAATTTCTGCAGGGGTCAGATATTTGCCCCATCCTCCCTATAGACCAGATCTGGCTCTATGCAACATTTTTCTATTTCCCAAAATGAAAGAAAAAATTTGAGGTCAACGAGCTAAGTCACCTGAAGCCATAGTAGCTGCTTACGAAGAATGTACTTGCACTCTCTCCAAAGAAGAATGGCAGTCAACATTTGAAAAATGGTTTGAAAGGATGAGATGTATGGAATGCAATGGAGAGTATTTTGAAAAGCTGCAATGATCAGATCTAAATTTTTAATGTTTTATTGTGTCCATCTCAAAACTTTTGGAGTGACCTTATGTATATAGCAAACTAAGGATGTAACCAATTGCATCTGATACTCTTTGCCGCAGGCTTAGTGAATGTGCTGCCATCAAGCTCACATGGACAGACATTGGAAAGCATTTGGAGAGACTTGAAATTTTTACACATATATGACATACTTATCCACTTCTGTAACCTACTACTTATTTTAACTCATATTTCTCATCATGTGGCTGTGGTATACATTCCCACATTCACTGTGTATTATTCCCTTAATCCTAATCCAGTATCTACAAACATGTTCCTTTTGTGCCTTTGCACAGGACTATGCTGTACATTTGAAGAAATCTTGCACACATCTATTAGAGTTTCTGCGTTAAACATTTTCAATTGTATACAGATATTTTGTTATCATTCCTGTTATCTGATTCTATTTATTTTGTCTGGAATTTCTTTTGTGCTTTATTATATATTATGTACATTTTCATGAAACCAGTATAATAAAGTTTATATACAAAAAACAAGCTAAGGAACAAACTGCCCTCCAAGGAGCAAAGCAAATAAGAGAGTTAATGTTAACTCTTCAGTTTAAGGTCCTATATGAATTTGTTTATTTGCAGTTTCATATATTCTTTTCAACATTAACAAATTTCAGAGGAGGAGGAGTGTCTTACTCTTCATAATGTATCATGCAACTATTGTGCATTGTATAAAATTTAGCAATTTACACAAATGAATTTAAATATGTAAATGCTATGCATTCAATTTATAGCCAAGCCACAGATTGCGTATATGTGTAGCTCACTAGCACTGCAGTGACCTTGGTATATTCCGCTAGTGCACCAGCAGTGAATGACCTGCTCAAGGCTACGTTTATCAACTATGTTATTCTGTATCATTTCCTGCATCATTCAGTTTGAGCTGTAAAGACCAGAGTTTGTTCATTGTGCATGTCAAAAGTGAATACTTATTCAAACATTTGTGTTGTGTGTGAATTACTTTAGAGTATTCTTATTATGAGGGTAATCCCAAAAGTAAGGTCTCCAAAGCATGGGAGCTGCAGGGAAACATTTTGCATAGCTGTTGGATTTGTTGCTTTCCCCCACTCACTACAGAATGAATCACGCAACTGCTGGGGTACTCAGTCTTGGCTTGGTAGCCAGTTGTAATGGAGCTCCCATTTATCGCTACCACCAGGTGCGAAGTTCATGCAGTTATTCGGTGTTTTAATGCAAAGGCATTGAACCAATCAAAACTCATTGAGTTGATGGAAGTGCATGGAGAGTCATGTATGGATGTCAAAAACGTCCACAAGTGGTGTAGTGTGTTTCTAGCCGGTCATACTGAAATTCATGATGAAGAAAGAGGCGGCAGACTGCCAATTTGCAATGAGAGAATCACAAAGGTTGAACAATCGTGCTTCAAGACTAGAAGATCAATCTCAATGATCTCTGTGCTATTATTTCTGAGGTTTCTCTCACAGTATTATTCATAGGACTTTGGTTGATGTGTTGAAATTTTGGAAGGTGTGTGCAAGATGGGTCCCAAGAATGCTGTGACAGAAGACCACAAATGGCAATGCATTGAAATCATGCTTCAAGATCAGAGGATCACTCTTAATGATCTCTGTACTATTAGTTCTAAGGTTTCTCACAGCATTGTTCATAGGATTTTGATTGATGTGTTGAAATTTTGGAAGGTGTGTGCAAGATGGGTCCTAAGAATGCTGACGAAGACACAAATGGCAATGTGTTGAAATTGTGCTTTAAGATCAGAGGATCACTCTTAATGATCCTGTGCCCACAGGATTTTGGTTGACGTGTTGAAATTTTGGAAGGTGTGTGCAAGATGGGTCCCAAGAATGCTGACAGAAGACCACAAATGGCAATGCATTGAAACTTTTTCTTTGGCACTATGCAGATGAAAAGGACAACCTTTTGGATTCAATTGTCACAGGTGATGAAACCTGGGCTTTCCACTTCACACCTGAAACTAAACAACAATTATGTGAATGGTGGCATTCCTCTTCACCCAAGCCATGAAAATTCAAAAGAACACAGTCTCCAGTAAAGTCATGGCAACTGTGTATTGGGACTGAAAGCAATATTGTTTGGTTGTCTTCATGGCTCCTGGGACCACAATAAATGCTGACAGGTATTGTAAGACACTCCAAAAACTCAGACAGGCGATTCATAACCTGAGAAGAGGAATGTTGAGCAAGGGCAAAAGCCTTCACAGTGCTCACCCCCATGCTGCTTGTCAAACTGTGGATCTTCTGCAACGTTTGGATGGAACATCATCACCCATCCACCCTATAGTCTGGACTTAGCACCCAGCGACTACCACTTGTTTTCCAAATTTAAAGAACATTTGGCTGGAAGATGCTTCAGCTATGATGATAATGATGAGCTAAAAGATGAGGTCCAATGCTTCCTCAATAGCATGGTAGTGAGCTGGTATGAATGGGCATACAAAAACTGCCACAGCGCTTACAAAAATGCATTGACTGAAATGACGATTATGTAGAAAAGTAGAAGAATGTTCAAGCTTTAAAACTATGTACCACGTATTGAAAATAAACGTTTCTCTATATATTTGAAAAAATAGACCTTACTTTTGGGATTACCCTCATATTTGCTGTTCTTGTCTTGTTATTAGTCCACTGAAATACCCACCGAAAAATTCACGCTTGATCAAAGAATTTTTATGTACAATACATACGTAAAGACCGAATTATGCAGACAGAAATTTGTAGGAACAATCTCCACACCATTGAAGTTAAGGGCAATATAAGAACAGAAATTATAAAAATTACACAAGAACAACTTGTGTGTATCCATGGAAATTTCATCCGAAGTTGCCAGGAATGTCTCAATGCAGATGTACATCACTTTCAGCACCAACTATAATAAGGTTAGTACTCATTATAGTGCATGTTACTATCATTCGTTAGTAAGCAACATGGGAATTTTAAAACAGAAAACCCTCCAGTGTAATAGACAGTGTGTGGAGCACACATACAGACAATCTGCAACCCAGCAGTATAATGATCACACTGTATTTTGATATGCTTAATTACATTTATGAGAGTAGTTTTATTTATAATTGTTTTGTTTTATTGTTTCTTTTCTTCAAAACTTATGAGTGAAAATTTTATGATTTAATTTTATTATTTTTATGAAAATATTTTTTTCACAATGAAGAAAAAAGATTTTACTACAAACACAATGAAAGAAGATGGCTTTAGTGCTTTCTTTGTAAGCTCTCTTGAAAAAGTTACATCATCCACTACTCGCTTCACTGAACCTGTCATCAAATTCTTTGCTAAACAAATGACTTTTATGGAAGCACACCAGTAGACTTCTGTCTCATTTGTTGAGGAAACTGATCTAATAATCCATTATGGGACAGTAGTAAACCTACTATAAAGCTTTTAAGCTTACATTGCACCATTCCGTTCTGTTTGTTTTGTTTCAAGAAGTGAATGAATATTCTTGTTAATATTGTTCTACTAATTTAACCATAATAATAAAAATCTACACAAGATTTGTAAGAAGTGCTTCATAATATTTAATAAATGTTACTTACTAAGCTGCTAACTTGATGAATTTCCTAAGAATTTGAACTCTCTTGCTAAGACTAGGCGTGAGACACAGCTCTGTTACCACCCAGAATTGTATTTCATTGAATCTGCGCAGAAATACATCCAGGTTGGCTGTTATTTGCCCAAAATGATGTCGTCCAAAGGTATGGTAAATTAATTCATACTGAAAAAAAAATAGCATTTGTAATTTGGATTATTACCTAATTTAATTCTTACAGAGGTATATCACATGCAGTACAAAATGAAACCAAATGGATTTCTTTAAAACTAAACTTACTCTTGAATCTCCCAGAAAATATGATGAAAGGGAACTTAAAACCATTTTGAAAGCTTTTTAATGATCAAAGAACTGTAAAGTTACACTAGTGCTTACTGATTATTAAAGAGCATGTTTCAAAAGCATGTTGCTTTCATAACATGGTTTTCAGAATCGATAAGTAAGCAACATACCAATGTAATTATCAACCCAAAATGAATAATAAAGATTAGAACTTGTAAGAGAAGATGGTCAACACTTTTGGTTAATATAAGAAGTGCAAGTATTAATATTCTTTATTATAAGTAGTAGTAGTTCCTGTTACTCCTCTTGGAAGCATTAGGCTTTAATGAAAACATACCATCAGACACTTTTATTTTTTGCTAAGTTTTTTATGTTGTTCCAACTCTTCCCTTGTTCAATTTCTTTCCTCATTGTGTTTCACCATGTAATCTTTGGTCTTCCTCTTTTTCTTGGTACTCCATGAGGATTCCATTCCAGGGCTACCTTTGAAATATATTGATGTTCTCTTCTGAGAGTATGTCCTATCCACTTCCACTCTGATACGAGAGATGTTCCGAAAGCAAGTTTCATAATTTTTTATCATACGGAAATTTTATTGCCTAAACAAATACACCATGGCATTATGCCACCAACATTGAAATATTTATCATAGCATGCAATCAGTTTGAAGAAACTGCTCTAGTAAATCTCGGTGCCCTGTGATGCAAGGAATTGTCACACAGCCTGCTCCACCTCAGCATTGCTTTGGAAGAAACATCCCGAGAGTGCGCTTTCAATGCAGGGAACAGTAAAAGTCCTTTTGGGCAAGATTGGGGCTGTAGGCCATGATCCAATCTCTCCCATCCGAAGCGACAAATCTAATCTTGTATGAGCCTTGCTGTGTATGGTTTTGCATTGTCGTTCAAGGACACAACACCTTCACTCAAGAGCCCTGGTCTCTTTTGTCAATTGACAGACCCGAGTGTAGTGAGGGTGTCACAGTAGCATGGTGCATTGATGATCCCTTAATGGAGGAAATCAAGGAGAATCACACCTTTCACATCCCAGAACACTGTGGCCATAACCTTTCCTGCAGAAGTTGACACTTTGAGTTTTTTCCTCACTGGTGAACTGAGATCCTTCCACAACATCATTGGGGTGGCCTTGGTTTCTGGGGTAAAGTGGTGCACCCATGTCTCATCGCTTATGATGATTCTGAACACGAACTCATTTCCCTCTCACGCATACTGCATCAAGTGATTGAGACTGATTCCCATTCTTGCACTCTTGTGATTTGGGGTCAGGTTTCTTGGCACCCATCTTACAGACTTTTTGGTAACCCAACACATCATGGAGCATGTGATATGCCTGAGCACAACCAATACCGACACGGACACCATGTCCGACACTGTTATGCGCCTGTCTGCTAACACCAGGTCCTGTATGCTAGCAATGTTTTTTTCATTTGTGGGTGTGGAGGAATGCTCACTTCAACATTCATCCTCAACACTCTGCCTTCCTTCATGAAACATGCAACCAGCGACCACCAACCATTTAACGAGACATGACCTCTTCACCATACACGGTGTAGGCATTCATGGATGACAGACACACTAGTCCCACATGCCCATTCATACCGGATAACAGCATACACTTCCATTGGTGATCACGTCAGTACACGTCTGTCTGCCATCGTGATTTGTAATCAAATAATCTTGAGCATGCTAGTCTGCTGCCCCTCTATCTTCTTCAACACTCTGTGCATGCATAATTCCTCCTCCACTGATGTTCCTTCCATCATTGAACCAGCAACAGGTGTGGATTCTTATGGCGATTGTTTGTTTCACCTGGTGTACCGTCCACTCATTCAAAAAATTATGAAACTTACTTTCGGAACATCCCTCATATATACTTGTAATCAGTAGATCCCTTCCAAGTCTCATAACCATATACAACCATATGCTTTTAACATTACTGTTAAACAATCTCATTTTAGTTTTAATGGAGATTTGTTTATATCTCCATATGGGTACAATCAATGAGAATGCAACCTTGGGTTTTCTAATTCTGGTCTTTACATCTTCAACTGAACCTTCCATCTTTGATACAATACTTCCCAGATGCTGAAAGACATCTACCTCCTCTGTTTAGGTACCATCAAGCTGCATCCTCACAAAAGTAATGTGTTAAGACAATGTATTGAATACCAAGAGAATAGCTTAATGAATGATGGATGGGTAAGTAAATTACGGAACATTTTGGAGAAAAATGGGTTAGGAGATATGTGGAGAAGGAGAGAAAATAACGCGAATTTTTTTTGGAAAAAGGCGAGGAAAAGACTGGAAGATATAGAAATACAAATCATGTTCAGTGAGATTGCCGAAAAGAGCTCATTAGTTTGTTATAGGCCAATGAAAAATACATGGGGTAGGGAAAAATATATAGACATAGGAACCGGAGCATGGAGGCTAAAAGGGCTAAGACAGGGTATTCCTCAGAACCAATGTCCGATATGTGGTGCTAATGAAAACATTGAACACATAGTATTTAAGTGCCAAGGAACAGAAAATTGGAGAAAAGCATTTTTTAATAAGAAGTGATTGAAGGGGGATAGAAATACACTTATGATTGAAATGATATGCAAGGACGCTAGAAGCATTGGACAGTTTTTGTGTAAAGTAAAAAATAAATGGCTTTGGACAGTGGAAAGAGTAAAGTAAGAGGTAGCGCATCTTACTTTGAATGGAAAACTATAGTGAATGTGTGATGGTTAAGTAATCAATTAATGAAAAGTGAAAAACAAGTGGAAATGGGACATGGGGAAAAAAAAGAGCAAGATAATTTATTGACAAGAAATTGTAAAATGTACATAAACTGTAGTGATTGTCTACTGAATAAGTGACCAGGGTCAAAGTGCAGTAGACAATCAAATTTGTAAAACTCTTAGCACAATAAATACACCCACACCATTCTCACAATTTTAGTTTTCCGATTAGGCTTAATCCAGCTTTGCCTGCTGTGTTTTCCAGATCTTATTTTTACAATTTGTCTTTGATATCTAAGAATCTATGGCCTAGTAAAGCACACATCATCAATTCTACATCTCCCAATCTATCACTTAGCCCCACTGTATATCTCTACGTCTTTACATGCCTTTATCATTATATCATCATTCAGAACCAATATAAACAGTGGTGACAACAAACTACCTTGTTTTTCTCCATTCAAGCAGGTAAACGGTATTTGTGTATCATAATGCAGATTAGAGCTGTCCATTGAATGAATTTTGGTCACTACTTTGTACCATTCATGCCTTTGAACACAAATGAGCTCCTGCATACAGACAAGTTGGGTGTACTGGATTCTGGTGTCCCTCTCTCAGGCCATTCCATTTGGTATACCGAATGAGTATGTGTCTCATTTCCTGATCGAATGCCCAGAGTGACCAGACCCAAGGGGAAGGCTCAGTCTATTTACTTCACTGGCATTGTTGCCACATGCACTGTATATGTAGCTCAAGTTCTCATGATAATGGACTTGAATGATACAAGTGAAATGCAAGTGTGCATCAACAGTCACAGCTGATATGTGAATGTATGCACTAACCATAATAAGCTTTGTCAGCTGTTTTACAATTAGTTTATTATTTGGCTATTGTGTATGCATTATGAGGTACCTGCTTTTCTTGCTTTGAAGCTGTGACTAAATTTCAGCTTTCCTAGAATTTGTATTGGGGATTTTTACTTTAAGCATAGAGTGATAGTTCGCATTGTCCAGTACTACCACACACGCTTCCAGTCCGAAAGATATCAGTAAACTCTTCCCTATATACATTACTCATATCTTTATGATAATTAACAGCACTTTTTGACTGAAACATTAAATCTGACCCTTCTATGCAACCATATTTGGCCTATCTGGCATGGCAGATTATTAGATACGATCCTTTACCTAATGGAGTTTTTAGACCCCCATTTCAGTTAGAATCCTGCCAAGTAAAACTTTTAGCATGGTTTTGGTTTACCCAACTTTTGTCAGTGTAAATAATAGGGTGAGGATGCTGTTCTGGACTTTAAAACAATAATCATTATTTCATTTGTTGCATTATAATATATCATTTGTAATGTTTAACTAAATGTTTATATAGAGTTGTTGTTTTTCCTCTCACAGAAATTCTGAATAAATTGTATGTGAAACTTTTATGATATTTATTGTGGGACATATTTTCATATATATTTTGCATAGGTGTAATGATAAAACAAGACATGAAAATGGAATTTGTGTATCATAATGCAGTAAAAGAAATCTTGAACATAACAGAAGGTAGAAACAAAATTGAAATTGCAATAACATGACATGAGCTATTGTCATTCCTTTGTCTTAATGTACTGAAGCAATACATCTGACAACAGCGCTATGATGTGTGCTCTCAAATGAGTGAATACTCAAATAATAACTGCCCATTTCTCATGAGGGGGTTGTGAGCCGGAAGCTTGACTATAGTTTGGTATATTTGTTGCTGGTTTATGAATGAGTTGGGCTGGAAGAAACAGCCGAGTCTCATTATGTGCTATATGAAACAATGAATAAAACATATGTCCTTGACAGCTCTATACCTTTTTCACTCTAAGTTGAAAGTAGAAGTAAACGAAACTTAATGTAGTACTCTTTTGAGCACATGGCAGCACCACATGGAGGATGAAGGGAACTACATTGCTTCAGAAAGAATACAAATACAGTACATTGTGCAGCTTGGGGATCATTAGGTTTTAACATTTTATATCTTATTCCTATATTTTGGTTTACATCTGAAACTTCTAACGTATAATACTAAGATTAGACAATTGAAAGTAGTACCTGAACAGTTCAGCATCTGTGAGTAAAGGTACTGGATTAAACTGTTCCTAACTTCAGGTTTCAGGAATCACTCATTTAATGACTATTAATCAATATACAACCTTTTATGAGTCAATACACTAGGAAAATATTCAGCAATATAGGTTAGAAAACATAACAGAAAACAAATGCGACCCAAGCAATCCGAGAAACAACTCTGCATCATTAACAAAGGAAGTTCAGTTATTGCTAAACATCAGCCAACCCCATTCATTGTTGATTAAAGGAGGGTACTTTTCACAGAATTTTTAAAAACATTTAACACAATTGCATTCTTTCCATTTTCTGTATTTATGTTTTCCACAGTAACAGAGGATTCTCAGCCATGACACTCTTGAAAGTAATATTTACTCAACATATGGCAAAGAGTACTCTGGCGGCTTAAAACCTGAAATGTACTGCAGCACCTGTGTATAACCTCTTAAACCCTCTGCTATAACAGTTCATTTAGTTATAGGTGAATCTGAACAAACACATTTTGTTTCATAAATTGAACTGTTATACAATAATGGGTTTTTTAAATTTTTCTGAACAAGAATAACCACAAAATGTTACAATCTGAATTAAACTGTTTTATGTAGAAAAAGAGATGACATGCTAATTTTTTTACAACTACTTTAAGTTTAAAGTAAAAACACATTAGTTCAGATAACCTTCCTTGATGTAAAACAAGAGCATGCATAATTTTCAGACATAATGTGCTGATTTATTTTACTGACTTTCAGAACAGCTCGCAAACATATCTACTGTAAGAAACTATAACTTATACTAAACAACTGATACAATACATTAGAGTAGTAAACAATATGAAAGGAGCCAATGGGAACAATGAAACCATTTCATCTGGAGCATTTCCAATATATTTTTTAATAAGCATAAATCTGCAATTATGCTGTTAAACACTAACTTTCAAGCTGATTTCTTAAATCTCCACCTGAAATGGAAGGTAATCTTACCTCATGAACACACCAGAAGAGATCCCAGTCAAAAAGGGTCATGTGATAGGCAAGTTCTTTGGTGCTGAACAGTTCTAGGTCTACATCCATTCCTTCTGTTGGTCCTTCCTGCTCTGGCAGACATGTCTATAATAATGACAAACACAGGATTCAGAATATTTTAAGCCTTCAGCACATGAAGAAAAATTTTATGCATTACATTCACATGACTTTCTCTACCCACTACTTATGGTTTAATTTTACATAGCTTCTACAAACTCTTCTTACAAAACCTTATTTTTCTATCATCTTCCTGTAAATCAAAATAAAAGTTTGCAGAAATAGTTTCATTATACATTTCATTGTAGGTGCAATGGGGATACAGGAAACTGAAGTAAAAATGTTTAAAAGTGGGTTCTGGTCTTGAAATTTCACACTCTTTCCATGAGATTGTGAGAAAGAAAATGAATGACAACAGCACTCCAAAAAATCTGATGCATTATTTCACATGACTTTCTCAGCCCTCTAGTCGTACTCCATGGACTAGTGGTACTGTGCTAGCCTCTAGTTCCCGAGGTTGCGGGTTCAAACCCGGCAGAGGGCGATGGATTTTTTTGGGCGTAAAAATCCTTAGCATGGCTTCGTTCGGAAGAGAAGTAAAGTCGGTGGTCCCATGTCGTAGATTTACAGCACGTAAAAGAACCTCAAGCCTGATAAGAGGCCTCTGAGTAAAATTTTCAGTCTTTCATGCCCAATATAGAATGGGGCGCTAAGAACCATAGTAGTTAAAGAGCATCCATAAATAAAACTCATTTCAAATTTTTTCTGCTCTCTAGACAGAGAGTAGACTTTTTACAAACGTTTATTTTCCTATCTACTTCATTTTAATTGAAAAAACCTTTCCAGAAATAGCTACATTACATATTTCATTATTCTTACAAAGGGAATAGCAATAGTCAAATGTTTTTGAACTGGACGATATACACGCTAGCCTTAAAATTCTATACTCTTTTAAAGACATTGTGAGAAACAATGAAAATTGACAGGACTTTAAAAGAATGGCTAACTATTGAACAATTCAAACCATTAATAACAGATATGTCAGAAATGGCTGATGCCATAAAAAAAGTTAATTGAAATAAATTGTATGTTTTAAAGGGATCTACATTTTTTGTGTAGTATGTTTTCATCTATCGCTTAATGTTTACCAGTTATACAAAGTTTCTCCTGAATGAAGAGGACTTCACAGGCTATTTGCAGAAAATTCAAGTTAGAGCCATTTTTTAGAAAATAAAAAATATTAAAAAATGATTCAAGTAAAGGATAGTTTGTGGTGAAGATTTTCTTAAAAATCTTTGTGTTGCATCTTTGGAACATACTGAACTTAACTAGCAAGTTAGGTATTTATCAGATTTATGCTGTTCGAACACACACGCATGCATGTGCATGCACGCACACATACAGGGACTATTTCCTAAAAATGGTCTTTTTGGATTCAAGGGGCCTCAAAACATGTGTTTATATGATGAAATCTAGATATCAAGTTTTTAGATGGAATACGATATCTTCTCTACTTCTACATACATGGTAGAGAAAGTAAACATAGAAATGTATTGAAAACTTCAAACCAATAACAATGAATATTTTTATAATGGTTTATGCCACAAAAAAAGGCATTTCAAATAAACTGTGTATTTTAAAGAGATATTCATCTTTTGTGTAGTAAGTATTTGTCTATCTCTTATGATTTACCAGTTATATAAAATTTTACAATGAATGAAGAGGACTCGTGGCTATTCCCAGAAAATTCAAGATATACATTTTGTTTATTATGTAAATATTTTAAATATGTGGTATTTTAATAAAGATTGTTGCAGGAATTTCTGAGAAAATAAAAAAATAACAAAAAATGTTCTATGTCAAAGGTAGTTTGTGGTGGGGGATTTTCTTGGAAATCTTGATGCTGCATCTTTGGATGATGCTGAACTTGAAGAAGAAGAAAAAGAAGCAGAGGAGGGAAGGGTGATTTGAACTGCACATAGAGCATACTTCAAAACTGAAAATATATGATGGTGATACTTTATATGTTTTTATTAATATACATTCATTATTTTGTTAACATTTTGCAAGAAACAAGAAAGATACCTATTTAAATAAAAATATTGTTTAAAAGGGTATTATTTTCAATTTCCTTTAACATGTTTGCATAGATATTTTAATTACTACCAATTGCCATTAATGGTATATACCGGGCGAGCCAAAAGACTTTGAACAGCCTGCGCAGTGTTTTTCCTGTCCACGCTCTCGGTGCTCGTTGCCGTCTGCTGCTATCATAGAAAGGCATGGATGAACCATACAACATTTTTAAAACTACTTTTAAAGGCTTTACTTGCCAACGTTATGAAAGGAAATGCTGAAACTGGCCTCTGTGGTTGTCCATACATTTTTGGCACCTCTTTAGGAAACTATCCATCATGGAATTTTCCAAACAATGACAGAAGTCATCTAATGTTTCTTCGGTAAGAACTGAATGCTGTCTTTTACATTTCTTAGCCTGAACACTTCCTATGGCCTGAAATTTACTGTAAAGTTCATGGATTGTTGTACGGCCTGGAACTTTTACACTTGGAAATCTTTCTGCAAATCATATGTTCACTTTGCAAGCTGACACTTGACAGAGTTAACACATACGAATCATAAATACATGCTGTGTGTATAATATAAACTTTGTTTATAGCAGCAGTGCGTTATCATGTTTTTATCATATTTCCACACCCCCAGTGGAAATAACTGCGCAGCTGGTTATATTGTTCTTAAAATATCCCTCTGGGGTAACTTAAAACATAAAGTGTACAAGACAAACCCACACACCCTGGAAGAATTAAAACAAATTATCTGCCAGGAAATTTCTCAACGTGAACTACGGCAGGTGATGGATAGTTTCCAAAAGAGGTGTCAAAAATGTATGGACAATGACAGTGGCCAGTTTCAGCATCTCCTTTTGTAAAGTTGGTAAGTAAAGCCTTTAAAAGTAGTTTTAAAAATGTTGTATGGTTTCATCCATGCCTTTCTATGATAGTGGCAGACAGCAATGAGCGCCGAGGATGCAGACACGAAAAACACCGCGCAGGCGTTTCGGAGTCTTTTGGCTCATCTGTAGAACAACCACGTTTTTAGCCTAAGGCATACCAGTGCATCCAGATGATCCTTTGGTGAGACAAAAATACGGCCATTGAGACTGAGTCCAGTAGGTATACTGACATCGGCATCTCTAAAAGCAACACGTTCTCCATTTGACTTCACCTCTACAAGTACAAGGTCATCATGTCGTAGCTTGAGCTTGTCTGCTGCACATATTTTTATTGTCTCTGCTGTAGTGTTGAGGGGAAATCTCAGTGTGCAGTATGTGTGATCAGCGCAGTACACTCTGAATATAACTGCAAAAAGAAAGTGAGCTTGAGGACAAACCTGCCACTGGTTAATACTAATATCATACTTGTATTTGGCACCTGGAAGGAAATTTCACAATTACAATGGTAATTGTCAATTCAAAAACCTGTGAAATAAAGGAAAGGTTGTTTAGTCCAATTAGTCGGGTGCTATATGTTAACAAAGAATTCATGCAACAAAACAAGAGGTTTATTGCAACTGAAAACTCGGGTACAACAGTAGAAATAAATTGAACTTAACTGAATAAAAAACTTACTATCATCTGTTGCTCTCATAACCGTCCGACTCTCAGTGGGACCAGTGAAGAGACTAATTGGTTGACCACATGGAGGAAGCTTCCACTTCTGTCCACTATTTAGAGTTCTTTCATCCTGATATCGTCTCAATTGTGTCATCACATGATGCATCAAACTTGCTTCCTCTTGCAATGTACTCCACTGCATACAATCTGCTTCTAGCTCAGTGGCCAATTCCTAGATAAATGATTAGATAAGTTATAAGCAAATTTAAAAGGAGCCCTAAATTCAAATAGCAGGATGAGAAACCCTTGATGGCATGGCAAGAAACAGAACTTATATATATATATTTATTTATTTAATTGAATTTTGAGATGGTGGATATGTTAAAACTTCACTTACTTGAAATTAATGAACATGTTTTGAAAGCATTGCTTGCTTTCATCTTCAGCCTTTGTCCTACTGAGCATGCTGGGAATTCAAGTGCATAGATGTAGGTGGCATGAAAGTGGTATCATCTGGTACATCCATGATGAAGCTGCTTAGATTGTTGAGCTGTTTTGATTGTTGATTGAATTCCCGGCATGCTCATTCAGAAAAGAAGCTGAAGATGAAAGCAAGCGGTGCTTTCGAAACATGTTCTATTCATTTCAAGAAAGTGAAGTTTTAGTGGAACCACCGACTCAAGACTGAATTAAATTATTGCTTCACTTCATTGTCTCTAACTTCTGAGTAACACTTCACTTATATATACTTCTTTTTAAAATTATATTATTGCAATTTTTTTTAAGTACATTTTGACAGATGTGGAATGTAGTAATGATGGACACTATTGAATGTTTTCGACAATCGAATATATTCTGATAGTGAGAAATGACTATCAAATGAAAAAGTTGTTTTTTTCATTTGGTTTTAAAAGCTGGTTATTTATGCAAAATACATGAAGTAATAGCATAGACAACATACTACTTAGATTTCATTCAGATTTAAAAGGACATTATAATACGTGTTTTACCCCTGGATAATATACATACAGCTTTAATGTCCATTATGTTGTAATACTAACACACTTACAAAATTGCTTGCAATTATTCTCTAGTAATTGGAGCAAATATTAATTCCATTAATATCAGATTGTGAAACCATACTGCTTCTCAATCAGACTAACACATATAACTCTGTAATGAAGCTATATTATTTTTTAAATAAAGATACAAATAAATATATTTGCATTTTTAGTTTGTCTTCCAGTTGCAGAGTTGTGTGCGGTTATAGTCTAATAGTTATTTTAGGTTATGCAGTATAGGTTATGCTAGACTATATTGGATTATCAGTTCACAGCGTTTTTATTATTTAAAGTTAAAATGAATGAGCCAAAGTTTATGCCATCACAATATGGGAAGGCCTTGATTTTGTAATTAGTTGTTATTCTGTAACTGCAGTGCTCGGTTTTAAATTTGAGTAGCTGATATTCTAGATTGAATTGAGGAATATAAAGCACAGTGAACATTATATCTACATTCTAAGTTTCATGTGGTTCTCAATTTTTATACCCTAACAATGCACTATTCACTAGCTAAGAAACATAAAGCAGCAACATTATCACAACTTTAACTTCTGCTATGCAAAAAAGAAGTTGCATTAAAGTTTTGGTTTTTATTTACAAGCACTATATCAAAGTATGTCACCTCCCACAACACTGATGCAGTGCTTGCCCTGGACTGAGTAATATTTGCTTTTAATATATGATTATAAAAATTACTATTACTGCATATTTTTGCAACAAATTGTATGCCCTAGACAACTACATATTTGTATTTCTTGTTTGGTAGCATCCTTTGTTGTAACTCATTACCAAAACTGTTACATCAAGAAAATAGAAGAGTAGCTACTTAATACTCTCTGGAATGTGGTGGGCATAATAATTGTATTGGTTCATCAATTAAATTGACTTAGGATTGGGACTATTGATCAAGAAGCAACCAATAAAATAGTAACACTACATAACCTAGACAGCACCAAAAGAACTTTTTAAAACCGAATGAAAACACAAATACCTGGCAGCAGTTGAATAAACTGATAGTTATGCGATTATCAAATAATTTGATAGTGTTCATTCGATAGTGCCCATCACTGGAATGTAGTATTATAAATGCACAAAACTGAAATTTTACAAAGAATATAAAAGCTTTACTCCAGAACTGTATGTGCTGCTTGAAAAAGGACCAATCAAAAATAGATAATTTGATCCTAAATGGGCAAATGCAAAGAACAAAATCATTTAAAACTTCCATTCTAATAAACTTAGCTCATATAACCACTTCAGAAGGCATGAATTTAGCAATACATGTTTTAACTAAAAATAATTTGAAACATACAGTGTTTTTTTAGAGTATTATATAATTAATAAGACATAAAATTGCAAAAGTTATCATTCATCTTGAAGTAAGAGGGGCATTATTTAATGTTTACATTCTACTAAGTACAGCAAAACTCCGCTTAACGAAATTAAAGATGGTGGAGCTGTTTTGGATAATCGATGGTAAGAATTTTAAGCAGTGAAAACAAGAAAGTAATTATATTCAAAGGCATGTAATAATGTTTAATAATAAACTAATGCTTTATACAGTATTAAAATATGCATTATTGTATTTACAAAGACTACTTCATTAAATCAATAATTTTTTTCTGAAATTTCTTCTTGCAATGCTTGCAAGCAGTTATATCACACCACTGTTTGATAAGCATCCTTGGTGTTGATTCACTGCTTTGTTTCACAAAATGCAAGGCAACTTAAAACACAAAGTTTTGTGTTATTGGTAGTCGTGCAATTCAACACTTTCTGTTAAGATTTGAATATGGATTTGTAGAATTTCTTACCTCTAATGCTTTGAATCCCTCATCTGCTATCCCTCTGTTGCTAACAGCTTCAAGGTTCTGTTCAGTGCTTATTATAACACTCTTTTCTTATGCTTACATCTTAAAACACAAATTAAACCACACTGACCAACACCAACAGTAAAATAACAGAAGGCCTCTGTATTGAATGTGTATGCAAGCAGTTAACACTTGTTATAATAGTACAGTATTTCTTGGAATGTGGAGTAGGGGGTGAGGATTAACTGCATACAATACCAAGAAGCTGTATTGGAACTTAGGTTTGGGGCAAAGCAATAATGGCAATTGTAACAGCAACGTTGCCAGTGTAAATTTGAGTGTCTCTTATTTTTTTCTCTGCCATTTCGGTTAAACAGGGTTTTACTGTATAAGGCCATAACTTGCCAACTATATTTCTCCAATTGCCTTATAAATGCAAGAGGCTGGTCACAGCCTGTGAATGCTGATACATCTTTACATAAATTTTTATGCATATGTGTGGAGCACTCTGCCCACAGACTCTGGTCGTCCTCCGTGGACTAGTGGTACCATGCTAGCCTATAGTTCCCAAGGTTGTGGGAACTATAGGCATCGCTTCCTTCGGAAGGGAAGTAAAGCTGGTGGTCTTGTGTCGTAGATTTATGGCACATAAAAACACCTCAAGCCTGATAAAGAGGCCTCTGGGCAAAATTACATCTTTCACGCCCAATATAGAATGGGACGCTAAGGACCATAGTAGTTAAAGAGCGTCCATAAATAAAACTCAGTTTAATTTTAATTTCACAGACTCTGAATTGTGTTATGCATACGAGTTATGTTCAGCTTCATGCTAGGTTCTAAAGTGTTAGAACATTTTAACATAACATTTTGAATAAAATTACAAGAATCTGCCCTAGAAATCTATAATTTGTAGGGATATAAGGAGTATTGATGTGCCTCCTATAGCCTCTTCTACTCAAATCCTATTCTCTTCCTGCCTGTGGTACAGCCTGCTTTAACAAATGAGGCTCTAGGGACTGGTATAACTGTTTCATCAATTATGGGGGAAATGCCATATCCTGCATGCTGATCTGCCTGGCATGCAAAAACGTCCACTAAGTGTGAACAGAGGATGTGTTTGGTGGAGTTGTCTGACATCCTCCTGGCTAGGTTAAAGAGATCCACTAACCAATGGCAGGTGAGGACCTCTAGACACTCAGGGGCTGTGACTACAAACATACAACCAACCATACCTTAAAAATATGGTGCTTATTCAAAATTGGTTTTGATAACCTCATTTAAAATGTATCCCAATGCTTGCACAGAATTGGAGTATTGAGTCACCAAACTGCCCTCTGTCTTAAAGAGGAAGAAATGAACAAGATCACTTAACATGTGAAGCACTATCATCATTCAAAAACCTCATCTCCAAATATTAGGAAGCAAGAAGACTAATGACTTCATTGTCAAGTTCTCAACATTAGATACATACATCTATAATTTGACAGAAGTTTATGGTGACCAAAGTCTCTCTTGTGTGCAAGTTTTTGAATGGTATAAGAAGTTTAAGTTGTGTAGGAAAGATGCCATTCTTCAATTTCCCTGCATGGAATGGTGTAAAGATGGGGGAGGGAAGCATGTTGAATGAGTTAGTCCTTCTGTGGAGAAAATTTTACTAAGCAATTTTTGTAGCATCTTTCTGGAAACCTGAATGCTGCACATCACATGCAGCCAATTGTATGATTACTTTAAATTAGGTAATTCAAAGTTTAGAAGCAACTGTTATTGAGAACTAAGAACACTAGCATAAGAGAGCAGACTGGTGCTATATAATCCACTTACCTCTAGAAATGCAAGTGAGCTTGCATCATCAAACACAGGATGGCGAATTGTGGTGACCCATCGATGCACAAACTGTACTACTCTTCTTTTACATGCCAAAAGAAACTCACGATCTTGACTTGGTGAATCTATCCGATAGGTGTTTTGAGTTAAGATTAATGTTATTTTTCCTTTTTTGTTTTTGCTACAACGTTATATCAATAATAATTTTAACCAAGCAATTTCTTACAATTATTTTAATCCTAGAACACTAACAATATGTTATTTACATACAGTAGTACATTACAAATTATGGTTCCATAACTGTCCACCACTTACATCTGTGTCACACTAAATGTTTCATGCATTCAGTAAGGAATTGAATCTGGTAAGAACAAATGTGGCTAATAGTTGGAGTAGCTACAAGGAAGTCCAACTGTAAGTTCACTATCACAATTTTGTTATGTTTACTGCTTATAGAAAATCTGTGATATATTTTCCTTATGCCCAGCAGCAGCTCTGAGTATATATTTTGGGTGTTCACAATTTTAGTTAGACAGCCCTGAAAATGTGAAATACCAAAGTAATGTGCAAGAACAAAGTAATGTGCAAATTAAATTGTAGTTCAGACTAGGGATGGTATTGAGAAACCAAGAAAGCGTGCTACCACTTAGTGGTATTGACGTAAAATTTAATGACAGTATGGAAGCAGCGTGTGAAAAAGCTTCGCACACTAGTGCACTTCTTCAGGTGTGCATGATCTGTGTGTATTTGGCCCCATAAGATAATTATCTCATACCAGTTGTGCTCGCACAGGAACTCCTTAAAATGTGCATAAGTCAAGATGTGCTGGCGAATGTGTTGCCATGTCTCATTGAGTTTAGAAGATTAACGGTTAGATTTAAATGCCATAGATTTTCAATTATCACATATACATTAAATTTAATAGCATTCAAAGAAAAAATAATCAATAAATTTGTAAGGTGTTAAAAATTAGGTTGTTCACATGCTCTTGTGCTCTTATGCAGCAGCTGCCGCTGATTATGCCAATTTGCATGCTCCCTGACATTTCTCAGTCAGATGTTTGTTTATTTATTTGTGCTAAGATGTGAACTTCAGTAATAATACATATAAGTAATAGTTTTTGGATAATGTCACCTCTCAAACAAGCGAGTTGATTCCAGAGTTACGTTGTGGTAAAGTCAGAGTGTTGAATTATTAATGTAAAGTTTAATGTAGGGTTTGTAATGTAACACTATACACTATCTAGATCCATTTATTCTTCAATTTGTTCAAATATTGCCCTACCTTCCTAATATCTTTGTGAAGTATGTACATTTCAGTATTATCAAAGTGCAGTCAGATGTTAGGTATTGCCATGATATTTATGTATCTGTTAGTTATGTGTATGTGAATCTGTTATCTGTTAGTTTTGCTAAGTTTAATAAAACGTTATAAACAGATTAATCACTGATTTTATTACTTTAGTCTGCCCACTTTAAAGAATATATATCATTAGTGTTGACAGGTGTTAAAGGTTATACACAGTACTGCAATAAATGCTGTCAGTACTTTCAATGCATATAACTACTAAATAAAACTATGCAAACCCATTAATATACATATATTCTGAAAAAAACACAAAAAATACTACAGAATGAACATACTCTTATTCGAAGATGTTGAGGCCACATATTAGTAGCTGCACAAATCATGTCCAGTGAAATTTTCTTGACAGCTGACGTGATTGATTTATCTTTTAACATCTCAATATTGCGGTTCCATTTTTGACATGGTATTGCCTCAAACTTCCGCCACAAAGAATAATCCGATAGATTGAGGTCCAGACTTCCACTAGACCAGTCAGCAGCAGATATGAACCATGGGACATGCATGGTTTTTGCTTTGTGTTGAGGCAGGATGTTATGGCACCCTATTCTATTTTGTATTGTCATTTTTTTCACCCATCATTTCGATCTGTCTGTCTGTCTGTCTGTCTATCGATCTGTCGGTCAATCTGTCGATCGATCTGTCGATCTGACTGACTGAGTGAGTGAGTGAGTGAGTGAGTGAGTGAGTGAGTGAGTGAGTGAGTGAGTGAGTGAGTGAGTGAGTGAGTGAGTGAGTGAGTGAGTGAGTGAGTGAGTGAGTGAGTGAGTGAGTGAGTGAGTGAGTGAGTGAGTGAGTGAGTGAGTGAGTGAGTGAGTGAGTGAGTGAGTGAGTGAGTGAGTGAGTGAGTGAGTGAGTGAGTGAGTGAGTGAGTGAGTGAGTGAGTGAGTGAGTGAGTGAGTGAGTGAGTGAGTGAGTGAGTGAGTGAGTGAGTGAGTGAGTGAGTGAGTGAGTGAGTGAGTGAGTGAGTGAGTGAGTGAGTGAGTGAGTGAGTGAGTGAGTGAGTGAGTGAGTGAGTGAGTGAGTGAGTGAGTGAGTGAGTGAGTGAGTGAGTGAGTGAGTGAGTGAGTGAGTGAGTGAGTGAGTGAGTGAGTGAGTGAGTGAGTGAGTGAGTGAGTAAGTATGTATTTATTGTGCTAAGAGTTTTACAAATTTGATTGTCTACTGCATTTTGACCCTGGTCACTTATTCAGTAGACATTCACTACAGTTTATTTACATTTTACAAATTCTTGTCACTAAATTATCTTGCTCTTTTTTTCAGTTTTTTTTTCTTTCTTTTCATGTCCCATTTCCACTTTTTTTTTCACTTTTCATTTATTGATTACTTAACCATCACACATTCACTATAGTTTTCCATTCAAAGTAAGATGCACTACCTCTTACTTTTCTCTTTCCACTGTCCAAAGTCATTTATTTTTTACTTTACACAAAAACTGTCCAATGCTTCTAGCGTCCTTGCATATCATTTCAATTGTAAGTGTATTACTATCCCCCTTCAGCCACTTCTTATTAAAAAATTCTTTTCTCCAATTTTCTGTTCCTAAGTTTTGATATATAGATTTTATATATGTAGGTAAACTGGAATATGTGTAATTGTTCATTTTTGTACAGCATAATGTTTAGCCTGTGTATAATGTTCCTGGTCCACTAGTTGGGAGATGCTTTAAATCCTATAGTTTTGCCAAAAAGAATTCTGTCCACAAGTGCTGGAATGTGGGAACCCTCTTTCTGTTAGTTGGGTCAAGGGTTAAGTATTTCTGCATGAGTCTTCTATCCAGATGCATGAGGGAGTAGATTTTGACTTGGAATGGGGAAAACGCATGTGGTGCAAGGAAAAAGTCACATGATGAATAAGGAGCCATTGAGATGTTAGATAAATAATTAAATATTAGGCCGATGCTTACTATCCCACAAAAAATGCCCACTAATATAGCAGAAACTTAAAAGTATTGAATGGGGATAGGACTGTATAAATATCCCATGTTCATCCCAGAAATTGGTCAATTGATATGTAATCCCAGAAACAAACTCCATGTCACTTGTGAGCAGAAGTTGGCGCACAAATAGGGGCCCATGGAAAGCATAATAGTTTCCTAAAAGTGCTGAAGTATATTCCAGATTGGGGGTATACATTCTCACGTGTAAATGTAGTGCTGTGCCAAAGAGTAAGTGATGCTCATGCACAGGAGATGACAAAGAGCCATGACGTGCGAGAAATTTTTCAGCTCCCACTGACCAGGAACACTAATCTCCTCTGAGAATCAACCTAGCCAGGACAAACAATAAACCAAATTATTACAAGCACATCATCCATTGATGCAGGCTGCAGCAGAAGAAGAAACCCTGACAAGAGGATCTCAAAACAAATACTGTAACTTTGAAACTGTAGCATTACCTCTACCGTGCCTGCAGATAGCTACACTCTGCAATGACCTGCATGAGGTACGAACCACAAACCAGTGAACCAGTTGGGTCCCTCTCAGACATAGGCTTCTAAGTGAGGCATCAGAGAAACTGCCTCAGTGTGCAGGAGCATGTCAATTTGAAGCTGTTTGAAGGGTAATTGTGGATTTTTCAGTAGAATAGCGCTCCTGCACACAAAGCAAAAACCAATTCACAGCTGATGGAATGTAGCTTTAAGCAGGTCATTCACCACTAGTAAGCTAGTGGAAGCTACTGAGATCACTGCAGTTTAGGCAAGTCATGCATACAGGCAATCATGGCTGGATCACAAAACAACCCCTAGATACATAGGTATCTGATTGATAAAGCACATAAATGAATGATTTCTCTAACCTTAAAATGTTCCATTCTTTGTTTAGAAAACTTAATTTGGGTAAATATTCTGCATTATAAAAGCAGTCATTTGATATATGTTACCAACCCTTTTCCTAAAGTACTTCTTATTCATTATAGATTTTTAATGGCTTCTGGAAATGATGCCTACCTTTTCATAGGGCAGATTCTGTTTTACTGTGTCAGAACTCCAAAAAACTAACCTTGTTTATAGGCACAAAAGTAATATACAAAAATTAATTATAAAAGCTGCATATAAAGGATATTGCCTGGCGAGTTCAGTCACTGTTTGGTGTGTAGGCATGAACACAATGTGGGTTAGCAGGAAATCTTCAAGGAATGGGTCACTGTGCAGGCTATCTCGACCACCCAAGCTTCCTCCTCCTCCACCTCTTCCATCCAATCTTGTTTCTAGCAGATGCTCTAACATCTTCTGTGGTGTCCCAGCCATTACAGTGTATCTGTAAAGCATAATATTTATCTCTGTAATGGTAATTCATTTATTATTTTGTTCATTAATCCCTTTCTGATTTCACACCTTTTATTGAATTTGTAATAATTAGTAACACATGTCAATATTATGAATATTGGTTATTATTACCTTGATGTGCATAAAGTTACATATTAGAGAGCTTTAAAGAAATACAGAACAATAATCATTACAGGTAATTACATGGCACTGCATTCCAGCACATGCATAGTCCAGTGCTGCAAGTTTTCATAACACATTTTGCTTCAGTAATATCAGTTTGTCAGATTATAACTTAATGCACAAGCAGGGACGTGGCAGTCACAAAAAATGAAATGAAATCAAGTTTTATTTATGGATGCTCTTTAACTACTATGGTCCTTAGTGTTCCATTCTATACTGGGCATGAAAGACCGGAAATCTTGCTCAGAGGCCTCTTTATCAGGCTTGAGGTTCTTTTACATGCCATGAATTTACAACATGGGACCACTAGCTTTACTTCCCTTCCAAAGGAAACCATGCTATGAATTTTTTTACGCCTGAAAAAAAACTTGCCCTCCTCCGGGTTTGAACCTGCGACCTTGGGAACCAGAGGCTAGCACTCAAAGGCTAGACAATGGAGGATGACAAAACAGTAATGATAGTGGTGTTATACAACTAGTAACAGTGAAAAGGAAGTGTGATATAACTTCACCTAACTACAAAGTGGAAACAGCCAACTGGGCCAGAGTCTACTCTCCTTAGCTCCCACCTGAAGGACTCACACTCCCATTCAGGACATATGACAATGCTGGGGGCAACCCGAAGGTTTGTTAGGCGTGTACCTGCCCTAATTAGGGCTTAACATCTGTGTTCCGTACTCATGACTTGTCGGTCGTTTACGCGTTACTCTGGTAGAAGGCGCGCCAATCCTCATACAGTCCAATGCCGCCACGGAACGGTCCGGCCGATCTACGAACGCACTGCATTTACCTTTACTTACAAACCTCGTCAGGAGTAATTTTGAAATATATAGGATGACATCTTTCCTTTGGTAATTAAAATGTTGGCTTAATTATATCATAGCAACCATAATAAATAAGATCACACATTGAAGTTGCTATTAAAATTTAACTTTTAAGAGAAAGTCATTAAATTCATGTTGAATAATTTAAGTGAATAATTAAATTGAACTTACTGGAAACTGAATAAACTCTGCTGTTTCTTTTTTATTTTATTTATTTAAAAATTTACAGAATAAATAAAAGTTTCTGAACTGAAAAAGCCTTTGAATGAAAAAAAAATTATATAAGTACAGAATATCAATATATTCAGAATATATTCAATATCTGAAACCTTTAATTCATTACAAAAATAAAACACATTAACAAAGGTTAATTGATGCTTGAAAGAGATAAATTTGGAAAATAAACTGCAGAAAAACTAAATTTTATAAAATTCACCCTCTACCATTGGGCAAATGGGAAGGGGGAGGAAGAAAAAAAAAATTAAATAGGCTAGCATTATTTTGATTCCATGCAGTAAATATACATAAAGGTTTATTAAATTCAAAATGACAGACAAACATGGGCTATGCAAATATGACTGCAATGAAGCAATGCTGAAACTTTTAGAGAGACTAAACTAACCATCAAGAAACATATGTAAGAATCAGCTCACATAAAACATTTCTGAAGAGGATATTAAACTGATCATTATTGAGTACTTTTATAGGGTATCATGGAGACATAAAACAAAACATTTCTAACAGATTTTTATCATTAAAAAGTTGAAGACACCAGTAAATGACAACTCGCTGCACAATGGATGCTAACAATAGGCAATTCTCTGCAAAGTGTGGTTGCATGAAAATTACATTGAGGTATACCGAAAAACATCTTTGGCTTACTTCTAAAATTTTGCTAGTGTGGTTTGGTCATTCTTTTAAATACTGATGCCAATAAATAGTTAATTGATTGCCTTTGGATTTAAAATATTGTATTATATATTGTATTGCTAGTTTCTACGTTGGCAGATGAGTGAAGTATGAGAAACATCATGTTGAAACCCACCCTGAAGTTTCTGTGACAGAAGTGATGTAGTTGAAGGAGTCAACACCCAAAACATCAGCTGCTAGTTTTAACTGTAAGGTGCCGAAATTGAAGCTGGAATCCTTTAATGGTAACCCAGTGTATGATCCAGAGGAACATTCTTGCTTCAGAGGTGTGCAGAGCAATAAATATCTGAAGAAATTTAGCTCTGGCTGTTCATTCAGCAGACATCCCTTTACATACCAAATTTATTTCTGTATTATAACGCTTTTATTTGTTTCCCCTCTCTTTACTGTACGTTTCCACCTTCATATAAATACCAGCTCACATTCCATATTCTTTAGTAAATATCCTATTCATCATTGTTGTTTTGTCCAGTTTAAGCTTGTAGTTAATAAATTCCTTCCAACATTTTTAGTTTCTTTACTTTAAAACAAGGTCTTCTTGCCCTCCACACAAAGCACACTCACCCTGAGTAAAACCATTTCTTTAAGCTTTCACTCCTGTTCTTGCCCATGCTATAACCTCTCTTTCATCCTTATTTACTTTATCAATATAATTTTTTCTTTCCTATGCATATTTCAACCAAACATAAAGTACCAGTGATCTTTTCTCTGTTAAATCACTAAACAATTTTTGCATCTCTATATCCTCAATGCCTTCTTGCCTCTTTCCAAAATGCTTTAACATTTGTGCTCTTCTCCTCGGAAAATTCTCTAAGTCATTACTCTGTAAATTATTTTTTAAACTTTTAAACTATCGAGTTAGGTAACAGACATATTATTTCCAAGTAGTTTATATGGAAGATTTGGTATTTGTTTTCAAGGGTTTGAAGTTAAAACTAGCAACTGTTTTTTTGGATACATTGCTTCTGTCACAGGAATTTTAGGGTCGGTTTTCAGGGGTGTAATACCTTGTGTAATATATATATTGGAATGAAAACATTACATAATTCGTCTATACAATGCTTTTGCTTCTGTAAAATTGGGTAAAGTAGGCTTACAGGATTTTAGAAATAAGCCAATGATGCTCAGTAAATTATACTGACTTGACTTAATCTAAATTATACATAACAACACATCTTTAATCTCTGTAAATTATGAAATGCAATATATTTACTTGAAATGGGAATGTGCCATGCTATGGCTGGATGAAATTTTTTCCAACACGAGTACATCCTGGCCATGCTCTTTAAGACGCACAGTGTTTGCTTCAACATCACGGAGAATACGATTAAAATTCTCCTTATCCACACGCAGAAAATGACAATTGTTCTCTCTCAGAACAATTGTTGCTGCCCTGAAAAACATAGAAAAATATATTGTAAAATATTTTGATCTCTTTAGTCAGTATTGATAAATGCCTGTAGTATGAATACAATAGAAAAGCTTATATGCCAAAATGTGTAATCCATAGATTTAACTTATCTGAAGTAAAAAACTAGTAACTTTTTTGCATAATCTAAATTTTTTTGTACATAAATGCATATTTGATCATCCCTATAATTAATATTTATTAAACAAAATGTATTTATAATAAAAACAAAATATAATGGTTCCCAGTAATCTGGAAAGACAGGGAAGGTCAGGGAATTGCAAAATGGTCAGGGGAGTATTTAAAAAGTTGGCGCATATCAGGGAAATAAAAAAACAAACAAATAAAAACTAACGTTCAATTATCGGTGGTTGGATTTATTGCTTCCTTCTGGGTGTGGGCATTGATGTGCTATAATTGGTCCCTACAACACTTTTGTGTTATCCTATACTCAACTTTCTCTATGGCATGGAAACAGGAGACAAAATAAAATTCAGGTTCACTTTAACTTTAGTTTATTAAAATTTGTTTGCTGCTAGCCATGAGTTCTGTCTAACAAATACTACAGGATTATGGGACCTATCTTCCAGAGTTTGCAGAATGGATTGGTGCTTTGAAGCCTGCTGTAAAGGTGCAGAAATAAATTTTAACTTGGTATTATGGGGTACCAGGCATTACAAGGAGGCTGAGGAGGCTGTTAAAAATTGCGCAAATACAAAATTATGGTCAAGGAAATACAGAAGTTTGGTCACGGAAAAGTCAAGGAAGTTAGGCTCACATTTTTTGCGGGGAACTCTGTAGTATGCATTGAATATTTAACAAAGAGAAATTTATGTAGACATGATCCTATGGTTAATATCAAACCAATGCTGTATTGAAGAAAGCTTATTTATTGATTTACTGTATTAATTTAATTCCACTTACCTTGGGGCATCATTGATTAGAGCGAGTTTACCAAAGTCATCTCCCTCTTGCAGTGTTGTGACTATGCCTTTACCATGGATAACAACATCAACCGATCCCCTTAGTATTATATACCATGAACGACCTTCATCTCCTTGGTTAAATACTGAAATGGAAACCATAAGTTCTTTGTCTTAGTTCTGATTGTTGTTATTATAAAAACTGATCTGATACTGATATAAAAACTTCACTATGTTTCCCTTAAAGAGAAGAATTCAAAATAGTCTTTCTTTATTTATAAGCTTAGCACCCAATATATTTTAATGACACTTAGTACAAAAAAAAAAAGTAAAGTATAAGAAGCAAAGACAGAAGCATAATAAGAGTTGAAGGCTCACTATAAATAGTAGTAAGTGACGTTCAAAATATTTCAAGAATGGAAGAGAATGTTTCTGGAAAATCTGATAATTATTTAGTTAGTATATATGAATGAAAAGTATTTTTTATGCAAATGTTCTTTTGAGACTTTGATGATTCAAGAAAAGAAGTTTAACAGTATTACTTAATTCAGATGATGGGTGTTAATGTTAACATAATTTTCAATGGAACTCTATATTTAACAAATTTTACATTTAATTAGATAATAAAATCTTATCTTCCATATGAAATATTGCTTATCCATTTCAGTTTCATTACAATCAAATCTGATTTCATTTGAAACTTTGTAATAGCAATGATACAATGAAGGAATACATTTCAAGGTAGAGAGTATGTCATTAAGTTTACCACCCTTGATTAGAAGTGCTTTCAAATATTTCTAATTGAAGCTGACCAAGTAATGAAAGATGGTTTGTTAGCTTTCTGGCAGGTCCCAGTACTACTTCTTACATATCCTGGCTTAATTTTCACATGCATATTTGCTGCTTGAGACAATGTTACTGATAGGAAGGTCTTTTGAGCTACTTGCTACTTACAGACTGTACCAGCATGAGGATGAGCTTCAAACACAATTACGGCTGCCAATTCCCGCTTGACAGAGTTTGAAAGGTGAGAGAGAGCTTTAATGTGTAGCAACTCTTCATAGATGATCTCCAGGTCATCTACAGTTCTTTCGTGACTCCTATGAGAGACAATAGAATACATTACACAAATCATTAAGAAAAAATGTATGACATAAAAATTATTTCTATCGTTAATGAAATTCTTTAAGCATCGTTATCAAAGTATCTGAAAAAAAAAAAGAAGATGCGTCACCATGAAATCTACTAACATAGGAGGCTGAGGTCATTATGGCACAGACTGTGGTTCTGTGATTCAAATCCTACCATGGCTGTCCTCCTTGACTGGTTTTCTCCAGGATTTTTTCAGCCCTAATAACTGGCAAAAGCCAGGGAGATAATCTAAAACTTAGGCCTAGAAGTTTCCTTTCCAAATTTTTTTTTCCTAATTGCCATTTCATTCCATGTATCATCCGTGTCACCACCTGTGGTGCCATTTGAAGTAAGAGCAGACATTACACACTATAAAAAAGTAACTATTAATTTTTCTACTCATTGATGTGCTGACCAAATTGATGTATGTCATCCGATTGCATGTTTACTTTTATAATACATTTGCGATACATCATCTTGCTGGTGTGTGAAAAGAGCTTTATAGGTTATAGTTAATCAGGATTGTTACTAGTATGTAATATGCAATATTTATTTCATCATTATTACAATAATACAAATAAAGCTTACATCTAAAACTTATGTCTAGTGAACCAGATTTCTAGCTCCCCCATATTTAGCCCCTAGGCTGTATATATGGGATAAAGCTACTACACCATCTCTCCACTTTCCAAACTATGCCCATTCTGCTGTACCTTTCTTAAGCTCCTTATCCACTTATCCCTTGTGTTGCCTAAAAATGTCCCCATCATTTTAATTGTTTCTACTTTTGTGCTTCCCAACATTCTTAATGCTACTGCTTCTTTGTTTAGCTTGTCCCATTTTTTATTCCATATAACCTCTCTCCACCTTTTAACCTTATCACATTCTATTAGACAATGAAAAGTACTACCCAATTCATCACACATAATACATCTCCCCGAACAATTATATCCATTCCTTTTTAAAAATATTTCTCCGTGCGCATCCACGCAAGACCTATTCTACCAAATTCATTACATATATCTACATACTTCTCCCTTCCCCAATTTCTTTTAACTGATTTATACAAGATCAATGATCTTTTATCCTCAAAACTAGCCCATATCTCTTGTTTCTCGATATCTTCCACCCTCAATCTCACTTCTTTCCAAAACCCACTGTTATTATATTTATCTAATATGAAAATATTCCTCATGCCAATTTCTTTTAGCACATTTCTCATTTCCCCAATCCAACACTCTTCCCTTAAGACAGCTTTTTGGAACTGTATACATTCTTTTAATATATTACTATCTTCTAAATTTAAACATCTATACCAATACTTCAAAATTCTTTCCACTATTATACCTTTTATCCCTACCCTTCTTAGCTCTGCCAGTGCCACGCCCCTTGGTGAACTCTTGGGTAAACCCAGAACTTCTCTACAAAACATTTCTATGGACTATATCAATCTTAATCCATCCATTTGCCACCCCCCATATTCCTATTCCATATAACATTTTTGACTCCACTACAGCTTCATATAGCCTTTCCAACCAGTTCATTGTTAGCATGAGTGTTTTGCACAAGCAAACTCTAACAGCTTTTATGGCTAGCTTTCCTTTCAGTTGTGCATATTTAGACTGTGCTTCCCATTTCCCGTTGCTTGAGAATCTAATCCCCAAGTAATCAAATTCTTTTACCACCTCTATTTGCTCTCCATTTATATGCCATCTTTCCTCTCTTTTTAATTTTGATCCTTTCTTGAACACTATTATCTTGGACTTTTTTGTATTCACCTTTAGCCCCATTCCATACAAAATTTTGCAATTTCATTGATAGCATGTTGCAACCCTATTACTGTTACTGCCCCGGCTACTAGATCATCTGCAAATAATAACTCTGGTATTTCCTTTTTCCCTATAACTGGACAGTGTTTATTACTTTTCATTATTCTATCTAAAATATCATCTATAAATAAGTTAAATAATATTGGACTGAGTTTACAACCTTGCCTCAGACCTAAATTTTGCTGTATATAATCAGTAGTACTATTTTTTCCACATTTTACACAAAATTTAATTCCTTCATACAGTTTTTGTATCCCCTCGATGAATGCAGTGCTGACTCCTTTGTTCCTCAATTTATATACCAAAGCCTCTCTGTTTATAGTATCAAAAGTCTTCTCGAAGTCTGCAAAAAATATATATACCCTACCCCTGGATTGTTACTATGTTTTGTTTATTTACAGATTGGATTCCAAGAAACAATATCTATTTTAATTTAATTATTTTTTCATTAATATCCTAAAGCACCATTTCCAAGTATTAATACATATAAAAGCAAATCAAGCACGTAAAAAACGATAGTGTGATATAACCATTACCTGAATGCACTGTGTGAGTTTGGCAAAAGTTACACTAACTAGTGAAGCTATGAGTAGTCTTTATTCAGTTGTTATGAATGCACATCATTGTGCTGTCCTAAAAATAACTTCATAATATTCACATATAAAATATTTTGTCTGGAAATTAATAATTCATTGCCTTAATACAGACCTACATATATCCTATGATACATCAAATGCTTGAATTTATTCCTAAGTATTACACTGAGTGCTTACTTATAGCTTTTTATAAAACTGAAACTACAAAGTCATTAATTTTAAACCCTCATACATTTTATTCTTACTGATACCTTATGTAATTCATTACATTCACCTCTCCAATGGAAGTCAGCAGATGCATTAAAAAGCTAAATTCAGTTGTATCACACTCACATTACCTTCTCTATCATTACAACCTTGCATACTGTGACATTTGTAAAAATGTGATTCCTCTTTATATGTTATGTTACTCATGATGAAGTTTTGATTAGAAATAGTCAAATTATGCAATATTACATGGTTGGATACATGACATGAAAAACAAGCACAATTGTTTGCATATCATAAGTTAGTTTTTGTTACCAATATACCCATGCAGGAAAAAATAAGGGAAATATGTTATTTAGATGCTGCATGACAGTTCAACCTGGAAAACTTAAAGATATAACAATGAATATTTATAAAATGACTAATGCCACAGAAAAAGTTAATATAAACTTTGTATTTGAGCTCTACATTTTTTGAGCAGGAAGAGTTTGTCCATTTCTTCTTAGGGTTGAGGGTTCGATTCTGGCTCCGAGGTGGCAATTGTAAGTTGGGTCTATCCACACCTTCATCTCTGACTAGCTCATGTGAAGTATTGCAAGGCCCAACATGGTAAAAGCTGAAGGTCCTCTCATGCCATCCTCCGTTCGCTGGGTACCTCCACCATAGAAATGGATCCAGTTATCATTTGGTGGAATAAGGTAACCCCCGAAAGTCAGCAGTATATGAGGAGCATGAGAGATGACAACATTTTGTTAGTCATGCAAACATTTTAAAACATATAGTATTTTAATAAAAATTGTTATTCATTTTTGAGAATATTAAAAGCAATTAAAACTTTTCCAAGTAACTCTCTCTCTCTCTGTCTGTCTGTCATCTTTTCTATAAATGCCCTTTTGGGGTCAGGGCACCTCAAAATATGTATTCTTGGCAAAATCTCATTATCAGATTTTTTAATGGAATATAGTACTTCCTCCACCTACTCCAGGTAAATGGCAGAGAAAGTGAAACGGAATAATGATCCATGATGCATGCTTTATTATAAAAGACATTCTAGTAAACCTGAACCAGATAGGCTCCCCCCTTCATAGACATTATTACACTGGCCTGGGTTTTGGAACACCTCTACCATGCTGAACATTCATATGTATTGGATTCCTTGTGCCTGCCTTGTAGGAATTCATGTAATAGCTAGCTGCTTTATTGGCTAGTTTCCTGCAGAAAACTCTCAGCAGATGGCAGTCTACACAAGTATGAGCGTGGCCCTGTGTGACTTCATGACATCAGGATCCCGTGAAAGGAAGGCTGGAGCTACCCTGGGCATGAAGGAGATGAGTGGAAAAAGAGACTAGTTCTGTGATCACCGGCTGTGAGGAAAGAAGCTTTAAAGTCAGGTCTAAGGAAGTGATATCATGCACATGCTAAATTTGCGGCCTTTTCAAAATTCAACTTGAAACATGTTTGCAAGCACTTTTCAAAATGTAACATATAGAGAGTGTGCCGATTTAACTTGGAATTGTGGAATAGCACGAGAATAATTATTTCTTGAATATAATTGTAAAACTGTGTAACACACAGAAATATGGCAAGAGGAACTAATAGCTAAGGCAAATTTATAAAAGTATTTCATTTGCATTGTATGTGTTACATTTCTTTGAGAAAGAAATTTTATTGCATGGCTGTAAGAATTGAAAACCTTATTGAGTTTGTTGTGGAAGCCGTTAATAATATCCTTTCCTGCTTTACCAATAAGTTAAACATTTGTATCCTCTTCAAGTTTGAAGTGTAGGAAATGGGCCTTGCATTTTATATTACATATTATTATGTCAGCATAGTATGAGTTATTTTCGATATCTTGCATAGAAAACATATAAAATAAAATTAGAATGCAATTTTACAATATTGTAACAGAATGCTGATAGAGCATTTTTGTAAAAGATAAACTTATAATATTATTATCGTCCTACAAACCAATATAGAAACTCGGCTTTCTTCATTAAGGAAAAAGAAATAATATATCATGATTTTACGTATTTGGTTTTGAAAACCCTAATATGCAGTCTCACAAATTAGATTTTGATATTTTTGCATACAAAATATTAAGTCATTCGAGTTAAAATTTGTGTATATGTGAAATCAAAATAATTCAAATTATAGTTTTATGTACATTTTCACAGCATTTTTCATGCAACCTTGACCACTGCTTAAAATGTTCTTTTTTTCTGATAGAAGGTGTTTATCATTGAAGAATAAACTCATGTTTCTTTCTTCATATATCCTTTTATTTTAGGAGAAATTGAGCATAAAAGGAAGCAGAATGTAAATGATCTGTATAATTTTATTCAATTGTTTTGCCACCTCTTTCAAATTAAAAAAGAATGATATAAGATTTCTAGAGTTGTTCTTCAGCTGCATTGCAACACAGCTAAAATAAAAAATGTGAAAGTTTCTTATTTGTTGACCTCATATACATCTTAGAAAACTAATAAACTGAATTACAATTTCAGACTTACAGCTTGCGTAGTATCATTCTCATCATAGCATCAGGACCACGTTGAGCAAGGGTAGAAAGGCTTGCATTTAATTGATCCTCTGCTTGCATTATGTCTTCGGAAGTTGGCAGTCCTGTCTCTCCTTCCTCATCTTGCCAGAATTGATACAGCAATGCTTTGTCTCTGAAAGGTTGCTCTTTTGTCACTGCAAATTGATCATTTATCAGTTGACATTGGCCATATGTTTATTATAGTTCTTTAGAAGATACAAACAAATAAATAGCTTTGAAACCTGTTAGTAAATTTTGTAGGGTTATTTCCATCTCTTTTTATACAATATTACAAATATAATATACATTGAACAATTTAAAAATCTAGTGTGTCTATAAACTAGCCCTCCAAACCTCTGGGTTTGTATACATGGGATAAAGCTATTATCGTCTCTGCACTTTTCAAGCTGTAACCATTCTGTTGCCCCTTTCTTAGGCCGATTGTCCACTTGTCTCTTACATTTCCTAAAAATGTCCCCAGCATATTTATTGTTTCTGCCCTTGGGTTCGCCAGCATTTTAATCCTACTATTTCTTTGCTTAAATTATCCCATTTTTTGTCTTGTATATCATCTCTCCATCTTCTAACCTTTTCACGTTCAATGGAAAATACTACTCAACTTTTCACACATAATACATCTGCCTGAGCAATTATTTCTTATTCTTTTTAAAATAGTACTCCTGTACGCATCCAAGCAAGACCTAATCTTTCAGAATGATTGCATATGTCTACATATTTCTCCCTCCCCCAATTTCTTTTAACTGTTTTTTGCAAACTTAAGTAACTTTTATCCTTAAAACTAGCCCTATCTCTTGTTTTTTTAATGTCTTCCACCCACATTCTCACTTTTTTCCAAAATCCAGTGGTATTTTTTTTATCTAATAGCTAAATATTTCTCATGCCAATTTCTTCTAACACATTCCCCAGCTTCTCAAACCAACACTCTCTTCCTATTACATATTTCTTGAACTTAATGCATTCTTTTATTGTATTACTCATATAAATTTATACAGCTGTATCAATACTTCAAAATTCTCTCCACTATCAAGCCTTTTCTCTGTATCCTACCTAACCCTGCCAGTTTTGTTTTTGGGAAGCTCTTTAACTTCTGTGGTCCTTAGCATCTCATTCTATATTGGACGTGAAAGACTAGAAATTTTGCTCTGAGACCTCAATCAGGCTTGAGATTTTTTTATGCGCCATAAATATATGACATGGGACCACCGGCTTTACTTTCCTTCTGAAAGGAAGCCACACTAAGGATTTTTATGCCTGAAAACATCCATTGCCGTCGCTGGGTTTGAACCCGCAACCTCATATTATCCCTAGACCACGGAGAACAACACTCTGCTAGTGTCATGTCGCTTGGTGGCTCTTGGGTAATCCCTGAACTTTCCTACAAAACATTATATAAACTCTGTTAATAGAAAAATCAAATGTTCATAATAAGCACTGTGAATAGAATGTACACTTATATGCTTCATTAAATGGATTCTTTATTTTATAGATTGAGCTGAAACCAGCTGAAGTTGTAGACAATAGTCTATGAAACATTTTCTATTTAAGCAATGCATTGAGTTAATCAAACCAATAATAAAGAATATCTCTCCACAAAAAGATTTTATCGAACATAAGCTTTTTGTATACTAGATTTTGTCTATCTCTATTACGGTTTACAGTTCTACAAAAGTTATTCAGAAGAAAGAAAACGTAACTCTACGAAAGTCGTTCAGAAGGAAGAAGACTTCACAGGCTATTTACAGAAAACTCAAGATATACATGTTATTTTTCATGCAAATAAATATCTTAAACATGTTACTTTAATCAAAATTGTTAGAGCCATTTTTGAGAAAAGTAATGAAATCTCAAAAATCTCAAACTACAATTTATTGTTCTCATCTACAAAGGTAGTTTGAGATGGGTGGATTTTCTTGAAAATGTGTCAAATCTTTGCAAGATGTTAAACATAAATACCAAGAATACCAACTCTCTGTTTTTGAGCTATGCTGTTCACAGAAACATGGACACACATTGACCATTTTCCAAAAATGCTTTTTAGGATAAAGTGAACTTCAGAACGTGTATTTCTGATTAAATCTTGGTATACAATTTTTGGGAGTAATGCAATACTTCCTCTATTTGCTATAGGTAAGTAACAGAGAAAGTAAAAAAATAATATATATGCATATATTTTTACTCAGATATATTTAACATTTTCTCCACTTTTAGACTACAGGGAAAGGAGGAAGAAGAGGCTAATATGCAAAATTTAAGAGAATTCAGAAAGGGCAGCCATTCTTATATGTAATGATGGTCAACTTGACACTAACAAATGAAAGAAACGAGGAGGAGGAGGAGGAGGAGGAGGAGGAAGCGGAATGCACTAAAAAAACTTAATAAGAATACATTTATGCAATTTCTGGATTTCTATCGAAGTGCAGAATTCTCTATTTTTGGATAAACAATCAAAAGGATACATTTTATTTTAGAAATTAATGGTTTTTAAGTTTAATATAAGAAATGCTGAGTTAATACTGACCATGGGAGATTAATCCTTCTTCCAGGAGAGCCTGCCACATGCCCACAGCCTGATGTCTGCCATGAATGCTGGGACTGAGTCCCATGATCCAGTCTACTAGCTCTGCCCCTGTGGCAGAACGTCTGTACACACGTCCAGATGTTTTGTGATCCCGCAACACTGATGAGGAACTGTGGCCAAGCAGTAGTGTGCGCAATGTCCAGCCAATACCAGACATTTGAGGGCTTGGAGACTGTAACATGTTCTTCTACATTACAGAGATTCAAAGAAAAGGGAAGCAAAACAAATAAATCATATTCTCTACTCATATACCTGTGTTTGGATATATTACACATTTCTAAGAAATTGTATCCTATGAGAGAAGAAGCTAGTGCTGGCACTAGAGGTATTTAAAAATTAATGATCCAAAATGTAGGGATGATCCAAAATGTTCCAAATGAAGAGGACTTTATAGGCAATTTCCAGAAAATTCAGTGTATGCATTTTTTCGTAAATGACTTAAGTATGTGGTATTTTAATCAAAACCGTCAAAGCCATTTTTGAGAAACTAAGAAATATCAAGTACTTTTTCATGTATAGGGTGAATTTGGGAAGGGAGATTTTCTTGAAAATCTTTAAGTTGCATCTTTGGAAGATATTGAATTTAAATACCAAGCTTGGTATTTATCAAACATTTTGTTTTTCAGTTATGTTGATCTCTGTCTCTCTCTCTCTCCCTCTCTCTCTCTCTCTCACACACACACACACACACACACACACACAAACACGGACATTTTTTCTAAACATGCTTCTTTTTTGATTCAGGGCATCTCAAATCATGTATTTTCGATGAAATCTTGGTATCAAATTTTTGGGTGAAACAATATTTTTGTTATCTATTATAGGTAGGTGGCAGAAAAAGTAAAATTGAATAAAGTGAGCAGAATATGCCAGAAATAAAGCCAAGTGAAAATTAAAAATACACAGTTTGTTACTGATGGCACCTCAGATAGTATTCCTTCATAGAGAGTACATCAGTGTATTTCTTTTGCTCTAACAGATGTGTTTTTCAGCACTACAGAGAAAATAACTTGAGGAATGTATGCGTTAAAACATCTCACTATGTGGAAAATTACAAACTGTCTAGCACTCACAAGGTCACAATTACATGTTTTTTAAGAGTGTATTGCGACTTAGCTACGTCGGTTGTAGAGATAAGTAGTGCTCTCGCCCAGCGTAAACACTAGAAACGCTATCGAGAGACAACAAACTCTTCTGGAAGTTTCCCTTCTCCCTGCCTCGGAATATTCTAGAACTCTTTGGAAATTTCCAGCAGCTATATATTAGGCGAATTTTCTCGCGAGTGAGCCAGCTAGTAAGTCGGCGAGAGCATTTCTGATGCGACATAAAGTGCTGGTAATTCAGTGCATTCTCCGAGTGAGGTTGTGACGATAGTTGTGGTTTACAGTAGTACTGCTACTGCGAGAGATTAGAGAGGTCTTGTGTTCGACTTCCCAGCGAGTGAAGTTGCTTCGCGTTTATTTCATTACTCTGCTATGTCGTGAAGAAAAGAGAAGTGACGGGGAAAATTTGAACTAGATCACCTTAGTGGAGTGACATTGAAAACTGAACTGTAGTATAACAACTTAGTAAAAATCCCTCGGTCTACGGGAGTATTCACGAGAGATAAATCCCCCCCACTCTACTTGTCTTTGGCCTTTACCTACTTAGTTATCCAATGAAGCGTTCTAAAGAACTTCAAGCCTGATAAAGAAGTCTCTGAGCAAAATTACCGATCCTTCACGCCCAATATAAAATGGGACGCTAAGGGCCACAGCAGTTAAAGGACGTCCATAAATAAAATTCAATTCAATTAAATGAGATGTCTTATAGAGGAAGTAGGCTGATACACGTGAAACAAGTGTCACGTCACTGTTGTGAACGCAGCAATTTTATAATATAGAAACATTTAATAGGATCTTGTTTACATCGTGATAACTCAAAAACTAAAATTCTTATTCCAGTTCTGTAAGAGGTATGTTAAATAGCACAGTTTCGAGATGATGATGATGTGTGATTGGTCCCCCTGTAAAAAGTTAAAGCGCTAGTTTTCTTTGTAAAACTTCAATTGAAATAACTTGTATTATGAAAATCAATCAGTGAGGAAAAAAAGTGAATTAACCTTTGGAAGATATCCCATGATAATATCGCATGTATATGAAATGCTATCGCTAGTTATATGCAAAAATTTGTTTTTACACCCGCTGCACCTTGCTCTATGCGTGGCCTGTCATAGCAATTCCAAACACAGCAATTTTGTTGAAATGCTCTCGTGTCTTTAGTCCCGCCTCTACAGTTGGGTAGTTACAACAATGGTGTGATTAAGTGATAAACGATTTTGTGAGAATTAAATAAAATAAAACAATGGCTAAAAAAAATTATGGTGTATGGTGCTTAAGCAGCGACTTAGGGTTCACAGTGGGAGAGGCATAAGGCAGTTAGTTAGGGTGAATACATGACCAGGTGAGTTACTCCTAACAAGTTTTTTTTTCTAAGTTTCTAAACTATAGATCACATTAGTGAAGCGATTGTGAAAACTGCACAAAGTCACAGTATGATGATGATGATGATTGCCGTTCCTGTAATCTGAATTTTTAAATGGAAAGTCTTTCAAATATAGCAAACAAAAATAATTGAATAAACTATAGAAAATAAACAACTTGTTTGGAAACTGATGTACAGCGTTTGAATTATGTGCAGCTGTGCCAGGATATATGAAAGGAACTGGAGCAGGTTAATGTCTGATGCCACTTAACTCTGGCAGTGAAAGCACAATGCCTGGTATTTGGCTCTGTCTAAGGACTGAATGATTTAGTTAGCTCGCATTCAGGATACAAATAGAGCAGACTGACAGTTCATAAACAAGGGTCCTTGATTAAAGTGTTTGTAGAAAACACAGCTGAACATTTAGTCATAGCATTCTAAAAGACAATGAGGCTTACTGTTACTGTCATTAAGTGTAGTAATAAAGAATTTTAATAAAAAGCTTATATGTTACATTCACAAGACTCCCTCTAGTTTCTATCATTCATTAGTAGGCACACAAATTATTCTTACGAAAGCTTATTTTTCTGTCTTGATTTTAACGGAGATTAACATTTTAAGAAGAGCTACATTACACATTTCGTTAGAGATACAAAGAGAACAACGATAGTCAAATGTTTAACAATTGGACGCTATATCTGGCATCACTCTTTCTGTGCAATCGCGGGAAACAGCTGAAAAAGACAGGATTTAAAAGAATGAGGAAGTATTGAACAATTCCAACCATTAATAACAGATATCTCGGAAATAGCTTTATGCCACAAAAAATTATTGGAAAGAGATTGTATGTTTAAAAGAGATTTACATTTTTTTGTAGTATGTTTTCGTCTATCGCTTAACTTTTACCAGTTATACAAGATTATACAAAATTCCTTCTGAATGAAGAGGACTTCACAGGCTATTCCCAGAAAATTCAAGATATACATTTTATTTATCTTTATCCTTATATTATATTTTGTGTTAATATTTTTAATACATGGTATTTTAATCAAAACCGTTAGAGCCATTTTTCAGAAATAAAAAATTTGACAAATGTTCCATGTAAAGGCTAATTTTAGGTGGGGAGATTTTCTTGGAAAGTACTGAACCTAAGTACCAAGCTTGGTATATAGCCGACTTTTCGTTTTTTAGACACAACGCACACAACACTTTTTATTCAGGGACCTCAAAACATGTATTTGGGGTGAAATCTCATTATCGAATTTCTGAGTGGAATACAATACTACCCCTAATTACTATACGTAGTAGAGAAAGTAAAAATAAAGTTTATGGGAATAATCCCCACATCACAAACTTAGGGAGAATATAGAAACAGAAATTACAAGAATTACGCAAGAACAACTTGTGCATGTAAATGAAAATCTCATCTGAAGATGCCAGGAATGACCCAATGTGCACGAACCTCATTTCCAACACCACTTATAACAAGGTTATTGGTGATTATAGTGCACGTTACTATCATTCGTGAGTAAGTAGTGCGGGAGATTTAGAACGGACAATTCCTCAGTGTAGAGACAGTGCGCGGAGCACGCATATGCGCTATCCGCGGCCCCACAACATAGCAAACGCTCATTATAAGAGTTAAAACAATTGCATCCAGAGGAATGATTCAACCTCGGACCTTTACGTGGTAAAATGTGTTGTGCTAGCAGAGGATTTTAACAAAGAACACCATCATAGCGTTATTGCGTGGAAGCGTGCGGATGAAACCGCCAGGTTTGAGAAGAATATCTCGATTGTCGCTTTACCTGGAAGACTCATATATGTATCAAACTCAACTTGACATATTTCCTCTTTCCAAACGATGTCTATCAATGAACAGAAGCTCCTCTCTTAAAAGCAAAATCACCCTCCTGTTTTATGCATCACTTATACGTCCATTGCTGATATATGCTTCCTCTGTGTGGGGCAATGCACTACATTCCTTCCAGAACTTGGTACTGCGTATAGCAGTTGACGCACTCTGGGTATCCGCAACACACCGATACATCGTGAACTTGGTGTCCTCACCATTCATTTCATTTACATTTAGACTCTTGGCTTCTTTCGTAAACTTCCGAACGTCTCCGGAGCAGCATTCTTTTCACTTCGATGAGGTCGTTAGGGTACGAACTCGTGAACGGGAGATCTGCGCTCAAATCCCGCCAGGACTGTCCTCGCGACTGAAGTTTTTCCAGGTTTTCCTCAGTCCTCTGAAGATGGTAATATATCTTTTATTTAATACTTGCAGTTTTTAATACGTAAACTATTTTCGTCTCACATGAATACGTATTATATTTCTCGAGGACGCATCACGCATCCAGTTACAAACACTGTCCGCAGGCAACTGAATTGATTGCAATCGTCCGAACTTGTAAGTTTCTGTATTTCAAGTCTCTGATTAGCTAATGCTACTCCAATAGAATACCTGCATTTAACTAAAGCTTTTTCTGGTTGTTGATTGGCTATTTTTATAAACTGTCACTACTATTACATTATTGTTACTCCAAAAATCACAAGTAGTACTGTTAAACTTTCTTACTCATTATTGACTCAAGGTTACCTCATTGTTATCTCTTTGTTAGCAACTTTTGACCTATTTCTCACAACTCCTACATTATTAAATTACATAATGCATTCACATAACATTATTGAACATGTTTACAACAATATAAGCATATGCAATGACTGTTACATACATTTTACAAATTATTACATACATATATTGCTTCAAGGCGGGCTGTTATTAAATTTACATATTATATAATTTGACTGAAATCATTTAAGTGTTAAAAACACTGCCTCACCTCATAATTGACAAATGTCGGTACCCTTAACTTACGCCTGGAACGTTTGTTTCCCAAATTTCCTTTCCAATTATCATTTCATTGCATACATCATGTGTCCAACACCTGTGGTGCAGTACGCAGTAAAAACGGCGTTGAACACTACTAAAAATACCTACTAAAATTTTTCATTCGGTCGGCAATCTTCCCTCTTCGCCAGGAACCTCCTGAGCGCTGCGGACTCCTAGCACTCGTAGTACTTCTGACATTACCAGAAGTATATCGGGCCGAATATCTGAGCTCCTCCCGGAAGGGAGTTATCCGGATTGGGTTAGACTTGGCGGGACAGAGGTTCCCGACCCCCAGGAGATTGGCGAAACCCAGATGGGATTGTGAGACGCCTTAATGTCCATCGGTACCAACCTGTAGAGCTGGTAGACGGTGCGCTGGTCACTGTTGACCCCACCGAGGTTGTTCGGCAGTCTTCCCTTTGGACTGGCGCGTGTAACTGGCGTATCCACTTCCATCCCTTGCAAGCAGAGGGATCCTGTATAAAATAGGTAAAGTCCCAATGGAAGAGGACAGCCAATCGGTTGGCGCTTCCCTGGGCAAAGGAGCGGACATGACTTGCTGGCTCTTATTTGTTGATATTATTGTTCCCACTAGAATTCACAGCTAAGTACCTCTTTTCTCCCAGCCGCCTATCTTCCCTCCCCACCAGGATTCGCAGCGAATGTCTCAAAACCATCTGCTGTCATATGCATAATTTGAGGACTATTAACTCATTTATGATTCTACAGTTCCGTCTTTTATATTTTATTCTTTATTGTATTCCCAGGAACCTGACTGGGGTTGATTCAAGAAAAATATAACAAAAGAGGAGCTCACTATGCGAAAAAACCGTAACGTGTAACGTCACGATTCCGTTTATGTAACCCTCGGCAGATAGTGCTATGCACCAAAATACGATAATGATTGGGGATATTCGAAAATGTTCCGATTATTTCAATGCTCTCTGAATGCACAAAACTAAATAAAAAAAACTAAACTCCCGTGGCGCAACAGCCCATTGCCCCACCTCAGCCCACAGCATGCGTCATTAGTGGGGTACAGTACTGCAGGGTGGGACGTGGTCAGCGCCCCGGGTTTCTCCCGGCCGGTGTATGCGACCTCCTTAACCTGGAGCCACTACTTTTCAAACAAGTAGCTCCTCAATTGGCCCCTCAGGGACCTAACGAGGCTGTGTGTATCCCGGGCCAGGTCTTCCACCGGAAGAAAATCTCCACGCCGATACCGGGAATTGAACCTGGGTTTCCCGCTTGGTAGGTAGCTGCGCTACCACCGCTCTAAGCAGACGACCCTTTGAATGCATGCCCTAGGGAGTCAAAGCAAGCCTTTGCTAATTCTTCTGTTTTTACTCTTTATTTTGCACATTCACAGCTCTTGCGTGTTCTCTTTTCCTTCGTCAGTTCACATAAACAGATATTGATGTCGTGAAATGACATACTCTATATGGAACATAATTATGAACGTTTAAATATGCTAGATTAAACTACCCTTGCGTTGAGTATTTCTGATATAACCTTAAGGACATCTGAGGAAGGATCCGATTTTAGTAACTTGCGTTGCCACAGAGCTGATTTTCAAACACTACTAAGAAGCCAACCAATCAGAATACGATACTTCAACATACAGCGCGGTTACAGAAATTAATGGAACAACTCGTATTAACACAGTAAATATAGAAATGAGCCCCTCTATTGTCCTAGTCCTCTTGGTTTGACCTCCTTTGCTGTTTGTTGTTTTAGTAATTGTATTTTTGTTATTCATTCTCTGTTTTTGTTACTTGTATACTGGGTTTTCATTTCGAAGTATGCTATGATATGCTGTATGACGTCATTTGTCTGGCCGCTGAGCTTAGAATTCAATTCCCTAATACTTCCGCAGAGGCCTATGACTCTTAAGTCGGAGAATTTGCCTAGCAAGCAATACGTTCAGTTTTACAGCGAGAATCTTCCACGTCACAACATGCGGTGGGTTATACGGTATGGCTCCTACCAAAATCTGTTTCGCACTGTGTCGAAGTTGGATAGATATCGAAGGTTAGTTAACGTTGTAAGCCTTCTTGTTATCATCACTAGGGTAAAGAAGCATGAATTTGTCAACAATGTGTGTTGCGACTCCATTCTGCGACTGTAAATAAAAATATTGTGTGTGGAACGAAGGACTTTGGTGGAGTTATGTTCGATTATTTTTATTTGATTTTACGCTTTTGTATTTGACATTTCAAGGCAAGCTATTTGGTCTACGTTTTATGATTAATTTCCTTACCGTATTAATACCCTTCGGATTAAACGCCGTGCTTGCTAGGCAACTTTTCCGCCACACATATAGGTAGCTTGCTACGTCCTTACCCTTAGAGCTAATACTCGCTTAAAAAATCTGATATGTTACACTCACATGAATTTCTCTACTCTTGTACAAACTATTTTTACAAACGCTTATTCTCCATTTACTTCATGTTAATCGAGATAAACATTTGCAGACTCTATCTTATTGCTAATTTTCTTGTAGATGTAAGGGGAATATATATTTACAAGGGCAATATAGAAATACAGTAACCTTTAAGCACATACATATCTTTTAATAGCTGGTTGCTAGGTGCAGCACCATTCCCTTTGCCACAGATTAATACTCTTTGCATATCCAAGACAAAAAAATGAATAACGAATTCCCATTTGAGAAAATTATTGAAAAATTTAAGGGAATAACAAGCAATAACTCGAAAATGGTTCACTCAACAAAAAATGTATGACATAAATTGTGTATTTTAACGCGATCTACATTTTTTGTGTAGTAAAATTTTGTCTATCTCTTATGGTTTACCAGTTATGCAAAAGTCGTTCACAATGAAGAATACTTTTGGAGACATACCCAGAAAATTCAAGATATACATTTTATTTGTCATGAAAATATCTTAAACATATGATATTTTAATCAAAATCGTTAGAGCCATTTTTGAGAAAATTAAAATTTTCGAAACATGTTCCATGCAAAGGGTAATCTGGGGTGGGGGGATTTTCTTGAAAACCTTTGTGTCGCATCTCTGGAAGATACTGAACTTAAATACCAAGTTTGGTGTTTATCCGACTGTTCGTTTCTGAGTTATGTTGTTCACAGACAGACACACACACGGACATGTTTCCAAAAATGCTTTTTTTGGATTCAGGGTGTCTCAAAACATATATTTCTGGTGAAATCTCGGTATCGAATTTTTGGGTGGAATACAATACTTCCCCTACTTACTATACGTAGTGGAGAAAGTAAAAAAATGACTAAAGAATGGCGTCATTGCACACTTCGAAATGGATACTCAGTACTGTTCCTCAAATTCTATATAGGATTGTACAGCGACAGCTGACCCTGCTGGCGAACAGCAGCAGCGGGCAAATTGAAAGCATCTGTATTTCGTATCGTATGTAAAATGCAATGTGCCTTGCAGAATGAGAAGATTCACCCGGTGTATATAATAGCACTACAATAAAAGTTATGTATATTTCCATCCAAATTTAATGAACACTGGGGTTTTATATTTTAATTTGATGTGGAATGTTCTTAGTTTTGGTTATAAAACATGCATTACATATAAATAATAGTCATATATACCTCTGTAATTGGCATCGCAGGATTTGGACTTTCTGGACTCTGGACTCTCCTGGTTGCAGGTGGAGGGGACTGTGGTGTTGGTGATGGAGATTTTGCCAATGCAGCTGGTCCAAAACCTAAATGAAAGAAAAAGAAATAAGATCAAATATGTTAGTAGCAAAAATACATATATTTCCCATTTAATTTTTTAGATTGTAATTTTTATAGTTACCAGGGTCTTTCAAGATAGTGAACAAAACGAATGAATGAAGCAAAAGAGAAGGTAAATGATAAGTATTTTGGTGTCTTATAAGTAGGCATAGCAACTTCAATCCCTCGTGCAGTCTTTTGGCGTCTGCAGACAGCGCTCAGACAGGTTTTTACTTGCTTGTCAGCGACACTAGGCTGCTTATATTTTTACGTTCTTTGAAGTGATAATGGTATGAGTGTAGATAACTTGAAGGCAACTGTATAAGAATTCCTACCCTGCTTATAAGTTAGGTATCTAGAATTCATGTTTTTTAGAATATGAAAAAACCTCGGAAAGAAGACTTTGACTAGGAATTGAGTGGAATCCCGATCAACCAAATGAAATATCACAATGGCCCGAAAAAAGCCGCCGTGGCATATAAGCCGCACCATTAAAATTCGAGAGGGAAAAGGAAAACAAAGTATCTGTATTACATTCACATGACTTTCTCTCTATCGCTCATTAGTGGATATACAAATTATTATCATTACGAATGTTTATTTTCCTTCTACAGGATGTCCGTGTTTTTAATGTTTGATATTTCGCTAAGTTGGTAAATATTTTTCTTCTGCTTTCAGGTATTTGTTGTGCAAGCCTGGGAGAAACTTTCATTATGTTTTTCACTGAGAGAATTAAAATTGCTACATTTTAATTGTATACAAAATCAGTGGTACAGACACAACGTAGATATCGTAAAGAATTTGTCTAGTAGCACCATCTCCAAAGACATTACTGCGCATTGTAAAGATATTTAGTGAACAAGGGACTGTTCTTAACCTGAATAAAGGAAATTCAGATAGACCGAGATCGGCGAGGGTGCAAGAAAACATTGCAGCTGTACGGTTGTTGTCACTCGGAGTCCAAAAGATCTGATGTGTTGCAGCCATATGACTTTCTCTACTCTTGTACAAAGGCTTGTTCCCAATCTACTTCTTATTGCTAATTTACTTGTAGGTGCAAGAGGAATATGGTAGGCGCAATAGTCAAATCTTTTAAGCGCTGGTTGCTATGTGGAACATTCCATTCTCTTTGCATGTCCAGGACATAAAAAAACAAATAACAAGAATATCTCGGAAATGGTTCACTTCACAAAAAAAGGGGGAAATAAATTACGTGTTTTTACGAGATTTATATTTCTTGTGTATTAAAAGTTTGTCTATCCCTTAGGATTTACCAGTTATGCAAAAGTCATTCAGAATGAAGAGGACTTTTGGAATATTCCCAGAAAATTCAAGATATACATTTTATTTACCATGAAAATATCTTAAAACGTGTGATATTTTAACCAATCGTTAGTCATTTTTAAGAAAATCAAAATTTTCGAAAAATGTTCTGTGTAAAAGGTAGTCTGGGGTGGAGGAATTTTTTTTGAAAATCTTCGTGCCGCATCCTTGAAAGATACTAAATTCAAATACCAAATTTGGTATTTATCCAACTTTTAGTTTTTGAGTTATACTGTTCACATGCAGACACACACACACGGACATGTTTCCAAAAATGCTTTATTTGGATTCAGAGCACCTCACACATGTATTTCCCGTGAAGTCTCTGTATCGAATTTTTGGGTGTAATGCAATACTTCCCCTACATACTATACGTAGTAGAGAAAGTAAAAAGGACACAAGTCACCGCTCATTTGTTTTTCGTATGTCATACAAAGACAATGCATTTCAAAGCCAGCGTATAGCGATTTTCTTTTTAAAAATTTGATTATCGCTTCAGCATTCTGTATACCCCTCTTATGTACCTGCAACGACATTTCTGCAGATCTTGATCTCGATAAAAATAACGCAGAAATAAGCTTTTATAGAATAGATGTAAAAGTAAACGGTAGTGGGCGGAGAAAGTAACGTTAGTTTGCTTTTATTTTAATTTTTTTAGGTAGCCTGCTATAAGAATTGTGTTCTTTAGATCCATCTATATCTTCCAGTAACAGACTCACAGACCTGCTAAAATTTTGCGGCACGGAATAATTTACATTACAATGGTCAAATTGGATGCTTTGATTTCGAAAATAATAATCGTTTTTGCGTATCACGTACAGATTTTGAAAAAATTAGCGCCAGGAACAAAAAGTGTAATAAATCGCCCGCTGGTTGACTCTCAAAAGGCTTTGCTACTCCCATTACGTATCAAATTAGGGATAACGAAGCAATTTGTCAAAGTTTTGTACAAACGTGGTGCGTGTTTCCAACATCTTATTCAGGAATGCCCAACGTTGTCTGAATCAAAAGTGAAAAAAGGCATTTTTGACGGCCCACAGATTCGCAAACACATGAAGGACGTTCCTTTAGAAATATCGTGAGACATAGAGCTTCAAGTTTAGGACTCATTCAATGAAGTTATAAACAAGTTTTTGGGTAATGTTAAAGATGACCAATATGAGCATATTGCTAAAACCATGCTCGAAAAGTTAAAGGCGCTCGGATGCAACACGAGCTTAAAATTGCATTTTTTGCATTCACATCTTGAATTTATTCCTGAAAACTTGGGTGCACTAAGTGAAGAACAGGGAGAGAGATTCCACCAGGACATAAAGGAGATGGAAACAAGATACCAGGGTCAATGGTCGACTGCTGCTGGTGTTTAGAGACAACCCTCGTCAGGACCGCAGACGCAAGTCAACTTAGCGTTCGTTTTCAACAAAGCGGAGGAGAAATTAAAATCATAAGGTACGTTTGAAATTTCCTAGTCCAATGCAATTTGTTGCATCTGTAGAATTAAGATAGTTTCTTAGTTTGCATGATTTCATGCATTTTAAATTGTACTTAAAAACTAGAAATAAACTGAAATATTACATATTTCCTTTCTTCATGCCCTAAAAAAAACCCGGATGTGATACGAAAAAATGGAAAGCAGATTTGAAACCAGCATACGAAAATTAGATTTAGAGACCGTTTAACCCCATGCCGCAGAAAAAAATCAGTTCGCAGGCTTGTGAGTATTTGACAGACGAAGGCTCACTACTTGCTGCATTGTGATTTTAGAGAAACAAAGTGTATGTGCGGAAAGGATGGGGAGGAAGGAATCACAGAACAACAGTAACGCTCTACTATACGGGCAGCTGAATCTATACTGTGGTTAACTTTTTATTCAAATAGATGTAAGAAATTGTTTTTCAGTTTGACAGAGGAGTCATAGTACCAGCATTGTGCTTTTATTCTTAATGAAACAGATTCAAACCAAATAGCTGTCTTTTTAATTAGTTGCGAGTATAAAAAGGTTAAGCTGTGGTACAGAGCGGTCCCTCAGCACTCTGGCTGGGAATTGCACGGCAGTCTTGTGCGACACATCTGAATGAACTCAAGGCCACGGGCTCTTCCACTTATCGGACATGTGGCAGCGAGCTTCAGTCAGCTGTTAATGCTTCTTGTGTATAGACGCGAGACGCGTGTGGATTTGTGTGCGTTTGAATTATCGGATTATTACAACCCAGAAATGGCACTCAAATTTTCGCTTGAACAAAGACCACGTATGTGAAAACCTGTCATGTAGACAGATGTGTAGGCAATTTCACGATAAATTTCCTGGTGTTTCAGTTCCGAGTAGAGAAACAGTTACATATCTAGTGAATAAAGTGAAGAGAACGGCATCATTTAATATTGTAAGTTGTAAAAAGAAACGAAGGGTTCTATCGGAAGAAAAACTTGATGAAATTGGCGATACATTTGAACGGTCTCCGAATAAATCTTTACGACGTGTAGCACAACAAGTCAGTGTTTCAAAACCTCAGTACATAGGTCTACGAAACTGTTGAAATTAAAACCATACAGAGTGACTATTGTCCATCAATTACGACCGCGTGAGGCTTCCTTGGAAGACATCAAGAATGTTTTTGATGACTGAATAATCTCTAAAGGGCTATGGCCGGATCTTACTGTGTGTGACTTTTATCTGTGGGGAACTCTCAAAAATAGAGTCTATAGGAATAATCTTCGCACCATAGACGATCTTAAAAACAATATAAGAACAGAAATTAGGGAAATTACGCAACAAGAACTTATGCGTGTGAATGGAAATTTCATTAGAAGATGTCAAGAATGTTTATCTGCCGAAGGACACCACTTTCAACACCGACTGTGATGAAATAAAAGTAATTATTCAATAGGTAATCAATATATCGTAAAAAACATCATAAAATCAGTAATAATATGGTATCAGTATCAATAATGAGAATAATAAACAGATACACAATATAGCGCGCGGAACACGCATCGCGACTACCGGCCAGATATGTGAGGGGTCGCGCACGGAACACGCATCGCGACTACCGGCCAGATGGCTGAGGGACCGCTCTGTATAACATTAAATAACTGGAGGGGTCACATTCATGTGAAGGCGTGTCAAATAAAAATTTGAAATAATTAATAACAAATCATATACCACACATTAATTAAGGATTTTAGATCTTACATTTTTACGAGTTTGTATTTCATAGTATTTCCTTTCAACAATCTCAGGTTATAAGTTCTAGTAAAATACAGGTAACAGATTACTAAACTATCTTGAATAATCCGGTTTCATTTTTATAGCCTCTTTCAACTTCTTTTGTAATTTCGAGGAATTTGACTAGAACTCGAACTATACTTTGCGATGTTTTGGAATAATTTAGCGTGCAGTACAGTCATTTTCTGAGCTTAGGGAAGCGTTTGTTTCAGTAATCAATTAAGATTTTGCTTTATAAAACGAACTGGTTGTTAGTTTTCATATATTACCACTACCGCTAAAGTACCGATACGGGTGGACGAGATCGTTAAGACATTGAGTTGTGAACGGGAGGTCTACAGTTCAAATCTCCCCGACTGAGGCGTTTTCCATAACTGGTCATATAAGTGGCAAATACCGGGGAGGTACCCTAAAGTTATGCCTAGCAAGTTTTGATCCCAAATTTCCTTTCCCAATTATCGTTTCATTTCATGTATCATTAGTGTACACGGTGTGTGGTGCGTAAGTAATAAGAATAAAAGATCCTAAAGCATTCAGGCAAATCAGTAGAACCAACATTCCAAATTGATTTTAAACTGGGACCTCCGGATCACTTGGTAGACACACTACTCACTAGCCCACCAGGGTTATGGGAAATATAATAGAATAGGATAGGGCACGGAGGGCAGCAGAGAACCGCACGCAAACCAGTGGGCCCATTGTGCTTCCAATGTGACAACTGGGAGGGAAGGGTAAGGGGAGAGACCCGAAAGGGACCAGATCCGGATGCCGACGGGGGCAAGCACGGACGGGTTCCTGACGTTTCCAGATAGAACGCATCCGACGCCGCACGGTCCCTGCCCACAAGCCACCAACCTCTAGGGTCCCCGGGAGCGGAGCCCCACGCTAAGGAGAGACCTAACTGAGCGGTAGCGCAGCGACGCAAGGGAAGAAACCTCAACAGAGCGCAAGCCACCGCCCGGCCGCAACCCGCCGAACACCGTCGCCTGGTCCTACAACCCTGAAACAGATGACAAGGAAGATGATGGGTACAGGGAATGAGAGGAAAGAGAGTCGTGGTATAGGATGAACCATCCAGCATTCGCTTGACGACCTGGGGAAACTACGAAAAACCCATGGGCCAGAGTGGGCGGTCGCCGGGGTTCGATGCCAGGACCTCGCGAATGCGGACCACAGATCTAACCGCCTGGGCCATTCCGCTCGGTAGATAAGATAGGACTAGTTAAAGGAGGGGACACCTTGCACCTCCACCCCAATGGATCTTTTGTGCGTACACTCCCGGAGGAACGGATGAGGTAGGGAACCGAAGGAAAGTATGCAGAGCGTGGCCGCGCAAGTCGACAGAGACGGGCAGAGTTCCGAACAGCTCCAGGTTTGACCACCCGGCCACGGAAGGGTCGCTCGGAGACGTCCCACTAGCGGAACTGGGGAAACATGGCGCAGCAGTGGAGACTCGACGGGCTTCACTCTAGTATCGCCAGAATAAGTTCTAAATCGCAAGCCTTTGCGCTATCTGCCCAACACCTACCAAACCACATCCCCGGAGTCAACCTGAAACATGAAAGGAAAATGGGGGGGGGAGGAATTCACCTTTTTCAACCAGGGAAAACTACGAAAAACCCATGGTCAGAGTGAGCGGCCAGCTGGAATCGAACCCGGGACCTCCTGAATGCGAGCATCACACGTTACCGTTATCTCGCTCATTTTGAGAAATATAATACTCGGGAGTACAAACGAGAGATAACGAATGCAGTTCCAAATGTCCGAGGATATGTTCTCCGAGGCCTTTTTCAAGCTATCCTGAACAATCAACGTAGAGAAAGATTAAACACTTATATTGTGACGTATGCAGAGATTATAGAACATACGTCTCTCTGGTCACCGGGATCTGAGATGGCAGTTGGAGTTTGGGTAGGGGGAATTAGGCACTTTAGGAGGGGATGAGTTTGTTTGGCTTCCCTAACGCTTTGAGTAGCGTCACTTGGGACGAGTCAGTGGGTGACCTTCGAGCAGCAAGGATGTGAAACTGCTTTCTCCGTGCCAGGCGGGCATGATGGCCTCGCCCGACAGACAAGGACTCAATATGGGGTAATATAACACATTTTATCCAATAAACCAGTTGCCATCTATTCCTTTAGAGTCTTATTTATGGTAAAGTAAACTCCTTCCTCCCTATATTGAGCCATGTAGTGTTTCCCTTGCCAGCATTTCATATTATTTTTGTGTTTTACTTAGCTGCGTCCCTGGTCGTAGCCTCGCCGTGTAATAAGTTTTATTAATTTCCCGATACCTCTGCAAGCGAGTTGCCCCATCAGTTAGAGCATTAATAAGAAGAGGCTACGACAATATTTGACCTAAAGAGAATAGATACATCTTTTCTTACGACTGTAATCTGTGTGAACTGCAGTGATTTTGTGTACGCCATTAATACTTTACAAATTTCCAAAACTACGTGAAAGTATCTTTGAAGTAGAAATTCTCATTCATTGTGCTTGTATTTCATTTCTGTATACGTAATTCGTAATAACAATAGAGAAATAAGCATTTCTAAATATGGTATACTTACCATTTTTTAATTTGCTGTTGGCAACAATGTCTCCCATAAACTCTCTGTTTTTCTGCAAAGAAAAAAGAAATAATACGTAAGAAGGGCAAGCATTAATTACGATAATTAATTAAAGCACTTAATAGCAGGTAATACTACTAGTATGTTGTGCTCTTATGCACGTAAAAGATTTACTATTTTATTGGTAATCATATAATTAAGTATACAGGATGGACCATTTAAGTAGAGACTTTACAATATCTCCAAAACTAAGTGTTATACAAAGAAATGGCTTGAATAAAAGCTGCTTGATACTATGGGGGAAAGTAAATGCCAGTAGTTCGTGTTTTGTTTGGAAGACGTTATGATGGTTATTTTAGGGTCAATTTATTTTTGTAAATGGGAATCTATATTTTCTCATTAGAAAATGGTTTAGAAAATGCTGTTTAGTTTATGATGAGGAATAAAGAAACAAAATAAATACAAGTTCTATATTATATACATACAGAATTACATTCAGAATTTCTGTGAGAGGGGAAAAAACCCTCAGGGTCATATGTATAAACAGTTAATTAAGTACACATAAGTTATATTTATAATACAAAGGATTAAATTATTATTCTTTAAACTCCAGAAATTGCACAATGTCATCACAGTAAATTTATGCTGCAAGCAACCTCTAATCCAAATTAAGGTTAATTAACTCAAAATTTGTTGCTTTATCTGCTTTAATGCTATTTTTATGTTGTATAAATGTTGTATAAGATTGCGTTTTGTTTTAACGAGATACAAATGAACAAATTGAGAATAAACTTGGTAATAAAAAATCTCTAACAGAAAACTAATGATACTTGAGAGCACCTTAGTGTTATAAATACGTAGTACGAAATCCCAAATAGTAAACAGTAACAAACAAAACCAAAGAGAGTTTTCTTAAAATATATTATTATTATTATTTAGTTTAATATACAATATTCCTTAAGTGCTTCCGTACATCGTTTCTCCCGGTTTTATGTTCTAAAACTAATAAACTTAATTTACTTTTAAGAAAACATTTTCACTTATACCGCTCGACACCATACCAAAATATTACGGGAACTCAGGCTTTGCATAAGGCACCGTGCGGCAACAACGTTATAGAAGAAAACAGACTGAGCCTTCCCCTTGGGTCTGATCACTCTGGGCGTTCGAACAGAATATGAGACACATACTCGTTCGGTATACCAAACGGAATGGATTGAGAGCGAGACACCGTTCGAGTTGTGGTATACCCAACTCGCCCATATATACTAGATCTTATGGATTTGAAGGCATGAATGGTGCAAATTAGTGAGCAAAACTCGTTCGATAGACAGCTCTAGTCAAGAAATTACAGCAGTATGTGCAGAAATTCCTGGGGACATACTCACTAGTGTTGTTCAAGCAACCATTTGCCGTTGTGAGGTGTTTTTGGCCACTAACAGTAACCATACTGTGAACCGAAAGTAACTGAACAGATGCAGGACTTTTTTTTATCAAAACTGTGATGTATAATTAAGTTGGTACTAACACAAGTACAGAATTTGCGATAATTAAAGTGTCTATACATGTTTTGATGGATCCTGCATCACGTTCGTTCCAGCAAACAATCTATAATTAGTTTATGTAGGGTTCGTGTATGCCTAATGCGTATGCGTTGGTTTGGCATCGTTTTCCCTCAGTCAGATACGGTACGTGCCATTTGTTGCGTACTAATTCGACAGCGATCAAGTGGATAGAAAATTTGTTGGAACGCCTGATTGCAGTAAGGATTAAGGTTATGTTTTAAAAGAATATGATAAATCTAATTTTCTAAAGTTCGAGATATTCAGGACAAAATTTAAGTTATTCCATGAAATTTGCTTTAAATTCTTGCGAGTCATTTCCTTGACGTTTATGTAAGCAGGGGTTAGATCGTATGACTTTTAGGGGAAATATCACCTCAGGTTCATAGAAAGTTCGACACATGGCTGGATTATGCAAATTATGCCGACAACCACTTACGTCAATGCTGTCTAAAGCTCTAGTTAGCATACTCCTCGGGTACTTAAACTTAAAGAGTTTTGATAGCTCGCGCTCAGTTAGACAGCGCCAACAGTCTTTTAAACTTTAACCTAATCTTCAGCTATGCCGTAAGACCGCCGGAACATGGAAAGCCCAACCTTCTTGTCACCCCTGGTAAACTTGTCTTTTGCAGCCTTATATAGACGTGTTTGTGGTAATGTAGAATACAACTTTAGCCAAATAAATCTTGCTGATGTACATACTGAGGCTTTCACGGCCGGCGTCATAACTAAATGAATTACAAGTATCCGGGCTTGTAGGCCGTAGTCTAGAAGGCATCGTAGATACCGACGTTTCGCCAAGTACAGCGCTCTAGACCACGCCCTACAAGCCCGGATAGTTGTAATTCATTTAGTTAAATCTTGCTGACATATTTATTGTAGTTTAGAGTAGTACTGCAGATAATTACACTAAATTTGGAATCAGAGTTACATGTTAACAATTTGCCACGCTTTATCACTGCTCCTTCTTGCCCATCCCTCTGCCAAGCTTTGCTCTTCTGTCTGGAAACCTGAACTACGTCCCCGCCCTCGTCTCATCCAGGACGCCGTGGCGTCGTCATATATGGTATAGGCACTGGTTTGGCAAAGTGACATTCCGCCACAGTATTTTGGAACGCACCGTAAGTCAAATCATTCTAAGAGATCAATCAAGGCTATTGTTGGAACAAACGTTTTGGAAAAAGACATAGCAAGTAGATTTAAACTCCCATTTAAATCTCAACACGTGGTATAAGCAAAATAATTTTTGACTGCTGAGATGTGACCTAGTTTCCATTACCAACTCATCAGAAGGAATGAAAAGGTCGCTAAAACTGAACGCTTTAGAACTGTGCAGGTTAAGAGCACTGCTCACTGGACCATATCCTATGGTACGTACGCTGCCTGCCCATTCAATTTATTTTGCATTGGTTTTCGAGTGACAAATTGTTTCCCAGTTAGAGCAGCACACGAAATTGTTCAGCCATGGAGGTAGAGCGAAGAACAACACAAGCATGGAAGTGATCTGTAACATCTCGTTGTTGGTTTCATTATCTAAAGCAGGGTTTGCCAAACTACGGCCCGTGAACTGCTTTTACCTGACCCGCCTACAAACTTAAAAACGTGTAAGTAATACAAACGGTGAGCTGTATTAGTTTATTTACAAATTTCGAACGATCAGTCCATTTCTCTGAAAGTTTAAATACAGCAATCAGGATTTAATGTATATGTGCATCAAATTTCATTCATATTTTTAAATTAATTCCTGAGATATTAATTTTTATTGTTATATCGCTGCTTTAAAAATTTCTCAGTAGAATTTAATTTTTTTCGAAAACAAAAATTAATTAAACCCTTTAATACGAGGGCAGTCCAAAAATTCCCAGACGTTTTGGCCTATCGTGGCGATGAGTAGAGTTAGAGCCGCCATCTTGGTGTCAGAACGTTCCTACATTCAGTACGCATCCAGCTGTGGTAGCGTGAGGACTGTACTTTCCTTACTGTGCTCTCTGCGAGTTGTTAAAATTTGCACTGCAATAGAAAATCCCGCCACTTATGAAGTGCGGTTGGCTAAAAGAACAAACCAATTGAAATTTATCGTCAACTTTGTGATGTTGACGGGCAGGGAATAATGAGTGAAAGCCGAGTCAGGCAATGGTGCATTGATTTTAAAAATGGCCGTACAAATGTTCACGACGAGGATCGCAGTGGTAGGCCTAGCCTTATGACTGATGAACTGTCAATGCAAATCAATGACAAAATTCGTGAAAATCGTCGTTTCACGATTCAGAACTTTCAGAACATTTTCTCCAAATTTCACGGAGTTTGGTGCATCAAATTGTGATGGAGAAGCTTGGTTATCACACATTTTGTGCAAGGTGGGTTCCGAAAATCCTAACGGAAGACCATAATAACAGAAACTGGCTGCAGCACTGACCTTCCTCCAAGATTTCAACACATATGGTAACGCTTTACTCGATCGTATCGTAACCGGGGACGAGACTTGGGTGAAGCATGTCAATTGTGAAACAAAACAGCAGTCGATGGAATGGGTACACACACATTCTCCCAAGAAACCAAGAAAGTGTTTGCAAACGCTGTCAGCAAGAAAGACCATGGCTACTGTGTTTTGGGACTCTAAGTGAGTGCTTCTCGTTGACTTTCTGGATCGTGGAACAACAATAACCTCAGAGGTATTATGAAACACTAAGAAAGTTAAGGCGTGTCATACAAAATAAGTGTCGGGAAAAACTTAGCACCAAGGTGTTGTTTCTTCACGACAATGCACGCCCACACACGGTCAATCGTACCCGAACTCTCTTGGATGATTTTGGATGGGAGGTATTTGACCATCCACCATACAGCGCGGATTTGGCACCGAGCGACTACCACCTCTTCCCGGCGATGAAGAAATGGCTCTGTACACAACGCTTTGATAGTGACACTGAACTGCATGCCGGTGTAAACCAGTGGTTGAAGTCGCAGGCGGCGGATTTCTACAGAGAGGATATTGAAAATCTTGTGCTACGGTGTGATAAATGTCTCAATTTGAATGGCTATTATGTAGAAAAATAGCTTAAGAGTGTACCTTTCAAATGCAGATAATAAACGTTGAATTTGCATTTTTTTAATTATTTATTTCAAAACGTCTGGGACTTTCTGGATTACCCTCGTGTCATATTATTAAATTGTAGAAATAATTTTAATTATACAACTAGTTTGGGATAAAATAAATGATTTATTTTGCTCATTTCCTGTCATTCCATCTTTCAGGTAGGGTCTCTGGGTTCCGTAGTACGTAAATCTTTGGAAAGGTTTCTCCCCCAACGACAGGGCGCGCTGGCCTACCTGCAAGAGCCGCTTCGTCGCCTTCTCGCGGGGCTCTTCGCGTCTACTGGCGAGAGCAGGTGTTTGGTACTGGAAATGATAGACTTCGTGCATCTCTGTAATCCCGTCTGCCTGCTGACCTGCGATCTCTTGCGGCTTCTTCATTTCACCCCTGCCTCCTAGGGGCGTAGCAGTGGCGAGGCGTCCCCCTCCGGTAAATACCGCATGATAAAAATTTTTTGCTTCCAAATTTCCACAACATAAATATTATTGTTTAATAATATCCGAACTAAGCACGTTAACAAAACTTCATCTCATTTATTTATCCCTTTATTTATAAAGGGGTATACAAAACCATTAATTCATATCGAAAAGTACACCGTGTGGCACAATTTGAAAATGAGTCGAAAAACAAAACTCGAAAAGATAGAGTAAATTATAACGCTAAAATAACACTTTTTCTGACTTTGTGCTACGCAATTAATGCATATAAGGACTCTCCTTTGCCTTGTTCTGCTCCTCTCCAGCTAATCTAGTATATGAAGATTTCTGAGGCCATCTCTTGAATGCTTTGTTCACTTTAATGTTGGCAAAACGTATTGTTTTTACTACAATTTTATAGAAAGCTAGACTTAGACAAACTTTAAATCGCTATATTACACGCTTTAAAAGCTGGTACAGCCATAAATACTAAATAGTAGAGTTAAAGTAGAAAATAGTGTTTAAAACACTAAAAAGTTATATTTATGAATTTTGGAAATGTTTGGCTATTTTTTATAGATGGGTATTCTTAACCAGTTCTAGAGTCATAACAGTTACGATTGGATGTAGGCGGGTAAACATAATTCTACCATGATATGATATGACCAGGGAGTGGGACGCCTCGCACTTCGAATTAACGCGGATCTTTTGTGCTTATAGCCCCACGAGGAACGGATGAGGTGAAGGAACCACAGGAGGATGTAGGCCGACAGAGACGCGCAGAGGTCCCTAAGGTTTCTAAGCTTGAGCACTCAGCTACATCGGTGGGCTGTTCAGAGAAGGTCTCTCTCTGGTGGAACAGGGAGAAATAAATTCACCTGAGGCGGCTCATAGAAAGCTGCCACCAGGAAACATCCGCGCCATCTGTCCGACACTGACTGCTACTCTACGGTCCCCAAGTCTACCTCAAACATGAAATGAGATGATAGGAAATAAGGGAAATAAATCGAACCCACGACCTCCCAAATGCGAGCCTCTACGTTACCCATCTTCACAGTTAATTCTATCTATACTAACTAAACCTGCGCAATGCGGTTAAGCAAGAGATTAGGATTACGCTACGAAGGGGGCACCTAGCACCTCTACCCACACAGGGATCTCTTGTGCACACACCCCGCTAGGATTGGGTGAGGTAAAAGAACCGCAGGTGACGTATGGGCTGCAGGACCGGCCGAAGCAGGCGACAGAGATGAAGACGTCCCTAACAGTTACAAGCTTGGCCAGACAACCGGAGAGCGCTCAAAGCAGCCTTCTCAAGCTACCGGAGGGTGACTCATAGGCTCTCCTCCAGCGGAGATTAGAGCGGCCTCCATCTGACGGGGCCGAGAAGAAGTACCAACACGCCTGCACCATCTGTCCGCGGTCCGACACAGTCCGGAGCCAACCTGTAACGTGAAAGAGGAAGATGAAAGGAGAGGGAATGAGGGAAAGGAAATTCGAGGGAGTCAAAGAGCCTTCTCGTCTAGTAACTCGGGAAATCCCCGAAAAAAACCATTCATCAGGAAGGTCCGTCGCGGGTATCGAACCCACGACTCCCTAATGCAAATCAGCAAATTTGCACAAGGTGACGCGTAGGTATTCACACTGGCTCGGCTGACTATCTCCAAGTAGGTTGCGTAAATAAACACAACTTCCACAAGTCATTTTGTTAGGATTTCCGCTATTATTGCGGCTATTTGCATCGAAGGAACACGCTCGCAATAACTTGCTAATGTAAACGCAGCTTACAGGTGGAAAGCGTGCCGAAGCTATTAGCCATAATGCTAATTGTTAATAAAGAGTTATAATGGTTTTGGTTCGGTATATAGACATATTAGCTTGCTGCTGAAACGTGATGTGGCTCTAGTATCAAATCATTTTGTTCTGTGGTTTCCCCCTCTATGCACAAGTGTTGCCTGTGGGATGACACAGAGTCAATATTTGAAGCAATGTTTTTAATAAGATATGCCACCTGTTGAGTCAGCACCGTAAAAATCGTTTTATAGCACGTAGATATCACACGGTGTGTGGTGCGCTTAAAGAGAACAGCTTGCCTGAGTACATCTTGAGTTTCGTGAAGGGAACTTACTATAACCATATCTATCGTTATGGTTATCAGAAAGTGGAGGATGATTTTGGTGTTTAAGCTGACGGTTACCTATTGTGCTTCTGGAAAACTCCAGGTGGGAAGGGAAGGACATAGAAGGCAACCAGACCTGGGACGGCAGGCTCGGACAAACTGAGGTTCTGTCGGCGTCAGGATGTAATAATCTGGAGACGTTAGGGACCCCGTAGCAAGGTCTGCACGGGAGGAAATTCTTAGGTCAGGTCCGGCCGATCTGAACCGAGCTCGAGTCTGAGGAAAGGTTACGCTGTACCACCCGGCCTAATTTTGTTTTAAATAAAATATTTTGCAGTTATTGACTGTTATTTATTATTATTATTATTATTATTATTATTATTATTCACGAAACTCTTCTACCTGGGGTGCGAAGGGATTCGAGTTTGATTTCCGGTACCGATATACGGATTTTTTTCCACTGCTAGGAGGCATGCACTTAGGTCCTTAGGGACAACTGAGGAGCATTTTTAGAAAAACTGTAACGACTGAGATCTGAAACTCCCTTGTAGTATGCGGCCTTATTGACCATATGCCGCCCGTATTACTGCCTTCCGCCCAGAATGTCCTAGGTGTGGGTGGATGGAGCGAGGCAGAGTTTGCAGCTGCATGTTGATATAACGTTATTCGCAATTGTCCGAAGCGAGCATTTATTTATTATTACTATGCACTGCTATGAACTTGTGTATTTTGCTATAATTCTGCTATTCCGTAGTTCTCAACATTGCAGACCAAAAAACTAGATAAATTAATCTTTTTGTCTTCATTTTCCCTTTACATTGAAAAAGTTTTTGTTATTTTTGATTTTATAATGAATGGTGCTAATGAGCTTGATTCGATATCATATGTTTAAGGTATTTTCTTGAGAAATAAAATGCATATTTAGAATGTGATCAATTCTTTCTTTTTTCGGTAAAATCAGATGACTGAAAAATCCAATGCTACAGCGGGGATTTGAACCATGGATTTCCGGATTCCATCCGGTTTCTCTAACCAACTGAGCTACCATGGCAACATGTCGATACGAATTACTTTCCCAGATGCCTCGCATTTTCCTGGTAAACCACAAGGACTCGAATCTCGTGGTTCAAATCCTGGCTATGGCATAGAATTTTTCAGTCGTCTGATTCTACCTTTCCAGCCTTTCCTACACACGGCTTGTGTGGAAGAACCTTTAATTCAATTAATTCTATTCTTATTTTGTCTTTCTTTTCAAGCCCGAGCCCAAGAAACTTTCAAATTAACTCGAACCTGGCCCGAGCCTGTGCAGACCGCTAGGCTCATGGAGAGATTTCTCCAAATTCCACAAAGCAATACGCTTCACCCGCCATCCTTGGACATTGAAAAATGATAAGGAAATGAAATGACAGCAATATTCCCGGTATTATATAATCCAGGCATCAATATGTAGCTCTAGGGAGCCGGCTTTACCTGCTCCGCTTCCGTTAGCGTCTGCCACAAGGAAGGCTGAGCAGCAGGCCGGTTTGTAAACTCAGTGGCGTTTCCTGTAACTGCACGGGAGTGACTTAGCTATACAAATTGATTTAAAGTGTTATAATCATATTGCTCCTATAATAATACATGATTATTATTATTATTGATGGTAAATAATACAATTAGCACTATTCAATATTAATTTGCGCATTATCACAGCAGGGATTATACAACAAGAATAATAAATTATGTAATAAAAACATGATAATCGTATGTTCAAAGGTAAAATAAACAAGTTGCGAGTCTGAGCAGCATAAACAAATTCAGCAATAGCCATAAATTACAGTACGATAAAATATACTATACTTATATCCACAAACGTTGTGTATTTTAATTGTTCCAATAAAGCTTATATTTCTTCCCCTTAGTATTCTTCATACTGATTCGTATTAGGAGATAAATAATGGCGCTGTAGATTAAACTTTTTTGTATGTTTAGCATCTTATTATAAAATAAACACTTTGCACCAATCTCTTGTGCTGCAATAAAATATGTTTCCTCCCAAGCAGGGTTAAACCTAGTTGGTGTTGTTGACCTACATTTTGTCCTCCATGGAAAATGAAAACTATGCGACAAACCGCCGCTGTGCTGAGGGAGGGTATGAATGAGGTCAACATTTCCCCCTTTGCTCCTCTTTCAGTTGTTCCCATCACGCTCCCAAACGGTCTGCTCAGTACTTAGCTATACCCGATATAATCCACCCTAACCTGCCCTAGCAGCCAGAGAAAACCGCGAAAACACTCCAGATCAGAGTGGCCGGCTCAACGGAAAACGAACCCAGGACCACCCGAATGCGAGCTTCAGACATCACCTCCCAGCCATCTCGCTCGGTACAAACGTGAATGTTATGTCATCATTACTTTTGGGGATTAAAACAATTTCATAATACTTATATTACAACAATAATAATTTAACCTATATTTAAATAAAATTTTACCTAAAACTGAACCTAATAATCTTACTAAAACTAGCATTATCTTTGTAATAAACGATAAATAAAATAAGCGGTTAAAACATTATTCAATGTAAATACTTTAAAACTTGTCTATTTTAATATTTTGAAATTTTGACCACTCGCAAAGACCACTCACATGACATTAAACCTATAATCTGTGGTTCCGTTCCAGAACATAACAATACATTTTTCATACCCAATTTAACCTTAATGAGAGAAAAAGCCAAAAATGTCCAACATTTATAAATATATATTTTAGAGTTATTAAACACTACAAAAATCCCACTTTAGTTCTATGCAGCTTTTATAGCTGTAGGAACCTTTTAAAGCATGTTGTTATGACGACTTAAATGTTTGCCTATAAGCCTAGCTTCCTATAAATTGTAGTAAACTCTATTTAATTTGCCAACATAAAAGTGAATAAACCATTAAAGGGAGGCCTCAGGAAAATTCGAATACTAAATTAGCTACAGAGGAGCAGAAAAAGGAGGACCTGTGCATACACTAAATGCTTTTTAAACAGCATAAAGTCAGAAACAGCTATTTTAATATGTAATTTTTAAACTCTGTTTTCTCGGGTTTTCATTTGTCGCTACATTCTCGCTTTCAAATTTTCTACATGATGTATTTTTCGGTGTAAATAAATAACATTTCATATATCTCCTTATGAATAATAAGATAAAAATTATGAGATCAACTTATCTTAACATGCTTAGTTGTGATGTTATTAAACAATAATACTCGCATTGTCTAAATTTTTAAGCAAAAACCTGTGTGCCATATTTGACAAATATTTTCTCCCAAACTAGTAGGATAATTAAAACTTTATCGCTACAGTTTATTAATATTATTAAACAATTTAATAATAAAACATTAACCTTTTCAAAAATAACTGCATCGTGTGAAGCAATTTGTCAAAAAGTAGCCTTTCCCCAAAGATATCACTGACCTCTTCACACACATGCACACACCATAAAAAGTCTGACATGTTGCGTTCACATGACCATCTCCAACCTTCTACAAAGTATTCTTGCAAAAGTTTATTCTTCTACTTCTTGATAATCGAGACAAACCTCCAGTATACATTTACACATGTTTCTTTTAGGTATAAGAAGGATACAGTAGGCTAAAGCGATAGCCAGATTTTTAATAATCGAATCGCTATGCGATGACTTTGAAATTCCATGCTCTTTGCATGACAATGAGAAAAAAATCTGATTTGTTACATTCACATGACTTTCTCTACCTTCTATCGCTCATTACTGGGTATACAAATTATTCTTAGGAAAGTTTATTTTCCTATCTACTTCATTTTAATCGAGATAAAACTTTTCGGAAATAGCTGCGTTACGATTTTGTTATAGATACAAAGGGAATAGCGGTAGCCAAATATTTAAGAACTGCATGCTATATGCTGGCCTTCAAATTCTATGTTTTTTCTGTTACATCGCGAGAAATAGCTGAAAATCGACAGGATTTCAAAAGAATGGCTAAGTATTGAACAATTCAAACCATTATTAACGGATTTCTCGGAAATGGCTGATGTCACAAAATAAGTTATTTGAAATAAATTGTGTGTTTTGAGATCTACATTCCTTGTGAAGTACGTTTTCGTCTATCACTTAACGGTTACCAGTTACACAAGATTATACAAAATTCCTTCCGAATGAAGACGACTTTACAGGCTATTCACAGAAACTTCAAGATATACATTTTATTTGTCATGTAAATATATTTGTTATATGGCATTTTAATTAAAAATGTTGGACATTTTTAGAAAATAAAAAATTTCGAAAAATGCTCCATGGAAAGGGTAGTTTGCGGTGGGGGGATTTAGTTGAAAATCTTCGTGTCTCATCTTTGGAAGGTACTGAACTTAAATACCAAGTTTGGTATTTATCAGAGTTTTTGTTCTTGAGTTATGCTGCTCACAGTTACACACACACACACACACACACACACACACGAACCCTTTTCTAAAAATGCTTTTTTGGATTTAGGGGGCCTCAAAACATGCATTTCCGGTAAAATCTCGATATCAAATTTTTGGGTTGAATGCAATACCTTATCTGCCTACTATGTCCACGGTAGAGAGAGTAAAAACGTATAGCTGCTTACTTCAATAGGGTATAAATAAGAGAAAATTCAAACCAATAAAAAATATCTCGGAAATAGTTAAAGCCAGAATTTTTTTCGTTTGACACAAATTGTGAAAGAAACACAATGATAAACAACTTGGAAACAACTCGATCACTGGTAAATGAAATAGGCAAACATCGTTCATTTGGGATAGCCACGGTTGTTGTGGACGTGCGGACATGACTGGAGCGGTCACCACGTAAGTCAATTAAGACGTTTGTCGCAGGAGATGGGGTACACCCAGTCAATGTGTGAGCGAGCTGCGAAAAATGCTCACTTAAAACCATATAGGGTTACATCTGTTCATTAGTTGCAGGAACTAGATACAAGTAAGGACAAAAGAGTGAAGCATTGGAGTTGGTTTTAGGCGTACATTGTGCAAAATCCTGGTCACACATAAAGAGTGGTTCCATTTATGTAGTTGTGTGAACTCACAGAACCCACGCTCCAAAATTCACATATCATTCATGAACGCAGTAATAGTCAGGGTTTGATGCGCATATCCGCACGGAGAAAGTGAACCAACTCCTTTGACCAGACTGTGTACACTGCAGGATATAGACGGATTTTCATGGATTTTATTGGGCAATTATACCTGTTTCACTTTAAGTTCAAAGTAGAAGTAAACAAATCTCAATATATCACTCCGCCGGGCACATGGCAGAGCACGTGGATGCGTGAAAGGAACAAAGTATCCGCGTGTATGTCTTATTCCTATGTTTTATCTTACATCCAAGACTTCTAACACATATGTAATACCAACAGCAGACAGACGTAAGTGGTATCTGAATAGTTCGGCTCTATGGGCCATAATTTCTCTCTGAAAGATCGTAGAAATGTGAAATTTGTTTTAAGTGGCTCTGGGTGAATCAGTACCACTGCCCTTTGTTGACTATTTTGTTGATTTCGATAGCAATTAAGAATACTGTTGACATTGTTGACGGTCTTTAGTTTACAGTCTTAACAGAAACATGCAGTACTCACTTCTAGGGCGTGTTTTTATTTTGAAAACGTATTGGAACACAAATTCATTGATAACAACACAACGGGAATTTCAAAGAGAATTCAATGTGCGCGATGTTCCAACAAAGGCAATCATTTTATCGGTAGTAAGAAACCTTGAGACAACTGGTGTGCTCGTCAGTGAGAGTGGAAAACAAACCATCACTGAGTGCAAAGTCTGTTGATAATGTTCGGAGAAATGGTTGGGTCGAATGAGCCAGGAGACAAGCTATTCAAATGGCACATGTCAAAGAGCTGCTAAGAAATCGGGCTTGCGACCATACAGAGCGGATATGGTGCAACAATTAAAAGAAGCCGATCATGAAAAACGAATTCTTTATTGTCGATGGTTTCAGAGTTGTTTGCTTAACGTCCAGTTCCCTCCATAACGTAGTTTATAGATGAGGCATGGTTTCATCTGTCAGGCTACATAAACATACAAAACAGCGGATACTAGGTTGCTGTAAACCCCCATATCATCCACGAAACACCACTGCGCGATGACAAGGTTGGAGTATGGTGCGCGATGTCAGCTTCCAGGATTGTTGGCCCCATTTTCTTTGATGCGATTGTAGACACTGCAATTTATACGGGCATCTTCAATACATTTGTGGAGCAGCTGGATGATAAACTGACAGAAGGTTATTTCCAGAAATATGGAGCAACATGTCATACATCTAACGCCCCCATGCAACTTGTAAACAGTTTCTTTGATAATCTCAAAAGGTCTGTGGCCACCAGATCACCTGACCTAACTTCGTCGGAGTTTTTCTTGTGGGGAGTATCTTAAAAACAGAGTGTATAAGAATAGACCTCGGACAACTGCTGAACGCCACGAGTCCATTAGTAACGAAATAAGCAACATTGGCGAGGATATACTTCGTAGAATGTCACGGAATTTGGTGAAACGAGTGCAGATATGTATTAATGCCGGTGGAGGACACTTCCAACATTTGCTCTGAGGAACAATGAACAATGTAATCCCCCATTTGTGTATTGTACTGTATTCTCTCAAAGTTGCACATGTGTTCTATTATTGGTTCAAGAATTATGGTCCATTAAAGTGGTTCAGGTTTATATGGATCACACTGTACTATTCCCCATATGATTAAAGATACTGGATTAAAATGATCTTAACTTTAGGTTTTAGGAATCATTCATTTAATGACTAATATCAGCATATATATTGCTTTTGCTTTAAACTTTCATGACTCAACGAGTTAAAATGATGGAACACTATAGATAAACTATAACAGAAAAACATGACGCAAACAATCCAAGCAACAATTCTGCATCACTAAGAAAAAGTTCAATTATTGCTAAACAGCAGCTAATCACATTCATTGTCAATTAAAGGTAGAGTATTTTTCAAGAATTTATTAAAAACATTTAACACAATTAATTGTCTTCTCTCCAATTTCCGCGTATGTTTCTCCACAGTGGCGGAGGATTCTCAGCCATGACACTCCTGAAAGTAATATTTTCTCAACACACACAAGAAGTACGCTGACGGCTTACAACGGAAAGGAGCTACAGTGCCTGCGCATAGCCTCATAAACGATCTGCATTAACGGTTCAGTTAATTATGCGTGAATCTGAACGAATACATTTTGTTTTATAAATAGAACTGTTACAATAATGGGTGTTTTACATTTCTCTGCAAAAGAATAACCACAAAATGTTACTTGGACTTAATCTGGTAGCTTAACCGAACTGTTTTATGTAGAGGAATAGATGACGGTGGGAAAAGTTGTAGTTCGCTCACCAGCCAATGAGGCGCTCCCTTGTCACGTGGGTTTGTTTATAACTCCTTTGAACTTAAATGAAACCAGAGACGATGTGGAGCTGGATCATGGGTATTTTCAACAAGATGGCGCTGCATAAACATACATGAAACCAAACCATGACGCTGTCTCCGTGGTCTAGGGATACCATACTAGCCTCTAGTTCCCGAAGTCGCGGCGTCCAACCCGGCATGGGGGGGCGATGGATGTTTTTGGGCGTGAAAATCCTTAGCAGAGCTTCATTCGGAAGGTCCCGTACCGTAGATTTATGGCCCATAAAAGAACCTCAAGCTTGATAAAGAACCCTCTGAGCAGAATTTCTGGTCTTTCACGCCCAATATAGAATGGGATGCTAACAACCACAGTAGTAAAGAGTGTCCATAAATAAAATTCAATTTTTTAATCATGGCGTTGAATGACAGTTTCTTTGACGACCGGATAGTCTTCAAGAACATGTGGCCACCGAGATCTCCTGATTTGACAACCGACTTCTTCCTATGGAGTTACTTATAGGACAGAATTTACGCCACATGCATGTATACACTTGACGATCTGAAGCACAACGTTACACAACATTAAAAGTGTGGCCAGTAACATAAAACGCCGTGTTGGACCATGTCTTATGCAGGTTGGGGGCCATTTTCAGCATTTTCTACAAAGGTTGGTAATCTCTCAAAGAGGTAGGTATAAGTTATTTCTAGCATAATTTATTTTGAAATAAAAAAAAACAAATGTGTTATTTCCATATAAATTGCTCTGTATTTATTCTTTTCACTTTAAGTTCAATGGAGTTGTAAACAAAACTAGCTCACAAGGGAGCGCCTCATTAGCTGGTGGGTAAACTACAACTTTTCTTGATTAGTATGTCGCCTCCTCTACATAAAAGAGTTTGATTAAGATCCCGACTACAGCGGGTGCAGAATAGGGGCCTCCGGGCCATCTATTCTGTATGCCGCGCTTTCCCCGTGAGACTACTTCACGAAGCCTCGTCTCTTCCATACCTGGAGGATGAAATTAGGCGATGGGCCAAAAGACTATACGACCAGTTGCCATTCCATCGGAGTGCCCTCGTTCGGTCTCTAGGGTACCCCAGAGAACGCCGCTTGAGGCGTCACCGGGTTCCCCGCATGGCCTGCGGGCACCCCCGGTAACGAAGGAGCAACTCCAACCAGCAGCAAAAGCTGAGCTCCTTTATAGTCCTACCACAAGTTGTTTGGTAAATTTAAAATTATAACCAAACAATTTTTCGATAAAATCTTCCACCAGCGGTGCACTAGGGCCGTTGCACCCTGACCTGCAGTCGTGGAGGAGCTCATTGCTACCTCCTTTCACTCCCACAACCTCAGTCTCTAACACCATCCTGCAAAACCTTATCCTACCTACCAGTGGTTAGACCCTAACGAGGGTATGTACACTTACAACACTTCTTCGGGCTGCCCTCAACCTGCCAACATGCTTCGCCTTCGTAACATGTTGTGGTTATTCTTTTGTTGAGAAATTTAAAACAGCTGAATTTATGAAATAGACAGATACATCTGTAACTACCTTTGCCACATGATGTATGTGTAGAGAAAGTATTATTTTCGAGAGTATCATGGCTGATGTTCTTCCGCCACTGTGGGAAAACAAACGTGGAAAGTGAAAGAAGACAATAAAGTTTGTGTTAAATGTTTTTAACAAATTATGTTAAAAATACCACCTTTAATCGACAATGAATGTGATTAGCTGTTGTTGAATTTCGTTGTTCGTGATGCAGAAATGTTACTTGGATTGATTTTGTCGCGTTTGTTTACTATTGTATTTTTAACCAATAGTTAGAACTATAGGTTAACTCGTTGATACATAAAAGTTTACAGCAAAACTGGTATACTGACATTAGTCAATAAATGAATGATTTCTAAAACCTAAAGTTAAAAGTATTTAATTCGGTATGTTTAATCACAAGTGGAATAGTGGCTATGTAGAGCTGTCAAATTGTTCAGGTATCTATCACTTTTATTTGCCTGATTTTAGCATTGTGTGTTAGAACACAAGGATGTAAAGCAAAATATAGGAACAAGACATACAAAATGTTAAAGCTAATTAATGATCCTGCGGAACGTACCGTATTTCCATGGAGCAATTTCCTCTCGCGGTTGCTTGGTTCCGTCATCCCTCCATGGCGGAGTAATACAATTAGGGTTGTTTACTTCTGCTATGAACGAGTGAAACAGGTATAACTACTATTTAAAGTGTATTCACTCTGGGTTGATCCGCGCCAAAACAAACTCACGTGATCAGTGCACCGTGGCACAACACGGTAGTAATGCTCGCATGCTAACAATCTAAATTTTAGAATTAATTTACCCTTAAAGGGTATATTATTCTATAAAAATAACTAAGAGTTTAATTAACGCTGATTTATACTGTCAAGCAGAGCTACAATTCACAACGTGCAATTGGTATCAGTCACCTGACATCCGGGTAGGCGCAGATTGTTTACAGCCAGAAACCATCAGGTTTTGTTTAGCATCATGGCGCGCTGTGAATTTGCTCTTGTGTCTTTGTTGACTCACGTAAGCAGCAAGCCGAGCAAACAATTGACTAGTGGTGAAAAAACAATAGTATTGAATCTTTATTATAAGCTATGTGAGAAATATTCAACACTTCCCATGAAAGAAGTGGTGAAATTAACTTCTGAGTTCAACGGTGTTTCCAGTACAAGTACACTGGTGTGCAAAACCTAAGGGCGACTTTACCCATAGGTAAAGTAACATAACAAACGAACCACTTGAAAGTAGATGAAGGTGCGGGGGCATGTTGCCAGAGGTATCTCACACGTACACAGAAAGCTGGACGTCACATGGCGTGAGTATAGCGAGCCTATAGTGCCAAATATGTCTGGTCCTGCAACATAGGGCAGTTGACGAAACAGGACAAGAAGCTGTGTGGCAATTAGCGAGCTGTTACGGTGCACTTTAGTGGTGTTCTTCATTGCAACATGGCCCGTAGACACCATTTGGATGACTTCACACAGAGAAGAATCGTCAGGAAACTGGAAGAAGGGCGAAGTTTGACGAGTGTTGCTCAGGAGTTTGAAATTGCTCACAGCATTGTTTCACGTGCATGGGGAACCTTCCAAACCACAGGCACTGCTATCCCAAAGAGAGGTGGTGGTCGACCACGCTCAACTACAGCAGCAGATGGCCGCTACATTGTGCAACAGGCAAGAAGGGATCCACGTCAAATAGCGGGATTGCAACCACATTTAACAGGGCAGCTAGGCACGCAATTTCACGATACACAGTGGCACGGCGACTACACAGAGGTGGTTTCTTTGCCCGACGGCCAGTACGCTGTGTTCCATTGACATCCGCACATTGGCGGCACCGTTTGCGATGGTTCCAAGAGCATCAAACTTGGACCAACGAGGAATGGGGTCGCATGCTCTTCTCGGATGAGAGCAGATTCAGTCTAAGTAGTTATTCTCGATATACCCTCATCTGGCGAGAAGTGGGAACACGTAATGAACCCAGGAACATCCTTGAACATGATCGTTTAGGTGGTCCGGGTGTTAAGGTTTGGGGAGGCATAATGTTACATGGGCGCACCGACCTCCAAATCTTTGAACACGGTACGCTCACTGGTCAACGTTATTGTGATACTGTACTCCTTCCCCATGTGTGTCTTTTCACATGCAGTCGGCCCTGACTTCATTTTTATGGATGACAATGCGCGACCGCATTGAACAGCGCAAATAGAGGATCTCTTGGAACGAGAGGATATTCGGCGAATGGACTGGCCTGCCCGTTTCCCCGATTTAAATCCCATGGAACACGTGTGGGATGCTTTGAGGACACGCATTGCAGCACATCCACATGCACCAACGACCATCCATCAGTTGTCAATAGCGCTGGTGGAGGAATGGAACGCCCTACCACACGAACTGCTTACCGCTCAGCATGGGAGCACGATGGAGAGAATGCATTGCTATCCGTGGTGATCATACACCCTTTTAAGCACCATGTATCTGTTTCTGTAAATCTAGAGAGCCATCATATGTCGTATTGACTTTAGTATAGCTTATGGTATATGAATAAAAGTGGCATTTCTGTTCGTCTCATTGCATATTTCGTTTAATTGCATACCGTAGCAGTTCCCTCTATGTATGATTCAAGTTTCATTGAGCTATGTTACTTGGCAGTGTCGCAACATGCGAAGATTATTTTCGTCCTTAGGTTTTGCACACCAGTGTATGAACAATGCTCGTAAACAAAAATCTGAAACGGGAAAAGTGGTTACACCCGGGTAAAAAAAAGAAAGCGTGTGAAATACGCGATGCAATGTGACGATTTTGTGAAAAATGCAATTCGCGTAACGGTGCACAATTTCTTTTTTTTAAATGAGCCGCCAACAGTTGGTAAAGTGCCGCTTCCGGAGAGCGAATATATGTTAAGTTATTGCATACCGTTATTTCTTTTTCGCTCGTATCTTTTGGAATTAAAGGATTATATGTGAAAACGTATGTTTTATTGTAACTATCAATCTTATCACCTTTAACCGCCAACAGAATACGCTAGTCACCCTTTAAGCTGTCGGAATAAGGGTTTTGTTCTTTTTGCATTACGTGCCGCCACATAATCGTGAAAGTATGACAGTAATTCTGGCGCGAATGGCGGAAGGATACATTATAACGGTGCACTGGTGACCTGAGTTTTGTTTTGGCTCGGAACAACTTAAGAGTGAATGCAGAATAGGCTAGTAGAGCCGACACATGCGCGGTGCAACATGCAAAGCCCGCCTCGCACAAATCCGGTCTACAACAATCACAGCGGTTTCTGAAGCTGCGCAGACAGGGTACTGCGCCGCTAGGCAAAGACCTCGCATCTTTACCTTGGACTAATTTGTCCTGCCAGATTTTAGCGAGTTGGCAATAAATAGCTTTTGTGTACCTACTACTAAGAATCAAGCCGAGTGTCGCAAACGAAATGGATGGACTCATTGACTCCTTCATTACCCGCATGGAACCATTAATTTTCTTATCGAAAGTAAATTTACGAACTCACCCTCCTTAGTGCAACACACATTTCTCCTCAGGTGATATTGGATCTTAGCCTCGACAGCTCCGTAATGTCTTCTTTAAGCAAACCCATTTGGAAAAAAAGCGAAAAAAAAGTCAAAATACGAAAATTCATAAGTATAGGGTTTAATGTTATTATGCACTACATGTCTGCTTTAGTTCTATGTGACTTTTATATCTTTACGACCTTTTAAAACATGGATGCATGTAAACCTAGCTTCCTATTAAATTGTAGTAAAGAACGATGTTTTGCCAACATTAAAGTGAACAAACTATTCAAGAGATGGCCTCAGGAATCTTCAAATATTACATTAGGTACAGATAAGTAGAAAAAGGAGGGCACATATATATATGTGCACTAAATGCTTTTTACACAGCACTGTTATTTTCTTTTCTCGTTTTCATATTTCGAACATTCTCATTTTCAATTTGTTCCACACGGTGTACTTTTTAAACAAAAAAAAAATAATGTAAGTCTCATATATAATAAATATATTATCCCAAAATGATAGGACAATTCAAAATTCACTTCTATAGTTTATTAAAGTGCCATTAAAAAGTTCAGATCATAAAATACTAATTTTTACTTTCTCTACTACGTAAGGTAAGTAGGCAAGTATTGTATTCCACCCAAAATTTCGATACCGAGATTTCATCGGAAATATGTTTTGAGACCCCCTGAGTAAAAAAGAAACATTTTTGGAAACATGTCCGTGTGTGTGTGTGTGTGTGTGTGTGTCTGTGAACAGCATAACTCAGAAACGAACAGTCGGATAAACACCAAACTTGGTATTTAGGTTCAGTATCTTCCAGAGATGTGACACTTTCAAGCAAATCCCCCACCCCAGATTACTCTTCACATGGAACATTTTTCGAAAATTTTAATTTTCTCAAAAATGGCTCTAACGATTTTGATTAAAATATCATATGTTTATGATGTTTTCATGACAAATAAAATGTATATCTTGAATTTCCTGGGAATGTCTCCAAAAATATTCTTCATTGTGAACGACTTTTGCATAACTGGTAAACCATAAGAGATAGACAAAATTTTACTATAAAAAATGTAGATCGCGTTAAAGTACACAATTTATGTCATATACATTTTTTGTTGTTGAGTGAACCATTTTCGAGATATTCCTTGTTATTCCCTTAAATTTTCCAATACTTATACTTTTTCTCAAATGGGAATTCGTTATTCATTTTTTTGGTCTTGGATATGCAAAGAGTATTAATATGTGGCAAAGAGAATGGTGATGCACTTAGCAACCAGCTATTAAGAGATATGTCTGTGCTTATATTGCCCTTGCAAATACAAAACAAGGGGAACATAGTACGTCTTAAGCGATAGTCAAATATTTTTAGAACTGGTCGCTATGTGTAAAATGTAATTTTCTTTGCAGGTCAGAAGATCGTTTCTGCAAATGTTTATCTGGATTAATATGAAATAGATGGAGAATAAGAGTTTGTAAAAATAGTTTGTACAAGAGTAGAGAGTCATGTGAGTGTAACACATCAGATTTTTTTTCAAAACAATATGGAGGAATATCTTGTGGAACAATTTTATCAAACTAGTAAAAAGCAACAAAAATATTTGTTACATTCACATGACTTTCTCATCCCTCTACCGCTTATTAGTGAGTATACAGATTGTCATGAAAGTTTATTTTCTTAATTCATTTTAATCGAGATAAACCTTTCCAGAAATAGCTACATTACACGTTTCGTTATAAATACAAAGGAACAGCGATAGTCAAATGTTTAAGAACTGGACGCTATAAGCTGGCCTTAAAATTTCATACTCTTTACATGATAACGTGAAAAACAGCTGAAAATCTACAGGGCTTAATGGCTAAATATTTAACAATTCTAAGCATTAATAAAGGATATACCGAAAATGGTTGTCACAAAAAGTTATTTAAAATAAATTGTGTGTTTTCGTCTATCGGTTATGCAAGATTGTATAAATTTCCGTCCGAAGGAACAGGAATTCACAAGTTATTCCCAGAAAATTCAAGATATACATTTTAAATTTTCCAATGTAAATATTTTTAATATACGGTATTTTAATCAAAATCGTTAAGAGTAAAATAAAAAGCTTGAAAAATGTTCTATGTAAAGGGTAGTTTAGAGTGGGGGATTTTCTTGAAAATCTTCATGTCGCACCTTAGGAATGTGCTGAACCTAAATACCAAGCTTGGTATTTATCCGACTTATTTTTGTGTTATGATGTTCACAACATATCGACACACGCATGCGCCTTTTTCTAAAAAGTAATTTTTTTGGATATAGTGGTTCATGTATGTCCGGCGAAATCTCGGTATCGAATTTTTGGGTGAAATGCAATGCCTTCTCTACCCATTTACTTGGTAGAGAAAGTAAAAAAATCCGATGTGTTACACTCACATGACTTTCTCTACTCTTGTACAAACTATTTTTACAAACGCTTATTCTCCATATGCTTCATGTTAATCGAGATATCGAGATGTTAATCTTATTGCTAATTTTCTTGTAGATGCAAGGGGAATTGGTAGGCTTTAAGCGATAGTCAAATATTTTAAGAGGTGGTTGCTAGGTGGAGTATTCCATTCTCTTTGCATTACCAGGACAAAAAAAAAATGAATAACGAATTTGAGAAAAAGTATAAGTATTGGAAAATTTAAGGGAATAACAAGCAATATCTCGAAAATGGTTCACTCAACAAAATAAATGTATATTACATAAATTGTGTAGTTTAACGCGATCTACATTTTTTGTGTAGTAAAATTTTGTCTCCTTCTTATGGTTTACCAGTTATGCAAAAGTAGTTCACAATGAAGAACACTTTTGGGGACATTCCCAGAAAATTCGAGATATACATTTCATTTGTCATGAAAATATTTTAAACATAATATTTTAATCAAAATCTTTAGAGCCATTTTGAGAAAATTAAAATTTTCGAAAAATGTTCTATGTAGAGGGTAATCTGGGTTGGGGGGATTTTCTTGAAAACCTTCGTGTCGCATCTCTGGAAGATACGAACCTAAATACCAAGTTTGGTGTTTATCCGACTGTTCGTTTCTGAGTTATGCTGTTCACAGACACACATAAACCGACACACACACGGACATGTTTCCAAAAATGCTTTTTTTGGATTCAGGGGGTCTCAAAATATATATTTCCGGTGAAATCTCGGTGTCGAATTTTTGGGTGGAATACAATACTTCCCCTACTTACTATACTAGTAGAGAAAGTAAAAAGGAGGATACTTTTCTCATTGTTAGCTTCTTCTTTTAAAAGCAACGAACACTCAGTGAGATCTATAGGCCGCAACATAAGTTCAAATGTTCTACGCGAAATAGTAACGTGAAAATCCATACCTACGCGTCGTAGCGTGTCGTTAGGAAAATTACATGGCGACAGTCCCGAAGCACGCAGCTCGCTTACGTCGGTTCTCGGAAACAAACCAAGCCTTTACAAGAACACTTGATTTTCGAATCCATTTTTTGCAATCCCCGACAGACTGCGACGCGGTTGTGCCTTCTAGAAATGAACACTTCCAGAAAAGGCAGCGATTAGTTTTCTTTAGACTTTGGAACTTCCTGGAAGGAGGAAACCACGGAATCCGAGCAAGCGTACATGGAAGGCAGATAGCGACATTTATTTGTTCCATTTATATGCCGCCTTTAACATCTAAGGTCACATCGGCGGCTTTGCCTTTGGAGCAGTTGCTCATCGGTAATAATGTTCACTCGTTTATTATCGTGTAGGGTTTTTTTTTGTAAACATTACATTCACACACACTCTCACTCATACTTCCAGACTCTAGGCAGAATGGGGAATAATCCTGGCTAAAGATAAGTGCCCACTCTTCAGCCTGGAGTTGTTCATAGCTGTTTCGAATCGAACGATTCGACGTGTAGTAGGCGATTAAAGCGAGCAGAGAACACCTTATGCTTTGAAGAAGTATTGTTCTTCAGCTGTTGTAGTTTATTGTTGTTGGAGTTATTTATTTATTTTCTCACTTGGGAAACTAATTTAAGAAAGTGTTTTGTTGTTGAAGTTTGCACTACGCTTTGGGCGTTAATTTGAAGTGGATTGTTTGTTACGTAATATGCTACTACGCATGTAAAGCTGATTTTGAAGATGTAGTTTTGATTTTAAACTTTGTTATTTAACTGCTTCTATAGATAGTATTTATGTTTATGTTTGCCTCGGCTGCGACAGTCTTGCTTTAGAGACACGTTTCTCTTAATCAGGGCGTGGCGTGACAAGAATGTAGGCTTACACAGATTTTAAGTTTAAATTCACTTCTTTTTATTATTCCTTGACACAAATTAAATAGCACTACACTGATATTAAGAGCTGTGAGATTCTTTAATTTAAAACTTGCACTTTGTTAGCGCGCGTATACTTATTTTACGATTCACACGAATACGTAATATTTCTTTAGAGAACACATCTTCCATCCGGTCACTATCAAGGTCTGCAGGCAACTGAACATATTCCAACCGTCAAAACCCGTAAGCTTCTGTATTTCAGGTCTCTGATTGGCTAATCCTAGTCCAATAGAATACCTGCATTTAATTAAAGCTTTTCTGGTTGTTGATTGGCTAATTTTAAACTGTCACAAAATTTACATTATCGTTGATCTATTCATAACTAGTAACATTCAAGCTCTCAAACTCATTATTGCCTCAAGGTTACCTCATTGTTAGCAACGTTAAACTTATTATTCTCACAGCTCTTACATTATTAAAGTATGCAATGTATCCACATAACATTTTTAAACATGTTTACAATAACATAAGCATATGCAATGACTGTTACATACATTTTTAAAAATTATTACACACATATTGCTTCAAGGCAATTGAATTTACATATTACATAATTTAATTGAAATTATTCAAGTGTTAAAAATACTGCCTCAGCTTAATTATTAATATTTAAAGAACATTATTAGCTTGGTACACGTTTTTACTCCATAAGAAATATGTTCAATAGCCATTGACTGTTTTGTGAAATGACGAGTTTTAGCTAAAGCCTGCATTACTTGAAACTCGAACAAAGATCAGGAGATACTGTGCTCTCGTAGAAAGTGAATCAACATTAAGCTGCTTAGATTAAGCAGATCCTCCCAAATGAACAAAACAGTATATATCCGGATTAGGTGAATCATACCAAAGAGGACTAGAAGAGATATATCAGTATTTAACATGACTGAATATTTAACTGTCGCAGACAGGTGCACGAGTCTTCTTCGCGAAATTATAATAAGATGTTGTGTAGGACCAGGCGACGGTGTTCGGCGGGTTGCGACTGGACTGTGGCTTGGGCTCTGGCGTCGCTGCGGTACCGCTGTTAGATCTCTCCTCAGCGTGCGGCTCCGCTCCCAGGGACCCTGGAGATTGATGGCTTGTGGATCATGCGGAGTTGGATGCGTTATATCTGGAAACGTTAGGTACCCCATCCATGCTTGTGCCCAACGACATCCGGATCTGGTCGCTTTTCGGATCTCTTCCCTCACCCTTCCCTCCCAGGGCCACATTGGAATCATAAAGAGCCGACTGGTCTGCGTGAGGTGCTCTGCCTCGGTTCCGGGTTCCCCACCGTGACACATAACTTTATCTTTCACCAGAAATACACGTTTTGAGGACCTTGAATTTAAAAAGGAATAAAAAAAAGTCCGTGTGTACTGTGAACCGCATAAATAAAAAACGAAAAGTCGGATAAGTAACATATTTAAGTTCAATACCTTTCAACGATGCAATAGAAATTTTCAAGCAGATCTCCCAACCTCAAACTACCCTTTACATAGAAAATTTCTAGAAATGTTTGATTTTCTAAAAAAAATTGCTCTATTGATTTTGATTAAAACACCATACATAAAACATATTTACAGGACAAAAATAAAATTTATATCTTTAACTTTCTAGAAATAGTCTGTGAAGTTCTCTTCATTCGGAAAGAACTATGTATAATCTTGTACGACTGGTAATCACTAAGCGACAAGCGAAAACATACCACACAAAAAATGTAGATCTCTTTAAACCATATAATTTATTTCAAATAACCTTTTTTGTGGTATCAGTAATTTCCAAGATATCTATTATTAATGTATTGAATTCAATACTTAAAGTCCTGTCGATTTTTAGTTGTTTCTCGCCATGTCATGGAAATAGTATGGAATTTTAAGGCCAGCATATAACGTCCTGTTCTAAAATATTTGACTATCCTATTTGCTTTGTATGTATCTATAACAAAATGTGCAATGCAGCTATTTCCGGAAAAGTTAATTCCATTAAAATGATGCAGACAGGAAAATAAACTTTCGTATCAATAATTATACGTATACTACTCACTAATAAGTGATAAAGGGTAGAGAAAATAATGTGAATGTAATACATGCGATTTTTTATGAATAAGTTACTTTATTAAGAAATATGGTGTCACTGAGAAAACCATCGTATCTTTTAATTAAAATTTATCAGTAATTATTTCTTTAAAAAAACTATTTTAACACCCAGAAGATCCAAAATAACACTCAGAAGTTACTTTATCACCTTAAAATCGAATTAAATTATCCCAAATAGTTTCCGAGAAAACGTGTCATTTATACCACAGAAAGAGTCACAGAAGAACCCGTCTAAAGAAAAATCAGGAGAAAACAAACACGCACACATTTGCAATGAAAGCAATTACGTGGCTTGAGCACACAGAAACTGCCAACAGTAGTAGATTAAAACTTCCCCTAAGAGATGGGATTAAGTTTACTTTTCCACTCCAAAGTGTGTAGGAGATGTTTTTTTTTCTGTTAAGTGATGTCGAATTCTCAGAAAACGGTAGATGCAGTAAAATGAATATATATATATATATATATATATATATATATATGTATATATATAATTTAAGTACTATTTCTACGATGATAATATATACATCAAATTCTAGAGTAATTTTAAGTTGTTGAGACTGCACAAAACACTAAAAATGTCACTTTTTGACAATTTTCGCCATTCTCCCTTTAACTACAAGCTAAACGAATTTATATGGAGTTGAAATAGACCGCTGTTAATGCGTAGTCTAGCTGTGAGCTGTCGCGCAGGATCGATATTTGTTACAACATGGGCTACTATTCCTCTCTACCATGTCCACAAGTTGCTATTAAGAGCATTCGAGGATTTTAAATACATGACTACTTGAAGAACCAAAATTTCCGATTACGATAGTGTAAGATTACAAAACATAATTCTCCAATATTTTACACAACCGCGAAGCAAACAGAATCAAAGGGACCGACCATTAACGAACATCAGAATTAGACTAAAGCTTTCACCATATTCGGTTCCAGAGTTTTCAGGATCCTGAGGGTCGGGGTAGGGGGATAATACATTTACCGCAATGTAAGGTTTGTATAAATGCGGAAATATGAAAGGGAAATATTCTCTAAAAGTCACAGTCCATAGCGTTGATATGTTTTAAATGACATTTACTGCTTTTGTTTCTTGAAACTTTCTTTAATATGGAATAGATGTAAACGCAACTTAAATTCTATAAGCTCAGCCAGTCCTAGAAATACAGAGCGGTCGTTTTGTAACCGGCCAAGATCGCGTGCATGAGTGATTCGCTTGCACTGCAGTGACCTCGGTGTTGTTCTGCTAGCTTAGTAGTGGTGAATGACACCCTCAAAGCTACGGTTTATCGGCTGTGAATGTGAACTGTTCGTGCTGTAAAAACTAGAATTCGTTCGTTGTATATCTCAAAAGCTAAAGCTTATGTAAACGTCTTCTGCTGTATGTGAATTACTTTAGAGTATTCTTATTATTTCTTGTTGCAGTTCTTATCTAGTTGTCCACTGAAATGCCTACCGAAAAATTTACGCTTGGACAAATAATTTTTATGTACGATACATACGTAAAAATCTGATGTGTTGCACTCACAGGACTTTCTTTATTCTTGTAGAAACTACTTTTACAAACGCTTATTCTCCATCTACTTCATGTTAATCGAGGTAAACATTTACAGAAATTATCTTATTGCTAATTTTATTGTCGGTGCAAGGGAAATTGGTAGGCTTTAAGCGATAGTCAAATCTTTTAAGAGCTGATTGCTATGGAGCATTCCATTCTCTTTGTATGTCTAGGATATAAAAAAAGAAACAAATAACGAATTCCCATTTGAGAAAACGTATAAGTATTGAAAAATTCAAACAAATAACTGGGAATATATTGGAAATGGTTCAATGGACAAAAATTTATGTGACATAAATTGTGTGTTTTAACGAGATCTATATTTTGTTATGTAGTAAAATTCTCTCTCTCTTACGGTTTACCAGTTATGCGAAAGTCGAAAGTCATTCAGAATGAAGGGAACTTTTGGGGACATTCCAGAAAATTCAAGATATACGTTTCACTTGCCATGAAAATATTTTAAACGTTTAACATTTTAATCAAAATTGTTGGAGCCATTTTTGAGAAAATCAAAATTTTCGAAAATTCTTCCATTTAAAGGGTAGTCTGGAGTGGGGGGTTTTCTTGAAAATTTTCGTGTCGCATTCTTGGAAGATACTAAACTCAAATACCAAGTTTGGTGTTTACCCGACCTATTTTGACTTATGCTGTTCAAAGACAGACAGACAGACACGGACATGTTACCAAAAATGCTTTCTTTGGATTTAGGGCACCTCAAAACATGTATTTCCGGTGAAATCTCGGTATCGAATTTTTGGGTGGAATGCAACACTTACCCTACTTACTATAAGTAGTAAGAAGGATATGTGGATTATTATAATAGAGGAGAAAAAGAAGCGTTTGCATGGATGAGAACAGGATCAATGTATCTGAGAGGGCTAAGAGGCAGAAAAAGTGTAATTTGTGAATTATGCGGAGGTAGTGAAAGCACAGAGCATTATATGACAGAATGCAAAGAATTAGTAGAATGTAGAGACAAGAAGTATGGGAGGAAAAATGGATGGAAAAATAGTAGCAATTAAAATGTTAACAAGAAGAAAAGAAAAATAAGAATATGGGGGAGTTATTAAAGAAAGTAAAAGAGAAATGGATTAGAAAAGTAAGAGAGATAAGAAAGGTAGAAGGGCAAACGGAGGAGGGAGAGGACGGCGATAGGGATTAAGGGTAGCAAGGGATGCTCAAATGAGCCAGAAGGCCAGGGTGCCAGGCAAAAGGAGTAGCATAGCTGGCAAGGAAATTTGTACATATGTTAAGTAAGTTTATAAGTGGAATATTGTAAAAATGATTGTGTATAAAAAGTACAAATAAAATTATCCAATCCAATCCCATCCCATCCTTCTACTATACATAGTAGAGAAGGTAAAAACCGAATCATGTAGAGAGGTGTGTAAATAGTTCCCTTATAGTGCATGTTATTACTCATGAGCACGTATGTACCGCGGGAGGTTTAGAATAGAAAATCCCCCCGATACATTAGACAGCTTGCAGAGTAGGCATAATTGCCATCCGGGTCGGACCATAAAACGACCGATCTGTACTTATGGGAGTGACAGTTGACTTAAAAAATTATAAAAGTCGTATTCATACTGGAGAAATGATAGTTTTTTTTAGATATGTGAAGGGGGTCACAAGATGGGACAAATTAACCAATGAAGAAATTAGAGAAGATGTATATATTACCGCAATAGGAGAAATTAAAGAACAAACAAAAATGGAAAGATCCTATTAATAGAATGGATGCAAGCAGGCTACCCAAACCCGGCGGAATTATAGATAATTTATTAAATAACTTTTATTGATGTTAAATCGTACTATGTAAATATCTTTTTCTCATACTGCTTGTATATTTTAAGAAGGGTGATTTAAGGTTATGTATCTATCTAGGTTACTAATATTAGTAGAGTTATAAATGGTTTAATGTCGGAGGTCGATGGATTTTTTCGGGCGTAAAAATCCTTAGCATGGCTTGCTTCAGAACGGAAGTTAAGCCAGGGTATAAATTTACCACGTAAAACAACTTCAAGCCTGATTTAGGGGCCTCTGAGTAAAATTCCCGCCCTTTCACGTCCAATATATTATAAGTCGCTAAGGACCACAGTAGTTAAAGAGCGTCCATAAATAAAACTCAATTTATTTTTATTTAAGCGGGCTACCAATCCTTAGCATAGCTTCCTTCAGAAGGGAAGTAAAGCTGCTGGTCGCGTGTCGTAGATTTACGGCACGCAAGAGAACCTCAAGCCTGATAAAGAGGCCTCTGAGAAAAATTATCGGTCTTTCACGCCCAATATAGAATGGGAAGCCAAGGAGCCCAGTAGCTAAAGAGCGTCCATAAATAAAACCCAGTTTAATTTAAGAAAGACACTAGATTATAAACGAAAGGGAGAAGTTCGATAGAGGGACCTATATTAAGATGAAAATGAGACCGGAATAGGCCAGTGGCCTAAACCACGAAAGATAGGAGAAGAAGAAATTTTGTTTGAGGTAATATGTGTCAGGAAACTATAAATTTAGTAACCATAATGTCTCTTAAGTTCCTGAAAATATTACCCGAAATGATATCCGAATGATGCCCGATTTCATTAGAAAAAATTTAATCGTTGCAGTGTTTTTTCTCTATTTGCGTGAAGAATTGCGCTGTCATACTCAACATCTGTTACTGCAAAATATTTATGATCAATCGGAAATATTTTGTCTTCCAATCTGAATTAATATTAACACTCGCGCAATTAAATATCCTTACAGAGCGGACAACAGAAAGAAATATAGGCCATACAAAGTATGTAACCACTAGGACGTGATTCATTGCTCTACTGCTCATTCGGTTTCGTCACTTTATTGTTTTAATTAACCTCCAGGCCACATTTCCATCAGCCTCCATCCATATTCTCTACGACCAATCCCACTATATATCACGCTACCAACCTTATTTTACTTTTAAAAGTAATGATTCTTGTTTTTCGTTTCAAAAAAATATTTCCTGATTGTTCCTGCAGTTACTCTTATTTTGTATAAGTGGTAAACCATAAGAGATAGACACAAATTTTCCACCTAAAAATGCTGATCTCTTTTAAACACACAGTTTATTTCAAACAACTTTTTTGTGGCATCACTCATATCTAAGATATCCGTTATTATTGGTTTGGATTTTTCAATACTATTTCATTTGTTTGAAGTACTGCCAAGTTTAGTTGTAAATCGCAATATTATGAAGGAGTACGGAATTTCAATGCCTGCATATACTGATCCGTTTAAACACCTGACTTCGCTCCATAACGAAACGTGCAATGGAGCTAATTCTGTGAATGTTTATCTCCATTAAGATGAAGTAGTTATAAAAAGAAGCTTTTGAAAGAATAGTTTGTAGAAGATAACAAAAATAAACGATAGTTGCTGGAGTCGTATGAATGTAACGCATAACATGTCTTTTTTTTTATTTTATTTTACACAATGATATAATTAGGATGTATACTGGCGTGCATAAAACGTGGCCCATAATGGAACGGAGCGGTTTATGTTGATACTGACAAAATCTAGTCCCACCCCCTACCAGCATGACCACCTCTGTTTCTGGAATATAATTCTAGCCACTGTATTGGCAGGATACTTTATCTCCTCCAAAGTATCGCCGAAGGTAACATTGCAATTTAATCTCATATTTTCATTCTACACTACCGTTCTCTTATTGCCATTTAATAGCAGCAATAACTTAACCTTCGTCTCCACATCGCTGATGAAAGCTTTCATATGTGTGAATGTCGTAACTGTCTCGAGTTTAACCACACATGCAAATAATTCAACCTTTCGTCTAGAAGACCGAATTATATTGTAATTGTTTAGTCTTTCATTGTGTGCCAATCGCAGCGAAACTCTTTCACAGAAGTGGTAACCGAACCACCCCTTCATTTCACAGAGATTATAAACACCATTCATTGGTTAGTTTGTATGTCACTGAATTGTGTTTCATACAGGTAACATAGAAAACTGATACCGGCTGGGTGGAGTCAATAGTTGGTTCCCTGAAGGTGGAAACCTTACAGAGGGAAAAACTCTATACGATCTAGGGCAATGGTGGCGAAAACGCGACTCGCGAGGCAGTGTGACTCGCAGGCGCAATTGGTTTTCTAGCCGTCTATTCATTTGTTTTCCATGTGCTGCTGAGTGGTGTAGTGCGTGTTGCATATTTGATGACTCGAGAGAGAAAGGCATTTTTGCCGCCCTTGATCTAGGGGAATGGGCCACTTGTATGCACGATAGTGTGCATATTTTATTAAGAGAACAAACTTGTTTTTCAGCTGTCACTCAGTTCTCAATGCCACAGTTCTAAGTTCTTATCTGTCACTGTTTTGTTTTATCTAGTTCACTTCATTCACACTTACACTTCACTAAGGTGAACCAGTTCAATTCTCCGTCACTTCACTTCGTGACTAGTCTCTTTACACTGGACGGATCACTTCACTCAGGAGTCGAACATAATATCGAACTCCACAATCCTTACTAAGATTATTTTTCCATCTACTACATTTTAATCCTTTAAACCTTTGCTACATTACACATTTCGTTATAGATACAAAGGGAACAGCGATAGTCAAATGTTTCAAGAACTGGACGCTATATACTGACCTTAAAATTCCGCGCTGTTTCATGACATTGCGAGAAACAACTGAGAGAATTAAGACAATGACCAAGAGTACAATTCGAACCTTTAATAACGGATATCTCAGAAACGGCTTATGCCACAAAAAAACTTGTCGGAAATAGATTATGTGTTATAAAGAGATCTAAATTTTTTGTGTAGTACGTTTTCGCCTATCGCTTAACGTTCACGAGTTATACAAGGCTATACAAAATTCCTTCCGAATGAAGAGTACTTCGGAGGCTATGAAAATTCAAGACATTCATTTTATTTGTCACATAAATATCTTTCACATATGTGATTTGAATCAAAATCGTTAAGAGCCATTTTTAGAAAATCAAGAATATCTAAAAATGTTCTATGTAAAGGGTAGGTTGGGGTGGGGGGATTTTCTTGAAAATCTTCGTGTCGCATCTTTGAAAGATATTGAACGAAAATACAAGTTTGGTATTTATCAGACTTTTCGCTTTTGAGTTATGCGATTTTTAAATTTATACTTTTAAATATTTATACTTTTTCAAGTCGCGATTCGTTTTTGTCCGATGGCCATGCAAAGAACATGTAATTTCAGAGCCATCACATAGTGATCAACTTTTTAAAAAGCTGACTGTCGCTTTAGCCTACTGTATCCCTCCTCAATTTATATGCCACCTTTAACATTTAAGGTCAAATCGGCGGCTTTGCCTTTGGAGCAACTGCTCATGATGTTCACCCGTTTTACTATGGCATTAATCTTTGGGTTTATTTACTTAGGGTTTTCTATTTCAACATTAATTTCACACACACACACACACACACACACACACACACACACACACACACACACACATTTGCAATCTCATTCATACTTCCAGACTTTAGGGGGGGATGGGGAATAATCCTGGCTAAAGGAAAATTCTCATCTTCCAGCTGGAAATAGAACCCGGGACCTCTGAATTAGGAAGTTTGCATGCTAAGCACCAGACCACAGAGGCATTCCCTACTGTATTCTTCTTATAGCTAAAACGAAATGTGTAAATTTGGATCAGTAGCGTAGCCACAGAAATATTAAGGGGGAGGATCCATTTTTAAACAATTTGTATAAATTCAAATTAATTGATCCTGAGTTGAAATATTTAAATACATTATTTGATATTCACAGATTAAGGTACTGCAATTGTAATCAAAATTAGGTTAGGTGTTTTGCGTATCCTAAGCGGAAAAAGTATTGTGACATAAGAATTAATAACCACTGTGAAGTATTTTATATTACTGCTGCAGGCTATCTTATTTCACTGTAAAATGGGGTTTCTGTTATGTTTTTTTACTCTATTTTATTTTACGTCGCATTAACTCCTTGGTCCTATCGCGACGGATCTGGTGGATAACTCTTAGAAGGATATGTGATGGACAGTTAGCCTTCTAGGTCTCATCCCTATAACCACCACTCCGTAACGTGTCACAGAGACCCTAGCACATAGCTACCGGATCTTCTGCTTCGTGCCGTGCAGACGACATTAGGGTGCCGTCCAGTCCAACCGCCGCCCCCGTATAAAGGCGGACAGTAGCCTTCTAGTCTCATCCCTGTAACCACCTGCTTCATGCCGTGCAGATGGCATTAGGATGCCGTCCAGTCCAACCGCCGTCCTCACACAGAAAGGTGGACAGTTAGCCTTCTAGGTCTCATCCCTGGAAATGCCATCTTGCTTCGCCACGTGCCCACAGAGACCCCCAGCACATGGCAGCCAGATCTTCTGCTTCGTGCCAAGCAGATGGCGTTAGGGTGCCATCCAGTCTAACTGCTTACATTGTCTGTTGATAGATGGCATAGCATTCGCTATTACCACTTATTTTTCATTTTACTATTGTTTTTAGACTTAAGGTGGAACTTTGGGTCGTGGTATTAAATATCCAATCCGGTATTTACCTTGGCGACTGAGGTAAACCACGAAAAAACTCAGACAGATGGGTCGGCCCACGGCATTTGAATGCGGGCCACAGCCTTTACCGCCTGAGCCCCACTCGGTACTGTTATGTTCTAAACCGGGAAATGTTGCGCTAATTATGAAACCACTCAAATTTAGCACCGGAACCCGCCCCTTTTATCTTAACATGGTTGTACCAGCGCCATCTAAAGTACAGTTTCTGTTACCGTCACCTTTGGCGTTCTTGTCCAGGACAAGCGGCGTAAATATAGCGTTACCGGTGTTACGATTAGGAAGTATATCGTTCCCGCCAAACTAGAACCATGGTATTATTACTTTCTCTACTATGTACATAGTAGGAGAAAGAGAAAGTATTGCATTTCAGTCAAAAATTCGATACCGAGATTTCACCAGAAATACGTGTTTTGAGACCTCCTGAATCCAAAGAAAAGCATTTTTAGAAAAAGCTTCGTATGTCTGTGAAAAACAACTCAAAAACAAAAAGTCGGATAAGTACCAAACAAGGTATTTAAGTTCAGTATCTTCAAAGGATGCGACACGAAGATGTTCAAGAAAAACCCCCACCCTAACGTCCATTTACATGGAGCATTTTTTCGAAAATTTTGATTTTCTAAAAAATGGCTAACGGTTTTGATTAAAACTCCATATATCAAAGATACTTATATGACAAAATAAAATGCATATCTTGAAAATTTTTCTGGAAATAGCCTGTGAAGTCCTCTTCATTTGAAAGAAATTTTGTATAATCTTCCATAACTGGTAAACGTTAAGCGATAGACGAAAATGTACAACATAAAAATTGCATATGTTTTTAAAACCACAATTTATTTCAAATACTTTTTTGGGGGGATAAGCCATTTCTGAGACATCCGTTGTTAATGGTTCGAATTGTTCATTACTTGGTCATTCTCTTAAGTCCTGTCAACAACATTCAGTTGTTTCTCGTGATGTTCTCTTTATATACTAACAAAATGTGTAATGTAGCTATTTCTACAAAGCAATATATTAAAACGTAGTAGATAGAAAAATAAGCTTTAGTAAGAATAGTTTGTATACCCAATAACAAAGATAGAGGGTAGAGAAAGTCATGTGAATGTATTGCATCAGATTTTCCTATTAATTTTCACATTAATTTTCCCTCTGATCTGGATTAACAAGCAGTAAGATAGAAGAATAAGGGTTTCTAGAAGAGTGAGTAGAGAAAGTCACGAGAAAGCAACTATACCATTTTTCTTAAATACTATTTATTAGTGCAACACTGACCTGTTTTTTAAGCCTCTGAATAATTGAAGAAAAGTGTGTTAAATCCAGGTTTGTACACCAGCAGTTCCAGTTATAAACGGAGTGTTTCATAACACTACAGCTTAGCTCCCAGCTGATAATAATTATGTATTAGTTTGACACAGGCACAATCAAAGCGCATGCGTTATACTCCGCATTCTTGATGTAACGGGTTACGCAAGACTACACTCACTTCACGTAGTCAGGACAATCGACTGTGAAGACTCGCACCCACAAACAGCGCGTCACACACCGACCACGCGGACGGTCGTTTCCTCACTAGCAGGCCGTCTTCTCGGAATGCTCGTCAAGGACCGCTTTTCCCCATTACGTTAATGAAAATAATCACTGAGTGTAACAGAAGGACGCTAGTGGGCGGGTCCACTACTGTGTGAATACGGACCACACCCAACACCCTCGCTTCATCGCCTTTCAACATCGGTGACCCCTAACTTGTGAACCTTCAACACAGTCGTGTTTTCGAATATCTGAAAATAGGCCCTCAGCAATAGTTTTGCAGTTGTTACGAATGCACAGAGATCCTTTTGGCGCACAGTCCTTATGGACTACGCTTCTAATGGACTGAAAACATAAATACTTTAAACGCCTGGTCCGTAAAAGTTTCCGTGGAAACTAACACAAATTAAACTTTAAAGGCCGAGTCCATGAGAGTTTCCCTAGAAACTAACAAAAATAAGACTAAAGGCGAGCCCGTAAAATTTTCCATGGAAACTAGAAAAAAATTAGACTTTAAAGGCAGTGACCGTAAACGTTTCCTGGAAACTAACAAAAATTAGACTTTAAAAGCCGAGTCATTAAACGTTTCCATGGAAACTAACAAAAATGAGACTTTAAAGACCGAGTCAGTAAAAGTTTCCATGGAAACTAGCAAAAATGAGAGACTGCAAATGCCGAGTCCGTAAAAGTTTCCATGGAAACTAACAAAAATTAGACTTTAAAGGCCGAGTCCGTAAAAGTTTTCATGGAAACTGGTAAAAATGAGGGACTTCAAATGCCGAGTCCGTAAAAGTTTACATTGAAACTAACAAAAATTAGACTTTAAAGGCCGAGTCTATGAAAGTTTCCATAGAAACTAACAAAAATAAGACTAAAGGCGAGCCCGTAAAATGTTCCATGGAAACTAGAAAAAATTAGACTTCAAAGACAGAGCCCGTAAAAGTTTCCTGGAAACTAATAAAAATTAGACTTTAAAGGCCGAGTCCGTAAAAGTTTCCATGGAAACTGACAAAAATGAGAGACTGCAAATGCCGAGTACGTAAAAGTTTCCATGGAAACAACTAGAAAAAATTAGACTTTAAAGACCGAGTCATTAAACATTTCCATGGAAACTAACAAAAATGACACTTCGTAAGTATGTTCTTTTATAATTCCAATGTATTCGTGTTCAAATACAACGTGTTTGTAAATCCTTTTTAGTCTTTTTTAACCTATAAATTGAAATTAGGTCTTTCTAGCCCCATGTCCTTAAGAAAGAACAGGTCTTTTCGATAGTGAAGGAATTTTAAAAATCGGTTGAGTGGTTTTTGAGATTTACACACACACACACACACACACACACACACGCACTGGCGCACACACACATAATTGATATATATATATATATATATTTATTTTCAGAATCAATATGTATTATGTTTATAGAAAAAAAAACAGTTTCTTTGTTCCACAGTTCTTCACGGATGCTGGATTTCAGGAAAATTGGTTGAGAATTCAGTCACGTGAAACAACTTGAATATTGCAAGATGATGGAAGGGGAAGAAAAAGAGTATGGAAGAATGTATTTTATAATTGGAGTACCAAGAATGTTGAAAGCAAAATATGATGCTAAACAACACAAATAGAATAAAACATTAAACCACTTAAAGTCGACTTTTTACTTTCTCTACTACGTATAGTAAGTAGGGGAAGTATTGTATTCCACCCAAAAATTCGATACCAAGATTTCACCGAAATATATCTTTTGAGAACCCCTGAATCCAAAAAAAAAAAACAAACCATTTTTGGAAACTATGTCCGTGTGTGTGTGTCTGTCTGTGAACAGCATAACTCAGAAACGAACAGTCGGATAAACACCAAACTTGGTATTTAGGTTCAGTATCTTACAGAGATGCGACACAAAGGTTTTCAAGAAAATCCCCCCAACCCAGATTACCCTTTGCATGGAACATGTTTCGAAAACTTTAATTTTCAAAAATTGGTTCTAATGATTTTGATTAAAATACTTTCATGACAAATAAAATGTATATCTTGAACTTTCTGGGAATGTCTCCAAAAGTATTCTTCATTGTGAACGACTTTTGCATAACTGGAAAACTATAAGAGATAGACAAAATTTTACTACACAAAAATGTAGATCGCGTTAAAATACACAATTTATGTAATATTTTTTTGGTTGAGTGAACCATTTTCGAGATATTGCTTGTTATTCCCTGAAATTTTTCAATACGTATCTCAAATGGGAATTCGTTATTCATTTTTTTGTTGCATATGCAAAGAGTACTAATCTGTGGTAAGGAGATGGTGTTGCACATAGCAACCAGCTATTAAGAGTAAGTCTATGTTTAAAGGCTACTGTATTTCTATATTGCCCTTGTAAATATATATTTCCCTTACATCTAAAGGAAATTAGCAATAAGATAGAGTCTTGATTAACATGAAGTAGATGGAGAATAAGCGTTTGTAAAAATAGTTTGCACAAGAGTAGAGAAAGTCATGTGAGTGTAACACATCAGAATTTTTTTTACTAATTTTGGACAACCCAACTAATATAGACACTATCAGCAACGATAAGCACTGAAGTAGGTATTATCATTTATTCGTTTACCACCTAAAAACACTTTTTGACATGGCAGAACAGTATAGAAATATCAAATAGCCATATCCCATGTTCTCGTAATGAAGTCTATACTGTAAACTTTTTTTTTTAATTTACACTCTTCAGTTACCATGCATTTTTATGGTCCCTTATTGTCAGTTTTTAAGTGATTTCTCTCTTGAATGCGTTTTACCTCCCATGCTGGTTTGTAATTATTATCGAGTCTGTTACGCATTGCCATTAAACAGGCTATTGTTGCGTATGTAATGAAATAAGTCGTCTTTTTAAGCCAGTGCTGTGTTTTCGCCCACGTGGGAAGTAGTCAACAATAAAGTCGATTTATGAACAACGCAATGAGTGAATATGAAAATAATCGATTTCCCAGTCGTAAAACAAAAGTGTTTTGTAGTTGACAATTTACCATACGCTTTATTTGCTAACTAAGCCTAAGGTGACCAGACGTCCCGTATTAGCCGGAACAGTGCCTTTTTTGAGTCTCTGTCCGGTCTTTTTTAAGATAGAAATGGGACGCCAAAATGCCCCCCTTTTTTGTGCAATGATTAACGGCATAAAACACCGTTAACTATAGTTCTCAAAAATTCAAACTGACCAGTTTTGCATCAGTTTGATCAAAAATTTAAAGATGCTAACAAGTGACAAAGCAAAGCGCTGTTTTTATTGTGGGTCTACAATACATATACACCTGAAACCGTGTGGAGACTTCGCTTGGAAAAGTACAGTTGCGGACGACAATTGAACTGTGCCGGCCTGCGCTATCAACAAACAAATCGTAATCACTCGTGTTTGATGTGAATGTCGCCAACAATAACGAAATCTGTAAACTCATGATTGTGCTTGAGTCAAAAGAAATTCATTACAGTTGCGACTTTGATAGTAGACAGTACTGTGTTCTGCATTTGTGAAATAATAACGTACAGTGAACTTTTGTAAACTGCGAGTGCTAAAACACTTGAAATTAATAACATGCCACCGCCGAAAAGAAAGTGTATTTTAATAGAGACCTATGAAAGGAATATCCATACATTAAAAAACCATTTCTGACTCGGAAGTTCGATGCAATAAGTGTGCTGTATTTTCAATATAAGCCATGGAGGGGGGCGATCTGTTATATCACAACATATAAACAGTGAGAAACATAAAAGAATGGTGCCTGCTAGTGCTTCATCTAGCACAGTATTGATTAATTTTTTTAAAGTGAAAGTTTCGGTGATAAAGATATGAAATTAGCAGCTGTTGAAGGAGCGTTCGCTTACCGTACAGTCCACCACAACCAATCTTTCCGATCAATGGACTGTACTTCTAAACTTATCCAATGTATGAGGAATGACTCCTGCACTAATAAATCTACAGGATTTTTTGGCTGGAGTGAATTCAGAGCTATTATATATGAGTTAAACACTATTTATTATTAGTTTCAAAACTTTCGTATTTATGACGAAATAATTTTACGCATTCTATTTTGCCCTTGTTTCATCGAGAAAAATTTAAAATGTCTCGTTTTCTTATTTGAAAAACATAATCTCCTAAAAGTAGCCACTATTTTACTGTTAAACAAAACAATGCAATTCCTGCGTTATGAAAAGAATGCCAATAATACATATTTCCTCAGGTATGTTGTTACTCGCAACAATGACTCAATGGCTCAGAGCTCGAAATATTAATTGCAATACGAAGGTTAACATCACATTATTAAACAATATTAATAATTAACTGCCGGTAACAAAAATACTGAAATTACTATAGGCAAAAACCTTGATAAAAGTTCTCATTACAAAAAGAAAAGCTACAATAGGTCATTAAACTATGAAAAGACACACGCTATAAAGCAGGCAATTATTACAGGCACTATAAGTTTATACAGGGTGGATCACTTAAGTTGAGACTGTACAGTATCTCCAAAAATAAGTGTTGCTTGATATTCATTCATTCATTCTCTGTTTATTCTCATCTTATGTAGGACTTACACCCCCAGGAATTACAGTCGGGTGCCTGGGGTTAGAGGCCCGTCGAGGAGCAGACAGAAGATCCAGGATGGGTGATCAGCCTGATGCCTGGTATGGGATGAAGGAAGGAGATGAAACGAAATGAAGGCGAAATGGATGAAAGGAAAGGTGATGACGGAGCAGTTGGTGGAATGAATGGCGAGGGAAACCGGAGAGCCCGGAGAAAACCCGCCCAGACGCCGCTTCGTCCACCCCAATCCCACATGCGGGTCCCTGGGACTGAACCCGGGCCGCCTCGGTGAGAGAGGCACCGTCCCTTGATATTATGGGGGTAAATAAATGTCATTAGTCGTGTTTTATTTGGATGACGTTCTGATAGTCATTTTAGGGCCAATTAATTTTTTTAAAATGACAACCTACAATTAGGGTTAAATTAAATTGATCCTAAAATGACCATCACAACCTCCTCAAATAAAAACTAATGGCATTTACTTTCCCCCATAATATCAAGCAACTTTTAGACATTTCTATTTTTTTTTTTCCATTTTATTTTACGTCGCTTTAACTCCTTGGTCATATCGCGACGGTTCTGTTGGTGGATCTCTCTTAGAGCTATATGTAATGGACAGTTAGCCTTCTAGGTCTCATTCCTGTAACTCCTGCTTCATGTTGTGCAAATGGCATTAGGGTGCCGTCCAGTCTAACTTCTTACATTGCCTGTAGATAGATGACATAGTATTCGCTATTACCGCTTATTTTTCATTTTACTATTGTTTTAGACTTTAGATGGAACTTTTGGGTAGTGGTATTAAATATCCAATCCGGTATTTACCTTGACGACTGAGGAAAACCATGATAAAACCTCAGACAGATTGGTCGGCCCACGGGATTTGAACCCGGGACCTCCCGAATGCGGGCCACAGACATTTATTTTTATAACGCTTAGTTTTGGAGATATTGTACAGTCTTAACTTAAATGCGCCACCCAGTATTTTATTCTAGTAAGCATGAAACATGTTTGTACAAGATGGCGCAAAAGTCAGTTTCCCCTTCCCCTTTTTGTCGGCAAGTCTTGAGGGCTGGTGGGCATATAAAATTTATTACAGGACATCGTTGGCAACACGATATACAATTCATTTGTTTGTCAGTCAGTCTTTTTTGGCTATTTTTAAAGTCTTGTGTAACATTCTTTGCAATGACACAAACTTACTAATGAGCAAAGCATTTGCATGCTTCAATTGGAACTGCCATAATTCTTGATGACTTCCGTACAAGGTTTCTGAGGCACCGTTACCAACTCGGCAACATTTGAGGAAACTCAACAAAATTTGAAAGAACAGGGGACATTGCACATGTTTTGAGATCCGTTCGGCCACGTAATGTCCAGGCATTTGTAACAAGTACAAATCAGCTAGGAAGGCAGCTGCTCAGTTGGGCATATCTCAAAAAAGCGTACAGAGAATCCTAAAAGACGTAAAATTCAAGCTTTTCGCCCAAAATTACTTCACGCATTGCATGAATATGACTACGACAGAAGATTAGTTCTGCGATTTTTTTTCAGAAGCAGATACTAATTTTTGGCGGTCAATTTTATGGACGGATGAGGCAAGTTTCAAACTTAATTGTGTTTATTGGTTCGAGGCAAACCCTCGTGACAAAAGAGCTCAATGTTCCAGGTATTAATTTCTGGGGAGGAATTTCAAGTATTGGATTAATAGGATCTTATTTCTTGAAGATACAGTTACTTCAGCAGCTTATTTAGAAGTGCTGCAGAACTTTGCAATACTTAAGTTGGAAAAGAATCACATTCAGACTTTTATTTGCCAAGAAGGTGGAGCTCCACTTCGTTTTGTATTCAACGTTCGCAATTGTTTGAATAACACATTCAGAAAGTGGATTAGAGGATGTGGGACCTTTGATTGGCCACCACGTTCTTCTGATTTGACGCCATGTGATTCTGAACGATATGGTGTTTACCGTATCGCCAAGAAATTTAGATGAACTGAGAATGTCCATTAATGGAGATTGAGGCAGTATTTTATATCACAACACTGTGAATGCCAGAGTGATTGTAGTGTAACTTAACATTATTGTATGACAATGATTTGAGATGTTTGTTAACTATAAGCATTGTTAGGAAATAAGTTTACACGGCCTCACTGAAACTGACAATAGGAGCGGGTAACAATGAACGAGGGGGTGAGTTGTTTATCAATTAGAAGAGGCAAACAAATGACGTCAGAGTAGCGCGCTTTTCTTTAGAAATGAAGGGAATATCTTCCCTAGAGCATATGTGTTCGTAATTTTAATTGGATATAAAAATAGACGCTAATGTTGGCGCGCTTTATTAACCAATAGCAGCTCGATTATAATCTTTAGGCATATCGGGGTGAGGGAGTATAAATTCTGAAGCCAGAGACGGGTAACGCACAGTTCAACAGAATCATTCACGGGTTATACGTCGCGCAGTTTAACAAAATCATTCACAAAGTACACGTTATGCAATTCTACAGAATCTCTCGCGTCGTAAAGTTAGTTACAAAATGTGAAATATTAGAATTAATAATGTGCGACAAATAAGTGATTATAGTTACATTCGAAAATATAACAGTTTAAGTCGGGCGTGTATCAAGAGTAATTATGTGAAATGAATAAAGTGTGTTGGCAATAAAAGTGTAAAAACAAATTCTTTTATCAGTGTTATCTTTTAGTAACAACTCCTTTCCGTTTACACACCCTGTTTAAGAGATTTGCTCGACTGGTAATAATAGCTAGCCGGAGGACAAAGAACTCAAAATTCAAAATAGTAATAATTTAACACGAAAGATACCGCGACAAGATAAACCTTTATTGTCCCATATTTGTAAATCAGCAAATGTGTTGAGCAAGGCGGCGGACAATTTAAACAAAAATGAATGTTTATGTGTTGTTAACAAATTAAAATTAAATTATATTAAATCTAAACTTGTGCATGTTATCTCATATTATGTAAAGTTTCCGCTTACGTAAGGGGAAACTGACTTTTGCGTCAGGCTGTATATGCAAAACCTATGGTTCTAAACAAAGGAACAATACAGGCAAATACCGAGGTCTATTTTTGATACTGTTGAATTCTGCTTTGCAAGTTCTATGGTCTGAGAAATATCCTTAGTTAATACAGAGCATTTCTGAGACAAGTTTTGGGACCATAATATACGAAATCACTATAATATACCCGAAATTAAGTGGTTTTGTCTTTCTGATGAAATGATGCTAGTCACATGACAGATATCAAGATGTGTTTTGCAAGCGTTCAACGTCAAGGATAAATTGAAGATTACGTTTCAATGTGTATGTTGAAATTATTATTGTTTAATGCCCGTTCATACTGCATACGGCACCACAGGCGGTATATGTTGAAGTGGATATTATGCTGCTTTAGTTTAACTGTCCCACGTATGGGAGCCAAGTTGAAGTTGTATTGTTCTTGGAGTTTATTTATTTAGCTCCACGTATGAACGACAATTTGAAGATCATGTATTTTTGTTGTTACGCTCCAAGTTTAAAAAAAAATATTAACTTTGTTATTAAACTGCTTCTATAGGGATATTATTTATGTTTATGTTTGCCTCGGCTGCGTCAGTATTGTTTTAGAGACAAGTTTCTCTTAATCAGGGCGTGGTGCGACAAGAATGTAGGCTTACACAGATTTTAAGTTTAAATTCACTTCTTTTTATCAATCCTTGACACAAATTAAATAGCACTACACTGATATCAAGAGCTGTAAGGTTCTTTTATTTAATACTTGCACTTTGTTAACGGGCATACTTAATTTTCGTTTCACACGAATACGTAATAGTTCTCTAGAGAACGCATCTTCCATCCGGGCACTACCAAGGTCTGCAGGCAACTGAACATATTTCAACCGTCCAAACCCGTAAGCTTCTGTATTTCAAGTCTCTGATTGGCTAATCGTAGTCCAATAGAATACCTGCATTTAAATAAAGCTTTTTCTGGCTGTTAATTTGCTATTTTTTTTAAACTGTCGCAAAAATTTACATTATCGTTGCTCTAATCATGACTAGTAGTATTCAAACTCTCAAACTCATTATTGCCTCAAGGTTACCTCATTGTTAACAACGTTAAACTTATTATTCTCACAGCTCTTACATTATTAAATTACGTAATGCATTCACATAACATTATTAAACATGTTTACAATAATATAAGCATATGCAACGACTGTTACTTACATTTTAAAAAATTATTACATACATATTACTTCAAGGCGGGCTGTTATTGAATTTACATATATAATTTAATTGAAATTATTCAAGTGTTAAAAATACTGCCTCAATGTTGATGATGAATGAATGAATATTCGATTTGTTCCTGAAGGGCTAAGACCTCCTCTTGCGAGGGGTAGCTCGATATGACTCGTGAAGTGAGCTAGTCCGCATAAGCGGTGTTTTTCGTTGCGTTCTTTCTTCAGCACTTCCCACTATTGTTCACTGACTTCTTTGCGATCAGCACTTCATGATCTTGTTTGGGGTTCCTCGCTTCACACACTCCTTCCCTTAATTCACATCGGACACTAGGTGGTTGTGTTTAGCACTTCCTGCCTTCTTCGTATGTCTCTCCAGCTGCTGCAATCGTGTACAGTCCTAGTCCAGTGTGCTCCTACTGCTTTCTTGAAGGCGTCGTCCCATCTTGTTCCGGGTCTGCCTTGTCGTCTCTTGTAGATGTAGGGGGTCCACATTGTAGAAATTATGCCTATCTGTTGTTCTGTTCATGTTATTCATTTCAAACTGGTGACTCGTTGGGATACATCTTCCAGTTTTGTTATTTCCCTTAACCTGATGTTGGGCACTCTGTCTTTGAGGGATAGTCCTAACACCTTCCTCTCCATTTTTCTCTGGCGAACTTTAATACGTTTCTTCTGTGTTTCCGTCAAGTTCCAAGTTTGACACTATATAGTAGTGATGGCAATATGCGGAAGTCTAGTGTTTTGATTTTTATTTTCTGGTTGAGGTTCTTGTCAAGTAGAATGAATTTTAGGGCCCAAAATAATTTCGATGCTATTCTTATTCTGCGTTTTAGTTTTTCGTCCATGTTGTTCAGCAATGCTGATACATGAAATTACATAATTTGGAAGGGAAGCTTAGGAAATATATGCTTATTTGTTTAAACGCTCCCCATATGGTCTCTTAACGAACTTCGGGGAAACCTCATTCCACCAAGCGATGGCTGAACCCATTTATTAGCTAGAGGCACCAATAGGAAGGATACGATCTAGACCTAAGTTTAGGGTACATCCCAGGAAATTTTCCAGTGCTGAGGAAAGTCTGGAAAAAATCTCAGGAAGGGCGGTCATGGCGGCATTTTTACCGCGGACCTTCTGTTAACGACCTTAGCCACCCATGCCTATAATCTTTATTAGTTGCATTTTAATTATTAAATTTGGCTTGAAATAATCCTGCATATTGGTTTCTCTACCACATACTTAGTAGGTAGAGAAGATATTGCATTTCACCCAAAAATTCAATGTCGAGATTTCAACGGAAATACATTTTTTGAGGCTCCCTGAATCCAGAAAAAAAAATAGAAAAAGGTTCACGTGTGGGTGTATCTGTGAACAGCATAACTCAAGAACGAAAAAGTCGAATAAATACTAAACGTGGTATTTAGGTTCAGTATCTTCCAAAGATGCGACTCAGGATTTTTGAGAAAATTCCACCACCCCAAACTACCTTTTACATGGAACCTTTTTTCGAAATAACTTATTTTCTAAAAAGATGTCTGTAACGATTTTGATTAAAATACTATATATTAAATATATTTACATAGAAACTAAAATTTATATTTTGAATTTTCTGGGAATATTCTGGAAGGAATTTTCTATAATCTAGCATAGCTGGTAAACGTTAAGGGATAGGCGAAAATGTACTCACAAAAAATTTATACCTGTTTAAAACACACAATGTATTTCAAATAAGGTTTTTCTTGTGGCATAAGCCATTTCTGAGATATTCGTTATTAATGGTTCGAATTGTTCATTTCTTGGTCATTCTCTTAAAGTCCTGTCAACATTCAGTTGTTTCTCGCGATTGCATAGAAACAATATGTAATTTTAAGGCCAGCATATAGCTTCCATTTGACTGTTACTATTCTCATTGTATTTATAAGGAAATGTGTAATATAGCTATTTGTGAAAAAGTTTGTTTGGATTAAAATAAAGTATAAGAAAAAATCAGCTTTAGTGAGAATAATTTCTATACCCATTAATAAAGATAGAAGGTAGAGAGGGTCTTGTGAATGTATCACATCAATTTTTTTTCCACCGAGGTATTTTCCTTCAGTCCCTTCTATACACACATTATCTACGATATCAGGTTATAACTCGAGATTTGAACCGACGCAAAGTAGCCGAGGTGCTTAAGGCATTGATGGGAGGTCTAACGTTAAAATCCGCCAGGACCTTCCTCCCTGATTGAGTTTTTTTTAAAAGTTTTTTTCAGTCCTCATGGCTGGAAAATGCCGGGGAGGTACCCTAAACTTAGGCCTGAAAAGTTTTCTTTCCAAATTATTATTTCCCGTCATATATAATTAGTGTCCGCCGTCTGTGGTGTCGTGTATAGTAAGAAGGGGCGTTAAACTACTTAAATGAAGAGCTTAAGTTATATAGCAAATACAAGGCGATAGAAAGCCCTTTATCAACACCATAGTTTAAATACATGGTAGGGTTGTTTTAAATTTATTTATTTTAAGTAGCTTTAACTCACAAAGGTCTATTCGCGACTTTTACATTAATACAGCGGTGGTTGAACATTAATAGACTTCTAGGAATATACACACATAATATCATTTGATAATAAACAGATAATTTTTTCTTATGTGATCAATAAAATAAAAGAACAGTTATAATTACATTACAATTGTTTTAAATTTCATTATACTGTTGTATATTTTATAAGAACGTTTCTGTCCGAGGATGTTCGTGGTTTGCCTCAGTCGCGAAGGTAAATACCGGATTGGATATTAAATACCACGACCCAAAGTTCCACCTTAAGTCTAAAACAATAGTAAAATGAAAAATAAGTGGTTATAGCGAATGCTATGCCATCTATCCATAGTCAATGTAAGCAGTTAGACTGGACGGCACCCTAACGCCATCTGCACGGCACGAAGCAGAAGATTCGGCTGTCATGCGCTGGGGTCTCTTTGGGCACGTGACGAAGCAAGATGGCATTTCCATGGATTTCCTAGAAGGCTAACTGTCCACTTTTCTATATGAGAGCGGCAGTTGGACTGGACGGCACCCTAATGCCATCTGCACGGCACGAAGCAGGCGGTTACAGGGATGAGACGTAGAAGGTTAACTGTCCACTTTTCTATATGAGAGCGGCAGTTGGACTGGACGGCACCCTAATGCCATCTGCACGGCACGAAGCAGAAGATCCGGTAGCAATGCGCTAGGGTCTCTGCGACACGTGACGAGCTGGTGGTTACAGGGATGAGACCTAAAAGTCTATCTGTCCATCACACATCGTTCTAAGAGTTATAAACTAAGAGATCCGTCGTGATATTGACCAACGAGTTAAAGCGACGTAAAATAAATAGAGTAATAATATAATATTTTATACATTTTTGAATCATTAAGACAGCTGATATTATTTGGGATGTTATGTATTTTCATGTGTGGGTTATAATATTGGCATTCTGTGAGTACATAGGAAACTGTCAATGTAGTTTTGAACACTGCGACCGAGTTTCTTTGGTGATCAGATAGGAGTGTGTCATCTTTGTATGTCCAATTCTTTAGCGGGTAAATGATAAATTGATGCTTCCTGTTTAAGTTTGTAAAAATACATTTGTTGTTTGAATCCTATTACAATAAGTAGCTTCATTCCCTGATTTTGAGACCATATTTTTTTCCACGAAGTAATGATTTTGGTTCGGATGTATAGAGCTAAGTCTGAATGGTGTGTTGTTATCTCTGCATTAAATGTTGGTTTTTGAATGGCCGCTTTGCTGCTTCGTCCGCTCTCTGATTCCTTGTTTTTGTTGGTGTGATGGAATCCAAAACAATATAACTTGTTTTCCTTGTTCCATTGCCTGATTCTATAACATCCGTGTTTATTGTATAAATTTGTTTTCTTTATGTGTTTTGGGTGGTTAGGATAGCACTTTTTGTATAGTTATTTATGGGATTCTGTATTTTCTATTGTTTGAAATGGCTTGTTTCAGAGCATATAACTCACTAGAAGAAATTGAGAAGTAATCAGGCAGACTTTCAGTATGAGTTCCATTTTAGTAGCACAGTTGCACTTCCTACTCCATGTTGAGTTTTTGAACCATTGTAAATATTTTTTCATAGTCATAGTAGGTTCTAGAAATTTCGTAGAAGAGTTTCTGATAAACAGTGGTGGCAGTCCGTTCTTTTTTATATTGTTACATCTCTAGATTCAAAGCACGAGTTTTAGATTCCAAGGAGGAGTTTCACGATTTTGAATTGTTGTTATCTTAGGTAAACTTATTTGTATTTTCTTTATGTAATATTCAATACAATCATGAAATGGAAGTGAATTAAATTAGCGTTTAAACTGGTTTGTTTGAGATTTTACAGGGAATACATGTTTGTGGATCACCTTATTAGGTAAAGCAGCTATTTTAATTGCATATTTAATACTTAAATGTTTCCTTCGTATCCCAAGTGATGGCTCATCTGTTCCATTTGCAGACTTTCAATTGGACTTCTGCAATAGGCTGCCATGGCTGCAGATTGTATACGGTCAAGGTTTTTTAGTGCTGTAGAACTGGCTGAATTGTATATTATTGAGCTATAGTCTAATTTGGATCTGATCAGTGTTTTATAAGTTATGCTTAGTACATTCTTGTCGCATCCCCAGCTATTAGCAGACAAAGTTCTTAGTATATTTAGTATTTTTTTACATTCAGTTGACAATGAATTTATGCGAGGTATCCAGTTTAGCTTTTTTTTTATCAAAGGTATGGATTTTTTAATGAATTATTTATTACAATTAAATAGTTATTTAATGATGTAAAGTGTGTTTTGCTCACGTTCAATCTTAAGGATAAACTGAAGACTAGGATTACGTTTCAATACGTATATGTGTGTGATTTTTTTAACGCTCACTCTTACTTTTGGCAACACAGGTGGTGAACATGATACATGAAATTAAATGATAATTGAGAAAGAAAATTAATTATCTCCCCGGCTACGAGGTCTGAGGAAAACCTGGAAAACAACCTCAGGTATGGAGGACGGACCTGGCGAGATTTGAACCGCGTACTTCCCGTTTGCAGTTCGTGTCTTCTATATCGGCATATATGATTGTTAGTTGTTTTTAATTATCAAATGTGTGTTTGATTTTACTGTTTTGCCTTTAAAACGATTAGTTTTGAAGAGAGGTTTTGAATTAATCTGGCTTGGAATAATTCTGCTGGTCTCTACTTCAGTCGATTCTTAATATTTTAACTGCAATAAGGTCAGGTTACCACCACGGCCGGCTCCAGGAGTTTTGCCGTCACCTGCGATAATTGCAAGTGCTGCCCTCGTCACCCTTTCAGCCATAACCTAATTTTTGTCTGCCATGTCAGTTCTTCATGACAACTTATTCTCACATAACATTCTACATATACACATACATGATGAACCATTTAAGTTGAGACTGTACAATATCTCCAACACTAAGCGTTGTAGAAAGAAATGTTTTGGATAAACGTTGCATGATATTATGGAGGAAAGCAGACGCCATTAGTCGTGTTTTGTTTGGAGGACGTATAGATGGTAATTTTAGAGTCAATTTAATTTAATCCTAACTTTAGGTGCCCATTTAAGAAAATGAAAGGATAAAGCTACAGTAGCTTGAAACACTTCTGTTTATAAACGTGATGCACCTGCTGCTTACGGGATGTTTTGGCGACGATCAATGAGAATCACATCCATAGTGACCAACTTTGGCAGTTCATTTGTCACCAGTTTCATAACAAAAAATCTGACGTATTACACTCATATGACTTTCTCTACTCTTGTATAAACTATTTTTACAAACGCTTATTCTCCATATGCTTCATGTTAATCGAGATGTTAATCTTATTCCTAATTTTGTTTAAATGCAAGGGGAATTGGTAGGCTTTAAGCGAGTCAAATCTTTTAAGAGCTGGTTGCTATGTGGAGTATTCCATTCTCTTTGCATTACCAGGACCCCACCCCCGAAAAAAAACATGAATAACGAATTCCCATTTGAGAAAAAGTATGAGCATTGGAAAATTTAAGGGAATAATAAGCAATATGTCGAAAATGGTTCATCAAAGAAACAAAAATGTATATGACATAAATTGTGTATTTTAACGCGATCTACATTTTTTGTGTAGTAACATTTTGTCTATCTCTTATGGTTTACCAATTATGCAAGAGTCATTCACAATGAAGAATACTTTTGGAGAGATTCCCAGAAAATTCGAGATATATATTTCATTTGTTATGAAAATATCTTAAACATATGACATTTTAATCAAAATCGTTAGAGCCAGTTTTGAGAAAATTAAAATTTTCGAAAATGTTCCATGTACAGTGTAATCTGGGGTGGGGGATTTTCTTGAAAACCTTCGTGTCGCCTCTCTGGAAGCTACCAAGTTTGGTGTTTATCCAATGTTCGTTTCTGAGTTATGCTGTTCACACACACACACACACACACACACACACACACACACACACGGACATGTTTCCAAAAAAATGATTTTTTTGAATTCAGGGTGCTCAAAAACATATATTTCCGGTGAAGTCTCGGTATCGAATTTTTGGGTGGAATACAATACTTCCCCTGCTTACTATACGTAGTAGAAAAGGCCAAAATCTCCATAGAGTCACAAGAGTTTAAGCATGATTTGTTATTCCATCCTATTTTCAAATATCTTGTTAATGTTTTGAACTTTTGCCGCCCTGGACGGTGGCACGGCCATGGCTCGACACCCCTTGATCCGGCCCTGGTTTCCACTCAAGTTTGAGCCTCTTGAACAGTCCACAGCCCTTCTAAAACCTTAATTTGACAATGGAGTGATCCGATACGACGCAAGTTTTAACCTCCTAAGGTTTATCTTTCCTGATTTTAAGCAAATTGCATATCTTAGATCTGCTTCGTAAAACAGAATGGCGTGTCAGAGTTTGTATCTAGTTACAGAAGTAAACTAGAAGTTAAATCGGCCACTGGAGTATAATAAACACATAAATAAAAGCTTCTCTAAGAGGGTTATTGAGGGAAGCTCCCAACAACGCCGGGATGGTTTACCCTCATCTAGAGAATACCGTATGAGTAATTGCATGAGGGCCACCCTCCATTTGAAATGAGGAAGAGTAGGGCAGCAGACAGAGCGAGAGAGAGAGAGAGAGGGTGGATTCGTTTTGAAGTGGAACAGAGCAGCTCTCGCACGCAAGCTCTGTGAGTCAGCATCGTGCTACACTGCGTTCTCTCTTCTTGCTTGGTCGAACATATTGTGGCGGAAATTTTGTTAGTCATGCTTCTCATGCGGAATGGGCATCGTTAGAGAGAGCACTGTTCACACATCTCTGTATTTTTACTTTATCACTTTCCTATAGCAGGTGGAGGAAGTTCGTATTCCAGTAACCAATATATCACCGGAAATATAGTTTTGAAGTCCCCTGTACCCATAAAAACATTAAAAATCATGTGTTACATTCACATGGCCTTCATTACCCTCTATCGCTTATTAGTGGATGTACAAATTATTCTGGTGAAAGTTTGTTTTCACATCTACTGTCGCGGTAACTTTCGTGTTATGTTATTTGCTGAGCGCCTGTTATTGTTTTACTATTTTTAATTTTGAATTCTTTGTTCTCCGGCTAACTATTATTACTCAGTCGAGCAAATCTCTTGAACAGTGTGTGTAAACGGAAAAGAGTTGTTACTAAAAGATAACACTGATAAAAGAATTTGTTTTTACACTTTTATTGCCGTCACAATTAATTAATTTCACATAATCACTCTTGATACATACCTGACTGAAACTGTTATATTTTCGAATGTAACTATAATCACTTATTTGCCGCGCATTATTAATTCGCGTATTTCACATTTTATAACTAACTTTACGACGCGAGAGATTCTGTAGAATTGCGTAACGTGTACTTCGTGAATGATTCTGTTGAACTGCGCGACGTGTAACCCATGATGATTCTGTAGAACTGCGCGACGTGTAACCCGTGAATGATTCTGTTAAACTGCGCGTTACCTGCCCCCGGCTTGGAATTTATACTCCCTCACCCCGATATGCCTAAACATTATAACAGAGCTGCTGTTGTTTAATAAAGCGCGCCAACATTAGCGTCTATTTTTATATCCAATCAAAATTACGAACACATATGCTCTAGGGAAGATATTCCCTCCATTTCTAAAGAAAGGCACGCTACTCTGAGGTCATTTGTTTGTCTCTTCTAATTGATAAACAACTCACCCCCTCGTTTCATTGTTATTCGCTCCTATTGTCAGTTTCAGTGAGGCCGTGTAAACTTATTTCCTAACAATGCTTATGGTTAACAAACATCTCAAATCATTGTCATACAATAATGTTAATTTACACTACAATCACTCTGGCATTCACAGTATTGTGATATAATATACTGCCTCACTACTTCATTTTAATCGAGATAAAGGGAAATAGCTACATTACACATTTCTTATAGATACAAAGGGAACAGCGATAGTCAAATGCTTAAGAACTGGACGCTATATGCTGGCCTTAGAATTCCATACTCTTGCTATGAACTCGTAAGAAACAACTGAAAATCGAAATGACTTTAAAGGAATGGCTAAGTAACTATTAATAACGGATATCTCAGAAATGACTTATGCCACAAAAATTATGAAATAAATTGCGTATTTTAAGGAGATCTACAATTTCGGTGTAGCGCGTTTTCGTCTATCGCTTAACATTATACAAAATTCCTCCTAAATGAAGAGTATTTCACAGGCTATTCTCAGAAAATTCAAGAGATATATTTTGTGTGTCATGTGAATATATTTAATATATCCTACTTTAATCAAAATCATTAAGAGCTATTTTTGACAAAATCAAAAGCAATGAAACATATTCCCTGTAAAGTGTATTTGAAGGGGGATTTTGATGAAAATCTTCGTGTCGTATCTTTGGAATGTACTAAACATGAATACCAAGTTTGGTGTTCATCCAGCTTTTCGTTTTTGAGTTATGTTGTTGACAGGCACACACATTCACGGATTTTTTTTCTAAAACTTATTCTTTTTTATTCAAGGGGGCTCAAAACGAGTATTTCCAGTGAAATCTCAGTCTCTAATGTTTGTGTGGAACACCATACTTCCCCTACTTACTATACGTGCTAGAGAGAGTAAGAACGGAAAAGTTGGATAAATCCAAATCTCACATTTGAGTTAGGCACCGATTAAGATGAAGATTTTCAAGATAAATGCTCTACTGCAAAATAACTATATAGGAAGGTTATTACACTCTCCACCATATACCTAGTACACTACGCATTAAAAGTATCCGGACACATGGCTGAAAATGACGTACAAGTTCGTGGCGCCCTCCATCGGTAATGTTAGAAGTCAATAGTGTTGGTCCACCCTTAGCCTTGATTGCAGCGTTCACTCTCGCAGGCATACTTTCAATCAGGTGCTGGAAGGTTTCTTGGGGAACGGTAGCCCATTCGTCACGGAGTGCGGAACTGAGGAGAGGTATCGATGTAGGTCGGTGAGACCTGGCACGAAGTCGGCGTTCCAAAACATCCCAAAGGTGTTTTATAGGATTCAAGTCAGGACTCCGTGCAGGCCAGTACATTACAGGGATCTTATTGTCGTGTAACCACAGTCCGTACAGTATGGACAGGTGCTCGATCGAGTTGAAAGATGCAATCGCCATCCCCGAATTGCTCTTCAACAGTGGGAAGCAAGAAGGTGCTTAAAATATCAATGTAGGTCTGCGCTGTCATCGTGCCACGCAAAACAACAAGGGGTGCAAGCCCCCTCAAGGAAAAACATGACCACACCATAACACAACCACCTCCGAATTTCACTGTTGGCACTACACACGCTGGCAGATGACGTTCACCGGGCATTCGCCATACCCACACCCTGCCATCGGATCGCCACATTGTGTACCGTGATTCGTCACTCCACACAACGTTTTGCCACTGTTCAATCGTGTAATGTTGACGCTCCTTACACCAAGCGAGGTGTCGTTTGGCATTTTCCTGCGTGATGTGTGGCTTATGAGCAGCCGCTCGACCATGGAATCCAAGGTTTCTCACCTCACACCTAACTGTCATAGTACTTGGTGTGGATCTTGATGCAGTTTGGAATTCCTGTGTGATGGTATGGACAGATGTCTGCCTATTACTCTTTACGACCCTCTTCAAATGTCGGCGGTCTCTGTCAGTCAACAGACGAGGTCGGCCTGTACGCTTTTGTGCTGTACATGTCCCTTCACGATTCTACTTCACTATCACATCAGAAACAGTGGAGCTAGGGATGTTTAGGAGTGTGTAAATCTCACGTACAGACTTCTGACACAAGTGACACCCAATCATCTGACCACGTTCGAAGTCCGCCAGTTCCACGGAGCGTCCCATTCTGCTGTTTCACGATGTCTAATGACTACTGAGGTCGCGGATAATGAGTACCAGGCAATAGGTGGCAGCACAATGCACCTAAGATGTAAAACCTATGTTTGTGGGGGTGTCCGGATACTTTTGATCACATAGTGTAGGTAGAGTTTGTACCTATTACATTCCACGCAAAAATTCGATACCAAGATGTCAGCGGAAACATATGTTTTGGGGCCTCGTGAATAAAACAATTTTCAGAAAAATGTCCGCGCGTGTGTGAACAGGTTTACTCTAAAACCAAATGTCGATATGTGTAAAACTTAATTTATGGGTTAGTATCTTCCAAGGAAGACACGAAACAAACCTTTATAAAACTTTTCGTAATCTTTTTTTTTCTTTTCTGAAATATATATTAACGGTTTTTATTCCAAGACCATACATATATTTGTAATATTTGCCTGACAAATAAAACATATAAAGTATCTTTAATTTTCTGGAAATAGCCTTTTAAAACATCTTCATTTGGATGGCTTTTGTATAACTGGTAAGAGATTGATAAATCTTACTGTACAAAAAATGTAGATATTGTTAAAGCACATCATTTATGGCAAATAAAATGCTTTGGGGCGTTAGCCATTTACGAAATATTTTTTCTTGAATGAATCAATTTTATTTGTACATTTTTTTACACAATCGTTTTTATAAACTAACTTAACCTATGTACAAATTTTCTTACCAGCTATGTTCTACCTTATACTGCTCAGTTTGCCAGGCACCCTGACCTTATGGCTCAACTGAGCAGCCCTTGCTACCCTCAATCACCTATGATCCATCCTCTCTCTCCTCCGTTTGCGCTTCTACCTTTCTTATCTCTCTTACTTTTCTAATCCATTTCTCATTTACTTTCTCTAGGAACTCTCCCATATTCTTATTTTTCTTTTCTTCTTTTCTTGTTAACATTTTAATTGCTGCTGTTCCATCCATTTTTCCTCCCACACTTTTTGTCTCCATTCTGCTAATTCTTTGCATTCTATCATATAATGTTCTGTGCTTTCACTACCTCCGCATAAATTCACAAATTCCAATTTTCTGCCTCTTAGCCCTTTCAAGTACATTGATTCTGTTCTCATCTATGCAAATGATTCTTTTTCAGCTCTATTACAATAATCTACATACCCTTCTCTTCCCCATTTCCTTTTTACTAATCTGTAGAACCCCAGTGATCTTTTATTCTCTAAGCTTCCGCAAGTGTCTTTCTATGTCCTCCACTCTGTTTCTTACTGTTATCCAGAAGCCGTTGCTATTTCTTTCTCCTGCTCTCCATATATCTCCCATTCCTATCTTCTCCATAATTTCTTCTCTGTCCATCAGCTATTTTTATTTTATATTCTTTGTTATTGGTTTGGATTTTCAAATACTTATAACTTTCTTAAGTGGCAAGTTGCTATTCATTTTCCTCGTGGTCATGCAAAGAGCATAGAATTTCAAAGCCATCACATAGCAATCCTTTGTTAAAAATGTGATTATTGCTTTAGCCTACCTTATTCTTCTTATATCTACAACCTATGTGTAAGAATATGTTAAAGAGTACAGTTTGGAAATAATGATGATGTGTGATTTATCTTCCTCTAAAAAAATTAAAGCCGCTAGTTTTCTTTGTAAAACTTCAATTGAAATAATTTGTATTACAAAAATCAATCAGCGAGGAGCTTTATTCCTTGAGATAGATGGGGAGTGAGGCTATGAAGTACCCTAAAAAGCGCGGATTAAATTTAGGATAATATCCCATGTTAATATCGCATGTATGTGAAAAGCTATTGCTAGTAATATGCAAACATTTGTTTTCACACCCACTGCACCTTGCTCTTTGCATGGCCTGTCACAGCAATCTACAAACACAACATTTTTGTTGCAATGCTCTTGCGTCTTTAGACCTGTGTCTACATTTGGATGGTTACAACAGTGATGTGATAAACGGTTTTGTGAGAATAAAGTAAAATAAAACATGGACTAGACGAAATTATGGCATGTGGTGCTTTAGCAGCGTCTTCGAGGCAGAGTAGGCGAGGCATGCCCCCCTAAGGCAGTTAGAGAGGGAGAATACATGACCAGGAGGGGAGTTACCCCTCCTAAGGGTTTTTATTAAGTTGCTGCACTATAACTAGGTTTTATTATTGATTTCTCTTAGTCAGCATGTAAATACCGCAATTACTCAGCGAGATAGGTTCGCAAGTTCCGAGGCTTGCATTCGGGAGGTTCCGGGTTCGATTCCAGTCGACAGCCCACTATGATCTTGCGTTTTTTGTGGTTTTCCCTGGTCGGTAGGTGAGTGGTTGCTGGAGTGGTTTCTCATCGACCACGATTTCGTTTCCCTCATTTAACTTCCATTCCGTTTCCCTCTAATGTTTCATTGTGCTTCCAGGTGGCGGTGACGGATAGATAGCGCGGATGCTTGATCAAAGGAAAGAGTATTACCGTGGGCATTATAGAGCTGCTTGTTTGGACGAGTCGTTCATTGCTCTCTTTGGGTACTTCCAGTAGTGGGACAGGTCCTCGAACCAGTGTCTTCCGCGCGTCTGCGTGACTTGTCTGCCTGCGTCTATAACCTCCTGTTTTTGTTTATGGACGCTCTTTAACTGCTGTGGTCTTTAGCGTCCCGTACTATGTTGGGCGTAAAAGACCGGTAATTTTGCTCAGAGGCCTCTATCAGGCTTGAGTTTCTTTTACGTGCCGTAAATCTACGACACGGGACCTTCTGAAAGAAGCCACGCTAAGGATTTTTACGCCCGAAAAAATCCATCGCCCTTCTCCAGGTTTGAACCTGCTACCTCGGGAACTAGGTAGCCGTAAACCACGGAGGACGACTATGACCTCCTGGGGTTCCTTCATTTCATTGCTTCCTTCTGTGGGGGTTCATAGCCGCAATGGATCTCACGTACATAGGTCGCAGTGCGCGAGGTGTCTTCCTGCGTTGTATACCCTGTACCCTACACTAGCAGATGATTAGTCAGTTGGTGACAAAGAGGCACAAAACCGTATGGAACTACTATAATCACTTAATTATTGCACAATAAATAAAAAGAATAAAGGCACAGGAACAGAACTGTAGTAGAAAAGGAAAAAGAATAATTGAATACATAGCTATCAATGAACCATTTGGTAAGATAATAGAAAAGCCAAAAATTGGTAATGCACCCATGAAATTGTCCCGCACTAGCGTGACATAATTGCTAAGCTCCATTTAGTGAAATTAGCATGTACACTCGTAGACAAAAAAGTCATGTCTTGAACGCCAAAATTTTTCAAAGTCCTACTCGGCATAGTGCCTTGTTTACACCATAAATAATACAATTGTGTAGTCGCTGCAGTAAGTTATTGTATGGCACTATAAAACATGCTACACTATGTGATCAAAAGTATCTGGACACCCCCACAAACATAGGTTTTTCATCTTAGCTGCATTGTGATGCCACCTACTCCTTGGTGCTCATTATCCGCGACCTCAGTAGTCATTAGACATCGTGAAACAGCAGAATGGGACGCTCCGTGGGACTCACGGACTTCGAACGTGGTCAGGTGATTGGGTCTCACTTGTGTCAGAAGTCTGTACGCGAGATTTACACACTCCTAAACATCCCTAGGTCCACTTTTTCTGATGTGATAGTGAAGTGGAAACGTGAAGGGACATGTAAAGCACAAAAAGGTACAGGCCAACCTCGTCTGTTGACTGGCAGAGACCGCCGACTTTTGAAAGGGTCGTAAAGAGTAATAGGCAGACATCTATCCAGACCATCACACAGGAATTCCAAACTGCATCAGGATCCACTCCAAGTACTATGCCAGTGGTGTGAGGTGACAAACCTTGCATTACATGGTCGAGCGGCTGTTCATAAGCCACACATCACGCAGGAAAATGCCAAGCGACGCCTCGCTTGGTGTAAGGAGCGTCAACATTACACGATTGAACAGTGGCAAAACGTTGTGTGGAGTGAGGAGTCACGGTACACAAAGCGGCGATCCGATGGCAGGGTGTGGGTATGGCGAATGCCGGTGAACGTCATCTGCCAGCGTGTGTAGTGCCAACAGTGAAATTCGGAGGTGGTGTGGTCGTGTTTTTCCTGGAGGGGGCTTGCACCCCTTGTTGTTTTGCGTGGCACGATGACAGCGCAAACCTACAATGATATTTTAAGCACCTTCTTGCTTCCCACTGTTAAAGAGCAATTCGGGGATGGCGATTGCATCTTTCAACTCCATCGAGTACCTGTCCATACTGTACGGACTGTGGTTACACGACAATAAGATCCCTGTAATGTACTGGCCTGCACAGAGTCATGACTTGAATCCTGTAAAACATATTTGGAATGTTTTGGAACGCCGACTTCGTGCCAGGCTTCAACGACCTATATCGATACCTCTCCTCAGGGGAAGAATGGGCTGCCACTCCCCAAGAAACCTTCAAGCACGCCTGCGAGAGTGAACGCTGCCATCAAGGTTAAGGGTGGGCCAACACCATATTGACTTCCAGCATTACCGATGGAGGGCGCCACGTCATTTTCAGCCAGGTGTCCGGATACTTTTGATCACGTAGTGTACCTTCCACGAGTCTTCTCTGTAGCGCTATGGCAAAGGGTAAGGTACTTCTGTGGTTAAGACCACAACTTCGTTTTCGCATGTAGCAAGCACTTTTCTTTTTTCTGTTAATAATGTTTTATCAACACATAGCGACTACTTATTTTGACGAGCTCGTCTATTTAGAAATCTTCCTCGATAAATTTTGGCGCATTAGGAAATTTGTTTTCATCTGTCAAAGGGTTCCAGATCCAGGAAGTGTATATCCTCATGTTGAAGGAGTTGGTCAAAGAAATGTTGCACAAGAAGAAGAAATTCTTCACTCGGTGGAAGAAGATCCTGAAAGCAGCAGACGTGGTACAGCTCACTTCATCGGCGTATCCCACTGTACGGTCCAGGTGAGTTGTGGCAGTTTGACGATACAATGAACATTGCGCAATACACGGTAATACTTGAGAATATTTTGATTCCCTCTGTAAGGATAAGACATCCTGATGAAATTATTGAATTCGTACAAGATTCTGTTTTGAGAACATTAAAAGAATTGCTACGCCCTTATCATACTCGGCGCGTCCAGTATCTCTCTGAAGCAGATTATGCGCCAAAGGTACATTTTTCGAATAGTTTCTTCAACAAGGAGGAGACTTTCCCCTTATAATTATTGCAATGGATGAAGTAACCTTACCAAAAATGGAGTAAGTAAGTACTATAATGGACACGCCTGGACTTAAGACAATCCACACACAATAATACAAAACAGTTTTCGGCACAGTTTTTTTGGGTAGATGTCTGGGCAGGAATCATATGAAACACATTAACCGGTACTTGGATTCTTCACCGAGTTTTGCCAGAAGCCATATATCCCCAGTTTCTTCAAGAAACGTTACCAGTTCTGCTCCAGGATGTTCCCCTGGCAGTAAGAAATGATATGTATCTATTACATGACGGCGCACCCGCATCCATAAGTAGAGCCGCGTGTGAACATCTACGCAACCCTACGAGGAATGCTGGATCGCTCGGAATGGACCAACAAGATGGGCACCAAGATCGCCAGATCTAAATCCAATGAAATTTTCTTTTCTTTAGGGTGATATGAAAGCTCGCGTATACATTACAGAACTGCTTGATGTGGAAACGTTACAAAAAAGAATACTTCAAGCAGCGGAAGAAATAAACAAATAATCCGGACGTACTTCGTAGAGTGCAGCAGAATTGTAAAGCATGTTTGTTGGGAGGGGTGTACATTTTAAACAATTTCTCTAAAAACAATACAAAAAAGCTCTAATCGATTTTCAGTTCTTGTCTTGCTTTAGTTATGCACAGAGTTTTATAATTCACAAGGAAAGTAAACATAATCTTGTAATTTGGGTTTCCCGGGCTTTTATTTACCTTTATAAATATCTGTTTTTATTAATAATTTGTGTAATATTGTAAATGCATCCTCAGTTCCATATTCCGTAAAAACATTTAGGTTATGTTATAATTATGTGTAGTTTTCTGTTTATTTGTATACCGGAAGTGTTGATTTGTTCGTTGCCATAGCAGCAGAAGCTGAGGAATTAAATGTTAACCTGTTGAATGTAAAGTGAACCTGTGAATTTGATGTGATGCAATATTGTGCAAAATAAAATAGTAATTATCTCAAAAACGGAAACCACCACCAGTTTTATATGTGACTTGCCTATTATTATTATTATTATTATTATTATTATTATTATTATTATTATTATTATTATTATTACTTGCTTCGCATGTGATTTTTTTTTCAATTGGCTCTTCCATATAGCCTCGGAAAAAATCTCTCAAATTCATGCAAATTCCTCGATTTTTCAGGAATCAATACGAAAGAGCTGGTTGCTATGTAAAGTATTCCATTCTCTTTGCATTACCAGGACAAAAAAATCTGATGTGTTAAACTCACATGCCTTTCTCTACTCTTGTACAAATTATTTTTACAAACGCTTATTCTCCATATGCTTCATGTTAATCGAGATGTTAATCTTATTGCTAATTTTCTTGTACATGCAAGGGGAATTGGTAGGCTTTAAGCTATAGTCAAATATTTTAAGAGCTGGTTGCTATGTGGAGTATTCCATTTTCTTTGCATTACCAGGACAAAAAAATTGAATAACGAATTTGAGAAAAGGAACATAAATATCTCGAATATGTCGAAAATGGTTCACTCAAAAAAAAGTGTATTTTGACGCGATCTACAATTTTTGTGGAGTAAAACTTTGTCTATCTCTTATGGTCGTTCTTTTGGAGACATTCCCAGAAAATTCGAGATATACATTTCATTTGTCATGAAAATATCTTAAACATTCATTAACTGTTTAACCTCCTCATATGTACGACTTACACCCCCAGGACTTACAGGCGGGTGCCTAGGGTCAGAGGCCCGTCGAGGAGCAGACACTCATGTATCAGACAGAACATCCAGGATGGGGGATCAGCCCGATGCCTGGTATGGGGAGGAAGGAAGTAGATGAAACGAAATGATGGATGAAAGGAAAGATGATGATGGAACAGTTGGTGGAATAAATGGCGGGGGAAACCGGAGAACCCGGAGAAAACCCGCCCACATGCGGGTCCCTGGGATTGAACCCGGGCCGCCTAGGTGAGAGTCGAGCGGTCTAACCACTCGGCCACGTCGCCGCCTATCTTAAACATATGATATTTTAATCAAAATCGTTAGAGCCGTTTTTTCGAAAAATGTTTCATGTAAAGGCTATCTTGGGGTGGTTTTTTTCTTGAAAACCTTCGTGTCGTATCTCTGGAAGATACTGAACCTAAATACCAAGTTTGGTGTTTATCCGACTGTTCGTTTCTGAGTTATGCTGTTCACAGACACACACACACACACGGACAGGTTTCCAAAAATGCTTTTTTTGGATTCAGGGGGTCTCAAAACATGTATTTCCGTTTAAATCTCCGTATCGAATTTTTGGGTAGAATACAATACTTCCCCTACTTACTATACGTAGTAGAGAAAGTAAAAAGAAAAGCAAAGTCCTTTGATGTAACGGGTTTGAACCCTTCATCCTCAAGTTTACCATATGAGCTGCCGAGGATACAGTAGGGGGGACGTGTTTTGCTCTCCAGCAAATCAGTTGCTGTTATTAATTATGCACTGCCACTTCGTTACGATCCCCCGCACTATTTTCATATTTCCGTCTCACTCGCACACTGTCTATCGCAAGGTAATTTAGGTGCCTCGCGAGACCACTTGTTTCGCCTACACCACACACTTTTGCAGTAAGTTGTTGAGCATTTCTGAAATCGAGTCGATTTCTCTCTTCCTCGTAGCATCTTTTAAAAAGTATATAATTTATTTATTAAATATTTCGAGCCTGACATCGCAATATCTGTATCTTTGACTAGCCACTAAATTCAACGCTTAAGGCTACTCACGAATTCACGCCCGTTCTGTTGCAACTTAAAGCAATAACTGATTACTGATATGAAGTATTAGAACTCTGACGGGTAAACATAAGGTCCACACGCTAACGCGTCATAAACATGTCACAGCTGACGTTCTCCAGATGCAGCATTTTGCTAAGTGAGCTGTTGGCTCTCATTTCGAACAATAGAGAGAGAGGGAAGAAGTTGCTTGTGCTTATTCAATGCAATTCCTTTAGCGCCATCCTGGTAATAGTTGGCATTACAGTACTATGTAATTACAAATAACGGGTTTTCAGATTTACTCGACCTTTACCACAGTCGGTTTAAATGAATGACGTCATTATTAGTTCAGCGAGCTCCTTGTATCAAAGAGGAGGTGAACCTCGGACTCCTCGGTTGATGTGTTTCGGCGGTACAGAACTGCTTTTCACTGGGACATTTTGTGCGTTCTTTGCACGCGAGATGGAAGTGAACACCGATCATACAATTTACAGGGTTGTGTGCTAAGCTGAGACTCTACGACGCTACAAAAACCGTTAATTATTTGAGTTACCTATCAGCCTGAGAACGCGAGCTTACGAGACGCAAGCGAAACACGATCCAAATGTAAATGCTAGAAAGGTACGATACAAGTCCCATTTCACTAAGGTGACCTCGAAACTGTTAACATACACTCCTTCCACTCATGTTTTGCTAGTGTCTGTAAGAAGCACTGGTGATAAAACTCGCGCCAAAGTATTGACATTAAGCGCAGGCAACAGACTGGCGGCAGCGGCCGAATAAATCTGAAGACTCAGTATATATGTACTATCTTTCAAGAAAGTAAATGTACTCTTTACGCGGGTCAGTATCATTCAGGCGTTCCGCGAATAGAGGGTATGGAAACTAAATCGACCGTGGTCGTAGATCTATACTGTTGTGGTTGCCATTTTAACCTGTCACCCACTTCGAAGATTTCTATGGCTATATTAACCCAGTATGGCGAAACATGGACTAAACATTACAAAACAAGTTACAATTCTCCTGCTGCTGAGCTATTAACTACATGGTATTAGCAAAAAACAAAACAAAACAAAAGAAAACAAACAGTATGAGGTCGTATCTTTTATTCCAACTTTTTCACCTTGTAAGACGCGGTAATACACAACTTACAGTTCTCTTACAGCTAAGTTATTACTACATGTATTCGAATAAAATACGAGGAGGTTGAATGAAACTTTTAATGGACCCAACTTCTAAATGCCTTATACAATGCGTCTGATCACAACAATAAGCTAATACATAAAAAACAAGAAACTGATAAATTCTCACCTTGAGAAAAGCAAACTTAGAGCTGCAAATACCCCTTAACAAGATGGTTCCTGTTCTTGCCCACGCCAGGCCCTCCCTTTCCATTTTATCACAAAAATCAATATATTTTTCCCTTCCTCAATCTTTTTTCAAGTTCAGATAATATATCAGAGTCATCTTATCCCTTAAACTACCATATATTTCCTGTTTCTCAATATCATCAACCCTGAATTTCACTTTGTTCCACAGATTTGGTCCCTTCGTCTGAATATTGGCTGGCTCGTTCAATCCTGCTTCCCTCACAGTTTCCTATAATTGGGATAACCAACTTCTTTGCTATCTTGTTTTTTTCCTTGTATCCTTAAACAGTTTTTGAGAATATTTCCTTCCTCCAAAGCTATGAAATAGGAGTTCTTTAGTTTGCTTTTTAAGCACCATTATCCTTAGTTATCACCTTCTGTTTGTTATTTATAATAAGTGGAGTAACTATATTGTATTTGAAAGTCTTGAAAGCAAATAAGGACATGCTCTAAACGATCAAAGATTTCACAATGATTTGATGGCTTTGGCCAATGAAATGCGAATATTCACAGTGCGTCACGAAATCTGCAACATGGCTGAAAGCGAAAAGTAAACAAAAATGCTACCGACCAAGGTATGTTGTCTGCGAACTGATTAGGTTATACATAAGCTGGCCATGTCTGTACATCCAGAGCTGCGTGGGTTACCATAAGATGGAGCAGATAAGGCGATTATGGAGAAATAATTGCCAGGCAGTTTTCTGAACTAAGTATACGTTAATGCAATGTGGTTAACCTATCAGTTGGTGTTATTTTCATTGTATTCCATACTATTAATGTGAGTTTATTGGATGTAATACGTGAAAGTACTACATAATATCAGTAAAGAACATTATTTCATTGCGAAGTATTATACTGTGACGCAAATAGTAAATTGCTTTGCGCGTGATAAATTATCAATGTGTTCTGAGGGGTTTCAGTTTGGCGAAGAGACAACTTGTATATACACATTTCTGACATTGTCAAGCTTGTCACGTCTTGCCAAGTCTTTTCCAATCTTGTCACATATTGAAAAATATTTCACAATTTTTCTTGTAAGCTCTTGAATTGAAAAAATGTGATGTGCTACACTCACATGACTTTCTCTACTCTTGTACAAACTTTTTACAAACTCTTATTCTCCATCTATTTCATATTAATCGAGATAAACATTAGCAGAAACGATCTTTTGACATGCAAAGAGAATTACATTTTACACATCACGACCAGTTCTAAAAATATTTGACTATCACTTAAGGCGTACTAATGTTCCCCTTGTTTTTTAATTGCAAGGGCAATATAGAAATGCGTTTAAGCATCGACATATATCTTAATGGCTGGTTGCTAGGTGCAGCACCATTCTCTTTACCACAGATTTAATACTCTTTGCATATCCAAGACAAAAAATGAATAACCAATTCCCATTTGAGAAAATTATTGAAAAATATAAGGGAATAACAAGCAATATCTCGAAAATGGTTCACTCAACAACAAAAATGTATGACATAAATTGTGTATTTTAACCCGATCTACATTTTTTGTGCAGTGAAATTTTGTCTATCTCTTATGGTTTACCAGTTATGCAAAAGTCGTTCACAATGAAGAATACTTTTGTTGACATTCCCAGAAAATTCAAGATATACATTTTATTTGTCACGAAAATATCTTAAACATATGAGATATTTTAATCAAAATTGTTAGAGCCATTTTTGAGAAAATTAAAATTTTTGAAAAATGTTCCATGTAAAGGATAATATGGGGTGGGGGGATTTTCTTGAAAACCTTCGTGTTGCATCTCTGGAAGTTACTGAACCTAAGTACCAAGTTTGGTGTTTATCCGACTTCGTTTCTGAGTTATGCTATTCACAGACACACAGACGCACACACGGACATGTTTCCAAAAATGCTTTTTTTTTGCATTCAGGGGGTCAAAACATATATTTCCGGTGAAATCTCGTTATGGAAATTTTGGGTGGAATACAATACTCCCCCTACTTATACGTAGTAGAGAAAGTAAAAAAGTTTGATCGTGTACAAGAGGCTTAAGACAAGACAAAGTGTGCGCAACAATTGGTTTTAGGTTTGCGTGTACTAAAATGTTAATATATTCATTATGTTTTAAAGTTTGAAATGAGTTTTGAAAGCGCCTACCATGTCGTAGCAAGCAATGCATTTTTGAAACTAATGTAAACCTGGTTGTGCACCAAGCTTGTGCCTAATATTTTTCATCATTACGCAATACAGTTGGAATTTTCCATTTTCCCCAACTTGTCGAGGTTTCATCCAACAAGAACGGTACAATTTTACAGAGTAAAGAGAGTCTGTTAGACACACTGCAGATGGGGCAAACTTCGTCTCCGAACTTTTCGTTGTGTGCTTAGAGAAAGAAGCAATACAGACACCGCAAGAGAATCGTGGAATCAGAAAACTGAAAGAAGCTTCTAGCAAAAGGACAAGGAATTATTAGAGGTGGAAAGTTACAAATCCCCGGAGTTTCTTCAGACACATGTCGATCTCTATAAGAAAATATCACTAAACACAAACCTGCTGTTTAGCAGTGGCGGCTTTACCACTGAAGCGCTTGTTGTGTCACATCGCTTATAATAATTATTCATTGTGTAAATTTACTATCTCTACCACTAAGTAGGGGAAGTATTGTATTCCATCCAAAATTGAATGTCGAAATATCACAGGAAATATATGTTTTGAGTCTTCCTGAACCCCTAAAACGCATTCTTAGACAAAGTTCTGCGTGTGTTTGAGTGTGCGTGAACAGTGAGGCAGTATTTTTAACACTTCAATAATTTCAGTCTAATTATATAATATATAAATTCAATAACAGCCCGCCTTAAAGCAATATGTGTATTTAACAATTTATAAAAAGTGTATATTACAGTCATTGTATATGTTTATATTATTGTATCCATGTGTAATAATGTTAAGTGAATATATTACGTAATTTAATAATGTGGAGCTGTGAGAATAATAGGTTAAAAGTTGCTAACAATGAGGTAACAATGAGGTAACCATGAGGCTATAATGAGTTTGAAAGTTTAACAATACTACTTCTGATTCTTGGAAGCAATAATGTAATGTTTTGAGACAGTTTATAAAATAGCCAATCAACAACCAGAAAAAGCTTTAGTTAAATGAATGTATTCTATTGGAGTAGGATTAGCCAATCAGAAACTGAAAGGAGAAAAATTTACAAATTTAGAGTTCAGTTGCCTGCAGACAGTGCTACTAACCAGACGCAAAGAGTGTCCTCAAGAATTCGTGTGAGGTGAAAAATAAGTTTACGTGTTAAAAAGTGTAATTAATTAATAAAAAGAATCTCATAGCTCTCTAAATCAGTGAAGAGTTATTTAAATCGTTTCAAGTATTAATAAAAGAAGTGAAGTAAAATTATAATCTGTGTAAGTCTACATTCTTGTTGCACCATAACCCTACAAAGAGAAATATGTCTCTAACAATAATACTGACGCAGCCGAGGCAAACATAAATATATAATACTTAAAGAAACAGTCAAATTACAAAGTTAATATTTTTAAATTTGGGACGAAGGCTACCGGTTACCATACGTGTGGTTGCAACGAATTTCAAGTTCGGTTCCCCAACAGTTGAAATATAATACAACTCCTTCAATACAACAAAATACCTTCTTCAAATTGGCGCCCAAAACGTGGGGCTAATAAAAAATACATCTTCAACAGCATAAATAAAAAATGAAAAGTTAGATAAATACCAAATTTGGTATTTAAGTTTAATATCTTCTAAAGATGTTACACGAAGATATGCAAAAAAATTCCTCCACCCCAATACTTTTCGAAAATGCTGATTTTCTAAAAAATGTCTAACGATTTTTATTAAAACACAACCTATTAAATATATTAACATGCTAATAAAATATATACTTTGAATTTCTTGGAAATAGCCTAGGAAGTCCTCTTCATTCGGAAAGAATTTTGTATGGCCTTGTATAACCGGTAAACGTAAGCGATAGACGAAAACGTATCACGCAAAAACGTAGATTTTTTTAAAACGCACTATTTATTTTAAGTAACGTTTTGTGTGTCACCAGGCGTTTCCATTCATTAATGGTTCGAATTGTTCTATACTTTCGTCATTCTTTTTAAGTCCAGTCGATTTGCAACTGCTTCTCACTACAGAATGGAAAGGGCATGGAATTTTAAAGCCAATGTATATCGTCCAGCTCTTAAATATTTGACTATCGTTATTCTCTTTGTATATATAACGAAATGTGTAATGCAGCTATTTACGGAAAGGTTTATCACGATTAAAATTAAGTGGATAGGAAAATAAAGTTTCGTTAGAACACTTTGTATACCCACTAATAAGGTGCTAGAGGGTAGAGAAAGTCATGTGGATGTAACACATGAGATTTTTCGTTGTTAGTTCTACTTTTTACTCTCTCTACTATGTATAGTAAGTAGGGGAAGCATTGTATTCCACCCTAAAATTCGATACTGAGATTTCACCGGAAATATATGTTTTAAGACCCCCTGAATCCATAAAAAGCATTTTTGGAAACATGTCCGTGTGTGTGTGTGTGTATGTTAACAGCATAACTCAGAAACGCACAGTCGGATAAACACCAAACTTGATATTTAGGTTCAGTATCTTCCAGAGATGCGACACGAAGGTTTTAAGAAAATTCCCCCACTCCAGATTACCCTTCACATGGAGCATTTTTCGAAAATTTTAATTTTCTCAAAAATGTCTCAAACGATATATGTTTAAGATATTTTCATGACAAATGAAATGTATATCTCGAAATTTCTGGGAATGTCTCCAAAAGTATTCTTCATTGTGAAAGACTTTGGCATAACTGGTAAACCATAAGAGATAGACAACATTTTACTACACAAAAAATGTAGATCGCGTTAAAATACACAATTTATGTCATATACATTTTTTTTGAGTGAACCATTTTCGAGTAATTGCTTGTTATTCCCTTAAATTTTCCAAAACTTTTTCTCAAATGGGAATTCGTTATTCTTTTTTTTATGTATTGGACATGCAAAGAATGGAATGCGCCACATAGCAACCAGCTCTTAAAAGATTTGACTGTCACTTAAATACTACCATATTCCCCTTGCACCTACAAGAAAATTAGCAATAAGATTAACATCTCGATTAACATGAAGCATATGGAGAATAAGCGTTTGTAAAAATAGTTTGCACAAGAGTAGAGAAAGTCATGTGAGTGTAACACATCATATTTTTTAAAATTACAATTAGCTTTAAAATTTGTCGCCCTCCTCTAGTTCCCGTGGCCGCGGGTTTAAACTCGGCGGAGGGCGTTGGATGTTTTCCGGCGTAAAAAATTCATAGCATGGCTTCCTTCGGAAGGAAAGTAAAGCCAGTGGTACCATGTTGTAGATTTACGGCACGTAAAAGAACCTTAAGCCTAATAAAGAGGCATCTGAGCAAAATTACCGGCCTTTCACGCCCAATATAGAATAGGACGCTAAGGACTACAGCAGTTAAAGAGCGTCCATAAATAAATAAATAAATAAATAAATAAATAAATAAATAAATAAATAAATAAAAAGAAAAGTTATAAAATTCAAACTCGGCGTCGAACTGTTGTTACCGGTTGCTAATTTCTGCTAATTTTCAAAAAATACTAAGATGATAGTTGCAATAGGTTTCAGTTACTACCCCACCACCACCACAACCACCACCACCACCAACGTTTGCTTAAGTATACACACAGGTGAAAATTTAGCGAAATTCTTTAAAAACTCAATTTTTTGGTGTACTATTAAGAATTAATCATCTAGTTTAACATTTATAAATGGAGTATAATACTGATAAATATAAGCAATTTTACACAAGTTTTTAAAAGTGCCTGCGCATAAGGCCAGATAGCTCTTTACAATTTCAGTGTTGTTTTCCTTGCTTTCTGCATTTTCTACATTTTTACGCGTTCAAAATGTTTCACATAAAATAATATTTGTTCAGTTTCCTTTCAATTTTGTAGATAAACACAAAAAATATAAGTATAAAGATGTTGGGAGTGATTTTTCTTTATCGGTTATCATTGAAGGAATATAATCAGAATATCTAATTTACACACTTAAGTTAGTGAAAAATATCGTTTCTCATACAACAATAAGATACCTGTTTCGAACAATTTTACTTTCTTTGCTATGTATAGTAAGTAGGGGAAGTGTTCATACAAATTTTCTTCAGTGTTTCTCTTTACAATATCACTCACTCTCTGCCGGTTTAATAAATCATATTTAATCTTCTCATGGTTATGATCTAATTGTGAACTGGCAATATAATTTACGGAATTTAATTTTACAAAACAGTTACATGTTCTCGTAGTACATTTGTACCTATCAACGCCATCGGCGAAACACTTATGGAATGAACGTGGATGTTTTTATTGCCTAGTGCCTGTAGAAAGCGGGAATCAACTCGTTCAATCCTCAATCGGAGGGGGATGTAAAATGGCATTACCGAAGGAAGATACCACTAAAACTTAAGAGTACAGTGTGAAGAGTAATCATAAAATTGTGAAAATGGTGCCAAAATGACATCACAGTCGCTTATGATCATGGATACAGGAGCGTGTGTTTTAGCCATGAATTTGGAAGTAAATTCTGGTAACTGCAAATGACCGATTGTAAACACAGCCATTTAAGTAAATTCCCTTTCACCGAAAAAATTAAAATTGCTGGTGATAGATTACCACAGCAGACTTTGAACATAACAAGACAATTGAAGTCGACTGTTCGTCATTTCAGTAAAAATATTTATGAAAGTGAACACTGGATTTGTGGATGTGAGATATTAAACTTCTATGCTGGCCCTATTTATTGTTTTCTCACAATAAAGGTCTGGAATGACGGTGGTCACAATGAATTGAACAATATTGATAGACTGACTGCCTAGACTGACTGCCTCTGTGATCTTGTGGTTACCATGATAGCCTCCAAATCTAGAGTTGCCGGGTTCGATTCTAGACTGGAGGGTGGACATTTTTCTTTAGCTAGAATTATTCCACATCCTCCTCAGAGTTTGGAAGTCTGAGTGAGAGTGTAATTGTTGAGACAGTATTTTTAACACTTAAATGATTTTAGCCAAATTATATAATATAAAATTCAATAACAGCCCGCCTTAAAGCAATATGTGTATGTAACAATATATAAAAAAGTGTATATTACCGTCATTGATAATGTTTATATTATTGTATACATGTGTAATAATGTTATGTGAATGTATTACGTAATTTAATAATGCAGGAGCTGTGAGAATAATAGATCAAAAGTTGCTAACAATGAGGTAACCTTGAGGCAATAATGAATTGGAAAGCTACTGGTAATTCTTGGAGCAACAATAACGTAAATAGTTTATAAATAGCCAATCAACAGTAAAATAAAAGTATTCTATTGGAGTAGGATTAGTCAATCAGAAACTGAAATGGAGCAAAATTTACAAATTCAGAAGTCAGTTGCTAGCAGACAGCGTTCCTAACCGGACGCGAGACGCGTCCTCGAGAATTTTAATACGCATTCAGTGTGAGACAAAAATAGTTTACGTGTTAAAAAGTGCAAGTAATTAATAAATAATCTCACAGCTCTCTCTATCAGTGAAGTGTTATTTAAATCGTGTCAAGAATTAATAAAAGGAGTGAAGTAAAAATTATAATATTATAAGTCTACATTCTTCAGCCGCATCATGCCCTGTTAAGAAATTCACGTCTCTATAAAATAATACTGACGCAGCCGAGACAAACATAAATATATAATATTTAAAGTAACATTCAAATTACAAAGTTAATATTTTTAAACTTGGGGCAAGGGCCACCGGAAAGTAAACACTGGGGCGAAGGCTACCGGAAACTTTTTACCATACGTGCGGTTCCTACTACTTCAAGTTCGGCTCCCCAACAGTCGAAATACAATACAACTCCTCCTTCAATACACCTACTTCAATGTGTGTGTGTGTGTGTGTGTGTGTGTGTGTGAATTTAATGTTCAGAAAGAAAGCCCAAAGATTAATACAATAGTTAAATAATGAAAGTACCGAGCGAGATGGCGCCGCGGTAACGCGGGAGGTTCTGGGACCGCCCACTCTGACCCATGAGTTTTTTCAGAGGTTTTCCCGGGTCATCAGGCGAATGCTGGAGTGGTTTTTTTTCAGCCCCCGAATTTCCTGCCTCACTATTTCGTTCCAATCATTATTTCATTCATCCTTCACCCTGTTAGGTCTGTTTGAGGGTTGGAAGTATCGGCGATGGTGTTTTGGTGCGGTGTGGCAGGGAAAAGGATGCTCTCTGTGGAAATTTCTCGGTCCCTCGGCTTTCGGCTGGTTGCCGAAGGTATACGAACCACCCTTCGGAGCGGGGTGTTGGGCCCTCTATATAGGGCGGTGATCCCTGATCTGCCTGTGACTGTTGGGGCGCCTCCATCTGGAAATTGTAGGGATACCGTCATTGCTGTGCCATCACACCTGGTGCCGGTCGCCCGGTTTCTCCTCTTCTCTCACCTCATCCCCCCTTGTGGGCATAGGTACGATATTCTCATTGGAGCAGTGCCGAGTTGCCTCCGATACTCATAAAAAAAGAAGAAGAATGAACATCACTGCCGAAGAACAATTGTTCCAAAGCCAAAGCCAAAGCCGCCGATGTGACCTTAGATGTTAAAAGCGGTATAGAAATGGAACAAAAATATTTATAGATGCAGTAAACGGCATAAAGACTCGCCTGTTCACACTGAATGTAAAAAACAACAAAGGGAGCAAGGATAGACTTTTCTCTCAATGAACATTACAGAACGTAAATATTGACTGAAGTAGTACAGGCTGGAAGAAAGATTACTAAAGCATTAAGCTTATAACATCTTTCGTCACTAAATTGTTAAACTTTGGAATAGCACGTTTACTTTCTCTACTGCTTACCTATAGCAAGTAGTGGAAATATTGCATTCCACCCAAAAATTCAATACCGAGATTTAATTGGAAATCCATGTTTTGAGGACCCCTGAATGTAAAGAATGTTTGTTATTTCGCATATGAAAAAGCCGATTTGAAGTAGGAGTTGTATTATATTTCGTTTGTTGCTACATATGAAAAGTCAGTTTGAAGATGATGGTTTGTTTACGTCTGTTGGGGAGCCGAACTTGTAGTAGTTGCAACCGCACTATTGTAAACAGTTTCCGGTAGCCTTCGCCCCCAAAGTACTTTCAGGTGGCCTTTGCCCCAAGTTTAAAAAAGTATTAACTTTGTAATTTGACTGTTTCTTTAAGTGTTAAATATTTATGTTTGCCTCGGCTGCGTCAGTATTATTGTTAGAGACGTGGATATCTTGGCAGGGCTTGATGCTACAGGAATGTAGGCTTACACAGATTTTAAGTTTTAATTCACTCCTTTTTATTAATCCTTTACACAAATTAAATTGCACTTCATTGATATACAGAGCTGGGAGATTCTTTTTTTATTAATTAATTACACTTCTTAACACGTAAACTTAATTTTTCGTCTTGCACGAATGCATATTAAATCTCTCGAGGACGCACAAGCAATGCATCCAGTTATGACAACTGTCTGCAGGCAACTGAATAGATTTCAACCGTCTAAACTTGTAAATTTCTGTATTTCAAGTCTCTGATTAACTAATCCTACTCCAATAGAATACCTTCATTTAACTAAAACCCCCTCCGGTTCTTGATTGGCTATTTTATAAACTGTCACTAAAATCACATTATTGCTTACAAGAATCACAAGTAACATTTAAACACTCAAACTTATTATTGCCTCAAGGTTAGCTCCTTGTTAGCAACGTTTAACTTAGTATTCTCACAGCTCCTACATTATTAAATTTGGTAATACATTCATATAACATTATTGAACATGTATAGAATAATATAAGCATCTGCAATGACTGTTACACATATTGCTTCAAGGAGGGCTGTTATTGAATTTACATATTATATAATTTGACTGAAAAATATTTAAGTGTTAAAAATACTGCCTCAATGTAAAAACAGTATTAGCAAAATGTTAGCGTGTCCGTGTGCAGCGTAACTAAAAAACGAACTAAAAAACTATCCTTTGCACGGAACATTTTTCGAAAATTTTGATTTTTTTAAAAATGGCTCTAACATTGTCGCGGTATCTGTTCGTGTTATCTTATCTGCTGAGCGCCTGTTATTGTTTTACTATTTTGAATTTTGGGTTCTTTGTCCTCCGGTTAGCTATTATTACTCAGTCGAGCAAATATCTCTTGAACAGGGCGTGTAAACGGAAAGGAGTTGTTACTAAAAGATAACACTGATAAAAAGAATTTGTTTTTTACACTTTTATTGCCGTCACACTGAATTAATTTCATATATTTAATCTTGATACACGCCTGACTGAAACTGTTATATTTTCGAATGTAGCTACAATCACTTATTTGCCGCGCACTATTAATTCGCGTATTTCACATTTTGTAACTAACTTTACGACGCGAGAGATTCTGTAGAATTGCGCAACGTTTGCATTGTGAATGATTCTGTAGAACTGCGCGTTACTTGCTTCTGGCTTAAGAATTTATACTCCCTCACCCCGATATGCCTAAACATTATAATAGAGCTTCTATTGGTTAATAAATCGCGCCAACATTAGCGTCTATTTCGTCATCCAATCATAATTACAAACACATATGCTCTAGGGAAGATATTCCCCCCCCCCCCCCATTTCTAAAGAAAGGCGCGCTACTCTGACGTCATTTGTTTGTCTCTTCTAATTGATAAACAACTCACCCCCTTGCTTCATTGTTACCCGCTTCTATTGACAGTTTCAGTGAGGCCGTGTAAACTTATTTCCTAACAATGCTTATAGTTAACAAACGTCTCAAATCATTGTCATACAATAATGTTAATTTACATTACAATCACTCTGACATTCACAGTGTTGTGATATAAAATACTCCTCAACATTAAGCTTAAAACACCATAGGTTTAAAATGTTTTCATGAATATTTTTAAATTAAGTATCTTGAATTTTCTAGGAATAGCCTCTGAAGTCCTCTTATGACTTTTGCATAACTCGTAAACCGTAAGAGATAGACAAAATCTTACCACACAAAATGTAGATCATATTAATGCACATAATTTACGTCAAATAATTTTTATTGTGTGGCGTTAACCATTTCCGAGATACTACATGTTTGAATTATCAAATAACTTTATAATTTTTCGACTTAAAAATTCTCTATTCGTTTTCTACTTTCTTTACTCGCATAGTAAGTAGTGGAAGTATTGTATTCCTCCCAAACATGTGATACCGAAATTTCACTGAAAGTACATGCCTCGAGGCCCACTAAATAAATATAAAAATAATTTTTAGAAAACGTCAGCGTGTGTATCTGTAAACCGTATTTAAATACAGCACCTTCCACAGATGCGGCACAAAAATTTTAAAAAAATACCCTATCTCCAACTAAGCTTTACATGGAAAGTGTTTCAAAATTTCGATTTTCTCAAAAATGGCTATAACAAATGCTATATATGAAAGATGTTTACATGACAAATAAAATGCATATTTTGAATTTTCTGAGTACAGCCCTGTGAAATCCTTGATTCGAAAGGAATTTTGTATAATCTTGTATAATTGTTAAATGATAAGCGATAGACGAAAATGTACTACACGAAAAACGTAGATCTCTTTAAAACAAAGAATTTATTTTAAATAAAATGTTTGAAGTGTCAGCCATTTCCGAGATATCCGTTATTAATAGTTCAAATTGCTCAATACCTTCATTCTTTTAAAGTGCTGTCGACATCCAGTTGTTTCTCGCGACTGCATGCAAACAGTATGCAATTTTTAAGCCAGCATGTAGCGTCCAATTCTTAAACATTTGGCTATCGCTGTTCTCTTTCTACCTCTAACGAAATGTGTAATGTAGCTATTTCTGCAAAGGATTTTCTGGATTAAAATGAAGTAGACAGAAGTAAAACTTTTGGTAAGGTAAGTTTGATACCCATTAATAAATGATACAGGGTAGAGAAAGTCATGTGAATGTAACACGTCAGATTTTTGTTAATCAGTTACCAACAAGCCAGGAATAGCCACTGCTATTTAGTGCGGTTAAACGAGCTGTCCTATAGGAAGCAGGAACATTATAAAGTGCTTTTAATGTAATAGACAGCAAACTAGAGGCTCTCAGGTCACAAAGCAGTTATTGACTGGAGAAGAGGCAGCAGTTAATGAATACTGCAGGTACAATAGCCAACTTTAAAAGCTTTGTGCTGTTCTGGAGAGTTGGTGTAACATCTGCTTTGTTTCACAACCTCAATCCGAAAACTGTGGCTCATTATCAGCGATAAGGTCATTTATTACTCCCTCTACCATGTACCTAGTAGGTAGGGGAAGTATTGCATTCCATCCAAAAATTCGATACCGAGATTTCACAGGAAATACATGTTTTGGGGCCCGCTGAATCCAAAGAAAAAATGTCTTTGTTCATCTGTGCGAATAGCTAATCTTTAAAAACAACAACTCGGTTGAATACCAATCTTGGTATTCAATTCCAGCGTATTTTCTTTTCTTTTAAATGTTTATTTTACGTCATTTTAACTAGGTGGTGATATCGCGACGGGTGTGTTAGGAGATACCTCGTGATTCGGTGTGTGGCTTCGTCACGTATTCACAAAGGCCTTAGTGATAAGCAACTGTACCACTGCTTCTACACGTGCCGGGCAGATGGCGTTAGGGTGCTGTGAAGTATACCTGCTTTCATTATCTGTGAATGGATGGCAGAGCGTTCGCTGTTACCATCTATTTTAATTTTTACTATTGTTTCAGATGTAAGGTGAACTTTGGGTCGTTGTATTAAAAATCCAATCCGGTATTTACTTTAGCGACTGAGAGAAACCACCAAAAGACACCAGTCAGGTTGGTAGGCTTACGGGATTTGAATCCGGGACCTCCCGAATGCGGGCCAGACGTTACCGCCTGAGCCAACCCCTGGGCTCCATCTTCAAAGGATGCTACAAGAAGATTTTCAAGGACACAGTTTCCTTATTTGTGATCTTCTCAAGAATGTCTCTTACGCTTTTGATTAAAATAACAATTATTTAAGACACTTACATGACAAATAAAATGCATATTGTGAATTTTTTGGGAATTACCTGAGAAGTCGGCTTCATTCAGAAGGAGTCGGAAAGAATTTTGTATAATCTTGTATAACGGGTGAACCTTAAACAAAATCCTTACTACTACTACTACTACAAAAAAATCGATATATATATATTTCCGAGATATTCTTCGTTACTGGTCTGGATTTTAAAATACTTCTACTTTTTTCAAGTGCTAAGTCACTATTTGGTTTTTCTCGTGGTCAAGAAAAGAGCATGGCATTTCAAAGCTTTTTAAAAATCTGATGATAAATTTTAACCTACTGCTTCGTTCTTATAGTTACAACGAAATCTGTAATAACAGTTCATCTCGATTAACAAGTAGTACACAGAAGAATATGCTTTTGTAAGAATAGTAGAAGAAAGACTAAAGAAAGTCATGCCAATGTAACGCATCAGATTTTTATAAAATGCTATGTGTGCGCGTGTGGGGAGACGCATAACTGAAAAACAGATAGTCGGATAAATACGAATTTTGGTATTTAAGTTCAGTGTCTACCAAAGATGCGACACGAAGATTTTCAAGAAAATCTGCCACCCCAAACTAGCTTTTTATTGGAAAGTTTTGGTTAGTTTTGATTTTTTGAAAACTTTTAATTAAAGCACTATGTATGTATATATATATATATATAAAATACTTACATGATAAATAGTTTGTATATCTCGACGTTTTTAGGAATAACCTGTTAAGTCTACTTCATTCGGTGAAATTTTGTATAACTGGAACCTTAAGCCAGTACAGAACTTACCGAGCGGTATGGTTCAGGCGGTAATGTCTGTGACCCGCATTCGCGAAGTCCCAGGTTAGATTCCCGGCGACCGTCCGCTCCCACCCATGGGCTTTTTTCGGGGATGTTCTCGGGTCGTCAGGCGAATGCTAGAGTAGTTTCATCTACCGAATTTCGTTCCGTTATTCATTTCATTCATCTTCATCCCGTTTGATCTGTTTTACGGTTGGAAGTGTCGGCGATGGTGTTTCGGTGCAGCGTGGCAGAGAAAAATAATGCTCTCTGTAGACTTTCTCCGGCCCTCGGTCTTCGGCTGATTGCCAGGGCATAAGGACCGTTCGGGTTGGACCCTAAGTGGGGCGGGGTCCCCGGTCTATCTGTCTCAATCTAGAAATTGTAAGAACCCTATCATTGCTGTGCCGTCACTTATCGTTCTAGCCGCCCAGGGTCTCACTTCACCTCATATCTCCAGGGGGGCGCATTCTTGTGGGGCGTTGATACAATATCCTTGTTCCTGGATCGGTGCGGAATCCCCTCCGTTTCACAATACATTCCACTACACAACTTATGACATAACTCGCTTTAAAACACGATTTATTTCAAATTACTTTTGGGGTTAATAGCCATTTCCAAGATACTCATTGCTTTTGGTTCGCGATGTCATGGAAGCAGCATGAAACTTCAAGGCCAGTAGATAGCGACCCATTTTCAAATATTTGAATATCACTGTCCCCTTTGTAACTGTAGCGAAATGTGTAATGCAAACAGTGTAAATCTGAATTAACCTGAAGTAGATAGAATAGTAGGCTTTTGCAATACGTTTTTAGAAGCTATATGCAAACAAACGATATTTGATAGAGAGAATCATATGGATGCAACATCAGGTTTTAAATTTTAATTTGTTTTTATTTCTATATGCTTGGCTGACCTTAGTGATGGCAACTTTCGTCATTACGTGACATCTCGAGATAAACTTTTCCATGCAAGCATAGTTGGTCAAATATCTGATTTTGTTGCATGCTAAACTCGTGCCAGAGTGTAGTAATGTTTATGTAAAACGTAGTTTCAGTTATTTTAAAGCCAACACTTGTGTAAGAAATAAATTTAAATGTGATCATAATCTCATAACGCAAACTCTTCTTTAATTAGTTTTAAAACTGAAATTAATTGAAATTTATGCAATCTTTTACGATAGTTATCACCGAACGGGTGATATTGTTTGTCGCCCACATTCGGGAGGTCGTAGTTTCGATTCCCGTGACCGACCTTCCCGACCCATCATTTTTTCGGAGGTTTCCCCGGGTCACCAGGCGAATGTTGTGAGGGATCATTAAGTCCCTCGAATTTACTGTCCCTCCATTGCACCTCCATTCTCATTTCACCTTTCATCTGCTTGGTTTCTTTCAGGGATGCAAGTGTCGGTGGGAGGTCTCGACGTGTGCATGGCAGGGGAAAAGGATGATATGAGTAAACCTTCGTCCGAGCCCACAGGGAGGAAGGGTAGCCGACTACACCAGGCCACCACCCGGGGAGTTCAAATCTGTAAATGGTAGGGACCCTGCCCTCTGCCTGTCATGCCTCCTGGTCCGGCCGCCCTCTGTCTCCTCTCACCTCATCTCTCCCATTCAGGGGCTTAGGAACTAAAGATCTGCGTAGGTCGAGGTGTCAAGTACCCCTCTGCTTCCAGTCCTATCCTATAGGCAGTTATCACATTCAAAATCATTCATAATCAACTAATTATGCTATATGTGCTATAATCGTTGCTAAGGAATGACGTCATTACCATCTTCTGTGCACAATTTCATGCGTTATCTCTAAGAAAAACTAAACTCGTCAGTTACCCTGACATGCATACCAACTTTCAAATACGATGATTACCTTAAAAGACTATTCAAAAAGAAGCTAAAAGTAATCAATCATTTTTATTGACATAAAATCAAATCACTTATTATATATACGTTTTATCTAGTGTAAACCCTAGCCGAACGAGTTTCAACAAAACAAAAGCATGTTTTTTGTCCATAAATATTGAACGTGGAATTTTTCGCATTTGAAAATGTTGCCGACACATTGCCACTACAACCGAGAACAGCTGAACTAACCAGCTTTATAAACTTTTGTAGATTCATACGCCGAAAACAAAAAACGAATAAACGTCGCCTTGCGGACGACAAAAAGAAATGACATCAGAATAATGACATCATTTCATAACGCAGAATCATAGCCCAAGATCAAATAATTTTGTAATATTAATTATTATTTGATAATGTAGGAGCTAAAGTTGCATAAAACGTAGTATTATATAACTCGTGTTTAATTTTGATTAAGGATCTCGTGAAAAATAACATACTCCTATCGCTCATGCGCTAAGTTTTAACTCTTGTCATAATCCTCAACATTATACACTTGTTATACAGGATGGAAGGTGACCTATGATCATCCTTGAAAAGGATGAGCCTTAGGAACGAATAGTAAAGAAAATATTTGCGCGTTTTGCTGTGTTTAATGTAATTTTTGAGAAAACAGTGACAATTTCTTAATATTAACTCTATTTTATATGAAGATTTTTCGGAAGGTACCTAAATACTTTTTTAAAATGTTTCTTGGAGGAGATTGAAAGATAAATATTTTCTGTAATTTTTCTGTATGAATTAAAACAATTCGCACTCTTACTATTTTAAGGTCTCGAAATTTGTCTCAGTTGAATCTACATCGTTAGCCACAAGATTTAGCATTGACAACTTTAAGATCGAAAGAAAAGTAGTTCAGTTGTTTGTTTATAAAGAAACGTTTCTGCTGTTTTTACTTTCTCTACTACGTATAGTAAGTAGGGGAAGTATTGTATTCCACCCAAAAATTCGATACAGGATTCGATTTCACAGGAAATATATGTTTTGAGACTCCGAATCTAAAAATGTGTGTGTGTGTGTGTGTGTGTGTGTGTGTGTCTCTGTGAATAGCATAACTCAGAAACGAACAGTCGGATAAACACCAAACTTGGTATTTAGGTTCAGTATCTTCCAGGGATGCGACACGAAGGTTTTCAAGAAAATCCCCCACCCCAGATTACCCTTTACATGGAACATTTTTCGAAAATTTTAATTTTCTCAAAAACGACTAACGATTTTGATTAAAATACATATGTGTAAGATATTTTCATGACAAATGAAATGTATATCTGGAATTTTCTGGTACTGTTTCCAAAAGTATTCTTCATTGTGAATGGCTTTTGCATAACTGGTAAACCATAAGAGACAGACAAAATTTTACTACACAAAAAATGTAGATCGCGTTAAAATACACAATGTATATCTTATACGTTTTTTTTTTGTTGAGTGAACCATTTTCGAGATATTGCTTGTTATTCCCTTAAATTTTCCAATACTTTTTCTCAAATGGGAATTCGTGAACATTTTTTTTTATTTCCTGGACTTACAAAGAGAATGGAATGCGCCACATAGCAAGCATCTCTTAAAAGATTTGACTATCGCTTAAAAACTACCATATTCCCCTTGCACCTAGAAGAAAATTAGCAATAAGATTAATCATTTTAAATTTATTATTGTCGCTTTAACATTAAAGTCATAACGCGTCTATTATAAATAAATTTAATTAATTACAATGTTTTGAAACAAATTACAACGTTAATTGTATTTCTTTTAAAACATTTACTATGTTATGACGGATGGTTGGATCACTCAAGGCCACCGAGAGATTAGCAGGAATACCACACTGAAGCCAATTAACATCGTAGATAGGACACTCTACAACTATATGCTGAACTATGAGAATGGGGTGACAGTGCTTGCATGTAGGCTGATGATCTATTCCAAGGAGATATGGATGGGTAATTGCAGTATGTCCGATACATAGCCTGGTGAGAAGTACCTGGTCACAACGAGATATACCTGCGAGGGTTAGTCAAAAAGCGATGCCTTCAACGTTGTTTTTATCCTTAAATAAATTGGTTATGTCAGAAATTCGAATTTGGCGCAATTTCTAAACCTTCTTCAATCTACTGCAATAAGTGCTTTCCAAATCAACGGGTGGCAGCACTGCATCCTGTTATAAAATGGCTGACATCACGTACGTATAAGGCAGCATTCTGTAATGGAATTCTTGAATGTGGAAGGTGAAACATCCATTCATATTCATGAAAAATGTTTATGGAGAGTAAACAGTAGATGTCAGCACTGTTAAATGATGGGTTCGTCGCTGCAGAGAAGCTGAAACATTGTTGGTTGATAAAAAGACCAGCAACTGCAGTGACTCTTCGCAACATTCACTGAGTTGACGAGATCATTTGTGAAGAATATCAACAGATACCATTGTGCCTCATGCTCTCCATTGATAAAGGCAGTGTGATGGAGATTATTGAAAACCTGGGGTTAATATTCAGAATTTACTCAAAAGTTTGTGCACGATGGATACCAAGAATGCTAACCGACCACAATAGAGAGACAAGAAAACCAAAAACCTTCTTGCAGCTCTTCAATGTGAAGAGAAAAGCGTTTCTGGCGAAAATTCTGATTGAAGATGAAACTTGGGTTGATTCTTTTGTACATGAATCGAAGAGGCAGTCGATGGACTGCCTCGCCGAGGAAAAACATTCAAAACTGTGCGATCGACAGGGAAAGTTGTAGTGACTGTGTTTTGGGATGAGCAGGGTGTCATTCTGGTTGAATGTTTTAACTCGGGGGTGCACAGTAAATTCTGTTCAGTACATCAGCAGTCTCAAGAAGCTTAAAGCACGCCTTCGACGGGTTCGTCTATCAAAAGCTATGGCAGATGTTGTTCTTTTGCACGGCAATGCAAGACCACACATCAATGTTCGCACCACTCAACAGATTGCGCAAATTGCGTGGGAGGTCTTGCCTGATCCACCATACAGCCCAGACCTAGCACCGTCATATTTCCTCTCTTCGGGCCAATAAAGGAAGCTCATCGAGAGATTAACTTTAAAGATGAGGAGATCGTGAAAACGTCCGTGTGCCAATGGCTAAGAAAGAAAGACCATGCCCGTGTTTCAAGGTGGAAAAAGCCGGAAATCACATTGAAAGATGACAAATTAAGATTGAATGTTGTAGTATTATGCTCTGTAATTTTCATTTAATTTTATTCAAAATTACAAGATATGAAAATAGGAGGCATTACTCTCTGACTAACTTTCGTATTATCTCAAATACTCGATCTAACTGCAATCGAAGCGTCAGTCAAGTTTGTTATCAACTATATTCATTGTGGCATTGGGTTATAACGCGGTATTGCACTGAATATAACTGCTAACGATGTAGACGTTAATTAAACCGAGAGTTTATTGCTGAAAATTAATCCTATACAATAATTTCGAGGAAGCAAGTTGCATGCAAAACTGACGTTATATTGCTCTTAGATACATTGCAAATAGGGGCAATTTGCGCTCTCGGAGAGAGAGTGCATGGTAGCGGGAAAATCTATTCATGCGTTCATTAGCTTAACACAAGACAAGTACCTGCATTCAGAGCACATCAAGGAGCTACAAACTTGAGGACTGTCTCCTCGTGAAACAACGAATATACTGGAAAGTGTATCTTTTTAGCTGAATGCTGCGCCTGTGGTAATAGGCGAAGTATTAAACTGTGGCTGTGTTGCGATATAACGAAAATCTGATGGATACATTCCATGACTTTCTCTACCCTCTATTGCTTATTAGTGAGTATACGAAAACTAGTCTTACTAAAGTTTATTTTATATCTACCTCATTTTAATTCAAATAAACGTTTACAGAAATAGTTACATTACACATTTTGTTATAGATACAAAGAGAACAGCGATAGTCAAATGTTTAAGAACTGCACGCTATACGAGGGCAGTCCGAGAAGTACCCGACCTGGTGTATACATAGCAGTTGTTGTTTCAAAAAAATAACTGTGGTAGAAAGTACCACCCTTATAAAGCTTAAGTTTGAAGTTTGACGATGCTACGGTGTTTAGTAATTGTTTGGCAGCCATTAATAGTGAATTCTCTCAGTTAATTTGTAAACATGGAAAAACTGACCTCGTTATGTGATACAATACTTTCATTTGAAAGGTCTTAGTCCAACTAATATTAAAACTGAGCTAAATTCTACTCTCGGGAAGTCTGCTACTTCGTTTACAACAGTAAAATATTGGGTGGCAGAGTTTAAGCGAGTCCGTACGAGCTGCCAAGAGGAACATCGCAGTGGTCGAACAAATGAGCTGACCACGCCAGAAATTGGAAGAAAATCCACAAAATGGTATTGGATGACCATCGACTGAAAGTGCGCGAGCTAGCAGACATCGTAGGCATTTCAAAAAGTGCTGTACATTGCATATTAACTGAAAATTTAGATATGAGAAAGCTGTGCGCAAGATGGGTTCCGCGTTTACTTACAATGGAACAAAAGCAGTGTCTTGAGAATGTTTCAGTTGAGTGTTTGGCGACGTTTCGCTTCAATAAATCCGAGTTTTCGCGTTAATTCATAACCATGGATGAAACATGGTTCCATCACTTCACATCTGAGACGAAGGAACAGTCAAAACAGTGGATTGAAAGGGGAGAATCGGCTCTAAAGAAGGTGAAGACAGTTCCATCTGCAGGTAAGGTCATGGCGTCAGTTTTTTGGGATGCGCGTGGGATAATTTTCGTTGATTATCTTCAAAAAGGAAAATCAATCATTGGTGAGTATTAAACTTATTGCAGTGGTTGAATGATGAAATCAAACAAAAACGGTGGCATTTAGCGAAAAAGAAAGTTCTGCTTCATAAAGAAAATGCACCAGTTCACACAACCGTTATCGCTATGTCCAAAATCAATGGGTTAAGGTCCAAATTGCTTCCTCATGCACCATATTCGCCAGACGTAGACCTCCTCTGATTATTTTCTGTTTCCAACGTTGAAGAAATGGCTTGGTGGTAAAAGATTTGCCAAAATGAAGAGGTAGAGTTTGCAGTTGATGGCTATTTTGTAGAACTCGACGGTTTTCACTATAAACAGGGTATCAAAGCTATTGAACATCGCTGGGAAAAATGTATCGAGCTGAAAGGAGACGATGTAGAGAAATAAAGATGTTTTTTTCCCCAAAATTTTTGTGTTTTCTTTGTTAGGTCGGGTACTTCTGGGACAGCCCTCGAATGTCCAATAGTGTCTCGAGAAACAATGAATGTTGACAGTACTTTAAAAGAATGACTTAAGTGTTGAACAATTACGACCATCAATAACGGATATATCGGAAATGGCTGATGCCACAAAAAAGCTTATTTGAAATAAACTGTGTTTTAAACAGATCCACATTTCTTGTATAACACGTTTCCATCTATCACTTAACGTTTACTACGTAAACAAGATTATATAAAATTCCTTCCGAATGAAGACTTCAAAGGCCCTTCTCTGAAAGTTCAAGATATACATTCTATTTGTCATATAAATATCTTATATATAGTATTATAATCCAAATCGTTAGCGCCATTTTTAGAAATTAAAAAATGTGAAATAAAGGCTAGTTTGTAAAGGCTAGTTTGGGGTAGGGGGATTTTAATGAAAATCTTTGTGTCGGATCTTTGGAAGGTACTTAACTTAAATACCAGGTTCCGTGTTGAAAGAAAGAAGAAGAAACACACACACACTTAATTTGACCCTAATTGTAGGTTCCCATTTAAAAAAATCAAATTGACCCTAAAATGACTATCAGAACAAAACACGACTAATGGCATTTACTTTCCGCCATGCCATCAAGAAACTTTTATGAAAGACATTTCCTTCTACAACGTTTAGTTTTGGAGATATTGTACAGCCTCAACTTATATGGCCCATCCTTACATATTGAATTTTCTGGGAATAACTTGTGAAACCCTTTTCATTCTGAGTGACTTTTATATAACTGGTAAATCGTAAGAGAGAGACAAAATTTCACTAAAAAATCCACTAGATCTCGTTAAAATACATCATTTATGCTAAATAAAAGTTTTTGTGACTGTCTCTGTGGTCTGGTGGTTAGCATACTAACCTCCAAACCCAGAGGTCCAGGTTCGATTCCCGCCGGGGGGGGGTTAGGATTTTTCTTTAGACAGGATTATTCCATATCCTCTCTAGAGTCTGGAAGTGTGAATGCATGCATGAATTTAATGTAATAACCAAAAGTAATATCAACCCATACATGAATACCACTTAAAAACGAATGAACACCACGGCCGATGAGCAATTTGTACCAAAGGTAAAAAGCGGTCGATGTGACCCAAGATGTTAAAGGAAGCATATAAAAGGAACGAAAAAAAAGGAAAAGAGCTTTGATTCGTAAACAATTTCCGAGATATTCTATGTCATTGGTTTGAATTTTAAAATACTCGTACTTTTTGCTAGTTGCAAGCCGCTATACCACGCTCTTCAGTGTATCGAACCCGGGACCTCTGGGTTTGAAGGTTAGTATGCTAACCACCAAACCACAGAGGCAGTTACAAAAAACTTTTATTTAGCATAAATGATGTGCTTTAACGAAATATAGTGGGTTTTTTTTAGTGAAATTTTGTCTATCTCTTACGATTTACCAGTTATATAAAAGCCACTCAGAATGAAAAGGGGTTCACAAGTTATTCCCAGAAAATTCAAGATGTAAGGATGGACGATTTCAGTTGAGGCTGTACAATATCTCCAAAACTAAAGTTGTAGAAGGAAATGTCTTTCATAAAAGTTGCTTGATGACATGGGGTAAAGTAAATGCCATTAGTCGTGTTTTGTTTGTAGGACATTCTGATAGTCATTTTAGGGTCAATTTAATTTTTTAAATGGGAACGTACAATTAGGGTCAAATTAAGCGTATGCGTGTGTCAATGTGTGTGTGTTTTTTCCCCTTCTTTCAACAAGGAGCCTGGTATTTAAGTTAAGTACCTTCCAAAGATGCGACACGAAGATTTTCATGAAAATCCCCCTACCCCAAACAATGAAACATTTTTTCACATTTTTTATTTTCTAAAAAATGGCGCTAACGATTTTGATTAAAATACTATATATAAGTTATTTATATGAAAAATATAATTTTCGGTGAAATCTAGCTATCGAGATTTTGAGTAGAATCCAATTCTTTTTCTAATAGGTACGGGTTAGAGAAAGTAATAAAGAAGTAAAGTTGTATTCTTTGCTAAAAAATCATCTGACATTAGATCCACATTACTTTCCCTGATTGATGTATTATTCTTACGATAGCTTATTTTTCTATCTACTTCACTTTAATCGAGATAAAACATTTGCAGAAGTTGCTACATTACACATTTCGTTAGGGAATAGCGATAGTCCAATGTTTAAGAACTGGACGCTGTACGCTGGCCTTAAAATTCTGGACTCTTTCCATGCGATCGCGAGAAACAAGTGAATGTCGACAGGACATTAAAAGAATAACAAGTGTGTTGAAGAATACGAACCATTAATAACGGATATCTCTGAAATGGCTTATTCCACAAAAAATGTTATTGAAATTTAACTGTGTGTTTTAAAGAGATCTACTTTTTTGTGTAGTACGTTTTCGTCTATCTTTCAACATTTATCAGTTATACAAGATTATACAGAATTTATTCCGAATAAAGAGGACTTCAAAGGCTATTCCCGTAAAGTTCGACATACATTTTATTTTTATACAGACATTTGTAATATATGGTACTTTAATACAAATCTTTAGAGCCATTTTTTGAAAATAAAGTAAATTGGAAAACTTCCATGTAAAGGAGAGGGGTGGGGGATTTTCTTGAAAATCTTCCTGTCGTATCTTCGGAAGACACTGAACTTAAATGCCAAGTTTGACAATTATCCGACTTTTCGCTTTTGAGTTAGCTGTTCACAGACACATACACACAGAGCATTTTCTAAAATGCATCTTTTGTTGGGTTTAGGGATCCTCAAAACATATTTTCGGTGAAATCTCGACAACGAATTTTTGGGCGGAATACAATACTTTCCCTGCTTACTAAACGTAGTAGAAAAAGTAAAAAGATCCCCATATTACATTTGGACTCCGGCGCTGCTTCCATTTGAGTTGGTTGTCCATTTCTATTTTACGTGCTGATACCTGATTTGATGAAATATAATAATAATAATAATAATAATAATAATAATAGTAATAATAATAATAATAATATACGAAAATCTAAATAGATGCCAATAAATCAGTCCCTGGAAGCACAGCATCACCCAGTTCAAACAAGCAGCTTATGCCTGCTATCCTGCCTTTGCTGTTGACATTGGAAGTTGAACCTTTAAGTTTGACCCAGGTGCACTGCTGTTTTTCTTGTAAGCCAGTTATCCTCTTCTGGACATTTCTGAACAAACACACATTTACTGGAAGGACAGATAGCACTGCTGCACTATAACCAAAACGATATATTCCACTAGATGTGCACCACCACACCAGCAGCAGGTGGTAATATGTACGACTCGCATTCGGGAGATCCTGGATTCAAACCCCCGTAGCCGACCAATCTGACCTAAAGTTTTTACGCTGTTTTCCTCGGTAGATTGGCGAATGCTGGGTTTGTGTTTACCACCCCAGGAGGAACGGAGGAGATGAAGGAACCGCAGGAGGCTGTAGGACGAAGAGACGCGCAGAGGTCGCTACCAAACGATTTCAAGCTTGATGACCCGGTCATTCCGGCGAGTTGCTCTGAGAAGCCTTCCATCTGGCGGAACAGGGGAGAACTCAACTCTCCCGACGCGGCTCAGAGAAGGCTGCCATCTGGCATTGCCTAGAAGAACTTTCAAACGAGCAGGCATGTGTTCGACACGACAAACACTGCATAGTCCCTAAGTTCACCTGAAACATGAAAGGGGAGGCGAAAATTAGGTTAAGGAAATTCGTGGTATAAGAGGAACCACGCCAACTTCGCCTTGACATCCAGGAATAACCACGAAAAACCCATGGTCAGAGTTGCCAGCCCCAGGAATCGAACCTAGGACCTCCTGAATGCGAGCCTCGCACGTTACTTGCTCGGCAAGGCTAAACCGATAGTCGATGTCCCGAGACAATATATATGTTAACACTCATATGACTTACTCTACCAGCTTCTACAAACTATGCTTAGAGAAGCTTAAATTTCGATCTACTTCTTGTTAATCGAGATAAACGTTTGTAGAAAAGGTTTATAATATACTGCGTTGTTTACCAGTGGGATACACAAAACCGAGGGTATACTTAAATGTTTAAAGCCGGTCGCTATACGCTGATATCGCGGGAAACACTTGAATAGTGACTGTACTTCAAGACAGTGACGGCTGAAACATGAATGCAGTTGCAGTGCCAGGAATAGGGACTCCCCGACATTCTTATATGAAACAATAAATATAGTACCACCACCATTCCATTTTTGAATCGTTACCTTCAAGTTAGTATTCTAACCGCTACCGGGATGGCGGTTAGTTCATCGCTAGGAATAATTCCCGGTTAGCTGTTAACCGAAGGTCGTAATACGAAAATTTGCCCTGACTCCCTGATATCTATCCGGAACCTTAACCGGGGATCGTAATACAGGCCCTTGACTCACACACAAATTAAACTAAGCCGAACATCACGCTTCCCGTTCAAATCGCGCGCAAACTTGCAGCTGCCCGAATGCAGGTGCTGTCTATGGAATTTTACTTCTCTTTCAATTGTCTGCTGGGCTACCGCCATTACAGGCAACATTATAAAAATGATTAATTTTATTTTAAGTAAAAACAATGGAAAATTAATGACAAATATAACAGAATGATTTTGTGCTAACTTTTATACTGCAGGTGATTGGTACTTTATTTCTCACTTCTCAGTATAGCATCTTTGATGTAGCTGTGGAGTGATTGGAAGACTGCGGAGGGGACTCGGCACCGATCCAGATTGGATATTATATCATGCCCCACGAGGAGGTGTCCCCAGGAGGAAGGATTAGGCTGGAACTAGGTGCGACAACAATGACATGGTCCCTAAGTTTCCACATAGACACACCCAGGCAGACGGACAGGTAGACCAGGGATCCTATCCCACACAGAGGGGGTCCAATGTCCTTCAAGCCGGTTCGGGTACGCCGATAGCCAGCGAAAGCCGAGCGACGGGGAGATTCATAAAAAACATCCTTTTTCCCTGCCACGCTGCACCGAAACACCATCGCCGACACTTCCGACCTGAAAGAGACCAACGGGATGAAAGAGGAATGAAATGCAGAATGGAACGAAACGAAGGGACAGGAAATTCAGGGGATGAAAGAAACCACTACAGCATTCGCCGGACAACTCGGGTAAATCCCGAAAAAAGCCCATGGGTCAGAAGAGGTGGTCGCAGGGGATCGATCCCGGGACCTCCCGAATGCGGGCCTCAGACGTAACCGCCCGAGCCACTCAGTTGTTGTAGGTGTACGATAAAGTTGATACGATTCGCAAGTGCTGCCAAGATAATCCGTGACAGGTACTAATTGGCACGAATATTGGCTATCCTCTTGCCCCTCCAGTCCCCGCAAGAGTAGTCTAAAGTGAAAGCCCAGAGTGCTATGAATCAGGACAGAAGTGGAACGTATCCATAGAATAATAATTTAATAAGGTAGCAAACTCGCAATTTACAGTCGCTCCCTTCAGCTTCTATGGTTTTCTATTGTCAGACAAGCTATTTCATTGCGTCTTTAAGAATAATAAGCATGACCGTATTCTTGATGTAATCGTGGAGTATACGAATAATTTCAAATACGTATTTCTTCATTTTATTATGACACGGTGACACTACCCTAGGAACCACCCCTGCTTCAAGGTAATACACATGTGAAATTTGGAAAATCCACAGTATGTAAAATAAGCTGTGGAAAGTTATGCCGGTTATTACACTCAATAACAGTAATGTTTTTGCTGTGCTTCAAAATTCTAATTTACGTGGTTATTTAAATATTAATTTTTTATTGTGTAAATTAATTGTTCCAATAAAATGGTGCATGTGAGGCATTTTAAAATATTCACAAAACAAATCAGGTTTTTTCAGAAAATGAGTCTATAAAAAGATCTAATAACATACTTTTTTATATTAACGCCTAATTATTGTACAAAAATAATTGGTTTTTCAAAAGTTAATAATTTATTTCGCAAATTAGAAAGTTATTTTAAAAAAAATGCATGGTCATTCTCTTTAATACAATTTGAGAGGTTAGTACAATAATTTTGAAACAAAATTGGTAAAAAAATTGCATCGTGTGGAGCGTTTTGACTATGAAAAATGCTGAAATAAATTTTGCGAGAAAATAAGGTTTATCTTCTGTTAATTTATAGTTTATGCCAAGTGTAAAAAACGATATGTTTTCTTAGAGTTTAGAATTTATATTATTTTATTACTAAAAATTTAATTTTCTAATCTTTCACAAATGCATTCATTATCTAAACACACTGAAAAAGTATTGAAAATTTTCAACCAATAATAATGGATATCTAGGAAATGGTCGATGCCACGAAAAAGTATTGGAAATAAATTGTGTATTTTAAAGAAACCTACATTTTGTTTGTATAGCACGTTTTTGTCTCTCTCTTTAAGTTTAACCCGTTATAAAAATTGTACAAAAATTGTTCTAAGGAAGACTTCACAGGATATTCCTAGAACATTCAAGATATGCATTTTATATATCACGTAAATATCTTTACTATATGATATTTTAATAAAAATCGTTAGTCATTTTAAAACAAAAAAATTCGAAAAACTGATCATGTAAAGGTTAGGCTGCAATGGAGGGTTCTTCTTGAAAATATTTCTATCGCATCTTTGAAAATTACTGAAGTTAAATACTAAGTTTGGCGTTTACATGAGTTTTCGTTTCTGACGCACGCACGCATGCACGCGCACGCACACACACACACACGCACGCACGCACACACACAATATTTTTCTAAAAATGTCGTTTACTTTCTCTACTACGTATACTAAGCAGGGGAAGTATTGCGAACCACCCAAAAATTCGATATAGAAATTTCACCTGAAATACATGCTTTGAGACGCCCTTAAACATAAAAAAACATTTTGGAAAACATGTCCGTATGTACTCTTATGTCTGTGTATCTGTCTGTGGTCAGTATAATTCAAAAACGAAAAGTCGGATAAACACCAAACTTGGTATTTGAGTTTAGTACTCTTATCTTCCAAGAATCCGACACGAAGATTTTGAAGAAAATCTCCCCAACCGAAACTACCCTTTATATGGAACATTTTTTGAAAGTTTTTATTTTCTAAAAATGGCTGTAATTGTTTCGATTAAAATACCGTATATGTAAGATATTTACATAACGAATAAAAGTATATCTTGAATTTTCTGGGAATATCCGAGGAAATTCTCTTCATCCGGAAGGAATTTTGTTTAATCTTTTATAACTTGTAAACGTTAAACGATGGACGAAAACGTACCACACAAAGAATTTAGATCTCTTTATTAAAGGTTTCAATTGTTCAATACTTGTTATTCTTTTAAAATCCCATCGATTTTCATGAAAAACAGCATGGCATTTTAATGCCAGCATACAGCGTCCAGTTGTTAAACATTTGACTATCGCTATTCTCTTTGTATTTAAACGAAATGCATAATGTAGCTATTTTTGCAAAGGTTTATTTTGATTTAACATAGTAGATAGAAAAATAAGCTTTCGTAAGAATAGTTTGTATACCCACTAATAAAGATAGAGGGTAAAGAAAGTGATGTAATGTATCACATAAGATTTTTTGGATTTAAGGGGCCTAGAAACACATATTCACAACAAAATCTCGGTATCGAATTGTTGGGTGGAATGCAATACCTTCTCTACCTACACTAGATATGTGATAGAGAAAGTAAAACAAAGATAAATACTTCTGTTGTGAAGGAAGGCGGAAGTCAGGGATTTTAGAATACGATGTATAAGCAAGAAGCTAACTGAGTTGTCAGCGAGCTCATCTCAAAAGCAAGAAAATAAAAGAAAGACTGTCTTTGTGGTTTGCATGTTAGCCTCGATTTCCGGTTGGAGGGTGAGAATTTCTCTTTAGCCAGTATTATTCCCTATCCGGCCTAGAGTCTGGGTGTATGAATGAGAGCGTGTGTGTGTGCATGTTTTAATGTTTGTAAAGGAACACCAAAAAGAAATATAAAGCCAGCGATTAACACAAGTTCACGAGTGAATATCATTGCTGATTGACATTGACAAAGCCGGCGATATGGCCTCAGACATTAAGGCTACATATAAATTGAAAAAGTCTGATGTGTTACACTCACATGACTTTCCCTACTCTTGTACAAACTATTTTTACAAACGCTTATTCTCCATATGCTTCATGTTAATCGAGATATCGAGATGTTAATCTTATTGCTTATTTTCTTGTAGATACAAGGGGAATGGGTAGGCTTTAAGCGATAGTCAAATATTTTAAGAGCTGGTTGCTATGTGGCGCAACCAGGACAAAAAATGAATAACGAATTTGAGAAAAAGTATAAGTATTGGAAAATTTAAGGGAATAACAAGCAATATCTCGAAACTGGTTCACTCGACAAATAAAAAAATATGTATATGACATAAATTGTGTGCTTTAATGAGGTCTATATTTTTGTATAGTAAAATGTTGCCTGTCTCTTACGATTTACCAATTATGCGAAAGTCATTCAGAATGAAGAGGACTTTTGGGGGCATTCCCAGAAAGTCTAAGATTAAATTTCATTTACCATAAGAATATCTTAAATATATATTTTAATAAAAATTGTTAAAGCCATTTTTGGGAACATCAAAATTTTCGAAAGAGAATGCAGAGGGTAGACTGGAGTGGGGGGGATTTTCTTAAAAATCTTCGTGTCAAATCCTTGGAAGATGCTAAACTAAATTACCAAGTTTGGTATTACTTTTCATTTTTGAGTTATGCTGTTCACAGACATAGACAGAAACACACACTGGCATGTTACTAAAAATGCTTTATTTGTATGCAGGGCGCCTCAAAACATGTATTTCCGGTGAAATCTCGGTATCGAATTTTTGGGTGGAACACAATACTTCCTCTACTTACTATACGTAGTAGAAAATAATACTCTAGCATATTATTTGTTAACATACTGTTAAAGTGCTTGCGTTTCATCAAGCTTCTACAGCGAATTCTTAGTTAACATCTTGTTAACGTCAAAGACAACTTCCAGCAACAACTTTCGAGAAGCCGGTGGCCGAACTACACGGCTTCTTGGCGAGCTCTGATGCACTTTTGTCTAGGAATCGCAGCGTTGTTTCAGTAGTACAACTAGTTATGTTCATAGACAATTATTATCATGGATTTTCCTGAGTGAGGTTAGATTAGCGATGTCAACTGAAAAATTTAAAATTTCTGCACTCTTAGAACCCAAACTGATGTAAACACACGTCATTGACTAGCCTGTGATATGAGGGAAACCAAAGCACACCATAAACGTATAGTGCCTTAAATATGTGGGATTATCTGTGGATTTTCAAAAGTATGTTTAAGTAGTAAAATTCGAAACTTTAGATTAACAGCAGCTACTCATCCTTGAAACGAAGACGACGACTTTAGATTACTATAAAATAGTAAAACTAAAGAAAGTTGTAGCGTCCGTTTATTTCTGTGTGGTGTCGTTCACCTCTCTTCTTCATGCTCTTGATAATGATGAGCAGATTGTTCCTCACAGCTGATACAAACATGACTGTAACGTTAAGGGATACGAAATGTTTGTTTACATCAAGTCCGGTTCTACGGTTGGATCGACTATAGGTGTAGAGAAATTCATATTGAACTGGTTAATACGTATAGAGAAATTAACGAGAAAAAAAGAAAAAAAAGCCTACGGACTTAAAGGAGAAGGATGCATACAGTAAGAAACTGCGACAATTTTATGCTAACATAAAATAAAGTACAAAAAACACGAGGTGCGAAGAGAGTTTAGAACGCTTTAAAAGCTGGTGGTGGTCACTACATTGAAATAAAGTGTACGAAATGATGTGTTAACAGGCAGAGGAGTTTTAGTAAGTAAACAGAGCAATCGTGTTACTACACGTGGTATAGGTGACGTCAGGTATTGTGACTGCACACTCTCCTCCCCAACTCAACGGAGGGTTTCGTTGGGACTGTTCCATTTATTTGATGCATATAGATCAGTGTTAAACTTTGATTCTACCTTTGGACATATTGCCAGACGACTGAAAAATGCAATGTCATCGTAGGCATTTGAACTACGGATCTCCCCGTTTTCCGTTCGGTTGCTCTAACTTCTGAGCTACCACGCCAACATGCCGGTACGAGATTAAATTCCCCAAATGATTGGCTTTTTCCCCCATAAGGAGATCTCAAATTGTATTGAGATGACATACCCCAAAGGCGACTTACAATGCTGTGAGTACTTTAAATCCCGGGCTTCATAGTTTCGACCCCTATTAGGTAAATTAATGGAATGTTGCCATGGTAGCTAGTGGTTAGAGCAACCGGACGGAAATCCATGGGTTGGTTCAAATGCCGGCGATGGTATTGAATTTTTCAGTCGTCTGATTCTACCTTTCCCACTTTATCCAACGCACGACTTATGTGGAAGAACAATTAATTCCAATATGTCTAAAGTAAAGAGGAATTTGTACATCAAAAACCTAATCTCAATAAGCATTGTTTGTAGCGGAATCTGGCACGGAACACTTCAGCACAAATGACGAAACCATGAAATTTAACATTAGAGCTCAAAGGGCGCTTAGAACATCATGCTAAACACCTGTAATTCAATTAAACGCAAGGAATATGTGACATTATTGGAAAGAAACAGTGAGTAAAGCGGACTTTCAACTCCCTCCACCAAACTATGGATCAGATCATACGCTAATAAGAGCGGATTTTGCTTTAAAAACTTACAACTTTCGATGCAAAGGAAAAGAGAATGTACTTCAGATTTCTGCATACTAATGCCTTAATTAAATCATCTGACTTCATTGTACACCATCAGTAACTAAACTAATTTTTTCCATTCTAACACTCCTTAATTCGTCTATTTGCTATCGTAGTAATAGGGTGTACTGCCTTCAAACTGTACATATTTGTTTACAAAGAGCACCACAAGGTCACAACGCTTCCACCTTCTCTCGCTACCAGCCCTTGGTGCGTTTCTAAGTTGATGGCTTACTTACTAAAACCCATCTGCCTGGTTATCACCGACTGAAAATCAAGCAGACCTCAAACAAAAATACTCTTCGCTTCTTGAAGCAATTGCTTCTGAAACCTTCCCGAGAAACCCACAAACGGTAGATTTGGAAATGTCAACATTATCACCTACCAATAAGTGAAAAGTGCCAGTAGCATAAAATCTCATTGTAATTCACACTTCAAGATAGTATGAAGAGGCATGTTTCTTTTGCAATATTCTAACCTCTCTCGTATTTCCTCAGCAGCCATGCTCAAGACCGTCTGGATGGTCTGTGTGGATTTAAAATACCTCTTGTAGGTTTTTATGACTCACGGCTCTTCCAACTTTTAACTTCTGTTAAACGCCTTAAGGCAAGGGTACGGCGATGTTAAATTAACGAAAACTTTAATATAATGGTCATATGAATAAAAAGCAAATACTTTCTCAAAGTTTTTACTCATGAATATAAACACTTTCTGTGATTATACACTCAGTTCAATGAGAACATACTCATTTTCATAGGAATAAAAACCTACTACCTCACGCAAGTATATACTCATCCCCGAAGCCATCTTGTTCACTTAAACGTAACTATATACTCGTGGTATCTACACTCTTTGATCATATACTAGCTTCGTTGATTATGTGGTGTTGTGGTGTTTGGCGTTCTGAATTAGAGAAGTAGATTTTGTTGTATTTGGTTCTGTGCCATCAAAACTGCTCAGAATTACTTTGTGTTGCATAACAAGTTTCAGCAGAAATGTTAGAGAAATATGAAGTCCTTCAAGAAATGAAAAATTAATTGAAGTAACAGACACAAAAGAATAAATAGAACAAAACAGGAAAAAGTCAATTATCAATCAATCAAGCAAAAAGAAAGTATTCACAGATTCTAAAGTCATAATTATAAGGTGCTGGATGCAGATTCAAATCAGACTGGTTCTAGAATCCTGGGATGTTTACATTATTTTTCTAGGAAACGGTTTCGTTATAACTAAGCTAACTTCTTAAGCAACTGAATTTTGAGGGTAGAATTTTACATAGAAAGCTTAATTAATAAATTTGACTTTCAATATTACTTCTAGATTATATTTTCATGAAGCAATACAAGATTTTGAAACTCCTTGAATGTTCATGGCAATGTTAGAACATCAATAAACAAAACGGTTATAAGCAAAATTAAAGGAATAATTGTGGACTGGAAAGTCATAACTCATGAGATGCTGGATGAAGTCATCCCACTGTTTTTAAAATCCCAGCATATTTACACTATTTAGGTACACTATGAAACATTTTTCTTATAAAGTGAGGTAATATTTTATATCATAACATGCTGTGAATGCCAGAGTGATTGTAGTGTACATTAATATTATTGTATGTACAGGATTTTAGATGTTTGTTAGCCATACGTATTGTTAGAAAATAAGTTTACACGGCCTCACTGAAACTGACAATAGAAGTGGATAACACTCGTAAACCGAGGGGGTGAGTTGTTTATCACTAAGAAGAGACAAACAAATGACGGCAGGGTGCGTGGCTTTTTTAGAAATGGAGGGAATATCGTCCCTAGAGTATATATGTTAGTAATAGTGATTGGCTGACAAAATAGACGCTAAAGTGGGCGCGATTTGGTAACCAATAGAAGCTCTATTATAATGTTTAGGCAATTTGAGGTGAAGGAGTATATATTCTTGAGCCATAAGCAAGTTTCGCACAGTTCGGAAGAATCTCTCACGAGGTACACGTTACACAGTTTGGAAGAATCTCTCACGAGGTACACGTTACACAGTTTGGAAGAATCTCTCGCGAGGTGCACGTCGCAGAGTTAGTTACAAAAATGTAAAGTACGCGAAATACGAATACGACTGTAGTTACATTCGGAAATACCACAGTTTCAGTCAGGCGTGTATAAAGATTAAATATGTGAATTATTAATTAAGTGTGACGGCAATAAAAGCGTAGAAACAAATTTTTTTCATCAGTTACATCTTTTAGCAACAACTCCTTTCCGTTTACACACCCTGCTTAGAGACATGTGTTCGACTGAGTTATAATAGCTATCCGGAGGACAAAGAACCCCAAATTTAAAATAATAAAACAAGAGGCGCTCAACAAATAAGATAACACTAGCCATTGAGAAATGCGACAAAAGTACTAGTAGATATCTGAATTTTGAGGTTAACACTTCATAGTAAGGTTAATTAATAAAGCTGACTTTCGATGTTACTTTTAAGTTATGTTTTTCTGAAACAATGTAGGATTTTGAAGCTTCTTTAGTGCCCATGGCTATCTATGTAACTTTTCCATGAATACTATACAGCATATAAATTGTGCCACTCTCTTCGTATTTAGCTTTAAGCAAAACAATTCATACTCAGAAGTGAGTATGCATTTAACCATGCTTAACATGAGAGGAGAATGAACTCGTAAAACTGAGAATATATTAGCTTTTATTCATGCCAAATAAGAGTACATGTTGTAGCAGGAAAACGTTGTTCCTCTAGTTGATGCCCTCTGCTGCAGTGTTCTTGTCCCCGACTATTGCTGCTCGTCGGCTGCTGTTTTCTCCATTCCTAATCAATTACTTATCTAACTAATTTCACGGGTCTCAGGGTTTTCGTAGGCGAGGCAAATTAAAGTACACTGTATTTCCCTTAAAATGTTAAATAAATACTTATGGGCGGCTAGCTTTTCTCATTGTAACAATTCCCTACCATAATAATTAATTAATAGCCTAGTCTAACTGCAAACACTTTCCACCCAATGCACACACGCGCATTTGTCGTCCAGAGAGTAGCACTGTGTGTCGACGAGATTCTATAAGAGAGTGAAAATCTGGGACGTTCTTCTCCTTTTATACTTAAGCCTATTGACGCTCACCTCCGCGCCTACATTTCTAATTGGTCCTCAGACCGCGTATTATTATGTATGAGAATACTCTGCTCCAAAAGATTTCGTATACGCGTCCGAGTGAAGCGCCCAAAAGCAGATTCAACATCTGTCTCTTTCCTTTCTCTATCTGTCTCTTTCTATTTCTCCTTACTTCTACCAGCTCCCTGCTCATTAGCTTGGTGAAAGGTGGACTCTACCTAGAATTATCTTTTACCTGGAATTAGCTATCTCGCCTGTTCCTTACTTATCTAAGTTACAATCTGCTTTTGTACAATTCTGTTTATTAAATATTACAGCATATTTCTTGGTCAATTATATTATTATGTACAATTCTTGTTTAATATTGATTTATATATATATGTGTGTGTGTGTGGTATATCCCCTTTCAATGTTCTTGTAAGATGGATGCCTGAGTATGTTCTCCAAAAGAAGTAGATACTCGAAAGGTTTTATTCCTACCAAACTGAGTATTTACTTGAAAAAGTGAAACATATACTATATACTCATTTTTATTCATATAACCCATATGTTATAGCTAACATTGTTCGATGAAACAGGGTTTACTTCAACTTTAATATTAAATCACTTTAACATCGACTGTGAACCCGGCCGTAAGTGCGGTGTGTGTGCTTGCAAAGAGCGCACGCAATACGCCATAGCAGTGTAAACTCAGGAACTTTGTGTGGCATTCTGAAATGAAGGATCCTAAAGAGTAGCTCTTAACGAGAATATCACAAGCTTATACCATCGCAGTTACTCTAGAGAACAAGCTCCTCTAAAGTCAACTACACAAGTTCGAGCAACGACACAAGTGATGCTCTACTACGGACGTTAATATGATGTCATAAGGAGCTGCAGGGATACTTCGTTATAGAAGATGAAACGTGATCTACCCTAGGATGAGAATGGAACTCGGTGAAGCCGCTAGTGGTGGGCAACTACCATTTAACTGTGGTGTCCCGTCATTAGCACAGGTTTCCCACTTTGCGTTTCAACATTCTTGAGGTCAGTGTCGCAGCAGTATGAGACAGTAATTCAACAAGAGTGTCCTGTCTTTAACATGTGATAGCTGCCGTTTTTATTGAGTTAGAGCAGCCATTTTTTATGTGGTTACAGTTGTTATTGACAAATAGTTTAGGAACGTTACAGCATTCAGCAACGCGTAGAAATTGTGAAAATTTATTATCAAAATGGATCATCTGTTCGCCAAACCTTCCGTGTATTGCGTGGTTTACGGTGTGCATAATCGTCCCTGCGAGAGAACGATTCGGCGTTTGATCGATAAATTTGAAAGAAGTGGTTCTGTCAGCGACCAAAGAACGCCTGTATGTAATCGAGGTAAGCGCTCCAACGAAAACATAGGCGCCGTTCGTGAGAGTGTACCGAGAACGGAAACAAATCAATTGCTCGTCGAGCGCAAGAATTGGGGCTTTCGCCGATCACAACTTGGCGAATTCTGCATCTGGACTTGAAGTTTCACGCTTACAAAATGGTGTTAACTCAAGAACTGAAGCCCAACGACCATAGGTTGCGTCGTGTATTCGCTGACTGGGCTATGGAGCAATTGGAAGCTGACCCGGATTTTTGACGAAAAATCATCTTCAGCGACGAAGCCCACTTTTGGATGGATGGTTGTGTTAACAAACAAAATTGCCGCCATTGGAGCAATCACAATCCAATGCAGATTCAAGAACAACCACTTCATCCCCAAAAGGTTACTGTGTGTTGCGGATTTTGGTATGGTGTAATCATTGCTCCATATTTTTTCCAAGATGAAAATGGAGAAGCTCTAACTGTCAATGGAGAAAGGTACCGGGCTCTTATTAGGGACTATTTTTGGCTTCAATTGGATGGTATGGATCTCAGAAACATCTGGTTCCAGCAAGATGGTTCCATGTCATACTGCTCTCGAAACAATCGATCTTAAGAAGGAGAAGTTCAGAAGTTTCATCATTTCCTGGTGATGATGTTAACTGGCCCCCGAGGTCATGTGATTTAACGCCGTTGGATTAATTCTTGTTGGGTTATGTTAAATCTCGAGTTTTAGTCAACAAGCCAGAAACAGTAAATGATCTTATGAATAACATCACGCGTGTTATTCTTGAAGTTGGACCTAATTTACGTTCTTCTATCATTGAAAATTGGGTCAACAATTTACGCGCAACCCAACGAAGTCGCGGCGGTCACTTAACTCATGTTCTCTTCAACACGTAATGACATTAATTATGTTCCAAAATAAAAAAGAAACAAACCTCTATCATTTATAGAACGTGTTTTATTTATGTTCAAAGATAGGACACTCTTGTTGAAATACCCTATATTTAACACAATCCCTAACTATAAAGGCCCCTCTCTTAGAACCCAACTTCATGTAAACACATCTCATTAACTAGTTTGCGATACACGGGAAGGCAGAACACCACATAACACATACATTTCGGAAAATTTTGAAAAGGTACAAACGATATGCCGATCCTTTGTAGTAGGCTATAAACACCGAGCGGAATGGCTCAGGCAGTTACGTCTGAGAGCCGCATTCGGGAGATCTCGGGATTGATCCCCTGCGACCGCCCACTCTGGCCCACGGATTTTTCGTGGTTTCCCTGGGTAGTCAGGTGAATGATAGGGTGATTCATTTTCTACCACCATTCTCCTTCCTCTCATTTCCTATACCCACACCTTCCTTGTCATCTGTTTCAGGGACGTAGGACCAGGCAACGGTGTTCGGTGGGTTGCGGCTGGGCGGTGACTTGCGCTCTGTAAAGATTTCTTCGCTGGCGTCGTTGCAGTACCTCTCAGTTAGGTCTCTCCTCAGCGTGGGGCTCCGCTCCGGGGGACTCTAGGGGTTGGCGACTTGTGGGCAGGAACCGTGTGGAGTCGAATGCGTTCTATCTAGAAACGTTAGGGACCCCGTCCATTCTTGCACCGGTTCGCGACCTAGTCTAACGTCTCTCCCCTCATCCCTCCCTCCAAGTGGTCATAAGCACAATGGGCCGACTGGCCTGCGTGCGGTACTTCTCCCAGTTTCCGGGGTCCCTCCATGAAACGTACGCTTATCTTTAATAGGCTATAAACGCAAACTTTCAACAGGCTTAGTGTCATGCCGCTTCTTTGTCAGATGCTATAAATGCGGAGGCGTCTTTGTTGCATGGGAGGGGATCTGCAATCAAAATTACCTCGTAAATCTGTGTGGTCAGGATAGAATGGCAACTTATAAAACTTCTTTCAAGCAGGATATCGTTTGAATCTTTTCTAAATTTTGCAGCAATTATGTAAAAGAATGCGGCAGCGTTCATAGCGTATTTTGACTACAAGGATATAGTACATTAGGATTGCCAACTTTGTATTTACGAGGGCAACACTGGTCATTTTTATAAAATCAAACAATAATTAGTTTTAAAAAATTAAATCATTTTTATTGTTTTTAAAAAATTCCGCTTTAACAAAATACATTTTTACGTTCGATGAAATCAGTCTTAAAGCCATGATGCCACCCCTCCTGAGCCACTTCAGAAACCATGTTTTTATAATGTTCCATTGCTTCATCTGATGACAAAGTGATTCCACGCATTTTATTTTAATTTTTGGAGACATAAAGAAATCACAAGAAGCTAGTCAGGGCTGTATGGTGGAGGGTCCATGGGCATCCTGATACTCAGTTGTTAGTTTAGGTGTATGCGACTATGCGTTGTCGTGATGTAACATTATTTTTCCTTTTTGGGAGTTTTGCATGAACTTCTCAAAACTTTGTGGTAAACAGACATTTGTGTACCAATCGCCAGTAACGGTATGCCTATCTTCTAATGTAATACCAATATGACCCGTTTTAGAAAAAACAAAAAAGAACACTAGCAAGCATATTTTTACCAGCATTGCGAATTCGTCGGACTTTTGTAGGTTTAGGTTCTGTTCGAAAGACCCATTGAATCGATTGAATTTTCTTTTCAGGATCATAACAATAAATTCAAGATTCATCACCAGTAACAATATTCCAAACCAAATTTGAAGTACCACCTTGAAATGTTTTCAGAGGTTTACTGCACTAATCAATAAATTGATTTTGATCGGAAATCAGTTTATGTAGACTCCATCACAACCAAGTTTTCTCACTGTTAATGTAAAATGTTTTGGATTTGTTTCATGCCAATGCCCAATGTCACCCGAATAAATTCATAAGATGTCCGTTGGTCTTCAAGCATTGCTCAAACAGCGGAAATATTTTCATCAGTAATAGCAGCTCTTCGGCGTCCTTCATGTAATGATGATTTAAAATCGTAAAATACAATAGCCAGGAAAGGTTTTCTAGTCAAATTCATTTCTTGGTATACACAAAATCTTTAAACGATGATAATTCGCAAACTATTAGAGAAAGTCGAACAAACTATACGGCAATCAACCCGCAAATAGTAGAAAATAGCTATCAAATCTAAGCAACCTTTATTTGTTTTTAGAAACGTAGCATTATAAAATTTTTCAGTATCGCCCTCATAAATATCTGATACCAACCAATCAGAATTATAGATTAATGCCAAAATTACCGTACATAAAACAAATTTAATAATGCTAAAATAACACTGATGATGATAATGTTCGTTTTATAGTACATTATCGAGGACCACAATCAGAATTAACACACGCATTTCTCGGTTTACTCATCTTCATTCTGTACTGCAGCAGCAGCATACAAATTTCTTTTTATTGAGTTTAACTTCTTCTTGGTAACTTGGAAATTTCCATACCCACCACATTATTTCACAACTGGGATGGCAGAGTGAGCCCAGCTACTGTATCTAGTGCCAGTCTATTCCGAGTTTTAAATTTATTAAACTCGCCATAGAAAAAAATCTGATGTGATACATTCACATGAATTTCTCTACTCTCTATCTTTATTAGTGGGGATACAAACTATTCTTAGTAAGGCTTATTTTAATATGTACTAAATTTTAAACCAAATAAACCTTTGCAGAAAGATTACACATTTCTTATAGATACAAAGAGAACAGCGACAGTCAAATGTTTAAAAACTAGACGATATACGCTGGCCTTGAATTCCATACTTTTTCATATGCAATCGCGAGAAACAGCTGAAAATCGACACGACTTTAAAAGAATGACAAGTTTTGAAAAATTGGAACCTTTAATAACGGGTATCTCAGAAACGGATTATGTCACAGAAAAACTTATTTGTAGTAAATTGTGTGTTTTAAAGGGATTTACATTTTTTGTAAGGTGCGTTTTCGGCTATCGCTTAACGTTTAACAGTTATACAAGATTACACAAAATCCCTTCCGAATGAGAGGATTTCGCAGGCTATTATTCCCAGAAAATTCAGGATATGCATTTTATTTGTCATGTAACTATCATTAGTATTGAATCTTCTAATCGAAATCGTCACAGCTATTTTTTAAACAATAAAAAAAATTCGGAAAACGTTCCATGTGAACGGTAGTTGGGGTGGAGGAAGTTTACTAAAAATCTTCGTGTCGCATTTTTAGAAGATACTGAACCTAATACCAAGTGTGGTACTTATCAAAATTTTTGTTTTTGAGTTATGCTGTTCACAGATAAATACACGTACACACCGAACTTTTTCTAATTTTTTTTTTGATTCGAGGGTTCCTAAAACATGTATTTCCGGTGAAATTTTGGAATAGAGCTTTGGGTATAATGCAATAGCATCTCTACCTCTTATGTACATGGTAGAGAAAGTAAAGCGTTCGTTCACAACAAGCCTTGCTATGGGTAAAGAAATAATTGTGTGGAAATTCCGCTAGTTCTTTCATAACAGTATGTCCATCAAGGTCGTGCATGTTTAATCGCACTCCGGAAGTTATTAGATTCAGAAATGTTCTTTATTTTGCAAGGAATGTCAACTGATTTAGAGTTTTCTCCACTTATCATCAGTTTTCTGGGCAGTGCTGTGTTCAATAGAATTAATTCCAGTTTCGCTGGCTATGAGAGAGGACGGGGGGAGGGAGATTTTGTGGGATATGTGGTCAATGCTTTAAATCAGCCTTTCCAACTCTGCTCGGTTGCCGTTGCGGTCGGGGTTCAGAGAAATCTACCGACTCAGATCCTTCTTGAGCAACTCCAACAACGCTGGCCTTCAATGGCGAAGGCAACCCGGATAGTCTCAAGGAATGGATCGTCTCCACTGGGGAGCCATGGTTTCCTCAACAAGGCGCAATACGACGCCGCTCTTCAGACGGGCGTGGAGCTTCTTGGTACCAAGGTCCGCTTTGAAGCCAGCCGCACACAATGGACACCACCGTGCCGTCGATGCTGCCAGTATGGGCACTCGGCGGCACACTGCAGTGCTTCACCACGCTTCCACTACTGTGGCTCTCCAGCCTTGACGTCCGCCTGCAAGCAGCATGATCTCTCTCGAAGATTCTGCGCCACCTGCTGCAGGCTGGATCACTTCACAGGCCAAGCTTGCTGCCCGCTCTATCCTAGAAGGGCAGCAACACAATAGACACCACAAGACGCTCCACCTCAGCCTCCCCGCTCTCGCCGGGACAGAAGCGACGCCGACAACACCAACACGGCCACAACTAACACACTGATAGCAATAGAAGCATCAATCACACAACTTCTGGTGGCCTAGCCACCATACAGGCAGAGGTCGCAACACTAAACCAGAAACTGGTAGCGCTTCGGCAGGCCGCCAACCGGCGATTAGTCGGCATTGAAGCGAAGCAAAGCACCTCAAACAGAAGCTACGCCAGCGCCACAGGAAGCTCAATAGACTGAGGACATCAATTGACGAGCTATCGCACTACGATGACCCAGACCTTCTACGTCAATTCAGCGTAAGCTGTATCGAATAGAGAGTTACATTGAAGAAGACCATGCTATAGACACCACTAACGGCCGTGCCGAGTGGCTGAGTGCCATAGAGGCCTCAGTAGCCAGCATGAGAGGTTTACAACAACGGACCAAGACCGAAATCACCACCAGTATCCGCCAACTTCAGGACAACCACCACCAGCTGGAGGAGAACTACATACTCATTCGTAACTTCATCAAGCAATACGTCCTAACACAACCAGCTCAACACAGCAGACGCCGCAACAGATAAACGCCACAACACCATCAACAACGCCGCACAACAACCATTGCCTGGAGGTAACAGGCCCGGGCACGGAATCCAAAATTAAAATTAAAGCACCACTGTTCCTGGGTCTCTAGGCCCCGGCCATGACTGCTACCTATTCCCCACTGAGGAGTTCGTCCACTGCGGATTTCTCCGATTTTAGAAATCACCCAGGAATCGCAGGTTTGCTACGGCGGTAGCAGTTACCACCACACCAAAATTAAGCCCCAAATAAATAGCGCCCCAACAGCATTACATCCTTTTTCTTCCTGTTTCTTTTCCTACCAAATACCCATTACTATTGTTTTTCCTTAGACCTTTTATTCCTGTTCCCCCCCCAAAACTGCTCAGTTGAGTCCTAATACTCGTGTGTATACTAGTCCCGGGCATCCTTTCCCCAACCGGCTTCAAAGCGAACGGAAAGCTTTGAAGCCTGACCATAAACCCATCAGTAAACGATTAGTAGGGTCTTCCCATCCCTTAAACACAACACGTGGTCCTTTCTCCAGCTCCACCAAAGCAAAGCGTTGTTGCAATGTCATTTCTGCTGTTTCTTCGGTTTTATTTTAGCAGCTGTGACTGTTCGCTCGTGCTTTTCTTCCATGTTCAGCTAAGCTTCTATATTACTTCTTCAGAGAAGTTATATAGTGTTTTACTTAGTGCAGTTTTGTAAGTTTAGCAGTGTTTAATAGTTATTAGCGTTTAATAGTTTAATTAAGATGTGGAGACCTTGGGAAACGAACCAAGTTGATGCCCCTCCGGTCGCACCAGCAAGTGACCCTCTGCCGAATATCAGTAATGCCAAGACCACGAAGAAAAGGGCTACAAAAACTGAATAAGCAAAGCCAGATTTTTATGTGTAATGTTCAAGAACATGTAGAAAAGAACCTTTTATGTGGAAAAATGTTTGTTATTGTTTTGAATTTCTCAAAAACAGCTTAACGATTTTTAGTAAAATACCGCAAGTTTAAGATATTTGCAGGAAAAATAAAATTTGTATCATGAATTTTATATTCTGGGAATAACTTGTAAAATTTTCCTCGTTCTCAACTTGTTGTATTACTGGTAAATTCTAAGAGAGAGACAAAATCTTACTCTGCGTAAAATGCAATCTCGGTAAAGGACAAATTTTAGGTCAAATTGTGTTAACCATTTCCGAGAAATTTTTTGTTGTTGGTTTGAATTTTGAAATACAAGTTGGAAGTCTCTGTTTGTATTTTCCTCGTGGTCATGCTAAGAGCATGGAATTTCAAAGTCATCATATAGTCATCTGTATTTTAAAAATCTGACTATCGCTTTAGCCTATGTATCCTTATATTTACAACGATATGTGCAATGAAATTTTATCTTATTATTTAAGAAGTAGATAGAATAAGCTTTTGTGAAAGTAGTTTGTAGAAGAGTGAGTAGAGATAATCTTGTGAATATAATACATAAGATTTTTTTTTTATTTTCTTTCTTTTGCCTTCGTATTTTTACTTATCCTGCATTCATTAGTTCAGTTATATTTTAAAGCGTTTGCAACTTAAATGTAATTACTATGCGATTCATAGTTATTTACATAGTTATTTTGTGTGTAAAGCAAGCAGACAAACTGCATGATTGTATGCTGTACATGTGGAAATCACCTGCAAAGTTTTGCTTTTAAATACTATTTTTAATTTTGGCAACAACGCGCATATGCACATGGATGTCACTAAGATTTTATGGTGCTTGCGGTTAGGGAGGGTAGGGAACAAGTGTTTGGCTACTGCACAAAGGTCGCCGCTTGGGGATCCGAAGGCTGCGATGACCATACACAGCAACAGTGCTCGGAGTTCGGCTGAGGGGGAGCGTGACAGCTAATACGTCACTGGACGAAAGCCATATCATAAGTCCTTGTGCTTCCCGCCAGTCTTGAGTTTGTTTCCATTTCTCATAACATATGTCACTATGTCAAGCCAGGGATGCCCGTGACAGTTTCTGTTTACCGAAAAGCATGGACTCCCGCAGGGTCTTGTGTATTAAAAGGTGCTGAATTCAACGAGGAAATGGAACAGCATCACTATCCAACACTTCATTCAGCCGCGACGACAGTTTGCCCCAATGCCAAGCTGTACTGGATGCTGCAGGCAGACTCCTGCGAGACCTGAGTACTCCGCTGCTCACTGGTGCGCAACCAAGCTGAGGCAAGTTGTTTTAGGGAGATGGAGACAGGCCATGAGGGCAAAATTCAGGTAGGAGTCAGGTTTGATTGCGTCGTTTAATAAGGCAACACCATATGAGAAAAATTTGAGATTTATTTATGGCTCCCTCCCCAAGTTTAAGTAGTTGCTATGGCAGATATGGGCCGCAGTTCTGTAAAAACCCTCTGGAGTTATTGAGTACAAGATTCGGCCCTGCTACAACCAAGCCAGCAACCAGTGTAACAAGTCTCGTTACCGACTGCAATATATTACTATAGCTCTCACCAGGATGCGTGCGCTCAGCTTTCATAGACGGCGCTGAGGTTGCGACAGCGTCACCAACGTCATTATCACCTGTTTTCTGCGTGTGTGCCTCGAGCAAGAGCTATCGCCTTGGAAGATGTGGGATGACTTTCTTCTCGGCTACTGACTAGGAAAGACTTCTTCGGGCTGCTTGTCTTGAAGACTCCACACTTTTCGGCTTAGTCAAAATTATAGATACGTTCTTTTGGTCGTAAGTAACTTCAAAATTTAATTCTTATGTGTGGAGCGGCGAACTTATATTTATTAGAGCGAGTTCATACATCTTTTGAAATATTGAAATTGTGCTAAATTATATTAAATAGCGAACATGGTGCAAGAAGGACAGAACAAAGAAATACTTAAAGTATGGCAAGTGTAACTTTGTTAACGTTGTTAAATGTTTTATATGAATACATTTAATGTTATTCGGGTGCAATAATATTGGTAGTTGTATTTGGAGAAGTGTGTTAAATCCTTGTCCTAATTCATTTCAAGTCACTTCTATAAAACAAAACAAATTGTTACTTTGGGAGAATACTTCCTATGGAATGTATTCTAGAATGAGCCCGGCACATAACACTTTGTTAGTTGTCTGTCTGCGACTGCAACTGTGTAGCTGCATATAATTGCAGTTGGGATTTAGGAAACTTTAATAAATTGTCATCATGTAGCTGGCTTTGCAATAAATATATTTAATATTACCATAAGAAATTATAAATTCGTTGCACATGTTACAACGCTCTTTATCTACTATGGTTCTTAGCGTTTCATGCTCTATTAGGCGTGAAAGACCGGTAATTTTGCTCAGAGGTCTCTTTATTAGGCTTGAAGTTCTTTTACGTGCCTTAACTTTATAACACAGGACCATCGCCTTTACTTCCCTTCCAAAGAAAGCCATGTTCAGGATTTTTACGCTGAAAAAATCATTACCCTCTGCCGGGATTGAACCCGCGACCTCGGAAACTATAGGATAGTATGGTACCCGTAGAACACGGAGGACGACATCATCAGCATGAGGAAGAGGGTAGCGTTGACAAATTCATTTCATATCGCTGTTGTGACAAATACGACTGGGATATTATCGTATGTTTAGAGGGTATCGTCAACGTACTATCCTGGATCATACAAACATTCTAGTTATTTTATGCCTCCATAATTATAGTGCGAGTTGGCAATCCTGTAGTACATCTGTATGACCCTGGGTTCTACTCAAACTGCAAATGTGCCAGGTTTACGAGGAAGTCCATGGAATTGAAGAGAATGGATCAAACAGAATAATCGACATCATAGTCATTCAACTTGGCTCATGTTCGGGAACATCATAGATCCTACCGTCAGACGGGAAACAGGCGAAGGCCAACCGGTTGAATTTCACATAGAAAAGTGCGCCATTTGCGACAACAGTACCATACTTCTGCAATATACATAATCTTGCTTCAATTGATGCTGTTGGATTACTACTTGGAGCTGGGGGTACTATCCTATGCACTTTTGTAACGTTTGGCAGAAAATATAAATTAAAGAACCCATTTATGAAAGCAGCGGCCCTTAGCGTTCTTAAAGTGTCACAAGCTATTCTGAAACACCATTTGTATTATATGTAAACTGATTAATCTCATATGCAGATATGCTTTAGACAAAGGCAATTTCCATATACATTTGTATATTGAAATTATTTTCGGATAATGCTTTATTAGTTGCAACTTTATTAACAGTTATTTATACTTTTTTACAATTTCAATTATGTATTCATATAGTTCTGTTGTCGAGCATGCTTTGTCTATGGCCGCCTCCAATTGGGGAAGCTGAATTTGCTAATAACGTCTCTCTCTAATGAGCTAGCACTTTATTTGTTGAGCCATATTGGCTCCCTCCTCACAAAATAATTTACGCTGTTGATCTATGCTGATCTTTACAAGAAAGCTACCAGCATACTTGAGGTCCAAGTGTGCCTGACTGAATGTAAATATCACCAGCAAGTTACATCTTCCTGCATTATCGGCTGGTGCACTGCAGCTTTCTAGTCAAAAGATGGCAGCGCAAATGCACTGGGTGGCGCTGCATATGCTCCTGACATGATGTAACGTGTGAGGTGGCCTGGGCGACCCCGGGCACAAGGATGGCGAGCTGAAGAGAGGAGAAGGTCCGACTTCGCCGGTAGTTGGGGAAGCAACGCATTGAGACCGACTCTAGGGAAGTGTCGTGCACACGCCATTTTTCGGCCTTGTCTAAATTTCTGCTATAAAAACTTTTCGAGTAAATAACTTTCTAAATTCAAACATTCCTTGCTGTGCCGACTTTAACTTCTTGGGTCAGAGTGAGAATAATTCATTTCAAAATTGTAATTTTTTTATCGTGAAGGAAGAGAAGAGAAACTATAGCTGATAGCGACACAGTTAAATGTACTAAAGCTAATTTATAATGTGTAAACTTGTACAAATATTTCGTATTATAAAGAATATAGTTCTACGTTTTGGCTGCACGAAATCAAATATTTATTGAGTTTGTCTACTACTTTGTCAAGAGATTTAAATAATTAGTAAACTCTGGTAACACTTCGTGTTTTGAAGTGTTTGTAAAATGGGCCCAGCATTATAACAGTACGGTCATTAGATAATTTTGTATTGAGTTACCTTTCCTTTTATATCCTAATGTTACAACAGTAGAAGAACGTTACATTGTCTGGACAATATGGCGAATTGGACTGCTCAGCAATGCGCTTTTAACGTTGAAACTTATTTTAACTTAGTACACAATGCATATCCAGGCGATACATTAATTAAGGACACTATGGAAACAAATGCAGTGAAGTTATCTAACGATGCTGCAGGATTTTCTTCTATCTCAAGTGCGGGCGATGAACGTAGATTTTATAGTTCCAACACAGCCGGAATATTCATGGAGTTTTTACGACAGACCTCTCCACAGAGATTAATTTCCTGCCATGGTGACATCCCTTGGACAGCCCAGTTCCCTGATCTAACGTGTCCTGATTTTCCTAATGGGGTTTCCTCAAGCAAGAAGTTTTTCATACACTTCTACTCTACAGGAAATTAAAAGACCTCATCAGAGCTGCTATGGCCAATATCCCTGGCGACATGTTACTACACGTAATGGAGAGCTTCCGACGCCGGTGAATACTGTGTGGCACAGCGGAGCCATCATTTGCCCGGGGTAATATTTAAACATTTAATCATAAATGTCAGTGCTGTTACTATCATTATACCGACAAAGGAACAAATAAAATGTAGTTGTTTACTTAAGGCGCAATTTTATAAATACGATATGAACGCTGTCGCACTTTATAGTACCTTATATATGCCCGATTATCTGTGGAATTTCAACAAGTTCATTAAACATAGTTAAAATTTTTTAATTAATATGAAATAGTAAATAATAATATAGATACTGAATATATGGTTGTTGGAGGTGTAGGAAGTGACACAGCGTTGGAGGATGGATCTACCATCAAGATACGTAAAATTAAATTTGTAATACTTAGGAACAATGATATTAGAAAAATAAGTAGTTAGATCAGGCACAGCCTATAAAAAGAAAAAGATGCCATAAGACAATTGTATTCCATAATTCAGAACAATACTATACATAAGGATATAATGAGAAGAATTTACAAAACAGTAGTCGAAAGTATTTCGTTATACAGGGCGAATCACCTAAAACTTGCACCGCAAATATTTTAGAAATGGAAAGTGTTATTGATGTGCAGATTTCACAGCATTGATTGGTAGTAAGGGGCTCGTACATTTAGCCTATAAACAGATTTTAATAATACTCGGAAAGTGTATCTTTTGAGCAAACATACAATTTTTTTTAAACTGAACAATGCTTAGTTACATCAACAGAATAAAGATAGGGTAACTTAGAATGTCAGTGGCGTTTGTTATAAGATTCTAGTGCAAGTGGTTTACAAGAAATCTTATTTTGAAACTTTTACGCACCGACACTTGTGTAGCACAAACTAAGGAAAAACAAAAGGGAATTAAATACTTCTGTGGATTCTTGCAAGTAAAGAGAACATAGCCCTTCAAAGCTTGTGTTCAAAATGACCACCGGCAGCTTCAATACACGCTTCCAGTCTGCTATGGAAAGACTGCTGCACACGTACTAGCATTTCAGCGGAATTTTCAGAGCAGGCAGCAGTAATACGTTATTTCATATAGTATGGTGTGGTTGGTACATTCTTGTAGACAGTGTCTTTCAGCCTTCCCCACAGAAAAAAGTCTAAAGGGGTCAGATCCGGTGAACGGGTCGGCCAAGGTACAGGTCCCCTTCGTCCAATCCAACGATATGGAAACAATCCGTTAAGACAAGCTGTAGTACTTCGTGCACTATGGGCTGGACAGCCATCATGTTGGTACCACAGGTTCCTCCTAGTCTGCAAAGGAACGTCTTCTAGCACCTGCGGCAAATGGACTGTCAGGAGGCTGCTATACTTGTGCGAGCTCATTGTTCCTTCTATGAACAAAGGGCCTACGAGCTGATGGTTCACTATCCCACACCACACGTTTAAACTCCATGGACGCTGACGTTCCCCCTGACGAAGTCAACGGGATTGTCAACAGACCAATAGTGCATACTTCTGCGGTTTACCTGACCATGATTAGTAAATGTTGCCTCCATCACTAAACAAGATACATGATGAATCTGGAGTATCATGTCTTAATGCCCATGTACAGAAGTTAACAGATTCTCAAAATCGTTTCCATGCAGCTCTTGATGGAGAGAGATGTGATAGGGATAGAACCTATGTCGATGGAGAATGCGCAGTTCACTTGCCTGACTTATGCCTCTTCCACGTGCGATTGTGCGGGAACTAATTTGCGGATTTACTGCAACGGCAACCAAAACATTAATTTCTGCCTCTTCTCCAGTCACTTGTTTGTTTCTGTTACGTTTTCTAGGTGTTACAGTACCACTTTCACGTAATTGGTTGAAGAGGTTGATAAATAATTGCCGAGATGGTTGACATATATTGGAATACGTTTCCGCATACACCGTACAGGAACGAACTGCATTCTTTCCACCCTCTGCATACACCATGAGCATGTCGGCTTTTTCTGCTCACGACTTACTGCTTGAATCGTCACAAACTAACTGACCAGAAAATCGCAATGCAATCAATGAACAGAAAACACAATGCAAACAAACATAACAACATCGTACCTAGCAACTAAGCAGGTTGAATGGGACAAACAATTGTCGGGGTGGAAACTTTTCAAAATATGATTTCTTGTAAACCACTTGCACTAGAATCCTGCAACAAAGATCACTGACATTATAATTTACCTTACCTTATTTGTTGATGTAACTAGGCATTGTTCCATTTAAGAATTGTATGTTTGCTCAAAAAATACACTTTCTCAGTATTATTAAAATATTTTTATAGACTAAATGTACGAGCCCATGACTACCAATCAATGCTGTGAAAACTGCACATCAATAGCACTTTCCATTTCCGAAATATTTGCGGCACAAGTTTTAGGTGAATCGCTCTGTATAGCCTGAGTTATGAGTGGTCTCGTAAAGGACTTAAAATAAATTAACATCTACTGAAATGCACCATCGGAGTTGCTGTGTCTGTAGACTTCACAAAATCAAAAATTAAACTACACGAGAACAGATGCAAGTGACAGGAGTAAACATTATCGGTTCAATAGGAGAAAAACGGTTAAGATGGCGTGGACACCTTAGAAGAATGTTACCTGAGAAATGGCGATTAAACCTATATAATTGGTAGCCTCTTCGGCGTTTCATTATCCTTCTGATTAAAAAGAAAACACCACTCCGACCTGCGTCTGTAATCCACTTGTATAACCGTGACATGCGACTTTCACTATCGTTGTTTGCAAAACTAAGATGCGTTTGAAAAAGCGGAATGTAGACAGTAAATATTTTGTCAACGAAATATTTTTACTGTTTATGAAATCCATCTATACTATTGGCTATGTCAATTGAAAAAAAAAACTGAGGAAAATGAACCAAAAGAATAAATGTAAAATGTAAATTTGATTGTATTATTTATTCCCGGCATTGTTTCTAATTCATTCTTCCTAAACTGAAGAATGGTTACTTCATATTTTTCCTAATACACTTTTCCCAATATACTTCTTTATTGTTTGTTTCAGTAATGGAGCATTGTTGTGATAGGCAATTACCTATTCTAATACGAGTTCATTTAAACACATACGCTAACTCTAAGGCTAACCTCGGGTTAAATCTAGAAACGACAGGACACTTTGTTTCGCTGCGGCTCGCTGCTGCCTGACGGTCTGATGAAATGTTGTGTTGGCGAAAAGTGCTCATGCGAAATTTTCCTCTTGACTAGAATAAATGTAGGTGAAAAGACTCTTGGCGAAATGTGCATACTCATTGACTAACAAAATGTAGACGAATCAATTGTCTGTCGGCGTACTGCTGTTGACCAAACATCCTGGAAGCACCGTCCTGGATGATACGGTTGGTTGGGTACTGGCTTTTTGCGTTGCGCTTTTGATCTCAGCACAGGACGATGATATTTAAGCGAGTCTAAATACGACAGCCTCATGTTAGTAGGTTTATCATGAAAATGATTCTTGTGGAGACAATACCGACACACTGGTGCCCTGATGTTTACTAGTATCATTAAATATACATCAGTTATATCATTCTTCCAGGTATTAGGCTGAGTTGCCTGTTAAGCTCTTGTTTTCTATCCAACATTTTTATGGTCTGTCAATGTCTCCTTTTCGTCGGAGAAATAAGATTTGTTTTAGTTGAGATAGAATAACTTTACGTTATTAGCACCACGCTTTGGGCGCCAAACTTGAGAAGGTTATTGCAGCCTCACGTATGGAAGGTATGTTTCTTGTAGCAGTTATACCACGTTTTGCGGGAGATACAAACGATACAAACTTTGCGGTGGCCTTCGCCCCATGTTCACTTTACCGGTGGCCTTCGCCCCCACGTTTAAAAATCAACTTTGTATTTTTAAATGTTCATTCAAATATTATATATGTATGCCTCGGCTGCGTCAGTAGTAATTTGCAGAAACACGTATCTCTTAGCAGGGATAGTACGGCTAAAGAATGAAGGCTTACACAAGTTATAATTGTATTGTACTTTGTTTTATTAATCCTTCACACAATTAAATGAACTTCACTGATGTATCCTACTGTAGAGCTGTGAGATTGTTGTTACTTGTACTTTTTAAACACGTTAACTTTATATTATTCACGCCGTAATGCATTTTTTATGTCTCACACTGAATACGTACCGTACCGTTCGGGAACGCTGCCTTCTAGCGTCTACCGCTTAAATTTATACATTTACTACATCTCAAGTCTCTGATTGGCTAAGCCTACTGCAATAGAATACTTTTATTTAACTTAAAGCTTTTTCTAGGTGTTGATTGGCTATTTATAAACTGTTTTAAATATTACATTATTGTTCCAAGAATTATTAGTAGCATTAATAAACTTTCTAATTTATTGTTGCCTCAAGGTTACCTCATTGTTAGCAACTTTCGGCTTCTATTCTCACAGCTCCTACATTGTTAAGTTACTTAATACATTCACATAACATTATCATGCATCTACATAATAATATAAATATAATACAATGACTGTTACATACACTTTATATATTATTTATACACATTGCTTTTGGGCGGCCTGTTATTATATTTTATATTATATAATCAGACTGCTATCACTTAAATATTAAAAATACTGCCTCAAGTTTTGGTGTATGTGTTGATTTTCTGGGAGATATCCTTTTCATATAGGAAAATTGTATTATATCCCAAATAACTGAATTCATTTACTCCTTCCAGTGTCTTGTTTTCTGACGAATCACTTATTATTATCAAAATACTTTAAAGACTGTCTCCATTATGACGTACTGCAAGATTATATAAATTATATATAACTATATACTACTTTGGTTATAATTTCATAAAAACAGAAGGAATAGCATTAGTATGGTTTATAAACAAAACATAAAATTAAGCAAGAGAGGATACGAAGTGAATTATGCAAGTTCACGGCAAGTTTTCTTAATCATGGCGACATTGATTTCTATGGATTTAAATATCAAAAATATGTACTCATTTATCCTGTATAGAAAAATCTTTAAAATAAGCTCTATAATTTCTAAAATATGCACTGAAATTGTTAACTTCCGTTCCTTCGGGTGAGCGCGCGGTTCACAACTGTCAACTTCTGTGCGCTGCTTTGACTAACTATAAAACAAGCAACAAGACATGGAATTGGTCCACTTCCACACTGTGCTTGGCGTGGAGCAGAGGTTAAGCTACTTAACTTCTAAGCAAGGAGCTCTAATTCGATTCTCAGGAGCAGACGGTTATCTTTTACTATTTACAGTTCGTTTTACTGGAATATAGTTAAATAACACGCCATTTTACTTACTAATATAAATACAATAAAAGTGAAATTTATGGTTATATCTAAAATTAAATTAAGTGAGTATGAAACCTTCTCCTGATCCATAAATTAATGTCATGGTTGCCATCTACCGGTATGAGGGACTCCTAAATACACGCCACATACATAAAAATATCTAATGTGATACATTCACATGACTTTCTCTACCCTCTATCGTTTATCAGTGGCTATACAAACTAGTGTTACTAAAGCTTATTTTTTACACCTACTTAATTTTAATCTAAATAAACATTTGCAGAAATAGCCACATTAAACATTTCGTATAGATACAAAGAGAACAGTGATAGTCAAATGTTTAAGAACTGGACGCTATATGTTGGCCTTAAAATTCCTTACTGTTTCCGTGCAATCGCGAGAAACAACTGAAAATCGACAGATTTTAAAGGAATGACTAAATATTCAACAATTCGAACCATTAATAACAGATATATCGGAAATGGCTGAAGCTGCAGAAAAGTTATTTGAAATAAGTTGTGTGTTTTAAAGAGATTCACATTTTATGTATAGTACGTTTTCGTCTATCACTTATCGTTTACCAATTATACAAGATTATACAAAATTCCTTCCGATTGAATAGGGTTTCACAAGCTCCTCCCATAAAATTCAAGGCATACATTTTATTTGTCATATAAATATCTTAAATATATGGCGTTTTAATAAACTCGTTAGATTTTTCTTTAGAAAATAAAAACAATCCAAAAATGTTTTATATGAAGAGTAGTTTGGGGTAAGGGAATTTCTTGAAAATCTTCATGTCGCATATTTGGAGTGTACTGAGCTTAAATACCAAGTTAGGTGTTGATTCGATTATTTGTTTTTCAGTTATGCTGTTCTCTGTCTCACACAAAGACCTTTACCAAAAACTGCTTTCTTTTATTCAGGGACCTCAAAACAAGTATTTCAGGTGAAATCTCGGTATCGAACTTTAAGTGGAATACAATACCTTCTTAATCTACTAGGTATGTGATAGAGAAAGTAAAAAGAGGGAAACCCTGTTATATTTTTACTCATGTATTTAAAAATAAAGAGATAAGGAAGTTGAGTGGCTGCACGAAGATTTGAACTTACAACTTCAGGAAAGTAAGTTATCACTGAGCTAGGAGTGCTACAGTAAGCGTGGCATTGTAACGAGCTATAGTCATACCATACTTGAGAACCATAAATCAATACTATGTTTTGGTTACAAATATTCAGTGCTGAACGTCTCTGAAAACATTTGTCTGTTTGAAATCTCCTATTGAATTATTTTCTCCGAAGGTTTTTGTGATTGACTTGTGTTCCCCATTATAACTCTACAAGAATATACTCAGTCTTGTAAACAAAGCCTAGCTCTCCCGAGCGCACACGGAAGTACCCGATTCAAGCGCCGTCTCTCAGACTTCGGTCATTTTTAAATTGACCCAAGAGTGTATTCTTCCTTAGACATTCTGGTCATTGTAATTGATTTACAATATACCATGATGATTTTCTCCAAATGTTCAGATGTAAATGAATGACGTTTATAGGTTAACGCAATTTTGTATCCTGAGAAACACATGCTATCGGGCAAAATCTGAAAGCACTTACTGTGGGGAAACTTTTTCAGGAAGCATTACATTTTATCTTAAAGATATTTATCCACAGAATACCAAGCTTTAATGTCAGGATTTTTTCTCTAAAACGCTGCACAATTTACAGCTTAACTTTCCTGTTACTTTAAAGAAGCACCCTCAAGTTTGCTCGAAACTCATTTAGAAATACTATGGGTGTCTTTATAGTAAATACTTTACTGTTTTGTAACTAATGTGTTTATACACAAAATTTAAAAATGTGTGTATTATATTATGCTCGATGCATGAAAAAATGATGAAAAAAGCAGTAACATCGGAAATATGCATATATGCGCTATGAAACTTCACAAAAGAACATGACTTTTTTGCAAAGTTTAATTCCATACAAGTAAAAACAAACTAAACTGCATTTTCATACAGATCCGTTTTAAAGTACTTCACATGTGAAGTTCTGAAGTCCGAAAAAGTTAAGTTGGACGACTGCAGCGTGACAGACTGAGCCCTTGCGACCAGGCGAGTTATACCAGCAACAGAGACGAGAGCTCGTGTGTGTGTGTGTGTGTGTGTGTGTGTGTGTGTGTGTGTGTGTGCGCGCGCGCGCGCGCAGTTGCAGTACTGAGTAGCAAGCACTCTGCATCAGTGGCGGCTGGCGATGGAGGACTCTAGGGTGGCGCCCTCCCCATAAATAAACGCCCCGTAAATAAAAATTAAAAATATGAAAAGAAGGATAACATCAGATATCATTGCAGACTAATTTATATACTCTCCGATTTAGTTTCATAGATCTTATTTGGTTGAAATGTTTTTGCAACGCTTATACAGTGAGTATTGCGAATGTTTTCATTACGGAGTGTATTTCGGACTACACTAAGTTCGTCCGGGAAATCTTGCGTTTGTAAATACTGCTAGAGGTAAGACGTACGGAGGGAAATGTTTCGAATGCTGGCGAGGGGTGCAGAGCGGTAATATCCACCTCGGTGGAGTCCGAGACGCTTCGCTATTGGTTTTTTCTCCACGAGGTCGTTTACATGTGAAGTTATTCAATTTCACTGCCACCACCATATGAAAAAAAGTACTTAGTCCTGTCTAACATTTAATACTTTTATATGAACTGATTTAAGGTTTAATTAAATTCTTAAGTTATACTACGATTTAAATTATATCATTGTAGAGTTAAAACTATTCAGAGCAGAAAACAAATAATTCCCCTTATACTGTATTCTATGTTGGTGGCTTTTGTTTGTACGTCACATAATTACTGTGCACGCGCCCTCACACAGTGTTGTGATTCGTACACTTATAGGTTAGTTGCGTACAGGGTTCGGAAGTATGTGTTGTGTAAAATAACTGCTTAATTCAAGCAAGTGAAGTTAAATGAATTAGTTAAGACATCGTAATGAACAGTGTAAATAGCAAAAAGACAGACTAAATACTTTAGCCACATGTTATATTGAGAAGGCCCTGATTTTATCCTTTTGCTGAACAAAAGGAGAGGAGAATGGATTTAATTTACAAGAATATTAATCAGGTTAGTTTAGTTATGGTCAAGGCGTATTTTATTTTATTTGAAGACAAGTAGATGCAAGGTGCACAATAAATTTCTTACAGGTCATTTTATACTCCTGAACATTTTTCCAATGCATGTTGTTGGTTGCATACACTTGATAATCTTGGACAATTAGCAAACAAACTCCGATGTGTGATTAAGATTTGTAAATAATTTATTTTATGAAAACAAAGCACTGAATAGCGGTTTGTTATAAAACCGCGTGTTCACCATTGCAATTTTAACCGATATTCATTAACGCACTGGTGCACCGTATGATATAAATGACAAAAGGGTTCTGTTACTGAAGGGAATAATATTATAATTATTAATGCAGTTTAATTTACGCTTACTCACTTTATGTGTTTTATTGCACGTTTTATCTCTGAATTGTATTAATACATAGGGTTTGGTACGTGCTGAAAAATAGATGCAGTATACTGAACGAGCAATTATATGCAGAATAATTTAGTTTGTATGGTTTGTTGTTTACGTATATTTTTTTGGTAACTTGAGAAATAAAAGCTATTCTGTAAAGGTGCTTAATATAAAAACATCACCTACCGCCCTCCAAAACTTGCAAATCATGAGCCTCTACTGCTCTACGGACAGGCACATAATCTAGCAGTAAAATCTAAGACATGCATTGGAGCACCATTAGATGAAGCATTAGTAAAGTCGACTTATCATGTGCATATACCAAATTAATACACATTTAGTAACTATTGTGTGTATAGCCTTCAATCACGATTTAGTTTCCTTGGCCAATAAACGAGATGCACCACGTTCATCATTTTGGCAAGCGAAGAATCGCTACAGCAGTATTAAGGTATTGAAGATAAATACTTGTTGAGCAGCTTTAGTACCATTAGGCTGCTAAAAATTATTCTACAGATAGCAAGTTTTGTATTAACGTCAAACACGAGCTGTTTGTAACTGCCGGAGCCAAGACACACAGAGCTGTTACCAGTAGAAAAGTCGAATGGGACTTCGTCGGGAAGACCGACGACTTCAACTTAGGACTCACAGTCCAAACCAACTTCTAGGCTGTAGGATCCTGAAATATGACGGGGTGTGACAGCTGATCTTGGAATTGTACTGGGTGCAGCCTACGATGTGCCAGAACAATGCTGAGGGTCCTTACAGAAAAAGAAGTCCGCTTGCTCCTATCGTCTCTGTCCTTGGCAGCTTGTTAGATAGACAATATTAAATTAATTTGCTTAATGTTTAAATTTAAAGTCGTGCCTAAACATTGAATGACATTGAAATTTAAAGTAATATAAGGATGCATTTTAAATATTTATTTAATATATATGTATATATTGTGTCGCAGTAAACTGTCGGTGTTATCTTATTTGCTGAGCGCCTCTTATTGTTTTACTATTTTGAATTTTGGGTTCTTTGTCCTCCGGCTAGCTATTATTACTCAGTCGAGCAAATATCTCTAAGCAGGGCGTGTAAACGGAAAGGAGTTGTTACTAAAAGATAACACTGATAAAAGAATTTGTTTTTACACTTTTATTGCCGTCACAATTAATAGTTCACATCTGTAATCTTTATACACGTCTGACTGAAACTGTTATATTTCCGAATGTAATTACTGTCGTAATAGTTGTCGCGTACCTACTTTACATTTTGTAACTAACTTTATGACGCGAGAGATTCTGTAGAATTGCGTAATGAGTACCTCGCGAGAGCTGAGAACTGCGTAATGTTTACCTCGTGAATGATTCTGTAGAACTGTGTGATGTGTACCTCGTAAATGATTCTGTAGAACTGTGTGATGTGTACCTCGTGAATGATTCTGTAGAACTGCGTGATGTGTACCTCGTGAATGATTCTGTAGAACTGCATGATGTGTACCTCGTGAATGATTCTGTAGAATGCGCGATACTTGCTTTTGGCTCAAGAATTTATACTCCCTCACCTCGATATGCCTAACATTATAATAGAGCTGCTATTGGTTACTAAATCGCGCCAACATTAGTGTCTGTTTTATAAGCCAATCATAATTATTAAAACATATGCTCTAGGGAAAATATTCCCTCCATTTCTAAAGAAAGGCACGCTATCCTGACGTCATTTGTTTGTCTCTTCTAAGTGATAAACAACTCACCCCTCGCTTCATTGTTACCCACTCCTATTGTCAGTTTCAGTGAGGCCGTGTAAACTTATTTCCTAACAATGCTTATGTCATACAATAATGTTAATTTACACTACAATCACTCTGGCATTCACAGTGTTGTGATATAAAATACTGCCTCAATTGTTAATATTTTTGATCTAATTTATTGTACAAAGTAATATCTCGTCGAGTGAAAATTATAAATTTGAGGAAAATATTTAATAGTTAAATGTTGGAAAGTCCAGAGAGCAATGTTACAGTGGGGATTTCTTACGTACGTGTTACAAAGATTTGCATTAATATTGAAAATATTTCAAGCACCTTACGTGTAGAAAGTGAAGAATAGTTAAAATGGATTTGTAATGTTTAGTACTTTATCCTGCAGCTTGGAATTATTGCAACATAATCGAATTTCAGGAGAGAATATTTATTAGATTAATTATTTTATAGTATTTTTACATGTAATCAGTTAAAATATTTAAGTAAAGCACTATCATCAATTGCTTTGTTCTTCGTGCTTACAACATATCATATCTTAAATCACATAACAGGTATATAGAGGAATAAATATCAGTAATGTATTCAGTAATTGATAAAAAGGCGTATGAATTAACCACTCCACCTTGGAGATAATCTCATTCAGTTAACTGGGGCTCAGTACGCTGAAGTCTTTCTAGAATGAATGTTCAAAAATAATTTCAGAGAGTAGGGATGGGGGAGTCTAGTCATTGCTATTACACCATATGATGAAATTTGTACTTTGCATCATTTTGAGCCAACCTTCCCTCACGACAGCCATCAGAACCTGCTAGAAGTGGTGTATTTCTGATATGTCGTCATCCAGCAAATAAGAATTTTCCAGAATTACGGCCGGCCTGCTGCACTGTGTTTCAGTGCTAACACCACGTCATCAGAGCAGCGGAAAGCTTCATAATTTCACCACCGTCAGGGGAAAGGTAGTGCTGTCGTCAACTACTTCCCCACCCCGGCACCGAGAAGTGGCTCACCCAGCCTGAGGGAAGAGAAATCAGTCTGCGAGAATCCAGTCATCGGGCGAGTTTACAGCACGGCTTGAAAGCAAGGAACACGAGGCATACACCCTAATTTTCGGTCAAGTATAAATTTTTCAACTATATTTCCGTAAGTAATTATTTTATGAATTTTCACTTCAGTGTGTACGAATGTACGTTTTCTTAAATTTGAGCAGTCTAATTTTTGTTTGTGGGAGGTTGCGAGAAATAATTATACTTTAAGTGTTTGCTATTTTGCACATGTTTGAGCAGCTTTACGAATTAATGAGCCTCAGAGTAAAATGAAAGGAAACAGTGTAACCTTTATGCACAAACATAAACAGGGGCTTTACCTGAAGCATAATGTAATTTTATATAAAAACTTAAAACCTGTTGTTATTAAAACGATAACATATATATTTGAGCACGAATCTTGTAAATGTTGGTTTAACAAAGATATTCTGCACAGCCATTTCGAAATCACGTGTTTTCCTTTTGTATCGCCCTGTTCCATTTCCTTTGTTTTAAGCTCAAGTTTCCTGGTTGGTAAAATGGTCCACGCTTAGTGTTGTAAATTTTACGGCTAAGGTCAAAGGAGTCATCTTACTATAACTACCAGGTAGATAAATTTTTGACAAAAAAAAAGACTGTTAACAACTTAGATTTTGTTGTGTGAACTTACGTCTGTCATTGCATTATTTATATAAAAAATAATTATGGACTTTTTCCCATATCGCTTCTGTTGCTGCACGCTGTGTAATACAGAGCGGTCATTTTGTGTTCCGATCACGATCGCGTGTATGCGTGATTCGCTTGCAATGCAGTGACCGCGGTATGTTCGACTACCTCACTGGCAGTAAATGGCACGCTTAAGGTTACACTTTATCAGCTGTAAATGTTGTCAGCTGCTACCTTCTGTTCGTGCTGTAAGTACCAGAGTTTTTATTGTGTTTCTCAAAAGCGAAAGTTTATTCAAACATATACGTTATGTGTGAGTTATGAGTATTCTTATTATTATTGTTGCTGTTCTTTTTCTTTTCTTGTTATTAGCCAACTGAAATGCCTACCGAAAAATGCATGCTTAAATATAGAATTTTTATGTTCGATACATACACTATGTGATCAAATGTATCCGGCACCCGCACAAACATACGTTTTTCATCTTAGGTGCATTGTGCTGCCACATACTGCCTGGTACTCATTATCCGCGACCTCAGTAGTCATTAGACATCGTGAAACAGCAGAATGGGACGCTCCGTGGAACTCCGGACTTCGAACGTGGTCAGGTGATTGGGTATCACTTATGTCAGAAGTCTGTTCGCGAGATTTCCATACTCCTAAACATCCCTAGGTCCACTGTTTCTGATGTGATAGAGAAGTGGAAACGTGAAGGGACATGTGCAGCACAAAAGCGTACAGGCCGACCTCATCTGTTGACTGGCAGAGACCGCTGACATTTGAAGAGGGTCGTAAAGAGTAATAGGCAGACATCTATCCAGACCATCACATAGGAATTCCAAACTGCATCAGGATCCACTCCAAGTACTATGACATTTAGGCGTGAGGTGAGAAACCTTGGATTCCATGGTTGAGCGGCTGCTCATAAGCCACACATCACGCAGGAAAATGCCAAACGACGCCTCGCTTGGTGTAAGGAGCGTCAGTCAACATTACACGATTGAACAGTGCATTGTGTGGAGTGACGAATCACGGTACACAATGTGGCGATCCGATGTCAGGGTGTGGGTATGGCGAATGCCCGGTGAACGTCATCTGCCAGCGTGTGTAGTGCCAACAGTGAAATTTGGAGGTGGTGGTGTTATGGTGTGGTCGTGTTTTTCCTAGAGGGGGCTTCCACCCCTTGTTGTTGCGTGGCACGATCACAACGCAGACCTACATTGATATTTTAATCACCTTCTTGCTTCCCACTGTTGAAGAGCAATTCGGGGATGGCGATTGCATCTTTCAACACGATCGAGCAGCTGTTTATACTGCACGGGTTGTGGTTACACGACAATAACATCCCTGTAATGGACTGGCCTGCACAGAGTCCTGACTTGAATCCTATAAAACACCTTTGGGATGTTTTGGAACGCCGACTTCGTGCCAGGCCTCACCGACCTACATCGATACCTCTCCTCAGTTCCGCACTCCGTGAAGAATGGGCTGCCATTCCCCAAGAAACCTTGCCGCACCTGATTGAAAGTATGCCTGCGAGAGTGAACGTTGTCATCAAGGCTAAGGGTGGGCCAACACCACATTGACTTCCAGCATTACCGATGGAGGGCGCCACGAACTTGTACGTCATTTTCAGCCAGGTGTCCGGATACTTTTGATCACGTAGTGTATGTAAAAACCGAACCATGCAGACAAATATGAGGACAATTTTAGAAGAAATTTTCTCGTATTCAAGCTCCAAATATACACAGTACTTTTAGATGTGTGGTTAATAAGTTTAAGGCAACGAGATCGCGAAACGCCATATCTAAGAAGCTGAAAAGTATATATTCTAGCGGAGGAAAATTGATGCGTCATTTGAATGCTCTCCAAAGAGTCTCTAACACGTGCTGCACAGTAAGGGGTGTTTCAGAAACCTCTGTTTATCCAGCTGCTAAACGTTTAAACTGAAACCCTACAGAGTGACTATTTATGAATTATAACATCTTGATGAAGAGGAATGCCAATAATGTCTCAACATAAATAGATACCAGTATCTAACCACTTATAACAAGGCTAGCACTCATTATAGTACATGTTAGTATCTATGTGGGAGATTTTGAGTAGAGCAGGCTGCACGCGGAGCACGCATACACGCGATCGCTCAAAATGTGTAAAGTATTTAACTACCGCCATAACTACATAAAGAAATCTTTATTACAGCTTTCCAAGTTTCTCTTTAAAGAACACATTAGGTAAGCATTTACCCTAACACATTATACAAGACCATACCTCTGTGGGGTCTGTGGTCTAGGCTGAGAGCTGGAGATATTTCTCTATTTCTAAGGTCACCCCGTTTGCGAAGGGAGATGATGTCCAAGATAAACACTCATGGCATGTATACAGCAATTACGCTAAGTGGACCGTGTTTACAGTCTGGTCACCATGTCGCCTGGTCAACTCTCTGATCTCGGCCATGTCCGGAGAGGGTTGCACCGTTTCATAGTTTATACTTCGGCAAGTATGTAGAATTCATTACTATGACTTCTTACTTTATTTCTTAAGGATAGTTACCCATGTGATAAAACATTCTGATGTGATACATTCACATGACCTTCTCTACCCTTTATCTTTATTAGTGGGTATACAAACTACAAACTATTCTTATGAAGGCTTATTTTTCAATCTACTACATTTAATCCAAATAAACCGTTGCAAAAATAGCTAGTTAGCTACATTACACATTTCATTTGAAATACAAAGAGAACAGCGATAGTCAAATGTTTAAGAACTGGACGCTAAATGTTGGCCTTAAAATTCCATGTGTGTCCATGTAATCGCCCAAAATAAAGTGAAACTCGACGGGACTTTAAAAGGAATGCCAAGTATTGAACGATTCGAACATTGAATAACAGATATCTCAGAAACAGTTAATGCCCCCAAAACTTCACAGGCTATTCCCATAAAATTCAAGATATACATTTTATTTCTCATGTAAATTTTGCATACACGTATTTTAACCCTCCGTCAGGCGCGCGCTTTGGTAGAACGCCGTTAGTCGCGCGGGGCCTAGTAGACCCGCGCTATATTTTTGTTGTTATTGTTTGTATTTTTGCTTTCTTTCGTTTATTTTCTTTTTTTTCCTGTTTTTACCTTTATTTAGATTAAGCGTACAAGGCTTTCATTAATAGGTATTATCTTACAACATAAAAATACAAGCTAAAATATGAGTACATATACGTTATAAATTGTATTACAGCACGTATAAAGAAATACATTGCCATTTCCAGGTATACTACAACTTGTAATTTCATATGTTCAGTTACTCAGAATCATCTACTATTTCACGCGTGTTTTCCCCGACTAAGCAACTATAGCAAATAATTTTAGCATGTTTGCTCAAACACAGGGGGGTGTTGCGTTTCCCACATGCATATTTAGTTTTGCAGTTCATTTTGTCTTTGTTGCAGGGTTCACATCGTTTCCTTTTCAATGTGCATAGTGGTGTATTTGACAATTCATCTACGCCGGATTCTTCAGATTTATATTTTGTCAAAAGTCCTTTCAAATCATCGGATAGATTTGATGCTGTTGCTCTCCTTTGTAGCTGTTGTAACAGTAAAGCTAAAGATAGTGCTTTCAAATACTCCTGCCTTGTGGAATATTTATTTTGGTTTCCAAGGAAGATAACCCTAGAATTAATACCTGCAATGTTCAAGATATGGTCAAAAATTACCATGGGCCACCTTCTCGTTGTTCTGGCTACATTGTATGTAGCACAAAATTTATCTACTGCATCAACTCCACATTTAGTGTCGTTGTAATGCAGGATTATTTCAGGCTTTTTCTCAGCACCTTCTGATAACTGTGTGGATGAAACATGCAGACTTGAGAGCAAAACTACTGTTTTACCCTTTTTGGAACATATGAAACAAGCGTTTCATTTTTTGTAAAGCCAAGTATGCTTTCGTACTGTCTGCAATCTTTTGGAGAAGTGATATTAGTGGGTAACTCTTTTGTTCTTTCGCACTGTACCGACGAAAGAAAGTTGTCTTTTGCGCAATTCATTCACCAGCGATACACTGGTAAACCAATTATCTGCAGTAACGTTTCGTACAGTGCCAGAGATTGGTTCAGTTAGTCTCAGCACTACAGCCTCTGCCGAGTTAGTTTGCAAATATGGTCCGTCCGGCTGCTGTCCACAATAAATCTCCATGTTAGTTGTATAAAACAGTTTTGCATCACTCAAACAGAATATCTTTATGCCATACTTGTTTGGCTTGGATGGTATATATTGTCTAAAAGCACATCGACCACGAAATACCGGCAACTGTTCGTCGACAGTGACATTTTGTCCAAGAGAATAATGGTTCTGACAGTTGTTCAGAAACAATGTAAACATTTCTCTAACAACAGCCAATTTATCCAATCTTCGTCGCTCCAATCTTGAGCTTTTGTCATCAAAGCGAATACAGCGTATTAGAAAACTGAATCGTTTTTCGGAGATAGCCATTCAGAATAGAGGAATTCCAAGATCGTTTCTCCAAAACTCGTGAATATTCTGAGGTCCACCACGAAAAATTCCTGCCAGGTACAATAAGCCTAGGAAAGCTTTTATTTCTATTACATCTGTAGGTCTGCTGTCTCTTTCACAATCAAATTTGTGCTGCACACTGCTAATGTAAGTATTTGAGCTTTCAACAATCAAATCAACTATATCTTCGGTAACAAAAAGGTTCCAACAATCAATTTCCGTTTTCACATTTTTGGCAGCTCCTACCACACCAGGAAGTTTGGTCAATATATTGTGAGCCCTTGTCTGTGTTATTTTCAAAGGTGTTTTTTTTTCATTTTGTTCCATCTCTTCCTGTGAATAACAACAGAATGTATTGTCAATAATAATAATAATAATAATAATAATAATAATAATAATAATAATAATAATAAGAAGAAGAAGAAGAAGAATTACTATGGTACGCATATGATGTTACCTACAAAATACATGTTATCACACAAGCTGCTTTCATTGTCTTCATGGTCAGTTTCTGAATCTAAAGATCTCGTTTCGAGTTAATCTTCTGAATCAGAGTCATCTTATTCATATAAGCTGTCATCCACGGGCAAGGCATCATCATCACAAAGTAGGCGATGTACTTCTTCCAAATCATTCGGATTTTGTAGATCGTACCTTTTACTCGTATTCATGACAAAGCAGTAACAGCTCCTTGCAATAGCAAAGCAATATTGCACAAAAGCTAATGAGAAACAAATCTGTCAACAATATGTAACGAGAGCAGGCGCGCGGGGCCTGGTTGACCTGTGCGACACATAACTGCTGATTATTCATTCCTCCAGCCAAACAAATAAACAGATAAGGTTATCGCTGAAGCAAATAATCGCGCAAGGTGTAATGTTAGATGTCCTAGTCAGGCAATTGCATAGGTGCGTTCGTTAGAAAATTATAACATTTATATAATGCCAGGGGTCTCTCAGGCCCCTAGCGACTGACGGAGGGTTAATCAAAATCGTTAGTCATTTTTTAGAAAATCAAAATTGTCGAAAAATCTTCCATATAAAGCGTAGCTGGGGTGGGGGAATTTTCTTGAAAATCTTCGTGTCGCAACCTCGGAAGATAATAAAATCAAATACCAAGTTTGATATTTAACCAAATTTTCGTTTTTGAGTTATGCTCACACACACACGGATACGATTCAAAAAATGTTTATTTGGATTTAGGGCACCTGAAAACACGCATTTCCGGTGAAATAAAGTAAAAAGGGCAGAAATTACCAAATTCATAAATATGGATTTTAGTGTTATTAAACAGTATAATTTACCCACCTTGATATACGGAAGGGAATGCTGGACATTAACCAAATATTAAATGAGAAGAATAGGACCAACAGAAATGAAATTTCTTAGAACTATAGCTGGTCACACACTTCTAGACCACAATTAGAAATGAACAAATTAGGAGAGATTTAAAGGTTTTAAGTATAACATAAATTATTAAACAATATAGAGAAAAATGAAAACAATCATATACCTATTAAGAATGTCCGAGGAAAGAATAAACAGAACAATTTTAAGCTATAAAACAAAAGGGAGACGAAACGTAGGAAGATCACTAAGAAGATGGATAGGGAAATCATGTATGTCAATTTTAAATGATGAGTATAAATCAGCATTCCGAGATGGTAATGGATGCACATCCTGATATGCTATAATCCAGAGTTTGCTTGCTCCTCGACAGACTAATGACCCAAGACATTGGGCTGATCACCCATGCTGGATATGCTATAATCCAGAGTTTGCTTGCTCCTCGACAGGCTACTGACCCAAGACATTGGGCTGATCACCCATCCTGGATGTGCTATGATCCAGAGTTTGCTTGCTCCTCGACAGACTACTGACCCAAGACATTGGGTTGATCACCCATCATGGATATGTTATGATCCAGAGTTTGCTTGCTCCTCGACAGACTACTGACCCAATACATTGGGCTGATCACCCATCCTGGACATGCTATGATCCAGAGTTTGCTTGCTCCTCGACAGACTACTGACCCAATACATTGGGTTGATCACCCATCCTGGATGTGCTATGTTCCAGAGTTTGCTTGCTCCTCGACAGACTACTGACCCAATACATTGGGCTGATCACCCATCCTGGACATGCTATGATCCAGAGTTTGCTTGCTCCTCGACAGACTACTGACCCAATACATTGGGCTGATCACCCATCCTGGATGTGCTATGATCCAGAGTTTGCTTGCCCCTCGACAGACTACTGACCCAATACATTGGGCTGATCACCCATCCTGGATTTGCTATGATCCAGAGTTTGCTTGCTCCTCGACAGGCTACCGGCCCCAAGATATTGGGCTGATCACCCATCCTGGATGTGCTATGATCCAGAGTTTGCTTGCTCCTCGACAGGCTACTGACCCCAAGATATTGGCTTGTAAGTCCTTGGGGTTGTAACTCCTACAAAGAGGAGGGCAATCCGTTGAAGATCCCTGAGATCTCTCTTCAGTGGTTTGCTCACTTTTATTTAGGCAAACCATCGTTGTTACTGGAATTTTATGGGAAGCTAGGCTAACAGGCAGACATTTAAATCACTGTATGACATGCTCTGAAAGGTCGCAAAGCTATAACAGCTACATAAAACTAAAGTGAAAGGTTTGTAATGTTTAATAACATTAACATACATATTTATGCATTTGGCAAATTTTTACGTTTTCTGCCAAATGGGTACCTATCCTTAAAATTTGAGGACAAACCACTAAGGAATTAAATTCTATCGGCACTCCGTGTGAAAGTACGGAGAGTGACATTAAAATTTCTTGACACTGGTGATAAGCTGTCATGTAGGATGTGGTAGAGAACAAGAAAACATATTTATCTTCTTCCTCTGTCTCTGGAAAGCTATTTTCTTTAGGATAAGTTTTGAATGAAGCGTCGCAAAAGCAGTTCGAACTTACCAGGCGAGTGCTGAATCAAAACATTTCAGTAGGGTATGTATCAATGTTAATATTCTTAGCATTTCTATGGCTGCTTCTGTCAATGTGTCGTCCTCCGTGGTCTAGTGATATCATGTTAGCCTCTAGTTTCTGAGGTCGCGAGTTCAAACCCGGCGGAGGGCGATGGATATTTTTCTGGTAAAAATCCTTAGCATGGCTTCCTTCGTAAGGGAAGTAAAGCCGGTGGTCCCATGTCGTAGATTTATGGCACGTAAAAGAACGTCAGACCTGATAAAGAGGCTCTGGGAAAAATTTCCGGTCTTTCACGGCCCATATAGAATGGGACGCTAAGAACCATAGCAGTTAAATAGAGTCCACAAATAAAACTTTTCTTTTTGTCAATCTAAAGTGAAGCACACATTTTATACTACTAATAAAGCTATGATGAACGCTCCACGTGATGGCCAGAATGGGAATGCATAAAACAGAAATACGAAAACAAATAGCAAACGATTTATTTTGTTACGTGCTGTACCCAAAGTTCCCAAAGGCGACGTACCTCGGTGTTCTTATCGATCCCGAGTTTCTTCTCGTCTCACGAATAGAAACAAAGGCATTCTAAGCAAATTTTACGGTTTAAAAACAGCTTTATTTATACATGCGCCTTTAACTGCTTTAATAATTTCTTCGGCTTTGTTTTTAAAAATAAAATCCCATGTATTACATACACATGCTTTTCTCTACCCTCTATCGTTTATTAGTGGGTATAAATTCTATTCTTATTAAAGCATATTTTTCTACTTCTTTTTAATCCAAATAAATTTTTGCAGAAGTAGCTGCATTATACATTTCGTTATAGATACAAAGGGAACAGCGATAGTCAAATGTTCAAGAGCTGGACCTATATGCTGGCCTTAAAATTCCATACTGTATCTATGCATTCGCCAGAAACAAGTGACGAAAGAAAGAGTTGTTATTGTGGATGTTTGACGTTATGTTCATAATTAAGTACTGTGTATTAGGGCAAGAATGGAGTAATGCGTAAATTAAATCATAGTTGACAGTATGGACTGTCTGGAATAACCGGAAGAAATTTCCACGTTCGTGCACGTTGCCTAGTTCTACCGTAGTGCTACCACCTAGTGGCATTAATGTAAAATGTTATAGTATGGAAAAGCAGCGCAGGAAAAGCTTCGTGCGTGCCTTCTAATGTGCACGACCCGTATGTATTCAACCCATAAAGTAACTGCGTCATACCTGTGGAGCATGCGCAAAAGCTCCTGAAAACTTGCACAAGCCAAGATTACGTCACCGACTCTTGCTACATTTCATCGCGTTTATAGTAGTAGCGCGTAGATTTTAAATCTCCGCATACACATTACGTTTAATAACACCAAAGAAAAAATAACCAATAAATACGCAAGGCGTGAAATGTTAGTGTTCACGTGTTCTTGCGCTCTTATAAAGCAGCCGCCGTTGTTTCTGAAAGTGCCTGCGTATGTATACTCCTACTCCTTTTCTTTCTCTATCTATCTCTGACTTTTCCTTCTTTACATATAAATAAATAAATAAACAAATAAATAAATAAAAATCTTAAATATTCCGTCCTGGTACCTGGTTTCCCACACCGGGACGTGCATTGTAAACCTTTATACTTTACTCCACATTACTAAAAAACATATATACATTATCGTTTTTCAGATTTCACTTATAACTAGATAACAAAACAAAACAAACTTATAACAATAAAATAAAAAAAAAATAAAAATTATTAACACCTAAATAAAGTACCCATATCTTAACTAATTTTTATCTTTTGGAAGCCAACAAAAACAAGTAACTGGAAACCAAATACTACCTCTAACTAAACTATCTATTCTAGATCTAATATTACCCACCGGTGTCCGGCATTAAAACGTACTGGTATCCAATACGAATATATTTAATCTTTTATATTTCTTTACGAGTTCTGCACTTGTGTGTAATTTGTTTATTTAGTCTTAATTTAACTTATTTTTACTTTGCTTACTATTAAAATCTTATTACTTCAATATATATTTACCATGCTATTATTTGATCTTTGTTAATCCCATTCAAATTGTTTAATTTACTTACATTATTGTTATTACTGTTGTATAATCTTATTTAATTTATGCATTATTTATTATTAATTATTGTATACAATTACAATATTTATTTAACTTAATTATCTTTACTAATAATTCCATCATACAACATTACTTATACATTTTACACTCTTACTATAACTTTTAAACTCTTCATCTAACTCCATTAAGCTATTTTTACTTACATGATTTAATGTAATATTAACTTGTTTAAATTACTTAGGTATCATTTATTTATACATATGTTTAATTATACATTTCTGTTATTTATTTTGCTTAAGTTCTACATCATTTATAATTTCATTTATTTTACTTATTATCTTAAGTAAAATTACTAAATCATTGCTATTACCATATATACCTTTAAATTTAAGCTACTTATTTATCTAATACTCTATAGCTTCGCAATACAATCAATTCCTTATATCTCCTTTCCTTATTAAATTTAAAATTATAATTCAGTATTCTTCATTAATTCACTTTGAATAATTTCACATTATTTTATTTTTAATTTAACCTTATAACCTCTTGGGTTAATATTTTAATTTATCTCGCTACACTCCACTATTTTAGCTTTTAATTTTATCTTTTATAACTATATAGGTTAGGACTCTAACTCACTACACTTTCACTCAACCTATTTTTAATTTAAATCATTTATATTTATTTGTCTATTTTTGACCTTTTTAATTTGGCACTATAATTCACTACGCTTCACACTAATCTTCTACCGGTCACTACTGCCACACTACCTCCCATCCTCCTTGGCTGGCTCCTCCTTCCCCCTTTTCCTGCAGCTTGCCACTCACACCCTGGCACCACCTTCTTCCTGCGCTGTCTTCTAATTTTGTTAACTTTAGTATAATAAATCTTCTAATCGTTTCATTCCCACTATAATTATCATCTCCTCCTCTTACTCTTCTCTCTTCGCTATTCCTCCCTCATTCCTCTTCCAGTTTTGTTCAGTTGATAATGAAAGTTTCGTCTACTCGTTTCCTTGGTCGTTGTATTTTTATTCTTTTCCACTAAAGTTATCATTTTTTTTCACCTCCACCGTTACTCGTTGTATTAACCTCTTCTTTTCCACTATAATTGTCATCTCCACTCTCTTGTTTTCTTCTTAATGAATTTCTTCTAATCGTCTCCTTGGTTATGTTCTTCTACCTGTCCAATGTTGTCTTCCCCATAGTAGTACATAAAATCTTCTTCCGCTATAAACTTGATCATGATACCTTTTTTTTCTACCTCTTTTTCTCCATCTTCGTCTACACCCTCTCCTTCTTCCCTCATCGTCCGGTTCTGACTTGTGTATCGTTTTTCTAAATGGTGAATTATTTAACTGATTATGAATATTTTGTATTCTTATTCTTTCTGATTTCGTCGGAAGCAGTTGTGCTGTGGCACGCGAGATAAAATTACGTCGTAGAGGAGTTGATTACGACGTAAACGGTAGAGAGTTTGATTGCTAATGCATTAGCGAACTTATTAGCAGAATTGTTCGTTGTACACAATTACTATTATTAATATACAGGATGTTTTATTACTAATACGCAAACTGGAACGGTTGAAAATCTGCGATAATAAAAACAAAAAAAGTTCCAGTAAACATGGGTCCGCAACCAAGCCATTTGCGAGATTTATTATCGCGAATGTGTGGTTATGAGCCGCCACTGCTTAAGGATGTTCCTCTTGAGCAAGTCGGAGTATGTGATACATGCATAATGAAGCATCGTCACATTTTGTTGCTACTGTAAGAAGACATCTAAGAGATATGGTCCAAGGTGGAAGGGACGAGAAGGGCCTGTACCTTGGCCTCCACGATCATCTGATCTCAATCCATTGGATTTTTCTGTATGGATCACCTCAAAATTGTAGTGCACAACCTCCCATTCATACCATTGAAATACTGAGCATAGAATTGTACGTGGTTGTCAAGAATTCCGAAATGGTCCGGGGGTGTTTGAAAGAATTCAAAACTCACTGCAGAGACGAGTGCAGCATTACATCGAGATGCAAGGACGATACTTTGAACATCTCTTTTAACAGGGAAGAGTGTACAGTATTAACAACATGTGACACACTAAAGTAGAATTGTATTCCTTCGTCCTCCGTGGACTAGTGGTACCGTGCTAGCTTCTAGTTCCCAAGGTCGCGGGTTCAAACACGGCGGAGGGCAATGGATTTTTTTGGGCATAAAATCCTTAGCATGGCTTCCTTCGGAAGGGTGGTCCCATGTAGTACATTTATGGCACATAAATGAACCTCAAGCCTGATAAAGAGGCCTCTGAACAAAATTACCGATCTTTCACGCCCAATATAGAATGAGACGCTAAGGACCATGGTAGTTAAAGAGCGTCCATAAATAAAACTCAATTTAGGATTCCTTGTTAAGTTAAGCTACTAAAGCCGGTTATCGAGACCCAGGAGGGAAAATAATAATAATAATAATAATAATAATAATAATAATAATAATAATAATAATAATAATAATAATAATATGCGATCGAAATCAAACATAACGTCAAAAATGTGCTGAAAAGAGATAAAGGATCTAAAGACACTCAATTTATAAAATAAAAAGACGCCCGCTCTGTAAATTCATACTAGAAAGTGGTTTTCTTGAAAGGCAGAAAAACAATTTTTGTTTTCCTCGAAAGGAAAGCAGATGTGCCTGCTATCGGCGACAAGAAGTCTACTGGAAGTTTCGCTTTTGTACTTTGGCTCGGACGTGAAGTTTACAATGGTTTCAAAGCTTAGCAGGGTCAGAAAGTATACGTGTCTTATCTACGATCTAAGAATATTCGTGGGAAGATTTTAAACTCAAAATAAGTTGTAAGAAGCAGACGGGAAAGTTGTCAAAGTGGGGGTAGCCAATAATAAAATCATGAAACAAAAATGATAGCAAATCAAAGATCGCGTATACATCACATGATACGTTTGAACTTAAAACGGAACGAAGCATAAGGAAGGTGGGGGAAAATTCTAAGTTTGGCGAAAGGCGTGAAAAAAGAAAAGAAACGCCGGGCACACATTCAGATAAAAACTAACCACGAGGACTGTTGATGAAACAAAATAAGAAGAAAATAATCAGAAAGTATGAAGTGTGAAATGAAGTTGCGAAATCAAGGCAATTCGAGGGCTAGTCGGAGGAACATATAAGTAGGGGCTTCGAAAGTGATGACAATAACAGTGGTTTTGACGACGAAGGTGGCGGGTCGATCAGATAGGAATATTCGTAACAAAATAAAGGAATAACAACTCAATCTTCGCCAGCGCATTATTAATATCATCAAGGCAGTGTCACCGCCCCTGAAAACCAGAACCTCAGCTCTACCAGAACAAGTTCCTAAGCCCTGCCATCCAACAATCGAACCCGGGACCCTGAGTCCTGAAGCGACAGCAAGGAACAACACAGCTGGGTCAAAGGTCAGCGTCACTACGAGTGAATTTTGAGGAACTTAGAATGGCAATCATTAAACGATAAGTCTACTTTTCAAATTCATTTGTAGTAATTAAGACGATGTTGCTTAAGGAAGTCAGTGGCGGTTTGTAATAACACATTTGCAATTATTTCGTACATGGCTCGTTTGCGGACCCACGTTTACTGGAACGTTTTTGCTTCTACTATCGTACATTTCAACCGTTTCAGATTGCGTTATTAATGATACATCCTCAATATTGAATTTTTCACGAAGTTACAAATACATTAATTAGAACTCGTACTTCCTCTGTATTATTATTGGTCTCCTGATTCCACGCCCTGAAGATATAATAGAGACTAGAGGTCTACACGGTCCGAAATTCTTAGGCCCGGTCGATCCCGAACGGGACCCGAGAATAGGTTATACTGCACCACCCGGCCCAGTCGCGATTGTCCAATTTTGTTTTAAATAAAATTAGTTTGTGTTTATTAATTATTATTAGTCCATGAAGCACAGCTGACTGCGAAGTGAAGGAATCCAGGTTTGATTTCTGGCATTGGATTTTTTTCTCGTGTTGGAGTGTCTGGCAAGGGATGCACTCAGGTCCTCGGACCAATTGAGGAACCACTTTACAGAAATATTGGTAACAGGTCCTGGAATCCACATATAGTAAGCGTCATGTTGATAGCATACTGCTTTATTGACCACGTGCCGTCCCTATTACTGCACTCTGCCAAAGGACGTCCTGGGAGTGGACGAAGGGAGGCGGAGTTTGCAGCTGCCGTGCTGTTGTAATGTTATTTGCAATTGGCCGGAGTGAGCATTTACTTACCACCACCACCACCACCACCACCACCACCACCACCACCACCACCACCACCACCACCACCACCACCACCACCACTACTGCCATTGATGCCTACATGCTGTGATAATTGTGCTATTTCAGCACTTAACTGGCGTACAAATATGTGAAAAATTAATCTTTTTGTCTTTATTTTCCCTTTATACCTATATAAAATTGGGTATAGCCCTTGGTTCCCTTTGATTTTATAAAAAATAGCGCTAATGCTTTTGATTAAAATACCATACGTTTAAGATATTTACATGGCAAATAAAATGCTATACTGGTTGTGATAAATAATTTCTTCCTCTTTGTTTTCAAGTCCAAATTAAGCCCATGACAGGGTGTAAGCCCATGGCTTAGGTAGGGCTTGTGCAGACCTCTAATAGAAACTTATCGCTCAAGCAACGGCCAATAATAACACTAGTCAGCATTTTCAAACTTTTTATCAGTTGATTTCTTGAAAGTAAGTGTTCTTGAATCCAGGTTTTATGCTGATTCCAGAAATAGCTTCCGTTTTTTTCTATAACGTCAGGTTTTTACACAAAATAAGAAGTAATGTTTTGATAATTTTACTAATGAGCGTAGAAAAGTATTCAAATACCATTTCACACAAGGTAAGTTTTTATTCAAGACACATTTTAAAAATACTCTCAAGAACTCCCCTAATTTATTTTATTACTACATTTTAACAAAACAAGAAGCCAAAGTGTTCCATTTAATTTTTTTCAAACTTTCTCTTCTTTGACTTCCTTGCAGATCCTTGAAGATGACTGTCCCTCCTCAACATCCAACAGTAGTCGGCCATCATAATTTCATTCCATCTCCCCTGGTACCTCCTCTCAATTTCCTTAATATCTTGGTGAAAACGTTCACCCTGCTCTTCACTATAATGTCCCAGATTTTCTGGAAAGTAGTCGATATGTGAATGCAGAAAATGCACTTTTACACTCATGTTACAACCCATCTTCTTGAAATTTTCCAACATTGTTTCGACAATGGTCTTGTAATTAGGATCTTTGTTATTGCCTAAGAAGTTTTCAGTAACTGATTTCTCTCTCATTCGTTGTCTTCTCAAAATCTTCATCCTTCATCAATTTCTTTATTTGAGGACCAACAGAAATTCCAGCCTTTAATTTGTCTTGTGTAATGAAGGGAAATTTCCTGAAAAAGTACTTGAAGCAGGGTCCATACTGTGGTAGGGTCCTTACAAATTGCTTCATCAAGCCCAATTTTATGTGTAGTGGCGGAAGCAATATCTTTATATCTCTATACTTTTGAAGTGAAACTGCGAAAAAACTGTACGTGATAGAAAAAAACTAAAAGCAGTTCTGAAATCAGCATAAAAATGAGTCAGAATCACTTATTAGTTTTCATCCCATTTCATGCAGACTAGTGTAATAATTCATCGCCAACATCAAATCATTTAAAACCCAATATAGTAAAGCTACCCTTCCGTGTGGGTGCGGGAGTAGAATAGCCCCACTGTAGCCCATACGGGTCGTAAGAAACAACTATAATGGGTACCCAATGCTAGGGAGTATAGCCGTGCCACTCTGTCCCAGGGTATATAAATATGAGACCTTATCCTCCAGGTTCGGGGTTGGGCGTGGTTAATTACCTCACACCGTTAAAAAGACGTAGTTAAGAAACCAAATAATCAACCTCGGAACGGGAAGAATAGAACAGACAAACACGACAAGAAATGGAGTGAGAAAGTAAGAGATAGGATAGAATGGACGATGATTTTGAAGGTTAAGGCTCAGTAGGGCTGTAGTGCCGATGATGATAAAACCTACCCTTGCAACGTCGGGCAGCCCGCTAGTACGAGGGTGAGCTGAACATTTTTAGAATATCTGTTTCTAAAACAAATGAAATTTGTTTATATTTAACAGTTACTTTCTAAATTTTGCAAGTTGATTGCCTTGTAGTTTGCTTGATTTGCTCTAATAGTTTATCATTTAAAGGTTTTATGTTTATTCTAAAAAACAAATTTGACTGAGAAAATTTCTGGGCTATGATTTTTTTACGATTTTAAATCGTCATTAGCGCCTAAACATTGTTAAGATCACCTTTAGAAATGCATTTGGCGAAGAAGCCCCTTCCAAGGCAACAATTTATGATTGGTACAGCGAATTCAAAAGGGATCGGTTTTGTCTTAGTGATAAATTTCCTAAAGGACGCCCGGAACTGTTGTTACTGATGAAAACATTACCGCTGTTCGAGCAATGCTCGAAGAAGATCGACGGACATCTTATAATTTATTCGGGCGACATTGAGCATTGGTACGAGTCAAATCCAAAACATTTTACATAAACAGTTAGACGTGAGAAAACTTTGTTGCGATGCATTCCACATAAACTAACATCCGATCAAAATGAACATGTTGATTGGTGCAGAAAAACTGGAACAATTCCAGGTGGCACTTCAATTTGGGTTTGGAGTATCGTTACTGGTGATGCATCTTGGATTTATGGCTGTGATGCTGAAAAGAAAAGTCAATCAGCGCCATGTCCGTACTCAGAAAAAAATTTCGGCGAGGTTTTCCACAAGTAGATCTAAACTTAACAGTACCCCACACAGTTATCATGTACCTACCCCGTAGTATACAGACGTTACATGGATAAGAAAATTGCTTGGAGACATTATATAGACAAGAAAAACTCACCAGAATTAGGATATTCCACCTTACAGCATAAAACATGGAAACTGCTTCGAAAACCGGAATGTATGGTCATTTTACCTATGTAAGGCGACGATATTGAGTTTCCCTTTTTCTTGTAAATGTGCTACTAGCAATAGACCTACTGTTATCTAATGACATTTTCCCATATTGGTTTGCAATGAATTTAAATAAATAAAACTGTCAGACGTTTCGGGGGGGTTTGAACTCTAAAACCCCCCGTCTAAATACGGCCCTGATCGGCGCAATGGCATCTAAACCTACAAAAGTCCGAAGAATTCGCAGTGCTGGTAAGAAGATGGTTGCTACTTTTTTTCTAAAACGGGCCATATTGCTACTATAGCATTAGAAGATAGACATACAGTTACTGTCGATTGGTACACAAATGTCTGTTTACAACAATTTTTGTTTTAAAGTTCTGCAAAACGCCCAAAAGGAAAAGTTATATTACATCATGACAACGCATCGTCGCATACAGCAAAACCGACAACCGAGTATCTGGATGCCCTAAAGATCATCACCATGGACTCTCCACCATATAGTCCTGCCCTAGCACTTTGCGATTTATTTTTGTTTCCAAAAATTAAAGATAAAATGTGTGAAATCACTTTATTAATAATAGTTTCTGAAGGTCCTCAGAAAGAGTGACATCATTGCTTTAAGGGCTGGTTTCATCGAATGCGAAACTGTACTGATGTTAAAGGGAAATATTTTGAAAAATAACAAAATAATTTAAATGTTTAAAACTAATCCTTGTTTTATTTTCTAAAAATGTTCAGTGTCGCCCTCGTAACTTACATGGAGGTATCACATCGCTATAGAGCCATGCATCATCATTGAGATGATTTTATAACATAGTTATATACATTACAATTGGATATCAGGGGGCATTCTCTCTGACGAAAAAAACACTTTCTCTTCCAGATATGCAATGAGACAGTGTGTGGTTTGGACACTAATCAAAATTGCCTAAGAACAATAGAAATTCTAAAGTAAATTTTTCGTATATTCAAATAATCATAACACATGGGAGAATATATGTATTTATTTGCTCATGCATTAGCTACCATAGCAGCCAACAGTGTTGTTTATTTACATCGTCACAGTGAAAATAAACATCAAAGTGAGGGATTACTAATTACACAAATACCATTAGCTGAAAGCATTAAACCTGATGGAAACATTTGATGGCGATGAATGCGCAATGATGTCATTTAACTTGAATGGAAGAGTTAAAAATGTTAAACAAAAACTGATATGGCTAAGCTTTTCAGTACGGCTTTCCTAAGACAATTTTTGTGTATGTATTTAAGGCAATGTATCTGGGGAAATACAAAAATCTACAGTTTTTTCTGATTGCTTTGACTTTTTATTTTCTCTACCACGTACGTAGAGAAGGTACTGTGCTGCACTCAAAAATTCGATACAGCGATTTTTGAGGCATCCGGAATAATAAAAAACGAATTTTTAGAAAAAGGTGTGTGCGCGTGTATCTATTGGTCTGCATGTGTAGAGCATAATTTAAAAACGAAAAGTCGGATAAATACCAAACTTAATATTTAAGTTGAGTATTTTCCAAAGATGAGACCCAAAGATTTTCCAGAAAACACCCGCACTCCCAACTACCCTTTAGATGAAACATATTTCGAAGATTTTGATTAAAATAATATACATTAAAGATATTTACATGGAAAATAATATGTACGTATATCTTGAATTTTCTGGGAATAGCCCGTAAAGTCCTCTTCATTCGGAAGGAAGCTTGTATAATCTTGTATTAACTAGAAAACGAAAGCACAGTACACAAACATGTAGATTTCTTTAAAACACAATTTATTTTAATAACTTTTTTTGTGCTGTAAGCCGTTTCCAAGACATCCCTTATTAATGGTTTAAACGTTCAATACTTAGCCATTCTTTTGAAGTTCTGTTGATTTTCAGCTGTTTCTCGCAGTGTCATGGAAATTGCATGGAATTTTAAGGCCAGCATATAATGCCCCGTCCTTAACATTCGAGTATCGCTGTTCCTTTTGTATCTATAACGAAATATGTAATGTAGCTGTTTCCGGAAAGGTTTATCTCGATTAAAATGAAGTAGATAGAAAATAAATTCTGATGTAATACATTCACAAGACTTTCACTACCTCTATCTTTATTATTTTGAATTTTGGAGTCTTTGTCCTCCGGCTAGCTATTATTACTCAGTCGAGCAAATCTTTTGAACAGGGTGTGTAAACTGAAAGGAGTTGTTACTAAAAGATAACACTGATAAAAGAATTTGTTTTTACACTTTTATTGCCGTCACACTTTATTCATTTCACATAATTACTTTTGATACACGCCCGACTGAAACTGTTATATTTTCGAATGTAACTATAATCACTTATTTGCCGCACATTATTAATTCGAGTATTTCACATTTTTGTAACTAACTTTACGACGCGAGAGATTCTGTAGAATTACGTAACGTGTACTTCGTGAAGGATTCTGTTGAACTGCGCGACGTGTAACCCATGAATGATTCTGTTGAACTGTGCGATACTTCCAGCAATCCAGCAATGTCTCTGGCTTCATAATTTATACTCCCTTACCCCGATATGCCTAAAGATTATAATCGAGCTGCTATTGGTTAATAAAGCGCGCCAACATTAGCGTCTATTTTTATTTCCAATCAAAATTACGAACACATATGCTCTAGGGAAGATATTCCCTTCATTTCTAAAGAAAGGCACGCTACTCTGACATCATTTGCTTGTCTCTTCTAATTAATAAGCAACTCACCCCCTCGCTACATTGTTACCCGCTCCTATTGTCAGTTTCAGTGAGGCCGTGTAAACTTATTTCCTAACAATGCTTATAATTAACAAACATCTCAGATCATTGTCATACAATAATGCTAATTTACACTACAATCACTCTGGCATTCACAGTGTTGTGATATAAAATATTGCCTCAATAAACATTTGCAAAATTGGCTGCATTACACATTTCGTCATAGATACATAGAGAATAGCGATAGTCAAATGTTTAAGAACTGGACGCTAGATGCTGGCCTTAAAATTCTATACTGTTTCCATGCAATCGCGAGAAACAATTTAATGTTAACAGGACTTTTAAGAGAATGATCAAGAAATAAACAACTCGAACCGTTTATAACGAATATCTCAGAATGGCGTATGCCACAGAAAAACTTGTTTGAAGTAAATTACGTGTCTATCGCTTAATGTTTGCCAGTTTTACAAGGTTATATAAAATTTCTACCGAATGAAGTGCATTCACAGGCTATTCCCAAAAAATTAAGATATGCATTTTATTTGTCACGTAAATATCTTTAATATATAACATTTTAATCATAATCGTTAGCAATTTTTTAGAAAATCAAACTTTCGAAAAAATATGTTGCATGTAAATGGTAGTTTAGGGTGTAGAGATTTTTTTTTTTTAAATCTTCGGGTCATATCTTTGGAGGGAACCTAAATATTAAGGACCACTTTTCATTTTTGAGTTATGCTGTTCACAGTCACATACCCAGACCTTTATCTAAAAATGCTTTTTTTTTTTGGATTCAGTGGGCCTCAAAACAAACTTTCAGTGAAATTTCGGTATCGAATTTTTAGGTGGAATGCAATACCTTCCCTACCTATAATGCACGTGGTAGAGTAAGTAAAAACTTTCCTAAAATAGTTTGTATATCCACTAATAAAGGTGGTAGAGAATGTCATGTGAATATAATACATAAGATTTTTTTATTCATAATCACAAACTGTCTGATATGGTAATATGCAATGCTCCTTTGATCCTACGGTTTATCGTGTCGCTCCGAAATTTTCAATTTGGGTTTAGTACGTTTATACAAATATAAGGAAATTGCTGTGTTGACATTTCCTAATTTTAATTAGTTTAAGATCATTTTTTTGGCATATATGTTGCGTCGGTATCCCTGCATACTGTTTCGACGTGGCTTCGTCTTGTAGTCCTTCTCGCTGTTACCCTGGCTAGATGGATCTCAGCGGTGATGTTTGCATGGACTCTGCCTATCATGACATTTGATAAGCTCGTCGATCTCAGTTGTGGCAATGGGAGCTTATAGAGGAATTGATTACACACTGGAACGTTTGCTTTAGGACTATTTATTATTACTTCCTCACTCTAACACTACATACTGTTCCTGTTCACATATTACCACTGTCTTCCCCTGTGTACTGCCTTCTCAACTCAACTGTCTTACACTGTGGACGGTCCTCTACTAAAAGTCAACGGTAAAACTGCCGTTATAATATTTGCCTCGCTCCATAAATCCGGAGCGGAAACAAACAGAGTCATAAAACCTTTACCTTTCTTGTCTTACACAAAAGATACCGTTTTCGCTGCACCTGGAAACAGCATGTTTCTATCCTAACTGCAGCTTTCAACACATTCTAGACCTAGTGAAACAGGAACATTATGTACACGACAAATATTACATTATACAAAAATTACTATTTACATTGTTTTCACATTGTACACTTATATGATTTATAGATTAAATTGAACACTGAATAAATTAGTACATAATAAAATTAATTCCGGCACATTCTATCTCAATGTTATGGAATGTTTCAATTTCCTCAATGCTAGTTATGGAAAATAATTAATTTCAACTCAAACGTTTTATATTTTTAACTAGTACATTGCAGATTTAAATACCGTAACTCCTGAGGCTAATCTGAACATTTTAAGCTAATAATTTATAAACTCTGGTCCAAGGAACATTTTGAATGGTGACATAGCTGAAAAGTAGGAATTGAGAAAAACGGAGTTTAAAGTTTAATGCGGTGCTTTACCCAAATTTCACACGATGAATTAAATATAATTTGTAGCTTTAAAATTGTTGATATTAAAAAGCCAATTTTACAGTATGAAAGTAGAGACTATAAGTACAATAAAAATCGAAAATTTTCACATTTTTCAACAAATTTCATTGATTTACTGCCTTAAATATACGCACCTTTATATGTGTCTTGCTAATTTAAGATTTATCAACTAATTAAACACATCAGCAATTTTCTTTGAAAAAATAGCATCGTAACCTAAAATATCACCGTAAGCCTAAACATATAACCGTCAAATTCTAAACATTCTATACGTAATCTTTGTCATATACACACCCTCAAAAAACTATTCGTCTGCACTTTAAAAAATCTGATGTGTTACACTCACCTGACTTTCTCTACTCTTGTACAAACTATTTTTACAAACACCTATTCCCCATATAATTCATGTTAATCGAGATAAACATTTGCAGAAATATGTTATTGATTATTTTCTTTAGGTGCAAGGGGAATATGATAGGCTTTAAGCGATAGTCAAATGTTTTAAGAGCTGCTTGATATGTGAACAGTTGTGAAAAAGTATAAGTATTAGAAAATTCAAACAAATAACAAGAATTTCGGAAATGGTTAACCCGACAAAATAAAATAAAATAAAAAAGGTATATTACATAAATTGTTTAGTACAAGTTTGTCTTACGGTTTACCATTATGCAAAAGTCATTTAGAATGAAGACTTTTGGGGACATTCGCAAAAAATTCATCATATACACTTAATTTGCCATGAAAATATCTTAAACATATGATACTTTAATTAAAATCGTTAGAGCCATTTTTGAGAGAATCAAAATTTTCGAAAAATATTTCATGTAAAGGATAATCTGGAGTGGGGGAATTTAGTTGAAGATGTTCATGTCGCATTTTGGAAGGTACTGAACCTAAATACCAAGTTTGATATTTATCCGACTTTTCGTTTTTGAGTTATGGGTTCACAGACACACAGCCATACCTGCACACGGACCTTTTTCTAAAAATCCTTTTTTTATTCAGGGCGCTTCAAAACATGCATTTTGGGGAAAATCTGAATATAGAATTTTTGGATGCAATGTAATACTTCCCATACTATACGTAGCCGGGAAAATAAAAATTCTAGCAGCCAAATTAATGGAGGGAAAATATATTTTTGGACATGAAGATCAACTACTAATACAGTTTACGTGTTTTAGCGGCTTTTCAGATCGTTCATTTTTTCAGTTTTATAAATATTTGAAAATAATTCCAAAACAAACCTTTTTGTACGTTATGTTTTCAAAATTATCTTTCATGCATTGGGTAGAGGATTATTTTGTGCATACATCCACACACTTTCATCGACATTTGACAAAGTGCTGGGGAAATAAATTCGTAAAAAGTGAGGCGAAAATGAGGAATTAAAGCAAAAACGTTGAAAACTCCCAACATTGACGTTTTATTCCTCCGTCAACTAAAATCCTATCTTCACCGCAAAATCAAGTAATATACAAAATAAAAAATTGCTGTACTCACTCATGTAAGGTAATTTGGAATACATCACGTCAAAAGAATTGCAATTTTGGCATAAGTCATAAAACTAATAAAATGAAGCGTCCGAAAAACCGCCAAAACACGTAAACTGTATTACCATTTAATGTTTATGTTAAGAAAAATTAGATTTTTCCCACCATTAATTCGGCTGCTAGAATTTTTTTAAAATGCAGGGGAATGCTTTTTGAGGGGTGTATCTTCCTGCATAAATGTATTGCTTAAACTGATGTGTACAAAAAATCTCATTTGGTTTATTCAATTATCTCTGCCATTACAAATGACGAAATATACCTTCTGTATTTTAACCAGGCATAGAATTCTTAAGCAATTGGCTACACTCAAACCATATCAATACAACGAATGTAAACAACAGCGGCCATGACAGACAAGTAAACACGGTCCGGCGAGTGGTCTGCAAACGGCAAACATTTGTAAGAGGAATGGGGGACGTTTGTAACCTGCAACGTCACCGCGTAAAGCTCAGTATCAGCTCAACTTTATTGTCCTTTCGTGCTAGCATTAACTCCTAGAAATTTCCATGTCTGATTATAAGGTTAGCTAAAAGGTGATTCTTCTCTCTACTTTAGGTTATTTACAAACATATTTTTGCCTAGGAACTGTTTCAAATTAAACAATAAGTACTTAGTTGTATGCAACATGCGGAAACAACTTTCAGATGTTTATCGAAAGCTCAGAGAAATGAATTCAGAAGCCATAGCAACGTCCTCTTCAGAAGAGCAAAGAATCGGAAGCTTTCAAGCATCTTCCGTCAGATGGCGTCCTTACATTTAAACATACGATATGATAACTACTAACTACAAATATGCCTGATGAGTTACATTCACATGGGTTACATTCTCTATCCACCAAATTTTATTTTCTCTACAGCTACTTTAAATTATTCCTAATTATTCCTACCTACTCCACGTTAATCTAAATAAAGTTTCGCAAAATAGTTTCATTATACATTTCGTTGACGATACAAGGGGCACACAGAAGGCAGAATCAATAGTAATGTATTTCTATAGTTGGCCTTGAAATTCCATACTCTTTCCAGGACATCGCAAGAAACAACTGAATAGTCCCGCAATCAGGAGGTCCCGGGTTCAAATCCCGCGGATTGACAATTTTTACTGTTTTTTTTATGGTTTCCTCAGTCGCCAAGGTAGATACTGGATTGGATATTTAGTACCGCGGCCGAAAGTACCACCTTAAGTCTAAAACAAAAGTACAAACGAAAAATAAATGATAATAGCGAATTCTGTTATACATCCACAGATAATCCATCTGATCAGCACATGTAGAAGCAAAGATATAGTTGATTAGCACTAAGGTCTCTGTGGACACATGTCGAAGCTGCCGTGTGCCCGTCACGTATAGAAACAGAGGCACAGTTGCCTAGCACTAAGGCCTCGTGGACTCGTGCCGAAGCAAAATGTAGGTACACAGATGAGACCTAGAATGTTATCTGTCCGGCACATCGAGCCACAAGGTATCTCCTAACAGATCCGTCGCGATATGGCCACTTAGTTAAAGCTGTAGAACATAAATAGAGAGAAAACAGCTAAATATCGGCAAAGTATTGAAACATTTAAAACAATAATAACGATCTTTCTTATATGATTTAGGCCACAGAAAAAGTTATTTGAAATAATTTGTGTGTTTTAAAGAGATACACAGCTTTGCACCCTAAGTTTTTGTCCAAATGTATGGTTGGGACGCTGTACAAAACTCTTTCCGAAAGAAGAGGACTTCATAGGCTATTCCCAGAAAATTCAACATATGTGTTTTGTGATAAAAATGTCTTAAACATATGGCGTGTTAATCACAAACGTTAGAGCTATTTTTGAGAGAATAAAAAATAACAATTTCCCAAGTAAAGGGTAGTTTGTGTTAGGGTTTTTTTCTTGAAAATTCTTCATGTTGCAGGTTTGGAAAGTGCGTGTTTGAGGTATTCTGTCTGTACACATAGACCCCATTTGCTAAAGATATGTTTTGGGCTCAGGAGGCCGCAAAACAGGTATTTTCGATGAAATCTTTGTATTGAATTTTTGTGTGGAACACAACACTTCCTCTACTTACTGTACAGTATGTAGTAGAGAAAATAAAAACTCAAAATATATGTTTTTATAATCTGTACATATTTCCCGAAATATTTTTGTCTATCTTTTATGGTTTCTTAGCCACACAAATTATGCAACATTCACAGAGAATGAAGGCATTACAAATAAAATGTGTATCTTAATTTTCTGGGAATAATCTTTGAAGTCCTCTTCATTCGAAACGAATTTTGTATACTTTTGTGTAACTCGTAAAAAAAGAGAGGTAGGTAAAACCGTACTTCACAGAAAATTTAGAACCCTTTAACACACAAGTGATTTCAAATAACGTTTTTTGTGTCATCAGAAATTTCCGATATATCTGTTATTGGTTTGCATTTGTCAATACTTGTATCATTTTTTTAAGTGCTGTTGCTATTCGACACGCTTTTAAACATCCGATTATCAGTTCGGTTTTCTGTATCCCTCTTGTATCTACAACGAAATGTGTAATGAAACTATTTCTGCAAACGTTTGTCTGGATTAAGGCAGCACATCGTAAAAACATCAAAATGCTCAAGTCTTGACCTACACAGCTTCAAAAGTTTGTGATAGTTTTCGTGCTCTAAAAATAAAATACGAAATTTTGAACCTGAAAGTAAGTTACACCGTCAATGAGAAATTAATTATTTACTGCAGTTTTAGATTCTAATTTTGCACTTTTTCAAAATGCTCCTCGCCATGAACAATTACACATTTAATTTCTGCACCACCATAAAATAAAAAATCTTAGTTGTGATTTTTCGGGGAAATGTTCATTAGTTTGGCTGTAAAAAGCTTCAAATATTGATGTCATGCTTTTCTCATTCTTGTATAAAACATTACATAAAATATCTACATGCAGAATAAATATGCATTATATAAAAAGACCAAATCAATTTATTTATACAACAGTTCTCCTGCAATCACCAATGATGAAAATGTCAGCAAAATGTGATGAGATTGGCATTGCGTGGATCGATTTTAATATTGAAATATGTTGCAATATGTATTGCAGAAAAAGGCATATGAAAATTGGAGTATCGATCAAAATACAGGCAACTTTTAAATTTCTGAATTACTTTATTAATATCATAGCTACTGGGATGTTTAAAGCAAAATAAGAAGACAGAAAGTACAAACATAATACAACACTTGGACTTTTTGACCACTTTGAGGAAATTTTACCAGTGGCTTGCCTTAACATAAGAAGCAATTATTTAAAAATAAACGGTAGAGGGTGGGAAAATCATGTGAATGTAACACATAATTTGGAGAATTTCATAGGAGTGAAACAAAGTTGCTATTACAAGACACTTGTTCAACTGAAAATGTTAACTTACCTCCCAGATGAGTTTGAAGTCGTGTTGTTCGACGCGCAAGAGCTCGCAGGTGGAGCGGGTGACGACGGTGTTCTCTCGCGGCAAGTCGTGCAGGATCGACTCGCCGAACGTGGCGCCTACCCCCAGACTGCATAGCGTAATCGGCGTCTGGAACAACCACCACCACATCATTGGGATTTCCTCGTGACATAGCAACACCAACAGCAAACAAGTTAGCTCATAAATACACCATTACAAGTAAGGAGGGCAGAGAGGGAGCTGAAAAACCGGAGGGAATCGAGACAATGCTTCTTATTGCAACACTTCGTTGCACTTTTCACTTTCTGTATAGGAAGAATTCTATACCACCCAAAAATACATGTTTTGAATCTACCTTAATATAAAAAAAATCTGATGTGTCGCACCCACATGACTTTCTCTACTCTTGTACAAACTATTTTTACAAACGCTTATTCTCCATCTATTCATATTAATCGAGATATCGAGATGTTAATCTTGTTACCAATTTTCTTGTAGATGTAAGGGGAATTGCTAGGCTTTAAGCGATAGTCAAATATTTTAAGAGCTGGTTGCTATGTGGAGTATTCCATTCTCTTTGCATTACCAGGACAAAAAAATGAATAACGAATTTCCATTTGAGAAAAAGTATAAGTATTGAAAACTTTAAAGGAATAACAAGCAATGGTTCACTCAAAAACAAAAATGTATATGACATAAATTGTGTATTTTAACGCGATCTACATTTTTTGTGTAGTAAAATTTTGTCTATCCCGATTGCTTTACCAGTTTGCAAAAGTCGTTCACAATGAAGAATACTTTTGGAGACATTCCCAGAAAATTCGAGATATACAATTAATTTGCCATAAAAATATCTTAAACTTATGGTATTTTATTCAAAATCGTTAGAGCTATTTTTCAGAAAATTAAAATTTACGAAAAATGTTCCATGTAAAGGGTAATCTGGGGTGGAGGTTTTTCTTGAAAACCTTTGTTTCGCATCTCTGGAAGATACTGAACCTAAATACCAAGTTTGGTGTTTATCCTACTGTTCGTTTCTGAGTTAGGCTGTTCACAGACAGACACACACACGGACATGTTTCCAAAAATGTTTTATATGCATTCAGTGCACCTCAAAACATGTATTTCCTGTGAAATCGCGGTATTGAATCTTTGGGTGGATGCAATACTTCCCCTACTTACTATACGTAGTAGAGAAAGTAATAAGCTTTTGTGAGAATACTTTTTTGAAGCTATACAAAATAAATTATAGCGGTAGAGAAAGTAATGTGTTGGAGCACATTAGATTTTTTCAGAAGGGGAAAAAATTGTGCAAGTTCACTTGTTAAACGTGAAAGCCAAAGCTTTGAATACAGCTCTTTCTAAGTATCTCTTAAAAGATTTCTAGCTGCTGCGCATGTTTGCTTCAAATGTGTGAATGCGAACACAATGCTGACATACATCAGAAAGGGAAAAAAAACCCTTTAATATTGATTAAATTAAAGAATAAAACTTCCACGTGTTACTCCTATCTAATCGTTAATAAACCTGCCTTGCCATATTAAGGCAATGAAGGCATTAAAGGGTTTAACAGTAACAGGCAGCGGTAAATACTATACGTTTAGTCCTTGAACTCAATTCATCACGCTTGTCGAATAGCATCAGAGAATCCAAGACTCACTCCTGATAGTTGTCATTTGCTCCTCCATGTCTGGATAATTGTTAAAACATCACCAAAACTCGTTCCTCCCTTCCTTTACCGCAAATGTAGAAGGTAGAGGAAGTATTTACTGCATTCCATCAAAAAACTGGATGTCGAGATTTCACCGGAAATACATGTTTTGAGGCACCCAGAATAAAAATGTAATTTTTTAGAAAAAGATAAAGTGTGTGTGTGTGTGTGTGTGTGTGTGTGTGTGTGTGTGTGTGTGTGTGTGTGAATTCCCAAACACGGTGGCTTTTCAGAAAATCCTCCCAACCCTTAACTATCCCTTATATGAAAATATTTGTATATTTTTTATTTTCTTCAGAAATTTAAGATATTTATATGACAAAATTATATCTTAAATTTTCTGGGAATATCTCGTGATGTGCTCTTTATTCTGAATGACATTTGTATAGTTGGTAAACCGTAAGGGATAGAAAAAAAATGTATTACACAAAAAGTAGATCTCGTTAAAGCACACAATTTATCTATATAAAATAAAGTTTTTTGTGTTTGTGTGCCGTTAACCATTTCCGAGATATTCCTAGTTATTGGTTTGAATTTTCAAATGTCTATGCTTTTCTCAAGTTCTGCGCCGTGGGCAGGAGCATGGTGCTCTGGTTCTCAGCCACGGAATGAACCCGGGTTCGATCCTACCCATAGGAGTGCGGATTTTAGATCCCGGGTATAGGACCGGTGCCCACTCAGCGTCGTGAGGAAAGTGAGGAGTTGCGATAGACAGCGGTCCTGGCCTAGTGAGACAACTTTCCAAATGGGGGATGCGTGAAGTTGGCTACATCACATCCCCGTAACGATGAGTTGTGCGCACTTGAGCGTGAGACCGGCAATTGGGTGGTCGGGCCCAGGCCCTTCGCGGACTGTAGCGCCACAGGATTTTTTATTTATACTTTTCTCAAATGGTATGCGCTATTCTTTTTTTTCGTAGTGGTTTAAAGAGCACGGAATTTCAAAGCTATTAAATGGCGACACGCTTTTCTAAAGTTTGACTATGGTTTTATTCACTGCACCCTATAATGAAATGTGCAAATGTGCAGTGAAAGTTTATCTCGATTAACAAGAAGTAGATAGAATAATAAGCTTTTGCATGAGCAGTTTTTTTTGGAAAGTAACTAGAGAAAGTCTCGTGAATGCAACACACTGGATTTTTTAAAGTGCTGTGGCTATTCATTTGTTTCTCGCGATGTTCTGGAAAGAGTATGGAATTTCAAAAGCCAGCGTATAGCCAGCTGCTTTCAAACGTCTGACTGTTGATTCTGTTTCCTCCGTCCTCTTGTATCTAATTTGTAATGGAACTTTTCTGTAAATGGTTATCTCGATTAAACATGAAGTAGACAGGAGAAAAAGTTTCTGATGCGTGAAGTGGTATACTTCAAATGTTTATTTATAATTTGTTGAGCCCCACGTTGGGCGCCAATTTGAAGTGGTATACTTGTAATATTATTTAATTTATTTAGCCCCACGTTGGGCGCCAATTTGAAGTGGTATACTTCAAATGTTTATTTATAATTTGTTGAGCCCCACGTTTGGGAGCCAATTTGCGATGGTATTATTAATGTTATTTGTGTATGTGTGTTTACTCCGCGTGGTGAAGCCATTTTGTGACGTGATTCTTTGTTAGATTTGTAGCTCCATCTGGTGTTAGCAATTTGCGGTAGTATTAGTGTTCGTTTGAAAGAATGCTACTGTTATTTTATTTAATTTTGGTTTACTGTCCTCCGGCTAGCTATGATCTTTTTGGTCGAGCACATCTCTTTATACAGGTTGTGTAAACGGAAAGGAATCTTTTATCCAAAGATAACACTGATGAATGAATTTGTTTTACACTTTTATTGTCGAACACAGTCACTATCACATTTACACATTGATCTTGACACTCGCCAAACTGAAACTGTTATAATAACTTATTTACTGATCATTCTTAATTCACGTACTTCAACTTTTTGTATCATTAACTTTACAATACTTGAGATTTTTTTATAACTCTGATACGCGTAACTTGCGAATCGATAGCCGACGTATAATATTTCTGCTGGATTGAAGGCGACGTGTAGCCTACAAATATTTTCGGTGAACTGACGGACTCTACCTCTAACCTAGCCCTTTTATACTCCTACACCCGATATGCCTAAAGATTATAACTGAGCTGCAATTGGCTAATAAAACGCGCCAACATTAGCGTCTATTTTAATATCCAATGAAAATTATGAATACATATGCTCTAGGTATAATGTTCCAGCAAATTCTAAAGGAAAACGCGCCAACATTACGTAACTTCCTCGTCTCTAATAATGATAAACAGCTCACCCCCTCGCTGCATTATTGCACGCTATTATTGTCAGTTTCAGTAAGGCAGTATAAACTTACTTCTCAACAATAATTACAATCAATATACTTCTCAAATCAATGTCACATAAAATGCATATTCATATTACAATCATTCTTTACATTTAAATAATTTGTGATACAAATTACTGCATCATGCGTTACCCTCACAAACATTTGTCTACTCACTCTTCTTGTGAAAGCTGCTCCTTTGATCTAACTCTTGTTAATCGAGATAAACCTTCATTACACATTGCGTTGTGTGTATAAGAATACAGAAGGCTCGATAATCAGACTTTTAAAAGCGCCTCACAGTGCGATGGCTTTGGAATTTCATGCTCTTTGTGATCACGAAGCATCTTTTTAACACTTGAAAAAAAATTATGATGTATTACGAGGCGTCGTTTTAAAGCCAGTAAGTACTCTGTATTTGAATTTAGTATCTTACAAGGATGCGACACAAAAATATTCAAGAAAATCCCTCACGCCAACTACCGTTTATGTGCAACACTTTTTCGAAAATTTTGATTTTCTAAAAAAATGTCTAAAACGATATTTACATAACAAATATATATTGTTATATACTGGGGTGAGGCCAAAAGGTTTACAGCTAGATATTAAATTTTAGTTACCCCATCATGCACATTGGAAGGCATAGCTGCAGAGGCAACAAGAGGACCAGAATATTAAACAACACATTTCGGAGCAGGCGTGGGATAGGTATAACAAAATACACAGAATTTCACATTAATCGCATTAACTGTGGTTTATTCAGTATAAGCACGGTGTCCCTACATCACACACAAAAGATAAAAAGGAAGGAATTGAGAGATGATGCCACACACGAGGCTACATTCACACAACTTCACGTTCAACCTTTCAGACTCAACACTCGGCCAAAAGATGATGCTCAACACACAAATAAGTAACGCTCACTTCCCCCACTCTCTCCACCTCTTACTAGGATTGCCAGCTAGAAGGTTGCGAGTCGCCACGCCAGACGAACTTCAAACCCAAAGCCAAAAGAATTACCCCAACAATACTGTTGCCAACGACACAATAGTGTGTCTGGCGTGACAATACACACACACACACACACACACACACACACACACATATACACGCTACAATATCTTGAATTTTCTGACAATAGCCCAGAAAGTCCTCTCCATTCGGAAGGAATTTTGTATTATCTTGTATAACTTGTAAACGTTAAGCGATAGACGAAAGCGCACCACACAAAAATGTACATCTCTTTAAAATACGCAATTTAATTAAAATCAACATTTTTGTGGCATAAGCTGTTTTTTGAAATATCCGTTATTAAAGGTTCGAATTACATTACTTATTCTTTAAAGTCCCATCGATTTTCAGTTGTTTCTCGCGACTGCATGGAAACAGTATAGAATTTTAAGGCCAGCGTTTAGTGTCCTGTTCTTAAACATTTGACTATTGCTGTTCCCTTTGTATCTATAACGAAATGTGTAATGCAGCTATTTTGTAAAGTTTATTTGGATTAAATGTAGTAGATAGAAAAATAAATTTTAGTAAGAATAGTTTGTATACACCAAACACAACAGCCGATGTACCCTTTGCCTCGGAATGAACTGTCAGAGTGCCCTGTGCATCTTCTGTCACGATAACTACTTGCGGGAAGAAAAACGTTCCGGTGAATATCACTGTTTGAAGGCCATAACCCAGAATCAGACACATTTTGTGATGGACTTTTTTATTGTCTGCATATGGGGAATACATACCTGAATTTATGCCCTCTATTTTTGAAACATCCTGTATACACCACCGACAACGCTTAGTATGTTGGGGCGGGACATTAAAGTGAAAATTTTTCAAGAGGGAATCCATTTCCGGAAACACATGGTTTGGACGGTGTGGGGCGCCGTGGTTTGTGAATGATTCCGATATGTTAATGGGTGTACGCTCCAAATTTCGTTAAGAAACCTAAGAATAACATACATCGTGCAGTAAACTACAAAAGGGGCTCAAACTGTTGACTTCCTACTGGAATGCAGATCGTACATCTTAGGCACAGAGATAGATGCACATGCTTAAATAACTGCGGCTGTGTGGTCAGTATTTCAATCGCAGCGTGGGTTCCTGAGATAAGGTTCTCTTCCTAGAGAAGTTACAGGGTTAGCATACACCATACTCTTCATGGTCCCCATCGAAAATAGTCAAGAGGTGTAAGATCCTGTGACCGTGGAGGCCATGACACAGGTTCCCCATCTACAAATCCATGTCGGGAAATCTTTCCACATATAATCGTGCAGCAGCTCTGCCGTTGCCATCAATTCTGCGGTATGCATCTAGCATATTGGTCATTTCGATATTTCGTAGACTGGTACATTAATGGTTCAACAACGTTACTAACTGGTACACAAAATAACTACCCCATTAGGATGCGAACTTTTGACTATGGGCGGATGTGGTGCGTGCGCAGGAAAGTTATAATTCGTCCAGCCCCCTTACGCAGAGGGCGAAAGGGTTGCATAACTGCATTAGGAAACCAACAACAATCTGATGAAACTTCGACGCCCCACAGCGTCCAAGCCGAGTATTTCCGGACATGGGCTTCCAGTTGAAAAATGCCCACTTTAATGTAACGCATACTAAGCGTTATCAGTTTTTTCTTTCTATACACACTATATTAGATTATATTCATAGATCTTATAAAATAAGTTCGAGCTTTTTTTCCATTAACGTGTAATGAAACTGAGTTTCCACGTGAATTTGCAATCAGGCAAGAATAGCTTCAATGTAAATGAAAGTGGTTATTAACGTTGTCATCCACTGGGTTTCGAATAAAGCCAGTGCAGAAGTAGAACAATAAACTAAAAAGGTAATTACAGCAAGAAAATATAATAGAAAAAAAAGGACAGACAACATGACTGAATCAACATAATAACAAAAGATTGCTCACACACTGTGGAGTTTGTAAAGGAACACACATGCATGGCATATCGTTCGTGTTGTTTACCTTTGTAAATTGTTTACGAGGCGGATGGATCGGAAATCGATAGCTGGTTAGAAAGGTCGCCACACGATCTCTACCTCATAAATTACGTGCTGCTACACTTTGTTTCGACACAAATATTTGTGATTTTACATGCAATCAACACACATTCAAGCTTGTACAGTGCTCTTTCAAAGGCAAAGCTCCGTGCTATATTATTAAACGGAATTACTGTTGGCTCTGTCAAATGGTACATTCTCCTGCATGAAAAGTATAGGTTTAGTGGGGTTATTGTGACGAGGACTTGCGTTTACTTGGGGATAGTTTAGGGGAAATGGTGGGCGGTTTAGAAGACAAAAACCTACAGGAACACCTACAGAACACCTTTTCACTGAAATCTTGTCCAAATATAAATATGTAAAATGCTTCATCGGCTACCCTCTAGTTCCCGAGGTCGCAGGTTCAAATCCGACGGAGGGCAATGGATTTTTTTCGGGCGTAAATATCCTTAGTATGGCTTCCTTCGGAAGGGAAGTAAAGCCGGTGGTCCCGTGTCGTGGAACACCAAGTCTGATAAAGAGGCCTCTGAGCAAAATTATCGGTCTTTCACTCCCAGTACAGAGTGGGATGCTAAGGGCCACAGGGGTTAAAGAGCGTCCGTAAATTAAACTCAATTTGCCTCACCGAGGCGACCAGGGTTCAATCCCAGGGGTCCGGATATGGGATTTGTGGTGGGCGGTTTTCTACAGGTTCTCCGAGTAGCCCGCCACTAATTCCAGGAATTGTTCTATCATAATCTTTCCTCTCGTTCATTTCGCCTTCATTTCATATCATTATCTTCACTCTCTAAGGACCGATTCCCCGTTCCGGGTTCTCCATTCTTTGATTCACTGTTTGTCTGCCCCTGTACAGACCCTTGGCATGGTTGTAAGTCCTACACAAGAGGAGGGTAAGCCGACTAAGTAAGTAAATATGTAAAATGACTATGTAAACAAAATACTTTCTATGCCCTTTATCATTTATTAATGAGTATAAAAATATTCTTACGAAAGCTGATTTTTCTATTTACTTCATTTTAATCGAGATAAACCTTTCTGGAAACAAGCTACATTACACATTTCGTTATAGATACAAAGGGAACAGCGATAGTCAAATGTTTAAGAACTGGACGCTAAAGCTGGCCCCTGTTTCCATGACATCGCGACAGACAATTGAATGTCGACAAACACATGAACAAAGGATTGAATAATTCGATCCATTAATAACGAATATCTCGGAAATAGCTGATGCCACAAAAAGTTATTTGGAATAAATTGTGTGTTTTAAAGAGATCTGCGATCTTTTTGAACTGCGTTCGTTTAACTTTTACCAGTTATACAAGATTATACAAAATTCCTTTCGAATGAAGAGGACTTTAAAGGCTATTACCAAAAACTTCAAGATATGCGTTTTGTCATATGAACATGTTCAATGTATGGTAGCATGTAATCACCGGCAGGGGACACCTCGCTACTGCGATGAACTAGATCTAGTGGCTACATCACCGGGAGGCAGGGGTGAAGCGAAGGAGCCGCAGGGGGTGCAGGTTCGCAGGCAGATGGGATTACAGACACACACGGAATTCCCATCAATTTCAGTTCAAAACACCTGCTTTCGCCAGTAAACTGGAGTCCCACGAGAGGGCACGAACTGCCCTTGCAGGCAGGCCAACGCGCCCTGTCGTTGGCGGGGAGAAACCTTTACAAAGCGCAGTGGCCATGCCATCTGTCACCAGACGCATTAAGGAACCCGGGTACACTGCTTGAAAGATGAAAGGGAGAAGGATGAAATGAGAGGCCAGAGTGGGCGGCCACCGGGAATCGAACCCAGGACCTCCCGAATACAGACCACATTTCCGCCTGAGCCATCCGCTCGGTTCTATATATGGTATTTGAAAAAAAATCGTTATAGATTTTTGAGAAAATAAAAAATGTCAAAACAATGTTCCGTGTAAAGGGTAGTTGAGAATGCGAGATTTTCTTGAAAATCTTCGTTATCACATCTTTGGAAGATACTGAACCTAAATACCAAGCTTGGTATTTATTCGACTAAGCTTTTGAGTTATTGTGTTCACATACACTTTTCCTAAAAATGCTCTTTTGAATTTAGGGGACCTCAAAATATGTACTCCCTGTGAAATCTGATATCGAATTTTTGGATGGAATGCCATACTTTTTCTACTTACTACGTACGCGGTAGAGAAGGTACAAACAGATGCCTACAGTCGATCCTCATTAAATGTATTGGACCAGAAACCAAAGGGGAAAAATGCAATGCGTTGCATTCATTTGACTTTCTCTACTCACTCTTATGCAAACTACTCTTACAGAAGCTTATTCTTCTATCTGCTACTTAGTACAGATAAACCTTCATTACACATTTACACATTTCGTTGTAGGTTAAAGAAGAATACAGTAGGCTAAACCGACAGTCAGATCTTTTTATAGTCGGTCGCTGTGTGATGGCTTTGAAATTCTGTTGTTTCTACATGAACACGAAAAAGAAAGAAAGTAAAAAAGAATATGTAGTGATTTACAGTTGAGAAAAACTTTAAGTAACCGTATGAAAATTCAAGCCATTTACAAAGAATATTTCGGAAGTGGTTAAGCCACACAAAATTTAACGTGACAAATTGTTTGCTTTATCGAAATCTACATTTTTTGTGTAGTAAGAATTTGTCTATTTATTACGGTTTAAAAATTATAAAAAAGTGGTTTAAAATACAAAGAACTTCACAGGGTATTCCCAGAAAATTCAAGATACATTTTATTTGTCATGAAATATTTACTTACACATGAGAGAGAAAGCAAAGTGGAAATTTCGTTAATTCTTTAAAATAGAATTTAACACACGCTCTTATTACAAATGGCACCACAGGGGGGCGGACATTGGTGATAAATGCAATGAAATGATATTTGGATAAAGACGTTTATGGTATCTCCCTGTCAAATATCAGTTATGAGGTTCTGGCGGGATTTAAACCGTGGACCTCCCGTTCACGAGTCTGTCTTTACGACCTCGGCTACCCATGTCGGTAGGTCTCGTAAGGCACAGAATTTTTGTCAAAACTTTTTTTGGCGTTATCAACAATTTCCAATATATTTATAGTTATTGTTTTGAATTTTCAAATATGTATAACTTTTCAAGTGGCAAGTCGCTATTAGTTTTTTCTCGTAGTCGTGCAAAGAGCACGGGATTTCAAAGCCATTACATCGCAACCCGCTTTTCAAAAATCTGACTATCGCTTTACCTACTATATCCTTCTTATAGCTGAAACAACGAAATGTGTAAATATGTAACGAAAGTTTATCTCAATTAACAAGTAGATGCAAGGATAAGTTTTTATAACATGCAATTTTAGAAGGGTGAGTGTAAAAATCATATGAATGCAACGTTTCTGACTTTTTTCCGGTGGTAAGTCAATGTTCATTTTTTTCTCGTAATCATGCAAGGATCATGGAACTTCAAAGACATCCATAACGATCCGGTTTTTAAAAATCTGACCATCGCTATAGCCAACTGCATTCTTCTAATATCTACAACGAAATGTGTAATGAAAGTTTATCTTGTTTAACAAAAGGTAGATACAAGAATCAGCCTTTATGAGAATAGTGTGTAGAAGAGTAGAGAAAATCATGTGAATGCAACACACAAGATTCTCTAGTGTATCTTCTTTCAGTTGTATTTACTTCTTTTTATAATTTAATAAATATTTGGGTGGCAGTAACATAAAAAATCTGATGTGTTACACTCACATGACTTTCTCTACTCTTGTACAATCTATTTTTACAAACGCCTATTCTCCATATGCTTCATATTAATCGAGATATCGAGATGTCAATCTTATTTGTAATTTTCTTGTAGATGCAAGGGGAATATGGTAGCTTTTAAGCGATAGTCAAATATTTTATCGCTGGTTGCTATGTGGCGCATTCCATTCTCTTTGCATGTCCAGGACATAAAAAAATGAATAACGAATTTGAGAAAAAGTATAAGTATTGGAAAATTTAAGGAAATAACAAGCAATATCTCGAAAACGGTTCACTCAACAAAAAAAATGTATATGATATAAGTTGTGTATTTTAATGCAATCTACATTTTTTGTGTAGTAAAATTTTGTCTATCTCTTATGGTTTACCAGTTATGCAAAAGTCGTTCATAATGAAGAATACTTTTGGAGACATTCCCAGAAATTTCGAGATATACATTTCATTTCTCATGACATTATCTTAAACATATGATATTTTCATCAAAATCGTTAGAGCCATTTTTGAGAAAATTAAAATTTTCGAAAAATGTTCCATGTAAAGGGTAGTCTGGGGGGGGATTTTCTTGAAAATCTTCGTGTCGCATCTCTGGAAGATACTGAACCTAAATACCAAGTTTGGTATTTATCCGACTGTTAGTTTTTGAGTTATGCTGTTCACAGACACACACACACACACACACACACAGACACACACACACACACACACACACACAGAAACACACACGGACATGTTTCCAAAAATGCTTTTTTTGGATTCAGGAGGTCTCAAAACATGTATTTCCGGTGAAATCTCGGTATCGGATTTTTGGGTGGAATGCAATACTTCCCCTACTTACTATACGTAGTAGAGAAAGTAAAAATCTGATGTGCTACACTCGCATGACTTTCAAACTATTTTTACAAACGCTTATTCTCCATATGCTTCATGTTAATCGAGATATCGAGATGTTAATCTTATTGCTAATTTTCTTGTAGATGCAAGGGGAATTGGTAGGCTTTAAGCGATAGTCAAATATTTTAAGAGCTGGTTGCTACTTGGAGTATTCCATTCTCTTTGCATTATCAGGACAAAAAAAAATGAATAAAGAATTCCCATTTGAGAAAAAGTATAAGTATTGGAAAGTTTAAGGAAATAACACGCAATATCTCGAAAGTGGTTCACTCAAAAAAAAAAATGTATATGACATAAATTGTGTATTTTAACGCGATCAAAATTTTTTGTGTAGTAAAATTTTGTGTATCTCTTATGGTTATGCAAAAGTCGTTCACAATGAAGAATACTTTTGGAGACATTCCCAAAAAATTCGAGATATAAAATTCATTTGCTATAAAAATGTCTTAACTTGTATTTTATTCAAAACCGTTAGAGCCATTTTTGAGAAAATTAAAAGTTTTCGAAAAATGTTCCATGTAAAGGGTAATGTGGGGTGGGGGATTTTGTTGAAAACCATCGTGTCGCATCTATGGTAGATACTGAACCTAAATACCAAGTTTGGTGTTTATCCAACTGCTCGTTTCCGAGTTATGCTATTCACAGACAGACAGACACACACACGGACATGTTTCCAAAAATGCTTTATATGCATTCAGTGCACCTCAAAACATGTATTTTCCTGTGAAATCTCGAAATCGAATTTTTTGGGTGGAATGCAATACTTCCCCTAATTACTATACGTAGCAGAGAAAGTAAAAACGTTGTTAGATTTATTGCGTTTTATAAGAGACAATTGATTAAAACAAGTTTGCTATGCACGTCTGAAATAAACACAGGAGTTCTTTAAGAAGGCTATTCTTGGTGGTGAAGTGAAGAAACTCTGAGATAAAGCCAAGTTAGGTCAGGAGAAGCGTTCTATATTGGTACTAAAGAAACGGGCTGTTCACTAGGGATGCTTTTAGCGGGAAACCCTCAAGACTTGGTTTGCTAACTTGGGCACTATATAGTACGGTTTTCCTGCTTCCGTTGAAGCTCCAGGCCACCGTCGTAATTGTGGCAGATGGGACATTCCCCAGGGACTATGACCGTACTTCTTAGCTATGCTGGTAATTGCTTCAATAGCCACACGTTTTGGTAAAAACTTCTTTAGGAGAGCGGAACTGCAACAGTTCCGAGCAAAACTCTGTAACATGACTTTTCTCTACCCATATTATTTATTTTCATACTCATTCTACACGTATAAAATATACAAATACTAGCTGGCTGCACAACATTTAAATTTGAATGCGAAATTATTAATTTCATGTAACTCCCCCGACCCATTTAACCGACTTTTCATTTTTACTTTCTCTACCACGTATTTACATAGTAGGTACAGAAGGTGTTGCATTCCACCCAAAAATTCGATACCGAGATGTCATTGGAAACACATGCTTTGAGACCCCCTGAATCCAAAAACAATTTTTATAATAAGGTGTATGTGTGTCTACGAACAGCATAACTCAAAACAAACTTAGCCTTTAAGTTTAGTACTCTCCAAAGAAAATCCCCTACCCCAAAATATACTTTACATGGAACATTTTTTTCGAAATGTTTGATTTTCTGAAAAATGGCTTCAACGATTTTTATTAAAATACCATGTATTAAATAAACAGGGTGGACCATTTAAGTTGAGGCTGTACAGTATATCCAAAACTAAGCGTTGCAGAAAGAAATGTTTTGAATAAAAGTTGTTTATTATTATGGGGGAAAGTAAATGCCATTAGTCGTATTTTCCTTGGAGGACATTGTGACGGCCATTTTAGAGTCAATTTAATCTGACCCTAATTGTAGGTTCGCATTTAAAGGAATTAACTTGATCCTAAAATGACTATCATAAGGTCCTCCAAACAAAACACGACTAATGGCATTTAATTTCCTCCATAATATCAAACAACGTCTATTAAAGACATTGTATAGTCTCAACTTAATGGTCCATCCTGTATTTACATGACAAAATAAATGTATGTCTTGAATTTCTTGGGAATAGCCTATGAAGTCCCCTTCATTGGAAAGGAAATTTATATAATATTACACAACTGGTAAACGTTAAAAATGTATGTCTCTTTAAAATACACAATTCATTTCAAACAACTTTTTTTGTGGCATAAGCCATTTCCAAGATATCCGTTATTAAAGGCTCGAATTGTTCAATACTTGTCCATTCTTTTAAAGTTCTGTAGATTTTCAGTTGTTTCTCGCGATGTCATGGAAAGAGTATGTAATTTTAAGATCAGCATATAGCGTCCAGTTCTTAAACATTTGACTATCGCTGTTCCGTTTGTGTCTATAACGAAACGTGTAATGTAGCTATTTCCTTAGAGATTTATCTTGACTAAAATGAAGCAGATAGGACAATAGGAATATTTTTATACCACTAATAAGCTAGAGGGTAGTAAAAGCCACGTGGTTGAACACATCAGATGTTTTTATTCGTATTTCCCGTGAAATCTCGGTATCGCATTTTTGGGCGAAGTGCAGCGCTTCGTCTATAGGTAAGCCGTAGGGAAAGTAAAAATGAGAGTTTTCTGTGTTAATTTGCCTGATGGAATATTTTAATAGTGCAGACGAATGCTTTCTGGAGTCGCTGTACATGGGGGCTTAAATAAAGACCATTCGTAATTTTAGTTTAATAAATAATAATACATTCCAACAAATGTTTACTTCACAGTTGCCGAGTTTGTTTCCCGATTCAGCTGCATCCGGTATTTCGGCGCCTTGTTTATAAGATTCATTATACACAGTGGCCTCTTTCATAATCCCCAATTAGGCAATTAGCTGTTTCCCTTCCAGACATAACAGGAAATCTGTGTGTGAAGTGGAAACTTGCCAGCCCCTAAATCCTGGCAGTAACCTGCTTGGAAGAGAAACTAATAAAATTAGAAAAGTTTGGAAGCAGGGAACCTCTAAGTACCTGAGCAATTTCATTATTTCTAACCCGGAGGTAAAGATTTATATCCTTGCTTAGTGACACAATTGAATTTATTAGGTTAGTCTGCAATGTTAGTGGTGAGGTGGCTTCCCAGAGCCTCCCACTCCTAAGGTGCAACTTTGATGGTTTCCCACCAGAATCTGGTGGTATTCGACTTGTTAGCTTCCATTCGTAAGCAATAGACTCCTCCGCAAATATGCACCTGTTACATGTATTGGGAAGGTTAGTTATATTGTATCTGTTACGTTGGCACCCTGTTTTTATGTTCGCAGGTGCTCAAACTTTGCACGCCAACCATTTAGTCAACATTGACGCACTGATTATAATATTAATTGTATTATATAGGTATCATTATTATTCGATATTACTTATATTATTATTTGTACTGGATTATAGCTATATTAATTAGGTTAATTATACTAGAATTTAATTATCTAATTATGAATTATTATTATTAGGTTTAGAAATTGTTAGAAATTTCTACTGTGTATATAACTAGGGGAAGTATTGCATTACACCCAAAAATTCAATACCGAGATTTCACCGGAAATACATGTTTGAGGTGCCGGGAATGCAAATAAAGCATTTATGGTAATATGTTCGTGTGTGCGTCTGTCAGTCCGTGAACTCAAAAACAAAGTCGAAGAAATACCAAACTCGGTATATGAGTTGACTATCTTCCAAGGATGCGCCACGAAGATTTTCAAGAAAGGTCCCCTAGCCCTGATTACGCCTTACACGGATCATTTTCGAAAATTTTGATTTTCTCAAAAATGGCTCTAACGATTTTGATTAAAATGCCATATGTTTAAGATATTTTCATCGCCAATGAAATATATATATATATATATAGAATTTTCAGGGAATGTCCCCAAAAGTCCTCTTGATTCCAAATGACATTTGCACAACTGATAAACCGTAAGAGATAGACAAAATTTTACTACCCAAAAATGTAAAAACACACTATTTTTGTGATATACATTTTTTTGTGAAGTGAACCCTTTCCGAGATATACTGTTATTTGTTTGAATTTTCCAATACTTATACTTTTTCTCAAATGGGAATTAATTACTATTCGTTTTCTTATGTCCTGGACATGCTAGGAGAATGGAATGCTCCACATTGCAACCATCTCTTAAAAAATTTGACTATCGCTTATAACCTACCATATTCCCCTTGCACCTATAAGAAAATTAGCAATAAGATAGTTTCTGCACATGTTTATCTCGGTTAACATGAAGTAGATGGAGAATAAGCGTTTGTAAAAATAGTTTGTACAAGAGTAGAGAAAGTCATGTGAATGCAACACAGAGTTTTTATGTAAGCGTTGTCTGTTTGTGAGGGGTTTTATTTTTAAAGGAAGTAGATCTGCGTAGGAAACTAAGAAATTTAACTTTTTGGTTTACCTAAGTACACCAAAACATAACTATAAGTGTTCTTGATACTATGACAGCACAGTAATTTGCAACGTTTAATGGCATACACATGTTATATAAATTAAGTCCATGGCACGGTTCAGGTTATAGTTAATCTGTGAACATGGCGGAGAAGGAAGGTGATGACCAAACCATTGCACCGTAGAAAATAGTACTAGAGATGAGAATGATTCATAATACTAGCAGATTATCTTTTGTAAATAAGTTGTCTGGTGATTTCTCTGGTTGTATATCTAGTGACTCAAGTTAGAACGTTGGCCGCCCTGACATGCGACGTAGGCCACATTTGTTTTTTAGTAACCTGAGTATGCTGCATCCTCTATAGTGAGAAGTGTTTCGTGGTTTCGCAGCTTTTAATCTGAAGTAGTTTGTTGCTCCACGTACGATACAGTTTCCGGTGGCCTTTGCCCCAACGTTCACTTTTCCGGTGGCCTTCGCCCCACTTTTAAAAAATCAACTTTGTCTTTTAATGTTTATTTAAATATTATATTTGTATGCCTCGGCTGCGTCAGTAGTAATTTGCAGAAACACGTATCTCTTAGCAGGGGGTGGTGTGGCTAAAGAATGAACGCTTACACAAATTATTATTTTTACTTCACTCCTTTGTATTAATCTTTCACACGATTAAATAAAACTTCACTGATATATCATGCTGTAGAGCTGTAAGATTATTGTTACTTGTACTTTTTAACACGTAAACTTTATATTATTCACGCCGTAATGAATTTTTTTATGACTCACACTGAATACGTATCGAGCGAGCGAACGAACTGCTCAGGTACGCTACAGGTACTCTATCTTCTAGCGTCTGGCGTTTACCGCTTAAATTAGTAAATTTCTCTATTTCAAGTCTCTAATTGGTAATCCTACTCCAATAGAATACTTTTATTTAACTTAAGCCTTTTCTAGTTGTTGATTGGCTATTTATTAAACTGTTTTAAATATTTACATTATTGTTCCAAGAATTACTAGTAGCATTATTAAACTTTATAATTTATTGTTGTCTCAAGGTTACCTCATTGTTAGCAACTTTCGGCTTCTATTATCACAGCTCCTACATTGTTAAATTACTTAATACATGTACATAACGTTATTATACATGCAAATAATAATATAAACATTAATACAATGACTGTTACATACACGTTATATATTATTTATACACATATTGCTTTAAGGCGGGCTGTTATTATATTTTATATTATATAATTAAACTGTTATTATTTAAGTGTTAAAAATACTGCCTCAAATCACATTCAACATATTCATTCTGTTTGTATCATTCCCATAGTCTAGAGGTGTTTTCTGAATGGTTCATATCCTCTTTTTATGAACATTTGTATAGTCTAAAGGTGAGCTTTTACAGAGCTTTTTACTTTCTCTACCATCCAAAAACTAAATACAGATTTCACCGGAATTACACGTTTTGAGGCTCTCTGAATCGAAAGAATACTTTTAGAAAAAGTTGTGCGTTCCCGCCTGTGTGTGTGTGAACAGTATAACTCTAAAACGAAAAGTCGTTAAATACCAAACTTAATACTTAGTTTTCAGCGTCTGATTCTACCTTTCCAACCTTGTCCAACAACACACGGCTTGTGTGGAAGAACAATTAATTCTATTAATTGACCTACTAGTGCTCGGAACTATAAAGTCCGGGACTTAAAGTACTTACAGCATTGTAAGTCGCCATTTGAGTATGTCATCTCAACACAATTAGAGATCGCCTTGTGGTTTACCGGGATAAATGCGAATCAGTTGGAAATGTAATGTCGTACCGGCATGTTACCATGGTAGCTCAGTGGTTGGGAGATCCGTTTTTCAAATCCCGGCTATGGAATTGAATTTTTAAGCCGTCCGATTCTACTACCTTTCCAACCTTGTCCACACACGGCTTTTATGGAAGAACAATTAATGTAATATTCAGCTTCTTCCAAAGATGCGACACTATCCTTTACATGGAAAAATTTTCGTTATTTTTGATTTTTTCAAATATCTCTCTAACTATTTTGATTAAAACATTTTAAGATATTTCCATGTCAAATAAAATGTTTTCCTCGAGTTTCCTGGGAATAACCTGCAAATTCCTCTTCATTCTGACTGGCTTTTGTATAATTAGTAAACAGTAAGAGATAGACAAAGTCTTACTACAGAAAAAGTTGTAGATCTCTAAAGCACACGCTTTATATAAGATATTCTTTTTTGTGGCTTAACCATTTCCGAGATACTTATTCTTTGTTACTGGTTTCAATTTTCAAATATTTATGCTTTTTTCAAGTGGTAAATTGCTGTTATTTTTCTCGCGGTCATGCAAGGGGGCGTGCAGCTTTCAAAGCCATCACAGAGTCCCGACTTAAATCTGACTATCGCTTTAGCATACTGTATCCTCCTTACAGCTATAACGAAATGTACCTATAAATGTGTATCAAAGTTTATCGCAGTTAACAAGGACTAGATAGAAAAATAAGTCTTTGTAAAAATACTTTATAGAAGAGTGAAAATATAAAATTATGTGAATGCAACACAACCGATCTTTCATGCTTAAACCGCAAACAGGTTCTGGGTCTATGAAGGAGAGAGTTTTCTCCTTTCTTATTAAGGATATCGCCTCTTTCATTGCCCGCAGTTCCTGCATGAACGTACGGGGTGAGAGAATCAACAGCTGATATTCCCTAGGTAGGGGTAGTGTGAGCTGAAATTTTGGGAATTTAACATATTAAAGTAGCCTGGCTGTCGAGTGATGAGTGATCAGGCAATGCCTTGAGTCAGTAGTCTGTCAAGGAGCAAGCACACTCTGGACCACAACATATCCAAGATGAGTGATCAACCAATGCCTTGGGTCAGTAGTCTGTCGAGGAGCAAGCAAACTCTGGACCACAGTATATCCAGGATGAGTGATCAGGCGTGCCTTGGGTCAGTAGTCTGTCGAGGAGCAAGCGTACTCTGGATCATAACATTTCCAGGATGAGTGATTAGCCCAATGCCTTGGGTCAGTAGAGTCTGTCGAAGAGCAAGCAAACTCTGGATCATAGCATATCTAGGATGAGTGATCAGCCAATGCCTTGGGTCAGTAGTCTGTCGAGGTGCAAGGAAACTCTGGATCACAGCATACCCAGGATGAGTGATCAGCCAGTGCCTTGGGTCAGTAGTCTGTCGAGGAGCAAGCAAACTCTGGATCACAGCATATCCAGGATGGGTGATCAGCCAATGCCTTGGGCAGTAGTCTGTCGAGGAGCAAGCGTACTCTGGACTACAGCATATCCAGGATGAGTGATCAGCCAATGCCTTGGGTCAGTAGCCTGTCGAGGCGTAAACAAACTCTGGACCATAGCATATCAGAATGGGTGATCAGCGTAATCTCTTATATGGCGGTGAAGAAGGAATTAAAATGTAATGATTAAAGGGATGATAGGAAAGTCGGGGATCAAATATCCAACCCTAGCATTTCGCCCACGACAACCACAAAAAAATCGATCAGGTAGGTCGGCGCTGGGGTTTAAACCAGGGTGGTCTCCGAATACGAGCTTCAAATGTTATCGTCTGTGCCAACCCTCATTAACTGTTTTATTCCCCGCAATTCCTACATGGAAAGGTAACCAGTAAAGGTAAAGGCACGTAACACGGAGGGGCTTCCGGAACCGGGTTAGAGCACCGCACGCAGTCTACCCACTGTGCTTCTATCGTGATCCCTGAGAGGGAAGGGGCAGGGGAAAGACCTGAAGGGTGACTAGATCCGGATACCGACTGGCGCAAGCATGGGCGGGGTCCCTAATTTTTCCAGATGGAAGGCATCTGACGCCGCACAGTCTCTGCTCACAAGTCACCAACCTCCAGGGACCCACCGGAGCGGAGCCCCACGCTAAGGAGAGACCCAACTGAGCGATACCACAGCGACACCGGGGAAGAAACCTTTACAGAACGCAAGCCACCGCCCAGCCGCAACCCGCGGAACACCGTCGTTTGGTCCTACAACCCTGAAACAGATGACTAGGAAGATGAGGGTATAGGAAATGAGAGGATGGAGAGTCGTTGTAGAAGATGGAACCACCTCAGCATTCGCCTGGCGACCCGGAGAAACCACGAAAACCCCATGGGCCAGAATGGACGGTCGCCGGGATCGATCCCGGGAGTTCTCGAATGCGGGTCACAGACGTAACCTCCTGCGCCATCCCGCCCGGTACAAGGTAATCAGTGCAATTCCGCTATGTTACGGGATGAGAGAATCAACAGTTGGTACTTCAGGACTAGCTGTGATCTGAAGTTTTGGGAATTGAGTGCATTAAGTGCAGCTGGTCTTTGGAATATTTAAGGATATGGTTCCTTATAAACCCTTCTTTACAATATATTCAAGCATTTCTATTTGAAAAATAGTGCATAACTTTCAAAACCAACATCCTATAGCACTGTCTTATATACACTCCATAAATAGCTGCTTCAGATTGTCCTTTAACTCGGAAGCCATCAGTGTAAAACATTATGTAGTTCCTCGGCTTGGTTCGAAAAATATTTTTGTAGTTGCTTCTATCAGAGATGCTAACTTTGAAGGGCTGTAAGAACGAGATATTTCTCAATATATTTTCGGATCTCATTGACAATGGACGAATGAATGCCTGTTTTACAATGCTTTTTTCTCCACACTATTTTATAAGACATTAGTTTTGCCTTTTGAATGTTAAGATTGAAGTAGAATATTTGTTGGTAGTTGGAAGATGCTTCATGTTTATCTGCCCCACGTATGGGATCCAATTTGTCGCAGTAACTTCGTGTTATCGTATTGCTGAGCGCCTGTTATTGTTTTACTACTTTGAATGTTGGGTTCTTTGTCCTCCGGCTAGCTATTGTTACTACTCAGTCGAGCATATCTCTTGAACAGGTTGTGTAAACGGAAAGGATTTGTTACTGAAAGATAACACTTATAAAAGAATTTGTTTTTACACTTTTATTACCGTCACAATTAATTAATTTCACATATTGACTCTTAATACACGCCCGACTGAAACTTATATTTTCTAATGTTACTATAATCACTTATTTGCTGCACATTATTAATTCGCGTATTTCACATTTATAACTAACTTTACAACGCGAGAGATTCTGTAGAATTGCGCGACGTATAACGCGTGAACGATTCTCTTAAACTGTGCGACGTATAATCTTTGTATGATTCTGTTGGCCTGAACGACGTATTACCCGCGAATCCTTCTGTTGGACTGAACGAAACCTGTCTCTGTCACGGAATTTATACTCCCTCACCCGATATGCCTAAACATTATAACAGAGCTGCTATTGGTTAATAAAATGCGCCAACATTAGCGTCTATTTTTATATCCAATCAAAATTACGAACACATATGCTCTAGGGAAGAAATTCCCTCCATTTCTAAAGAAACGGGCGCTAATCTGACGTCATCTGTTTGTCTCTTATAATTGATAAACAACTCATCCCCTCGCTCATTGTTGCCCGCTCTTATTGTCAGTTTCAGTGAGGCCGTGTAAACTTATTTCCTAACAATGCTTATAATTAACAAACATCTCAAATCAATGTCATACAATAATGCTTATTTACACTAAATCACTCTGGCATTTACATTGTTGTGATATAAAATACTGCCACAAGATCTAGCGCTGGAAGATCGAGTAGGGTATTTATAACAAGATACCCTAACAAGAGAACCAAGTTCGATAGTATGCGGAACGTAAAAAATCTGACATGTTACACTCACATGACTTTCTCTACTCTTGTACAAACTATTTTTACAAACGTTTACTCTCCATCTACTTCATGTTAATCGAGATAAACATTTACAGAAACTTACTGCTAATTTACTTGTAGATGCAAGGGAAATATGGTAGGCTTTAAGCGATAGTCAAATCTTTTAAGAACTGGTTGCTATGTGGAGCATTCCATTCTTTTTGCATCTTCAGGGCTTAAAAAAATAATGAATTCCCATTTGAGAAACAGTATAATAATGAGTATCTCGAAAATGGTTCACTCAACACAAAAAATGTATATGGCATAAATTGTGTGTTTTAACGAATCTACGTGTTTTATGTAGTAGAAGTGTGTCTCTCTCTTACAGTTTACCAGTTATGCGAAAGTTATTTAGAATGAAGAGGGCTTTTGGGGACATTCCTAGAAAATTCAACATATGCATTTAATTTCCCTAAAAATATCTTAAACATGTGATATTTTAATCAAAATCGTTATAGTCATTTTTGAGAAACTCAAAAATTTCAAAAAATGTACCATATAAAGGGTAGCCTGGGGTGGAGTATTTTCTTGAAAATCTTCGTGTCGCATCCTTGGAAGATAGTAAACTCAAGTACCAAGTCTGGTATTTATAACTTTTCGTTTTTGAGTTATGCTGTTCTCTCTCTCACACACGCCCACGCGCACGCACGTTTCCAACATGTTTTATTTGAATTCAAGGCACCTCAAAACATGTATTTCCGGTGAAATCTCGATATGGAATTTTTGGGTGGAATGCAATTATTTCTCTACTACGCATAGTAAGTAGGGGAAGTAAAAAGGCAGTGCAACTTCTAAAAGTTGACCAAGCGATTTGATATATGTGAAAACAAGCAGAATATGCTTTCAGAGTAATCTTTCGTCACATCCATTCCATTTCGCATGTAGTGCAACTCATTACAAGCTCTCTCCCCCTGTGTTTTTGTAGAGCGTGGGAATGGAATGTATTAATGGGGGCGTTCAGGAAAAAGTTCGCAGTTTTGACGCTAGTTAGCACCAGTGGACAACGCGGTCGAAAAGAATACACTGTTTTAATGAAAACGAAATATATTTTGTATCATTTCATTTACATTCACAAGTGAAATGAGAGCCTCCATCTTCAATAATTTTTCAAGTATTATAATGCTCCCAAATGGTAACAGCTATGAATCAGAAGACATTGTGTTTACGTTCAATAGTTAAGTTTTTTGTGGATTAAAAATGAGCAGTGAGAAGACAAAAATTATCAATCGTTGCATTCACACGACTTTGTCTACTCACTCGTCAACAAACTATTTTTACAAAAACCTATACTTCCTACCGATCTCTCGTTAATCAAGATAAACGTTCATCAGTCATTTACAAATTCGTCGTAGGTATAAGAACGATACAATAGGCTAAGTGATGGGCTTTTACAAAGCGTGTTGCTATGTGATGGCTGTGAAATTCGGTGCTCTTTGCATGACCACAAGAAAAAACGAATAGCGACTTACCATATGAACAAAGTATAGGCATTTGAAAATTCAAAGCAGTAACAAAGAATATCTCTTAAATGTTAACGTAAACGAAAGAAAGAAAGAAACATGATACATTTGACATAAACTGTGTGCTTTAAGGCGATCTACATTTTGAGAGTAAGATTTTATCTATCTCTTACGGTTTACTAATTATACAAAATTCATTCAGAGCAAGCCTATTGGCCAACAATTCAAGATATAAATTTCATTAATATGCAAATATCTTAAACATGTTATGTTTTAACAAAAATCATTAGATCCGAAGATTTCCAAGAAAATTTCTTCACTGGGGTAAAGAATACGCTTTATATGAAACTTCCTTTATATGAAAAAAACCCTTATTTTTTATTTCTCAAAAACGTCTTTAATAATTTTGAGTGAAATAATGTATGTTTAAGTTATTTGACAAATAAAATATATATCTTGAAATTTCCGAGATATCCGTTATTAATAGTTCGAATTGTCCAACAGTTAGCCATTCTTTTAATGACATGTCAACATCCAGTTGTTACTCGCGTTACTCTGTAAGGTGGGGGGGGCGGGGTTCCGATCCCTTCAGCTGCTGTGGTGCGGGCGCTGCGGACCCTGAGCACTTCTGGCGTTACTAGAAGTACGCTGGGCCAAACATCCGAGCCCCACCCGTCAGGATGTTGCTTGGATTGGGTTGGACTCCGACGGGCAGTAATTTCCGATACCCATGGGAGAATGGCTACCTCTGGGCGGTTTTCCGTGAGACGTCTCAAGGTCCTCCAGTATCGCCCTCTAGAGCCGGTAGACGGCATGCTAGATTGCTGTCGGCGCTACCGAGGTTTTCGATAGTCTCCCTTTTGGATGATGAACGTAAGTGGCGTATCCACTTCCATCCACGCGCAAGCGGGGGTGCCTTTTTAAATTCCAGGTGCCGGCCTGATATGAAAACCCACGGGAAGAAGTGTCACTCGGTTGACGCCTTCCCCTGGATTTAGGAGGGGAGCTTTGGACTTAGGCTGTGGCTGCGGGTAGACCTTCGCTTAACTGTTACTCCGATATCATTGAAACAGTGGAATTTTAAGACCAGTATATAGCGTCCAGTTCTTAATCATTTGACTATCGCTGTTCCCTTTGTATCTATAACGAAATGTGTAATGTAGCTATTTGTGCAAAAGTTTATTTTTGGATTAAAATGAAGTATATATGAAAATAAGCTTAGGAAGACTAATCTGTATACCCACTAATAAACGACAGAGGGTAGATAAAGTTATGTGAATGTATCACGTGAAATTTTTTTATATAATGTTCTACATTTTGGAAGTGTATCCTATGTATTATGATTTGGTGACCCTATGCACGTGTGCCCTTTTTGTCTTGATCCATTTATATGCTGCACTGAAGGAAACAAGCCTTCCTTTCTGTAAACGTAGAAGCTGTTATCAGCTTCAAGATGTCTTGATTGTTATACAGCAAACAGTTATCAACTTGCTTGCAATAATTACCTGAAGATACTGTTTCGCTCTTTACTCGAGCCAATTTAACTACTCTGCTGTTTGGAGATGCAAAGACAAGACAAGCTTCAAAAGACTGCTGTAACCTTCTGGATGAAAAATGAATATACAGCGAGCAACAAGTAACGTTGTTGCTGTGGTAATTATTTAATTGTTTAAATATCACGGTCTGCTATCAGCCTGCAGCGTGTTCTTCAGCTTTACGTTCATTTCTGGATCACTGCTAGGCTACTTTCATTTAGACCTTTATTCCGCTACACCATGCCCGTACTCAGAAAAAAATTTCGGGGAGGGTTTTCCATAAGTAGGTCTAAACTTAACAGTACCCCACACAGTTACCATGTACCTACCCCGTAGTATATAGACGTTACATGGATAAGATAATTGCTTGGAGACATTATATAGACAAGAAAACCTCATCAGAATGAGGATATTCCACCTTACAGCACAAAACATGGAGACTGCTTCAAAAACCAGGATATATGGTCACCTTACCTATGTAAGTCGACGATATTAAGTTTCCCATTTTCTTGTAAATGTGCTACTAGCAATAGACATATTGTTATGTAACGACATTTTGCCATATTGGTTTGCTATGAATTTAAATAAATAAAACTGTCAGAAGTTTCGGGGGGGTTGAACCCTAGAAACCCCCCCCTTTAAATACGGCCCTGCGCTACACTGAAACCCGTTAAACTTACTTAAAGGCCTACAATGATATATACAAGGACGTGAATCGTTTGGTGAACTGTACTGGCTTTCGCTGCAATAGTTTTATTTAACAATTTATTTCTAAAACTCATTAATAGTCAGCATAAGTTAAATACAAACATGAAATATAAGAAGTCAAAGAATAAATTTTCACACCATCAGCCTCACCTAACAACTCTGCAGTCAATTAATAAATAATTACAATGCTACACCTCAGGTTAACTTGTAAACTATCCTACATAAATGGGGTGAGTGATTTAACTTCACTTTCACCGATACATTCTCATTTATTCTTCACAAATACTACGTTGTTTCATAAGTAATGTCGATTACTTATATCGTACGTATATATGTTTTTATTTTTCTCAATACTATTTATAGGTTGCTATGGTTACTGTTCGGTATTGTTAACATGCTGGCAGTCAGTGGTTTGTAATACAAGCTTTTAAAATGGAGGAACAAAGTTTGAGGTTAGAACCCTTCTGAAGCACTACTGGAAACAAGAGTATAAAGCTACTGCCGCGGCTCAAAGAATATATGAAATCGAAGGTATAGGTGCCGTTAGTGAGCGAGTACACAATGATGGTTCCAGCGTTTCAATAATGGAGACGAAAACATTAAAGATTTACAATGTTCCGGAAATCTCAAGTTATGGAATATTGAGAAGACACGCAGAGTTTTGGAAGAAAATCCACAACAAGCACACGAAGGTTGTCAGAGGAACTTGGTGCTTCAAAAGATACCGTACACTGCCATATTAAGACACTTAAAAATCGTTCAGCTGCTGTAAATTTGTACCACATGAATTGACAGTTGACCAGGCTCAACGTAGAGCGAATATCTGTCGTCAACTTATCGCTAAACGCTGAGATGAATTTATCAGGAGAATTGTCACACGTGGGGTGTATTACCGCAACTCTAACACCTCGAAACAGCGGCTCGATACCCGTCAGCCTGCAAACGTCATTAAAGAAAATCGGCTCGGCCCCAAAATGTGTGTCTGGTGGAATTTTAAAGTCGTGATTCACTGGGAATTTGTTCCAAATGGAATTGTAGTCGATGTGTGTTTTATTCTCTACTACTGTAACGTTTTCATCAAGTTTACAGACAGAGGTACCCGACATTAGTTGAAAGAAACTGAGCTCTCTTGTAGCAGCACAATGGAAGACCTCATACAACTGAAAGAACAATTGGAATTGGAAGGATTCGAATGCTACCACATCCAGCATATAGCCCTGATTTTGCGCCATTAGATTACTATCTGTTTAGATCCGTGGCTCATTTCCTACTTAGAGAAATTTTGAAAACTTTGAAGCAGTTGAAATGGATATCAACGAATTCTTTGCATCAAAAACCAGAAACTGGTACCGTTGCATGTTAGCAAACCTCGCTGAAAGGTGGCTCAGGGCTATAGAATCTAATGGTCCTTACTTTGAAGATTATAACTATTTCCTATAAGAACACGCTTTAAATAAAGCTTTGCTTAAAACCGACATTACTTATGAGACATCGTCTATAACATTTAAACTTTAAAATAAAAAATACAGAATTCCAAACTTGCCGAGATACAGAGAGAGCTGGTCTAGATGCCCGAGTTTTGCACTTTAGTTCTTCTCCAAGATCAAAATTTGGAATTTAGATCTTTATAACATAAAACTTTGTCAACGATAACTATTCTGTAGTAAATATTTGAAAAAAGCATTAAAATCAATGTTTGAATAAGAAATCATTCCCCCAATATGATACGGAGAGCTATTACTCCGTCATATTTTATCATGCTCCATTTCACATGTTATTTATCTCGGTTGTTTCTTTCTTCTACATCAGCGTCCATCTCCCTTTTGGTTGGAGTAGTGAGACTGTATAGTGACGCAGCGGTTATGATCCAAGGTTATCGGAGGTCAGCGCCGGACAGTCGGCGATAAACGTAAGTCGCGTTCTCGCCAAGCGTAAACATAGAAGCGCTATCCGTAGATAAACAGAATTTTCTGGAGGTTTCTTTCCCCCCCCCCCCCGCTTCCAGAACGTGTGTCAAGATAGTGCTGTGGAAGATTTCACTGGCTATATAAGCGAACGTTCTCGCAAACGCGAGTGAGTCAGTTGAGTCGGTCACTGACTGAGTAAACGAGTTGGTAAGGGTGTTTCTGCTGTGACATCAAGTGCGAGTGGGTTGTTGACTGCTGTGAAGTGCAGTGAGTGCTACTGCGGAGCGAAAAATTATAGAAGTCTTGTGTTCGACTACCCAGCGAGTGAACCGTCCGGAAGAAGAGGCTACGTCACGAAGAAAGTGAAGCGACAGGGGAAATTGAATCAATTCATATTAGTGAAGTGACAGTACGAACTAAGTGAAGTACCAGTGAAAGCTGAACTAGCTCAAAACAGTAACAGTGAGAGCTGAGAGAAGTGACAGTTGAAAAACTGGACAAAGTTGCAATACTCTAGGGCAGGGGTGGCGTTCCTACCAATCCCAGAAAAGAACAAACGTGACAGCGGAAGGAGTCTTGTCATCAGGCATAGGAATTCTTCAGCAGTTGGCTTCAAGTTTTCAACACTCAAACTATGTGTCATTATAAAGCACGTAAATAACAGCGGCCAAGGGTCACTGCCGGCCAGGCAAACACGATCTGGAGAGTTCTGTCAGCAAAGGCCAACAGACTGGTGATTTGTTACCTGCGACCTACCTAAAGTCCAGTAACAGTCCTGGCTTTAATGTTTAGAAAGTAGCATGCGTGTTCATTTGCTACACCCAAACTCTGCCCTGTCATCTTCGTTGACAAGAGCGGCATTAAGGAAAATTCTCTTTATTGTGGGCAGTGATCGGTGAACATCCATTTCACATTCTAGCATGCTCTGTAAGCGGTGGAATGTACATAAACCAGCAATGTTTGTACTAATGCTAATAGCTTGTTCATGTTGGCACATTGCCTTAAGCTGACTGATGTATCATCCCAGGAACATTCAAACTACAGGATCTTGTGATCGGAAGAATAGATGTGTCGTACAATGTGCAACTTCCCGGAAGAAAGCCTTCTGTATTACTGGTCTTACTGCAAATGTTTTCTGTCCACAAAACAGCAGAATTTGTACGTAAACTGGGTCAAATTAGAACTGCCAATTTCTTGTACAGTGAGGTGTTTAGTTTACGTAATTTATTTACGTAATTTATTAGCCTCACACTTGGGAGACCAACTTGAAGTAGTATTGTTCTTGGAGTTTATTTTTATTTATTTATTTCCACACTTGAAAAATCAATTTGAGAAAGTGTTCTGTTGTTGAAGTTTGCACCACGCTTTGGGCATTAATTTAAAGTTGTTGATTACGTAATAGTTACTGTTGTTACGTAATATGCTGCTACGTATGAGAAGCTGATTTGAAGACGTATTTTTGTTGTTACACTCCAAGTTTTTAAAAAAATATTATTTAACTTTGTTATTAAACTGCTTGTATAGATAATATTTATGTTTATGTTTGCCTCGGCTGCGTCAGTAATGTTTGTAGAGACACGTTTCTCTTAATCAGGGCGTGGTGCGACAAGAATGTAGGCTTACACAGATTTTAAGTTTTAAATACACTTCTTTTTATTATTCCTTGACACAAGTTAAATAGTACTACATTGATATTAAGAGCTGTGAGATTCTTTTCAATTTAATACTTGCACTTTGTTAACGCGTATACTTATTTTACGATTCACACGAATACGTCATATTTCTTTAGAGAACACATCTTCCATTCGGTCACTACAAAGGTCTGCAGGCAACTTAAAATATTTCAACCGTCAAAATCCGTAAGCTTCTGTATTTCAAGTCTCTGATTGGCTAATCCTAGTCCAATAGAATACCTTCATTTAATTAAAGCTTTTTTTTAGCTGTTAATTGGCTAATTTTAAACTGTCACAGAATTTACATTATCGTTGCTCTAATAATGACTAGTAGCTTTCAAACTCTCAAACTCATTATTGCCTCAAGGTTACCTCATTGTTACCTTATTGTTAGCAACTTTAAACTTATTATTCTCACAGCTCTTGCATTATTAAATTATGTAATGTATTCGCATAACATTATTAAACATGTTTACAATAATATAAGCATTTGCAATGACTGTTACATACTTTTTACAAATTATTACATACATATTGCTTCAAGGCAGGCTGTCATTGAATTTACATATTGTATAATTTAATTGAAATTATTCAAGTATTAAAAATACTGCCTCAACAGTTAAAATTTGTCCAAAGTCTCTTCGAGTGAGCGCGCGGTCCACAATCGTCAATTTTTGTGCTCCGCTTTGACTAACTCTATAATACAGGCCACAAGGCACTGATTTGGACTACCTCCATACCGTACTTGGCGTGCAGCAATGGTTAAGCTAATTAAATTCTACGCAAGCAGCTATAGTTTGATTCTCCCTAGCGGATTGTATTATTTTATTTTTTACAACTTGCTTTACTATAATAATTTTAAACGACATTGATTGTGTTATTTTATTTTACTTACAAATTTAATTACAATACTGGCAAAATTTGTGGTTATAACATTAAATAGACCGAGTATGAATCCTCCTCCTGACCGATAAATTAATGCCATAGTTGCCATCTACCGGTATGACGGACTACTAAATAAACGCGACATACCGGTGGAAGGAATATATATTGCTTCGCCATATCGTCATTTGACTTATTTTCTCGGAAGACTTTTGTGATTATAGTTGTGTTCCCCATTATAACTACTACAAGAATTTACGCAGTCTTGTGAACAAGGGTTGCCTGTCCCGAGCGCTCACAGAAGTACCTGATTCCAGCTCTGTCTCTCAGACACCAGGCAGTTTTAAATTAACCGAGTAAATTAACACAGACGTGCTACTGGATTTAAGGGGATCGACCGATAGGCAAAAATGGGTAAAAATATTACTTTTGAGTTTTTCATTTCTCTCCTACTTACCTACAGTAAGTAGAAGTAGTCTTGCATTCCACTAAAAAATTCGTTACCGAGATTTTATTAGAAATACACTTTTGAGACTCGCTAAATTAAAAAAGGCGGATTTCTTGCATTCACATGACTTTTGCTACTCACTCTTCTACACTCTCTTTAATTTTATACAACAAAAGCTTAGTCTTATATCTACTTCATATATTCTTCTTTTCAAAGCAGGTCGCTATGTGATGGCTTTGCATGAACACTAAAATGAAACAAAGAAGATAATAGCGATTTTTAGTTGAGAAAAGTATAAAGTACTTGAAAATTCAAACAAATAACAAAAAATATCTAGGAAATGGTCAGTGCCACAAAAAGCTCTATTAGCACAAACTGCACGTTTTAACAAGAACTAAATTTATTTAGCAGTAAGATTTTACCCATCTTTACGTTTATGAGTTATACAAAAGTCTTTCAGAATGTCGTGCATGTATCTTAAACAAAGGATGTGTAATCAACATTCGTCACAGCCATATTTCAGAAAATAAAAAAGTAAGTTTTCCTTGTAAAGAGTGGTTGGGGAAACATTCTTGAAAGTCTTCGGGTCACATTCTTAGAAGACCCTGGACTTAATACTAAGTTTGGTATTTAAACACTCAATTTTTAGTTAAGCTGTTTCTTTTTTAAATTATGGGAGAGGCCTAAGGCGTGTATTTCCAGTAAAATCTCGGTATCGAATTTTTGGGTGGAATGCAGTATTTATTTCGTTTACTTGGGTGATTGGTAGAGGAAGTAAAAAACAGTGTTTAATATCTTGAACAGCTTATAATGTTTAATGAAGAGTATATGCACAATTGGTAATAAGTGATTCAGCTTGCAAAATTTGAAGAAATTAGTGGAACATTTTTGCATTTCTCCTATGTAGGTAGCTTAACACCGAAAAATAATCAAACACTCGTTACAGCCAAATAATCGAGCAAGGTGGCACCGCGGTAACGTGCGAAACTCGCATTTGGGTGGTCGCGGGTTCGATCCACACTGACCCATGGGTTTTTCGACGTTTCCCCGGTCGGCAGAAAAATGCTGGGGGTGGTTCATCTTCTACTACGACTTTCCTGTAGCCAGTATCATCCTTGTCATCTGTTACGGGGTTGTAGGACGAGACGCCGGTGTTCGGTGCGGCTGGACGGTGGCTGTGACCTTTGCAGAGTTTTTTCCCTGCGGTCGTTGCGGAACTGCTCAGTTAGGATCCGCCTCCGAGTGCGCACATGCGGGTGCCCCTTCAGGGGACTCCCAGTGGTTAGGAGCTTTTGGGTGGTTCCGGACGTCGTTGGATGCGTTAGATTTGGAAACGTTAGGGCCCCCGTCCATGCTTTTGCCCGTAGTCATCCGGATCTGGTCGCCCTTCGGGTCTCTCCCCTCATCCCACCCTCCCAAGGGTTACGGTAGAAGCCAAAAGGACCGTAGCGGCCTACTTGCGGTGCTCTGCAGCGGTTTGGTGCCCCTCCGTTCAACTATATCTTTGGCTTTATCTTTATGCTATTCACAGGCACATAAGACATGGGGCTTTTTCTGCAAATGATTTTTTTGTTTTCAGGGGGCCTCAAAACATGTATTTCCGGTGAAATCTCGACATGGAAGTTTTGGGTGCAATAACATTCATCCCCTACTTATTATATGTATTAATAAAAATGGATTTATGTTTATAAAGACAAATAAAATGAATGTAATTATTGACACAGAGGATATCGTGTGATCGAAACCCATATTTTATAGCTCTTCCTGAGAGTCTGCAGCTACAAATTAACGTAAGTTTTATTTTAATTATCCTGTACCGAATTTCAACTCAACTCCTATTTCTGTGTTTATTATTATTATTATTATTATTATTATTATTATTATTATTATTATTATTATTATTATTAGGCGTATGCTACACTGCTCTATTTATTATAAAACCAATATTGCATTTCTTCTACACAGCTGATACAAACACGAGGGTAACGCGGAAGGATACAAAATAGTTTGTATACGTCGGGTCCAGTTCTAAGACTGGACCGACTTTAGCATCAACATTTTATATGCTTATCCTTATTTACTGGGAATTTCCTGAGAGTAAGCTAAAAGCATATTTCAATTATAAAACCATAGAAAACATGTTTTCAACAAACCGTAGATACATTTTTTCAGGGGGGGTCTAGCCTGACCTCCTGAACTACTCTTACTCCCCCAAAGTGCTTAAGATACAATGTAAGATCTTACATTTTTTCAAGTGTGATTTTAAGAATTCAATATATACATATGAGAGAGAGAGAGATATTCGATTCACTAATTCATGTAGTAATCAATGGTGTTATCCTCAGGTGACCTAATACCTTATTGATTATTTATTTTAAATGCTATTCATTAAAATTATTGGCTGGTTACAGTGCAAGATTTCTGTCAGCACGCGCAGTACAAACAATTTGGTTTGCTCAGGCTTTCCACCCAGCTATACATCCACACCCACAACCGTTGGTCAGATTGCCCTTAGCAAACAGTTGTTGGTAGGTTGGCATTATACCCGTCAAGTGGTGTGTTTGTATTTCCCTTATTCTAAAGCATGCAGTCTGATATACTTTATAGATATTGTCTGGGTCTTTATTATGTATTTAAATACAATTATAATATACAGTTTTAAATCACACTATTGCTTTAATCCTACTTGTAAATTTCATTTTTGCTTGCTATTTTTATATCTCAGGGGTATCCAAACCCCATTGGACACCCGTTATCTATGCCAGTGTTACAAAATGGAAAGTAAAAATTCAAACATCCAGGAATCTGGGGTTCCACTCAAGAAACGGAGTAAGCAGAAACCGTTCTGATTTGGGTTCATCTAAATATTATTTGCTCTGCCGGAAAAAGTATTTTTATCTGGAACTAATGGTCTTCCTGGCGTAAAATGCAGAATAACGAGAATAATGGATTGCTCAGCAAAGAGAAGCCCATTCTACCTGAGCCATTTCTCATGTCCTTAGTAGAATGAAAATGCATTTGTTGAAGGTATCAAGGAGGCAGGCGTGCTTTGAATTCTAAGTGAGAATAATTTGTTTCCAGGCTCAGAGGGACGGGGAAATGGGAAGGAATTTTTCACATTGAACCAGCTGAGTTCTGAGGTAGAGGCAGCGAAAAACTTCTTGATAATTCTTTTAGTGCACTAGTTGGGTATGAATACAAGGATACCTTACTTGGTTAGGGCACATCTCCCAAGTGTCATCTGAAAATGTGACAATCAGACAGTAAAGGAAGTTTAACCTCCGAGATCAGCTTGACTGTGCAAAATTTCATTATGAGAATCTTTGTTTTTAGATATTCACTCATTAAATTTTGCAATTACTTGTAAGTTTAGCATCGGTGATTATACGAGAGTTATTTTAAAAGCAAGGTGGGTTTTGCAATAAAGTACGAACTACTAAATATTTTACGATAATTTATTTTTTACACAAGCTTAGACCTTACACTATGTTTCTACCAGTTAATATTTTTCAAACAGTTGTCTTATCTTAGCATAAGTTTTTTAAAATCTCGTCACAGACTTCCGCTCCAGCTCATCTAGGTGTATCTATTTCTGGAGTTAAATGTTTTTGTATTGAAAATGAGCTGTGTTAATCTCCTAGGGGCATTTGTGGTACATGTACGAAAGCTTCTTGAAGGACATCGATAATATTTTCGCTAATATCACATTAATTTGCAGATTCACAATCGTTTTATTTTAGCTACTCCGTGATAATGATCTGACCTCAGGATAACTAGTTTGAATCCCCATCCCCTGAAACCATTCATACCAATAACGCAATTTCTTCAATCATGGAATCTTAGACACAGAAAAATGTATCTCAGAAACATTATGATTGTTTTATGGATTGACGGCGAACTTCTATTAGAAAGAACCTCTAAAATTTATCCTACTCAAAATGAGAATTTGATTATGCGAAAGAGGAGGTTAAGGTATATACAATAGAGTAAAAATTTAGTTAGCCAAAATATTCAACAGTTCTTATTTTATTGCCTATCGGACCATACGTTAAAAACATCCCTCGTAGAAGCAGAAATGAATCCTCAAATGCCCCCAGAGTTTTTAAAGCTAAGAGGCTATGTACATGCATATTCTCAGAAATCCCTAGTGAGAAAACTTAACAAGTAACGACTAGAATTTGGCCCCCCGAAGTAAGGGGAGACAGAATAGCGAAAATTGTGAAAAATTAACATCTTAGTTTTTAATGCAGCTTTATTAATATGAACTTCCTTTTTATTATATAAATGTTTTATCATTGGAGACCCAATACTTATATATTAAATACATTTTTAAAACTTGGATTGTTACTCTCATATGACTTTCTCTACTCTTGAGCAAACTATTTTTACAAAGGCTTATTCTCCATCTACTTCAGGCTAATCGATATAAAAATTTGCAGAAACTATCTTGTTGCTAATTTTCTTATAGGTACGAGGGGAATATGGTAGGCTTTAAGCGATAGTCAAATCTTTTAAGAGCTGGCTGCTATGTGGCGCATTCCATTCTCTTTGCATGTCCAGGACATAAAAAACGAATAACGAACTTCCATTTGGAAAAAAATAAGTATTGGAAAATTGAAACAAAAACAAGGAATATCTCGGAAATGGTTCACTCGAAAAACAAAATATGTATGACAGAAATTGTGTACTTTTAACGAGATCTACATTTTTTGTGTAGTAAAACTTTGCCTCTCTCTTACGCTTTACCAGTTATGCAAAATTTATTCAGAATGAAGACGACTTTTGTGGGCATTTCCAGAAAATTCAAGATATACATTTCATTTACCATGAAAGTATCTTAAAACTATAATATTTTAATCAAAATCATTAGAACCATTTTTGAGAAAATCAAAATTTCCTAAAAATGTTCAATGTAAAGGGTAGTCTTGGAGTACGGGAGTTTTCTTGAAAATCTTGTGTCGCATCTTTGAAAAATACTGAACCTAAATACCAAGTTTGGCATTTATCCGACTTTTCGTTTTTGAGTTATGCTGTTCACAGACCCACAGATGGACCTTTTACTAAAAAATGCTTTTTCTTGGATTCAGGGGGAGATTGTTTACTGCCTGCTGTAGGTCGTACGTAATAGCAAAGAGCTTGCAGTAGAAGAGGTATTTCACAGTAGGGAAGATGAACAAGTGCTCATAGCTGGACATTTTTTCTTGTTTTGGTATACACTGTTACCTCTCGAAATATTGAATAGTTTTTTTTAACATTAGTATACAGGTAGAAGGGTTTTAGTAAGTAATCAGAGCAATCGTGTTACCGCACGGAGTATAGGTGACGTTAGCCATTGTGGTTTCGTTGCCACTGTTCCATTTATTCGCTGCTTACAAACGAATGCGGCAATATGCCTAAACAAAGAAGAAGCACACATCACGATTTGTGTTGCTTATGGAAAAGTTTGGCAGGGAAAACTTCAGCATAAATGGCGAAAACATCACACAACACATGACACAGAGCTCAAAGGTGAAGAAGGTTTTATCCATACGTTATTAGCCCCACGTTTAGGTGCCAATTTGAAGTAGGTTGCATTGTAGTTCGACTGTTGGGGAGCCAAAAACTTGAGATAGTTTCTTGGAGTGTTCGCCTCACGTATGATACAAAGTTTCCGGTGGCCTTCGCCCCAACGTTTAGGAATCAACTTTGTATTTTAATGTTTCTTTAAATATTATATATATATATATATATATATAATTAGGTTTCCCTCGGCTGCGTCAATATTAATTTGTAGAAACATGTATCTCTAAGCAGGGGGTGATGCGGCTAAAAATGTAGGCTTACACAAATTATAATTTTTACTTCACTCCTTTTATTAATCGTTGACACGGTTGAATAACACTTCACTGATATAGAGAGCTGTGAGATTATTTATTAATTACTTGCACTTTTTAACACGTAAACTTTATAATATTCTCGCCGTAATAAATTTTATGTCTCACACTGAATACGTGCCGAGCAAACGAACTGCTCAGATACGTTGCCTTTTAGCGACTGGCGTTTACCGCTTAAATTTATAAATTTTTCTATTTCAAGTCTCTGATTGGCTAATTTTACTCAATACAATACTTTTATTTAACTTTCAACTATTCTGGTTGTTGATTGGCTATTTATAAATGGTTTTAAATATTACATTATTGTTTCCAAGAATTACTAGTAGTATTATTAAACTTTCTAATTCCTTATTACCTCAAGGTTACCTCATTGTTAGCAACTTTCGGCCTCTATTCTCACAGCTCCTACATTATTAAATTACCTAATACATTCACATAACATTATTATACATGTATACAATAATATAAACATTAATACAATGACTTACATACATTTTATGTTATTTATGAACATATTGCTTTAAGGCGGGCTGTTATTATATTTTATATTATATAATTAGACTGAAATCATTTAAGTGTTAAAAATACTGCCTCAAATGACATTTTAAGTATTATGTTAAACATTGTAATTAAATAAAATACAAGGAACATTTGTATTAGAAAGAAAGTGGACTTTCAAACTCCTCGGCCCAAAACTACACATCAAAATCGTTGGAGTATCTGTGTCATACGCTAATAAGAGCGGACACTCCATTAAAAATTCTGATGGTATACATTCCATGAGTGGGTATACAAAGCATTTTTACTAAAGCTTATTTTTATGTCTACTACATTTTAATCCAAATAAACATTTGCAGAAATAGCTACATTACGCACTTCGTTATAGATTCAAAGGGAACAGCGATAGTCAAATGTTTAAGAACTGGATGCTATATGCTGGCCTTAAAATTCCATACCCTTTCCATGCAATCACGAGAAACAACTGAAAATCAATAAGGACTTTAAGGGAATGAATAATTCGAACCATAATAACTGATATCTCGGAAATGACTGAGGCACATAAAAAGTTGTTTGAAATAAATTGTATGTTTTAAAATATCTACTTCTTTGTGTAATACGCTTCCGTTTATCGCTTAACGTTTACCAGTTACACAGGATTATACAAATTTCCTTCCGAATGAAGAGGACTTCACAGGCTATTCCCAGGAAATTCAAGGTATGCATTTTATTTGTCATTTAAGTATCTTTAATATATTGTAGTTTAGAAAAATGGTTAGCCATTTTTGGAAAATAAAACATTTCGAAAAATGTTCCACATAAACAGTAGTTTGGGGTGGGAGATTTTCTTGAAAATCCCTGTGTCGCATCTTTGGAAGGTACTAAACCTAAACACCAACTTTGGCGTTTTCCGACTTTTAGTTTTTGAGTTACATTATTCACAGACACACACACAGACCTTTTTTCTAAAAATATTCTTTTTTGATTCAGGGGGCCTCAAAACATGCATTTCTGGTGAAATATGGTATCGAATATTTGTGTGGATTGCAGTACTTTCTCTACTTACTACGTATGTAATAGAAAGAGAAAAAAACGCCTTCGGTAACACAATTACGCAAAACATACTTTCCAACAGCCTATGACAAATATCTAAATAATTAAAAGATGGAAGAGCAAATAAGATTATGTTCCTCTGTATGGACGAAAGTGAGGCAGTATTTTTAACACTTAAATGATTTCAGTCTAATTATACAATATAAAATTCAATAACAGCCCGCCTTAAAGCAATATGTGTATAAATAAAAATATAAGAAGTGTATTTAACAGTCATTGTATTAATGTTTATATTATTATGTACATGTTAATAATGTTATGTGTATTACGTAATTTAATAATGTAGGAGCTGTGAGAATATATGTAAAACATTGCTAACAATGAGGTAATAATGAGGTAACCTTGAGGCAATAATGAATTGGAAAGTAATAATGCTACTAGTAATTCTTGGAGCAACAATAATGTAATTTTTGAGACAGTTTATAAATAGCCAATCAACAACCAGAAAAAAGCCTACTCTATTGGAGTAGGATTAGTCAATCAGAGACTTCAAATACGGAAATTTACAAATTCAGGCGGTAGAAATTAGTTCAGCTGCTTGTAGACAGTGTTCCTAACTGGACGCGAGACGTATCCTCTAAAAGTTTAATACGTATTCAGTGTGAGATGAAAATTCATTACGGCGAGAATATAAAGTTTACGTGTTAAAAAGTACAAGTAATTAATACATAATCTCACAGCTCTCTATATCAGTGAAGTGTTATTTAATCGTGTCAAGGATTAATAAAAAGGAGTGAAGTAAAAATTATAATTTGTGTAAGCCTACATTCTTCAGCCGCACCAAACCTTGTTTCAGAGATACATGTTTCTACAAATTAATACTGACGCAGCCGAGGCAAACCTAAATATATAATATTTAAAGAAAACATAAAAATACAAAGTTGATTCCTGAACATTGGGGCAAAGGCCAGCGGAACTTTGTACCGTACGTGGTTGCAACTACTTCAAGTTCGGCTCTCCAACTGTCGAACGATAATACAACTCCTAAAATAAAACTTCTTCAAAAGTAAATGATTCCGGTATGTTGTTAAAGGAACCATGACACCTGATGACCCAGGTAAAATGTTTCTCTTAACTTACAAAAAGATGGTGTAAGTTAATTCTTTACAATTACTCGCTTGTTTAATTATTCGGTGTTGGCCTGATGGTATTAGAAAGAAAATATTTTACTACTGGTTACAGAAGGGGCTTCTTATGAATAGGGCTGCCACAGGAATGCAACAATCATATTGACATTAATACATTAAACATGTCGGGCACATGGTCTTCTTCACCGAGTTGTGGAAGAAGTTAGATCCTGTTTTCGGGACATTGATACTTTTTTAGCCAACGTGAAGAAGATATTTCCAAAGGCACCCTAAACATCAAAACATTTAAGGAGATGACACCTGGAATTCCCTTGGCTTCACAACTAACTGTAACTCGGTGGGGGACATAGCTCTGAGCTGCACTATACAATATTACAATGCAATTAATGTTTTGAAAAATCCCGCTATAATTGCATAAAGGAAATCATTTTGCCAACGATTTATTTTAACCTGTTCATATATTCAGAATAATTTCAATAATACTGCAAACTACAATAAGTGTGTTTGCAAGCATAAACGAGGTGTGTTTTTAAAGTAGTATATATTTTTTAAACAAAATCTGATGTGTTACACTCGTCGCATGACTTTCTCTACTCTATTTTCACAAACGCTTATGTTCCATCTAGTTTATGTTAATGGACGTAAAAATCTTATTTTTAATTCTCTTGTAGGTTCAAGGGGAATATGGTAGGTTGTATTACACTCACATGACTTTCTCTACTCTTGTAAAAACTATTTTTACAACGCTTATTCTCCATATGCTTCGTGTAAATCGAGATATCGATATGTTAATCTTATTGCTAATGTTCTTGTAGATGCAAAGGGAATTGGTAGGTTTTAAGCTATAGTCAAATATTTTAAGAGCTGGTTGCTATGTGGAGTATTCCATTCTCTTTGCATTACCATGGCAAAAAAAATGAATAACGAATTTGAGATAAAGTATATTATAATATTTAAGAGAATAACAACCAATATCTTGAAAATGGTTCACTCAACAAAAAAATGTATAAGTATGACATAAATTGTGTATTTTAACGCGATCTACGATTTTTCTGTAGTAAAATTTTGTCTATCTCTCATGGATTACCAGTTATGCAAAAGTCGTTCACAATGAAGAATACTTTTGGAGACATTCCCAGAAAATTTGAGATATACATTTCTTTGTCATGAAAATATCTTAAACATATGGTATTTTAATCAAAATCGTTAGAGCCGTTTCTGAGAAAATTAAAATTTTCGAAAAATGTTCCAAGTAAAGGGTAATCTGGGATGGGGGATTTTCTTGAAAACCTTCGTGTCACATCTCTGGAAGATATTGAACCTAAATACCAAGTTTGGTGTTTATCCGACTATTCGTTTCTGAGTTATGCTGTACACAGACACACACAGACCAACACACACACGGACATGTTTCCAAAAATGCTTTTTTGGATTCAGGGGGTCTCAAAATATATATTTCCGGTGAAATCTCGGTATCGAATTTTTAAGTGGAATACAATACTTCCCCTACTTACTATACGTGGTGGAGAAAGTAAAAAAGTATATGACAAATTGCTAACTAAAATGATAAGATTTGGAAAAATAATCATATCTTACTTAAAAAATAAATTTATTGGATAAAATTAGATCAGCAGTGAGTTTAAGAGTTATATATATATATATATATATATATATATATATATATCCACTAAAACGTTCGTTATATATCTTGATATACAAACGTCAGTGTGTGTGTGTTTTTTTTTTCTTACAGGCTTCTATATCGTTGCACCGCAGGTAACCTTTGACACCACGCGAAAATTATTGCCTAGCTTAAAATTCCAATTACGCCCCATTTCACACACTTAGTTATTTAATTTATGTTATGTCTACAAAAGCTGCCAGACCATCTATATCTTTCTCAACGATAATCGCAATACGTCGACATTGCCAGCATAAGAATAATTACTTTGGCTTTCACGGCCTCACAAAATAACAAAAGAACAGCGAGTTCACATATACGTTGATCTCCTCTCTGATATTGATCATGGAGTATTAATGCAGTAAAATAAATAATTATAGTCTATTCCACCTAAGATAACAGCAACAGCGTCGAACCAGACAAATTACCTCTTCTTCTCCTTCATTTTCACATGATTATTTATCGTGTATTGATATAAAGTAACACAAACGCATTCAACAGCATTGCATTTCTGGTTTCTAATTTTTCGTAAGAAGTTTATGATGCTCTATAAGCACAGAAACAAAAACTGAGTGAATATACAAATGATAGTGATCTTGGATCACAACACCAGCATCAAACCAGACGAATACCACTTCTTGTTGTTATTTTGCTTTTCTTTGTATATAAATCTTGGCCTTCATTTTATTTTGTCTTTCGTGTGTTTTCTTAGCAGTTTTCTGTATGCTGGTTACTGAGAATGAACAAGATTTACGTTGATGTTATTTAAACTGCTATTGTATCTTCCCAACCGAGGTTCTCTCTCTGAATAAACACGAAGAAGCCCAAATGTGACAACGTGGAAGTCACTCAGCTGCATATCGAGCGGGATGGCTTAGGCGGTTACGTCTGTGGCCCGCATTCGGGAGGTCCCCGGCGACCGCCCACTCTGGTCCATGGGCTTTTCGTGGTTTCCGCGGGTCGCCGGGCAAATGCTGGGGTGATTCATCTTCTACCACGACTTTCCTTCCTCTCATTTTCTGTACTCACAATCTTCCTTGTCATCTGCTTCAGGGTTTTAGGACCGGCGACGGTGTTCGACTGGTTGCGGCTGGGCGGTGGCTTCCGTTTTGTAAAGGTTTCTTCCCTGGCGTCGTTGCGGTATCGCTCAGTTAGGTCTCTCCTCAGCGAGGAGCTCCGCTCCGGGGGACCTTGGAGGCTGGTGGCTTGCGGGCAGGGACCGTGCGGTGTCGGATGCGTACTATCTGGAAACGTTAGGGACACATCCATGCTTGCATCAGGATCTGGTCGCCCTTTGTGTCTCTCCCCTCATTCTTCCCTCCCGGGGGTCACGTTGGAAGTATAAAGGGCTCTACCCCGGTTCCGGGGGACCCTCCGTGATACGTACCTCTACCACTCAGCTGCATTCACGAGGAATCAGCATTATAAACTGTGGTATTTGTGGTTGTTAGCAGTGCTTTTGCATAGGGTTTTCTCAGTATTTTAACTGGTTTGTTCTTTACAGTGTCCTGAGAGTTTAATTAACTCTTTAATTATCTTGTGTAATAACTGTTTAATGCCTAGAAAGAAATGCAAGGCTATTGGATACAGCCTAAATGTTGTTGGGATAAACCGTCAAATACGTGCAACGCCGGGTATTCCAGCTAGTTTTAAATAATTCCCGAGATAATGAGTCATGAATTTTATTAGATTTAACATAGGCGGGATATGGCATTTAACCTCCCCTTAAACATTAGTCTAGGGAAGTTTTTTAGATCCCCGCTTACAATGGAGACCTCATAATTCAGCGGCTGTTATAAGCAGAGAATACGACAAAATATGCTGGGGCGAATTTGTCATGCCGTCTGTTACCAGCTTCAGAGTTGGTAGTTTGTTTTCACAGTCTGTCGCATCCAATGTACTTGAAAAACAAATGTAGTTACCATGAACGTCAACAATGGTGGTGATTACATTTCGGTTAAATAAACACACACGCCAGGCAACTAGTGTTCGCCAAAGAAACTGGAATATTGCATTCGCACTGCGTTAAAGCACAACGTGTCATTATAGCTCTACTGGGGAGGCTGAGACTTATAAAAACTATTGTTATACTCATCAAACTACCTTCTCTTCCCATTATCGTTTATTTTTATACAACTTTCGCAAACTTTTCTTAGGAAAGTTTGTTTTTCTATCTACTTTATGTTAAACGAGATAGACCCTTGGAGATAATGGTTTCCATTACACATTTTGTTGAAGATACAAAGGGGATAGAGAAAACCGAATCGATAATCAAATGTTTAAACCCAGCCGCCATATTCTTGTCTTAAAATTGCATACTCTTTCCATAACATCCCGAGAAACAACCGAGTAGCGACAGTACTTTAAAACATCTGATGTGTTACACTGACATTACTTTCCCTACGCACTCTTTACAAACTACTCTTATAAATCTTTATTCTTCTCTCTAATTAATGTTAATCGAGATAAGCGTTTATAGAAAGGCTTTTATTACATATTTTGTTTTAGACACAAGGGGGAATACAGTGGGCTTAAACAATAATGAAATTCATCGCTATGTGATGGCTTTGAAATTACATGCTCTTTGTATAATATTGAGGGGAAAAAATCTGATGTGTGACACTCACATGACTCTTGTACAAACTATTTTTACAAACGCTTATTCTCGATATACTTCATGTTAATCGAGATATCAAGATGTTAATCTTATTGCTAATTTTCTTGTAGATACAAGGGGAATTGGCAGGCTTTAAGCGATAGTCAAATATTTTAAGAGCTGGTTGCTATGTGGAGTATTCCATTCTCCTTGCATTACCAGGACACAAAAAAATGAATAACGAATTTGAGAAAAAGTATAAGGATTAGACAATTTACGGGAATAACAAGCAATATCTCGAAAATGGTTCACTCAAAAAAAAGTGTACGACATAAATTGTGTATTTTAACGCGATCTACGTTTTTGTGTATTAAAATTTTGTCTCTCTCTTATGGTTTACCAGTTATGCAAAATTCGTTCACAATGAAGAATACTTTTGGAGACATTCCTAGAAAATTCAATATATACATTTTATTTGTCATGAAAATAACTTAAATATATGATATTTTAATCAAAAACGTTAGCGCCATTTTTGAGAAAGTTAAAATTTTCAAAAAATGTTCCATGTAAAGGGTAATCTGGGGTGGGGGGATTTTCTTGAAAACCTTCGTGTTGCATCTCTGGAAGATACTGAACCTAAATACCAAGTTTGGTGTTTATCCGACTGTTCGTTTCTGAGTTATGCTGTTCACAGTCACACAGATACATACACACACAGACACACACACGGACATGTTTCCAAAAATGCTTTCTTTTTGGATTCAGGGGAGCCTCAAAGCATATATTTCCGGTAAAATCTCGGTATCAAATTTTTGGGTGGAATACAATACTTCCCCTGCTTACTAAAGATAGTAGAGAAAGTAAAAAATGGAAAATGGAGTTTTTATTTATGGACGCTGTTTAACCGCTGTAGTTCTTAGCGTCCCATTCTATATAGGGCATGAAAGACCGGTAACTTTGCTCAGAAGCCTCTATATCAGGCTTGAGGTTCTTTTACGTGCCGTAAATCTATGACACGAGACCATCGGCTTTACTTCCCTTCTGAAGGAAACCATACTAAGGATTTTTATGCCATCAGTTGAAAACCGAGCGGGATGCCTCAATGTCTGTGGTCCGCATTCGGGAGATTGTGGGTGCGATTTCCGCGGCCGAACTTCGTAATCCATAGGCTTTTTCGGGGTTTCCCCGGGTAGCTAGGCGAGTACTGGAAAGATTTATTACGTCCTCCGAATTTCCTATCCCTCCATTTCATCTCCATTCTTATTTCAGCTTGGTCTGTATCAGGGTTAAAAGTGTCGGCGGGAGTCTCGGTATTTCATGGCTGGGGAAAAGGATGCTCTATGTAGCCCTTCGTCCTCCGGAATGGGGGCGGTCTCCGAGTCCCGCCCCCCCCCCCAGTGCGATGTGCAAGCCTGCAGTGGAAGGGTAGCCAGTTGCATCAGCTGCCACCCGGGGAGCTCCAATCTGTAAAACGTAGAGACCCCGCCCTTCGCTCTGTTGTGCCCCCTGGTCCGGCCGCCCTCTGTCTCCTCTCGCCCCTCCCTCCCGGGGGCACCCCACCAAAGGTTTAAGCACAAAAGGTCTTGCAGGTCGCGGTGCTAAGTCCCCCTTCGTACCTAGTTCTACTCCTACCAGTTGAAAAATTATAAGCATTTGAAAATTCAAGGCAATAACAAAGAATATCTTGGCCATAAGATTTTGACAAATTGTATCCTTTAACGAAATAGACATATTGGTGTAGTAAGATTTTGCTTATCTCTTATGGTTTACAAATTATACAAAAGTCACTCAGAATGGAGATGAATTTTTCGAAACATTTTCCACATAAAGGATAGTATGACCGAGCGAGAGGCGCCGTGGTAACGTGTGCCACTCGCATTCGGGAGGTCCGGAGTTCGATCTCCGGCGACCACCGACTTTAATTCATTGGGTTTAGGTGGATTCCCCGGGTTCGGCAGGCGAATGATGGAGTGGTTTCTTCTCCATCACGTTTCCTTCTCGTCTTTCAGGTGTGCTTGTAGGTTTCGTGGCGTATGGCGGTGCTGAAAAGATGGCACGGATGGATGCTCAACGGAAAGAGTATTTCCTGTGGGAACTAGAGGGCTGTTTGATTGATGGGTCGTTCATCGCCCTCTCTCGGTAGCTCTAACAGTGGGACGGATCTGCGAGCTTGGAAATGTTAGGGACTGTGGCCGTCTGCTTACGGCCTGTAGCCTCCTGTGCTTCCTTCACCACTTCCTTAAGTGTGATAGCCGCAATAGATATGTGCAGGTCGCAGCGCACGAAGTATTCCGTTCCATTGATTCACCTAAGGGATAGTTTGCAGTGGGAAGTTTCTTAAAAATCTTCGTGTCGTAACCTTGGAAGACGCTGAACTTAAATACAAAGTTTGGTATTTAACCTACTTTTCGTTTTTGAATTATGCTGTTCACTCTCTGTCTCTCTCTCTCTCCCGCGTCTTTTGAAACTCTATCACAACTTGATATTTAGGAAAAAGTATTCATTTGCAATAACATAAAAAATATTGTGAAATCCCACCACTTGATTCATTATGCAATTATCCAATCAGTTCATAGGAAGCAAGCTATGCAGAGGGCGTGTACATCACTTTATAGAAAAACAGACGCTGATTTGAGAAAAAAAGTGGTCATCAAATGGCAGCAGAAGCCCTTTCCACTTCTTAAACAAGAGACCGGAGAGACGCACTCAGCAGTGGACCTTCAGCTGAAGGTGATGTGAATCCACGCCTCGAGAACGTTTCTACCATACTACCTATAAGTCATAGTGATACGGTTTAATAAAAACATCTGATATACTGGACTCATATGACTTTCTCTACTCTTGTGCAAACTATTTTTACAAACGTTTATTCTCTAATATACTTCATGTTAATCGAGATAAACATTTGCAGAAACTATCTTATTGCTTATTTTCTTATAGGTGCAAGGGTTTAAGCGATAGTCAACTCTTTTAAGAGCTGGTTGCTATGTGGAGCATTCCATTCTCTTTGTATTGTAAAATACACACAAATAACAAGGAATATCTCGGAAGTGGTTCACTCCACAAGGAAAAAGTATATAACATAAATTCTGTGTTTTAACCAGCTCTTCAGTTTTTGTGTAGATAAATTTTTTTTATTTATTACGTTTTGACAGTTATGCAAAAGCCATTCAGAAAGAAGAGGACTTTTGGGAACATTCCAAGAAAATTCAAGATATACATTTTGTTTGTAATGAAAATGTGTTAACTGTAGAGCATTTTAATCAAAATCTTTAGAGCCGTTTTTGAGAAAATGAAAATTTTCGATAAATGTAAAGGGTAGTCTGCGGGGGATTTTCTTGAAAATCTTCGTGTCACATCTTTGAAACATACTGAATCTAAATACCACGTTTGGTATTTATCAGACTTTTCGTTTTTGGGTTATGCTATTCACAGACACAAGGAAAAAATTTAATTGAGTTTTATTAATGGACAATCTTTAACTGCTGTGGTCCTTAGCGTCCCATTTTATATTGGGCGTGAAAGACCGGAAATTTTGCTCAGAGGCCTCTTTATCAGGCTTGAGGTTCTTTTACGTACAGTAAATCTACGTCACGGGACCACCGGTTTTGCTTTCCTTCCGAAGGAAGACATCCTAAGGAAGCCATCGCTCTCCGCCGGGTTTAAAACGGCGACCTTGGGAACTAGAGGCGCGCGCGTATGCACCACGCACCCACCTACACCCGCGTGCGCGGGGATCCTTTTGATGAATAAAAGTGCTTTTTTGGATTCAGGGCCTTAAAACATGTATTTCCTGTAAAATCTAGGTATCGAATTTATGAGTGCAATGCAATACTTCCCCTATTTACTATACACAATAGAGAAAGTAAAAAATGACGTAGAAAAGCTTAACCTCAACAGCAACCAATGTCACTGTGGATATTATTTTTTTTATCATTAAAGTTTCTGGGCTTCTGTTGGAACGGCGCTCTATCACGAGTACAATATTAGCTTTCGTTGTTTCTGTTAGACCGCATTGAGTCATGCTGTCATCTGGTGAATGTTTTTGACAGCTCACTTTCCAATGTCACGAATGGTTGAAGATGCTAGTGTTCCACGAGTTCAGTAGTACCTCGTTCTTTCTTTTTCCCCTGAAAGCTCTGCATAACGCAAGGTACATGACAGCTGAGCCTTGTGTTTTTATGTCTTGAAGAAAGGGACGGCTATTACCTGTATACCTACATGCAGTTTTTGTTCTCCTGTCGTGCCCCTCTTTTCCTACCTCATATTTTATCCACAGTGACACTTCCTCTTCTATACAGTTAGGTCTAAAAATAGAATTTGTTATCCTGAAGATCGGACTTCAGAGAAGATTAAAGTACATTTAAAAAGAGAAACAAAAAAAGGCTTTCTTTAGGGTTAAGTAGAGATTAAATGCCCAAAATTCCCCCAAAACCAATTTTGGCTTTCTAAAAAGTGTTATAAAGTAGAATTTCTTCTATAGTGTATAACGTCAGGCAAAATACTTCCATATAAAGTATATTTTTACTTTCCGTACCACATAAATAATAGGTAGAGAAGGTACTGCTTTGCAACTAAAACTTAGACCGAGATTTCACCGGAAATTAAAAATCTCCGTGTGCGTGTATGTGTGTATACAACGTAACTCAAAATGTCAGATAAATACAGGACTTGTGACTTAAATTTAGTTTGTAGCGGGAAAACATTGTTCGTCCTCTGGTTGATACCCTCTGCTGCACTGTCCTGGTGTCCGGCTATTGCTCCTCCCCGGCTGCTGATGTCTCCATTCCTAATAAATTATCTAACTAATTCCACTGATCTCAGGATTTTCGTAGATGAGGCAAATTAAAATACACTGCATTTCCCTTAAAAATGTGGTTTATTATCAAATAAATACTTATGGGCGGCTAGCTTTTCCCATTGTAACAATTCTCATCATAATAATAATTAGCAGCCTAATTTAACTGCACACGCTTCCCACCCATTGCACACACGTGCATCGTCATCCAGAGAGTATCATTGTGTGTCGGCGAGATTCTATAAAGAGAGTGAAAATCTGGGGCTTTCTTTCCCCTTTTATACGTAAGCCTAGTGACGCTCACTTTCGCGCCTCAAAATGTAACGACATTTCTAATCCGTCCTTGGACCGCGTTACCTTATTATGTATAAAAATATTCTGCTCTAAAGTTTTTCGCATACCCAACCTAGTGACGCGTCCGGAAGCAGATTCAATATCTCTGTCTCTTTACTTTCTATACCTGTCTCTTTCTATTTCTGGTTATTCTTCCAGTTCCTTGCTCATTAGCTTGGTGAAAAGTGGGCAGTACCTGGAATTATCTTTTACCTGGTGTTAGTTAGCTCGCCCGTCCCTTACTTATCTAAGTTACAATCTGTTTTTCTACATTTCTTGGTTGCTAAATATTCTAACATCTTTCTTGCTGAATTATATTATTATGTATAATTCTTGTTTAATATTGATTTATATATATGTGGCATATCCCCTTTCAAGTTCCTTCCAAAGATATGACATTAAGATTTTAGAGAAAATCCTCCACTCCAAGCTACAAACTACACTCCAAACTTTAAGTCCGAAAAAATCCATCCTCCTCCTACGGGTTTGAACCCACGACCTCCGGAACTAGAGGCTAGCATGGATACTCTCCCTACTTACTATACGTAGTAGAGAAAGTAAACATTTTTAGAAAAAGGCCCGTGTGTGTGGCCACCGAAAAACGAAAGCTGGTATAACTAACTAGAATCTGGTGGTATTCAGGTTGTTAGGTTCCATTCATAATCGGCCACTCCTCCGCAAATACGACCTGTTACATGTATTGGGAAGGTTAGTTAAACTGTATCTTTTACGTTGGTATCCTGTTTTTATATTGAAACTTTGGATACCGACCATTTAGTCACCACTGACGCACTGATTATAATATTAATTGTATTACTATTTATATTAGAGTAGCTCTAATAATATGAGCATTTAATTATTAGGTTAGGTTATTATTAATTATTAGGTCTTGCACTTAACTATACATTTGAATTGCCGTTGCAATTTTTTATGTAAGCGTTGTCTGTTTGTGTAGAGTTTTATTTTTAGGGCACGAAGATCTGCAGAGAAGTATACCAAGAAATTGACTTGTTTGGTTTAGGTAAGTATGCCAAAATAATATTAAAATATAACTATAAGTTGTTCTTCGTACTATTACAGTACGGTGATTTACACGTTTAATAGGATATGCATGTTATATAAATTATGTCCATAGCACGGTTCAGAGCCTAATTTAATACTTAAGGTTATATAATTAGTAACTCCAAGTTATAGATTATAGGTAATCAGTGATTATGGCGGAGAGGGAAGGTGATGACCAAACCTTTGTACCGAAGAAAATAATATTATAGAGCAGTATATGTGATATGAAAAAGACTCTTAATACTAGTAGAAGATCGAAATAATGCGTCTTTTGTAAATAGATTGTCTGGTGATTTCTCTGGTTATATATCTAGTGACTCGTTAGAACTTTGACCGCCCTGACATACGCCTATAATGCGAGACTAGAGAACGGGATGGCCAAGAAGTAGACCCTCCTCTTCCTATCCATCTACCAGAAGAATGCTTATCCACATGTCTACGCACTGCAAGACTAAAGCGAAGGATGCTCGATTATATTTGAATCACCTTAATTCACATAGCAAGTGATAATTCCTCCTAAATCTCGTTCACGATGTGGGTTTATAAGCAAGGGCTCCTCTTTTTTGACACCACCTATCGCACCTCAAAGTTTGTGACGTACTCATCCAAACAGCCTGTATTCTGCGTAGGGGCTTTACTTTTATCTTCGACGTGAGTTACCCGCCATATTCACGAAATCGATTATCCGTTGTTTGTCTACCCAATGTTCCGTTACAGATAACGCACGTTCGAAAGGGATGGCCTCACAGTTTCTCGCAACAAACATTTGAGATAGACGAAAGTCCATATTATGATATAATTTGGACGAGTCTAGATCAACGTGCACGCTGGCGTTATCTTGGCGACTTAGAGCAAGTGCACTACACGATGTTACAGATTGTCAGACATTGTGCGATGTGTAACGAAACAGCTATGTCGTTTACAATTTTATGCATATGTCCAACAAGCGCGGCTCCTATCCCTGCCTGGGACAATCTTCATATAGATGCAATTATATTTATTTTTGGGTGACCATGTGTTTTCTAAAATCTTCCCGATGATGTTTACACAGAAAGAAATTTAGAAGTGCAACACATAAATTCGTTTCCAAGGAAACCGACAATTCATACATTCTTTTATACTGTGACATGGTCCAAGGTGGTCGTCCTCCGTGGACTAGTGGTACCGTGCTAGCCTCTAATTCCCAAGGTCGCGGGGTTCAAACCCGGCGGAGGGCGATGGATTTTTTCGGGCATAAAAATCCTTAGCATGGCTTCCTTCAGAAGGGAAGTAAAGCCGGTGGTCCCGTGTCGTAGATTTACGGCAGGTAAAAGAACCTCAAGCCTCTGAGCAAAATTACCGGTCTTTCACGCCCAATATAGAATGGGACGCTAAGAACCATAGTAGTTAAAGAGCGTCCATAAATAAAAAAAAAACCAACAACAACTATGGTCCAAGGTTATTGAGAGGTCGGCGCCGGACAGTTGGAGAAAAACAGAAATAAGTAGCGTGCTCGCCCAGGTAAACACCGGTAGTGCTATGCCCCACAGAGATAAAAATCACAGCGGATTAAATCAGGGAAATGAAGGGTCATTAAAGAGAAAGTTTACAAAACGAAGCCACACTTTAGATGAACTTAAAAATAACATTCGTCAAGAAGTTATTACTGCCACTTCTCTGAGGAAATGCTTTAGCAACGAACAGAGGTAGTTGCAATATCTGTTTGCTTGATATGCGTAAGTAATTTACTTTTCTGGAAAGGTAGAATCAGAGGACTGAAAAATTCAATGCTAATACCGGGATTTGAACCACGGATCTCCCGGTTTCCGTCCGGTTACTCTAACCATTCAGCTACCATGCCAACATTCCAGTAGGACATTAAATTCTTCAGCTGACTCGTATTTTATTCGGCAAATCATAAGATCTGCGAGTCAGCTGAAGAATTTAATGTCCTACCGGAATGTTGGCATGGTAGCTCAGTAGTTAGAGCAACCAGACGGAAACTGGGAAATACGTAGTTAAAATCCGGGCTATTGTATTGCATTTTTCAGGCCTCTGATTCTACCCTTCCAACCCTGTCTTACACATATACCAGTGGGGAAGCACAATTAATTCAATTTACTTTTCTTTTTATATTTACTGCGGACTTTTTCACCCACACCGGCGACACAGCAACCAGCCTGTCGGCCGGCCACAAGCTGCGGAGCCGGTGCCATCAAGGATTACTCACCCGATTATTTACTGATATAACCAAATTTTCCACTCTTCTTGGGGGTGCAACATTAGTCTACGACACCTTTTATCAACTTCATGCGACAAGGAAGTGGCTGCAACTGATTAGCATTCTAAATCAGATTCCACAACAGATTAGACCGTATTTAGAATTTACCAGCATTTTAAACTCTGTATACAGGTAATTCAAACACAAAACCAATGCAAAACTACGGTTTTATATTAGTGCTAAGCTGTAAGCTATTGACTAATTACTGAAACAAAACCCTTTTATGCACACACAACTGACCCATATAGCTGTAATTGTGGTTTGGTATTAGCTTTATGCTTCAAAATCTCCTGTAACCAAAACCAGGTGTCAACTAAACCAACAAGTGCTAAAACCAGTCAAATGAGTTATATTGCTGCTTCACCGAAGCTTTGAACACTATTCTCTCTTTAGATGATTGCCTTTCACGTGTAAGCGCTTTTATATCGGTTTTGGCTTCCTTTGATCTTAACGTTACGGCTATGCTACAAATAAATCACAACATCTGTTTTGTTTTTTCTATTTAAACACTGCTAAAACTGGCTAGGTTTAAATCAGAGGCTCAGTGCAAAGTTTCTCGGCGACGCTTATTCATCTGATACTTTCCGGTATAAATATGCAACATTAGACAGAGGCTCGTGCGGCTTCGACTGGAAGGCATGGCAGATAATAAAATTAATTATGAAAATAGTATGAGAATTTGCCCTATTTGTGAGGAGTCATAGGTGCATATCTCGGCAAGCTGTGGGGATACGCAGGCATTGAGAAAACTTACCGCTATACTTTACACCTCGAAAGGAGGATTAAGGGTGTGTTGGACATTACTGGTAGGCAGGAAGCACAGGGGTGGGAATCACTGATATGTGTTCTATAATACTTTGTTCAACATGTTCAGGGAAGTAAAGGACTGCAGTACAAGGTTTACTGTCACTAAAGGTAACGTGTATACTACTGTGCTCAGCATGTCCTGGGAAGCCAAGGACTGGCGTACAACATTTAATGTCACTGATGGTAACTGTTGTATTCCACTGTGTTCAATGTGTCCTGCGAAGCCAAAGACTGCGGTACAACATTTTCTAGCTTCACTGATAGGTAACTGTTGTATACTTCTGTGTTCAATGTATCCTGCGAAGCCAAAGACTGCAGTACAACATTTACTAGCTTCACTGATAGGTAACTGTTGTATACTATTGTGTTCAACATGTCCGGAAGAGCCAAAGACTGCGGTACAACATTTAGTAACATCACTGATAGGTAACTGTTGTATACTATTGTGTTCAACGTGCCCGGGGAAGCCAAAGACTGCGGTACAACATTTAGTAAATCACTGATAGGTAACTGTTGTATACTATTGTGTTTAACGTGCCCGGGGAAGCCAAAGACTGCGGTACAACATTTACTAGCTTCACTGATAAGTAACTGTTGTTTACTTCGGTGTTCAATGTATCCTGCGAAGCCAAGGACTGCAGTACAACACTAGCTTCACTGATAGGTAACTGTTGTATACTATTGTGTTCAACGTGCCCGGGGAAGCTAAAGACTGCGGTACAACATTTAGTAACATCACTGATAGGTAACTGTTGTATACTATTGTGTTCAACGTGCCCGGGGAAGCCAAAGACTGCGGTACAACATTTACTAGCTTCACTGATAGGTAACTGTTGCATAATACTGTGTTCAACATGTCCTGGGAAGCCAAGGACTGTAGTACAACATTTACTAACATCACTGATAGGCAACTGTTGTATACTGCTGTGTTCAACATGTCCTGGGAAGCCAAGGACTGCGGTACAACGTTTACTAGCTTCACTGATAGGTAACTGTTGCATAATACTGTGTTCAACATGTTCTGGGAAGCCAGGGACTGCAATACAACATTTACTAGCATCACTGATAGGTAATTGTTGTATACTATTGTGTTCAACATGTCCTGGGAAGCCAAGGACTGCGGTACATTTACTAATATCACTGATAGGTAACTGTTGTATACTATTGTGTCAACATGTCCTGGGAAGTCAAGAACTGCGGTTCAACATTTACTAACATCACTGATAGGTAACTGTTGTATACTCTGTGTTCAACATGTCCTGGGAAGCCAAAGACTGCGGTTCAACATTTACTATCATCACTGATAGGTAACTGTTGTATACTATTGTGTTCAACAAGTCCTGGGAAGTCAATGACTGCGGTGCATTTACTAACATCACTGATAGTTAACTGTTGTATACTATTGTGTTCAACATGTCCTGGGAAGTCAATGACTGCGGTGCATTTACTAACATCACTGATAGTTAACTGTTGTATACTATTGTGTTCAACATTTCCTGGGTAGTCAATGACTGCGGTGCATTTACTAACATCACTGATAGTTAACTGTTGTATACTATTGTGTTCAACATGTCCTGGGAAGTCAATGACTGCGGTGCATTTACTAACATCACTGATAGTTAACTGTTGTATACTATTGTGTCAACATGTCCTGGGAAGTCAAGAACTGCGGTTCAACATTTACTAACATCACTGATAGGTAACTGTTGTATACTATTGTGTTCAACATGTCTGGGAAGCCAAGGAATGCGGTTCAACATTTACTATCATCACTGATAGGTAACTGTTGTATACTATTGTGTTCAACATGTCCTGGGAAGTCAATGACTGCGGTGCATTTACTAACATCACTGATAGTTAACTGTTGTATACTATTGTGTTCAACATGTCCTGGGAAGTCAATGACTGCGGTGCATTTACTAACATCACTGATAGTTAACTGTTGTATACTATTGTGTTCAACATGTCCTGGGAAGCCAAAGACTGCGGTTCAACATTTCCTATCATCACTGATAGGTAACTGTAGTATACTATTGTGTTCAACATGTCCTGGGAAGTCAATGACTGCGGTGCATTTACTAACATCACTGATAGTTAACTGTTGTATACTATTGTGTTCAACATGTCCTGGGAAGTCAATGACTGCGGTGCATTTACTAACATCACTGATAGTTAACTGTTGTATACTATTGTGTTCAACATGTCCTGGGTAGTCAATGACTGCGGTGCATTTACTAACATCACTGATAGTTAACTGTTGTATACTATTGTGTTCAACATGTCCTGGGAAGTCAATGACTGCGGTGCATTTAGTAACATCACTGATAGTTAACTGTTGTATACTATTGTGTTCAACATTTCCTGGGAAGCCAAGGACTGCAGTCCAACATTTACTAAAATCACTGATAGGTAACTGTTGTATACTATTGTGTTCAACATGTCCTGGGAAGCCAAGGACTGCGGTACAGCATTTACTAGCTTCACTGATAGGTAACTGTTGTATACTACTGTGTTCAACATGGCCTGGGAAGCCAAGGACTGCGGTACATTTACTAGCTTCACTGATAGGTAACTGTTGTATTCTACTGTGTTCAACATGTCCTGGGAAGCCAAGGACTGCGGTACATTTACTAGCTTCACTGATAGGTAACTGTTGTATACTTCTGTATTCAACATGTCCTGGGAAGCCAAGGACTGCGGTACATTTACTAGCTTCACTGATAGGTAACTGTTGTATTCTATTGTGTTCAACATGTCCTGGGAAGTCAAGAACTGCGGTACAACATTTACTAACATTACTGATATGTAACTGTGATATACTATTGTGTTCAACATGTCCGGGGAAGCCAAAGACGGTGGTAAAACATTTACTAACATCACTGATAGGTAACTGTTGTATACTTCTGTCTTCAACATGTCCTGGGAAGCCAAGGACAGCGGTACATTTACTAACATCACTGATAGGTAACTGTTGTATTCTATTGTGTTCAACATTTCCTGGGAAGCCAAGGACTGCGGTACAACATTTACTAGCTTCACTGATACGTAACTGTTGTATTCTACTGTGTTCAACATGTCCTGGGAAGCCAAGGACTGCGGTACATTTACTAGCTTCACTGATAGGTAACTGTCGTATACTTCTGTATTCAACATGTCCTGGGAAGCCAAGGACTGCGGTACATTTACTAGCTTCACTGATAGGTAACTGTTGTATACTACTGTGTTAAACATGTCCTGGGAAGCCAAGGACTGCGGTAAACCATTTACTAACATCACTCATAGGTAACTGTTGTATATTATTGTGTTCAACGTGTCCGGAAGCCAAGGACTGCAGTCCAACATTTACTAACATCACTGATAGGTAACTAACTGTTGTATACTATTGTGTTCAACATGTCCTGGGAAGCCAAGGACTGCGGTACAACATTTACTAGCTTCACTGATACGTAACTGTTGTATTCTACTGTGTTCAACATGTCCTGGGAAGCCAAGGACTGCGGTACATTTACTAGCTTCACTGATAGGTAACTGTCGTATACTTCTGTATTCAACATGTCCTGGGAAGCCAAGGACTGCGGTACATTTACTAGCTTTACTGATAGGTAACTGTTGTATACTACTGTGTTAAACATGTCCTGGGAAGCCAAGGACTGCGGTAAACCATTTACTAACATCACTCATAGGTAACTGTTGTATGTTATTGTGTTCAACGTGTCCGGAAGCCAAAGACTGCGGTTCAACATTTATTAACATCACTGATAGGTAACTGCTGTATATTACTGTGTTCAACGTGTCCTGGGAAGCCATAGACTACGGTACATTTACTAACCACAAATGGTGCGGAAAAGTCACAGCGAAGTGAAGTTGGGTTGCAAGGAACTGACGGGAAAAAGGATACGATAACTGCTTTACGGAATCCGAGAAAAGAGAAGGCCTCGAAAAGAGAGCAAAGCAATTTGTTGAAGCGTGGAATGGTAAACGGCTTTTGAAGGCATTCAGTTGGTGCCAAAGACAGTTAGGAAAAAACGCGACAGGCAATATAGTGAACTTACCGGTGCACATTATCACCAGCGAACCGCTATCTCCAAACCTATGAAATCGGATATACCTACCTAAATGCAGAGGATCGTTTATGGCTTTGTGATTCTCTATGTGAATGCAATCGTATCCCAGTATCTGCGAAGTGACAATGTTCCTTGTGAACTACTTGCTATAAAATATGAAAATAACTAAGGTAATGCATCTGTGGAAGTAAAAGAAAAAAAATCCACAATTTTCTTCTGATTGCTTTGACTTCTGACTTTCTGTGATACGCATCTATACTCATAGTAAGTAGGGGAAGTACTATATTCCAACCAAAAATTTAAGTCAAGATTTCCCCGGAAATACAAGTTTTGAGGCGCCCTGAATTCAAAAGGAGTTTGTTTGAAAAAGGGTCTATATGTGTATGTCTGTCTGTCTGTCTGTCTGTCTGTGAACAGCAGAACTTAGAAACGAAAAGTCAATTAAATACCAAACTTCATACTTAAAGTTCAGTATCTCCCAAAGATGTGACATGAAGATTTTCGAGAAAATCCCCCATCGTAAACATTTTTCTAAATTTTTGTTTACAAAATGTTTTAAGTTTTTTTTTACAAAATACCATATATTAAAGACCTCTACATGACAAAATAAAATAGCCTGTAAAGCCCACTTCATACGAAAAGAACGTTATGTAATCTTTTATAACTGGTAAACGTTAAGCAGTAGACGACAAGCATTACCAAAAAAAGTGGAGCTCTTAAATTACAATTTATTTAAAATATATCTTTTGTGGCATAAGCAATTTCTGATATGTCCGTTATTAATGGTTGGAATTGTTCAATACTTAGCCATTCTTTTGAAGTTCTGTCGATTTTCAATTATTCTAGCCGAACATTTCGAGCCCCTCCCGTTGGGGAGCTGTTCGAATTGGGTTGGACTCGGCGGGGTAGTGGTTTCCCGATATCCATGGGAGATTGGGTACTCTGTATGGGTTTCCATACCGACGGGGTTGTGGAACGCCTCAATGTCCTCCCGTACCGCCCTGGAGAGCCGGTAGACGACATGCTAGACTGCTGTCGGCCCTACCGAGGTTTCTCGGTAGTCACCCTTTTAGGCGTATCCACTTCCATTTCCCGCGAAAGCGGGGGGATGGCTTTCTAGGAAACAAGGTATTGGCCTCATAGGAAACTCCCACGGTAAAGAGCCGCTCGGATGGCGCTAACCCTGGGTTATAGGAGGGGCTTGAGCTTAGGTTCTTGTCCGGGTAGACCTTCGAAGGAACCTATTCTAATTATCATTTGAAAATGAATGCATATACTAAGTGTAGTTTGGTTACCGGATACCAGTACCTTTACCACTGGATATCATTGGTTAGAATGAAGCTTAGATTAGTGCGGAATATTTTTTTTACATTTATCTTGTTTAATTTACTAATTATTTACTAGTAATTGGGAATAGCTGGATACCTGTTTTTTGTGTTATCTGCTGCCAATAACAGCAGTTGAATATATTTTTGATTTAAATTTTAGCTATAATTATTACATTTTGGATTTTCACTTTGTTATTTTTATTTTATTCGTCTTATTAATTTCCTATTTATTTATATATTACAAGTAATAATCTGTACAACAATAATGTATAAAATGAAAAAATTGTTAAATAAATCACAAATTTGGAATACAGGTCCTGGCGTGGGAAATAAGATAATAGGATGGCGTATTGCAGATTTTATTTTATTTTTTGCTTCTAGCTGCCATGCAAAGAGTATGGAATTTTAAGGCCATTATATTGCGTCCAGTTCTTAAACATCTGACGATCGCTATTCTCTTTGTATCTATAACGAAATGTATAATGCAGTTATTTCCAGAAGGGATTAAAATGATTAAAATGAAATAGATAGGAAAATAAACATTCGTAAGAATCATCTGTATACCCACTAATAAACGCTAGAGGGTAAAGAAAGTCATGTGAAAGCAACACATCAGACTTTTACTTTCTCTACTACATATAAGAAGTAGGGGAAGTATTGCATTTCACCCAAAAATTAGATACCGAGATTTCACGGGAAATACATGTTTTGAGGTGCTCTGAATCAAATTAAAGCATTTTTAGAAACATGTCAGTGTGTGCGTGTGTGTGTCTGTGTGTTTGTGAACAGCATCAAAAACGAAAAGTCGGATAAATACCAAACTTTGTTTTTGAGTTTATCTTTCAAGGATGCGACAGGAAAATTTTCAAGAAAATTACATGGAACACTTTTCGAAAATTTTGATGTTTTCAGAAATGCCTTTAACGATTTTGATTACAATATCATATGTTTAAGATATTTTTATGGAAAATGAAATGTTTATCTTGAATTTTTGGCAATGTCCCCAAAAGTCCTCTTCATTCTGAACGACTTTCGCATAACTGGTAAACCGTAAGAGATAGACAAAATTTTACTACACAAAAATTTAGATCTTGTTAAAACACACAATTTATGTCATTAATTTTTTTTGTCGAGTGAACCATTTCAGAGATATTCCTTCTGCTGCTTTGAATTTTCCAATACTTATACATTTTCGCAAATGGGATTCGTTATTGTTTTTTTGTTTTGTTTTTATTTGTTTTTTTTAAATGTCCTGGACATACAAAGAGAATGGAATGCTCCGCATAGCAACCAGCTCTTGAAAGATTTGTCTATCGCTTAAAGCCTGCCATATTCTCCTTACACCTACCACAAAATTAGCAATAATGTTTTCTGTAAACATTTATTTAAATTAACACGAAGTAGATGGAGAATAAGGGTTTGTAAAAATAGTTTGTACCTGATTAGAACATGTCATTTGAGTGCAACACATCAGATTTTTTATTCGTAAATAATCTCTTTTTGATACGGTTAAATGAAAAGGTCGTTGGACCCTACGGTTTATCGTATTGCTCCCTAATTTTTAATTTGAGCTTAATGTACAAATATAAAGAAATTTCTGTGCGGGAATTTCTTAATTTTAACCAGTTCTAATATTCTTTATACAGTGCACAACAAATTTTGAATCCGTAAGCCTATTCTTCTATCTACTTGATGTAAACCGAAATAAATATTAGGAGAAATAGTTTCAGCACACATATTGTTGTAGGTAAAAGGCGGATACAAGAAACCGAATCGATAGTCAGATGTTATGTTGGCCTGAAATTCCATATTCTTTCCATGCCATCACAAGAAACTGAATAGTGATAACATTTAACAAAATGTGAAAAATTCAAACCAATAATAACGGACAATTCGAAAATAGTTAATGCCACAGATGCAGTTATTTGAAACAAAGTGTATGCTTTAAGGATATCTGCAGTTTTTGTGTGGTAAGGTTTCGTTCTATCCTTATAGTTTACCCATTATACGAAATTATATAAAATTGCTTACTAATGAAGAGGACTTCACAGGTTATTCTCAGAACATTCAAGATGTACATTTTATTTTTTATAAAATCTGTGATATTTTAATAAAAATCTTCACAGCCATTTTTGTGAAAATAAAAAATACGGATATTTTTTCGATGTAAAGGATAGTTTGGGATAGGGTGATTTTTCTTGAAAATCTTTTGTGTTGCATCCTTGAAAGAGCTGAACTTTAAACATACAGTTTGGTATTTAACTGGCTTTCCGTTTTTTGAGTTATGCTGTTCACAGACAGACAAAATAAAACGTATACAAGGGGCTGACCGACCACTTGGGAGCGTAACCGATATAATAACGTCTAATCTCTGCAAAACCAGGGGAAGATATCTAACGTTATGTAACTACATGGTGCTATAATAGTATATTATGCAACAAGACTATAATGGTAGTAATTAAAACGCAAGTATGTTTATGAAACGAGAGTTTCAATTACTATTATAAGTTGCATACGACTGTTCTTGGTCAATTAGGATTAACAGTTTTTTTATGAGGCAGTATTTTTAACACTTAAATAATTTCAGTCTAATTATATACTATGTTTGAATTATTGTATCCATGTGTAATAATGCTATATGAATATATTACGTAATTTAATAATGTAGGAGCTGTGAGAATAATAGGTTAAAATTGCTAACAATGAGGTAACAATGAGGAAACCTTGAGGCAACAATGAGTAAGAATGTTTAATAATGCTACTAGTTATTATTGGTGCAACAATAATGTAAAGTTTGTGACAGTTTATAAAATAGCAATCAACAACCAGAAAAAGCTTTAATTAAATTAAGGTATTCTATTGGATTAGGAATAGCCAATCAGAGACTTGAAATACAGAAATTTACAAGTTTAGGCGCTAGAAATCTTGTCAGTTGCCTGCAGACAGCGTTACTAATCAGACGCAAAAAGTGTCCTCAAGAAATTTAATACGTATTCGTGTGAGACGAAAATAGTTTACGTGTTAAAAAGTGTAATTAATTAATAACATGAATCTCACAGCTCTCTATATCAGCGAAGTGTTATTTAAATTGTGTCAAGGATTAATAAATGTAGTGAAGTAAAATTATAATCTATGTAAGCCTACATTCTTCAGTTGCACCACAACCCTGCTAAGAGAAACCTGTCTCTAACAAAAATACTGACGCAGCCGAGGCAAACATCAATATTTAATACTTAAAGAAACAGTCAAATTACAAAGTTAATATTTTTAAAAATTTGGGGCAAAGGCTACCGGGTACTATACGTGCGGTTGTAACTACTACAAGTTCGCCTCCTCAATAGTTGAAATATAATACAACTCCTTCAATAAAAACTACTTAAAATTGACGCCCAAAGCGTGGTGCAAACAACGTAAAGACAATATCTACTTCATTTAGGGGTTTAAGTAAGTAGAAAGTTAATAAGGGAATTAAACCCTTTAAATAAACAATATAATTTCATCTACCAACATTTAATATTCACGCAATCGCTATTAATAAAGCAACATCTATAATTTCAAATCCTTACAAAACGATTTTGCCTTGTTAATTGTGTCTAATTAAACGCCAATCGGATGGCAGCACTGATGGCAAGATCTTGAGCGAGTTTGCGAGTAGTGCAACAGGTTGTAGCACTGTTGGGTCCACGCTGTATTTATTGATTTTTGCAGGTAATATAAAAGCAACACATATTGAAGCAAAGGAAATGAACCTAGTTTATTAGAATATTAAAATTGTAATGAAGAGACTTTATGTTATTTTAAATACACCCATTTCATTGTTTATTTGGGGAATGTGGGCTGCTGCTTTGAAGGTGTTAAAAGTGTGGGCGCGAGCCGCCGAGTAAGATCATAATGAGTCACTGAAGTATTATGGATGCCATAACAGTTCAATTACGTCACATGTAATCAGAGTGTTACGGTGTGGTCGACCAAAAAGAGTATTCGTTAACAATTGCCTACACGTGTCCAAACTCAGCCAAACTTTAGGAGGAATATTGCTGGTTTCGGCAAACATGGGAAGGGAGCGCTTTAAGGAAGAAGGATGCTCACAGCACGAGGAAGTACGCTCTTGCTTCTGAGTGGTTCTTTCATTCTCCTCCACTTTCACTAGTCCAGCAGCAGCATCCTGGTCCACAAAGAGAGTCCTTTGTAAAATAGTACATTCCGGTGACTGCTATGCGGAAACAACGTCACAGAGCGTGACAGCCATATATCACATTCACTACACTGCTCGTGAATGATAGTGTCATCCTTCTGAATTCGGAGGTAATATTTTATATTGCCTTTTGCTTGGTGGTAGATTCTCTGGGATGCCCTCATTATTTAAATGCCTTTTCAACCCTTGTTCCTGGTAACTGCTCTTTTCTCATCACGCAGAAAAAAATTATAAGTCTCGACAAAAGTGAAACAGAAAAAGTCTCCATATCTGTTGCACTTCTGTATGGTAATAAAGAAGGTTTGCTCTTTAAAACTTAAATACTTCTCACAGGAGAGGATAGGCACGAAAGGGGACTTAGCACTTCGACCTTCGCAGATCTTTAGTGCCTATGCCCCTGACGGGGCGCCCCCAGGAGGGAGGGATGAAGCGAGAGAAGATAGAGGGCGGTCGCACCAACGATAGGCAGAGGGCAGGGTCCCTACCATTTCGAGATGTGAATTCCCGGGGTGGGGCTGGCTGGTGCAGCCAGACCTCTCCCCTCTATGCCTACACATCCCCTAGGGGTTCGTGACCCGGAGGACGAAGGTTTACTTAAAGCATCCTTTTCCCTTGCAATGCACACGCCGAGACCTCCCGCCAACACTTGCAGCCTGAAAGAGACCAAGCAGATGAAGGGTGAAGTGAAATGAGAATGGAGATGAAATGGAGGGACAGGAAATTCTGGGGATGTAATGACCCTTCCCAGCCATCGCCTAGCGACCCGAGGAAACCCCAAGGTTGGCCACGGTAATCGAACGTACGAGCTCCCGAATGCGGGCCACAGACATAACCGCCTGAATCATCCCGTCGGTATACTTCTCAATCTTCTTTGTTCTTACCTAGAGAACTTCACCAAAGTAAAATAATTATCCGCTCTTTCTTTCATTTCAATATATGAAGAGATAAAATTACATATGTTGTTTTAAATTTGAGAAAAAAAAACCTGTCTCGGGGTCCCTATTCGCCGGGAAAAAATTAAGGTCTATCTTCCACAAAATTATCAGCTGCCTGGAACTATGCCGGACACCGCAGTAAATCTATGCAAGGTTGGCACAAGGGAAATGAAGGTCGTATTTCTCAAGAATCGGAATACTGTATTCGGAACTGACAAGTAAAATGCATTAAAAATATATTATGCACGTTTAAACAGTTTCCATTTGAAACATAGGCACAATTTGAACACAACAGCCTTTATTACAAATACTCCTCATATTGCTCCAAACTTCAAAAACTTGTAATTCAGTATATCAAAAAAAAAAAAAAAAATCTAGACACTTATTTATAGCAGAATACGCCCTTATAAAGAAATAGGGTATTATACACACTCAGACGTTCCAGCAGTTAATCATTATAATTAATATATTTATTCCCAATTAATGTTTAGAGAGAATTGAAGATACCACAAGGATTGAACTAATGAAAAGAAAATACGGTATTCCTTCGTCAATGTATCAACACAACCGCGGATTGGACGGGATAATAAACTTCGCCACGCACCGAGGCTACAAGTATCTACGCGCAAGACCGCACTAAAGATAAGATTTCATGTAGCGAAGAGAATATCAGATACGTTTCATTTTTTCCCCAGAGTGCTTCCAAGAAAAAACTGAAATGATACAAATTGCACTATTTAGTAAGTTCTCTCGTTTAATACTTTTAAACACCGATATGTGCAAGGAGTTATACATTATTATGAATCATTCTAATTTGTAAATACATTTTTTCTTATCAAACTTGGGCCTTGCCACCTTATCCTTTTCATTGTTATTTAACATCATTAATTATGCAGCATAAATGGTGAAGGATAACTGGACGACATAAATTTGCCTAACTAAAAGTAATTATTGGGTGGCTATTGTTTTGATGAAAGAGAAGTGTATAGTTGTAATTACTAGTTGAGTCGCCTAGTTACGAGGTCGTGTTTTCAAATTCTGGCTGCTGCATTTGAATTTCTTTCTCCAGGGCTGCTGCCGGCTGTTGATAAATATTATTGAGCATGGGACTGGATATGGGTATCTCAAAGGTATCGCCTCATAAGAAAACCTGCTAGAATTGAATACACTAATTACACTTGAATTTATGGTGTTTACTTTAGATAAGTTTGCATAAAAATATGAACACTTTAACAGCAGCACTTTACAATGGTTCTGATAGCGATAATTAACGCTTTTCCACTTTGTTTGACTTAGGATAGTTATTTCGCGCGCACAATTTGTTCACCGAAGATTATTCACCTTCACATAACGCTTCCTTGAAACTGCTTTACTTGGCGCACTCGACACTTCTTTGTTTCTGGCGGCCCACCTTTTGTATGAACGCGGAATTGTTCCTCTGTCAGCAGAATAAGTTATAGGGGAATTTGGGCCACTTTTTGCGTTTATATGGGAATGGATAGGGAAAACGGGGAAATATGCGACGGTTCAAGGAGGAAAATGCGTTTATATGGGAGAGATAGGGAAAACGTGGACAGATGATACTTAGACAGATGCTGAAGGAGGGGGAATATGGGCTTATATACAGGAGAGATATGGAATATTAGGAGAGGTACTAGACTAAACAGGGATTGAAGGCTGGAATCTGGCTTTTATATGGGAGAGCTAGCAAACCGAGGAGAGGTATTAGGCTAGGCGGGTTTGAATGGTAGAGTATGCGTTTATATGGAGAGAAGAGGAAAACGGAGAGAGATCCTATGCTAGGAGAGAGTTGAAGGAGGGCAATGCGCTTTATATGAGGGAGGTGGGGAATACAAGGAGAGGTGGTAGTCTAGACAGAGCTTGAAGAGTACAGTATGCCTTTATATGGGGAATATATTGTAAACGGCGAGAGATGATAAGCTAGATGGATACTGAAGGCTTATACAGGTGAGGTAGGAAACCTAGGAGAGATGCTAGGCTAGACAGATGCTGAAGAAGGGAGGGATACGCTTTATACGGAAGAGAGAGGGGAAACGTGGAGAGATGCTAGGATAGACAGAGTTAAAGGAGGAAGAAGTTTAAGCCACAAAGACACCGCCAATTAAAGTTTACAAATGTTTTGAAACCCTTTGGAGCTATTTTCTCGACACTGAGGGCGAAGTCCCCCGGCGCTAAAGTTTTAAATATCTGTGTCAAACAATCAGCCTCCTGACAGACCATTTGCCGCAGATGCTAGAAGACGTTCCTTTGCAGACTAGGAGGAACCTTGGTATCAACATTATGGCTGTTCAGCCCATAGTGCACGAAGTACTAAACTTGTCTTAACGGATTGTTTCCAAATGGTTGGATTGGACGAAGAGGACCTGTACCTTAGCCGGCCCTTTTATCGGATCTGACTCCTTTTAGACTTCTTTCTGTGGGGAAGGCTGAAATATACTGTCTACAAGGATGTACCAACTACATCAGACGATACGAATAAGACGTATTACTGCTGCCTGCTCTGAAATTTCTGCTCAAATGCTAGAACGTGTGCGTCAGTCTTTCCATAGCAAACGGAAGCGTGTACTGAAGCTGCCGGTGGCCATTTTGAACACAACCTTTGAAGGGCTATGTTCTCTTTACTTGTAAGAATCCACAGAAGTACTGTAATTCCCTTTTGTTTTTCTTTAGTTTGTGCTACCACAACTTGTACAAGTGTCGGTGCGTAAAAGTTTCAAAATAAGATTTCTCGTAAACCACTTGCACTAGAATCTTGCAACAAACGCCATAAACCACTTGCACTAAAATCTTGCAACAAACGCCACTGACATTCTAATTTACCCTACCTTTATTCTGCTGATGTATGCATGTATATTTATTTCCATAATGCTATACAAAATTCTTACAATTTTAATACATTACTTTGAGTTGCTATTTTTTCTTTCTTTGATCCATCATGCATTTTAACACCGTGGTTATTTATGCATGGTGGGTCATAACAAATTCATATTGATTTATTTTTCTAAACAATTTTTCTCTTACGCTCCCCATATATTATCCTATTCTTTTATATCCCTCTCCTTTTGTATTTTCATTATCCTAACTTTTAATACTTCTTTGTTAACATTCTCCAATTCTTTAGGTAAAAACTGATCTCTCCACAACTTAAGTTTGTTCAAATTCAATTATATAATGCAAATCATTATCTGCCTCTCCACAAGGAGGACATTTATCCAAATTTATCCCTTCCTATCTCCCCTTAGCCTATATGTACTTAATCTAGACCAGGCCCACCCTTCTCTGACTAACCTATTACCTTCATCCACATACTTCTCCCTTCCCCCCTTTACCTTTAATTGTCTATATAGTTCCAAACTTTTCTTTCCTTCCAGACTTTGAAATAATTCTTGTTTCTCTATATCTTCTACTCTGTTCCTCACTTCTTTCCAGAAACCTTTAACTAACCTCTCTCTCTCTCCTCCCATAAGTTACTCATTCCTATTTTCTGTAAAATTCTCCTTATTCCTCGAGCCCAGTTCATCCTTGTTCCATTTAAAAATTTATGTTTCTTCAAAAAATACAGTTTCTCAGTATTATTAAAATCTGTTTATAGACTAAATGTACGAACCCACGACTATCAATCAGTGCTGTGAAAACTGCACATCAATAGCACTTTCCATTCCCGAAATATTTGCGGTGCAAGTTTTAGGCGGTTCACCCTGTATAATTAACACTATGAATTACATAAGGAATACATATTATATAATATTTATTAATAATGCATTATAGCATTATATCGGTACAGAAAAGTGCCTCAGTCTATGGGAGATTAGGCCAAGAAACGGATATTTTTATTTTCAATCTACTTTCACTAGATAAAACAGCCCAACTCTATCTGTAACATCAATGTGACAATGACCCCTTGTTAGCGATGTAGCATCTATTGAAATTGATGCATAATTGTATGCTAGAAGCATCCGTAAAAACAAAGGAAAAAAATCTGATGTGTTGAATACACATGCCTTTCTCTATTTCATCTTCTATGAACGATTCTCACCCCATTTTTTATGTAAATGCCGCCTTTAATGTCCAAGATTGTATTGGCGGCTTTGCCTTTGGAACTCATCGGAAATCAGGTTCACTCGTTTTACCACTCTCTTAATCTTTGGGTTTGTTTACGTTGGTTTTTAGTTATAAACATTAAATTATCACACACAGATTTGCACTCTAACTCACATTTCCAAACTCTGGGGAGTATAGCCTATTAATCCTAGCTAAAAGAAATTCCCATCCTCCAGACTGGAATCGAACCCGGGACCTCCGGATTTGGAAGCTATCATGCAGTCTCTTACCACATCTTATTCTCCTGTACTTCTTGTTAATCAAGATTAACTTTCATTGCACATTTACAAATTATCACTAGTCTGCATTTTCAAACTTTTTGTCAGATGATTTCTTAAGTAAGTGTTCTTGAATCAAGTTTTTGTGCTGATTCCAGAAATAACTTACATTTTTTCTATCACATCAGGTTTTTACACAAAATAAGTAATGCTTTTACAATTTTACTAATGAGCGTACAAAAGTATTCAAATACCATTTCACACAAGGTAAGTTTTATTCAAGAAACATTTTAAGAATACTCTCAAGAACTCCCCTAATTTATTTCATGACTACATTTTAACAAAACAAGAAGCCAAAGTGTTTCATTTAATTTTTTTCAAACTTTCTGTTCTTTGACTTCCTTGCAGATCCTTGAAGATGACTGTCCCTCCTCAACATCCAACAGTAGTCGGCCATCATAGTTTCATTCCATCTCCCCTGGTACCTCATCTCCTTTTCCTTAATATCTTAGTGAAAACGTTCACCTGCTCTTTACTATAATGTCCCAGAATTTTCTGGAAAGTAGTCGATATGTGAATGCAGAAAATGCACCTTTACACTCATGTTACAATCCATCTTCTTGAAATTTTCCAACATTGTTTCGACAATGGCCTTGTAATTAGGATCTTTGTTATTGCCTAAGACGTTTTCAGTAACTGATCGGAAGACGGTCCATGCTTCTATTTCTCTCTCATTCATGGTCTTATAAAAATAGCCATTTCTTTATTTGAGGACCAACAAAAATTACAGCCTTTAATTTGTCTTGTGTAATGAAGGGAAATTTCTTGGAAAGGTACATGAAGCAGAGTCCATCCTGTGGTAGAGCCTTTACAAATTGCTACATCAAGCCCAATTTTATGTGTAGTGCTGGAAGCAATATCTTTATATCTCTATATTTTTGAAGTGAAATTTTGAAAAAAAAAAACTGTACGTGATAGGAAAAAATAAACAAACTAAAAGTAGTTCTGAAATCAGCATAAAAAAGTGAGTCAGAATCACTTATTAGTTTTCAGTCATCCGATATCGTGAATACTAGTGTTATTTGCAGGTAGTAGGCAGGAAAAGGTAGGCTAAAGCGATAGTCAGGTTTTCAAAAACCGGATGACATTACATGCCCACAATAAAAACCGGAAACCGCTTTACCACCTTGAACAAAGCATAAGTATTTGAAGATTCAAACCAATAACAAAGAATATCTCTGAAATGGTTAACGCCACACCAAATGTACTTGACATAAATTGCATGCTTTAACAGATCTACAGTACGGGAGGTTTAAGTTAAAACATGACCATTTTGACGCTACCTGACCGGTCTAGGATGGGGTGCGCTAATGACGGTCCGAGCGCTGAGAAACCCTGTTACAGTTATCCTTCACTGCTTATTCTCTCAGTACAGTTGTGCTTCTTATTGCCAGTTGCACTTTTGGCTGTCTAGAAAGAAACACTGTTTTCAATTTTCTCAATCCGGCGCATCTTTATACTAGAAATCATGCAAGATTCTCTCTTGTTTTCCCAAACATGTGCGATTCTTTTAACACTGTCTTCCCAAGATTATCTCTTGGTTCCTACCGTCTGCTCCGGCTAATTATTCAATATCTGGTAATCGATCACTGTTCTTTAAACTCGCGCGAACCTGAAGTAATCATCTGACAAATATTGTGACGTATGCAAGTATTGTTGCGTATATGACCTTGGCTGCCCGGATCGGGTATTGCGTAAGAGAGTGGTGGGGATAAACGAGTTTTTAGATAGCGTCCCACGCCGAGTTAGCGTGAGTTGAGTCAGTCAGCACAGTCGTGGCTAGTTAGTGGAAGAGGCAGGTTGTGTGTGTGCCGTGCTACCCATACAAACATGTATGGCGTCCTCACCGACGGACATGGAGACAAGGAGGTACTTTATCCCCTTTTATTAATACACTCTCTTCCCATCCACTTCTTTCCAGTTTAATTTATCATAGTAGATAGATCCTTTCTCTCATCTGAACCATGTAGTAATCCTTTTACTAGGTATTCCCTAATATTTTTCACTTTTCATTTAGCTGCGTCCCTTGTCGTGACCTCGCGTAATATAAATTATTAACTTTCCGGTACCTCAGTTGCGAGTAGCTCTACCTCCCATTGAGTTAGTGTGTTTAGAGGTCACGACAATATGGGATCGTTTATAAGCTTGTATAAAAATTATTTGAACGACTACTATTAGCATATTAGATAAATATTCCACACAAATAACTTTGTGGTTACACAATTGCGCGGCACTTAGCAAATTTCGGAACATAGCGTCCTTTTCTGACTCCAAGTACTACGTGTTCCCTCAACGAAGAATCATGATGGATTGTGTGAAATTCACACTTACGTTTACATATATAACGTTACACTCGCCCCCGGATTTCTTTACATGCAACCACGTCTTCCTATCTTCTCATTGGTTTTAAAAATCATCGTGTATCATTATTGGTTCTCCGGTTAAAAATTCGAAGCCTAAACGGTAAGAAAAGACCGTTGCCTACAGCATCTACTTTCTCTTGAAACTTGGTTCATCCCCTCGAAGTACAAAGAAACGGACTTTTATGGCTCCACGCTCGGAAAAATACAATGAACGTTTTGAAGCGAAGTTACTTTTTTTCGCCTAAAGCTTGCACATTTTTTACGCAATTATGTCTTTATTTATTTGACAATATCAATGAAACTTGAAATATATTTACATTTTTAGAAGGCCTCTTGATTTATGTAGCTTTTAATCCAATTACTTTAAAATTTAAGAAAATTATAAAATTTCCGGTTAATTAATAATTCATAAACTATGACTATGTAACAATCCTTTTTGTGCAGGTGTAACCGGCGGAAATACCGCTACAAATAGTAAAGGTTTTGAGATTAGACAGTTAAGGATTACCGCTATCGTGTGGAATATAGTGCTATCTCTTTCAACTTAAAGCAAATGCACCATACTTTTTTGCGGAAGGAGATCTCATAAACTTTACTAACTATACAAAAATAATTCCGAATGAAGAGGACTTCCCAGAAAATTCAAGATATATACGTTTTGTCATTAAAGTAAGTTAAACGTATTGGTGTTTTAATAAAAGCGGTTAAGAATCACTTTTAAGAAAATGAAAAATATCGAATATTTTTTGGCGTAAAGGGAAGCTTGGGGTTACTGAATTTTCCTGAAAGTTTTCGTAACCCATCCTTGGAAGAGGCGAAACTTAAATACGAAGTTTAGTATTTCAAGACTCTCCGATTTTGGTCACGCCGTCCACACACGCACGCGCATACCCATAGAGAGCTTTTTCTAAAAACTCTTAAAAAAGAAAATCTGATGTGTTACACTCCATGACTTTCTCTACTCTTGTACAAACTATTTTTACAAACGCTTATTCTCCATATGCTTCATGTTAATCGAGATATCCAGATGTTAATCTTATTGCTAATTTTCTTGAAGATGCAAGGGGAATTGGTAGGCTTTAAGCGATAGTCAAATATTTTAAGAGCTGATTGCTATGTGGAGTATTCCATTCTCTTTGCATTACCAGGACAAAATAAATGAATAACGAATTTGAGAAAAGTATAAGTATTGGAAAATTTAAGGGAATAACAAGCAATATATCGAAAATGGTTCACCCAACAAAACAAAAAAAAAATGTATATGACATAAATTGTGTAGTAAAATGCTGTGTATCTCTTATGGTTTACCAGTTATGCAAAATTTGTTCACAATGAAGAATACTTTTGGAGACATTCCCAGAAAATTCGAGATATACATTTCATTTGTCATTAAAATATCTTAAACTTATGATTTTAATCAAAATCGTTAGAGCCATTTTTGAGAAAATTAAAATTTTCGATAAATGTTCCATGTAAAGGGTAATCTGGGTTGGGGGGATTTTCTTGAAAACCCTCGTGTCGCATCTCTGGAAGATACTGAACCTAAATACCAAGTTTGGTGTTTATTCGGCTGTTCGTTTTTGAGTTATGCTGTTCACAGACATACACACACAGACAAAGACATGTTTCCAAAAGTGCTTTTTTTGGATTCAGGGGTCTCAAAACATGTATTTCCGGTGAAATCTCGGTATCTAATTTTTGGGTGGAATACAATACTTCCCCTACATACTATACGTAGTAGAGAAAGTAGAAAGACCACCACAGAACGCGTTAGAACAACAAAGTATTGGAAATGTTGCTATCCCGGACTTTGTAACTTGAAAAAAGATATGCAATTGTATTATTTTGCTAGAGAATCTGCTATGCCATCGCGAGCTAAAAATATGATTTAAGCACGACGGAGGTTTGACCCTTTTTTTGTCTACAATGCCCAATTACACGTGCCACAGGCATGTAATTGACGGCGGATTAACTGCCAATTTCTGCCTGATTTCCCAGGAGACCAGCCGTTTAATCGCAGACTACGTGGATTTTCAAAAGGACGGTGCAATGTAATATATAATGGAACCTGCTAACGGAGGCATGAGGGATGATTAAGAATCCGGGATAACTTAAGGGTGAAGTGAAGCACATTATGCATGGAGTAGGGTGGAGTGAGGTGGTGTATTGGGGTGTTGTTTGCCTGTGAGGCCGTGTACATCCATTTCGTGACTTAGAAGTAGAATACACCTTGTCTCTCATTCCGATGTGTGTGTCCTGCTTCGTTTTCCAGTATCACTGGACTGTACGGTTTTCAGTGGCAAATAAGGCTGTGCATTGGTGCCTTTGTTTACATCAACAGTACTGCGTTTACGGAATTCTATAGCAAGTTTGCACATACACTAGTTGCTAAATCACTGTCCCGGATCCTTAGCCTGGTTATCAGAAAACGGAGGAGGAATTCGACACTTAAGCGCACAGTTGCCTATTGTAGTTTTGGAAACCTCCAGGAGGAAGGGGTGAAGCGAAGGATACATAAGGCAACCACATCCGGTGGAAGTGCGGGTTCTCTAACGTCTTCAGACATTTCATCTTGCCGCCGGCGGGACGCTTCACAAGCCTACCTGTCCCCACGGAGAGATCACTCTGAGGGCCCGTCACACACCAAACGTCAGGACAGACAGTTCCACAGAACAAACTCCACCGCTGTCTATTAACCTGATCCTGGCTCACTGAAACTTGGGAAATGATATGACAGGAAAATTCGTCGCATTATACAGGATGGACCATTTAAGTTGAGACTGTACAATATCTCCAAAACTAAGCGTGTAGAAAGAAATACTTTGAATAAAAATTGCTTGATATAATGGGGGAAAATAAATGCCATTAGTTATGTTTTTTGGAGGACATTGTGAGGGTCATTTTAGGGTCAATTTAAGTTGACCTTAATTGTAGGTTACCATTAAAAAATTAAATTGATCCTAAAATGACCATCATAATGTCCTCTAAATAAAACACGACTAATGGTATTTACTTTCGCCATAATACCAAACAACTTTTATTAAAACATTTCTTTCTACAAAGCTTGGTTTTGAAGATATTGCACAGTCTCAACTTAAATGGTCCACCCTGTATAATCCATCACAGCATTCGGCTATTAACCAGGAAAAATCGCGAAAAAAACCAGGGACATTGTAATCGGCCCAACGGGAATCAAATCACAGACCTCCAGAATGCGAGCCTCACACGCTACTCGGAGCCGTAGGTGTAGGGGATACTCCAGGAATGCCTTTCATCCAGCGAGCAAGGCTGCCAAACACTAATGGTGGCGGCGTTACAGTCCTATGTCGGACTCTTAATATCCTGCTAATTTCCAGGGATGTTAAGCAACACAACCACTCCGTAATGGTATTCCGGTGTGCATTCATTCTTCCTAAGGGACTCTATATCCTGCCGGCTTAAAGCGAGTACTAACAATCTCTTAATGAGTATCGGATCTTCGACCAGTGTTAGCTGGAGTCGTGCCAGATATACCACGAGTGCTAGGGGTTTGAAGCTGTCGGAATCGCCCCCTTCTTCCATAAGAAGAGGCGAGAGAGATTACGTTACGTTTTTTCCTACCTAGAGAGCCTTCGTTTGAACGCGTGGCGTATTGTGGGGAATTGCCTGCTCTGCCTGCGATGTTTCTAACCGGCTCTGTTCCTCCTACATTTTCCCTCCTCTCCATCTCCTTCCCTTAGAAGTATAGACCCTTACGACCTGTTACGAGGCTCTTGAAACTCTTTCCATCTTCGTGGTTGTACTATATCTATTCGTCCGTGTAGTTTATATAATTAATAATGCTTGCCTAGAAGTCTCGGAAGATCGCATTCTTTGCACATGATCCTTCCAATACCGATGATATTGCTGTATTTACTCTATCACATATTGTTCACTCAATCGTTCCCTTGTATCAACATTCCTAAGTCGATCTAAATTAAATTGTGTTTTATTTTTGGACGCTCTTTAACTACTATGGTTCTTAGCGTCCCATTTTATATGTTGGGCGAGAAGTCCCCGTACCTCTGCGAGTATAAAATGTTATTATGCAGGTAGGTGATATCAAAGGTTATTATTCTATGTAGCTGTGTTACTTCCTATCAATTGTCGGAATCAATTGCTGGAATTCATGGTTACATGTTTTCGCAGTCGAGTTTTAATTTGTAGCCATGGTAGATGTAGGCGGTCATAGTTACACTATTCAGGAGCGCTTTGTGACAAGTGACAATATACAGGGAAGACTATGAGTCAGGTTATGGGAGCATTCCAAGAAAGATTTAATAAGGCCCCATCGCGAAAACCAACACTTCTGGATTGGGAGAGACGTGCTTTTGCTTTTGGCAGTGTTGAAGACAGGTCGCGGAGTGTAGGGAAGAAGACTCGAGAATAAAATGTGCCGGAATCTCTGCTTCGATTGAACAATCTCCTATGAAGTCGACACGTAAACGTGCTTCGGAACTCGGTATACCCAGGATAACAATGCAGGATCACATGAAAAAAGACCCTAAGCTCAGGCCTTCTCGAATGACGTTCGTAAACGAGTTATCAGATAGAGACCGGAACGAGCGCGTTTTAGCATGCCGTGCTTTGTTAACTCAAATGCAGTGAACCATACCAAGGCTATGTCTTCAGAATAATGTGAGATTTATCGTATTTCACTGCTAGAAATATTGTCTTTTGGACCAAAGAGAATCCTCATTACACAGTCGAGTTAGAAAGGAACCCGCCTCAGGTAATGATATGGCAGCGATGGCATGGCAACATCTGCTTGGACCGTACCTTTTTGAAGGGAGTGTGAATGGCGCAAATTATTTACACATGTTAAAAGCATGGTTACTACCCCAGCTTGAGGAAAGTGGACTCACAGAACGCATATGCTTGCAGCAAGATGGAGCACCTCCTCACTCTGCTTGCAGTGCGCGAGTTCCTAAATGAACAACTTCCAGGACGGTGGAAGTGGTTCATCAGCAACACCAGCTCCCTTGAAATGGCCGTCAAGAAGTCTTGACCTCACCACATCTGACAATTCGTTATGGGGAGACATTAAGGCGCATGCATGTGCACGCCGTTTACTATAAACGAAGAACCGCGCAATGCTGTTGAGGATGCATTTCGCACTCTAACACCGGACATGCTCAAGAATATGTCAAGAAGAACATGGATACGTATGGAACTGTGTTTACAGCATGATGGGGAACATACAGATATATTGGACACTTAATACGTAAGTACTTCTGCTAAAATAAATCAATTAGCATTCGATACTAGGGGTGCGAGGACTTACCGGAAATTTTGCTCAGAGGCCTTTTTATCAGGCTTGAAGTTCTTTTACGTGCCGTAACTCTACGACACGCGACCAGCGGTTTTACTTACCTTCCGAAGGTAAAAATTTTGACTCAAGACATCCATCGCCCTCCGCCGGGTTTGAGCCCGCGACCTCGGGAACTGGAGGCTAGCATGGTAAGCACTACACTACAGAGAACGACTGTAAGTAGATCTGCTCTTTTTACTCCCAATTTTGATCTTAAAAGTCTCACATGTGTTGCCTCTAGCCTTGACTTCTTACAATTTTCAAGAACCAATGTTTCACAACCATATTTCAATGCCGGATTAGTTACTATCCTATGGATCCTTAATTTCCAAGTTTTTCCAAAATTTCTTTTTATGTATCCATTAAGTTTATTATAGTTCTCAATATCCGCTTTCCTTTCACTGATTGGTATTTTACATCCTAAGTATTTGAATATTGTCACTTGTTCGATTAACCTTCCCTGTATTGCTATTTGCTCTCTCATTTGTTCTTCCCCATTTAGTTTTTAAATGCTATTTGCATATTGTATCCTTTTATTATTTCGTTCAATTTAAATATTTGTATTTGCAACTTCTCTGCTTTTTACACTAGCAATATCTGATCATTCACAAACAAAATGGCTTATTCTTAGTTCCTTGGGTTTACTGGTGCTTCTCCACTCTTCTATTACTCTGTTCAGACGCAAGTCAAATAATATGGGTGCAACCCGCACCCTTGTCCCAATCATATATGAACTTCTAAAATGTTCTTCCTTTCACCCACTTTTGTTTTTGTATTACTATATAATGTCTTGATTAAGTTTATCAAATTAAAAGGCATCTTATAATCATCCCTCCTCTGCGTTTGCCGGTTAATCAGGTGACGTAAAGTCTATGCTGTAGAGAAGTTGATATGCTGTGAGTCCAGGTGTCACTGTTAGTGTGTTGCTACGATAATGCTCCTTATACACCAGCTCAGAGCTTTCTCATGTATACTTCTTTGTAAAAACAAAAGTTTGTAGAGAAGTGAGAAGGCGATTTATAGACTGTGTCCCTGCTGTTCATACGCCTCACAGAGAAACGGTTTGTAATCTTGTGAATGGATTTAAGGAAACTGGATCTTTCTTGATAAGAAACGGAAATTAAGTTCCGTGTTCTTACAGAGGAAAACCTCGACGACATCGGAGACAAGTTAGAAGGAAGTCCAAAGAAATCTCTAAGAAAGCCTGCACAGAAATCAAGCTTTTCGTAAACGTGGGCTTGGAATGCCACTAAACTTTTAAAATTAAAACCCTGTAAGATAACTGTACTTCAGGTAATCACACGATGCTGTGAGTAGAGTTAATTTCTGCAGTTGTGCGTTGGTTAATGTTGATGATCACTCTATTGACCCGCATGGTTTTATTTGCTTGGTCATGAAAAATTAATGAGTGTTAATGCAAATTTTTATAAAGGTATGATAGATGTGTGACGGCACAAGAACATCTTCTATGATGAAGTTATGTGATTAATATAGTTATAACTTGCACGACAAATCTATGCGTTTGAATTTAAGGCGTTATGAATATCCGAATCCGCCGGCAAGCAGCTGCTTCTCGGTGTCAAGAAAATTCTCGTTAGGCCGGCCACGCGTCCAAACGAAGCTCTGTATATTAATCTTACTACTTAAGTTGAGACAACACAAGAAGTCGTTTTTAGCGACTATAACCATATCACAAGACCAATTACGAGTGTATCAAAGGTAGTTTGTTCTTTTTCAACTTTTTCTGATAATCAGAGGGAACTCGACAATGCTCCAGTGAGGATATACCTATGCTCAACAAGGGGGCGCTCCCGGGAGGAAGGAGGAGATGAGAGGAGACACCGCGGGACCGGCACCAGGAGTGAAGGCACAGCAATGACAGGGTCCCTACAGTTTCTAGATTAAGACGCCCGCAGTCGGACAATCAAACCGCTGACCCCAGCCCCACACAGAGGGTCTAACACCCCGCTACGAAAAGGCGGTCCATTTACCCCGGAAACCAGCCGAAAGCCGAGGATCGGACAAAGTTTCACAGAGAGAATGCATTTACCCTTCCACACCGGAACGAAACATCGTCGATACTTCCAACTCTGAAACAGACCTGACGGGATGAAGGATGAATGAAGTTATAATGGAACGAAATGGAGGGACAAGAAATTCGGGAGCTGAAAGAAACCACTCCAGCATTCGCGTGACGAGAAACCCGAAAAAAGCCATGGAAAGCGGGCGGACGAAGGGAATTGAACCCAAGACCTGAATGCGAGCCGAGCTGCACGTGTTATCACGGTGCCATCTTGCTCGGTATCGAAGACACTCAAGGAGAACGACTCGTAACCAAGTCACATACATTCGATACGTTACATTCACATTGCTTCTCTACCCTCTAATGATTATTAGTGGGTATACAAACTATTCTTAAAAGGTTATATGTCCATTTACTTCATCTTAATCGAGATTAGTCTATGCAGAAATAGTTAAATAACACATTTCGTTATAAATAAAAAGAGGAATAGAGATAATAAAATGCTTAAGAAACTGATGCTGGCCTTAAAATTCCAAACCTCTTTCTATGCAACCCTGAAAAACAACTGAATATAAACAGGACTTTAAATGAACGACAAAGTATTGAACAATCGAACGATAAGTAACTATATCTCAGAATTGCTTGTGTCACAAAAAGGTTATTTGAAATAATGTGCGCGTTCTAAAGAGATCTACGAGTACATTTCTTGTGTAGTACGTTTTGTTCTATCGCTTAACGTTTACCAGTTATATATGATTATATAAAATTCCTTCCGAATGAAGAGCACCTCATAGGCTATTCCCATAACATTCAAGATATATATTTTGTCAATTGATATTTAAGTTCAGCATCTTTCAAGGATGCGACACGAAGATTAAGAAAACCCCACATCCCAAACTATCTTTTACTGCACCACTGAGCGTTAACTCTTGCACTCTGCTGCCATTTGCACCGTTAACAATTTACCCAGAGGAAAAGTTTCCGTGGAAAGGGGACAATTGCTTAGGAGATAGCAAGCAGCTAATATTCACTAACACATGGAATAACAATTTATTTTAAAGTGATATCTCAGTTACAATGATTAGATCAGCTTGCTTTAACACTTGTTTAACAAATTAATATGCTCAAATACAATGCGATATGTTCTTGCTTTCTACGCTTAAAGTTGCCATGTGCATTTAAAGAATATATGACAAAATGCGGCAGTATCTCCTCCTGTCCGATGTTGTTGTGGTTTTTAATGCCCGTTGCTCGCGGCTTACCTTTCTGCAGCCTCCGCGTTGACTCCAGATGTTCGAAGTATGCTGGTTCTCTGCATTTTTTTAATCCTCGGCTAGCTGAAGTAATTTCTACAATATGTGAGAGCATGGAATTTTCCTTGGAAAAGGAAACGTAGATCTCGGGTGTGGTAAAGGAGAGAAAATAAACGTGCTTTAGTTACTAAAAGACGACACTGCAGTTTCTTTTATTTAGCTACTTCTGGTGGTACACAACACTGATATTGTCGCCGTTAAAACACCGTCCACTGCTGTTGAAACACGGCGCTGATATGACGCGAAGTTTATATACTTATTAGATCTCTTTACGCGTAGCGATTCTTATGTGTGTTGCGAAAACTGTCTTAATTCACTTTTGGGGCGATATCTCTCAAATATCCTGCAGCATCTCTCCCTGTAGTTTAGAAAAATGACCTCTGCTTTTTGTCCTAGCAGCTCTATTTATAGGCGCAGTCTTCTTGGGCTGCTTCATTTCCTATTGGTGCATTTTTAGCGCCACTCAACGCGTCTCATTATTTCATATAAATTTACAGGGATCTCATTGGTCCAATTTTATCATAAATCACGGCTTTTCCTAATTTTACCGTTAAGCTTGTTGTCTCCCTCACTTTGGTCACGGCGAATTATCGTACAAAGGAACAAAAGCTCTACGCCCTCGCTGTACGAACAATACGTTTGCTACCAGAGAGACATCGTAAAACTAGACTTTTTGCTTCGAAGACACTTTTCCTGCAGCTAAAATATCTCGTCGTGGACAGTATTTTAACATAGCGCTTAAATTACTTACATTAAACAATTTATAATTCCTCTAATATTAGTAACCTAAATACAGACATATCGTTAAATCATCCTTCTTAAGCTACACCGGCAGTAAAAGTAAAAGATTTGTACATAGCATAATTTAACCTCACTAAAAATTAATTAATCAAATTATTAATAATTACATATCTCGGGCTCGGCCTAGAGTTACCGTTTCAAAAGTAACGAATACAGAAAGTTACGTGAAATGCAATGTCAATAATTCTCCCGTACTAGAATTTGGAAAAACACCAAGAGTTAAAGATTGAATTTTGAAAAGCTTACCAAACAAGGTTTTAAAGATAATTTAGAAAAGGCCGAAATAACCCTTGGTGAATTATGCCGAACCTCGCTGTCACGATGGCTAGTTGGTCCGTCTCGGTCCCCGGCGAAAGAGCCTTCTCTCTTCTCTGCCTGCCCGGGAGTTCGTGGCCCCGTCGAAGAAGATGATGGCGCTGGCATCAGTGGCGTATTGCAACCCAGCCAATGACGATGTGCCCGAGGTGATGTCTTACGTCACGCCTGACAGTATGTTGTTCGAAATTGTAGACGTTGGCTTTCTCTGGCTATAATGATGTCATCATCCAGAATTGTGACGTGCTGGTTGAATGAGCCACGACAATGGGGGAAGCGAAAACGGCACATTACATAGAAAAAATTGTCCTTTTTATTTTCTCAAAAACAGCTCTTAAGGATTTGATTAAAATTCTGTATCTTTCAGATATTTGTCTGGTAAATCAAACGCTTATCTTGAATTTTCTGGAAGGAGTCCTATTTATTGTGAATGACTTTCTTGTAGTAAACCGTAAGATATAGACAAAATTCTTACATAAAAAGCAGATCTCAATAAAAACACAATTTACGACAAACTTTTTGCGGCGTTAACGAAATTCAAGACATTCTGTGTTATTGCTTCGATTCTGAAATACTTGTTTCAAGTGGTAACCCTTGTTTGTTTTTTCTCGTGGTATTGCAAACAACATGGATTTTCAAAACTATCACATAGCGACACGTTTTTTAAAATTCTGACTATCGCATTAGCATGCTGCTTTCTTCTTATACGAGGCGTGTTTTTAAACTAAGTACAGTTTTAATATTTTGCCACTGTAATCGCGATTTCGAGCACGAGCGACCACTTTCTCCATTCATTAGGAAGCCAGATGCAGCAGTGAGCGATCGTCGCTTTGTGATTTCTTGTTGTTAAAGATTTTAGAAATGTTTAAAACAATCGAACGACCCGCCGATTCTGAAGTCAGATCAGTGATTCGTTTTTTGAATGCGAGAAATGTTACGTCAGCAAATATGGATCACCAATTGTGTGAGGTTTATGGGAAACAATAATGAGCGGCAATGCACACACAGCCAAACAAACAAGATCTGATCCCATCATTTTGTTGGGAACAATTCGACCATACTCCATACAGTCCGGATTTGTCATCAAACGATCTTCATCTGCTTCTTCATCCGAATAAATTCCTTGGTGGGAAACATTTCAATGAAGATGTTGTAAAACAAGAAGTGCAGCCTTTACTTTCATCACAGGCGGCATCATTCTTTGACGAAGGCATACAAAAATGATTTCACGTTACGACAAATGCCTGACTAACGGCAGTCTATGTGGAGAAGTAGTTTAAAGTGCAAGGTAATGAATGAAAATGAAGCATTTGGAAAATAATGCTCTGTTATTTTTAAAAAAATTCGGTTCTTAATTTAAAAACACACTCGCAACTAAGACAAACTATTTCAATGTGTAATGAAAGTATACCTCGATTAACAAGAAGTAGACAAAATAATCTTGTGGAAGAATGGCTTGAAATCTTGATATGTGGACCGGATGTAGCACGTGTTTCCTCTACCTTATGAATGAATGACCAGAGAACGGAGAGGACACCTGCACCTCGACTCAACGCGGATCTTTTACGCTTACCACCCCTAGGAGGAGCGGAAGAGATGAAGGAACCGCAGGAGGCTATAGGCCGCAGGTAATCCGGCCGACAGTGATGTGCAGAGGTCCTTAACCATTCTGAGCTTGCGGACCCGGTCACACCGCGGGCTGCTTAGAGAAGGCTTCTTTCTGGCGAAACCGTAGAGAACTCGACCCATCGGAGACGGCTCAGGGAAAGCTGCCATTTGGCAGGGCCGAGAAGAACACCGACATTGCACAGTCCCTAAGCCTACCTGAAGCATTAACTGAAGCGAATGATGGGAAATGAGGGAAAGAAAATTCATGGTAGAAGAGAAACTACCCTAGCATTCGCCAAACCAACCAGGGAAAACCGCGAAAAACCTATGATAATATAGCCAACTCCAGGACCTCAGAATTCGAGCCTCACACGTTACGGTGGAGCCATCTGTCTGTTTCCCCTACTTAGTTATTGGTAAAGAAAATAAAATTGCTTCCACTTCTTACATACATTAGTATGTGCGTGGCACCAAAGCATAGATACCAGTTTATAGAGGTTATAATATACGAGAGGTTGCTAAAGAGTAACTTCAACATTTTTCCACTATTATGGGATAAGTCACTAGAACCTAGCGATATTCGGGTTGTTAGGTTCCATCCATAGCCAGCAACTGCTCCGTAAATATGCACTGGAAAGATTAGTTATATTGTATCTGTTACATTGGCGCCGTGTCTTTATATTCGCAGGTGTTCAAATTTTGCACACCACCCATATAGTCACCAACTGAGGCACTGATAATATTATTCATCTTATATGTTATATTAATTCTATCACTATTTATATTAGATTAGTTATATTAATTAGGCTAAAGATATAACATTTAATTGTTAGTTATTATTAGGCTATTAGGTTATTAATTATTAGGTCTTAACTTTGCAGTTAATTAGAAATCTTAATTGTTTTCACAATTTTTGGTTTTAGTGTTATATGTGTGGAGTTTTATGTTTGGAGGAAGAAGATCCGTTCAGAAGAAAGCCAAGAAATTTAATTTTTTGGTTTAGGCAAGTAGGCCGAAATCATATTAAAATGTAAGTAGAAGTTGTTCTTCATACTATTGCAGTACAGTAATTTTAAACGTTTAATAACATGCACATGGTACATAATTGAGTTCATAGCACAGTTCTATGCTTAATTTAACACTTAAGGTGCATCTAGGTTGTAGGTACTCGGCAATTATGGTGGAGAAGGAAGGTGGTGACCAACCTTTGCACCGAAGAAAACATTACAGAGCGCGCGCACACCCACATCCACACACACGATAATGACTCAGACAGAATACTAGTAGAAGACTGAAATGGTGTGCCTTTTTAAATAGGTTGTCTGATGATTTCTCCCATTATATATCTAGTAACTTATGTTAGAACATTGACCGCCCTGACATTGAGGCAGTATTTTTAACACTTAAATAATTGTAGTCAAATTATATAATATGTAAATTCAATAACAGCCCGCCTTGAAGCAATATGTGTATGTAATAATTTGTAAAATGTATGTAACAGTCATTGCATGTGCTTTTATTATTGTATACATGTATAATAATGTTATGTGAATGTATTACGTAATTTAATAATGTTGGAGCTGTGAGAATAATAAGTTAAAGGTTGCTAACAATGAGGTAACCATGACGCAATAATGAGTTTGAGAGTTTAATAATACTACTTCTGATTATTGGAGTAACAATAATGCAATTTTAGTGACAGTTTATAAAATAGCCAATCAACAACCAGAAAAAGCTTTAGTTAAATGAAGTTATTCTATTGGACTAGGATTAGCTAATTAGAGACTTGAAATACATAAATTTACAAAGTTTAGGCGCTTGAAATCAGTTCAGTTGCCTCCAAACAGTGCTCATAACCAGACGCGAGATGTGTCCTCGTGAAAATTAATTACGTATTCGTGTGAGACGAAAATAGTATACGTGTTAAAAAGTGCAACTATTAAATAAAAGAATCTCACAGCTCTCTATATCAGTGAAGTGATATTTAATTTGTGTCAAGGATTAATAAAAAGGAGTGAATTAAAACCTAAAAATGTGCGTAAGCCTACGTTCTTGTCGCATCACGCCCTGCCAAGACTTCCATGCCTCTAACAAATACTAACGCAGCCGAGGGAAACATAAATATTAAATATTTAAAGAAACAGTTATATTACAAAGTTAATATTTTTCTTTAAACTTGGGGCAAAGGACACCTGAAAGTACATTTGGGGCGAAGGATACCGGAAACTGGGTAATACGTGCGGTTGAAACTACAAGTTCGGCTCCCCAACATAAGAACTACAATACAACTCCTTCTAAAATAACGCAAAGAACCATCTTCTCCAAGCTGACTTTCAATATGTAGCAGCAACCACCTACTTCAAATTAATGCCCAAAGTGTGGTGCAAATGAAGATGCAAACAACGTAAAGACAATAACTTCAACATGCATCAGTCATCTTTGTTTTTTAATGACTCGAGTTACACTGCAACACCTATAGCAATATTTTAACTTGGATGAAATGCAAATTGGTGCTACATGCTTATAAACCCTGCTCAGACTATGTCCTATGTGTGATACCTAAGCTCTGTGTGTAACGTAATGATCCCTTTGTGGCATTCAGCATTCACCCCATTCCTAGAAGTTCGTTCTAAAGGTCTCTTGATTTTCCGAAATGAATTTCTATGGAGCTCAATATTGACATTTCATCGATCACGTACGTCATATCGGCATCCGCACTTGCTGACCTCAAACACCTCTCAAAATTCAAGGGGCGAAGCAAGTTCTGAAAATTAATTTAACTTGCAAATGGGTTTTCGAGTATCTGCTTGCAGAGCTTCTATGAGGGAAGTGTCTGATCTGCTTAGCATAAAGGCTAGAGTGAGGTTAAGAGCGCTGTCTTGTGTGAATAAGGAACATTCACTTCATCCCTTTAGGGAACTCAAAGCCGACTGGCTGGCTTAATTCTTACAACTAGCCATTGTCTCGGGGCATAAGATAGTGTGCTTCTCGTTTTCCCAAAATGATGCCCCTAAGGCTGGGTTGTAAGGTACTTCAAAACACGAACTTTCTCTAAAGGCAATGGAACTCAAAATAATACGCATATAGTTATCAAGATATAACACAAATGTATGTGTTCCATTCACATGACTTTCTTTACTCACTATCGTTTGTTTTTATCTAGTTTCTACAAACTGTTCTTACAAAATTGTGTCGGGTCGGGAAAGATGCCGTTCAGGTTACGCTAAGTTTAGTTACGTCAAGTTCACTTTATAAAGAACCTCAGGATCATTATTGATCCTGAATGTTGGACGAATAAAACTCTGGAAACTCTTGAGAAAACTTTGATGTGATGTACAGACGGCTCATAGGATAGCTCAGGAACAGAATCCGGAGTATATGGCATAAGACCAAGGTGCAAAAAGCGTTTTCCATGGGTGAATATGCTACTGTTTTTGTCTTATCTCCTTAGATAGCAGGATGCACTTAAGGCTCTAAGTAATCATAAGGTAAGGCCAGCAATGGTTTTAAACTGCCTAAATAAGCTTGGCAGAACAGAATGAAGTTCAACTCATCTGGGTGCCGGGTCATAGTGGCACAGAGGGAAATGAAAAAGTTAATGAACTTGCAAGACAAGGAGCATCTTCACAATTTATTGGGCCAGAGCCGGCTCTAGGAACATCTCGATGTTTAATAAGAGAGGCTATTAAGAACTGGTCCAAAGTAGATCATAAAACCTGGCTTAAAACTCCAATAAACTATTTATTAGAAAACCATGTAAGAAACGATTTGAACGCTTACTTAAATGTAACAGACATCAGCTAAGAACAATTGTTACATTTCTTACAGGACATGCTCCTGTGAAAAAGCCTCTTAACACAATGGGAGTGTTTCAGGGTAACTTAGATTGCAGACTGTGCAAGAAAGAAACTGAAACAGCCCAGCATTATGCTTCTGTGAGGCTTTGGCTCACAGAAGATATATTTATTTTAGGAAAATGTTTTCAGAACTAGAAAAGTTGAAACGGTATGTGTTATGAGACTGTATTCCTTGGTAATGAGATTTCTTTCGTTCGTATTTCAGCTGTCACGCTTTTGGTGTCATATTTGGGAATTCCGACGGGTGTCTGTCTTTCTCGTATCGGTCCCCTCTCTTTCCCTACACAAACTGTCACTTTTTCCAACTCTCTGTGCTGCCACTGACGTGTTGGGAATTCCAGGCATAATGAATTGGCTTTAAAACCATACAGGTAGCACAATACGCCAAAGTACTGCAAATTAAGCCTATCCCTATCGACTTTATCTCAAGATTGGGTGAAGGCAATGATATAATCAAGTTTCGGTTATTAGCCGGACTTTATTCCAGATATAAAAAGTAAAAGCGGTTAGCAAAGTTGTTTCCTTTATTTATTTGATTACGTTTTCTCTATATTCTTAGCTCTTTTCTCAAAGCCTGCTATGTATTAATTTATGGGAAGCTAACTTATTGTCGTCACACGATATCTCCCGCACTCCTACACATAACGTTAAGCGTATCGCTGCTTAAGAATCAGAAACACAATGTGAGCTGCTTGGACAAATTCCCCTTTTTATATGAAAATGCCCTGACGCCCACACTCTCAACAATAACTGTAACATCTGTTTTGATTGGTGCTTCACATAGCGTATGAGATTTCTATCACTCGTATTTCTGCTGTCACGCTTTTGGTGTCATATTTGGGAATGCCGATGTGTGTCTATCCTTCTCGCATCGGTCCCCTCTCTTTCCCTACACAAACTGTCACTTTTTCCAACTCTCTGTGCTGCCAGTGACGTGTTGGGAATTTCAGTCTAATTCCTTCTCTTGTCGGTCCTCTCTCTCTCTCATATAACCTATTCCTTTTACCAATTCCCTGTGCTGATAAAGTCTAGTTTCTAATAATTTTAACTTGCCTGCTGCCTTTCCTGACTAACCATTCTTTTACGATGTTCCATATATAAGATTATAATACTTCTTATTACATGCTATATACAATATTTCTGCTGTTTACATCTGTTCTCCTTTCTTGCTTATTTACGTTTTTACTGTGTACAGAGTGTATCTTAATTGGAGTCATATATTTGGGGGACGTGTTCCTGACATCAAAACAGTAAAAAAAGGTCATATGTACATGGATCCGAAAATCAACAGTTTCATTATTATAGGTCAAAGAAGATGTATTCTATGAGTGAACAGTCGGATATGCAGTATGGCCGTGCAGACGGCAATGCAGCACGAGCACGTGAACTTTATGCAGAAAGGTACCCTGACAGGCCGTTACCGTGTGCAAGAACATTCGCACGAATTCACCAACGCTTGAGAGAGAATGGCGCATTTGAGAGGAGTACTAGGGATGTTGGGAGACCAAGAGCGGTTCGAGGTATTGAGCTTGAAGAACAAGTTCTTCATGCTGTGGACGAGACCCATCACAAAGCACAAGACGTATGGCTGTAACGAAAAGAGACATATGCCTATCTGGAGAATTCTGCAGCAAAATCGTCTGTACCCGTATCACCTTCAACGTGTGCAAGGATTAAATGAGGCGGACTTTGAGTCAAAAAGACGTTTCTGTCAACGCATGTTACAGCAGTGCGCTGTGTTCATCAATTTCCTAGCCTGTATCTTATTCACGGATGAGGCTGGTTTTACTCGCAACGGCATCTTCAATTTTCATAATACTCATAACTGGGCACTTGAAAATCCTAATGAAGTACGATAGGACAACCATCAACGGAGGTTCTCTCTCAACATATCGGGTGGAAACATTCATGATCACCTTATTGGTCCCCACTTCATCCATCCTCGTCTGAATGATGATACCTATCTCCAGTTTCTCAGAAATGAGTTACATCACTTAACTGATGATGTACCTCCGAACATCATCCAACGAATGTGGTTTTTACACGATGGTGCTCCAGCTCATTTCAGTATGATAGTTCGTAAGTTTTTGAATGATCGATTTCCGCAAAGATGGATTGGTCGAGGGGGACCCATTGTATGGCCTGCTCGATCGCCTGATTTGAATCCAATGGATTTCTTCGTCTGGGGATATTTGAAGTCCTTGGTTTATGCGACTCCTGTACCTGATGTTGCCATTTTGAGAGGAGTATCCAAACCGGATTTGACCAAATATGAAACATACCAGGATTTTTCAACAGAGTACGCCAGAACATGGAACGCAGGCTTACTGTATGCATCGAAGCAAGAGGAAGCCACTTCGTGTAATTTTTGCAACTTTCGAATTTGTATTATAACTCTGAAATAAATGATTTTCAGACCCATGTTCATATGAATTTTTTTTACTGTTTTGATGTCAGGAACACGTCCCTCAAATAAAGATACATTCTGTATTCTTTGCGTTTAGTTTACCAATTGTTTACAACCACATCTCTGAACATATTCTTTATAATCGCTTGTGCATATTATTATAGGGTAGGTGTTCCCCTACAAAAACATATTTTTCTACCTACTTGATGACAATCGAGATAAACCTTTTCAGAAATAGCTTCTTATAATTCGTTGTAGGTACAGGGGGCATACAGGAAATCACTAGATAGTCAGATGTTTTAAGCCGAGCGGGATGACTCAGGCGGTAATGTCTGTGGCCCACAATCGGGAGATCATAGGTTCGATTCCCGTGACCAACATTCTTGACCCATGGGTTTTTTCGTGGGTTTCCCGGATCACTAGGCGAATACTGAGAAGGATCCTTACATCCCCGAATTTCCTGTCCATTTCATTTCCATTCACATTTCACTTCAACTCTCATCTGCTTGGTTTATTTCAGGGTTGCAAGTGTCGGCGGGAGTATCGGCGTTTGCATGGCGGGGGAAAAGGATGCTCTGCGTACACCTTCGTCCCCCGATCTGCGAGCGGTCTCCAGATCCCGGGCCACCGAGTAGTGAGTAAACCCACGGGGTGGAGGAGATGCGGCTGCACCAGCCACCACCTGGGGAGTTTAAATCTGTAAACGGTAAGGACTCTGCACTCTACCTATCGTACCTCCTGGTCCGGCCAACCTCTGTCTTCTCTCACCTCATCATTGTTTCCCGGGGGCGCCTGTCAGGGCCTAGGTACAAAAGATCTGCTTGGATCAAAGTACTAAGTCCCTCTTCGCTTCTATTCCTATCCTATCCAGATGTTTAAACGTGAGTCGCTATACACTGACCTTGAAACTTCATACTCTATACTCCATACACTATCTATTCGCATTTCGAGAAACAACTGAGTAGCGACAGAACTTTAAAACGATGAAAATGACTTTAAAACAATCTCGTGCCGCCACATCCCATGAAGGGCATTGACCTGCCGACTGAACTGCTACCAGAACGCACGGCAGAGGTGGGTGATCATCCGAGCGATAGGGGAGGTGTGTACACAACATCACGGATAAACAGCTCCGTGGCCGAAATCCCTGTCTATCTCAGCTCCTCGCTTTCCTCACAATGCTGATTGGGCACCGGTCTTATACTTAAAACCCTTACCCCTATGGGCGGGATCGAACCCTGGTACACTCCATGGCCGAGTGTCAGAGCGCCACACTCTAGACCACAGCGCAGGACTTAAAGTATTGTAAAACTCGAGCATAATATAACGAATATTTCAGAAATGGCCAACACCATATAAAATTTTATTTGAAATAATGTGCGTTTAAACGGATCTACACTTTTTGTGTAGTTTTGTCTACACTCGTATTTTAATGTTTACCAGTTACACAAAATTAGCAATTAGCGAGCTGTTACGGTGCACTGTAGTGGTGTTCTTCATTGCAACATGGCCCCTAGACACCATTTGGATGACTTCACACGGGGAACAATGATCGGGAAACTGGAAGATGGGCGAAGTGTGACGAGCGTTGCTCAGGGGTTTGGAATTGCTCACAGCATTGTTTCACGTGTATGGGGAATCTTCCAAACCACAGACACTGCCGTCCCAAAGAGAGGTGGTGGTCGACCACGCTCAACTACAGCAGCAGATGACCGCTACATTGTGCAACAGGCAAGAAGAGATCCACGCCAAACAGCGGGTGCAATTGCAACCACATTTAACAGGACAGCTGGGCACGCAATCTTACGATACACAGTGGCACGGCGACTACACAGAGGTGATCTCTTTGCCCGACGGCCAGTACGTTGTGTTCCATTGACATCCGCACATCGGCGGCGCGTTTGCGATGGTCCTAAGAGCATCAAAATTGGACCAACGAGGAAGGGGATCGCGTGCTCTTCTCGGATGAGAGCAGATTCAGTCTAAGTAGTGATTCTCGACGTACCCTCATCTGGCGTGAGGTGGGAACATGTAATGAACCCAGGAACATCCTTGTACATGATTGGTTTGGTGGCCCGGGTGTTATGGTTTGGGGAGACATAATGTTAATGTTCTTTGAACGCGGTACGCTCACTGGTCAACGTTATTGTGATACTGTACTCCTTCCCCATGTGCGTTTTTTCAGGGGTGCAGTCGGCCCTGACTTCATTTTTATGGATGACAATGCGCGACTGCATCGAACAGCGCAGGTGGAGGATCTCTTGGAATGAGAGGATATTCGGCGAATGGGCTGGTCTGCCCGTTCCCCCGATTTAAATCTCATCGAACACGTGTGAGATGCTTTGGAGAGACGCATTGCAGCACATCCACATGCACCAACAATCATCCAATAGTTGTCAACAACTCTGGTGGAGGAATGGAACGCCGTACCACAAGAACTGCTTACCAACCTTGTGGCCAGCATGGGAGCACGATTCAGAGATGCATTGTTGTCCGTGTCGACTACACACACTTTTAAGCACCATGTATCTGTTTCTGTAAATCTAGAGAGCCATCATATGTCGTATTGACTTGTGTAGCTTATGGTCTATGAATAAAAGTGGCATTTCTGTTCGTCTCATTGCGTATTTCGTTTAGTTACCTGCTGTAGCATACCATAGCAGTTCCCTCTATGTATGATTCAAGTTTCATCGAGCTATGTTACTTGGCAATGTCACAGCATGCGAAGATTACTTTCGTCCTTAGGTTTTGCACACCAGTGTAATTTAAAATTTCGTGGTAATTTTTAATACAAAGGCAATGGCTCTCATTGTCGCAGCTGTTTTTTAAATTCGGCTGGAGACAAGCTTTCAGTCGTTATCAATTGTTAATCACGTACACTGTTTATGGTCGCATTTCCATCAGCTTACTACTTTTGTTAGTTTCGAGGGGTTCAATTATTTTTCCGCTGCAACAATTACTTCAAGAACTTCAGAACGAAAGTATTTCAAACGAAACGTTCCAAAACCTCAGGAAAACCCTGTCAGCTGTCATGGATGGATCTGCAGATCATAAAATATAACAACATAGTCTATATATTCGGGTTAATGCATTTTTTCAAAGAATTCTCATTCCTTTACACCCGAAATCTTCAAAACGAATACATGTTTAAAAGTCTTTCTTTTGTTTTATCGTGAAACTAAAGTCTTTCGCAGAAACGATCAATTTTCGCGAACATTTGCCAGATATCTTGTCACATTTGTCCGTCACGTTTCGCATTTATCGTTAACAACAAAATAACACGGTCCTGCTTATACTGTTCACGTAACGCACACTCGTGCGCGAACCATTTTTTATAATAATTTTTTATGTATTTATTCAGGGGGCCTGAAAATAGGTGAAACCTTCACATCGAATTTTTGGATGAAGTCCAATACTTCCTCTACTTGTTCTGAGAAGTAAAGAAACTAAACGGAAACGACAAGAGTGAGACGCAGGACAAGTATTTTCTTCGCATTACTGTCGCTTAAAATCCCATCGATATGCTTCTTTCAATTACGAAATGACATTCGGAAATGATAGCGGCTGCTTTTGAACTTGACGGAGCGAATAATCTTGAAACTTTCAGGGCAGAACCAAAATAGAAGCAAAAGCCAGCGAAGTGTACTGAGGCATTAATAAATAGCTCGCAGGATTACGGTCTTGCCGGTGTAACTAAGGGCGCGTTAGTATATCCAACCATATCGAGTAGGAGTAATTATGTAGGTTACATACATCAACTGTCCACAGAGAAGTGAGAATTATTATCCCTTACTTGATTACACTTCCTCTGTTGTGGAAAAACAATGTGGATGGCAACAATATCAGATAATGCTATACATTTAAGAGCGTGGCAAATGTTTCAGAATATTATAGAGTTTCAGGCCTGGGAACGAACCCCAGATCACAGCGAGACAACATTTGGGAAAGTGCTGAAATTACAGTACGTGGTGGATATTGTGACCGCTCGCGCGAAGCTACCTGCGGGTCGCCGGCGTCTTTCAGAACAGTAACGGTAAGAAACAATAGCCCATTATGTGCCACTTCCCCTCTCCAGAGGATTCCTTTAGGAAGTTCGAGTAGGTTCCGTTTCTAGAACAATCCGCTTTTTATGTGGGACATATATAAGGGGGCTGCTCTTGCCCTTGTAGTTTGGTTCATTTGTGTTAAGAGGTTACGAAGTTAATGACAGTCAAGAAATCGAGAGTCCGGACGATGCCGAGTGCGTTCAGTTGTTGTGACTTAGCAGATAAGTTGTGTTATGTTTTGAGTGTCAAAATTTTCTCGAGCATAAAGTTATTTCTACGCTGAGCATCTATATGCTGTAATAAAGTGTGTTTAGCAGGAACTGGTGTTCTCGTTTGTTACAATATAGATTAACAGAACGCTGACGCATTACAGTGGGGAATATTTATGCTAAACGAATTGTGTCACTGTAGCAGACCACCACGACACCAGCAACAAATACACAACCAGTATTTTATAACAAACCTGTGCATAAGAAGCAACCTCACGCCAATGATATATGTAATAAGCTGAGGTACTTACGGACTAAGCCGTAATCCATTAGAATAGAATAAAGGCTCAAGGCAGTAACTTCACATGGAGTTCTCATTGTCATTGGAACTCGCACCCTCTCCCCTTCCCAAGCGCTCCTCCCTAGTCTATTGTCTCGCCTCTAAGTTACATCCCCCGTGTAGTAACCGGTATTTTCCGAGTAGTTATAATATTATGGAACGGAAGCATATTGGTTTAAGGCAATGAGGAAGTTCTAGGTTGCTCATATGGTGCAAAAATTGTGAAGCAGCCCATAAACTCAACTTAAAGGGTGCTAATAGAATGGGATAGTCAGGCGGATGGGGTCCCCAGCCACTGGTGCTCCTCACCGCACTTCGGCCGTCTCAGTAGGTCCATTTTGTCTTAACATGACCCCTAAGAGAAAGGGATGAAGTGGAGACTCAAAGTGCGACCAAATTCGGACAATGATGAGCGCAAGAAAGAACGGGACCCCTAACAATTCCAGATTAACACCAATCCTGACGCTGGCGCCATCATCCAAAAGGAGCTATATGTCGTTTGCAACATCAGACGACCTGTGCCTTATCTGTACTAGGGATGTGACAAACAGTTATTTTCAGAGTGCACTAACGGTTACATGTAACGATTACCAGTAACGATCAAGTTATTTGTTTTCATGATTATCACGTTCGCAGTTATATTAGTGGTCAACAGGAATGTAACTGCAACTGCATTTCAATATTTACGATGTCGATACAGTCTTACCTTGTTATTTGATGCAATATAAAAAGGAATTTCTCTAGTTGTATCCACATTGAACTGGTGTTCATACGTTTACTCATTTTATAACTTTGGATCAGAAGTGGCGAAAACGGGACTCGCGAGTCGTTTTGACTCGTAGGCTCCGTTCCCTCTTTGCCACTGTGGCTTTGTTTTTCACATGCTGCTGAGTGATGCAGTGCGTGTTGCATATTTGGTGACTCGCGGAAGGAAGGCGTTTTCGCCACCCTTGCTCTAGATCATACTAAACGTTTGGATTTTACAGGTGAATTGAGCTATATGGGATTCTAAATATAAACATTTACGTGATGCAGACATACCAAATGAAAATACGTCACTACTGCAAACATAAACATAACTGAAGCATATAAAAACTTAAAATATATTCTCGTAGGACGTTAAATAAAGAATAGTAATGCCAATATTAAAGCGATGTTGCTAGAATAGAGAAACATTAACGCCCAAACACACATTATTGTCTAACGTCACAAAATATGCAATAATCTGTAGCGTATATTTAGCAAAGCGGATAAATAAATATTTCAGCGGCCCTATGTGGAGTTAGATCCACGCTCGGGAAGTTGCATCAGTTTGCCTTAAGTTTCAAAAAGTGTTGTAATGAAGGAAGTGCTAGCAATGAGGGCGACACGGTGCCGAGCTGTCCCTCTAAAATGTATTTATTGACCACATAAGTGGCTTAACTCTCCCAATTCTGTTCACTACCAGTTGCGACGTGGAGGCTACGTCCGTTTCGAGTTCTGTACTCCAACCTAATTAGTAAATCTTTAAACTTAGTACGGAAAGTCCTGCCAGATTTATTCAGGTGGGTCATGAGCATGTAGAGTTAAGTTCTTGGACGATAGATAGTGGTACCATGCTAGCCTCTAGTTCTCGAGGTAGCGGGTTCAAATCCGGCGGAGGGCAATGGATTTTTTTTGGGGCGTAAAAATCCTTAGCATGGCTTCCTTTGGAAGGGAAGTAAAGCCGGTGGTCCTGTGTCGTGGATTTACGGCACGTAAAAGAACCTCAAGCCTGATAAAGATGCCTCCAAGCAAAATTTCCGGTTTTTTATGCCCAATATAGAAAGGTACGCTAAGAACCATAGCAGTTTAGCAGTTAAAGAGCTTCCATAAATAAAAAAACTCAACTTGGACGGTGGACCCCTCTTCGGAGAGTCTACAACTTTCAACCCAAATTTATTGAATACTACAGGTACTTTTTATAGAAACCCTTTCTCTTATTTCTCACCCCAACCCTTGGCAAGCGACCTCATGGCATCTTCTCATCACGGTACCAACCCCTCTACCCTCTGAACCCACTCCCCATTCCGTTTTCAGCAACACCCGGGGCTAACTGCCCCAAGGGTAGCTGCAATATTAGATCGACAGATGCCACTCACGATCTCCTGCGGAGGGGATTGCATAATGAGATGAGGTAACAAGTTCCTTATAAATGATACCAATGCACGTGTAGTGAATGATATCACCAAGACTCGGTAACCGTCTCGTTACTTTAGTACCTTTAACGATAAGTAATAGTTACCGTCTTCGCTACTTTGGGAGCCATTACTGGGTAACCAGTTACTTTGCATTCGTTATTTTGCAACAGTTAATGGGTAATTAGTTACTGTTTGTCTGTCCGCATTTCTTCTGTAACCGTTATATTATGGTGACGTTACAATAAACTGAGTAGGATGGTTCAGGCGGTAACGTCTGTGGCCCATTCGGAGATCAGGGTTCGATTCCTGTGGCCGAGCTTTCTGACCCATGGGTTCTTTTGGGGTTTCCCTGAGTCCTTAGGCGAATGCTGGGAAGAATAATTAAGTCCCATGAATTTCCTGTCTCTCCATTTCACTTCACCTTTCATTCGCTTGATCTCTTTCAGGGTTGTACGTGTCGGCTGGAGGTCTCGACGTGTGCGTGGCAGGGGAAAAGGATGCTCTGTGGAAACCTTCGCTCCCGGAATGGGGACGATCTCCGGGTTCCGGTCGCCCAAGGGGGGCGGGAGCCGGCTGCACAGTGCCCATCCGGGGAGTTTAAATTTGTAAATGGTAGGGACCGAGGTCTCTGCCTTTCGTGCCCCCTGGTCCGACCTCCCTCTGTGTCATCTCGCCTCATCCCTCCCTCCAGGGGCGCTCCTTTCGGTCATAGGTACAAAAGATCTATGTTAGTCGACGTGCTAAGTCCCCCTTCCCCGTTGAATCCTAATCCTAACCGTTACAATAGAACCGTTATTTTATTTTCTATCGATCCCTAATCTATGCGCTTTGCATGTTAACGCAATATTGGAATAAGTGCAAGATTCTAATCACGGTATCTTGCGAGAGGCGAAATAGCTAGCGGAATGTCTTTTGCGATGTTTTTATTGGCGAACATTCGACCAGTATACCGATTTACAAAGAAATCGGGGTATCCAGTTGGGGTAGTTGAAGGTATGAGTGGTACAACGCAAGACTCAAAATCCCTCAGCCTATGAACGTACGCATCTCAGGTCTCTCGGATATGAGTTAACCTGCTACTGGAGGCCAAGGCCACCAATATGACAAATCCTTGATTTATTGCAATCACGTACACAAGTAAGAAGAACAGAAGTTCTTACAGCTTCCTAAGGGCTGCTTTTTTGCCCCACTTGCTGATGGGATGTAAGCCTCGTAAAGAAATTACTGTAATGTGTGCTTTGCTATCCTTCACTATGCTGTAGCTAAATAAATTTATAAATCTGATGTGTTGCATTCACATGATTTTCTCTACGCTTATTAGTGGGTATACAAACTATGCTTACTCTATCTTATTTTTCTATCTACTTCATTTTAATCCAAATAAATGAAGAAATAGCTATACTTCACATTTCATTATAGATACAAATGGAACAGTGATAGTCAAATATTTAAGAACTGGATGCTATATGCTGGCCTTAAAATTCCATTCTGTTTCCATGTAATTGCGAGAAACAACTGAATGTTGAAAGGACTTTAAAGAATGACCAAGTAATGAACAACTCGAACCATTAATAACGGATATTTTCGGAAATGGCTGATGCCACAGAAAGAGCTTTTTGAAATAAATGGTATGTTTTAAAGAGATCTATATTACTTGTGAAGTACTTTTCTTCCATCGCTTAACGTTTACCAGTTATACAAGAACATACAAAATTCTTTCACAATGAAGACATCAAAGGTTATTCCCAGAAAATTAAAGATATGCATTTTATTTGTCACGTAAATATCATTAATGTGGCTTATATTAATCAAAATTTTAAGGCCATTTTTTAGAAAACAAAAATTGTCGAAGAATGTTACATGTAAAGGGTAGTTGTGGTGGGGGATTCTTTAAAAATCTTTTATGTTGAACCCTTGCAAGACACTGAACATAAATACCAAGTTTGCTGCTTATCCAACTTTTCGTTTTTAATTTTTCTAGAAAGTATAGTAATTAGGGGAAGTATTACATTCCACCCCAAAAACTGGATATCGAGATTTCACCGAAATACATGTTTTGAGGTGTCCTGAATCCAACTACATCACTTATGGAAACATGTCCGTGTATGCGTGTGCGTGTGTGTGTCTGTGTGTCTGTCAGTCTGTGAACAGCATAACTCAAAAACGAAAAGTTGGATAAATACTTCATGTCGTACTTGAGTTTACTATATTCCAAGGATGCGATGCGAAGATTTTAAAGAAAATACCCCCCACGCCAGACTACCCTTTACTTGAAACATTTTTCGAAAATGTTAATTTTCTCAAAATTGGCTTTAACGATTTTGATTAAAATATTATATGTTTAAGATATTTTCATGGCAAATGAAACGTATATCTTAAATTTTCTGGGAATGTCCCCAAAGGCCTCTTCATTCTGAATGACTTTCGCATAACTGGTGAACCGTAAGAGATAGACAAAATTTTACTACACAAAAAATGTAGATCTTGTTACAACTCATAACTTGTCATATACATTTGTTTTGTGAAGTGAACCATTTGCGAGATATTCCTGGTTATTTGTTTGAATATTCCAATACTTATACTTTTTCTCAAATGGAAATTCGTTATTCCTTTTTTTATGTCCTGGACATGCAAAGAGAATGGAATGCTCCACATAGTAACCAGCTCTAGATTAACTTTTCGATATCTCGATTAACATGAAGTAGATGGAGAATAAAGGTCTGTAAAGATAGTTTGTACAAGAGTAGAGAAAGTCATGCGAGTGCAACACATCAGACTTTAGGTTATGCTGTTCACAAATAGACACATACACACACACATACACACATGTTTTCAAAAATGCTTTATTTGGATTCAGGGGACCTCAAAACATGTATTTCCATGAAATCTCGGTATCGAATTTTTTGATGGAATGCAATACCTTCTCTACCTACTATATACGTGGTAGGGAAAGTAAAAATCTTATGTGCAGCATTCACATGACTTTCTCTACTTACTCTTCTACAAACGATTCTTACAAAACCTTATTCTTCTATCTACTTTTATTAATCTAGATAAACATTCATTTCACACTTATACATTGTGTTGTTGGTATAAGGAGGATATACTAGGCTAAAGCGATAGCCAGGATTTTACAAAGCGTGTCGTTATGTGATGGCTTTGAAATTTTGCTGACCACGAGAAAAAAACGAGTAGCGACTTCACCCTTGGAAAAGTAACTGGAAATTCAAACCAATAACAAAGAATAGCTAGGAAATGGTTAACGCCACAACAATGTTATTTGATATAAATTTTGTTCCTCTAAAGAGAAGATTTGTCTGCTTGTTACGGTTTACCAATTACGTTTACAAGTCATTTAGAATGAAGAGGACTTTACAGTATATTTAAAAAAAATCAAGATATAAATTTTATTTATCATGTAGATATCTTAAATGTATAAAATGTTTAATCAAAATAGTTAAGAAATTTGATAAAATCTAAACATTTCGAAAAATATTCCAGGTAAGGGTAGTGTAGAGAACGTATTTTATTCCACTCAAAAATTCCATACCGAGATTTCACCAGATCTGCATATTTTGAAACCCCTGAATAAATAAACATTTTTAGAAAAAGATCTGTGTGTGTGATTAACAATATTCAAAAATGAAAATTTGGATAAGAACTAAATTTGGTATTTAGTTTTAGTATCTTCCAAAGTTGCGGCTCGAAGGTTTTCAAGAAAATCCCCCACCCCAACTACCCTTTACATGCAACACACTGCTGAGTTTTTATTTTCTAAAAAATGGCTGTAACGATTTTGATTAAAATACCACGCATTAAAGATATTTAGAAGGAAATAAAATGACTATGCTGAATTTTCTGGAAATGGCCTGTAAAGTCCTGTTCGTTCGGAAGGAATTTTATATAATCTTGTATAACTGATAAACGTTAAGATAGGCAATAACGTAATACAAAAAAATTGTACATCTCTTAAAACACAATTTTTTTTTCCAAATATTTTTTTTGTGGCGTACGCAGTTTCCAAGGTATACATTATTAATGATTCATGTCATTCTTTAAAGTCCTTTTCACGCTATTGCATGAAAGGAGTATAACATTTTAAAACCAGCATATAGCATCCAGTCCTTAATCATTGATTATATTTATCACTGTTCTCTTTGTATCTATAGCGAAATGTTGGTTGTATCTGCAAAGGTTTATTTGGATTAAAATGTAGGAGATAGGAAAATAAGCTTTACTAAGAATAATTTTTATACGCACTAATAAAAATAGAGGCTAGAGAAAGTCATGTGAACGTACCACATCAGATTTTTATTTCTAATTCCTTCATATCTGTTACCAGTTCTGCACGGTCAAGACAGAATTTATTATATTATGGAGAAATTGTATTCACGAGGTTAAACTATTGGCTGTAATTGAAGATCTGATTTATAGTAATAAGTTAAAAAATAACCGTTTATGAACTATATATAATTAAATACAGGTTTTCTCTCCCATTTTCCTTTGTGCTACTGCACTGGGAATTTTTTTAGAAATATGATTGCTGACAACTGCTTCAACATGTTGTGGGTGCGGTAGCACGTCGTTTCCTTTCGACACACATTAAATGCAGAAATGTGAAGGGTAAACTGCAGCGTACAAGAATTGCCCTTTAAAGGCACTCCCAAGAGAAAACTAACTTGGATTACACGAAGGAACGGCGAAAGGAGAAAAGCGAAAAGGACTGAAATGAATGCCAAGGTTACGAAGTTACTCTGTGTAGTTTTGCCGCACTGCATCTCACCAGGTCCCAATCTTATAACAAGGGAGGTGGTGGCGTGTTAGAATTGTTGAATGTGCTAAAGTATAAAGCCCAGAGAATTGTGGAGAGTTGGGTTGTATCATTAAATATATTGTGTTCGTTTTAAGGTGAGGCCACAGACCGTCTATATGAGTAGCACGCTGTACTGCAGTGACAACGGTACTACTCCGATGCGTGACAAGCATTGCTTGACGTGATCAGGATTATCTTTATCAGCTGTGCTTCAGTTGCTCTAAAGAGATTTTGCATTGTGTATCTCAAAGATTCAATTCTATTCAAGACATTGTGTTATGTGTGATTTGCTTAAGAGTTGTTAATGTCTTGTTATCAGTCCACTGCAATGCTTGTTGACAAATTCACGCTTGAACAACGAATTTTTACTTTCTCTACTACGTGTAGTAAGTAGGGGAAGTATAGTATTCCACCCAAAAATTCGATACCGAGATTTCACCAGAAATATATGTTTTGAGACCCCCTAGTCAAAAAAAAGCATTTTTGGAAACATGTCCATGTGTGTCTGTGTGCGTGTGTGTCTGTGACCAGTATAACTCAGAAACGAACAGTCGGATGAACACCAAACTTGGTATTTAGGTTCAGTATCTTCCAGAGATGCGACACGAAGATTTTCAAAAAAATATCCACACCAAAGATTACCCTTTAAATGGAACATTTTTCGAAAATTTTAATTTTCTCAAAAATGGCTCTAACGATTTTGATTAAAATATCATATGTTTAAGATATTTTTATGACAAATGAAATGTATATCTCGAATTTTCTGGGAATGTCTCCAACAGTATTCTTCATTGTGAATGACTTTTGCATAACTGTTAAGCCATAAGAGATAGACAACATTTTACTATACCAAAAATGTAGATCGCATTAAAATACACAATTTATATCATATACTTTTTTTGTTCTTGAGTGAACCATTTTCGAGATATTGCGTGTTATTCCGTTAAATTTTCCAATACTTATACTTTTTCTAAAATTGGAATTCGTTATTCATTTTTTGCCCTGGACATGCAAAGATAATGGAATACTCCACATAGCAACCAGCTCTTAAAATATTTGTCTATAGCTTAAAGCCTACCAATTCCCCTTGCATCTACAAGAAAATTAGCAATAAGATTAACATCTCGATATCTCGATTAACATGAAGCATATGGAGAATAAGCGTTTGTAAAATAGTTTTTACAAGAGTAGAGAAAGTCATGTGAGTGTAACACATCAGATTTTTCTGTACGTTACATACGTAAAAACCGAATCATGTAGACAATTTCAGGAGAAATTTCCCGGTATTCCAGTTCCAAGTAGAAAACTGTTAGACGTTTGGTTAATAAGTTTAGGACAACCGATTCTCTCTAAATCCTAAGGCTAAGAAGCGAAAACGAGATGTTCAAACGGAGGAAAAAAATTGTGCATCTACACTATGTGATCAAAAGTATCCGGACACCCCTACAAACATACGCTTTTCATCTTAGGTGCATTGTGCTGCCACCTACTGCCTGGTACTCATTATCCGCGACCTCAGTAGTCATTAGACATCGTGAAACAGCAGAATGGGGCGCTCCGTGGAACTCACGGGCTTCGAACGTGGTCAGGTGATTGAGTGTCTTTGTGTCAGAAGTCTGTACGCGAGATTTCCACACTCCTAAACATCCCTAGGTCCACTGTTTCTGATGTGATAGTGAAATGGAAACGTGAAGGGACATGCACAGCACAAAAGCGTACAGGCCGACCTCGTCTGTTGACTGACAGAGACCGCCGACATTTTAAAGAGGGTCGTAAATAGTAATAGGCAGACATCTATCCAGAGCATCACACAAGAATTCCAAACTCCATCAGGATCCACTCCAAGTACAATGACAGTTAGGCGTGACGTGAGAAACCTTGAATTCCATGGTCGAGCGGCTGCTCATAAGCCACACATCATGCAGGAAAATGCCAAACGACGCCTCGCTTGGCGTAAGGAGCGTCAACATTACACGATTGAACAGTGGCAAAACTTTGTGTGGAGTGACGAATCACGGTACACAACGCGGCGATCCGATGGCAGGGTGTGGGTATGGCGAATGCCCGGTGAACGACATCTGCCAGCGTGTATAGTGGTGTTATCGTGTGATCGTGTTTTTCCTGGAGGGGGCTTGCACCCCTTGTTGTTTTGCGTGGTACGATCACAGCGCAGACCTACATTGATATTTTAAGCACCTTCTTGCTTCCCACTGTTGCAGAGAAATTCGGGGATGGCGATTGCATCTTTCAACACGATCGAGCACCTGTTCACACCTTTCATATTCACACACGGGCTGTGGCTGAGTAGTTACACGCCAATAACATCCCTGTAATGGCCTGGCCTGCACAGAGTCCTGACTTGAATGCTATAGAACACCTTTGGGATGTTTTGGAACGCCGACTTCGTGCCAGGCCTTACAGACCTACATCATTACCTCTCCTCAGTTCCGCAGTCCGTGAAGAATGGACTGCCATTCCCCAAGAAACCTTCCAGCACCTGATTGAAAGTATGCTTGCGAGAGTGAACGCTGCCATCAAGGGTAAGGGTGGGCCAACACCATATTGACTTCCAGCATTACCGATGGAGGGCGCTACGAACTTGTGCGTCATTTTCAGCCAGGTGTCCGGATACTTTTGATCACGTAGTGTATTTGCGGGGCCCCTAAAAAATAAAGTTTAGTGGAACAATCTCCCCACCATAGACGGGCTTTATAAAAATATAAAAACATTACACAAAAACTTATGAGTTATTTCATCAGAAGATGCCAGGAATGTTTTATGCAGATGGACACCACTTCCAACAACACTTATAAGAAGGTTAGTATACATTATAGTGTATGTTACTATTACTCGTAAGTAACGCGGGAGTTACGGTACGAAAAGCCCCCAGTATAATAGACAGTGTAATAGGCAGACATACGCGGGATCCATGGCCTCACAATAAAACGAGTGTACTGTACATACGTTAGCCGCAAGTGTGATTTGTAACGTTAATCACTGCTACATTCCCTTACATAAAAATAAATAGTTATCTAATGCTAATTAAGGAGTTAATGGTGACTAATTAGTATCCGAAATGAAAATTGTCCACAATTCCGGGCGGAATTATTTGAAATTAACATGTGAAAGTCCTAAAGAAGGTATATATATATAATGTTTTTAATTTTATGAAGAACTATAAATACACGTCAGCAGAGTTACGTAGGGAAATGTGCAAAATTCTGTGAATAAATACTAGCAAGGCAACTCCTACTTTTTTGTAACAGCCACAGCGTGGAGCCACAAAAGTTCCGTTTTACTAGCATATTCAAAGGAGGCGAGCATTATTTATGATGTAGAGATATGCTTCCTCAACGATCTTCTGCTACCGTTGATATTTAAAGTTTTGAGCAAATAGCCAATAGAGTTAAAACCCAGAAGCCTGTACCAATGGGTTGTAAGAAAAATTTGGCTCTGTGGAGAAAAATACGACAGCCCTTATATTCCGAGCGCTCAGGAAGTACCCATTCGAGCTCCGTCTCTCCGACGCCGGTAAATTTTAAATTGAACGAGTATACAGTGAGTGTTACTACTGAGAGATATTAGAGGTCTTGTGTTCGACTCCCCAGCGAGTGAGATGGAAGGAAGAAGAGGCTACATTGTGCAAACTTCATTACTGCACTACGTCGCGAATAAAAGCGAAATGACCGAGAAGTTTGAACTAGATCACGTTGGTCAAGTGACAGGGAGAACTTTGTCCAGTTTTCACCAACTTCACGGTCAGAATATGTTAATCAAGTAAAACTTTTAAGCAACATTCATGACTATTCTTTAAAGTATTGCTCATTTGAATGGTTAAATTTAAATCTGAAAAATACAATTTTAGATGTCTTGAAAGCCAGCCTATAAAATATTTATCACTTCTATGTATGTATATCTGATTCATCAAAACAGAATGTTCGTGAAATGTAGAATACATAATGTCTCTGTATTACTGACAGAAATGCACAAGTAATGCATAAAGTCTCATAAAATAATTTGCAATAATGAGTGTGAAGTAGATAGTATCTTTAAATTATTTGCACCACGCTTTGGGTGTCAATTTGAAGTAGGTTGTACTGAAGGAGTTGTATTATATTTCAAATGTTGTTAGCCGAACTTGAAATTCGTTGTAACCACACGTATAGTACCCGCTTTCCGGTAGCCTTTGCCCCAAATGTACTTTCCGGTGGCCTTTGCCCCCCCCAAAAATGTTTAAAAATATTAACTTTGTAATTTTACTGTTTTTTAAAATAATATATATTTATGTTTGCCTCGGCTGCGTCAGTATTATTGTTGTTAGAGACATGTTTCTCTTTGCAGGGTTGTGATGCGACTGAAGAATGTGGGCTTACACAGATTATAATTTTACTTCACTCCTTTTATTAATGCTTGACACGATTTAAATAACACTTCACTGATATAGAGAGAGCTATGGGATTTTTTAAATTAATTACTTGCACTTTTTAAGAAACTATTTTCATCTCACTCTGAATACGTATTATACTTCTCGAGGACGCATCTCGCGTCCGGTTAGGAACACTGTCTGCAAGCAACTGAATTGATTTCTAGCGCCTAAATTTGTAAATTTCCCTATTTCAAGTCTCTGATTGGCTAATCCTACTCCAATAGAATACCTTCATTTAACTAAAGCTTTTTCCGGTTGTTGATTGGCTATTTATTAAACTTTCTCAAAATTTACATTATTGTTGCTCCAATAATGACTATTAGCATTTAAACTTTCAAATTCATTATTGCCTCAAGGTTACCTCATTGTTAGCAACTTTTAACCTATTATTCTCACAGCTTCTACATTATTAAATTACCTAATACATTCACATAACATTATTATACATGGATACAATAATACAAACATTTACAATGACTGTAATATACACGTTTTAGATATTGTTACATACACATATTGCTTTAAGGCGGGCTGTTATTGAATTTATATATTTTATAATTTGACAGAAATCATTTAAGTGTTAAAAATACTGCCTCAAGTGCAGTATCATCATTAAAGTCACCTTTATTCCTGAGTGCATCGAATATAACTATGCTTTATTGCAAATTCCCGTTGTTTACAGTAATTAAAACTTCTCACAATATTGAATACCGAACGACCATTACCGATCCACTTAACTACTAGCACTCATTACTTCAATAACATGAATGCACTTTAAATAATAGAATCAAAACTGTTACATTGCAGAAGCTTGAATGAAAACGAATGGCTGTATGCATTTGTTACTCGAGTGTGGATTTTACCTGGATGTATAATGTAGCACCACACGGAGATGGCCATGCCTAGAATTACGAATTTCCAATTCTGATATCGAAAATACTAGCCAAACTGGGAGCTAATCCACTCCTCACCTGAAGCCAGCGACCTTCTGATATGCAAGCTTTAGCAGCTTATCGGGTAACTTTTACTTTTCTTGCACTTGGCGAAGTTGTGTGGTATTACGTCAGCTAATGTATGTTCATAGAAGTTATGAATGGCACAGTTTGTAGTATTCGGGAGACTGAAAACATTATCATCAATATTAACTTAATTTTCTTTATAAGGCCTAAACTCTTGCGTTAAAATTATTGCATTTTAGTTAACGATGAACAGTTCTTCTAACGTCTCACGTAAACAAGAAGGGAAGAGATTCAATATCCATACAAATACATGAAAATCATTAATTAAAAAGATACCTAGCTTGAAAATACTTTTCTCGTTCTGGGTTACATGCATGTAATACGAGCCAGAGGTCCCGGGTTATGTTCCTGGCTGTAGCGGAAACTTATTTATCCAGAATCACTCCTATCGCTGTAGAGTCTGAAAATATGAATGCGGAATGAACGCGAGTGCATTCAATGTAAAAGTTACTGAAAAAAACAACGTTAAAAGACTGCAGTTCAGAGGGCAAAAACAACCATCAGTAGTTGTTTTTGAAGTCAAAGCACTCGATATAACCACAGAAATTAAAGGGGCCTATAACAAATGAAACAATTAAACAGAAAAATGTAGATCTCACTAAAGCACATAGAGGCAGTCTACACTTTGTGTGTTGTAAGGTTGTGTCCATCTTACGGTTTACCAATTATGCAAAAATCATAAAGAAAGAAGACTATTTTTACTGAATCAGCCTAACTTTATTTTCCCGAGGTCGCGGGTTCAAACCTGATGGAGTGTGATAGACACTTTCGGGCGTAAAAACCCTTAGAATAGCTTCCTTCGGAAGAAAACTAAAGTCCCGTGTCGTAGATTTACGGCAGTAAATGAACCTCAAGCCTGATAAAGATGCCTCTAAGCAGCATTTCCGGCCTTTCACGTCCAATATAGAATGAAACGCTAAGGACCACAGTAGTTAAAGAGCGTCCATAAATAAAACTCAATCTAATTTGAGAAACAAAATAAAATCTGCGGTGTACCGTACGCTACACTGTATGATTATAGATAGTTCTTGGAAAATACCTCGTTTATCTACTGACTCAATTTATTATTTATCTAATTTTATAATCTATCATATATCGGACACAATGCACGGTTGACTTGACTATTAGTGATGGAGTAGGGTAATAACTGCCCTTAACACTGTAAACTAAGGGTTTGTTTATTATCTATCATTATTGTTTTAGTTAAATAGCCCTGTCCCTTTAATTAGGGACAGTAGTTTACTAAGTTGTTTTAGGAAAATCATCATTTGGTTTTATCAGACCCAAAAGTTCATATATTTTCCTCCCAGTGCTTCACATTTGAAGATTATATGAGAGGCAGTTTCATCCTCTTTGTTACTTAGGTTGCTGGTATACTGGTTCCTCTCGTAAGATTCACATTGTATGTAAGTGTTTCCTAAAATCTACAATGTCCCGTCAAGAGCTCGATTGTCAGCTTTATTTCAGATCTATTGAGATTAAATACATCTTCAGTGAGCGAAGAAGATATACTGCTCATTCTCTTACTGGGTTTGCATCCCTCTGTTTGAACTCATCGTAATAGTTCTTCAAACAGAGTTTAAGGGTGTGACGAAAACTGGTTCCAGTTCTTGTCAAGATATCTGCTTTTCCTAAAATTCCCTTATGTCCCGGCACCCACCTAAATTAACCTTTTATTTTTCAGTTGCATAAGGTTTATTAGGCAGTTCCAGACTAACTTAGATGTTATCTGATAACTTGCAATTGATTTTATCGCAGCCTGACTGTTGGAGAAAATTCAAATCTTACTTACTTTGTAGCCCCTCTTTTAGTGTTTCTGTGGCACAGGTTCAGTTGCATAAACTTAATCTTGAAGTATTACAGCTCCAGAACCTTTGTCCATTTTAGAGTGAATACACGGTTACATAATTCATTAATTTGGTATTTATTGGAGTTTCCGTTTCTGAGTTGTGCTTTCATAGAGAAGACCAACCCACGCTAAAATGTTGTGTTTTTTGTTTAGGGGGTCTCAAAACACGTATTTCCGGTAAAATCTTTACTTAAAATTTTGGGTGGAATGCAATAAATACTTCCTCTACCCACTGGGTACGTGGCACATAAATTAGAAACAGATTTTGATGAGAAAAACGTTGGAGAGTGAAATGGTTTCTCGTCGAAACCGGCTTATTTAAAGAGAAAAGACAAATTAAAGCGAGAAGACTAAAAGAGAAAACAAATGTTTTCATCTCATCTACACCAGCAAAGTAAAGCTAACCTCTCAGCAGGAAATGTTCAATGAGAAGGAGCTGTGTTGCGGTTGGGCTTGAGCGTAGGGTTGGGACGCAAGGAAGAGCTTTTAAGTTACGAAATCAATGCTTATTGCAGTAGCTGTAGTCAAACGTACGTAGAGATCACGTAACGATATTTATCTTGCGGAAAGCAATTACATTAGTGAAAAAATCTGATGTGTTACACTCACATGACTTTCTCTACTCTTGTAAAACTATTTTTATAAACGCTTATTCTCCATACGCTTCATGTTAATCGAGATATCAAGATGTTAATCTTATTGCTAATTTTCTTGTAGATGCAAGAGGAATTGGTAGGCTTTAAACGATAGTCAAATATTTTAAGAACTGGTTGCTATGTGGGGTATTCCATTCTCTTTGCATTACCAGGACAAAGAAAATGGATAACGAATTCCCATTTGAGAAAAAGTATAAGTATTGGAAACTTTAAGGGAATAACAAGCAAAATCTCCAAAATCGTTCATTCAACAAAACAAATGTATATGCCATAAATTGTGTGTTTTAAGGCGATCTACATTTTTTGTGTAGTAAAATTTTGTCTATCTCTTATGGTTTACCAGTTATACAAAATTCATTCACAATGAAGAATACTTTTGGAGACATTCCCAGAAAATTCCAGATATACATTTTATTTGTCATGAAAATATCTTAAACTTATGATATTTTAATCAAAATCGTTAGTCATTTTTGAGAAAATTAAAATTTTCGAAAAATGTTCCATGTAAAGGGTAATCTCGGGTTTGGGTATTTTCTTGAAAACCTTCGTGTCGCATCTCTGGAAGATGCTGAACCTAAATACCAAGTTTGGTGTTTATTCGACTGTTCGTTTCTGAGTTATGCTGTTCACAGACACAGACAGACATACAGACATGTTTCCAAAAATGCTTTTTTTGGATTCAGGGGACCTCAAAACATATATTTCCGGTGAAATCTCGGTATCGAATTTTTGGGTGGAATACAATACTTCCCCTACTTACTATACGTAGTAGAGAAAGTGAGAATTTGATGTGCAACGCAGGACTTTATCTAAAATTACCAAATAAACAGGCACTCATGTATTGTACAGAGCGATCCTTGTAAAAGTGAACAATTCTGAAGACTCACGATTTCCCTCTGCATTCCACCCAAAAATTCGGGTATCGAGATTTCACCGGAAATACATATTTTGTGACCCCTGAATCCAAATAAAGCATTTTGGAAACATGTGTGTGTGTGTGTGTGTGTGTGTGTGTGTGTGTGTGTGTGTGTGTGTGTGTGTGTACAGCTTAACTCAAAAACGAAAAGTCAGACAGTATCTTCCAAGCATGCGACACAAAGATTTCAAGAAAATCCCCCATCCCCGTTCCTTTATATGGAACATTTTTCGAAAATCTTGATTTAATAAACATTGCATCTTCAGGATTTTGTTTAAAATACCATATATTAACGACGATTACATGGCAAATAAAATGTATATCTTGAATTTCCTGGGAATAGCCTTTGCAGTCCTCTTCATTCGGAAGGAATTTTGTATATTCTTGCATAACTGGTAAACGTTAAGTGATAGATAAAAAACGTACTACACAACAAATGTAGAGCCGTTTAAAACACACAATTTATTTCAAATAATTTTTTTGCGGTATAAACTATTTCTGAGATATCCGTTGTTAATTGTTTCGAATTGTTCATTGTTTGGTCTTGCTATCAAAATTCAGTTGTTTCTGGTGATGTCGTTGAAACAGTATGGAATTTTAAGGATAACGTATAGGGTCCAGGTCTTGACTATTTGAATCTATATCGAGACGCGTAGTGTAGCTGTTTCTGCAAGGTTTATTTGGATTAAAATGTAGTAGATAGAAAAATAAGCTTTAGTAAGAATAATTTGTATACTCACTAATAATGCTAGAGGGTAGAGAAGGTCATGTGAGTATAATCAGAATTGTTTTAAATTCAAATGAGCTCGTAGTCCACAGAGCTTCCAGCTACTCTACATTCGTTTTCTTAGGGTAAAGGAAGAAAAAAATCTTATCCTAGTAACGTACCCTAACCAAGATTTGAATTCCAGACCTCTTGAAATTGAGGTAGACACACTACCGTCACGTCATAGAGGTGGGAAATATTGGTATTGATGTTGGTACCTCTACCATCCACTGTTGTATTATGGCTAGACGTCACTATTAGAGTGACCTGGTCCAGGATTTCAAATTCAGACAGTACAATATCTTGGCACGTGTCCCCTGGTAGTTAAAGAATACGAGTATACCGTAGTAGACATGCTGTTCTGCTTTGTAAAGCAAGTAATGTATCAGACAGTGATGTAAATGTATTATTCATATGCACGTATTACTTCTTGCTATGTCGAAAGGAGTTTTTCACGATAGCTTTTGTTTAAGTGGGAGACGGAGAACGTTCACTTCCGACAATCTCCGCATGTACATTATTGTCCAATGACAACATTGGGAGATTGTCACAGTAGTTCAATGGTTAGAGCAGCCGCACGGAGAGCGGGAGAACAGTGTTCAAATCCCGGCTGTGGCATTGAATTTGTTCAATTGATTCTATATTAAATGCTTGCCAAGACTAGACTAATGTCTCTAAAAAGTAAAATTAATTTCAATTATATATATAATTAAAAGAAAATATATTCAATTGCTTATCTGGGGAACTGATCCCACTGGACTGCTGCTTTGAAGCTGTTACGAGGGACACTATTTATATTTTGAGCCTAATAATTAAAACAAAGTAATTTCTGATTGAAAACTGCTTTATTGTTTTTCAAAATATTCTCCTTTAGGATAAATATACTTTTGAATCCGTTTGAACCATTTGTCAAAGCATTTATTTCAATCTTCTTGAGACACCCCCAAAACATGATTTTTAAAAGCATCAACGGCTTCTTCTGCCAACGAAAATCGTTGTCCACGCAATTTATTCTTGATGTTCGGGAACAAAAAGAAGTCATTGGGTGCCAAATCAGGACTGTAAATCAATTCGATTTTTTTGAGCCTTCAAATGCTCTGTTGCTAGACGAGATGTGTGTGCGCTTGCATTGTCTTGATGAAGGACGATCCTACGGTTTTTGATGGTTTTCCTTACTTCACCGAAGACTTCCGGCAAACAAATGGTTGTGTTCCATTCGGCATTGACCGTTTTACGCTCCTCCAAAGGCACTGTTGCCACATGGCCAGTTTTGCTGAAAAAGCAGGAGACCATTTGTTTCGAAGTGCTTCGAGTGCGAACAAGTTTTGCTCGATTTGCTTCATCTTGAAACACCCATGCAGTCGACTGCTGTTTACGTTCCGGCTCATACGCGTAGATCCATGATTCGTTACTGTTAAAATGTTATATACATCTTTAGAGGCACCGCCATTTTATTTCTTGAGCATTTTTGTACTCAAATCGACACGAGCATCTTTTTGAGATTGCGTCAAATAATGTGGGATCCAACGAGAGCAAACCTTTTTCACGGCTAAATAATCATGCAATATTTTATATATGCTGGAGGAACTAATGCATAGGGTTGCCTCAATCTCACAATATGTCGCATGACGATTTTTCATTATTAGTGTTTGCACAGCATCAATGGTTTCTGTGACAACAACTGATTTTGGACGACCTTCAAGAACTTCATCATTGAGTGAACGGCAGCCACGATTAAATTCGTTATACCAACATTTCACAGTGGCAAAGGATGGAGCTTCGTCGCCAAATGTGGAAGTTAGTTGATCGATGCACTTTTGTCTTGATAATCCACGTCGAAAGTCGTAATAAATCATTGCACGAACATTTTCACGAGTTAATTCCATGTTTTTGTTGACACACAATTTTCAAGTTAGTGTAAACAAAACAAATGACGCTCTATTAACAAAATGTTTGAAGTAGATTATGGTAAAAAATGTCAAACTTTTCATTGGAAACGTCAGATCGCACCTACAACATTCAGGGTTGCCAAGGCTCAAAATATAAATAGTACCGCTCGTAAAAGGTATGGGCGCTAGAGGAGCTGCGCGCGCCGCCGAGTAACATCATAATGAGCCGCCATAAAAGTTCAGTTACGTCATATGTAATCAGGGACGACCAAAAATGTTGATCTAACGCGTGGATAATGTTAATATGATTTATTCACATTAACATTATACACTTGTTGAATAAATATTATTAGAATCCTTAGTTTTTTTCTGTAACGGCTAAGAACTAAATAGTACTGAACTGCATGATCGTTCAGCTTGTTGAGCCTGTATGTACTCCGAGTCGGTCGGAGCGATGCCCTCGGCATTTGCATTTAATGGCGCCTAGAGTGCTTTTACGTGCTTTGAATTTTAAATAATGTTTATTTTGGTTATTCATGATAAAGCTTGCTGCCATCCTAAGAGGAAGGAAATTAAATTTCAAGAGAACAATGTGCTGTTTCGAAAATACGCAGAAGTGACACAGGCATAGGGCATCACTCGTTTAATTGTATTCTCTCTCAAGCTTCCATCCCGCGCAGGCGCATTGCTGATATAATACTGCGATAATTTAGCAGGAACAGATCAGAGAATCAATAGATACGTGAGTAGAATTAAACTGCGTATTCATTGAGAGGATACAATGATGGGTTGCGTATTTCTCTCAATAACCAAACGTGGGGTGCGAGAGTATTTGCATAGGCATTCTGTTTCGGCCACAAAGGTTTTGCAGTGTCCTCTCTGTTTACAATAGGATAGCAATTTCCAATTGTTCCGAGCACAGAGCACGATCACGAGTGGCACTGAACGAGAGCCTATGTGTGTTCTCCCTCACCTGTACGTGATGGCAGAGTAAAAGTGTGTTAAGGACAGATCCGCGTGCCTGGGACAACACGTAACGGATTATTCACTTCATTTTCCGCTTCGAAAGGTTAGTTCTTAATCATCGGAAGCTTTCTCTTGCACACCAAGCGAGATAGCTCCGCGATAACGCGTGAGGCTCGCATTCGTGACGTCCCGGGTTCGATTCCGTCGCACTCTGAGCGTGTGTTTTTCGTGGTTTTCCCTGGTCGGTAGCAGAATGCTGCAGTAGTTACTCATCTACCACAATTTCCTTTCTATTATTTATCCTTTCATTCTATTTCCTTCTCACGTTTCAGGCATGCTTCTAGATTTCGTGGTGTGTGACGGTGCCGCAAATATGGTGCGGATGCTTGCTTAAAGCAAAGAGATCTACTCCTGGGCACTGGAGGGCTGCTTGGTTGAGGGGTCGTTCATCGCCTTCTGTGGCGGCTCCAGCAGTGGGATTGGTCTTCGAGCCAGGAACTGTTAGGGAATTCCGTGCGTCTCTGAGGCCTGTCTGCTTGCGGTCTGCAGCCGTCTGTGGTTTCTTCACTTCATACCTTCCTCCTGTGGGTGGTATATGGATTCCAACATAGACAATTACTATTTTCGACGATAGTGTTTTTTGTACCGCCGCTCATACCACGCTAGCCTTCATTTACCGAGGTCGCGGGTTCAAACCCGGCGGAGGGCGATGGACTTTTTTTGGGTGTAAAAACTCTTAGCTCAGCTTCTTTGGAAGGAAAATAAAACCGGAGGTCCCGTGTCGTAGATTTACGGCACGTAAAAGAACCTTAAGCCTGATAAAGCAAAATTTCCTGTCTTTCAAGCCCAATATAGAATGGTACGCTAGGAACTATAGAAGTTAAAGAGCGTCCAAAAATACAATTAATTTAATGTTTCATGCTGACATGGTGGAAAGTTGAATTTCCTGTAGGCAGTGTTGGTAATGTAACCTACCTTAGTATTTTACCTGCTTTACTATACGTATATGCTTGAACTATATTAAATATACTAATTTTTATATATTTATTATTGCAGACATGGAATATAATCATATTTGATAGTTGAATTTTACCATTTAAAACTTTCCTAGGTTTTAATCTCCCTTTTACTGTACCTACTACGTATAGTTAAGTAGGGGGAGCACTGCATTCCACCCAAACATTCAATATTGTTTGGGTCCCCTGAATAAAAAAATATTTTTTTTTAGAAAAGGTCCATGTGTGTGTCTGTATCTGTGAGCAGCATAACTCAAAAACAAAACGTCGGATAAATACCAAATTTGGTATTTGCGTTTAGTATCTTGCAAGGATACGACACGATGATTTTCAAGAAAATCCACTCACTACAGACTACCCTTTACATGGAACATTCTTTGAAAATTTTGATTTTCTCAAAAATGGCTAACGATTTTGATTAAGTATCATATGAATAGGATATTTTCATAAAATGAAAATGAAATGTATATCTAGAATTTTTCTGAATGTTCCCAAACGTCCTCTTCATTCTGAATGACTTTTGCAGAATTGGTAAACCGTAACACAAAGACAAAATTTTACTGCACAAAAAATTTAGATCTCGTTAAAACACACCATTTATGTCATATATATTCTTTTCTGTGGAGTGAAGCATTTCCGAGATATTCCTTGTTGTTTGAATTTTCCAATACTTATACTTTTTCTCAATTGGGAATTCGTTATTCATTTTTTTTGTCCTGGACATGCAAAGAGAATGGAATGCTCCACATAGCAACCAGCTCTTAAAAGATTTGACTATCGCTTAAAGTTAGTTATTCTAACCATATTCCCCTTGCATCTACAAGAAAATTAGCAATAAGATAGTTTCTATCTCGATTAACATGAAGTAGATGGAGAATAAGCGTTTGTAAACATAGTTTAAGGTTAGAGAAAGTCATGTAAGAGTAACACATCAGGTTTTATCTGTTAATATTTACTTAAGAGTTTTATTCATGCAGCAGCTAGTATGATCTGCAGTTTATCGAGCTCACCAGTTCCTACCAATGTTGATGTTGATGACCTAGCTACTGGAAACCCCATATTCAACAGTTATTGGAAATTAATATGATTTATGTGCAAATGCTATTTATATTATTCAATATCGTCGAAAAAATAACACACATGCGTAGTGTGTAGTGTAGTGTAGTGGAGAATCTATGAAGTAAAACTCAGGCGATAAAATCTGTGACCCGCATTCGGGAGGTACTGGGTTCGATCCCCAGTGACGGCCCACTCTGACCCATTGGCTTTTCGGTTTTTTTCCCGGGCCGTCAGGTGCATACTGGAGTGGCTTCTTCCACGATTTCCCTGTCCCTCCATTTCGTTTCATTTATCTTTTCATTCATGAAGAGTCGGCGATGATATTTCGGTGCAGCGTGGCAGGGAAAAAGGATGCTCTCTGTGAGCTTTCACCTCCCTCGGCCTTCGGCTGCTTGCAGGGGTATAAGGACCGCTCCTTGGGGGTGCTGGAACCTGTGTGGGACGAGGTCCCCGGTCTGCCTGTCCGACTGCCAGGTCTATATCTGGAAACTGTCGAGAACCTGTCGTTTCTGCGCCGTTATTCCTGGTTTCGGCCACTCGGTGTTTCCCTTCAATCCTCCCGGCGGCGCGAATCCTCTCCGGTTCGCAGTCCAGTCCAATCTAATCCAATCCAATCCAATCCAATCCAATGGAGCAGAAAATACTCGACTTTCTCTCATATTTTCAAACTCTTCTTCGTTGTCTAATGAGGCATTTACCACACTTGTGTTGTAATATACTATTATAGGTTACATAAAGAATTGCAGTATATCTTAGAGCTACATAAAACCTAGAGCAGGGACGGCCAAGTAATGGTCGTCTAGCTTTGGATTTGGCAGTTTCAGCTGATGTGTCCCACCATTTGAGTTTAAAAAGCGATTACAAGAAGAGACTGACTGTTCATGCATTTTCCAAGCATTCAACATGTTTTAAACAAATGTGGTGACTATAACCTAGAGAATTTAAAATACAAAGCTGCTGTTACATTTTTGTGCGAGGCATTTTCACCTCGACTTTTCTCTTTCGAATCTGAAAAGATAAACACATTTTTTCATAAATACTCCGGATCCCTGAAAACGGCAATAATAGAAATCCAAAACCACTCAGGATTTTGTGCTAAGTTTAAAGAGAATTGTGGATCACCCATGACTCCTAATTTGACTGAATTTTGGAAATATGTCACTTCAGACAGCTTTCCACGATCTTGATCTAAGGCTCGTGTGCAGATTTAGCTTCACATATAAATATGTGAAGAAAATTTTCTTACATAAATATTATTAATAATAATTACGTTCAAGTATTACAGATAAACATCTTGCTAATTTACTTCTGTCCATTTAAAAAAGAATTATACCTAATATTGAGAAGTTGGAAAATGAAAAGCACGTTATAAAGTCTTATTGACATTACAAATCTTCAAAATTATGGAATTGTTCTTATTCAACGGCATAATAAGGAGTATTTCTATTATAATTCAAAGTATTTCCTTTTAAGATAATTTTTATAAATGTGTAAAATTACTTTATTTAAAAATAAAAAAATGAAAATAAGAATAAATGAATCACTTTTAAAACTTTAATTTTTATAAATTGGCCTAAGCTGCACCTAATTGAATACTTTATTAATACTTATATAATATTTTATTTCAGATTCAAAATAGTTAATATAAATTTAGTTAGATGACCCTTCAATAGTGCTATCAATTTACTGGCAAAAGGTACAAATAGGTTGGCCTTCCCTGATCAAACGGTTGTTCATTGTCGAGTTAAACGCACACGTCCACATAAATAAAAAGATCCGATGTGTTACATTCACATTACTTTCTCTACCACGTATATACATAGTAGGTAGTGATGATATTGCATTGCACCCAAAAATTAGATAAGATTTCACCGGAAATACATGCTTTGAGGCCCCGTGAATCCAAAAAGAAAAGCATTTTTAGCAAATGATTCATGTATAAATTAAATTGAGTTTTATTTTTGGACGCTCTTTAACTGCTGTGATCCTTAGCGTCCCATTTTATATTGGGCGTGAAAGACCGGTAATTTTGCTCAGAGGCCTCTATCAGGCTTGAGGTTCTTTTACGTGCCGTAAATCTACGATACGGGACCAACGGCTTTACATCCCTTATGAAGGAAGCCATGCTGACGTTTTTTACTCCCGAAAAAATCCATCGCCCTCCACAACCACTACACCATGGAGGACGGCAAAGTCCGTGTATGTGTGTGTGTGTGTGTGTGTGTGTGTGTGTGTGTGTGTGTGTGTGTGTGAACGGAATAACTCGAAAACGAAAGTCAGATCAATACCAAACTTGGCATTTAAATTCAGTATGTTCCAAACATGCGACACGAAGATTTTCAGGAATATCTCTCTCTCCACCCCAAACTAATCTCTCTGGGATTGAAATGTAGTACATATAAAAATAAGCTTTAATAAGAATAGCTTATATACCACAAATAAATGATACGTTTTTTTCTCTCTTTGATAACCGAAATTCAGGCTTATTTCTTATCCACTTATATGCTCCTTGTTTTTCTCATTTCGGTTTTATTGTCAAGTATGTTTTGTCCATAGTGGCAGTCTTTATGTACAGGAAGCTGTGCTTCAATAAACAATTAATAAAAATATACCATATTTTTGTTTTGTTTGTAACATTAAACATTTTACGAACCATTCGTTGTTTTGGTTTGTTTTTACATTGCTGGATATACTTCTGTCATACAGAGAATATGGAATTTTAAAATCATCATATGAGGGGCATCCAGAAAGTAAAGCACGATTTGGCATAACTAAATAATAACGAAAGATGTTAACACAAAATTTTATTTACAAAGATACAGTATTTACTCTATTTTTGGATGTAATCGCTATTGCTGACAAGGCGTTTATTGTAACGTGGTGCCAGTTTTTCAATGTCGAGTTTATACTCTTCTACCGCCAAAGACTGTCCCTGCCTCTTTATCGGTTGGAAACTTTCTTCCACCCAAAAAGTCCTTTAGTTTCGGAAACAAGTGAATATCCGAATTCTTTCAACAACATTTGCTTTCAACTCATCCGTAATGAGTGATGGCCTCCCACACCGGTTTCATCATGCACAATTGTTCTTTGGTTAAACATTATTCAATATTTATTAATGTTGTAGAACGCATCACAAGCAGTTATGAAAGTCAACAATACAATGAGAATGATAAAATGGATCAGTAAAACAAAAACCATTAAAATACAAAAATATAAAACAGGACACTTCAGAATACAATGTCAATAGTGGCTTGAAAACATTCATTAAGACTATAAAATGGGTTTGCAGCAAGCCAAACTTTTAAAGCAACTTTAAATCTTTCTAGGCTAGCTGAAGGGCAGCTCTTAGTAATCTGTTGAACATATTGATGCTGATGTTATTACACCATTTCTTGGATTTAGTCAACCTTACTTTGTTGTGACAGTGAAATAATTATTCCTAGTATAATGCTCATGTTGCAGAAGATGAAATACTTGATTATTCAAGTTAATCTTAATAATGTTACATACTGGTGTTAGGGCCAAAAGGTTTCCAGCTAAAATATTAAGTTGTAATTACCCCAGCATGCACATTGGGAGATGTAGCTGCAGAGACAGCGAGAGGACCAGAACTTTGAACATCACATTACAGTGGAGGCGTGGGATATTTATAACAAAATACACTGCACTCACATTAACTGTGGTTTATTCAATAAAAACACGGCGCCCCTACATCGCACACAAGAGAGATAAAGAAAGAAATGAGGGCAGATGATACAAACACGAGCTACATTCACACTCTTCACATACACTACGTGATCAAAAGTTGCCGGACACCTGGCTGAAAATGACGTACAAATTCGTGGCGCCCTCCATCGGTAATGTTGGAAGTCAATATGGTGTTGGCCCACCCTTAGCCTTGATGATAGCGTTCACTCTCGCAGGCATACCTTCAATCAGATGCTGGAGGGTTTCTTGGGGAATGGCAGCCCATTCTTCAGGAACTGCGGAACTGAGGAGAGGTATCTATGTAGGTCGGTGAGGCCTGGCACGAAGTCGGCGTTCCGAAACATCCCAAAGGTGTTCTATAAGATTCAAGTCAGGACTCTGTGCAGGACAGTCCATTGCAGGGACGTTATTGTGTAAACACTCCGCCACAGCCCATGCAGTATGAATAGGTGCTCGATCGTGTTGAAAGATGCAATCGCTATCCCCGAATTACTGTTCAGCAGTGGGAAGCAAGAAGGTGCTTAAAATATCAATGTAGGTCTGCGCTGTGATCGTGCCACCCAAAACAACTAGGGGTGCAAGCCCCCCTCCAGGAAAAACACGACCACACCATAACACCACCACCTTCGAATTTCACTGTTGGCACTACACACGCTGGCAGATGACGTTCACCGGGCATTCGCCATACCCACACCCTGCCATCGGATCGCCACATTGTGTACCGTGATTCGTCACTCCACACAACGTTTTGCCACTGTTCAATCGTGTAATGTTGACGCTCCTTACACCAAGCGAGGCGTCGTTTGGCATTTTCCTGCGTGACTGTGGCTTATGAGCAGCCGCACGACCATGTAATCCAAGGTTTCTCACCTCACGCCTAACTGTCATAGTACTTGGAGTGGATCCTGATGCAGTTTGGAATTCCTGTGTGATAGTCTGGATAGATATCTACCTGTTACCCTTTACGACCCTCTTCAAATGTCGGCGGTCCCTGTCAGTCAAAAGACGAGATCGGTCTGTACGCTTTTGTGCTGTACATGTCCCTTCACGTTTCCACTTCCTATCACATCAGAAACAGTGGACCTAGGGATGTTTAGGAGTGTGGAAATCTCGCGTACAGACTTCTGACACAAGTGACACCCAATCACTTGACCACGTTCGAAGTCCGCGAGTTCCACGTCCCATTCTGCTGTTTCACGATGTCTAATGACTATTGAGGTCGAGGATAATGTGTACCAGGCAGTAGGTGGTAGCACAATGCACATAAGATGAAAAACCTATGTTTGTAGGGGTGTCCGGATACTTTTGATCACATAGTGTGCAACCGCACTCACTCGACTCTCAAACCGAAGTGACGCTAACTCAACACAAAGAAAAGTAACGCTAACCTTTCCTCCTCTCCAGACCCGCTAGCTCGGACTGGAGAGCGTCATGCCAAAACGAACTTCAAACCCAAAACCGAAAGAATTACCCCAACAACGCTGTCGCCAATACGACGCAATGATGTGTCTGATATGACAATAGCTACTAATTACCTAATACGCCACAATAATTACTAAGCAATTGTATATATATATTTATTTATTTATTAATTACTGTCATTATTTTAAAATGTTTAAATATAGGTCGACAATGGGCACCAAGCGAGTGAACCAGATATAATTCTCAAGGCATTTTTCTGCAGAATTTTTCAAATGATTCAATAAAAAATAGTACATGAAGCAACCTTTTGCAGACATAGGAAATGTCACCAGCCCAAGTAAGTTTGCAATCCAAAACAGTGTCCAGTAGTTTATGGACCATTTACTTACTGAAGACTCATTCATTGCATTATCACTATACACTTGCGTTATTTACCTATAAATTTCTACTGGCCGAACATTTTACACATTAAAAAAATGAATCACCCTACGCACTTTACATCTGGCGGGCTTTTCAATTGGCGCCGTCATTTGGATATGTAATAGAACAGACAGGCGTGAACTCGCAGCGACGAAACTCGACTCACACTGAGGTGGAGTAAGGAGCTAACTAGCGTGCATGCAATTGTGGTGATGGGGAACTGCACCGAGCGTGATGTGCAATTATTCTTTACTTTCTTGGTGTCCATGGTATAATGATCCACTTCATAAACATTTGACTAACACTTGAGTATCCCTTTTATACCTACAAGGAAATGTGTAAAGAAACCATTTCAGTGAACGTTTATCTGCTTAGCAAAAGGTAAATACAAAAATAAACTTTTAAGATATACGCCAAATTATAGTGTTGTCGAACTAATGTACCTAGCGAGTTCAACCGACTTAAAATAAAGAAACATATATATATATAAATAAATAAACGATACTGAGTATAAGTAGTCCTTTGAATAAAATAATACACCAGTTTTTTAGTAAAACGTACCCAACAAGAAGTTTATTGAAATAGCAAAACATTACCTTTACTTCATAAGGATTTAATTATCAGCACGTACTAAAACGTTCACATTTAATTATTTTTCTGCCCTCGCTGTGTTAGAAATGCTATAGGCAGGGACTGAAAACAAAGAAAGGCTTAAAACAAGACTCTAGGGACCACTGTTAGTTGTACGTCTGTGGACAAATAACACTGGTACGTGCCCTGCCTCTCAAAATATTTGGGGAACACAAGCAACAGTTGCAGAAAACCAGAGTTCTTAAACCCTTAGCAGAAAAACAAAATGCTGACGAACAGCATCTACGCCTTGTATGTGCGGTAGAAAGCAAAAATGAAAATGCAGGATACAAAATTATTCAGAATCAATGTTAGTTTTATGGGTCAATCTGACATTTTTTTTTAACTTTTCTACTACTTATTGTAAATAGGGAAGTAATGCATTCCACCCAAAAATTCGATACCATAATTTCACCGGAAATACATGTTTTGAGGTGCCATGAATCCAAATAAAGCATTTTTGGAAACCTGTTCGTGTGTGTGAACAGCATAACTCAAAAACGAAAAGTCGGATAAATACCAAACTTGATATTTGAGTTTGGCTATCTTCTAAGGAGAGATGCGACACGCACATTTCCAAGAAAATCTCCCCACCCCGACTACCCTATACATGGAAACATTTTTCGAAAATGGCTCTAACGATTTTGGTTAAAATATCACATGTTTAAGATATTTTCATGAAATGAAAATGAAATGTATATCTTGAATTGTTAGGAAATGTCCCCAAATGTCCTCTTCATTCTGTATTACTTTCGCATAACTGGTAAACCGTAAGAGATAGACAAAAGTTTACTACACAAAAAATGTAGATCTCGTTAAAACACACAATTTATGCCATATACATTTTTTTATCGGGTGAACCATTTCTGAGATATTCCTTGATATTTGTTTGATTTTTCCAACACATACTTTTTCTCAAATGGGAATTCGCTATTCGTTTTTTTATGCACTGGATATGCAAAGAGAATGGAATGCTCCACATAGCAACCACATCTTAAAAGATTTGACTGTCGCATAAAATCTACCGTATTCCCCTTGCATCTACAAAAAAATTAGCAATAAGATAGTTTCATTAAATGTTTATCTCGATTAGCATGAAGTAGATGGAGAATAATCGTTTGTATAAATATTTTGTAAAAGGGCTGAGAAAGTCACGTGAGTGCAACACATTAGATGTTTAGAAAAAGTTCGGTGTGTGTGTGTGTGTGTGTGTGTGTATTTGTGGGCAACGTAACTCAAAAACGAGAGGTCTGAATTACCAAACTTGGTAATTAGGTTCAGTACCTTCCAAAGACGCGACACGCTGATTTTTAAGAAAAGCTTCCAAAGATTAGCTCTAACAATTTTGATTAACATGCATGTATTGAAGATATTTACATGACAAATAAAATGCATATCTTGAAGTTTCTGGGAATAGCCTGTGAAGTCCACTACATTCGGAAGAACATCGGTATAATCTTGTATAACTGGTTAAGGGATAGACCAAAATGTACTACACAAAAAATTAGATCCCTTTAAAAGCCACAATTTATATTTAATAAGCTTTTTTGTGGCATTAGTCATTTCTGAGATATCAGAGATATCTGAGATAACGATATGTGCAATATAGCTATTTCTGCAATAATGTACTTGGATTAAAATGTAGTAGATAGATAAATACGTTTTAGTAAGAATAGTTTTACACCCACTAATAAAGACAGAGGGTAGAGAAAGTCATGTAAATGTAATACATCAGATTTTTTTCGTGGTTTCATTCAGTCACCAAGGTAAATACCGGATTAGATATTTAATAACACGACCCAAAGTTCCACCTTAAAGTCTAAAACAATAGCACAAATGAAAATAGATGCTACTAGAGAATGCTCTGCCTCCTTCCCAGATAATGACATTATGGTGCAGTCCAGTCTACCTACTTTCAAGTGTTCGGCAAGTGTAGAAGCAAAGATACAGATACCTGATACCAACGTCTTTGTGGACACATTTGTTCGTTTGCTTTCTGTTCCCAGTACCAGACCCTGCCTAGCACTAAGGCACCTATGGACACGTGACGAAGTAAGATATATAGTACAGGGAAGAGACCTAGAAGGCTAACTGTCCGCCACACACAGAGCCAGAGGTATCCCCCAACAAATTCGTCGCGATATGACCATGTGGTTAACACTTCATATTTTTTAAGGTGAGACTACATGGCCTGTCCCGCCAATTTTAATATGTATCAGTTTCATGACCCCTTATCTCGAAACAATAACACATCAGACTGATATACTCGTATTTACACGATGTAGATTCATATCTTATGTTTTCACTGATCTACCTACTATTATACAATAACGTAGGAGTTTTTCTGAATTACACATTTTTGATTAAAATTTTTCGGCAATTCATGTTTTAAAACCCAACCAAAAATTTATTAAAAGCAAACTAAATCTAAAATTCTCGTAGAACTGTGGTGTTGATTGTATCGTCTCAAATTCTAATTTAGTTATTCTTAATAATTCCTGAGGAAACGATCATTTATATCAGAAAATGTAATTTACAGAAAAAAAGCGGATCAAAGTAAACATGGAGGAAAAATACTTATATATTTAAAAACAGGAAAGAACATTGCTTGGGAATACGGAAACTGCTATATTTAGCAGTAGTACCAATTTTTAGAGAAAAATATCCCCTAAAAATGCGTTGAAATGTACCCACTTCACTATTTCAAAGACTACTGGAGTAATGGTATTTTCTATGATTGGTGCGAATTCAGATTATAAAATAGCAAAAGAAGCTCTATTTTTAAAAATACATTTAAAATACAAGTATTGTGCCTATGGTGATAAAATATATATGAAATTTAAAGAAAAAATTCTAATATAAGACTAAAACATCAGGAAAAGAAAGAAAAAAATGAAAAATGTGTGATTATTTGGAAATATTTCTGATTTTCCCTATAATTGCTAAATCCCTATTCCTTTTTACTTACTCTACCACTAAATAGTAGAAAAGTTTCCGCATTCCATCCAAAAATTTGATACCATGATGATTTTTACGTAAAATACATATTTTGAGGTAACCTGAATAAAAAAACATTTTTAGAAAAATGTCCGCACGCGCACGCGTGTGTGTCTGGTATTTAATTCAGTATCTTCCAAAGATGCGACACGAAGATTTTCAAGAAAGTCCCCACGCCCCAAATTACATGGCACATTTTTAGAACTCTTTTATTTTCTAAAACACTGGATCTAACGATTTTGATTAAAATACCATACATTAAAGACATTTCCATGACAAAGTGTATACCTGAATTTTCTGGGAATAGCTTGTGAAGTTGCCTTTGTTCGGACTGGTAAACGTTAACCGATAGACGAAAACGTACTACACAAAAAACGTAGATCTTTTCAAAAAATAATTTATTTCAATTTAACTTTTTTGGCATACGCCATTTCTGAGATATCCATTATTAATGGTTTGAATTGTTCAATCCTTAAATCATTCTTTTCAAGTTGTGTCGATTTTCAGCTCTTTCTCGCGATGTCATGGAAAGAGTAATGAATTTTAAGGCCAGCATATAGCGCCCAGTTCTTAAACATTTGACTATCGCTATTCCCTTTGTATCTATAAGGAAATGTATAATGCAACCATTTCCAGAATGGTTTATCTCGATTAAAGTGAAGTATATAGGAAAATAATGTTTGGTAAGAATAATTTGTCCACTCATTTATAAGCGACCGAGGGTAGAGAAAGTCATGTAAAATGTAATACATCAAAATCCTTTTTGCTCGTGGTCAGCAAAGGGTGCGTATTTTCAAAGCCATTACATTGCTGATTTCCAAAGCCATATGTTTGTGTTGAGGCAGTATTTTTAACACTTAAATGATTTCAGTCAAATTATATAATATGTAAATTCAATAACAGCCCGCCTTGAATCAATATGTATGTAATAATTTGTAAAATATATGTAACAGTCATTGCATATGCTTATATTATTGTATCCATGTGTAATATGTTATGTAAATGCATTACGTAATTTAATAACGTAGGAGCTGTGAGAATAAGAAGTCTAACCGTTGCAACAATGAGGTAACCTTGAGGCAATAATGAGTTTGAGAGTTTAAATGCTACTAGTCATTATTAGAGCAGCAATAATGTAAATTTTGAGACAGTTTAAAAATAGACAATCAACAGCCAGAAAAAGCTTTACTTAAATGCAGGTATTCTGTTGGACTAGGATTATCCAATCAGAGACTTGAAATACAGAAATTTACAGGTTTAGACGGTTGAAATCAATTTAGTTGCCTCCAAACAGTGCTCATAACCAGACGTATTGCCTCATAACTGGATGCGTTGTTTGTGCGTGCTCGAGAGATTTAATACGTATCGTGTGAGACAAAAAATAAGTTTACGTGTTAAAAAGTGTAATTAATTTAATAAAAAGAATCTCACAGCTCTCTATATCAGTGAAGTGTTATTTAATTTGTGTCAAGGATTAATAAAAAGGAGTGAATTAAAACTAAAAATCTGTGTAAGCCTACATTCTTGTCACATCACGCCCTGCCAAGATATCTATGTCTCTAAAATAATACTGACGCAGCCGAGGCAAACATAAATATAATATCTAAAAAACAGTCAAATTACAAAGCTAATATTGTTTTTATAACTTGTAGCAAAGGCCACCTGAAAGTACTTTGGGGCGAAGACTACCGGAAACTGTTCAACATACGTGCGGTTGCAACTACTTCAAGTTCGGCTCCCCAACATTTGAACTATAATACAATATAAAATAACTCCAACAAAAAACCTTCAGTGTTCAGGCAACCAGTTGCTACTCCAAATGAACTTGCTTCTTCAGCTATGCTTCTTCTCCATACATAGATTGGTATTCTAGATGCCAGGTTGGCTCGTATCCTTCTTAGGAGGTTAACTAGACCCTTGTAGATCTAAAGTAACCCAAACAAAGTGGATTACACTAGCCAGGGACGGAGAGGACCATCACAAGTCCTTTGTGACAGATCCATCTTCCCCTAGAGCGATCGATGGGATGTAGCAGTGTGTCAGTGTCAATGCCAGGGAGACCTTCCTGATAACTCGCTAGCATCCTGTTGAGGAGGAAATGCAGGAATTGCAAATCAGCAGTATTATGTTCCATAAAATATCTCTATTTCACTTTTATTTTCTTTTGGGAATTAATGAAGGCTGTAATTACCAAGTCTATCGTTAATTAGAAGTTACTGCTGCATAACATTCATTGTTGCTAGACACTGTAAAAGGATTCCCTGAATTTCTGTACATGAGAAAACTGATTTAACACTTTTCACCTAAGACATCCTTAAGAGGGAATTAAAAGGCCTACCCTACCCATGTTAAGGTTGCTGAATTGATTGCTCATTATCTCAGAAAGTATTTTATATACAGGTTGACTTTTTACAGGATGTAGTTTTATGCCTTCTAAGTTCGCTTATCTACTTTTATCCAATAAATTTGTTTATTAAGGAAGATAGGATTTTTTTCTCATTTACACCATAGTTTCATTAGTGTTTATCCACAATTATTTTTTAAAATAACAAAAAACCTTGTTTACACCAAAGTAGATCCACAACAACACTTAGATGTTGTTTTTATCATCCTAAAATTGATTGAGCTATCTTCAATACTTTGAGAAAACGGGTTATTTTTTATCAGAAAGTGTCATTTTCAGAAAAACCTGTTCAAAGAAAAAAATGGAGAAAGCAAACTCGTATATATTTGCAAAAAAAGAAAGCATGAGCACACAAGCTGTCATATTTAACAGTAGTAGCAATCTTTAGAGCAAACCTTTCCCTAAAACACGTGGTAAAGTTTACCTCTCTACTCTAAAGTGTGTAGAGTTTTATTCTCTGAAGAGTTTGGAATCCACAATACAAAATAGCAGATTTAATGAAAATTTTTAAAAAATATATTTAAATTATAAGTTTTTCCCTTCAATGATAAAATATATATCAAATTGGAGAGGAAATTCCAGTTTATAAGATTGCATAAAAAACTACAAACGTCATTTTCTGAGCTATTTTCGTTATTCACTCTCTCCACAAATCTTGAACGTCGAATGCGAAAGTTATTTCGAGGTTCTCAACATCTGCGCAGTACAGTTTTCAAAGAGTGTGGATAAAATTTAGCTGCCAGTCAAAACTCCAAATGGCTTCGTCTCAAAATTTATTATCTTTTGCATCATTAATACTTTTTATTAATATTTTTTGTTGAATTTAAGGATTTTATACTTTAATTCTTATTCTGTGAAGATTTAAAATTATTATTTAATTTGTATATTAAATGTTAAATTGAAATATAAAATATTTGAATAAATAATAAATATAATTTAAATTAAAGCAACAACAATTATGGTGGTGAGATTCCAATGAAACACTATTGTTGTGAGTCACCGCACAAAGTCTCTTCCCGTATCCTCTGGCGAGGTACGAGTGAACGAGAAGTCCTCGCACCCCTAGTATCGAATGCTAATTGATTTATTTTAGCAGAAGTACTTGCGTATTAAGTGTCCAATATATCTGCATGTTCCCCATCATGCTGTAAATACAGTTCCATACGTATCCATGTTCTTCTTGACATATTCTTGAGCATGTCCGGTGTTATAGTGCGAAATGCATCCTCAACAGCATTGCGCAGTTCTTCGTTTATAGTAAACGGCGTGCAGACACATGCGCCTTAAGGACTCCCCATAACGAGTTGTCAGATGTGGTGAGGTCAGGACTTCTTGGTGGCCATTTCAAGGGAACTGGTGTTGCTGATGAACCACGACCTATCCACCGTTCTAGAAAGTGTTCATTTAGGAACTCGCGCACTGCAAGCAGAGTGAGGAGGTGCTCCATCTTGCTGCAAGCATATGCGTTCTGTGAGTCCACTTTCCTCAAGCTGGGGTAGTAACCATGCTTTTAACATGTGTAAATAATTTGCGCCATTCACACTCCCTTCAAAAAGGTACAGTCCAAGCAGATGTTGTCATGCCATCGCTGCAATATCATTACGTGAGGCAGGTTCCTTTCTAACTCGACTGTGTAATGAGAATTCTCTTTGGCCCAAAAGACAATATTTCTAGCAGTGAACTACGATAAATCGCACATTATTCTGAAAACATAGCCTTGGTATGGTTCACTGCATTTGGAATTTCAGTTAACAAAGCACGGCATTCTAAAACGCACCCATTCCGGTCTCTATCCGATAACTCGTTTACGAACGTCGTCGAAAAGGTTTAAGCTTAAGGTCTTTTTTCATGCGATCTTGCATTTTTTCCGAGTTCCGAAGCACGTTTACGTGTCGACTTCATAGGAGATTGTTCAATCGAAGCACAGACTACGGCACATTTTATTCTAGAGTCTTCTTCCTTCCACTCCGCGACCTATCTTTAACACTGCCAAAAGCAAACGCACGTCTTTCCCAATCAAGAAGAGTTGCTTTTCGCTGTGGAGGCTTACTAAATACTTCCTGGAATGCTCCCATAATCTGTCTCATTGTCTGCCCTGTGTGTTGTCGTTCGTGCACCCACACACTTGTCACTAAGCGCCCTTCAATGTGTAACAATGACCTCTGCCATGGCTACAAATTAAAATTCGACTGTGAAAACATGCAACCATGAATACCGACAATTGATAAGAAGTACCATACCTATATAGAATAACAACATTTGATACTCACAGGGGTACGGGGACTTCTCGCCCACTCTGTATCTCGTATTGTCTAAATTTGACACGCTTAACGTGGCAGTTGGACACTTCAGGAATGTCTCGTATTTGTATTAATAGTGACAATGAGCAAATCGTAGGCTCCTTATCATTCTCAGCTAAGGGATAGGCACTCTAATGCTTAAGTCAAAGACATGTGTGCCTGACCACAGAGTTGTTTGGAATACGTGTGTATATCAGTGTAGAATACTACTCGCCACATATTATTGCAGACCTTAACGGAAACCTGCATTTGAATACACGCGGAAACAAGCCCAGCGAAGTGCAATGCTATTGTGGTCGAGTTGTATCATACAGTGTAGTATAGGTCAGAGAATGGACGTTTCGTACCGTTCTCTCTTCTCTGTCGTGGATGAATATACGAGGATCACTAGATAAACAAGGACATCCCTGGATCAGAAACATATGCGTGCACAAGTAACTAATTCTTACGTTTATTGCTGACGATGTGTACGTAGCCAAGATTTAAGACGTAATTACCTCAGAATTAAAGTTTTACAGATTGAAATACACCATTTTTACTTTCCCTACTTACTAAACGTATAGTAAGTAGGGAAAGTATTGTATTCTACCCAAAAACTCCATGACTAGATTTCACCAGAAATATACGTGTTTTGAGACCCAAAAGGCATATTTAAAAAATCTTATGTGTTACACTCACATGAATTTCTCTACTCTTGTACAAACTATTTTTACAAACGCTTATTCTCCATATGCTTCATGTTAATCCAGATATCAGATGTTAATCTTATTGCTAATTTTCTTGTAGATGCAAATGGAATTGGTAGGCTTTAAGCTATAGTCAAATATTTTAAGAGCTGGTTGCTATGTGGAGTATTCCATTCTCTTTGCATTACCAGGACAAAAAAATGAACAATGAATTTGAGAAAAAATATGTGTTGGAAAATTTAAGGGAATAACAAGCAACATCTCAAAAATGGTTCACTCAAAAAAAACGTATATGACAAAAATTGTGTATTTTATCCCGATATACATTTTTTGTGCAGTAAAATTTTATATATCCCTTATGGTTTAGCAGTTATGCAAAAGTCGTTTACAATGAACGATACTTTTGGAGACATTCCCAGAAAATTAGAGATATACATTTCATTTATCATGAAAATATCTTAAACATATGATATTTTAATCAAAACGTTAGCCATTTTTAAGAAAATTAAAATGTTCGAAAAATGTTCCATGTAAAGTGTAATCTGGGGTAGAGGGATTTTTTTTAAAACCTTCGTGTCGCATCTCTGGAAGATACTGAACCTAAATACACAGTTTGGTGTTTATTCGACTGTTCGTTTCTGAGTTATGCTGTTCACAAACACACACACGGATATGTTTCCAAAAATGCTTTTTTTTGGATTCAGTGGGTCTCAAAACATATATTTCCGGTGAAATCTCGGTATCGAATTTTTAGGTGGAATACAATACTTCCCCTACTTACTATACGTAGTAGAGAAAGTAAAAATGATCCGTGTGTGTCTGTGTACAGTATAACTCAAAAACGAAAAGTCGGATAAACACCAAACTTGGTATTTAAATTTGGTATCTTCCAAAGATGCGTCATGAAAATTATTAACGGTAGTAGCACTAGTGCTGATATCTTTACGACAATTTAATTGAGATTAACAAATGCTTCTTTTTGTGATCTTATGATTTATTATGTTATGAAAAGATGCACAAGTTTGAAACCGAAATTAAAGTGTCATGTAAAACTAGTAGCAAGTGTGCTACTCGGTTAGATAATCACACGAAAAGCTTATTATGAACTTACCTAGTTTATTGCCACCATGGGTTTAGGAAGCAATCTCTTTGTTGCTATCTGAGCCGTCAATTTTATAATTTCTGTCCGTACAGAATTATGAAAATTGGTTCCACCCTATACTTTTGTTGTTCTTTACGTTTTCTGCCGTTAAATTATCTACAGCTGTATTTATATTGCCAATATTTTGACTTCCAAAGCGCAGCATTTTCAGTTGCTATTATTCTAGTCGCAGCCTACGTGATCTCACCCACTGCATCCCTACAAACTAAAAGCAAGTGCACCACCATGAAATGCTATTGGTGTAGTAATCGAAGGTGAATTACTAATCAGCGTAGTACGGCTTTGATTAGCCAATTGACTAGCATACCCTACCTGTCATTGGCTAAGGGCATTTTGAGTGCGATTATCAAGAAAATCTCCCCACTCCAAACTACCCTTTACATGGAGCATTTTTGGAAACTTTTTAATTTCTAAAAATGGAACATTTTGTTTAAATGCCATATACTATATAAAATGAATATCTTGAATTTTCTGGAAACAGCCTATTAAGTCCTCTTCATTCGGAAAGAATTTTATATAACCTTGTACAACTGGTAAATGCTAAACGATAGACGAAAAAGTACTGCACAATAATCTAAATCTCTTTAAAACACACCATTTATTTCAAACAACGTTTTAGTGGTATAAGTCATTTCTGAAACATCCATTATTAATGGTTCTAATGGCTATTACTTGGCCATTCTTTGAAATTCCTGTCAACATTCAGCTGTTTCTAGCGATGTCATGGAAAGAGTATACAATTTTATGGACAGCATATAACTCTCAGTTGTTAAAAAATTGACTATCACTATTCCGTTTGTATATAATGAAATGTGTATTGTACATATTTCTGCAAAGGTTTATTTGGATTAAAATTAAATAGATAGGAAAATAAACTTAAGTAAGACTAGTTTGTATAGATGGTAGGGAAAGTCATGTGAATGTATCTCATCAGATTTTTTACATGGTTTTGTATAATTTTAACAGAAACTTACAGTTGGCTTACTTAATACTTTTGAGGAGATTTATTTTTCATATGCAACGGTTTTACCTTGATTCGGCAAACTTAAGACAAAAATATGACAGGAACGAACACATTCATGATTGATATTTTGCAAATAATGGTATTGATAAACAAATGATGGACGAGTTGAATGAATTTAGCGATACAAGGAATCTATGCACATAGTGTTCATTCTTCATTAATGCGAATAATTTCTTCCAGTGGAATGTTGTACAACTTAAGGCAACATACCTGTAACATTTTGCAAACAATGTGAAGATTTTTTATTTTTTTGTTATTTTCAATAAACATATCTGGTGTTTTCTCGTGCCATAACTCAAATTTAAAACCATAAATGTCTATTTAATTGGCCCTGTACCATTTAAGTAAAGTCAGCCTTCCAACCTACCTTCCATCCTTCCCTCCCTCCCTCTTTCATTCCTTATTCAAAATGCTTATTGGGTCATAGTTTAGCATTTGGGTGTTTGAGGACCAACCACCCGAAAAAGGTAAAAAGAACAAACTATTCCCTTTGCCACAGATTAATACTCTTTGCATATACAAGATAAAAAATGAATAATGAATTTGAGAAAAGTATAAGTATTGGAAAATTTAAGGGAATAACAAGCAATATCTCGAAAACGGTTCACTCAACAAAAAATGTGTATGACATAAATTGTGTATTTTAACGCGATCTCCTACATTTTTTGTGTAGTAAACTATCTCTTATGGTTTACCAGTTATGCAAAAGTCGTTCACAATGAAGAATACTTTTGGCGACATTCCCAGAAAATTCGAGATATACATTTTATTTGTTATGAAAATATCTTAAACATATGATATTTTAATCAATATCGTTGGAGCCATTTTTGAGAAAATTAAAATTTTCGAAAAATGTTCCATGTAAAGGGTAGTTTGGGGTGGGGGATTTTCTTGAAAACCTTCGTGTCGCATCTCTGGAAGATACTGAACCTAAATACCAAGTTTGGAGTTTATCCGACTGTTCGTTCCTGAGTTATGCTGTTCACAGACACACATACAGACACACACACGGACGTTTCCAAAAATGCCTTTTTTGGATTCAGGGGGTCTCAAAACATGTATTTCCGGTGAAATCTCGGTATCGAATTTTTGGGTGGAATGCAATACTTCCCCTACTTACTATACGTAGTAGAGAAAGTAAAAATGAACAAGTATTAGACAATCATTTGGTCATTTTATGCCGTTCTGGAAGTTTGTTTCCCCCCGCTCCAGAACGTGTGTCCAGACAGTTCTAGAATTTTCTGTGGAAGATTCCATTGCCTACATAAGCGAGTGTTCTTGCGGGGAGAGTGAATCAGTTGTGTCGTGAGGAGTGAGTGAGTGCGTTTCTGGTACGACATCAAGTGCGGTTCTCTGAGCGAGTTGGTGACTACTGCTGTGACGTGCAGCGGAGCGAGAGATTGTAGACTCTCTAGCGAGTGAACGGTCCGGAAGAAGATAGTGAATGACAGTGTAAACTAAATAAAGTCCCAGTGAAAACTGAACCAAATCAAAACAGTGACAGGAGAACTGAAAGAAGTACAGTTGAAAGCTGGACAGAGCCACAATATGGGCATATTTATTCCATTTTACACCATTATTTAATTATTTTCTTGCGTTTACGTTGAGTGTGCAAAGAGTTTTGTATTATTGACATTTTACATAAGCATAATTTTTTAAACCTTAGAAATTTCACCATTCAAGGGAGAAATAAGAGTTACTTTGTACATAAATTACTCCCATTCTTGAAAAAGAATATCATTCCTATTTGATGGTTATCCTGGAAAGAGTTGCTACAGCCAAGTATAAATTAATTTTTCTATGCACAAATTTCTACTTTATGTACTACCTATACTGAGTAGGGAAGTATTGCATTCCACCCAAAAATTTGATACCGAGATTTTACCTGAAATACACGTTTTGGGGTGCCCTGAATCCAAATAAAGCATTTTTGGAAACATATCCGTGCGCGTGTCTGTCTGTGAACAGCATAACTCAAAAGAGAAAAGGTAGATAATACCAAACTTAGTATTTGAGTTTAGTATCTTCCAAGGATGCGACACGAAGACTTTCAAGAAAAAAACCGCCACCACAGACTACTATACGGAACATTTTGATTTTCTCAAAAACGACTCTAACGATTTTGATTAAAACATCATATGTTTAATGTAGGGCGGCGCCGTGGCCGAGTGGTTAGACCGCTCGCCTCCCACCGAGGCGGCCCGGGTTCAATCCCAGGGACCTGCATGTGGGATTTGTGGTGGACGAAGCGGCGTCTGAGCGGGTTTTCTCCGGGTTCTCCGGTTTCCCCCGCCATTCATTCCACCAACTGCTCCATCATCACCTTTCCTTTCATCCATTTCACCAACATTTCGTTTCATCTACTTCCTTCATCCCATACCAGGCATCGGGCTGATCACCCATCCTGGATGCTCTGTCTGATCCATGAGTGTCTGCTCCTCGACGGGTCTCTGACCCCAGGCACCCGCTTGTAAGTCCTGGGGGGTGTAAGTCCTACATAAGAGGAGGGTAAACAGATAATGAATGAATGAATGTTTAAGGTAATTTTATGGCAAATGAAATGTATGTCTTGAATTTTCTGGGAATGTCCCCAAAAGCCCTCTTCATTCTGAATGACTTTCGCATAACTGGTAAACCGTAAGAGATAAGAGAAAGTTTACTGCCAAAAAATGTAGATTCTGTTAAAACACAAGTGACCAAATTCCGAAATATTCCTCGTTATTTTGCAATTCTTATACTTTTTCTCGAATGGGAATTCATTATTCGTTTTTTTTAAGTATTGGACATGCAGGGAGAATGGAATGCTCCACATAGCAACCAGCTCTTAAAATATTTGACTATCGCTTAAAGCCTACCATATTCCCCTTGCACCTACAAGAAAATTAACAATTAGTTTCTGCAAACGTTTATCTCGATTAACATGAAGTAGGTGGATAATAAGCGTTTGTAAAAATAGTTTGTATAAGAGTAGGGAAAGACTGCGAGTGCAACACATCTGATGTTTACCTACTTAGTCAACCCTCTTCTCCATCAGGTGTCAAGGCTTTAAAAAGAGATTTCCACTTCTCACGGTCTCTCGTAATTCTCTTAGCTTCATTTACATCCAATCCCTTTTGTATCAAGATCTCTTTCATCCGTTCCTCCCAGGTTTGTCTAGGTCGTCCCTTTAGTGTCTTTCCCTCCACTCTGGCTTGCCACACTCTTTGGGAATTATTTCCTCGCCCATTTGTTGTATAGGGTCTTTCAACAACAGTGTCCTATCTTTGAACTTAAAAATAAAGCACGTTCTATAAATGATAGAGGTATATTTCTTTTTTTATTTTCGAACATAATTAATGCCATTACGTGTGGAAAAGAACATCAGTTAAGTGACCGCCGCGACTTCCTTGGATTGCGTGTATACGGTTGAGCCAATTTTCAATGACAGAAGAGCGTAAATTAGGTACAACTTCACAAATAACACGCGTGATGTTATTCACAAGATCATTTACTGTTTCTGGCTTGTTGACAACATCGAGATTTTACATAACCCCACAAGAAATAATCCAACGGCGTTAAATCACGTGACCTCGGGGGCCAGTTAACATCATCATCATCACCACCACGGGAAATGATGAAACCTCTGAACTTCTCCTTCTAAAGATGGATTTTTACGAGAACAGTATGACATGTGGCACTATCTTGCTGGAACCGGATGTTTCTGAGATCCATACCATCCAATTGAGGCCAAAAATTCATCCATCCAGAAAGTCCCTTATGAGAGGCCGGCATCTTTCTCCATTTTCATCTTGGAAAAAATATGGACCAATGATTCCACCATACCAAAATTCACACCACATAGTAACCTTTCGAGGATGAGGTGGTGGTTCTTGAATCTGCATTTGGATTGTGATTGCTCCAATAGCAGCAATCTTGTTTGTTAACATAACCATCCATCCAAAAGTGGGCTTCGTCGCTGAAGATGATTTTTCAACAAAAATCGGGTAAGCTTCCAATTGCTCCATAGCCCAGTCAGCGAATGCACGGCGCAACCTATAGTCGCTGGCTTTAGTTGAGTTAACACATTTTGTAAGCGTGAAACTTCAAGTCCAGATGCAGAATTTTCCAAGTTGTGGTCGACGAAAGCCTCAATTTTTGCGCTTGACGAGCAATTGATTTGTTTCCGTTCTTGTGTACACTCTCACGAACGGCACCTATGTTTTCGTTGGAGCGCTTACGTCGATTACTACAGGCGTTCTTTGATCGCTGACAGAACCACTTATTTCAAATTTATCATCAAACGCCGAATCGTTCTCTCGCAGGGACGATTGTGCACACCGTAAACTTCACGCTATACACGGAAGGTTTGGCGAACAGATGATCCATTTTGATACAACATTTTCACAATTTCTACGCGTTGTTGAATGCTGTAACGTTTCATGGCTATTTGTCAATAAGAACTGCTGTAACGCAATAATAACGGCAGCTATCACATGTTAAAGATAGGACACTCTTGTTGAAAGACCCTTTATTTGGCCGAAACACCTAAATTGCGAGGATTCTATTTAATGTTGCAGAGACTCAAGTTTAGCCACATTCTAATTGATTTCTGATCCTGTGGTGTTATGTTTTACCTTTTATCCTCCTTAAGTATCTCATTCCATTACTAATTTTAATAAACTAAATGCATCTCAGTTTTAGGTCATTTTTGGTAACAATTATATCATTTATTTAAAAATGTATAATATTTTATACCTCATCCTTCCAAATATATTTAGGTTATCAAAATTCGGGCCCTGGCTGAGACAGTCTGCTATAGCATTGCTGCCTTTGAAGGGACTCGCGGTACCTGCACGGGTTTTTTTTCCTGCTGGGTTGCCCGATAAAGAGTGCACTCAGCCTCGTGAGGTCCTTAGGATCCAGTTGAGGAGATACTTGTGTGGAATGTAGGGACTCCTAGATCTGAAGAACCCTCCCCACACACACGGCCGAGAGAAAGTGGAATGCTGACCACATACCACCCCAACTACTCTACTCACCGCACGATGTCCTGAGAGACAGGGTTCTGCTCTGGCTATTGAGCCAGCAGTTAGCTTTAGTCGTCAATTATCTTAAATTATCAGCGACTCTTGGGTGGTTTGCGGGTTTTGTGACCAAAACAAAGGGATGGCATTAATTAGATCAGTTCCAGGAAGTGTTGTGAAGTTACTTTAGTGCCTTTGATAGGTTGGTACATCTTACTTTCTCTATTGTGTATAGTACAGAAGGGAAGCATTGTATTCAAACCAAAATCGATACCAAGATTTCACTGGAAATATGTTTTGAGGTACACATTTGTGTGTGTGTGTATTTCTGTGTCTTGAGCAGTATAACTCAACACCAAATTTGGATCTTCTGAAGATGCGATACGAAGATTCTCAAGAAAATTTCCCTATCCCAAACTACCCTTTACATGCAAGATTTTTCGAAATTTCTAACCTTCTAAAATGGCCGACGATTTTGATTACAATACCGTGTATTAATGATAGTTACGTGATAAACTGTATCCTGAATTTTCTGGGAATAGCCTGCGAAGTCTTCATTCGGAAGTAGTTTTGTATAATCCTGCAAAACTGGTAAACGTTAAGTGATAGACGAAAACTACATAAAATGTAGAAAGGTATCTTTAAAGCACGCAGTTTATTTATAATGATCTTTTTATAGCTAAGCCATTTACGATATATCTGATATTAATGATTCGATGATCAATACTTTCGTTACTCATTTAAATTCCTGTCGACATTCAGCTGTTTCTCGCGATGTCATGGAAACAATATGGAGTTTTAAGGCTAACATATAACGCCCAGTTACTAAAAATGTGAGCCAGGGGAGCTGGCGACTCTGAATTTCGGTGGTTTACTAAGTTATAAGTAGCTGTAATTTTAATTTGTTAAAGCAATAAACACTACACCGTCAATTTTGCTTTATACATATTAGTTATTAACACTTATATACTTCCAAATGGCGGCAGAATGTTCATTATAAATTTATCTGTAACTGTGCTATTATAAGCCATGTTTTGGGGGGAAGTCGAGAAGATGCTACAAAGAATTTACACCATGTGTTATCCATACCTCTTCAGTACATCTTCAGCACCCAATAAAACCCAAGGAAAGGAAAATAGGGCGTTTTTAACAACCAGATATATTCTCATATACATCTGTTATTAAAATTCCCATTAAAACAAATTGTTTTAACAGCCGAGTGATTTTTACTTTCTCTACTACGTATAGCAAGTAGGGGAAGTATTGTACTCCACCCAAAGATTCGATACCGAGATTTTACTGGAAATATATGTTTTGAGACCCCCTGAATCCATAAAAAGCATTTTTGGAAACATGTCCGTGTGTGTGTCTGTGAACAGCATAACTCAGAAACGAACAGTCGAATAAACACCAAGCTTGGATTTTAGGTTCAGTATCTTCCATAGATGCGACACGAAGGTTTTCAAGAAAATCTCCCCACCCCAGATTACCCTTTAAATGGAACATTTTTCGAAAATTTTAGTTTTATCAAAAATGGCTCCCACGATTTTGATTAAAATATCATATGTTTAAGATATTTTAATGACAAATGAAATGTATATCTCTAATTTTCTGGGAATGTCTTCAAAAGTATTCTTCATTCTGAACGACTTTTGTATAACTGGTAAACCATAAGAGATAGACAAAATTTTACTAAACAAAAAATGTAGATCGCGTTAAAATACACAATTTATGTCATATAAATTTCTTTTGTTGAGTGAACCATTTTCGAGATATTGCTTGTTATTCCCTTAAATGTTCCAATACTTATACTTTTTTAAATGGAAATACGTTATTCATTTTTTTTTGTCCTGGTAATGCAAAGAGAATGTAATACTACACATAGCAACCAGCTCTTAAAATATTTGACTATCGCTTAAAGCCTACCATTTCCCCTTGCATCTACAAGAAAATTAGCAATAAGATTAACATATCGATATCTCGATTAACATAAACCATATGGAGAATAAGTGTTTGTAAAACTAGTTTGTACAAGAGTAGAGAAAGTCATGTGAGTGTAACACATCAGATTTTTAGATTTGGTATAGGTCTACCAAGACGTTTAATTTCCTTTCCATTTGAAGTTTAATTTTGAAAAAGATTGTATTAAATAGACTGAACGGAAATTGTTTTCCATATATCATTGTATACCTGTATTTTACTTTGATTCACCAACTAAAACACAGCACAACCATTGCAACGTACAGGAAATTAAGACTCAGTATATGGATGACCGGAAGATGGCGCTGTCTATCCGATGCAAATAAAAGCATCATTCTATTCCACGCTCTCTGACTTAATAGATTAACTAACAACATAGAGCCTTATGTCCCGCACGTGGCCCCCCAAACCTCTGTGTTCCCTTGGCTCGTCATGCCCTACAACTAACAGTGGGCTGCAGCCCGGAGTGCACTATTTGGCACCTGCAAACAATATACCGCTTACGGAAGACCACTACACAAGATCAGGTGCTATGTATAAATGTAGGTATAAATAGTATAGTCATTTACATTAAAGGGAAAGTCAGGATTATGGCTGTAGCACAAACGTGCTACCTAATAAGAAACCGCCCTGCATTTGACTATCGTTGTTCCCTTTGTATCTATAACAAAATTGTAATAAAGCTATTTATGCAAAGGTTATTTCGATTAAAATTAAGTAGACAGAAAAATAAGCTTTCTTAAGATAAGTTTTTTCACGCATTAACAAATGATACAGAGTAGAAAAGCCATGTGAATGTGACACATCAGATGTTTTTTTATATGTGTGAGAGTGGATGGTAAAGTAGTCCAATGTTGTTTATTTACCTATCACGTTCTTCTTGAATTTTTGCGGTCCCAAAAATACCCGACCTGACATATAGTGGTGGTTGTTTCAAACAAATGACTATGGTAGAAAGTACCATCCTTATAAAATTAAGTTTGAAGTTTGACGATGCTACGTTGTTTAGTAATTGTTTGGCAGTATTTATAGTGAACTCTCTCAGAGAATTTTAAACATGGATATAACTGACCATCGTTATGTGATACAATACTTTAATTTGAAAGGTCTTAGTCCAACTAATATTAAAGATGAGGTAGATTATACTCTGGGGGAGTCTGCTCCTTCGTTTACAACAGTAAAATATTGGGTGGCAGAGTTTAAGCGAGGCCGTACAACCTGCCAAGACGAACATCGCAGTGATCGTCCAAATGAGGTGACCACACCAGAAATGTGAAGAAAATCCACAAAATGGAACTGGATGACTGTCGACTGAAAGTGCCGGAGCTAGCAGATATCGTAGGCATTTCAAAAAGTGTTGTATATCGCACACTAACTGAAAATTTGGGCATGAGAAAGCTTTGCGGAATGGGTGCTGCGTTTACTCACAATGGAACAAAAGCAGCGTCGTGTTTGGCGATGTTTCGCTGCCATAAAGTCGAGTTTTTGCGTCGATTCATAACCATGGATGAAACACTTCACACCTGAGACAAAGGAACAGTCAAAACAGTGAATTGAAAGGAAGAATCTCTCCAAAGAAGGCTAAGACAGTTCCATGATGAGCGCAGTGGGCAACCGTCCCTTGTTAAGCTGGTGCGGCAGCGCATCGTGGAGAATAGTCGCTTCACGATTATGCGTGAAGCCACTTTCCGCAGATATCGTAATCCATGTTGCATGCAATTGTCATTAAGCATCTGCTATTCAGGAAGTTGTGACAGGTGGGTGCCGAAAACCCAGACATCCAAGCACAAAACGAAACGCTTAGGAGCAGCACTGACATTTCTGCAGCGGTATCATGAAGACGGGACGGTTCCTCGACAGGATCGTCAGGGGCGATGAGACGTGGATTCCACACTTTGCCTCGGAAACCAAGCAGCAGTCAAAGCATTGGTGCCTAGTGTATCTCCGGTCAAGACGAAATTCAAACAGACTGTGTCGGTGCAGAAAGTGAAGTCCACGGTGTTCTGGGAAGGAAGGGTATTCTATTCATTGACTTCCTGCCCAGAGGTGAAACAGTGAACGCTGACCGTTACTGTGAAACACAGCGGAAGTTGCGACGTGCCATTCAAAACAAGAGGCGTGGAATGCTTACTGCAGGTGTTGTGCTGCTCCATAACAATGCTCGTCCACATGCGGCTCGCGCACAGCAACTCTGCAGGAGTTTGGCTGGGAGCTATTTGATCATCCACCATACAGTCCTGATCTTGCTCACAGCGATGTCCATATTTTCTTGCACCTCAAGGAATTCCTGTCCTCAGGTCAGCTACGACGAAGAGATGAAGACGGCTGTCACACGCTTGTTCCATTTAAGGCGGCAGACTTCTACGACACAGGAATACAAAAGTTGATCCCAAGATATGAGAAGTGTCTCAATTCTAGTCGTGGCTATGTCGAAAAATAGCTCAAACATTGCTGTAGCTGTTGCCAATAAAGTTTTTACCTTCTCTACTACGTATAGTAAGTAGGGGAAGTATTGTATTCCACCCAAAAATTCGATACCGAGATTTCACCGGAAATACATGTTTTGAGACCCCCTGAATCCAAAAAAAGTATTTTTAGAAACATGTCCGTGTGTGTTCTGTGTGTCTGTCTGTGTGTGTGTGTGTCTGTGAACAGCATAATTCAGAAACGAAAAGTCAGATAAACACCAAACTTGGTATTTAGGTTCAGTATCTTCCAGAGATGCGACACGAAGGTTTTCAAGAAAATCTCCCCACCGCAGATTACCCTTTAGAGGGAACATTTTTCGAAAATTTCAATTTTCTCAATAATGGCTCTTAACGATTTTGATTAAAATATCATATGTTTAAGATATTTTCATGTATATCTCGAATTTTCTGGGAATGTCTCCAAAAGTATTCTTCATTGAGAACGACTTTTGCATAACTGGTAAACCATAAGAGATAGACAAAATTTTACTACACAAAAAATGTAGATCACGTTAAAATAAACAATTTATGTCATATACATTTTTTTTGTTGAGTGAACCATTTTCGAGATATTGCTTGTTATTCCCTTAAATTTTCTAATACACTTTTTCTAAATCCGTTATTCATTTTTTTTATGTCCTGGACATGCAAAGAGAATGGAATGCGCCACATAGCAACCAGCGCTTAAAAGATTTGACTATAGCTTATAACCTACCACATTCCCCTTGCATCTACAAGAAAATTAGCAATAAGATTGACATCTCGATATCTCAGTTAACATGAAGCATATGGAGAATAAGCGTTGGTAAAAATAGTTTGTACAAGAGTAGAGAAATTCATGTTAGTGTAACACGTATGATTTTTCACGTTACTATGCTTTCTTTGTTTAAAAAGGTAGGGAAACTTATTTTCTGGATGTGCCTCGTACCCAAAATGTATACTCTCTAGCCGCCACTGCTCGTACTTCCATAAAAGTAAACTTTAGGCAAGGAACAAGGAAAATCTATGAATGCTTCTGAATGTTGGAAGAACTTTGTCTTAGAAATTAGCAGGTTGATGATACAAGATGCCGTGAACATTCGTGCTGTACTGTCATACACTGAGGAGCTCGGGGAATATTAAGGCCTGTATGAGGGGCAGAGGAAGCCATTTTAACGGGAAAATAAACAAGGACTGCTATGTTTTGGCCCGCCACAAAGAAAGCATGTTTCTAACGGAAGTGACTGACCGCAACTCCTTCACATTAAGCCTCTTGACAGAAACCACACTGGAATGTTAAGGGCGTGACCTTAGAGGCTGAGGATGTCGGCGGAGATGCTTTGCAGTTATAGGTCAAGTGCAAAGTTGCACTGAAATAGAACTCTCTCCCTTCCGGTCGTCTGCATGTGCTTGCTGCTGTCTCTCTCTTATTTCGAAAAAAAACATTACACTAGTTAGAATTATTCTCCTTTCTTTTTCCTTTCCCTATTACTTACCTATATAAGTACCAATAGGAAATATTGCATTCCATCCATAAATATGACACCGTGTTTTCACCGGAAATACACACTTAGACTCCCTGAATCCAAAAGAAAAGGCATTTTTACTTTCTCTACCACGTAGGGAAGGTATTTCATTCCAAACGAAAAGTTGGATTAGTACTAAACTTAATATTTAAGTTCAGCACCTGCCAAAGATGTGAAAAGAAGATTTTCAAGACAACCCTCCTACCCAAAACTACCCTTTACATGAAAGATTTTTTAAAAAACTTGATTCTCTAAAAAAGTCTCTAACGATTTTGATTAAAATACGATATATTGATGATATTCACATGACAAATAGAATGTATAACTTGAATTTTCTGGGAATAGCCTAGGAAGCCTCTTCATTCGGAAGGAAATTTGTATAATCTTTTTTTGACTCCTATATGCAAATGTGTTCATTTGCTGTTAGAAATATGCATCAAAATGAAGTCCATTTCATACAGATTTTCACGCTTGCACACTGTCCTTAGAGCCACTAAAATAGTTATATTTACACACCTTTATCAGTAGATACGTATTGTCAGGTGCTTCACCATTGAAGGTTTTAATTTTATTTGTTGAAAATGTTTTTGCTTCTATCCCTCTGTACCCTACATATTTTTGTTTTAACAGGTAATACAAGTTTTTATACTTGGATATATCAGTACCATGTTTTGCATTTAGAGTAGTTTTTAATACCGAATAATTTGCCCACAAGACTGTGGATTTCATTGTTTTTGACATTTCTACAAAGTAAACCATGAGCATGTTTTCTAACAATGAAGTTCCATTTTTTCTTGCTTCCAAATCATGAACTTGTCATGCAACTTTTCATACATTTTCTTTGATTCTTCAGGAAGTCAATTCTTGCTTACATTCCTCGCCTCCCTCCAGTATATCAGGAGGTGTGGAACTAAATTCTCTCTCTTCAAATTCACTAATAAAAATTTCTGTCACCATCTGTAAAATCAATGTGTGACCTTAAATCCATATTCCACTTGTTATTGAAGCACATCTAATATACGCATGAAGAAATTGATTTATCACATTTTTATTTTCTTTCATATGTATCTAAATGTTAAATATATATTGTATATCTAAATGTCGTAGAAAGACTATTGTAGAAACTCTCATATGAGACAGTATTTTTAACACTTAAATGATTTCAGTCTAATTATATAAATATAAATTCAATAACAGCACGCCTTAAAGCAATTAGTGTATGTAACAATATAAAAAGTGTATATTACAACCATTGTATCCATGTGTAATAATGTTATGTGAATGTATTACGTAATTGAATAATGTAGGAGCTGTGAGAAATAGGTCAAAAGTTGCTAACAATGAGGTAACCTTGAGGCAATAATGAGTTTGAGAGTTTAATAATGTTATTTGTGATTCTTGGAAGCAATAATGTAAATTTAGAGACAGTTTAAAAATAGCCAGTCAACAACCAGAAAAAGCTTTAGTTAAATGAAGGTATTCCATTGGATTAGGAATAGCCAATCAGAGACTTGAAATACAGAAATTTACAAGTTTAGGCGGTTGAAGTCAATTCAGTTGGTTGCAGACAGCGTTACTAACCAGACCAAAAAGTGTCCTCAAGAAATTTAATACGTATTCGTGTGAGACGAAAATAGTTTTACGTGTTAAAAAGTGCAAGTAATTAATTAAAGAATCTCACAGCTCCCTATATCAGCGAAGTATTATTTAAATCGTACCAAGTATTAATAAAAAGAGTGAAGTAAAATTATACTCTGTGTAAGCCTACATTCTTAGTCGCACCACAACCCTGCCAAGACATCCATGTCTCTAACAATAATACTGACGCAGCCGAGGCATACATAAATATATAATATTTAAAGAAACAGTCAAATTACAAAGTTAATATTTTTTTTTAAACTTGGGGTAAAGGCCACCTGAAAGTACACTTGGGGCGAAGGCTACCGGAAACCGGGTACCATACGTGCGATTGCAAACAAACTTAAAGTTCGGCTCCCAATAGTTGAAATATAATACAACTCCTTCAATACAAACTACTTCAAATTGACGCCCAAAGCGTGATGCAAATAACGTAACAAACCACCTACTTTACATATAATGGTTATTAAGACGCTCCTGAAGTTACTCATCACTCGTGTCTTAATAACTCCCATATAGGATCGTTGCGTAAATACTATTATAACTGATAAACGTTAAGCGATAAACGAAAACGTACTACATAAAAACTGTAGGGCTCTTTAAAACACACAATTTATTTCCAACAAGTTTTTTGTGGCTTAAGCCATTTCTGAGATATCCGTTATTAATTGTCCAAATTGTTCATTACGTGGTTATTCTCTTAAAGTCCTGTCAACATTCAGTTGTTTCTCGCGACTGTATGGAAACAGTATGTGATTTTAAGGCCAGCATATAGGGCCCATTTCTTTAGTATTGTACTATCGCCGTTCTCTTTATATCTGTAACGAAATGTGTAATGCCGTTATTTCCGGAAAGTTTCTTTTTTTCCGGATTAAAATGAAGTGGATAGGAAGATAAACTTTAGTAAGAATGACCTGTAGGTATACCAACTAATAAGTGAAAGAGGGTAGAGAAAGTTATGAGAATGTGATAAATTCTTTATATAAACTTATTTATTTGTCTGCTGTTCAACATAAGCGGTCAATAGTTGCTGTTTACAGCAAATCTTCAGATGGATTCGATGTCGAGATTCACGGGATGATTATTTTATCAGCATGTGCGCTGTAGCAAGCATTTGGCTAATGACTACAGCGAAACCATTACCCATTCTGGGAGCAATTCAGCAGCATGTGCGCTAACTTGTTTACAACAAGGTGCAGCTGTCCGGGCGGAATCCGATCCCCCAATTGAACAGCTACGTTCTGTAGCGCGCGTTAATCACATCGCAGTCCCACCCTGTCGATTAGCAAAATTCTCCCGACTCGGGTCAACAGACGCTCTTCGGTAGGCCAAGGCGTTGAATCAAGTATAACTTGCTATTAATTTAGAAATTAAATGTATTTATAATCTAATAAAGAGTTTGATGTAATACATTCACGTAACTTTCCCTACCCTCTATTGTTTATTGGCAGGTAAACAAATTATTCTTGCGAAAGTTTATTACTTTCTCTACTACGTATAGTAAGTAGGGGAAGTATTATATTCTACCCATAAATTCGATACCGAGAGTTCACCGGAACTATATGTTTTGAGACCCCCTGAATCCAAAAAAAAAAGCATTTTTGGAAACATGTCCGTGTGTGTGTCTGTGAACAGCATAACTCAGAAACGAACAGACGGATAAACACCAAACTTGGTATTTAGGTTCAGTGTCTTCCCGAGATGCGACACGAAGGTTTTCAAGAAAATACCCCCATCCCAGATTACCCTTTACATGGAACATTTTTCGATAATTTTAATTTTCTCAAAAATGATTCTAACGATTTCGATTAAAATATCATGTGTTTAAGATTTTTTCATGACAAATGAAATGTATATCTCGAATTTTCTGGGAATGTCTCCAAAAGTATTCATTGTGAACGACTTTTGCATAACTGGTAAACCATAAGAGATGGACAAAATTTTACTACACAACAAATGTAGAACGCTTTAAAATACACAATTTATGTCATATACATTTTGTTTTGTTGAGTGAACCATTTTCGAGATATTGCTTGTTATTTCCTTTAATTTTCCAATACTTTTTCTCAAATGGGAATTCGTTATGTGTGTTTTTTATGTCCTGTACATGCGAAGAGAATGGAAAGCGCCACATAGCAACCAGCTCTTAAAAGATTTGACTATCGCTTAAAACCTACCATATTTCTCTTGCACGTACAAGAAAATTAGCAATAAGATTAACATCTCGATTAACATGAAGCATATGGAGAATAAGCGTTTACAAAAATAGTTTGTACAAGAGTAGAGAAAGTCATGTGAGTGTAACACATCAGATTTTTTCTCCATCTACTTCATTTTAATCCAGATAAGCCTTTGCAAAGATAGCTACGTTACACATTTCGTTAGGATACAAAGAGAAGAGAGATAGTCAAATATTTAAGAACTGGGCGCTGTATACTGGCCTTCAAGTTCCACACTGTTTCCATGCAATCGTCAGAAACAACTGAAGATCATGGGACTTGAATGACAAAAGTATTGAACAAATCGAACCATTAATAACGGATATTTCGGAAATGACTGATGCCACAATAAAGAACTGTTCCTTTAGAATCCTTATAGTTTAACATAAATTTCGGATTTTGGAGTAGTCAGGCAGAGAGATCTCCAGCAACTGCAGTACACCACCGTACGTAAGCCATAATGGGACCTTTGTGCTTCCAACGTGACCAAGAATACATTCCTCTTTACGTGTCATATTGTTACCATTGCCCGAGCTCGTTAAAGCACGGAATCATGAGCAGGATGTCTGCGGTTCAAATCCAGCCAGGATTGTCCCCCCCCCCGACTGAGTCTTTTTCCAGATTTTTCTCAGTCCGCATAATTGGCACCTGCGGTGGAGGTATCTTAAACTTCATAAGAGTAATTTATATACCCACTAATAAGGAAATACAAGGTGGAGAACCTCATGTGAATGTTATACATAAAATGTTGTTTATTGCTTCATTTTGAAGTAGATATATCTTTACGCTTTGGGCGCCAAACTTGAGGTAGGTTAATTACTGCTGTTTGCACCATGTATTGCGGGAGATATCTTTCTTGGAGTGTTCACCCCATGTACGATAAAAAGTTTCCGGTGGCCTTCGCCCCAAGTTTACTTTTCCGGTGGCTTTCGCCCCCACGTTTAAAAAAATCAACTTTGTATTTTAATGTTTATTTAAAATATTATTTATGTATGCCTCGGCTGCGTCAGTAGTAATTTGCAGAAACACGTATCCCTTAGCAGGGGGTGGTGTGGCTAAAGAATGAAGGCTTACACAAATTATAATGGTATTCAACTTCGTTTTATTAATATTTCACACGAATAAATAACACTCACTGATATATCATACTGTAGAGCTGTGAGATTATTGTTACTTGTACTTTTTAACACGTAAACTTTATATTATTCACGCCGTAATGAGTTTTTTTGTTTCACACTGAATACGTACCGAGCGAACTGCTCGGGAACGCTGCCTTCTAGCGTCTGGCGTCTACCGCTTAAATTTGTACTTTACTATATTTCCAGTCTCTGATTTGCTAATTTTACTCTAATAGAATACTTTTATTTAACTTAAAGCTTTTCTAGTTTTTGATTGGATATTTATAAACTGTTTTAAATATTACATTATTATTCCAAGAATTATTAGTAGCATTATTAAACTTTCTAATTTATTGTTGCCTCAAGGTTACCTTATTGTTAGCAACTTTCGGCTTCTATTCTCATAACTCCTACACTGTTAAATTACGTAATATATTCACATAACATAATTATACATGTACATAATATAAACATAATACAATGACTGTTACATACATTTTATATATTTTATTACATGCACATGTTGCTTTAAGGCGGGCTGTTAGTTTTTTAATATTATATAATTAGACTGATATCGTTAAGTGTTAAAAATACTGCCTCAATGTGTGTAGCCCCCTGTAACTTAGCTGTTTCTAAAGACAAATAAAATACTACTAATTCGCTGACTGTAGGTTTTGTTACCTGTTAGATTCTACTGATTTTCATTAGTAAGGTGACATTCAATCCTTCATTCATACCTCCAGACTCTGTGGAGTGTAGGGAATAATTCTAATTAAAGAAAGAGTTCCCCACCTCAGCCGGGGAATCTAACCTGGGACCTTTAGGTTGAGAAGCCAGACATTATATGTGTTACTTCGTGTCACTGCACTCAATAGTTCTCTTATTGAGATGTGATGAAACAATAACTTATCTATACAAAATACTTACTGCATTTACTTTAAATTGGAATTTAGCACGTCTCCTTACTGAGGGATAGAGGGCATTTCTTCGCATAATTGCAGAATGAGATTAGAAGGGCGTAGTTTAGCTGTTAACTTTTCCATTTGGAGTCGGGTTAAAGTTTTCCCTAGTGAACTCCAGCAGCATGCCATGAAACTTCCCTCCACAAAACCACCACCACTTTCCGTAGCCCCTCTCCAGTATATTAATCAGGTTCCCAGAGATATTTTGTATTCACCGCTACCGCTACTGCAGCTTTCCAGCGAAAAATCTGCTGCTATAAATAAACGACTATCGTGAAATATCTGCTAGCACTTTCGGAACATCAGTTTGTAACATAGCTGTAAACTATGTATCTATACAACAGAGAGGGACATTAAAACATCTGGGAACTAGCAGCAGACTTTTTTATGGTGTAGAACGTTCCCTCTTACGACACCATGGCTGATATATGAAATGAAATTATAATTGGGAAAGGAAATTTGGGAAGGAAACGTTCCATGAAATCAATTAATCAAACCCCGGCTATGGCATTGAATTGTTCAATCCTCTGATTCTACCTTGCCAACCTTGTCCTATACACATGTCAGTGTGGAAGAACAATTAATTCATTAATTGACCTGATAGAGGCTAAACTATGAAGCCCGGGACTTAAAGTACTTAGAGCATTTAAGTCGACATTGGAGTATGTCATCTCAAAACTCCTTGTGGTTTATCAGGAAAAGTGCGACTCAACTGGAGAGTTTGTCTTGGTAGCTTAGTGGTTAGAGTAACTGGACGGAAACTGGGAGATCCTGGGTCAAATTCCTATCATATTTGATACATTTTCAAATGTTAAACTTAATGCTTTAACTTTAACTAATGTTAAGCTTAACAACTTATTTGTACATCATAAATATGCTTCATTTGGCTGATCCGTCCGTCCGTCCATATATCGAGAGAAACAAATAAATAAACAACTAAATAAATAAAATCTGTAATACTCCATCCCGTCACCTCGTTACGTAAACCGGAACGTGTATTAAAACATTTTCAGTTTATTAATTCAATACACTTGCATTATAATTGTACAGATAATTAACTACAACTATTAAAAAGAAAGGAAATACAAAAAAATAATAATAGTAAAAGTAACTAAAATGAAATGTTTAAATTTCCACCCACTAATTCAAAATAGGCATACAAAAATTACACTTCTACTGGTATCCAGCACCTACAATACAAAACTAACACTATAATAAACAAATAATTCATAATAATGCATTTATGGCTAAAAATGTGCTTGTCCTTGTCCGCTTTAATGGTTTACGAGATATTTAAATTTATTTTCTTTTATTTCTTTTGAGGTGTTTATATAATTATAAACCCTAATTTGTTAAACTTTAATTTATAATCAATTCACTCTTTTACCCTAACTTCTCAGCACTAAAATATATACTAAATTCACAATTATTAAATTTACACTTCACTTCAATGTCACTTATGTAATCTAATAGTAATTTATATTGATATCACATTAACTATTTCACAATACAGTTCACTTTCACATCTATTATTTAATAACCACCAAAACTATTCTTCATGCCGGCACTAACTCCCACTTATACTCCTCCCTTGTAACTGCGCCGATCTCCTCACTTTGTTCTTCAGTGCACCATACTTCTCCTCGCACCATTCACCAGCTACCGCCTCCTTGACAAACCTCGTCAGCAGAGCAGGTAACATTAAATGTTATGAAAAATTGAAGCAGGGAGCGGCATCAAAGTTGTCGCAACGAATGGCTTCACAGTACAGCGACATTTTCGCAAATGTTTTGCTAAAGATCCTCCAACTGGGAAGAACATCTACCATTGGTACCACCAGTTTCTGTGTGTAAACGAAGGAGCTCAGGGTGTGAAATGCTACATTGTGTATGGCAGGAACCCGATTACTGCTTGGGTGTCGTGTGACACGCGGTTCCCACATTGAATGTTCATGAATCTTTGTGATGTAAGATTTGTGTGTACTTTGATGACGTTTACATTCTCCTACCTTCATTGGTTTATTCAGAAAAATGTGAAAAATAAGTTTGGACTCTCATATTTTTAGGACGACCATCTAGATCTTGTCGAATTTTTCAACATTGTGAGGCAGTATTTTTAACACTTAAATAATATCAGTCTAATTATATAATATATAAATTCAATAACAGCCCGCCTTAAAGCAATATCTGTATAAATAATATATAAAATGCACGTAATAGTCATTGTATTATGTTTATATTACTGTGTACATATATAATAATGTTATGTTGAATGTATTAGGTAATTTAGGAGCTGTGAGAATAGAAGCCGAAAGTTGCTAACAATGAGGTAACCTTGAGGTAATAATGAAGTGGAAAGTTTAATAACGCTACTAATAATCCTTGGAACAATAATGTAATTTAAAACAGTTTATAAATATCCAATCAACAACCAGAAATGCTGAAAGTTAAATAAAAGTATTCTATTGGAGTAAAATTAGCCAATCGGAGACTGAAATAGAGGAATTTACAAACTTAAGCGGTAAACGCCAGTCGCTAGTAGACAGCGTTCCCAACCGGACGCTAGACGGCAGCGTACCTGAGCAGTCAGTTCGCTTGGTACGTATTCAGTGTGAGGCATATAAAATTCATTTCGGCGAGAATATTATAAAGTTTACGTGTTAAAAAGTGCAAGTAACTAATAAATAATCTCACAGCTCTCTCTATATCAGTGAAGTGTTATTTAATCGTGTGCAGGATTAATAAAAGGAGTGAAGTAAAAAGTAATAATTTGTGTAAGCCTACATTCTTTAGCCGTATCACTCCCTGCTAAGAGATACATGTTTCTATAAATTAATACTGACGCAGTCGAGGCAAACTTAAATATATATAATATTTAAAGAAACATTAAAATACAAAGTTGATTCCTAAACGTTGGGGCGAAGGTCACCGGAAAGTAAAATTGGGGGGAAGGCCACCGGAAAGTGAACGTTGGAGCGAAGGCCACCGGAAACTTTGTATCGTACGTGGGGCGAACACTCCAAGAAACTATCTCAAGTTTGGCTCCCCAACAGTGGAACTACAATACAATACAACTCCTCCTTCAAGTTTGGTGCCCAAAGCGTGGTGCAAATAACGTAAAGGCTACAACATTCTCAAATTGGCATCTAAACGTGGGGCTAATAATTTAAAAATCAACTCCTTCAATTGTAAGTATTTTTACGCGCGGCTCTTTGTTAATGTGCAAGGGCGGTTAATCACATCATGTTCGAAGAAGTGTTCCTACATCATTTGAAGCTAACTCTGCAAGATGCTAAAGTCTCGTACACCTGATTCGATTGATGCCGCGTTAATCGCGCGTTAGTGAAAGCACTCAACCGTACACATGCGAGCGCTTTAGTATCGCCATCGAAGCTGAAGAGGTGGTATGTCTACGGATTCTGTGTGCATCCTACCTGTAGCTGAAATTTCCTTGCAGTTCTTACTTTCTGTCGCGTATATAATAGGTAGAGAAGGTATTGCATTCCACCCAAAAATCCGATACCGTAGATTTCACCGGTAGTACATATTTTGAGGCCCTTGAATCCAAAAATAGCATTTTTAGATAAAAGTGCGGTTCAATGCCTTCCAAAGATGCGACGTGAATATTTTCAAGAAACCCGTCCCTCCACACACCCAACTACATGGAACTAAAAAGAATTGAGTATTTATGGACGCTCTTTAACTGCTGTGGTTCTTAGGTCTCATTCTATAGGGTCTTTCAACAAGTGTCCTATCTTTGAACTTAAAAAAACACGTTCTATAAATGATAGAGGTAGGTTTATTTATATTTTTTATTTTGGAGCATAATTAATGTCATTACGTGTGGAAGAGAATATCAGTTAAGTGACCGCTGCGACTTCGTTGGGTTGCGCGTATACGGTTGACCCAATTTTCAATGATAGAAGAACATAAATTAGGTCTAACTTTACGAATAACACGCGTGATGTTATTCATAAGATCATTTACTGTTTCTGGCTTGTTGACATAAACTCGAGATTTAACATAACCCCACAAGAAGTATCCAACGGCCTTAAATCACATGACCTCGGGGGCCAGTTAACATCACCACCACGGAAAATGATGAAACCTCTGAACTTCTCCTTCAAAAGATCGATTGTTTCGAGCAGTATGAGATGTGGCACGATCTTGCTGAAACTAGATGTTTCAGAGATCCATACCATCCAATTGAGGCCAAAAATAGTCCCTTATAAGAGTCCAGTATCTTTCTCCATTGACAGTTAGAGCTTCTCCATCTTCATCTTTGAAAAAATATGGACCAATGATTACACCATACCAAAATCCACACCACACAGTAACCTTTTGGGGATGAAGTGGGCGTTCTTGAATATGCATTGGATTGTGATGGCTCCAATAGCGGCAATTTTGTTTGTTAACACAACCATCCATCTAAAATTGGCTTCGTCGCTGAAGATGATTTTTCGACAAAAATCCGGGTCAGCTTCCATTTGCTCCATAGCCCAATCAGCGTACACGGCGCAACCTATGGTCATTGGGCTTTAGTTCTTGAGTTAACACCATTTTGTAAGCGTGAAACTTCAAGTCCAGATGCAGAATGCGCCAGTAGTGGTCGGCGAAAGCCCCAATCCTTGCGCTCGACGAGCAATTGATTTGTTTCGGTTCTCCCGTACACTCTCACGAACGGCGCTTATGTTTTCGTTGGAGCGCTTACGTCGATTACGTACAGGCGTTCTTTGATCGCTGACAGAACCAGTTGTTTCAAATTTATCGATCAAACGCCGAATCGTTCTCTCGCAGGGACGATTATGCACACTGTAAACTTCACGCAATACATGAAAGGTTTGGCGAACAGATGATCCATTTTAATAATAAGTTTTCACATTTTCTACACTTTGCTGAATAGCTGTAACGTTCCATGAGTATTTGTCAATAGCAACTGTAACCACATGAAAAAAATGACTGCTCTAACTCAATAACAACGGTAGCTATTATATGTTAAAGATAGGACATTCTTGTTGAAAGACCCTTTATGTTGGGCGTGAAAGACAGGAAATTTTGCTTAGAGACCTCTTTATCAGGCTTAAGGTGCTTTTATGCGCCGTAAGTCTACGACATAGGAACGGACCACCGGCTTTACTTTCCTTCCAAAGGAAGCCATGCTAAGGATTTTTACGCCCGAAAAAAATCCATCGCCCACCGCCGTGTTTGAATCCGCGACCTCTAGAACCGGAGGTTAGCATGGTACTCCTAAACCACGGAGGACAACACATGGACTACTTTACTTGGAAATATTTTTCGAAATTTTATATTTTCTAAAAAATATCTTTAATGATTTTGTTTAAAATAACACATATTACAGACATTTACATGACAAATAAAATGTATATCTCGACTTTTTTGGGAATAGCCTTTGAAGTCCTTTTCATTCGGAAGGAACTTTGTATAATCATTTCTTTTCAAATTCCTAACGAGTTACAGATTTTTTTGACGATGTCATGGAAACAGAATGAAATTAAAGACCAGCGTATAGCGTCCAGTTGTAAAACATTTGACTATCACTGTTACCGTTGTATCTGTAAGGCAATGGTAGTGTAGCTATTTCTGGAGAGATTTATCTCGATTAAAATAAGCAGATAAGAAAATATACTTTTTAAAAATTTTTGTTAATACAAATAAGCCATAGTGGGTAGAGAAAGTCATGTGAACGTAACACATTAGATTTTTATATAAATGTGTTCAAAGCGTTGTCGTATACTGCACTACCACAAGTACAAGTGTTTTAAATTTCATACCGGCAGCTTTAATCGTATTTGAGAAAAACATTTTAGTTTACCTTTTACATTAGGTGTTGCAGGCGATACAGATGTTGTAATTTTGAAAGAATAAAAGTACACCACATTGTTTAAATACTAATACACAAAACTAGAAATAGAACACTTTTTCACTCTTCTGGTTGTTTCAGAAAAAACTTGAACCTTTAAGCATAGTTTCTGTAATAATTTATCCTCAATAGTCGGATTAATTATGTCACGTCTTGAGCAATTTAAAAGGAAAAAAATATACTCCAGTTTTTAAAGTTCATTCTCTCAGAGATTCTGCTGAAAATATGAACAAGATTGGTTACAAACTTCATTGCATGGAGCATTTTTAATCCGCAAAAGTTTAAGATGGAGGAAAAAAGTCGACTGAAAGGCACTGGAAGAAAATGCAGGTAATTAGGTCGCGTGCTTTTGAGCATTTAAATGGTCACGTGTTGAAGCTTTAAAGGGTTCTAAGAATAAAAGCCAAAGTATGCAATTGAAGCTAAAGGTTCAAAGTATTTATTGTACATAGAAACAATTGTTTGAATTTTTTGAAAATTTTGACAAAATTTCAGCTATGGGATGCTGGCCACTATGGATGCCGGTCTACCTATATTAGCAATGTTAAATTTGACAAATTTGAGGTTCCTATTTTAAACAACTGTTGCTTCGAGGACCCTGATTTTATTACAGAGCATCTGTACATTTCTGAACACTTTAACCGGCGATATGGGAAAATTTAACTCTTTTACTGAAACATATCTAATTCATTTTACTAAACTTCTATTTTGTCAAGAACAAAATTGCAAACTTTTAGCATGAATTTCTAAAAAACTAAAACTTGCAAAAAATCCAATTTAAAAATATTTTTGGCCATAGTAACATTGAGAAAAGTTTCATCCTTCCATCGGAAGAGAAAAGGTACACCAAAGTACTAACAATTAAAGTTGTGTAAAAGTTAGTCTAAAGAAAATGTAGTTGTCTAGTATTATCCTGGCCAATATTATCTTCCCTCGTTCATCTCATCTGAAAGATTACTTTTGGCATGTTCCCACACACTATGAGCATCTTCTCCAAATTAAAAACTAAACAGTTTTAGTTTGTGTCAAGTATAATTCCAACCAGTAACCACACCTACAGCACGAGTTCGTATGCACGTTCTTTTTTCAACATCTTAGTAGGGTATTCATAACATATTTCTTATAAATTAAATAATAAAATGATCAGGAAAGCCTGTACTACTTTTAAGTAAATAAAAACATACGTTAGGTAATTGTTTTCAGATTCTTTTGCCGGGGAGCAGACTGGCTGCCCTTAAGGGATAAAACGATAACGGCAGCTCAACACACTGTTCTTATATTCCGGACTCTGCATGTTCCGAATGGTCTGCATTTTCTTCTACAAGCAAATCCATGTCAAAGTGCTCCGCCTCGATCCTGGTGCCCACTATAAACGGCACGTTCCATGAACATGACATTGCAATTCTGTGTATCTCGAAGCACTCGTTAATCGTCCGGCAGAAGGGGGGAACTTTGTATCACGAGGGAACACACACGAACGCAGATCGGGGAAGCGCCTGCGCTGTGAAACATAATACACTATCTCTTTTATTCTCGCTGTATGCGTTTACACCTCACGTAACTCGGAGGAATGCTACTGCGCAACCGCCTTCGCGTGTGCTCCTGACTCCAACCAAAATCGCGTGTTTGGATGTGTACGCGTCAGTGCAATTCCAGGTACTTACTATTCGGCCACGATATGAACACGTGTGGTGGGAAAAGGAACTGAACGATGAGGCAGTATTTTTATCACTTAAATAGTATCAGTCTAATTATATAATATAAAATACAATAACAGTCCGCCTTAAAGCAATATGTGTATGTAATAATATATAAAATATATGTAACAGTCATTGTATTAAGTTTATAGTATTATGTAGATGTATAATAATGTTATGTGAATGTATTACGTAGTTTTAACAATATAGGAGCTGTGAGAATAGAAGCAAAATACCTTCCGTAGCAAACAGAATTATAAAGTAGAAACCGAAAGTTGCTAACAATGAGGTAACCTTGAGACAACAATAAATTAGAAAGTTTAATAATGCTACTAATAATTCTTGGAACGATAATGTAATATTTAAAACAGTTTATAAATAGCCAATCAAAAACTAGAAAAGCTTTAAGTTAAATAAAAGTATTCTATTGGAGTAGGATTAGCCAATCAGAGACTTGAAATACAAAGAAAGTACAAATTCAGGCGGCAGATGCTACAAGATAGTGTACCTGATCGGTACGATACGTGTTCAATGTGAGACACAAAAATTCATTGCGGTGAGAATAATGTAAAGTTTGCGTGTTTAAAAGTGCAACTAAACAACAATCTAAGCTCTACAGTAGGATATATCAGTGAAGTGTTTTTTATTCGTGTGAAGGATTAATAAACACAAAGTACAATAGAATTATAATTTGTGTAAGCCTCATTGTTTAGCCACACCAGCCCTGCTAAGAGATACGTGTTCTGAAAATTACTACTGACGCAGCCGAGGCATACATATATAATATTTAAATAAACATTAAAATACAAAGTTGATTTTTTAAACGTGGGGCGAAGGCCACTGTAAAGTTTGTGTCGAACGTGGGGCGAACACTCCAAGAAACATATCTCGTGCAATCCGTGGTGCAAACAGCAGTAATAAACAATTCTAATTTTGGCTTTCCATACACGGGGCTACAACCTTCTCAACGATTAGGAAATAAGTCGGCGGGGCATCGGAAGGACAGTCAGGTAAAGAAAACACCTGCAGCTCAGAGTTACATTCACTAGCGAGGCTGAGGCTTCCACATGTAGTCTTGTTTTCATTGTGCTACTGTAAATTTCCCTATCGCCTTGCCCCTCACTCCCCTTGACTGTCAACAAATCACAGTGACGCATTCTATCGTGGCCCACTAGTACCTCAGTATCGTGCGTTGGCAAATGCGTGCTAGCTAACGCTTCATGTGTACGGGCTAGTTTTAAAAGGTACTTTCCTACAGAGGGTGAGGATTAGGTAACCATCAAACTGTTATCACTTAAATGATATCACACAATACAAACAAGTATTCACGCGAGTGGAGCCTCAGTAAAGTCTTGTCAATAAATAATAAAATACTGTAGATGCTTACCTTGTTCCTTTTCGGCGTCACATGATACACTTTTTTCTGTGCCCACATAATAGGTTCTAGTCCATGATGTACGGCCTAACATCGCCGATCTATCTCCGGACAGTAACGTCACACGATATCCAAGTCATCCAAGTGGCTCCAGCAGCATATGTACTGTGTCCAGACCAGATACAATTAGAAACACTTAGCACTGCAAGCCCACTGCTTTCAAATAATTAATGCCCTCAATTGCCGTTACTCTGATGGATGTGTCCGTTAGAGACAGATTGCTGTCCGGTTCTTAACGAATGTTTCCAACGATTAGCTGCACACAGCAGCAGCAAAACTAATCATCCATATTTCTACAAATAATGCCCCTCTGCTTACAAGTAGTTTAAAAATGGTGTAGAAACAAATAGTTTATTTTGGATACAAAAAAGTGATTCACTAGGGTTAGAATTTTCATGACGCAACATGTATTCTATGGTAAGACATATGTTTCTTAAAAAAAATTATGACGTGACACATTCAAATGACTTTATCTTCTATCTTTATTAATGGGTATACAAAGAATTCTTACTATAGCTTATTTTTCTATCTACTACATTTTAATCCAAATAAACCTTCTCGGAAATGATATATTATACATTTCGTTATAGATACAAAGGAAATAGCGATAATCAAAGTTTAAGAACTGGACACTATACACTGGCCTTAAAATTTCATACTGTTTCCATGCCATCGCAAGAAACAACTGAATTCTGAATGCAATTTAAAAAAGAATAAGACTAGGAAATGAACAATTCGAACCTTTAATAATGGATTTGTCAGAAATTGTCTATGCCATAAACAATTTATTTTAACTAAATTGTGTGTTTTAAAGAGATCTTCATTTTCTGTAGAGTATTTTTTCATCTATCACTTAACGTTTACCAGTTATACAAGATTACACAAAATTCCTTCCGAATCAAGAGGACTTCTGAAGGCCATTCCCCGAAAATTCAAGACATACATTATGTCATGTAAATATCGTTCATATATGCTATTTTAATACAAATCGTTAGAAACATTTTTTAGAAAATAAAAAATTTCGAAAAATGTTCCATGTAAATTGTGGTTTGGGGCTTTATTAAAAATCTTCCTGTCACATCTTTGAAAGATATTGAACCTAAATACCAAGCTAAGTATTTATCCGTCTTTTCGTTTGAGTTATCGAGTTCAGACACACACGGACTTGTTTCCAAAAATGCTTTACTTGAATTTAGGGGACTTCAAAACATGTATTTCCGGTGAAATCTCGGTATCGAATTTTTGGGTGGAATGCAATACTTCCTCTATTTATATGCGTAGAAGAAAGGGTAAATACATACACATGTTATGAAAAAACTAATCGAAATATCATAATTTGTTAGGTCATATTTACGCATATGTGTCAATGACTTTATGATAAAGCATATTTTACTAAGTAAATGGGCCATATTCATCACATTTTTTCTCTGTTTCAAGAAGTAAAGAACCTTCCTCATTGAATTTGTTTCTTCTGTATTCACGAGAGTTAAAATTTCTAAGGATTACAAATCGCATTTGTTTCCTGGAAAATGGTAAAATGCGTAGATTGAGGTGCGAAAACCCCTCGCCCTTAGTCTATCCTGGAAGTGTGTGTAGTGTAGTTTAGAAGAAATGCCCAAGGTGAAACTAAGTATTCCAATAACATCGCAACAGTTCGCGTTTCGATTTGGTGACGAGCTTTCCACTAGTTGTAAAATACTATAAACTGCGTCACGTAACTGTTAGAAGAAACAGTAGGAAAAGAAAAAACAAATTCATATGTTGTACAGCGTTTCAATGATTTTGTTTAGTGAAAAGTTCTCCTTATCATTTAGAATTAGATTCAAATTACACAGTCCGTTTTAAATATGCTCCTGTGTTAGTAGAAGTCGAAAGGAGTTTTTCGAAGTACAAGTCTTTGTTGACTGACAATAAGAAATCCTTTGAATTTGAAAATTTCCACAATATATTTATTGTACACTGCAACTCAGGGCTCAAACTGAAATAAAAAGGAAACTTGCCAAAAAAATCAGAATACGCTATGTACTGAATTTAAATAAAAGAAAAAGTATACTACGATATAAAATTCTATAGTTTAGCTTGGCTCTCGAGTGTATTTTGTTCCTAAATAGATTTCTTGAAATCTTTCGTATCACATCTTTGGAAGATACCGAAGTTAAATACCAGTTTGGTATTTATCCGACATTTCGTTTCTGAGTTATGCTGTTCTCTCTCTCTCTCTCTCTCTCTCACACACACACACACACACATTTCTAAAGATGCTTCTTTTTTTATTCAGGCAATCTCAAAACGTGTATTTCTAGTCCAATTGTGATTCAGAATTTTTGGATGGAATGCAATACTTCCGCTACTCTTTATAAGATATAGAGAAAGTAAAAAGCTTCATGAGAGAAACGAGGTTACAATAAATGAAGTAAAACATCGATTACTGCAGCAAGTCATGATTAAATACATTTCCATTGTTTACAAATCTGTTTTCTCCGTTTAAAAATATTTCAATATGCTATTGTTGAGATAAATTATTTATTTACCTATATGTACGAGAAATTAAAGGAAAGATATGAAATATTTATTTGATTTAATATTGGGTAAAATTTTTATGATTAATATATTTCGAAGCTTAGTAAGAATGTGAACAAGTAAATATTTATTTAATATTATGCAATATAAAGAGTTGTAATGTTCACTACCACCTCCATCAACATCATCACGAATATCAATACCACCAATACAAATACCATCAATCAACACGAATACCACCAGCACCAACAACAATATCACCATCACTAATACCAATACACTACCACCAATACCAATATACTACCACCGCCAACAATATTATCATCACCAATACCACCACCACCACCACCACCACCAATACATTATCACTACTAATAATCACCATCACCAATAGCACCACCACAATACTAGCACACTACCACCACTAATATAAATACACTACCACCACCAATACCACCACCAAAACCATTGCCTTACCACCAACAACAATATTACCAATACCAATACCACCATCCATACCAGCACACTACCACCACGAATATCAATATACCACCACCAATACCATTACATTACCTAGAACAATATCACCAATACCACCACCATCACGAATACCATTACACTACCATCATCTCCACCATTACACTACCACCAACAATATCACCACCACCAATATTATTACCAGCACCACCATCAATACTAATCACTACTACCACCACCACCAATACAAGCCTCATCATCAGTACCAATACCAGTACCACCACGAATACCACCAACAATATCACCACCTCCAATATCACCACCAATACCAATACCATCACCACTAACACTATCACTATCACCTTCACCTTCACCAGTACCACCACCAATACCAAAACCAGCACCATGTCCAACACCAATACTAATACTACCAGCACCATCACCGCCACCACCAATAAAATAAAATACTAATGATTACTAGGAGCATCACTTTTCAAATTTTAAAGTGAAAAACCATTTGTAAATCTCTGAAAATTGCTCTTTCGCTCTAACCGTGTGTAGTCGTTAAATCGGAAAGCTGAATCACATTTTAAAACTTCAAAGTTCAAAATGTCGAGACTCAAACTGCGGAAGAGCTCGGCACGGAGAACCGTAGGTCCTTTCGTGCTTCCCTTCTGCAAATAAGCTTTTTCAAGGATTGGCCCGCGTAAGCGAACAATGCACGGCTATTGATCAATTTATTTACTTAAATTCCTCATTCATGAGATCCTTGGTTTTATTCATGAAATAAACCTACACTTACAATAAATAAGAATAGGAATAAACCTCTGCGTAAAATCCATTCCTTAAGTAAAATTTCCAATAATGCTTTAGTAGACTAAATTAAGGCAATTTCCACATCAAAGATTAGAAAAACAATTGCAATTAAATGGAGCAACGAGTTGACCGAACCAGTTGCTGACACTGTTTTCCAAACAGTGCGTCAATATAACAGGTCAGAAAAACAGATGTTGAATATTTCGCTCTGTTACAATTTGGTGCCTCGCAGTAACAGAAGGGTGCAACTTTGAGGGCGTTTCCAACAGATCTCCACCACGGAATAAATAGAATAGCGTATAAATGCGACTATATCAACGAATGATTTAAAAAAACAGACCAGAAGCACTTTCAACTATTTTGCTGACCTAAGGACTATCAAAACAACTAATGAGTTTGTGGTTCATTAGTGCCCTCTCCAGGCAGCTACATGGTCATCTTCCTGGTAAAAAAAATTTACTAGATAGCATTTGTTTCCAGGAAGTGTTGGGTGGAAAGCTAAACATGTTCTGATAGGTGTTTGTGTGTGTATGTCGGGTTAAACTTAAAAACCACTCAATCAATTTTGATAATTCTTTTAACACTGCAAGTCATTGACAGATGGATATGGGCTATAAAACACCTAATTTCAACTCATAAGTTACTAAAATACTTAAAACGATCAAAGCCATGCAGTAGAATATGAACACATTGGAGTTATAAAACAACATACGAAGAATGTTCATACTTTTGAGTTTTTGTTGAGGTTGCCATGGAGTAAAAAATAGTTGTTACTTCACAGAAAATGCAAGTATAATACGACAAATGCTACCGATATTTAATTGCAAACAATATGGTCACGACTCAGAAACTAAGAGACACAAAAACAAAAGAGAATCGAATCTGCTTATAACTCTACGATATGCATGCGAAACCAATGCCTAAGTTCTTTAATAACCCTCATGTAAGAAAAGGTTGCTTTATTGCCTTTGTACTCGTGGTGTAATATAGTTCGATATTAGGGCGTGCTAAATAATTGTAAAAAAGGGCAAATTGCTAACACTAGTAATCAATGAAGAGATATTTTATAATTAATAACTTTAAGATCATTTTTGTCAATGGTCGAAGACCAGGTGTCGCTTCCAAAGCGGTTACCTTGGTGGCCTGGGTGTGCGGAAATTTCATTTTCACCATCTTCATCTCTATTTTGTTGTAAATGCTAAGGGTTTCTGCATTATGTGAAAACTATGTAGAATTTGTTATCTAACTATGGGATTACGGAATGAGGTGCCGCCGCGGTAACGTATGCGGCTCGCATTTGTGAGGTTTCAGGTTCAAACTCCCGGAGCCGACCACCTGATCGAAGGTTCTTTTCGGTTTTTTTTCGGTCGCTAGGCGAATACTGGGTTGGATAATTTGATCCGGAAATTTCCTATCATCCCTTTCATCACTACATTTGATTACTTTCTTCAGCGTCATACGAGACATCCTGGATATGTTACGATCCAGAGTTTGCTTGTTCCTCGACAGGCTACTGACACAAGACATTGGGCTGATCACCCATCCTGGATATGCTATGATCCATTTTTTGCTTGCTCCTCGACAAGCTACTGACACAAACATTGGGCTAATCACCCATCCTGGATATGTTATGATCCAGAGTTTGCTTGCTCCTCGACAGGCTACTGACACAAGACATTGGGCTGATCACCCATCCTGGATATGCTATGATCCAGATTTTGCTTGCTCCTCGACAGGCTACTGACACAAGACATTGGGCTGATCACCCATCCTGGATATGTTATGATCCAGAGTTTGCTTGCTCCTCGACAGGCTACTGACACAAGACATTGGGCTAAACACCCATCCTGGATATGTTATGATCCAGAGTTTGCTTGCTCCTCGACAGGCTACTGACACAAGTCATTGGGCTGATCACCCATCCTGGATATGTTATGATCCAGAGTTTGCTTGCTCCTCGACAGGCTACTGACACAAGTCATTGGGCTGATCACCCATCCTGGATATGCTATGATCCAGAGTTTGCTTGCTCCTCGACAGGCTACTGACACAAGACATTGGGATGATCACCCATCCTGGATATGTTATGATCCAGAGTTTGCTTGCTCCTCGACAGGCTACTGACACAAGTCATTGGGCTGATCACCCATCCTGGATATGCTATGATCCAGAGTTTGCTTGCTCCTCGACAGGCTACTGACACAAGTCATTGGGCTGATCACCCATCCTGGATATGTTATGATCCAGAGTTTGCTTGCTCCTCGACAGGCTACTGACACAAGTCATTGGGCTGATCACCCATCCTGGATATGTTATGATCCAGAGTTTGCTTGCTCCTCGACAGGCTACTGACACAAGTCATTGGGCTGATCACCCATCCTGGATATGCTATGATCCAGAGTTTGCTTGCTCCTCGACAGGCTACTGACACAAGTCATTGGGCTAATCACCCATCCTGGATATGCTATGATCCAGAGTTTGCTTGCTCCTCGACAGACTACTGACCCATTACCCATCCTGGATAGGCTATGATCCAGAGTTTGCTTGCTCCTCGACTGGATACTGACCCATTACCCATCCTGGATATGCTGTGATCCAGAGTTTGCTTGCTTCTCGACAGGCTACTGCCTCGAGCATTGGCTGGCAAGTCCTTGGGGTGTAAATCCTACTAAGAGGAGGGTAATCGTAAGAATAAAAAGAAATAACTATGACACCACGGGCTTACAATTTGACCTATTAGCCCACCTCCGTGCTGTGGGGTGGCGTGTCTGCTTCACATTCAAGAGGTCCAGGGTTCGAATCCGATTATGAATGTCTGGTAACTTTAAGCTTTATAGATCACGGTCTTATTTGAGCATTTCACTCATATCATTCATTGTCCTATATGACTTACCCGGTTAAAAGACTTAACTACACATATAAAACCAGTTCACGTATTGTTATTACCTAAAGAGTTTGATATGCTATATTCACATGACTTTCTCTACTCTTTACGCGGTCTTATTCCTACAAAAGTCTATTTTCCTATATGCTTCAGTTTAATCGAGATAAACCTTTCCGGAAATAGTTGCATTACACAATTCGTTATAGATACAAAGAGAACATCGATAGTCGAAATATTTAACAACTGGACGCTATATGCTGGGCTTAAAATAGTTTCCACGCAATCACGAGAAACAAGTGCAAACCGACGGAACTTTTAAATTGTGTGTTTTAAAAAGATCTGCATTTCTTGTATAGCCGTTTTCGTCTATCGCTTACGTTTACCACTTATACAAGATTATATAAAATTCTATGCGAATGTAGAGGAGTTCACCTGATATTATCAAAATATTCAAGATGTACATTTTATTTTGCAAGTAAATATCTTTAATCAAAATCGTTAAAGCCATTTTTAGAAAATAAAAAAATTCGGAAAATGTTCTATATAAAGGATAGTTTCGAGGGGGGGTAGTTTCGTGTCGCATCTTTGGAAGATATTGAACCTAAGTACTATCCGTCTTTTCTTTTGTGTTATCGTGTTCATAGACATACGAGGATATGTTTCCAAAAATAGTTTATTAGGATTAAGGGAACTTCAAAACATGTATTTCCGGTGAAATCTTGATATAGAATTTTTGGGTGGAATGCAATATCTTCTCTACCTACTGTGTACGTGGTAAAGAAAGTAAACTTTACTCAACCTCTCCGACAGATATCTTCCACCACTAAAGGGGCGTAGACTATATAGCTTTTCTAGGACTTGGAAAACTATCGGGGGGAAGGCAAGGAAGTCAGACGTTTCGATAGTTCATCCGTTATTAGGAATAGTCGGCGCTTTCGAAATTGCAATTATAATAGGTATAGGGAAGGATTAACCATAAAAATCTAGCTCATTTCAGAGTAAATTCATAAAGAACGAAGGGAGGTATTCATCGTACATAGAGTTTAAAAAGTAGATAGACAAAGTCTCTTTATTGGTTTCAAATTATTGAAGGTATTTCACAAGTATTTAGCGCATGGGTCATTGACCGTACATGCATATTTAAGATATAATAGGGTGACAAAATAAACAATAGAGAAAGAAAACACAACAAAAATAAACAAGAAAAAGGGAAATACAGATAAATTACCCTTGTCTAACTGAACAAATTTGACCTAGCTTCGTGCACTTTAGACAAAAAATTGCCCATGTTTTGTCAGTTCCTCTGGTCAGCCAGTAGATCCCAACATGCCAATCTCTTTCTTGAGGGACTTTAAAATTTTTCTTTCAGTTTAATGGTTCGCTGGTTCTCCCACTGTGCACATTCCCTCAAAACATGTACCCAGTCCTGATCCAAATCACAGAATGGGCAGATTCTCCTGCCAGAATCGTCAGTCATTTTCTGTGCCCTCTAGCCCCCCAGTCTAAACAATGCCATTCCTGATCTTTCCTTTTTTCCTAAATTAAGTATATATGCCTCTTTACCCCAGTTCAATTAAGTAACGTTGCAACGTCGGGTAAGCCGCTGAGTAATGTAATAAACGTTAAAGGATATTGCCGATTAATGTGCGGAATAACAACGTCCTTCAATCACAAATAGAGATGAAAACAACGTGGCCTTCATATTTCGCTTACCGTAAGTAACCAGCTGTGTGCAGTTGTTCAACATAATCCGTGTAAAAGCGCTCACACGTTTGTCATGCCTCGACACTCGCGTATTCTCATCTCTCTTCATTCGAGGCAAAGAACAAAGCGCAGTTAATTAAAACTCTTAACTCACCGGAGAGAGATCCACAACTTTCTACATATTTACATAATGCAGGAGGAAACTTGCGGATTATCCGCTCGTGTTCAGACGTGAGACTGCGTAGCCCTTATATAATGAAAAAGCGTTAAAAGTGCTTGCATATGGCATACAACTCAAATCGACTAATTTCTAGTTCCTATTTCTAATCTAGACAATGGAGCGATTTCCTTATGTCTGTACCAACGGAATCTTCACTGTGAAATCAAAAGTAAGATTTTCGTCCTCCATGGTGTAGTGATTACTATGCTAGCCTCTACTTTACGAGGTCGCGGGTTCAAACCCGGCGGAGGGCAATGGATTTTTTCGGGCGTAAAAATCCTTAGCATGGCTTCCTTCGGGAGGGAAGTAAAGCCGGTGGTCCCGTGTCGTAGATTTACGGCAAGTAAAAGAACCTCAAGCCTGATAAAGGGGCCTCTGAGCAAAATTAAGTCCAGTATAGAATGGGACTAAGGACGACAGCAGTTAAAGAGCGTCCACCAATAAAACTCAATTTTTTAAAAATAAAATTGTCTATCATCACTGTGTATATCCGTACTTGATTTTTACTTCCTCTACTGCTTACCTATAAGAAGATGAAGTACTGCACTCCACTAAAAAATTCAATAATGAAATTTCACTGAAAATGCATGTTTTGAATCCCCTGAATCCAAAATATGCATTTTAAGTTCAGCTGCACAAGGATCTTCAAGAATATCCCCTGCTCCAAACTACTCTTTACATGGAAAAACTGTCATATTTTATTTTCTCAAAAACGTTTTAACGATTTTGATCAAGATGCCATATGCCAGGATATGTGCATTACAAATAAAACATACTTCATCTTGAATTTTCTATGAAAAGCCTCTGAATTCCTCTTCTATTCTAAATGAAGTTTGTGTAATTGGTAAACTGTAGAAGCTACGTACACAAAAAATTGATGTGTTGCACTCGCATGACAGTCTACTCCTACAAAAAGTATTTTTACAAACGCTTATTCTCGATCTACTTCATGTTAATTGAGATAAAGATTTGTAGAAACTATCTTACTCTAATTTTCTTGTACGTGCAAGGGGAATGTGGTAGGCTTTAAGCGATAGTCAAATCTTTTAATAGCTGGTTGCTATGGGGAGAATTCCATTCTCTTTGCATGTCCAGGATATAACAAAATGAATAAGGATTTCCCATTTGAGAAAAAATAAAAGTATTGGAAAATTCAAGAAAATAGCAAGGAATATCTCGAAAATGATCCACTCAAAAAAAATTTATGTGGCATAATTGCATGTTTTAACGAAATTTACATTTTTTGTTGAATAAAATTTTGTCTTACAGTTTACTAGTTACGAAAAAGCCATTAAGAATGAAGCGGACTTTGGGGGACATTCCCAGGAAATTCAAGATATACATTTCATAAAAGGTGTTTTAATCAAAATCGTTAGATCCCTTTTTGAGAAAACCAAAATTTTCGGAAAATATTCTACGTGAAGAGTAGTCTGGGGTAGGAGGGATATTCCTGAAAATTCTTGTGTTGCATCCTTGGAAGATACTAAACTCAAATACCAAGTTTGGTATTTATCCGAATGTTCGTTTTTGAGTTGTGCTGTTCACAGACAGATACACACACCGACGTGTTTCTAAAATGCTTTATTTGGATTCAGGACACCTCAAAACATGTATTTCCGGTGAAAGCTTAGTATTGAATTTTTGGATGGAATGCAATACTTTCCCTACTTACTATACATAGTAGAGAAAGTAAAAATGTATATCTCTATAAAGCACATTATTTATGTAAAATTCTTTGTGACATTGAACATTTCAGAATTATTCTTAGTTACCGGTTTGAATTTTCAAATGATTATACTTTAAGTGGAAAGTCGCTATTCTTTTTTTTCTGTGGTTATGCAAAGAGCACAGAGTTTCAAAGCAATTGCTAGACCTCGGAGTTTAGACTAAATGCCTGATTTTCCATATCGTTTTTAACGGTGATACATGTTTTGAGGCACCTTGAATAAAAAAGAGCATTTTTAGAAAAAGGTCCCTATGTGTGTGTGTGTGAACAGCATATCTCAAAAACCAGAAGTCGGATGAATACCAAACTTCATATTTAGGTTCCTTCCAAAGATATGATATAGAAACTTTCAATAAAACTCCCCACCCCAAACTACTCTTTATATGGAACATGTTTCAAAACTTTTAATTCTCTAAAAAAGTATAACGATTTTGATTAGAACACCATATATTAAATATATTTACGTGACAAATCAAATGCATATCTCAAAACTTCTGGGAATAGCCTGTGAAGTCCTCTTCATTCGGAAGGAATTTTGTATAATCTTGTGTAACTGGTAAACGTTAAGGGATAGACAAAAACGTACTAACAAAAATGTAGATCTCTTTAAAACCTATACTTTATTTCAAATAAACTTTTTGTGGCATAGGACGTCTCTGAGATATCAGTTATTATAGGTTCGAATTATCCGTTACTTGGTTATTCTTTAGTCCTGTCAACATTCATTTGTTTCCCGCGACAGTATGGAATTTTAAGGCCAGCATATAGCGCCCACGTCTTAAACATTTGACTATCACTGTTCTCTTTGTATTTATAACGAAATGTATAATGTAGCTATTTCTGTGAACGTTTAGTTGAATTAAAATGTAGTAGATAGAAAAATAAGCTTTACTAAGAATAGTTTGTATACCCTACAAATGACAGGGGGTAGAGAAAGTTGTGTAAATGTATCGCATCAGATTTTTTTTTGTTTCTATGCAGTACTGAAAGATGGTCTTGATACAGTGGTCTCAAATTGTTGAATACACAATTTAAAACAATATTTCTCAGCAACAAAATGAGAAAGAAATACAATTCCTACTTTCTCTACTACGTGCAGTAAGTAGGAATGGTATTACATTCCCCCCAAAAGTTCGATACCGAGATTTCAGCGGAAATAAATGTTTTGAGACACCATGAATCCAAATAAAGCATTTTTGAAAACATGTACGTGTGTGTGTGTCTGTGAACAGCATAACTTAAAAACGAAAAGTCGGATATATACCAAACTTGGTATTTGAGATTAGTATCTTCCAGGGATGCAACACGAAGATTTTCAAGGAAATTCCTCACCCCAGACTACGCTTTACATGGAACATGCTTCGAAAATTTTGATTTTATAAAAGATGGCTCTAACGGTTTTAATTAAAGCACCGTAGTTGAAGGACATTTACAGGATAAATAAAACGTAAATCTTCACTTTTCTGGAAATGGCCTATGAAGTCCTCTTTATTTGGAAAGAAGTCTGTATAATCTTGTATAACTTATAAACGTTAAGCGAGAGACGAAGTTGTAGATTTTTTAAAACCCACAATTTATTTCAAATAAGTCATTTCTGAGATACCCGTTATTAAAGGTTCGAATTTTTCAATACTTGGTCATTCTTTTAAAACCCTGTCCATATTCGGTTCTTTCTCGCGATTGCATGGTAACAGTAAGGAATTTTAAAGCCAGCGTGTAGCGCCCAGTTCTTAAACATTTGACTATCGCTGTTATCTTTGGAGAAATAGCTACAATACACATTTCGTTAGGATACAAAGGTTTAAAATGTAGTAGATAGAAAACAAAATCTGATGGTTACACTCACATGAGTTCTCTACTCTTGTACGAACTATTTTTACAAACGCTTATTCTCCATATGCTTCATGTTAATCGAGATATCGAGATGTCAATCTTATTGCTAGTTTTCTTGTAGATGCAAGGGGAACATGGTAGGTTATAAGCGATAGTCAAATCTTTTAAGCGCTGGTTGCTATGTGGCGCATTCCATTCTCTTTACATGTCCAGGACATAAAAACTCTGATGTGTTACACTCACATGACTTTCTCTACTCTTGTACAAACTATTTTTACAAACACTTATTCTCCATATGCTTCATGTTAATGGAGATATCGAGATGTCAATCTTATTGATAATTTTCTTGTAGATGCAAGGGGATTATGGTTGGTTTTAAGCGATAGTCAAATATTTTAACGCTGGTTGCTATGTGGCGCATTCCATTCTCTTTGCATGTCCAGGACATAAAAAAAATGAATAACGAATTTGAGAAAAAGCATAAGTATTGGAAAATTTAAGGGAATAACAAGCAATATCTCCCAAACGGTGCACTCAACAAAAGAAATGTATATGACATAAATTGTGTATTTTAACGCAATCTACATTTTTCGTGTAGTAAAAGTTTGTCTATCTCTTATGGTTTACCAGCTATGAAAAAGTCGTTCATAATGAAGAATACTTTTGGAGACATTCCCAGAAAATTCGAGATATACATTTTATTTGTCATGACAATATCTTAAACATATGATATTTTAATCAAAATCGTTAGAGCCGTTTTTGAGAAAATTAAAATTTTCGAAAAATGTTCCATGTAAAGGGTAGTCTGGGGTGGGGGGATTTTCTTGAAAACCTTCGTGTCGCATCTCTGAAATATACTGAACCTAAATACCAAGTTTGGTGTTTATCCGACACATGGTTTTTGAGTTATGCTGTTCACAGACACACAGACACACAGACAGACACACACACACACGGACATGTTTCCAAAAATGCTTTTTTTGGATTCAGTGAGTCTCAAAACATGTATTTCCGGTGAAATCTCGGTATCGAAATTTTGGGTGGAATACAATACTTCCCCTACTTACTATATAGTAGAGAAAGTAAAAAACGAATAACGAATTTGAGAAAAAGTATAAGTATTGGAAAATTTAAGGGAATAACAAGCAATATCTCGAAAACCGTTCATTCAACAAAAAATGTATATGACAAATTATATATTTTAACGCGATCTACATTTTTTGTGTAGTAAAATTTTGTCTATCTCTTATGGTTTACCAGTTATGAAAAAGTCGTTCACAATAAAGAATACTTTTGGAGACATTCCCAGAAAATTCGAGATATACATTTCATTTCACATGACCATATCTTAAACATATGATATTTTAATCAAAATCGTTAGAGCCATTTTTGAGAAAATTAAAATTTTCGAAAAATGTTCCATGTAAAGGGTAGTCTGGGGTGGGGGGATGTTCTTGGAAACCTTCGTGTCGCATCTCTGGAAGATACTGAACCTAAATACCAAGTTTGGTGTTTATCCGACTGTTCGTTTCTGAGTTATGCTGTTCACAGACACACGGACATGTTTCCAAAATGCTTGTTTTGGATTCAGGGGGTCTCAAAACATGTATTTCCGGTGAGATCTCGGTATCGAATGTTTGGGTGGAATACAATACTTCCCCTACTTACTATACGTAGTAGAGAAAGTAATAAGCTTTAGTAGGAATAGTTTGCATACCCACTTATAAACGACAAAGGTTTAGAGAAGGTCAAGTTAATGATCACATCAGATTTTTGTTGTTTTTGATTCAAAAGGCAATGACAAAAACAGAAACACGTTCATATGTTTATGAACAAACATGGCGGTGCATTTATCGTTCGATGAACGTTAAGTGGGAACTGAAATGTTATTGGAAAGTGGAGAATATCGTTGAGGTTCAAAGACGTTGGAGGGATGAATTTAGTACACCCCGCTAACAAGGTTAACAACCACAAGTTTGAAGTTGATGGATTCAGAAGATGTGTTGAATGGACGGTGCGGAAGAAAGAGAAGTTCCACTGATAACGAGAGCGTGAGGCGGTCGTGCAAGTTTTTGCATGAAAAACGTCGTTGTTGAGAGCGTACTGGGGGCTATGTCAGTTGCGTTCATGTAAACATGTTTACGAAACATCAGTACGTCAGTTGCGTCTGGGGTTTTTAAAATAGGTAGCTTAGGGTAGCTTGGGTAGGTTTAGGTTCTTCGATAAGACATAGCCAAACACTATAGAGCGCGTTCAGCGACGAGAGCACTATTTAGAACGCTTTCTGCTACGTCCTATACAGCATAAAGGTCAAACTGGATATATGTAATAGTTCTCATTCTCAGTTGTGCACTAGCCATGGAGTCGATGGCAAGTGAGAAGGGGAAGTCTTTATTTGTATTGATGTTTAAAACTTTAGACATCACGAGGATGTGCAGAATAATATTTTGCGTTGGGCGAGATGCATCAAATCTTGTTTTTCATAAAATTAAATGTTAAAAATGAAAAATAAGGGAAATCTTGTTTGTGCCAGGAATTGAAAATACTGGGACTAACAATTCAAATCTTTCAGGGACGCAACTGACGCACCAACAAGAAATACAGGGACGCAGTATAAAGCTGACCGCGGGACGCATTCGCCGCTCACCGGCGTACTGTGGTAAAAGGGAACATTTTGAACGTGTACGGATTTATTGGGAATACAACAAAAGAACATTTGTATTTCTATCTTATTTCATTGCTGAGAAGTAGCGTTTCAAAAACTGTATTTATCACTTTGAGACACACTGTATAATGTTACTTTTGTTTTAATTTTTTTCGTCGTTTTAACTACATGGTCATATTGCAACGGATCTGTTAGAAGATACCTGCTGTCTGGCGGACAGTTAGCCTTCTAAAGCTTATCTCGAACTTAAAAGATAGTATGGAGGTAAATGGGATATCGATGTCTCTGTCTATGTCTAACGCATACATACTGCCATTATCTGCATCATTTTCTACTCTCGCGTTATCGCAAAGTTCTAATAAGTAATAACATGGTATAAATATTCAATAGTTATAAATCTTCACACATCCTATGCAGAATATTTTTCTCTAACAATTATGTCATTTAGAGCCTTTCCTGTAGATTTCCGTGGGCATAAATTTCTAAAGAAGACGAGCTTTTTTCAGTAAAATTCCGATATTTGCTGTTTCTATGCTTATCCTGCAATAACTAATAAACTAAAAGGTAAAAAGAAACAATATATTTTTCATAGCTAGATTAAACTAGTGTACTGATACCTGTCTAGTTGGAATTCTCTACCTTTAATAATATGAGCGTTATAATTTTTTAAATTGAATATTTTTGGCAATTTCTATACCTATGTAGTAGAATAGTCACCTAGCGAGAAAGTTTTACTATTGGGCTTACAACAGGGACCAAGCGAGAGAAAATGTTGGAGGAGGATTGGAGACAGTTTTTAAAAGAAACCGGAATCCTGTAACTTCTTGCATTCACTGTATATGCCAAACAAAAGTCATCTATTCAGCTAACAGGCCAGGCGCGAGGCAGAAGGCAGTATAGGTTAACATGAGTTTTAAGGAAGAGTCTACGCGTTTATAACGAGTGGAACACTGTAAAATGTTAAGTAGATTATTTAATATTTTACGCAAATATTTATGATTATGGAGGAAGAAGCTAGGAAGAGACGAAAGTTTGGTAAACTAACAAGAAACTTAAATAAATAATATGTTTGATTATTTTTCAAGGTGTTAGTAAGACAGTAAAAGAAACAGCTAAAGCTATCCGGGTGTTTAGAAACAGTAGTGTATAGGATAAAAAAAGGAACAAACGAAATGCCTCTATAAAAAGAATGGAAAAAAGGATGGGGGAGCAAAAACACGATAGGTTAACAAAATATAATGGAATAGCTCAAAACGGAGTGTGCCGCATCGTTCATTATTTGTTTTTTTAAAACATTCTACCCACGGTGAATTTATAAAGGTAAACAGTGATGATGATACCCTACCAAATTATAGCTTTTAACATTGATATCTCCATATTTCTTTAATAATATATAGTTTTATACCTGTAAAATGGTGTTTCGAAGTACTAAAACTACAAGGGAGACAAAGTGCAGGTGAAATTGAATGTCTTACAATTGTCTTAAATAGCACTGCGGATATTTCACTATTTGGTGCTGTATCATTCACAAGGTGATATTAGAGTGACAGATGGGAGCAAAAATTGCGAGCGTACGTACAGTATATGTGCTAATAGTGCGCTACATTTAACCTACGCTCTCTTTTAAGCATGAGACATGATATAGGCCTCATCCCTGTTCCATACCATCTTGCTTCCTCACGTGTCCACAGAGGCGTTGGTGTACCTCTGTTTTTATACTGACGGGCAGATAGCAGCTTCGACACGTGTCCACAGAGACCTTAGTGCCAGAAAACCGTATACCTGCTTCTATACGTGACGGGCAGATGGCATTAGGGTGTCGTCCAATCTCCTGCTTTCATTATCTGTGGGTAGATGACAGAGCATTCGCTATTACCATTTGTTTTCATTTTTACTTTCTGTACTACGTATAGTAAATAGGGGAAGTACTGTATTCCACCCAAAAATTCGATACCGATATTTCACCGAAAATACATGTTTTGAGACCCCCTGAATACAAAAAAAAACATTTTGGAAACATGTCCGTGTGTGTCTGTAAACAGCATAACTCAGAAACGAACAGTCGGATAAACACCAAACTTGGTATTTTGGTTCAATATGTTCCAGAGATACGACACGAAGGTTTTCAAGAAAATCCTCCCATCCCAGATTACCCTTTACATGGAACATTTTTCGAAAATTTTAATTTACTCAAAATGGCTCTAACGATTTTGATTAAAATATCATATTTTTAAGATACTTTCATGACAAATAAAATCTGTATCTTGAATTTTCTGGGAATGTCTCCAAATGTATTCTTCATTGTGAACGATTTTTGCATAACTGGTAAACTATAAGAGATAGACAAAATTTTACTACACAAGAAATGTAGATCGCGTTAAAATACACAATTTATGTCATACATTTTTTGTTTTTGAGTGAACCATTTTCGAGATATTGCTTGTTATTCCCTTAAATGTTTCAATACTTATTTTCTCAAATGGGAATTCGTTATTCATTTTTTTGTCTTGGATATGCAAAGAGTATTAATCTGTGGCAAAGAGAATGGTGCGGCACCTAGCAACCAGCTATTACGACATATGTCGATGCTTAAAGGCTACTGTATTTCTATATTGGCCTTGCAAATACAAAACAAGGGGAAAATAGTACGCCTTAAGCGATAGTCAAATATTTTTAGAACTGGTCGCTATGTGTAAAATGTAATTCTCTTTGCATGTCAAAAGATCGTTTCTGCAAATGTTTATCTCGATTAATATGAAATACATGGAGAACAAGAGTTTGTAAAAATAGTTTGTACAGAGTAGAGAAAGTCATGCGAGTGTTACACATCAGATTTTTACTGTTGTTGTAGGCTTAAGGTGGAACTTTGTGTCGTGGTATTAAATATTCACGAAAAACCCCAGTTCACTCGTTTTGGGAAAGAAAAACAGAATACTTGACCCTACTAAGTCAGTTTGTCATCCTTTGAAATTGGTTGGTGGGTGCAAAATGGAAGAAATCCCTTTCAAAGAGCAGAGAAGGGTCAGTGGCGAATTCCGTATCATTTGGTGAGTCACATTAACTCGTTAACCTTCATATGCACACCCTTGAAATATCTCTCTATCTTTTCTCTGTTATGGTTTTCAAACGGTTCTTTTACATTGCTGTTCTTTAACGATATAATATGTTTCAAAGCTCCATATAGACCCTAGAACGTTTAGGTCAGAATATTACTATTCATTAAGTGCCTTTTTCAACTTTGTAAGCTCATATTATGGATTAGTAAGAATAAATTTATAATTTAAGACTAAATGAAATTATCTGGTCATAATTGCTTAAATTTACTGTGTTTGTTACTGTGTAGTTTGTATTTCCAACAAATTAATTGCATTTATAAACTTCTAGAAAGTGGAAACACACTTTAGATACATAAAATAAAATATTTAGCTTGTGAAAACAACATTTCAGGTGCCTAAAACTGTATCTTTAGTGCCTATTTTTATAATTTTAGAGCATAAAAATTGGTTTTTAAGGGCCTAGAAATCCAGGCTAGTTACCGCATAGCGACACGCTTTTGAAACATCTGACTATCGCTTTAAGCTGCTGTTTTCTTCTTATACCTTCAAAGGAAATGTATTTCTGTATTGTATTTCAAATAGTTCTTTTACATTGTTGTTCTTTAACGATATATTATCTTTTACAGCTCCATATGGGCTCTAGTACGTTTAAATCACTATGATATTTCTAATCAATATGTTCTAGGTGTCTATTTTCAAATGTATAAGCTCAAACTATGCATTAGTAACCACAAATTCATAACTTAAGACTTAATAAAATTCTCTATCCACAATAACTGACTAAATATGTTGTTTCTATTGCTGTATAATTCTAATTAATTGCATTTTTAAATTTTTATAAAACGTAAACACAGTTTAGATACACAAAATCAAATGTTTAACTGTGAAAACGGAATTTTAGGTGACTAAAATTGTATCTTTAGTGCCTTTGTTTTTATAATTTTAGAGCATTTTGTGGCGTGTACGTGTGTGTATTGTCACGCCAGACACATTATTGCGTCGTTGGCGACAGTATTGTTGGGGTAATTCTTTCGGCTGGTGTTTTGAAGTTTCGTCTGGCGTGCGACTCGCCTCCTTCTAGCTGGTGACCCTAGCTAGCGGCGGAGAGTGGGGGAAGTGAGCGTTATTACTTTTGTGTGTTGTGTGGTTAGCGTCACTTTCGGTCGAGTGTTGGGTCTGGAAGGCAGTATGTGAAATCGTGTGAATGTAGTCTCGTGTGTGTAGCATCTCCCTTCAATTTCTTCCTTATTATCTTTTGTGTGTGGTGTAGGGGCACCGTGTTTATACTGAATAAACCACAGGTAATGTGATTAATGTGAAATACTGTGTAGTTTGTTATAACGATCCCACGCCTGCTCTGGAATGTGTAGTTTAAGATTCTGGTCCGCTTGCTACCACTGCAGTTATGCCTCCCAATGTGTATGGCGGGGTAACCAAAATTTAATATCTAGCTGCAAACCTTTTGGCCTAACCCCGGTATATAACAATAATTTAGGTGCATAAAAATTGGTTTTTAGGGGTCTAAAAGGTTAGTCTGGTCCTCACACAGCGACAAACTCTTTAAAAATCTGGCTATCTAAATAAAAATTAGGCTGTTGTATTTTTCTTATTCCTACAACGAAATGTATAATGAAAGTTCTATAAGAAGTTTAATAATTTGTTGTATACAGTCAGAGAACACTTATTAGCGTAATAGACAGTCTCAATAAATTGTATGCACAATATACCAGGCGGCTCAACCGTGTGCAGATGTCCCTTTGTAAGTTAAAAGTGTTGCAGCACTCAACGGGGAAATTCCAAGGAACGCAGGTCAGTGAGGAACACTACTTACTACTGTTACACCAGCGGTTCCCAGAAACGTCTATATTGATACACGGAGATGGTTGAACATCGTTTTGATCAACAGGGGCAACATTTCCAACACCTACTCATTGAGCGAAGTCAGCATTACAATACCATTAGATGATGATGATAGTAATAATAAACCAAAATACCACTGAAATACTGAGTGCTGTCATGTTTACATTGTTTTCATTACGCGCTTTAATGTATTGATGTAACAATAATATATATAGTCGGCAATGTTAGACAAGAACAGGTGAACACAATTAAAAATATCTGATGTATTGCACTCACATGAATTTCTATACTCTTGTTACAAACGCTTATTCTCCATCTACTTCATGTTAACGAGGTAAACATTTGCAGAAGCTATTTTTTTACTAACTTTCTTGTAGGTGCAAGGGGAATTTGGGAGACTTTAAGCGATAGTCGAAGCTTTAAGAGCTGGTTGCTGGAGCTGGAGCACTCCATTCTCTTTACATGTCCAGGACATTAAGAAACGAATAACGAATTCCCATTTGAGAAAAAGTATAAGTATTGGAAAATCCAAGCAAATAACAAGGAATATCTCGGAACTGGTTCACTCCAAAAAAAATGTATATGAGATAAATTCTGTGTTTTAACGAGATCTAAATTTTTTGTGCAGTCAAATTTTGTCTATCTCTTACGGTTTACCAGTGATGTGAACGTCATTCAGAATGAAGAGGCCTTTTGGGGACATTCCCAGAAAATTCAAGATATACATTCAATTTGTGATGAAAATATATTAAACATATGATATTTTAATAAAAATCGCTAAGAGTCATTTTTGAGAAAATAAAAATTTTCGAAAAATGTTCCATGTAAAGGGTAGACTGCGTGGGAGACTTTCTTGAAAATCTTCGTGTTGGAAGTACTAAGCTCAATACCTGCTAGTTTTGTATTTATTCGATTTTTTGAGTTATGCTGTTCACAGACAGACATGATCCCAAAAATGCTTTATTTGGATTCAGGTCATCTCAAAACATGTATTTTCGGTGAATTCTCTGTATGCAATATGCTGAATGCAATACTTCCCCTGCTTACTATACGTAGAAGAGGAAGTAAAAATAGCTGTGGACTGATACAAAAGATCAAATAAAGACATTTTAATTATTTGTCAATCTAAAAAGTGCATTAATTCACTCGAAAATAAAAGTCTCTGTAACTGAAGTGGAAAACATTCTAAGACATTTTCGGTGAACTTACACTGATTTTGTGTATTATCATGGGCTGTACTCTCAAGAGCAAGCTTAGGAACTGTTCCTCAATGAACACGATGCGCTCATCGTTTTCGCTGATATGCAAGAGGAGTAGAACGAAGGTCGCTCACACTAAAGTGCCAGTTCCTCATTGAAGTGTGTTTACTTGGAATTGCCCCGTTGAATTCTGCAACTCTTTTAACGCAGGAAGGGATATCTGCACTCGTGAAATACGGCGCGGTTGGGCCACCTGGTAAACATGCAGCAATTGAAAGTATGGATTGTTTAAAAAATCCCAAAACTTTAAATTTATACTACTATTTAAAAATGCATTAATATCATAAAAGGATTTGTCAAATAATCAGAGATAGTTCTGTTAAAAACCTTCTTATTCAGTTCATAAACATGCGATGGTAAGTTATTCCCTAACTTTACTACCACAATGGGAAAATCTACATTTGGATACATCGAACAAATTGTTACTTCTAATATTATATGCGTGAATATCACTCCTTTGCGTTAAAGTTTAAAACTTTTCTTTCAGATCATTTAAGGCTTGAGAAACATACACATTAGTAACCGTCATTATTTGTTCACTTATAAACAACGGTCTGCAGTGTGCCTTCATGGGTGAGTTGGTTATGGTTCTAAGTCTTTTTGGCACGTACATTTTAAAATTTCGCAATAAAAATATTACTCTCGGAATTTTTTGCCGATATAGTCAGTATGGCCTTCCCAATTAAGTGTTCTATCTACTACAATACCAAGAACTTTAAAATGTTTACTGTCATCATTAACTTTTTAGTATAGTTCAGCAACTTAGAAAAAACCCTTGGGAGGGGTAACACGCCTTGTGATGTATTCCCTCTCTCTAAATGCCTTGGGCGGGAATGCCTCCAAGTCGCGCACGCCATAATTTCGCCCAGCTCGTTTTATTTTATTCTCACAAAATCTTTTATCACTTAATCATACCACTGTTGTAACTACCCAACTGTAGAGACGGCAGCAGCAGCACTAAAGACACAAGAGCATTGAAAATAAAAATTCTGTGTTTGTAGATTGCTGTGACAGGCCTTAATGAGCAAGGTGCAGGTGTGGAAAGCAAGAGTTTGCATATAACTAGCGATAGCATTTCATATGCATGCGGTATTATCATGGGATATCTTCCAAAATTTAATTAACACTCTTTAGGGTACTTCATAACCTTCACTCCCCCAATATATCTCTTCAAGGAAAAAAAAGTTCCTCGCTGATTGATTTTCATAATATAGATTATTGAATTAAAGTTTTACAAAGAAAACTAAAGCTGTACTCTTTTTTACAGGAAAATCAATCATACATCACCATCATCTCGAAACTGTGTTCTTTAAAATACCTCTTACAGAACTGGAATAAGAATTTTAATTTTTGAGTTATCACGATGTAAACAACATCCTATTAAATTTTTCTACACTATAAAATTGCTCTGTTCACAACAGTGATGTGACACTTGTTTCACGCGTATCAGCCCACTTCCTGTTTAAGACACCTCATTGGATAACTTAGTAGCTGAAGGCAAAAAACGAATACAGAGTGGGTGATTTATCACTCCTGAACACTCGCGCAGTCCGAAGGATTTTACTAAACTGTTATACTACAGTAAATAAAATAGATGCTGTTTTGCTTTTATTTAGTAAAAATTTATTAAAAGAAAACCATTTTAGCTACCATAAGACCATTATTAGTAGCATTTTGCTATTTATTTAAATCACTATGGTTGTCAGCAAAGCATCATCAATAGCAAAAAGGCAGAAATATAAGCAAAGACTTTTGTATTAAAAGTAGAAAAATGAGTAGAGAAAGTAATGTGCCAACAGGTAGGATTTTTTTGTACTACAGTAGGTCACATTAACATATTCGTTCGTTATGCTTCTGTTTTCAGCGTACGGCACTATAAGCCTCTCCGGCTTATTCCCACAGAAACATGCAACCTTTTTCTGCTTTTTCAAATTGTAAGGCTTGGTTATTTAATGTTTTGCGACTTAATTAACCCAAAAACAAAGGCGTGGATTTACAGTAGAGGATTTTAGCCACTATGCAAAACTGCACTGCGTGAAATCGATTACCCAGAGCGCTTGTGAGGGATTTCAACTCCGTGCATTGGGGAAAATAACATTTCATACGGCTCCATGGACGCTTCATTTCAAACCAAAATTTGCCCCACGTTTGGGTATATCCATACAACTTTGCAATATTCCATGATAAAGCGGCTGTGATTTATATGCTGGTTATTTCAGTTGCATATTCCATCATGAAACAGCGAAGCCACATTCATACTGAAACATTAATGCAATCAAATGGATCACTTAACGAAAACTAGCTTTATGTCAACAATAATATCTAATGGAATACTGTAAGAGCAGTGGCGTTTAAATCTAACGCGTCATACCTCTAAACTCGATGAAACATGGCAACAGGGTCCCTAGCACATCTTGACTTGTGTGCGTTTCAAGGAGCTTCAAGGAGTATGATGTAATTACCTTATGGGGCCAAATACATGCAGGTGGTCCACATTTGAAGAAGTGGATCAGCGATAATTTTTCCCGCATTCTGGTTTCACTATCACTACAATTTTACGTCAATGCCACTAGGTGGTAGCACAATACGGCAGAAGTTAGTCATTATAGCAGAAGCAGGTAACGTGCACAAGCACGGAAACTTCTCCCGATTTTTCCATACCTTCCACAATCTTAATTACAATTTAATTCACAAATTCCTTCGTTCTTGCCCACCGAGCAGGACATCTCAGATGGTAATGTCCCCCATTCTGACCCCATGGGTTTTAACGGGGTTTCCCAGGTTTCCCGAATTTCCTATCTCTCCACTATCGTTCCACTTAATCATTTCATTCATCTTTCACCCCGTTTGGACTACTTCAGTGTTAACATTGTCCGCGATGGTGCGATGGTGCGATGGTTTCGGTGCAGCGTGACAGGAGAAAAGGATGCTCCCTGTGCATTTTTCCGTCCCTCGGCAGATTGCCGGGATATAAGGACCGCCCCTTGAGGGGCATTGGATCCTGTGTGGACGGAGTTCCCAGTCTGTCTTGTCCAATTACCGGGGCATCTATATCCGGAGGGACCCTGTCACTCCTGTGCCCTCACTCCTGGTCACGGTGTCTCCCTTCAACTCGTCCCTCGCTCCTGGGGGCACCCTCTAGTGGGGCGTCGGTGCAATGTTCGCATTCACTGGATCGGTGCCGAATCCCCTCTGTTTCACCATTCAATCCAATCGTTCTTGCCCTAACACGGTGTACTTAATTATGTAGACAACAAAAAACTTCCAAAAAACAACACTTTCCTTTGTCAGACAAGTTAAGCCTTATAGTTATTGTTATTATTATTATTATTACTATTATTATTATTATTATTATTATTATTATGAACTTCTGCAATTTTATCAACTTGTTCATAATCATAACTATAATGCAGCAGATGCTATTTCAAATTTTCGGGGATGTCTGACTAAAAGATTGTGAATATCCAAAATGTGCAATCACGAACCCCTATTGTGTATGAGTATTATTTGCAGTTAGATGCCTCCAAAAATGTATTCTGTTTTAGAACAATACACTTTGAATTCAGCACATGCAGCAATAATACATTGCCGTTTATGAAAATAACAAATGTTAAATTTTCAAATATATACATGACCTTTGAGCCTTTATATTCAGGTTTTGGCGTGGTCTCTATGCGTTGTAGTTAGAGCTGCTATACCCCGTGGCATTGAATCAAAAAGATTCTGAATAAGTTCCTGAGGAATTTCCCTCCACGCAGTTCGTATTCGAGCCCACAAATTCGTGACACTGGTTACTGCAGGACCGTGACGCACCAGATGCCGACGAACCATATCCCAGACATGTTAGATGGGCGACATGTCAAGCGAACATGCAGGCCAGTGAAGCAATGGTACCCGTCGCTCTTCGAAGAAGGCTTGTACATTCCTCGCAATATGTGGCCTGGCATTGTCCTGTTGAAATATGGCCTGAGGAAATGCCTGAAGTAGGGGAGTACCGCAGGCTCTACAACCACCGTTAGGTACCGCTTGCTGTTCAAAGTGCCCTTAGTTCGTAGGAGGCGAGATCAGTTGTTGTAACCAATGGCGCCCCCAAAGCATCACACCTAGTGTTTATCCGCTATGCCGCTCAGCAGCCCTCCAGGTTGCGCTCACCACAGTACCACCGGACACGTATGTGCTAGCCATCACTGTAGGACATGTTGAAGCGGGACTCGTCCGAAAAGACTACATTTTGCCACTCAGCACTCCAGTGACCGTGTTCACGTGCCCATTTCAATCGGAGGAGCTTGTGGTTTCTGGACAATGGACGCCAACGTAATGGCATGCATGCAACCAGTCCAACCTGCAGCAGATGGCGACGAACCGTTGATGCAGACAAGTTCACACCTGAAACAGTGCTCCAGCGTCGAGTCAACACTGTGGATGAAGCTGTACTGTTGATTATGGCCATGCGGACAAGATGACGGTCATCCCGTGCTGTGGTCATGTTCAGTGGTCCAGTACCCGCTCTTTGCTGCGTACGACCTTCATCTATCCACTGCTTCTACACGCGCATCACTGTCGTAGCAGCATGGCTTGTACGAGCCGAAATGTCACGTTGTAACAAACCTGCTTCCGGAGACCGATCATTCTGCCCCGTTTGAACTCACTCACATGCCAATATTGCTCCCTTTAACGTCGACGAGGATACTGGCACTCACTTTATTGTTTCCACCTTGTTTGACAGCTCTGCGCTGACTGTACTGGGCGCAACACTGATGTTGTCGGACCCACACGAGAGGGCTCTGCTCTGCCTACGTGTACCCCATCTCTCTGCAAACCTAATCATTTATTGCTTGCACACTCTTCTACACTTCCACCAAGTTTAGAGTTATTCGAGAAATTCTTTCTTGGTGTTGCAATTATCACAATCAGCAGTGTATAAAAGATGATGTAATATTTGAGGTGCAGCCCACTACAGAAAATTGAAGGTTGTCTACTTAGTAAGAGCCATTATTTTATATACCTTTATGAATACTTAGCAATGAAGGTATTTAGAAATATAAACTTCTACCTCAGAGGTGCTCTTTGTTTCAACAAATAATATTGAAAATAAACTTGATTTGATATTAATAGTAGCATATTGAATTAAAAAATCTAAGATAAAAAATCTGATGTGTTAAAATTGAATAATTTTCTCCATCCACTGTCCTACAAACCATTGTTTGAAATCTTATTCTCTCTACAGAGCGGTCGCTGTACGGTGGGCCCACAGATCATGTGTATGCATGCTCTGTCTGCACTTGTTACCTTCTGTTCGTGCTGTAAGCACTAGAGTTAGTGCATCTCAAAGGTGAAAATTTATTTAAGACATCTGTGTTTTGTGTGATTTGCTTAAGAGTATTCTTGTTATTGTTTCTGTTCCTGTCACCTTATTAGTCCACTGAAATGCCTACCAACAAATTCACGTTTGAAAAACGAACTTTTATGTACAATACATAATAAAACCGAATCATGTAAATAGGTGTGTAGATAGTTTCAGGAGAAATTTCCTGGTATTCCAGTTCCAGGTAGGGAAAATGCTGAACATCTGGTTAAAACATTTAGGGTAACGGGATCGCTAAACGCTGAGCCTAGGAAGCGAAAACGAAATGTTCATACGGAGGCAAAAATTGACGAAATTGGTGCATCATTTGAACCCTACAAAATAAGTTTATAGGAGCAATCCCCATACCATAGATGAACTTAAGGACAATATAAAATCAGAAATTATGATAATTACGCAAGAAAAACTTATGCGCGTAAATGGAGATTACAGGAATGCCTCAGTGCAGATGAGCATCACTTTCAACACCACTTATAACAAGGTTAGTACCCATTATAGTGCATGTTACTATCCCTCGTGATTAGGTAACGCGGAAGATATGGAAAGGAAAAGCTCCCAGTGTAAGAGGCATACACGCGAACCGCGGTCCCGCAGTATTGCAAAAGTTCTGTGCTTTTCTTAATCGAGAAATTTGCAGAAATTGGTTTATTACTTATTTTCTTGTAGGTACAAGGGGATTAGGGGAATATAGTAGACTTAAGCGAGTCAAATATTTTAAAAGCGATGTGATGGCTTTGAAATGACATTTTCTCTTTGATGACCATGAGAATAAAGAAAATAATAGAAGCAGTCGAAAAACTATAAAGTAATTGACAATTAAAACCAAAAAAAAAGGATATAAGAAATGTTAATGTCGCAAAAAAATGTATTTGTCATAAACTATGATTTTTGGTACAATATGTTTACGCTAGCAGTTTACAAATTATGCATAATTAATTCAGATGAAGAGGAATTCACAGACTATTTCCAGAAAATTCAGGATACACGGTGGATTTATCATGTAAATACTTTAAAGCTGTGGTGTTTTAATCAGAATCGTTAGAGCGACTTTTGTGAAAATAAAAAATAGCGAAAACATTTTTACATAAAATGTAGTTTGGGATATGGGGATTTTCATGAAAATTTTTATGTCGCTTCTTGGAGGATACACGTACACACACGCTTTTTGGATTCAGGGAGGCTTAAAACATGCATTTCCGGTAAAATCTTGATATCGAATTTTTGGGTGGAAAACAATACTTCCTCTACTTACAATAGGTAAGCATTACAGAAAGTAAAAACAGCACAAACGTAAACTGCGAAATAAAAATCAAAGCAGAACTACAAAGCTTTTTGGCTGTTGTATAGTCATAGTTTCACAAAGAGTTGCAAAATGAAAGAGAGACGCTGAAAATAGTGAACCTAAGTCTAGTAAAAAATGTTACTTTCTTTACTGCTTACCTATAGTGACTAGAGGAGTATACTCCACCCAAAAATTCTATATCGAGATTTCATTGGAAATGCACGTTTTGAAATTCCTGAAAAAAATTTAGAAAAAGGTCCGTGTGAGTACGAAAACTCCTTCAATACCAAGTTTGGTATTTTAAGTTCGGTTTCAAGGATGCGGCAAAAGTGCTCAATAAAATCAAACTACACTTATTGGAAAAAGGTTTGATCATTTTTTGTTTTCTCAAAAATGAACCTAAAGATTTTGATTAAAACAATATGTTTACGATATTTGCATAACAAATAAAATGTGAATATTGAACTTTCTGGGAATAGACTCTGCTTTAAATGGCTGAATTTTGTTTCATTTTGTATACTAAAAATTTCAAAATATAGTCAAAAATTTTTAACAGAAAACATGTAGAGATCATTATACCCACGCCACTGTAACTCCGGTCCTGACGTTTCGTGAGGTTAAAGAAAGAGATCAAAACCTTTAGTAATACTAGCGCTGTGAATTTCCAAAAGTAAAGGAAGCTATTCCGATTCATTTCAACAGATAAATCAGAACTCTAATTTGATTTCTAGTAGGTTTGTAATAAATATATTAATGTTGTTGCTTAGAGATTTGCTACACGCCAAACACAACACGAAAGAAAGGAATCGAAAATATGGCAAGGTTTGCAGTACTGAGTTGACTCGCACAGCAAAGTGTGAAAGTTGCCGGACTAATTGCAGGCTCCCTCTCCGTGAGTGTCCACTGCAGTTTGGACTGTGTTGCCAATTCTGTTTTGAGCGAAGCATGTGTCATCAGTAGTGCTTGCTTTAGTCCAGGTGAAGTTGGTTTATTGTGCGCGTGCGATTTACTGCGTTACTCTTGTTTAATCTTCCTGTAAATGCTATCTCCATACTTTAAATACTCAAACTGAGGCAACTATTTCGTTGTTTGCATTTTACAAAGAGATGACACAGGTATACACACGTGTTCACAGTAGGGACAAGAATTGGCAACACTGCTTCGCTCGCTAAATGTCACAGCCAGAGAGAAAACGGCGGTAGTATAAAATGCACGGTGTGTGACAAACGTTTTTGTAGTGTTAGCCGTTTTAGAAATTTTGTAAGCGTAATATAACGGGCATACTTGAAAGTTTGCTATTCTTGCTTCCCCCTTTCTTTTCTTTCCACTGGAAGGGCTTGTTATCATGAATAAAAATTTACTACGCTCCGTTCGTGAATTGCCTTCAGGACATTGCCTTCAGGACCATCCGGCTAACTACCATGGATGTCGCATAGTTCCATCTTTCCGGTTGGGCCTCCGGCCGAAGCATGCTTCCATTCACCAACTGCTTAGAATCACAGTCTTGTCATTCAAGATTTTGCATACAGGTTCTATACTGTAGCAGCATCCATAGTTATCGCCCAGGCCTTCGATAAAGTATGGAACGTTGGACTATTACTTAAATAACATTGCTTCGCCTTCCACATTATCTGAATGACACCATTGACAGTTTTCTCATCAACAGATCTTTTGTAGTGCGTATTGCTTGTATCACATCCACCCAACAGGTCATTTAGTTGGCGTACCACAGGGTTCGATACTGGTACCACTGTTATTTACCATGTTCACTCATTTTCCTTTTGCAGCTCCAATCTGTGTGGCTTTACATGCTGATGATACTTTTCTCTTTTACTCTCCGACATTCGATCTGCCATTCGCAGATATGGATCTATGGAGCTGCAAATTGACCTGGAACACCTCAATCGCTGGTTCTCTCTTTGGCGCATTTCTCTCAACGCCAAGAAGACAGATGCTAAGATCCTCTCTTTATATCCTATAAAGATCCTCCATCACTACAGCTTCTAGGGGCACAACTTGTGGTTACCCGCCAATGTCCCTGTGAAATATCTAGGTGCGTTACTGTACACTCAGCTAATAATGCAGCCCATATCTGTCGAACAAAAAATTAAATTGAGTTTTATTTATGGACGCTGTTTAACTGCTATAGTTATTAGCGTCCAATTCTATATTGGTCGTGAAAGATCGGAAATTTTGCTGAGAGGTCTCTTTACCAGGTTTGAGGTTCTTTTATGTGACGTAAACGTACAACGCGGGACCGCCGGCTTTACTTCCCTTCCGAAGCAAGCCATGCTAAGAATTTTTATGCCCGAAAAAAACCATCACCCTCCGCCAGGTTTTAATCCGTGCCTCATATCTGTCAAACTGTTACCCTGGCATCAGCCTGATTACCAAATCTGAACCCATTACTCAAAGAGGCACTTCACTTGGTCACGAATCATCTCTGCTTCTCTACACATCTCTCGACTGCCCTATTTTAACATATGTAGCTCCAAGCAAAACTAATCTCTGCCAACTGCAAGTACTACAAAATAGGGTGCTGCGAACAGCCACGAATGCTATATTGTTCATTTGGAACCAGTAACTTCACCAGGGTTTGGTGTTATACCCATTTCACAGTATACCCGGCGGCTGACACGTCCTTTCTTCTTCCATCTCCATAAGTCCTAGGAGTGTTACCAAGTGATCTTGGCGTTCGCACTCACCAGCCAGGTCGCCTCAAGCGTAGATTGCCACAAGATCTTCTGCTCCAGCAAAGAAGACCCCAACGTGTAACCACTAACACCTTTTTTATATCTCCTCAATCTGTGTTACATGCTCTCCTTCAAGGTTTAGTTAGAGGAACCGTTCACGGCTACCACCATTGTGTTATTTTATATTCCTATACTCTGTAATCCGAAATCCTTATAAAGTATTTCTGCTAAACAATAGTAAACATTAATAAAAAATAATAAAAATTTGAATGCTGCTTCCGGATGTTATATTATGAATGTTTTTGCCCAAATGAAGGAAAAACTTCCATAATATTATGAAATATATATATTAAAGCCTACACTTTAGGGGTTTGGAGCAGGTTTGCACCATTAGTTTAAAAATAGTTTTTATTTTTAATATTTTTGTCTACATTTAATAATAAAATATCCAAGGAATTACATGCAGTTTACAGCTTTTAATTATTGTAAAACACCTAAAATTAGAAAACAAAGATAAAGAAGTTACTGGTTCTTTATCTTCCTTAATAACTAATTATAATGACACTAAATCACCGGTTCGCGAAAATAAAAATTCTTCAAGAATAAACGGCTTTTAATTTCGCACGTAACGTCACAGAGGAAATGCAACATTTTCTCACCTGTACCCGAATTTGAAAGCGGATGTGAGGTTTGCCAGACACGTTTTTTATTTTTGAAAGAGGGTTTGGATTTTATAAATGCCTTTCGCAGAGAACTGCCCGAATAGAATATCTGAAAAATCCTGTTCATTGCTAACGGGAATTATTTTAAAAGCGAAAATTATAAACTTTTCAAAATATGAACAAATATGAAGATTTTACAAAAATATTATGAAATACAGGTTGGACCATTTAAGTTGAGACAGTAACATCCCCAAAGCTCACGAGGTCGCAGGTTCAAACCGAGGAGAGCGATGGATTTTTTTCGGGCGTAAAAATCCTTAGCATGGCTTCCTTTGGAAGGGAAATAAAGCCGGTGCTCCCGTGTCATAGATTTACGGCACGTAAAAGAACCTCAAGTCTGACCAAAGAGGCCTCTGAGCAAAATTACTGATCTTCACGCCCAATATAGAATGGGACGCTAAGAACTGCAGCTTTAAAGGCTATCCATAAGTAATAATACATTTAAATATTTTAAATTTTTATTTCCAAAACTAAGCGTTCTAGAAAGGAACGTCTTTAATAAAGGTAGCTTGGCATTATGGGGGAAAGTAAATGCTATTAGTCGTGTATTGTTTGGGGAACGTTATGTTGGTCATTTTAGGTACAATTTATGTTTTAAATGGGAACCTACAATTAGGGTCAACTTAAATTGACTCAAACTGACCATCACAAGGTCCCCAAATAAAATGGCATTTACTTTCCCCCATAATATCAAGCAACTGTTATCAAATACATTTCTTTCTACAACGCTTAGTTTTGGAGATATTACGCAGTCTTAACTTAAATGGCCCATCCTGTATATGTTTGTTGTCATTAGCATTGGTTTTTATACACTGCAAAACGTAAACATAGTTGTTCCCATTATTATAGCAAGCATGATTTATATTGTCTGTCCGGAGTCTTTTGAGCCAGTGGAGAAGGAAAGGTAAAAACCGCTGCCACGCGGCTAGTTCGGTTTCGTGTGACTACTTTGTTCTAGCTACCGTGCCGATCGCGCGACTTCCTTGTCTTCCCCTTCCACTGGCTCAAAAGACACGGAACGCACAATAATATGAAACTTCATACTTTGCCTGTCTCTAACAATAACATGTAAGAGATATACGTGAATTTGTCGTTGCTGGAGAAAGCGTTGTGAATGTATCACATTAGATTTTTTTTCGTTCTCAAATATGTTCATCATAATAATTCACAGTACGTTTGTTTCATCCTCGACTGTATTGGTTTTCGTCATAATTGCTTTACTCTTTGGACAGTCATAGTTCGTCCGCTCTGTGCAGGGCATTCATCCTGATTCCAATAGCATACATTTGAATTAAAAAAAGAGTCGGGCGGCCGTAAAGAAGGCTAGTAGCAATTCCGCACACAGCGTTCACTGATAAATTTATGCTTTGCAGCACCGCCTCCAGTGATTAAAGAGATTAAAACCTATTGTCAAAATATAGAGACTGAAGAGAAAGCCGTAACAATTATATCAATGAAAACGTCGATCAATTGCGTTTCTGTCATTATGCTTAATGTAGTTTCCGTCAAACATGAAGGTAACCGGCATGTCAGCCAAATTATCCTGAATGAAATATATTTTTACTTTCTCTACCACGTACGTAATAAACAGAGAAAGAGATATTTAAGATAATATTTCACCAGAAATACAGGTTTTGAGGCCTCCTAATCCAAAACAGCATTTTTAGAAAACAAAAGCAAATATCGGATAAATACCAAACTTCGTATTTAAGTTTAGTGTCTTCAAAATTAAATAGATGCGACACGAAGATTTTCCAGACAATCCCTCCACCCCAAACTATTATTTACATTAAACATTTTTACGGAATGTTTGATTTCCTCAAAATGATTTAAAGATTTGTATTAAAATATCGCAAATTTAAGTTATTTAAATGACAAAATGTATATCTGGGAGTTTGAATGTTCTCGGAGTAGCCTGTAAAGTCCTCTTAATTCGGAAGAAATTTTGTATAGCCGTGACTAGTAAACGTCAAAAGATAGACAAAAACATATTACACAAACACTACAGAACTCCTTAAAACTCAGAATTTATTTGAAACATTTTTGTGACATCAGCCGTTTACCGAGATATAATGGATGTAATGGAAAGAAAGGGCTGCATATAGCGTCTCGCCTTTGAACACTTGACTTAAGATTCGGTTTCCTATATCTCCCTTGTACCTAAAACAAAATGTGTAATGAAACTAGTTCTGCAAAGGTTTATCTTGTTTACACGAAGTATCTAGATAGAACAACAAATTTTCGTATGAAAATTTGTGGGTGGTATACTCGTATAAAGATTCTGGTGTGATACGTTCACATGACTTTCTCTACCCTCTATCGTCGTTTATTAGTGGATATACAAACTAGTCTTACAAAAGACTATTTTTATTTTATACTACTATTCTACTTCATTTTAATCAAAACAAACCTTTCAGAAATACCTAAATTACATAGATACAAAGAGAACAGCGACAGTCTAATGTTTAAGAATTGGATGCTATATGCTGGCCTTAAAATTCCACACAGTTTGCATAAAATTGCGAGAAACAACTGAATGTTGACTTTAAAAGAATGGCTAAGTATTCAACAATTCGAACCATTAATAACGGATATCTCGGAAATGGCCGATGCCACAAAAAAGTTACTTGAAATAAATTGTGTTTTAAAGAGATCTACATTTTGTGTGTAGTACGTTTTCTTCTATCGCTTAACGTTTACCACTTATACAAGATCATACAAAATCCTTCGGAGTGAAGACGACTTCGTTGGCCTTTCCCAGAAAACTGAAGATATACAGTTTGTTTGTCATGTAAATACCTTTAATATATGGTAGATACTTTAAATTAAATGGTTAGACTAAGTTTTTAGAAAGTAAAAAATTTCTAAAAATGTTCCATATAAAGGTTGTTTGGGGTAGGGGGATTTTCTTGAAAATCTACATGCCATCATTGGAAGGTACTGAACTTGAACATCAAGTTTGGCGTTGATCGGACTTTTGAGGCAGTATTTTTAACACTTAAATAATTTCAGTCTAATTATATATGTAAATTCAATAACAGCCCGCCTTGAAGCAATGTGTGTATGTAATAATTTGTAAAATGTATGTAACAGTCATTGTATATGTTTATACTATTGTATACATGTTTAATAATGATATGTGAATGTATTACGTAATTTAATAATGTAGGAACTGTGAGAATAATAAGTTAAACGTTGCTAACAATGAGGTAACCTTGAGGCAATAATGAGTTTAAGAGTTTAATAATACTACTTCTGATTATTGGAGTAACAATAATGTAATTTTAGTGACAGTTTATAAAATAGCCAATGAACTACCAGAAAAAGCTTTAGGTAAATGAAGGTATTCTATTGGAGTAGGATTAGCCAATCAGAGACTTGAAATACAGAAATGTACAAGTTTAGACGGTTGAAATCAATTCAGTTGCCTCCAAACAGTGCTCATAACCAGACGCGAGGTGTGTCCTCGAGAAATTAAATACCTATTCGTGTGAGACAAAAATTGTTTACATGTTAAAAATATTTATTATTAATAATTAATTTTATTAAATAAAGAATCTCACAGCTCTCTATATCAGTGAAGTGCTATTTAATTTGTGTCAAGGATTAATAAAAAGGAGTGCATTAAAAATTAAAATCTGTGTAAGCCTACATTCTTAGTCGTATCACAACCCTTTCAAGACTTCCATGTCTTTAACAATAATACTGACGCAGCCGAGGCAAACATAAATATATAATATCTAAAGAAATAGTCAAATTACAAAGCTAATATTTTAAACTTGGGGCGAAGGCTACCGGAAACTATTTATCATACGTGCGATTGCAACGAATTTCAAGTTCGGCTCCCCAACAGTTGAAATATAATACAACTCCTTCAATACAAACTACTTCAAATTGACGCCCAAAGCGTGGTGCAAATAACCTAAACAAACTTCAAATCGGCTTTTCATACGTAGCAGCAAACAACATAAAGAACAATTCTACTTCACTTTTCGATTTTGTTATGCTATTCACATACATACGCACACAGGACCTTTTTGTTCTAAAAATACTTCATTTTATGTTCAGAGGGTCTCAAAACATGTATTTCTGGTGAAATCTCGGTATCAAATTTTAGGTAAAATGCAGTACATTCTCTACTTAGTAGATGCGTGGTAAGCAAAGTAATACATTAACTGGGTAGAGAAAGCCATGTAAATGTAACCTGTTTGCAATTCCTCAAACCTTGCACTACTTTGCTACCGCTTATTCTTTTATGTATACTTTAAGCGTTGCTTGTACACAGTTTTCACAATCATTTAAATTCTCATTGTATTGTAGAATAAATCGCAGTGGCTCCTTTTAATAGAAGTTCACCACCAGCCTATATAAACATCGCGTACTGCACCTCACATGCCATTTTCTGTGTCTAAGATGTCATGTCATGTCATGGCAGAAGAAAGCGCGTTATTGGTAACGTTGATTGCTGAAAGAAAATAATTGCTAATCTGATGTTCACAATATGTCAAATTATTTATGTCCTTCAAGAAGCTTTCATACACGTGTTGCTAATGTTTTCCTAAATGTACTCTCGACTGAAGTCTTGAAGAGATACTAATAAACCTACTCTTCTCTAATGAAAATGTACTCTACTCTTGTGCAAACTACTTTTGCAAACGCTTATTCTCCATTTACTTCATGTTAATTGCGATAAAATTTGCAGAAACTTATTGCTAATTTTCTTGTAGGTGTAAAGGGAATATGGCAGACTATAATCGATAGTCAAATCTTTCAAAAGCTGGTTGCTAAAATTAAATTGCGTTTTATTCATGGACGCTCTTTAACTACCCCTTGCCCCATAGCGTCCCTTTCTATATTGTGCGTGAAAGATCGGAAATTTTCTTCAGAAGCGTCTTTATCAGGCTTGAGGTTCTTTTTCATGACGTAACTGTATGACACGGGACCATCGGCTTAACTTCCCTTTCGAAGAAAGCATGTTAAGGATTTTTACGCCTGAAAAAATCCATCGCCTTCCCCGGCGTTTGAACTCGTGGCCTCGGGAACTAGAGGCTAGTTCCCTAGACCACAGCTGATCGCTATATGGAGCAGTCCCTTCTCCTTCCATCTCCAGGGCATAAACAAAAACGAATAATGAATTCCCATTGAAAAAAGTATAAGTATTAGAAAATTTAAACAAAAAAAACAAGGAATACCGCGGAAATGGTTCAGTTGGAGGAGGGAAAAAAACAAACAAACAAAACAAAAACGATATGACATAAACTGTATGCTTTAACGAGATCTACGTTTTCTGTGGCGTAGAGTTTTGTCTATCTCTTACGGTTTACCAGTTACGCAAAAGTCTTCAGGATGAAGAGGGCTTTTGGGAACATTTCCAGAAAATTCAGGATATACATTTCATTTGCCACGAAAATATCTTAAAACATATGGTATTTTAATCAAAATCGTTAGAGCCATTTTTGAGAAAATCAAAATTTTGGAAAAAACTTCCATGTAAGGCGTAGTCTGGATTTGGAATTTTTTTTAAAAAAATCTTCGTGTTGCATTTTTGGAGGATACTGAACTCAAATACTAAGTTCGAGTATTTATCGACTTTTCGTTTTTTATTTATGCTGTTCACAGACAGATACACATGCGGACATGTTTTCAAAAAAGCTTTATTTGGATTCAGAATACCTCAAAACATGTATTTCGGTGAATCTTGATATCGAATTTTTGGGTGCAATGGAATATTTCCTCTGCTTACTACACGTACTAGAGAAAGTAAAAATCTAACCGAAGGCTAGCTAAGCTTTAATGAATTAAAAAGCCTAAGCTTTTATCATAAACATGGATCATCGGTTTATAACTAATATAAGCATACATATATAATCTAACTTAAGTCTAACCTTCCGTCAAATTAAATTGAGCTTTATTTACTGATGCTTTTAACTGCTAAGGTTCTTTGAGTCCCATTCTATATTGGGCGTGAAAGACCGGCAATTTTGCTCAGAGGCCTCTTTATCAGGCTTGAGGTTCTTTTACGTGCCGTGAATCTACGACATGGAACCACCGGCTTTACTTCCCTTCCGAAGGAAGCCATGCTAAGGATTTTTACGCCCGAAAAAATCCATCGGCGTCCGCCAGGTTTGAACCCGCGATTTCGGGAACTGGCGGCTAGCATGGTAACCACTACACCACAGAGGACGACAAACCTTCCGTGAATTCAGAAACCTAAGCTTTTAAATAGTGAATCATTCACATCTTTAAGAAACGCCTGCTCACTCCGTCCGCGTTAGCGGTGTTTGCTGTTCATATATTGGTAGCATTTTGTTTGCACATTTGGAAACCGCACGCAGTTAGGCGACATTTAGAAGAACAAGAGCCCGTTTTTCCGCGTCACATACGGAAGGTTCTCAGCTAATTTTTCTCTCGCAGGCTCCTGGGAGGAGGTACCTACTCTATTCATTACTACACGAGCAAGTTCATCCCTCTAGCAGGCTAGGGAAGCATGCGCAATTAGCCATAATGCAGATTGCATGTGTATCACATGATACTCGCCACACCTGATCTTGGCATCTGGTTACGGGAAGTAATATGCTAGAGCAACTCTCCAGTACGCCACGCCATTTCAAGAAATTTGATTACACGTCATGTAACCGATACTGTAGCACTCTGTTTCTGCGTCTCGTGTGTCCCGAACTGCATTAGTTCCGACTTTCAAGCGGCTTCCCGACCAAATCCGCGCGATTCGGTGCTAAACCATGGCTTTTACGCTCTGATCTGTCCGCTTCCCTCCCCATATTCCTGAAGCAGCTCTCACCCATATAATTAGTCCGCTCGCTCTCGGGTCCTCTTACTGAGGCATCCGCTCCCTGCTGTGTTTTACATTTCATATAGAAAAATCATTCTTCACTTTCCATCTCTTTTTTACTTTCTCTACCACGCACGTAGTACGTAGAGAGGGATTGCATTCTACCCAAAAATTCGATACCAAAATTTTAACGGAAATACATGCTTTAAGGCCCCCGAATCAAGAAAATAAACATTTTTTAGAAAAAGGTCAGTGTGTCTGTCTCTGTGTGTGCCTGTGAACAGCGTAACTCGAAAACGAAAAGTCGGATAAATACTAAATTTGGTATAAGTTCAAAAGGTACCTTCCAAAGATGCGACACGAAGATTTTAAAAAATCCGTCCACCCCAAACCTCCTTTTACATTCAACAGTTTTCGAAATAATTTACTTTTTAAAAATTGGCTAACGATTTTCATTAAAATACCAGATATTAAAAACATTTACATGCCAAATAAAATGTACATCTTCAATTTTCTGCGAATAGCCTTTGAAGTCCTCTTAATTCTGAAGGAATTTTGTATAATCTTGTATAACTGGTAAACATTAAACGATAAAACAAAAACTTATCACAAAAAAATCTAGATCTCTTTAAAACAAACAATTTATTTCAAACTAATTTTTTGTGGCGTAAGCCATTTATAATATACCTGTTATTAATGGTTCGAATTGTTCATTACCTGATCATTCTCTTAAAGTCCTGTCAACATTCAGTTGTTTCTCGCGATTTCATGGAAACAGTATGAATTTTTAAGGCCGGCGTATAGCGTTCAGTTCTTAAACATTTGACTATCGCTGTTCTGTTTGTATCTACAACGAAATGTGTAATGTAGCTATTTCTACAAAAGTTTGTTTGGTAGTAAAATGTAATAGACAGAAAAAATAAGGTTTAATAAGAATTGTGGTATACCCACTAATATATGATGGAGGGCAGAGAAAGTCATGTGAATGACTAAGATTTCTGTAATTATTATTATTATTATTATTATTATTATTATTATTAATAACAATAATAATTTCATATTTCAATTGTTTCATCATAGGCATTTTTAACTTGTACATAAATCCTTATCAACAGTCTCACATTATTAAAAATGCACATTTTAGGTCATTTTTGCTCATCTTATTCAATTTCCTACTTTTGAGGCATTTTTTCGATTTTACGTCATTATTTTATAATTTTCTTGCTCTTTTCATCCTTTTTTTTAGTAATTTTATTGCATTTACATTGAGTACCTATATAGTGTTTCATATGGTGACTGTCCAGTTTTCACCGTCACTTCACTAATCTAATCTATTTCAATTTTCACTATCACTTCAATTAGTTCTCGCGATGTAATACGCTCAAGTTGCTAACAATAAGGTAACCTTGAGACAATAAATTAGAAAGTTTAAAAAGCCTACTAATAGTTCTTGGAACAATAATAATGGAATATTTAAAACAGTTTATAAATAGCCACTCAAAAACTAGAAAAGCTAAAAGTTAAATAAAGGTATTCTATTGGAGTAGGATTAGCCAATCAGAGACTAGAAGTAGGGAAAATGTACAAATTCAAACGGTAGATGCTACAAGAAAGCGTAACCAAGCAGTTCGGTTCGGGTTCAGTGTGAGACATGAAAATTCATAGCGGTGAGAATAATATAAAGTTTACCTGCTAAAAGGGCAATTAACAATAATCTCATAGCTCTATAGTAGGATACATCAGTGAAGTGTTATTTAATCGTGTGAAGGATTAATAAAGGGAGTGGAGTACAATAATAACTTGTGTAAGCCTTGTTATTTAGCCGTACCAGTCCTGTTAAGAGGTTATTACACAAAGTAAACGTGGGGCGCAGGTCACCGGAAAGTTTGTACCGTACATGGGGCGAACACTCCTAGAAAAAATCCCCCACAAATTGGCATGCATTATGTGCGTGGTCTAAAACAGCTTCAAATTGGTGCCTAAACGAGGTGCAACCACAACAATTAAACTCCCGCATAATACAAGCCACAAGACACTGATTTGGGCTCCTATGCAAGAAGCTCGACTTCGATTCTCAGTAGTAAACTGTTATCTTTTATTTTTCGCAACTCGTTTTACTGTAATATAGTTAAGTACTATTGCTTGTGTTACTTCATTTTACTACAAATATAATTACAATAATGGTGAAACTAGTGGTTATAAAATTAAATTGAACTGAGTATGAAACCTTCCCCTGACCAATAAATTATCTAATGTCATGGTTGCCACTACCGGTATCACGGATTACTAAATAAACGCCACATACATAAACGTTGAAGAAAACGTTGTATATAATATATATATATATATATATATATATATATTACTCATGTATTTAAAATGAAAAAAAAAGAGATTGAGTAGCACAACGGAGATTTGAACTTGTAATCTTAGGAACAGTAAGCTAACCTTCTACCATTGAGCTGAGAGCGCTGCAGTTAGCGTGGAATTGCAACGAGCTTCAGTCATGCTCCACTTCAGAACCATAAATCAATAAAGTGTGTTTTGGTTACAAATAATTGGTGTTAAAACACACTGAAACATCTGTCTCTTTGAAATATGGTATATGAGTTATTTTCTCGGAAGACTGTGTTCCCCGTTATAACAACTACAAGATTATGCGCAGTCTTGTGAACAAAGCCTGGATGTCCCGAGCGCTCACAGAAGTACGCGATTAGCTCCGTCCCTCAGATGCCGTCCAGTTTTAAATTGACCGATTGTACATATAGACAGTTTATTTTTGTGCTACAGCTAACAAGTGCCATTTTTAAAGAAAAACTTTGATTTAACCAACTCAACTGCAATACCCCCAATATGTAAATTGGGCCGCCAGCGCTCCCCTCTCTTTAATAACAATGTTACTCGACTTGCAGTAAAGAAACTTTTCCGGACCTTCAGCGTGAGAGTACAACAGCGTCTCCTTTTTCTTAACCATACGGGCCTCTTCCTGCTCTCTGAAACTTTGGTAGACATAACGTGATTAACTTCCCAACGCAGTTCTCCGTAGCATCAAGCGGTTGGAGTTTCCTCGATTTTTTTTCGGACGCTAAGTAAGCATAATCATAATTTGTAATGTGACCTAGTTACCTTACTTTGGTATATTTTAATATGTATATACATCATCATTGTTATTATTACTATAATTAAGGGATGGCACCTCAAAACTGAGACAGCATTTTTAACACTTGAATTATATAATATGTAATTTCAATAACCGCCCGCCTTGAAGCAATATATATGTAATAATTTGTAAAAATGTACGCAACAGTCATTGCAAATGCTTATATTATTGTAAACATGTTCAATAATTATATGTGAATGCATTAGGTAATTTAATAATGTAAGAGCTGTGAGAATAATAAGTTTAACGTTGCTAACAATGAGGTAACCTTGAGGCAATAAGGAGTTTGAGAGTTTGAATACTACTAGTCATGATTAGAGAAACAATAATGTAAATTTTGTGACAAATAGCCAATCAACAGCCAGAAAAAGCTTTAATTAAATGCACGTATTCTATTAGACTAGGATTAGCCAATCAGAGACTTGAAATACAGAAGCTTACGTGTTTGGACGGTTGAACTGTGTTCAGTTGCCTGTAGACCTTGTCGTGACCGGATGGAAGATGTGTTCTCTAAAGAAATATTACGTATTCGTGTGAATCGTAAAATTAAATATACGCGTTAACAAAGCACAAGTTTTAAATTAAAGTATCTCACAGCTCTTAATATCAGTGTAGTGCTATTTAATTTGTGTCAAGAATTAATAAAAACAAGTGAATTTAAACTTAAAATCTGTGTAAGCCTACATTCTTGTCGTACCACACCCTGTCTAAGAGATATGTGACTCTAAAACAATACTGATGCAGCCGAGGCAAACAAACATAAATAATATCTACAGAAGCAGTTTAATAACAAAGTTAATAATATTTTTAAACTTGGAGCGTAACAACAAAAAGTACATCTTCAAAAATCGGCTTCTCATACATAGCAGCATATTACGTAATAAATAATCCACTTCAAAATTGACGTTCATACATGGAGCTGATTAAATAAATAAACTCCAAAACAATAACTTCTCCAAGTTGGCTTCCCAAGCGTGTGGCTAACAACAACAGTAAAACTTCAACAACAATAAACTACAACAGTTGAAGAACAATACATCATCAAAACCTCGATACTCAGTATCGAAGTATGTCTAATACCTTGAGATAAAGCTTCGATACTTTTTCTAAACTTTTAAATTTTAGGCTTTGCATTATTGAAAGTTGTTTCATTAACATTATGCTAGGAAGGGAATGAAAGGAATCGAGACTTCACTTTATTGCTCGCACGTGTCCCCAAAGAGTTGCTGAACTATAGTTCTTGATAGACCATGGCTGCGTTTCCTGTGTGTGAATGAATGCAATGGTCCATACATTCTTGTGTCTAAATGAAAACATGCAAAACAATGGGGAAAGGAGTAGAGGTATTCATGTAAGGTGCAGTGTTAACTGAATTAAGAATGAAGTTGATTTAACTGATGCACTAATTCACGTTTCTGCAATAGCCTGGCGTGGTCACTCGCTCAGCCATTATAGTAGGGCGGATCGAGAAGTAACTCACAATAATTTTGTTCTGCCTTGGTATTGCAGCTGGAATGTTTCAATTTCACACAGATATAGTTTGAAGTTTTCACTACAAAGGGTATTTTTGTTTCATGTGCAAATCTAGCGAGATAACAAAGCAACAAAGATGTCGCGCATGTTACTGTCGTCCACGTGTGAAAAGCAGAGAGGTGTGGTTCGACATTTGTAGGCCAAAGGGCATAAACCGAGTGATATTCACAGGGACATGCGTGGCGTGTATGGGGATGATCGTATGGACCTTAGCAATGTCTCCAGGTGGTGTGCATTCTTCCTAGAGGACCGTGTGAACCTTAGTGATTCGCCATGCTCCGGGAGGCCGGTAACAGCTGCAACCCCGCAGAATGTCAGAGGCATTGAGGCGGCAATTTTTAACACCCGGCGTGTGCAGCTGCGAGCTTATCGCAACAGTTTAACATTTCCTATGGTGCAGTGTACGATATTGTTCATTTTACGAAATTTCGTAAAGTTAGTGCTCGCTGGGTGCCTAAGAACCTGACAGACAACCACAAAGGCCAGCGAATGCTGACGAGCTTGGATCACCTAACCACTACACGCCTGACACCAAGTAGGCAAGTATGGAGGGGAAACATGCTAATTCCCCAGTGAAGAAAAAATTCAAATTGATTCAATCTGCTAGGAAAGTGCTTGTGACGGTGTTCTTGGATTTGCATGGTGTTTTATTGGTGGACTTTGCTGAACACGAGGCCCCTGTGAATGCTGCAGCCTACATGAAAACTTTGGTGAAGTTGCATCGTGCCCTTCGTGAGAAACGCCACAACATGAATGCTGACGATGTTAAAATTCTTCATGACAATGCTCGCCCCCATGTTGTTGCTGCTGTTCTTCAGAAAATCACCAAATTTGGATGGGAGGTGCTCCAGCATCCACCATACAGTCCGGACCTTGCACAGTGGGACTTTCATCTGTTTGGTCCATGAAGAAATTCCTGGCCGGCCAACGCTTTGCGACAGATGCGGAAGTGAAATCAGCATCTGCAGATGGCTATACTCCAAGGAAGCGAACTTCTACGAACAGGGCATATTGAAACTGGTATCACGATGGGAGAAATGTGTTGAGAAACTTGGCTACTATGTCGAAAGGTAGGTAAAAGGTGTAAGTTCATTTATGATTTTTTTGTTGTTAACTATTAAGATTTTTTGTAAAAAAAATTGTTGTGCTTTAATTTTCGATACTCCCTCGTATTTATTTATCCGGTGACCAACATCTGTAAATGCAGCAGAAAAAAATCAGAGCTTAAGACCTGAGTTAATACAGTGCATGGAAAATATTTGTTCTTTGCTTCTATCTGTTAGTTTGTGTTTACGCAAATCAAACCTTTGTATTAAACATGTATACCTAATGTATGAGGAGAGACTTAATCCACAAACTTAATTTGTTTCCGAATGTTATTGACTAATTACTTATTACCGGATGAGAAAAATATATATGTTATGTGTTACTTGTAATAGTGGTAGAACGTTGTACCACGCACATTATTTTTAGTTGTTTAAGTTTCATGTAAAATGCATATTAGTTTATATTTTCGATTGCAGAATAAAGAGGTGTTGTTGGTATTTGTTTTGCTATGGATGGAAAATCCTTTAAAAGAAGGTTTTCAGCATAAAATATAGCTATATAGAAAGGGAAGCAAATAAATAATTATTATCAGTATTATTATTAGTATTATAATTATTATTATTATTACTATTATTATTATTATCCTTGACTAACAAAAGGGGATGTTATAACCTGTGGCATTATCAAAATTAAAAAAAAATGCTGCTATTCGGAGAATGTCAAACGGGAACAATTTCGGAATTAGCATACAATACAAAATTGGTTATATATGTTTATACACAGGAAACTGCTAATAAGAACATAATTCAGAAAACAAGCTGTAGCATTTGCAGTTTTTTTAAAAAATCAGTATCGATATCTAGTATCGATAAATGGTGGTATCGTTCCATCAGTGCTACAATCGTAATTATTACTAAACTGCCATACTCATCTACGTCTTCTCGCAGAGTTAGATGGTACCGCGGTAATGTGTGAGGCTCGCATTCGGGAGGTCCTGCATTCGATTTCCGTCGGGCTGGCCATTCTGAACATGGTTCTTTTGTTTTTTTTTTAACCACCCAGGTCCATAGGTGGTTCCCTTTCCACCACGAATTTTCTGTCCAGAATTTCTTCCTTCTACGTTCAACATCTTTCTTAGGCTAAGATCGCCCTAATAATTATCCTGCATTTAGTTCTGTCCTGCGCTTCCCTTTTCCATCGACTTACTTAGACTTCAGATCTTGTTCTACATCATCTAACCATCCATTGCTGATCTTCCAACTTTTCGAGCAAGATAGAGCGGATCAGCAAAGATGACCTTTCTACATGGATTAATATCCTCTGCCCTGTTCGATTTCCATCCTATCCATCTCAGCCTGTTCGCCACTACTTTAGTTGTATATGGCTTTTTGAACAAATTATATATGCAGTTCATCTGATCCACCATACACCTTTATCATTCACAGGTCCATATACGTTGGTTAAATGTTAAGTTTTTTACTTTCTCTATACGTATAGTAAGTAGGGGAAGTATTGCATTCCACCCAAAAATTCGATACTCAGATTTCACTGAAAATACATGTTTTGAGGGGCCCTGATTCCAAATAAAGCATTTTTGGAAGCATGTCCGTGTGTGTCTGTGAACAACATAACTAAAGAAGAAAGTTCGGATAAATACTAAACTTGGCATTTGAGTTTACTATCTTCTAGGGATGCGAAACGAAGATGTTGAAGAAGATTGCCCCACCCCAACTAACCTTTGCATGGAACATTTTTCGACATTTTTTATTTTCTAAAAAAAATGGCTCGTAACGATTTAGATTAAAATACGATATATTAAAAATATTTACATGACAAATAAAATGTATATATTGAATTTTGTGGCAATAGCCTTTGAAGTCTTCTTTATTTGGAAGAAATTCTGTATTATATTGTATAGCTGATAAACATTAAACGATAGACGAAAACTACTACACAAGAAATGTATACCTCTTTAGGACATACCATTATTAATGTGTGGAATTTTTTTAATTCCATTTATACGGCTCCTTTAACTGCATTGGTCTTATCGGCGCCTTTGGAACGTATTGCCTCTATTAAGTGGTGTCGTTGGGTTTCTTGCATATGATCATTAGATCATACTCCAGACTCTGGGGAGTCTAAGGAATAATCTTGGCTAGAACCCACGACTCCTAGCACAACAGGCAGGTACTCTACCGACTGAGCTATGGGGTCAGTTCAATACTGCGATTCTTTTTAGGTCTTGTCGAGTTTCATTTGTTTCTTGCGATGTTATGGAAAGAGTTTTAAGGTCAGCGTCCAGTTCTAAAATAGTTTTGAAGTTTTCTCTGAAGTATCACAAGACTCAAATTTCGGTCCATTGTTATTTATTCATTAACGATATATCATTACATGTTCATTCTTCTAATATTTTACTGTTCGCAGACGATCTAAAAATATTTAGTGCTATAAAATCTGCCTTCGATTGTGTTAAGACTTCAAAATGATTTGAATGCCTTAAATAAATGGAGTAAAGTGAAAAATCTTCCTTTTAACATATCAAAATGTCAGGTTATGTCTTTTTTCTGACTCAACAGCAATATTGATTTCATTTTCACTATAGATAAAATAAAATTACAACTAGTCGAAACAAAAATTGATCTTTGACTAATTTTCAATAAAGACTTATCAGTCGCAAAACATATTAATATTATTGTTAGTGTATCACATAAAAATCTGGGATTTATCATTCGTAATTCATCTTATTTCAATGGTCCAAGAATTTTTTTATATTGTATAATTCATTTGCGAGATCTAAGCTTGAATATGCTTTATTATATGGAGTACTTATAATAAATATGTTAAAGTTATTGAAATAATTCAATGTAAATTTCTTATGTATTTTCAAAAAAAAATCGTTTTTTCCCTAATTTAATATCTTATGACACATTGCTTCAATTATTTCAGTTTAAAAGCTTATCTCATAGAAAGAATCGTCACTTGTTGCTTTTCCTTTACAAATTATTAAATAACAAGGTAGATGATTCAAACCTAAGACAATTAATATACTCTTATGTTCCCTATATTACACCAAACCGTTTTCATAATATCTTCTTTATTCCAAGAGTCAACACTGATGCACATAAATATTCTCCTATGGTAAGAATGCAATCTTTATATAATAAATTGCGTTACTTAATTATTGATATATTCAATACGAATCATAATAATTTCGCTTTATCTTGTGATCATTTACTACAAACTATACACTGACTAATTTATCATGTACCAAATTACCAATTTTCTAATTTTTGTGTTATTTGTTTTGTTTTATTTTGTAATTTTTTGTCATGTTCGATTGATTGCATTTTGTGTTAATTTTTTCGTTGAGTTGTAAATGAAAGAATATTATTTTTAATTAAGTGAACATTGCTATTGGGAAAACCGTAATGTTCACAAAATAAAATAAATAAATTAATTAATTTGACTGTCACTGTCCCCGTTGTATTTATAATGAAATATGTAATGTAGCTATTTCTGCAAAGGTTTATTCGGATTAAAATGAAGCAGATAGGAAGATAAACTTTTGTAAGAATAATTTGTATACCCACTAATAAGATAGAGGATAGAGAAAGTCATATGAATGTGGCACATCAGATAACTTTTAAACAAATATTAACTGGCGATGGAACGATATCACTATTTCTCGATAGTCGATACCGATAATAACTTTTGAGCATCGATAATCGATACTCATTTTATAAAAAACTGTGAAGGCGATAGCTTGTTCATTGAATGTGTAAAAACGCATGTAACCAATTTTGCATTGTATGCTAATTCTGAGATTGTTCCTGTTTGTCATTCTCAAATTGGCACCAATTTCTTATCTTGATAATGCCAGAGGTTATACATCCACTACTGTTAGTTAAGGCTGATATTAATAATAATAATAATAATAATAATAATAATTCATCACTTTCCTTGTTCTGTAACTATATTTTGTGTTGAAAACTTTGTTTTAAAGGATTTTCTATCCATATTACGGAAATCAGTCGTACCACCTGTTAGCTACGCTCCTTACCCGAGTTTGACTTGCGTAAATACAAGCTAACAGATGGAAGAAAGAAAAAAAAAACGTTTTCATGCGCTGTATTATCTCGCATCTTAAGTTCCGATTGGTTGTTCGCCAAGCCAGGCTATTGCAGAAACGTAGTTTAGTGTGTCAGCTAAATCAGGTTCATTCACAACTCAGTTAACGCTGCATATTTCACGAGTACCTCTACTCCTTATCCTTTTTTTTTTGCATGTTTTCATTTAGACACAAGAATCTATGGAATGTTGCATTGATTCACCCACAGGAAACGCAGTCAAGGTCTATCAAGAACTATAGTCCAGCATCACTTTGGGGACACTTGCAAGACAATAACGTGTAGTCTAGGCCCTTTATATTCCTTATCTAGCATACAGTTAAACGCAGCAACTTTCAAAAATGCAAAACCTAAAGTTTAAAGGTATTGAAAGAGTATCATACTTCGATACCAACGAGAAACAAAGAGTGTCGAGGTATCGAGATCCCATCCCTACATTTAATCTTCCTATATTTTCTTTGATTAAGATGCAACTTTCGGATAGATAAAACAAAACGTTATATAAAACTTAAATTTGGATTTTAGGCTAAGAAAACGCCTCTTTAGCCCAGAGTAACATTCCATCATTTCCGGTACCCATTGCTTCCTTTTGTCTGTTTCAGAGTTGCAGGATCAGACGACAGCGACGGCGGTGGAATTTGCGCTTTGGAAGGACCTCTCCCTGGCGCTTAGCTGGCTCCTCCCTGGGAGTGACTCGTTTTATTCTGGCATCACCAGGTTGAAAATGGCTAAGGCAAGCTCACCGGCGTCAGGCCAAAATTTCGTTGTACACTCTTCACAGATTTTGTTCCAGTCAGTCTAAGAACACAGAAAACCTTCTGTTGTGGTGTCCACTTCGCAATATTTGCACAGTCTAATCTAACCTAATAATGTGATTATTGTAGTCATTGTTGCAATCAATAATGACAAGGGATATACTAATCATATATTAATTTTTTTATCTGGAATTGATGCAACTAAAGCTATAAGAGTTTGTAATGTTAAACGTATAGGCCGTACAAACTGATCTGAAATGACCTCGTGATGTTACAAAGCTTAAGAGATAGTTCATTTTTGCATCCTAAAACCTTGAAAACATTGTCACAGTAATCTGTCGTGTTATCGTTTTTTACTTGGCGCCTGTTATTGTTTCACTATTTTGAATTTTGGGTTCTTTGTTCTCCGGCTAGCTATTATTACTCAGTCGAGCAAATATCTCTTGAGCAGGGCGTGTAAACGGAAAGGAGTTATTACTAAAAGATAACACTGATAAAAGAATTTGTTTTTACACCTTTATTGCCGTCACACTTAATTAATTTCAAATATTTAATCTTGATACACGCCTGACTGAAACTGTTATATTTCCGAATGTAACTACAATCACTTATTTACCACGCACTATTAATTCGCGTACTTCACATTTTTTTTGTAACTAACTTTACGACGCGTGAGATTCTGTAGAATTGCTTAATGTGTACTTCGTGAATGCTTCCTTAGAACTGCCTGACGTGTAACTCGCGAGAGAGATTTCTTAGAACTGCGTGACGTTTACCTAGTGAATGATTCTGTAGAACTGCACGATACTTGCTTTTGGCTCAAGAATTTATACTCCCTCCCCCGATATGCCTAAACATTATAATAGAGCTGCTATTGGTTAATAAATCGCACCAACATTAGCGTCAGTTTTATAAGCCAATCATAATTACTAAAACATATGCTCTAGGGAAAATATTCCCTCCATTTCTAAAGAAAGGCGCGCTACCCTGACGTCATTTGTTTGTCTCTTCTAATTGATAAACAACTCACCCCATCGCTTCATTGTTACCTACTCCTAAATTTGTCAGTTTCAGTGAGGCCGTGTAAACTTATTTCCTAACAATGCTTATAGCTAACAAACATCTAAAATCATTGTCATACAATAATGTTAATTTACACTACAATCTCTCTGGCATTCACAGTGTTGTGATATAAAATACTGCCTCAACATGATGGTCGCAGTTTACTGGCGAAATTTGAAATCTGCTACGTATAAAAGACCCCGTTATGATGCAAAGTTACGCATATCTAATATACCTAATAGTTATCAGTTTAGAGTAGCAGAAATCTTTGTAATGGCAAATCCATCATACAAATGTTAAGATAACGGCGATGCTACTCAGATAACATGTTTCAGATATTTCGGTTCAGGATACGCTGACGCATCAAGTTATACTATGAAATTGCCCTTCGAGCGAGCTTTACCTTGTAACTTCCTCAGCTTGTACTGCAGAATCCTCAGCATAAGATGACTCTGGAGAGCAACGCACCATATCTACAATGGAATAGGTATGCCTGTTCACTCAACTTACCGTTGCCAGAAGTGAGTAATATACATTGGTCAACTTGAAACTGGCCGGCGTCTGAGAATGGAGCTAATCGGGTACTTTCGTGAGCGCTCAGGATAGCCAGGATTTGTTCACAAGATTGCATATATTCTTGTGATAGTTATACTGGAGTACACAACCATAGTCATAAGTCTTCCGAGAAAATAATTCATATACGAGATTTCAAACAAATATGTTTCTGAGCGTTTCAACACTGAATGTTTGTAGTAGTAGTAGTAGTAGTAGTAGTAGTAGTAGTAGTAGTAGTAGTAGTAGTAGTATTTATTATGTACTTAGTATTACATTAATTGCATAACACAGTCGCATGGGTCGTAAGACCGTACATGCTCTCTAGAAAAATACCTGGTCTGTGAACGTGACCTGCAGAATCGACCAGAAAACAACTATTTTTATAATCACCACACTATATAATATAAAATTGAAAAAAACACTCTGAATCACACACACACACACACACACACACACACTCACGCACACACGTGCTAAAGCACCACATATATTTAAAGAAAATTTACATAAACACTTTACCTCTTAGTACACGTACTACCATTAAGTATGTACCCAAGCTTGGCCAGTTTTGGCTGTTTAGAATCAAGTCCCAGCATGCTGCCCTCCGTCTGTTGGAAGCCAAAAATACTTCCGGTAATAATTTTTTCCTAATACCTTCCGTCTGCACGCATGCTGCCAAAATATGCGTCCAGTCTTCTAGTTCCCCGCATAATGGGCAAATCCTCCTGCCATCATCATCAGCAATCTTGCGAGCTTTCCACCTTACCAACCTAGGCCATGCTATTCCAGTCCTCTGTTTTATACCTAATTCCAAAATATATGTTTTCTTACCCCACCTAGTTTTTATTTCATTTTGTAGCTCCAATATTGATATTCATCTACATTCAGATTCTAGTTTTTGCCTGTTTGTATCACATAGTCGTCTTTTGACTTTTTTCACGGCACTGTGTGTATTTTCATTATCCCTTTGCCAGATATCGTTTAAGCTAATTTTTAATAATTCCCACTGCAACCCCGACGCCCACCATTTTGGATGATCTATGTTGTTTATTTGATGACGATAACATATTGCTCTCAGAGTTGTTTGATCACCTTTAATTATTCGCAGCCAGTATCTAACAACGTTTAGTTTAGCAAATGCAGCATCTTCCCAGCATCCTACTTCACGAAGAGCTCCGTAGTTTGAATGTGCTTCCAGAAATTGCATTGTATTTTATTTACATTATCTACCCTCTACTTAAACACACTTTATTGATATATGGTTCTCAAGCGGAGTATACCTAAAGCTCGTTAAAATGCCACGCTTACTGCAGCACTCTTAGCTCAGTGGTAAAATTAGCTTACTGTTCCTGAGGTTGCAAGTTTAAATCTCCATAGAGCTACTCAACGTTTTTCCCCTTTCATTTTAAATACATATTCTTTCTCTGTTTACTCTCTTCATATATAGGACTTGCACCTCATAGGACTTACAAGCGGATGCCTGGGGTCAGATCCTGTCGAGGAGAAGACGCTTTGGATCAGATACAATATTCAGGATGGGTGAGGATGGCCTGGTATGAGAGCGAACAGTGGATGAGTTTCGTCCGCCGTGCCCAACACAAATCCCACATGTGGGTCTCTGGGATCGAATCCAGCTCGCAAGAGCCTTGGCGAGAGGCAAGCTGTTTTCATTTTAAATACACGAGTAAAAGTATATCGGATTTTCTTCGTTCTTACTTTCTCTACTACGTATAGTCAGTAGTAGTATTGCATTCCACCAAAAAATTTGATATAGAGATTTCTCCAAAATACTTGTTTTGAGGTCCCTTGAATCCCAAAAAAGCATTTTTACAAAGAGGCCCGCATGTGTGTGTGTTAAAATTTAAATTTAAATTCATTTTTATTTATGGACGCTCTTTAACTACTATGGTTCTTAGAGTCCCATTCTATATTGGGCGTGAAAGATCGTAATTTTCCTCAGAGGCCTCTTTATCAGGCTTGAGGTTCTTTTACGTGCTATAAATCTACGACACGGGACCACCGGCTTTACTTCCCTTCCGAAGGAAGCCATGCTAAGGATTTTTACGCCCGAAAAAATCCATCGCCCTCCGCCGGGTTTGAACCCGCGACCTTGGGAACTAGAGGCTAGCACGGTACCACTAGTCCATGGAGGACGACATGTGTGTCTGTGAACAGCATAACACAAAAACGAAAAGTCGGATAAATACCAAACTTAGTATTTAGGTTCAGTGTCTTTCATTGATGCGACACGAAGATCCTCTCGCCCCAGACTATCCTTTACGTGAAAACATTTTCGAAAATATTGATTTTCTCAAAAATGGCTCTAACGATTTTGATTAAAATATCATATATTTAAGATATTTTTTTATGAAAATGAGTTTTCTAGAATGCGCCCAAAGGTCCCTTTCAGTCAGAATGGCTTTTGCATAAGTGGTACACCATAAAAGATGGACAAAATGTTTCTACACAAAAAATGCAGATCTCGTTAAAACACTCAATTTACGTGATATATATTCATTTTGTGGAATAAACCATTTCTGAGATCTTCCTTGTTGTTTGAATTGTTCAATACCCACACTTTTTCTCAAATAGGAATTCGTTATTTGTTTTTTTTATGTTCTGGACATGCAAAGAGAATGGAATGCGCCACATAGCAACCAGCTCTTAAAAGATTTGACTATCGCTTAAAGCCTACCATATTTCTCTTGCATCTACAAGAAAATTAGCAGTAAGATTAACATCTCGATTAACATGAAGCAGGTGAAGAATAAGCTTTTGTAAAAAATAAAATAGTTTGTACAAGAGTAACGAGTTAGTGCAACACATCAGAGTTTTTATGTATGTGGCGTTTATTTAGTAGTCCGTCATACTGGTAGATGGTAACCATGACATTAGTTTATCGTTTGGGGGATGGTTTCATACTCAGTCTATTTAATTTTATAACCAGAAATTTCAGCACTATTGTTACTTAATTATATTTGTAAGCAAAATTAAATAGCATAAGCAATATTATTTAACTGTATTGTAGTAAAGATTCGTAAAAAGTAAAAGGCAACAATCCACAACGGAGAATAGAACAGGAGTTATTTATGGAACTTAATCAGTGCTCTACGCCAGTATGGTGTGGAGGTAGCCGAATTCAGTGCCTTGTGACTAGTACTATAGATTTAGCCAGCCAAAGCGGTACACAAAAGATGACGGTTATGAACCCCGCGCTCACTGAAAGAGACTGTAAAAATATCTGTGTTGCACTCACTTGACTTCCTCTACTTCTATACAAACTATTTTTACAAACGCTTATTCTCCATTTTATTGCTAGTTTTCTTATAGATACAAGGGGAACATGGTAGGCTTTAAGCGATAGTCAAATCTTTTAAGAACTGGTTGCTATGTGGAACATTCCATTGTCTTTGGTGTCCAGGAAATATATATATCAAAAGTAATCTATGTGATCAAAAGTATCCGAACATCCCCACAAACATACGTTTTTCATCTTAGGTGCATTGTGCTGCCACCTACTGCCTGGTACTTATTATCCGAGACCTTAGTAGTCATTAGACATCGTGAAACAGCTGAATGGGACCCTCCCTGGAACTCACGGACTTCGAGCGTGGTCAGGTAATTGGGTGTCACTTGTGTCAGAAGTCTGTACGCGAGATTTCCACACTCCTAAACATCCCTAGGTCCACTGTTTCTGATGTGGTAGTGAAGTGGAAACGTGAAGGGACATGTGCAGCACAAAAGCGTACAGGCCGACCTCATCTGTTGACTGACAGAGACCGCCGATATTTGAAGAGGGTCGTAAAGAGTAATAGGCAGACATCTATCCAGACCATCACACAGCAATTCCAAACTGCATCAAGATCCACTCCAAGTACTATGACAGTTAGGTGTGAGGTGAGAAACCTTGGATTCTATGTTCGAGCGGCTGCTCATTAGCCACACATCACGCAGGAAAATGCCAAACGACGCCTCACTTAGTGTAAGGAGCGTCAACATTACACGATTGAACAGTGGCGAGCAAAACGTTGTGAGAGTGACGAATCGCGGTACACAATGTGGCGATCCGATGGCAGGGTGTGGGCATGGCGAATGCCCAGTGAACGTCATCTGCCAGCGTGTGTAGTGCCAACAGTGAAATTAGGAGGTGGTGGTGTTATGGTGTGGTCGTATTTTTCCTGGAGGGGGCTTGCACCCCTTGTTATTTTTCGTGGCACGATCACAGCGCAGACCTACATTGATATTTTAAGCACCTTCTTGCTTCCCACTGTTTAAGAGCAATTCAGGGATGGCGATTGCATCTTTCAACACGATCGAGCACCTGTTCATACTGCACGGGCTGTGTCGCAGTGGTTACACTACAATAACATCCCTGTAATGGACTGACCTGCACAGAGTCCTGACTTGAATCCTATAGAACACTTTTGGGATGTTTTGGAACGCCGACCTACATCAATACCTCTCCTCAGTTCAGCACTCCGTGAAGAATGGGCTGCCATTCCCCAAGAAACTTTCCAGTATCTGATTGAAGGTATGCCTGCCAGAGTGAACGCTGTCATCAAGGTTAAGGGTGTGCCAACACCATATTGACTACCAGCATTACCGATGGAGGGCGCTATAAACTTGTACGTCATTTTCAGCCAGGTGCCCGGATACTTTTGATCACGTACTATATATATATATATATATATATATATATATATATATATATATACCAATAACGAATTCCCATTTGAGAAAAAGTGTAAGTATTAGAAAATTCAAACATAACAAGGAATATCTGGAAAGTTGTTCACTCCACAAAAAATGTATATATACTTATTTTTTTATATATTTGTATGTATAAAATGTATATGGCTTAAATTGTGTGTTTTAGTGGGATCTACATTTTTTTGTGTAGTAAAATTTTGTCTTATCTTTTACGGTGTTCCAGTTAAGCAAAAATCATTCAAAATAAAGAGGACTTTTGGGGACATTCCCTGAAAATTTAGGATATACATTTCATTTGCCATAAACATATCTTAAACATATTATATTTTAATCAAAATTGTTAAAGCCATTTTTGAGAAAATAAAATGTTCTAAAAATGTTCTATGTAAATGGTAAACTGGGGTGGGAGGATGTTCTTAAAAATTTTCGTGTCGCAGACACAAACAGACCTTTTTCTAAAAATGTTTTTTTTTTATTCAGGAGGTCTCAAAACATGTATTTCCAGTGAAATCTCGGTACCAAATTTTTGGGCGGAATGCAATACTTCCCCTACTTACTATAAGTATTAGAGAAAGTAAAAATGTAGCTTCTCAAGAGATAGGCCACTTCTAGTTTGACAGTGTGTACAATTGACGGATCACTGTGCTACAAACAATCCGCTGTCTTACATAGCCCTGATTTTGTATTAACAGTTGTGGTAACATCGGAAGTTAAAGAACTCTAGTTGAAATGCTTTCATATACCTAACTCTTTGTGTTCAACAAATCGAATAAATCGTTCAGAGCGACTTTTACACTAATTCTTCCCTGTTCTTGTTGAAGTAACGAATTAATCCCTTTACCTAGGCATTCTTATTATTTTCTCTGATACTGTTAGGAGAATTATTGCATTCCAAACCAAACCTAAATAACAACATTTAAAGAAATCCATGTTTTTAGGTCACAACCTTGCCCTTCATTTTCATCCAAAATTTTTCAGGCAAGTCCAAGATGCAATTTTGAATAGCCATAATGAATAAAAGATCCTATAGATTTCAGCTTAAGCTTCTAAATATGTTTTTAGGCAGCATTGACTAAAAGTAGAACTTCTAACATAGTGGAATAATTTTCATTTTAATCGTCTTTGGTTTCAAGTCCAACCACATGGCAATTATCCTTTGTAGTTGCATATGTTTAATAAATCGACTTAGTTTAATTAAGTTGTACTTTTCATTGTTTTTTAATGATTAATTTCTCATGGTGCTATCATTATCTGTTCACAATTTTTTTCAAGCATTTTCATGGAAATCTCCACCCGAAACTATCCTTTACAAGGAACTTTTTAATTTTCTTATATTATCAAAAATGACTAATTATTTTGATTAAAATACGATATATTTAAGATATTTACATGACAAATAAAATACGTATCTTCAATTTTCTTGGAATAGCCTGTGAAGTTCATTTGGAAGCGAGTTTGTATAGCTGGTAGACATTAAGAGAGACAAAACATAAAAAGTTGAATATCTTTAAAACACAATTTATTTCAAATAACATTTTAGTGGCATCAGCCATTTCCAAGATATCCGTTGTTATTGATATAGCTTTGTCACTTTTCTAAATTGCAGTCGCTATTCAGCTGTTTCTCCGGATATCAAGGAAAGATGATGGAATTTTGAGGTCAGCATATACGAGTAGAGACTCACTTTTAAATATCTGGGTATCGATTCGGTTTCTCTACCCTCTATCCCTTGTACCTAGAGGGAAATGTGCAATAAAAGTATTTCTGCAGGTTTATTCGATTAATATGAAGGAAATAGAAAGCAAATATACATTGTCTGTGCGTTTCACATTACTTTCTCTACTCATTCCTCTGTCACCTGCTCTTACAAAATCTTGTTCTTCTCTTTATCCTTTGTTAATCTAGATAAACCTTTGTAGAAATAGCTACATTACACATTTCGCAGAGAACAGCGATAGTCACATGTTTAAGAGCTGTACGCTATATGCTGGCCTTAAAATTCCATACTCTTTCCATGCAATCGCGAGAAAGAACTGAATGTGGACAGGACTGTAAAGAATGACCTATTGAACAATTTGAACCATTAATAACGGACACCCCTGAAATGGTTGATGCCGCAAACAATTATTTGAAATAAATTGAGTTTTTAAGAGATTTACATTTTTACTTTCTCTACTACGTATAGTAAGTAGGGGAAGTACTGCATTCCACCCAAAAATTCGATACCGAGGTTTCACCGGAAATACATGTTTTGAGGCCTCCTGAATCCAAAAAAAAATATTTTTGGAAACATGTCTGTGTGTGTCTGCGAACAGCATAACTCGGAAAGGAACAGTTGGATAAATACCAAACTTGGTATTTAGGTTATCAAGAAAATCCTCCCATCCCAGATTGCCATTTACATGGTACATTTTTCGAAAATTTTAATTTTCTCAAAAATGGCTCTAACGATTTTGATTAAAATATAATATATTTAAGATACTTTCATGACAAATAAAATGTATATCTTGAATTTTCTGGCAATGTCTCCAAAACTGTTCTTCATTGTGAACGACGTTTGCATAACTGGTAAACTATAAGAGATAGACAAAATTTTACGACACAAAATATGTAGATCGCGTTAAATTACACAATTTATGTCATATACATTTTTGTTGTTGAGTGAACCATTTTCGAGTTATGGATTGTTATTCCCTTAAATATTCCAATGCTTATACTTTTTCTCAAATTCGTTATTCATTTTTTTTTGTTCTGGTAATGCAAAGAGAATGGAATACTCCACATAGCAACCAGCTCTTAAAATATTTGACTATAGCTTAAAGTCTACCAATTCCATTTGCATCTACAAGAAAATTAGCAATAAGATTAACATCTCGATATCTGGATTAACATGAAGAATATGGAGAATAAGCGTTTGTAAAAATGGTTTGTACAAGAGTAGAAAAGTCATGTGAGTGTAACACATCAGATTTTTTTGTGTAGTATGTCTTCGTCTATCGCTAGTTTACCAATTACTTATACAAAGTTTTACAAAATTCCTTCCGAATGAAGAGAACTTCACAGACTATTTCCAGAAAATTCAGGATATACGTTTTATTTGCATATAAATATCTTTAAAACGTGGTATTTTAATCAAAATCGTTATTGCCGTTTTTATAAAATCAAACATTTTAAATAGTTTTCCATGTAAAGGTTAGTTGGGGTGGGGAGATTTTCCTGAAAATCTTTGTGTCGCATCTTTGGAAGTTATTGAACCTAAATACAAAGTTAGGTATTCATCTGTCTTTAAGTTATGCTGTTCACAAACACACACGGACCTTTTTCTAAAAATGCTTTTCTTTTTCGGTTCAGTGGACATCAAAACATATATATCCGGTGTAATACAATACTTCCCCCACTTACTATACGAGGTAGAGAAAGTAATAAACTCTAGTAGTTAAAGACATGTGAATGTAACAACTACGTATAGTAAGTAGGGGAAGTATTGTATTCCATGCAAAAATTCGATACCCAGATTTCATAGGAAATACATGTCCGTGTGTGTCTGTGTGTTTGTCTATGAACAGCATAACTCAGAAATGAACAGTCGGATAAACACCAAACTTGGTATTTAGCTTTAATATCTTCCAGAGATCAACACGAAGGTTTTCAAGAAAATCCCCCCACCCCAGATTACCCTTTACATGAAAGAGTTTTCGAAAATTTTAATTTTCTCAAAAATGGCTCAAACGATTTTGATTAAAATATCATATGTTTAAAATATTTTCATGACAAATGAAATTTATATCTCGAATTTTCTGGGAATATCTCCAAAAGTATTCTTCATTGTGAACGACTTTTGCATAACTGGTAAATCATAAGAGATAGACAAAATTTTACTGCACAAAAATTGTAGATCGCGTTAAAATACACAATTTATGTCATATATATTTTTGTTGTTGAGTGAACCATTTTCGAGATATTGATTGTTATTCCTTTAAATTTTCTAATACTTAAACTTTTTCTCAAATTCGTTATTCATTTTTTTTGTCCTGGTAATGCAAAGAGAATGGAATACTCCACATAGAACCAGCTCTTAAAATATTTGACTATAGCTTAAAGTCTACCAATTCCATTTGCATCTACAAGAAAATTAGCAATAAGATTAATATTTCGATTAACATGGAGCATATGGAGAATAATTGTTTGTAAAAATAGTTTGTACAAGAGTAGAGAACGTCATGTGAGTGTAACAAATCAGATTTTTTTTAAAGAGGGAGTCATAAACAGATAGTTTTAAATGGTGCAGAAAGACCTCAATGGCGCCTCTACTGTTGAAATAGACATGTTTTTAACTGTAGAAGAATAATTTCATTAATTCGCGACAGTAGGCAGAGGTTCAAAGGCAACAACCTTACCGAGTCGACAATACCTAACGAATGACACAGATTACGTCATTGTGGGAGTTCCAGCTTTTTGGTAGCTGCGCAAGCCGAGGAGAAAAGGTGAGTTACTCAAGGTTCTTTCTGCGTTCAATGCCAGCAAGCCTGCCATTATTGTGTAACAGTGCGAGTGCTGTGTAATTCAGCAGATGCAGATGGTATCTATCTGGCTTCAGGTGCACACTCCACCATGAAGTAGGCTTGTAACATGCTTTAGACATTAAATGCATGCGTTTATCCACTATTGTCTTGTACACTATCGCTTGTTTCATCGTTTATAGCAACATAAATATACAGTAGTGAACTAAAACGCTTTAATCCAATACTATGATCCCTTTATTTAATTAACAGAAATAAATATCAACAGTTTCCGAGCTCGAATCTCAATTAGAGTAAGTTTTCTGCCGGAATTTTCCCTTATTCTGAAAATATGAATGTCTCATTTGAGCATTGTTTCACCCACCTCATTCATTCTTCGTCCGATATTACCTACCTGATTAAAGGACGTTAAATTAAAAAAAATTCTTATTGTTACATTCACATTACTTTCTCTATCCTCTATCGCTTATTAATGGGTTGAGGCAGTATTTTTAACACTTAAATGATTTCACTCAAATTATATAATATATAAATTCAATAACAGCCCGCCTTAAAGCAATATGTGTATGTAACAATATATAAGGAGTGCATATTACAGTCATTATAAATGTTTATATTATTGTAACCATGTTTAATAATGTTATGTGAATGTATTATGTAATTTAATAATGTAGGAGCTGTGAGAATAATAAGTCAAAAGTTGCTAACAATGAGGTAACAATGAGGTAACCTTGAGGCAGTAATGAGTTTGAGAGTTTAACAATACTACTTCTGATTCTTGGAAGCAATAATGTAATTTTAGTGACAGTTTATAAAATAGCCAATCAACAACCAGAAAAAGCTTTAGTTAAATGAAGGTATTCTATTGGATTAGGAATAGCCAATCAGAGACTTGAAATACAGAAATTTACAAGTTTAGACGGTTGAAATCAATTCAGTTGCCTGCAGACAGTGCTCATAACTGAATGCGTTGTTTGTGCGTCCTCGAGAGATTTAATACGTATTCGTGTGAAATGAAAAATAAGTTTACGTGTTAAAAAGTGTAATTAATTAATAAAAAAGAATCTCACATCTCTCTATATCAGTGAAGCGTTATTTAAATCGTATCAAGCATTAATAAAAGGAGTGAAGTAAAATTATAATCTGTGTAAGCCTACATTTTTGTCGCATCACAACCCTGCTAAGAGAAACGTGTATCTAACAATAATACTGACGCAGCCGAGGAAAACATAAATATCATATTTAAAGAAACAATCAAATTACAAAGTTTATATTTTTAAAATTGGGGCAAAGGCCACCTGAAAGTACATTTGGGGCGAAGGCTACCGGAAACTGTGTACTATACCTGCGGTTGCAACCACTTAAAGTTCGCTCCCCAACAGTTGAAATATAATACAACTCCTTCAATACAAACTACTTCAAATTGGATCCCAAAGCGTGGTGCAAATAACGTAAAGAAATTATCTTCAGGGTATGCAAAATACTCCTACGAAAGTTTATTTTCCTATCAACTTCATTTTAATCGAGATAAACCTTCGGAAACAGCTTAATTACACAATACGTTATAGAAACAATGGGTAGAACGACAGTCAAATATTTTAGAACTGGACGCTTGACGCTGTTTAAAATTCCATTCTCTTTCCATGGCACTGACAGAAACACAAGAAAATTGACAGGTCTTTAAAGGAATGACTAAGTATAGGAAAATTCGAAGGATTAATAACGAATAATTCGGAAATGACTGATGCCACAAAAAAGTTGTTCGATATAAACTGTGTATTTTAAAGAGATCTACATTTCTTGTGTAGTACCTTGTCGACTGTCGCTTAACGTTTACCAGTTACACAAGATTATATAAAATTCCTTCCGAATAAGAGGACTTCACAGACTATTTCCAGAAAATTCAAGATATAAATTTTATTTGTCATATAATATCTTAAATATGTGGTATTTTAATCAAAATTTTTGTTATTTTTTTAGAAAATAAAAAAATTTCTAAAAATGTTCCATGTAAAGGGTAGTTTGGTTTGGGGGTATTTTCCTGAAAATGTTTGTGTCGTATCTTTAGAAGGTACTGAACCTAAATGCCCAGTTTGGTGTTTATCTCGTTGTCGAATTTTTGGGTGGAATGCAACACCTTCTCTACCTACTATGTACGCGGTTGGGAAAGTAAAACTGTTTTAAATATTAGGAAGAAACAGAATTGGTGTTTGTCTGAAACTTCTCTCGGGTAAGCAATGAAATACTGAAAATGTGACGTGTTAATCGAGGATATTCGTCAGCAGCAGTGTACCTAGATATACAGGTGGTAAGAGAAAATATCTACCCAACAATTATTGTTAAGCTACGGTACTGGTAGACACAGACTAAAATTAAACCTTAATATTACCCTGCAATACTTCTCTAACCGGATTGACATTGATGTAGATATATATGTATTGCAGTTCACGGTGAAAGATTTACGGAAGAAATACTTTTCCTCTGAATCAGCGGAAGCATTTACTCCCAAGAACATGTCCGGAGAGACTTGAAAGAACGAACTGTACCAAACGTACGTTGCACTTCTTTTCCAAATCCCATGGGCTGCTCCTTCATGGAAGATTGAGTCATCGAGGGAATCTGAAGGATACATCTAGTGCTTCCGCTGTGGTAACTTCAGTTTCAGCATCCGACTTTAAAAAAAGAGAACGCATGTATGTATGCAAGACAAGAACAGTCGTGGAAATGACATACATTTAAAGTATTTTTACTTTCTCTACTACTTATGAATAGTGGGTAGAGGAAGTATTGAATTCGACCACAAAATTCGATATTCAGATTTGAACATATATACACGTTTTGAGGTCCCTGAACCTCCAAAAAGCATTTTTACTTTCTCTACTACGTATAGTAAGTAGGAGAAGTATTGCATTCAATCCAAATATTGGATATCGAGATTTCACCGGAAATGCATGTTCTTAGGCCCCCTGAACAAAACAAAAACAAAAAAAGTATTTTTAGAGAAAGCTCCGTGTATGTGTTTGTGTGGATATTTGTATGTGAACAGCGTAACTCAGAAACGAAAAATTGATTTTTGTTTAAGATACTTTCAGGCAAATGAAATATATTCTTGAATTTTCTGGGTATGTCCCCAAAAGTCGTCTTCATTCTGAATGAATTTTGCATAACCGTAAGAGATAGACAAAATTCTAGAACACAAAAATTTACATGTGTATAACAGAAAAATGTACAATACACAATTTATGTCATATGCATTTTTTTTGAGTGAAACATTTCAGAGATACTCTTTGTTATTTTTTTAATTTTCTGATACTTTTCTCAAATGGGAATTCGTTATTCTTTTTTTCTATGTCCTGGATATACAAAGAGAATGGAATGCTCCACATAGCAACCAGCTCTTAAAAGATTTGACTATCGCTTAAAGCCTGTCATATTCCCCTTGCACCTACAAGAAAATTAGCAATAAGATTAACATTTCGATGCCTGAATTAACAAGAAGTCTATGGAGAATCAGCGTTTGTAAAAATAGTTTGCACAAGAGTAGAGAAAATCATGCGAATACAACACTTCAGAGTTTTTGAAAAAAGATCAATTATCTCTATGTTTGTGTGTGTTTGCGCATCTTCCAAAGATGTGAGAAGATGATTTTAGTAAAATTTCCCACTCCAAGCTAATCTTTATATGGAAAATGCTTCGTTATTTTTTCTTTCCTCAAAAATCGTTTTAGTGATTTTTATTACAATATACGTACACAGGCCTGTCTGCGAGATGGTTCCGCGGTAGCATATAAGACTGGCATTCGGGAAGTTCTGGGTTCGATTTTCGCTCAACGCCCACTCTGCGGGTTTTTCGTGGTTTTCCCTGGTTCTCATTTCATTTCACCCTTTCAGTTTTAGGCTGATTCCGGGGCTGTGGTTCAGTCGGTGCCGGGCAGATGGCGCAGAGGCCTGTGAATTGGAACTTCTCGGTCCTGCTAGAGTAAAGCCTGTCGAGCCTCCTCTCCTGGGTCGTGCTTCCCCTACCCCCTAGAGGAACTTCTCCAAGCGACACTGCCATGGCCGGGTGGTCAAGCCTGGAACTTTGCGCCGGCTGCAGATCTCATAAGTCTTCTGCGGTTCCCTCACCTCATCGTTCCTCCCGAGGTGTATGCATAGAAGATCCATTGGGGATCGAGGGCTAATTTTCCCGTCTGGACACAGTCAAGCCGTCTTGGTGAGAGAAACAATCGAATGCAACCTCACACTGACAGAAGTGTACGTTCTGAGCCAAGCTATATAAGGAATCGAGAATAGCGCTGCTACCGCCTCTTCTGCTCATGAATGACGAGGCAGTAAGTTGCTTTTCGAATTACGCTTGTTAGTATGACCCAGAAAATAAATAACTGTGGCAGAGAAAGTCATGTAAGATTGTATTACACTATAAGAATCATCCTAAGAAAAGTGACCCATTATGGAATGCAGCCGTTTATGTTGGTACTCGCAAATCTAGTTCCACCATCTGTCAGTGTAACCTTCTCTGTTCCTCGAACATAACTCTACCAACTGGATTGGCACGGTACTTTACCTCCCCAAAATATGGTCGAACTGCCAAAGGAAAATATTACTATCTAGTTGTCCATGTTATCACTAGCGGAGCAGCTTAAGGCTTCGTTGAATTATGGCGCAAAATAGAATATAATAAAAACGTAGAAATAAGGAAGTTAAGAAGGTTAAGAGTGTTTTATTTTCTATTATTATTTTAATATACTTAATCTTTATATTTTCATGCTACATTACCGCTTTCTTAATGTGGGTTGTCTTATTGATTTTCAATGGCAGCAATATCTTTAACGGTCGTTTCCATGTCGCTGATGAAAATTCTCATATAAACGTCGCAGCGTTGTCCAATTGAACGAAACATTCAAACAATTCTCCACCGCTTCCTGTAGAAGGCCAAATTATGTTGTGTTCGTCTAGCCTTTCCCTGTATGCCAATTTTAGTAAAAAGCTTTAATGGAGGCGGTATCCTAACCACCCCTTCGTTTCACATCCATTATTGGTTGGTTTTTGTGACCCTGAATTATTTTTCAGGAGTCGCATAGAGGACTGATACCGCTGGGTGTAGTCGAAGGTTGGTCACCTGAAGGTGGAAACCTTATGAAGGGAAAACCCTAATGCGCGTTCTAGAGGATTGGGCCACTTTTTATGTGTCGTCCTCCGCAGTCTAGGGGTTCCCGAGAACGCGGGTTCAAACCCGGCGGAGGGCGATGGATTTTTTTTCAGGTGTAAAAATCCTCAGTATGGCTTCCTTCGAAAGAGAAGTTAAGCCGGTGGTCCCGTGGCGTAGATTTACGGCAGGTAAAAGATCCTCGAGCCTGATAAAGAGGTCTCTGAGCAAAATTACCGGTCTTTCACGCCCAATATAGAATGGGACGCTAAGAAGCATAGGAATTAAAGAGCGCCAATAATTAGAACTCAATTTAATTTGAATTTCACATTTTATGCCATCAGTATACATGCCCAGTATACAAGCTTGTGTACTCCTAATGTAAATAGGCATTCAATTGGGTTCATCACAAATACCGTTTGCTTCAAAGTTGATAACCTGTCGAAGATCAGGGATAGTTTCGTAAGTGATTATGTTCTTTTAAGGAGAAGCGGAACACAGTTTGCACTCCCTCGGGACTAAATCAGCTTCATCCAAGAGGGCGTGGATGTGAGTTTCCCATTAACGGCGCGCGAGACCTCCATCAATCACTGACGCGATAAATCCTCGTCTTGGGCGCCTAGTTTTGCAAGACGTGTTGAGCTTCAAACCTCCTAGCATCGTCCATTTGCACGAGAATTTATTTGACATCACCGACAGGATTCCATTTTACCGAATTTCACCATTTTTTATTTCACAAGGTATAGAAATCAACCTTCCCATGCACGGACACGCTTCTAGGAAACAGTACTTCTGCAAATTTGATGTTCTGAGCAACAGCAAGGTGAAGGATAAAATCGGGTTTACTGAGAGGAAGCTTTCATATCGTAGACCGAGCAGGATGGCTCAGGCGATAACGTCTGTGACCCGCATTTGGGAGGTCCCAGATTCAAACCCCCGGGGCCAACCAATCTGACTGAAGGACTTTTTGCGCGAATTTTTCTATCATCCTTTTCATCGCTAATTGTAATTTTCTGCTCCTTCACCGCCATACTAAGCATTGTGCTGATCTCCCATCCTGGGTTTGCTGTGATCTAGAGTTTGCCTGCTCCTCACAAGTTACTGAACCAAGGTATTGGCTTGTAAGTCCTTGGGGAGCATGTCATACAAAGAGGAGAGTAATTCATTAAAGAAGAAGTTTTCATAATATAGCTCCAGAATTAAACGCTTTCATCTTTAAGTGCTTAAATTTTCAAAGTTGCTGAATTTCTTGTGAAGCAAAATGATTCAACAAAAGATATCATCCATTTGCCAGTAATGTTTACTTTCTCTACCACTTAAGTGGAGGAAGTATTGTATTCCACCCAAATATTCGATGCCGAGGGTTCATTGGAAATATATGGTTTAAGACCCCTAAACCAAAAAATCATTTTAGAAAAAAATGTCAGTGTGTATATAAAACATAACTCAAAAACGAAAATTCAGTTAAATACGAAACTTGATGTTTAAATTCAGGACCTCCCAAGATCCGACACCGAGATTTTGAAGATAATATCCACACCCCAAACTGTCCTTTACATGGAAAACGTTTAAGTTATTTTTGATTGGCTCAAAAATGTCTCAAACGCTTTTGACGGAAATACCATATGTTCATACATTTTCATTACAACAAAATGTACAGGTATCTTGAATTTTCTGGGAATAGCCTCTGAAGTTATCTGTATTCTGAACCACTTTTCCATAATTGGTAAAGCGTAAGAGACAGACAAAAAGGTGTGGATTTCGTCGATGCACCGATTTATGTAACTGCAATTTCTTTTAAGCATTATGTATTTGTGAGATATTGTTTGAAATTTCAGATACTTTATACTTTTCGCAGCTAAAAATCGCTGTTCCTTTTCTTCCCCTTTCTTTTCCGCGTTCATGCAAAGAGAACATAGTTTCAGGCATACATAGCTTCCGACTGTGAAAAAAATTGAATATCACTTTAGCTTATTGTATTCTTCTTATGCCTACAACGAAATGAGTATTGGAGGTTTATCTGTATTAACAAGAAATATAGAGAAGAAAAGCTCTTGTAAGAATAGTTCGTAGAAGAGTGAGTAGAGAAAGTCGTGTGAAAACATCCAGTTTTTGCTTTTGTAACAACGATAATAGTACTAAGAATTGTTTCCATAGTGCTGTGTTTCACAAAGGAAGTGCTGGAGATCAGTACATTGGTAAAATCGTTTTGCAGTCGTTTCCATTTAAAGAAGAGATAGTGAAGTTATTGAGTCGTTAAATAGTACATTTGAAGTAGTCTGTAAATATAGGCTAAATGGCAAATTTACAGCAGTTTTGTTAGAATCCCTCGCCCTAGTGTAGTTTATTTTGTAAAATACATTTAAATAATACAATTATTTGGCTGTTGTGGCTCTGAAACGCGACAACTTGAAGTAGCACACCCGAATATTTAAAAAATGCACAACCGAAAACAAATTTACAGGAATGTTTGTTATTGGAATATTTCATGACAATCTGACAACACCGCGCTTTATCTACTCGATTGCTTTATCGAGCCTTATCATATGCTACGTTTTATTTACCTCAAAACGGTAGAGGTAATCCTTAACTGAAACTGCCAATCTTTGGTTTCCCTATCATTTTGAGTATGTAGTGCCTGTGAACAGCACGACTAAAAAACAAAATGTTCAGTAAATACCAAACTTGGTATTTAACTTCAGTATCTTCCAAAGATGCAACACGAAGATTTTTTAAGGAAACTCCCCCACTTCAAACTACCCTTTACCCTGTAACAGGAATTATTCAAAAACATTAAATTTAAAGGAGCGATAGAATTAAAATAAACAAATAAATTATCTATATGAAAGAAGGTAACAAATCCTTAAAAGAAATAAAATCGAGAAACAAAAAATCTTTGCACTCGCATGATTTACTCTGCTTTTGAACAAACTGTTTTTCAAACGCTTATTCTCCACATAATTGATGTTAATTGAGATAAACATTTGCAGAAAATATTTTATTGCTAATTTTCTTGTAGTTGCAAGGGGAATATGGTAGGCTTTAAGCGACAGACAGCTTTTTTAAGAGCTGGTTGCTATATGGAGCATTCCATTCTCTTTGCATGTGCAGGACATAAAAAAACTAATACCGAATTCCCATTTGAGAAAAGTATAAATATTGGAAAATGCAAACAAATAATGAGTGTCTCGGAAATGGTTCACTTAAAAAAAATTATAAAAGAAATTAAAAAAAAATGTATGTGACATAAAATGTGCGTTTTAGCAATATATATCTATATATAGATATATATATATAGATATATATATTGTGTACTAAAATTTTGTCTAACTCTTACGGTTTACCACTTATGCAAAGCCATTCAGAATGAAGAGGACTTTTAGGGACATTCCCAGAAAATTCAAAACAAGCATTTTATATGCCATGAAAATTTCTTAAACATATGATGCTTTAATCAAAATCGTTAGCACCAGTTTTTAGGAAATAAAATTTTCGAAAAATATTTTATCTAAAGGGTATCTGGGGTGGGATATTTTCTTAAAAATCTTCGTGTCGCATTCTTGGAGGATACTAAACTCAAATACCAACCTTGGTATTTATCCAACTTTTCGTTTTTGAGTTATGCTGTTCACAGACACACAGACACACACACGGACAGGTTTCTAAAAATGTTTTATTTAGATTCAGGACACCTCAAAACATGTATTTCCGGTGAAATCTCGGTATCGAATTTTGGATGGGATATAATACTTCCACTACTTGCTATACTCGTACGTAGTAAAGAAAGTAAAATTTGAAATTTATACAGAATCACGTCAAGAGAAAAAGAATCTAAGAAAGCCTTGAAACTATGTAACATTTATTAGTAACATTTTTAAGTAATCTAGATATATATTGTAAAAAAAATCTCAAACAAAGAACAAGATGATAACAAATCATTTAAATAAGTATCTCGATAGAACTATGGTGTAAATAGTAGCAGAAGGAAGTGAAGAACGATAGCAACGCAAGCACGCAAAGCGAAAACCGTTGTTAAAGATGAGAAAATCAACAGGCTGAAAGGGACACCATTGTATCTTTGTATGCGCCATACGCCTAACAGCGAAGAAGAGAAAATTGCAGAAGACATTATAAGAAAAAAAATCTGATGTGTTACACTCACATGACTTTCTCTACTCTTGTACAATCTCATTTTACAAACGCCTATTCTCCATATGCTTAATGTTAATCGAGATATCGAGATGTCAATCTTATTGGTAATTTTCTTGTAGATGCAAGGGAAATATGGTAGCTTTTAAGCGATAGTCAAATATTTTAACGCTGGTTGCTATGTGGCGCATTCCATTCTCTTTGCATGTCCAGGACATAAAAAAAATGAATAACGCATTTGAGAAAAAGTATAAGTATTGGAAAATTTAAGGAAATAACAAGCAATATCTCGAAAACGGTTCACTCAACAAAAGAAATGTATATGACATAAGTTGTGTATTTTAACGCGATCTACATTATTTGTGTAGTAAAATTTTGTCTATCTCTTATGGTTTACCAGTTATGCAAAAGTCGTTTACAATGAAGAATACTTTTGGAGACATTCCCAGAAAATTCGAGATATACATTTCATTTCTCATGACATTATCTTAAACATATGATATTTTCATCAAAATCGTTAGAGCCATTTTTGAGAAAATTAAAATTTTCGAAAAATCTTCCATGTAAAGGGTAGTCTGGGGTGGGGGGATTTTCTTGAAAACCTTAGTGTCGCATCTCTGGAAGATACTGAACCTAAATACCAAGTTTGGTGCTTATCCGACTCTTCTTTTTTGAGTTATGCTGTTCACACACACACACACACACACACACACAGACACACACACGGACATGTTTCCAAAAATGCTTTTTTTGGTTTCAGGAGGTCTCAAAACATGTATTTCCGGCGAAATCTCGGTATCGAATTTTTGGGTGGAATGCAATACTTCCCCTACTTACTATACGTAGTAGAGAAAGTAAAAAAGAAGAAGTGATTGTGTTTTTAGAAGGTTGAGCGAGTAATACCGCGGATCGTTATTAATCAAAAGGGAAATATCCGTGAGGTGTAAATATAGCTCCGCGAGAACGTATATTTTAATTCCAGATAATTACCTGGATTATACCTATCTATCGCGAGGCAGGAAAGGAGGGTTTAGCACACAACTAATCATAATTATTTGTATTAAGAAAAATAATTAATTATCTGCAAAACACGCGACTCCAAAGAAATTACTAAAACTTAGTAAAAAATCGAGAACGCAACAAAACAATAGTTCTTGTAATGTTTTTGACTATTAAGTATTAATTAATTTGTGAAAATTTAATATAATGTAAAAAATTCAATATTAAATATACTCATGCCCAAAGTTTGGAAAACTGTGTCTCACCACAACAATAAAAGAATATTTGGATCGACAAAATTAATTTATGTTTATTCAAGTACATTTTAGAATCCTGAGAATAAAAGTAGCATTCCCAAATGCCACAGAACACCCAAAGCATATATGCAAACCGTTCCAACCTGGACAATTATTTCCACATGTTTTATTTTCTCAAAAATGGCTTTGCGCTGCTTATGTTCTTTTACTTTCTCTACCACGTACATAGTAGGTAGAGAAGGTATTGCATTCCATCCAAATATTCGATACGGAGATTTCACCGGAAATACATGTTTTGAGGCCCACCCGAATCCAAAAAAAAGCATTTTTATAAAAAGGTCCGTGTGTGTGCCTATGTACAGGATAACTCAAAAACGAAAATTCGGATAAATACCACACTTGGTATTAAGGTTCCGTAACTTCCAAAGATGGGACACGAAGATTTTCAAGAAAATTCTCCGCTCCAACTATCTTTTACATTTATTTTTTTAAAAAATGGCTAACGATTTCCATAAAAATATCATATACTAAAGATATTTAACGGCAAATAAAATGTGTATTGGGAATAGCCTGTGAAGTTCTCTTCATTCGGAAGCAAGTTTGTATAACTGGTAAACGTTAAGCGATAGACGAAAACATACTACACAAAAAATGTATCTCTCTTTAAAACACATAATTTAGTTCCAATAAGTTTTTCTGTGGCATAAGCCGTTTCCGAGATATCCGTTATTAATGATTCGAATTGTTCAATATTTGTCATTGTTTAGTCTCGTCTGTTTTCGGTTGTTTCTGGCGATTGTATGGAAACAGTATGGAATTTAAGGCCAGCATGTAGCGTCCAGTTCGTAAACATTTGACTATCGCTGTTCTCTTTGTATCTATAACGAAATGTGTATTGCAGCCATCTCTGCAAAGATTTATTTGTGTTAAAATGTAGTAGATAGAAAAATAGGCTTCAGTAAGATAGTTTTGCATACACACTAGTCAAGTTAGAGGGTAGAGAAAGTCACGTGAATATATTACAGATTTTTTTTAACCACCTCTATCGCTTCCTATAGTGATGTAAGCACTGCATTCGAACCCACAATTTATAAATGTTGTTTTACCATAAACGTACTTTCTGAGGCTCCTTGAACAAAGGAAGGAAACAATATTGTTTGTAGAGAAAGAGGGAGGCAGAGGAAGATGATTTTCAAGGAATTTCCTAGCGCCAAACAATCATTTGCACGCAAAAGTCTCCAAAATCTTAAGTACGAGCTTTTGGCATGAATAAAGTGTCTATGTACATCTTAAACTTTCTGTAAATAGGCAGAAAATTCCTGTTAATTTTCAACTTTTTTTAAACATGTGAGAAACCATAAAAAGGCATATAAAATGTAGTATAGGAAGGAGTAAGAGCGCGTTCACAATAGAAGTTAAATATGAGCATAACGATAGTGTCTTAAACCACGAGTTCACACTGGATGACGTTAACATAGACATGGCCATGAACGTATAACCTAAACATTTTGCAAGCTTCAGGCTTTCATGACTATGTCTACATTCAAACGTAAGTGATTAGCCAATCAGAGAGCGATTCTCATTACGTGATCATTCTGCCATATCGCATTAGATTTTGTGTTGCAGTGTTGCCAACTTAGCTATTTTATGGCTAAATCTAGAATTTGTAGTAACGTTTAGCCACATAAAATGCTTATAGCCTGAAATCTAACCTGTTTAACAAACCCCCTTAGCCAAAATCTAGCCAAGTAGCATACTTTCATTTACGCTTTAGCTATGCAAAAGGAGGGTGTATTATGTTCCTGTCATGAGTTATGGCATGTTATCAAAATATGTACTAATCATAAGGTCGACTTTCTGGAGTATATGCTCAAAACATATTATTCTTGACACACAGAATTGGTCAGCTTTTACATATTTTATCTAAAGAATTTCAGTAAATTTCATATTTCAATTATATATGTAACATACGGTGTTGGTGCTTAGCAAAAATATACCGTATTCCATTACAATTTTAGGAGATGCTGCATTACTTTGGTGTTCATTGAAAACGTCGGTAAGTTGCATTACGTTGGTCTTCAAAGCCAACATTTGAAATCCCAACATAGCTGAAAACACGATTGAGAGCCCTCAGCCTCAAAGTGTAGCCAAGGGATTGAGGGCCCTCAGCCTCAAAACGTAGTCGAGGGATTGAGCGCCCTCAGCCTCAAAACGTAGTCGAGGGATTGAGCGCCCTCAGCCTCAAAACGTAGTCGAGGGATTGAGCGCCCTCAGCCTCAAAGTGTAGCCGAGGGATTGAGCGCCCTCAGCCTCAAAGTGTAGCCGAGGGATTGAGGGCCCTCAGCCTCAAAACGTAGTCGAGGGATTGAGAGCCCTCAGCCTCAAAGTGTAGCCGAGGGATTGAGAGCCCTCAGCCTCAAAGTGTAGCCGAGGGATTGAGAGCCCTCAGCCTCAAAGCGTAGCCGAGGGATTGAGCGCCCTCAGCCTCAAAGCGTAGCCGAGGGATTGATCACCCTCAGCCTCAAAACGTAGCCGAGGATTGAGCGCCCTCAGCCTCAAAACGTAGCCGAGGGATTGAGCGCCCTCAGCCTCAAAGCGTAGCCGAGGGATTCAGCACCCTCAGCCTCAAAGCGTAACCGAGGGATGTTTTGTCGGAGAGGAGTGCATCGTAGCCGAGGGATCTGCGCGTCTAAAACTCAGTGATTCAAATTGGCAGCAATTCCATCCAAAAATTGCCAAAAACGACTATATATAAAGGGCCGCTTAACCGTTGCTTTTGTTAACTTTTTCAGTGAAGACCAAAATAATGCAAGATCTATTTTATAATAAATAAATTATTCTTTCAGAATATTTAAATATTATTGAATTATCTAATCAGTTATGGTATTTAGAATGTCTTAATGTGGTTTTAACTTCTGCAAAGAATATATGGGTAGTTTTAGATGCAAATTATATCTAGCATCTTTCTATTAAATACTACCTTTTTAAAGATACCATCCAGCCATTATTTGCGAGGAAGTGTTGGCAACACTGTTATGTTGCATGTGTTGACACGCTAACTGCCTTCCTGTGCAAGATCTAGGGCTAGAAATCTCTGGATATGTAAAAAAAATTGTAGCAAAACAAATTGTGATGGGAAATGGCGCCTTTTGCCAAGTTTAACGATCATTAATCCGGTATCATTTTGATAAATATACACTGACGTGCATAAAAATGTCCCATTTCCCTAGACCAATATAATGTTTTTTCCTCAGTAAAGTTTCCATCTTCAAGTAAGCAACCTTTGACTCCACTAAGCTGGTATCAGTTCTCTATATGACGGTCTGGAAAACAATTCAGGGACACAGAAACGAACCAATGAACGATGTCAAATGATGGGGTAGTTCGGATATCGCCTCTTAGAAAGTGTTTCACTATAATTAGTACACAAAGAAAGGCTAAACCAATACACCAAAATTCAGTGAAGATTTATTTGCATGTGTCAAACTGAACGACAGCTACCAGAGCTTTCATCAGTGACATGGAGACGAAGGTTATTGCCGCCATCGAACGGCTATAAGATAGCTGACAAGCTAGTGTTGCATGAAAATACAAGGTTTAAATGTATAAAAAGAACAAAAACCAAAGTGTAACTTTAACCTGTATTTCTAGATTTTATTACATTATATTTTATTTTTGCGGCAAATTCAATGAAGCATTGCTTTGAGAGTAACACGCTTCAACAGTTTGGCCATATTTTGGGGAAGGTAACGTACCCAAATTGCTAGAATTATGGTTAAGAGTCAGAAGTGGTAACGTTAGCAGAGGGTGGGGTTATATTTGTCAGTACCGACATACAGTTGATTACACTTTTTATGCACGTCACTACACATAAGCTCTTTTGTCGGTGGTTGCTTCGTAACCTGCCATATTAACTCAGCTGTTTCACGCTCTCTTGTGATGTGTATTGAAAGTTGTGTAACTACGCTGCATTACCCAATTAAAAGTTTCTATACAGGCATGACGTGGCTCCATAGATGTTTTACATTAATTGCTTGTAGATTTGCTATGAAATAGTATTGGTTAAAAGGAACTCGTGTGACAAAATACCCAGCAGCGACCAGAAGCATGTGAATTTTTTATTTAATGACTCATTCCAAACATCACTAGCTGTTTTGACATTTTAACTAAACAAAACCAGCAAATAAATTAAAAAAAGGTTTAAAAGCTGGTGTTAAATCACACCGAATGTAAATGGATGTCAATGTTTTTTGCGCGTAGGAGTTCCCTCATTGTTCTAAAAGCAATGTCCTGCTTCACAGACTGCTGCTGGAAGAGTTAACTAGCGTCAAACGTAACTTACACCTCTTGGTGTGAAAATCAAAAGCCTTGACGATGACCGTCTTAATTTCAGAGAGATTTTAAAGTCAGTTATAAAAAATAATCTGTGTTGTATTTCTATGACTTTCTCTACTCGTTCTTCTATAAACTATTCTTGAAAAATATTAATCTTCCATCTACTATTTATTAATCGACATGAACTCGATACCCTTTACAACTGAATGTTGACAGGACAAAACCATTCCTCATTCCTTATTTTTCCGATGATAATTGCAACATTTTATATTTAAATTATCAACACAACAATGAAATGTATATCTTGATGAATTTTTATGAATTCTATATTTTTAACTATAAGGTTTAAAAAACCCCTGATGTGATACATTCACATTATTTTCTCTACACACTATAGTTTATATTCTTACTCAAGCTAATTTTTATGTTTACTACATTTTAATCGAAATAAAACCTTGCAGAAATAGCTACATTACACATTTCGTTATAGATGCAAAGAGAACAGTGATAGTCAAATGGACGCTCTATGCCGGCTTTAAAATTCCATACTGTCTCCATGCAATCGCGAGAAACGACTGAATATTGAAAGTGACAAACCAATGAATAATTCGAACCTTTAAGAACGGATATTTATGGATATCTTTAGTAACGGATATGTATGTGAAGGGTAGTTTGAATGGTAATATTTGCCTGGATTTTTTCCTTGTAGATATAAGGATACCGTAAGTTATAGTGATAGTCACATTTTTACTTTCTCTAATACGTATAGTACGTGAGGGAAGTATTGTATTCGATACCGAGATGTTACCGGAAATACATGTTTTGAGGCCCCCTGAATCCAAAAGAAACATTTTTAGAAAGAGTCCGTGCGTATGTCTGTGTGTGTGTGTGTGTGTGTGTGTGTGTGTGAACAGCATAAATCAAAAACGAAAGGTCGGAGAATACCAAACTTCGTATTTACAAAGATGCGGCACGAGGATTTTCAAGAAAACCCATCACCCCAAACTAGCCTTTACATGGAATATTTTTCGAAATTTTTGGTTTCCTAAAAATGGCTATAACGATTTTGATTAAAATATCATATTCATGATATTTATATTAATTTTTTTTCTAGAATTTTCTGGTAATAGCTTTTGAAGTTCTCTTCATTCGGAAGGAATTTTGTATACTTTTCTATAACTAGTAAACTTTAAGCGATAGACGAGAACGCACTACACAAGAAATGTGGATCTCGTTAAAAGACACAATTTATTTCAAATAACTTTTTTGTGACAAGCCATTTCTGAAATATCCGTTATTAATGACTTGAATTGTACTTGGTTATTTTCTCTCGCGATTGCATGCAAACAGTATGGAATTTTAAGGCAGTATATAGTGTCCAATTCTTAAACATTTGATTATGGCCATTCTCTTTGTATCTATAACGAAATTTGTAACGTAGATATTTCTGCAAAGATTTATTTGGAGTAAAATGCGGTAGAGAAATATGCTTTAATAAGAATGGTTTGTGTACCGGCTAATAAAGATAGAGGACAGAGAAAGTCATGTGAATGTATCACAACAGAAATTTTTATTAGTATGTTTAATACATTTTTGGTTGTTATAGAATGAATTGATAACATTATTTTAAGTATTCTATGCACACCAGAATAATAAATCCCATGTTGACCACATGAATATGGATTCAAAAGATAAGTAGCTCTAAAGAAAGAAAGAAATATGTGAAATATTAGGATTTACAATTGTTACAATTTTATCATCGCGATTGTCTTCTTCCTACAATTCTGTTTGATTTCCACTATATTTTTTATTTTTAGGAATTCAAATCATAAAAGGAGCACACAGGCTATTCGCAGAAAATTCAAGCCATACGTTTGTCATGCAAATATCTTAAGCACATGGCAATTTATGAAATTGTTAGAGGCACCTTTGAGAAAATGAAAGATAAAACTTAATGTAAAGGGTTGTTTGGGGTGGGGGTAATTTCCTAAAAATCTTGGTGACGTATATCTACGATTTAAATGCCAAGTTTGGTATGTATCAGACATTTCGTTTCTGAATTATGCTATTCACAGACAGACACCAACACGGACCTTTTTACTTTCTCTACTACTTTTAGTAAGTAGAGGAAGTATTGCATTTCACCCAAAAATTGGATACTGAGATTTCACAGGAAATTCACATTTCAAGGCCCCCTTAATCCAAGAAAAGCATTTTTAGAAAAAGGTCCGTGTGTGTGTTTGTGCGGATGTGTCTGTGTGTCCGCGAACAGCATAACTCAAAACGAAAAGTCGAATAAATACCAAACTTGATATTTTGGTTCAGTATCCTTCAGAGGTGCGACACGATTTTCAAGTTAATTCGCCCACCCCAGACTACCCTTTACATAGAACATTTTTCGAAACTTTTGATTTTCTCAAAAATGGCTAACGAGTTTGAATAAAATATCATATGTTTAAAACACTTTCATGGCAAATGAAATGTATATCTGGAATTTTCTGGGAATGTCCCCCAAGTGGGTGAATTTTACGCAACAGATAAGCCGTAAGAGATAGACAAAATTTTATTACACAAAAATGTAAATCTTGTTAAAAAAACAAATTTATGTCATATACATTTTTTGTCCAGTGAACCATTTCGGAGATATTCCTTGTTATTTGTTTAAATTTTCCAATACTTATACTTTTTCTCAAATGTGAATTGGTTATTCGTTTTTTATGTCCTAGATATGCAAAGAGAATGGAATGCTCCACATAGCCACCAGCTCTTAAAAGATTTGACTATCGCTTAAAGTCTACCATATTTACAAGAAAATTAGCAATAAGATTAACATCTCGATGTCTCGATTAACAAAAAGTAGATGGAGAATCAGCGTTTATAAAATAGTTTGTACAAGAGCAGAGAAAATCATGCGAGCGTAACACATCAGAATGTTTGGTATCCAGGTACCTAAAACGTGTATTTCCGGTGAAATAGCAGTGTGTTCGAAAGAATGAAAAAAAAAATAAATAAAGCGCATCTCATGGTGTGGGGATAATGCAGAGGGTGTGCAATTTAATGGAATGTAGAGGAAGGAATTCAAATATGAAATGGGAATGGGCTGTGGATTAAAATACCGTAGGTACTGATTACGCAAACAGTTTACTATTAGAAGTGGAATATAAAATAAGTGTACGTAACTATTTTACTTTTGTACCAAAATCATTTTATATTAATGTTCACGGGACTAGTCGCTAGGTTCAAATTCTGTAAGCCCCTTTGTGTAAAAATCTTCTGGTAAATTAATATTCGAGAGAAATTATGTAATATGTATACCGGATGGCCAATACGAGCCATTCTTTGCAGTTTTATGTTTCCCACATACATAGGTGCAAAAGAAGTTGCCGCATTACTAATGTTCAAAGGGGCAGTCAGGTACAAATTGAAAGGTCACTGAGGTAGTGCTGCTGTCTGAAGGTGTTTACGTCGTAGTTTTGTACTGATAAGCGTCGCGTGATCGCCTGCATGCAGTTGAGCCAGGTCATTCAGACAAAAAGGACATTCAACAATAACGAACACACAGATATGATTACATCTGTACGGGGACGCACCAAAATGCAGCTGAGGCTCGAAGGCTATCTTCTGAGAATTTTCAGACGCGACATCTGTCTTCTGGGCAGGTTTTTTTGGGGGGGGGGTACATACGAAAATAATATTAGAAATGATGGATCATTCCAGGTAGAACGTGGGCCTGGAAGACCCTTACATCAATTCGTTCGCAAGGCGTGAAGTTTTTACACATGCTTACTTTTAATAATGCACTAACAGAAAATAATGTAATTCTAACTCACCTTTAAGAGTAATAAATATAATAAAAATGGAATTTTGTTTAATCTTGTTAACTTTGCGACACAAATTGGTGGCATGTAGTTGTACTGATTGTAGATTAGCTGTCATGAAACTAAATGAATTAACACGTGTGCTCAGATTCTTGTGCTAAATTCTTGTTAATGAGCGAATTGCTTATTAAATAACCGATAAACTCCCCCACATAGGTACTCTCACATTTAAACACCAGACTATGGTCATACTGTGAAATGTTTTTCTTTACAGATAATTTCTGGAGCCCAGCCGGAAATAGAACCCGGAACATCTCATATAGCAGGCAGTTTCTCTACCGAATGAGCTCTGGGACCAGTAATAGCAGTTAAAGTGCTCGTTTTTAAGTACTGGTATTTCATTTAGCGGTCTCCTCTCTATCGGTATGGAGTCCCCTTTGGAGCTCTTCTTAGAAAAACCTTTCGGCATCCGCACCATCCGCTATAAACTAACTTCAACTAAGGATGGCTTGTGTGGGCAGCGAGTATGAAAGGTAATTTCAAAAACTATTTAACCGATTTGGATAATTCCTTATCATTGAAAAGCCCTATTGTTTCTGACGGACACAGGCAATGAAATGCCTTCTAATTTCAATTCATAAGTTACTAAAAGACCAAAACGCACTAAAAAGCCTAGAGTTATAAAAGAGCATACTTAGGAAGGTTTTGATTTTTCGTTGAGATCGCCATGGTGTAGAAAACAAAACAGTTGTTACTCCAAGGAAAATACATCTAAAATAAGGTTAATATCGTGGCTATTTCATTCTAAGTAGTAAATAGCTGATAATGATTTAGTAACCAAGACACAGCAAAACAAGAGAATCGAACCTGCTTATTAAGTTACGATATGCAAGCTATATTACTGCCAAAATATGTTAATAACCCGCATTTAAGAATGTTATACTTTATTTCATTTGTACTTTTGTTTTAATCACGTTTGTTAGCAGGATATGCTGAATAATTTTATAAAGAGAGAAGATTACTAATATTATAAATCAGTGAACCGATGTTTTATAATTAACAACTCAGAATATTTTTACTCGATGGTTCCAAGGAGGTTAACTTGGTGGCCTGGGAGTGCGGAGTCCTCATGTTTACCAGCTTCACATCTAGTATTATGTGAACAATATGTAGTTTTTATGTTATTAAACAACTAATTACGTAAAAACTCTGTGATACATTCACATGACATTCTCTACCCTCTATCATTTATTAATTAGCATACAAAATATTCTTACTAAAGTTAATTTTCCTATCTACTTCATTTTAATCCAAATAAACCTTTCCAGAAATAGCTATATTAAACATTTCGTTATGGATACAAAGACAATGGCGACAGTCTAATGTTTAACAACTGTACGATATATGCTGGCATTAAAATTCCATTGTTTTCATACAATGGCGAGAAAGAACTGATTGTTGACAGGACTAAGAGAATGACCAAGAAATGAACAACTCGAACCTTTGGTAACGGATATCTCAGAAACGGCTTATGCCACAAAAACTTATTTTAAATAAATTGTGTGTTTTAAAGAGATTACACTTTTTGCGTAATACGTTTTCGTCTACCGCTTAACGTTTATCACTTATACAAGATTATACAGAATTCCTTCCGAATGACGAAAGCATCACAAGTTATTCCCACAAAATCCTACAGTTAAATTTTGCCATACAATTATTCATGCCATTATCTTTAATATAAGTATTTTAATCAAAATCCATGGAAAATATAAAAACTTCGAGTAATCTTCCATGTAAAGGGTAGTTTGGGGTGCGGGTATCTTCTTGCAAATCCTTGTGTCGCATCTCTGGAAAATATAGAACACAAATACCCAGTTTTGGTGTTTATTCGATTTTTCGTTTTTGAGTTATGTTGTTCACAGACACACATGGACATGTTTTCAAAAGTGCTTTATTTGCATACAGGGAACCTCAAAATATGTATTTCCGGTGAAATCTCGGTATCCACTTATAGGGTGGAATGCAATAGCTTCCCTACCTACTAGGTACGTGGTAGAGAAACCAAGAATTGCTCGAGCACTCCAATCGATAACTCTTTCACCGACAAAGGATACTTGCAGGCTGCGCAGAATTTCTAGAATTTTGAAGGCTGCCGGCTGCAGGTTAAGGAAGGTAAACGTACGTATCAGGGAGGGGCCCTCGGAACCGGGGCAAGGCACTGCAAGTAGACCGTAACGGCCCTTTTTGTTTCCAACGTGACCCTGGGAGGGAGGGATAAGGGGAGAGACCCAAAGGGCTACCAGATCGCGATTCCGACTGGAGGAAGCGTGGACGGGGTCACTAACGTTTCCAGATAGAACGCATCCGACGCCGTCCGGTCTTACCCCAAGCCACAAACTTCCCGACACCCCGGGGCGGAGCCCCCTAGGAGGAGAGACCTAACCGAATGGTACCGCAGCGACGCCAGAGAAGAAACCTTTACAGAGCGCACACCACCGCCCAGCCGCAACCCACCGAATATCGTCGCCCGGTCCTACAGCCGTGAAACAGATAAGGAAGGCAATGGGTACAGGAAATGAGAGGAAGGAGAGTTGTGGTAGATGAACCACCCCAACATTCGCCTGTCAACTGGCGGAAACCATGAAAATCCCCATGGACCTCCCGAATGCGGGCCACAGACGTTGCCGCCTGAGCCATCCCGCTCCCAAAGTAGGTAAACCATAGTATACAGCATATATTTTCGAAATTGGTGTCAGTTATTACATACAATAACTAATGTTTTTGCCATTGTTCAAATAAAATTGCTCCACCCGATGTATTTCTGAGGATATTCCAATTGAAATGTCAGATTTTACAGTAAATACATTTACAAAAAAGCTATTACATCGGATGTTTTATATTAACCTCTAATTATTGTAAAAGCATAATTACCTTTTCTACTCTAAAAATTCTGGATTTTTGAGAAGTTAATTTATTTATCAACATCGAAGCATTAAGAATGTATATGGTGATTTCCTTTGATGTACTTTAGAGAGCTAGTACAACAATTTTGAAACAAATTAATAAAACACTGCATCGAGTGGAGCATTTTAAGTATGGAAAAATGCTGAAAAAGTTTAAAGTTGGGCGTGCCTATTGATAAACATGCGCCTGTCTATTTATAGCGTGAATGTTTGGGTGTTTAAATGCGCAGAGTCGGAGAAATGGAACGTTTTTTTTTTAGAAGTTTGAATTTCATCTTATTTTGTTATGAAAAAATTAAATTTATTACATCTTTTGATCAAATTTTAAAGATGTATTACCTTAAGGATATCAGACGTTCCGATGTTTCAGGGAATTTTTCCATCTGTTATTAGGAATAGCGTACGGAACTACAAGTACACTGCCGATTTTGAAATTTGCAACACCAAGAAAGAATTTCCCGAATAACTCCAAAGTTGGTGGAAGTGTAGAAAAGTGCGCAAGCAATAAGTGATTAGGTTTGCAGAGAGATGAGGTACTCGTGTCGGTCCGATAAGGTCAGTGTTGCACCCAGTGTAGTCGGTGCAGAGCTATCAAACAAGGTGGAAACAATAAAGTATGTGGCAGTATGCCTCGTCGACGTCAAAGGGACCCATAACGGCATGCGAGTGAATTCGAAGGGGACAGAATGATCGGTCTCCGGGAAGCGGGTTTGTCAACCGTGACATTTCGGCTCGTAAAGGGCGTGCTGCTACGACATTGATGTGTGTGTGTGTGTGTGTGTGTGTGTGGAAACAGTGGATAGATGAAGGTCTACGCAGCGAAGAGCGGGTAATGGACCACGGAACATGAACACAACACGAGATGACCGTCATCTTGTCCGCCTGGCCATAACGGACCGTACAGCTACATCCACAGTGTTGGCTCGACGCTGGAGCACTGCAACAGGTGTGAACTTGTCGGCATCAACGGTTCGTCACCGTCTGCTGCAGATTGGATTGGTTGCATGCATGCCATTACGTCGGCTTCCATTTTCCAGAAACCACAAGCTCCTCCGACTGCAATGGGCACGTGAACACCGTCACTGGGGTGCTGAGTGGCAAAATGTAGTCTTTTCGGAGACTCCCACTTCAACGTGTCCTATAGTGATGGCCGCATAGGTGTCCGGTGGTACCGTGGTGAGCGCAACTTGGAGGGCTGCATTGTTGTGCGCCATAGCGGACAAACACCAGGTGTGATGGTTTGGGGCGTACTACAACCGATCTTCTCTCCTACGAATTGAGGGCACTTTGAACAGCAACCGGTACCTAACGGTGGTTGTAGAGCCTGGGGAACTCTCCCTGCTTCGGGGATCTTCACAGGCCACATTTCAACAGGACAATGCTCGGCCACATATTGTGAGGAATATACAAGCCTTTTTCAAAGAGCAACGGGTACCATTGCTTCCCTGGCCATCTAACATGTCTGGGATATGGTTGGTCGACACCTGGTACGTCACGGTCCTCCAGTAACCAGTGTCACGGATTGTTGGCTCGAATACGAATTGCGTGGAGGGAAATTCCTCCTTTTTGATTCAATGCCACGGCGTATAGCAGCTCTAATTGCAGCGCATGGAGGTCAAACCAAATACTGAATATTAGGGCTCAAAGGTCATGTATAGAGTTAAAGGGCTTATCATTTATTACTTATCATATACCTAACCTGTGGTATTAAATTCATTGAATACATGCGTTTCCTTCTTGGTGTTGCAATTTTCAAAAAACGGCGGTGTATAAGGGGTAAAGGAGAGAATTCATCTTAAAGATCCTATGGATGATTATACAATAATTTAATAAAGAACGTGGTAGGTAAATTAAAATAAATTAATTCGTCATTCGTGTTTAAAAAGCTACGTTTCAACTTCCAATAAACAAGGTAGTTGCTAAACAAATTTGATTTACTTTCAATGAAAGCAAGCATTATATCATAAGAAAACTAAAGTTGGTCTAACCTCTCCTAGAAACTTCATATGTATGAATCTAAAAGGATCATAAACTGCTATATGCGACTCCAAGGTGTAGTTATTTTTATTTTGCTTTTTACTGCGCGTCTATTTCAGTATTCCCTCTGGTCTTACTTCATTTCTTGGCAGAATAACGACTTAGAGTCGCGCTGCTGGGAAAAGGAAAACGCGTTTTTGAACTAAAACGAGAGCAAGAAGTCTTAGAAAAGCTCAGAGGAACAAAAATTGTAAATGGAAGTATCCCTAACCAATCACAGAAACCTAACGTGTGTTTTCTCAATTCAAATCTTGTTGTTGATCTTGGTCTGTGAAGCCCATAAAGTTAGGAATAAGAATGAACTTATTGTTAAAGTTTGGATTCAGCTGTTTTAGCGAGTGCTCCTTGCAGGCATTTTATTCATTTTATATATTTTATGTTGCTTTAACTACGTGGTCATTCGGAACGAATCTGTTGGGAAAACCTTGTGCCGCTGTGGATCAGCATGTGGTGGACACTTAGCCTGCTAGGTCTTATCTCTTTACCATACCGTCTTACGTCGTCACGAGTTCACAGAGGCATGTGTACAGCAACTGTACCTCTGCATTGTGACGGACAGATGGCAGCCTCGACACGCGTCCACAGAGGCATGTGTACAGCAACGGTACCTCTGCTTTGTGACAGGCAGATGACAGTCTTGATAAGTGTCCACAGCGGCACGAATACAGCAACTGTTCTTCTGCTTTGTGACGGACAAATGGCAGCCTCGACTCATGTCCACAGAGGCATGTGTACAGCAACGCTAGCTCTGCTTTGTGACAGGCAGATGACAACCTTGATATGTGTCCACAGCGACATGTATACAGCAACTGTTTTTCTGCTTTGTAACGGACAGATGAAAGCCTCGACCCGTGTCCACAGGGGCATGTGTACAGCAACGATACCTCTGCTTTATAACGGGCAGATGACAGCCTCAACACGTTTCCACAGAGGCATGTGTACAGCAACTGTACCTCTGCATTGTAACGGACAGATGAGAGCCTCGACACGTGCCTATAGAGGCATGTGTACAGCAACGGTACCTCTGCTTTGTGACGGACAGATGGCAGCCTCGACCCGTGTCCACAGAGGTATGTGTACAGCAACTGTGCCTCTGCTTTGTAATGGACAGACGGCAGCCTCGACATGTGTCCATAGAGGCATGTGTACAACAACTGTACCTCTGCTTTGTGACGGACAGATGGCAGCCTCGACATGTGTCCACAGAGGCATGTGTACAGCAACGGTACCTCTGCTTTGTAATGGACAGACGGCAGCCTCGACATGTGTCCATAGAGGCATATGTACAGCAACGGTACCTCTGCTTTGTGACGGACAGATGGCAGCCTCGACATGTGTCCACAGAGGTATGTGTACAGCAACTGTGCCTCTGCTTTGTAATGGACAGACGGCAGCCTCGACATGTGTCCATAGAGGCATGTGTACAACAACTGTACCTCTGCTTTGTGACGGGCAGATGGCAGCTTCGACATGTGTCCATAGAGGTATGTGTACAGCAACTATACCTCTGCTTTGTGACGGACAGATGACAGCCTCGACACGTGTCCATGGAGGCATATGTACAACAACTGCACCTCTGCTTTGTGACGGGCAGATGGCAGCCTCGACACGTGTCTGTAGAGGCATGTGTACAGCAACTATACCTCTGCTTTGTAACGGACAGATGGCCGCCTCGACCCGTGTCCATAGAGGCATGTGCACAGCAACTATACCTCTGCTTTGTGACGGGCAGATGGCAGCCTCGACATGTGTCGATAGAGGCATATGTACAGCAACTGTACCTCTGCTTTGTGACGGGCAGATGGCAGCCTCGACATGTGTCCATAGAGGCATGTGTACAACAACTATACCTCTGCTTTGTGACGGGCAGATGGCAGCCTCGACATGTGTCCATAGAGGCATATGTACAACAACTGTACCTCTGCTTTGTGACGGGCAGATGGCAGCCTCGACATATGTCCATAGAGGCATATGTACAACAACTGTACCTCTGCTTGTGACGGGCAGATGGCAGCCTCGACATGTGTCCATAGAGGCATATGTACAACAACTGTACCTCTGCTTTGTGACGGGCAGATGGCAGCCTCGACATGTGTCCATAGAGCCATATGTACAACAACTGTACCTCTGCCTTGTGACGGGCAGATGGCAGCCTCAACATGTGTCCATAGAGGCATATGTACAACAACTGTACCTCTGCTTTGTGACGGGCAGATGGCAGCCTCGACATGTGTCCATAGAGGCACATGTACAGCAACTGAACTCTGCTTTGTGACGGGCAGATGGCAGCCTCGACATATGTCCATAGAGGCATATGTACAGCAACTGTACTCTGCTTTGTGACGGGCAGATGGCAGCCTCGACATGTGTCCATAGAGGCATATGTACAACAACTGTACCTCTGCTTTGTGACGGGCAGATGGCAGCCTCGACATATGTCCATAGAGGCATATGTACAACAGCTGTACCTCTGCTTGTGACGGGCAGATGGCAGCCCCGACATGTGTCCATAGAGGCATATGTACAACAACTGTACCTCTGCTTTGTGACGGGCAGATGGCAGCCTCGACATGTGTCCATAGAGCCATATGTACAACAACTGTACCTCTGCCTTGTGACGGGCAGATGGCAGCCTCGACATGTGTCCATAGAGGCACATGTACAGCAACTGAACTCTGCTTTGTGACGGGCAGATGGCAGCCTCGACATGTGTCCATAGAGCCATATGTACAGCAGCTGTACTCTGCTTTGTGACGGGCAGATGGCAGCCTCGACATGTGTCCATAGAGGCATATGTACAGCAACTGTACCTCTGCTTTGTGACGGGCAGATGGCAGCCTCGACATGTGTCCATAGAGGCATATATACAACAACTGTACCTCTGCTTTGTGACGGGCAGATGGCAGCCTCGACATGTGTCCATAGAGGCATATGTACAACAACTGTACCTCTGCTTTGTGACGGGCAGATGGCAGCCTCGACATATGTCCATAGAGGCATATGTACAACAACTGTACCTCTGCTTTGTGACGGGCAGATGGCAGCCTCAACATGTGTCCATAGAGGTATATGTACATCAACCGTACCTCTGCTTTGTGACGGGCAGATGGCAGCCTCGACATATGTCCATAGAGGCATATGTACAGCAACTGTACTCCTGCTTTGTGACGGGCAGATGGCAGCCTCGACATATGTCCATAGAGGCATATGTACAACAACTGTACCTCTGCTTTGTGACGGGCAGATGGCAGCCTCGACATATGTCCATAGAGGCATATGTACAACAACTGTACCTCTGCTTTGTGACGGGCAGATGGCAGCCTCGACATATGTCCATAGAGGCATATGTACAGCAACTCTACCTGTGCTTTGTGACGGGCAGATGGCAGCCTCGACATATGTCCATAGAGGCATATGTACAACAGCTGTACCTCTGCTTGTGACGGGCAGATGGCAGCCCCGACATGTGTCCATAGAGGCATATGTACAACAACTGTACCTCTGCTTTGTGACGGGCAGATGGCAGCCTCGACATGTGTCCATAGAGCCATATGTACAACAACTGTACCTCTGCCTTGTGACGGGCAGATGGCAGCCTCGACATGTGTCCATAGAGGCACATGTACAGCAACTGAACTCTGCTTTGTGACGGGCAGATGGCAGCCTCGACATGTGTCCATAGAGCCATATGTACAGCAGCTGTACTCTGCTTTGTGACGGGCAGATGGCAGCCTCGACATGTGTCCATAGAGGCATATGTACAGCAACTGTACCTCTGCTTTGTGACGGGCAGATGGCAGCCTCGACATGTGTCCATAGAGGCATATATACAACAACTGTACCTCTGCTTTGTGACGGGCAGATGGCAGCCTCGACATGTGTCCATAGAGGCATATGTACAACAACTGTACCTCTGCTTTGTGACGGGCAGATGGCAGCCTCGACATATGTCCATAGAGGCATATGTACAACAACTGTACCTCTGCTTTGTGACGGGCAGATGGCAGCCTCAACATGTGTCCATAGAGGTATATGTACATCAACCGTACCTCTGCTTTGTGACGGGCAGATGGCAGCCTCGACATATGTCCATAGAGGCATATGTACAGCAACTGTACTCCTGCTTTGTGACGGGCAGATGGCAGCCTCGACATATGTCCATAGAGGCATATGTACAACAACTGTACCTCTGCTTTGTGACGGGCAGATGGCAGCCTCGACATATGTCCATAGAGGCATATGTACAACAACTGTACCTCTGCTTTGTGACGGGCAGATGGCAGCCTCGACATATGTCCATAGAGGCATATGTACAGCAACTCTACCTGTGCTTTGTGACGGGCAGATGGCAGCCTCGACATATGTCCATAGAGGCATATGTACAGCAACTGTACTCCTGCTTAGTGACGGGCAGATGGCAGCCTCGACATATGTCCATAGAGGCATATGTACAACAACTGTACCTCTGCTTTGTGACGGGCAGATGGCAGCCTCGACATGTGTCCATGGAGGCATATGTACAACAACTGCACCTCTGCTTTGTGACGGGCAGATGGCAGCCTCGACATGTGTCCATAGAGGCATGTGTACAACAACTATACCTCTGCTTTGTGACGGGCAGATGGCAGCCTCGACATGTGTCCATAGAGGCATATGTACAGCAACTGTACCTCTGCTTTGTGACGGGCAGATGGCAGCCTCGACATGTGTCCATAGAGGCATGTGTACAACAACTATACCTCTGCTTTGTGACGGGCAGATGGCAGCCTCGACATGTGTCCATAGAGGCATATGTACAACAACTGTACCTCTGCTTTGTGACGGGCAGATGGTAGCCTCGACATATGTCCATAGAGGCATATGTACAACAACTGTACCTCTGCTTGTGACGGGCAGATGGCAGCCTCGACATGTGTCCATAGAGGCATATGTACAACAACTGTACCTCTGCTTTGTGACGGGCAGATGGCAGCCTCGACATGTGTCCATAGAGCCATATGTACAACAACTGTACCTCTGCGTTGTGACGGGCAGATGGCAGCCTCAACATGTGTCCATAGAGGCATATGTACAACAACTGTACCTCTGCTTTGTGACGGGCAGATGGCAGCCTCGACATGTGTCCATAGAGGCACACATGTACAGCAACTGAACTCTGCTTTGTGACGGGCAGATGGCAGCCTCGACATATGTCCATAGAGGCATATGTACAGCAACTGTACTCTGCTTTGTGACGGGCAGATGGCAGCCTCGACATGTGTCCATAGAGGCATATGTACAACAACTGTACCTCTGCTTTGTGACGGGCAGATGGCAGCCTCGACATGTGTCCATAGAGGCATATGTACAACAACTGTACCTCTGCTTGTGACGGGCAGATGGCAGCCTCGACATGTGTCCATAGAGGCATATGTACAACAACTGTACCTCTGCTTTGTGACGGGCAGATGGCAGCCTCGACATGTGTCCATAGAGGTATATGTACATCAACCGTACCTCTGCTTTGTGACGGGCAGATGGCAGCCTCGACATATTTCCATAGAGGCATATGTACAGCAACTGTACTCCTGCTTTGTGACGGGCAGATGGCAGCCTCGACATATGTCCATAGAGGCATATGTACAACAACTGTACCTCTGCTTTGTGACGGGCAGATGGCAGCCTCGACATATGTCCATAGAGGCATATGTACAACAACTGTACCTCTGCTTTGTGACGGGCAGATGGCAGCCTCGACATATGTCCATAGAGGCATATGTACAGCAACTCTACCTGTGCTTTGTGACGGGCAGATGGCAGCCTCGACATATGTCCATAGAGCCATATGTACAACAACTGTACCTCTGCTTTGTGACGGGCAGATGGCAGCCTCGACATATGTCCATAGAGGCATATGTACAGCAACTGTACTCCTGCTTTGTGACGGGCAGATGGCAGCCTCGACATGTGTCCATAGAGGCATATGTACAACAACTGAACTCTGCTTTGTGACGGGCAGATGGCAGCCTCGACATATGTCCATAGAGGCATATGTACAGCAACTGTACCTCTGCTTTGTGACGGGCAGATGGCAGCCTCGACATATGTCCATAGAGGCATATGTACAGCAACTGTACCTCTGCTTTGTGACGGGCAGATGGCAGCCTCGACATATGTCCATAGAGGCATATGTACAACAACTGTACCTCTGCTTTGTGACGGGCAGATGGCAGCCTCGACATGTGTCCATAGAGGCATATGTACAGCAACTGTACCTCTGCTTTGTGACGGGCAGATGGCAGCCTCGACATGTGTCCATAGAGGCATATGTACAACAACTGTACCTCTGCTTTGTGACGGGCAGATGGCAGCCTCGACATATGTCCATAGAGGCATATGTACAACAACTGTACCTCTGCTTTGTGACGGGCAGATGGCAGCCTCGACATGTGTCCATAGAGGTATATGTACATCAACCGTACCTCTGCTTTGTGACGGGCAGATGGCAGCCTCGACATATTTCCATAGAGGCATATGTACAGCAACTGTACTCCTGCTTTGTGACGGGCAGATGGCAGCCTCGACATATGTCCATAGAGGCATATGTACAACAACTGTACCTCTGCTTTGTGACGGGCAGATGGCAGCCTCGACATATGTCCATAGAGGCATATGTACAACAACTGTACCTCTGCTTTCTGACGGGCAGATGGCAGCCTCGACATATGTCCATAGAGGCATATGTACAGCAACTCTACCTGTGCTTTGTGACGGGCAGATGGCAGCCTCGACATATGTCCATAGAGGCATATGTACAGCAACTGTACTCCTGCTTTGTGACGGGCAGATGGCAGCCTCGACATATGTCCATAGAGCCATATGTACAACAACTGTACCTCTGCTTTGTGACGGGCAGATGGCAGCCTCGACATATGTCCATAGAGGCATATGTACAACAACTGTACTCCTGCTTTGTGACGGGCAGATGGCAGCCTCGACATGTGTCCATAGAGGCATATGTACAACAACTGTACCTCTGCTTTGTGACGGGCAGATGGCAGCCTCGACATGTGTCCATAGAGGCATATGTACAACAACTGAACTCTGCTTTGTGACGGGCAGATGGCAGCCTCGACATATGTCCATAGAGGCATATGTACAGCAACTGTACCTCTGCTTTGTGACGGGCAGATGGCAGCCTCGACATATGTCCATAGAGGCATATGTACAGCAACTGTACCTCTGCTTTGTGACGGGCAGATGGCAGCCTCGACATATGTCCATAGAGGCATATGTACAACAACTGTACCTCTGCTTTGTGACGGGCAGATGGCAGCCTCGACATGTGTCCATAGAGGCATATGTACAGCAACTGAACTCTGCTTTGTGACGGGCAGATGGCAGCCTCGACATATGTCCATAGAGGCATATGTACAGCAACTGTACTCCTGCTTTGTGACGGGCAGATGGCAGCCTCGACATATGTCCATAGAGGCATATGTACAACAACTGTACCTCTGCTTTGTGACGGGCAGATGGCAGCCTCGACATGTGTCCATAGAGGCATATGTACAACAACTGTACTCTGCTTTGTGACGGGCAGATGGCAGCCTCGACATATGTCCATAGAGGCATATGTACAACAACTGTACCTCTGCTTTGTGACGGGCAGATGGCAGCCTCGACATGTGTCCATAGAGGCATATGTACAGCAACTCTACCTGTGCTTTCACAGATGCCAGGCCTTAGGGTGCTGTTCAGTCTACCTACTTTCATTATTTGTGGATACAGAGCATTGCTTTACCACCTATTTTTTCATGTTTTTACTATGATGGAACTTGGGGTCTGGTATTTACCTTGGCGGCTGAGAAAAACCAGGAAAAAGCTACAATCGTATTGGTCGGCTCACGGGATTCGAATCCGGAACCTCCCGAATGCGGACCACAGACGTTACCGCCTGAGCCATCCCCATTTTATTTTGTCTTTCATTGCAATTTTAGGCGTTTTTTGGGGATGTAGTTATAGCTAGTATAAGTGGTACTGGTTTTCAGCCAAAAAATTATATTGATATTTAGATATTTCTGCAGGAATCCATATTGTAATGTTCTTTCAATTATAAAAGAAGATGTTTTACACTCAGATGGCATCCTCTGCTCACTATCGGTACAAAACGATATAGCTCAGTGGTTAAGTATGAGGCCCGCATTTTTGAGGTTCCGGGTTCGATACTCTTCGGGCCGGGTACTCTGACCATTTGTTCTTCGTGATTTCCCGGGTCAGTAAGCGAATACTTGTGTGGTTCCACTTCTCCGGATTTTACCTAATTAGATTTTTCGTTTTGGATTTCCATAGTCTACGGTTTGTCCAGGTTCATTCCATAGCTTCTTTAATATACAGGATGTCCTAAACTACTCGTTCAAATTAAAGCACGTGTACTTCGGTAAGGAACATATGGTCCCTGACGACAGTATCTGATGCTAGGGACGATTTACACAGAATGTAGTTTAGCACACTAATTACACAGTGGCATTCACAGGAACTGCTCGAATGCACACCATTGGCCTGTATGCATGCAGTATATCGTCGGACCATTGATTGTCGTGTCTGTTCTAAGACTCCTGGCATGTCTCAATGGTACCAGCAAAGATGGCAATTCTAGCGACGAGGTTCTTCTTCTGTTTCCAATAGGTTTCATACACCAGCTGCTTCATATGTCCCCAGAGGAAGAAATCCAGACACGTAAGGTCAGCTGACCTGGGTAGCTAGGCCACAGCGCACCTCGGCTGATCCATCAGTTCCCGTAGCTGGCTCTCAGATGGTTCCTCACAGCAATCCTGAAATGGGCTGGCGCCCCATCGTGTTGGAAATACATCCTTTGTCTAACGTTCAGAGGTACACCTCCAGCAGTTCTGACAACACATTTTTCCACTAAGATGCGATAGTTCCGTCCCTTGAGGCGGAATGGAAGAATGTATTGTCCAATAAACCTATCACCGAAAATGCTGTGTTTCCAAGCAGAACTCGGAGCCAACTGTTCCTACACAGAGCAGGTTTGAAGGTCAGTACACATTCCCAGTCAGCAACACCGACACAACAGCTTACGTCAGCACCACTCACAAACAGTTCCCTAATATTACAAGTTGACTTCAGAGAACATATTATGTTCCTTATCGAAATGTATATTTGTTTTGATGTTCTCTACTACTTGTATTAATTTGAAAGAGTAATTTCCGAGCACCCTCTATGTTTTCCATGTCAGCACTGGACGTCCTCTTTTATGTTTTGTTTTCGGACACCATTCCAGCATCATCTTAGGCCATCTGTTTCCTTCATTCATTTTACATGTCCATACCACTGAACTACCCTGTTTTTAGTCTGTTTGTTATTGAATTATCTACTCCTGCCCTCTTCCATATTTCCCCATCTCGCACTTGGTTGAGCCTTCAGTTGCAAACATCTCATAAAATCTAACTCCAGTTTTTGTTTTGTCCAGTCTTTTCAATGTTAATGCCCACATCTTTGCCCGATATAATACTATACTCTCCGACACACCGTGGAAGATTCTTTTCTTTGTTTACTGTCTCATGAACTATTCCAAATGAGGCCATGTAACCCTCTAGTGGCAGTTTTACTCATAGCCACTCTTGTGGTAATATCAGTATCTACTTTACCATCTCTACTGATAATTTAAATGTTTAGGAACTATCAAGCGCAGTGCTTAACTATTTATTTCGCACTTGAATATCGGCTTGTCTTCCACTTGAACACATGTATCTAGCTTTATTAAAATTGAATTTAAGACCCCATTTCTGGTATTTCCATGCTTATTTTAGTTTCCGAAGCATGTATTCCATATCTGATCGCCAGCGAAGAGGAGTGAATGTAGGTTAAAATTATCTATTGGCACGCCCATTCTTGAGCGCTTCTTGACCACACCTCAAACACTTGTTCCATGTAAATATTAAACAGAAGAGGTAAAAAGCTGTATCCTTGTTTTAAACCCTAGTAACTTTCATGCTTTGTGCTATTTTTATTCCTCGTTTTAACACACACTTCCGTATCCTAGTACAATTTAACTAAATACAACCATTTTTCTGAAATGTTACATTTTTCTTAGCTGTCCATATTTTAATTCTAGGAATACCATCGTAGGTTTTTTTCTAGGTCCATGAATGTCATGTGTGTATCGAAATTATACATACGTATCCTGTTTTTTCTATTATCATTCTCATACAATGAATGTTGTCCAAACAAGAGCTTCCTCCTCTGAAACCACTTTGTTATTAAAAATTCACTTCTTTTTCACTTTTCTTTCTCTCACAATACTAGAGAAAAACCTAGCTACTGATGGTATAATACTGATTTCTATATAATTTTTAGCCTCTTTTGTCCCCTCCCTTAAAAGTATGTTAAAAAGTATTCCATATTTTGAGAGGTGCTAGTAAGGACCAAAACAAAAAAAAGTCTAGTAAATATGAGCTCTAAAATGCATACCTTAAAAGCTCACTTTTTCCATCTTCACTACTGTGAAGCATCTCTTCTGCAAGCTCTTTGCTATTACGTATGACCTACAGAACACAGTAAACAAATGAATTATCAAACTGTAGAATCTACGTAGATTATACATTTTCACACCCTACAGGCTAGGTGAAAGGGAGAGAAAAAAAATCCAAGAGGACGTGTTAGCTGTTTATGGTGATCAAGTGTGTTCATTTGATGCCATTGCAAGATGGATTCGATTATTTGAAGAAGGTTGAGAGACTTTGAAAGACGATCCTCGTTCTGGCCGGCATCGGGAAGCTGTGAACGAAAGAATAATTCAAAGAGTGAGAAATTTGGTGGAGGAAAATAGACATATTGCTGTTGAAAATGCTAATTATGGAAGTCAGTATCAGTGCTGCCAGCATTGACTGTATGCTCCATGGACATTTAAAGCTGCAAAAAATCTGTGCAAAATGGGTTCCGCATTCTCTAACCATGAAGAGAGGAGGAGAAAGGAATGTGCAAGGAAACTGCTGAGCGTGCTTCCACCTAAAGGTCCTAAACGTCTGACAGATGTATGTACTGGTGATGAAAGTTGGTTTTATTATTATACCACACCAAATAATGCTCAGAATTGTGTTTGGGTAAATGACAATGACTCAAGACCAGTTCGACAAAATTTTCTTTCTCGGAAGCGAATGTTCACCATGTTCAACTATGAGGGACCTTCAGTGGTCGACTGCATTCCAAAAGGAATGATAATATGGGGAATACTATGACTCTTGTTTTGTAGTTTTTATTTGAAGAGCTGAGGCGACGACGTCCAAAGACAGGAACTTCCAGACTGTTGCTTTTGCACGACAATGCATCTGTTCACAGAACACCGGAAATTTGAGGAAAAGAGAAGCTGCTAAAGTCCAGTTGCTTCACCATCCACTCTACAGTCCTGACCTTGCACCGTGTGACTTGCAGCTATTAAATCCTTTGGGTGTAGGACCTTGCTCAGGTTATAAATTCAGCTCTGTTGACAATACCTCAGTCAGAGTATCGTAATGCTTTTGACATGTGGCTGCACCCTCTATAACAGTGTGTGGGGAGGGATGCAGACCGCTTTGAAGCATGTGAGGAAAAGTTTTTGAATTCCCCTAGTATATCAGAAGTAAAAGAATAGTGGCATTGCTTTTAAAAAATCTGATATGATACATTCACATGACTTTATCAACCCTCTATTGCTTATTAGGAGGTATACAAACTATTCTTACTAAAGCTTACTTTCCTATCTACTGTATGTTTTAATCCAAATAAACGTTTGCTGAAATAGCTACATTACACATTTCGCTATCGATACAAAGAGAACGGATAGGATTACTGTTTGCATGTAATCGGAAGAAACAATGAATGTTGAAAGGACTTAAAGAGAATGACCAAGTAATGAACAATTCGAACTTTTAATAATGGATATCTCAGAAATAGCTCGTGCCACACAAACCTTATTTGAAATAAATTTTGTGTTTTAAAGATGTCTACATATTTTGTGAAGCACGTTTTCGTCTATTACTTAACGTTTACTAGTTATACAAATTATACGCAATTCCTATCGAATGAAGACTTCACAGGTTTTTCCCAGAAAATTCAAGATATAAATTTTATTTGTCATGTAAATATCTTTAATATATGGTATTTTAATAAAAATTGTTAAGGCATTTTTGACAAAATAAAAATTTTCAACATATGTTCCATGTAAATCTTCGTATCGCTTCTTTGAATACACACCCACCCACACCAACCCCAATCCACCCTCACACACCTCCCTTTGTCTAAAAATACTTCTTCTTTTGGACCCAAGGTGACTCAAAAATGTATTTCCGGTGAAATATCGATATCGAACTTTTAGTGGATTGCAATACTTCCCTTACTTACTATCCGTAGTAGAGAAATTAAAAATGGACTTTTTGAAGGATTTCGCTCAATGTTTATCTATGTATACCTTTAAGGTTTTTTTGAGAAAATCAAGAATTTCGAAATGTTTTCCATAAAGGATCGTATGGGGTGGCAGAATTTTCCTTTAAAATCTTCGTGTCACATCTTTGGAAGATACTGAACTTCAATACCAAGTTTCGTATTTATCCGAGTCGTATTTTTGAGTTATACTGTTCAAACAAACGCACAGACCTGGTGCCTCAAAACCCATTTCCGTTGAAATCTCGATAATCGATTTTTTTAAGGAATGCAATGATTTCCCTACCTTCTATGTACACAATGAAGTAAAAATCAGCTGCAACAAAGTTTTTCTAAAGTCACAGTAAGCACACAGTAGCAGTACAAACAAATGGGTGTGAAGATAACCAGATACAGCGCGGACTCATTAGCAACGGTGTTTTTTTTCCATGTGGGCTGAAAAATGTGCAAATAACAACGCCTGTATGTTTGTGATTTGAAACAAAAGCATGCGACATATTTGATAATATACCTTGTTATATAACTAATTCACAGCTTTGGCACTGTAAAGCAAAGGGTATAGATCGAATTTCGCGGTTGCCAAATGGTTTATTCCTCAGCCATTTTGTTTCAATATGACACTATAGTGTTCAATAAAATTAATCTTGCAGTGTAAAAATCAATTCAATGGGGACTATATGGCGCAATCTTTAGTTTTCTGTGCAGGCTTATAAGCTTTAATTCCACTTTAATTTCGTATATATTTTATTATTGTGGGCAAAATAATTACATTTTAAATAATGTGCCATTTTCTCCCCTTTCACAAGTTCAATTATGTCTATAGTAGCAGAATGACATATTCAAGATGACGCGGCTTGGGCGTCGGAGTATGTCATTGGTGAATGAAGTCGCCAATAGTGTGGAGGCAGCACTACAACGAAGGAATGGGGAACTATTCAGCTTGGCCTGGCTTGGGTGACTTGGCACGAAAGGGAAGATGAGGAGACGCTGAGAGGGACGCCTACCAGTAGCACGCTAATACGGAATGCGAGTCAAGGTGTACTATTTTTTTTCGGACTAGTCAAAATTTATAATCAACAGCTTTGGTGAGTAACTTCAAAATTATTTAACTTGAAGTGCCAAGTAGACAGGGAGAAGTGGCCATAACTTTTTTTTTGGTATGATATAAAGACATTTCTTACGTGGGGGGAAAGCAGGATTTAAACGCTGTCGATACGTCATAATCTGTAATGTTACAGTACTTTTCAAGAATTGAAATAGGAGTTAATATACATTATATTTCACTAATTATCTAGAAATTACCAAGTAATTACTAGGTGACACAAACATTTATATTAAAAAAGTTATGTGAGAAATAAAATAGGAAAAGAAATATTCTCGTTTTTTTTAGTCTAAGTTATTCGTATCTATACCGAGTAGGGGAATTCCTTATTCTGAGATTTCTTCACATTCTTACGTACATATATAACTGGCTCATGGGCTAGGTAGAAATAAACAAGTGTAACAATATATTTTTAAAAATTATGCTCCACCTACACCATTTAACAGAGAAAAAGATCGTTAACACTTACGCTTTGGAGTAGAGAAGTAAACTTTAAAGCAGTTTTAGGGGAAGCTTTGATCTACAAGTTGGTATGTACTGCTGTTAAATGACATACTCCATGTACTCAAGCCATGTAGTCTCTTAGGATTAGGTGACGGAGGCGACACCTAGCACCTCGGCCCGCAAGGAATCACTTGTGCATACACCCCCGGGAGGAACGGATGAGATAAAGGAACCGTAGAGCCGTATGGGCTACAGCACCGGCCGACCACAGAGACGCGCAGAGTTCCCTAAAAGCGAAGACTGAGGAAAACTCGACCCAGCAGCGAAGGTTCGAATGGCCGACGGGGCCGAAGAGTTCCAACGCGCAAACCTCTGCGCCATCTATCCGCAGCCGACCGACACACAGCCCAGGAGTGAACCTGTAACTGAAAGAGGAAGATAAAATGAGAAAATGTGGGAGAGAGAAATTCGGGGGAGGTTTTGATCCTTCCCAGCATTCGTCTGGCTACCCGGGGAAAGTCCCCAAAAAACCTATAGGTCAGGAAGGTCGGTCGGCGAATCGAACCCACGACCTCCCGAATGCGGGTCCAGACATTCCCGCTCTGTGTAGTTTCTTTCTTATATACCGAGTTTGTTTTCTCCTTTTTTGTTTTGAACAGTTTTTTCTGTGAATGAAATGTTCTGATTTAAATTACTGTTTACATAGAAACTGTTTAGGATAGCTAAATTCGATTTTAGAATGACTATTGCACTCCTACTAAGTCATATTACGTTTGTTTTCAATCAATCATAGCCGCTTATCCCACAATTTTATCACTTCCATAGCATTTGTCTGTCTTTATCGCCTTCCCAGCATCTGTTAATTTGCGATCGTCATTTGTTTCCCGCATAAATACACAAAGTTAACCACCAAAACAACACAATGAGAAACAGAAACAGTATATAGAAATCAGTTCCATCAATTAATTTAGCAAGTTAATGTTTTATTGTATTTATTTCTTTATACTCTCTTTAGTTGTGATATAAGTCAACTAAATCCCACTAGAGTTTTATTCTCTCTAGAAGAATCTGCGAGTGGAACAAAACTTATAGTGAGATTACTGTTGATAAAAAGACCTTCAGGTTCTGTTGTAGACAATAATAAAAAGTGCTTGTTTTAAAAGATAACAATTGTTGATAAATGTTGATCAAAATTTAGTACACCTAGCGGAGGATAAACTTCTATTTCTTAATAAATAAACTTATTAAATAAAAGTAGCTTAGTGAACTTAGATGGCATTCATCTACATCCTGTAAATATTTGTCTGACATCTTTAAACTTAGGAGATTCAACAAATGCGTTATAGGACTTTAAACCTCCCCTTAAGGTATTTTGGGTGGGTTCCCGAGAACGCTTTGTCAGAAAAAGCTTCTCGTAAAATGAATTCAGGGAAATAAAACTAATGAAACTGAGTTATATATTATACCAGTGAGGAGCATACCCCCGTTATCTATTACGCAGTTCCGGAGTGTTGTTAAGTTCAAGCAGCCAGCACGAGGCCTAAACATAGCTGCTGCTGCTGCTGTTGTTTTGTGTTGTGTTTTTTAAAGCTCCAGCTTTTTACTCTCCAGCGATGGCATTGAGCTGCTTCTCCCCCTTCACCCTAGACGTCTCTAGAAGAGCAACAATCCCCACCACCTAGGTGCGTAGATGATTTATTTTAGCTATGAGGGTCCTTTGAAAAGATCTCGAAATGAGGCACAAAATATGCCATAGACTTTTAAAACTCTTATTTTTACTTTCTCTACTACGTATAGTAAGTTACGGAAGTATTGTATTCCGCCCAAAAATTCGATACCGAGATTTCACCGGAAATATATGTTTCGAGACCCCCTGAATCCAAAAAAAGCATTTTTGGAAACATGTCCGTGTGTCTGTCTGTCTGTGTGTGTGTGTGTGTGTTTGTGAACAGCATAACTCAGAAACGAACAGTTGGATAAACACCAACTTGGTATTTAGGTTCAGTATCTTTCAGAGATGCGACACGAAGGTTTTCAAGAAAATCTCCCCACCCCGATTACTCTTTACATGGAACATTTTTCGAAAGTTTTAATTTTCTCAAAATGGCTCTAACGATTTTGATTAAAATATCATATCTTTAACACATTTTCATGACAAATGAAACGTATATCTCGAATTTTCTGGGAATGTCTCCAAAAGTATTCTTCATTGTGAACGACTTTTGCATAACTGATAAACCATAAGAGATAAGACAAAATTTTACTACACAAAAAATGTAGATCGCGTTAAAATACACAATTTATGTCATATGCATTTTTTTGTTGAGTGAACCATTTTCGAGATATTGCTTGTGTTTCCCTTAAATTTTCCAATACTTATACTTTTTCTCAAACTGGAATTCGTTATTCATTTTTTTTATGTACTGGACATGCAAAGAGAATGGAATGCGCCACATAGCAACCAGCTCTTAAAAGATTTGACTGTCGCTTAAAGCCTACCATATTCCCCTTGCACCTACAAAAGAAAATTAGCAATAAGATTAACATCTCGATTAACATGAACCCTATGGAGAATAAGCGTTTGTAAAAATAGTTTGTACAAGAGTAGAGAAAGTCATGTGAGTGTAACACATCAGGTTTTTTAACATAGTTTTCCTTGACACCAATTCACTTGTTCCAGCGATGCCCCATGGTCTTTGTCCGTCATGGGAGTCGGATTCTTCCAGGCCGGAAAACACCTCTGAATTGGCGATTTAAGTTATTCATCGGGCGAAAATTTTTGCTAACGGGGAACTTTGTCACTTTACGGAACAGATGGAACTCTGATGAAGCCAAGACGGGGAATAAAGTCATGTGGGAGGACATCATACGCCACTTTGTTGGTTTTCAGCGCAACAACAACATATGTGTGAGGGTTGCATTGTCTTAATGTCTTTCTTCTTTGTCAAACCTAGGCGTTCCTTGTATATTTTGGCCTTCAATCGGCTGAGTATGTTAGCATAATACGCTCCGGCGATAGATTTTCCAGGGGAAAGATAATCAATCACCCTGTAATCCCGAAAAACCGACGCCATGATCTTTATGCCGATTTAACGCATACATTATAAAATGCAATACAAAGCAAGCTTAGTCGTACTGTAAAGTATGGATGAAAGCTGTACAATGTGAGGCGATAATTCTGATGGTCGGAAAAGAAACAGTTATATGTCATTCATTGAGAAATGATCAGGCATTAATCAGAATCAAAATTTACAAAATTCTATAGTTTTGGCATTACAAAGTTAAAATTAGCATCAATAGAAAGCCTGCAGAAAACTACCACCGTTATAAAGCTTGTAAATTTAGTTAATAAGTGAATGTTACTTGAAAGATTTTCCGTGTAAAATAAAGTTTAGGTCACCGTTCGTGGCTTTTGTTCCATTTCAGACATGATAGCGTGGGTGTAGCGTAGTCTATTGTAGATAGATATAAATAGATAGATAGATAGATAGATAGATAGATAGATAGATAGATAGATAGATAGATAGATAGATAGATGAGGTATCTTTATTCGTTTCAAATTATTGAAGTTATTATACAAGTATGTAGTGCATGGGTAATTGACCGTACATGCATATTTAAGATACAAGGTATGTGACAAAACAAACAACAGAAAAAGAAAACAAAACGGAAAATAACAAGAAAAAGGAAAATAGGGATAAATTACCTTTGACTAACTGAACAAACTTGACCTATCTCCGCGCGCTTTAGCCAAGAAATTGCCCATGTTTTGCCAATTCCTCTGGTCAGCCAGTAGATCCCAACATGCCAATCTCTTTCTTAACGGACTTAAGAATTTTTCTTTGAGTTTAATTGTTTGCTTGTTCTCCCACTGTGCACATTCCGCCAAAATATGTACCCGTTCTCATCCAAATCACAGAATTGGCAGATTCTCCTGCCAGAATCGTCCAGTCATTTTCTATGCCCTCCAGCCCCCCCCCAGTCTAAACCATACCATTCCTGATCTTTCCTTTCTTCCTAAGTATAAACGCCTCTTTACCCCAATTCAATTTTATTCCATTTGCTAGACTTAGAGAAGGTTTAACTTTACAATCCGATTCTATTTCCTGTTGATTGATGTCTCTTAGTCTTCTTTTGATCCCTTGCATATGTTTTCGTCTATAAAGGTACCAGGGGGCGTGGCCGGCGGAGGGGGAGGTCTAATTAGCATATATAGCCACTGAGAAAGTGATAAGGATTGATTTCATGTAGAAATCACGAGAGTTTGCTGCTGACAGTACATATACATTAGTGGGGGGATGAAACTGTATGAGACGCCTAATTCCACGTACGGCACGTTGTGTCGTCGTGTTGCTAACAAATATGTAACAATTAATTTCTGCGAGACGAGAATTTTAATTCCTCGTAGTATATGTCAATTATAGTAAATAGTGCAGTAAGTATTGTAAACTGTGAATAGTTAACTAGCGAAGTACTCAGCGAGCGAGTATTTATGACGGTGAGCCGAAGTTCAGCGATAAACAATAAATAGCCGCGCGATAATTAAGTTAAGTGCGCGAGTTTGTCGGGAAAACAAAAGAACGGCAGAGTAGCACGGGAAATATTTTAGTGCGGCATAAACACACTTGCAAGTAACACAGTGGCTCTGATAGCCTCACCGAAAATGAGTCATTGTGTTTCTTTTGGTGCACCATTAACCTGCATCCCGTATCCTTGGACATTACCGCACAATTACAGCTCTCATCATAGCCGAGGAGAGAATAGTCGACCCTGAGATTGAACCTGGACACTACATCAGCGATAACTCTGCTATACTGAGCATAACAACGCCATTTATAAGTAGCAGCCACTCCACCTCTTTTAGAAGAATAAACGCTACATGTAATACACTGAGTGGAAGGGAACTTATTACATTCATACCAATATGTGTTTCGTAGAAATATTACAAACAACAAAGTATAACATTTTGTTAAACAAAAACATATAGTGAGTGTTCCAAGTTATATGTTTTACTCAATGAGAATATACAAGGATAATAATGGGTTACTTGCAAGATGAGTAGAACAATTTACTTCTAATATAGTTTCGGTAGTGACTATGCGACATCACACAGATTTTTCAAATAATTAATCACTTAAAACAATATTCCGAACACCTTTTTGCTGACGTAATGTGGCTGCAGGACTCGGTAACATGCAAATAGCTCGAGCTAGGTCACGCATTCTGAACAGTTTCTGGGCGTAAACAAAACGTAGCCTACCTCAGTTCTCCTTATATGAAGGGTTACTGGCGCTTTACTAGTCAGCCACGATATGAGTGAGTTTGGTGGGAAGAGGAACAATACAGTTACGGAACAAGTGGGCGAGGAATCGGAAGGAGAGACAGGTAAGGAAAATATACGCAGTTCCGAGTTGGCCGAGACGTGCAAATGTAGTACTGTCTTCATTGTGCACTGTATATCCTCCTATCACCTATCCCTCACTCCCCTCTGATCCCTAGCCTTTGATGACGGTACACAATGTCAACAAAAACAGTGGCTCACTCCTCCAAGCGCACTCATATATCTTGGCCGACTAGTGGTTTTCCATGCGTCCCTTAATCCAAACAAACGACGAAAGGGTGATGTAATGTAATGTTCTGGCGCAATAACAAGTACAACTGATATGCTATTGGCCTACACCAGAACAGCATAAAATGAAAGGAATGCCTTCAGAATGCAACAAGGGCCCAAGAATGTAGTTGTTTTGTGTTTACACGTCAGAAAGATGATTTGGTTGATTACATTATGGCAGTATCAATTGCAAAACGCATTTCAGTTTAATGTTGAACGAGCTGAGTAGAATATCCCTAGATTGCGAGTTAAAGTTACATATTGCGTTACTCAAAAATCAGATGTAATTATTAGGAGGCGGCAGTAGACAGGAAAACGTTTGCTTACGCTCATGAGAACACGCCACTGAGAAAGCGAAGAAGAAATATTTTAAGTGGTGTCCAACTGGTTTTGAAAGTGAAAGCAACACCCCCGCTACCTTGAGACAGATAGCTCTGCAACGTTGCTAGCGTGTCTGTTTTACGTTATCGGAAAAATCTAATAGAATAAAATGGAAAATAGAATAAATGTTGATAGAATAGAATGCAGGTTACAAAATGTGTTCCAAATAATGAGATCTGGTTTAAATGAATGTAATAACTTCCCTTCAACCCGGTACTTGAGTATATCAGGAACTAATAATTCCTCTACTGTCGCTGTATTTTAGCTGGGACTGCTTCGGCGTTTCTCACTAGCAGAATCCTCTCATTGCGCCCGAGTACCTCAAGAGTATGACTTGACGAGTGGATACACGATGTCGTACTCCACAAGCAATTTGTGCGGAGGCGTGGTTATGCTTTAATTTCCCTAGCAGAATGTGTTCATGTGCCTATATCTGTGTTCCCATTCACATGTGAAACAGCATTTTACTCTTATGTGCTTATTAATTCTGATTTGGAAAAGAACTATCGGGAGAGCCAATGAACTGGTAATTTCCTGGCGGATGTTTTGTTTTAATTCTTCCAGGGTGTGTGGGTTTGTCTTGTGCACTTTATGTTTTAATTTACCTCAAAGATAGAAATCGCAGGAGGTTAGATCGGGGGACCGGCGGGACTAGAAATCTCTACAAGTAATTCTGTCCTTAAATACGCTTTCAATTGTTCTCACCGAAATATTGGTCTATGAACTGTGGCAGTCTTGTTGAAAAAAAGACAAAATCGCACTTCCTGTCTGTTAATTCTCTAAAAAAGGGGGGGCAAAATTATATTCACGAATGTGTAGGGGCATCAACTGTCAACTCAATTTTTGGGGGGAAGCGTCCAAACGATGACGATGTAATCTAATATTTCTTCGGTATGAATCCTATGCTGTCCTTTAGGTTTTTCACACTGAACACTTCCTGTGGTCTGAAATTTCTTATCAAGTGTATGGATTCTTGTACAATCTAAAACGTTTAACCCGAAATCTTTTCTCAAATCGTATATTTAGTTGGCGAGCTGACTGAGTTAACACATACGAACCATAAATAAATACACACAGTAGAAAACCTGTACTGAGCCATAATACACTCGTACTTTGCGACTAAATAGAGAATAAAATAACTCATAGTAACTGAACTACACCACATCACTGTCAAACAATACTGCAGAGCCAGAGGAGAGCATAACCGCGTCAGTAACGTGACCTTGATTGCAGCAGTATCTTTGTGAAAATTAGGTTCAGTTACGTAAACTCATTTTACAGACCTCGCATTTTTACTTTCTCTACTACTTTCCTGTAGTATAGGTATAGTTTATACAACGGAGGGGGGACACCTCACACACTGGGATCTAAATTGGTCTACTGTGGGTAACACCCCCGGGAGAAAGCGATGATGTGAAGGAACCACAAGAGACTACAGGCCACAAGCATATTGGCCTCAGAGACGCGCGGAAGTCCCTAATAAAAGACTCGTCGCACTTCTGAAGTTACCTAGAGAGAGTGATGAACAACCCTCAATCGCCCTCCGTGGATTGGTGGTACCGTGCTAGCCTCTAGTTCCCAAGGTCGCGGGTTCAAACCCGGCAGATGGCGATGGATTTTTTCGCGCGTGTCGTAGATTTACGGCACGTAAAAGAACCTCAAGCCTGATAAAGAGGCCTCTGAGCAAAATTACCGAGCTTTCACGTCCAATACAGAATGGGACGCTAAGGACCACAATAGTTAAAGAGTGTCCATAAATAAAGCTCAATTTAATTTAATTTAACGACCCTCAACCAAGCAGCTCTCTAATGTCCACGGAGCAAGCACACATGGCATCTGTGCGGCACCGCCGTATACTGAAAGATGAGAAGGAAACAGGATGAAAGGGAAATCGTGGTAGATGAGAAACTATCCCAGAATTCACCTACCAACCAGGGGAAATCGAAAAAACCCAGGTCAGAGTGGGCGCTCAACGGAAATCGAACCCGGGGCCTCCCGAATGCGAGCATCACACCTTACCATGGAGCCATCTCGCATATATCACTTCATACTTTACCCTCCATTTACTTGGCAAAATGATACAACTGTCGAGCTGCTATTTCAATATCTGAAGGGATACACTCTTCAGAATCAGCGATTATTCAGAACGCATTAGCCATTTTTCTTGGTTCCATATAATGAATACCATTTTATTGTTATCGGGAACCATTACATTGAATCACAGATTATCACAGGGATAAGGTAATTAGCCATACGGCATGCAACTAGTGGGAGCATAATTATCGCTCTCATGTAATTACAGAACTCTGCTTATGCATCGTTCTTACAAAACACATTCGAGCTGTAACGATGCTCACGACCCACTAGTCGCATATCAAACTAATACCGTTCTGTTCTAGTGTACCAGCCGCTTCTGTTACTATATACTATTCTTTTTTCTCCCGTCCAGTCATGTTTCTCTTGCAGGCAATTTCTGTTACAGGAGCTAGGGACTTTAATATTTCATATCTCTCTCTTACGCATCTTGTTCCTTCTATCAAATATTAAGGAGCGCATCAGAATATTGTTCGTTTAAAGCGCAGAGCACGTGCTGTCTGTGAAACATGGGCAAGCATGGGTGATAAAATTATAATGGGAACAAAGGTATATTCACTTGCTGCAGAACTTCGTTGTTTTGTACAATGCCCGTACAGCAGCGGCCATTACTATTTCCCAGGACTTGAGGCATGACTTTCCTGAGATTGTATGTTAGTTTTTAAATTATCTATCATTTAGGTAACTTGCTGAGCTTTATGTGATGCGCTAAAAGCCTTTTTATCCGTTCTTGGGAATATGTGTAATTATCGTTTAGTGACCAAAGAAGCTGAGTGGATTCACTGTCTGACTTAGCAGATAAAAACGTAGTTCCCTCATTGTTGCAATACGTTCAAGTGCTGGCGTGTTATTAAGGTAAGTACCGATAATTTTTTAAAAAATAATGTAACATTATCTTCCAAATACTTTATTAGCATTTATTACCTTACACTACTTCTCCACATAGTCACCGTTATTATTTACGCACTTGTAACGGGAAACCAGTTTCTGCATGCCTTCGTCAAAGAATGATGCCACCCGTGATGAAAGCCAAGTCTGCACTTCTTGTTTCACATCATCATCGTCGCTGAATGTTTTCCACCAAGGAATGCCTTCAGATGAAGAAACAAATGAAAACTGCTTGGTGCCAAATCCGGACTGTACGGAGGGTGATCGAATTGTTCCCACCAAATGATGCGATCGGATTTTGAGGGTTTTTTTAGTGTGTCGGCCGGGCATTATCACCCATTATTGTTTCCCCATAAACCTCACACAACTGGCGCAACATTTCTAAATTCTTCCTAGTGAATGGAGAAAGTGATCGCGTATGCTCAAGATTGCGATTGTAGCGGCAAAATATAAACACGGCAGGTATCTACGTATTATAAAGATAGAAAATTCCCTTCTTTCGGAAGGGAAGTAAAGCCGGTGGTCTCGTGTCGTAGATTTACGGCACGTAAAATAACCTCAAACATGATAAAGAGGCATCTGGGCAAAATTACCGGTATTTCACGCCCAGTACAGAACGGGGACGCTAAGGACCACAGCAGTTAAAGAGCGTCCATAAATAAAACTCAATTTCAGTCTTTTTGTGAGTACGTGTGTGTTTGTGTGTGAGATAATCTCAAAAACCACTCAATCCATTTTGATAATAATTTTACCATTGAAAAGTCTAATTCATTCTTACGGACATGGGATTTACAAATCCCTTGTATTTGAATACGACCACATTGGAGCTATAAATGAACATACTATCAAAGAAGGCTTAGACTTTTAGTTGAGAACATAATGGAGTAGAAAAGACCTGTTGCTACTCCATAGAATATGCATGTAAAATAACGAAACTGCCACGGATATTTCACTCCAAGCAATATACACTGTTGTGCAAAACATGAGACGGAAGTAATCTTCGCATGCTATTACACTCCCAAGCAACATAGCTTAATGAGACTTGAATCATACATAGAGGGAACTGCTACGGTTTGCTACATTAGGCAACTAAACGAAATACGCAATGAGACGAATAGAAATACCACTTTTATTCATAGACCGTAAGCTACGCTAAAGTCAATACGACATATGATGGCTCTCTAGATTTACAGAAACAGTACATGGTGCTTAAAAGGGTGTATGATCACCATGGACAGCAATGCATGCTCTGCATCGTGCTCCCATGCTGGTCACAAGGTTGGTAAGCAATTTTTGTGGTAGGACTTTCCATTCCTCCACCAGCGCTGTTAGCTGCTGTATGGTCGTTGGTGCATGTGGATGTGCTGCAATGCATGTCCCCAAAAGCATCTCACGCGTGTTCGATGGGATTTAAATCGGGGGAACGGGCAGGCCAGTCCATTCGCCGAATACCCTCTCGTTCCAAGAGATCCTCCACCTGCGCTGTTCGATGCGGTCGCACATTGTCATCCATAAAAATGAAGTCAGGGCCAACTGCATCCTGAAAAGACGCACATGGGGAAGGAGTACAGTAGCACAATAACGTTGACCAGTGAGCGTACCGCGTTCAAAGATTTGGAGGTCGGTGCGCCCAGGCAACATCATGCCTCCCCAAACCATAATACCCGAACCACCAAAACGGTTATGTTCAAGGATGTTCCTGGTTCATTACGTGTTCCCACCTCTCGCCATTTAAGGGTACGTCGAGAATCCCTACTTAGACTGAATCTGCTCTCATCCAAGAAGAGCCAGCGACCCCATTCCTCGTTGGTCCAATTTTGATGCTCTTGGGACCATCGCAAACGGTGCCGCCGGTGTGCGGATGTCAATGGAACATAACGTACTGGCCGTCGGGCAAAGAGACCACCTCTGTGTAGTCGCCGTGTCACTGTGTATCGTGAGATTGCGTTCCTAGCTGTCCGGTTAAATGTGGCTGCAATTGCACCCGCTGTTTGGCGTGGATCCCTTCTTGCCTGTTGCACAATGTAGCGGTCATCTGCTGCTGTAGTTGAGCGTGGTCGACCACCACCTCTCCTTGGGACAGCGGTGCCTGTGGTTTGGAAGGTTCCCTATGCACGTGAAACAATGCTGTGAGCAATTCCAAACTTCTGAGCAACACTCGTCATACTTCGACGCCCTTCTAGTTTCCCGATGATACTTCCCCGTGTGAAGTCATCCAAATGTCTACGGGCCATGTTGCAATGAAGAATACCACTACAGCGCACCGTAAGAGCTCGCTAATTTCCACACACCGTCTTGTCCTGTTTCGTCAACTGCCCCTGTTGCGGAACCAGACCAATTTGGCACTATAGCCTCGCTACACTCACGCCATGTGACGTCCAGCTTTCTGTGTGCGTAACCTCTGGCAACATACTCCCGCACCTTCATCTACTTCCACCAAGTAGTTAATATGTTATGTTACTTTACCCATCTCGTTCTTAGGGTTTGCACACCAGTGTATATGTAGATGGTCACAATTTGCGATTAAAACACAGCAAAACAAAATAAAATCGAATCCGTTCATAGCGCTACGATATCAATTCCAAACTATTTTAATAACCCGCATGTGAGAGGGTTTTATTTTATTTCCTTTGTACTTATGTTGTAATCAACTTGGTTAGCAGGGAATATTAAAAATTGTACATAGAGAAAAAATTGCTAACATTATAAATTGGTGAACTGATATTTTTGCATTAACATCTGAAGAGATTATTTTGCTTGATGATTGCAGACTATGTATCTTTACCAAAAAGGTTAGCTTTGTCACTTGGGAGTGGGGGAATCTTTATATCCAACAGCTTCATCTCTATTTCGTTGTATACATTAAGTGTTTTGTATTTTGTAAAAGCTATGTAGCTTTTATTTTGTTAAATAAATACGGAACAAAGAGAAGTATAACCGTTTAAAATTTCACTTAATATAATTATCTAACAATTACTGGACCATTTCAATGATTGTTCTACAACCAAAGGGTACTTATAGACAATGCAGCATTTCCAGAACTTGGAAGACTGTCGGGGAGAGTTAAATAAGTCAGACGTTCCGCGATGTTTTATATCCTTTTTCGTGAATAGCAGGAGATTTTTCATGTTATTAGTAGGGGCAGATTAGAGTGGTCTGATCCGTGATACCTTTGTTGTTTACCCAATGCCATAATATGTTAGAAACATCCGAGTTATACATGACAAAGGCTACAAACATGGTGAAAGATGTTTAAAAATGAAGGAAATAAAAGCCGGAACAGTTAGGAAAAAGGTGAATGATAAACATTCAGAAAATGTCTGTGCGAGATGCCGAGCCCTCCAGATCAAAAATAGTAAGAAATACATCAGACAGTGATGCACTGTATTATTTGTATGCACGTGTTACCTCTTGCGATGCCGAAGAGGGTTTCTCACGATATAACTTTTGTTTAAGTCAGAGACGGAGAACTTAAGATAATCTGTGCATGTTCAGTATTGTCCACTGCAATGCCAGATTATGTAGTATTCACATATGTAAAATATAGTGTTCTATAACGGAATAAAAACATTAAGGTTGCGTTCGCAATGAAATGTAAGCGCTAACATAATGCAGCATAAGCACAGGCGTGAGGGAAGACCATTCACAATGCAGCCGTAGGCGTAACGCCAGAAGTTTACACGGACTTCTAGATCCTTAAACTAATTGCGGAAATGTTTCGAGTGTACCCTAAGTTTCAAACTGAATAATATAACCAACAATACCAAATAAGAAAGCTTTTATCAATATTTTATAAATAAATAGGTAAAAAAAGTACATGCGCCCAAACTGCCGCCCGTAGCGTTAATAACAGACCAAAACATTGAAAATAGTTGTGCAAGTACAATGGAAACTGCAGCAAGTTATATATGTGATGATACAACTGCACAAGTTAAATTAATGCAATGCACTATCTCTTTGCGCCTTGATTTGTGAGCCAAGAAATCTAGGCGCAGATGCGTTTTCCATTAAATGGAAGAAGGATTCAGTAAGGAGACTACCATAACCTCTTGAGAGAAATAAGAGATGGTGGCCCACAATTTGTGTGGGACAGCCTAATGGAAGAGTGCATGCATGTACATTAGACGGCTAAAGTCTCGCATCGCGATCGTCTGCTGTTGAACAGCAGGCAATACAAAGAGAAGAAATGCAGAATTTTTCCTCTATGCACGCAACGCGAGCATAAAGTTTGGAGTTTGCAAACTCTTGCGTTGCGTAGCGCGTTGCGTGACTGTGTGTGAATGCTTCCATCAAATAACACGGAGTAAAGTCTTGTGCTAGGTCTGCGCTTTCATTTCATTGTGAATGGGCCCTAAAGTCGTCATTACAGAACAGTATACTCATTCTTTTGATACAACTTGTACGAGCACAGCAGGTACACGCCCGTTGTTTACATCTGGACTCACCTTACCTTGAAAAAGAGAGGGTAAGTCAAGCTCGATCTGCTCCTGGTTATTAGGTATAGCCGGCGTAAAAATTGCAATTATAAATGGTAAAGGGGAGGATTTAAAATAAAAATCTTAATTGCATATGTATAATAATTTAATAAAGAACGGGAGGGTTACATTAAATTAATTAATTCGTCATTCGAGTTTAAAAAGTTCCTCATGGAATATCGGACAGCTAGCTAGTACCACATAAATAACTCGCATATAGGGAAAAAGAAAACGGAATTTCTTTTACCACATTGAAGATATGGTGTAAAACCGCGAGACGGAAAAGAAGGTTTAGGAAACAGTGTTATCGCTCAGAATTTGCCACATTTCACTATACTTCCGGAATTGGAAATGTATGTGCGTATGTTCCGTATTAGCTGTGTTATTTTGGTTGTGGTTTTAACATTCAAAACTTTTAAGCATTCGTCCACAGTTCTAGGGAGATTATCGAGAACTAAAAAAGTCAAAAGATTTTGACGTGAAATCGTTTAAGGGAAGACTAAATACCGGAAATGCCCATAAAATGATAGCTATTTTAAATGTGGTATGCAGTCTTATTAATTAGAATTTCCTTTTACATATATTTTATCGTTCTAGGTATAACTTATATTTTAAACATACTTTTAAAAATCTGATGTGCTAAGTTCACTCCCTCTGTCATTTATTAGTAGGTGTACAAACTATTCTTAAAAACGGAATTAATTGTTCTTCTACGCAAGCCATGTGTAGGACAGGGTTGAAAAGGTAGAATCAGACGACTGAAAAATTCAATGTCATAGCCGGGATTTGAACCACGGATCTACCGGTTTCCGTTCGGTTGCTCTAAACAAATGAGCTATCATGGCAAAAAATTGAATTTTATTTATGGACGCTCTTTTACTACTATGGTTCTTAGCGTCCTATTCTATATTGGGTGTGAAAGACCGGTAATCTTGCTCAGAGGCCTCTTTATCAGGCTTGAGGTTCTTTTACGTGCCGTAAATCGACGTATTGTATTCCCCAACTGACTTGCAGTTCACAAGGTGATCTCAAATTGTTTTGAGATGACATACCCCATTGGCTACTTACAATGCCGTAAGGATTTTAAGTCCCGGGCTTAATGGTTTAGCCTTTATTAGGTCAATTAATCCATTCCATTAAATTCTCATAATGGGTTCTAGGTACGAAAATACATATTTATTACCTCATTTACACGATTTTCTACTTTGGAATTTTTTTCACTTTAAATCATTATTTTGACATTTTCATGTCCTTCAAGTCTTTATTTATTCATTTTTTAGCATTTACATTGAGCATATAAAGATTTTTGTACACTAATCTTACATAAGGATAACTTTTCGAACAACAGAAAAATTAGTATTCAACTGAGAAATAACGACTAAATTTGTATATCCTTTACTCGCATTTTGGAAAAAAGTCTGATGTGTTGTCTACATTACACATTTCGTTATAGATACAAAGAAAACAGCGATAGTCAAATGTTAAAGAACTGGACGCTATATCCTGGCCTTAAATTCCATACTGTTTCCATGTCATCGCGAGAAACAACTGAAAATCGATGGCGCTTTAAAAGAATGACTAAGTGTTGAATAATTTGAACCGATATCTCGGAAATGGCCGATGCTAGAAAAAAAGTTATTTGAAATAAATTGAGTGTTTTGAAGAGATCTACATTTTTTGTATTTATTACGTTTTCGTCTATTTTTTAACGTTTACCAATTATGCAAGCTCATATAAATTTCCTTCCGAATTAAAGGACTTCACAAAATACTCCTAGAAAAATTAAGATATACATTTTATTTGTCAGTAAATATCAAGAATATATAGTATTTTAATCAAAATCGCTACAGACATTCTTCAGAAAATCAAACAATTTGTAAGGGTAGTATAGAAAGGGTCGTTGTTTGGAGTGGGTGAATTTTCTTAAAAATATTCGTGTCGCATCTTTGAAAGATACCGAACCTAAATACTAATTTTGGTATTTATAGGAGTTTTCGTTTTTGAGTTATGCTGTTCACAGGCACAGACCTTTTTCTAAAAATGCTTTTTTTAAGGACTTCAAAGCATCTATTTCCAGTGAAATCTCGATATCGAAGTTTTGGGTGAAATGCAACAGCTTCTCTACCTACTATGTACACTGTCGTGCATAAAAAATGACCATTTCCCTAGATCGCAATAGTATTTTACCCTCCGTAACGTTTCCACCTTCAAGTAACCAACTTTTGACTCCGCACAGCCGGTATCAGTTCTCTATGTGACTGTCACTAGTGCGATAATGTTCATTGTGACCAATTTTGGTTCCAAGTCCAACCACATGGCAATTACCCTTTTATTTGCTCATGTTTAATAACTCGACTTGGTTTGATTAGGTTTTACTTTTCATTGTCTTTTTACATTACTAATTTCTCATGGTGCTCGCATTATCTGTTCACAGTACATATCGCCATACTTCAATTTATCACAATTCGTTGTAGAGTCAACCTATACGTTATACTGGCAGCGTTCTGTCTGTTATTTAAAACGTTATTCTTTTATCTGGTATTATTCACCTAAAGATTAAATGGCGTAAATTATTAATTCAGAAGAAACTGAAATGGAAGAGCCCGATGAAATTATAGAAGCAGCAGAAACAATAACACTAGAAGTATTTACCCAAAGAACCTAGAAAGCAATATGATATAGCTTCATTGGCTGATGAAAGCCAAAACACGGTGAAAATAGTTTCACTGAAAATGACTGCTAGCGAATCAACAAAACATCGAAACATCTGACATCTTGCTTTTTTTACGTCACTACTCGTAAAATAAAACCCTACTTTAACCCCTTGTTTCATAATCTACTATTATAACCTGCAGAACACTAATTTTAATAAATTACATAAACTTTGTTTTAGATAATTTTTTGTAATTATTATGGAATTAAAGGAATACATTTTATACGTCATTTTCAAATATTAATTAGACCTTGGAGATTATAAACTCTAAAAGAATTTTTTTACATTAAAATTGCTGAACTTCAGTGTTTAATAAAAAGCAACGATCTATTATTACTTTCTCTGCTGCGTATAGTAAGCAAGGGAAGTATTGCATTCCACCCAAAAATTCGATACCGAGATTTCACCGAAAATACATGTTTTGAGCCGTATTGAATCCAAATGTAGAATTTTTGGAAACATGTCCGTGTGTGTCTGTGAACGGCATAACTCAAAAAAGAAAAGTCGGATAAATACCAAACTCGGTATTTGAGTTTAGTATCTTCCAAGGATGAGACACGAAGATTTTCAAGAAAATGTCTCCACCCCGACTATCCTTTACATGAAACATTTTTCGAAAATTTTTTATTTTATAAAAAAGGGCTCAAACGATTTTAATTAAAATGACATATATGAAAGATATTTACATAACCAATAAAATGCATAGCTTGAATTTTCTGGGATTAGCCTATGAAGTCCTTTTCTTTCGGTAGGAATTTTGTGTAATATTGTATAACTTGTAAACGTTAAGCGATAGACGAAAAAGTACCATACAGAAATTAGGACCTCTTTAAAATACACAATTTACTTAAAATAAGTTTCTGGCAAAAACCGTTTTTGAGATAACCTAAAGATTCAAATTGCTTAATGTTTGCAATTCTTTTAAAGTCCCATCGATTCTTAGTTGTTCCTCGTAATTGCATCAAAACAGTATTGAATTGTAAAGCCAATATATAGCGTCCAGGTCTTAAACATTTGACTATCGCTGTTCTCTTTGTATCTATAACGAAATGTGTAATGTAGGTATTTTTGCAAAGGTTTATTCGTATTAAATGTAGTGGACAGAAAATAAGCTTTAAGAATAGTTAGTAGGTAGAGAAGGTTTTGAATTCTATCCAAACAACATTATTTGAGGCCTCCTGAATAAAAAAAGAAAAAAAGAAAAGAAATAGGGAATAACAAAAGTCGGATAAACACCAAACTTGGTATTTAGGTTCAGTGCCTTCCAAAGATGCGACACGGATTTTAAAGAAAATCTCCTTCAGCAAACTACCGTATACATTGAACATTTTTCGAAATTATGACTTTCTAAAAAATCTGATGTGTTACACTCGCATGACTTTCTCTACTCTTGTACAAACTCTTTTTACAAACGCTTATTCTCCATCTACTTCATGTTAATCGAGATAAACATTTGCAGACTCTATCGTATTGCTACTTTTCTTGCTGATGTAAGGGGAATATATATTTACAAGGGCAATATAGAAATACAGCAGCCTTTAAGCACATACATATCTCTTAATAGCTGAATGCTAGGTGCAGCACCATTCTCTTTGCCACAGATTAATACTCTTTGCATATCCAAAACAAAAAAAATGAATAACGAATTCCCATTTGAGAAAATAAGTATTGAAAATTTTAAGGGAATAACAAGCAATACCTCGAAAATGGTTCACTGAACAAAAAAAATGTATGTGACAAAAATTGTGTATTTTAACGCGATCTACATTTTTTGTGTAGTAAAATTTTGTCTATCTCTTATGGTTTACCAGTTATGCGAAAGTCATTCACAATGAAGAATACTTTGGAGACATTCCCAGAAAATTCAAGATGTACATTTTATTTCTCATGAAAATATCTTAAACATATAATACTTTAATCTAAATCGTTAGAGCCATTTTTGGGAAAATTAAAATTTTCGAAAAATGTCCCATGTAAAGGGTAATCTGGGGTAGAGGGATTTTCTTGAAAACCTTCGTGTCGCATCTCTGGAAGATACTGAACCCAAATACCAAGTTTGGTGTTTATCCGACTGTTCGTTTCTGAGTTATGCTGTTCACAGACAGACACACAGACACACACGGACATGTTTCCAAAAAATGTTTTTTTTTGGATTCAGAGGGTCTCAAAACATGTATTTCGGGTATTGGTATCGAATTTTTGGGTGGAATACAATACTTCCCCTACTTACTATACGTAGTAGAGAAAGTAAAAAATAAATAACCAATTCCCATTTGAGAAAAAGTATTGGAAAATTTAAGGGAATAACAAGCAATATCTCGAAAATGGTTCACTCAACAAAAAAAATCTGATGTGTTACACTCACATGACTTTCTCTACTCTTGTACAAACTATTTTTACAAACGCTTATTCTCCATCTACTTCATGTTATTCCAGATAAACATTTGCAGATTCTATCTTATTGCTAATTTTCTTGTAGATGTAAGGGGAATATATATTTACAAGGGCAATATGGAAATACAGTAGCCTTTAAGCACATGCATATCTCTTAATAGCTGATTGCTAGGTGCAGCACCATTCCCTTTGCCACAGATTAATGCTCTTTGCATATCCAAGACAAAAAAAAATGAATAACGAATTCCCATTTGAGAAAATAAGTATTGGAAAATTTAAGGGAATAAAAGCAATATCTTGAAAACGGTTCGCTCAACAAAAAATGAATATGACATAAGTTGTGTGTTTTAACGCGATCTACATTTTTTGTGTAGTAAACTTTTGTCTATCTCTTATGGTTTACCAGTTATGCAAAAGTCGTTCACAATGAAGAATACTTTTGGAGACATTCCCAGAAAATTCAAGATATACATTTTATTTGCCATGAAAATATCTTAAACATATAATATTTTATTTGCCATGAAAATATCTTAAACATATGATATTTTAATGAAAATCGTTGTAGCCATGTTTGAGAAAATTAAAATTTTCGAAAAATGTTCCATGTAAAGGGTAATCTGGGGTGGGGGAATTTTCTTGTAAACCTTCGTGTCGCATCTCTGGAAGATAGTGAACCTAAATACCAAGTTTGGTGTTTATCCGACTGTTCGTTTCTGAGTTATGCTGTTCACAGACAGACACAGACAGACAGACCAGACAGATAGATAGACAGACAGACACACAGACACACACACGGACATGTTTCCAAAAATGCTTTTTTTTGGATTCAAGGGTCTTAAAACATGTATTTCCGGTGAAATCTCGGTATCGAATTTTTGAGTGGAATACAATACTTCCCCTACTTACTATACGTAGTAGAGAAAGTAAAAATTGCTCTAACGATTTTGATTAAAATATCGTATATTGAAGATATTTACAAGATAAATAAATTTATATCTTGAAGTTTATGAGAATGGCCTTTGAACTACACTTCTTTAGGAGGGAATTTTGTATAATCTTGTATAACTGGTAAACGTTAAGCGATAAACGAAAACGTACTTCACAAGAAATGTAAATCTGTTTAAAACACACAATTTACTTCAGTTAAGTTTTTTTGTGCATAAGCCATTTCTGAGATATCCGTTATAAAGGTTCGAATTCCTCAATACTTGTTCTTTTAAAGTTCGTCGATTTTCAGATGTTTCTCGCGATTACATGGAAATAGCAAGGAATTTTGAGGCCAGCATATAGCGGTCAGCTCCTAAACATTTGACTATCGCTGTTCCCTTTGTATCTATAACAAAATGTGTAATGTAGCTATTTCTGCAAATGTTTATTTGGTTTAAAATGAAATAGATAGAAAAATAAGCTTTAGTAAGAATAGTTTGCATAACCACTAATATAGATAGAGGGTAGAGAAACTCTTGTGAATGTATCAGATCAGATTTCTCTACTTGTGTAGCAATTATATTCACGTATAAGCTTGGTCATAACTTTCTGTACACTGAATTTTAATGATTCAAATAAACGTATGCTTTAGGCGATTTTTTAAAATTATTAATTTTTAAACAATTTTAGAGACATTATATAAGTCATTTTGAAATACTGTAAGTCATGAAAATCAGGCCGTGAAAATCAAACTCTAAAGGAGTTGTTTTTACATTAAAATGAGTAAACTTCAGTATTTAATACAAAGCAAGGGAGTATTGCTTTTTCTTAAGTAATTGCTCTTATAAATCACTAAAACGTGGAATAAAATTAATTATATGCTGCCATGTATTTAACCAACTAAATCAATGGATCCTTCCTTCAAAAGCTTAAAATCTTATTATAAAACCTGTACAAAAACCAATTATAATTACATTTCGTCGTTTAGCTTGTTTATAGGGAACCCCTATTATTCACACAATGTGTATACAGGGTGGACCATTTAAGTTTATACTGTATAATGTCTCCAAAACTAAGCGTTGTAGAAAGAAATGTCTTAAATAAAAGTTGCTTGATATTATGGAGGAAAGTATATGCCATTAGTCATGTTTTGTTTGGAGGACGTTGTGATGGACATTTTAGGGTCAATTCAATTTTAAAATTACCGGTTACACAAGTCATTCGGAATGAAGAATATCTCTAAAACGATTAACATCACAAAAATTTATTTAGCATAAATTGTGTGCTGTGGCGAGAGCTACTTCTTTGAAAAGTAAAACTTAAATCATTTACGGTTTACCAGTTATATAAAGGAGCTGAGATTGAAGAATACTTCATAGAATATTAACAGAAAAACAAGATAAACATTTCATTTGTTATGAAAACACCTTACACACATGCTGTTTTAATCAAACTGGTTAGAGTTTTTTTGAGAAAATAAAAAACAACGAATAGTAACCATGTAAAGAGTAGTTTGAATTGGGGGTTTTCTTGAAAATATTCTATGGAAAATACAGAACTTAAATACCAAGGTTTTTTATTTAACCAACTTGGCCTTGGCGCAAGGGACTTTTTCTAAAAATACCTTTTTTCGGATTCAGGGAGCCTCAAAACGTGTATTTCCGCCAAAATCTGTGTCGAATGGAACACTTCCTGTCTTGTCCTCTTAGATACAGATTTCAGTCATTGTTCTGGAAGTTTATTGGGCTTATTGTGCTACCTGTATGTTAAAACCAATTCATTATTCCTGCACCCTTTAACAAGGAATGAAATCTCTTAACAGATATGGTTTCAAATTCTTCTGGTTCCAGGACCTCACAGAATCATATAATGTGCTGGGCTGTTTCAGTTTCTTTCTTACACAATCTGCAATCTAGGTTACCCTGAAACACTTCCATCGAGTTATGCTTTTACATAGTGAGAAATGCAATTATTCCCAGCTGAAGTCTTGTTACATTTAAGAAATATTTCAGCTCTTTTCTTACATAGTTTTCGAATAAATAGTTTACAATTTTAAGTCAGGTTTTATGAAGTTCTACTTTGGACTAGTTCTAAATAGTCTCTCTTAGTAAACATCGTGATGTTTCTAGAGCCGGCTCCGGCCCCATAAATTGTGAAACTGCTCTCTGTCTTGCAAGTTCATCTGCTTTTTCATTTCCCTCTGTGCCACTATGACCCGGCACTCAGATGAGTTGAACTTCATTCTATTGTGCCAAGCCTGCATGTTTAGGCAGTTTAAAACCAGTCTTGACGTTACCTTATGACTACTTAGAGCCTTAAGTGCAGCCTGGCTATCTGATACGATAAGAATCTGTTTACAGTATAAGCTCCCGTTATGTTATCAGAATACTTCCACTAGTTACTATAGGAAGTATTAGAGAAAATAATAAATGATGAGTACACAAAGCTGCGAAATTTTTTATACATGGCATTTTTAATTTCTCTACCACGTACGTAGTAGGTAGAGAGGCATTGCATTCAATCCAAAAATTCGATACCGAGATTTCATTGGAAATACATGTTTTGAGGCCCCCTGAATCCAAAAGAAGCCTTTTTAGAAGAACATCCGTGTGCGTTTGTGTATTTGTGAGCAGTGTAACTTGGTATTTAGGGTCAGTACCTTCTAAACATGTGACACGTAAATTTTTAAGAAAATCTTCCCAACCCAAAATATCCTCTGCATGTAACATTTTACAAATGCTTTTATTTTCTAAAAAAAATGGCTCCATTTTGTTTAAAATACCACATATTAATGATATTTACCTGACAAATAAAATGTGTATCTTGAATTTTCTCCTTTGAAGTCCGGAAGGAATTTTGTATAATTTTGTTTAACTGATAAATGTTGAGCGATAGATGAAAAGGTACTAATCAAAAACCGTAGATTTTTTAAATCACACAATTTATTTCCAATAATTTTTATGACATAAGTCATTTATAATATATCCGTTGTTAAAAATTGGAATTGTTCATCTCTTAAGTCCTGTCAATATTCAGTTATTTCTCGCGATTGCATAGAAACAGTATGAAATTTTAAGGCCAGCATATAGCATCCGGTTCTTAAACATTTGACTATCGCTGTTGTCTTGGCATCTATAACAAAATTTGCATTGTAGCTATTTCTGCAAAGATTTATTTGGATTAAAATGTAATAGATAAAAAATAAGCTTTAGTAGGCATAGTTTGTATAACCGATAATAAACAATATAAGGTAGAGAAACTCATGTGAATGTAACACATCATAATTTTTTTATCTACATAACTTGCAGCATGTCGCTAGTTTTGAAGGAGTAATAACTGTGCAGGGAAGGTCACGCCAGCACATGCACACCTGCTAAAATCAAACACTTCGCGTGTAATCGCACCTCGCTGCTGACAATTGTTTTGTGTTAGCCTCCTGGGTTATATCGTATTCGTGTCATGCACTAGTGCTTTCCAAGGCACGCCAACATTTCATAAGCCAAGGTTCCGCTGGTGCGAGAACTGTCTCTTCTGCCGATAGCCTTGCTGATTAATTAATATCCTAGTTTCGTTGCAACAACGCGCACCGACCCAGCAAAGGTTCTCAATCACGTTACAATATTGCATACCGTCACAGTATACAAAAATCATATTTAAAACACAAAATCGTCCTTATACTATTTTATTTTGTCTACCACGTACACACTACGTAGAGAAGGTATTGCATTCCACCAAAAATTCGATACCGATATTTTACCGGATATGCATGTTTTGAGGCTTCCTGAATCACCCAAAAAAGTGCGTGCGTGTGGCTGTGAAGAGCATAACTCAAAAATGAAAAGTCGGATAATTACCAAACCGACCCGAAGAATTTCAAGAAACCAGTCCCATCCTAACTACCCTTTATATGAAACATTTTTCGAAAATTTTTATTTTCCAAAAAATCACTTTATCGATTTTGATTGAAATACATATTGAATAATAACTGACAAATTTATTTTATTTACAAATAAAATTTAAACCTCCCTTGAATTTTCTGAGAGTAGTCTGTGAAGTCCTCTGCATTCGAAAAAAATTCTATAAAATCTTGTATAACTGGTAAACGTTAAGCAATAGACGAAAACGTACCACACAAAAAAGTAGATCTTTTCAAAACACACAATTTATTTCAATTGAGTTTCTTTTATGGCATCAGCAATTTATTGATGTTCGAATTGTTCAATACTTAGCCATTTTTTTTAAAGTTCTGTTGATTTGCAGTTATATCTCGCCATGTCAAGGAAAGATTACGGTATGTTAAGGCCAGCATATGGTACCCAGTGCTAAAGCATTTGACTATCGCCATTCCCTTTGTATCTACTCTAGCCATTTCCGGAAAGGTTTATCTCGATTTAAATGGAGGAAATAGGAAATAACTTTAGTAAGAATAACTTGTATACTCACTAATAAACAATAGAGGGTAGAGAATGTCATATAAATGTAACACAAGCTTTTGTTAATGGCGACACTTGAAACACCCACTAACCAGGTTCTACTTGAATAATTTCCTGGTTTTCCCAGCTTAAATGAACAGAATATACCCTTGCCATTAGTAGCTATTGTTTTACAGATTTTTATTTTATTTACCAAGTATTTACAATAAGAAGGGGAAGTATTATATTCCACCCAAAACACGATACCGAGGTTTCTCCGGAAATACATGTTTTGAGGCACGTTGAATTAACAGAGCATTTTTAGAAAACGATCCTCGCGCCCAAACCTGGTATTTAAGTTCAATATATTCCAAAGATGCGACACGAATTTTCAAGAAGATCCTCCACCACAACTACTCTTTATATGGAAAATGTTTCTAAAAGTTGATTTTCTCAAAAATGCCACTCCGAGCATTCATTAGAACGTCTCCAGGAATAAGTATTTCTCCATTTTCCATACACGTTTCAATTTACACGTATAGTATCTGCCATCAATTTCAGTTTATTTATGTCCATTATCTCCAAAACAACCAACATTGGTGCCACCATGTTCCCATCCAGCTAGTTTATATCACATACGAGATTAAAATATATTCAATATTTCGTGAAAATTATCACCCTCTGCAAATCTCGCAGATAAAGGTTTCACTCAATATTTAAATATTAGTTTAATCTCTTATACCAGGTCTTGACAAGCTACGGCCCGGGGACCAAACCCGGCCCGCGATCTGCTTTTGTTTGACCCGCCTAAAACTTCAAAAAGTACAAATAAAAATCTGATGTGATACATTCACATCACTTTCTCTTCCCGCTATTATTTGTTAGTGGGTATACAAACTACTACATTTTAATCCAAATAAACATTTGCAGAAATAGCTACATTACGCATTCCATTATAAATACAAAGGGAACAGCGATAGTCAACTGTTTAAGAACTGGATGTTATACGCGACCATAAAATTCCATACTGTTTCCATGACATCGCGAGAAACAACTGAATGTTGAAAGGACTTTAAAGAATGGCGTTTAATAATGGATATCTCATAAATGGCTAACGCTACTAAAATACTGATTTGAAGTGAATTGTGTATTTTAAAGAGATCTATATTTTTTGTGTAGTACGTTTTCGTCCATCGCTTAACGTTTAGCAGTTGTACAAAATTATACAAAATTTCTTCCAACTGAAGTGGACTTCACAGACTATTCCCAGAAAATTCAAAACATAAATTTTCTTTGTCATGTAAATATGTTTTATATGTTGTATTTTAATCAATCATAATCACTGGACCCATTCTTTAGAAAATAAAAAAATTCGAAAAACGTTCCATGTAAAGGGTAGTTTAGGGTGGGGTATTTACTTGAAAATTTTTGTGTCGTATCCTTAATACTACGTTTGGTATTTATCCGACTTTTTGTTTTTGAGTTATGCCCTTTACACACACACACACACACACACACACACACACACACACTCGGACATCTTTCCAGAAATGATTTATTTTGATTCAAGGTGCTTCAAAACATGTATTTCCGGTGAAATCTCGATATCTAATTTTTGGATGGAATGCAATACTTCCCCTACTTGCTCTACGTATAAATAAAATGTGCAGCTGCATTAGCTTGATTTACTGACGAATTTCGAATGACATACTGTGGCATGTGCACAGATTATATATTGGTAACGTGCCCTCTGGTTACCCAAGTTGAAGGTTGGCAGTTTATCCGAGGAGGGGCGTTTGAGGGGAAACAGTCTCTTTGGTGGGGAATGGCGTTAGGACGCCAAGCTTAACGAGTTTTTTCAAGTTCAGTCTGTGTCGAGTCTTCGCGGTGTTCAGGTGTACGGATAGCTGCCCAACGATATGGCGTCCTCGCTCCGGCAGACAATGGGGTAAGTTATTATAATAAATCAACCAATTATTCTTCTTCCTTGATACTTTCATTATGGTAGAATAGAATCCTTGCCTCTCCCTTCAGCCAGGAATTATATTAGTGTAATTATGTTGTGAATTTAACTTTTGCTGCGTCCCTTTGTCGGTGCCTCTTAAATTAAAGTTTCCTTTGTTTGAATAACGATCCCTCTCGCAGCGAGTAGCTCTCCTCTGAAGTTAAATAATTAATTAATAAATAGTGAGGTACGCGACAATACACAAATAAGTTAATTTGGTTGATTTTTACTCGGTTGTCCTCCGAGTGAATTTCCTTATTTGAGACTTTTCTCGAGGATTGCAATGTTGATGCAACTACGTGTTCGGTTCAACGTGTATGCGAGAAGATATTTTCAAATACGAAATATGTCAATTAAAAATATGGGCCTGCTATACACGATGAACATTTAGGGCCCGTTTTGATATGATAGCACAAAATTAGAACCACGCATGTATGCAATTGTAGCACAGAAAAATCAGTTTCAATCTTCTTATTGAATATGGACTGCTATTAATGTAACAGAAAAATAAAATTAAATTGAGCTTCATTTATGGACGCTCTTTGATTGATGTGCTCCTTAGCGTCCCATTCTATATTGGGCATGAAAGGCTGGGAATTTTGCTCAGAGGCCTCTATCAGGTTTGAGGTTCTGTTACGTGCCGTAAATCTACTACACGAAACCATCGGCTTTACTTCCCTTTCAAAGGAAGCCATGCAAAGCATTTTTACGTCCGAAAAAACCCATCGTCCTCCGCAGCGTTTGAACTAGAGTCTAGTATGGTAACCACTACACCACGGAGGACGACTTCATGCAACAGGTGTTAATATACATTGCCTATGACTTACATTATCATGGGTGTAGTTTCAGCCAAGTACGGCTCAAATCAGTGCCTAGTGGCTTGTGACATACACTGCCGTTTGTGAAAATTGCACACCAATAAAGAATTTCCCGAATAACTCCAAACTTGGTGGAAGTGTAGAAGGGTGTGCAAGCAATAAGTGATTAGATTTGCATGTGATGCGGTACACGTAGGCCGAACAGAGCCCTCTCGTGCCGGTTCAACAAGGTCAGTGTTGCGTCCAGTGTAGTCAGTGCAGAGCTGTCAAACAAGGTGGAAACTATAAAGTATGCCCCAGTATGCCTCATCGATGTCATAGGGAGCCATATAACATGTGAGCGAGTTCGAACGGGGCAGAATTATCGGTCTTCGGAGGCGGGTTTGTCATACCGTGACATTTCGGCTCCTACAGGGCATGCTCTACGACAATAATGCGTGTGTGGAAGCAGTGGACAGATGAAGGTCGACGCAGCGAAGAGTGGGTACTGGACCACGGAACATGACCACAGCACGTGATGACCGTTATCTTGTCCGCATGGCCATATCGGACCGTTCAGCTTCATCCAGTGTTGGCTCGACGCTGGAGCACCGCAACAGGTGTGAACTTGTCTGCATCAACGGTTCGTCACCGTCTGCTGCAGGTTGGACTAGTTGCATGCATGCCATTACATCGGCTTCCATTGTCCAGAAACCACAACCTCCTCCGACTGCAATGGGCACGCCAACACCGTCACTGGGCTGCTGAGTAGCAAAATGTAGTCTTTTCGGACGAGTCCCGCTTCAACGTATCCTACAGCGATGGCCGCGTACGTGTCCGGCGGTACCGTGGTGAGCGCAACCTAGAGGGCTACATTGTTGAGCGGCATATCGGACAAACACCAGGTATGATGTTTTGCGGCGCCATTGGTTACGACAACCGATCTCGCCTCCTACGAATTGGGGGCACATTGAACAGCAACCGGTACCTAATAGTGGTTGTAGAGCCTGAGGTACTCCCCCTGCTTCAGGCATCTCTACAGGCCACATTTCAACAGGACAATGCTCGGCCACATATTGCGAGCAATGTAAAAGCCTTCTTCGAAGAGCGACGGATATGAAGCGCATGGAGGCCATACCAAATACTGAATATTAGGGCTCAGAGGTCATGTATACATTTGAAATGTTTACCATTTGTTACTTGTCATGTACCTAACCTGTGGTATTAAATTCATTGAATTCATGCGTTTACTTCTTGGTGTTGCAATTTTTAAATGACAGTGTAGTTAGCCAAAGCGGCGCACAAAGGTTGACGGCTGTGAACTGCGCTCTCCCTAGAAGGGACTTTGAAAAAAATTAACTGTTCAAGAGAGTTTTAGTTTGATGAGTGTACATAAGTACAATTGTCGGATCAAAACCATTGTTTCCGATATATTTTCGTTCAATTTCAAGAATTGAATTGAAAAGCGAGTTCATTTTTTTTTCAAGTTTCGAGAAGTACGCCTCGAGGATATAATCGCTTTGTGAAAAATTACTGAGGTTAGGAGTAATCCGATTTCGTTATGTTTTTTGAACATAATATGATTCGAAGCGATGCTACTCTTGATTTCGAATACTTCTAGATAAACTCTCCGGCGAACTAATCGTCATTACCATGGCAATGGAAATATCCCAATGCAAAATACAACTGCTTTAGAGACAACGAACTGCAATAAACTCCTTCTCATTGAGCTTCAGGCATGCCCATACCCATAAAGTATACTAGTGATGACTACAACCAATGACGACACCGAATGTTTTTCAAGGTTTCTTTTCCAAATAAAACAGTATATGACAGCATACGTTATAAACGTCCTTCACCTCTCAGGTCCCCAGGCACATCTAAACATTGATTTCAGCAGTTTTAATTACTCTCTCTGCAGACTCGAATGGTTAAAACGGACAGTAACCGCTAACACCAGCACCACAGCTTCTGTGGTGTGGGGATGGAGGGCTATCTGTCTTCTAATTCGAGGGCCTGACTTCGAAATTCAATCGAATGAATGTATTTATAAAAATTAAAGTATACATATACTTTTCGCTCTCCAATCGCAAGGGTCAAAATGACCATACACGCTTTCATAATACAACAATAAAGCGAAGACAATGATGATGGCTTACACTCACATGGCCTTCTGTCTTCTATCATTTATTAGTAGTTGAACAAAATACCTTTATTTTATATTATTTTGTTTATATGCGTATCTAATTCATTTTAAAATGAGATAAACTTGTGCAGAAACAGCTACATTACACATTTCGTTATAGATACAAAGAGAACAGCGATTGTCAAATGTTTAAGAATTGGACGCTAAATGCTGGCCTTAAAGCTCCATACTGTTTCCATGAAATCATGAAAAACAACTGAACGTCGACAGGAATTTGAGTATTAAACAAATCGAACCATTAATAATGGATACATCGGAAATAGCTCATGTTACAAAAAGTTATTTGAAATAAATTGTTTTAAAAATATCTACAATTTTTGTGTAGCACGTTTTCGTCTATCGCTTAACGCTTACCAGTTATACAAGATTATATAAAATTCTTTCAGAATGAACAGGACTTCACAGGGTATTCCCAGAAAATTCAAGATATGCATTTTAATTATGTAAATATCTTTAATATATGGTATTTTAATAAAATTTTTGGAGTCATTTTTGAAGAAAGTTTAAAATTAAAAAATGTTTATTTAAATGGTAGTTGGGGTGGCTTCAGGGGCCTCAAAACATGTATTTCCGCTGAAATCTCGGTGTCAAATTTTGTTGAAATGCAATCCTTTCTCTTACCTAGAATGTACAGTTGGGTGAAAAAAAAATACACGTGCCGATATGAGGAACCCCGGTTCAAGTTGGCAATCAATAATTAAGCGCCTCTGCCGCGTCTTCCATTTCCCATTCGGTTACAAGGTTAGTGTTTGAATGCCGAACCAATAAGAGCCGGACTCATTCAGGGGCTAGTATGGACAGTCTTTGGGAGGCATATTGTTTCAAACATTCAGGTGATGAATTTTTTTCGGGCGTAAAATTCCTTAGCATGCTTCCTTCGGGTAAAGCCGGTGGTCCCGTGTAGTAGATTTACAGCACGTAAAAGAACCTCAAGCCTGATAAAGAGGCCTCTGAACAAAATTACCAGTCTTTCACGCCCAATACAGAAGAGGACGCTAAGGACCACAGCAGTTATAGAGCGTTCCATAAATAAATAAAAGAAAGGCTCTCCAACCCCTTTCATCGTCCAGCTAGGCCTAACCTTTCTTCATAGGGTAATGCTAGCGTATCGGACTTCAGCTAAAACCAATTAGAGATTAATGCACCTAAGGCAGGCGTGGAACACAAATGATGAGTTTCTGCCAACATTCAAGGATGGAAAAAACTAAAAATAACCAAAAGCATCGGCACCTTTATTTTCACTCGACCGTACGTGGCAGCGAAAATAAAAATGGGGTTTTCTTTGAAAAATTTACCACAAGATCTCTATGTAAAGAATATACATAACATCAACATAAGCGTGGGCTAATTCTTATAAAATGACATTCGCGAGATTAGGTTTGGCAGTAAACACTATTGTCACTCTATTACCATTCCTGCAATAATCAAGATCTAGTGTGGTTTATAATTGTTGCTTTCTTACGCTTTCAGTACACAGAGGAAGTATTGCATTTCAGCCATAAATTTGATGTAGAGATTTCACTAGAAACACGCGTTTTGAAACTCCCTTAAAAATGCGTTTTTACAAAAAGGTATCAGTACGTTTTCCTTTGTGTGTTTGTGCATGTCTGTAAACAGCATAACTCAAAAACGAAAAACCAGTTAGATATCCAACTTTGTATTTATGTTCAGCATCTTCCAAGGACGTGACAAGAAGTTATTGCAGAAAATCCCTCCACGCCAAAAACTGCGTTTTACAAGAAAACGTTTTCTTTATTTTTGATTTTCTCAAAATTGATTGTAAGATTTTTATTCAGTTACCATGTACTTAAAATATTTCGAATATATACCTTGACTTTTCTGCAAATAGCCTATGGAATTCTCTTCCTTTGAAATGACTTTTGTATATATTGTAAACTTTAAAAGATAGACGTAAACTTACTACACAAAAAATATAGATGTCGTTAATACACAATTCATGTCACATATTTTTTGTGGCATTAACCATTTCCGAGATATTCTTTGTATTTAGTTTGAACTTTCAAATGCTCACCTATACTTTTCTAAAGTGGTAAATAGCTATTCGCTTTTTCTCGTAATCATCTAAGAGCATGGAATTACAGAGCTTTAGTTTTATGTCAGGACCGTCACGCGGGAATTTTCCACTCGGCTGTTACGTGTACTTCGGCCGGCTGTGTCGCTGCTATAACTCCCATTGTTAAACTAGCTATTCAAGCTTTATCTTTATATCAGGACCGCGGGGATTTTGCATTCAGCTACCCCTCTCCTGACATTATTAAGAATGGCTTCTTTCGTCAGTGACGGTAGGATTAATCGATCCTCAGCTAGTGTATTTTTCCTGTGAGACGTGATTCCACCTAAAGGACCGCGAGAATACTTGCTATTGATGTTCTGAAAATCTGAATCACATTTATGAAATCGCTCATTACGACAGGAAAATTGGAGTTTGGTGTGTTGTTAGCGCAAACAGAATTCTTCAAGCAAACAGTCAACGCGAGAGGTACCAAAATAACATTTTTACTCCTTTCTCACGCCAGTTGACAGAAGAATAGAAAGCATATGGATGGTATCAACGGTATTCGGCAACCGCTCATTCGGCAGCGATTTCCATGAACAAAATTAGTGAAGTGTTTGAAAATAGAGTAATTAGTGCTGGTGTATGGCCCTCTGGTTCATCTCTGGTTCTTAACAGTGAGCGATTTTTACTTGTGGAGTAACCTGAAGGAGAAAATGTTCCTCACACACGGGATGAGCTGATGGAAAACATAACACACATGTCAGAAACATTTCAGTGGCCAAACCGAATCGTGTGAATCGAAATGTGTTTTTTCGCTACAATGCCTATTTAGTCGCGGAAGGGCAGCATTTTCAGCAATACAATACATGTTTTGTACATAAGGCATTAACACTATGTGAGAGAGATAAAGCTTTAATAATTAGTTTAGCAAGGGAGTTATGGTAACTGCGCGACCGGACGATGCACATGTAACAGCGAGTGGAAAATCCCCGCGTGACGGTCCTGACATAAAATTAAAGCCCTGTATAAAGTCATCACAGAGCGAGCCTCTTTTTTTTAAAAATGTCTACTGTATTTTCCTTATGCCTACAATAAAATGCGTATTAATAGTTTATCTATTAATAGTAAGCTTTTATAAGAATAATTTGTATAACTGGGTAGTGAAAGTCGTGAATATTACACCTATGTTTTGTTTCATTGCATGAGAATGGTAAGCTTTAATGTTGCTTCAAGATTACTTATCTATTCGTTGATACACTTCAGTTTCTCCTCTCCCCTCTTCTTTGATCGCGCTTTATCGATGTGCGCAGGATTGGATTCCAAAAGTGAGATATCTGAAGCTTCAAGCATCCGTACGCGGTGTTCATTATTGGAAGCGACAGCTGAATATCGACATGTCATATCGCGCGCGCCCCATCTGTTTCCGGTTCGCAGTTTTGTACCAACTTCCTGGAACTACAGACCAATGGCCTTGTGTCCCCAGTCTTTGAATGAGATACTGTAGTGGTTCAGTTGTTTAGTTCTGCTCTACTGTTGCATATGCAACTTTCCCGGATATGTGTAACGTAGGTACCTTTTTAGGTTATGTTTTGAGTTGATGCGGTGCATATTAAGATCTTTTACGTTTGGAATCTCATTTCGAAATATCATTCGTTTTCTTTTACGTAGATAGTACAACATCTATAAACGTTGGAACTCCTCACAAGTTGGTAAAATGCTCCCCTACACTATAAAAGCGTTTGTTTTTTTATAGAATGGAAATCGTTTTTGCGAGTTCTGCCTTATAATGAAAAGACGAATGACCGTTAACACTAAGCTGTATGGATTCCAAACTCATTTGGGCATCTTCTTACCTATTTCATTCATTCATCCATAGTGTTATATGACCTACCCGCTTAAAGGACGTTAAGAGAATCTGATGTGTTATAATCACATGACTTTCTCCACACATTGTCAGTTATTAGGGAGTATTCAAATTGTTCTAACGAAAGTTTATTTTCGTATCTACTTCATTTTAATCGAGATAAACCTTTGCAGAAATCGCTACATTACACATTTCGTTATAGATACAAAGGGAATCGCGGTAGTAGGACCTGAAAAGAATGACAAAGTATTGGCAATTTGAACCATTAATACCTCGGAAGGCTGATGACACACACACACACACACACACACACACACACACACACACACACACACACACACACTAAGAGCCTTATGTGAAAAAAATTGTGTGCTTTAAGGAAGTCTACATTTCTTGTGTAGTACGTTATCGTATAGGGGGCACGGGGGGCGCAGTGGTTACGTTCGAGGCTTTCGAATTGAGGATCCAGGGTTGGATTCCCGACTCTGACTTGGCGATTTTAAGGCGTTCCTATCCATGACTTCTTCTCCGACTTATTTATGTGGAGTATCTCCAAGGCCCAACGTGGTTCGGAGTCCACGGCAAAAGCTGTAGGTCTTCTCATTCCACCGCCATCGTCATCACCCTACCACCGGAAACAACGAATTCCGTCCGCTGGGTGCCTCCAACCTCGGAAATGGGTCCAGTTATCTCTTGGTGGAATGAGGTAACCGCCGAAGGTCATAGGCCATATGGGGAGGTTAGAAATGACAATAACATTTTCGTCTATTGCTTAACGTTTACTAGTTGTACAAGATTATACAAAGAAAATTCAGGATATACATTTTGGCATGTAAATATCCTTAATGTTAGAGCCATTTTTACTCTCTCTACTACGTATAGTAAGTAGGGGAAGTATTGTATTCCACCCAAAAATTCGATACCGAGATTTCACCGGAAATACATGTTTTGAGACCCCCTGAATTAAAAAAAAACATTTTTGAAACATGTCCGTGTGTGTGTCTGTGTGTGTGTCTGTCTGTGAACAGCATAACTCAGAAACGAACAGTCAGATAAACACCAAACTTGGTATTTAGGTTCAGTATCTTTCCAGGATGGGACACGAAGGTTTTCAAGAAAATCCCCCCACCCCAGATTACCCTTTACATGGAAGATTTTTCGAAAAGTTTAATTTTCTCAAAAATGGCTCTAACGATTTTGATTAAAATATCATATGTTTAAGATGTTTTCATGACAAATAAAATGTATATCTTGAATTTCCTGGGAATGTCTCCAAAAGTATTCTTCATTGTGAACGACTTTTGCATAACTGGTAAACCATAAGAGATAGACAAAGTTTTATTTCACAAAAAATGTTGATCGCGTTAAAATACACAATTTATGTCATATACATTTTTTTGCTGAGTGAAACATTTTCGAGATATTACTTGTTATTCCCTTAAATTTTCCAAGACTTATTTTCTCAAATGGGAATTCGTTATTCATTTTTTTGTCTTGGATATGCAAAGAGTATTAATCTGTGGGAAAGGGAATGGTGCTGCACCTAGCAACCAGCTATTAAGAGATATTTATGTGCTTAAAGGCTACTGTATTTCCAAATTGCCCTTGTAAATATATTATCCCCTTACATCTACAAGAAAATTGGCAATAAGATAGACTCGGCAAATGTTTATCTCGATTAACATGAAGTAGAGAGAATAAGCGTTTGTAAAAATAGTTTGTACAAGAGTAGAGAAAGTCATGTGAGTGTAACACATCAGATTTTTTTTTAGAAAATAAAAAATTTAGAAATATATTGCATGTAAAGTTTTGCTTGGAGTGTAAGATTTTCTTTAAAATCTTCGTAGAAGAGCGAATAGGGAAAGTGATGTTAATCAACACATGACAATACTATGAGGTGACCTTGTCCCAAATTGGTTCGCAGAAGGAAAGTCTCACGACTGTCAGCGTGGGAAGTTGTGAAGATAAAAATGATATAGCATCAAAACTGGGGAGATAGGCTTTGACTTAATGACCCTGTGGGAATTTCTCTGTCAGCTTAGCGTCTAGATCTGAGAGGATGCAACTCAAGTTCGTGCACTAACATGTACCTACTATGTTACCATAGTATCTACTCCAACAAACCTTACTTGAAGAAAATTCCTTACTCATGTACGTCACTACGTTAATGTGGCGTGCACAGCATTGCAAGTTTTTTTTAAATGAATTTATTTCACAGATTAAAGCCTATTTTTCATTTGTATATTAGGGTTGTAGTTTTATAATTTATAATGAATTAAATTACTATAATTATTAAGGTAGTACTTTTATCATTTAAATGACATAAGTCTAATTATATAATATTAAAACTAATAACAGCCCACCTTAAAGCAATATATGTTTGTTATAATATATAAAGTGTATAGTACAATCATTGTATTATGTTTATTTTATTATGTATATGTATAAAATGTTATGTGAATGTATTAGGTAGTTTAACAATGTAGGAGCTGTGAGAATAGAAGCAAGCTGCTTTTCCGTAGCAAACAGAATTAAAAGTAGAAGCCGAAGGTTGCTAACAATAAGGCAACCTCGAGACAACAATAATTTAGAAAGTTAAAAAGGCTACTAATAGTTCTTGGAACAATACTAATGTAATATTTAAAACAGTTTATAAATAGTCACGTGGATGCTGAAAGAAAAGCCAAGGTAAAAATAAAGTATTCTATTGCAGTAGGCCTATCCAATCAGACTAGAAATAGAGAAATGTACAAATTCAAACGGTCAACGCTAGTAGGTAGCGTACCCAAGCAGTTAGGTTCGGTACGGGTTCAGTGATTGTATGTGAGACATGAAAAATTCATTGCGGAGGATAAATGTTTACCTGTTAAAAGTGTAATTAACAATAATCTCGCAGCTTTATAATAGGATACACCAGTGAAGTATTATTTAACCGTGTGAAGGATTAATTAAAAAAAAGTAAAATACAATTATAATTTGTGCAGACTTTATTCCTCAGCCGTACCAGCCCTGTTAAGACATACTTGCTCTACAAAATACTACTGACTCAGCCGAGACATATATAATAAATAAATAAATAAATAAACATAACAATAATTGTTACACATAAAATTAAAGACATGACTTCGCCGCAAGAGTTGGTTCCTAAACGTGAGGCGAAGGCCACCGGAAAGTTTGTACCCAAAGCGTGGGGCGAACACTCCTAGAAACAAATCACCTTCAAGATTGGCATCCATAACGTGCTATAAGAAAAACAACCCGCATTATTTATATTTTACAATGTTCGATGGATGTGGTGAGTAAGGTTTATAAAATACTTCTAACAACACTTTTTATTAAAATTATATACAATAGTTTTATAAACTCCATATTACAATGGTTTAAATGAAGTTTCAAACAGCATCTTCTGTAAATGAACCGAGGACAATTAAAGAGTAAATATTCTATTGTAAGCATCCTATTTAGATCTGTTTCTATGCTAATATGAAATCTTCAGAAGTATGTACCAAATTTGCCGTGACCAAAAACAAATCGTGTTAGTATAAAATCAGAGAAGAATACTTTACATTTTCGGCCACTGTGTATACCAAGGAAAAATATATTTCTTGTTATTGAGCCATTGTTGCTATTTATCCAGAGTGAATTCCATGTATTTATAATCTGCATTTTGTATTCTGGTTTTAGTCTTGATATTGAACGTTTGTTGTAGGCAAACTGGTCATTACTGGACTACTTCTTTTGCTAGAATATCGGCACTTTCATTCCTAACATTCCTGGCATGTCCTCTTAGCCATGAAGTGCAGATACGTTTATCTCATACTACGAGTTCTGATCTAATTCCTGTGACTGGATGTCAATTATACACTGCCGTTTGTGAAAATTGAAACACCAAGAAACAATTTCCTAATAACTCCAAACTTGGTGGAAATGTAGACGAATGTGCAAGCAATATGTGATTAGGTTTGCAGAGAGATGGGGTACACGTAGGCCGAGCAGAACCCTCTCGTGTCGGTCTGACAAGGTCAGTGTTGCGCCCAATGTAGTCGGTGCAGAGCTGTCAAACAAGGTAGAAACAGTAAAGCGAGTGCCTAGTATACCTCGTCGACGTCAAAGGGAGCCATATCGGCATGTAAGTGAGTTCGAACGGGACAGAATGATCGGTCTCCGGGAAGTGGGTTTGTCATGCTGTGACATTTCGGTTCGTACAGACAATTCTGCTAGGACGTGATGCGTGTGTGCAAGCAGTGGATAGATGAACGTCGTACGCAGCGAAGAGCGGGTACTGGACCTCGGAACATGATCACAGCACAGGGTAAGCGTCATCTTGTCCTCATGCCCTTAACGGACCGTAAAGATTCATCCACAGTGTTGGTTCGACTCTGGATCACTGCAACCGGTGTGAACTTGTCTGCATCAACGGTTCGTCGCCGTCTGCTTCAGATTGAATTGGTTGCATGCATGCCATTCCATCGGCTTCCATTGTCCAGAAACCACAATCTCCTCCGACTGCAATGGGCACGTGAACATCACTGGGGTGCTGAGTGGCCAAATGTAGTTTTTTCTTCCCGCCTCAATATGTCCTACAGTGATGACCGCATACGTGTCCGGTGGTACTGTGGTAAGCGCAACCTGGAGGGCTGCATTGTTGCTAGGCATAGCGGACAAACACCAGATGTGATGGTTTGGGGCGCCACTGGTTACAACAACCGATCTCGCCTCTTACGAAATAAGGGCACTTTGAACAGCAACCGGTCCCTATGGTGGTTGTAGAGCCTTGGGTACTCCCCCTGCTCGAGGCATCTCCACAGGCCACATTTCAACAGGACAATGCCCGGCCACATATTGCGAGGAATGTACAAGCCTTCTTCGAAGAGCGACGGGTACCATTGCTTCCCTGGCCTGCACGTTCGCCTGACATGTCGCCCATCCAACATGTCTGGGATAAGGTTGGTTGGCACCTGTGGCGTCACGGTCCTCCAGTAACCAGTGTCACAGATTTGTGGGCTCGAATACAAACTGGGTGGAGGGAAATCCCCCAGGAACTTATTCAGAACCTTTTTTATTCAATGCCACGGCGTATAGCAGCTCTAATTGCAGCGCATGGAGGCCACACCAAATATTGAATATTAGGGCTCAAAGGTCATGCATAGATTTGAAATATTTATCATTTGTTACTTGTCATGTACCTAACCTGTGGTATTAAATTCATCGAATTCATGCATTTCCTTCTTAGTGTTGCAATTTTCACTAACGGCAGTGTATATAAGAACATATCTTTTGATGTACGCACCAATCGACTGTTTTTTGAATGGCATGGAGTCTTGCTTAGATGACAGCGCAGTGTTAACTCTAATGCATTTCTAACCAATATCTCAGAAAATATTTAAGATAAAAGTTTGTCATTTTTTCAGTTTTTAGATTTATTAACATCCGACCTCCTTAAACTCCCCTCCGGGACAGTCTTCCAAGCAGGGCTGATAAATATCTGAAATCAAAATAAGGAACAGGTGTGCATTTCGTCGCAATCTCGCTATATGCAACTAAAAAACACACGGCAATATTTACAAAATGTCGCAATTGCATTAATAACCGGTCACTAAATTCAGTTTCGTTTCCCAATCCTTACAAAACACACCGCCTTTCATATATATATTTTACATGAGCACCTTAACGTGAACAAATTCCTATCCATTTCCATTATTAACTTGCTTCTTGTTTTCCGACAAAATAACCACGTGTTCGTATTCACTTCACAAGCTAATAACAGACCTCCTTCATCGTTGAATATCAATCAAAAGCAAAAAAAGCAACCGGCACAATTGTTAATTATTAGGCATCATATCTACCAGCCTGGCCAACCCCTCAAATACCGCCACGTTTGTAGACAATGAAACAATTGTAAGTGGGTCAGTACCAGCACAATTAACTGTCATAAGAGGGGTAAACTTCACCGGGAATTACTTTTTGCAGTAAACGAAACATAGCAGTAGGTTTTACCAACTCCAGGGGGTTGGTAAAACAATAACATAGTTTTGTATTTAATTTCAAAATACTCAAAAATAAGGGACAATTACCGTCCCGGATAGGAAATGTCCGGGACGTAGGACATTTTGCGCAAATCCGGCACTGTACTGTAAAATACGGGACGTATGGTAAATCTCCTCCCAAGTTCTGGAAATTCTGCATACCCTACAAGTACCCTTTGGTGGTGGAACAATCATCAGTCAGAATGCTCGAGTAACTTGTGAAATAAGTGTAATTTTAAACCTTTGTGCCCTCTCTTTGGTCCCGTAGTTATTTATTAAGCTGGTGAATATGAAAATTTCCCACTCGCAGGCCACCAAGTTAATCGCATTGAAAACGATTAATTCTGTGACCATTTATAAAAAAATTCTGATGTGTTACACTCACGTGACTTTCTCTACTCTTGTACAAACTATTTTTACAAACGCTTATTCTCCATATGCTTCATGTTAATCGAGATGTTAATCTTATTGCTAATTTTCTTTTAGATGCAAGGGGAATTGGTAGGCTTTAAGCGATAGTCAAATATTTTAAGAGCTGGTTGCTATGTGGCGTATTCCATTCTCTTTGCATTACCAGGACAAAAAAAAAACTTAATAACGAATTCCCATTTGAGAAAAAGTATAAGTATTGGAAAATTTAAGGGAATAACAAGCAATATCTCAAAAATGGTTCACTCAAAAAAATGTATATGACATAAATTGTGTATATTTTAACGCGATCTGCATTTTTTGTGTAGTAAAATTTTGTCTATCTCCTATGGTTTATCAGTTATGCAAACACAATGAAGGATGCTTTTGGCGACATTCCCAGAAAATTCAAGATATATATTTCATTGCCATGAAAATATCTTAAACGTATGATATTTTAATCAAAATCATTAAGAGCCATTTTTGAGAAAATTAAAATGTTCGAAAAATGTTCCATGTAAAGGGTAATCTGGGGTGGGGGATTTTCTTGAAAGCCTTCGTGTCCCATCTCTGGAAGATATTGAACCTAAATACCAAGTTTGGTGTTTATCCGACTCTTCGTTTCTGAGTTATGCTTTTCACAGACACAACACGGACAGGTTTCCAAAAATGCTTTTTTGGATTCAGGGGGCCTCAAAACATGTATTTCCGGTGAAATCTCAGTATTGAATTTTTGGGTGGAATACAATACTTCCCCTACATACTATACGTAGTAGAGAAATTAATAATTAGTAGCTAATTATAAAATATCAGTTGACTGATTTCTAATGCTAACTGGACACAATTTTTTCTCTTTATACAATATTTAACATAACCTATCGATCTTAGTTATAATTCATAAATAAAATAAAACTTTCTTACTCGAGGGTTATTAAGATATGGTGTCACTGGCAGATTCGATTCTCTTTTGTTTTGATGTGTCTTAATTGCTAAATCGTGACCAGTTACGCATGAATATACTCTTTGAAATGAAATATCGGCGGCATTTGTCTTATTTTCCATGCATATTCTGTGGAGTAATAACAATTCGGTTTTACTTTTGAACTGAAAGTCATGAGCTTCTTGGCCAACATGTTCTTTTGTAGTTCGTATTCAAGTACGAACGTCTTTTAAATTATTTTTAATCTTTTAGTAATTTGTGAAATAAAATTAGAACATGTTTTGCAAGCCCACGTCCTTCGGAACGAATGGGATTTTCAATGGTGAAAAAACTATAGAGGTTACAGTATACAAGAGGTTATCAAACTGCAACATTGACATTTTTCCACCATTATGGCATAAGTCACTAGAATCTGGTGATATTCAGATTGTTAAGACTTCATTCATAAAAAAACAACTCCTCCGCAAATACGCGCTTGTAACATGTATTGAGAAGGTTAGTTATATTGTATATGTTACGTTGACCTTGTTACTTTCTCTACTACGTATAGTAAGCAGGGGAAGTATTGTATTCCACCCAAAAATTCGATACCGAGATTTCACCGGAAATACATGTTTTCAGACCCCCTAAATCCAAAAAAAGCATTTTTGGAAACATGTCCGTGTGTGTGTGTCTGTGTGTCTGTCTGTGAACAGCATAACTCAGAAACGAACAGTCGGATAAACACCAAACTTGGTATTTAGGTTCAGTATCTTCCAGAGATGCGACACGAAGGTTTTCAAGAAAATCTCCCCACTCAAGATTACCCTTTACATGGAACATTTTTTGAAAATTTTAATTTTCTCAAAAATGGCTCTAACGATTTTGATTAAAATTTCATATATTTAAGATGTTTTCATGACAAATAAAATGTGTATCTTGAATTTTCTGGGAATGTCTCCAAAAGTATTCTTCATTGTGAACGACTTTTGCATAACTGGTAAACCATAAGAGATAGACAAAGTTTTACTACACAAAAAATGTAGATCGCGTTAAAATACACAACTTATGTCATATACATTTTTTGTTGAGTGAACCATTTTCGAGATATTGATTGTTATTCCCTTAAACTTTTCAATACTTATTTTCTCAAATGGGAATTCGTTATTAAATTTTTTGTCTTGGATATGCAATGAGTATTAATCTGTGGGAAAGGGAATGGTGCTGCACCTAGCACCAGCTATTAAGAGATATGTATGTGCTTAAAGGCTACGTATTTCTATATTGCCCTTGTAAATATATATTCCCGTTACATCTACAAGAAAATTAGCAATAAGATAGAGTCTGCAAACGTTTATCTCGATTATAATGAAGTAGATGGAGAATAAGCGTTTGTAAAAATAGTTTGTACAAGAGTAGAGAAAGTCATGTGAGTGTAACACATCAGATTTTTTTTATATTCGCTGGTGTTCAAACATTTCGTTTTGACCATTTACTCGCCAAATGACGCACTGATTATACTAATATTATACATTATTATAGCTATATTAATTAGGCTATTAAGCTATTAGGTTATTATTGATTATTAGATCTCACCTTTGCAGTCGAATATAAATTTGAATTGTTTTTGCAACGTTTTATGTAAGCGTTGTCAGTTTGTGTGGGGTTTGTAAAAGAAAGCCAAGAAATTTAATTATTTAGTTTACGTAAGTATGCCGAAATCATATTAAAACTTAACTGTAAGTTGTTTTTCATACCATTGCAGTACAGTTATTTGCAACGTTTAATAACATACACATGTTATAAAAATTAAGTCCATAGCACGCTTCAGTGCTTAATTTAATACTTGAGGTGCATCCTTGTAGTAGGTAATTAATGACGGAGAAGGAAGGTGACTACCTAACCTTTGCATCAAAGAAAAGAATACTACAGAGCAATATATGATATGATGTGACAGTAGTAAAAAATCGAAATAGTGTGTAAATAGACTGAATGGTGATTCTCTGGTTGTATTATATCTAATGCATATTAGAAATTTCACCGCTCTGATATGTGGCATCAGCCATTTTTATTACTTTCTCTTCCACGTACATAGTGGGTAGAGAAGATATTGCATTCCATAAAAAAAAAAAAAATTGGACACCGAGGTTTCACCGGTCATATATATTTTGAGCCCTCTTTAAAAAAACACTTTTAGAAAAAGCCCCGTGTGTGTGTGTGTGTGTGTGTGTGTGTGTGTGTGTGTGTGTGTGTGTGTGAACAGCATAACTAACAAACGAAAAGGGTAAACACAAAACATGGTATTTGGTTCAGCAAGTTCCAAAGATTAAGGCGAAGAGTTTCATGATAATGCCCCCAAACTACCCTTTACAAGGTTCACATGGAACATTTTTCGTCATTTTTGTTTTTCAAAAACTGGCTAACAATATTGATTAAAATACCATATATTAAAGAGATTTACATGACAAAATGTATATCTTGAATGTTCTGGGAAGAGCTGTGAAGTCCTCTTCATTCGGAGAGAATTTTGTATAATATTTATAACTAGTAAATTTAAGCGATGGACTAAAACGTACTACACACAAATTGTAGATTTCTTTAAAACACACATTTTTTCAAATAGATTTTTTTGTGGCATCAGCCTTTCTAAAATATCCGTTATTAATCGTTCGTGTTGTTCAATACTGTCGATTTTCGTGATGTCATAAAAAGAGTATGGAATTTTTAGGACAGCATATAACATCCAGTTCTGAAACACTTTAACTATTAGTATTCCCTTTGAATGTATAATGAAATGTGTAATGCAGCTATTTCCTGAAAGGTTCTATCTCTATTTAAATGAACTAGAGTAAAGAAAGTTATGTGAGTGTAACAACAGATGTTTTTTAGTAACCCGAGTTATGCTGCATCTATCCTTGTGCAAAAAGCTGTTCCTTCTCAAAAGGTATGGGGAAAAAAGACAAATGCTGGAAAATACGCTGAGAAAATTTAATGACTTCAGTCCTGCACTGATATTTAGAACAGAGCAATTGTGTTTTTATAGGTGCTAGATAACAGAGACAGCGCCGTAAAATGCCACCGTATACCAGCAACGTGGATTAGAACAGAGGCAAAAGGGCAGGTCATGGGAATTACCCAACTGCAGACTTTACGTCAATGCATCAATATTTTGTGTTCTGTAGCCCAAATATTGAATCAAATCTATATAAAAGTGTTGTGAATTTGTCTTCCCTATTCAAAAACAATTAAATGTTCAAATTTTGAGGAAAGTCTGATGTCGAAAAATGCTCCACGTAAAGAGCAGTTTGGGGTGCGGCGATTTTTTTGAAAATCTTCGTGACGTATCATTGGATGGTACTGGACTTAAATACCAACTTTGGTATTTATTCAGCTTTTCGTTTTTAAATTATACTGTTCACACACACCTTTTTCTAGAAATGCTTTTTAGGACTCACAACACGTATTTCCGGTGGAATCTTGATATTGAATTTTTGGGTGGAATGCAATATCTTCTCTACCTACTATGTAAGTGGTAGAGAAAATAAAAGCTTCAGTAAGAACAGCGTGTATACCCTGTAATAAACTAGAGAGGGTAGACAAGCCATAATGCATTGAATTTTTCTCTAATATTTACACTCTAGGATTACCTAATGAGCACCTGCGTGTATTCCATCGCTAATACCTGAAGTTTGTTCATGATCAGAGACATCCATCAGAGCAACATGTTGCACACAAAATATGGCCAGTAATGAGTAAACAATGTTATCTACCACAACACATTTTCACTAGAGAGAGTAAAATTAAATTACCGCAGAAAAGCAACGTCACTCAGCGAACTGTCTGTCGGCTCACACGAGTGGGTGTGTATTTCATCGCGGGAACACGCACGATGGTGGCGGTGGTTTATTGTTGACCACTGCTATAAATAACAACTAATTTAACTTTCACGAACGACCCAGTTATCAGTACGTGCACAACCGTCAACTGACTGCCACTGACTGGATTATGTCTTGGTGGTACCCAGCTATCTGCCAACGCGGCCTTCGCGGTAGGAGACATGGCCTTTGATTGCCCATCCCCACGGCGCAGTGGCTAGACCTTTTTTTTTCTTTCTTTCTGATTTTTACTAAAAGCTCAAAACATGTTATCCAGCACTTTTACGTTACGCGCGTCAAAATATACTGTTAATGTCAAGAACCCTGCCCATAAACATAGATATTACTCATACATCCCTTTATTAATAAAAATATAATGTTTCGCATTCACATTACTTTTTCTACTCACTCTTGTACAAACCATTCTTAAAAAACTTTATTATTGTAGCTACTTCATGTTAATGCACATAAGCTTTCAATTTACATAAATTACATATTTCGTTCTAGGTAAAGCGAGTCAGACTTTTAAAGGGCGTGTGGGTATGTGATGAAATTCCGCTCTTTGCATGACCACGAACAAGACATTAAAGAATGACCTCCCATTTGAAAAAAACAGATAGACAAGGTAACTTTATTGGTTTCAAATCATTGAAGTTATTACACAAGTATTTAGTCCATGGGTCATTGACCGTACATGCATATTTAAGATACAAGTATGGTGACAAAATAAACAACAGAAAAAGAAAACAAAACAAAAAGGAACAAGAAAAAGGGAAATATTCGTAAATTACCATTGTCTAATTCAACAAATCTGACCTAACTTCGCGCACTTTAGCCAAAAAAATTGCCCATGTTTTGCTAGTTCCTCTGGTCAGCCAGTAGATCCCAACATGCCAACCTCTTTCTTGACGGACTTAAGAATTTTTCTTTGAGTTAAATCGTTTGCTGGTTCTTCCACTGTGCACATTCCCTCAAAGTATGTACCCATTCCTAATCAAAATCGCAGAATGGGCAGATTCTCCTGCCAGAATCATCAGTCATTTTCTGTGACCTCCAGCCCCCCAGTCTAAACCATGCCATTCCTGATCTTTCCTTTCTTCCTAAGTTAAGTATATATGCTTCTTTACCCCAATTCAATTTTATTTCATTTCCTAGACTTAGAGAAGGTTTAAGTTTACAATCTGGTTGTATTTCCTTTTGGTTGATGTCTCTTAGTCTTCTTTTGACACCTTTCTGTATGTTTTTGTCATTTGTTTCAGCTCTTTGCTATACTGACCCCATTCCTATTCTCCTCAAACCCCTTTCCAAATCAGCTGCCCAAAACTTAGGAGACAGGTTTTCTCGCTGTTATTCATAACTTTGGAGTTATCCCCTGCATTAGCCTCAGCCAGTACTTCACTGCTCTTATTTTGCAGTGTATTGTGTCTTCATAACATCCCACCTCCTTCAATACCCCGAATTTGATGTGCCTTGTGAAACTCCAAGAACTCTTTTCCAAATATTACCTTTGTTTTATTTACATGCTCTGCTCTTTCCCATCCCCAGATTTCACTTCCGTATAACAAAATCGGCCTTATCGCAGAGTTATACATCTTTTCTAATGCATCTACAGGTACATCCGGTATTCGCGAGAGGGTACGTAATAATTCATGTAACTGCCATCCTGCCTTATAGTTAGTTACTGATAGATGTTTGTTTCATTTTCCTCTCATATTAAACATTACTCCTAAAGAGGAGAAATGTTTAACGTTTTGTAGCTCCAGCCCCTTGTAATACCATTTTTCATCCCTGCCATACACATAGCCATTTTTGAAAGCTATTGTTTTTGTTTTATTAATGTTTACTACCAAACCCCATTGTTTACAATATTCTTACAGCCTATTAATACATTTAGTTTATCCAAACAATAACAAGCAATATCTCCGAAATGGTTAACTCCACAAAAAAGGATAAATTCTGTGCTTTAACGAGGTCTATACGTACATCGCTTACAGTTTACCAATAATATTCAGTATGAAGAGGACTTCACAAGCTATTCCCCCAAAAAATTCAACCTATAATTTATTTATTATGCAAATACTTTAAACTTATGTTATTTTTACCCAAATCGTTGGATTCATTTTTGAGAAAATAAAAATAACGAAACATTCTCCATGTAAAGTGTCTCGCATGTGAGGTGGAGTTTTTGTTGGAATAAATCTTCATGTCGCATCCTTGGGAGATGCTGAACTTAGTTTGATGTTTAGCTGACTTTTCATTTTTGAGTTTAGTTGTTCATACAACACACACACACACACACACAAACACACACACACACACACCTCTACTTACTATAGGCAAGTAGTAGAGAAAGTAAAAATCTGATACTTTACACTTACATAAACTTCTCTAACCAGTAAAAGGTAAAGGTACGGAAGAGGATCCCGAAACAAATCTGATCACAGCACCACATGCAGGACAGTCGACCCCTTGTGTTTCTACCGTGGAACCCCGGTAGGGAGGAGTGAGGAAACAGACCCAGGGGCGACGAGATCTGAATGACGACGGTCGCAGGCGCAGACGAGGCCCCTGATGTTTCCAGATGGAAAGCCTCCAACCATCCAAAGCCTGAGCCACTCTGTTGCGCTCCGAGCCTCCAGGAATCTTCCGAAGGAGCTCCCGCCCGAAAGCACCCAGAGGATGATGGTTACAGGAAATGGAGGGCAGGCAAGTCATGGCGGAAGATGAACCACTCCAGCATTCGCCTGCCGACCCGGAAAACCAGGAAAAACCCTTAGGTCAGAGTGTGTGGTCGTCGGTGATCGAACCTGGGACCTCCCGAATGCAAATTGTAAGTTACCTCAGCGCCACCTCGCTCGGATTCTATAGGTAAGTAGTAAGGAGTATGTACAGTCGAGAGCAAAAAAGCGTGCCGATGCTTTTGGTTACTTTTAGTGTTTTCCTTCTTTGAATGTTGGCAGAATCTCATCATTTGTGTTCCGTGTCTGCCTTAGGTGAGCCATCCTCTAATTAGTTTTAGATTAACTCCAATACGATAGCATTACCCTATGAAGAAAGGTTAGGCCTAGCTAGGCGATGAAAGGGGCGGAGAATCGGTATATGCCACCTGAATGGTTGAAACAATATTCCTCCCAAAGGCTGTCCATACTAGCTCCAGAATGAGTCCGGTTCTTATTGGTTCGGCTTTCAAGCATTAACCTCTGTAACCAAATGAGGGATGGACTGAGCGGAAGAGGCGTGTTAATTACACGCCAACTTAAACCGCGGTACCTCATATCGGAACGCTTTTTTGATCCCACTTTACACATAGAATGTGTTCCAAAGTTTAAACAGCTTAAGACTTCTTACTTTCTCTACCCTACTTAAATTAATAAAGTACTGCAATTCACTCAAAAGCTTTATGTCCAAATTTCACGTAATTTTGTATTTAGAAATCCCCCAAGTAATTTTAGAAAACATCCAGTTGTGTATGTGTACAGTATAACTAAAAAATGTCAGGTCAGCACCATTGGAAACAACCTGAAGATTTTTAAGAAACTCCTCTCCTACCCCCACTCTTATTATCGGAGGAGACTCGACACCGATCCAAGAAGGCTGTTATACCTATGCGCTACAAGTGGGCGCCTCCAGAAGGGAGGAGGTGAGAGGAGATACTGGCCGCCTGAAACCAGAAGTGACGACACAGCGACGACAGGTGCCTACAGTTTCCAGACTGACACACCCTCATCAGTCAGACCAGAGATTCCGCACCCACACAGAGGGTCCAACACTCCTTTCTGAAGGGGCGGCATTTATACCCCAGTAACCAGCCCAAAGCCTGGGGCGGAGGAAGTTTTTACCTGCCGCGCCGCACCGAAACACCATCGCTTTTACCCCTGAAACAGGCCTAACGGGTGACCACTTTGTTTGATGACTCTTAGTGCATTAAACCGTGCCTTTTCCTAAAAACATTTCTAACCTTTTTAATTAAAATACATTTGCAGAGACAAAATTGGAAGAATAGAGAAAGCTGGATTTATGGTGAGGGATCTGTGTTTAGACAGGATTTCTGTATTCTACTGAAGTTTCTGTTGTATAAATATTACGCTACGTAATATTTAAAGCCAATATTATTTAACTTTAAAAAGAGAACAATGCTAAAATTCTTTTGCGTGAACAAATCCCACAACACAAAGCGTTTCAAACGCAATGAAGTTACGGATGTAAGCGAAAAGTTCCATGCTGAAATAAAATCATTGTTTCAATCAGTGTATTGAATTATGCCTTTCGCAACCCGGGGGATTAAGCTCTCTTTCAATCGTTGATTTGACTAGCTACTGTTTCCGGCGCCTTAGTTGGAAGAGAGGGAATTTCTCTCCTCTCTCTCGCTCTCTGCCTCCCTGTCCCTCTCCACTGCTGTGCGCTGTAGTGCAATTGGGAAAGTGAAAACCTGCCTTTCTCGGAGCATGCAGGGTAATCGATGTAGACTATCCTATAAGAAGTGATGCGATAGGTGATCAAAAAGGAAATCGGATGTGTTACCTTTATACGATTTTCTTTACCTAATGTCGTTTATTCTTATTTAACTTCTTCAAGCAATTCATATTTGAGTTTGTTTCTCTACCACGTACATAATAGCAAGAGAAAGTATTGCAGTCCATTCCTTTAAAGTCCTGCCCATTTTCAATTCTTTCTCACGTCATGGGAACAGTATCGACTTTTAAGGCCAGCATATACCGTCCAGTTCTTAAACATTTGACTATCGCTGTTCCCATTTTACTTTCTCTACTACGTATATTAAGTAGGGGAAGTATTGTATTCCACCCAAAAATTCGATACCGACATTTCACCGGAAATACATGTTTTGAGACCCCCTGAATAAAAAAAAGCATTTTTGGAAACATGTCCATGTGTGTGTCTGTGAACAGCATAACTCAGAAACGAACAGTCGAATAAACACCAAACTTGGTATTTAAGTTCATTATCTTCCAGAGATGCGTCACGAAGGTTTTCAAGAAAATTTCCCCACCCCAGATTACCCTTTACATGTAACAGTTTTCGAAAATTTTAATTTTCTCAAAAATGGCTCTAACGATTTTGATTAAAATATCATATATTTAAGATACTTTCATGACAAATAAAATGTATATCTTGAATTTTATGGGAATGTCTCCAAAAGTCTTCTTCATTGTGAACGACATTTTCATAACTAGTAAACCATAAGAGATAGAAAAATTTCACTACACAAAAAATGTAGATCGCGGTAAAATATACAATTTATGTCATATACATTTTTGTTGTTGAGTGAACCATTTTCGAGATATTGCTTGTCATTCCCTTAAATTTTCCAATACTTATACTTTTTCTCAAATGGGAATTCGTTATTCATTTTTTTGTCCTGGTAATGCAAAGAAAATGGAATACTCCAGTAGCAACCAGCTCTTAAAATATTTTACTATCGCTTAAAAGCTACCATATTCCCCTTGCATCTACAAGAAAATTAGCAATAAGATTAACATCTCGATTAACATGAAGCATATGGAGAATAAGCATTTGTAAAAATAGTTTGTACAAGAGTAGAGAAAGTCATGCGAGTATAACACATCAGATTTTTTTTATGTATAATGACATGTGTGATGCAGGTATTTCCGGAAAGGTTTATCTCTATTAAAATTAAGTAGATAGAAAAATAAACTTTCGTTAGAATCATTTGTAAATCCACTAATAAGCGATAGAGGGCAGAGAAAGTCATGTGAATGCAACACATAAGATTTTTTCTATCTACTTTATATTTATTTGTAGAAATAACAACATTATAATTTTTGCGGTAAGTACATAGGAAATAAATGAAACCGAATCGATAGTCAGATGTTTAAAAGGGGCATTGCTTTGAAAATTCCATACTCCTTCCATGACGTCCTAGACAATTAAGTAGCGACAGAATTTTAAAAAATGTCAAAGTGATTAACAATTCAAATCAATGGTAACTAAGTAAGTAACTATTAAAATGTTTAATATATACATATTGTTAAATAAAAGCAATATGAATTTATAGAATAATTCACCCAATCAATCAACTTCTAGTCACTAAACCAGCTGTTGTGTAGCCTGGAGACAAAGAGACTTAAACACTGTGGTTACCGAGATATTGGGTCTCACTTAGAGCTTAAATCTAATACTATTTATCTTTCTTCTTTGCCTTGTCCACTAATTTTCCTCATCCATTTAGATCTTACTTTTCCTGAAAGTATGCCTATTTCCAGTATGTCTTTTCTTCATTTTACGTTCTTAAATTTTTCCTTTACAACTTATTTTGGTAATAATTTTGTCTTTACTCCTATCCATTCCCATCGCTTTCTCTGCTGACTCACATTCAAGATCTATTCACTGAATCTGTCTTTTTTCCAAATCTTGTGTTGAAATCGTCCATTATTATCACCAAAAACCTTTGTAAATGCCTATTTAGTAATTCCTCTACATATTGTCTTAGTTTATTAAATAAATAGGGCAATTATTATAACAAAAGACATATAAACCCTCAAACAATTAATGTTATTAAACCTATCCTTTATTCACCGGATTATCATTAAATCCTAATTGATTAAAAAGTCATTTTTTCCTAATTGTCTTAAAGTCGACAAAGCAATAATTTTTTTCAAATCATATTCGGTTATACAACGGAGGGGAACATCTCGCGCACCGTGACTTACATAAATGTATTGTGGGTACCATTTCACAAGAGGAAGGGATAAAGTGAAGGAACCACAAGAGGCTACAGGCCACTGAGACGCATTGAAGTCCCTACCGGTTACAGGCTCCAAGACTGTCCCAATACTGAAGCTGCCTAGAGAGGGCGAACGCCCCGTCGACAAAGCAGCCTTCTAGTGTTGCCGGAGAGTAGTCTTTCCTTTAAGCAGGCACCGCCATATGCCACAAAGAAGAACACAGAATTCCGAAGAAATTTGGGAGGTGATACACTACCGTAACACAAGCACTTTCCGGCTCCCAGTAACAACTTAAAGAGCACAACTCAACACTGCCTTTTCGCCTAGTTTATTAGACACTTTCACTTTGATATAAAAGCTTTCTCGAAACAACAAACCTAGAACTCCTGACCCTGGACTTTTCTCTTTCCTTTTTGTACCACATTTTCCATAGAAACCAAAATCACTCAAAAAATAAAAAATAATTAATATCTTGGAAATGACTGATACCACAAGAAATGTTATTTGAAATAGATTGTCTTTTTTAAAAAGTTCTAGAGTTTTTTTGTAGTTATGGCTTGACAGTTAAACAAAATTATAAGAATTTACTTCCGAATGAAAGGACTTCATAAACTATTTCCGGAAAATTCAAGATATACATCGCATTGTCTATCTGTCAACAAAATGTTAAGAGTAATTTTTTAGAAAGTCAAACATTTCGAAAAATGTATCATATAAAGGTAATTCTGGCCGGAGATTCTGCTGAAAATCCTAAAAATTAAGCCTGGTATTTATCTGACATTCTGTTTTTGAGTTATGACACCCACCCTCCCACACCCCCACCCACCCAAACACCCTCACACAACCTTTTGTAGAAGCCGTTGCGTAATTGCGTTAATTATGATTGATTCTCTTTCTGCTACTTTCACTGATTTTACCCCATCTCTTGTTCTCTCAATCTTTTATTCTCTCCCCCTGTTTCTCTTTCTCCCTCCCATCTCTCTCAGTGTCATTTTCTGTTTTCGCCTTTCTCTCCCTCCGTCATTCCTTCCATTCTATATTTTCTTTCTTCCTTCCTCACCGTTTTTATCATCTCGCACAATCTGTCTCTTTTGTGGAATGAATAGGCCTCAGGACACGCATTTCCGGCAAAATTTGAAAAATAATTTTTAGGTGGAATATAACACTTCAAATTTCTAGGTAGGTTCGGTTATACAACGGAGGGGGACACCTCGCGCACTGTGACCTACATAAATGTATTGTGGCTACCATTCCACAAGAGGAAGGGATAAAGTGAAGGAACCACAAGAGGCTACGGCCACAGAGACGCGTCGAAGTCCCTACCAGTTACAGGCTCCAAGACCGTCCCAATGCTGGAGCTGCCTAGAGAGGGCGAACGGCCCGTCGACAAAGTAGCCTTCTAGTGTTGCCGGAGAGTCTAGTCTTTCCTTTAGGCAGGCACCGCCATACGCCACAAACCTAGAAACATACCTAAAAGATAAGAAGGAAACGGAATGAAAGGGAAATCATGGAAAGGGAACTGTGGCAGAGGAAAGGAAATTACCCCAGCATTCGCATACCGACCATGAAAACCACGATCAACCCAACGTTAGAGTGGGTAATCGATGGGGTCGAACCCAGGACCTCCCGAATGCGAGGTTATTGCGGAACCATCTCCTTTGGTTACTGTTAGGTATGTGGAGAGAAAGTAAAACGAACGGATAATAATAGATGTTTGATATATCAACTGCAGGAAAATGTTTGGAAAAGCTCGTTTATTCACCTATTTCATAATAATAATAATAATAATAATAATAATAATAATAATAATAATAGTAAAAATAATAATCGGAATCAATAAAATTTCGATCCTTTATAACACAACGAACTATTCTGGTGCTTTAAAGGAAGCCATGTCTTCCCTATCAAACATTTTTGTTGTACACTGACGTGCATAAAAAGAGGTTTATTACCCTAGGTTGCAGTAGTGTTTTCCCTTTGTTAGGTTTTCATCTTCAGGTAACCAACCTTTAGATTACACTCAGCTATTTCTCCAGCTGCATCCCACTGCAACAGCTCTCTGCGACTGACCTGTAAAATAATTCAGTGATACAAAAAGGAACCAATGAATGGTGTTATAATCGAGTGAAATGAAGGGGTGGTTCGGATGTCGCCTCTATGTAAGAGTTTCATTACGATTGGTACACGAGGAAAGGCTAAACCAATTACAATAGAGGAAGGTTGAATTGCACGTATAGTCAAACTGACTTGGACTTCAATATGGTAGGCTTGTGGTGAGCCTAGTGTGTTTTGCTATGTACCTACCCTTGGAAGGCCTTTACCATAGCTAGGATGGATTTTTGTAAGGTGGCGGTTTGGTGTTGATGTTGGGGGTGTGATGGGAGATAGCGCTAAGTTTTTATAGGCTTTATACTGTAATTGTGACTGATTTTAATTTAGATTGGCCACTCCCATGGGGAGGTGGGAATACTTAGTGACAGCATTTTTGCTGTTGGCAGGTTTAAAGCCTTCGTTACCGGGGGTGCCCGCAAGCCATGCGAGGAACCCGGTAGCGTCTGTATTGACGTTCTTGAGGTAAGTAGTCCCCCAGGGATCTGACAAGGGCGTTCTCATGATAAGTCAATTTGCCGTAGAATTTTTGAGCCCGGTATCTAATCACATCCTCCACGTAAGGAAAGGCCGAGGTCTTGTGTAGTAGCCCGACTGGAAAGCGACGACAGACAGAGGAGATGGACCGAAGTCCCCTATTCTGAATCCGCTGTGGCCAGAGAAGCCAGGAATCTGCTGCTATGCCCCACACCTCACAGGCGTAGAGCATCGGAGGTAAGATAAGGGCTATATAAAGGCGTAACTTTAAGTGAACCGGCATAGTGGAAGCTAGAACCGGGTATAAGGCAGCTACCGCCCCCTTAGCCCTGTTCATTATTCCACGCACGTGTTCTCGAAAGGTTAGGCCCTTATCCAGGGTAACACCCAAGTAGCGCATGGAAGTCCCCCACCCTATTCTTTGGCCCTGATAGGTGAAATTTAAGTCAAACTGAATAACAGCTACACATTTATATGAGAACTTTCATTAGCTACATGAAGACGAAGCTTTAAGTTATTGCTGCCATCGAACGACAGAGAAACCGACATTAAGAAAACGTAGCGTAGCATGGAAATAAAAGGTTTAAGGATATAAAAAGAATAAGAACGAGTTCTGTTTGTTCTTTTTCTACGTTATTATATGATACAAACTTTCAGGGAAGGTTAAGAAGGACAAATGCAAGAATTTGATATGAGGAATCCCGGTCCGGAAACAACTCCGTCGCAAATTATAGCCGAAAGTTGTTTGGGTCACGTTTGAGCGTGAAATTATTCGAACATACGAATATCTGTATTTGACTTCGCTGTGATTCTACAACAGATGTTCAAAATGGCGTCCTTCAGCTCCGATGCAGGCTGACAATGTTAGACGAAGTTCTGTCGTACTTGGGCGAGCAACCCTGGAGTCGCTCTGATGACGTCACAGTCAGTGAGAATTCGTGTTAGTAGTTCCTCTTCGTTTGGTACTGGTGTGTCTCGTACATAACACTTTTCACATGACTCCACAGAAAAAAATCAAGCGAAGTCGGATCAGGCGAACTCTACTTCCTATCCACTTTTCAGGGAACGCCTGTTTAAGGCGTTCTCGAGCATGATGTAAGAAGTGAGCTGGGGCTCCATCATGTTGAAACCGCATCCGTTGACATACCACAAGTGGGATATGTTCTAAGGACCTGGGGAGTGTATCTCTCAAAAATACAGTGTATTCGGCTCCACTTAATCAGGGTGGAAGAAGAAATAGGTCTATTAAATCATTGACTATACCCGCCCCTCGTTCACTGCAAATCTGTTTTGATGGCACCTTACAACTGTGATTCTCATAGTCCCACAGATGACTATTTCGACTATGTAGCATGCCGTCTTTGGTAAAACAGGCTTCATCGGTGAAAAGTACACACACGAAAGTGTAAGTAGCACAGCCAAGTAAAATACAGATATTCGTAAGTTCGCAATATTTCACGTTCATAGGTATCCCAAAACAACTTTCGCCTATAAGTTGTGACAAAGTTGTTTCCGGACCGGGGTTTCTTATATGAAATTCTTACAATTGTCCTTAATCTTCCCCGAAATTTTGTATCACGGAAACATGCTGTATAGCGAAGGTTATAGTTTTAAAAGTATGATAAATATAATTTTATAAATTTCCAGATATTCGAGACTAAATTTGTTCAAGTAAATCCATGAAATTGGCTACAGAATTCTTGCGAATCATTTCCCGGATGCTTATATATAATTTTTAGGGGAATGATCACCTCATGTTCAACACGTGGATGGATTATGCAAATCATGCTGATACCCGCATACGTCAGTGCTGGCTAAAGTACTAGTCAGCATACCCCTCGGATATTTAAATTTGAGTCCTTTGACGGCCGGGGCACTGCCTATCACTTGCCTAGCAGGACTCTGTGACGGTAAGGTGTTTAAATTTATTTTGTGCTAGCTTACAACTTCGACATAGGCCCTAGGCACGACGAAGAGCGGAACGTCGGACTTCCCCAATCTGCCAGGTTAAAACAGCAAAACTGTCTCCCTCTTGCAATGTAATTTAGTTACTATAAAGATTAAAGCTTCATTTGGAATCAGGGTCACTCTCTATATCAACCCTGTGCTACGTTCCCGTCCTTGTTACCTCTGGCAAAAATGCTGGTTGACCTAAGAGGCCTTTATGTCACAATTTTGTATTTTGGCGCCAAAATACAACAAAATATTGCCTTAACAGTACTCCGCTAGTGAAATCATGGACAACTAGCGGATAATGCAACCCTTTGCCAGCACGGCCACATTATGCGGGAGGTAAAGTACTCTGAAAATCCACCGAGCGAGATGGCTCCGCGATAACGTGCGAGGTTAGCATTCTTGAGGCCCCGGGTTCGAATCCCATCGACCGAATTTGGGTTGATCGTTGTTTTGCATGATCGGTAGGCAAATGCTGGGGTGATTTCTCATCTACTGCGGTTTGCTATCCATTATTTTCCTTTCATTCCATTTCCTTCTCAACTTTAAGGTGTGCTACTAGGTTTCGTGGCGTATGGCGTGCCGAACACATGGTGCAGATGCTTACTCAACTGCTGGAACTATTGGGGACTTCCACGCGTCTCTGTGGCCTGTAGTCCCCTGTGGTTTCATAACTTCATACCTTCTTCCTGGAGGTGATAGCTACAATAAATTTCTGTAGGTCGCGGAAAACGAGGTGTCCCCCTCATTTGTATAACCTATAACCCTGAAAATCCAGTGGCTAGAATTATGCCCGAGGCATAGAGGAGGTCACGCTGGCAGAGGGTGGGGATAAATTTGTCACTACCAACATAAACAGCTGCACTCCATTATAGGGCACTCTTTATGCATGTCAGCATACGTTTGAAAATGGTGCTTTTTCTTAATAAAGTTTTGTGATCTAAATAAGTTTGTGATTGAAACTGTTAGTGAAAAGAAGTCCGGAAGTTTTCACCAGGGCAAAACTAGGACTTCTCTCTAACTATTCCAGTTAAATCAACTTAATTAAATATAAAATTAATTAATTGTACCAATGCCGGTCCCAAGCCCGGATAAGAAATCACGTGGTGAAGCTATAGTTCCCGAAGACGCGGGTTCAAACCCGGCAGAGCGGGATGGATTTTTTTTCGGGCTTAAAATCCCTAGCGTGGCTTTCTTCGAAGAGAAGTAAAGTCGGTAGCCTCGTGTCGTAGATTTACGATACATAAAAGAACCTCAAGCCCGATAAAGAGGCCTCTGAGTAAAATTACCATTCTTCCACGCCCAGTATAGAATGTGACGCTAAGGACCATAGCAGTTAAAGAGCGCCCATAAATAAAACTCAGTTCAATTTATGTGGGGAAGAGTAACGTTTCGGAAATAAAAGAGTTCAACTATACCCTATAATAGTCCCTCCAGACTAACAGGTGCAAACGGCCGCGAAACGGGAAAGAGCAACAATAACAATGGTTACTGCAACCCAACGAGGAGCGAGCGGGAGAACCAGGGCTTTTATAACAGAGTTTTGACTCGGAAAACACGTAATGTGTGTTTTAACGAGATCTACCTTACATTTTCTGAGTTGTAAGGTTTATTGTCTCTCTTACGGTCTACCAGTTAATCAGAAATACAGGGTTATTCAAAAACAAGGAACAGATTTTAAACATTCATTTTAATGAACGACAATAGATAGCGATACATACGACCCATCATTGAATAGAGGAAAGTTTTAAGCCCCACCTATTAGTTCCATTTAGTGCCTATAGGGGCGCTGTGTTTGTTTACGAGAAAATGTCGACGCCACAGAAAAAGTCGTTTTGTGTGCTGCATTATGCAAAGAATGAATCCATTGTTTCATTGCAGCGTGCATTTCTTTGTAAGTTTAACAACTAACCGCCTCGTCCTAAAAAATTTAAAATTGATACAATAAATTCATAGAAGATGGTTACGTATGCGAATGGAAAAGCATGGTCGTCCTCGCATAATAAATGGTGATCGTTTTGAACACATAAAATAAAACTTGGAACTTTTCTCTATTCAGTGATGAATCATGTGTGTCGCCATGTATTGTCGTTCATTAGAAGTAAATATTTAAAGTTTGTTCCTTCTTTTTGAATAGCCCTGTAAAAAATTAATTGAGAATGAAAAGGTTATTTGCAGGGAAAAAAATATATATACATCTTATTATTCACTCAAATATCTTATTTATTTATCGACGCTCTTTATCTGCTACGGTTCTTAGCATCCCATTCTATATTGGTCGTGAGACACCCGTAATTTTCCTCAGTGACCTCTTTATCGGGCTTGAGAATCTTTTACGTGCCCTATATATGAAATGGGATCATCGAATTTACGTCTCTTCCGAAGTCACGTAAAGGATTTTTACGCCCGAAATAAACCATCAATCCGCTGGATTTGAACCCGTGAACTCAGGAGCTAGAGGCTAGCACGGTATCAGTAGACCACGTAGGACGACTCTTAAATAAATGTTAGATTCTTTAATCAAAATTCTTAGAGGCACTTTTGAGAAAATCAGAGACAACGAAAAATTTCCCCACGTAGGGTACTTTGGGCTGGGGAGATTTTCTTGAAAATCATCGTATATAATGCTTCATTCGGAGAAGGGGAATACAATTCTTTCTCTACGCACCAAGGTGCTTAGTAGAAAATAAAATTACGCAGAGATGCCAGCACACCGCACACACAACCGCCAAAAAGAAAATAACAAAAATACTCCTACGGAAAGAGGGTGGAAAGTGTTCGTGGAACGAATTTTCAGGGTTTTTTTTTAGCTTGAACGGTTCTGTTGTATCAGCACTTTTATGAAATGGAGATATAAATCCGTACTCCATTATTTTAGGAGTAATATAACAAAAAATCACCTTTCCCTAAAGGGAGAGGAAACCGTATGGGGTTTGTTGCATACACTTTTCACGTGATAATCAGAGTCGGCTAAATTTCTGTAACTGGATTTTGTGAAATGCCAATGATAGATAACTGACCCACGCTTAATATTCTTCTCTGACGAAGCATGGTTTTATTTACATACTTACGTTCCTTCGTAAAATAACAGATAATGAAGCACAGAGAAACCCGATTTTACACATGCGATTCCCTTGATGTGGTGAGCAGTAAATGAATTGAGAATCATAGGATCTATTATTTTCTGAACAACCAATAAATGCAGAGAGGTAAAGAAATAACTTGCCCATTTTTCTTAACAGCTGACCTACGCTGAATGCCAGTCTGCGTTTTTCTAACAAGATTTTTGCTACCACGTATACAGCTGGCGAGTCATTAACTTTAATTCAAGAAAATGTTGAAAATAGGGTAATTAGTGAAGCATTATAGCCCTCAAGACCCCTTGATTTCAAGGTGGAATTTGAAAAATAAAGTGAGTGAACAAAATACATACATTATTGGAAGAACTATGGATATCAGGCAAGACATTCACTCAATTTCAGATATTGAACTCTCGAGTGTAATCGAACATTTCGTGAGAAGATGAATGGACACAGGAGGACATTTCCAACATTTCTTAAGGTAAGACATCTGCTTATTATCATTGTAATTGTAAGAACGTGAGGCAATTGCGTGGATATAACTGTTTCGATGGGAGTCCGAGCTGAGGCGGCCGGCACACGGGCAGTCTATGGTGGCCGCAGTGGAACAACAACATATGCTAAATTTTTACACAATGTTAAACTGATTTAACACTGAAGTTGACACAAATTATATTTCATCAAACAATGTTAATTTTAACAATATGTTAAAGTCGGTGTTAAGTTAACATCTCCATACCCCTGTGTTAAGGCGTTTAACAAATTTTAGAAATTGGAAAATGGCTGCCGCAAAGCAAGCTGTTGGTGCGAGTTTGCTAAAATTGGAATTTTTGAATGTCATTCCTAATAGAAGAGTAATCGTACGCCATAAAAAATTTAAACCCCTGCAAAAGGAGGACTTTTTAAAGCAATACACACTGTCCAAGGGGCCATGAGCATGGTTTTATGGTAAATACGAGAGGTTAGAATACTACCAACTGAAACATGCCTCTTTTTCCTAAGTGTTAATTAGGTACATAGATTTTATGCTACTAACGTTTTTCATTTACTTATGATAATGTTGGTATTTTCAAAACTACCGTTTGTAGGTTTATTCGGAATGTTTACAAAGCAATTGCTTCAAGAAGCAAACTATTTTTTTTCGGGTCAGCTTGATTAATCAGCGATAACACGTTTTCGTCTACTTTAGTTTCAATGCAGTGTCCACCGCCAGTTTTAAACCATCTTAAACGCTCTTTGCACCTAACGTTTCTGGTGCTGCACTTTATGTTAGCATAAAATTGCCATAGTTGCTTACTGTGAGACAGTATTTTTAACGCTTAAATAATTTCAGTCCAATTATATAATATATAATTCCTTAAAGCAATATGTGTATGTAACAATATATAAAATGTGTATATTACAGTCATTATATATGTTTATATTATTGTATACTATTGTATACATATTAAATAATGTTATATGAATGTATTACGTAATTTAATAATGTAGGAGCTGTGAGAAATAGGTCAAAAGTTGCTAACAAAGAGGTAACAATGAGGTAATCTTGAGGCAATAATGAGTTTGAGAGTTTAAATGTTACTTGTGATTCTTGGAAGCAATAATGTAATTTTAGTGACAGTTTATAAAATAGCCAATCAACAACCAGAAAAAGCTTTAGTTAAATGAAGGTATTCTATTGGATTAGCATTAGCCAATCAGAAACTGAAAAGTAGAAACATTTACAAATTCAGAAGTCAGTTGCCTGCAGACAGCGTTACTAATCAGACGCAAAAAGTGTGCTCGAGAAATTTAATACGTATTCGTGTGAGACGAAAATAGTTTGTGTTAAAAAAAGTGCAAGTAATTCATAAAAGAATCTCACAGCTCTCTATATCAGTGAAGTGTTATTTAAATTGTGTCAAGCATTAATAAAAGGAGTGAAGTAAAATTATAATCTGTGTAAGCCTTCATTCTTGTCTACCCTACAAAGAGAAGCATGTCCCTAACAATAATGCTGACGCAGCCGAGGCAAACATAAATATAATATTTAAAGAAACAGTCAAATTACAAAGTTAATATTTTTTTTAAATTTGGGGCATAGGCCACCTGAAACCAAATTTGGGGCGAAGGCTACCGGAAACTGTTTACTATACGTGCGGTTGCAACTACTACAAGTTCGGCTCCCCAACAGTTGAAATATAATACAACTCCTACTTCAAATTGGCTTTTCCATACGTGAAACAATAAACTTCTTCAAATTGGCGTCCATACGTGGAGATAATAAAAAACTTCTTCAACTGGGCTTAGGAGAAACGCGTTTATTCCAATTAAATTACTCCTGAATTTTGTACCAGGCTGCAATCTTATCCTTTAATGTAAGATCGTCAGCTTTTTCGCACTTGACAATACGTCTATTTTTATTAACCACATGTTAATTAACGCGTTTCAAACGGTGAAACATTTATTTCATTTGACATCGTGACTCTAACCTCAACTAACCGGGAAAATCACATGGCAATTACTATGAATGTAAATAGTTGTCGGCTACTGCGCGGCGATATATACACAAAAGTGCATTGGAGTACGTTCAGAGGCAGTGTAGTTCGGCCACCGCCCTCTCGAAAGCTAGCGTTTGCAGTTGCCTTTGACGTTAACAAAATGTTAGCCAACAATTTGCTGTAAAAGTTTGATGAAACGCAAAAGCTTTAACTTTATGTTAAACTTTGAACACCTTGTTAACAAACAAGATGTTAAAGTATTTTTAACATCAGTTGGTGTAACCCGCCCTTATTGATTCACACCATAATGACGCAATAAACCTCCCGTACATCCATTTATTAAAGAACTGTTCAGTTAAGAGTTAAGGGGAGTGTTAGTCATATTTCATACAGTGTACCATATAGAATCATAGAACCACCACTTCAGCTATATCTCTTCTACCTCGTATGTGATATGTCTGATTAAGAGTTGGGAGCATCGTGTTGATAAAGGAGCCAAAAATTATATAAGAGAAATGGTGTAAAGAAGAGTGTCCGTGCAAAGGAAGGGAAGAATAAGGAATTGCATGGGAGATATGGGACAACAAGATATAATACCCCTTGCAGTGATATCATCCACTGTACTTTTACGATCCTCTAGGAGAAGTGGAGGAAACATATGAGGCGATAATGATGTGACGAGAGAGAAGTAGTTAACGCAATGAAACCAAATTGCTGCTGAGGCAGGTGCAAAGAAGTGGCAGTAAACAGCTTCACAGCATTCTATTCTTTCGTAAAGCGACCTTCTTATTTACGTACGTCAAGGAGATTATGCTTTTACAGTCTTAAGCAATAAAGATTAACATTAAACAGCTGCTATCGTTGCATTCAGACATTCTCGTATTCAAACTCCTGGCTCGGCCACCATTATCTTCCCCGTTGATTGAGTCCCATACCCGATTTTAATTCCACGTAATGTTACTCTATGTTCGCTCGTTTTAGGCAGCCTAGAGACGAGTATATACGAGGCGTGCTTTTAAAATACCGTTTTAATATTTTGCCGCTGTAGTCGCAATTATGAGCATACATGATCACTTCCTCTATTTATTAGGAAGCCAGACGCTCCTATAAGCGATCGTCACTTTGTACTTTCCTGGTGATTTTGAAATGTTTAAAACAATCAAATGACCCGCCGACAGTGAAGCCAGACCGACGACACTTTTTTTTACTTTCTCTACTACGTATAGTAAGTAGGGGAAATATTGTATTCCACCCAAAAATTCGATACCGAGATTTCACCGGAAATATATGTTTTGAAGCCCCCTGAATCCAAAAAAGCACATTTGGAAACATGTCCGTATGTGCGTCTGTGAACAGCATAACTCAGAAACGAACAGTTGGATAAACACCAAACTTGGTAATTAGGTTCAGCATCTTCCTGAGATGCAACATAAAAAAGGTTTTCAAGAAAATCCCCCCACTCCAAATTAGCCTTTACATGGAAGATTTCTCGAAAATTTTTATTTTCTCAAAAATGGCTCTAACGATTTTGATTAAAATATCATATGTTTAAGATATTTTCATGACAAATAAAATGTATATCTTGAATTTTCTGGGAATGTCTCCAAAAGTATTCTTCATTGTGAACGACTTTTGCATAACTGGTAAACCATAAGATATATACAAAATGTTACTACACAAAAAATGTAGATCGCGTTAAAATACACAATTTATGTCATATTCATTTTTTTTGTTGAGTGAACCATTTTCGAGATATTGCTTGTTATTCCCTTAAATTTTTCAATACTTATTTCTCAAATGGGAATTCGTTATTCTTTTTACTTTCTCTACTACGTATAGTAAGTAGGGGAAGTATTGCATTCCACCCAAAAATTCGATACCGAGATTTCACCGGAAATATATGTTTTGAGACCCACTGAATCCAAAAAAAGCATTTTTGGAAACATGTCCGTGTGTGTGTCTGTGTGTGTGTGTCTGTGTGTGTGTGTGTCTGTGTGTGTGTCTGTGAACAGCATAACTCAAAAACGAACAGTCGGATAAACACCAAACTTGGTATTTAGGTTCAGTATCTTCCAGAGATGCGACACGAAGGTTTTCAAGAAAATCCCCCCACCCCAGACTACCCTTTACATGGAACATTTTTCGAAAATTTTAATTTTCTCAAAAATGGCTCTAACGATTTTGATGAAAATATCATATGTTTAAGATAATGTCATGAGAAATGAAATGTATATCTCGAATTTTCTGGGAATGTCTCCAAAAGTATTCTTCATTGTGAACGACTTTTGCATAACTGGTAAACCGTAAGAGATAGACAGAATTTTACTACACAAAAAATGTAGATCGCGTTAAAATACACAACTTATGTCATATACATTTCTTTTGTTGAGTGAACCGTTTTCGAGATATTGCTTGTTATTTCCTTAAATATTTCAATACACTTTTTCTCAAATTCGTTTTTCATTTTTTTATGTCCTGGACATGCAAAGAGAATGAAATGCGCCACATAGCAACCAGCGTTAAAATATTTGACTATCGCTTATAACCTACCATATTCCCCTTGCATCTACAAGAAAATTACCAATAAGATTGACATCTCGATATCTCGATTAACATGAAGCATATGGAGAATAGGCGTTTGTAAAAATAGATTGTACAAGAGTAGAGAAAGTCATGTGAGTGTAACACATCAGATTTTTTTACTTTCTCTACTACGTATAGTAAGTAGGGGAAGTATTGCATTCCACCCAAAAATTCGATACCGAGATTTCGCCGGAAATACATGTTTTGATACCTCCTGAATCCAAAAAAAGCATTTTTGGAAACATGTCCGTGTGTGTGTCTGTGTGTGTGTCTGTGTGTGTGTGTGTCTGTGTGTCTGTGAACAGCATAACTCAAAAACGAACAGTCGGATAAGCACCAAACTTGGTATTTAGGTACAGTATCTTCCAGGGATGCGACACGAAGGTTTTCAAGAAAATCCCCCCACCCCAGACTACCCTTTACATGGAAGATTTTTCGAACATTTTAATTTTCTCAAAAATGGCTCTAACGATTTTGATGAAAATATCATATGTTTAAGATAATGTCATGAGAAATGAAATGTATATCTCGAATTTTCTGGGAATGTCTCCAAAAGTATTCTTCATTGTGAACGACTTTTGCATAACTGGTAAATCATAAGAGATAGAGAAAATTTTTCTACACAAAAAATGTAGATCGCGTTAAAATACACAACTTATGTCATATACATTTCTTTTGTTGAGTGAACCGTTTTCGAGATATTGCTTGTTATTTCCTTAAATTTTCCAATACTTATACTTTTTCTCAAATTCGTTATTCATTTTTTTATGTCCTGGACATGCAAAGAGAATGGAATGCGGCACATAGCAACCAGCGTTAAAATATTTGACTATCGCTTAAAAGCTACTATATTCCTCTTGCATCTACAAGAAAATTACCAATAAGATTGATATCTCGATATCTCGATTAACATGAAGCATATGGAGAATAGGCGTTTGTAAAAATAGATTGTACAAGAGTAGAGAAAGTCATGTGAGTGTAACACATCAGATTTTTTTGTCTTGGATATGCAAAGTGTATTAATCTGTGGCAAAGGGGATGGTGCTGCACCTAGCAACGAGCTATTAAGAGATATGTATGTGCTTAGCGGCTACTGTATTTCTATATTACCCTTGTAAATATATATTCCCCTTACATCTACAAGAAAATTAGCAATAAGATAGAGTCTGCAAATGTTTATCTCGATTAATATGAAGTAGTTGGAGAATAAGCGTTTGTAAAAATAGTTTGTACAAGAGTAGAAAAAGTCATGTGAATGTAACACATCAGATTTTTTTTGTTACTTTCTCTACTACGTATAGTAAGTAGGGGCAGTATTGTATTCCACCCAAAAATTCAATACCGAGATTTCACCGGAAATATATGTTTTGAAGCCCCCTGAATCCAAAAAAGCACTTTTGGAAACATGTCCGTGTGTGTGTCTGTGAACAGCATTACTCAGAAACGAACAGTCGGATAAACGCCAAACTCGGTAATTAGGTTCAGAATCTTCCAGAGACGCGACATGAAGGTTTTCAAGAAAATCCCTCCACTCCAGATTACCCTTTACATGGAAGATTTATCGAAGAATCTCAAAAACGGCTCTAACGATTTATATTATAGTATCATATGTTTAAGACATTTTTATGGCAGATAAAATGTATATCTTGAATTTTCTGGGAATGTCTCCAAAAGTATTCTTCATTGTGAACACTTATGCATAACTGGTAAACCATAAGAGATAGACAAAATTTTACTACACAAAAAATGTAGATCGCGTTAAATACACAATGTATGTTATATACATTTTTGTTGTTGAGTGAACCATTTTCGAGATATTGCTCGTTATTCCCTTAAACTTTCCAATACTTATACTTTTTCCCAAATGGGAATTCCTTATTCATTTTTTGTCTTAGATATGCAAAGAGTATTAACCTGTGGCAAAGAGAATGGTGCTGCACATAGCAACCAGCTATTAAGAGATATGTCTATGCTTAAAGGCTACTGTGTTTCTATATTGCCCTTGTAAATACAAAACAAGGGGAACATACTAGGCCTTAAGCGATAGTCAAATATTTTTTATACTGAGAAATAAACGTACAGCTATGATTTTGCGAATCTTCTAGCGGCTTTTGCTTCAAAGGAATGCTGATTTGAACCAATTTCGTGAGATCGTTTCATTTTATTTATTCATATCCTATTGTTCGTTATAGTAGCATTTTGAATGTTCCTGTTTCATTTTATTCATTCATATATTATTTGTTATAGTACGGTTTTCAGGTGTTTCTGTTTTGGTTTCTGTTCTTTGTTTACTGGTTTACGTTTTAAGACTTTTCATAATGCCTCTTAATAAATGAACCAGTTTTAATTTTAATGTTAAGTTGTTTTCCGTGAAGGTAGCCATAGTGATTGCTGGTACCTTGAGCCAATATAACGACATATTTGGTGAGATTAAAAACACACAGTGCACAAGCAACTCGGTGATTGCGTTATGTTTTTCAACTGTAATAAACATTGACGCTTGAAGTTCTGAAATAATTGATAAAATTCTTCATTTAGGCAATGATTTGCACTTAAAATCAATTTCAAATTATGATGGTGTTATGCCATATCCGCCTTACTTGTGCGCTGATGAGGGTTGGCAGCAGGATATTGTAATTGATGATGTAAAAGTAATCTGCAATGCAGCGACAAATAATTTTGCATTACAAGGGATCATATCGAGGGATTTAGACAGTGTGTTAAAAACATTTTTTATGCCCTGGGCATGCAAAGCTAATGCAATGCTCCACATAGCAACCAGCACTTAAAAGATTTGACTATCGCTTAAAGCCTACCATATTCCCCTTACACCTACAAGAAAATTGGCAATAAGATAAGAGTCTGCAAATGTTTATCTCGATTAACATGAAGTAGGTGGAGAATAAGCGTTTGTAAAAATAGTTCGTACAAGAGTAGAGAAAGTCATGTGAGTGTAATACATCAGAATTTTTTTTGGAATGCGAGGAATGTTACGCGAGCGAACATTCATCACCAAAAATAACGAATTACAATGCCCGGCCACACACAGCCAAACAAACTCAAGATCTGATCCCATCATTTCATTGGGAACAATTCGACCATCTCGCTACTGTCCTGATTTGGTACCAGTCGATTTTCGTCTGTCTCTTCATCTGAAGAAATTGCTTGGTAAAACATTTTAACAAAGATGATGTGAAACAAAGAGTGCAGACTAGGTTTTCATCACAGACAGCATCATTCATTGATGAAGACATAAAAAAGTGGTTTCCCGTTATTACAAGTTCCTGAATAACGGCGGTGACTATATGGATAAGTACTGTAAGATGAAAGTAATGGACGATAATAAAGTATTTGGAAAATAGCCATGTTGTTTTTTAAAAATCATCCGTAGTTACTTTAAAAACACGCCACGTAGTCATTTAACGGGTGGCGCGTGCCTTGCCAGAATTCCAATTCAGGACTAACTCGTGCGATTCCTGTTCAACATGAACACCCTAAGGCAGTGTTGGCGAAAACGAGACTCGCGAGGCAGTGTGACTCGCAGGCGCAACTCCTTTTCTAGCTGTCTATTCATTTGTTTCCCATGTGCTGCTGAGTGGTGTAGTGCGTGTTGCATATTTGATGGCTCGAGAGAGAAATGCATTTTCACCACCCTTGCCCTAAGACCAAAAAAAAAAAAAAAGAAAAAGAAAAATATGAGCAGACTCTCGAGGCGTATATTTGTCCAAGTACAAATCGTTTCTGCGGTCGGTTCATAATGGTGTCTCGGGACGTGTGCTTTTAGCTTCGATCTATTGTCACCTTTCATATTGAGTCCCAACCACTAAATATGCGCTGATACGCGAGCGGTTATAAGCGGGTATGTAGTAATGAGGCTTAACGAGGTTCGTATCCCCAGTATAATTTTTTTTCGAGAAAAACGCAATGTTTATTACGCATACTATAATATAATTTTCAATTACTAAGGCTTATTTGATTTTATGCTCACACTCTCTTTTTCGTTTACAAACTAAATAAGAAATAAGTAAATATTACAGACTTAAATGACGAATCTGATGATATATTCACATGACTTTCTCTACCCTCTATATTTATTGGTGAGTATGCAAATTATTCTTACTAAAACTTATTTTTCTATCTACTACATTTTAATCTAAATAAACCTTTGCAGAAAAAGCTTCATTACACATTTTGTTATAGATACAACAGAACAGCGATAGTCAAATGTTTAATAACTGGACGCAATTGCATGGAATCAGTATGGAATGCATTTCAGAATTCTTACTAATGTGGCACCTATTTTGCAAACGAAAACAGCATTTTTTGTGTTTTATGCATGAATGTCTTAAAGTTGATAAATATCTTACGCATGGAAAACATACGGCATTGCCATATATTTAACAAATTAAAAGTTAAATAATAAACAAAAACATTTACGCCAAGGATTCGAACTCAGGTTGTTCAAATTACGAGACACATGCGTTTCACCGCTGGGCTATCATGCATACAACCAAACTGAAAGGCACCTTCCTACTTATCGCATAGCTTTGAAATGAACGCAGGGTGGTGTTAAATCGTGTATTGTGAACGCAGCATCAGCAAATGTTTCCGACGTTTTCCGAATCGAACTCCTCTGTGGCTGTTGTTCGCTTGTTTTGTCTTAGGCTTACAGAAGCGACAGGAAAAAAATCAATAGGCTTTCCTGGGCAAACCACATTTGTTACCATTTCTAGGGTACTTCATGACGCCACGACTTCATTTTATTGGGTGGTGGTGTCACCTTGTAGGTGCTATCACGTCTTGTGCTGTGTATCGCACCAATAAGCATACCTATGCTAGTTCTGTCAACTCATTGGCAAACTACGAAAAGGTACAGGTGAGGAATGGCGACCGATTTTGTCGATCTTTCGCGAGGTTAATTGCGAATATACAGCAATTGTCTGTTTCGCATTACTCTTGAATATGAGTCAATTCTTGAGATATTAGCATTTTAGTCCTCAAAGATCAGTTATATGTCCTCATATAAATTAGCGTTTCCTAGCTACTTACATGTGCTTAAACAGGCAAGCTATAGCTTCCTTCCTCTTTCAACGCACCGGGTGAAGAAGGCGCCTGCGGATATCTTAAGTCACACCCTATTAACGCCCTTACAGACGATCACAAATCGGATGTAGATTAGATCTTGTGAGATGTGTACTAACCCCTCTCCCTGGCTAAAACAAGAGTGAACGTAGAATAGACGCAAACTCCCAAATTATCCTCTTGAGATCCGTAATGAGGAAGTGAAAATCTATTTATCTTTATTTCCGTTTATATGTTAAAACAAATAATTTCGAGATTCATCTATTTTTATACATCTGAAGATATTGTCTCCTGATTGGCAATATGACCGACATTACAATACCCAAATTTTAAAGAGAAATAAAAATATCTCAAGAATAATCCAATGTTACATTCTAATGACTTTCTCTACCTCCTATTGTTTATTTTTATATAGTTTCTACAAACTATTCTTTCGAAACCATATTACCTTCCCTTATACTTGCCTATTGTAAGTAGAGGAAGTATTGCATTCCACCCTAAATTTGATAAGTACATTCCAAGGGAAATACCTGCCTTGAGGTTCCGTGAATAAATAAATTTAAAAAAAAAGGATTTTTAGAAAATGACCATTATGGGTGCGCGTGAATGAACTCAAAAACTAGACGAAGCGCGACGGTTAAATACCAAACTTAGTGTTTAAGCTTAGCATTTTCTAAGAATGCTACACGAAGTTTTTCAAGAAAATCTTCCCACCCCAAACTACTTTACATGGAAAAAATTTCGTTATTTTAGATTTTCTCAAAACTGACTTTAACAATTTTGATTAAAGTACCATGTTTAAGATATTTGCATGACAAATAAAATGTATATCTTGACATTTCGTGGAATAGCTTGTGAAGTTCTCTTCATTCTGAATGTCTTTTGCATGATTGGTAAAGCGCAAGAGATAAAAAAAATGTCTTTCTACACAAAAAGGTGATTCGTTAAAGCACAAAATTTATGTCAAATACAATTTTTTGTAGCGTTAATCATGTCAGAGACATTCTATGTTATTAGTTTTAATTTTCGAATGATTCAAATAATTTTCGTACTCGTGCAAAGAGAACAGAATTTCAAAGACATCACATAGCGACCGACGTTGGAAGGTTTGACTATCGCTTTAGATAATGCACCCTTATTCTTATCCTACAAGAAATGCGTAAATGTGTAGCAAAGGTTTTTCTGCATTAATAAGAAGTAGATAGAAGAATATGCTTTTGTAAGAATACTTTGTAGAAGATTGAGTATAGAAAGCCATGAGAGTACAATACGAGATGTTTTTCTTGAAGTAATGCCTGTAAAATTTGCGTGTTTTGTTTTATTAATCTCATAAAATTATAGATATACGTTATATGTAAGGTATGTGTAACAAAGATTGAAATCTTGCTGAAATAATACGGGTATTCAGATTTATTCGACCGTGACCGTCAGTCAGTTGTCTGCGTATGACCTCAATACCTTGAAGCGAGTTTAACCGGTACCTCTGGCAGAGAAGTAGCGAAAGATAAGTGGAAGCGGTTGATGCCAACACTTTCGAGGTCACCTTAGTGAAATAGGACTTTCATCTTACCTTCCCAGTATTTACACTTAGAACTTCTTTCGCAATCTCGCGAACTCGCAATCTCATCATGTATGCTGACAGGTAACTGAAATAATTTATGATTTTTGTATCGTAGTGTGTCTTGGCATTCAAACATGTAAATTCTGTGATCGGTGGCGATTTCTAACTCACGCACAAAATGTCCTAGTGAAAAACAGTTCTACACCGCCATAGTACATCAAGTTGTTTACGAAGATGAAACGGCATACAGCCCGAGGTTCGATTCCACATCTCCACTTTGAGACAAGCGACACGCTGAACTAATACTGACATCATTCATTTATACCGATAACAGTAAAGGTCCAGTAAGTCTGAAGATCCTTTATATTGCGATATAAGTATGATAAATGTATCATGCGAGAACGAGTAAGAATTTGAGAATAGATTCTCCAATGCTTTAACGCGCGTGCATTGGATACTATTTTTTTCAACAGTAGTGAATAATAGAAATAGTACTTACATGGAAATAAAATAGTTTACTAACAGCTTCTGCAAGGTCACCGACATTAACATTGTTGGAGAACCGGCGATCGATTATCCACACCAGGTTGTTGACCTTAAAAAAATCAATTGCTTGATGCCCATACTTAGCTGTTGCATAAATTAAATCGAAAGTAACTATTAGCAAAGAAAAATCTGATGTGTTTATCACCGGTGTCTCCGGCAGAGAACTAGCAAAAGATAAGCGAAAGGGGTGGCTGTCAACAGTTTCGAGGTCACCTTAGAAAAATGGGACTTGTATCGTACCATTTCAGTATTTACATTTGAAACGTCTTTCACTTGCGTCTCGTAAACTCGCAATTTCAACATGCATGCTGATAGACAATTCAAATAATTGGAGGACTTTTGTAGCGTAGTGTGTCTCGGCTTAGCACTCAACCATGCAAATTCTTTGATTGGCGGTCACTTCCAACTCGCGTGCAAAGTGTCCTAGTGAAAAATAATTCTGCACCGCCGCAGTACACAAACCTGTTTACGAAGTCGGAAACGCATACAGCCCAGGTGCAATTCCGCACCTCCGCTTTGAGACAAGGGGCACGCCGGACTAATAATGATGTCATTCATTTAAATCTACTGGCGGTAAAGGCCGAGTAAACCTGAAGACCCGTTATAAAACTATTTTATATCAACGTAATCAATAATAACAACAATAATGTCCAAAGACATGTCCAATAAATACCGTCTCTAGGGTGCCTCTTTTTTGAAAGATTCAATATGACAGCCTTGTGATATTAGAAATGTAAGTTACTGTATCTATAGCATCTGTACAAGAGAAGCGAGGTTTGTACGGTGACGACGTGCTGGCCACGCGTGACCTCATCCTCGCATGCCACAGCAGAGATGTAATCTGCCCTCCAGGGGCTTTAGTATTGTACAGCAATATCCGTGTTTTCCTCGCACATTACACAATACATGACCTCACTGTTTTAATTACATGCAAGACCTTTTAACGACTTCTTTTAAATCATGTGTGGTCCGGCGGACTACACGAGTGTAACACTAGCTGGCGTATGCCGCATTTTAAATCTCGAAAGACGATTTAATTAATTATACTGCCCCCCACCGTGCTATATATGAAATTGTTGCACAACGGTCTAGCACAATTTTTACACTGATTACGGTTCCCTTTACGCGTCTAGGACTGCAATTTCCACCAGAAACGTCCGATTTCATGCGACGTTGCTCACTTGGAAGCAGATGATCCAACGGTCTACGAGCCTGGAGAGATTGACATTCCACTCAAATGCTCTGTGAATGTCGCTTACATTAGAGGTCTGGACGGGCCGAAATTCTTAGGTTGCACTCGGTCCAAGAATAAGTTATACGGCACAGGGGTCCGATTGTTTAATTTTGCAGTCATCAACAAATTATTATTATTATTATTATTATTATTATTATTATTATTATTATTACACGAAGCGCTGGTGTCTGCATCCGAAAGGATCCGGGTTCCATTTCCGGCACCGGGATGAGGATTTTTACCCTTGTTGGAACCCTGGTAAGGGATCCACTCAGCTCCTTGGAACCACTTGAGGACCCACTCTGCAATAATAGTGGCGTCTGAGGTCCTGGAGCCTTCAAGTAGTAAGCGGCATGTTGATGTTTTCGTCTTGACTTCCAAGCTCGAGCCCGACAAACATTTTTTAAATTAAGCTCGAGGGCTTGGCCCGAGACCGTGCAGACCTCTAGCTTAAATACACGGTGATGCAAATCGAATCCCTTTGTTCGAAGAGGCAACCAAATGACAACATCAAGGATGGTAAAATATCTTGTATCATTGGTCCTACACCATGGAGCAATGGACTGGAGCGTGCTGTGGATTTTAAGTCCCGGATATAGTACCGATGCCCACTCAGTATCGTGAGGAAAGTGAGGAGCTGCGATAGGTAGCGACCTCAGCTAGAAAGCCAACATTCCGTCAGGGGATGCCTGATGATGGCCACATCTCCTCCCCTATGATCGGTTGGATGATCGCCCACCTTTGCCGTGCGCATGTGGGTTGGCAGGTCAAGACCCTGCATGGGCCGTAGAGCCATTTGAGGGCTTTATCATTAAATTACGCAGAACTATTTGCTTCCGTTTCAGTTATTTCATTTAGAAGCTTTCTGTTGTTGCTAACATTACATTACGCAGAACTATTTGCTTCCGTTTCAGTTACTTCATTTAGAAAGTTTCTGTTGTTGCTAACCTGTCACCGGTTATGAGACGAGGGTGTTTGGTGTACTAGCATTTAGCACCGAGAGGGATGGCTCAGGCGATAACGTCTGTGACCAGAATTTGGGAGGTTCAGGCTTCGACCCCCGGCGACCAACCGTCTAACCTGTGGGTTTTTCGTGGTATCACCGGGTCCGCGTAGAATGCGTGGTGATTCATTTTCTGTACCCATCATATTTTTATCAGGGTTGACCAAGCGACGGTGGTCAGCGTGTTGTGGCTGGGTGCTGGCTGTGCGCTCTATGGAGGTTGCTTCCCTGACCTCGCTGCGGGGACTCTCACTTAGGTCTGTCTTCCTAATAGGCCCCGCCCCGGAAGTCGGCCAGAAGTTCAGTGGCTTGTGGGTGGGTCCGGGCGGCGTCAAATGCATTCTATATAGAAACATTAGCGATCCTGTCTATGCTTACATCCGTCCTCATCCGCATCTGGTCGCCCTTTGCGTCTCTTCCCTCCTGGGTTGAGTTTTTTTATTTATGGACGCTCTTTAACTACTATGGTCCTTAGTGTCCCATTCTATATTGGGACCAGTAATTTTTCTCAAAATCTACGATAAATCTTGATAAATCTACGACACGGAACCACTGGCTTTACTTCCCTTCCGAAGGAAGCTTTATGCCCGAAAAAATCCATCGCCCTCCGCCGGGTTTGAATCCGCGACCTCGGTAATTAGAGGCTAGCATGATGACCACCACACCACGGAGGACAACTTCTCTCCTGGGATTCACAGTAGAAGAACAAGGGACCGAATGCCTGGGTGGGTGCGGTGCTCTGCCCCGGTTTCGGGTCCCCCCCGCCCTGTTCGACTGTATCTTTACCCTCTACTAACATTTAGCTTTGATTGTTACATTGACATACTTCAGCAGTTATACAAGATTATACAAAATTCCTTCCGAATGAAGAGGAGTTCATGGACTATTCCCAAAAAATTCAAGATAAACGTTTTATTTGTCATGTAAATATCTTTAATATATGATACTGTAATGAAAATCGTTAGAGCACTTTTGCGAAAATAAAAACTTTAAAAAAATGTTCCAAGTTGTTGTTTGTGCACCAGTGGCACTGGGATTAATTGATCTGCATAATTTTCCCCCTGGCTTCCCAATATAAAGTCTTTGTCGTCCTCTGTAGACTAGTGGTACCGTGCTAGCCTCTAGTTCACAACGTCGCGGGTTCAAACCCGGCGGAGGGCGTTGTATTTTTTCGGGCGTAAAAATCCTTAGCATGGCTTCCTTCGGAAGGGAAGTAAAGCCGGTGGTCCCGTGTCGTAGATTTACGGCACGTAAAAGAACCTCAAACCTGATAAAGAGGCCTCTGAGCAAAATTACCGAACTTTCACGCCCAATATAGAATGGGACGCTAAGGACCATAGTAGTTAAAGATCGTCCATAAATAAAACTCAATTTAATTTAATTTGTAAGTTATCACTTTTGAGGCCTTTGCATTTGGCGAGATGTTGTTTGTTCAGGATGATATCTTCTTTACAGAGAGTGCACTTGGGTGTGGTTAGGCATCGTATCTTGTAGAGATGTTCTGTGAGGCAATCGTAGCCAGTTGCCATCCTAAATAAGGCCACTGCAGTCTTCCTTGGCATTTTTTGTATATCAACTCTATCTTTAATATTCTTATAATCTTTATCTTTTAATTTATCCTCTTCATCAAGTCTCTGCTGTCTTAAAATGTTGTTTGATGTTATTTAATTGTTTATTTATTTCTATTTGTCCTGCAATTTTATTTGTTGTATTTCACCTTTCTTTGCTAATTGATCCGCATGCTCATTGCCAAAAGTCCGACATGAACTGGGTTCCATTGTACAATAACATGATTTCTAGTTTCTACTGCTTTAATTAGGCTTCTTATTTGTTTAATATTTCTTGTTGTTTTATTATTGTAATTTACTATCCCATCTATGGCTGATTTTGAGTCTGATAAGATAGCTATTTTTTGTTTTTGTATAGTCAATATAAAATGTTCTCTAATGCTGATTTTATAGTTGTTAATTCTCCACCATAGTGGTTTGACGTTTCATCTAATGTTAGATAGTGTGAAAAATATTTACAGTATACTCCTGCACCGGCAATTATTTTATTGATGAGGGATCCATCTGTACATATTCAGAGCCATCTGAATGCCATTCTGGGCATCTTTCATCTTTCGTAGCTATGGCTCTCATTTCATCTGGTATATGGTTTTGTTTGTCTACTGTATATATCAGGTCATTCTGATATTGTATATCAATATATTCTATTGGACTCGTGACCTCTATTGCAATTATATTTGTTGTAATTATATTCTTGTATTTTAAGTTATTAATATATGTTCTGAAGCTTATTTGAACCAAGTTTGGTATTTGTCCGATATTTCGTTTTAAAGCTATGCTGTTCACACATGCACGCACGCGTACGCGCGCACACACACACACACAGGGTTCCTTTTCTAAAAATGTTATTTTTTTTCATTCAGGGGGTCTCAAAACAAATCTTTCCGGTAAAATCTCGATATAGAATTTTTGGGTGGAATGCAATATCTTCCCTACTTATTAAGCACGTGAAAGAGAAAGTGATAGCTCTCAAATATGTTTTGAGCACCATGCTTTATAACTGTTCTATTAAATAAGGCATCAATGAGAACGTACATTGACTGAAAAGCGCTCGCGTGCAATTATCTCAGTTATTAAGAAATAAAGAGAAGAATAAGGTTTCGCAAGAATAGTTTGTAGAAGACTGAGTAGAGAAAGTCATGTGAATGCAACACATCTGGTTGTTTTGTAACGAAGCGTTCATCTTAAAATATAAATCAATAAAGAATCACTTTTGTCACTAGAAATAGACAGGCAGACGTGTAAGTCTCACTAATTATCAGAATTAAAGACCAAAATGAATTGAATTACATTTTGCTTCTAAGTCTCCGTTATTCTTGGAATGTGGTTTGAATTGGATTAGTTTCAAATCAAAATGAGTTGAATTAAATTAAATCCTTTTTGATTCAGGAAAGGAAAAAAAAACAACACTGTCGCTTCTGTAAATTAAGTGTAGATGACGTAACAAATTGCTTGTGAAAGGATTAAAGCCGTTTTAGAACGGAACAATCTAAGGCAAAGTAATCCTCTGGGCTAAAGGAGCAATACCTGAACGGAAGCTGCGAATGAGAAGAGATGATATCTTTGCAGTTGACAGTTCCTCTGACGGCGCACGCAGAGAGGTATCAAGCAACGACATGCGTAACTAAAGCGGCCTTCCGGAGAGAGAACTGCAACTTAGTAAAGGAGGAAACTTCTGGAGCTGTTTGAGGAGACGAGAAAGCTAACCTCTGTGTGACGTGGAAGGGTTTGTTCCTACTTCCACATGTATACATTAATTAGTACACACGTTTTGCAAATGGCACCACTTGAGATGAACTCCTAGTTCAAAATCTTCCACTTTAACAATATCCGGTTAATTTTTTTGAGTGTACCTGGAAGTTTTCACAAGTTGGGGGACATGGAGTCTTGGGGGACAACGCTGAGATTTCTTTTTCTCTGTTCGCTGAATCCAAAAAGAGCAGTTCTACTTACAGAGATGTTGAAGTTAGTTAGGAGTTGTATTATATTTCGACTGTTGGGGAGCCGAACTTGAGGCAGTATTTTATATCACAACACTGTGAGATTGTAGTGTAAATTAACATTATTGTATGATAATGATTTTAGATGTTTGTTAGCTATAAGCATTGTTAGGAAATAAGTTTACACGGCCTCACTGAAACTGACAATAGGAGCGGGTAACAATGAAGCGATGGGGTGAGACGTTTATCAATTAGAAGAGACAAACAAATGACGTCAGGGTAGCGTACCTTTCTTTAGAAATGGAGGGAATATCTTTCCTAGAGCATATGTGTTTGTAATTTTGATTGGCTTATAAAACAGACACTAATGTTGGCGCGATTTATTAACCAATAGCAGCTCTATTATAATGTTTAGGCATATCGGGGTGAGGGAATATAAATTCTTGAGCCAGAGGCAAGTATCGTGCAGTTCTACAGAATCATTCACGAGGTAAACGTCGCGCAGTTCTAAGAAATCTCTCTCGCGAGTTACACGTCAGGCATTTCTAAGGAAGCATTCATGAGGTACACATTACGCAATTCTACAGAATCTCTCGCGTCGTAAAGTTAGTTACAAAATGTGAAATACGTGAATTAATAGTGCGCGGCAAATAAGTGATTGTAGTTACATTTGAAAATATAGCAGTTTCAGTCAGGCGTGTATCAAGATTAAATATGTGAAATTAATTAAGTGTGACGGCAATAAAAGTGTAAAAACAAATTCTTTTATCAGTGTTATCTTTTAGTAACAACTCCTTTCTGTTTACACGCCCTGATCAAGAGATCTTTGCTCGACTAAGTAATAATATTGTAGCTAGCCGAAGGACAAAGAACCCAAAATTCAAAATAGTAAAAGAATAACAGGCGCTCAGCAAATAAGATAACACGAACAAATTATCGCGACAAATTTGAAGTAGTTGCAACCGCACGTATTGTACCCGGTAGCCTTCGTTCCAAAAAAATTAAAAATATTAACTTTGTAATTTGATTGTTTCTTTAAATATTATATATTTATTTTTGCCTCGGCTGCGTCAGTATTTATATTTTTGTAGAGACATGAATGAGTTAGCAGAGAGGTGGTGGGACTGAAGAATGTAGGCTTATACAGATTGTAATTTTTTATTCACTCCTTTTTATTAATTCTTGACACGATTTAAATAGCACTTCACTGATATGGAGAGCTGTAAGATTCTTTTATTAGAATACTTGCACTTTTTAAACACGTAAACTATTTTCTCACACAAAATACGTATTAAATTTCTCGAGGACACATCTCGCGTCCGGTTAGGAACACTGTCTAACAACCAACGCGTCCAGTTATGAATGCTGTCTACAAGCAACTGAACTTTGAATTTGTAAATTTTGCTATATTTCAGTTTCTGATTGGCTAATCCTACTCCAATTGAATACCTTCATTTAATTAAAGCTTTTTCTGGTTGTGGATTGGCTATTTTATAAACTGTCACAAAAATTACATTATTGCTTCCAAGAATCACAAGTAGCATTAGACTTTCAAATTCATTATTGCCTCAAGGCTACCTCATTGTTAGCAACTTTTAACCTATTATTCTCACAGCTCCTGCATTATTAAATTACGTAATACATTCACATAACATTATTACACATGTATACAATAACAAACATATACAAAGACTGTAATATACACTTTTTATATATTGTTACATACACATATTGCTTTAAGGTGGGCTGTTATTGAATTATATATATTATATAATTAGACTGATATTATTTAAGTGTTAAAAATACTGCCTCAATGCAGAGAAGGTATTGCAATCCGCCCAAATATTCGACACCGGAATTTCACGGGAAACAAATACACGGTTCTGGGCCCCTTTATAAAAAAATATAATTTCTCGAAAAAGGTCCATGTGTGTGAACAGTATAACTAAAAACAAAATTCGAATAAATAAAAAGCAGGTATTTAGGTTCAATACCCGCCTTAGAAGTCATACGAATGTTTTAAAGACAGTCTCCCACGCCAAACTACCCTCTACATTATAAAAGCAATAAAATTTATTCATCGTTTGATTTCAATACAGAAATTTTGGTTTCATTTCAACAATACAATTATTAGTACAAAAAGAAAAGGTCTAATAAGATGTAATACACAAATACAGAAATCCTAATTATTACACGAGTTGGTACCTAAACTAATTTCCACAAGAAAGCTTATAAACTAATTCATTTCTAGATATTCTTCCACTAGATAAAACACCCACCGTATTAGGAATTTTTTCAAATCTTTTTTGAAGACTGTTGGGGTTTTAAATTTTTTTATGTATGTGGTGAATTTATTAAACAGTTGAATACCTTTATAATATAAACTTTTTTCATATAGGGTTTTTTCATGAAGTGTAATGTGCAGTTTAGATTTATTTCTTGTGTTATAGTCATGAATATCAGCATTTGTGTTAAAACATTTTGCTGCTTATACATTTTTCAAAAGTTTTGATTTGATATAAGTAGCTCAATGATTTTTTTTATTAAAATGGCATATACTAAAGATATTTACATGACAAATGAAATGAATATCTTGAATTTTCTGGGAATAGCCTGTGAAGTTCTCTTCATTCAGAAGAAACTTCGGAAGGTGTAAATAACCTATGATTTTAGCCAACTCCTATTGTACAGCTGTGCAATATTTTGACCATGTGATTAAACGATGCAGATTTCTACACAAGAGGTTGAAAATATGGTAGGGGTAGTTGTTTTAGAGTTCTAACGTGGCTTATAATTTTCGTTGCGTCCCAGAGTATAAGCGTACCGAGTTTCATCTAGAATGCCAATGAACTTTAATTCGAAAATAACAAAAACAACAATAATTACATTTTAAGGAAAGCAACACTGTCACTCTAAAGTAATTTTAAATGGTAAAAAATACAAGTTTCTAATTTTATTACGTCTGTAATACTTTGCATGTGCTTGAATCGTACATCAGGCTGTAGTTACAGAAACTTCAATAACTATGCGGCACAATTGAAGCAAAGAAACAGAAGGGGATGGTTCAGGTTCTAACATCTGTGGCCCGCTTTCCGGAGACACCAGGTTCAAATCCCGTGGGCAAATCAATCTGACCGAGGTTTTTCATAGTTTACCTCAGTAAAATGCCATGACCCAAAGTTCCACCTTTAGTCTAAAACAGAAGCAAAAATGAAAACAGATGTTAATACCGAGTGCCCTGCCATCTATCCATAGATACTGAACGCAAGTAACGTCATCTGTCAAACGTGTAGAAGCAGACATACAGCTGCCTAGCACTAAGGACTCTGCGGATACGTGTCGAAGCTGCCATCTTCCCGTCACAGAATCAGAGGTACAGTTGCCTAGTACTAAGGTCTGTGTCGACACGCCTCGAAGCTGCCATGTGGCTGTCACAGAAGCAGATGTACAATTGCCCACTAGGAATAAGGTCTGTGTGGACACGTGATGAAACTGCCATCTGCCCGTCACAGAAGTAGAGGTACAGTTGCTTAACACCAAGACCTCTGTGGACACGTGTCGAAGCTGTCATCTCCTATCACAAAAACACAGCTACAGTTACCTAGCACAGGTCTGTGTGGACACGTGTCGAAGCTGCAATGTCCTATCACAGAAGTAGAGGTACAGTTACCTAGCATCAAGACCTCTGTGGACACGTGTCGAAGCTGTCATCTCCTATCACAAAAACACAGCTACAGTTACCTAGCACAGGTCTGTGTGGACACGTGTCGAAGCTGCAATGTCCTATCACAGAAGTAGAGGTACAGTTACCTAGCACCAAGACCTCTGTGGACACGTGTCGAAGCTGCAATGTCCTATCACAGAAGTAGAGGTACAGTTACCTAGCATCAAGACCTCTGTGGACACGTGTCGAAGCTGTCATCTCCTATCACAAAAACACAGCTACAGTTACCTAGCGCAGGTCTGTGTGGACACGTGTCGAAGCTGCAATGTCCTATCACAGAAGTAGAGGTACAGTTGCTTAACACCAAGACCTCTGTGGACACGTGTCGAAGCTGTCATCTCCTATCACAAAAACACAGCTACAGTTACCTAGCACAGGTCTGTGTGGACAAATGTCGAAGCTGCAATGTCCTATCACAGAAGTAGAGGTACAGTTACCTAGCATCAAGACCTCTGTGGACACGTGTCGAAGCTGTCATCTCCTATCACAAAAACACAGCTACAGTTACCTAGCACAGGTCTGTGTGGACACGTGTCGAAGCTGCAATGTCCTATCACAGAAGTAGAGGTACAGTTACCTAGCATCAAGACCTCTGTGGACACGTGTCGAAGCTGTCATCTCCTATCACAAAAACACAGCTACAGTTACCTAGCACAGGTCTGTGTGGACACGTGTCGAAGCTGCAATGTCCTATCACAGAAGTAGAGGTACAGTTACCTAGCACCAAGACCTCTGTGGACACGTGTCAAAGCTGCAATGTCCTATCACAGAAGTAGAGGTACAGTTACCTAGCACCAAGACCTCTGTGGACACGTGTCGAAGCTGCAATGTCCTATCACAGAAGTAGAGGTACAGTTACCTAGCATCAAGACCTCTGTGGACACGTGTCGAAGCTGCAATGTCCTATCACAGAAGTAGAGGTACAGTTACCTAGCACCAAGACCTCTGTGGACACGTGTCGAAGCTGCAATGTCCTATCACAGAAGTAGAGGTACAGTTACCTAGCATCAAGACCTCTGTGGACACGTGTCGAAGCTGTCATCTCCTATCACAAAAACACAGCTACAGTTACCTAGCACAGGTCTGTGTGGACACGTGTCGAAGCTGCAATGTCCTATCACAGAAGTAGAGGTACAGTTGCTTAACACCAAGACCTCTGTGGACACGTGTCGAAGCTGTCATCTCCTATCACAAAAACACAGCTACAGTTACCTAGCACAGGTCTGTGTGGACACGTGTCGAAGCTGCAATGTCCTATCACAGAAGTAGAGGTACAGTTACCTAGCACCAAGACCTCTGTGGACACGTGTCGAAGCTGCAATGTCCTATCACAGAAGTAGAGGTACAGTTACCTAGCACCAAGATCTCTGTGGACACGTGTCGAAGCTGCAATGTCCTATCACAGAAGTAGAGGTACAGTTACCTAGCACCAAGACCTCTGTGGACACGTGTCGAAGCTGTCATCTCCTATCACAGAAGTAGAGGTACAGTTACCTAGCATCAAGACCTCTGTGGACACGTGTCGAAGCTGCAATGTCCTATCACAGAAGTAGAGGTACAGTTACCTAGCACCAAGACCTCTGTGGACACGTGTCGAAGCTGCAATGTCCTATCACAGAAGTAGAGGTACAGTTACCTAGCACCAAGACCTCTGTGGACACGTGTCGAAGCTGCAATGTCCTATCACAGAAGTAGAGGTACAGTTACCTAGCATCAAGACCTCTGTGGACACGTGTCGAAGCTGTCATCTCCTATCACAAAAACACAGCTACAGTTACCTAGCACAGGTCTGTGTGGACACGTGTCGAAGCTGCAATGTCCTATCACAGAAGTAGAGGTACAGTTGCTTAACACCAAGACCTCTGTGGACACGTGTCGAAGCTGTCATCTCCTATCACAAAAACACAGCTACAGTTACCTAGCACAGGTCTGTGTGGACACGTGTCGAAGCTGCAATGTCCTATCACAGAAGCAGAGGTACAGTTACCTAGCACCAAGACCTCTGTGGACACGTGTCGAAGCTGCAATGTCCTATCACAGAAGCAGAGGTACAGTTACCTAGCACCAAGACCTCTGTGGACACGTGTCGAAGCTGCAATGTCCTATCACAGAAGCAGAGGTACAGTTACCTAGCACCAAGACCTCTGTGGACACGTGTCGAAGCTGCAATGTCCTATCACAGAAGCAGAGGTACAGTTACCTAGCACCAAGACCTCTGTGGACACGTGTCGAAGCTGCAAATGTCCTATCACAGAAGCAGAGGTACAGTTACCTAGCACCAAGACCTCTGTGGACACGTGTCGAAGCTGCAATGTCCTATCACAGAAGTAGAGGTACAGTTACCTAGCACCAAGACCTCTGTGGACACGTGTCGAAGCTGCAATGTCCTATCACAGAAGCAGAGGTACAGTTACCTAGCACCAAGACCTCTGTGGACACGTGTCGAAGCTGTCATCTCCAATCACAAAAACACAGCTACAGTTACCTAGCACAGGTCTCTGTGGACACGTGTCGAAGCTGCAATGTCCTATCACAGAAGTAGAGGTACAGTTACCTAGCACCAAGACCTCTGTGGACACGTGTCGAAGCTGTCATCTCCTATCACAAAAACACAGCTACAGTTACCTAGCACAGGTCTGTGTGGACAAATGTCGAAGCTGCAATGTCCTATCACAGAAGCAGAGGTACAGTTACCTAGCACGAAGACCTCTGTGGACACGTGTCGAAGCTGTCATCTCCTATCACAGAAGCAGTTAAAGTGACGTAAAATAAATATAAAAAATAAAGAACCTTTATGAAGCAAAGAAGACAATAAACCGAAATTAAATTTTATAGAATAATGGCGGTACTTATCCCCACATGTGGAGCTGAGGATAGGATACTAAAACGGGGATAAAACCACAAATTTGAGCCCGAGAAATATGATTTCTAGAACCAGCTGCAGGATATTTCTCTGCGGACTAGGAGAGAAACGGTGATATTAGAACTCAACATGTTTTTAATTTAACCGAAAGAATAATTGGTACAAATTATATACATTATATATACATATATATTAATAATTGTATATACAGGCTGGAAGTCAGAACACTGCACATAGGCATTTAACTTGGGGAAATTATCATGTACTACTAGGTAAGGAAGGATTGCACTCCACCAAATATTCGATACAAGATTTCACTGGAAATACATGTTTTGAGGTCCTTAAATCCACAAAAAACATTTATAGAATAATGTTCGTGTGTGTGTGTGTGTGCGCGTCTGTGAACAGAATAACTCGAAAATAAACTGAGAGGTACACTTCACTCGGAAGGAATTTTGCATAATACTGTATAACTAGTAAACGTTGAGCAATAGATCAAAACATACTACCACAAAAAATATAGATATCTTTAAAATACACAATTTATTTTCGATAACTTTTCCAGTGGCATAAGCCATTTCCGAGCTGTTATTAATGGATGGATTGTTCAATACTTGGTCATTCTTTTTAGTCCTGTCCACATCGGTCGTTCCTCACGATGTCGTGGGAACAGCATGAAATTTTAACGCCAGCATGTAGCGTCCAGTTCTTAAACATTTGACTATCGCTGTTCTCTTTGCATCTATAACGAAATGTATATTGTAGCTATTGGCTGGCCTCATAGCTCAATTGGTAGAACACCTGCCTACTGTGCGAGAGGTCCCGCGTTCGATTCCCGGCTAGGGTGGAATTTTCTCTAGCCAAAACCATTCCCTGTCCTCCTCAGAGTCTGGAAGAATGAATGAGAGTATTAATGTGCGGTAATCTAATGAATAAAACCCAAAGTTTACCAGAAATCCGACGACAAGTGAATGCGAATTAACACCATAGCCTATAGGCAAATTGTAATAAAAATAGATACAGTACCTCAAAAAAGTTCAAAGTAAGACTATTGATATAAACAGGTAGGAAATATAATCTGAATGTAGACAAAGATCAACATTGGAAATTAAAATGAAATAAAAAGTGGGTGGGGCAAGGAAACGTTTTGGAAGTGGGTATAAAACAGAGATCGGGAACAACATGGCTTAGGTTGGGAGGGTGGAAAGCTCGCAAGATTGTTGACGATGCTGGTAGGAGGATTTAATCATTATGAGGGGAACAGGAAGACTGGACGCATATTTTGGCAGCTTTTGTACAGACGGAGCATGCTGGGACTTTCTAAACAGCCAAAACTAGCCAAACTTGGGCACATTGTATATGTACTAAGAGATAAGGTGTTTATGTAAATTTTGTTTAAACATGTGTGGTATGTGAGCGTTTATTTGCGAGTGTGTTGTGTGAGATTGAGAGTATGTTTCATTTTATGTGTATGTTTACAGTGTTGCGAGTATAAAATGGGTGTTTTCTGGTCAATTGTGCAAGTCAAGTTTACTGACTAGGTATTTTTTTTAGACTGCATATACGCTCTTGTGACCAATGCGACTGTGTTACGCAATTAATGTAATATTAAGCATTTAAATACCACTACCACGACTACAATAATATGTTTCAAACTAAAGGCCGCAGATAAGACCATTGTAGTTAAACGCGGGTTATAAGTGGAACTGCAAAGATATTTAGCTATTCTGCAAAGGGTTACCCTGACTAAAATGAAGTAGATAGAAACATAAGATTTCGTCATAATAGTTTGCATACGCATTATTTAACAATAGAGGGTAGGGTAGGTCATGGTAGTGTAACTAATCAGATTTTTCTCTTAATACTCTCTACCTGTTAATTTCAAAGAAAAACCTTACAAGCCTATAATAATACGAGTTAAAAAGTAAATCAGAAAACAATATCAAAGCAATTTATTACTTTCTCTACTACGTATAGCAAGTAGAGGAAGTACTGCATTCCAGCCAAAAATTCGATATCGATATTCCACGTAAATACACGCTTCGGTGCCCCCTGAATAAAAAAAAGAATTTTGGAAAAAGGTCCGCGTGTGTGTGTGTGTGAACACCATTACTAAAAAAGAAAAGTCTGAAAAATAACAAACTTAGGTTCAGTATCTTCAAAGATTGGACACGAAGATTTTCAAGAAAAAACCCCACCCCAGAATACCATTTACATGGAACATTGTTTGCAATGTTTATTTTCTCAAAGATGGCGCTAACATTTTGATTAAATGTAATATGTTTAAGGTATTTTCATGAGAAATGAAATGTATGTCTTGAATTTTCTGGAAATGTTCCCAGAAGTCCTCTTCATTGTGAATGGCTTTTGAATAACTGGTAAATCGGAAGACATAGATACAATTTTTGTACGCAAAAAATGTAGATGTCGTTAAAATACACAATTTACATTATATTCTTTTTGTCGAGCGAACCATTTCCGAGATATTCCTTGTTATTTGTTTGAATCAGAATCATAAAAATAGATTATAGGAGCTTAGATTACTGATATATCTGTCAAAATAACCAAAGCTGTCCTAACTGTAATGAATCATTGCTGATAGAACGGATTAGTAGTTAAATAAAAAGAAATTGATGCTTCATCTTAATTGAGATATCGTGATGTTAACCTTATTGCTAATTGTCTTGTAGGTGCAAGGGGAATATGGTAGGCTTTAAGCGATAGGCAAATCTTTTAAAGAGCTGGTTGCTATGTGGAACAATCCATTCTCTTTGTATGTACAAGACATTAAAAAAACGAATAACGAATTCTCATTTGAGAAAAGTATAATTTTTTAAAATTCAAACAAATATAGGGAATATCTCGGAAATGGTTCACTGCACACAAAAAAGTGTATCACATAAATTGCGTGCTTTAATGAGATCTACATTTTTTTGTTATATTAAAATTTTGTCTATCCCTTACGGTTTACCAGTTATGCAAAGGTCATTCAGAATGAACAGGAGCTTTTAGGGGCATTCCCAGATTTTCAAGATATAAGTTTCATTTGTCATGAAAATACCTTAAAGATATGATATTTTAATCTAAATCGTTAATCAATTTTGAGAAAAATCATCATTTTCGTAAAATGTTCCATCCAAAGGGTAGTCTGGGGTGGGGGATTTTCTTGAAAATCTTCGCGTCGCAACCTTGAAGATACTAAACGCAAATACCAAGTTTGGTGTTTATCCGACTTTTCGTTTTTGAGTTATACAGTGCATAGTTTGGCCACACCCACACACCCACACACCCCAACCCCACACCCACACGTGTTTTCAAAAATGCTTTATATAAACTCAGGGGCCTCAAAACATGTATTTCCGTTGAATTCTCGGTATGGAATTTTTTGGGTGGAATGCAATACTTCAACTGCTTATTATATGTAATACAAAAAGTAATAAACTTTAGTAAGAATAGTTTGTATACCCACTAATAAACATAGGGGGTAGAGAAGGTAATGTGAATATATCACAAGATTTTTTTCTCTTAGGGTGTGCAAATAATTACACAAAGAACGGTAGAAGCTAAGTGAAATTAATTCATCATTTGAGCTTGCGAAGCTAAATGTCCATCGTCGGAAAGCCAGGTAGTAATGGTTCGACGAAAATAGACTTTCAATAAGGTTATGCATAAATATTCACATTATAATGGTTTCGCAAACGCACTGTGTTTATTCAGAACCACAGTTAGAAAGCAACGAACGTGTTGACGTTAAAGGCATTACTTGTTCAAGCTACGTGAGAAGAGTAGGAAAAGGTAACTTTCTGTTTCGTCCCTACTTCTTCTTTGTCACATCATATAGCTTGATCCGAGCCAGTTCTCGAGCACCCACCATTCACAGGAAGGATGGAGTGGTTTTTATCGACCCCCGGCTAAGAAAGAACATCACTTTGCTCCAGTAACGCCAGGGTAGGTATATTTGGAAAGTTTTGAAGCTCCCAAGCACAGGAAAAGTCTTTTAATTCCATGCACTGCGATACCAGTCGACCTTATTACTGCAGAAAAAAATCTGATGTGTTACACTTACATGACTTTCTCCACTCTTTTACAAACTATTTTTACAAAGGCTGATTCTTCATAAGCTTCATGTTAATCGAGATATCGTGATGTCAATCCTATTGCTAATTTTCTTGTAGATGCAAGGAGAATATGGCAGGTAATAGTCAAATCTTTTAAGCGCTGGTTGCCATGTGGCGCATTCCATTCTCTTTGCATGTCCAGGACATAAAAAATCTGATGTGTTACACTCACATGACTTTCTCTACTCTTGTACAATCTAATTTTACAAACGCCTGTTCTCCATATGCTTCATGATAATCGAGATATCGAGATGTCAATCTTATTGGTAATTTTCTTGTAGATGCAAGGGAAATATGGTAGCTTTTAAGCGATAGTCAAATATTTTAACGCTGGTTGCTATGTGACGCATTCCATTCTCTTTGCATGTCCAGGACATAAAAAAATCTGATGTGTTACACTCACATGACTTTCTCTACTCCTGTACAATCTAATTTTACAAACGCTTATTCTCCATATGCTTTATGTTAATCGAGATATCGAGATGTCAATCTTATTGGTAATATATGGTAGCTTTTAAGCGATAGTCAAATATTTTAACGCTGGTTGCTATGTGGCGCATTCCATTCTCTTTGCATGTCCAGGACATAAAAAAATGAATAACGAATTTGAGAAAAAGTATAAGTATTGGAAAATTTAAGGAAATAACAAGCAATATCTCGAAAACGGTTCACTCAACAAAAGAAATGTATATGACATAAGTTGTGTATTTTAACGTGATCTACATTTTTTGTGTAGTAAAATTTTGTCTATCTCTTATGGTTTACCAGTTATGCAAAAGTCGTTCACAATGAAGAATACTTTTGGAGACATTCCCAGAAAATTCGAGATATACATTTCATTTCCCATGACATTATCTTAAACATATGATATTTTCATCAAAATCGTTAGAGCCATTTTTGAGAAAATTAAAATTTTCGAAAAATCTTCCATGTAAAGGGTAGTCTGGGGTGGGGGGATTTTCTTGAAAACCTTCGTGTCGCATCTCTGGAAGATACTGAACCTAAATACCAAGTTTGGTGCTTATCCGACTGTTTGTTTTTGAGTTATGCTGTTCACAGACACACACACAGACACACACACAGACACACACACACACAGACACACACACGGACATGTTTCCAAAAATGCTTTTTTTGGATTCAGGAGGTCTCAAAACATGTATTTCCGGTGAAATCTCGGTATCGAATTTTTGGGTGGAATGCAATACTTCCCCTACTTACTATACGTAGTAGAGAAAGTAAAAAATGAATAACGAATTTGAGAAAACGTATAAGTATTGTAAAATTTAAGGAAATAACAAGCAATATCTCGAAAACGGTTCACTCAACAAAAGAAATGTATATGACATAAGTTGTGTATTATAACGCGATCTACATTTTTTGTGTAGTAAAATTTTGTCTATCTCTTATGGTTTACCAGTTATGCAAAAGTCGTTCACAATGAAGAATACTTTTGGAGACATTCCCAGAAAATTCGAGATATACATTTCATTTCTCATGACATTATCTTAAACATATGATATTTTCATCAAAATCGTTAGAGCCATTTTTGAGAAAATTAAAATTTTCGAAAAATCTTCCATGTAAAGGGTAGTCTGGGGTGAGGGGATTTTCTTGAAAACCTTCGTGTCGCATCTCTGGAAGATACTGAACCTAAATACCAAGTTTGGTGCTTATCCGACTGTTCGTTTTTGAGTTATGCTGTTCACAGACACACACAGACACACACAGACACACACACACACACAGACACACACACACACACACACACAGACACACACACGGACATGTTTCCAAAAATGTTTTTTTGGATTCAGGAGGTCTCAAAATATGTATTTCCGGTGAAATCTCGTTATCGAATTTTTGGGTGGAATGCAATACTTCCCCTACTTACTATACGTAGTAGAGAAAGTAAAAATGAATAACGAATTTGAGAAAAAGTATAAGTATTGGAAAATTTAAGGGAATAACAAGCAATATCTCGAAAATGGTTCACTCAACAAAAAAAATACATATGACATAAATTGTGTATTTTAAGGCGATCTACATTCTTTGTATAGTAAAATTTTGTCTCTCTTACGGTTTACCAGTTATGTAAAAGTCATTCAGAACGAAAAGGATTTTTGGGGACATTCCCAGAAAATTCATCATGTACATTTAGAATATCATATTTTAAGCATATGATATTCTAATCAAAATCGTTAAGAGCCAGTATTGAGAAAATCGAAATTCTCGAAAAATGTTCCATTTAAAAGGGTAATCTGGGGTCGGGGAATTTTCTTGAAAATGTCCGTGTTGAATCTCTGAAAGATGTTGAACCTAAATACCAAGTTTGGTGTTTATACGACTTTTCGTTTTTGAGTTATCTGCTCACAGAGACCCACACGTACCTTTATCTAAAAATGCTTTTTACTTTCTTTGCTACGTATAGTAAGTATAACTATTGCATTCCATCCAAAAATTTGATACCGAGATTTCACCGTAAATACACGTTTTGAGGCCTCCTGAATAAAAGAAAGTATTTTTAGAAAAAGGTCCGTGTGGTGTGTATGTATGTGTGTCTGGGAACAGCATAACTCAAAAACGAAAAGTCGAATAAATACCAAATTTGGTATTTACTTTCAGTATCTTTCAAAGATGCGACACAAGGATTTTCAAGAAAATCTCTCCCATCCCAGACTGCCCTTTACATGGAATATTTTTCGAAAGTTTTGATTTTCTCAAAAAATGGCTTTAACGATTTTGATTAAAATATTATATATTTAGGATATTAGGTATCATGATAAATTAGACGTATATCTTGAATTATATAGTAATATCTCCAAAAGTCCTCTTCATTCCGAATAGCTTTTCCATAACTGGTAACCCGCAACAGATAGACAAAATTTTACTACACAAAAAAATGGAGATTGTCCAGTGAACCATTTCCGAGATATTTCCTTAATATTTGTTTGAATTTTCCAATAGTTTTACTCTTGCTCAAATGGGAATTCGTTATTCTTTGTTTGTCCTGAAATGCAAAGAGTATGAAATGCTTCACATAGAACCAGCGCTTAAAAGATTTTTCTATCGCTTAAAGCCTACCGTATTCCCCTTGCAACTACAAGAAAATTAGCAATAAGATAGGTTCTGCAAATGTTTATCGTCATTAACATGAAGTAGATGGAGAATAAGCATTTGTAAAAATAGTTTGTACAAGAGTAGAGAAAGTCATGCGAGTGTAACACAGGATTTTTTTATGGATTCAGGGCACCTCAAATGCTATACGTAGTAGAGAAAATAAAAAATTCAAAAGCTATTCAGACTTCTAATTAAATACAAAGATAATACCTAATAGTTAATTAATATAATAGCCTAATAACCCAACATAATTAAATGCTTTTATAATTAGTCTAATTAATATGTTACAAATAATTTAATATAAATAGTAATATAATTGATATAATCAGTGCATCAGTTTAATAAGATATATCTATATCCTAATTTATTAATTGAAACCAAATAGAGGTTTATCACTGTTAATGATATAATTGAATATAAATTCCAATTATGAAGATGTGTTGATCGAATAAAAGCTGCTTAATTTTTTAAATTTTTTATTTAGGATTAAAATTTTTGTTTTAAAGGTTTTTATAAATAGTGCAAGTTACACCTGCGAATGTAAAAACGGTGCGCCAACGTAACAGATACAATATAGCTAACCTTCCCAATACATGCAGCAGATACGTACTTGCAAAGGAGCTGCTGGTTATGAATGGAATCTAACAACTCGAATATCTGATTCTGATGATTTATCACATAATGGTGTAAAAATGTCAAGATTTCACTTCAACAATCTCTCGCATATGGTGAACTTTATATTATCCAGTTAAACACAGGGTGGACGCTTACACCAAAAACTGCAAAAACAATATAAACTTCTAGTTAGCTGCAAAGGTGAGACCTAATAATTAATAAAAACCTAAATGCCTAATATTAATAATTAAATGCTCGTATAATTAGCCTAATTAATATAACTAGATGTAACCTATATAAAATAATTAATATTATAATCATTGCATATAAACATAATTTAAATTGAGAGTGTACAATATCGCTAAACCTAAGCGTTGTAGAAAGAAATATCTTGAATAAAAGTTGCTCGATATTAAGGGGGAGAGTAAGCGCCATTGACCGTGTTTTGTTTGGACGACGTTATGGTGGTCATTTTAGGGCCAATTTAGTATTTTTAAATGGGAGCCTACAATAATGGTCAATTTAAATTGATTCTAAAATGACCATAACAACGTCCTCCAATTAAAACACGACTAATGGCATGTAGTTTCCCCCATAATATCAAGGAACTTTTATTAGAGACGTTTCTTTCTACAACGCTTAGTTTTGGAGATACTGTACAGTCTCAACTTAAATGGTTCATCCTGTATATTTGCATCACTCTATACAAATAATTTGGAGATCGATTTTGATAATTTCATAGAAAGATGAACAGCAAATGAGACGGGGTTGTTGCAACAAGATTAAAATTACAGGTAATTGAATTTGAAGTCTGAGGCAGTATTTTTATAGCTTAAATGATATCAGTTTAATTACATAATATAAAAAATAATAACAGCTCACCTTAAAGCAATATGTGTATAATATATAAAGTGTATATTACAGTCATTGTATTATGTTTATTTTATTATCTACATGTATAATAATGTTATGTGAATGTATTATGTAGTTTAACAATGTAGGAGCTGTAAGAATAGAAGCAAGCTGCCTTCCGCAGCAAACAGAATCACAAAGTAGAAGCCGAAAAGTTGCTAAAAATCAGGTAACCTTGAGGCAACAATAAATTAGAAAGTTTAAAAAGGCTACTAATAATTCTTGGAATAATAATATAATATTTAGAACAGTTTATAGACAATCAAGAACTAGAAATAGAGGAAATGTACAAATTCAGGCGGTAGACGCTACAAGGAAGCGTACCCAAGCAGTTCGGTACGGTACGGGTTAAATGTGAGACTTGAAAATTCATTGTGGTGAGAATAAAATAAAGTTTACCTGTAAAAAGTGCAATTAACAATAATCTCACAGCTCTATAGTAGGATATATCAGTGAAGTGTTATTTAACCGTGTGAAGGATTAATAAAGAAGTAGAGTACAAGTATAATTTGCGTAAGCCATCATTCTTTAACCGTACTAGCCCTGTTAAGAATACGTGCTCTGCAAATTACTATTGACGCAGCCGAGGCATACATATATAATATTTAAATAAATAACATTAAAATAGTTATTACACATAAAGTAAACGTGGGACGAAGGACACCGGGAAGGAAACGTGGGGCGCAGGCCACCGGAAACTTTGTACCGTACTTGGGGCGAACACTCCTAGAAACATGTCTCCTGTAAATTGGCATCCATTACGTGTGTGGTCTAAAACAGCTTCAAATTGACGCCCATACGTGGTGCCCCGGTACAACAATAAAAGCCTCTTCAAGTCATCATCAAATACCTGACATATGGATGGAAGCAGTAAATCCTATCATATTCTTCTTGCGGCTTTTCCTTTTCAAAGTTTAATGTCTTTTCAAAGTTTCAGAGTGCGATGGTACTTACAGAAGAAATATTCTAACACAAGAAGTGAGATACAATTCTTTTTTCTTTTTTTGTTGTTGTTGTAGTGAGGAAATAATGAGACAAAGACCAAGTTCCCAGTAAGTATTCATTTCATTGTTATTCCGCTACCACCTCCGACTCTTGTTCTGGGAGTCGCAGTGCCTTTCTTTCAAGTGCGCACCTCCTTTTTATTTTCACCTGTGTTCCATTTTCTTTCAGAAAATAGATGTTTAAAGAACGAGAAGAAGCCAGGATAGGAGGAATTACAATGCGGGATCAAAAAAGTGCTTACTCCAGCAACCTCTTTTGCAATAAATTCAAAGGCAACAAGGACCACCACCGCCGCCGGTGATGCTGTTTATGTCATTAAGGTCTGTTTTGTTTCCAAATAGCCTGTCTAGCCATAGCTTCGACCGACCCAGTTTGTTTTCCTGGCTGGCAGGTTGCGGGAAAACAATCTGCAGAGAATTGTAAGGTAGAGGTTACAGTATAAGAGAGGTTACTAACGTGCAAATTTGGCATTTTGCCACCATTATGGGATAAATCACTAGAATCTGGTGATGTTCGGGTTGTTAGGTTCCATTCATAACCGGCAACACCTCCGCAAATACGCACCAGTTACTTGTATTGTGAAGGTTAGTTACAGGTATTGCATGTGTTACGTTGGCGCCCTCTTTTTATATTTGCAGGTGTTCAAACATTGGACGCCGACCATTTGGTCATCAACTGACGTAATGATTATGATTAATTATATAGTTTATACCTAGTTATATTAGACTAATTATACAAGCATTTATTAATATTATTACGCATTTAGGTTTTTATTAATTATTAGGTCTCTCCTTTGCAGTTCAGTAGAGATTTATATTGATTTTGCAATTGTTGGTGTAAGCGTTGTCTGTTTGTGTGGGGTTTTATTTTTAGAGGAACAAGTCTGCGTTGAAGAAAACCAAGAAATTTAATTGTTTAGGTAAGTTGACGAAATCATATTAAAACGTAACTATAAGCTATTATTCATACTATTACAGTGTAGTAATTGGCAACGTTTAATAACACACTCATGCTATATAAATTAAGTCCATAGCACGGTTCACTGCTTAATTTAACACTTAAGGTGTATCTAGATTGTAAGTAATCAGATTTTATAGCGGAGAAGGAAGGAGATGACTAAAGGGTGGATTAGAGTGGCTAGGTCTGTAATTTCAAGTTACCAATGAGAGATAATAATGACTTGGCAAGTGTCCCCTGGGAACATATGGTGGGCAAAGAAATACACATTAAAAAGCACAATGTTCCGCTTCGCAAACAGACTAGTAAATATATCAGACAGTGATCTAAGTGCATTATTCGTATGCACCTATTTATTGCCTCTTGCGATGTCGGAAGAAGTTTCTCACGAAATAGCTTTTGATAAAGTGAGAGACAGAGAACGTTCACTTTCAACAATAACATGTTCTTTATACAATCTGTACGAGCACTGCGGGCAGGCGCCCGTTGTTTACATCTGGACTCGCCCTCTCTCCAGCATAAACAGACTACAGTACAAAGTAAGTTAACCTCATAGAAAACGGTCACTCTGATCCGTCCCCATTTGCACCGAAGAAAAGAATATTACAGAGCGGACTCATAGTAGTAGAAGACCGAAGTAGTGTGTCTTTTGTAAATGTGATGTCTGGTGATTTCTCTGGTTACATGCTGCCTTCGTTTTATGCCAAGGCCGTGGATCGCACGAATGTGTGCTCCGTACTAGTTTTCCATTCCGTAACTCTGGAACGTTACTTACTCACGAATGCTATTAACATATATGTAATGAGTACTAACCTTGTTATAAGTGTTGTTGAGAGTGGTGTCCATCTGCGCGAAGATATTCTGGACATCGTCGGAGGAAATCACTATTCACTAGCATAAGTTCTTCTTGCGTAATGCTCATAATTTCTGCTTTTATATTGTCCTGAATTTCGTCTATGGTGTGGGGATCATTCCTATAAACTTTACTTTTTAGCGTTTAGCGATCCCGTTGTTCTAAATTTATTGACCAAACATCTCACAGTGTCTTTACCGGAACTGGATAACCAGGAAATTACTGCTGAAATTGTCTACACACGTCTACATGTTTCAGTTTTCACGTATGTATCGTACATAAAAATACGTTGTGCATTTGTTGGCAGACATTTCCGTGCACTAAAAAGAGAATAAGGTTCCTAAGGAACACACACAACACATGTATTGTCGAAATACTTCACAGCACGAAGATAAAGCAACGATTGAGTCAGTTCACAGCTGATAAAACATACCGTTGACATGCCCTGCGCCGCCTCTGTGCAGTGGCATAATACCGAGGTCACTGCCGTCTTGGCCGATATGCATATAAGACGGTTGTGGCCTTGGCATAAAATGTAGGCACTGTATATCTACTGACTCGAATTAGAAGGTTCACCGCCTTGACATGCGGCATCAGTCATCTTTGTTTTTTAGTAACCTGAGTTAGGCTACGTTCCATATAGAAAGGCAGTACTAAACCAAGCATTTTTTGAGGTTAGGAGCAATAACCGAACGCTGCATAAACATAATTGACATCTCATTTTGTGAAAAATTTTCATTTGCTAGTCAATATAAAATGTAACTCGCACAAGTGTGTATGTACTGCCACAACTACTTAGTGTTGGTACACAATGAGAAACTAACCGCATACTGTACTGAACAAGACGGTATTGCCATACCATCCAGTAGGCTTCACATCACACACCTGGTGACGGTGACTATACTTGAATTAAGGTAACTTCTCAATTCTGACAGCTAGCTCAGCGTGCTTTCCGCACGTGTATGTGGGTCTGTTGGGTTGACCTCGAAGTAGCCAATCACCATTTAAGCCCCCTCCACACTCTTCACCAGAGCTCAGAAGAAGTGTTGCCACATGGCAAACGTTGTTTTGTTTGATTTATCAGATACTTGCGTGATTTGTGTATCGTTGTAATGTAGCGCGATATTTTGAAGTTTAAGCATACAACTATTTTAAATCAGTGAACTGTGCAATTGCATATTAACGTTATTTTTCAAGTCCTAACCCTGTAGCTGTAGTATAGCGAATGACCAGTATTGTGGTGATTATAATATTTTAAAATATATAACATGTGCTGAAATTTCTGTGTGATTGGCAATGTCTGATCCCGGGCAAAAGTGCAGGGGCAGACGACGAACTCGTTCCCCAAAGAAAAAATACGCTAAGCTTGGACAAGGTACTGTAATTCGCGGCCAAGCTCGTGAGATGGTATGTGCTTTAAGGGCATATTTCGAACTGGAAAGAGAAAACGGTGGACCAATGATTGATGTAAATAAAGTCATAGATAGGACAGCTGCTGCACTTATAGTAAATAAACGCACTGTTGGCAATATAGCGAAAGAACAAGAAAGAAAAGATGAATAAACTGAGAAATCGCAGTCTGGATCTTCAAAAGTAATATTAGAATCCCCAGGAAAAACCCGACGTCTTCAAAAATTATTACATATATAGGGGCCTTCCAAGTAGATACTATTCATAGCCATATGTATAGTTATTATGAAAAAATTAATATTATGAAAGAACATAATTACTTTAACACTTTAAAATGCAGAGTTTGTCTTATCTAACTGAGAGTTAAAATAAACATAACAGTAAAAATGAGAACTTCAGAGTAAATATGGCACTAACATTGAATAATCTGTCATCTGAGAGTTTCGCAATAGTATTAAAAATGTTTGTGGAGTAGCGCATTTTGAAGTTTTAGAAATATAATGAAAGTGAAAGCGGAAAAATCAACTCTAAAGCTTTGTTCTATATGGGTAATATAATATTACGTACGGACATTTAAAGCATCACACAAAGGAATTTAAAGGATACAAAATAGAAGACAGCCACTAGAATAAAATAATACAGGCTGAAAAGGTATAAAAACCATTAATATTTAATAAACGCTTATTCTCATATAGCACGAAAATTAACATGAACATAATGCAATAGTTGACAGGCGTGTTATATACTCTATCCTTAGAAGTGTATAAAGGTGTTTAGTATAGTATATTATTTAAAAATAGGCATATTTCGTTAGGCACAACGAAGAACTTTTATCTTTGTTTAGCTCTCCTCTCCTCTTCCACTCGACACGACTGGCGGACGGACGAGCCGACAACACTGCATGTTTTACGCGTGGCGTAGCTGAAACTTACATGGCAGGAGAGCAACTGGAAGAATTGAGAAGTTACGTTAATTCAAGTGCAGTACGAGGGGCACTATTTATATTTTGAGCCTTGGCAACCCTGAATGTTGTAGGTGCCATCTGACGTTTCCAATGGAAAGTTTGACATTTTTGACCATAATCTACTTCAAACATTTTATCAATAGAGTGTCACTTGTTTTGTTTACACTAACTTGAAAATTGTGTGTCAACAAAAACATGAAATTAACTCGTGAAAATTTTCGTGCAATGATTTATTACGAACTTCGACGTGGATTATCAAGACAAGAGTGCATCGATCAACTAACTTCCACATTTGGCGACGAAGCTCCATCTTTTGCCACTGTGAAACGCTGGTATGATGAAATTAATCGTGGCCGCCGTTTGCTCAATGATGAAGTTCGTGAAGGTCGTCCAAAATCAGTTGTTGTGCCAGAAAACATTGATGTTGTGCAAAATCTAATAATGAAAGATCGTCGTGCGGCATATTGTGAGATTCAGCTAACCCTAGGCATTAGTTCCACCAGCATATATAAAATATTGCACGATTATTTAGCCGTGAAAAAGGTTTGCTTTCGTTGGATCCCACATAATTTGATGCAATCTCAAAAAGATGCTCGTGTCGATGAGTACAAAAATGCTCAAGAAATACAATGGCGGTGCCTCTAAAGACGTATATAAGATTGTAACAGATGTCGAATCATGGATCTATGCGTATGAGCCGGAACCTAAACAGCAGTCGACTTTATGGGTGTTTCAAGATGAAGCAACTCCAACAAAAGTTGTTCGCACTCGAAGCTCTTCGAAGCAAATGGTCGCCTGCTTTTTCAGCAAAACTGGCCATGTGGCAACAGTACCTTTAGAGGAACGTAAAACGGTCAATGCCAAATGGTACACAACCATTTGTTTGCCGGAAGTCTTTGGTGAAGTAAGGAAAACCAACAAGAACCGTAGGATCGTTCATCAACAATGCGAGCGCACACACATCTCGTCTAACAACACAGTATTTGAAGGCTCAAAAAATCGAATTGATGGGTCATCCGCCATACAGTCCTGATTTGGCACCTAATGACTTCTTTTTCTTCCCGAACATCAAGAATAAATTGCGTGGACAACGATTTTCGTTGGCAGAAGAAGCCGTTGATGCCTTCAAAAACCATGTTTTGGAGGTGTCTCAAGAAGACTGGAATAAATGCTTTGACAAATGGTTCAAACGGATGCAAAAGTGTATTGATAATAAAGGAGAATATTTTGAAAAACTATAAAGCAGTTTTCAATCAGAAATTACTTTGTTTTAATTATTAGGCTCAAAATATAAATAGTGCCCCTCGTACTGCACAAGAAAACCCTTTGTTTACATCTGACACGCCAGGAACAGGTTTCACAATCGGAGAATCTAACATGGAACATTTAATCTCGGCGCATTTAACGCAGTAAAAAAAAAAAGCTTCTGCTACTCCTTGTTCCTATCCTCAAAATGAAATAAATTGTCCGTTTTAAAGAGATTTTAAATTGTTGTGAAATACGTTTGTTCTCTTATCGTTTACCCGTGCTCCCAGAATATTTAAATATATGTATTTTTTTCAATCAAAATCATACACACACACAGATCTTTTTTTAAAAGTTTGTTTTATTCAAGGAGTTCAAAACGTGTACTTCTCGTGAAATCTCGGTAGCAAATGTCTTTCCACCTTGTTCTTCTAATATGATGCCTACCACTATACACACCAAAATTGTTTGAGAAGCTGGAGTTCTAAGTTATTAATTTATTTAAGCATAAAATCGCCTCCCATAGTTTTGATTAAAGCTTGTGGTTTTTGGCATAAAATAAGATGCAGGTTGGAATTTTTTTAGTTCCATTTATATCCCGCCTTTAACTAAATTGGTCTTATCGGCGGGCTTTCCTTTGGAACTTATTGGTGTTAACTCATTTTCTTGTTGCTGGGTTTCTTGTATTAGGGTATTTTAATCCTTAGATCGCACACACATTCACACTCATGTTCATATTTCCAGACTCAGGGGAGTATAGGGAATAATAATATTGTCTAGAGAAAAATATTCACCCTCGAACCCGGGACCCCTCGCACAGTAGACAGGTGCTCTACTGACTGAGCTACGGGGCCAGCCTTGGAATTGTTTTATGAAGCACTAATGAAGGTGATCATCTTAATTGACCTTTATATAACCAGGAAAAAAAGTATTGAGGACAACAATGGGAGATTTTCTTGAAAATCTTTGCGTGTATTTTTGGAAGACACTGAACTTAAATAATAATTTTGGCATTTATCCGACTTTTTTGAGTTATGGTATTCACACACACAGATCACAGAGTTTGCTATTTTGGATTCATTTGCGGGGAAATCTTGGTGTCGAATTTTTTGGCGGAATGCAATACGTTATCTACGTAGTATATACTCGTCAAAGTGAAAGTGAGCGGTCCCTTGAAAAGTTTGATTTTTTCAAAGTCCCTTCGGTTCCCAACCGTCAACTTCTGTGCTCCGCTTTGTTAACCCTGTAATACAAGCCACAAGGAACTGATTTGGGCTACCTCCACACATGCTTGGATGGAGCAGTAGCTAAGCTACTTAGCTTCTACGCAAGCAGCTCGAGTTCGATTCTCCATAGTTATGTTTTACTTTTTACAACTCGTTTTACTGTAATATAGCTAAATAATATTGGTTGTCATACTTTATTTTGCTTACAAATATAATCACATGATGGTGGAATTTGTGGTTATAAAATTAAATTCACTGAGTATGAAACCTTCTCCCGACCCATAAAGTTTCACGGTTGCCATCTACCAATATGACGGAGTACTAAATAACCACCACATACATAAAAATCTGATGTGTTGCACTCACATGACTTTCTCTACTCTTGTACAAGCCATTTTTACAAACGCTTATTCTCCATATGCTTCATGTTAATCGAGATGTTAATCTTATTGCTAATTTTCTTGTAGATGCAAGGGGAATTGGTAGGCTTTAAGCGATAGTCAAATATTTCAAGAGCTGGTTGCTATGTGGAGTATTCCATTCTCTTTGCGTTACGAGGACAAAAAAAAATGAATAACAAATTCCCATTTGAGAAAAAGTATAAGTATTGGAAAATTTAAGCGAATAACAAGCAATATCTTGAAAATGGTTCACTCAACAAAAAAATATATGACAAATTGTGTATTTTAACGCGATCTACATTTTTTGTGTAGTAAACTTTTGTCTATCTCTTATGGTTTAACAGTTATGCAAAAGTCGTTCACAACGATCAACACTTTTGGAGATATTCCCAGAAAATTCAGGATATAAATTTTATTTGTCATGAAAGTATTTTAAATATGTGATGTTTTAATCAAAATCGTTAGCCATTTTTGAGAAAATTAATCTTTTCGAAAAATGTTCCACGTAAAGGGTAATCTGGGGTGGGGGGATTTTCTTGTAAACCTTCGTGTCGCATCTCTGGAAGATACTGAACCTAAATACCAAGTTTGGTGTTTATCTGACTGTTCCTTTCTGAGTTATGCTGTTCACAGACAGACGGACACACACACACGGACATGTTTACAAAAATACTTTTTTGTATTCAGGAGGTCCCAAAACACGTATTTCCGGTGAAATCTCGGTGTCGAATTTTTGGGCCGAATGCAGTACTTCCCCTACTTACTATACGTAGTAGAGAAAGTAAAAATGAAGAAAAGCTGTTATATTTTTACTCACGTATTTAAAATAAAAGGGGAAAAAGTTGAATAATTGCACGGAGATTCATGAATAGTAAAGTAACCTTGTAAGAGTGCTGCAGTAAATGTGACATTGTAACTTGAGAAGCATAAATCAATTAAGTTGTTTTGGTTATGGATATTCAGTGTTGAAGCTCTTAATTGTGTCCGTTTAAAATCTTATACACGAATTATTTTCTCGGAAGACTTAGTGATTATGGTTGTGTTCCCCATTATAACTACTACAAGAATATACGCAGTCTTGTGAACAAAGTCTGGCTATCCCGAGCGCTCACGGAAGTACCTACCCCATTCGGCTCCGTTTCTCTGAAGCCGGCCATTTTAACCTGACGAGTGCCGCGGCAGAGAATGTACACAATATGCTTGAAACTTCGTTTACGTATTTTATACTTAACCCGATTGCCGGATTAAAATTTCAAATGAGTGGAACTGAATTTCTGGATTTTAGGAATTTCACAGATTCAAGAGAATCCCTTCTCTACTTTAGCTGTATGATGCAGATTCATGTCCACAATGGATATAATCAAGCGACTTGCGATACTTGTGTGTTGTGATGGTAGTATTTTCAAAGTTGAAGTCCCGTTCATACGTTTTATAAGCGCTACTGGAGCTAGTAAGGGCTGATATCGTGTAACGATTTCCTGCTCCTAACGCTTCTTCTTCCCGGTGCTTTGATATGCCCCACAAGAGGCAATAACGATTTTGCAGACAGTATCGCTTCTGGTTACAGCGCTTTAACGCGCTTCTTTCACAGGATCCGTAACAGAAAATTATCCAGTAACATCAATGTGTTTTTCTTAAACTAATTTACTGAAGAAAATTATCTGAATTCATCTATTCAGCACTCTCAATTTAAAGGAGGAGCTAACCTAGATCCGTAGAGTGGCTTAAGTAAGACAGGACAATGGGCCTTGCAAGGATACAACAAGCTTTCTTAAAGTTCTCGGCCTGACTCAGAGAGATATCGTGAAGATGGTCAAATTACTGCGATGTTGTTAAGTATCATCCTTTAGATAGCGTGCTGTAAAGTTTCAAACGGTAAATGTAATCACTTGTTTGTAAACAAATAGGTGTTAGCCTACCTTCGCGGCTAACGTGTTTTGCTATTTTATTGTACGTATATGCATGAACTACATTAGATCCCCTTAACTTTTTTGTATTTATTACAAACGTGGAATATAATCACATTTGATAGATGCATTTTACTATTTAAATATTACCTGGACATTTACTTCATTTTTACTTTCTCTACTACGTATAGCAAGTACGGAAAGTATTGCATTCCACCCAAAAATTCGATACCGAGATTTCATCGGAAATGTGTTTTGAGGCACTCTGAATAGCCAAAACAGTATTTTTAGAAAATGGTCCGTGTGTGTGCGTGGGTGTATGTGATGTGTTTGAACAGCATAACTCAAACGAAAAATCATGTAAATACCAAACCTGGTATTTAGATTCAGTATCTGAGACGCGGAGATTTTGAAGAAAATCCCCCAATCCCAGACTATCCTTTAAATGGAAAGTTTTTCAAAAATTTTTATTTTCTAAAAAATGGCTCTAACGATTTTGATTAAAATATCGTATATTTAAACTCTTTTCATGGCAAATGAAATGTATATCTTAAACTTTCTGGGAATGTCCCCAAAAGTCCTCTTTACTCTGAATGACTTTTACATAACTGGAAACCCTCAACAGATAGACAGAATGTTACTACACAAAAGTATAGATCTCGTCAAAACACACAATTTATGTCGCATCATTTTTTTGTGGAGTGAAATATTTGAGATATTCCAAGTTATTTGTTTGAATTTTCCAATACTTATACTTTTTTCTCAAATGGGAATTCGTTATTCGTTTTTTTATGTCCTGGTCACACAAAGAGAATGGAGTGCTCCGCATAGCAACCAGCTCTTAAAAGTTTTGACGGTCGCTTAAAGCCTACCTGTTCCCCTTGCACCTTCAAGAAAATTAGCAATAAGAAAATAGTTTATACAAGAGTAGAAAAGGTCATTTGAGTGCAACACATCAGATTTTTCTTTGTTTATATTTACTTACGATTTAATTTATACAACAGCTAAGTATGAGCATCAAGTAATTGATATTTTAAGGTCAACAACCTGGTATGGATAATCGATCGGCAGTTCTCTACCAATGTTAATGTCGGTGACCTTACAAAAGCTGTTAGTAAAGTGTTAACTTTATTTTCATTTAAGTACCATTTTCATTATTCACTATTGTCGAAAATATAATATCCAATACACGTGCGTTAAGTGCATTGTAGAATCTATTCTCAAATGTTTTCTCACTCTCGTGTGATGCATTTATCATACTTTTATCACAATATGACGGGTCTCGAGAGTTATTGGGTCTTTACCGCCAGTCGGTTTAAACGAATGACGCCATTAGTTCAGGCAGTTTCCACGTTTAAACAGACTGATGTACTACGGCGGTGCAGAACTGTTTTTTCTTGGCACGCGAAATGAAAACGACTCCAGATCACAGAATTTGCACGGTTGTGTGCTAAGTTGAGACACTACGCTACAAAAATCGTCCAATTATTTGAGTTACCTGTCAGCACACATGATGAGATTGCGAGTCTACGAGGCGCACGCGAAAGAAGTTCCAAATGTAAATACTGGAAAGGTACGATACAAGTCCCATTTCACTAAGGAGATCTCAAAACTGTTGACATTCACCATTTTACTCATCTTTCGCTGGTGCCACAGGCACTGGTGATAAACTCGCTTCAAATATTGCTGTCATACGCAGACAACCGACTGTGGCGACGGCCAATAAATCTGAAGACACTGCATTATTTCAGTAAGGTTGATAAACTAAAAACAAACAAAAAATGGGGGAAAGGCTTGAGATAGGTACTTTTTTAGAAGCAGGCATGAACATTATCTCTAATGGGGAATAGTTGTTCTTTTTAAAAGATGAATTATTGACCTAAGCCTCACTTCGAACTTTAATTGTTTTGCGCACTGGACCTACTTTCATTCATTCTTCTAAAGATCCAGGGCAACGATGAAATCCAGATACCTTAAACAACTCCTTCTAATGCTTTTATGGCTATGGATAAGTAGTGCTGTTGGGAAGTATGAAGGACCTTTCGAGAGCACATCTAATAAAACTATACATTATTCGTTTTCTTAAGGCGCGTGACTGTAATTAAGTCTAAGATGGAGCAGATGACACTGCGTTCATTCATGTATTCATGATCTCGAACATGCGCCGCAGCGGAAAGCGCGCTTCCAGCGTGCAGTGAACCGCTTAATGTTGGTCTTTGTTTTGACTACAGCGGGACACTCAACCGCAATTTGGCCATTATCATTCTCGTTATACCGAGCCAGGTGGCGCCGCGGTAACGTGTGCAACTCGTATTCGGAGGTCCTGAATTCGATCTCGGCAACCCCCTACTCTTTTCCATGGGTTTTTCGTGGTTTGCACGGACGGCAGGTGAATGTTAGGGCGGTTGCTTTCTACCACGACTTTCCTATCCCTCATTGCAATAGTGTTTACGTTCTATATACTTTTCCTAAGAGAATACATTTGGGCTTGATATAAATACGAATCAGGCGATCCGTGCTATTGCAGTAATGTAAAAAAATACCATGCGAGCGTTTTAAGATGAGGCCACAGACAGGCTATATGCATAGCACGCTGTACTGCGGTGATCTCGGTGCTTTTCCGATGCGCAACTGGCGGTGCATGACGCGTTCAACGTTATCTTTATCAGGTGTACTTCAGTCGCTGCTCTAAAGAGAGTTGTGCATTGTGTACCTCAAAGGTGAGAGTTTATTCAAGACATCTGTGTAGTGTGTGATTTACTTAAGAGTGTTAATGTCTTATTATTCGTCCACTGCAATGCTTGCTAGCAAATCCACGCTTTGAACAACGAATTTTATATACAATACTTAAGTAAAAACAGAAACATGCAAAAAGGTGTGTAGAGTATTTCAGGAGAAATTTCCTGGTATTCCATTTCCAGGTAGCGGGACTGTGAGACGTCTGGTTAATAAGTTTAGGGCAACGCGATGGCTAAACCTAAGAAGCGAACACGAGATTCTGTAACGGAAGAAAAAATTGATGAGATCGGTGCACCTATTTGTGGTGAACTCTAAAGAATAAAGTTTATAGGAACAATCCCCAAACCATAGACGAACTTGAGGACAATATAAAACAGAAATTAAGAACATTACGCAGTTAGAACCTATGCGTGTGAATTGAAATTTCCTCCGAAGATACCAGGGATGTCTTCACGCAGATGGACATCACCTATAAGAAGTTTGGTACTCGTTATGGTACATACTACTATCACTTGCGAGTAACGCGGGAGTTACGGAACGAAAACTCCCCAGTGTAATAGTGTGCGGAGCACGCATACGCGCGATCCGTGCCCTCAGCATAAAATGGCCGCTCTGTATATATCGTTTATTTTTATATAGCTTACAAACATATTCTTTAAAGTAACTTATCTATCTACTGCTAATCGAGATAAACATTTGCATAAATAGATTAATTACATATTTTGCTGTAGGTACAAAGGGGCATAGAGGAAGCCGAATCGATACTAAGGTCTTAAAGAGAGTCGTTATATGCTGGCTTCGAAATTAAAATGATTCTTCCCATGTCATTGCGAGAAACAACTGAATAGTGAAGGTACTATAAGAAATAAGTTATTGAAAAATTTAAAAATCAATAAAAAGGATATCTCGGAAATGGATGATGCCACAAAAATGATTTGAAATAAATTGTATGTTTTAAAACAAATTAATTTTTTGTGCAGTACGTTTGTCTCTCTTATGATTTACCTGTTATACACAATTATACAAATTCCTTGCTTACGAAGCGAACTTCATAGCCTATTCCCCAAAAGATTCAAGATATACATTATGTCACACGAATATATTAACTATGTGATATTCTTATCTAAACCGTTGGAGCCATTTTTGGTAAAATCGAAAATATGGAACATGTTTTGTAGCAGAATACTGATGTATCAATGTAAACATCAGCATATTAATGTAAATAATATAATATGTATATAACATTTCATATGAAACATGTAAAGGAAGCTACCTAGCCGTGTAAAGCCAGACACTAAGCTGTAATTTTGCTGCTTTAAGCCACGCGGTTCTATGTGGAGATATATCTAGGCTTGTCCAAAGCACAGGGAGTCGGCTAAATATCACTAAAAGAGACGCTTGCATGAGTGAGTGAGAGGGGCAGAGATTGAAAAGAGATAGAAGCCGGAACAGAAACATGAAGTCCGAATTCGTCATGAAATATAAGCATGGAAGATACGAGAGCACATGTTCTCATAGGACGCCAATGTGATAAGCCGATCAAAATAAAAGCTGGGGATATAAATATGGCGGATCCCCGACAATCACACCACTACATACATTTCCTCGGGAGGAAAATTAAAAATTAAATTGAGTTTTATTTATGGACGCTCTAACTGCTATGGTCCTTAGCGTCCCATTCTATATTAGGCGTGAAAGACCGTAATTTTGCTCAGAGGTCCCTATCAGGCTTGAGGTTCTTTTACATGCCATAAATCTACCACACGGGACCACAGCTTTACTTCCCTTCCGAAGGATGCCATGCTAAGGTTTTTACTCCCGAAAAAATCCATCGCCCTCCGCCGGGTTTGAACCCGCGACCTCGAGACTAGCATGGTAACCACTACACCACGGAGGTCGACACCTCTGGAGGTGAAGCTTATGCCACTCATATGGCTGAGCGTGCGACAAAGCAATTTAGAAGCAACTTAGGATGGTAGGTACAGGTTGATTGATTAGGTCCCCATAATCCAATCAAATAGTTGTGAGATAGAATTCACGGATAGTTGCAAACAAGTGTGCAAATAAATTACAGTTAAAGTAACTTCAACTTCATTTCGTCGCCTGTAACCACTTCAGAGATAAGAGTTAAAAGCATAGGTCAACACAGAAGTGTTGTAGGGCCTTCTTTTACAGCAATTCACCAGCACACCAGAAGAAGGACGACTAACAACCGGCGCAGAGGAAGCAGTTCCGTTGCAGTTTCCATTTCTCGAACGTCTGATTTTAGAGTTATGTTGTTCACAGACATGCACACAGTGGACCGTTTTAAAAAAAAATCAATTGTTTTTATTCAGCTGACTCAACATTTCCAGTGAAATCTCCATATCGAATTTTTGGGTGGAATACAAACTTCCTCTACTTACTATGCATAAGCTGTAGATAAAGTAAATAGAAACAGAAAACGGAAGAAAGTCGGTCTGTCACCATATTGGAAAAAAAATCAAGAATGAAGAATATGAAAACAGAGAAGCTAAATCTGTTGAAACTGTATGAGGTGTAACTGCACAGCTCCGACGAGGTGCTGGAGCCGTGCACGATGCTTGTTCGGGGTAGAAAACATTTCCGTGCATTGCAGCTGCGGCGAGCTCGTCTGTACAAACCTTCATTTACTCCGATACTAAGGAGATACTTTTGGTTACATTTAAAATAAATACGAGGCGTGGTTTTAATGTAGGTATTGATAATTTTTTTTAAAAAATAACAAAGCATAATATTTCAAATATTTTATTATCATTAATTACCTTACACTACTACTCCACACAGCGACCACCGTTATTCAGGCACTTGTAACGGGAAATCAGTTTTTGTATACCTTCGTCAAAGAATGATGCCGCCTGTGATGAAAGCCAAGTCTGCACTTCTTGTTTCACAACATCTTCATTGAAATGTTTTGCACCAAGGAATTTCCTCGACGAAGAAACATAAAAATCGCTTGGTGCCAAATGCGGACCGCAAGGAGGAAGGTCGAATTGTTACCAATAAAACGATGCTAATATTTGCTTCACCATAAACCTCACACAATTGGCGATGAACGTTTGCTTCTATAACATTTCTCGTAAAACCGAATCACTGACCTGACTTCACAGTAGTCGGGTCGTTCGACTGTTTTGAAAATTCCCTAGCAACAGGAAAACACAAAGTGACGATCGCTCACACCTGCGTCTGGCCTCCTAATGAATGGAGGAAGTGATCAGGCATGTTCAAAATCGTGAATGCAGCGACAAAATATTAAAACGGTACTTACTTTAAAAATATTCTGGTACCTGCTTTAGGAAACTAGGTGTTTTCTTCAATAGACAACCCGGACATTACTGACACTGCATCACCAGCTTGAAACAAGCAATAGATCAATCAAACAAAAGCATAATGGCCATAAAAACCTGAGTTGATAGACGCTGGATGCTAGAAAACAAGAACTTCACCAACGTCAAAAATTATAATTGTACATAAATCCTCTGTCAGCGACATTAGCTGCCCGTGTCAAGATTTTACAGTTGCAAGATCAGAAAACCAAAACATACCTGAATAAATCAGAAGAAGTTACACCGATTAGTATAGCACACATAGCGATCACTGAACGCTTTCTCCATAGAAATTTAATCTTACACAGTATAAATATGTAAAAATTATTGTATTAATAATAATAATAATAATAAAAATAACTTCCTTTCCTCCCAAAATAAGCCCAATAAACAATTAACTGAGGATAAACTCCTGAAAAACGTAGGGTGAAATAAACCCATAGTACCACTGCTGTATACAGGATGGACCATTTAAGTTGAGACTGTACAATATCTCCAAAACCAAGCGTTGTAGAAAGAAATGTCTTGAATAAAAGTTGCTAGATATTACGGGGGAAAGTAAATGCCATTTGTCGTGTTTTATTTGGAGGACGTTATGATGGCCATTTTAGGGTCAATTAATTTTTACTTTCTTTATTACATATAGTAAGTAGGGGAAGTATTGTATTCCACCCAAAAATTCGATACCGAGATTTCACCGCAAATATATGTTTTGAGACCCTTGAATCAAAAAAAAAGCATTTTTGGAAACATGTCCGTGTGAGTGTCAGTGTGTGTGTGTGTGTGTGTGTGTGTGTGTGTGTGTGTGTGTGTGTGACTGAACAGCATAACTCAGAAATGAACAGTCGGATAAACACCAAACTTGGTATTTAAGTTCAGTATCTTCCAGAGATGCGACACTACTTTTTACATGGAACATTTTTCGAACATTTTAATTTTCTCAGAAACGGCTCTAACGATTTTGATTGAAATATTATATGTTTAAGATATTTTCATGACAAATGAAATGTATATCTCGAATTTTCTGGGAATGTCTCCAAAAGTATTCTTCATTGTGAACGACTTTTGCATAACTGGTAAATAGACAAAATTTTACTACACAAAAAATGTAGATCAAGTTAAAATACACAATTTATGTCATATACATTTTTTGTTGTCGAGTGAACCATTTTCGAGATATTGCTTGTTTTTCCCTTAAATTTTCCAATACTTATACTTTTTCTCAAATGGGAATTCGTTATTCATTTTTTTGTCCTGGTAATGCCACATAGCAACCAGCTCTTAAAAGATTTGACTATCGCTTAAAGCCTACCATATTCCCCTTGCATCTACAAGAAAATTAGCAATAAGATTAACATCTCGATTAACATGAAGCATATGGAGAATAAGCGTTTGTAAAAATAGTTTGTACAAGAGTAGGGAAAGTCATGTGAGTGTAACACATCAGATTTTTTATGTTGTTTTCTCACTCCTCATAAAAAACTAAAAAATACTTATATAAAGCACTTTCCAATTGTTCTTACACCAACGTAAATAACAACGAAAATTCTGAATGATTGTGTGCGAAGAGCGTAATGAATGGTTGGACCATCCATAGATAGTCATTTGAAAGTCAAGTTAGGTTTCGTAATTGGGAGCCAACATTTTTTATTTTGTTTCCTTATTCCTCATCACAAAATAAACAGTTTTATGAACAATTCTCTAATGAGAAAACCACATATAAAATGTAGGTTCCCATTATTAAAATTAAATTGACCCTAAAGTGACCGTCATAACGTCCTCCAAATAAAACACGACTAGTGGCATTTACCTTCCTCCATGATATCAAGCAACTTTTATTCAAGAAATTTCTTTCTACAACGCTTAGCTTTGGAGATGTTGTCTCAAATTAAATGGCCCACCTTGTAAATGTGCATGAACGTTTTACGAAATCTAGAACAGAGTGATCCACAGTAATCCAAAACGAAAAAGGAAGGAGTCACGCACTAGATTTTGCCCGAACGAATACATCTTGCCTTCTCACCCGTCCTTTTTAGGGACGACACTGGCATCATTTTGAGATGGAAGAGTAAAAAACCGCATCGGCAAAAGGTCGCTAAATCAATGTCGCCAACATTTGAAAACGCTGCGTAAGTAATGTAGAGGTTTAGCTTTACAGATCGTACGGCTACGTTTTTTCGTCGTTCCGCAGTTGCGGCCGCTCAACCCTGGGCTATGCTGGCAGCAGAAGCAATGTTCCATAATGCCTCTGGTGGGATGCTTGTGTGTAACTTTGGTTATAATGAACAGAGGTGTAAATAATTGTAATAAGTGATTTAAAATATTAGTTTACAGTGTTAATTTATTCGTATGAAAATATATTAATTATACAATAAAATAATTATGGTTATACGTGTGTTAGTTATATAGTGAGTCCGAGTGATTTTCATGTACGTGAGTATTGCCCCAGGAAGCTTCTCCTGTGAATGCCATTTTTTCTGGTATAAATGATCTGTTTTCCTCGAAACTATCAAAGATAGCTGAATTAAATTTTAGGATGACAACAATGGCACATCAATGTAAATATTAATATTTATGGAAATAACGTTATAAAATTGTAACTATGTGTATATTAAATGTTAACGCAGGCTAGATAGCCGTGCGGGGAAAGTCAGGTACAAGAAACCAAACGGTACCAGTCGGAGACATCTCCACGGTAGCATAAACCACAGGACCTAGGTTAAACATGACTTGCAGAGGCATTAGAGCAAAAGAGACAGCTATAGGCTAGAAAGAGATAACGAGAGGCTTGGACGGTAGTGGAAAGTCCAGACATATCATAAGCAGAGATATGGGGACAGATGTTCTCATACGACGCTAGGTGAGCAGCCAATCACCTCAGCGCTTTAAAATAGTTCAGCGAAAAACAGTGTCATTTGCAGGCGTGTACAAAAGAGAGCGCCTGAGATGCTCTTAATTATTGTTACAATGTTGTCGGGGGTTAAATTTTACGTCACTTTGATAGCGGAACGCGTGAAGAAGCTGTTAGCTATTTAGGAAAGATATAGAGTTAGAGTGGTAGGTATAGCTTAACAGTTAGGCCGTATAAACCTGTAATATTTGTGATCACGGCTAGCTGCGAAAAAGTGTTAATAAATTACGGTTGAAGTGAACCTGAAAGTTATTTCTTCTCCTATTACCACGCCCTGGAGAAAGGTAAGAGTATAGCCAAACACAGAAGTGTCGTAGGGACCATCTATCTCAGCACATCGTCGTTACCTACACCTGGAAGGAAGGAAGGAAGGAAGGAAGGCGACGAGCAGGCGAGAGGTCCGTCACACTATTTAGCTCATGGTCCCGATAATCAACGGCTTCCTGCTGGTAATCTAAGGCTTCAGGTCAGTATTGTCAACACAAATTCAGAATAACTCTAACAACATTACATCTGTTGTTTGCAACGAAAAAGAAATCCATTAACTTTTAATTTTAGTAATTATGTTTTTAATAATTGAACCATTTTAAATTCCTCATTTAATTTTTTTTAGTGAAGGTGCATTCTCATTAATTTAGCGAATAATACAACAACAGAGGCTAAAACTAAATCAAATAACTAGGATTATTTAATATATTCCGTAAGTAGTTAGCTTTTTAGATTTATTTTAGGCTCTGCTCTTGTATTATTCAGTCAGACCAATTATACCACGAGTTATGTTATCGCTTAGACAAAATCGCTTGCGATTTTTTCGGAATAATACAACCTTCAAATCCTGTCGCAAAACTACTTTAGTGTGAATAACATGGTTATGTTTTTAAAACGTCTGATGAGTTACATTCACGTGACTTTCTTTACCCTCGTCGTTTATTAATGATATAAAAATTATTCTTGCAAGATACACACGCCGACCTTTTTCTATTAAATGCCTTTTTTTTATTCAGGGGGCCTCAAGAATATGTATTTTCGGTGAAACCTTGCATCGAATTTTTGGGTGGAATACAATACCTTCTCTACCTTCTATGTACGTAGTAGAAAAAGTGACCTGAGGTCGCGGGTTCAAACCCGACGGAGAGCGAGTGATTTTTTTCAGACGTAAAAATACTCAGCCTGGCTTCCTTCGGAAAGGAAGTAAAGTCGGTGGTCCCGTGTGATAGATTTACGGCACATAAAAGAACATCAAGCCTGATAAACAGGCCTCTGAGCAAAATTGCCGGTCTTTCACGCCCAATATAGAATGGGACGCTAGGAACCATAGCAGATAAAGATCACCCATAAATAAAAACTCAACAAAAAATAATAAAATCGGGGAAGTAAAACAGCCGCTTCGTACCCTCGCAAACTAATCCCAATAAACAATAAAGTGGGCGAAGAGGCATAAATCTCTGAAAGTACTGTGGGGTGAAATAAACCATTAAATCCCGTTTGCATTGTATTCCATCATTTTTATTACAAATAGCCTTTTCTGTGAATGATATTTTTCTGGTGAAAATGACACGTTTTCTCAGAAACTATTGAAGATGCTAAGTTAAATTCTAGGATGTCTATTTAGCACATGGTCCCGATAAATAACGGCTTCCTGCTGATAATCTAAGGTCCCGATCAGTGTTGCCAACACTAATTCAAAATAATTCTAATTACAGTAAATCTGTTGTTGAACAACAAGAAAAAAATTCCATCAACTTTTAATTTTAATAATTGTACTTGTTAATGTCCCCATTAAATTTTGTTCAGTGAATAATACAAGAGCAGAAGCTAAAAATAAATAAAAAAACTAACTACTTACGGATTATATTTCGAGGGGTGATCAGAAACTAAGGTTACAAGGCCGACATCCCTGGAGTTTCGTCCGTTATGGAGAAATTAGTAGTGTGCGGTAATTCCAATACATGTGGTTGGCAAGTGTGTAGAGTTTCAGCCACCCGCCACCTACAGGCGCTAGTTGAAGGTAAACACAAATGGCGACTTGTTTCAAAAACTGGTCTCGCGAAGAAATCCGTTGCGTTATTCGATTTCTGTGGGCGAAACATGTAACCGCGGCTGAAATTCATCGGCAGCTGGTAGAGGTTTACAGAGAGACTGTAATGTCTCGTCAGTATGTCGCAGAATGGTATAAAGTTTACGGCCGGTAGAGAAAACGTCACCGATGAGGATCGCAGTGACCGACCCAGGACGGCATTAACAGATTTGAACACAGCTCGCGTAGAAGAGCTGATTAAGGACAACAGAAGGATTACGTAACGGCATAAGACGATAGAATGGGGAATGTCGTTCGGAAGCGTTTGTCATATTGTTCACGATATTCTGCAGAAACCGGAAAGTTTGTTCCAGATGGGTTCCACGAAATCCGTCCAACCAATACAAGGAAAAGCGCACGGGGACAAGTCTGCAACTTTTGAAAAGATTCTCCATGGAAGGAAACAGTTTTCTTCACCACCACTACATACAAACACATATTTACTCATTTAGTTCAAGAAACCCCTAGAGCTGTAATACCCGCCAGCAGTAAGCGGTCGTCAATGAAGTGGAAACACCCCTCCTCTCTAAAGACAAAGAAGTTTAAGGTGACGCCATCTGCCGGGAAGGTGATGGCCACAGTGTTTTTGGACAGCGCGGGAGTCACACTCGTGGAGTTTTTGGAAAGAGGTCACACAGTGACCACCGATCGATACTGCAAGACTTTGACACGAATGCGCGAAGCAATCAGGAGGAAACGGCCAGGACTTCTCACCGAGGGTATAATCTTCTTTCACGACAACGCGGGACTACATATACAACCGAGAAGACCACCACGCTGTTGAAGCAGTTTTGCTGGGACATCATTGACCACCCTCCCTACAGCCCGGACCTCACTACAAGCGAGTTTCACTCTTTTCCTCACTTGAAGGAGCACCTAGGAGGTCGACGATTCACTCCAGACGAGGCGACAACGTCGTTGAACACTCAAGGACAGGATTTTTACCAGGAGGGAATATTCAAACTCATCCCACGAAGCGACATGTGCCTAAACCGATATGGAGACTATGTCGAAAACTAACCTAATGTATATGCTATTAGTTGGCTGTATTGGTGGTATGAAATAAAATGTACACGTTTCACTGCAGGCTTTGTAATCTTAGTTTCTGATCACATCTCACGGATCACATTCCGTAAGTAGCTGGTTTTAACTTCTACTCTTGTATTATTGGCTAAAGTAGTCGAACGAAATCTAGAGCGATTTTACAATCACGAAGCACATGTGTTAATCCTTAAGACAAAATCATTCACAATACCCGTAGCTCTCGATTTGTTTCGGAGTAATAACTTTTGTTAGATTACCTGTGATAAAAACAACCTCTAAATTTTGTCATGAATCTACTTTGGTGTATATAACATGAGATTTGTTTTAAAAAAAACTTTGTTACATTCACACGACTCTCTATCCTCTGGTTCTTATTTGTGGGTATACAAATTATTATTAGTTAAGTTTATTTTCCTATCGATTCATTTTAATCGAGATTAACCTTTCGTTATAGATACAACGGAAATAGCGATAGTCAAATGTTTTAGAACTGGATTCTATATGCTGGCCTTATAATTCCATACACTTTCCACGACATCGCGAGAAAGAACTGAAAGTAGACAGGGCTTTAAAGAATGCCTTAAGTATTGAACAATTCGAACCATTAATAACGGGTATCTCGGCAATGGCTGAAGCCACAAAAGCTTATTTGAAATAAATTGTGGTTGTTAAAGAGATGATCTCCATTTTTATGTTGTACCTTTTCGTATATCGCTTAACGTTTACCAGTTATGCAAGGTTATATAACTTCCTTTCCGAATGAAGAGGACTTCACAACCGATTTCCAGAAAATGCAGAATCTAGATTTTATTTGTCATTAAACATCTTTAATATGGGATATTTTAATCAAAGTCGTTAAGCCATTTTTCATAAAATAAAAAAAATAGAAAAATGTTCCATACGAAGGGTAGTTTGGAGTTGGAGGATTTTCTTGAAAATCTTCGTGTGGCAAGTAGTGTACGAGATTTAGCCGTAATTTCTTTTCTGAGTTTCAGTCATTGGATTGGCAGGGGACTTTACCTCCGCTTAAGTATGGCGAACTGCCGAAGGGTAAATTACAGCTTAAACCGTGTATTTTCATGCTCCACTACACGTTTCTTAATGTTGCATTTTTCATTGCCGTTTAAAATTTTAGCTTTATATGTAAATGGCATAGCTGTCCTTTAGTTTAAACACACGTGCAAATAATTCTTCACCCCTTCCACTAGAAGGCCGAATTTTATTGCAGTTGGTGAAGCTTTTCTTTGTATACCAATCGTACGGGAGTCCTTCTTAAAGACGTTACCCAAATACCCTTAATTTTACATGAATTATAAACATGGTTCATTAGTTACTCCTTATGCCCTTGATTTTTTTCAGTCCAGTCACATAGTGAACTGATACCGGCTGGGTGGAGTCAAGGGTTGGTTACTTGAAAGTTCAAAGCTTACGGAGAGAAAAACACGATGTTGATCTAGGGTATGGGCTCCCTTATGCACGATTGTGCACACGGTGGAGAAAGTAAAGAAAAACTAATTGCTGAAAAATGTTAATTCTAAGGTGGTATAATTAAGAAAATAATACCATCTTCCTTAATATGCAAACTAATTGGATAAAAGCAGACCAGTGTAATTAGAATAAAAATCTGATGTGTTACATTCGCATGAATTTCTCTACTCCTGTACAAACTATTTATACAAACGCTTATTCTGCATCTACTTCATGTTAATCGGGATGTTAACCTTACTGCTAATTTTGTTGTAGATGCAAGGGGAATTGTCAGGCTTTAAGCGATAGTCAAATCTTTTAAGAGCTGGTTGCTATGTGGAGCATTCCATTCTCTTTGCTAGCCCAGGACATAAAAAACGAATAAAAAAATCCATTTGAGAAAAAGGATAAGTATTGAAAAATTCAAACAAACAACAAGAAAATGGTTGATTCCACAAACATAAAGTATGACAAATTGTGTGTTTTAACGAGATCTAAATTTTTCGCATAGGAAAATTTTGTCTATTTCTTACACTTTACCAGTTATGCGAAAGCCATTCAGGATGAAGAGAACTTTTGGGTACATTCCCAGAAAATTTAACATATACACTTCATTTGCCATGAAAATATCTTAAACATATGATATTTCAATCAAAATCGTTAGAGAAATTTGAGAAAATCAATGCTTTCGAAAAATGATCCATGTAAAGGTTAGTCTGGGGTGGGAGGATTTTCTTGAAAACCGTGTCGCATCCCTGAAAGAAGCTAAACTCAAATACCAAATTTGGTATTTATCTGACATCGTTTTTTAGTTATTCTGTTCACAGAGACAGACACACAAACACACACACAGACCTTTTTCTAAAACTGCTTTCTTAGGATCCAGGGGGCCTCAAAACATGTATTTCCGGTAAAATATTGATATCGAGTTTTAGGGTGGAATGCAATACTTCCCCTGCCTACTATAGGTAATAGAGAATGGCGGGGTGGACTTTTAATTTCTCCATAATACACACGACGAGTGGAAGGCAACGTTTTAAAATCAACAGCAGTCACAGTTTGTTCATATATTGACCGATTTATAGCAGCCAACTTCAGTCGAATCCTGTATTTGCTGTAGATGGTGACGGTTCCTTTCTAGCTAAAGGATAAAATAAAGAAAAACGCTCAGTGACGTTGATACTGTATCCTCCCCTTCCATAATCCCATCAGGCAAACTGCTAGCAGCAATTCCAGCCGACAGGAAGAAGAAAAGTTGCTCTGCGACCAATAAATCATCCAGATATTCAGGTATGAAGCGAGAGAAGAAGCGCTCAAAAACCCTCAAATTTCTTCTTCACGGAATTTATAAAATATGAATATGATGCTTTTATTTCAGACAGTTCATTTATCTTCACAATACAGATTAGAAACAAAATCAAAAGTAATACTACGGCAGACTATCCATTAACTTTCATAATGTATCTACCCTTTTTCGAAATTATTAATTTCTATTTATTTTTTTGCCAATCTAACCAAGGGTTTTCCGTGGTCACTAGGCGAATGCTGGTTTAAATAATTAGATCCACGAATTTTCTTATCATCTCTTTCATAATTACGTTTCATTTCCTTCTGCGCAGTCATATCAGAAACTGAGCTGATCATCCATCCCGGATACGCTATGATCCAGAGTTTGCTTGGTTCTCGACAGGCTACTGACCCAAGGCATTGACTTCCAAGTCCTTGGAGGTTTAAGTCATACAAGGAGAAGGATAATCAATTGAAGAAGAATTTTGAGAGGTACATATTAAGTAATTTAGAAGTACTAAACTTAAGTACAAACAGTAGATTGTAGATATCAAAACGCTCCCAGTACAAGTGATTACACAATACTCGTATATTCATGCATTCATTATGTGTTTACCCTCCTCTTATGTAGGACTTACACCGCTGCGGGTGCCTGGGGTCAGAGGCCCGTCGAGGAGCACACACTCATGGATCAGACAGAGCATCCAGGATGGGTGATCAGCCCGATGCCTGGTATGGGATGAAGGAAGTAGATGAAACGAAATGTTGGTGAAATAGATGAAAGGAAAGGTGATGGAGTAGTTGGGGAAACCGGAGAACCCGGAGAAAACCCGCCCAGACGCCGCTTCGTCCACCACAAATCCCACATGCAGGTCCCTGGCATTGAACCCGGGCCGCCTCGGTGGGAGGCGAGCGGTCTAACCACTCGGCCACGGCGCCGCCACAATACTCGTATACAGTTTTAAAAATGTATTTGTCTGAAATTTAAAAAATCCTAGCAGCCAAATTAATGGAGGAAAAAATCCAATTTATTTTGGACACTATAAGTCAAATGGTAATACCGTCTACTTGGTTTGGCAGTTTTTCAGATCGTTCATTTTATCGGTTATATAATGTTTATAAACCATGTCTAAATTTCAAGTTTTTGTACATGGTGTTTTCAAAATTATCTTTCATGCATTGGGAAGAGCATATTTTGTACATATATCCACATTTTTTCATCGACATGTGACAAACTTGTGAAGCAAAATTCGTGAAGTGAACCGCAAATGAAGAATTAAGGCAAAACGTTGAAAATTCTCAACTTTACCATTTTATTCCTCCGTTAAATAAAATCCTATTTTCAACACAAAATCAAGTAATACTCACAAAAGTTTTTCCATTTGAGGAATAAATTTCAATATGGCATTGTCCCGTTTCTTACATTGCTTATTAGATATTTTTATGATTACCAGAATTTAATGACCTAAAATGTTTTAAAAGCGACTTATAAAATTGCTCTATAATTTAAAAATTGGCATAATTATTACAAAAAGAAACCTAAAACTGATATTTAAGTTTTAAAATTTGCATATAGAAAATTTTAAACGAATTTATACATAGGTAAAGCTACTAAACAAGTACAAAAAGAAGGTAAAAAATGAGATAATTTAGAAAATTAATAAATGGCTAGGTACGCATCAAGTACCCTAAAATATTGCGCACATTCTGCATACAATAGTTTTTATTAAAATCTCTCTAAATTACGAAAATAAATGTACTGTATATAAGTACTGTATAAGTATAAAACGTACAGTCAGTCATTCGCACAGCTGCTGAATCCTATGCTATGAACCGTACCAACGCCTGCTGCGAAGAGTTGACTGTAATCATAAGAGATGCGGTTGGAGTTGGCAGCGCTTATTCTGACCGCTCGTTTCTAAACAACAAGCTTGTGACTGAAAATATGGCTGAAAATCCCAAGGAAATTCCATTCCGGCCAAAAAACACTAAATCGGAGCTACTGGTAGCAAAATTTCGTAGATCAAGCATTTTGCTTTGTAAAACCGTATTAAAGTTTGTATGACTCGTCGCTGCCATCACTAAAGTACTATTTTTTGACGTGTTAATAGTGAACAAGCAGTGGTTTTAGAGAGCGTGAACTAAAAAAATATACCTGTTCCATGCTCTCGTTTGAAGAATCTTATAAGAAGATTAAGAAAATTGGTTTTAGCAGATCTTAAAAAACTGTGGCACGAAGTAGTCGTATTGCTGCTGTTGGAGAACCAAACTTGATGAAGTAACTGCCCCGCGTATGGTACAAAGTTTCCGGTGGCCTTCCCCCACTTTAAAAGAAATCAACTTTGTATTTTAATGTTTAGTTAAATATTATATATGTATGTTTACCTCGGCTGCGTCAGTAGTAATTTGCAGAAACACGTATCTCTTAGCAGGGGTTGGTGCGGCTAAAGAATGAAGGCCTACAGAAATTATAATTTTTTACTTCACTCCTTTTATTATTCCTTCACACAATAAAATAACACTTCACTGATGTATCCTACCGTAGAGCTGTGAGATTATTGTTACTTGTACTTTTTAACACGTAAACTTTGTATTATTCACGCTGTAATGAATTTTTTATGTCTCACACTGAATACGTATCGAACTGTTCGGGGTACGCTGCATAGTAGCGTCTGGCTTCTACGGCTTAAATTCGTACATTTACTTTATTTCAGTTTCTGATTGGCTAGGCCTACTTCAATAGAATACTTATATTTAACTTAAAGCTTTTCTAGTTTTTGATTGGCTATTTATAAACTGTTTTAAATATTACATTAGTGTTCCAAGAATTATTAGTAGGCTTTATTTAAACTTTTCAATTCATTATTGCCTCAAGGTTACCTCATTGTTGGCAAATTTCGGCTTCTATTCTCACAGCTCCTACATTGTTAAATTGCGTAATACATTCACATAACATTATTAGACATGTGCATAATAATATAAACATTATAGAATGACTGTTACATAGACTTTATATATTATTTGTACACATATTGCTTTAAGGCGGGCTGTTATTATATTTTATTTTATATAATCAGACTGGTATTATTTAAGTGTTAAAAATACTGCCTCATGCATTAACCCTTTTGAGTTTTCAGATTACACAAAATCCATTGCCAGTGAAGGGGACTTCATAGCCTATGATACAACACAAGGTAAGAGCAATAGCAACATGACTATACGGATTTAAGGCGAAAAGTGAAAAACTGACATGTCTCATTCCTAGTTTGGAACATGAATTCATAATTGTAATGATAACTGCTCCCCTGAGAATAGCCAATGCTCTACCCACAAGTAACCCTTTCCGGACTAAACATTAAATAGGAATGCGAGTAAACAATGCACACTCTTATTTCTCACTTAAATAGTGAAATTTCTAACGTTTTAAAGGTTATCGTTATGTACAACGTGAATAATATGAAACTATATACTGAATGAAATGCAAACAAATGAACTAAATTAAACTGAAGGTTAAAAATAAGACCTAATAACTATACAATTTCATAATCTGGGAACCAATGATAAGGATTTATTGTCATATATTAGCAATGCCTATGGTGCAACATTTTAAAGATGACGTCATGAGAATCCGGTCCCTGGTGATGATGAGCGTCAGAAACTGCACACCAAAATTTTCTACATGGTTTCAGGTCATATGGAAACTGCATATATTCACTGAAGAGTTTTCATTTCATTGGAGATGGAGCGCTGATTTAGCTCGCAAACCTGCATAGCAGAGATGGAGCCATGATTGCATCTCTCTCTCTCTCTCTCTCTCTCTCTCTCTCTCTCTCGCACAACAAATGACTGAATAATTTCGCAAGCACTTTTGCAGTAGTCATCCTTTTTTGTATAAATTCGTCAAATAACAGACAAACCAAGACTTATATTAAACTGCAAAGTATTGTGGGAAGTATGAGAAGTTCTAATATCAAACCAGCATAATGCAAAAAAAAAAAAAAAAAAAACATTTAACGGAGAACCGAGTTAAATAGCTCTTCGCAAATAGCCTGTACGTAGTTTATGAAATACGTTTCCCACTTCAGAAGGTACTGACAAGTAGGTATGACCAAAGTTTCATTTACTGACAGACATAAACATACAGGATTTTGAAAAGCTTTGAACTAGTTTTTACCAGTAACTTTATGTTCAACTGCATCACAACGTGGGCGATTACATTTGCTTCTAATAGTTCACAACTCTACAGCTACACAGCAAAGTACACCAGGAAGAAAGTGGTGATTTATGTTTGCTAAGAAAGTACGTGTTTTGTTCAGGAAGCCCTGGTAGTAGCATTCTACCGCACCACTCCGGCCACACAGGGTTGCAGAATTACTATACACCTTTTGGTATGTAGATCTATCAAATGTTGGCTTATCCAATATAAAATCCCACATCTGTACTTTCTCTTCACGTAAATACTACGTAGAGAAGATATTCGATACCGAGATTTCCTGGAAACACATGTTTTGAGGCCTCGAATAAAAAAAAATTATTGAAAACGGCCCGTGTGTATGTGTGTCTGCCTGTGAACAGCATAACAACGAAAAGTCGGATAAATACCAAATTTGGTATTTAATTTCAGTACCGTCCAAAGTTGCGATCCAACCATTTCAAGAAAATCCTTCACTCTAAACTACCCTTTACATGGAACATTTTTGAAACAATGTTTATTTATTTTAAAAATGACAGCAATTTGTGATTAAAATGCCATATACCTATTAAAATATTTACTTGAAAAATTATATATATATATCTTGAATTTTCTGGGAATAGCCTTTGAAGTCCTCCTCATTCGGAAGGAATGTTGTACAACTGGTAAACGTTAAGAAGCAGACGAAAACGTACGGCACAAAAAATGTAGATCTCTTTAAAACACACAATTTATTTCAAGTACCTTTTCTTTTGTGGCTTCAGCCATTTCCGAAATGTATTATTAATGCTTCGATTTGTTCAATACTTAGTCATTCTTTTAAAGTCCCGTCGATATTCAGTTGTTTCTCGCGATGTTATGGGAAGAGTATGGAACTTTAAGGCCAGCATATAGCGTCCAGTTCTTGAACATTTGACTATCGCTATTCCTTTGTATCTATAATGAAATGTGCTATTTCCGGAAAGGTTTATCTCGGTAGAAATAATTTGTATACCCACTAATAAGCTAATAGAAGGTAGAGAAAGTCATGTGAATGTAACACATCTGATTTATATACTAGGTGTGCAGTATCCGAATAGGAGTGATTTACTGGGACCCTGCATTTTCCGGGTCAAAATGTGCAGTTTCGGCACACCCGATGATCATCTTTACTCCTGAAGTAGGCCACGAAGTAGAAGGTGGCCGAAGGCTTGGTACAGTCCCAATCATGAACAAGTGCCGAGACACGATATCAAGTTGTTTTCTGGAGGTACTGTTAGAACTAGAGCAAGCTGTTTTATCGACCCGCTCGCGTTATCAACTCACCCTGACCAATTCAGGTTACCGAAGGCTGCCGACAAGGTCATGACCTCACCTGTCATCCATTCTCATTGTCATCGTAACCTCCAGGTAACACCCATTCGCACGTGGATCAGATGCCTGCCAGCACACCAACCATATCACTTGTGACAAATGTGTCCCAAATACTAGCAGGCATTTACAAAATGTACGTATTGAGGTCAGTAGCGAACCTTTTCCTGCCAGCGAGCCAAATTAAGTGAAGCTTATTATTTCTAGTTTCTCAGTAGATAAGAGTTGACATAATATAATAATCCAAAACCAAAACACCAAAAAATTCGATACCGAGATTTCACCGGAAATACATCTTTTGAGGCCCCCTGAAACACACACACACACACACACACACACACACACACACACAAATCTTTCTTAGAAAAACGTCCGTGTTATGTGTGTCTGCGAAACGGCATAACTCAAAAACTAAAAGTCGGATAAACACCAAACCTGGCATTTAAATTTAGTAGCTTCCAAAAATGCAACACAAAGATTTTCAAGAAAATCCCCCACCTCAAAGCACCCCTCATATGAATCATTTGTCGAAATTTTTTATTTTCTAAAAATGGCTCCAACGACTATGATTAAAATATCATATATTAAAGATATTTACATGACAAATAATGTGCATATTTTGGATTTTCTGATAAGAGCCTTTGAAGTTCTCTTCATTCGGAAGGTATTTTGTACAATCTTATATAACTGGTAACGGTTAACGAAAACGTACTACACAATAAATGTACATCTCTTCAAAACTCAATTTACTTCAAATCAATTTCTTGTGGCATCATTCATTTCCGAGATATGCGTTTTTAATGGTTGGAGTTGTTCACTATTTGGTCATTCTTTAAAGTCCTGTCAACATTCAGTTATTTCTCGTGATTGCATAGAAACAATATGGAATTTTAAGGCCGGCGTATAGCGTCCAGTTCTAAAATATATAACTATTCCTACTCCCACAGTATCTATAAGGAAGTGTGTAATGCAGCTATTTCCTGAAAGGTTTATCTCGATTAAAATGTGTAGATAGTAAACAAAAACTTTAATTATAATAACTTGTATAGCCACTAATAAGCGATAGAAGGTAGAGCAAGTCAAACAAATAAAACACTTCATATCTTTTTTAACGTGATATCTACGCAAGGTAAAGCCAAACCTTATTAACATAGGATCCTGTTGTGCACTAAAATGAAGTGGTGTTCTTTCTTTATTGTTGTTAGGCAAGCATGCAGCTGTTTTGTTCGTGCCTCGCACTTTTGTTATTTAATTGGTTTCTAATGCTCTCAGTTTTAGCTCTACCTAAGCGTCGTAACCCTATTGTTCTGTTGAGGACCTCGTTCTGCAGTCTTTTGTTTACGCGTTCCGCGTCTGTTTCTCACTTACGTATAGTCTTGCCAAACGTTTACTTTCTCTCCTACATATGTATAATAAGTAGAGGAAGTATTACGTTCCACCCAAAATTCGATAACGAGATTTTACAGTAAATGTACCTTTTGAAGCTCCCTGAATCCAAAAAAGTATTTTTGGTGTGCGTGCGTGCGTGCGTACGTGCGTGTATGTATGTATGTATGTATGTATGTATGTATGTATGTATGTATGTATGTATGTATGTATGTATGTATGTATGAACATCATAACTCAAAAACTGGCATTTACGTACAGGATCATCAAAGGACGTGAAGCCAATATTTTCAAGAAAATATGTCTATCCCAAACTATCCTTTATGTGCAACATTTTTCCTTATTTTTTATTTTGCCAAAATTTACTCTAACCACATTTATTAGACTATCATATGTTTAAGATATTTGCGTGACAAATAAAACATTATATCTTCAACTTTCTGTGAATAGACTATGAAGTCCTCTTCATTCTGAACGACTTTTCTATAATGGTTAACTGTAAGAGACAGACAAAATCTTACTGCTTAACAATTGTAGATCTCGTTAAAGCACACAATTTATGCAAATAATGTTTATGTTTATAACCATTTATAAGATATCTTTTGTTCTTGGTTTGAATTTTCAAACGCATATAATTTTCTCAGGTGGAAATTCGCTGTTCATTTTTACTTTCTCTACTACAGATAGTAAGTAGGGGAAGTATTGTATTCCACCCAAAAATTCGATACAGAGATTTCACTGGAAATACATGTTTTGAGACCCCTGAATCCAAAAAAGCATTTTTGGAAACATGTCCGTGTGTGTGTGTGTCTGTCTGTCTGTCTGTGTGTGTGCTGTGAACAGCATAACTCAGAAACGAACAGTCGGATAAACACCAAACATGGTATTTAGGTTCAGTATCTTCCAGAGATGCGACACGAAGGTTTTCAAGAAAATCCCCCCACCCCAGATTACCCTTTACATAGAACATTTTTCGAACATTTTAATTTTCTCAAAAATTGCTCTAACGATTTTGATTAAAATATCATATATTTAAGATATTTTCATGACAAATAAAATATATATCTTGAATTTCCTGAGAATGTCTCCAAAAGTATTAAGAGATAGACAAAGCTTTACTACACAAAAAATGTAGATCGCATTAAAATACACAATTTATGTCATATACGTTTTTTTGTTGAGTGAACCATTTTTGAGATATTGCTTGTTATTCTCTTAAATTTTTCAATACTTATTTTCTCAAATGGGAATTCGTATTCATTTTTTTGTCTTGTATATGCAAAGAGTATTAATCTGAGGCAAAGAGAATGTTGCTGCACGTAGCAACCAGCTATTAAGAGATATGTATATGCTTAAAGGCTACTGTATTTCTATATTGCCCTTGCAAATACAAAACAAGAGGAACATAGTACGCCTTAAGCAATAGTCAAACATTTTTAGAACTGGTCGCTATGTGTAAAATGTAATTCTCTTTGCATGTCAAAAACTCGTTTATGCAAATGTTTATCTCGATTAATATGAAATAGATGGAGAATAAGAGCTTGTAAAAATAAATTGTACAAGAGTAGAGAAAGTCATGTGAGTGTAACACATCAGATTTTTTTCCATTTCCATGCAACGTGCAGGAATTTCAAAGCCACAAAAGGCGACATACTTATTAAAAATCTGATTATGCTATAGCCTGGTGTATCCTTTTAGCTACAACGAAGTACATTGTTACTGTAAATCGTATTGGTATCAAGGGAAAGACAATCTGAAATATGTTTGTTATCCTATTGGTTCATAACATTGAATGTCTGCTCTTGAATCAGTGAAAATCGGAAAACATTAAAACTGGTAACAAAAATAGAAACTCCAACACTTGGTCCACTAGAAAACCTGAAACAGAAACATTTGGTCCACAACCTTACGCAAATAACATGTGCTCAATGTGAGGTCCCTTGTTACGCGATGAACATCAAGCCTGTAGTTCATGCTGTAGCATTCAACCATCCACCAGTGCAACGGCCTCTGTGATGCGGACACAAAGATCCTCGATGGTAGATGGTAAGGGTGGTAGATGTACTTGTTTAATAAAACCCCAGAGAAAAAAAAATCACAGGATGCGAGGTCGGGGGAACGTGGAGTTGCAAGCAAGCCAAATCTCATGGCCATCACGTCCAATCCATTTTCTTGGAAGTCTTTATTCAGTTCGTTTTTGACATCTGAGAGGTAGCGGGTAACTGTTAGGATTTTGCAGAGCCTCACGTTGTGTTTGTGCAATTTTCCTGACAGATTGAAAGTGGTTTCGTCACGTCAGTCTCGATTCTGAGCTGCATCTCCTCGCTGAAAGATAGTCGCCTGAGTTTCAGTGCTCGCAACATTGCAGACGGTATGGATGGAACTTCAAACGTTTGCGTAAAATCTCCCACACAGTTTGCTGAGGGATGTTTAATTCTCTACTGGTTTTTACGATGGATTTTTCTCTCACACATTCCACATTCGCCTCACTGATGGACGGCCGGTTGACTTCTGCTTACATACATTACATGATCAAAAGTATCCGGAGACCTGGCTGAGAAATGACGTACAAGTTCGTGGTGCCCTCCATCAGTAATGCTGGAAGTTAATATGGTGTTGGCCAACCCTTAGCCTTGATGACAGCTTTCACTCACGAAGGCATAGTTTCAATCCGGTACTGGAAGGTTTCTTGGGAAATGGCAGCCCATTCTTCACGGAGTGCGGAACTGAGGAGAGGTATCGATGTAGGTCGGTGAGGCCTGGCTCGAAGTCGGCGTTCCAAAACATCCCAAAGGTATTCTATAGGATTCAGGTCAGGACTCTGTTTCAGGCCAGTCCATTATAGGGATATTATTGTCGTGTAACCACTCCGCCACAGCCCGTGCAGTATAAACAGGTGCTCGATCGTGTTGTAAGATGCAATCGCCAACCCCTAATAGATCTTCAACAGTGGGAAGCAAGGATATGCTTAAAATATCAATGTAGGTCTGCGCTGTGATCGCGCCACGCAAAACAAGGGGTGCAAGCCCCCTCCAGGAAAAACACGACCACACCATAACAACACCACCTCTGATTTTCACTTTTGGCACTACAAACGCTGGCAGATGAGGTTCACCGGGCATTCGCCATATCCACGCCCTGCCATCGGATCGCCACATTGTGTACCGTGATTCGTCACTCCACACAACGTTTTGCCGCTGTTCAATCTATAATGTTGACGCTCCTTACACCAAGCGAGGCGTCGTTTGGCATATTCCTGCGTGATGTGTGGCTTATGAACAGCCGCTCGACCATGGAATCCAAGGTTTCTCACCTCACGCCTAACTGTCATAGTACTTGGAGTGGATCCTGATGCAGTTTGGAATTCCATTGTGATTGTCTGAATAGATGTCCGCCTGTTACTCTTTACGACTCTCTTCAAATGTCGGTGGTCTCTGTCAGTCAACAGACGAGGTCGGCCTGTACGCTTTTGTGCTGTACATGTCCCTTCACGTTTCCACTTCACTATCACATCAGAAACAGTGACCTAGGGATGTTTAGGAGTGTGGAAATCTCGCGTACAGACTTCTGACACAAGTGACACCCAATCACCTGACCACGTTCGAAGTCCGTGAGTTTTACGGAGCGTCCCATTCTGCTGTTTCACGATGTCTAATGACTACTGAGGTCGTGAATAATGAGTACCAGGCAGTAGGTAGCAGCACAATGCACCTAAGATGAAAAACGTATGTTTGTGGGGTGTCCGGATACTTTTGATCACATAGTGTATGCATCCCCTTCTTTTAAAGTTAGTGTACCACTTATGGATACTAGGACCACTGGGTGCCTCTTTACCAAATTTTCTTATAAAATTGCGTTTTACAGTGACAACATACTGGGATACGTGTCAATCCAGCACACAAAATACCCTCCTGTCCTCGTTTGCAGTCATTTTTTGTTCTATCTATTTGAGTTTCTCTTTCCGTTGATAAGTGTTAAGTGTTTACTAACAAGAGTAATTCAAGTTTGTGTTCAAAAAGATTATTTATAGTAACACTGAGTACGAAACGTGTAACGAAAGTTTATCTCGATTAACAAGAAAGCGAGGATAATTTAGTAAGTATCTGCACACTATTTAATTTTTTGTAGATCGGCTGCATTGGTTTGTGCGCGCGCACGTGAAATATTGTTCCTTTATCTCCGCTTGTGGAATGTTTGAACGTTATAATTCCAATGAGTGTTGCATTGCTGCATAATAAGCATGGCTGCACCCCTCAACGTTTGCACCAAAAAAGAACTCGTGCGGTTATACGTTTTTTGTCGTCTGAAGGTATACCAGGAGACGACATCCATCGAAGACTTTTCGCACAATATGGGGGCAATGTTTTACCTCGGCGAAATAAGTACGGGTGGATTGAAAAGTTCAAAAATGGTCGGACAATTGTGAAGGACGCCCATCCATATCCATTAGTGACGCCAACAATGAGCAAGTCCATATCCTGATTCAGAGAACTGAATATTGATTGTCGATAAAGTGGCAAACTATATCTTTTTTGGCCCACTTAAAAATGTCTTAAGGGGCCGTCGCTTCACCACAGAACCAGAAGTGAAGGAAGCAGTACATACATGGTTTGCTGCTCAACCGAAAAACTTTTTTTCTGAGGACATCAGAAAGCTTGTGCAACGATGGACTGTGTGCATTGAGGAGCAAGAGAACTAGGTTAAAAATGAAGTAATTGTAAGTTGCTATTATTGTTATAATAAATTTTATAAGATTATGTGCGGATGCTTATTGACTTACCCTAGTATTTAGATAGAATAGTGAGCTTTTGTACGAACAGTTTGTAGATGGGTGGGTAGAGAAGGTTATGTGAATGCAACACAGCAGACTTTTTTACTTTCTATACTGCTTTCCTAAAGTTAAAAATTGGATACCGACATTTCGCTGCAAATTCACGGTTTGAGGTTCCCCGAATCTGAAAAATCATTTTTAGAAAAATGTCCGTGTATGTGCGAGTCAGAACAGCCTATATCAAAAACGAGAAGTTGGTTGAATACCAAATTGGTATTTAAGTTCAGTGTTCTTCCAAGGGTGTGATGCTGGGATTTTCAAGATAAAGATGAACATGTTTTCATTATTTTTTATTTTCTCAACAATGGGCCTAATGATTTGATTAAAATACCATGTTTTAAAGACATTTGCATGGTATGTATGTGTTTGACTTTCTGTGAATAACCTGTGAAGTCCTCTTCATTCTGAATGATTTGTGTATTAATTGGTAAACCGTCAGAGACAGACAAACTCTTACTACATAGTATAAAATCTAGAGCTCGTTAAAGCATAAACTTATGCCACATAAACATGCTTGTGGCGTTGACAGTTTGCAAGATATTTTTTGTTATTGGCTTGAATCCTCAAATACCTATACTTTTTCAAGTTGCAAGTATCCATTCATTTCTTCTCGTCGTCATACAAAGAGCAAGAATTTCGAAGTCATTCCATAGGCATCTCCTTTTTAAAAATTCTAACTATCGCTTTAAAGCACAGAAATTCATGTGAAAGCAGTACATCGGTGTTTTACCCTCGTAAATAGAAGTACAAGGCTATTTTCTTGTAAACGAATGCACTTTTATCACGCATCCTTGTAAGCGAAAAGACAAAGCACATTTAAATTGGCATAAATAACTTAGGTAATCGCAAACTTTATGGTTTTTGTACAACATATCTTTATATAACAGTATTTGCTTTTCGTCACTTTGTACGAGGCTTCACAAGCTTCTTGTTGCCCTCAGGAAAGAAAAGTGTTTTCGACTGAGCAACAAGCCATGCGTACATCGATTCCTCTCCCTCGCCTGAGGTGAAATGACGGTCGCCTAAGTGGACAAATAGGATAGTAGGCCCAGGGGCTGATATAAAACAAGTCACAACATGGTATGGAAACATCCGTCATCTCCCGTGGAGAAAAAAAACTCAAGAATAAACTTTCTGTTGGAAAAGTAATGTCTACGTTTTTCTCTGGAATCACGAGAAAGCTCATTCTGCTATCCAAATCCAAGTATAAAAGGTCTCAATGAACTTATGTACCTATGTGTGTTTTAAATGTTGCAAGGCTGCATGGTGTGACAGAATGTGTCACGTGCTATTACTACTGTCATAAGCTCCTCTGCCAGCACTGCAAAATTTCTTTCTTTTACTCTGTAACAACTATCTCCCCGTAGGGGAGGTGCTCCGACCCCTTCAGCTGCCGTGGTGCGGGCGCTGCGGACCCGTAGCACTCATTGTGTACTTCTGACGTTACTAGAAGTAGACGGGCCGAACATCTGAGCCCCTACAGGAAGGGAGTTCGGAGTGGGTTGGACTCAAGGGACAGTGGTTCCCGATACCCATGGGAGATTGGGTACGTTTGGGCGGTGATGCTCAGGCGGGGTTATAAGACACTTCAATGTCCTTGCAACATGCAACCTTCATGCTAGATGACTGTCGGCCCTACCCACGTTATCGGTGGTGTTCACTTCGGGGTCGACGCGCATAAGTGGCGTATCCACTTCCATCGTGGGGCCTTCTTAGACTCAAGGTATTGGCCTCATGGGGAACCCCGCGGGAGAAAGTGTCACTCGGTTGATTCCTTCCCCTGGTTTTTAGAAGGGGAGCTTCGGCTTCGAGCAAAGTAAAACTACGATCTTTACGAACTCCTGTTAATGCATCTATAAATTCATTATATTCACTGCTACCCTTAGTTTAATGCCTAGCGTGGCTGGAACGAGGATGTGGATCACTGGGCGAGTCGTACTATACCTCGTCTCACTGAATTTATTTAAAAATTAATTACAACAATTTTGAGTTTGAAATATTTCCAAATGAAACAGAATTGTTTTTAAACTTTACAATTCTGAACATATAACTGATACGTTGGCCTACTATTAAATGTTTCTAGCTTTCTTTAATTTAATAAGCTAAATAACTACTGGTAAACAATTCTAGCAAACTTTAATTACTCTTGCATTCCATAGGTATATTTTAATTTTAAAACTTTACATAATAAAATACAGTATACCTTCACCTTCTGGTTAAAATGCTCGATGTAATCTGCTTGACCTTCGCAGAATATAAACATTTCGCCATTTAACAAGCTTGCTCCTGATTAATACACTTATTTCTGCAATTAAACTGACATTATATATTGACATGAAGTTCTCGCTCCAGGTAAATTTCTCTGGCTGCTCCGTTTTCCTAATGTACCCTTTTTTCTGTTAGCCATGTAGTTCTCGACGTAAGCCAAATAATTCATTTTGTATGTTAGTCAGCAGCGGGGCTGGCGACTAACAAGAGTTGTGATCATGCTGAACGTCTGGCCACAACGGTTGACACGAAGTGCCCGATAAGTAATACCCTTGTGACTGCCAGGCTGTTGTATGTGAAATGTTTCCACTTGGAATCCAGGAATCGAAAGGAGGTTGCCCAGATTTACCTGGGTAGAATGTAAATCGCCATAGTACCTAGCCGCTAATGCGGCTTTACCTCCGTGAAATAAAAGGTTTGGAAAGTTTCGCAAGCTTTTGTCTTTGGTCTATGGAGCTTAGCTTAATGCATTGCCATTGGCTGGGTCTCAGCGAAACACTTGAACGTGTTGTGTCCAAGTGACTAACAAGCCCAATACTGCTTAATTTGTTCACCCGCTTGCGAGCAGGAAAGGATTTGGGTATGGGTGTGGGGATATCCAAGTTAGCAAATATGCGGGGCACCATTGAATAGTCACTCATCCAGTTAGTAACCAAGCCCAATAATGCTCAACTTGGAGGATGTGTGAATGATGGAGTGGTAGTTCTTAAGTCAGCTGTCTTGAAGCATCCTTTGGTAGACGGTAGCCTTTCCTTCTTCTGGATGCCCTGTGGTCGTAGTGCCCCAGGTTATTCTACAGTTGATTGGGATGTGTGGCAAATTTTGTACGTGATGCGAGATCTCTCACGCACCGTGTCCACGATATATTGGAGTCTGGAATGGTTATGTAGGATTTGGGTCGGGAATCTACGCCCGTATCATAGATCATCCTTGGTGCCCTGCTCTGGACAGTCTGCAGCTTACGGACGGTAATTGCGGGCACCGATCCCCAGACCTCGCAGCCATATAGAATCGGGGCAGGACAATCGCCTGATAAGGCTAATTTTAGCTCTGTGGGCATGCTGGATGCGTCATGGTCGAGTCCGACCTTTACACTCACATGTGGGGTGAACGTGAGCCCGCAGTCGAGTTCCACCCAATGAGCATATCCTTTGCAGCTCTTCCTTTCTCTGCCACAGCTCTCACTGTCGAACCTTTGTAGCACACTGCCGACCTAAAACTGCAGCGTAAACAACTGTCACATATGCTTTATGAATCTATGAGATTCACAGTAAGATAAACTATTTAGTTTACTTTAAACGGTATCACTACCTTGAATGGAAGAAGTATTATGCTATCCCAGGGCTGAGAATGAACCCCAGATATCATGGTTAAGCAACACAGGCATGAAAGTTAAAATCAGGATACATGGTAGATCTGTACCATCACACTGACGCCTCACAGTATAAGATGTGTAAGCCACGATGGATACCACCTGAAGACCCGACGGGACATCTCTGCGACGGAAAGATTGGTATCAAGAATTGTTTTATAATTGGTACATAAGAAACTACTTCGTCAGCAGCCAGATATGTAACACAGCTGTGGTACTTAGACTGGAGCATACATCTCTAGGCTAAAATAATAGGGCCCAAGGCATCGGCAGAAGCCTTACCCGGAGTTCTCTTTGTCACCTCAGCTCCCACACCCCTCCCGAGAGCCGTATGTCCGAGGCGAGTACTCTACTCCCGAGTAACGCTTCCGTGTAGCACCCGCTGTTTATCGAGTTGTTACAATATCTACCTGGTGTCCAGGCACTCCATGGTATATTTGGGCCAATTATGGCAATACAGTATACGTATGTAAGTAAAATAAAAAGCGTAATGACTTCAACAAAATTGCAAATAGATTGCCTCTGTGGTGCAGTACTAGCACACTAGCTTCTAAATCCAGAGGTCCGGTTGGAGGATGGGAATTTTTCTTTAGCCAGGATCATTTACCATCCTCCCTAGAATCTGGAAGTATGAGAGAGTAAAGGTGTGTGTGTATGTGTAGTGGGATTTAATGTTTCTAAAGAAAACACAACGGTAAGTCGAATGAAGATCACTGCCAATGAGCACTTGCTCCAAAAGCAAAGGCCCTGATATTAACTTAGATGCTAAAGGCAACATATAAATGGAAACAACATTGCAAATGAATGAGAATACGATTAAACAATTAAGTATTATTGGCAATAAAGCAACAAAAATCACTGTATATGCTGTGGTAACGAATACGGGTCATTCATCTTATACCGGATAGCACAGTGGCTCCCCTGCGGATTAAAGCTTGGACTTGTATTTTAATTACGTTTTTATTATTAATTGGAGGCATAATATCCTAACTAATGAATTTGTCACACGTCATGTGTCCTAAGGCTTCTAAAGAATGCTCATTTATGTCATTCCATCATGCACTTCCCTTAATATTCATTCCAAAACTTCTGAAATCCTTAGCGAAGTAATATATAGGAAATTCTGGGTTAATTTATTTATTGCTATCTGGATTCCCCCAATATTTTCAGTTTCCTGGAACGCCTCTGCCTCTCTCTCTCTCTCTCTCTCTCTCTCTCTCGCTTCTCTCCTTTATGGCTGCTTGCAAGTGAACACATTTGTTACAGCTCAGGTGACAATGTTTATATGCTCCTCCTAGCCTCCTTTCCTGCAGCTTCTAAGGACAACAGGGAAACGGGTTGCTTACATCATTCTAGCATGATGTACTGTCGGGGAAAATGAAAATCGCTAGGAAAATAGGAATGATAATTTGGTATGCTAGTTAGGACATTCTATAATCTTACAGAATGCAAGATTATATAATATTGCTATGCTGTACATGACAGCTGTTAATATTTTTATTCTGTTATAGAACACTATATTTTACATATATATAAAGTGAATACTACAAAACCTGGCATTGCAGTGGACAATAATGTATACGCCGAGATTGTCGAAAGCAAATGTTCTCCGTCTCTCGCTTAAACAAAAGCTACATCGTGAGAAACTTCTTTCGACATCGCAAGAGGTAATAGCTGCATACAAATAATACACTTATATCACTGTCTGATATACATTGCCGTTTGTGAACATTGCACAACCAAGAAGGAATTTCCCGAATAACTCAAAACTTCGTGGAAGTATAGAAGAGTGTGCAAGCAATAAGTGATTAGATTTGCACAGAGATGGGGTACACGTAGGCCGAACAGAGCCCTCTCGTGTCGGTCCGACAAGGTCTGTGTTGCGCCCAGTGTAGAATGCAGAGCTGTCAAACAAGGTGGAAACAATAATTAGAGTGCCAGTATGCCTCATCGACGTCAAAGGGAGCCATATCGGCAAGTGGGTGAGTTCGAACGGGGCAGAATGATCAGTCTCCGGGAAGTGGGTTTGTCATACCGTGACATTTCGGCTCGTGCACGGCGTGCTGCTACGGCGGTGATGCGTGTGTGAAAGCAGTGCTTAGATGAAGGTTGTACGCAGCGAAGAGTGGGTACAGGACCAGGGAACATGACCACAGTTCGGGATGACCGTCATCTTGTCCGCATGACCATAACGGACCGCACAGCTTCATCCACAGTGTTGGCTCGACGCTGGAGCACTGCAACAGGTATGAACTTGTCTGCATCAACGGTTCGTCGCCGTCTGCTGCAGGTTGGACTTGTTGCATGCATGTAATTACGTCGGCTTCCATTCTCCAAAAACCACAAGCTCCTCCGACTGTAATGGACACCATCACTGGGGTGCTGAGTGGCAAAATGTAGTCTTTTCGGACGAGTCCCGCTTCAACGTGTCCTACAGTAATGGCCGCATACGTGTCCGGCGGTACCGTGGTGAGAGCAACCTGGAGGGCTGCATTGTTCTGCGGCATGGCGGACAAACACCAGATGTGATGGTTTGGGGCGCCATTGGTTACAACCGATCTCACCTTCTATGAATTAAGGTCACTTTGCACAGCAACCGGTACCTAACGGTGGTTGCAGAGCCTTGAGGTAATCCCCCTGCTTCAGGCATCTCCACAGGCCACATTTCAACAGGACAAGATTGCGAGGAATGTACAAGCCTTCCTCGAAGAGCGACGAGTACCATTGCTTCTCTGGCCATCACGTTCGCCTGACATGTCGCCCATCGAACATGCTGGGATATGGTTGATCGGCACCTGGTGCGTCAGGTTTCTCCAGTAACCAGTCTAACGGATTTGTGGGTTCGAATACAAACTGCGCTGAGAGAAATCCCTCAGAAACTTATTCAAAATCTTTTTGATTCAATGCCACGGCGAATAGGAGCTCTAATTGCAGCGCATGGAGGCCACACCAAATACTAAATATTAGGGCTATAAATGCATGTATAGATTTGAAAAGTTTATAATTTGTTGCTTGTAATGTATCTAACCTCTGGTATTAAATTCACTGACTTCGTGCGTTTCCTTCTTGGTGTTGCAGCTTTTCACAAACGGCAATGTATTTCTTATACCTTTTGTAAAGCGGAACAACATCTCTTCTACGGTATATTACTTTGCCCGCCGTCTATACCCAGGGGATACGTGCTAAGACATTATACTCTCTGCACCGGGAACTTGGAATCATGGACCAAGTCATTCTAATCCGCCCTCTAGCTAAAAATAACATGGAAACAGGAAGTGAAATGATCTTCCGTTTCTTCTACAGCAGATGCACACAACTGTAACACAATTGTATCCTACCCAGAAACCGTGTTTTGTAATCCGAATCCTACACGAAGGCTACGGAAAACACGTGTTGTTTATGACGTTTGTTGTTCGTTTTGTTGCTTTCAGAAAATTGTAAGTGTGTTGAATGTATTTTGCTGCACACTGTGGCCACCGCACGGCTGCTCGCACGCCGTCCACCACAGCTCGGACTCCCACCGACACAGTTCTAATGCCTCACATTCTGGTAGTTAAAGCTACAATTACAAAGATATTAAGCACATACCTTATCATAAGAGATGTTGAAAGTCCTGTCCTTCACGCATTTCTCACATCATTTCAGGAAATTTTCATTCACACTCGAGAGATATTCGAAGTTGAGCGAATTTCTTGCTTGGTGTTTTCTGTTAGTTCTTAAAATGTATGTAAGAAATAACTTTGTTGCATACACCATATTACTTTCTCTACTACGTATGGTATGTAGGGGAAGTATTGTATTCTACCCAAAAACTCGATATCCAGATTTCACCGGAAATGCATGTTTTGAGGCACCTGAATCCAAAACAAGCATTTTTAGAAAAGGTCCATGTGTGTGTGTGTGTGTGAACAGTATCATTCCCAAACGAAAAGTCGGATAAATATCAAACTTGGTAGTTAGGTTTAGTACCTTCCAAGGATGCGACACGAAGATTTTCAAGAACGTTCAAGCACCCCAACTATACTTTACATGTAACACTTTTTCTAAAATTTTAGTTTTCTAAAAATGACTAATGATTTTGTTTAAGATATTTTTATGGCAAATGAAAGGCATATCTTGAACCTTCTGAGAATGTCCCCAGAAGTCCTCTTCTTTCTGAATGACTTTAGCATAACTGGCAAACCGTAAGAGGCAAAGGTTTACTACACAACAAATGTACATATAATTTTTGTGAACCATTTCCGAGATATTCCTTGTTATTTGTTTGAATTTTCCAATACTTATACCTTTTCTCAAATGGGAATTCGTTATTCGTTTTTATGTCCTGGACACGCAAAGAGAATGGAATGCTCCACATAGTAACAAGTTCTTAAAAAGATTTGATTATCGCTTAAAGCCCTTTTTGCCACTACACGAAAATCAACAAGAAGATAATTTCTGCAAATGTTTATCTGAATTAACATGAAGTAGATGGAGGATAAGCGTTTATAAAAATAGTTTGTAGAAGAGTAGAGAAGTCATGCCAGTCCAACGCATCAGATTTTTATTTCATGTCATCATTAGAGTCGGGTAAACTTCTGTGATTGTATTTTACAAATAATATAAAAATTTACCCAGGCTTAATATTATTCTGTGACGAAACACGGTTCCATTTGTATGGCTATGTATCGCCGCAAAATAAAATGTACTAGAGTACAGAGAAACCCGATTTTACACACAGGATTCCCTTGAATGACCGAAAATTGGTGTGCAGTAAATGCATACAGAATAATTGGACCTATATATGTGAACAAAAAATAAATGTAGAGAGATGCAGGATTTGTAACTGCAAAACTCCTCTCTGGTTGATGCCTTGTCATGTAGTGTTGTTGTCTCAGGCTATTGTTGCTGTTTTCTCCATTTCTAATCAATAATCACCTATCTAACTAATTTCACGGTTCTCAGGGTTTTCGTAGGTGAGTCAAAATTAAAATACACTGCATTTCCCTCAAATGATGTGGTTTATTATCAAATAAATCTTATGGGTGGCTAGATTTTCGCATTATAACAATTCCCACCATTACAATAAATTAGGAGTCTAATCTAACGCCACACGCTTCCCACCCAATGCACACACGTGCATCCGTCGTCCAGAGAGTATCACTGTGTATCTACAAGGTTCTATAAGAGAGTGAAAATCTGGGGCTTTTTTCTTCTTTATACCTAAGCGTATTGACGCTCTCCTCCGCGCCTCAAAATGCAACGACATTTCTATTTGGTCCTCAGATCGCGTTAATTTACTATGTATGAGAATATTCTGCTCCAAAAGATGTCGCCCCAGTGACGCTTCCGGAAGCAGATTCAATATCTCTGTCTCTTCCCTTTCTATATCCGTCTCTTTCTATTTCTCGTTATTGCTTACAGTTCCTTGCTCATTAGCTTGGTGAAAGGTGGGCTCTACCTAGAATTATCTTTTACCTGGCATTAGCTAGCTCCTCGGTCCCTTACTTATCTAAGTTACAGACTGCTTTTTACATTTCTCGGTTGTTAAATATTCTAACATATTTCTTGATGAATTATATTATTATGTACAGTTTTTGTTTAATATTGATTTATATGTTTATGTGAATATGCATGTGTGTGCGGGGTATATCCCCTTTCAGAATATTATACTCACACATTTTTGTCCAAATTTGGATTTTTCCAAGAAGACTCTGAAATCGCGCGTATAGCTGATGAGTGAAATTTAATGTTATGGAGATAGGGTAATTAGTAAAGGATTTTTATCCATGGGAGAACTTGAAAAATAAAGTATGTGTAACAAACTTCCATACATTTAAGAACCAAAATAAGACATCAGGCGAGAAATTCACTTAATTTCGGATATTAAACATTTGTTTACTGTTCTCTCCCTGAAACTAATTCGTGCTGAGCATTGGTTAGAACACTACGTACAGTGATGTACTTTTTATGGTCATTTGCATCATTCCCGACCAAAGTTTTTACGTGGTCAATTCGACATTTGACCGCGTTCAGTGCGATTTTTCGGTGCTTCGACAATGATCAAAGTTAAACGAGGTATTGATTACGGTTACGACTGCGGGAACTGGACAGTTCAATTCCATTGATTGGGGTAACTTGCATTAACTGGCTGCCCGTTTCTATTTTCTTGAAGGTATTGAGAATAAGTTAATGTACCTACAACACTTAAATCGTCAAAATCGGATCTTTGTAGAAAGAGGCAACCCTCTTAAAGAGTATGGGGAGAGGAAATTTGAAGAAAGGATGCAATGGGCAGCTAATACATGAAATGACTGAGAGGTTAAAGTGTCCTAATAGCTGAAATCACTCTATTTCAATCATGGGTTACAAGAGCTTTAAATGTTGTGATTGGAGATATTTCTAGCATACATCCAACAACGGTGTTGCATATTATCAATAATGTATTAGATATACCTGTTTCTTTATGTCCACGATTTTTATCGCTTTCGGGAAAGGAAGATGTAAGATCTGTGATGGATCGAATCGATGGATTTCCGGGTGTCGTGCGAAATATAAATCTGAATTTGTTATTGAATCCTTATTTGTTAAAGTCATCAATTTATAACGTTAGTCAAGGCAACATAAACTATAACAAAAACTCAATTATTACGTTTAACCTACAATTTACATTACACCATTAAGAATTCTGCATTACGGAGAGTTTTTCACGATCTATGGTAATAAATCAGACGAGTACAATAGCTCCGCACTGAAACATGTGGAACCGAATGAAAGTTCAGCAGTATGAGTGTATCACTGTGATTGCTCAGTTGTGTGCTCTTGTTCTTGTTGTATCAAATGGTATCAAAAATGGAACCATTCTGATAAGGGTATATTATTGCCCTTTCCGATGCAAAATACTTTTATTCTGAGATTATTAAGCAGTGCAAGAGGCGTGGTTTTACCATATACAAGAAAATGGCCTCGTGTGCACTCAACAGAAAAGGTAAGGCCACATCAGAACTTATTTCAAAGAGTAAGAAACAGGGAAATCCACGTGGCAACCATTCGCACCCCGGAGGTAATTTGGAAGTTAAAGGCCCATGCCTCTGGATTAAATCCTGCAATTTGGGCCATTGCACTATAATTAGGGATCTGTGTGAATATCATAATCAACCAGAATTAGAATCCAGAAAACCGTTATAAGAGCCGGGGATATAAGCTGTTGCCTAAACACATTGCAGAACGTGCCACTAACAGCAGAAAGCTGTTTGCACGATACCTAGCTGGTGAAAAGTGATGTTTGTTGTCTCTTAAGATGAGGCATAAAACCTGGCTGCAGTAAACCCTGGGCTATATATTACCGACCAGGGGAGAAACAATTTTGAAGTTGATATGAGGAAACTAATGAAAACTTCCCTAATGGTTTCATAGTAATAGCAAGGTACAGTTATAGTGGAAAATTAACCATTGGTCGTGTACATAAAAGTGTGAAAATCAACTCAGCATATCAGACTAACATCCTAATATAATTTTCCATACAGAAATCCCTGGTCTCTATGTTGCAGATGCAAATAAAGTCTGGTTGCATCAGGATAACCCATCAAGTCATACGACTGCTTCAACCTACAACTTTTTGGAGAATAGAGAGAGAGAGAGAGAGAGAGAGATGGGAATACATTCGTTACTTTTCACCAACATCGGTGATAAGTCATTTGATGCATCATTGATGTAGTTTTGTGCATTTAGGTTACTGAAAACAGCCCTTGGAATCAGGCGGCCGCGAACATTGGATGGTCTCTGAAAAGCTGTCAGGAGGAATGGAATAAACTGAACATCCCCGTATTTCGTAGGTTTGCTCCAGTGGAAGCTGTTTTGCAGATTGATAGTTCATAATAAAGGCTGGCAGATTTGCATCACTTCTGGTGGAGGCGTAGTTTTAATACGGTAGGGGTCTTAGGTTTGTTACCATAGATTGTGAACAACCCTCTGTGTAATCAAAATGCTAGATATAATGCACTTTACAAATAACCTTTTAATTTTCCGAAAGTTTACACATCAGGACTTACACTATTTTAACAAAGAGAGATTTATTTACTTGTTTGTTTATTGTAATTCGCCTGGCGTCATGCTTAAGTGCATAGCTGAACACATGCATGTCTATTACCTGTCCTTCAAAGAACACGAGTCAATCGATTTTATTGAAATATAAGACAGCTAGTTCCAACTGAACGTCTGTCTCATACTGAGAAATGTTTTGGAGACCACTTTTTGTTTTCCAATTTTCGTTCACCGCCAAACGAATGTCCAATTGTACACTTTTCAAAAATCAAAACAAAAACAAAGCGATATAGAAGGCGAGATTGCAATGCACTACAACCTCTTTGGATATACACTACGTGATCAAAAGTATCCGGACACCTGGCTGAAAATGACGTACAAGTTCGTGGCGCCCTCCATCGGTAATGCTGAAGTCAATATGGTGTTGGACAACCCTTAGCCTTGATGACAGCGTTCACTCTCGCAGGCATACTTTCGATCAGGTGCCGGAAGGTTTTTGGGGAATGGCAGCCCATTCTTCACGGAGTCTGGAACTGAGGAGAGGTATCGATGTAGGTCGGTGAGGCCTGGCACGAAGTCGGCGTCCCAAAACATCCCAAAGGTGTTCTATAGGATTCAAGTCAGGACACTCTGCAGGCCAGTCCATTACAGAAATGTTATTGTCGTGTAAGCACTCCGCCACAGCCCGTGCAGTATAAACAGGTGCTCGATCATGTTGAAAGATGCAATTGCCATCCCCGAATTGCTCTTCAACAAGTATAAGATTACCCAGCTCACAGCGAGAGCTGATCTTGAGATCTGGAGTAAGCAAACCACTGCCTGGAAGGCCCACGATTTTATTTCTGGGCCTGACTGAAGAGTCAGCGAGTTCCTCCTGAATTTATCGATAGTTAAGCTCAGAGGGATTGTAGGCTATCTTACGAGCCACAGCTCTCTGCGCTGACATCTATTTATAATGAGTCTTGCACAGGACCGACTATGTAGGAAATGTATGAGGGACTTTGAGACCTCACAGCATACACTATGCAAATGCGAAGGTTTCGCTGTGTATAGGTATGTATCCTTAGGGTCCTTCTTTTTGGAACCTGAGGATATAAAAAGACAGATATCAAGGACGTCATCCGTTTTATTCCGACCATTGAACTAAAGTAATGTCAAAATATGATACACTACGGGCTCTTGAGCCTGCGTGCATGGCTTCATTTATCATCACCGTCGTCTCTGTCTCTCTCTCTCCCTTTCCCTTCCATGTGTTTACAAGAGGATCATTCCAGTTTGATATAGATTATAGTACACATAACCACAATAGCATTGCACTTTGCTGGGCTGGCCTCCGCATGTATTTAAATGAAGGTTTCCGCAAGGCCAAGTTCAACAACATCGTGGTCGACTACACGCATCTAGTCAACACGAACGTATGGCACAAACCTAGAAATTATTCACAATGCTCCCTCCTAATGTAAGCTATTCCTCCATACTGAAGCCGTCAAAGGCAGAGCAAGAAGTCAAGCATGCACTCCTGTTCGACGCATCTAGGACACTTTTAACATGTCACATCCGTTTATAGACGCTCCATCGCTGCATGCCAAGTTAAATCCACAAACAAGTGCTGCTTCCATTTCACCCTCTGGCCTATAAAACGTGTAACTATAAACATTTTGATTGTTGCAAAAGGAGAGGCCATGAATATTATTCAGCTAGCGACAACAACCTGGTATAGAAAAATCACGTTTATAAATCTGTTAATACCGTAAGAGTAAACATATAGACATTAAACGGCAGTGGTGTCAACAACTAAAACAATCCATTCTTGATCATTTCATAGTTTTGAGGTTCCTTTAATAAAAAAATCTGATGTGATACATTCACATGACCTTGTCTACCCTGTATCTTTATTAGTGACTATACAAACGACTCTTACTAAAGCTTATTTTCCTATCTACTACATTTTAATCCAAATAAATATTTTCAAAAATAGCTACATTATACATTTCGTTATAAATACAAAGGGAACAGAGGTAGCTAACTGTTTAAGAATTACACGCTATATGTCGGCCTAAAATTCCACATTGTTTCCTTGCAAATGCGAGAAACAACTAAAATTGACGAGACTTTAAAAGAATAACTAGTATTGAACAATTTGAACTTTTAATAACGGATATTTCAGAAATGGCTTATGCCAAAGGAAAACTTGTTTTAAGTCACTTGTGTGTTTTAAAGAGATCTACAATTTTTTTTGTACGGTACGTTTTCGTCTATCGTTTAACGTTTACCAATTATACAAGATTATACAAAATTCCTTCAGAATGAAGGCTTCAAAGGCTATTCTCAGAAAATTGAAGATATACATTTTATTTGTCATGTAAATATCTTCAATATATGATATTTTAATCAAAATTGTTTGCCATTTTTAGAAAATCAAAATATGTAAAGTGTAATTGGGGTTGGGGATTTTCTTGAAACGCAGATGAGAGAAAAATAGTTTGTATACTCATTAATAATAAGAGGGTAGAGAAGGTCATGTGAACGTATCCATGAGATTTTTTACTTTATGTTAACAATCAGTGGAAATCCAAAGTTCTGCGGCTACTACATGACCCTTGTTTCTTCCTTTTTGGTATAACGTCTCCTCGTTCTGTAATAAGAGAAAAGCGACGCTAATTATTCCAGAAGTGATGTAAATATTGGAAAACGAACCAAGTTGTGAAGTCAAGGATGAACGTTTTCTGCCACCGGCGTTCTCTCAGCAGCTTGTTCCAAACGTGGCCGTGCAGTCATACTTAGGAGAAATAAAAGTATCAGTAGTGACACGCGGGAGGGCGTGACGTTCGTGCCCTGGGAAAGGAGGATCAATACCGGCGATGTGAGGTATACTGATAAGGGACACTGAGAGCGTTGCCCTAAATGTGCTGATAACATGTTGCTGCAATAGTTCCTGTCGTGTACAATGAAAACGTGTACATATCGCATACATGTACATGACGATGATTCTACACGCCGCGCACAGAGTCAAAGAGTACGGCAACTTCATCAGCACGTCAGGCGTTGATGGGTTGTCGGAGATGATGAAGCGTTCAAAATAAACGCTTCGCAGTGATGCAACGCTCGTTTTTAAGGAACTGATAGTTCTAATTCGTTTTGTCTTTCGCTCACTGCTATTATTGTTGTTGTGAGAGCAGGCAATAAGGGCCTTTTTGTAACGTTTTGTTAAGGCTTAACAAACTGTTACAGCCGCTAACCACCGTTCTGCTTTCTGTAACGTCGTAACAAAACAAGGTTTGTTGCTGTTGTTGTTCTTCTTCTTCAGACTTTCAAGTATTAGGCCACCAGGGCCTGTTCCGAGTCTAAGTCCCAAAGCCTCTAAGGCCACATCTCTCCTTCCCATTGAAATGCCATCATTGGTATTATTTGGCTGTCCATTCTAAGGTAGTGTTCCTTTCATTTTTGTTTATACTTTATTTTCTCGACTTGTGTGAAACTTCTAACTCTTTGTCGTCCTCCGTGGTCTAGAGATACCATACTAGCTTTGGCTCCCGAGATCGCGGGTTCAAACCCGGCGGAGGGCGATTGATTTTTCCGGCGTAAACATTCTTAGCATGGCTTCCTTCGGAAGAGAAGTAAAGCGGTAGTCCCGTGTCGTAGATTTACGGCACGTAAAAGAACTTCAAGCCTGATAAGAGGCCCCGGGTTGCACTAATTTGTTATAAATATTTCCTTACATCCTCTCTAATAATAGTTTTCATACTTAAAACTGATAATATTGCTTCACTATTAAACTACATCTATTCTATTCACTTTACTACTATTGCTGCTAAATATGATTTTAATATTGCTCATTTCTGTTATAGAATTAAATTTTATAATTGTAATAATTATTGGGGTTTGATATACATCAGTGTGAAATATATAGTCTCACTACCTGCGCTCTAGCCTTCAACAGAGTATTGTCAGAAATTCAGGATCCAGCTGTTTAAGACTTTAAATAAGGTTTTCTCTTGTGCAGTCTTAATGGTCTGCAGTACAGAGGCAACGCACTGTCTTAGATTTCGAGATTATAATTCGAAAATATCACCAAGTGCTTCACGAAGAACAAGCAAATAAAATATTTCTGTACTTCTGATAACTGTGTGGTTTAGTAGAAAACGCCTGAAAACATGTCGCTGAATTAAAGCTACCTCAAAATGTGCATTTTCGCTGAAATAGCGATATTAAGCCCTTGGGTGGTATACAGTATATTCCCAACTTACAGTAGCAGGTGTTGTTTTTTATTGATTTCAAAACGGCCTTCGACACCTTCAACCGCAAACTAACAACTAACCTAGAAAAAATGGAAACTGAGGAATAAGGATTGAAATACCTTCAAACTTACTCACAGCAAGTGTAGCTTACAGGAGCACTATCAAAAGATCCAAATGTTAAGTAAGGTACTCCTTAAGACCGTATGCTATGACCCATCCTGTTTCTACTTTTTCTAGCACGTACCTAGTAGATTGAGGAAGTATTGTATTCCACACAAAAAAATCAACAAACATTTAATCGGAAATACAAGCTTTGACACACCTGAATCCAAACTAAAAGCCTGTTTACAAAAAAGTGTGTGTGTGTGTGTGAACACCACGACTCAAAAACAAAAAGGCGGATGAATGCCAAACTTAATGTTTATATTCAAAAGATGAGACGGGAGAATATTTTCAAAAGTAAAATTTCCTACACCAAGCTATCCCTTTACAGGAAAAACTTTAATAGTTTTGTTTTTCTCAACAATTGATTGAAATATCATACAATTCAAATATTACACGAGAAACAAAACGTATATCTTTTATTTTCTGGGAATATCATATGAAGTCTTCTTCATTGGAAAGGAATTTTGTATAATTTTTCATAACGGGTATATAATAAGAGATAGAAAAAACTTACTACACAAAATGTATATAACTAAACCTCGAATGCATTGTGTTGTCATTTGGCAACAAAGATGTGTAAAGTTTTAGAATACCTGAACAGGGGTTTTCGTCATGTTCAATTACAATAGAGTAAAAGTATTTGTAGCTATTTTCTATCGTAAATATTTTAATTTATTCACTATTATTATGGTGTTTAACAAAACATGGAACTGCAGTGAAATATAACCCCATCATCATCACGCGTGCCATCACACCGGTTATTTTACGTGAGCACTTCCCATCCTTTACCTTAGGCACTTTGACTGCAGTGGTTGGGATTCGAACTCAGGACATTCGGCTTTGAATGGTTCGCTAGTCCATTGCATCCCGCCTTAACGATCATGGCTATTCGAATCGCTTACGTTAAGGTACCTGTGACGAGATATCTAAACCAGTTTAGGAATTAAGAGTAGAAGAGAGATATGTAGCAAAATAATTTATGAATTGGAGCGTTAAAACACATAATTTATTTCAAATAACATTTTTGTTTTTGTTGCATCCACCATTTCTGTTAGTATGCAATGTGTGGTTTACAATAATTTAATCACTCTACCAAGTTATTTGATTCCAAAGCTGAATTTTATTAATTACCTTGCTAATAGGCCTAAAATAACTAGGGCATGACATAAGGTAATTGCAGGTTCCCATTAATAACTGTGATATATAATTTCAGTCTCTGTGTAGCTATATTTACTTCAAATTTCCTTAAAATTCTTCTCTCTTTTGCATCGAATCCACGAATTGTTTATAGTAATCATTAAACAATTTAAGTCCTTTAACAGCTTGAATATACACATTGAATTTAACTTTACTAATAACTATTCATATAAACCCTAAATTTCGTTCGTAAAGAAAATTCACTTAAAAGTTTACCTGTGCAGTGTACTACTATTAAGTTCGTTCCATTCTTCTCTTAGCATTAGAAAACTTTTCTATCTATAAAGTACTACGAAAGTACATGATCTAAATTTTAAGTACCGAAAATCCAGAAGTGTGAACGTTGTTCCTTAACCATCCAGTGCATTAAGTGTCATAGAGATGCTGTGTGGCTTACTAGAGCTCGAGTACCTCTGTCTTCCTTCTATCTCCGTCAGTGATCACATGAATCCAGCCGAGGAGGGGAGGGTTCATTGGCGATCGTACTGCCTTTCTCCAAGCAACGGTAAACCGATAGCCTCCTTTCTTGCATAATACTTCACGTCTACCTGAGAAGGATCACGTAACTGGTATTTTGATGTATAGCATTAGTGATGCTTCCATAACCCTGGCCCCAGATGATTATCTTTCTGGATCAGGATACCAATGCAAGACATAATCTCGATTGTAGTGGAAGGGAATATGCAAAATGGTATAAATATTGCTTTGAACTTTTCAACAACTTAGTCAATTTTGAAGTGCTGTCACTATTCAGTTGTTTCTCGTTGAAAGAGTATGGAATTTAAGGACTTGCATATAGCAAGCCCTCTTAAACATCTATCGATTGGGTTTTTTCCTATACCACTTATATCTACAACGAAGTGTGTAATGAAACTAGTTGTGCATATGTTTATCTCATTAAAATGAAGAGGAGAGAAAAATAAACTTTCGCAGGAGTATTTTGTAGAAGTTTCACCAGGTGTTAAAAAAAAAGTATTCCATATTTTGAGAGGTAGTACTATGGACCAAAACAAGAAAAAATGCCCAGTAAACATGGGTTCTAAAATGCATACCTTAAGAGCTATGAGTACTAATTCATCTTCACGACTGTGAAACATTTCTTCTACTGCAAGCTCTTTGCTATTACCTACGTGAGACCTACAGTTAGGAGTAAACAAATGAGGAGACATTATTCTGTTATTGTCCATGGATACAACATGCAGTAAACATGTGTTAGTGTTGTTACTGAAAACCGTATTCGCAGCTCTGGGTTACAACGCACATTTCTTATTCGTTCCAATGGAATCAGTTTGTGTTTTGATAAGTTTGTGAAATGCTTTTACATTGCAGTTTTATATGCAACCCCTAATAATTTTTTCTCGTTTATTTTATGCATAATTAACAAATACATGTTGTCGGATATGTCAAAAACAAATGGAATAAACAAACATAAAATACATGTCAGATATAAAGTTTAATATACAATTGCAATGTATAAAATTACTATGTACAATTATACAGCATTAAAAATGTTAACAATTAACCTAAAAGTACAGAGATTCATTAACTGAAAAGTAACAATTTGTCATAAGGATGTCTCGTAAGCATTTCTTGAAACATTGAAAAGATTTCATGTTCTTTAATTTAACAGGTAATTTATTATAAAAGTTCATGCCTTTATAGTAAAAACTATTGTCAAACAATTTAGAGTTATGACATGTAATATATAATTTTGACTTATTCCTTGTATCATACTTGTAAAAGTCTGAATTAACAGCAAGTGTTTCAATGTGCATTTGTGTTTGTACAATAACCTCGAACAACTACATGCACGGTAGTGGCAAAATGTTGAATTCCTTGAAGTATGGGCTAGTAGCATAAGATAAATAAAGCATGATTCCAATTATCTTTTTCTGTAATTTAAATACTTTTATTGCCTTGCTACTAGATCCCCATAGAGCTATACCATATGACAAAAGTGAATGAAAGTTTGAGTAATGCACTATCTTAAGTGTATGCTTACTTATTGACTGGCTGAACATTTTGATTTGGAAACATATCTGACCAAGTCGCTTTACTAATTCAGTAACATGAGTATTCCAGTTTAAATTCTTATCAACACAAACTCCAAGAAATTTTGTCTTATCACCTATTCTATAGCTTCGTCCTCAAATAGTATATTTGTTCTTTTTATGAAAACCAACAGCTATGAATTTTCCCTTATTTACTAAGAGACAATTTTCTTTAAACCACAAGACAGTATAGGACATTCCAGAACTAATATTTGCATTTAGCTTCTCTACGCTATTATCAGAAATTAAAATACTAGTGTTGTCTGCAAATAAATACAATTTTATGTTTTTATTCTGGTTGATATCTACAAGATCATTTATATACAGGAGAAACAACATGGAACCTAAAGCGGAGCCTTGTGGGACTCCGCATTCAATTGTTAATTCATTTGATAAAAGCCATTTCACCTCCTTTTGATTATATTCGTAATATTCTATTTCAACTACTTGCTTTCTATGCGTAAGATATGAGCTAAACCAATTGTAAACTATCCCTCTAATTCCATATTTAAATAATTTTAAGAAGAATTTCATGACCTACAAGTTCAAAAGCCTTTGATAAACCGAGAAGTATGCCAATACAGTGCTCAGAGTTGTCTAATTTCGTGTAAATTTCATTGAAAAACCGAATTAATGCTGTAGTGGTTGATTTCCCCTTTGGAAATACGCGTTGAAATGAAGAAAGGATATTAAATTTAGTGATACAATTTGTCATTCTCTTATACAAACACTGTAATGATGTACAAACACTGCAGGAATGCGTCATCAATACCTGCCAGAGCATCCGTGACCAACCTGGAGTGGTGAGAATGCATAATTCCCTAATACGTCGGACAGAAGCATGGCTTACTATGAGCACCTCCTTTAGCAAAGTAGTATGTAGTTGTATGTAGTTGCAAGTAGATTACATTAGAAGCTATGCTGTTTCAGTAATAGAGTAATGTGTCCTCATTTGTTTACTGCATTCTGTAGATCATACGTAATAGTAAAGAGCTTGCAGTAGAAGGGATGTTTCATGGTAGCGAAGATGAACAAGTGCTTATAGCTCTAAAGGTATGTGTTTTAGAGTGCATGTTTACTGGACATTTTTTCTTGTTTTGGTCTATACTACCACCTCTCAAAGTGTGGAATACTTTTTGTTTAAAATTCTGTATGCAAAAATAATATGGTGAGTGGAGAAACACAATAAATTTCTTGTATGTATTAATTATGTAATTAAAGTTAATTTTAAGCACAATTAGTTTTTCTGTAAGATTAGGGCATATTAACATAAAACCATATTGACTGTTGTATCCCTATTTTGTGAAGGGATATTGTCACAATTAAGCAAACAAATTGCAAGAATCAATAAGCTTGTTCCCACAGCCGGAATACCCGGGCTGTAAGCACCCCAATGTGGTGTCCAGACAGACTCGCACTGCCACATTGAGGAGGTGCTGGTTGAAGGTTTAACAGACTCCATTAATTAAATCTCTCATAAATCCTTCCCGCACCGACAGGATAGAGAGCTGCTATTGGTTGGCCGCAACTTCACTTGTAGGAACAGCCACATAGAGCCGACCAGAGATGGAGCACGGAAATAATTTGCCTAGATAGAATATTAATCTTAAACAAATTATTTCTCTTATACAACTATAATAATTAAAACTTTTGTTGGAGGAAAAATGCGGAGTATACAGAAATGGTTACAGAGGTATTAAAATTATATATTTTCTCGGCAAAATGCTACATAATTTTGAATCATAACAAATTATGGAAAAATTGTGAAAGTTAACATAACACAATTTACAAGTGTTAAATATGGGATCCATTTATGTCACGGCAGACATCCAGCTGGTTGCCCATTTGTTGCCATACGTGCCTGGTGTAACTGACTCTACTGCTGCAATAATCCTCGCCTCAACTCGGATAGGTCTGCAAGTAGAGGTAACACGTTTTCTTAACACCTTCCACACTATCATTGTTGTAATTGCTAGTTCTCGATTCGCCCGCCGCACATATCTTTTAGGAATGCGCACGATAGCTGTTCAGACTCTCTCTCTCTCTTTCTCTCTCTCTCTCTCTCTCGTTTGTTGTGTACTAAGTTTCTCTCTATCTCTTATAATTTACCAGTTTTAATAAACGGTTTACCAGTTTCGGCTTTAAAATTATATGACTTATGTGGTTTCCACAATTTCAAACCTGTTTAACACAATTTTGAAATTAATGCTACGTGGGCATGCACGTTTGAATGACAATTTTCAAAACTTAGAACTTAGCATAACAACTCTCATTGGATATCAAGAGACAATGAACATTTTTGAGAATTCTCTTCCTATATACAGTGTTAGGTACTTAAAGTACTTAGGGTATGTGGATTCCAAGGCATTCAAAGAAATAATAGCTGACCTTATGGAGATGATCCACATATCCACAAATTAGAATGCGCTAGGCACACACAAAACTGAATGGGCACCAAACGGAAAAGTTTGAAAACAAGTTATAAGGGTCAGATATTGAGTGATGGTACAGGTTTAGAAGACGCAGATTATCTGCAGCTACCATAGACAGAATTCAAAAGTATTATGGGCTGGCCATCAGCCAAAACACTAGAAATGTAGAAGACATGAGGAAAGTATATGTGCATTATTTTTCACCTAACTTTATCTGATGAGAATCCTCAATATAGTTTGTTCCTCCTTGTAAATGATACTTGGTGCAAATACAATAGAGGGAAGGAAACAGGAGAAAAATATCACCATAGACATGGTCTGCCAGACCCATCATCAAAAATTATAAAACCAATATTCGTGGATCTATCAGATAAAGATTTATTACAAAAGTGTGTCCCTACTCGAACCTACAGCTCCTATGAATGTTTCAGCAATATCATGTGGTCTAAATGAGCTATGATAGCTTTTGTATACCTTGATGCATTTCATTTATGAATATATGGTGCTGTGGCAGCATTTAATAATGGTGATATAATCAGTGAATTTCGCTACAAAAATGGGAATTTCAACAGGCTTTAATACAGTAAATTATACGAAAAATTAGGGCATCTAAAGCCAGCAGAGCAGCAGAGCGGAGGGCAAGGCAGCACAGAAGAGGGTACGAGAGGAAATTGGAAGATGAACCAACGTATGGAGCAGGAGGCATTTTTCCGTAAGTTACAATTTTTTCATATATTTTTTCTCAACTTCTAGAAGAGATAAGGTCTTTGAAAATTTTAGGACATGTTTATTACACTGTTTTTTATGTTTCAACTCGGGATTTTCAAAGATATATTAATTATTTCCTGATTTTCACAAAATATATATTGAAAAATAGAGAAGCTATACATAGAAATAAAACAAATTAAAACAACATATTAAAAAACCCTGCGTTAAAGTTTAGCAAAAATCACAATCTTTGCTGCTGTAAAAACTTCAGATGTCTATTCACAATAGATTAAGGCAAAAGCTACATTGGGTTGCAAGGATATGTCATTCCAGATTGCCTTAATCAAACTCGTTAGAGCCAGCTTTTAAAAACAAAAATTTCGAAAAATTTTCCAATAGAGGGTAGATTGAGATGGGGAGATTTTCTTGGAAGTCTTCCTGTCCATCTTAGGAAGATTTTGGACTAAAATATCAAGTTTGGTGTCTAACCGACTTTTCGGGTTGAGTTATGCTGTTCACACATACTCAAAGGGGATGTTTTTAAAAGATTTTTTTTTCTTTTATTAATTCAAGGAATCTCTAAACAAGTATTTCCAGTGAAATCGTGGTACCGAATTTTAGAGTGGAGTACAATACTTTCTCTACTTGCAATTGGTAAGTCGCAGAGAAAGTAAAAAACAGTTTAGCAAAATGTAGGGATATATATGTACGTGGTTCAACAATACGAAACAATATGAAAATACTTTAGTTCCTCATATCAATTGTTGTGATGTCAAGAAACAAATGACGCATTTTGAATACCATCTGCAGGACACAGAACGAAGATAGAACCTAAGGGAGTGAAACACATCTTTGTGACGTCAGAATTACGCTTGACTGCATTAAGCGGTACGCCTAACAAGACCATGTATTGGGAACTATGCTCTCGCTATTTGTATAGGTTATTTCCCAAAAGTGCAGAAATTTACATGTAACATAAACACTAGAAATAAAATAACGCAGACCTCGAACTTCCTGGCACCACAGCAGCATATATACCAACACATTTGTGCTATGATGTGAGAAAGTTAAAATATTCATTATTCAGTGTATTAAGAGTAAAATGAAGGTCTTTATCCCTTTATAGTGATATTTGTTGTGTGATATAGTGATATATAGTGTGTTAGTATCCAGCTTATACTCTGTTTAAGAGGCAGTGAGTCTGTGAACAGCATAGCTAAAACAAAATTAAAAGTCCGATAAATAACAAACTTGGTATTTGAGTTTAGTTTCTTCCAAGGATGCGACACGAAGATTTTCAAGAAAATCTCCCAACGCCAACTACCCTTTACATGGAACATTTTTCGAAAATTGTCATTTTTAAAAAATGGCTAACGATTTTTATTAAAATACCACATATGAAATATATTTACACGACAAATAAAATGTTTATTTTGAACTTTCTGGAAACACACTAGGAAGTCCTCTTCATTCGGAAGGAATTTTGTATAATCTTGTAAAACTTGTATATTTTAAGAATAGACGAAAACGTACCACACAAGAAACGCAGATCTCTTTAACACACAATTTACTTAAAATGTGTTTTTTATGGCATAAGCCGTTTCTGAGATATCTGTTATTAAGGGTTGGAATTGTTCAATGCTTGTATTTCTTTTTAAAGTCCCATCGATTTTCAGCTGTTTCTCGCGATTGCATGAAAACATTATGGGATATAAGGCCAGCGTATAGCGCCCAGTTATTAAACTTTTGACTGTCACTATTTCCTTTGTATTTATAACGAAATGTGTAATGTAGCTATTTTTGCAAAGGTGTATCTGGATTAAATGTAGTAGATAGAAAACCAAGTTTTAGTAAGAATAGTTTGTATATCTACTAATACAGACAGAAGTTAGAGAAAGTGATGTGAATATATCACATCAAATGTTTAGTTTTTCGTACAGTCCTATTAATTGGGGTCTCCTCTTTAATATAATACACAGGGTCTTTAGATTTATTCGGACGTTGCCGCTAGACGGTTGTTGCGCATGACTTCAATACTTTGAAGCGAGTTTATCACCAGTGCCTCTGACAGAGGAGACTAACGAAATACGAGTAGAAGGGGTGGATATCAACGGTTTCGAGGTCATCTTAGTGAAATGGACTTGTATCGTACCTTTCCAGTATTACATTTGGAGCTTCTTTCACTTGCCTCTCGTAAACTCGCAATCTCATCATGTATGCTAATAGGCAGGGCGGGCACTTTTGTTATTAACGATAAAACCAAAATGTAACGGAATGATGCAGCAACTACGTGTAATTTCTGACAGGTGAAGTATTTATGGCTATAAGTTTCTCGCGAATTTTCGCAAAAATTGATAGTTTCTACAAAAATCCTTGTTTCTACGATGAAAATGAAAAAATCGAAAATTTAGATAATGTTATTATTCTATTTTATTACCTGCAGGACAATCCATGGCAACTGACAGGGTTTTCCTGAACTTTTGGAACATTCTGTTAGAAATACTTTCGTTTTAAAGTTCTTGAAGTAATTGTTGCAGCGGAATGACGCGTGGAAACTAACAAGAGAAATAAACTGACGGAAATACGACCTTAAGCAGTACATGTGATCAACAATTGATAACCACTGAAAGCTTGTCTGCAGTCGAATTTCAAAAACATCACGACAGTGAGAGCTATGACATTAAAGATTAGTATGAAATTTCTACCATATTTTAAACTATGAATGTGAAATTTTATGTATTTTCCACGTAATTTTTTTTAAAAAATAAACACCAAAAAACCCAAACCTGCTATAGGTAATTCAAACAATTGGACGAGTTTTGTAGCGTAGTGTGCCCGGCTTAGCACTCAACCATGCAAATTCTGTAATAGGTAGTTACTTCCACCTCGCGTACAAAGAACGCACAAAATGCTCCAGTGAAAAACAGTTCTACACCGCCGCAGCACATCAACCTGTATGCGAAGACAGAAACACATACAGTCGGAGGTTCAATTCCGCACCTCGGCTTTGAGACAAGGGACTCGATGAACTAATAATGTCATTCATTTAAACCGATCGGCGGTAAAGGCCGAAGGAATTTGAAGATTGACGAAGATCAATCAGAAGTGAACAGCTGGTTATGAGCACAGGACCCGACTTCTGGTTCACTTCTGATTCATCTTCGTCACGGTGTTAAAATGCTTACCTCCATGATGACCTTTGAGTCAGGGGAACATGTGAAAATCACTTGGGAAAAGATCTCGTGAATATGGAGGATGCGAGAAAACTCCCCATTTGAATCTTCCGAGCTCCGCCTGGGTCGAGATTCAACTTGGAAGGCTTCTTGTATCCTCCGTATTTACCGGAGCTTACCTCAAGTGACTTTCACATGTTCCTTCAACTCAAAGATAAGCACTTTTAACACCAATGAAGTCAAATCAGTGAACAGCTGGTTGGAAGCACAGGACCCGACCTGGTACAACACTTGCTTGGAAAAACTTGTGTCACGTCCTCAAAAATGCTTGGAAAAACATGTTGGCTGTGTATAAAAGTAACAGAAGATTTGTACAATATAAATACAATTAATTCAACATGATCAATTGTGTATAATGTTTTTTATAAAATAGGGAAACTTGCTTATTAGACGCCTCTCGTATTTTAGATACATTTTTAAAATTCTACTAACTCTGCCATTTCGTAATGTGAATTCTGCAATACTTCACATAAATAAAAGTAGCATACTTTGAAGCGCAATAGTAAACTTTAGTCCAACTGTTATTGGAAGTTTTACTCTATAGATTGGCAGCTGCTATGTGCTCAAATTATATGGTTTCTTTCTTTGCAAATATATGCAAGACGGTTTCCTCCATTTTTGCTTTAAACTGCTGTTTCTGTGAACGACATTTTCTGGCACAAATGGCCGTTTTCACGAAAACTGTTGAACATAGGTAAATTAAATTTTAAAACAACCCCTAAGTGCAGTTTAGGATCTACCTTGGTGCGGTTCGTTATTTTGGAAAAATATAGCTGCTGATAAGTTTTAATCAACAGATGGTATACGTTCAATAATAAACAAACCTACTATATAAAAGCAAATCAGTGAATTTAGAAGGCTTGCACCTATATCCCATTAAAATTTCAGTCCTATATCTTAAATGATTTATGAGATAATGAGTCATAAAAGTAGCAGAGATAGTGTTGGCGAGATAGGACTTTTAATTTCCCCTCAAGGAAAATGAATACCTGGAAAAATTGCGTTAAGTGTCGGAAAATTTAGCCAGTTCTTCCCATTAAGCGTCTGACGTCATTACACCAGTATGGTGTAAAGTTACGCTATCTTATCGGTAAAGCAACTGCAGCTAATAAGAACATACACATTCGTTAACACTAGATTACACTGACATGCGGTGAAGGTAGCGCTTGCGATAAACCGAGCTATTTAAGTATTTTATTTAATCCAAACACCCGATAAAAAAGAATGAGATTCGCCTGAAACGATAAGTGTAGAAATATAAAAAATCTGGTGTGTTGCATTATCATGACTTTCTATGCTCTTGTACAAACTGCTTTTACAAACGCTTGTTCTCCACCTATTTCATGTTAATCCAGATAAGCATTTTCAGAAACTATTACTGATTTTCTTGTAAGTACAAGGGGAATATGGTAGCCTTTAAGCGATAGTCAAATCTTTTAAGAGCTGGTTCCTATGTGGAGCATTCAATTCTCCTTGCATGTCCAGGACATAAAAAAACGAATAACGAATTTCCATTTGATAAAAAGTATAAGTATTGGAAAATTCAAATAAATAACAAGGAATATCTCGGAAATGGTTCACTCGACAAAAAAAAATGTATATGACAAATTGCGTGTTTCTCGAAATGTACATTTTTTTGTAGTAAAATTGAGGCTGTATTTTTAACACTTGAATAAGTTCAATTAAACTATATAATATGTAAATTCAATAATAGCCCGCCTTGAAGCAATATGTATGTAATAATTTTTAAAAAGATGTATTTAACAGTCATTGCCTACGCTTATATTATTGTAAACCTGTTCAATAATGTTATGTGAATGGATTACGTAATTTAATAACGTAAGAGCTGTGAAAATAATAAGTTTAAAGTTGCTAACAATGAGGCAACAATGAGGTAACCTTGAGCCAATAATGAGTTTGAGAGTTTAAATGTTACTAGTCATGATTAGAGCAACGATAATGTAAATTTTCTGACAGTTTAAAAATAGCCAATCAACAGCCAGAAAAAGCTTTAATAAAATGCAGGTATTCTATAGGACTAGGATTAGGCAATCAGATTTGAAATACAGAAGTTTACGGGTTTGGACGGTTGAAATCTGTTCAGTTGCCTGCAGACCTTGGTAGTGACCGGTTGGAAGATGTTTTCTCTAGAGAAATATTACGTATTCGTGTGAAACGTAAATTATGTATACGCGTTAACAAAGTGCAAGTATTAAATAAAAGAATCTCCCAGCTCTTGATATCAGTGTAGTGCTATTTAATTTGAGTCAAGGAGTAATAAACAGAAGTGATTTAAAACTTAAAATCTGTGCAAGCCTACATTCTTGTTGCACCACGCCCTGATTAAGAGAAACGTGTCTCTAAAGTAATACTGACGCAGCCGAGGCAAAAACAAAGAGAAATTATATCTATAGAACCAGTTTAATAACAAAGTTAATATATTTTTAAACTTGGAGTGTAAAAATAATACATCTTCAAATCGGCTTCTCATACGTAGAAGCATATCACGTAACAAACAATCGTCTTCAAATTGACGCCCAAAGCGTGGTGCAAAAATTCAATGCAACAACAGTAACATACAAACATCTTCAAGTTAACGTCCATATAAAGGAGCAGAAATAAACAACTCAAACGTGAAGACAATATCTTCTTCACTATCTCTTAGGTTTACCAGTTATGCAAAAGCCATTCAGAATGAACAGGACTGGGAACATTTCAAGAAAATTCAAGATATACATTTCATTTGCCATGAAAATATCTTAAATATATGATATTTTAATCAAAATCTTTAGCCATTTTGAGAAAATCAACATTTTGAAAAAAAAAAATCCCTGTAAAGGATAGTCAGGGGTGGGAGATTTTCTTGAAAAATCTTCGCGTCGCATCTTTGAAAGATACTGAACCAAGTTTATTATTTATCCGACTTTTAATTTTTGAGTTATGCTGTTTACAGACACACACACGGACCTTATTCTAAGAATTGTTTTGTATTTAGGGGCCTCAAAACATGTATTTCTGGTGAAATCTAGGTATCGAATTTTTGGGAGGAATGCAATATTTTCCCTATTACGTAGTACAGAAAGTAAAAGGACTGATGTGTTACATTCACATAACTTTTTCCTATTTCTACATGTAGCCAGTTTTAGCGCTGGTCAAATGTTTAAATTCTCAGTCTGATCAACAAAACTCTGTACCCGCATGCATAAATTCTGGATAGCTGTAATTAGATCTTATTCTACCATGTTAAGTAGAACAAGGCGATTTGACGAAATTCCAAGGAACTAATAATATCTGAAAGTATCTGCCATAGTAATTTTTACTTTCTCGATCACGTACTCGATGTCAATATATCCACGTTTTGAGGTACCCAGAATAAAAAAGAAAGAAAATAAGGAATTTTAATAAACGTTTGTGTGTGGAGCATAACAAACTTGGTGTCTTCAAAAGATGCGACATGAAGATTTTCAAGAAAATCCCCCTACCCCTAACTACACAAGCTATCGTTATTTAATTCGACCAGCGATTCTGATTAAAATAACAAACTGTGATACCCAAATATATTGAGAGGTCAGCACCAGGCAGTCGGAGATAAACAACGATAAGTAGCGCTCGCCTGCATAAATCCAGGAGCGCTATTGGCAAGTAATCAGAGTTTTCTGTGTGTGACGCAGTGCTATGGGCCAAGGTTATTCGGAGTCGCAGCGGGCAGTCTGAGATAAACAACTTGCCAGCGTAAACACCGGGAGCGCCATCGGCAGATAATCAGAGTTTTCTGAAAGTTTTCCCCCCCATTTCCAGAACGTGTGTCGAGATAGTTCTGGAATGTTCTGTGGAAAATTCCATTGCGTATATAAGCGAGCGTTCTCGCGGAGTCGGTTAGTCAGGAGCGAGTTAGCGAGTGCGTGCCTCGTGGGACATCAACTACAAGGAGTTTGTGGCTTGGAGTGTAACTGTTTGTGTAATTCTCTTGGACGTCTTCCCTAGTGAGAGATGTGGATAAATATTCCCTTCATGTCTTGCTTAGGCTACATTAGAAAAAAAAAACATGGAGATTTTGTATTGTAATGGCATATATATGGTTAGGGTGGTTATGGTATTGTGAAGCACAGTTGCTTGAAAACAGCGTCTCTCCTTCAGCTTTCTAACTCCCTGGTCTGCAGGGAACGCGGCTTTGCTCGACAGAAGCGCCTGTTAATACGCAACCCATGCTACGCGCCTGTTGGGGGACTAGCCTGCTCGATCCAGGCAGGAGAAGTGCCGCTTGAAAATTTTACAACTTTCAGTTTCCGGTTCCCTTTTAGGATTTATCGACGTAGAAACGGAATTCCTAATCAAGCACTCACAACTCTTTGAAAAATACTAAAAACTGGACCTCCTTAGTTTTGGTAAATTGTTTATTCCAGCCCAGTTCGTAACAAGTCTAGCGAGATTTTAATTAAAAAACGCGTATTTTAACACAACGACACACAATTACTGTTAGCGTTTTTCTAAACTAAAGCCTATTAGCACATTCAGCTACGTAACTAAAATGCCTTTATGGGTTGCATTCACCTGGCTTTATCCACTCACTCTCCTACAAGCTATTCTTACAAAAGCTACTTCCTTCGTGTTAAAACCGAGATCAAATTTCATGTATTGCTTCCGTGTAGGTTTAAGAAGAATAAAGTTCACTAAAGGGCTAGACAGAATTAAAAAAAAGCTAATGTGTTACATTCATATGATTTTCTCCACCACCTATCGCTTATTAGTGGGTGTACAAATTATTCTTACAAAAGTTTATTTTTCTATCTAGTTCATTTTTATCGAGATAAATCTTTCCGAAATAGCTACATTAAACATTTCGTTATAGATATAAAAGGAATAGCGATAGTCAACTGTTTAAGGACTGGACACTACACGCTGACCTTAAAATACCATTCTCTTTCCATGACGTCACAAGAAACTACTGAAAATCGACTGGACTTCAAATAAATAATTGTGTATTGAACAATTCGAACCATTACATAACAGTTACCTCGGAAATTGCCGATGCCACAAAAATGTTATTTGGAATAAGTTGAGTGGTATAAAGAGATATGCCTTTTTTGTAGTGCTTTTGTCTATTATGCAAGACTATACAAAATCCCTTTGAGTGAAGTAGACGTCACTATTTATTTACAGGAAAATAAACATATACATTTATTTGTCGTGTAAATATCTTTAATATATAATGAAGTATGCATTTTAATAAAAATCGTGAAGTCAATTTTAGAAAATAAAAAATTTCGAAAAATTTTCCATGTGAAGTGTAGTTTGAGGTGCGGGAATTTTCTTAAAAATCCTCGTTCCGCAACTTTGGAAGATATTGAACCTAAATACCAATTTTGGTATTTATCCAACCTTTAGTTATTGAGTTATCCTGTTCACAATTCACAAAACACACACAGAACTTCCCTAAAAATATTTTTAGGGGTCTCAAGGGGGCAGAAAAACATATTTCCGGTGAAATCTCGGAATCGAAGTTTTAGATGGGATGCAAAACCTTCCCTACCTACTAGGTAGGCGGTAAAGAAAGTAAAAAGCGGATCGTGATGTGATGCTTTTGAAACTTCATGTTCTTTGCATGACCTCCAGTAAAAAGTATACCAACTTACGCCTGAAAAAGCATAAGAACATAAAATTCATATCAATAAAAAATAATATTTGGGAAATGGCTAATACAAAGAAACATTTCACAAATATGTGTTTTAACGAGGTAAACATATTTCGTGTAGTAAGACTTCGTCTCTTAAGGTTTACTACTCATACAACAATGTTTCAGAATGCAGAGGATTAATTAGGTTATTCCTAGAGAATTCAAATCGCACATTTAATTTGTCATGCAAATATCTTAGATATAGTCTGTGAAGTACGCTTCATTCAGAACGAATCCTAAATAATCTTTTATAGCTGATAAACGCTAAGCCATATACGAAAACGCACTACACAAAGATGTAGATCTGTTTAAAACACCAATCATATTTAAAATAAACTTTTTGATGGCATAAGCCATTTCCGAGATATCTATTATTAATGGTTCGTTTATTCAGTACTTAGTCATTTCTTGTAGTCCTGTTCGAATTCAGTTGCTTCTCGCAATTGCATGGAAGGAGTATACAATTTTAAGACCAGTATATACCCTCCAGTTCCTAAACATTTGATTATCGCTGTTCCCTTTGCAGCATCTATAATGAAATGTGTAATGTAGCTATTTCTGCAGATCTCGATTAAAATGAAGTAGACAGAAAAAATCTTTAGTAAGAATAATTTTTATGTACTATTAAACGTAGACGATAGAGAATGTCATGTGAATGTAACATATCAGATCTGTTTAAGTGGCACGTACTTCCTGGTTTTCATAATGCAAGCGTTTCAAGTGAACATTTTACATTAATGTAACTATAGGAAACGCTACAAGTACATCACCCTGTAAGATAAAATCCTTTATCCCCTGAAAAGGACATGAAAGCACATGCCGCTAGGCGACATTTCCCACGGTTAAAATTCCGTCCATCCCTTTTTCTGAAAGCAACGTTAGCAATGCCCCCCCCACCTTTCATGTCACTCAGTTTAATGCGTCGCTGAAGTTGCACGGTGTTTTGCGTATTGTACATGCATAAAAATTAATCCTTGCAAATTGTACACTTCGCAAAGTCGAGAGTGCTGAAAGATATTTCACACCGAATAAAAAGCGAAAGTTGTTCCAGCTAAGCATCTGCTCTTTTTAAATAACCTGTGATATGCTTACTTTACCTCTTCCCGCCGACACTTGGAATATTTCGAGACCCGACTACGTAAGTTAGTTTTATGATGCACTACCTGTAAAGTACTGCAAATGCCTTCTGCAGGTTCAGTAATACTTTTCTTTTCTCTCTCAAGGCGCAAAAGCCTATGGAAGGCCAAGACTGCCTCACGACCATTGTATTCTTTGCCTCCAAACACACAGGAGATTCAAAATAATTACTTTCTCTACCACTTACATAGTCGGTGTGGAAAATAGTTCACTCCACTCAAAAATTCGGTAGCGATATTTCACCACAAATACATGTTTTGGGGCCTCTGAGTAAATAAAAAACCTTTCGAGGAAAACATCCACGTCTGTGTATGTACGTGTATAAATAGCACGACTCAAAACGCAAATAGAGATATGTAGATGACAAATAAAATGAACGTCTTGAATGTTCTGTAAATAGCCTGTGAAGTCCACTTCATTCGGAGGGAATTCTGTATAATCTTATAGATATAACTAGTAAGCGTGAAGCGATGGACGAAAACTTTCTACGCAAAAACTATATATCCCTTTAAAACACATAACTATCATTATTTAATTTCCTGAAGGTTTGCTTTTGCGATTGCATAGAAAGAGTGGAATTTTAAGCCCAGCGTTTAGCGTCCAGTTCTAAAACATTTGAACTATCGCTGTTGTCTTTGTATCTATAACAAAATGTGTATTTAGCTATTTTTGCAAAGTTTTATCTGGATTAAAATGAAGTATCGTGAAAAACGTCAAGTCTGCACGTCAGTACAGTCAGTATTATTTTGTTAATTTCAGAATTCCGTGAACTGGATTTCATACCATCGGGTGAACAAGTCTAGGGGGACCGGTTTCGCAGTGTGCAGTCGGCCGGCGAGGCTGGTTACTGTGTCGGGGGTGCGGATGATAGGAAGTTCGCAGTAAATATAACAGGGTTTGTCGCGTAAGTTATTTCTAACAGACATAAAATCACTTAAAAATAAAAGTAAATTACTCATGTATATCAAGCAAGGAAATGTTGGAACTGCCTCCCTTCGTTGTTCAAGCATTTCAGGCACCTGCTTAGGAAATTGCACATCACACTCAGCAGTTTCCTTTGAGAAATGCCAGCAATTTCTTGAAAAAATTAATAATTAAATTGGGTTTTATTTATGGACGCTCTTTAACTACTACGGATAATGTGAATAATTTCTGGAAGTTAGCAAGAAAAAGATTTCAGGACATAGAAATACAAAAAATATTCAATGAGATAACTGACATGAGATCTTTAGTCTACTATATACCAATGAAAGACACATTGGGAAGAGAAAAGTATATAGAAGTGACAAGTAAAGAGGAGTGGGAAGGTATCGCATGGCTCAAAGCAGGTGTATGGAGATTAAAAGGCTTAAGGAAAGATATTTCACAAAACCAGTGTCCTATATGTGGCGGAAAGGAGGATGTGGAACACATTTTATTTGAATGTAGGGAAACTGAAGTGTGGAGAACAGAGTATATCAATAAGAGATGGTTTAAGATAGATAGAAATGTAGCGGTAGTTGACATGTTTAAAAAAGACGGTAAGAAGATGGGACAATTTTTATACAAAGTGAGAAATAAACGGATGTGGACAGTGAATAGACTAATGGAGTAATAAACTAGATTAATAAACTATTGTAAAATATGAGTATGACCAGTAGAGAGCCAGAGCTGAACACCGGACATTCACCTGTATATAGCTTAGCATAAATAATTAAATAATAAATTAGTACAACTACTACGGTCCTTAGCATCCCATTCTATATTTGGGCGTGAAAGGCCGGTAATTTTACCCTCTTTATCAGGCTTGAGGTTCTTTTACGTGCCGTAAATCTACGACACGGGACCACCGGCGTTACTTCCCTTCCGAAGGAAGGCATGCTAAGGATTTTTACGTCCGAAAAACTCCATCGCACTCCGCCGGGTTTGAACCCGCGACCTCGGGAACTAGAGGCTAGCATAGTAACCACTACTCCACGGAGGAGACGCAATTTCTCCAAGAAAGTTCTTTTTAAGTTCATCTAGTGTGTAGATTTGTTTTGTAAACTTTCTTTCATTGTCCCCTTCAGAGTTAAAAATTGCAAAGTGTTAAATCAGGGGAAAGAGGGAGCATTAAAAGAAAGTTTACAGGAACAAATACACACACTTTAGTAGAACATAACATTCATCAAGAAATTATTGCGATTTATTATTTTTAAGTTCATCTAAAGTGTGTGGATTTTTTTTTTTGCAAACTTTCTTTCAATGCCCTCCTGAGTTAAAATTCGCAGAGGGTGTAATCATGGAAAGATTTTATTTGTTCATTTTGTCACGTAAATACATTGTTTTAATTCGTGTTGTATCTTTGGAAGGTACTGAACACCAATTTGGTATATTTATCCGACTATTGTTTTTGAGTTATGCTGTTCTCTCTCTCTCTCTCTCTCTCTCTCTCTCTCTCTCTCTCACACACACACACACACACACACACACAAAGACCTATTTCTAAAAAGGTGTTTTTTATTCAATGGCCCTCAAAATGTGAACTTTCGGTGAAATCGGGCTATCGAAACTTTTGAGTGGAATGCAATACTTTCTTTACCAAGTATGTACGTGGTGGAGAAAGTAAAAATGTGTTAATTTTTATTTCAGGGCATAATGGGTTAACATTTATTTCAGTTATGGGACCGATAAATTAAAATTCCTCGGGAAACCTTATCATGTAATAGTTGTTTTCAATTATGTTTTTCCATGCGTTTCCAATTTTGAAAGTAAGTATTTCTTTGTGGTATAATAACATTAGTCTGAGTGAACAACAGGTTACTTTCCAAGTTACCTTTATAGAGGCCGATCACATCTGTACAAAGGCAGAAGAGGTATCTTATCTCAAAGGTAATTCCAGCCGGACAGGCACAATTAATGTGTTTTTTTCACGAAAAAGCACTTTATCCTTAATGAGCAGTGTCCCAGACGGTTCTAAAGAACACATGGGGGAAACCTCGCTCACTGTAAGGCAATAATGGCTGTTGTGTAACAATACGGCTCGACCAGCATCGATCCAGTCTAATCTCTTACGTAACTCATATTTATTCTGTGGTTATTTCTGAGATCGGCTTAAGTAGAGGGTTTAATTACTGAAATAAGCTTTGCTTCATATATATAGGTAAAAGGACCGAGCGGGATGGCCCAGGTGGTAACATCTGTGGCCGGCATTCGGAAGGCCCCGGGTTCGATCCCTGGCGACCGCCTACTCTGACCCATGCGATTTTTCGGGGATTTTCTCCGGTCGTCAGGCGAATGCTGGAGTGGTTCATTTCCTCCTAATTTCCTGTCCCTCAATTTCGCTCCATTAATAATTTCATTCATTTTTCACAGCGTTTGGTCTATTTCAGAGTTGGAAATGTCGGCGATAGTGTTTCGGACTGCATAGCAGGGAAAAGGATGCTCTCTGTAAACTGTCTCCGTCGCTGGCCTTCAAATTAAATTAAGTTAAACTGAGTTTTATTTACGGACAATCTTTAACTGCTGTGGTTCTCAGCGTCCCATTCTATATTAGGCGTGAAAGACCGGTAATTTTGCACAGAGGTCTCTTTATCAGGCTTGAGGTTCTTTTACGTGCCGTAAATCTACGACACGGGACCATCGGCTGTACTTTCCTTCCAAAAGAAGCCATGCTAAGGATTTTTTCACCCGAAAAAAATCCATTGCCCTCCGTCGGGTTTGAACCCGCGACCTCGGGAACTAGCACGGTAACCGCTACACCACGGAGGACGACATCCCTGGCCTTCGGCTGGTTGCGGGTTATAAGGTATGTGGGGCGGGTTCCCCAGTCTGCCTGTCCGACTGCCGGGAAGTCTATATCTGGAAACTGTAGGAACCTCTAACTTCTGGTTTCGGATTCCCGGCGTCTCCTCTCACCCCACCCTTGCCTCGTGTGGCGTAGGTACAATATCCGCATTCCTTGGTTCGCAACCGATTCCCCTCCGATACAAATTCCATTTCAAGGTAACCAGAAAATGTAGTACACTCGAGTGCACGGAAACGTGCCGATGCTTATGTTCTCCGTAGTGTTTTCCTTCATTTAATGTTGGCAAAACCTCATTGTTATATGTGTTCAACCTCAGCCCGGGACAACGAATCTCTTATTGGCTTGAATTCATATCTGACACACACGCATTAGCCTATGAACAACGATCAAGCCTAGGTGATTGGCGAAAGGGGAGGAGTATGAAAATATTTCACCTGAGTGGCTGGAAGGCATTCTTTGCAATGACGAACCACACCAGCCCCTGGTTCAGTCTACTTCATACTGTTTTGATGTCAAAAGTCTGGTACTCGAGCATTAAACTATGAACACAGGTCAGTTTTACGCTCAGGAGCAAAGGAAAAGGAAAAGTAAGACAAACATTAAGTGGAGTGCTAAAACAAGGTAAGGGGTGCAGGATGGGCGAGAGAGAGATTCTTATCAGCATAAACCACTGCGCATTATATCGATATGATCCCATGAACTCGACTGTACCTAGAAATAAGTTTAACAAAGAATGCAGCAGTATACCATTTTTACTGTAAATCATTACATTCTAAAGTTATCAATATGAAAATTATGCAATATTAAGAGCACTTTATTAAGGAATCGTTCAAAATTTCAATTCTCCAATGGAACAGAACATTTATTAAAATTTTTAAACAAAAAAACGACATGACCGTGTACTTTTCTTGTAACTACTGGTAGAACTGAAATGAGCTAAACTCGTACAACATATAAGCCTGTGAAGTAGAATGACTTACAATGTTCTAAGTACTTAAAGCCCCGAGCTTCATAGTTTAACCAACTATTAGGTCAATGGTAATTAATTGTTCTTCCACACAAGCGCTTTGGTCCTTAGCGTCCCATTCTATATTGGGTGTGAAAGACCGGTAATTTTGCTCAGAGGCCTCTTTATCAGGCTTGAGGTTCTTTTACGTGCCGTAAATCTACGAAACGGGACCAGCGGCTTTACTTCCCTTGCTAAGGAATTTTGCGCCCAAAAAACTCATCACCCTCCGCCAGGTTTGAACCCGCGACCCCGGGAACTAGAGCTAGTAGGGTGCTATCACGAACTCCACCACTGAAGAGTCGCGTTACGTTGCGACTACACTCTGAGTCACCATACAAGCTTTGCCCACCTTTGCCTCAAGCTTTGAAGGACCAGGTGACGTCGTCATCCGGATGTGGTGCCCTTCGGATCTCATCCCTCACATCTCTCTCCCAGGGGTCACGTTGAAGCAAAAAGGGCCAATGCGGACTACTTGCGTTGCTCTGTCCCGGTTGCTGGTACCGAACGGGATGGCTCAGGCGGTTTTATTCTGTGGCTCACATTCGGGAGGTCGTGAGTTCTGTTCACCTGGGCAAACTTCCTGACCTATGGGTTTTTCGGAGTTTTCCCGGGTCACCAGGCAAACGCTGGGAAGAATTCTCAGATCCCCCGAATTTTGCTGTCCCTCCATTTTCATTTCATTTCATTTTTCATCCGTGGGTCTCTCTCAGGGTTGGAAGTGTCGGCGATGCAGTGTGGCAAGGGAAAAGGATTTTTTTTGTGACTCTCTCCGTCCCTCGGCTTTCGGCTGGTTGCGTAGCTGCATGGACGTTGAACTCCCTCTGTGCGCGGTGGGGTCCCCGGTCTATCTGTCGGGGAGTCTTTATCTAGAAACTTAGGGACCCTGCCACTCCTGTGCCTTCGCTGCTGCTTCCTTCCGGCCGCCCGATGTATCTTTTCGCCTTATCCTGCCTTCCGGGAACACCCCCTTGCGGGGCGTAGGTTCAATATCCCCTATGTGGATCAGTGCCGAGTCCCCTCCGTAACCATACCAATCCAATCCAATTCCGGTTGCTGGTGCCTCTGCGTTTGTCCGTATGTTTACCTTTACCTTTAAGATAGTGGGTAGAGGAAATCATGTGAATGCAATTATAGATTTGTATTCACATTAACATCGAAAACTTCTAGGAAGTACTTGGTTACATATAAATGTTTCACAGAAAATTCAGTGAAATGAATCCACGTATGCATCACAGAAATTATAAAGCTAATTTAGCAGTAGTTAAGTTTACTTTCTTGCGCGTTTAACCTGAATAAATCATAGTTATTGCGTATCTAATCATAACTCGTTAACTCACTGCTAATTACTCTGAAGCGCGGGAGCTATCTGCTCTCGTAAACCTAAAGAACTTAACACCACTTTTTCTTTCTCTACTACGTATAGTATGCAGGGAAGTATTGCATTCCACCCAAAAAACGGCTATCGATATTTTACCGGTAATACATGTTCTGAGGTGCCTTGAATCCAAAAAAATCGTTTTTAGAAAAAAGGTCTCTGTGTGTCTGTGTGCCTGTGAACAGCATAACTCAAAAACAAAAAGTCGGATAAACACCAAATTTGGTACTTAGGTTTCAGTATTTTTCAAAGATGCGACGACAAGATTTTAAAGGAAATCCCCCCACTCCAGACTACCCTTTACATAGAACATTTTTCGAAATGTTTGATTTTCTCGAAAATGGCTAATGATTTTGATTAAAATATCATATGTTTAAGATAATGTTATGGCAAATGAAGTGTATATAATGAATTTTCTGGGAATGTCCCCAAAAGACGTCTTTATTCTGAATGACTTTTGCATAACTGGAAAACCGTAAGAGATACAAAAAGGTTTACTACACAAGAAATGTAGATCTCGTTAAAATTTTGGTGGAGTCAATCACTTCCGAGATATTCCTTATTATTTGTCTCAATTGTCCAATACTTATACCTTTTCTTTATTCGTTTCGAAACTCGTTAATTTTGTTTTGTCCTGGACATGCAAAGAGATAGTCTCTGCACATATTTATCCAGATTAACATTAAGTAGATAGAGAATAAACGTTTGTAAAAATAGCTTGTACAAGACTAGAGAGTCATGTGTGTGCAACATATCAGATTTGTTCATAAATGCAGTTAAGGTGATTTTCTTTGTTTAGAGAACGTTATTCGTCATATTCCAGCGTAAAAATACTGCATTTCAGATTCTACTGCCCTAATACTGAAATTAATTTTGGGTAACTCCAGATATTTTACGTTATTACTAATTTAAAACCTTAACTCCACATAATAATTCAGAAAACCTCAAGTACAATGGAGTTAAGGTATTTTTCATCTTATAAATTGAACTTACGCTTGCTTATAGTTTTATGGAGCATTTAAATATTGTGTACATAGAGATGTCTTAAATTTGCAGTGAGTTGAGGTGTTCTGTTTTATTTTTTGGTATACTAACTTCTGTTTTTAACAGGGTATAAAGCGTCAAGTCGACAAATTATTAATAAAGTGCGCCTGCTGCAGAGCACTGGTACTGTTAAATTGTATTTGTTTAAACGTCTATGAAATGCTCCGAGAAACATGCTTAATAGCAACACCAGAGCTGGAAGGATTTAATTTACGTATGGGAATAGCTATATCGGACAATTCTCCTGTTTTACCTACAAAAAAACATGAGGCGAGTTAATTAATTAGTTTTCAACTAAATCCAACACAGGTTATATGGAATTTGGTGATAGCGACAAACAATTGTTCAAACAGAAAGTATCTTACAAAGACTGCATGTCAACCATGTTCCTCTCTGTGGAACAAATAATGATAATGTTAATGGAAAGTTAATAGTTGTAATCTGGCAAGAACTTATTGTAGGTAGAAAACAACACGACATGAACTATGATACATTTTACCCTTTTTACTTTCTCTACTACGTATAGTAAGTAGGCGAAGTATTGTATTCCACCCAAAAATTCGATACCGAGATTTCACCGGAAATTATGTTTTGAGGTCTCCTGAATCAAAAAAAAAAACATTTTGGAAAAATGTCCGTGTGTGTTTCTGTGAACAACATAACTCAGAAACGAACAGTTGAATAAACACCAAACTTGATATTTAGGTTCAGTATCTTGCAGAGATGCGACACGAAGGTTTCCAAGAAAATTCCCTACCCCAAATTACCCTTTACATGGAACATTTTTCGAAAATTTTAATTTTCTCAAAAATGGCTGTAACGATTTCGATTAAAATATCACATATTTAAGATACTTTCATGACAAATAAAATGTATATCTTGAATTTTCTGGGAATGTCTGCAAAAGTATTCTTCATTGTGAACGACTTTTGCATAACTGGTAAACCATAAGAGATAGACAAAATTTTACTACATAAAAATGTAGATCTCGTTAAAATACACAATTTATATCATAGACATTTTTTGTGTTAAGTGAACCATTTTCGAGATATTGCTTGTTATTCCCTTAAATTTTCCAATACTTGTATTTTTTCTCAAATGGGAATTCGTTATTCATCTTTTTTTTGTCCTGGTAATGCAAAGAGAATGGAATACTCTACATAGCAACCAGCTCTTAAAATATTTGACTATCGCTTAAAGCCTACCAATTCCCCTTGCATCCTCAAGAAAATTAGCAACAAGATTAACATTTGGATATCTGATTAACATGAAGCATATGGAGAATAAAAATAGTCGGACCGGCCGACCGCAGGGGAGTGAACGCACTGTAGATACAAAGAGAACGGCGGCAGTCAAATGTTAAAGAACTGAGCTCTATATGGTGCCTTAAAATTTCATAGTTTCCATGACATCACGAGAAACAGCTTAAAATCGACAGGGCTTTAAAAGAATGCCAAGGTCTTGAACAATTGAACTATTAATGAAGGATGTCTCAGAAATGGCTTATGCTACAAAAATTATTTGAAATATTTTGTGTGTTTTAAATAGATCTACATCTTTGGGCAGTACGTTTTCGTCCATGTGTTAGCGTTTACCAGTTATACAAGATTATACAAAATTCCTTTAGAATGAAGACGTGCTCACAGGCTATTCCCAAAATATTCAAGATAAACATTTCATTTGTGATATAAATGTCTTTAATGTATCTATTTTAATCAAAATAGATTTATTCATTTTTAGAAATTTAAAATTTTGAAAAATTTTCCATGCAAAGGATGGTGTATTTTCTTGAAAATCTTCGTGTTGCATCTTCGGAAGTTACTGAACGTAAATACCAACTTTGGCATTTATTCAACTTTTTGGATTCAGGTGCCTCAAAACATGTATTTCCGGTGAAAGATAGGTATGAAATTTTTAGGTGGGATTCAATATGTACCTTCTCTTTATGCTGTTGTGCAACAATACCAACACGTAAGCTACCATTTCGTTATTCTGTGCTGTAAAGCAAGGAATTTACTTGGTAGGTATAGAGACTACGACCGCAACGAAAAACAGACCATACAGCGCACTTTCCCCGGATTTTTAATCATTTTATGCAAACAGGTTCTCTTCCTCCATTCCTTCCATGATTTTCATGCGGACAAGACTAAGCTTTCTTTTTTATTTTATTTCCATCCAAAAACTTGCTCTGAAATGTTTAATTCATCATTTCCCTTGTTTTCTAAGGTTTCCCGCTAGCGACTGCATCAAGTCGATTTTTCTTTGAACATAAAGATCACATCTGTTTGCCAGCTCCAACTTAACAACTAATTATAAGTGCCTTCTCCTCGACTAATTAATCAATGGAAGTTTTCCTTAAGAATTTAAAATTACCAAACGCCACGGTAAGTATTTATTCAAATTGGGAAGAAGCCGCTCCGAATCTTTTATTATTACTCTCTCCGAGAGTAGTGGTGGTGCTGGTGGTGGTTGTTTCAATGCATTAGACCCAATAATCCGGCAAAGGTTTCACGCAAAATAGAAACTTGGAATCCAATGGATATCAAATACTGTTAGAGAGTGTTTCAGAGAGACAGAAAGAGAGAGAAATAGAGCGAAAGAGAGACAGTGAAACAGAAAGAGAGAGAGAGAGAGAGAGAGAGAGGGACAAAGACAGAGAATCAGAAAGAAAGAGCAAGATCAGGATAGTGTAAAATAACTCCCATAAACATCAACTTTAAGGAGAGACTAAGCGGCTAAAGAAGACAGAAAACGACATTTTTACTCTCTACTGCGTAGAGTAAGTAGGGGCAGTATTGCATTCCACCCAAAAATTAAAAACCGAGATTTCACCGGAAATACATGTTTTGAGGCCCTTGAATCCAAAAAATAACTTTTAGAAAAAGATCAGCGTGTGTATCTGTACAGCATAACTCAAAAACGAAAAGTCGGATATATACCGAAATTGGTATTTGGGTTCAGTATCTTTCAAAGATGCCACAGAAGATTTTCAAGAATATCCCCCACCCCAAACTACCCTTTACATGGAATACTTTTCGAACATTTTGATTTTCTCAAAAATGGGTCTAATGATTTTGATTAAAGTATGTTTAAGATATTTTTATGGCAAATGCAATGTATATCTTGAATTTTCTGGGAATATCCCCAAAAGTTAAAACACAATTTATGTCATGTACTTTTTTTTTTGCCGAGTGCACAATTTGCAAGATATTCCTCATTATTTGTTTGAATTTTGCAATACTCATACCTTTTCTCAAATGGGAATTCCTTATTCTTTTCTTATGTCCTGGACATGCAAAGAAAATGGAATGCTCCACATAGCAACCAGCTCTTAAAAGATTTGACTATCGCTTAAAGCCTACCATATTCTCCTTCCACCTACAAGAAAATTAGCAGTAAGTTAGTTTCTACTAATGCTTATATCGATTAACATGAAGCAAGTGGAGGATAAGCGTTTGTAAGAATAGTTTGTACAAAAGTAGACACATTCATGTGGTGCAACGCATCAGATTTTTAGTTTTTAAAGCAGTCCTTTTACTTTCTCTACCGCGTACCTAGTAGGTGGAGAAGGTATTAAAAACTTCGATACCGAGATTTCACCGAAAATACATGTTTTGAGGAACTGTGAATCCAAAAAGAACTGCATCTGTGTAGCTGTGCGTGGTACGTGTTTCCGAATCTGTCCACAGCATAACTCAAAAACGTAAATGTCTGATAAATACCAAACTTGGTATTTAAGTTCAAATTCGGCCAAAGATTCCACATGATTTTAAAGAAAATACCCTATCTCAAACTAGCCTTTAGATGGAACATTTTTCGAAATTTTTAATTTTCTGAAAAAAGTCCAATAATTTCGATTAAATCACTATGTATTAAAGTTATTTATATGAAAAATAAATGTATTCTTTAACTTTCTGGGAATAGCTTGTGAAGTCATCACTCGGAAGGATTTTTGTATTATCTTGTATAACTGGTAAACAAAGCGATAAACAAAAATGCACGGCACAAAAAATGTAGATCTCTTTAAAACACACACTTTATTCCTAATAACTTTTTAGTGACATCCATTTTCCGAGATATCCGTTATTAATGGTTTGAAGTGTTCAATTATTTGTCATTATTTTAAAAGTTAACATTTAGCTGTTTCTCGCGATTACGTGGAAACATTATGGTATTGTAAGGCTAGCATATAACGTCCAGTTGTTAAACATTTGACTATCGCTAATCTCTTTGTATCTATAACGAAATGTGAATGTAGCTATTTCCGGGAATATTTATATCGATTGAATGTAGTAGATAGAGAAATAAGCTTTCATACGAAAGTTTTATACCCATGGAGGGTGGATAAAAGTCGTGTGAATGTAACACTGAGGAAGTATTTTATATCACAACACTGTGAATGCCAGAGTGATTCTAGTGTAAATTAACATTATTGTAAGACAATGATTTTAGATGTTTGTTAGCCATAAGCATTATTAGGAAATAAGTTTACACGGCCTCACTGAAACTGACAATAGGAGTGGGTAACAATGCACCGATGGCGTGAGTTGTTTATCACTAAGAAGAGACAAACAAATGACGTCAGAGTAGCGTGCCTTTCTTTAGAAATGGAGGGAATATCTTTCCTTGAGCATATGTGTTAGTAATTGTGATTGGCTGACAAAACAGAAGCTAATGTTGGCGCGATCTGGTAACCAATAGTAGCTCTATTATAATGTTTAGGCATTTCGTGGAGAAGGAGTATATATTCTCGAGCTATAAGCATGTTTCACGCAGTTCTAAAGAATCATTCACGAGGTACACGACGCGCAGTATTGAAGAATCTATCGTAAGTGCACATTATACAGTTTGGAAGAATCTCTCGCGTCGTAAAGTTAGTTACAAAATGTGAAGTGCGTGGCAAATAATACGACAGTAATTACATACGGAAATATAACAGTTTCAGTCAGGCGTGTATAAAGATTAAGGATGTGAACTATTAAGTGTGACGGCAATAAAAGTGTGAAAATAAATTCTTTTATCAGTGTTATCTTTTAGTAACAACTCCTTTCCGTTTACACGCCCTGCTCAGAGATATTTGCCCGACTGAGTAATAATAGCTAGCCGGAGGACAAAGCATCCAAATCTTAAAATAATAAAACAATAACAGGCGCCCAGCAAATAAGATAACACGAACAGATTACTGCGACAATACCTCTGATTTTTTTTTAGATATTAAGAGTGTGACGTACTTTGCAGTAAAGTGTTATGTAAAAGGTGATAATGGTAGAAATAGCTCCTGAATCTTCTAATAAGCGATACCGTTTTAGAAGAGTAATTGCATTTCTTTCGGTGTGCTTTTAATTATTTTGCAGCTTTTTCTGAATGCTTTTATACTCCTGTGTAAACAACAGAGGGAGAGAGAGAGAGAGAGAGAGAGAGAGAGAGAGAGATGCACCGAGGGAGCAAGATAAATAAGCATTGGCGTACTTGGAAACTACTCTTGCGTGGAGAACGAAGCTCATCGATGAAATCTTTTTTGCTGCGGAATCTGATGGAGAGATTGCAGTGTAGACAGATTACATGTTACACTCGAAAATATATCCTGTTCCTCAACATTCTTCCAAATCAAGTCGGAGCTTTATTCTCTCCCTTTCATATTTCTTATGTCCAGCGTGGCAGAGAAAAATATCTTACTTTGAATTCAAGGGGCCTCAAAACATATTTCCGGTAGAATCACAGTATCAAATTTTGGATGGAATGCAATACCTTCTCTAACTACTCATATGTGTAAATGCATGTATGTATAGGGTAAACTCAAATACCCTGAATCCGATTTTGATAATTTTTATTGCCCCATTTACACTCCGCCTTTAACTGCAATACCCATATCGGCAGCCTCTTACCTTTGGAACATATTGCGTATCGACAGGTGTTAACTCGCATGTAAGTGTTTTTCATTGGATTTTCCATCTTTCTTTGGGAAATATACATTAGATAATACTCGCATTCACTCTCTCATTCATATTACCAGACCCTGGAAAGGAAATAATAAAATATAAAGACACACAAAACATGTATTTCCGGGGAAATTTGATATCGAAGTTTTGGGTGGAATACAATACTTCACGACTTATACGTAGTAAAGAAAGTAAAAAACCATAATGCTTGCCATAACAGCTTTGACTTTTCATTGAGTATATGATGGAATAGATAATACTTGTAGAAAATACATGCAAAATAAAACAAATGTTTCATTCCAAACCATATCTATCAACTAACAGTAAGACGCAACAAAACTGAAGAGAGTCGTATAGCGCTATGATAAGTATGTTTCAATAACCTTCACGTGAGAAAAGTGTTGCTATATTTCCTCTGTATAATGGGATCAAGTTCTTTAGCAGAATATGTTATCTAATTGCGAAAGACAGAAAATAGCGTCCAGCGAACGTTAGAAATCAGTTTACCGATATTTTATGATTTACACCTGAGAAGATTACTTTTATCAATCGTCGCAGAATATGGGTTGGGAAGCCAGGATGCTGATCACAAGATTACGAAGCCTGTGTTACAAGTAGACAATTATTCCCGGGTGTGAAGCTTATGCGGATCTTACATTAATTTACAGAAAGTCCTTCTTTATTCAACAACGGATTACCCTCCGTATAAGTAGAATACGCCCCCAAGGACTTACAAGCCAATGCCTTGGGTCAGTAGGCTGTCGAGGAGCAAGCAAACTCTGGATCATAACATATCCAGGATGGGTGATCAGCCCAATGTCTTGGGTCAGTAGCCTGTCGAAGAGCAAGCAAACTCTGGATCATAGCACATCCAGGATGGGTGATCAGCCCAATGTCTTGGGTCAGTAGCCTGTCGAGGAGCAAGCAAACTCTGGATCATAGCATATCAGGATGTGTGATGAGCCCAATGTCTTGGTCAGTAGCCTGTCGAGGAGCAAGCAAACTCTGGATCATAGCATATCTAGGATGTGTGATGTGCCCAATACCTTGGGTCAGTAGCCTGTCGAGGAGAAAGGAAACCCTGGATCATAGCACATTCAGGATGTGTGAGCAGCCCAATGCCTTGGGTCAGTAGACTGGAGGAGTAAGAAAACTCTGGATCATAGCATATCCAGGATAAGTGATGAGCCCAATGTCTTGTGTCAGTAGCCTGTCGAGGAGCAAGCAAACCCTGGATCATAGCATATCGGGATGTGTGATGAGCCCAATGTCTTGTGTCAGTAGCCTGTCGAAGAGCAAGCAAACCCTGGATCATAACATATCCAGGATGTGTGATGAGCCCAATGTCTTGTGTCAGTAGCCTGTCGAGGAGCAAGCAAACTCTGGATCATAGCATATCAGGATGTGTGATGAGCCCAATGTCTTGGTCAGTAGCCTGTCGAGGAGCAGGCAAACTCTGGATCATAGTATATCTAGGATGTGTGATGTGCCCAATGTCTTGGGTCAGTAGCCTGTCGAGGAGCAAGCAAACCCTGGATCATAGCACATTCAGGATGTGTGAGCAGCCCAATGCCTTGGGTCAGTAGACTGTGGTGGAGTAAGAAAACTCTGGATCATAGCATATCCAGGATGTGTGATGTGCCCAATGTCTTGGGTCAGTAGCCTGTCGAGGAGCAAGCAAACCCTGGATCATAGCACATTCAGGATGTGTGACCAGCCCAATGCCTTGGGTCAGTAGACTGTGGAAAAGTAATTAAACTCTGGATCATAGCATATCCAGGATGTGTGATGAGCCCAATGTCTTGGGTCAGTAGCCTGTCGAGGAGCAAGCAAACCCTGGATCATAGCACATTCATGATGTGTGATCAGCCCAATGTCTGGTATGGCGGTGAAGAAGGAAATGGAATGTAGTGATGAAAGGCATGATAGGAAAATTCAGATAAAATTGCCCCACCCCGCACTCACCTAACGTCTAAAGAAAACCCCAAAAAAATCTTCGGTGGGATTGGTCGGTCCCAGGAGTTAGAAACCAGTGCCTCCCAAATGCAGGTTATATGAAATTTACGTAATTAAATTCACTTAATACCAATTGTTTCCGTGTGCGGCGCCAGAAGAGCTGACTAAGGATTCTCCGAACTGCTCTTTGGCGAGTGTCTTGGTTATGTCTTCAGCTCTTGAGATGCACATGTCGATGACACGGCGTGTTCTAACATGGCTTTGTACATTGTTTTGCTGTGTTTCTATTCCGATCGCGATTTTCCTGCTGCCACTGTTGAATTTATTTGAAAGCAGACTAGCACTTCAAGTTTATTTATTATGTGTTTTCTGCAGTCAAACTATTTCTCGTGCTTAGTTATATTTAAGGGGAACTGCTAAATCCAATGCCGATCTCAATTTTGGCTGTGTGGGTTATTGTTAAATTGCTTATTTTCAATGCTGTACATAACGGTGGTGCTTTGAATAGTTTATTCTTGTTATTGCGCGATTGCTGTCTTTGAATGATTAATTTATTAGTGTTTCTATAGCTGTTAATCCTTTCAAACTGCAGTATACGTGTATTCAAGGGCTGCCAGTTTCCCTCGCCGTCAGATTATTACCCTGGCGCATGTTATCACCTGGTACTCTTTTTTATGAGAGCTGGGTGTTGTGGGGTAGCTGGGCAAATATTTTCAGCATAGTTTTAATTTTATTCTCCTTTCCTGTATTCGTATCTGCAATTCAATTATGTAATTATGTTAATGCAAATAGATCACTACGCGAAACAATGTCGATAACTTTATAACGAACAGAAGTGATACGTCATATGTGCTGTTGATTATAAGCTTTGAGCACGAAATCTCAATATTTGAGACGCAGTCCTTTTCCTGTATTGACCTTATGGTTTCCCCGATATTACTTTATGAGCGTCTCCTTGAGTTAGTACCTCCATTTTGGTATATCAAAATGTCAGTAAAAGCAAGTATAACAGTGAAAGCTAAGTGAATGATACCTTATTATTCTTACTTAAGCATAGAGAGAGGCTTTAAAATACCTTAAACGACTGCCAAAAGGAAACATGGACGTTAATGATAAGGGAACCTATTCAGAGTGTCACCTAAACTTTTTACCACTGATATCTTTGAAATAAAAATACGAATTGAAAAATGACTTTCAGAGACATGAAGGTAGGGAAGGGGCTCAAAACATAGGTAATTCAAATGTAGGCAAATATGATTTTCAATATAAACTTATAATTTTATGCATTTGATTACATAGAAAGTAATATTAAAAATCTGATTGTTGCGCTCTCTGACCTCTGCTCTAGTAAAACCTATTTTTACAAACGCTTATTCTCCATCTACTTCATGTTAATCGAGATAAACATTTGCAGAAACTATCTTATTGCTAATTTTCTTGTACCTACAAAAGGAATATGGTAGGCTTTAAGAGACACTAAAAATCTTCTAAGAGATGGTTGCTATATGGAGCATTCCATTCTCTTTGTATGTCCAGGATATAAAAAAGAAGAGTAACGAATTCCCATTTGAGAAAAAGTATAAGTATTGGAAAATTCAAGGAATATCTCGGAAATGGTTCACTCGAAAAAAAACAAGTATGACAAACTATGTATTTTGAGATCACCATTTTTTTGTGTAGTAGTTTGGGGTGGGAAAATTTTGTTGAACATCTTCGTGTTACATCTTTGTAATATACTAAACCTAAATACCAAGCTTAGCGCTTATCTGACTTTTCGTTTTTGAGTTATGCTGTTCACAAACACACAAACACACACACACACACACACACACACACACACACGCACAGACAGACACACACACACGGACCTTTTTTTAAAAAATGTTTTTTTTTATCCAGGTAGCCTCAGAACAAGTATTGCAGGTGAAATATCAGTATCAAATTTTTGGGTTGATTGCAATACCTTCTCTAACGCAGGTACGTGGCAGAGAAAGTAAAAATGGTCTTTGTTACATTGCAATAGGTGAGTTACATCCCGAGAAATTGTAACGTGAAGTCGACGCTTGAGAACCAACGAAAGAGGTAAACCTTTACTTTCCTTTCTTGTGTCTGGAAACCCTATGTTATTTCCAGCGCAACTGAACACGCGAAAATTACAGTAATAACAGCTTTTGTCACGTTGTAATACGTCAGTCACCTCGCGGTTACTGCAGCGTGAAGTTGGTGCTTGAGACTCAACGACGCGGTGGAACCTCGGAATGTGCAACTGATGAGTGTTTCGTTGTACCTCGAGCGTTAACTTCATATTACAGTTTCTAGGGATGCGATTGATCTATTGCTATGCAATAAACGCCATTGTAAATGTTATTTTCCATGTTATTAATTGCGTCTAAGTAATACAGCGTTTTTATTTAAAGAAATAAGTTTATTTTGAAAATCATATTTGCATACATTTTTGAATGCTATATCAAATGTGACAGACGCTGTATAAGAGCACGTAAACACTAACTTTTGCCACCTTGCGGATTTATTTGTTATGTTTACTTTGAATTGAATTGGATTGGCTATACAGAGGGGACTCGGCACTTATCCACATAGGAGATATTGTACCTATGCCCCACAAGGGGGCGTCTCCGGGAAAACGATGAGGCGAGAGGAGACACCGGGTAGTCGGAACCAGAAGTGACGGCACAGAAATTGCAGGTCCCTAAGCTTCCAGATAGAGACTCCCCAGCAGACCGGAGACCCTACCGCACATCAGGGGCTCCAACGCCCCTCAAGGAGGTTCGGATACCCTCGATAGCCAGCCGAAAGCCGAGGGACGGGGAGAGTCACAAAGAGCATATTTTTCCCCTACCACACTGCATCGAAATACCATCGCCGACACTTTCAACCCTGAAAAAGACCAACGGATGAATGATGAATTGAAATGAAATGGAGGGAGGAAATTCAGAGGATGTGAGAATCCTTCCCAGTATTCGCCTGGCAACCCGGAAAAACACTTATGGATCAGGAAGTCTGGCCACGTGAATCGAACCCACGACCTCCTGAGTGCGGGCTACAAACGAAATTCCAGAGCCATCCCGCATGGTTTTTCTTTGAATGGTATTAAACGTAACGTATACGTGGTAATTCATAATCTACCGCGCTGCTGCTCTAAACTCAATGCAATCTGGCAACAGGGTCGTAGCATATCTTGACTTGTGCACGTTTTAAGGAAATTGTGGGCAAATTTGAAGGCGTGTACGAAGCTACTCCCGCGCTGTTTCCATACTATCACTACAATTTTATGTTAATGCCACTAGGTGGTAGCACACTGCGGCAGCTAGTGCCTGCATTAGAATAACAAGAATCTGCACGAGTGCGGAAACTTCTTCCGCTTATTTGAGACCATCCATACTCTCTGCTACAATTTAATTTATACATTACTTCGTTCTTTACTTAATTATTTACACACAATAAATATCCACAAACAACCATTTGTTTCGTCGGAGAACTTGCACATCATCATCATCATCATCATCATTGCTGTTGTGGGCGGCTGCAGTTGTATCAGTCTTTTCATTATCAGTTTATGCAACACTTGCTATTTCACATTTCCAGAGCTATCCTACTAAAAGTTGTGACCACCCAAAGTTATACTTACGAGGAGCTACTGTGATTCATCTACTTTAAAGAGCCCCTCCCCTATCTTCATTCTGTGAAAGTTGTTTTTTAATTTATACTCTTGTTTCAAAGATATTCGTGGTGGTAGTTTTAGGTGACTCACCCGGTTTATTTCTATGAAGCCATTTGCCTCAAGAGAAGCTATGAGTAAAGTAATGTAAAAGCGACGTAGACACAATAAGAAACACTGTAGGTTAAGAGAGACGATGCAAAAATCCTCAGTTACTAATTACGTTCACAAAGAGTTTGTCTGTTCTCCAAGGTATACAATCATTTGATTAGCATCAAGCTACCTTCTGGTTTGGAATTCGTGTATGCACTGCTTCTAGAATGCTTTGTTTGCATTCCGCTGGCAGTCATAGTTTTGAGTGTGACCTAAATACACCCCTTCAGTTATATGAACATCACAAGGACACCTAAATGCTCCTTTCCTCACTGTTGGATTGAGAGGAGTGAGCCGGTATCATGGTCGCCTCGATAGCCGGACCTTACTACAATGGTTTGCTGAGGGAAAGACAGCATTTATTTTTTGTCTCATAAGCTATGTAGAATGTTAACACCCGTGAACATTAGTTCGAAAACTGTTGCGTAAGTAAGTTTCGGGATGCTAGTACGGTATGAGGATAGGAATAAAATGCACCGTAACTACTAACGAAATCGAGCGCTTTTTATATCCAGAGTGTTGTAGAGAAAATGTGGAGTTCTTTTATGCAAGAGCTGTTGCCGAAACGAAGTAATTGGGCCCACCACTTTTTAGCGACAGTTATATAGCGGTTACTGACGACACTTTGCGGTGAAGAGTTGCCAACCGAAGAGGACCAAATGCTGCTAAAGGATATTCGCCAACACATGAAACTCATCATTTCGTAAATGTATCAGCTGTCCTGTAACCACCACCAGAATAAACGCTATTCTGAATCATTGGAGTTTAGCCTCACAGATCCTGTGGCTACGCTTTACTGCTTAGAGCCCTAAATAAGTAGCAACGATCAACTTCTTTGTTTGTAATATTTTTTCTTTTTTTTCGATTCAGATGCTGGCTCCATTCCAAGGTGTTGGCAGCACTTCGTACCTTTCGTTAAGTTGGGATTGGCAATGCTGCAGTAGAACACATTATAGGCCCCTATAATGCTTCGGGTGGGATGCATATGATGAGAATCATGTAACTGGTTAAAAAACAACAAAGGTTACAATAGATTTAACAAATGCAATGAAATGTGGCAACCACAATGTCCAGTAGTGTTATTGATGTGTAATAATATTATGAAAATAATAAAGGTACTGGTGTAGAAGCGGGTGTGGCACATGTATAACGAATACGGCCCCTAACCGTGTACCGTAATCTGATCCGTTCTGGTCTCATCATTCACGAGCAGGAGAGACGGCATCAGTGCTATACTTGACTCGCTGAGTAGCTTCTGGCAGTGTCAATGTGGGGTTGCATTAGAGTGCTTCTTTCAACACGAAAGCCTTGTGAAATGTGTGGAGTAATAAAAGCTCCCGCCCAGTGTGAGGTACGTGCAGTGATACGGTTTCCGTGGACCATCCCCGCAAAAAAAGCAAACGGCAGCTACAATTCATCGTGAGATTACTGCAGTGAATGGGAACATTATGAGTAAAAGTGTTGTTCGACGTTGGGGTCGTTAATTCCAAGATGGACACACCAACATGCTATGATGAACCAAGCGGGCGACCATCTACTGTGAACGACGAACTTGTGAATGTGGATGATGTGACCGGACAAAATCGTCGTTTCACAGTTTCACAACTTTATGACAGTTTTTCGCAAATCGGTGTGACTGCTCTGTACAAATTCTGTCTGAAGCTCAAAAACCATGATAATTTGAGCACCACTAACAAAGCTTGAACGCTACGAGAGTGAAGGTAAAAGCTTTCTCGACCAGTGGCCATGGGAGATGAAACGTAGATTAGATACATGGACATTGACAAAAAAGAAACAGCAACAGTCTATGGCCTGGGGTCACGCATCTCTCCTACGAAACCACAAAAATGATTTCAAACATTTCCAACAAAGAGGCAACTTTGGGGGGGGGGGGCAAACAAGGAGTATTGGAACGAGGTATAATATTAAACTCTGAGCGTCTACTGACATACACTAACTAAACTTAATGAGGAATTTCAAACAAATCACATGGCTATCGTAGCGCGTATGTGTGTGCATTGTCGCGTCGGATACATTATTGCTTTGTAGCAATGACATTGCTGGGTATAATAATTTCGATTGGGGTTTGAATTTCGTCTGACGCGGCATCTCCTGGCCAAGTTGTGGAGAGAGGAAAGGGGGGGCCAGTAGCGTTACTAGCTTCTTTGTCTAGTGGCGTCAGTCTAGTAGCGTGTATCAGTCGTTTGAGTGTGGAACATCTCCCTGCAATGTTTGTTCTGTAATCTTTTGTGGATGATGTTGTGGTACAGTTTAAATATTTAATAAACCACAGGTAATGCGCTAAATGTGAAATTATGTGTATTTTAGTATAAATAGTCCCACTTCTACTTTAAAATTACGTTAAGGTTCCTGGTCCTCTCGTTGCCGCTGAGCTACGTCCCCCAATGTTTTATGCCGGGGTAACTAAATTTAATATCTAGCTGCAAAACCTTTTGGCTTCACCCCGGTATATAACAATATTGAGTTCTGGTGTTCTTTTCTCTCACGATAATGCTCGGTCGCATACTATTCCACGCACTTAGTCTGCAACAGTTCAAGTGAGAGGATTTCGATTATCCAGCGTATAGGCTTGACTCTGAACTATGATCTGAAGAAATGGCTCAGGATGAGGAGTTCAAGGACAGCATCACAGGTTGTCTACACTCACAGGCGGCACAGTTCTACGCAGAGGGGATTTCAAAGCTTGTGAAGCGATAAAACCCTTGAATGACTGGAAATGGAAATCATGTTGAAAAATACTTTAACGGTTTGCTTTTGACATGTGTGTAATCGTTCCAAAAATAGTGTATTATTTGTTAAAGACATTAATGGAACCTATTTTCCGAATTGCCCCAGTAGATAGGTGGCATGCTGCCAATACTCATAACATTTTTTTCCTACTTGCATGTTTATATTATTGATTATATTACCATCATAACCAAAATGGCTTAAAGTACTTTAAATATTAAAACGAATTTAGCACCGTTCTGGTCAATAAAAGATTATTCCGGTTTAACGTGTCGTCCAGTATGTACAATGGCGCTTTTACATATCCTATTCAATTCCAACTACGTTTAACTCTGTCCCATTCTACATTTGCATCCAAAGCGGAGTTCCCGTCGGTGCGACACAAATTCAAAAAGGAAAAGAAAGAAGAAGAAAAAAGAGAATGTTCTCGTTTCACGAGTTCAAATTGCTTGTGCGTCTCTCCTCTTCAATAAACTCGCATGAAGTTGTTAAAACAAGTTCTCTCTTTACCTGGGTGCATAAAATAGCGCTAAACTTTGCATGAATTTTGTATTCTTCCGCGTGAGACTGATCAGTCCTTTTGATTTCTATTTTAATTTTGTTTCTCTTTGTGCAGAGTGAAAGCTATTAGCGTTGCTATGTACTTTATAGGTTTGTGCAAGTGGAAAGTTTGTATTACATCCACCAGAAAATAATTTACCATGCTTAAAACATTGTGCCTACTGTATGCTCTAACAAATACTGTACCTGGTTGAAACAGCCCTTTGTTTCAGGCGTCAGAGTCAGTGGCGCCTCCTGCAGATTTTATCTCGTGGCATACAACTTATACAAGTAATATTGTATAGAATCCATAAACATTAATTTATCACACTGCACCACAAAATTCCAAGCCAAAAATTGCCAGAAATTTTTCTGGAAAATATAGCAAAAAAGTATGTTATGCACCGCATTAAGTTATTCACATCAACTTTTCACTATACACTACACAGTTACTTAAGCTTGTTTAATATTTTTGCTATGTACTCTTGCTCGAACTATGCACGCGCCATTTTTGTAACGTTCTTGCAAAGACGATTCACGGATAATCCATGCAAGAAAGTCACAATTACCAAAAATAATTAAACTAAGAAGAAGAATATTTGCCGGGCCCATTGTAGAATGCATTAGAAGTAAGACATTCCCCCAGAGTAATAAATATTTAGTACTACACCTTATAGGAATCAAAGGTCTTAAAGAAGCTTTAAATAAGAACAATAATCTGTACAGCCCCAAAGGTACTAACTATATTAACTCAGAAATATATTACAATTAAAGCATGTTACATTTAACTCTATCCTTCTCACAATATTGTCCATTACGAGAGAAAATTTAACACTCCAAATACACTATGCAATCAAAAGTATCCGGACACGACCCACAAACATACCTTTTTCATCTTAGGTGCATTGTGCTGCCACCTACTGCCTGGTACTCATTATCCGCGACCTCAGTAGTCATTAAACATCGTGAAACAGCAGAATGGGACGCCCCGTGGAACTCACGGACTTAGAACGTGGTCAGGTGATTAGGTGTCATTTGTGTCAGAAGTCTGTACGCGAGATTTCCACACTCCTAAACATCCCTAGGTCCACTGTTTCTGATGTAATAGTGAAGTGAAAACGTGAAGGGGACATGTACAGCACAAAAGCGTACAGGCCGACCTCTTCTGTTGACTGACAGAGACCGCTGACATTTGAAGAGGGTCGTAAAGAGTAATAGGCAGACATCTATCCAGACCATCACACATGAATTCCAAACTGCATCAGCATCCACTCCAAGTACTATGACAGTTAGGCGTGACGTGAAAAACCTTGGATTCCATGGTCGAGCGACTGCTCATAAGCCACACATCACGCAGAAAAATGCCAAACGACGCCTCGCTTGGTGTAAGGAGCGTCAAAATTACACGATTGAACAGTGGCAAAACATTGTGTGGAGTGACGAATCACGGTACACACTGTGGCGATCCGATGGCAGGGTGTGGGTATGGCGAGTGCCCGGTGAACGTCATCTGCCAGCGTGTGTAGTGCCAACAGTGAAATTCGGAGGTGGTGGTGTTATGGTGTGGTCAGGTTTTTCCTGGAGGGGGTTTGCACCCCTTGTTGTTTTGTGTGGCACGATCACAGCGCAGACCTACATTGATATTTTAAGCATTTTCTTGTTTCCCGCTGTTGAAGAGCAATTCGGGGATGGCGATTGCATCCTTCAACACGATCGAGCAACTGTTCATACTGCACGGGCTGTGGCGGAGTGGTTACACGACAATAACATCCCTGTAATGGACTGGCCTGCACAGAGTCCTGACTGTATCCTATAGTATACCTTTGGGATGTTTAGAAACGCCGACTTCGTGCCAGGCCTCACCGACCTACATCGATACCTGCGTGAAGAATGGGCTGCCATTCCCCAAGAAACCTTTCAGCACCTGATTGAAAGTATGCCTGCAATAGTGAACGCTGTCATGAAGGCTAAGGGTGGGCCAACACCATATTGACTTCGAGCATTACCGATGGAGGGCGCCACGTACTTGTACGTCATTTTCAGCCAGGTTTCCGGATACTTTTGATCACGTAGTGTATATAATGTAAACTCACTTCCATGAAATGTTATACGCCGCTCCACACTGTATAAGAATTTTTAAATTTACCTACGCCCGAAGATACATGTTATAATAAATTTAGAATAGGCCAAAAGGCGTGGAGACGGCCGCTCCCAGACACGAAGCTCACTCCAAGTCCTCCTTCGATGTTAGTCGAGAACGAAGTCATACACTGTCTTTTTTCCTCTTCACTTGGACGTGCAAATGATACCTTAAGTCGTTTGTTCTGAACCTGAAGTCCATTCAAAGTGCCTATAGCTCGTGAGGCATCCTCAGCTTTTGAATAATTTACAAAACCAAAGCCATAGCTGTATCCTGTCTTGAAGTCCTTCATAACCCTGCAATTTTCACTTGGGCCAATGGTCACAAACATACTGTACAGTTCCTTTTCTGTCATATTCTGAGGCTGATAGTTGATTATCAAATTGGTTTTTCCTTAATTTTTTGGAGCTTGATAGTTTTCCATTGTATTACTGTTTTGATTGTTGTTTCTTGCTGAACTGTTGGATGGACCCCAACTACGAGCGGAATATACAAAAATAAAACCAAATAATTGCTTCCCCCAAGCAGCATACTTTTCGGGTAAACAAAATAATAAACAAGAAAATTCCAAACTCTACCTTGATGTAAATCCACCGAACACTGTAGTCAGTACTACCCCCAAATTAATCAAAAAAATATACAATCCTACTATACTTCAACCCTTACCTAATGCGAAATAGCATAATATTTAAAGAATTAAAGTGCAATATAATGGTTATTATAAAATGGTATTTAAGGGTACACCAAAGTGATGTGATTTTCTAATGTATTAGAATCGATATTTAATTTTTTACTCAGGTATTACTAACAATATACAAGTGTGTGTACAAAATGTTATGTCTATATATAATTGCATTCTGGAGATATAAATTAATTTATACTTTATAAACTGTAATAAAAGTATCTTTTGCTATAGATATTGAACTAGAGGTGTCATTTTTTAAAATAACTTTCCTTTATACCTTTGTAACAAATTGTCAGATAGACATTTTCATTAAGTGGATAGTTTGACTTTAAAAAACTATTTTGTAGCGCAAAATGTGAACAAAGCAACACATGATAACGCAAATTATTATTTTAAATATAAACTATTACATATATTAAAATTCCAATCTGACATTTTATTATGGCATTCTGAAGTGCATTGCGGAAAATTTGTAGAACTCTAGCTACACTTTTGTGGGAGAAGATAGGTTTTGAATACGAGAAAACAACAAAAATCTGAACTTGAGAAAATGGTGCATCATTTACCCCGACAGAATGTGATTTAAATGGCGCAGCGCTATAAAAATGGCGTCTAAATTTGTGTTACATCGGCCCTAGAGGGTTGAAATTTCACTGATATGTAGTCTAAAGTGATGCATTTTTTGGATCAGAACGCAAAATTCTATTTTTTCTACCAAAATAACTAACACAGCACTACGGCATTCTCTTAAGAAAAAAAAAAAACAAAGAATAAAACTAAGAAAAATATTATGAACATTTATTTCGTCAAATTAAGAAAATAAATTTAAATAAATTAAATTTTATTAGTATTGAAATGTATAACGTGTAAAAGCCGAGCGGAATGGTTCAGGCGGTAATAACCTGTGTGTTCCGCATTCGTAGGTTGTGGGTTCGATTTCCGTGGCCGAACTTCCTGACCCATGGGTTTTTTCGTGGTTTCCTGGGATCGCCAGGTGAATGCTGGAAGGATCATTATATTCGCCGAATTTCTTGTGCCTCCATTTCACCTCCATTCCCATTACACTTCACCTTTCATCTGCTTGATTTCCTTCAGGGTTGCAAGTGTCGGCAGGAGTCTCAGCGTGTGCATGGCAGGGGAAAAGGATGCTCTGAGTAAACCTTCGTCCCCCGGAGATGTGTAAACCCACAGTGGGGGAGGGGAGTCGGCTGCACCAGCCACCACCCGGGGAGTTCAAATCTGTAAATGGTAAGACCCTGTCCTCTGCATGTCGTGCCTCCTGGCCCGATCGCCTTCTGTCTCCTCTCAATTCAGCCCTCCTTCCCGGGGGCACCCCTACAGTGGCCTAGGTACAAAAGATCTACATATCTCGAGCTGCTAAGTCCTCCTCCGCTTCTAGTCATATTCTACCCCATAACGTGTAAAAATAAGAAACTAAAATAGTTAAAATAGATAATGAAGCTCACAGAATTCATTCACTGACTTATATGTTCGCTTAAAATGTATTAGAACAATAGTAAAATGTAGTGTTAAAGGATTCAATGAACAATAACCTCTCTATTTATAGATGAACTCAATTCTGCAATTTTTTTCCCACTAACCGTTTAAGTTTATTCAGATGATAATGCTGGCTGTCTTTAAAAAGTAATTTTACTGGGTCTTCGGTATAAAACCTGACCGCTCGCACGGTGTTGTGCGTCACAGCCAATGCCGGCTGGCTTACCCACTGTTCTTCACGACACTACGACACTGTTCTTTACTTAGTCATTAGCGTCAATAGTCCACTTTCATTTGCGAACATGGGAGGGCAGTTATCTTTACAATAACGTACATTTTGAAGTAGAATATCTTTAATTTATTAGCACCACGTTTGTGTGCCAAACTTGAGGTAGTTGCAGCCCCACGTATGGGAGATATGTTTCTTGTAGCAGTTACACCACGTTTTGCGGGAGATATGTTTCGCCCCGCGTACGGTACAAATTTTCTGGTGGCCTTCGCCCCAACGTTTACAAATCACCTTTATATTTTAATGTTTATATATATATATATATATATATATATGCCTCGGCTGCGTCAGTATAATTTGCATAAACACGTATCTCTTAGGAATAGTACGGCTAAAGAATGAAGGCTTACACAAATTATAATGGTATTTAACTTCGTTTTATTAATCTTTCACACGATTAAATAACACTTCACTGATGTATCCTACTGTAGAGCTGAGAGATTATTGTTGCTTGTACTATTTAATAAGTAAAATTTGTTATATTCACGCCATAATGAAATTTTTTATGTCTGACACTGAATACGTATAAAATCGAACTGCTCGGGAATGCTGCCTTCTAGCGTCTGGCGTCTAGCGCTTAAATTTGTACATTTCCTATATTTCAAGTCTCTGATTGGCTAATCCTACTCCAATAGAACACTTTTATTTAACTTTTAGCCTTTCTAGTTTTTTGATTGGCTATTTTTAAACTGTTTTAAATATTACACTATTGTTCCAAGAATTATTTATTGTTCTCTCAAGGTTATCTCATTGTTAGCAACTTTTGGCCTCTACATTGCAATTCTATTTGCTACGGAAGGTATTTTGCTTCTATTCTCACAGCTCTTACATTGTTACAACTACGTAATGCATTCACATAACATTATTTTACATGTACATAATAAAATAAACATAATACAATGACTGTTACATACATATTTATTTAAGGCGGGCTGTTATTATAATTTAAATTATATAATTAGACTGATATCATTTAAGTGATAAAAATATTGACTCAAATTGTATGTAAATGTTATTTTAAATACGAATCAGCTCTTCGCGTTCATGAACAATTCACCCTTAAGTTTCCTGCACAGTTGCCTCCCTCCAGATAAATTCACGATCTTTTGAATAAATTTGAGACTACTGGTTCAGTGCAAAACGACAAACACACGCGAAGACGTACATTGTTTACAGAAGAAACATCAGACGAAACTGGCAAAAATCTTGAACGTTCGCCACGAAAATCACTACGAAGTTCGAAGTTGGTGTTTCAGTGAATTCTGCACATACAGCGTTTAAATTGTTAAAACTTGAAAGTTACAAATGCACGCGTGTTCACGATTTAAAACCAGGGGATGCCGTAGCACGTGTAGTTATTGCGAGTGGTTTTGGTCATCAGTGACTAAAGGACAGCTTGTGTACCTTACAAATGAGGAGTGGTTCCATCTAATGGGGCATGTGAACACTCAAACACCCGAATTTTTTTTACAGGAACACAGTAAATGGAGAGCGGTACCAAAATGATATTTTCGCCCCAATTTTCTATCAGCTAAGGAAGAAGAAAAATAAAATTCGTGGTTTCAGCAAGATTCCGCAATTGTTCATGCACCAGAGGGATGCAATTATAGAAGTGTTTAACAATACAGTGAATAGTACTGGTGTGTGGCCCTCCCGCTCCCCAAATCTAACGGTCTGTGGTAAAGGAATACTGAACAAATCCTCACACATAAGAGGAAATTAGGAAAACATATGAACTGAAATACCAAAAATTACAGAGTATGAGCTACATCATGTCTAACTAAATGTATTTCACTGGGTACAATGCTTATTTAGCTGCGGAAGGACGACATTTATACCATTTGCTATGAGGTAGGAGTAAATTTTTATATATTTTTATTCCAGGTTTACAGGAATACAGACTTAAGAAGCGAAGACAGAGTGATGGCATGGCCGGTCAGGTTTTATATCGAAGATCCTGTATTTAAAGATAGTTCGTTGAGTTGTCTTTATAGTGGAAGCATTTCTTATAGTTTAGATTCCCCGAAAGACACTGGCGCGAAAGAACAATCAGCAGATAGGAAACAATAACGTTGACCTCACTACAAATCACTTAGGGAAGTTTCTCTTAAAGGTGCTCGGAAGGGAGGAAAGATCCAAGGGCATGCGCGACGAAAGTCCACAGATACTGCGTGTCCTTCACGAACCTCTCTGCGACACTCCGGTTATTCCCTTGCCCATCATAACTCCTTTTAAACCAAAGCATTCTACCCTCCTAAGCCTGGACACAAGGCGAACGTGCCTAGCGCGCGCGCACACACACACACACACACACACACACACACACACACCAAGCTGTCTGTATTCGCCTGGGTAGCGCGCTTCTCTTGTATATTACACTGCAGGTGCTGAAACATTCAGGGTTTGCGTATAGATTTCTGTGTACCTTTTTGAGATAATTCATGCAGAAATTATTTAAAGGTATTTATGGTTTAAAATTAGAGGGAGAGGACGTGTCCTTAAGTCCTCGTTAGTCTGAGGACTAGTACATTTTAAAGCTGAAGTACAGAGTGTAACAACAGCCAGGCTGGATCCACAAGTTTGCATTGCCTTTGTATGTTATAGCACAGTTTCTTTCACCCACAACTCGAATGCCGAACCACACAGTAGCGTTATCTTAGAGCAGTTGAAAAGTTGACCCCTCTGTTCTCAAGCACGCTCCAGTCCGTCTGTTTAGTTTCAGATCCAAAAACAATAAGAAAGTATGAACTTTACACAATTATTGACTTGGTTCGCACTATTTGATTTCTTCATGCACTTTGCGTCAGCAAATGGTCCCTCGATAACGTGTCGAACTCGGGTCTTTGCCCGATCGCTGCGGAAACAGCCGAAAAAAATGATCCGCGCGCACGAATTCCGGATCTTTCGAAAGAAGCAAGCGCCTCCATCTCTTCCTCCCTCCAACCAACTACAAGCTATCCAGCGTCGAAACCACTCCCTACCCTAAGGCAGACATCTATTATTTAATATAACCTCCATATGAATAATTTATTTTTAGGCATAGGAGTTGTTAAGCATTGGCTCCACTCAAACCTTTTACCACAAAGAATCCTGTAGTGATAAGGTTTGAGTGTAGATAACAGAGACCTAGGGTCACTGGTAGGCAGGCAAAATCTGTCTGAGTGCAGTCTGCAAACGCCAAAAGACTACGAGAGATGGGGGATGGTTTGTTATTTCGATCTCCCTGACTGTTGTCCAGTGACACATAACTTTTTCCCTTCCGTCCTGGTTTTACTGTTTGGAAATTCCTATACCTGCTTATTGTTATTTTTAACCCTCCGTCAGGCGCGCGCTTTGGTAGAACGCCGTTAGTCGCGCGGGGCCTAGTAGACCCGCGCTATATTTTTGTTGTTGTTGTTTGTATTTTTTCTTTTGTTTATTTTATTTTTTCCCTGTTTTTACCTTTATTTAGATTAAGCGTACAAGGCTTTCATTAATAGGTATTATCTCACAACATAAAAATACAAGCTAAAATATAAGTACATATACGTTATAAATTGTATTACAGTAAGTATAAAGAAATGCATTGCCATTTCCAGGTATACTACAACTTGTAATTTCATATGTTCAGTTACTCAGAATCATCTACTATTTCACCCGTGTTTTCCCCGACTAAGCAACTATCGCAAATAATTTTAGCATGTTTGCTCAAACACAGGGGGTGTTGCATTTCCCACATGCATATTTAGTTTTGTAGTTCATTTTGTCTTTGTTGCTGGGTTCATATCGTTTCCTTTTCAACGTGCATAGTGGTGTATTTGACAATTCTACTACGACAGATTCTTCAGGTTTATATTTTGTCAAAAGTCCTTTCAAATCATGGGATAGATTTGATGCTGTTGCTCTCCTTTGTAGCTGTTGCAACAGTAAAGCTAAAGATAGTGGTTTCAAATACTCCTGCCTTGTGGAATATTTATTTTGGTTTCCAAGGAAGATAACCCTAGAATTAATACCTGCAATGTTCAAGATATGGTCAAAAATTACCATGGGCCACCTTCTCGTTGTTCTGGCTACATTGTATGTAGCACACAATTTATCGACTTCATCAAGTCCCATTTAGTGTCGTTGTAATGCAGGATTATTTCAGGCTTTTTCTCAGCACCTTCTGATAACTGTGTGGATGAAACATGTATACTTGAGAGCAAAACTACTGTTTTACCCTTTTTTGGAACATATGAAACAAGTGTTTCATTTTTTGTGAAGCCAAATATGCTTTCGTACTGTCTGTGATCTTTACGAGAAGTGAAATTAGTGGGTAACTCTTTTTTGTTCTTTCGCACTGTACCGACGGAAGAAAGTTGTCTTTTGCGCAATTTATTCATCAGCGATACACTGGTAAACAAATTATCTGCAGTAACGTTTCGTCCAGTGCCAGAGATTGGTTCAGTTAGTCTCAGCACTACAGCCTTGCCGAGTTAGTTTGCAAATATGGTCCGTACGGCTGCTGTCCACAATAAATCTCCACGTTAGTTGTATAAAACAGTTTTGCATCACTCAAACAGAATATCTTTATGCCATACTTGTTTGGCTTGGATGGTATATATTGTCTAAAAGCACATCGACCACGAAACGCCGGCAACTGTTCGTCGACAGTGACATTTTGTCCAAGAGAATAATGGTTCTGACAGTTGTTCAGAAACAATGCAAACATTTCTCTAACAACAGCCAATTTATCCAATCTTCGTCGCTCCAGTCTTGCGCTTTTGTCATCATAGCGAATACAGCGTATTAGAAAACTGAATCGTTTTTCGGACATAGCCATTCGGAATAGAGGAATTCCAAGATCGGTTCTCCAAAACTCGTGAATATTCTGGCGTCCACCACGAAAAATTCCTGCCAGGTACAATATAAGCCTAGGAAAGCTTTTATTTCTATTACATCTGTAGGTCTTCTGTCTCTTTCAAAATCAAATTTGTGCTGCACACTGCTAATGTAAGTATTTGAGCTTTCAACAATCAAATCAACTAACTATATCTTCGGTAACAAAAAGGTTCCAACAATCAATTTCCGTTTTCGCATTTTTGGCAGCTCCTACCACACCAGGAAGTTTGGTCAATATATTGTGAGCCCTTGTCTGTGTTATTTTCAAAGGTGTTTTTTTTTCATTTTGTTCCATCTCTTCCTGTGAATAACAACATAATGTATTGTCAATAATAATAATAATAATAATAATAATAATAAGAAGAAGAAGAAGAAGAAGAAGAAGAAGAAGAAAAAGAAGAAGAATTATGATACGCATATGATGTTACCTATAAAATACATGTTATCTCACAAGCTGCTTTCATCGTCTTCCTCTTCATCTTCATGGTCTGTTTCTGAATCTAAAGATCTCGTTTCGAGTTTATCTTCTGAATCAGAGTCATCTTATTCATATAAGTTGTCATCCACGGGCAAGGCATTATCATCGCAAAGTAGGCGATGTACTTCTTCCAAATCATTCGGATTTTTTAGATCGTACCTTTTACTCGTATTCATGACGAAGCAGTAACAGCTCCTTGCAATAGTAAAGCAATATTGCACAAAAGCTAATGAGAAACAAATCTGTCAACAATATGTAACGAGAGCAGGCGCGCGGGGCCTGGTTGACCTGTGCGACACGTAACTGCTGATTATTCATTCCTTCAGCCAAAAAAATAAACAGATAAGGTTATCGCTGCAGCAAATAATCGCGCAAGGTGTAATGTTAGATGTCCTAGTCAGGCAATTGCATAGGTGCGTTCATTCGAAAATTATAACATTTATAAAATGCCAGGGGTCTCTCAGGCCCCTAGCGACTGACGGAGGGTTAAATGTCGAATTATAAAGTATGCTGTTTTGTGAGAACCTCTTGAAACAAGCATTAAATTACTGAAAAGATTACTACGAGCACGGATTACAAAATGAGTTGTTTCACTACAAAACAGAAGCAGTTTTATGAACAGAAGTAATAATAACGGAGTCGAGATGGTTAACTTGTGCAGTATATGCATGAAATGTGTTGGCTAGTATAGTCATGGTCTTAAAACTGGATCAGGTGCTGCAATCTTATCACGGCAAGGCAACTAATTCCAAGCTCACGACCGTGAACGGTACTGAAAATTGAGTTCTTACCTTATCTTTGCCTTGGGGCTGTTCCACTCGGACGTCCAGCTGCCCGCCCAGTACGGCGTACCAACTCGACCCCATGTCACCCTGTCGATACACTGTAACAATGAACATGCCGATATAAACTATTGATTATTTGCGTTTCCTGCTAATTAAACACATTTTTATACAACTGGCACTAAAGTACAGCTTTTAACACGAGCCATTCATACTATAAATTGAAGATTATAACGCTTAGGGCCGGTTTCACCAACCGATGTTAATGCTACTCAAACTTTGAACACATTATTAACAAACAAAATGTTAAACACAATGTTAAAACTTTTGCGTTGCATCAAGCTTTGAGAGAAAATTGTTAACTAACATTTTGTTCACGTCAAAGACAACTGCAAATGCTAGCTTTCGAGAAGGCGGTGGCCGAACCACATTGCTTCTGAACGTGTTCCGATGCACTTTTGTTTACGTATCGCTGCGATCTCTGTGTCAGTAGCAGACAACTATTTGCATTCATGGCAATTGCCATGTGATGTTCCCGATTGTTTGAGGTTAGAAATGCGATGTCAACTGAAATAAATTTGTTTCACCGTTTGAAACACGTTAACATCAGATTAATAAGTATAGACGTATTTTCAAGTGTGAAAAAGCCGGCGGTCTTACATTAAAAGATAAGATTGCAGCCTGGGACAAAATCCAAATTTAATTGGAATGAATGCGTTTTCTCGTAAGCCAGCAAGCAACTCCGGCAATTTTGTGCTAACATTAAGTACAGCACCAGAAACGTTAGGTGCGAAGAGCGTTTAAGACGGCCTAAAACTGGTGGTGGACACTGCATTGAAACTAAAGTGGACGAAAATATGTTATCTGATTAATCAAGCCTACTCCTATTGCCCTGGAAACCTTCCGGATAAACCCCACACCATAGCTTTGGAAATACCAACATTATCATCCTCCAATAAATGAAACATGTTAGTAGTACAAAATCTAAGTACCTAATTTTGTAGCATAGGAGAAAGAAACATGCTTCTGTTGGTAGTATTCTAACCTCTCATGCTTACCATAAAACCATGCTCATGACCCCTTGGGCAGCGTATATTCCTCCCTTTGCAGGGTTTCAAACTTATTATGACGTACGACTTCTCTTCTATTAGGAATGACAATCAAAAATGCCAACTCGCATCAACAGCATGGTTTGCGGCAGCCATTTTCCAACTTCTAACATTTGTTAAACGCCTTAACACAGGGATACGCTGATGTTAACTTAACACCGACTTTAACACGTTGTTAAAGTTAACATTGTTTGATAAACAGAATTTGTGTTAATGTCAGTGTAAAATCACTTTAACATTGTGTTATAATTTAGCATCTGTTGGTGAAACCTGCCCTTAGTGGAATAAATTGTTATAGCACTCTATTGTTACCAAATTTGTTTCTTACGATGGAAATTTTAAGCAAACTCTCATTAATTTAATGGTGGATTATTTGAATGACTCCAAAACAGATTCAGCAGAACCAGAAGAAATATCCAATGCTACTTCCTCTACACAAGGAATTAATATTACCATAGTAAACAATTGCACAATCACGTTAAAGCAATAATAATAATAATAATGCGAAAATATATGCTTTTAGACAGCATGGGCTAAAAGTGGAACTTTCAACATAGTGCACACGAACTAAAAGCTTTACATTATCGCACTAGTGCGATGACATTTTTATGCTACTCCATTGTGACCAACTTTGGTATCGAGTCTAATCACGTGGCAATTTTCGCTTAAATGATATCAGTCTAATTATATAATATAAAAAATAATAGCCCGCCTTAAAGCAATATGTGTATGTTATAATATATAAGGTGTATATTACAGTCATTGTATTATGTTTATTTTATTATGTATATGTATAAAATATTATGTGAATGTACGTAGTTTAACAATGTAGGAGCTGTGAGAATAGAAGCAAGCTGTTTTTCGTAGCAATCAGAATTACAAAGTAGAAGCCGAAAGTTTCTAACAAAAAGGTAACCTTTAGACAATTATAAATTAGAAAGTTAAAAAAGGTTACTAATGTATTAAATAATTTAACAATGTAGGAGCTGTGAGAATAGAAGCCGAAAGTTACTAACAATGAGGTAACCTTGAGACAAAAATAAATTAGAAAATTTAATAATACTACTAATAATTCTTGGAACAATAATGTAATATTTAAAACAGTTTATAAATAGTCAATCAACAACTAGAAAATGCTTAAGTTAAATAAAAGTATTCTATTGGAGTAGGATTAGCCGATCAGAGACTTGAAATAGAAAAAAATTACAAATTTAAGCGTTAAACGCCAGACGATAGAAGATAGCGTAGCTGAGCACTTCGTTCCCCTGGTACGTATTCAGTGTGAGACATAAAAAATTCATTACGGCGTAAATAATATAAAGTTTACATGTTAAAAAGTATCAGTAACAATAATTTCACAGCTCTACAGTAGGATACACCAGGAAAGTGTTATTTAATCGTGAGAAGGATTAATAAAAGAGTGAAGTAAACAATTATAATTTACGTAAGCCTTATTCTTTAGCCGCACCAACCGCTGCTAAGAGATACCTGTTTCTGCAAATTAATACTGACGCAGCCGAGGCAAACATACGTATATACTATTTAAAGAAACATTAAAATACAAAGTTGATTTTTTTAAAAGTGGGGCGAAGGCCACCGGAAAATTTGTATCGTACGTGGAGCGAACACTCCAAGAAACATATCGCCCGCAATACGTGGTGCAAACAGCAGTGATATAAAAACTTCCAAGTTTTGGCTCCCCAACAGTGGAACTACAATACAACTATTTCAGCCTTTAGGGTCAACAGCCCCGCCCGCAACACTGGACAGTTCCCAATTGTTTGGAGGAGAGATCAGGAACGTCAGAGCAAGTGTACTTTTCGGATAGGATTACCGTTGTACGTACTGAAGTCATAGCACTAATACGATATGGAAGTTGGAATTAATCAAGAGAAGCTGAAAGTTCTATACAAATGAAGTTTTTCGAGTGACACTGTCTTTTGAACTGTGCCAAAGCTATACTATACAATCCTGCTTGTACAGGAAAAATTCTGAAGCGGAGACGTCTGATGCGTAGGCAATTAACCTATAATTTATGGATAAAATCGACTTTGGAGTTCTCCAAAGAAAGAGGAAGACAAAACATTTAGTTGGGCGGTAAGTAAGTTCATATCTTGAAACATAATTGATACCTTTAAGACTTTTATTCCTTAATTTCTGTGTTTTTGTTTATTATTCCAATTTTTTGTGATTCCAGTGTATTTCTTAATGTTCTAAATACATAGTTTTTTCTACAGTATGCAAAAGAATACATAGCCAGAGCGTAGCATTAATGAACCGAGGAGTTTCGAATAAGTAAATAAATAATAATAAAAAAATAATGATAAAAAAATCTGGTGTGTTACACTCATATGACTTTCTCTATTCTTGTACAAACTATTTTTACAAACGCTTATTCTCCATATGCTTCATGTTAATCGAGATGTTAATCTTATTACTAATTTTCTTGTAGATGCAAGGGGAATTGGTATAAGCTATAGACAAATATTTTAAGAGCTGGTTGCTATTGAAGAAGTATGTTTTTTCAATTTGCAGTTTGTAGGTTACGTAATTATTTGGAGGAGTTTGCCCCACAGTTGTACGCCACTTTGAATAAAGCAATTTAGCGATGTTTTTGATTACGTAAATATTATTAAGGTTACGTAATGAAGATACACTTTGATGTTGTTTGATTTTTAGGACGCCAAACTTTATAGTGAAGATTATGCTTGTTTTTACGTAATATTATTAAAGTTATTTGCCTCGGCTGCTTTCAGTCGCACTATAGAAACACGAGTTCTTGTAGGGTTGTGATAAGACTCAAATTATAAGACGCCACACAATTTACTTTTTAATTTTTAGTTCTTTTTATTCCACTATATATATGCACATTTTATAAACACAAGACTTATAAAAGAACACTGTGAGCATTTAATACATTTTTGGCGGAGAACACAAATTTTATCATTTATACTTTACAACATTTTTACTCACAACTTTCACGTTTACTCTCTACAACATCTTGCTCGTGACTTTCACGTCTGCACTGTCTAATATCTTGCCCGAGACTGACTAGATTCAACGGTAAAAACTTTTAGCGTCGGTAGTGCCATTCTCTTGTTGGCTAATTCTAGTCCAATAGAATTTAAGTATTCAAACTAAAAATCTTTCTTTAGTGTTGATTTTTTAATTCCAAACTGTAAGCGAAATTACGTTATTACCGATCTTTTTCATAACTAGTACTTTTAAAACTCCAAACACATTATTGTCACCAAAATTATATTATTGCCTCATTATTAACATCCTAAGGCATAGTATTCTCACAGGTTTTGCACTATTAGAGTATATAAACTTTTACATATCACTAATAAATACGTTTACAATAAAAATAAGTGTTTACAATGACTTTACATACAATTTATATAATAATTATATACATATTGTTTTCTAGGTTGGCTGTTATTGAATTTAATTAATAAAAATACAATTAATATCATCTAGGCATTAAAATACTGCCTCACTATGTGGATATTCCATTCTCTTTGCATTACCAGGACAAAAAATGAATAACGAATTTGAGAAAAAGTATAGGTATTGGAAAATTTAAGGGAATAACAAGCAATATCTTGAAAATGGTTCACTCAACAACAAAAACTGTATGACATGATTGTGTATTTTAATGCGATCTACATTTTTTGTGTAGTAAAATTTTGTCTATCTCTTATGGTTTACCAGTTATGCAAAAGTGTTCACAATGAAGAATACTTTTGGAGACATTCCCGGAAAATTCAAGATATAAATTTTATTTGTCATGAAAGTATCTTAAATATATGATATTTTAATTGAAATCGTTAGCCATTTTTGAGAAAATTAAAATTTTCGAAAAATGTTCCATGTAAAGGGTAACCTGGGGTGGGGTAATTTTCTTGAAAACCTTCGTGTCGCATCTCTGGAAGATACTGAACCTAAATACCAAGTTTGGTGTTTATCCGACGGTTCGTTTCTGAGTTATGCTGTTCATAGACAGACACACACACACACACCACACACGGACATGTTTCCAAAAATGCTTTATATGCATTCAGTGCACCTCAAAACATGTATTTCCTGTGAAATCTCGGTATCGAATTTTTGGGTGGAATGCAACACTTCCCCTACTTACTATACGTAGTAGAGAAAGTAAAAATGATGATACTACCCTGCTGCTATATAAAGCAATGAATGTAAAAGGCTGATCCACATACTGTAAACATTTCAGTCTCATAATGCTAAATCCTTTCTGTGATTAATGCATATTTAATATTGGGGATAAGACATTCAATCTTCCCTTAAACCAAAGATGGATCTGCGGTATTAAGTTGTTTTAATTTCTCTCATTTTCCATGAATGAATTTTGCTGACGTCAATAAGGCCTGGTCTTGCTGTCTGGGCCCATAACCCGAGGCCCACGCTCTGCTACAAATTGTAAAGCCTGCCTGACATAAACCAGTTAATTGGGCCGCACGGGCACCTAAACCCACAAACTAACATGAACTATCAAAGAAGGGTTGGGAGATACACAGCTCCTACGGAGGTATCAAGTTCGAAACGCAAATGGATGAACCAGGTAGCTTATTGGACAAGCAAAAACCTTCGACTGCGCACAATTTTCAATTATATAGAATTTATTATGATGACATTTGTAATTAGATGCATCTTATGTATTACATTCGCGCGACTTTCCCTACCCGCTATTGATTATAATTTCTACAAACTCTTTTCATGAAAGCTTATTTTTTATTTAATTCATGCTAATCAAGATGAAGCTTAGAAACAGTTTCACTAAACACCGAATTCCACACTCTTTCCATGAGATCGCGAGAAAGAACAATACTTTTGAAAAATAATAAAGAATTGAAAAATTACAATCAATAATAACGGATATCAAGGAAATGGCTTGACACCACAAAAACGTTATGACATAAATTGTGTATTTTAAATAGATCTACATTTTTCTGTGTGGTGGATTTTTGTTTAAGCTTTACCAGTTATACAAAACATCTTCCTAATAAAGATTTCACATCTGTTCTCATAAATTCAAGATATACATTGTTCATGCAAATATCTTTATAATTTAATCAATAGCATTACAGCAATTTTTTTTAGAAAAACAAATATATCCAAACTTTTTCCATGTAAACCACCGTTTGGTGAAAACCGATTTTTTTTTAACGTTCATATTGCATGTTTGGAAGATACTGAGCTTAAATACCAAGTTTGGTGTTTTACGTTTCAGTTTTGAGTTATCTGTTTATACATACACACGAGGATGTTTTTCTAAAACTGTTTTTCAGGGTCCCAAAGCATATATGAGGGCAGTCCAGAATGTCCCAGACGTTTTCGCCTATCGTGGCGATGGGTAGGACTAGAGCCGCCATCTTGATGTCAGAACGTTCCTACATTCAGTGTGCATCCAGCTGTGGTAGGGTGAGGACTGTGCCTTCCTTACTGTGCTCTGTGAGTTGTTAAAATGTGCGCTGCAATAGAAAATCCCGCCACTTGTGAAGTGCGGTTGTCTAAAAAGAACAAACCAATTGAAATTTACCGTCAACTTTGTGATGTTGACGGGCAGGGAACAATGAGGGAAAGCCCAGTCAGGCAATGGTGCATTGATTTTAAAAATAGCCGTACCAATGTTCACGACGAGGATCGTGGTAAGCCTAGCCTCATGACTGATGAACTTTCAATGCAAATCAATGACAAAATCCGTGAACATCGTCGTTTCACGATTACAGAACTTTCGGAACATTTTCCCCAAATTTCACGGAATTTTGTGCATCAAATTGATGCTTTGGTACTGACGCTGAACTGCATGCCGGTATAAACCAGTCGTTGAAGTCGCAGGCGGCAGATTTCTACAGAGAGGGTATTGAAAAACTTGTGCCACGGTATGACAAATGCCTCAATTTGAATGGCGATTATGTAGAAAAATAGCTTAAGAGTGTACCTTTCAAATGTAGATAATAAACGTTGATATTTTCATTTTGTTAATTGTCTATTTCAAAACGCCTGGGACTTTCTGGATTACCCTCGTTTTTCCGGTGAAACATCGACATACAATTTTTGGGTATAATGCTATGCTACTTCTGTCTGGTAGGTACGTGGTAGAGAAAGGAGGACTGAAAGGAGCGGCGCGCACAAACACGCACACGCACACACTCGCGCGCGCGCACGCTTCATTCAAAACCTACAATAAGATTTTGGTTCCGAGGTCGCAAGTTGAGTAGGTATCGCGCATGTCCCCATTTAAAATTGTAATTATAGGTATAAGGTTTTAAAGTGGGCATCGTTGAACGGGTGTCAATGTACAAATTTGGTGTCTTCATTTTCGTTCTTTGCTATATCCGATGTGGAAGATCTTTTTCTCTGCTGGAGTCGATTATTCTCTTCCTATTATTATGACCTCGGCTGCTATAGGTATGTTAAATGAGTATAAGCAGGTATGGAGATCTTGTGGATATGGAACGTAAGAAAGAATTACGATTATTGAAGACGAGACGAACTGTTTAGAAAGTATTTAATTACCTTGTCAAATGAAAGAACAAATTATTAACGCTCTGATACTTAACAATACTTGAGAATTTATTTTACACGACACATTCCACTGCTTGGATAAATTAAAGTGTTAAACGTGAATGACTACTAATCACTGTTTCCCATCACTGATGTTACATTATATTTATTTAGTTTCAACACGGATTTCACTAATATATTATTTTATTCACGCAATAGTTTTTTACGCGAGAGGTCGTAGGTTCGTCACACAACTGCAGACATAAAGCGACTGACGAAGCTGGTTTTTCAAACGGTTTATATAGGCTAACTTTGGTGCTCTGAAAATTATTCAGAATTTACTGATTGGTTACAGAGAACCGCGAGCTGCTAATTCAAGTAGAGTTGAAGGTCTTTTGCACACTCCTGATTCGTTCTCATGAAATCACATTTTTGAGCGTAGACAGGATATGCAATAGCGCGGTCTTTCTTGCTCTGAGTACGAATAAGAGTATTGCCTGCACAAGGAAGACTAGTACAACTTTCTCTTTGCTTTTGTGAGCTTTCAACGAAAATCTTCCGTAGCTGTGGAATATTCCGTTTGTCTTGTTACATGAGTAAAATAGATATAATATTGAAGAACATATATACATATTATTTACACATAGTACATAATTAAAATATTATCATTGACATTTAATTTCTGTCATTTTAGTAATGACATATTTACGAGTTGCGGATGCATACCACCTCAGGATTCAAAACCAGCGGAGGGCGATGGATTTTTTCGGACGTAAAAATCCTTCGCATGTTCCTTCGGAAGGGAAGTAAATCCGGTGGTCCCGTGTCGTAGATTTTCGCACGTAAAAGAACCTCAAGCCTAATAAAAAGGCCTCTCAGCAAAATTTCTGGTCTTTCACGCCCAATATAGAACGGAACGCTAAGAAGCATAGTAGTTAAAGTAGTCCATAAATAAAACAAAATTCTTTTCCACAATCAGATATATAGGGTCTTTCAACAAGAGTGTCCTATCTTTGAACTTAAATAAAACATTAATAATAGAGGCGTATTTCTTTTTTATTTTGGAACATAATCAATGTCATTACGTGCGGAAGAGAACATCAGTTAAGTGACCGCCGCGACTTCGTTGGATTGCACGTATACGGTTGACCCGATTTTCAATGACAGAAGAACGTAAATTAGGTCCAACTTCACGAATAACATGCGTGATGTTATTCATAAGATCATTTACTGTTTCTGGCTTGTTCAAAAACTCGAGATTCAACATAACCCCACAAGAAGTAATCCAACGGCGTTAAATCACATGACCTCGGGGGTCAGTTAACATCACCACCATAGGAAATGATGAAACATCTGAACTTCTCCTTCAAAAGATCGATTGTTTCGAGAGCAGTATGACATGTGGCACCATCTTGTTGGAACCAGATGTTTTCGAGATCCATACCATCCAATTGAGGCCAAAAATAGTCCCTTTTAAGAGCCCGGTATCTTTTTCCATTGACAGTAAGAGTTTCTCCATCTTCATCTTGGAAAAGGTATGGACCAATGATTCCACCATTCCAAAATCCACACCAGACAGAAACCTTTTAGGGATGAAGTGATCGTTCTGGAATCTGCATTGGATTGCGATTGCTCCAATAGCGGCAATTGTTTTTGTTAATACAACCATCCATCCAAAAGTGGGCTTCGTCGCTGAAGATGATTTTCCGACAAAAATCCGGGTCAGCTTCCAATTGCTCCATAGCCTACTTAGCGAATACACGGCGCAACCTATGGTCATTGGGCTTTAGTTCTTGATTTAACACCATTTTGTACGCGTGAAACTTCAAGTCCAGACGCAGAATTCACCAAGTTGTGGTCGGCGAAAGCCCCAATTCTTGCGCTCAACGAGCAATTGGTTTGTTTCCGTTCTCGCGTACACTCTCACGAACGACGCCTATGTTTTCGTCGGAGCGCTAACGTCGATTACGTTCAGGCGTTCTTTGATCGCTGACAGAACCACTTCTTTCAAATTTATCGATCAAACGCCGAATCGTTCTCTCGCAGGGACGATTAAGCACACCGTAAACTTTACGCAATACACGGAAGGTTTGGCGAGCAGAGGATCCACTTTGATAATAAATTTTCACAGTTTCTACGCGTTACACGACTGTTTGCCAATAACAACTGTAAGCACATGAAAAGTGAGTGCTGTAGCTCAATAACAACGGCAGCTATCACATGTTAAAGATAGGACACCCTTGTTGAAAGACCCCTTATAGCAATTCTTAAAATAGCAACAAGATTTCAGCTAGAAAAAAAATGCTTAATTTTTATGTTACAATCTGAACATCCACCCAGCGGCTGCTTATTTCCTCCTCCTTAACTCAATAGACATAGATTACGCTGCATATAACATTAAATAAAATATGACCAGCAAAATGCAATCTGATAACCCATGTCAAGCTGCTCTGCAAGAACTAATTATCTGCCCAAAATGATAAAGGTCTCCTTCATCTGAATCGAGGATGCAAAACAGAAAATAAAATCAGAAAATAGATTGCTTGAAAGCAGGACTTTCGTGAAAGAACGATTTTATGACGTTGTGATTCGTAAAGGAAGTCGTGGATCACGGTTCACCGTCTTTTGCTTTACCATCTCTACTGTTTACCTATAGCAAGTAGACCCCTGAATAAAAAATAAAATTAGAAAAGGCCCATGCGCTTGCGTGTTTGTGTCTCTGAACAGCAGTCGAATAAGCACTAAACTAGGTTTAAGTTCAGTACCTTCCAAAGATGCGACCCGAAGATTTTCAAGAAAATCACACACACCAAACTACCTTGTACATGAAAGATTTCTCTAATTTTTTTTCTAAGAAATGGTTGTAACGATTTTTATTGAAATATATTAAAGAAATTTACACGACAAAGTGTATATCTTACATTTTATGGGAATAGCCTGTGAATTCTCTTCATTCGGAAGAAATTTTATATAATCTTGAATAACAGGTAAACGTTAAGTGATAGACGAAAATGTACTACACAAAAAATGTAGATCTCTTTAAAACACACAACATATTTTAAATAACTTTTTTGTGTCATAAGCCCTTTCCGAAGTATGCGTTATTAATGGTTAGAATTGTTCAATTCTGAGCCATTTTTTTTAAAGCCCTATGGATTTTCAGTTGTTTCTCGCGATGTCATGGAAAAGGTATGGAATTTTAAGGCCAACATAGCGTCCAGTTGTAAAACATTCCACTATGGCTCTTCCCTTTGTATCTATAACAAAATGTGTAGGAAAGGTTTATCTCGGTTAAAATGAAGCAGAAAGGAAAATAAACTTTCGTAAGAATAATTGGCATACCCACTAGTTAACGATGGAGGGTGAGATAGTCATATGAATGTAACACATCAGATTTTTATTTCATTGATATCAGACACAGTGTTGGGCAACTCGCAGAATTTACAGCGTTCCAATTGTGCCTGAAGGAGAGAAAGTGCTTGAAGGAGAGAAAGTGCACAAGGGCTGACAAGATAGCAGGCACGGTCTATTTGTCAGTCACACCCACATCCCAATGGTTCACGAGCAATTTTTCGAGCAGTTATGGGAACTAAAAGCAGCACTTAAGCAAGCATGGCTGAAAAAGACAGCAGGGAAAGGCAAGGAAGGGTGAAAAAATATCATTCTTTTCCGCAGTGTACTTTAATCAGGCGCGAAATAAATATACTTACTGATGAATATAACAAACAGGCAAATACTTCTGAGGCACAAGTTTCTAAACGAAAAATATAACAATAATAATAACTTTAATTTTCAGAGGCATTACATAACATGACATGCATAAGGCTCTGAAAATTTGATCTGGAGCATTCACATAACTTTCTCCTCACTGTTGTACTAATTATTCTTATAAAAGTTTATTATAATATCTACTTTTTGTTAACACAGATAAACTTTCATTAAATATTTGCACATCCCATTGTAGAATAAGGAGAATACAGCAGGATAAGGCGATAATTAGATTTTTAAAAAGCTGATTCCTATTTTATTGCTTTGAAATTCCATGTTCTTTTCACGAGTACGAGAAAAGGCGAATAAAATGTGTAAGTGTTTGAACGTTCAAACCGATAATTAAGATTATCTCGGGAATTACAGCAAAGCGTTTTGTTTAGTATAAAGTGTGTATTAAATTAAATTTATATTTCTTGTGTAGCAAAATGTTGTCTGCTACGGTTTAACATTCAAAAAAGTTTTAATCACTGATACTTAACGGATTTTTCATTTTTGGGTCATGATGCTGTCTCTCTCTCTCTCTCTCTCTCCCTCACACACACCTTTTGGTACAAATGTCTTATTTCGACTCGGGGAGACTGAAAAAATGTATTTCGTCTTAATGTTGGTATCGAATTTTTGGGCGAAATGCAATACTTCCTCTGCTTGGTAAAGGTAAATAATAAAGTAAAAATGTGTTATCAGTAACTTCAAAAAGGGAAATCTTGGAGACTGAGTTGCATGTCCTCTTAAGGTGTTTTATGCCCCCACGAGATAACTACTCCTGTCCTCGAATCCATCACCGAAACTAATAACTGCAGGGATACTAGACTAGTATCTAGGATAGACAACAGATGTTATTGTTCCAGTAACAAGGCTCGGCGCTGGAGGTAGCACTAGTGGTGGTGACGTCATCTCTCCTATGAGTCGGCGACAGACGGAACCAGAAAAAGAGAACGGAGTCTTTTGTCGAGCACACGTAGAGCAACAACCCTTCAGGGTTAAGACACGCCAAGAGCTACACAACTTATGCGCGTCCAACATTTCTCGGAGTGGATAAAATTTTCTCCATCATCATTTCTGCAGTAACCAGTTCAAAATTTCAAACTTGGACTGTAGTCTCGTATAGCATGTGACTTTGTTGAATTTTAAACATACAGGACTAGGTTATTTATTATATTATCACATCGTATATAAAATTCGTTTCTAAGGAATTAACTATCTGAAGCCATTCGTATGTGAGAAATCATGTGTGGAAGAAGAAATTTTGCTTTCTTAACTTATATATTCTGAACACTTGCTATTCAAATATTGTTTAAATGGCAAATTGCAGTCAAATGACCTAATGGAGTCGAGTGGTTATATCTCACGTATGTACAATTACTGCAATTGTTAAATTTGGAACGCTTATTTATAATGCTAATACATTGCAAGTTGTACCACAGACAATCGTTTTGTAAATTGTTCTGATATACTTCTTTTTCCAATTCACCAGCTATAGAAATTGGGAAAACAAGATTTCTCTCTTCTGGGCAGCAAATAAGTGTCTAAACATATTGCATCAAAATGATAGTAACATATCTTACAACATGGTAACCGAGCATGGAAAGATACTCCACGGTACAGCTACAAGATAGCATATGAAATTGCAGAATCCCATGTGGATGCAGAAATGTTATGTTCCAGTCCAACCTCCTTCATGCCAATATACCTAACTCGCCATCTCTCTGACGATATACTTAAACAGCATGTACTTCCACTGTAACTTTTCTACTATTGGAGGAAATCAATATAACTACAGGGGATTCGGTATAAAACCTAACCGCTCTCACGGGGTTTTGGGTCTGGGTAGCAACGACATGCCACAGTCGACCACTCGTATTCGCTTCTTAAATCTACAAACCTGTATATAAAATTTAACAAAATTTACTCTTTATCTCATAGAAAATGTTGGAAATGTCCTTTCTCAGCTAAACAAGCATTGTACCGAGTAAACACATTTAGATTTGCACGATTTAGCTCGGCCACTTACCGTTTCGTATTTCAGTTCGTATGTTTTCCTTAAGTCCTTCTGCTGTGTGATTATTTGTTTGGTATATTTTGTCCTTCAGGGTGCCCCACAGGTGAAAGTCACATACTGTTAGATTTAGGGAGCGGCAGTACCTTACATCAGTTATTTGTACCATATCGCCCTCCTCAGACTACAGTTGATGCATCAAGCATAAAAAAATTGTTCAACCAGACAACAATACAAGTTCCTGAAGCCACTCTCCGAGAATTGGGGATAAGCCTGTTAGAGCATGCGCGGTCGATTTCTGCGCCCATCACATGAGGTGACGTCAGCACTCGCCACGACCGAGAGACAGGACCGCTCTGCAAGGAGAATGGCAAGAGACACATTTCGATAGCCGACGCGAGCGATCGTATTTTTTTCAGAGCTGCGAAGGTGTAGAAAAGAACTTTGCTAAAATTCTTGTTTCGGTTAGCTTCATGATAAACTTTGTGATATTCTAAACTTACTTCTCGGAATCTACACCGTGTTAAGAGGAAGCTTGGAGCGTAATGCGAATGTATACAATTATTATTATTTTGTGAATGTAATATTCTGTAACAGAAAGTAATCTACTAAATGTAAAGGGTATTAATCCTCAAGCACTATAATTATTGTAATGGTTAATTCGTTTAATATGTACATGGTTTATTAAAATGGGAGATGTGATTGTGAATGCCAAGTTAAACTTTTCATTGCTATTTGAAGTATATTTAGGCAATATTTGTGAAGCAGAAATTGTTTTCGTAATTATGTTGAAGTAAAGCTTATTAACGTCAGTGTTTTAATGGTGCCATTTGTAACTATTCCTCTTAAATATTCTGGGTTATATATAGAAGATTTCACACCTCTAGTGAAGTTAACAGAACACAAGTAAGAATTATGAGATAAATATTAAAGTGTTCAAACACAACGATACAACTACTCTGTTCAACATTTCCATAATTGTACCCATGACGTCCTCTATTGTATGAGCAGCCGCGGAATCTTGCTGAAATCACGAATATGATTTTCCTTCTTCCGGTAGCTGATTGAAAAACGTGACGAGAATGCCATTTTGGTACCGCTTTCTATTTACTGTATATGTGCAAAAAAATCTGATTATGCGTGTTGCGCTGAGCGCACAAACTCCAATTTTCCCATTACAAAGAGGGAATTTCTCTACGCAATGTGGATTATCGAGAACCAATAGCGCGCGTTTTGAGTGTTTAAATGTCCCTTGATTGGAACTACGCTTCTTCGGTAAAGGACACAAGCTGAAGGTAAATTAATCCTTCAGTCACTGATAATAGAAGCCACTTGCAATAACGTATACGTGCTAAGGGATCACGCAGTTTAAATTATGAACACGCGTGCATTTGCAAGATTTGAGTTTCAACAATTTTACTGCTCTATGTACAGAATCCCAACTTCTTCTGCTAGCTTCGAAAGTGATTTTCGTGGCGAACGTTCAAGATTTTCGACAATTTTGTCTAATGTTTCTTCTGTCAACACTATAAATCTCCGAATGTGAATTTCTTGTTTTGCACTGAAACTATTAGACTCAACTTTATTCACTGGGTAAAATTTACTGAAGAATGAAGATAACGCAAAAGAAATAAAATTTAACAAAGAATGAACTGAAGTTATTGAAGGAGTTAATTGTGCAGGAAACTTCGGAATGAATTCTTCACCGACGCGACAAGTCGATTTATATTTTAAACAACATACAAATATACGTTGTATTGAAGTATGTAATTTGCAGGAAACTTCAGGATGAATTCTTCACCGACGCGACAAGCCGATTTATATTTAAAACAATACACAAACATACGTTGTTCTAAACATAACTGCCTTCCCCATCTTCGAAAATGAAAGTGGACTACTGACGCTAATGACTACATGGTAACTGAAGGACCTGTCATGTGTGTAGGGTGAGGAGAGTGGGTGAGCCAACCAGCATTGGCTCTGATGAACACTCTGTGCTAGCAATCAGGTTTTATACCAAAGATCCAATAGTAGGCGCATTTTGCACTAGCTTGCTGGACTATTTCCAGTATTACCTAGTACAAATTAAAGGCAGAGTAGCTTACATACGGAGGAAGCTTTCGGCATGGAAACACAAGAGACTTATTGTACCTAATGAACCTACGGGAGGAAGGGATAAAGGTTCACAGAGGGGGACCAGATTTGGGGCGATAGGCTCCGAATTGGGCGTGGTCCCTAACGTTTCTAGGTGCGAAGATCCCGAGCCGGTGGAACCACACACACAAGCCTCCCTATACAAGGAGAGGTCGCGCTGGGGTTTCATCACACTTCGGACGCCAGGACAGACAGTTATTCAAAACAAATTACACCACACTCCTCGCCAGGCCTACCACTCGCCCGACAGTGGCCAAGGGTCACTGATGGGCAGTTAAACACGGCCTGATGAATACAATTCGCAAACGCAACAGACTGTATCGGGGATTAGGCGTGGTTTCTAACTGCGATGTCACTACGTTAAGTAGTTAAACTGAACAACATATGTGAGAGCTTTCATCAGCGTCATGGAGACGAAGGTTAATTGTTGCCGCTACTAAAGGCAATAAGAAAACGGTAGCATACAAATATATGGTTAAAGTTGCGGCGTTAACCTTCGGAGGTCCCGACATCCTTTGGGGGAGGTAAAGTACCCTGCAAATCTAGTGGCTAGATTTATGTTCCAAAAACACAGGTGTTCACGCTGGTAGGGGGCGGGGCTATATTATGTCAGTACCAACGTAAACATTATATGCACGTCAGTATACGCATTTTAGCAAATTAGTAAAGTAAGAAAGAAATGCCTTTAATTAAATGCATCTCTCGGGCATTTCGTTGAAGAAATTATCGTATAAGATATAAACTTGGAATTTAGTGGAGGCATTTATAGAGACAGTAAAGTTAAATGAATTAGAAAGGTAAGTCATTTCTAAAAAAACAAGAGAATTTATAGCAAAATAAGAGCAAAGCCAGCATTATCTCAGACTGCAGCAGACAGACTTAGTGGCAGAGCACTAACATAAAAGACTAGGTTAACTGTTTTTCTTTCTAAAAGTTTCTGAGGAACAATTCAAAGGAATTACAATATACGTAAATCTAGAAGTTATATGCTCGTAATTTTCATGGAAACATATCTCTCTCTATATCGTCTGGTCCACCAGACCCTTATAATTTGATGTTATGCAACTTGCAGTTCAGCATATAACTATTAATCACAGTCCCTGTTCATGACGGGTAGATGGTTATAATACCTCAGTTATTACAATTCACCCCAGTTTCTGCTTTTACTTGTTTCGTTTTAAGTAAACTGCTGTTATAGCTAATTACGTTGAGTAATTGGGGCATCCAAGTTAATACTGGGTTGCTGTACCATTTAGTTTCCGGGCACCGGAATTATTTCATAGGAATTATTTCCTTCCCGCTCAAGATAGACGACACTGTTATGTTACTTCCATGCGTTTAATTATCTTTTTATTTTCAATACCAGAGAAGGTACTGCATTCCACCCAAACATCTGATACCAAGATTTCAGCGGAAATACATGTTTTGAGGCCTCTGAACAAAACAGAGCATTTTAAAAGCATTTCCATGTACGTGTGTCTATCTACGAAGAGCAGAACTCAAAAACGAGAAGTAGATAATTACCAAACTTAGTATTTTAAGTTCATTTACCTTCCAAAGTTGCGACACGAGATTTTCAAAAAAATACTCCTACCGCAAACTACCCTTTACATGGAAAATCTTTCGAGATTTTTTATTTTCCAAAAGTGGCTAATAATTTTATACAAATACCATACATTAAGGACATTTACATAACAAATAAGATGTAAATCTTGAATTTTTTGGTAATAGCTTGAGAACTCTTCATTCCGAAGGAATTTTGTATCTTGCATAACTGGTAAACGTTTAGTGATAGACCAAAAGGTACTATGAAGACATTATAGGCCTCTTTAAAACATACAATTTATTTAAAATAACTTTTTTTTTGCGGTTTCAACTACTTCCAAGATATTCGTTATTAACCGTTCAAATTGTCCAACACTTAGCCATTGTTTTAAAGCCTGTCGATTTTAGGATGTTTATCCTATATCATGGAAAGAGTATGGGTCGTCCTCTGTGGTCTAGGGATACCATGCTAGCCTTTAGTTCTGGAGTCGCGGGTTCAACCCGCAGAGGGCGATGGAGTTTCTCGGGAGTAAAAATATTTAGCATAGCTTGCTTCGGAAGGTAAGTAAAGCCGGTGGTCCTGTGTCGTAGGTTTGCGGCACGTAAAAAAATCTCAAGTCTGATAAAGGGTTTTCAGATAAATTTCCGGTGTTTCACGCCTAATATGGACTGGGAGCTAATAACCATATTAGTTAAATAGCGTCCATAAATAAAACTCAATTTAGTTTAATTTGAAAGAGTTTGGAATTTTAAGGCCAGTTTATAACGTCCAGTTCTAAAACATTTGATCGCTGTTCTCTTTGTATCTGAAACTAAATCAGTAATGGAGCTATTTCCGGAAAGGTTTATCTCAAATAATATGAGCTAGATAGCAAAATATACTTTCTTAAGAATAATGTGCATGCCCACTAATAATCAATAGAGGGTAGAGTAAGTCATGTGAATGTAACACATTAGATTGTTTTCTTCAATTAACAAATCTGATCTACTGTTCTCTTTAGCTGGATACAATCCTTCCCTCAACTATACTCCGATTAGTCTCCATGAATATTGAGACCTTGTCCACTTTTTCTATAGTCGCATTCACGTTTCCCTTGCGCGAAGCAGCCTCTTGCCTCATCCCCATCGCTCACTAGAGTGTCGAACGCACAACTCTTTCCTCCATTGGTAACTTAAGTGTCGAACATAGGACTCCTCTTCTGTCTTCCCGTCGCTCACTGAAGTGCGCAACACAGGACCAGCCCTTAAGCATCTCCTCTCTCTCAGACATGTCAAGCACAGGACTAGTCACGAATTATGGCCGAGTACACAGAACAACTCTAAATGCCACAACCACCCTTCCTTCGGCGGTGAATACACTCATTTATACCCTTCGAGAAGGTTTGATAGATGTACGTTCAAAGCAGGACCAAATTCTTCGTGCTTCGCGATTAGCGTTCGGGATGTTGCGTTAGCCGAGAGAGCCCTCCCCCCTCTCTCCCTCCAACTAATCATACGCCGGCTAGCGCTGAAGGACACTTCCACTATCTCTGATGTGGAAGACCGTTCCCGTCGCAATATATTGGAGTTAGGGGAAAATATAATCAGTATTAAATTAACTATGTGTACTTAAATCCATATACGAAATACTAAATGGATGACTGTCACTTCTGTTCAGAATTCTGCCGTGAATAGCTCCCCTGATAACAAAATTAGTGGGAAAAAAGTAAGCACTAAATTATTGGTGTACAATACTGAATATGGTAACTATTTGTTCCATCTACAGGGATACACTTTTATATATTTATTGTATCTTAGTTTAGTTCAAAGTTCTTTCCCTCATTTTGTGGTATGAATTAAATATGTCAACATAATGTACATAATTTGTAACGTCACTGGATCACTTCAGTATGCGTTCAACTTTATTACTAACTCCTCAGGATTCCAAAACATAGGAGTATTATAAAATAACCTGTTCATCAATTATGGTTCCTGGCCTAGGTAATGATCTACAGAAAGATCCACAGTAATATTATACCTCATTCAGATTCTATTTAGACTTTGAACACCTCTGTAGTCCTAAGCTTACACAAACTCAAGTTTTATATATGCTCCATTCTTCGAAGAATATAAAAATAAATGCGCTCACCCTGATATGTCAAGAGTAAGACTTAGACAGGGATTATAAGAGACTTCATTTTGAACGTACAGTCCAGAGCAAAAAAAATTCTTTAGGTAACGTTGGCAGAGTCCCCTCATCAGTTGCGTTTCACATCTATCCGGTTGGGCTAACCTCTTTCTTATTGGTTTGAATAAAATCAGCGGCGAAAGGGGTGGGAAACGGAAGCATTTTACCTGAATGACTAGAAGGTACTCTCCAGGTCTGTCCGTTTTTTTATTGGTTTAATGTCAAAACTCTGGCATACAAATCCTAATCAATGAACAGTGGTCGATTTCCGGCTTAGAAGCAAAGGAAGCCGAGGGGAAGAAGTAAAACAAAAATTATGTAGAGTGGTTGGTTGAAATTGCCTTGTAAACATTGTCCTCTTTATTATATATGCCATTTGAAAGTATCAAAATATATAGACAACAAACCGAAAATTGCTTTAAATGAGAAAGATTATAGCGCAGTGAGGGCTGCGGAGCTATGGACTGTCTCCAAGATCAACGTCAAACTGGTGGAAGAAGTACCATAAACGAGGTTACTGGACACGCAAATCAGGTGGCATATTTAATTATAAATGCGTAATGCAGATCTGCATGGCACCAAAAGTATAAAAAGATATCACAACGGGATACAAAGAAAAATTTAAAGGACATATGAAAAAAAATTAATAAATAAAGTTTTCAGGAGAGCTACAAAGTATTTTGCTTTGAATAATTCATATAATAGTTTAGAGCATTAGGGGGTAGTTCTTCTTCTTCTTCTTCTTAGTATTATTATTATTGCTACCTTCTATTAATAATAATTATTTGCAAAGCAGAAGAGCAGACAGACATTGATTTTGAGTTATAATATATCATAAGCATGCTAAGGAACGGAGTTATAGAAATGAACCACGTAAACCGAAAAAGCATTACAAAAATTTCGTTAAACATGGCATTTTCGCATTACTTGAAAAGGGTTTCCATTATTTTTTATTCCCTTTCTTGCAAAACACTAAGAATAGAGTTTAAAATAATACTAATTGCGAATTAACTATGGAAAGGCAGAATCAGAATAAAAAATTCAATGCCATAGTGGGGTTCGAAACATCCAGCTTCAGCTTCACGTAACGTTGCTCCGCCGTCTGAGCTACGATATCGATATGCCAATACCCCCAATTCCCGGTAAAACGCGAGGCAAGTTCTCGAGATAACATACCCCAATGTCGAATTACATACTTTTTCATTCTGCTTCTGCCTTTCCAGCCTATGAAAGAACAATTAATCAAACTGAATTGATTGTTTTTCCAAGGAATCTAAAACTGTCTTGAATCCTAGCCTCTAGTGCACATCCGCCATCGCGAAAGAAGCCTATGCGAAAGCTCCCAATTAACTGAGTTGCTAGAACTAGGTAAGGGATGGAGATGGTGCCATGAATAGGGAGGATCTGCTTTACTAATCTCTTACGAACTTAAAACCAGCTTATTATATCAGTATGTTTTTTGTTATTTTTTTCTTTCTTGCACCCTATATACATAGACATACAAGAAAGTGGGCCAATCCTCTAGATCCCAATAGTGTTATTTTCCCCAGTTTTCTAGCCTCAACTTCAACCAGTCGGTATCACGTCTATGTGACGCCTGAAAAACAATTCAGGAATACCGCCCTCATGAAAGAGCTTCGCTACGATTGGTACATAAGGAAACACTAAACCAATACAACATAATTTGGCCTTCTAGAAGAGTAAAGGATTTATTTTCATGTGTCGTCAAAGTGGATGACAGCTACGACATTAATTATATGAGAGGTTTCATCAGCGACATAGATATGGAAGTTAAGGTTATTTTCAGCATCGAAAGGAAATAATAAAGCAGCCAAGTGGCATGAAAATGTAAGATTTAAATAAACAATAAACAAAAGAATGTCTGTACTTTGTCTTTATTTCTATGTTTAAGTTGTACTTTAATTTTGTGTCCAAATTCAACTAAGCATTGTCTTAAAAGTACTCCGCTAGTGAGAACATGGAGAACTAGCTTGTAATGTTAGTCTTCGGCGGTTCGGCCATATTTTGGGGAAGATAAAGTACCCACCATCCCAGTGGCTAGAATTATGCTCGAGGTCTAAAAAAGGTGCTGAGATACTCTAAGTTGGCCGTGAAACTGTAGTTGCAATCAGTATACATACTGCCAAAACCTCAGTAAAATCATGGGTTAGGGAAAAAAAACAGATGATAAATCTATCCTGGATGAAGTCAAGCCAGGAAACTGGTCTTAGATCCATGCAACATACTCTTTTCTCATCTCTCCTGAGAGTGGATAGAACAGGAATAAGGAAATAGCTGCATTAACATCTGAGCACAGTCAGTTTAGGAAGCATGTACGTATAGTATGACTTTGCAAGGATTAATCAATCTGTAGAACGCGCAAAGAGGAAGAGGAAATATTTTCGTACATACTCTAACTGCCAATTCCTGGCAAGATAGAGACTTACTTTTTCTATTGCCAGAGAAGGTTTAGGAAAGGACTCTGACATTGGAACTAAGATATTGCAACTACTTCAGGGAACAGATTTTGGGAAACAATTAAGGCATCCTTTCCAATGGAGTTGCACAATAATTGTTTAGTGTGACATGCAAGAGATCGACGAAATTCCCGTCATCTAATCTAATTTAATTTAATCTATGCTTCAGGAAGAGGTCACGCTAGCAGAAGGTAGGGCTAGATTTGTCAGTACTAACCTAACTGCTGCGCCCATTGTGGGCCAATTTTTATCCACGTGAGTATACACGAGGCAGTATTACGGCACAACTTGGACGAGCAGTGTAACACTTCTTAACAGTAGAAAACTCATTGGACTGCGATAATTAGGTTACAAATGAAAACGTTTTTCTACGCTACGATTAAAAATATGTGACTTTTACCAATTTCGGTGAACAGAATTAAAAAATGCATTCCATTTTCCGTAGCATATCTCGTTTTGGCAACATGGAGATGTTCAATGAAAATATAATTGTGAAATTTGCAAAAATATTGCACATTCATATACAACATTTAAAGAAAATAAACCAGAATCCTAACATAAAAGCATACCTAAATTTGAGAATGTATATTAATTATCTTGTATACCCGTTCTTCTTTTCCCATTGAACTTCACTGTACGCGATTTTCTTGCGCGTTCTCTGGTAGTTCGTCGCCTGCAAGGCACCAACAGTAATCGGCCATCATATGTACGTCCTAGTGTCCCTGATAACGCCGTTCAGCGTCTTTCAAGTCCTTTCTGGTAAAACCTTTCACCTTGGTCTTCACTGACAGCTCCTAGATTCAACGGGAAGTAGTCAAGATGGGACTTGAGGAAATGATGCTTCAAACTCATACTACAGCCGAGCAGTCTGAAATTTTCCATCAGATTTCTGACAATTTCTTTGAACTGATAGTTTTTCACATTGCCCAGAAATTTATTAACAACCTCTCTGAATCCATTCCACGCATCTTTTTCAATTTCATCCATATAGTTGGTAAAATTAACATCTTTCATGAATTTCCTTATCTGTGGTCCATCAAATAACCCCTCTCTGTTTAAGCGTGTGGCAATGATGGAAACTTTGTGTATAAGTTCTGGAAGCTAGGGCAACTTTTGTCAAGTTCTTTCGCGACTTGTTTCATCATGCCAAGTTTTGTTCAATGGAGGGAGTAACATTTTTTACGGTCAATAATAGGCACATTAGTAACATTTTCCAGGTTCCAGTTGCTGCCTCTCAGACGATTGATCAGTTTCCGAGTGTTTGTCCCTCGGCTTGCTACCCCATTCGCAAAGAAAACAAGGGAATTTTGTGTATCCTCCCCATCGTCCTAGTAACAGACCAATAACCAAGTCACCATATATTTGCCACTCATGGTCGCGTTGCTTAATTTTACCAAGAACACGCTTCAGAGTTTTGTAAGAGACTCCTAGGTTCGTAGAATGTGCAAGCGGTATTGGAGCTAACTTGTTGCCATTATGAAGTAACACTGCCTTAAGACTTCGTTTGGAAGAATCAATAAAAAGACGCCAATTACTTGGCCCATATGCTTTCTTGGCCAACTGTTGAATAATATTACACACATCCACACAAAATACAAATTGATCTTCTGCGTAGTATTTGTGGGACTGCATTTCGCGATTCCTATGCCACGAAAATGTAGCGCCAGGTGATAAAACAATTCTTCTCCTGTAGTCTTGAGCCCAGTAATTAACCTTTTTTGTTTTGTAAGGTCTAAATCCCTCACTAAACAATTCAACTCAAATGGATTAAACTGTTGTGGTGAATTGTCAAATTCTTCTGGATCAAATACCAACTCATTGTCAGAAATCACAGAGCTGCTTTCAGATTCACCAAACTTTAGGTCTGCTGGTGGTGTAGTATGGGTACTTGGCTCCATGAGGAATAGGCCGTGTAGCTGAGTTCAGATTTGGATACATAATTCCTGCTTTTTTCCTTTCTTTCTTTCATAGCTAGCAACTTTGCACATGCAAAACTAACAATCGTCATGCTGATTCTGCTGCTCTCTCCTTATCATTGGTTTGGCAAACGGCATTGCCATCAGTTTTTCTTCATATCAGTAACGTAGTCCAACACAACTGTTACATGCAATATGAGGTGCGAACGATTTATCCTGATCAACTTTTTCTTTTAAATATGAGTAATATAGTTTCTTAGTTTGTGAGTCTATTTTACGTACCTTCTCGTCAAATACGTAACACCCACAAACGTAACAAAACTTCTGAGCACGTTCTAGACACTGTCTCCTGCTTAATCCTGATGCAGAAGTCATACTCGAACTTTTATTTTAGCACTACACATATAGAAAATGTACGTGCATATTAACACAAGTTTTCAGGTCAACTGAAGTCGAGATCTATGATAGCTGTAAATGAGAACATAAATACCTCTCAAGAAGACAGACCTGATTTACAGAACAAAACTAATAAGTACTGGGGATATAAACTTAAACATCTGGGTGATAAGGGAGGACGGAAGTAAGCCAATTATGAAGAAAATCAACAAATAGATTTAGAATAACACTAAGGCAATTATGGCTCTTCTTTCAAGAGTAGTTGTTTTAGCAGAGATGGCTGCAGCTTCTTAACGCCTCTGGAATGATGAACTACAAATTTCCGCCCCTGCTCGAAACTACATCGGCAACCATTAACAATCAGTAACCGGCTGCACCAAATACCAACAGCGCTCACCAGGTTGTGCCCTCTCTGCTAGCATAGATAGCGCTTATGCAGTCTCCACGTCATCATCACTTGACCTTCCCGGTGCTCCTTGAGCGATACGCTCCAACAAAGAAGACAGTGTGTGTAACAGGCTTAGTTCTCGACGACCAGTGAAAGACTTTCTTGAACTTCGTGTCTGGGAGCGGTCGTCTCCACACTTTTCGGCCTTGTCGAAATTTACACACATTTTTTTCGGCGTAAATAAACTTCTAAATTTGAGGCAGTATTTTTAACCCTTAAATGGTTTCAGTCTAATTATATAATATAAAAAAATAACAGCCCGCCTTAAAGCAATACGTATATACTACAATATAAAGCGTATATTACAGTCATTGTATATGTTTATATTATTGTGCACATGTATAATAATGTTATGTGAATATATTATAGTAGATATAAAGGGTATGTTTCAGCACAGAGAGAGATGCCGACAAGCGATAAGGTTCTTTGTTCTACGCCGACAAGCCCCGCCCCCTCCCTTTGAGGGCTTACATGCCGCCAGGTCTCGTGTCGTTAGGCTCCGCCCCCTCTCGCTTTGTGTGCTTACCTAATGCCGACAGTGTCTGTGCTAACAGGTCCTACCCCCTCCCCCATGCGTTCTACTGTGGCGTCCTGACTTGAGGGAATTGTTTTCTCGAGGCCTGCCGCCCCTCGGCAAATTAATTAGGTAATGTTCATCATACATTTTTTAATGAATACTAAGGCCTGCATATCTAAGGCTCCTCGAGCAATTAAGTTTTTTGAATAATGAATTGTTGACTCGAGCGTGAGTATAAGCAGTCTGCTCACGGGAACAGTCTGTAATGTAATGAAAACACTGCAGCCTTCTTCTATCTGGGGAAAGCGCTTGTCCATTAACTGGCCATGTTAGACGCTTTCACCACATTAATAGACTTTTAAGTTTGCATTCAGGATCTGTTTACGTACATTAGCGAACAACGACCTACTTCTGCCTGGTGGTAACGGTGACCTCCATTAGCTGACCACGTTAGACGCTTTCACCACATTAGCGAACAAGGTCAGTAATTGTTTTCCTAAGTGCTCTGCACAACTCTCACCGCTTCAGCTTTAGCGGGGGAAATGATATAAAAAGCAGCAGCTTCTCCAATGATTTTCACAGTATCGTAAGAACACTGCGATCTAAGCACTCTGCAAACTTTATTCTGTCAACGTGGACATTACATCGAACATCATGTCTGGTAAGTTGTATCACCAATTCATCTTCATTAAAAAGTTAACTTATTACTTAGTACATTTAGCTTATATTTGCGTTCTTGTTTTTAATGACGGCCCTTTATTTGTAAATAGCTGAGTATTCTAAAAGTTAATAGCTAGACAGTTGAATTTTTTCTGAAATGTGAACAGTTTAGCTAAGTATTCATTTTAGACAAGCTTATTCTACATTTAATAGCTAACTGCGCGAATTCTCAAAAAATGTGAACAATTTAGTTAAGTATTCATCTTGTTGAGTAATTATTATCCCAGATATTTAAATACAGGATTTCACAGAGTGAATTATGTTCTTTCTAGACAAAATACAATTACTTGAATACCCTACGAATCGAATAAAAAAATATTCTGTATAAATATTCTTCCGAGAGTAACCGGCGGTATTCGATCCGGGGACTTCATGTTTGCATGCATTGATCGAACATTCATCAGTTAATGAGTTTAGTTAAGTATTCATTTTAGGCAAGCTTATTCTACATTTAATAGCTAACTGCGCGAATTCTCAAAAAATGTGAACAGATTAGTTAAGTATTCATCTTGTTGAGTAATTATTATTCCAGATATTTAAATACAGGATTTCACAGAGTGAATTATATTCCTTTCTAGACAAAATACAATTACTTGAATACCCTACGAATCGAATAAAAAAATGTTCTGTATAAATATTCTTCCGAGGGTAACCGGTGGTAATCGATCCTGGGACTCCATGTTTGCATGCATTGATCGAACATTCATCAGTTAATGTTTCATTCCTCTTATGCATTTTATTTAGTAAAAACTTCCAGTCTGTTTCCATCACGTTAAAAAGCGATATTTTCCATGAGTGTATCGAATAATACAAGTGCTTTATTTTGTCATAGAAATTTCTCAGGTGTTTAAAAATACATCGACATTTCCCTGTATAAGCAGTACGCAATAAAGTAAATTAACTTAATAATATAACTTTTCTAAAAAAAGCAAATAAATAAATAAATAAATAAAAATCTAACGCGTAAATTAATTACGTTTTCAGCATTCAGTTCTGCTAACGTAGCCGAGATGTACATCCAGCAGGATACCCGCAACCGGCTGCAGGATCGTTCCTCAAATACAGACATGATTCAGGCACCCCAACACCCGAATGGTAAGCATTCTTCAAAGTTTTAAAAAAATTAATGTAACAATTCATATTACCTTTTGTTCATATTCTTTATTATTATTATTATTATCATTATTATTATTATTATTATTATTATTATTATTATTATTATTATTATTATTATTATTATTATTATTTCCAGGAAGCGGAGTTTATTTCGGAGTCTGTCATCCATCGACCGCTGCAATGGCACCAGCAGGCTTCCAAACCTTCCTGGTGCCAAATCATCATGGATGGGGCTCTGGCCCGTACATACAGCAACACTCGAATGGTAAGAATTTACAGACCGGTGTTTGAGCAATTGTAACTAAAAATTATTTAATAGTAGGTATACAAGGGCGATTCTAGCATACAAAGACCTACCTACGACAGCCTAGAGTTCTGGATTGTATAAGGAGAAAATGATATATTTAAGGGGAGTTTCTCACCACATATGCAGTCACATAACTCTACCGGTATCCCAGAATACCATGTATTTTCACGCATGTGTTTAAAACATCTATTTTTCACGTATAGCGTATAGATTCTTTAGAACTCTGTACTTAAAGATGCTATACTATTAATATTATTATTAATATTATTTATTTTTTCCAGACCTCGCAACCGTTGCACCTGCACCACAACGCTTCGCGACCGCAGCACCACCACCCCCCGGCTTCCAGACCTTCATGGTGCCAAATCAGCAGGGGTGGGGATCTGCCCCTTACATGCAGCAAGCACCGAACGGTAAGAGTTTTTCAATATTTTATGAACTTCTTGCTTTACACATTCTATATTATTATTATTATTATTATTAATATTATCATTATTATTATTTTCAGGAAGTGGACTTTATTTTGGGATGAGTCAGCCATTGTCCGCTGCACAGGCACCACATGGCTTCCAAGCCTTCATGGAGTCAAATCAGCAGGGTTGGGTCCCTGTCCCATACATGCAGCAACCACCGACAGGTAAGAATATATTTCAACATTTTATGAAGTACTTTTATACATTCTATATTATTATTAATATTGTTATTATTATTTCCAGGAAGTGGTCTTTATTTCGGAGGCGGGTTTGTTCCTCACGCACACTCTGCACCACAAGCTTTCCCTGCATCAAATCAGCAGGGGTGGGGCCCTGCCCCATACATGCAACAACCACTGAATGGTAAGAACCCTTAAACATTTTATGAACTTCTTTTACACATTCTATATTATTAATATTAATGTTATTATTATTAATATATTATTTCCAGGAAGTGGACTTTATTTCGGGCGCGGTATCGCTCAACATGCGAGCGCTGTACCATCAGCCTTCCCTATACCAAATCAGCAGGGATGGGGGTCTGACATATGTGTGCAGCAACAGTCGAACGGTGAGAATCCTTCAACATTTTATGAAGTTCTTTTACACATTGTATATTATTATTATTAATATTATTATTATTCCAGGAAATGATCTGGGTGACGCTGGAAGCCAGCCTATGGACCTGGCAACACAGGGGTCAGCATCGCCGGAGATTGGTGAAGACTCGACCACTGTACGGTCCGCCTCCTCATCGCTCGACACTCTGGAGGAAGTTATACAAGGTGAACCATCGACCTCCTCAGTCGCAGGCAATGAAACCGCTGCACCATCGACCTCCTCAGACGCAAGCGATGAAGCCGCTGCACCGTCAACCTCCTCCTCATCATCATCATTCAATGATGTAGAACCAGTTAATGGAAAGAGAGGACCGACATCGGATGGGAGAGAACAGCTTACAATAAAAAAGCCAAGGTTAGTGCTAGCAATTGCCTGGGCCTAGAGTGCAATACCATACAATCAGCATTCAAGGGACGTATTTTTAATAGTAGAATAGAAAATACATTAGAAATACTCGAGCCCAGAGTCTTTTTAGATGAGTGCAAGGAGCTTATTATTAAAGAAGCGGAAAACGTTTTGCAGAAAAGCAGGAGTGGATTAAAGATGCATTGTTCCATGGAACTTGAATATTTAATCCACAAACCTGATGAAGAGAAGTGTCTTTCCACTGGCTTTAATTCTAAGTCTGTACTGATTCTTCCATCAAGCGACCTCAATCAGATCTTCTCTTCAATTGCGGGGGATATTTTGGAAAACATTTCTACATTTGAGGGGGGAGCATCGTCAAAGTCCTTGTCAAAGATACTCAGCCTGGTGATGGGCTTTACACACTACGATCCTTTACACGCAGGTTCATACATTGAACTACCTCAGAAAATTAGGCATAAGTATGCTGTTATAAACATAAAGAATGAAGACAACTTCTGCTTCGCATGGTGCATGCTTGCCTCTAAATACCCTGTTAAACGCAACTGTCAGAGAACCACAAAATACCCTGAGGAACTGCTTTTCGAGGCATTCAATTATGAAGGTATCGAATTTCCGGTACCCTTACATCAAATTGAATGCTTTGAAAAGCAGAATAATGGAGTATCCATTTCACTGTTTGGTATAGAGGAGAATGACAACATTATTCCCCTATACCAAACACCTGAAAAGAAGCAGCACCATGTAAACATGTTATATATTGAAGAGGATGATAAGTCGCACTATTGCATCATTAAAGACCTATCCAGACTAGTAAGGAGCCAGACAACGAAGAAATGTCGAAGGATGTGGGCATGTGAGTCATGTCTCAAGAGATGCACCAATGAAAAGGCTCTGGAAACGCACCAATTAAGATGTGGAAAATGCCAGCTGCTTAAAATGCCTCAACAGGATGAATACCTTGAATTTAAAGCATTCTCCAAAAGCGTCCCTGTACCATTTGTTATATACGCGGACATTGAATCTGTTCTGGCGAAGGTTCACTCGTGCGAGCCCTCAAGCAGCTCGAGTTGGACCCGAGCCATTCAAGAGCATGAAGCAATGTCTATTGCCTTGAAGGTGGTATGTAGGCATGACGAGGCCATGTCAAAATTCTTCCTCTTTAGAGGTCCGAATGCCGTCGATGACTTTATCAAGCAATTAAAATCAATTGCTGATGACGTCATCGATGTGTATTCCAATCCTAAACCCATGGATTTAACCCTTGAAGAGCAGCAGAATTTTGACAATGCCTCTGAGTGTCATATACCTTGCTGCTTTCACTGTGAGCGATTTGTGTGTGAGGGATCACGATCATGTGACGGGAATATCTGGGTGCTGCTCATAATAGATGCAATTTGAATAGAAAGGTCCCTGATTTCATACCGATCTTTTTTCATTGTCTATCTAATTATGACAGCCACTTTTTGATAAGACGCCTGGCGTATGATAATAAGCCCATATCGTGCATCGCTCAAAGTGGTGAAAGGTATATAGCGTTTAGCAAACGGTACAGAAACATCAGCTTCAGGTTTCTGGACAGCTTTAAGTTTCTTGACGACAAGTTGTCCAGCCTGGCTGACATGCTGGAGGAGAGTGACTTTAAAATAACAAGGGCAGAATATCCTGTTGAGGAGCATTTTAAGCTGGCGAAGAGCAAGGGAATATTCCCATATGATTATGTTTCAAGTCTTACCATACTCAAAGAAATTTCTCTACCACCGAAGGAAGCCTTCTATAGCACTCTCACTGACAGCCACATCACAGATGAGGAATACAGGCATGCTGAAAAAGTCTGGGATACCTTTAATATCCGGAATCTCGGAGAATACAGCGATCTATACCTGAAAACAGATATACTGCTCTTGGCTGATATTTTCGAAAAGTTTCGAGATTTCATCCTGGGGATGTATAAACTTAACCCAGCATGGTTTTATACATTACCAGGACTCGCCTTTGACGCTATGTTGAAGATAACAAAGGCAAAAATTTCCTTAATATCCGACAAGAGCATGCTGGAGTTTTTCGAGTCGGGAATTAGAGGCGGACTGTGCACAGTGGTGAAGGGCTATACCAAAGCTAACCACAGGTACATGCCCAACTTTGATCAGCATGCTCCCGTTAAACACCTGTCCTATTGGGACATAAATAACTTATATGGAGCTTCTATGGGGTCTGCCCTCCCGTACAAGAATCTGAAATGGCTCACCAGAGAAGAAATTGATAGCATAAACTTCGCTGAAATCAAAGAAGATTCAGAGACTGGCTATGTGCTAGAGGTTGATATCGAATACCCCGACCATATCCACGACGCCCACAACGAGCTTCCTTTCTGCCCACAGAGCGCGATACCACCGAATGGCCAATACAAGAAACTGCTTGCGACATTAGAACAGAAAAGCAAATATGTCTTGCACTACAGGGTGATGCAGCAGTGTATTGAACAAGGTCTAACTGTGAGACATATTCACAGAGTGGTATCCTACGACCAGTCTAACTGGTTGAAAACATATCGACGTGAACACAGAGAAAAGAATTCAGGAAAAGTCAAAATTCGGGCAAAACCTGTGGAAAAAGATGAATAACGCCGTATATGGAAAATTTATAGAAAATGTGAGGAAATACACTGATTTCAAAATAGTTGGAAGCTGGAAACAGGCAAAGAAGTTGATAGCACGCAGCACTTACCTACGCACCATAATTTTTGAAGAAAATCTTGTAGGAATCGAGCTGGGTAGAGAGGAAGTGCATATGAACAAGCCAATCTACATAGGACACGCAATTTTGGACATTTCAAAATTTATCATGTATGACTTCTTTTACAACATCATGAAACCAAATTTAAAAGACTTGCTGCTGAATTACATGGATAAGGACTCATTCATTTTTGAAACGAGTTCTGATATCTATGATTTCATCAGGGAGAACCCCCAATATTTCGACACTTCAAACTTCGAAAAGGATAATGCATATGGCATTAAGCAAGCCAATAGGAAAAAGATTGGGTTGTTCAAGGATGAATTGGGTGGCTTGGTTATGGAGGAGTATGTCGGTATAAGAGCAAAGTTATACGCATACAGATACGGAGGGCAGACAATTAAGAAAGCTAAGGGCATCACCAGGACAGGCATGGATAAAATCGATTTCGGCCATTATTTTGAATGTTTAAAAGACCATAGCCTAACAATTCATTCGATACAAAAAACATTTCGGAGTAAACACCACAAAATTACAACAATTGAAACAAACAAATTGGCTTTGAAGGGGGGTGACGATAAGAGGAAGTTGATGGAAGGAAGCTATAAGACTGTAGCGTGGGGCCATTATTCCCTTAGACCCGGTGATTGCTAGTGCCTAAACTTTTAAATAATGTATATATTGTGTAAAAAATATATCAAATGTGTGAGGGTTTTTTGTGTAACACTTTTCCCTCAAAAAAGAAAGAAAAATATGAATGCTTTTTAAAATAAAAATACTCATGATTTTACAATCATAAAACTTTAGTCTTTATTAATTCTTCACATATTACACCAAGTCCTTTATATCAATCCATTGAGTATCTGGAAAACCATACCACTTTACAAGAACTTTGTTTCCACGTTTACGTATAACCTTTTCTACTAAATATGTATTAGGATAGTTAGTCTTTTTAGTTCATGTCCATAAAAGCCACCTTTTATGATTTCACCATTCCTATCCTTTAGTATGTATGTTGTAGGCTTGGTACGGTTCACACGAAATACTTTGAAGATTTCAACCCTCCAGTTAGATTCATAACCCTTTTCAAAATGTCCTTTATGTTTAGATATTCTGACATAATCACCAACACTAAACGTCCTTGAATCCTTCTTCCCTCTTCGTTCTTGATTATAATTATACACAGTCAGAAGAAGATCGTTGTTTTTCACTTCATTAGGTTTCATGCGGATAGTTGAATGAAAAGTATCATTGTACTTTACAAGGATTCTAGGTAAAAGATCTAGCCACTTGTATGAGCCTTGGACTAAAAACTCTCGGTACATCATATTCTTCAAGGTTCGAATTAAACGTTCAACAGCCGCAGCCTTCACATTGGTATAGGTGATTAGTGGTTAATATTATACTTAAACATTAGCCGTTTAAAGAATTTGTTATAAAATTCTTTCCCGTTGTCTCTTTGAATATTCCGGGGAGAGACATCCATTTCTTGTAATATATCATCCATAGCCTTTGCAACATTAACTCCGCTCTTATCCTTTAAGGGTTTTGCATATGCCATTTTAGAGTAAAAGTTGATTGCGATCAGAATGTATTTGAAATTTTTGTTCACTCTTGCATATGGTATCATTTCAATCAAATCAATTTGTAATAAATCATTCATACCTTTACTGATAATTTTGCGTCGTAAATAGTTCCTCCTCGCCGACCCGTGAAGCTCTCTGGCGGTATTCTGTTTGGCTGTCATGCTATAATTTTAGATGCTTTCAACTCCCTGATAATTTCCTCAATCTCTTGAGTGTGACTATTATTACCAGCGTCCCTCGAAGCAATAAGTAACCTCAGTCTATTCACTAATGTGTTAGGGTTTCTCCAGAAAACGTAGTCAACCTCCTTATCAGACTTATGCTCCTTCCATGTCAGTACTAGACCTGAATGTGTATTGAGCAAGGGTCGTATTATATTCTTGTATTTATACGATTTACCAGATTTCAAACGACCGTGTCGGGTGTAAGCAGATCTATGAAGAAAAGTACTTTTCATAATCTTAGCGTACGTCTCCAAGTCTTCACTGGTGTATGCAGAAATCTGAGGCGTTCGCTTAAAGATGAGCTCCGTCAAACCGTCTGTAGACTCATACGTTTCATCACCTATCAGTATTTGATTATTTATAAAATGAATATCTTTATTTCCAATCATATAACTTCCATCCTGATATCTCACCCCGTACAATGTAGCAATGCGGTCCTTGACTTTTGAGCGAACGTGTTGAAGGAAAGTAGAAATACTTGTAGAATCATCATCTTCATTCTTGACTGTCTCCACAGCCAACCCTCGTTGACTGTCCAAAATATCCTTGAGGGGAGCGGTTACAGGCTTCAAAGCTTCGGACATGACATGCTGAGTCTCAAACCTGAGACCTTTTAGAGCTCTCAGTTTTTCTTTTACAGCCCTGGTATGCTCGGCTACAGACTCTTTAAGTCTTATGCTTTCACTATCCATCTTACAAATGACGTGAAAATAGACGATTACATTCAATTTATAGTCTGCGTCCACCTTGAGTTCTCATCGTATCAATAGCCTTAGCTAACATCTCTATCGAAGTTCTCAGTTGCTCGGTTTCTTTCTTATGTTCCTGCGTATGTGTCTTGAACGCTTCAGCAAAGATTGCCGTATTAGCGTACTGGCTTCTGGCTGATTCTTATAGACTCGTCATTTGCTGCACACTAGTTTTGTAAGCGTCCATCATCATATTTGCATTTTCCTCCACTTTCTTAAGTTTATCATTGCATGAATCAGTTTTGAGAGTATTCAAAACCTCTGTCTTTAACTGTCCGACTATAGCCTCTAAATCTGAAACTCGCTTCATCGCTAACTTTTCTAAATTACTAATTTTCTGATTGCAAAGATTCTGAAGATTTGTTTTTTCTCTATCAAGCTCTGCGGTAACTTGTTTAATGGAGTCCATTACAGAATCCACTCTGTCTTTTGTAGAGGTTGTTAGAGTATCCACTTTACTCGTAGTTTTATTCAGATTTGCTGTGATGTCTAGCAGCTTCTTACCTATTTGCATCTCGATTTCCTTTGGTAAGTACCTGTTTAACTGCTGTCGCGTCTCGTTCGATTTCCTAATGATCATAGCTCTAGCATATCTTTTATTTACAGCATCTGTATCTCCGAGAGGATCTGCTATATCAGTGATTCTCTTATTGTCGAATATAATGTTACCATTACCATCTCTCGACTGCGTGCGTGAATTGACATATCCAGTGATGAACTTTTTATTCACAACATCGTTATCGTGAACAGGATCTAGCAATACCTTCAATCTAACTTTATCAATCACAATGTTATTTTCCTTATCTCTCTTGAGGATATATCTTGAAATCAATTCATCGATCAGGGTCTTAGTCATAACCTCAACATTGTTAGCAGCTTGCTGAGAGAAATCTTGCATCCTAATTTCGAGTGTATCCACATAATTCTTATTGGAGGCATCATGATTATCTTCAGGATCGTGAACGTTACACAATCTCTTATTCTTGAATTGATAATTTCCTTTGACATCTCTATTTATGATAAAACGATCAAACACTCTTCTAACTGGACCAGTTCTCTGAGAACCGAACCTATCGATGCTCATGGTTAACTACGAATGATCATTTCTTTTTTGTCGAGCTTAATATATACATCAAAACCATTCCTATATCGTCCCTCATTCATATGAAATTCAGGAACTATCACAACAAAGGGTCTTCCTTCTGTAGAGCTCTCCCAAACGTTCTTACATTGATCTTTAAATTCATTGTAGGCCATGTCGGTATTTACATAAATTTCGTAAATGTGCTTTAAGTTTAAATTGTCTTGTCTGAAGAGTATTATCATGTTTGTATTATCGCGAATTAAATGTTTTGGAACTTTAGCATAGGACTGCGCTAGATATACAGAATCGACATTTCGATGTCTACCCATACTGTAAAAGGATGCTATCTTTTCCTGCTTTTCAGTGATAACGTCATCAAATATAAAGATTGAATTTTCTTCGACTTCAGAAGGATGCAAAACATCATCCCCGTTGTCGAAGGTGTTCACTTCTATACCTTCGATGTTTCCGAGCACTTTAATTAGATATTGGTACTTTGGTTGATAGAGAGACTTTGAATAAATATACAAATTTTCAAAACGTAGTCCATTCTCATGGAGTAGCATATTGAGTAATACGTTTGTTTTCCCTGCACTTGAGCTCCCTAAAATAAGAGCTCTGACATTAGATGGAAATAACTTGCCATGGCGATCACTTCTAAAGTCACTTTCAAAGTCTAATACCTGAATAGGTAGAGAGCAGTGCTGCTTAACAAGCTCCATGTTAACAACTAACTTATAAAATGTATGTGCATTGTTTATATATATATTACCACTTGTAAAAGTAGTTAATGATTGACTGCATTGATATAAAAGGGCTAATGCATTCAATTACTCGTTTAGTCTATCATGAGAGCTAAGAGAGGGAGGTCGTTGCAGTATAAGCGCGGCTCTGGAATTATTAATTCCATAATTAATTCGCTCCCCTTTGAAGCTCACTTACCTGGATATAGATATTGCGGGCCTGGTACTAAATTGGAAAAACGTCTAAAAAGAGGAGACCCCGGAATTAACCAATTAGACACAGCTTGCAAACAGCACGACCTCGCGTACGCTGAGAATAAGGACACCGCTTCAAGACAAATAGCGGATAAGATTCTTGCAGAGAAGGCTTGGAAACGTGTGCAGTCATCCGATTCAACTTTTGGTGAAAGGTTAGCTGCAAGGCTAGTAACTGCAATCATGAAGGGAAAGGTTGCAGTGGGAGCCGGAAAGAGGAAGAAGAAGAGAGGAGGGTTTTTACCGTTGATACCCATCATTGCTGCTTTAGGCGCTGCAGCAGGTGGCGCTGCTCAGATAGCCTCTGCAGTCAATAAAAAAAAGGCTGCTGATAGACACTTAGCAGAAGTTGCGAGGCATAACAAGGCGATGGAGACCCTAGGAAAGGGACTCAGGAAGAGAAGGTGTAAGAAGAGGAATAAAGGAGGATTCTTACCTGCAATGCCTCTGATGTCGTCTTTAGCCGCTGCGTCTAAAATAGCAAGGTCTTTGAAAAAAAGAGGATCTAAAGGCGATGGTTTAAAGAAGAAGGCAAAAAACGGAGGAAGAGGATTGTACATATACCGGAGGAAGCCCTAAGTAACGTAGCCCTAGAATATTATGCTAAATGTTTAAAAATTCCTTATTTTAGAGGGGTTTATATGATTGACAAACTTCCTTTAAAACCGCACTGCAAAGAGAGACTTATTACCAATCTCGATACATCAGATAATGAAGGAACACACTGGGTTGCTATAAGGAAAGAAGGTGATGTCGCATACTACTTTGATAGTTTCGGTAATTTGAAGCCGCCTCCTGAGATTGAGAAATATCTACAAGACGTTAAAATCTACTGTAATACACAGAGATACCAGAATTTCGATTCAGTCATCTGCGGACACCTGTGCTTGCAATTTCTTTTATCCTAGAAGCTGCTTCATCGTCAAGATGAGTTATACAGTTACAGTGAGTGGGTCAGACACTGTTATTTCAACGTATCTAAACCCTCCTCTACAGCTAGATCCTCCAGGTCATTATGAGATTGCTCTCTTGAATTTTGAAACATTCTATTCAATACCAAATGTCGATGAAAGTAATAATAGATTTCATTATATTCATAATGGTAAACCTGAAACCATTGTCATCCCTCATGGAACCTACGAGATTGCCGATATCAATACATTTCTAAAGGATAAACTAGGATTGAATGATGAAGTCTTCTTCATAAGACCTAAAAATAATACAATGAAGACTGAAATTAAATGTCCTTATACAATAGACTTTTCTAAGGATAGATCTATTGGTTCGCTTCTAGGATTCACAGACACTAAAATAATTCCTTCTGGAGAAGCGCTCGAATCTGACGATCTTGTGAATATATTTAAAGTGAGTATCATACGTGTGGAGTGCAGTATTGCAACAGGCTCTTTCATTGACGGTAAAAGCGGACATTCGCTCTACGAGTTTTTCCCTTCTGTTCCGCCAGGCTATCATATCTCTCAAGAACCTTCGAACCCAATATATTTACCGGTCATAGATACAAACTATATAGACCAGATCACTGTTCGAGTGGTAGATCAACACGGGAAGGCTATCAACTTCAGGAACGAAGTTATCACTACAAGACTCCACATAAGACGTAATGGCAATACATTTTAAAAGACATCTCAAATACTATAATAGACGACGTACACAGCGATCGAAGCATACTACCTCTCCAACCTCCGAGGAGTTAACACGTGCTAACCGCAAGTTCCTCGAAGAGTTAGGTTACAGGACGCTATAATGGACATCTTAAACGTGACAGAAGTTTCAGCCTTTGACGACAAGATCACCAAGGAGGAGGAGCATATTTTTCTTCCATACAACACCTCCGCTCTAGATGTAAACGATGAAATTAGAATACCATGTCAAGCTGAAGATTTGTATACGCTACCTAACAAGAGTTATCTCTACATCGAAGGTGCTCTCACCAAGGTAGATGGATCCCCTACTACTACATCGAAGCTCACTAATAATGCTATAACCTTCATGTTTGATGAGATACGTCTAGATATGAATGCTACAACTATAGACAGAACAACGAATCCTGGAATTACTACAACTATACGAAATTATGTGACTCTCAACCCTATGGAATCGAATCGTCTGCTGAATGCTGGATGGGCCTATCCTGGTGAAGAAGTTGATATAGTACACGCGACGAATGGAGCTTTCAATGCTGTAGTCCCTCTCTCGATGCTCCTAGGATTTGCTGATGACCACAAGGAACTTATACTCAACAGCAAGTTTGAATTGATTCTCATAAGATCCAAAGATTCTAGAAACTGTGTCCTGAGTTCGAATGGAGAGGAAGCTAATGTAAAGTTAACTAGAATCGAATGGAGGATGCCTGTAATTCGCCTTTCCGATGCTGAAAGAGTTCACATTCTAAAAATTGTCAAGTCTGATAAACCTCTACACCTGCCTTTCGATCTATGGATCTTCATACCCAGCCTGCTGTACCCCAGACAAGATCTTTCACGTGGAATGTAGCAACAACATCTAAGCTCGAGAAACCTCGCTTCATCATAGTGTGTGCTCAGACTGCAAGATTGGGTGATTATAGCAAGAACAGTTCCGAGTTTGATCACTGCAACATTACTAATATGAGACTATTCCTCAACAGTGAATGCTACCCCTACCATGATTTGAACTTGGACTTTAAAAATTCAAAGTTTGCTTCACTATATGAAATTTACTGTAAATTTCAAAGTTCCTATTATGAAAGAGATAATTATCCCCTCTTGAAGAGAAAGGATTTTCTTCACCGTGCACCATTATTCGTAATAGACTGTTCTCACCAACCCGAGGAGGTTATAAATGGAGCTGTGAACATCAGAATCGAGATTCAAGCATCTGTAAATATACCAGCCCAGACGTCACTGTACTGCCTGATTCTACACGACAAAGTATTTACCTACAAACCTCTTTCTCACGTGATGCAAGCACTTATATAATTATGCATACGTTTGGGTGAATGGTTTTTGTAAAGGAATGTACAAGGATAAGTTTTATGAATAATAAGTTGAATTCATATACTAAAACACTCTTTTATTGACTTTAGCATACATTTCAAGCATTTTCCTTCTTCCCCTCCTACTCCCTGAAAAACTAATTGCTCCTGACTTGCAGAAATCATTTAAAATATTCAAATGTCTTTCAATATAGGGCAATAGCCGTTTTAGGTTCCTTACACCCTCAATCCCTAAAGATATTACATTATTATTTAAACACGTATTTATGAAATGAATTGAACTGTCAAAAATACAATTATATTGTATGCATAAATTACATTGTCACAATATTCATCACACGCAAACTTTTTTTCTTGGCGTAGGTAATCTTCAATCATTGAAATGTTTTTGGATATTATATCCCAGTCTGATTTTGTAATATAAACAATTGATTTATCACTTTCACAATTTATGTAGAGAGAGGGTATGTCATAGTATAGTCCAATGTTCACGGAATGGGAGGGGGAGATGCTGACGTCATCAAACGCCTGTGATCGATTCTCCATGCTCCTCCGGGGTATCTTCAATGAATAAGAAGACCCTAGGACCCTCGTTGAGGATCCTCCTCTTACAACTCTTCTTCTGCTTTCTCTTCGCAGTCTCGTTCTGCCTCTTCCTCCGCTCCCTCCTCGCACCCCTGCAACATATATTCAAAACAATGTTAGAAATAGGTTTAGTTAATGATTTCATATCCTCTGAAAGAGGAAAATACAAATATTAGAAAAATCCTCTCCCCTTGCCTCACAAAAAAGTACTATCAAAGTGTGTCATACTCACTTCAAGGGTTTGCACGATTCTGCGTGTATCTCGGGCGAGCAATCTGGATTCGTCTGATTTATCCCCTCCTGTACCATCGTTGCTTTATCATCATCAGGGGTAGTAGTAATGTCGGGTAGTGGAACAGCATCCTCGTCCATAGGCTGCGTTTTGGTCTCTGCGACTGGATATTCCTCTATATTGACAATACGTCTCTCAGGATCCAGCTCCTCTATTGGCACGGGTACCTTAGGCTCAGTCATTCGCAGTCTGTAATAATTTAATTTTAGGTTAGACATAGAGTAGCATTAGAAGCAGTAAATGAAAATGTAATTTAACATTTCTTCTACTTACTCGAGTTTTCTCCTCCTGCGCTGGTAGACCTCGCAGTTATCGTTACATAGGAAGAAGGATGTCATGCGTTCATGCTGGGCTGGGTTAGTACAAAGTACAGAATTCATGTATCCCGTGCACGACTCTGTATCACATTCAGTTAGATGTTTCGAGACGAAGACATCGTCAACTTCCTCGACATCGCTAAGATCCTCCACATCATCACCCATGCGATTTTCACTGAAAGAATAAAATAATTTCAAGTTAGTTTTCATTTAACATACGTACAATATATTACCGAGTTATAGAAATATATATATTACTTACATGTTCGCTCCTCGATAAACAGGACAGCTCTCTGTACACACTTCCAGTGTAGTCATCTGATCATGATGCGATGGTTGAGTACACAACATTGAATGCATTAAACCATTGCATGTTTCGGTATGGAAGTATACGTAGTGAAAATAATCTTCTCCGCATTCGCTCCAGCAATCATTCATCTCAGATGCACGATTATCACCAGCCATTTCGATTATCACTGAACGAGCAATAAATTGATCGCTCTGGCTGCCGACGTTCCTTATATACTGATGACGGTGACGTCACGCGGCTGTGGAGGGGGATGAATGCATGTTGAGACCTGTTATTCGCCTCCAGGCAGAACCCAGCTGTCTATTTTTTGAATACAAAGACCTTTTTTTAATAACATTTATAATATTTAACTATAATGTTATCCGTATTTATTTTATTTTTAATAACATATGTAGTATTCACCAATCAATGAGACGCTTCTGAATTATGAATACTTTATTCGCAATATTTTATTGAAAGAAATAAGAACTATGAAACTTAATCATTAATTATCAGGGAAAAAATTGTCTAGACTTGGGTTTTTCCACGGTTTGTGATGGAAATTCTACGAGTTAAAAGGTATTTACATTGAGTGTCTGGGGGTTTTTCAGAGCACTTAGGAAAACAATTACTGACATTGTTCGCTAATGTATGTAAACAGATCCGCGATGAAATCTTAAAGTCTATTAATGTGGTGAAAGCGTCTAACGTTGTCGGCTAATGTAGGTCACCGTTACCATCAGGCAGAAGTAGGATGCGGGTTTTTTCATTACATGTCCGGCTGTTGTTCGCTAATGTGGTGAAAGCGTCTAACGTGGTCAGCTAATGGAGGTCACCGTTACCACCAGGCAGAAGTAGGTCGTTGTTCACTAATGTACGTAAACAGATCCTGAATGCAAACTTAAAAGTCTATTAATGTGGTGAAAGCGTCTAACATGGCCAGCTAATGGACAAGCGCTTTCCCCAGATAGAAGAAGGCTGCAGTGTGCATTACAGACTGTTCCCGCGAGCAGACTACTTATACTCACGCTCGAGTCAACAATTCATTATTCAAAAAACTTAATTGCTCGAGGAGCCTTAGATATGCAGGCCTTAGTAGTCATAAAAAAATGTTTGACGAACATTACCTAATTAATTTGCCGAGGGGCGGCAGGCCTCGAGAAAACAATTCCCTCAAGTCAGCACGCCACAGTAGAACGCATGGGGGAGGGGGTAGGACCTGTTAGCACAGACACTGTCGGCATTAGGTAAGCACACAAAGCGAGAGGGGGCGGAGCCTAACGACACGAGACCTGGCGGCATGTAAGCCCTCAAAGGGAGGGGCTTGTCGGCGTAAAACAAAGAACCTTATCGCTTGTCGGCATCTCTCTCTGTGCTCAAACATACCCTTTATATCTACTTATTATGTAATTTAATAATGTAGGAGCTGTGAGAGTAGAAGCTGAAAGCTGCTAACAATGAGGTAACAATGTGGTAACCTTGAGGCAATAATGAATTGGAAAGTTTAATAATGCTACTAGTAATTTTTGGAACAATAATGTAATATTTAAAACAGTTTATAAGTAGCCAATCAACAACCAGAAAAGCTCAAAGTTAAATAAAAGTATTCCGTTGGAGTAAAATTAGCTAATCAGAAACCTGAAATAGAAAAATTTGCAAATTTAAGCGGTAAACGTCAATCGCTAGAAGGCAGCGTACCTGAGCAGTTCATTTGCTCGGTACGTATCCAGTGTGAGAGAAAATTCATTACGGCGAGAATATTATAAAGTGTATGTGTTAAAAAGTGCAAGTAATTAATAAATAATCTCACAGCTCTCTATATAAGTGAAGTGTTATTTAATCGTGTGAAGGATTAATAAAAGGAGTGAAGTAAAAAATATAATTTGTGTAAGCCTACATTCTTTAGCCGCATCACCCCCCTGCTAAGAGATACGTGTTTCTGCAAATTAATACTGACGCAGCCGAGGCAAACATAAATATAAATAATATTTAAAGAAACATAAAAATACAAAGTTGATTCCTAAACGTTGGGGCGAAGGCAACCGAAACTTTGTACCATACGTGGGGCAGTTACTTCATCAAGATTAGCTCCCCAACAGTGGAACTACAATATAACCTTCAAATTGGCACTTAAACGTGGTGTTAAATAACTTAAAGGCTACAATCTTCTTCAAATTGGTGCCCAAAGCGTGGTGCTAAAAATAATGTGAAAAGATGATCTATCTCAAATTCTTTATATGTGGAGCGGCACTTAAATTTTATCGAAGCGAGCTGATATTTCAATAACACCACATGTTAAATTCTATTTAAAATAGCAAATATTTGTGTGAGCAGCACAAAACAAAAATGCTATGTATTTCAATTGTAACTTATTAGTGTTTCTGGATTTGAATGTGAATATATTCAGTGCTTTAGCGGCTGCAAGAGTTATTAATTTCATTTAGAGCTGTATTAAATTCTTACTTCATTCTTCCTTAACTTCATTTGTAGTACAGAGATTATTGCTCTGGGGAAATGCTTTATTTTAATCATTCTAAACTGGGCCGGCATTTTAGTTTTAGTTAATCCTTTTTATTAAAAATCTGTGGAATTCTACGCATTGACTATATTTAAATCGGCTTTGCAAGAAATATTACAACACAATGAAACGTAGTAATAAACTGTATAACATGAATGACTTTAGCATGATAGACATATATACACATCATAAAAACAAGTTATTATAGCCAAAAACGGACTTCAAAGTCAGGCATTTTCCTTTATACCTCAGGATCAATGTTGACCAGTGATATGGAATATGAGCCACCAGTGAAGCTGTAAGAAGGTTCACTTAGAAAGCGAAAGGGGGAATAAAACGAAATAAATGTTCGATACCGGTTATCTTCTGGCTCCGTCTGGATTCGGGTCATTTTCTTTTCCTGCCGTTCTCCAGTTTTATTGCCTTCGTTAATCAACACCGTATCTGTACATTAGTTCCACCAGTGAGATACGCTCCGAAGGGGCGTTTACTTCAAGTTACATCAGGCGAATGACCACCTCTAGTTTTTAATTTTTTCTACTATTAGGTAGAAGTATTGCATTCCATCCAAAACTTTCATACCCAAATCTCAACGGAAATACATGTTTTAAGACTCTGCATTAAAAAGTAAAGCATTTTTAGAAAACCCGCACACTCGCGAGCGTTTGAGTGTGTATGTAGATAATTCCAAAAATGAAAAGTCGCAAAAATACCAAATTTGGTATTTAAAATACACATCTGCCAAAGAAAAAACACGAAGATTTTCAAGAAAATTCCCCCTCCATAAAGTACCATTTAATAAAAAAGTTTTAATTTCTGATTTTCTAAAAAAATGACTAAGAATTTTAATTAAAATACAATATGTTTAAAATACTTACATAACAATTCAATTTATATCTGGAATTTTCTGGGAATACTCCGTGAAATCCTTTTTTTTCGGAATGAATTTCGTATAACTTGTAAACCGTAAGAGATACACAAAAGATTACTGCACACAAAACGTAGATCTCTTTAAAACATCTAGTATAAGTCAAATATATTTTTTGTGGCCTTAAACGTTTCCGAGGTATACTTCGTTATTGACTTGAATTTTCAAAACGTTATACTCTTTTCAACTGTTAAATCATTATTCATCCTTTTTTCTCGTGGTGCAAGGAGAAAGTGCTGAATTTAAAAGGCATCGTATAGCTACCCGCTTTTTAAAGATCTGACTATCGAATCAGTCTACTTATCTCCCTTTTTTTCTGGCTGAATTTTAACGTCCTTTAAGGAATACTGGATTACGAATTCTATTACAGCTACTCCAAGGGCATACTGGAGAAAATTTGTGTTCGCGGTCCCCCCGAAATGAACAAATGGTAAACTAGCAAAGATGAGGCTTAAAGAGAATTGTCGAAAAATACGCCTATATAACAGTATCGCGTGTATCAAGCGACATGGCTCTGAAGTACCCTTACGGGGCATGTATTTAGGAAGCCCCGGGTTCAATTTCCGGCGACCCCATTATGAATTTTTCGTGGTTTCCCGGGTCGGTAGGCGGATGCAAAGGTGGTTCCTCATCTATCACGACTTCCTTTCCATCAATTCCGTTTCCTTTTTTCAGTTGTGCTATAGCGATGCCGGACAGATGACGCGAATGCTTCCTCAAAGGAAAGAGTACTCCCTGAGAACAATAGAAAGCTGCTTTCATCGTCCTCTCTAGACAGCTCCAGCAGTGGAACGACTCTTCGGTTCTGCAACTGCACGGAACTTCCGCGCGTATCGTGGCATGTCTGCCTACGGTCTGTAGCCTCCTGTGGTAGCCAGAAATCTATGTAGGTGGCAGGTGTCACCCCTTCGTTGTATAACCTCTACGTATAGTATCGCGTGTAGGGCATATATAAACTCAAAAGCGGGATTGAACAAATCAGATATGAGTAGGGCCCGGATTTTTACGTGGAATAAACATTTTAGGTTTCTTATATGCTTAAAATAGTTTCTTTTTTTAGGTTTTCTTGATTAAAATATATTTGTTTAGGTTTTGCTTCGTGGATCAATAGAGTATTAATAATTTTGCTTTTCTGGTACTTAATTGTAAGATTTATTTATTTTTGGGGGGGGCTTGCAGTAGATAGTTACATGCATTCTCAAATTTTCTGGCGTAAACGATTTCCTATTATCACATAACACATTCTTGTATGAAGAACAGATTTTTTCAACGAAACATGACATCATTGGGGCGTAGAACATAGGGCCAGTGCAGCAAGTTCTAGGGGTAGTTTTCCTGTATACGTTTCTCCCTGCAATACTGAATTGATTTTCATATCTTCAAAACCAGGATTAGTTGAAGAATCTTCTGCAACTTCGAAGAACATGCAACTCCCACTGGTCCAGGAAACATTACCAATGATATCTAGAGCACCTTTCAGTGGCAAAGTTGTACTTTTTATCCGGAGAATAGCTTCTCTATAAAACAAAAATGTGTCTTAATATACGTAAGGGAAGTGGCAAGAGTGGGATATTCGAGTGATTACTTAGTATTGGCAATGCAGGAAGCTTCTGTTTCATCCAGTTCATTGACGACATTTTTAATGTCTTTTAAGTGCTCGGCGTAGTAAATGGCAGCAGACAGTCAAGTATCAGCTCAGTAGGAATAGGAGTTGCCGGTACTTTCTCTTTGAACAATTGTATACATATTGGAGCTTTAAAGAAAAAAAGCTTCTTGACCAAAGATATCAGGCTGCTCACATCATCGAAGTGGCTTCTAATCTCCTCTGCAAGGTGGTGCAGGCCGTAGGCCAAGCACGTAACATATAGTATACGTGTTAAGGACTGCAGAACCCCCGCCCGGCCTTCAACATGTAGGCAGCACTGTCTGTGACTAAAAGAAGAAGAAGTGAAGTGTGGATCTACAGCAATCCACTTTTTCAATAAATATTATTTAGGCATTGTTTCACTATACAACAATTACATTAGAAAAGTGCTCTCAGAGTACTCTGCTGTACTCTCGGTGAATGATTGGAGAGGATTCCTTTACGTAGGTTACGCTCTTTCTGACGTTCTATCAGCTGCATCCAGGTGTCACCACGTCACATGTGCTGCGTTAACTGTAGTAACTTGAACTATCTACTGGCTATAAGTGCTGGGAATAATTTTACAATGAGTTTCAATTTGAAAATACATTCTTCATTTCGAAAAAGGAAAAACAGGTATTTAGGTTATTTTAGGTGTCAACCCCTCATTAGGTTTTTTTAGGTGTAATGAAATTCACATATTGTGCTCCAGGAAGTGTGAAACGAATATATATCTTGAAATGTGTTAATTAAATAGGGAGGAAAAATATAGGTTAAAACCTAAAAATGCGGGCCCTAGATATGAGTGATGTTCAAACGAGCCCGAGGTCCACCTAGCAGAGTGTTACAGGCATATTTTGTCTTAGGGAGCTCCCGCCCCATAAAAGGCAAAAAAATAATCCAGGGAAGTCAACAAAACGGAGTTTCCGAGTCCGTTTAATACAACCAGTTCCATTCTACAAGCTTATAAGCCGCATGAAGAACACGGATATCTGACGTTAAAGCAATAATTGTGATGTGCTCGAGGAGGTAGACAATTATTTTCATCTGGGCTCGTTCAGAGATGACCTGGCGTAGAAGCTCGATATTTGTGGTGTTTGAACGTCAATCCTGTTCACTAGATTGCTTGCTGTGTATAATACTGCCCCAGAAATTAATTTCCCTTTACGACATTTTTATAACCCTTGCTCTCGTTTCCCTGGCGGTCACAAGATGAATTCAATTTGCTTTGGCAAGGCGCGCGACAGTCATAATTTTTCATTGCCGCTGAACACTATGGCAGTTAGATGCCTCCGCAACTAAAGTAACGCACTTAGTTTAAGATTATTTTCCAAATAATGCCACTTAAATATTTTCATTACTTTCTCTCCTACATACAGTAAGCAAGGGAAGTATTGCATTTCACCCAAACATTCGTTACCGAGATTTCACATGAAGTACGTGCTCTGAGGTGCCCTAAAGCACTTTTGGAAACATGTCCGTGTGTGTGTGTGAATAGCATAACTAAAAAACGAAATGTCGGATAAACACCAAACTTGGGATTTGAGCTAGTACCTTTGTGGCTGCGACACAAAGTTTTTCAAGAAAATCCCCCACCCTTGACTACCTTTTATACGGAACATTTTTCGAAAATTTTGATTCTCACAAAAATGGCTCTAACGATTTTGATCAAAATATCCTATGTTTAAGATACTTTCATGGAAATGAAATGTATATTTTGAGTTTTCTGGAAATGACCCCAAAAGTCCTCTTCATTCTGACTTTCGCATAGGTGGTAAACCATGAGACAGACAAAACTTCACTACTCAAATGTAGATCTCGTTAAAACACACAATTTATGTCAGATGTATTTTTTTGTCGAGTGAACCATTTCCGAGATATTCCTAATTTATTTCAATTTTCCAATACTCATACTTTTGTCTCAAATGGGAATTAGTTGTTCGTTTTTTATGTCCTGGACATACAAAGAGAATGGAATGCTCCACATAGCAACCAGCTCTTAAAAGATTTGGCTATCGCTTAAAGTCTACCGTATTCCCCTTGTACCTACAAGAAAATTAGCAATAATCTCGATTAGCATGAAGTAGATGAATAAATGTTTGTAAAATAGTTTGTACAAAATCACATGAGTGCAACATATCAGATTTTTTTCTCTATTATTTACCTATAGCAAGTAGAGGAGTATTGTATTCCACCAAATGTTCGATATCGAGATTGCACCGGAAATACGTGCTTTGAAGCTCATAAATGGGGCACTATTTTTAGAAAAGGTCTATGTGTTTCTAAAACGAAAACCCGAATAAATACCAAATTAAGTTCATTACGTTTCAGGGATAAAACATGAACATTTTCAAGAAAATAACCAATTCCAAATTATCCTAACCATAGAAACATTTTCTATATTTTTTTCATCTTCCAAAAATGGTTGCGATGATTTTGTTTAAAATGCCATATTTATAATCACACACAGGAATTCTCGAGCTGTAGGCTTCAGGTTATTTACACAATACCATCGTCAGTATATAGAAACACTGGCGTGCATAAAATGTGGCCCATAATGAAAACGGAGCTGGTTCTCTTGGTACTGACAACATCTAGGCCCACCCCTACCAGCGTGACCACCTCTGTATTCCGAGCATAATTCTAGCTACTGGATAGGTATGATAATTTATCTACCCCAAGTATGGCCGAACTGTCGAAGGGTAACATTACAACTTTAACCTTACATTTTCATGCTACATTACGCCTTCTTATTGCCGTTGCAATAGCTTAACCTTCGTCTCCATGTTGCTGAGAAAGCTCTCATATATATAATGTAGCTGTCTTCGGTTTAATCTCGCATGAAAATAGTTCATCTTTCTCTACAAGACAGAATTCTTTTCATATATATTAAAATCTAATGTGTTGCACTCACTTGAGTTTATCTATTCTTTTACAAACGCTTATTTTCCATCTACTTCATGTTAATCGAGTTGCTAATTTTCTTTCCAAATGCTTCCAGAAATGCTTTATTTGGATTCAGGGCACCTCAATAATAAAAATAACTTATTACTTAGTTTTTGTGCTCCGTTATTGTTTTTCACGCCAGTCACAGAGAATTAATACCGGCTGGTAGAGTTACAACTTGGTTACTAGAAGGTGAAAACCTTACGGAGGGGAAAAAACAAAACATTATGACCATCTAGGGGAATGGACCACCTTTTGTGCACGTCAGTGTACACAACAGTGACCATGAGCGCTGACGCCAGGTAAACGCGTTCTCGTGATTGGTCCTCACACGCCAAAAGCCTGAACGAGGGATGGGGGTGGTTTGTTATCTACGACGTCACTATGTAAAGTCCGGTAGCAGTTCAACTTAATTTACTTTCCTCCTGGCTTTAATGCTGTACCTCTTTGTAATTATTATTCTGGGAAAACGATAAGAACGTATACATATCAGAAGTGCAACGAAATAATTTGATCAAACGTCAGAACATCTGGTCCGCAGCCCCTCTTCTTGCACATAACCCACATCTCCTGCTCTGATAACTACAAATTTGTGGAAACCAACTAATTTACGCTAATTTACGACCGACGCTCAAGCTTCTACAGTGCTGATAAGCGGTCGCAGCGTGCAGGATCTGGAATCGCGAAGCTGTGCCGAAGGCGAACTAGAAGATAGCTATGGCTTCCATAGCTATCTTTTCCTGGTTTATTTGTTTATACACTTTATGAAAAATTAGAAGGTGGTGCTTTTTCTAAAAGGGACAGCAGATATGTTACATCTACGTAACGTCTACTCACTTTTCACAAACTATTCTTACAAAATATTCTTCTTCTATGTATAGTCGGGGGCACAAAAAAAGAAAGAAAAACCATCGTGGTTTAAGTTGACTATCAATAAATAACACGCCTCTGCCGCGCCTTCCACCCCTCATTCGGTTACAGACGTTAATGCTTGAATGCCGAACCAATAAGAGCCGGACTCTTTCAGGTTCTAGTATGGACAGTCTTTGGGAGGCCTATTGTTTCAACCATTCAGGTGATATATACCGATTTCCCACCCCTTTCTTTGCCAAGCTAAGTCTGGCCTTTCTTTATAGAGTAATGCTAGCGTATCGGATTAATATTTAAGAATGGAAAACACTAAAAGCAATCAAAAACATTGACTTTTTTCTGCACTCGATGTACTTCATGTAAATCCAGGTAAGCATTTGCAGACACATTTTACTGTAGGCACAAGTGAATATGTCAAATCCGTCATATGATGACTTTGAAATTCCTTGTTCTTTGCATGACCACGAGAAAAAACGAATGCCGACTTCAAGGGATTACCCTCCTCTTTGTAGGACTTACAAGCCAATGCCTTGTGTCAGTAGCCTGTCGTGGAGCATAGCATATCCAGGATGGGTGATAAGCCCAATGCCTGGTATGGCGGTTGTAGCGGGTGATGTGCTCGTACGCGAGTACCACATGTTATCTCACGTAGACATTTCGAATCTCTGAAGTTCCTTAAAGTTCTCTGCTCTGCTTGTCGTAGAGCTGAGGAGAAATTCCTAGCCTAGCTAGCTAATTTGAACTTTTTCAGGATTGTATGTGGGTAAAGTCAAGTAACAAGGTGAATTTCCCTTAAACAGCTTAATTTACTCCCAATATAATGTCCATTGAGGTGGCTAGCAACTTTCCCTTACTTAACACAAAGTGATACAAAAGCTGTACATGTAATCTACTCGCTCTTATGAATTCTTTACGTGGATCTATCCAACTGCGTCACACGATATTTTCCCACCCATACACATGCACAAAATCTTCCAACTGAGTCACACGTGTTACACCGTGAGAGTAAAATCAGAGTGTGTGTAACTTGGGGCTTCTTCCCCATTTTATACCTTCCTACCATGTCGCTAGGATTCACGCCTTTATATGTAAAAACTATATTCATTGGTTATCTACTTAGCGTGCTATGAAAATAAAATGTTCCAATTTTAGCAGTCACGCTTCCCTTTGACTTCTCAGGTAAAACCATCTCACTTTACCACTCCGTTTCTCTTTCCGTTTTTCCAACTCCTTTGTCTTCCAGGAATTGGACTACCATCTTTCCTCACTCTAATCTCGGACCTCAGTGACTGTGCCTAAACCCTGCCCAAATAGGGACCGAGGAAAACCTTCGGTCAGGTTGGTTGGCCCGGTTTGAACCCGGGACCTCGCAATGTGAGTCGCACAAGTTATCGCGGCGTCACCTCGTTAGGTGAATAACAACTTACCACTTGAAAAAATCTGATGTGTCGCATTCACATGAGTTTCTCTATCCATTTTTCTACAAACCATTCTTACAAAAGCTTATTCTTCTTGTTGCCTCACGTTAATCCAGATAAACATCTGCAAAAACAATTTGCATTTTGTTGTAGGTACTAGGGAATACATTAGGCAAGCGACAATCAAATCTTTTAAAAGCCGATTGCCATGTAATAGCTTTGAGAATCCGTTCTCTTTACATACCACGAGAAATAAAACGAATAGTAACTTACAACTTGAACAACTGTAAGGTAGGATCGGGTGATTCAGGACAAAACAATTAAAAATTCCAAATATTGGTTCCATTTTCAGCGTAACTTACATTTGTTTCATTTCATGGTTATACAGAATCCCTTTCCGACAAATTACAGCTTAGTATGTCTTTCTTTTAAATTCCGACGAGATACATCCATATGACTTTCTCTGCTGTCTATCGTTTATGAGTAGGCCCACAGTTTATTCTTACTAAAGCTTATTTTTCTATTTACTATGTCGCGGTATCGTTCGTGTTATCTTATTTGCTGAGCACCTGTTATTGTTTTAGTATTTTGAATTTTGGGTTCTTTGTCCTCCGGCTAGCTATTATTATTCAGTCGAGCAAATCTCTTGAACAGGGTGTGTAAACGGAAAGGAGTTGTTACTAAAAGATAACACTGACAAAAGAATTTGTTTTTACACTTTTATTGCTGTCACACTTTATTAATTTGACATAATTAGTTTTGATACACGCCTGACTGAAACTGTTATATTTTCGAATGTAACTATAATCACTTATTTGCCGCGCATTATTAATTCGCGTATTTCACATTTTTGTAACTAACTTTACGACACGAGAGATTCTGTAGAATTGCGTAACGTGTACTTCGTGAATGCTTCTGTTAAACTGCGCGACGTGTAATCCGTGAATGATTCTGTTGAACTGTGCGATACTTGTCTCTAGCTTTAGAATTTATACTCCCTCCACCCCGATATGCCTAAACATTATAATCGAGCTGCTATTGGTTGATAAAGCGCGCCAACATTAGCGTCTATTTTTATATCCAATCAAAATTACGAACACATATGCTCTAGGGAAGATATTCCCTCCATTTCTAAAGAAAAGCGCGCTACTCTGACGTCATTTGTTTGTCTCTTCTAATTGATAAACAACTCACACCCTCGCTCATTGTTACACGCACCTATTGTCAGTTTCAGTGAGGCCGTGTAAACTTATTTCCTAACAATGCTTATAATTAACAAACATCTCAAATCATTGTCATACAATAATGCTAATTTACACTACAATCACTCTGGCATTCACAGTGTTGTGATATAAAATACTGCCTCAACTACATTTAATGCAAATAAACCTTTGCAGAAATAACTACATTACATATTTCGTTATAGATACAAAGAGAACAGCGATATTCAAATGTTTAAGAACTGGACGCTATATGCTTCGATACAGTTTCCATGCAATTGCGAGAAACAATTGAATGTTCAAAAGAGTTTAAAACAATGACCAAGAAATGTACAATTGGAACCTTTAAAAAACATCTCAGAAACGGCTTATGGCCCAGAAAGCCTATTTTAAATAAATTGTATGTTTTAAAGAGATCTACATTTTTGTGTAGTACATTTTCGTTTATCGTTTAACCTTTACGATTTATACAACATAATAAAAAATTCGCTCCTAACGAAAAGGACTTCATAGGCCATTTCCCGATAATTTAATTTGTCACGTAAATTTCCTCAATAAAAATCGTTGGAGCCATTTTTATAAAATAAAAGAATTAAAAATATGTTCAATGCAAAGGATGTTTGGTGTGGGGGATTTTGTTGAAATTCGTGTCGCATCTTTGGAAGATGTTGAACCTAAATCCAAGTTTGGTTCCTGACACACACACACACACACACACACACACACACACACGGACATGTTTCCAAAAATACTTTATTGGGATTCAGGGTGCTCAAAAAATGTATTTGCGGTGAAATCTCGGATTCGAATTTTTGGGTGGAATGTAATATTTACCCTAGATACTATGCGTAGCAGAGGGAGTAAACAGACACAGAGAGTGTAGTCAAATTTTTGTTGGAACACTATGTCCCTATTCACCCTTATGAGTAAGGATGACTCCAGACGGCCACTTTGATGAATCGGGGGAGCTTTTGAATAACATTGTTTGTGATAATAGTTATTTTTTATTATTATACATAAGTTATTTTATGTATTAATGCTATTTATCAGGTGAGTCAGCTTCCCCAAATATTCGTATCTATGCAACCCGCATTTTATAGACTAATGTGAAAACATTGACCCTTTTATCAAACAAACTGTTATTGTAGCTCTGTCCTTCTATTCGATACTATACACAACCACCATTAAGGATTAAAGGTCTGAATACGCCAAGGAGCCGCGAAAGGCTTTAAAAAGACCGCTTTTCGTGGATATAATGCTTGCAAGGAGCTAGAGGTATGTTTTTCCGAAGGGCGGGAGACAACACGTGCGTTCAGTCCGAGTGGATTAGCTGCCGGGTTGTGGTAAAGCAACGGTTAGCTTCAGAAGTTCGAATCTAATACAAACATCAAATTGTTATGGTTAATTTTTTCTTTCTCCTTGCATTTATTTTCTGCATTTTAGTATACTAATCTATTTACTTTTGTTATTGGCTCTCCTGTGAGCCAAAGATACAAGAATTACAATCAGATAATTGTGTATCATGCTTACGATAATAATCTGTACGTATCTGGTGTTGTAAACCGTGTCACGTAGTTAGATGATATTACATCTAACAGCTTTTGTTTCATGTTTAAACCTTATATTTCAATTCTTCTACTGACAAAGGATTTGCAAATGTGCCAAGTTCATGGTAAACAGAATAGTAAATTCGTAAAGAGCGTGGATTTCATCAACGAAGTGAATGTTCAAAATGATGACCCCCTTCATCAATGGACATTTATGTACATTGCCAAAAGACCTTCTTGCATGTTGTAACATGCACGGTGCAATCTACCTGCATTCTTCGCGTATGAGTGCCCGGAAATGATTTGGACTTTGCAGTTCTTCTTCTTTACGGTAGAAAAAACATGGTGATTATTCTATTGTGAACACACTTATAATGTTATCAAAAATATTCTTTGTATCATAATATCAAATTATAGTCCAAAAGAGATAAAACAAAAGGTAATAAAATGTTTTAACTTAACACGACGGATTTGGACCCGCACTAAGGCGGCACAGTGGTAAAGCAACTATGATAATATCATTCGGTCAATGCTATGTTGCGAGTTGAGGTTCCTATACGAATTAATAATAGCAAAACTTAACCCCACCTCAAGTCTTCACATGCTTTTTGCCACTTCATACAGCGTTTGGAGGTCAGTTTAGTAACTTTAATTCAAATAAACAAACTGCATCAGCCATTTCAATTACTGTATGAACTGAAATATGCCATAGTTCGTGACAGAAGAGAAATTATCTACCTAATGCTTAGCACTTTTTGACAAGGCTGTACACGAACCTTTGTTGGCTGACGGCTTAAATCCAATTGGTCGCACTGCTAGATCTTCCATTTTGTTTTCAAATAGTTTTGTCAACTGATGCATGTGGTAAGTTGTTCCTTCAGGGTCGTTTTCAAAGGTGTGTATCAATGTATGCTAAAGAATAAAAGTTTATAAAATCAGCTTAAAGTGCCACTGAAGCTCCCAGTGTCAGGATGGGATGCTTTTAGCATCGACATACATCATGACGATAGCATTCTGTCCCGTAAAACACTTATGCACTGAGTTATCTATCCCTCCGCTATAAAGTGCTATGCATATCAGCCTGTAGAAGGAATTCAAGAAAGGTGTAAGTCACATATGTTGCTTAGCACGTTGCATAAATTAAAAAATAAATACGGCCAGCTGACTCACCTGGTATATTTTCTTTAAGATGTTATCTTGAAATAACGCATCTACCACATGGCAATTATTTGTTTAACTCGGCCCCAACGCACTTTTCGTGGTACCACTCCCTTTATTCCCCTTGACACTGAATTCAATCTGTCAGTTTTGATGATGTGCGATCACTGTACTTCACAGAACAAAATCCACACGTTGTATTGATTTCTTGCTCCTGTTCTACCTTGGATTCGGATGATGTTAATTCTGGGAGCAACTTTCTTGTTCATTTGTTCTCCATCTCTCTTTTTTATTCCTCTTTACAAGGCGAGTATTTTCTGGAAAGTTTAAAAGTTGTGCTTAGTTTTCCTTGAGGGTTAATTTCGGACTAGTTTTTTAAATTTGTTTTTTTGAGATTGAAGCAGATCATGGAAAGACAGCGAAGGCGATGACAAGGATTCCATCTCATGTTGAACGTTGGTCTTGGAAGTTGACGGTAAAGCAGCTTGTCTGAGTACAGCAAGTCTTCTTCTGGCATCTAGGAATGTATCTATATAGAAAATCATGTTCAGAAAGAACATTTACATTGAATGGATACAGTTGACCTAACCCACTCTCACTATTGGCAGATGTCGTTTTAAATATCCTTCCTTCCAAATGAGACTTTGTTAATTCCCCTCTCGCCTTTTTGTGTTGCGTATGAAATAATTACTCGTATTGCTGCAATACGTAGTTGTCCACATTTTTTCTCCAACGAAACGTCACTATCACATTATAGACAACGATGGAAACACGAACGAAGTCTCCAAATAGTTCTGCTGCATGACGCAAACTTCTTCCGTGACGAAATGCGGTTAAGAGCTTTGCGCTTATCATCTTCTGTCCAAATGTGTTTTTCAGTAGCTATATGGAACAAAATAAAATAAATCAGCAAAATGGGTAATCCCTATTCAGCAATAATTTAATGTCTCTTTTTTCGAGTGGAGAAGAAAATGATTTTATCACTAACACCAGCCCCGATTGAAGTAGGGATTGAGAGTGTGGCACTCACCAATAGTCGGCATACCCACTAAAAACCCACCGGAAGGAAAATGGAAGAAGGAAAAGTGATTAAAGTGTGGCTTTGTGCGGTCCCACATAGCACCCGTGTTAGTACTAAAGGATGGTGGCTGCCGCCCTATGGGCGGGAGCGGGTAAAGGTAATTACTAGGCTGCAGCCTAGAAACCTGACTGCAACACTAGTAGGAATGGCGAGGGTTTGGAAGAGAATGTAAGTTAGGATTGAGGATGGTACTGATGATGATGCTGCTGTTGCTGGTTAAACTCCTTGCATTGCTGTAAGAAGCGTGCGACTTTCTCTGGCTTTTTCTTCACTCTGGAACCTAGAGCTGAATTCCGGATGGTGTCTTCTATTGCGTTGAGTCTGGTTGCTGTGGTGTCCAGCTGCCCAGCCAGGGCAACCTGTTGAGCAGCTGACGTGGTTTGAAGCTCTCTGATGAGTTCCTCCAGGGCTATCAGCATCGCCGACATGTACAGGAACTCCGCGTGAAGCTCCTGTACGGCGTCGCGTATCCCTGGATTTCCTCGGTGACTGTGATGATCGGTGCTGGTGTCGATGGCTGTGGAACTGCGATGTAGGTGCCGGCGGTAGTGGTACCTAGGTTCCGCCGTGCAGGAAGTCTCGTTGTGCCCGTAGAAACAGCAGCGTCGGCAGGGCACCTGGCGTTCCTGGCGGGCCCGCCCTCAAGGCCGCTTCGTGGTCGCCAGGGTCTGCAAACTCGATCCTGACGAGCGATGTGGGTCCCTGTGCCCCGTGGATCCGAGCGGCCTTCAAGGCTGAAGGCCACTGCTGGTGAAGTGCGCTGATGAGGTACCCCACGGATGACAGCACTGTACTTCCCATGAGGCACAGGCTGGATCTGCGCAGGCTGGGAAGCTCTCAGGATAGGCGGCGTGAACCCCGGTGAAGGTGGCGGCAACTGCGGAGGCAGTCGCGGCGAAGCTGCGCTGGATGGCGGTGAAGCGACTGTCGAGGCATAAGTAGCTCCGGGATGCGGCGGCTGCGTCGGGTTCTCCTCCGCGGATGCCGGAGGAGAAGAGGAGGTTCCTGCCTTAGCAGAAGCGGCGACTCTGCGTACCTTCTTCTTAGCCAGCTCGGAGCCGAGTGTTGATGTCCCTATGCACCCGAAATATAATATTTGATTTTTCATAGGCTGGAAACACTTTATCCATTGTCGACAAACAAAAACTTTCTTAATCCCTTTTCAGATGAATACTTTATAATTGAGCACAAACTAATCCATAATCAGAGCAAGAGTTAATTAATTACTCTCGTAACACCAAAATAAAATATTACATGTAAGAAATAAATTGCCTTCTTACTATCAACTACTACTGTTTATGTTGCACTCTGATACATAAAGTATGATACTAACCGTAAGATGTCACGGTTTCATGTGCGGTTATGTTTAGGTAGACAAAATTATTTCTGAAAATTGTCTTCTTCACCTGCTGTACGGAGGTTATCCTATTTAAAAATAAATGTCTTACAAATTGTTTTTCTTGGATTCAGGGAGTCTCTTAAGGTGTATTCCTGTGAAATCCCGGTATCGAATTTTAGGGTCAAATGCAATACTTCCTCTACGTCTATAAGTAAATAGTAGAGAAAGTAAAAATTATTGGTTTATGTAAATGAACTTGAAGGTTTAAACAGAGTAGAAGAGTAGAACCTCGATTCGGAATTCATATGAATTGCCCGTTCAAATGTTCCTAGAATATTCAGCGTATGCATAGTAAACGAAGGCACTGCGAATACAGCGTTTTTTGTGACCAGCCATGGAAGAGGACCTTTTTTTTGTGCTTTGGGCTCTATTCACAACGTTGCAACCATATGTTTGCATTTATATACTTCAGCAGCTACGTGCTTTACATCTAATCCGTCTCCCCACGTAGTCGAAACAATATTGGTAAACATTTATAGTTAGCCTGGCCCGAAAAATCTTAAAATGTATTTTTTTTTATTTTCTTAAAAACAATATAGCCTTTCCTGATGATTTAGATTAGGTATGGGACCTCGATACCTGGATACTCGGTGATATCGAAGTATGTCTAATACTTAGAGATAAACTTTCGATACTTTTAAATTTTTAAGTTTCGCATTATTGAATGTTGTTGAGTTTAACTTTATGCTTTATAAGGGAGGAGAGACTTCACATTATTGCCTGGCACGCGTCCCCAAAGAGTTGCTGTACTATAGTTCTTGATAGACCTTGACTGTGTTTCCTGTAGAAGAATGCAGCATTCCATAAACACTTAGTCTAAATGAAAAAATGCAAAACAATAAGGAAGGAGTACTCATGTAACATGCAGCGTAAACTGAGTTGTGAATGAAACTGATTCAGCTGACGCACTAAATCACGTTTCTGCAATAGTCTGGCTTGGTGACTCATTGCCAGCCATTACATTTACCTATCCCGGTGACTAAAATCTGTGAATCCAGCAGAAACAAATCAGAATTCAAAACAAGATAATATAACACATGGAATTACTTGTTATTTTTAGTTGTTTGAGTTTCATTTAAGTATATATTATTTTATATTTTCAAGGTTGCTGAATAAACAAGAATTGCCAGTATTTGTTTTTCCATACATGGAAAATTGTTTAAAAGAAAATTTTCAGCACAAAATCTAGTTACATAAAAAGAGAAGCAAACAAACTTATTACTGTTAATAGCCTTGACCAACAATATGGGATATTGAGGCAGTATTTTTAATACTTAAATGATTTCAGTCAAATTATATAATATGTAAATTCATAACAGCCCGCCTTAAAGCAATATGTGTATGTAACAATATATAAGGAGTGTATATTACAGTCATTGTATACGTTTATATTATTGTACCCATGTGTAATAATGTTATGTGAATGTATTACGTAATTTAATAGTGTAGGAGCAGTGAGAATAATAAGTTAAAAGTTGCTGACAATCAGGTAACAATGAGGTATCCTTGAGGCAATAATGAGTTTGAGAGTTTAACAATACTACTTGTGATTCTTGGAAGCAAGAATGTAATTTTAGTGACAGTTTATAAAATAGCCAATCAACAACCAGAAAAATCTTTAGTAAAAAGAAGGTATTCTATTGGAGTAGGATTAGCCAATCACAAACTGAAAAGGAGAAACATTTACAAATTCAGAAGTCAGTCGGTTGCAGACAGCGTTACTAACCAGACACAAAAAGTGTCCTTAAGAGATTTAATACGTATTCGTGTGAGACGAAAATTTTACGTGTTAAAAAGTACAAGTATTTAATAAGAACATCTCACAGCTCTCTCTCTCTCTCTCTCTCTCTCTCTCTCTCTCTCTATATATATATATATGTGTGTGTGTGTGTGTGTGTGAAGTGTTATTTAAATCGTATCAAGCATTAATAAAAGGAGTGAAGTAAAATTATAATCCGTGTAAGCCTACATTCTTGTCGTATCACAACCCTGCTAAGAGAAACGTGTCTCTAAAATAAATACTGACGCAGCCGAGGCAAACATAAATATATAATATTTAAAGAAACAGTCAAATTACAAAGTTAATATATTTTTAAAACTTTTTGGGGCAAAGGCCACCGGAAAGTACATTTGGGGCAAAGGCTACCGGGGACCATAAGTGCGGTTGCAACTACTTCATGTTCGGCTCTCCAACAGTTGAACTATAATACAACTCCTTCAATACAAACTACATCAAATTGACGCCCAAAACGTGTTGCAAATAAGAATACAACAAAACAACTTCTCAATATACAACCTTTGGCATTATCAAGATAAAAAAATTACAACCGACTGAAACATGTCAAACAGGAACAATTTGGGAATTAGCATGCGATAAAAACTTGGTTACATGCGTTTTTACACAAAGAACTACTAATGAGAACATAAATCAGTGAACAAGCTATCACCTTTACATATTATCGAGTATCGGTATCGAATATGGCATTACCAGATCACTGATTTGGATATACAGGGTGTCCATAAAATACCAATACATTTGCATGTTCCTGGTCTACTAAAATAAGCGTTATATTAGGATAAAGTATAAGTATTGGAGAATTCAAATAAATAACAAGAAATAACTCTGAAATGTTTCACTCGACCCCCCCCCAAAAGGATATGACATAAATTGTGTGTTTTAAGGACATCTACATTTTTATGTAGTAACATTTTCTATCTCTTACGGTTTACCAATTATGCAAAAGTAATTCAGACTGAAGGAGTTTTGGGGGTATTTCCAGAAAATGCATGACACGGATTTCATTTGCCATGACAGTATGTTAAACATATATTTTAACCAAAATCGTTAGAGACATTTTAGAGAAATTAAAAATTTTCGAAAAATGTTCCATATAAAGGGTAGTCTGGGGTGGAGGATTTTCTTGAAAATCTTCGTGTCGCATCTTTGAAAGATACTGAAACTAAATACCAAGTTCGCGGTTTATCTGACTTTTCGTTTGATTTATGCTGTTGACAGACACACACACTGAGCTTTTTCTAAAAAAAATTTGGGGATTCAGGGAGCCTCGAAACGTGTATTTCCGGTGAAATATCGATATAGAATTTTTGCGTGGAATGCAATACTTCTACTTACTACACGTAGTAGAAAAACTAAAAAGAGTATATGTTGTAGGGTTTTGCTGAAAACCGTCAGTTCGCGAAGTTCCTGAAAAGCCGTCATATATTGTAACAGATAGCGGAAGGTTATGTTAGGTAGGTTTAGCTTGCTTAGTTACACTATATGCCTAACAAGCTCCGGCATTTCACAAGAATCGGGAGACACAACGCGTACTTTCGCATAATTTCAGCATACGTCAATTCTTTAGGATCTAAATGGTAGGTTTTAGCTAAAACCTGCGACAAATATACTAAGTTCTACATAAAAAGAATAATAATTAAGAATACTAGAAACAATAATTGTTTGGTAAATGTACATCAAATTTGTGAAGTATAATACTGCTGAAACAGGGCCGGCTCTCCTTTAAATCGGAGTTCTTCGTCACTGTTATATTCGGTATTCTACACCAGTAGCTCTTAAGGTTGCGAACATTGAGGCAGTATTTTTAATACTTGAATTATATAATATATAATTTCAGTAACCGCCCGCCTTGAAGCAATATGTATGTAATAATTTGTAAAAACGTATGTAACAGTCATTGCAAACGCTTATATTATTGTAAACATGTTCAATAATCATATGTGAATGCATTAGATAATTTAATAATGCAAGAGCTGTGAGAATAATAAGTTTAACGTTGTTAACAATGAGTTAACCTTGAGGCAATAAATGTTACTAGTCATGATTAGAGCAACGATAATGTAAATTTTGTGACAGTTTAAAATTAGCCAATCAATAGCTAGAAAAAGCTTTAGTAAAATGCAGATATTCTATTCCACTAGGATTAGCCAATCAGAGTCTTGAAATACAGAAGCTTACGGGTTTTGACGGTTGAAAAATGTTCAGTTGCCTGTAGACCTTGGTAGTGACCGGATGGAAGATGTATTCTTTAAAGAAATATTACGTATTCGTGTGTAACGAAAATTAAGTATACGTGATAACAAAGTGCAAGGTTTAAATTAAAGAATCTCACAGCTCTTAATATCAGTGTAATGCTATTTAATTTGTGCCAAGGGTTAATAAAAAGAAGTGAATTTAAAAGTTAAGATCTGTGTAAGCCTACATTCTTGTCGCACCACGCCCTGTCTAAGAGATACGTGACTCTAAAACAATACTGAAGCAGCCGAGGCAAACAAACATAAATACTACATATAGAAGCAGTTTAATAACAAAGTTAATGTATATTTTAAACTTGGAGCGTAACAAAAAAAAAATACATCTTCAAAAATCGGCTTCTCATACGTAGCAGCATATTACGTAACAAACAATCTTCTTCAAATTAACGCCCAAAGCGTAGTGCAAACTTCAACAACAAAAACACTTTCTTAAATTGGTTTCCTAAGTGTGGAAAAAATAAATAACTCCAACAACAATAAACTACAACAGTTGAAGAACAATATTTCAAGTTGGCTCCCATTCGTGGGGCAAATACATATTTAAGTTGGCTTCCCAAGCGCGAGGCTAGTAAATTACGTAAATATATTACGTAAACAAAACACCTTCAACATATTGGAGCAGTTTCCCGCTAGCAGTAAAGCTGGTATGATTGCGGACGTAATTATTTCCTGTTTACTCCTTAATGAATTACTCAACTATCATTTTGCTGGAATTACTATCAGAGGATACTAGATAATCTGGTAGTGCGTTGCTAAGGCTCACTTTTTATGCATTTAATTAGCGAGGATGAATCGATTATATTCTCCTCCTGTTTCCCAGAGTATAAAGTTGATTCTACAAACAAACAGAGGACTGATTTAGTGAACATGATCGCCTTTTTACAATTCTAGAATATTTCCTATAATGAACCTCCTCAGATTAATTAAACACACCTCGCAGAAAACAGAAAAAGAACGTAATTCCACTATTGGTTATCGCCCTAACTGTAATCAGAAGAAAACGGAATTTGCTAAGACATTTTATGCACACAATTCCACCGGAGCTAAAGTTTGCTCTGTATTAATATTATTTAGCTTAATAAACTGAATAACGCATTGCTACTCTCCCTTAATCCACAATTGAGGAGCCTAATCGTAGAAACGTTCGGATCTGGGAACAATGTCAAGCCAAAACATGGTAGGGGAGTACCTCCAAAATGTGTACAGAAAATACCCAAGTCAAGACTGTCCTTTAATTTCAATATCTGAACACTGAATTTCTTGCATACAGTAAGGACAGTAGTTCAGTGCCAGTTTCCAGCCCCAATTCTTGGGTATGCGCAGCGAGTAGAATTAGTTCAGTCTAGCAGTGGTAGTAGACTGAGTAACACCTCCCTTGCCAGACGTCTGATTATGCTATCTTGAACTTTCTGTACATAATTAGTTGCCATACATTTCTGCAGGAGCATCATTTCAGTTTCTGCTTAGGTGAGAGGCAAGAATTTTAATGTAGATTTTAACGACACATTTAGTCTGAAATAATATATTTGATTTCTTAAACGTAAAATATTTGTATTAAAAGTATAGACGCAATTTTTCTTTTGGTAGAACAATAATAACCAATAACAGAGGGGACGTAGCTTAGAGGGCATGATTGGCCCCACTGCCCCTTGTATTTCTGCAATTAAACTTTGATTGTATATATTGTGCGTTTTGGTGTATTTATTGAGAGCTGTTTTCTTTTGCGTACTTTTGATGTGCAAATAAAAAAAGAAGTGAATACCACCACAAAATAAGTGGGGAAAATTACAAAAAATGCCTAATGGAAACATTAATTCCTAAGTTACCTACCAGACCTCTTTTGGTGATTGATAAAGCACCGTACCAGTGTGTGCAGTTGAAAAGGCCCCAATGTCTCATACCAAAATAAGATGTAAGACTTGCCCATTCCACGAAAGGATGCAAAATGTTGAGCTTTACCGCCTAAATAATGGTCAAAGCTTATACCGGAAATTCACCTTGACACTTTGTAGGCCGTGCACACAGCATTCTCCGATTACCGCCCTATTGACCAGACCTTAACCCAATAGAGCTTATCTGGGCAATGGGTAGTTGGTCAGAACACAACTTTTAAATTAGATGATGCTATTAATGAAGCTGTTAATGAAATTAGTGTGGAACAGTGGGAAAATTCCTTCAACACGTTATTAATTTGGAAGATAAATATATTGAAGAAGATTACCTGTTTGGAAATGTGGTAGAACGTTTTGTAATCCAAGGTAGAGAATGTAATGACAGCAAAGGAGAAGGGTGAAGAAGACGAAATGGAGGTCCGAAGAAAATGAAAGGGAAAAGCCTGTGGAAGAAAACGACGATGGCGATATTTCTGGTGTAGAGTGCTTATCACACTAATAAAGCCCCTGCTAGTTTAAGACGATGTATTTGCGTGACAAAGTTCGTGCAAGCATGTGTAAATATTGTACCGGCTGGCATCCGCCTCCTCTGAATCTCCTACGAGATAACATTTTTCAGCTTGGCAATAGCAGCGCAAGTAGTGATAGCATGCTTGGCTACGTCTTCCTTATGACGTCAGGATTATCGCTGAACTCTTGATAACGCCATCATGCTCCAAGACGCCTGATTGGCTGCCTTGGTGGACGACGGCGATAGAAATGCCAATGATTGGCGGCCTGCCTGGTGGTCTCCCGGGAAAATCAGGCAGGACAATGTACATCGAAGCACCAGTAAAGCGACTTCGTTTTCAGAGGCTATGAGCTTCTGGCTATTTAGGCGAGTAATTCTCTAAATTTAATCTCTATGCTGGTAAAGTATACCTCATTGTCGCCTGGAAATGGAATGGTCGTTTTACGGCGACCCTTAGCGGGACAGAAAATCTATATGCATTTGTTGTATTCAAACTTACTATTAAAAAGAATCTTGCGGCGAAAAACAAAGTGGTAGTAATGAAATCTCGCTATAATGTTAAAATTATTAAATGAAAACTTCAATGTGAATATCCCGAGAACAAAATGCCATTCGCAAATTTAAATAAATAAATGGCATTGTTTGCTACGAATTAATAAAATGTTGTAGAGAACTGTTCTTGTTGGTATTCATCCAGGATTTTTTGTTACATTAGACCTTTAGCCATCCCTGATTTTACATCCTTTGGCAGAAAGGGCGATAAGGGAGACGGTTTTCAATACGCACAATTGTTATCGTACCAGAAATTTATTCTATCCTTTTACAAGTTAAATGATCCGACAAACAAATAAATGGAATATAAAAGAATGACAGAACAAGTTGAACGTAGGGGCAATGAACCAGTCAGTCAGTAGTGTGGAGATGGTATTTATGACGTGTTAGGGAACTCCCACGTCTTTCAGCAGACAGTTGCCAATAAAAAAAGCAAACACATTAGGGATATTCTCTTCAATGCGCTAGGAAAGTAGGTCACAGACAGAGGACTATCGTCCCCTGTATAGTAATTTATCCAACTAAAGCAAATACTGATTGAACATGTTACACAATTAAAATAATTTTAGAAACGTGGATATATGAATCTTTACATTATATGAGCAGAAAATTTGTAACAGACACTCAGGGAATAATCAAAGTTCAAGGGAGAAATCTGCAGTACACAAATTTAGCGTGATGCATCACTCGGCAGCAACCTGTTCCACCTCACATGACACACTCAGCATTACGTAAACAGTCAAATTTAATAATGCGGAATAAAGGCTTTTACGTTCAAACAGATCTAACCGCAACTCTTTAATTAACTCTGATTAACAACAGTTTGGATCAACTCTGAACATTAAACCGCGAGAACATAACGCAAATAAATGGGACAAGACAAACACACAATATGGAAATTTCACCTACTGCAGTAAAAATACAAATACGCCCCAATTACAGTCATTGGCTCCACGTACGGAGAATCTCTTACATTCAAACTCACAAAATGCAACGAACCCAAGAAAAGGCAACAGTCAGAAAGCCTTTGGATTTCGGCAACTACGCCATTTCACGAGACCTACCCCAAGATCCGTACACTTAACGGAAGAAAATTCAATTACCGTCCTGAAGTGAACGCAGGCTAGCTGCGCCTGAAGACGTGACGGTAGCACAGCGAAGAAAAGAACCCAGTAAAATGCGAAGGACAATGTTCCGGAGTTTATAGCGCACCGAGATTGCCATCGGGAAGTCCAGATCTGAATCCGCTGGATTACCAACCAAGGGACATCATCGTGAGCAAAGCTTCCTCGTCACGACACAGAAATCTCGAGGTCCTAAAACGAGATTCGAAGCGAACATGCAGAAATTGGACATAAAGCTCATACGTGCCGCTATAGATGATTGGCCGCGCCGTTTGAAAAAATGTGTGTCCTCCAAGGGAGGACATTTTGAGTAACTTTCTTTTCTTTGTATTCATAATAATATAAGTTAATAGACGGTATGAGAATGTTTTGAATACTATCATTATTTGTTGTGCTACCCACGTTTAAAGCTGAGACAGAACTTATGATATGACTAGGTACACAACTTTTTAAAAGGCTCTCCAATCCAACGTGTGCTATGGGTTAACATAAAGTAAAATGTTAATTTTTTAAGGATATCGTCACGTGTGGAATAAGGGATCGGGGATATTAAGTGGGTGACGGTGGATGCTCAAAGAGGAACATCCATCAATTATGTCACGGTGAAATAGGGGTTGGGATTAAGGGTTTTCGAAGGGATAAAGTGTCACTAAACGTCACAGGTAACTGAAAGGGTGTGACAGCCCCGACATGTAGCCAGAGACCTGTGTATCTCCGACAGATATCACTTCGAACTCAAGGGGTCGAACCTACGAACCCAGAGCACTCGCTGACTACGGAAGGAAATCCGGGATGGTGCAGGTCTTTAAGGGTTCCTATACTTAATGCGACATGACTTGGGAAGAACACAGGTATAACCAAGGAGATGCTAAACTATCACATAGTACCCCACATCCTTGAAAAATAAATTTTCTTATAAGCATGGCGCGAGGCCGAAAGAGGGGATTACAAATGCATAAATAAAAGATTAATTTACCTGCAGTGAAGGGTGATGGTACCTGGTGCTTAGCTGTTCATTGTTATCACATCTTATAACAACACTTCTGAACCACGTGGCCGTTTAAGATGACCCACGTGGATTTGTGTAGCGACACGGTCCAAAATCGACTATGAGGCACAGAACCCGGGGTTTATATGCAGAATTTGGCTAGACGCGCCAATACGTCACTATTTGGTTGAACGTCTTCGCTGCAACTCAGCTATTTGCTGGGCAATGGCTCGAAATTAAATGTCATCTAACGCAGCAGCTACCAGGCCTCGCCACTTGGATACCGAATAGTAGCTTAATGTTTCAAGTTTAACAATTTAGAATCATATGGCCAAAACTATACATTAATATAAAAATAAGGTTAACAATTAAAGCACCGTGACAATATTTAATGTGTTCTGATGTACAGAATTACGGCCGGTACACGCCTACTACGCTTGGCAACAGCTCACAAACATTGGCCAGCGTTCATATGCCTTTATCTTTTGCACTTACTTTACGTGAGCAGATAAACAGTTCAAGCCCCCTCTCACCTTTTTCTGGTGGTTCAACAGTAGCTGCTTTGCAGAGATGCTTTGTATAAGAGCGGTTAGGGCGGCGGGTTTCTAACGAAGAGTTTCCTAATTGGAATTCTTCTGTGCAGTTTTATATATGCAATACTTTGCTTGTATATGCATGTATAGCACCGAAGAAGCTGTACCACGACATAATACATCACGAAATGTGAAGAAAGTTGTATCATATCACAGACATTGAGGCAGTGTTTTTAACACTTAAATAATTTCAGTCTAATTATATAATATGTAAATTCAATAACAGCCCGCCTTGAAGCAATATGTGTATGTAACAATATATAAAAAGTGTATATAAGTCATTGTATATGTTTATATTATTGTATCCATGTGTAATAATGTTATGTTAATATATTACGTAATTTAATAATGTAGGAGCTGTGAGAATAATAAGTGAAACGTTGCTAACAATGAAGTAACAATGAGGTAACTTTGAGGCAATAATAAGTTTGAGAGTTTAATAATAATACTTGTGATTCTTGGAGTAACAATAATGTAATTTTAGTGACAGTTTATAAAATAGCCAATCAACAACCAGAAAAAGCTTTAGTTAAATGAAGGTATTCTAATGGAGTAGGATTAGCCAATCAGAGACTTGAAATGCAGAAATTTACAAGTTTAGACGGTTGAAATCAATTCAGTTGCTTCCAAACAGTGCTCATAACTAGACGTATTCGTGTGAGACGAAAAATAGTTTACGTGTTAAAAAGTGCAAGTAATAAATGAAAGAATCTCACAGCTCTCTATATCAGTGAAGTGCTATTTAATTTGTGTCAGGGATTAATAAACAGGAGTGAATTAAGAATTAAAATCTGTGTAAGCCACATTCTTAATCGTATCACAACCCTGCCAACATTTCCACGTCTCTAACAATAATACTGACGCAGCCGAGGCAAACATAAATATATAATATTTAAAGAAACAGTCAAATTACAAAGCTAATATTTTTAAACTTGGGGCGAAGGCTACCGGAAACTATATAGCATACGTGCGATTGCAACTAATTTCAACTTCGGCTCCCCAACAGTTGAAATATAATACAACTCCTTCTACAATAATACAACCTACTTTAAATTGACGCCCAAAGCGTGGTACAAATAACGTAAAAAATAACTACTTCAACATTCGAAACAGACCATTTTTGGTTTGCACGTAAAGCAGAAAATCATACGTGAAAATCTCTATAAGTAAGGAACAATCGTTCATTTTTTGCAGGCTTTTCCTGTCGCTTTTATCGTGGACTGAAAACACAATTAGAGTTTCATCATAATAACCACTCTATCTAGAACTAGTGGTGCTCTCTGTTTCTTCAGAGCGAGTTTTCGCCTCCCCCATCTTCGACCATTCTCGTCACGGAGGCAGCGCTCACTTTTCTCATTTGCAAATCCTCTTATACTTTACATCTCTGTCTCATAGTTAAGCCCCTCCGACTACAAGAATCTTCCGCTGTAACTCATCGGTCTCCTAGGACGTGTTCCTTTCTAGCATCAGAGAAGAAGAAATAAAGTCAGCATTCGTCCATGTTTTAACTTAGTCATTCAACTAACACAATGGTATAGTCATCACAAGCAGATACGTCCCTATAATTATTACTGTGGCTTTCATTTCTTGCACAACAACGTTTAAGGGGATTAGTATGTGAACAATAGGAAAAGTATTGCCAATATTTGAACTTTTATATTTCCAGTAAGAGTTTAAAGTGATTAATATAGTATCTTACTGGATCATTCAGGCATATGTTAATATATGGAAAATAATTTTAATCCCATAATTACTTATATAAACACTATTGTATATGCCAAGTAGAAAACATTAGAAAAAAATCTGATGCGCTACACTCACATACTTTTTCTACTCTTGTACAAAACATTTTTACAAACGCTTATTCTCCATCTACTTCATGTTAATCGAGATAAACATTTGCTGAAACTATGTTATTGCTAATTTTCTTGTAGGTGCAAGGGGAATATGGTAGGCTTTAAGCGATAGTCAAATATTTTAAGCGCTGGTTGCTATGTGGAGCATTCCATTCTCTTTGTATGTCCAGGACAAATTCCCATTTGAGAAAAAGTATAAGTATTGGAAAATTCAAACAAATAACAAGGAATATCTCGGAAATGCTACACTCCACAAAAAATGTATGTGACATAAATTGTGTGTTTTAAAGAGATCTACATTTTCTGTGTAGTATAATTTTGTCTATCTCTTACGGTTTATCAGTTATGTTAAAGTCATTCAGAATGAAGATGGCTTTTGGGGGACATTCTCAGAAAAGTTAAGATATACATTTCATTTGCCATGAAAATATGTTAAATATATGATATTTTAATTAAAATCCTTAGAGACATTTTTGAGAAAATAAAAATTTTCGAAAAAATGTTCCAAGTAAAAGGTAGTTGGGGTGGGGAATTTTCTTGAAAATCTTGTGTAGTATCCTTGGAAGATAGTAAACTCCGTATCAAGTTTTGTGATTATCCGACTTTTCGTTTTTGAGTTATGTTGTTCACAGACAGACCCTCCGAGGTGTAGCGGTTACCGTGCAATAGTCTAGTTCGAGGTCAAGGGTCAAACCCGGAGGATGGTGATGGAGTTTTTTGGGCGTAAAATTCCTTAGCATTGAATTTTCATGTCTCGCACTGAATACTAATCGAACTTCTCGGGAACGCTGCCTAATAGCGTCCGGCTGGGAACGCTATCTTTTAGCGTCTGGCTTCTACCGCCTAATTTATACTTTAAGTCTTTGATTGGCTAATTTTACTACAGTAGAATACTTTTATTTAACTTAAAGCTTTTCTAGTTTTTGATTGAATATTTGTAAACTGTTTTAAATATTACATTATTGTTCCAAGAATTATTAGTAGCGTTCTTAAACTTTCTAATTTATTGTACGCTCAGGGTTACCTCATTGTTAGCAACTTTCGGCTTCTATTCTCACAGCTCCTACATTGCTAAATTACGTAATACATTCACATAAAATTATTATGCATGTACATAATAATATAAACATTAATACAATGACTGTTACATACACTTTATATACTATTTATACACATATTGCTTTAAGGCGGGCTGTTATTGTATTTATTTATTATATAATTAAGACGGATATTATTTAAGTGTTAAAAATACTGCCTCATGTTCCATGTAAAGAGTAGTAGTTCATCCATGGAAGATACTGAACTTAAATACCAAGTTTGGTATTTATCCGAATTTTCGTTTTTGAGTTATGCTGTTCATAGGCACACACACATACACACGCACATGGACATGTTTTCCAAAAGCTTTATTTGGATTCATGGGGCATCAAAGCATGTATTTCCAGTGAAATGTGGTATTCAATTTTTGGGTGGAATGCAGTACTTCCTCTACCTACTATATAAGTGCTAGAGCAAGTAAAAATCCATGTCAGAAGGCAGATATAAAGGTAATTAAAGCTAAAAATTAAATAAGTCAGCTAAGCAAATTATTAGTGAAATAGAGAAGAAAGAGGAATTAAAAATCCTAAAAGGTTGTATAGAATAATATAAATAATGAGGTAGTATTTTATATCATAACATGCTGTGAATGCCAGAGTGATTGTAGTGTAAATTAATATTATTGTATGTACAGGATTTTAGACGTTTGTTAGCAATAAGCATTGTTAGGAAATAAGTTTATACGGCCTCCCTGAAACTGACAATAGAAGTGGGTAACAATAAACCGACTGACAATAGAAGTGGGTAACAATAAACAGAGGGGGCGAGTTTCTTATCACTAAGAAGAGACAAACAAATGACGTCAGGGTAGCGTGCCTTTCTTTAGAAATGGAGGGAATATCTTCCCTAGAGCATATATGTTAGTAGTAGTGATTGACTGACAAAACAGACGCTAATTTTGGCGCAATTTGGTAACCAATAGCAGCTCTATTATAATGTTTAGGCATTTCGAGGTGAAGGAGTATATATTCTCGAGCCATAAGCATGTTTCACGCAGTTCTAAGGAATCTCTCGTGGAATGCACGTCATACAGTTTGGAAGAATCTCTCGCGTCGTAAATCTAGTTACAAATTTGAAGTACACGGCAACTAATACGATAGTAATTACATTCGGAAATATAACAGTTTCAGTCAGGCGTATATAAAGATTAAATATGTGAATTATTAATTAAGTGTAGAAACAAATTCTTTTATCAGTGTTATCTTTTAGCAACAACTCCTTTTCGTTTACACACCCTGCTCAGATATACTTGCTTAACTGAGTAATAATAGCTAGCCGGAGGACAAAGAGCCCAAATTTTAAAATAATAAAACAATAACATGCGCCCAGCAAATAAGATAACACGAGCCGATTACCGCGACAATTATCATCAAGATTTAATGTCATGCTCAAGCAAAAATATTACATACTATGACGTAGCGGTTATGGCCCAAGCTTACCGAGACATTGGCTCCGGACAATTAGAGAGATAAATAGAGATAAGTAGACGTGGTAGCGATCTCACCCAGAATAAATACCAGAAGTGCTATCTATAGATAATCATCTGGTCGTCTCCCTTCTTCTCACCTCCAGAATATTCTAGTCTGTTCTGAAAAATTCCAGCTGTTATTCAAGCCGCGCGTTCACGAGTTACTGAGTTGGCGAGTGAAGTTTTGATGCGACATCAAGTGTGGTTCTACAAGTGAGTTTGTGATGACAGCATGGCGTCAGCGAGTGCTGCTACTGCGGGAGATTAGAGACGCCTTGTGCTCGATGTCATAGCGAGTGAACTATCGAAGAAGAGGCTGCTTCGCGCGTATTTGATTACTCGGCTACGTCGTAAAGGAGAGTGAAGTGACAGGAAAAATAGAACTTGATCCCAATAGTGAAGTGACAATGTGAACTAAATGAAGCAGGGGTGAAATTTGAACTAGATCGCATTACTACAGCGAGTGTAGAACCAGTTAAATGAGAGGGAAAACTGAACGAAGTTATAAATAATTGAATTATTTTACATTATAGCTGAAAATGGTATAAGCATACGTTGTGGTTCTAAACCAAGAAGATAATATCTAGCACGGAATGTAATTGTTACGGAAGAAAAATTGTCACAACTCAGAATAAATTTAACTCTGCAACTCAACAAAAGAAAAGCAATAGGCAAGAATAATTCAGCACCAAGAGGGAAGAGGGAAAAAAGGAACGCCAAAAGTTAAAAGCAGGAACGCGGCGCGAACAGACGCATAGACGATCGTATTGAATCCGTCACGAAACAGCTACTTCTTTAACTGATAACCCTCCTTGATGCAGGACTTACACCCTCAAGGACTTACAAGTCAATACCTTGGGTAGTAGTCTGTCGAGGTGGAAGCAAACTTTGGATCATAGAAAATCCAGGATGTGTGATCAGCCCAATGTCTTAGGTCAGTAGTCTGTCGAGAGCAAGAAAACTCTGGATCATAGATATCCAAAATGAGTGATCAGCCCAATGCCTTGGGTCAGTAGTCTGTCGAGAGCAAGAAAACTCTGGATCATAGATATCCAAAATGAGTGATCAGCCCAATGCCTCGAGTTAGTAGCCTGTCGAGGAGGAAGCAAACTTGGATCATAGCATATCCAGAATGGGTGATCAGCCCATTTCTTCAGCACCATACCACTCTGGCATGGTGGTGAAGAAATAGGAAATGAAGGGTAGTGATAAAAGGGATGATATGGAAAACTTTCGGATCAAATTATCCAACCCAAAATTGACCTAACCACCAAGGAAAACCGCGAAAAAATCTTTGGTCACGTTAGTCGGCCCGAGGATTTCAACCCGGGGACCTCCAAAATGCGGGCCACAGATGTTAACGCCTGAGCCATCCTACTCGGTGGTCACGAGAAAATCTACTAAATACCGGTCACTCGCGACTTTACTTATGACGAGAAATCAGGTAGGAATATTGGGAAACAGTACCGCAACGGAGGAATAGAATAATTAATCCTCCCCTATAGATTCGTTGAGAAAAGTCTGATTAGTTACATTTACATGACTTTCTCTACCCATTCTTCAACTAAACATTATTACAGAAGCTTATTATTCTATCTACTTCATGTTAATCGAGATAAACGTTTGCAAAAATTGTGTTACTGCATATTACCTTTTAGGTAAAAGGGGAATGCAGTGGGCTTTAAGCGATGGCCAAAATGTTTAAATGGGGGTCGCTATGTGACGGCTTTGTAATTTCGTTTTCTTTGCAAGAGAGAGGGAGGGGGGAAAGAATAAGGATTTTCCTGTTGCGAAAAGTACAAATATTTTAAAATTCAACCAATAAAAATATTTCGGAAATTGTTAACGTCACAAAAATTTTATTGGACATAAATTGTGTACTTCAACGAGATCTACATTTTTTTATGTAGAGATTTTTCCATCTCTTGCGGTTGATCAGGATAAAGAGGACTTCTGAAGCTATTTTTTACTTTCTCTACTACGTACAGTAAGTAGGGGAAGTATTGCATTCCACCCAAAAATTCGATACCGAGATTTCACCGGAAATACATGTTTTGAGACTCCTGAATCCAAAAAAAGCATTTGTGGAAACATGTCCGTGTGTGTGTCTGTGTGTGTGTCTGTGTGTGTGTGTGTCTGTGAACAGCATAACTCAAAAACGAACAGTCGGATAAGCACCAAACTTGGTATTTAGGTTCAGTATCGTCCAGAGATGCGACACGAAGGTTTTCAAGAAAATCCCCCCACCCCAAACTACCCTTTACATGGAAAATTTTTCGAAAATTTTAATTTTCTCAAAAATGGCTCTAACGATTTTGATGAAAATATCATATGTTTAACATAATGTCATGAGAAATGAAATGTATATCTCGAATTTTCTGGGAATGTCTCCAAAAGTCTTCTTCATTGTGGACGACTTTTGCATAACTGGTAAACCATAAGAGATAGACAAAAGTTTACTACACAAAAAATGTAGATCGCGTTAAAATACACAACTTATGTCATATGCATTTCTTTTGTTGAGTGAACCGTTTTCGAGATATTGCTGGTTATTTCCTTAAATTTTCCAATACTTATACTTTTTCTCAAATGCGTTATTCATTTTTACTTTCTCTACTACGTATAGTAAGTAGGGGAAGTATTGCATTCCACCCAAAAATTCGATACCGAGATTTCGCCGGAAATACATGTTTTGAGACCTCCTGAATCCAAAAAAAGCATTTTTGGAAACATGTCCGTGTGTGTGTCTGTGTGTCTGTGTGTGTGTGTGTGTGTGTCTGTGTGTGTGTGTGTGTCTGTGTGTGTGTGAACAGCATAACTCAAAAACGAACAGTCGGATAAGCACCAAACTTGGTATTTAGGTTCAGTATCTTCCAGAGATGCGACACGAAGGTTTTCAAGAAAATTCCCCCACCCCAGATTACCCTTTACATGGAAGATTTTTCGAAAATTTTAATTTTCTCAAAAATGGCTCTAACGATTTTGATGAAAATATCATATGTTTAAGATAATGTCATGAGAAATGAAATGTATATCTCGAATTTTCTGGGAATGTCTCCAAAATTATTCTTCATTGTGAACGACTTTTGCATAACTGGTAAACCATAAGAGATAGACAAAATTTTACTACACAAAAAATGTAGATCGCGTTAAAATACACAACTTATGTCATATACATTTCTTTTGTTGAGTGAACCGTTTTCGAGATATTGCTTGTTATTTCCTTAAATTTTGCAATACTTATACTTTTTCTCAAATGCGTTATTCAATTTTTTTATGTCCTGGACATGCAAAGAGAATGGAATGCGCCACATAGCAACCAGCGTTAAAATATTTGACTATCGCTTAAAAGCTACCATATTTCCCTTGCATCTACAAGAAAATTACCAATAAGATTGACATCTCGATATCTCGATTAACATGAAGCATATAGAGAATAGGCGTTTGTAAAATTAGGTTATACAAGAGTAGAGAAAGTTATGTGAGTGTAACACATCAGATTTTCTCTACTACGTATAGTAAGTAGGGGAAGTATTGCATTCCACCCAAAAATTCGATACCGAGATTTCACCGGAAATACACGTTTTGAGACCTCCTGAATCCAAAAAAAGCATTTTTGGAAACATGTCCGTGTGTGTGTCTGTGTGTGTGTGTGTCTGTGTGTGTGTGTCTGTGTGTGTGTGTGTGTGTGTGTCTGTGAACAGCATAACTCAAAAACGAACAATCGGATAAGCACCAAACGTGGTATTTAGGTTCAGTATCTTCCAGAGATGCGACACGAAGGTTTTCAAGAAAATCCCCCCACCCCAGACTACCCTTTACATGCAACATTTTTCGAAAATTTTAATTTTCTCAAAAATGGCTCTAACGATTTTGATTAAAATAACATATGTTTAAGATAATGTCATGAGAAATGAAATGTATATCTCGAATTTTCTGGGAATGTCTCCAAAAGTATTCTTCATTGTGAACGACTTTTGCATAACTGGTAAACCATAAGAGATAGACAAAATTTTACTACACAAAAAATGTAGATCGCGTTAAAATACACAACTTATGTCATATACATTTCTTTTGTTGAGTGAACCGTTTTCGAGATATTGCTTGTTATTTCCTTACATTTTCCAATACTTATACTTTTTCTCAAATTCGTTATTCATTTTTTTATGTCCTGGACATGCAAAGAGAATGGAATGCGCCACATAGCAACGAGCGTTAAAATATTTGACTATCGCTTAAAAGCTACCATATTTCCCTTGCATCTACAAGAAAATTACCAATAAGATTGACATCTCGATATCTCGATTAACATGAAGCATATGGAGAATAAGCGTTTGTAAAAATAGATTGTACAAGAGTAGAGAAAGTCATGTGAGTGTAACACATCAGATTTTTTTACTAAGAATTGTTTTCTTCATGGGGCATGAAAACGTATTTCCGGTGAAATCTCGATATCCAATATTTGTGTGGAATACAATACCTTCACTACCTACTGTTTAGGTGGTAAAGAAAGTAATATTTCCCATTAGTGAACCTATACAAGAAAATAAATAACAATGGACACACCATATTAACAGAACGGACAATGAAAGAATAGTAAAACAATAAATACACGCCAGAGGGAAGACGTGAAATAGAACCCCTGGCTGGAGTGAAGACGGAACTGGCTGCAAGACTATTTCCTGATAGCGAAGAAAGAGACATGATTCAATTTAACTCCGAGAACCTGTTTGCATTTGCGGTGAGATTATACGCGAGTCAACCTCTCTTCCAACTTGACAGCAAGTGTTGCAACGAAGTTACGTTGACATGAACACACTTCTGTTGTACATCAATATGCACCGTGCTACCATCCCTTCTCACCAATTTACTGGAACAAACTGATACCTGTCTACTCATTCCGGCACATGAATCAGTAGCCTGGGGCAGAATCTGTCATGTAGGCTCCGTCGGCGATGTGTGGCGTCATCCTTCCTCTACGTTCGTATAGAAGTTGATGTCTAGACCCTGTTCCATATAACTTTGCCCCGTATCTCTTTAACTATCACTAATGTTCTTTTCAAACGAGATGTCTGTTCTTGAGCGCCACGAGACCGTCAACCAATGAGAGGCTTGCAGCGCTGTCATATTGTATTTCCGCTAGTAGAAGGTGCCAGGAATAAATAATAAATACCGCTTACGCCGAGTTCAAATATTCTAATTTCACAAAACTTAATCCTTGAAGAAGGTAGATGGCAATGTTTGTAACACAACATTGAAAACCATATACTTTTAGCTCATATAATTTTCATAATACAAATGAAAAAACACACCCATATTTTCGATCATAGCTATAGTCTATTCGCATTCTTTTCGGCCAGTAGGTGGGGTAAGTGACGAAGGACGTGTCCGTGCAACAAGCGGCACGAGGCAATACGCATAGTACGTATGCAAACAGCGCAGGCGACGTTGAACCATCTAATCTCTATTACGTCCCAACGACAGTACTACGAGGGCTACCCCAAAAGTACCCGACCTAACAAAGAAAACGCAAACATTTTGGAGAAAAACGTCCTTATTTCTCTACATAGTCTCTCTTCAGCACGGCACAGTTTTCCCTGCGATGTTCAATAGCTTCGATACCCTGTTTATAATGAGAACTGTCGGGTTCGGCAAAATAGCCATCAACTGTAAACTCCACCTCTTCATTGTTGGCAAAACTTTTACCACCAAGCCATTTCTTCAACTTTGGAAACATAAAATAATCAGAGGGGGCTAAGTCTGGCGAATAGGGTGCATGAAGAAGCAATTCGAATTTTAACTCATTGATTTTGGCCATGGCGATAATGGATGTGTGAACTGGTGTATTGTCTTGATGAAACGGAACTTTCTTTTTCACTAAATGCGGCCGTTTTTTCTTTATTTCATTATTCAAACGCTGCAATATGTTTGCATAATGCTCGCCATTGATTGATTTTCCTTTTTGAAGATAATCAATGAAAATTGTCCCACGCGCATCCCTAAACTGACGCCATGAACTTGCCTGCAGATGGAACTGTCTTTGCCTTCTTTGGAGCCGATTTTCCCATGTCAGTCCACTGTTTCGACTATTCCTTCGTCTCAGGTGTGAAGTGGTGGATCCATTTTTCATTCATGGTTATGAATCGACGCAAAAACTCGGCTTTTTGCAGCGAAACTTCGCGAAACACTCGACTGAAACTATCTCACTACTCTGCTTTTGTTCCATTGTGAGTAACCCCAGCACCCTCTTGTGCACAGCTTTCTCATGTATAAATTTTCAATTAGTGTGCGATGTACAGCACTTTTTGAAATTCTTACGATTTCTTCTAGCTCGCGCACTTTCAGTCAACGGTCATCCAATACCATTTTGTGGATTTGCTTCACAATTTCTGTCGTGGTCATCTCATTTGGTCGACCATTGCGATGATCGTCTTGGCAGCTCGTACGACTTGAACTCTGCCATCCAATATTTTACTGTTGTAAACGAAGGAGCAGACTCCCCCAGAGGAGAATATAGCTCAGCTTTAATATTAGTTGGACTAAGACCTTTCAAATCAAAGTATTGTATCACATAACGATGGCCAGTTTTATCCATGTTTACAAATTCGCCGAGAGAGTTCACTATTAATGGCTGCCAAACAATTACTAAACAACGTAGCATCGTCAAACTTCAGACTTATGCTTTATAAGGGTGGTACTTTCTAGTCATTTGTTTGAAACAACCGCTATATGTACGTCAGGTCGGATACTTCTGAGACTGCCCTCGTACAGTTCCGAAAAGTTATAAAAGAAACTACAATATAAACAAAATGCACACTGTTTATGTATCAGCTAGGCACGGCCACGTAGTTATTAGACTTCTCCCTCATCACTGTACTTTGAATCCCATAGCATGTATGGTTCAGAACTGAAAAGAAGCATTGCACCCAATAATGTCTTCAGAAGAAAAAATGTTACCGCAAATCGAGCTTTAGTTAAAAATGTGATAAAGGACATTGAAAACAAGAATCATAAGCCATGTTGAAGAAACAGAAAACAAAAATTGTTCATTTGAAGGCATAATGGAAAACATTCAGCCCCTGGTAATCTATTTGCAAGAAGACGACCATACATTTTCAGAGAATGACGATTAATGTTATTTTAATTCCATGGTGCGACTAGTACGTTAAAATATTTTATATATTTTAATGTTTTATTTATGAACATTATTGCAGCTCCCTGATATCTTCTCCGGCTTAGAGACTCGGGTTTCTTATTGGCAATTTTCAGCCAAATAGGTATTAAATCCAAGTTCGCAGTCATGTCGCTTAATAAGGACGATATTCCAACATTCCGACATTACAACTGCTCACGCCTGCATTCCACCAGCACGTGCTTTACCGGCCATAGTGGGTAGGTAGGGTAGCCAAACCTCTTCCCCTCCTTCAAGCCCTAGCAAAAAGAATATGAGTAGACTGTACATAGGCACTAAAGTGGCCATCATTTGGATACAATCAGTTAATTTAAAACTGGCCGACGTCTGATGGAAGGATTTCGAATCGCAAGCTTCTGTGAGCGCTCGGGGTAGCTTTGTTCACAAGATTACCTATAGTCTTGTAGTAGTAATAACTGGGAACACAACTATAATCACACAATTCTTCCTAAAAATAACTCATATACGAGATTTCAAACAGATGTTCGAGTGTGTTTCAACATTAAGTAATTGTAACCAAAACACACCTTAATTATTGTTCCCAAGTGCCACGCTTATTGCAGCATTCTTACACAGTAGTAGAGAGTCAGATTACCGTTTCTGATGTTACAAGTTCAAATCTCCGTGGAGCTATTCATTATTTTTGCCTTTCATTTTAAACACATGACTAAAAATTGAAGTAGTTTATTTTATTAATTAGAGTATTTATCAATTAATTGCACTTTATAACTGGTAAACTATTTTTGTCTCACACTGAATACGTATTAAACTTCTCGAGGACGCGTCAAGCGTCTGGTTAGGAACGTTGTCTACTAGCAACTGACTTCTGAATTTGTACAACTTGCCCTATTTCAAGATCCTACATTACAAAATTACGTAATACATTCACATAACATTATTAAATATGTACATAATAATATAAACATTAATACAATGACTGTTACATACATGTTATATATTATACTATACACATATTGCTTTAAGGCGGGCTGTTATTGAATTTTATGTTATATAATTTGACTGAAATCATTTAAGTGTTAAAAATACTGCCTCAAAATACAGGATGGATCATTTAAGTTGAGACTGTACAATATCTCCAAAACTAAGCGTTGTAGAAAGAATGCCATGAATAAACGTTGCTGGATATTGTGGGGGAAATTAAAAGCCATTAGTGGTGTTTTGTTTGGAAGACGTTGTCATTTTAGGGTCAATTCAATTCTTCTAAATGGTAACCCACCTTTCTTATGTTATTTACTCATCCCTCATAAAAAGCTAAACAACATTTGTATACAGCACTTTGCAATTGTTCTTATACTTAACGTAAATAACGAAAATCTGAACTTCTGAAACGCATAGTTTTGGAGATAATACAATCTCAACTTAAATGGTTCACCCTGTATAATAAGTTTTAGTGATCCGTCATTCCAACAGATAGCAAACTGACATTGATTTATCAGTCAGTTTAATTTTATAACCATAAATTTCACTATTATTGTAATTATATTTGTAGTAAAATGAAGTAACACAAGCAATATTCTTTAAGTATATTAGTAAAACGAGTTGTAAAAAATAACAGACAACAATTCATATCCGATAATCGAACTCGAGTTGCTTGCGTAGAAGTTAAATAGCTTAACTACTGGCCCACGCCAAGTACGGTATGGAAGTAGTCCAAATCAATGCCTTGTGGCTTGTATTATAGAGTTAGCCAAAGCGGTGCACAGATGTTGACGGTTGTGAACCGCGTGTTCCCTCGAAGGGACTTTGAAAATACTTAACTCTCAATAGACCGGCCACTTGCAGTTTGAACGAGTATACATTCGCTTGCATTCATGCCGTCACCAAAGCTCGGGAGGCATTTTACCAAGTTTCTCAGCAGCGCGTACATAGCTGGGAGGGGTGTGTCTGGAGCGTACTGCCTTTGCTGTTCGACCAAGCAGTGGTGTGTGTTAACTGTAGCTCAATCGCAGTATGCAAATATTCCGGAGGTGGGGAGGAATTGTGGGTATGTGGGAAGGCAATTTGCCATTTGAAGACATTGCTAGGGCAATTCCATGCAGCATTCGCGTGGACCGATTACTAAAATAACGTGTAGTAAATGTCTCCTCTTTGAGAGTAAAAGAGTGTAATGTAGTTTAGTTTTGTTGCCATTAAAATATTTTTGGTGGAGATACAGAGCTTTATTTAGTTATATATTTAAGCATGGTTATTATATGTGCTGAGTAAAACTATTGCTTAAAGTTACGTACTTATATGTGGATAATCTAGAACTGTGCACGATCTTTATCGCCTTCCGCATTTAGAGACGACGATAGAGTAAGAGAGGGGAGCTCAAGTGATGAGGCACCAGTTTAAAACAAGCGATGGTCAGCAATCGTTTATACCAAGTTTGTATTTAACTGACTTTTCGTTTCTGAGTTATGCTTTTCACAGACATACGGAAGGACACACTTGAAAATGATTTCTTTAGGCAGGAGACCTCAAAACATATACAATATACAGTACGATTTCATTATGAAAGTTTTGGATAGAATACAAAACGTCATCTCTTGCTAGGTATACAGACTCTCTGTTTAGCGATGTTTTAGCTAGTGGGTGGGTGAGCCCTTCCAAGCAGGTAGGGGATTTAGCTACTGGAAGGAGGTAGTGTTTGCTGGATATGAGGCAAGCGAGTGGTGAAGACGAGTGATAGTGAAATAATGCTGGCGGTTTTCTATTGTATGCGCAGCGCACGGTACGAGTTCAGCATACTGTGCACCTCTCCCACCAGCTAACACTTTACCTGCAAGATAAGCCACCCCATTTCACTAACCAATTAGTCACTAATCAGACCGTATATAGTAGTGAAACATGTGCACAAACACAATTGGTAGGGGAAACAGAAAAATTCACGTGTAGCCTATAAGATGATAAGGGGGAGGGCTATTGGCACTTCTAGTAAGAGAATATGACATTGCGGTTCACCAGCTGCAAGAAGTGGTTTTATGAACACATGTTCCTTGGAACTAAGTGATGCTGCAAAAAGACTGCAATGAACGAGAAATACTCCTTTGTAAGACATAAAAGTAATTTGAAAGGCTTATGTAATGATGTTTGCAAGGAACATCCACGAGAGAGAATCTATATTATTCAATTTAGAGAGTGCAACACTCAGCATTCCCTCGAGAAATTTTACAACCAATTTACCAGTTACGCTTCGTTTAGAAAACGGAGGAAAAAATCCCAGTGAATAAACACCGAGTGTTTGCATAAACTCATTTAACGGCTTTAAAGCTGTTAAATTCAAAAGTATATTTACATATTATATTGAAGTTACATTCTAAAAATTACGTATAAACCAAACTTGAAGGGAGTGTATTCTATAATTTAGTTTCATAAATCGAATTTAAATTAGTGGTTTAGGGTTAGTTCAGCCGAGAGAGATAGCTCGCATTCTCGAGGTCCTGGGTTTGATTCTTGGGGTCGCTCACTCGGACCATGGGATTTTTCGTGGTTTTTCCAGGTTGGCAAAGTGAATGCTGGGATAGTTTCTCTTCTACACGAATTTCCTTTCCCTCATTTATTATCATTTCACTTAGCAGCCTTTTCTCAACCACCTCAGTTGGGCGGAGTTCTCCTCGGTTCCGCCAGGAGAAGTCTTCTCGGGAGCCTCAGTTGGGCGGAGTTCTCCGCGCTTCCACCAGGAGAAGTCTTCTCTGAGAGCCTCATTTGGATGTTCTCCTCGGTTCCGCCAGGAGAAGTCTTCTCCGAGAGCTTCAGTTGGGCGGAGTTTTCCTCGGTTCCGCCAGGAGTAGTCTTCTCTTAGAGCCTCATTTGGATGTTCTCCTCGGTTCCGCCAGGAGAAGTCTTCTCTGAGAGCTTCAGTTGGGCGGAGTTTTCCTCGGTTCCGCCAGGAGTAGTCTTCTCTTAGAGCCTCATTTGGATGTTCTCCTCGGTTCCGCCAGGAGGAGTCTTCTCTGAGAGCCTCAGTTGGGAGGAATTCTCCGCGGTTCCACCAGGAGAAGTCTTCTCTGAGAGCTTCAGTTGGGCGGAGTTTTCCTCGGTTCCGCCAGGAGTAGTCTTCTCTTAGAGCCTCATTTGGATGTTCTCCTCGGTTCCGCCAGGAGAAGTCTTCTCTGAGAGCTTCAGTTGGGCGGAGTTTTCCTCGGTTCCGCCAGGAGTAGTCTTCTCTTAGAGCCTCATTTGGATGTTCTTCTCGGTTCCGCCAGGAGGAGTCTTCTCTGAGAGCCTCAGTTGGGAGGAATTCTCCGCGGTTCCACCAGGAGAAGTCTTCTCTGAGAGCCTCATTTGGATGTTCTCCTCGGTTCCGCCAGGAGGAGTCTTCTCTGAGAGCTTCAGTTGGGCGGAGTTTTCCTCGGTTCCGCCAGGAGTAGTCTTCTCTGAGAGCCTCAGTTGGAAGTTCTCCTCGGTTCCGCCAGGAGAAGTCTTTTCTTAGAGCCTCAGTTGGGAGGAGTTCTCCTCGGTTCCGGCAGTAGGAAGCTTCTCTGAGCCGCCGACCGGCGCGACCGAGTCATCAAGCATGGAATCCTTAGTTACTTCTGCGCGTCTCTGTCGGCTGCGGCTAGTTTCTTAAGGTCCCTTCACCTCATCCGTTCCTTCTGGGGGTGCCAAGACAAAAGATCCGAGTTGGGTCGAGGTGCGAGATGTCCGCTCCGTTCCCTGGTCATAGCTCAAAGGGTTAATTCAAAGGAATTCACTGTAGATATTTTTTTCCCACCTCTGTCCTTCAGTATACAGAATGCGATTTTCAAGGAATATAATGTATATACTTTCGCCGTACAGTAGATGCAGGAGTTTGGCTTCATTAGCATATTTTAACGTATGGTTGGTTCAGATGTCATCAACTGCTTTACTGATTTTATGCATCGTCTGAGTTTCGTTGTATGACTAAAGGTGTAGGTATCGAAGTGGCACCGTGGTAACTTTTGCGACTCGGGAGGTCCCGGGTTCCATCTCCGGTGACCGCCTATTCCGATCCATTGGTTTTTCGTGGCTTCCCCGGGGTCGGCAGGCGAATGATGGGATGGTTTCTTCTCTACCACGATTTCCTTTCCATTATTTCCCCTTTCATTCCGTTTCCTTCTCATCTTTTAGATGTGCTTCTATATTTTGTGGCGTATGGCGGTGCCGGATAGATGGCCCGGATGCGCAATTGAAAGAGTACTACTCGTAGACACCTAGGGCTGCTTGATTGGTGGGTCGTTCATTACCCTGCCTTGGTGGCTCAGCAGTGGGACTGGTCTGCGAGCTTGGAAATGTTAGGGACTGTCTCTGTGGCCTATCTGCCTGCGGTGGTTGTAGCCGAAATATATCTGTGCAGATCGCAGCAAGCGAGGTGTCCCCTACCGTTGAATCATCTATGCCTATACCTACAGTTCTAGGAAAGGGGAGATGTTTATTAAACAATAACAAATTGGAACAATTAGCACTGAAATGTCAGACATTTCTCTGCATTTTTGCAATAGAAAATTATATGTGGGCCTAAGCTACCCTATAAACACCCTTATTCCAAAACTATTTAAAAATTTTAATAAAATGGATGACATTCATATATGTTCTTTGAATGGTCTAAAATAGATGCTTCAGGTTTATCAACAGCAGACTGCAAATTCTTACGTTATCTGCCACCTATGTGTCTTATCTTACATTAGGGAGGGGACTCGGCACCGATCCAGAGTGGATATTGCACCTACCCGGCTGGAAGGATGATGCGAGAGGAGACACCGAGCGGCCGGATCTAAAGCAATGGTACAGTCCCTAGATTTCCAGTTTAAAAACTACAATTAAATTGAGTTTTATGGACGGTCTTTAACTGCCGTGATCCTTAGCGTTCCATTCTATACTGGGCGTAAAAGGCCGGTAATTTTGTTTAGAGGTCTCTATCAGGTTTGAGGTTCTTTTATGTACCATAAATCTACGATACCGAACCACCGGCTTTACTTCCCTTCCAAAGGAAGGCATGTTAAGGATTTTCACGCCCTAAAAAAATTCATCGCCCTCCGCCGGGTTGGTACCCGCGACCTCGAGAACTAGAGGCTATATTGGTAACTACTACACCACGGAGAACGACTGTATTAGTGGTGTGAAGAAATGCAAATTATTTTAACCCATCTGCAAAACAGAAGACGATCGAGAATGTTTAGAATGTGTCCAAGCTAGTTTTATGTATGGAGTGACCGAGAATTCTGCGAGAGATTACGATTAAACAGTCGGGAATACTGGGTACCAGAAATGATTGATACAATTTTTGCTTTATATTTCAGCAACAAAGCTCTCTCTTTCGAAACCATGCTTCCCAATATTGGGGTTATAATATGCAAGTGAAAGCATGCTAATTGCAGCTGGAGATTTTTCCGGCATCTCAACATGTACGAGGGCTGATCAACAGACAGTTTTTTTTTTGTTCACAGATGTTTGTTGCTCGATTTCAATGTTTACATGATCTTCAAAGTAATCCCCTTCCACTCCAATGCACTTTTATAGCGTATCTGCCAGTCCTTGAACACATGGTGCAGGCCATTTTTTTTAAGTCCTTGAGGATCACCTCACTTTTCTTGAGCACTGCTTTGGGGTTCTCAAATCGAATGCCCCGGAGATGGGTGAACAGGTTACAACATCGGGGCTGTCTAACGGATGCGGTACACAGGTAATATTCCATTTAGCAGGAAAATGTATGACTTGATTTCTGACGCGAGGCCACGGGTTGTCATGTCGCCACTCAATCCGATGAAGTTCTGCTCGTTTCCTTGCAATATGCTTCCTCAGTTTAGCCAATACTGACGTGTAATATGCTGCCGTAACTATAGTGTGAGAGGAAGTGCATGCTAGTAAATCATTCCATTACAGGTGTGGTATGCAAAGAGCAAGCAGGTTCTACATAACATAGCATTACTACCAACTACCAATTCGAGATTGCTTCCGCCTATGAACATTATATATAAAGTTGCACCCTTTTGAAATATTCATTGCACAGACAGGAAACCATCAAGGAAGCTACAGGAAGCCTCGTACATCATGCAGAGCTATCAACATAGTTTCACACCACTGTAATGCATTCTTCGGATCGCAATTTTTTCCCACGTTTTGTTTTCTTACTCCATGGTAATTTGTCCACTTGCTTGTACTCTTATTACATGCTGATGCTGCTTCACAATTTCTAGAAGAAACAAAGTTCTGCGTTTTTAGTTATTAGTTTGTCTACTACGTATAATAAGTAGGGGAAGTGTTGCATTCCACCCCAAAATTCAGAGACTTCACTGGAAATACATGTTTTGAGGCCCCATGAATAAAAACACTTTTATAAAAAGGTTTTATGTGTGTGCGCGCGCGTGTGTGTGTGTGAACAGCATAACTCAAAAACGAAAAGTCAGATACATATCAAACTTGGTATTTAGGTTCAGTATGCTTCAAAGATGCGACACAAAGATTTCCAAGAAAACCTCTCCATCCCAAACTACCCTTTACATGGAACAGGTTTCGAAGATTTTGATTTTTCAAAAATGGCTTTAATGATTTTGATTAAAACGTTATATATTTAAGATATTTTCATGACAAAATGTAATCTTGTTTTTTTCAGAAATGTCCTCAAAAGTCCTCTTCTTCCTAAATGACTTTTGTATAACTAATAAACCGTAAGAGATGAGACATAATTTTTCTACACAAAGAAATATAGAGCTCGTTAAAACACACAATTTATGTCACATTATTTTTTTGTGGAGTGAACCATTTCCGAGATATTCCTCGTTATTTGTTTGAATTTTCCCTTTTTCTCAAATGGGAATTCGTTATTCGTTCTTTCATGTCCTGGACATGCAAAGGTAATGGAATGCTCCACGTAGCAACCAGCGCTTAAAAGATTTGACTATCGCTTAAAGCCTACAATATTCCCTTGCACGTTAAAGAAAATTAGCAATAAGCAATTAGCAATTCGCAAATGTTTATCTCGATTAACATGAAGAATAAGGATTTGTAAAAATAGTTTGTACAAGAGTAGAGAAAGTGATGTAGGTGTAACACAGGTTTTCTTTTCGGTCATTTTAACATTAAGTTTCTGGATAACCTACAGAAGCTTATGTTAGGCACGGCGTTGCCATAAACAAACGATACGCATGCGCAAGGTTACCATCTTTACTGTTCTGTGGAATTGTTCAGCTCAGTAAAGCTGCCATATTGTGAATCGCAAAGTTTAAACCAAAGATTAATCCTTGCTTAAATGGCGTCTGTAGCTTACTAAAGCTTCAGTTTAAGCTCAAACTGTGAAATCGGACCTTAGTGAAGTGACGGTTAAAGCTGGACAAAGCCACAATGCATAGGTTAATCCAGTAATTGACATCAGTCTCGTTAGGATGAGTGGTTTTGTTTAACAGAAACGGTGTCCATGAAAGTTACCACAACCTTTAGTAGTACATTCAATCACTTATATTACATGTCAACATATATGAGCGATTAAATCGAAGCCGTGCACAATATCGTCATAGTTGTAGCGGTAACAAAACAATTTACATGGCAGTGACGACAACCAGGAGCTAATTGTGTTCAATGGAGCGCATATAATGTCATGTTTAAATAAAACACAACATCGTTATTATGTATTCATTTAATTGCTCATTCAATTAACTTCTCGTGGAAAGTACTAACATGTATCTCTCCCACAAATATGTAGGAATAAAATTTCCTAAGGGAAACAGAGTGAGTGAGTGAGAGAAGGAGAGTGAGAGAGAGAGAGAGAGAGAGAGTATAGGTCTAAAATGGAAAGTCTGTGTTAATACTAAGACGCCTTCAGAGTATGCAAGATGCAGATTTTCGGAAAATAAAGTAACTTCCTCTTTACCGAACGAGATGGCGCCGCCACGGTAACCCGTGCGACTCATTCGACCGCCCACTCCGAGCTTTTTCGGGGTTTCCCAGGTCGAAAGGCGAATGCTGGAGTGGTTTCTTTCAGCCCCCAAATTTCCTGTCCCTCCATTTCATTCCGTTAGTTCTGTTTTCGGAGTTTCAAGTGTTGGCGATGGTGTTTCGGTGCAGCGTAGCAGGGAAAAAGCTCTTGGAACGTTCTCCATCCCTCGGCTGCTTGCCGGGGGTGAAAGACCGCTCTTTCGGAGGAGGAAGTTGGACCCTCTGTGTGGGGGCGGGGATACCGGTTCTGCCTGACAGACTGTCGGGGCGTCTCGATCTGGAAACTGTAGGGACCCTGTCATTGCTGTGGCATCACTTCTGGTTCCGGCCGGCCTTCTCATCTCCTCCTCCCTTCAGGCGCGCTTCAGGGGAATAGGTACATCCTTAGACAAAATAAATGAGCAACAGCCAGAGAGGAAGTTGGATTCGGAAAACGTCGGTAAATGTTTCTTTTTATTACTTAAATTTTAATTCGTTAAATATATATATGGCAATGCCGTCTCTTTTCCATGCATAAGATATCTATTAGGTACATTTAAGACATCCATGCACAAAAAAACAAACAAATTACCTTTTTCTTTTTCAAAGTAAGTGCCATATTAGTAGGAATTCTAAGGTGCATTCCATACAGTTTCCATGTAATTGCATAGAAATTGTATGGAATTTTAAGGCCAAGGTATAGCGTCTAGTTCTTAAACATTTTACTATCACTGTTCTGTTTGTATCTATAACGAAATGTGTAATGTAGCCATTTCTACGAAGGTTTATCTCGATTAAAATGTAACTTTAGTAAGAATGACTTGTACACCGCTTAATAAAGATAGAGGGTAGAGAAAGTCGTGTGAATTTTTCATTTAGGACTACAATATTTAGTCATTTGTTATTTAATTTGGAAACGAAAGGTAGAGCATTTCAGCGAGCATAAAATCAAATAAGCCTTAACTATTGTAAATTATGTATTATGCGTAATAAACATTTTTCTGATAAAAAATATGCCCGGGATACGAACCTCGGTAGGCTACGTACCTGCTTATAGCCGCTAGGATGTCCGCGCATATTCAGTGGTTGGGACACAATTTGAAAGGTAACCATAGAACGAAGCTAAACGTACGCGTCCCGAGACATCATTCTAAACCGGCCACGGAAACTATTTGGACTTCGACAGTTAGGGTGCACAATATCCTCATTGTAGCAGTACCGAGTCCTCTCCGATCATCAGGGACAAAAAAGCCTTCCCTTTTGCTAGAATAGTTATATTCTCAAAAGTAAGTAGCGTATCAATTAAATATCATAAGCTGATACAGGCAAAATATACATTTTCATATTCTTAATATTGCCTTGCTATCATAATCAAAGCAGGCATTTTTATGTTTTGCAGCGCGTAAAACTCAATGTGCATGATAAAAAAATTTAATATTTTATAACATTTTGATAAAATTTTCATATTTTATTCAAATCTTCACATTCCTTCATATTTTGAAAGATTTACCATTTTTTCTTAAAATAATTTCCGTTAGTAATAAACCGGGCCTTCCACATATTCGATGGAGAAAGATTTCTGTACAACATGCACCACCCTTTCGTAAGAATAATTTGTTTACCCACTAATAAAGTCCTCTGAATATAACACATGAAATTTGTTTAAGTATTGTCGCTACTCAGTTATTTCTCGGGTATCATGGAAAGAGCATGTAATTACCAGCATGTAGGGATTCCTTTTAAACGACTGACTGATTCATTTTGTGTATATGTAAACCCGTGGATCAGAAAGATGAGTCATCCCCAAATTCCACGTGACGATAGGAAGGCTACGTGCACCTTCTTAACAGCTGTGTTCAGAATGTATATGCAGGAGCTATAGAACGTTCTGTGCCTGTAAGCGAGTGGTCACTTTATAGCGGTGTTTCTCTGTGGCGACATTGTAAGGTACTGAAAACAGATCACAGAACAAGGTTTCGTTGGTCGAGAGGTTAAGAAGGCACTGCATGCGCTCATCAGTTTCTGGGCTGAAATCTCGCATTAGTTATTTCTATTTCTATGTATTAATTTTATAACTGGATGTGTAAAACACAATATTGCATTGATGCAACTTTAGCCTTTTAATTTTTAGGGATATCTATGCACACAAAAACATAATTCTTGTAAAATATCGTTTTAAGTAACTACAGAAATAAACGCAAATAAATCATTATTTCGGGTTATAGATGTTTTGTCCTTCGCGCATCTGCAGGAAAATTGGAACGCAGCTCCCTTTTGATCTCAGTCCACACATTTTCAACAGGGTTCAAATCTGGTGAACAGGGGGAGGCGGGGCCAGTCTATCAGTCTGATATTTTGCCTCTCTGAGAACCACCTTTCGGCAAATGCGGACAAAATGATTATCCTATACGAAGCAACAATTCCATCAGGATCTCTCATCCTCAAGAGAGGAATCAAAATATTCTTATGTATTACTGCCTACACTGTTCAGTGCATCGTCAAGGTGCCACAACACTCTATACTGACCTTTGATATCCAACAACATACAGATATGTGACCATGATGAGAATGTAAAGCCACATATTTTGCATCGTAGTAACTATTCTATTGTGAACTGCGCCAATTGTCGTGTATGAAATGCAGTATATCGGCAGAAGTAGTCACTATGTGTGATTAAACATTATTAACGGAACAAAAAAAATTGTTTGCTGCATGCGAGAAGGGAACCTGCTGTCTTAACCACAAAACTATCCTAGGCTTTGCCATAGCGCTACAAAGAAGACACATAGAAGGTAGCATGTTTAATAATGCCGTACAACTTGCTGCAGTGGTTACACAGCTGTATTGCGTATGGGGTAAATAAGGCGCTATGCCGTGTAGGACTTAGAAAAATTGATGTTCAGGACACGACACTTTTTTTTGTCCACAAGTGTACAATGAAATGTGTAATGAAGGTAATTATACAAAAATTTGTCTCGATTAATATAAAGTGATTACAAAAATAAAACTTCGTAAGAGTAAGTAGGAGGTATATAAAAATAAACGATAGCAGGTAGAAAAAAATAATGTGAATGTAACACAGAAGAGTTTTTTCTTCATGCCACTGTAAATTGAAAATGAAGCATTTTCGGACATAGCTTCATTAAGAGAAATCTGATGTATTACGTTCACATACTTTCTCTAACCTCTGTCGTTTATTAGTAGCTATACAAACTATTCTTATGAACGTTTATGTTTATATCTCCTTCACTTTAATTGAGAACAACCTCTGCAAGAACAGCTACCTTACACATTCCGCTGTAGATATAAAGGGGATAGCGATAGTCAAATGTTTAAGAAATGGACAATATATACTGGCCTTAACATTTCATACTCTTTCAATGCAATCGTGAGAAACAGCTGAATGTTTGAACAATTCCAACTATTAACAACGGATACCTCGGAATTGGATTATGCCACAGAAAATCCCACTTTAAAGAGATCTACATTTTTTGTGGTACGTTTTCGTCTATCGCGTAACGTTTACCAACTATACAAGATTATACAAAATTCCTTCCGAATGAGGAGAACTTCTCAGGCTATTCCCAGAAAATTCAAGATATACATTTTATATGTCATATAAATATCTTTAATATATTATATTTTAATAAAAACCGTTAGAACCATTTTTTACAAAATCAAAAGTTTCGAAACTTGTTCCATGTGAAGGGTAGTTGGAACTGCGGGGATTTTCTTGAAAACACTCGTGTCTGATTTTTTGAAGATACTGAACTTAAATATTCCGCAAACACGCGCACACCTTTTTCTAAAAAATGTTTTTTTGGATTCAGGGATGCTCAAAACATATATTTCCGGTTAAATCCCAGTATATAATTTTTGGATGGAATGGACTAACTTCTCAATGTGTTATGTACGTACGTGACAGAGAAAGCAAAAAATGTTTAATATCATGGTCTGTAACATCAAAAAATTAGAAATAGTTATTCTAATACACTCTCTAGAAGCGCGCGTGAACACACACATACATACACCCACACAATCCACGAGACTGAGTGAAACTTGTAAATTATGGTACCTTATATCAGAATTTGAAGAACTGTTCTCCTGAATTAGTACCTTGATCATTGCAAATACAGACCACAAATTACATAGGAACGGCTCTGGGAACTGCAGTTGTACGGAACTGTACGAATCCTCTTGAGAATTTACTTCACCAAGGCTGCAAAGCACCTGTTGGGAATAGCTGTGTATAGATAAGGGATTCCCAACTAACGACACAGACCAAATCCCTTAGGGATTGGAATGATACAGCATCCCAAATGTACCATGGCATTGTGGTGTAGCTCCGGTCGTTTCCCTAGAGAGTTCAGGGCAAACACTAAATGGACCCTGTCGCTGTTCAGCTGCACACGGCCCGGATCACACTCAGGATGTTCAGTCTGAAGCCAGTCGTCTAACAACCATAAAAATGAATGTGTTTCCATGTGAGGTATTTACTTTTTACATTGACATATGCACTCACACACGAGTATTTTTAGTAATAGTTCCACTTGTGAATTACAAGAAAAGCAGCAAGAAAGACAACCAACATTAAATAAATACCTACAGAAATTCCTGTCTGCACACGACTTTCTCTATTCACTATGGTTTGTATTTATGTAGCTTGTACAAACTATTCTTATGAAGATTATTTTTCTATTTACTTCAGGTTAATCGAGATAAACTTTTGTACAAATAATTTCATTATCTATACATTTCGTTGAAGGTAAAGGAGAATAGAGAGAAATGAAGCAATAGTAAAATGTTTACAAGCTGGTCCTATATGCTTGACTTGAAATTCCATACTCTTTCAATGACATCCCGAGAAACAACTGAAAAGCGATAGAAATTTCATAAAATTATAAAGTATTGAAAAATTCAAACCAACAATAACCAATATGCCGACAATATCTAATGCCACAAAAAACTTATTTGAAATAAAGTGTCTGTTTTCAAAGGATCTACATTTTTTTGTGTTTTACGTTTCTCTCTATCACTTACGTTTTACCGGTTATACAAATTTCCTTCTGTATGAACAGACTTCAGTAGCTATTTCAAGAAACTTTAAGATATAAACTTTATTGGCCATGTAATTATATTAAACATATGGTATTTTAATCAAAATGGCAACAGCCATTTTTTAGAAAATTACAATTTTCGAAAAATTTATATGTAAAGAGTAGCTTTTAGGGGGATTCTCTTGAAAATTTTTCGTCCGCATCTTTGAAAGATACTGAATTTAAATACGGAGTTTGGTACTTATTCGATTTTTCATTTTCAAATTATGCTGTTCTCTCTCTCAAACACTGTTTTTTTCTAAAAATGAGATTTTTTTATTCAGGGGATCTGAAAATATGTGTTTGCGGTGAAACTTCATATTGAATTTTTGGGTGGAATTCAATACCTTCTCCTACTAGGTACTTGGCAGAGAAAGTAAAAATTGTGGATATTAAAACCCTCGGATATTCCAGTTGTGTTTTTAATATATTCTTAAGAACTGGCTACAAGGTTAGGTCTATAGATTTAAAGAATTTAAGGGACAACTTTTGAATGCATTTTGATGTTTTTCTAGGTACAAATTATTTGGTAAGTCAACGTAATGTAATGACATTGTGTAATTAATTTGTATCAAGATTGAGTAATGTAATAGTTATGTACTGAGAGTTTGTGTTATTTGATATTTCAAATTATCTTAACATATTTATAATTATTTTCTTTACTACGTATAGTAAGTAGGGGAAGTATTGTATTCCACCCAAAAATTCGACACCGAGATTTCACCGGAAATACATGTTTTGAGGTGCCCTGAATCCAAATAAAGCATTTTGGACTGTGTGTGTGCCTGAACAGCATAACTAAAAACAAAAACGAAAAGTGGGATAAATACAAAACTTGGTATTTGAGTTTAGTATCTTCTAAGGATGCGACACGAAGATTTTCAAGAAAATCCCGCACCTCGGACTACCCTTTACATGGAACATTTTTCAAAAATTTTGATTTACTCAAAAGTGGCTAACGATTTTGATTAAAGTATCACATGTTTAAGATATTTTCATAGCGAATGAAATGTATATCTTGAATTTTTTGGGAATGTCCCCAAAAGTCCTCTTCATTCTGAATGACTTTCGCATAACTAGGAAACCGTAAGAGATAGACAAAAGTTTATAACACAAAACTATTGATCTCGTTAAAACACACAGTTTACGTCATATGCAGTTTTTTGTGGATTGAACCATATCCGAGAAATTCCTAGTTATTTTTTTGAACTTTCCAATACTTATAGCTTTTCTGAGATGGGAATTCGTTATTCGTTTTTTATGTCCTGGACATGCAAAGAGAATGGACTACTCCACATAGCAACCAGCTCTTAAACTATTTGACTATCGCTTAAAGCCTACCATGTTCCCCTTGCAATTAGCAATAAGATGTTTATCTGATTAACATGAAGTAGACGGAGAATAAGGTTTGTAAAAATAGTTTGTACAAGAGTAGAGAAATTCAGGTGAGTGGAACACATCATATTTTATTTTTAATATTGTAGGACTCAATTATTCTATGTTTAATGATAATATATATTTTATATCAGAACTGTTTTTTTTCTTTTTCTTTTTTATATAAACCTAATGCTGTAAATGTATGTAAATTATTTTTTGTAATACTTATGTATTGAGGTTTTTGTGTTATTAGATATTTGTAAATATCTTAACATGTTTATAATTTTTTTTATTGTAGGTGTCAGTTATTCTATTATTTAATTCACTCATGTGTATTTTAATTTCAATTTTATACCAACCTTTTCTCTTTTTTATATAAACACTAATCTTGTATATCTTAAGTATTTTAAATGTACAGTTACTCAAGAAAGTATTCATCTGTACTTGAAAAAAATTCTAGCAGCCAAATTAATGCAGAGGAAAATCTAATTTTCATGGACATCAAATTTGTTTTGTGCATTACTTTATTTTGCGGTGAAAATACGATTTTATTTGAGGAATAAAATGTCGAAGTTAGAATGTTCAACGTTTTTGCCTTAATTCCTCATTTTCGACTCACTTTTTACCAGTTCAGAATTTATTTCTCCACCAGTTTGCCACATGTCAAAGTGTGAGGAGATATGCACCAAAAATTACCCTACCGCAAGGTAATTTTGAAACCTCCACGTACAAAAAAGTTAGGCTTTTCCTTCCATTAATTTGGCTGCTAGAATTTTTTAAAGAGCACACGAATACTTTGAAAACTGTACATCAGTTATTTATCACAAAAATTTTCCTAGTTTTCTGTTACATGCTTTTTCTGTTTTGCATTTTATACATCTGTTAAGGTATGCATTCAGTGTAATTAAATGTATACACTGTCATGATTACAACAATGGTCTTTAGCAGCAAATGAAAAATAAATAAATATAGATTTATAATGAGAAAAATAGGTACAAAATACAAGCGATTAAGAATAAATATTTAACGTAAGCCCCTCCTTAATCTTAATAAGATAGTACACGTTTCTTATAGTTACTTTTTTCCAAATAGTAGTAAGTTGGCTACAGTAACTGTCATAGAAATTAAAACAAAAATTACAAGTAGCATCCCTCTCTACATCTCTGATACACCTTCGTTCACTTAATGTTTGTACATAAGCTGGAATTGCGAACGCTTAAATTAAGCATTAACATCAGTAATGCTAACATGATAGGTTTATAATTCCACAAAGCACCGCTTTTGCAAATGGCACATTATGGCAGTAATCGGCAGAGCGGAAACAACATGTAAAATCACAGCATTAGCATAGAGCTCGTTAACTGAGTGATTACATTTCACATTAATATGAAGCACGAGCTCGTTTTTATGGGAATTAAAAGTACTCGCAATTTTAAGTGCGCATAACAAAACACTATAATAAAACCACGATATTTAAATTGCAGCTTATGCTCAAAGTTTTAGCAGTGGAACAGAAATTAAATGTTGAAATAAGGTTTAACTAGCCCGCTTCTGTGGTTATGGGGGCGAGGTAGCGTGCCCCTCACATTCAAGAGGTCCCGAGTTCGAATCTCGGTTAGGGTGAGTTATCTGTGTAAGGTTCTTTTCTGGGGCTTTCCCTCATCCTATAAATACGAATGTTGGATAACTTAAAGGTCTACGGACCCTAGACTTCTTTAGAACATCATCTCACCCATGTCGTTCTTCGTTCCATATGACCTAACCGGTTAAAGGACGTTAAACTAAAAAAATAAATAAATATCTGATGTGATACATCCACATGGCTTTCTCTACTCTGTATCGTCTATCATTGAGCATACAAACTATTCTTACTACAGCTTATTTTTCTATCTGCTACATTTTAATCCAAATAATCCTTTGCAGAAATGTCTACATTACACATTTCGTTATAGATACAAAGAGAACAGCGATAGTCAAATGTTTAAGAGCTGAACGCTATATGTTGGCCTAATCTATTTACATTATTAACGGATATCTCAGAAATGTTTATGCCACAAAAAAGTAATTCGGGAAAATTGTGTGTTTTAAAGTGATTCGCATTTTTTGTGCAGCACGTTTTCGTCTATCGCTTAACATTTACCAGTTATAGGACTATACAAAATTCCTTCCCAAAGAAGAGGACTTCATAGGCTTTCGCACGAAATTCAAGATATACATTTTATTTATAGTATAAATATGTTTAATATATGGCATTTTAATAAAAATTGTTGGAGACATTTTTTAAGAAAGTAAACAAACTCGAATAATGTTCCATGTAAAGGGTGGTTTGGCACCTTCATCGAAATGTCTAACCATTTCTGCAAATGTCTATTTCAATTAACATGAAGCAGATATATGTAGGAGGCTTTTTTAGGAATAGTTTGTAAAATATGGGTAGAGAAAGTCAAGTGTAAATGACACATCAGATTATTTTGTTAGTTATTTGTGTGCAATAAAAGTCGCAATATCTAAACTGAGAAATCTACAAACTAAAACCAGCTATGTTTGTTTCAACATTTAGGGTAAAACACACTCTACCCTGTCTTTCCTGACGCTACGCCACGCCACAGGTTTCCATAGTGTGAAGCAGCGACTATGGGCCAAGGTTATCGGGAGGTCGGCGCCGAGCGGTCGGAGTAAACAAAAAACGTCCGTCTGCCAGCGTAAATGTCGATTGCGCTATCGGAAGATAACTAGAACCTTGTGGAAGCTTTATCTCCTCCCTCCTACAGAATTTGTGTTGAAATAGTTCTAAAATGTTCTAGAACCTTCTATGAAAATTCCACTGCATATAAGTGTTGTTTCTGGTTCTCGCTAGAGGTACTAGTACGTGTCAAGTGCGACAGTGGAGTTGAGTCAGTCAGTGTGCAAGCGAGTTAGCGACTGGGTTTCTGGTGCGACATAGAGCTATTCTCCGAGAGAGTTGGTGACGGCTTCTGTGACGTGCAGCGAGCACTACCGCGGAGCGACGGTCGTGGAGAACTTGTGTTCGACTCCCGAGTGAAGTGAACCGTCCGACGTGAAAGGTTTGCGTCACAAAGGAAGTGAAGTGACCGAGAATTGAACTAGTTCATCCGAGTGAGTAACATTGGCGAAGTGAACTCCTGAGTGAAGGTGAAGTATACATAAACAAGAACATGAGAATGAAAAACAAAACCATTACAGAGAGAATTTGGATAGACAAGTGTCAGTTGAAAAACTGGACGAATTCACACTGTATCAGGGGTGGGATTGAAAATTAAAAGCCAAAATGGAGGAAATGGAGACAAAAACGAAATCTGGAATGTAGAAGTTGGAAACAGAAATAAAGAGTGTTAAGAAAGAATAAGAGAAGACCGAAATGGAGAACATGAAGACTGGAATGGAGGAGATTGGAAGTGAAATGAAGAGAGTGAAAACAGAAATGAAGACAAATAGAGAAAATGAAATCTCAATTAGGTTTTGACATCAACTCTGCAAGATCTGAGATAAAGGCAGAAGTGAGAGTCCTGAAGGACAACGTTCAAAGGAGTTAAATGTCACTAAATCTGGAAGATGGCGTTAATGCGGTGGAGGAACGGGCATATGAAAGAAAGCAAGAGGATAAGAGGCTGTAATGGACGAGCGCCAGGACCAGCAGATGATGGAGAGTGCTGCAGCCCTGCCCATAGTTACAGTGCATTCTACAGTTGGTTGGGACCAGGAGATCTTGAGGAGGGAGCAGCTTGTGGATCGAGGCATAGGGCCGATCCTGGAGTATAAAGAATCTAGACGGATGTTTCTCCCAGAGGCCCGAGCTATGACAGTTGGACGCGGTGGGACTCCCTGGTGGTCAGGAACGTTATACCGAAGAGAACAGCATAACTCAGAAATGAACTGTTGGATAAGTACCAAACTTGGTATTTAGATTCAGTATCTTCCAGAGATGCGACACCAAGGTTTTCAAGAAAATCCCCCCACCCCAGATTACTCTTTACATGGAACATTTTTCGAAAATTTTAATTTTCTCAAAAATGGCTCTAACGATTTTGATTAAAATATCATATGTTTAAGATATTTTTATGACAAATGAAATGTATATCTCGAATTTTCGGGGAATATCTTCAAAATTATTCTTCATTGTGAACGACTTTTGCATAACTAGTAAACCATAAGAGATAGACAAAATTTTACTACACATAAAGATGTAGATCGCGTTAAAATACATAATTTATGTCATATGCATTTTTGTTGTTGAGTGAACCATTTTCGAGATATTGCATGTTATTCCCTTAAATTTTCCAATATTATACTTTTTCTCAAATGGGAATTCGTTATTCATTTTTTTATGTCCTGGATATACAAATAGAACGGAATGCTCCACATAGCAACCAGCTCTTAAAATATTTGGATATCGCTTAAAGCCTACCATACTCCCCTTGCACCTACAAGAAAATAAGCAATAAGATTATCATCTCGATTAACAAGAAGTAGATGAGAATAAGCGTTTGTAAAACTAGTTTGTACAAGAGTAGAGGAAGTCATGTGAGTATAACACATCAGATTGTTTCTTTGTTTTTCCTATTCGTTCACGTTCAAATCTCTTTGAAGGCGTGCACGAAGAGTGTCCCGCACCGCTTTCAGCACTATCACTACAATTTTACGTTAATGCCACTAAATGGTAGCACTAAGGTTGAAGTAGACAACGTGTACTTGAGCGGAAACCTCTCCCGGCGATTCTAGATCATCCGAAATCTCTACTAGAATTAAATTTACAGATTACATCGTTTTTGCCCTAAAACGCAGTACTTCAATATACACAACAAAAATCCAAAAACACAACCCTTTCTTTTGTCGGACAAGTTGTGCATTATTATTATTATATTATTATTATTATTATTATTATTATTATTATTATTATTATTAATTGCTGGGAGCGGCTGCAGTTATATCAATTTATTCCCAACTGTTATGTAAAATCCTATTTTACATCTTCAGAGTATCCGATTCTAAAATTTTGTAGCACTCAAAATGTATACTCACTAGCAGCCACTGATCATAATATATTGGAAGAGAACTGTTCAAATTTACATTTTCATAATCGTATGAATCAAATACATTATGTAACAAGAAAATAATTGACTTGTTTATAGACGCTCTTTAACTGCTATGGTGCTTAGTGTTCCACATTGTATTGGACATGAAAGACCGCAAATTTTGCTCAGAGGCCTCTTTATCAGCCTTGAGGTTCTTTTACGTGGCATAAATCTGCGATACGGGACCATCAGCTTTGCTTCCCTTACGAAGGAAGCAATGCTAACGATTTTTACGCCCGAAAAAAAATTCATCGCCCTCCGCCGGGTTTGAACTCGCCACCTCGGGAACCAGAGGTATCCCTAGATCACAAAATATGATATGTAACAAGAGTTAACGCATCTGAAATGCATGTAAATTCTTAACAAATAGATAGGAGGTCCTTCGGTTTAGGCCTACCTCTCAGGATGACAAAAGCACTGCATCTATCATGACAGTGTAGGTAATGTGGCTTTTATCGTCTGACATTGCACTGCACAAGGCTTGTATATCGCATTCAAAGGTTTTCATTAGCCAATCAAGGGAAAGAAGAAGGAAATGAGCGCGGAAAAATATAGGTCAACGGAGTAAGGTTATAAGAAACAGGGTTTAGGCAGTCTGTTATCTACCATTCCTTGTATAGGTAAAATACAAGTTATCCCTCAAATTAATTATTCTGTCGGTTAAGTGCCTGTATGTCTTAAGTCCGTCTGATAGCTCTTACCGACCTGGTAAGAGTCCTGATCACGACGACGGCCGAGTGGACTCCAGTACTCGCGGACCTGAGGAGTGGTCTGGAAAAACTACGACTCCACGAGCTTTCGCAACAAAGCTAATGGATATATGGTAGCAGATACCAATGTCAAACCTGAGCGCATCTTTCGAGGGGCGCTCAACCATTCTGAAAAACAAGCAATAAGGATGTCCAAAAACCTTATGTAATCCCGTTCAACACCCTGGGGGGCAGTCATGGCCCTGGCATGGTCATGACTATCTCCTGGACATTTCCTTCACCCGCTGCCAGCGCATTAAGCTGCAGTTACCTTTCCGCACTAACGGGGGTGCTCAGCGGAACCCCAATATCTTACCTTACTTCTCCTTTCAATTCCGCTCCTTAACTTCACCTACCTATTCCTGTCACTACCCAAAAAAGAATTTAAAAAGGTGATTGTTTATCTAATAAACCCAGCTATTGAACATAGCAGCTCACGATTCAATTCTGACAACTGAATTATTCTTTTATCGGGTCGTTTTATTTCCTAATTCCATAAGTGAACACAGGAACTACCATCATTTGCGTACCAGCTTCTCATTTTATCATTCAGTGCATTTCGAATGGTTCCAGATATTCTATTAAACTCGTTTATTTCCTTTCCTTAAGAGAAATAATATGGTAGTACAGTCTCTAACTCATAATTCTCTTATCAGAAGACAACTAATACATTTGTGCAACATTTTAAGGGTGTCATAAGTTCGAATGGATATTAAATTTTAGATTAAAAAAATATATAGCGGATTTTACTCCCAGGGATTTATGCGGTTTTTGAAAGTACTATAAGAATTAGTTCAGGAGATACTATAACTGCAAAAAACAAAATTAGTAAACTACGAAACTAATTATCTTTGCAAGTCTGTAGAGGGTATACAGGGTGAATCAGCTAAAACTTGCACCACAAATATTTCGGAAATGGAAAGTCCTATTGATGTGCAGCTTTCACAACATTGATTGGTAGTCAGGGGCTCGTATATTTAGCCTATAAACAGATTTTAATAATACTGAGAAAGTGTATTTTTTGAGCAAACATACAATTTTTAAATGGAACAATGCCTAGTTACATCAACAGAATAAAGGTAGGATAAATTAGAATGTCAGTGGCGTTTGTTGCAAGATTATAGTGCAAGTGGTTTACGAGAAATCTTATTTTGAAAAGTTTCCTCCCCGACAATTGTTTGTCCCATTCAACCTGCTTAGTTGCGAGGAACGATGTTGTTATGTTTGTTTGGATTGTGTTTTCTGTTCATCGATTGCATTGCGACTTTCCGGTCAGTTAGGTTTTGATAGTTCAAGATAGTTTTGGGTGATTCAGCCTGTATACTAACAGGAAGAATCAGGAAACAGAAAATAGGGAACTTAAATGACAAAATTTTCACCAGAACTGGTAAATTAACATAATTAACTGAATTACGATTTTCTAAAGGAAAGTATAATATAATGAATTACTACTGAATAAACGATCACAAAATAAATTAATGTATTTCCACTTATTTCATCTAAACTAGATAGAAGAGAAGAAAATGCGTAGATGTAAAGAGCATACACGCAAAATGAATTTGGATATTAATTTAACAGTAGGCATAGATTCATAAGAAAGTGTCGTTCTAATGAAGCCCTGGTTTGTAATTAACCTAATTCTTTGAATAATTAATTTGGTATTACTTTATAGCATTTCATTCACTTTATAGCACTTCATTTGGTTCATAAAAGAACGTGCCTAATGCACCTGGGGATTCTGAAGTGACATTGAGTAGTCTTATTTTATTTCAGCCAAAAGTTTAATCATATTGTCTAATGGAGAAGAATGGCGAAAATCCCACACCTGTTATTTTATCCGCAGTGTAAGAAGTGTCTCTAAGCTCTTGGGGCTACAAAGAAAAGGGAATTTGCCGCCACAACAGGATGTTGAGTTGACGTACGAAGCTGTGTGCTGTTACTCTGTGAGTGTAGGCGAGCAATAGAGCGAAAGAAGAAGTGTTGTGTTCCACATTCCAGCGACGACCGGAAGAGAGGAGTCCTGCGCTTCACACTGAGCGATCGCGGAGGAGAGAAGATGAGTCCTATGTTCTTTACTCTAGTGAGTAAACGAAGTAAGAAAAGGCTAATACGGGCATGGGTCATCATAGCACTCTGCACAAAGAAAAAAGTAGTGAACTGACCGAGAAAGCTGAACTAAATCGCAGTATTGTTTACGATTTTAAATGTTAAAAAGCAAGCATTAACTGTCAATACAGGATTGATACAGGGTTGTGGTTTATCACCCATTTTATTTAATTTGTAATTTTGAATAAAATATTATAATAATGGATAATCATAAATAAACCAAAGGGAATTGCCATAATTAAAACTAATGTAGATACAATAATATTTGTAACAACCATGGTCATGATGGGTAAAGAACAGTTTTGGGTCAAGATCATTTGAGAAATTGGGATCTACAGAAATGTAAGAAAATATATAACACGATTAAATTCTGATGTATAAAAAGGAATGTTGATAGAAACTTGAGTAAACTGAATTAAACTAACGATTATACAAGATAGTACCCAAGCCCGCATTAAAATGTACATGCAAGACGTGGGTAATAAGAAAGTCAAGACTAGAGGTTTTAAGGCTTTCATTATTATAACTAGAAAAGCTCTACTCCAGAAGTTATATTAAGAGAACTAGAAGATGGTTTAGTAGAAGGAATAAAAGATATCTGCTTAAGTGGAAAGAGCACGTTCAAAGGATAGAACCTTCGAGAGTATCTCGGCAAGCATTGTTTTACAAACCCTTGGGAGGAAAAGGGATTGGAGGACCCAGCTTGAATTGGAGAGAGCAGTTGGATCAGACTTGGAAACAGGTATAGTAGGCGTAAACCTTTTAAGGGGAAGGAGAATACGAAAAAGAAGTTAAGATATGTAAAACGGCAACGCCAACTTGAGAGAAAATTATTGTCAGGAAGTCTTCTTCGTCATGACCTTTCAAATTAAGGTTCATAAAGCTGAAATCTAAATCTTTTGTCATAAAAGTGGAATAACAACTTTAGTTTTAAACAGAGCATTGTGTATGAAATGCTGTATGCTAATGCGTCTATGGTTTTTAACGGTATGAACAATTCAAACCATTAATAACGGATATTTCGGAAACGGCTTATGCCACATAAGTTAAATTGTGTTTTAAAGAGATCCACAGTTTTTATGTAGTGTGTTTTCGTCTATCGCTTCACATTTACCATTTATACAAGAATTGTCCAAAATTCCTTCAGAATGAAGTGGACTTCACAGGCTATTCCCAGAAATTCGAGATGTACATTTTATTTGTCACATAAATATATTTAATATATGGCATGTTAATCAAAATCGTTATAGCCATTTGTGAGAAAATAAAAAAAATCGAATAAATGTTGCGTGTAAAGGGTATTTGGGGTGGGAGGATTTTATTGAATAGCTTCATGTTGCACCTTTGGAAGATACTGAACTTAAATGCCAGTTTGGTATTTATCCGACTTTTTGTTTTTCAGTTGTGCTGTTCACAGAAACACACAGACAAAGAAACTTTTTCTAAAAATGCTTTTTTGGGGAAATTCAGGAGGCCTCAAAACGTGTATTTTTTGTGAAATCTCGATACCGAATGCAATACCTTCTCTACTAATTGCATGGTAGAGGAAGAAAAAATTGATGACTCTGCGCTATGACAACGTAACAACATATCAAGGGTTACGGAAAGCTTTCACTTCCGTCAAGAAAGAAAGAAGGAGTTTATTACGGCTTAAATAGTAGTAGAAATAAAACCAACACATTAGCCATCTTATAACAAGAGTTTGTTTGTTGTAAGCCTTTGAAATTATTATTATTATTATTTACTCAAATCTTTACGAAGGCGTTAATACATTATTTGGCACCCACACTTCGTAAAAGTTATTATTACTCTCCTGTTACCACGCCCTGAAAATATAATAAAGACTCATCGCTCATGCAACGCTAAATAATAATAATAATAATAATAATAATAATAAATAAATCACCTATATATTGTGACCACGCACGCGGCACTACCTGAGTGCCGCCTTCTGGCCGGGACAGGGGGGGCGGCTGGTCGTTGGAACAATAGCTTGTGCGGAAACAGTAGAATAGGAGTGTGGATCATAAAGCTCTTTATATGCCGCTTACTTGCTCCGAAACTTTCGTTTTGGCGTGTTCTGGTAGGTTCTTGTTCTCGAAAGTTCCGCTTTATGCCGGGCCTAAATAAGGGACTGCTGTCTGCCAGGACAGTCAGTCGATTGTCGAATTCAGTTGAATTGCATGCTGTTAGAAGTGACGGAGTGCAAGTGGACAGTGCATTTTGTGTATTGTAACTCAGACAGTTGTGAGTAGTGCAGTTCAGTTGTGATTTGACTAGACGGATCAGTTATGTTTATTCGGAATGCGTGCCAAAGTGACTCAAGTATAATGTTTATGTTACTTTAGAACCTAAGTGATAAATGAAGTGCGTTTTTGCAGTTAACTTCTGTTCTCCTTAGTTACAATATAATAATAAAATATAGATAATATATTCCAATATTTAAAACCCAGCGCAACTGTCGTTAAAGTAAACCATTTTACTACGAATCTTTGGCACCCATTAGGATTAATTACATCCACTATTTAAAACTGTTTTGCTTTAACTATTAGCAAACCTGAGAGTAAACTTGGTAATAACAAAAGTCTCTAATGGAAAATTAACGATATTTGAAAGCATCTTAATGTTTTACAATACGAATTCTCAAATCGTACAAGATAAATCCAAAGAGAATTTTTCTTAAAAGCAAATATAAGTGCACTTCAAAATGTTTATTGTCAAGATGATTATACTACGGCGAGTTTGAAGTCTACCGACAAACTTCAGGACGACATCAAATAAAGTGCCGTGGTACACAATGCATGGCTTGAATCCCAACCATATCACAACAAATGTTCAAAGTGGCCTCCGTGGGATGTAATAGACGCGTTCATGCGAAGCATCATGGATTGCCTCACTCATTCGAATGTGTCCAAATATCGTCACAGGCTACGTGGACACGCTCTTGAAGGGTCTGAACATCAGGAAGAAGCTCACCGTACATAATGCTTTTCAGATGTCCCCACAAGTAAAACTTCAGGGGATTAAGTTCGGTGATCAAGCAGACCATGCAGCAGGGCATCCACGTCCTATTTAACGTCTGGGGAAAATTATGTTGAGGTGTTGGCGAACATTAATGTAGCTGACGCTCCACTGTGCTGCAGCCACATTACCTGTCGTATTGCCAAAGGCACATTCTCCAACAATTGAGGCAGTGTGTTTTGCAAGAAGTGTAGATACATTTATCCGTTAGGTGTTATGGAAAAAGAACTGGTAGGCGGTTGCCAATAATCCCTGATCAAACATTGATACTGAGCCGCTGCTGATGAGACGCTTCAGCAATTCCATGAGAGTTTTCAGTAGCCCAAATATGAATGATTATGCAGGTTAATGATGCCACTTCATCGGTGAAGAGGACTGAAGACAGAAATCCCATAATGGTGATGGCCTGTTGCACAAACCAGCGACAGAATCTTTTCCGTGGAGAAAAATCCGCCGGGGATAAACCCTGCACACGTTGGAGGTGATAGTGATAATAACAGTTATCATGTAGAAAACAGATAACTGTCTTTTGGCTTACACCATGTTCGGGAAATTGCCTGAAGCTTGTACCAGGGTTGTTCTTAATATCATGGAGATGTTCCTTCACATCTAGGTAAGCATAGTGCGCGGCCGCCCTGAACTTTTGCCTGTCTCAAAGGACCCACACACTCACAAATGCTGAGAAATGGTTCCAAATGTTTGTGATGCGGGTGGTGTTGTCTGTCTGGGTACAGGCTCAGTACATCCGTGCTGCCTCTCGACAGTTTCCACTTGCTTGGCCATACACGAACACCATTTTGGCTTGTTCCTGGAATGAATACCGTACAAATGTGCGTCTACGTTGCTTAAAGCACACTATCTGCAACACACAAAACGCACACTGCAAGTTATGAGAGAATGTCATCAGTGTCATCTATTGTAGAAACTATGCATTTTTTGACACAAGGTGACATGAACCTTTGTGCTCCATTTCCAGTCAAAAATCATATCCTGTACTTTGTTGGAGGACTTAAACCTCACTCCGTATTGTTATTAAACATTATTATTATTATTATCATTATCATCATCACCATCATAATCATGTTATTTACTCTACAATGGTCCCATAGCACTTCCATACGTCGCTTCTTCGGGTTTTATGTTCTAACTGATAAACGTGTTCATATGTATCACTCGACTCCAAAACGGATATCACGAACGCCACTGTAGCAAACAGACTGAGCATTCCCCTTGTGTCTAGTCACAATGGGCGTTGGTGGAACAGGAAATGATACACCAATTCATTTGGCCTCCCAAACTGAATGGACAGAGCTCGAACACCAGTGCTCCCAACTCGGCCGTACACGTGAGCTCATTTGTGTTCGAAGTTATGAACGGTACAAAATAATGATCAAAACTCGTTCGATGGACAGTTCTACTTTCATGACTGCATTTGTCGTCGAATGATCAGCGTTCTGACTTCAGTCCAGAGCTCCCAGGTTCGATTACGGGCTGGGATGGAGAATTTTGTGTGTTCGAGTTCTAGCGTATGCAGTCAAATGTGATTGGACGGGGAGGGCCCAACTAAGATAACCGGTGTGATGGCACGCTTGGATGCTTATGAGGTTATATTTCATTACAGTTGCATGGATTTTGTTTCTCCTCATAAAAAATATAAAATAGTTTTGTTGAAACAATTTACAACATAAAACGGTTGTATTATATTGCTCAAGTTTAGCATAATGCGATATTAGAAAAAAAAAGGTCACTGAAAGCCTAAAACTGTAAAAAACGTGTTTGTATTAAATATGCTACAACACGCTATAAAGAGTTAAGGAAACGCTTATACGTAATACGACCATCAGTAAATTCTTTCTCAAGTTAAAGCCCCCGAATATGACCATGGAAGCTTAAAAGGGCTAAATTGAAACAAATTAAAAAAAAAGCAGCATCACTTTCTCCTGATAATGATATTGCGAATCTCATGATATGCAATATCTTTTCAGATTTGACGAAAGCGTAAACCAGTCGATTTATAGCGCATTTCCAGGTCCAACGGACTGGCGAATATAATGTTCCCTGTTACCGTAATGGTGCTCTAACATGTGTCAGATTTTCTTATTTGTTTTCCGCGTACGGTTCGGTGTATTCTCACTAATATTTTGTCGGTTCGCCGCCAGGGGCCGGTTGTGCTGTCCCTGTCAATGGCTTATTTCTGGGTTAGAGCCACCGTCGCTTCCTGGCGTTCGGTCTAGCTTGTCCAAAATCATGGAGTGATTTGCGCTCTGGTACGTCGTTCTTGATAAATTGCCCCACACGTGTAATGTAATTCCTTTTTGACATTCACATTTCTGACTGTGTTTTTCTTCCTGCCTGTTTTGATGTGATAGCTCCCTTTATGATTATTAATCCGAACTTTAGTGCAGTTAATAATTATTTTATATGTGTATTAATGGGTTCTTAGCCGAAACATTAATGTAATTAATGATTACCACTTTAAATACCCATTAATCTGAAATTATGGGTTTCTCAATCGATTGTGGGCAGTTGTATAGTAATAATTTCTATTCCTTTTATTGTGTTGCTGCGGTAAGTAATTTTCTTGAAACTCTCCCCACCCCAGACTACAATTTACATGGAAGATTTTTCAACATTTTTGATTTCCTAAAAATGGCTCTAACGATGTTTAAAATGTCCTATATTAAATAGATTTTGCACTACAAATAAAATGTATATATTGAATTTCTTTGGAATAGCATGTAAAGTGCACTTAATTTGGTAGAAATTACTAGAAACGAAGACCTGAAATATTCAACAAGATGCTTCTAGGTTACGAGGCTTTTTTTAAAAGTATGTACCGTTTTAATATTATGCCACTGCAGCTCGCAATTTTGAGCATGGGCGATCACTTCCTCCATTCATTAGGAAGCCAAACGCAGCTGTGAGCGAACGTCACTTTGTGTTTTTTGTTGTTAGAGCGTTTCAAAATGCTCAAAACAATCGAACGACTGTGAAGTTGGCTTAATGATACTTTTTTGAATGCCCGGAAGTTACGCCAGCAAACATTCATCGCCAATTGTCTGAGGTTTATGGAGAAACAATGAGTAACAAGCCCGGCCACTCATAGGAAAAAACAAACTCAAGATCTGATCGCATCATTTGGTTGGGAACAATTCGAGTACCTCCCTCTGGATTTGACGCAAGTGATTTTCATTTTTCTTCATTGAAGAAATTCCTTGGTGAAAAACATTTCAACGTCGATGAAGATGATGTGAAACAAGAAGTGCAAACTTGGCTTTCATCACAGGCGGCATCATTCTTCGGCGAAGGTATGTAAAAACTTATTTCCCGTTATGACAAGAGCCTGAATAGCGCCGGTGACAATGTGGAGAAGTGGTGTAAAGTATGAATGATAATGAAATATTTGGAAAATAAGATCCCATATTTTTAACAAATTATGGTGTTTACTTTAAAAACACGCCTCGCAGAATCTGTAGACCTTATTATTCTATTTATTGTTTGTTTCACGTACATTGGTCATGAGGCGGAAATATATTAATACTAATTATATTTTCCCTGTGACTCCCTCTGGATGAATTATTTTACCGCCTTAATCATTATGACTCAAGAGTAGGATAGTGAGGAGACGGTGCAAGCATACCATCAAATAGAAATACCTAGCATTCCATTTGGTAAGTTTTTAATTAATTATTCTCATTTTGCATTGCTTGAAAATGCATATCACTTCTTATTGCAAAGCATTAAACTGCGTCAAACAACGTGGTTAATTATGTTTATTTGCAAAGAACGGTACCAAACCATAACCTGCTAGAAAAATATTTCACAGGCAAACATGAACGATAATGTTGCAGCCGTCAAGACTATTTATCCTGGAAGGCCTCTAACACCTACCCTTTGTGATATAAGATTATTCAAGACGATGAAGAGCTTGGTCTCGCATCCTGGAAATGTAACATTAACTCAAGATTCTCTCAGTGATGAATGCTAATTACTTTGCTGCAGCAATTAATGGAGCACCCTGTCCCAGAGTAGTAATGTCTAGTATGCCACACCCCCCCTAGATTTCCTGATGAATATCCCTCGCTCTCGACTCTGCTTCCACCAAGGAAACGTTCTTGGGTGCAGGCTTATCTAATAGCGATTGCTCTTCCCTCGTCGTTCATATCAAGGCTTCAGCTTCAGCAAATTGATGAGAATGCGATCTTTTTAACCGCGAAGACGCTAGGAGTAGGTCTCCAGTAACTGGAGCACAGTACCACTAGACAATTGTTGGCCCTTTTTGCTTCCAACGTAACCCCTGGGATGAACAGGACACCCGAAGGGCGAAGAAATCCGGACGACGCTAGCAAGGACAGGACTCCTAACGCTTACAACATGATACCAAACCTGACACCGGCTAACTCTGCCTAAGCCACTCGCAACCGGGCGTCCTTTGGCAGATGAGTGAGCTCCCAGAAAGGGGATCCTCAGCAGTCTCGTTAAACGCCAGGGAGTAATATTTCTAGAGCACAAATACCACTGTCCTTCCGCAACACACCAACCGCCGTCGCGTAGACTTATAACCCTGAAACAGATGAAAGGAAATGATGGGGACAGAAAATGATGGATAGGAAATTCGCGGTAGAAACGAAAGCATCCCAGCGTTCGCCTACCGATCTGGAAAGGCTACGAAAAACAACTCATGGTTAGAGTGACCGCCCCGACGGGAATCGAGTACGGGACATCTCGATAGGGCCTCATACGTTACTGCAGAGCCATCCCGTGGTCCCGAAGAGGTTAATTGTGCTCCTATTTAATAAGTTTCAAAATAAGCAGCAAATAAACACTTTCTACTAATGGAATGTAAAGCAAATCCTGCACTAGAATTAAATAATCGATATAAAAATTCTACCAGAAGATGCATTTTAAGTTCCCTTCCCAAGTTACTGCTAAAACATTAAAATGGTGGATTTGTGTGTATTTTATTGGGGATGTAACCGATATTCCAGAGTAAATGCTAAAACTCCTCGCATTTATTTGGGGAAATTATCAAATGTCATAAAAATGTGACTACTCATTAGAAAAATAATTACAGGAAAAATATTTTGAAATGTGTGTATTGGCTCAGTTTCAATGTTTATGAATGACTTCATTATTTCAGTTCGAAATGATAAATACAATTTTATTTTTGATTTTATGAAATTCATAAGAAGTGCTTGTTTATAGACTACCTGAATCCAAATTAGCATTTGTAGAAAATGGTACGCGTGCCCATAACTTAAAATACCTAGTTCGGAATCCTCCAAGGACGAACCGAGTAACATGGCACCGCGGTAACGTATGCGATTCGCATTCGGAGATTGCCTACTCTGACCCATGGATTTTGTCGTTTCCCCGGGGTCGGCAGGCGAATGCTGGGATGGTTTCTTCTATGATTTCCTTTCCATCATGTCCATTGCATTCCATTTCCTTTTCATCTTTCGGGTGTATTCCTAGATTACGTAGCGCATGGCGACGCCGGACAGATGGCGAGGATGCACGTTCAATAGAAACAGGCCCGCTTTATTGGTGGATCGTTCTTTTCCCTTTGTCGGCAGCTAGGGCAGCGGAACGGGTCTGCGAGTTAGAAATGTTAGGGACTTCCGTGAGTCTCTGTGGTCTGTCTGCCTACAGCCCGTAGCCTCCTATGGTTCCTTCACCTCATCCCTTCTTCCTGAGAGCTGTCACTCACAACAGATCTCTGTAGGTCGCAGTTCGCGAGGTGTCCCTCCATTGAATAATCTATACCTATGTCTATACCTCCAAGAATGCGACACGAAGATTTTCAAGAAAATTCACTTACTCCAAACTACCCTTTACATAGAATATTTTTTAATTTTCCGGTTTTCTCTAAAATGGTTTTAATTTATGTCGTGAATTTTCCAGGAATAGCCTGTCAAGTCCTCTTTATTCGGAAGGGATTTTGAATAACTGATAAGCCATCAGAGATAGACAAAAACGTACTAAAACGTATTTCTTTAAAGCAAACAATCTATCTAAAATAACTTTTCCTGCAACAGCCATTTTCGAAATATGGTTATTGCTTTTGTCATTTATTTTTAAATGTTGTCACTATTGAGTTGTTTCTCGCAATATCGTGAATAGAGTATTGAATTTCTAGGCCAGCATATAGCGATCCGGTTTTTAAAAATTTGACTATCGATTCAGTTCCTTCTATGCCTCTTGTACCTTAAACGAAATATGTATTGAATCTATTTCTGCAAAGGTTTATATCGATTGACGTGAAGTAGATAGAAAAAAAATCTGATTCGACACAGTCACATGATTTTCTGTATCCCCAATCGTTTATTAGTAGATACACAAATTATTCTTACTAAAGCTTATTTTCCTATCCAGTACATTTTAATCCAAACAAACGTTTGCAGAAATAGCTACATTATACACTTCGTTATAGATACCAAGGGTACAGCGATAGACAAATGTTTAAGAACTGGACGCTATATGCTGGCCATAAAATTCCATACTGTTTCCATGCAACTGCGAGAAACAACTGAAAATCGATAGGACTTAAAAGGAATAAGTATTGAACAATTCGAAACTTTATTAACAGATATCTCAGAAACAGCTTATGCCACAAAAAACTTACTTTAAATAAATTGTGCGTTTTAGAGAGATCTACATTTTTCCGTAGAACGTTTTCGTCTATGGCTTAACGTTTACTAGTTATGCAAGATTATAAACAATTCCTTCCGAATAAGAGGCCTTCCTAGACTATCCACAGAAAATTCAAGATATACATTTTATTTGTCATGCAAATGTCGTTAATATGTGGTATTTTACTCCATTCAAAATTTTCAAAAATTTTCCATGTAAAGGGTAGTTGGCGTTGGGGGATTTTCTTGAAAATCTTCGTGTCACATAATTGGGAGATACTGAACTCATATATCAATTTTGGTGTTTATCCAGCTTTTCGATTTTGAATCATGATGTTCACAGACACAGACAAAGACACACACTCGAACATGTTTCCAAAAATGCTTCATTTGGATTCAGGGTACCTCAAAACCTGTATTTCTGGTGAAATCTATGCATCAATTTTTTGGGTGGAATACAATACTTCCCCTTCTTGTTATACATAGTAGAAAAGTAATATGGTTTCGTAAGAATAATTTACATGCCTTATATAAAAATAAACGATAGTAGGTAGAGATAGTCATGTGAATGTAACATAGGATGTTTTTCCAGATTTGTTTGCATACAGGTAAGGAATGCGGTTTTACAGGACAAAACATGGATATATTTCGACTTACAAGGTTTTTTTAAGCATCGATCTGACAGTTGTTTCTAGCTTACTGACATGTCACTTAAACGCAGAAAACTATTTCACGACTTGGAGTTTTTAACTACTAAAGGAGAGATTTGAATGCTCCTGCTGACAGAACGTTAAAGCAAATCACAAAAGCCAACCAGCGCAGCGCCCATGTTGGCAAGCGAGTGGACAAAAGCTGTCCATATATCACTGAACTGGAAGCTCTGTGTCCGATGAACGTTATCATAAAGCCCCAGGCTTCGCTCCCGATATGTGTACAAAAGCTTGCAGTGTTGTCCTTGCGTTACCAGATATTTAAAACAATAGTCGGGAGACTGTATGGAAACTCGAAACAGATGTATAGCCACACTTTTCACCCTGTTGCGTGGGTAGAACGCTAGATAACCAGCCAGGCCAGCATATCAAGAGGGGATGTAATTGAATGAAATGCTACATATTTGACGTATATATTTACAGTGGTATCTGATCTATCCTGTCAACAGTGTTACTTCTATGTATTGATAGTTACCATTTCGAACATAAAATACTGAAATACAACAACAGAATTGCGTAATTAAAACTAGGAAACCTGAGACAATATAGTTAAATTTCATTAGTAATTAATGTTCATTAACTAACAAATAAATTAAATAGGTATAAAAATGACACATAAGAAACAGCAACGCAGAATAATAATGGTAACAACGAAAAGATAGAGACTTGCATTAGACATACCACTTTTGCAGAAGACTTGCAACGTTCTGTACATAATTTAAACAAGCAAACAAAAATAGGAGTACACATGGCACAAAAATCAAAACAAAAATTATGGTAAGCTGCAGAAAATACCTTCTACCACACAAAATATGCTTAGATTAAAGAAATTTCAGAAAGAGTAAATTCATTTATATATCTCGGATACATATCCTTTTATATGAATCAGACATTTCACAGAAAGTTCCCAAATACACCAAAACGATAGTAATAATTGATAATACATGGGTCATTCAGTAATTCGTGGCAAAATTTGAATTAACAAGAAAGAAAAAAATATAGAACAGCCACATTGTTGCTGTGCTCATGAATAACCCGCCTCCACATCTCAGGGAGACGATGGATGCCATCCAAAGCATCTTGTTTTACTAATCTTTGAACAGACTGCTCTACTGCTGCTACAATTGCGTGCCTTGTCCTAAAACGAACTCCTCTAAGTGGTAATTTCATTTTCGCGAAAACGTCAAAATCACATGATCTCATATCTGGGGAGCATGGAGGATGCTTCAGAATTTCCCAGTTCCATCTGCAAAATAAATTAACCACAGGAGCAGCAATGTGAGAGCGAGCACCATCATGTAACACAATAGGATGAGTGTTCAGGAGAATTAGACGTTTATGATGCACAGCTGGTCGTAAATGGTGTTCCAGCAAGTAACTGTAATATGCACCATTCACACGATTTCCCGCAGGAACTGAATGAGTGACAAGGACACCGTCAAAATCATAAGCAGCTATGAACACAACTTTAAGTGGATCCTGTTCTTGCCGATACGTTTTTGGCCGTGGGGAATCATTGTGCCGCCGCTCATTTGACTCTCTCTTTAATTCTGCTTGTTAGCATTGAATCCAGGTTTCATCTAAAGTTACGATACACCAAAGGAAATGCTTGCCTTCATGTCCATAGCGTTCTAAGTTCAATTTCCCCATTTCCACTCTCTGCCACGTGTTTTCCTCTTCAAGATTGTGTGAAACCCATCGAGACAGAGTTACCTCGTCTTTAACTTCTCCTTAAGTACGTATGTGAAGAATCGTACCAGGAGCAATTCCAACTTCCCTTGCTAGCTCAATACAAATCCAACAACAATGTTCTTCCAGCAGCGCTCTAACAGCGTTCACATGCTGATTGCGGTTTGCCAGCTCTACGTTTTTGATAAACATCTTCCCTGCCTCTGCGCGCCCACCTGACCACGGTATCTTCAAGCTTTCAGTAATGCTTCATGGCATTGTCGAGCATTCTTGTCTCTTGCAATCTGAATTTTAATGAAGCATCTTTATTCTTATTTACTAAACATTTTAGAGCACCACACAAAACAATCGACAAATTAAACTTACTACAAATATCTTGTAAGTAAGATTAACATCTTCAAACTCGCAGTTAACACAGATCAGATGCTTTTCTTTCTCATTGTTATCAGCTTGCATCATTTACCACTGATAACGACACATGCTAATATAGTTGCCACTAATTATTGTGTTATCAAACGATCCTTAGCACGCAGACATGCTACGCATGGGAACGGTCTCGCGGCTTGTGGCCGGCTGGTTGCTATGTCGGCGGTGCTGGTGACAGGAAGCACGCAATAAATATAGTACGGTTTGTCGAGAGAGTTACTTGTAATACACATAACATAACCACTTCATAAGACAAGCAAATTACTCGCGTATATCAAGCAAGAAAATGTTGAAATTGCCACTTTTGTTCAACTACTTCTGGCACTTGCTTAGTAAATTGCCCATTACACTCTGCAGTTTCCTCTGAAAAATGGTAGTAATTTCTTGATGAAGATTTTTTTTAAGTTTATCTAAAGTATATGGACTTGTTTTGTAAACTTTATCTTTTAATGCCTCCTCCCCCAGAGGTAAAAATCGTAGTGGGTTAAACCAGAGAAACGAAGGGTGGTTTTATAAAAACAATCGACACAATTTAGATGAACCTAAACATAGCATTCCTCAAGAAATTGCTGCCATTTTTCAGTGGAAACTGCAGTGTGTCATGGATAATTTTCTAAGCAGGAGGCAGAAATGCTTGAACAACGAAGAGAGGCAGTTCGAGCATCTGCTTGTTTGATAAACATGAGTAATTCGCTTTTATTTTTAAGTGTTTATGTTCAGTATGTTAGAAATACCTTACGCGACACCGTACTATATTTACTGCAGACTTCCTGTCCCCCGCAACGCCGACACAGCAACCAGCCTCGCCGGCCAGCCGCATTTCGCGAAACCGGTCCCGCCGAGGATTGCTCACTCGATAGAATTCGCTTATACAAGACCTTGACGAGATCTGTACTTTGCTATGGGAGTGAAGTATGAAAATTAAGAAATGAATATGAAAGCATAACTGCTAATGAAGTGAAATTAACGAGATACACGGCAGCATATACCAAATGGGGTTAGAAACAATTTCCTCAATGGAAGAATTGGAATTTGAACCCGTAATTCATCATATATAACATTACCAGAACAAATACATCATCTGCATTGCATGCGTACAAATAGAATCCCAAACACCATGCTCCACTATCGTCCAAACAGGAAGATCTTTAGGTAGTCCTTGTATTGAAAATTCTACCGTGAGATCGTAACAGCACATAGGGTCTAATACTTGAAAGGAAGAAGAAAAAATCTGATGTGTTACACTCACATGACTTTCTCTACTCTTGTACAATCTATTTTTACAAACGCCTATTCTCCATATGCTTTATTTTAATCGAGATATCGAGATGTCAATCTTATTGCTAATTTTCTTGTAGATGCAAGGGGAATATGGTAGCTTTTAAGCGATGGTCAAATATTTTAACGCTGGTTGCTATGTGGCGCATTCCATTCTCTGTGCAAGTCCAGGACATAAAAAAATGAATAACGAACTTGAGAAAAAGTATAAGTATTGGAAAATTTAAGGGAATAACAAGCAATATCTCGAAAACGGTTCACTCAACAAAAGAAATGTATATGACATAAGTTGTGTATTTTAACGAGATCTACATTTTCGTGTAGTAAAATTTTGTCTATCTCTTATGGTTTACCAGTTATGCAAAAGTCGTTCACAATGAAGAATACTTTTGGAGACATTCCCAGGAAATTCAAGATATACATTTCATTTCTCATGACATTATCTTAAACATATGATATTTTAATCAAAATCGTTAGAGCCATTTTTGAGAAAATTAAAATTTTCGAAAAATGTTCCATGTAAAGGGTAGTCTGGGGTGGGGGGGATTTTCTTGAAAGCCTTCATGTCGCATCTCTGGAAGATACTGAATCTAAATACCAAGTTTGGTGTTTATTCGACTGTTCGTTTTTGAGTTATGCTGTTCACAGACACACAGACACACACACACAGACACACACACACACACACACACACACACAGACACACACGGACATGTTTCCAAAAATGCTTTTTTTGGATTTAGGAGGTCTCAAAACATGTATTTCCGGTGAAATCTCGGTATCGAATTTTTGGGTGGAATGCAATACTTCCCCTACTTACTATACGTAGTAGAGAAAGTAAAAAGAAAGGGGATTTGTAACGTTAAGAACAACGCATCATACTATTGTAGCAATTTAAATATATGCATAGCAATTACTTAAAATTTCATGTAATGTTTTTGTGTAAGAATTGGAACTGGAAAGGAGGGGGAAGATTAAAACTTTGGTAGACGGGAAGTTATTAGTGGCTCAGGCCGCGACTAGCTACCAGCTAAGTACAAGGTTTTTTTATCTCCCTTTAATGTTATTCTATTGTGCATTTGATCAGGACAGCAATACTTGCAGTTCACACAGGGGCAGAACTGGTAGGTTGACAGTGCATCGTGCAATGCGACGTGCATCTGTCTAGCGAAAGGAACTTTATTTGGTGTGCAGCAACAGGCGTCGCGGCGCCCTCATTCTCTCACAAGGGTGCAGCCATTCACTATCGATCCATACTTATAGAAGAATATGCAGCCGATGATCCGTGAACTCCACTCAACCTTACTGCTTCAAATTCCCATCCTCTCTCCTGACAGTTCCTGCGTATATATCTGTTGAATGTAGCTTGGGTAAGACTTTACAAATAAAATATAGGCACTGCGGCTTTTGCCTCAATTAAAAATTGCCGGCTTGATTGAAAAAACAGAAAATAAAAATTCACGGGTTCGTAATGTATGGGCCCCACTCTGTCCTCTTGATGAGGCAACTACAAACGCCTAACTAAAAGATTTTGATTCCACCCAGTCGGCATCAGTTCTCTATGTGACTGGCCTGAAAAACAATTCATGGACAAGAAAGATAACCAATGAATGACGTTAATAATCTATGTGGAATTAAGGCGTGGTTAGGATACCATCTTTATTAAAGAGTTTGCTACGATTTGTATACAAGAAAATGCTAAACCAATTACAAATAATTTGGTCTTCTAGTGGAAATGCTGAAAAATTATTCACATGTGAGGTTACATTCAAGGGCAGCTACACATTTACGTAGGCAATTTTCATCAGCGATATTGAGTTGCAAGGGCAATAAGAAAACAGATATTAAGAAAACGGTAGTGTATCATGTAAGTATAAGGTTTAAGTTGTGATGTTACCCTTCGGCAGTTCGGCCATACTTTGGGGGAATTAAAGTACCCTGCCAATCCAGTGGCTAGAATTATGCTTGAAAAAGAAAAGAGGTGACTCCGCTGGTAGGGGATCTTGTTATAACAAACAAACACCTCCGTTCCATTATACACGCCTGTATACAAACCGCTAATAATAGCTAATAATTTGATTCAGTTTCTAGTAACTCCTAGCATATGTTACTAATACTAAACCAGCACAACAAATTAACATCATAATGAAATACTTTAAGCATAGGATATGGAATCTATTACGACTACGTGGACTCGCTACAAGGACTCATCATGAGAGAGACATGGAGAGGAACAATCTCATAGTAGCCGAGCCAAGAGATGTCTGGACGTAAGCCAGGGCAAGCTACTCCTTGACAAGGTTACGGTTGAATCGACCATAAGGAACAAGCTTCCCTAAGGGCGAAAGGGATTACGCAGAGCAGTGGTGATCAAATGCTTGAGATGGCGTCAGTACTGTCAAGTTATTCCTCTACGAAGGGCTTGTAACCCTTCCTAGAGGAGATTTATGGGCATTTAAACCAACTTTTACAAACCACAGGAAACCACACAAAAAATGTAGATGTATTTAAAACACCGATTTATGCTAAATTGATTTTTTGTGGCATTAACTATTATCGAGATATTCTTTATTACTGGTTTGAATTGTCAAATACTTTATACTTTTTAAAACTGCAAGGCACTATTGCTTTTGTTTGTTATTTTTACTTTCTCTACCATGTACATATTATGTAGAGAAGGTATTGCATTTCACCTAAAACTTAAATATCCACATTTAACGAAAATATATGTTTTGAGACCGTAAAAACGCAATTTTAGAAAACGATCCATTGACGTGTACATCACAACTTCATAATAAGCGACAAGAAGATTTTCAAGAACATCCCTCCACCCCCAACCACTCTTTAACTGGAATATTTTTCGATATTTTCGATTTGCTCAAAAATGGCTCCAACTATGTTAATTAAAATTCTATATGTTTAAGATATTTTCATGATAAATAAAATCACAAGGAGTGTCCCTTAGGTATATTCATTATGCAATAAAAAGAACTGCAGAATATAATTGGTTTAATTAGTTTTTACTCCATTCTATATACCTCAAGCTTTCTTTTCGCACAGTATTTACAATCAATTAAGTTATCATTCTGATGTAGAATCGATTTTAGTAGCTCCTCCTGATAGACAGACAGATAGAGATAGATAGATATAGAGAGATAGAGAGTTAGAGATAGATATTGCTAAAATCATTTACACATGTATAGCAACGTTAAATTTTGAATATTACAAAAATGCAATCTTATAAAATTCCTGGACCCTATAGAGAGGATTTTACTTCTATATCATTAAAACCTGTCTTTTAAAAATGTCGTGTGTAAGTTTCTTGATTTTATCCGCTAAACTATTGAATAGATTAATGGATGATAGTTCAAAGCTATTTTGTGTTTTACTATACTTACATTTACTAAAATAAATATTGTTACCACTTCTTGTCCGATAATTATGAATAGTTTCACACAGATTATACTCTTGTAGAGTCCTCTTAATGTACAATAGACAATTCAATTATATATATATATATAAATAAATGCACACACAAGGAAGAGTGAGAATTCTAAGTTCAATAAAATGTGGTTTACAACGCGTTTTTGGCGGAACTCCACGTACTATTCTTATCGCTCTAGTTTGCAAAATAAAAAGCTTGTTAGCAGGTATGGTTGCCCCAAAGTAAGACACCATAATTTAAAATGGAGTATATATTACTGTAATATACTGACAGTAATGACTCCTTATTTGCTTGCCTCAGTACACTGTGACACTGTACATCAGCAGTCCTTTTCTCAGTTTTCCTGAGATGTAGTCTATGTGGGATTTCCACCCTAATATAAATTCAAGATAAATGCCTAAGAATTTGATTATTGAAAGATTAGAGTCAGCATAACTCAGGTCCACAGTCTTATCTTGATTAAGTATTAATCTGTTAGTCACACCAGTGATTTACTCTTAAAGTTATATCTTTAAGTTTGCTTGTGAGAGTATCATTGTTATTACAACATATATTTAATGCTAAATCATCAGCAAATAAAAGCGTTTTTAGGAATTCAGCTTGTACAGCTTCAGGAAGATCATTAGTATACACCAGAAAAAAAACAGGTCTCGTACTGATCCTGCGGGACACCTTTATCTTTTTAAAACTAGACAGTCTGCCACTAACATAAGTAGCCGGATATCTGTCCCTTAGATAAGAAGGTATTAAATTTATACTAATATCATAAAAACCATACTAGACTACCTTTTTAAAAAGTATTTTGTGTGAAATTGTATCAAAGGCCTTTGCTAGATCAAAGAAACGGCCATCCATAGTTCGTTTAAGAAAACCTATTACAGCATCAGTAGTACTGTGTCCTGATCTAAAACCAAATTGACTGGGAGAAAACAAAAATTTCTCTTCAAAGTACTGAATTATCTGTTTATTTAATAAGACCTCAAAAACCTTATACACAACTGGGATGATACTTATACGTCTATAATTAGCATAATAGAAGCCCGGCACCAGTTCATGAAATAATCCTACAGTTTCTGAGATACATTTTTCGGTGTATGATTCCATGGCCGAATAAATTGCCTTATTGGGTTAGTTAGTTTCAGGAGGAGGATTCAAACTAGTGATCCGGAACTTATATTATCACAGAGTAGCTGAAAGAAAACGGAATCTGCAAGTTAATGTGATGTTAGTCAGAAACAGAAAACTCATTTATGTCCTTCAAAAATGTTTCGTCCACGTACCGTACATGTCCCTAAAGAGATTATCACAGCTTATTTTCAATCAGAAAAATGTAACTCCAGAAACAGCTACACGTTTCCTAGATGTACTGGCGCCGGAAGCCTGTGAAGAGGTTATAAAAAACGTATGCTACGCTAAGACAAATGTCCGAAAACCATTGGCAAGTAATAGAATTGCGTTTTCGTTACATCGTTGTACAATGATGCATTTTCCAAGTATACTGTGCATAAATCCATGCGATTAGCACGTAGACATATTTTGAAAAAATGCGTTCCACATCACTATAGGTAGTAAGATCAAATAAAAGCGAAATATCGGACTTACTTGAGATTTAGTGCCTCAGTAACGCGTCGCTCGTTTTGCACAGTTCTGGGTACACTCAATTTTTTTATAGAATACTTAAGTTTCTTTGCCAGTCTTTCTTTAAGTTTACAGTTTATACGTTATTCTGTGTTTCTGAAATCTGTTCTATTGTTCAAGAGCTTCTGGTATTTTTAGTGTCTATGCTTGCAAATACACTGGTGTGCAAAACCTAAGGACGAAAGTGATCTTCTCATGCTGTGACACTGCCAAGTAACATAGCTCGATGAAACTTGAATCGTGCATAGAGGGAACTGCTACGGAATACTACAGTAGGCAACTAAACGAAACAGACAATGAGACGAACAGAAATGCCACTTTTATTTATAGACCATAAGCTACACTAAAGTCAATACGACATATGGTGGCTCTCTAGATTTACGGAAACAGATGCATGGTGCTTAAAAGGGTGTATGATGACCACGGACAGCAATGCATACTCTGCATCGTGCTTCCATATTGGCCACAAGGTTGCTAAGCAGTTTTTTGTGGTGGGACGTTCCATTCCTCCACCAGCGCTGTTGACAACTGTTGGATGGTCGTTGGTGCATTTGGATGTGCTGCAATGCGTCTCCCCAAAGCATCCCACACGTGTTCGATGGGATTTAAATCGGGGTAACGGGCAGACCAGTCCATTCGCCGAATATTCTCTCGTTCCAAAAGATGCGGTCGTGTATTGTCATCCATAAAAATGAAGTCAGGGCCGACTACACCTCTGAAAAGGCGCACATGGGGAAGGAGTACAATATCACAATAACGTTGACCAGTGAGAGTACCGTATTCAAACATTTAGAGGTCGTTGCGCCCATGCAACATTATGCCTCTCCAAATCGTAACACTTGAACCGCCAAAACAATTATGTTCAAGGATGTTACTGGGTTCATTACCCTCTCGCCAGATGAGGGTACGTCAGAATGAACACTTAGACAGAATATGCTCTCATCCCAGAAGATTACGCGACCCCATTCCTCGTTGGTCCAATTTTGATGCTCTTGGGACCGTCGCAAACGGTGCCACCGATGTGTGGATATCAATAGAACACAACATACTGGCCGTCGGGCAAAGAGACCACCTCTGTGTAGTCACTGTGCCACTGTGTATCGTGAGATTGCGTGCCTAGCTGTCCTGTTACATGTGGTTGCAATTGCACCCGCTGTTTGGCGTGGATCCCCTCTTGCCTGTTGCACAATGTAGTGGTCACCTGCTCTGTAGTTGAGCGTGGTCGACCACCACCTCTCCTGGGGACAGCAGTACCTGTGTTTGGAAGGTTCCCCATGCACGTGAAACAATGCTGTGAGCAATTCCAAACTCCTGAGCAACACTCGTCACACTTCGCCCTTCTTCCAGTTTCCCGATGATTCTTCCCCGTGTGAAGTCATCCAAATGGTGTCTACGGGTCATGTTGCAATGAAGAGCACTAAAGTGCACCGTAACAGCTCGCTAATTGCAACACATCGCCTTGTCCTGTTTCGTCAACTGCCTCGTGTTACGGAACCAGATCCATTTGGCACTATAGGCTCGCTACACTCACGCCATGTGATGTCCAGCTTTCTGTGAACGTGAGAGAGACCTCTGGCAACATTCCCCCGCACCTTCATCTACTTCCACCAAGTAGTTCATATGTCATGTTACTACCCATCTCGTCCTTAGGTGTTGCACACAGTGTACCTAGTTATTATAGCTGAAATGATTATTATATTGTTGAAATGATTTTGAATACGATTCAGAACTTCTAGAGAAGGTTGTAACAGGTGACGAAACATGGGTATATGGGATGCCGTCGAAGCTAAGGCTTAATCGTCCCAATGGATACTGCCTTATGAGCCAAGACCGAAAAAAATCGACAAGTTCGATCAAATGTGAAGGTTCGTCTCAGGCTTTTCTTCGATTATAATACAATTGCGCATCAGGAATTCCTATCTTATGATCGTAAGGTCAATAAAAAATACTACCTGGAAGTTATGTGCCGTTTGCGCGAAGCAATCCGAAGAAAATGAGCAGAATTGTGGCAAAACCACTCGTGGAAATTGCATCACCATAATGCACCCGTTCACATCTCAATGCTTGTTCGAGAATTTTTGGCAAAAAACAAAACCGTTATGCTGTCTCAGCCGTCGTATTCGCAGGATATTGCCCCCCCCCCCTGCGACTTCTTTGTATTCCCAAGGCTGAAGAGAACCTGAAAAGACGACGTTTTGCCACCATTGATGAGATAAAAACAGAATCGCTGAAGGAGCTGAACACCATAACGAAAGTGAGTTCCAGAAGTTCTTCCAGGATTGAAAATAGCGCTGGCAGAAGTGTATTATATCTGAGGTGGATTACTTTGAAGGGGACAAATTCGATGTTGGTGATTAAATAAAAATTATTTAAGAAAAACAAAAATTCACCTTACTTTTTGATCACACCTCTTATATGAAACGTATTAAGACAAAACTGGTGAAACTATTTCTTTCACTGAACGTATAGCAGCATTTTCCCTCGTAAATAAATTAACAGCTTAATCGTAATATTGATCTTAGTATACTAGAGCCTGTAGCCATGTCCCCTACCGAGTTACAATATGTTCTGGAGCCAAGGGAATTCCATGTTACGTCCGCTTATATATTTTTATTCTTGAGGATGCCTTGCGAAATATCTTTTCCACGTTGGTTATATTGGTATCAACATCCGGATAAAAACCATTGTATCTTCCGCACCTCGGTAACGACCATGTGCTAGACATGTTTAATGTATTAATGTAGCATAATATTTAACATGTTATTTGAAACGTCCTTTGAGTTCTACGTATATGACATGCGTTACATCTGATGATTTCCCCTTTTGTGCTGAAGTATTCCCTGCCAAATTCCACCACAAACGATGCTAAATGTGATTATGACTTTGGTGTGTGCTTCTTCTTTACCTTAGGCATATTGACATAATTCTTCACTGGTTTGTACATGTACAGCGAATAAATGGAACAATCCAACTAAACCGGGTATTGTGAAGGGATGGAGAGAGTCTATCCGTCAAAGTACCTGACGTCACCTGTAATCCGTGCGGTAACACGATTTCCCTGTTTACTCACTAAAACCCCTCTGCCTAATCATGACAACGCGTTGTCGCATATCGCAAAACTTAATTGAGTATCTGGATGCCCTAAAGGTGAGCGCCATAGACCCCTACTACCTTGACCTAACACCTTCCGAAATCGTATTAATGATAAAATGCGTAATAACACTTTTTCGTCATCAGATGACCCAGTGGAACATTATAAAAACTTCATTTCTGTAGTGCCCCGGTAAGAGTGCATCATTGAATGCAAAAAAGTATTGATGTTAAAGTGGAATATTACAAAAAATAACAAAACCATTAAAAGTTTTAAAATAATCCTGGTTTGATTTTCTAAAAATGTTGAAAGTTGCTCTCGTACTATTGTGGTCGAGTTATACCTGTAGAGAAAATAAAAACAAATAGTCTTAAAACTGCATACATGCGATATCTAGAGCTTTATTGGTTAACCGAACAGTTCTCTCTAAATTATTTCTTTTAAACAACTATCCATTTTACTTCATTAGGAACTGAAAGTTGAACCCTCCCCCTCTTCCTCTCTGATTCTACCCCAGTGCAATTGTCTAGGCATTAACACCGTAAAATAAAACAAAAAACAAAAAACGCTTGGCAGTAGTGGAGGCGTCCGAGATAAATGATACCGCAGAGTAGAGCAAACCAAACCTCCTTTCCCTTCTCCCTCCTTTTGTACCTTAGTCCCTTTGAAGCTGCGTTTGTTATTTTTTCCCATAATTAAAAACAGTATACCTTATTTAAAGGGTGTGAAGCGAAATAACATGCAGACCATATTAACTGACCTCCCAGGCATTGTATGGATGCAGCTATACGGTGCAAAAACGTATATTTCTAATCACTGAAAGTTTTATTTGTTACATTCACATGAATTTCTCTGCCCACTTTTCTACCAACTGTTCTTACAAAGGCTTATTCTCTTATCTACCTTAGGTTAATCGACAAACATTTGAGCAATAGTGTCATTACTCATCGTTGTATCTATAAGGAGAGGGCTGATGTCACAAAACATTTTAAATAAATTGTGAGTTTTAAAGAGATGTACTTTTTTTGTGTAGTATGCTTTCGTCTATCGCTCAACGTCTAATAGTTATACAATAAAACTTAAGTGGTCATCTCAGACTTTTCCCAAAAAGTTCAGGATATACTTTTTATTTCATATGTAAATAACCTTAATACAGAATATTTTAATTAAAAATTTTAGAGCCATTTTTAGAAAATCAAAAGTTCTTTTAAATCTTGCATGTACAGGGTACTTCAGTGGGGATTTTCTTGAAAATCTTCGTGTTGCATTTTTGGAAGATGTTTAACCTAAATGCCAAGTTTGGTTTTTATCTAACTTTTCGTTTTTGAGTTATGCTGTTTCTAAAAAGGTTCTCTGAAGGTTCAGAGGACCAAAAAGCATATTCCCGGTGAAATCTTGACACCGAATTTCGGAATGGAATACAATACTTTCGCTACTTATAATACGCAACAGAGAAAGTACAAGGGCTGATCAATAAAGACTGAGACTCATTTTTGCACAGATATTTATTACTCCATTTCAATGTTGACATGATCTTTTTCAAAGTAGTCCCCTCCTAACTGAATGCACTTTTTATAATGTCTCTGCCAGTCCTCGAACACATGGTGCAGGCCATTCTTTGTCAGGTCTTTGAAAATCGCCTCATTTTTCTTTAGCACTGCTTTAGTGCTCTCAAATCAAATGCCCCGTGGCTTTGCCTTTAGTAATGGGAATAAAAAGAAATCACAGGGGGTAAGACCGGGGCTATAAGGTGGATCCGGCACACAGGTAATGTTGAATTTAGCCAAACATCCCTGGACTTGATTTGCGACGTGAGGTCGCGCGTTGTCGTGATGAAGTTGCCACCTATTCCGATGATGTTCTGGACGTTTCCTTGTAATGTGCTTTGTCAGTGTAGCCAATACTGACGTGTAGTAGCTGCTGTAACAGTAGTGTGAGGGGGGGACTGCATGCTGGTAAATCATTCCATTCCGAAACACCAGGCCCACCTTGCTTAGCACAGAGGACTCGCCCTTCTTTGAAGTCCTTGAACCACCTAAACACTGTTGCACGAGTAGTGCATCTTCACCGTATGCTTGCTTCAGCTTTTCGAAAGTTTCAAGGCTGTATGATTTAAACGAAAATAAAATTTTATTGCGCTGTATTGCTCCTCTCGTGTCACCTCCATTTTGTGGTATGCGAAATTCAAGTAGGGTCAACAATATACAGCATTACTACCAACCTACCGTTACGAGAGTGTTGTCGCTTATGGACATTATACATGAAACCCTGCTCTTTTCAATTATTCGTGGTAGAGACATAAAACTATCACGGAAACTACAGAAAAAAATCAGTCTCAGTCTTTATTGATCAGCCCTAGTAATTAGCTTTAAAACCGCCTAATACCAAAATCACCCCCGGTTTCCATGTTAGAACCTCAATGAATGGTTCCTATCCCTTCCACACTCATCACTTTGCATCACTTTAGTGATGAGCTGCGCACCGACTGTTGAGAGTAATCTAATCAAAACCCCCACACCTTTATTTAGCATCTTTGCTTCTCGCAACATACTAGCGGATTAACGAGTGGGAAGCAGAAGACTCCTACAACAAACTCTGCTTCCAACAAAAACAATCTCAAGTAATTTATTTACTTATATACTTTGGTGAAGTAAACATACCCTTACTAGGTTCGTAGAAAAAGGAAAATCAAAACTTTGTATGTTGCATTCACATGCTTTTCTCCACCCACTATCGCTTATTACTTTCTCTACCACGTATATAGTAGGTAGAGAAAGTACTGCATTCCACCCAAAAATTCGATACGAGATTTCACCGGAAATACACGTTTTGAGGCTCCCTGAATCCAAAAAAGTGAAACGTGTTCGTCTGTGCGCATCTGTGGACAGCATAACTAAACAATCTGATGTGTTGCAGTCGCATGACTTTCTCTACTCTTGAAATAAGAGCTGAAGCTTTCCTGGCGACGAACATGTTCTAGACGTTCTCTACTCTTGTAAAACTATTTTTACAAACGTTTATTCTCGATATACTTCAGTTTAATCCAGATAAACGTTTACAGAAACTATCTCATTGCTAATTTTCTTGTGGGTGCAAGGGGAATGTGATAGGCTTTAAGCAATAGTCAAATCTTTTAAGAGCTGGTTGCTGTGTGAAGCATTCCAGTCTCTTTGTATACCCAGGACATAAAGAAAAACGAATAACGGATTCCCATTTGAGAAAAAGTAAGAGTATTGAAAATTCAAACAAACAACAAGGAATATCTCAGAAGTGGTTGACTCCACGCAAAAAAGCATGTCACAAATTGTGTGTTTCAAGATCTGCATTTTCTGTGTGGAGTGCATCTCTTACGGTTTACCAGTTATGCAAAACCCATTCAGAAAGAAGAGGACTTTTGGGGATATTCCCTGAAAATTGAAGATATACATTTTATTTGTCATGAAAATATCTTAAATATATGATATTTTAATCAAAATCGTTAGTCATTTTTGAGAGAATAAAAATTTGCAAAAAAAATTTCTTGTAAAGGGTAGTCTGGGGTGGCATTTTCTTGAAAATCTTCATATCGCATATTTGAAATATAAATACCAAGTTTGATATTTATCCGGCTTTTCGTTTTTAAATTATGCTGTTCACAGACAAATACAGACTTTTTTCTAAAAGCGCTTTTTTTTTATTCAGGGGCCTCAAAAAATATATTTCCGGTGAAATCTCGGTATCGAATATTTGGGTGGAAGTCAATACTTCCCCTACTTACTATACGTAGTAGAGAAAGTAAAAATGAAAGCTTAGATAAATATTAAACTTAGTATTTTATGTTCAGTATCGTCCAAAGATGCGAAACGAAGATTTTCAAGCTCACCCCAACTATCCTTTACATGGAATATTTTACGAAAACTATTATTTTATAAAAAAATGGCTAACGATTTTAATTAAAATACCATATGTGAAATATGTTTATATTACAAATAAAATGTGTATATTGCATTTTCTGGTAATAGCCTCTTGAAGTCCTCTTCATTCGGCAGGAATTTTGTATAAACTTGTATAACTGGTAAACGTTAAGTGGCAGACGAAATCTTACTACAGAAAAAATGTAGATCTCTTTAAAACAATTTATATAATAAGTTTTATTGTGGCATATGCCCTTTCTAATATATCCGTTATTAAAGATTCGAATTGTTCAATATTTGTCATTCTTTTGAAGTCCCGTTGATTTTCAGTTGTTTCTCGCGACTGCATGGAAATAGTATGGAAATTTAAAACCAGCGTATAGCGTCCAGTTCTTAAACATTTGACTATCACTGTTTTCTTTATATCTATAATGAAATGTGTACTGCAGCAATTTCTGCAAAGGTTTATCTCGATTAAAATGGAGATAGAAAAATGACTTTTAGTAAGAATAGTTCATATAGTTCGCTATAAAGATAGAGGGTAGAAAATGTCATGTGAAGGTATTTCTTGGCTCAAGAGTCCCATACTATGATTTCCGGTGAAATCTAAATTTCGAATTTATATATGGGGTGCAGTCTTCCCTCTGACTACTAGGTACTACGTGGTAGAGAGAGTAAAAGTTATTAGATCAATGGAGTCTGCATATAAAAACAAACTCGATCAGTTGTAGAGTAATACGAGGGACATCCAGAAAATAAAGAACGATTTGGCGTAACTAAATAATAACGAAATATATAAACACAAAACTTTATTTAGAAGATAGAGTACCTTACTCTATTTCTCAATCTAATCGCCATTCTTGTCAAGGCATTTATTGTAACGTGGTACCAGTTTTTTAATGCCGTTGTTATACTCTTGTACCGCCAAAGACTGTTACTGCCTCTTTGAGATCTTCATCAGTTGGAAACTCTCTTCCAATCAGAAAGTCCTTTAGTTTTCGAAACAGGTGAATATTCTGAATTCTTTCATCAACAATTGCTTTTATCTCATCCGTAATGAGTGATGGCCCTCCCACACCGATTTTCGTCCGGTACACAGATTCTTCCTTGGTTAAACACTATGCACCATTTCCTCACTGAGCACTCGTTCATTGCACTATCACCATACACTTGCATTATTTCCCTATAAGTTTCTGTTGGCCGAACATGTTGTGCATTCCAAAAATGAATCACACTACACAATCCACACTTGGCGGGATTTTTCAATTGGTGCCGCCATTTGGAAATGTTGTAGAACAGACAGGCGTGACCGCACAGCAACGGAACTCGAGTCACACTGAGGGGGAGTAAGGAGCTAACTAGCCTGCATGTAATTGTGGTGGTGGACCTGCACCGAGCGTGATGTGAAATTGTTCTTTACTTTCTGGATGTCCTTATAAGATAATGGTGAAAGAGAACCAATTAATCATGCATGACGCAGTGTTTCTCATGAAAGCAAATCCTCGCAGTATATTTAACAACCGCCACTGCTGCTCGTTATGCGTTTGCTGAACACACATGTTGCATGCTGATGAGAATGTAATGAAAGGAAGAGCATAACAGAAGGAGAAACACAACATGATCAACCGTGCTTGAAAATTTAGGACCCGAGGACATAATTCAAGCTCAGATATAAATCAATGCCTGTCACTCCGCATGGTTTACAACTGTTGCAATCAAATGGGATTGGTTCTATTAGCGAGACACGACCTGTCAAACAAAGGTTTACGGTACTGTCTATTAAAACCTAACAATGCAAGCGTGAACTTTAAAATGTTATAAATTAAAGAGGTATGCACTTACGTTGCTCCGTTATCTGGCGAAATCTCTCCAATTCTGTGTTTCTCTCTCTTTCAGTCTTTCCTGCTTTTTGTCATATTTCGTTTCAAAAATCTGTATTAATATTCCTTCTTCTGCAATATACAAAAATGATACGCCACACACATGACTTTCTCTATCCACCATCGTTTATTTTATACAGAATCCGCGAAACATTCTTGCAAGGGCTATTACTTTCTCTACCACGTACATAGTAGGTAGAGGAGGTATGACATTCCATCAACAATTCGATATTGAGATTTCACCCGAAATACATATTTTGGGCCGCCTTAATAAACAAAATCTTTTTAAAAATGCAAGTGTTTGTCTGTGAACAGCATAACTCTAAAACAAAAGGTCGGATGGGTCTTCCGAAGATGCGAACACGAGGGTATTCAAGGAAATTTCCCACCCCAAGCTACCCTTTACATGCAACATTTTTGGAAATTTTTGATTTTCTGAAAAAGGGCTCTAACGATTTTGATTAAAATACTACATATTAAAGATATTTACACGACAAATAAAACATGTATCTTGATTTTCTAGTACTAACCTATGAAATGCTCTTCATTCGGAAGGAATTTTATAAAACTTTGTACAGGGTGGCCAAAATAGAAGAGGCCCGATAATTCACTAGAGAATAGTAAATTATTATTATTATTATTATTATTATTATTATTATTATTATTATTAAGAACAATGAACAATGCATTGAACATTCAATAGGTCAATAGTTCACAGGAGGTGCTGAAATTGTCTGGATACTTTCTCGTGAACCTCGCATTTAACGCTATAAACGATTTACGACAGTCAAAATAAGTTTCAACAATAAAAACTTTCTGTTAGATTGAAAACGGCATTCTGCAGAACTGTATTCATAACAAGTCTCAACCGACAATGGCTGCTCGACATCACGTGACCCCGCTCGATCGTCCCACTATCGTCAAGAAATAACAACACTCAGATTTAAATATGACGTTCAGTATAACACGGGGCCTCTTTTATCTTGGACACCCTGTATAACTGGTAAACGTTTAGCAATAGACGGAGACGTACTATACAAAAACATAAGATCTCTTTAAAACACACAATTTGTTCCGAAGAACCTTTTGGGGCATAAGTAATTGCTGCGATATTCCTTATTAGTGCTTCGAATTGTTCAATACTTTGTAATTATTTTAAAGCCCTGTCGACATTCAGTTCTTTTCGGCGATTGCATGAAAACTGTGCGTAATTTTAAGGCCAGCATATAGCGTCCAGTTCCTAAACATTTAATAATCACTGTTCCCTTTGTATTTGTAACAGCGGAGTAGCTATTTCCGCAAAGGTTTATCTCGATTAAACTGAAGTATATAGAAAAATAAGCTTTCGCAACGACAATTTGTATACCCAATAAACGACAGAGAGTAAAGAAAGTCATTTGAATTCAATACATCTTTTCTTCTGCTTCATGGCAATCGATATGAACGTTTGCAGATATAGTGCTCATTCACAACGAAATGTACGCGCTAACATAACGCAACATGACCGCAGGCGTGAGGGAAGACAATTCACAATGTAGGCTCAGCGTAACGCAAGAAGTTGGTATGGGCTTCTAGATCTTTAAAATATTAAAATTGAATAACATAACCAAGATTATCAAATAAAGTTCACTCAATATTTTATAAATAAATAGGTCCAAAGAATACATCTATATAGCTGGCTCGAGGTCGCTAGTGACGTCACGATTCTTTGACCGAAATATTGAAAATAGTTATTGTGCAAGTATGGAAACTGCAGCAAGTTACTTATGTAATGATACAGCTGCACAAGTTATATTAGTGCAGTAAGTGTTATCTCTTTGCTCCTTACGATTTGGAAGATTCAACAAGGAGCCTACCACCTCTTGAAGGAAATGAGAGATGGTGACCCACAACAATGTGTAGCGTGGCTAAATGCAACCCCAGGACGTGTATAAACCTTAAGATCCCCCCCCCAAAAAAGAGCAGACTCTCGAAGCGTATATTTGTAGAAGTCCAAATCGTTTCCACGGCGGGATTACAATGGTGTCTCGGGACGCGTGCTCTTAGCTTCGTTCTATTATCACCTTTCATAGTAACTCCCAGTTGCTGAATATGGGCTGACAGCCGAGCTGTTATAAGCAGGTATGTAGCAATGAGGCTACCGAGATTCGTATCCCGAGGATATTTTATTATTTTATTGTGTAACGCAATACTTATGTATATTGTTATAATTCCCAATTGCTTAGTCGTTGATTTCAAGGCACTTATGCTCACGCATAAAAATTAAAACATTCTCCTTTTCGTTTTCAATCTAAACATGTAGTGATTAAACATTTTAATCCTAAATGAAAAAGCAAATAAAATTGGAAATTAACTTAATATCAGATGTGTAAACGTTCCGCTTGTATTACTGCCCTCATTCTACGGGGTTTGGATGATATAAAATGACAAGTCAAATTTTCACGAGAGGATACTTCCTCCCAAGCATCCTGTATTTGATCACACAAAACCTCTTTTGTTGTCTTGCAAATTTGGTTTAGTTTTTCACTTTAGAATTCTCCAATATGGCATTTATTTTGAAAACGAAACGAGTAATTTTTTGTGTTTTTATGTATGAATGTCTTAAATTAAAATTTAAATAATAAAAAAACATACACCAAGAATTCGAATCCAGGTTGTTTCAAATACGAGACGCATACGTTTCACCGCTCGGCTACCATAAATACAATCAAACTGAATGCATCCTCCTAGTTGTCGCATAGCTTTGAAATGTACGCAGGGTGGTTTTAAGTTGTGTATTGTGAACGTAGCGTCAGCGAATATTTCTCGAATCAAACTCCCTCTCTGTCTGTTGTTCATTTATTTTTCCTAAGGCTGTGCATTAGACGGTGTAAAATGTCGCATCGTGATCGTCTGCTGTTAAACAGCAGGCAATGCCTAAAGAAACAAATGCAGAATTCTTTCTCTATGAACGAACACAAGCAAAGTTTGGAGTTTGCAAACTCTGCGTAGCGCGTTGTATGGCTATGTGAATGCCTCCATTAAATAACATGGGTGTTAAGTCTTGCGCTTATGTTACGTCTGCGCTTACATTTCAATGCGAATGGTCACTTAGTTTCATAGCATATTCCGTTATGTGTACAATGAGATGCATACAAAGTGGCCCATTGCCCAGATCAATACAGTGTTTACTCTCTGTTTCCACCTTCCAGAGTTTTACTCGTTCGTTTCATATGGTACATGATGAGACTAGCTCATTTCTTCGAGCCCAACTGGTTCGAAAAGGAGCGACGATTATACCGAACTTTGGTCGAGTTTCTCGTTCACATGTGCTCTCGTGAGAAATGGGCATTACTGGTTTGAGTAATGGCTCGTTCGGCAGATTACCTCACGGTATTATTTTCAGGCACAATTTATTTTCACAGCCCTTTCTTGGCATCAGTAGTTTCCGAGATACCCATTATTATTAGTTTTAATGTTTAAATATTTTGTCATTTTTTAAATGTGCTGCCGTACTCAGTTTTTCTGGAGATATCAGGAAAGAGAATGCAATTTCAAAGATCGTTTTCTGTATCCACTTGCGCCTACAACAGAATGTGTTGAAACAATTTATGCAAAGGTTTATCTCGATTAACATGAAGTAGATAGAAAAACTTCGTAGGAATAGTTTGTAGTAGCTACACAGAGGTATCATAATTAATAGCGCAAATTGAAATGGTTGAAGGTATACGAAAGTAGATGCAAAAACGTTCCAGTAAACATGGGTCCGCAAATGAGCCATGTGCGAGACAATTGCAAATGTGTGATTACAAGCCGCCACTGACTTTATTAAGCACCATCGTCCTAACTAGCACAAATGAATTTTAAAAGTAGATTCTTCGTTTAATAATTGCCATTCTAAGCAGCCTAAAAATTCACGCGTAGCTTATCAAGGAATACAATTCTACTTTTAGTGTGTTACATGTTATTAATACTGTACACTCTTCCCTGTTAAAGGAAGTGTTCAAAGTGTCGTCCTTGCATCTGGATACAATACTACACTCGTCTCTGCAGTGAGTTTCGAATTCTTTAAAACACCCCATTATCATCCGTTAATTATTGACAGGCACGTACAATTCTCTGCTCCAGTACTTCAACGGTATGAACTGGAGTGCTATACACTACGGTTTTAAAGCGACCCCATACAGAAAAATCCAAAGGATTGAGATATCAGGTGATGGTGGAAGCCAAGATACAGGCCCTCCTCGACTTATCCAACTTGGACCATACCTCCACGTAAGATGTCTTCTTACAGTGGCAGTAAAACGTGCTGGTGCTCCATCATGCCTGTACTGACGTTGCTCAAAAGGGCACATTCTCAAGCAATTCACCTCATTGGCGGCTCATAACCACACATTTCCAATAATAAATCTCGCACACAGCTTCTTTGCGAACCCATGTTTACTGGATTTTTTTTTTGCTTTTATCATCGTATACTTTCAGCTTTTTCAATTTACACTATTATGATATACCCTGTATAAAAAATAAACGATAATGGGTAGAGATGGTACATGGATGTGACAGAATGTTTTAGTTTCGTTGGATTTTGAAAGCCACTCGTCACAGAATTTGCTAATAACAGCTTACGAAGTTTTCCACTGGCCTACAAGCATGAAAATGGATGCAGTACTTTTTTGCGTTCTGCCTTAGTTGCAGAGTTGGTTCTGTCGCAAATATCGTACTTACGTGTGAGTACAGCGAGTGAAAGTCCTCCGCATACAAGTGGACCTAAAACAACAATTCCCACAGCTCAAGTGCTAACTGTAGCTGTGGTTGAATCGAAAGGCGCAGCATTTTGTTAACTAAGCTCATGCGAAACTGCTAATGATAAATCACCAGTAACGTCCCGGAGATATCAAGAGCTTTTGTCAATATGCGACATTAATTGTGCAGAAAAGAGATATTGTATTTATTCTGACGCATACAGAGCGTGAAGCTCACATTCGGGAGGTCCCAGGTTTGATACCTCTCGACCGCCCACTCAAAGGTTCTTCCGTGATTTTTCCCGGCCGGTAGGTGCATGCTGGCTTGTTTCTCATCTACCACAATTTCCTTTCCCGTTCATTCCGTTTCTATCTCATGTTTCTGGGCATTGTTGTATGACAGTGACGGACAGATGGCGTGGATGCATGCCTCAAGGAAAGAGTATTCCCCGCGGACACTAGAGGGCTGCCTAGTAGTATGGGTCGTTTATCGCAGCTCCGGTAGTGGGACGGGGAACTGTTAGGGAATTCCGCGCATCTCTGATCTATCTGCCTGCCATCTGTGGTTCCTTCGTTTCTTCTCATCCTCCTGGGGAATGGTAGCCGCAATAGATCTCCAGCAGGTCGCATGCGCGAGGTGTCCACATCCGTTGTATACGCTTTCAACTGAAGTGGACATCAAGACTATTCCCAGAAAATTCAGGATATGCATTTTATTTGTCATGTAGATATTTTAATATAGTATATTTTAATCAAAATCATTAGAGGCGTTTTTTTTAGAAAATAAACAATTTCGAAAAATGTTCCATGTAAAGAGTGGTTTGGGTTACGGCAATATTCTTTAAAATCTTCGTGTCGCATCCTCGGAAGGGACTGAATCTAAAGACCAAGTTTGGTATTTATCCGACTTTTCGTTTTTAACTTACGCTGTTCACAGACACACACACGAACCTTTTTCTAAAAATGCTTTTTTTTAATTTAGGAGCCTCAAAACATGTATTTCAGTGAAATCTCGGTATCGAATTTGCCGAACTTAATATATTTCCCATACTTACTATGCGTAGTGGAGAAAGTAATAAGTCTCGAGAGATTAAATGTTTGTTACCTAACTGAGGCAAATTTACGGTGCTAAAACAAATGTTGAGAGGGATCGGCAAGATTTTAGAACATAGCCTGCTTTGTGTGTGCTGCAAATCACACAGCCACATTTAGACAAGCTTGTTTCTGATAACACTTCTCTAAGCTTTATTATTTTTGGAGGAAATCAATTTGTCTACGTTGAGTAAATGGATGGCGCGTAATTTCCTCCGGAACACGAAGCCCATATACGCGCGATGCTGATCATGTGGGGAAATAAAACAAGTATACACAGTGCTGGACTATACATCTGTTTACAGCAACCTTAGTGTTTAGCAGGGTGCACCATCCCGCAATGTAAATCATATCCGTAATAACTAGTAGGTTAGCTAGACAGATGCAAGAAGGACTAGCGCAGGGATGTGCAGATACTGGGAAATGACAGCATTAGCATAGGAATATGACGTCACAGTCCACTGTGATCTAGAGTACGATAACGCCGCTGGCCAGCATAAACATCGTGTGCGATATCGGGAGGTAACTAGAACGTTTTGGTAGCTTTATGTCCCCCCTCCTCCAGAAAGTTTGTCGAGATAGTTCTATAATGTTCGAGAATCTTGTGCGAGACATTCCACTGCCTATATAAGCGAGCGCTCTCGCTGGCAATCAGTGCGAGAGAGTTGTTGAGTCAGTCAGTGTGCGAGCGATTAGCGGCTGCGTTTCTGGTGCGACATCAAAAGCGATTCTCCGAGCGAGTTGGCAACGACTGTTGTGGCATGCAGCGAGTGCTACGGCGGAGCGACGGTTTGTGGGAAGTGAATCGTCTGGCGTGAAGACGCTACATCACGAAGGAAATAAAGCGGCAGAATTAAACTAGTTCACCTTAGTGAAGTGAACCCTCAGTGAAGGTGATCTATACATTGACAGTCAGAACTGACTGAAGGTTGAAAAACTGGCCAAAGTCACAATGCATAATGTTCTTTGCTAAGTTTACCCTTAAAATACAATTCTTGTGTACGACTACCCCTTATTAGGGAAACATAAAATTATAAAGCAATGCATTTTGTTATAATATTGAAACTGGAAGTATTATTACTATTTCAATTAACAATTATTTATGATAGTGGTGAAACAGCAGAATGAAAAATAACTCTTAACCCTTTATTGGACGAATTATTTTGCTACATATACCGCTCTTCCTCTAACTCCTAGACCGTTTTATATTCCTGTCACTGCCCTTTAATGGAAGTGATTCAAATAGCCGTGATCTTTACGGCAAGACAAATGGACTGGCCATCCACTGAAAACCTAACTTTGCCAGTTTGAATATCAACGACTGGAGTCAAATGAAGCTAGGGTAATGCAAAACAACCGCTGTGATGGCACGTGTAGCTAACGACAGGTACTGCCTAAGGTAAAGAATGGGGAGCGCCTACATAAAATAAACGGTGTGATGGCAATTATATGAATTTGTCTTCGTTTGCATAAATTTTTCCTTTTTATTCAAAAAGAAACTTACAAGTACCTAAATAACAAAATGAATATTTTAGATATAAAGCCGCTACAAATATTTGTACTTTATTCTGAAAGGCTAGTGTAATATTAAAGTAGCAAAAACACTATTAAAAATTCTAAAACTTTACTGAACACCTTTGTTTACTCAATGCAACACTACGCAATAGAGAAGGTTACCGCAATAGGTAACCTTCCGTAACCGTACGATAAGTCCTGCACGGGCCGAAGTTCTTAGGCCCATCCTGGGCCGAACTGAGCCCGAGAATAGGTTATACTGCAGCGCCCGACCCGGGTCAGATCGTATAATTTTGTTTTAAATATCATTATTTTGCAGTTAGTGACTTTATTATTATTCCCACTGCGGCCTACGGAAGGAAGTCGAGTTCGATTTCTGGTACCGGCATTGAGATTTTTTCCCTACTGAGAGGCGTGCTAAGGGATGTACTTGGGTCCTTGGGACCAACTGAGGAGCATTTTCACAGAAATAGTGACGGTGGAGGTCCCGGGATCTCCATGTAGTAAGCGGTCTTATTGACCACATACCATCCCTATTGCTGCAGTCTGCCCAAAATGTCCTAGGTGTGGGTGGACGTGGGAAACGGAGTTTGCAGTTGCCGTGCTGTTGTAACCTATTCGCAATTGGCCGAAGCCGAAGGAAACATTTATTTATTATTAATTGTATTATTTTGCACTGCTATGGATGTTTGAATTCTGTGATAATTGTGTCATTCCGGGCTTCTCAACATCGCAGGTCAAGATGTGTAATACATTAATATTTTTGGGTTTTATTTTCCCTTTATATGGAAAAGCTTACGTAATTTTTGATTTTATAAAAATGCACTAATGATTTTGTTTTAATATCATATGTTTAAAATATTTACATAACAAATGCAAATGCATATATTGAATGTAATAAGTTTTTTTTTCTCTACCATATACCTTGTACGTAGAGGAGGTATTGCATTCCATAAAAAAATCGATAGCGAGATTTCACCGGGAATACATGTTTTGAGGTCCCCTGAAACAAAAATGACACATTTTTGGGGAAATATTCAGTGTTTGTGTGTGTGTGTGTGTGTGTGTGTGCAGCATAACTAAACGGATAAATGCAAAACTTAGTATTCAAGTTCAATATCTTCCAAAAATGCGACATGGAGATTTTCAAGGAAATCCCGCTACCCTAAAATACCCTTAACATGGAAAATTTTTTGAATTGCTTTTATTTCTCTGTCTTACTGTTATTTCTTTATTTAATTATTTACATCTGCATGTCAATGATTAAGGATCAGATCATTTTGCCCTGCCACGTTTCAAATACTCATAAATGTTTTGCAAAATACCTACGATTCTGAATTTAGCAACAAATCTCAGAGGTAAACACCGAGCTCTACTCAATTTTACTTTGCCTTTTAAATCAGAGAGAATAAACGCCGTATGAAATGCGAAGGTAGAGAAGGAAAGAATTCACAAAGGGTAATATTTACATTTTGTGAGGTGAGGGGTGGCACAGTTCGCCACACAATTAAATGCCGTGGCTGACGAGGAGGTTGTCATGGTGACAGAGCAGGCGTGGCGCTAGGGGATGAAATGTCGAATTTCCGTTCTCACCGCGTTCGCTTTCCCGCAGGACTGCAAAGGGTTCGGTGAGAGGGGAAGAACTGGAGATAAAAAGTAAAGAATCGCCCTTCGTTCTACGATTGGCTGACTGGAACTTCTACTTTGGTAGCGAGGTCTGTGCCAGCCAAGCGGAATTCGGAAGGAAGTTTTCATTCGGGTCAACACCTGTTGATCAACTGAACAAGATTGGCGTATGGAGTAGCAGTTCCAAATGCGATCGAGGGGCGAGGGGCTCAACTGTCCATCAGGTCTTTTACTCCTTTTAGAGGGAAAGCTGGAAACAAGATTCTTCCTTACATGTGTTCAGTTCCTCTGCTGCAGTTAGCTTTACCTTATAAACTTCCAAAATTCGCGCCACATCTAATGATAAAACATCCCGCCTCCCTCCCTCCCTCCCTCTCTCTCTCTCTCTCTCTCTCTCTCTGTCTCTCTCTATCTCATCTGATTTCTCTATTCGACAGAATAGCTTCTACACGCCGCTAGAGTTTTCGGGTATTGCATTTCACACAAAAATACATGTTTTGAGGCCCCCTGAATCCAAATAAATATTTTAGAAAAAGGTCCGTGATTATGTTTGTGTTTATGAACAGCATAACTCAAAAACGCAAAGTTGGATAAACACCGAACTTGTTATTTCGGTTTAGCATCTTCTGAAGATGCGATACAAAGATTTTAAAGAAAATGGTCCCACCCCAAACTACCCTTTACGTAAAACATTTTTCGAAAATTTTGATTTTCTAAAAGGTGGCTAACAAATTTGATTAAAATGTCATATATTAAATGATATTTATATGACAAATAAAACGCATACCTTGAGTTTTCTTGGAATAGCCTTTGAAATCTTCATTTGGAAGAAATTTCGCATAATCCTGTATAAATAGTAATCGTTAAGCGATAGAAGAATAACGTACTGCACAACAAATGTTTCTCTTTAAAACACACAATTTCTTTCAAATAAGTTTTTTGTGGCATAAGACATTTCTGTAATATCCGTTATTAAAGGTTCGAATTCCTCAATAATTGGTCGTTCTCTTAAAGTCCTGTCAACATTCAGTTGTTTCTCGCGATTGCAAGGAAACAGAATGGAATTTTAATGCCGGCATATAGCGTCCAGTTCTTAAACATTTGACCACCCTTGCATCTATAACAAAATCTGCAATGTAACTATTTCTGCAAATATTTATTTGGTTAAAATGTAGTAGTTGGAAAAATAAGCTTTAAGGCGAATAGTTTGTACATACTAATAAACGATAGAATTTTTTCCGTCTACTTCAAGTCAATTGAGATAAACGTTTGCATAAACAGTTTCGTTAAACGGTTATAAATCCGAAGGGAATAGTGATAATCAAATGTTTAAAAAGTAATCGATACTGGCCTTGATATTCCATACTCTTTCCACATCACGAGAAATAACTGACTATTGACAGCAGTTAATCGACATAAACCTTCATTACGCATTTAACATTCATTGTAGGCATAAGAACAATACAGTTGGTTAAAGCTGTAGTAAGATTTTTAGAAAGTAGATCGCTATGCGATGTCTTTGAAATTCTATGTTCTCTGCAGAACGAGAAAAAACGAATAGTGATTACCACCATGTAAAAGTTAGTTTGAGTTAGGAGGAAGAATTAATTTGCTTGAACATTTTCGGCGGCATCTTGGAAGAAGATGGTGAACCTACGTACAAAATTTTGTAGTTACCGGACTTTTCGTCTTTGATTAGTTTTTTTAGACACGGACATACACTCGTCTTTTCGCCCAATGTTTTGGTTTTGTTTTAGGGAGCCTCAAAAGGGGTGGAGAAAGTGACAAAGAGATAAAGAAAGAAATAGGAAAGAAAATGAATAAATCTACTACTGGCAGCGATTTTACACACACACACACACACACACACACACACACACACACACACAACACACACACACACACACACTCTTTTATTTCAGAGTGTTTCAAAGAGTGCATTTACGGCAAAGAAAGTGAAAATAGAATAAAGAAAAGCAATAAATCTGTTACATTTTACAAAAAAGGATGGCACAAATATCAGTTCCCCTACATAAACACATGAGATAAGACATTTACAGGTTTAGATTTAATTTAATGTGTTGGCAAAACACAAACACCCTCATTTTTGCATAAATCGTCCGCCGCCTTGCTCAACACACTTCAGGCAATGCCTTACAGCTGATTTACAAATACGGGGCAACAAAGTTTTATCTTCATTAATGGTATGAAATAAATTTTGATTGGGCATTCACGTTTATCTAAATTTCTTGGTAATATGGAAAACACTGCGTTCTTCAGAATCCTCCATAGACTAAAATCACATGGCCTTAAATCAGAATAGCGTGTTACCCAATCAAAAGTCCCACATCGTTCAATCCACTTTCTTTCAAAGAATTGCGAACGTTCAATTCATCCTGTTGTCAAATGAAATTCTGAGTGTAGTTATTTTCCAGCTCAAGTACTGTAACGTTCTACAGCATTTCTAAATAAGCTGATGAAGTGACTGTACCTTCAAAAAAAAAAATAGTCTTATTAATCCAATACTTGAAATTTCTTCCTAGACATAAATAACTGGAATATGACTCTTTCTCCATTGTCTCATGAAGGTTTGTGTCGGATGAATAAACTTGGCGTTAACACGTTGATCAAGTTTGAAACTTGCCTCATTTGTCCATAAAATTCACCACCTGAAAGGGTTTAATTGTTGTAGCGGTTGCACCACCATGGGCGTCAATTTGAAGCTGTTTTAGACCACGCACGTAATGGATGCCAATTTTGCGGGAGATTGTACCTTACGTGGAGCCAACACTCCTAGAAACAAAGTTTCCGGTGGCCTTCGCCCCACGTTTACTTTTCCGATGGCCTTCGCCCCGCGTTTAGTTTTCCGGTGGCCTTCGCCCCACGTTTACTTTATGTGTAATAACTATTTTAATGTTATTTATTTAAATATTATATATGTATGCCTTGGCTGTGTCAATAGTAATTTGCAGCGCACGTATCTCTTAACAGGGCTGGTACGGCTAAAAACAAGGCTTACACAAACTATAATTGTGCTCCACTCTCTTCATTAATCCTTCACACGATTAAATAACACTTCACTGATATATCCTACTATAGAGCTGTGAGATTATTGTTAATTACTTTTTAACACGTAAACTATATATTATTCTCGCCGTAATGAATTTTCTTGTCTCACACTGAACCCGTACCAAACCGAACTGCTTGGTTACGCTTCCTTGTAGCATCTGCCGCCTGAATTTGTACATTTCCTCTATTTCTAGTTTCTGATTGGCTAAGCCTACTCCAATAGAATACTTTTATTTAACTTTTAGCTTTTCTAGTTGTTGATTGGCTATTTATAAACTGTTTTAAATATTACATTATTATTGTTCCAAGAATTATTAGTAGCCTTTTTAAACTTTTTAACTTATTGTTGTCTCAAGGTTACCTTATTGTTAGCAACTTTTCGGCTTCTACTTTGTAATTCTGTTTGCTACGGAAGGCAGCTTGCTTCTATTTTCACAGCTCCTGCATTGTTAAACTACGTAATACATTCACATAACATTTTTATACATGTAAATAATAAAATAAACACAACACAACTGTAATATACACTTATATATTATATTATACACATTGTTTTAAGGCGGGTGTTTATTTTTATATTATATAATTAAACTGATATCATTTAAGTGTTAAAAATACTGTCTCACGCCAAAAACTAAATCTGCCTCGTTGCGTGCTGAAAACAAGTCAGAGAACTAAAGTCTACTTTTCGTAGTCTTCATGCAATGCGTGAAGTAATTTTGGGCGAAAAGGCTTGAAGTTTACGTCTTTAAGGACTCTCTTAAGGCTCCTTCGAGATATGCCCAACTGAGCAGACCATTTCTTTGACTTGTGAGGACTTGCTACAAATGCCTGAGGAACTAATAGCATTCTCTTCATTACGGACATTAGGTGGCCCACCGGATCTCAAAACATCTGCAATGTTCCTGTTCTTTCGAATTTCATGTCGAGTTTCCGCAAATGTTGCCGAGTTGGTAACGTGCATCAGGAAACCTTGTACTGAAGTCATCATGAATTCTGGCAGTCACTTAGTCGTAATTGAAGCATGCAAATGCGTTGTTCATTAGTAAATTTGTGTGTCATTCAAAGAATGTTACACAGCACAGTAACAAAAACCAAAAAAGCTGACTGACAAACAAACGAATGTGCTTATCGTGATGCCCTCAAGATTTATTGACAAAAATACTAAGCAGAAACCGATTTATGTGCCACGATGTATTTTAGTTCCATTAAGCAAAAATTCTTTTTACGAAGTTCATAGTAGTAAAATGAAGAGCAAGAGTTCGTCCTAATTCTAATATTTAATAAGGATTGTTTTCTTTTGAGGCAATATTTTACATCATAACATGCTGTGAATGCCAGAGTGATTGTAGTGTAAATTAATGTTATTGTATGTACAGGATTTTAGATGTTTGTTAGCCATAAGTATTGTTAGGAAATAAGTTTACACGGCCTAACTGAAACTAACAATAGAAGTAGGTAACAATAAACCAAGGGGGTGAGTTGTTTATCACTAAGAAGAGATAAACAAATGACGTCAGGGTAGCGTGCCTTTTTTTTAGAAACGGAGGGAGAGAATATCTTCCCTAGAGCATATATGTTAGTAGTAGTGATTGGCTGACCAAAACAGATGCTAAAGTGGGCACAATTTGGTAACCAATAGGAGCTACATTATTATGTTTAGGCAATTCGAGGTGAAGGAGTATATATTCTCGAGTCATAAGGAAGTGTCGCACAGTTCTGAAGAATCTCTTACGAGGTGCACGTCGCAGAGATAGTTACAAAAATGTAAAGTACGCGAAGTAATTGGTACGCGGCAACTAAAACGACAGTAGTTACATTCGGAAATATCAGGCATGTATAAAGGTTAAATATGTGAATTATTAATTAAGTGTGACGGCAATAAATGTCTAGATTCAATTTTTTTTATCAGTGTTATCTTTTAGCAACAAATCCTTTCCGTTTACACACCCTGTTTAGAGACATGCGCTCTACTGAGTTATAATAGGTAGCCGGAGGACAAAGAACTCAAATTTAAAAAAATAATTAAACAATAAGCGCCCAACAAATAAGACAACACAAGATATCGAGAACTGCGACACTTTAAATCATCATTTTTAACCATTGTTGTAAACACTTTGTTTCATTTGATAGTGAGGTATTGCTTTTTTACTTCAACTATACGTCTCCAATTTTTTTCCGCACACTGAGCTAATGTATCACTGCAACCTTTTCGTTTGCTAGTAGGTATAAAAATCTTATGTGTTACACTCACATGAAATTAAAAATTAAATTGTGTTTTATTTATGGACGCTCTTTAAATACTACAGTCCTTAGCATCCCATTCTATATTGGGCGCGAAAGAACGGTAATTTTTCTCAGAGGCCTCTTTATCAGGCTTGAGGTTCTTTTACGTGCCGTAAATTTACGACACGGGACCACCGGTTTTACTTCCCTTTCGAAGTAATTCTAAGGATTCGTACGCCCAAAAAACATCCATCGCCCTCCGCCAGGTTTGAACCCGCGACCTTGGGAACTAGAGGCTAGCACGGTACCACTAGTCAACGGAGGACGACACACTTACATGACCTTCTCTACTTTTGTACAAACTATTTTTTAAACGCTTATTATCCATCTACTTCATGTTAATCCAGATAAACATTTGCAGAAACTATCTTATTCCCAATTTTCTTGTAGGTGCAAGGGGAAGTCAAATCTTATAAGAGCTGATTGCTATGTGGAGCTTTGTATATCCAGGACATAAAAAAGGAATAGCGAATTTTCACTTGAGAAATAGTAAAGTATTGAAAAATTTAAACTTAACACAGAATAATATATGAGAAACTGTGTGCTTTAACGAGATCTACATTTTTTGTGTAGTAAACTTTCGTCTATCTCTTACGCTTTACGAGTTATGCAAAAGTCGTTGAGAATGAAGAGGACTTTTGGGGTCATTCCTAGAAAATTCAAGATATCATTTTATTTTTCATGAAAATATCTTAAATATGTGATATTTTAATCAAAACCGTTAAAGTCGTTTTTGAAAAAAATTAAAATTTTAGAAAAATGTTCCAATTAAAGGGTCGTCTGGAGTGGGGGACTTTCTTGAAAATCCTCATTTCACATCCTTTGTCGATGCCGAACTGAAATGCGAAGCTTAGTATTTATCTAACTTTTCGTTTTTGAGTTATACTGTTCACAGACACACGGACATGTTTCCAAAAATGCTCTATTTGCATTCAGGGGCCTCAAAACATGTATTTCCGGTGAAATCTCGGTATCGAATTTTTAGGTGGAATGCAATACTTCCCCTACTTACTATACGGAGTAGAGAAAGTGAAAGGGAAAGCAATATATCGACGTTACATTTTACAATATTTTAGTTCCATTAAGCTCAAATTCTTTGTGGGATATAGTAGTAAAATAAACAGTAGGGATTCATCTTTATTTTATTATTTAGCAAGGTTTGTTTTCTTTAAATCATCATTTTTAATCATTGTTTGTAAACACTTTGTTTCCCTGATAGTGTCGGTATTGCTGGTTTCGTTCAACTGTACGCCTCCAATTTCTTCCGCACACTGAGCTAATGTATCATTGCAACCTTTTCGTTTGATAGTAGGCATAAACAACAGCTAGCGTGCTCGTAGAGTGGAAATTCCATGCAGACAGGTACTAAATTATATCCAGAACAAGACGTGCAATATACAAGACCTGCAACAACAAAATAGCCTAACTAAAAATGTTTGTTTTTGACGAGTATCGCGCAGATACGTAAACATAGTTTGATTAATATCAGGTAGTGGAGGGGGCGTTGTACACGGGTGCTTCGTTCCCACATCTAATCCTCAGTCCACTCAGGTGGTAATTCATTGTTAGCCAAGCAATCAGTTTAATGGATTAGGTATTACATCAGTCTCATAAGCAAACACGACTCTCTTCTAACAACTCTCACGTACCCTCAGAACATGCCCTGAACCCCAGTGGTAGCTCAGCAATATACCGCATATATTTACAGGAAGTAAACCACACACACGCACGCACACACACATTATATATATATATATATATATATATATATATATATATATATATAACCTACACTACGTGCTCAAAAGTATCCGGACACTTGGCTGAAAATGATGTAAAGTTCGTGGCGCCCTCCCTCGGTAATACCGGAAGTCAATAAGGTGTTGGCCCACCCTTAGCCTTAATGATAGCGTTCACTCTCGCAGGCAATTTTTCAATCAGGTTCTATAAGGTTTCTTGGGGAATGACAGTCTATTCCTCACGGAGTGCGGAACTGAGGAGAGGTATCGATGTAGGTTGGCGAGGCCTGGCACGAAGTCGGCGTTCCAAAACATGTTCTATAGGATTCAAGTCAAGACTCTGTCGTGTAACAACAGTCCGTACAGTATGAACAGGTGCTCGATCGTGTTGAAAGATACAATCGCCATCCCCGAATTGCTCTGCAACAGTGGGAAGCAAGAAGGTGCTTAAAATATCAATGTAGGTCTGCGCTGTGACCGTGCCACGCAAAACAACAAGAGGTGCAAGCCTCCTCCAGGAAAAACACCACCACACCATAACACCACCACCTCCGAATTTCACTGTTGGCACTACATAGCTGGCAGATGACGTTCACCGGGCATTCACCATACCCACACCCTGCCATCGGATCGCCACATTGTGTACCATGATTCGTCACTCCACACAACGTTTTGCCACTGTTAAATCGTGTAATGTTGACGCTCCTTACACCAAGCGAGGAGTCGTTTGGCATTTTCCTGCGTGATGTGTGGCTTATGAGCAGCCGCTCGACCATGGAAGCCAAGGTTTCTCACCTCACGCCTAACGGTCATAGTACTTGGAGTGGATTATAATGCGGTTTGGAATTCCTGTGTGATGGTCTGGATAGATGTCTGCCTATTACTCTTTACGACCCTCTTCAAATGTCGGCGGTCTCTTGTCAGTCAACAGAAGAGGTCGGCCTGTACGCTTTTGTGCTGTACATTTCCCTTCACGTTTCCACTTCACTATCATATGAGAAACAGTGAACCTAGGGATGTTTAGGAGTGTGGAAATCTCGCGTACAGACTTTTGACACAAGTGACACCCAATCACCTGACCACGTTCGAAGTCCGTGAGTTCCGCGGAGCGTCCCATTCTGCTGTTTCACGATGTCTAATGACTACTGAGGTCGCGGATAATGAGTACTAGGCAGTAGGTGGCAGCACAATGCACCTAAGATGAAAAACGTATGTTTGTGGGGTGTGACGATATTTTTGATCACATAATGTGTGTGTATATATATAGCCCTCTGGCCGGTAGTCGCGATGCGTGTTCCGGGTTCGATCCCTCAGCTATCTGCCGGTAGTCGCGATGTATGTTCCGCGTGCTATATTCAGTGTATCTGTTTATTATTGTCATTATTGATACTGATACCATATTATTACTGATTTTATCATGATTTTTACGATATATTGATTACCTATTCAACAAACATAATTACTTCTTATTTTATCAGTATTAACCTTTTTCACAGTCTGTGTTGAAAGTGGTGTCCTTCGGCAGATAAACATTCTTGGCACCTTCTGATGAAATTACCATTCACACGCATAAGTTCTTGTTGCGTAATTTTCCTAATTTCTCTTCTTATATTGTTTATAAGATCGTCTATGGTGCGAGGATTATTCCTATAGACTAGTTTTGAGAGTTACCCACAGTTAAAAGTCACACACAGTAATTTCAACAGTTTCGTAGACCAATGTACTGAGGTTTTTGAAACACCGACTTGTTGTGCTACACGTCGTAAAGATTTATTTGGAGGCCGTTCAAATGCTTTGCCAATTTTATCAAGTTTTTCTTCCTTTAGAACCCTTCGTTTCTTTTTACAACTTACAACATTAAATGATCCCCTTCTCTTCACTTTATTCACTAGATATCTTTTTCTCTACTCGGAACTGGAACACCAGGAAATTTATCGTGAAATTGCCTACACACCTGTCTACACGAGTCGGTTTCACATACGTATCATACGTAAAGAATCTTTGTTCAAGCGAGAATTTGAGTACTATTTCTGGGTTGTAATAATCCGGCAATTCAATCGCACACAAATACACACGCGTCTCGCGTCTATACACAAGAAGCAATAACAGCTGACTGAAGCCCGCTGCCACATGTCCGATAAGTGGAAGAGCCGTGGCCTTGAGTTAATTCAGACGTGTCGCTCAAGGCTGCCGTGCAATTCTCGGCCAGAGCGCTGAGGGACCGCTCTTGAAGCCGTTTTGTTTCACCTTTGGAAACCCCAATTCGTCCTGGTGAACATGAGGCTATAAAACACCTTCTAATTTAATTTCATAAAGTTCAACATTACAAAGGATTTACAAAGCCCTTACATTTTAATACACCGTTGTTATAAAAGCGCATGTTTGCGAAGGCGGTCTTGACTTTTATTTGAAAATGCCATGGGGTAGAAAATAGTTGCTATCCACAAAATATGTATATAAAATATGACAAATGCCGCGGATATTTTATTCCAAGCATTATACAGGATGGACCATTAAGTTGAGACTGCACAATATCTCCAAAACTAAGCGTTGCAGACAGAATAATAATGTTCTATAATAAAAGTTTCCCTAAATTAGGGGCGAAATTAAATGTCACTAGCCGCGTTTTATTTGGATGACGACATGGTCATTTTAGGGGCAATTTAATTTGATCCTAATTGTAGGTTCACATTACAACAAAACAAGGCAAAGGAAAGCAAACACCAAGCAGCAGTAGTTAGCAACTAATGTCCCACGGTTCATCACTGCTGCTAACTGGCCTGGTGGAAGTCCCGACCTCAATCCGTTGCATTATTCTCTGTGGTAGAAGTTCGAAGCAATAGCACGTCAAAAAACGGCAGCGCAATACTGAGATGTTAAAAAAAATCAATCTCGTCAGCTGTCAAGAAAATTCCACTTGGCACAATTCATGCAGTTATTGAGGAGTCTCAACATCTTTGCCGTTGTGTTGCCGCAAATGGTCATCATTTCGAATAAGAGTATGTTTATTCTGCAGCATTTTTTGTTCTTTCAGTATATATGCATATTGATGGGTTTGCACAGCTTTATTTAGTATTTATATTCATTTAAAGTGCTGAAAGAGCTTATGACAGTACTGTGTATACAAAATTCCTTCCGAATGAAGAAGACTTCAGTCTTTCCCCGAAAATTCAAGATATACATTTTATTTATCATGTAAATGTCTTTCATAATTATTATTTTAACCAAAATCCTTAGAACCCTTTTCGACATATTTTGGTTTCTAAAACATGGCTCTATGTATAGGGTAGTTGGAATGGGGGATTTTGTTGAAAATCCTCGTGTCGTATCTTTGGAAGATATTGAACATAAATACCAAGTTTGATATTTATCCGACATTTCGTGTTTAGTTATGGTGTTCAGACACACACAGGCACACGTCTGAACATGTTTCCAAAAATGCTTTATTTGCATTCAGGTGCCTCAAAACATGTATTTCCGATGAAAACAGGGTATCGAATTTTTGAATGGAATGCACACCTTCTCTACCTCTTATATACGTTGCAGAGAAAGTGATAAATAAAAGTTGCATTTTTTCGCAAATTTCGCCATTTAGTCTCCCCTTAAACTTTTCAAGGCCGTAATTGTATTTTGATATTCAAAGGCGGAATGGACATCGTTCAATATGTACAGCCAAGGACTAAAACGTCATGTCTTGAGCGCCAAAGTCTTCTAAGTCCTACACGGCACAGCGCCACGTTTACACCATTCGCAATACAATTGTGTAGCCGCTGCAGCAAGTTGTTGTACGGCATTATTAAACATGCTATCTTCCACGTGTGTTCTCTGTAGCGCTGTGGCAAAGCGTAAGGTACTTCTATGGTTTAGACCGCAGGTTCGCTTTCTCCCATGTAGCACTTTTTTTCTTCTGTTAATAAAGTTTTCATCTACACATAGGGACTACTTATTTTCGATATAGTGCACTTCTTACACGCATTTGGTAAAAGTTCATAATACAATAGTTACTACGATACAAATTACCAGGCCTCACAATTGCATCTCACTCGCATATCCGTATGTTGTTTGATATTAAGGGACGGTCTAGGTGTGTAGTGGCACTTGACGATACGCTGAACAGTGCGCAATAAACGGTAATATTTGACAATATTTTGATTCTCTGTGTGGATGAGATATCTTGATGAAATTGAATTGGTACAGGATAATCATCCTGTCCACATATGTCGAAAGGTTTCAAATTGGTTCTCAGAGAGCAGGATATCCGACTGATAGACTGGCCTCCCTGTTCACCAGATTTGAACCCTAATGAAAATGTTTGGGCTGAGGTGGAAAGAGAGCTGCGCTCGAATTTCCCTACTGATGCGCGAAGGACAAAGGGTGGCTTCTGGGGACAAATTCAAGAAGCCTGGAGTGTTGGAGCTTCTTGTCCACGTTACTACAGGGATTTAATTTCATCTATAACCCCCAAAACTCAGGGTAGTTATACGTACTCAGGGCTCATACGCCCGATATTAATTTTATTTATTTTTATTTGCGTTAGTTTTAGAAGATAAGAGGTAGATTGTGTGTATTTTAGTTATTTAAGACGGGTGTTTTAGTAGAACTATGATTTGTGTGCATAGATATGCCTAAATCTTAAATGTTAAAGTTATATTAATGCAATATTATGTTCTACACATCCAGTCATAAAATTGACAATATAAAAATAACAGTAACTAATGCAGTATTTGAATCGAAGGGCTTATGAGCGCATGCAGTGCCTTTTTAAACTTTTAAACTTTGCTCAGTGCTCTGTTTTTAGTAGCTTATAAGTATTACCACCGAGAAACACCGTTATAAGGTAATGACCAATGCGGTTACAGGGCAGAGATCCTTCTACAGTTCCTGCATGTGCGTTGCAAATCCAGCTGTTACGAAGGTACACGAAGCCCTCCCGATTGTCAACATGGAATCTGGCGTGACTCATTTAATTTTCGTCCATGGACATTGCAGAAATAATGAGACACGAATTCAAGCCTGGAGGGGAAGAGCAAAGGGGGGTATTTAACTCTGTGGTCAACAGCGAGTCATTAGTCAACGGGTATGTTTAGTTCCCAAACATGACACACATTTCGTGTGAACAAAGTCTGTTGAGATAATAAAACGAACAATACACTTACTCGTTAATGTGTTGGGTTGCGAAGATATTCCTGAGGGAGGAAATCTATGTGGGAATATTCCCGGCCGATTTTTGGAAACATTCCCAGACTGGAAAATGTTTAATTTCGTCAATATTTTCTTTACTTTAGCCATTAATTATGGTGTTATAAACCACTAAAGGCCTATAAGCAATCGGTTTCTCTCCAGGCCCATCTGTTGCACCTGTACGCATCAATGATAAAGTCAAAGAGGACTTTAGAGGCGCGCTGGGGATAACCATTTTTCAGAGCGTAACAAAGCTTTAAACAGTTGTACAATAGCTGTGGCAAGCGAAACATACAGGAAGACGTGCTGGGCGAGTTCACTTGAAAATTAATCTTAATAATATATAAAAATAGTATGTATATATGTAAGTTCCTTATAGGCTTCTACACCTTTGCACCGATTTCGACCAAAATTGACACAGATAACCTTTGACACGAAGCAAAAATTGTTGTCTAGCTTATAATTCAAAATTTTGCCCGATTTCAACCATTATTTATTGTATTTAAAGTGATGCCTACAAAAACTCACAGGACAATCTATATCCTTCTCAACGATGAACGCAATAGGTCGAACATTGCCAATATAATAATTACTTAAGCTTTCACGGCCTCGCAAAATAACAAGTAAACAGCATTTACACATATCCGTTGATCTCCTTTCTGACATTGATCTTGGAGTTAAAAGTAGTCCAATAAATACTTGCAACAGCTATGCCTACTGTGGCTACACTTGCCCAAATGTAAAGGCGCTACAATCGTTTGGTTGAAAATTAACTAAAATTTCCAACGGCATTATATTGATAATAGCTTAAAGACTAAATACCACTTCTTCCTCTTATTTATCTTCATATCATTATTTATCGAGTGTTGATATAAAATAACATAAAAGAATTCAACATAATCGCATTGATGGCAAAAGTCTCTATGGTGCTCTAACATTGCTAACATAAGAGTAGTAAATACATCCATACATTCCGCGACCATACTCCGATGTTTGTACTTTCAGTTATTATAATTTGTAGCATATGTTTTTTTCTATAAGAAGTTTGTCAAGCTTTCATAAGCAGGAAAACAAAAAACTGAGCGACATAAAAACGATAGTGGAAATGGATAACAGCAACGGAATCAAACCAAAGTACCTCTTATTTTTCTTCTCATTTGTATATTATTATTATTATTATTATTATTATTATTATTATTATTATTAACAACTTTACGTCACTTATGTTCATGTCGCGACAAATCTGCAGTAGATAACTCTCGGTCGAGCGGACAGTTAGTCTTCTAGGTCTCATTCCTGTAACCATATCATCTTGCTTCGTCACGTGTCCACAGAGACCTTAGTGCATAGAAACTACCTTCTCCTTCATGCCGTGCAGATAGCATTAGCGTTGCGTCCAGTCTGCCTGCTTTCGTTGTCTGTGGATAGAAAGGAGGACAATTAACTTTCTAGGTCTCATCCCTGTAACCATACCATCTTGCTTCGAAACTTGTTCACAAAGATTTCAGTGCATAGCAACTATCTTTTGCTTCGTGCCGTGCAGATGGCATTAGGGTTGCGTCCAGTCTGCCTGCTTTCATTGTCTGTGGATAGATGGCACAGCATTCGCTATTACCACCTATTTTTGTTTTTTACTGTTATTTTAGACTTAGGGTGGAACTTTGGTCATGGTATTAAGTATTCAATCCGGTATTTACCTTAGCGGCTGAGGAAAACCACGAAAAAACCTCAGTCCGATTGGTCGGCCCACGGGATTTTAACCCGGGACCTCCCGAATACGGGCCACAGACGTTACCGCCTGAGCCATCTCGCTCGGTTCCTTTGTATTTAATTTTAGCCCTTCTGTTGTCTTCCTTGTATTTTCTCAGTAGGTTTTTTAGTATATTGAATACTAAGAATAAACAAGATTATATTCAGTTACTTAAACCGTTATTATTTCTTCCCAAATGAATTTTCTCTATAAATATGCAGTCCGAAGGTGGCACCCTGGAAGTCAGCTACTTTCACAAGAAGTAACACTCCGTTAAAAAATTAAACCGAGTTCTATTTACGGACGTTCTTTAACTACTATGGTTCTTAGCGCCCCATTCCATATTGGGCGTGAAAGACTGGTAATTTTGCTCAGAGGCCTCCGTATCAGGATTGAGGTTCTTTTACGTGCCGTAAATCTACGACACGGGACCAACGGCTTTACTTCCCTTCCAAAGGAAGCCATGCTATGGACTTTTACGCCGGAATAAATCCATCACCCTCCGCTGGGTTTGAATCCGCGATTTCGAGAATTAGAACTCCGTAATCGACTAGGTACATCTAGCCACAATTTGAGACCATCTAGACTTCGAGCATTGTTAGCTTGCGAAGTCGAAGGTCTATTAGCAACATGTCCATGACAACCTTCACTGGCGCTATAAATGCACATGAAAAGGTAAGAAATGTTTGTTAAATTCTTAAAACTTATATTCCTACAAATAAATCGTCCTACGAAGTAGCTCGTAATCGAGGAAAATTAATGTTATGAAAATCATTGGCAGGAAAGCATTACTTTAACACCCTTCTTCTATTTTTAATTAAAAATTAAGCAAATTTACGCTTTTGGAAGTCCTTTAATGATGATCGAGCATCCACTCTAGTTAGTTTATTCAAGAAACCCTTAACAGTGCTCTGATGGTTATGTTATTATTCCTTCAAAGCACTCGTTAACATTTTATGAAGGTAATGAAGCTGCTGCCCGATTTAACCTTAACGGTAGGTTATTGCCTCACAGGTATGGATTATTATGGGAGCTCAGGATTTAATTACTCAAACGAGTGAACTGGTTTTATATAACAAGAACAGCAGTATAGCGTTAAACAATCATATAGTTTTCAATTATGGCTGGACTTTTAATTATATAAAATTGTGAAATATTTGCGCCTTTAAAGACACGATATTTCTCATTTTACTTTTCGCTTCTCCTTTTGACAATTACTTTCCGTTATCACAAGCTCTAATTCTTTTCAAAGGTTTCCTGTTTGCTTCAACTGCCAATTTGATTTACGTACAAGTTACAAATATTGAATTAAACGCTCTCCGCAAGTAAACAATTTAGAAACTAGGTTACTTTGTTGGCTCGAGAGGGTTACAAGCTGGTTGGACCTTGCTGGTTGGAAGGGAGAAGGGGAAGCCATGGGTACATTTTTAGAAATGGCTATACTACTCAGATTGTAGTGCAAGGAAGAGAGTCAAAGTTGGAAGGGGGAGGGTTAGTGGCTTAGGGGCGAGTATTTGTTGGTTTTCCAAACAATAGCGTGTGCCTGCGAACACGTTTTTATGTTCTCCTTCTTCTGTTTTGTTTGTGGGATTTTTGTTGTTAGTTTATCTGTTTTTCTTTTCATTTTTATAAGTATCAAAGTAAGTTCAGTGTGATGAACAGAGTCTGAAAAATATGAACTACAGCGTATCATATAAGCACATACGGTCTATCTAACCCGTGCGTTGTATGAGTTTGAACGTAAAATGATAGGTCGCACAAAAGAATGCACAAAAACAGTTCTGCACTGCCGCAGCACATCAAATTGTTTACGATTTCGGAAACGCACACAGTCCGTGGTTCAATTCTGCACCTCCCGTTTGAGACAAGGGGCTTGCTGAACTAATAATGAACCGACTGGCGAGAAAAGCCGAATAAATCCATAATCCGCCTGCGGCATACACCACTCTACTCTACTTTTCTCCCAAACGTTCACATTACGTTAGTTCTTTTTCTAGTCTGGCCTCGTTTGGTTTTGTTTTGGAGCTTTGATGAGGTGCTGCGGTGCCTACCCGGGTTAGTGTTGGATTTTTGTGTTCTGTGGCCGGGAGTTGCATCAGTTGTTTGTTCATTGTACATCTCAAAGGTGAAAGTTTAATTGAGACCTATGTGTTGTGTATGAATTACTTTAAGAGTATTCTTGTTATTGTCTCTGTTCTTTTCTTATTAGTACCCTGAAATGCTCACCGAGAAATTCACGCTTGAGCAAAGACACATACGTAAAAACCGAATCAGGTATATAGGTGTGTAGAAAATTTCAGGAAAATGGCCTGGTATTGCAGTTCCAGGTAGAGAAACCGTTAGATGTCTGGTTAATAATCGCTAAACCTAAGAAGTGAAAAGTACATGTTCTAACGAAGGAAAAAATTGACACAATTGCTGAATCATTCGAATGCTATCAAAAGAAACCTCTTAGACGTGTTGCACACCATGTCGGTGTTTCAAAAATGCTCTGTTCATAGAGCTGCTAAACTTTTAAAACTGAAACCCTACAGGTTGACTACAGTTCATGAATTACAATTTCGTGACGGTGAAGAATACCAGGAATGTCTCAATGCGGATGAACACAATTTCCAACACAACTTAAAATAAGGCTAGTACTTCTCATAGTGCATACTATCATCACTCATAAGTAACGCAGGAGTTTTAGAACGGAAACCCCCTGTGTAATAGAGAGAGCGTGGAGCGCGCATACACGCAATCACCGGCCCGGCAATATAACAAACGTACTGTATTATCCTCACCTTTTTATATGCAGTCTATTGATTTATTCGGTCTTTGCCGCCACTCGCTTGTCTGCGCATGAGTCAATGCTTGTCACCAGTACCCCTAGCAGAGAACTAGCGAAGATGAGTGGAAGGGGTGGATGTCAACACTTACAAGGTCACCTTAGTAAAGTGGGACTTGTATCGCACCTTTCCAATATTTACATTGGGTTACGGTTTTTGTAGCGTAGTGTGTCTCGGGTTTAATGCCACAACTTTAACCTTTTAATAACCTTTATAAATGTTTAAAAATATTTTTAAATATTCTGTGATCGGTTGTCATTTCTATCTCGCGTGCAAAGAACGCACAAAATGTCCTAGTGTAAAACAGTTCTGCACTGCCGCAGTACATCAAATTGTTTACGATGTTGGAAACGCATACAATCCGTGGTTCAATTCTGCACCTCCCCTTTGAGACAAGGGATTTGCTGAACTACAATGACGATAAAAGCCGAATAAATCTATAATCCGCCTACGGCACACATGCAAAAATACTTAAGGAAGCCACATATATTGTTTGGAAAGAGTGTTTACTTTCAAGATGAGCTGCAAACGTTTGCAGTGAGCGAAGATGCCTCTTGGTGCGCTTCGTAAGGATTTGGGAGCCTATCTCCTAAATGACACATTTTGGAAGAATGTTCGTGAATTTATAGACGTGTTGCGTCCAGTAGGTTCCTCGATTCAGAAATTAGGGTGTCGAGTACGTGATGCATCGTGTCTATACTGTTTTAAAGGAAACTGAGAACAACATTCCAAGCTCTCCACTATCAGACTGAAAGGATTATTGTGTTGATAAAGATTGACGAAGGTAATGAAGTATTCTTTCACACAAGCCGTGTGTAGGACAAGGTTGGAAAGGTAGAATCAGATTGAGAAATTCAAATCCTGGCTATGGCATTGAATGTTTTAGTCTGAATCTGCCTTTACAAGACTCGGGAACTTCCACAGTTTGTTCTAGGAAACATTAACCTTGCAACTGTTTTGCAGGATCTAGTAATATAACGTAAACGCTTAACTCAAGAGCAGCAACTGGATACACTAAAGATCAGTTTGACAGTTTAAGGCTAAGCCTCAAATCGGAGCGGAGGGTTAAGCCAGAATGAAATTTTACAGTGCGTAGTTCAAGCGATAAGCTGAGCTTATTCGTGGCTTGGCTTAAAGCGTGCTGAACTATGGTTTAACCTGCGTCACCGTGTTATCTGAGGAAGACATTTTAATGATGAGGAAATGTAAATTATTTTAACCCATATGCACATTAGAAGATGATCTTGAATGTTTAGTATGGAATGTCCGAGAAGTTTACAGGAGAATTTGATTAAGCAAACAATCGGTAGTGATGGTACCATAAATCGGTGATGCATTAAACCTAATAGTAAGAAGCAATACTTAATTTGCATGCCCTTAATTTTAATTTTGTTGTTTGTAGTTCTATTTATACCCCGCCTTTACCTACATTGGTCTTATCGGCGGCCTTTCCTTTGGAATTTATTGCCTATTGGCAATGGTGTTAACTCGTGTTCTCTTATCGTTGGGTTTCTTGCCTTTTTTGGGTTTTAATCATTAGACATACACACATACACATTCATACTTCCAGACTCTGGGGAGAATAGGGAATAATCTTGGCTAGAGAAAAGTTCCCATCTCCAGGCGGGAATCGAACCAGGGACCTGAAAGGTCATTACCACACATATATACATATACACATAGACATATAAATCAATATTAAGCAAGAAGTGTGCATAATAATATAATTCAGCAAGAAAGATGTCAGAATATTTAGCAACCAAGTATTGTACAAAAGCAGATTGTAACTTAGATAAGCAAGGGACGGGCGAGCTAGCTAAATCCAGGTAACAGATAATTATAGTTAGAGCCCACCTTTAACCAAGCTAATGAGCAAGGAACTGTAAGCAATAAGGAGAAATACAAATAGAAGATATAGAAAGGAAAGAGATAGAGATATTGGATCTGCTTCCGGACGCGTATGCGAAATCTTTTGGAGGAAAATATTCTCATACATAACAAGGTAACGCGGTCTGACGACCAACTAGAAATGTCTTTACATTTTGAGGTGAAAAGGTGAGCGTCATTAGGCTTAGGTATAAAAGGGGAAAGAAATCCCCAGATTTTCACTCTCTTATAGAATCTCGTTGACGCACAGTGGTACTCTCTGGTCGACAAAAGCAGGCGGGTGCATTGGGGTGGAAGCGTGTGCAGTTAGATTAGACTCCTGATTTATTATAATGGTGGGAATAGTTATAATGGAAAAGCTAGCCGCCCATAAGTTTTAAAGGGAAATGCAGTGTATTTTAATTTTCCTCACCTACAAAAACCCGAGACTCGTGAAATTAGTTAGATAATTAATAAGAATGGAGAAATCAGCAGCCGACGAGCAACAATAGCCGGAGACAAGAACACTGCAGCAAAAGGCATCAACCAGAGAACAACTTTTCCCACTACAGATCCCTCGCTAAGCATGCAAGTACTCTACCGACTGAGCTAAGGGGCCAGCCCTATTTCTTTTAATTTGTTGAATACTATTATATTCATTTCTAAAACTAACAGATATCACGTTTAGATTGCGTTCTTAAAACAAGAGAAATTACATTAAAAAGCGAGACGCAAGGTGTTTTGTTGATTCGCTAGAAGTCATTTTCAGTAAAATTATTTTCAACATGGTTTGACTTACACCAGGAAATGAAGCGATTAAATGCTATATCATATTGCTTTCTGAATTTTTTGGGTAAGCACTTCTAGTGCTATTCTTTCTGCTGCTTCTGTATTTTCTTGGCCACTTCAGTTTCTTCTGAATTCATAATTTCCGCTATTTAATATTTATATAGGTTAGATAAAATAGTAATGTTTTATAAAGCAGAAGGATAACATAGGTTAACTCTACAACGAATTGCGATACATTGAAGTATGACTATATGTACTGTGAACAGATAATGTGAGCGTCAAGAGAAATGAATCGTGTGAAACGACGTAATGAAAAGCAAGACCTAATCAAAACAAGCCGAGGTACTGTCGCGGTAACTTCGTGTTATCTTATTTGCTGAGTGCCTATTATTGTTTTATTATTTTGAATTTTGAGTTCTTTGTCCTCCGGCTAGCTATTATTACCCAGTCGAGCAAATCTTTTAAACAGGGTGTGTAAACGGAAAGGAGTTGTTACTAAAAGATAACACTGATAAAATAATTTATTTTTACACTTTTATTGCCGTCACACTTTATTCATTTCACATAATTACTCTTGATACACGCCCGACTGAAACTGTTGTATTTTCGAATGTAACTATAATCACTTATTAATTCGCGTATTTCACATCTTTTAACTAACTTTACGACTCGAGAGATTATGTAGAACTGCGCGACGTGTAACCCGTGAATGATTCTGTTGAACTGCGCGACGTTTGCCTTGTGAATGATTCTGTAAAAACTGTGCGACGTGTAACTGTGCGTCGTTTGCCTTTTAATGATTCTGTAAAACTGCGCGTTACCCGTCTCTGGCTCGAAATTTATACTCCCTCACCCCGATATGCCTAAAGATTATAATCGAACTGCTATTGGTTAATAAAACGCGTCTATTTTTATATCCAATCAAAATTACGAACATATATGCTCTAGGGAAGATATTCCCTCCATTTCTAAAGAAAAGCGCGCTACTCTGACGTCATTTGTTTGTCTCATCTAATTGATAAACAACTCACCCCCTCACTACATTGTTACCCACTCCTATTGTCACTTTCAGTGAGGCCGTGCAAACTTATTTCCTAACAATGCTTATAATTAACAAACATCTCAAATCATTGTCATATAATAATGCTAATTTACACTACAATCACTCTGGCATTTACAATGTTGTGATATAAAATACTGTCTCATTACTTAACGTACAAAAACAAAGGGTAATTGCCGTGTGACTGGATTTGAAACCTAAGTAGGTCACACTGTAGATTATCGCTTTTAGCTGGTATGCACTGTGTTGCAAATTCTATTTTTAGACCATACTATCTAAAAAGCTTTTATCGTTAACATTGTCGCATTCATTTCCCGCCTCAGGTATGGAAATAGCATGTCTTCTTCACATTCAAGAGGTCCCGGTTTCGAATCTCGGTTAGCGTGAGTTACCCGGATAAGGTTTTTTCTGGGGGTTTTCCTTCATCCTGAAAAGACGAATGTTGGGTAACATTGAGCTCTATGGGTCCGGGGCTCATTTAACCTACTTTATTCCTGGTCTAAACGGTTAAAAGTCGTTAAATTAATAAAGTTCTTCTTTTAACATAGAGGTTACAATATGCAAGTGAAGGCATTCATGGACATTTCTCGGCATCTGAAACTTATAGCATGCAGAGCTATCAAAAATTTTCATTCCTTTTTAGTTTCTCTACTACGTATAGTAAGTAGAAGTGTTGCATTCCACCCAAAAATTCGATACCGAGATTTTACACGAAATACATGTTTTGAGGTGCACTGAGTGCATATAAAGCATTTTTGGAAACATGTCCGTGTGTGTGTCTGTCTGTGAACAGCATAACTCAGAAACGAACAGTTGGATAAACACCAAACTTGGTATTTAGGTTCAGTATCTTCCAGAGATGGGACACGAAGGTTTTCAAGAAAATCCCCCCTCCAGATTATACTTTATATGGAACATTTTTCGAAACATTTAATTTTATCAAAAATGGCTAACGATTTTGCATAAAATACCATACCTTTAAGGCATTTTAATGACAAATGAATTGCACATCTCGAATTTTCTGGGAATGTCTCCAAAAGTGTTCTTCATTGTGAACGACTTTTGCATAGCTGGTAAACCATAAGAGATAGACAAAAGTTTACTACACAAAAAATGTATATCGCGGTAAAATACACAATTTATGTCATACATTTTTTTTGTTGATTGAACCATTTTCGAGATGTTGCTTGTTATTGCCTTAAATTTTCCAATACTTATACTTTTTCTCAAATGGAAATTCTTTATTCATTTTTTTGTCCTGGTAATGCAAAGAGAATGGAATACTGCACATAGCAACCAGCTCTAAAATATTTGACTATCGCTTAAAGCCTACGAATTCCCCTTGCATCGCCAAGAAAATTGGCAACAAGATTAACATCTCGATAAATCGATTAACATGAAGCATATGGAGAATAAGGTATGTAAAAATAGTTTGTACAAGAGTAGAGAAAGTTAATGCGAGTGTAACACATCAGATTTTTAATCCACTCTCCGTATCGCAATTTTTTCCTAATTTTGGGTTTTCTTACTCTATAGTACATAATTTGTCCGCTTACCTGCACTCTATTACATGCTTCTGGTGCTTCAGAATTTCTAGGAGAAGCAAAATTTGCAATTCGTTTTGACTCTGATTTTTCGGTCATTTCAACTTTATGTTGCTGGATAATCTACAAAAGCTTATCTTAGAAACAGCGTCGACATAAAGAAATGATAGGATTTCACTGGATGAGCATGAACAAGTGTTACCAATTTTACTTTTCCTGGGAACTGTTCAGCTCTGTGAAACCGACCATAAGCGTTTTTGGACAAGATCTCCGATATGGATTTTGATAGAACTCGCTGGCTACATATCCGACACAGGTGACATGTGGTACAAGCGGTTTCTATGGGAGAACGTTTCACAAATATCTCCCATTACGTGGTGAAAATGACGACTCAAAGACTGCTGCGAGATTTCTTTCTGTTCCTGTCACTTCAGCAGCTACACAGAGAACATTCTGTGCACATTCAGTTGGATCCTCAAGAAAAATACGAATAAGTTGACCTCGGATAGGGCTGGCAAGTTAACATTTGTTTTCCACAATTGCAAATTGATGAACCATTTTGAAGAAAGACAGGTGGTGGGAACCACAGATACATCGTCGTCATCCCGTCATTGTGTACTTGGGTGGAGGAAGATGGAAATGATCCTGAGGAATGGCACTCCAGGTGGAAGACCTAAAAAATAATTATCTAATCGACCAAGTGAGATGGCTCAGGCGGCTGTGTGTGACCCCGCATTCAGAAGCTCGTGGATTCGATTCCCGTGGCTGATCTTCTTGAAATATGGGGTTTTTCGGGGGTTTCCCCGGGTCGCTAGGCAAATGCTGGGAAGGATCATTAAGTCCCCCAAATTTCCTCCGTTCTCATTTCACTTTACCTTTCATCCGCTTGGTCTCTTTCAGGGTTGTACGTGTCGGTGGGAGGTCTCGGCGTGTGCATAACAGGGGAAAAGGATGCTCTATGGAGACCTTCGTCCCCCGGAATGGGGACAGTCTCCGGGTTTCGGGACCCTCAGTGGAAGTGTAAACCCACAGGGGGAGGGGAACCGGCAGCACCAGTGCCCATCCGGGGAGTTTAAATCTGTAAATGTTAGGGACCCTGCACTCTCCTGTCGTGCCCCCGTTCCGGCCGCCTTCTGTCACCTCTCACCTACCCCTCCCTCCATAGATCGACGTGCTAAGTCCCCCTCCGCGTAGAATGCTTAATCCTAATTATCTAATCAGCTATATAATTGAGAAAGTACATATACAAATTGTTTTTTTCTGATGTTATAGAAAATGGATTTCATTACTCAATAAAATTAGTATATTATATTTTAGACGATTTTATTTTAAAATTTTCTTCTTTTTAAATAGCGTTTAGCGTTGCTTTTACTACACAAGGCAAGACTGGTGATTAGAAAAGGAAACTTGGGAAGAAAGCGTTCCAGCCCTATCTCACTGGTATTTCCCAGATGTGACAAAGAAAAACTCGGAAAAAGCTTCAGTCAAGGAGGACGATCCTGGTGGAATTTGAACTCTTGTTCATAAGACCGAGTCTTAACGACCTTGGCCACCTGTGTCGTTCAAAATGTTACCTTTTACAATATAAATCAAAGAAAAAACTATAAATACCTTTTTAGTACATGATATCTAAAACAGCTGGTTAGCGGACTGTTAATAAGCCGAAAAATATTCTTAGCAGCGTATTAAACAAAATCCTGATGGCAGTTTAAGGTTGCGAGGTTTCAGATACTCTGCAACTGTGTGAATACCAACAAATGACTATGCCCTTTATATTTATGCAGTAATTATATTACATTTATTTATTTTATTTAATATAATTTAGAGATCGTTGACTAAAAAAACTATTGTATGTACAGAAACGACAGGGAGAAATCAACACGACTCCCCTGAATAAACTACATGTGTTATTGCTTCTAGAAGACGTCACGACTTTATTGGGTAGTGGTCTCACCTTGTAGGTGCTATCACGCCTTGTGCTGTGTATCGCACCAATAAGCATACCTATGCTAGTTCTGTCATCTCATTGACAAATTACGAATAGGTACAGGTGAGGAATGGCGACCGATTTTGTCGATCTTTTGCGAGGTTAATTGCGAATATACAGCAAAGGTCTGTTTGGAAATCCTCTAGAATATAAGTTAATTCTCGAGATATAAGCATTTTAGTCATCAAAAGTCAGTTATAGGTCCTCATATAAATTAGCGTTTCCTAGGTATTTACATGTTCTTAAACAGGCAAGCTATAGCCCCCTTCCTCCTTCAACGCATTAAGGGTGAAGGAGGCGCCAGCGGATATCTTAAGTCACGCCCTATTAACGTCCTTACAGACAATCAGAAATCAGATGTAGATTACCTCTTGTGGGTTGTGTACCACGTTTCTATGCAAAAGCGTTAGCGGACTTGATACATAAATAGTTAATAGTTATTATTTTTATGCATTTTATATGTGAGGAAAGAAATTTAGTTTCCACACTTGTTTCGATTAATTTAAAAGAATCCTCACTTAACTCTGTTTCGACTGTCGGAAATTTTAGAGGGAATATTCTTGGGAATATTAACAATAGCAAAGTTCTGGGGAGCTTACCCATCAGTAATCCGAGAACACGTATTCCGCAAATTAAAGCACTCGAACTTCTCTGAACAATCTCTAAAAGTTGGTCGGTAGAGTATCCACATAACCGCATTAGTCTATTCCTTAATTTCCCCCGTTTCATTTATATTTTGAGTGGGGTAGTGAAAGCGTTACAAGCTTTTTTAAGAGGTGCCATTCATATATATGAGAAGATTGTCAAGATGTTAACATCCTAGCAGCGATTATGTTTAGTTATCATAGTCTTACTCAAGAGAGACAAGGAGCTGCAACTGGAGAATGAGGTTGTTTATTGCTGCCCTACGTATGATAGCCAAACTTGAGATTGTTTATTGTTGTGGTTGCACACGTATTGCGAGAGATATGTTTCTTGGAGTGTTCGCCCCCACGTACGATACAAACTTTTCGGTGGCATTCGCCCCCACATTTGAAAAATCAACTTTTATTTTAATGTATATTATATATGTACGCCTCGGCTGCCTCGGTATTTTGTTTTTAGAACACTTATCTCTTAGCAGGGGTGGTGTGGCTAAAGAACAAGGCTTACACAAATTATAATTGTATTTAACTTCGTTTGATTAATCTTTCACGGTTAAATAACACTTCACTGATGTTTCCTACTCTAGAGCTGTGAGATTATTGTTATTTGCACTCTTTTTAACACGTAAACTTTATATTATTCACGCCGTAATGATGTTTTTTTATGTCTCACATTGAATACGTATAAAATCGAACTGCTCGGGAACGCTGCCTTCTAGCGTCTACCGCCTACCGCCTAAATTCCTACATTTACTCTATTTCAAGTCTGTGATTGGCTAATCCTACTCCAATAGAATACTTTTATTTAACTTAAGCTTTTTATATTTTTTGATTGCTATTTACAAACTGTTTTAAATATTACATTATTGTTCCAGGAATTATTAGTAGCCTTTATTACTTTGTAATTTATTGTTGTCTCAAAGTTACCTTATTGTTAGCAACTTTCGGCTTCTACTTTATAATTCTATTTGTTACGGAAAGTTGCTTGCTTATATCCTCACAGCTCCTACATTGTTAAATTACGTAATACATTCACATAGCATTATTATACATATAATAATATATAAACATAATAAAATGACTGTATCATACACTTTTATATTATATTATACACATATTGCTTTAAAGGCGGGCTGTTATTTAATTTTATATTATATAATTTGACTGATATTATTTAAGTGATAAAAATACTGTCTCAAGAATATGAAGAAATGATAAGGCAACCCGAAATTTTTATGCTATTACTTTACAATAAAGCTTAGCAAGCGGGATGCGTAGAAGAAATTCTTGTGTGTTACATACGCATGACTTTCTCTATCCTATATCGTTTAGTAGTGAATATACCAACTATTCTTATAAAAGCTTATTTTTATATCTACTTCTTTATAATCGAGATGTTACCTTTGCTTAAATAGCTACATTGCACACTTGTATATACACACACAAAGGGAACAGCGATAATCAAATGCATTGCAATACTCTTTCCATGCTATTGCGAGAAAAAAACTGAAAATTGATAGTACCTGTAAAGAAGGACAAAGTGTTCAAGAATTTGAACCATTAATAATGGATATCCTGAAAATGGCTTATGCCACGAAAAGTTATTTGAAGTAAATTGTGGGTTTAAAGCAATCTATATTTTTTGTGTGTTTTCGTTTATCACTTATACAAGATTATAAAATATTCTTTCCGAATGAAGAGGACTTTCACAGATTATTCCCAGGAAAATCAAGATATCGATTTTATTTCTCATATGCAGCATTTTAATCAAAATAGAGCCAATTTTGGGAAAACAAAAATATTCCAAAAAAGGGTAGATAAGATGGGGGGATTTCCATAAAAATCTTGTGTCGCATCTTTGAAGGTAATGAAATGTAATACCAAGTTTGGTATTTATTGGAATTTTCGCTTGAGTTATGCTATTCACACACACACACACACACACACACACACACACACACACACACACACTAACCATGTATTTCGGATGAAATCTCGGTATCGAATTTTTTGGTGCAATGCAGTGCCTTCTCTACCTACTATTATGCCGCTTCTACCCACCCTCCCTGGGTGTTGGACACGTTGCCAGCAAAGAAATGCCCAGGAATATTCTGGTATGATGCCATTCCTGACGTAGCTGTGGTAGAACGACATAAGGTCCTCCACGGCTACTATTGGCTGGCTCGTCTACGTCACCGATCGCAACGCTCTTCCAGACTGTGAAGCAACGTGAGGTTCCCGGGCAGGAAGAGCCTGCAGTCATCCACGAGAGACGGAGCGAGCAGACTGCCAGAGCACCTAGCTCTGCTTTTGACTTCGGCGAGATTTTGGCGTACTTTTACAAAGGGTAAAGTTTCGGCCATTTCAAAATTCTATCATGTGCTTTCGGTAATCGATTCAAATTTCTCTCTTATACCCTTAGTGCTAAATTCTTTAAACTCGAGGGAGAAACATTCTTTCAATATGTGCTTTTGTATTCATACTGCAGTTGCGGTTCAAGAAAATAAAATATTTGTAACGAATCAGGAACTATTGTAAAATAGACTAAACGTTATAACGAAAGCTGAAAGAGAAAACTTGAGAATCTTTGAACTTGAAACGTATTAAACTTAGGTTGCTAAATGTTAAAAAGAAATTGCAAGCTTCTTTTAAATGTACATGACTGTTAAAGATATAAGAAGTTTACCTACAATAAACAGTTACTATACTTATGTGAATATTTTAAACCCAGCTCCCACACCAATCCAAACCTCTAGGCTAAGCGTATATTTCAAGCTGGTGGTTGAATGGGTCAAGCAGCTCCATCACATATGGGTACTGTGTAAGCGCAAGTTGAAGATTTCTTATTATACTGCATTACATAAAGCTACCGGTACACTCTGTACGTGGTAGAGAAGGTAAAACGATATTAAGCATTTGAAAACTCGGACCACTAACAAAGAACATTTCGGAAATGCTTAACTATGAAAAAGGAAAGAAGATGACATTCTTACTATGCAAAAATGTAGATCTCATTGAAGCACACATTTTATCTGTTATTGTTTAGCAATAAATACAAAGTCATTCAGAACGAAGAGCACTTCATAAGCTATTCGCAGAAAGTTCAAGATACACATTTTATTTGTCGTGAGCATATCTTAAACAGTATTTTAATCAAAATCGTTTAGAGAATCTTTCGGGAAATCAAAAATCATGAAAATGTTTCCATGTAAAGGGTAGTTATCGGTGAGGGATGTTGAAAATCTTCGTGTTACATCCTGGAAGATGCTGAATTTAAATACAAAGTTTGGTGTTTAACTGTATTCCTGGTGAAATCTCGATATCGAATTTTTAAACTGGGTGCAATTTTTGCTGTACTTACTATAAGCAAGTAGAAGGAAAGTAAAAATTAAAAGCTTTTGTTGTTCCGTGTAATATAAATTGGGAGAGTGCCAACAATAAACAAAAACATACATAAAATATTGTGTGTTTTAGTATACTTCACCTCATAACTAGCTACTATTCTCCGACTACCAGCAGTGTTACGCATTTTCTCTCGGAACTGTTTCTTATGTGTTAGTGAGCGCATAAAACAAAAAGAAAATAAAGAAAATAAATCACCAAAATTTCTGTGTGATATTAGGCATGGCTTTCTGTGCTTCATTTGGTTTGTGAAGGAACTAATTCAATTAAGTTACATTAAAATGGTGTAAGAATCTGTTCTCATTGGCCTCCAGGTATGCATTGTAATATACGAAATATACGAAAATCGCAATTATAGAACATTAAGAGTGAAACATTTCTCTTGTGTACGATAACCAACGTGGCACACAAAATGACCCGTGAATAACACAGAGCAACATTTCCCGACGATTTTAAACAACTGCGTACATCTCCAGAAATAGTCTTAAACCTGGCTCAATAAACAATCGGAGCATTATGTTCTTCTGGACCATAATTCACGATCGGATAGATTTTGTATTGAAATAATAAATCTGTCTCAAATGCAAAATTCAATTATTGCTACGCCTCCAAATACCATGAGTGGTAATAGTCTATTTCTGGATAGAGTTCAGCGATTGCTACTGTTGCGTTTACAAGCCATATTTTCCAGGTTCACGTTTTTCAACTACTTATTAGTTTTTCTTTCGTTTGTACCATTTATATGCCACCTATAACATCTAAGGTTACACCGGAGGTTTTGCTTTTGGAACAATTCCTCATTGGCAATGATGTTCACTCGTTTACTGTTGTGTTAATCTTTGGGTTTGTTTACTTAGGGTTTTCTATTTAAACATTAATTTCACACACACATACTTCCAGACTATAGGGAGGATTGGTCATAATCCCGGATAAAGAAATATTCCCATTCTCCAACCGGAAATGAAACTGGGACCTTTGGATTAGGAAGTTAAATGCTATCCACCAGACCACAGAGGCAATCTATTAAATGTTTTACTACGCTGTTTCGGCTTTGTTTTGTAAGAAATGAGGGACAAAAGGAGAATTGAGGGAGGTCATACTGTGAGTATTTGGGTTCACAAAACTGGCGAAACTCAAGAAGAAATTAGAGAAAACTTCTTTGTCGCTTCAATAAATCAAACATGCGAACGTCTTCCTCTCAAGTTTCTGTAAATATTTTCTGTATTGGATATTAAACACAGTATAAAATCTAAAAATATCACAACAATGCTGCCAGCGATAGATCCTTGATACAAGCGAGTCCATGGAATCGTGTCGATAAATGCACAATAGTTTATGTTGGTAAGCAAATACCAATCAGTCTCTACCACGCCCCTTACTTGAATCCTGTACTCTACTTACTGTTTGTTTAATGTTAGGTTAATGTTTTAATGTCAGACTTTTGGCGCCCAACTAAAACGAGATGGACTCATCCAGGGACTGATGTAAACCGACGTTGCAAAGCATGCCTTCCAGCCACTCAGATGAAACGTCCTTGTTTCTCCCCTGTTATCGCTCAGATAGGCCCGACCTTTATTAATGGGCTAATGCGTGTGTATCGAATTTGTATTGAAACCAATAAGATATTGTCATGTTGATGTAAAACATAGGTAAGACATTTCTATCAAAATTACATAAAGAAAAACAATATAAGAAACCAGAGCATCGGTGCACTTTTTGTGTACTCGACTGAGGTGGAAATCTCACATGACGTACAAGAAGTCCCGACCACACGTGTGCGAGAATTACAACACGTTCGCTTCCCCCTGTGGCCGGGCGCTCGTACGCAAGCACGGAACAGCAGCAATATAGCCTACTTACGTGCTGCCTCACCATGTGGTTTCCGTATAACAGTCAGTTTACAGTTGTCTGTGCAGTGCAGAAAACGCAGTGAGTTTTCGTTTATCTCTATAGTGTATAAAACGTAATGAGGTGTATAAGACGTGTCATAGGTTTATTTTAAAATCCATTAATACAGCAATCGAGAAATTCACGCTTGAACAAAGAGCTTTAATGTACGACACTCCCTAAATGCTAAATGTCCTAACTAAGGAAAAACTCGTTGAAATTAATACATTTTTCATTCTCTCCAACTAAGAACAGAATTTTTAAATTTTGAAAATTATTGAAGAAGTTCTTCAGCAGGTGAATGGAAATTTCATCAAAAGATGTCAAAGGTGCATCAATGTAGATGGACACCACTTTCAACATCTTCTCTGTCTAGGTTAGTACGCAAGTAATAACAACAAATGAGTAGTATAAGCTTGAGGGTTGATATACGTCACTATCTACTGCTCCGCGCTTACATGTGATCGCCTGCGGCAGGGGGAAGCTTTGGTCCTAACTAAAGCAAAATCTTGCGATGATTCGGATTAACTTCTGCTTAAGTTTTAAAACTAGATTTCTATGGTATCTCCACAACGAACACTTCCAAAATGCTCAGAGGGCAAGCCGAGTACATGGCAGTGAACCCAATTGTGTGCAGAAAATGGACACTATACCGAGAAGTTGAACTAATGGCACTAAGAGTCCATTGTTATGATTCAATATTTTCAACTATTAAGTGATATATTGTCGGGTTCAATAGATTTATTTCAATGGTTTGTGGCACTTTATTATTTAATAAACTAACATACAAAGCATTCGAAAATTTTGTGACGGTTACAGCTTTATTTTACAAGAATGTTATAAATATAATTTTATAAAGTTCGACATATTTAGGGCAAAATTTTAAATTGGCTTTGAATTCTTGCGAGTCATTTCCTGGATGCAGGGGTTTGATGGTATGATTATTTTTTAGGGGAATCATCACCACAGTTTAATTTAAGTTCGAAGCTTGGAAAAATAATGTAATTCATGCTGACGATGTCCGGAAGCGCTGAGGCTACCACTTGGTCAGCTTGGACTGTAGTATTTAAAGTGACGGTTTTTGACGGCCCTCGTCACGTGTTTAGTCGGACTTTGTGTCCATCTTTCATTTAAACGTATTCTGTTCAACTTGCAATTTTTGCGCCGTCTCAAAGACAACGTGAAGATGAACACCGGCCTTCCTTCGTCTACCAGGTAAAGTCAAAATCTAACTCTCACCCTTTTGTGATAAAGTTTAGATTATTTGCTGGAAAGATTAAAGTCTCTCTTGGAATCAGAGTTACACGTCTAATAGTGTCCACCCTTTACCACCGTTCTAGCTCGCCGCAACACACTCGATGACTTCCCTGAGCTACGTTCCCGTCCTCTCTCATCTGGTGTAGGCGCCGGTTTGGGCAAAGTGAACCTCCGACACATCTGGTGGCATCGCCGTGTTAAATATAGGTGGCGTCAAAATATGATCCACTCTGTATAGCCGTAAGTCTAGTATGAAAGAACCTCTGTTAGGATAATGATTGGAAGTAATGTACCGATGGACTGCATGGGGCAGCACAGCACGGGGAACTTGTATCTCTAGAATTATACCTTAATATGATTCTCCCTGAGGTGTCTCACGCTGCATGGAGTATTCGGTTCCACATAGGTACAAAGCACCTTTTGCTATCAATAGTGCTGCTATCGTATTCCCAAGGGAAATGCGGATCTGTTTGAACCTGCAGATACAATTGGTTCGTCAGTAACCCGACATCTTGTTGAATGCCCTGTTATCAGTATTTTCAAGGAATACATTATTGATTCTATTCGCACAATGATTGCGCCAGAAAGAAACTGAACAGGAAAGGGAAACGATTAGATTTCATTAATGAAAGTCAAGGGGATATCCAGCTTATTTGATTAGGACGTCATCCTCTTTCCTATAAAGGCTGGGTTTGATTCTGTTCCGAAACTAAAGAAATGCAGTTTACGTTCAGTGAGAGGTCCTTTAGCATCCCAACTTCCCTGCTGTTTATACCATTCTGCAGACATCCTGAGGACTTTAGCAAGCAGAGGAGTTTGACCTTAAAACATACTAATGTATTACATTCACATGAATTTCTCTACCCTCTATCGTTTATTAGTGGGAATGAAAATTATTCATACAAAAGTTTATTTTTGTGTCTACTTCATTATAATCCAGAAAAAAAACATTTGCATAAATAGTTGCATTACATATTTCGTTATAGATACAAAGGGAATAGCGATAGTCAAATGCTTAAGAACTGGACGCTATATGCTGGTCTTCAAACTCCATCTCTTTCCATACCACCGTGCGAGACAACTGAATGTTGACAGCACTTGAAAGTAATGACAAAGTGTTGAACAATTCGAATCGTTAAGAACGGATATGTCAGAAATGGATTGTACCACAAAAAGGGTTATTTGAAATAAATTGTGTTTGAAAGAAAGCTACATTTTTTAACGTTTACCGGGTTATGCAAGATTACATAAAATTCGTTCGGAAGAAGACTTCACGGGGTATTCCCAGAAAATTGGAAAACAATATATATACTGCCGTTTGTAAAAATTGCAGTACCAAGAAGGAAACGCATAAATTCAATGAATTTAATAGCACAGGTTAGGCACATGACAAATAACAAATGGTAAACTTTTCAAATCTATACATGAGCTTCGCGCCCTAATATTCAGTATTTGTTGTGGCTTCCATGCTGCTAGATCTGCTATACGCCATGGCATTGAATCAAAAAGGTTCTGAATAAGTTCCTGAGGGTTTTCTTTCCACGCAGTTCATATTCGAGCCCACAAATCCGTGACACTGGTTACTGGAGGGCCGTGACGCACCAGGTACCGACCAACCATATCCCAGACATGTTTGATGGGCGACATGTCAGGCGAACGTGCAGGCCAGGGAAGCAATGATACCCGTCGCTCTTCAAAGAAGGCTTGTACAAGAATCCTCGCAATTTATGGCCGGGCATTGTCCTGTTTAAATGTGGCCTGTGGAGATGCCTGAAACAGGGGGAGTACCTCAGGCTCTACAACCTCCTTTAGGTACGGGTTGCTGTTTAAAGTGCGCTCAATTCGTAGGAGGTGAAATCGGTTGTTGTAACCAATGGCGCCCCAAACTATCACACCTGGTGTTTGTCGGCTATGCCGCTCAACAATGCAGCCCTCCAGGTTGCGCTAACCACGGTACCGCCGGACACGTAGGCGGCCATCACTGTAAAACACGTTGAAGCGCCCCAGTGATGGTGTTCACGTGCCCATTGCAGTTGGAGGAGCTTGTGGTTTCTGTATAATGGAAACTGACGTAATGGCATGCATGCAACCAGTCCAACCTGCAGCAGACGGCGACGAACCATTGATGCAGACAAGTTCACACCTGTTGCAGTGCTCCAGTGTCGCGCCAACACTGTGAATGAAGCTGTACGGTCCGTTATGACCATGCGGACAAGATGACGGTCATCCCGTGCTGTGGTCATGTTCCGTGGTGCAGTAGCCGCTCTTCGCTGCGTACGACCTTCATCTATCCACTGCTTCCACACACGCATCACTGCCGTAGCAATATGCCCTGTACGAGCCGAAATGTCACGGTATGACAAACCCGATTCTCGGAGACCGATGATTCTGCAGCGTGCGAACTCGCTCACATGCCAATATTGCTCCCTTTGACGTCGACGAGGTATATTGGCAATCACTTTATTGTTTCCACCTTGTTTGACAGCTCTGCACTGACTACACTGGGCGCAACACTGACCTCTTAGGACTGACACGAGAGGGCTCTGCTCGGCCACGTGTGCCCTATCTCTCTGCAAACCTAATCACTTATTGTTTGCACACTCTTCTACACTTTCACTAAGGTTGCAGTTATTCGGGAAATTCTTTCTTGGTGTTGCAATTTTTACAAACGGCAGTGTTATATATTATTGGTCTCGTATATATCTTTATGGTATTTTGATCATAATCGTTTGAGCCACTTTGAGAAAATCAAACATTTCCAAAAATGTTTCATGTAAAGGATATTTGGGGGAAGAGGGATTTACTTGAATGTCTTCCTGTCGCATCTTTGAAGATACCTGAACCTAAATACCATGTTTGGTTTTATCTGACCTTTTATTTTTGAGTATTGCTGTTCACACACACACACACACACACACACACACACACACATAATCTCGTATATATACCTAGATTTCACCGTTAATATATATTTTAGCCCCCCCCTGAATCCAGAAAAAAGCATTTTTAGAAATGGTTCGTCTCTCCCTCCCCCTCCTTCTCCCTCTGTGTGTATATATATGTATATATATTCAGGGGGCCTAAAATATATATTACCGGTGAAATATAGGTATCGAATTTGTGGATGGAATGTAATAAGTTCCTTATGCACGATGTACGTGTTAGAGAAAGTATTGTGGCGACGTTATTAAAAAAATAAGTATATGTGTGTGCGTGTGTTTGTGTTTTGCATTCACATGACTTCCTCTACTCTTTTTCCTTATAAAAGGTTATTCTTCTACATATATATTTGTTGTTAATTAAGATAAATATTCATTAAGCATATACATATTCTACTGCAGGTATATGAAGAATGCAGTAGGCTAAAGCGATAGTCAGATGTTTAAAAAGCGGATTGCTATGTGAAGGCTTAGAAATTCCATGTTCCTTGCACGACTACGAGACAAGAAATAGTGACTTAACACTTGAAATAGGTATTTGACACTTCAACCAATAACAATGAATATCTCGAAAATGCTTATCGCCAGAAATATTTTTATTTGAATGCGTTCTAATGAGATCTAAATTTTTTTTTGTCCAATAAGATTGTTTTATCTCTTACGGTTTAACAGTCACACACGTCACTCAGAATGAAGAGCACGTCACAGGGTATTTGCAGAATATCTAAGGTGTACATTGTTATTTGTCAATATAAATACCTTAAACATATGACATATTAAAATCGTTAATGTGATTTTTGAGGAAATCAAAAATACAGACAGAATTTCCTTGTAAAAGGAGTTTGGGATGGGATAATTTTCTTGAAAATGCTCAAGTTGAATATTTGGAAGACACTGAACTTAAATACAAATTTTGGTGCTTAATCGACATTTAGTGTTTGAGTTGTACTGTTTACAGATATACTGACAAGAGAGGTATTTTTCTAAAAATACGTTTGACTTAAATTCAGTGAGTCTCAAATTATGTATTTCTGGTGAAATCGGAAACGGATTTCTAGTTCGCAATAGTGTTTTTCCCTCTGTAAGGCTTGCAAATTCAAGTAACCAACAGTTGTCTCCACCCAGCCGGTTCAGCTCTCAACGTGACTGGGATGTAAAGCAAGCCAGACAACAATCAAGGAACAAATGAAGGATGTTATAATCAATGTGAAATGAAGGGGTGGTTCGTATACTGCCTCTATGAAACAATTTCGCTACGATCGATACACAAAGAAACGCTAGACAAACACATTATTTGGCATCCATAGGAAGGCATGCGGAATTATTTGTTAAAATGAACGATAGTTAAAATATTTATGCGAGATCGTTCATCTTAAACATAGAGAGGAAGACAAGTACTGACTTTCATACACAATATTTTATTTTTGCGTATAAATTCAACGAAGTATTGCCTTAACGACACTCCACCAGTGAGAACATGTAACGTGTAATGTTACCCTTCGGCAGTTCGGCTATATTTGGGGGAGCGAAAGGACCCTGCCAATGGAGCGGCTAGAAGTCATGCTAGAGGAACAGAGCAGCTCACACTGGCAGAGGGCGGGGCTACATTTGACATTACCAACAATCAGTAGCGTTCCATATGGGCCATTTCTGTGCACGCTAATATACATGTTAAATAGAGTAAGAACTATATATAAGATACTGCATTAGGGAAATATAACTGTGTGTAATTAGATCCTTCAAGCAATCTACGCTATAACTTTTAGAATGTCGTAATAAAGCACAGGAAAGTAGTGCTGTTGACAATTAGACAAACTAATGCATTAGATAACAATGTTGAGAAACGAAGAGATGTCCAACAGAAATTGTCGGTTAATCCCTCCCCGCCGGTTAGCTGACTAGGACAGGAAACCCCAGGAGCGAATGTCGACAAAACAGAGGGGGTGAAATCCCTGCATCGCTGCCAGGATTTAAATTACGAACGCTTTACCACCTAGCGCAATCACGCGTGACGTTAACAGTGAAATAAATTGCCATTTATGAGACTTCAATACTTCTTTTTGACTAACAGGATCATACGCCAGACGTTCAAACATTGATACAACTGTCAGGTAGGTTGTTGCTCTTCGAACACGGGACATAACAAAGAAATGAAATGTAATGCAATGTAATCCAAGAAGATCGGATGTTACATTTATATATCTTTCTCTAACAACTATGGTTTATTACTCGTACTTTATCTTCTACTCACCCATAATAAGTAGAAGTATTAGATTTCGCACAAAAATTCTGTATTAAGATTTTAGCGAGCATGTTTTGAGGCACCTTAAATAAAAAAAACATTTTTATAAGATGGTTCGTGTGTGTGTGTGTGTGTGTGTGTGTGTGTAACACCATAGCTAAACAAAAAATGAAAGGTCAGATACATATTCAACTTTGTATTTTGAGCATGTTCCAAAGGTGTGACGCAAACATTTTCAAGAAAATCGCTTCACCCCAAACTACCCTTTACATGCCAGATTTGTCCAAATGTTTGACTTTCTCAAAAATAACGCTAACAATTTTGTTAAAATACCACATATAAAAGATAGTTATACCACAAATAAAATGCATATCTTCAATTTTCTCGGAATAGCCTACGAAATCTTCATTCGGAAGCATTTGGTATTAAGGCAGTATTTTTAACACTTAATGAATTCAGTCTAATTATATAATATATAATTCAATAACTGCCCGCCTTAAAGCAATATGTGTATTTAACAATGTAAAAAATGTGTATATTACAGTCATTGTAAATGCTTATATTATTGTATACATGTTCAATAACGTTATTTGAATGTATTACGTAATTTAATAATGTAGGAGCTGTGAGAATAATAGGTTAAAAGTTGCTAACAATGAGGTAACCTTGAGGCAATAATGAATTTGAAAGTTTAAATGCTACTAGCCATTATTGGAGCAACAATAATGTAAATTTTGAGACAGTTTAATGAATTAGCCAATCAACAACCAGAAAAAGCTCTAGTCAAATGAAGGTATTTTATTGGAGTAGGATTAGCCAATCAGAGACATGAAATACAGAAATTTACAACTTTGGGCGGTAGAAATCAATTCAGTTGCTTGCAGACAGTGTTCCTAACCGGACACGAGATGCGTCTTCGAGAAATTTAATACGTATTTTGTGCGAGACAAAAATAGTTTAGTGTTAAAAAGTGCAAGTAATTAATAAAAAAAATCTCACAGCTCTCTATATATATCAGTAAAGTGTTATTTAAATCATGTCAAGCATTAATAAAAGGAGTGAAGTAAAATTATAATCTGTGTAAGCCTACATTCTTCAGTCGCAGCACAACCCTGCAAAGAGAAACATGTCTCTAACAATAATACTGACGCAGCGGAGGTAAACATAAATATATAATGTTTAAAGAAACAGTCAAATTACAAAGTTAATATTTTTAAACATTTTTTTAGGGGCAAAGGCCACCGAAAAGTACATTTGGGGCGAAGGCTACCGGAAAGCGGGTACTATACGTGCGGTTGCAACGAACTTCAAGTTCGGCTCCCCAACAGTCGAAACACAATTCAATTCCTTCAATTTAAAAACTTCTTCAAATTGGCTCCCAAAGCGTGGGATAAATAATAATATAAACAACTACTACAGTATAATCTTGTATAACGGACAAACACAAATCAAATTGTACTACACAAAAAATAAAGAGCTCTTAAAAACACACTACTCATTCCAAATAACTTCGTTTGTGGCATAAGTCATTTTCGAGATATCCGTTATTATTGCTTCGGATTGTTGAATACTAGTCATTCTTTTAAAGTCCACTAGACATTCAGTTGTCTCTCACGATTGCATGGAAGGAGTGGAATTTTGAGGCCACCATAAAGCATCTAGTTTTTCAACATTTGACTTTCACTATTGCTATTTCTGCAAAGGTTCATCTCGATTAAATTGAAGTAGATAGAAAAATAAGCTTTAGTAAGAATAATTTGTATACCCACCAATGAACGAAGGGCAGAGAAAGTCATGTGAACGCACTGCATCAGACTTTTTTTCTATGTACTTCATCTTAAGGGAGTCAAATGTCAGTAGAAGAGGCATGTAAGAAAACAAGTGATAGTTAATGTTTAAAAGCTGGTCGCTATATGCTAGTCTTAATATGCCACGCTCTTTCAAGTCATCGAGGAACAACAGATGTGACAGCATTTAAAAATTCTGATGTATTACCATTCACAGGCCTTTCTCTACCATTCGACTATTCATAAAAACGCTTATCCTTCTATCTACTTCACGTTACACAAGATAAACGTTTGCAGAAATGATTTTATTACACATTTCCTTGTAGGTACGTAGAACAAATCCTTTTAAGAGTGGGTCGCTATGTAAAGCCTTTGAAATTACGTTCTCTTTGCATGAGACTAGGAAAAAAAAGGAATAGCGACTTTGCAATTGAAACAATATGTGGGATTTAACTGCTCAAACAACAATAAAAAATATCTCGAAATGGTTAATGTTACAGAAGATGCATTTAACAAACTGTGTGTTTTAACTAAATCTGTATCTTTTGTGTAGTAAACTTTTTTATCTCTTACAGCTTTTTTCTTTTCCTTTTTTTAAGATAAAAGAAGAGTTGGAAATAAAAGAGTAGCTTATTGCGCCAGGGAAGGAACAATGGGCGAGATTGGTGGTGGTCTTTATTTTTCATAATTATTGTTTGGTATATAGGGTGATAAGTTGCGCAGTTTCCAATGAGCAGCTGCGTCACTTTCGCTATGTAGAAAGCTGAAGGGAGCAGCTAGAGTGTCGGTACCGGGCTGCAGACATGATCGAGGTCCTGACCGCCGCCCAGGGAAGTGGCGTGGATTCTTGTAGGTGTTGAAGTTGAAGTTTAGCTCAAGCGTGTCAAGGCCTCCTGCTTATTGCAGTAGGGAACACTGGTTGATTAACGAGCCTGTCTGTCTGTTTCCTGATGTAGTCGTTGTTTCGTCCAGAACCCTTAGCGTTGTGTCGATCACGTCCAACTGCTGTTGGCATGAAGCTACGAAATGGAGTAGTTGCTGCGAGGAAGATGATGCTGTGATCTGGAGGCCTTGGACTACTTATGCACGGGCTGAGTTGTTCGGATGGTTGTGGTGGTGTTTCTGGACATCTTTCTTGGAGCAGTTCCTCCAGGGCCGAGAGTCGCGCCGATATGTACAGAATATCAAAATGGAGGTCTTGAACTACCTCTCGGGAGTGCCTGGAGGTCACTGGTGCTGGTAGTAGTGCCCTGTGTTGCTGTGTTGTAGGTCGGCGGTGTTCTCTCTGCTTATGTTGGCTGCGGTGTTTGTTGCTGGCGCAGATACAACAGACACTGCGCTTGGCCGGTGAAGTGGTTCTTGTCACCACAGGATGTGCAGTATCGTCGGCGGTACCTTAGATCATGCCTGGTGCAGTCGCAGTCAGGCATACGCCGCCACAGTAGCGCAGTAGTAGTACGGCGCAGTCAGCTCTGCGACATAGTGCGTGGCGCTGCTGGCGGCGGGCCTCGATATGTAGCAGCCGTCCTAAGGCAGGCTGGACGCCAAGGCCGTCTCCAGATCCCCTTGCCTGGTGAGCTCCAGCCTAAGGAGGGGCGTGGGTCCCCGAGCAGAGGTGGTGCGTGTGGTCCTCATAGCAGAGGGTCACTTTAGCTGCGCAGAAGTCAGCACATACCTTGATGGAAGGTCTCAGGGTACTCCACAAAAAACCATGCTGACACGATTGTAGTGGAGCTGTAGCTGCTGCTGTGGAGGCTGACGGCGAGGTGGTTGAGATCTGGCGGCCGCTGGCAAATGTGTGTGGAGTGTTAGATGGCGAAGTGGCGGCATTGACGGGAAAGTCCCGCACTGGTGACGGTGAAGCAGTTGAGGGCTCGCCAGATACCGGGGGCGTGACGGCGGTAGCTGCAGTCGCAGCGGCTGGTCGAGTTCTAGTGAAGAGAACCTCCCAGTCATTTGACGGCGGATGCCGAGGGCGCGACGGAGGCTGCAGTCTCAGCGGCTGGGCGATTCTTCTTCCCCATTGTCACTTCTGGTATATCTCTCTTACAGTTACAAGTTATAGAAGACTCAATCAGAACAAAGAAGACTTCATAAAAAAAAAAACTCGAAATATACATTTCATTTATCATGCAAATATCTTAAACATCTGGTATTTTGATCTAAACTGTTAAGAGCCATTTTTGAGAAAATAAAAAGAAAGTAGCAAAACATGTGCATATAAACAACAGTAAATCTTATTAGAAAATTTCCTGTTGCATTCTTGGAAGACACTGCAGTCAACTCCCAGGTTTGGTATCTATCCGACTTATCGTTTTTTTAGTTATGCTGTTCGCGCGCGCAGAATTTTTACCAAAGATGCTTTTTCTGTATTCAGGAATCCTCAAAAGTGTATTTCTGGTAAACTCTCGGTACTCAATTTTTGGGTGGAGTACAGTACAATCCCCACCTACTAGGTACATGATAGAGAGAGAGCAAAAGGTATGTGAAAACTTCACAAAGAATATCCCGGGAGTTGTTAACGCCGTAAAAATATTTGACATGATTGGTTTGCCTTCTAAAGAGACCTAAAGCTTTTGTGTAGTAGGATTTTGCCTATCTAAATACTCTGCGCTCATCAATTCAATACGGTTTACTAACTTTGCGAAAAAAAATTTGAATGGAGTGAACTTCATAGGCTATTCCTACAAAATTTAAAGTATGCATTTTATTTTGTATGTAAATATATTGAACATATGATATTTTAATTAACAAACGTTAAGAGCCATTTTAGAGAATAACAAAAATATTAAAACTTTACCATGTAAACGGCAGTGTGGAGTGGGGGATTTCCTTAAAAAATTCATGTCACATCCTTGGAAGACGAGAGAAGAGTAATTTAATAATTAATTTCTCATTTACAAACTTTTCCCTTAGTTCACGTTTGATTATTTCGTAGCTACTTCCATTAACTCTATCCCACAAGAGATCCAGTAACATCACGTAGAACTCCTCAAGTGCTTATCAGCAGCACTCAGGGATTCATTAAGTCAACAGAAGCGGTAAAATGTTTTCCAGATTTTCCTAGTGCTCTCGTCTACCCCGAAAGTAACACGTTCTAATCCTAACATGGAAAGTAAATTGAATCCAACGCAAGTACTTCATGTGCTCGAATCTGTGGGTTTTTGTTACGATATGCAAATTCCAGCGCTTATTAAATCGACACTACTGAACATTCCTTCATTTAAATATCAAGCAAACACAACCATATTGTAACTTTGTTCAGTTTTCCTCGTGTTTAGCGGTGAAATGAATCATCCGTGAAGCATCCTATTCTTCCTTGTGCTTTATTCACTGGTGGACACAAGCTTCTCTAAACCCTGATTATAGCAGCACAACCTCACTCTTAGAACAGCACTTTTACGTGTTATCAGAACTCAGTATTTCAAGAGCACACTGGCTTATACATTAATGGAGACGTTTTTGGTATGTTCGCGGGAGCGGAAGGAGAGAAATTTCCAGAAGCATCTGATTATCTCTCGATAGCACTTCTGTTGTTTGGTGAGAGCGCTACTTCGTCTACTTATCTCTTCAACCGGTCAGTCGATTGGTCTTCTTCCATGTGACAATCTTGGGTCATAGCGGCGTAACAATATCATGGTTCAGAGGTTTGTTCAAGTATTTAATACTTGCAAAATAGGTACGTACCCAAATCTACCTGATACAGAGATTTCATCTGAAATGAATGGTTTGAGGTTCCCCGAATCCAAAACTTTCAAGTGTGTGTGAACATCATAAAGTAATACCATGCGACTTATTTATAAGCGGGCCATAGATGGCGTACACAGAATGTTCGGAAATTTTCCTTACAACCTTTTAGGACTTGTAGAGGGGACTGAATAGATCATGTTTTGAATAGGAACCCATGTCCGGAAATGTACCGTTTTCGTGCTACAACCATTTGAAAACAGGTGTTCAAAGTGACGCATTTAAGTACTTTAGTTAGGCGTGACTCAGTACATTACTTTTCTGACAATTCAACTCGTTAGGTAACGCTACCAAAAAAATAAACAGGAAGTTTAGCCAATTTTACAAACACTTTTGTTTACGGTCCAACTGAATAATCTGTATTTCTCTTCTTCACAGGCTGGTTGGCATTCTGATTCGCTACAACTAGGTTCGATGCAACCACCATTCAAGTTGTTGCACACATTGTACCTACGAATGATGTTCTAGAAAAGACTCTCCATCATTCCTGATATCTCTGCAATTTGTTGTGCAGCGACCACAATTCTTGTCAAAATTTCTTCCTCCAGGGCTCAAACCAAGATAGATAGGCTGCTCGTCCTGAATAGCTGGTTGTATACCAGGCATACGGACTTGAGATTGCACAGAAGTGGTGCGTTTCCGAACATGGGTTTCTATTCAAAACATGGTCATTCCAGTCCCCTCTACAGGTCCTAAAATTTTATAAGCGGAATTTCTAACACACGTATTCGCTTTCACTGTAGTGGCCTCGTTATTTTTCCGCTAGCGCACGAGTGATGAATGACCCGCTCAGGCCACGTTTATCAGCTGTATTATACTTGTCAGTCCTGCCTTCTGTTCAAGCTGTAAAGGCCAGAGTTTGTTCATTGTGTACCTCAAAAGTGAAAGCTATGTACTATACGTGTAGACAGATGTGTAGACCATTTGAAGACAAGCTTCCTTGTGCAGTTCAGGTAGAGAAACTGTTAGAGTCTGTTTAATAAGTTTAGGACAACGGAAACGGTAAATGCCAAACCTTAGAAGCGAAAAAAAAGGTTCCAACGGAGGAAAAAGTTTACGAAATTGATGCATCATTCGAACGTTCCTAAAGGAGTATTTAAGGCGTGTGGCGCAGTAAGTGGGTGATTCAAAATCCTCTGCTCATGGTGCTAAACTTTTAAAATTTAATCCCTACAGGCTGACTTGTTCATGAATTACAACCTCGTGACGACGAGGGATGTCAGGAATGTATATTGACATCACTATCAACACAAGCAAGGTTAGTAGTCATTATAGTGACGTGGGAGTTTTATAAAGGAAAACCCCAGTGTGATAGTGCGCGAAGCACGCATAAGCCCAATCCACGGCCCAGCAATATAAGGAAAGCAGTTATAATTGGTAAACTGCAAAAGACAGACAGAGCTTGCTGCACAAAAAAATGTAGATATCGTGAAAGCACACAATTTTGTCAATTTTTTATGGTGTTAACCATTTCTGAGATAGTTATTGGTTTGAATTTTCAAATTTTATTCAAGTGGTAAGTCGTTATTTGTTTTTTCTCGTGGTTATGGAAATAGTATGGAATTTCAAAGCCATTGCATAGCGATCCGCTTTTAAAACATCTGACTACGCTTTAGGCCATACTAAATTTGAAGACGTAACGTTAACATAGCGTATCATAAGCGCAGGCGTGAGGATCATTTACAATATAAGGTGTAGACGTAACGCAATAAGTTATGGTAGGTTTCTAGATCCGTAAATTACTGCGGAAATTTCCCAGCGAATACTGCAATTTTAAATTACACGCTTCTGCGTTTATAAATAAATAAATATGGCATAAAAAGTGTTGAACAAGCCAACACGCTAGTGGCTAGTATCAGCATTTAACATAGTGTGGCTCGGCCAAATGGAAGAGAACAACGATTGCATATTCGGTCAAAGTAAAAGTGGAGGGTCTCTTGAGCAGTTACATTTGTTCAAAAGTCCCTTCGAGTGAGCGCGCGGTTCACAACCGGCAACTTCTCTGCATCGCTTTGGCTAACACTATAATACAAGCCACAAGGCATTGATTTGTGCTATCTCCACAGTGTCTTGGCATGGAGGTATGGTTAAACTACTAACTTCTACGCAAGCAGCTCCAGTCCGATTCTCCGTAGTGAATAGTTATATTTTGTTCTTTACAACTGGTTTCATTTTAATATAATTAAATAATATTGCTTGTGTTAATTCAGTTTATTTACAAATACAGGACATAAATTCAGGTGTGCATTCCCATATGTAGACAATAAAGTTCATTATAACATGTATCCGGAGATGCTGGGTTTCCGAGTTATGGCCTTCAAAACAGTGGTATTCACTTCCGCAGGTAGCTGCCGTGACAGGACACACTGACGGTTCATTCCGAAGCGAAGGTTACATTAAGTGTTGTGTTTGGTGTTCGACTCAGCGACATGTACTCAAATCAGGAGCTGGCAGAAATGCACTTCATGTACGGTAAGGTGGACGGCAATGCTGCGCTGACTCGTCGTTTGTACCAAGAGAGATACCCACAGCGAAGATGCCCAGATCGGAAGACATTTGAAAGTCTGCATCGTTGTCTGTGGGCTCATGGGAAGCTTACATCTCCAGGTGTAGAGGAGATGATTCTGGATTCTGTGCACACGACGACTTCTATCAGTACACGTTGCAAGTGAATGTTCCTCATACGACTGTCTGGAGACTGTTGTATCCTTATCATTTGTAAGCGTACAGGCCTTGTCACCAGCAGATTACCCTGCTTGATTGATGTTCTGCCAGTGGTTTGTGCACCAGTGTGCTACAAATCTGAACATTCCTGCCTTAGTATTATTTACAGATGAAGCATAGTTCAAACGGGATGGCATTACAAATCTCCACAATTAGCATGTATGGGCACATAAAGCCCAATGGAATTGTTCCATTTCATCACCAAGCGCGGTTCAGTCTCAACATGTGGGCCGGTATCATTGCTGTTGGGTTAGTTGGACTCCGTGAACTCAGACTTATGGAGCAGGCGTACATAAAGTTCCTGGAAAAATCGATACCTCATGTGCATGAGGACACTCCACCAGCATTCGTCAACAAGTTCAATTCTTGCATGATGGCGCTCCGCATACTCCAGTAGTACCGCTCGCCGATCGAAGGTTTCCTGATCGATGGATCGGTAGAGGTGTTCCAATTGCTTGGCCATCACGCCTACCTGCTTTGAATCCGTCGATTTATACTTTTTGGTTGGTGCATTCGTCTACGGTGCCTGACACGAATCTCTTCTGATTCGAATTGTGACAGGTTGTGAGGAAATACGGAATACTAGAATTTGGGGTCGTGTTTGCATGGAATGAGACGTCGATGTGACCTGTATTCAAACAGGAGGTGACAACTTTGAACATCATCTGTAAAGAAAACTACCTGCGGTAAGAAACATGTTTCGGTTAATATCACTGTTTTGAAGACATAATTCAGAAACCAAGCATTTTTGGACACATGTTGTAATAGAGCTTTTTATTGTCTACACAAGGAGAATGGATACCTGAAATTATGCCCTCTATTTTTGAAACCCGTGTGTAATTACAATAATCATGAAATTTGTGGTTATAAAATTAAATTGACTGAGTACGAAACTTCCTTCCAGCTGATAACTTAATGCTATGGTTGCCATCTACCGGTAGGACTACTAAATAAACGCCACATACATAAAAAATGAAAAAAAAGCTTTATATTTTACTCGTGTATTTAAAATGAAAGGGGAAAAAAGTTGAGTAGCTCCATGAAGATTGGAACTTACAACATCAAGATCAGCAAGCTAACTCTCTACCACTGTGAGTGAGTGGTAGAGAGTTAACAGTGCTACAGTAAGCGTGGCATTATAACGAGCCTTCGTCATATCCCACCATTAATCAATAAAGTATGTTTTAGTTACAAATATTCAGTGTTATAACAATCTGAAACAGTTGTCTACTTAAAATCCGAGTTATTCTCTCCAAGGACTTTTAGTGTTTATAGTTGTGATCCCCATTATAATTAGTACAAGAATATATGCACTCTTGTGAACAAAGCCTGGCTGTCCCGAACGCTTACGGAAATACACAATTTGAGCGCTCAATCTCAGATTCCTTCAGTTTTAAATTGACCGAGCGTACAGCAGATAGCGTAAAATCTAGCATCGCGATCGTTTGTTGTTCATAAGTTGGCAATATACGGAGAAAGAAATGCAGAATTCTTCCTCTATGTATACAACGCAGACACGAAGCTTGGGATTTGCGGCACGTAGCGCGTTACGTAGCTATGTGAATGCTTCCATTAAATAATATGGGAGAAAAATGTTGCGTTTAGTGTGCATATGCGCTTACTTTTCATTATGAATGGCGTCTTAACCTACTGTATCCTCCTTAAATCTATAACGAAATAAGCAAAACAGTAATGGAGGATTATTCGTATTAACAAGAAGTAGATAAGGCTTCCTCTGCGGTCTGGTGGTTAGAATGCTAGTCTCTTAATCTAGATGTCTCTAGTTCGATTCCCGAGAGTACGCATTTTCCTTTGACTAAGATTATTCCCTATGCTCCGTAGTGTCTGAAAGTATGAAAGAGAGTGTGGATTTAAAGATAATCCAAAGATAAACGCAAGCAGTAAAAACGAATGATCATTATTGCGGATGAGCAGTTTGTCCAAAGACAAAAGCCGCCGATATGACATGTTAAAGAAAAAACTGATGTGTTACTCACATGACTTTCTCTACTCTTGTACAAACTATTTTTACAAACGCTTATTCTCCATATGCTTCATGTTAATCGAGATATCGATATGTTAATCTTATTGCTAATTTTCTTGTAGGTGCAAGGGGAATATAGTAGGCTTTAAGCGATAATCAATTTTTTTAAGAGCTGGTTGCTATGTGTCGCATTCTGTTCTCTTTGCATGTCCGGGACATAAAAAAATGAATAACGAATTCCCATTTGAGAAAAAGTATAAGTACTGGAAAATTTAAGGGAATAACAAGCAATATCTCGAAAATGGTTCACTCAACAACAAAAATGTATATGACATAACTTGTGTATTTTAACGCGATCTACATTTTTTGTATAGTAAAATTTTGTCTATCTCTTATGGTTTACCAGTCATGCAAAAGTCGCTAACAATGAAGAATACTTTGAGACATTCCCAGAAAATTCAAGATATACATTTTATTTGTCATGAAAATATCTTTAACGATTTTGATTAAAATATCATATGTTTGAGCCATTTTTTAGAAAATCAAAATTTTGGATAAATGTTCCATGTAAAGGGTATTCTGGGGTGGAGGGATTTTCTTGAAAACCTTCGTGCCGCATCTCTGGAGGATATTGAACCTAAATACCAAGTTTGGTGTTTATCCGACTGTTCGTTTCTGAGCTATGCTGTTCACAGACACACAAACACACACACACACACACACACACACACACACACACACACATCGATACACAGCCACACACGGACATGTTTCCAAAAATGCTTTTTCTGGATTCAGGGGTTTCAAAACATGTATTTCCGTTGAAATCTCGGTATCGAATTTTTGGGTGGAATGCAATACTTCCCCTACTTACTATATGTAGTAGAGAAACTAAAGAAATAAATAGAACAATAAGCTTTTGCAAGAATAGTTTGTTAAAGAGTGAGTAGAGAAAGTCACGTGAATGCAACTGATTAATGTATACTTTCTGTATGACGTACATGAAAGATAGAGAGGGCATTGCATTCCACCCAAAAATTTGATTCCGAGATTTCATCCGAAATACATGTTTTGAAGCCCCCTGAATTCCAGAAAAACATTTTTAGAACATAGTGTTCATATGAAGTATCCTCCAAAGATGTGACGAAGATTTTCAGGAAACTCCTACCACCCCAACTACCCTTTAAATGGAACATTCTTCCGAAATTTCTTATTTTCTCAAAACCGGCTAAATTGTTTTGATATTAAAGATATTTACATGAAAAATAAAATGTATATCTTAATTTTCTGGGAATAGTCCGGGAAATCCTCTTCATTCGGAAGGAGTTATACCAGTTATGCAAGACATATAATGTTGTATAACTGGTAAACAAGTGATGGACAAAAACGTACTACCCAAAAGGGTAGATCTCTTTAAAACATACAATTTATATCAAATCTCCTTTTTGTGGCATCAGCCACTTCCAACATATTTGTTAATAATGGTTCGATTTGTTCAATACTTCGTCATTCTTTTGTAGTCTTTTGACATTCAACTGTTTCTCGCAATTCCATGGAAAGAGTAATACCAGTAAATAGTGCCCTGCTCTTAAACATTTGGCTATCGCTGTTCCCTTTGTACCTGTAACGAAATATGTGATGTAGATATTTCTGTAAAGCTATATCTTGATTAAAATGAAGTAGATAGAAAATTAAACTTTAAGAGTAATTTTATAGCCACCATAAATGTATAGAGTAGAGAAGACCATGTGAATGTAACGCATCAGATTGTTTGATATAAATTTTAATGTACACCAAAACGCTTAATTAACTTAATATCCTTTTTGCTGAAATTACTGATGGTTTGTGTGTCAGCTTCTCAAATTAAAATGATAAATTATATGCAGCAGAATGGCCCCTTTTTAATCTTTAGATAACTAATGTGCCAGTTTTGAGTTTAAGGAACTGTTACGTTCTAATTAAAGGCCTCTAACTTTGACGTCTGTTCTATGCTGCATCTTCATAACGAAGAGAAACCGAGGGACTGGAGACTTCTTTGCGATAATGAGTTTCCTGTATCCATCTAGCTCAAGGGGAGGTTCATTATTGTTTAAATACGGCCGCATATTCTCGCGATTTCTTTGTCTTCAAGAGACGTCGATCCAGGAATACTTTCATACACATTAATGAGATTTTCTTTAGTTTATCTCCTATAAATGCGGCGAATGCATTCCCATATTATTCTTAAATAGACACCCATATTATCATTTAGGGATATCTAATTAAGGATTAGCAGAGTAATATAACAATGTCCAAAAGCTCACACATTTGTGCCGGGATATGTTTTTTTTCGGCAGAGTAGTCTATTTTTTTCGAAGTGGTTCTGTGTGTCATTGCAAACATCACGTGACGGCGGCGGCTGTTGCAGTGTGTTTGTCGTCGGCAGATGCCTGGGATTTCTCCTCAGCCACATGTGGGTATGCTTTAGGATTCCCACTTTATCTGTTATACGGCTATTTAAAACTTCATTGACTTTCGCTTCTGATTTCAGCACTTTCAAGCTAGCTTCTCAACCAATTTGATATAATTGTTCTTTAAAATACTGTATTATAATAATGGGAGAATTTCTCCTTTCCGCTAGTTATATGCCAGGTTATATCATTGCCAGATTAGAGTATATATCCGTAGATTATATTTTCCCAACATACGTGTTCGTACTTTATTGATTTTAGTGTTTGCTATCAGTGTCTATTGCTTTTCCTTCCTACAAGGGTCCCGGCGGAGGGTGATGGATTTTTTCGGGGGTAAAAATCCTTAGCATAGCTTCCTTCGGAAGGGAAGAAGCCGGTGGTCCCGTGTCGTAGATTTACGGCACGTAAAAGAACCTCAAGCCTGATAGAGGCCTCTGAGCAAAATTACCGGTCTTTCACGCCCAAAATAGAATGGGACGCTAAGGACCACAGCAGCTAAACTGTATCCATAAAAAACTCAATTTCAGTATTTTCCAATAAAGTTGGCGCTTTATTATATTGTTCTGAAAGTACTCGGTAGGTAGGGTGTGTTCAGTGGTGCACATATTATAAATGAATTTGATGTTTTTACTTAAACTTTGTTTTAAATTACTTATTATTGTATGATTCACTCAAATTATATTTCACTTTGGGGGATATAGGCGTTCCCGGATTCATAAGACAAAAATCATAAATTGTACGAAATATAAATTTCATTAGAACTTTGACTGCAGCAATTTTTATTTGACTCCGGGCAGCGTGTAGATACAAAGGTACATAAATTCCAACGAGCTGGAGCTGGTAACTTAGCCCCGCTCAGGGATCCACGGATCCAATCCGTGGGGCTTTCCATTAGGACGATGCCTATTTTATATACTTTCCCCCTGTTTTCACAGGGACAGAAGTGGATGCGTCACTTACACATGTCAACCCTAAGGGAAGACTACTGAACAACCTTGGTGGGGGCGACAATGTCTAGACACCTCTGCCTGCTCTCCAGGTTGGTGCCGGAGGACATTCAGGCGCCTCACAACCCCCCTGAGCTTTGCCCAGACGTACTGAATCTCCCATGGGTGTTGGGAACCAATACCATGCCGAGTTCAAACCAATCCGAATATATCCCTTCCGAGAGGGGCACAGATACTCGGCCCTGCGTACTTCTAGCATCATCAGATGTACCAAGAGTGCTATGGGTCCGCAGCCTCCCGCCCTGCGGCAGCTGCAGGACTCGGAAACCCCCTATGGGAGATACAAAAGTACAACTTACAAGCTAAATTTCGAGCTGTTTTAAACATTCATTTCCCATGGTGTTGGATCGGACGAGATGGTCCTATTCCAAGGCTACCTCGATGTTCCACCATTGATTTGTTTTTCCACGGGACTTAAAGCTCTCTTGCTGATCCCCGAGAACGCATTTATGCCCGATTCGCTTTTGTAACACTGGATATTCTGGAGCGTATATCGTCTGAATATCTTAGGATCAAATGGGTACTTCCTGATACTCAGACTGCGCTGTGCGAAGTTTTACATGTTTAGATTTCAATAATAAAATGTATTTTATATACGAGTCCTACCAAGCAAAATGGCTCCGCTGTAACGTGTGGAGCTCGCATTCGGGTTCGATTCCCGTTGGGTCGCCCTCTCTGATGTTCGGATATTTGCAATCTTCCCTGAATGATAGGCAAATTATGGGATGGGTTATACGGGTCTTCACATTTATTCGGCCTTTGCCGCCAGCCGGTTGTCTGCGCATGACGTCAATACTTTGAAGCGAGTTTATCGCCGGTGCCTCCGGAAGAGGACTAGCGAAGGAGGAGTAGGAGGGGTGAATGTCAACAGTTTCGAGGTCACCTTAGTGAAATGGGACGTGTATCGTACCTTTCCAGCATTTAAATTTGGAACGCATTTTGCTTGCGTCTCGTAAACTCGCAATCTCAGCATGTATGCTAATAGATAACTCAAATAATTGGATGGTTTTTGTATCTTAGTGTCTCGGCTTTAATGGCATAACTTTCCCATTACAAAACACACTGTTCATACTCTTTATAGCAGTAAATGAAATTCTAGCATGTTTTGTCTCAAAACTTGATGAAATTCTGGGCAAAAACAAAGAAAACCATTCACACAACCCCGTAACGATAAGCTCCCCCTCTTATTCTCTCAGTTCCAAAATAGCAGTCCACCATGTAAGTTTTGTAATCGGTAGTCACTTTCATCTCGTGTGCAAAGAATACACTAAATGTCCTAGTGAAAAACATTTCTGTACCGCTGCAGCACACCAACCTGTTTACGAAATAGGAAACGCATACAGTCCTACGTTCATTTCCACACCTCCCCTTTGAGACAAGGGGCTCACTGAACTAATGATGACGTCATTCGTTTAAGCGACTGGTGGTAACGTTCCAATAAATCTGAAGACCCGTTATGATGCTGTGAATTGTTCTGCCCCCTACTTCCTAATGTTTCAGGGTCGAACGATCAGGTGAGTGACGGCGGACGAGGCGAGTGACCGTAACGTTATAAAGTTAGTACTTGTCAAGTGGTCACCAAAGCCGCATATATGCAGAAGAAACTAATCCCCACCACCTTTTCCTTTTTCCCTGGCTGGGTTCTGCCAGCCTTTCCCTCGATCCATTCGTTCTTTACCTTAGAAAAATCACGTTTCTTCGCCACTATCGCGGCGAACATAAATACGTTAACATTAAATGTGACATGAAGACGGGACGAGTCGACGCTGATCACGGAAGCTTGGCTTTCGATTTACATGTTTAGCTATAACCTCTCGTAATTCAAATAATCCTCGTACATTTAAATTGTATGTAGAAATGTTTGATATGTTAGTATTTTATATGTATTAATTTGTGTGTTTTGTGATCGCAAGTACGTATTACAAAATTTATTATACAACGGTCACTAACTAAAAGCTCTGAATTAACATTCAGTATAGTTCAACTCTATTGTAATTTCCAAGCAACATTTACAGAATCATTTATATCTTTTACTTGTTATGTTGTGTTCACTCGTTATTTTTTAATACGTTTCACATTGATTACAACTTGTTCTTTATCCTTACATTTTACGAAACAATTAGTGCTTTCTTTCCAACAACGTTTCCAATTTTATTAAAATAACCTGCAGCTGCTTTGTCACTATAGCTTAGGAAGAGCTGTTAGTATTAGGAAGAGTACATTCGACAATCGACGGTTGCAGAAGGTATAGCTTCGTTTGTGGAACTCTATTTTGGCATTCGGTGTGGGACGGGTCTTTCAGAGAGACCTCTCCGTGTAGAATCCCGTCGATGTTAGGATGTAATATCTGGACACGTTAGAAACGCCGCCTATTGCGAGCCTACCAACCCAGATCTGGTCGCCCTCTGCGTCATTCGCTTCACTTCTTCCTCCTGGAGATTTGCAGAAGCACAACAGTCTTTCATGCGTGCTTAAGTGTCGCTTCCTGATAACTAAAGGACGGATTAGAGTGACCTGGTGATTTCGAGTTACCGATGCAGAGAGGATAATGTCTTGGCAAGTGTCCCCTGGGTACAGACGATGGGTAAATATATATGCCGCAGTAGGCTTGACGTTCCGCTTCGCAAACAGAATCAGAAATATATCAGTGATATACCGTATTATTCGTGTGCACCTATTACCTCTTGCGACGTCGAAAGAAGTTTCTCACGATATAGCTTTTGTTTAAGTGGGAGACGGAGAACGTTCACTTTCGACAATCTCTGCATGTACATTATTATCCACTGCAATGCACAGACTATGTAGTATTCACTTTATTACATGTAAAATATAGTGTTCTGTAACTGAATAAAACATGACAGTCGTTATGTACAGCTTAGTACACGCAATCTTTTGATACAACCTGTACGAGCACTCAGCACGCTCCCTTGTTTACAGCTGGACTCACCCCCTCTCCAACATATACAGACTACAGTACAAGATAAGTTAACCTCATAAAAACGGTCACTCTGATACGCCCCTTACTGATAACCATAACCATATCATGTCGTCTTCCGTAGTCTAGGGGTACCATGCTAGCCTCTAGTTCCCGAGGTCGCGGGTTCAAGCCCGGGAGAAGGCGATGGATTTTTTCGGGAGTAAAAATCGTTGGCATGGCTCCCTTAGGAAGGGAAGTAAAGCTGGTGGTCCCGTGTCGTAGATTAAAGAACATCAAGCCTGATAAAGAGGTCATGCACAAAATTTCCTGTCTTTCACACACAATATAGAATGGAACGCTAACAGCATAGAAGATAAATACCGTCCATAAATGAAATGAAAAAAACATGTAGTTTTTATTCTTTATGGGGATAAATTATTGTATACAACATTTATGGAACTCTCTGTATATTAGCTTATGCAAGGTAGTCCATGATGATATCGTACACCTTTGAGCTGGGTTGCATAGCACATTTGAGGGCACTCTAATATCGTTAATGACCCTGTAAGTGAAGCTACCAACATGCTTGGTGGAGCAGGTAATTATCTGTTTCGTTGTTCTAAAGAGGTAGTTTCTCTACCGAAGGAGAAAGTACACTAGTGATATTTGTATCATAGGATTAACAGCGGCGATGTGGACGTTTGTGTGCCACCACAGAAAATTTCCAAGGAGAGAGAAATTCTTGTTGTTGGCCATTTACTGCAATGAACTTGTGCTTTCAAATATTATATGGAGTGATAACCGAAATTAGGATTGCAATTAGAGTTTTTTATTTTGACTTTTTAACAAATAAAATGGTAAAAATAATATAATATCCATAAGATACTTGCTAATTCATAATATAAAAACTAGACTCAAATCATCATGGATATCTAGTTCAGATGGACTCGAAATTAAAAACGATTAATACGGGTAACAAAGTAGAAGACTAAGGGGAGAAAATGCGCTTCGAAGTGATAAAATGGAAGCAATTAGATTAAAACGATTAATCTACCTGGTTTGGTATCCAAATTTAAGCCATTTATATTCCAAATATGTGACTAAATATGGCTGAAATAATCGCAGGCAAGTTTAAACGCAAAGTTAGTTTCAATGCTCCTTAAATAGTGTCTTGCGACCTTCGGGGAAACCTCATTCCACCAAGCGATGCCTGGAGACATTTATTAGTTGGAGGCACGTGCGGACAGTGTCCATTGTATCCGATGGTAGGGTGATGATGAGGATGGCGGTTGAATTAGAGGACTTGCAGCTTTTATAAGTTGTATCTTAGGAATAATACGCCCAAATGAAGGCGCCACCCCTGCGCCATAAATCCAATCATAGACTCCTAGCACGGGAATCATAAACGAAACCTCAAAGTTAACCCGGTTCACACGGTGATGTTAACGATAGAAAAGGCTCTGTGTAGTGGGAATACTGATGAATAAATGTAAATATCAACATTAAGGTAAATAATATTATATATTTGTAAAATATGTTACATGGTAAATGTCAAGGAAGCTAGCTAGCCGCGCAACGTTGTAATTTAGATGCCTGAAACCACGCGGTACCAGGCGGACATTATCTCCAGGCGTGCCCAAACTGCTTCGCGGGAGTCCGAGCTACGGCGACCGGCACGCGAGCTGCCTTGCGTTAGCCACAGTGTGAAAGAAAGACACTTTATAATGAAATAGTAAACGCACACAAAGAGTAAGATTGAAGAAGTGTTTTGTGGTGGAAATAATCTGGTTGCACTGGTAAGTTTTCCTATTCTGAATATTTGGAAACACAATTCCAACATTAATGCATTTTAGAGCCACATTTAAATTTCTGTTAATTCGGTACACATTGTAAACAATTCCGAAACGTATTGGTAAACGTTCTTCAAACTCCCTTGTGATTGTTTCATTCGGCAAAGCAACAATGAGAAGCTTAGTAATGTACACATCTAAATTTGAAACCGCGTTTATGAGTAGAATAGAAGAACAGAGTAAATAAAGGAAGACACTTCTTATTGACAGTACTATATTTATAAGAAACTGCCTAATTATCCGACGTTCCACGGTTATACTTTTAAAGGCGAATAAACGCAATTTACCCCCACTTCGTTCTTTATGAAATTATTATATAATTATCTAGATGATTTTTATGGTTAATCCTTCCCTTTAAACTCTTATATGATTATAATAAAAAATCTCCTCATACTCGTGCAAAAGGATGTGTAACAGGCGGGATGTCCGACTTACTTATCCACACCCCAAAAGTCTTCCAAGTTCTGGAAATGCTGCAAACCCCATAAGTACCCTTTGGTGTCAGAATAATCATCGGTCGGAATGGTCAAGCGTTTTTATAAGAGAATTTTTAAATCTTTGTACCTTCTTTAGGTCCCGTAGTTATTTAATAACATAAAAGCCACACCGATGAAAAGGAGGTGAGCGAAAAAATAAAATTGAATAGAACTAAAAACTTGATGTGATTCTCTACGCTGATGATATAGCAATAATATAGGATAATGAAGAGAGCCTCCAACGTTCCGTGTATAAAATGTATTTGTTGGGAAAGAATATAATTGAAACACATCCAGAAACATTTAAAAAATAATAGCACACAGAGGAAAATGTCCGGTAAGGCTAAAAATAAGTTATTGATTAAAAATAAATGCCTGGAGCAGCTCTCGAATTTCAACTATTTGGGCTGTGATATAAGCTTTAATTTAGAAAACAAGATAAACAAGTTTCAGCAGATATGCAGAACCAGAGCAAGAACTTTGAATAATACAAGGAAAGAAACGAAATTGAAATTTTAATAAATCATTGCAGTTCCAGTGCTAATGTACGGAAATGAATCACACATATTAAAAGAAATAGACAAAATTGAAGTACAGGCAGCAGAAGCCAGGTTTTTAAGTAGAGTTAAAGAATGTACCAGACGAGATTTAATACGAAATTAAAGAATCCGAGAAAAATTAGGCATATATTGTCGCGGTAATCGGCTCGTGTTATCTCATTTGCTGGGCGCCTGTTATTGTTTCATTATTTTAAAATTTGGGTTCTTTGTCCTCCGGCTAGCTATTATTACTCAGTTAAGCAAGTATCTCTGAGCAGGGCGTGTAAACGGAAAGGAGTTGTTACTAAAAGATAACACTGATAAAAGAATTTGTTTTCACACTTTTATTGCAATCACACTTAATTAATAATTCACATCTTTAATCTTTATACACGCCTGACTGAAACTGTGGTACTTCCAAATGTTATTACTGTCGTATTAGTTGCCGCGTACTTCACATTTTTGTAACTAACTTTACGACGTGTACCTCACGAGAGATTCCTTAGAACTGCGTGAAACATGCTTATGGTCGAGAATATATACCCCTCCCCGAATTGCCTAAACATTATAATAGAGCTGCTATTGGGTTACCAAATCGCGCCAACATTAGCGTCTGTTTTGTCAGCCAATACTAATACTAACATATATGCTCTAGGGAAGATATTCCCTCCATTTTTAAAGAAAGGCACGCTACCCTGACATCATTTGTTTGTCTCTTTTTGGTGACAAACAACTCACCCCCTCGGTTTATTGTTACCCACTTCTATTGTCAGTTTCAGTGAGGCCGTGTAAACTTATTTCCTGACAATACTTATGGCTAACAAACATATAAAATCCTGTACATACAATAATATTAATTTACACTACAATCACTCTGGCATTCACAGTGTTGTGATATAAAATATTACCTCAATATAAATTGCAAAAAAAAAAAAAAAAATAGAAAATAAACAGAATTGGACAGAACATAAGAACAGAATGAGTGAAGAAAGAATACTAGCTTTAATAAGAAGATACAATCCTCGTCGAAAAAGGTCTGCAGGGCTCTCAGAAGAAGATGGGAGTGGTAGTTGGAATGCGAAGACGGAACAGACAAAAAAATGCCTAATGCCTGAAGCGAAGGTGGAGAAAAGCCACACAGTATTCGCATAATACAGAAACCCTTAACCACAACGAAAAGGAGGAGAAGATGGTGAATTGATTATTCCGCACTCCCAGGCCACCAAGTTAACTCCATTGGAAACTGCACATGGTATCCAGCCATTGAGAAAAACAATCTTCTTCTTCTTAATTATAAAATATTGGTTTACCGATTTCTTATGTTAGCAGTTTTCTCTCTTTATACAATTATTCAGCATGCCCTGCTAACGAAATTGTTTACAACATAGGCACAAACGAAATAAAACAGAAAACTCGTTTACATGAAGTTTATTAAAATATTTTTGTATTGGTGTCGAATGCGTATCAAGCGATATAATCAGATTCGATTCTCTTTTGTTTGCTTTTTTAGTTTGCTAAATTGTGATCATTTACAGGGCCTTTAAGTATGAAATAATGCAAATAAAACTAAAATTTTAACTCTTTTTTAAAAGAATTGCTTGGGCACGTCAAAATTAATATTTTGAAAGGAAAATTTTACAAAAAAAGAACACACTCTCAGTTATTATTATACAGCGTGTAATATCATCGACTACAATTTTAAATGTCAACATTCTTTCCCCTTTCTTTCTAAAAGGCAGTTATGTTATTTAGTTTTATGAACAATTTTATTAGTAAAGCTAAAGAAGACGACTGAAAAATGCAATGCCAAAGCCGGGACTTGAAGCACAGATCTTCCGGTTTCCGTCCGGTCGCTCTAAATAACTGAGCTCCATGGCAACATACCGATACGACATTAAATTCTCAAACTGACTCACATTTTCCACGGTAAACCACAAGGAGATCTCAAATTATTTTGAGATGACACACCCCAATGACGACTTACTTTAACTACTGTAAGTCCCGGCTTCATAGTTTAACCAATCCTGGGTCAATTAATTGACCTTGTGGTTTACCGAAAAAAATGCGAGTCAGTTGGGGAATTTAATGTCGCACCGGCGTGTTGCCATGATAACTCAGTTTGTTATAGCAATCCTGAACCCGGAAGATCCGTGGTTCAAATCCAGGTTATGGCATTGAATTTTTCAGCCATCTGATTCTACCTTTATAACCTTGTCCTACACACAGCTTGCAACGAGTGGGATCGCTCAGGCGGTTACATCTGCGGTGCGCATTCGGGAAGTTTCGGATCGATCCCGGGAATGACCACTCTGCCCCATGGTTTTTCGTGGTTTGCCCGGTCGCCAGGCGTATGCTGGGGTGGTTCATCTTCTCTCCTTCCTCTCGTTTCCTGTACCCATCATCTTCCTTGTCATCAGTTTTTGGGGTTGTAGGGTCAGCCGACGGTGTTCGGCGGGTTGCGGTTGGGCGGTGGCTTGCGCTCTGTAAAGAGTTCTTCCCAGGCGTTGCTGTGGTACCGCTCAGTTAGGTCTCCCCTTAGCGTGGGGCTCCGCTCCGGGGGTCCCTTCAGATCGGTGGCTGTGGGCAGGGACCGTGTGTTCTATCTTGCTTGCGCCCGTCGGGTTCCGGATGATCTATCCCCTCATCCTTCTCTCTCAAGGGTCACGTTAGAAGCACAATGGGCCGACTGGCCTGCCCGTTCCGGCGACTCCTTTGATATACGCACCTTTCCCATTACACACAGCTTGTGTGGAAGAACAATTTATCGCATTTTATTTGTCTCATACAAAAGATATGGTTACAATGGCGACAGTTTAACTACTGGCTTGTTTGAACATAGCTTGTGCGAAAACTCCGTTACGAGGCCTGCTAATATGGAAGAGTTAAGAGGATCAAGAAAGAACGCAGAGGTATACCACAAGCAGGGATCGAAAATGTTCAGCAAGAATTCATGCTTCGACTTGAACAGTTTATTGAATAATTAGAATTTTATTTCTTACAGTAGTTGTATAAATTATGGACAACTGTTTATCAAGCCAACAAACTATTTCCACAGCAACCAAACCTTTTATATGAAACAAATGAAATAATTCGTACAACTAAATAAGGTAGTGATGGGAGAATATAACTATTTCTCAGTACTAGATACTCACTTTGTAAATAACTGTAAAGGCTATGGCTTGTTCACCGAATTATGCTCTTATTAGTAGTTTTTACTTTCTCTACTACGTATAGCAAGTAGGGGAAGTATTGTATTCCACCCAAAAATTCGATACCGAGATTTCACCGGAAATACATATTTTGAGATCCCCTGAATCCAAAAAAGCACTTTTGGAAACATGTCCGTGTGTGTGTGACTGTGTGTGTTTGTGTGTCTGTGTACAGCATAACTCACAAACGAACAGTCGGATAAACACCAAACTTGGTATTTAGGTTCAGTATCTTTCAGAGATGCGATACGAAGGTTTTCAAGAAAATCCCCCCACCCCAGATTACCCTTTACATGGAACATTTTTCGAAAATTTTAATTTTCTCAGAAATTGCTCTAACGATTTTGATTAAAATATCATATATTTAAGATATTTTCATGACAAATAAAATGTATATCTTGAATTTTCTGGGAATGTCTCCAAAAGTATTCTTCATTGTGAACGACTTTTGCATAACTGGTAAACCATAAGAGATAGGCAAAATTTTACTACACAAAAAATGTAGATCGCGTTAAAATATATAATTTATGTCATAGACATTTTTGTTGTTGAGTGAACCATTTTCGAGATATTGCTTGTTATTCCCTTAAATTTTCCAATACTTATACGTTTTCTTAAATGTGTATTCGTATTTCATTTTTTTTTGTCCTGGACATTAAAAGAGAATGGAATGCTCCACATAGCAATCAGCTCCTAAAAGATTTGACTATCGCTTAAAGCCTACCATATTCCCCTTGCACCTAATAGAAAATCAACAATAAGATTAACATCTCGATTAACATGAAGTATATGGAGAATAAGCGTTTGTAAAAATAGTTTGTACAAGAGTAGTGAAAGCCATGTGAGTGTAACACATCACATTTTATAACTTCATTTTGTGCTTTAAAGGATTTTCTATTCATAGAAAAACAAAAATTTGCTGCAACCTTGAAAAAATAAACTAATATATATATTTTACATGAAACTCAAACAACCAAAAAGAATGTGTGTATCACACCATTGTACCACTATTCACAACTACCACATAACATGTATTTTTTCATCCGGTAATAAGTAATTAGCCATATTAAACTTGGAAACACAGTAAGTTTGTAGATTAAGCCTCCCTACTACCCACCCAAAACATTAGCACATACATGTTTACATAAAAGCATATTAGACATAATTAAAATGTTAAAGGAAACAAAAGATTTTTGTTTAAGAACACGAGCATTCTTGAGAGAACAAACATTTCCATGCGCTGTATTATCTCACGTCTTAACTTCTGATTTGTTTCTGCTGTATTCACATATTTTGGTCACCGGAGTAGGTAAATGTTATAGTATCATCAAGCCAGGCTATTGCAGAAACGTGATTTAGTGCATCAGATAAATCTGCTTCACTCGCAACTCAGTTAATGCTGCATGATATACGAGTACGTGTACTCCTTAGGCCATTGTTTTGCATGTTGATTTATTCACCCACAGAAAACGCGGTTAAGGTCTATCAAGAATTATAGTCCTGCGACTGTTTGCAAACACCCGCAGGCAATAACGAACTCTCTCAGCTCCTTTCATTCTTTATGTAGCACAAAGTTAAACGCAACAACTTTCAATAATATAAAACGTTAAGGTTTAAAAGTATAGAAGGTTTATCTCAAAGTATTGAGACATGCTTAGATACCACCCATTCCTAAAATAAGGTAACTAACTTTCATAAAACAAATTAAGAAATAATATGTTAGCATTTAACATTATTGTCCATGACGTCATACCCTATACAATAATGGCCGAAAAGTTCATTTCGATTTTGTAAAATTTTCCATTTAATAGTTTGCATTATTTTTACCATTCTTATAGAAGTACCTCTGCATATTAAACCGTTTGGAGCACAATATCGGCGGTGTTTGTCTTATTTTATATCTATTTTCTATCCCATCTCAATCTCAACGAAAAGTCAAGCCTTCTTCACAAGAATGTTCCTTTATAACTCCAATGTGATCGTTTTAAATCGTTTTCTTTGTTTAGCATTTTATTAACTCAAATTAGGAGATGTTTTATAGCACATGCCCGTCAGAAAGTATAGGGCTTTTCAATGGTGAAAGAGTTATCAAAATCGGTTGTTTCTAGAGATTACTGTACACCCACTCAACTTTCCTCTGTTTATATATAAGTATATATTACTAGTAAACCAGACACTCTTACAACGTAATTGGTATTTGTTTGCGTTGTAAAACCTCAATATTTATTCAGCAGTAATAGTAAACACGGTATTAAAGCGCTTGCATTATGCGAGGAGTGCGACAGCGTCCTCAATTAAGTTTAATCTAGGTGGTTTCTTTCTTTGGTATCACATTTCCTTCAGGGAGCTTGTTTTCATTTAGATTTAACGGCGTGGCAAATCACGTTTTCCGCTCCCATTTCAATTCCGAGCACGTTCCACCAGACGAGACAACTTCTGTTTATCCCCCAACAACCTGCTCTATAGAACACGGGTGTACACAGACGGGAATAACTACCTCTCTGCCCAGTGATGCAGTTCTAAAAACTAAACTGCTTTAGTTGGGTGAGGAGTCACTTGCTCCTCTAAATATTTCGTACCTATCTTAGTAGTATTATCAATAGTGATGGCAGTAGTAGTAGTGGTGGTGGTGGTGGTGGTGGTGGTGATAGGGTTGTGGTGATAGTGATAGAAGTGGTTATGATGATATTAGTGGTAGTGGTGGTGGTAGTAGTAGTAGTTATGGTGATAGTAATGTAGTGGTGATATAAGGGATGATAGAAGTAGTAGTGGTAGTGATAGTAGCAGTGGTAGTTGTGATAGTAGTGGTGATGGTGGAATTAGTAGAGGTGGCGGTGGTAGCAGGTGATAGTAGTAGGGGTGATGATGATAGTAGTGGTTGTGATGATAGTAGTGGTAGTGGTGGTGATGGTAGAAGTATTTGTGGTGATATAGGTGGTGATAGAAGTAGTAAAGGTAGCGATAATAGCAGTGGTAGTTGTGATAGTAGTGGTGATGGTGGAATTAATAGTTGTGGCGGTGTTAGCACGTGATAGTAATAGTGGTGATAGTAATCATGGTGGTTGTGATAGTAGTAGTGGTGGTGGTGGTGGTAACAGCAGTGGTTGTGGTGGTGATATTAGTGGTTGTAGTGATGGTATTAGTGGTAGTGGTAGTAGTAGTAGTAGTAGTTGTGGTAGTGGTGACAGCAGTGGTTGCGGTGGTGACAGCAATGGTTGCGGTGGTGATAGTGGTAGTGGTGGCGGTGGTGGTAGTGGTAGTAGTGGTTGTAGTGACGGTGATAGTGGTAGTGGAGGTAGTAGTAGTACTAGTGGTAGTGGTGTGGTAGTGGTTGTGGTAGTGGTGATAGTAGTCATGGTGGTTGTAGTGGTGACAGCAGTGGTTGCGGTGGTTACAGCAATGGTTGCAGTGGTGGTAGCGGTAGTGGTGGCGGTGGTAGTAGTATTGGTTGTAGTGATGGTGATAGTGCTGATAGTAGTGGTTGTGGTGATGGTGATAGTAGTGGTTGTGGTGATGGTGATAGTAGTGGTTGTGGTAATGGTGATAGTGGTGATAGTAGTGGTTGTGGTGATGGTGATAGTGGTGATAGTAGTGGTGGTGGTAGTGGTTGTGATGATGGTTATAGTAGTCATGGTGGTTGTAGTGGTGGTGGTAGTAGTGATAGTAGTGGTTGTGATGATGGTGATAGTAGTCATGGTGGTTGTAGTGGTGGTGGTAGTGGTGATAGTAGTCATGGTGGTTGTAGTGGTGATAGTAGTCATGGTGGTTGTAGTGGTGATAGTAGTCATGGTGGTTGTAGTGGTGATAGTAGTCATGGTGGTTGTAGCGGTGGTGGTGGCGGTGACAGCAATTGTTGCGGTGGTGATAGTAGTGGTTGTGGTGGTAGTGGTAGTGGTGGTAGTGGTAGTGGTGATAGTAGTGATTGTGGTGATGGTGATAGTAGTGGTTGTGGTGATGGTGATAGTAGTGGTTGTGGTAATGGTGATAGTGGTGATATTAGTGGTTGTGGTGATGGTGATAGTGGTTGTGGTGATGGTGATAGTGGTGATAGTAGTGGTGGTGGTAGTGGTGATAGTAGTGCTTGTGATGATGGTGATAGTCATGGTGGTTGTAGTGGTGGTGGTAGTGGTGATAGTAGTGGTTGTGATGATGGTGATAGTAGTCATGGTGGTTGTAGTGGTGGTGGTAGTGGTGATAGTAGTCATGGTGGTTGTAGTGGTGATGGTAGTGGTGATAGTAGTCATGGTGGTTGTAGTGGTGGTGGTGGCGGTGACAGCAATTGTTGCGGTGGTGATAGTAGTGGTTGTGGTGGTAGTGGTAGTGGTGATAGTAGTGGTTGTGGCGATAGTAGTGGTTGTGATGATGGTGATAGTAGTTATGGTGGTTGTAGTGGTGGTGGTAGTGGTGATAGTAGTGGTTGTGATGATGGTGATAGTAGTCATGGTGGTTGTAGTGGTGATGGTAGTGGTGATGGTAGTGGTGATAGTAGTGGTTATGATGATGGTGATAGTGGTGATAGTAGTGGTGGTGGTAGTGGTGATAGTAGTGGTTGTGGTGATGGTGATAGTGGTGATAGTAGTGGTGGTGGTAGTGGTGATAGTAGTGGTTGTGATAGTAGTGGTTGTGATGATGGTGATGGTAGTCATGGTGGTTTTAGTGGTGGTGGTAGTGGTGATAGTAGTCATGGTGGTTGTAGTGGTGGTGGTAGTGGTGATAGTAGTCATTGTGGTTGTAGTGGTGATGGTAGTGGTGATAGTAGTCATGGTGGTTGTAGTGGTGGTGGTGGCGGTGACAGCAATTGTTGCGGTGGTGATAGTAGTGGTTGTGGTGGTAGTGGTGATAGTAGTGGTTGTGGTGATAGTAGTGGTTGTGATGATGGTGATAGTAGTCATGGTGGTTGTAGTGGTGGTGGTAGTGGTGATAGTAGTGGTTGTGATGATGGTGATAGTAGTCATGGTGGTTGTAGTGGTGGTGGTGGTGATAGTAGTCATGGTGGTTGTAGTGGTGATGGTAGTGGTGATAGTAGTCATGGTGGTTGTAGTGGTGGTGGTGGCGGTGACAGCAATTGTTGCGGTGGTGATAGTAGTGGTTGTGGTGGTAGTGGTAGTGGTGATAGTAGTGGTTGTGGTGATAGTAGTGGTTGTGATGATGGTGATAGTAGTCATGGTGGTTGTAGTGGTGGTGGTAGTGGTGATAGTAGTGGTTGTGATGATGGTGATAGTAGTCATGGTGGTTGCAGTGGTGGTGGTAGTGGTGATAGTAGTCATGGTGGTTGTAGTGGTGATAGTAGTCATGGTGGTTGTAGTGGTGGTGGCGGTGACAGCAATTGTTGCGGTGGTGATGGTAGTGGTTGTGGTGGTAGTGGTAGTGGTCGTAATAGTAGTAATAGTAGACTATGTGAAAAGATTAAAATGGTATAAAATGAATGGTTATTATAGGTAAAGGTGAGTCAACGGCGGAGGGGGACACCTCACGCTCTGCGACCTGCACATATCTATTATGGCTACAGCGGACGAAATGAAGGTACTACTGGAAGCTTTAAGCTGTAGGCAGACAAGTAACAAGACGCACCAAAGTCCCTAACATTTCAGATCCGTCCCACTACTGGAGCTGCTGAGAGAGGGCGAAGAACGACCCACCAATCAAGCAGCTCTTTGATGTCCACGGGGAATACTGTTTCATTGAGTGTGCATCCGCGCCATCTGTCCGGCACTACCATGAACAACGAAATCAACGAAACCTGAAAAATGAAAAGGAAACGGAATAAAAGGAGAATAATGGAAAAGAAAGCGTGGTTGATTAGAAACTACCGCAACATTCGCCTGCCGATCTCGAGGAAACCAAGAAAAACCCATGGATCAGAGTGGGTGACCGCCGGAGATCGAACCCAGGACCTCCCGAATGGAAATCGCACATGTTACCGTGGCACCGCCTCGCTCGGATGGTTATGTATAGACAATACAACACAAAAACTGGAAAAAATCTTTATATGCCACATATACATTACTTTCTCTACCCACTATCGATTATTTTTATATAGCATCTGCAAAATATTCTTGAAAAAGCTTATTTTTCAATGCAGTTAATGTTAATCGAGACAAGCCTTTCCAGAAATAATTTCATTACTCATCTCGCTGTAGGTATAAGCGAGGTAGAGGAAACCGAATTGATAGTCAGCTGGTTAAATCCGAATCGCTACATGTTGACCTCAAAATTCCAAACTCCTTTCATGATATCACAGAAACAACTGAACAGCAACGGCACTTTGTCTTTTTTTAAAGTATTGAGCATTTCAAACCAGTGATAAAAGATATCTCGGAAATGGCTGACGGCTCAAAAAAGTTATTTGAAACGTATCATGTGTTTTTAGAGATCTACGTGTTTGTGTGTATTAACATTTACGACTTATGTATAAAGCCATACAAAATTATTTTCGAATGTGGAGGACTAATGCCAGAAAATACAAGACATACATTTTATCTGTCACGTAAACATATAAATATGACATTTTATTTAACCGTTGGAGTCATTGAGAAAGTAAATCGTTTCGAAAAAATTTCCCTGTAAACAGTATTTTGGAGTGGGGGACTTGTTGAAAATCTTTCGCATCTCATCTATGGAAGGTACCGCACTTAAAATACTAATTTTGGTATTTATGGGACTCTTCGGTTTAGAGTTTTGATATTCAGACACTCACACGTGGACCTTTTTCTAAAAACGTGTTTTTTTTTGGTTCAGGAACCTCAGAATATTCATTTTCGGCCGAGTGGTAGAGAAGGTAACAACGTACATGCGCATAGAACAGAATAAACATCCTGTTTAGTTTGTTACAGATGAGTAAATAAAATAGAATAACTAATGAAATCATTTGATTGCGCACTGACAAATGTTTCCTTTACTGTTACAAAATATACCATTGTCGTATGTTCTTGGTTTGAGCTACGAGGTACACTACGACTAAATTTTCTAAGTTTTAAAACTGTTTACTTGAAAATTGGTGCTCTTAATATCAGTAAATAAATGATGCGCAAACGCTCAAAGTCCTAGCTCAAATACGAGACGTATTTTTAAGGTAAGCACCGTTTTTATATTTTGCCGCTGCAGCGCTGCAATCGCGATTTTGAGCATGCGCGATTAATTCCTCCGCTCATTAGGAAGCCAGACGCAGTTGTAAGTGACCGTCACTATATTTTCCTGCTGTTAAAGCATTTCGAAATATTCAAAACCCTCGAATATCCTGACGACTGTGAAGTCACTTAAGTGATTAATTTTTTAATGTAATGAAATGTTACGCCAGTAAACATTCATCGACAACTGTGCGAGTTTTATGGGGAAACAACAATGAGTGACGATGCCCGGCCACATACAAACAACGGCGAATCGAATCATTTGGTTGGGAACAATTCGACCACCCTCCCTACAGTCCGGATTTGGTAAGAAGTGATTTTCGACTGTTTCTTGTCTGAAGAAATTCCCTAGTGGAAAACATTTTAACTACGATTATGTGAAACAAGAAGTGCAGACTTGGCTTTCATTTCAGGCGGCATCATTCTTTGACGAAGGCATACAGAAACTGGTTTTCCGTTACGACAAGTGCCTGAATAACAGCGTGTAGAAGTAGTGTAAGGATTAAGGTAATGAATGACAATAAATTATTTGGAAAACAATATCCTGTTTTTTTTTAAGAAATTATCGGTACTTACCAAAACACGCCTCGTAGTTTCTCATATATTACAATTAAATGTTTTTAATTAGCGAAAAACGCAAATTTTCCCAGTATAAAACTGGGATTTTAGGTGCTTTAGAATGCAAATAAATTAAGGATATGATTAGTTATTAGTTGTAGAGAAATAAATTCGTTTTTATGAAGTTGTTGGTGTTAAAATGTCTGTTTTTCAGTATAAATTAATTTTTTCTGACCAATCAATAAAGCAATCATAAAATGATACTTCAATCTTTGGATAGAACATCTTAGATTACGTATGCAAATTTGAATACAAATCAGAGCGAAGAATAAATTTCATGCACAAAAATGTAAAACTGAGAAAAAACTTATACAAAAAGGTTTCAGTGGGGTTGAAAGAGAGTACACGGGTGACTTAAACATGTCACTGGGTTTTTAAAAATGGCATATCTTGAAAAATGTTTGTGAAAAGTAATTCACAGGTTTCTATAGAACATTTCTATGGTGCAAATTTTGTAATTTTCACCTAAACTCAGTCCTAGTGTCCCTTAAATATTAAGCGTAGCGTTAGAGGTTTTTACGGTCTCTTACATAGACCTAAGTACTATGCACCATTGTGAACACAGACATACACCTTGGGATTTATATGAAGTTAATGATTCCACAACTTTTCAACATACTTTGTACACCAGGAAACCATTTACACTGTCAAACGATTCATATTTAATTTTCTTTTTCCTGGATTACCCTTCAGTCCACATACCCAGAAACGATTGTGCATCGGTGCTATTATCATCTTCGTCACTGGCCGAACAATTAACTACTACATCAGTGTTTCATACGTTGACAACGGGTCCGTATTCTGTAATTGGTTGGAACTGGAATCTATCCACTGAATTGCACTGCACTATTACATTCATTTGTTAATACTTAAACATTACATTTATTCTTTCTCGATCACGTACATCGTAGGTAGAGAAGATAATGCATTTCACCCAAATATTTAATGTAAAGATTTCAAAGGAAATACATGTTTTGAGGGAAAAATATTTCTAGCAAATGGTTCGTATGTGTATAACTGAACAGCATAACTCAAAAATGGAAAGTTGGATGATTACCAACCTTCGTATTTACTTTTAGTAACTTCCAAAGATGCCACACAAAGATTTGCCAAGAAAATCCCTCTACCCCAAACTATCATTTACATGGAACATTTTCCAAATTTTTCATTTTCGAAAAAAATAGCTAACGATCTTTAATAAAATACCATACATTAAATATATTTTACATGACAAATAAAATTTATATCTTGAATACTTTGGGAATAACCGACGAAGTCCTATTCATTCGGAAGGAATTTTATATAATCTTGTATAACTGTTAAACGTTAAGCTATAGACGAAAACGCACTACACTCTGTTTAATAGTGGATATATAAGTATTCCTAACAAAGTTTATTTTCGTATCTACTTTATATTAATCGAGATAAACCTTTGCAGAAAAAGCTTAATTGCACATTTCGTTGTAGATACAGAGGGAACAGTGATAGTTAGATTTTTAAGAACTGGACGCTATACGATGACCCTAAAATTCCATACTCTTTCCATGCAATCGCGAGAAACAACTAAAAATCGACTTTAAAATAATGACGTATTGGACGATTCAAACAATTAATAACGGATATCTTGGAAATGGATCGTGCCACAAAAAAGTTATTTGAAATATGTGCGTACTTTAAAGAGATCTACATTGATTGTGTAGTACGCTATTGTTTATCAGTTAACGTTTACCAGTTATACAAGGTTGTACAAAATTCCTTCCGAATGTACAGGACTTCGCGGGCTGTTCCCAGATAATTCGAGATATGCAAATTTTTTGCCATGAAAATATATTTAATATATGGTATTTCAATCAGAGCCATTTTTCGGAAAATCATACATTTCCAAAAATGTACCATGTAAATAGTAGTTAAGAATTTTCTTGAAAATCTTCGTCTCGCATCTTTAGAAGAAACTGAACTTGAATACAGATTGGTATCTAACCAACTTTTCGTTCTTCAGTCATGTTTCCTTCACAAACACACAAACACGCGCGCGGATCTTCTTCTAAAAATTCTGGATTCGGGGGTCTCAAAACAGGTATTAACGGTGAAATCTCGGTATCGAAATTTTGGGTGGAATGAAATACCTTTCCTACCTACTATGTACGTGGTATAGAAAGCAATAAAAGATATTAACCGCTGTAAATGTACCTGGTATTAAAACAAAGCTGTGTGTAACTTTTCAATGAACAATAACTAGCAATTTGAATAATAATGATCTTATAAGAGTACTAATACCTTCATTAACTTAGTTTGTAAAAACTGTAAAAGTTACTAGCATTCTGTATTTATTAACACTCCGAAGCTGCTATACAAATAATGCAGAATTTTAAAAATTAACTGAGGAGATTTTTTAGAACAGTATTGTGTTGTGGCCCTCTCTTTGCCCCGATCTGTGATTTTTATTTATGATGAAACCTAAAAAACAGCGTAAAAGAATAACCCGCACACAATAAAAAAATATCACAATAAATATTGCCAGAGTCACATCTACAGAGTTTTGGATGTTCGCACCGGGCGAGATGAATCTGCGAAGACTCACGTCGAACGCCCACATTGACCTATGTTTTTTCGTGATTTTCCCTGGTCGGTAGCTGAATTCTGCGGTGATCTCCCTTTCATTACTTTCCTTATTTTTCAGGTATTGTGCTTCTAGGTTTCGTGGTACATGGCGGTGCCGGACATATAGGACGGTTGCTTGTTCAAAGAAAAGTCCACCGCCCTCTATAGACAGCTCCAGGAGTGGGATGGGTCTTCAAGCCAGGAACTGTAAGGGATTTCCACGCGTTTCTGTAACTTGTCTGCCTGAGACCTGTGGTTCCTTCACTTCATCCCTTCCTCCTGAAAGGTGTAGCCACAATAAATCTCTGTAGATCGCCGTGCGCGAGGTGTACCCCCTCCGTTGTATAACCTACACCTATGGATGTTCACGGAAGTTTCATACACACATGTCAGGAATGTATTGTTGAGGGAGGTCACTTTTAACACCTCATATAACACAGGTTTGAGGCGATTATTATTAGTTTTCAAAATTATTGTATCCTTTTTAAAAATGTTATATTTTCAGTACAAGCTCATTAATTATGCACGGAGATGCTATTTCTCTTTTACTCGCTGCTGCCGTCTCGGTACCGCAACGTGCGACAGCATTCCTACGCCCGCAACCCCAATAACTTCCCTTATACTTCCCTCGTACATCTTGAAATTAAGTCGAGGAATTTATTTATAATTGCATGTCAGTTACTTTGAGAAGAATCATTTATTTAGAGAGCCTTCGTTTGGAGCCATGGCCGGCCTAACGGGAATTTTCTTGGCAAGGGAAGCACGCTAATTTGCCGGCGAAATCGGTTATTTATAGCTCATTAAAATCAAGCGTATAGACCTCTCAAGCAAATTGTAACATCAAATATTACATATCTTCATATAGAGGATGAAAATTATGTCCTTGTGCCACCATACGTTTCTCAAATCTTTAAGAAAATTTGCGTTAAGACTTATTAATGCATGGCCACGTAAATAAAACCACGCGGCTCAATAGAGCTATCATTAACATTATCCAACATCCAATTGCAGAAATTAACTCTACTCACATTATCGCGTGGTTGCAATTCCTGAACTGCAGAGATCTTATAAAGTTTTCATTTTAGACGTTTAGAGAATTTCAAGTCGAGGTTTGCGAAATTCCTGATTCCTGTGCAAGCTTTCTTAGAGATTTATCGCTATGGCCTAAGGGCCTACGCTTGCCTCATTTTCGCTCTATATGTCTTGTCGTTTCTACCTAGGGAATACTTAGCTCAAACGTTGGCCGCCATTCAGGATGAACTCCATGAATTAGCTACTGGCCGAACCGTAAACTAATCACGGAAGATAATTGCTGTATGTTTGAAAGTAGTTATTATTTACAAGGGGTCTTCGGATTTATTCGGCCGTTGGCACCAGTCAGTGTCTGCGCATGTACCTCCGGCAGAGGACCAGCGAAAGATGAATGAAAGCGGTGGATGTAAACAGTTTCGAGGCCACCTTAAAGAAAAGGGACTTGTATCGTACTTTTCCAGTATTTATGTTTGGAACGCCTTTCTCTTGGGTCTCGGAAACTTGCAATCTCAGCATGTATGCTGATAGTTAACTCAAGTAATTGGACGGTTTTTGTAGCTTAGTGTCTCGGCTTAACAAATTCTTGATCGGTGCAAAGAATGTACAAAATGTTCAAGTGAAAAACAATTCTGCGCCGCCGCAGTACATCAACCGTTTACGAAGTCGAAAATGCATGCAGTCCGTGATTCATTTGTGCACCTCCCCTTTGAAACAAGGGGCTCGCTGAATTAATAATGATGTCGTTTATTTAACCCAATGACAGTAAACGTCGACTAAACATGAAGACTCGGTAAAATCTGTTACATTTTATTCGTGAAACATTCTTAATAAACACAAAATCATGAGTTTTATGAAGAATACGTAACCCCTCATAATTAATTCTGGAATGTAAATAATCCTATAACAAAAAATACTCGTTTGCGCTCACATTATTGACAATTATCAGCACCCGTGATTAATTTTGATATTAAAATGCCAGTTTACAATTTTAATTGTATTCTCTTATACAGTGATGATTTAACGCTTCTCTAGCTATTGTCCGGTCCATTTCCTGTTTCAAACGTCGGAAAGAAGCATATAGGAGGCAAGTACATGCAAATACTTCTACATATTCCTAACACTTTCGCCGAAATATAACTGAAGAGAACTCGAACGTTTTCTCTAGAATCATCTCGTTTCTGAAGAGGCAGAAGTTTATTCGACCCCGAGAATAATGGCCTTTGTTAAACTTGTTTACAAACACCACAATGAGGCTATATCCTTTCCCGTTTTCCTTTCAGTTCATTCTTTAATGAGCTTCCTTTCTCCGAAAACGTTTGCCTCAATCCGGAAGCCTTTGCACTGTGTTTCTGTATTATCTGCTCTTTGCACAGAATCCTTATAGGTGATGTTTTATAGTGATGCCCATATTACACAGAAGCCTCTACTACTTGTCTGCGTCACTTCTGTTTGTTGGAAATCGTAGATTGGCATATAACCAATCTGGTGGGGTCCTTAGTATACTGTGTCATTGCTACTCTGTCAATCACTCTCTCAGTTCTCACTGTCACTGTCACAAGTTCTTATCTAGTTCAACTTCACTGGGAGTTCACTAAGGTGAACTGGTTCAGTACCCCGTCACTTCACTGCCTTTATGACGTACCCTCCTCACTGGACAGTTTACTCGCTGGGGAGTCCAACACAAGACCTCCACAATCCCTCACTCCACTGTAAAACTCACTGCGCGTCACAGCAGTCGTCAGCAACTCGCTCGGAATCGCTCGATGTCGACGAGAAACTCACCCATCAACTCGTTCGCTGACTCCACTCCGCTGATTTACTCTCGAATCGCACAGACTGCTCTCGCGAGAGCGCTCGCTTGTCTAGGCAGAGGAACTTTCTACAGAACATTCTAGAACTATTTCAACATATGTTCTGGAGGAGTGGGGAGAAAGTTTAAGGTGGTTTCCGGTTATCTGCCAATAGCGCGCCCGGTTTTTACGCTAGGAAATGTCACTTAGCTTTGTTTACTCCGACTCCCCTGTGCCGACCTCCCGATAAACTTGGGCAATATTACCCGCGTCACAATACCATCAAGTGCACTCCATGATTGCTGAAGTACTCAAACTCCATTACGTACCAAGTTTACGAGGAAGTTTATGGTATTGCAGAGAACGGATCACATATAAGAATCGACAACATAGCCATTCAACTTACTCATCAATCAGTCAATCTTATTGAGTTAAAACTTCGAGTAAGAGGTTATAAACATCGTTAACATACAAAGATTGATACATAAACGTTAATATACAATAATATTTGAATCAAACTATTCGTGGAATAAAAAGAATTTGAAATTAGCCAGTTATGAAGAACAGTTTTGAGTCTGAATAAACGCACATTCACGGCTGCATGTGGTAGTTTAAGTAATTTTGTACCTTGTGAACCAACCTTCTGTTTTAGCCAAGCCTTACCTTCTGTGGAGGAATAAGTGCATGGATAACCATGTGAGTTAGCAATGGAGGGATTGACTTTAGTTTTAATTTTTATTTGACAATGATTATATATGTATTGAAACCCAGTAATGATTCGGAGTGCTTTCTTAGGTAGTTCTAAGATAGCAATTGCTTTAATAGCATTTCCTCAAATAATGACACCATAAGATGATATACTATGAAATAATGCAAAATGGGCCGATTTTAAACAGATCTTGGGAACTTGTTTCAAATGTCTCAATAAGTAAATTACCCTAGACAGCCTGCTACTATGTTCAAGAATGGACTCACTGGACTGTCGAACAGATGACACTCTCTCTCTTCCAGCCGCTCACTAGAGTGTCGAATACAGGACCTCCTCTTCCAGTCACTCACTAGAATGTTAAACACAGGACTCCTCTCTATCCCGGTATCCCAATAGTGTCGACACAGGACTCCTCTTCTCTTTTAGTCGCTCAATAGTGTGCCAAACAGAGGACTCTTCTTTCTTCCAAGCACTCACTAGTGTGTCGAGCATAGGACTTCTCTTCTCTCTTCCGGTCGATAACTGAAGTTTTTAACATAGGATTCACCTTCTGGCTTATCGACTACTGATGCATCCAGCACAGGATTCGCAGATCTAGTTGAGCAAACAGCACATCACTCGACTTCACAAGGCGAGGGGTCTTCCTTGTGTAACCGCACGAGATCTAAAAACTTCAGATTTGGCCGGGAGAAGGATTACAAAAATCTCTCCCTAATCAGTCATACGCCTGCTAGCGCTGAAGTACACGTCCGCTTTCCACAGTGCGGCTGACCCTATGGCATATATACAATTTTTTTAAGCTAAGGGTCGTTTCCATAGTGTTCCCAACTCTTTATTGTGCTATCTTCTCGTGAAGTCCCGTCGTACATCCTCTGCAGTCTTGCAAGTATGTGGACCTTCATGTGCCTAACACTGGCAATGAGCCCTTCTTCAATACTCATGTGAGCCATCTGCAATAGAAGATGACATGAAGAACACACATTTCCTGTAAAGTTTAGGCTATGACAGTATATGTGGAATCCCTGTACAATAAAACGCTGGAATACTGTATTCACGTTAATTATATATATATATATATATATATATATTATACAGCTTAAGGGAAAACAAAAACACTACGAAAGGTGCGTTTGTTTTATTACGTCATCCTCGTGTCACACTTTTTACTTTCTCTACCACGTATAGTAAGTAGGGGAAGTATTGTATTCCAACTCTACATTAGATACCGAGATTTCACCGGAAATATATGTTTTGAGACCCCCTGAATCCAAAAAAAGAATTTTTGGAAACATGTCCGTGTGTATGTCTGTGAACAGATAACTCAGAAACGAACAGTCGAATAAACACCAAACTTGGTATTTAGGTTCAGTATCTTCCAGAGATGCGACACGAAGGTTTTCAAGAAAATCCCCCACCCCAGACTACCCTTTACATGGAACATGTTTGGAAAATTTTAATTTTCTCAAAAATTGCTCTAAGATTTTGATTAAAATATCATATGTTTAAGATATTTTCATGAGAAACAAAATGTATATCTCGAATTTTCTGGGAATGTCTCCAAAAGTATTCTTCATTGTGAACAATTTTGCATAACTGGTAAACCATAAGAGATAGACAAAAGTTTACTACACAAAAATGTAGATGGCGTTAAAATACACAATTTATGTCATATATATTTTTTGTTGAGTGAACCATTTTCGAGATATTGCTTGATCGAAATATTCCCTTAAAGTTTCCAATACTTAAACTTTTTCTCAAATGAGAATTCGTTATTAATTTGTTTATTGTCCTGGTAATGCAAAGAGAATGGAACACTCCAAATAGCAACCAGCTCTTAAAATATTTGTCTATAGCTTAAAGCCTACCAATTCCCCTTGTAACTACAAGAAAATTAGCAATAAGATTAACATGAAGTAGATGGAGAATAAGCGTTTGTAAAAATAGTTTGTACAAGAGTAAAGAAAGTCATGTGAGTGTAACACATCAGATTTTTTTGTTTACGCTGTCCTGCCGAGCTGCCTCGTTCCTAGAGTGGAAGAATTAACTGCTGGTTAGTGTCGGGGTCATACGTTGCGTTCCGGCAGTGGGACTTGGCTTCATGTAGGAATCTTAAAGCTTATTATGTTAGTATTTCGTCCCCTTGCCTTTGTTATATATTTCGGCTGTGATTTAGAAATCATTCAAGACAAGCATATTTGTAGGCATCGAAGATTGTAGGGGAGACTAACTGGCGGAAAGTCCTAATAAAGTACATTTTTAGTTTTAGTGCAATATATTAATTGCGACTTCCTCTTCAATTTCGTATTTCTTTTGTTATTGTAGGCATAATAATTATATTCTAAATGTATTTTTACTTTCTCGACTAAGCATAGCAAGTAGAGAAATATTATATCCACCCAACAGTATGATATATTTCACGGAAATGTATGTTTTAAGGGCCCTTGGCCAAAAAAAAAACAGTTTCAGAAAAAGGTTCGTGTGTGTGTGTGTGTGTGTAAATAGGATAACTCAAAAATGAAAAGATGAAAGGTACTACACTTAGTATTTGAGTTCAGTATCTTTCAAGGATGCGACAATAAGATTTTCAAGAAAATCCCCCACCACCAACTATCCTTTACAAGGAACATTTTTCGAAATTTTTAATTTTATAAAAATGGCTGTAACGGTTATGATCAAAATACCATATTCTAAAGACAATTACATGACAAAACGTATATTTTTAATGTTCTGGGAATAGCCTGCTTACTCTTCATTCGGAACGAATATTCTATAATCTTGTATTACTGGTAAACGTTAAGCGATAGACGTCAACGTACTATAGAAAATATGTAGGTCTCTCTAAAACTCGCAATCTATTTCAAATAACTTTTCTTTGTAGCATCAGCCATTTTTAAGATATACGCTATTACTGATTCGAATCGTTCATACTTTGAAATCCTGCCGATTTTTAGTGAATGTAACTTATCGGATATTTTCCGTTTTACTCAATGTGCTACAAAACGTGCAAGTTGAAAGAGTGCGATTAGATTTTTCTGTCAAATAAAGTGCCTTCTCTGTATTTCATATGGTGTAGAGAAAGTTGCATAATAAACCATTAAGTGTATTCTTATCATATGTAAATGCAGTGGCTACAGGTTATTTAGATCACAAGTTGCAACAGCCAACGCCGCGATTATGCGTTAACTTCTCCGACTGCAGTGTCAGGCAGGTAACATATGCTTACGGGTGTTCAAGTTTAGTAAATCTCTAGAGTTTTTAGTATTTCTGCCTGTGAAGAAAAATCCAAAAGTTTATTTTCCTCATATAGTTGAATTTCCTCAAGTTTCCTATCTTGGGACTGCAAGCGATGTGTACGGAGTTTTGAACTGTATTACACTTAGTTGGACAGAATTCGCTTTTATGTGGATAAAAATCTAAAATTAATATCGTGCTTTAATTTCTGATGGACGAATTTATTTAAAGATTATCCTACCTTCAACTGAAGGCTTCTGTACACAAACCCCACCAAGGTGCAAAGTAATAAAATATTACAAAAGTAAATAAGTAATTTCCGTTAAAGCAGATCACAAAAATAGTTTTTCTAATAATTGGAAAATTCTGAGATAATTTGAGACGCCTAACCAAACTAATGTATAATAGACTTAAAATTACAACTATAACCCCTTGAAATAGGCCTAAAATTGTTTAACACTTTGGGAGGTTAAATGTCACACAAATAATTTTTGCTTTCTATACTTCGTATAGTAAGGGAAGTATTCTATTCCACCCAAAAATGTGATTCCGAGATTTCACCGAAAATACATGTTTTGAGGCTCACCAAATAAAAAAAAGCATTTTTACACAAAGGTCCGTGTGTGTGTGTGTGTGTGTGTGTGTGTGTGTGTGTGTGTGTGTGTGTGTATCTGTGTGCGCGTGTGTATAACTCAAATACGAAAAGTCGGATAAATACCAAACTGGTTATTTTACGACGAGAATGCGACACGCAGATTTTCAAGAAAATCCCCACCACAAACTACCCTTTACATGGAACATTTTTTTAAAATTTATTTTCTAAAAATGGCTAACGATTTTGATTTTCTAAAAATGACTAACGATTTTGATTAAAATACAATATGTTAAATATATTTACATGACAAATAAAATCTGTTGAATTTTCTGGGAACAGCCTCTGAAGTCCACTTCAGTTGGGAAACATTTTGTATAATTTGGTACAACTGATAAACGTTAAGCAATATGCGAGAACGTACTACACAAAACAAATGTAGATCTCTTTAAAATACGGCTTACTTCAAATAAGTTTTTTGTGGCAAAAGTCATTTTGAGATATCCGTTATTAAAGGTTCAAATTGTTCATTACTTGGTCATTCTTTAATTTTAAGGTTAGCGTATAATGTTCAGTTCTTACATATTTGATTATCGCTGATCCCTTTGTATGTATAACGAAATGTGTAATGTGGCTATTTCTGCAAAGGTTTATTTGGATTAAAATGTAGCAGATAGAAAAATAAATTTTAATAAGAATAATTTGTGTACCCGCTAATAAACGATAGAGGAAAGGGGAAGTAATCAGATTTTCTTTAACTGCGAGTTGCTCATCTCTTACGGTTTACTAATTGTACGAAATTCCTTAAGAATGAAGAAATTTAAAAAAAAAGCACAAAATTTAAGTTATGAATTTTATCAGTGAGTATACATTTTAGAAAATGCGGTATTCTAATTAAATAGAACCAGTTTTGAAAATATAAAGTGACTAGCATTTTTCTATAGAACTGGTAATTAGGGACGCAAATTCTTGAAAATCTTCGTGCCACATTAGAAGACACTGAACATAAATACCAGGTTTTCTAAAATTAAATTAAATTGAGTTTTATTTATGGACGCTCTTTAACTACTATGGTCCTTAGCGTCCCATTCTATATTGGGCGTGAAAGACCGATAATTTTGCTCAGAGGCCTCTTTATCAGGCTTGAGTTCTTTTACGTGCCGTAAATCTACGACACGGGACCACCGGCTTTACTTCCCTTCTAAAGAAGTCGTGCTAAGGATTTTTACGCCCGAAAAAATGCATCATCTCCGCCAGTTTTAAACCCGCGACCTTCGGGAACTAGAGGCTATCAATGGTAACCACTACACCACGGAGGAACCCAAGTTTTCTACTTATCCGACTTTTCAGTATAGGGTTATGCTGCTATCACTCACTCTCTCTCTCCCTCCCTCCCCCCTCTCTCTCACCCCCCCACACACACACACGAATTTGCGGTTCAGGGGATATCAAAAGATTTATTTGAGGTAACATCTATATCGATATCATAACTTTGTATGGAATGCAAAATGTACCTCTACCCACCGAAGCTTAGTGGTAAAAAAAAGTAAAAAAAGAATTTAGGATGTGATAAATTCACATGACTTTCTCTACCCTTTATAGTTTATTAGCGAATATACAAACTATTCTTACTAAAGCTTATTTTTCTATCTACTATATTTGTATCCAAATATACCTTTGTATGTATAACGAAATGGGTAATGCAGCCATTTCTGCAAAGAGAACAGCGACAGTCACATGTTTAGGAACTGAATGCTATATACTGCCCTTAAAATTCCATGCTGCTTATATGCAATCGTGAGAAGCAACTGAATGTTGAGACAAGAAATGAATAATTGGAAACTTTCAATAATGGGCATCTCACAAATGGCTTATGCCACAAATACTTATCTTTATTTAAAGTTATTAAATCAAAAGCTTCCGATTTTTGCCAGAAAACATTGGATGAGAAAGAAACTTTCTTAAATGTCCGAAATGAAGCCAATGCAGAAAGAAAATGCTGACCTTAGGAGCGCAAACCAAACAAGTAATTTTATCTCGTTCCCTAACCACACCGAATTATAATCTGCTGGATTGCAAAAGTTGCAGAGAAGTGCATTTCTGTTTTATTCTTGCTCGAGTCTTTTTGGACATGGAATCGAATCAGTGGTAGACCAGTGCAGAATACCTAGGATTGCTCGGATCGACACACCGAGAGTCTGTGTAAATTTAGACAGCGACGTGAACTTCGCCTGCTTGTTAACTCCAGCCTTTCGCTCCCCTAATCCCAACTGGTAAAGCTGAAAATTCGAGCTGTAAGCGTTCCCTCGTGTGTGGTAAAGCAGATTAGCATAGCGATACAGGGTAACGAGTAAGGAGGCGACTGTATTTCGATACGAGTGTGTAAATGATACCTTCTCAACAGCTGCATAACTTATTTTTTGGTCAACTACACTACAATACGGTGATTGTATGCGACGTAACACAACTGTTATGTATCCATAATACTTCAGCGACTCATTATATTACTTGGCAGCACGCTTAGCTCCCCTATAATCCATATCTTTTGAGATAGAAGATCTTTACGTTATTAGGACCACGCTTTGGGCACCAATTTGAAGTTGTTGTATTGCTGCTGTTGGAGAGCCAAACTTGAGGGTTGTTTCAGCTGTTTGTACCACGTACGATACAAAGTTTCCGGTGGCCTTCACCCCCACGTTTAAAAATTAACTTTTTAATTTTTTTAAGTATTTATTTAAAATACTTATGTATGCCTCGGCTGCGTCAGTAGTAATTTGCAGAAACACGTATCTCTTAGCAGGGGTTGGTGTGGCTAAACAATGAAGGCTTGCACACATTATAATTGTATTGTACTTTGTTTTATTAATCCTTCACATGATTAAATAACACTTCACTGATGTATCCTACTGTAGAGATACGAGATTATTTATTAATTGCACTTTTAACCCATAAACATTATATTATTCACGCCGTAATGAATTTTATGTCTCACACTGAATACGTACCGAGCGAATTGCTCGGGAATGCTGCCTCCTAGCGTCTGGCGTCTACCGCTTAAATTTGTACAATTTCTCTATTTCAAGTCTCTGATTGGTAATCCTACTCCAATAGAATACTTTTATTTAACTTAAAGCTTTTATAGTTTTTGATTGGCTATTTATAAACTATTTTAAATAATACATTATTGTTCCAAGAATTATTAGTAGCATTATTAAACTTTCTAATTTATTGTTGTCTCAAGGTTACCTCATTGTTAGTAACTTTCGGCTTCTACTTGTAATTCTGTTTGCTACGGAAGGTATTTTGCTTCTATTCTCATAGCTCCTACATTGTTAAACTACGTAATACATTCACATAACCTTATTATACATGTGCATAATAATATAAACATAATACAATGACTGTTACATACATTTTATACATTATATTATACACGTTGCTTTAAGGTGGGCTGTTATTACATTTTACATTATATAATTAGACTGATATCGTTGAAGTGTTAAAAATACTGCCTTACTTTTAACACTTTCAAATACTGGGATCCATTCCCCAGTTAAACAATGAACTATGTATATTTAAAATAGCATAAATTCTAATTATTGTAATTTTAATATTCTAATAAATTGACTACATTTCCTTTTCTTCAATGTGTTTCTTTCACATTTACTGCAAAAAAAAATCAATAAATACGCCATGTACTCGACAGTTCTAGTATCTGTTCAACTCCTCAGCATTTAATTACACACAATTAACAATGCAAGATCTTTTTGTAACAACTCAAAGTTTTGAAATTATAGTGTGGTCGACCAAAAACAGTCTATGTAACTTTACTATAATTATAGTCGTTTTTCATAATATACTATTATGCAACCCTAGCATTATAAAGAGGTTGTTACAGTATTCAATATCGTGCATAATTGGCCTATTATGGCACTCGTGCTAATAATAATAATAATAACGATGTACTTCCTATTGCAAAGACGTAACACCATCATTCCGAGTTTCTGTGGTTTAAAGAGAGAAGAAGCATTTTGTAATATGGAATAAGAACTGAATTTACAATTACCTACCATACTGTCCTAATAATAGGCTACATCACTGTCCGTGAAACCTGCCACTTCTTTCCCAGGAAGGGAATGCATGCGAGTGGTTGTCTTGTTTATCGGCACAACACACCAGGTAATAAATGAAATGCAAGGAGAGAAGCCAACGTCTCATTTACAAACACACACACACTCACTTATGTTAGGTAGGATACTGAATTATTTCGTTATTTATTTCCTACAATTCATAATGCTAAGATTGAATATTCACTCTTGTTCGTGCGAGAAATATTCAGTTGTGCCAAAATCGTCAAGATAGCCATTTGTTATATAAATTGCTATTTTAAACGACAGCGTTTTTATCCACATTTCATGCTGACGTGTGGAAAGTTGAATTTCCTGCATTCAGTGCTGGTAACCCCCACCTGCGTGTTTTGTTTTTACTGCACGTATGGGCATCAACTTCATTAAATTCTTTAACTTTTGATACATTTGTTATTTCGGACATAGATTACAATCATATTTGATTATTTAATTATAACATTTAAATCGTATTTGTATCTTCGCGTTTATTTCTTAATATTACTTACGATTTAGACCGTGCAGCAGTATGAGCTTCAAGAAGGTCAACGGATGATGGACCTATGCATCGCCGAGGTTAATGTTGGTGACGTCTCTACTGGAACCAGCATGTTGAATAACTTTTAGTAATTAACTTAATTTCACATTAAGTATTATTTCTGTTATTCATAACACTGAAAACATAGTAGTGTGTAATGCGCATGCGTTAAGTGAATTGCAAAATCTCGATTTTGTCTGTATTTTCAAACTCCTCCTTGTTCTCCAATGTTGCACGATTGTATCGCAATATACCGTTACTGCACGCTATGTACTGATCACATTAATCTGATGAAATACACGAATTTATGTTGAAGGCCTAGCTGAATATACCGTTCATTAATTATACGAGGTCTTCAGATTTATTGCCGCCAGTCGGTTGTCTGCGCATCAAACGATTGCCTCTCGCAGAAGGTCAGCGAAAGATGAGTGGAAGGGTTGGATGTCAACAGTTTCGAGGTCACCGTAGTGAAATGGGACTTGTCCAGTATTTACATTTGGAACCTTTTTCGCTTGCGCCTCGTAAGCTCGCAATCTCGGCATGTATACTGATAGGTAACTGAAATAATTGGACGGATTTTGAAGCGTAGTGTTTAGGCTTAGCACTCGCCGTGCAATTTCTGTGATCGGTGGTCACTTGCATCTCGCGTGCAAAGAACGCTCAAAATGCCTTAGTTAAAAACAGTTCTGCACCACCGCAGTACGTCAATCTGTTTACTATGTCGGAAACGCATGCAGTCCGAGGTTCAATTCCGCACCTTCCCTTTGAGACAAGAGGCTCGCTGAACTAATGGTATCATTAATTTAAACCGAAAAGCTATATAGACTGAATATATGTGAAGACCGTTATTATTATTATTGTTATTATTGGGTGACTTAACGGTACTCATCTAGCAAGATTATATATAGACAACAGAATTATGCAAGAGGATGTAGAAGAGTGACGACTTGAGATGACGTAGCTACAGATTTCATTACCAAATTAAATCGCCCCCGTCCCATATGGACCACTTCCCTAGAACTGTCATTGTTATCTGTCATTATTATATTCTCAGTTGTGATCAGGGTAAATCAGTTTAGTTTTCTCCAATGGAGGATCCTGCACTGCAAACCCAGCATCCTTCATTCTCTCCCTATTATTTTCTCTACCGCATACCTTGTAGCTTGAGGAAGTATTGCATTCCATTCCAAAAATTTAATAGTGATATTTCACCGGAAATACATGTTCCGAGGCCCGCTAAAAAATTGAGAAAGGTATGTGTGAACAGCACAAATCAAAAAAAAATTTAAATTCAATATCTTCTAAATATGCGACACGAAGATTTCAGAAAAATCCCCCAACCCCAAACTACGATATTTTTATTTTATAGAACATCAATCAATCGATTCTGATCAAAATATCATATATTTAAGATACATGAAAAATATAAGGAATATCTTGACTTTCTGGGCGAACCATCTGAAGTCATTCTAATTTGGAAAAGTTTGTGGCATCGAGCTATCCATTATTGTTTGTTTAAAAAAAGTATTAAAAAACTAAAATTGTAGTCGTATTCATTTGTTTTACACCATTTCATCGAAGGAGGTAATTTCGAAGCCAGAATATAGCAACCCACTTTTAAATATGACTATAGTTTAACGAAATGTGTATGCAAGTATTTCTCCAAAGGTTTATCTCGATTGACAGGAAGTGGAAAAATAAGCTTTTGCAAGAACAGATCATAGAAGCTATATACAAATAAACGATGGTGGGTAGAAAATGTCATGTGAATTCAATAACGGGAATTTAAGGCTTATTTCTGTATCTCTGCCTAAGAACAGATGAATGCAAGGATGTATTATCATTATGGAAATCGAAAGATGATACTTTTACATAATGCTCATCTATAGATAATGCAATTTTATTTTGTCCACCTCCAACAGTTGCTGTAATAAAAAACAACTTTAATTTTTATTTCATATCTCAGATCAAAAGTACGCTTGAAAATGCTAATGCTCTGTTGGGCACAAAGAATTGCTGAAGGATGAGAAAATGATAATTTATTTCTCTTTCTCTATTTATTTTACGTCGCTTTAACCACAAGGTCATATCGCAATGGATCTGTTTGGAGATACCTCGTGGTTCGGTGTGTGGAGGACAATTAGCCTTCTAGGTCGCATCCATAACATATTACTTCGTCATGTGTCCACAGAGACTTTAGGGCTAGGCAACTGTGTGTCTGCTTCTACACGTGCCGGGCAAATGACATTAGATCCAGTCTACCCGCTTTCATCAACCGTGGCTACATGGCAGAGCATTCGCTATTACTGTCTATTCTCATTTTAACTGTTGGTTTAGACTAAAGGTGGAACCTTGGGTCCTAGCATTAATAATTATCCAATCCGATATTTATCTTTGCGACTGAGGGAAACCACGAAATAACCTGTCAGACTAGTTGGCCTAAGAAATTTAACACGGGACCTTCTGAATGCACTATCACCTGAGCCATACCGCTCGGTCTACAGTGGTCTGTAATTATTAATATTTATATAAATATATCCATAAAGTAATCCAGATGTATTTCATACTATGACCGCGCGCGCCAACTTATCGACAGGCTGCCGGTGAGCATATCCCAACCCAGCCGTTGAGTGGGACTAATGGCCGGTCCGCTTCAGAACAATAGCCCGAGCATAACAAAAGCTCATCATGTGCCGCTTCCCCGCAGTTTGGGTAACTACTGCTCCAGAAAATTCCTTTGGGTAGATTCTAATACCTTCTCCTTCGAGAATGTTCCGCTTTATATCTGAGGTCTATATAAAGGACTGTTTTTGTCCAAAGTTATTTAAGAAGTTACTAAGCTATGTGCAGTCAAGAAGTCGAAGAGTTTCGACAGTTAAAGGTGGACAGTACCGACTGCAGTTCAGTTGTGAGTTGCGAAATCAGCAGTTCATCTGTGTTCTGTTTTGAGGTTTGTCAAAAGATTCAAGTATAAACTTTTTGTTACGCTGATTACCTAAGTGACAACTAAAATGTGTTTAGTTCTCATTTGTTAGAATGTGTGTTATAATTGTTAGAAAGTGTATTATATTTTCTCTTACAGAACAGTTTTTAAGGCATCTATAGTTTGTAGTGGAAAAATATTTGGTCAAATGCTGCTTTAAATAGAGGCTATGCGATTATGTTTAACTAAATCTAAGTCAACTTTAGATATTGCTCAAATAATGAATACATATATATTCATTATTTGAGCAATTTTTTTTAAAAAAAAATCGTATCATATTTTTAAAGGAATCTGAACCTAAATTCAAAATTTGGTATTTACCAGACATTTTGTTATGCTATTCTCTCTCTCTCTCTATCTCTATCTCTATCTCACACACACACACACATACACACACACAAAGCGTGCGCGCGGACGTTTTTCTAAAAACCTTGTGTTACAGTCGCGCAACTTCCTCTATCCACTATCGTTTATTTTTAAATACCTTTTGGAAACTATTTCTACGAAGGCTCGTTATATTTTACATTAATCGAGGTAAACCTCTGCAGAAATAGTTTCATTACATATTTGGTTATAGGTATAAGGCAAATAGAGGGAACTAACTCGATTTCCATGCGTTTAAAAGTTGGACGCTATAAGGTGGACTTAAAATTCCGTAGTCTTATTACTACATCGCGAGAAACAACTGAGCAGCGACATCACCAAAAATATAATTAAATATCTGAAAATCCAAACCAATAGTAAATGATATCTCGGAAATGTCTGATGACACAAAAGAGATATTTGAATTAAATTGTATGTTTTAACGACATACCTTTTTGTGCAATGGTTTTGTACGGTTTACCTGTTATAAATTATACCTATTTCCTTCCGAATGAAGTGGATTTCAGACTATTACCAGAAAATTCAAAAGATACATTTCATTTTCATGTAAGAAAATGAAATAAAAAATAACTAAAAACTTTCCATTTAAAAGATAGTTTTTATATGGGAATTGCCTTGAACATTTTGTTTGAGTTATGCTGTTCACAGGCACAGAGATGGGCGTGTTCACACATAGACTCATTCCTAATGTTTTCTTTTTATATTCAAGAAGACCGTATAAATCTCTGTATCAATTGTTTTATGGCCTGAAATACTTCCTCTGCCTATAGGTCTTGTAGAGAAAGTAAAAAATATTTCACCTTGACCTCAGGGTTTTTGGACACCCTTATGCGAATGAACTGCGGTAAAGTCTACAGCAAACAAATAGCCTTAAACAGCGCAGTGAGCGGAATGAATGAAAAGTTGCCCAGTTTAATCACCCTTATATCATATGCGGCACGTACACGGCCGGAAGTTGCGCCAAGACACGCGGCCTATGACCGGAAGCTCCGAGATGTCACTTGTTGACGGCTTTCGTCCTATCCATCATCGCTCTAGCGTTAAATAACTTTTTATCAGAACGAGCACTTGAGAATACTGCCAGCTTCGTGATTAAAGCAGCCCGTGTTCCACGGCATCTTCCTGTGCCATTATAACGAAGTTTATTCCCCTCTTGTTGTGATACGTAAGGCACTCTCAGATATGACTTGACATCGGCTTTTTATGCACTAAAAACGTGTAAAACGTGCATGTATGCTATAAAAATCGAAAAAATGTACTAAGCATGCACTAATTTGTTAACCTTAAGCCTTTGATTTTTTACTTTCTCTACCGTGTACGTAGTAGGTAGACAATGTATTCATTCCACCCAAATATCTGATAAAGAGAGTTCACTAAAAATACATGTTTTCAGGTTCTAAATACAAAAAGATAATTTTTACAAAAAGGTCTGTATGCGTATCTGTGAACAGCATAACTCAAAAAGAGAAGTCGGTTAAAACCAAACTTGGTATTTAAATTTAGTATTTTCCAAAAATGTGAGACGAAAATTTTCGAGAAAACTCCTTAGCTCCTACTAATCTTTACATGCAACAAATGATTCAAAATGTTTGATTTCATAAAAATGGATCCAACATTTTTATTAAAATATATAAGACACTTACATAAATAAAATGTATATCGCAAATTTTCTGGGAATAGGCTGTTAAGTCCTCTTCATTCGGAAGGAAGTTTGTATAACTGGCAAACGTTAAGCGATACACGAGAACGTACAACACAAAAATGTAGATCTCCTTAAAACACACAATTTATCTCAAATAACTTTCTTTCTGGCATCAGCAATTTTCGAGACATCCGTCATTAATGGTTAGAATTGTTCAGTACCTTGCCATTCTTTAACAGTCCTGCCAATTTTCAGTTGTTTCTCGCGATGTTATGGGAATATTATGGAAGTTTAAGACCAGAATATGGCGTCAAATTCTAAAATATCTGACTATCGTTATTCCTTTTGCTTTTACAATGAAATGTATAATGTAGCTAATTTTGCAACGCTTTATCCGGATTAAAAAGAAGCGTACGGAAAAATAAGCTTTCGTCTAGTTTTTATACCAATTAATAAATCATACAGGGTAGAGAAAGTCATGTGAATGTAACACATCGGACTTTTAGTACTTAATATGTACACTCTAAGACAAAAAAAGTTAAGAGTCTCGAAAGGTATATTTGTCTAAGTCGAAATTGTTTCAGGGGCGGTTCACAATGGTGTTTCGGAACGTGTGCTTTCAGCTTCGCTCTATTGTCACTTTTGATATTAAGCACCAGCCACTAAACATGCTCTGACTGCCAAGCGCTTATAAAGGTGCATATAAAGGGTGGCTCATTTATTGAGACTGTACAGTATCTAAAACTAAGCGTTGTAGAAATACACATCTTGAATAAAAGTTGCTTGACTAATGTACGGGAAAGTAAATGCCATTAGTTGTGTTTATTTGGAGTACATTGTGTTGGTCATTTTAAGGTCAATTTAAATTGACCCTAATAGTAGGTTCACATTTTAAAAAAAATTAAATTACCGCCAAAGCATACAAACTTCCCACAGCTGGTGGATACTATACTACCAACACATTTACCGAAGCGGGAATTTTAAATAGGGTAAATACAAGTTGCAGAACATGAAGCGACAAGATCCAGGACCAGAGACGAACCAAGGACAACGAAGGAGCAGGTAACATCACACCTCAATTTATTCCTCCATCTATTTAATGTATCGCAATTAGTTGTAGAGTAACCTATACATTACATTGACAGCTTTGTTTAATCTAAAACTTTACTCTTTTATCTACCTACATAAAGATTAAATGGCGGAAATGGAAGAAGAAATGGAAGTGAAATTACAAAAGCTACAGAAGGAATAATACTAGAAGTATTTACCCCAAACATCCATAAAGCAATATGATATAGTATTTAATTGTTACATTGCCAATGTAAGGCAAAACGTGGTGAAAATAATTTCAGTGAATATGACTGCTAGTGAACCAACAAACAGAAAAATATTTCACGTCTCGCTTTCTTGAGTCATTCACTCGCCCTACGGTCTTCGCAATCATTCCTACTCGCAAAATAAAACCCTACTTTTACCCCTTGTGTCATAATCTACTGTTGTATAACTAATTAAATTAAAATCAATTTGAGTTTTATTTATGGATGCTCTTTGACCACTGTGGTCCTGAGCATATTGGGATGTGAAACACCGGTAATTTTGCTCAGGGGCCTCTTTATCTGGCTTGAGGTTCTTTCACGTGCCGTAAATCTAAGATATGGGACCGAAGGAAGCCATGCTAAGGATTTTTACGCCCGAAAAAAGGCATCGTCCTCCGCCGTGTTTGAACCCGTGACCCTAATAACCAGAGGCTCACATGATAAACCCCAGACCACGGAGGATGACACATATCTAATTGGTCAACCATAAGAGATATGACAAATTCTTACTACACAAAAAATATATCTAGTTAAAGCACACAAAGTACGTCACATGAAACTTTCTGTGGCTTAACCATTTCCGAAATATTCTTTGTTATTGCTTTGAATTTTCAAATACCTTTCTGAAGACAAAAATCGCCATTTTTCCTCATGATCATGCAAAGAGAACGGATTTTCAAAGGCATCACATGGCGACCCGCTCTTAAAATATGTTACTTTCGCTTAACCCTACTGTATTCCCGTAATCCTATTGCACCTTAAGAAAATATTCAATCAAGCCATTTCTGCAAGTATTTATCTCGATTAACATAGAAGAATAAGCTTTTCGAATAATTTTTTGTTGAAGAACGGGTGGAGAAAGTCATGTGAATGAGTACACCAGATTTCTTTTTCAAGTGGTAGGTCGCTATTCTTTTTTCTCGTGGTCATGTAAATAGCATGGTCGTTTCAAATTTATCACACAGCGGTCAGGTTTTAAAGATTTATTTATCGCTTTGGGCTATGCATCATTCTTATACCTACCACAAATTTGTAAATATGAGAATGTTTGGGATTAACAAGAAATAGATAAAACAACATGCTTTTATATGGATACTTCGTAGAAGATCGAGTGGTGCATCAGAGTTTTATTACTATTCTGAGTATTTAAACTCTGTTTACATAATCTGTCAAATATGCTTCATTTGGGAACAAAAATGTTTGCGCTATCTGCACAGAGGCGTGGGAACTGTGAAGCTTGCAAAGGGGAGCACCAGCTAGGAAAGGTATGGGAATTAGCTAATATACCGGGGCGTAGGCAGAGGGAGGCTCAGGGAGCTCCCTAAAAATGTAAATGGAAGCACTTAAGTCTATTTTTTTCTGTATGTGTTTTATACTTACAGGATTAGTACACCAATCCTACCTGTTAATAAACAGGTAAATACAAATACTATATGCATTAAAACAGGGGTAAATATTGGGGAGTGAGAGGGAATTTAATCCCTTATGTTGGAAAATCATAATTGGTAATATTCATTGGACGATAATATTCATCACTCCTGTCCTTTTGCTATTCGCACACGTTTAGTCACAGGTAGTCGGTGCTAGTTGGTTACAGAGCATCTCCTATAGTTGTGCGAAATAAAATAGAACCTTATAGTGGGTCTCGCCGAAGTTTAATTGTTAACATACCTGGCTGGGTGTGAGTCCTGACTGGGAGTTTACTCTCCAAGTACTCCTGTGTGCTTTCTGGTCCTATAAATACAAGGATAAATCAAACATTTTATTTAATCCACCAACAATAACAAAACAACTACCTCATTTTTTAGATAGTTTCCCAATTTGACACGTATTTGCCATCGAATTGGCAATTTTTTGGTGCTGTCCTTGAAGAAAGTAGAGGAACTGTGTGCAACTAGTTGGTGCGACTCCTCTATGGGCTGCATCCTCATGAAAGCCCTTTCCTCCCAGCTCTTCTTTCAGTGGTCCAAACAAATGACTGTAAATCTGGACTGTAAGGAGGATATGTCCAATTCTGTTTCTTCGGCTTTTCTCGTGTTAAAACAACAGTGTGACTTTGTATCGGCAGACAATTTCTGGAAGTTGAGTTCATTATTGATGACTTTTGAACACTTCCAAAGCTTATTCCTGCGAGTGAAGCAATTTCAGAAACTTTATGCACCCATATTCTTCAGTAATATCACATACATCACGAATGTTGTCTGCAGTGACGCTTGTTCGTGGTCGTCTTTGGTGAGGCTCATTTTCCACTTCCTCTCATCCTGCCAAAAATAGTTTGTGCCATTCATACACCTGGGTATTTGAAAGAGTTGCTTCCTCAAAACTGCGAATGGAATCTTCTCAAAATTTCTGAAGCTTTGCTGCCTTCTTTCGCCAAAAAATTGACGATGCGCTGCGCAACGGACGTGTCTATTTCTTGCTCGCTCATGGCGTACTGAAGCGAGCGGCCGCTCTGCGGTGTATGCCGCATCAGAACTCCTACTCCAGACATCCCCCACCAAACACACTGAAAGCCTCATCCATTTTCCGTTCACTACTAGAGCCGCTAATTTAAAATTCCGGTTTATACTGATTCACCCTTGTACTTAAAAAGTTAATTCTTGTCAGTTGGCCCATCAAACCCTTTATTTAGTCAATATACCCCGTTCAGTGAACCAGTTGGTATCTCCCGACTTTAATACATCTCTAAAGGTGGCCACGAAGTGAAGGTACAATGGCTGCGTGTGTTTGTCATTCCTGTTTCAGATTCCTCAAATGCACTCTCTCCATAACGCTCCTGAATGTAGCTAGACCACAGTGGTCTAGCACATTAATACAATCAGTGTTGCCAACAAGTGAACAGCATTTGTTGCTATCTTGATGCTAGAAAGTCCTCAGAAAGTAACTAAAGAATATTAAAAGCTAGCCCCAAACTCTCTAAAAATGGAAGGAAATTAAAATTATTAAATTTACAATATTATTTCTTGCACAAATGTATCGGCTATCGAAAAATGTAAGCATTATATTATTTTCTTGTTCTGCTGCTGCTTCTTTCCCTAGCTTTTCTTTCGCTTTCAATCATAAATTCGAAGGCGCCGCAAGGCAAGAGCCATCGGTTGCTTTAAAGGAGTAAGATTCTAAGACTCCTATTCTCTCCAGCGCTAGTACTGTGCCCCTAGCTGTGATTGAATTGATTTGTACAGACAAATAAGTAGACTCCACCCTGTCTGACTGTGTTAGACTGAAATACCGTAGAACAATCACCAAAAGTTTCTTAAGCTTACATCAGTGACTGTACTTGTGTTCACCCAGGTCACTGAAAAGTCGTATATGAAAGGGGGGATTGGGTTTCCATTGCCGCTGTGTTTTCTCGTATAACTTAATTTCGCATACATTTCATTTCGACAGTAGCGACTCAGCACTTCAGGCTGTAATCCACTCATTCCTATAGCGCTGTCCATAGTTTCCTGACAATTAGATTTTTTAGGAAAACAATCTTATACTGCACTGCCACATATAAATAAATTTTTACTTGTAGCGCATATAACCGCGTACGTTGGAATTTGAATCCCGCCTCTAACTTATGTAGTATGTATTACGTAAAACAGTGCAGTTATGGGGATTATCAAAACTTGACTTAAAGCATATCTGGCAAAGGGGTAATGAAATTAGATACAGCCGTGAAAAAAAAGCTCAAAAGACGACTATATGATATAAACAGGCAGGAAAAAGAATATGAATGTAGACAACGATCAACTTTGGAGCTACAAGATTATATAAAAACTGGGAGGGGTAAGGAAAGATATATTTTGAAATTGGGTATAAAACAGAGGACGGTAATAGTATGGCTTTGGTTAGGAGGGCGAAGAGTTCTTAAGATTGTCGAAGATGCTGGCAAGAGGATTTGCCCATTATACGGGGAACAGGAAGATGGGCGAATATTTTGTCAGCATACGTACAGACGGAGGGTGTTAGGAAAAAAATCTGATGTTACATTCACATGACTTTCTCTACTCTTGTACAAACTATTTTTACAAACTCTTATTCTCCATCTATTTCATATTAATCGAGATAAACATTTGCAGAAACGATCTTTTGACATGCAAAGATAATTACATTTTACACAGAGCGACCAGTTCTAAAAATATTTGACAATTGTTTAAGGTGTACTATGTTCCCCTTGTTTTGTATTTGCAAGGGCAATATATAAATACAGTAGCCTTTAAGCATACACATACCTCTTAATAGTTGGTTGCTATGTGCAGCACCATTCTCTTTGCCACAGATTAATACTCTTTGCATATCCAAGACAAAAAAATGAATAACTAATTCCCATTTGAGAAAGTATTGAAAAATTTAAGGGAATAACAAGCAATATCTCGAAAACCGTTCACTCGACAAAAAAAATGTATATGACATAAATTATGTATTTTAACACGATCTACATTTTTTGTGCAGTAACATTTTGTCTATCTCTTATGGTTTACCACTTATGCAAAAGTCGTTCACAATGAAGAATACTTTTGGAGACATTCCCAGAAAGTTGAGATATACATTTTATTTGTCATTAAAATATTTTAAACATATATTTTAATCAAAGTCGTTAAGAACCATTTTTGTGAAAATTAAAATTTTCGAAAAATTTACCATGTAAAGGGTAATCTGGGGTGGGGTATTTTCTTGAAGACCTTCGTGTCGCATTTCTGGAAGATACTGAACCTAAATACCAAGTTTGGTGTTTATCCGACTGTTCGTTTTTGAGTTATGCTGTTCACAGACACACACAGGCACATAGACACACACACGCACATGTTTCCAAAAATGCTTTTTTGAATTCAGGAGGCCTAAATCATATATTTCCTGTGAAATCTCGGTATCGAATTTTTGGGTGGAATGCAATACTTTCGCTCCTTACTATACGTAGTAGAGAAAGTAAAACTTACTACAGGAAGTATTTTTGGCTTTCAACAGACGGTGAACACATGCTGGAACTTGATTCTAAACAGCCAAAACTGGCCAAGCTTGCGCACATACTTAATGAAAGTATGTATACTAACAGATAAGGAGTTTATGCAAATTTTCTTTAAATACATATGGATCTAATTATTTGTGTGTGTGTGTGTGTGTGTGTGAGTGTGTGCGCGAGTGTAATTTTTATTTTATGTGTATGTTTATAATGTTATGATTATAAAACGGTAGTTTTCTGATCGAATCTGCAAGTGAAGTTTACAGACCAGGTATTTTTCTAGAGAACATGTACGAGCTTGTGCCCCATGCGATTGCTTACGCAATTAATGTAACACTAAGTACTTAATAAATACCACTATTACCACCACCCCCTCATTAAAATAAATAAATAAATAATAATAATAACAATAATCCACCTTTCGAGAACATAAATCTATAGTCACAAATACATTAGAAAATTTAACAATAAATACTTTGCAATTTGCAGGTTGAAAATGCCATTGATCCTTAGGCGCTGAATAAATAAATGAACGCTGTCAATTGCCAGAATCACATCAGCGCCGCCGGCATGCTGGAATTTCGTCCCACAATTCCTTTACATGCTGTTAATCTACTGACATGATGATATCGTTTTTAGCACACTTAAAAACCATCGGTCTGGACTGGGTTTGAACCCGAGACCTTGGGAACAGAACATCAGCGTCTAACCAACTGAGAGACGTTAAAAGATTACGGCAAGGCGCACACGACGATAGTCGGATACGACTATTCTGTTCATTATAATAAACATGTCTTCTAATAGACGGAAGCACACGATCTACAAATTAGTTGGGGCGACAAAAACGATGAGGCATGTTCTATTTTCTCACCAACTAGACCCGATCCGATTTTTGATGCTGACAATGAAACACGTGCATTTAAATGGCATTGGGCATACGGCCGACAGATTAGTAGCAAGTGCCTTTCGTGATGTGCGGATGCGCTATGTTACACGGATATTGATGTAGTGAGACTGATTATTTTCTTATCTTAATGTAACTGACAACCTCTATTCCACTGATACACAGTTTTTTCATTACAGTATCTTGATGTGATATGTTTGCGTCCAGTATGCACAGCAGCTCGTCGAATGAGCTCTTAAGACACACGATAATAGTTTAACTTCTCAGGATACTCACATAAATCCTCGTGTAATGTATTAAATTTCCCCTTAAGTAGTTGTCTGACAACTGGATGGACCCAAAATTGTCGATTTTTTTCTTCGTCGATAGTCAATAAGTATCCTCACATAATCTTTTAAATTTATTATAACAATAGAAACAATTGCCTAATTTTTCAACGTAGTCCCCTTGCTTCTCAATGCACATGGTTCATTGTTGCACAAGCTTTCTGATGACCTCAGAAAAAATGTTTTTCTGTTGAGCAGCAAACCATGTATGCACGCTTCCTTCACTTCTTGGTCTGTGGTGAAGCGACGGCCTCTAAAGGCATTTTTGAGTAGACCAAAAAAGATATGATTTGCCACTTCATCCACAGTCAATCTTCAGTTGTCTGAATCAGGATATGGACTTGCTCATTGTTGGTGCCACTAGTGGATATGGATGGGCGTCCTGCTCTTTCCTCGTCCTTCAGTTGTCTGACCATTTTTGAACTTTTCAATCCATTCGTACACATTTCGCCAGGCTAAAACATTGCCCAACATTGTGCGAAAAGTCTTCGATGGATTTCGTCTCCTGGTACACCTTAAGACACGAAAAACGGATTACCGCACGCTGTTCTTCTTTGGTGCAAACGGTGAGAGGTGTAGCCATGCTTATTGTGCAACAATGCAACACTCACTGGAGTGACAAACGGTCAAATATTCCACAAGCGGAGACAAAGGAACAATATGTCGACGTGCGCGCGCACAAACCGATACTGCCAACCTACAAAAAATTAAAAATAGCGTGCAGCTAGTTGTCGACTTACCCCTCGCATATATAACTATGCATCGCATCATCTTCATTCACAACTATCTACTTACCGACCGTTGTGTGCGCGTTCCCAAAGGTTATCTGTCATATGCGTTTATTCACAGACATTTCAGTCGGCTACCTACTGTCGGTCATGTGCGCCCTCCCTAAATCTACCACTAACATAGAATTGAAAGTCATCAGAAATAGTGAGAAAGTCGCCAACTTGGAAACGCTGAATACAATGTCAGATAAATTACTTAAGCGATACCTGGCAGAGAACTAAGTGTTGCAAATAAGCCCAAGGCTGAAGTACATCCGGAGCAACATCGGAAATCTATATCAAACAAGATAAATGTTGTGGATATCTCTCCACTGCCTTCTCCAGATGACCAACACGCCTGAATATAAATGGAAAACCTGGGCTATTATTGGATGGGATGAAGTGGTTGTCACTGGGAAATATTGAGAAACGAATGTGTGCGGTTAGGTAGATAATTGATGTAATTGAATCTGATATCCATTACCGTTATTTGACCGCAGTTTAACGTGTGACAAATGGTATTGCAGGAATGTATTGATACATGGGCCGTAAGTGGTAACAGGCAGTCGTTTCTATTTATTCCATCGCAAACAAAGTTTTACGATACATTGCGTTGAGAGAAGAGCAACAAACAATGCAGTGATATATTTTATATGCTTAGAAAAAAAAATGTGTTACATTCACATGGTTTTATTTACCTAGTATCGCTTATTTTTATACAACTAATACAAATTATTACTACAAAAAGTGTATTTTTCTCTCAACTTCTTATTATCGAGACAAATATTTGTAGAACTAGTTTCATTACACATTTCATATTAGATACACTGATATACGTAAAGAGTGGCCCGTAATAGAATGTAGCTTTTATGTTGCTACTGACAAATCTAACCCAACCCTCTACCAGTGTCACCTCTTTTCCTCAAGCATAATTCTAACCACTATATAGACAGGAATATTTACAATCCCCAAAATATGCCGAACTGTCGAAGGGTAACATTACAAACTGTTTTAACCAGCATAGTACCGTTAAGGCAAATGCTGTGTTGAATTTTGGCACAAAAATAAAACATAATACAATAAAAACAGAAATACAGATAAAAGATAAGAACCCTTTATTTCTTTAATACTTAAGTGTTTCATGCTACACTTCTGTTTTCTTAATGCCGTTCGATAACTTTAACCTTCCCTGACGAAAACTCTCATACAAACGTAGTTGCTGTCGTTCTGTTCAACGACACATGAAAATAATTCTTCATCCGTTCCACTAGAAGGACGAATTACGTTGTGTTGATTTAGCCTTTCCCTGTGTACCAATTTTAGCGAAATTCTTTCACAGAGGAGGTATGCGAGCCACCCCTTCATTTCATATTGGTTTTAACGTCGTTCATTTGTTCGCTTGTGTCCCTGAATTGCTTTACAGGACAGTCACTAGGGAACTGTTACTGGCTGAGCGGAATCAAGGTTGGTTACCTCCACGTCAAAATCTTGAGGGAAAAACTATATTACGGTCTAGGGAAATGGGCCAATTTTTATGCTCTCCAGTGTACCAGTAAGACACAGGAAGCCAAAAAGATAACCAATTTTTGAAAAGCGTGTTTCTCTTTCCATATATCATCGCAAGAAACAGATGAATGCCCGACAGCACTATAAAAATGAAGTAATGAGAAGTTGAAACTAATAACGAATGTCTCGGAAATGGCAATACCAACAAAATAATTATTTCACACAAATTCTGTTTCTTTAAAGAAATCTATATTTTTTGTCTAGTAAATTCTTGTCTCTCTCTTACGATTTACCAGCCTTACAAAATTATACGATCTTCTTTGGAATAAAGACGGCATCGAAGACTATTTGTCAGAAAATTCAAGATATATATTTTGTACATTTTAATCAAAATCATCAAGAGCCATTTGGAAGAAAATAAAATGTGACCGCGCGCGCGAAGTTACCTGCGGTAGCTGCCACCGGTAAGCGCCTTTCGGCCCGGCACCTGGGTGTAGCCTTCGACTGGCCGTCGGAACAATAGCCATTCGAAGCAATAGCCCATTATGTTCAGGTTCTCTGTTGCAGAATGTTTCTTTAGTAGCCCCCCTTTCTAGAACATTTCGATTTGTGTGCGAGGCTTACATAAGAGACTGCTCTTCACCGTAAGGATTTCAGTTAGTGAAGAAGTTGTGAATTTAAATGCCCTCAAGAAGTCAAAGAGTGTGAGCAGTGCCGATTGAAGTTCAATTGTGAGTTGTGGCTCTGCAGTTCAGTTGAGATTCGATTAGATGGTTCAGTTGTGTTCTGTTCTGAACGTGTCAAAAGTGTTTCAAAATATGTAAAGTTTGTGCTAGGCTGAGTACACTGTGACAAAGCACCAACTGGTATTCTCATTTGTTACAATAACACAAATTTTTCCATGTAAAGGGTAGTTTGGGTTGCGGGAATTTTCTGAAAACCTTCGTGGTACATCTTTGTAAGGTACTGAACTGTTTGGCATTTATCTGACACTTCGTTTTGAGTTATGCTGTTCAGAGATACTAGGGATGGAACCTTGATGCCTTCGATACCTGATACTCTCGACACTCGGTGGTATTGAAGTATGTCTGATACCTTGAGATAAACCTTCGATACTTTTCCGATACTTTTATATTTTTAAGTTTTGCATTATTGAAAGTTGTGACGTTTAACTTTATGCTAGATGAGGAGTGAAAGGAGTGGAGACTTCACGTTATTGCCTCACAGGTGTACCCAATGCTGGACTATAGTTATTGGTAGAACTTAACTGCGTCTCCTGTGGGTGAATGAATGCAGTATTCCATAGACTCTTGAGTCTAAAGTAAAAACATCCAAAACAATCGGGGAAGGAGTAGAGGTACTCATATAACATACAGCGTTAACTAAATTGTGAATGATTTAGCTGACGCACTAAATGACGTTTCTGCAATAGCCTGTCTTGGTGACCCACACTCAGTCATTACATTTACCTACTCCGGTGATCAAAATTCGCGAAGCAAACCAAAACGTAAAACGTGAAATAATACAGCGCATGGAAATATTTTTTTCTCTCGTGAATGCTCGTGTGCTTAAACAAAGATCTTTGCTGCCTTTGTACCTCTGCATTTCATATAATAATTCCTTGATTTTTTTCTCGAATTCTTAATTGTGTATAATATGCCTCTGTAATAGACATGTATATGCTAATTTACGTGAATGGGTAGTACAGAAATTTAGTCCAAAAACTTACCGTTTTCGAGTGTTACATGGCTATCTCTTATTAGGATGATAAAGCGCATATATCATATGGTAGTTGTGAATAATAGTAGAACGGTCTAACACACACATTATTTTTAGTTGTTTGGGTTTCATATAAAATGTGTGTGTATGTTAATTAATATTTTCAATATTTCACAATAAAGAAAAATTATTAGTATTCGTTTTTCTATGGATAGAGACCATCCTTTAAAGGAAAGTTTTCAGTACAAAATTGAGATACATTAAAAGGAAAGCATAGCCGTTATTATTTTTATTATTATAATACCCCACTAACATCATGTGGCATCATCAAGATTAAAAAAGTCTGTGTTACACTCACAGGACCTTCTCTACTCTTGTACAAACTATTTTTACAAACGCTTATTCTCTATCTATTTCAGATTAATCGAGACAAACATTTTCGAAACTATCTTATTGCTATTTTTCTTGTAGATGCAACGAGAATAGGGTAGGCTTTAAGCTATAGTCAAATATTTTAAGAGCTGCTGCTATATGGCGCATTCCAATCTCTTTGTATGTCCAGGACATAAAAAAATAAATAACCAATTCCCATTTGAGAAAAAGCATAATTACTGGAAAATTCAAACAAATAACTTGGAATATCTTGTAAATGGTTCACTCCAAAAAAAAAGTGACAAATTATATTTTAACGAGCTCTACATTTTTATTGTAGGGAAATTTTGTCTCTCTCTTACGGCTTACCAGTTATGCAAAAGCCATTCAGGAAGAACAGGGCTTTTGGGGACATTCCCAAAAAATTCATGATATACACTTTACTTCTCATAAAAATATCTTAAACATGTGATATTTTAATCAAAATCGTTACGGCCATTCGTGAAAAAATCAAAATTTTCGAAAAATGTACTATGAAAAGGGTATTCTGGGGTGAGAGGATTTTTTTGAAAATTTTCGTGTTGCATCTTTCAAAGATACTGAACCTAAATAGCAAGTTTGGTGTTTATCCGACTTTTCGTTTTTGAGTTATGCTGTTCACAGAAACACCGAAAAACACAGAGCGAGAGAGAGATCTTTTTCTGAAACTGCTTTTTTTATTCAGGGAGTCTGAAAACATGTATTTCCTGTGAAATCTCGGTATCGAATTTTTGGGTGGAATGCAATACTTCCCCTACTTACTATACGTAGTAGAGAAAGTAAAACTGCTGACTGAAGAATGTCAAACAGGAACACTTGCTTAGCATACAATACAAAATTGGTCAATGCGTTTATACATAGAAAACTACTAATAAGAAACATAATTCAGTGAAAAATCTATCGCCTTTACAGATTTTTACAAAGTGAGGATCCAGTACGTGTGGTCTAAAATCAATATCGATATCAAATAGAGCACCTTCCCATAACTAACAGATACACAAAGCATAACAGAAGTTCTGTTTTATTTGGTTCCTCTCACAATCAGTGGGATCCGGCCTTAAAGATTCGTCGTGCACAAACGTGCGTTGAAGTACTTCCATTATCTTTTACATTTTCATGCTTATAACAGAATTTAAACTTTATGTGTATTCATCTTTTAAAAGTAACATTTTAGTGACGTCTAATGTATTACCTCACGTTGATGTACACTAACCTACACTGTATAAATGTACAAAACATGAAAATAGAAAACTTGATCCGACATAAAACTGGAGCAATTACGATGCACACAAATAAAGTCATGAGTGTTTCTCAAAGAACGTAAAAGCAAAGGAAGATCTGAGAACAAACGTTTAAAAAGCACTTCACAGAATTCAAGTACAAAGGACGGTTAGAGAAAAAGCGCACCATTATACGGAGCCTTGCTGAATAAAATATTTATTCTCATTTCCTAAGGAACCCGCCAAGCGCTTCTCCGCTCGAAATGGAAGTTGTTACTCTATGTGTTAACGTATGCTTTCGTTCATTTTGTTAATTAAGCAGAGGCTGAGAGTGTTATAGTGTTGAATCGAAACGCATTCTTAGAGACTGTTGCTTGGCTAATTCCAAACAGTTCGTGAACCAGAGAAATTAAAAACCCTAAGGCGCCATAAACAATGAAAATTAAGCATGACATAATCACGTAAAACTAATTATAAACCTAACACGATATTTTCCATTTACAATAACAAATGCAAACAAACAGCAAGCAATTGCAAGAGAGTGAAACAGCTGAGATAATACGGAGGTCTGAAGCGGTCACCCACAGTACACATAACAAAGGAGGTTATGTACACTTGGTCAGTTTAAAACTGGTCGGGTACTTCCGTGAACGCTCGGGACAACCAGGTTTGTTTATAACCTGCGTATATTCTTGTAGTAGTTATTATGGGGAACTCAACTATAATCACAAATGTATTCAGAGAAAATAATTTATATACGAGATTTCAAAGAGACAGATGTTTCAGTGTGTTTCAACACTGAATACTTGTAAACAAAGCACACTTTATTCATTTATGGTTCTCAAGTGAGTATGACTAAATGCTGTTACAATGCCACACTTACCGCAGTACTCTTAGCTCAGTGGTAGAGAGTTAGCTGTTAGCGACGTTATAACCTCAAATCTTGTGGAGGTTATAACGTCATTCCCGCCTTTCATTTTAAATACATGACTAAAAGTGCATATAAGTCCTAGGGGTGGAAGCCCTCCAAACGAGGAGGGGAACCGAGAAGGAAGAAGAGTAAAAGTAAAAAGGTTTTCTTTATTTTTATGTGCGAGGCTCTTATTATATAGTCCTCACACCGGTAGATGGCAACCATGACATTAATTTATCGGTCAGGTGGAGGTTTCATACTCAGTTTAATTTTATAATCACAAATTTTACTATTTTATAATTATATTTGTAAGTAAAATGACTTAAATATATTACAGTAAAACGAGTTGTAAAAATTAAAAGATAACTATCCACTACGGGAATGAACTAGAGCTGCCTGCGTAAAATTCAAAAGCTTGACCACTGCCAAATCAGTGCACTGGCTTGTACGAGGGTCGTCCAGAGAGTAAGCTAACAACATTTATGTAGGATCGAAGAATGCTTGTATTTAATTGAAATTCACAGGATACCTCACAAATGTATTAGCTACACTGCCGTTTGTGGAAATTGCAATACCAAGAAGGAAACACATGAATTCAACGAATTTAATACCACAGGCTAGGTACATGATAAGTAACAAATGATAAACTTTTCAAATCTATACATGACCTTTGAGCCCTAATATTCGGTATTTGGTGTGGCCTCCATGCGCTGCAGTTAGAGCTGCTATACGCCCGTGGCATTGAATCAAAAAGGTTCTGAATAAGTTCCGTGATACTGGTTACTGGAGGACCGTGACGCACCAGGTACCGACCAACCATATCCCAGACATGTTCGATGGACATGTCAGGTGAACGTGACAGCCAGGGAAGAAATGGTACACGTCGCTCTTTGAAGACGACTTGTACAATCCTCGCAATATGTGGCCGAGCATTTTCCTGTTAAAATGAGGCCTGTGGAGATGCCTGAAGCAGTGGAAGTACCTCAGGCTCTACAACCACCGTTAGGTATAGATTGCTGTTCAAAGTGCTCTCAATTCGTAGGAGGCGAGATCGGTTGTTATAACCAATGGCGCCCCAAAACATCAGACCTGGTGTTTGTCCGATATGCCGCTCAACAATACAGCCCTCCGGGTTGCGCTCATCACGGTACCACCGGACACGTATGCGGTCATCACTGTAGGGCACGTTGAAGCGGGACTCGTCCGAAAAGACTACATTTTGTCACTCAGCACCCCAGTGACGGTGTTTCCATTGCAGTCCGAGGAGCTTGTGGTTTCTGCATGTGGTAACCTCACAGGATGAGAGAGAGAGAGTTCTTTACCAAAAATGATACATTGAATACAAACAGTGATGCTCTGCTTCCAGACAATGATTACAACATGGTAATCAAAAGAGGAATTAAGGAAAGCATGCATGCATGCAACCAGTCCAACCTGCAGCAGACGGTGACCAACCGCTGACGCAGACAAGTTCACACCTGTTGCAGTGCTCAATCGTCGAGCCAACACTGGAGATGAAACTGTACGGTCCGTTATGGCCATTCGGACAGGATGACGGTCATCCTGTGCTGTGGTCATGTTCCGTGACCCAGTACCCGCTTTTCTCTGCGTACGACCTTCATCTATCCACTGCTTCTACACACGCATCACTGTCGTAGCAGCATGCCCTGTACGACCCGAAGTGTCACGGTATGACAAACCCGCTTCCCGTAGACCGATCATTGTGCCCCGTTCGAACTCACTCACATGCCGATATGGCTCCCTTTGACGTCGACGAGGCATACTGCACTCACTTTATTGTTTCCACCTTGTTTGACAACACTGACCTTGTCGGACCGACACGAGAGGGCTCTGCTCGGCCTACGTGTACCTCTTCTCTCGGCAAACCTAATCACTTATTGCTTGCACACTCTTCTACACTTCCACCAAGTTTGGAGTTATTCGGGAAATGTTTTCTTGGTGTTGCAATTTTCACAAACGGCAGTGTATTTTCCAACGTAATTGCCGTCGAGATCGATAAATTTCTGTAGTCGGGGCACCAGCTTTCGTATGCCAGAGTAACAGACCTCCGCCGCCAGCTCTTTCAGCCACTTCTTCACGGCTTCTTCGACCACCTGGTCGCTGGAAAAACGCTTCTCACTCAAAAACTCCTTTAGTTTAGTGAAAAGATGATAGTCCGAAGACGCCAAGTCGGGTGAATAGGGCGAGTGGGTGAGAATACCCCATTCAAACAATGTCAGCAGCTCCTGTCAAATTCGCGGTTCTGAATGGCTCTTCGGAGATTTTTAGGGTATTAAAGTAAGTCTCTGTCTTAATGGCAGTTAGGCATAATATCAATCAAAAGGACTTCCTTACGGTCCCAAAAAATAGATGCGATTACTTTTCCGACTGAACCTTTTGGTGACTGGGGAAAATGAATGTCACCATTGAAGTGATTGTCTTGTCATCACATCACTACCATAAACTTCCACGAGCTTCCGATGATATTCGCAGCGGTATTGTTCTGCAAAGTCTACAACGGATCTCGCATGAAGGGAGGTGGCGGGAGCGCGCGACTACCTCTCCATCGGAAGAATTTACTGTGACTGAACAAAATGACTGACAAACATTCAGGACCAAACAAACTCAGCGTTACGATCCACCCAACACGCCAGGAGCCCTTGTAACCTTACTTTCTAGATGACATTCGTATTTTAGAGTTAGCCAAAGCGGTTGACACAGAAGTTGACGGTTGTGAATAGCGACTTCGCTCACTCGAAGGGACTCCTAACAACTTTAGTGCTCAAGAAACCGACCTCTTTTAGTTTTATGGAGTGTACGTGTAATAACATGAACAAGAGCTCGGTTAAAATACATTTAACTCACAAAAAGCATCACCTCATCACAGTTTGCCTTTGCTACGATTTTTACTTTCTCTACTACGTATAGTAAGTAGGGGAAGTATTGTATTCCTCCCAAAAATTCGATACCGAGATTTCAACGGAAATGCATGTTTTGAGACCCCCTGAATCCAAAAAAGTATTTTTGGAAACATGTCCGTGTGTGTCTGTGTGTGTGTCTGTCTGTCTGTCTGTCTGTCTGTATGTGAACAGCATAACTCAGAAACGAACTGTCGAATAAATACCAAACATGGTATTTAGGTTAAGTATCTTCCAGAGATGCGACATGAAGGTTTTCAAGAAAATCCCCGCACCCCACAGTACCCTTTACATGGAACATTTTTCGAAAATTTTAATTTTCTCAAAAATGGCTCTAACGATTTTGATTAAAATATCATATGTTCAAGATATTTTCATGACAAATAAAATGTATATCTTGAATTTTCTGGGAATGTCTCCAAAAGTATTCTTCATTGTGAACGACTTTTGCATAACTGGTAAACCATTAGAGATAGACAAAATTTTACTACACAAAAAAGTAGATCGCGTTAAAATACACAATTTATATCATACATTTTTTGTTGAGTGAACCATTTTCGAGATATTGCTTGTTATTCCCTTAAATTTTTCAATACTTATTTTCTCAAATGGGAATTTGTTATTCATTTTTTTTGTCTTGGATATGCAAAGAGTATTAATCTGTGGCAAAGGGAATGGTGCTGCACCTAGCAACCAGCTATTAAGAGATATGTATGTGCTTAAAGGCTACTGTATTTCTATATTGCCCTTGTAAATATATATTCCCCTTACATCTACAAGAAACTTAGCAATAAGATAGAGTCTGCAAATGTTTATCTCGATAAACATAAAGCATATGGAGAATAAGCGTTTGTAAAAATAGTTTGTACAAGAGTAGAGAAAGTCATGTGAGTGTAACACATCAGATTTTTTATAGATATCCTAGAAAGGCAGTCAGTCAACATATGGCGACGGGAAATCTGATGTGAAATGCCAGTATAATCATTTGATGGGAATTGCTCTCCGATTGGCTAGTTTCTTATGTTTGACGTAGACACAATGGCGAAAGGTTTGACCTAGAAAACTTCTAAGTTTACGTTTAATTCAATGTTTATTTTTAGGTTTATGTGATTTATTATGAAATGTTCAATTGCAATACATATAATATAGTTTTTAAGCTCATGATATGGTTAGCCTTAAATTTCATTATGATTTGGGCCTAATTTATTTGAGAACCTCGTTAAGCAGTAACAGTGGCTGTGCAGCACCGTGGCACTGTAGGCTAGAGCATGATGTTGCAGTTACCTGACAAGAAATGCGCGTTGGTTCGAGCCCACCCATGTATAGGACCAGTGCCCACTGAGCATCGTAATGAATTTTAGGAACTACGATTTGTAGCTAACTCAGGTCAAGAAAACCACATTTTGGCTGGGGAAGCATGGTTCTGACTACACTTCCTAGGTTGGGTGATTGAGTATCTCTGCCATGAGTCCGGCAGTCGGTTCGGTTGGTTCAAGCGCTTCAGGATTGTCGTGTCACATATTATTCAGGGGGTTTTTTCGGGCTGTGTGCCGTAGGAACGTGATCGCACGTTGGCAGACCGAGACGGCGCGGCAGGGAAGAGAGATACGTGCCTAAGGTAATGGCATTTTACGAAAGTATAAAATTATATTGAAAACTGATAATAAAATTCCGATGTGTTACATTCACACTTACTCTACCCTCTATCTTTTATTAGTGGACATATACATTATTCCTACAACATGGAATTAATTGTCCTTTCACAGAAGCCGTGTGTTGGACAAGGTTGGAAAGGTAGAATCAGATGACTGAAAAATTCAATGCCATCGCCAGGATTTGAGCTCGCGGTTTATGCCCGGTTGCTCTAACCACTAGCTACCATGGCAACATGCCGGTAGGACATTTTTTCCGAAAGCGCATACTGAGGTTTAGTGGGAAAAATGCGAATCAGTTGGGAAATTTAATGTCATACCGGCATGTTGCAATGGTAGCTCAGTGGTTAGAACTACGGGATGAAAACGGGGAGATCCGTAGTTCAAATACCGGAGAATGCGTTGAATTTTCAGTCCTCTGATTCTACCTTTCTATTCCTACGAAAGTTTATTTTTCTATCTACTTTATTTTAATGTAGATAAACCTTTGCAGAAACAGCTGCATTGCACGTTTCTTTGGTACAAAGTAACAGCGATAGTCAGATACCTAAGAACTGGACGCTACAGGCGAGAATAAACTGAAGATGGACAGGACTTTAAAAGAATGGCTAAGTGTTGAACAACTGAGTCATTAACAACGGTTATCTCGAAATGGCTTATGCCACAAAAATTATTTTAAATAAATTGTCTGTTTTAGAGATCTACATTTTGTGTGTAATACGTTTTCGGCTATCGTTTAACGTTTATCAGTTATACAATACTATAAAAAATTCCTTCCGAATGAAGAGTTCTTTAAAGGTTATTCCCAAAAAATTCAAGATATGTATTTTGTTCATGTAAATACCTTTAATATATGGCATTTTAGTCAAAGGTATTAGTCATTTTTTAAAAAATCAAGAATTTCGATAAATGTCGCATCTATGGACGCACTGAACCTAAATACTAAATAAGGTATTTATGACTTTTCTTTTGGAGTTATGCGGTTCAAGGAGACAGAGGCGCGAGCGCGCGTCGACACACGGACATTTAGATTAAAACTGCTTGTTTTTAATTCAAGGTGCCTCAAATAATTATTTGGGTGAAATTTTGGTATAGAATTTTGGGCGGAATGCCATAACTTCTCTGTTTATTATGCACGTGGTAAAAATCACAGGCAGATTACGGCTACCACAACGCAGTAGATTTGGTGTGTATCTTACTATTTATGACTACACAAAACTCATTCAAAATGAAGGGGAATTCAAAGGCTATTCCCAGAATATGCAAAATATTCACTTTATATGCCATCAAATATTTGAAACATTTTAATCCAAATCGTCAGCCATTTTTGAGAAATTAAAAATATAGAAAACATTTCCATCTAAAGAGTAGTTTGGGTTGGGAGATTTCCTTTGAAAATCTTCGTGTAGCAGCTTTGGAAGGTACTGAAATTAAATATCAGGTTTTGTTTAACACTCTCACATAACAATCTTTTTCTAAAAAAGTTCTTTTAGGATGCACGTGAACCGAAACTTATATTTCCGATGAAATATTGATATGGGATTTTGAGTGGAATACAGTACTTGCACTTCTCATGTCTTATTAGAGCTGCAAATTGTTTTCTTAATATGATTGTCACGGACCTTGTCTTCTCTCTATTGTACTCTATTTTACATCGCTTTAACTACGGAACTGTTAGGAAATACACTACGTGATCAAAAGTATCCGGACACCTGGCTGAAAATGACGTACAACTTCGTGGCGCCCTCCATCGGTAATGTTGGAAGTCAATATGGTGTTGGCCCACCCTTAGTCTTGATGGCGCGTTCACTCTCGCAGGCATACTTTCAATCAGATGCTGGAAGGTTTCTTGGGGAATTGCAGCCCATTCTTCACGGAGTGCGGAACTGAGGAGAGGTATCGATATAGGTCGGTGAGGCCTGGCACGAAGTCGGCGTTCCAAAACATCCCAAAGGTGTTCTATAGGACTCAAGTCAGGACTCTGTACAGGCCAGGCCATTACGCGGATGTTATTGTCGTGTAACCACTCCGCCACAGTATGAGCAGGTGCTCGATCGTGTTGAAAGATACAATCGCCATCCCCAAAATGCTCTTCAACAGTGGGAAGCAAGAAGATGCTTAAAATATTCAATGTAGGTCTGCGCTGTGAACGTACCACGCAAAACAACAAGAGGTGCAAGCCCCTTCCAGAGAAAACACTACCACATCATAACACCACCACCTCCGAATTTCACTGTTGGCACTACACACTCTGACAGATGACGTTCACCGGGCATTCGCCATACCCTCACCCTGCCATCGGATCGTTACATTGTGTTCCGTGATTCGTCACTCCATACAATGTTTTGCCACTGTTCAATCGTGTAATGTTGACGCTCCTTACACCAATCGAGGTGTCGTTTGGCATTTTCCTGCGTTATGTGTGGCTTATGAGCATCCGCTCGATCATGGAAGCCAAGGTTCTTCACCTCACGCCTAACTGTCATAGTAGTTGAAGTGGATCCTGATGCAGTTTGGAATTCCTGTGTGATGGTCTGGATAGATGTCTGCCTATTACTCTTTACGACCCTCTTCAAATATGGCGGTCTCTGTTAGTCAACAGACGAGGTCGGCTGTACGCTTTTGTGCTGTGCATGTCCCTTCACGTTTCCACTTCACTATCACATCAGAAACAGGGGACCTAGGGGATGTTTAGGAGTATGGAAATCTCGCGTACAGACTTCTAACACAAGTGACACCCAATCACCTGACCACGTTCAAATCTGTGAGTTCTACGGAGCGTCCCATTCTGCTGTTTCACGATGTCTAATGACTACTGAGGTCGCAGATGAGTACCAGGCAGTAGGTGGCAGAACAATGTACCTAATATGAAAAACGTATGTTTGTGGGGTGTCCGGGTACTTTTGATCACATAGTATTCCTCTTGGTTCGGTGTGGGGCGGGCAATTAGTCTTCTAGATCTCATCCCTGTAGCATACCATCCTACTTCATCACGTATCCACAGAGTATTTAGAGCTAGGCAACTCTCTCTCTCTCTCTCACTCTCACTCTCTCTCTCTCTGCTTCTACACGTGCCGTGCAGATGGCATTAAGGTGCCGTCCAGTCCACTGTTTTTATTATCTGTGGATAGATAACAGGGATTTGCATTACCATCCATTTTCATTTTTACTATTGTTTTAGACTTAAGGTGGAACTTGGTGAAATGGTATTACGTATCCAATCTTGTATTTACGTTCGCAAGTGAAGGAAACCACAAAAAAATCCCATGTGGTATATTCACATGACTTTCTCTACCTCTATCATTTATTAGTGAGTGTACAAACTATTCTTACTACAGCTCATTTTTCTGTCTACTACATTTTAATCCAAAAAGCCTTTACAGAAATAGTTGTATTACATATTTCTTATAGACACAAAAGGAACAGTGATAGTGAAATGTTTAAGAACTGCACACTATATGCTAGCCTTAAAATGCCATACTGTTCCATTCAATCGCGAAAAACACCTGAATCGTGCCAGGGCTTTATAAAAGAATAACCAAAAAATGAACAATTATTTCGAACACGGACATGTTCCCAAAAAATGCTTTATTCGGATTCAGGATGTCTCAAACGTGAAATCTCGGTATCCATTTTTGAGTGGAGTCGACACTTCTCCTAGTTACCATACGTAGTACAGAAAATAGAAAACTCAATCAGATTGGTCGGCCCACGGAATTTGTACCCGGAACCTCCTGAATACGGACTACAGACGTTACCAGACGTCCCGGTAGTTGTCACTGGACCTCTTTGAACTGGCTGCACATCTATTTATATTTGTGTTTTTCTCCAATCTTTGTTTTGCACCTACGTTAAGATTTAGCTTAGGGTTGGTGTCTGGACGTTTCCCAAGGTTCTCGCCAAGTACACCCTCGAGATTACTCTCAACCCCTCGTCCACTTCATACTTTCCAAGAGCAATTCCACCGCAGCTGGTATAATAAGTCGGTTTTACAAACTTAATCGATCAAGAAAGCTCCCGAGTTAATCCGAGAGAAATGCATTTGCCTATGACTATAACACCATCACGATTATTTCATGCCACATAGCAGTTTCATTTTGTTATAGCCTAATGAGCTGTAATATAGCATGTATCGAGTGCCATTAAATGGAGAAAAATATAACTTCACCGAGTGATGCTTCCTCTTAGATTTTAGTATCAACATGTTTATAAGTAGAGCTTGGCATTCGTTGTTCCTTTGTTTAAAATCCTAAGCTTTGTATATATAGGATGATTCTGTGATTTTAAAAACTTTTAGGGATAATAGGGGAGACTTTCATATATGAACCCACGTTAATAATGGTGATAATCTGAACCTTTGAATTATTATTACAAACCTTGATTTATTAAATACGCTTGAAGGTCATAACATTTGCAACAATGCAATTAAAATACCGACACATATTACAAGAACAGCCTCAACACAAGCATTGCAGCTTCTCCACTCCATCCAGTATTGCACCCGTTCAACATATATTTCTTACCATTCGCTTCCGGGATTGCGAAGAGGAAGCAACGCCGAGCCGCCGAGTATGCTTCAGCAGGAACCTCCACCGCGCCACCGGCATCCTCCGAGGGGAAGAGGACCCAATCGACGCCACCCGAGGCTACCTTCGCCTACGATTAGCACAGTTGCTCAACGATTGATGCCGCAGTTGGCAAGGCAACAACCGACCTTCGCCGCAGCTCCCGTGGCACGGCAGCCACCTTCACCAGCGCCGCCTGTGCCTCCACGGAGGTGCAGCGCAGTCATCACCGGGTGCCATGGATCATCACTCTCGCCGCAGCCCAGCAGCAGTGGTCCTCAGCTCTGAGGGCCATCCGGACCCACACTGCCAGGAGACGTCTCTGTTTGGAGTTCGCAGACCTGGCGACGAAGATGTGGCCTTGAGGGCCGGCCTGTCCTACTTAGGGAGATGCTTATGCATTCAGGCCAGCCGAGTCCATCGCCAGGTACCCTGCCGACATTGTTGTGCCTTCGGGCACGAAGCGTCAAGCTGCGCAGCTGAGCCTAGGTGCCACTACTGTGGCGCCTCCTGCTTCTCAGCTGAGTGCAAGGTGCACTCGTTGAGGAACCGCTGCCGGTACTGCGCCACCTGTGATGGCTTTGGCCAATTCACGGGCCAGGCGCAGTGCCCCGTATACCCGCGCAGTCGCCGCCAGACTACAACCGCCTCAGCGAAAATACCATGGTCACAACCAGCTCCAGTTCAGATCACTACGACGCAACTCCGAGATACGTCACCAGCACCCTTGACTGCAGCGGTGACATGGGAAGCCATTCAGGACCTCCATGCGGAGTTACTAAACTTCGGTGCCCGTTCAGCCGCCCTAGAAGAGACTAACACCGGCATCAACCAGAAGCTTCAGGACCTGCAGACAAACATATCCGCCGCCAATCTTCATCACCAGACCGTCACAGCTGAGCTGTCAGTTCGTCTGGACACCATGGCCAGTCTCCTGCAGACCCTGGAGCAAAGCTCCGTTCAACCAGTACACCAGCAGTAGAAACCATTTGTACTACTACTACTAGCACCACCACCACCACTACTACTACACCTTCAGCGCATACTAGAGAGATGCTGCGCCATCCACGAAGAAAGAAGACGCCACAAAACCTAACTACACTCATCCTTGCCCATCCTGAACTACCACCATGGAGCATCTAGGCTGCTATCATGGCAGTTTGTCATGGCGGTAGCTTAAGCCCTTACCTTCATCCACTCCCGCCGCAGCACAGCATCTTTCACATACTAACGCAGGTGCTATGCGGGACCGCGCTATCTCCGCCTTCGATTCCTACCTTTTTCCTTCTTTCTTTTCCTTCCGATGGAGACGTTTTTAGTGGATATGGCCTACTATTGGCGAGTTCCACACTCGCCGTCTTCGAAATCCTTTTGGGGTTGGGGTAGTGCCTAACAACATTTTCTCCTCCACTCGAAAGTGAAGAAAAAAGCCACTCATTCACAGTGCCACAGGCAATTAGTAACCTTGCTATTAGGTCCTCTTCCGATTCGATCTGGGTTTGCCATAAACAAAGGCATTAAGACGACCCCACAAGAAATAAATCAATTGGTGAAAAATCAGATGAACTGGCAAGCCTATGAACTGGACCATCTCCTCCGATCCACCTCGCCGGAAAACGTTCATGGGAAAGATTTTGAACACCTCCGGAGAAGTGAACGGTGCGCCATTATGCAGTCACCACATGCGCTGACCAAAATCATTTGGAATATGCTGCTCTTTCAGCAACTCGAGTATCAATCATATCAAGAAAGTTGCTCTAGGTTTTCCACTTAAACGTGCTGGCGGTAGATATGGCCCTGTAAAGTGATCATGCACTATGCCAGCCCACATGCTGACTGAAAATATATATCAGAAAGTTCTCGTAATGTGAACATTGCTACAATTATGGAAATATTAACACACTAACATGTAAACGTCACTTGGCCTACATTAAAGAAGACACTGCGATTTACGAGCCCCCTGATCACTTTAGAATGAAACGCTTCACTCTATCATTCTGTTAGACATCATTCTGACAACAAACTGATGTTTGTACCTATCAAACGAGACGTTTCCGGACATGGGTTCCTATATGAAAGTTGTTCATAATTGACTCCTCTGTCATCCCTAAAAAGTTTGCAAAATAGTAGCAGAATCATTCTGTATATGTAAATAGTATATTAACGTTTATTGGAGCAAAGTATATTAATTTTATAGTGCCTATAATTGTCTATTTTCTAATTATGTGCCATTTCATAGCTTACGGGCCTACTGTGGGTTTTTTAATGAGAAGTTTAACAAGATTTTGCCTATTGTAATTTAATTATTTTTATTATTGGTTAGTTTTTAAATATTATTTATTAACTACCATATATTGAAATTAATAAATACTTTATTTATCCGACTCAAGATCTCTTAGACCTTCAGTAAAAGATTAATCCCCTGGCCGCGTTACGAGCACTGCGCAGGCTAAGCGGTGATAGATCTGCCAACTTTCTGTCTCCATTTTCAGGGTGCATTCTTCGGTGCTTCAGACTATTTGAGTTGCTTTCTCCACAGCTCACGAATCGCTTTTACCCGTTGTGGGTTAATCTTAGCTTTCTATTCCTCTCACCTACCACCAAGTCAGCAAAGCATATAAAAGGTGGCACAAACAGGATATGTAGATGCTACAGAAGAAATGTCTAAAGCAGGAAGGAATAATACATTATTTAATGATTATTATATTATTTATTTGATTATTAATCATAATTATTTAATTATAAAATCCCCGGGATCGGATGGTATGAATATTCAAATTCTGAGGTAATAAAAAGAAGATTTGCCCAGCAAATGTTAAGTATTTCTAGGACTTGCACAATCCCGGATGAATGGAAAACAGGAATTATATGTCCTAATTTATAAAAGGGAAAAGAAACGACTGTCAAAACTATAGAGACGTATGCTTACCAAATACACCTTATAAAGTGTTTGGTAAAATAATAACCCAACGTGTAAATACCATAAATGAATATATGCTGACAGGAGAACAAAATGGTTTTAGGAAAGGGTGTTACTGCTCAGACAACGTATTCGTAATCAAACAAATAATTGAAAAAATCTTATGTGTTACACTCACACGACTTTCTCTACTCTTGTACAAACTATTTTTGCAAACGCTTATTCTCCATCTACTTCATGTTAATCGAGATAAACATTTGCAGACTCTATCTTACTGCTAATTTTCTTGTAGATGTAAGGGGAATATATATTTACAAGGGCAATATAGAAATACAGTAGCCTTTAAGCACATCTCTCTTAATAGCTGGTTGCTAGGTGCAACACCATTCCCTTTGCCACAGATTAATACTCTTTGCATATCCAAGACAAAAAAATGAATAACGAATTCCCATTTGAGAAAATAATTATTGGGGATTTTAAAGGAATAACAAGCAATATCTCGAAAATGGTTAACTCAAAAAATGTATATGACATAAGTTGTATATTTTAACGCGATCTACATTTTTTGTGTAGTAAAATTCTGTCTATCTCTTATGGTTTACCAGTTTTGCAAAAGTCCTTCACAATGAAGAATACCTTTGGAAACATTCCCGGAAATTTTTTGAGAAAATTAAAATTTTCGAAAAATCTTCCATGTGAAGGGTAATATGGGGTGGGGGGATTTTCTTGAAAACCTTCGTGTCGCATCTCTGGAAGATACTGAACCTAAATACCAAGTTTGGTGTTTATCCGACTGTTCATTTTGGAGTTATGCTGTTCACAGGCAGACACACACACACACAAACACGGACATGTTTCCAAAAATGTTTTTTTTTTTGATTCAGGGTGTATTTCCGGTGAAATCTCGGTATCGAACTTTTGGGTGGAATACAATACTTCCCCTATTTACTATACGTAGTAGAGAAAGTAAAAAGACGTGAATTTCATCTACCTACCTAGCTTGCTTTTATTTGTCAATTATGAAAAAGCTTTTGATAAGGTGTAATTAAAGAAACTGTGGGAAAGCATGCATAACAGAGGCTTTCTGAACCGCTTTACAAGAGTAACACAGATCCTGTACTTTGGAACACACATCAATTAAAATATCAGACAAAACCAACGGCGAACTAAACAAAATAAACCAAGGAGTTAAACAGGGTCCCCAAACAGGGTCCCCATTACATTAAACACATACAGGCGATGTAATTAAGAAATGGCAAGAACAAGTCAACACCCATTTTATAATCAATGACAACACAGTTGAAATTTTGCAAAACAATGGCGGTACCCACACTGACATACGCTTGCGAAAACTGGGCATTTAACAGATCGGATAGATTCTATAGAAATTGTTATTACGTTCAACAGCAGGTTACTCATTACTAGACAAAAGATACAATGAGAAAATAAGATGTGAATTAAGCATTTATAACCCGTTAGAAATAATCCAAAATCTAGGTTCTAATTGGCTTCAACATGTAGAAAAACTGCTACCCAGCAGGCTTACACAGATTTTACTTCAATACCAACCTAAAAGTAAAAGAAATGTTGATCGACCAATAACAATACGAAAAGACTAAATATCTTTATGTGGAAACAGGTCGAAAACCTAATTCCATGAAGAAGAAGAATTACTTATCTATAACAATTAATATGCTCGCGCTCTTAGCCACGAAGCTATTGTTGACAACATGCCTGAGGAAGTTTGTAACATCGGAATTGCTTTCCTAACCTCAGCAAATTCCACTGTTTTGTGTAATAATAAAATAGTGTTTGCTTTGCACAATAAAGCGTACGATAAACGGTCAACTACGACATAGAAATCGATTATTTTAGTAATAACTCGTGGTTTTCTTCCTTAATTCGATAGCTTTGGTGTTTTCTACTTTCAATGTAGGCAAAAGCCCAGTACTGATCTAAAAAGTCTAGACTTATTTTATTGCAAACGCAATAATAGCCCGTTTAACAATAATACACAACAAACTCAATAACAATTGCAAACCAGCGGGTAATGCAAAACGTATTCAAGAGGGAAATTACTTAAAAAGTGATAATAGGGTTTGCCATAAAAAGATGCATAGTAATTGTAGAGTGTAAATTTCAATAAATAATATTTACAGTTTACACTTCATTGAAAGAGTAGTCAATTTTTAAATTTAATATATGGTGTAGGGCTATTTCATATTTCTGTACTCTTCTGCCATGAGAAAAGAGTTTTTAAATAGTAAATGAATGAATGATTTGGCCCACTTCAATGCTTATCATTACTGATAGTACCTATTTGCCTGCCTATTTTAAGCCATTTAGCGTTTATTGCACCGAGCTCTATTTATTAGTTCATCGTAAGGTTTCCTCTTAAGCTGTTCTAAATTGCACACTTTGTATTAAAAGTCTGATAGCACAATGTTAATCCGGAATTTGCATCAGGTTAACATAGTAAACAAATGGAGTGGTTGTTTAAATTTGCATTAAGGAGAAACTAAACGTTGAAAAATCCCCAAAATAACATTTTAACTTTTTTTGCGTAGTCTTATTACATGTAGATGCGACGAAAAAAAACACCTGTAACACATTTACATGACACTCTCTAACCTGTCGCAGTAATCTGTTCGTGTTATTTTATTTGCTGGCGCCTGTTATTGTTTTACTATTTTGAATTTTGGGTTCTTTGTCATCCGGCTAGCTATTATTACTCAGTCGAGCAAATATCTCTTCAACAGGGCGTGTAAACGGAAAGGAGTTGTTACTAAAAGATAACACGTATAAAAGAATTTGTTTTTACACTTTTATTGCCGTCACACTTCATTAATTTCACATATTTAATTTTGATACACGCCTGAATGAAACTGTTATATTCGAATGTAAATACAATCACTTATTTGCCGCGCACTATTAATTCGCGTATTTCACATTTTGTAACTAACTTTACGACGCGAGAGATTCTGTAGAATTGCGTAACGTATACTTCGTGAATGCTTCCTTAGAACTGTCTGACGTGTAACTCGCGAGAGAGATTTCTTAGAACTGCGCGACGTTTACCTTGTGAATGATCCTGTAGAACTGCGCGATACTTCCAGCAATCCAGCAATCGAGAACAGGTCGCCCAGGTTTACCTGGGCGGAATATAATCGCCATAGTACCTAGCCGCGTATGCGGCTTTACCTGTGCGATATAGAAGGATAAAAAGAATGTACACAAGCTTTTGATTTTTGTCTGTCTTGGGCGGAGTTTAGCTTGCTGCGCTACCATTGGCTGGATCTCGGTGTCCCCTCATGGGCGGACTAGCGACCACGTGGTGACCAAGCCCAATGCTGCTTAACTTGGGCGACCGCTTGTGTGGTCGTCAAGTTAAGCAGGCCGGCATGGCAGCAAAGCATGATGGGAATGTAGGTAATGGGATGGGGGTACTCAAGTTGGCGGCAGGGCGGATCGTTGCTAAATGGTCACTCATCCAGCTAGCGACCGGGCCCAATGCTGCTTAACTTGGGGAAGTTTGTGAAATGAGGGATTGGCAGACCTCAGCCTCGGGGGCCCAAGCCGTCTTTCGGCAACCGGTAGCTCTTCCTCCGCCGCGGCGCCTTGTGGTCATAGCGGCCCAAAGAGTTAACCAGCTGGTTGGTATGGTAGGCGAGTTTCGTGTACATGGTGCGGGTTCTCTCCCGCACCACGTCCACGATGTATGGGAGACCGGAATGGGTATGTAGGATATGTGATGGGAATCTACGCCCGGTATCATAGATCATCCGAAGCGCCCTGTTCTGAACGGTTTGCAGTCTGCGGATGGTGGTCGCTGCCGCCGATCCCCAGACCTCGCAGCCGTACAGAATTAGGGGCGGGATAATCGCCTGATATAGGCGTAGTTTGAGGCGTATGGGCATTGTGGAGCGGAATACAGGGTACAGCTGCCTCAGCGCGGAGTGGCCGAGGCCGACCTTTGCCCTGACATGTGGCGCGAAAGTGAGGCCGCGGTCGAGCGTGACTCCGAGGTATTTGGCTGAGGTAACCCAGGGGATTCTCCTCCGCCGCAACCTCAGAGGCCGCTCGGGCCGCCACCGACGGACCTTCGCCAGGAGAAGCGCAGAGCTCTTCCCCGGGCTGATGGCCATCCTCCACTTTTCGCTCCACCTGCCAATGGCTCGGAGCTGTCGCTGTAGTGGAGGGAAACAGAATCGGGCATTCTTGTTCTGTGCCATTACGAGGACGTCGTCGCCATATTGGCACGTAACAGTCCTGGGTTCCGTGGGGAAGTCCGACATGTAGGCCGCGAAGAGAAGCGGGGACAGTACACTGCCTTCCGGGACTCCAGCGGCTATGGGACGGACTGAGGAAACCTTCCCCTCCACTCTCACCCTGAATGGCGCGATACTTGCCTTTGGCTCAAGATTTTATACTCCCTCACCCGATATGCCTAAACATTATAATAGAGCTGCTATTGGTTAATAAAGCGCGCCAACATTAGCGTCTATTCTTTTAGCCAATCATAATTACTAAAACATATGCTCTAGGGAAGATATTCCCTCCATTTCTAAAGAAAGGCGCGCTACCCTGGTGGCATTTGTTTGTCTCTTTTAATTGATAAACAACTTACCCCCTCGCTTCATTGTTACCCGCTCCTATTGTCAGTTTCAGTGAGGCCGTGTAAATTTATTTCCTAACAATGCTTACAGCTAACAAACATACAATATCATTGTCATACAATAATGTTAATTTACACTACAATCACTCTGGCATTCACAGTGTTGTGATATAAAATACTGCCTCAATCCTCTATCTCTATCAGTGGGTATACAAACTATTCTTATTAAAGCTTACTTTTCTTTCTACTATATTTTAATCCAAATAAAGGTTTATAAAAATAGCTACATTACACATATCGTTACAGATACAAAGCGAACAGCGATAGTCAAATATTTAAGAACGTAGGTTATATGCTGGCCTTAAAATTCAATACTATTTCCACGCAGTCGCGAGAAATGACTGAAAATAGATGGGACTTAAAAAGAATGACAAGTATTGAACAATTCCGACCTTTAATAATCGATATCTCAGAAATGGCTTATGTGCCACAAAAAAGCGCATTTAAAATAAATAGTGTGTTTTAAAGAGATCTACATTTTTTGTGTAGTACGTTTTCGTCTATCGCTTAACGTTTACCAGTTATACAGATTATAAAACTTCCTTTAGAATGAAATGGACTTCACAGGCTGTTCCGAGAAAATTCAAGATATACATTTTATTTGTAATGTAAATATCTTTTATATATATATATCATTTTAATCAAAATCGTTAGAGCTATCTTTTATAAAATAAAAAATTTCGATTAATGTACCACCTAAAGGGTAGTTTGGGATGTGGAATTTTCTAAAAAGTCTGTGTGTCCCATCTTTGGGAGGTACTGAACCCAAAAGCAAGTTTAGCTTTCTTTTTAATTATATATATATATACATATATAATTAATTGAAATTAATTATACTTATTAGAGATCTTAGCCTGGTCTTGGCAATTTGAGATTTAGATTGTCATCTCTGGGAAACAATGAGTCAATTGGGAAATTCTATGTCTCACCGGCATGTTGTCACTGTAGCTCAACCTCACGGAGAGCGGGAGAACCGTATTGAAATCCCGGCTGTGGCATTGAATTGTTTTATTGACTCTATTAAAAACCAAGTTTAGTATTCATCGGACTTTTCCTTTTTGGGTTTTGCTGTTTCCATACACACACACGAGCGCGCGCGCGGAAGTTTTTCTATAAATACTTTTTTTCATTCAGGGGACCTCAAAACATGCATTTCGGTGAAATCTGTCGAATTTTTGGGCGGAATTCAATACTTTCTCTATCTCCTATGTAGTATAGATGTACGTGGTAGAGAAAGTAACATAATACCCGAACAAAACTATTCATTCATTCATTATCTGTTTACCCTCCTCTTATGTAGGACTTACACCCCCCAGGACTTACAAGCGGGTGCCTGGGGTCAGAGGTCCGTCGAGGAGCAGACACTCATGGATCAGACAGAGCATTCAGGATGGGTGATCAGCCCGATGCCTGGTATGGGATGAAGGAAGTAGATGAAACGAAATGTTGGTGAAATGGATGAAAGGAAAGGTGACGATGGAGCAGTTGGTGGAATGAATGGCGGGGGAAACCGGAAAAAACCCGCCCAGACGCCGCTTCGTCCACCACAAGTCCCATATACAGGTCCCTGGGATTGAACCCGGGCCGCCTCGGTGGGAGGCGAGCGGTCTAAGCACTCGGCCACGGCGCTGCCGAACAAAATACTATATTTTGATAATCATCGGAGAAAGAGGAAGATTTTGAAAACACGAATCGAAATCGAGATTCCCTATACACTTAGAGCATGTGTATTGCATTTTTTGTTGAATAGCGAATAATATAAATAGTTACGGGAAAATAAAATCAGTAACATCTGTTGAACATGGTGGCTCCAGTAGCAAGGTCTCTAACATTAACACTGATGGAAAACTGGAGATCGATTATCCACGTCTGGCTGTTGACCTTTAAAAACATCAATAACTTGCAGCTCACACTTAGCTGCTCCATGAATTAAATCTTAAGTAAACATTAACAAATAAAAAGGTAGTAAATATCCAGGTAAAATTAAAATGGAACATTCAACTATCAAATACAAATACGTTTTTATTCTACGTCTACAATAAGTGCATGAATAGATTATAGAATTTAATACAGTTCATGCACATACGTGCAGTTAAATAGACGAAACGCGCAAGTGTGTTAGGTTACCAGCACTCAAAACATTCAACTTTCCATCATGACAGCATGAACGGGAAGAGGATGAACAAACACTATCGTCTAAAAATGCAATTTACTGTACGGAACGTAGCACATACTAGACAAGGGCATAAAAGTCGCCGAACTTGTTACAAAAACTTAGTCCCACTATTATCATATTCATCCCAAATTAAGGCATAGAGCTGGAAATCGCTACTTATTTGTAGCTGCTATCTGATGAGGATTCATAAACCAAGGTTCAAGAATAGCAACCACACACTTTGCATACTCTCTGTTTGGAATATGACATCAGTTGAGAATGATGTATTAATCAAGGAGAAGGAAATGAGTTTCAGTACATGTATAACAAGAAGGTACACTAGTTTTACTGTTACTATGCAGTAATGTACCGCCATGCGGTGCTCGTGAATATAGTTTGGCGGTCAGATGGTAGAGATTCTGCCAACCTTCCACTCTAGGATGAGATAACTGATAAGAAGCAGATATATTGTTATTGCTCCTACCGTTACCACTTAAACATAGGTTAACATAATAAAACCTTTTATTATAACACTATCTGCATACTTTCATTAATCAGCGTTTTCTTTTCTCGCACTGTATTTGCTCGAATTAGGCACACCAGCGAATTCTAATATTAATATCACAATGCCATCTATGGAAAAAATTGGACACCCCTCGTCTTAGAAACTCTAGTGAACTCTCAGCTTAATATCACAATACCATCTATAGAAAAGAAACGGTTGGATACTTCTCGTGTTAGGCATACCAGTGAATTCTGAGATAAATAACACAATCATCTATGGAAGAGTTGAATACTTCTCGTCTTAGACACACCAGTGAATTCTGAGGTTAATATCACAATGTATGTAAGGAAGAGGTTGGATGCTTCTCGTCTTAGACACAACAGAGAGGTCTGAGGTTAATATCACAATGTATGTAAGGAAGCGTTTGGATACTTCTCATCTTAGGCATACCGGTGAATTCTGAGGTTAATATCAGAATGTCATCTGTGGAAGAGTTGGATACTTCTCGTCTTAGACACACCAGTGAATTTTGAGGTTAATATCACAATGTATGTAAGAAAGAGGTATTTGAGTATAATGTTGGCCCTACTGCAGCAAAACAGATATCAACCGTAATTCTTTTTCTATTAGTGTAATTTTCTTGAATATGCGATTTATATTCTAAAGTAGTATGATACTACTATGCTAATATTTCACCTGTAGTATCTATGTAATTGCTACAACTTGCTTATATCCACGCGAAATATTTTTATGCGCGCAAGAAACGACCTTGGCGGTTGATTAGGCTTGTTTTACTTCACTTCAAACTACGGATAAAACAAACGTAGGAAAACTGTACAGCTCGAGAAGATGCCCTACATTTTGGTTCAGCCTTACATTTGAATTTTGAGTAATGGTCGTATGGTGAATTCTAGACTGAAGTTCTTAAGTACCACTAACAGAGAACATAGTATCAGCCTTGCACCGTGTGGCTAACGTGGTATTGGAGGTGAGGATTAAAAGTGTGGGTTTGTTGGCTCAGTGGCACAAACAGGAAGCTGTGGCATTTCCTCTTTAAACAGAGATTAACGTCCCCCAACATTGGTATATCAGCTTAAAGCCCTCTGCAAGCGGATTTAAACACGAGATCGTGCATTCAGAAACTAAAACTGCTATTACAGCGAGAAGGTACACATTGCTCTTTTGTTTAATTGCAGCAATGTACCGATATTGATCAGGGGATAACGCATCGTACCTTCAGAAAAGGCGTAGACACGTTGTTTTCTAAGTTTGAAGTCCTTTAAACGAACATGTAAGGTTGCTGAATTAATAACAATAGATGAAACGTGGATTCATCACTACACGCAGAGACGAAGGGTCAGTCTAAACAGTGGGTAGCAAGAGGTGAAGGTAAACCATAAAACAAAGCAAAAGCAGTTCCATCTGAAGGAAAGATTGTGGCTACAGTTTTCTGGAATTCTCCTACTATGGTTATTACAAAATACCTCCAGAAGGGCAGAATCTTAACCGGGAGTATTAGGCTTCACTACTGGACACCGACATCAGTATCAAATAATGAAGCCACGAGTCATGAACGGGAGGTCTGCGGTTCAAATCTCACAGAGACCGTTCTCCCTGGCTTTTTTCAGGTTTTCCTCAGTCTTATAACTGCCAAATGCTGAGGAGGTACCCTAAACTTAGGCCTGGAACGTTTCCTTCCCAAATTTTCTTTCCCAGTTATTTAATCTCGTGTGGCATCAGTACCCACTGTCAGTATTTCCGCATACAGTAAGAACGGGCGTTAAAGCACCACACGAAAAATAAATTCATTACTGAACCAATTGGAGAATGTTAATTTAGACCTTGCAAAAAAGAACATGTCACATCACTATATTGCGCCTTCACACACCTCTTGGAAGTTCTGGGTATGAGAAAGCTTTCAGATATGCCACATTTGTTAACAATGGACACTTTTGAACAGTTCCCAAGTTCTTTCACACAAGACCGTGAGTGGGACAAGGGTTGAAAGGTAGAATCAGACTGAAAAATTCAATACCATATCTGAGATTTGGACCACGGATCCTCCGATTCCGGTCCAGTTGGTTAGAGCAACCGAATAGAAACAGGATGATCCATGGTTCAAATCCCGGCTATGGCATTGAATTTTTCAGTCTGATTCGATCTTTCATTTCTCAAGAGTGTTTGGACTCATTTAAATGAATTTCAGTATGTTTCTTCGACATTTTATAACACTGAATGAAATATCGATACACACCAGAGACGAAGAAGTAGTCCGAACAGTCATGGCAACGAGTGAAAGTGCATCAAAAATAGCAAAAACAATCCCATCTACAGGAAAAGGCATGGCTAGGTTTTCTAGAATTCTCACGGTGCAGTCCTCATAGACCACCTCCAAAAGAGCAGTGTCACAACTGGAGAGTATTACGCTTCACTACTGGAACAATTGAAGGATGTTATTAACACTAAACGTTGACACCCTACAACAAAGAAAGTTCTCTTCACACGCGTCTGGGATTGTTGCTGCAAAATTGCATGACCTCGCTTCCAAGTGCTTCCACATCCTCATATTCGCCGGATTTGGATCCCAGCGATTACTTTTTATTCCCAATTTCTAAGAAATGGCTAGGTAAAGGAACATTTACATCAGATAATGAGGTTGAAGCTGAGACAAATGCTTATTTTGCATACTTGGCAAGTAGTATAATTTTACAAGATGCCATGTTGAAAGATAAATTTAAAATCTGATAAATCTTGTGTTTTCTTAGTCAAGCCGAGAACTTTTAGAATAACCCTCGTATGCTCCAGTGAAATGTTTCACAGCTGGTCTTGAAGAATAAAAAATACGATTGATTACGTATAAGTTACTATTCATAACATGCGCCAAACCTTATACCTTTTAGAAAAAGCTATTAAAGTGTCGTCCATGGTGAGCACGAGGTTGTCAGATACTTTAACCTAAGTGGCACTTGGATAATATAGTAAGTAACGACCATTTGACATTAATATATTCAGAGAAAATATTCTATTAAGAAAAATATGGCCTGTTGAACCCAAATCCAAGATGCTGTTGTCTTACAAAATTTAAGCTTACTTTACTTCTCCATATAACTACCTCCGTTATTTAAGCATTTGTTATACTTACCCACGAGCTTTAAAATTCCCGTGTTGTAGTCGCTGCCGCCAAGCCATTAAGTCAGCCTCACCAAGCAAAGAACGAGAAATATTTAGGAAAGAAATCTATCTCGTCTAGGGTTACACGTTTGTTTTGTACGATTTTGTCGTCTACTTGATTTTTCAAATCATCTGTAATCAGTGACGGATGGCCGGGTCGAGTTTCGTCATACATACTTGCTTGTCCGTTTTTGAACATTTAACATCACTTTCTCACACTTCTTTCGTTCATTCCTGTATCATAATACACTTTCTTTAGTTGACTGTAAACTTCTGCAGGTTTCCACATCCGAGTACTCAAACATCCAATCTGTCTTACCTTAAAATCGGCGTCACCTTGTATCATAGTTCACTTTGAACAATCACAGAATGCACAATAACTTGTTTTGACTGAAACTCACACAACACTGAGAAACGTTGTCCAGGAAAGGGTACGATCTCGGATAGTGATATCGGAATTATCACCTCATTTGGTTAATAATTTATAAAGATATGATACGAAAATATATAAATAATTGCATTAAATAATAACCATAATTGTATTGAACCAATGAATAATGGAAGAAGAAAGGGTTACAATTTTTTAGGTGAATAAGAAAGGCATTAGCGGCAAATTACGTGTTCAGGAAAAGCAATTAGGTTGAAGTCAGAGTAGCTAAGAAACGGTTCCGGTGAACTCGGTCAAAAAGAAAACATTAATTCAAGGTTTAGGTAGCTAGAATTCAGTACGTTAAAAAATCAATAATATGTGTGAAAATGCACAAGACTAATTCTGTAAATTAAAAAGGGAAAGAATTCTTAGAGTTTAGAACTCAAGAGTAAAATCTTCACTTATGATGCGAAAGATTTGACAACGTCTAATTAGGAACTTTGTTCAAGTAGTTGTAGAGTAGGCTGGACTTAATAAAATAACGTCCATTTCTAAAATTGGCGTCTTTTCTTTCGTTTACAGCTTCAGGGGCTTAGTCTTTTTCTATGATCGGCTGTCCTTAGTGCCTAGGGACCGCGTTAGATTATCACAAACTTAACGTTAGTTTAAGGAGTATTTGCTGTATAGCATTAGGGACTCACGGCACCTTACGTGTCTAGTTTTTAATACGGAAACAGTTATTTTAAACCATAAATTGATACTTCAGAAGTCAGCACATATAATAATTCAATAGTTGCTGTTTCTCGAGCTAAGATTCAGAATCAGTTTAATACATCTCAAACGGTCGGTAAGTCGCTTCAGTAGCTCAAGTATTAGTACACATTAAATTTCTCAGTCAGTTTAACTGGTGTTGTCTATTCTCACCCCACCCAGGCATACTCTGAGAGAAAGACCTCACAGCCAACCAATGCAGCAGCCAGCAGCAGACTACAGCAGATATTCGGTACGACACCAAAAGTGAAGCAGAGTGGTACATCGTCAATAGAAGCCCGAAAGCGATCTGCGTAGCGGGAATGTGCAAACGGTCGTTAGTTGTGATATCACCCTCATGATGGGATCAGTTCGAAGACACGAAACGTAGTAGTCACTCAAGACTCTCTTCCATGCTAAGGCATGGCATAATAAATAGAAAAGTCATACCCAGATAGTGGTTGAAGTTATAGACAGCGTCTATTCTTCGTTATTCTATGAACTAACCTTGCTTAATGATACACATTCTTGTGTTGTGCGCTAACAAGGATGATAATTCTTCAAAGTATCATAAGGAGGGCACATGCAGCTGTAACATTAAATTTTTAGCTCAATTTATTACACCAACTTATTTTTAGCTTCTCTACTAGTTACCTATAGTTTGGTTTTGTTTAAGGGCGCTCAACTGCTAGGTCATTAGCGCCCTTGTAAAATGGATTATGGCAAAGGCCAGAGATAAAACTGAAAAGAAAAAAATCAAAGCAAAAGCCAGAGATAAATATAAATATAAAAACATAGCACAAGTCGAATATAAATATATAAAACTAAACCGATAAATATAAAACACCTGATATTAAGATGATTAAATCCGCATTTGGAAGCTTACCCTTGACAAATATTTAAAAATCCTATCAACCGCTTATCATCCGCTAAGACCTCTGCAAGACTGTCCAACATTACACTCTAGCAACACGTGACGGACCGAAAGACCTTCGCCACAAAGTGGACAAAAAGGAGCAGAGTAACCCTTAAAAAGATAACGGTGCGTAAATTTGCACTGACCAATACACAACCGAGCCAAAATCACCTTCTCACGTCGAGATACACGAGAGGAAGTTGCCCAGTTTATCGGAATGCCCTTTATCTCTCTAAGCTTATTTCCGCGGAGAGCTAACCACTCCGCCAGCCCGAGAGAACCGCTCTTTGCACAACAAGCCTAAAGTCTTCCGTTACCCGGGGTATTGTAATACTGGGTTCTGTGGTTGCCGCCTTAGCTGCCAAATCCGCAAGTTCATTCCCCGGCAAGCCAACGTGACCAGGTATCCAAGCACACTCCACATTAACGCCAGAAGCGTATAAAACATGGAGGGGATCCTGGATTCGCTGAACAATGGGGTGGTAGTTGTTACTTATAATAAATGAGGAAGTGTGGGAGTGGGGGGCAAGTTGCACATGACTAAGGGCTGAAATAAGAGCCAATACATTGCAGTCAAATGCAGACATACTATTCCTTGTCTCCAAATACACGTCCCACAGAAGCCACAATCCTTGTGACAAGTTATAGTGGAAGGAAGTTGTTTTTCCCCACGAGGTTAGTAAATATTCACTTCATGGAGAATTGTTTTCCTGGATGCATGTTCAATATTAAAGGGCTTCCAAATATTTTGTTGAAAGCGCTTTTAAATGGCTTTATTCCTTGGTATTTTAAGTATTTTAATTCCTTATTCTTGAACGCTATATCGCGCTTCCATTAAAACAAGTAAACCAGGGGCAAGTTTGGACAACAAAAAGGAGGCAGGTTGGCACAATAATAACAGGCAGTTTGTGTGTTTAAATTGTTTTACGGACATTTCCGATTAATCTGTGTACAGAGTTTCGTTATATTATTGCCATTTAAGTGTTTAACTTCAGAGTTATATCTTATTCTAAGGACTTGTTGATGCGTTTTAAAAACATCACCCTGTGTTAAGTGGTTTTACTATGGTGAATCTGTAATTACATATCTGATGTGTTCTTAATAACTTGGTCATGATATTTGATTTTAATAAATTATTTAAAACGCACATTTTCCATTTAAATAACATCCAGCCAACTTTACCCGCATCCTGTGCCAACCTGCCTCCTAAGTGGGATAAGTTGAATCGCCGCGCAATGGTTTGAAAAGTTGAAAAATTTAACTTTAAGTGGTCATAAAATAATGACGCAATTATTAATAGACTGTTAAACAGATTTATAGAAACAGTACCATGCTTGGATTAGCTGAAATGTTGCAGTGATAAAAATAAAAAATAAAACTTAAAATTTGTACCAACTTGCCCCCCTCTTCCATATTGCATTCCGCTCAAAATTCGATACCGAGATTACACCGTAAATAAACGGTGCTTTGAGACCCCTGAATAAAAAAAACTTCCAGCAAAAAGATCTGTATGTATTTATGTAGGTACGTATGTATGTATCCATGGGTGCGCGTACAGTATAACTCAAAAACGATAAGGCGGTTAAATACCAAACATTATATTTAACTTCAGGATCCCCATAAACTACCGTTCACATAGAGAAACACTTTTTCTTACTTTATTATTTTATAAAAGTGTTTGAAAAGTCCTCTTCGTTCGGAAGAAATTTTTGAATGATTTTGTAATACCGGTAAACCATGAGAGGCGGACAAAAACGTATTCAACAAAAAATATATATTTGCCTTTAAAACACAATTTATTAAAATGGATTTTTTGTGGCATCAGACATTTAGCAAGAAATCCGTCATTATTAGTTTGAGCTTGTCTATAATTTGTCATTTTTACTTTCCATACTACGAATCTAGTAGATAGAGAAGGTTATCGGATATCGAGATTTAACTGAAACTGCATATTTTGAGGCCCTCTGAATCCAAAATACATTTTCAGAAAAAGGCTTGTGTTTATATCTGTCCGTGTGTGTGTGTGTGTGTGTGTGTGTGTGTTAGTGTGTGTGTGTGAAACGTATAACTCAAAAAGGAGAGGTCTGATAAATACAAACTTGATATATTCCAAAAATGCGACAAGAGGCTTTTCAAGAAAAGCCCCCATCCCCAAATACTCCTTATATGGAACATTTTTCTACATTTCTTTTTTTCAAAAAAGGCTAAGAATTTTTACTAAAATGCAACATATAAATTATATTTATATGACAAATAAAATGTATATGTTGAATTTTCTGAGAATAGCCTACGAAGTCCTCTTCATTCGGAAGGAATTATGCAAAGTCTTGTATAACTGGTAAACGCTAAGCGATAGACGAAAACGTCTGCACAAAAAAATGTGGATCCCTTTAAAACAAACTTACTTCAAATAAATTTTTGTGCATAAGCCTTATCTGAGATATCCATTATTAATGGTTCGAATTGCTTAATACTCTTTCATTTTTTTAATGTCCTGTCAACATTCAGTTGTTTCTCGCGATATAAACGATAGATAACGGTTTTTTTTAAAGAGCCGTCATATATCGATTCCCTTTTTAAAAGTCGGACTATCACTTTAGTCTCTTGTATCCTTCTTATACCTACAACGGAATGTGTAATAAAAGTTTATCTTGATAAACGAAAAGTATATAGAAGGTATAGTTTGCAGAACAGTGAGTAGAAAAAGTCATGTGAATGCGAAATATCAGGTTTGTAGTTCATTCTCGAAGTGAATATTTGGATAATTTGCATATATTATTTTCTGGAACCTAAGATAGCATCTTCCTGGGCCGCTCTAAGGCATGGAGAAAAAGAAGGATCTAAGATGAGGACGCACTGGTGGAGAACGTGCCTGTTGGTAGCGCATTAGGATCCGTATGGAGTACCACTTGCGTCGAGTCAGCAGAGGTTACTCTACGTCACGGCAGGTCTCCCCTCATTAACCTAAGCCCTTGCCATCGATCCTGAGTGACGAGCAGCTCCTTTCTCCGCCTGTCAATTGACTGACCCCATCCCCAGTAACAAAAACGATAGGGTTTTCGCTCGCTGTTACCTCCTTCAAAAGATCCTTCATTTATCACCCCTTTCCGCTCGCTTAGCTTCTTTTCTTTTGTCACTTCTTCGATGATCTCGATTTCTCTCTATTCCTCGAACCTCCTCTTCGGTGAAAACAATGTAATGCTCTTATTGTTAGCTTGCTTTAACCTCAATGGATCGAAATCGTGTTCTGTTTCACACAGGAAACTAAACTAAGAATCAAACCAAATCGCTTTAGCAGTCAAGTATCCTTAAGGCAATGTATCTGTGAAATTTAACCAAAAATTGTGAAAAATAATAAAATAGTATAAATTATAAACTTTAAGAAAATATATTGTTTGTGCTTTCTCTGCCACATACATAGTAGGTAGACAAGGAATTGCATTCCACCTACAAATTCATCGGAAGTACATTTTTTGAGATCCTCTTTTAGAAATAGGTTCACGTGAGAAAGAGAGAGAGAGAGAGAGAGAGAGAGAGAGAGAGAGTGTGTGTGTGTGTGTGTGTGTGTGTGTGTGTGTCTGTGTCTGTAAACAGCATAAACCCAAAACCAAAAGTCTGATAGATATCGAACTTGGTATTTAGGTTCAGTATCTTCCAAAAATGCTACACGAAGATTTTCAGAAAATTGCCTATACTCCAAACTACCCTTTACGTGGAACATTTTTTAAATGTCTTATTTTCTAAAAAAAATAGCTCAAACTATTTTGATTTGAATAGCATATAATAAAAGTATTTACATCGATTGTATCGAGGTCCACCTCGAGCGAAGTTTCCCTCAGTGTGCCAGCGGAAGGCAATAGCCACTCCCGAGGGTATTTCCTTTAGGTTAATACCCGATTTCTTAAAAAGGTCCCCCCGATACTATTCGCAGGGACGGTAGTGGTTACGTCACTAATGCGCGTCAACCCATCCGGGATGACTACCTTAAAACCTAGGTAGGGCAACAATCTTCTAGCAGACCGTCTACCAGCTCTCAATACGGTTGGTACTGGAAAACATTTGTGCGTCTTACAATCCCGCCTGGCCGGAAATTCCAACCAGGCGTACCCAATCTCCTATGGGTTTCGAGAACAAAATATCCCCGCCGAGTCCAACTCAATCCGAACAATTCCTCTCCAGGAGGGGCTCGGATGTCCGGCCCAGCGTACTTCTAATGACGTCAGAAGTACCACAAGAGCTGGGGGTACACAGCGCTCGCACCACAGCAGTTGAAGGAGTCTGAACCCTTACGCTACGGGAAAGATATTTATATCAATAAAGCTATATCTAGAATTTTCTGAGAATAGCCTGTGAAGTCCACTTTATTTTGTATAATCTTATTTAACTGTTACACGTTAAGGGTAGACGAATACGTACTATCAGCCATTTCCGAGATATCCGTTATTAATGGTTCGAATTGTTCAACAGTTAGCCATTTCGTTTAAGTTCTGTCAATTTTCGGTTATTTCTCGCGAGGTCATGGAAAGAATATAGAATTTTAAGGCCAACATATAGCGTACACACACCTTTTTCTAAAAATGTTTTTCTTTTATTCAGGGAGCCTCAAAACATGTATTTCCGGTTAAATCTCGGTATCGAATATTTGGGCGGAATGCAATACCTTCTCTACCTACTATGCACCTACGTGGCAGAAAGAGTAAAAGCACTAAGAATGGCATTCGAAAAGTTGTAAAGTGAAGTTCATGTTTGAGATATAACAGAAGGGTGAACTTCTGTTTATTATTCCTTTTTCTGACTGAAAATCCTGCGTTATTTTCAGCGAAATTTATAATAGCGAAAATAAAACTTAGAACAGCTTTTGTCGCAATGTAATAAGTCATTCACCACGCGATGTAACGAAGTTCACGCTTGACACTCAACGCGGTTGAATGTGCCATTGACGTGCGTTTCGTTGTACCTTCGGATGCAATTGACCGATTGCGATGTAACAAACGCCATTCTTAATGTTACTTTTTGTGTTGTCAATTGGGTGGAAAATAATACCGAACTTCCATTTAAAAAAACACAACTTAATGTTTAAAATCAAACTGGCTTGTATTTCTGAGTGGCCTGTCATCTACTTTAATGAGTCCCCTCCCCCGCCTTCATTCCTGTGAAAGTGTTTCTCAATTCCTATTTTTGAGATATGTGCGATGTTAGTTTTAGGTGACTGTGTATTAATCTAATGGATAGCCCGCGCCAGCTTCTCTCATCTTCGATCACTTACTGGATGAAGGTAAACCGTGTGACGGATTTTTCAAACTCGACACTTATACATATAGCTGCACGGCTGTGGGTTCAATTCTCAGATAGTTGGTCGGGGCGCTACTCGAGGTCAGTGGTGCCGTCCCTTGCTTTGTTTGTTCGCGAGTTGGGGTGGCGCCGCTGTTTTTCGGGAACTTGGAGTTCTGTCTGGGATATTGGTCACGTGGGATGCGGTCTTCTTGGCAAGTCCGCTTACAGCAGTTGTCCTTATTCTTGGTTTCCGTAGGGGAAGGGTTCCGATCCCTTCGGCAGTCGTGGTACGAGCGCTGAACTACAAGGGGTTCGGATTGGGTTGGTCTCGGCGGGGCAGTGGTTCGGAAACACATTGGAGATTGGGTACGTCTGGGTTGTGAGACGGTTCAATGTCCTCCGGTACCACCCTGGAGAGCTGGAAGATGGTGCTCTAGTTCACTGTCGGCCCTGTCGAGGCTTGTCTTCACCTCTGTGGTTGACGCTCTTAAGTGACTTACCCACTTCTGTCGCTGTGAAAGCGAGTTTTTTTGTATGAAACCGGGTATTGGTCTAATGGGAAAAACCCCACGCAGAGGAGTGCCACTCGTTTGGGCATAGGAGGAGAGCTTCGGCTCCGCGTAGACCTTCGTCATAAACTTTACTTATTCTTTGATCTTTAATGTAACTTGCCTGACCATTACATTTTCTGACGGTATTCTTTAAACCTGTTTACTCGTTTGAGTGTTGGCTGTCTACAGCCTTTCTTTGACTGGTCGAGCAGGAAGCTTTGATTATTTAACCGAGTTATGTGGCGTTTGAAATTGACTAATTGTAAATGGTAACGTACTTGTAAACCGAGTTGTGCGGCCATTTTAAATTCACAAACGATTAAATTTACTGTGTTGTATTGGTAGTCAAATTGGGAGTAAAATTGTAAGCTTTCCAACTTACTCAAACCTTTCTGGTGCTTCAAGACTAAGAACTAGAAAACCTTCATACAGCTATGTACAGCAAGTAGCATGACGAACAGTACTTGTAAAATAAATTTATATTATGTAATTTTGGGTATTGAGCGGAAATATACTCACCGAAATATATCAAACGTGACCTCAGGGTAAATACTGTGGCGTATTAATAATTTGGGGGTTACATTGTCATTGCCTATTGTTCTGCATTGTCATTACCAGACACATTGTTGTTTATGTCACTCTTGGCTGGTAGCGTTGCTAGCCACGAGTGGTGATGGATATAGCGTCTGTCTCAGTTAGAATTCCTGAGGAACGGACCGCGTGTATAAGCCGGCCTTTGGATCGGTGGACATCTCCTCCTAACTTCCATTTTTAATAATGTAGGAACCCCAAACGGTTGAGAAATAAAGCTAGGAATGTCTGAGTAGATTTGTGTTATGGATTTGTTACAGTGTAAACCCACGCCTTTCTCTTAACCTCCACACCACGTTTCGGTCCTCCGCAGCCGAATCAGTGCACGTCCCCTCAATGTAGGCACTGAGTACTAGAAATTAATTTAATTTTCGTGTGAAGTTTTAGGCCATCTATCCAGCATGTAACAGTATTCCCCACTCCTTTAACTGTAATCTGGACTTCAAGAAGAGGACGTCACAATTGTCAGAGAAGAACAGGGATAGAGAGTTTAGGAAGTACATCCAGGAGATAGAGATCGACACGAAGGTTGTGTTACATACATGCCCAAGGTACTTCAGTAATCAGAAGTGTAAATATCTCCTCTGAATTTGCTTAGTAAGTTGACCTAGGAGGACAAGTGTATTGCTAGACGCATAAGATGAGAAATGTATAAACAAGATGTTTGAACATGCAGAGGTAATCTGGACTATCCAAATACTGCGGAACTCGACTAATCGTGTAACAAGGATTCCCTTTAAATTAGTAGTCGGTAGGGCCAGATACATGGAGCCTGCTATGGCTATTTACACTCCACTAAAAGGACACAGTGACCTCCTTCTGCCTTTACGTGAATTCCAGAGTTTTTGATCTTATGTGTCATTACTTTCTCTAGCACGTACATAGCAGATAGAGAAGATATTGCATTCCACCCAAAAATTTGATACGAAGATTTCGCCAGGTATAGGTGACTCGAAGCCCCCTAAATCCAAATGAAGCATTTTTAGAAATATGTCCATGTGTGTAGCATTAACTCAAAAACGGAATGTTGGATAAATACTAAAGTTTGTATTTAAGTTCAGTTACTTTCCAAAGATGCAACACAAACATTTTCAAGAAAATTCTCCCACCCTAAACAACCCTTTACATGGAACATCTATCGAAGGTTTTGATTTTATGAAAAATGTCCCACGGTTTCGGTTAAACTACCATGTATTAAATATATTTACATGACAAATAAAATGTATATCTTGAATTTCCTAAGAGTAGCTTCTGAAGTCCTCTTCATTAGGAGGGAAATGTACATAATCTTGCATAACTGGTAAATATTAAGCGATTGATGAAAACGTACACACAAAAATCTGTAGATCTCTTTAAAACAGACAATTTATTTCAAATAATTTTTATCGAGATATACAATATTAATGATTTGAATTGTTCAGTGCTTTTGTAATTCTTTTAGAGTCCTGTCGATTTTCAGTTGTTTCTCGCGATGTCGTGGAAACAGTATGGAATTTTAAGCCAACATATAGTGCTAGTTCGTAAACATTTGACTATTGCTGTCTCTTTGTGTCTGTAACAAAATGTGTAATGTAGCTATTTCTGCAAAGCTTTGTTAGGATTAAAACGTGTAGTAAGAATTAGAATACGGACTATTCTTACTAAAGCCTATTTTTATAACTACTTCATTTTAATCTAAATAATCATTTGCACAAATAGCTACATTACACATTTCATTATAGATACAAAGAGAACAGCGGTATTCAAATGTTTAGAACTGGACGCTATATGCTGGCCTTAAAATTCCACACTGTTCCCTGCAGTCGTAAGGAAATGACTGAATGTTGACAGGACTTTAAAAGAATGCCTAAGAAATGAATAATTCTAACCCTTAATATTGGATATCTCAAACGGTTTATACCACAAAAAAACTTATTTGAAATAAATTGTGTGTTTCAAAGAGATCTACATTTTTGTGTACGTTTTCGTCTAACGCTTAACATTTACCAGGTATATAAGCTTACATAAGAGTCCTTACGAATAAACAGTACTTCAAATGCTATTCCCAGAGAATTCAGGATATACATTTTATTTGTGATGTAAACATCTCTTATATGTGGTATTTTAATCAAAATCGTTAAAGCCATTTTTAGAAAATCAAAATGTTCCTTGTAAAGGGTAGTTGGGGTGGGGGTTTTCTTTCAAATTCCGTGACACATCCTCTGAAGTTACTGAACTATACCAAATTTGGTATTTATCCGACTTTTCGTGTTTCAGTTATGCTGTAGAAACACACACACACACACCTTTTTCTAAAAATGCTTTTTTGGATTCTGGGGGCCTCAAAACATATATTTTCGGTGAAATCTTGACATTGAATTTTTGGGTAGAATACAATACTTCCCATACTTAGTATTCGCAGTAGAGAAACTCATAAGCTTTAGTAAGAATACTTTGTTCACTCACTAATTAAGATCGAGCGTAGGAAAAGTAATGTGAATGTAGCACATCACATTTTTTTTAATAGTACACCTACCAGTTATATAAACTTATACAAAATTCCTTCCGAACGAAGAGGACATCACAGGGTATTTCTAAATTCAAGACAAACATTTTATTTTTCACGTAAATATCTTAAATATACAGAATTTGAATCAAAATCGTAGGGATTTTTTGTAAATGTTCAACGTAAAGGGTATGGAGGGATTTTTCTTAAAAATTATTGTGTCGTATCTTTGAAGCTACTGAGCTTTACTATCAACTTTGGCATTTATCCTACATTTCATTTTTGTTTTGCAACATAAGGACTCCTTTTAATTTTGTTTTTATTAGGGATCTCAAATCACTTATTTCCGGTGAAGCGACTATATAGGTCTAAGCAGGTGCTGACCAGAATTCATATACGAAAGCTCGTTTGCACGGATTCCTAATAAGTTCGGAAATGGGTTAGAATCCTGGTAACGGCAAACAAAGGCTGAGGATATGTAAATGCGCCGTTTCCCACAGGTTAATAAAGAATCGGAACCACAGAGTAGAGTGGGCCGCCAGATCAAACACTGACGATGGGCAGCACTGTTTAACTTTTGAAATGAGCTAGAAAATGCACCTCTATGCGCCAGAGCAAGGAAGAAAAAGAGAAACACAGTACGCTTGCGATGTGAGATATAACGGGTCTGACTTCATTTTGTTTAGTTGGTTTTCGCGCATATTTAAGTTGAAATCATCGAAACCTCCTTTGAACATGCATACTTTTGCTTTTTCTTTCTCTACATCTTTCCTATAAGTAGAGGAAGTATTATATTAAAACTAAAAATTAGATACCGAGGTTTTACTGGAAATGCACTTTTAAGACTCCCTAAATCTGTGTGAACAGTATAACTCAAAAACGAAAACTCGGATAAATACGAAACTTGGTATTTAAGTTCAGTTATTAAATTATTATTGCTTTAAATTTGTCATATTTATTTTATCTACAACGTACATAGTTGGTAGAGAAGTTATTGCATTAAACCCAATAATTCTATATTAAGTATTCACAATAAATACATGCTTTGAGGTTCCCCTGAATAATAAAAAAGCATTCTTAGAAAAACGTTACATGGAAAATTTTTGGAAATTTATTTTCTCAAAATAGCTATAATGATTTTGATTAAAATACCATATATTAAAGATATTTGCATTGCAAATAAAACGTATATATTTAATTTCCTGGGTATAGCCTGTGAAGTACATTTCATTTGGGAGAAGTTGTGTATAATCTTATATAACTGGTAAACGCTAAGCGATAGACGAAACCTATTACACAAAAACAATCTAGATATCTTTAAAACACACAAATTACTTCAAATAACATTTTTGTAGCATCAGTCATTTCCGAGATATACGTTATTAATGGTCCGAATTGTTCAATACCTCATTCTTTTTTAGGTTCTTTCGATATTTAGTTGTTTATCGCGATTGCATGCAGAGCATGGAATTTTAAGGCCAGCATATAGCTTCCAGTTCTTAAACATTTTACTGTCGCTTTGTATCTATAAACCAAATGTATATTGGAGTTCTTTCCGCTCGATTAAAATTAAAATCGACTTTCGAAGGAATAATTTGTATATCCACTGATAAGGGATATAGCGTAGAAAAAGTCATGTGAATGTATAAAATCAGATTTTCTAACTGACCTGAGGTAAGTTACCATTGGAAAAGGAAGTGGCTGGCTGACACACTATAAACAAATTGTCAAGGAAATATTTTGCACTCTGCTGTTTTTTTAACTCTTCCATTTGTTTTCTATTCATACATACTTTATTTCAACCACTGTTTTCCTTTGTTTTTGTGCTGTTATTTCTATTATGTTCCCCATTTAATTCTTGGTCTTGCTCTTCCTATCTTTCATTCTACTCTCGTCTCTATTGTCTGTTTAAATTTCGTTTCCTCCATCTTTTTCAAGATATGCCCAAACCACATCAGATATTTCTCCTCTATAACTTCATCTATTGATTTCTTTAATTTTACCTCGTATCTTATTCTTTCATTACTGATTCTCTGACTTCTAGTCTTTCTCGCAATTCTTCTTAAGTCTTTAATCCCTCTGCTGTTACTTTGCTCCTATGTCTGTCTAATAGTGTCAAGCTTTCTCTTCCATATTGCAATACTGTAACAGTTTTACTCAACTACTGTAACAAACCAAATTCCAATTATTGAATAAATTGTTCAAAATGCTCCCCTGTGGCACGAATTCTTGTTGAACATTTTCAGTCACTGCTGCTGGTAAATTGAGGCAGTATTTTTAACACAAATGATTTTAGTCAAATTATATAATATGTAAATTCAATAACAGCCCGCCTTAAAGCAATATGTGTATGTAACAATATATAAAAAGTGTATATTATTGTATACATGTAATAATGTTATGTGAATGTATTACGTAATTAAATAATGTAAGAGCTGTGAGAATAATAGGTTAAAAGTTGCTAACAATGAGGTAACCATGAGGCAATAATGAGTAAGAATGTTTAATAATGCTACTAGTCATTATTGGAGTAACAATAATGTAAATTTTGAGACAGTTTATAAAATAGCCAATCAACAACCACAAAAAAGCTTAAATTAAATAAAAGTATTCTATTGGATTAGGAATAGTCAATCAGAGACTTTAAATACAGATATTTACAAATTTAAGCGGTAGAAATTAAGTCAGTTGCTTGTAGACAGCGCTCATAACTGGACGCGTTGGTTGTAGATAGTTTTCCTAACCGGACGCGAGATGTGTCCTCGAGAAGTATAATACGTATTCAGTGTGAGATGAAAATAGTTTACGTGTTAAAAAGTGCAGGTAATTAATTTAAAAAATCTCACAACTCTCTCTATATCGGTGTAGTGTTATTTAAATCGTGTCAAGCATCAATAAAAGGAGTAAAGCAAAATTATAATCTGTGTAAGGCTACATTCTTCAGTCGCACCACAACCGTGCAAAGAAAAACATGTCTCTAATAATAATACTGACGCAGCCGAGGCAAACATAAATATATTATATTTAAAGAAACAATCAAAATTATAAAAGTTAATATTTTTTAAACATTTGGGGCGAAGAGTACCGGAAAGCGGGTACTATACGTGCGGTTGCAACGAACTTCAAGTTCGCCTCCCAGCATTTGAAATATAATACAACTCTTTTAATACAACCTACTTCAAAATCCTTGCATTCCTCATTTTTAGCTTCTTCATATTAGCAGGCTTTGCAACAAAGATTCTACATTTCAAATATCCCCATAAAATGTAGAGTAAAGTGGTGTACTTATTGGTCTTAAACATTTTACAATTCCAAACTCGTACATCGCACGGGTCAGAGACATGTAGTCCGTGTGTTTCAGTCTATATATGTCACAATGTACTTTTAAAGTTAATGATATTTTATATCCTTTGGAAAGGAAATAAAAACCAGAGAAAATAACAAAAAGCACACAAACAAAAAACAGAAGAAGGAAAAATAACTTGTTCTCAAGCACACACTATTGTTTACAAAACAAACATAGCCCCTTTTATGCTACTAACCCTCCGCCTCCCACCCTTATCCCTCTTACTTACACTACAATCTGAGCTGCATAACCTTCTATAAAAACGCACTAATCGCTTCCCCCTCTCTAACTGCAAGGTTCAACAAGCTTGTAAACTTCTCCTTGAGTTAATAAAGCGATATGTCATACTTTCTTCCCAGCTGTTCTGTCTTAGTACAAGAATATGAACCCAAGTCTCCTCCTCTCTACATTAGGGACGGATTCTTATGCCTTCTTCGTTAATAAATTTGATCGCTCGCCATGATCCCAGTCGAGCCAAGCAAGCCCCTGTTTGCTGCCTCAATTTCAGACAATACAGGGTGTATCTTTATTGGTGTCATATTTGGAGGACGTGTTCTTGACATCAAAACAGTAAAACAAGTTCGTATGTATATGGGTCTGAAAATCAACCGTTTCGTTGTTATAGGTCAAAGAAGATATATTCCATGAGTGGAACAGACGGATATGCACTACAAGTATGGCCATACAGATGGCAATGAAGCACGAGCACGTGAACTTTATGCAGAAGGGTACCCTGACAGGCAGTTACCATGTGCAGGAACATTCGCACGAATTCAACATCGTTTGAGAGAGAATGGCGCATTTGAGAGGAGTACTAGTGATGTTGGGAGACCAAGACTGTTACGAGACGTTGAGCTTGAAGAACGAGTTCTTCGTGCTGTGGATGCAGACCCATTACAAAGCACAAGACGTATAGCAATAAGTGAAAGAGTTAGTCATATGACTATTTGGAGAATTCTGCATGAAAATCTTCTGTACCCGTATCACCTTCGACGTGTGTAAGGATTAAATGAGGCGGACTTTGAGCCAAGGAGACGTTTCTGTCAACGCATGTTACAGCAGTGCGCTGTGTTCATCAATTTCCTAGCCTGTCATCATTCACGGATGAGGCTGGTTTTACTCGTGACGGCATTTTCAATTTTCATAACACTTATAACTGAGCATTTGAAAATCCTAAAGAAGTACAACAGGACAGCCATCAACAGAGGTTCTCTCTCAACATTTGGGGTGGAATCATTCGTGATCACCTTATTGGTCCCTACTTCTTCCCTCCGCGTCTGAATGGACAAACCTATCTCCAGTTTCTCAGAAATGAGTTGCATCACTTAACTGATAATGTGCCTCTGGACATCCAACAAATGTGGTTTATACATGATGGTACTCCAGCTCATTTCAGTTTGATAATTCGTAAGTTTTTGAATGATCAATTACCGCAAAGATGGCTTGGTCGAGAGGGACCCATTGCATGGCATGCTGGATCGCCCAATTTGAATCCAATGTATTTCTTCGTCTGTGTACATTTGACGTCCTTGGTTTATGCGACTCCTATAGCTGATGTTGACATTTTGAGAGGACGTATTCAAACTGGATTTGACCAAATACGAAACACACCAGGAATTTTCAACAGAGTACGCCAGAGCATGGAACGCTGGCTTACTGCATGTATCGAAGCTAGAGGAAGCCGCTTCGAGCAATTTTTTAACTTTAGATTATGTGTTGTAACTCTGAAATAAATGATTTTCAGACCCATGTTCATATAAACCTTTTTTTACTGTTTTTAATGTTAGGAACACGTCCCCCAAATATATGACACCAATAAAGATGCATCCTGTGTATATGGTTCTATATACCATTCTGTTTTTAGTTTCGACTGCAAGCTTAATTATACTTTCTCATTACATTGCTGTCTACTGTCGATTTACAACTTTCAGTCGTTTCTGTACTTTTCTCTACACATTTGCTCTATTTCCAGACCCATAGAAGATAATCAAATGCAGAGTGTTCTGATTCCATAGCAACCAAATCTTTTGTTCGAGACAAAAGAAATTGTTCATGCAAGTAAATAAGAATTCAGAACAAAATGAAAAACAATATGTTGACATTTATAATTTTTGTCGATCACGTCCCACCCTTTACAATATTGGCTGAAAATTTTTTTTATTATTTTGTAAAATTGTCTTTTAAAATATTAAATTTTCTTGAAAACCTTCGTGTCGCATCTCTGGAAGATACTGAACCTAAATGCCAAGTTTGGTGTTTATCCGACTGTTCGTTTCTGAGTTATGCTGTTCACAGTCAGACACACACACACACGGAAATGTTTCCAAAAATACTTTTTTTGGATTCAGGAGGCCTCAAAACGTATATTTCCGGTGAAATCTCGATATCGAATTTTAGGGTGGAATGCAATACTTCCCCTACTTACTACACGTAGTAGAGAAAGTAATAAGTGATTTTTTTGTTATTTGCGATATTTCTTACTTGTGTAAGAAAGCATGTATGCGCACACATGTTTTAGCTGCATTTCATTACTCTCCCAATGCAAAAATTACTAACCTCGTACTAAAACTTCTAATTTCTTTTTAAAAGTTTATGCATGCAGCACATAAGACAGCAGATACAAATTTTAACTCCTTGCCTTGCATTTAGTGCTCGCTTGTTTCACTCTATGTCGTTAGGTAAAGCGTAAAGCGGATGAAGCAGAATATCATTCCACGTGTTGCTGCAACAGATGCCCTTATCTCTTTTGTCAGTAACGTATTCACAAGCCCAGAGAGAGAAGGAGAGCGCGTTCTCATTTGCTTTAACTCAACTTCTGCCGCATGAACGGAGCAATAGTAATCTCTCCCGCAACAGTTTCAAAAGCGATGTCGGCCTACGTAGACATTGAAAATGCGACAGTTTTGGGACATTCCCTGAGGCAACAGCTACGAGAAAGAATATGCATATAAACATTGATTATTATGCAACTTTTTATTCATCTGTTCTTACCAACGAGGAAACTTAACGATCAACTTTCATCTTGCAGCCGCATATTTGGAGCATTGTTGTCGTGTATCAAAAGACGTCTTTTGATTAAACCAGCACTGTTTGCAAAATAGCTTTCTCGGTTAGTTTCAGTTTCCGATACAAGGAAGTGTAAAATAACTTTAATAGTACACAATAAACAGCATATTATACTGAGTGTTCATTTTCAAGCGCGTCATGACGTCATTGTTTTGAGTAAATTTTTAGTAGGGGAAATATTGCATTCTACCCAAAAATTCGACATCGAGATTTCACAGGAAATACATGTTTTGAGGCACCCTGAATCCAAAAAAGCCTTTTTATAAAAAGGTGCGTGTGTGTGTGTCTGTGAACTGTATAACTCAAAAACAAAAAAGTCTGATAAATACAAACTTGGTATTTAGGTTCAGTATCTTTCGAAAATGCGGCACAAAGATTTAAGAAAATCCCACCAACCCAGACTACCCTTTACATGGAACATTTTTCGAAAATTTTGATTTTCCCAAAAATGGGTAGCGATTTTGTTTAAAATATCATATGTTTAAGAGATTTTCATGGCAAATGAAATGTTTATCATAAATTTTCTGGGAATGTCCCTAAAAATCCTCTTCATTCTGAATGGTTTTTGCATAACTGGTAAACCGCAAGATAGACAACATTTTTCTGCATAGAAAATGCAGAGGACGCAAACACACAGTCTATGCCATGTACTTTTCTTTTTTATTTTGTGGAGAAACCATTTCCGAAATATGCCTTGTTATTTGTTTAAATTTTCCAATACTTAAACTTTTCTCAAATAGGAATTCGTTATTCTTTTTTTATTGTGTCCTGGACATGCAAAGAGAATGAAATTCTCCACATAACAACCAGTTTTTAAAAGATTTGACTATCGCTTAAAGCCTACCATATTCCCCTTGCACCTACAAGAAAATCAGGAATAAGAACATTTCTGCAAATGTTTATCTGGATTAACATGAAGTAGATGGAGAATAAGCGTTTGTAAAAATAGTTTTACAAGAGTAGAGAAAGCCATGGGAGTGTAACACTAGATTTTTTTGAAGCGACAATCAGCTCTAAGGGGAAGGACTAACGTAGGGTGATTGACTCATGAGAACGGCTTTGTCCTTGAACTGCAAGCGTGCAGTAGAGTGGGAAACTTCTTGGCTACAGTGCGTGACGTTTAAGTTGAAACATGGCTATTTTGACACTACTGATCCAGGAGAGGGGGTGCGATATTGACGGTCCGATTGCTGGAAAACCTTGTTTCTGCCTAGTCCTTCAGCACAGTTGTACATGTTGTTGCCAGTTACAGTTTGCCAGGGAAATATGGAAAGTGTACTGATATCTTCGGCCGTCCTTTCTTTGCTGGCTTTTGTATTGTTACAAGCGGGTGTTGGCTGTTATCTTCTAAATAGCATGTTTCAACCTAACCCACATTTTAAAAAGTATCGATAGTAGTGGTTTTGAGATCAGGTAGTTAAGGTGACCAACTGTTGTGTAGATTACAGTGCTATTTCTTTCTACTTTCCATGTTTCAACTTAAAGCAAATGCACTATGCAATGCAAAGAGTAACACCTGCAGTTTGTCGTCCTCCGTGGTCTAGTGGTGCCATACTAATCTAGTTCTCGAGGTCGCGGTTCAAATCCGGTGGAGGGCGATGGTTTTTTTTTTCGGACGTAAAAATCCTTAGCATGAACTCCTTCGGAAGGGAAGTAAAGCCGGAGGTCCCGTGTCAGATTTCCGGCACGTAAAAGAACCTCAAGCCTGATAAAGAGACCTTTGAGCAAAATTACCGATCTGTCACGTCCAATATAGGATGCTAAGGCGCTAAGAGCCATAGCAGTTAAAGAGCGTCCATAAATAAATAAATAAATAAATAAATAAAACAGCAGTTAAAAAGTATTGTCAATATTGTTTTACAGGTATAGAGGTTTACACGTTTACTTATTGAAAGTATGATCATAATTGTTGATGTGGTAATACAATACATTACTGATACTACTTCGCGTAAAATTTATTGTTCCGGGAAGAAAAGCATAAGTTACCTTTGGAACAACAATAGAGATCTAGCTCAGGTTCGCTTACGATAACCACAAGGTCACAGTTAAACACAGTAGTACATTTGTGAAGGAGAAGCTGCCTAGCAAGCACGGTGTTCAATCCGACAAGTACAAATACGGTAACTACATTAACCATAAAACATGGACAACCTGTCTCGCAATATCACACGCAAAAGCCTAAAAAAATAAATAATAGTAATTTAAGGCAAAATTAAAAGCCGTATCCCGACAACATTAAATTTGCTTACTATGACCCATTATCTCAAACTATTAAAGATAATGGACTGAAGTTTTTACAACATATAGAGACATCTTTTCTTAGTTCGTTGATGTACTTTTATACAGTAATGTGGTCGGATAAGAAAGGTGGAGGTTTTTAATTGCAGATTTTTTTTTATTAAAATGCATTAGAAATTAATTTTTTTAAATATAACTTACCAACTTATTAATACCGAAGATGATCAGTAACAGCACTGAGGTGTTAGTTTTATCATATGGGCATTTAATTTAGCCAGCTTCTATAGTTTCTGAATGAAAGAGTCATTTATATTACAAAATGTCATTTACAGAAAAGCTGTTCAAAGTAAAAACTGAGAAAAAAACAATGTTTACAAAGAACAAAGTGCCTAGTAATAACATGCTGGAGCTACCATATTTAAAAGTGGTATCAATTTGTAGAACACTCCTTCCCCTAAAATATGAGCTAAAATATATCGTTCTACTACGAAGAGTATAGGAGTTACGATTTTTTTTTTCTGTGAAGTGGTCCACAATTTGCAGTACAAAATCCCAGATGCAGTACCATATTTAAAAACACATTTAAGATATAAGTATGTGTCTGTAACGATAAAATACATATCAACTTAAAGAACAAATTCCAATTTATAAAAATGCATAAAAACAGTCTTTTTTGGGAACTTTTGCCCTTTCTTCTCCACTTAGTGATAAGTGTCACTTATATTGTGACTTTGTCCAGTTCTTCAACTGTGAATCTTCACTGTATTTATTGTCACTGTTTTTTTTTTATCTAGTTCAACTTGACTGGGAGTTCAGCTCACTCAGTAAGGCGAACTAGTTCAGTTCGTCATTTCTCCTTCTTCGTGATGTAGCCTCTTCTTCCCGAAGGTTCACTCGCTGGGGAGTCGAACACAAGACTTCAATCTCTCCTGCACTCAGTGCACGTCACAGTAGTCGTCAACAACTCCCTCTGAGAATCGCACTGATGTCGCATTGAAACGCGCTCGCTCACCGACTGACTCGAATCAACTTACAATCCACTGGTTGCTCTTGCAAGAACGCTGGCATATATAAGCAGTGGGATCTTCCACAGAACGTTCTAGAACTATTTTGACACACGTTCTGGAGGAGGAGGGAGAAACTTCCAGATGGTTCTGGTTGTCTGCCGATAACGCGAGCGACGCTGGCGAGCGGCACTTGTTTACTCCGAATGCCCGGCGCCGACCTCCCGATAACCTTCGGCCATAGCCGTTGCGTCGCAATATTGTGTGAAAAATTTGACGCGAGGTTTGCCGAGGGAAATAATTTCCACGAAATTTTAAATATACCAGGTGGCCCATCGCGCCGTATTTGACATGTGCTGATAACCTTTCGAGCGTTAAGAGTTGCAGAACTTAATGGACAATATCAAGTAAATACAGGTGAGTGCGGAGCTGGCGCACTTGCGCCCTAAAGATCCACTACTATTATTTCACAGTGGTTCTCAGAAAAATCCATATGGATACACGGAGATGGTTGGAGCATCGTATTCATCAATAGGGGTAAAATTTCCAACACCTACAATTGAGCGAAGTTATTATAAAAGTACCGTTAGATGATAATAAATAATAATAATAATAATAATAATAATAATAATAATAATTAATAATAACAACAATTAATAGGAAGTTAGCAAAGTGGTAGTGAAACACTGCGTGCTCATGTTTATATGGTTTTCATTACGCGCTTTAATGTTTTAATTTAACTTTAAAATGCATACAGTCGGTAATATTAGACAAGAACAACGTAAACACAATATAAAAATCTGCTGTATTGCACTCATATTACTTTCTCTACTCTTGTACAAACTATGAAGCCGGAATTATAAAGGCAATAATTATCATAATATTCTGAGAAGGATAGCGATATAAAATAAGTAATAATATATTTAAAATCAGTGTATGTATAAAAAGGAGAAGCATTATGAAAATTGTTGACTGAAAGCGACAGAAAGACCAGACAGGCACAGTTTAGCTAATTAGGGACCAGCCCCAGGTATAAAGGGTAAAATAGCTGAAGCCAGTTTCTCTTGGAATTATTGGGTGCAGCTGCACTGGCCGGAATGTGAAGGTCATTAGAAGCTCCATGACGCTAAGTTTGAGGAGAATGTTAAAGGGGAGAGAGCGAAAGTTAGTTTTTCCTCTTTGTAGCGCGGTGGTGAAATTCAGTCTGTCCTGAGCGATCGATGAGAGCGGGACGACATTCTCGTCGAGTTGTGAACATTGGTGGCGAACATGCAAGAGGGTAGAACGGTCAGCTGTAGTTAATAATCTACGGTCTTGGTAAAGACACAGTAGCATCGTATGCATTTAAAAGTGATCGGCAAACCTTAAGTTTTATTTTAAATGGTGAAAATAAAGTGTTCCAAGAAAGCGTTCGTGTTTCTCTGTACATACACTCACGCATACCCAGTGACTAAGATCTCATGCTCGAGCAGCCGTGGCAAAGTATAAAAAAAACAACTAGGAGGAGAAACGCAGAAACCGTGAGGCAAAGGTATTGCTTCATTGATGGAGGACGGAGCGTGGCTTGCGTCAACTATATTTACAAAAGTTTATTCTCCATCTACTTCATGTCAATCTAGATAAACATTTGCGGCAATTATCTTATTGCTAATTCTCTTGTAGGTGCAAGGGGAATATTTTAGGCTTTAAGCGATAGTCCACCCTTTTAAGAGCTGGTTGCTATGAGGAGCATTCCATTCAGATTGCATGTACAGAACATAAAAAGGAATAACGAATTCCCATTTGAGTAAAAGTGTAAATATTGGAAAATTAAAAAAAAAAAAGATGGAATATCTGGAAATAGGTTACACGATAAAAAAATGTGTCCGATATAAGCTGTCTTTCAACGAGCTCTACATTTTTTAGGCAGTAACATTGTCTTGTCTCTTATGGTTTACCATTTCTGCGAATGTCATTCAGAATGAAGAGGCGTTTTGGGAACATTCCCAGGAAAATTCAAGATATTCATTTTATTTGCCATGAAAATATCTTAAACATGTGATATTTTAATCAAAATCGCTTCAGTCATTTTTGACAAAAGAAAAATTTTCGAAAAATGTTCCATGCAGTCTGGGATGGGGGATTTTCTTGAAGATCTTTGTGTTGCATCCTTGGAAGATACTAAACTCAAATACGAAATTTGGTACTTTTCGTTTTTGAGTTATCCTCTTCACAACACACGCATGGACATTTTTCCAAAAAATGCTTTATTTGGATTCAGGGCACCTCAAAGCATGTATTTCCGGTGAAATATCGGTATCTAATTTTAGGTGAAATGCAATACTTCCCCTACTCAATGTATGTAGTAGATAAAGTAAAAATTATAGGTATTGTAAAATTCAAACAAACAACCAGAAATATCCCGGAAATGGTTCACTCGGCAAAAAACAAAAAAAAAAAAAAAAAAAAATGTATGCGACATAAATTGTGTGTTTTAAAGAGATCTGCATTTTTTGCGCAGTAAATTTTTTTCTGTGTCTTACGGTTTACCAGTTATTAAACCGTCATTCATAATGAAGAGTACTTTTGGGGACATTCCCAGAAAGTTCAAAATAAACGTTTCATTTGCCATGAAAATATCTTAAATATATGTTATTCAAAATCGTTAGAATCATTTTTGAGAAAATCCAAATTTCGAGAAAAAAATTTCATATAAAGGGTAGTCTGGGTGGGGAATTTTCTTGAAAATCTTCGTGTCGCATCTTAGAAAGATAATGATGCTAAGTACCAAGTTTGGTATTTATCCACCTTTTCGTTTTTGAGTTATGCTGTTCATATACACACAGACGGACACACACGGACCTTCTTCTAAAACTTTTTTTTAATTCAGGGCGCCTCAAAACATGTATATTAAAGTAGGTATTAGCTCCACGTTTGGGACACCAAATTCGAAGTAGTTATTTAGCTGGTAGTTGGAAGATGATGCTGGTTACGTAATAAATACGCAACTTGAAGATGACTTTTGCTGTTGTTGCGTAATATATGTTACGTAAACTTAATGAAGGTTATGTTTAATAGTTGCTTTGAGCGTCGGATTGAATTTAATGCTTACGTAATATTACTGTTTGAATTTGCCTCGCTGCATCAGTCTTAATTTAGAGTCGGGATTCTTATGCAAGGTGTGGTAACAGAATTAAACTTCTTCCAAATTTTATAAACCACTACACTTTTAAAAGAACTGTGAGAAACTTTTATACACTCACTTAACGGGTATATCTGTTTTTACTAAACTTTGATGTTTCATTATTCCCGAACTAGGACAGCTAGACCCTTGGAACTAATTACATTAAATTGATAACATTAGTTAGTTTCTCCTGCACAGCTATTTAGGCGTTCTGATGTTCATATCCGAGCTCGGATCGGTAAACCCTAAATGTTTAATTGTTAATGAGTTAAGAGACTTAGACAAATATGGTAAAGCACAATAAGTTTATAGCACTAAGAGGCTTAGTGAAAGACTTTTCAGGTATCATTAGAAAATAATTATAATCAAGCTATTCAAGGATTAATTTTTACTATTATTTTAGAGACCTGACTTTGAGTCGTAGTGTAGCAAAACTTTAATGTTTAATAGCTATTAAACTAAGGGGGTTGTATGGGTGGATCAAAAATGTATTTATCAGATATCATTCATTATCTGTGTTAACCGTGGGGCGTACTTAGGTATCCTGAGGTCCTTGTTCGAATCTTATAGAAATTTAATGGTTAATAAATATTAAACTAGGAGACATATACGGCTGGAATAAAAGTATTTAACCCATATATTTATAAGTATACTTAGGTATCCCCAGGTCTGTATTAAAGTTCTTAATTTTCTTTCTTCTTTTTTCTTTCTTTTTTCTTCTTTCTCTCTTTCCTTCTTCCTTTCTTCTTTATTCCTTTCTTCTTGATCAATACACAACCGCGCGCGCGCGCACACACACACAACACACACATGCTAACGGACTCATCGACACCTTACACACACAAACACACACCCCCTTACATACAACACTATCTAACAAACACGTCCAGAGACAGTTAAATACACACATACGTAAACTCACAGACATACACGCAACACTATCACACAAACACATAACACAAACACGCATCCACATACATAGCCAAACACATACGAACATCTAACCAAACACGTTGATATGCACGAAGACATACCAACACACAGATTCTGTGACTCAAGGACAGCCAAAAATACACACATGTATCCACACACACACATATACTCACAAACACACCCAGAGACAGTTCAAAACACATACACACATGCTAACGGACTCATCGACAGCCTACGCACATGCTTCCACACACATGTGTACTCACAAACATATTCAGAGCCAGTTCAATACACACATACATAATCAACACCCATACACGCAAACACATACAAGCAACACTATCACACAAACACATGCAGAGACAGTTCAACATACAAATACTTAAACAAACACACATAACACAGTTCAAAACACATACACCCACACACATACATACCCGAACACCTATCCAAATACATGGACATTCACGAAGACATACCCATACACAGACTCCGTGACTCATCGGCGGCCAAAAAAATACACATAAGTATCCACACACATACATACATACATATAAATACGAAACATACAAAAACACTAATAGAGATATCCACTGGAACTTATAGGTACGTGGCTCTGTTATAATATAGCTTCATATGCGAAAGGCCCTATCTAATGGGGTAGTATTTTGATTAATGTAGCAGCGGTGATGATGAACGGGAATTGCGGGATTAGGGAGTGACGGTATTAATGGAGTCAGATGGTGATGATGATGATGGTCATGGTATAGATTTATGATGTTAATAGAGTCATGTGGCGGCGGTGGTAGTATAAGGTTATGGTATAATTGGAAGTAATGGTGTTTGTGATAGGAAGATGGTTATAGGATTGTTGGCTTTGGAGATGATCGCTGAGGTGACCGTGTATACCTATGGTGTAAATCGTAATGACTATAGTTGTGGTGGTTGTGGTGGTGATGGAGAGGATTCAGGGATTAGAGAATAATGGTGTTAATGGACTTATGTTATAGTTACAGTGTAGATTTATGGTGTTAATGGTGTCATGTGGAGGCGGTGGTAGTATAAGGTTATGGTGTAATTGGAGGTAATGGTGTTTGTGATAGGAAGATGGTTATAGGATTGTTTGCTTTGGAGATGATGGCTGAGGCGACAGTGCAGAGTTATGGCGTAAACAGGAATGACTATAGTTGTAATGGTTGTGGTGGCGATGGCGAGGATTCAGGGATTAGAGTATAACGGTGCTAATGGACATATGCGATAGTCACAGTGTAGATTTATGTTGTTAATAGAGCCATGTGGCGGCGGTGGTAGTATAAGGTTATGGTTTAATTGGAAGTAATGGTGTTTGTGATAGGAAGATGGTTATAGGATTGTTGGCTTTGGAGATGATTGTGGTAATAAGAAAGGTGATGGTCATTCTTTAATGCTTATACGGTTTCCTTTTATTCGTATAGAAGGGCCCACAGTCATTACGAAGACATGCCTGAACACTGTAAAACATAGTGAATTGCTACGAGTATAAAAACGACCTTTATCAGTGTACAAAGCGGTTCAATGGTCTTAAACTATCTGATAATGGACTAGTTATTAGGTACGGAAAGTTGACTGTGAACATGAGAAATGTGGTTGCAGAAGGTATCGAATTCCTTTAAAGCATTCAAAGTTCTTGATTTAAGAGAACATTTAAGTGGTGTATGGATCCGGTGAGGCTAGGATGGACTCTCCATTCAGCATATAAGAGGGCTCTTCTAGGTTACGCTAGGTGCGTTAAAGACAAGACAGCATAGCTTGTGTAAAGGCAACTGAGGTTAGACTGGGTGAGGATATGATATGGTGTCATAGATAAATTAGAGGATGAATTAACGTATAGCTTTAAGTTACGACCGTTTTGAATAGATTATGAGGGGTGTTGGCTAAGATTGAGGTAGGTGAACATGCACGTAAACAATCTAGGTTAGTTGATAGCAGGCTGGACGTGAAGTTTGTTTGTACCATCTTAGGCTAAGTTAGGATGTTCAGTGCTAGCCTAGGACTGGATTGTTGGGCAGATTATAAGGAATGGTACCAGATTGTGTTAGATTATTACTGGGCAGAATACATAACGCTAGGATAGTCTGGGACAGGTAGAGTTAGGCTCACATGATTATTCGAGTTTGAAGAATGGTTTGCAAGACTGGGACATTAGTTCTAAGTAAGTCGAACTTACAATGGTGCTGTAGTAATGGCTGCTGAGAAAGGCTTCTTTGTACAAATTATCTCTTTCTACATTGTTATGTGCAACATTAAACCTTGTGTTATTGCATGGTTCTGTTAGCATAGATTGTCTTGGGAATAGGTCGTTATGATTGTCACGTATGGTTACGTTTCCTGGTTGCGTTAGAGGATTACAGAATGGAATAGACAATGAGAAGATGATTCAGAGCAGGTAAGGTAGGGATAGGTTAGGATGATCGGTGTGAGGGTAGTTTAGAATACTTCTACATTCACTAAAACTGTAAATCGATATACAGTTTATCCCTCTCGGCCTCATAGCTTATCTCCTCAACATATATAAGTTTGCAAAATTTTAAAAAAGGTGTTTTAAAAGTATATAAAAGCGTTCTAACAGTGCATAATAAATGTTCATGAGGTATTAAAACTATGTGCAGAAATATATCAAGTCCTGAAACCAGAATAAATACGTGTGTGAATACCTGATTTACTCATAAAATTTCACAAAATGTTTTAAAAGCTTGCTACAGTACCTGATTAGTTGCTAAAGACATTTAAAGCTGTTCAAATACTCCTGGAATAAGCTTTAAAAATGTCTGAAAAGGGTAAAAATACTTTGAAGCAATAGCATAAAATACCTTGTAAGTGTTAAACAAAAACCTCAAATCATTCTAAACACCATCAGCATACTCTAAAACTATGTGCCAATACCCAAAAAATAGCCGCTGCAGTTTCTAAAGAGCCATTCAGAATACTCTAAAAGCCTGAGTTCATGCCGCATCCATAGCCCACAATACGTTCAAAGAGCCTTAAATACTCCCACCAGTACCCTGAAAATACCTTATAGATGTTAAAATACCTTAAAATCAACATAAAACACCTCGAAATATTCCGAAAAATCTTAAAAACCTGTATCAATACTCTGAAAAGGCCTGCTTCCAATCTCCAGAATGCTATTGAAACACCTGAAATTATCATTCCAGTATGCCAGAATGCCCTAAAAGCCTGTACTCATATCTGATACCATAAGCTGAAACACCTTTAAAGAGTCTCAAATACATATATGAAAACTTCGAAAGAAATACCCTTGGAAGTGTCACAATACTTCAAAAAATGGAAGCTTACCCATGTGCTGTGTATACACCTAGCAGACACCTAAAGAATAAATAAAAATAAGAATGCGGAAGGGAGGCGTTAACCCTGCTATTAGGTGCAAATCCTAGTGCTAGTCTCAAGCCTAGATAAAGGGGACAAACACCTAGCGTTACAATCCTTATCTAATAAAGCATCAATTAACTGGTAAAGACGATACACCTAGCCAACAATTAACCATACAAAAACAGAAAAGCAATATCACTAGCAGAGCTTAAGGTTGGGTTAGAAAAGACAACTCTACATAGTTTCTTACATGTTAGCGTTAGAATATTGAGAAGACCTCAAAAGCAACCGGTATGACAGTAAAAACGTTAGAAATGGTTCTAGATCATCATAAGACCTGTGTAATACAAGAGAAAACTCTATAAAACATGAGAGAATGCCTGAAAACCATGTGCCAATAGCATAAAAATAAGCATTTCACTTTCAAAAAAGCCCTCCAGGAACTCTAATGGTATAAAAATAGCCACTACACTTTCCAAAAGCCAATAAAACAGCAACTACACTTATCCAAAAGCCGCTAAAACAGCCACTACACTTCCCAAAAGCCATTAAAACAGCCACTACACTTTCCAAAAGCCAATAAAACAGCCACTACACTTATCCAAAAGCCAATAAAACAGCCACTACACTTATCCAAAAGCCGATAAAACAGCCAATACACTTCCCAAAAGCCGATAAAACAGCCACTACACTTCCCAAAATCCAATAAAACAGCCACTACACTTTCCAAAAGCCAATAAAACAGCCACTACACTTATCCAAAAACCGATAAAACAGCCACTACACTTCCTAAAAGCCAATAAAACAGCCACTACACTTTCCAAAAGCCCTTCAGGAACTCTTAATGGTCTGTGCCTATGCCACATTCATAACCTAAAATACCTTTAAAGAGCCACAAACACTCCTAGCACGAGCTTTGAAAACGTCTTGAAAATTGTCAAAATACCTTAAAAGCATCATAAAACACCTCGAAATATTCTGAAGCCTATATGAATACCCTGAATCTACCTGCTCCAGTTCTCAAAATGCTGCTAAACATCTAAAATTCCCCTGCCTCATACCAGAATGTCCTGAAAGCCTTGTCCGTATCAAAAAAAATACCTGTATCTGCGCCTAAAATGTCTCTAAATGAACACTAAAATGCTCCACAATTCCTAGTACACTGGCTAAAATGCTTACCCCAATACCCTAAAACACGTATCTGTTTCTATGTCTAAAAATATTTTAAAGCCAGTAACAGGATGTCAAATGCCTGTTCCACCGCATTAAAACATCATCAGAATACCTGCAAAGTTAGCTAAGCATGTACCTAAAAAGCTTCTGTGTTCTAAAATAGTTATATTGTGCTTGTGTTCTAAATACCTCTGTAATTCTTACTCTTCCCTTCTGGAAAACACCCTACATACCTTCAGTCCCTGTCTTCCCTAGCATTTCTCCCCGTATTCCCTATCTCCCTCATATAAACGCATATTCCCCCTTCTTCAGTACCTGTCTAGCATTATCATCTACTCCCTATCTTTCGTATATAATCGTATACTCTACTCGACCTGTTACTAGCCTAGCACTTCTCCTCGTACTCCCTGTCACTCTCATATAAAGCACATTTCTCCTACTTCAACCTCTGTCTATCCTAGCATCTACCCTCGTTTTCCCTATCTCCCCCATATAAACTCATTTTCCTCCATAAAGACTCTCTCAACCTACCATCTCCCCTCGTTTTCCCTATCCTTTCCTTATAAAGCATATATTCGGACCTTTCAAACCCTGTCTAGTCGACACCTAACCTTGTAATCCCTATCTCTTCAGTATAAAACGTGCATTCTGCCCTTTCAACCCCTGTCTAGCCCTACAACTCTCCTCGTATTCCCTACCTCCCCCATATAAACGCATTTTTCCTCCTTGGATGCTCTCCTAATCTAGCATCTTTCCTCGTTTTCCCTAAATTTTCCCATATAAACGCAAAAAACTGGCCCAGGTCTGTCCTAACTAACCTACTGTTGTAACATTTTTGCAAGGCCGATTTAAATGTAGTCAATGCGTAGAATGCCACAATTCCTTTAAATAAAAGTTAACTGGAAAAGTAAAATGCCGGGCCCGTTATAGAATGCATTAAGATAAAGCACTCCCCCAGAGTAATAATCTTTGCACTACCAAAAGTTAAAGGAAATTAAATAAGGATTTAAAGCAGCTCTGAATAAAACTAATAATTCTTGCAACCCCAAAAGCACTGAATATATTCACATTCAACATTAATCAATTACAATTTAAATGCTGAACATTCTGCTTTGTCCTTCTCACACAATATTTGCCATTTCAAATACATTTAACTCGTGGTGATATTACAATATGAACTCGCTTCGATAAGATTTAAGTGCCGCTCCTAACACTAAAAAGAAGTTAGAAATTTACTTACGCCGAAAAGTATGTGTATAATTTAGACAAGGCCGAAAAGTGTGGAAATGGCCACTCCCAGACACGAAGCCCAATAAAGTCCTCCTTCACTGGTCATCTAGAACTAAGTCTGTTACACACTCTTCTTCGTCGGAGCGTATCACTCAAGGGGCACCGGAAGATCAGGTGATGATGTGGACACTGCATAAGCGCTCCCTATGCTGGCGAAGAGGACGCAACATGGCGAGCGCTGTAGGTACCTGGTGCAGCTGACTGCTGACTGTTAATCGGGCTGCCGATGTAGTGACAAGCAGGGGCCGAAAATTGTAGTTCATCATTCCAGATATGTTAAGGAACTGCGGCCATCTCTGCTAAAACAGGTACTCGAAAGAAGAGCCATAATTGGCTCAAGGTTAGTTCAGTTGTTTTTTTTATTAAAAAGTTAAAAAGTTGAGCCATTAAAGTCGAGACACACTACGCTACAAACACCGTCCAATTATTTGAGTTATCTATCAGCATACATGCTCAGATTGCGAATTTACGAGACGCAAGGAAAAGAAGTTCCAAATGTAAATACTGGAAAAGTACCATACAAGTCCCATTTCGCTAAGGTGACCCAGAAACTGTTGCTAGTCTTCTGTCAGTGGCACTGGTGATAAACTCGGTTCAAAGTACGTCATACGCAGACAATTGATTGGCGGCAACGGCCGAATAAATTTGAAGATTCCGTATAATCTATGAATGTGGACTCAGGGGACTCGAATCTATTTCCGGTAAAATCTCGGAATCGAATTTTTGGGTCAGAATACAATACCTTCTCTATTCACTATGTGCGTGTTAGAAAAAGCAATAAGCTTACGCAAGAATATTCTTTTACACACTAATAAATGATAGAGGGTATGGACGGTAATGTGAATGTATCATCAGATTTTTAGAAGTATGTCTTAATTTTAATATATTTGAAGATAAATAATATTTGTTCCATTTTTATCATCTCAAGGTTCATACAAATATAACTAACAATTTGCAGAACAAAATTTAAAGGAACCTATTAGTCAAGTGATTTGAGTTAAAATGGTCGCCACAGATTTGAATAATTTTTCTGTCCGAGGGGTTGTGTTCCCATTAATTACAATGACACCTTCGCACATATTAAACCGCGGTGATGATAAATCGCATTACCTTTGCAGATACTCTCGCATAAATTATTTCCTGCATGCAGCTGGTACAACAGATTACAGGAAGTGACGGTAATTGGAACAGAGAGAAAGAAAACAGAACATTTTCAATATAAATTTCCCTTCAACTTCGGCGTTACTACTTGGCTGTTAAGAATCAGCAGCTTAGCAACACTTTGTCTTTGGGTAAAATTTGTTTTCGTTGAATTTAACGCATTGCAAACCTAATTTCAGTTTGAGTATAATTTCACGCATTTCTATGTTCACCATCCAATATGATCTGAATTACGAACATTGCCAAAAAAACTAACACTTTTAGTTCTTTGTGTAGGCCTATAAATTGGATTTCCTCTTTAATTTAAAATTAATTTTTTTGTTATTGTAAGCGCAATGTCTTCAGTTTAAATATGTTTTTTAAAAAGTCTGTATTTGCCATTCTGTAATCTGGATTTCGCACCACTTCGGAGAAAAAAACATAACTTCTATACTTTTTGGAGTAAACAGGTGCATTCTAGTTAACCCTTTTCGGGAGATTTTACTGCATATAAGCAAGTAAGGAGACATTGCATTCCACCCAAAAATTCGATACCGAGGTTTCACCGGAAATACATTGTTTTGGGGCCCCTAAGTCCAAATAAAGCATTTTTGGAAATATGTCCGTGTCTGTCTGTGTGTCGTGGAACAACGTAACTCCAAAAAAAACGAAAAGCTGGAGAAATACCGAACTTGGTGTTTAAATTCAATATCTTCCAAATATGCGAGAAGAAATTTTCAATAAAATCCCCCACCCAAAACTAGCCTTTATATGGAAAATTTATCGAAAATTTGGATTTTTTAAAAGATGACCTTAACGATTTTAATTAAAATACCATATATGAAAGATATTTACAGTATGTAGGTATATCTTTAATTTTTGGGGAATAGCCTATGAAGTCTTCATTCAGAAGGAATTTTGGATAATCTTGTGTAAGTTGTAAACGTTAAGCGATAGATGAAAGCGCGCTTAACAAAAAATATATATCTCTTTAAAAGACACAATTTATTTAAATTTTTTGTGGCATGAACCGTTTCTGGGATACCAGTTATTAAAGGTTCGAATTGTTCATTTCTTGGCCATTCTTTCAACATTCAGTTGTTTCTCGCGATAGCATGGAAACAGTATGAAACTTTAAGGCCAGTATATAGCGCCCAGCTCTTAAGCATTTGACTAACGCTGTTCTCTTTGTATTCTAACGAAATGTGTAATGCAGCTATTTCTGCAAAGGTTTATTTAGATTAAAATGCAATAAATAGAAAAATAAGCTTGAGTAGGAATAATTTGTATACCCATTAATAAACGAGGGTAGAGTCATGTGAATGTATCACATCAGATTATTTTTATAACATATGTGAGAACAGTTTTTTGTGATATAAATGAGTCGTCATTTCACAAACTATCCAAGATCACGAATTGAAATTTTGACATTAGAAGACCACGCCACCACCACCACAATTCTGCTTTTGATCTATTACATTTCAAAATAATAAGTGATAAATTGTATGATTAAGCAATAGTGTTATTTTTATTAATGAGTCACAATATTGTATAAAAGTCTATAAATAAACTTATAAGGCATACACCTATGTATATGCGTTAAAATTTTCGATCTGGTACTTTAATTAGTTTGAGGTAATGGATCTTGAATTTAGCAAAGTTAACATTAGTGGGTTAGGGCGTTTAGACTACCCTTAGAGAACATTAAATTTATTCTCCCCTGGCCCAAAGAGTCTATTTTTAAAGATCTAAAACGGGAAAAATAGATATTAGTATGTGACCCAAGATTATTATTTTCTAAGACACATACGCTTTGAAATTGGTGCTCTAATAGCTTCCTGTCTTCATAAGGAGTGTGCAGTTATTTTTTAATAAACATTGTGGTAGGCACTCTTAGGTGTAGATTTTATAAACAAACAAGCTTTCGAAATTTACAAAGCAGTTCTGATATTTGCTGCTTGTATCTAGCCCATCATTCATGCATGGATATTACCGTGTATTTAATTTGGGCCCACCCCATCCAAACATACAGGTGCTATAAAGCAACCGGAGTCCGACGACAGTAGGTACATTTCCGGACCCGAAAGAGAGACTGCAATATGGCAGAGCGAGTTCAATATTATACAAAAGTGTCAAAGTGAATTAGTTTTTTTTTCTCATGTGCATTATTCAAGGTGAAAACGACTTAGCGTAAATTAGCTCTAACCAAACCAATGAGACAAACCTTCGAACACATTTGCGCCTCCATAGTCTTTCAAGTTGAAACCTAATCATAAAAAGATAGGATTTTTTATCACCATCTTAGAGCAAAAATAATAAATAATCCAATCAAATGTCAGTAACAAACCTATTTTTAGAAAAACTTCTTGTAATTTTTGTAGTAAGCGACATTTTTTTCACTTTTTTTTTAAGTTTCAAAAAACTGAATTAGAAACTCTTCAAAACATCTATATAAATAGTACAATTCTACTAATATGACTTCGAAGGCATTGTTTATATATTATTCCTATTATTTCAGGCTTCTATAACACCAGCGCCATGAGGGAGAGAAATTGTACAATTTAGAATCACTAGCAAAGGTATATTATCACACGCTACGCCATCCATGGATTTCACCACAAAATACGCAAGGACAAGTCACATTGTAGCGGACCAGGTTGAGCGCCGAGAATTAAGACAGATGAGGTAACCGAGCAGAAAGCGTCGAAACGCGGTTACCTCAACACGGGCGCGCTAAGGAATGCGAAGTCAGCACTTCCGAATGTATTTATGCTACGGTGGTCTAGCTAGTTGTGTCGGAATCGTGAAGAGTGTGAGGGAATCAAGACAGGTCGTGAAACTATAACCTGAATAACGGAGAGAGGGTGAATTGTATCGTCCGAACAGGTAGGATGCATCTACTCTAAGATGTTCTCTGCTTGCACGGGCCTCATCCAGTCTAAGTTGCCCGACTACGGGCCCATGTATTCACACGAAACAAATACAATTTATTGGGCCAATGCATCCCCTGTGCATTAATTAACTACCCACATCCTGGAGCGCCGCCCCGGCCTACCTACCCCAGTACCGACGCATCCCCCTACCCCTGAGCTATCACCCCCTAGCGTAACCAACTACTGCGGGGTAGCCACCCCCGATAGGGGTGTTACAATATCATGAACCCAGAACAGTTACATGTGCTGATTCTGTGGTAACAAATGTGATAGATACCGCTTAGCAATGAGCTTAAAACGAACGACACTAAGTGAATACAGCAACCTAAAACTTTAATATCCTTTCGGCTGGCGGTTTCTATCTACTCCTAGTTAAATTTTATTGCATATTTAAAATATTGGGACTGTTATAATCTTATTTAACAGATTGTGATAAATATCAAATTATAAAGTTTGAGATATTCAGGACAAAGTTTAAGTAATTTCGAGAAATTGGCGTTAGATTTCTTGCAGTCATTTCCCGGATGATGAGATAAGCAGAAATTAGTTAACACGCGATTTAGAGTAAAAGATCACCTTCATGTCCAACACGTGGATAATTTACGTAATTTCTGTTGACATGCCCTTACGTCAGTTACAAGATAGACACTAATCAGAATTTGGTCGGGTATTTAAATTTGGGATCTTTGACGGTGCTCCCTCGAACAACCACGTGTCTAGCTGGTCATTCGTTTAGTGTTAATTTGCAATCTCGATGTAGGGCTAGGCCCGACGAAGGTGAACCGCCGGACCTCCTCTTTCACGCAGGTAAATCGACCTCCTCTACCACGCAGGTAAATCCACTAGCTGTTAATTCTTTTCTTTATTATTAGTTTAAGTTATATTAGACAAACTAAAGCTTGGAAAGATTGGAAATAGAAGTTGCATTTCTTTGATGGCACCCTTTCACTACCCTTCAAACTACCGTAACATGTAACCTTCTGAGGGTGTTCTATGCTACGTCCCCCATTCTTTACGCGACATCTACCATAGTCGCCCGACGTCACATATAATTTCAAGTTTTTATATTTTACACCCAGTGGTTATTTCATTTTTGCGTTGCTTATTATTATTATTATTATTATTATTATTATTATTATTATTATTATTATTATTACTATTATTGTTAAATTTGTACAACTTTTCCGATAGACTTCCTGCAGTTAAGGACGGATAAGTATTATTTTAAATACATGCATTTGGTTGACTATTTGGTTGATAAGTGCGGCACACAGCTTCATTCGTTCGTGTGACTAACAATAAGCCGTAACTATTCAAAGAAAGCCGGGAATAATGAAACGTGGCAGCAACGCAGGGATCTTACTTCCGATCAAGTTATTTTCTTCTTTGTCTCATATCTTCCTGATTACAAATGCTCTCTATAGAAATCTCATTATATTGTTAACGAGTTACACTGCGGCATTTTGCGTTGAGTATTTTAACCGTACAGCAGCTCACAGAATTGTGGACATAAAAACAACCTGAATAATTTAAAATGTACAACAAAATGTGAATATTTCTATTTTAAGCTAGGTTTTTCAAAGTGAAAATCAATTAAGCCGATCATTCGAGACTTCTTATTATATATAGACATATTCCAAAGGGGCATGATTAAAAGAAGGATTGCAAACGTTCTTGACATGAATTGAAAACTACATCAGAACTAATTATCCAAGTGACTTTTTGGATCAGAATAAAGGCGAAAACATAAAACCTAAAAGCCTGCTCATAAACATAAAAATGGTAAAAGAATGATTATTAAGGGAGTTAAACTGTTTTCTTTATAATCTTTTTCGTCAAGAACACTGCTATTGTTTCTTTAAATTTTAACTTCTCTTCTGCTTTCGTGTAGAAGAGGAAGTATAATACTCAATCGAAAAATTATATTTCAAGGTACCAAAAAGGAAGCTTTTAAGATTCCCTGAAATTTCCCTAGCCAAAGTATTTCTCTGAAAAAGATCCACGAGTCAGAGAAGAGAGTAGCGCAGGTAAAAAACGAAAAGTCTGATTAATTTCGAACTTAAATACTAAGTCTAACATCTCCAATAATGCCGAGTCGTATATTTTCACCAACTCTGTTTAAATAATCCTTTATACATGATGTAAATGTAAGGCACAAATTGCAGGACTCATTCCTCACACGTAAATTATGTTATATGAACATGATTCTGAAGTTTCCATGTTACAATTCATTTTCTCCAACTCATTAATCATGGGAAACACACACGAACAGAACATTAGAATCATGGGAAACATGCACTCTTGGTTACGTCTGGCTACGTTGCGATTATCGTAGGTGCACCGCCAGTATTTTGTTTTACATGTCCCTGTTGTCATGCGAGTTAAGTCATTGTTTGTTTACAGGTAACATCAACTGTTCCAGTGAGCAGTACGACCTTGGCAAGCACACGGGTTACTACGTACTAGTACTAGAGTTGATCACGGACTCGGCTCGTGCAATGACATGTTCACAAATGCAGAGATGGCAGATGCCCATTTAATGTATGGATCAGCAGACGGCAATGGCGGTTGCGCTCAAAGTTTGTATCGGGAAAGATTTCCAGGACAAAGGTGCCCCGACAGTAAATTGTTTGAAGCCATTCATCGTCTCTTAGGGAACATAGGGCATTTCAGCCTGATAGTTGCGACCTGGGGAGGCCCAGAAGGTCAAGGACACCGCAACGGAAGGTGACAATTCTTAAGGCAATTGATAACGACCCTAGTGTCAGTACAAGACAAGTAGCTGTAACAATGAATGTTGACCACATTACTATCTGGCGAGTGTTACAGAGGTCCGGCTGTATCCATACCATTTACAGCGTGTGCAGGCACTATCGGCAGCTGGTTTTCCTGTACGGGTACGCTTCTGAGAATGGTTTATGTAACAAAGTGGTAATCCCAATTTTAGTGAGGCGTCGTTTCAACGAGATCAGATTGTAAATTATAACAATCGGCATGTATGGGCTGACGTCAATCCTCACGCAACTGGTGAAGCAAGCCATCAAGAAAGATTTTCTGTCAATGTTTGGGCCGGCATTGTTGGCGACTGTTAGGTAGGGCTTCACGTTCTTCCATCCAGGCTCAACGGACAAAGTTAGCATAATTTCGAGGAGAATGTTGTACCTGATCTGTTAGGAGATGTGCCTTTAACTGTGCGACAAAACATGTACTCCATGCACAATGGAGCACCTCCTTATTTTAGTGTTATGTCCGTCTGCTTCTAAACAACAGATTCGGTGACAGATGGATAGGTAGAGGTGGACCAATTGCCTGACCTCCACGCTCCCCGGACCTAAACCCACTGGACTTTTATTTGTGGGGCATTTGAAAGCTCTTGTGTATCGAACCCCAGTACCACATGTTCAGAGTCTCCGTGCCTGTATTATGGAAAACGGCGAGACCATACGTAATACTCCAGGGATACATCAGTGCATCCTGGATTCACTACAACGGCGGGTTAATCCATGTATCAATGCTCACGGAGGGCATATTGAACATCTCTTCTGAGAAACAGTTGCATGTGGTGTGCTAGTACGTCCTATTATTGTGTGTTTCTCATGATTAACGAGTTGGAGAAAATCAGTGTAACATGGAAACAAAGCGTTTCCAGACCCATGTTCATATGTCATAACTTCTTCGTCTACGAGTGAGGAATGTATCCTGCAATTTGTGCCGTACATTTTTGTTACATCCTGTATATACATGAGGGTATGAGGGTAAGACAATAATTATCCGCAAATTATTTTTAATTTTTTGTAGGTTGGCTGTACTGGTTTGTTCACGCGCACATCGACATGTTATTCCTTTGTCTTCGTTTGTGGAACGTTTGACCGCTATCAATCCAGTGCGTGTTACATAATAAGCATAGTTGCACAGTGTATAACTCATTAAAGACGCGATTTTTGGAAAGATAGAATCAAAAGATTTAAAACATTAAACGGATTTGAACCACGGATCTTCCAGTTTCAGTCCGGTATATTTAACCAACAGAGCTACCATGGCTATGGCACTGAATTTTTCAGTCTAATTCTACTTTTCCAACCTTGTCCTACACACGGCTTGTGTGGAAAAACAATTAGTTACTTATGCATTTTTGGTCAACAAACTTTTTCGAGTCTCTCCTTTTTATATATTTTAATTTTCACTTTCACTACTCGTACATAGTAGGTAAAGAAGGTATTGCATCCACCCAAAAATTCTATATCAAGATTTCCTCGAAATACACATTTTGAGGCCCCCTGAATAGCAAAGATCACTTTTAGAAAAGTGTCCGTGTGTGTCACGGTTAACAGCGTAACTCAATATGAAATATCGGATAACTACCAAACTTGGCATTTAAGATTAGTACCTTCCAAAGATGCAACACTACGATTTTTAAGAAAATCATCTATTCCAAACTACCCTTTACATGGAACATTCTTCGAATTGTTTGGTTTTCTGAAAAATGACTTCAACGATTTTGATTAAAATGTCGTATACTAAAAATATTTACATAACAAATAAAATGGATAGCTTGAATTTTCTGGAAATAGCTTGTGAAGACCTCTTCATTTGGAGGGAAATATATATAATCTTTTATAACTAGTAAACGATAATCGATAGACGAAAACGCACTACACAAAAAAATGTACTAGATCCCTTTAAAACACACCACTTATTTATTTTAAATAATTTTTTGTAGCAACAGCCATTTCCAAGATATCTGTTATTAATGGTTTGAACTGTTCAATACTTTTGTCATTCTTTTCAACTCCAGTCTATTTTCAGTTCATCACGATGTCATGAAAATAATATAGAATTTTAAGGCCAGCATATGGCGTTCAGTTAAACATTTGCCTATCGCTGTTCTATTTGTATATGTAACGAAATGTATGATGCAGCTATTACCGGAAAGGTTTATCTGGACTAAAATGAAGCAGATAGGAAAATAAACTTTCGTAAGAATAATATGAGCTATAAATATACAATACATATTTAACTTCCTAGACGCCTCGTCATCAATTTGCATAACTTGGAAAAGTGTGTTCATGAATTAAACATACAACTTGCTGTAGGTGCATCATCCTGGCTCCCTTGAGTACGAAAAGAGAGCTTTAGGGAGGATCGCTGTGTGAAACTGCCCTTGTTATCAATGGCAATTTAGACTCAGCTGAAACAGTGAGAGGTTGGTTTTTTACCGTTTGATTTTTAGAACATATTGATTTTTGTGTGTGAACAGTATAACTCTCGAGTGTCTGATAAATGCCGAGGTCCAAGAGTACGACACTATTTTCCAAGAAAATTCTTACACACCAAACTAACCCCTATATGGAAAATATTTCGAAAATGTGATTTTCCCAAAATTGCTTTCAAACATTTTGATAAAAAGCACCATATAGAATTGAACCTCACATATACGTTTATCATGTTATATCACGCCTCACGCATAAAGACAGTATAGGTAAATTGGAGTGCACCGTTGCCATATGTATTTTATATACGCTTGCAATTTTGGCGCCCAATTGCAATCTATCTACCAATCTTCTGAATGATACATCAGGAAATAGTGAAATATCTGCACTGTTATTTAAGAAAATTTTAAGATACTCATTTTTCACTTGCACTTTCTCTCTCCTGTATTACTTTCTCTACTACGTATAGTAAGTAGGGGAAGTATTGTATTCCACCCAAAAATTCGATACCGAGATTTCACCGGAAATATATGTTTTGAGACCCCTGAATCCAAAAAAAAAGCATTTTTGGAAACATGTCCGTGTGCGCGCGCGCTGTGCGTGTGTGTGAACAGCATAACTCAGAAACGAGCAGCCGAATAAACACCAAACATGGTATTTAGGTTCAGTATCTTCCAGAGATGCGACACGAACGTTTTCAAGAAAATCCCCCACCCCAGATTACCCTTTACATGGATCATTTTTCGAAAATTTTAACTTTTTTCAAAAATGGCTCTAACGATTTTGATTAAAATATCATATGTTTAAGATATTTTCATGACAAATGAAATGTATATCTCGAATTTTATGGAAATGTCTCCAAAAGTATTCTTCATTATGAACGACTTTTGCATAACTGGTAAACCATGAGATAGACAAAATTTTACTACACAAAAAATGTAGATCGCGTTAAAATACACAATTTATCATATACATCTTTTTGGTTGAGTGAACCATTTTCCAGATATTGTTTGTTGTTCCCTTAAATTTTTCAATATTTATTTTCTCAAATGGGAATTCGTTATTCATTTTTTTGTCTTGGATATGCAAAAAGTATTAATATGTGGCAAAGAGAATGGTACTGCACCTAGCAACCAGCTATTAAGAGATATGTATATGCTTAAAGGCCACTGCAAATACAAAACAAGGGGAACATAGTACGCCTTAAGCGATAATCAAATATTTTTAGAACTGGTCGCTATGTGTAAAATGTAATTCTCGTTGCATGTCAAAAGATCGTTTCTGAAAATGTTTACTTCGATTAATATGAAATAATGGAGAATAAGAGTTTGTAAAAATAGTTTGTACAAGAGTAGAGAAAGTCATGTGAGTGTACCACATCAGATTTTTTTTAGTACTTCGAAATTCGATTTTACATGCATAAAAATATGTATTATCAAAGTAATATGGAGATATAAAATGATAAAAGCTATAATTTGTAAGATATCATCACTGCTTACCCTTGACAAAATTACATTCAACGTGGATGGAATGCTTACTAACAGCAAAATAAATAAATCTATATTCGGCATGAATTACCGTAAATTTTTCTCAGAGGCCTTTATCAGGCTTGAGCCTCTTTTACGTGCCGTAAATCTACGACATGGGACCATCGGCTTTACTTCCCTTACGCAGAATTTTTACGCCCGAAAAAATCCAACGCCCTCCGCCGGGTTTGATCCTGCGACCTCGGTAACTACAGACTAGAATAATAACCACTACACCACGGAGGACGAGTAGCTTAGCTCGTTTATTGTACTGCCTTACTAACATTCACTTTAGTTGAATAATGATCTAACACATTCATTATTACTCTTCCTAGTTTAGCAACATTTCGTCTCTTCCTAACTACCCCCTCCATAAACATAAATATTTACGTCAAATGTTAAATTTTTTAAATGTTAAATATTAAATATGCGAGTTATTTAACCTACATAACACCACACTATAAATGTACCCATTTCCTTACACTGATGTTTACCTTTATTGACTTCTACGTCGCGCCTGGCCTGCTGCTGAATAGATGGACGACTTTTGTTTACCATGCACAATGAATGTAAAAAGTTGCAGGATTCTTTTAAAAACTGTCTCCAGCCCTCCTCAACATTTTCTCTCGCTTGGTCCCGTTGTAAACCCAATAACAAGAAAGTTATTCACGGGCTGTCTCTTCTACTGCACAAGATATAGAATTTTCCGAAAATATTTAACTTAAAATTTATAGCGTTCATCTTATTAAAGGCAGAGAATTCAAACTGAGCAGCTATTAGCATATTAGTTTACTCTAGCTAAGAAAAGAAATATTGTTTCATTCTACCCTTTAGTTAGTTAGCTACTGCGTGATAAGCATAGAAACATAAAATATCAGACTTTTACTGAAAAAACTCTTTCTAAATATGTGCACACAAAAACCCGTGAAATATTTAAAAATTATAATCTGTTAAAAATATTCTGCATAGCATATGGTTCAAAGCTGAAATTTATAATAAATGAATATTTACAGAATGTTTTTACTGAGGGTTGCAATTTTGTTGGACCTTGCTGGTTGCGAGGGGGAAGCAATTGGTACATTTTTACAAAAGCTTGTGAAGCTCAGATCAGAGTGCAAGGAAGAGGGTCAAGGGTGGGAGGGGGAGGGTTAGTAGCTTAGGAGCGGGTATTTGTTTTGTAAACAATAGCTTGTGCTTGTGAACACGTTTCTTCTCTTCTTCTGTTTTGTTTGTGTGATTTTTGTTGTTAACTTATCTGTTTTTCTTTTCTTTTCTTTACATTTCTGTAAATATCATTAACTTTAAAGTTAGCTGTGATAAATACAATCTGAAAAATATGAACTACAGCATATTGTGTAAGCATGTACGGTCTATCTGTCCTGTGCGATGTAGGAGTTTGAACATATACCATGTTTAAGACCAACAAATACACCACTCTACTCTATTCATTAGCAACTTAGCGACAGCGCTATAGTAGAAAAGGAAGAGGCTAATGGCAACATGCGTGCGTTAGATAGAGACAGAGATAATTCCATTTAGCTCTTTTGACGTTGAGACAAGTTATTTATAAGTCAAATTTTTTGGCACCCAACTTTGTCCATTAATATTTAGACTAAATTAGATGAATTTCGGTTATACGTTCTCTCATTCATGGTCATATTTTCCTGCTACCCATGTACGAAATATATTAATACTTACTCATGCTCAGCAAGTTAAGATATACAATGCATGGTTTCTATATACTGTATCCTTGCTGTCGCAGCATAAAACAGCGACATACAATTGCTGCGCACGTGTTAATAATACATTCGGGCAAGGTCATGCTTCTCCAGGTTATATATGATACAGATAGGACGGGTGATAAAATAGTCCTAAATAATGAAGGTTTTCGCACTTTGCATTAGGCAATTCAAGCCCTAGAAATCATGTTACGATTTCTATAGCCACAAAGACAAAATGATGACGACAATTCTGTTTTAGTACATATAATTGACACTGTATGACTGTGGAAAAATCCAAGCAGCAAAGAAATACTGATTTTCTAAAACCTGTGTAAAGCACTAGTACCTTGGATATATTTTTAATTTTAATTATTAGCAATGCATGCATAGAACTACTTCTATTAATCTTTTATGTTTATTATGTGCGTTTCTTTTATTGCTTATTATATGAAAAATGCATCATGAGATTGAGTAATAACCTAGCAAAATAGTATCAGTGCGTATGACATATAAGAGAGATCGATCACAGAAAATAAAGATACATGACGTGCCAGACGTGACCAGTACGTGTGGTCATGTTTGGTCGTATTCTCTATCTCTCCCATGTATCACCATTTTCTGTTCTCGATCTCTCTTATATCCTACTTCATTTCCATAAGAAAATTCATTTTTACGTTTTCTCATTTACATTGTGTTAGTTTTCTCCCTTTGAAAACGTGTAACTGAGATTAACTTATTTAAGATATTTACATGACAAAATGTATATTTTGAATTTTCTGGGAATAGCCTCTGAAGTTCACTTCATTCGGAAGGAATTTTATGTAATCTTGTATAACAGGTAAACTATAAGAGATAGATAAACCCTACCACACAAATAATGTAGATCTGTTTAAAACACTTTATTTCCAATAGCTTTTTGTGGCATCAACGATTTCCCAGATATCCATTGTTGTTGGTTTGAAATTGTCAATAGCGTCATGTTTTAAGGTGCTGTCACTATTCAGTTGTTTCTCGCGGTTATGGATAGAGTATGGTATTTCAATGCAGTCGTATATAGCGAACCGGTTTTTAAAGATCTGACTTTTGATTCGGTTTCCTCCTTGTGCCTCAACGAAATGTGTATTGAAAGTATTTCTGCATACATATATCTCGATTAACATGAAAAGAATAATAAATAAGATTTTGTAAGAATAGTTTGTAACATAGAAGCTATATAAAAATAAACTGTATAGGTAGAGAAAGTCATGTGAATGTAACAAGATTGTTTTAAGTGATAAGTCGCCATTCGTTTTTTCTCGTAAGCAGCGTGGAATTTCAAAGCCATCACATAGCGGACCGTTATAAAAATCTGACTATCGCTTTATGGTACTGTAACCTTCTTATACCTATAATAAAATGTGTAACAAAAGTATATTTCAATTAATAACAAGTATATGGAAGTATAAGCTTCTGTGAGAATACTTTACAGAAGAGTGAGTAGAGAAAGCCATGTGAATGCATCACAATCTTTTTTTTTTCTTTTTTTGTAGAGGTAGTACTTACTTTTCTGTGTTTGGTTCACGAAAGCTCTGTACGTAACTGTTGTCACTGCTCGAATGCTGTTATAAACAACATCAAGGTTAATTATTTGAATGCTTAGGAAACGCTGCAGATGATACCGAAATGTTCCCGATAAACTCCGCTTTCAGACAAAACAGGAAAATGATAAGGTAAACAGGAAAACACTGCCTTAGCTGCTGTAAAATAACATAAAAGGATTTAGTCTTCGACAATGTGTTGTAATTAGACTTCGGATATTAGGCCCTTAAAAACCATTTTTAGGCACCTAAAACAGGCTCTCAAATTATAAAAATAGACACTAAAGACACAGTTTTAGGCACCAATAAATACGGTTTCCACTAGATAAACATTAGATTTTATGTACCTTAAATATATTTTCACTTTCTAGAAGTTTTAAAATGCTATTACTAAGCATTTAAAGTTACAAATTAGCAAAAGCAGTAAATTTGCCAAACTATTACCACTAGAAACATTTTATTATGTCTTAAATTATAAATTTATGGTTGGTGGTACATATGAGCTTATAAAGCTGAAAAAGACATCTCAAAGCTGAATAGATCACAGCGAAAATGCACCGTACCCTACAGACATATTATTGTGACTTAAATGCCCTAGAGTTTACATGAAGCCACCCCAAAATACAATATATCTCTAAGAACAGGAATATAAAAGAACTGTTTGAAACAGTTTGGAAAAGTAATAGAAAACACATGCAGACATTTTGCGAATTTGTGCATATTAACAGTTGCTGAAGGGATCGAGATATGAGAGTCATGAAACAAGGCAAATTCGCCATTTGAGAGGCCTTTCGGTCGTACTGCAGTCACCGACCAATACCATAGTATGATAAAGCGACTTAGAGGGTGCCAGTATATATTTCTCTTTCTACAAAACGAATAAATCAACCTGCTAAAGCAATAAAGTAAACCAGCCTTTATCTCAGAATGTCGCATTTCTACAACCTAACTGTTATAAAAAATCTTCGAATAAAATCACTTCCATGATGTCTATACTTTATCCTTATTTCTGAATGAAAAAAATTAATGGAACAAAACAAGTAGTAAAATAGGCACTTTTAGGCTCTAAAACCATAAAATAGGGCTCTATGGTCAAAATGGGCACTTTAGGTACCACAAAACCCCTTCCATAGATTTATATTTTATATAAAAAGATGAAAAGGTATTTAACTAGTTTCAGTTTATTTGTGAACATAAAACTAGGCATTTAGCCTAAAATCCGAGGTGTAGTCATACTCAGGATGTTATATCATATCATATATTGTGACTATGTCCAGTTTTCACTGCCACTTAATGGATATCTTCAAATAAGAGCCTATAATAGCGGTCATCAAACGTCTAAAATAGGAACAGTAATACAGGCAATTCTAGAATGTACAATCGAGTACATAGAATCATGCCAATATAATGCGCAGTGGACCATGATCCATTTAAACTATCTAGGAAATTATGTTAATTATGATATGCGGCGCGACATTGATATTAACGTAAGCAAATTTGGAAATACCGGGAGAGCCAACTAAGACCCGGCTACACGATGTCTAGTTACCGGAGCTCTCTGCCGTCTGCGACTATAATAGAATGGCGCGGATGTAAACATACAACATTTTTATTTTCTCTACTACGTGTAAGTAGGGAAAGTGTTAATTTCACCCAAAAATTCGATACCGAGTTTTCACCGTAAATACATGTTTTGAGGTGCCCTGGATCCAAATAAAGCATTTTTGGAAACACATCCGTGTGTGTGTTTTTCTGTGAATAGCATAACACAAAAACTAAAAGTCGGATAAATACCAAACTTAGTATTTGAGTTTAGCATCTTCCAAGGATGCGACAGAAGATTTTCAAGAAAATCCCACCATTACATAGAAAAATTTTCGAAAATTTTGATTTTCTGAAAAATGGCTAACAATTTTGATTAAAATATGACATATTTAAGACTTTTCCTGACAGATAAAATGTATCTCATTGATTTTCTGGGAACGTCCCCAAAAGTCCTCTTCTTTCTGAATGGATTTTGCACAACTGGTAAACGTAAGAGATAGACAAAATTTTACTACACAAAAAAATACAGAGGTCGTTAAAACATACAATTTATTATATCATATACATTTTTTGTGCAGTGAACTATTTCCGAGATATTTCATGTAATTTGATTGAATTTTCCAATACTTATAATTTTTCTCAAATGGGAATTCACTTCTTTTTTTACGCTCTGGACATGCAAGGAGAATAGAATGCTCCACATAGCAACCAGCTCTTAAAAGATTTGACTATCGCTTAAAGCCTACCATATTCCCCTTGTACCTACAAGAAAATTAGCACTATGATAATTTCTGAAAATGTTTATCTCAATTAACATGAAGTAGGTGAAGAAAAGCAATAGTAAAAATAGTTTGTACATAGTAGAGAAAGTAATGTGAGTGTAGCACATTAAGTTTTTTTAAGTAATGCGGTTTTGTTTATGTCTTGTGGTTTACCACCTAAACAAAATTATACAAAATTCCTTCTGATTCAAAAATTTACAGGCTATTTGCAGAAAAATCAAGACATACGTTTTATTTGTTATGTAAATATCTTAAATTTGTGGTGTTTTAATTAAATCCGTTAGAGCCACATTGGAAAAAATAAAATAAAGGAAATGTTTTTCAACGTAAAGGGTGATTTGCGGTAGGGTATTTTCTTGAAAATATTTGTGACTCATCCTTGAAAGTAGTAGAACTTAAATACCAAGTTTAGTATTTAAGCAACTTTTCGTTTTTGAGTTACTTGTTCATAGACATACACACACAGGCCGTTTTTTAAAAAGTTTTTGGGGGGATTAAGTGTGTCTCAAAACGTGTAGGTATTTTCGGTGAAATCTCGATATCGAAATTTTTTGATGGGATACAATACTTCCTCTATTTACGAGGGAGATGGCTACGGGTAACGTGTGAGGCTCGCATTCGGAGATGCTGGTTTCGGTTCCCGTCGACCGCCCACTCTGACCTTGGGTTTTTTGTGGTTTTCCCTTGTCGGTAGGCGAATGCAGGGGTGGTTTCTCATTTAACACGATCTCATTTTCCTTTCATTCCGTTTTCTTCTCATCATTCAGGTGCGCTTCTAGGTTCCGTGGCATATGGCGGTGCCTGATAGATGGCACGGATGCTTTTTTCAAAGGGCATGGGCACTAGAGGGATGTTTGTTCCACGAAACGCATATCGCCCTCTCTAGAACGCTCCAGCAGTGAGACGGGTCTTCTAGCCCAGAACTCTTAGGGCCTTACGCGCGTCTCTACTGCGGTCTGTAGCCTACTGCGGTTCCTTCATTTCATCCCTTCCTCCTGGGTGAAGCCTGATAAGTATTCTGAGCAAAATTTCCGTTCTTTCACCCCAATATAGAATGAGACGCTAAGAACCATAGTAGTTAAAGAGCGTCCATAAATTACAAAAATAGACAAAAATAAATCACAATAGATCTACGAGGTAGCAGTCCGCGAGGTGTCCCCCTGGATTGTATAACCTAGGTAATTAGCACGTATAGAAAGTACAAAACAATTGTGCCCTGGTCCAGGTGATCACTGCACCTGCCAAAATGTTCAGCATTTAAATTACGGCAGGTAAAACAAAAAATATTGTTTTCACGTAATACCTCGTCGTAATTTTGCGTGGAACCCGCGCGAGCTTCCTAATTCCGGCTCTGCAATTGTGTGAAGTTTGATATATGGTCGAATAACCTCTCCTGCCCTTGGTAGTCTACCGTGTAAACAATAAATCATGAATAAAGATGATTTATGAACAGAATCACACAGAACCATTACTCCCCAAAGAACCAAAAGTGATACAAAGTGTAGCAAGGCGAAGCACCAGTATCTGTTATACCCATGTCATGGTATAAATTCAAATACTTCTCGTTGGTGAATATTAATTTACTTTTACTTCGATGTCGTCACACTAATTGCCTTCGTACTGCTAAGGTTTATTGACGTATGTAAAATTTTATTGAGCGTTTCTATCTACTTTAAAATTACTGAAGGAAAGAAACCACTGAAATTGGTTTTGATAACCAGCACAGGTTTTATTACAAGTGAAAACTAGGGGACACTGAAGTGGTAAAAGCGCTTTCTAAAATATTAGAGCAAAAGATTTAATGTTTTACAAACGAATTAATAGCAAATAAAGACGTGTATATAAAAATTTCGGTTCAATATCTAATTGAATTCTTAATATATTAATTTATATAAATTTTCTTATCTATCTTCTGCGACAGATATTGAACTAGAGATTTCATTTTTTTACAGTTACAGATCTTAATACTTTTGTAACAAATTTTCTGATGGAAATTTTCACCTATGAATAGTTTTTCTTTAAAAAATATTTTATAGCACAAAATGTGAAAAAGTCATAAAAAAAAGAGTGTAGGATTATAATCCTTTTTTATTTTATCTACTGCGTATAGTAAGTAAGGGAAGTATTGAATTCCACCCAAAAATTCGAGATTGAGGTTTCACCGGAAATACATGTTTTGGGGCCCCCTGAATCAAAAAAAAAGATTTTTAGAAAAAGGCCGTGTGTGTCTGTGAGCCTGCGAACAGCATAATTCAAAAACGAAAAGTCGGATAAATATCAAAGATCCTCCAAAGATACGATACGAAGATTTTCCAGAAAATCTCCCCCACCCACTATCTTTCATATGGAACACTTTTCGATTTTTTTTTCAAAAACGTCTAACGTATTTGAGGAATGTCTCATATTTAATATACTTTCATGGCAAATGAAATGTATATCATGAATTTTCTGGAAATGTCCCCAAAAGTTCACTTCATTCTGAATGACTTTTGCATGACTGGAAAACCGTAAGAGATAGACAAAATTTTACTATACGAAAATGTAGATCTAGTTAAAACACACAATTTATGTCTGATACATTTTCTTGTCGAGTGAACCATTTCCGAGATATTCCTCGTTATTTGTTTGAATTTTCCAATACTTACACTTTTTCTGAAACGAAAATTCGTTTTTTTTAATGTCCTGGACATGCGTTCATATCTTCGCATTAAAGCTGAAGTAAATAAAATTATAAATCCTCTCTAATATTACATGCAATTTCAAAATACTGGAGGACTGCAAGATAAACACTCACTAACATAGTAATATTCTCGCAAAACTTCACAAGCCCAGAACACTTACCATATGCAATTTAAAAGCAGTCAGCTTATCGTCATGGAGCAGGCCTGCCAATCTGCCAAAATAAAAAACAGCCTAGGCAAATCTTAAGTGACGATAGGAAATGATCGCGCATTGTTTCGGGATGCTTAAAAGAGGACTGAACTAAATTTTTAAAGGCTTCTAACGAAATATAAGCCACTCTAAGCACATTGTTGAAAACCGTTTTCGTTATATGACCTCTGGTTCTCATTCTGGAAGCACTTTTATACTTAATTCGCACCTCGCGGTAATGTCATGAGGCTGAATGTCACTTGCGTAGTTAGCCTTGCGTTGCATTGCATTTAATTTCTGCATGTTGTGATTATAGGACAATTTTTCTTTTCTAATCTTCTATGAAGTGTTGGGTAAAGAATGCCTGTGAAAATATAGTGGCTTCTATGAATGAAAACCTGGCCATAAAATTGTTCCTGAAGACGGACACATGGGTATTAAGAGTCTTGATGGAAAAGAAATTTCCACTAATACACCATGAATTTGATGTATGGCATCTTGTAAATCGCTTACGAAAATATTTAATAAGATTTCTAAATCATTTATCCTGTCGAATACATAAGTAATACATACAAAGCAATTACAGGGTTAAATAACTGATATTACAAAAGTAGAAAGAATAAACAAAAATACGTAAGTTATATAAAAAAAATCACAAAACTATATATACCAAAACTAATCATCAGCAAAGTCAGTACGGACGCAATTTGAAAGTCATTAACATACCAGAAACTACACGATTAAATTTTTGTAAGGAAAATACTAAATACTACTACTAAATAGCAAAAAAGATTGGCGATAGAGGCTGACTCATTAAATTAGGAGAGAGTCCAAGACTTTCGCGAAGGGCGGAATAGTAACGACACTGAGTGAGAAAAATGCTTCACCGTTAAAGGCACAATGCAGTGGAGCCAGCGAGGCGGAGGTTCACCCCTAAGGAGGTAGCCATGACTAAAATAACTGTGGCCAATACAATGCCTAGCAAGCACGGTCTCCTCGCGACGTGATAGACGAAAAACGCCAAGTAAGGGTTGTAGCCTTGACTTCTCGGAGTTAGACAGTAGATGTAAACCACTTTTCATATCACTGAGAGAGTATCTTTCTGCGCAAAAAACACTTCAAATCCGTACACAGGCTGCGGAGAACCGATTCAGTAAGGTTAGAATCGCAGCCTTCGCAGCCTTCGCTGCCTAATCTACCTGTTCGTTTCGTACAATGCCACAATGTCCAAGAACCAGACAAAGTCCACCCGAAACATGACCACGTAAGAATTCCATAGAATACAATGACCTGTGTGGTATCATAAATAATGGAATTTATATGCGTAATGCATATATATCATTTTATCTTACAGGAAATCTTGAATCCTATCACAATAAGCGCTTGAAGTAGGTATGTCCCAGAACAAATACATTTTTCATTTCTATGCATGTATGCTAGATCAATGATAGCTGCTCTAGATCATAATTTTCACCAAAGTAGTGGGCAGTTCCGTGAAATATTCTAAATCGGCTGGAGATTGGATGTATAAAAAGAATTATGAGAAAAAATTTACGAGTGGAGACAAAACCTTGTAACACAAATAGCGAGTGAAGTAAATGAACACAGGTTTCAATTACTGACCGTTGTGACATTCCTTCACTCCCGAAATTTAAACCTAATAAGCAAGAGATGGCAGGTCGGTACTTCTCTCTCCTTGAATTACCTTTGTGAGAGAAAATGACGAAAAAACTAATAAAATGCGTAAATAATGAGACGAGTTCAAAGAAGCAACATTTTAAAGCATGGATATCCAAGGTACTGCAGTAGCTACACATTCCTGTTGAAATTAGCGCTATGACTGATCAGCTGCTCCGATATTTGCTTCAAGAATGCTGGCCGAATGACGTCACCACAGTGCACTGTGCCGTGAGGAAAATACCCTGCAGATACTGAACGGTAAGTCGTAGAATGTTCCGCTTTCAACATTATTATGTACAACCCAAAATTTGTGGAATATTAAATAAAATAGAATAGCGAATTTTTAGTTCAGTCCTCCTTTAAAAAATAAACTTCGCTTCTACGCGATAATAGTAATTCTTTAACATAGATTTAATACAGTGAGTCTCAGTGAACGTTGACGGGATAACTTATCCGGTGGTCTCTGGATCTGATGCGACAACTCCCCGTCTTGCTCACTGTGAGCGCTCGGTACAAATTGGACACACGATATTAAATAGAAGTATGCATTACTAACCTTTATCATAGACGATGCTGGAAGTGCTTTCCATCTTGTCTTCTACATATTTCACATCTTACTATGAAATTATCATTCATACGAATCAGTTCTTCTACACTAAGGGATCTAACTTGTGTTAGAATGTTTTGTTTTAAGTTCCTCAAGGGTGTGAGAATTAGTGACATACACTTTTATTTTTTTCAATGTTCCTCGGAAATAAAAATATCAACATCGTTTAGGGATCGAGGCCACAAACCCTTGCTCATAAGTCTTTGGTCAAATATACAGCGCAATTCCCTCACAGCAGTAGGCGTTTTATCCTGCTGAAAATAATATGCCGTTACACGTTCCTCGTATGTTAGTTCATCACATAATGGTTCCAAAATTATACGCATGTAGCTATCACTGTTAATTGTTTCTTTTTTTAAAAGTACCAATAATTCTTTTAGCACTAATGGCACACTACATTATTTTTTCGTCGTGTAGTGGGGCCTCGTAAATAATATCTGGTTTATCTGAATGACCAGTACCTGTTACTTCGTGAAATTACATGGCGGTTTTAATAAAACCATGTCTCATCGGAAAATAATTTTTCCTGGGATCGTTTTCCCCACTATTGACTTTTGCTAGCATCCAGTTACAGAAACGAAGTCTTTTGTTACCTGTAAGCTGTAATTGGCGATACACTGAAAATACGCAGACCTTAATTTGAAAAATTTCGTTGCTCTGTAAGCTGATGCTCTTGAAATTGCTGTCAGCTATCTTAAACACCTCAAAGATTTTCTAGGACTATGTTCCAAGGCAGCACCGATTTCGTTAAGTTTTTCCTCAGTAAAGTCGCGGCGTTTTCATTGGCTTCTCTTATTATTCACCGAACCTGTTCTGTTAAACCTATCCACTGAATTCAATATTGTATCTCTACACGAATTGGTCTGTCAGGAAATTTAAGTCCAAATCTTCTAGTTTTCCACTCGAATTGTTATTTTTTAAAAATGTTTTTAACATGTACAAACGCTCGCGTTATGAGTATACAACCATTCTGTAGTACGAATGTGTGTAGTTAAAAGACGTCCACAAATAAAACTTTCAGTTTCCAAGGTCTAATCTTTTCGCACCAGACCCACAAACCGGCGGATAACAGTTATCCGTTAACGTTCACTGAGACTCACTGTAAGTTAGTTGCAATGTGTTACTCGAATTATTTGTCAAGATGTTTGCGCTGCTACAGCTGGGTTGCAAAACTTATTTGTATTGTGCACGTCAAATATGTGGCGGGGGAAAGCTCCACCTTATTGTTTACGACAGGATCGTTCTTATCTGAGGCAGAGTATAGTAAATAGAGGTTAGAACATACCAGGTGTGATAAAAAACCAGGATTTTTTGAATTTCGCGAGCTTTATACAACCGAGGTTCAAAACGTTTGTTTTGTCTTGTTGATACACATGTTCTTGATGTTTGCATTTTCAGCTGTTTTAAATATTTAGTTTAGCCTTGACAGTCGAAAAAGTGCTCGGGGAATTTTTACTTTCCAAAAAGATGGATCAAAGAATGTGCATTAAATTTTTCTTGAAAAACGGAATAAAGTGCAACACGCATTCGAAATGCTGACTGTGGCTTTCGGCGAATCTACTATGAGTAAGACAAGGGTTTACGAGTGGTATAAACGTTTGAAAGAGGGTCGAGAAGAGGTTGAAGATGACGGCCGCCCTGGACACCCTAGCACATCAACTACTGCCGACAATGTGGAAGAAGTAAAGAAAATGGTTCTGGACAATCCCGAATCACCATCAGAGAGGTTGCTGATAATGTCGGTATATCTTAGGTTCATGCCAAGCAAATTTTTGTTGGATATTTTGGGCATGAAACGTGTAGCAGCAAAGTTTGTTCTGAAATTGTTGAATTTTGACCAGAAACGACTTCGTGTAGTCATGGCTCAGGAATTTCTGAATGAAGTCAAAAATGATCCAGAACTTCTAAAGAAGGTTATAACAGGTGACGAAACATGGGTATATGGGTATAACATCGAAACTAAGACCCAATAATCCCAATGGAAGCTGCCTGAAGAGCCAAGACCGAAAAAAATCCGACAAGTTCGATCACATGTGAAGGCTCTTCTCAATGTTTTCTTCGATAACAATGGGATAGTGCATCAGGAGTTCCTGCCTTATGGTCGTACGGTCAATAAGGAATACTACCTGGAAGTTATGCGCTGTTTGCCTGAAGCAATTGGAAGAAAACGTCCAGAATTGTGGCAAAACCACGCGTGAAAATTGCATCACGATAATGCACCCACTCACAACTCAATGCATGTTCGTGTCTTTTTGGCAAAAAACAAACCGTTATGCTGCCTCAGCCACCATATTCGCCGGACATAGCCCCCTGCGACTTTCTATTCCCGAGGCTGAAGAGAACCATAAAAGGACGTCGTCTTGCCACCATTTATAAGATAAAAACAGAATCGCTGAAGGAGCTGAACACCATAACAAAAAGTGAATTCCACAAATGTTTCCAAGATTGAAAAAAGTGCTAGCACAAGTGTATTACATCTGAGGAGGTTTACTTTGAAGGGGACAAAGTTTATGATGATTAAATAAAAACTCTTTAAGGAAAACAAAAATCTCCGTTACTTTTTTATCACAGCTCGTATGAGAGGTTATTCAAGTGCAACTTTGACATTTTTCCATTACTATGGGTTGTCACCAGAATCTTGATAATCGGGTTGTTGGGTTCCATTCACAATTGGAAACTCCGCTGCAAATACGCACCTGTTGAATGTATTGAGAGGGTTAGTTATATTGTATCTGTTACGTTGGCGCCCTGTTTATATATTTGCAGGCGTCAACATTTTCACGTTAATCATTTGGTTCCCAACTGATGCACTGATTATAATATTAATTATATTGCATTAATTATATATCATAATAACTATATTAATATTTATATTAGGTTAATTGCACGAGCATTTAATTATTAGTTAGGTTATTAGGGTATTAGGTTATTAATTCTTAGATCTTACCTTTGCAGTTAACTAAAAATTTGAATTGTTTTTGCAACTTTTAGTGTAAGCAATGCCTCTGTGCGGTTTTATTTTTAGAGGAGGAAAACCAACAAATTTGTTGGGTATAGGTAAGTACGCCAAAATCATATTAAAATGTAACCTTGTTATTCATACTGTTACAGTACAGTAATTTGCAACATTTAATAACATACGCGTGTTATATAAGTTATTGTATGTATGCATGCACAAGTTCGTTCAATATTGATTGGTACTCTCGCTGTAACCCATGCAAAATAGGTTTGAGATGTGTGTCGATGCAAGCGTGAAGATAAGACTATAGTTCTGTCTATTGCCACCAAATGAAGTTGCTGTTTCCCCATAGATAGAGCATTGCAGCAGCCATTATTCCGGCTTACGATTACCTTGTGAGATCGATAAAGGCAACAGGAAGCAGACAAGCATGGGCAAAAGTGGACAGTGCGGTCTCTCTGGAGGGAAGGTGTGACTGCTTCAGACATCCACAAGAGGTTAGTAGCCATATGTGGGGAGACAGCACCAAGTCATAGATGTGTGTTTCGTTGGGTGTCGTTCAAAGAAGGCAAGGGCTATGCGTGCAGTTGCTGGATACCCAGTGCTTTTGCGTTTTTCAGCACACCAAAAAGTGCCCAGCGTGTCAATGACTTGATAATAGGCGACTCACGTTTGATGAACTAGAGAAGGCAACAGGTCATCATCCATGAGGGTTTGAAGATGAAAATGTGTGCACAATGGGTGCCCCATACCCTCACCATTGCGCAGAAACAGAAGCATGTGGAGATATGTCAACAATTAGTGCAACAGATAGTGCAGATTCAGCGGAGTTCTTTGAGCGTCTGGTCACCGTCGACGATTCATGGTTCTTCCACGAGACTCCAGAACAGAAACGCCAGTCTATGGAGTGGAAGTTACTGGAATACCTCGTTCCAAGAAGCTACTACGAACGGAACTATTCGTACAGAAACAAATGGCGACTGTGTTCTGGGATGAGGAAGGGATCACTCTGGTGGATTGGCTGTTTTCCAATACGACCATCAACAGAGATCGGTTCACTGCACCAAGTCCGCCGACGCATTCAATCATGCCGCACAGAAAATGGGGCCATTGCGTTCTTCTCCGACACGACAATGCGCGGTCACATGTCAGTCGCAAGACCATTGCCACCGTGCGCGAACTAGGGTTCACTGTGCTGCCACATCCTCCATATTCGCCGGATCTGGCTCCTAGCAACTATGCCCTATTCGACGCAATGAAAGTGATCATGCGGGGTAAGAAGTTCACCACCAATGACGAACCAAAATTTTATTGCCAATTATTTTTAACGCCCCTAGTAGTTTATTGTACACATTCCAAGTTACAATTTACAAACTTTGTTACATTTATTTTCATGCTTCTACTTTATTATGAACATGTCTGGTACCCTACCCAGTGTTGCACAACAGTGTAGCTCTCTGGCCTTCAGCACTGTTCTCTTTCATTTTTATTAAAAAATCCTCTAATTTCCCATTTCTTACTTGCTTGTTAGCATTTTTAGTGCAACTAAATCTCCCTCCCATATTACTGCATTTTTCATCCCAAATTGTCTCCGTTCATTCTTTTAAATCCTCGCATAGATAATATTCTATACTTTCCTCCCCATCACAAAATTAACGTACCCTTTATCATTACCTCTAAGCCACTTAAAAATATCGTCCCTGTTCTCATCCAGGCTAACCATTCTGTTTCTCTTTTATTACACTGCTCACCGTTCTTGTTTTATTTTTCTGTAAAATTTCAAAGATTTTTGTTATATATATTTCCCCAATCTCCTGATTTTCAGTATCTTCCACCCTTTCCCTGATTTGGATCCAAAAATCTGGACTGCACCTTTACCCTTGTAACCATATCTTTCATTTATATTTCTTCCAATGCCTTCAACCCTGCTCCCCAACTACTCTCAGTTTTTATGGTCTCCTGTTGCACCATACAGCTTCATAATGTATCTCCTCCTTTCCTTGTCAAGTTTTATACTAAACGTTTGTCAGTCTTTCTATCACTATACCTTTCCTTCTTGTTTTCTCTAATTCTAATAAAGCGGCTTCTCCCGGGGCTGATCGAGACAAACCTAATAACCTGTAACTCTGGTATATAAACTAAGTCCACAGCACGGTTCAGTGGTTAATTTAACACTTAAGGTGCATCCGAGTTATGGGTTATAGGCAATCAGCGATTGTGACAGAGGTTTGTGATGACCAAACCTTTGCACCGAGAAAAGAATATTATAGAGCAGTGTCACAATGGTTTATAATACTAGCATCAGACCCAAATAGTTTACTTTTTGTAAATAGATTCTTCTTTTGATGTATGACTCAAGTTAGAACATTTACCGCCCTGACATACTGCATCAACTTTGGTTTTAGTAGCCTGAGTTAGAATGTGTTCCCTATACTGCGGTTACACATGATTAAGCGTGGCAATTGTTTCCTCCGCAAAATTATTTTTAGAAATTACTGAATATTAAATAACTGCATTTGCATAATTATTTATTTTACATAATCAGTTACCAAGGTGAAGGGGAAATGGATTAACTATATCGGAGGTAATATATTTAATTGCATCGCACAATCATCAATATTAATGCCTGTAGTTAACTAACGCAAGTGAGTTTAGCTGATAAACCCAAATTGCCTAGTGTAGTAACATACACTAATAGTATAACGTGCCTCATAACCAGATCAGCTTATAGTTCTTTTAGTCAAGTATATTCACTTATGTTGAGACAATTCACATATCAAAAGTTAGAAAATGACGATATTTTAAAAGTTCAAGTGTGGTTTCATCCCTTACAATATTTAGAATCGAAACATTTATGAAAAATTCATAAGCAGAGCCCGGAATTATACGCATAACCAAATATATGCAAATGTACACTAAATATGTAAATACATTTGATATACTTACATGACTTTCTCTACCCTCTATCTTTATTAGTGGGTATACAAACTATTCTTATTAAAGCCTACTTTTTCTTCTGTTTTAATCCAAATAAACCTTTGCATAAATATTCAGAACATACACATTCTGTTATAGGTACAAAGAGGACAGCGATAGTCAAATGTTCAAAAATTGGAAGCTATATGCTAGCCTTAAAATTCCATATTGCTTCTAAGCAATAGTGAGAAACAACTGAATGCTTACAGGACTTAGAAAGAATTACCAAGTAATGAACAATTCGAACTATTAGTAATGGATATCTCAGAAGTGCCTTATGCCGCAAAATACTTATTTGAAATAAATTGTGTGTTTTAAAGAGATCTACATTTTTTGTTTACTACGTTTTCGTCTATCGCTTAACGTTTACCAGTTACACAAGATTTTACACAATTCCTTCCAAATGAAGAGGACTTCAAAGGCTATTCCCAGAAAATTCAAGATATAACTTTTATTTTTCATGCAAATATCATTAATATATGGTTTTTAATAAAAACTGTTAATATCATTTTTTAGAAAATAAAACATTTAGAAAAATTTCTTTTTAAAGTATGGTGTGGAGTGGGGCATTTTTTGAAAATCTTTGTTCGCATTTTTGGGAGCTACTGAACATAAATACAAAGTTCGATATTTATCCGAATTTTCGTTTTTGAGTTATGCTGTTCAAAGACTGTGCTGGGCACTTAACTGTCACTTTATGTATCGCGCCAAAGTCTCTTTTTTTAAGACCCGTCGTACGTGAACGTTTCCAGTCGTCTTGGTTCTTAAGTTTCTGGCGTGGCGGTGTGGTTATCGGCCTTTCCTGTTGTTCTTTAGCTCTGCCGTACGTGAATGTGTCCAGTCGCGTTAGCTCTTGAGTTTCTGGTGTGGCGGCGCGGCTATCGCGTTTGCTCTACTGAGCTGGTTAAAACATTTTCTGGTGACGGAGGTCAGTTGTGGTTTGGGGGTACCTAGAGTGATCATCAGTAAGGTAAGATATCCGACCTTTCGGCTTTTTTATTACTTAATTTCTGGCATTAAACTGGCCGTATTCTGATCGTTTGTTCTTGTCTTTGTGGCGTATACTTGAGAGACATTGGTGCTTTAATTATTTTGTGTGACCACAGGAAACAAAATTTGGCTGCCCTATTTTACTTTTTTTCCTTTGCTAATTTCCCTGCTACTGTGTTAAAATATCGTATATGTGGTTTACGTTAACTAATGCTTTGCTTTTTTGAAAATACCATATATTTGTAAAATTATGCAGGGTTTATCACTTAGTGGGTAATTCCAAATACATAATTGTTGTAGAGCTTGGGTAGAACTACAACTTAAAAAGTATGTTATTTAAAATAATTCAGTTTTTGCGTTACATTTGCCATTTTGATATGAAAAGCCCTCTAGTTGGTCATTTCTGCTTTATTTCGTTTACAGATATATTTGCATAAAGCTTTCGTTTTCTTAAAAGGGTGTGTCGTTGGTAATTGATTCCCTGACTGAATTTATGGTGGCCCAAGTAACATGTTGTATGTGGGAAAGCTGATTTACTATAGGTAATCATGATTAGATATTTTTAGGGAAATTTATTTCGTTTTATTTAATTCAAACCCATGGATATAAGGTATTTTATTCGTATTAAAACGTGTAATTATTTTTGGATTTTGATAATATAAGCTTCTCCCCATTTGAGGTTTATGGTTAGTCAGTTGGGCCAAGGTTTTTATTGTGGCATTATTCATGAATATTAGGTACTTTGTTCTTTTACGTCTTGTTTTAATTATGTTAATATATTATTATTGAGAGGAAGTGAAAGGTTAATATCGTTTTGGTTGTGGTTTTACTTTGGCTTTTGCCTGGTATAGTATTACTGTGGGACATAGTGAATTATATATCATATATATAATATGATTTAGTTCTTTTGAGCTCACTTTACAAAAGGATAGAGAAATTGTACAGCTACCAATATTATTGCAGCAGTGTGGTTATTTTGTTTTAATACACATAGTTTCGTCAAATTTTGTATATATTATATGGGATAATTATTTATTAAATTGTTTATTATTTTATAATTGTTTGTTCAGTTATTAAAGTCCTTTTTCCCGGATTTTTTTAAAATTGGTATTGGACTGCTGCAGTTAATTTTGGTTTCTGGTTTAAGAGAGAGTAGTTGTAAATATTGTTGTTTTAGTAGAATTTTAAAAGGTATTAATATATATATATATACATATGTAGATAGGCATACATGTTAGCCTAGCGCGGGGTCATGGATGTTTTAATATTTTATCAATCCTTTGTTTTTTTATTTTTTGTAATCATATACCGGGCATAATTTAAAATGTTAAATGTTATATAGGTACCCAAGGGATGCCATTATGATATCTGAAGTACTTACTTTTGCTGTTTGTTCGTTTTTATTATTTTTAATAAGGTGTTCAAATAACTTTGGCCTGGGCTTACTTTGTTCTGCCCTGTGTCAGACACTTGGTCGGACCTCTGTTAGTTTTTTTTGAAAGCATTTGTACTTTAGGTGGTATCTATTTATAAAGTGGCTACTTTGTCATTCTAGATAAATAATTTAGGTTCTTATATTTACTGTATAATCTGTATGATTTAGGATTAAATCTTAAAAAGATAAAAAAACATAACAAGACACACACGGACATTTTTCTAAAAATGCTATCTTGATTCAGGGGGTCTCAAACCATGCATTTCCGTTAATATTTTGGTATGGAATTTTTGCGTGGAATGCAATACTTTCTCTACCTACCATGTACGTGGTAGAGACAGTAAAATATGGAACATAATATGCAAAAATAAATCAACAAATGTCAAATTATGGTTTTGGAACCTTAAGTTATTCATGGCTGAGGTTTTCTTGTTTGGCGTTCTTACATCTGTCAATGAGGAAAGTTTTGTATAATAAAAATGTCCTTTCTATATCGCATTATGTCACTGATGCGTGTAAAATTCACAACTCTTTTTCAGAGAATTGCTGTTCTATTATAGTAGTTTACTTTCTCTGCTACATATAGTAAGTAGGGGAAGTATTGTATTTCACTCAAAAAGTTCATGTCGGAAATAAGTCACCTGAATCCATTAAAGCATTGCTAGAAAAAGATCCGTCTGTGTGTGATTTTTGGGAACAGCATAACTCAAATAATTACCAAACTTAGCATTTAAGTTCAGTACCTTCCAAAGATGCGACAACAAGATTTTCAAGATAGTTCCCCACCTCAGACTACCCTTACATGGAAACATTTTCAAAATTCTTTATTATAAAAATGGCTCTTAACGATTTTGATTAAAATAATACATAATAAAGATATTTACGTAAAAAATAAAACGCATATCTTGAATTTTCTGGAAATGAATTGTGAAGTTCTCTTCATTTGAAGGGAATTTTGTATAATCTTGCACGAATAGTAAACGCTAAGCGATGACGAAAACTTTTACACAAGAAATGTAGATCTCTTTAAAACACAAAATTTATTTCAAATAAGTTTTTTGTAGCATAAGCCATTTCTGAGATATCTGTTAGTAATCGTTCGAATTGTTCATTACGTGGTCATACCCTCGATGTGCTGTCCACATTCAATTGTTTCTCGCGATTTCATGGAAACAGCATGTAGCTACTGTCCAGTTCTTAAACATTTGACTATCGCTATTGCCTTGTATCTATTACGAAAACATGTAATGTAGCTATTTCCGAAAAGGTTTATCTCGATTAGAATGAAGTAGATAGGAATATAAATTTTAGTAATAATAATTTGTATACCCACTAATAAGTAGTAGAGGTCAGTATAACAATCAGATTTTTGTCACCATCACCAGCGAGCATTTTGCTATCTTGACAAAATGTTTTATAACAAGGATTTTTATTTAATAAGGCATTTGTCTTGTGGGAAGTATGAAGAAAATGTGTGTGAATTGGAAAGGAAGATAACTCGAAGGTAAACTACACGAATCAACAAATCAGAATTAGATAAGTATAAGATAGGTCAAAGGGCAGCAAAACAGGGAGAATGTATACAGCGGAGAGGCTCCTATGAACCACCCCGCTCAGCTTCCACTTGGGAATTTGGTGTAAAGCTGTTTCCAGAGCAGACAGGAGTGGTGATAGCAGGAGGAATAAAGTACACAAGATTTGCTGCCGATACAGCGCGGTTGGTACAACAGGTAAAAACTTTACGGAAAACATTGAGGAGATAAATGGCAATGGTGAGGGTTGCGGGACGATCATAAGCACCTCTCACATTCACATTACTTTCTGTATAAACTATCGTTTTATCTTTGTATACAGCTTCTACTAAATTTTCCTACAAAAACAAATTTTTATGTCTACTGCATACTAGTCGAGATAAACCTTTACAGAAATAGTATCAATATAAGCATCCTTTTAGGTACAAGGGGCATACAGAAACCGAGAGGATAGCCAAATGCTTGAATGTTGGTCGCTATATGCTAGCCTTGTATTGAAAGGTATTGAAAAACTCAAAGAAATGACAACGGATATCGCCTAAAAATTGTGGCTAGTGCCAGAAATAAAATTTATGTTTTAAAGACATTTACATTTTTGTGTGGCAACATTTTTTCTGTGCCTTTACGTCTACCAATTACACAAATTTATACAGAATTACATTCCATTCCTTCAAAGGGGGTTTCGAAGACTTGTTACAAGTGAAACATGCACTTGGCCCTGAGGCTTAGGATAAATTTCTATACGTATCATAACCGTGGAAGTATACCTGGAGCTGGGATTCACAACATTCAACAAACAAAGTTGATAATTTATTATAAAGTCTTAGTACTTGAACAGGTTCATTTTCAAGCTTGCAAACATTTAACCAACAAGAATCTAAAATTTGACTTATTATAACAATCCCTCTTTCACCACATGAAATTCTAAGATATCATTAACACAAAGCGTTTAAACTTTACTACCATCCCAAACAAATATGCCCCAATTATAATGAATGCTTCTCCAATTAAATAATACTGAAGTAAATCAAAGGCTAGGTTATAAATTTAGACAAATTACGAAAGAAAAGAATATTAAATTTAGAAAGTGCTGAAACGTTACTCTGAGCTGCATATGCCGAAACTCGCCTAATACTACAGAGTTTACAGCTCTCACTGGCTGTCTGTTCGATTCCTCTTTGTAGCCTGACTGTCGTCCTGCCGGGGGAGATTAGCAGAGTTATCAGTTGATGTAGATGGCGCAGCGAGCAATGACGTGAACTTGCCAGCCAATCAAGGCTTTGGACAACCTTAATGTCGAGCTAACAGAGCCACATAATGGGTGACGATATCTAGACCTTTCTCGCTGTAATGAGCTGGAGGTACAGGAGGGTGGGGAGTGGAAATATCACACAAGATAATTTAAGATATGCATTTTATTTGTCATGAAAATATTTTAACATTTAGCATTTTTATCAAAATTGAACAAGTTTCAGAAAATTGTTAATGTAAAAGGTAGTTTGGGGTAAGGATATTTTTATAAGTCTTCGTGTAGCATCTTTGGGAGATACTGAACCTAAATTCCAAGTTTGGGATATTCGATTTTGGGGTTTTGAGTTATACTGTTCACACATTTTTTTTCTAAAACGCTTTCAGGATTCAGCAGACCTCAAGACGTGTGTATTTTCAGTGAAATGCCCGTATCTAATTTTGGATGGTGTGCAATAAAGTAAAACTGTGAATAGCAACAGCAGTTCATATGTTAGACTGGTTTGAGCGGTGTAATAGAAACGTGTTAATAACCACACGATTTGTGTGTGAAAATGCAGAAAATATAGAAATAAGGTCCCAAGTAGAAAATCCTAAATGCTGTCACAAAACATTATATGGCTGGTGTTGCCAAAAATAGAATAAAATGACAAACGAATATAGGTTTTTTGTGTGCAGGATACGATTCATAAGTTCTTTCCATTGGTTTTAGAGGCGTTTACAGAAAATTTAGTTCAAAACACAATTTTTATTTGAGAAGATAAAGCGGAAATGGCTAAAGAGATGTTGAAAACCTAATAAGGTACACTCGCACCATTTTTTCTAGACATGACAAATTCATATATTCTTCTATGCATATTGCGTTTTCCATGGTACATTTTTGCCTAGGAAGATTTCAAATTAATAAACACCTAATTGCAAACAAGAGAATGTGATGGAAAGAAAAATGAATTTCAAACATAGGGAAGGTGTAAACATTTAGCTGGAATATTTGGAATCCTGATAAAGCTACGAAAAAGTTACTTAATACAAGCTGCATTATTTTTATGTCTAGTGATTTCCTAATTATACAAAACCAATTATAGTGGCGAAGATCTACCAGGCTACTGTCAGAAAATCAGGATATACATTTGGCATATTAATTCCTCAAATAGCTTGTATTTTAATCCAAGTATTTAGGGCCATTTTTGAGATTAAAATGCAAAAAGTTTTCGACAAAGGATATTTTCAAGGCGAAGAATTTTATTTAAGATCCTCATTTGGTATACTTAAATAGTATGTTTTTAGTTATATTACTAGCTCCCTCTCTCCCTCTTTCTCTCCTTACTACACCACATACAACCCCTTTCTAAAAATTATGTTTTGGGGTTAAATAGTTTAATGGTTGTCACGGAACATTTTTACACGTTTTCTGTTCGTGTTGTGTTTGTCTCCGGGTAACCGTTCTCCTGAGCATAGATAATACTGATTTTGAAACCACTTTCATTTCTTTTTACCCCTTAAGTTTTTATTTATTCGCCGGAGCCCAGTGAAACAGTATTAAATTACGTTACACCAAGGTAGTATTACCACATTACGTGACGCGGATGTTGACTTAATGATCCAAGAACACTTCCACCAATGCAAGTTACATCACTAACCTATCTGACCTGATGAATATCAGCACTGAGCGCTAAAGAGCAGAATGAGTCAGTCAAATGTGTGAATGAGAGGCGTAGACCGAGTTGAGGACTTCTGAATTCCGAGTGAACGAAACGCGTCCACACACGCTTTTTCTTTCATTTAAACTCCGCCACCCGGTTTAGGTCTCTCTCAGTTAATGCTTACAAGCTACCATTTCCCTAGTTACCCACGTATGGCTACTTGCAATGTCTAGCTAATTCTCATAATTTCAAATCCATCTGCAGTTTATCTACTGAAATCCGTTACCTAGAATTTCACTAATAGCTGACCCCTGCCTGACCACTAACTACTACTCGTCTATCTCTTTTCCAGTTCCAATTCTTATACAAAATATAGCATGAAGTTTTAATCAAGAATTATTATACAACTATTTAAATTGCTGCAATCATACCATGTATCATTATTAACACAAAATGTTCCCTTTCCTATTATTCTATGTTGCCATTTTTTGCGCACTTATTTACTTTGTTTTATTACTGAATACAGGACTGTCTCATTGACAGCATACATCAAAACAACACATATACAACTTTGGTGTGGAATACAATATTCCCTGTACCTGTCAATGCTAGAGATGGAAAATATACTTAATAAACAAATGTTTACATTGTCTTTCAACTATTTTACTGCAGATGTGCTCCATTTCCCTAGCGCGCTGGCTCCTTTTGTTTATCGTTTTTAAATTCCCTGCATGCGCGGAATAATATTCTGTGGTCCTCTCCTTGCCTAGCTTTTTACCTGGGTTTGGGCTCGTAAGGGGAGCTGTCGGGTAACCTCGTGAGTGTTGCTTCGATATAACTGAAAGGAAGGTCTTCCGCTTGGATATAGGAAAGCTTATGCTGGCGAGTTGTCGTGGCGGTGTTTTGACATTAGATAGGACGGACTCCTTTCAGGTATTTTTCTTAGTAATTTGGGAAGACTTGGCAGTGTGTATTTTCTTTTCTCTATATACGTGTTCGTTTTTAAAGGTATGTTTTCAGCGTTAGTATGTGCCCTAATTCTGCGTCTGCTTTATTTTTAAGCTACTGTTCGGTTTTGTATTTTAATTGTGAATTAGAGTTTTGGGGCGTGTTAAAGTGCGGCCTAGCTTCCTACCATCCTACCACCGCACATGTAACACAGGGAATGACACATTGATACACGCTACCTATGATTTAATTATTTGAACATAAAGCTTTCTGTTTAGTAGAGTTTTACATGTGCAGCATTTTCTTCGCAAAACACATAACGGGAGAACTTTGTACGCAGTTGCGTTTTTATTACCTATACTTTCTCTGCCACCTACTTATGGTAGATAAGAAGTATTGCATTCCAACCAAAATTTGATATCGAGATTTCACCGGAAATATGTTTTGAAGCCTGCTGAACCCGAAGAAACAATGTTTCGAAAAAGGTCAGTGCGGGCGTGTGTGTGAATAACAAAACTCTGAAACGGATTGTCCGATAAATAATAAACTTGATATTTAGGTTCAACATCTTCCAAAGATGCGACTTCAGACTATCTTTACATTGAAGATCGTTCGAAGATTTGGATTTTCTCAAAAATGATTAACGATTTGATTAAAATAACATATGTTTAAGATATTTACATGACGAAATGTATACCTTGAATTTTTTGGAATAGCCTGTGAAGTCCTTTTCATTCGTAAGGAATGTTGTATAATGTTGTATAACCATAAGTGATAGACCTAAAACTTAGTACAGAAAAAAAATGTAGATCTCTCTAAAACTCACAATTTATTTTAAAAAGCTTTTTAGTAGCACCAGCCATTTCCAGATATCCGTTATTATTGTTTGAATTTTTCAATAATGCAATTTTTAAGGTACTGTTGCTATTTAGTTGTTTCTCGCGATGTTATGGAAAGAGTACGGAATTTCAAGGTTAGTATATACCGACCCGGTTTTAAACATCTATAAATTATCTATAACGAAATGTATAATCAAATCATTTCTGCAAACATTTGCCTCTATTATAATGAAGTAGATACACAAATAAGCTTTCGTAAGAATACTTTGTAGAACTGATATCAAAATGAACAATTGTGGGCAGAGAATGGCATGTGAATTTAACACACTTTTTATAACATCTTGTAAGCTGCAAGGCATTTTCTCTAATTCAGCATGTATAAGTGCGTTCATTAAACGCGTGTTGTCTTACAGTTCTAATATTAATTAGATATACAGTAAATATCTACCTAATATAGTGAGTTTGTGACGTAGCAGCTATGGCTCAAGGCTATGGGAAGGTCGGCGCTGGGCAGTCGGAGTAGGTGGCACTCGCCAGCGTAAACAACGAAAGCGATATCGGCAAATAACCAGAATTTTCTGGAAGTTTTTTCCTCTCCTCCTCCAAAACGTGTCGAAATAGTTATAGAATGCTCTGTGGAAGATTTCACTGGCTACCTATATAAGCGAGCGTTATCGCGAGATGAACCAATTAGTGAGCGAGTTAGCGAGTGCGATTCTGATGCGACATCAGGTGTGGTTCTACGAGTGAGTTTGTGGCAACCGCGTCGTGCAGCGAGTGCTGCTGCAGGAGAGACTGAAGAAGTCCTGTGTTCCACTCCTAAGCGAGGGAACTGTCCGGAAGAATTGGCTACGTCGTGCATATTCTATTATATCTGCTACGTCAAGAAGGAAACTGAAGTGACGAGGGAGTTGAACTAGTTCAAAAAGTGAAGAGAGTGTGAACTAAGTGAACCCGCAGTGAATTTGAACTAGATAAAAATAGTGAAGCGATATTGATAACTTAAAGAAGTTACTATATTCATTCAGAATTGCCTATCGATTGCACTCTTTGTAGTTTATTATTATTCATGCCATTTTCAAACACCCTTTCAAATTGACGAAATGTTTTCATGCTACATACCACTACCAGTGTTAATACAGTCGGTCGCTCAAATCAGACTGCGGATCTAGAGTTGCTGTTTGTCAATATTCAGTAACATTGATTGGTGTTTTTCAATACGTGTCAAAACGGCAGGCAAAAGGCTGTTAATGACAGCTATTCATGATTATACGGGGGGGATTAGCATTGCTATAATCGAGGAGGTGGTACCAGATGCACTAAATAGAAAGAATAAGGAATACACAAATTATATCAAATAAACTATAGTATCATTTTTACCCAGCAAGTGACGTGTGAGGCTCGTATTCTGAAGGTCGCAGGTTCAATTTCCAATGGCAGCCCACCCTGATCTTGGGGTTGTCGCGATTTTACCTGGTCCATAGGCGAATGCTAGAGTGGTTTCCCACTGCCACGACTTCCTTTCCTACATTCTCTTTCATTCCGTTTCCTCCTCATGTTTCAGATGTGTTTCAAGGATTTGCAGTGTGAAGTAGTGTCAGACAGAAGGTGTAGATGCTTGCACTAAGGACATTAGAGAGCCGCCTAGGTTTTAGTGGTCCTTTATCACCCATTCCGGGCGTCTCCGGTGTGCCAGAAAATGTTAGGGTTTCTGCGCGTCTCTGTGGTTTGTCAATCAGTCGCCTGTAGCCTCCTGTGTTCTTTCGCTTCATTCTTTCTTGCTGGAGGGGGTGGAAGCACAATAGATCTGTACAGGTCGCGGTGAGGAAGATGTCCCCCTCCGTTGTTTATTCTTAAGTATCTTTTTCTGCACAGCTCTAAGCACATTCTTTCATGAAATCCGGGAAGGGTGGATTCTTTGTCACTATGTTTTATTGCGAGTGGTGTAGCATGTTTGCGGAAACACGCACACTCACTCTCTCTCTCTCCTCACTCTTCCCATCCCTTCCTTATCCAGCCTCGTTCCCACACAGGATGCACTATGTTTACATTGACCAAACTACAGAGTTTGGCACTAGAGGGTTCAAGTCCTTAAACAAACATTGTTATGAATGTTACGCAAGTAGTTACAGATAACCAAAGGCTTTTTTTATGCTCAGCGAGTCTAATGCATAAAAACAAAATACACGTATTGTTACAACCAAAAATCCTTATTTCTCTGGAATTCTGCTTTAATTTTGCTTTCTCTACCTCTTACCCATAGTATATAAGAGGAAGTGTATTTCACGCAAAACCTGACATGGAATTTCGTAGGAAATACACGTTTTGAGGTCGTTATACTAAAGAAAACCTTTTTACTTTCTCCATTACATTTACAAAGTATAGGAACTGTTGCATTCAACCTAAAAATTTAATATATTTATATACACTGCGGCATCATTACTTTCAATAAATGAATAATTATGGCAATTAAAGGGAAGGTAAATGAAATAAGTTGCTTTATTTTACATAAGCGTGTTGATTATTACAAAACATATCAAAACAAAAACCCCTATATTTGGAAATTAGAAATCAAAGAGCAAAACAAGCAAGAACTCACTGCACTAATAAATAGGTGTACGACCGTCTAAATGCCATTAGGTGTGAGTTGATGTTAACTGCATGCTCACACTATCCGAATACAATTATTTGAGGGCTGCTCCAGGCCACAACAGGCAGTAATATGCGCACAGAGGTTGCCTGAAGCTCAGTGTAAACAGTGAGTAACGACCACAGTACCAAGGAAAGAAATATCAGTACAAAAACGTTCTATAATTACAGCATTACCACGTGCAGGGCAAATAGCTCAAATACAGAAAGTAGGTGTGTCTTGGTGATGCATATCAGTTTCCAGAGATGCAGATATTGGTGTTTTGAAGGATCATTCAAGCCTGGATACCACAAAAAGACCTTGGCTCTAACAGTAAAGTACATCACACTCATACGTAAATAACACAGATTCAAAACAGCGTCTGAGTTAATGGAAACAATAGGTATATCAGTTTCAGCTATTAAGCGACGACTCTGCAGCGAGGGCCTAAATAGACATGTAACATCTAAAAACTACTGTTAAGTCCCATTAACAAACCTAAAAGCCTAGCCTGTGCAAACCAACACAGGAATTAGACATCTGAAGTGCGAAAAAGCTCCTGTTTATAGTGGAAAATCAGTTCCGGCTGATTAGTCCAAAGGTTCGGACATTTGTTCGTCGCTGTGCAACGGAGCCTATGATTTCCCAAGCATCAAGCCAACTGTTAAGCATGAAGGAGATTCCTTGATGTTTTAGTGGTGCTTCGGCGGTGGCTCCGTCGCAGGAAAATTGGAACAAAAGCAGAACCGTAAAATCCTCTAATACCGTGCCATACCAAGTGAGACTCGTTTAATAGGCAGTGGTTTTGTCTTACAGAACAACGACACACATCGCTGTATTGCAAGAGGTTTGTCGAATGTAAGGTGCAGCAAAATTCTTTAAAGAAAACATTATTTGGCTACCTCAAAGTCCAGACTGCTAACCCGTTGAGTTGTATCATCTAGGCCGTACAGTTCGTCAACTGCGAATTACAAGCAAATCTCATCTGTCCAGGTGTGTTACATGAAAAATGGAATCAAATCAATGCAGATATTCTAGATAACTTGATAAATAGAATGCCTAGAATATGTACTGCTGTTATCAAGGCTCAGGAAAGGTATTTTGACGAGACAAAAGTTTAGAGTATTATCCTACATTGTAAGTTATTTGCTTTCAATTTACTTATTAGGTAATCGTAAACGCTTTTATGTGAAATAAAGCAACTAGGTTGATTCACCTTCCCCTTTAATTATGATAATGCATTTATTGAAATTAATGAGTACATATAGGTATCGTTAGCATGGAGGATATGAAAAAAACCAACTGTAATTGACGGGTAGATACGTTAGATTTTAGGCATTTTTGTTTGCTAATAATGGTAGTTGACACATTAGTTTGAGCGTTAAACACATTTAATTCCCCCAAAACATAAAATCTCAAGTTTTCTAGAACTGAAGATTTCTTTCTTCAGTTCTCCTATACCGGTATTGCCGCGCACATATCGTGCATTTACAAAAGCATGCTCTTAAGAAGTTTTAGAGATAACGATTAGAAATGGAAGCAGATTTCAATACTACGATCAAAGCGTATCGTACCTACTAAACAGGAAGGGATGAGACGAGAAACTCCCAAAGCCGACTATATCTCATGACATCAGACTATCGCAGCGTGGCCACTAACGCTTTCTGATTTAACATGCTATCCACTCTTTCCCCCTATCCTCATGAACATATTCGAGCAGAAGCTTCTTGCTAGGGAAGAAACAGTTCTCTCTTCAAAGAACGTTCACCACATTCCACTCCGTCTGGATCGGCAATCATGAAACATAAAGAGGCACAGGAAAATTTGTGTAGTATTTTGTGACCTTGTACAGTTTTTCCCCAGCCATGCTTTAGTTTTTCTTGCGCGTAACGTTTCAATAAACTACGAAAAAAGCAGCCTCCTGTCTCTTGAGATCTCTCATTGTCGAACACAGGACTCTTCCTCGATCACTCACTTTAGTATCCATCTCTCTTCTGGTCGCTCACTGGAAATGCCGAACTTGGGACTCTTTCTTTCACTGGCTAACGTTCAGTAACTCTCTGAGTTAACTCAAAACACTGTATGTCACATCAACAATTACCTCCTAACGTGAGCGAATGCGCTACTCTTTATACCTGCAACAATTTTCGAGAAATCTCTTACCCGCCGAGAGGAGGTCGATGCTCACAGCTTCGCCATACTTCTCTATCAGCCTTATAGATTCTTCGGGAAGGCCTACCCCTCTCTCTAACCAATCATAGGGCCGGCTGGCGTTGAGGGACACGCCTGCTATCCACGAAGCGAGAGCCCGACTCTCACCTTACGACCTGAGAAAACAGGAAAAGCTCCGAGGTAAGAGTGGTCGGTCCTAACGGGAATCAAATCTGGGAGCTCCCGAATGCGATGCTCAGAACACTACAGCATGGTTTAGGAGCATTTTCAATATAAACAAGAAAACATGCGGTGCGTTACATAACAAATAATACTGGATCATAAACGCGAATTTCCACATTCGCAGACAGTGGCATTTTTTGCCTAATATAGCACAGGCCACACTGTAGGCCACAGTAATGCGGAACAATTGGTAGCAATTCTAAAAGCTCGGGGGCAAATAGAATCCTTTAGCGTAAAATTAGCTGTAGTTTACACCGGAAACAAAATAATTTCCCATTAACAAAAATACGAAACACAAAATCGGATCATTTGCCTCTGTTGGATAAAAGCATACCGCCCGGGGTATGAATTTTCAGAATATTCAGGAAAATGAGCATCAAAATGAATATTGGAGCACTAGAATACTAGAATAACATAGAGTAGTGGAAGAGAGAAATCCTATGTGTTTCATTCACATTACCTTCTCTACTCATCTTATACAAACTATTCCACTCTTGCCTACTTATTGTTAGTAATATAAACTTTAATTACAGATTTATAAATTCGTTGTACGATTAACAAGAGCAAAGTAAACTAAAGCGATAATCAGATTTTTAAAAGGTGGATCAATATGCGATGGCCTTGAAACTTCATTAGACTTACGAATAGCGACTTACCATTTGAAAAAATATCCATATCTACTTGAAAATTGAAACAGAAACAAAGAATATCTCGGAAATGGCTAATGTCACCAAAATTTTCTTTGAAAAATTGTGTGCCATGCTGGATGTTTTCTTCATTCGTTACATTTGTTTTCTCGCGTACGGTCGTGTTTTCTCTGATAGTTTTCCAGATCGCCACACAAGATCGGTCGTGTCCTCTCTGCCTTGCGATTATTCGTGGGTTAGGGGTAGAGCCACGGTCGCCTACTAGAGTCTGGTCTTGCTTCTTTTTATAAAACCACAAAGTGAGTCGTGTTCTGAAACTCTGAGAGGTGCGGTGCGCTTCCCTGGTAATTCCGTCTGCACTTTTGATATTTATACACGTAATATAACTTTCTTGTCCTTCACATTTCTTGTTTGTTCCTGCTCGATAGATTGTGTGACATCTCCCTGTTATGGGTTTATAATCGCCGAGCCGGAGGTTTGAATGTAGGACTAGTTGCGGAGGGGGACCTAGCAGTCTACAAGGTCTTTTGTGACTATGCCCCTGACAGGCTGCCCCCGGGGAGGGAAGGGTGAGGTGAGAAGAGACGAGGGCGGCCGAACCAGAAGGCACGGCAGGGCCCCTACCTTTTACACACAAACACCCCGGATTGCAGCTGGTGTGCTTGCACATCCAACTGGGGGCCCGGAAAACCCCATTCCGGGACCGAAGAGTTACATGGAGCATCCTTTCTCCCTGTCATGCAATACCGAGACTTCCACCAACACTTTTAACGGTGAAACAGACCAAACAGATGAACGGTGAAGTGAAACGAGAATGGAGGTGAAATGGAAGGACGGAAATTTGGAGGATGTAATGAACCTTTCCGGCATTTACCTAGTAACTCGAGGAAACCCCGGAAATAACCATGGGTCAGGAAGTTCGGCCGCGGTAATCGAACCCACGACCTCCCAAATGCGGGCCACAGGCTTTACTGCCTCAATCATCCCGCTCGGTAGTTTGAATGTAAATAGTTATGTCAGTTTTAAGTTCTAAATGTATAATAATGGGTTTCTGAGGCGATTTATGCGGCCGTTGTATTTGTAATAATTTCTATCCTCTTTTAATGTATTGCTGGGGCAGAATTTGAATTATACCTGCAGCAAGACAGAAACTGAATATGTATATGTTAAGCAAGAAGTTTTAAGAAAGTCTGTAAACCTAATTATCCCTATTTATGTATTTATTTGTCATGCTTTGGGCATGATGCGGGAATATATTTCTTACTAAATTCTGTAATCCCTCTTTGATTAAGATACAAAGAGTAGGGTACTGTGTGGAGTTGGTGCAACTCAAACCGAGCGGGATGGCTCGGGCGGTAACGTCTGTGGGCCGCATTCGGGAGGTCGAGGGTTCGATTCTCGTGATCGACCTTCCTGATCCATGGGTTTTTAGGGGGTTTTCACAGGTTGCTAGGCGAATGCTGGGAAGGATCATTAAGTCACCCGAATTTCCTGTTCTTCCATTCTCATTTCACTTCGCCTTTTATCCGCTTGCTGTCTTTCAGGGTTGTACGTGTCGGCGGGAGGTCTTGGCGTATGCATGTCAGGGGAAAAGAATGCTCTAAGGAAACCTTCGTCCCCAGGAATGGGGGCGGTCTCCGGGTTAAGGGTCCACAAGGGGATGTGTAAGCCCAAAGGGGAGAAGGTGAGCCGGCTGCACCAGGGCCCATCCGGGGAGCTTAAAATCTGTAAATGTTAGGGACCCTGTCCTCCGCCAGTCGTACCCCCTGGTCCGGCCGCTCCTCTCACCTCATCCTTCCCTTCCGGTGGCGCTCCGTCCGGGGCATAGGTACAAAAGATATTTGTAGGTCTACGTGCTCATTCCCCCTCCGCGTTGAATCCCAATCCTAAGAGAATTCAATAAACCAGTAGAACAGGTTTCACCTTTAAATATTTAGGATTATTTTTGAGTTATGAAGCAGAATAATATATTGCAACGAAACTACATAGATTCAATTACGCAATGAGTACAATAAGCAACGTACTAAACTATCTCTTGTCTAAAGACAACACGCGGTTAAAGGTTTCTAAAATATTGGCAGGGGTTTTTTATTTATGGACGCTCTTTAACAACTATGGTTCTCAGTGTCCCATTCTATATTGGGCGTGAAAGACCGGAAATTTTGCTCAGAGGCCTATTTACCAGGCTTGAGGTTCTTTTACGTGCCGTAAATCTACTACACGGGACCACCGACATTACTTCCCTTTCGAAGGAAATTTTGCTAAGAAATTTTGCACCCGAAAAAAATCCATCGCTCTCCGCCGGGTTTGAATCCGCGACCTCGGGTACTAGCGGCTAGCATGGTAACCGTAGACCACGGAGACGACAGTCTTCATGTATGGAAGTGAAGCCTGGAATATACGACAAAGTGATGAACACCGAAACACAGCCAATGAATGAAAGTTTTAAGAAGAACTGCAGAATACACTAAAATATATAAGAAAAAGAATTTAGTCATTATGAAAGAAGTGAAAATTCAGAATTAGCAAGAATTGCTCTGAAAATACTAAATTACCGATTACAAGGAAGAGCATCTTGGGCCGTCCAATGAAAAGATCGAATGAGATCGTAACGGGTCACCTAGCCTAATTCGTGGCAGCAAGATGATTTTTGTCTCTCAATTTAATTTGACAATTAAACAAGTCATTCAGAATAAAGAATACTTCACAGACTATTCGCAGAATATTAAGGACATACATTTTGTCATTCAAATATAGTAAACCTACGACATTTTAATCAAATTGGAAGAGCCATTTTTTAGAAAATCAAAGTAATGAAAGAATTTGCATGTAAAGGGCAGTTTGAGGTGGGAGATTTATTGACCATCCTCGTGTTGCATCCTTGAAAGACGAACTTAAATCACAAGTTTGATATTTAAACGAGTTTTCGTTTTTTGCGTTATGTTGTTCAGACACACACACCCATTCTAATTTTTTTTTTATTCAGTGAACCTCAAAATGTACATTTCCAGTGTAATCTCGGTATCAAATGTTTGGATGGAATGCAATACTTCCTCTACTTGCTATAGGTAGATATTGGAGAAAGTAAAAAAAATAATAATACCCTAAAGGTGAACACTGAATCATTAACGCGAATTTGCATATTCATAGCAGAGCAGTGAAATTTCGTGTCAAATAAAGCGATTACTGTCAAGATTAGCAAGTAGCAATTCTGTAAGCTCTGGAGAAAATAGAATCCTTTAAAATGGTAGTACAAAACTAGTTTAGACAGCATGGCCTAAAAGTAGATCATCTAACACAGAGCACACGAGCTAAACGTTTTAGGTTATCGATAATCGATAGTGCGATAATCCTCATTGTGACAATTTGCTTTCAAGTCCAAACACATGGCAATTAACTTTTCTATTTGCATATGTTTAATAACTCGACTTGGTTTGATCAGGTTTTACTTTTCGTTATGTCTTTTAACATGATTAATTTCTCATGGCGCTCGCATTATCTGTTCACAATACAAATCGTCATACTTCAATTTTTCGTTGTAGAGTCAACCTATACGTTATACTGGCAGCGTTCTGCATTCTTTTATCTAAAACGTTATTCTTTTATTGTATAACTTACATAAAGGTTAAATTGCGGAAATTATGAATTCAGAGGGAACTGAAATGGTAGAAAGCAATATGATATAGCATTTAATCGCTTCATTGTCTGGTGTAAGGCAAAACATGGTGAAAATAATTTCACTGCAAATGACTGCCAGCGAATCAATAAAACATCAAAGCATCTGACACCTCGTTTTTAACGTTATTTCTCTTATTTCAAGAGCCCGTTCTAAACGTGATCGCCATTAGTTTCAGGAATCAATATAATAATATTGATATTTTCAAATTTTAAAAAATAGTACAAGCCACAGTGTTAAAAGTGGTTTTATTTTGCTCTTAGAATTGCGAAACGAAAGCCATAGGCCTTCCTACTCGTCATTCCTACTCGCAAAATAAAACGCTACTTTTACCCTTTGAATCATAATCTATTATTAGTTCACGCCGGCAGCAAAATAATTTCCCATTAACAAAAATAGAAATACAAAGGCGGGTCTCCTGGATAAAAAAACATGCCGTGATGTGAGCTTGCAGAATAATCCGAAAAACGAGCATCAAGATGAATACCGGAGCACTATAATGCTAGAATACCAGAGAAAAACGCCAAAGGCCCTGAGATTAATAAGAATCTAAATTGCACACCATTAGTATTGTTTAACGCCCGTTATTACTTCTTATGGCACCCCAGGCGATAGCACTAATGATACTTTTAATGAAATGATAATCGGGATAGAAAGTTTTGAAAGGAAACGTTTTAGGCCCCGAATTTGTCGGCTATGAGGACTGAACTCATTCGATAAGAACAATTCAAGGTGAACATTTATCCGCTTTTTAAAAATCTAACTATCTTTTTTACCTCCTGTATCCTTCTTATAACTACAACCACACGTTTATCTCTATTAACAAGAAGTAAAGAGAAGAATAAGCTTTTGTAAGAATAGTTTGTAGAAGAGCGAGTGGAATTGAATTAAATTGAGTTTTATTTATGGACATTCTTTAACCACTATGGCCCTTAGCGTCCCATTCTATATTGGGCGTGAAAGACCGGTAATTTTGCTCAGAAGCCTCTATCAGGATTGAGGTTCTTTTACGTGCCGTAAATCTACGATACGGGACCACCGGCTTTACTTCCCTTCCGAAGGAAGCCATGCCAAGGATTTTTACGCCCGAAAAAAATCCATCGCCCTCCGCCGGGTTTGAACCCGCGACCTTGGAAACTAGAAGCTAGCACGATACCACTAGTCCACGGAGGACGACAAAGCGAGTAGAGAAGCTCTTGTGAATGCAATACAATTATTTTTATTATTTTATACACTCTCTATTTCTGAAGTAAATAAAAAAAATTGTGGAAATATACGGGGGATATTCTGAAAGTAAGGTTCGGTTTGCGGTAAGTACGAACTACCAAATATTTTTAGATAGTTTATTTTTACTCAAGCCTTCAAGCCACTACTTTTCTACCAGTTATCAATGTTTTCGAAGATTTGTTTTAGCATAGCCTAAGTTTTTTATAACCTTATCACAGACTTCCGTCGCCAGTATATCCAGGAAATGTGTGGTTGTTTCTGGAGTTACAGTTTTCTATATTAAACATGAGCAGCAGTAATCTTTTCGGAAACATTTGCGGCACATGTACGAAAGCTTTGAGGACACACATGAGTCCATTGTGTTTGGCTACATCACATTAACTTGCAGATTCATAATTATTTTCTTTCAGCTACTCTGTGATAAAGATCCGACTTCCGGACCACTTGTTTCATCCCCAGTCCCTGAAACCAAGGTTACCAATCACGCAATTTCTTCTGCCATGGAATCTTAGACACAGAAGTAATGCATCTCAGAAACTCTATGATTGTTTTCTGAACTGGCGACGTACTTCTATTAGTAGAGCCACTAGAATTTATTCTATACCATAATGAGAATTTAATTGACTGTGAAAACTATGTAGAAAGAAAGCTTAAGCTATATAGAATGGAATAAAGTAGTAAAAATATTCAGTAGTTCTTATTTGATTCCATAACGGACCCTTCTTTTAAAACCATTCCTCTTAGATCGAGTTGAAATAATATTTTAGTGCAGTGGGTATCTTCTTCCTATTCTTCCTTCATGGTTTAGGCATTTGCTTGTTCCGGTCTCAAATTTATTGCAGTCATCTTTTTGGGGTGGTCCAATTGATCTTTGTCCCCTAGGTTTGTAATAAAAGACTTGTTACCAAGTCTGTGGCTCGCATTCGGGAGGTCCCGGGTTCAAATCCCGTCGGCTGACAAATCTCTGAGGTTTTTTCGTGGTTTTCCTCAGTCGCCAAGGTGAATACCGGATTGGATATTTAATACCACGACCCAAAGTTCCATCTTAAGTCTAAAACAATAGTAAAATAAAAAATAAGTGGTAATAGCGAATGCTATGCCATCTATCTACAGACATTGTAAGCAGTTAGATTGGACGGCACCCTTATGCCATCTGCACGGCACGAAGCAGAAGATCCGGCTGCCATGCGCTGGGGGTCTCTGTAGGCACGTGACGAAGCAAGATGGCATTTCCAGGGATGAGACCTAGAAGGCTAGCCGCCTTTCTGTGTGGGGGCGGTGGTTAGACTGGACGGCACCCTAATGCCATCTGCACGGAATGAAACAGGGGTTACAGGGATGAGACCTAGAAGGCTAACTGTCCGCCTTTATAAGGGAGTGGCGGTTGGACTAGACGGCACCCTAATGCCGTCTGTTCGGCACAAAAGTAGAAGACTCGGTAGCTATGCGCTAGGGCCTCTGTGACACGTGACGGAGTGGATGGTTACAGGGATGAGACCTAGAAGGCTAACTGTCCATCACATATCGTTCTAAAAGTTATCCACCAACAGATCCGACCAGATATGACCAAGGAGTTAAAGCGACTATTTTCGACTCCTGGCCGCCAAGTTTGGCGGATGTAGCTACGGGCGCACAGTGCTTCTAACCGGTTCTGGCTGCCACTGTTTTCCCTCCACTCCGCGCGTCAGTGTATGTGCGATCGTTGCTAGCGCGAGTTCGTGTTTTGTTCCTTGTAGTTTAAAATAGAATAAAAAAGGCTTGTGTGTTGTTTCTTAACTTTTTTATTTTTCGACGCTCTTTAACAGCTGTGGTTCTTAGCGTCCCATTCTATATTGGACGTGAAAGATCAGACATTTTGCTCAGAAGCCTCTTTATCAGAGGTTCTTTTACGTGCCGTGAATCTACGACACGAACACCAGATTTAGCTCCCTTCCGAAGGAAATCCATTGCCCTCCGAGGATTTAAACCCGCGATCTCGGGAACTGAGGCTAGAAATGTACATTCTTTCTTCTGGCATGCGATGGAGATTTGTTTTTCTATTTCTTCTAATAGTGATTGTACTTTCAGCTCTTCTCTGATTGCCTCATTTCTAACACGTTCCTCTCTCCTACAACCCTTGATTAATCTTAAAAACTTCATTTCAGCTGGTTGTATCTTTTTTTCTTGACAGTCCATGCTTCACTGTCATAGCTGTATAAACTCTTAATTGTGTTTCTCTCCTTTCCTTATTTTTAAAGCTATTTTAAGAATAAGTGCAGTGGGTATCCTGTATGTAATTAGTGTGTTTTACCATAATCTGGAGGGTAGGAAACTGCACGTTCAAACCTTGGCAGATGTCATGCGGTGCAGTTGATAACGTGCCCATTTAGTGATCTGTTATGGTATTGACGCAACATTTGTGCTGTCCGAAACATGCTATTTTGAGTGCAATTAACGTAGGAGGTGCATGCCATATCGTTACTGTCCGGGGTTTTGTTCAGTAGCATTATGGGAGCCAGGTTCAAGAAATCGAGAGTAACAATTGATTGTAGCATAAGCCTTCTAGTAAAGCTAGGGAAACTAACAAACTGATATGTTATATTCACGTAACCTTCTCTATCCATTATCGCTTATTAGTGGGATATAAGTTATTCTTACGAAAGTTTATTTTCCTATCTCTTCATTTTAAACGAGATAAACCTTTCTCAAAACAGCTGCATTACACATTTCACTAGAGATTCAAAGGGAATAGCCATAGTCAACTGTTTTAACAACTGGACGCTACGCACTTCCTTAAAATTTCATAAACTCTCCACGATATTCCGAGAAATATCTCAATGTTAACAGGACTTTAAAGTATTCAACAGTTCTAACGATTAATAACGCATATCTGGAAATGCTGACGACAAAATATTATTTGAAATAAATTCTGTCGCTTAACGTTATACAAGATTATATAGAATTCCTTCCGAATGAAGAGGGCTTCCTAGGCTATTCCCAAAAAATTCTAAATATATACTTTGTCATGTAAATTTCTTTAATTTAAGGCAGTTAATCAAAATCTTTATACCTATTTTTGAAAAAATAATACATTTCCAAAAACATCTATGTAAAGAGTACTTTGGTGTGGGGGGTTTCTTTAAAGTTTTATACTTATCCGACTTTCCGTTTTCGAGTTATGCTGTTCACAAACACACACACACACGCACAAATGCACATTCCTAAAATAGGCTTTAATTAAGGGAGCCTCAAAACATGTATTTCCGATGAAATCTGGATATCGAATTTTTGGGAAGTATGCAATATCTTTTCTACCTCCTATGCACACTGCCGTGCATAAAATGTCGCCCATTCCCCTAGATCGCCATAGCGTTTTTCCCTCCCTAAGCTTTCCACCTTCAGGTAACCAGCTTTTGGCTCCACCCAGACGGTATCAGTTCTCTATGTGACAGGCACGAAAAACAATATAGGAACACACAAGTAACCAATGTACAATGTTTATAATATATGTGGAATGAAGGAGTGGTTAGATAACACCTGTATGAAATAGTTTCGATACGATTCGTACGCAGGGAAAGACTAAGCCAATACATCATAACGGCCTTCTATGGGAAGGGGTGAAGAATTATTTGCATGCGTGGTTACACTGAACGACCGCTACGACATTTACATATATGTGAGCTTTCATCAGCGACACGGAGACGAAGGTTAAGATATTGCTGCTACTAAGCGGCAATAAGAAAGCGGTAGTGTAGTACGAAAATACAAAGTTCAAGTTGCAATGCTACGCTTTGGTAGTTCGGCCATGCAGGGAGATAAAGCACCCTACCAATCGAATGCATCCTGAGTCTCGTTATCTTCGTGAGTAAAACGTCAACAAGCCCACTCAGTACCGTAGCATACACTGTCAACAAGCCCACTCAGTACCGTAGCATACACTGTCAGCAAGCCCACTCAGTCGTCCTCCGTGGTGTAGTGGTTACCATGATAGCCCCTAGTTCCCGAGGTTGCGGGCTCAGAACCGGTGGAGGGCGATGGATTTTTTTCGGGTGTAAAAATCCTTAGCATGGCTTCCTTCGGAATGGAAGTAAAGCCGATGGTCCCGTGTCGTAGATTTACGGTACGTAAAAGAACCTCAAGCCTGATGCACACACCTCGGAGCAAAATTACCGGTCTTTCACGTCCAATATACGTAGAATGGGACGCTAAGGACCACATCAGTTAAAGAGCCTCTATAAACAGAACTCAATTTAATTTAATTTAAGCCCACTCAGTCACGTAGTATACACTATCAGCAAGCCCACTCAGTCCAGTAGCGTATACTCACAATAACCCAACTCAAGCCCGTAGGTATACTACTGTCAACAACCCAACTCAAGCCCGTAGGTATACTACTGTCAACAACCCAATTCAAGCCCGTAGGTATACTACTGTCAACAACCCAATTCAAGCCCGTAGGTATACTACTGTCAACAACCCAACTCAGTCCCGTAGGTATACTACTGTCAACAACCCAACTCAGTCCCGTAGGTATATTGTCAACAACCCAACTCAGTCCCGTAGGTATACTGTCAACAACCCAACTCAGTCCCGTAGGTATATTGTCAACAACCCAACTCAGTCCCGTAGGTATACTGTCAACAACCCAACTCAGTCCCGTAGGTATACTGTCAATAATCCAACTCAGTTCCGTAGGTATACTGTCAATAACCCAACTCAGTCCGTAGTATATTGTACGAAACCGTAACAATACTCTGAGCATAGTGAAGTGTAAAGTGGTGTGTTATCCCTGTTACAAAAACGGACAGTGGCACTGAACACAAGTGGTTGGTTGTCACTGTGACATTGCTGGTAGCTCTTCACAATAGAAGAAACGTTTTTACAGATTACATATTTTGGCGTTTTTCAATATAACTCTTTTAATAATACGATTTTGTGTGTCGAATTTACATAATTGTTAAGTGCATTTAGTAGAGCAAATTTTTATATAAAAATTTGATTTTGCTGTTAAAATAGAGTTTTGTAAAGAAAATTGTAATATCTTTTTGCAGTCACTATAGGTCTGCTGAAAACCATAAATCTTTTAAAATGAACTAGATGCAAATTAATTTCCTACAGGACTTTGTTAGGTTAATATTATGTAAAACGGGACCGAGTTAGGTTAATATTTTGGAAAACGGAACGGAGTTCCTTTGTTTACATTTTGGAAGACGGAACCGAATTAGGATTCGAAAGTAGAAATGGGACCGAGTTGGGTTTCACCTGCCAATCCAGGGGCTAGAATTGTACTCGAAAAACACAGTGGTCACACTGGTAGAGAGTGGGACTACATTTTGTCAGTACCAACATAAAAAGCTGCGTTCCATTATGGGCCACATTTTATGCACAACAGTATACGTGTTAGATAAAGGAACAATAAAACTAGATCAGTTTTGGCTGCAGGACGAGTGATTTTGCCGGTCACAAGGTCGTGAGGCTACATAGAGAAAGAACGAACAGTTCAAATTAAATCCAAATCTAAACACACTTTATGGCAGTGTATCTCCAGGACAGCAGATCATCAAGTCGCTCATCGCTCCACTCGTGCGATGAGCGATTTTTGTAATTGTAGAATCATTGCCCTCTTCGTACACAGCCGTTCATGTTTACGTCGGTGTAAGAACAATTGCAATGTGCTTTATACTAATGTTGTTTAGTTTTTTATGAGGAATGAGAAAACAGCAAATAAAAGATAGGTTGCCATTTTAAAAAATTAAATTGATCCGAAAATGACCATCATAACGTCCTCCAAATAAAACACGACTAATGACATTTACTTTCTCCCATAAACCAAGCAACTTTTATTAAAGAAATTTCTTTCTATAACGCTTAGTTTTGGAGATATTGTACAGTCTCAGCTTCAGTGGTCCACTCCGTATAAAAGTCATTCAAAATGAAGACTTCACAGGCCATTTTCAGAAAATTCAATGTGTCATACAAATATCTTAAATATACGTTATTTTGATCAAGAATCTGAAAAGCCATTTTTGAGAAAATGAAAACTAACAAGACTGTTCCATGTCAAGAGTAGTTTGGGGTGAGGGGATTTTGTCGAAAATCGTTGTCATCCATGGAGAACGTTGAACTTTAAGTTTGGTATATATCCAACAGTTCACTTTTGAGTTGTGTGTTCAGACAGGCACACCTCTAAAACTGTTCTTTTTGGACTTAAGGTGTCTCAAAACGTGTACTACCGGTAAAATCTCGGTATAGAATTTCTAAGTGGAAACAATACTTCTTCCACCAAAATACTTTCATCGAGGATCAATAACTTATTTTATTGCTGTTATATTTGTTTTCAGTTTACGGGATGGCTCAGGCGGTAACGTCTGTGGCCAGCATTCGGAAGGTCCCGGGTTCGATCCCTGCGACCGCCGACTCTGACCTATGGTTTTTTGGGGGATTTTCTCACACTAGCTGGAGTGGTTTCTTTCATCCTCCGAATTTCCTGTCCCTCCTGTCGCCCTTTGCTCCGTTTGATATGTTTCAGGTTTGAAAGTGTCGGTGCAGCGTGGTTGCGCAAAAGGATCGGCCTCCAGTTGGTAACCAGGGTATAAGGACCGCCTCTTGGGAGGGGAGTGCTGGACCCTATGTGTGGCGGGGTTCCCTGTCTGCCTATTCGACTGCCGGGACATCTATATCTGGAGACTGCAGGGACCCTGTCAATGCTGTGTCGCCATTCTATTCCGGCCGCACGGTGTGTTCCTTCACCTCATCCCTCCCTCCAGGGGCGTCGGTACAATCTCCTCATTCTTGGATCGGTGCCGAGTGCCCTTCGCTTCACGATACAATCCAATACTTCCTCTACTTATTCTAGTTAAGTAGTAGATAAAGTAAAAATGTTGAATAGGCTACCTACTAAGCGATACAGTTCTCATGTTACATTGGAAGGTTTTACTCCCATCTCATATCAATGCCAATAGGCACTTCTCAGCCTAATATACGGCCAAAATCAGACTACGCCGCACACAAATCAGCTTGTTCTGCAATAAAGTCCCGCATGATGACACTGACCTTGCTGATTTGATAAAGCTGCAGAATGACCGCCAAACATGGGTGCAAATAGCAGCAGGTTGGGAATTTCCTATTGTCGGCTTTTAGCTCCTAGCCCTGAAGAAAGCAATAGTGTGTTAATAATTCACAGTAACCGAAATTTAATTGACTCCAAATCAGCGCTTGGAACAATTAATGATAAACATAATCTTCACTCTATTGCATCAGACAGATAGTACATGAATACAATAAACATATATGTCTCTACTGGGTGCTAGGTGATGGAAATAAAGGCTACGAGAGCGCTGATCAATTCGCAAAGGCTGTTCAAATATGTGTATATTTCCTTTGGTGAAGAAAACTTTAAAGCTAGATATGTAGAACTGTTAGAATTTATTGTGGTCAGAAAGCAGTAAAGGTCACGTCACAGAAAGCTTGTTCTTCCCATCAATTGAGGCAGTATTGCTGTCCTTAAGGATAATAATATTTATATTAATGTCATGAAATAATAGCCCGCCTACAACTGATAAATAGATCTATGTAATTATGTAGTAAAAGATAGTGCATACAGTATCTTATTCGCAATAAGGCTAAAATATTTTTGTGCAATGTATTTACGTGTAGAAAAGTTGAGGCTGTAAGATGCTAGAGTGGCAACAATTTTTAATATAGTCACTTAAAAAATTCAACGGTTGACTGCGCATGCTGGAAATTAAGGCATCATAATAATTCGAAATTAACTTACAGCTTCAACCATCAGCATTTATATGTTAAACAGTGTTTAGTAGTGCTGACTGCAGGCTGTTTATATGAATAAAAGTGAAAGGTGACTTTATTAAATTGCACCGTCGATCTTATTATTTGTATGTTACTAGCACTAAACTTTCCTTACCCGTAATATGCCCTGATAAGAGTATTGTTCGACCTACTAGGACTGACGTAGCCGAGGTCTAATTACTCGAAATATGGACGTGTCAACGAACCGAAAAAGTAACACACATAAATATCAAACCCCTTATAGCCCAATATAAATTAAACATTTTCGATGATAACATAATTGCCAGTACGCTACCCGCACAATTCATAATAGATTAGCTTTAAAATATTTTGAGCCTTCATTTGTAATAACCCAATTTATGACTAGCTACGTTGAGAACACTTGGCCGAGTATTTTTACGCTTTTTTGTAGTTGAAAGAAAGACAGTTTTCTCTAAGGTTACACCATCTAGGACAATGAACTCTTTACTGCTATTAAAGAAGGTTTTCTGTACACTTGTATATAGATTTTTAGCTACCTTTAAATCCTTTAATAATAAAAATATGTAAATATCCTAAAATAATTTCTAAAAATTTATAGTTACACTTTTCTCTCAAAAATAAAAAGAACTGCGCTAATTTTATGAGTTTTATAAGTATTTTAAATCGCCGCTTAACTATTTGTCCATTTGAGGGACTAATTTCGCTAAAAAAAATAGTCACAAGAAAATATTCTTTGATGCAATTTTTTTTAATTTATAATTTGTTTTGTGAAAACATGTAATTTGGGATAAAAATCTTTAACCTACTAAATGCAGCTAAAAACTCTGTACAACCAAAAACATTTCAAACTTCACTGCACCTGATGTTTAAGAAATACAACTTACTAGAAATTGCAAAAAAACAACAAGGTGAGACATTGTTACATACTAGCATTCTATAACATCTCTGGACCATAATAAGGTCCAAATAACAAAAAGAAATTATATAGTTATTTTCCTTATGCCATTTATAATCCATTACAACAAAAAATAATTTATTTGAACCCAAATATCTACCAATTGTTCTTAAAAATAAGTCCTAACAACGCTACATGTTTATGCTCACATCCAATACAATATGCCCATCACTTGTTTTTAATTCTCCATTATAGGAAAGAAAATGACTCATGTTTGTTCTACACCTAGATTCACGTCTAACACTATTCACACCAGCATTAATCACAATATCAGAACTTTGTCAATAGAATTTTAAATCTTTGTAAATAGTTACCTATATAGTACTAAAGCGAAGATATCAGTTTACGAAGTTGTAGATACATTTTTGCGTTTCCACCGGAGGGGACTGGTCCAACATTTACATCAGCTGTGGTTTTTGCTTGCCTTATCAGTCTAAGAAGAGATAAGGAGAAGAAGGAAAAAGCTAATTGCAACGATGATTATTCTCAACAAATCATAAAGAAATTGGTACATAACATTCTATTTATGTTTAATGTTATCCTTTGATTTATAAGCATATATTGTATTTAAACTATAGTCCTAATATACAGTTGTACAATAGGGCTCTTATATTTTTAAAATTCAATAAATAAATCTCAAACGTTAAAACTAGTGTGTTTACAAGAATCAAAATGCAACTTATCGCATATGAGAGTCTGCATCCTGTGGGACAAATTTTGCGATGATCATCCCAAAACACAACTGATTAGATTTTTATCTACCTCAAATTTTCGAGGCAAAACTGATATGTCTACTTTCTTTACTTTGTATTCCACCCAAAATTTCGATATAGGGATTTCACCAAAAATGCATGTCTTTAGGCTGCCTGAATACAGAAGTAAAAAATAAAGTATTAGTATAAGAGTCATCACGCGCGCGCACTCAAAAACGAAATGTTGGGTAAATACAAAACGTGGTGTTTAAATCCAATATCTTCCAAGGATGCGACCTAAGATATTTAACAAGATTCCCACCCTAATTTTGGTTAAAATATCATATATTGAAGACATTTACATAACAAAATGCGTATACTGATTTTCTGGCAATTGTCTGTTAAGCCCTCTTCCATCGGAAGGAATTACCACGCAGAAAGTCTAGATCACTACATTTTTTTTGCTTTCTCTACCACGTACATGGGTTTTCGAAAACTTTCAATTCTTTTTTACCAAATTTTACTGATGCATTGTCTTAAAACGTCGTTTGCATAGACAAACAACTCCTGTTATATTTACCGCCCTGGTAGAATATGAAATTCAACACATAAACCAGAAGCGCCTGTATGCTGCGCCTGAAAGGATGCGCTTAGTTACCTCCGGAAGCTCTCCTGCTTTGACGACAGTCACAAGGACTCTGAGCTTACAAATTTCATCATGCGACGCCTTTATGTCAGCAGCTGCCACAGCTTTCCACAAATGCCATATATGCTGTGTGTAAAAGGCATCTCTACTCCACTGGCGAGTGATAAGGACTGTTAGCCGCACAGTGAAGAACTAAAACATAAGAATGCAATAAAATGAGACTAAACACAAACATACAGGGGGATGATTTATTAAATTCCGCGCTCCCTTTCCCCTGATTGGCTGATGTACACTCGGTGAATTTAAAACTTATCGGCGTCCGAGAGAAGGAGCTCGGAACACCCAGGCTTTGTTCTAACTGATGAGATGTAACTGATGAACAAATTCTGGAAGAATTACTTCCAAAAGATGAAAGATAAGATTCGAATAAGAGCGATAACAGTACTGATGAGAAGTACTGAGGGAGAAGACTATATACCACAGTTAGTGACAACTTCTGCAGACAGTGTGGGTGAAATCAGCACAAGACCTTATACACCTGACACTCAGCTTACACAAAGGCTTGGAAAGCGTGGCACTATCTGTGGTTCTTGTCGCCGAACTACCAAAGTTCCTAGAGGTAGGGAGCCCAACGAGTTTTCCGCTAAAAGAAGGTGATCTCTTGATTTTCTGTCGCCTGAAGTAGCATACTTTGAGGGAGAACCACTGCCTTGTAAACAACAGTAATCTACTGGCACCAGACGCTACATTGAGGGACAACCAGACCTATCACCACTGGCACCAGTCGTCGCCCAGTTTCACTACCGGTAGATTATGAGGAGCGTTCAAAAGATGCCACAATGTGGCAAATAATTCAACCTGGAATGGCGACAGGAATGGGGGAGTGCAAAACTGTTGTGTGAAATACCATGACCTACCTCATATGTACAAATAAATACCAACGAAAGCAGGGTTCTTAGTGCTTGGAGTCTGATATTCAGTGACACAGTGATGCGTCACATCCAATAATGTACAGAACTGAAGCACAAAGTCCACTCAATGACAGCATTTGGTCTATTTTCATAAACGAGCTAGATGCGTTTATCTCATTACTACATGCAAGAGGTGTTTACGGGGCGAGGAATTTTCCAATTAATGATTTGTGGTCGTCAGTTTGAGGGCCACTATTCTTCGCTCAAACAATGGGTGGTATTAATAAAAGCGAGCCGTGACTCATGAGCCATGGCTTGTAGCAAAACCGAGTCGTCGGTAGCAGTGAGTCGGGAGTCACAGATTTGGTATTAATAAAAAGTTCCCCTCCGTGCTAGTCTTGGCTTTATGATTGCGGGTCTCTGACTCGTGTTTCCCCTCTTCCTGATTGCAAATGCATTATTGTCGAGCGGCAGTAAACATTCGATTCGGTTTAGGTATTTTTGTGGCAGTACATCCATCAGAAACGACTGAAGAAAGCAATCAGTTTGTATCTTCTTTTATGAACTTAACCACCAAAAGACATAATGAGCAAATCTCAGCTGTCTGCGGACAAGTGGAAAAGGCCTCTGCTATGACCAAAGTGCAGCGAAAACTAAAAGAGAATCTGAATCTTCGCCTAACAGAAGACCAGACAGCAAAGAAAATAAGAAATATGAAAAGTCGCCTAAAACTCAACACTGATCTGCGAGGGACGCAACAAGCCCATAGCCTGAAAATTGGGAAAACAAGTTTTTAGAGCTTATTCAAGGGGAATCAAATGCATCTATAGTTTCGTTAAGAAGACTTTCGATTATTCTCCAGTTTATTGATATTACTAGTAAAGCTCTGTTTTATGAAATAATTCAAGTTTACAAAACTTGCTGTTTTTGAGAGGTTGCAATAACGTAAAATAATGCTGTCATTCAAATTTAGCAGCTTGTAGTGCTGCAGTAGTTGCTGGGAATTTGACCGGTTTCTCGATTTTTTTTAATACCAGAAGAAACTTTCCAAAATGTATTTAAACTGTACCTTGTGAAACACCCAAATCCTCTGCCACGCCAGACTGGAATCCAGGGTCTCCAAGGCAGCGTAGAAATATTCTCATTTTTCCCTAGTACATAAGGGCCTTTCCTCTTGTCTCCACAGTTTCCGGAAGGGAATGCTGGGCGAGCTACCTCACGTTTTCTTTCTCAAACCTATAAAGTTGTTTATAATTGTAGTCTTCCGAATCCCGACTCATTTTATAGTATTTTTCCTTTCTCAAGTTGACGTTCACTTGCAACTGAGCCATCGCCTTCAAGTTTGAGACAACTACTGAGGTGGCTTAAGAAATCGTAAGCCATGGCTCTTAAAGTGAAGTCATAGTTCCGTTTTATTAATACCACGGCTAGAGCCGTGACTCGCTAGGAGGAGGGTTTGAGTCGTTGATAAGTCGAAGGTAACGCTAAGCTTGAGTTGTTGCGTTTTATTAATACGGAAGTGAGCCATGGCTCAGAAATTGCGAGTTTTAAGTCATAGCTCGCTTTTATTAATACCACACAATGTCTCGTGACAGATTCCTAATCATTATGAGATTCATGCGGTTTAATATGAGAAGACCTGAGTGTCTAAAGACAAATAAGTTTTCTCTTACACCAGCTATTTGGAATCCCCTCATTGATAATACTAACGCTTGTTATTTACCTAGAGAGAACCTCACAGTGGATGAGCAAATAAGGTGTTGCTGAAAATGTTTTGATGAGACCCATGCATGGACAACTGGGTAAAGAAAGAAACTAACTTGTGACATCTTCTTCACCTCACTAAAGCTCTCTGATAATTTGAAGTCTGAATCTACCAGTCTTGTAGGCACACTTAGAAAAAATAGAAGAAAGGTGCCACCTATAGCAAATATAGAAAATAGATAACTCTTTTCGACTTCTGTGTTCAGAAAAGTTTGAGACGATACAACCCTGACTGTGTACCAAGGAAAAAAGAGAAAATATGTGTTGTTGTTGAGAACATTACACCCAACGCTGCAGATCAGCGATAACCTGAAGAAAATTCCAGAGACAGTCAGTCCAGTGCTTCAATCAGACCAAGTTCGGCGTGGACGTAGTGGACCAAATGTTACGCCTATACACCACCAAGTCCAGATCTCGACGTTGGCCAATGCACGTATTTTTCAATGTCTTTAACATATCAGCTTCTAATTTTTGGGTCCTGTACAAAGAGGCAACTGGGCAGAAAAAAATTATGCCGAAGAAAATTCATACTTTAACTACATTGAACTTCGTGCGCCTTTCATGGCTTCCCAAAGAGGATTGGGCAGCCAATCAGTGAAGGCCCATGAAGTTCACCAGAATGCAGGCAATAAGCAAAAAATGTAGGGCCACAAACTCTTGCAAAGGAAATCCAACTGCAAACTTGTGTGTACAATGCAACAAGTCAGTTGTGGCAAATGTGAAGGAAAGAAGCAAGTATGGTTTGCAGCTTGTTACCAAGATGTCCAGAAGAAATTGATCTGCATTGTGGTGGTTTAATTTTCCAGACTATTGTCGTAAATGAAGCTGATTACCATAATTAATTTAATATCTGAATCTGTATTTTGTGAGCAACAATTTCTTTAAAACCATACATACATTTGTGTTATTTGTAATTTTTTTGCTCAGACTGTACCTTAAAGCATAAGGATTAAACAGATTCATTAAGAATACCTACAATGCAACAATCACAATAGCTAAAGCGTGCCAAAATTATGTATTATGTTTTAATACAGGTATCAAAATGATCCCTGCCAGTCATAGGACGGATAATCCTTCAGGCTTTCTAGTGTTAAGCGTAGAAAACGTCCGCCCTGCTGAAATTTATCAACGAATTGTTGCAGTGTATGGGAAAGGTGTAATGAATGTGCCTAAGTGGTGCAGACTCCTCGATGAAGGATGGACGAACGCTCATAAGAATCGACCTGGACGACGCCTACTGTCATCAGTGAAGAGTCGACACAAAAAGTTGATGAGAAGATTCGTGAAAACATGCGCTTCACTACTGACGAGCTTCATATTTCCGTTAAGTTTCAAGTCAGTAATTTATGCAATTGTTACTGACAAACTTCAGTTCAAAAAAATATATAAGTGCAAGCTGGACTGGCGGCAGAGTTCTGTGACTAACGGTATCCAGAAGCTGGTGCCAGTACCGAACAAGCGCTTCTACATTAATGGCGACTACTAGAAAAATAAAATGGTGTTCATATTTTCAATTCCTATAAAACTTATGTTGATAAATAAAATATTTCGTGTGCTATAACAAAACGGTTCTTACTTAATAAAGACCCTCCCATCTGATCCATATATTTTGAAAATATATATTTGACAGTAATTTTCTTCGAATATATTAAGATAAATGATCGTGTTGAATAAGGAACTAGTTTGTATCACACAACAACCTATTCTACGACAGCAGCCAATGAGAGTGCACGTGTGACAGATGAGAGATGTGGGGGAAAGTTATATGGAACAGGATTAAACACGAGTAACACTGGAAGTATGTAATCTTTTATTATATTGAGGCAGTATTGTAAACACTTAAATGATTTTAGTCAAATTATATAATATGTAAATTCAATAACAGCCCGCCTTGAAGCAATATGTGCATGTAATAATTTGTAAAATGTATGTAACAGTCATTGCATATGCTTATATTATTGTATACATGTTCAGTAATGTTATATGAAAGTATTACGTAATTTAATAATGTAGGAGCCGTGAGAATAATAACTTAAAAGTTGCTAACAATGAAGTAACAATGAGGTAACCTTGAGGCAGTAATGAGTTTGAGAGTTTAAATTTTACTTGTGATTCTTGGAAGTATTAATGTGATTTTAGTGACAGTTTATAAAAATAGCCAATGAACAACCAGAAAAAGCTTTAGTTAAATGCAGGTATTCTATTGGAGTAAAAATAGCCAATCAGAGACTTGAAATACAGAAATTTACAACTTTAGGCGCTTGAAATCAGTTCTGTTGCCTGCAGACAGAGTTACTAACCAGACGCGAGATGTGTCCTCGAGACATTAATTACGTATTCGTGTGAGACGGAAATAGTATACGTGTTAAAAAGTGCAAGTATTAAATAAAAGAATCTAAAAGCTCTCGATATCAGTGAAGTGCTATTTAATTTGTGTCAAGGATTAGTAAAAAGGAGTGAATTAAAACTTAAAATCTTTGTAAGCCTACATTCTTGTCGCATCACGTCCTGCCAAGACTTCCATGTCTCTAAACAATAATACTGACGCAGCCGAGGCAAACATAAATATTAATACTTAAAGAAACAATCAAATTACAAAGTTAATTTTTTTTAAACTTGGGGCAAAGGCCACCTAAAAATACATTTGGGGCGAAGGCCACCGGAAACTGTTTACTATACGTGCTGTTGCAACTACTACAAGTTCGGCTCCCCAACAATTCCTTCAATACAAACTACTTCAAATCGGCTTTTCATACGTAGCAGCAAACAACGTAAAGAACAATACTACTTCAAATTGACGCCCAAAGCGTGGTGCAAATAAAGTAACAAACCAACCTACTTCAAATTGGCGTCAATACGTGGAGCTAAATAAATAAACAACTCCAACGTAAAAGACAACACTACTTCAATAGCAGGTACCAAATTTGATGCCGGCTGAACTCTGGCCACTACTGTAGCTGCACTAAGCTGCCTGCCACATGTTAAAGGGCACGCCCAGTTTAAAAGCCTAACGAGGAAGGTCTCCATGGCATTCTGAACTAACAGTCAAGGTATTCTTCGCAAGCATGTTGTTTTTACTTCCTCTACGTATATATAAGTAGGGAAAGTATTGCATTCCACCCAAAAATTCTATACCGAGATTTCACTGGAAATATATGTTTTGAGGTATCCTGAATCCAAATAAAGCATATTTGGGAACATGTCCGTATGTGTATCTGTGCACAGCATAACTCAAAAACGAAAAGTCGCATAAATACCAAACTCGATATTTGAGTTTAGTATCTTCCGAAGATGCGACACGAAGATTTTCAAGAAAATCAACCCAACCCGGACTACCCTTTACTTGGAACATTCTTCAAAAATTTTAATCTTCTCAAAAATGGCTAGCGCTTTTGATTAAAATATCATATGTTTAAGGTATTTTATTGCAAATGAAATGTATATCTTGAATTTTCTGGGAAAGTCCCAAAGGTCCTCTTCATTCTGAATGACTTTCTGGTAAACCGCAAGAGACGGACAAAAGTTTACTACACAAAAGTTTAGCTTTCCTTAAAATATACAGCTTATTGCATACACATTTTTTTCTTTGTCCAGTGAACCATTTGCGAGATATTCCTTGTTATTTGTTTGAATTTTCCAATACTTATACTTTTTCTCAAATGGGAAGCTCCACATAGCAACCAGCTCTTAAAAAGATTTGACTGTCGCTTAAAGCCTAGCATATTTCCCTTGAACCTACAAGAAAATTAGCAATAAAATTGACATGAAGTAGATGGAGAATAAGCGTTTGTAAAAATAGTTTTACAAGACTAGAGAAAGTCATTTGAGTGCAACACATCAGATTTTTTAACTCCAGTGCGTTCGTATTCAAATACAAGGGCTTTGTAAATCCCTTTTAATATTTTATTAATTTATTAAATTAAATTTCATAGTGTTTTATTGCCCCATATCCGTCAATGGAGAAAATTATCAAAATTAATTGAATGGTTTTCGACATTACTCTACAAACACACACACACACACAAACTTTTCTTTATATGTAAGATTAATATACAGAATTTCAATGACATGTAATTAAAGTTGGGTGGTTTTGAGATTACACAAGCCGGGTGTATAATCATTGCAGTTACTGGCGTTATAATTATGGAAACCAGAAGAAATTTCAACTTGTGATGGTGCAGCATGGCATACAACAACCATCGCAAGACAAAGTGGAGGACAATCTGATGTGTTACATTCACATGACTTTCTCTAGCCTCTATCGTTTATTAGTGGGTAGACAAATTATTATTCTTATGAAAGTTTATTTTCCTGTCTACTTCAGTTTAATCGACATAAACGTTTCGTGAAATATCTCCATTATACATTTCGTTATAGATACAAAGTGAACGGCGATAGTTCAAATGTTTAAGAACGGGACTCTATATGCTGGCTTTAAAATTCCAGGGCATCGCAGGAAACAGGTGAAAATTGACAGGATATTTAATTATTTGAACCAATAATAAGAAATACCTCAAATAGCTTATGCCACAAAAAAGTTATTTGAAATAAATTGTGAGTTTTAAACTGATCTACGTTTTTATTAGTACGTTTTCGTCTATCTCAACGTATACACAAGATTATACAAAATTCCTTCTGAATTAATAAGGACTGCAAAGGCTGTTCCCGGAACATTCAAGATATACATTTTATTTTTCATGTAAATATTTTTAATACATGGTATTTTAATCAAAATCATTACCGCCAATTTTCATAAAATAAAAAACTTCGAAAAATATTCTGTCTAAAGGGTATTTTGTGCGGGAGATTTCCTTGAAAATCTTCGTGTCGTATCCTTGGAAAATGCTGAACTTAAGTACTAGTTTGGTAGATATATATCCGACATTTCGTTTTTAAGATGCTGTTCACAGACACACACATATACCGGACCTTCTCCTACAATGTTTTGTATTCAAGGTGCCTCAAAACATGTATTTCCGGTAAAATCTCGGTATCTAACCTTTGGGTGGAATGCTACGTTCTCTACCTACTATGTACGTGATAGAGAAAGTATAAAGGTTTAGAGAGATGTCTACAGTGCTCCCTACAAAAGTATAATGTTCTCCATTTAATATAACACACAGGTGCGTTCTTTCTCTCTTACTTTGTCATTTTATAATTACAGAGTGCACCTGTCATTGCCCATTTGAATTTGGGATTTACATCCGTCTGCAAAGTTTAAGCCCAGGCTTTCATCATTTTAACCTTTAATTTCATATCGGTGAAGAGAGAAGCTCAAATCGAAATCGCTGTACTGCTGTGCAACGTACTGGAAACCGAGGGAATATCTAAAACGGAAGTGCAAAAAACAGGGGTAATCATCGTTTGCAGATAAACAACTAGTCTGTTTCACTGCAGGGAAATTGCAGCACTGTAACCCAGTGTTTGGTAGATGTGTATTCTGTAATCCCATGGATATTCCTGCGGGCAAATCCTGTTACGGGCTTTCTGGGAGACGCGAGGAATGATGTCTTCTGATGATAAAGAGTAGAAATTCTAAGCGCAGAAACGGGCGCTATAAGCACGTGTACCATGTCTCGCTACCATTAACACGTATATATTCATATCTATAACTTGATGCATTATATTTCCATGACTTCCCCTGCCACTGTCTTATTTTTATAAAACTTCTACAAAATATTTTTACCAAGGCTTCACATTAATAGAGATAATCTTTTTCAGAAAAAAAACCCAATTGCATATTTCGTTGTTGCTTAAAAATGCGTCGGTGTGCGCTGGCTTCTAAATTCCATACTTTTTCCATGAGAAAAAACTGAATCATTACATCAAAAAATCTGATCTGTTACATTTGCATGACTTTCTCTACCCTCTATCGTGCACTAGTGAGTATACAAATTATTCTTAGAAAGTTTATTTTTCCATCTATTTCAGTTTAATCGAGATAACGTTTACAGAAATGGCTGCATTACACATTAGTTAAGGATACAAAGGGAACAGCAATAGGCAAATGTTTATGAACTGGGCGCTATATGTTGGGCTATACTCTTTCCCCGACATCGCGAGAAACAATGAAAATCGGCAGGACTTAAAAGGAATGACAAGGTACTGAACAAACTGAACCATTAATAATGGATATCTCGGAAGTGGCCGATGTCACAAAAAATGTATATGAAATAAATTGTGTGTTTTAAAGAGATCTACATTTTTACTTTCTCTACTACGTATAATAAGTAGAGTAAGTATTGTATTCCACCCCAAAAACTTGATACCGAGATTTCATCGGAAATATATGTTTTGAGGTCCCCTGAATCCAAAAAAAGCCTTTTTGGAAACATGTCCGTGTGTGTGTGTGTGTGTTTGTGTGTGTGTGTGTGTCTGTGAACAGCATAACTCAGAAACGAACACTCGGATAAACACCAAACTTGGTATTTAGTTTCAGTATCTTCCAGAGATGCGACACGAATTCAAGAAAATACCCCACCCCAGATTACACTTTACATGGAAGATTTTTCGAAAAGTTTAATTTCCTCAAAAATGGCTCTAACGAATTTGATTAAAATATCATAAGTTTAAGATATTTTCATGACAAATAAAATGTATATCTTGAATTTTCTGGGAATGTCTCCAAAAGTATCCTTCATTGTGAACGACTTTTGCATAACTAGTAAACCATAAAAGAGAGACAAAATTTTACTACGCAAAAAATGTAGATCGCGTTAAAATACACAATTTATGCCATATACATTTTTTTTGAGATATTGCTCGTTATTCCCTTAAATTTTTCAATGCTTATTTTCTCAAATGGGAATTCATTATTCATTTTTTTGTCTTGGATATGCAAAGAGTATTAATCTGTGGCAAAAAGAATGGTGCTGCACATAGCAACCAGCTATTAAGAGATATGTCTATGCATGTCAAAGGATCGTTTGTGCAAATGTTTATCTCGATTAGTATGAAATAGATGGAGAATAAGAGTTTGTAAAAATAGTTTGTACAAGAGTAGAGAAAGTCATGTGAGTGTAATACATCAGATTTTTTTGGGAAGTACGTTTTCGTATATCGCTTAATGTATCAGTTATACACGATTATACAAAATTCCTTTCAGAATGAAGAGGACTTCAAACGCTATTCCCAGAGAATTCAAGATATTCATCCTATTCGTCATGTAAATATATTTAATGCATAGTATTTTAATCAAAATCGTTAGAGCCATATTTCAGAAAATAAAAATAATTGTAAAATGTTCTATGCAAAGACTAGTTTGGGGTAGGGAGGATTTATTAAAAATAGTATGTCGCATCTCTGGAAGCTATTGAACCTAAATATCAAGTTTGGTAGTTATCCGAGTCTTCTGTTTGACTTATGCTGTTCACATGCATCCAGAGACCTTTATCTAAAAGTGTTTTTTTTTATTCTAGGTGCCTCAAAACATAATTTTCTGATTAAGTCTCGGTATCTAATTTTTAGTGGAATTCAATACATTCCCTATCTACTATTTACGTGATGGAGAAAGTAAAAAAGATTAAATAGTTCAGTTGAATTTAATTATACTCCGCAAGTCGCACTGAAGTTGGAAAGATTCAATATGCAAAAAAAATTCTTAAATTAGTTAAAATTAAGTAATGCCTGCACAACAATTTCTTTGTATACTAAGGTCAAATTAAAAATTTAGGAGCGAGGCGATAATCCAAGGAGCATTTTATATTACCATATCAAAAAGTTATTAATTCTGAATAAAATATAATACCTCAACGGTTTGATATAGCTCGTTAAAATTGTGTGCGCACTGTATGTTTATATGCTGGGCATATGGTAAAATGTCAAAGGAATCAGAAGAAAACTGTGGTTTTTTTTTATTTTCACAGATTGTATTGCTTGAAGTACTAATATGCTAGGAGGTCAGAAGGGATTTCATAGACAATTTCTTTCAGAGGATGAAATTCAAAGTTTAGTTGCAATGTATTTATGGAATGGCTAAATTCTTAAGACTTGTTATATCGTTACTACATATATGCGAGTGTGGAACCTTTGTTCTGACACCTAGTTTGTCAAGTGATGACACAGTTTCCAACTAATTTATTTCAAAATATTTTATAGTCCCACCGCCATCGGCTTCCAGTAATTCAAACTACTTTCTACTATAGCTCCTGGCGTCCAGTAGCTTCCCATACAATCATTTTCTAAAAATTAAAATAATTTTACAATAAAATTCATTTATGAAAATTTACAATTCAAAATCCAATATAATTTAAGCCATTTAAAAACCCAAAATGTTAAACATACACATAATTTAACAAAAACAATCTCTTAAATTCATTAGCTTCAAAATAATTTATAACACTAAATAAAACACTCAAAAACTTTTCAATGTCAATTAAAACACAATAAGTTTTACGTACTTTCAAAATGTAATAGTTAAATAATTAAATTTCACATAGGATATGTTTAATAATTTATAATAACCGACATTACACATTTCGAATTTAACAATTTTAATAAGTAAATTTTTGTACAATTTCAGAATTTTAACATTTTTCAATAATTAAACTTCATCACTTCCAAAATTTATATTAGTTATATTTCACTTTTTTACACTTCAGTTCATTCTACGGAATCCACGGACATAATCCTGGCCTCGAAGAAGGTACTGTTCGCTTTATTTATTTTCAGTCACATATATCATTTCCCTCGTCTTTCAATTCCAATTAATTTCACACCACTCCTTTATTCATGATTTCTTCCTCCTCCTCAACATCCTCTCCTCTTTCTGCTCTTCTTACTCTTCTCTACCCATTTGTAATTGTAACAATGAGAATATGATATGGTTCCAGGGATATTAATAAGGTTTCGGCGCGAGTCCGAGCTGAGGCAGCCCGTGCACAAAGCAGACGTGCAGTGGCCACAGTGTAAAGGAGAAGCAGGGTAAATTACCTCATCATTTTACAAACTATCCTTTCAAAACCTGTTTACTTCATGTTAATAGATTAAGACCCGAAATACAATGAAAATTAAGCGTAAACATAACGTAAACTTAAACAAGATGGCATGTATTTTAATGGAACCGCTCACAATGAATCACGTAAACATAAAAATAAACGTTGCATTAAATGTAAACTTATATGCTTGCAAAGTCCAGGTTTTCAAGTTTATGTTCAAGGCTAACATAAGAGACTAGCCAATAAGAGCGCGACTCTCATCACGTGATTATTGTGCCATCTCCCATCAGATTTCCGTCACTAACTGCCATTCTGTGTAAGGTCACGGGCGAGAAATCACTAGAATATCTATAAAATTCGCAGCAAAACAAATTCTGATGGTGAGTGGTGCTTTCGTTAACGTCCCTTATTCTGGTAGCTAGCTCTTGTTTATTTTTATAATGTACACTAGGCAAATATAAAACTGGCTGGCGTCTGAGAGACGAGCTCGGGTCGGGTCCTTCCGTGACAGCTCAGGACAACCAGGCTTTGTTACAAGACTGCACATGTTCTTGTAGTAGTTATTATGGGGAACACAACTATAATCACAAAAGTACTCTGATAAATTATTTATATACGAGATTTAAAATAGATATTTTGGTGTGTTTCAATACTGAATAAAATAATGTAGGAGTTGCTACTTGATCGAAATCTTTCTGCCCACCCGCCAACCCTTCTTAGCAACCATACTTAAATACTGGCCACGACGGACATTTTGTCTGGAATTATTGCCAACGTTAAAAACAAGTGCTAACGGTATGTCGGTAACAATGAAAGGCATCCCTCGCTACGCTTTGTGGCATACAGGCCTCAATGCTGTAATGTTAACAGCAGAAGCACAGCAGCGGCATCGTTCCCATAATGCCTCGTTTGAGATGCATATGACGCCCGATTTGTGTAACTAGTGAAAATGTTACAACATATTTCAGAAATGTCATTAAATATGTTAGTCTTCAAAATTGATTATCTTTAAAAAGGAAAAGCAGTCAATGGCGAGTATTATGCGAACTTATTGCAGCGTTTGAGTAATGAAGTCAAACAAAAAACAGCAGCATTCAACGGAAAAGAAGGCTTTGTTTCATCAAGACAATGCACCAGTTCACACATCCATCATCGCCATGGCAAAATTAATGAGTTAAAGTTCGAATTGCTTCCTCATACACACCATTTACCAGATTTAGCCCTCCCTGATTATTTACTGTTTCCAAAGTTGAAGAAATGACTTCGTGGTAAACGATTTGCCAACAATGAAGAGGTGGAGTCTGCAGTTGATGGCTATCTTGCAGAACTCGACGATTCTCACTATGAATAGGGTATTGAAGCTATTCAACATCGCTAGGAAAAGTATCAATTTGAAAGGAGACTATGTTGAGAAATACAGATGTTTTTTCCCCAACATTTTTGTGTTTTCTTTGTTAGGTCGGGTACTTCTGGAACAGTCCTCGTAGCTTTAATATATGCTATTTTAATCAAAATTTTAGTGCCCTTTTTTTAAAGAATCAAACATTTCTAAAATATTCTGTGTAAAGGGTAGTTTGTGATGGGGGATTTTCTTCAAAATCTTCGTGTCGCATCTTCAGAAGGTACCGAACCTAAATACCAAGTTTGATGTTTATCCAACTTTTCGTTTTTGAGTTATGCTGTTCACACACACATACATACATACATACATACATACATACATACATACATACATACATACATACATACAACATACACACATACACACATGGACCTTGTTCTAATTTTTTTTATTCAGGGACCCCAAAACATTTCAGGTGAAATCTCGGTACCGAATTTTTGTGTGGAATGCAATAACTTCTCTGCCTACTATGTACGTGCTAGAGAAAGTAAAAATAAGCTTTTATAAAACGTGAGTGGAGAAAGACAAGCGAGTGCAACACACCAGAATGTTTTTTCTTCACTTTTATACTCCACAGACCGCTGTTTCTACAAGCATATACGGTTTCTTATAATATTTCCCCATGAGACTCGACTGTGCTGAGCTTTCCAATCTGTCTTCCAAACCATCGCTAACAACCCTTCTTTCCAGGAAATGCAATTAGATGTCGTATAACTGGAACAATCTTGTCTCAAACACTAGTGCTACTCTTCAAAGCATTCTTCAAGAGTAAGCAGGCTTCATCAAAGCCCATTCTGAAGGTACCTTTTCTCAAAAGATCTGGTTTTACATTCACATACTTTTCCTACCCTCTTCCTTATTAGTTGGTACCTATACAAATTATTCTTCCGAAAGTTTATTTTCCGAACTACTTCGTTTTAATCGATAAGCATTTCCAGAAATAGTTACATTACACATTTCACTCTAGATATCAAGGGGATACCGATGTTCAAATATTTCAGAACTACTTGACCTTAAAATTCCATACTCTTCCCGCGACATCGCGAGAAACTCAAAAGGACTTTGAAAGCTTTACTAAGTATTGAACAATTCGAACCATTAATAAGTATAGCTCGGAAATGGCTGATGCTACAAGAAAAGTTATTTGAAATAAATTGGTGTTTTAAAGGGATCTGCATTTTTGTTTAGTACATTGTCGTCTATCGCTTAACGTTTACCAGTTATACAAGATTATATAATTTTCCTTGCCAGTGAAGAGGACTTCACAGGCTATTCCCAGAAAATTTAAGATATACATTTCATTTTTCATGTAAATAACTTTGATATATGATATTTTCAATCCAAATTGTTAGAGCCATTTTTTCGAAAATAAAAACAATTGAAAATGTTTCCATGCAAAGGGGTTTGGGTGGGTCACATCTTTGAATCCAAGTTTGATATTTATCTGACATAACTTTTTGAGTTATGCTGTTCACACACACAAATAAACGGACATTTTTTAAAAAAATACTTTTTTTGGACGAGGAGGCCTCGGAACATACGTTTCCAATGAAATCTCGGTATCGAATTTTTGGATGAAATGCAATACCTTCCCTACCTACTATGGACGTGGTAGAGAAAATAAAAAGCGAGTCATGTTTAGTCCACTTATCGTCTTAGTTGTATATCAAGGCAATTGATGTGACCGGTGGTCCATTAGTCTCTGATAACTTATGTTTATGCATCCCGCACTTTATAAACTAACTTCGATTCCAGCTCCTTTCCAGGATTAACAGAATTGCTACTATAGCAAGCTGAAGTTCAAAGTTAGAGACTGCAAACGAGAACAAACAGTATTCTAAATGTACGAATACTAAACCTTGTGCTGTACATATTATAAAATGCCCTCCAGCTTTTGAAGTATATCATACAGCAGCCATATAAAGCGGATGTGACACTGGCTCATAATGTTATGGATTATCAGTGTAGGTTGAAATCCACAGTATTATATATCTTTCTCTGTGTTTTCTGTTCAAAAACTAATACATATTTAGAACGAAAATATTTGGGAATGTGGTACTTTATTTTTACTAAATTCGTTTTACTCCCTCTCCCTCTCTCTCATTAATTTTCTTTACCTTTTCTTAGTATTTCAGAAACACTTTCTACAAGGGCAAGTCGGAAAGTAATCTTTTTTAAGTGACGCTACTTTATGTTTGGAACTTTTATTACACAAGTGGAAAGTAAACCATTAAATTATTTTTCAATTCCATTTCTATTCAAGTCTTTGTTGTTGCGCTTCAGAAGTTTTGAACTCCTCTCTGCGTAGAACTCTCTCGCCTATGACTGCAGCCACCCTGTAACACTGCTTGAGCTCTTCGTCCGTTTGAAATAGAACTTGACCCAAGCCGTTTCTTTATGTTTGGAAAAAGGTTATAGTCACTAGGAACCAAGCAGGTGTATATGCCGGGTGATCAGAAATCTCCCATTTGAACTGTTTGATGGAGATTTTCAGTGCGGGCAGCAGTATGCGGATGAGCATTGTCGTGGGCTTGAGAAAGAATTTTCGGCATCACCGAGCATAAAACTTGCAACAGCTGATTTTGTGTCACCACTGCATACATAATTGTCCTATTAATTTGTGGAAATGCTCTTGGCGTTCCGAAATTGTGAAACGGTGATTTTGTTTGACCACATAATATACATTTGCAACAAGTTCGTCGTTCACAACGACGGTCATACATTTCGCTTTTCATGGATGATAGTGCGTCCATATTGGAACTGACGACACTAGGCACTGAATCACTTAGTTGCTGTAAAGACTCTGCCTCTAAACACATTTCGAAACACTCGAATGCTTCCAGAATTTAATCAGGTGACTAGAAAATCCAGACGCATCACATGTTCACTCTGGGGGTGGATTAGCGCTCCTGGTCCTGGTGAACTCGTGGAGACCACGGCCAGTATAAATTCTCAGGAGTATGCGACTATCCTTAGTAGATGTTATCCTTAGTGTACGGGTAGTCTATCCTGGAGATGAGTTGACCATTGCTATTCATTATGGTGCGGGATAATCGTTCAGTAGACTATTCTTACGCCGTATGGAACTTCTTTGCCGAGCACCCCGCTATTCTTGTTCTTGACTGACCACCTAATTCACCAGATCTCAATATCATCGAAAATGCGTTTCCCAGAATGGTTCAACTTTGGCAACCTTTTGCAACATTTCAGTTGGTGATTAGTTTCAGAACAAAAACTTTTTCGTCCATCCAAATGGTGTTTTCCATGTTTCTCGTGTTATGATAAGCTCCTACAGAGCGAATCCTACCCGCAGTTCTTGATGGCGGGTGGTGTGGAACTCATTCCGTACAGCAATCCGTGAATGAAGCGTTCCAAGTGGAGCCTCCGAGATTCTGTTTGAACACTAACTTGCAGTCATAATTGTGCTACGGTATCTTTCATGGTCTGTAAAGGCTCCTCTCTTAGTACTGCTATGAGGGAATCATCTTCTTTGGGTGTGGTTTTATTTGGTAGTGTTTCTTTTTCTGTGATCTTAAGACCCTAAGATCCTTCTGCTTGCCAGGCTTTTATTCACCCACCTTCGAACTGTGGAATGTTGCATGGAAGTGCCTAGCAATGTCTTTAAAAGGCAAATTGGTTTCCCACATACACACAATTATTCCCCGATGCACCTCCGGAATATTTGCATACATTGCTTGAGCTACAGCGACACACCATTACTTGGTCGAATAACAATGGCAGAACGTTCCAGATACCCCCTCCCGCCCGCCGAGAAGGTTGGGAAAATGCCACCTTAAACTGCGGTGACGGCATAAATGGAAGCGAGTGTACACTGCACTAATGTCACGATGAATTGCAGCCACCTCTCGTTTGTTTTTGCGCATAGAAACTGTATCACTGCACATACCTCACAATGGCGGGAGCTTCTATTGCTGCACATATTTTATAAGCTTGCCATGGTGAAAGCTGCATTCCAATGTAAACTTCACCCCGACACTGCCAGGAGCGCATTCAATCAAGTACCTACGAACAGTACTGCTACTACTGCTCCTGAATAACGAGGCCAAAATTTACTTTCCGAATTGCCCCCTTCATTCACAGCAAAATAAAAAAAAATTGATTGATCCCGAGCTCAGTCGGTGGGACATCTGTCTCATGTGCGAGAAACACAGGGTTCGATTCCTGACTAGATTCGCGTAACTTTTGTTTAAACAACAAGCTTTCTCGGTATGCCTAGAATCAAGTGTGTGTGTGTGTGTGTGTGTGTGTTTTTAACTGTTATTTAAAAACCAATTCCCCTATAAAGTAAGATTTCAAGATTGTCTCTGTGCAAAAACATGATCACATGTGCTAAGTCACAATTATGACAAGCTTAATCTACAATCAGCACACTTATATTACACCATTAAGGCCGCAAAGTTAATGGTATTAACCAGAATATACAAATCTGATGTGTTACACTCACATGACTTTCTCTAGCCAGTATCGTTTCGAGTGTTTATTTCTGAGATTGGTCATGCGTGAGGATAGAGTGCAAGCTCACAATGACCATGTATGAAATCGAATGTGGCGACATCTGGAGGAAAGTCAACAACTCGTCGCCAAAGAAATCAGTAGACCTCTCCACTTCAAGGTACACAAGGCTTGTCTGCGACACCCAAGCCAAAGCAAATTAGCTTTCCAGCAATCTTAAGGCCACCTGAAGACAGAGAGAGAGAGAGTGTGTGTGTGTGAGTCCTCAGGACGTAGACCTTATAAACCGTATTCACCAGGAGGCCAGCTGTTACTTGCGACAACCTTATGAAGCGACTAATTCTCCACCAATCATACGTCCATGTGAAGTCCAAGATGCAATCCCGCATTTTCAGTAGTATAGGCTCGCACCCGCTGTGCTAGACAACCTTCATTTTAGAGATGTGCTCTTTCTTACCAATGTTCTACATATGCATCACCCTGGGGCATTTCCCGCCAGAGTTGGTGGTCCGAGTGGTGTGCATGAAACTGGGTAAAGCAGCAGTTTCATTAGCCTCCTACCCACGCTCTTGAAAGTCTTGAGAGACTTATACTCGCCCACTTCTCGTCACTCCTGACAGACATTCAAGTCATCCCAAAGCATTATTTTGGCTTTCGTCTAGGACACTCGATCATCTGCCTGTTCTTGAACAGAGCTTTTATGCAGTAGTATCTGTGGACGTCGAGAAGGCCCTCTCCAAGTCCTGGCATGGGGGGTCCTCTACAAATCAATCAGCTTGTCTTAATTTATCAACAAAATTCACAGCTTCCTACATAAGCACTCCTTGCAGGAAAAACATGAACAAAAAAACCATACTAGGTGGAGTCCACGATGGCTGTGTTTTCTCGCCCACGTTTTTAGGTTGTTTATGCCAGAATTTCTGGCAGTGCAGGGCGTCAAGATTTCCCAGTTTGCTGATGTCACAAAATAGACATCTACTCAGAGCCTCCAACCTCCACCTCGTCCAGCACTGGTGCAGGTAGTAGCAAATATCCGTGAATCCGGGCAAAAGTCATACTGTCTTATCAGATGACGAACCCCTGCAGAAACACCCATTTTCACCTACATAGGAATCACTGGACTAACGTTTCGCAGATATAAGCTGCCAATGAACCGGGCTAAGTGAGCCATAGCCATATCCTTGCACCTAAAGTTACGTGTCTTAAAGACTCGGATGCTCTCTTCCTGCGAAGTGTGGGGTATGGCAGCAGACTCCCGACTTCTCTGGTTACAGTGGATTCAGAATAGAGGCTCCAATCCATCTACACAGTCTGTTGTTGCTTCTAAGTGAGACTAATACACAATCTTCCATTACCTGAAAGATGTGATTAGTGCCGGGTTCAAAATATCTACGTCAGACTGAACTTTCGCGAAAACGCCCTTCTCAGATTCCTGGGGAACTACTTGAGTACAAAATGCCACTTCAAGCATTACCATAGTATGCAGTCACTCAGGTAACAAATGCACTGAACTAGCCAACAGCTTATAGAGCTAAACACATGTATTATCCCCTCATCATGGAAGTAGTCAAAATCAAAACTCAAATCTAAAGGTAAATTTTTATACAATAAGACACCAGCGGAGCAGCGGTAGAGAAAGGTGCCCCTGAAAAGGCAACCGTTGAGGAGCCCACAACAATAGCGCTACCCTCTTGTCAGCACACACCAAAATGTCTCCATCCTATAACAGTTCCTTTCTGATCAGTGATTAGGACCTACCAGGACCTACCTAATCACTGGGTGGGTACACAGCAACTATATTCACCACATTCTCACCGTCAGGAACTGTAAAGACACGACAGAAGATTAAAGACGTAACGCTGCGGTAACAGCCCGCCCACCATTTCGCCTAGTCACTGCATGTTACTCTCGCTAATCTCGCGAAATCCTGCGCGTACATAATAACCTCCATACTAACCCTCTACACCATGTCCCATCCCGTCAGCACGCTTTTACACACTGGGCGTCATTCAGGCTGTATCATTGGTGTTGTCTAGCTATCACGATGACACTCGCATGCCAGCAACCACTAACGCTACTAACCGGGCTGCTCAAGCGGAACCCCAACCTAAATTTGCATGAATCCTTGCTATCACTGAGCACCCCAGTACATTTTAGTCGCATGGGAGATGATGTAATCTCCGAGGGGGCGGGGTGTGAGGGTAACAAAGAAAAGACAGACGGGAGTTGAGTGCAGCCAGTCGGTTGCCGCAGTCGGCTGTCCAGTGCGGTAACGTTGGGGAAAAGAACAGAGCAGTGTGCACTAGTCGTGAACACACGACAGTTAAATGTTACGGCTAATACGAGTATGAGCCAGTTGTGTGAGCCATGCTATTGTGCACCAATTGGAAAATGCTTTAGTTTTAAAATCATTACGTCTGAAGTATTACTTTGAAATGTAGTCGACTGGGATGATGTAAAATATGAGAAAATTGTGAACCGGAATTGGCAATGTGGAGTCATTATAAAGAAACTTAAGAAATATCTGCATTGACGAGTATTGTGGTCAGGTGATGGACAACCGTCTACCTGGTGGTGAAGCTATGGTTAGAGATAGAAGTCGGTCACTTCAGCTGAATTAACAATTACGTCATTTACTTGGAGGAATTACTCAAGATTGCTACAAGGATAGATGTTAGCTGTCCCGGTATTAAATCATGGGCAGATGGAAGATCGAAAGAGGTCTCGTAATCGGCCAGTACGAGAACGAAAACCAGAAGGTCAACGCAGCGGATATATCAATTTTACATCCATTTCTACTACTGCAACTGCTAAGTCACCCCGAAGAATGCGAGCTTAAAATCGGGTAATAAAAAAACAATATTAAATTTTCTTTAAAATATTTAACATCTATTGTGGAATGTAACCCATGCTAGTAGAAAGTGTGCCCACATTTTAATGTTCTCATTAGTAACAAATTAAATTGCAACCATGTGTTATGTGTTACATTTTTGGGGAGGCTTTAAATTAGGTCTATGTAAGTTGACATCTATATTAAATAATAAATGCCGACAGAGTCCAAAGGTGTAGTGAGAGTTAAAGTGAAGCAGTTGTGCACATTTGCTTCTGTAACCGAGATGAAACTTTATTTAGTGAAGAAATCAGTGCAGAAACCTTAGGTGATGGCTCGTGTCGCAGTATGCTTAATCAAAAACTGTTTGCTTTTAATACACAATTTTATAAAAGATATAATTTCTTTTATTCAGAAAGAAAACTTTCAGCTTTCCCAAAAGTAGGGGCTGCCAAACAGACAAAGCTTAATACTATACAAACTATTATATAAAAACAAAAATAGCACAAGGAGATAAAACATGATTATCACCGAAATAAATTCCAATTACCAGTAAAAGAAAATAGCGGAAAATTCTATTTTAGAGGGAAAATTACTAAAAGTGTGGCAGTTCTCTTATTAGTCATACGCTACAGAATTAAATTAATTTGAATATAGATGATTTTGGAGAACTTTGATTGAACCTTAAAGAGCAAAAACTGTAATGTTGTACATGAAATTGGCCTTGAGACTGAGCTTTTTGCAAAATTCAGCAAAGTGTCAGTATTTCTCGACTCGATACCGTTACTGATAATGATTTTTGACCACCAATACTCACTTTATAAAAACTGTAAAAGTAATAGCTTATTTACTGAATTATGTTCTTATGAGGCAGTATTTTTACCACTTAAATGATTTCAGTCAAATTATATAATATAAAATATAATAACAGCCCGCCTTAAAGCAATATGTGTATAATATAATATATTAAATACATGTAACAGTCATAGTATTAATGTTTATATTATTATGTACATGTTCAATAATTTATGTGAATGTATTACGTAATTTAATAATGTAGGAGCTGTGAGAATAATAGGTTAAAAGCTGCTAACATTGAGGTAACAATGAGGTAGCCTTGAGGCAATAATGAATTAGAATGTTTAATAATGCTACTGGTAATTCTTGGAGCAGCAAAACTGTAATTTTTGAGACAGTTTATAAATAGCCAATCAACAACCAGAAAAAAGCTCAAGTTAAATAAAAGTATTCTATTGGAGTAGGATTAGCCAATCAGAAACTGAAATGGAGCAACATTTATAAATTCAAAAGTCAGTTGCTTCTAGACAGCGTTCCTAACCGGACGCGAGACGCGTCCTCGAGAAGTTCAATACATATTCAGTGTGAGACGAAAATAATTTGCGTGTTTAAAAAAAGTGCAAGTAAGTAATAAATAATCTCACAGCTCTACATATCAGTGAAGTGTTATTTCAATCGTTTAAAGAATTAATAAATGGAGTGAAGTACAAATTATAATCTGTGTAAGCCTACATTCTTAGCCGCACTACTCCCTACAAAGCAATCCATGTCTCTAACAATAATACTGACGCAGCTGAGACAAACATAAATATATGATATTTAAAGAAATAGGCAAAATTACAAAGTTAATATTTTTAAACTTGAGGCAAAGTCCACCGGAAACTTTTTCCATACGTGCGGTTGCAACTACTTCAAGTTCGGCTCCCCAACAGTTGAAATAAAATGCTACTCCTCTTAAAAATAAATAAACCTATTTCACTTATTAATAGTTTTCGTGTGTAAACACAGTAACCAATTTTGCATTGTATGCAAATTCTGAAATGTTTAGTTGACATTCATTGGCAGCAATTTTATATTGATAACGTCACAAGTTAATATCCCCTATTGTTAGTAAATATGATGATGATGATAATAATAATAATAATAATAATAATAATAATAATAATAATTAATAAGCGCCTTTGCCTCCCTTTATATGTAAGTATTTGGCGCTGAAGCTTTCCTTTTAAGCATTTTCTATCCATAGAAAAAGAAATACATCTACTAGAAGTTGCTTTTTATTTTGCCATCTTGAAAATATAAACAACATATATGTTTTACGTGAAACTCAAACAAATTAAAAGTAACAAACATCGCCATGTACTGCGTTACCTTACAGCTTAAGTTCGGATTTGTTTCTGCTGGATTCACAGATTTTGATCAACGGAGTAGGAAAAGTAATGCCTGAGTCATCAAGCAAGGCCATTGCAGAAACGTGATTTAGTGCGTCAGCTAAATCTGCTTCATTCTCAACTCAGTTAACGCTACATATTACACGAGTACTTCTACTTCTTCCCCTGTTATTATGCATGTTTCCATTTAGACACAAGTTTATGGAATGTTGCATTCTTTCACCTACAGGAAACGCAGTCAAAGTCTATCAAGAACTATAGTCCAGCAACATTTTGGGGACACGTGCGAGGCAATGACGTGAAGTCTCAACTCCTTTCATTCCTTATCTAGCATAATATTAAACGCAACCTCACTTAATAACAAAAACTTAAAAATTTAAACGTATCCAAAAAGAATGGCAGGTATATGTCAAAGTATACCATCGAGTATCGAGGTTCTATCCCTAATTACACTACGTGATTAAAAGTATCCGGACACCTGGCTGAAAATGACGTACAAGTTCGTTGCGCCCTCCATCGGTAATGCTGGAAGTCGATATGGTGTTAGTCCACACTTAGCCTTGATGACAGCGTTCACTCTCGCAAGCATACTTTCAATCAGGTGCTGGAAGGTTTCTTGGGGAATGCCAGTCCATTCTTCACGGAGTGCGGAACTGAGGAGAGGTATCGATGTAGATCGGTGAGGCTTGGCACGAAATCGGCGCTCCAAAACATCCCAAAGGTGTTCTATAGGATTCAAGTCAGGACTCTGTGCAGGCCAGTCCATTGCAAGGATGTTATTATCGTGTAACCACTACACCACAGCCCGTGCAGTATGGACAGGTGCTCGATCGTGTTGAAAGATGCAATCGCCATCCCCAAATTGCTCTTCAACAATGGGAAGCAAGAAGGTGCTTAAAATATCAACGCAGGTCTGCGCTGTGATCGTGCCACGCAAAACAACAAGGGACGCAAGCCTCCTCCAGAATAACACGATTACACCATAACACCACCACTTCCGAATTTCACTGTTGGCATTACACACGCTGGCAGATGACGTTCACCGGGCATTCGCCATACCCACACCCTGCCATCGGATCGCCACATTGTGTACCGTGATTCGTCACTTCACACAATGTTTTGCCACTGTTCAATCGTGTAATGTTGACGCTCCTTACACCAAGCGAGGCGTCGTATGGCCTTTTCCTGCGTGATGTGCGGCTTATGAGCAGCCGCTCGACCATGGAATCCAAGGTTTCTCACCTCACGCCTAACTGCCATAGTACTTGGAGTGGATCCTGAAGCAGTTTGGAATTCATGTGTGATGGTCTGGATAGATGTCTGCCTATTACTCTTTACGACCCTCTTCAAACGTCGGTGGTCTCTGTCAGTCAACAGACTAGGTCGGCCTGTACGCTTTTGTGCTGCACATGTCCCTTCACGTTTCCACTTTACTATCACATCAGAAACAGCGGTCCTAGGAATGTTTAGGAGTGTGGAAATCTCGCGTACAGACTTCTGACACAAGTGACACCCAATTACCTGACCACTTTCGAAGTCCGTGAGTTCCACGGAGCGTCCCATTCTGCTGTTTCACGATTTCTAATGACTACTGAGGTCGCGGATAATGAGTACCAGGCAGTAGGTGCCAGCACAATGTACCTAAGATGAAAGACGTAAGTTTGTGGGGTGTCCGGATACTTTTGATCACATAGTGTATATATTCTGATTTTCTTGGTATATTAAAGACATCAAAGGTTATTCATGTTATATTTTGTGTGCCACATTTATGGTTCTTTTGCCCTAGAGTACATAGGGATTAGAGAAAGAATTTGGGTATCGTAATATGCGGTAATTGAACCGATTGCGTCCATTAGCGCTCCTCCGTCAGTTAGCTATCCAGTTAATTCACGAACACTAATAACTCATCACTCTACGCACGTCAAAATGGTAGTAGGTATGAATCCATTACAGTAAAGTAAATTCATTACGCCACATAGCAATTAACATTATAACATTTCCATTACCCTCTTTAGCACGTGGCAGTTGCCAACAAGAAAAAGGGTCTCTGCTTGCATGAGGGCTATGTAAGTATAAGAGCGTGCTATCTTGTAGACGAGAGCTAAATAAAAATATACAATATCAGACTGCTCTCCGCGTGTTTACGACGGTCTTGCCTTAAGCTTAGCATATGAAAATGCTTGTAGAACATCCCCTACGTCTTGTCTAATTCCTCTCTCCCTCTCTCTCTCTCTCTCTCTTACTTATCTGTAAGTAGAAGTAGGACTGTATTCCACCCAAAAATTCGATATCGAGATTTCACCGGAAATACACGTTTTGAGACTCTCTGAAGAAATAAATAAATGCATTTTTAGTAGAAGTTCTGTGTATCTGTACCTGTCTGTGAAGAGCATAACTCAAAAATGAAAGGTCGGTTAAATACCAAATTTATTTAATTTCTGCGTCTTCCAAGGATGCGACAGGAAGATTTTCAAGGAAATCCCGCACCCCAAACTAACCTTTTCATGTAAAAGTTTTCGAAAATGTTGGTTTTTATCAAAAATGTCTAATAAGTTTGATTAAAATGTTCTATGTCCAGGATGTTTTCATGACAAATAAGATTGATATACTGAACTTTCTGGGAATATTCTCTGAAATTCTATGCATTCTGAATTAGATTTGCATAATTGTTAAACTATAAGAGATAGACAAACTCTTATTACAAACAAAAAAAGATGTAGACCTGTTTAAAGTATGCAATTTATGTCAAATGATTTTTTTTCTGGAGTTAACCATTTCCAAAATATCCTTCTTGTTTTTAATTCTCAATTACTTCTACTTTTCCAAATGGGAGGTCGTTATTCGTTTCTCTCTCTCTCTCTCTCTCTCTCTCTCTCTCGTTCATGCAAATAGAACGGAATTTCAAAACCATCATATAGCCACCCACTCTTAAAAGATTTGACTATCGCTTAAAGCCTGCTGGATTCCCCTAATCTCATTGTACCTACAAGGAAATATGTAGTAAAACCATTTCTACAAATCTTTATTTGGATTAGTATGAAGTAAATAGAAGAATAATTTGTTAAAGAAGGGGTAGGAAAAATAATCTGAATGTTCCACATTATAATTTTTTTTTAATCATACAGCTTAACGTCCTTCAAACGGCAACTCATATCTGCTAAGTTTTGTATTTACTACATCATAGCTTTTGTTCATTTTCATTGCGAACGCTCACCCCAAATCAATAAGAAGATACAAACGGAGACATCTTTTTGGTGGACTGCTAAATAGAAAAAAGGTAATATGATGCACCAACGTGACTTTCCCTACTCTTGTACAAACTATTTTTACAAACGCTTATTCTACATCTACTTCATGTTAATCGAGTTAAACATTTGCATCTTATTGCTAATTTTCTTGTAGGCGCTAGTGGATTATGGTAGGCTTTAAGCGATAATCAAATGTTTTAAGAGCTGGTTGCTATGTGGAGCATTTCATTCTCTTTGCATGTCCAGAACATAAAAAAAACGAATAACGAATTCACATTTGAGAAAAAGTGTAAGTATTGGAAAATGTAAACAAATAACAAGGAATATCTCGGAAATGGTTGTCCAAAAAAATGTATGTGACATAAATTGTGTATTTTAGCGAAATCTACATTTTTTTGTGTAGTAAAATTTAGTCTTATCTTTTATGGTTTACCAGTTATTCAAACGTCATTCAGAATGAAGAGGACTTTTGGAGACATTCCCAGTAAGTTAAAGATATTTTCATGGCAAATGAAATGTATATCTTAAACATAGGATATTTTAATAAAAATCATTAAAAATAAAAATTTTTGAGAGAAAAAAAAAATCCATCGCACCTCAAAACATACATTTCCGGTGAAATCGCGGTATTAAAGTTAAGTTGGAATGCAACACTTCCCTTACTTGTTATACGTAGTAAAGAAAGTAATAAAAATGTACTCAGAGGAAGGTATAGCCATCATCTTCAAGTACAAGCCTGTGGGATAACCATCGATTTGATATCCTTCATAGTAATATGTGTACTGACTTAAACCACGAAGAAAGCCGAAAATTAACTTACAGCCTTGCGAAGCAATTTCAATTTCTAAAGGTTCTGTCCGAAATATATTTTACATTTCTAAAATGCTGAAACTTATGGAATAAATACGGATGGATCAAGTTCGCTTCGTGGATCCTCTGAAAGCATTTCATTTCTCTGACTGCATTCTGATCTAAATTTATGAAGGGGAAATTGAACATTTTGTTCCCGTTTCTTACAGCGCACGGAAGGAAATTCTCTAAAGGTCATGTTTATACAACCGGACGAGAAGGTTAAAGTTTCATGAACCCTACCGCCTATGAAAGCTAGTTATTATATGATGAGGGTTTAGTATAGCAAAAACGCTATTAGGTTTATGATTCATGGGCCCTAATGGGAATTCAGATACGGTGAGCAATTCACATAAGAGCGCTTCATCTACACTGATGTGTATATAAAAAAATTTGATGTGATACATTTACATCACTTTCTTTAACCTGTATCATTTATAAGTGGGTGTACAAACTAGTCTTAATAGAGCTTATTTTTCTGCATTTTAATCCAAATAAACCTTTGCAGAAATAGCTACATTACATATTTCATTATAGATTCAAAGCGAACAACGATAGTCAAATGCAAGAACTGGATGCTATACGCTGACCTTAAAATTTCATACTGTTTCCATGCAATCGTGAAAAATAGCTGAATGGTGAAAGAACTTTAAACAATAACCAGGTAAGGAACTATTCGAAACTTTAATAATGGAGATCTCAGAAATGGCTTATGCTACAAAAAAAGCTTTATTTGAAGTAAATTGTGTACTCTAAAGAGATCTACATTTTCTGTGCTGTACGTTTTCGTCTATCGCCTAAAGTTAGCAGTTGTACAAGATTATAGAATTTTTTTTCCAAATGAAGTAGACCTCACAGACTATTCCCAGAAAATTCTAGATATACATTTTATTTGTCGTGTAAATATTTATAATATATTGTATTTACTCAATATCTCTAGGGCTATTTTTAGAAAATCAAAAATTTCTAAAAATGCTCCATGTAAAGGGAAGTTTGGGATGCTGAAATTTTCTTTAAAATCCTCGTGTCGCATCCTTGGAAGGTACTGAACCTATACACCAAGTTTGGTATTTATCCAATTTTTTGTTTTTGAGTTGCGCTGTTTACAGATTGACACTCACGCACATATTGACCTTTTTCTAAAAAGGTCTTTTTCTTCATTCAGGAGGCCTCAAAAGATTTATTTCTGGTAAAATCTCGTAATCAAATTTTTGGGTAGAATACAATACTTCCTCTACTTATTGTACGTAATAGAGTGTTGAGTGTCCTGAGTGTCGAACTACGTTACAGTAGCATTCATTAAATCGATACATTAATGAAGTCTTAATTAAAATGTTATGTTTTCATTTCTAAAACTACATGTATAACTATAGAAGTTATGAGTAGTATACAGGATGTTTTTTAAAGAACTTTCACTTGATTATCTTGAAAGCAACCGCTTTTTAAGAGAACAATTTATGGTGAATATATATTCGTTTTGCAGTGATACCAGTTGTATTTTATTTAGTGAATATCTTTTTAGGCCATTTCATGGTGAGCTGATTTTTTTCTAAATGGGAACTCCAATTTAAAGCAAACAATTTTTGTCTTAAATACTTTTTTCTTAAACCAAGCGTTATTTTATAAAACACAGAATTTTGAAAAAAATATTAACGCCAATACATTGAATGATTAACTTAAAATTAATCTGTGTAAATTTAATAAAACACGATACATATAGTTTAAATACACATATTGGGTTTATTTTCAAACTTCTTAAATATTTCATAAAAAGCACCACGACTAACAGCAGGCTGGGAAGACATGGTAACTTTTTACTTAAGCCCAGACAGCTGAGATCTGAGATGGCTGACAGTACGGAAGCGGGGGTATTCGTAATTTTTTTCACTTATTGTTAGTGTTTTGGCGATTTTTCAGTTGGTTCATTTTATTACTTTTATCAATTTTTTAAAATATGCCAAAATAGCAAGTCCTTTGTAGGTGTTGTTTTCAAAATTATCTTGCATGCATTGAGTAGAGCTTTTTTTTGTTTTGTTTGTATTGCTTGATTTTACGGTGAAAATAGGATATTTATTTGACGAAGGAATAAAATGCTAAATTTGGGACTTTTCGAGTTTTTGCCTTAATTCCTTTTTATCGGCTCACTTTTTACGACTTCACGAATTTATTTCTCCATAAGTTTAAGTCACATATCGATGAAACTGTGTGAATGAATGCAAAAAAAAAGTCTTCTTAACTGGTAAAAGTTAAGGAATGGACTAAAACGTACTACACAAAAAAACGTAAAGATCTTTAAAACACACAATTTATTTTAAATAACCTTTTGTGACATCAGCCATTTCCGGAATATGCGTATTAATGGTTCGATTTGCTCAATAGATTTAAGTCTTTGTTTTAAGTGCTTTTGATTTTCAGTTGTTTCTCGGGACTGCATGGAAAGAGTATGAGAGTTTAAGGCCAGCATATAGTGTCCAGTTCTTAAACATTTGACTGTCACGTTCCCTTTGTATACTAAAACTATGCAATATAGTTACTTCTGCAAAGGTTTAGCTCGATTTAAACGAAGCAGATAGAAAAATAAACTTTAGCAACAATGGTTCGTACACCCACTAATAAACGATAGAGGATAGAGAAAGTGATGTGAATGTCGCACATAACATGTTTTTCGAGTTAAGATTCGTAGCAATAGTACAATACAGAGGGATGTATTCTAGCTGTCGAACCAAATGTGGAAACGGGCTGATAGAACTGATTTCCTAACAATACACAATGCGACACTCGCATGCATAAACTGGCAACTTTAAAGTTATGCCCTTGCCGTGAAACATGGAATCGCATGCATAAATGAGGCCTTATTGTTAACATGTGCATAACAATAATGCAATCCGAAAACAATGATGCCTCGCCCAACATGCTGATACGGTTCAACTAGGCCCCGTATTCAATTTGATTGTATATAGATTAAACAAAGATGTAAAATGTTGTGTTTAATATTATAACTCGAGAGGAAAAACCTTCATCTACCAGAATTGCAATTTATTGAGGAAGTAAGGTTCGGGTCACTGACCTACCCCTTTTCCGGGAAAGGAAAGGTCCGGTGGTGCTATACATATACAAAGGCAGTGAGCCATTAAAAAGGGTCTAGGAGAAAAGTGCTGTTTCCTTTCAAAGCGGAAGAAACATGGTATTTGTGCCGAGAAAAGGCTTAAAGCCATAAACATATGTACGTGCTCCAGCATAAATTAAACTAATTGTAAATAGTACCGTGGGAAGAGAAAGCCGAACAGAACTGAAATTTTAGCCAATAAATGTAAAGTCAAGAATACAAATTGACGAATACGAAAATAGGAGATCGTCACATGATTGAAAATCGCACAAAATCATCACGTGACATAGGCGGAGTAGGGATGGCATGGCGAAATCCACAAAATGCTAGTAACTATACTCTTCGCTGAACCCTACGACAAGTAACTTCACTCTAAGCCAAACTCTGCGACCTGTAAGTTGAATAATATCGGACATGGCGAAATTCACAGAGTACAAGTAACACTCTTAGCCGAACCCTGCGCCATGTAACTATACTCTTAGTTGAACTCTGCGCCAAGTATCTTGACTCTTAGTAGGCCGCGGCTATGAACGCAGGCAAAACATGACAATATTTCGTAATACCGCCGACTAACAAATCATCTCGATGTCAGTCGCGGATAATTGACGAAGTGGTGGCTCGTGTTCCTGAATGTGTAACATAACAAGATAATAAAGCCAACATTCACTAGAGCCGATGTTTTTATTATCGCAATCGATATATAATTTTACCACACCCTGTAGACTTTACAGGGTCGACACTGCTCAACGCTAGCCGGAGAAAGAAGAGACTTAACTGTTACGCACTGAGGAAGCGACCAGCTTCAATGCCTACTACTTTTTCCTGCGAAAGCAAGGATACCGTATACAGAAACCATGCATAATACATCTAAACATAGCATAAACATAACCTATAAATGAGTAATTAAATTAACACATTTCGCGTATGGAGACCACACAAATGTGACGTATTAATGAGAAAACATATAACCGAAAAACCTATAACTGAGCTAAATATTAAATGAACAAAGTTCGGTGGCATAAAAAACTAACGTATATTTGCTAAAAACTCACGTATAAGTGAGGTTGAAAACTGTATATTCAGCATAATTATAGCATATCAGCTTCAAATTGGCTGAACAGTATTATAACGACTCATTCGGTGTTGGAAAGTGACAGCAGGCTACATACTGTGTGATTTGGAATTTGTTCTGCTTTGGATGTCCTGGCCAGAGGCCAGCACCTGTCAACTGGATGTCTGGCGGAAGATGCTGAGGGGAAAACAAGACTGGCAACAGATGAGACGGTACGTGGGTGGGCGTGAAAGTGACAGAGTGATTTACTAGCAAATAAACGTTATGAAAATTAAATTAGCTGTCATGTTCGGAGTTGTTGAAATTGTATTTTAAATATACAAATATTGAGCATTTAAATACTTAGTAATAGTTATAATGGAAAAATGTTGGCGCCTAAACATACATAGTAGCACAGTTTCTTTTTCTTTTCGCTTAAGAAAAGATAGTCCTCCTCATATTTGTCGCGGTTTCGTTAGTGTTATCTTATTTGCTGAGCGCCCGTTATTGTTTTACTATTTTTTGAATTTTTGGGTTCTTTGTCCTCCGGCTAGCTATTATTACTCAGTCGAGCAAATCTCTTGAACAGGGTGTGTAAACGGAAAGGAGTTGCTGCTAAAAGATAACACTGATAAAAGAATTTGTTTTTACAGCTTTATTGCCGTCACACTTCATTAATTTCACATATTTACTCTTGATACACGCCCGGCTGAAACTGTTGTATTTTCGAATGTAACTATAATCACTTATTTGCCACACATTATTAATTCGAGTATTTCACATTTTTGTAACAGCTTTACGACGCGAGAGTTTCTGTAGAATTGCGCGACGTGTAACCCGTGGATGATTCTGTTAAACTGCGCGACGTGTAACCCGTGAATGATTCTATTAAACTGCGCGATACCTGTCCCCGGCTTTAGAATTTATACTCCCTCACCCCGATATGCCTAAACATTATAACAGAGCTGCTATTGGTTAATAAAGCGCGCCAACATTAGCGCCTATTTTTATATCCAATCAAAATTACGCACACACATGCTCTAGGGAAGATATTCCCTCCATTTCTAAAGAAAGGCACGCTACTCTGACGTCATTTGCTTGTCTCTTCTAATTAATAAACAACTCACCCCCTCGTTTCATTGTTACCCGCTCCTATTGTCAGTTTCAGTGAGGCCGTGTAAACTTATTTCCTAACAATGCTTATAATTAACAAACATCTCAAATCATTGTCATACAATAATGTTAATTTACACTACAATCACTCTGGCATTCACAGTGTTGTGATATAAAATACTGCCTCATATTATAGTGTGAAAGTCATTAATAAATAACGTCATCTATGTGTTGACGACGTATCCCCTGTATGTGGGTCACTTTTGATGCCATCTCCAATATCTCCGATGTTGATGAATCCGCTGCCGGCTGCTACAGTGGTGAGGTATGGGATCTTTTCTGAGGGCACCCATGGGTGGGTGTGAGAATAGACAATAGCAGTTAAGTTGACTGATAAATTTAATGGAAGCTAATACATGAGCTATCTGAAGCGAGTTGCCTAATGTTTGAGGATGAACCAGCTAACGTCTGAAGCATCAAGTAATCTACATTTTGAAATAACACTTTAACAACGAGAGGCGCAAGTTACCGTGAAACGCTGAAGTACTAATCGGCGAATTCCCTTGCGGCTACCGCCAAGTATGTGATAACCCGAGCGCGGTCTTTAAACGCTACGGACTGCCAATAAATAATCCATCACAGTAAAGCAAGTTTAAAGCGTAAAAGACTGTTTTTAGAAATACACGCTCTTTCATCTACTCAAGCCCCGCCAACTTCATGACTACCTCAAACAAAGTAGCTATGTTATAAGTTGTCAAGTGTTGAGCTTCTTATTCGCATCTGAAACACAATTTTTTACATTTTGACTTGTTAAATTCTAAGAATTCTTTCCCTTTCTAATTTTCAAATTTTTTGTATTTCATGCAGCTCACCGATTTCTTAACGTAGGTAGTTCTATTTATCTGAACTTTGAGCTAATGAGTTTCTTGTTGACTGAGGTCGCCGGAACACCTAATTGCTTGGCTACTCTGACTTCTAATTCCTATGCCTGAACACGTAACTTGCCTGGTAATGATTTCTTATCCCCTGACTGAATTGTAACTCGTTCTTCTCATATTATGCATTGGTTTTAAAATATTGAAATTGTTTATTGCAATTATTTATCTCCCTATCCCGTATTCTACAATTATTAATCCTACAAGTCAATAATTCCTGTATCAGTGTTTACGTTAAGTTAGAAAATAAAACCACTACTTGTGGCATTCTCCTTGGAATATATGATTTGATTAATATAAAGATAGACGTGGGTTGTATCTTTCCTTAACACAAAAATATTCGAAGTTTATATATATAGCAGGTATTTAATTAAATTCTTCGTAGGAATATCTTCTTCTGGGTTTACAATACCTAGTAGGTTGTATCTTTTCCTACACAAGGCTTTACATTTAAAGATTATATGAGAAACAGTTTTGTCTCTTCATTGCACAGTCTGTATGTGGTTCTTGATTAAAGGTTTCCATTGTATGTAGGTCTACAATATCCCGTTAATAGCCCGGATATTAGGTTTGTCTTGGATCTATTGAGTTTTAATAAGTTTTCAGTAAGATTCATTCGCTTACTGTGTTTGCATGCTTGTGTGTGAACCCATTGTCTTTGGTGGAACAATTATTCCACTTGGCAATAGTATTTAAAAAATCTGATGTGTTACACTCACATGACTTTCTCTACTCTTGTACAAACTATTTTTACAAACTCTTATTCTCCATATGCTTCATGTTAATCGAGATATCGAGATGTCAATCTTATTGCTAATTTTCATGTAGATGCAAGGGAAATGTGGTAGGTTTTAAGCGGTAGTCAAATATTTTAACGCTGGTTGCTATGTGGCGCATTCCATTCTCTTTGCATGTCCAGGACAAAAAATAAAATGAATAACAAGCAACATCTCGAAAACGGTTCACCCAACAAAAGAAATGTATGACATAAATTCTGTATTTTAACGCGATCTACATTTTTGTGTAGTAAAATTTTGTCTATCTCCTATGGTTTACCAGTTATGCAAAAGTCGTTCACAAAAAAGAATACTTTTGGGGACATTCCTCGAAAATTCGAGATATACATTTCATTTCTCATGACTATATCTTAAACATATGATATTCTAATGAAAATCATTAGAGTCATTTTTGAGAAAATTAAAATCCTTCGTGTCGCATCTCTGGAAGATACTGAACCTAAATACCAAGTTTGGTGTTTATCCGACTGTTCGTTTCTGAGTTATGCTATTCACAGACTCAGACACACACACACACACGGACATGTTTCCAAAAATGATTTTTTTTGGATTCAGGGGATCTCAAAACATATATTTCCGGTGAAATCTCGGTATCGAATTTTTGGGTGGAATACAATACTTCCCCTACTTACTATACGAAGTAGAAAGTAAAAAGGACAAAAGTTATTTCTGGTCCAGTGAATGATTGAGTAGACCCTTTCTTTGCCAGGGTATCTGTTCTCTCATTCCCTAATGTGCAGGTACCTACTCAATTGTAACCTTGTTGCGTTTTGCCAGGTGTGCAAGCTAGCAAGGTGAGGTGTAAGGTTTATTACGCAGTCCTGGAGTAACTTGGAAGTTATCTGGTAGTTTTCAACTTTTTACATTTATTTTACGTGCTTTAACTGCGTGGTTATATCGCGATGGATTTGTTGGGAGACACCTCGCGGCTCGGTGCGTGGTGGACAGTTAGCCTTCTAGATCTCCATCTCTGTACCATACTATCTTGCTCGTCACGTTCCACAGAGCCCTTAGTGCTAGTCAACTGTAACTCTACTTCTATATGCAAGGAGCAGAAGGCAGCTTCGACACGTGTCCACAGGGACCTTAGTGTCAGACAACTGAATCTCTGCTTATACATGTACCAGACAGATGGCATTACGATGCCGTCCAATCTCCCTGCTTTCATTATCTGTGGATAGATGCAGAGCATTCATTATTACCATCTATTTTTATTTTTACCATTATTTTTAGACTTAAAGTGGAACTCTGGTCGTGGTATTAAATATACAATGCGGTATTTATCTTGGGCCTGAGGGAAACCACGAAAGAAAACCAGATTGATCGGCCCACAGGATTTCAACCCGGGACTTCCCGACCACAAACATGCCGCCTCAGCCATCCCAGTCGGTAGTCTGTAATTGCTTTAAGTGCTGCCTGACTATGCGAGAAGTGATCCAAGTAATGCCCCATCTTAGATTCTCTCTGACGCAGATTTAAATTTTATAAACTTCGGCTGGAAATACTGTGGTCTTGCGACCAAGAACAACATACACTATGTGATCAAAAGTATCGGACATTCCCACAAACATACGTTTTTCATCTTAGGTGCATTGTGCTCACACCTACTGCCTGATACTCATTATCCGCGACCTCAGTAACCATTAGACATCGTGAAACAGCAGAATGGGACGCTCCGTGGAACTCACGGACTTCGAACGTGGTCAGGTGATTGGGTGTCACTTGTGTCAGAAGTCTGTACGCGAGATTTCCACACTCCTAAACATCCCTAGATCCACTGTTTCTGATTCGATAGTGAAGTGGAAACGTGAAGGCGTACAGGCCGACCTCGTCTGTTGACTGACAGAGACCGCCGACATTCGAAGAGGGTCGTAAAGAGTAATAGGCAGACATCTATATAGACCTCCAAACTGCATCAGGATCCACTCCAAGTACTATGACAGTTAGGCGTGAGGTGAGAAACCTTGGATTCCATGGTCGAGCGGCTGCTCATAAGCCACACATCACGCAGGAAAATGCCAAACGACGCCTCGCTTCGTGTAAGGAGCGTCAACATTACACGATTGAACAGTGGCAAAACGTTGTGTGGAGTGACGAATCACGGTACACAATGTGATGATCCGATGGCAGGGTGTGGGTATGGCGAATGCCGGGTGAACGTCATCTGCCAGCGTGTGTAGTGCCAACAGTGAAATTCGGAGGTGGTGATGTTATGGTGTGGTCGTGTTTTTCCTGGAGGGGGCTTGCACCCCTTGTTGTTTTGCGTGGTACGATCGCAGCGCAAACCTACATTGATATATAAGCACCTTCCCTCTTTCCACTGTTGAAGAGCAATTCGGGGATGGTGATTGCATCTTTCAACACGATCGAGCACCTGTTTATACCGGACTGTGGCGGAGTGTTACACGACAATAACATCCCTGTAATGGACTGGCCTGCACAGATCCCCGACTTGAATCCTATAGAATACCTTTGGGATGTTTTGGAACGCCGGTTTCGTGCAAGGCCTCAACCACCTACATCAATACCTCTCCTCAGTTCCGCACTCCGTGAAGAAACATTCCCCAAGAAACCTTCCAGCACCTGATTGAAAGTATGCCTGCGAGAGTGAACGCTGTCATCAAGGCTACGGGTGGGCCAACACAATATTGACTGCCAGCATTAACGATGGAGGGCGCCACAAACTTGTACGTCATTTTCAGCCAGTGTCCGGATACTTTTGATCACGTAGTGTATATGTCACACTTTGGTGTCTCCCCATGGATTCCATCCCCCGATCCATCATCCGCTTTTGAGCTATTTGTTTACTTGATTAGACTCCCATCAGGACAATGCGTTTTGTCTTGGCTCCCTTCTAGTACTATGTTGAATGGCTTTTCAGAACATTAATTTTGGTAATATATAATCGCTGCCCATATATAGGATTTTTAATTATATTAATTAAATTGCTATTTATATTCATTATAGTTATATCGTATTCACTCTTAACTTGATCCGCGCTAAAACAAATCCCAGGTGACAGGTACACCGTTATAATCTATCCTTCCGCCATTCGTGCCAGAAATACTGTCGTACTTTGATGACCATGTGGCGAGTAGATGCGGCACGTAATGCAAAAGGAACAGAGCCCTTATTCCGACATCTTTAACGGTGATTAGAATATTCTGTTAAGCGTTAAAGGCGGTAAGATTGAGAATTACAACAAACTAAGCGCTTGCACATAATAGATATTTCTAATAGAAACAAGCGAAAAAGAAAGTGGCAGGTATGCGATAACTTACATTTATTCACTAAAGCTCTGAAAGCTTTATCAACTGTTGGCGATTCATTTTTAAAAAAGAAAACTGCACGGTTAGGGGATTGCCTTTTTTACAAAATGTTACATTCTCGCATCGCATATTTCAAACGCTTTCTTTCCCCCCCCCCCGGGTGTAACCACTCTTCCCGTTTCAGATTTGCCCTTACGAGCACTGTTCATTCCTGTACTCGAAATGCCGATGAACTCGGAAGTTCATTTCTTTCAACTGGAAGTGCTGGACATTTCTCACATAACTCGTAATAAACTTATTGTTTATAATAAACATTGTTTTTACACCACTAGTCAATGTTTTGCCCAGCTTATGCTTCACGCAAGTCGACAAAGGCGCAAGAGCTAATTCACCGTCCGCCATGATACTAAACAAAACCGCTGGTTGCTGGCTGTAAACAATATTCTGGCATACCCGGATGTCAGCTGGCTCATGCGAATTGCATGTTGGGACTTGCGGTGTAACGATATACATCGGTGTTAATTAAAACCTTGGGTATTTGTATAGAATATTACATCATTTAAGGATAAATTCACTCTAGATTATTAGCGTGGGACTACTTTCGTGCGCGCAATGCTACTGTGTTGTACCACGGCGTACTGGTTACGTGGGTTCGTTTTGGCGTGGATCAACCATGAGTGAATAGAGTAATACCAGCGTTTAATTATTATTATTATTATTATTATTATTATTATTATTATTATTATTATTATTATTATTATTATTAGGTTAGGCTATTAGGTTATTATTACTAATTATTACCCTTGCAGTTAACTAGAAATTTGAATCTTTTTTTGCAATTTTTTGTGTAAGCGTTTTTTTGTGGGGGTTTCATTTTTAGAGGAAGACCTGCATAAAAGAAAATTTTAGTTCAATTGTTTTACTTGCATAAGTACGCCGAAATCATATTAAAACGTAACTAAGTTTTCTTCATACTACTGCAGTATAGTAATTTGCAACATTTAATAAATACCCCGGCGGAGGGCGATGGATTTTTTTCGGGCGTAAAAATCCTTAGCATGGCTTCCTTCGGAAGGGAAAAAGCCGGTGGTCCCGTGTCTTAGATTTACGGCACGTAAAAGAACCTCAAGCCTGATAAAAGGGGCCTGTGAGCAAAATTACCGGTCTTTCACGCCCAATGTAGAATGGGACGCTAAGGACCAGAGCAGTTAAAGAGCGTCCATAAATAAAACCTAATTTAATTTTTTTAATAACATACGCATGTTATATGAATTAGTCCATAGCACGGTTCAGTGCTTAATTTAACACTTAGGGCGTATCCAGGTTACACGTAATCAACGATTATGGCGAAGGAAGATGATCAAACCTTTGCACCGAAGAAAATATTACAATGACTCATAAATTCATAATATTTCTAGAAGACCGAAATAGTGCGTCTTTTGTACATAGGCTGTCTGGTGATTTTTCTGGTTAAATATCTAGTAACTCAAATTAGAACGTTGATCGCCCTGGCATGCGGCATCGCCCACCTTTGCTTTATTTAGTAGATTTTTTTTTTAGAGTTAGGTTGTGTTCCCTATTATGAGAGGCTTACTGATGTGCTTATCAATAAGTTTTTCCATAATTTATAAAATAAATGAGGATAAACGAATAGACATATATTAGAAAAGTATTCTACAAATCCGAGCACATCGATATACGCTAATAATTAAATTATATAAAAACCTTTCGTTCAGAAGACAATTAAAACTGCATTAGTGTGCAAATGTGTAAGATAATTAACCTAATTTAAAGTCTCAATGTATAGGTTTGAACCAATGACTTTTGAAATCCACGTGGTTTTTTCGGAGCATTACTGTCTCGGTCACAAGCAAAAGTTTATTTAAACTCTCTGCAACAAAGCACATAATATTCGTGTTTTCAGATCAACAGCCTCTTTGCAATATCGGGCAACGCTTAATCAAAGCTGGTTAGCAACAGGAACGGAAAAAGAGTGACGATTTGTATACACATGACCTTCTTTACTTTTCTACAAAGTATTTTTACAGAAGTTATTCGTCTATCAACTCCTTGATAATCCAGATAAACTTTCTTTACATACCTTACACTTTCTTCTGGAGGTATCAGAAGAATACAGAAGACTAAAGCGGATAGTGATGGCTTTGAAATTCCATGTTCTTTGCATGACCACGAGAAAAAAAATGTGACACATTCACAAGACTTTCTTTACCCTCTATCGTTTATTAATGTGTATACGAACTATTTTTACTAAAGCTTATTTTTATATCCAACGTTTCAATTCAAGTAAACCTTTGCAGAAATAGCTGCATTATGTATTTCGTTATAGATACAAAGAGAGCAGCGATAGTCAAGTGTTTTAACAACTGGGCGCTATACGCTGGCCTTAAAATTCCATACTGTTTTCATGCAATAGCGAGAAACAACTGAATGTGGACACGACTTTTAAAGAATGAACAGTTGAACAATTCAATTCGAACAATTAATCACCGATATCTCAGAAATGGCTTATGCCCCCCAATTTTTTTTAAATAAATCATGTGGTTTAAAGAGATCTACAATTTTTGTGCAGTACGTTTTCATCTACCGCTTAACGTTCACCAGTTATACAAGATACATAATTCCTTCCAAATTAAGAGGACTTTAAAAGCTAGTGCCAAAAAATTCAAGATGTACATTTTATTTGCCATTAAAAGTCTTTAATATATGCTTTTTTAATCAAAATCGTAAGGAGCTATGTTTTAGAAAATCAAAATTTTGAAAAAAGTGTCATGTAAAGGGTGGTTGGGGTGGGGAATTTTCTTTAAAACCTTCGTGTCGCATCCTTGGAAGGTTCTGAGCCTAAATACCAAGTTTGGTGTTTATCCGAATTTTCGTTTTAGAGTTATGCTGTTCACAGACACACACGCGCGCGGACCTTTTTCTAAAAAGGCTTTTTGGATTCAGGGGGCCTCAAAACATGTATTTCAGGTGACATTCCCGGTATCGAATTTTTGGGTGGAATGCAATACCCTCTCTGCCTACTATTTACGTTAATTTACAGGCAGTCTTCATAAACAACTCATATACATTTCAGTTTCGAAGTTCTGAGAAAGCATGAACTTTATAAACACTGTTTTAACACTGGCAAAAGAGAGCATTCAAACAGCAATAGCTCGTGTGATCTATCAGATCCGTGCAGCCATTCTCAGTTTGCCTGTTGCTTGCGACAGAGGTTTCTGGGCAAAGGCATAACATAAATTATGTGGGGTTTAATTACTACCTGAGGTAAGGCTAGATTCATACTGCGTGCCCTTCACGTGGACAATTAAGCTGTGTTAGCTTGTCATGCGATGTTCCTGTAATATCACGGAATACGAATGAGGGGGTCACTGCACAAATCATCTAATCCAAAGAGCAGGGTCGGCAAAGGTGACTTGCTCTATGTTCGCTAAACGCTGGCGTAAGAGATCCAAGAAAACACAATACTTGACTAATATGCGGAAAGCCTTTATGTACTTTATCATGCAGGATTTATCAAATTACCAGCTTTTCCCATTGTCCAGCCAACCGAGCGAGGTGACGCTCGGCAACGAGTGCAGCTCGCATTTGGGAGGTTTCGCGTTTGATTCTCGGCGACCGCCCAGACTGAACCATGGGTTTTCCCGGGTCTGGAGTGATTTCTCTCATCCCTCCATATCGTTCCATTTTTTTCTTATTTTTTTAAACCTATAAGTGATAATCTCTTTTTGTAGAATGTCGAGAAAACAGAAATTGAAATGGAATCAGCAGAGCTTAATGGAGGAAATTTACCCTATTAGAAAAGAAAATAATTCCTTGGGTTCAAATTGAGATTTGCCCTGTAAGATTGCCCTGAACTTTTACGACGTGTAAACTCTGTATACATTATTTCCATTAATTTTAATTAAACATAAATATTTCTCAGAGTATGCCCGCAGATATACTTTAAAATACTTAAATAGAGTTAAAGTCTTCGTAATAAAATAAATCGACATAATGAACACATTACTCGAATATGCCAGGATTTTATTTTCTGAACTATTCTGCAACATTTTATAGAAAATATTAAATAATCAATTGTAATTGCAAATTCAATGTATCTTAGTTAATTTTTTTTTCATTTTTGTTTTTTATTTATTTATTTTTAATGTCCTTTTTTATATTTTATTTTACAACAGCATTAACTAGTGACCTCAAAACGTGAAATAAAGGGCTGCATAGAGCGGATGAATCCGGACTTTATCAGCTTCCGCCGTTCCTGTCTCAAGAAGCCAAACCATTGCATCCTCTTTGCTACATTGTCGACATTCCGTTTAAAGACATTCCATTAGTCATTTAATTTATCCTTCAACTCATTAGGTCTGTTTTAGGGTCGGTGATGATGTTCCGATGCGGCGTGGCAGGGAAAAGGATGCTCTCTGTGAGAGCATCCGAGTCCCCTTCGATATAAATCCCATTGTTTAACCATTTATTTGACGAGTTTGGTGTTGGTACTGTTGAAAGTTAGATCCAGAAACCCACATCATTGAAATTTTTATTTTATATTTATAGAACATGAACTAGACAGTTATTGGCGATATGTCAAATAAGGTTTGAGTAATCACCGATTTTATTTCCTTTACAACTTACCTACAGCAAGTACAGGAAATGTTAACTAGAAATACGTATTTTTGAGATTCCTTTGAATCCTCGCCAAAAATGTTTGTTACATTCATATGACTTTCTTTCTCTACCCTCTATCCTTTATAAGTGGGTATGCAAACTATTCTTGGGAAAGATTTTGCTATTTACTTTATTATCATCGAGACAAACCTCTGCAGAAATACCTACATTACACATTTCGTTATAGATACAAAGGGAACAGCGATAGTTAAATGTTTAAGAACTGGACGCTGCATGCTGACCTTAAAAAGAAACAACTGAAAACCTACAGCACAAAATAAATGGCGAATATCTGCGAGATGGCTGATGGCATAAAAAAAGTTATTTAAAATAAATTCTGTGTTTTAAAGAGATTCACAGTTTTTGTGTAGTGCGTTTTCGTCTATCGCTTAACGGTTACCAGTTATACTTACAAGATTGTACCAACAAAAATCCTTCTGGATGAAGAGGACTTCACAGGTCATTTCCAGATAATTCAAGATATACAGTTTATTTCTCATGTAAATATCTTTAATATATGTTATTTTAATCGAAAAAATTAACCATTTTTAGAAAATAAAAATATTTTAAAATGTTCCATTGAAAGAGTTTTTGGGGGGTGGAGGGAGTTTCTTGAAAATAATCGTGTCTTTGGAAGATAATGAACTTAAATATCAAGATTGGTATTTATCAGACTTTTTGTTTTTGAGTTATGCTATCCACAGACTCGCACAAGGAGTTCTTTTTTAATTGTGGTGGTTCAGAAGGCTTCAAAATATGTAATCCCGGAGGCATTTTGACATCTAATTTTTGGGTGCTATAGAATATGTCTTTTACTCACTGCAAGTACGTAAAAGAGAAACTAAACATGATCAATTTATTAAGTTTATTGATTTAATAAAACATATCCTGAACTAGTGGCTAATCGCAGCTTTAGCTGTAATTTCGAAAGCAAAAATTTGTCAAGAATGTTCATATACTTCATTGCACATAACTTGAAACAATATTGAGTATATTTCCACTCTGCAATAGGTTTTCATTTTAAATAGTGTTGCGACCTAAGGGACTTGCATCTCTTTCACGAATATTTTGTACCATCATTGGTATTCTGCATCTTACTGTTGAAGAAATCCTTAGCACTATACCACGCCGCTGTGGACGTCCTCTTAAACGATGACTAATCATTAAACACAGAACATATACACAAAATAAAGCATGCAATACAATACAAACCAATAAACAGAACAAAATAATAGCGCACTCCGGATCTGAAACTTAAAATAATAAGAGTTCTTGGCGAATGTAATACGCATTAATAATGGGATAAATTTATTGAAATTTATTTTGTAAAACAGTGGATTTATGCATGATGTTTCAGAACATACCTAGTACGAGGTTTAGTCAATAAGTAATGCCTTCTATTTTGTTTTCTTCCGAACTAAGCTGTGTGAACAATTTGAATTTGGTGCAATTCCTCAAATCCTCTTCTCCTCTCCACTGCAATAGCAACTTCCTACGTCAACCGGTGGCAGCACTGCTGTCTGTTGAAAAATGGCTGACTTCGGTGTTCGTATTAGACAGCTTTCATCATTGAATTCTTGAATGTGGGAAGGGAAACGCCCATTCGCATTCATGAAAAGCTCACAAAGGTGTATGGCGAAGCAATAATGGATGACCACACCTCAGTCGTCACACCACTGACGCGATTGAGAACATTGGATGGGAAGTCTTGTCTCGTCCCCCATACAGCGCTGACCTAGCATCATCAGACTTCCATCTGTTTGGGCCGCTAAAGAAATCTCATCGTGGGATTCACTTTCAAGATGCGGAGGCGGTGAAAACATCTGTGAGTCAATGGCTTCTGAAGCAAAACCGTGAGTTTTACCACACAGGAATACATTCCCTTGTTATATGGTGGACTAAAACTGTGGGAAAGGCCGGGGACTGCATTGAAAAGTGACAATGACGTGGTTTTCATGCTGTGTAATCGAAATTTAAGTTTATTCCAAATTACGAGAGAGAAAAAATAGGAGGCAATGGTTATTGACTGACCCTCGTATATATTTATACTAGCCTATTGTTACGTGATGCAGTCAATATTAAATAAATTATCACTACCTATTAGTGAAACATGGAATACCTATGCTACATGAACATTTAAAATTAACAGCTACTATTTCCTGTATTACAAGTACCTTTCTGCTGTCTTTAGTTGCAATTAATGCCAATTTCTGTTGCCTCCATAAGCGAACTTTACTCTCCGGTACATTGAACTCTCTTCCCGTCTTTCGTCACCACTTTTCCGGCCTAAAGAATCACTTTACGCTTGATAAGATGTAATTTGCTCTACATTTCCAGACTACCTACTAGATAATTCCAACGCCCCTTGCAATAATTGGACACCGACAAATGTAACGAAGTAGAGAATGACAATGCATTGTGACGCGGGATTGGTATGATAAATTTGAACACAGCTATCGGCGAACTTCGGAACAATTTTGCACTTGAATCTAACGCGCAAAGATTTTAAATACTGCATTTCGACAAAACTTTGCGAATTAGAGTCGCGAAAATACGGAATAATAACTTTAATCTTATAGTGCATTCTTTTTTTTTTAGCGAATTAACATTTGGTGACATGGTTACCAACACTGTTTTCAACGTACCATGGTAAATAAACAGTTTCTTCTGTTTGACTGCAACAAATATAGGTGGCTATGAACTTAACAGTCAAGTACTCTGAAATCGATACATATTTTGCAAATATTTTGGTAATCAACAAAGTAATTTTAGAATTTAATATTTTTGCGACATTTTAGAGGCTGACCAATTATATACAGGATGAGTATAAAGTCCACCGACAAACTTCCGGGGGTGATTTCGGACTGAAAATGGAGCACAAAAGTTATATCACCTTGTGTCCAGAAATGCATAGCTTCTACGGTAGATGGCACTGAAGAGCATCAGAGAACCCTGGCACATACTACATAACCTGAATACCATCCATGCCACAACAGATCTTCAAAGTGGTCTCCATGGGATACAATGAGCGCGTTCACACGTCGCTTCATGGAACATGGAATCCCTCAATAATCGAATGTTCTGGGCTGTGTCCGAATATCGTCACAGACTACGTGGGCACGCTGTTGTAGGGTCTGAACATCACGAACAGGCTCGCTGTACGCAATGCTTTTCAGATGCCCCCACAAGTAAAAACCCTGGGGGTTTAAGTCCGGTGATCGAGCAGGCCATGCAACAGGGCCTCCACGTCGTATTCAACGTCGGAAGATGATGTTGAGATGTCAGCGAACATTAATGTGGAAGTGGGCTGGTGTTCCATCGTGCTGCAGCCATATGGCCTGTCGTATTGCCAAACGCACATTCTCAGCAAGAGGCAGAGTTCTTTGCAGGAAATCTAGATAGTTTCTCCGTTCAGGGGTTGTGTAAGAAGAACTGGTCGAAGTAGGCGGTCGCGAATAATCCCCGCCCAAACATTGATGCTGAACCGGTGCTGCTGAGACGCTTCAACCATCCAGTAAGGATTTTCTACAGCCCACAGATGACGTTATGCAGGTAAATCATACCATCTATACCAAAGGCCACTTCATCGGTGAAGAGGACTGATTACAGAAATCCCATAATGGTGATGGCCTGTTGCACAAACCAGCGACAGGATCTCTCCCGTGGAGGAAAATCCGCCGGAGATAATACCTGCACACATTATAGGTGATAGGATATAACGGTTGTCCTGGAGGATACAGATAACCACTCTATTTGCGGGTCAATTATCTGGTATTTGTACCAGGGTTGTTCACAATATCACGGAGAACATCTTCCTCCACATCTGGTGTACGCACCGGCCGCCTTGAACGCTCGTCTGTCTCAAAGGACCTATGCTCACACAAACGCCGAAAAATGGCTCCAAATGTTGTGTGATGTGGGTGGTCCTGTCTGTCAGGGTACGTGACTCGGTACATCCGTGCTGCCTCTCGACCGCTTCCACCTGCTTGGCCATACACGAAAACCATCTCTGCTTGTTCCTGGAATGAATACCGCACCATTGTGCTTCTACGTTACTTAAATCACACTATCTGCAACACATAAAACGTACACTGCAGATTATGAGAGAATGTCGTCAGTGGTATCTACCATGGAAACTGTGCATTTCCGGATACACGGTAATGTCAACTTTTGTGTTCCATTTCCAGTCAGGAATCACCCCTGAAATTTATCGGTGGAGCCTGTATCACTAAATATATCCTTAAATAATATGTCGCCGGGTTAATTGAAATTCCCACTGTAGACAGTATACGGTAATAAAAGTATTAAAGCAGAAAGCCTATTTTAAAGGACTGAATGTGGAGCAACTGCCCTTAGTAGGTTCGCGTGAGAAGGAAATCTTATTGAACCAAGAGCAGAAAGAAGTTGGGCGTGTTATCCCAGTCTTTTCTTTTCCTTTATTATGTTGCCAAGTCAGAAGAGGTACTTCCAATAGTTTGTAGCAGCTTTCAATTCTCCTTGTGTGACAGGAGAAAAGAGTCGACAGAGAAGAAAACAAGAACACTCCGTTAAGTAAGGAGAAACAGATAGTGTAGGGAGAATAAGCTATGTTAGCAGTTGAGAAGGAAGGTAGGTAGGTAGCAATTACTGCCGGTAGAGGAAACCAATCACGTCTGCGAAGTTTCGAGGTAAACAGAATGTCAGAGCAGGCATTAGCTTATTATTTACCTAGCTGCGATTCCATAAAGTAAATTAAAACGTCGGCGAAAGTTCAGAATGCTTTGAAATCAAAGCCTTTGGGCTGGAATAAGGAAGGAGAAGCCTTTAGGCTCTGCAATAATAAAGGGATGGAAAAGGCGTTTGTTTGAGATAAAAGCTCACAGTATGGAAATGGACTCTCACATTTAAATTCCTTTTTTCCCTTCTCCTTTGTAATGATCATGATCATTTATAACCGCACCAAGTATTTGAACTGCTGTGGTGATATGGTTATTCCTTCCTCTTTTGTTCATGGTTCCTTTTTCTGATTTATTCATTTTCCTCTCCTCCTTGATCTATCTCTGTGCGTGTGAGAGACAGCTAATTTCTGAAATCAGAGGACATATTCGACTTATCCTTTAGGCCTATTCACAATGAAATTTAAGCGTAACCGCAATGCAAACTTGAAATCTGATATGATACATTCACATGATTTCTCTAACCTCTATCGCTTATTAGTGGGTATACAAGCTATTCTTACACAAGCTTATTTTTTCTACTACACTTTGATCCAAATACATCTTTGCAGAAATAGCTACATTACACATTTCATTATAGATACAAAGAGAACAGTGATAGTCAAATGTTTAAGAGCTGGACGCTATATGCTGGCCTTAAAATTCCATACAGTTTCCATGCAATCGCGAGAAATAACTGAATGTTGGCAGGTTTTTAAGATAATGGCTAAGAAATAAACAATTCGAAGCTTTAATAACGAATTTCTAAGAAATGACTTATGCTACAAAATTACTTGTTTGAAATAAATTGTCTCTCTTAAAGAGATCTACATTTTTTGTGTAGTACGTTTTCGTCTATCGCTTAACGTTTACCAGTTATACAAGATTATACAAAGTTTCTTCCGAATTGAAAGGACTTCACAGGCTATTCCCAGAAAATTCAAGATATATACTTAATTTGTCATGTAAATATCTCTAATATATAGTATTTTAATCAAAATCGTTAAGAGCCATTTTTAAAAAATCAAAATGTTCAAAACTTGTTCCATGTAAAGAGTAGTTGGGGATAGGGGGATTTTCATTAAAAACTTCGTGTCGCAGTTTTGCAAGGTACTGAACTTAAATAACAAGTGTGGTTTTTATCCGACTTTTCGTTTTTGAGTTACGCTGTTCACACACACGCGCGCGCGCGCGCGCGCGCGCGCGCGCGGACACTTTTCCAAAAATGCTTTATTTGGATTCAGGGTGCCACAAAACATGTATTTCCGGTGAAATCTCGGAATCGAATTTTTGGGTGGAATGCAATACTCCCCCTACTTATTATATGTAGTAGAGAAAGTAAAAAATGCTTTCTTTGTATTCATGGGGTCTCAAAATAGGTATTTCCGATGAAATCATGGTATCGAATTTTTGGGTGGAATGCAATACCTTCTCTCGTGGTAGAGAAAGTAATAACTGGAATATGGTTTTTCCTACACTTTTAAATTGCTCAAATATGACAAATTCGAACACCGAAAATAAATTGTTAAAAAAATTATATTTAAAGGATTCATTTTTTAAACAACCAGAGGAGTGAGCAAATGTCTATATACTACTTTTTTACATTAGTATTTAAATAATACGATCTGCTTTGTGTGGAGCGCTTGATTAATTGCTAACATAAAAGAAACGCTTATTTGTAAAAGGCTAATAAGGATATCTCATGAAATTTAAAACATATTTACAATTGTGGTACAGCAGTATGCGAAAAATTTTGTAAACCATTTAAATACAAACTCCAGGATTTACAAACTTCAGCTATGGGTACCCGTAAAATATACCATTACGTATTCTACAGCTTTCTAAGTATTTTTACCACAAATGCGAAACTTGTTAAACATCTAAGGTTGAAGTGGCAAAATCGCATTTTCCTCGATTCCCTTAACTGGTTCACGGATGAAATTAAAAGCTGTCGTCTGTGTAAGGAACGTCAGAAATTAAATATCAACGCCGTTGCTAGGCAACTAGTGGCCCCTCTTCTGCCTTACAGCAGGAGGAACTTCACAAGATTAACAGGTTGCTCTGAGAAATGAATCTGTGCCCTGCGTCGTCATTAGGAGAAGGTTGCTCAAGAAAATATCACCTCTTAGGTACAAGTTATTTCTGATCACTGAGGTAGAAGTAAAAGAAGAAGAGCTTTAACGTACGTTCTGCTCTGTAGGAGGTCCATCCTTTTGATCAAATTGCTTTCCTTTAGGTCTTATAATAAGCCGTTGGAAATAGCCAGAAATGAAAAATTGAATGTTTGTTTTCAACTGAAAAAATCAACATTGCTTCGTAAACTCCTTTGTAATTTTTTAAGCATTCTTTGGTGGATTTCTGACAGAAGGTCTGACTTATGTCAGGAATCCAAGTAATCTCAAGTAATCTCAAGTAATCTATGCCTTATTTGCAAACCATATAATAAGTTTATAATATATATACATATATATTAGATCAATAAAAAGAGGATTTTTCTTCTCAGGAACTACTCAAGAAATTGATATTAAAATTTGGAAGTCTTTATAGAATATATAAGGAATATATCGTAAAACAACTGCTTAAGAAATATATCAAATTTCACAGTTGAAACCACTTTTACAGCATTTAATCATTATGTTGCTATATACTTTTCATCTGCTTCTTTGGAAAATATGCTGCAACAGTAATAACTTTCAATATTTTCTCTTTCTATTTTCTCTTTCGCTTTCTCTACTACGTATAAGTAGGGGAAGTATTGTTTTCCACCCAAAAATCGATGTCAAAGGTACACCGGAAATATGAATTGAGGCCCTCTGAACCCAAAAAAATTATTATTAGAAAAAGGTTTGCGCGCGCGTGTGTGCGTATGTGTACAGTATATCTCAAAAACCAAAAGTCGGATAAATTGTTAAAGCTTTTTATTAACTGAAAAATGGTTCTAACGATTTTGATTAAAATTCTGTATATTAAAGGTATTTAAATGGCAAATAAAATGCATATCTTCAATTGTCTGGGAATAGTATTTGAAGTCCTCTTATTCGGGAAGAAATTTATTTATTCTTGTGTAACTGATTAACATTAAGCGATAGACGAAAACATACTACACAAAAAATGTGCATCTCTTTAAAACACACAATTTATTTCATATAACATTTTTATGGTACCAGCCATTTTTGAGATATGTTATTAATGGTTCGAACTGATCAATACTTAGCCGTTCTTTTAAGGTCTATTCAGCTGTTTCTCGTGATGTAATGCAGAGAGTATGGAGTTTTAAGGCCAGCATTTTATGCCGTCCGTTCTAAAACATTTTCATTCCCTTTGTATCTGTAATGGAATGTCTAATGCAGCTATTTCCGGAAAGGTTTATCTGGATTAAAATGAAGTAGATAGGAAAATAAACTTTCATAAGAATAATTTGTATACCCACTAATAAGCAATAGATGGGAGAGAAAGTCGTGTGAACTAGTATTTTTCCTAATAGAATGCAACATACTTTTTCTCATTATTACGATTTATGCTGTTGCAAAATGACACTTTTATTAAGCAAACGATATCCAGCCCAACCTGTAAGTTTGTCGTTCGTCCACAACACTATTTCTTGGTCCAGAAAATTAAAAATAATGTTAATCGGAAGCCGCTTTCGTGTCTCGGTTGATTAAAATGTAATCGCTTGGGTCAACGTTTCTCCTTGCTATGCAACCTCAGCATTTCGTGTCTTCCGGTTTTTTCTTGCGCAAAATGTCATTCCTTTTAAAGTAATCAAGTACTGACTATCAAGGTTTCTCGATATTTATAGCCAAAATGTAATTTATTGCATTCACACGATTACTCACTCTTCTACTAACTATTCTTACGAAAGCTATTTCCTCTCTTCCATGTTAACAGAGAAAAACCTTCATTACACATTTACACATTTCGTTGTAGATATAAGAAAGATACAGCAGGCTAAACATTGTCAAGATTTTTAGAAAGTGGATCGCTGTGTGATGGTTTTGAAATTCCATGTTCTTTGAATGAGGAAGAAATCTGATATGTTACATTCACATAACTTTCTCTGCCCTCTCTCTTATTAGTGAGTATACAAACTATTTTCACGAAAGCTAACTTTTCTATGTACTTCATTTTAATACAAATAAACCTTTTCAGAAGTAGCTACATTATACATTTCATTATAGATACAAAGAGAACAGCGATAGTCAAATGTTTAAGAACTGGACGCCATATGCTGGCCTTAAAATTCCATATTCTTTCCATGCAATCGCGAGAAACAACTGAAAATCCACAACACTTGAAAAGAAGGCTAAGCATTGAGTAACTCGAACCATTAATAACGGATATCTCGGAAATGCCTTATGCCACAAAAAAGTTATTTGAAAAAGTTGTATGTTTTAAAGAGATCTGCATTTTTGTGGAGAACAATTATAAAAGATTATACAATATTCCTTAATGAAGAGGACTTTATAAGCTGGTCCCAGAAAATGTAAGATGTACATTTTGTCATGTAAATACGATGGGCATCCAGAAAGTAAAGAACAATTGCAAATCACGCTCGGTGCCGGTCCCCCCCACCACCTCCATAATTGCATGCAAGCTAGTTAGCTCCTTACTCCACCTCAGTGCGAGTCGAGTTTCGTCGCTGTGAAGTCATGCCTGTCTGTTCTACAACATATCCAAATGGCAGCGCCGCTTGAAAATTCCGCCAAATGTGAAGTGCGTAGTGTGCTTCATTTTTTTGAATGCACAAAATGTTCGGCCAATAGAAACTTATAGGCAAATAAGGCAGCGATAATGCAATGAACGAGTATTCAGTGAGAAAATGGTGCAGTGTGTGGGAGGTCATCACTCATTACGTGATGAGATGAAAGCCAATGTTGTTGAAAGAATTCAGGATGTTCACTTGTTTCCAAAACTAAGAGTGGAAAAGAGTTTTCAACCGATGAAGACCTCAAAGAGGCAGCGACAGTCTTTGGCGGTAGAAAAATATAAAAACTGGTACCACGTTACAATAAATGCCTTGACGGCAATAGCGATTACATCTAGAAATAGAGTAAAGTACTGTATCTTTGTAAATAAAGTTTTGTGTTTAATATCCTTCGTTATTATTTAGTTGCGTCAAATCGGTCTATACTTTCTGGATGTCCCTCATATCTTTAATATATGGTATTTTAATAAGAATATATGAGCTATTATTGCAGAAATAAAAATTTTCGAAAAATGGCGCATGTAAAAGGTGTGGGAGATTTTCTTGAAAATCTTCGCGTCGCATCTTTGGAAGTGACTGAACTTAAATATTAAGTTTTGGTATTTAACCGACATTTGGATTTTTAGTTATGCTATTCATTGGCGCGCGCGCACGGACCTTTTTCTAGAAACACTTTTTTTCTTTTTATTCAGAGATTTTCAAAGCATGTATTGCCAGTGAAAATTCAACATCGCATTTTACAATAACAAGTACTAGTAGAGAAAGTAAAAGCAAATAGCGATTACCACTTGAAAAAAGCCGAAGTATTTGAATTATTTCGGAAATGATTAACGCAAAAAAATTCATACACAGGTTTATTCATAAGTCAGTGTCACATTTTGAAAACATCTTGTGCGTGATGTATAAGTCGTGCGAGTCTGAATCATGTCACTTGAAGCGCGCATGTTTTGGTGACGCGATTGCCCGCTAGGCGGCAGGAGTGTACAAAATAGCGTTCGCAGGTAAGAGAGCGCTTTGCGTGATACAATTTGCGACAACAGAAGTTACTGTGATTTCAGCGGCGATTTCGCACTCGTTTTCACAAGGTTGCGCCAGATCGCAGGACCATCAAGAGGTGGTATGAAACGTTCGAGCGCACTCGTTGTCTGTGTCCACCCAAACGAACCGGAAGGCCGGGACCGTAAGACGCCATTGTTGCAGGTGTTCGTTCAGAAATAGACAAATCGCGCAAGTCTGCAGCTGGGAATGTTTTAGTCGACTGTGTGGCGGATTCTTCGCAAGCAACTGAAGGTGAAACCGTAAAAACTGAACTCCTTCAGGCGCTCACAATGGTGACAAGGAGGTTCGCATACAAGTTTTCATCGACATGCAGACTGCAATGGAAGATGATGATTTTGGTGACAGACTCGTCTTCAGCGACGAAGCAACGTTTCACTTGTCGGGGAAAGTGAACCGTCATAAGATGCGCATTTGGGGAAACCAACACTCACATGTGACAGTCGAGCTTGTGCACAGCTCCCCAAATATCAACGTGTTCTGCGCCCTGTCTAAGGACAAGGTTTACGGGCCCTTTTTCTTCGCCGAATCCACAGTGACTGGCCTCACTTATCTCGACATGTTAGAACAATGGCTTATGCCGCAACTGACAGACAGAGGCGTCTTCGTTTTCCAACAGGACGTGGCCTCGTTCGCGCGTACCTGAACTAGAACTTACCGCGACGTTGGATTGAACGAAATGCTGACAATGACGTCGCATTATTTCGGTGGCCGCCCCGATCCCCGGAATTAACACAATGTGATTTCTCTCTCTGGGGATATGTGAAGGACAAGGTGCACATTCCACCACTTCCAGCTGACTTGAAGGACCTACGAGATCGCATTACAGCAGCTATAGCAACGATCGACTGTGACATGCTGGTGCGAGTGTGGGCGGAATTGGACTATCGCCTGGATGTCTCCCGTGTAATCAGAGGCGCACACATTGAACACTTGCAAGGTATACTTTGAGAGATTGCCTTTCACTTGGTATTTCATTCACACTGATATGTCAAGTACTTATTTTACAACAAACTTCCGAAATGTGACATTGACTTATGAATAACCCTGTAAATAAAGCTTTTTAACGTTACTCATCTAGAAATTACGAAATCCACAATTTCAGGTAGATTCATTTGATCAATCATAGTTTAATATACACACGAAACATTTAAGTTGAGACTGTGCAATATCTCCAAAACTATGCAATGGGTAGTAACCAAATACATATAGTAGGTTATATAGACGATGTAGTGCTCGTGGCAGACTCTGGAGTTCACCGAGATTATGGCATAAATATGTGATGACATCCAAATTATAAAACATGACAGTCTCTCAACAGAGAAAACTAAAACGATGGTTATATCCAAGGAGCCGCTTAGAAATAGAAGGAAAAGTCATTGAGCAAGTAATGGAGTTTCAATACTTGGGAGTGTACATATCAAGTGATCTCAAACGTATAAGGAAGCTAGAGATCAGGCCATGAAAGGAGCTCGCATTATCAATATGCTTAAGAGATGTAACCTGGAAAAGTATACAAGGGAAAGTTAAAGTGCATAACACAATGGAAAGATCGAGCCGGAACCTGAGCTGTCACGAAGAAGATAAAGCAGTTATATCAAACAGAAGAAATTAATATTTTAAAATCGATAATAGGGATGACTAGAAGTGATAGGATAACAAATAAGGATGTAAGGAATCAGTGTAAAACAATCGATATTAACGAATTTGGGAAAAGAATAAAGACGGTATGAAATAATCATATTGCAAGAATTAATTATGATAGACTGGCAAAATGAAGCCATTATGAACAACTAGCGGAAGGCCATAGAAAAATGGAGATATCTGTAGTTGACATCCAGGGAATCTCCGGGATAAAGCATGATGTTTTTTTGTTAATTTATGGACGATCTTTAATTGCTATGGTCCTTAGCGTCCCATTCTATATTGGGCGTGAAAGACCGGTAATTTTGCTCAGAGGCATCTTTATCAGGTTTGAGGTTCACCGGATCACGGGAGCACCGGCTTTACTTCCCTTCCGAAGGAAGCCATGCGAAGGATTTTACCCGAAAAAATCCATTGCCCTCCACCGGGTTTGAACCCGCGACCTCGGGAACTAGAGGCTAGCATGGTAACCACTACACCACGAAGGACGACTATAAAGCATGAAGAAAAATATGTTGATAACCTACATAAAAACAAAGAAGGCTAAAATAACACTGTTTGACTTTATGCTGACAAAAAAGCATTTAGTGCACATAAGGACCTTATTTAATTTTTTCTGTTCCTCTATAGCCAATTTAGTGTTAGCAGATTTCTGAGCATTACATAGATGGCTTGTTCACTTTAATGTTGGCAAAACTTATGGTTTTATTACAATTTTATGGTTGTCTAGATTCACTGGCAGACATTTAAATCACTATGACATACTTTGAAATATGATACAGCAATAAAAGCTACATAGAACTAAAGCAGATGGATTCTTTGGATTCAAGATCCTTACGGGTGAACGGAGGGATTCCCACAACTGGGGCAGAACACCGTAAGTAACCACAACGACCCTTTTAGTTTCTACCGATACATCTGGGAGCAAGGAATGACGGAAGAGACGACCCGATGACAGGCGCAAGCATGGGTGGGGTCCTTAATGTTTCCAGGTCGAACACATCCGACTCCGCCTGCGAGCATCCACAAGCCTTCTAATTCTAATAATGATGAGGCCAAATCGGAGGCGGATCGAAACTTAAGCAGTCCCGCAACACGCCAAGAAGAAACTTCTACAGAGTGCAACGTCGCCGGTCCTTCAACCCTGAAACAGGGGTTCGGCTATTATCCGACAAGGAAGGTAATGGATACAGAAAATGAGGGACAGGGAAGTCTTGGTAGAAGAGGAAACACCCCAGCAATCGCCTGCCGACCCAGGAAAACCACGAAAATCCCTTGGGTCACAATGGGAAGTAGCTAGGGATCGAACACGTGACCTTCCGAATGTCAGTCGCACACATTACTGCAGTACTTCGTTCTGTTAATACCATTAAAATCCGTATTTATAAATTTTGACAATTTTTCGCCCTTTTTACAGAAGGTATCCCTAATGAGATCTATAATTTTTGTGTAGTAAGATTTTGTCTTCCTCTTAAAGTTTATACAAAATTCATTGACGAAGAGGACTTCCCAGGATATTCGCTGAAAATTCAAGGTGTACATTTTATAACTTACACATGGTATTTTAATCCAAATCGTCAGAGCCATATTTGAACAAAATCAAAAATATCGAAAAAATGTTCATGCAAAGGTTAGTTTAGGGCGGAGAATTTTCTTTAAAATCAATACCCATCCTTGGAAGAAGCTGAACTACAACACCAAGTTGGTATTTAACGGACTTTTCCTTATTCCTGTTCACACACACACACACACACACACACACACACACACACACACACATGGACCAGTTTCCAAAAGTGGTTTCTTTGGATTCAAGTGGCCTCCTAACGTATTTCTGCTCAAATCTTGGTATTGATTTTTTACTTTCTCTACCACGTACAGTCCCGTGCAAAAAAGTGCCTATGTTTTTGGTTTCCTGTAGTATTTTTCTTTAATGTTGGCGGAATTCCCTTATAAGTTGTGGTCCACATCTACACGGATGTGCTAATCTCTTATTGGTTTGAAAAAAGTGAACGGTGAAAGGGATGCGAAACGAAGCGTTTTACCTGAATGGCTGCAAGGTACTCAACAGGCACTCGCCAAATGTGTCCTCCTCTTATTAGGTTAATGTTAAAAGTCTTGTACACTATCCCTAACCAATGAACAGTGGTCGATTTCCGGCTCAGGAGCGAAAGAGTTGAGTTTTTTTTTTTTTTTTTTTTTTTTTTTAAATTATGGACGCTCTTTAACTACTATGGTTCTTAGCGTCCCATTCTATATTGGGCGTGAAGAGCGAAAGAGGGTGTTACATATATTAAAATGTATAATTACCAGATATGATATTCATGCAATTACTTAAAAACTATGGGCGATGAAAAAGTTTTATAAAATGATTGGAAATCAGACAAAAAGTCAGTAAGGATTACCCATTGTACTTCTTTTAACATTAAAAATATTAAATTTTGTTGACCAGTGTAATTGTTTGCAAAGCAAGAAGAGCAAGAGGTATATTGATTTTGAATGATCAAATATCACAAAAAAGCATAGCAAGGAACTGAGTTATACAAAATGAACCGCGTAAACCGAAAAATGATTACAAAAACGTCACAAACATAGCATTTTTGTATTACATGAAAAGGGTTGACAACCAAGTTTGTATTCCATTTTTTCAAAATTCTGAAAATATAATTTATTTAAGATAATGGCAATTTCGAATTTACTATGGAAAGATGGAATTGGAATAAAAACTTCAAAGGCATAGTCGCGATTCGAAACCCTAATCTTCAGCTTCCAGTGCCGCTGCTCCACTATGCGAGCTACGATGTCGATATAACATTCATGAAATTCTCCACGCGACTCCAATTTTCCCGATGAAACACAAGGCATCCTCAACTCCTCGAGATAACATACCCCAATGTTGACTTAAATACTCATTCTACCCTTCCAGCCTACGGAAGAACAATTAATAAAACTGAATTGACTATTTTTTCTCATCAAATATAAAACTGCCTTGGATCCTAGCCTCTGATACACATCCGCCATCCCGAAAAAAGGCTATGCAAAAGCCTCCAGTCAACTGGGTTGCTAGAATTAGGTAAGGGGTGGGGATGGAGCATGAATGGAGAGGAGATGCTAATCGCTTAACAACTTAACATGCAGTTCATTATATCGGTACTTTTTCCCCCATCGAAGTGTACATAGTGGATAGAGAAAGTATTGCATTCCACCCGAAAATTCTATATCGAGATTTAACCAGAAATACATGTTTAGAGACACTTGAATAAAAAAAGCATTTTTAGAAAAAGGTCTCTTTGTGTGCTCGTGTCTGTATCTGTGAACAGCATAACTCAAAAACGAAAAGTGGATAAATATAAAACTTGGTATTCAGGTTCAATACCTTCCAAAGATTGAAACGAACATTTTCAAGATAATTTAACCACCCAAACTACCGTTTACATGCAACATTTATCAAATCTTTGTTTCTAAAAATGGCTCTTATCCATTTTTAATAAAATACCATATTTTTAAGGTGTTTTCAACACAAATTTAATATATATGTTGAATTTTCTGGGAACAGCCTCTGAAGTCCTCTTCATTCTGAATGACTTTTGTGTAACTGTAAACCATAAGAGATAGACATTATCTTACTACATCAAAATGTAGAACTCGTTAAAGCACACAATTTGTCAATTTTTTTCTTGGAGTTAAGAAATATATAACTTGAACTTTCTGGGAAGGAAGGAAGGAATTTGTATAATCTTTTGTAACTGGTAAACGTTAAGCGATAGACGAAAACGTATTGCACAAAAAAGCAGATCTCTTTAAAACACACAATTTATTTCAAATAACTTTTTGTGGCATTGGCCATTTCCAAGATATCCATTATTAATGGTTCGAATTGTTCAATACTTAGCCGTTCTTTTAAGTCCCGTCGATTTTCAGTTATTTCTCGCAATGTCATAGAAACAGTATAGGTACAATTTTAAGGCCAGCATATAGTGCCCAGTTCTTGAACATATGACTATCGCTGTTCCCTTTGTATTTATAACGAAATGTGTAATGCAGATATCTTTGCAAAGGTTTATCTAGCTTAAAATGAAGTAGACAAGAAAATAAACTTTCTTAAGAACAATTTTCCTATCTGTAATAAGCACTAGAGGGTTGGGAAACTCATGCGAATGTAACAATAGTTTTTTTGGATGAAATGTAATACTTCCTCTACCTACTATAAGTAAGTATTTAAGGAATTTCTGCATTAATGTTAACTTATTTCCTTCTGTACAGAGGAAGAGAAAAGGATAAAGTATTTTTTGCAGTTATAGGAAACTACGTTAGAAAATATTATTGCTTCAACTCAAACGTCTGTATTAGTGGGGTCATAAGCAAATCTTAGCACGTAACGTACTTCTTCAGAAATTCAATATTGGCATTCCTTTCCGTGCAAGCCGCGCCTTCTAAAACAAAAGGGACGTGCAGAAGGCCTACCTACAGCATTGATTGAGTCACCTTTTTGCGAGCTTTGGTTGCGTATATGAAAATGCTAAGATTGTGGGACCAGGATACTGTGGTCTAACAGGCATTCAACGCTTTGTTTCAACATTTTTACATACATTAGAAGAGAGAATGGATTTCAATGACATCCTGTTCCTTAGTTTTACAACATACTCTAGGATCATCACGTAATTTCTCAACCACGTCTCCAGTAGGTACACTCGCTTTCATGTATGCCGTCAACGCAGCTTCAGGCGGCGTTCTACTGCCCTTCACAGGTGAAGTATGTTTGTTTTACGTGCACAGCTCTAGATTACTCGCATATGAATATAATACTTTGAGCAATGGCTTTACTCTTCATTACTTATAGTAGCCATGTTTAAATATATAATTAAATAAAAACCTCTTTTTTACAATAACTCCCGAAAATATTTTAATGGCAGCCTAATGTAAAACTGAAATACATTATACTTTCTACTCTCAAAGGGGACACATTATTTTAATAATCTATGCATGTGAATGCTACATGGATTTGCCCTAGCAATGTCTTCAAATGGCAAATTGGCTTCCCACATACCCATAATTCTTTCCCGATGCACCTCCGAAATATTTGCATACATCGCGTGAGCTAAGTTAACACACACCCTGCTTGATCGAATAACAAAAGTAGAACACTCCACACATTCCTCCCTGCTATGTAGACGCCCGCTGAGAAAGCTGGCAACTTGCTTCCCGGTGACAGCATACATGCATGCGAATGTACAAGTATTGCATTCCTCAGCTGAAATTAAATTAAATTGAGTTTTATTTATGGACGCTCTTTAACTGCTGTGGTGCTTTGCGTACCATTCTATATTGGACGTGAAAGACCAGCAATTTAGCTCAGAGGCCTCTATCAGGCTTGAGGTTCTTTTACGTGCCGTAAATCTACGACACTGGACCACCGGCTTTACTTCCCTTCCGAAGGAAGCCAAGTTAAGGATTTTTAAACCCGAAAAAATCAATCACCCTCCCCCGGGTTTGAACCCGCGACCTCAGGAACTTGACACTAGCATGGTAACCGCTACACCACGGAGGACGACATTCCTCAGCTGATGCAACATAAAAATTTACATGAAATAAGTTGTATATTTTAAGAGATGTTACATTTTTTGTGTAGCACGTGTCTTTTTTGTCTAATGATTTGCCAGTTATACAAAATTATATTGCAAAATTCCTTCCGACTGAAGAGGAATTCTATTCTTAGAAAACCCAAGATATATATTTTACTTACTACGTAAATGTTGTGGATGGTATTTTAATTTAAACGTTAGAACCATTTCTGAAAAAATCCGAACTATTAAGTTTTTAATATAAAGGGTAGTTTGGTGTAGCGAGATTTTCTTGAACATTTTTGTGTCACGTCTTTGGAAGATAATGAACTTAATTGCCAAATTTGGTTTTTATCGAGGTTTTCGTTACAGAATAGTGCTGTTCGCGCGCGCGAACACGCACACACACACACACACACACACACACACACACACACACACACATCCTTATTATAAAAGTGCTTTTGAATTGAGGGATCAAAGTTTATGTATTAGCTGTGAAATCTTGACATCGAAATTTTGGATGTAATGTAATACATTACGTAGATTCCTATGCGAATAAATAGTCCTTTTGGCGTGTGTTAATTCATTAGAATTTTCGCGTTGAATCCATGGAGTACGCTGGTTTTAAATAAGACCTGATAATGTATTCCTCTTTTCGTTTTTAAATTATGCTCCAAAGATACCGCACGTTTACACAAACACAGGAAGTTCAGCACAGGAAGTAAACTTAATTTTAAATGAACTTGAGCCATGGGAATGTACTCCTCGGCGGTAAGAAGGAAGAAAATAATGGGCTAATTCAGAATCTCGCTTAAAATTATAAGGATTTGAGGGTGCAGGATGTCTCAAAATTCACTTCCTGCGTTCTCATTTCCGTCTGTTTCCTGAAAACGTGGGTGTAATTAGTGACGAACGCTTTCATTCAAGCCGGTTGCAGATGGAAAGGGAAATGGGATCCATCCTTGGTGAATGGTTATGCTGATTCATACAGGATATGTGTAAGACACAAGCACTTTAAAGAGATACTTTCTACCACATAAATATAAGCAGTAGATTCTATACGTAATATATAATGTTATCTTATTATATACCGTGTTCGCAACATATTTTTTATAAAACACTCTCTCTAAAATAGCTGCTCGTTCGACTGTTAACACGCCAAAAAATATTAATTTAGCCACTGAAGTCATGAAAACGTTTAGCGGCGTAATAAACAAAATCCAGATGGCAGTGCTCATTACCTGCCTAAGGAATAAGTGCAGACGGGAGGCAGAGGAAGCTCGCATAGAAACAAGACGTTTCCATACGTCACCATTCCCGGTGCGTAGCACGTACATGTTTGCAGTAAGGAAGCATAGCAGTTGAGTCTCTCAGGCACAGTGGACGGTTTCGTGAACAAGTTAAAATGTAAACTCCACCTTGCAAAGTCACACGCACATAAAATAAAAATATTCAGCGTGTTATAGTTTTGTAAAAACGAGAAGCGTAAAGATCTAACTGTACAGTTGATGTTTTTGATGGTCAGACGACACTGTATTCTCGTTCAGGCGTTCTCTCCTGTCTAAACCTAGCCATGGCACACTGGCGATCTCGCCTGGAAGCTACACTCTAGTCAGACAGTCTTAAAATGCCGCATTCCTTCTCATACTGCTGCCAATGTTGTTGGCTCGGATACAAATTTCCTCGGGATTTTCACCCATATTTTCAGTCACAAGCTTGTTGTTTAGAAACGAGCTTTCTAGTAAGCGTTGGTACGGTTCACAGCATAGGCTTCAGGCGGTTGTCAGAATATGTCAACAAATGCCTGAGTATGACTTTTATATTTAAATTAATTACATTTATTTTATTTAACATAATTTAGAGAGATTTTACTAAGAACTATTGTATGCAGCACTTGCGCAAAAGCTTTAACGTCCTTGATACATAAATAGCTATTAACTCACCTCAAACCAAGCGGGATGGCTCAGGCGGTTACGTATGTGGCCCGCATTCGGGAGGTTCCGAGATCGATCCTCGGCGATCGCCCACTCTGACCCATGGCTTTTGCTGACCCGAACTTTCCCGGATCGTCAGGCGGATGCTGGAGTGATTTCTTTCATCCCCCGAATTTCCTGTACCTCCATTTCTTTCCATTCTTCATTTCTTTCATCCCGTTGGTCTCTTTCAGGGTCGTAAGAGTGGGCGATGGTGTTTCGGTGCAGCGTGGCAGGGGGAAGTAATGCTCTTTGTGACTCTCTCCGTCACGTCTCCTCGGCATTCGGCTAGCTTTCGGGGTATCCGAAACCCATTGAGGGGCATTGGACCCCCTCTGTGTGGGGTCCACGGTCTGCCTGTCCGCCTTCTGGAGTGTCTGTATCTGGAATCTTAGGGACCCTGTAATTGCTGTGCCGTCGATCCTGGTCCGGCCGTCTGGTGTCTCTTCTCCTCTCATCCTTCCTCCCGGGGACGCCTCCTCGTGGGGGGTAGGTACAATAGCCACTGTGGATCGGTGCCGAATCCCCTCCGTAGTTAATCCAATCCACTCATCTCAGCTCATAGGGTTGCCTCCTATACCGGAGGTTTCATATTCTAATCCCGGGCTGAGCTACCTGGATAATTTTTTTTTTTTTTTACTTTCGCCAATGTATTTAGTGGGTAGTGGAAGTATTGCATTTCAATTAAAAATTCCATACAGAGATTTCACTGGAAATACAGGTTTTCATGCTAGCTGAATCCAAAAAAATCATTCTCAGAAAAAGGTCCCCGCGCGTGTATGCGTGTGCGTGTGCCGGATCAACACTAAACTCTGCATTTAAGTTCAGCAGCTTTCAAAGACGCGACACCAGGATTTTCGAGAAAATCCACTACTCCAAACTACTATTATATGGAATATTTTCCGAATTTTTTATTTTCTAAACATGGCTAACGATTTTGATTAAGATACCATATATTAAAGATATTTCCACGGCAAACAGTATGTATATCTTGAATTTACAATGAACAGGCTTCGAAGTCTTCATTCGTAAGGAATTTTGTATAATCTTGTATAATTGGTAAACTTTAAGCCATATGAGAAAATGTACAGCACAACAAATGTAGATCTTGTTAAAACACACAATTTATTTCCATATTAACTTTTTTTGTAACATCAGCCATTTCCGAGATATCCGTTATTAATGGTTCGAATTATTCAACATTTGGCGATTCTTTTGAAGTTCTGCCAGAGGACTTCAAATGCATTCTTTTCAAGTCCAAGTTATTTTTTCGATTGCATGGAAACAATATAAAATTTTAAGGCCAATATATAGCGTCCAGTTCTTAAACATTTGGCTATCGCTATTCTCTTTGTATCTGTAACGAAATGTATAATGTAGCTGCTTCTGAAAAGCTTTATTTGGATTAAAATGAAGTAGATATAAAAATAAGGTTTAGTAATACTGGCTTTTATACCCACTAACAAAGACATAGGATAGAGAAAGTAATGTGAATGCATCATCTATTTTTTTAATGTGCTATTTATCAATCTTTGGATTGGTATTACTTTTGGTTATTGCATTAAATTCACACACATATTCATACTTTTTCATAACTTCCAGACTTTAGGGAGGATGGGGAATAATCCTGGCTAAAGAAAACCTCCCAACCTCCAGCCGGGAATCGAACCCGGGTCCTCTGAGTTTGGAGGTTAACATGCTAACCACCAGCCCACAGAGGCAGTCAAAAAGTAGGTATTTTATTCCAGCCAAAAATTATATCTCTAGATTTCACCTGGAATACATGTTTTGAGGTCCCCTGAATCCAAAAAATAACTTTTAAGAAAGAAGCATGTGTATGAAAAAGCATAACTTATAAAAAGAAGTGCCCAATAAATACAAAACTTGGTATTCAATTTCAGCAGCTTCTAAGGATACGACACAATATTTAAGAAAATTCCCTGCACCCTAAACTACGCTTCTCATTGAAAAATGAGAGTGTTTTTTTCATTTTTATTTTCCCCTCAAATAAAAAGGAATAATCTGTGAACTCCTCTCTATAAGGAAATAATTTTGTATAACTGGTAAACCATAACGAATAGAGAAAAACGTAGTACACAGAAAATGTGTATCTCCTTAAAGCACACAATATATTTAAATTAACGTTTTTGTGTCACTAGCCATTTCCTAAAATCACCTTTGTTACTAGTTTGAATTGCTGCTATATTCCGCTATTTCTCACGATGTTATGGAACCTATGAACTTCAAGGCTAATTTTCAATATTCGGTATTCTGTATCCTCCTTTACTACAACGAAATATTTTATAAAACTATTTCTACAAACATTTTCCCGATTAATATGAAATAGACAGAAACATAAGCTTTTGTAAGAACAGCTTGTAAAACCTAACAAAAATAAACGTAAGCCTTTGTCTATCCTTTGCAGTCTACTAGTTTTATTCTCTTGAGAGCAAAAATCTAATTAGCATAGTTGTATAGGGTCTTTCAACAACAGTGCCCTATCTTTGAAATTAAATAAAACACGTCCTATAAGTGATAAGAGGTTTATTTTGGAACATAATTAATGTCATACGTGTGGAAGAGAACATCAGTTAAGTGGCCGCCGCGACTTCGTTGGGTTGCGCGTATACGGTTGACCCAATTTTCTATGACAGAAGAACGTAAATTAGGTCCAACTTCACGAATAACACGCGTGATGTTATTCATAAGATCATTTACTGTTTCCGGCCTGTTGACAAACTCGAGATTTAACATAACCCCACAAGAAGTAATCCAACGGCATTAAATCACATGACCTCAGGGGCCAGTTAACATCACCACCACGGGAAATGATGAAACCTCTGAACTTCTCCTTCAAAAGATCGATTGTTTCGAGAGCAGTATGACATACGGCACCATCTTGCTGGAACAAGATGTTTCAGAAATTCCATACCATCCAATTGAGGCCAAAAATAGTCCCGTATAAGAGTCCGGTATCTTTCTCCATTGACAGAGCTTCTGCATCTTCATCTTGGAAAAAATATGAACCAATGATTCCACCACACCAAAATCCACACCACACAGTAACCTTTTGGGGATGAAGTGGTCGTTCTTGAATCTGCATTAGATTGCGATTTCTCCAATAGCGGCAATTTTGTATGTTAACACAACCTTCCATACAAAAGTGGGCTTCGTCGCTGAAGATGATTTTTCGACAAAAATCCGGGTCAGCTTCCAATTGCTCCATAGCCCAGTCAGCGAATACACGGCGCAACCTATGGTCGTAGGGCTTTAGTTCTTGAGTTAACATCATTTTGTAAGCGTGACACTTCAAGTCCAGATGCAGAATTCGCCAAGCTGTGGTCGGCGAAAGCCCCAATTCTTGCGCTCGACGAGCAATTGATTTGTTTCCGTTCTCGCGTACGTTCTCACGAACGGCGCCTACGTTTTCGTTGGAGCGCTTACATCGATTACGTACAGGCGTTCTTTGACCACTGACAGAACCACTTCTTTAAATTTATCGATCAAATCCCGAAATTTTCTCTCGCAGGGACGATTATGCACACCGCAAACTTCCGCAGTACGCGGAAGTTTTGGCGAAGAGATGATCCATTTTGATAATAAATTTTCACAATTTCTGCGCGTTGCTGAATGCTGTAACGTTCCATGGCTATTTTTCAATAACAACTGTAATCACATGAAAAAACTGACTGCTGTAACTCAATAACAACGGCACTTTATCACGTGTTAAAGATAGAACACTCTTGTTGGAAGACCCTGTATTTACGTTTTGCATTAAAAAATATCTGGATCTACTATGATATTTAGAAAACTATAAATTTTATTCTTTGGATATAATGTGTTATTAAGGAACAATACGACACGGATACTCAAGCTTTGATTTTATTTTAGCGGGATTCTAGGAGGATTTAGAGGCAATATGACACCTTGGGTCAATCTAAGTTTGTGTTTGTTTTAATTCAACCACCGATACACATAAGATACAATAGAAAAAAATATGAGCATACAGGTGCAAAATGTACCTCCGGCTATTCATAGAACGAGAAAAATAATTCGAAACCTGAAGTATAATATGAATCCGTGGATTGAGGATATAAATAATAGATGATATTCCTTCAAAATGAAGAGGCCTTTACAGGCTACTACCAGAAAATTCAAGACATACATTCTATTTGTGATAAACGTGTGGTGTTTTAATAAAAATCGTTAATTATTTTTAAAAAACTGAAACGTAACGAAAAATTAATCATGTAAATATTCTGCGGTGGGGGTATTATTGAAAACCCTCGTGTCTCAACTTTGGAAGACGCTTAATACGAGGGTAATCCAAAAATTTCCAGACGTTTTGAAATAAACAATTAACAAAATGCAAATATCAACGTTTATTATCTACATTTGAAAGGTACACTCTTAAGCTATTTTTCTACATGATCGCCATTCAAATTGAGGTATTTATCATACCGTGACACAAGTTTTTCAATATCCTCTCTGTAGAAATCTGCCGCCTGCGACTTCAACCACTGGTTTACACCGGCATGCAGTTCAGCGTCAGTATCAAAGCATCAATTTGATGCACCAAACTCCGTGAAATTTGGGGGAAATGTTCCGAAAGATCTGTAATCGTGAAATGACGATTTTCACGAATGTTGTCATTGATGTGCATTGACAGTTCATCAGTCATAAGGCTAGGCCTACCACTACGATCCTCGTCGTGAACATTGGTACGGTCATTTTTAAAATCAATGCACCATTGCCTGACTCGTCTTTCACTCATTATTCCCTGCCCATAAACATCACAAAGTTGACGATAAATTTCAATTGGTTTTGTGTTTTTAGCCTACCGCACTTCACAAGTGGCGGGATTTTCTATTGCAGCGCACATTTTAACTCACACAGAGCACAGTAAGGAAGGCACAGTCCTGACGCTACCACAGTTGGATGCGTACTGAATGGCGGTTCTAGCCCTACTCATCGCCACGATAGGCCAAAACGTTTGGGACTTTCTACTGCCGTCGTAGAATCCGTTTTGGAGTTGCACTGTTCACACACACCCACATATTAATATTATTTTATTTGTATTTTATTTATTCTTTTTTTTACTTTCTCTACTACGTATATTACATATGGGAAGTATTGTATTCCACAAAAACATTTCATGTTGAGATTTCATCGGATATATCTTTTGAGGCCCTCTAAACCCCCTCCCCCCCCAAAAAATATTTCTAGAAAAAGGTCGAAGTGGGTGTCTGTATGTTTGAACAGCTTAACTCTTAAAACTAAAAGTAGGATAAATGCCAGGCTTGCTATTTAAGTTTAGGATCTTTCAAAGATGCGACAATAAGATTTTCAAGAAAATACCCCCATTCCAAACTACCCTTTACATGAAACATTTTTTCGAAACCTTTTTATTTTCTAAAAAATGGCGCCTACTGTTTTTATGAAATACTATATATTGACGATATGTACATGACAAAATGTATAATTTTAATGTTCTGAGAATAGCCTGTGAAATCGTCTTCATTCGGAAGATATTTTATACAATCTTGTATAACTAGTAAACCCGAAGTGATAGACGAAAACATACTACATTCCTTAAAACCACTTCCGATATATCAAGTATTAATGGTTCAAATTTTCCAATATTTAGCCATTCTTGAAAGTCTTGTCGTTTTTCAACCGTTTCTCGCGATGTAATGGGAACAGTATGGGATTTTAACGCCAGCGTGTAGCGTCCAGTTCTAAAACATTTGGCTATCGCGATTCCCTTTGTATTTGTAACGAAACGTATAATGCATCTATTTCCTGAAAGGCTTACTTGATTAAAATAAAATACGTAGAAAAATAAGCTTTATTAAGAATACCTTATACTCACTAATAAGCGATAGACGATAGAGATAATCTGAATGTAACACATCAGAAATTTTTTCTAACGTGTTCTTTTATTTATTCGGAATGGCTAAACACATTTATATATTGAATGAAAAATTGGTATCTGAATCAGATAATCTGAATGTAACACATCAGAAATTTTTTCTAACGTGTTCTTTTATTTATTCGGAATGGCTAAACACATTTATATATTGAATGAAAAATTGGTATCAACATTTTTAGTGAAATGCGGTATCGCTCTACTTATTAGTACGACAAAGAAAGTAATATAGCAGGCAGTAAAACAGAATAATCCATTTTTTTTAGTTTTATTTTATAAATTTCAGCAAATTTTTAAACAATAAAAATAGAAAGTTGACAAAACGTATCTCGATATATAGTTACGTGGATAAGCGCGTGGGGACCAAGTGTCAATCAATCGCTTATAATTACAGTGTACGTACGAAATTTTTACCAATCCAACTGGCAACAATATTTAACAGTAAGACGTCCATGAAGGTACACATCGCGAGAAGGTACCAAGTTAAAAAAAGGAGCAATGAAGAATTAAAAACACACAAACCGTTGGGTAGCATATGAACTACGCACCTGAACCATATTATCTTCCTGTGAAAAGAATAAAAGGATTTGGTTAAACATTATAGACATTGAAATAACTGTAATTTATCTTGCAAAGTCAAATGCATAGTGCATACCCAGTGGAAGATCATATGTTTTACCGCCGTTGCAACTGTCGCACTGATACCAGCGCATGTGCAGAGTGGATTTCTCTCACCATCGCCTCGGAGCAAACAGCCAGAACAAACTTTGCATTCTTCAATCGCCAGCTTTACTGCCCACGTCTCCCTGACGTTGGCAGGCATACCACCTTTGTACATGCGGCATGGAATGGGGGAAGTTGCTGTTGATCGCGGAAGTTGAGGCAGTATTTTAATACCTGAATAATTTTAATTGTATTTTATAATAAGTAAATTCAATAATAGCCCGCCTTGAAACAATATGTATGTAATAATTATTTAAATTGTATGTAACAGTCATTGCAAATGCTTATATTTATTGTAAACATGCTTTAATAATGTTATGTGAATACATTACATACTTTAGTAATGCAAGAGCTGTGAGAATAATAAGTTTTAAGTTGCTAACAATGAGGTAATAATGAGGTTACCTTGCGGCAATAATGAGTTTGGGAATTTGAATGTTACTAGTCATGATTAAAGCAACTATAATGTAATTTCTGTTACAGTTTAAAATTAGCCAATCAATAGCAAGGAAAAAGTTTTAAGTAAAATGTAGATATTCTATTGGACTAGAAGTAGCCAATCAGAGACTTGAAATAACAAAGCTTATGGGTTTAACGGTTGAAATAATGCTCAGTTGCTAGGAAACCTTGGTAGTGACCAGATGGAAGAGGTGTTCTCTACAGAAATAATACGTGTGAATCGTAAAAATATGTCTACGCATTAGTCAAGTGAAAGTATTAAAGAATCTCACAGCTCTTAAAAAGTGTAGTGCTGTATTAAAAATGTGCAAAGGATAAACTAAAAATAAGTGAATTTAAAAACATAAAATTCTGTATGTCGACAATTATTGTCGTACCGCACCCTGCCTAAGAAATACATGAGTCTACATACATTACTGACGCAGTCAAGGCAAATTCAAACATAAATAATATATACAAGCAGTTTTAATAACAAAGTTAAATATTATACTGTAAAACGTGGAGTGTAACAACAAAATTACATCTTAAAATTAGCTTCTCGTACGTAGCAGCATATTGCGTAACAACAGTAACTATTACGTAATCAACAACTCCAAACCGACGCCCAAAGCGTGTTGCAAATTTCTTAAACAAAGCAACTCCAAAAACAAAACTAGTTCAAATTGGCTTCCAATGCATGAAGCTTAAATAAATAAAATACGTAAAAAATATTACGTAACAAACAATCAACTTCAAAAGTTTTGCTTCAAATCAGTATGTCTAGATTCGATTCAAGTAATATTTTCTGACTCAAGTAATCATGGCACACTCAAAACACTTTTAATATTTTAAGGTGTATTTTATTATGGGCATGTACCACACAATTGTAAGTAATGTGTCTGTTTCTTTAATATTTTATGCTGCATTTTTTGCAGCTTAACTTGCATCATACATTTATACAGCAAAGGTCTAATCTAAAGCACGATTGAAGAACATTTGGGCTATTTAACTTGTTATATCAAATCTTTGCTAAACATTCACAGCATTATATTTATCTGTATTCCTTGAGATTAGTTCATATATCTCACGTTACTTGTCTACGGTTATTTAACCTTCCCTATATACATAGGTCCACTAAGGCTTACCTTCCAGCAACGCTTCCATATTTCCAATATTTAACTGTAGCCTACCATGCCACAGAAGTTTGGGAAGGGCATCACAAAGGCGAATGTAATCACGTGGAAAGGTTGCAACAGATTTTGCTGGGGTTTGCGTATGTTAATATTACATGCATCTTCAAAGTAGTTGATAAGGGAAATCGCTTTCAGAGTTCTGGTACCCTTATAACACTTAGTATCGATGTAACGTTATCTATGCAAGGCACAGATAAGGTAATCAGCGTATCGATGCGTTCTGAGTAATGGATTTTTTACCTTTAAAGAGATTACAATACATGAGAGGTTACTAAAGTGAAATTTTAGTTTTCCATCACTATGGGATAATTCACAACTTCAGGTTGTTAGGTCCAATTCATAACCGCCAACTCCTCCGCTAATACGTGCCTGTTACATGTTTTGGGAAGGTTAGTTATATTGCATTTGTTACGTTGGCGCCTTATTTCACAGATGTTCAAACTTTGCATACCGACAATTTAGTCACCAGCTAACGCACTGATTACAATATATATTATATCGCATATTATTACATTGTATTGCTGTTTGTATTAGTTTAGAAGTTGTTATATTTATTGCTGATTATACGAGAATTTAATTATTAGGTTAATTTATTATTAATTATTAAGTCTTACTTTTGCAGTTAACTAGCAATTGAATATTTTTGACAATTTTTGGTGTAAGCGTTGTGTGTTTCTATAGGGTTTTATTTTTAGAAAAAAATCAAGATATTAAAACGTAACTATAAGTTATTCTTCATAATTTTACAGTACAGTAATTGACAATGTTTAATAACATACGCGTATTTAACACGGTTCATTGCTTAATTTAACACAACGTGCATCCACGTTATATAGGTAATTAGTGAGTATGACGGAGAGGGAAGAAAATAATACAGCGTGTCCAAAATGAATACTACCAATAAAGAAATGAAATAACTTAGTCCTCAATTAGGACACAAAAAATAAAATTAAGGAAAACATTAAGCAACTCAAGAAGTTTATCGCACCATCAGAAAACATCAACATGTGCCCTTAAGTAATACGACACATATCAAATCTGTATTTAGTCTCTCTCGAGATATTGTACAACACTGTGGAGTTACAGATCGTACTTCCTTTATAATCCTATGGCGTAAAACTTGATCATCCAATCTGGTACTGTAGACACGGTCCTTCACGAATCGATTCGAAAAAAATCTAATGGTGTTAGATCCGGAGATCGTGGGGCCATGCAATGGGACCACCATGAACATTTCATCCTCTCGGAAAATGATGGTTTAAAGCTTGAACGACTGGTGCCCAATAATGAGGGGGAGCCCCGTCTTGCTGAAACTAGATCTGGGGTAGAGCAAAATTTTCAAGTATATCAAGATATGAGACACCATTCACTGTGTTTTCCATAGAGAAAAAAGGTCCAATAACTACTGACCTAGTTAATCCATACCAAACATTAAACTTTGGAGTGTTGTGTTTATGTTCATAAATAACACGAGGATTTTCGGAACCCCAGATCCTGCAATTGTAACGATTGACATTACCGCACAAGTGAAACGTTGCTTAATAAGAGAATATCACTTTGAAGTATGCATTCCCCTCGTGTATGAGAGAGAGGATATCAGCTGCAAAGTCGTAGCTTCTTGGTCGACCGTTGCGCTGCAATTACTGGAACAACTGAAGTTCATAAGTTGTTACTTTCAGTCTCTTATAAACAACAGTAGAACGAGGTTAATCAAGTTCATGACTCGCTCGCCTGATAGACTTCCTTGGATACATGTCCTCCGTGGACTATGGTACTGTGCTAGCCTCTAGTTCCCGAGGTCACGGGTTCAAACCCGGCGGAGGGCGATGGATTTTTTCGGGCATAAAAATCCTTAGCACGCCTTCCTTCGGAAGGGAAGTAAAGCCGGTGGTCCCGTGTCGTAGATTTACGGCACGTAATAGAACCTCAAGCCTGATAAGAGGCCTCTGAGCAAAATTTCCGATCTTTCACGCCCAATATAGAATGAGACGCTAAGAACCATAGTAGTTAAAGAGCATCCATAAATAAAACTCAATTTAATTTATTTCCTTGGACACCCGTTTAAATGCTTCACGAATGGCTTCCACTTCTTCATACGACGTGTGCCTTCTACCGCCGCCATGTCGTTGAAAGTTCCCATTTTCAAACATATGTTTGAACGATGCACCTGTCCGGAGCTATGCGACCGTATTTTTCACGAAATCTTCGCTGAACTGTAATCGGAAACTTAAACTCTGCTAATCGATAACAGCACTGAACGTTTTCTTATGGCGTGAATGAGCCATTTTGGAAAACAATCTGCGTATACACAACAATCGGAATAACAAGTTTGCCAATTTCAAGACATAAAATCTCCATAAATTTCTCTACAGTTTAGTGCAAACTGGCCGCATGCAACTTTTATGGATGTCTAGCTATTCTATTTCTTTATTTCGGACACCCTGTATTATAGAGCAGTGTGATATGCCATAATTCGCAATACCAGCAGAAGACCGAAAGTGCGACATTTGTAAATAGATTGTTTGGTGATTTCTCTGGTTATATAATCTAGTGACTAAAGTTAGAATGTTGACCGCCCTGTTATGCGGCATAGGCCATATTTGTTTTTTGGTAACCTGAGATACGCTGCTTCCCCTATACACTCAGGATACGCAGCTTTTATTCGAACAACATTGTATGTAACGCAAATGCATGCATTGCATTCTTTAAACATACGTCCAGGGATTGAATAGGAATTAGGAGAAATTTATAATATGAAACGAATATGAAGAATTAAATAAGCCGGGAAATAATTTTATTTGAGATGCCGGCCCTGAAAGTAGAGCGACCACCTCGCCGAATTTTGAGATGTGAAAAGTGCCCTTTTGAGACACTACTGGAAACCGATTTGTAAAACAGCTACTGCGGTCCATAAAATATGTTAAATGGAAGCTGAAAGGGTCGTCAATGAACGGTAGCCCAATGATAGCTTCAACGATTCAGTAATGGGAATATGAATATTAAAGATTTGCCAAGTCCAAGCCTTCTGTACGGGATACTCAGGATACCCGCAGACCTTGACATGAAACTCCATCTACTTGCACGAGAAAGTTGTCAGAAGGGCTTTATCCTTCAAAATGTACGGTGCAAAAAGTCACAAGATGCTGAATTGTACCTAATGTCATAACTAACTCAGCGCCGAGTGAATATTTTCCTCCAGCTTCTCAGTAAACCTATGGACGCAAGGCTTAAGGAAATAGCCATATGGGATGAAAAGTAGACATATTTGCCTAATCCCAATACCTGCAAACAATGGCTTGACCTGGTCTGCTTTTTAAGGAAGTAGATTTAAAACAAAAACACTGTTCTGTGTTTGGTGGAATTGTGAAACGATAGGTTCCATATGTACAAGCTATCAACGTTCAGTTGTTCTGAACAACCCGAACGAGGTTATGTTGCTTTAAAGATACTCATGAATGCGAAATCACAAAAGAGTGATGTTGCAACAGGACAACGCAAAACCACATATAGTTCAAAGTGCCACAGAAGCAGTCCAGGAACTGGGTGGAATAGAACTGCCACCACATTCAACATACAGTCCACAACTTGCACCTTCTGATTACAGTCATTTACTTTTTCTACTACGTATACTAAGTAGGGGAAGTATTGTATTCCAACCAAAAATTCGATACCGAGATTTCACCGGAAATACATGTTTTGAGACCCCCTGAATCCCAAAAAAAATCTGATGTGTTACACTCACATGACTTTCTCTACTCTTGTACAATCTAATTTTACAAACGCTTATTCTCCATATGGTTCATGTTAATCGAGATATCGAGATGTCAATCTTATTGGTAATTTTCTTGTAGATGCAAGGGAAATATGGTAGCTTTTAAGCGATAGTCAAATATTTTAACGCTGGTTGCTATGTGGCGCATTCCATTCTCTTTGCATGTCCAGGACATAAAAAAAATGAATAACGAATGTGAGAAAAAGTATAAGTATTGTAAAATTTAAGGAAATAACAAGCAATATCTCGAAAACGGTTCACTCAACAAAAGAAATGTATATGACATAAGTTGTGTATTTTAACGCGATCTACATTTTTTGTGTAGTAAAATTTTGTCTATCTCTTATGGTTTACCAGTTATGCAAAAGTCGTTCACAATGAAGAATACTTTTGGAGACATTCCCAGAAAATTCGAGATATACATTTCATTTCTCATGACATTATCTTAAACATATGATATTTTCATCAAAATCGTTAGAGCCATTTTTGAGAAAATTAAAATTTTCGAAAAATGTTCCATGTAAAGGGTAGTCTGGGGTGGGGGGATTTTCTTGAAAACCTTCGTGTCGCATCTCTGGAAGATACTGAACCTAAATACCAAGTTTGGTGCTTATCCGACTGTTCGTTTTTGAGTTATGCTGTTCACAGACACACAGACACACACACACACACAGACACACACACGGACATGTTTCCAAAAATGCTTTTTTTGGATTCAGGAGGTCTCAAAACATGTATTTCCGGTGAAATCTCGGTATCGAATTTTTGGGTGGAATGCAATACTTCCCCTACTTACTATACGTAGTAGAGAAAGTAAAAAACATTTTTGGAGACATGTCCGTGTGTGTGTGTCTGTGAACAGCATAACTCAGAAACGAACAGTCGGATAAACACCAAACTTGGTATTTAGGTTCAGTATCTTCCAGAGATGCGACACAAACGTTTTCAAGAACATCCCCTCACCCCATATTACGCTTTACATGGAATATTTTTCAAAAATTTTAATTTTCTCAAAAATGGCTCTAACGATTTTGATTAAAATATCATATGTTTAAGATATTTTCATGACAAATGAAATGTATATCTCGATTTTTCTGGGAATGTCTCCAAAAGTATTCTTCATTGTGAATAACTTTTGCATAACTGGTAAACCATAAGAGATAGACAAACTTTTACTGCACAAAAAATGTAGATCGAGTTAAAATACACAATTTATGTCATATACATCTTTATTGAGTGAACCATGTTCGAGATATTGCTTATTCCCTTAAATTTTCCAATACTTATACTTTTTCTCAAATTCGTTATTCAATTTTTTTTTTGTCCTGATAATGCAAAGAAAATGGAATACTCCACATAGCAACCAGCTCTTAATATATTTGACTGTCGCTTAAAGCCTACCAATTCCCCTTGCATCTACAAGAAAATTAGCAATAAGATCAACATCTCGACATCTCGATTAACATGAAGCATATGGAGAATAATCGTTTGTAAAAATAGTTTGTTCAAGAGTAGAGAAAGTCATCTGAGTGTTACAGATCAGAATTTTTTTCAGATCCATGGCTCATTTTCTGCGGGGGAGAAACTTAGAATATCCAAGAATTGAACCGAATCAGTTGGAGAATTTAATGTCGTGCTGGCATGTTGCCATGGTAGCTCAATTAGTAGAGCAACGTCACGAAAAGATGAAGATCTGTGGTTGAAATCCCGGTTATTGCATTAAATTTCTCAGTCTGATTTTAACTTTCTAATTATCTGTAATTAAGGTGAATTATCATTTTATTACTCATACAGGTTTTTTCAGGAATGCGCACTCTATTCCCATGCCTCTTCAATATCTCCGGTTTCATAATCTACATCTTCGACTTCAAATTCTTCAAGTACTATGGTACTGTCTTCCATATTATCGTTTTCAAACAGACCACTTTGAGTCACAGAATCAACCATTCAAAAACCAAACATCTAATAACACCAAAATAAATCCACAACCTCACTTACGTGTTATTTACCATCTTAACATTTAGTTTAACTGTCAACAGTTTCTGGGAAAACGGGTCAGGTGTATCAGAACATGTCATTCAAAGAAAAAGCTATTCGAAGCAAAAATGGAGAAAACAAACCGGCATATATTTGCAAAGAAAGAGACCACGGGCTTGAGCACACAGAAGCTGCCATACTTAATAGTTGTGCCAACTTAAAACTTTACCTGTCTACTCCAAAGGTGTAGGAGTTATTTTTTTCTGCCATGCAGTGCAGAATATACAGTAAAATAGATAGATGCAGTATTATTCTTTAAAATATTATTATTTACTATGCCTGCAATGACAGACCATACATAAACTTAAAGAGGAAATTCAAATTTACAATGTCATTTTTAGCTTTCTCTACCAGTACGTATATAGTACATAGAGAAGGTATTGCATTCCACCTAAAAATTCGATATCGAGATTTCACCGGAAATATATGTTTTGAGGCCACTATAAATTATTAAAAAAAAGTATTTTTAGAAAAAGAATTGCAAAAAAGAGAGAGAGAACCGCATAACTAAAAAAGAAAAAGCCGAATAAACACCAAACTTGATATTTAAATTCAACATCCTCCAAAGAGACAGAGTGGCTGAATTATAGATACCGGAACAGGCAAATAACACCTAATCGTTGAAAGGTGATGCAGTATTTAAATGAGATGAAAGCGACATATGAATTAAATAAGTTGAAACCATATTGGAATTACAAATTCAAAGAGATGGACTATATTTGACACGTTTATCATTGTCATGAATACATTGTGTTAAAAATATAAATTGAGATTGTTGGAATTACTATATACAAATTTAATACTTGCAAATAATGCTATATTATTAAAAAAATCTATTAATAGTATATTATACAACGAGACTATAATGTAGTAATTAAAACGCGAGTATTATTATTAACCGAGCGAAGCAAAGCGAGCGTTTTAATCACCATTATAGTCAAGTTTCATACGACTGTTATGCTCGACCATGTATCTAAATTAAAGGTTTCATAAGAATTCGTTTCTGGTTTGAGTGATGTATTGCAATCGTTATTCCTTTATCTATGGTTACAATACAATGATCTTGTAGCACCTGTTTCAAACAAAGTTGCTAGCGTTGTGAGACCTACTACGCAGTTTAATCGATACTTGTGCTTTCACAATGTTACGTGGCCACTTCTGATTGGTCGAATACCAATACTTCAATGAACAGGTGTACTTTAATGAGGCCCATTAAAGTACCGCTACCAGTAGTATAAATACTACATTCTCGCATGGACGAGCATAAAATTGTATTATGCTAAAAGAACAAAAGAAAAGAAAAACGAATAACGTAAAAAGGGAAAACACGTTAACAATAATGAAGGAAAAGCGTTACATTTGCAATACTTTATCATAATATGAAATAAAAATTCCAACAAAAGAAAATAATATAATAGAAGCATGTCAAAGAATGAATTTGAACTGCAATTTTTTTATTTATATCCAAATGTGATTTAACTTATAGAATTTGTATACAGTTTATAATTTCTTTCGTTACGCTTAGCAACCAGGCTAGAAAATAAGCGACGTTGAATTTTTTTTATTACCTTAAGAAAATTTTCGTACACAAGACGTCTTGAGCAACGCTCAAAACCAGTAATTTAAATTGCAATGCATATTGTGTTACATTATATGCAAAAGAAATTATCAGTAATGAATTGTGAAACAATATAAACAATCAACGAGCAGAATTAGAAAATTGTGAATAAGTAGATTTGAAATAAAGAGACAAATAGTGCTCTATATTTTATTATTCAAATTGCCCGAAAGAAAATATATCACATTATTATTATTATTATTATTATTATTATTATTATTATTATTATTATTATTATTATTACTGTTTAATTTATCTTACTTTGCTCAAACGCGTAGCAACACACATTTTAAAACCACCTAAAATACACCGGACAAACCTAGCAAAATAAAATAAAGCTTCAACAAAAATCTAATGCGTAACACACCCTTAAGCGGTCCAATAATTACCGAGAGGTAATAATTCCGCCAAGAATCACTTCTGCCACACAAGGTAGACACGATAACACAAACTGGAGCGGTAACTTAAAATCGGGCAATTATAAGTTACAGCGTACGGGACAACCAGATCAACGCAGAGTTTCTAGATTTAGAGCCAGAGCCACAGTCGAGAACGAACCTCCCCAACAAATCCTGTGCCAAAGGAGAAGACAAACAAAAAGAATCTTCCATAGATATGAAACAAAGGTTTTCAAGAAAATCTTCCCACCCCAACTACCTTTAATTTGAAATCACTTTCAAAATGTCTGATTTACTGAAAAATGACTTACAATTTTGATTAAAATACCATATATATTAAACATATTAACATAACAAATAAAATGTATATATTTAATTTACTAGGAATAGCCTGTGAAGTTCTCTTCACTGGGAAAGACTTTTATATAATGTTATATAACAGGTAAACGAAAAGCGATAGCCAAAAACGTACTAAACAAAACACCTCTTTAAAACACACAATTTATTTTAAATAACTTTTCTTGTGCCATAAGCCATTTTCGAGATATCCCTTATTAATACTTCGCATTGTTCAATATTTTGTCCTTCGTTTAAAGTTCTCGACATTCATTGTTTCTCGCGATTACATGGAAAGAGTATGGAATTTTAAGACTAACATATAGCGTCCAGTCTTAAACATTTGACTATCGCTATTCTTTATGTATCTGTAATGTGTAATGCAGCTACTTCTGCAAAGGTTTATCTGGATTAAAATGAAGTAGATAGAAAGATAAGCTTTCGTAAGAATAATTTGTATACTCACTAATAAATTATAGATGTTAGAGAAAGCCACATGAATTTAACAAGTAGTTGGTGATAAATTTTAATTAAAAGATGGTATAAAAGACTACGTTCCTTAATAAATAAATTTATTAGATAATACTAGACCAGTTTATTTAGAAGGCATTCATCCAGGCATAATTTCCAGCCAATTATCTTAAATAATTTAACATTGGCGGCATATAGCTTTTGACTTAATACTACTTAATTTAGTATCAATAGCTACTTTTCGTGAAAGTATGGGTTTATGTTCTTACGCGAACGATAGTCAATTATTTCTCAATATTTTTGTTCATTTATTTTACTCTTCACGGCATATATAGAGAAACCCCCGTGAAACTGGGAAATGAGGGACTGACGAGACGAGAGAGAAATCTGACGCGTTCAATAAAAGAGGGAGGAACTAGCAAGCTGATAAAACACCTTGCAGATACCACATCAAAGCAGTGTAATGTGCAGTGAGGTGATTTGTTCGTTCTACACGTTGGCTACTGTTTACGTCATGTGGAAACAGGAATGTGTTTGTGTTAAAAACAATAAATGCCCTGGAGCAATTGCTATGCTCCTGTGCATGTGAAGGAAAAACGACATGAAGCCAGAAAACAAAGGAGTTATGAAAACATGGTAATGAACAGCAATTTGGGGCAAGTCGATAAAAAAGCCTGTTCTCCGCACAAACCGGATAAAATATAATGGCATCCGTTTGAAATTTAGAAAGTCATGCATTAAATTATAACAAAATAAGCTCCTTATTACTATCAAGTAGATATTTTCTTTATATAAATGTATGCCATATTCTAGTAAATTATACCGGGTGGAAGGGTACTTAATGCATTCCTTCCAATATGATCTTCATAGAAGTATTACAAACAAGAGAGTATACCAGCATTTTGCTCTTTGACTAGCAGCTTTCGGTGTTTACTCAACAAGAATAGCACGATAACAGTTTCTTAGTGGTAAGATGTGTAGAGTAACCAATTTCTGACCTGTTTCGCTAGTATTTAGGTAATATCATACACAGGTAGTAACTGCCAAAAGTTTGAATTTTCAGGTTTTTAATTGAGAAGGAACTAACTGCCAATTCCAATAGCACAGAGAAGGTAGTGCGTCTATGTTAAATAAAATTCAGTTGAAAACATTGTTGCTAGAGAGCAGTAGTTGTAGGCACAGCTGTTGGTACGGACAAGGTAGCCTTATAGCATCAGAACTTCTGATACCCGAAAACTCACTTTAAGTATTTTGAGAATGGACGCAATAAAATACTAAAAATATAGATCTGAGCATTTCATCTTTTCAAAATATTCTCCAGTGCATTCTATACACGGCCTCATCCTTTCAAACCAATTTTCAAATGCTGAACGCCATTCTTCTTTGGAGAGAGTGGAAACACATTCTTCGTAAGCAGCTACTGCGGTTTCAGATGACTCAAATCGTTGACCACGAATTTTTTATTTCATTTTGGGGAATAGAAAAAAGTCGCATGTTGCCAGATCTGGACTGTAGGGATGGGACAAATATCCGACTTCTAACTCCTGCAGAAATTGGGTTGCTTCTTATGCAGCGTGGGCAGAGGCAATGGCATGGTGCAACTAAATTCCGCGCAGATCAGTCTTAGCCGCTTCTTTCTCAGTTCAATGAACACTTGAGGCAGACAATTTGTGGTGTACCATCTGGTAGTAACAGTCTTTTGTCCCTCAAGCTGAATCGCCACTTACTGAGAAGAAGGAACAGATCATCTCTTGCCAACACTTCTCGTCCACTTCACTTTTGTTGGGGGAAGACCCAGACTGATGACCGTCATTTCGTTTCTGTATCATACTGTTTAACCCAGCTTTCGTCATCTGTTACAATGTTACATGTGTTTTGGATCTTCCCTTCTTGTTTAATCATTCCCTGGCACTATTGCACATGTGCTTGTTTCTGCTCATTTGTGAGGTGGTGGGGGATCCAGCGACCGCAGAGCTTCCTGACGTCAAGTTTTTCTTTCAGGATTGTTTTCACTGCTGCCGATCCAATATTTAGGGCTTCTTGAATATGACCATATGTGCAACAATGTTCTTCCCGCAACATGACTCTGTTTTCACCACATTTTTATTCATCGCTGCTGTAGCCGGCCGTCCTGCTCGGTCTTCGTCCTCGAGGGAATCCCTTCCTCTTCTAAACTCTGCATACCATTGCTAAATGGTGGATTGTGAAGGGCAAAGGTGCCCAAATGCACGATGCAGTCTTTCAAGGCACTAAATCTCCCCTAAACCGACTTTAAAGTCATGGAAAATCATAGCACGGAAATTCTCTTGCTTGTGATCCATCCTAGCGTATGGCGTAGCAACACTATCTCCCTTAAACCGATTTAAAAGTCGTAGAAAATCAAGCAAGGAATGCTCTTGCTTGTGATCCATCCTAGCGTATGACGTAGCAACACTATCTCCCTTAAACCGATTTCAAAGTCGTAGAAAATCATAGCACGGAATGCTCTCGCTTGTGATCCATCCTAGCGTATGGCGTAGCAACACTATCTCCCTTAAACCGATTTCAAAGTCGTAGAAAATCATAGCACGGAATGCTCTCGCTTGTGATCCATCCTAGCGTATGGCGTAGCAACACTATCTCCCTTAAACCGATTTCAAAGTCGTAGAAAATCATAGCACGGAAATTCTCTTGCTTGTGATCCATCCTAGCGTATGGCGTAGCAACACTATCTCCCTTAAACCGATTTCAAAGTCGCAGAAAATCATAGCACGGAATGCTCTTGCTTGTGATCCATCCTAGCGTATGGCGTAGCAACACTATCTCCCTTAAACCGATTTCAAAGTCGTAGAAAATCATAGCACGGAATGCTCTCGCTTGTGATCCATCCTAGCGTATGGCGTAGCAACACTATCTCCCTTAAACCGATTTCAAAGTCGTAGAAAATCATAGCACGGAAATTCTCTTGCTTGTGATCCATCCTAGCGTATGGCGTAGCAACACTATCTCCCTTAAACCAATTTCAAAGTCGTAGAAAATCATAGCACGGAAATTCTCTTGCTTGTGATCCATCCTAGCGTATGGCGTAGCAACACTATCTCCCTTAAACCGATTTCAAAGTCGTAGAAAATCATAGCACGGAATGCTCTTGCTTGTGATCCATCCTAGCGTATGGCGTAGCAACACTATCTCCCTTAAACCGATTTCAAAGTCGTAGAAAATCATAGCACGGAATGCTCTCGCTTGTGATCCATCCTAGCGCATGGCGTAGCAACACCTTCTATACAAACACACGCTGTTCTGACATGCACATTATTGGAGCGCGCCCAGATTTGCACATATTGCTATCTGAACTTCAATCTGAAGTTAGGAAAAACTGCTTTGACTTACCACAAATCATTGCTGCCCATTCTCAAACTTTTCAGAGCGACCCTCTTTACTCCTTATAGCATCAGAGCTGCTGGTACCCGAAAATGAGTAGCAGTAATTGTTATGATACAGATCTGTGTTTACAGTCAACTCCAAGAATAGCAAGTTAAATCACTGATTCTTGCTTCACTATTTCTGGAATGTTTAACCTAATCCTTTCCAAGCAGCAAGTAAATGTCATTAAAATTTTGTGAACTCGCTGAAGAGGCTATAAGAAAACTTTACATAGAGCTTTGGAAACACACAGTGAACGTAGAAGGCACCTTTCTGACGAGCCTCATTAACATCACTTTTGAACACAACTTCTATCAAAATTAACACCTTCAGCTCGACCACACTCTCAAGAACTGATTTTCATGCAATAAAAAGAGACAGTCATTTAATGCCATTGAAATGTGGAAGGATGTTTAAGAAAGGACAGTTCAATAACGCCAGTCACTAACTTACAAGTGTCTGGAACATCTTGAAAGAAGATCAGTCATCCCTGACGCCAAAAAGAGAGACTTGTCTATGTTGGGCCTCCCGAATGCAAAGTATCATGCATTTTACCAGAACATTTGTTCATAATGCATAAATAACATTAATTCTGAGTCTGACTTAGCAGTGATTTCTATGTTGTATTTTTAGAAAATATGATTTCACAGACAAACTTATACCAGACCCTTCAAATTTCATATGTAAAATACATTTTGAGTGTATATCTTCTATTCCAAGCATTTTCTGTAATAGTGTTGATGAGAAAGTGTTCATAAATTTTTTACTTCACCTGAGAAATGTTATTTATGGCAGTTACTACCTTTCCCATGTCCATTCCTCAATCACTTCAAAGGATATTCCCAGCATCCTTTTCAGGCATAATGTGGCTGTAGAATTGACAACATTGCAACAGGTCGAGATAAGTCACGCGATTTGAATCGGCTTCAGGACGTAAACAAAACACACCGTACTCTCCTTTAACTGAAGGGAGACTAGATATTTTTCCACATGTCCCTTAACCCAAACAAACGCGGCGAAAGGCTTATGTAATGTTTTGGCTAAATAAGTGCAACTGGCAAGCTATTGGCCTACATTAGGACAGTGTAAAATCGAAGGAATGCCCTTAACAGCGGAAATACCAACAATGAGGGTGTTTTTACTAGAGTACGAATAACTTCTGTATAACTGGTAAACGTTAGAGATAGAATACATCTTACTACAAAGAAAATTTAGATCTGGTTAAAGCACACCATATGTCACTTTTTGCGATTTTAACAGTTTCCGAAATATTTTGTGTTATTTCCAAATGCTTATAACCTTCTCAACAAGGGCAACTAGTTATTCGTTTTTTCTCATGATCATGTAAAGAGCATGGTACGTCGAAGCCACCACATAGCGATCTGCTTTTTAAAAATCTGACTATCACTCTAGCCTACTATATTTTTCTTATACTTTCAACGAGTTGTATAATGAAGGTCTATCTCGATTAAGAACTAAAAGAAGAATAGGTTGTAGTGAGTGAATAGAGAAAGTCAGGTGGTTGCCAGACATCAGATCCTTTAAAGGCATATTCCTGTATTAAATTTTTGAAAAGCGAAATTCATATTTCTGCTCCGTACGCCTTAATTTTAGCAAACTAATTTAACTAGCCAAAAACAAAGACGGGGAACTGGAATTGCTTCATCATAGAAGTTCTCGTGTTCATAAAAACTATGTGCAATAATTCCTTTTTCTACAGAATCAAAGAAGCTTTTATGTTGCCACACTAACCTTTAGAAAGGCTCGTTCCATTAGCGCTGTACTTCTACACCTGGACCTGGAAATTGCCCCGGAAGAAAGGATATGTAATAAAGAAGTGATAATAACCAGGGAGGATAACAGGGGGTGTCGTAAACATAATGGTTCCTGCTGCAGAAGCAAGTGCTTGCTCGCTAACCACTAAATTGGCATTTTCCCTCTCCGCGAGTCCGCTGTCTCCACACACAATTATTGCATCATCTCCCCCTCAAGTGATTATTACAAATAATGGACATCACGATCTGTAGCAGTTAGCCCTGTGGGAAATGGAACAGCGTTTCAACAATAGCATGGCTCAAGCAATATATGTTCGCTTGGCATATGGGGATCTGGCTCGATTGCTTCTTAAGAGCTTTTGTGTCCAGCTTTCTCGTATCACGTAAAACACATTGTCAAGTAATTTTATCCGCTATTGCCATGTAAACTAACGTCCCTAGCAATCTAATACTGCTTTTAATCACAGTAGTGAATTAATAGTTATTTAGGTAACTGCATAGGAAAGTGACTTTTTTCATGACGAAACGAGTCCTGAAAAAAACACTTTCCTGCAGTTAAGTACACTGCCGTGCATAAAAAGTGGCCCGTTCCCCTAGATCCTTAGTGTTTTCCCCTCCGCAAGTTTTTCACCTTCAGGTAACCAACTTTTGACTCCACCCAGCCGATATCAGTTCTCTATGTGACTGGCCTGAAAAAAATACGGGGATATACAAACTAACCAATTAACGAAGTTTATAATCTATGTGGAATGAAGGGGTGGTTAGAGTACCACCTCTGTGAAAGTGTTCGACTACGACTGGTACACAAGGAAAGGCTAAAACAATTTTCGCCTTCTAGAGGAAGGGATGAAGAATGTTTTGCATGCGAGGTTAAACTGAATGACAGCTACACATTTACATATGTGAGAGCTTTCATTAGCGACAGAGAGACAAAGGTTAAGTTAATGCTGCTACTAAACAGCAATAACAAAACTTAGTGCAGCATGAAAATATAGGGTTTAAGTTGTAACGTTATTCTTCGGAAGTACGGCCATACTTTGGGTGAGGTAATAATCTAGTGGCTAGTATTAGTATGCTCGAAAAACAAAGGCGGTCACGCTGGTAGGGGTGGGGCTAGATTTTTCAACACCAACCTAAACAGCTCCATTCCATTATGGGCCATATTTTATGCACGCCAGTATACAATATTATATTTTACTGCATATTATATGTTATACATGGACGCAGTTATATGTTTCATATGCTCATTGCAAAGTCAATGTATTCATATGTTGGTGTTGGAGTACGGAAAGTACCTAACTGAGCGAAAAATGTAATTTCACGTACTGGTTTGGAGACGGAAAAACATGAAACAAAACCTTTTAATCCATCCCTACAATTTTTATTTTTCTAATGCTTACCTTTAGTAGGAAGAAGAGGTATTGCATTCCATCTAAAACTTCCAAATTGAGATTTCACCGAAAATCCAGGTTTTGAGACTCCTCGAATAAAAAAACAGTATCCGAGCAGCATAGTGAAAAACGAAAACAGGCTAAATACCAAACTTAGTTTTTAACTTCAGTATCTTCCAAGGATGGGATAGGCAGATTTTCAACAAATTCTCCTACCCTAAACTAACCTTTACATGGACAACTATTCATTATTTTTTGCTTTCTCAAAAATGGTTAACGATTTTTATTAAAACACCACACGTTTAAGATATTTATGAGAAATGAAATGTGTATCTTGAATTTTATGAGTAGTCTCTGAAGTTCTCTTCATTGTGAATGACTTTTGCGTAATTGGTAAAGCTGTAAGAAATAGACAACCTTACTGAACAAAAAATGTGAAACTCATTAAAACACACAATTTATATCAAATAACTTTCTTGTGCTGTTAACGATTTCGAAAACATTCCTTTTTATTGGTTCCAATTTTTCAAATATTTAACACTTTTCTCTCCCTCTCCCCCTCTCTTTCTCTACCCTCGTAGTCGTGAAAAAAGCATGGGATTTCAAAGCCATCAGATGGCGACATGCTCTTTTAAAAGTGTGACTATCGCTTTACCTATGTATCTAGAACAAAATATTAAACTGAGCAAATTTGAACTGAAAGTTTTTCTGCGTTAACAAAAAGTAACTAGAATAATACGTTTTTTTTTGTCAGAATAGCTTGTAGAAGATAAAGTAGAGAAAAAGTCACATGAATGTAACACATCAGATATTTTTATTTCATTTCTGAAAATAAACTACAAGTAACTACATTCAAATGTTCGCGTAATATATTAGCTCATACTCACCATCCAATATCCACATTTTCATTTATGCATAATGCTTTCACACAGAATGTTCTTCCACAGAACTTCCTTTACTTGTGTGTAAATTGCTGCAGTTTTCAACTTCCGAGCTTTAAAAATCCAATATCTCTCGCCTCAGAGCAGGAGGTCTTTGTATCGCACAGTTCATTTTGAACAATCACAGAATACACAATAACTTTTTTTTCGTCTGAAACTTGGAAAACACTGAGAAAATATGTAAAAGCTATTCGAACTTGTATAGAAGTCCGACAGCAATCTGCGCAAACGGTTATTACTTACTGGATTACCATTGTATAATAATTTACAAATATCTGGTAAAATATCAAATTCATTTAATAAAAAATACAGCATTTCCAAGTTTCATAGCTTGGACCCCTTAAGTGAAATATATTCTAAGCTTAAAGGAAGACTGCCAATGTTAAATCCGCTAAAGTCATGACCCATTATCTTCATAGTAGATTATGATACAAGGGGTAAAAGCAGGGTTCTATTTTGCGTGTAGGGATATTTGCGAAACGAAGGCCTCGCATCCTACGAGCAAAACAAAACCACTTTTAACATGGCATATACTATTTTTTGAGAGATCGCTCGAATTTGCAAAATATCAATAATATTATATTGATTTCTGAAACTCCGAGAGATCACGTTTAGAACGCGATTCTTGAAACCATAGAAATTACACAAATGATATTGTCAGATGTTTTGTTAATTCGCTATCGAGTTATTTTCAGTGAAATTATTTTCATCATGTTTTACCTTACACCAGCCAATGAAGCTATTAAATGCTATATCATATTGCTTTCTGAAGTTTTTGGGCAAGTACTTATAGTGTTATTCTTTCTGCAACTTCTATAATTTCACTTCCATTTCAGTTTCTTCTGATTTCGTAATTTCGGCCATTTAATCTTAAAGGTTAGATAAAAGAGTAACGTTTTAGATAAAAGAAAGTTGCCAATATAACGTATTGGTTAACTCTATAACGAATTGGGATAAATTAAAGTATGACGATTCATATTATGAAGAGATAATGCGAGCGACTTGAGAAATTAATCATGTAAAAGAATATAATGAAAAGTAAAACCTAATCAAACTAAGTCGAGTAAAAATACAAAGGGTAATTGCCGTGTACTGGACTTGAAGCAGTTGGTCACAATGAAGATTATCGCACTAATTCGGTAATTTATACGCTTTTAGCTTGTATGCACTGTGTTAGAACTACTTTTAGGCCATGCGGTCTAAAAACACTATTTAAGATACCATACTCAAGTTTTTACAGGATTCTTTCTAAGTTCACTGATCTACTGTAAACCAGTAAGTTTTTATTTTAGAAGATGTTTTGATTAAAATGTATAAGAAAACGTTTTTATTAAAAATAACCAAGCATGTAATTAACAACAAATTAGATCCACAACAGCACTTACGGGTTGTTTTTATCATCCTAAAATCGCATTTAGCAATCTTCAGTGATTTTTAGCAAAACGGTCATGTACATCAGAAATTGACATTCATAGGGAAATCTGTTCAAAGCAAAACTGGATAAAACAACTCGCATATATTTGGAAATAAATAAACCTCATGGCTTAAGTACACAGAAGTCTCCCTGCTTAACAGTAGCATCAATTTCTAGAGACAAAATTGAACCTAAATGTGGGCTAAAGTTTGCCTCTCTACTCTTATGTAGCAGATACGATTTTATTTTTCTTTGAAGTGGCGCAGAATTTACAGCACAAAGTGTAAAATGCACTATAAGTTTTAAAAATGCAGTGCCTTCATCTTGTGCCGAGACCGCGAATCGCGCGAATGCGTATTCCGCACACAGTCTACTACACTGCGGGGGGTTGCGTTCCGTAACTCCCGCGTTACTTACTCACAAGTGTTAGTAGTATACATGTAATGAGAATTAATGTTGTTATAAGTGTTGTTGAAGGTGGTGTCCATTTGCACGAAGACATTCTTGACTTCATCGGATGAATTTACCATTCACACTGAGAATAAAATTATTAGCTCCACGTATGGACGCCAATTTGAAGTAGTTTGTATTGAAAGAGTTGTATTATATTTCAACTGTTGGGGAGCCGAACTTGTAGTAGTTGCAACCGCACGTATGGTACCCGCTTTCCGGTAGCCTTCGCCATAAATGTACTTTCAGGTGGCTTTAGCCCCAAGTTTAAAAAAAATATTAACTTTGTAATTTGACTGTTTCTTTAAATATTAAATATTTACGTTTGCCTTGGCTGCGTCAGTATTTTTTAGAGACATGGATATCTTGGCAGGGTTTTGCGACAAGAATGTAGGCTTACACAGATTATAATTTTACTTCACTCCTTTAATTAATGCTTGATACGATTTATATAACACTTCACTGATAGAGAGCTGTGAGTGTCTTTTTATCATTAAATACTTGCACTTTTTAACACGTAAACTATTTTCGTCTCGCACGAATACGTATTATATTTCTCGAGGACGCATCGCGCATCCAGTTATAATCACTGTCTGCAGGCAACTGAACTGATTTCAAGCGCCTAAACTTTGTAAATTTGTGTATTTCAAGTCTCTGATTGTCTAATCCTACTCCACTAGAATACCTTCATTTAACTAAAGCTTTTTCTGGTTGTTGATTGGCTATTTTATAAACTGTCACTAAAATTACATTATTGCTTCCAAGAATCACAAGTAGTATCATTAAACTCTCAAACTCATTATTGCCTCAAAGTTACCTCATTGTTAGCAACCTTTAACTGATTATTCTCACAGCTCCTACATTATTAAATTACGTAATACATTCACATAACATTATTGAACATGTATACAATAATATAAGTATATGCAATGACTTATATACATTTTACAAATAATTACATATATATATATATATATATTGCTTCAAGCCGGGCTGTTATTGAATTTACGTATTATATAATTTGACTGAAATCATTTAAGTGTTAAAAATACTGCCTCAACACGCGTAAGTTCTGCTTGTGTAATGATCATAATTTCTGCTTTTATGTTGTCCTTAAGTTCTCAATAATTTGGGGATTGTTCTTGTAATCTTTATTTTTTAGCGTTTAGCGATTCCGTTGTTTTAAATTTATTGACCAAACATCTCGCAGTCTCTCTATCCGGAACTGTATAACCAGGAAATTGCTGGTGAAATTTTCTACACACATGACTACATAATTCAGTCTCCACCTATGTATCGTACTAAAAGTACGCTTCAAGCGTGAAATATCCATTTACTAATACGAGAATAACATTTCTAAGGAAATCCTACACAACACACGTATTGTCGAAACACTTCACAACACGAAGACAAAGCAACGACTGAGGCAGCTCACAGCTGATAAACGTACCCTTGACACATCCTGCGCCGCTACTGCACTGTGATGCAGACTGCAAACTGCCGTCGCGGCCGATACGCATATAAGGCGGTTGTGGCCATATTACTCGTACAAACATAAGAGTTGTGCTTACAATGATAAAATACATATCAAATTTTAAAAAAACTTCCAAGAATGCGGCTGCACAAAAAAAATTAAAATGTCGTTTCTTGGCTATTTTCGCCATTTACTCTCCCCCTAAGCAATTCTATTCGCTTTCTGGTACATTTAATGCCTTCTGCATTTAAATTGCTGAACTTGCAAATCAATGAAAAGCATAATTCATGTTATTTCCCTGTGTATAAACCAAAATAAAAAGATTGATTATATGAACAACTAGAAAACACAAACAACTGTTCCTACACAGAAATAAATTCCGTGGAATTGATACCCTAAGTAATGATTATACAATGCAAACACACTAACCACCGCTACCATCGCTACTGTATTGGCCGCTTCTCTGAGCCTCTACTCCGGCATTATACCTTAACATTTAGAAATGGTTCGTCCAGAACAATCAGAATTAACACGAGCATCGCCGGAAATGTAGGGAACCTCGCTTTTGTTTTTCGGCATAAACGCACACATTTACTCCCTGAGGCAAAGAGAAAAGGAAATAGCCAGCAGAGGAAAAGGACGGAGTAGAAATTGGAAGTGATGTGCATAATAAAAACAAGTCTCTGTATTTCATTAAATGTTAAATTCCCAAGTCAGCCATCTAATGTTGAAACTGACTTAACAACTCCTTTAAAAACTTTCCATTCCATTCATAACTTGAAAAAAGAAATTTTAATACAAGCAAATTACAGCCCAAGTTTTAAAAGTTTGGGTTTCCTTAAGCACTGCTTTCAGCTTGTGCAGTGAATCGCTCAAAGCTGGCATTTTCCTGGATGAAACTAAATACACAATTAAAACACGAGATAAACTTTCTCCTCTAAATGTTTAAAGAAGATTTGTACCGTAAACGTGTTTCCAAATGATGACAGGACGAACTAAAAATGGTTTATCGACTAATGACAGCATATCAAAATATTATTTAAAAATCTAGTGTGTCACATTCACATGACTTTCTTTATCCATTCCTCAACAAACTATCCTTACAGAATCAGATGACTGAAAAATTCAATGCCATAGCCGAGAGATCCGTGGTTCAAATCCCGGCTATGGCATTGAATTTTTCAGTCATCTGATTCTACCTTTCCAACCCTGTCCAACACACGGCTTGTGTGAAAGAACAATTAATTCCAATATTCTTACAGAAGTTTATTCTTCTGTCTACTTCATTCTAATCGAGAAAAACGTTGCAGAAATCAAATATTTTCAAATATTTCCTTGGATGTATAAGGCGATTATGCGAATACGGTAGGCTTTAAGCGATAGTGAAATCTTATAAAAGCGGTTCGCTATGTGATGGCTTTGAAATTCTGTTCTCTTTGCACGAGAACAAAAAAAAGATCAACAACAAATAGCGATTTTCAAATTGAGAGACTATAAAGTATTTGAAAATTAAACCTATAATAAAGTATATCGCAAATGGTTAACGCCAAAAGAAAAGGTTCATTTGATATAAATGGTGTGCTTTAAAGAGACCTAAATTTTTTGGGCAGTAAGATCTCTTACGGTTAACAAACTATGCAAAAGTCATTCAGAATGAAGAGGACTTTAGGGACTATTCCCAGAAAATTCAGGATATACATTTCATTTGTCTTGAACATAATTAACTAAAAGGCGGAAATAGCCCAACAGGGCCAGAGGCTTCCCTCTTTAACGCCCGCCCGAACCGAGGACTCGCACTCCCCAGGACGTACGACAACGCCCGGGGCAGAGGGCAGAAGGCCCTAGAATCAGAGACCAAGAGATCAGGGTGGGTGATCAGCGAATGAGAGATGGATGATAGGAAAGTGATGGAGTACCGGTGGAATGATACATGGCGGGGGAAACCGGAGAAAACCCGCCCAGATGCCCTACAAGTTCAGATGTGGGCCCCTGAGATTGAACTTGGTGAGAGGCGAGCGATCCAACCACTCGGCCACGGAACTGCTATTTTAAACGTACTGCATTTTTATCAAAATCATTGCAGCCATTTTTGAGAAAATAAAAAATGTTCATGTGAAGGGTAGTTTGAAGTGGAGGGACTTTTTTGAAACTATTCGTGTCGTATCCGTCCGTAGATTACGTAACTCAAATATCATGTGTGGTATTTAACCGACCATTCGATTTTGAGTTTTGTTATTCATAGTCACGCAGACATGTTTCTAAAAATGTTATCTTATTCGGGGACCTCAAAACGTGCATTTACTCATATATGCACATTTAATTTTTGGATAGAATACAATACTTCCTCTACTTACTATAGTAAGTAATAGAGAAAATAAATGTAACTAGAACCCGAATGTTACGCAAAATGCCCTTTTTACTGGGTGCTAATATATCAAATTTTGTAGATAAAACCGTGTTTTATTGGAACGGATAGAATCAGTTTTTATTTTGCCTATTTTGACTTTAGCCACCAATTGAATAATAAATGATAATTTTTACCTTTGTAAAGTCAACTTAAACTATTTAGCTCTTGTTATATTCAGGGAACCGTATATAGATGGACATCACCTGCATATCCTTTAAGTTGGAATGCGACCATCTTTTGTGTTATGTTTGCTACTGCTAGCTTCAGCATTTATCTTTGAAAGTGGGTTCCAAGTGTCAGGATGTATCGTATGGGAAACATTTTTGAGGAATAGTTATGGCCACTATCGCGTGAAAGCAGACAACTCACCTTGATCAATTAATTTCTCATGGCACTCGCATTATCTGTTCACAATACAAATCGTCATACTTCAATTTATCGCAATTCGTTGTAGAGTTGACCTGCACATTACGCTGGCAGCCTTCTGCTTTCTTTGTTCAATATTCTTTTATCTAGTATAACCTACAGAAGGATTAAAAGGTAAAAATTACGAATTCAGAAGAAACTGAAATGGAAGAGTCAGGTGAAGTTACAGAAGCAGCAGAAAGAATAACACTAGAAGTACTTACCCAAAAAAATCCAGAAAGCTATATGATACAACATTTAATCGCGTCATTGCCTGGTGTAAGGAAAAACATGTTGAAAATAATTTCACTGAAAATGAGTGCTAGCGAATCAACAAAATAGCATCCCGCTATTTTAACGTCATTTCTCTTGTTTGAAGAACCGCGTTCTAAATGTGATCTTTGTTAGTTTCAGGAATCAATATATTACGAGACGTATTCCAAAACTAAGGTCCGGTGAACAATATTTAACGGATGGTAGGACTGAATGACGTTTCACGCCTGCAGCGCTGTCTATCGACTCCTGAAGAGCTTACCCCAGTGTTTGTCACGCATAGGCGTTTGCCCGTCGGTGAGAGCAGATCGCAATGACCGCGACAATCGTAGATTCCGCCAGTTGTGAAGTGCGCAGAGCAAACATCCATCGTGAGTTACGCCTCGTGTATAGACCGAACATAACGGGCAAACAGTTCGACACTGGTGTTGAGAATTTCGAAATGGACGCACAAATGTGCACCATGAGCAGCGGAATAGGCCGAGTATTCGGACCGACGACATCGTTGAGCAAGTGAACTAAAAGCTTCGAAGTGTTAGCGTTTGGCGATTAGTGGTCTGGCTGCTGAATTCCCAAATGTTGCTCGAACCTCACTTTACAGGATTCTCACCGAACAGTTTGGATATCGGAAACTTTGTGCGAGGTGGGTGCCAAAACTGCTCACCGGTCAGCACAAAGAGTAACGAATGCGTAGTGCACGACTGTTTTTGGAGCGTTATAGACTAAGATGGAGATGATTTGTTTTCCCAATTGTTACGGGCGACGAGACATGGATAGCGTACACCAACGCCGAATCGAAACAGTCAATGCAGTGGTGCCGTTCCGGTTCACCCAAACCAAAAAAGTGTAAGCAATCGCCGTATACGAATCGCAAAATGATGACTGCCGTGTCCTTTTGATTGATTCATGGACCGTGGGTCAACAATTACAGCTGTTGTGTACTGTCGAACGCTTACCAAACTGAGACGGGCGATCCAAAATCTCGAACGCCGCGAGAAACTCGTCTGGCATCATCCTCCTGCACGACAACGCACGCTCACACACCGCTGCCGAAATCAAAGAGAAGATTCAAGAGTTTCGTTAGAAAGTCTTTGACGACCCTCCGTACAGTCCCGACCTGGCACCAACTGACTATTTCATCTTCTTGCATTTAAAATGGTGGCTGGGTGGACAGCGATTTCAAACCGACGAGCGTTATCAACTGGTTCAAGTCCCAGGCGGCAGACTTCTACACTGAGGGGTTAAAGAATTTGGTGCAGCGTTACAGCAAGTGTATAGATGTGAACGGCTATTACGTGGAAAAGTAAAGTATATATTTAGGCACAACAAAACTCTTGTCTCATGAACGATGTTATTATGATCAAACGGATGTTAGTTTTGGAATACGCCTCGTACTATTGATATTTTACAAATTCGAGAGCTGTCTAAAAACAGTATATGCCACAGACGTAAAAACTGGTTTTAATTTGCTTGTAGGATTGGAAACTCGGCCTACGACCTTCGTTTCGCAAACATTCCTACTCGCAAAATAAAACCCTCCTTTTATCCCTTGTATTATAAACTACTATTAGTTACGATGCCTAACTTCAGTCAACCATTAAAAAGTAAACTTCACTTATGTTAGTAGTAGTAGTAGTAGTAGTAGTAGTAGTAGTAGTAGTAGTAGTAGTAGTAGTAGTAGTATTTATTAAGTACTTAGTATTACATTAATTGCATAACACAGTCGCATGGGTCGTAAGACCGTACATGCTCTCTAGAAAAATGGTCTGTATACGTGACTTACAGAATCGACCAGAGAACAACTATTTTTATGATCACCACACTATATACATACATATAAAATTGAAAAATACTCTAAATCACACACGCAAACACGCACACAAGTGCTCAAGCGCCACATATATTTAAAGAAAATTTACATAAAACACCTTATCTCTTAGCACACGTATTTCCATTAAGTATGTGCCCAAGCTTGGCCAGTTTTGGCTGTTTAGAATCAAGTCCCAGCATGCTGCCCTCCGTCTGCTGGAAGCCAAAAATACTTCCGGTAATAGATTTTTCCTAATACCCTCCGTCTGCACGCATGCTGCCAAAATATGCGTCCAGTCTTCTTGTTCCCGCATAATGGACAAATCCTCCTGCCATCATCATCAGCAATCTTGCGAGCTTTCCACCTTACCAACCTAAGCCATGCTATTCCCGTCCTCTGTTTAATACCTAATTCCAAAAAAATACGGGGATATACAAACTAACCAATTAACGAAGTTTATAATCTATGTGGAATGAAGGGGTGGTTAGAGTACCACCTCTGTGAAAGTGTTCGACTACGACTGGTACACAAGGAAAGGCTAAAACAATTTTCGCCTTCTAGAGGAAGGGATGAAGAATGTTTTGCATGCGAGGTTAAACTGAATGACAGCTACACATTTACATATGTGAGAGCTTTCATTAGCGACAGAGAGACAAAGGTTAAGTTAATGCTGCTACTAAACAGCAATAACAAAACTTAGTGCAGCATGAAAATATAGGGTTTAAGTTGTAACGTTATTCTTCGGAAGTACGGCCATACTTTGGGTGAGGTAATAATCTAGTGGCTAGTATTAGTATGCTCGAAAAACAAAGGCGGTCACGCTGGTAGGGGTGGGGCTAGATTTTTCAACACCAACCTAAACAGCTCCATTCCATTATGGGCCATATTTTATGCACGCCAGTATACAATATTATATTTTACTGCATATTATATGTTATACATGGACGCAGTTATATGTTTCATATGCTCATTGCAAAGTCAATGTATTCATATGTTGGTGTTGGAGTACGGAAAGTACCTAACTGAGCGAAAAATGTAATTTCACGTACTGGTTTGGAGACGGAAAAACATGAAACAAAACCTTTTAATCCATCCCTACAATTTTTATTTTTCTAATGCTTACCTTTAGTAGGAAGAAGAGGTATTGCATTCCATCTAAAACTTCCAAATTGAGATTTCACCGAAAATCCAGGTTTTGAGACTCCTCGAATAAAAAAACAGTATCCGAGCAGCATAGTGAAAAACGAAAACAGGCTAAATACCAAACTTAGTTTTTAACTTCAGTATCTTCCAAGGATGGGATAGGCAGATTTTCAACAAATTCTCCTACCCTAAACTAACCTTTACATGGACAACTATTCATTATTTTTTGCTTTCTCAAAAATGGTTAACGATTTTTATTAAAACACCACACGTTTAAGATATTTATGAGAAATGAAATGTGTATCTTGAATTTTATGAGTAGTCTCTGAAGTTCTCTTCATTGTGAATGACTTTTGCGTAATTGGTAAAGCTGTAAGAAATAGACAACCTTACTGAACAAAAAATGTGAAACTCATTAAAACACACAATTTATATCAAATAACTTTCTTGTGCTGTTAACGATTTCGAAAACATTCCTTTTTATTGGTTCCAATTTTTCAAATATTTAACACTTTTCTCTCCCTCTCCCCCTCTCTTTCTCTACCCTCGTAGTCGTGAAAAAAGCATGGGATTTCAAAGCCATCAGATGGCGACATGCTCTTTTAAAAGTGTGACTATCGCTTTACCTATGTATCTAGAACAAAATATTAAACTGAGCAAATTTGAACTGAAAGTTTTTCTGCGTTAACAAAAAGTAACTAGAATAATACGTTTTTTTTTGTCAGAATAGCTTGTAGAAGATAAAGTAGAGAAAAAGTCACATGAATGTAACACATCAGATATTTTTATTTCATTTCTGAAAATAAACTACAAGTAACTACATTCAAATGTTCGCGTAATATATTAGCTCATACTCACCATCCAATATCCACATTTTCATTTATGCATAATGCTTTCACACAGAATGTTCTTCCACAGAACTTCCTTTACTTGTGTGTAAATTGCTGCAGTTTTCAACTTCCGAGCTTTAAAAATCCAATATCTCTCGCCTCAGAGCAGGAGGTCTTTGTATCGCACAGTTCATTTTGAACAATCACAGAATACACAATAACTTTTTTTTCGTCTGAAACTTGGAAAACACTGAGAAAATATGTAAAAGCTATTCGAACTTGTATAGAAGTCCGACAGCAATCTGCGCAAACGGTTATTACTTACTGGATTACCATTGTATAATAATTTACAAATATCTGGTAAAATATCAAATTCATTTAATAAAAAATACAGCATTTCCAAGTTTCATAGCTTGGACCCCTTAAGTGAAATATATTCTAAGCTTAAAGGAAGACTGCCAATGTTAAATCCGCTAAAGTCATGACCCATTATCTTCATAGTAGATTATGATACAAGGGGTAAAAGCAGGGTTCTATTTTGCGTGTAGGGATATTTGCGAAACGAAGGCCTCGCATCCTACGAGCAAAACAAAACCACTTTTAACATGGCATATACTATTTTTTGAGAGATCGCTCGAATTTGCAAAATATCAATAATATTATATTGATTTCTGAAACTCCGAGAGATCACGTTTAGAACGCGATTCTTGAAACCATAGAAATTACACAAATGATATTGTCAGATGTTTTGTTAATTCGCTATCGAGTTATTTTCAGTGAAATTATTTTCATCATGTTTTACCTTACACCAGCCAATGAAGCTATTAAATGCTATATCATATTGCTTTCTGAAGTTTTTGGGCAAGTACTTATAGTGTTATTCTTTCTGCAACTTCTATAATTTCACTTCCATTTCAGTTTCTTCTGATTTCGTAATTTCGGCCATTTAATCTTAAAGGTTAGATAAAAGAGTAACGTTTTAGATAAAAGAAAGTTGCCAATATAACGTATTGGTTAACTCTATAACGAATTGGGATAAATTAAAGTATGACGATTCATATTATGAAGAGATAATGCGAGCGACTTGAGAAATTAATCATGTAAAAGAATATAATGAAAAGTAAAACCTAATCAAACTAAGTCGAGTAAAAATACAAAGGGTAATTGCCGTGTACTGGACTTGAAGCAGTTGGTCACAATGAAGATTATCGCACTAATTCGGTAATTTATACGCTTTTAGCTTGTATGCACTGTGTTAGAACTACTTTTAGGCCATGCGGTCTAAAAACACTATTTAAGATACCATACTCAAGTTTTTACAGGATTCTTTCTAAGTTCACTGATCTACTGTAAACCAGTAAGTTTTTATTTTAGAAGATGTTTTGATTAAAATGTATAAGAAAACGTTTTTATTAAAAATAACCAAGCATGTAATTAACAACAAATTAGATCCACAACAGCACTTACGGGTTGTTTTTATCATCCTAAAATCGCATTTAGCAATCTTCAGTGATTTTTAGCAAAACGGTCATGTACATCAGAAATTGACATTCATAGGGAAATCTGTTCAAAGCAAAACTGGATAAAACAACTCGCATATATTTGGAAATAAATAAACCTCATGGCTTAAGTACACAGAAGTCTCCCTGCTTAACAGTAGCATCAATTTCTAGAGACAAAATTGAACCTAAATGTGGGCTAAAGTTTGCCTCTCTACTCTTATGTAGCAGATACGATTTTATTTTTCTTTGAAGTGGCGCAGAATTTACAGCACAAAGTGTAAAATGCACTATAAGTTTTAAAAATGCAGTGCCTTCATCTTGTGCCGAGACCGCGAATCGCGCGAATGCGTATTCCGCACACAGTCTACTACACTGCGGGGGGTTGCGTTCCGTAACTCCCGCGTTACTTACTCACAAGTGTTAGTAGTATACATGTAATGAGAATTAATGTTGTTATAAGTGTTGTTGAAGGTGGTGTCCATTTGCACGAAGACATTCTTGACTTCATCGGATGAATTTACCATTCACACTGAGAATAAAATTATTAGCTCCACGTATGGACGCCAATTTGAAGTAGTTTGTATTGAAAGAGTTGTATTATATTTCAACTGTTGGGGAGCCGAACTTGTAGTAGTTGCAACCGCACGTATGGTACCCGCTTTCCGGTAGCCTTCGCCATAAATGTACTTTCAGGTGGCTTTAGCCCCAAGTTTAAAAAAAATATTAACTTTGTAATTTGACTGTTTCTTTAAATATTAAATATTTACGTTTGCCTTGGCTGCGTCAGTATTTTTTAGAGACATGGATATCTTGGCAGGGTTTTGCGACAAGAATGTAGGCTTACACAGATTATAATTTTACTTCACTCCTTTAATTAATGCTTGATACGATTTATATAACACTTCACTGATAGAGAGCTGTGAGTGTCTTTTTATCATTAAATACTTGCACTTTTTAACACGTAAACTATTTTCGTCTCGCACGAATACGTATTATATTTCTCGAGGACGCATCGCGCATCCAGTTATAATCACTGTCTGCAGGCAACTGAACTGATTTCAAGCGCCTAAACTTTGTAAATTTGTGTATTTCAAGTCTCTGATTGTCTAATCCTACTCCACTAGAATACCTTCATTTAACTAAAGCTTTTTCTGGTTGTTGATTGGCTATTTTATAAACTGTCACTAAAATTACATTATTGCTTCCAAGAATCACAAGTAGTATCATTAAACTCTCAAACTCATTATTGCCTCAAAGTTACCTCATTGTTAGCAACCTTTAACTGATTATTCTCACAGCTCCTACATTATTAAATTACGTAATACATTCACATAACATTATTGAACATGTATACAATAATATAAGTATATGCAATGACTTATATACATTTTACAAATAATTACATATATATATATATATATATATATATATATATATATATTGCTTCAAGCCGGGCTGTTATTGAATTTACGTATTATATAATTTGACTGAAATCATTTAAGTGTTAAAAATACTGCCTCAACACGCGTAAGTTCTGCTTGTGTAATGATCATAATTTCTGCTTTTATGTTGTCCTTAAGTTCTCAATAATTTGGGGATTGTTCTTGTAATCTTTATTTTTTAGCGTTTAGCGATTCCGTTGTTTTAAATTTATTGACCAAACATCTCGCAGTCTCTCTATCCGGAACTGTATAACCAGGAAATTGCTGGTGAAATTTTCTACACACATGACTACATAATTCAGTCTCCACCTATGTATCGTACTAAAAGTACGCTTCAAGCGTGAAATATCCATTTACTAATACGAGAATAACATTTCTAAGGAAATCCTACACAACACACGTATTGTCGAAACACTTCACAACACGAAGACAAAGCAACGACTGAGGCAGCTCACAGCTGATAAACGTACCCTTGACACATCCTGCGCCGCTACTGCACTGTGATGCAGACTGCAAACTGCCGTCGCGGCCGATACGCATATAAGGCGGTTGTGGCCATATTACTCGTACAAACATAAGAGTTGTGCTTACAATGATAAAATACATATCAAATTTTAAAAAAACTTCCAAGAATGCGGCTGCACAAAAAAAATTAAAATGTCGTTTCTTGGCTATTTTCGCCATTTACTCTCCCCCTAAGCAATTCTATTCGCTTTCTGGTACATTTAATGCCTTCTGCATTTAAATTGCTGAACTTGCAAATCAATGAAAAGCATAATTCATGTTATTTCCCTGTGTATAAACCAAAATAAAAAGATTGATTATATGAACAACTAGAAAACACAAACAACTGTTCCTACACAGAAATAAATTCCGTGGAATTGATACCCTAAGTAATGATTATACAATGCAAACACACTAACCACCGCTACCATCGCTACTGTATTGGCCGCTTCTCTGAGCCTCTACTCCGGCATTATACCTTAACATTTAGAAATGGTTCGTCCAGAACAATCAGAATTAACACGAGCATCGCCGGAAATGTAGGGAACCTCGCTTTTGTTTTTCGGCATAAACGCACACATTTACTCCCTGAGGCAAAGAGAAAAGGAAATAGCCAGCAGAGGAAAAGGACGGAGTAGAAATTGGAAGTGATGTGCATAATAAAAACAAGTCTCTGTATTTCATTAAATGTTAAATTCCCAAGTCAGCCATCTAATGTTGAAACTGACTTAACAACTCCTTTAAAAACTTTCCATTCCATTCATAACTTGAAAAAAGAAATTTTAATACAAGCAAATTACAGCCCAAGTTTTAAAAGTTTGGGTTTCCTTAAGCACTGCTTTCAGCTTGTGCAGTGAATCGCTCAAAGCTGGCATTTTCCTGGATGAAACTAAATACACAATTAAAACACGAGATAAACTTTCTCCTCTAAATGTTTAAAGAAGATTTGTACCGTAAACGTGTTTCCAAATGATGACAGGACGAACTAAAAATGGTTTATCGACTAATGACAGCATATCAAAATATTATTTAAAAATCTAGTGTGTCACATTCACATGACTTTCTTTATCCATTCCTCAACAAACTATCCTTACAGAATCAGATGACTGAAAAATTCAATGCCATAGCCGAGAGATCCGTGGTTCAAATCCCGGCTATGGCATTGAATTTTTCAGTCATCTGATTCTACCTTTCCAACCCTGTCCAACACACGGCTTGTGTGAAAGAACAATTAATTCCAATATTCTTACAGAAGTTTATTCTTCTGTCTACTTCATTCTAATCGAGAAAAACGTTGCAGAAATCAAATATTTTCAAATATTTCCTTGGATGTATAAGGCGATTATGCGAATACGGTAGGCTTTAAGCGATAGTGAAATCTTATAAAAGCGGTTCGCTATGTGATGGCTTTGAAATTCTGTTCTCTTTGCACGAGAACAAAAAAAAGATCAACAACAAATAGCGATTTTCAAATTGAGAGACTATAAAGTATTTGAAAATTAAACCTATAATAAAGTATATCGCAAATGGTTAACGCCAAAAGAAAAGGTTCATTTGATATAAATGGTGTGCTTTAAAGAGACCTAAATTTTTTGGGCAGTAAGATCTCTTACGGTTAACAAACTATGCAAAAGTCATTCAGAATGAAGAGGACTTTAGGGACTATTCCCAGAAAATTCAGGATATACATTTCATTTGTCTTGAACATAATTAACTAAAAGGCGGAAATAGCCCAACAGGGCCAGAGGCTTCCCTCTTTAACGCCCGCCCGAACCGAGGACTCGCACTCCCCAGGACGTACGACAACGCCCGGGGCAGAGGGCAGAAGGCCCTAGAATCAGAGACCAAGAGATCAGGGTGGGTGATCAGCGAATGAGAGATGGATGATAGGAAAGTGATGGAGTACCGGTGGAATGATACATGGCGGGGGAAACCGGAGAAAACCCGCCCAGATGCCCTACAAGTTCAGATGTGGGCCCCTGAGATTGAACTTGGTGAGAGGCGAGCGATCCAACCACTCGGCCACGGAACTGCTATTTTAAACGTACTGCATTTTTATCAAAATCATTGCAGCCATTTTTGAGAAAATAAAAAATGTTCATGTGAAGGGTAGTTTGAAGTGGAGGGACTTTTTTGAAACTATTCGTGTCGTATCCGTCCGTAGATTACGTAACTCAAATATCATGTGTGGTATTTAACCGACCATTCGATTTTGAGTTTTGTTATTCATAGTCACGCAGACATGTTTCTAAAAATGTTATCTTATTCGGGGACCTCAAAACGTGCATTTACTCATATATGCACATTTAATTTTTGGATAGAATACAATACTTCCTCTACTTACTATAGTAAGTAATAGAGAAAATAAATGTAACTAGAACCCGAATGTTACGCAAAATGCCCTTTTTACTGGGTGCTAATATATCAAATTTTGTAGATAAAACCGTGTTTTATTGGAACGGATAGAATCAGTTTTTATTTTGCCTATTTTGACTTTAGCCACCAATTGAATAATAAATGATAATTTTTACCTTTGTAAAGTCAACTTAAACTATTTAGCTCTTGTTATATTCAGGGAACCGTATATAGATGGACATCACCTGCATATCCTTTAAGTTGGAATGCGACCATCTTTTGTGTTATGTTTGCTACTGCTAGCTTCAGCATTTATCTTTGAAAGTGGGTTCCAAGTGTCAGGATGTATCGTATGGGAAACATTTTTGAGGAATAGTTATGGCCACTATCGCGTGAAAGCAGACAACTCACCTTGATCAATTAATTTCTCATGGCACTCGCATTATCTGTTCACAATACAAATCGTCATACTTCAATTTATCGCAATTCGTTGTAGAGTTGACCTGCACATTACGCTGGCAGCCTTCTGCTTTCTTTGTTCAATATTCTTTTATCTAGTATAACCTACAGAAGGATTAAAAGGTAAAAATTACGAATTCAGAAGAAACTGAAATGGAAGAGTCAGGTGAAGTTACAGAAGCAGCAGAAAGAATAACACTAGAAGTACTTACCCAAAAAAATCCAGAAAGCTATATGATACAACATTTAATCGCGTCATTGCCTGGTGTAAGGAAAAACATGTTGAAAATAATTTCACTGAAAATGAGTGCTAGCGAATCAACAAAATAGCATCCCGCTATTTTAACGTCATTTCTCTTGTTTGAAGAACCGCGTTCTAAATGTGATCTTTGTTAGTTTCAGGAATCAATATATTACGAGACGTATTCCAAAACTAAGGTCCGGTGAACAATATTTAACGGATGGTAGGACTGAATGACGTTTCACGCCTGCAGCGCTGTCTATCGACTCCTGAAGAGCTTACCCCAGTGTTTGTCACGCATAGGCGTTTGCCCGTCGGTGAGAGCAGATCGCAATGACCGCGACAATCGTAGATTCCGCCAGTTGTGAAGTGCGCAGAGCAAACATCCATCGTGAGTTACGCCTCGTGTATAGACCGAACATAATGAGTGGCAAACAGTTCGACACTGGTGTTGAGAATTTCGAAATGGACGCACAAATGTGCACCATGAGCAGCGGAATAGGCCGAGTATTCGGACCGACGACATCGTTGAGCAAGTGAACTAAAAGCTTCGAAGTGTTAGCGTTTGGCGATTAGTGGTCTGGCTGCTGAATTCCCAAATGTTGCTCGAACCTCACTTTACAGGATTCTCACCGAACAGTTTGGATATCGGAAACTTTGTGCGAGGTGGGTGCCAAAACTGCTCACCGGTCAGCACAAAGAGTAACGAATGCGTAGTGCACGACTGTTTTTGGAGCGTTATAGACTAAGATGGAGATGATTTGTTTTCCCAATTGTTACGGGCGACGAGACATGGATAGCGTACACCAACGCCGAATCGAAACAGTCAATGCAGTGGTGCCGTTCCGGTTCACCCAAACCAAAAAAGTGTAAGCAATCGCCGTATACGAATCGCAAAATGATGACTGCCGTGTCCTTTTGATTGATTCATGGACCGTGGGTCAACAATTACAGCTGTTGTGTACTGTCGAACGCTTACCAAACTGAGACGGGCGATCCAAAATCTCGAACGCCGCGAGAAACTCGTCTGGCATCATCCTCCTGCACGACAACGCACGCTCACACACCGCTGCCGAAATCAAAGAGAAGATTCAAGAGTTTCGTTAGAAAGTCTTTGACGACCCTCCGTACAGTCCCGACCTGGCACCAACTGACTATTTCATCTTCTTGCATTTAAAATGGTGGCTGGGTGGACAGCGATTTCAAACCGACGAGCGTTATCAACTGGTTCAAGTCCCAGGCGGCAGACTTCTACACTGAGGGGTTAAAGAATTTGGTGCAGCGTTACAGCAAGTGTATAGATGTGAACGGCTATTACGTGGAAAAGTAAAGTATATATTTAGGCACAACAAAACTCTTGTCTCATGAACGATGTTATTATGATCAAACGGATGTTAGTTTTGGAATACGCCTCGTACTATTGATATTTTACAAATTCGAGAGCTGTCTAAAAACAGTATATGCCACAGACGTAAAAACTGGTTTTAATTTGCTTGTAGGATTGGAAACTCGGCCTACGACCTTCGTTTCGCAAACATTCCTACTCGCAAAATAAAACCCTCCTTTTATCCCTTGTATTATAAACTACTATTAGTTACGATGCCTAACTTCAGTCAACCATTAAAAAGTAAACTTCACTTATGTTAGTAGTAGTAGTAGTAGTAGTAGTAGTAGTAGTAGTAGTAGTAGTAGTAGTAGTAGTATTTATTAAGTACTTAGTATTACATTAATTGCATAACACAGTCGCATGGGTCGTAAGACCGTACATGCTCTCTAGAAAAATGGTCTGTATACGTGACTTACAGAATCGACCAGAGAACAACTATTTTTATGATCACCACACTATATACATACATATAAAATTGAAAAATACTCTAAATCACACACGCAAACACGCACACAAGTGCTCAAGCGCCACATATATTTAAAGAAAATTTACATAAAACACCTTATCTCTTAGCACACGTATTTCCATTAAGTATGTGCCCAAGCTTGGCCAGTTTTGGCTGTTTAGAATCAAGTCCCAGCATGCTGCCCTCCGTCTGCTGGAAGCCAAAAATACTTCCGGTAATAGATTTTTCCTAATACCCTCCGTCTGCACGCATGCTGCCAAAATATGCGTCCAGTCTTCTTGTTCCCGCATAATGGACAAATCCTCCTGCCATCATCATCAGCAATCTTGCGAGCTTTCCACCTTACCAACCTAAGCCATGCTATTCCCGTCCTCTGTTTAATACCTAATTCCAAAATATGTCTCCTTACCCCACCTAGTTTTTATTTCACTTTGTAGCTCCAATGTTGATCTTTGTCTACATTCAGACTCCATTTTCTGCCTGTTTATATCACATAGTCGTCTTTTGACTTTTTCACGGCACTGTGTGTATTTTCATTACCCCTTTGCTAGATATCGTTTAAGCCAATTTTTTATGATTCCCGTTGTAACCCCGCCGCCCACCATTTTGGATGCTCTATGTTGTTCATTTGATGACGATAACATATTGCTCTCAGAGTTGTTTGATCATCTTTAACCTTCGCAGCCAGTACCTAACTACATTTAGTTTAGCAAATACATCATCTTCCCAGCATCCTACCTCACGACACTTATGTTAGTAAATATAGCGCCTATGTTTTCAACTGATGGGAAAGTTTTATTGAGCAAGGTTTGTGAAAATATAGTTCATCACAAAAATGTGTTTTATTAATCAAAAAGTGTTAACGACAAAGCAAAAATCTACTCTCGCTTCAAAGAGTGGTGATAAGAAACGAAGGCTACTTCTAACAGCCTTGTCACATCTAGCAGGCATAGCCTTCATTAGATCTGTGTAAATCTGTTGATAACAACAGAGTCTAACATAGGAACATTTACAGCAATACCTTGTGCTAATGTGCAACAATAAATACGTATAATTTGTGACATTTTTAAACCAAACATTGGTTATTATTTATTAAATATATTATGATTTATGATATTATGGTTCAATGATTTCTCATACATTTTAGTGACATTTTATGCCTACCTATTTCGATTGTTATAAATGCTTAAATATCCGAAATGTAATCATGAGTGATGAAGTGCTGGCTGCTTTAATATAGTTATGAGAATCAGTCAGCTAGAACAAGCAGACGCTGGAGCGGTATGTAAGTGAAAAGGGGAGAAGATTTGCATGCATTATATCTGTCAAAAATCGCGTGACATTTTTCGCCCCCCCCCGGCAGGTTCTTTTCACACAAGCTGAAAGGTTTTAATGAACATAGACAATCCTGGAGGGATTTAACGAATTTAGGTCTTATTTGCTAAAACTTCTTGTTCCAATCAGTACTAAATATTTCTTAAACGCCCAGTCTCCCAGTACGGAAAGTGTCTGAAGTTGTTCCCATTAAAAATAAATAAAACTCTTGTTACATTCACATGGCTTTCCATGACCACTGCGTTTAGTTTTACATAACTGCTACAAACTATTCTTACGAAAGGTTATTTTTCTTTCAGCTTCACGATAATCGAGATAAACCTTTACAAAAAAATATTTCATTACACACTTCGTTTTAGGGGATATGGGGAAACTAAATCGATAGCAAGATGCTTAAAAGCGAGTCGATGTATGGTCTTGAAAGTCATATACTCTTTCCATGATTAGCGAGAAACAACTAAATGGTGACAGCACTTTGAAAAAAGATAATGTGCACACAAATTCAGACCAATAGTAACTGATACCTCGAAAATGGTTGATGCCACAAAAAAGTATACTTTTGTCTATGTCTTAACGTTTACCGGTTATACAAAATTTTATAGAATTCCTTCCGAATGAAGAGGACTTCACAGTGTATTACCAGAAAATTCAAGATATACATATACAACGTTTTTTTTATGTTTCATTGTGTATATAGGTTGTTGGAAAGTCAATACCCATTATTAGACTAGATTATCTGAAAAACTACATTAGCTCTTGCTGGCATTTAAATTACCTACTATGAGGTTTACCATTGCTCATTTTAGAGGCTGATTAAGTGAAAACAAAACAATAGCTGGTGTACTCAGCATAGTTAAGATTGCCGCCACGTATGAAGTGTGGAGGTCAGTGGTGCAAGTTCAGAGATGGTGGAGGCAAGGGTGAGGTAGGAATGCATCGCTTAACCCGAAGACAATAAAAAACTGTCATATGTAATTAATGACTACTGGTAGTGTGAAAGATGCACGTCGATCTGGAAGACCCCTGATATCCAAATCACAAGACAATATGAATGTTGTTCGTAAGATGCTTCAACGAAGTCCTAAAAGTAAACAAGAGAAGTGCCAGGGAAGATGGATAGTCTTGATCAAAAAAAATCGTGAAGTATTTGCAAACGTGCCACTTGAGATATTAAGAAAATCCTGGACGCTGTTCCAAAAAGATTCCAGAAATGTGTAGATAATGCGGTTACATACGTCAAAATGCAACTTACTAACCCAAATGGTACACCCTAATACTGTATTGAATGAAAATAAAACTGTCGTAAGTTGTCTACTCCTTGAAATATTTCATGTTAAAATAGATGTTAACTTTCCAACCATTATGTAGACATAGTAAATGTGTGGTATTTTTATCATAATCGTTAAAGGCATTTTTGAGAAAATAAAAAAGTCGAAAAATATTCCACGTAAAAGCAATTTGAAGTGAAGAATTGAAAAATCTTCGTGTTGCATCTCCGGAAGATGCAAAACTTGAATACCAATGTTGGTATTAATCGAGCTTATGGTTATGCTGTTCATACACACACGAACCTTTTTTCTAAAGATGATCTCTTTTTATTCAGCGGGCCCTAAAACATTTATTTACGGTGACACGTAGGGATTTTGGGTGGAATGCAATAGATCCCTACCTGTTAGGTACTTGTTAGAAAAAGTAAAACGGTATATTTCAACCCCAAAAGTTACAGGCGTATCTCGCATATGCCAAAATTTAAAATGAATTGCAGTGAGTAAAACAACTAACCGATTATTTGTAAAATAAGTTACCTTTGAATAATCAATATGGATCGAGAAGAAAAATATCTACATTAGATGTTCTTGAGAATTTCATCTTGTACACAATAACTGGATTTTATATTTCAGCAAATACTTTTGCAGAGCTGTGAAAATTAAACAAAGGCTTTAATTGTATATTTTATGATATGTTAATTAGTATACTACGGTATTATGAAATTCAAGAGCATGGTTAGCAACTAGTTAAGATTTATTTACAAGAACGTGCGCAAATGGTGAGTTTACTGTTTTATTCATATCGGTTCTGGAGTTTCACAAGCATAAGTATTAGGATCCTTCTTATTACAATTATTTTTGGCCGACCACACTATAACATGCTGATAACATGTGACGTAACTGGATGGTGTGGTATTCATACTTCAGCGACTCATTATGGTCTTACTCGGCGGCGCGCGCAGCTTCCCTATCGCCCTTACCTCTTAAAACTTTCAAAGCAGCAGGTAACTTTCACAATTTTCAATTCAGCAATGTGTATTTCAATTAAACAGATAAACAATGAAGTATATATATTTAAAATAAAATAAATGCAGCTCATCGTTGTTTTAATATTTCTGTAAATTGAGTTCATTTATTTTGCTTCAATATGTGTTGCTTTCACGTTACCTGAAAAACTGAATAAAAACGGCATGGATTCGACTGTGTTTCCACCTGTTGACCTACTCGCAAACACGTTCGAGATCCTATCACCAGTGCTGCGATCTGATCAGCATTTAATTACACACAATTAAGAAGTAAAATTATTTTTATAAAAACTCAAGAGGTAATTAAGAACGCTAGTAGGAAATTTATGAAACGCGTGTCTAAATAACTACCATATAGTCTTGTTGCATAATACACTATATCACTGCAAGTTGATAGGTATAGTATTTGTAACGACACAACAGTTTAATTATGATCATTTAAATCATTTGCAATGAAGTATGGAAGAAGTGTTTTGCAAAGTTCCCGATTGATTTTAGCCCAATGGATTTTGCTTTAATACCTCTAAGACATCAGTAAAATTTGTAAAAACTGTTATATACACCTATACTTTGATGTTGATGTCGAGTTTTCACCGGAAATATATGTTTTCAGGCCCCTAAATAAAAAAAGCATTTTTAGAGAAAGGCCCCGGTGCTGGCATGTGAACAGCATAACTCAAAAACAAACTTGGTATTTGAGTTTAGTATCTTCCGAGGATGCGACATGGCCTAGAAAGTTCATCTTCATTCGGAAGAAATTTTGTATAACTTGTAAACGTTAAGCGATAGCTGAAAACGTACCACACAAGCAATGTGGGTCTCAAAACACACAATTTGCTTAATTTTTGTGGCACAAGCCGTTTCTGAGGTATCCGTTATTAAATGTTCGAATTGTTCATACTTATCATTCTTTTAAGTCCCGTCGATTTTCAGTTGTTTCTTGCGATTGCATGGAAGCAGCATGGAATTTTAAGGCCAGCATATAGCATCTAGCTCTTAAACATTTGACTATGGCTGTTCTCTTTGTATTTATAACGAAATGTGTAATGTAGCTATTTCTGCAAAGGTTTACTTAGGTTAAATGCAGCAGATAGAAAAATAATAGTTTGCATACTAATATAGAGGATAGAGAAAGCCATTCGAATGTATCACATCAAATTCTTTCTGTTATGCGTGTAAATTAGTCTTTATGATATAGAATAATTCTATAAATATTAGCCACTTTAGGACTGCATACCTAAATTTAGATAGTTTCATGCCATTTAGGTAAAGTACATTTTGTACTTCAGTACACTTTTCTCGGCTCTGTTTACTTTCCATATACACAGTAGGTAGAGAAGTATTGCATTCCGCCAAAAAATTCTATACCGAAATTTCACCGAAAATATATGTTTTGAGGCCTCCGAATTAAAAAAATATATTTTTTTTAGAAAACGAAGATTCTGATAAATTCAAAAATTATTTAAGTTAAGTATCTTCCAAGATGCGACACGAGGATTTTAAAGAACATTTCCCCACCCGAACTACCTTTACATGGAACATTATTTGAAATTTTTTATATTCTCAAATATTTCTCAAAACGATTTTGATTAAAATATCATACATTAAAGATATTTACATTACAAATGTATATCTTGAATTTTACGGAAATATCCTGTGAAATCCTCTTTATTCGAATGGAGTTTTGTATAATCTTGTATAGCTAGTAAATTTTAAGCGATAGACGAAAACGTACTGCACATTGAATGTATATCTCTTTAAAACACACAATATATTTCAAAAAAGAACTTTTCTGGTTCGAATTGTTCAATTCTTAGCCATTATTTTAAAGTACTGTTGTTTTTTAATTCATTTTCACGATGTTTTTCGAGTATGGAATTTGAAGGCCAGCGTATAGCGTCCAGCTGCTAAACATTTTACTATCGCTATCCCCTTTGCTTCTATAATAAAATGTGTAATGCAGGTATTTCCGGAAAGGTTTATCTGGATTAAAATGAAGTAGGTAGGTAATTAAACTTTCGTAAGAATAATTTGTATGCCCGCTTATAAGAGAGAGAGGGTAGAGAAAATCATGTGAATATAACACATCAAATTTATCATCCTCTGATACTGTGGTAAATGGATCTCAATATTAGTTTAAGCATTTGACACGATGATACTCCCTTGGTATTCTGTAACAATTAGTATTGCCTCTGCGCAACATATCTGCATCAGTGTGGTGAAAATAATTACATCGTTCGGAGGTTTTAGGTTCAATATGCTATTGGGACCATTCACTTCATAATGGCTTCTTTCCTTTTTCTCCTAACTTAAATAGATAAATATATCTACAGACCCCGACTGAGACTTTTACTGGTTAGTTTCTATGGTTCCCTTCAACCGCTTTGGATATAACGGGAGCTTGGCCTGAAACAGTTTGATAGTTTTTCCTCTTTGAACTTTTAGGTTAGGTTACTGTGGGATTTCGTTGTTTTAACCTATTTTCACACACACACACACATCCACACTTACATACTCTATGCGGGGATGGAGAATAAACCTAATTAGAGAAAAATCCACACACCTCGACCGGAAGTCGAACCCGGGACCTCCGGGTGAGATGTCTGGGCACACTGCGCAGGTATTTATATTCCGCCGATTATAGAGTCGGACAATAATGACCTTGAGGAGCATGTCTTCCAAAAGCTCAAGACACCATTCAAAATTATCTATAAAGGCATTGTATGCTAGTTCGCTATATTGCCTTTCCGCGCTCTACGTTTTCCGTTCTAAATCTCTCGGTTATTTACTCACAAGTGATAGTGAGCACTAACCTTGTTATAATCGGTGCAACAGTTCTAGACACGTGAAAATCTTAATGAGAGCTATGATGCTAGTTGCTTACCAGATCAGGTGGTGACCGGTCGTCTCCATGCTGCAGGAGTGCGTGGGACAGTCATCGTCAAATATCCAGAACGGTTATGCACTGTGTTGCGCTGATAAACTTAGTATATACAGTATATTAAAATCCACGCTGTAAAAAGCGCTTAATATAAAAAACGCTGTCAATCATTGCCTCCAATTCTTCCATATCTAACAACCCTTCCTCTTCTGTGGAATCATTCACATTATTGCCGTCATCACTGCTGTTACTACTTTCTGCAGCATTATCCTGGATGAGAATTATTTCTATTTGATTTTCTGCAATTCCGTATTTTTCGGAATAATGATTCTTAATTTATTCAGCATGTCGCCATAGATTTTCCCATTCTGGCCTTCCAATTTCAGCAAATTGCTGGCGTTATAACTGCTCCACATATTTTAATTTGAAAGTGATATTTCTGCATGCCACCCATTTTTTGATATCAGCCCAGATTAATTCGATTGGGTTTAGATCTGGGCGATACGATGACAGTCTAAGTACATTATGGTGATGTTGTATTACTATCTGGTCAAGTATGTATGACTTCTGAAGCTGTTTGTTGGCTTTAATTAAGTTATATAGCTTTGTTTTACTCATGCTTTCATCTAAAGCTTTATTATGTCTAAGTAACCAAGCTCTCATTTCTTCTTTCAAGGAAGTTGAGGTAGGTGGTTTGTGAATTTGAGTGTTGACGCATTGTGAAGCATTGTCGATGACCAGAACAGACCCAGCAGGCATATTAGGTATCAACATGGCGTTGATTCACTTCATGTAATTTTCTGTATTCATTTCTTGATGAAAATCTCCTGTTGTTTGTTGCGACTTGTAAAAGAAGGGCATTTGGAACGAAGCCGATCTTTCCAACAGCACGAACGATAATAAGTATTTGCCCTTTGGCAACAGGTGCCTGCAAACCTAATTCGCTATCGTCACTCCAACTTTTAGAAGCTATATGACTGCTGTGTATGTATGACTCATCTTCACACATTATAGTATTTTTCTGAAATTTGTAGCACCACCTTGAAAATTGATGCTGATATAAGTACACACTGATATAAGTACATATAAAATTATAGTCATTTGGAAAGGTAGAATCAGACTGAAAAATTCAATGCCATAGCCGGGATTTGAACCACGGATCTTAGACTTTCCGTGCCGTTGCTCTAACCGACTAAGCTATCATGGCAACATTTACTTTTTATTTTTATTTTTTTTTATTTTATTATTATTTTTTATTTTATTTATTTATTTATTTTGTTTTTCTGTTAGAACTCTTCTATTTGATTTCGATTTCTTCCATTTGAACCCTAAATCTTTAATAATTTTTCTGAGATTTGTAGCACCACCTTGAAAGTTTCTGCTGTCTTTCAGCTGGATGAGCAATCTGCTTATTGTTAGCACAGTTTTCTCTTCCACATAGGAATTGTGAATCGTGCGCCGAATGACGCATGCAAAATCGTCTATTTCTGTAATACGTTTAGGGACCTTATGTTTCTTCCCAGGTGTGTCAAATGGTACTCTTTCATCCATATGTTTTTTTCTCTTATCTTTGAGAACTCTGGAAACGGAACTCGGTGAAACACCAGTTGCTTTGACTACTCTTTCTTTCACTCTCTTACGGCTTTTGTGGAACTCAGATATAATTTCTTCCTTCATCTCTGCTTCTTGCTTCATGAAGTCGATGACATTTGCAATTATTTCCCTACTTTGACTATGTAACACCTTACCACTTAACTTTGAAAACATAGGAGCCATGGTTATAAATATAACAAATATAAAATAAGTACTATTTAGATACTGCAGCTCTCTTTAAAATTACAACCAGATGCAGACACTTTCTATGCAGACTGTATGTGTTACGCACTGTGAGTAAGCAAAGGTATTATATCGCTTTCGTTGATAAAGCTAAACATAAACCATTCCTAGGCTCGGCAGCTGGGTTGGCAATCAAGGTCACGATTCCAGAAGTTTTGCGCGAGTAATATAAGTGGTGTTGAAAATTATGTCCATCTGGAATGACGTATTCCTAGGTTCTCGGATGAACTTTCCATTCACAAGCATTAAGTTCTTCGTATGTAGGTAATTCTTATAATTTCTGTTTTTATATTGCCCTTAAGTTTGTCTATGGTGTGGGAATTGTTCCTATAAACTCTTTTGGGTGTCGAATGATGCAACAATTTTGTCAATTTTTTCTTCCGTTAGAAAATTTGGTTTTCGCATTTTAGGTTTAACGATCCCGTGGCCCTAAACGTATTAACCAGACGTCCAACAGTTTCTCTACCAAGAACTTGAATACCAGGAAATTTCTCCTGAAATTGTCTACACAGCTGTCTACATAATTTGGTTTTTACACATGCATCGTGTATAAAATTTCGTTGTTCAACAGTGAATTTGTTGGCAGGCACTTCAGTGGACTAATAACAAGACATTACCACTCTTAAGCAAATATACAGATATCTAGAATAAACTTTCACCTTTGAGATGCTCCAACTCTAGTGCTCACAGCACGAACAGAAGGTAGCACCTTACGCAGTACGAGTAAAACACTACTGATAAACCCAGCCTTGAGCAGGTCATTCACCACTAGTGCGCAGCGGAAAAATACCGAAGTCACTGCAATGCAGGCGAGCATGCATACACGCGATCTGTGGACCCATTATACAGCGACCGCTTTGTACAATATATTCAGAAAACACCTAATCTTTTAGTGATATTCCTGCTCCATAAAATGTTGTTGCGTATACAGAGGGCTCCTAATCTACTGTGGAATATTCTCCTCCACGATTAACAATGACATAGGTATGTTTCTCTTTACTTTTCGCTATCCTTTGATTTCCGCATGAATCTATAGCTCATTATACATTTTCTGTTCACAGGTAACAATCTCATGTTCACCGTTTGCTTCATGTTATTGGGCTGTTTCATGGAATATGAAGACTACGTAAACGAGGACAAGTTCTACACCCCCTCCACCCATATCGAAAAATTTCGTAGAATACTCGTAAACATTTCCAATACCGCTGACGTCGTCCTTGTCCTTCAAAGCCAACTTCTTCTTTCATACATTAGACATTTCTGTCTGTAGCAATCTGCATATCTTGTTCGTGCCACCTTTTACGTTCCTTCAAAAAAATCTCCAAACGATGCGACGCGGTGTGGAATCTATCAGCCTATCAGTCAACCAAGACTTGTTACTGTCGATGGATGGTGATCTTTTGTCTCAATTCATAGTCAAATTTGTCGTCTAGATTTTAAGTGTAAAACAATAAGTAATCTGAGTGACGAACTACCGTTTTTACAATACACCCTTTGTATATATTTTAAAATTAATATAGATGCATATGCAGGTTAAGGATCCCGGACAAGTTAGCAGCAACCAACGTACTAACTGGATACGTTATGAATACGCTTAGAGGACGCCGCCAGTGTTTTTGTTGACACTGCGTAACGTCATCAAGGCTAGGGATAAGAGCAGAGTACGGGAATGCGATAGTCGGCCACGATATCAATGCGCTAGGTGGCGGGCGCCACTATGTTTTGTTGGCAATCAAGGGTACGGATCAGAGGGGAGCGAGGGGCAAGGCGATAGGAATGTACAATCGCACAATGAAAACAGTACTATATGTGCAGGCCTCAGCCTCGCTAATAAATGCACGTCAGTACTGCGGATGTTTTCTTTACTGGACTGTCTTACAATACCTCGCCCTCTTATCCCGTAACTGTTTAGTTCCTCTCCCCCCGCACGCATTCCTGTCGTTGCCGACTAATATGTACAATCTTACTATAGAATTCCATAAACACAGTACTGTTAATGTAAACAAAGACGCCAATGTACTGCCTTATTGCTATTGTAAACAATACAGTTTAGTAGTGGTGGAAAATGAAGTAGGACATATGCATCGGGATGAGAGACAAATACATTGTACCTCTGGTCACGAAGCAGATTGTGCCGTCGGCCACGATATGAATGCATGCAGAGGGATGATGAACTAAACAGTTATGAACAAGTAGGTGTGGCATCGGAAGGATAGTCAGGTAAAGAAAACATCTGCAGTTATGAGTTGCATTTACTAGCGGGGCTGAGGCCTGCAAAATGTAGTACTGCTTTTGTTGTGCAACTGTACATTCCCCTACCGCCTTGCCCCTAACTCCCCTCTTGATGACGTTAGGCAGTGCTAACTAAAACACAGGCACCGTCGTCTAAGTGCATTCATAATGTGGCCAACCAATACAGGACACACAAGTAAACATGACCCCAATGCACCACCTCACTCGATACACAGTAAACTGCACTTTACTCTTCAAGTTGTCCCGGATCCTTAGGTTGTACGTATGTATTGTATATCTGTTCTTCTTAGATGTTCATAGCGTATCATAGTTTTTAAAATTATGTTTTAAATCTATAAACATGTGTATTTATGTATTTCTCTTCCAATAAATAGAGATAGGTGGAACTGGCATCATCTTGAAACGTCAAATGGGCTGACCTCGACTTCCGGTTTTGTCCGCCGAGGGTTCTTACTACTTCTGTATTCTTTAAGGAGCCTTAAAATGTAATCCACAACACACTCTAAAAGCTTAAATCAATAATACTAGGTTGTTTAGGAGATAACTAAAGGTACCACAGAAACAGTTTCACTAGGGAAGTAAAATCTCAACTAAGGAATTGAAGTAACAAAGTTTTGTTTAAATTACATTATATTAATCTCGAGCTTTACTTTTATGTATGAAATGTAATTTTCCCAAACGTTTGATACCGAAATTGACAGGGAGATATAAATAATTATATAAAGAAATGACAGTAAGATAGAGAAATAATTGCAATAACTAAATTCGATATATTAAATAATGTATAACATAATATGCCTGATTGAAAAATGTTTACGGAAAGAAAAAGATAATTAGCAAATCATGTAAGGAAGACATTAATAGCAGGCAACTACAGAGCATATTAGCTTAAAGATTCTTGGAGTGCAGTTAGGATCCAGATCAATACGTTTCCAAAGTCACGTAGGCAGTAATTCTGTACATTAGAAAAGTGCAAGGTACGGTTTAACAACAAGGTAAAAGACGCATACGCAGGATTTTAAGATTCGATCGGGTAAGAAGTAACGTTGATAGGAGTATTGGCATGTGGGCGGAGTTTAAGTTAAGAAACGTTCGTGCATTGTAATCAGCGGTATATTCGTGACATATTTGTGACTTTCCTGAGTGCACATGAAAAGTTAAGACAAATTTAGCGGCTATTGAGGGGGATCTTTCCGATTATAATTTCTGCGACTTACGGAAACTGACGCTTCGCTTAATTATTGTTACAGAAGTAGTCTAATTCGTAAATCAGCCGCCGCCGACTCTTCTCAAACTGAACATTTTAATCAACATTAAAATGGCTCAGCTAACTAAACTGGTGTTATCCTTTCACAATACACTCGCGCATACTCTGAAATAAAGAACTCATAGCTATGCCACTAGAGCAACTGGCGCACCAGAAAACGCAGAACGAGCTACGAGGTGACATAAAATTCATCAACAGAGCAGGTAACATTAAATGTATAAAAATTAGACGCAGGACCGGCATCAAAATTGTCGCAGAGTTACGGCTTCACGTTTCTACGAATTTCGGTGTAGTATCTTCCCTTAAGGCGAGGTTGCCAATGTCCAGACTCCTTTAATAACATCAAGCCTAAGAAGTTACTGCTTAAGCGTAACTCAACTTTACGCCCAATTAACTTTACTTCGTTACCAGATAACTCTGCAGTGAAACTATTACCACAAGAAAAGCCTAAGGGCTAGTTGGCCAACTCAAAATATTTTGTTTGTCTCTCAGCAGAAAACATCGTATGGACAAAGGATTTGGGGAAAACCAAGTATAAACTATAAATACGAGTGCAACAGGTAAACGTATACTTACTTCTTCCTCTACAAATACTAACAATTTGCCTTAATACCGATGTTCAGGGAAAGATAAACCTGCTTATAGCCTATAAATTAGCATCAAGTCAATATTTACTTGTTTTCCTAAAGCACGTTACGCCATCCAGATATCTATTTGCATTATTTTACAAAAGTTGGTATTATCTCCTTGAAGAAAAGCATTCCGAGGACAAAAAACGGTTTCGTGTTTATGATGATATAAAAGATAAAATACATAAATACTAAAACAGTTTACATTTTAAAACCTATGAAATTTTAATACCCACAATTTCAGTTGGATACCTTCGAAGTTTTAATACAACAATTAGACTTTAATCTTTATATATCATTTTTCAAAGATATTTTTGTCGGTACTCATATCTACCTCAATACTTCATCAAAATCAATGATTGAGACACCATTTTGAAGATTACGTTCACCGCTAACGACGAAAGCTAAGAAATAGTTTAAAATTGTTTTCGTTAAAAACTTTATTTTAAAAACCTTTATAAAAACTGCATTCTGATCATACACGTCGAGGAGCCATCAATTGACTATCTAATATGCACGACCTCTTTTATTTTAAAACCCGTATTGTAAAAAAAATTTAGAAGGCTCCATCTATTGACAACGTGTTCACATGCACGACAGCTGTTTGAGTCTAACACGCGAATAAATCGAATTAATCAACGTTTCCATTATAATTAAGTACCGTATACTTTATAATTTAATTTATCATTATGATTAATTTCATTACCATTATTATTAATTTCATTACCATTATTATTAATTTCATTATCATTATTATTAATTTCATTACTTTACAGCGTTCGCAACGTTACGCTACGCTTCTAACTTAATAACATTGATATGCATCACCAGCAAAGATAAAACAGATATTTACTATCCAGAATATTCTTATTTATTATTGTTAATGCAGCCAGCACTGGCTAATTGTAAGGTTGAATATTCAAGCAGCGAGTACTGGCGAATAGTTGACTGCACTTTCTTTATTTTTTGATAACCAGCATGGAGATACAGTCAATTAAATGTCGTTACATAGTTTGTTATTATTTACGTAATTTTGGAGTTAAAAGACATTGTTTGGTCCTCACACGCCGGATTAGATGTGGAAAAGTACATAGTTTGTGGTGAGTAATGGTTATAGCACGAAGCCGCGTAAACATCGACAATGATATATGGTTATGATATTTACAGTTTGGTATTCTACGGCAAAATCACTAGCATCAGTTTAGAAAGCAAACAAAATCAGATAGTTTAAAGCATTTGTGAAGGTGTTAAAGCTAACGAAAGTGTTAATTCACAGTAAAAGTTGGTGAACATTTGTAAATGCAACGGCCATGTCAGTTGAAGCGTCAACAAAATGGAGCAACTGAATGTTGGAAGACTGCACCGCCGTCTATGAACAGTAGTTGGAACTTCTTGGATTTGGTTTCGACGGATCAACAGAGAAAGCAGATATCTAGACAATCATAACCAGTTAATTAGCTTCAATAATGTAAGACAAGTACCTATCCCTTATCCTTCCTTATGATGCATGCTTCCTCATGGCAGACAAAGTAAGAATTAGTGAACTGAAGAAAAAACGTGCAATCATTAAAAGAGCGATTACTAGGTTGGAAACATTTGTAAATTCGTGGAATGATGAATGGATAGAGGGCAATTGGAAGTTAGACCAAATTTACTGCAAGAAAATTGGTCAAATTCAATGAATCTCAAGATGAGTTAGAAATGTTAGAAGAAGTTGAAACTAATGATCAAGAAAGAGCTTCAGTGGAAAATAGGTATTGTGCTTTATTGAGTTTCTTACAAGGAAAATTAAAGGAGGCTCAGTCTTCACAAGGTTGTAATGTGAGGCAGTTATTTATATCACAACACTGTGTATGCCAGAATGATTGTAGTGTAAATTAACATTATTGTATGACAATGATTTGAGATGTTTGTTAATTATAAGCATTGTTAGGAAATACGTTTACACGGCCTCACTGAAACTGACAATAGGAGCGGGTAACAATGAAGCGAGGGGATGAGTTGTTTATCAATTAGAAGAGACAAACAAATGACGTCAGGGTAGTCATTCCTTTCTTTAGAAATGAAGGGAATATCTTCCCTAGAGCATATGTGTTTGTAATTTTGATTGGTTGATAAAACAGACGCTAATGTTGGCGCGCTTTATTAACCAATAGCAGCTCTATTATAATGTTTAGGCATATCGGGTTGAGAGAGTATAAATTCTTAAGCCAAATGCAAGTAACGCGCAGTTCTGCAGAATCATTCACAAGGCAAACGTCGCGCATTTCTAAGAAATCTCTCTCGTGAGTTACACGTCAGCATTCACGAAGTACACATCACGAAATTCTACAGAATCTCTCGCGTCGTAAAGTTAGTTACAAAATGTGAAATACGCGAATTAATAGTGCGCGGCAAATAAGTGATTGTAGTTACATTCGAAAATATAACAGTTTCAGTCAGGCGTGTATCAAGATTAAATATGTGAAATTAATAAAATGTGACGGCAATAAAGCTGTAAAAACAAATTCTTTTATCAGTGTTATCTTTTAGTAACAACTCCTTTCCGTTTACACGCCCTGTTCAAGAGATATTTGCTCGATTGAGTAATAATAGCTAGCCGGAGGACAAAGAACCCAAAATTCAAAATAGTAAAACAATAACAGGCGCTCCGCAAATAAGATAATACGAACAGATACTGCAACAAATGTGTCTGCTGTACTAGTAGTTAGAGTAAAGCTTCCTCAGTTATCTTTACCTCAATTTAGTGGAAATGTGAGTGGGCTAGTTTTGAGGATACATATTCAACTATTGTAGGGAATATGAAAACATTCCAAACATACAGAAATTTCATTATCAGATGTCAGCTCTCCATGGGTCGTCCTCCGTGGAATAGTGGTACCGTACTAGCCTCTAGTTCCCAAGGTCGCGGTTTAAACTCGGCGGAGGATGATGGATTTTTTCGGGCGTAAAAATCCTTAGCATGGCTTCCTTCGGAAGGGAAGTAAAGCCGGTGGTCCCGTGTCGTAGATTTACGGCACGTAAAAGAACCTCAATCCTGATAAGAGGCCTCCGAGAAACATTTCCGGTCTTTCACGCCCAATATAGAATGGGACGCTAAGGAACATGGTAGTTAAAGAGCGTCCATAAATAGAACTCAATTTAATTTCAATATATCTCATGAAATCGATCTTCTGCTAGGAGCTGAAACATTCTTTAATGTACTGCAAGATGGAAGGTATCAGTGCAAGGGTTTGCCAGTGTTGCAGAATACAAGTTTAGGATTTATAGTTTCGGAAAACATTCCAGATGGTGATGTCAAGAATCAAAGGCGTGCAGAACGACACACATTTTTCGCACAAACTGACCAACTGTATACTCAAATGGAGAAATATTGGTTGTTGGAAAATCTTAGTCATAAAGTACTCACCTTGGAAGAAAGAGAATGTGAAAGGCAGTTCCAAGAAACCACTGTAAGGCAAGATGATGGAAGATACCAAGTTAGATTACCTATTCGGAAGAATCATGTGAAGTTATCAGAGTCGTATGATATAGCAAACACACGATTACATCAGTTGGAAAGAAGGTTAGACTGACAACCAAAGCTAAGAGAGAATTACAAAGAATATTTGGAGCCAAATCATATGCCGCAAGTAAAAAATATGGAAGTTACAAGGGATAGGAGGAAACACAACCTTCCACCTTATTATATGCCACATCATGCAGTTGTGAAAGAAGACAGTTCTACCACCAAACTACGAGTTGTGTTTAATTGTTTAGAAAAGACAAGTTCTTGTACTGCACTGAATGATGTATTGATGGTAGGAGCTACGCACCAAGAAGATACTTCTTCCATTACCCAGAGATATACAATACACAAAATAGCTTTTTGTGTAGATACTGCAAAAATGTACAGACAGATTATAGAAGACCCCAGGGATACTCATCTTCAAAGGATTCTATGGAGAGAACATAAAAACAGACCGGTGAGGATTTATGAATTGAAGATACTGATGTATGGCACTTCATGTGCACCATTCCTAGCTATTAGATGTTTGAAACAGTTGGCAGAGGACGAAGTCCAAAGATTTCCAAGGGCGGTAGAAGTATTGAGAGATTTCTTTGTAGATGACTTGATTAGTGAAGCCAAACATGAAATTGGTGCAATCCAGTTGCAAGAAGAATTAATAGAGATGTTGAAATCGGGTGGATTTTGGCTGCGAAAATGGTCATCAAATCACCCAGCACTTCTAGAAAGAATCCCATTAGATGAAAGAGAAATGAAAGCTCCTTTAGAATTTGTCACTGATTATAACGTTAAAACGTTAGATCTGCTGTGGAACCCCAAAAGTGATAAGTTTCGGTTTTCTAATTATATGAAACAACGCAAGGATGTTACTAAACGGACTGTATTAGCAGATAGTGCTTCAATATTTGACCCATTAGGTTAACTAAGTCCAGTAATAGTAAAATACAAGATTTTTATGCAAAAATTATAGCAATTAAGGTTATATTGGGATGACTTTTTTTTCCAAAAAACCTCAAGGAGGAATGGTATCACACGGAGAGTAAGCGTCACATTTTAAGCACAATTGAAGTTGACATGCAATGGAACTATTCAGAAATTTGAATTACATTGATTTTCAAATGCTAATAAGACAGCTTATGGTTGCTGTACTTACGTTAGATAATCGAGCAAATACGAAGATATACTTGCTGTGTTCAGAATACAGATTTTCACAACTAAAATGACTTACAATTCCATTGTTGGAACTATGTGGAGAACTTATTTTAGCCCAATTAACACAAGCTACTGTGAAAGCTTTGAAGATAAACAACTTGAAAGTAGTTTTATGGACAGATTCTACAGTGGTATTAGCACGGCTGCACTTAAAACCGTCTTGTTGGAATCATATAAACACAAAGAATAATCCTGCTGATATAGTTTTACAAGAAACAGATCCTCAGAATTTAAAAGAAATTAAGTTATGGTGACAAGGGCCAGAATGGCTTAACAAAGAAACGTATGAACCTGCTAAATTGTTAAAGAAGGAATCGGAAGAAACCGAGAATGAAGAAAAACATATTCAAGAAATTACTACTCCAATCACATTAATGTGCCAAGTAGCTAACAATCAGTTACACTCTAGTTCATCATGGTTGAAAATGAGAAGAGTTCTCGCATTTGTCTTAGAGTTAGTAATAATTGCAGGAACCCTGATGTGATAAGAAGCGGTTTAACTGTACAAGAATTAGATAAGGCTGCTACTGTACTTCTGAGAGAAGTTCAGACAAATGCATACAAACAAGATTTGGATAGCTTAAGGAAGAATGGTAATGTTTCAGAGGGAAGTTCATTGACAGCATTAAACCCATTCATTAATAACAAACGTTTGATCAGGGTGGGCGGTCGTTTGAAGAATACATTATCAGAGTTTGAACAGAAACACCCCGTATTTCTACCCTCAAAACACAATGTGACAAGGCTCATAGTAGAATAGATACACAAGCCAACTTCACACGCTGGTGGTCAGTTACTACTGTCTTTAGTTAGACAACCATATTGGATAACCAATGCAAGAGATCTGTTAAGGAAAATTGTCAACAAATGCATGGCATGTTTTAAAGTGAAAGCAACCGCATCAATGCAGTTAATAGATCAATTACCGGAAACTAGAGTTACAATCTCACATCCATTTGCTAACACAGGAGTTCATATGAGGACCAATTCTGATGAAGCAAAGTTATGTTAGAAGCAAAACGAAGATTAAATGTTACATTGCATTATTTGCCTGTTTGGTTACTAAGGCGGCACATATTGAGTTGATTGCAGACTTCACATCTCAAGCATTTATCGCTGCCTTAAGGAAATTCACTGTAAGAAGAGGACTATGTACAAATATTTATATTGATAATGGAACTATCTTTGTAGAGGCAAATCGAGAACTGAAGGATCTCCTGAATGATGTCAAATTCAAGGAAAATGTTCAAGATTACAGTTCACAAAAAGGCATAAATTTGTATTTCATACCACCAAGCTCACCGCATACGGGAAGCAGGCATCAAGTCAGTAAAGTATCATTTAAGGAGAGCGTTAGGCCTAGCATGTTTGACTTATGAAGAATTACGCACTGTGCTATGTCAAATTGAACTTGTTTGAATTCCCGTCCATAATTTCACTTATAAATGACCCAGAAAATCTTGACATACTAACTCCTGGACACTTCCTAATTGGCACATCCTTACTTGCAGATCCTAATTCTAAGTTATTAGACCTAAATCCTAGGTACTTGTCTAGATGGAAACCGGTTCAGCAGATGACTCAACTATTCAGACAATGGTCAATAGAATACCTGAATCGCTACAACAGCGACAAAAATAGAAAGATGTACAAACCAACATGATGGTCGGAACAGTGGTACTCATCAAAGAGAATAATCTTCCCCCATTGCTGTGGAAGAAGGGAATGGTGACGGAGATGCATCCTGGTAGTGACAAATTGGTTCGAGTAGTCACAGTTGAGACACCACTGAAAAGACCAATCATTAAACTTTGTATTTTACCTTGCAATGATTGATCATTTGTAAAATTGTAATTCTGAATGTTGTTTATTCAAATTTAGATTTGTATATTGTTTAACTGAAACATTAAGTGCATACAAGGTAATTAATTGACATTAGGTGGGCGGAATGTTCATACAACCAGCACTGGCTAATAGTAGGGTTGGTGGTACTGTTTTTTGTAACCAGCATGGATATACAGTCAATTAAATGTCGTTACATAGTTTTTTGCTTTGTTTACATAATTTTGGAGTTTCCAGAAAATTATTTTATGTATTATTTGCTTGTTTAATATTTATTATTAGGTTTTTCCTTCTGTGTTTCAGAGTTTCACGATGCCAAGACGCACTACAAGCAGACCGAGAGGGAGACCTACAACCAGAGGATGTTCCACACCATTGGAACGTGCCACAGATCGCAGAAGAACAAATGTCAGACAAAGTGACGAACAAAGACAACTTCGACTTCAGCAAGATAGAGAAGCTCAGCGCAAATGCAGACAAAGCCGATTCAATGCTCAACGACAACAGTTAGTGCAAGACTAAACCATTGTCACCAACTTGCCTACTTCACCTCCATCAAAACATTAGTGCAAGAAGACAACCATATAAACTTCCAAAAACATATTGTTCTGCCCGTCTTTTTCCTAAATATAATGAAGTGCAAACTCATAGTGTTGGCCATATGGACAAAACGTGCGTACATTGCTCTGCAGTGTTATTTGCAGGGGAGTTCAGTGACAATTCAGCTACCATGTGTTGCCACAAAGGGAAAAGTTATCTTAGAGCACATTAAAGTTTGCGAAGAGCTTCAAAACCTCATAGAACAGAATGATGATCATACTAAGAACTACCTAGAAAATATTAGACAACTTAACAATGCTCTGGCATTTGCTTCAGTTGAGATTAACTCAGTTGACATTCCTGGCAGAGGTCCATATTGCAACATCGTATAGAGAATGAAGCCAATAGAAACTGTTGCAGAAAATTAATGGTTACATTGCTAGCAATGCTTGGTTTCAATTACAATTTAATACTAGCAATGCTTGATACAAATAATCCTTATGCGCAGTTATTTAAATATATAAAGGATGTAGCTCACACTATACCTGAGTTTCAATTACAATTTACTACTAGCAATGCATTTCATCCTCGAAGATCCAATGCGCCTAGTCAGTAAGATGCCTACAGTTTTTGTCATTGATGACGAAACACCACCAGGCAATGTTGATTTTATCATTTATTCTTAAAGAGCTGGTGCACTTACAAAAGTATCTTAGTTGAACCCCCATTCTACTCCAATGTGCTATCCATTGCTTTCCTCATGTGAATGGACTGTAGGTAAGCCACATGTTCAAGTTCATGCTACTGCGTTGAGAACAGTCACAACTCAGTAACAATGCTATTGGTTTCAGTATACTTCATGCTTCAGGTAAATTATTTCAACAATATATTGATGACAGATCAAAGTAGAAGGTGCCAGGTTGGCATTCATTAGATGCCATAAAAAAGAACTCGGACCTGATAGTTGCAAAAGCTTGATGGACTGTGTTAACACTGATGCTGAGAAAAGAGCGGCAGTTGGGGTAATTCCTGTTATTCTTCCTTCAACTTACATTGGCAGCCCTCGCAATATGCTTCAAAATTATCAAGACGCTATGGCCATTATTCCCCGCTTACGAAAGCGTATCTATTTCTCACAATTACTTGCAACCCTAAATGGCTGAGGTTACTTCTCGATTGAAACCATATGAAAGAGTTGAACATAACCTGACTTAGTTTCTACGGTTTTTCACTTAAAATTTCAGGCTTTATTCGATGATTTAAAAAAATACTTGTACTAGGCGTAGTCATTGGTTATATTTGTGCTATCGAATTTCAAAATAGAGGTCTCCCTCATGCACACATTCTGATCATTCTGTCAAAAATAAGATAAGTTACGCTCAGTTGAAGATGTAGACTCTAATTTTTGCAGACATTCCAGATAAAGAAACAGATCCTTAACTTTTTTAAGTTATTCAGGAATGCACGGTACACGGACCTTGCTTACTATCAATCCAAACAGTCCATGTACGCAAGAACAAAAATGTATCAAAAATTGTCAGTAGGAAACTAATATAAATATTAATTGCTACCCTTTTAGAGACATGCCATAACAGAGCTACAATGACAGTTCGATCAATGATAATCGGTGGATTGTACCTTACTGTAGATTTCTCAGTAGAAAATACCATTTTCATATCAATCTCGAGCATTGTTTTTCACTCAAATCGGTTTAACATTTGTACAAATGCGTGAAGGACATGACTTTGCAGCTTTATAATTGCGTTCAGATTCTGAAGGTCAATAACAACTCACCGTTGACGAAGTGGACATTTGAGCTGTCGTTACGCGAGTCAAGAGAGTTACGGTGATTTGGCCCTTCCCTGCTACCCTGGTGTTTTTGGAGGTGGTGGATTACTTGAGTAATAGAGATGACATATTCGTAATGGTTCATTTAATCCTCTGCAGGTAATACGTATTAGTAACATCTAAAAATCTTAATGCAATGATGAAGCTGATAGAGGGTAAAGAAAATCAAATTAATATCCAAGCAAGTTCAGCAATAAAATATATAGGAACCAGCATATTGTAAGAGATACATCGAGAGATAACAGCAGTGCCTGCAATTAAATAACCATGTATATGATACATTCTAAACATTTATCAAGTTTTCTCAGTTTACCAAATACGAAAACTCCACTAATCTGTCTTGCCCCATTAGGACAGTGTTACAACTTCTATTCCCTGCCCGGGAACAATAAGCAAGGCTGCCAAACAACGCAAGGAATTGCTAGAACCAGATATGGGGTTAGGGGGTGCACGGGTGTCTTAACTTTCCTCAACACAAATTAGGGTTCCCGTGCACTCGAGTATAACATTAATGTTAGTACTTACGGGTGACACCTTTCTCCAGGTCCTCATAGTAGCCGCAGAAGGCGAGCTGCTGCAGCACGGAGCTGGGTAAACGGTCCAGCTGCTCGACGCGCCGCAGCCTGTGCGATATCACGTCCACGTCTTTGAGGCTCCTGTCGCTCGGCCTGTAATATCATTCCACATGCTTAGCATAATCTGTAACAATTATATACTCAAGCAAATACTCTCATCATAAAGAGATCAGTTTGTAGGTGATAATTTGTATTTCTGGGTATTTTTTTCAAAATAGTGGAAAGATTGTAAGGTTCAAACCTATAGGCACAGTCTGTCTTAATATTTCGAATCCTTATTTCTCTTTGGATGAATTTCTTAACTTTCGAAAGAGGAATTTAGAGTATTTAGATAAGATAAGCGGAGAAAGGGAGCAGCATGTTTAATGAGCTGATGGAAATAATGAAATCCCCAAGAATATATCAAGTACATAATAGCAACTGGAAACACCCAAGTTGCTGGGCTGGAGGTGCCGACATGTGATGGTACGAAATTGAAATCGAGTTTTATTTATGGACGCTCTTTAACTGCTGTGGTCCTTAGCGTTCCAATATTAGGCGTGAAAGACCGGCAATTTTGCTCAGAGACCTCTTTATCAAGCTTGAGGTTCTTTTACGTGCCGTACATCTACGACACGGGACCACAGGCTTTACTTCCATTCCGAAGGAAGCAATGCTAAGGGTTTTTACGCCCGAAAAAAAATCCATCGCCTTCCGCCGAGTTTGAACCCGCGACCTCGAAAACTAGAGGCTAGCATGGTAACCACTACACCATGGAGGACGGAATAAGTTATCGGCTAGTTCACATTACGGAGATACATCATTAATATAGGAGGGGGAGAACTAGCGCGTGCGAACTGCACACCCCCATTGCGGCTAGCAGCTCCGAGGAGGAAGGGATGAGGTGAAGGAACCAAGCGGTAGGCAGATAGGCCACAGAGACGCGCTGAAGTCCCTAACATTCCCAAACCGGTAGACCCGTCCCAATGCTGGAGCACCGACAGAGGGAGATGAAAAACCCACCAATCAAGCACCCATCTAGTGTCCAGGGAATAATATTTCCTTTGAGCGTGCATCCACGTCATCTGTCCGGCGCCAGCATACGCTACAAAAACCTAGAAGTACACCTGAAAGATGAGAATAAAACGGAATGAAAGAAAAATGATAGAAAGGGTATCCTAATAGAGAAGAAACACCCAAGCATTGCCTGTCGACCCGGGGGAACCACGAAAAACCCATGACTCGGGATGGGCGGTCGCCGGGGATTGAACCCGGCATCTCCCGAACGCGAGTCCTACACGTTACCGCAGCGCCATCTCGCTCGGTCATCATTAATATTTTAGGTACAGAAGGCGGTAGCTCAGGGTAGAAGCTACTCGATAAGGGCGAAAAGCAGGAAAGATGGTAACAAAATATATCTAATATTATCCCCAATTATTCTATGCGCCATCGGCGCTAAGGACCTATTCTAGCCACTTCAATAAATGCGCATACCCTTGAGAGCTTTAGTTGGTATGGGTGTTCACAAAATGAACATTTCCCGACTAAGGCGACTGCCAGACTGAGAGATATGGAGAGATACTGGGTGTGTCTTAGGGGAGTTCAACAAACATCAGCGTTGTATTCTAAACTATTCCCGACCTTCTCTTTCTTAAACACTTTCTAACATGTACAACTCGTCGTTGGTTCACATCTAGACGCGAGATCATTACGATATACACACCATTTCTTAATTTAGAAACGAAAGAATAGATTGATTTTTGGAGTATTCCTTTCAGTTCTATTTTAGGCTTCCGTTTGCAACAGAATTGTTTCCGATAATCTTCGATTATGAACAAATAACCGATGTTAATAGGCTAACCTGAAGAATTCTTATTAAAACAGTGCAGTAGCTCTGCTCGGATAAATAATAGCATAAAGCAAACAACACAACTTGCCAGTTTCAGAGCATTTACTCGAGGTTTAATTTGTAGCAAAGTAGTTTTACTACCGAATTTACTACCTATACTCTTTACAAAGAGAGGGGGAGTGAAGGGGAGAAAATGAGTGGAAAGGAGGGAGATATAAATAGTATAATCTCCGCATGTAATGCAATTACGCTAGCGGAGCTTCGAGTTCTGCTCTTCAATATTATTTTATCGTGCGACCGAGAAAATATTTCATGTTTATATCATTATCTTTCACCTAAAATACAAATTTCAGAGCTACCGAAATGTAATTTAAGAAATCAAAGAAACTGTCGAACAATAAAACGCTGAAGTCGAAATTTATTTACTATGTAAATTGTTTGCTTTCATTGATTAGAATGTTTGCTTGAGAGATTCCCACCCTTCTGTGCTCTTCAATAACATTTGAGCCTTCTTTATAAATGTCTTTAAAAACTTCAGAATTCATTTTCTTCTTATTCTTCTTGGAATATACAATACCGTGCATATAAATAAGATTTGCTGGTCTGTAAACATAAGGTGGGAAAAGAAAGTCAGCAATCGAGATAAACTGCAGGTCTATAATAAAATGATTTTCAAATCATGTGTGCTTATTTTAACACATACAGAGTACTTCATATTTAAAATAGAGCGCATCATTTGTGTTGAATTTATATACTTTTTCTCGATTTTATTTCCCTTGTCCTTTTTAATACAATGAGATAATTTTATTCTATGTCCAAAGGTTGTCTGATGAGTACCTATAATTTTACTTTCTCTACCAGTGCCTAGTAGGTAGAAGAGGCGTTTTACCAAAAATTCGTTGTTGAGATTTCGCCAGGAAATAAATATTTTGAGAGCCCCTGCATCCAATATAAAGCATTTTATAAAACGTGTGTGTGTGTGTGTGTGTGTGTGTGTGTGTGAACAACATAACTAAAAACTCTTATGTGTTGCACTCCCATGACTTTCTTTACCCTTGTACAAAGTGTTTTTACAAGCGCTTATTCTTCAGGGTAGTCTGGGGTGGGGATGTTTCTTGGAAATCTTCCTGCCGCTTGCTTGGAAGATAGTAAACTCACATACCAAGTTTGGTATTTATCCGGCTTACTACTTTTGAGTTATGGTGTTTACAGACAGGCATACAAACGTTTCCAAAAATGCCTTATTTGAATTCAGGGCACCTCAAAATATGTATTTCCGGTGAAATTTTGGTAAGGAATTTTTTGGGGGAATACCATACTTCTCCTACTTGTTATACGTAATAGAGAAAGTAAAAACTAAAGCCCTTGAAATACCAAATTTGGTATTCAGGTTCAGTATCTTCCAAGCATACGATACAAAAATTTTCAAGAAAATATCCCACCCCAAACTATCCCTTACATGAAATTTGTTTCGTTGTTTCTTATGTTCTCAAAAACTTATCGATTTTGATTAAAATACCATATTTAAGATATTTTTATAACAAACAAAATGCTTATTTTGAATTTTCTGAGAATAGCCTGTGAAGTCCTCTTCATTCTGAATGATTTTGTATAATTGGTAAACCGTAAGATAATACAAAACCTTACTACAGAAAAATGTAAGTCTCATTAAAGCACACTATTTATGTCAAATGTCTTTGGTGTTAACCATTTCCGAGATATTGATTGATATTGGTCTGAATACTTAAATAAAACGTTTTCTCAAGAGGTAATTCACCATTCCTTTTTTCTCGTGGTTATACCAAGAGCATGGAATCTCAAAGGCATCATATTGTGACGTATGCAGAGATTATAGGACATACGTCTCTCTGGTCACCGGGATTTGAGATGGCAGTTGGAACTTGGGGTAGGGAGAGTTAAGAATCTTTAGGAGGGGATGAGTTGTTTAGCGTCTCTGACGCTTGAGGATAGCGTGGCTTGAGAAAGCGAGTCAGGAGGTTACCTTCGAGCTGTAAGGACGTACAACTGCCTTCTCCGTACCAAGGCATGATGGCCTCGCCCGGCGGACATGTGGGCTAAGAGTGTAAGCACTACGTTATCTATCTTTATATAATAAATTCATCAGCCATCCATTCTCTTGAAGTTTTAATTATGTTAGTGTAGAGTCCGTTCCTTCCTTTAAGCCATGTAACGTTTCGGATTAGTAATATTTTCTGTATTTTCTTTAGCTGCGTCCATCGCCGTAGCCTCGCCGCGTAAGCAGTTTGATTAATTTCCCGGTACATTCTTTGCAAGCGAGTAGCTCCCCATCATTTTTGAGTATTATTAAGAAGAGGCTACACAATTGGTGGAGGGCCGGGCATAATTTAATTTTGTTGTGAGATTTTCAAGTGCAAATTTTTTTTCTCTATAAAATGTAACGGTTTTTGGTCCTCCACGTGGTCGCTAAAAATGTGAATCTGTTTCTTGGCTTAAGGGTAAGGATTTTGATGGCATAATTTGTGATTTCTATATTCTAAATTGTGTTGTTTTTATTTCTGAAAGTCCCGTGTCTAAATTTTAATTTTGAGTTCATTTTTGTATTTTTTCCATTGTCCGCCGGCGCGATGCTAAAACTCCTGGCTCCATTTTCCCCTTATTTTGGCTTCATTTCTACTAAATTCTATCACTGTGCTAAGTTATTCGTGCTGGTCATTTTCAAGTATAAATTTTTGTGAATTGTGAAAAGTGAATTATGAAAATTGGGTGATATTTGTATCGTTGATAATGTGGTTGCGTGTGTGAGCTGATTTACGTAACATTGCATTCTGGATTGCGTCATTTTGTAAGTATTAACGACTTGAAAGTGCAACAAATTATTTCAAAATTCGAGTGTTGCGTGTTTAAAACTTGCGTGTGTATAAAAAGTGTGGTGCATCTGTTTAGAATAATAAAGTAATAAAATGAAAGAAGTCACGTATATATATTGAATTTTTTTTTTGCATTGTACACTCGCGGAAAAATAGTGGTAAAGATAATGATGATAATTTTGCTTCACCGTTGCCATGCTTGGTTTATTTAGTTACGCAATGCATATTTTTGGGGAAAATGCTTCACAATTATTCATTTAAGTAAAAGTTTCAGGAGCTACTACCAGCCTTACCAGTATCTTCACCTAATTGGGTTTGATGTGCCTCTAATATGGACCAGTACGATGTGGATGTTGATGAATCAGCTATATGTGTGTTACCAGATTTGGAAAATTGCACTGGAATTTTGTGGTAAAAAGAATAAGAAAAAAAACATAACCTGTAAGTATGTAAACATTGTGAGTGCTAAAGTTTAGACGAATGAAACAGTTTCACAACTCACACAGGTATGCTAAATTTTATTATTTCGCTGACTGATGCTTAATTAAGCTTTGCTTTTCAGGAATAATGTGTGATATAAATGTCTCTGCTAAATTAAAAGTGTATTATTATTTTGGTGTAACTTAGAATTTTAAATTATGTTTTGGGAATTGCAAATCATTTGTTTTGTTGTGTTATGCTGCAGGAATGTGTTTGGGTACCGTGTGCTTAATTGAGCTTTCATTTTCAGGAATGTTATGTGACAGTATTGTTTTGAGTAATGATGTGATTTTGTTCTGTTGCATTCGATTTGATATGATTTGATTTGATTTTGGGTTTCATAATGATGCTGTGATCTTTATTTGCAGAAAATTGTTGCATGAATAGTGTGTGTATGTATGTGTATTTGAGGTTATGTGATATATGTAAGATTTGCCTCGGTGGAAGTGCCAAAGTGTAACCCCGATGGCGTAGTGTGAGGTTATGTGAGATATATGAGTTGATATTTGCCTCGGTGGATGTGCGTAAGAGTAACCCCGACGGTGGTAAAGAGAGCAGAAGAGATGAGATGACGTCAGCTTCGGTGGAAGTGCCAAAGTGTAACCCCGACAGTTGTAGTATAATTGTGTTGATTTTTCAGGAGGGCTACATGTACCTGGAAAGTTGATTTGATGTGATGATTTGAGAGATTTTGCTTATTGGTGTTGCTGTAACGTGCCCAGCATAGCGTGTGTGATGTATTCACACGAGTGAGTTAAATGTATTGAAGTGAATGCAATGAGAATAATTTTTTTTCTATTTATGCAACAAGTTTATTACCATCTTAGATAGCAAGTTTTAATACCACCTGTTTTCCAGCTTAATTTTGATTCGGAGGATGTGGATGCAACAGTATGTCATGTTATTTGTGTCATTCCTGAAATGTTAATGTGCTTTCTTTAAGGTTATGCCTATGTTAGATATTTTTGACTTTGCAGCATGTTAAATGAGACACGTCGGTGAAGATGTTTTGTTTTCGCAGTAATTACTGTCCAAGAGAAAATTGAAAGTTGAGATAAAGATGATGACTGAAGTAATAATGATGATTGAAATACTGATGATGATGATGATTATGATTGAGATGATGACAATAATGAGATGAAGAAGATAGTAATGTAGAGGAGAAATTGTATTAGTGACAGTAGAATATGACTATCGTAGTTGAAAGCATGTCACGTGGTGTAGTTTGAGGATGTACTGTGGATTTATTTTGTAGTTTGTAGTAATGCATACAGTAGTTTTTAGTAGCTAGTTAAGTGAGTATTGTGCATAATTTCGGCCATGGTCAGTATGAATGCTTCCATTTCATTGTCATGCGCGAATGTCTTGTAAGTGCACTTATTTTCTTTTGTTAGTGGTACCAGCTGGTCATTAACAATTAATATTGGGATCCCAAAGAAGGTTATGTTTTTTTCCTGTCATGTTATTGTATGAAAAAGTCAATGTTACTGATATAATGTTAATGTATTCTGATTCTGTTCTAATGTTCTATTTGGATTGTGAAGCATTGTGTGTTAAATTTTGGATGGCAACCCCCTATAAAATTTAGTTCTTATGTCAATATGTGAGTCATTTCTTCTTTTTTTTTCTCTCTTTGCCCCATGTTAAAAGAATTTTCAGTGCAAACCTTTTAAACATTTGAAATATTTGATTGTACATGACATACTGTTTTTTATGTGTGATTGTTTGTTAGAGCACCCTTTTTATTGTTTTGTGGTTTTGTTGTAGTTATTTTGCTGATGGCGGAGCTCGAGCGGATAAGCAGAGCACCCCAATTGTCACACCAGATGTTCCAGAGTCACCACAGGAGAGCTGTCGGGCAGCCACTACACTGCTGTGGCATAAGGAGCCACTATTTTGGGGGCAGTCCAAGCCAGCGACTGCCCACCCCGTTGTCATCACCAACGACCTGCAGAAACAACACCACTACAGCCAGGATAATTCGTCGTTGTGGGTACACTACAAACTTACCCACAAACAGTTCCATCGGACCATCACTCTCAGGTGCAGTGTAGTGTGCGTGTGCGGGGTGCTCGAGCATAAGTGCTCAATTAACACATTATCCGAAAAGACTCGAGACTCATAAATGCCCACAAGAAATCAATTTATATTGTTCTTTTTTTTCTTTGGGTGTTCAACACACATGTTTGTTTTGTATGTCATTTTTTGTTCTCTTTATTGTCTTTTCTGTGATTATTTGCCTTGTGTCGACGAGGGCGTCGATCTCGGTGGCCAGGGGAAGATGTGACGTATGCAGAGATTATAGGACATACGTCTCTCTGGTCACCGGGATTTGAGATGGCAGTTGGAACTTGGGGTAGGGAGAGTTAAGAATCTTTAGGAGGGGATGAGTTGTTTAGCGTCTCTGACGCTTGAGGATAGCGTGACTTGAGAAAGCGAGTCAGGAGGTTACCTTCGAGCTGTAAGGACGTGCAACTGCCTTCTCCGTGCCAAGGCATGATGGCCTCGCCCGGCGGACATGTGGGCTAAGAGTGTAAGCACTACGTTATCTATCTTTATATAATAAATTCATCAGCCATCCATTCTCTTGAAGTTTTAATTATGTTAGTGTAGAGTCCGTTCCTTCCTTTAAGCCATGTAACGTTTCGGATTAGTAATATTTTCTGTATTTTCTTTAGCTGCGTCCCTCGTCGCAGCCTCGCCGCGTAAGCAGTTTGATTAATTTCCCGGTACATTCTTTGCAAGCGAGTAGCTCCCCATCATTTTTGAGTATTATTAAGAAGAGGCTACGACAATATAGTGAACGCTTTTTAAAAAAGTGACTATCTAATGTTAACAAAAAGTAGACGGAAGAATAAGCCTTTGTCAAAATAGTTTGTAGAAGAGTGAGTAAAGAACATCATGTGAATGAGACACTTTTTTTATACAGTCAACACACGCAGAGTACTTCCACATTTACAAAGAGCGCAGTTAACTAATATATATTTTGTGTTAATCATAACGATTTTTCTAAATGATACTTCTCCATATCCGCTTTAATACAACTTGGGAAAATAATTTGCATTTGTTTCTAGATATAAGTTGCATGATGAATCATTCCCCGTCTATTTAAACCATTATAATTTCTTCATGTATGAATCGCTCCTATTTAAAGTGGGACATTATACCGTTTTTTCATTGAAGTTTTATGTGTTTGTTCTTCTCGAGTTGAAAAACCAGCTCCTTATAGGTCTGTAGATCGGTTGTATTATAAATACAACAGAATGGAGGCTTGAAGCATAAAACAGAGGATCAAAAAAAAAACAATTCAAAATTGCCATTGGAAGCTACTAACAGCAGCCAGAGTCGGAGTTGCAAGATCAGGACTATGACTATAGCAAGGTAACGGAGGCGAACATCTTGCTCACCTCGACCCAATGGGGACCTTTTGTAGCTACCAACACCTCCTAGAAGGAACGGACAAAATGAAGGAACCACAGGAGGCTATAAGCTGTAGGTCCATAGGTCACACACGCGAACAGAGGTCCCTAAAAATTCCAAACTTTAAGACGGGACACACCTTTGGAATGCTCAAAGAAGGCTTCCCTCCGGCGGAGTTGTGGAGAACTCGATCCACCTTAGGTAAAACCAAAAAAGGGTGCGACAGTTTAATACAGGAATGTAGTTGCCACGTTTTCTCGTTGTCTCCAATATCTGCAGTTCATTCTGCTGCCGGCTACTCCAGTGATTGAGCTATTAGTAGTTTCCCTCAGGGTATGCGTGGATGTATTGTGAAGAACAAACCACTTTAAACAGCTGAAAAAAAATTTGTGAGCTAATATTTGAGCTATTGAAGCAAGTTGTAGACGTTTGAAGACAAAGAATGAAACTAATTCTAAATGGTAGCACTCGAAACTTTAACAACTTATTTATTCTACCTGCTAACTTCTGTGGTATCAAAGTTTAGGTTGAAAATAATGTTTCTGCAATAAAAGATACTAGTAACGTCCCCTGCCGGGATCGCTAAAATGCTTATCGGCAAGACCCCTCGCGATAGGCGTTACTCACTCAAGCGCGTCACTGAGGGTTTAAAATATAACACGAGCAAGTACCGCTGACGGTACCAGAGAGAGAGTAATTCTGATTTAATTACACGCCTTCTTACTACTTAAGCCATGCTTACATTAGAATTACTTAAACCAGCATTCTACTTTATACGTTGCCAAATCTCAAACTCTAAGTGTCCAGATGTGACACTGTTACTAGGCGATGGCTCGCTTTTCTAAGAATGTTTGCCCTACGTGCCTGTGCAAACGTACTGAATTTACCTCTAAATTACATTCCAAGAACTGTTATACCTAACATGTTCACTACTTCACTGATACTGACGACTTTCCTTAAGCTAACTTACTAATTACCTTCATCTTTCCGGACAAGCATTTCAACTTAAACTGATACAAAACACCGATTTAATATAGAGAAACAATTTATTGCAATTATTTCATTTTATTATAATTTTTTATTTAATTATTTTTCCCCATCAACAATTACGGTATCACAGGCTACTCCGAAGTCCACCTGAAGCATTAAAGGGGAATCGAAATGAGAGGGAATGAGGGTAGAGGAAATGAATGGTAGAAGAGAAACCATCCCAGGATTCGCCTGTTGGCCAGGGAAAACCACGAGAAACCTATGTCAGAATGGTCAGTACCAGGAATGGATCCCAGGAGCTCCCGAGTGCGAGCCTCTCACATTAGTGGGGAGCCATCTCGTTCAGTTAAAGAGAACAAGAAGACCAGTAGAGGACACCAGAGAATATTGATACGAGTTATGAAATGTTCACGAGCAGGTGAGGAGCTCTAAGAAATTCTTAAAATCTTTTATAAGCCGTGGAGGCTACATTAGTGCAGCATTGTTTCATGACGACTGTGACAGAAGAATGGAATTTGCAGAAATATTGAGTTGGAATGACTGTTGTTAACATTCTGTGGTCTGATGAGACTGTTTCACATTGCTGGCTTTGCAAACAACCGCAACAGCCGTTAAAGGGTTGCACCGCTGAAAGCTATTTGTAAAGTTTTCGGTCAATTTGGTTGAAAATTTCATCCGAATATTGAACGGGTTTAAATTTAATTTCGGTATATGTTTTAGTATTTAAGTTAGCAAGTATAAAAAAGGAATTTTATCATCCTAAACATGAGATAGATAAAAAAATAAGCTTTTGTAAGAATAGGAAAGGTAGAATCAGGCTGAAAAACGCAATGCCACAGCCGGGATTTGAACCATGGATCTTCCGGTTTCCATCCTGTCGCTTTTACCAACTCAACTACCATGGCAACATCCCGGCATATTAAATTCCCAAATGTTCGCCTTCTTACTTTCTATATAATGTACACTGACGTGCATAAAAAGTGGCCCATTCCCCTAGATCGCAATAGTGTGTTTTGTCCGTGAGGTTTGTACCTTCAGGTAACCAACTTTTGGTTCCACCCAGCCAGTATCAGTTCTCTATGCGACTGGCCCGAAAAAAATTCAGGACCAAAAACTAACCAATGAATGATACTTCGATTTATGTTAAATAAAGGGGTGGTTAGGGGTCGTTGTTTCGATACAACTGGAACACAAAGAAAAGCCACACACTTTACAAATAATTCGGCCTTCTAGAGGAAGGAGTGAGGAATCATTTGCATGTGAGAAACTGAACTACAGCTACGAAACTTACATAATCATCATGATATGGAGACGAAGGTTAAAGTTATTGCCGCCGCCATCGAACGCCATTAAGAAAACGGTAGTGTAGCGTGAAAATATAAAGTTTCAGTTGTAATGCTACACTTCGGCAGTTCGACCATACGTTTGGGGAGGTAAAGTACCCTAAATTCAATTGCATATTCCAATTAAGAAGATGTGTTTATCAAATAAAAGCTGCTAACAAAAACGATCATTCAATTTAGCTTAATCCTTTGCATATTATCATTACATTGGTTGTCTAAGATTATGTTTAGAAATTCAAAACATAACAGGATTGTTTTTAGCTATGCATTATTCCCAAACCAGTGGGTAAATTACTTCGGAAAATAGAGGTGGTCACGCTGGTAAAGAGCTGGGCTAGATTTTGCCAGCCAATATAAGCAACTTGTTCCATTATGGGCAACATTTTATACAGAACAGTATGCATAGGAAGTAGAGAAGGTATTGCATTCTACTCAACAATCCATAGCGATATTTCACAATAAATGCACGTTTCGAGTCGCCCTAAATAAAAAAAGCAAATATAGGAAAAAGTCCGTGTGTGTCTGTGTGCAGCCGTGAAGAGCATAGCTAAAATTCTGATGTGTTACATTCACATGACTTTCTCTACTCTTGTACAAACTATTTTTACAAACGTTTATTCTCCATCTACTTCATATCAACCGAGGTAAACATTTGCAGAAACTATCTTATTGCTAATTTTCTTGTAGATGCAAGGGGAATATGGCAGGCTTTAAGCGATAGTCAAATCTTTTAGGAGCTGGTTGCATGTCCAAGACATAAAAAAATAAAGCATTTTTGGAAACATGTCCGTGTGTATGCCTTGTCTGTCTGTGAACAGTGTAACTCAAAAACGAAAAGTTGGATAAACACCAAATTTGGTATTTAGGTTCAATATATTCCAGGGATGCGAAATAAAAGTTTTTAAGAAAATCGCCCTAACCCAAACCACCCCTTACATGGAACATTTTTCAAATTTTTTTATTTTCTCCAAAACGGCTCTTAACGATTTTGATTAAAGTATCATATGTTTAAGACATAATTATAACAAATAAAATGTATATCTTGAATCTTCTGGGGATGTCCTCAAAAGTCCTCCTCATTCTGAACGACCTCTGCATAACTGGTAAACCGCAAGAGATAGACAAAATTTTACTATATAAAAATATAGATCTCGTTAAAAAACACAATTTGTAATAAACATTCTTTTTGTAAAGTGAACCATTTTCAGGATATTCCTTGTTATTTCTTTGAATTTTCCAATACTTACACTTTTTCTCAACTGAGAATTAGTTGTTCTTGTTTATGTTCTTGACATGCAAAGAATTACATTTTACACATAGCGACCAGTTCTAAAAATATTTAACTATCGCTTAAGGCGTACTATGTTCCCCTTGTTTTGTATTTGCAAGGCAATATAGAAATACAGTAGCCTTTAAGCATAGGCATATATCTTAATAGCTGGTTGGTATGTGCAGCACTATTCTCTTTGCCACAGATTTATACTCTTTGCATATCCAAGACAAAAAATGAGTAACGAATTCCCATTTGAGAAAAAGTATAAGTATTGGAAAATTTAAGGGAATAACAAGCAATATCTCGAAAATGATTCACTCAATAAGAAAAATGTATATGGCATAAAGTGTGTATTTTAACACGATCTACAATTTTTGTGTAGTAAAAGTTTGTCTATCTCATATGGTGTACCAGTTATGCAAAAGTCGTTTACAATGAAGAATACTTTTGGAGACATTCCCAGAAAATTCGAGATATACATTTTATTTGTCATGAAAGTATCATAAATATATAATATTTTAATCAAAATCCTTAGAGCCATTTCTGAGGAAATTAAAATTTTCGAAAAATGTTCCATGTAAAGGGTAATCTGAGGTGGGGGGATTTTCTTGAAAACCTTTGTGTCGTATCTCTGGAAGATACTGAACCTAAATACCAAGTTTGGTGTTTATCCGACGGTTCGTTTCTGAGTTATGCTGTTCAGACACACACACAGACACACACACACGGACATGTTTCCAAAAATGCTTCTTTTTTTTGGATTCAGGAGTATCAAAACATATTTCCGGTGAAATCTCTGTATCGAATTTTTGGGTGGAATACAATACTTCCCCTACTTACTATACGTAGTAGAGAACGGAATAAGGTATCTTAAGAGTTTGCATACCCACTAAGAAACGATAGGGGGTATAGAAAACCATGTGAATGAAATACAGAATTATTTTTGTAAACCGCAAGGAGACCTCAAATTCATTTTGTAACGACATATCCCAATGGCGGCCTACTATGTCTGCCGGGCTTTATAGTTTAACCAACTCTTAGGTCAATTAATGGTAATTTTTCTTTCACACAAACCTGCGTAAGACATTGTGGGGACATTGTGATTGCAAATGCTTCTGACAATATCTTGCATAAAAGTAATCTTGAGAACATACTATTCAGTGTAACGTTAACCTTGATGTGCAAGTGCTGTGCCGTCACCTCCCCCTCTTCTTTTGTCGTGATACTTGTAATCAGAGAAAAACTCTTCTAGAAAGATGATGTAATTCATCGGATCAGCTCAGTAGTAGGATGAATGTTCGAGAAAGATGTCATTGATGACGTAGCTTATTGTAGCACGACATCATGGTCATCCAGAGCTAGGATTGCCTGGTTCGTCGCACGCCACTGAATGCAGCGCCCTCTAGCTTGTGGCCAAGATCAGCAACTCCCGGGCAGGTTGGATCAGCAGTCTACGTACAAGGATCGTGCGGATAGCCTGTCAGAACTTTGTGCTCTGTTCGTGACGGCGAGATTTTGGCATAATACACCAAGAGTAACCTCTAGGCCTTTTCTAAATTATTCACAATTCTTTGATAAGGCCTCAAAATTTAACTTTCACTCTTGGTGTTTGAAAATTAGCAATTGCGGGAGAAGCATTTATTCATTCATTCTTACGTAAATTGTATTTGTATTTTCTGCTATTTTAAGAAGCATTCACGACTTTGTAAAGGAAATTAAATGTAGTAACACGATGATTCAACGTTTTACGATTATCGTATTTTCAAACCTGTTACTTGGAATTATAAAAATCCCTAAATGTAAAGCAAGCTAATTTGAATGGAATTGTTAACGAATGCAAAACGTTTTCTATGATAAATTGTTAACATATTTGCTGTGATACTTTTTAAATCCTAGATCCTTCGTAAGTATATACCTACGATTCACATTATATAGAACCTCATGGGTATTGTAAAGCCCAACTTAGCAACTGGCACCAGAACGAGCACTACTTACGTAACTGTCGGTTTTCATTGTAACTGCGATGTCAGGAGTTAGTTTTTGCGTTATATAATTCCATGCCTGTTATCGACTGTTTTTCTTTTTACTTTCTCTAATACGTACAGTAAGTAAGGGAAGTATTGTATTCCACCCAAAAATTCGATACCAAGATTTCACCGGAAATATATGTTTTGAGACCCCCTGAATCCAAAAAAAAGAATTTTTAGAAACATGTCCGTGTGTGTGTGTGTGTCTGTATGTGAACAGCATAACTCAGAAACGAACAGTCCGATAAACACCGAACTTGGTATTTAGGTTCAGTATCTTCCAGACATGCAACACGAAGGTTTTCAAGAAAATCCCCCACCCCAGATTACCCTTTACATGTAACATTTTTCGAAAATTTTAATTTTCTCAAAAATGGCTAACGATTTTGATTAAAATATCTTACGTTTAAGATATTTTCATGACAAATGAAATGTATATCTCGAATTTTCTGGGAAAGACTAAAAGTATTCATTGTGAACGACTTTTGAATAACCGGTAAACCATAAGAGATAAGACAAAATTTCACTACACAAAAAATGTAGATCGCGTTAAAATAAACAATTTATGTCATACACATTTTTTTTATTGAGTGAACCATTTTCGATATATTGCTTGTTATTCCCTCAAAATTTCCAATACTTGTACTTTTTCTCAAATGGGAATTCGTTATTCATTTATTTTTGTCCTGGTAATGCAAAGAGAATGGAATACTCGACATAGCAACCAGCTCTTAAAATATTTGACTATCGCTTAAAGCCTACTATATTCCCCTTGCATCTACAAGAAAATTAGCAATAAGATTAACATCTCGATATCTGAATTAACATGAAGCATATGGAGAATAAGCGTTTGTAAACCTAGTCTGTACAAGGGTAGAGAAAGTCATGTGAGTGTAACACATCAGATTTTTTCAATTTTGCTCCATGTTACAATTCTAACCGAGCATTTTAAGCTTCCTTGTTTCGAAAAGTTTTTGTCGCTCAAGTTAAGACATGCTGTATTTGAAGAATTACATGTACTCAAGGCTTAAGGAAAAGGATGTAACAACTTTCCTAAGTAGCTTGGCCAAAGAGGATTCGAAAGTGCATCCTTCGTTGAGAGATGCTGGAAGTGATTCCTCGCCAAAATGCGATTTGGAATGATACATTTAGTCACAGCAAGTGGAAGTATAGGACCTGTGTGGCTTTTGTATATTCCAACCGGAGCTTTATGCGGTCTCCATTAAATATTAACTACCTGTTTAATGAACGGATGGACCGGATGACGAAAGCATGATAATTAATGGGCTATGTGAGGTAGACTGCATTAGTGCTCCGTTTTGTGTTGAGCAAAGCGGAGTACATCAGCACAGTATTGACCAAGCCGTTGTATGTGCGTTAAAGCAACGATTTCTATGCCTTCCTGTATTCGTAAAAATTCTTTTAACGGTTTAATACAAAGTAATTATCCACAAATGTGCTGGACAATTCAGAATTATTTGCCGAGTTTAATGTATACTGGCGTGCATAAAATGTTGGTACTAACAAAACCTAACCCCGCCCCTAACAGCGTGACCGCTTCTGTTTTTCAATCATAATTCTAGTCACTGGATTGACAGAGCATTATCTCCCCCAAAGTATGGTCAAGCTGCCGAAGAGTGACATTACAACTTAAACCTTATATTTTCATGCTACACCGCCGCTTTCTTAATGCCGGGTTTCTTATTAGCGTGTAGTAGCGCCAACAACTTTAACCTTCGTCTTCATGTTACCGATAAAAGCTCTCATATATTAAATGTCTTACCTGCCGTTCAATTTAACCTCATATGCAAACAACTCTTCACCGCTTCCTCTAGAAGGCCGAGTTATTTACAATTGGTTTAGCCTTTCCTTGAGTAGACACCAATCGTAGCGAAACTCTTTCATAGAAGTGGTATGTGAAAACGTAATTATTTGCCCCACATTTTGGGAGCCAATTTGAAGAATGTTTGTTGCTGCTACGTATGGAAAGTCAGTTTGAAGATGTATTATATTTCGACTGTGGGGAGCCGAACTTGAAGTAGTTGCAACCACACGTATGGTAGCCTTCGTCCCAAGTCTAAAAATGTTAAATTTGTAATTTTTACTGTTTCTTTAAATATTATATATTTATGTTTGCCTCGGCTGCGTCAGTATTATTTCTAGAGACATGAATTTCTTAACAGGGCGTGATGCGGCTGAAAAATCTAGGCTTACACAGATTATAATTTTTAATTCACTACTTTTTATTAATTCTTGACACGATTTTAATAACACTTCACTGATATAGAGAGCTGTAAGATTCTTTAAAAGGTGCAAGGATTTAATAAAACACGTAAACTATTTTCTCACACAAAATACTATTAAATTTCTCGAGGACACATCTCGCGTCCGGTTATGAACACTGTCTGCAACCAACGCGTCCAGTTATGAGAGCTATCTACAAGAAACTGACTTGATTTCTACCGCCTAAATTTGTAAATTTCTGTATTACAAGTCTCCGATTGGCTAATCCTAGTCCAATAGAATACCTTCATTTAACTAAAGCTTTTTCTGGTTGTTGATTGGAAATTTATAAACTGTCACAAAAATTACATTATCGCTTCCAAGAATCAAGTAGCATTAAACTTTGAAATTCATTATTGCCTCAAGGTTACCTCATTGTGAGCAACTGTTAACCTATTATTCTCACAGCTCCTACATTATTAAATTACGTAATACATTCACATAACATTATTACACATGTGTACAATAATATAAACATACACAATGACTGTAATATATACACTTTTTATATATTGTTACATATACATATTGCTTTAAGGTGGGCTGTTGTTATATTTTTTTATTATATAATTAGACTGAAAACATTTAAGTGTTAAAAATACTGCCTCATATGCGAACCACACCTTCATTTCACATATATTTAAACATCATCCATTGGTTAGTGTTTATGCCCTTATATTGTTTTACAGGTCATTCACAACACAGAACTGATAACGGCTGGGTGGAGTCAAAAGTTGGTTACCTTAAGGTGAAAACCTTACGGAGAGAAAAACACAATGGCGATTTAGAGGAATGGGTCAGTTTTTATGCACGATAGTGTACCTTTTATACCTGAACAGCAACACTTACACACTGTAGAACATGGAAAGCTAATCTATGATTTAGAAGCGCTCTTAAACGCTCTGTGTGTTTGCTCTCAGTAGTAATAGATATGCAGGGATGACAGTTTGTAATGAAATTTGTGCGGTATTTTGGCCAAAATTTATACAGTTCTAATATAAAAACACTTTTAACTTGCAGTTAAGTTTAACTTTAGACTACTTGTATGCTGGCTTACCCGACGTGACACGGTTAGATTTTTAAACTGCAGTGACGAATTAATTTCATTTATCTCTCCAGTTCATTATCAAATTATTGAACTATTACACTAGTCTGCACGATATCGGATGACTAAAAACTAATAAGTGATTCTGACTCACTTTTATGCTGATTTCAGAATTGCTTTTAGTTTCTTTTTTTCTATCATGTACAGTTTTCTCACATTTTCACTTCAAAAATATAGAGATATAAAGATATTGCTTCCGCCACTACACAAATATTGGGCTTGATGAAGCAATTTGTAAGGGCTCTCCACAGGATGGACGATGCTTCAAGTACCTTTCCAAGAAATTTCCCTTCATTACACAAGACAAATTAAAGGCTGGAATTTTTGTTGGTCCTCAAATAAAGAAATTGATGAAGGATGAAGATTTTGAGAAGACAATGAATGAGAGAGAAATAAAAGCATGGACCGCCTTCCGATGAGTTGCTGAAAACGTATTAGGCAATAAAAAAGATCCTAATTACAAGGCCATTGTCGAAACAATGTTGGAAAATTTCAAGAAGATGGGTTGTAACATGAGTGAAAAGGTACATTTTCTGCACTCACATATCGACTACTTTCCAGAAAATCTGGGACTTTATAATGAAGAGCAGGGTGAACTTTTTCACCAAGATATTAAGGAAATGTAGAGGAGGTACTAGGGGAGATGGAATGGAACTATAATGGCCGACTACTGTTGGATGTTGAGGAGAGACAGTCATCTTCAAGGATCTGCAAGGAAGTCAAAGAAGAGAAAGTTTGAAAAAAAATTAAATGAAACACTTTGGATTCTTGTTTTGTTAAAATTTAGTCATGAAATAAATTAGGGGAGCTCTTGAGAGTATTCTTAAAATGTTTCTTGAATAAAAACTTACCTTGTGTGAAATGGTATTTGAATACTTTTCTACGCTCATTAGTAAAATTGTCAAAACATTACTTATTTTGTGTAAAAACCTGATGTGATAGAAAAAACGGAAGTTATTTCTGGAATTAGCATAAAAACTTAATTCAAGAACACCCACTTTTAAGAAATCGTTTGACAAAAAGTTTGAAATTGCAGACTAGTGTTTTCTAGAGGGCTTTTATAATAAGCCCTCTAATTTCCTACAGTCCCAACTATCCCAAATAATGGATGAAAAATCCCCCGATATTCACGCAAAAGGATTAAACATAGAAGGAACGTCCGACTTCCTTAACATACTGGAAATAATATAATGTAGAACAATATTTACCTTTGTATTTCAATTTCACATACACCAATTTTCCACTTTGTTCGCTGATTCTTTGCATTTCACAAATCCTTACAGACAATTTCTTTTTGCATATACGATACAGTACAGTATACGTTACAGTTTAAATAATTTTTTGAGCCTTGCTCAAGACTATCTGCTTCTCAGCGAAAATTTACCTAAGCTAAAAAAGAAATTGAATGTCTTTTACCTTTTAACTTGGTTGCTAAGTATAACGGAATAAATTATAACTTGTGTACAAAATCTCTACGTTAAACAAAACATAATTTGATATAAATAACATATTCATAATATATTCATTATTTAACATATTTGTGTTTTAGTATCATCTTGTTGAACATTTTTCATTTCAATTTTGTTAGAAATACTGCGAATGCAAAGTATTCGTGCATTCTTATTAATGTATTATCTTTTTTAATTACTCAATTTTCTTTTCCTTTATTCTTTTACGTGGTAAATATTTAATGATTTTTTGTAATATAAGCATTCTTTGTAAACAATTTTATATACTATTTTCCAACAAACTTAACTTAATGTAGTCATAAAAATTAAATACTTGCCAAGTATTTTCCACCTCTAATCACGATTCTAATTTGGCTTAAACCATTTCAATACATATGTTGCTTACGTCTCATTTAAATACTGCGTCAATCTATAAAAGATAATTCGTAAAAATGAAGTAGGAAGGTGAACACTATCAGTATTAGAATAACAATATTGATAACGTTGTACGAGATTAGTGAAAGGTATACAAGAAAATTCGTAGGAATGATGTAGGAAGGTGAACATCATCAATATTAGAATGACAATATTGTACGAGATTAGTATTAGGTATACAAGGAAATTTGTGGGAATGGCGTAGGAAGGTGGACATCATCAATATTAGAATGACAATATTGTACGAGATTAGCGCGAGGTATACAAGAAACTTTGTAGGAATGATGTAGGAAGGGGGACATCATCAATATTACAATGACAATATTGTACGAGATTAGTGCGAGGTATAAAAGAAAATTTGTAGGAATGATGTAGGAAGGGGGACATCATCAATATTACAATGACAATATTGTACGAGATTAGTGCGAGGTACACAAGAAAATTTGTAGGAATGATGTAGGAAGGTGGACATCATCAATATTAGAATGACAATATTGTACGAGATTAGTGTGAGGTATACAAGGAATTTTGTAGGAATGATGTAGGAAGGGGGACATCAACAATATTAGAATGACAATATTGTACGAGATTAGTGTGAGGTATACAAGGAATTTTGTAGGAATGATGTAGGAAGGGGGACATCAACAATATTAGAATGACAATATTGTACGAGATTAGTGTGAGATATACTAGAAAAATTTTAGGAATGATGTAGGAAGGTGGACATCATCAATATTAGAATGACAATATTGTACGAGATTAGTGTGAGGTATACAAGGAATTTTGTAGGAATGATGTAAGAAGGGGGACATCATCAATATTAGAATGACAATATTGTACGAGATTAGTGTGAGGTATACAAGGAATTTTGTAGGAATGATGTAGGAAGGGGGATATCAACAATATTAGAATGACAATATTGTACGAGATTAGTGTGAGATAATTTTAGGAATGATGTAGGAAGGTGGACATCATCAATATTAGAATGACAATATTGTACGAGATTAGTGTGAGGTATACAAGGAATTTTGTAGGAATGATTTAGGAAGGGGGACATCATCAATATTAGAATGACAGTATTGTACGAGATTAGTGGAGGTATACAAGGAATTTTGTAGGAATGATGTAGGAAGGTGGACATCATCAATATTACGACAATATTGTACGAGATTAGTGCGAGGTATACAAGAAATTTTGTAGGAATGATGTAGGAAGGTGGACATCATCAATATTACAACGACAATATTGTACGAGATTAGTGCGAGGTATACAAGAAAATGTGTAGGAATAATGTAGGAAGGTGGACATCATCAATATTAGAATGACAATATTGTACGAGATTAGTATTAGGTATACAAGGAAATTTGTGGGAATGGCGTAGGAAGGTGGACATCATCAATATTAGAATGACAATATTGTACGAGATTAGCGCGAGGTATACAAGAAAATTTGTAGGAATGATGTAGGAAGGTGGACATCATCAATATTAGAATGACAATATTGTACGAGATAAGTGTGAGATATACTAGAAAAAGTTTAGGAATGATGTAGGAAGGTGAACATCATCAATATTACAATGACAATATTGTACGAGATTAGTGTGAGGTATACAAGGAATTTTGTAGGAATGATGTAGGAAGGGGGACATCAACAATATTAGAATGACAATATTGTACGAGATTAGTGCGAGGTATACAAGGAATTTTGTAGGAATGATGTAGGAAGGGGACATCAACAATATTAGAATGACAATATTGTACGAGATTAGTGTGAGGTATACAAGGAATTTTGTAGTAATGATGTAGGAAGGGGGACATCAACAATATTAGAATGACAATATTGTACGAGATTAGTGCGAGGTATACAAGGAATTTTGTAGGAATGATGTAGGAAGGGGGACATCAACAATATTAGAATGACAATATTGTACGAGATTAGTGTGAGGTATACAAGGAATTTTGTAGGAATGATGTAGGAAGGGGGATATCAACAATATTAGAATGACAATATTGTACGAGATTAGTGTGAGATATACTAGAAAAATTTTAGGAATGATGTAGGAAGGTGGACATCATCAATATTAGAATGACAATATTGTACGAGATTAGTGTGAGGTATACAAGGAATTTTGTAGGAATGATGTAGGGAGGGGGACATCAACAATATTACAATGACAATATTGTACGAGATTAGTGCGAGGTATACAAGAAAAATTTGTAGGAATGATGTAGGTTGGGGGACATCACCAATATTAGAATGACAATATTGTACGAGATTAGTGCGAGGCATACAAGGAATTTTGTAGGAATGATGTAGTATGGGGGACATCATCAATATTAGAATGACAATATTGTACGAGAATAATGTGAGATATACTAGAAATTTTGTAGGAATGATGTAGGATGGGGACATCATCAATATTAGAATGACAATATTGTACGAGATTAGTGTGAGATATACTAGAAATTTTGTAGGAAAGATGTAGGATGGGGGACATCATCAATATTAGAATGACAATATTGTACGAGATTAGTGCGAGGTATACAAGAAATTTTGTAGGAATGATGTAGGAAGGGGGACATCATCAATATTAGAATGACAAGATTGTACGAGATTAGTATTAGATATACAAGAAATTTTGTAGGAATGATGTAGGATGGGGAATTCATCAATATTAGAATGACAATATTGTACGAGATTAGTATTAGATATACAAGAAATTTTGTAGGAAGGGGGAATTCACCAATATTAGAATGACAATATTGTACGAGGTTAGTGTGAGGTATACAAGGAATTTTGTAGGAATGATGTAGGAAGGGGGACATCATCAATATTACAATGACACTATTGTACGAGATTAGTGTGAGATACACAAGAAATTTTGTAGGAATGATGTAGGATGGGGGACATCAATATTATAATGACAATATTGTACGAGATTAGTGCGAGGTATACAAGAAAATTTGTAGGAATGATGTAGGAAGGTAGACATCATGAATATTAAAATTACAATATTGATAACGTTGTATGATCGCATTATATACAAAAGCCGGTGTTAATTATATTGGGCACGGAAGAAACGCAACTCTATAATTAAGGAAATATAAATATTCTTAACTATAGGGGGGCATAAGTTTGTAATCCTAAAAGTATTGTATAGAAAAATTAATAATAAGCTCATCATTCCTTCATTCATACTATCTTAGGAGATGAAAATGCCTTAAAGTTTTAATAAGAAGGATAAGAAGAAATAGGGTAAGAAAATATAACTTTATAAACAATTCCAAGGAGAAGAGCTTGCATGTGCAGGAAGAGAAACTATATGGTCCTGTACAACGACTTAGAAAGAATTTGTACCTGTCGAGATATATCGAGATAAAAGCTTGATAATCGAGATAAAAACATATATTATTTAATAAATTTACAGAAACCAAAGTATACGGGGAAAATGTGGGAATAAAAATTGGAATACTTAAAAATAATGTGTTTATTTTAAAATGGTATTCTGAAATAATTCGGTCACTATGTAAAGAAGGCAAGAGATTATGAACCGTGAAAAATTCGGGGAAAAGAATTTAAATAAAGCGTAACAAATTGTGGAATAAGATATAGAACGATAAGACGAATTAGAATAAAAGAAAGGGCAGGATCTGTATTCATTAATACCTAGAATTTTGAGTGTATGGGATGCGGTAAAATCAAGAAACTTCTCAAGAAAATTTCCTCATCCCAGCTAATCTTTAATGGAATATTTTTAGATTTTTTTTATATTCTCAAGAATAGCTAATGACTTTTATTAAGACACCATATATTATTAAAGATATTTACATTTCAACTAAAATGTGTATCTTGAATTTAGATACACATTATACACGATATATCCGTTATTAAAGGTTCCAACAGTTCAATACTTTATCATTCTTTTCAAGTTTTGTCGATTTTAACTTATTTCTGGCGATTGCATGGAAACAGTGTGGAATTTTAAGGCCAGCATATAGCGTCCAGTTCTTAAACATTTGACTATCGCTGTTCTCTTTGTATCTATAACTAGATGTATTTCTGCAAAGGTTTATGTGGATTATAATGAACTAGACAGAAAAATAAGATTTCATAAGAATAGTATGCATACACACTAATAAACAATAGAAGGTAGAGAAAGTCAAGTGAGTGTAACGGCAGATTTTTTAAAATAGAATATAATTTTAGACACTTTTAAAATTAGCAGAAAATGAAACACTTTGAATGATAATAGACATACTCCTTATTATACTATTTAAGAACATTCCAATGAATTTACTAATATTTGCTGTAAGTTTTGGTGTATACAGGACAAGCAAGACATGCATCTGTAATGGTTAACGTTATTTATTCTGAATAACAAGGTTTACTAATAAACGTATGTAGAGCCAGATCTACACGAGCCTTAGAGCAAGATCACGAATTTCAGAAAACAATTCTCAAAATTCAGCAAATGAGAAGTGAGTGATGCACAATGCTGTTTAAATTTAGCATAAAGCTCTAAATGGTTTTGGATTTCTATTATGCCCATTTGCTAGAATGGGAAGTATTGATGAATTTCAGACATGAATTACTAAATGGATTTATGAATAAATGTATGTTACCTTTCAGAAGAAGAGTTTATTATTATAATCGGATAAGATCCAAAATGGGCGGGGCATTACTTGGCCTAGAATTGTCAGCACCTGGTATAGACAATGATTGCTTGCTTGCTTACTTAGTAGTTTACCTACTCTTATATAGCCTTACACTCATAGGGCTTACAACCGTGCCTAGGGTCAGAGGCCTATAGAGAAGCTGACTGAAATTGAATCGGAGAATGAAAAGCCGAAACGGGGGGGGGGGGATCGACTCCTACCTAGGTATGTGAATGAGGAAAGAAGATATGAAATGAAGGCCAAATGGATGAAAGGAAAGGTGGTGATGGAGCAATTGATGGAATGAACGGCGGGAGAAACCGGAGAACATCCGTCCAGACGCCGCTTCATCCACCAAAAATACCCACAAGCGGGTCCCTGATATCGAATCAGGGTTGCCTTGGTGGGAGGCGAGAGGTCTAACTACTCGTCCATGGTGCAACTATAGACTGTAATAACGATACGAAACAATAAGTTATACCTTTGGTTATAAAATATGAAAGTTTGCCCCACTGCATATACTCGTATACAAGCCTGGCACCTATTGAACGCCTTATTAAACACTCAAAGAATTTTAGCAGCCGAAATACCGGAAAACACGTCTACTAATTCGTCCAGTATATGAGGATTTGTTGTAGGTACAAGCCTTGTGTTTTCAGTTTTAGATTTAGGTATTTCTTAGTAGGATATTCAAGCTCCAGAATTGTCTACATCTACGCTAATTCTTCGTTTGATCTCTGCCTCGCCGTTTCCCCTCATCGAAATACTTTGTCCTAAGTAGATGAAGTCCTGCGCATACTCCATAGTTGTTCCTTCCAACGCTATCGGTAATTTTGTCATCACTTTCGTCTTATTTGGGTTCCTCCGTAGTGCAACTTCTTGGTTGACGGTTCAGTTCTTTGAGCACTGTTCCATCTCCTTTGCTAACTTTACAAAAAGTATAATGTCGTCCGCGAAGCAAAGTTGAGCAGCCTCCTTCCATTTATATTGATGCCTTTTCGTCTCTTGTACCATTTTAATGTGTGGAATACGATTTCCAGTAGTAAGCCTGTGAAAAGTTTAAGTAAAGTTGGGTCCGCCAGCTTCACTCCTGTTTCCAGCAAAAATGTGTGTCCTTCGATTTCCGTTTTGACTTTGGTGTAGCCACTGATGTAAATTTTCCCTATCACTGACGCATTTACTTTCTATTCCCATTGTTTGTAAGGATTTTATGGATTTCCTGTTGTCTCCGGAGTAAAAACTAGCAGTTTTACGATACAAGTGATAAAACCGCTTTTAACATGTGCGCTACATACTGTTTTTAAACAGCTCTGAAATTTGTAAAATAATAAAATACTGTATTGCTTCCATGCCTATATGCAACTAAGAGAAATGGCGCCTAGAGCGGGATCAACAGCTGTCGTCTTTTGTAGCGTTCAGGGGATTCCTCATTCCACCAAGCGACGGATGACTAGACACATTTCCGATGGTAGGGTGATGATGAGAATGGCGATGGAATGAGAGAGCTTTTACCGTGGACTCCGATCCACGTTGGGCCTTGGGAATATTTCACATGAAGTAGTCAGAGGTGAAGGCGTGGGTAGGGCCAACTTAAAATCGCTACCGCAGAGTCGGTAATCGAACCTTGGACCCTCAGTACGAGAACCGAAAACGAAACCATTGCGCTACTCCGGCGCCCGATCTGCAGACGAATGCAGCGAGGATATAGATGTTTTGTTGATTCGCTAGCAGTGCTTACCTTACACTGATCAAAGAAGCTGTTAAATGCTACGAGGGCTCTCCCAGAAGTACCCAATCTAACAAAGAAAACACAAACATTTTGGGATAAAACATCTTTATTTCTCTACATACTCTCCTTTCAGCTCGATACACTTTTCCCAGCATATTCAATAGCTTCGATACCCTGTTTATATTGAGAACCATCGAGAACCATCAACAGCAAACTCCACCTCTTCATTGTTGGCAAATATTTTGCCCCAAACCATTTCTTCAACTTTGGGGGAGGGGGCGGACTAAGTCTGGCGAATACGGTGCATGAGGAATCAATTCGAGCTTTAACTCGTTGATTTTGGCCATGGCGATAATGGATGTGTGAACTGGTGTATTCTCTTCATGAAACAGAACTTTCTTTTTCGCTAAATGTGGCCGTTTTTGCTTGATTTCATCATTCAAACGCTGCAATAAGTTTGCACAATACTCGCTATTGATTGCTTTTGCTTTTTGAAGATAATAAATGAAAATGATCCCACGCACATTCCAAAAAACTGACGTCATGACCTAGCCAGCAGATGGAATTGTCTTTGCTTCTTTAGAGCCGATTCTCCCCTTTCAATCCACTGTTTTGACTGTTCCTTCGTCTCAGGTATGAAGTAATGGACCCATGTTTCATCCATGGCTATGAATCGACGCAAAAACTAGAGTTTATTGCAACGAAACACCGCCAAACACTCGATTAAAACATCCTCACGACGCTGCTTTTGTTACATTGTGAGTAAACGCGGCACCCATTTTGCACACAGCTTTCTCATGTCTAAATTTTCAGTTAGTATGTAATGTACACCACTTTTTGAAATGCCTACGATATCTGCTAGCTCGCGCACTCAGTCGATGGTTATCCAATACCATTTTGTAGATTTTCTTCACTATTTCTGGCGTGGTCACCTCATTTGATCGACCATTGGGATGTTCGTCTTGACAGCTCGTATGGCCTCGCTTAAACTCTGCCACCCAATATTTTACTGTTGTAAATGAAGGAGCAGACTCCCCTAGAGTAGAATCTAGCTCAGTTTTAATATTAGTTGGACTAAGACCTTTCAAATGAAAGTATTGTATCACATAACGATGGCCAGATTTATCCATGTTTACAAATTCGCTGAGAGAGTTCACTATTAATGACTGCTAAACAATTACTAAACAACGTAGCATTCTATAATTTCAAACTTAAGCTTTATAAGGGTGGTACTTTCTTACATAGTCATTTGTTTGAAACAACAGCTGCTATACATACGTCAGATCGGGTACTTCCGGGGTGCCCTCTTATATCATACTGTTTTCTGGATTTTTTGGTAGCAATTCCAATGTTACTCTTTTTACAGCTTCCACAATTTCTCCGGCTCTTGGAATTTCAATTGATAACGTACTACATTATCTGAATTTTTAAAGCCGCGCGATGGTGCCACAATTATGAAGCAATATAAATTACCTGCTTCTGATGTGTCATCTCGTAGTTCATTCTGTTGTCTCGTGAGCCAGCTGCTCCAGTGGTAGAGCTATGAGTAGTTTCTCAGGGTATGCGTGAGTGTACTGTGAGGGATAACACCAGTTTAAATTGACTGAGAAATAAAATGCTCTAATACTTGAACTGTTGAAGTGAGTTGCCGACCGTTTGAAAATAAAGAATAAAACTGATTATGAATCGTAGCACTCGAAACAATAACAATTGGATTATTATACCTGCTAAATTCTGCAGTATCAATCTTACGCTTTGAAATAAATGTTTTCGCAATAAGGAAATTAGAAGTGTAACTTGTCGCGAGTCGCTAAAATGCTTACCGGCAAAACCACTTGCAATGGCCGCTAAATATTGCTCACACAAATGTGTCACTGAGCGCTTACAATAACATGATTAATCACCAGATTAAGTCGCAATGTATGCACGAAAGAACGCCCCTATATTAAATCGAGCTTCGCATACATATTACTCCCCTAATAACACCCCTTCTTTCGCAGAGCCAATATTACATATTCTTTTTACGTGTGCGTCTGTTACCTGTTCCTATGGAGCCTGGATAAACACTCTGAAACCCCTTTCACTTCTCTTTTCCAGAATTTCTGCTTACCTGACTCTTCAAACCTACTAAACGTAACTCCGAGCTGCCTTTCAAGAATATTTAAGCTAATGCTTTCGCTTCTTAACGCTTTACTAATGAGTTTGCCTTACATAACTCGCTAATTACCTTTTTCTTCAGACAAATCTTTCAGCTATGATTATATTATAAATTAATTTAATATACAGGAAATATTTATTGCAATTACTTCATCTTACTAGCATTTGTTTATTTAATTATTTATATCTTCCCGTCAATAATTACCATATCACAATTCATCCATATTTGTATCTATCGCCATTTTATCGATTATTTACGTCATAGATAAACGAATAACGATTCAGACCAAAGAAAGCACAAGGTAATACGACCGCCGTGAGAAATTAATCATGTAAAACGACATAATGAGGTGAAAAAGCTAATCAAACCAAGTCCATCTAGTAAACATGTGCAAATACAAATCTGCCATATGACTGGACTTGAAACCAAAGTTGGTAACAACGAACTGGCATAAAAATTTTATCGCACTACTGGAATAAAGTACATCTTTTAGTTCTGTGTCTTGTGTTAAATGGCGTAGTTTTAGTGTCAGCTGTATAAAAAAAAAGGTTTAATGACTCCCTTGCAGTTTCAGCCGACTGGGTGATAATTGCGAATATAGCTCACCGGTATAGAACTGACGCTGCTGTTGCTGCGAGGGTTTTTAGTGTCCATAATGAGCCAAATTTGCCCTCACACGTAACGGTTGGACACGTCCTCTATGTTTGTGGTTCACAATATTCGTACAGCGAAAAGGTGGAAGGGGAACAGTGGCTTAACATGAAATCCCCTGACAACGATGGACCATAAAAATTTCTCCAATAACAGTAGTGCTAAACAAACCGACCTGCTACCAATGCTGTATAAACAAATTATAATTACCATATTTGGGATGAACATTTTCCCTAAAATATTATTCCAGTATGATATGGACATGTTATGGGTCACTAGGCTCATAACATGCGACTCCTATCGTATTGGATGCGTGTCGTTTTGCCACGCAAACCAGTTCAATAGTTTTATGATGTAAAGTGTGTTTTGAGACCGCTGAATCCAAAAAGTAGCATTTTATAAAAACGTTAGTGTGTATCTGTGAATAGCGTCACTCAAAAACGAAAAGTTGGATAAATACCAAATTTGGTATTTATCCAAGTTCAATACCTTCCAAAGATGCGATACAAAGATTGTCAAGAAAATCCCCCAGCACCAACTACCCTTTACATGAAACATTTTTCGAATTCCTTTTATTTTCTAAAAAAATGGCTCTGATGATTTTGATTAAAATGCCATATATTAAAAATATTTACATGACAAATAAAACGTTTATCTTTAATTTTCTGGGAATATCCTGTAAATTCTCTTCATACGAAAGGAATTTTGTAAAGTTTTGCTAAACTGATAAACGTTAAGCGATAGACAAAAGGCAATTTATTTCAAATAAGCTTTTTGTAGCATAAGCCATTTCTGAGATATCCGTTATTAAAGGTTCGAAATGTTCATTTCTTTATCATTCTCCTAAGTCTTGTCAACATGCAGTGTTTTATCGCGATGTCATGTAAACAGTATGGAATTCTAAGACCGGCATATAGCGTCTATCTATCGTTGTTACCTTTGTATCTATAACAAAGTGTGTAATGTAGCTATTTGTGCAAAGGTTTATTTGGATTAAAATGTAGTAGATAGACAAATAAGCTTTAGTAAGAATAGTATGTATAGAATAGTTTGTATACCCACTAAAACGATAGAGGGTATAGAAAGTCATGTGAACGCAACACATTAATATTTTTTTTAATGATATGCTAAAAATCTGATTGTTCACATGACTTTATCAACTGTCGTTTATTTTTACAAAATGTCTTTTTGTGGCCCAGTCCAGTTCGCGTGTATCTCCTCAGGATGCTGGGTGGACACTAGTCATATAGCTGGATCAAAAAAGTATGCAATCTCATTGGTAAGCTCAAACCCAGGCATATTTTGTGCCCGAAACTTCCTGTTGCAGTCCGCAAAAGCTTCTGCAAAGTTTTTCAAATATTTATTTCAGATAAGAGAGCAGTTGTCGACTATATATACTCCACCCAGCCCAAGAAAGAGTCCTGATGTAAACAAACGCACGTGCCACCGCTACAGCACACCTTTCAAGCGAATGAAAATCTTTCGTTACTGTACTACATATGTTATCACATTTTTTATACCTCAAATAATAATAAAGACGGTGAATAACGATAAAATCGTTTCATTTAAACGTAATTTATACATTTAGCTTCTATTTTATCATGGTCATGCAGTCATCGATATTCCCGCGTTGTATATTGGAGAGAAGCAACGACCGTGCTAATGTAGTATCGCTTTCGCGATCATGGCTGAGTGCGTAGCAGTGTAGTTCAACTATATCGCGTCTCACGCTTAATAGACAGTACAGGTTATACGGGGCGCTCTGTTGCCATATGTGCTCTACGTTAGCTCGCATTTTTGGCGCCCAGCTGCATTCGGTTTACCAATTTTTCATTTTGTGAATGATAAATCGCCAAATAGTGAACATCTGCACTGCTATTTAAGGCAATTTTAAGACATTTAATAATTTCACCTGCACTTTATGCCGCCTCTTTGCATTTTTACTTTCTCTACTACGTATAGTAAGTAGGGGAAGTATTGTATTCCACCCAAAAATTCGATACCGATATTTCACCGGAAATACATGTTTTGAGGCCCCTGAATCCAAAAAAGCATTTTTGGAAACATGTCCGTGTGTGTGTGTGTGTGTGTGTGTGAACAGCATAACTCAGAAACGAACAGTCGGATAAATACCAAACTTGGTATTTAGGTTCAGCATCTTCCAGAGATGCGACACAAAGGTTTTCAAGAAAATCCCCCCACCTCAGATTACCCTTTACAAGGAACATTTTTCGAAAATTTTAATTTTCTCAAAAATGGCTCCAACGATTTTGATTAAAATATATGTTTAAGATATTTTCATGACAAATGAAACGTATATCTCGAATTTTCCGGGAATGTCTCCAAAAGTATTCTTCATTGTGAACGACTTTTGCATAACTGGTAAACCATAAGCGATAGACAAAATTTTACTAAACAAAAAATGTAGATCGTGTTAAAATACACAATTTATGTCATATACATTTTTTGTTGGTTGAACCATTTTCGAGATATTGCTTGTTATTCCCTTAAATTTTCCAATACTTATACTTTTTCTCAAATTCGTTATTCATTTTTTTTGTCCTGGTAATGCCAAGAGAATGGAACACTCCACATAGCAACCAGCTCTTAAAATATTTGACTATCGCTTAAAGCCTAGTAATTCCCCTTGCATCTACAAGAAAATTAGCAATAAGATTAACATCTCGATACCTCGATTAAGATTAAGAATATGGAGAATAAGCGTTTCTAAAACAGTTTTTACAAGAGTAGAGAAAGTCATGTGGGTAACACTTCAGATTTTTTGTACTTATATTTTTAGTACTTCGAAATGCGACTTTACAGGCATAAAAATATATATTTTCAAGGGCATATGGTGCTATAAAATAATAAAAGCTATAATTTGGTAGGGCATTATTACTGTTTACCCTTGACAAAATTACATTCAACGTAGGTGGAACATTTTCAAAGAGTAAATAATGAACGAAGCGCCGCATTCCACTATGCGCTATTCTATTTTATTGCGTTAACCTAGCGCGTTTTGTTTCCCCCCACGTTTTTTTTTTTTTTTTGCATTCTTTTGATGGGTCCTTACAGGTCCTTTCATTCGTTCCTTTTTTATCCTATACTAATGCTTCTGAACACCCAGGTAGCCTTAGCTGTTTCTTTTACTGCCCTACTCACTTTCATTTTCTTGAAAAATAATCCAACACTTCATTATTACTTTGCGTTTTTTCTTAGTTCGCCACCATTTCATCTCTTCCTAGCCTCCTCCAAAACCATAAATATTTACGTAAAGTGTTAAATAAATAACCTACATAACACTTCAGGTGCTCCACTCGCTAAAAACGTACACACTTCTTACAACTGAAGTTAACCATTCTGCCTCGCGTATGGCCTGTTAGCTGAATAGACTGATGATTTTTATTCGTCATACACAATGAATGCAAGAAATTAAGGATTGCAATTTCTTTTAAAAACTGTCTCCAACCCTCCTCAACATTTTCTCTTGCTTGGTCCCCGTTGTAAGTCCAGTAACAAAAAAGTTTCTTACTGGTTGACTTTTCTACTGAATAGGAATAGAATTTTGTGGAAATATTTACTTTAAAAATGTATAATGTTAATCTGATTAAACGCAGAGAATTCAAACTGGGCAGATATCAGCACACCAGTTTACTCTAGCTAAGAAAAAAAATATCGTTGTCTTCTATCCTATAATTTATTAGCTACTGCGTGTTTGGCATAGAAACGGCAAATTCGAAATTTACTAAAAAAAACTTTTTCTTTCTTTAGAAACTTGTGCCAACAGAAATCTATAAAGGCTCTAAAATGGCATAATCTGAGAGAGAAAAATATTCTACAAAGAATAATACGTTCAAAGCTGAAATTTAAAACAAATATTTGCACTATATTATGAGGCAGTATTTTATATCACAACACTGTGAATGCCAGAGTGATTGTAGTGTAAACTAACATTATTGTATGACAATGATTTTAGATGTTTGTTAGCCATAAGCATTGTTAAGAAATAAGTTTACACGGCCTCACTGAAACTGACAATAGAGTGGGTAACAATGAAGCGAGGGGGTGAGTTGTTTATCACTGAGAAGAGACAAACAAATGAGTCAGGGTAGCATGCCTTTCTTTAGAAATGGAGGTAATATCTTTCCTAGAGCATATGTGTTAGTAATTATGATTGGCTGACAAAACAGACGCTAATGTTGGCGCGATTTAGTAACCAATAGCAGCTCTATTATAATGTTTAGGCATTTCGGGGAGGAGTATATATTCTCGAGCTACAAGCATGTTTCACGCAGTTCTAAGAAATCATTCGCGAGTTACACATCACGCAATTCTACAGAATCATTCACGAGGTACACGTCGCGCAGTCTTGAAGAATCTATCGTGAAGTGCACATAATACAGTTTGGAAGAATCTCTCGCGCCGTAAAGTTAGTTACAAAATGTGAAGTACACGACAACTATTACGACAGTAATTACATTCGAAAATACAACAGTTTCATCAGGCGTGTATAAAGATTAAAGATGTAAACTATTAATTAAGTGTGACGGCAATAAAAGTGTGAAAATAAATTCTTTTATCAGTGTTATCTTTTAGTAACAACTCCTTTCCGTTTACACACCCTGCTCAGAGATATTTGCTCGACTGAGTAATAATAGCTAGCCGGAGGACAAAGAACCCAAAATTCAAAATAATAAAACAATAACAGGCGCCCAGTAAAAAAAAGATAACACGAACAGATTACTGCGACAATTATTAGCAACTTGGCGCCACCGCGAGAGTAGAAAAGGATGAAACTAATAGCAACCTGTATGCGTTAGATAAAGATAAGAGATATCCCGTTTACCTCCTTGCGTAATTTAAGGTTAAGACAAGCTATAGAAGTGGCAAAGTGGTGAAAAAAGGATAGTTTTGAATATGCTCAACCTTTTGTTTGAGCGCTATGATATGTCATTGTTGTTAAGAATGCCATTAAATTAACACTGGAAGCAACTGGTGTGTCTAGACAGTGTGGCAGTATTTTATATCACAACAATGTAAATGCCAGAGTTATTGTAGTGTAAATAAGCATTATTGTATTTCATTGATTTGAGATGTTTGTTAATTATAAGCATTGTTAGGAAATAAGTTTACACGGCCTCACTGAAACTGACAATAAGAGCGGGTAACAATGAGCGAGAGGTTGAGTTGTTTATCAATTATTAGAGACAAGCAAATGACGTCTGAGTAGCGCGCGTTTCTTTAGAAATGGAGGGAATTTCTTCCCTAGAGCATATGTGTTCGTAATTTTGATTGGATATAAATATAGACGCTAATGTTGGCGCGTTTTATTAACCAATAGCAGCTGTGTTATAATCTTTAGGCATATCGGGTGAGGGAGTATAAATTCCGAGCCAGAGACAGATTTCGTTCAGTCCAACAGAAACACTCGCGGGTAATACGTCGTTCAGTTCAACAGAATCATACAAAGGTTATACGTCGCTCAGTTCAACAGAAGTATTCGCGGGTTACACATCGCACAGTTTAAGAGAATTATTCACAGGTTATACGTCGTGCAATTCTACAGAATCTCTCGCGTCATAAAGTTAGCTATAAATGTGAAATACGCGAATTAATAATGTGTAGCAAATAAGTGATTATAGTGATATTAGAAAATTTAACAGTTTCAGTCGGGCGTGTATCAAGAGTCAATATGTGAAATTAATTAATTGTGACGGTAATAAAAGTGTAAAAACAAATTCTTTTATAAGTGTTATCTTTCAGTAAAAAATCCTTTCCGTTTACACACCCTGTTCAAGAGATATGCTCGACTGAGTAGTAATAATAGCTAGCCGGAGGACAAAGAACTCAAAATTCAAAATAGTGAAACAATAACAGGCGCTCAGCAAATAAGATAACACGATACCGCGGCAACAGATTAATTATAAACCTGGAAGACGACTCGAGCTATATCAACTTTTGATTCCCAGCTGGGTGTCGCACTGTTGCTGGAGGATCGATTAACACTCAAATTTTTACTGATAGGAGATATTTCATAACATTTCTTCATCCATTCTTGAATTATTACATTTAGTTAAACAAGTATAGGGATATTTATTTCTTTTACACACAGAGATGGTGCTGTGAAATATATAATAATATATAATTCTGAGTCTGTTTTACTGTTTTATTTGGATTGTGAAGCATTATAAGTTAAATTTTGGATGGCAACTCTGTAAAATTTCGTTCTTATGCCAATTTGTACTTATTTTTTTTTCTCTTTCTTTGCCCCATGTCAAAAGAATTTTTAGTGTAAACTTTTCAACCTTTAAAATCTTTTTATGTGTGATTGTTTGTTGGAGCACCCTGTTTATTGTGTGGTGGTTTTGTTTTAGTATTTTGCTGTGGCGGAGAGCGAGAAAATTCAAGAGCATCCCCGGAGCACACCAGAAGTCAAGAAACACCACAGGGAAGCTGTCGGGCAGCCACTACACTGCCGTGGCATAAGGAGCCACCATGTCGGCGGGCAGTCCAAGCCAGCGACTGCCCACCCTGTTGTCATCACCAGAGACCTGCAGTGATGATTCTACACCAGGACAAATCGTCGTTGTGGGCACTGTATAAAATCACCCACAAACAGTTACAGCAGACCATCGATATTTTGCGCAGTGTAGTGTGCCTGTGAACTGAGGCAGCGTGGTGTGTGCGTGTGCGGGATGCTCAAGATAAGTGCATTAACAATATTAGTCGACAGCACTTAAGGTTCTCGAAACTCTACTCCGCCCAGTAACATTGTTTTGTCATCTGGGTGCTTACCACCAATGTATATTATTCTGTCATATTTTGGCTTCTCACACATGTATATTACTCTTATATTTTGGTTCATCACACATGTGTATGTCATTTTTTTTTTTTTTTTGTTATTTTCATGTTTCTTGTTATATTTATTTTCCTTATGTCGACGAGGGCGTCGACTTCGGTGCCCAGGGGGAGATGTGGCATGTGCACAGATATTAATGTTAAGACGCTCTCTGGACTCCGAAGCACGGCAGTTTGTCTGAGTAGGGGCGATTCAGGGGAAACAGTGTCATTGGAAGGGATATGGCGTTACTGACGCCAACTTAGCGTGGCTTCTTGTATCATTCTGTGAGTAGACTTCGAGTGAGTCAGACGGACAACTGCCTAAGATATGGCGTCCTCGCCCGGCAGACACATGGGGTAAGAAATCTTTTTATAATAAATCTACCAGCTATCCATTCTCTTGCAGTTTTAATTATGATAGTGTAGAGTTCCTTTCCTCTCCCTTCAGCCAGATATTGTGTTGGTGTAGTAATTATTTTGTAATCTAACTTTAGCTGCGTCCCTTCGTCGTTGCCTCGTAAATTAAAGTTCTTTGTTTGGTTAACGATCCCTCTCGCAAGCGAGTTGCTCCCATCTGCATTTCTAAGTTAATATAAAGTGAGGAAAGTGAGGCATACGACAAAAGTATAGGGATATTTATTTCTTTTACACACAGAGATGGTGCTGTGAAATATATAATAATATATGTAATATCCAAGAATGGTAATTTCTTGCTGATGAGGGAGAAGATATGAAGCCCCACCATGCGTTCACGAAACATCAAACTGCGGAGATGTACTGCGTGCATTGTTTATGTTACGACCCGTTCTCGGGCCGGAAGGATTATAGTCAAGCATGCAATGATATTCTGTGTACATAATCATGCTTCTGATATTCTAGCTGAAGACTTCTGATCACTCAGCCTATTCTGTGATCCATTTGTCTAATCCGTCTTCACTTATTGCCTTCTTTGTCACCTACCTGTAGCAGGCAAGAGGAGGTACGAGGTCTGTCCCAGAAGTACCCGACCTAACAAAGAAAGCACAAAAGTTTGGGAAAAAACATCTTTATTTCTCTACATAGTCTCCTTTCAGCTCGATACACTTTTCCCAGCGATCTTCAATAGGTGTTATACCCTATTTACAGCGACAACCGTCGAGTTCTGCAATATAGCCATCAACTGCAAAGTCCACCTGTTCATTGTTGGCAAATCTTTTACCACCAAGCCATTTCTTTAACTTTGGAAAGGGGGCTAAGTCTGGCGAATAGGGTGCAAGAGGAAGCAATTCGAACTTTAACTCGCTGATTTTGGCCATGGGAATAATGGATGTGTGAACTGGTGCATTGTCTTGATGAAACAGATCTTTCTTTTTCGTTAAATGCGGCCATTTTTGATTCATTTCATCATTCAAACGGTGCAATAAGTTTACCTAATACTCGGCATTGATCGCTTTTACTTTTTAAAGATAATCAATAAAAATTATCCCACGCGCATCCCAAAAACTGACGCCATGATCTTGCCTGCAGATGGAACTGTCTTCGCCTTCTTTGGAGCTAATTGTCCCCTTTCAATCCACTGTTTTTACTGTTCTTTTGTCTCGAGCATGAAGTGATGGACCCATGTTTTATCCATGATTATGAATCGACGCAAAAATTCTGATTATTGAAGCCAAACACTCGACTGAAACATCCTCACGACGTTGCTTTTATTCCATTGCGAGTAAATGCGGCACCCATCTTGGCCACAGCTTTCTCATGTCTAAATTTTCAGTTAGTATGCGATGTACAGCACTTTATGAAATGTCTACGCTATCTGCTAGCTCGCGCACTTTCAGTCGACGGTCATCCAATACCATTTTGTGGATTTTCTTCACAATTTCTAGCGTGGTCAGCTCATTTGGTCGACCACTGCGATGTTCGTCTTGGCTTAAACTCTGCCACCCAATATTTTACTGTGGTAAACGAAGGACCAGACTCCCCCAGAGTAGAATCTAGCTCATTTTTAATATCAGTTGGACTAAGACCTTTCAAATCAAAGTATTGTATCACATAACGATGACCAGTTTTATCCATGTTTACAAATTCGCTGAGAGTTCACTATTAATGGCTACCAAACAATTGCTAAACAACTTGGCAGCGTCAAACTTCAAACTTATGATTTATAAGGGTGGTACTTTCTACCACAGTCATTTGTTTGAAACAACAACAGCTATATATATATATATATACATATACGTCAGGTCGAGTACTGCTGGGACTGCTCTCGTATGTGTTCCACCCAAAAATTCGATGTCGAGACTTCACCGGAAATATGTTTTAATCCCATAAATAAGAACAAATCTCTACCCTCTATCGTTTATTAGTGGGTATGCATTGTATTCTTACTTGAGCTTATTTTTTCATCTACTACATTTTAATCTAAATAAACCTTTGCAGAAATAGCTACATTGTACATTTCCTCTTAGATACAAAGGAAACAGCGATAGTCAAATGTTTAAAAACTGCACGCCATATGCTGGTCTTAAAATTCCATATTGTTTCCATGCAATCGCGAGCAACAACTGAACGTTGAAAGGGCTTTAAGAGAATGAAATAAACAATTCGAACCCCATATCTCACAAATGACTTGCGCCGCCAAAAAAAAAAAAAAAAAAAAAAAAAAAAAAAAAAAAAAACATATCTGAGATAGATTGTAAGTGTTAAATAGATCTACATTTCTTGTGTAGGACGTTTTCCCAGAAATTCAAGTCATACATTTTGTTTGGCAAGTAAATATCCTTCATGTATGGTATTTTAATCAAAATCGTTTGAGCCGTTTTTAGAAAATAAAAGTTTTCGAAAAATGTTCCATGTGAGCAGTATCCTCCTGTCGCTTCTTTGGAATATACTGAATCTAAATACCAAGTTTCGTGTTTATCCGAGTTTTCGTTTTTGAGTTATGCTGTTCACAGACACATAGGCGTTTTTAAAAATCCATTATTTGGATACAGGGACCTCTAAATATGCATCTCCTGTGAAATCTCGGTACCGAATTTTTGGGTGGAACGCAATACCTTCTCTACCTACTATTTACGTGGTAGAGAACGTAAAGTGCTTTTACAAATAGTTCGCGTGCGTGCGTGCGTGCGTGCGTGCATGCGTAGCATTACTCTAAAACAAAATGTTCGATGAATACCAAACTCAATATTTAAGCTCAGTATCTTTCAAATATGAAAGAAGAAGATTTTTTCAGGAAAATTCTCCTAGATAAAACTACTCTTAACACAAAAATGTTTCGCTATTCTTTTCTCAAAAATGATTAACGATTATGATTAAAATATCTTACGTTTTCGATATTTGCATAAAAATAGAATGTATATCTTGAACGGCCTGTGAAGTTCTCTTTATTCTAAATTTTTATAATTGATAAACCATAAGAGAAAACTAATCTTAATACACAAAAAATGTAGACAGTATACAATTTAGGTGAATTTATTGATTTCGATTTTAAATTTTTGTAGTTTCTTCCAGTTGGTAACTCAATACCTTTTTTTCTCTCTCTTGGTTATGCAAAGAAATTGGAATATTAAAACATCACACAGCGACCTGCTTTTAAAAGTGTGACTATGGTTTAAGGCTACCGTATTCTCCACGTGCACGCAAGAAATGTATAATAAAACAATTTCTGCAAATGGTTATGAGCCGGCAGAAGAATAGGCTTTTGTTAGAATAGATTGTAGAAGAGTGAACAGAGAAAGTCGTGTGAATGTAACATCAGATCTTTTGTAACATTTTGTTTGCTACTTTATACACTGACGCAATGCATTATTGCCCACATCAAAGCGCCAGTTTAAAATACACCTTTCAGAACGGCATTACAAAGGGATATAATTCCATCACAGTTCAATTTAATTAAAGACCCAGCGCATACCGAAATAATTTCATGCTTGTGGATCCCGAGCACGAAGTTGCACCTGGTTATAATTTGAACCCGCTCTCCACAAGTTCGTAGCGCTTTGAAGACAAAAGATGAAATTTAAACGGTTTTGTGTTACAAAATGTCAATGAAATGAGGCAAAAAGATATGCTGAGGCAATGACACGGATGTAACCGCTCTTAGTGGTGTTTCTCACATATTAACCCTTTAATGCATGAATTATTTTGCTGCATATGTCATTCTTCTTTAGGTTCCTAAACTGGTTTAGATTACCCTATTATAGGCAATTCACTGTAAGCGATTCGAGTAGCCATGATCGTTAAGGCGAACGATCATGACCATCCAGCCGAACGTGGTGGGTTCTAATCCCAGCGACGGTAGCGAAATGTCCCGTAGTAAAGGATGGCGGGGGCCCACATAAAATAACCGGTGGCACGCGTGGATAATGATGGGATTAATTTTGATTGCAGACAAAAAGAACACTACAGCAGTTCTGAAATAAATTAATATATTTATAATATAAAATATCTACAAATACTTTTATTTTAATGTTAAATGCCAGCTCAATCTGAAAGTAACAAAAAAACCACACTGTCAAGTTTGATACCGTAATTACTTACAGGAAGATAATAAAGAAATGACAGTTGGATAAAGCAATAATTGCAACAAATAATTTCCGTGTATTAAATCAAGGTATAATATAATAAGCTTAGTTGAAAAGATTTGTCCAAGGAAAAGGCCATTAGCGACAGCGTGAGTAGCGAACTCATCAGTATAAAAGTTCTTGGAATTCAGTTAGGTTATAAGCTCAGTACGTTTGAACAGTCAGTATACCAGAATTCTGCAAAAGAGAAAGGTAATAAAATTCTCAGAATCAAGGAGGTACCCCATAGTAACAAGGTAACAGAAGCACACGTAGGATTTTAAAGCATTGGCCAGCGCAAGAAGGGACGTTGTTGAGGTAGTTCTGAAAGTTGACGAAGCTTAAGTTAAGAAATAGGCGCGCAATTCTAATCAGACACACATTCGTTCTGCGCACATCCGTCACTCTGGATACTTGTGACGAGTTGTGTGTTATTTTTAAGGGCCCAGTGACGCGCTTGTGTGAGCAGATTGAGCGGTAGTCAAGAGGCGTTTTGCTTGTAAGCCTTTTAACGACTCACGGCAAGTTACGCTTTTACTTTCTTTTATTGTGGAAACAGTTATTTTAAGCCGTAAACTTGATACTGCAGAAGTTAGCAGGTATAATAATTCAATTTTTGTAGTTTCATAATCATATTCTTAATCAGCTTCATTCTTTATCTTCAAATGGTCAGCATCTCGCTTCAATAGCTCAAGTATTAGATCACATTACATTTCTAAGTAAATTTAAACTGGTGCTTTCCGCAGTACACTTGCTCATACCTTGAGAAAGTACTCATAGCTCTACCACTGGAGCACCTGACAATGAGACAACACACCGAGGTACGAGATAGCAACATCAGAGGCAGGTAAAGCATTACTGCTTCAAAATTGTCGCAACATTGCGCGGCTTTAAAAATCCGATGAGTCCGTTATCAAGATATTCTAAAACGTTGACTAAACATCTTTGTTACCAAATTGCAACACTGTGCATAAGAGATTTCCTCTTTAATTTGGTGTGTATTTTAACATTGTAGGCAAAATATTCGTATTTTAAATGTAATTTTAAAAACGGTACTGCATTTCTTATTTTTATTTCTAAAACATGCATCACTTCAAAAAAAAAAACCGATGCGTTTTATTTGCATGATTTTCAGACAAAACACAAAAGTAGGCGTATTTAAAAATTCAAACCAATAAAACAAAGAATATCTCTATGATGGTTAACGCCTTAAAAAATATATTTGGTATAAATAGTGTGCTCAAACAAGATCTACATTTTTTATATAGTGTGATCTTGTCTAACTCTTGCGGTTTTCTGATTATATAAAAGTAATTAGATTGAAGAGAACTTCGCAGGCTATTCCCAGAAATTTATACATACACTTTACTTGTAATGTAAATATATTAAACTTAATAATGTTTTAATTATAATCGTTTAGGGATGTTTGAGAAAATTGAAAACTTCGAAAATGTTTCCTTGAAAAAGGTAGTTTGGGGAGAATTTCTTTGAAAATTTCCCTGTGCAACCTTGGAGGATACTGAACCTAAAATACCAAGCTTGATATTTAACGTACATTTTGTTTTCGAGTTATGCTATTCACAGGCATGTACCTCTTTAAAAATCTGTTTTCTCTTTTTTTTTAGGATTCAGGCAATCTCAGAACGTATATCCAGTGAAACCTCGGTATCGAATTTTTGGATGTAATACAATACTTCCTCTACTTATTATAGGTAATAGAGCGGGCGAGGTGGCGCAGGCGGTAGGGAGTGAGATTCCATTCAGATGGTAGTGGGTTTGATTACCGCGGCCGACTTTCCTGACCCCATATTTTGGGGGTTCCCCGGGTAGCTAGGCGAATACTGGGAAAATTAATTACATCCCCCGAATTTACTGTCACTCAATTTCACCTCCTTTCTTATTTCTCTTACCTTTCATCTGCTTGGTTGTTTCAGGGCTTCAAGTGTCGGCGGAAGTCTCGCGTTGTATTACAGGGTAAAGCATGCTCTCTGTAAAACTTCGTCCCGGGCCCTCCAGTGAGATGTGCAAGCCTGCAGGGTGGAGGGGGGCGGTTGTATCAACTGCCACCGGCAGTTTTAACTGGAAAATGTAGGGATCCTGCCATGTGCTCTGTCGTTCCTCCTGATCCGGCCGCAGCATAGGTAAGCAGTAGAGGAAGAAAAGAGGAGGGTTTATCGACGCAAGGCTGACTGCTACTAAAACCGCTATTCCTCTTTACTAGCATTATACGCGATAAAATAAATTATTTACACAAAATAGAAGATTATCTGGAAAAATTCATAGATATTGTGGAGTTCAGCGTGCACAAGACATCAATTTTGGCTGGAACACTTACTTGGGGAATACCCAAATTGATGGATTTCTTTCTGAATCGGCACATCGATAGATTATTGGTCGATTAATACATGGTGAAAGTTATTCCACTAGAGTAGGGTATATAGAGGAATTCTGGCGCAGTTTTTGCGTTTATATGGGAAAGGATAGGGAAAACGGGGGTATATGCGGTGGTTCACGGAGGAAAATAAGTTTATATGGAGAAGATAGGGAATACGAGGACTGACGCTAGGCTAGACAGTGGTTGAAGGAATGAGGATGTGCTTTATATGAGAGATACGTGGAATACGAGCAGAAGTGTTGGACTAGATAGGGGTTGAGATATGGAATATGCATTTATATGGGAAAGATAAGGAAAACGTGAACAGAGGCTAGGATAGACAGATGCTGAAGCAGGGGGAATATGAACATATTTGCAGGAGAGATAGGGGATACGTGGAGAGGTACTAGACTATTCAGGGTTTGAAGGGTAGAGTATGACTTTTTATATGAAGAGACGAGGAAAACGAGGGTATATGCTAGGTTGAGAGAACCTTCAAGGAGGAAAAAATGCGTTTATATGGGAGAGATAGGGAAAACGAGGAGAGTTCTGAGGTAGAGCAGGGACTGAAGGAGGGAGAGATATGCTTTATACGACAGAGATAGGGCATGCGAGGGGAGGTGCTAGTGCAGACAGAGGTTAAGGAGTACGGTATACATTTATATGAGGAATATATGGAAAACGGGGGCAGGCGGTATGATAGACAGAAGCTGGGGCCACTTTTGCGCTTATATGGGAAAGGATAGGGAAAACGAGGGTAGATGCGACAGTTCAAGGAGGAAAATGCGTTTATAGGGGAGAGATAGGGAATACGAGGGCTGATGCTAGGCTAGTCAGATGCTAAAGGAGGGAGGGATACGCTTTATACGAGAGAGATAGGGAATACAAGGAAAGATGTTATACTAAACAGGACTTGAAGGGTAGAATATGGCGTTTTATATGAGCGAGATAGCGAACCGAGGAGAGGTAACCACGTGTCAAGACGTAACACCACGTAACAAAGGAATCACGCTATGTAACAATCTGATTGCGCTATGTAACAAGCTCATCACGCTATGTAACAAAGGAATCACGCTTTGTAACAAAGGAATCACGCTATGTAACAAAGGAATCACGCTATGTAACAAAGGAATCACGCTATGTAACAAAGGAATCACGCTATGTAACAAAGGAATCACGCTATGTAACAAAGGAATCACGCTATGTAACAAAGGAATCACGCTATGTAACAAAGGAATCGCGCTATGTAACAAAGGAACACGCTATGTAAGAAGCTCATCACGCTATGTAACAGTCTCATCACGCTATGTAACAACACGTACCAAGCATGTAACCAAGTAACAAAACGTAAGAACAACACGTAACCAATCTATTGCTAAATCAATCTAAACTAATTCATCCTTCATAACTTAGACAATAAGTAGAGAGCCCAGCCCAGATTAACCCGACCAATCCTAAACGTTCCTCTCAGCATCTATTCTACTCGGTCATCGACTAACCTAATCTGGCTAACCAAAGATAACCTCAACTTTCTTTTAGTGAAATTGCAATGTTTTATTCAGGTTTTATTATTCGAGAGTTTTAATTGAAAAGTTTACGTCAACATACCCTTATTTTAGTTCCTTGTAGGCGTCTCTCCCCTTTTTATCTAGGCTTGAGGCTAGCACTAGGATTGCTCCTAATGGCAGGGTTACCACCTTCCCTTCCATCTTCTTCTTTCTTCATCGGATGTCAGCTGGCTGCATATACAGCACACGGATAACCTTCATTTTTTTAAGATTGTAGACTCGCGAGAAAATCTTCATATTCAACTTAAATTCTCTTATACACTACTTGTAATGCTGTAATGTCCATAGGCGTATGTCGTTATTCCGTCCTCAGCAATAATTCTTTTATCGTCGTATGGTGTCAATGTAATTTTATTCACTTGTACTGTGGCAAGAGCATGCTGTCGCGACAGGATCAGATTCATGGGCGTTCTGGTAATTTCTCCGGTTTTAAGACAGTCCGTATAGCTCTCGAACGTGACGTACTGCTTAATAGCACTACGTTTTATATCTTTAATCTTTTTTATCATTGAACCGTCGATATCTAGGGCATACATTTTAGGTTGTAGCCCTACAAAGCGTTGAATGATTTTACCATTAGCCTCATCTTTAAATTTCCCAAGTACCTTCTTGTTTAGAGGTGAATAGCATATATGGCTTGTAGGATAATCAGCAGTATCTAGGTGCTCAAGAAAACGTAGCTTATCCTGGTACACATCTTCAGTTGTAACACGATGAATGAACGAATCAGTGTCCATATACATAAGCTTCAGGTTTTCAGCTCCATAATACGGTAACAACACATCATAGCGATACCGGTACATTAATGTCTTGGAGATATCCAACACACTCATACCGATGTATATAGGCTTGGTGAACATGATCTGTCGGGAGGCCATATGTACAGCAGCTAGATTATCAGCATATATCGTCCTGTCGATAAACGTTGGCTTTGCAATTAACTTTTCCAGAGTCTTCTCATTTGTCACCAGCCGTATATCCATACGGTTACGCAGGTTCTCCATAGTTTTTCCGAACATAGCATTGTTGAACAATTTGTAGAGATCCTTCTCAAAATCATTTCCAGCTTGTTGTCGTAGTCTGTTGTTAAATTCCACATACGGTTTTAACCATCGAGACTGTTGGAATTGTAGCACACGATGGATTTTTGTTAACCGTAGTCCATGACTAAGAGCTTGCTTCAAAGCCTTGTAATGCACTACATACTTCTTTCGAGGTCCTAGATGAGGTATCAGTTTCTTTGTAGATGCTTCCAATGGTTTCATACACTCTGGCAGGAAAGGTAGATCGTTGTGTAGATCGTGAAGTTCTGCAGGATACTCGATGTCGACTTCTAATATGTAGCCGTAAGGATCATCTTCTTGTAGTCTTTCTAAGTCAATTTTTTCAGGCGATACCCACTCAAATCCACCATAAGGGAGAGCGTGACACATTGCCCACCCATATTGGTTATTAGCGTCGTCATATGTGATAAATTGGGTTGCTCTCGACGGATCAAACTTCTCCATATATGTGTTATTAGCCTCTGCATAGCGGTGGGAAACTTGACATAAACCTCCTCTTATACCAGATTCCACCATGAGTAATTGATCATAATCCTGTAACAGTTCCAGCTTAATTCCAGTGTACAGTAACATGGCGTCCCATGTAAGACCTGGAGAGGTAAAATAATGTGCAGGATCAACTTTGTGTGTTTTGAGGGTTTGCTCTCTGAACGTCTCAAAGACATCAGCTAGGAGAAGTACATCCGAAGTTAAGTTGAGATCGCTGTACTCTCCCAGGTTTCTCACATTAAACACCTCCCATACATTTTTAGCATGATCGTAGTCAGCATCACTAATTTCTTCTTCATTTAATCTATTGTAGAAGGAGTCCTTAGGAGGTAAGCAGGTTTCGTTCAGGGCATCCCATGATGTAACAAAATCATATGGAAATACACCCTTACGGGTCATCAACTTCAATTTGTCTTCTCCAAAGTACTTTAGCGTTTCAGGATACGAGGTTAGATTTTTTACCAACTTATCCAAGCTTGTACTGAGGAATCGGAAGCTATCCACAAATCGAAGCTTTATATCTCCTACATACTTGGTGAATGAGATATAGCTTTCTTCAGAGTTAGGAATTACCTCCACACGTTCACTTGTGCAACCCAGCTCCTTAACAATGAAATGAGAGTCATATGCGCTAAGGTTATGCATGAAGACTGGTATATATTTAGGTGTTTTACAGGCTAAATTACATTCATTATGAAGACTTCCACGATATTCACCGCTGATGTGATCATGGTCGCGTACTTTATAGTTCTCTTCTGTAAAGGGTTTTCCACACAAGTAGCATGCTGAAGAAGACTCAAAATCCTTTTGCTCTTGATCCGTAAGTTTCAGAGGCTTAGCAGATTTGTATATGTCATCAATCATTTTTGCAAGAGATGTCAGGTACAGCATAAACTTCTGAGCAGCATCAGCACCACGATACACATAGGGTTGCTTAGGAAGACCAGTTTCGAGATGTTCAACACCAGATGTAGGCTTCACGTAAACACAGAAGCTCATTGGTGTGTGCTCTTGATAAGGGATTGTATAGGAAGTTTCAGGATTGGGTATACACGTATGGCATGGAGTGAGAATACTCTCAAAATCAGCATAGATGACATAAGGTACTTTCAGCATCCTCTCAACATTTTTAAACTGTACAATTGCTTTCTCCTTTGTAGGCATAACTACCCTTGCAACACCATGCTGATTACAGATGGTTGCATGTTCTTGTAGTTTTTCCAGTCCACTTCGTCCATATCGATTATCAAAATGTGTAAAGCAGCGCTTGCAGGTATAAACACGTTCATTACATTTAGTTTTCTGGCGTCGAACGAGCTTCTCAAAATTCTTTATATACACGTAGTGATGTTTTCCACTACTGTCATTCAATAGTAGCAGGTCGCGATGTTCAGGTAGTTCAATATCAACAACCTTTATCGGGTACACTTCATGCTTCTCATCCAACCCGAAAACGTTAATAGACATCTTGTTAAGCTTCTCAAATTTAGGTATTTGAGAAAGTGGAGTAGGGTAAGAAACACAGCTGAAGTCGTACTTATCTTGAAGTTTCTTATATTTGCTCACCCGTTGTGCATCCTTCTCAACGAATTTGGCCAATACAGAGTACATGAAACATAGCTCATCAGTTAAATTCTGGATGTTAATGCAGGCTTTTCTTGCTTCAACAGAGGGAGGTAGGGGTATGTAGCTACTTCCACGCAACGGATTGTACTTGTTAATACGAAGGCGCACCCCTTCCACAGCAAGCAGGGCCCAATTGCTTCCCTTTAGTCGTGATTCCTCCATTTCAGTAACCAATTTCTTCATTTTGGTTTCCAGCATAGAGTCCAGGTCCGTTTCTAGGAAAACAGCTTGATTTCTGGTTTTAAATGTCTTGTCACAGGTTTCTCCGATACTGTTAACAAATCTACACTCAGCTAACAGATTAATTTTCAAACTCTTGTGAATACCAAGCTCTTTATGCACGGCCTGGATTATCCGCTGTTTTGCTTCATGCAGGTACATATTCAGGTCCTTAATCGATTCACATCGTATAAAATACGATTTCAAGCGTCCATGGAATGAAGTTTCATATTCTTTCATGTCACACTCCTCCATTGCAGATAACAACTCTTGCTTTGACGGTTCTAATCTACGTTTCTTCTCAGGTCTGTTTATTTCACACGCATCTTCGTGTCGACGACCCTTATAACTGTCTTTGAAGGCTACGTTACAATATTTACACTTGAAGAGTTTTTTACAACGTAGCTCATGTCGTCTTTTATCATATCCACGGAGGAACTTCTTACAGCATTTACCACAAGAATATCCTGAGACACTAGGAATGATATCCTTATACGAGGACTTATTCATTTTTCTTCTTGATATAATAAGGTATTTACCTTTCTTCAAGGAAATGTACGCCTTGATATCACTTAGAAAGCTGATTATTTTCTGAGAGAACAGCGATGTTAACACCTCAGAGATGATCAACAGAATGAATTTCAATGCTAGAGGATGCTCTATTTATAGAGGAAGCACGAACCTTTATGCATCAATTATATATCGTATTAACCCTTCTTCAAGGAAATGTACTCTTCTTCACATTGATAACACTTTAGATTATTTTCTGAGAGAACAGCGATGTTAACACCTCAGAGATGATCAACAGAATGAATTTCAATACTCAAGTTCGCTCTATTTATAGAGAAAGCACGAACCTTTTTTAATCAATTATATCCTGATTATTAATACTAAAAACGGTGATGAAGCGTGTAAGCTCTTATATATTTCAATTCGTGTTACACTGATGTTCGAGCGTCTCCGTATAGCTTCGTATGTTTAGAGAGAAAGTGTAAAGTATTTTGAAGATGTTATGTATTGTTCGGCTATAATCGTACAGATTCGGAGAGCTTGACTGGTGAAGGTGATGAACGATCCGTCAACCGAGCAGGAGGCAAGCAGTCCCTTCGCGCAACGAAACCTAGATGCAAAAGAAAGAAAATCGTGTTAGATGAGAAACCACCCAGACATTCGCCTGCAGACCATGGAGTGAGCGTCCAACGGAACTCGAACCAGGGACTCTAAAAGCACACGTGAAAGGTACAGATTATATAGAATGAAAGGAAATCGGTGACGATGAGAAACCACTCCAGCATTCGCCTGCAGACCAGGGAAAACCTAAAAAATATGATGTCAGAGTGATCGACCAACAGGGAAATCAAACAAAAGACCTTAGGAACATATAGGTTAAGATGTAAATCAAATAAAAATGCAATAAAATCGTGATAGATGAGAACCCACTCAGGCATTCGCCTGCAGGCCAGGGGAAACCATGAAAAAATCAAAGGGACACCTCGTTAATAAAACCAAATTCGATCCTTCACGATCCGGGAATACGTATGATAAATTTAAAAGTGTGTGTAACGAAACTAATACAAATGCGGCCGATGAGCGGTTCTTTGCATTTTTTAAATTAATTACCTACCGATAAAAGCAAATGGAATATTTCCAAATGATGCTCTGCTCCCGTGGGAGGGCATGTGTAATCTGGCCTTCGAACCAGTTATTCTTTTCGTGTGTGAATCTTTTTGGTGAAAAAGGAAACTGAAGGACGTTTAAAGGGAGTGGCCGTTTCCAATTTATCACTAAGTTTCACATCGTCACAGCTAATTCGATATTCCCTCTAATATTGCCAATTTCAACACATTTTCATCCCAGATGTTAGACCACATGCTCCTAACTTCTCAAATAAAATAATGCTCACTTTTTCTATTATGTACTTACAGTAAGTACAGAAAGTATTATATTCCACCAAAAAATGCGATACCGAGATTTCCCGGGAATACATGTTTTCAGATCCCTGAACAAAAAGAAAATTCCCACAACCACATAATTTGGTATTTAAGTTCAATATCTTCCAAAGATGCGGCACATATATTTACAAGAAAATCCCCCCATCCGAAAATACTTTTTATATTACAACTTTTTGTTGTCTTTTTACATTCTCAAAGATGTCTAACTATTTTGATTAAAATACCACATATTTTATATATAAATTTCGTATAACGTAGTACACAAAGGTATAGAACGTTTTTAAAAACACAATTCATTTGAAATAACGTCTTTTTCTGTGGCATTGGCCATTTCCTATATATAAGATTGTCGTCGTCGTTTATAACGCTCCCAATATTATGGCCTATGACCTTTAGAGGATATCTCATTCTACTAAGCTATGATTGGACCCATTTCTGAGGTGGAGGCACCCAGCGTTGCGTCCGAGGGAGGGTGATGATGAGGATGGCGGTGGATCGAGAGGACCTACAGCTTTTACCGTGGACTCCGAACCACGTTGGGCCTTGGTGACACTTCACACGAGCAAGTCGGAGGTGAAGGTGTGGATAAGACCGCCAGAGCCTGGATTCGAAAGCCGCACCCTCAGTACGAGAGCGGGAAACGAAACCGCTGCGCTATATAACACTGTTGTTTTAAACATCTGACAAATGACTCGGTTTCCTCCATCCCCTTGTACCTATTCTCACGCGTGGTGTATAGATTGTCTCAGTAAGCATTCGTGACTATTACAATTATCGCCAAGTATTATTTTACAAAAAGATTGGCTTATTCTCTTAGTAAACATAGGACGAAATCGTTTTTTAAACAACTCTCCATTCGAGAGATATTTTTTGATTATTCCAGCAGAGAGAGAGAGAGAGGGAGAGAGAGAGAGATCGAGCCATATTTGTTTAAAAAAGCTTTTTTTTCATTCACAGGAAATCTTCGAGAAAATTCGAGGAATTATTCAGTTGTACACCCTTGCTAAAATAGTTTGTATACCCTTTGAAGAATGTTTACCTGGCTGGCGGAGTCTTGGAAATACCTCTGGCGACAGGCTGTCGCCTGCACGGCATCTTGGACATTTATACATTAGGGAGGCTATTGTGCTTTAAAATGGAATAGCTATGTTTTAAGCTTTCCACAACAAATGTTTTCCTAATAATTAATATAATTCTACATGAAGAATGTTAATGAATAAGTTTTCAATTAAACGTATACTGTATAGATTCTGTACTTAAACATTCGATTGTATCTTTGTCATTATTTAAATACTCGCATACAAGAATTGCAGGCATGATATCAAAAATTGTAGAAGTTTTTCCACCCATATTTAATTAAATTCATGTATATACTCAATTATTTAGCGATTTTTTCAATAATTTCTCCCTCTCATGTACATCATTCGTCAAAAAATCAGTGTACAATACGCATTTTTATACGTTTTAATGTTCGTTTATTTTTAAAACCGCTGCATTTGTCCGTAATTACGGGCAATAATTTTTTTCAGATTTACTACGATTTTAGCTTATAGAATCGAATTAGGAAATGTTTTAATAAATGTATTGTATTTTTAGGCGAAAAACAACGATCTGCTTCTGACTGTGTATAATTATAATCAAGACCGATTTGTATTCAGTATAAAGATTGTTATATTTTCATTTTATAAGACTTCCTTTGTTAAAGATGTCTTGCAATCTATTTTTAAATTTCTTTTAAAACCAAAGCGCACGTTAACATCTATAAGGGCTGCCTTCACGTGTCGGGAAGCTAACATGGCGGCAGTCATCTTTTAGAAGCGTACCTTTCATGTCGGCCTCGGACGGGAGCGAGCGGCTGGCGGGGAGGAGAAGGGTTGCGAAAGGCGGCTGAGGGATGGCAGCTGGAGGGAGTAAGGTAGGATGAAAGGATAGCTTCATGAAGCGAGACCTTCAGTACGGCACGGAGCGCCGTAAGGTTCGGACCTATACGTAGTAGCATGCATATACAGCTCCCGCCAGCGTCTTACGTAGTCTAGTTTTTACGCTCACTATCCCATTTAAATATACATTCATCTAAGAGATATAATATTCGCAACGATGACAGATGTTCAAATATACATAACAAAGAAATTAGTTACTGATATAAATGTAATATCGTACGTTCACCATTTTATTTTTAATTACTTTTTTTATTTTATTTGGGGATGCATTTGTATTCATGTCACGGGATTCAATCCTAGTCCTCCAGCCCGACTTGGAACAACAATCAATAACGAGCTACAATCCAAGGATATAATCGGTAATAATACAAATATTTTTTTGGTAAAGACCAAAAATATAAAAAATATGGCATAAAATGGTGAACGTACGATATTACATTTATATCAGTAACTAATTCCTTTGTTATGTATATTTGAACATCTGTCATCCTTGCGATTATTATATCTCTTAGATGAATGTATATTTAAATGGGATAGTGAGCGTAAAAACTAGATTATGTAAGACGTTGGCGCGAGCTGTATATGCATGCTACTACGTATAGGTCCGAACCTTACGGCGCTCCGTGCCGTACTGAAGGTCTCGCTTCATGAAGCTATCCTTTCATCCTACCTTACTCCCTCCAGCTGCCATCCCTCAGCCGCCTTTCGCAAACCTTCTCCTCCCCGCCAGCCGCTCGCTCCCGTCCGAGGCCGACATGAAAGGTACGCTTCTAAAAGATGACTGCCGCCATGTTAGCTTCCCGACACGTGAAGGCAGCCCTTATAGATGTTAACGTGCGCTTTGGTTTTAAAAGAAATTTAAAAATAGATTGCAAGACATCTTTAACAAAGGAAGTCTTAAAAAATGAAAATATAACAATCTTTATACTAAATACAAATCGCTCTTGATTATAATTATACACAGTCAGAAGCAGATCGTTGTTTTTCGCCTAAAAATACAATACATTTATTAAAACATTTCCTAATTCGATTCTATAAGCTAAAATCGGAGTAAATCTGAAAAAAATTATTGCCCGTAATTACGGACAAATGCAGCGGTTTTAAAAATAAACGAACATTAAAACGTATAAAAATGCGTATTGTACACTGATTTTTTGACGAATGATGTACATGAGAGGGAGAAATTATTGAAAAAATCGCTAAATAATTGAGTATATACATGAATTTAATTAAATAAGGGTGGAAAAACTTCTACAATTTTTGATATCATGCCTGCAATTCTTGTATGCGAGTATTTAAATAATGACAAAGATACAATCGAATGTTTAAGTACAGAATCTATACAGTATACGTTTAATTGAAAACTTATTCATTAACATTCTTCATGTAGAATTATATTAATTATTAGGAAAACATTTGTTGTGGAAAGCTTAAAACATAGCTATCCCATTTTAAAGCACAATAGCCTCCCTAATGTATAAATGTCCAAGATGCCGTGCAGGCGACAGCCTGTCGCCAGAGGTATTTCCAAGACTCCGCCAGCCAGGTAAACATTCTTCAAAGGGTATACAAACTATTTTAGCAAGGGTGTACAACTGAATAATTCCTCGAATTTTCTCGAAGATTTCCTGTGAATGAAAAAAAAGCTTTTTTAAACAAATATGGCTCGATCTCTCTCTCTCTCTCCCTCTCTCTCTCTCTCTCTCTCTGCTGGAATTATCAAAAAATATCTCTCGAATGGAGAGTTGTTTAAAAACGATTTCGTCCTAGGTTTACTAAGAGAATAAGCCAATCTTTTTGTAAAATAATACTTGGCGATAATTGTAATAGTCACGAATGCTTACTGAGACAATCTATACACCACGCGTGAGAATAGGTACAAGGGGATGGAGGAATCCGAGTCATTTGTCAGATGTTTAAAACAACAGTGTTATATAGCGCAGCGGTTTCGTTTCCCGCTCTCGTACTGAGGGTGCGGCTTTCGAATCCAGGCTCTGGCGGTCCTATCCACACCTTCACCTCCGACTTGCTCGTGTGAAGTGTCACCAAGGCCCAACGTGGTTCGGAGTCCACGGTAAAAGCTGTAGGTCCACTCGTTCCACCGCCATCCTCATCATCACCCTCCCTCGGACGCAACGCTGGGTGCCTCCACCTCAGAAATGGGTCCAATCATAGCTTAGTAGAATGAGATATCCTCTAAAGGTCATAGGCCATAATATTGGGAGCGTTATAAACGACGACGACAATCTTATATATAGGAAATGGCCAATGCCACAGAAAAAGACGTTATTTCAAATGAATTGTGTTTTTAAAAACGTTCTATACCTTTGTGTACTACGTTATACGAAATTTATATATAAAATATGTGGTATTTTAATCAAAATAGTTAGACATCTTTGAGAATGTAAAAAGACAACTAAAAGTTGGAATATAAAAAGTATTTTCGGATGGGGGGATTTTCTTGTAAATATATGTGCCGCATCTTTGGAAGATATTGAACTTAAATACCAAATTATGTGGTTGTGGGAATTTTCTTTTTGTTCAGGGATCTGAAAACATGTATTCCCGGGAAATCTCGGTATCGCATTTTTTGGTGGAATATAATACTTTCTGTACTTACTGTAAGTACATAATAGAAAAAGTGAGCATTATTTTATTTGAGAAGTTAGGAGCATGTGGTCTAACATCTGGGATGAAAATGTGTTGAAATTGGCAATATTAGAGGGAATATCGAATTAGCTGTGACGACGTGAAACTTAGTGATAAATTGGAAACGGCCACTCCCTTTAAACGTCCTTCAGTTTCCTTTTTCACCAAAAAGATTCACACACGAAAAGAATAACTGGTTCGAAGGCCAGATTACACATGCCCTCCCACGGGAGCAGAGCATCGTTTGGAAATATTCCATTTGCTTTTATCGGTAGGTAATTAATTTAAAAAATGCAAAGAACCGCTCATCGGCCGCATTTGTATTAGTTTCGTTACACACACTTTTAAATTTATCATACGTATTCCCGGATCGTGAAGGATCGAATTTGGTTTTATTAACGAGGTGTCCCTTTGATTTTTTCATGGTTTCCCCTGGCCTGCAGGCGAATGCCTGAGTGGGTTCTCATCTATCACGATTTTATTGCATTTTTATTTGATTTACATCTTAACCTATATGTTCCTAAGGTCTTTTGTTTGATTTCCCTGTTGGTCGATCACTCTGACATCATATTTTTTAGGTTTTCCCTGGTCTGCAGGCGAATGCTGGAGTGGTTTCTCATCGTCACCGATTTCCTTTCATTCTATATAATCTGTACCTTTCACGTGTGCTTTTAGAGTCCGTGGTTCGAGTTCCGTTGGACGCTCACTCTGACATATTTTTTCATGGTTTTCCATGGTCTGCAGGCGAATGTCTGGGTGGTTTCTCATCTAACACGATTTTCTTTCTTTTGCATCTAGGTTTCGTTGCGCGAAGGGACTGCTTGCCTCCTGCTCGGTTGACGGATCGTTCATCACCTTCACCAGTCAAGCTCTCCGAATCTGTACGATTATAGCCCAACAATACATAACATCTTCACAATACTTTACACTTTCTCTCTAAACATACGAAGCTATACGGAGACGCTCGAACATCAGTGTAACACGAATTGAAATATATAAGAGCTTACACGCTTCATCACCGTTTTTAGTATTAATAATCAGGATATAATTGATTAAAAAAGGTTCGTGCTTTCTCTATAAATAGAGCGAACTTGAGTATTGAAATTCATTCTGTTGATCATCTCTGAGGTGTTAACATCGCTGTTCTCTCAGAAAATAATCTAAAGTGTTATCAATGTGAAGAAGAGTACATTTCCTTGAAGAAGGGTTAATACGATATATAATTGATGCATAAAGGTTCGTGCTTCCTCTATAAATAGAGCATCCTCTAGCATTGAAATTCATTCTGTTGATCATCTCTGAGGTGTTAACATCGCTGTTCTCTCAGAAAATAATCAGCTTTCTAAGTGATATCAAGGCGTACATTTCCTTGAAGAAAGGTAAATACCTTATTATATCAAGAAGAAAAATGAATAAGTCCTCGTATAAGGATATCATTCCTAGTGTCTCAGGATATTCTTGTGGTAAATGCTGTAAGAAGTTCCTCCGTGGATATGATAAAAGACGACATGAGCTACGTTGTAAAAAACTCTTCAAGTGTAAATATTGTAACGTAGCCTTCAAAGACAGTTATAAGGGTCGTCGACACGAAGATGCGTGTGAAATAAACAGACCTGAGAAGAAACGTAGATTAGAACCGTCAAAGCAAGAGTTGTTATCTGCAATGGAGGAGTGTGACATGAAAGAATATGAAACTTCATTCCATGGACGCTTGAAATCGTATTTTATACGATGTGAATCGATTAAGGACCTGAATATGTACCTGCATGAAGCAAAACAGCGGATAATCCAGGCCGTGCATAAAGAGCTTGGTATTCACAAGAGTTTGAAAATTAATCTGTTAGCTGAGTGTAGATTTGTTAACAGTATCGGAGAAACCTGTGACAAGACATTTAAAACCAGAAATCAAGCTGTTTTCCTAGAAACGGACCTGGACTCTATGCTGGAAACCAAAATGAAGAAATTGGTTACTGAAATGGAGGAATCACGACTAAAGGGAAGCAATTGGGCCCTGCTTGCTGTGGAAGGGGTGCGCCTTCGTATTAACAAGTACAATCCGTTGCGTGGAAGTAGCTACATACCCCTACCTCCCTCTGTTGAAGCAAGAAAAGCCTGCATTAACATCCAGAATTTAACTGATGAGCTATGTTTCATGTACTCTGTATTGGCCAAATTCGTTGAGAAGGATGCACAACGGGTGAGCAAATATAAGAAACTTCAAGATAAGTACGACTTCAGCTGTGTTTCTTACCCTACTCCACTTTCTCAAATACCTAAATTTGAGAAGCTTAACAAGATGTCTATTAACGTTTTCGGGTTGGATGAGAAGCATGAAGTGTACCCGATAAAGGTTGTTGATATTGAACTACCTGAACATCGCGACCTGCTACTATTGAATGACAGTAGTGGAAAACATCACTACGTGTATATAAAGAATTTTGAGAAGCTCGTTCGACGCCAGAAAACTAAATGTAATGAACGTGTTTATACCTGCAAGCGCTGCTTTACACATTTTGATAATCGATATGGACGAAGTGGACTGGAAAAACTACAAGAACATGCAACCATCTGTAATCAGCATGGTGTTGCAAGGGTAGTTATGCCTACAAAGGAGAAAGCAATTGTACAGTTTAAAAATGTTGAGAGGATGCTGAAAGTACCTTATGTCATCTATGCTGATTTTGAGAGTATTCTCACTCCATGCCATACGTGTATACCCAATCCTGAAACTTCCTATACAATCCCTTATCAAGAGCACACACCAATGAGCTTCTGTGTTTACGTGAAGCCTACATCTGGTGTTGAACATCTCGAAACTGGTCTTCCTAAGCAACCCTATGTGTATCGTGGTGCTGATGCTGCTCAGAAGTTTATGCTGTACCTGACATCTCTTGCAAAAATGATTGATGACTATACAAATCTGCTAAGCCTCTGAAACTTACGGATCAAGAGCAAAAGGATTTTGAGTCTTCTTCAGCATGCTACTTGTGTGGAAAACCCTTTACAGAAGAGAACTATAAAGTACGCGACCATGATCACATCAGCGGTGAATATCGTGGAAGTCTTCATAATGAATGTAATTTAGCCTGTAAAACACCTAAATATATACCAGTCTTCATGCATAACCTTAGCGCATATGACTCTCATTTCATTGTTAAGGAGCTGGGTTGCACAAGTGAACGTGTGGAGGTAATTCCTAACTCTGAAGAAAGCTATATCTCATTCACCAAGTATGTAGGAGATATAAAGCTTCGATTTGTGGATAGCTTCCGATTCCTCAGTACAAGCTTGGATAAGTTGGTAAAAAATCTAACCTCGTATCCTGAAACGCTAAAGTACTTTGGAGAAGACAAATTGAAGTTGATGACCCGTAAGGGTGTATTTCCATATGATTTTGTTACATCATGGGATGCCCTGAACGAAACCTGCTTACCTCCTAAGGACTCCTTCTACAATAGATTAAATGAAGAAGAAATTAGTGATGCTGACTACGATCATGCTAAAAATGTATGGGAGGTGTTTAATGTGAGAAACCTGGGAGAGTACAGCGATCTCAACTTAACTTCGGATGTACTTCTCCTAGCTGATGTCTTTGAGACGTTCAGAGAGCAAACCCTCAAAACACACAAAGTTGATCCTGCACATTATTTTACCTCTCCAGGTCTTACATGGGACGCCATGTTACTGTACACTGGAATTAAGCTGGAACTGTTACAGGATTATGATCAATTACTCATGGTGGAATCTGGTATAAGAGGAGGTTTATGTCAAGTTTCCCACCGCTATGCAGAGGCTAATAACACATATATGGAGAAGTTTGATCCGTCGAGAGCAACCCAATTTATCACATATGACGACGCTAATAACCAATATGGGTGGGCAATGTGTCACGCTCTCCCTTATGGTGGATTTGAGTGGGTATCGCCTGAAAAAATTGACTTAGAAAGACTACAAGAAGATGATCCTTACGGCTACATATTAGAAGTCGACATCGAGTATCCTGCAGAACTTCACGATCTACACAACGATCTACCTTTCCTGCCAGAGTGTATGAAACCATTGGAAGCATCTACAAAGAAACTGATACCTCATCTAGGACCTCGAAAGAAGTATGTAGTGCATTACAAGGCTTTGAAGCAAGCTCTTAGTCATGGACTACGGTTAACAAAAATCCATCGTGTGCTACAATTCCAACAGTCTCGATGGTTAAAACCGTATGTGGAATTTAACAACAGACTACGACAACAAGCTGGAAATGATTTTGAGAAGGATCTCTACAAATTGTTCAACAATGCTATGTTCGGAAAAACTATGGAGAACCTGCGTAACCGTATGGATATACGGCTGGTGACAAATGAGAAGACTCTGGAAAAGTTAATTGCAAAGCCAACGTTTATCGACAGGACGATATATGCTGATAATCTAGCTGCTGTACATATGGCCTCCCGACAGATCATGTTCACCAAGCCTATATACATCGGTATGAGTGTGTTGGATATCTCCAAGACATTAATGTACCGGTATCGCTATGATGTGTTGTTACCGTATTATGGAGCTGAAAACCTGAAGCTTATGTATATGGACACTGATTCGTTCATTCATCGTGTTACAACTGAAGATGTGTACCAGGATAAGCTACGTTTTCTTGAGCACCTAGATACTGCTGATTATCCTACAAGCCATATATGCTATTCACCTCTAAACAAGAAGGTACTTGGGAAATTTAAAGATGAGGCTAATGGTAAAATCATTCAACGCTTTGTAGGGCTACAACCTAAAATGTATGCCCTAGATATCGACGGTTCAATGATAAAAAAGATTAAAGATATAAAACGTAGTGCTATTAAGCAGTACGTCACGTTCGAGAGCTATACGGACTGTCTTAAAACCGGAGAAATTACCAGAACGCCCATGAATCTGATCCTGTCGCGACAGCATGCTCTTGCCACAGTACAAGTGAATAAAATTACATTGACACCATACGACGATAAAAGAATTATTACTGAGGACGGAATAACGACATACGCCTATGGACATTACAGCATTACAAGTAGTGTATAAGAGAATTTAAGTTAAATATGAAGATTTTCTCGCGAGTCTACAATCTTAAAAAAATGAAGGTTATCCGTGTGCTGTATATGCAGCTAGCCGACATCCGATGAAGAAAGAAGAAGATGGAAGGGAAGGTGGTAACCCTGCCATTAGGAGCAATCCTAGTGCTAGTCTCAAGCCTAGATAAAAAGGGGAGAGACGCCTACAAGGAACTAAAATAAGGGTATGTTGACGTAAACTTTTCAATTAAAACCCTCGAATACTAAAACCTGAATAAAACATTGCAATTTCACTAAAAGAAAGTTGAGGTTATCTTTGGTTAGCCAGATTAGGTTAGTCGATGACCGAGTAGAATAGATGCTGAGAGGAACGTTTAGGATTGGTCGGGTTAATCTGGGCTAGGCTCTCTACTTATTGTCTAAGTTATGAAGGATGAATTAGTTTAGATTGATTTAGCAATAGATTGGTTACGTGTTGTTCTTACGTTTTGTTACTTGGTTACATGCTTGGTACGTGTTGTTACATAGCGTGATGAGACTGTTACATAGCGTGATGAGCTTCTTACATAGCGTGTTCCTTTGTTACATAGCGCGATTCCTTTGTTACATAGCGTGATTCCTTTGTTACATAGCGTGATTCCTTTGTTACATAGCGTGATTCCTTTGTTACATAGCGTGATTCCTTTGTTACATAGCGTGATTCCTTTGTTACATAGCGTGATTCTTTTGTTACATAGCGTGATTCCTTTGTTACATACCGTGATTCCTTTGTTACATACCGTGATTCCTTTGTTACATAGCGTGATGAGCTTGTTACATAGCGCAATCAGATTGTTACATAGCGTGATTCCTTTGTTACGTGGTGTTACGTCTTGACACGTGGTTACCTCTCCTCGGTTCGCTATCTCGCTCATATAAAACGCCATATTCTACCCTTCAAGTCCTGTTTAGTATAACATCTTTCCTTGTATTCCCTATCTCTCTCGTATAAAGCGTATCCCTCCCTCCTTTAGCATCTGACTAGCCTAGCATCAGCCCTCGTATTCCCCATCTCTCCCCTATAAACGCATTTTCCTCCTTGAACTGTCGCATCTACCCTCGTTTTCCCTATCCTTTCCCATATAAGCGCAAAAGTGGCCCCAGCTTCTGTCTATCATACCGCCTGCCCCCGTTTTCCATATATTCCTCATATAAATGTATACCGTACTCCTTAACCTCTGTCTGCACTAGCACCTCCCCTCGCATGCCCTATCTCTGTCGTATAGAGCATATCTCTCCCTCCTTCAGTCCCTGCTCTACCTCAGAACTCTCCTCGTTTTCCCTATCTCTCCCATATAAACGCATTTTTTCCTCCTTGAAGGTTCTCTCAACCTAGCATATACCCTCGTTTTCCTCGTCTCTTCATATAAAAAGTCATACTCTACCCTTCAAACCCTGAATAGTCTAGTACCTCTCCACGTATCCCCTATCTCTCCTGCAAATATGTTCATATTCCCCCTGCTTTAGCATCTGTCTATCCTAGCCTCTGTTCACGTTTTCCTTATCTTTCCCATATAAATGCATATTCCATATCTCAACCCCTATCTAGTCCAACACTTCTGCTCGTATTCCACGTATCTCTCATATAAAGCACATCCTCATTCCTTCAACCACTGTCTAGCCTAGCGTCAGTCCTCGTATTCCCTATCTTCTCCATATAAACTTATTTTCCTCCGTGAACCACCGCATATACCCCCGTTTTCCCTATCCTTTCCCATATAAACGCAAAAACTGCGCCAGAATTCCTCTATATACCCTACTCACTAGCTCTTTCGCCTGTCGCGAGATATCGTGATTAGAAATTTGAATTTACATATGCCGCTCTGGCACACACCTCGACTCTGGCTGTAGGCTAAATCCGACATTCATACTAACAGGATAGCGCTTCTGGTGTTTACGCCGGGCGAGAGCGCTACTTATCTTTTCTTACCTTCAACTGTCTGCTGCCAAATTCCGAATAAACTTGGTCCATTGCCACTGCGTCACAATATATAACGAGGCGTTTACAGACATGTTCAAATTCCAGACTAAATCCTACATCTTCCATTAGAAACTACCTACATCTTAAAGTGAAACGTACTCATTGTGATCTCTGACGCCTTGGATAACACGAATGCAGTAGCCAAATAGCTTTGTGTAGAAAGCCATGGTATATAAGGATACCTTCTCTTTTTTGCGTGGTTCTTTAATCAGAAACTTAAGGGCCAGGCACCAATTATTACACTAATGTAATTAGGCTATTATTATTATTATTATTATTATTATTATTATTATTATTAAGAAATTCTTAAAATTGAAATTTCTTCAAATACTGTCGTCATAGAAGTATTAATAAACGTTTAGCAAAGATACAGAGCCGTTTAGCAATTCTGAAATAACCGAACGGAATGGCTCAAATGCTGTGGCCAGCATTCAGAAGGTCTCGGATTCGATTTCAGCCGACCGCCCACTCTGAACCATGATTTTTTCGTGATTTCCCCGTGTTGCAGGTAAATGCTGAGGTGGTTCATCATCTAGCACGACTTCCCTGCCCCTCATTTCCTATACCCATCCATCTTATCTTCTGCTTTAAGGCTGTAGGAGCAGGCGACGAACCAGGTTACGGTTGGAGTTGGCTTGCGCTCTATAGAGAGTTCTCCCTGGTGTCGCTGCGTGAGCTACTTGGTTACGTATCTCCCCCGTGTGGGCTCCACCTAATGGGGACTGCGGGGGGTTCGTTGGTTTGTGGGTAGGATCGGTTGGCGCCGGATGTGTTCAATCTGGAAACGTTAAGGATCCGTGCTTGCGCCCGTCGGCATCTGGATCTGGTCACTATTAGCATCTCCCCCCTCCCAGGGGTTACGCTGGAAACAAAAAGGCCAGTGGCGGCCTACTTGCTGTGCTCTGCCCCGGTTCCGGAGCCACCTCCGGGATGCGTACCTTTACCTTTAATTCTGCAAAACATTGATCCAAAATATACGAAAATGTGTGTTAACCACTATCGTTTATTCCGATGCAACTTATGCAAACTATTCTTGCTAAATCGTCTCTATATACTTCATGTTAATCGAGATAAACTTTTGCAGAAATAGTTTCATTAAACATTTCGTTGCAGGTACAAGTGGATTAGAGGAAACTGAATCTGTATCAAATGCTGCCTATTTACTGGTCTTGAAATTCCGTACTATTTGTATGACATTGTGAGAAACAACTGAATAGCGAAATTACTTTAAAAAATTACAGTGTTATTTGAAATATATTGTGGGTTTTAAAGAAATCTGAAGTATTTGCGTAGTTGTTTTTTTGTTCTCTTATGGTTTCTCAGTTATCCAAAATTTCTTCCGAATGAAGACGGCCATTCGCAGAAAATGAAATATGTACATTTTATTTGTCATGTAAATATCTTAAACATATGCTATTTTAATCAAAATCGTTAGCCATTTTTGAGAATATTAAAAATAGAAAAAGTTCGTTCCATTGAAAGTGTAGTTTGGGAGATATTTTCTTGAATATCTTCGTGTCGCATTGAACCTAAACACCTAGTTTGGTATTGATCCAAAATTTTCGTTTCTGAGTTATCTTCGTAGACATCCACACACACGTCGTCCTCCGTAGTGTAGTGGTTACCATGCTAGCCTCTAGTTCCCGAGGTCACGGGTTCAAACCCGGCGGAGGACAATGGATTTTTTCGGGCGTAAAAATTAGCATGACTTTCTTCGGAAGGAAAGTAAAGCCGTAGATTTAAGGCACGTAAAAGAACCTCAAGCTTGATAAAGAGGCCTCTGAGCAAAATTTCCAGTCTTTCACGCCCAATATACAAAGAAACGCTAAGGACCATAGTAGTTAAAGAGCGTCCATAAATAAAACTCAATTTAATTTTAATTTAACACCACACACACACACACACACACACACACAGATATTTTACTTTTTATAGCTTCAGGGGATCACAAAAGTGTATTTCCGGTGAAATCTCGACATCGAATTTTTGGGTGGAATACATTAAATACATAGTAGAAAAAGTAAAACATTGAATATCTGATGTGTTACACTCAAGTGACTTTCCCTAAGCGTTTATTAGTGAGTATATAAAACATTCTTCGGAAAGTTTATTTTCCTAATTGCTTTATTTTAATGAGATAAGCATTTTTCAGAAATAGCTGCATTACACATTTCGTTATAGATGTAAAGAAAACAGCGATAGTCAAATGTTTTAGAACTGGACGCTACATGCGCGCCTTAAAATTCCCTAATCTATGACATCGCAGGAAACAGCTGGAAATGGACGGGACCTAAAAAGAATCGCAAAGTACACAATTTGAACTATTTGAAATACATCGTGTGTTTTAAAGAGATCTACATTTTTTGGGAAATACGTTTTTGTCCCTCGCTTAACGTTTACTAGTCTTACAAGATTATACAAAATTCCTTCCAAATGTAAAGCTCTTCACAGGCTATTCTCAGAAAATTCAAGATATAAATTGTATTTTTCCTGTAAATATCTTTAATACGTGGTATTTTAATCAAAATCGTTAGGGCCTTTCTTTTGGAGAAATAAAAATTTTTTAAAGAAATAGCTTGGAGTGAAGATGTTTTTGAAAAATCTTCGTCTACCTACCAAGTTTGTTATTTAGTCGGCTTTTCGATTTTGAATTATGCTATACACATAAGCGCGCACGCGCGCTCACATTTCCTGTGAAATTTCGGTATTGAATTTTGGGGGGAACGCAATACATTATCTACCTGCTAGTACGTGGTAGAAAAGATGCATTTCTTACACGGCTAAAAACAAAGCGTGTTAAGCAGTAGGCGTTAACATTTTCTTTATTAAATGTTTTAACTATAATAATAAAAGAGGTATGTCACATCATATTTTCAGGAATTACGACAGTGAGAATATTAATGCAATAATTTGACCACGTTTGTATTTCGTGAGTGAGCGAAACCACGAAATACCTCCAGGCAGATTGGCCGATACACGGATTTGAACCCATGATTTCCCAAATGCGAGCCACAGATGCTACCACTGAACCATCACGCTCCGTATTGATCAGTTTCTAAGCCTTTATAGGAACATCGTTGTCCGCGCTGGTCGAAATTGTCTTTTTGTTGGGGCAAAGGCAACAGATAGCTTTGAACCGAAACACGCCGTGTTATTTTTATTTATTGACAGCGCAATATGGAGATCCTTTGAATATGGCTTTGCTTTTTGCTGTTTACAGCATGATGGCGCTAGTGTGCTTGTCATTGCAACACCGTTGCGCTCGAACATCAAACGATTTTCAAAATAGACAAGAATAAACAAGAACTGCATTACAGCCGACTGCAATTCATTTGAGGGAGGAGATACTGATGTGCTTCTTGTAGGTGCAGGAGGACCCCGGATTTTGATGATCTAAAATATTTTTAAAATTACATATAACATGACTAAATTTAAACAAATAAAATAATAATTTCAACAAATCTAATGTGCTACATTCGGACAATTTTTACTACCCTCTAACGTTTATTAGACGGTATACAAACTACTCTTACGAAAGTTAATTTTCTTATGTACTTCATTTTAATCGAGATAAACATTTCCGAAAATAGCTGCATTGCACATTTCGTTATAGACAGTGAAGTAGATATTGCCTTTACGTTGGAGTTGTTAATTTTTGCTCCACATATGGACGTCAATTTTGAAGAAAGTGTTTTGTTGATAATTTACGTAGGAGTTTGCACCACGCTTTGGGAATCAGTTTAAAGTGGATTGTTTGTTTACGTAATTTGCTGCTTCGTATGAAAAGTTGATTTGAAGAATTATTTTTGTTGTTACGCTCCAAGTTTAAAAAAAATTATTAACTTTTAACTTTGTTATTAAACTGCTTCTATAGATAGTATTTATGTTTGCATTTGCCTCGGCTGCGTCAGTATTACTTTAGAGACATGTTTCTCTTAATCAGGGTGTGGTGCGTCAAGAATGTAGGCTTACACAGATTTTAAGTTTAAGTTCACTTCTTTTTATTAATCCTTGACACAAATTAAATAGAACTACACTGATATCAAGATCTGTGAGACTCTTTTATTTAATACTTGCACTTTGTTAACGCGTATACATAATTTTCGTTTCACACGAATACGTAATATTTCACTAGAGAACACATCTTCCATCCGGTTGCTATCAAGGTCTGCAGGCAACTTAACATATTTCAACCGTCCAAACCCGTAAACTTCCGTATTTCAAGTCTCTGATTGGCTAATCCTAGTCCAATAGAATACCTGCATTTTACTAAAGCTTTTTCTGGCTGTTGATTGGCTATTTTTAAACTGTCACAAAATTTACATTATTGCTACCCTAATCATGACTGGTAGCATTTAAACTCTCAAACTTATTATTGCCTCAAGGTTACCTCATTGTTAGCAACTTTAAACTTATTATTCTCATAGCTCTTATATTATTAAATTACCTAATGCATTCACATACAATTAGACATGTTTACAATAATATAAGCATTTGCAATGACTGTTGCATAGATTTTTACAAATTATTACATACACATTGCTTCAAGGCGGGCTGTTATTGAATTTACATATTATATAATTTAATTGAAATTATTCAGGTGTTAAAAATACTGCCTCAATACAAAAGGAATAGCGATAATCAAATGTTTTAGAGCTGGACGTTATACGGTGACCTTAAAATAAAATTCCATACTCTTTCCAGGACATCGCGAGAAACGACTGAAAATCGACAGGACCTTAAAGTAATGATAAAGTATCAAACAATTTGAACCATTAAGCGGTATTTAAGCCGATTCAAGTATTTTAGAGGAATTAGATTTAGAGCTATTATTCAGTGTTTAGTTTTAAAGTTGTGTTTTAAAGTGTTAACCTAACAGAAATGTGAGAGAGCAATCTGTAACTCATTGTTGGTTGGCACGAGAAATCAACAAGTGAGCGGTAGACCATGAAACCGATATTTAAAATGGTGAAAACTATGGAAATTGAAAAGAATATTCACGAATGTTAAAGGAATGTATACGAGGGCAGACCAGAAAGTCCCAGACATTTTGGCCTATCGTGGCAATGAGTAGGGCTAGAGCCTCCACATTGGTGTCAGAACGTTCCTACATTCAGTATGCATCCAGCTGTGGTAGCGTGAGGACTGTGCCTTCCTTACCGTGCTCTCTTCGAGTTGTTAAAATGTGCGCTGCAATACAAAATCCCGCCACAAGTTGGCTAAAAAGAACAAACCAATTGAAATTTATCGTCAACTTTGTGATGTTTACGGGCAGGGAATGAGTGAAAGCCGAGTCAGGCAATGATGCATTGGTTTTAAAAATGGCCGTACCAATGTTCACGACGAGGATCGCAGTGGTAGGCCTAGCCTTATGACTGATGAACTGTCGATGCTAATCAATGACAAAATTCGTGAAAATCTTCGTTTCACGATTACAGAACTTTCGGAACATTTTCCCCAAATTTCACGGAGTTTGGTGCATCAAATTGATGCTTTGATACTGACGCTGAACTGCATGCCGGTGTAAACCAGTGGTTGAAGTCGCAGGCGGCAGATTTCTACAGAGAGGGTATTGAAAAACTTGTGCCATGGTACGATAAATGCCTCAATTTGAATGGCGATCCATAGCTTAAGAGTACCTTTCAAATGCAGATAATAAACGTTGATATTTGCATTTTGTTAATTGTTTATTTCAAAACGTCTGGGACTTTCTATATTACCCTCCTATAAACGTGATTAACTAGGAATGCAACAGCTACTGTATAATAAAATAATTAAACTACATACCGTGAAATGAAAACGTGAAGTTATTCGGTACGATACAAATAGTTATAGCGAGTAAAGGATTTCAGTAAAGATTTCTTAATGTACTTTCATATGCATACCACCACAACCTGTTAATACTTATATGAAGTATATTAACAATAAAGATTATTAACACAACCCTGAGATAAATTAACCTTATGACATTATTAAAACATATTCTCAGCTCTACCGGGGAACGGTGTGACGATAAATCCAAGCTGCAATCTGAGCCGAGGTTATATTATAAATTACTACCATCAATATGTCCATTGGCCTTCGTCGTCTACAACCGTCCTAACCATTAATAACGCATATCTCTGAAATGGCCACAAGAAGTTTATTTGAAAATTAATTGTGTGATTTACATTTTTGTGCAGTACGTTTTCGTCTCTCGCTTAATGTTTCCCAGTTAAACAAGATTATACAAAATTCCTTCCGAATGCAGAGGACTTCATATGTTGTTTCCAGAAAATTCAACATGTACATTTTGTCATTCAAATAGCAAATATATGATATTTTAATCAAAATCTTTAGCCATTTTTGAAAAAATCCAAAAATCTTCTATGTGATGCGTAGTTTCGGTAAGGAATTTTCTTGAAAATCTTCATGTCGTATCTTTGGAAAATGTTGAATCCAAATACAAAGTTTGGTATTTACCGGACATTCCGTTTTAGAGTTATGCTTTTTATACACAAACGCGTTAGGATATTTTTTTATTTAGGAAACGTCAAAGCATGTATTTCCGGTGAAATGTCGAATTTCTCAAAAATCAAATTTTTTGATAGAATTCAATACCTTGTCTACCTACATTGTAGACAGATTAAAAATTACCTGAAAACCAAGATTTATTTGAATTATTAAAATTATTGCACAGAATATATACGTGAATTTATACATTGTTATAATTGCTATACAATAAAAAAGTAGGTATATGAATAATGACCGTTTAAAAATTAATCAAAAATACACTAGTTCTTATTTTATTACTCTATTTTAATGTTTGAAGAATCTGAGAAGATTTTTTCAAGCACGTGTTACAAAACTATTGCATTTTCTCTTTTGAGTTCCCAGTTTGAACTAACTTCATAACATTAATTATACCTGCTACATTGACAAATAACCACCCCTCCACCTGCAGAAGCACCCCTTTCAACATTTCATACTAAACATTAAATAGGACGGTGTCCGGCGATTGCGTCCCGCGGTCAGTTTTATGCGCCAGTTGCGTCTCTAGATTTCTTGGCTAATGCGTCAGTTGTGTCCATGGATTTCTTGGTTGGTGCGTCAGTTGCGTCCCTGGATTTCTTGGTTAATACGTCAGTTGCATCTCCGAAAGATTTGAATTGTTAAGTCCCAGTATTTTCAATTCCTGGCACAAACAACATTCCCCCCACATTTTGCAATGGAAAACATTTCTGTTGGCAACATTTTTAATTTAAACCCCACAAATGGATGAAATTGTGTTATGCATAAAAATCTAAGAACTGAACACGAGTTAACAAAAAAGGAGCAATAACAAAGAATTTGTATGCTTGAAACATTACAGGTAGGTTAATTTTCTTTTTTTCATGTTCAGCATAAAATGTTGACAGTTTCATTATTAAAATTCTGGCCTAAACACTTAACTACACTTATCTTGGTTGAAATCTAATGACAGATTCCGGATAAAATCCAATCTTGTCATATGGCCTTGCTGTAAAGCAACCATGTGTTTACGAGTAAACGCTTCCTTCTCCTTCTTGCCTGTTTAAATGATAGAGCTCAATTAGTACGTAGTTTTAAGTATATTTCGCTTTGTATTTTTTTCAAAATTTCTGCAAAATATTAAATGTTAGGATGAGCAGTATAAAACAGGCTATTAAGTTTTGAATGATATGACTCGCAGCCATTAGTTCTCATTGTTCTGCTTCAAATTCTGCCCACATTATTCGAGGAAAAATGGAATCCTGAGCTATATACGTTTCACAGATGTAATCCGAAAACTATTCAGCACGGAGGCATTAAGTCGTCTGTGAATAAGTCGTAGATAACTATTTCGTTTGGCCAGCTTGAACTTTATGCTGTATATGACCTAGCAGAAAGCGTTCTAAACAGTGCTCTCGTCGCAGAACACGTTCTATAGTTTGGCTGTGTCCTATTGAAGAACCTAAACCTACCCAAGCTACCTAAGCAGGTAGCTGTGGACGCAATTGACGTACAAATATATTTTAAAAACCCCAGACGCAACTGACTTACTGATTTTTCGCCTCTGACAGAGCTCCAAATAGGGGGGGGGGTGACTTTTTCCAAGCATCAGAATAAAGTGTACTTTTGTAAACAAACAAAGAAAATCAATGTATTTGCCAATCGAAACACTTTATTGCCTGTTTTAATTTTTTTCATACAAAATGCATTACAGTAAAACTGACAGGATGGCTCAGGCGGTAACATCTGTGGCCCCGTATTCGATTCCGGGCGAGCGCCCACTCTTGAGTTTTACCGGGGGGATTTCCCGGGTTGCCAGGCGAATGCTGGAATGGTTTCTTTTATCACCCGAATTTCTTGTCCCTCTATTTCGCTCCATTAATGATTTCATTCATACTTCACCCCTTTTGGTTGTTACAGGGTTGGAAGTGTGGGCGATAATGTATTGGTGCAGCATGGCAGGCAAAAACATGCTCTCTGTGAACTTTCTCCGTCCCTCGGTCTTCGGCTGGTTGCCGGGGTATAGGAACCACCCCTTGGGAAGGGACATTGGACCCTGTGTGGGGCAGGTCCCCGGTCTGCCTGTCTAACTGCAGGGGTGTCTCCATTTGGAAACTGTAGGGACTCTGTCAACGCTGTGCCGTTGCTATTGGTTCCGGCCGCCCAGTGTCGGCCTTTACCTCATACTTCCCTAACGGCAGCCCTCTCGTGGGGCGTCGGTACAATATCCTAAAACCTAGATCGTCGCCGAATCCCCTCTGCTTCATAATCTCATCCAGTCCAATGCATTACAGCAAGTTAAATGACCCATTCTAATGATTGAAATAGGTGGTTAACAGAAAAAAACACGCACCTAAGAGTTCACTCATCACTGCTCTTTTCATAGCAATCACTGCCCATTTCTTCAACAGTCTTGTTGGTTCCGGATATTATACAATGTTTGGCTTTCTGATTTTAGTATACCATAAAAGATGCTTTATATAAGTTAATAATTATATTGAACAATGAATAACTTACTCTCTGTCTCAAATTGCTGAAAATATCCTTACAAAAAATACAAAACTCAATTTTTAATCTATAGAGATAGGAAAACACTAGAGAGATCTCGGATAGAGGTACTTTTCTATGGAAATGACATGGATTGTTTATGAGAACACTATTATTTTCAGTGCTCCTTAACTCCTAATAGATATTTGATGTTTAACACACAGTTCTGGCTCTGTACTTACAAACGGCGACCAAACTCATGTTTTGTAATTTCTTGTAATGGCTGGTTCTTGGTAAGATAACACAATTAAAATATTTACGTCTATATCTGTTTTTATATTTGGCGTTTTTAAACAATTAGAATCTACTACACGATGATTTATAAAAGAAGCCTCTCAAACGTTCCATCTCTGTAAATACATTTCTGCAGACGATTTGCTACTCTTAGGCATACTTGTTCACACAATAATGTATTTGCATCGAGTTCAAAAATATTGAATATCTTCTCTTAAGCCTTCAAGCGTTTGCGGTTTTGCAGCAAATACTATCTTTAATGCAGCCCCACAAGCAATAATCCATTGGTGTAATGTCTGGAGATGTAGGTGGTATTTCTATTGAACCTTGCCTTTCAATAACTTTACCACGAAAAGATTTATCAACGTGGTTTCACAGATGTAGAATGTAACGGAGTCCAATATGTTGAAAGCACTCAAGCTGAAATTATCGCAATTCATTTGTAGCCCTGAAATGACATAGGTAGCTAGCATTTGCATATATTTCACTCCAGTAATTGTGGCATTAAAAAGCCAACACCAATAGCTCCTCGACATGAGATTCAAACAATAGATTTATTCAGCTGATTCTTAAAGACTACTCTTCGCATACCAAAAAGTGAGGTTGTGTCTGTTGAGATGGCCTGTAAAGTTTGAAGATGCCTCATCATTTCAAGTTATTCCAGAAAACAACTCGTTATCGTTAACCCCCATTTCACATAACAAACTCAAAAAATTGAATCCTACGATGAGGTTCATCTTTGGATAGACCATGTATACTGACGTGCATAAAATGTGGTCCATAATGGAACGGAGTTTCTTATGTTGGTACTGACAAAATCTAGCCACACACCCTACCAGCGTGACCATCTCCGCTTTTCCAGGATAATTCTAGCCACTGGATTGGCTGGATAATTTACCTCCCCAAAAGTGAGTAAGGCGAACTGCCGGAGGGTCACATTATAACAAACCTTATACTTTCAAGCTTCACTACAATTTTCTTGATGCCGGTTTTCTTATTACCGTTTAGTAGCAGCAACAAATTTAACCTTTGCGTCCATGTCGCTGATGAAAGTTCTCATAAATGTCGTGGCTGAATTTCAGTTTAACCACATGTGCAAACGATTCTTCAAATAATTTGAAGTCCAAATTATTTGTAATTGTTTATCCCTTCCTTGTGTGCCAGTCGTAGAGAAACACTTTCACAGAGGGGTATCCGAAGCATTCTTTCATTCCACATAGATTATAAACATCGTTCACTGATGTTTTTATGCTCCTGGATTACTTTGCAGGAGGGCCACTTAGAGAACTGATACCGGCCAGGCGGGAGTCAGAAGTCGGTTACCTGAAGATGGAAACCTTACATAGAGAAAAACACTTGGGCTATCTAGGGGAATGGACCACGTTTTATGCACGACAGTGTACAATCAAAACTGGCCAGCGTCTGATAGACGGAGCTCGAAACGGGTACTTCCGTGAGCGGTCGGGACAATCAGGCTTTGTTAACAAGACAGCGTATATTCTTGTAGTAGTTATAATGGGGACAACAGCTATAATCACAAAAGTCTTCCAAGTCTTCTTAAATACACAGACGTTTATAAGTGCTTCAACACTGAATATTTACAACCAAAACATAACTTATTGATTTGTAGTTCTGAAGTGGAGTATGACTGAAATCATTACAATACCACGTTTACTGCAGCACTCTTAGCTCAGTTATACTGTGTTAGGTAGCTTTTACTGAGATTGCAACCTCAAATCTCCTGGAGCTACTTAATTTTCCCCATTAATTTTAAATACGTAAGTAAAAATCTGATGTGTTACACTCACATGACTTTCTCTACTCTTGTACAAACTATTTTTACAAACGCTTATTTTCCATATGCTTCATGTTAATCGAGATGTTAATCTTATTGCTAATTTTATTGTAGATGCAAGGGGAATTGATAGGCTTTAAGCGATAGTCAAATATTTTAAGAGCTGGTTGCTATGTGGAGTATTCCATTCTCTTTGCATGTCCAGGACAAAAATAAATGAATAACGAATTCCCATTTGAGAAAAAGTATAAGTATTGGAAAATTTAAGGGAATAAGAAGCAATATCTTTAAAATGGTTCACTCAACAACAAAAAATGTATGACATAAATTGTGTATTTTAATGCGATCTACATTTTTTGTGTAGTAAGATTTTGTCTATCTCGTGGTTTACCAGTTATGCAAAAGTCGTTCACAATGAAGAATACTTTTGGAGACATTCCAGGAAAATTCAAGATATACATTTCATTTGTCATGAAAGTATCTTAAATATAAGATATTTTAATCAAAATCGTTAGAGCCATTTTTGAGAAAATTAAAATTTTCGAAAAATGTTCCATGTAAAGGGTACTCTGGGGTGGGGGGATTTTCTTGAAAACCTTCGTGTCGTATCTCTGGAAGATACTGAACCTAAATACCAAGTTTGGTGTTTATCCGACTGTTCGTTTCTGAGTTATGCTGTTCACAGACACACACACGGACGTATTTCCAAAAATTTTTTTTTATTTAGGGGGCCTCAAAACGTATATTTCCGGTAAAATCTTGGTATTCCATACTTACTATACGTAGTAGAGAAAGCAAAAATGTAATAAGTTTTCTTCATTTCTTATGTATGTAGTGTTTATTTAGCAGTCCAACGGAAGATGGCAACCAAGACATTGACTAAAAGGAGTTTTCATATACTCGGTTAATTTTTGTAACCACAAATTTCACCATTACACGTTTAAGTAAAATGAACAGAAGCAATATCATTTATATTACAGTAAAACAAGTTGTAAAAAAAAATTAACATCCCTAGAGAATCTAACTCGTGCTGCTTGCGTAAAAGTTAAATAGCTTAATCGTTCTTCCACACAAAGCACGGTATGGAAGTAGCCCAGTGCCTTGTGGCTTGTATTATAGAGTTAGCCAAGGCGGCGTACAGAAGTGACGGTTGTGAACCGCGCTCTTTAGAATGGACTTCTGCTCTTGAGACCGGCCACTTTAGTTTGACCGAGTGTACTAGACGACGTATGCAACACTTGAATTAGAAACATTCTTTTCACAAGACAACCTACGAGTAGGCTTTTAGGACTCTGGATAATCGCTTGTAAAACGTTCAACTTAATTTCATCACTTTAATAAAGGCCGTCCGCTACAGAACCAGAAACCTCAAAAAGTTTTCACATAAATTGTGGACTAGCTACAGTGTTGGGTTAACAGTGCTGAAATGTTTATTCCACTTACTAATTATTAAACAATAGCCACCTGTGGAATAGTTTTTTTGAAGCAAACACCCTTTTTGTAGTTGTAAACAGCTTCACAATCGCGAATCAATAATGTCAAATGAACATCGGCTGTTTGATTAATACCAAGCACCATACAAACGAAAGACGCCTAATTTAAATCCAAGAAAAGATCAAATCAAATTAATCAAAATAATGTTTACATTGGGTTGCGACTATTGTCCCGCCTGTGTTTAACAGTTTTTGTTCCTCTTTTGGATCAATGAAATTAAGCATATCCTCTACAAGATGTTTAAAAATGTGATATTCTTAGCCTTTTGGCTTCGAGTTTTAATGCAGCGTATAGCGTCCAGTTTTTAAATATTTGACTATCACTGTTCCATTTGTATCTATAACGAAATGTGCAATGTAGCTATTTCTGCAAATGTTTATTTCGATTAAAATGATGTATATAGAAAATTAAGCATTAGTAGGAATAGTTTGTATACTGAGAACGTTAATATTTTAGGAGTTGTATTGTATTTCAATTGTTGGGGAACCGAACTTGAAGTAGTTGCAACCGCACGTATGGTAAAAAGTTTCCGGTAGCCTTCGCCCCCAAAAAAATGTTTAAAAAATATTAACTTTATAATTTTTGAATGTTTCTTTAAATATTATGTATGTTTGCCTCGACTGCGTCAGTCTTTATATTTTTTTTAGAGACATGTATGTCTTAGCAGGTAGTGGTGCAACTGAAAAATGTAGGTTTAAACAGTATATAATTTTACTTCAATCTTTTTACTAATGCTTGACTCTATTTAAATAACACTTCACTGATATAGAGAGCTGTGAGATTCTGTTATTAATCACTTGCACCTTTTAACACGTAAACTATTTTTGTCTCATCGAATACGTATTAAATTTCTCGAAGACGCGTCATGCGTCCGGTTAGAAAAGCTGTCTACAAGCAACTAACTTCTGAATTTGTAAATTTTGCTCCATTTTAATTTCTGATTGGCTAATCCTAGTCCAATAGAATACCTTCATTTAACTAAAGCTTTTTCTGGTTGTTGATTGGCTATTTTATAAACTGTCTCAAAAATTACATTATTGTTGCTCCAAGAATTACCAGTATCATTTAAACTTTCTAATTCATTATTGCAAGGTTACTTCATTGTTACCTCATTGTTTGCAACCTTTAACCTATTATTCTCACAGCTCCTGCATTATTAAATCACATAATACATTCACATAACATTATTACACATGTATACAATAATATAAACATATACAATGACTGTAATATACACTTTGTATATTTGTTACATACACATATTGCTTTAAGGCGATCTGTTATTGAATTTATATATATATATATTATATAATTAGACTGAACATCAATTAAATGTTAAAAATACTTACTCAAATTGCCTCCTTTTTAGAAATATTTAAAAATTGTTCTTTTTGTTTTGTTCTTTTTAAATGTTTAAATATTTTCTGAAAGCCTCATGAAAGAAACAACGGTTTTTTATATAACACTTGTTACTTTACAGTCACTTTTTTAACACTCACTGGTTTTTCACTACACTCGTGTATAGCATAATTATTTATTTTGTTCGACACTTGTTTGACACTTTAAGGTCAATGACCTGGAGTAAGGTTAATGATCTGGTATTCAATGACCTGAGTAAAATTTGTTTATTCACTAACACAGCCACTATTAGGCATTGTATTTGCTATTAATACTTAATTAGGCATATAACACTTGTTACCCTTTCTTTACAACTTATTTCTTAAACATTTTTATATTTCTTATAATTTCTAGCAATTTATATCTCATACAATATACATGCAATTGCTATTTAGATGTATTATATTTTTCTTACTAACAATGGATTTTATTTTATTACATCTTTTTATCTAAACTCTCTTTTGTTATATTGACAATTTGTTACATTTAGTAAAGATATTATTATACTCCTGTTTTTTAATTACATTGCTTTCCGCTTTCATGTTCCAGATACTTTATTTTCTTTTTGTTTTTGTGCCACAGATAACCTGCATACTTTATTTTCTTTTTCTTCTTATGCCGCAGACTTTTTAGACCTGCCCTAATCTTATGTTACACAGTTGTTTTCCAAAACTTATTCATAATTAAAGCTCTAAATGTTTCAAAATTCATTTCACTGTCTGCTAGCATATGTAACCATTCTAAGGCTTTGTTACCCAAGCATTTTCTAACAAGTATCATTTTTAATGCTTCAGGCACATTTTTCAATTTAAAATATTCTACTAAACCATGTATAAATTGTACTGGACTTGAGGAAGTATTAAAATAAGGTAAAGGTAATTCATTAAGCACAGAATAATAGTTTGACATCTTATTTGATACATGCACATGTGTGTCATCATTATTGCTTAGTGTTTGAGAGGCTGATGCCATGGACAAAGCAGTAGCGTCTCTTGTATTATTAGTTAACAAAGGTGATACACTTCTTTCAGCACTTGTATTATTGTCATGCATTTAATTAGCATTTACAGAATTAGTTACATTTGTATTTACCTTTGGTATACTTGTACTTAAATTTTCAAAACTATTTCTGAGTTTATCTATTTCTTTACTAGTTTCCTGTACTTTATCTTTAATTTTATCTATCATAGACTTGTGTGCTTCTTTAATTGCATCCGCATTTGTTTTTGCCGTTTCATGCATTTCCCCTGTTAAATCTATTTGTACTTGTACAAGATCTGCATTTGTATTTTCTACCATTGTTTTTAATTCTTCACCCTGTTTACCTAACTTATTACAAATACCCTGTTTAGTATTAGTAAGTTTCAACTCCATTTCAGTTATATTTTTATCAATATGACTTGACAATTTCTGTTCCAGCTGATTGCAACCTTTATTTACTTTTAAATCTATATATTTTTGATGTGCTTTAGAAGATTGTTCTATTTTGATTTCTAACCTCTTGCTTTCAGCTTTACTTTCCTTCATACAATTTTCTATTTGCTTTGCTAGATCTTTTTTTATACCAGACAGCTCTGTATTAGTTTCAGTTAACTTATTACTTAACTCTGTACTAGTTGCAGTTAACTTATTATTAAATTCTTTACTTAATTCTACTCTCAGCTCTGTATTAGTTTATCTTACTATTAGTTTCTTTGAACTCTCCTTTCATTTCAGTTAACTTATTATTATAGTCCGCATTACTTTCAGTTATCCTTTCAGTTATTGCTTTTAGATGAAGTATATATTTTGTTTACGTAATTTATTTACGTATTTTATTAGCCTCACGCTTGGGAAGCCAAATTGAAGGAGTATTGTTCAACTGTTGTAGTTTATTGTTGTTGAAGGTTTTACTGCTGGAGTTTTTGCATCACGTTTTGGGGATTAATTTGAAGATTGTTTGTTACGTAATATGTTGCTACGTATGAGAAAATGATTTGAAGAAGTATATTGGTGGTTACACTCCAAGTTTAAAAAATATATTTTAACTTTATTATTAAACTGCTTCTAAGATAGTATTTATGTTTGTATTTGCCTCGGCTGCTTCAGTAATGTTTGTAGAGAGACGTTTTCTCTTAATCAGGGCGTGGTGCGACAAGAATGTAGGCTTACACAGATTTTAAGTTTAAATTCTCTACTTTTTATTAATCCTTGACACAAATTAAATAGCACTACTCCGATATTAAGAGCTGTGAGATTCTTTAATTTAAAACTTGCACTTTGTTAACGCGTATACTTATTTTACGATTCACGCGAATACGTAATATTTCTTTAGAGAACACATCTTCCATCCGGTCGCTACCAAGGTCTGCAGCCAACTGAACATATTTCAACCGTCAAAATCCGTGAGCTTCTGTATTTGAAGTCTCTGATTGGCTAATTCTAGTCCAATAGAATACCTGCATTTAATTAAAGCTTTTTCTTTGCTGTTGATTGGCTATTTTTAAAATGTCACAAAATATACATTATAGTTGCTCTAATCATGACTAGTAGCATTTAAACTCTCAAACTCATTATTCCCTCAAGGTTACCTCACTGTTACCTCATTGTTAGAAAATTAAAACTTATTATTCTCACAGTTCTTACATTATTAAACATGTTTACAATAATATAAGCATTTGCAATTACTGTTACATACATTTTTAAAAAATTATTACATACATTTTTTTCAAGGTTATTGAATTTACATATTATATAATTTAATTGAAATTATTCAAGTATTAAAAATACTGCCTCATAGAAGCCACATAATATGTTGTGATAAGTTTTCTTGCTCTTGTTGGCTAGATTCCGAGGGATAGTATGGCTAGATGTCTCAGGGATAGTATTTCCTTCTATTGTTGTTCCCTGTATTAATATATGTAAAGGTGATTGACCTTGCATACTACTGCTATCTCTTTCTATTCCTACCCGTGAATTTACAAATAACTGTTCTTCTACATCTAACCTATTTGTTTCCTCTAGTTCTGATTGTAAATTTACATTGTAATCCCATCCTCTCCTACTTCCATATTTTCATTGTTTTCTGTTTCCATTTTATTTTGTATATTTTCTTTTGTTATAATTGGTTTGGAATCGCTCAATTTTAATTTACCATTTCTTAACAGCATGAAATTATCTTAATAACAATATATTTTATTAACTATTTTTGACAATTATATACGTATAAAGTATTGGAATTTTCTGACCTTTTGTTCTGGCTGTTACTAAACCTTTATACTCGGTGTTCCCACGTAGATTGTAGTTGAATTGTTGACTGCATGCCCCGTACTCCTGAAAGAATTGTTGTTGTCCTTGGATGATGATGATTCTTAGGTTCTCTGAAGATTTCTGAAGCTCTCTGGAGTTTTCTGAAGTTCTCTGTACTAATTTCATCGATTCTGGTAGTTCTATGATGTTCAGTGATCTCTTCTTTTCAGTTATTTCTGCCCATTCTTGTCTGTTCGAGCCCCACGTTGGGCGCCAATTTCAGAACGTTAATATTTTAGAAGGCGTTGTATTGCATTTCAATTGTTGGGGAGCCAAACTTGAAGTAGTTGCAACCGCACATATGGTAAAAAGTTTCCGGTAGCCCTCGCCCCCAAAAAATGTTTATAAGAATATTAACTTTGTAACTTTTTATTGTTTCTCTAAATATTATATATTTATGTTTGCCTCGGCTGCGTCAGTATTTATATTTTTTAGAGACATGAATGTCTTAGCAGGGAGTGGTGCGACTGAAGAATGTAGGCTTACACAGATTATAATTTTACTTCACTCCTTTTATTAATGCTTGACACTATTTAAATAACACTTCACTGATATAGAGAGCTGAGAGATTCTTTTATTTATCACTTGCACTTTTTAACACGTAAATTATTTTTGTCTCATTGAATACGTATTAAATTTCTCGAAGACGCGTCATGCGTCCGGTTAGAAACGCTGTCTACAAGCAACTAACTTCTGAATTTGTAAATTTTGCTCCATTTTAGTTTCTGATTGGCTAATCCTAGTCTAATAGAATACCTTCATTTAACTAAAGCTTTTTCTGGTTGTTGATTGGCTATTTTATAAACTGTCTCAAAAATTACATTATTGTTGCTCCAAGAATTAACAGTATCACTTAAACTTTCTAATTCATTATTGTCTCAAGGTTACCTCATTGTTAGCAACTTTTAACCTATTATTCTCACAGTCCTGTATTATTAAATTACGTAATACATTCACATACCAGTATTATACATGTATACAATAATATAAACATATACAATAACTGTAATATACACTTTTAATATATTGTTACATACACATATTGCTTTAAGGCGGGCTGTTATTGAATTTATATATTATATAATTAGACTGAAAATAATTTAAATGTTAAAAATACTGCCTCAATACCTACTAATAATGATAGAGGGTTGAGAAAGCTACATGAGTGTGTCGTTATAGTTTTTAGTAACCTGAGTTAGCTATTCTTCACTATAACCATGCGTTATAGTTGTATAGGATCCACAATACTAAATACTCTAACCATAATCCACAAAGCAACGGAATAAATGTGGATTTTAGCCTGAAAGAAGGTTTAAACCAAACCCATGGAACGCAGAAGATGCAACAATTTTTAAAAATCCATTAATATAGCATCCATCGGAGTCTGCGCTCCTAAAAGGGTAGATACAGAGATAAGAGCATACTTTCGTTTAGCGTCTGCTCTATTATCTCTTCTAATTAGAGTGGGCGATGGCAGTAAGACTCGACTGTCGTCATATTACTTGATCTTCTTATTCACATCAGAGGAAAATGAGGGGGGCAAGTCGAGGGGTTATCGAGCGGTGTGGCCACCGCTTCAACAAAGACCCTGCTTGTTTGTTGCCTAGTTATCACCAGCGTGAGACAAAGGAACATAAAAACAGCGTGTTGATGCGGAACTGGGTACTTTACTGTCACTTTATCACGTAATGTCCACTTGATGGCACCAACATCAAACTCCATGGAATATCTCACTGGAGGAAGATAATTCTTGTGTGCCCTTCAGAGCTTAAACAGTGTGATTCAAATAGAACAAAGATTTCTTTGTTTATTCGACTGTAAATTCACCCAACCTTGGTTTCAAGTCCAATGACATAGCCATTATTACCCTTTGTATTTGCATATGCTTAATAACCGACTTGGTTTGATTAGGTTTTACTTTTCAGTGTCTTTTTACATGATTAATTTCTCATGGCGCTAGCATAATCTGTTCACAATGCAAATCGTCATACTTCAGTTTATCAGAATTCATTGTATAGTTAACATATACGTTATATTGGCAGCTTCTGCTTTCTTTTAACTAAAATGCTTTTTCTTTTATCTAGTATAACCTACCTAAGGATTAAATGGCGGCAATTATGAATTCAGAAGAAACTGAAATGGAGAGTCAGGTGAAACTACAGAAGCAGCAGAAAGAATTAACACTAGAAGTACTTGCCCAAAAATGCAGAAAACAATATGATATTGTATTTAATCACTTCGTTGCCTGATGTAAAGAAAAACATGTTGAAAATGATTTCACTGAAAACGACTGCTAGCAAATCAGCAAAACACCCGACATCCCGCTTTTTTAACATCCTTTCTTGTTTCAAGAACCGCGTTCTAAACGTGATCCGTTAGTTTCAGGAATCGATATTATATTGGTATTTTACAAATCTCAGCGCTGTCTAAAAAATACTATATGCCACATGTTAAAAGTGGTTTTATTTTGCTCGTAGGGTTGCTACGGCTTTCTTTTCGCAACATTCCTACTCACAAAATAATACCATACTTTTACCCATTGTATCATAATCTACTATTGGAGGTTTGGTTCTCTGTCACAAGATGCGCAGATATTTATTCCTTATGCCTTACTAGCTGGTTGCCCAACATTGCACGGGTATCTTTTAAACTCGAATGTAGTTTACCTTCCCCAGTTCATTATAAAACTAGTGTACAATGCTCTAGAACAGGGGTTGCCAAACGTTTCAATACAGAAATTAAATTAAATTGAGTTTTATATATGGACGCTCTTTAACGGCTGTGGTCCTTAGCGTCCCATTCTGCATTGGGCGTGAAAGACCGGTACTTTTGCTCAGAGGCCTCTTTATCGGGCGTAAGGTTATTTTACGTGCCGTAATTCTACGACACGGGAACACCGGATTTGCTTAGCCATGCTAAGGAATTTTACGCCCGAAAAAATCCATTGCCCTCCACCGGGTTTGAACCCGTGACCTCGGGAAAACTTTTCATTACGGGGGCCATATTAACCGTCAGAGAAGAATCGTGGGCGAAGCCACATAAGCTTAAGATAGGAAACAAACTCACAGGCACAAGGATCGCATTAGTTTTCATACACAGTGTTTTATTGAAGTAAAATCTACACTTGCATATTAAAAAAATGATGTAATTAAATACTTCCCATGACAATGTAAAGCACACACACGCACACTATATATAATATAATATAGGATGTACCATATTAATAGCGCAAACTGAAATGGTTTAAACTATACGATAGTAGAAGCAAAAATGTTCCAATAAACATAGCTTAACAAACGAGCCATGTGCGAGATAATTGCAAATTTATGGTTACAGGCCGCCACTGACTTCATTAAGCAACATCGTCCTAATTAGTAGGAATAAGTTTGAAAAGTAGACTTTTTGTTTAATAATCGCCAATTTAAGTTACCTCAAAATTCAGTCGTAGCTTAGCTTAACAAGGAATACAATTCTACTTTAGTGTGTTACATGTTGTGATTACTGCACACTCTTTCCTGTTAGAGGAGGTGTTCAAAGTGTCGTCCTTGCATCTGAATGCAATACTACACTCGTCTCTGCAGCGGGTTTCGAATTCTTTCAAACACTCCCGGATTATCTCGGAATTCTTGACAACATGTACAATTCTCTGCTTCAGTACTTCAACTGTATTAACGGTAATGCTGTACACCACACTTCTGAGATGACCCCATAGAGAAAAATCCAAAGGATTGAGATCAGGTGATCGTGGAAGCCAAGGTACAGGTCCTCCTCGACCTATCTATCTTGGACCGTATCTCCACGTTAGATGTCTTCTTATAGTACAAGCAAAAACATGCTCCATCAGCATGCACCGCATACTCCGACGTTGCTCAAGGGAAACGTCCTCAAGCAATTCACATCAGTAGCGGCTCACAGCCACGCAATAATAAATCCCGCACATGGCTTGTTTGCGAACCCGTGTTTATTGGAACCTTTTTGCTTCTATTATAGTATACTTTCAACCTTTCACTTTGCGCTATTAATTATAGTACATCCTGTATATATTGTAGTGGATCAAGTTGAGCGCTGGGGATTACGTCAGATGAGGTAATCGAGCAGAAAGTGTTGAAACGCGATTGCCTCAGCACGGGCGCGCTAAAGAATGCGAAGTCAACACTTCCAAAAGTATTTATACTGCGGGGGTCTGGCTCGTAGAGAGAATCGTGAGAATCGGAGAGAGTGTGAATAGTGGAGAGAGGGTGAATTGTATCGCCGATGGCCTGTAGTCTGTCTTGTACGTCGTCTAATGTACGCGCTCTGTCATACGGCGTTCGCCTGACGTCCACATTAGGCCAAATTCTATAAACGAGCCACCAGCGCATTAGTGCTTCCAGCACCACAGCAGTTTTATATAGGTAAGGATGCACCTACTCTAAGATCTGCTTGCACGGGCTTTACCCCGTCTATGTACTTACACTAAAACAAATACAATTTATTGGGGTCCATGCATCTCCTGTGTATGACCCACATCCTGGAATGCCGCCCCGGCCTACCCACAACCCATACTGACGCATTCTCCTACCTCTGAGCTATCACCCCTCCTAGCGTAACCAACTACTACGGGGAACCACCCCCGGTAGGGGTGTTGCAATATACGAAGAATGAATCTGACTTTTCTGTGCTATAATTGCAGCCATTGGTGGTTCTAATTTTGGCATCAAAACGGACTATAAAAGTTCATCAGTCATACATGACCTTTATCTTTGACATACTTAATGTTTGAAAAATGTTTTTACAGAGATATACATCGATGCGAACACTAAGTCTCGTGCAAAATCTTTCTAATGATGTAGCGATATTTCCGCCTGAGTACATCTGCACAAGAAGGAAATCTTAACGAGTAATTATAGTTTATGAATTATTAGTGATTAATTAACGCCTAACTTGATAATTTGCTACAATTTTAAAGTAATTGGATTAAAAACTACATCAATCAAGAGCCCTTCAAAAAGTGTAAATGTGTTCTAAGTTTCATAAATATTGTTAAATAAATAAAGACGTAACTGCGTAAGAAAATCTGTAAGGTTTAGGTAAAATAGAGTAGCTTTGCTTCATTGTATTTTTCCCGAATGCGGTACCATCAAAATCCAACGTTTCTTTGTACTTCGGGGAGATAAACCAAGTTTCAAGAGATAGTAGACGCTACGAGCAACGGTCTCTTGTTACCGTTTATGCTTCGAATTTTCAACCGGAGAGCCAATAAAGATACAGGATGATTGTTAGCACCAATAAAAGATAGAACGACGTGGTTTCGTATACAGAAATCCGGAGGCGAGTGGTAATTTTATATATGTAAACGTAAGCGTGGAGTTTACACCGTTTGCCAGGATTCCTCGCTAAGGAAATACGTAGTACTCCGAGTCAGAATAGGACGCTAAGTTCCTAAATTTGTTAAGTGCCGCGCAATTATGTAATTGCAAAGTGATATGTGTGGAATATTTATCCATAGTACTAATGGTGTTTGTCGATATGACTTTTATCTAAACTTAAGTTAGCGCGAGACTAAGGACTTCCTTACTTAATCCTGTGACTTAGTCATGTGGCAACTCTTGGGGTTTTAGTTTCATTTTGAGTTGTGTAGCGCCCAGTGACGCTCTCGAGTTAGAAAAGTTCAGCGGCTGTCGTGAGGGATCTTCCAGAGTATCATCTCTGCAACTTAATACAAGTGACACTTCGCATAATTATTATTCAAAAATAATTTAAGCCTTTAACTCAACAGTCGGCGACGTTTTTCAAACAGAGCATTTGAATCAAAATAAACATTTATCAGCAAACTAAACTGGTGTTATCCTTTCACACTACACTCGCGCATATCCTGAGACCACTAAAGCAACTGGCGGACTAGACAATGCAGAATGAGCTAGGAGATGACATCGTAGAACTCGACCACAAAGCAGGTAGCATTAAACGCTATGAAAATTGATGCAACTTCGAGATAGCAGCATCAAAATTTGAAGCAAAGAGTACTGCTTCAAAATTGTCGCACCAGCGAACGGCTTCAACAATTCGATTCTCGTTTGTTTTTACGTGTCTCAATTGATAAATTGTGACCATCTACATATAAGATATTGCTTGTAATGAAATATCCGCGGCATTATCTTATTTTACATGTATATCCAGTGAAATAATAACTATTTTCTACTCCATGACATTCTCAACTTGCTTTATTCGTAAGCATATTCTTTTATAACTCCAATGTGTTCGAGTTCAAGCATAAGGGCTTTGTAACTACTTTTTAATTTTTGGTAATTTATGAAATTAAATTAGATGTGCTCCATTAACCCATGCCGTCTGAAACTCCTGGACTTTACAATCGTGAAAAAGCTATAAAGATCCGTTAAGTAACTTTTGAGAGTACCCTTAACACATACACGCACAAATTTTCTCTTTATAATATCAATATAGTCTTGTGGCTTCTTATGGTTAGTAGCTGTTTCGATATTTTGTTCTAGTCGCTGTGAAAATGCAGTACACATTAGATCAACTGCTCTTCTTTGTGAAGCAATACTGGACATCTACTCTAAGGGCATACCAGAGAGAAAGAACCTGGCACTAGTAAACAAATTGGAAACAACTATATCTCTGGTGAGAAAGACAAACATCGTTCATCTAGACCACACCTGTCTAACCCGGCGCCCGTGATTATTTTCCTTGCGTACTTCATAAGCAAATTTTTATTCTTACGATTTCTAATGTTAATTCAAATTTAAAACAAAACTATTCCGAACATGTTCCAGTCCACACCCATGAAGTATTTTTATTCACTCAAAGCTGTATTCATTATTTCCCTAACCAAACAGTTCTAGTCCTTACCTTGTTTACCACTCAAAAGAAAGGTACTTGACTAACGGTGTTTTTATCCGTTTAAGCAACTGTGCCACTGTGGTGTCATAAAGCTTTCTGCCGTAGAAAAGACTAACACATTCACCTATAGCCAACCCCGTCCTACGGTAATTTGCGCTTTCCTCACACCTCAACATAGTCACTTCAAAGCTATGCCGCAAACAATAAGTTCGCTCCTTTTAACATTGTTATTTGTACCCAATCTTTATGCGCAATGGTTTTGAAGTTCGACCATATCATGAAAGTTGTAACTTGTGTAGTAAAGTATATCAGATCATCTAAACGTCACCTGTTGCTCAAAAATCTTTTAAATATATCATATTTTTCTTTAAGACGTAAGATGGTTAGTAGGGAAAAACTCTGGAACGATTCTGCAGTCTTCTAGACGAATCTGAGATTTGCTGAACTCATCTGGGAAATATTGTGAATAATTTTCAGATATCATAGGTACTAGATTTAGATATCTTGGCAGATACCATCTCAAAATTAAACGAGCTAAACCTCGATTACAAGAAAAAGATCGCAACATTTCGGGTATGATAAGTGCAGTAAATACCTTTCAGAGGAAACTAACGCTATGGATTGCGAAATTCCTTCTATAGTTTTCAACTTTGAAATCAATTATGGAAACAGTAAACGTCGGTAAATACATGTTTTGCCCGAATCTTAAAATACTAGACACAAAATTTAATAACAGGTTTTGCCAGTTTTCAACATTTGAACCAGTGATACGGTTTATCAATAATCTATTCGCTTCAGTTGATATTACTGAACTTGGATAGGATGTGCGAGTTCTTCGGAAATTGTAATTTTGAAGAATTAGAAATAGAAATTTAAAATCTTCAAGAAGATATATCTCTGAAATCATGTTATGCAATTTCAAGCAATTTCTGGACTCTGGAGGCCAGAGACTACCACCACCACCAGCACTGCTGCAAAATAGTCTTGTGATGGCGGCGGCGCCCGCACCTAGTTAGGCACGAGTTAAACGTGCCCGAGCACGTAAGAAAGGTGGACAACACCAATCTAGACTGTCCACGGTGTTTTGGACGTCCGGCAAGACGAGGCCGGTCACCATATAACTTATAAAGAGGTGTGTCGCAGGAGACGGGGTGCACCTCTCGGTGTGTCAGAGAATTGCCAAAAGTGCTTACATAGAACGATATAGGTTATAGTTGCCCATCAGTTGCAAGAACCAAATAAGGATAAAAGTGTCAAGTATTGCTTCTATGTATTAGGCTACATAACTCATGCCAGTAGGCTGTCCAAAGTAATGTTATTCATGAAGCACCTATGCACCCAATTAAAGTTGAGATTTGTTGCTCAACATCCGCACAGAGAATAGTGGAACCATTTTCTTTTTCCTTTTTTCCGCACGGTTAAACGTCGTACCAACGGATTTTCATGGAATTGTCCGTTCTGCGACGTTTAAACTAGTGGAATGGGATGGCTTATATCTCGGGTAAATCTTTAGCTGGTAGGAGGGTACACAGTATGTTGAACTCGTGCCGCACTTGGCGCACACATTCGAAAATAACAGTCTTTTATGGCGCGTCTTTGCCCCTCACTTGCCTCAGAACAAAGCATGCATTACCTTCTTCCAGTAGCTAAACCACTATCTGCTTGAAGGGCCATCCACCCACTAGCTAAAACATCGCTGAACAGACAGGGTGTGCCAATTTACACAAAGACACACACAATTTTATTCTAAAATACCTTTTTTATTTCAGGGGACCTCAAACACTGTATTTCATATGGAATCCCGATATTGAGCTTTTAGGTTGAATGCTATACTATAAGTAGGCGCTAGAGAGAGTACTAAATGGAGAATGTAAAAAGATGTTACCACCCAAAGGAAAAGGAGAAAGTGATAACCTGTTGAATCCTCAACAATTTGAAAGCGAAATACCTCTAAGGCTTACAAGAAACATTTCCCTCGTTCGAAGCTGAGGTTTCCTACAGTTGTAAGGGTAGCTGTGTACTCCTTAGACACTGAAACGCTTTTGACTCAAGATGACCTAAAGGAGATATTGCATTTCAAATCATTCGAAATAGACGGAAAATCGACCTTGCATTTTTTTAAACGAAACAAAACCTTTTGTATTTGGAGGCAATCCCGATTTGTGCTATATGCAAACTCTTAAAATTCAGAATGTCATAGTTTTGCAATTAAAATTGTTCAAATTTATCGTATCCTAAAATTGCCAAATTCAAGCTGTTATATCTCTGAAACCATTGAACCTAATTATTTAAATCCAACTTTACTCGATTTATACTAAATAAACATATTCTTACTTTTATTTAAATGGAGAAATTTCTATTTTTTCAAGTGTAGGCGATAATGGATTAAGAAAAATAATTATATTACACACGGTAAGATTCCCTACTTTAAACACAAACATATATTTTACTGAAATAGTGACTGATAAAGATTCGTATAAAATAATTAAAGAAGTAAATTACTTTATGCGCGGGAGTAGTAAAATACGCACTCATGGTCGCTCTCGTACGTTTGTTTTGAACTGAAGGTCAAGCAAGCTGTTGTGCATAAGGTTAAATAATGAGAACGCTTTCTAAACGGTATGCGGTTCTGAGTATTTCCTCACAGATTCACAGAGCGCTTGGTGATCGTGCATCAACCACAAATATTTGACGCTAATTGTAGGTTCCCATTTAAAAAAAATAAATTGACCCCAAAGTGACCATCACAACGTCCTCCAAACAAAACACGACTAAAGGAATTTACTTTCCCCCACAATATCAAGCAACATTTATTCAAGACATTTCTTTCTACAACGCTTAGGTTTGGAGATATTATACAGTCTCAACTTGAATGGTCCATCCTGTATATCTAAAATATACATTTAAAAAATTCACATGACAAACGAAATTTATATCTTGAATTTTATGGGAATACATATGAAGCCCGCTTTATTCGGAAGGAATTTTGTATAATCGTTTTAAGTGGTAAACGTTAAACGATAGACAAAAACGTATTACACATAAAATGTATCTCTTTAAAACACGAATTTCAAATAATATTTTTCGAATAAGTCAATTCCGAGATATCCGTTATTAACGCTGCGATTTGTTCAAACTTTGTCATTCTTTTAAGTTCTGTTGATTCTCAGCTGCTTCTCGCGATGTCATGTAAAGACTATAGAATCTTAAGGTCAGCGCATAGAGTCCAGCTCTAAAATATTTGGCTATCGTTATTCTATTTGTACCTATAACGAAATGTATAATGGAAAGGTTCATCTCGATTAAAATGAAGTAGGTAGAAAAATCAACTTTGGTAACAATAATTTGATACGTAATAATAAGCATTAGAGTGCAGACAGAGTCATCTGACTAATATCAGATTTTTAAGGTGCTTTTGCCATTCAGTTGTTTCTCATGGAAAAAGTATGCAACTCCAAGGCCAGCACAGAGCGACCCGGTTTTAAACATCGAGTATCGATTCGGTTTCTTCTATTGCATTTGTACCTATACAAAATGTGTAATGAAACTAGAGTAACATAAGTATATTTAAAAAAATTCTTATGTGTTATGCTCACATGACTCTCTACTCTTGTGCAAAATATTTTACAAACACTTATTCTCCATATACTTCGCGTCAATCGAGATAAATACTTGAAGATTTATTGCTAATTTTCTTATACGTACAAGGGGAATATGGTAGCTTTAAGCGATAGTCAAATCTTTTAAGAGCTGGTTGCTATGTGGAACATTCCATTCTCTTTGCATGTCCAGGACACACACAAAAAATAATAGCTAATTCCCATTTGAGAAAAAGTGTAAGTATTGCAAAATTCAAACAAATAACAAGGAATATCTCGGAAATATTTCACTCGAAAAAACAAAAATGTATGTGCCATAAATTCTATGTTTTAACGATATCTACACTTTTCGTTTAGCAAAACTCTCTCCTGCGGTTTGCCAGGTATGCGAAAGTTCTTCAGAATGAAGAGAACTTTTGGGGACATTCTTATAAAATTCAGGATATATATTCCATTTTCCATAAAAGTATCTTAAAACATATATTTTAATCAAAATCGCTAGAACCATTTTTGAGAAAATCAGTTTCCAAAAAATTTTCCATGTAGAGGGTAGTCTGGAGTGGCGAAATTTTCTTGAGAACCTTTGTGTCGCATCCTTGGAAGATACTGAACACAAGTACCAAGTTTGGTATTTCTCCGACTTTTCGTTTGAGTTATACTGTTCACAGACACACACACATCCCACGGACATGTTTCCAAAAATGCTTTATTTGGATTCAGGGCACCTGAAAACATGCGTTTCCGGTGAAATCTCGGTATAGAATTTTTGGGTGGATTACAGTACTTCCAGGCTTTCTCTACGCAGTAGAAAGTAATGAAACTTTCGTAAGAATAGCTTTAAGTTCCATAAAAATAAACGGCAATGAGTAGGGAAAGTCATGGGAATGCAACACATTGAATTTTTAACACTTTATTCGCTTAAAGCTTATCTTAAGCGATTTTAGTTGGTGGTTTAGTCTTCTTGTTTGTTTGTACTTTCACTTCTAGCACTTTCTTGTCCGATCCACTAATGCACATTTTTATTCTTGTCTTCTCTTCCCACGTTATTTCTTTTCGTGTTGCTTCAGCCCCTCATATAGCAATAAAAGACAGAAAGGGAAGAATTCCCTCATTGCAGAAATTCCTGAAATGTCTAGCAGGACGTCATTCGGTTTCAAACGAATGCAATATCCTTTGTGAACTTTGTTTGCTACTCTGAATACAAATCGAGAACAATCTCTTTTCATAAAGATTTTATTTCAGTACAGGCTTCATAGGAGAATCTTCTCATTTTCGCAAAGAATGTGTTAATAAGATAAACGTTCATGCTCGGAATGTATTGGCACAAGAGACAATCGAAACTTGGCACAAGCAATAAGAACAGTTCTCACAAAATGAAAAGGGATGGCACTGAAATAGCAGTTAAAGGAATAATGACATATTAAGGCAAACTAAAAGAATCTTTAAAACTAATACTTTTCTTATTATCAGCATCTGCAATATTAAAAGTTCTGTGCTCTTTGAAAGCTACTCATTGGTTATACAGGGTGGATCATTTAAGTTGAGACTGTACAATATCTCCAAAACTAAGCGTTGTAGAAAGAAATGTCTTGATTAAAAGTTGCTTGATATTATGGAGGAAAGTAAATGTCATTAGGGGCCCTTTATTCGAGGACGTTATGGTGATTATTTTAGGATCAATGTAATTTTTTAATGAGAACATACAATTAGGATCAGTTTAAATTGACCCTAAAATGATCATCACAACGTCCTCAAATAAAACACGACTAATGGCATTTACTTTCCCCCATAATATCAAGCAACTTTTATTCAAGACATTTCTTTCCACAACGCTTAGCTTTCAACGGTATGTTTGCAAGGCCGTCTAGAAATTCAGACTTGCATACAATTGCAAGCTCATACGTATATAATACCAAAAACATTACTTGATAAAACGTGAGTGAAATATGAAGAAATGTAGTGATATGAACGATATACTGCTGCTTCTTCTTCTTTATCTGTTTAACCTCCTCTTATGTAGGACTTTCACCCCCCCCCCCCAGGACTTACAGGCGGATGCCTGGGGTCAGAGGAGCGGACACTCGTGGATCAGACAGAGCAGCCAGGATGGGTGATCAGCCGGATGCCTGGTATGGGAGGAAGGAAGTAGATGAAACGAAATTATGGTGAAATGGATGAAAGGAAAGGTGATGACGGAGCAGTTGGTGGAATGAATGGCGGGGGAAACCGGAAAAAATCCGCCCAGACGCCGCTTTGTCCACCACAAATCCCACATGCGGGTCCCTGGGATTGAACCCGGGCCGCCTCGGTGAGAGGCGAGTGGTCTAACCACTCGACCACGGCGCCGCCTATGATCGATATACAACCCCCTAAAATAACTTAATTCTAAAACACTTTAAACCTCTCTATTTGCCCCTTTGGGCTCGAAGTCATTAAAAATCTGCCAAATTTGCAATAAAGTGCCAAAAGTAGCCACTGATATCCATAATCAAGGAAATAGCATTGAAAGTTTAGCGACGTGATTATGAAAAAGAAACCCTTCGCCTCCCCAGTTTTCAAAATGTTATAAACATTAGAGCCTGTGACTTGTGACCCTGAAAGAATAGGGTTTTTCAGTGGTGGAAGAACTATCAACAGTAGTAGCACTAGTGCTGACAGCTTTACAACAATTTAATTGAGGTTAGCGAATGATTCTTTTCATTATAATTAGTTCGAGACCTAAGGTGGAGAAATAATTATCTTATGAAAAGATGCATGATTTTGAAACCGAAACTAAATTGTCATGTAAAACTAGTAGCACGAGTGCTACTTGGCTAGATAACCACACGAAAATCTTATTACGGACTTAGCTAGTCTAGCGCCAACCATGTTTGTTGCAAGAAATCTCCTTGTCGCCATCAATTTTATAATTTCTCTCCGAATAGAATTCTGAAAATTGGTTCCACACCATACTTTTGTTCTTCTTTGTGTTTTCTGGCGTTAAATTATCTACATTCACGTTACCAATATTTTGACTTCCAATGCGGCATTTTCAGTTGCTATTATTGTAGTCATAGCCTACGTGATCTCGCTGACTGCATTCATACAAGTTAAAAACAAGTGCACCACCATGAAATGCTATCACTGCAGTACGGCTTTGTTTGGCGTACTGACTAGCATACTTTACCTGCCATTGGCTAATAGCATATTGAGTGCGATTATCAAAATTGTTTAAATGGATTTTGAGATTACCCTACATGCACCCGCGCGCGCACACGACGAATGTTCTCTTTATAATAGTAATATGGGTTGTAGCCGTCTCCCTTTGAAAAAGTATAACTGAGGCTTCATTTTATATATAAATATAAAATAAGGGCAAAGACTGTTATCGAAACAAAGTTAGGTTAGATAGAACAATGCTTGAAATAGTTTGGACGACGTAGCAACGAAAAAGTTGAAACAACGAGGCTCGGTTGCTAAAGACAGAGTAAAATCAACAACGGGAAGAAATGCCGCATTACCTTTACAAGGAAGTGACGCTAAGAATCGCAGAAAAGGAATGAAATTTGCAACTGTATGTGGTAAGAATTCCGTAGGAGATAACATTAAAAGTAGGTACTACAAGCGTCGAAGTCGCGCGAATAGGCAGGAAGCAAATTTAAACTCAAAAGTTAGACGTCAAAAGTACCTGCATTTAATTATAGCGCAGTATTTATATTAATTTATATTGTTGGAAGGATTCATGTAATTGGTAAATTAATTTGGATTAAAATAAGAGGAGCGTCAACACAAGTTACAGATAAAAAGTGTTGCATTCGCGTAACTTCTCTACCCTCTATCGTTTATTAGTGGGTGTAAAAACTATTTTAACAAAGTTTATTTTTATCTACTTCATTTTAATCGAAATAAACTTTTATAGAAATAGCTACATTACACACTTCGTAATAGATACAAAGGGAATAGCGATAGTCACATGTTTAAGAACTAGGTTATATGCTGGCCTAAATTCCATACTCTTCATGCAGTCACGAGAAACAACTGAATATCGAAAGAACTTTCAAAGAATAGCAAATTATTAAACAATTTGAACCGTTAATAACGGATATCTCGGAAATCGCTTACAGCACAAAAAGTTATTTAAAACAAGTTGTGTGTTTTAAAGAGATCTACTTTTTGTGTAGAGCATTTTCCTCTATCGCTTAACATTTACTAGTTATACAAGATTATATCAAATTCCTTCAGAATGAAGGGGACTTCACAGGCCATTCTCAGAAAATTCGAGATATACCTACAGTTTATTTTACATGTAATTATATTTAATATATTGCATTTTAATTAAAATTGTTTGAAAGCATTTTAGAAATTCGAAAATTTCGAAAAATCTTCCATGTAAAGGATAGTTAAGGGTGGGAAGTTCTTGAAAATCGAAAAGTAACGCACAATAATTTTTTTTACAAAAAAGTTTAATAGTTAAAACAACAAAAATCACAAATGAACTTGCACCTTTTACCTGCTTTTCGACATATATTGCGACATATAAATAATAATGTGCCTTCTTACTTGAGTTAACATTTTTTTCACGAGGGGAGCTAAATGTCAGCTTCTAGGTTCCCAAAAACGGGCGAGAGATCACATTTTCTCCCTAGGGAGAGAAATATTAACAATTAAATATATGATTATATGCCAACAAATCTATTTCTAGATGTTTTACAGCAATCTAACCTTAATGAATAATATACTAATTACCATAATCAACAAATATAAGACGTCATCCGTATTCGACTTGAAAGTATCAACATCATCCTTCAACAATGCTTTAGATTCCTTTTTCTCAATTTAACGTCGCTTAAACTACGCAGTTATATCACAACTAATCTGTTAGATACCTCTTGGATCAGTGAGTGGCGGACAGTCTTCTTCTAGGTCTCATCCCTGTACCATACCACCTTGTTCGTCACGTGTGTACAGAGGCCTTAATGCTAGGCAACTCTACCTCTCCTTCTGTGACGGACAGATAGTATTAGGGTGCCATCCAATCTATCTGCTTTCATTATCCGTGAATAGATAAGAGCATTCGCTTTTACCATCTACTTTCATTTGTATTTTTGTTTTAAGACTTAAGCTAAAACTTTGAGTCATAATACGGTAAACCAAGGCCAATCGGGACAGTTTTGAGAAATCTGTTTTCAGCTTAACTTAAAACTAAACGTACATGAGAAAGCCGTGAATCTTACGGCTCGTACCAGTATTTCATCTACCAGAATACCGCCAAACCGTTGTCCTGTGTAGGTACGTTTTCTGCAGATCACAAGATAAAGAGGAGCTGTTAAAGGCAAGATGACGATTTATTTCTTACTTCTAATATTTTATTTTGGTGTGAACAATATAATTAACTCTTGCTCTGATTATTCAGGTAAAGAAGAACACTAAATTAGCTGAATAGAACTGCACATTTTGCTCATTATTTTATTATTTTATCGCAGATGGGTAGTGAAAAACATGGAGATACGATAATATGTGCAAAGCTGTTACTGCCTTTCGGCAGAGCGTACGTCTTGCAACAGAGCTATTTGGAACCCTTCGTCTCCAATGTTATAGTAAATATTCATAGCCGTTTGTTTGAAACCAGCGTCCTCTGCCAATAGCGCGAGTGGATTTAGGTCAACTGGTGTGTATCCATTCAATGAAAATGTACTCTCTGAACATAATTTTATGCACGGAGCATGATATACCATTCTTTGAGGACAGAGGGAGATTCAGAAGACGTCGCTGTACCCAGTCAATCTCCTGTACCGTCAACTTCCAAGACCGGTAGTAAAATAAGACAGAATCCTTATCATCGCTTTCAGTGTCTTTCCCTAACGTGCTTCCATCTCCAAAAAATCTGATGTGTTGCACTCGCATGACTTCCTCTACTCGTGTACTAACTAATTTTACAAACGCTTATTCTCCATCTACTTCATGTTAACCGACATAAACGTTTGCAGAAAACATTTTATTGCTAATTTTCTTGTAGGTGCAAGGGGAAGAAAGGGGGACTTTAAGCTTATCAAATATTTTAAGAGCTGGTTGCTATGTGGGGTATTCCATTCTCTTTGAATTACCAGGACAAAAAAAAACCAATAAATTCATATTTGAGAAAAAGTATAAGTATCAGGAAATTCAAACAAATAACAAGGAATATCTTTGAAATGGTTCACTCGATAAAATAATGCATATTACAAACTGTTTGTTTTAACGATACTTACATTTGTTGCAGTAAAATTTTGTCTACGCTCTTACAGTTTACCAGTTATGCGAAAGTCATTCAGAATGAAGAGAACTTTCGGGGAAATTCCCAGAAAATTCAAGATATACATTTTATATGCCATATAAATATCTTAAACATATGATATTTTAACAAAAATCCTTAGAGCCGTTTTTGGGAAAATCAAAATTTTCGAAAAATGTTCCATGTAAATGGTAGTCTGTGGTGGGGAGATTTTTTTAAATTCTTCGAGTCTCATTCTTGAAAGATACTTAACTCAAATACCAAGTTTGGTATTTATACGCTTTTTCGTTTGACTTATGCTATTCACAGACACACACACACGGACGTGTTTCCAAGAAAGCTTTATCTAGACTCAGGGTATCTCAAAACATGTATTTTCAGTGAAATCTCGGTATCGAATTTTTGGGGTGGAATGCAATACTTCCCCTGTTTACTGTACATAGTAGAGAAGTAAAGATCAGAAATTATTAAGAAGGAAACAATAAGCAGAAGTTTTAACTTTCCCAGAAAATATCCGCCTTGAAAAGAAGAAAAAAGAGGAACAGAAGTGGAAAATGCAGAACAAACGAGGAAGATATTTGCTTCCTGAATTAACGTCATCCGTGTCAGAAAAAGAGGGAGAAAGTGATGCAATGTATCCAATTTTTTTTCGTGAAATAAATGATCCCATATCATCAAAACTGGGAGACTGGATTCAGTGTCAAGGAAAAGGAAGGGAGTGGTACCACGAAAAATGTGAGAGGCAGAAGAAAAGATAACTTTCCTGTGTAGTAGGTGCATAATCTGAAGATACCATCTTAAGGATAATGTATATAAGATGTAATAATTTAAGTATCAATGATAATAAATAGTTGTTTTCACAAATAATGTTACTCTAAAGCGTTCCGATTCACCAGTGACTGTCCCAATTCATCCTTACTCGTAAGAGTAAGTAGGAACATTAGTGCTGCACAAAAAATCTCACTGGGCTGGCCGCGTAGCTCAGCTGCCAAGATTATTTCCTATCCTCCCCGGAGTCTGGAAGTATGAATGAGAATATATATATATATATATATATATATATATATATTGTGACTATGCAGAGATTATAGGACATACGTCTCTCTGGTCACCGGGATTCGAGATGGCAGTTAGTTTGGAGTAGGGGGGAACTAGGCTTTAGGAGGGGATGAGTTGTTTAGCGTCTCTGACGCTTGAGGATAGCGTGGCTTGAGAAAGAGAGTCAGGGAGTGACCTTCGAGCTGTAAGGACGTGCAACTGCCATGCGGCCTCGCCGGCGGACATGTGGGCTAAGAGTGTAAGCACTACGTTATCTATCTTTATATAATAAATTCATCAGCCATCCATTCTCTGGAAGTTTTAATTATGTTAGTGTAGAGTCCTTTCCTTCCTTTAAGCCATGTAACGTTTCGGATTAGTAATATTTTCTGTACTTTCTTTAGCTGCGTCCCTCGTCGTAGCCTCGCCGCGTAAGAAGTTTGATTAATTTCCCGGTACATTCTTTGCAAGCGAGTTGCCCCATCATTTTTGAGTAAATATAAGAAGAGGCTACGACAATATATGTGTGTGTGCGTGTGTGTGTGTGTGTGTGTGTGTGTGAGAGAGAGAGAGAGAGAGAGAGAGAGAGATCTGATGATTAAAACCCAAAAAGTGCAGGAAACCCAACGACAAGAGAATACGAGTTAACACCATTGCTAACAGGCAATAGTTCCAAAGGAAACGTCGCGAAAAGACCAATGTGGATAAAGGCGGGGTATAAATGGAACTACAAAAAAGCTAACTACGCTCTCGGTGTGTCTTTTTCCAAAAACAAGCTGCATTGCAATTGGAACAAATTTAAGTTCTATTGAAAATGGAACCAATGTTTGTAATTTTTCATTTTTTGTCCCACCCGAGCTTACCCTGTTCAATATCCAATCCGGCGTTTACCTTGGAGACTGAGGGAAATCATGAAGAAAAAAAATAACAGTAAGATTAGTCGGACCACGGGATTTGAACCAGGGACCTCCCGAATGCGGGCCACAGACGTTACCACCTGAGCCATCCCGCTCGGTACTTAAGGCTTTTGGACGATATCCATCTGAATTCCCCTTTAACAATGCAAGAAGTTGTCTACATTTGCTAATATCAGTGTTATCATTTACTATTAAACAATACCTTAACATAGAATATTGTTGGAAAGGTAGAATCAGACGACTGAAAAATTGAATGTTATCGCCGAGATTTGAACCACGGATCTTCCAGTTTCCGTCCGGTTGTTCTAACCACTGAGCTACTACGGCAACCTGTCGGTACGACATTAAATTCCCAACTGTTTCGCATTTTTTCCGGTAAACCACAAGGAGATTAATCATGTTGAGATGAAATACCCCAATGGCGACTTACAATGTTGCAAGTGCTTTAAGTCCCGGGCTTCATAGTTTCGACCACTATTGGGTCAATTAATGGAATTAATTGTTCTTCCACACAATCCGTGTGTTGGACAGGATAGGAAAGGTAGAATCAGAACTGCAAAAATTACGTTTACCGAATCAGTTGGGGAATTTAATGCCGTACGGGCATGTTGCCATGGTAGCTCAGTGGTTAGAGCAAGGATGGGAACCGGGACATCCATGGTTCAAATCCCGGCGATGGCATTGAATTTTTAGAGTCGCTTTATTCTATCTTTCCAACCTTGTCCAATACAGGGCTTGTGTAGAAGAACAATTAATTCCATAGAATATTGCACTTATACGTAAGAGATCTGTATTTCTTCCCTATTTCCGTGAAATAAACCAACAAGGCTTTTTCTGAGTAAATTTGTATCATTTTTACTTTCTCACTACGTATAATAAGTAGGGGAAGTATTCATTCCACCCAAAAATTCTATACCGAGATTTCACCGGAAATACATGTTTTGCGGTGCCCTGAATCCGAATAAAGCATCTTTGGAAACATGACCGTGTGTGTGTGTGTATGTGTGTGTGTGTGAACAGCTTAACTCAAAGAAAAGTCGGATAAATACCAAACTTTGTATTCGAGTTTAGTATCTTTCAAGGATGCGACACGAAAATTTACAAGAAAATCCCCCCACCCCAGACTACCCTTTAGATGGAACACTTTTCGAACATTTTTATTTTATCAAAAAAGGCTCTAACAATTTTGACTAAAATGTAATATGTTTAAGATATTTTCATGGCAAATGAAATGTTTATCTTGAGTTTTCTGGGAATGTCCCCAAAAATTCTGTTCATTCCGAGTGACTTTCGCAGAACCGTAAGACATAAACAAAATTTTACTATACAAAAAATGCAGACCTCGAAACACACAATTTATGTCATATACACTTTTTTTGTCCAATGAACCATTTCCGAGGTATTCTTTGTTAGCTGTTTGAATTTTCCAATACTTATACTTTTTCGCAAATGGAATTCGTTATTCGCTTTTTTTATATCCTGGACATACAAAGAGAATAAAATGCTCCACATAACAACCAGCTCTTAAAATATTTGACTATCGCTTAAAACCTACCATATTCCCCTTACACGTACAAGAAAATTAGCAATAATATAGTCTCTGCAAATGTTTATCTCGATTAGCATGAAGTAGATGGAGAATAAGCGTTTGTAAAAATAGTTTGTACAAGAGAAGAGAATATCCTGTGAGTGCAATATATCAGATTTTTTTAAACGAGTTTACGCTCCTTTGTATAATCATCTGAAACAAATCACAAAGCACACGTTATACCTTTTGGTTCTTCAAAATTATCCATTTTTATTTAAATCCGCAATGTAAACAATGCAATCGATATAAACAACAACGTTGCTACACATATCCTTTCATTCCAAAGCCCCTTATCCCTTGTCAATAGTTCTAAAGCACGCCGAGGGCGATTTTTCACGAAATTTTAACTGGATTTTAATCTCGTGTAGCGCACAAATTTTATCCACTACTATAATGGAAATCGGAGTAATTTTAATTAAATCTGTATATTTATGATTGCTGGATAGGAACATGGGGGGCACCAATGCTGGTATATATATATATATATATATATATATAGTGTAGTTAGCCTGGTGAAGTGAAGTATATTTATGATATACAAATGACTTGTTAAGGCATTGAATATAATAATGATTACTAACAGCTATATTTAATACATAGATTAAATAAAATTAATAGTAGATAGATTATAAAGGAATATAATACATATACTAGTGGGCTGGATTATAGTGCTCTGGTATCCTGTCACGGAATGAGCCCGGGTTCGATCCTACCCATGGGTACCGATTTTAGGTCCCGGGTATAGGCCCGATGCCCACTCAGCATCGTGAGGAAAGTGAGGAGCTGCAATAGGTAGCGGCCCTGGTCTAATGAGCCAACTGTCCGGTGTGGGGATGGGTGCTGCTGGCCATATCACCTCCCCCAGTATCGGTTGGATGATAGCTCACCTCTGCCGTGCGTACGTGGGCATGAGGCCGGCAGTTCTTTCTTTCTTTTTGGGGGGAGGTTAAGGGTGAGGAAGTTTTTGAGGTGTTAGATAGGAGTCGACGGGAGATAAAGGTGAGGAATGGTGGAGTACCGCGTTAGCACCTCCGTTGGTATATGTTAATACTAGCTGCCGGTAATTGCCGGGAGCGGTGGAATTGGACCGGGTTAACAGCCATGGCACAAGTCCCTGGCTGCCACCCGGGGTTAGAGGGTGAAGGATGGATTGGTGTTGAATTGATATTTATTATTTATTTTTCACAAAAAGTTTCTGGCATGTGGGGTTTAAGCTTTCGGAAGGACTGTCCTTTTATCCTCCATTAAAACATTATCGACTAGTTTAGCTATCTTTCGGTAAAACGTTCGCTTGCCTAGTTTTCTTTTTCAGGACAAAGCATTAATGCTATTTTGTTAATAATCTTGCGAGTTGTCAAAAGCAGCTAAATTATTACACTCTGATGGGGGGGGGGGGTGGTTTTGCCACAGATGTTTATGGTTTCTTTGATTTATAACATTTCAAAATTTAGAACAAACTTACATTTTCTGGGTGTCTTTAAATTACATTTATAATTATTAGATTTATGCTGTACCGGATCTCTAAAATATCCAGATACTTATATATCACCCATAAGGGAAAGCTGTTGGTGTAAAGTTAGTATTTTCTTTTGTTTGATGAACTCTAATTTTTTCACTTAAATGTTGCTATATTTAAATTTGCTTTAGAGCTTTTGGGTCAGTTGAAGCTTTGGTTCGATTATCATTAAAGCCATCTTTGGGTTGAAGTTATCAATATTGATGTTGTTTTACAGTTTTAGTCAGTTAAAGTTTGTTTTATTATTATCATTAAAGTACCATCTGAAAACTTATCCCTAGTAGTATATTTATGAGAGTTCTGGTTTAGTACTTGTGGATTAAAAGTTAAATTTTGTGTAAGTTAAGGTTTGATTAATTCTTTCCAGCTCTAAATGCTTGAAGGTGTGACTGTTATTATAAGAATTGTTTCTATTTCTGTGTTTTTATAACTTTAGTGTTTCCTTCTTATATTTTGTTGTTTTGTGAAAAGCGATGAGTGATGGCTACTGTTTGGTAAAATAAAGCAGTAAACGTTACATTTCAGAATTTTATCTTTGTCTATATTGGGAGATACTTTCCGCGCCTTTCTTTATTCCTGTGTTAGCTTCGGAGCTTTGGTTTTCATCTTAGGATTCTTATCCCCTACGGCACTCGTTAGGGCTTCCGTTTTCGTCTGGCCGGGATTCCCTGCTACAGACAAGTCTGTCGTAAACGGCTGCTTAGCTTCGCTGACTTCCCCATGCTTTTATGTTTTGGGAGACAGTCAGCGTATCCACTACACTATCAATGTATGCATCTCCACAGTCTTGACGTCGAATCCGATCTACTCCTGATTTGTTAATTTATCTTCAGTGTTAGCTAAAGGTGTGTTCAACATATTTCTCAAATCAAAGCTATTTTGAGGTGCAAACTGGATATTACATCTCTCTTAAATATTTGTTCAAATTGTTTGAATATGATTGGATGATATGTAAATTTGTATACACCATATTTTTCTTATTGGATTCTGTGAAGTACTATAAATGTGTAATATATGTTTATTCTTATATTTTTAACTGGATATTACTTAACTGTGAAGTAAAATCATTTTCGATAGTTACATTCCTTATATATTTTAATTAGGTGTTGCATTCTGATTTTTCAAGAGGTGTGTTAATTATCCTGTAAACCAAGCGTCTAAATACTGCATGTTTGTGAGAGTTAGGGTTGCAGATATAAATAAACTGAAATTGATGCCAGATAGTATAATTTTAAATTGAAATGTGTACGAAAAAGGAAGAAATATTTATTCCCTGAAGACGCTCCATTGGATGCTGAAGAGCACAGTGAATTGATTGGTCCCTAAAAAGTCGTGTTTTATATGATAGTAGAAGCCATTTTATGGGGCGGGAAAAAAGGAATGTGAAGTGAGTTAATAAAAATATAGTTCTACCATATCTTTCAGTAAAGATAAGTAAATGCAAATCATCGCCATTTTGGTCATAGACATTGTGAGACATGAATCTATTCTGTAATTGTTGAGCATTTACTTCGGTAAATTAGTATAATCAAAATAATTATAAATAATGAAAAAGTTATTATCTTATTTGAATAATACACCTGTAAAACAATGGATATGGAATCACATCGGTTTATCTTGCAGTAAGTGGCAGGCCTGTTTGTTCTGGGTTCCTGTTCGTATGCAAAGATTTATACGAAACATCAGACATCACACAGTAATATCAATTATCGCAAGCCTCTTAAGATGCAGGGTATACTACCTTCAAAAAATACATGGTCCCTCCAGCACTGCAAGTACAAAGCGTATTGACATCATTGCGTTTGACGAAACAAGATCTGGTTTTATAGTTGACCCTACTGTGCGTTCAAAACGAGCGAATTACAACCCCAAGAAGTGAATACCAAAATCAGGACATCTATAACTCTAGCAGCCCCTCACTGTGAGAAATACCACCTTAATAAACTGGAAGTGACTGCACTTATGGTCGGAGCTAGAGAGACTGTCAGTGCTCATGAAGAATGTATTTCGAAGATTTTTTTCTCACTCCATCAATTATTACTGATGTGACCTTAGCCACTCTCAGGGGGCTAATGGCTATTTTAAGATACAATCTATATAAAGGATACACATACACACACGCGCACACATACATACACGTATACATGCTTATATTTTAAGTTCATAAAGTTTTATAACGCCTCTTCAGACTTCTTCGGCATTTATCACCAGTCTGTTTTTAAATGAATGATGTCAGGATTTGTTCAGTGTCTCAAAGGATAGGTGCGAAATTGAACCTCAGACTGTATGCGTTTCCGACTTTGTAAATAGGTTGATATAAAGCGGTGGTGCAGAATTGATTTTCACTAGGTCATTTTGTGCGTTCTTTGCACGCGAGATGAAAGTGACCACCGATCACAGAATTTGCTTGATTCAGTGCTACTGCCGAATTGGAAGGATACGAGGGTGAGTTTGTCGTTACGATATTGGCCTTTGTGTGAAATATTTTCTCCGGTATTGTCTAGAATTCCATCAAGTCTCGAGACAAAACATGGCAAAAAACCAAAAAAGGAGAAATAACTAAAATATTTAAACACATTTAAAAATATTTCTAAATGTTACTTCAGTTTTTAAAAAAGTTGAAGTAGTGCCATTAAAGCTACAAAAACCGCCCAACTATTTGAGGTACCTATTAGCATACATGCCGAGATTGCAAGCTTATGAGACGCAAGTAAACGAAGTTCCAAATGTAAATACTGGAACGGTACGATACTAGTCCCATTTCACTACGGTGACATTGTGACAGTTGACATCCAGCCCTTCCATCCATCCATCTTTGCTAGTCCTCTGCAAGACGCACTGGTGATACACTCGTTTCAAAGTACTGACGTCAAGCGCAGACATCCGACTGGCGACAACGGCCGAATAAATCTTAAGACCCGTATGTATGTATGTATGTATGTATGTATGTATGTATGTATGTATGTATGTATGTATGTATGTATGTATATATATGTGTGTGTATGTGTGTGCGTGCGAGTGTGTGAGAAGTGGTAGAAACTAACGTTACAAGGCCATATACCTGGAGTTTCGTCCGTTATAGAGAAATTAGTAGCGTGTGGTAATTCTAATACGTGAGGTTGGCAGCTGTGCAGATTTTCAGCCACCCGCCACCTACACGCAAACTGAAGCGGCGACTCGGTTGGAAAATTGCTCTCGCGAAGAAATCCGCTCCGTTTTTCGATTTCTGTGGGCGAAACATGAAACTGTAGCTGAAATTCACCGGCAGCTGGTAGAGGTTTACGGAGTGACTATCTCGTCAGCATGTCGCAGAATAGTGTTGAAAGCTTGCGACCGGTAGAGAAAACGCCATCGACGAGGGTCGCGTTGGCCGATCCAGCACGGCATTAACAGATATGAACACAACTCACATGGAGGAACTGATTCAGGACAACAGGAGGTCCGCTTTATGGCATATGACGGTAGAATTGGGAATTTCGGTCGGAAGCGTTCCTCACATTGTTTAGGATATTCTGCAGTATCGGAAATTTTGTTCCCGAAGGGTCCAATCTGTCCAACCAACACAAAGAAAAGCGCATGGGGGCAAGTGTGCAACTTTTGCAACAGTTCTCCACGGAAGGGAACAGTTTTCTTCACCACATTGTTACGGATGAAGAAACATGGATCCGTCACTACACCCAGCAGTAAGGAGTCATCAATAGAGTGGAAACGCCCCTCCTCTCCAAAGACGAAGACGTTTAAGGTGACGCCATCTGCAGGGAAGATGATGGCCATAGTGTTTTGGGCCAGCGCGGGTGTCATAGTCGTATAGGTTTTGGAAAGAGGGCACACAATGACCGCTGACCGATACTGTGAGATCTTGACACGAATGCGCGAAGCAATCAGGAAAAAGCGACCAGAACTTCTCACTGAGCGCGTCATCTTCCTTCACGACAACGCGCGACCTCATACAGCCCAGAAGAGCACCACGCTGTTGAAGCAGTTTTGCTGAAACATCGACCATCTTCCCTACAGCCCGGACCCCGTTCCAAGCGACTTTCACCTTTTTCCTCGCTTGAAGGAGCTCCTAAGAGCCCAACGATTTACTTCAGACGAGGAGGTGAAACACTTCCCGACAACGTGGATGAACCGCAAGGACAGGATGTTTACCAGGAAGGAATATTTAAACTCATCTCACGAGGCGACAACCACTTAAACCGATATGGAAACCATGTCGAAGAATATCCTAATGTATATACTATCATTGGCTGTATTGGTTGTATAAAATAAATTGTACACGTTTCACTGCAGGTTTTGTAACCTTAGCTTGTGATCACCCTCGAATATACGAGCATGTATGTTACCTTAAATTGTTCTGTTTTTTCAAATTGTATTCTTTGTTTTAAAGCCAACGCATAATTGATAAGCTTTATGAAATAAAATAAAGAACTGAAGTCTTGTTTCAGAAATAAATAAGATTGTAGCAATGGATTAAAACCTTCTAATTCACTACTGTGATTAAAGATAGTATTTAGGTTGCTAGGAACTATGAATTTATATGACAGCAGCAGATAGAACGTATTTTCGTAATCTTTAACAGACGTGTAAGGGAGTTAATGACAGGAATGCCAGGATGGAATATAGTATGACAGATACGTGACCCAACATTGTTCGAACAGATAACAAAGAAAAGTAAGTTTGGGACTGAATTGACGTTTTCCAGTCTATTGGTCCATTCTCTATACCCAAAGAGTGAAGTAGACAGGGGTGACAGCTGTGAAAGAATGCATCGTTGCTTAGTCACATGAAAGTTATCTGCGATCAGTGTGTCAACTGTTCGCGACTTTTACCCCCCCCCCCCGAATGTTTTCAAGGTTCTAGAAGCAAATGCTATGCAAGCGGAATTTTATACACAAATCGAAATAAAAAATCATGATGTGTTGCATTCATACGATTTTTTCAACTCGTCTACAAACAATTCTTACAAAAGCTTATTCTTCTATCTACTTCTTGTTAAACGAAACAAATTTCCGTTACACGTTTACACATTTCGTTGTAGGCATAAGAAGAATATAACCTGCGTAAGCGATAGTGAGATTTTTAAAAAGCGAATCGCAAAGTGATGACTTTAAAATTAGATGCTCTTTGTATGACCACGAGAAGAAACTAAAAACTAATTATTAAAATAAGTAAGAAGCAAATCAGTTGCAATCAGTTTCGAATTCAATTAAATTAATATAAAACAGTATTTACCTCATCCAACCATTCATACTAGCTTTAATTTTCTTGGGCGAATATTCAGGAATTTTATTTATAAGTATATTAATATGTACTATCTTTACCACTTGAAAAATTCAGAACAATAACAAAGAATATATAGGAATAGTTGTTAGAATACATTTGACACAAATTCTGTGCCTTAATAAAATCTAAAGTTCTTGTGTAGTAAGACTTTGTCCGCCGAGCAGGATGGCTCAGGAGGTAACGTCTGTGACCCGCATTCGGGAGGTCCCAGATTCAAATTCCTGACGAAGATTTTTTCGCGGTTGGAATGGGGAATGCAAGGTTGGATAGTTTGATCCACGAATTTTCCTTTCATTCCTTCATCACTACATTTCTTTTCCTTCTTCTACACCGTCATACCAATCAACCATCCTAGATATGCTATGATCCAGGTTTTGCTTGCTGCTCAACAGGCTACTGACCCAAGGTATTGGCTTAAATCCCTGGGGGGGGGGGGGGTGTAAGTCCCACAAAGATGACGGTAATCAGTAAAGAAGGTGATTTTATCAGTTATATAAAAGTAATTAAGAACTCGTAGGCTATTCTCAGAAAATTGCAGGCATCTCAAACGTGTGGCATTTTAATCAAAATCGTTAATTATTTTTGAGAGAAAAAAACATGCAAAGTGTAGTTTGAAGTGAGAGAATTTTCTTGAAAACCTTCCTCACATCGTTGGATATGTTGAAGCATGTTTAGTATTTAACCGGCGTTTCGTTTTTGAGTTATCTTGTTCACAAACACCAGCGCGCGGACCTTTTCCTAAGGCGTTTCTTTTAACTTTCCCTACCACGTACATAATAGGCAGAGAGGGTATTGCATTCCATCTAAAAATTCGATACCGAGATTTCACCGGAAATATCTAGATGTTTTGAGGCCCCCCAGAAAAAAAAAAAATTAGCAAACAGTCCCTGTGTGCGTTTGCGTGCGCGTGCGCGCGAGAGAGAGAACAGTATAACTCACACGAAAAGTCGGATAAACGCCAAGCTTGGCATTTCCGTTCAGTACCTTTTGAAGATGCGACAACGATTTTCAAGAAAACCTCCCACCCCAAATTACCCTTTACATGCAAAATTTTTTGAAGTGTTTTTATTTTCTAAAAACTGGCTATAACAATTTTGACTAAAATACCATATATGAAAGATATTTGCGCAACTAATCAAATGCATATCTTGAATTTCCTAAGAATAGCTTTTGACGTCTTCATACTTGTATAACTAGTAAACGTTAAGCAATGGAAGAAGACGCACTACACAACAAATGCATCTCTCTTTAAAATACACAGTTTATTTTAAAGAACTTTTCTTGTGGCATCAGCCATTTCTGAAATATCGTTATTAAAGTTTCGAATTGTTCATTTCTTGGTCATTCTCTTAAAGTTCTGTCAACAGCCAGTTATTTCTCGCGATACTATGGAAAAATATGGGATTTTAAGGCTAGCATATAGCGTTCAGTTCTTAAACATTTGACTATTGCTGTTCCTTTTGTATCTGTAACTAAATGTGTAATGTTGCTATTTCTGCAAAAGTTTATTTGAATTAAAATGAACTAGATAGAAAAATAAGCTTTCGTAAGAATAATTTGTATACCCACTAATAAGCAATAGAGAGTAGAGAAAGCCATGTGAATATAACACATCAGACTTTTTTATTCAGGGAATCTCAGAACGTTTTATTGGTGAAATCTCTATGTGGAATTTCTGTGTGGAATACAATACTATAGGTAAGTAGTAGAGACGGTAAAAATCGTGTTTTATTTTCTGCTAACTCTGCCAATTAGCACATGGTTACTAACTAAAGAGTCAGCTAGAAGGCATAAAGGAAATGCAATTTTTACCTGCGGATAAAAGCAGTGTAACGTAAGTAATCGGGTTTCAGCGTTTTAAACCAAAAGTGTTATAGCAATTTAAGTAACGCTGGAAGAGGTATAACAATTATCGCACCCGCACTGTTAGAAAGCTAAAACGCACAAAAACAGAAAATTGAGATACACCCCAAATTGGGTTCCTCTTTAATTTAACTTGTACAGGAAGGCAATGTTTTTATTTTCACAAAATTCCTCCGAACGGCCATTTATTACTTATGGCACTTGACAGTTCTTTTGGCAAATACTACTAAAACACGGTGCGACTCCCGATTGTGGTTCATTACGTTCTTCAGTCTTTGGCGTAATAGTAATTTATGCAACAAGTCGATAATCTTGATTATTATTGCACGAGTGTCATATATTTTTAGTTGTATAGTAAGTTAAGATGTCACACTTTATGCAATCCTAGCTTTATAAATTGTAGGAAATAGACTATGAAATAATTCGTCATCCGCAGCAGACATAAGATCTCTTCATCTATTCGTAAATAAGTCTTTAGTTTTCTCCCCTGCATTTCATTTATTGCCTGGCGTGTTGAACCGATAAACAAGACAGTCGCTTGTAGGCGTTCCCTTCCTGGGAGAGAAGTGAGCAGGTGTTACAGACTGTTACGTAGCCCCATTATCAGTACAGCATGGTAAGTAATTATAAATTCAGATCTTAATTATTCTTTATTTAAAATTATACATAAGTTTTTGTATCTTCAAATCTCAGAGAAACGAATATCACAAAATGGTCATCTTCTCCCATTAAGCCACCGAAACTAGGAATACCCTTATTACGCCATTGCTACTATTGACACGTGTGCCATAAGACAATTATGCACACATTGAATATAGTAACAACCTGTTTATAAATTAGGGTAACATAAAATATAATTTCAGGCATTTACCGAGCGAGGTGGTGCCGCGGTAACGTGTGCAACTCGCATTCCGGAGGTCCCGAGTTTGATATCCGGCGATCGCCCACTCTCATCCATGGCTTTTTCGTGAATTCCCCGGGTCGGCAGGTGAATCCTGAGGCGATTTCTTCCATACCACGATTTTCTTTCCATTATTTCCCTTGCATTCCGTTTGCTTCTCATATTTCAAGAGTGCATGCACGTTTCGTGGTGTATGACAGTGCCAGACAGATGGCGCAAATGCGTGCTCAAAGGAAAGAGTACTGCCCGTGCACCTCGGAGAGCTGTTTGGTTGGTGGGTCGTTCATCGACTCTATAGGTAACTCAACAGTGGGACGAATCTTCGAGCTTGGAAATGACGACTTCCGCGCATCTCTGCGGCCTATCTGTTTGAGGCCTATAACCTCCTGTGGTCCCTTCCCTTCATCCAGGGTGGGGGCACTGGGTGACCCCCTCAGTTGAATAACCTATGCCTAAATATAATTTCAGGCATATAGTTTCGAAGTAAAATGTCGATTGTACACACACTACTGAAATAGTACTTTCCTGCAAAACTATAAATCTTTGAGTTGCTGTCCTTTTGCATTAATGGTGCGTTATGTTCAGTTATGTGAGTAATTAAAATCAGAAATCAATATTTAGTTCTCAACCGCAGACAGAATTCACTACGTGGTCTGATCATAGCGTGACTCGCACTTGAACACTTAAGTATTTTGTTAATTTTAAACCAACAAAGCTTATTAGTAAATTAATTTATATTTCAAAATGTATAAATAATAACAAAATAATAGTGGTTTTATTTATCAGCTTTTAATTGTCAATAGTAACTATTCGGCATTTAAAAATATACCAGTACCGCCATGTGGTTCCGGTCTGGAGGCGGTCAAGTCTGATTAATAAGAACACATATACACCAGCATGAAAGAGCAGTTTAAAAACACTTTCTCGAATTAAAAATCTCACATGAACAGCCTTCATCTTAAATGGTCTTAACTTCTCGTAATTCACATTTTGCCAGACTATATTAATGTTGGTCGAATTAGGAATTATATATCCGAGGCTTTCATTTCTGCTATTTTTGCTTTCTCTACTACTTACCTATATTAAGTAGAGAAGTATTGCTTCCACACGAAAATTTCACAACGAGTTTTCATTTTAAAGACACGTTTTGAGGTCCCCTGAATAAACACTTACAAAATGTCCGCAGGCGTGTGCGCGCGTATCTAAACAGCATAACTCGAAATGTCTGATAAATAGGAAAATTGGTATTTAAATTCAGTATCTTCCAAGAATTCGACAGGAATATTTTCAATAAAATCGCCCCACTCTAACCTACCCTTTACATGGAAAAAGATTTCGCTATTTTTTTCACAAAAATGACGACTTTGGTTAAAATACTGTATGTTTAAGGTAATTATTTGCATGAATAGTAAAACGTATTCTTTTAACTTTTTAGGAACGGCCTGTGAATTTTTTTTTTCTGAATGACAATGGTAAGTCGCCGTTTCTTCTCGCAGCCATGCAAAGAGCAAGGAATTTCAAAGCGATTCACTTTTTACTTTCTCTACTACAAATAGTAAGTATGGGAAGTGTTGCATTCCACTCAAAAATTCGATATCCAGATTTCACCGGAAGTACATGTTTTGCTCTGAATCCGAAAAGCATTTCTTGAAACATCTCCGAGCGCGTGCGAGTGTGTGTGTGTGTGTGTGTGTGTGTGTGAAGAGCATAACTCAAAAACGAGAAGTCTGATAAATACCAAACTTATAATTTGAGTTTAGTAGCTTCCAAAGATGCGACAAGAAGATTTTCAAGAAACTAAATGTATATCTTGAACTTACTGGAAGTGTCCCCAAAAGTCCTCTTCAATTTGAATGACCTTTCGCATAACTGGTAAATCATGAGCTAAGACAGAATTTTACCACACAAAAAATGCAGATCTTATTAAAACATACAATTTGTTATATATATATATATATTTTGTGGAGTGTCCGTTTCGGAGATATTCCTTATTATTTGTTTGAATTTTTCAATATTTATTCTTTTTCTCAAATGAGAATTCGTTATTCGTTTATATTCTGGAAATGCAATGCGAATGAAATGCGCCACATAGCAACCAGCTCTTAAAATATTTGACTGTCGCTTAAAGCCTACCAATTCCCCTTGCATCTACAAAAAAATTAGCAATAAATTAGTTTCTGGAAACATTTATGTGGCTTAACATGAAGTAGATGGAGAATAAAGGTTTGTAAAAATAGTTTGTATAAGAGTAGAGAAAGTCATATGAGTGCAACACATCAGATATTTTAAAAATCTGCCTATAGCTTTGGTACAGTATCCTTCTTAGCTACAACGAAATGTGTAATGGACGGTCATCTCGATTAAAACGAAGTAGATAGAGGAATAAGCTTTTGTAAGTATGGTTTGAAGAAGAGTGAGTAGAAAAGTCATGTGTATGGAGCACATCAAACTTTAGAATGTTAGTACTATTCTGTTCAGAATAAGTACTCCCGGTGAAATATCGATATCGAATTTTTGGATGTAATATAAAACTTCCTCTAATTTATGTAAGCTGTATAAAAACCACACGACTTTCCCATGGAGCAACATCTGGACCGTAACCGTGAAAGGACACGTTACAAGAGAAATATTCTTTCCTGAGATGAGGCACGACTCCAAAGCAAAATACAGAGAGAGCCAATGAACTAAGTACCGGCATTTTTTTCACTAGGCGTGTGGACACATGATTCCGCGCTGCTGCTGCTATTGCAATCAACATCACGCTACTGACGCGGCTTTGCTCTGCTTTGGCTATGCAGTATTGAGTTGATAGTGATATGGTATAATTCAGTTATTACGAGTTATTATTTTTACTATAGTAAGTCAAAGTATATTATGTCTCAGTATATGTTTTCTACTGCGCAGACTGTATTTATTTATGATTTGTATGTGTCAACTCAAATCAGCTCGTCAAGTGAAAATACGATTTGCGGAAAGATTTCCGGGTGTAAAAGTTCCAGAACCTACAATAATCCATGCACTTCATAAGATATTTCAGGCCACAGGAAGTGTTCCGTCTAAGAAACCTAAAAGACGGGTAGGGTTCTTACCGAAGAAACATTAGACAATATCGGTCATCGTTTGGAGATTTCCTCCAAAAATCGAGTCAGCAGTTGACGCCCCCACATACGTGAATACAAATTGTCTCCTTTTTAGAGAATTAACAGAGAGAGAGCATGATTTTGCGTGTTTTCAACAAGACTCTGCCACAACTCATAGGCCAATATTTCGATGAGAACAATTGAAATTGTGTTTGAGGATAGAATTATTAGTAGAACTTTGTGACCCCCACCAGACCTAACCCCCTGCGATTTCTACATCTGCGGTAAATTAAAACGAGTGTATGAGACAAACCCACACACCCTGGAAGAATTAAAACAAAATATTCGCCAGGAAATTGACAGCAATTGTCGATGTGAACTACGGCGAGGGCTGGATAGTGAGGCGCCAAAAATATATGGACAACGACGGTGGCCAGTTTCATCATCTCCTTTCGTAAAGTTGGCAAGTAAAGCCTTTAAAAGTAGTTTTAAAAAACATTGTATGGTTGCATCCGTACCATTCTATGATAGCCACAGACGGCAACGGGCGTTGATAATGCGAACAAGAAAAACACCATGCAGGCAGTTCTTAGTTCATTGACTCTCCCAGTACTTGGGCCGAAATTTGTGCCTACTCAGTTCCCATGGAAAATTTAAGTCATATTTCGAGCGATTTAATATCAATGTCCCAGATGATTATTCATGCTTATGTGGATCCCCTCAAACTTTCAGCTACTGATTTCTGAGTTCCTATATTTGGAAGATCAACATATACACTAGACAACCACCTAAACTTTTGTGACAACGAACTGGAAAATCCTCTATTTCATACATTAAAATAAAACCAATGTTATTCTCACTTTAACATATTTTATCACATCTTTAACAACCTTTCATCAATATATTTGTTAATAGTATGAAATTGTCAAGCTGCAAGCCTAATATTATCTGCACAACACGCTTTATTTTCAGTAAAGATGAGAGGTTTGTTTATGCGTGACACGTAATACGGTTGACTCGACAACAAGCATAGGTAGACATACATATAAACAAGATATGGGCAGTGCACCCAAAAGAAGTGCTCCAAGAATGCTCTTGAACAAGAAGTTGCAAACATCCAAGGGAATAATAATAATAATAATAATAATAATAATAATAATAATAATAATAATAATAATAATAATAATAAAAGAGGTGTTTCCAGGATCTTGAAAACAGAGATTAAGAGTAAATGGCAAAACATTCTACAGAAACATAAGGGCTATTTAACAATTTGTAACATGATGAATGCAAAATCATCAGACGATAGCGTAGTATAGTTGACATATGCACCATTAACGTCCTGTGACATTGAAAGAAGCTTCTCGCAGTTCAAAGACTGTTTAAGTGATTGACGCCGACGTTTGATATTCGGTAATTTAAGAATGTATTTAGTAGAGCAGTGCAATTCGGCTTGTGATGAACCTGAAGCTATGGATGAATCATAAATGCAAGTTTCTCCTAACTTTACTCATGTTTCAATGTGTCCCTCATATTTGTATATGTCATCTGCTAAACCTTGACGGAGTGTTGCATTTCTCATTTTTAGACTGAAGTGTGCATGTTTGAAGTCAACACAGATACTGCGCATACAGCTGTATAACGTCTATGAACACGCAATCTGACGACAAACCGCACAGACCCCTCATATTTATTTTTCCTTTCTCTACTACGTACACTAAGTAGGGAAGTATTGTATTCTACCCAAAAATTCGATACAGAGATTTCACCGGAAATACATGTTTTAAGCAGGGAACCATTTCCGAGATATTTCTTGTTATTTGCTTGAATTTTCCAATACTTACAGTTTTTCTCAACTCGGTATTCACTTCTTTATGTCCTGGACAGGCAAAGCGAATGGAGTGCTCCACATTGCAACCAGCTATTAAAAGATTTGACTATCGCTTAAAGCCTACCATATTTCCCTTGCACCTAAAGAAAATTAGCAATAAGATAGTTTCTGAAAATGTTTATCTCGATTAACATGCAATAGATGGACAAGCGTTTGTAAAAATAGTATTTACAAGAGTAGAGAAAGTCATGTGAGTGCAACACATGAGATTTGTGTTTTCTGGAAATGCAATAATAATAATAATAATAATAATAATAATAATAATAGTAAAGCTGTAAGTAATGTAAAAGATCACAGCTATTCAAATAATGTCCATACAACGTATCCATGTGATTCATTAATAATGCTGCTCTGTGTGTGTGGTGGCTTGAATGTCCGAGCAACTAGCATTGTGTAAAATGATGGTGCGTTAATGGAGCGATCCTACACCCCATGGGGTAGCAAAATTCCAACAAGAAATCAAACGTATGCCCTAATATCCCAGGAGCCTGTCTAATAATAATTATTGATCGCTATAAGGAGCGTGGCTAACCTGTACTGCAGCACAAACATACACCTAACTCCCACTGCGAAGGTTCCGACAGATTTACCCCCCGCCAGCAATGCTGGTAGGGAAGCAAGATCGTAACTCATGCTTATGACATTACTGCTGTAGTAATCAGGAACATGTCTGGTTTTTTACTGTCTCTACTACGTACTTACAGTAAATAAAGGGAGTATTGTATTCCAGACCAAATTCCATGTCGAGATTTCACCAAAATACATGTTTAAGACCTCCTTAAACCTAAAGAAAGCCTCTTGGAAAAATGAATTATAGTGTACTCAAAATATTCTACACTTTTTAAAACCCAATTTAAAGATATTAAGATAACGAGATCTTTGGGCACTAATAGTCTTTTTTAGTCAAACATATTTCAAAGATGTCTTTTGGCCCTTTCCTTTCCGCTTTTTCTATTACCTTCCTACAGTAGGAAAAAAGGAAGCATTTTATTCCAATCAAGAATTCGATATAGAAATTTCACCGAAAATGCACGACTTGGAATCCCTGAACCTAAAACACAAATTCAGAAAAGGTCATGCGTCTGTGCGTGTGTGTGAAAAGCATAATTAAAAAACGTAAAGTCGGTCAAATATCAAACTTGATGTATACGTCTAGCATCTTCCAAGACTGCACCACAAGATTCTTCAGAATCCTCCCCTCCCCCACCCCAAACTGCCTACACGAAACTGTTTTTTTTCTCGAAAACGCTCTAAAGATTTTGATTAAAATATCATTGACTTGACGAAATAAAATGTTTATCTTGAATTTTCTATGTACATCCTATGAAATCTCCTTCATTAGTTTAAATTTTGTAAAATCATGAATTACAATAGAAAAACCTTACAAGATAGACAAAAACTTACTACAGGAAAATGTATTAAATACACTTTTTGTGCCAAAGTTTTCATAGTGTCAGCAATTTTCTAAATATTCTGTGTTAAAATATTCCATCCTGCACGTCATGTAATAAAATTGCTTGAACTTTTGCGATTCTTGCCCCCCCCGCTTTTCTTTCCATTTCAAGTACTTGTTCCCATAAACATTTGAATACCGTTTTTTGGTGTTGCAACTAAACACGTGCTTAATTTGAACTCATTCAAAAATGTAGATATATGTGAATTTGTCTTTCGTAAAAGTCACGTGAATGTATCAGACTTTTTACAACAGAAATTCAGGTAACTAGTGAAACGTGTTCCTTTGACCCAAGAGGAAGTGGATTAAATTATGAATAATGGTAGATTGCTACTTTAAAATATATTCCATAAATTAATTAACAAGCCGAATTTCTTCCTTTAATAAACTGACACTTCAATAACATAGATAATTACAAATAACAAATCCTTATTCGTTCATCATTCTTTATATTCTTTACGGCTTCAATGGTTTAAATTAAATTTCAATAATTACATAATTGCTTCCTTACCGATATATTTCAAAACTAACCGCAAAAGTCTATAGTTCAGACGATCAATCTTTTCCCGTTGACGAATTACTAAAGAGAACTTTTACTAGGTTAAGCCAAAAACGAATTTAGAAAATACCGTCCAGAATGCCTTGTATCTAAACATTGTCCTGTTGTTTTCCTCGTAACTTAGCTCGCCGTCGAAGAAAGACTCATCAGCCTTGTAGACATCACATTGAAGGAAGCTGGAACTGATCCGGCGCCTGCACAGTCGACGACCACAATCGCCTGACGTACTGCGTGACTCAAAATAACTGCGCCCTTTCTTCTTGTTGTCGTCTCCTTGAGAACCACTACCATAGTCGTTTCACTTCTGTTCCCGTACATGTCAACCTTCCTTTAGTATAGCCCAGTCGGCTAAAGTAGATTTCTCCGGGGAGGGTCAATTTGGCACACTAGTCAGACTCCTTAATCTCAGTGACATTTGTTCAGGGCAGAGGGGAGAGTTCGGCACTGCCTCTCCATGAACTTTTTCTCCGGATAAATAGAAATGCAAAAATATTTTGTCCTCTGCACTGTCTAGCACAATGTAATGTAAGTACCTCGCGAGACACATTTCCTTTGCCTACACCATACGCTGAGTATTTTTGAAATCGAGTCGATTTCTCTCTTCCTTGTTGCATCTTTTAAAACTTCTGTATACCTTAAAATAATATTTTAAGGCTGGTTTCGTAATACCTGCCTCTCTGACTAGCACTAAATTCACCGCTTAAAGCCATTGTACAAATTTACGCTTGTTCTATTGCTACTTTAAAGCAACAACTGATTACTGGTATAAGTATTTGAACCCGCTTACGCGTCATAAATATGTCACGGCGGACGTTCTCCAGATACAGCATTCTGCTTACCAGGCGAGTAAGCTGTTGGATCTCATCTTGAACAACAGAGAGAGGAAACAAATAAAGCCCTGGTGGTGGTTCAACATAATTCCTTAGCACATCCTGGCAAGAGTTTGCGTTATAGGAGTATGTAATTACAAATATATCTCGTATATGCACATACAAGTGATAACCATTGCAGTGCCTTCTTAGCTATGATCGAATATTATTGAGTGTATTTATACATTTGCATCATGAAAACTATTTAAGCTAAAAGTATATAGTCTTCACAGATGTGTTACAAACACTGCCCTCCACCTTCCTCTAATTTTTGCGAAACTAAAATATTTGAAACTATTGTAAGTGGTGAGACAGTATTCACACCTTCCTGCGATTTAATAATGTTTGTATGTTTATTGTCTCATTTGTGTAATCGGTTTAAGTTCATTCACATTTGCACTGTAAACAAATATTTCCGTACCTATATTTTATGTTTAGTAACTTTAGACCTCCGTACCAGCAGAGATGTAGCAAGCGTAATAGCAAAGGAAAAAGCGTCAAGGTTATTGCACTGTGTGTTGCATGTTCGTAAAAGTCTTTGTTAGTTGGAGTGCAAATAGGACACAAGTAACTTGACGCTACGGAAATCACAGAATATTTCAGAAGCAGGGAACTTTTCACTGTATTCTACCCTGTGATTCCGAGTTGGCCCATCAGGTTAACAGAAATTTGTTAGTGTTTCAGCGTAAAGTAAAATCGCGCCAGCCCGAGGACCAATAAATTTGGTTTGTAAGCTTCACATTCGCGCCTCTATGAACTGTATATATTTGAGGTACTTGTCAAAATTTCAGTCAGTTTTGGACTTCGAAAGCAGGAGGAACCTGTGTTCCTCGCAAAAAAAATCCGCGCCGGAATTACTTTAAGAATGTAACTCATTATGAACATAGCTGCGCTAGTGATACATGTGCTAAAATTGACAAGAAATTCGTGGAAAGAGTAACTAAACATACAGAATTCTTGTTATAAGCTGTTAGACAAGTGATTAAGTTAAGCACTGGTGGAAGTCTAAGTGCAACCATGTATTTTAACACACAACTTAAAACGTTGGTTGTGAGTTTCCTGTTACCACTCAGAACAATTAAAATAAAATGTGTGTTGAAGTTCATATGCTGTGTCATCTACGATTATTTTGTTAGCCAGTTGAGCCTTTACGTATCACGCCCTGGAGATCAACAAAAACTGTTTCTATCACAAAAAATAATTACAACAGGTTTTCGCACCCAGACAACAGGATCTTCAAGAGCCGAGATGATTAGCAACACGCCATCACGAGGTGACTGACGGACTACATTCTCTAGGTAAACAAACAAAAAGGGAAAGGACGACGCAGTGGTATTTTATTAAGAGACGGATTCCTTGACGCGCGGCACTTCCTACTAGCGGAACACAATATGACAACACTGCGCAAGACTTACTGTTGGCGGTCTCGTGGCGCTCAAGTACTGACACCTTATTTGAAAACACTCTTAAGTGTAATAATTCTTATATGAGTCCTATGAAAGTTAAACCAAATTAGAAGTTGCGAATGTCATCGCACTCTTGTGGCAGGAACGTCGTAGCATCTCTTGATAGTTTATCCTCAGGCGCGGCTAATTATTTGAAAGTCCACTTGCGTTTCTTCGTTCCGTGCCATACAGTTCTACAACCGGCAAACTCAGGTACGCGCGCACGTCTTGCAGGTACCATACAGCAGAGAAGAAAGAGCGACAAGTTTATGTTCAAGCGGATAACAGAGTCCGGGTGTAAACATCAAAAGCAGGCTAAGAAATGATTACCTCCAGATGGCAGCACTACACTCATTCCAGCCTAAGAAAGGGTCCTGGTGTAAACAAACGCACGTGCCTTCGACGATGCACACCATTCAAGCGAATAAAAATAGTTCGTTACTACACTAGATGCATTATCATCCAGTGTAAATTTTAATAATCGTACCATTTAAACTTACCTTAAATAATTCGCCTCAATCTATTATCATGGTCATGCACACATTGGTATCCTCGCGTTGTTTACTAGAGCGAAGCAACGGTCGTGCTAATGCGGCATTGTTTATGACGCGGTCATGGCTGAGTGCACGCACGATTAATTTTAGCCGTGTAATTAATCATAACCGTAGCAAAGTCCCTGATTTTCAAGGTGCACAGCTTTTTCTTGAACAATGAGCCCCTACATGAAGCTCTTCCATGCGTTTACGGGATGTCAAGCGCGGAGTGATATGTGCATTCATATGCGAGGACTCATTCTCGGGACGGAAAGCCTATAGCACTTCCTAATTGATTTAGGTACTTTTTACGGCTGTTACTCTTACAGATAATGCACTAATTCTAGGGATCTTGCATATACCGCAAATGTCTGTCTTTTTTAAGCTGGTCACATAACGTTTACTTTCAAGGGGAGTTACCCCACTGGACAGCCCCGATTTCTTTCTAAATCTGCATATTAGCGAGAGTTTTGATCGATAGAAACGTGGTCAAAGTAATTTCGTTAAATTTTCTGTCTATCGATATAACGTGATTCGAAATTTGAATTTATGTATGCCGGTCTGGCACGCGCCTGGATATAGCTACATCCGACGTCCATAGTATCATACTAATGATTTAGTTCACCTTATCGGTGAAAATTTGGATTTAAAACAAAACGATTTGGAACAGTGCAAACACTTCGCGTTATGTTCCTAAACACATAACGGCAACACGGAACATTGTTTGAGGACATTGTTAAAGTTCGCTGCTGTTTTTCACTATTGTATCCACACTTTTGCCATGTATATACCAAAATATCTTTCAGTATTGGTAAACAGAACTAGTGGTACATACAATCCCTATCCATTTTAAAGCCCGCTATCATGTAGTTCTTCCATTGCTTCCATACCCAATATTTTATTCCCGAACAGTTCTTAAGTCTTTGAATTATAATTTTATGCTGTCTGAAAAAAAACCTAATATGTTACATTTGCATGACTTTCTGTATTCTCTATCGTTTACTGGTAGCTATATAAACTATTCTTATGAAAGTTTAGTTTTCTATTTAATTTAAATCCAAATAAATGTTTGCAGAAATAGCTACATTATACATTTCATTATAGACACAAATGGAACAGCGATAGTCAAATGTTTAAGAACTGAACGCTATATGCTGGCTCTTAAAATTTCATACTGTTTCCATGCAATCGTGAGGAACAACCGAAAGACGACAGGACTTGAAAAGAATGACAAAATATTGAATAATTCAAACCATTAATAAAGGAAAGCTCGAAAGTGGCTTACGCAATAAAGAATTATACAAAATATCTTCCTATTGAAGCGTTCTACTGCAGTTATTTCCAGGAAATTCAAGACATACATTTTGTTTTTTATGTAAATATCTTTAGTGTACGGTATTTTAATTAAAATCGTTAGCCATTTTTTAGGAAATAAAAAGTTTCGAAAAATGTTCGATATAAAGGGTAGTTGGGGATGGGGGTATTTTCTTGAAAATCCTCGTGTCGCATCTTTGGAAGACATTGAACTTAAATACTACGTTTGATATTTTTCCTTTTTGAGTTATGCTGTTCAAATACACGAACCTTCTTCTAAAAATGCTTTTTTTGGAATCAGGGTGCCTCAAAACATGTATTTCCGGTGAAATCTTGGTATGGAATTTTTGGGTGGAATGCCATATCTTCTACGCCTACTATGTACGTGGTAAGGAAGTAAAAATATACGTCTAGAGGTTGCACAATTGAAGGTTTCTGGGGAATGATTTGAGTCGCAATTCTCTTGTATAACATCCTCGTAATTAAAGATGGCATCACTATGTCCACTCCAAGAAACCAAAAGCAGCAATGTGCATTTGTAACATCAGACGTGTTAGCACAATACTGGAATCACGATATCTCGCGGCAGCAAAGAAACTAGTGGAATAAGGTTTACCATCAACAGGACTTTTATCGACCAAACATCTACCTATATATCGATTCAGAATGACATCGGGTTGTTCAGTTGGGACAATTCCATGTTGGTCTGTTTTACTGGTCTTGGCATACTATTGAGAATATTACAAATTCAAGTAAACACCTTATTAGCAAACTAGATATAAACAATATATCAGGTAATTAACGACTCTGCATCCTGATAAAAATTAGCAATCTTCACTTAAGAGCCCTAAATGCTGTAAATGTGAAATTTCTCGATTACCCGCTAATTGCAAGCCTGCGAGCTCGAACACGCAACGAAAATTGGTTTGGAAAACCAATAACCTCTGATAGCGTAGTAATTTGCCAAGAAAATATAAGCATCCCCATCAAAACCCATTCTCAAGAAGTGAGAGAAGGAAATAGTAACTATAAGAAAATTGTGACACAGGAAAAGTAGCGAAAGTTCAAATAGTCAACGGTTATCGTGCAAATTTCAAGGTGTTAACTATAATTGGATTATAATGGAATACTTTTTAAGATGGGATATCATAACGATATATACTGTGCACTGAATTTCAATCTGTTTCCTGTTTTCGAACGCTACATTATTCCCTCAATATTCACTGGAAACAAAAATTAAGAAAGGTAATAGATTAAAATCAGCTTTCTTGACAGAGAACACATCGAAGAACACTATCTACAAATAAACTACAGTGTCCCCACCCACACTGCGGTCAGCGCTCGGCAGCTCACGCGTCGGCCACCTCGGCTTAGTTTACCATCAAAAGAGGTATAATATAGGGTTATTCAAAAAGAAGGAACAGATTTCAAATATTTATTTCTAAAGAACGACAATAGATAGCAACACATCATTGAATAGACGAAAGTTCTAAGTTTTAAGCCCCCACCTATTAGTTCCATTCAGTGCCTACAGCGGCGCTGTGTTTGTTTACGATAAAATGGCAACGCCAAAGGAAAAGTCGTTTTGTATGCTGCAATATGCAAAGAGTGAATCCGTTGTTTCATTGCAGTGTGCATTTCGTTGTAAGTTCAACAAAGAGCCAGCTCATCATAAAAAATTTACAATTGATACAATAAATTCGTAGAAGATGGTTGCGTATGCACTGGTCGTCCTCACATAACAAATGGTACTCATTTTGAAGACATAAAATAAAATTTTGAACTTCCGTCTTTCAGTGATGTATTGTATGTGTCGCCATCTGTCGTCGTTCATTAGAAATATATATTTAAAGTCTGTTCCTTCTTTTTGAATAACCCTGTATACCCGCAACCGCTTCACGTTCTCAGAGTTAACGTTACAATTACAATGATAATAAGCAGAATAAGAGATGTAAATGTGGTCTATCTCTATCCACACATTTCTGGTATCTTCACAGAAGTTCAATAGCCAAAATTGAGTGAATTTCCCGCCAGGTGTTTTATTTCTTACAATGTATGGGGATGCGTTGCATAGTTTTATAAGGGGATCGCGAGGGCATAATGCTCTATTAATTACCTATCTTTAAAAATTTCCTGAATTAAATCAACGGTGTGCACGGTAGCAATGTCTTGTTGGAAAAAAAATCCAGAATGACATTCAACGTCGATCAGCTGCTATGGTGTAAGCACTCCTGTAACTCTCTGCATTTATTCTTCGTTCAAAAAATATGGGTCTATTATTCTCTATGCATTTACAGCACACCAATTTTCGCGCCATGCAAGCGAATCTCTGTGTAAAATCGGACTTCTCTGTGCTGCAATATCTGTTATTTTGCGACGAATCATAGCTATATAAATGGAGCCATATTTCGTCAGAGAAGGAGGTTAAAGCGCAGATCAATTATTATTCTATCATTTCACAAAAGTCAATTATAGAAATTTTACCAATTCTGATTATCAGATGAAAGCATGGGCAACAAACCCCCATTCTTTAAGAACTAATAGAAAACATACGGCGAGAAATTGTCCAATTTGGGATATTGAACTCTCAGTGTAAATGAAAACTTCCTGAGAAAATGCTTGAAAGATGCGGGTAGAGGGTAACGTTTAAAACATATATATTAAGATATGTTCTATTATTATTGTAACTGTAAATATATGAACGTGAGGCGAATGCGGGGATATTGCAAATGTTTCGGCGACAAGTCCTAACGCGGCGGCCAGCGCACAAGCAACCGTGCGATGGCCACAGTGTGAAGGAAGAGCACTGTATCATATAACAGTCAACTGCCTTTGTCACCTACTTATAGTAGATAAGAGGAAGTAGTGTATTCCACCCATACATGTGATGTTTCGAGATTCCTAAATAAAAAGCAGTATAAAAAAAAGAAAAGGTCCATGTATATATGTAGGTGAACAACATTACCCAAAAATGAAACGTTCGACAAACACCAAACTAGGCATTTGGGTTCAGAATCTTCTAAAGATGCCACACGAAAATTTTCAATAAAATCCCTCTACCCGAAACTACCCTTTACGTAGAAGATTTTTCAAAATTTTAGATTTCCGAAAAATGGCTCTTAACGATTTTGTTTAACATGTCAAATGTTTAAAATATTTAAACGAAAAAATGTTTATCTTGAATTTTCTGTAAATAAGCTCTTCATTAGGAAACAATTTTTTTATAAATGGTAAACCATAAGAGATTGACAAAAACGTACTACACAGAAGATGTAGATCTCTTTAAAACACCAATTTATTTCAATCAAATTTTTGAGACCGTCATTTCTGAGATATATTATTGATTTGAATTTTTCAACTCTTTGTCACTTTTTAAAGTACTGCTGCTATTCGATTGTTTCTCGCAATGTTAAGGAAAGATAATAGAAATTCTAGGCCAGCATATAGCCAGTATCCATTTCTTTTGTGCACCTTTAACGAAATGAGTAATGGAACTATTTCTGTAAATGTGTATGCCGTTTAACAAGTAGATAGGAAAATAAACTTGCCTGTGAATATTTTATGGAAGTTATATCAAAATAAACCACAGAGGGAAGAGAATAACATGTGAATGAAACACATCAAATGTTTACTTTTTCTACCACGTACATAGTAGGTACACAAGGTATTGCATTCCACCCAAAAATTCCATACGGAGATTTTACTGGAAATGCACGTTTCGATGTCCCTCGAGTCCAAAAAACTCACTTTTAGAAAAACAAAAGTGTGCCCGCATGTGTGTGTGGACAACATTATTCAAAAACGAAATGTCGGAAATATACCAAACTTGGTTTAAGTTCAGCATCTTCCAAAGATGGCGACAAGAAGATTTTCAAGATAATTCATTCAGCCTCAACTACCCTTTACATGATACATTTTTCAAAATGTTTAATTTTCTTCAAAATTGACTAACGATTTTAATTAAAATACCACATATTAATGATATTTGATTTACAAATAAAATGTATATCTTTAATTTTCTGGGATTAGTCCTCATTCGGAAGGAATTTTGTATAATCTTGCATAACTGGTAAACATTGGGCAGCAGACGAAAACGTACAACACAAAAAATGTAGATCTCTTTAAAGCACAATTTATTTCAAATAACTTGTTTGTGGCATCAGCCATTTGCGGGATATTCGTTATTAATGGTTTGAATTGTTGAACTCTTCGTCATTCTTTCAAAGTCCTGTCGACATTCAGCTGTTTCTCGCGGTTGCATGGAAAGAGTATGAAAATTAGGCACACATGTCGTTTAGGATAAGAGTAAAAGTACTGTAGCGGTGGTATCAGAAAAACCACCCCAATGGAAGAGGGGGCGGAAAATGTTCGGCGCGAAACAATTTTGATGATTATTATCAACACGAATGGAACTGTTTATTCAATGGTTTTGATAAAAAGGCAAATGAAGCTCCCTACATTCTTTTAGGAGCGGTAATGCTGAGGCAGTATTTTTAACACTTAAATAAGTTCAGTCTAATTATATAATATGTAAATGCAATAACAGCTCGCTTTAAAGCAATATGTGTATGTAACAATATATAAAAAGTGTATATTACAGTCAGTCTATGTGTTTATATTATTGTGTGCATGTTCAATAATGTTATTTGAATGTATTACGTAATTTAATAATGTAGGGGCTGTGAGAATAATAGGTTAAAAGTTGCTAACAATGAGGTAACCTTAAGGCAATAATGAGTAAGAAAGTTTAATTATGCTACTAGTCATTATTGGTGCAACAACAATGTAAATTTTGAGACAGATTATAAAATAGCCAATTAACAACCAGAAAAAACTTAAAATAAATAATAGTATTCTATTGGATTACCAATAGCCAATCGGAGACTTGAAATACAGAAATTTACAAATTTAGGTGGTAGAAATCAAGTCAGTTGCTTGTAGACAGCCCTCATAACTGGACGCGTTGGTTGTAGACAGTGTTCCTAACCAGACGCGAGATGTGTCCTCGAGAAATTTAATACGTATTTTGTGAGAGAAAATAGATTACGTGTTTAAAAAGTGCAAGTATTTAATAAAAGAATCGTACAGCTCTCTATATCAGTGAAGTGTTATTTAAATCGTGTCAAGAATTAATAAAAGGATTGAAGTAAAATTATAATCTGTGTAAGCCTACATTCTTCAGTCGCACCTCTCCCTGCTAAGACATTCGTGTCTCTTAAAAAATATAAATACTGACGCAGCCGAGGCAAACATAAATATATAATATTTAAAGAAACAGTCAAACTACAAAGTTAATATTTTTAAATTTTTGGGACAAAGGCTACCGGGTACCATACGTGTGGTTGCAACTACTTCAAGTTCGGCTCCCCAACAGTCGAAATATAATACATCTTCAAACTGACTTTCCATACTAGCAGCAACAACCCTTTTTCAAATTGGCTCCCAAAACGTGGGGCAAATAACAATACAACAACTTCAACTTCTATGCAAAAGCCACCCACAATGGAAATTGTTCGATGGGAGGTACTTTAGGGGATTTTAGTACGAATGGGATATTTTACACATATTCCTTACAACAACAACAACAAAAATGTATGTGTTATATTCACATGACCTTAGGATATCCAGATTATTACCAAAGTGTATTTTTCTACCTGCTTCATTTTAATCCAGATAAGCCTTTTAGAAATAATAACTATTTATTTATAGACACAAACAGAATAACCATACTCAAATGCTTAAGAACTGGACGCTATATGCTGGCCTTAAAATACCATACTACTCCTGTGGCGACATTGCGAGTAACAACTAAACACAACAGTGTCTGTCACTGCACGATTATGCAGTTTTTTTGTTAGTTTTCTGGGCGCGTTGTTGTAAGTTTAATCTGGACCATATAATTAATGATATCGTAAATATTTAATTACTTACGTTAATGTAGGTTCTTGTAAGTGTTTCTCTTGCCTCGGCTTAGCTCTGGTGTTATCACGGTCGAACAAGCACAGAGCGGTCCCTCAGCCATCTGACCGGTAGTCGCGATGCGTGTTCCGCGCGCTATATTCAGTGTATCTGTTTATTATTCTCATTATTGATACTGATACCATATTATTACTGATTTTATGATTATTACGATATATTGATTACCTATTAAAAACATAATTACTTTTTACTTTCTCTACTACGTATAGTAAGTAGGGGAAGTATTGTATTCCACCCAAAAATTCGATACCGAGATTTCACCGGAAATATATGTTTTGAGACCCCCTGAATCCAAAAAGAGCATTTTTGGAAACGTGTCCGTGTGTGTGTCTGTCTGTGTGTCTGTGAACAGCATAACTCAGAAACGAACAGTCGGATAAACACCAAACTTGGTATTTAGGTTCAGTATCTTCCAGAGATGCGACACGAAGGTTTTCAAGAAAATCCCCCCACCCCAGACTTACCGTTTACATGGAACATTTTTCGAAAATTTTAATTTTCTCAAAAACGGCTCTAACGATTTTGATTAAACTATCATATGTTTAAGATATTGCCATGACAAATAAAATGTATATATCGAATTTTCTGGCAATGTCTCCAAAAGTGTTCTTCATTATGAACGACTTTTTCATAACTGGTAAACCATAAGAGATAGACAAAAGTTTACTACACGAAAAATGTAGATCGCGTTAAAATACACAATTTATGTCATATACATTTCTTTTGTTGAGTGAACCGTTTGCGAGATATTGCTTGTTATTACCTTAAATTTTCCAATACTTATACTTTTTCTCAAATTCGTTATTCATTTTTTTATGTCCTGGACATGCAAAGAGAATGGAATGCGCCACATAGCAACCAGCTCTTAAAATATTTGACTATCGCTTAAAACTTGCCATATTCCCCTTGCATCTACAAGAAAATTATCAATAAGATTGACATCTCGATTAACATGAAGCATATGGAGATTAAGCGTTTGTAAAAATAGTTTGTACAAGAGTAGAGAAAGTCATGTAAGTGTAATACATCAGATTTTTATTTTATCAGTACTAACCTTTTTCACAGTCTGTGTTGAAAGTGGCAGATAAACATTCTTGGCACCTTCTGATGAAATTAACATTCACACGCATAAGTTCTTGTGGCGTAATTTCCCTGATTTCTATTCTTATATTGTTTTTAAGATCGTCTATGGTGCGAGGATTATTCTTATGGACTATATTTTTGAGAGTTCTCCACAGATAAACGTCACACACAGTAAGATCCGGCGATTGAGCCGGCCTTAATCCTTTAGCGATTATTCTGTCATCAAAAACATTCTTGATGTCTTCCAAGGAAGCCTGATGGACAATAGTCACTCTGTATGGTTTAATTTAAACAGTTTCGTAGACCTAAGTACTGAGGTTTTTGAAACACTGACTTGTTGTGCTACACGTCGTAAAGATTTATTCGGAGACCGTTCAAATGCTTCGCCAATTTCATCAAGTTTTTCTTCGGTTAGAACCCTTCGTTTCTTTTTACAACTTACAACATTACATGAGCCCGTTCTCTTCACTTTATTCACTAGATATCTAACTGTTTCTCTACTCGGAACTGGGACACCAGGAAATTTATCGTGAAATTGCCTACACACCTGTCTACATGACAGGTTTTCACATACGTGTCATACTAAAAAGTCTTTGTTCAAGAGAAAATTTGAGTAGCATTTCTGAGTTGTAATAATCCGATAATTCAATCGCACACAAATACACACGCGTCTCGCGTCTATACGCAAGAAGCAATAACAGTTGACTGAAGCCCGCTGCCACATATCCGATAAGTGGAAGAGCCAATGGCCTTGAGTTCATTCAGGCGTGTCGCACAAGACTGCCATGCAATTGCCGGCCAGAGCGCTGAGGAACCGCTCTGTATCTCTTAATCAGGGCGTAGTAGTGGAAGCAGCTTATATGACTATGTGGTACATAGTTCAAAATAATAACACATGTGGGTGTAATTAAACTTCCCATGAATTTATTTCTAATGAATGTTTAAAGTTAAGAAACTCGCTGATAACACATGAAACTTATACCCTGATGGCTTGTATTGCTGTTAACAGTTAAAATTTCTATGTTCCCGTGTCGCTGTTTTAATAAAAAATCTCCTGCTTACACAATTTACCTCGACGAACGTAGACAATGTCACTCAATCCGAGTATACTGTATTTGTTATGAAATTCACATTATTAACGCAGAATTATTACAATACACACTCAACACATCACAAACAAACAGGTCTTTACATCTTGACGGTAAACTAGCAACTCGTACGCATGAGTAAGCTATTCTCAACTACCACCTTACGAAAAATATTTTAAATCTATTTAAGCTTCATTGGTTGCTTCTTGTTTACGTTAAACATTTAAAACTCTACCATTCGCTGCTATAAATCGCATTACATAGTTCTAATTTCGTCTGTTGGGCGTTCTGCTATTAACCGTCTAAAGGAAATTTCCAACAATTACCTCGGCATTGTATACACAATACAACGAGGCAAAGCTAACGTATATTTCTCTATCTAACAGCTCTCTCTCTGCACCTATATAACACCCTTCACATTTTAAGGCACCATCAGTTTCCACCAAAATTATATGTACATATACACCACCACTCAAAATAATATTAACCGACATATAAATACATTACATACATAAGGAAATATATTTAGACCTTAATTAATATTGTTGATATTTACATATTATTAGAGTGGGTTAATTATTATATTCGTTATTAAACTAATTGGCATTAATTAATGAGGTACCAAAAGTACTGCCTCAATAGGACTTTAAAAGAATGACAAAGTACTGAACAATTCGAACCATTAATAACATATATCTCAAAATGGCTTAAGCCACAAATAAGATTATTTGAAATATACTGTACGTTTTTAATGAGATCTACATTCTGTTGTGAAGTTAGTTTTTGCCTATCGCTTAACATGTGCCAATTAATACAGAATTATACAAAATTTCTTCTGAGCGAAGAGGACTTCGCAGGCTGTTGCCAGAAATTTCAAATAAAAACATTTTATTTGGCATGTAAATAACTTTAACATATGGCATTTTAATCAAAATCGTTAGAACCACTTTTTAAAAAATGAAAACTTTTGAAAAAATGTTCCATGTAAAAGGTAGTTGCAGATGGGGTGGATTTTCTTGAACGTCTTTGTGCCTCATCCTTTGAGGATATCAAAGCTAAATACAAAGTTTGGTATTTATCCGACTTTTCGCTCTTCACGCATACAGTTATATTTGTTTTCTAAACATGCTTTTGATATAAGAAAACCCAACAGGAGAGGTGTTGGAAAATGTACAGCAACGGCAGCTTTGAGGATATTCAGCAATAATGCGGCTAATTTCTCCAACATAAAGATACAGTGTTACCCATATTTCCTTTAATGTTGATAATAAAAAGCCACCCCTAATGTGGGATGAAACATTTTGGATGGGAGGCAATTTGGAATGGGAATGGGAAATTTGTCACAATGAAGATGGAGTGATTAGATTGAAAGAACTGAATACCAGCAATACTGTAACCGTTTTAATCCAATTAAGTGTAAATAAATATTTGGAAAATTGGTGTTTCACCAAAACCGTCATAGCTCAGGAATGTTTTCTAGTTTATATTAACTGTACCTGTGTTGGCTATTCAGATCCAGATAACCTCAAGTCATTTCTCTTAAATATTACTTTAATTTAAATGACAATCTGTTAAGTGTTTAAAATGTAAATAAAAAGACCTACAAATTACTTAGAAAATAATATAGTTTTGGAATATTTGGAAAAAGAGAAACAAATAATAAGGATTTTTGGAAAGGTAAAAGAAAAAAAATCTAATGTGTTACACTCCATGACCTTCTCTACACTTGTACAAACTATTTTTACAAACGCTTATTCTCCATATGCTTCCTGCTAATCGAGATATCGAGATGTTAATCTTATTGCTAATTTTCTTGTAGATGCAAGGGGAATATGATAGGCTTTAAGCGATAGTCAAATATTTTAAGAGCTGGTTGCTATGTGGAGTATTCCATTCTCTTTGCATTACCAGCACAAAAAAATGAATAACGAATTTCCATTTGAGAAAAAGTATAACATTGGAAAATTAAAGAGAATAACAAGCAATATCTCGAAAATGGTTCACTCAACAAAAAATGTTTGACATAAATTGTGTATTTTAACGCTATCTACATTTTTTGTGTAGTAAAATTTTGTCTATCTCTTATGGATTACCAGTTATGCAAAAGTCGTTCACAATGAAGAATGCTTTTGGAGACATTCCCAGAAAATTCAAGATATACATTTTATTTGTCCTGAAAGTATCTTAAAAATAAAATATTTTAATCAAAATCGTTAGAGCCATTTTTGTAAAAATTAAAATTTTCGAAAAATGTTTCATGTAAAGGGTAATCGGGGTGGGGCATTTTCTTGAAAACCTTCGTGTCGTATCTCTGGAAGATACTGAACCTAAATACGAAGTTTGGTGTTAATCCGACTATTCGTTTCTGAGTTATGCTGTTCACAGACACACACACGGACATGTTTCCAAAGATGCTTTTTTTGGATTCAGGTGGTCTCAAAACATGTATTTCCGGTGAAATCTCGGTATCGAATTTTTGGGTGGAATACAATACTTCCCCTACTTACTATATGTAGTAGAGAAAGTAAAAAATGAAAATATTGAGATACAATTGTTCAGTAAACTAAATGAGAAGAGGTTACTAATATTCTAGGTTTCAATGAAGAACAGTTGTAAAAAATAGATATACAGACAACACCAGAAGAAAGAGGATGAATAGTATGGCAAAGAGGGGGTGTTGGGGATCTAAAAGGGCAAGTGGCTATCCACAAGGTGAATGCCCATTATGTGGGAAAAACAAGATGAACTACGTAGTTCGAATAGATACTGAGCTGTAGGTTGAATGGTCTAAGTATACAGGGGCCATATGTTCTCGGGAATGGGTATCACTGCATAGTTGCAACACATAACTACCTGGCGGGCATATGCTGAAGTTTAAGTATGTGACTCGCGTGTCATTAATTCTTCACTCGTGTTATCATTGAGCGACCACTACACGGAAACAATGAATTGATTGATTTGTTGCGAGTGTTTCGAAGGTTTCATCGTAACGGCACACAAGCTCGAGGGCTTTGTAGCCAAAGGTTTCCAGTTAGACGTCTCGACTAGTTACTTTGTCTACCACGTACATAGTAGGTAGAGAAGATATTGTATTCTACCCAAAAATTCGATAAAGATATTTCACCGGAAACAATGTCTTGAGGCCCTCTGAATCCAAAAAAGAAAAATTTATGGAAAATGGCCGCACGTGCGTGTGTGTGTGTGTGTGTGTGTGCGCGCCCGCGCGCGCGCAGCATAAAAGAAAAATGAAAAGTCAGATAAATACCAAACTTGATATTTAAGTTGAATATCTTCCATACATGCGACACGAGGATTCAAGAAAACCCCCCTACACCAAACTACCCTTTATATGGAACTTTTTTTAATTTTTTTTATTTTTGAAAAATGGCTCTAAGATTTTCATTAAAAGAGCATGTATCAAAGATATTTATATGACAAATAAAACATATATCTTCAATTTTGGGGGAAATAGCTTGTGAAGTCTTCTTCATTCGGAAGCCAATTTATATAACCTTGCATAACAGGTAAACGTTAAACGATAGACGAAAACGCACTACATAACAAATGTAAATCTCTTTAAAACACACAATTTATTTCAAATAACTTTTTTGTGACATCAGCCATTATCGACATCCATTTTCAATGTTTCAAACTGCTCAATACTTTGACTTCTTAAAAGTCCTGTCGATTTTCAGTTGTTTCTCGCGATTGCGTGGAAACAGTGCGGGATTTTAAGGCCAGCTACAGCATCCAGTTGTTAAACATTTGACTATCGCTACTCTCATTGTATCCATAGCGAAACGTATAATGTAGCTATTTCCTGAAGGGTTTATCTCAATTAAAATGAAATCGATAGAAAAATAAACTTTCGTAAGAATAATTTGTATACTGACTAATAAGCGATATAGGGTATAAAAAGTCATAAGAATGTAATTTATCAGATATAATTTTTTTCCCGATCAATTGGGACGTTTATGGAATTCTAACGTTTGCATGCGTCAAATCGCCAATACGCAGCACATAAAACTAGTCTGCGATTTTAAATTCCATAAGTAAAAGAAGCTGTTGCCGCAAATCCTCACATCAGCTGCAGAATTGTTGCGTAGGACAGATCTTATTTTGAAAATCCTATTTGAATTTCAAGCACATCACAATAGCTCCTGCAGCGGCCAGGGAGTAGGCCACCCAACTTACATGCTCAGTAAGTATTCGAGTCGAGCAGTACAACACAGTATTTAAAAGCAGGCAAACCGATGATGATGATGATGATGAGATGCGGTTTAAGGGCGCTAAACAGCTAAGGTCATCAGCGCCCTTACAAAGTATAAAATGTACTGTCAAACAATAAAAGTCCTATAAAAAACCGCATAATTAAAAACGGGACACAAGCCCACGAGTCCAAAAGGTAAAAAACCAAACACCAAATACCAAAAACGAACACACTAAAAACATGGGCAATAAAAGAGTAAAAACAACGTGTCAAGAACTGTAGAATGTCAGGGACACGAGCGCCAATGTCCATTGGGGAGGAGATGCCCCATTAAAAAAAACAAGAGAAAAGTACATAGTCAAAAGACGCTCAGCGCATCAAATGCGTCTGGTAAATACAATGTCATTGATAAAACGTAAAAGACACTCTACAGCACGCGCGTCGTCTGCCAGAACGTTGGCTAGGCCAACAGGCAGACCAACACGGACGCGCAAAGGAGCTAAAACTTGACACTCTGCTAAAATGTGACGCACCGTTAAGGGCGCATCACACTGCCCACAGAGTGGTGCGGGGTCACCAATCAGCAAATACTTATGACTAAAAATGCAATGTCCGATACGAAGGCGTGTTAAAATTACCTCTTCCCGACGAGAAGCACGGGAAGAGGTAGCCCAGACAAACGGGAGAGGTTTAACCTCCCGCAACTTGTTCCCCCGGAGGGCCGTCCACTCATCGCTCCAAAGCGAGAGGATGCGGCCACGTAAAACAATAAACAAATCTGACGAGGGAACAACAGAGGTAAAACGTCTGGGTGATAAAATCGCCGACTTGGCAGCGACATCGGCAGACTCATTACCTGAGATGCCCACATGACCTGGAATGAGACGCTGATGCCAGAGACACCAAGCGAGTGGAGCAGGTCATGAATGCGCTGTACGAGCGGGTGGTAACTGTACAGCGAGCTAATACTTTGAAGAGCACTCAGGGAGTCGGAACAAATAAAACAGTGCCGTAAGTCGTGCCGCTGAATATATAAAAGAGACTGATAAATGCTAAAAAGTTCGGCGGTAAAAATCGAACATTGCTCTGGTAAACGAAAGGTAAAACTATTTCCACCACAAAAAATGGCACATCCTACTCCAGCATCAGTCTTAGATCCATCAGTAAAGATAAAAGGCAAGTCCCCGAATTGCGACTGAAGTTCTAAAAACGCTGATATAAAGACTGAAGAAGGGGTCTCATTCTTCGGCATTGACGATAACCCAAGGTGACAGAGGGCCTCAGCGCGCGACCATGGAGGAAAACGCGTTTCCCCTCTTGGAAGGGCCGGCGCTGGCGTAACGTCCAAATGCCGAAGTAGCAGTCGAAATCGAACCCCTGGAGGGAGCAATGCAGAGGAACTAACTAAATATTGCCGGTCAAGTGAATCCTCGAAAAATGCCGCGAAAGACGGGTGGTCAGGCAAGCTGGAGAGTCGACAGGCATAGCTGCACAAGAGCATCTCACGCCTGGAGGACAGCGGAGGCTCTGCAGCTTCAGCGTAAAGACTGGGCACGGGGCTAGTTGGAAAGGCCCCTGTAGCGACTCTAATACCACGATGATGAATGGGATCCAAGCGACGTAACACAGATGGACGTGCCGATGAAAATACAATACACCCGTAATCAACGTTGGCGTTACTCCAGGCGTAGAGACGGTCGATACAGCTCTGGAGACGGCGTTCGAGTAGACAGGTCCGCCGTGAACTGCAATAAATAGCAATATCGTCAACTAAAAGGGACGATGACATTCCAGGTGGAATACAATCAACAATGGGGTTGATAGCAATCGCAAAAAGTGTGACACTGAGTACAGAGCCCTGCGGTACTCCGTTCTCTTGAATAAAATGACGAGATAAAACCGAGGACACACGTACACGAAAAATGCGGTCCGTCATGAACTCACGAAGAAATATGGGAAGACGACCGCGGATATTCCATGCGTGAAGTGTACGTAAAATGCCGCCCCTCCAACAAGTGTCATAAGCTTTCTCCAGGTCAAAAAACACAGCCACGGTTTGACACTTTCTCAGAAATCCATTCATAACATGCGTCGACAGGGACACCAGATGGTCGACGGTAGAGCGATAGCGACGAAAGCCGCACTGAGCGTTTGCTAGAAGTTTCTGAGACTCAAGCCACCATGTCAAGCGCCCGTTGATCATGCGCTCCATCACCATGCAAATGCAACTGGTGAGGGAGATAGGGCGGTAACTGGAAGCTAGTTGGCGATCCTTCCCAGGCTTAAGAATAGGGACAATGGTGGCTTCGCGCCAAACGTAAGGAAAAATGCCGTCTTGCCAAATACGGTTATAGACCTGTAAGAGAAAGCGTTTACTGTCGGCTGAAAGGTGCTTTAACATTAGTACATGAATGCCGTCCGGCCCAGGAGCGGAATGCCTAGAGCAATGAAGAGCGTGCTCCAGCCCCCGCTTTGTGAAAAGTTCATTATAACACTCAATATCAGCAGACCGAAAATTAATGGTGTCGGAATCCAGCCGGGCTTTGATAGAGCGAAAGCCGGCGGAATAATGGTCTGAACTGGATACCGCCTCAAATGCAGCACCCAGAGTGTTAGCGATGGCAGCCGGATCCACTATAGTGGCATTGGAAACCTGAAGGCCAGAAACAGTACAATGTGACACTTTACCTGAGAAGCGACGAAGTTTATCCCAAACAACAGATGAAGGCGTAAAGCGATTAAAAGATTCGACAAAACGAGTCCACGACGCCTTCTTGCTATCCTGAATAATGCGACGAGCCCTGGCGCGCGATTGTTTAAAAGTCACCAAATTATCAAGTGTAGGGTGTCGCCGAAACACCCTAAGTGCAGTCCTACGGGCACGAACGGCGTCACGACAATCCTCGTTCCACCACGGAACAGGTGGCCGCCGAGGTTGAGAGAATGAACGGGGAATTACGCGTTCGGCGGCAGAGAAAATCGTAGACGTAAGGTGCTGCACTAGTTGGTTAATGTCGGCGAAGGGCTGATCGTAAAAATGCACGAGGCTGGAATACAAGCTCCAGTCGACTTTTGTGAATATCCAGGTAGGTACTCTGGAATGCTGTACGTGGTGTGACAGAAGAGAAACGATGCAGGGATAATGGTCGCTGGAGTAGGTGTCAGCGACGACGTTCCATTGAAGACGACGAGCAAGCTGGAGTGAGCAAATGACAAGGTCCAGGTGAGAGAATGTACCAGAAGAATCAGAAATAAAAGTAGGTGCACCTGTATTGAGGATGGAAAGATTGAACTGATAAAGAATGTCGGAAAGAAGAGTTCCCCTCGCACAAGCCCTTGGCGAACCCCACAGTGGATGATGGGCATTAAAATCTCCCAACAGAAGAAATGGTGTTGGGAGAGCGGACAGGAGAGCTCGAATGTCCGCGGGAACGAGGGGAGACGATGGAGGTGAATACACAGAGCAAACAGAAAACAAAAACCCGGGTAAGTGAAGGCGAACGGCAACAGCTTGCAAGTCGGATTTAAGTGTGACAGGTTTAAAATGAACGTCGTTACGCACCAACAACATGACACCTCCATGAGCAGGAGTACCCTCCTCCGGTTCAAGGTCGTAGCGAACCGGAGTATATCCTCGGAGATCAAAAGGATCGTGAGGGCGAAGCTTAGTCTCCTGCAAACATACGACCATAGGCGAATGGGAACGCAATAAAAGTTGCAGTTCCGCCCTATGCGATCGTACACCACGTACATTCCAGGTCAGGATAGCCACTAAGAAAAAGGGGATAAACTGTCTATTTAGAAGGGCGGCTTAAAATTACCTTTTGTTTAACCTTTTGGCTCGGGCTCTTTGTATGGAGTTGGTCAGACTCCATAGCTTCCTCGGAGGGAGGGCCCACGCGCTCAGTGCCAGAAACCGATTCAAGCGCCGTGAATCGGTTCTGGGTGGCGATGGGTGAGGGGTGCCGCTGAGCGCGGCTTGTCCCAGGACCTTCCTGGGACAGCGACCTCCGAGGAGGAGAAGGTGAACTTTTGTTACCGCGCGCAAGCGGAGGGTCTTTCAAAAAATCTTCCCTACGAAGTTTCTGCTTGGGCTTCTTTTCAGCGGCTTGCGACTTCATTGACTTTGGACCAGGTTTATACGGCTTGGTAACAGTAGCTTTAATGGACGGCCGGATGGTAGTGGCGGTTAATCCTGTCATGGTCCAGGTCTGAGTTTCGGCATCTACTCGTGGTACTGGCGAGGCAACAACAGAACTAAATGTGCCAGATCGCAGGAGTGAAGGTTGGCGCGCATGGTAACGCCTCCGGGCTTCAGCGAAGGAGAGTTTTTCCTTTACCCGGATATCCTGGATCGCCTTCTCGTCCAAGTACCGCGGACAGTCGGCAAACGAAGCAGAATGAAACCCTTTACAATTAACGCAGACGGGGGCTGTTGAACAGGTACCTTCGTGTGAGGGCTGGCTACATGTTGCACAGATGTTAACGGCACTCTTACATGAGACTTGCGTATGCCCAAAACGTTGGCATTTAAAACAACGCAGAGATCTAGGAATATAAGGCCTCACAGAAATCCGTTCGTACCCTGCGGAAATGCTCGTGGGCAGATCGACGCCATCAAATGTAATAAACAGGGTACGAGTGGGTACCAATACGCCGTCGCGTTTGGCCTGCACTCGATGCACTGCAGTCACCTTTTGATCGGATAGATAGTCTACTAGATCCTCGTCCGATATACCATCGAGGCTATGGGTGGTAACGACGCCCCGACAGGAGTACAATGTGCGGTGCTTCTCGACACGGATGGGATAACCGTGGAGAAGCGTAGCGCGCAACAAGGTCTTACTTTGCTGATCGGACTTAGTTTGTGTCAATAAGGATCCATTCCGTAAACGAGTGCAGGATTGAACCGCACCAGCAATAGCATCTATGCCCTTCTGAATTATAAAAGGGTTCACCTTCTCAAAGTTTTGTCCTTCTGTTCTTGAAATGACCAAGTAACAACCAGATGACGGCGGTGCTACTTCCGTTACAATGACTTTTCGGCGCTTGTTTGTATTAATGGAGGAAGGGTGCTCCATAGCGAAATGAATCCTCCACCATTGCAACCGTCTCCGACCTCGGGCTCTGACTTCCCGGGCGTTACCCCGGCTTGGGTGAGTGGCCTATCTATACCTATCTCACCCCAGGGTCACACCTCCCAGAACATAGACAGAGGGAGCCAATGGCCGTCGGAAGTCAGCAGCTCATGCAATGGCCCCCCCCGCGGGACTGCAGTTGAACAGTGGATACGAACACATACCCTACATGACGACCCTGGGTGGTGGGGATGACGCCATTACCCACTCACCCAGCTGCGCACGCGGTGCGCGGGTATCCGTCAGGCTGTGTCCAAGGAGGATTAAAATAAAAGGTTAAAAGAAACTAAAACTGTGTGGGCGTTTCGCACTCAAGGTAGGCCGGCGAAGAAGTAAAAGAGACGTGTAAATGAATGGACGTGGGGCGAAATGTGCATAAACAGAAGAGAAGAAAGAAGCGATGGCGAGGGGCGACGTGGAATGAAATGCACAGAACGCACGAGAGCCTACCTTGAGTCCCCCGGTCACGAGGACGAACCCACCTCGACCGGACGGGGATGAAAGGGTGAAAATGGCTATGGATGGCTCGGGTACCCCGGGTGCGCCTAACCCGTACTCACAAAAGGTGAGCCCCTGGGGGGAGGCAAACCGAGATTTGGAGAAAAGAAAGTGTACGGTTGTGCCATCTTTGCCACTCACATGTATGATCGAGGAGTCTAATCGTGAAAACGTTCTAATTTAGAAACTAAGTCATGGCAACATCCCTAAGCGGTAGAGAACTCCCCACAAAAATGTATACAGAAAACACGCAGTCAATACACACTGGTACCAAATGGACTCCTTCCCTTCAAACAATTTTTAAGAAACTGCACTTGCCATGGTTTATAGTTGGTATAGGTTTCGTTGTTTTGTAATTAAAATTATTTATAATTTTTTGCAAATAATTGGATAGTAATAAAAGACACAATTTTTTTTTGAATTGTAGAATTAAAATAGAGGTTTGAAATTTGTTATTTCTATTTCTATTAAATAAACTTGTGCATTTGTTTTCCAAAAAATATTAATATTTACTATAAATATGATTTTTTATTTATAATAGAATAAAAAATATCACTAATAATTACAAGGAAAAAACATACGTGTATCATGGGAGTAATCAACAAAGCAATGGTCAGTTTTCTTTAATAAATTATAAATTTCATGTCCCGACAATCTCATCAATATTTACTTCAAAATAAGTACACCTCAGAGAACAAAATCTGCTGTATGGAAAAAAAGCTATTTATAGATTGGGAACATGGTTGTTTGAGGTATAGCTCTTCAACTATCAATTTGTATTCCACCAATTTCCAGACGAATTTCAAACGAAGTATTTACTGGGTGTATTCTATATTAAATAAGCTAAAGAAAAGCGAAAATTGATTGAAAATGTTACGCAGTTAAAAACACCAGAATTATTATAGGTGCAAAGGTATACATATAGATATTTACATTGCTTAACTAAAAACCTTGTTACAAACACTGAGGAAAAGAAACAAAGGTCTGAGAGAAATCTGCAGTACACAAATTGAGCGTGATACATGCTTCCACATCAACCAGTTCCACCTCACGACATGCATAAATAGCCCAAATGTGGAACAAAGGCTTTACATTAAAATACATTATAACCCGGCTCTTTAATGGTTTCTGCTTGTGTTAACAACTTTGATAATTTCTGGACAGTATAACAATTTTAATAAACTCTATATTGAACCATTTAAATAGACTAAATATTTAACAATTTACACAAAGTCCGAATACTCAACAACAAGAATAAAACAACTCACACTAAATGGAGCAGAATACAGAATATAAACAATTTAACCGCTCCAATAGAAATACAAATATGACCTGATTACCGTGTGTGGCTCCACATACTCATTCCCTTATATTCAATCATTACAAACCCAAGTAAAGGCCATAGTCGCACAACATTTGGGTCAAAAATGGAATACGGAGACTACGCCATTACAGGAACAGAATCGAAATCCATACACTCCAGAGGTAGAGAACTACTCGAGGTGAACTCAACCCGGTTGAACCTCAAGACGCGACAGTGGCGCAACGAGCGTTAAAGATAACACAGTAAAAACACAGCCACATCGTCATGGAGAAAATGTGAATTACTATGAGTCCAATCGGCACAGGGTTAAGAATAATAGGAAAATTTACAAATAAAATTTTAGACAAAAAATGAAGGAATATAAGACAATATTTAGAAAAAGAAAAAAATGTCTGATGTGATACATTCGCGTGACATTCTCTACTCTCTATCTTTTATTAGAGGTTATACAAATAATTCTTACTCAAGCTTATTTTTCTATCCATTACATTTTAATCCAAATAAACCTTTGCAGAAATAGCTACATTACACATTTCATTATAGATACAAAGAGAACGGCGATAGTCAAATGTTTAAGAACTGGCCTATATACTGGGCTTAAAACTCCATATTGTTTCCAAGCAATCGCGAGAAACAACTTAATGTTGAAAGGATTTATTCAAGAAATGAACAATTCGCACCATTAATAACGGATATCTCAGAAACGGCTTATACCATAAAAAGCTTACTTTAAATAAGGTGTGCGTTTTAAAGAGATCTACATTTTCTGTGTAGTATGCTTTCATCTGTCGTTTAACGTTTACCAGTTATACAAGATTATACACAATTTCTTCCAAATGAAGTGTACTTCACGGACTATTGCCAGAAAATCCAAAATATCATTTTTATTTGTCATGTAAAAGTCACTAATATATGGCATTTTAATCAAAATTATTAGCCATTCTTTACAAAATCAAAATTTTCGAAAAATCTTCCATGTAAAGGGTAGTTTGTGGTAGGAGTATGTTCTTGAAAATCTTCGTGTTGCATCTTTGGAAGGTACTGAACCTAAATACCAAGTTTGGTGTTGATCCCATTTTTCGTTTGAGTAATGCTGTTCACAGACACACACGCACGCGCACACACACAATACATACACAGACATTCTTTGAATTCAGGGGCCCTCAAAACATGCATTTCCGGTGAAATCTCTATATCGAATTTTTTGGTGGAATACACTCCCACTGCTTACTATATTTAGTAGAGAAAGTAATAAATGGAAATTAAATGTTAAAAGAGGAAAGAGATAATTTACTTATGGGTATTTAAGTATGAGCTAAAGTAGTAATGTATATTGTAGTTTGTAATATAAGATGGGATACCCACCTGAATAGTGACCAGGGACAATCTTAATGGGGCAGTTCAACATGTATGTCTCATTACTTCATCATCATCATCATCATCATCATTATTATTATTATTATTATTATTATTAATTATCATCATCACAAATAATGAAAGTAGGGTGCTCATGCTCCATGGTCCAATGGAAGCGTCAAAAGCTTGGTCTATTGCCTTTTCTCTCCAGACTCTCTGCAAACTATGATACAACAATGTAGAAATAAGATCTTGTTTTTATTCTATTTTATTTTACGTCGCTTTAACTCCTTGGTCATATCGCGACGGATCTGTTGGATATCTCTTAGAACGATATGTGATGGACAGTTAGCCTTCTAGGTCTCATTCCTGTAACCCCTGCTTTATGCTGTGCAGATGGCATTAAGGTGCCGTCCAGTCTAACTGCTTACACTATTACCACTTATTTTTCATTTTACTATTGTTTTAGACTTAAGATGGAACTTTGGGTCGTGGTATCAAATATCCAATCCGGTATTTACCTTGGCGACTGAGGAAAACCACGAAAAAAACCTCAGACATATTGGTCGGCCCACGGGATTTGAACCCGAATGTGGAACACAGACTTTACCGCTAAGCCATCCCCGCTCGGTTATAAGATCTTCATTTGGTACTGAATGTTAAATATCGGCTCTTCCCATCCTGTCCTTTAAACAGGAGTGACATGGCGCAGTTAGACGAATACATTGTTCGTCCACCTGGACTGCAAATTGGACTGTATCTACAGTGCTCTTCCTTCACACTGTAGCCACCGCATGGCCGCCGCAGACTCCCGCCGAAACAGTTATAAAATCCCCGTAACCTCCTCACGTTCTCATAGTTACAATTACAATGATAATAAGCACATACGTTAACGGAATATATGTTGGAAATATTGTGCTTCTCTAACCGCATATTTCTGGCACCTTCAAGAAATTTTCATTCATATTGGAGTCCAATATCCGAAACAGTGAATTTCTCGCCTGGTGTTTTCTTTAGTTCTTCCTTTGTATGGGGGTTTGTTGCATCACATACGGTTTGTTAATTCACATACGGTTAAATCAGGGAATCGTGATGGCCATAATTCTTTACTTATTACCCTACCTTCAAAACCTCCATGAATTAAACGTAATGACTCATCGGCTGTATGCGCGGTAGCAAAGTCTTGTTGGAAAAATCCAGACTGACAGTGGGTCAGCTGTCTAAAAAATTGTGTGGGTAAGTTAATCCTGTACCTCTCTGCATTTATTGTTTGTTCAAAAAGTATATGTCCTATTATTGTGTATGCAGTTACCGCACACCAATTTTCGCACCATGCAAGGAAATCTCGAGTGTAAAATCGGGTTTCTCTGTACTCTAATATCTGTTATTTTTCGACGCAACATAGCTATATAAATGGAACCATGTTTCGTCAGAGAAGAATATTAAGCGTGGATCAATTACTTATCATTTCGCAAAATCCATTTACACAAATTTACCCGACTGATGATCACGTGAAAAATGTAACGCAGCCGCTATGGCCCAAGGTTTTTTGGAAGTTGTCGCCGAGTGGTCGGAGTAAACAAGATACTTCCGTTCGCCTGCGTAAACACGGAGAGCGCTATCGGGAGATAACTAGAACTTTCTGGAAGTTTCTCCTCCCTCCTGCAAAAAGTCTGTCGAGTAGTTCTAGAACATTCGAGAACCTTCTGTAGAAGATTCTACGGCCTATATGAGCGAGCGTTCTCGAGCAGTCCAGTCATTTACCTTCTATATCGCACAGGTAAAGCCGCATTTGCGGCTAGGTACTGTGGCTATTTCATTCCGCCCAGGTGAACCTGGGCGACCTGCTCTCAATTGCTGGAGTCCAGTCAGTTGCGAGATGAGTGCGAGAGTGTTAGCGACTGCGTTTCTGTGCGATTCTTCCGAGAGAGTTAGTGAAGACTGTTGTGACGTGCAGCGAGTGCTACTGCGGAACGATGGGTTGTAGAGATTTGTGTCCGACTCCTGGTCAAAGAGAAAAGTCCGGTATGAAGGGTCTACGTCCCGAAGAAAGTGAAGTGACAAATTGAACTAGATCACCTTAGTAAAGTGACAGTGAACTCCTAGTGAAGGTCAACTACATAAAAACGAAACATTGACAGATAAAAACAAAACAGTGACAGCGTGAACCGAGAAAAATGACAGTTGAAAAACTGGACAATGTATAAGTGTATGCAATAAGCCTCCATACATTGAAAGAATTAAAGTAAACATCAGGCGAGAAATTCATTCCATTTCGATTATTGAATTCTCGAGTGTGAATGAAAATTTTCTGAAGAGGTGGCAGAAATGAGAGGATAGAGAAGGGCAGCATTTCCAGCATCTCTTATGATAAGGTATGTGCTTATTATCATTGTAACTATGGGAACGCGAGGCGGTTGCGGGAATATTATGTAACTGCGGCGGCCGGCGTGTGAGCCGCCGTGAGGTGGCCACAGTGTGAAGAAAAGCACCGTGTAACAGACCATAACAATCCTGAAGAATTTCTTTACACCACTGTTCATTGGTTAACATTTATTTGCTGATGAACATCATGTCAATCAGATAAACAAGGATGAAGCTTCTGCAAGGTGAATTGTCTCTACAGAGAAAAAGCGACGTTACGGTATGAGATCCGCGAGAATGTTTACCCGGCTGAGGACGATGCATTTTTTCAGGCGGAAGGGAAGTGAAGCCAGTGATCCCGCGTCGTAGATTTACTGCGCATAAAAGAACCTCAAGCCTGATAGAGAGGCCGCCGAGTATAATTTCCGGTCTTTCACGCCCAATATAGAAAAGAACGCTAAGAAGCAAAACAGTTAAAGAGCGTCCATAAATAAATAACAGACACACCAAGAATGTTTAAAGAAAAACCGACTTGTTGCATTCAGTTTAATTTCTTATCCGCTCCTCTACAGACCATTCTTACAGAAGTTTATTGTTCTAGTTCTTCTTAATTTCAGATAAACCTTCAAAGCACATTTCCAAATTTCGTTGTACGATACAATAGGTAAAACAATACTCAGATTTTTAAAGAGCGAATCGCTATGCGATATTCTTTGCATGATCTCAAGAAAGAAAGGAAGGAAAAGAATTTTCTGATGTATTACATTCACATGACTTTCTCTATCACCTAAGGCTTATTAACAGATAAATTATTCTTACGAAAGTATATTCTCCAATCTACTTTATTTCAATTGAGATAAGCCTTTCTGGAAATAGCTGCATTATACATTTCGTTATATATGAATACAAAGCAAATAGCGAGTCAAATGTTTAAGAACTGGACGCTCTGTGCTGACCTAAAATTCCACACAGTTTCCATAACATCGCGAGGAACGACTTAAAATTGACCGGACTTTAAAAGAAGGGTTAAATATTGAACAATTCGAACCATTAATAACGGATATTTCGGAAACCACAGAGAGTTATTTCATGTATAATGTGCGTTTTAAAGAGATCTACATGTTTTGTGCAGTATCTACATGTTTTGTCTATCGCTTAACGTTTACCAGTTACACAAGATTATATAATAATTCCTTCCGAATAAAGAGGACTTTACAGACTAAATTCAAGATATGCATTTTGTTTTTCATGTAAATATATTAGTATGTGATATTTTAATCAAAATTGTTGATCATTTTAAAAAAAGGGTAGTCTACGGTGGGGGATTTTGTTGAAAATCTTCGAATCGTATATTTGGAAGATGTTGAACCTAAATACCAAGTTTGGTATTTATCCGTCTTTTCCTTTTTGAGTTTTGCTGTTCACAGTCAAACGGAGACACACACGGACCTTTTCCCAAAAATGTTTGTTTTTTATTCAAGGGGCCTCAAAACACATTTCCGGTGAAATTTCCTTATCGAATTTTTGAGTGGAATACAATAATTCCCCTACTTGCTATACGTAGTAGAGAAAGTAAAAATGAGCAACAACTTTTCATTTGAGAAAAATTGAAAATTCAAACCAATAACGATTATCTCAGAAATAGTTAACGCCAAAAAATATATTTGACAAATTGTGTGCCTTAATGAGATCTACAATTGTTTGCGGTCTGATTTCTTAAAATCTCTTGACGCAGTAATTTGTATCACAAATTATGTAAATGTCAGAGTGATTGTAGTGTGAATATGCATTGTTGTGTGATATTGATTTGAGATGTTTGTTGATTGTAATTATTGTCGAGAAGTAAGTTTATACGGCCTTACTGAAACTGACAATAATAGCGTGCAATAATGTAGCGAGGGGGTGAGCTGTTTATCATTATTAGAGACGAGCAAATGACGTAATATTGGCGCGTTTTTCTTAGAATTTGCCGGAACATTTTCCCTAGAGCATATGTTTTCGTAATTTTCATTGGATATAAATATAGACGCTAATGTTGGCGCGTTTTATTAACGAATAGCAGCTCTGTTATAATCTTTAGGCATATCGGGGTGTGGGAGTATAAAAAGGGCTAAGTCAGAGGTAGATCCCTCCCAGTTCATCGGAAACATTTGAACATTACACGTCGCTGAGTTCAACAAAAACAGTCATGGTGAATACATAGCATAGTTTATCGATTCGCAGGTTACGCGTAGCAAAGTTATAAAAAAAATCTCAAGTGTCATAAAGTTAATTACACAAAAAGTTGAAGTACGCGAATTAATAAGGGGCAGTAAAGAAGTTATTATAACAGTTTCAGTTTGGCGAGTGTCAAGATTAATATGTGAAAGTAAATAATGTGTTCGACAATAAAAGTGTAAAACAAAATTCTTTCATCAGTGTTATCTTTGGATAAAAACTCCTTTCCGTTTACACACCTGATTAAAAGATAAGTGCTCGACCGAAAAATCATAGCTAGCCGGAGGACAGTAAACAAAAAAATATTAAATACAATAATAGGCGCTCAGTAAAAGATAACACGAAGTGACCGCGACAAATTGTCTTTTATACGTGCAGCAGATAAACAGTAGCATTTTTTCAAACAAACACTAATACCATTGCAAATTGGCTACCACAACGTGGAACTAACAAACTAAACTTAACAAAGAATACCGTCACACTCTTACCGTGTAGCAGTTATAAAAAGGTCACTTAGAATAAAGAGGACTTCAGAGGCATTTCCCAGAAAATTTATGTTACACATTCCATTCGTCAAGAATATCAACATATTGTATTTTAATCAAACTCGAAGGCATGTTTTATAAAATCAGTTTTCGAAAAAAAAATCCGTGAAAAGGATAGTTTAGAGTGGAATATGTTCTCAAAAAACTTCGTATCGCATCCCTGGAAGAAGCTGAAATTAAATACCAAGTTTTTCGTTTTTACTTTCTCTACTACGTATAGTAAGTAGGGGAAGTATTGTATTCCACCCAAAAATTCGATACCGAGATTTCACCGGAAATACATGTTTTGAGACCCCTGAATCCAAAAAAAGCATTTTTGGAAACACGTCCGTGTGTGTGTCTGTGTGTCTGTCTGTTTGTGTGTCTGTGAACAGCATAACTCGGAAACGAACAGTCGGATAAACACCAAACTTGGTATTTAGGTTCAGTATCTTCCAGAGATGCGACAAATCCCCCCACCCCAGCTTACCCTTTACATGGAACATTTTTAGAAAATTTTAATTTTATCAAAAATGCCTCTAACGATTTTGATTAAAATATCATATGTTTAAAATATTTTCATGACAAATAAAATGTATATCTTTAATTTTCTGGGAATGTCTCCAAAAGTATTCATTGTGAACGACTTTTGCATAACTGGTAAACCATAAGAGAGAGACAAAATTTTACTACACAAAAAATGTAGTACGCGTTAAAATACACAATTTATGTCACATTTTTTTGTTGAGTGAACCATTTTTGAGATATTGCTTGTTATTCCCTTATATATTTCAATACTTATTTTCTTAAATGTGAATTCCTTATTCATTTTTTTATCTTGTATATGCAAAGAGTATTAATCTGCGGCAAAGGGAATGGTGCTGCACCTAGCAACCAGCTATTAAGAGATATGTATGTGCTTAAAGGCTACTGTATTTCTATATTGCCCTTGTAAATATATATTCCCCTTACATCTACAAGAAAATTAGCAATAAGATAGAGTCTGCAAATGTTTATCTCGATTAACATGAAGTAGATGGAGAATAAGCGTTTGTAAAAGTAGTTTGTACAGGAGTAGAGAAAGTCCTGCGAGTGTAACACATCAGATTTTTTAGTTTAAGCTCTTCATACACACGCGGACATGTTTTTCTAACCTTGTTCTAAAATACTTTTCTTTCTTTTTAGGGAGCCTCAAAACATGTATAAAATGTTTGAGTGGAATATGATACTTTCTCTTACCTGCTATAGGTAGATGCCAGCAGAGAAAGTAAAAATGTACCCTCAGATGAGATAACTGGAGAGAAAGCTACAACAGTAGCTTCAGTGACTCTGTCAGCTGAAGGCTTCCATCATTTTAAATTTTATTCTCTCTGAAATTCTGTAAAGCGTTAACCCAGTGCGTTTAGTCTTGAAACTGAAGTAGTCAAAATATTATTTCTAGTAATGCACATTTAAAATCTGGTTACCTGAGAAAGAATTTCCTATACACCGAAGAATATCTTAAGCGTACTGAATCACGTGATGCAACATAAAATAACGGAAAAGCTTCCTCTATTGGATTTCTCAATTCGTCTAATTGGAACACATTGTGATTTCTATGAAACCTCTAATTGAAGCAATTCGTTACACTTGGATATTGTTCTATACATTGGAAAATGTCTCGAGTGAATAAAAATCAATTGTTTGGAGCTTGTATAAAATCAAAATGACGTTACTGTGTTGGTTTTTTTTTACTTTCTTTTGAGAAATTATGCTTATTCCACATGGGTGGTTACATAGAAATAATCGAGTCCAGCGAGTGGTGTATTATAAAGAAAAGAAGATGCAGATACAAGTATTATTACTATTATTAGGGCTGCGATATCGGAGTCGTTATGCTTGTTTAGAGGCATCCTGTAGTCGACTGTTCACAACGAGAGAGTTGCCTGTGCAGTTGAGTCAAGTGTATCGCCGCACAGTGTTCACGTAGACAAAATGCCAAAGGAAATGGTAATAAAGTCAACAACGCTGCAAACTATATATTGGAGTATGGGGAAAATGTTTTCGCTATTATTAATGAAAACCTTATTGCAGAAAGTGCAATAGCACAATTGCTTCTGGGCATAGTAGGTCGAGTAATGTGCGCAGAGATGTCAACACAGAAACACACGCGTTGTATTGCAAAATATGAGGATGAAGTGCTACAGCAAGAGTCATCTCTATCAAATCATACATTTAATGAAGAATTATACGCGGCATTTATTTCTGCCGATATTCCGTTATATATACTATAGGATACAAAGTTGTGGGTTGTAATTCATTGGAATAAAACGACATAAAATCTTATCTATGTGCACATTGTGACGTAGTGTTTTTCATTAATGATTTAATAAAGGCATTTCAGTTATACAAGTCAGCTGTGTATGTTATTTATAAGATTGCAGAAATAAAGTAAATGTCGCGAGACGTGCGTAATTCTTCTTGTAGACTCTACCGCGCGGTGTCAATGTCAGCTACAATCTGACCTTCCTATTATATACGCTTCTTCCAAGTAGCGACTCCGATGTCGCAGCCATGGATGTTATACCTACAAACCTAAATTTTAATGGGCGACTTAAAGCTGGTTCAAAAAACCGAAAACCAGAACGAGAAGATAAAGTTGAAATACATTTATTTTAATGGGGGCGTTCACAATTGACGAGAAGCATTCCCGGTATCCGGAACGGGAAAGAAGACTTGGCCAAGTTTTAATTTTCTCGTTCTCGTTTCCGGGCATGGCATATTAAATCCATATTGTGCACATTAGACTCTTCACTGCAAAGATTATTTTAGGCCGCCGTGACATGAAACAGCCACTAATGCTCCCTCTAGCGCAAGCTGGACATATTTACGTCCTAACCTCAGACCCTGACACCCGCAGATTCATTGTGCAATGGTTCTTCTAGTGAAAGGGTCATCTGTTTATATACAAATCAAAACTTGCTGTTGCCTCAAAAAATATCAAAACCACAAAAGACAGCAAAAACCAGTATAAATTAACCAAGAATAACAAAGAACTTTAATGTACGCCATTAAATAAAGGAATTAAAGTTTGGTACGACTGGAGGGATCGGAAACGTAATGTATCTGAATTTAAATAATATTTGCTCTTAGGAATTTTGACGTTGTCTAATCCTCATTATGTTGGCTGAATTGGAAGCAGATGAAAAAAAATCATTGGTTGGTTAAAAACAAATTAAATCACAATGCACAAAACGACTTTCCACTTTGGTGAACAAAAATCTTGTGTGTTGTATTGCTTCCCGTCTCGTCTTCATTTTGGTTACCGTGCTCGGGTTAGTGTAGCCTTTGTGCTTTGTTTAAAAATGAGTGTAATAAAAACGTTGTTAAGCAATTCTGGTTTAATTGTTCTTCAATACATGTCATGTATTGAAATTGGAAACATAGAATCAGACCGAAAAGCTCAATGCCATAGCCGGGATTTGAACCACGGATCGTCGTGTCTTTCCGCTGCTCTAACCAACTGAGCAACCATGGTAACATGCGGCACGACGTTACATTTCAATTTACTGATTCACATTTTTTCCGTTAAACCACAAGGCGTTCTCAAACATATTTTAAGATAACATACCCAATGGTGACTTACAATCTCTTAAGTACTTGAAATATCAGGCTTCATAGTTGACCACTATCAAATAGTCAATAATTGTTCTTCCACATATGCCGTGTGCAGGATGAAGTTGGAACTGTTTGGCATTGAGTTTTTCAGTTTGATTCTACCTTTCCAATTCTTATTTAGTTTGTTCTCAAGCTTCGATGTGTAGTATTTCGTAAGCTAAGACAAATCTAATCAAAAGACTACCACCGCATTTCCCAGGTCTTAAAACTAGCTTATACGCCGTCAGTAAACGAAATTGTCTCCTTGATATATTTCCTTCAGAACTTTCTCATTTTAAGCTAATTCCAATATATTCTCCATGCCACAGCATAATAATAACCTTTACTTTACTTTCCCTACTCTTATACATACCACTTTTACAAATGCTTATTCTCCATCTACTTTATGTTAACCGAGATAAACATTTGCAGATACTGGTTGCTATGTGGAGCATTTCATTCTCTTTGCATGTCTAGGACATATAAAAACCGAATAACAATTTCCCATTTCAGAAAAAAGTATAACTATTGGAAAATCCAAACAAACAAGGAATATCTCGGAAATGTTTCACTCAAAAAAATATGTACAGGATATAAAATGCGTGTTTTAACGAGCTCTACATTTTTTGTGTAGAAATACTTTTGTCTCTCTCTCTTACGGTTTACCAGTTATGCAAAATCCATTCAGAAAGAAGTTTTGGGGACATTCCAAGAAAATTCAAAATATAAAGCGTCTTTCAACAAGAGTGTCCTATCTTTGAACTTAAATAAAACACGTTCTATAAATGATAGAGGTTTATTTCTTTTTTATTTTGGAACATAATTAATGTCATTACGTGTGGAAGAGAACATCAGTTAAGTGACCGCCGCGACTTCTTTGGGTTGCGTGTATACGGTTGACCCAATTTTCAATGACAGAAGAACGTAAATTAGGTCCAACTTCACGAACAACAGGATAATTTACTGTTTCTGGCTTGTTGACATAAACTCGATATTTAACAAAACCCCACAAGAAGTAATCCAACGGCGTTAAATCACATGGCTAGGGGGCCAGTTAACATCACCACGGGAAATGATGAAACCTCTGAACTTCTCCTTCAAAAGATCAATTGTTTCGAGAGCAGTATGACATGTGGCACCATCTTGCTGGAACCAGATGTTTCTGAGATCCAATTGAGGCCAAAAATAGTCCCTTATAAGAGCCTGGTATCTTTCTCCATTGACAGTGCTTCTCCATCTTCATCTTGGAAAAAATATGGAACAATGATTCCACCACACCAAGATCCACACCACACAGTAACCTTTTGGGGATGAAGTGGTCATTCTTAAATCTGTATTGGATTGTAATTGCTGCAATAGCGGCATTTTTTTTGTTAACACAGCCATCCATCCAAAAGTGGACTTCGTCGCTGAAGATGATTTTTCGACAAAATTCCGGGTCAGCTTCCAATTGCTCCATAGCCCAGTTAGCGAATACACGGCGCAACCTATGGTCGTTGGGCTTTACTTCTTGAGTTAACACGATTTTGTAAGCCTGAAACTTCAAGTCAGATGCAGAATTCGCCAAGTTGTGGTCGGCGAAAGTCCCAATTCTTGCGCTCGTCGAGCAATTGATTTGTTTCCGTTCTCGCGTAAACTCTCAGAAACGGCGCCTATGTTTTCGTTGGAGCGCTTACGTCGATTACGTACAGGCGTTCTTTGATCGCTGACAGAACCACTTCTTTCAAATTTATCGATCAAACGCCGAATCGTTCTCTCGCAGGGACGATTATGCACACCGTAAACTTCACGCAATACACGGAAGGTTTGGCGAACAAGTGATCCATTTTGATGATAAATTTTCACAATTTCTACGCGTTGTTGAATGCTGTATCGTTCCATTGCTATCTGTCAATAACAACTGTAACCACATGTAAAAAATGACTGCTGTAACTCAGTAACAACGTCAGCTATCACATGTCAAAGATACGACTCTCTTGTTGAAAGACCCTTTACATCTTATTTGTCATGAAAATATCTTAAATATATGATATATTAATCAACATCGTTTGAGCCATTTTTGAGAAAATCAAAATTTTAGAAAAATGTTCCATGTAAAGGGTAGTCAAGGGTGGTGGATTTTCTTGATAATCTTCGTGTCGCATCTTTGAAAGATGCTGAACTAAATACCAAGTTTGGTATTTATCCGACTTTTCGTCCACAAAAGCACAAATGAAGCTTTTTCTGAAAGTATTATTTTTATTCAGGGGGCCCCAAAACACGTATTTCCGGTGAAATCTCAGTTTCGAATTTTGGGGTGGAATACAATACTTCTAACTACCACACGTAGTAGAGAAAGTAAAAAAGTTAAGTATTGATAAATTCAAACAAATAACAAGGAATATCTTGGAAATGGTTCACTCCATAAAAAATGTATGCTACTTAAATTGTGTGTTTTAGCGAGACCTACATTTTTTTTTATCTCTTGCGGTTTACCAGGTATGCAAAAGTCATTCAGAATGAAGAGGACTTTTGTGGACATTCCCAGAGATTTCAAGATATAAATTTCATTCGCCATGAAACATCTTAAACAATTTAATCAAAATGGTTAGTCATTTTTGAGAAAATCAAAATTTTCGAAAATGTTGCATGTAAAGGGTAGTCTGAGGTGGAAGGATTTTCTTTAAAATCTTCATGTCGCATCCTTGGAAGATACTGAACTTAAATACCAAGTTTGGTATTTATCGGACTTTTCTTTTTTGAGTTATGGTGTTCACAGACAAATAGACACACACGGACATGTTTCCAAAAATGCTTTATTTGCATTCAGGGCACCAAAAAACATGTATTTCCGGTGAAATATCGATATCGAATTTTTGGGTGGAATGCAACACTTCCCCTACTTAATATACGTTGTAGAGAAAGTTATTGCTACATCTGATTGCATTTTATAGAATTCTATATAAGTTTAGCAACATTTATAGCATAGAATGTGGTGATGTTAGCATACGAGGGTAGTCCAGAAAGTCCCAGACGTTTTGGCCTATCGTGGCTAGAGCCAGGACTAGAGCCGCCATCTTGGTGTCAGAACGTTCCTACATTCAGTACGCATCCATCTATGGTAGCGTGAGGACTGTGCCTTCCTTACTGTGTGCCCTATAAGTTGTTAAAGTGTGCGCTGCAATAGAAAATCCCGCCACTTGTGAAGTGCGGTTGACTGAAAAGAAGAAACCAATTGAAATTTATCGTCAACATTGTGATGTTTACGGGCAGGGAATAATGAGTGAAAGCCGAATCAGGCAACGGTGCATTGATTTTAAAAATGGCCGTACCAATGTTCACGACGAGGATCGCAGTGGTAGGCCTAGCCTTATGACTGATGAACTGTCAATGCAAATCAATGACAAAATTCGTGAAAATCGCCACGATTACAGAACTTTTAGAACGTTTTACCCAAATTTCACGAGTTTGGTGCATCAAATTGATGCTTTAATACTGACGCTGAACTGCATGCCGGTGTAAACCAGTGGTTGAAGTTGCAGGCGGCAGATTTCTACAGAGAGGGTATTGAAAAACTTGTGCCACAGTATGATAAATGCCTCAATTTTAATGGCGATTATGTAGAAAATAGCTTAAAGATGTACCTTTCAAATGTAGATAATAAACGTTAATATTGGCATTTTGTTAATTGTTTATTTCAAAACGTCTGGGACTTTCTGGATTACCCTCGTACTTCTAAGCTACCTGTTATCCTTGTATATAATTCAGCTACTTACGATAAACTGAAATCAAACATGGCGCACTGCGGTATCTATTATTCCTCCCAACATTACGTCAAAATTTGTAAAAAGCAACAATTCTTGATTTTAATTTTCTACTATTACAATAAAAACTTAAACTATTATCGTAGACAAATAAAAAGTTCTGCTTTGGTATATTCACATTGATTTCTCTATTTACTGTCGTTTGTATATAGCTTCTACAAACTAATCTAACAAAACCTTATTCTTCCATCTACTTCTTGTTAATCGAATTAAACATCCACAAGAATAGTTAATTAACATTTCGTTATAGGTGCAAGGGGGATAGAGTATGCCGAAGAAATAGTCAAATGTTTGGAGGCGGGTCTTTAAGCTTGCCATGAAATTCCATAGGTTTTCCATGACATAGCGAAAAACGACTGAATGTAACAGCACTTCAAAAAATGACAAACTATTGAAGAATTAAAACTAATAACCGGTTTCTGGATCACGCTTTATTTGCTTTCGCATATTTTTGCTTAAAATTATTTTAACACTGCTCAACTTAAAAATCTGAAGTATTTCATTCACATAGCTTTCTTTACCCACCATCATTTGTTTTTATATAGCACTGTACTACGCACAATTCCCACGAAAGAATATTTTTCTCATCATTTCATGTTAATCGAAATAAAACTTTGCAGAAATAATTCTGTTACACGTTTCGCTGTTGGTACAATGAGGATAGAGACGCCAAAGTCAATAGCCAAATGTCGTCAAATGCTGGTCCTGAAATTCCATACTCTTTCCATGACATCGCGAGAAACACCTGAATGGCGACAACATTAATAAGTGGCAGTACTGCGAAACTCAAATCAATAACAGATATATCTGATATACCTGATGGCACAACAATTTATTTTAAATAAACTGTCTGTTTTAAAGAGATCTGTAATTTTTGAAGAATAGCTTTTGTCTATATAATGGTTTAACCGTTATACAAAATTACATAAAATTCAAACGCTATTGCCAGGAAATTCTTAAAATATCTTAAATATACATACTAGTTACAGGTGTTTTGAGAAAATAAAAAATGCAGAAAATATTTTCTATATGAAGGCTATTTTGGGATGGGGAGAGTTTTGTTAAAAACTCCTTTGGTGTATCATCTGTGGAAGATACTTAAGTTACATACCAAGTTTGGAATTCATTCAGCATTTAATTTTTGAGTTATGTTGTATAAATACACACACAACTTTTTCTAAAAATGCCTTTTTGGATTCTGGGAGCCTCAAAACTTCCATCTGCGGTGAAATCTCGACATCGAATACGATGCGTCCTCTTACATACTTAAAAGTATGTGCTAGAGAAAGTAAAGCCATCACAATACTCTAAGATCTAAGATGTGCTACTAATTTAATTAAAATAGACAGATTTATGCTGTTACTTAAAGTAACTCAAAATAAAATGTAAAGTTGGAAATACTGGCCTTGCTCCCCTCCTTAAGTTACGTCCCTACCATGGCTTAAAACAGCATGTGCTATAACCGCATTTCACTAAAATGGCAGTATGCGAGTACAACTCATAATTAAATTTTCCGGATATTCAATAGCCTTCTCAAGATGATCTTTACAAAAATCCACGAGAAAATGAATTTCTCTATTCTTGTACAAACTATTTTTACAAACGCTTATTCCCCATATGCTTCATGTTAATTGAGATATCGAGATGTTAATCCTATTGCTAATTTTCTTGTAGATGCAAGGAGAATCAAATATTTTAAGAGCTGGTTGCTATGTCGAGTATTCCATTCCTTTTCATTACCAGGACAAAAAAATGAATAACGAATTCCCATTTGAGACAAATTATAAGTATTGGAAAATTTAAAGGAATAACAAGCAATATCTCGAAAATGGTTCACTTAATAAAAAAAATGTATATAACATAAATTGTGTGTTTTAACGCGATCTACATTTTTTCTGTAGTAACATTTTGTCTATCTCTTATGGTTTACCAGTTATGCAAAAGTCGTTCAAATGAAGAATACTTTTGGAGACATTCCCAGAAAATTCGAGATATACAATTCATTAGCCATAAAAATGTCTTAAACTTACGGTATTTTATTCAAAATCGTTAGAGCCATTTTTGAGAAAACTAAAATTTTCGAAAAATGTTCCATGTAAAGGGTAATCTGGGGTGGGGGGATTTTCTTGAAAACCTTAGTGTCGTATATCTGGAAGATACTGAACCTAAATACCAAGTTTGGTGTTTATCCGACTGTTCTTTTCTGAGCTATGCTGTTCACACACACACACACACATACGGGCATGTTTCCAAAAATGCTTTATATGCATTAAGTGCACCTCAAAACCTGTATTTCCTGTGAAATCTCGGTATCGAATTTTTGGGTGGAATGCAATACTTCCCCTACTTACTATACGTAGTAGAGAAAGTAAAGATTTGTGGTGCTATTGCACAAGAAAAGAATTATTATATTTTGTCCAAATGCTTTTCTCGTGCACCATTTGATCATAAGGAGTTGTGTAAACTGCACCTCTATACGGTTTGGAATGAGGTGTTAGTAAACTCATGGCTGCCTCGAGTGGTCAGCATTCTGGCTAGGCGGTGGAATTCATTAGAATCATTCTTTACCCTCCGCAGAGTCTGGAAGTACGTATCTGGAAGTGAATGAGATTGTGTTTTCTTACAAAAACCGAAAAAAGACTAACAGCAAAAGGGATTATACAAAGAAACCATAAATAAAAAGAAGTATTGTACTACATTGCCATTACTTTTTCTACCCCCTCTCGTTTATTCTTATATAGAAATTATTCTTACGAAAGTTTATTTTCCTATCTTATTTTAATTGGTATGACCATTTCCGGAAATTCTTGCATGACATAACGAATACCGACAGTCAAATGTTTGAAATGGACGTTATGTGTTGGCCTCGATGTTCCACACTCTTTCCACGACATCGCGAGAAACTGAAAATGGAACAGAACTTTAAAAGAACGGCTATGTATTCAACAGTTCCAAACATAATGACGGATATCTCGGAAATGGTTGATGCCACAATATCTTATTTGAAATAAATTGTGTTTTAAAGAGACCCGTATTTTTTGTGAAGTACGTTTCCGTCTATTGTTTAACATCTACCAGATATTCAAAATTATACAAAATTTCTTCGGAATTAACAGGACTTCGCACGCTATTACCAAACATTCAAGACATTCAATTTATTTATGTCAACATGTTTAATATATGGTATTTTAATAAAAATACAAGGGAAGAGCCGTTTTTAAAAAATAAAAAATTTCTAAATATGATCCTGTTATACTGTACACACACATGGGCCTTTTTATAAAAATGACATTCCGGATTCAGGGGACTTCAAAAAATATATTTACAGTGGAATATCGGTATCGAATTTTTGGGTGGAATGAAATACCTTCTCTGCCTAGTGTGTACGTGGTAGAGAAAGTAACATGCATTTGCCCATTTGTTTTACCAATATAATGTAAGTGAATATTAAAATCCTCGAATACTTGGTCAGAAATCTCGAAATTCTTGTAAACCCCTCGCTTCACCATGACCTCCATTGCAGGCTAATTTAAAGGGCTGCTTTGTTGCTGCTCTTCAAGGAGGCACTGTGTCCTTCATTTGTATTTTATAAGTGAAATCACTTTAATAACAAACAATTCAGCATTCATTTATCTACATTATCGGTCTTAGCCTTAGAGGCAGAGTTAAATGAAGACAAGCAATTGCTGTTTTATTCGTTATTATTAGGAAGTATTGCATTCCACCCAAAAATGCGATACCGAAATTTCACCAGAAATACACGTTTTGAGGCTTCCTTAATTCTAATTTGGGGGGAAAGGTGCCTGTCTATGTGTATGTATGTCTATAAATAGACAACTCAAAAATAAAACACCGGTTAACATCCAAACTTGGTATTTAGGTTTAGTACCTTTCAAAGATTTTCAGGAAACTCTGCCACCCCAAAGTACCCTTTACATGAAAATTGTGATTACTTTTTATTTTCTCAAAAATGGCTAACAATTTTGATTAAAATACAATGTCTAAGATATTTTCATAAAAAGAAAATGTTTATCTTGAGTTTTCTGGGAATAGCCTGTGAAGTCCTCTTCGTTCTGAGCGACTTCAATGCAATTGGTAAACCCTAAGAAATGCACAAAATCTTACTTTATAAGAACGTAGAACTTTTTAAATCACACAACTCTTGTCAAATAATTCTTTTATGGCGCTAAAATTGCAAGATATTCATTGTTATTGGTTTGAATTTTCAAATAATTATAATTTTTCCCGGTGGTAAGTCGCTATTCGTTTTTTCTCACAGGGATGCAAATAGCATGTAATTTCAAAGCCATTACATACCGACACGTTCCTTTAAAAATCTGGATTAACAAGAGATAGATGAAAGAATAAGCTTTTGCAACAATAGATGAAGAGCGAGTAGAGAATGGCATGTGAATGCAATGCGGAATATTTTTATGGTACTGCACAGCAAATCGACATTGTGAAATATTTTTGTGCCCCATTTGACCATTAGGAAGAGGCGTAAAATGCGCCTCATGTTAAACTTATGTGTGAATAAACACATCCATGTGCGCCGTTTATTTGACAAATGGAATACATGTGACCATTAAAATCCTGGAATACTAGATGAAAATTTTCAAACTTGCGGTAATATGCTCGCCTTACCATGACCTCCATAGCCGGCTAATTTAAAGGTCTGTTTTCTTGCTGTTCTTCAGTGCAACATTGTGTTTGCTTTCTTATAATGTTTTACAAAAAGTTGTGTGTGTGTGTGTGTGTAAACAGCATAACTCAAAAACGGTTAAATGTCAAACTTTATAAGTAAGTTTAGTACCGATGCGATAAAAGATTTTCAACAAAGTCCCACCCCCGAAACTAACCTTTACATGGAAATGTTTCACTACTTTTTTATTTTTTCAAAATCTGGCTAACGATTTTGATTAAAATGTCATAAATTTTAGATAGTTTCATAACACAGAAAATGTATACCTTGAATTTTCTGGAAAGAGCCTGTGAAGCCCTCATTTTGAGAGACTTCAATGCAATTGGTAAACCATAAGAGATGCACAAAGTCTTACTTTACAAGGATGTAGATTTCTTTAAATTGCAAAACGTTTGTCAAATAATTAGTTTATGGCGCTAACAAGTTGCAAGACATTCATTTTTAGTAGTTTGAATTTTAAAATACTCTTTTTTTTTTCAAGTGTTGAGTCGCTATTCATTTTGTTTTCCGTGGTCATCAAATAGCATGGAATTTTAAAGCCATCACTTGCCGACACGCTCTTTAAAAATTAGGATTACCAAGAAGTTGATAGAAGAATAACGTTTGTAAGAATAGTTTGTAAAAGAGTGAGTAGAGAAAGCCATGTGAATGTAGTGTATCAGATTTTTATGGTATTGCACTGCAAATTTATGTTTGTATAATACCTTTGACCGTTAGGAAAAGGTGTAAAATGTGCCTCATGGTAAACTGTGCCTATAATGATGTATGAATAAACACATCCATGTGCGCCGTTAGTTTTAACAAATGGAATACAAGTGACCATTACAAATATTGTAATACAGGTGAGAAATATCGAAATTGCAGTAAAACCCTCGCATCACCATGACCTCCATTGCCAGCTAATTTAAAGGCCTGCTTTTGTTGCTACTCCTCAGTGCAGCACTGTGTTTTGCTTTCTTTTTTCCACAAGTGAAATCACTTTAATAACTAATAATTCGGCATTTATTTTTCTAAACTTTCGTCTTAGCCTTAGTGGTAGAGAATTATAGAACAAAAATGTAGCAATTCCTGATTTATTTATTACTTTTAACCTAATTTTCTGGACTATGCTTTGCTTCATTTCTGCTGGTAATTATTTTGGGGCTGTCAACTCACCTTTTATCGATAGCGGTAATCCATTCCGTGGCCATGTTGAGCTGGCTCTAGGGTTCCAAATGTTAGGACACATTTATTTGCAGCACACTCAAGTATCACTGGCACGAGGTTCCGCTACAAGCACACCACACCATCACAGCCCGTACTCGGCGCACTACTGACTCCCCTACCACAACAAACCACCCGTACTCCCGGCCGGCAGGCGCAAGTCCAAACACTTTGTCAGGAAAGAGAAACCAATAGCGCTCTCCAGATTTGCCTCTTTCCAGAACAGGTGTTTTAACCCCAGCACCTGTAAGGCGGGTTGCTCACTGCACCTCGCTCCTAGTGAACGACGTCGATGCTACGTAAATCTAAAACATTGATTAAAGGAAATGGTATGTTACAGCGTAACAACAGTTCGAGGCTAAAATCTGATGGGTTACATTCACATTACTTTCTCCAACCTCTGTTGCTTGTTAATATACAAACTTTTCCATCTACTTCATTTTAATCGAAGCAAACGCTTGCAGAAATAGCTACATTACACATTTCGTTATAGATACAAAGAGAACAGCGATAGTCAAATGTTTAAGAACTGGGCGCTATACGCTGCCTTAAAATTCCATACTGTTTCCATGACAACACGAGATACAATTGAAAATCGATAGGATTTAAAAAGCATGAGGAATTGAACAATTCGAACCATTAATAACGGATATTTTGGAAATTGCTGATGCCACAAAAAAAATTATTTGAAATAAACTGTGTAGTACGTTTCCATCTATCGCTTAACCTTTACCAGTTACACAAGCTTATATAAAATTCCTTCCAAATGAAGAGAACTTCAAGGGCGTTTCCAGAAAATCCAAGTTATGCATTTTATTCGTTATTTAAACTCTTTAATATATGGTATTTGAATTAAAATCGCTAGAGCAATGTTTCAGAAAATCAACGATTTAGAAAAATGTTTCATGTATTTTAGTTACGGGTGGTGGGATTTTCTTGAAGATCTTCATGTCGCATCTATGGAAGGTACTGAACCCCAATACCAAGTTTAGTATTTATATGACTTTTCGTTATTGAGTTATGGTGTGAATCTTATATCGAATTTTTGGGTGGAATGCAATACCTTCTCTACCTACTATGTACGTGGTAGAGAAAGTAAAATAGAGTAGGCCAAGGCGATAGTTTGACTTTAAAAATGTGATGTGTTACACTGAAAACGAAGAAGCAGGTTTTAGACCTGGTAGACTGACTCAGGACCAGATATTTGCGCTAATGGATAAGTAAAAACAAAACAGCATACCTTTTGGATCTACAAGCAGCCTTTGACTATGTACCAAGAGTAAAGATATGGAAGACACTATATTAGAAGAAGGTACCCTTAAAATTAATAAAGGTAATCAAATCTACATTTAAGAATGTAGAGGGCATAGTAAGACTGAAGGGCAGAGCATCGAAACCTTTTAAGATAAAAAAATCTGTTAAACAGGGAGATAGTTTAAGCCCATTACTGTTTACAGTATTTTTGGATGAAGTAATGAAAACTTGTAAAATTAGAACAAGCAAGGCACTAGTGGGAATGTAGAATTTAAGAACTATATACTGCCAGACTTTGGCTTATGCAGATAATATCGTGCTTATAATAGATTCAGAAAATAAATTACAACAAGCAATAACGGAATGGATATAAACATTACAGGAAAGGGGTATGACGGCAAATCTTAATAAGAGTAAAGTAATGATGGTAGCTAGGACAGAAGACTAGATAAAGGAGATCAAGATAGAAAAAGAGGGAAGCCAGTTAGAGTTAGAGCAAGTGGAAAGCTATGAGTATTTGGGAACAGTGATAAACCAAACGGGTAAAATACAAGAAGAAATAAGAAAGCGTGTACAGAAAGCTACTAAAGCGCATTATACACTAAGAAAATGTGTTTCTGGGAAAGAAGAAATAGATAAGAGGATAAAAACTAAAGTATATAAAACAGTTATAGAACCAATACTTATCTATGGAAGTGAAAGCTGGATAATAACAAAAAGTGAATTAGGCATGGTGAATGCAATGCAAATGAAATGCTTAAGAAGAATAGTTATAAAGACACGACAAGATAGAATAAGGAACGAAATAGATAAAATAAGAGATGAACTCAAAGTGCCAAAATAGGAGGATAGAAGAAAGGCAGTTTACATGGTATGGACATGTGAAAAGAATGGACATAGACCGGAAAGTACGCCAATTTTTAGAAGCAAGACCATTAGGAAGGAATCCGAAAGGAAGACCAAGGATAACCTGGGAAGAAGGGATTAAAAGAGCGGTGGCTAAATGAGGAAAGTTTAATAGACTAGTAGAGGATAGGATGGAGTTTAAAAAATGGATCCGAGGCAAACCCCTGACACCTCGATAGTGGTAGAACAGGAAAGATGAAGAAGAAGAAGAAGAAGAAGAAGAAGAAGAAGAAGAAGATGTGTTACACTCACATGCCTTTCTCTAGTGACTCTTCTACAAACTATTCTTACAAAAGCTTATTCTTCTGTGTACTTATTGATAACAGATTTTTAGTAGTGTTTAACGCCCTTATTACTTTATGGCAGCACAGGTGGTGGACACTGATGTTATATGAAGTTCAGGTTACCTCCCCGACTATTAATGTAGATGAACTTTTATTACACATTTCGTTGTAGCTATAAGAATGATACAGCAGACTAAACTGCTAATCAGATTTTTAAAACTCTTACGCGCTACATTCACATGACTTTCTCTACCCACTACAATTTATTTTTATTACTTTCTCTACCACGTGCATAGTAGGTAGAAAAACTATTGCATTCCACTCAAAAATTCGATACCGATATTTCACTGAAATACATGTTTTGAGAACGCCGCCTCCAAAAAAATCCGATATCATACATTCACATGATTTTCTCTACCATCTATCTTTATTAGTGGCTACACAAACTATTCTTACTGAACCTTCTTTTTGTATCTACTGCATCTTAATCCAAATAACCTATACAGAAATAGCTACATTACAAATTTCCTTATAAATACAAAGAGAACAGCAACAGTCAAATGTTTAAGAACTGGAAGCTATACGCTGGCCTTAAAGTTCCATACTGTTTCCATGTAATCGCGAGAAACAACCGAATGTTCTCAGGACTATAAGAGAATAACCAAGAAATTAACAATCCGAAACTTAAATAACGGATATCTCAGAAACAGCTTATGCCACAGTAAATCTTATTTTAAGTAGGTAAATTGTGTGTTTTAAAGAGTATCTACATTTTTTGTATGACACGTTTTCGTCTATCGTGTTACCTTTGCCAGTTATACAAGATTATACAAAATTTCTTCCGAATGACGAGGACTTCACAAGCCATTCCTGGAAAATTCAATATATACATTTTATTTGTCATTAAAAAACGTTAATATATAATATTTTAATCAAAATCGTTAGAGCCATTTTTAAAAAAATCAAAAATTTTCGAAAAATACTCCATGTAAAGGTAGTTAGTATGGGGGAATTTTCTTGAACATTTCCGTCGCATCTTTGGAAGGTACTGAACTAAATACCAAGTGTGGTATTTATACAAAGTTTTGTTTTTGAGTTATGCTGTTCAGACACGCGCGCACGACACACACACACAAACACACAAGGATCTTTTTCTAAAAATGTTTTTCTTGAATTCAGGGAGCCTCAAAACATGTATTTCGCTGAAATCTCGGTATCGAATTTTTGGGTGGAATGCAATACATCTCTACCTACTATGTACATGGTAGAGAAAGTGAAAGGAAAGTGGATAAATACCAAACTTAGTATATAGGTTCAGTGACTTCTAAAGATGTGACAGCAGGTTTTCAGGAAAATCCCCACCCAAACTACCCTGTACATGGATGATGTTTCGAAATGTTTTATTTTCTAAAAATGGCTCTAATGATTTTTATTAAAATACCATATATAAATATGTTTACATCACAAACAAAATGTATATCTTGCATTTTCTTGGAACACCCTCTTCATTCGGAAGTAATTTTATATAATCTTGTATGACTGGTAAACGTTAAGCATAGACGAAAACGTACTACACAAAAAAAATCTTTAAAACACATAATTTATTTGAACTAACTTTTTTGTGTCAAGCCATTTCCGAGATACCCTTACTAATGGTTCGAATGTTCAATATTGTCGATTTTCAGTTGTTTCTTGCGATTTCATGGAAGGAGTGTAGAATTTTAAGTAAAGTATATAGCGTCCAATTCTGCAACATTCGACTATCGTTGTTCTCGTTGTATCTATAACGAAATGTGTAATGCAGATATTTCCCGGAGAGTTTTATCTCGATTAAACTGAAGTGATATCAAATACACTGGCGTAAGAATAATTTGTATAACCACTAATAAGCGATAGAGGGTAGATATAATCATGTGAATGTAACACATCAGATTTTTTTTAATTTTCGTTTTTCTAACATTTACCAAAAAAATGGTAATGCAGGAAATAATGTGCAAATGTATAAAAAATACATAACATTACAAACATTTTTGGATTTTCAGGACCTTAATTTGGACACATCATCATTACCATCATCGTGATAACGATGCGGTGTTAATTTTGAGAAAGACTCAAATGATTTGCTTATTTGTTGCCTTGAATTAGAGAAATAAAGCATTATAAGATATAAGGGTAGTATATAACGCTGTAGTGCTGAATATCTACTTCGCTAAACAAGGATGATTTTCCGACAGATGATAGCGGAGAGGACTGAATACGGTTTGCTTGGATACGTTTTCAGTTATCTATACAGCGAAACACATCCTGCATTACTTGTCAGTGACACACACTCTGCTAGCAGTTTGGGTAAATCGAACCGCCATAATATGGTCCTTACTCGCTTCGTGTCGTTTATGACCGCACTCACGGTATCTATCGCATTTCACTACAGAAGCGTTTTAGCTCATCATATGGGAGCCGGAGAAGTAAAATGAATGTGAGAAAGATGCAACACATACAGTAACAGGCAGATAAACGGAATTTATACGCGATAATTTTATGAAAAGCTGCCATCTTATCCATGACGAATATACACAAGGTGGAAATGAAATGCGTGTGCAGCTTGAAGAGGACGAGGTTGTAATAGCAGGAAGAGTTGTAATTACACTGAAGAGTTTTTTTATACCAAACAATGACATATTAATGCATTGTTAATAAATATGTATATATGTATTTATGATGTAATCATGGTGTTAATTATATTTGAATGATTGTTAGTTTACTATATATATATATTAGTGATATTTCCACTGTACTCTATTTTACGAGCAAGAACTTGCTTCACACAAAAGTGATGGGAAACTTCTGAAAATTACAAAGAACTTTTGTTGACAGTGCACGCTAGAAAGACATAAGTTGCCACGCTAGCGGAACTCCGGATAAATTCACAAGCCGGGGATTCCACCATTCTCTTAAGTATGTGACTTTTGAGAAGCCACTAGGGCGGAACTAAACACCCCCCCCCCGGATTTCTCAAATTTGAGTAATCGCGCGACTGGTCAGCCAATCGGAAAATTAGAAGCAAAATACGGACCGATCGACTATCTTATATAAGCTAAGGTCCGGAAGACAGATTAATCCTTCTGTTAAATTTACTTGCCGGATATACCTGCGACACTCAACATAAACCTTCCGCGCCAAACTATAAGTGTAAATATGTAATACAAAGAATATCGCGTGCGCGACGGTAACTACTTTAAAGTGAAAGTACTGGTGTTAACTCACCTGACATTAAAATTAGGAACGTCAGAGGAACAATTCCGCATTCATACAAAAGGTGCGCCGTAAGAAACAAAGAAGTGTCGAGTGCGCGAAGTAAAGCAGTTTCAAGGAAGTGTTATGTGAAAGTGAATAATCTTCAGTGAAAAAACTGTGCGCGCGAAATAAATATCCAAAGTACAACAAAGTGAAAAAGCGTCAGATATCGCTATCAGAAACACTATAAAGTGCTATTGTTAAAGGATTCACATTTTCATACAAACTTATCTAAAGTAAACACCACAAATTCAAGTTTAATTAGTGTTTTTAATTCTAGCAAGTCTTCCATGAGGCACAACCTTGAGATAACCAAATCCAGTCTCCTGTTCAAAACTATTTATCAACAGCTGTGGACAAGTAACTTCAAATGCAGCAGCTAGAATCTGAAGACACGATCTCGTAACTAACGGACTCAACTAGTAATTACAACTATAACACTTCTATTCCACCAAAACAATGGCCACCCAGTGATTACTTTGAGTTAGACAAATTTATGTCGTCCAGTTATCCTTCGCCATTTATGCTGCATAATTAATTATAATACATAACAATTAACAAGAATGCAGCAACGTACATAGTTAATTAATAAATTGGGCACAGAGTTTGCAAGTTACGGAACGCTGCGTATGTATGGAGATGAGCAACAAAGAGGGACGCACGATGGGATGTGTTGCTCCGCTAGTATGTAAACATAACAAATAGGAGCGAACGCCAATCGCGCGCTTCTGCATGTAAACAAACTAGCGGTCACGCGGGTAGCCTTCGCTTCCTCGGTGCCGCGTATTCCTAATGGTTACGAAAACTCGCAGTCAAGATTGTGTAAAACGTGTGTCAAAATACTGGTTTAACGTCCCTAACCATGTGCATCCTTCTAATTGTATGAAGCAATTTGTGATATGATCAACGCTTATTGCAAGGGATGTCCAAAATGAAGTCGCAGAAGAAAATATTGAACTTTGAAATCTGCCTCCACCTGTAGGCCAAGCCGAAAGGAACTTTGTAACGTCATTATACTCGTCCTTTGTAAAAACGTTAGTTGTATAAACAATATTTCATACAAAAGTACTAGCTGTTATATCTTTACAGTAACTAGTCTCTACTATTAATCTCTCACCACGAACAGCTTCTATTCATTATGATTCAGTGTAATATTTCCCGAACTTTTTATCTCTCTTTTTATCCAAATTAGCGATTATTATCAAAATTTTAAAATCCTCTATTTAACCTTGGTAGAAACGACTGATAATAAACAGGAACGAAAGCTGAGCGCCTGGTGTCATCATCCCCTACCCTTCCTAACACGCATGAACCAGGATAAAACAAGAAGAGTGACAACTCCAGATAACAGCGAAGGCAGGGGTGCAATATCCACAGAATTTAATACGAAATCCTGGAACCCTTCATGTTAATTTCTAACATTTCATGTTTCAGTATTCCAAAAGTTCAAAGGAATTAATTGTTGCTTATAAATCAATCTCGCGATGTAGCTCAAAATCAGGAAAATACACCAAAGACTTATCGAGATAATCAACAGTAACTTTGCGGAAACAAAATATATTCGAGGGCTGTCCAAGAAGTACCCGACCTAACAAAGAAAACACAAAAATTTTGGGAAAAAACATCTTTATTTCTCTACATAGTCTCCTTTCAGCACAATACACTTTTACCAGCGATGTCCAATAGCTTCGATACCCTGTTTTTAGTGAGAACCGTTGAGTTCTGCAAAATAACCATCAACTGCAAGCTCCACTCTTCATTGTTATCAAAACTTTTACCACAACGCTATTTCTTCAAATTTGGAAACAGAAATTAATCAGAGGGGATTAAATCTGGCCAATACGGTGCATGAGGACGCAATTCGAACTTTAACTCACTGATTTTGGCCATGACGATAATGGATGCGTGAACTGGTGCATAGTCTTGATGAAATAGAACTGTCTTTTTAGCTAAAAGCGGCCGTTTTTGCTTGATTTCATCATCCAAACGCTGCAATAAGTTTGCTTAATACTCACCATTGATTGCTTTTCCTTTTTAAAGATAATCAATGACAATTATCCTACGCACATCCGAAAAAACTGACGCCATGACCTTGCCTGCAAATGGAACAGTCTTCGCCTTGTTTGGAGCCGATTCTCCCCTTTCAGTCCACTGTTTTTACTGTTCCTTCGTCTCAGATGTGAAGTGATAGACCCATGTTTCATTCGTGGTTATGAGTCTACGCAAACACTTGGCTACTTTATTGCAACGAAATATCGGCAAACACTCGACTGAAACATCCTCAGGACGCTGCTTTTGTTCCATTGTAGTAAACAAGGCACCCATCTTGCGCACAGCTTTCTCATGTCTAAATTTTTAGTTAGTATGCGATGTACAGCACGTTTTGAAATGTCTACGATGTCTGCTAGCTCGTGCACTTTCAGTCGACGGTCATCCAATATCATTTTGTAGATTTTCTTTACAAATTTCTGGCGTGGTCACCTCATTTGGTCGACCACTGTGATGTTCGTCTTGGCAGCTCGTACGGCCTTGCTTAAACTCTGCCACCCAATATTTTACTGTCGTAAACGAAGGAGCAGACTCCCCCCGAGTAGAATCTAGCTCAACTTTAATATTCGTTGGACTAAGTCCTTTCAAATGAAAGTATTGTATCACATAACGATGACCAGTTTTATCCATGTTTACAAATTCGCTGAGCGAGTTCACTATTAATGGCTGTCAAACAATTACTAAACAACGTAGCATCGTCAAACTTCAAACTTAAGCTTTATAAGGGTGGTACTTTCTCCCATAGTCATTTGTTTGAAACAACAACTGCTATATATACGTCAGGTCGGGTACTTCTGGGACTGCCCTCGTGTATATATATTGTTTTTTTTGCCGTCCCCGTAGCTCAGTCGGTATAGCACCTGCCTGCTGTACGATGGGTCCCGGGTTCGATTTCTGGCTGACATGGGAATTTTTCTATAGCCAAGATTAATTACTATCCTCCCCAGTGTCTGGAAGTACGAATGAAAATGTGAATGTGTGTGTGTGTGTGTGTGTGTGTGATCTAATGATCAAAATCCAAAAAGTGCAAGAAACACAACGACAAGAGAATACGAGTTAACACCATTGCCAATAGGCAATAAGCTCCAAAGAAAAGGTCACCGATAAGACAAATGCAGTTTAAGGCGGGATATAAATGGAACTAAAAAAATATTTTTTTACACGTAACGCATGCAAATAACAGTAATGTGGTATTAGACTTTCTTGCTTTATTTAACCACACACTGGTGAAAGCTGTGTACTTATTTCACTTTCACGCTATATATATTAACTGAAATACCCGGCGTTGCCCGTGATTTGGCAGTTAATCCCTACAATATTTAGCCTTAGGTTGCACTTACCCAATACTCTTGCGTTTCTTTGCAAGAATTTAAAAATTATTACACAAGATACTTAAAGAAAGAGCTAATTTAACTCTTGGGGATCTAAAAATATATAACAAATGCTGAGAAAATACTACGTAAAAGCACTGCTGAACAATCACAAATGCCATAGTTTGTAATGATGATTTCTCGTTGAATGCAGCTGAGTGATTTCCACGTTGTCACATTCGGGATACCTCATCGGTATTTATACAGAAAACCTCGGTTGAAAAGAAATAATAGCATTATAAATAATGCCAATATAACCTCGTTCATTCTCAGTAACCTACATACACTAAACTACTACGAAAACATACGAAAGACAAAATAAAATGAAGCCCAAAATGAATATACAACGAAAAGAATAACAATAAGAAGTACTTCGACTGGTTTGACGCTGCTGTTGTTACCCATACCTAATGTAATTTTATATGCCATTCAGTTGTTATTATTATTAATATTATTGTTAGTCTATTTATTTTACGTCGCTTTAACTACATGGTCATGTCGCGACGGATCTGTTAATAGATTGACGTGTGGCGGACAGTTAACCTCTAGGTCTTATCCCTGTAACCATGCAATCTTACTTCGTCACGTGTTCACATAAACCATGGCACAGCATTTACTATTACCATCTATTTTTCATTTTTACTACTGTTTTTGACTTAAGGTGGAATTTTGAGCCATGATATTAAATATCCAATCCGGTATATACCTTGGCACTGAGAGAAACCACGAAAAAACCTCAGTCATATTGGTCGGCCCACGGGAGCTCCCGAATGCGGGCCACAGACTTTACCGCCTGAGCACATTCCGCTCGGTTACTCAATTTTTGTTTTAATGTTTATAAAAGTATCACAAACTTACCATAGAGAAAGAAACCCGCTGCTTGCAAAAAAAGAGAAACTACAAACTATAATAAATGAATATTCGAACACGGAGTATGATCGCAGAATGAATGGATATGAACTTCCACTTATTTATTACTCTTATTTTAACAATGTTTGAGCACCATAGAGACTTCTGTAGTCAGTGCGATTATGTTGAATGTTTTACGTTATTTTATATCAACACCCAATGAATAATTACATGAAGTTAAAGAAGAATAAGAAGTAGCACTTTGTCTGCTTTGGTGCTGTTGCTCTTATCACAACCTATATAATAAGTTCGGAATATTGTCAATTATTGCTTTCTCTACTACGTGTAGTAAGTAGGGCAAGTATTGCATTCCACCCAAAAAATCGATACCACGATTTCACCGGATTTTGAGGTGCCCTGTGTCCAAGTAAAGAATTTTTGGAAACATGTTCGTGTGTGTGTGTGTGTGTGTCTCTGCATCTGTCTGTCTGTAAACAGCATAACTTAAAAACGAAAAGTCGGATAAATACCAAACTTGATATTTGAGTTTAGTATCTTCCAAGGATGCAAAACGAAGATTTTTAAGAAAATCCCCCACCCCAGACCACCCTTTACATGGAAAATTTCTGGAAATTTTGATTTTCTCAAAAATGGCTCTAAGGAATTTGATTAAAATACCATATATTTAAGATATTTTCATGGGAAATGAAATGTATATTTTGAATTTTCTGGACATGTCTCCAAAAGTCCTTTTCGTTTTGAATGACTTTCGCATAACTGATAAGTGTAAGAGATAGAAAAAATGTTGCTACGCAAAATGTGTAAATTTCGTTAAAACACACAATTTATGTCATATACAATTTTTTTTGGTCGTGTGAGCCATTTCTGAGATATTCCTTGTTATTTGTTTGAATTTTCCAATACTTATACTTTTTCTCAAATAGGAATTCCTTATTGGTTTTTATACACTGGACATGCAAAGAGAATAAAATGCTCCACATAGCAACCAACTCTTAAAAGATTTTAGTATCGCTTAAAACCTCTCCTTGCACCTACAAGAAAATTAGCAATAAAATAGTTTCTGCAAATGTTTATCTCGATTAATATGAAGCATATGGAGAATAAGCGTTTGTAAAAATAGTTTGTAAAGAGTAGAGAAAGTCATGTGAGTGCAAAATCAGATTTTTTTATCAAGCGATTGTAACCCTTTAATTTGCGCAGTCATACACACAGGTAGCATAGCTGCTGTAATTTATTTATTCGTTTATTTATTTTACTGTGTTATTACTCCATGATAAATGTCAGAGAGGAGACCAATCAATAATATGTGAACTCACTGAATTTTACTTTATTCTTACTCTGACAAGTAATTAATCCACAAAAGATTAATATTTAACCAATGAACTTAAACTATCTATCGCAACTATTTTGGGAGATCGCGAAAGCCTAAGCAATTATGCTTATGTTGGATTATCGTTGAGAAGTATACAGATGATATTGGGAGCTTTTGCAGTCATTACATAAAATTAAATACCTAATCGTGTTAAATGGGGCGGAATTTATAATTCTAAGCTAGACAGTAATTTTTTGCCGTGTGTCAAAGGTTATCTTTGCCAAGTTTGGTCCAAATCGCTGCAACGGTGTAGAAGCCTATAAGGAACATAACACACACTGACTTTGATATATTAAGATATATACATACACCAGTTGGCCCAAGCAAGGCGTTCTCTGTAGTTTTATGTTTCCCACATACATTAGTGCAAAAAGGGTTGCCGCGGCCTGTTCAAAGGGGAAGTGCAGATACAGGCGAAAGGACACTGACTAGTGCTGCTCTTTGCATGTGTTTACTTCCTGGTTTCGAATGATAAGGTCGCGTGGTCGTCAGTTTGCAGTTTTCAGTCAAACAAGTACAGCTGAAATGTTCACCAACGAACTACACGGATATGGTAATGTTCTATGGGAAGACGCATCGCAGTGACGTTGAGGTTCGAAGACTGTATTTTGAACGTTTTCTGACGCAACATCTGCCTTCTGCGCAGGTTTTTAGACTACAGAGGCGCGATGAAGACCTGAGGGATCATTCCAGGTACAACGTGTTGTGGAGAGACGTTCCTGATGTTTTTCGGAATGTTATTATCACTTCGGAGAAACAGAAATATGTTCATCATGGAGAATATGCTAACAAAGATAATGTAAGTCGAACATATATCTAAAACAACAAAAATATCCTATAATTATATTGATTATAATTAAATATATATATCAATCATGTTTTTTGTGTACTAGATGTTAGATAATTCACTTATCTTGGCACATCTGCTTATATTTTCCTCAGGAACAATTGTGAAGTCTGTCAAATACACGAATTATTACTAAACAACCAATAAACACACATAAACACGACGCTGGGCTTACTGTGATATGTTCTTGTACATAAACCACCCACCCGGGAATCGGCACCCCTCGCACAGCAGGCATCTGTGTTCTAGCGATGGTGCTGCGGGATCAATCATAGTAATTGTTTGTTTTCAAGCTGTGGTCTTACGTTTAACAAGATCTCGTCTCTGTCGGTATGGAGTCCCCTTTACAGTTCTGCTTAGGCAAATCTGTTGGCATCCGCGTTATCCGGGATAAAATAACATGAACGAAGAACAGCTTGTTTGGGCCAACTGGTATATATATACTATGTAATCAAAAGTATCCGGACACCCACACAAACGTACATTTTTCATCTTAGGTGTATTGTGCTGTCACCTACTGCCTGGTACTCATTATCCGCGACCTCAGTAGTCATTAGACATCGTGAAACAGCAGAATGGGACGCTCCGTGGAACTCACGGACTTCGAACGTGGTCAGGCGATTGGGTGTCACTTGAGTCAGAAGTCTGTACGCGAGATTTCCATACCACTAAACATCCCTAGGTCCACTGTTTCTGATGTGATAGTGAAGTGGAAACGTGAAGGGACATGTACAGCACAAAAGCGTACAGGCCGACCTCGTCTGTTGACTGACAGAGACCGCCGACATTTGAAGAGGGTCGTAAAGAGTAATAGGCAGACATCTATCCAGACCATACACAGGAATTCCAAACTGCATCAGGATCCACTCCAAGTACTATGACAGTTAGGCGTGAGGTGAGAAACCTTGGATTCCATGGTCGAGCGGCTGCTCATAAGCCACACATCACGCAGGAAAATGCCAAACGACGCCTCGCTTCGTGTAAGGAGCGTCAACATTACACGATTGAACAGTGGCAAAACGTTGTGTGGAGTGACGAATCACGGTGCACAATGTGGCGATCCAATGGCAGGGTGTGGGTATGGCGAATGCCAGGTGAACGTCATCTGCCAGCGTGTGTAGTGTCAACAGTGAAATTCGGAGGTGGTGGTGGTGGTGGGTGGGTGTTATGGTGTAGTCGTGTTTTTTCTGGAGGAGGCTTGCACCCCCTGTTTTTTTTTTTGCGTGGCACGATCACAGCGCAGACCTACATTGATATTTTAAGCACCTTCTTGCTTCCCATTGTTGAAGAGCAATTCGGGGATGGTGATTGCATCTTTCAACACGATCGAGCACCTGTTCATACTGCACGGGCTGTGGCGGAATAGTTACACGACAATAACATCCCTGTAATGGACTGGCCTGCACAGAGTCCTGGCTTGAATGCTATAGAACGCCTTTGGAATGTTTTGGAACGTCGACTTGGTGCCAGGCCTCACCGACCTACATCGATACTTCTCAGTTCCGCACTCCGTGAAGAATGGGCTGCCATTCCCCCAAGAAACCTTCCAGCACCTGATTGAAAGTATGCCTGCGAGAGTGAACGGTGTCATCAAGGCTAAGGGTGGGCCAACGCCATATTGACTTCCAGTATTACCGATGGAGGATGCCATACATATATGTATATATTGTGACTTTTTCCAGTTTTTAACTGTCACTTCATTTAGTTTCCACTATCACTTCAATCTCTTCGTGACGTAGGGACCGCAACGCATTCTTTTTTTTCAGGGCGGTTCTCTCTCTGGGGAGTCGAACACAAGACTTCTCCAGGACCTCGCGGAAGCAGCAGTCACTGCACGTATAGCAGTCGTCACAAACTCGCCAGAACAGCACCTTTCGTCACACCAGATACGCACTAGCTATATTGCCGGTGGAAGTCTCCATAGAATATTCTAGAGTTTTCTGGATACACGTTCTGGAGGTGGGGAGAAGGGAACGTCTAATATATTCTGATTATTTATCGATAGCGCTTTTGATGTTTATGCTGGGTGTGACCACTTTTTGTGCCTTGTTCATTTATACAGGCCCTTTAATTTATATGTTCATATCGGAGCTTTGACCTAAGAATTGGTCTGGACAGATAACAGACTGATGTGAAGTAGAGGTGTCTTCCGTGGCAGGTAGGTTCCCTGCTGCCCTGGCTGGAGTTTGTCGAATGAGAAAATGAGCAACCCCTTTCTTATACCACCTGACGGTTGGAGCGAAGGTTTAGGTGCAGAATCGGGAAACCTCTCTCTCATACTCTTGACTGCTGATAGTGGTAAACAAGCTAAGTGTTATTAATGCGTGGTCTTATGATACGACAACGCCGTAATGCTTATTACTGTTATATTTAACTTGTCTTCCATAATTATAGTCTCCAAACTGCTAATGAAACAATAAAACGTCACCACTTTGGAACTATTCGAAAAGTTTTCATTCGGATAATTTCAACCATTACGATGAACAACCTTTTTCGGCGTTTTTAAAATAGTTTGAGGTATCTGCAGACGCTTTTAGTTTTGCAAGTTCACATTTGTTTTAAGTATTATTATTATTATTACTAATAATAACATTATTAACAGTGTTGTTACATCCTTGTGTGTGCTTTTAACAAAATGCACAGCGCAACTCTAGTGTTTTTGACTATCTCATAATTATTTATTCGCCCTTTTTTTTCGTTTTTAACTTTAACCTTGAGGACGCTATGCTATCAGTTTAATAAACCGCACTCGCATAGAAGGTGATCTACCTTTTGATCTCCGTCACAACAAGGGCATCCTTTTAAACTAGATGATATATAATAAAAGGGTCAAAAGCGTGTAAAAATGTAAAAATTATAAAAGACAAAAAAATTGTATTAAGCCAAGATAAAAGATCTAACAACATATAAAACAGGTCAAAACATATAAAAATGTCGGGAAATGGACACTAGTGTGGGAACTAGGAATAATAGTTGGTGAAGATTAAAAGGTTAAATGTTGTAAATTGTGGAAGACTATTTTAAAATATCGAAAATGATTCCAAAATATTAAGAAAGAAAACATTCTCACTACTGAATAGTTTTCACAAAATAGTATGGTGTAGGATGAAAATTAATACAGGATGAGTTTTAAGCCCACCAACGAACTTCAGGAGGTGGTTCCTGACTTGAAATGGAGCAAAAGCTCATATCACCTTGTGTCCGGAAATGCATAGTTTCCACGGTAGATGGCACTGATGATATTATCCCATAACTTACAATGTGCGTTTCGTGTGTTGCAGATAGTGTGATTTAAGCAACGTAGAAGCACAATAGTCATTCATTCCAAGAACAAGTTGAGATGGTGTTCGCGTAACGCCAAGCAGATGGAAACGGCCGAGAGGCAGCACGGATGTACTGAGCCAGGTACCCTGACAGACAGCACCACCCATATCACACAACATTTGGAACCACTTTTCGGCGTTTGTGTGAACTTGGGTCCTTTGAGACAGAAAAAGTTCGGGGCGGCCAAGGACTGTGGACATGTTCCTCCAGATGTGGTACAAACCTGGTACAAGCTCCAGGCAATTGGACTGCCAACATGGTGTAAGTCAAAGGACGGTTATCTGTATCCTACATGATAACCGCTATTATCCCTAACACCTCCAAAGATTGCAGGGATTAACACCGGCAAATTGTCTTCCACGGGAAAGTTTCTGTCGCTGGTTTGTGCAACAGGCTATCACCATTATGAGATTTCTGTCTTCAGTCCTTTTCACCGATGATGTGACCTTTCGTAGAGATGGCATCATTACCCTGTATAATCGTCAATTGTGGGCTACAGAAAATCCTCACGGAACGGTTGAAGCCTTTCATCAGCAGCGGTTCAGCATCAATATTTGGGGAGGGATTATTGGCGACCGCCTACTTAGTCCAGTTCTTCTTTCACAACGTCGGAGAAACGTATCTGGATTTCCTGCAAAACACTCTGCCTCCATTGCTGGAGAATGGCCTTTGGGAATACGACAGGAAAAGTGACTGTAGCACGTTGGAGCACCAACCAACTTCCGCATTAATGTTCGTCGACACCTCAGCAACAGCCCGGAACATTCGAACGGGTGAGGCAAACCATGATGCGACATGTGAACGCGTGCATTGCATCCCAGGGATGCCTCTTTGAACATCTGTTGTGACATGAATGGGACGCAGGCCATGTAGTGTGTGCTAGGGCTCTTATTTAGTGTCGTTCTTCTGCCATCTACCGTGGAAACTGTGTATTTCCGAACATAACATGATATGAACTATTGTACTCCATTTGCAGTCAGGAATCGTCCCCTGAACTTTGTCGGTGGACTTCAAACTCATCCTGTAAAATAGAAATGTTTGCGTTTCACTAACTCTTAATGTATCTCCAAAGTAAGCGTTGTTTCGTTCGACATATAGCAAGGTTCCAGGACCTGTAAGCATAACACAGTAACTGAGGTCCGAATGTACTGCTCAGTGTAGAGGGGAGAGTTGGAGTAGGTAAAATACCGCCTCCCCTCACGCCAGGACGAGCGAGCAGGTGTAGGAAGGAGCACATAGAAAAATGTTCACTTCTTAGGTACAACTCGTTCAGCTACTTGTTAACGTTTGTTTTTAATACTTTATATACAATTAAACACACTCATATTCATTTTCACACTCTCACATACTTTCAAGTCCGCGTAGGATAGGGAATGATTTTGGTTAAAGAAAAATTCCGTGGAGCGTCACCCTTGGGTTTAGAAGCCAGAACACTTACCACTCACGAATATATTTCTTGCTGAAGGTAAAAGTTAACAACGTATATTTTACTTTATGGCAACAGTGAAATTTTTAAATTTCAGATTATATTACTTTCTCTTCCACTTACCTAAAGGTAGAGGAAGTATTGCATACCATTTCAAAATTCCATATTAGATTTCAACGTAAACACACGTTTTGAGGCCCGTGAATACACAAAAATTATTTTTAGAAAACGGTCCCTGTGTGTGTGGGTGGGTGCATGTGTGTTTGAACAACATAACTCAAAACCGAAAAGTCGGATACATACCACACTTGATATTTAATTTCAACACAAAAATGTCCAAGAAAATCCCCATATCTTAAACTACCCTTTGTATGGAAAAATTTTTCAAAATGTTTGGTTTTCTAAAAAATTGCTACAACGATTTTTCTTAAAATACCATTTACTGAAGACATACAGTGACAAATCCAATGCATATCTTTAATTTCCTAGGAATATCCTGTAAAGTCCTTTTAATTCGGAAGGAATTTTGTATAATGTTGTATAGTAGGTAAACCATACGATACAGATAAAAATATACTAAACAAAAAATATACAACTCTATAAAACACACAATTCGCTTCAAATAAATTTTTGTAGCATCAGCCATTCCCAGATCTCGTACGTTATTACTAGTTTGAATTTTTCAATACTTTCTCGCTTATAAATATCTGACTATCGTTTCGGTTTCCTGCAACGACATGTGTAATCAAACTATTTCAGCAAGGGATTATCTCGAATAGCATGAAGGAGTAGAAAGTAAAATAAGATTTAGTAAGAATAGTTTGCAGAAGCTATATAAAAATAAACGATAGTGGGTAGAGAAAGTCATGCGATAAAGGTAAAGGTACGAACCAATGGAGGGAGACCACGAAACCGGGGCAATGCACCGCATGCAGACCAGTTGGCCCCTTGTGCTTCTACCAGCGACCACCGGAAGGGATGATGAGGGAGAGAGATAAAGGACGACCAGATCCGGATGACGACGGGCAAACACATACGGGATCCCTAATGTTTCCAGATTGAACACACTCAAAAACACTTGTCCTGCCCACAAGCCACTAAACCTTTGGGAGTCCCCTCGAGGTTGGAGACCACTCGAAGGAGGGACCTATCAGAGCGGTCCCCGCAGCGACGTCCGGGAAGAAACTTCCAGCCGCCGTTCTAACCGCACGCAACCCGCCGAACACCGTCGTTTGGTCCCACAATCCTTACACAGATGACAAGGAAGATGATGGGTACAGGAAATGAGAGGAGGAGAGTCCTGGTAGAAATGGATCACTCCAACATTCGCCTGGCGACACAGGGGAAACCACGAAAAACCCATGCGGCAGAGTGAACGCTCGCTAGGGAGACCTCACGAATGCGGTCCTCAGACGTTATCGCCTGAACCATCCCGCTCGATAAGCCATTCCATTTATTTTACTTTCTCTACCACGTACAAAGTAAGTAGAAACGTTATTGCATGCCACCCAAAACTTCGATACCGAGATTTCATCGGAAATATATTATGTTTTAAGGTACCCTGTATCCAAATGAAGCATTTTTGGAAACATATCCGTGTGTGTGCGTGTGTTTGTGAACAGCATAACTGTTTTCGGATAAATACCAAACTTGGAATTTGAGTTTAGTATCTTTCAAAGATGCGTCACAAAGATTTTCAAGAAAATTCTCCCACCCCAATTACACTTTACATGGAACATTTTTCGAAATTTTTTATTTTCTAAAAAAATGGCGCTAACGATTTTGATTAAAATGCCATATATGACAATATTTATATGGAAAATAAAATGTATATCTTATATTTTCGGAAAATAGCTTATGAAGGCCTCTTCATTCGGTAGGAATTTTGTATAATCTTCTATAATTGGTAAACGTCAAGCGATAGGCGAAAACGTACTACAGAAAAATTGTAGATATCTTTAAAACAAAATAACTTTTTGCGGATAATCCATTTCTGAGATATCATTAATTGTTTGAATTGTTCATTACACGGCCATTCTTTTAAAGTCATTCAGTTGTTTCTTGCGATGTCATGGAAACAGTATGGAACTTTAAGTCCAGCATATAGCGTCCGGTTCTTAAACATTTGACTATCACTATTCTCTTTGTATGTATAAAGAAATGTTTATAATGCAGCTATTTCTGCAAAGATTTATTTGGATTAAAATGAAGTAGATAGAAAAATAAGCTTTAGTAAAATTAGTTTGTATACCACTAATAAATGATAGATTGTTTTAAAAGTATTTTCACAACTGTGATTATACTTTGTTTCGTTTGTGAATTTCTTGTTTGCGGCTTTGTAACTCAGTTCACGGTGATTTTCACTGCTCTGTGCTTTTCGTCACTGTTCCCTGCTCTAGTCGTGTCGGTTATCTGCAGCAGCAACATCCAGAATAGACTTAATTAAGTCACCCGCCTCGGTAATGAACGTGATATGAATATGAAAGTAAATGACGTTATGTCTGTTGTAGTGCTGAAAGCTTAATGTGAGCTCGCGCCATGAGTTCCATTTATAATGCCAATTCTAGCCGGTAGTCTAGTACTTTAAGGGTACCAAACTGTGAAGAAAGGCCAAAAATTACCAAAATTCCTACGGTGAATCTTAGTCTTATTAAACACCTCAAACCTTCTACTAAATTCTAAGTACTCTTTATACCTGTAAGTATATTGTGACTCAAATGTCTGCCTGTAATTCTAGCTTCCTATAAAACTGCAATAGAAATAATAAATCTTGCCAACATTAAAGTGAACATATCATTCAAGAGCGGCCTCAGGACTCTTCAAATACTAAATTAGCTGCAGAGTAGTAGAAAAAGGTGAACTAGGGCCTGTACGTATAAGCATTAAATACTTTTAAACAGCATAGAGTCAGAAACAGTGTCATGTTAGCATTATTATTTTTACTTTCTCTACTAGGTATATAGTAGGTAGAGAAGGTGTTACATTCCATCCAAAAATTCGATACCGACATTTCACAGAAATGTATGTTTTGAGGCTCCCTGAATAAAGAAAAACATTTTTAGGAAAATGCCCATGTGTGTGAATGTCTGTGAACAGCATAGTTAAAGAACAAAATGTTGCACAAACACTAAGCTTGGTGTTTAAGTTCAGCATGTTTGGTGGTGATCCGACTTTTACTTTTTGAGTTATGCTGTTCAAGGCATACACACGTACCAGACCTTTTTCAATGAATACTGTTTTGGATTCAGGGGACCTCAAAACATGTATTTCTGGCGAAATATCGATGTAGAGGTTTTGGGTGGAATACAATACTTCCCCTACTTTATACGTAGAGAAGGTAAAAAGATTAGAGTAATGTTTGTTAACTGCGTAGTTGTGATTTTATTAAACAATAATACTAATATCGTAAAAATACTTAAGCAAAAAATTTAAGCATCAATATTTAAAATGTACTTTCTCCCAAACTAGTAGGATAATTAAAAACGAATCTCTATTAAAGAGTTTAATTATAAAATCTTAATTTTTTCAAAAAATAGTTGCATCATTTGGAGCAATTTTTCAAAACATTAAAAAAACAATAAAAAATATTAATATCTCGGGAACTTACTTAAAAATATGCATGATATTTGATGTTTCAGTTCTGCATTACACCGTGATTACTGCATTAAAATTTCAAATGAATAAAACAGAAATTGTGAATTTTAGGACCTTTACAGATAGACTTAAAGATTAAAGCAGAGCTCCAAAAATTTAATATTACTCCGCACCGAGAGGGATAGCTCAGGTGGTAAAGTCTGTGGGAAAGCATTCGGGAGGTTCCGAGTTCAAATCTCGTTGGTTGACCAATCTGACCTTAAGTCTAAAACAATAGTACAAATGAAAATAGATGATAATAGCGAATACTCTGTCATCTATCCACAGATTAATGAAAGCAGGTAGACTGGACGGCACCCTAATGCCATCTGCCCGACACGTGTAGAGCACAGATGCAGTTGCCTAGCACTGAGACCTCATGGACACGTGACGAACAAGATGTACAGGAATTAGACTTAGAAGGTTAATTGTCCGCCACACGCCGATCCAAGAGGTAGGTATCTCCTAATAGATCCGTTGCGATATAACCAAATATGAGGTGTGTTTCTGAAGTACAGATTTTTTTTAAAATAACAGAACATTATTTTCCAATTACTTTATTATCATTCGTTACTTTACACCTCACACTATTTCCCCACATAGTCACCGCCGTTATTCAGACACCTGTAAGGGGAAGCCAGTTTTGGATACCTTCGTCAAAGAATGATGCCGCCTGTGATCAAAGCCAAGTCTACATTTCTTGTTTCCCTTCATCGTCGTTGAAATGTTTTCCACCAAGGAATTTCCTCAGATGAAAATCACCTGGTGCCAAATCCGGAATGTTGTGAAACAAGAATGGTTTTCCCTGGTCGGTAAGCGAATGCTGGGGTGGTTTCTCATCTACTACGATTTCCTTTTCATCATTTCCCTTTCATCCCGTTTCCTTCTCATCTTTCAGGTGTGCTTCTAGGTTTCGTGGCGTATGGCGGTGCCGGACAGATGGCTTGGATCCTTACTCAAAAAAGAGCACTTCCCCTGGAAACTAGAGGGCTGTTTGGTCGACGGGTCGTTCATCGCTCTTCCTAGGGAAGTTCCCATTAGTGGGACAGGTCTTCGAGCCTGGAATTGTTAGACTTCCACGCGTCTCTGAGACCTGTCTGCCTGCGTACTGTAGCCTCATGTGGTTCCTTCACTTCATCCCTTCTTCCTGGGGGCTGGTAACCACAATAGGTCGCGTGTTTATCTGTTGTATAACCTATTACACTTGTTCGTACGCGGTGACAGTGTTAGAAATACCAGAACGCTTCTAAACTATATAACTGAAGCAGAAGCAAATATTCTACGTAATGTAATTATAAAACAGTGGGGATATTTTATCACCCCTATGCCATTTGGGTTGCCTATTCCAATGTAGTGAACAGATCTACGTTTTTAGACCACGGGAATGATAAAACAAACTAGAGGACAATGTCCCTTTCGAAATGAAAATACGGATAAATATTTCATATGGTTGTGATTCTCAAACCTTCGAGCGTGACGTTTTATTCATATACTGGTATTAAGGTCTCTTCTGTAGTATCCAACAATTTAAAGCCCATTCGGTCACTGCCCTGCTAGAAAATACCATTAAATGAAATTTATCTGACAAGTGAACTGTTTATACAGTATGGGAAAACGAGGGAAATAAATTAAACGCCAATTTTAATTGATTACATATTTACATTGCCAAAGTAATCAAAGAGTGTAATGCAGCTGAAAAACATTGCCAAGTCACTTCTAAAGGTTCATAACTTGACAAAATTTGGTAACATCCCTGTGCCTTTCGAAAGAAAGAATTAACAATAAACCAATAACCTCTCTGCCTCAGGTGAGAAAAAAGTGACAAGAGAGAGAAGTTTAAGGCAGGGACTAAATGGCAAAAACTGCCCAAAGTTTTACATTTTTAGAATTTTAGTGGTCTTATTAATTGGCATTTCTTTTTCAATTTATATATATAATCATTATATACAGAATACTACTAATTTAAATAAATCTTTTAAAAATGGTACTGCATCTGCCATTTTGTGGTTTTAATTCTGCAGCCCTCCACAGAGAAAAACAACTCCTACACGCTTTCTAGCAGAGAGGTAAACTTTAACCCATATGTTAGGGGAGGTTTTACTCTACAAATTGGTGCTTGTCTTGTCTTGTCCGATAAAGATTTCTGTCATTCTCCGGAGGCACTTCAACTTTGGGCTTGTACTACCTGTATCGTTTTAAAGCCAATTTATTATGTCTACTCCCTTTACCAAGGAATACAGTTTCATGACAGATATAGTTTCAAATTCTTCTGGTTCTAAAAACATTTTCTCAAAAGCAATGTATCTCCTGTAAGCCAAGGCCTCACAGGAGCATATAATGTGTGAGTTTCTTTCTTGCCCAATCTGCAATCTAAGTTACCTGAATAACTCCATCCATGTTAAGATGTTTTTTTACAGGAGCACGTCCTGTGAGAAATGCAATAATTGTTCTCAGCCGAAGTCTGTTACACTTAAGTAAGCTTTCAGCTCTTTTCTTGCATAGTTTTCTAATAAATAGTTTACCACGTTTGTTTCCTGGAGTTTTAAGCCAGGTTTTATGATGTTCTACTTTGGACCAGTTCTTAATAGTCTCCTTTACTAAACATCGAGATATTACTAGAGCCGGTTCTGGCCCAATAAATTGTGAAGTTGCTGCTTCTCTTGCAAGTTCATCAGTTTTTTTCATTTCCCTCTATGCCACTATGGCCCGGCACCCAGGTGAGTTGAACATTATTCTGTTTTGCCAAGTTTTTGAGCATATTTAGGCAGTTTAAAACCAATCCTGAAATTACCTTATGACTACTTAGAGCCTTAAGTGCAGCCTGGCTATCTGAGAAGATAAACGACCTGTTTACCAGTGCAAGCTCTCCTTATGTTTTCCTGTATGAATTGAATAATAGCATAACATTCTGTTTAAAAAGCAGTACCATATTGACACAAAGGAAAAAGAAACCTTTTACACCTTGACCTTATGCGATATACTCTGGATCCTGTTCCAGAGCAATCCTTTGAGTCGTCTGTAAACCACTTCAAAGTTTTATTCATCGCAAATTGGTGCTATCGTTATGTTGGGCAGTTATTGTGTTCTCAAGCCACGTTTTCAATTTTTTCGGCAAATATATGCAAGTTTGTTTTCTCCATTTTCACTGTGAACAGCTTTATCTGTAAATTACATTTTATGGCATAAATTACCCTTTTATCAAAAACTATTGAAGATAGCTGAATTTAATTTTAGGATGATAAAAACAAACCTCTAAGTTCAGTTGTGGATCTACTTTGATGTTAACATGTTTTTTTAATAATTTCTGACAAATTGTAATTGCAAGATGGCAGAAAGTAATCCTATTTTCCTTAATAAATAAACTGATTGTATCAAAGCAGATCAGTGAACTTAGAGGGATTCAGCTACATTCTGTAAAAATTTCAGTCTGATATTTTAAATGATTAAATGATTTCTGAGATAATGCGTCAACAATTTTGCAAATTTAACATTGGTGGGATAGGTATTCTAATGTCCCCTTAAGTTTAGAGCATTCCACCCTTAAAGCAGTAAAGCTTGAAGGAAAAGTGACTGAAGTGTAAACTCGAAAGCACACCTCGCATCACAAAGTACCAGTAAGACCTCATTTTCATCTGTGTTGTCATTGCAGTATCTTTTAAGGGAAAAAATCTTATATGATACATTCCTGACTTTATCTCCCCTTTATCGTTTATTAGTGGGCATAAAACTATTCTTACTATTCATCTATCTACTTTATTATAATTGAGACAAACCTTTGCAGAAACAGCTACATTAAACGTTTCGTTATAGATACAAAGAGAACAGCGATAGTCAAATGTTTAAGAACTTATCGCTATATGCTGGCCTTAACATTCCATACTGTTTCCATGCAATCACGAGAAACAACTGAAAATCGACAGGAGTTTAAAACAATGGCAAGGTCTTGAATAATTTCAACAATTAATAGCGGATATCTAGAAATCACTTAAGCCAAAAAAAGTTATTTCAAATAAATTCTACGTTTTAAAGAGACTTGCATTTTTTACGTAGTAGTTTTCGTCTATTTCTTAACGTTTGCCAGTTATACAAGATTATACAAAATTCCTTCCGAATGAATAGGACTTCACAGCTATTCGCAGAAAATTCAAGATACACCTTTTATTTGTCGTTAAATATCTTTGATATTCGGCATTTTAATTACAGTTGTTAAAAGACTTTTCAGAGAATCAAAAATTTTGAAAAAATTTCAAATTCATGAAAACCTCCCCACCCCAGACTACACTTTACATGGAACATTTTTTGAAAATTTTGATTTTCTCAAAAACAGCCCTAACGATTTTGATTAAAATATCACATATTTAAGATACTTTCTTAACAAACAAAACTATATGTTGAATTTTCTGGGAATATCCCCAAAATTATTCTTTCTGAATGGCTTTTGCATAACTGGTAAACCGTAAGAGATAGACAAAAAATTTTCTGCACAAAAAATACAGAGCTCTTTAAAGCACACAATTTATGTCATATAATTTTTTTTTTCGAAGTGAGCCATTTTCGAGATATTTCTTGTTATTTGCTTGAATGTTCCAATACTATTTCTCAAATGGGAATTCGTTATTCGTTTTTTTTTATGTCCTGGATATGCAAAGATAATGGAATGCTCTAAATAGCAACCAGCTTTTAAAATATTTGACTTTGCTTAAAGCCTACCTAATTCCTCTTGCTTCTACAGAAAATTAGCAATACGATAGTTTCTGAAAATTTTTATCTCGATTAACATGAAGTAGATGGAGAATAAGCGTTTGTAAAAATAGTTTGTACAAAAGTATAGAAAGTCATGTGAGTGTAACACATACTTACTTTGTTTACAAGCAGGCACACATACGGGTCTTTTTTTCTAAAAATGCTTTTTGGAGTTTAGGGGACCTCAAAACATATCTCCGATGAAATCTCGACATCGAATTTTTGGGTGGAACACAACACTTCTCATATTTACTATACGTAGTAGAGAAAGTAAAAACTCAGTATACAACTGCAGTCTCAAAACCAGGATAAAGACGAGGAAAGATTAGGCACGCGTAAGCAATCACGACAGTACGACCGAGATACCACCCGCCATACAGAAGAGGTGAAGTAGTGGCTCATAAAACAGGCGCTTGTGCTATTGCGTATTTGGTCGCATCAGCTGTACAGGATGATTTATGAAGAACTGACACATTTATTTCTTTAATTGTTTCAAAACAAGTTATGCAAGCGACAACTTATTATACCTGAAATGCAGAGGAATTTTGGGAGATTATTTACCTCTATAGGGAATGTTGAAAATGTCCTCCATCCTGCGTAAGGCACAACTCAACACGTTGTTCCATGTTACTGACCACTCGTTGGAGGACTCTGTTGTCAATAGCTTGAATCTCCTGTGTAATGTTGTGCTTCAGATCATCCAATGTCTGGGGACGTGTGTCCCTGTCTTTTAAGTAACCCCATAGAAAGAAGTTCGGAGATGTCAAATCCGGAGATCTCGGTGGCCACAGGTTCTTAGAATTTATACGGTCGTCAAATAAACTTGCAATTAGTGCGATGGATTCATATGATGTATGGCATGTAGCGCCGTCTTGCTGAAAATATCCTTGACTCAGCTCTACATCGTCCAGTTGCTCAGCAAACTCCATGAAAATCCATCGGTACTCTGCAGTGTTCACATTGTTTTCAAAAATATTGGTCCCACTATTCTATGTGCGGATATTGCGCACCAAACTTCGATTTTAACCAGGTGCATAGGTGGTTCATGAATTACATGTGGATTTTCGCTGGTCCAATAGCGTGAGTTATTTGAGTTCACACAGCCGGATAAATGGAACCATGCTCCATCCGTGTATGGCAGGATTTTGCACAATGAATGCCTAAAACCAACGACAATAATTCAGTCGTCTATCCGTATCTGGTTCCTGTAACTGATGGACAACCGTAATCCTAAACGACCTTAGGCCTGCGGTTTTCACTGATCTCTGACACATTGGGTAGCTGTACCCTGTCTCCTGCAATAAAAATCTTAATTATTTTTGGGTGACTGATCCAGTCCTGCTCTTATGCCAACAACCGTGGGAAGCCTAGATGAACGAGTTTTGCTTTTTTCACTCACCAGAGATTCAGTTGTTTCCAATTTGTTTATCAGTCCTAGTATTGTGTTTCTTTTGGGAGGATTCCGAACACCAAATTCTCTCTGGTATGTCCTTTGAGTAGCTGTAATTGAATTTGAATCCAGTATTGCTTTACAAGGAAGAGTCGTTCATTTAATGTGTACTCCATTTTCACCTTGCCCAGAACAAAGTCTCAAAAACAGTTGCCGACAATAAAACTAACAATTACGAGTAAAACATGAACATCTGCACTTCTAGTGACAGGCAATCGAAACTCCAGAACATTCCGCTTAATTTGGTGCTAACATTGGGGCAATGAGTGAATTTCGAACAGAATAATTAAAGGAAGAAATGTGTCAGTTCTTCATAAATCACCCTGTATATCCCAATACTGGGTATTAATTTTAAATTCTACCGCAGTTCACCACTGCTCTGAACTACGTCATTATTTCGATGCGAGTTCCACTTCGCAAAAGCGGAGTAGATCTGTGTCGAAGAAGTTGCCTACTTCCCACGGCGTAACAAATTCCGATAACGGCACTCATATCTATGGCGGTCTGTGTAGATGAAACAACCGACCTCAATACTCACGAAGGCTACCGAGACTAACGAAGAGGTTGGGGTACTGTGTACGTTTAAAATGTACATTTCGATTCCTGTATTGTAGCAAACTGTATGCTTATCAGCACCTGCATCAGGATGCTTATAATGTAACAGTCAGTCTTCATTATTGAATCCTACTTCAGAACAGGAGTTCCCATTGAAGGGGAGTATATCAATACGATATCAACCAATGTGTAATTGATATTGCAAAGAAATATTCCCAGTTTCAATGGATGTTTCGAAAGAACCTTAAGAGGACAGTTAAGATGTGAGAATGTCGCTGTGAATGTAAAAACTTTGCTGTGTAACACTTAAGTATAAGCAATCTGTATTATTTCTACTTATTGTATTTTCTCAGTTTTGTCTACGATAGATGCATTGTTCTCTTACGATATACAGGACCCGTGTGGGAGAAAAAATGTGTGAGATGGTGAAGGTAACTGACGGAAGGTATTTTGGGAAGAGTATCTTATGATGTGAGAATTTATTTTTAATGTAATATTGTAATTGACGGAATTATCAGCAACCCTCAATCCTCCGAGATCCCTAGATTTGATACCATCTGAGTTTTACTTTCTCTACTACGTATAGTAAGTAGGGGATGTATTGCATTGCATCCCAAAATTCGATAGCAAGATTTCACCGGAAATACATTTTTTTGAAGTGCCCTGAATCCAATAAAGTATTTTTGGAAACATGTCCGTGTGTGTGCCTATGCGTCTGTCAGTCTGTGAACAGCATAACTCAAAAGCGAAAAGTCGGATAAATACAGCATCTGGTATTTGAGTTAAGTATCTTCCAAGGATGAGACACGAAGATATGCAAATGCATATTTAGTTTACTTTTGCTTGTGATAAGGATTTAAGATTTGTGATGTGCTTCATCTTTTTCTGTGCTTGTATATTAAGTGTTATTGCATATTTCCTAGTTTGCCGCAGATTTCATTTTTCATGCATCGAGCGTATAATACATGCATTTTTAACGTTTTAATTTTAAGATCAATATTTAAATACGTTAGTGACAAAATAATAAAGTTCTTATTATGAAGACACCCATGTGAAGGTTCAGAGTAATTTTGAGAGTGCTTCTTTAAAGCGTGCAGGAAAATTAAGCGGTAAATTGTGCAGTATTTTAGAGAGAAATCATTACATTAAGATATTGTGTTCTGTGATTAAATACCTTCAAGGTAGAACATAGTGCTTCCTGAAGAGATTTCCCCAGAGTTAGTAAGTGCTTTCAGATTTTGCCCAATAGCATCTGTAGACGTAGCATCTTCTCAGTATAAAAACTTGTGTTAGCCGATAAACGCCATAGTGTTCTGCTGAGCGTTTGGAGAACATGATCAATGTGTACTATAAAATCAAGTTACAACGAGGAAGATGTATAAATGTGTACTTTGTAAGTATCAAACATTATAATGGAATGGAATGAGAAGCAGAGGATGCGGCACTGATCCAGGGAGTCCAGACATTGTACCATACGCTACGCCTCCGGTAGAACGGAATAAAGTGAAGGGAGACACCGGTGCGGCCGGAACCAGAAGTAACGGCACAGCAAATGAGGGTCCCTAAAGTTTTCAGATATAAACGCCGCGGCAGACGGACAGGTAGACCGGGGACCCTGCCCCACATGGGACAACCAGCCAAAGGCTGAGGGACGGAAAACGTTCGCAGAGAGCATCCTTTTCCTTGCCACGCTGCATCGAAACTCCATCGCTGATACTTCCAACCCTGAAAGAGACCAAACGGGATGAAGGATGAACGAAGTGAGTAATGGAACGAAATGGAGGGACAGAATATTCGGAGGATGTAATGGATCCTTCCCAGTATTCGTCTGGGGAAACCCGAAAAAAACCATAGGTCAAGGTCGGCCATGGGAAACGAACCCACGACCTCCCGAATGCGGACCACAGACGCAACCGCCGGAGCTATCCCGCTCGGTAAACACTATAAACTCAGAATTAACACTCCTGGTGCATGTTAAGTGCATAGTTCCAAAATACAGAGCATATTTCATAGATTTTGATAGCAAAAAAGCATGCATACTTTACATATTTTTAATGCATATAAATCCGATGTCTAGTTATCACATAGCGCCCTCTTTTTAAATATTCAACTATCGCGTAAGCCTGCTGTATTCCCCTTGTAACTACAAACAAATGTGTAATAAAACCATTTCTGCAATTGAAGTTTAACTGGATTAATATGAAACAGATAGGAAAAATAAGTTTAGTGGGTAGAGAAAGTCATGTAAATGTAATACATCGGAACTTTTCCTGAACATCTGGAAAGCAGCCTAAGGTGATACAGAATTTCCAGCTCTCTTGACACAACCAAGCAGCACATCTATACTGATATTATAAAGAGAGATATAGGATAAAGTTGTTTGAAATAAATTTATTTAAAAGATCTACATTTCTTTTTTGTGTAGTATGTTTTCGTCTATCGCTTAACATTTACCAGTTATGCAAGATTACACAAAATTCCATCTGAATGAACAGAACTTCATAGGCCATTCAAGGCATGCATTTTAATTTCTTGTAAATATCTTTAATATATATTTTAATCAAAATCAGTAGACCATTTTTGAGAAAACAAAAAATTTCGAAAAATGTTGGATGTAAAGGGTAGTTGGGCGTGGGGGAATTTTCTTGAAAATCTTCGTGTCGTATCTTTGGAAGGTACTGAACTTAAATACTAAGTTTGGCGTTTATCCGAATTTTCGTTTTTGAGTTATGCTGTTCACAGACATACGAACACACACACGTACATTTTTCTGAACTTTTTTATTCAGAGGGTCTCAAAACATGTATTTCTGGTGAAATCTCGATATTGTATCTTTGTGTGGAATGCAATTACTACTCTACCTACTATGTACGTGGTAGAGAAAGTAAACAGGAACAAGGGTGGTAAGAAAGGAATGTTATAACATTTTGATGCTCGATACAACTAATTTTCAGCTCTTTGCCATGTATCGTAAGTTGACATTCCTACCGTAAAAGGTAAAGATAAAGACATGTATCACGGAGGGGCCCCCAGAACCGGGGCAGAGCACCGCACGTGGCCAATCGAGCCCTTGTGCTTCTACCGTGACCCCTGGGAGGGCAGGAAGAGGACAGAGATCCGAAGGGCAACCAGATTAGGATGCCGACAGGCTCAAGCATGGACGTGGTCCCTAACGTTTACAGATAAACGCATTTGACGCCACACGGTCCTTGCCTACAAGACATCAACCTCCAGGTCCCCGGAGCGAAGCCCTACGCTGAGGAGAGACCTAACTGAGCGGTACCGCAGCGACACCACGGAAGAAACCTTTACAGAAAGCAGGCCACCGCCGAACACCGTCGCCTGGACCTACAACCCTGAAACAGATAAGGAAGATGATGGGTAGAGGAAATGAGAGAAAAGAGAGTTGTGGTAGAAGATGAACCACCCCAGAATTCGCCTGACAACCCGGGGAAACCACGAAAAACACATGGGCCAGAGTGGGCGGTCTCCGGAGACCTCCCGAATGCGGGCCACAGACGTAACCGCCTGAACCATCCCGCTCGTGACATTCCTACCGTAATCTCGTTGTTATGAAAACATGACAAGTAACACTAGTGCCGTAAGTAAACTCATCACAATATATACATTTATTTTCAGCTAGCTATCTTAACATTACAATTTGTACAATTATTAAGTGTAATTCCTCCATCTCATTAGACAAGTCATCTATAACTTTTTCCATAATAATGGAGAAGTAAATTCAAAACAAGTTGCTTATATATAATCTTCATAAACTCAAAATATGACGACACGGATAACAGGACTTATTTAACCACCTTTAACCACGACGGATTGGAGTGCTTTAACCTTACAATATTCTGATTAAAATGTTGATTATTATAATCCAATTTACATAAATAACACCGTGCACATAATCGTATGCAATATTAGTGTAGTAATTGTACCACAAAAACTCGGAAATTGTGAGGCAGTATTTTATATCACAACACTGTGAATGCCAGAATGATTGTAGTATAAATTAACAATATTGTATGACAATGATTTGAGATGTTTGTTAATTATAAGCATTGTTAGGAAATAAGTTTACATGGCCTCACTGAAATTGACAATAGGAGCGGGTAACAATGAGCGAGGGGGTGAGTTGTTTATCAATTAGAAGAGACAAACAAATGACGTCAGAGTAGCGTGCTTTTCTTTAGAAATGGAGGGAATATCTTCCCTAGAGCATATTTGTTCGTAATTTTTATTGGATATAAAAATAGACGCTAATGTTGGCGCGTTTTATTAACCAATAGCAGCTCTGTTATAATGTTTAGGCATATCGGGGTGAGGGAGTATAAATTCTAAAGCCGGGGGCAGGTAACGTGCAGTTTAAGAGAATCATTCACGCGTTACACGTCGCGCAGTTCAACAGAATCATTCACCGGTTATACGTCGCACAGTTCTACAGAATCTCTCGCGTCGTAAAGTTAGTTATAATATGTGAAATACGCGAATTAATAATGTGCGGCAAATAAGTGATTATAGTTACATTCGAAAATATAATAGTTTCAGTCAGGCGTGTATCAAGAGTAATTATGTTAAATTAATAAAGTGTGGCGGCAATAAAAGTGTAAAAACAAATTCTTTTATCAGTGTTATCTTTTAGTAACAACTCCTTTCCGTTTACACACCCTGTTCAAGAGATTTGCTCGACTGAGTAATAATAGCTAGCCGGAGGACAAAGAACCCAAAATTCAAAATAGTAAAACAATAACTGGCGCTCAGCAAATAAGATAACACGAACGATACCGCGACTAATTGGCTCCCAGAACGTGGGGCGAAATAACCAGGAAGGGACCTAATAACCAGAACGTGGAGTGAATGGAGCAGTGCAATTAACTACAAGACGCAGATCCCAGAAACAACCACCAGAACGACCGAAGACGCGGATGAGTGGACATCGTAACTACGAGAATAGAAGGCAACAGGGGAATTCGACTACAGGACACCAAGACAGCGAGACGACGCAGATCCATCGTAGTATGACGCAGAGGCGACATATACATCTAGGAGAGAGGGGCAGGAAGCTGGACATCAAAGCAACATCATCAGATCGCATCATAAAGGTTAGAAAATTTTTGTGTATCCTAAAAAAATTGTGAGAAATTAAGTGTTGTTGAGAAGTGGTAGGATTAAGAAAACAATGTCCACTAATAATACTGAAGAAATAATTGTGGAAGGAGATAATGTAACAGTTAGTTGTAATTCAATACAGGTTACAGAAAATAGTCCAAACAATGTAGGATTTGAGGGAGGAAATATTAGTGAAGAAAGTGAGAATAGAATAGCAGGAAATGTTAATTTTGATGCTGGTATGATGATGGAAATGCTGAGAAATTTCGGTGAAACATTAAATAAGAGTATTACGAGTACAAATCAATTAAGGAAAGATATGGAAAAAAATAATAGGGAACTAAGGGAAGATATTGGTAAGAGTAATGAGGAATTAGAACAAAAACTAACTCAGAATATGGAAAAGAATAATAGGGAATTGAGGGAAGATATTGGTAAGAGTTTAGAACAAAACAGGGAAAAAATTGAAAAGAAATTTATAGAGCTAGATAGTAGTATGATAAGACTGAGAAATGAAAATCAGGAAATAATAGCAAGTGAGATAGGAAAAGTTTCAAAGAAAATGTCAGACGTGATCAGGGAAATATCTAACCAAAAAAGTGAGGTTAATAATAAAATTGAACATGTTGATGTAAAATGTACAGAGTTAGGTAGCCGAATGAATAGCATTTCAAGTGAGCTAAGAGAGATGATGGAGGGTACGAATGCAGATTTAATTCAGGTGAAAGTTAATTTCAGAGGGGAGATATCTGAAATTCAGAAAGAATTGGAAACACAAAAAAATAAGTTGTCTGAAGAAGTTAAAGTTCTGTCTATAAATAATCAAAAACTAACTTCTGAAATTAACAAGCACCAAGCTGTTCAAAAAAACTCCAATCCAGTACAGTTTATTGCAGACTTGTCAGAGTACTTTCAAATTAAAAGGATACCGGCAGAATTGAAAATGATAGTTGTTAAAAGATGTGTTGTTCAGAAAACTTTAGATTGGTTTCAAATGGTATCTTGGGCTGAAATTATATAAGAATCCTTTAAGAGGTTATTCATGAACAGATTTTGGAAGGTTACGATACAGCTACAAGCAATGTTTAGTAGCCATAGACAATTTGATCCAGGAGAGGGAATAGCAATGACAGCTTTTAAAAAAAAAAGCAAATCCAGGATAGTTAAAGCTGAACTGCAGAGCAAAGTATTGCAATGTAAGAGGGTTAACTTTGTATATAGGTCATAAGAAAGGAGAAATAAATTCAGGACAAAAATAAATGTTTAAAGAGGAAAAAGAACATTTCTTAGTAAACTGTAACCACATTTGAAATGAAGGATGTAATAATGAAAATTTAATATCATATTAAAGTAAAAGTATGTAGATATAATTCAAAGAGTATTGTGAATATAAAGTACAAAACAATAAAAAAGGGTAAAGATAATTAGATCAAAACACTTATGTAGCACACAGATAATGTGAAATTATGTCTAGAATTAAGAGATGTAAATATATTTGTGTAGAAGATGAATATTTTTAGTAAATGTGTTCAATAATTACAAAATGAACAAGGTTAAAAATCTTGATTGTATAAATTTTTATGTCAATAACCTAAGAAAGTATAACCATTTTGTAACAGTGACCTAAATAGTTCAGGGTACAGTATTTGCTACAAAAAATTGTAATGTCAGATGTATGTACAAAAACACATTAGATCTGAGCCAGTGAATAGTAGCGAAAAAAGGGGAAGATGTATAACGTGTGTAAAATGCGTGTGCAGTGTTACGTGCAAGTGAAGAATACCGTGTGTTCCAAGATTCAGGAGACTATAAACCCAATTATAAAATTTCCAAAAAAAAAGGTTGTAAATATTTATAATTATGTTTCTAGTGGGGCACATGAGGCAGTATTTTACATCACAACACAGTGAATGCCAGAATGATTGTAGTGTAAATTAACATTATTGTATGACAATGATTTGAGATGTTTGTTAATTATAAGCATTGTTAGGAAATAAGTTTACACGGCCCAACTGAAGCTGACAATAGGAGCGGGTAACAATGAGCGAGGGGGTGAGTTGTTTATCAATTAGAAGAGACAAACAAATGACGTCAGAGTAGCTCGCTTTTCTTTAGAAATGGAGGGAATATCTTCCCTAGAGCATATTTGTTCGTAATTTTTATTGGATATAAAAATAGACGCTAATGTTGGCGCGCTTTATTAACCAATAGCAGCTCTGTTATAATGTTTAGGCATATCGGGGTGAGGGAGTATAAATTCTAAAGCCGGGGGCAGGTAACGTGCAGTTTAAGAGAATCATTCACGCGTTACACGACGCGCAGTTCAACAGAATCATTCACCGGTTATACGTCGCACAGTTCTACAGAATCTCTCGCGTCGTAAAGTTAGTTATAAAATGTGAAATACGCGAATTAATAATGTGCGGCAAATAAGTGATTATAGTTACATTCGAAAATATAATAGTTTCAGTCAGGCGTGTATCAAGAGTAATTATGTTAAATTAATAAAGTGTGGCGGCAATAAAAGTGTAAAAACAAATTCTTTTATCAGTGTTATCTTTTAGTAACAACTCCTTTCCGTTTACACACCCTGTTCAAGAGATTTGCTCGACTGAGTAATAACAGCTAGCCGGAGGACAAAGAACCCAAAATTCAAAATAGTAAAACAATAACAGGCGCTCAGCAAATAAGATAACACGAACGATACCGCGACAATTGAAACCTTCAAACTTTTCCTGGTTCTCGTAATCCTCAAGATACTAATATTGCAATATACTACGAGATTCCACTAAGTGTTATAATCTTCAATTTCTAGTGCTGAAACTTCCAATTTTAATGCCAGCTGTCTAAAAACAAATTTTGGTCGACCTCACGCTGATTACATGTGAGGCAACTGAGCTGTTATGGCATCCATAATACTTCATTGACTCATTATGATCTTATTCGGCGGCGCGCGGAGCTCGTCCATACCTTTTTAACACCTTCAAAACAGCATTTCATTTAAATGCTAGTCTGCATTCCTTTAAAGCTGTCATACAACGCCCCTTTTTAGAACATTTTTGTATCTTTCAGCATTGAGCGACTATATTATGCCCAGCGAGCAGTTAAGCAATTAACAAATGAAGCCAGGACCAAGAGAGGGCAACCAAAAAAGCTGCAGTAATCCAGGAATAAAGGTGCAGAAGATTATGACCCTGGAATGTACTGAAGTGTGTCAGAATTTTAATGTTCAAACTTTAAATTCAATTTTCTCTATAAGTATGTACCTTTTTCTCAGAAAGTATAAAAGGTATAGAGCTGAAATTTTCAGTACATGTATACAACACATAGTTAAACCTTCTGAACCAATCGTAATTTTACAATGTATATTAGTGATATTAAGAAAGCAGAAACATTGCAAATTTTACACACTTTTAATTTGCAATTAATTTTTTTTAAATTTCTAGTGAACTGATATACATAAACATAACTAAATAATTAAGGTTCAGAAGATAGCTGATTATACTAAGAGCAAGCATGTGAAAGAGTGATTCTGTATTGCAAGTAGTATCAGAGGAAAAGGTACATGAATTCACATGTTTTAAGAGTACATTTTATTATTTTTCTGCTGAAGAAATAATTTTACGAACTCAACTACATAAGCTATCAATGTAAACAACCACTTGAAATAATTATCATGCTTCATAAAATAATTCATAAACATTTCAGGAAAAACCATTGAGAACTTTAAGAGCAGTGGTAATTTAACACGCTTAAGGTGTAATTTCCATGTGTTCAGACTACCTTGTCCCCTTAAATACAGGTTATATAAAACAATATTGTACAGTCTCAATAATGGTTGAGACTGTACAATATCTCCAAAACTAAGCATTTTAGAAAGAAATGCCTTTATTAAAAGTTGCTTAATATTATGGGGGAAAGTAAATGTCATTAGTCGTGTTTTGTTTGGAGGGCGTTATGATGGTCATTTTAGAGTCAATTTAATGGGAACGCATATTTTGTATGTTTTTTTTTCATTAGAAAATTGTTTATAAAAAGCTGTTTATTTTGTGATGAAGAATAAGGAAACAAAATAAAAAATGTTAATTCCCAATTACGAAACGTAACTTGACCCTCAAATGACCATCCACGGATGGTTCAACCATTCAGAATTTTCGTTGTTATTTATGTCGGTGTAAGAACAATAGCAAAGTACTTTATAATGTGTACAAAATATTGTTTAGTTTATTATGAAGAGAGATAAAACAAGATAAAAAAAGGTAGGTTTCCATTTAAAAAAATTAATTTGACCCTAAAATGAACCATCACAGCGTCCTCCAAACAAAACACGACTAATTGCATTGCCTTTCCCCCGTAATATCAAACAACTTTTACTCAATACATTTCTTTCTACAATGCTTAGTCTTGGAGATATTGTACAGTTAACTTAAATGGTCCACCCTGTATACGTTACCTGCAAAAAACCATTAAATACGGCTGGACTCAACATTACTGCCATATTTTACGGTACTCCCAAATACGCTCAAGGTCATGCCATTAGTGCCGCCATCCGATCAGCATTTAATTACACACAATTAACAAGATAAGATCTTTTCTAAAAACTTTAAGTTTTGAAATTATAGTGTGGTCGACCAAAAACAGTCGTATGTGAGAACACTATAACGGTAATTAGCACGCCCGTATGAAAATTATGAAACTCGCTACCGCTCGTTTCATAAACATACTCGCGTCTTAATTACTATTATTATAATCTTGTTACACAATATACTATTGTTACACTCTATGTATGAAGGTAACTTTTCTTTACCAATACGAAGCTGCTTCCCCAAATTTAGGATATTCCCCGTCCTGGCTCTCCTACATCTCTTGTACATACTGCTCAAGTAAAGGAATCCCCATAAACTATACTCGTCGAAGAGCCTTGATTGGTGAGTTAAGCACCTTATTTACACAAAATTTGAAGAAGAGGATTTTGTACACCCATTACTCGCCTCTGGCTGTTGAAACAACATTCTCTTCTGAAGAGAATATTCCTCATGCAGTCTAACTACGCTGCTTGATGTTTGTGCATATATTTACGAACCCATCTGCCGCACATTTCGTTACATATTCATTGCTCTCAGAGAGTCTTTGTGTTGTTTTGAACCACGCATGTATACGCAGGCATATATGCATTTATGTATTACCTGAGTATGTTCGTTTCCTAAACAGTGAAGAGAAAAGTTTAATATTAATATGGACAGTTATTTAGCGCAAAATAATTAAATAATTACACACTTCCAAACCAAAATCGAGCAGGATGGCTCCGCGCTAACATGTAAGGCTCGCATTCGGGAGGTCCCGTGTTTGATTCCCGTCGACCATGTTTCTTTTATGGTCGTTTCATGGTTCCCCTTGGTCAATAGGAGAATGCTGGGGTGGTTTCTCATTTACCACGATTTCCTTTCCATCATTTCCCTTCCATTCCGTTTCCTTCTTATCTTTGGGGTGTGCTTCTAAGTTCCGTAACTTTGGAGGTGCCGGACAGATGGCGCAAATGCCTGCTCAAAGGAAAGAGTACTTCCCGTGGACGCCAGAGGGCTGCTTGGTCGACGGTCGTTCATCCTCTTCTCAAGGCAGCTTCAACAGTGGGATGGGTCTTCGAGTCCGGATCTGCGCGTATCTGTGGCCTGTCTGCCTGCGGCCTGTAACCTCCTGTGATTCTTTCACTTCATCCCTTCCCTTTGGAGGGTGGTAGCCACAATAAATCTATGTAGGTCGCAGTGCGCGAGATGTCAGTCTCCGTTACATAGCCTATAGCTAGATAAATACACACCACAAGGAAGGAAAAATTATCGAGTTTAAGAACATTTAACAGACACTTTAAACTTTATAATATATTCCCTAGAATATAAGAAAAGTCTTTGAAGGTCGATCACAAATTCAGCCATTACGAGAATACTTATACAAAGTCAAAATTCTGATGTGTTGCATTTGCATGACTTTCTCTATTCACTCTTTTACAAACTATAATTATGAAAGCTGATTCTTCTGTCTACTTGTTGTTAATCAAGATATCCTTTCATTACACATTTTGTTGTAGGTGTAAGAAGAACGCAGCAGGCTAAAGCGATAGTCAGATTTTTAAAACGCAGATCGCTGTGTGATGGCTTTGAAATTATTCTCCTTGCATGACCACCAGAGAAAATCTAATGTGTTGCTTTCGCATGACTTTCTCTACTCCTCTTCTACAACCTATGCATACAAAAGCTTATTCTTCTATCTAATTCTTGTTAATAGAACTTAAATCTCCATTATATACAAAAAATAATAGTACTATAGAGAAATAATTTCAGTAAATAATTTCCCTGTGTTAAATCAGTGTATGATGTAACAAGTTTGGGTTGAAAGATTTTGTCCGGAAAGATGAAGGTAATTAGGAGTCAGGTTAAGCAAAGTCATTAGCGACAGCCCAATACAGAAAGTATTGACGTTAAAAGTTCCTGGAAGGCAGTTAGATTATGGGTTCGGTTGACCCCGAATTGATTCCAAAATGGACGTCTTGATTCCCATTAGCTGCCCTATTTATCCATCCGCGAACATATTGATTCCCATAAGCTATCAACAGTGCCATAAAATTTCCCTTCCCATTTTACACAGACTTAGGACTGTCTATATGCAGTAGGTATGGTCAAAAATGTTTGGCTTTTTGTTATTCTTATAATGCAAGTACACCAAGCAAAGTTGCAATCATCAAGCATAAGAAATAAAATTATGTATGTGGGAGAAACTTGTAGCAAATGTTTTGAAGATATTCATATCGGGTAATTGTTGAATTAGGCAGCTTTTCCATTGTTCTTTTATGTAATTTTGTTCATCCCACATTTTTAGAGCAGTTTTCTTCTCATTTTAACGTAAGTTTCAGTTTGAATGTTGTTGGGATGGGATGAGTAAAATTAGGCGTTCAGTTTAGAGTGGAAGCCTCACAACAGTTAGTAGTCTATTTAGAACTACTACTAAAGTCGGTCCAAATAATGGATGGAAAGTCGTTATCTGCAAGAATATAGGTATGAATTAAATAATCAGTCATCAGATGTTCATTGTTAGATTTGAGGGACATTAGGTCTTCGACGAAGCAATCTTTAATTTTGTCAGGGGGCAGGAGAGGCAGTCCAAACAAAGTTTTCAGAAGTCTTGCTATTTCAGATTCCTTTGATTTACAATCATTTGATAATCCCAATGATTGAACTTTTCTCCACCACTCTGCCTGAGATGAAATCTGCAGCCTTTTATATTCGTTTGGGGCCAAACGTAAGCAATTACCTGGTGAATCTCCGTCTCAAAGTCAACGTATAGTGTCCGGATTGGTGTTATTTGCAATTAAGGACAAAGCCTCCTTATATGTTTCATTTTCTAGCAAAAAATGCCACTGGAACTAGTTTTTTTTTCCATTTACCCCATGAATTATAAATATTTGGTGGAACAGCTTAGGGAAACTCTTGAAAGTCCCATCTATAAATAAGGTTATCGACTCTTTCAGAAAATTGAAATTGCTTTGGCATGCGAAACCCACAATATTCTTTTCAGAGTGGTTCACAAATAAAAAATGTTCCCCCTGTTGGTGGTGAAACATTTTTCGCCAGTGCTTCGTGTAATTCGAGTAAGTTATTGGGCAACTTTGGAAGTTTGCATAATCGAGTGGCATTAATATTTTTCCTTATTCGAACCACATCATGAGTTGTGAGAGAGTCACATCACCATTGCCTAACTCGAGGCGTATAAGTTTGGAAGAGCGCTCACATAAACTTTCTTCAGCCTTTCTCATTACAATATTACTGGTTCTCTGCCGAGTAATATGTCAGAGTCGTCCTTCGTAGAATTATGGTCTAATTGTGAACCGACAATACAATTTTAAGTATTTAATTTCACAAAACACTTACAGGTTCTCCTCGTACACTTGTATCTATCATCGCCATCGACGAGACACTTATGGAAACAGAATTTATAACCGTCTATCATCAACAGTTTCTTGCCCTTTTCACTTGGCATTATATCAAACTCCATCGCTCACACAATACACAAGCCTGACTGGCCTGTCTGCGCGGTGGTGGAATGGAGTAGCAAAGTGCCGCCAGTCGAAAGTTAGCGGAATCAACACGGATGTTAGCGAACTCATCGAAAGTGGGAATCAAATCGTTCACTATTCGACCGCAGGGGGACGCAAAACAGCAGCAACGATGGGTTCAGTATGCTTGCACAGTCACGTAGGTGAAAATTTTGAAAAAAGGTAAAGGCACTTATATTTCTGTGAATTTAGTCAGCCTCAGTTAGTAACAAAGTCAGAGACGTAAGTACACGCAAGAATTGAAGATTGGCTGCACGTGAAAAATCACTTTGGTGGGGAATATAGGCGGAGCTAAAATTAATAAATAAGCGTGCAGGGAGTCACTCTTCTCTGGTACCGTGACCGGTACGAATCGTGTTTGTGCACACATTTATTGCGGAAAGTTATTTCCAACCAACTGCTTTGATGCTGCAGTAGTTAGCACGTTTCAGCTGTTGCAGTTTCAAGTGCTACGATTCATAATCAGTCTAGTTCTTCATTTCGAACGTCGGCAACTCACTTCAATAACTCAAATATTAGTTCAAAATAAACTTCTCAGTCAATTTAAACTGGTGTTGTCCTTCACAATACATCCATAAATACTCTGAGGGAAAATACTCATAGCTCAACCACCGGGGCAGCCGGCAGCAGAAACGAAATACACGAGAAATGGTGACAACTACATTCATGCACCATTCCGGCATCATTGTTACTACTTCACTAGTTACACAAAACTCCTTCCGAATGGAGAGGACTTCGCACACTATTCCCAGAAAATTTAAGGTGTACATTTTATTCGTCGTGTAAATATCTTACACATATGGTATTTTAATTAAAAGTGTTAGAAACATTTTTGAGAAAGTTCAAAATATCGAAAGAGTAGTTTGCAGTGGGGAGATTTTTTTTGAAAATATTCATGTTACATCCTTGGAAGATACCGAACCTAAATACGAATTTGGGTATTTATAGGACATTTTCCTTTGGAGTTATGCCGTTCATAGCACACGGGCACGCACGTAGATACACACAGAGACCTTTTTTCTAAAAAATATTGACATCGAAATTTTTGGTGGAATACAATACATACTTCCTGTTATCCACTATACCTAAGTGGTAAGCAAAGTAAAGGTTTGAAATTTCTGTTCTTAGAGGAAATTATGCTCAAGAAATAATTGTTACTACTGTAAATATGGCAGCTTCTTTGTGCTCAAGATATGTATCTGATTTCTTTCTTTGCAAACACACACACACCTAAACAAATAGAATATATATATTTGTTTAGGTTCCAACAGCTTTTGCTGTGAATAACATTTGCTGGTATAAATGACTCGTTTTCTCAGATATTGTACACGATACATTAAACTTTAGAATAATAAAATAATCTAAGTGTTGTTGTAGATCTACTTTGGTATAAATGAGTTACTTGGTTATGACTTTCTCTACTACGATAGTAAGTAGGGAAAGTATTCATTCCACTCAAAATTTCGGTACCAAGATTTTACCATAAATACATGTTTTGAGGCCTATGAATAAAAAACACTTTTAGAAAATGGTCCGTATATGTGTGTCTGAACAGCATAACTCAAAAACGAAAAGTTGGATGAATACCAAACTTGATATTTAAGTTCAGTATTTTTCAAAGATGTGACACGAGAATTTTCAAAAAATCCCCCACTCCAGACTACTCTTTACATGGAAAACTATTCCAAAATTTTGATTTTCTCAAAAATAGTTCAAACGATTTTGATTCAAATAACATATTTTCATGAAAAATAAAACGTATATCTTAAAATTTCTGGGATTGTCCCCAAAAGTCCTCTTCTTTCCGAATGTCTTTCACTTATCTGGTAAACCGTAAGAGATGGACAAAAATTTACTACACTAAAATACATATCAGATTAAAACACACGATTTATGTAACATACATTTTTTGTCGAGTGAAAACCATTTCCGAGACATTCCTTATTATTTGTTTGAATTTTCCAGCACATACTTTTTCTCAAATGGGAATTCGTTGTTCGTTTTTTATGTCCTGGACATACAAAGATAATGGAATGCTTCACATAGCAACCAGCTTTTAAAAGATTTGACTGTCGCTTAAAGCCTACCATATTCCCATTGTGCCTACAAGAAAATTAACAATAAGATTTTCTGCAAATGTGTAGTTCGATTAACATGAGGTAGATGGAGTATAAGTTTGTAAAAATAGTTTGTACAAGAGTAGAGAAAGTTATATGAGTGTAACACATCAGATTGTTTTAAACCATTGCTGATAAATGTAAATCAAAACTTGGTATAATTGAGAAAAAGTTCCTATCTTCCTTAATAAAAAAATCTGAAGCGTTAAACTCACATGACTTTCTCTACTCTTGTACAAACTATTTTTACAAACGCTTATTCTCCATATGCTTCATGTTAATTGAGATATCGAGATGTCAATCTTATTGCTAATTTTCTTGTAGATGCAAGGGGAATATGGTAGGTTATAAGCGATACTCAAATCTTTTAAGCGCTGGTTGCTATGTGGCGCATTCCATTCTCTTTGCATGTTCAGGACATAAAAAAATGAATAACAAATTTGAGAAAAAGTATAAGTATTGCAAAATTTAAGGGAATAACAATCAATATCTCGAAAATGGTTCACTCAACAAAAAATGTATATAACATAAATTTTGTATTTTAACACGATCTAAATTTTGTGTGCAGTAACATTATGTCTGTCTTAAGGTTTACCAGTTATGCAAAAGTCGTTCACAATGAAGAATACTTTTGGAGACATTCCCAGAAAAGTCGAGATATACATTTCATTTGTCATGAAAATATCTTAAACATATGATATTTTAATCAAAATAGTTAGAGCCATTTTTGAGAAAATTAAATTTTTCGAAAAATGTTCCATGTAAAGGGTAATCTGTGGTTTGGGGATTTTGTTGAAAACCTTAATGTCGCATCTCTGGAAGATACTGAACCTAAATACCAGGTTTAGTGTTTATCCGACTGTTCGTTTCTGAGTTATGCTGTTCACAGACACACACACACATACACACAGACACACACACGGACATGTTTCCAAAAATGCGTTTTTTGGATTCAGGGGGTCTCAAAACATGTATTCCCGGTGAAATCTCGGTATGGAATTTTTGTGTGGAATACAATACTTCCCCTACTTACTATACGTAGTAGAGAAAGTAAAAAACTTCTTAGATAAAAGTAAATCAGTGTACTTAGAATGAATTAATCTACATCCAGTAAACATTTTAGTTTGATATCTTAAGCAGTGTCTGAGATAATGGGTCACGAGTTTATCAGAATGGAGGGGTAGAGGTTTTAATCTTCCTTTAAAGGAGTTTGTTAAACGAAAGAACACGAACTTTTACGTAAGTAACATGTGAAATACAAAATACACTAAAATCAGACTTCGGTATGTTTTACGTGAAAGCTGAAGAAGAGGTGAAGAGTGTCATACAACTCTTCGAAGTTGTTTATAAGATTTACATTAATACTCCATATTCTTTCCCCCTTTGCCCGCACATTTTCCTGTCAATCCTCTCAAGAAAGCTTCCAGATCTTATAACCTAGGAGGAAGATTTTAGAGTGCATGATGGCTCGTCCCAAGGGTGTCTCGTGATCTCAGTACTAACAAGCCTATGGTGCATGTTTTTCCAAGAGAAAAAAATCCATTTTCGTGTTACTTTGCTTCTGCCAGGGCGTCTATGAGGTACACGAGATTCTGTTGTAATAAGCAAACCCAAGGAAAAATGTAAAGAAAATAACTGCACTGCCGAATCCGGCAACAACTTCACTTGTATATTTAGGATACCGCCTGCAACGGGCAAGCTGTGGTAAACACTTTCTGGTGTGTTACATTCATATGAGTTTCTCAACCCTCTATCGCTTATTAGTCGGTATACAATTATTATTCTTACGAAAGTTTATTTTTCTATCTACTTCATTTTAAACGAGATAAACTTTTCTCGTAATACTTGTATTACACACTTCGTTGTAAATACAAAGAGAATAGCGAGAGCCAGATGTTTTAGAATTAAGCGCTATATACTGGCAATAAAATTACATTATCTTTCCATGACATGGCGAGAAATAACTGAAAATCGACAAGACTAAAATAATTGCTAAGTATTGAGCTATTCAAACCATTAATAACGGATATCTTGGAAACGGCTGATGCAACAAAAATTTTATAGGAAATAAATTGTGTTTTTAAAGAGATCTAAAATTGTTGTGTAGTACTGTTCCGGCTATCGCTTAACATTTACCAGTTACACAAGATTACACAAAATTTCTGTCTAATGAAGAGGACTTCGCAAGCTATTCCCAGAAAATTCAAGATATACATTTTATTTGTCATATAAATCTCTTTAATATATAGTATTTTAATCAAAATCCTTAAAACCATTTTTTAGAAAATCCAAATTTCGAAAAAGGTGGTTTGGTATTTGGGGATTTTCTTGAAAATCTTCATGTCGTATCTTTTGAAGATAGTAAACCTAAGCACCAACTTTGGTCTTTATTCAACTTTTCGTTTTTGAGGTATGCTGTTCACAGGCACACAGGCACACGCACGGGTCTTTTTCTAAAAATGCTTTTTTGTTCTATTCAGGGGGCCTCAAAACATGTATTTCCAGTGAAATGTTGGTATAAAATTTTTGGGTGGAATGCAATACCTTCTCTACCTACTATTACGTAGTAGAGAAGGTAAAAAAAGTGTGTTTTACAGTAATTGGTATCCTTGCTTATTACAATATTAATGCTGTCGAAGAAGAAAATACAATAAGCGTAAAGCAGTTACAGATCCAATTAATATGAATTTACCGAGCGAGATGGCACAGATGGCATCGTCTGTGGACCGCATTTGGAAGGTCCCGGGTTCTATCTCCCGCGATCTCCACTCTGACCCATAGGTTTTCCCGGGTCGTCAGGCGAATGCTGAAGTGGTTTCTTTCAGCCCCCTGTCCCTCCATTTCGTTCCATTCTTCATTTCATTCATCCTTCATCCCGTAGGTCACTTACAGGGTCTGAAATGTCGGGGATGGTGTTTCGTGCAGCGTGGCAGAGGAAAAGAATGCTCTCTGTACATCTCTCCATCCCTTGGCTTTGGCTGGCTGGCTGCCGGGGTATCCGAGCCCCATTGAGGAGCGTTGGACCTCCTCTGTTTGGGGCGATCTGCCTGTTCGTCTGCCGGGGTGTCTTAGTGACTTTATTATTGCTGTACTGTCGCTCCTGGATCCGGTCGCCCTGTGTCTCCTCTCGCCTCAGCCTTTCTCCTGGGAACGCCCCCACTCTGGATCAGTGCCAAGTCCCCTCCGTTTCGGAAGATAAAGATAAAACGTATGAATTTACAAAATGTTTAATAAACTTTAATTCCCAATTTATCTACCATGATTGTCTCCTATAACCTTACCTACAAACAATGCTACAAATGGTGAGAACATTTCAAGGCTTTCTGTTTAATTATTTATTTTAAATTTTTATAAAATTATATGATACGAAACCAATACTACCTAATATTTAATAATATTTGCAGAGTTAATGTACCAAGTGTTGATATAACAGCAAGAGTTCACGTTGCTATACAAAATCAGATTTCCTTAATTCCCTTTTCCTGAAATAATACACTTTGTTGGATCTTTCCCACTGGATCCCGGAGTTTCCTTAAAATAAATCTCCTATAATGACACAAAGCGCTTCAATGGGAATAATATGCGTGTCTAATTTCTGTATCCAGCAGAAGACAAAGGGACTCGCTTTTCTTTGGAAGTAAACCCCAGAAATATTAGGTAGCCAAAACGAATGGCGTATTATCTCCTGGGATTCAATACCGATACAGGATCGCGATACTATTGCCTTCTGCGTTATACCTCCGAATGAGTTATCGACCTATATCCAGCGCCGTCTACTGTAACGTCACCTAGACGAATAAAGGCGCAACATCGATCCTTGGTCGTGTTTAAAAAATGGTTTGCTTTGTCATATTCTGCCATCCTTTGAAATAAAGACTCTTATTATTGGAATGCACTACATAACAGCGACAGACACATTACGCATGCGTTAGTTTAGGAAACCACACGCAATTAGTCCTTCCTTCACCGTTAGATGGCAGCAAGAGCGCACGCAACTCGCTCATATTGGTTCTCGCATGATGTTGAACGCATACAAAAGGATGTTTACATTATCCATGAACAGAGCTGTGGTTTGTTGTTATTAACGGTAAATCTAAATATGTTTCACAATAAATGTAGATTATTTATTATTTTTTCGAAATTTTCACGAGTATTTCGCTTTCTCGCGAAAGAGTTTATTAACGCGATAAACATAAAAATTGGTATACAGTAAAAATTAATTACAAACTTTACAGGCAATTAAAATACCCGATTTAATTTCTGAACCATTAAAATTAATTGTAAAATCTGATATTAATCACCATTGGTAAAAATTATGTTTAAGCAATTACCTGAATTTCAGAGTGAAATTAAGATGTATCTACCTTTATGTTGTAATGAGTTCTGCAACTATGTTCTAAATTTGTGTTAGGTTGGTAATGAAACTGATGTACTACCTGCTGTGTTATTTAAAACTAAACATAAACAGATATCTCTTCAAGCCTTAGGCCTCATTTATGCATGCGGTTTCATGTCGCATGGCAAGCAACGAAGCGACGGGTTTAACTTATAGGTGACATAGTTTATGCATGCGACGTGTCGCACTGTGTATTGTTTGGAAATCAGTTCTACCAATCCGTTTCCACATTTGGTTCGACAGCTAGAATGGAACCCTGCTACTATTGCTACAAACTCTTAACTCGAAAAAAATCTGATATTCTACTTTCACATCACTTTTACTACCCTCTAGCGTTTATTAATAGGTATACAAATTATTCTTACGAAAGTTTATTTTCCTATCCATTTCGTTTTAATCGAGATAAACTCTTTCAGAAATAATTACATTGCACATTTCGTTAGGATATAAAGGCAATAGCGTAAGTCAAATGTTTAAGAACAGGACGCTATATGCTGGCCTTAAAATTCCATCTGTTTCTACGCAATCCCGAGAAACTACTGAAAATCGACAGGACTTAGAAGTATTCAGCAGATCGAATCATTGATAACGGAAATTTCGATAGTGGCTGATGCCAGAAGACAGTTATTTCAAATAAATTGTATTTTTTAAAGAGACTTGCAATTTTTGTGCAGTACGTTTTCCTACCAGTTTTACCAGTTATACAAGATTATACAAAATTTCTTCCGAATGAGGAAGACTTTACAGCCTATTCCAAAATAATTCAAGAAATAGATGCATAGTGTCATGTAAATAGCTTTAATATATGGTATTTTAATCAAAATCGTTTGAGAAAATAAAAGTTTTCGAAAAATGTATGTAAAGGTAGTGTGGGTGGGGAGATTTTCTTGAAAATCTTCATGTGGCAATCCTTGGAAGATGCTGAAATTAAATACCAAGTTTGGTTTTTAACCTACTTTTCGTTTTTGAGTTATGCTGTTCACAAAAACACACATATACACACAGTGATGTTTTTCTAAAAATGCTTTGTTTGGATTCAAGGGGCAACAAAACATTTATTTCTGTTGAAATCTCGGTATCAAATTTTTGGATGGAATGCAATAAATATTTCTCTACCTACCAATGTATCAGTCTGGGTGGCAAGCTAGCCTCTAGTTTCCGAGGTCGCGGGTTCAAGCCCGGTGGAGGGCGATGATTTGTTTACTTTCTCTACTACGTATAGTAAGTAGGGTAAGTATTGTATTCCACCCAAAAATTCGATACCGAGATTCCACCCGAAATACATGTTTTAAGACCCTCTGAATCAAAACAAAATCATTTTTGGAAACATGTCCGTGTATGTGTCTGTGTGTCTGTGTGTGTGTCTGACTGTCTGTCTGTCTGTGAACAGCATAACTCAGAAACGAACAGTCGGATAAACACCAAACTTGGTATTTAGGTTCAGTATCTTCCAGAGATGCGACACGAAGGTTTTCAAGAAAATCCCCCACCCCAGATTACCCTTTACATGGAAGATTTTTCGAAAATTTTAATTTTCTCAAAAATGGCTCTAAGGATTTTGATTAAAATATCATATGTTTAAGATATTTGTATGACAAATAAAATGTATATCTTGAATTTCCTGGGAATGTCTCCAAAAGTATTCTTCATTGTGAACGACTTTAGCATAACCGGTAAACCATAAGAGATAAACAAAATTTTACTACACAAAAAATGTAGATCGCGCTAAAGTACACAATTTATATCATATACATTTTTTGTTGTTGAGTGAACCATTTTCGAGATATTGCTTGTTATTCCCTTTAATGTTTACTTTCTCTACTACGTATAGTAAGTAGGGGAAGTATTGCATTCCACCCAAAAATTCGATACCGAGATTTCACTGGAAATACATGTTTTGAGACCCACTGAATCCAAAAAAAGCATTTTTGGAAACATGTCCGTGTGTGTGTCTGTGTGTGTGTCTGTGTGTGTGTCTGTGTGTGTGTCTGTGTGTCTGTGAACAGCATAACTCAAAAACGAACAGTCGGATAAACACCAAACTTGGTATTTAGGTTCAGTATCTTCCAGAGATGCGACACGAAGATTTTCAAGAAAATCCCCCTACCCCAGACTACCCTTTACATGGAACATTTTTCGAAAATTTTAATTTTCTCAAAAATGGCTCTAACGATTTTGATGAAAATATCATATGTTTAAGATACTGTCATGAGAAATGAAATGTATATCTCGAATTTTCTGGGAATGTCTCCAAAAGTATTCTTTATTGTGAACGACTTTTGCATAACTGGTAAACCGTAAGAGATAGACAGAATTTTACTTCACAAAAAATGTAGATCACGTTAAAATACACAACTTATGTCATATACATTTTTTTTGTTGAGTGAACCGTTTTCGAGATATTGCTTGTGATTTTCTTAAATTTTTTAATACTTATTTTCGCAAATGGGAATTCTTTATTCATTTTTTTGTCTTGGATATGCAAAGAGTATTAATTTGTGGCAAAGGGAATGGTGTTGCACCTAGCAACCAGCTATTAAGAGATATGTATGTGCTTAAAGGCTACTGTATTTCTATATTGCCCTTGTAAATATATATTCCCCTTACATCTACAAGAAAATTAGCAATAAGATAGAGTCTGCAAATGTTTATCTCGATTAACATGAAGTATATGGAGAATAAGCGTTTGTATAAATAGTTTGTACAAGAGTAGAGAAAGTCATGTGAGTGTAACACATCAGATTTTTTTTGGTAGGGTAGGCGTAAGAGTCCTTAGCATGGCTTCCTTCGGAAGGGAAGTAAAGCCGGTGGTCCCGTGTCGTAGATTTACAGTACGTAAAAGAGCCTCAAGAGAGGCCTCCAAGCAAAATTTTCGATCTTTCACGCCCAATATAGAATGAGACATAAGGACCATAGTAGTTAAAAGAGGGTCTATACATGAAGCTCAATTTCAATTCCCCCCCCCCCGCCGCTTTCACAGGGACGGAAGTGGATACGCCACTTAAACGCCTCATCCCCCTAGGGAAGGCTACCGATGAACCTCGTAGGGCCGATAGCGGTTTAGCACGCATCTTCCAGCTCTCCAGCCTGGTACCGAAGTACCCAATCTCCCATGGGTGTCGGAAACGACTGCCCCGTCGAGACCCACCCAATCCGAACGGCTCCCCTTCGCAAGAGGCTCAAATGTTCGGCACGACACACTATTGGCAATGTCAGGAGTACCATGTGTGCTAGGGGTACGCAGCACTCACCACAGCAAGGAATCCCTCCCCTACGGGAGAGGGAAGGGTACACTTCGCACCTAGACCCAACGCGAATCTTTTGTGCTTACCACCCCTAGGAGGAAATTTGAGGTGAAGGAGCCGCAGGAGACTATAGGCAGCAGGCAGCCCGGCCGACAGAGACGCACAGATGTCCCTAAAGATGCCAAACTTGATGACCGGAAGAGCTGCTCAGAGAAGACCTACCTTTGGCGAAATCTCCTTTATTTTTTATTTATTTTTTTACCGTGGAGGGGAAACATGCATTGCTGCATTCAACCTCCAGCCGATGTGCAATGGCTGGGGGATATGTGGGGATCGCTGCTCAGTCGCGGAATACTCACTAAAAAAAACCCTCCACATGTTAATCGTAATTTGTTGTGTTTAACGTGCAATTCATGCATGGTCGGGTCCCGCATACACCCCTGTTAATATGTGTATAGCTAAGTTGCTGGCATGCATTGCATGCGAGCGCGTTAATTGTTATTGCTGGGATTGTCCATGAACCCTGAACAATACCAGTGGAAATTCATGCGTTATGTAATTGTGTGTTTTTGTGATTGCTTACAATTTAATGTTGTGAGTGTGTGCAGGTAGTTCCTGCTGGTCATGATGTTAACTTATGCTATTTGTATGTGTGTGCAGGGAGTGCCTGCTTGTCATGATTAATAGCTTAATTTAAGTTAGTATTGCATTACTAGACTTAAGTGTACTATGACAATAGTGTTAGTTTTATCGGATTATATGTGTTGGAGTGTTGCTCCCTGTGCCGGTCTTAGTTGTGCACAGTAGCTCGTCCATTTGTATCCAGCTCTCTGGCGTTCGTCAATCTCGTTGTCCATGAAGGTTGCCAATGTCGTCTGTGTGATCGGTTCCATAATGCAGCGGCCCGAAATTCGCTGCCCACGTCGATCACGGTGGGAGGCCCTTTCTCCCAGTCCGCCTCAGCAGATGCTGAGGGCTTGAGGGCACTGCAACGAGCCGGTCTGAAACAAGGAAGAAGAAGAAAAAGATTAATGTTGGGTATTTAGAGGGGAGTGGTCCTTCGTCAGTGTCTTTGTTATGTTTGAATGAGATTGTCGAGGAAGTGTTGTATTTCAGCAGTGTAATTAATGGATAATGCTCTATCGAATAGTGATAGGGATCTGTTGTGTTTGTTATTTTCTGTATCGTAGGTTCCTAATGTTGTTATTAGTGGGTTGTGATGCTGGTGTAATTTATCGTACATATCGTATATTAGTTTCTTAATGAACTCTTCAACTATGTGCATTTTAAGCTCTTCATGAAACTCTTCATTTTAAGCTCTTGCCTCCCAACTGGCAAGGCCGAGGATAACTCTCCAAACAGCAAGCATCTGCGCCATCTTCCAACACCGACCGACACTGCATAGTCTACCAGAAACACGAAAGGGGGAGGCGAAATGATATGAAATGAGGGCAGAAGAGAAACCATCCCAGAATCCGCCTACGCAAACATAAAATCATGAAAAACCCATGATCAGAGTGATCGACACCAGGAATCGAACCTAGGACCTCCCGAATGCGAGCCTCACACGTTACCGCGGAGCCGTCTCGCTCGGTAATGTGTTCTCTTACGCTTCCTAGGTTTCCAAATAAATTGTCGCGCCAGTTCTAGATTGTTTTATTAGGATCCCCTACTGTACCTGCAATTTCTCGGGATATTAACTTGTTTAATCTTCTCCTTCAAAGCTACTTAATAATACACGGCTGTTCCATAACGTTTGACACCTTTGTAAGCGACATACCTCACACCTCACATGCTGTCGAAATCGTTACATATGGCGAGATAAGTTCTTAGTACTTATCCGATAAGAAACTCTCCCTTGCGTGACATTAAGAGTACAGGCAATTCAGTAGCGGTAAAAGCTCTTAAGGGAGCATTACTACTTACATAGCAGGTGGAGAAGGTACTGCCCTCCACCCAAAAATTCGATACCGAGCTCACCGGGAATACTATTTTGAGGAAACCTGAATATTTTTAGAAAAATGCCCCTGTGTGAGTGTGTGTCTGTGAACTGCAAGAAAAGTCATATATATACCAAACTTGGTATTCCGGTTCAGTACCTTCAAAAATCGACACGAATATTTTCAAGAAAATCCCCTTACACCAAACTACCCTTTACGGGAAGATGTTTCGAGTTTTTTTATTTTCTAAAAAATGTCTATAACGATTTTAAAAAAAATATATCATATATTAAAGATATTTACAAGACAAATAAAACTTTTATCTTGAAGTTTCTAGGAACAAGTCTTGAAGTTCTCTTCATTCGAAAGGAATTTTGTATAATACTGTATAACTAGTTGACATGCGATAGACGAAAGCGTAATCCACAAGAAATATAGATCTTTTTAAAATCTCTTTATATAGCCTCTACAAAATTTTAGTAAGAAAGTATTCCATTCCACTAAAAAATACGATACAAAGATTTCACTGGAATTATATGTTATGAGGGCCCTGAATAAAAAAAGTATATTTAGAAAAAGGTCCGTCTGTATGTCTGTGCGACTGTGAAAAGCATAACTCAAAAACAAAAAGTAGGATAAATACCAAACTTGGTATTTAAGTTCAGCACTTTCCAAAGATACGACACGAAGATTTTCATGAAAATCCCCCCCATCTCAAACTACTCTTTACATGGAAGATATTTCAAAATGTTTAATGTTCTAAAAAATGGGTCTAACGATTTTGATTAAAATACCATACATTAAAGATATTTATGACAGATAAAATGCATTTCTTGAATTTTCTAAGAATAGCTTGTGAAGTCCTCTTCATTCGGAAGAGATTTTATATAATCTTGGTTAACTGGTAAATGTTAAGCGATAGACGGAACCGTACTACAAAAACAAGGTAGATCTCATTAATACACACAACTTAATTCAGATTTGTGGCATCAGCCATTTCCAAGATATCTGTTACTAATGGTTTGAATTATTCAATACTTAGCCATTCTTTTAAAGACTTGTCGAGTTTCAGTTCTTTCTCACGATATCACGGAAAGAGTATGGAATTTTAAGGGCCAGCATGTAGCGTCCACTTCTAAAACATTTGACTATCGCTATTCCCTTTCCATCTACCTTTGTATCTTTGCATAACAAAGTGTGTACTGCAGCTATTTCCGGAAAGTTTGTCTCGATTAAAATGAAATAGATAGCAAAATAAACATTCATAAGAATAATTTGTATGCCCATTAATACACGATAGAGGGTAGTGAAGGTCATGTGAATGTAACACATCACACGCACACACACACATAGAGAGAGAGAGGGAGCGAGGGAGAAAACCGAAAGGATTATCACGTTTAAAAGCGGTCTCCATATACTGGCCTTAAACATCGCGAGAAAGAACTGAAAGGCGACAGCAGCAAAAAATTGTATGTGTTACATTTACATGCCTTTCTCTACCCTCTATCGCTTATTACCGATTATATAAATCATTCTTACAAAAGTTTATTTTCCTATCTACTTAATTTTAACCGAGACAAACCTTTCCGAAAATAGCTGCAAAGGAAATAGCGATAGTCAAATGTTTTAGAACTGGACGCTATTTGCTGGCCTTAAAATTCCACTCTTTTCATGACAGAATAAGGGTCTACACGGAGCCTAAGCCCCATTCCAGGTCTAGGGGAAGGCGTCCACCGAGTGACACTTCTTCTGGTGAGATTTTCCATTAGGCCAATACTTATAACTTTAAAAATCTCCCTGTCGTCCTCCCTGGTGTAGTGGTTACCATGTTAGCCTCTAGTTCCCGAGGTCGTGGATTCAAACCCAACGGAGGTTGATGGATTTTTTTCGGGCATAAAAATCTTTATCATGGCCTCCTTCGGAAGGGAAATAAAGCCGGCGGTCCCGAGTCGTAGATTTACGGCACGTAAAAGAACCCCAAGCCTGATAAAGAGGCATCTGAGCAAAATTCCGGTCTTTGACGTCCAATATAGAATGGAACGCTAAGGACCACAGCACTAAAAGAGCATCCATAAATAAAAAAATTTAACCCCCCCTTCTCACAACCCCACTTGGGCGTCACCGCCCAGACGTACCCAATCTCCCATAGGTATCGGGAATCACTATCCCATCGAGACCAACCCAATCTGAAGGGCTCCCCCGTTCAGCCCGACGTACTTCTAGTAAGTCAGAAGTACCACAAGTGCTAGGGTACGCAGCGCCCGCACCACGGCAGCTGAAGGGGTCGGAACCCACCCCCCCCTTCGGGAAACGCGAGGAACAACTGAATATCGACAGGACTTTAACAGAATGGCTAAGTGTTGAACAATTCGAACCATATATGGCTGATGCCACAGAAAATGTTATTTGAAATAAGTTGTGTGTTTAAGGAGGTCCACATTTTTTGTATGGTACGTTTTCGTCAATCACTTAACGTTTACCAGTTACACAAAATTATACAGAATTCCTTCTGAATGAAGAGGACTTCACAGCTTTTCCTAGAAAATTCAATATGCATTTTATTTGTCATTTGAGTATTTTTAATATATGGTAAATCAAAATTGTTGGCGATTTTTGAGAAAATAAAAAAAATCTAACAACTTTCTATATGAAGGGGTTAGAGATCTTCAAGATCTTCCGCATCTTTGAAAAATACCCAACTTAAATACTATGTTTGGTAGCTATCCGACTTTTCATTTTTGAGTTACGCTGTTACACACACGCATGGACCTTTTTCTAAAAATTCTTTGTTTTTTATTTAATGACCCTCAAAACATTCATTTCTGGTGAAATCTCGGTATAAAATTTTTGGGTGGCATGTAAAACCTTCTCTACCTCTAATGTAAAATCACTATCGTCGAAAAAGCACATAAACATTATGCTCTTTTGTGTGTTTTTCTTCTTCAGAAAATAGGTTTTGATGTGAAATGATAACGAACGTTTAGTAGTTTTTTCTATTTCGTTTTTAGTATCAAATTTAAAGAATACTCTTGCACTATAAGCCGGGGGAAGGCAACAATTAGTAACAAAAGAGAAGCAGATACTCATTAACAAATATCTCGCCTGTTGTACATGGCCTAAGGGAAGCGCACAGGAGCAATCGTTAATATCGTGGAGCGTGCCGTGTTTCTGCAAGGTCTACTTGTAGAAATTAGTTGAAGCAGGGAGGGTGAAATAAAATGCTTCGCAAAGTTTTTCTTTTGGGTACATTTTGTTCATAAAAGAAATTCAAAAGAATTGGCCTAGGAAATACATCAGATTTTCAGAGACTTTAATTAATTCTATTATGCTGCGTAGATTAATTTAAAGTCGCAAGAGTATAAAATTACATTCTTCCTCTGGAATTTTAAACTGAGGTTTAAGCCGAGCAAAATTCTGAGATAAAAGCACTTTTCTGTGAACATAGTTCAAAACAGAATTCTTTAAAGATGTACAAGTCGAGTGCAAGGAAACATACCGATGTTTCTGGGTTCATATAGTATTTTTCTTGATTTATTATTAGCAGAAACCCCTTATCTGTATTCCACCCCAGCCCTGAGTGAGCCAATTTTATTAGTTTGAATTCTAGTCCCGATACAAAAGCATTAGACTGTGAACAAAGGTTTGGACCAGGTGAGCGGTGAAAGGGGAGGAGTACGGAAACATTCCAGCTGAGTAGCTGGAAGGCATGCATCGCAACGAAAGCCCACAAGAGCCCCTGGATGAGTCCGTCTCAGATTGGTTTGAGATCAAAAGTCTTCCACTCAAACATTAACCTAAACACAATGGTCGGTTTGAGGCTCAGAAGCGAAGGAAAAGGGGGTGTATGGGTGAGTCCACACCGTTCAATACATCAAGTTAACATTCAACAATTAACAAAATGTTTCATTTATCATCTTAAATGTCTTCAACATGTTGTACCTGTTAACCATTAACATTCCATTCATACCGATTGACTTGTTGGGACTACAAAAGCTTTCAACTAAAAACAAAATGGACTCCAGTGATGAGGATTTGGCTATTGCTATTTGAGTCTTTGCTTGTTGTGTAATGAAGCACAAAAGAAGAAGAATGTGGATAATCGGCACAGGAGTGAAAATATTTTGAATTAACTTATAATTGAGAACAGGTTTGGCTTCAAATATTTCTTGAGAATGAGTGAAAATGACTTCAACTGTTTTGAACAAGATCTATAACTCACAAAAAGGACATACATTTAAGATCCAGCTGCCGGACTTGATGTTTTTATGCATTTTTTTGCAATTCCCTGATGTATTGTGAGCGAGTGAGGTTATATTTTTGATATTGCCTCTGGAACAACAATAAATTGCACATAGTTCGGCATAATTGTACGCCCTTTCTAGCTTGTCCTATACTCTATGCACGAAACGTCCTACAATTATGGCCTCAACACAATATTTGATTAATGAAAGTGTATTTTCTTTTCTCCAGACCATAACTTCACGTGGAGCAAACCAAAACAAAGATACAAGCACAGAACAATACGAGTGAACAACAGTACTGCTGAATACCGAGCACGTGGAATATTGGCAATTTCTTGCAAGATGACATCTTTCGATTGCAGTGGGGTTGTTGGATGTGTCAGGAAAACTCATTCTTTAAGGTAACCTCACAACCAAGAGTCAACCAGATTGATGAATAGCATGCAGGAATCGGAAGAATAAGAGCATAGAACAACACGAGTGAACAACGGTACTACTGAGCACCGAGCACGTGTTTAATAGTGTGCAGGAATCGGAAGAATACGAGCACAGAACGACAAGAGTGAACAACTGAACACCGAGTGATGAATAGTGTGCAGGAATCGGAAGAATACGAACACAAAACAACACGAGTGAACAACGGTACTACTGAGCACCGAGCCCGTGTTTAATAGTGTGCAGGAATGGGAAGAATACGAACACAAAACAACACGAGTGAACAACGGTACTACTGAGCACCGAGCACGTGATTTATAGTGTGTAAGAGTCGGAAGAATACGAACACAAAACAACACGAGTGAACAACGGTACTGCTGTGCACCGAGCATGTGATTAATAGTGTCTAAGAATCGGAAGAATACGAACACAAAACAACACGAGTGAACAACGGTACTACTGTGCACCGAGCACGTGATTAATAGTGTGTAAGAATCGGAAGAATACGAACACAAAACAACACGAGTGAACAACGGTACTACTGTGCACCGAGCACGTGATTAATAGTGTGTAAGAATTGGAAGAATACGAGTACAGAACAACAACACAGAACAACACAAGTGAACAACTGTACACAGCACGTGATGAATAGCGTACATGAATCGAAAGAATGCGAGCACAGAACTCGTACTTCAGGGAAAAGTGAAATGTATTAGAAGGATAAGCTAGCGAAATAAGTTGAATACCGGGAAAACCCACCACTGTAAAACTCAGTCAACAGCACAGAAAAGTTAATCAGGCAAAAATAACGCGGTAACGGAAGGCGCTAGGAAAATGTAGTTACTAAATGAAATCAACCAATAAGCGCGCAGTAAACTTTATCCAGCGAGCCAATAACAGAATCCAAAAATCATGTGCCTAGGGTAGGAACATGACAAAACTAGAAAATGGGCGTGAAATAGAAATTTGTCTAGGTCGGTATTTCAATTTCAGACTGTGTAACTTTGATATTTCTTTTATATTGTGTCATGTAAGGAGTCAAAAGTGTATGCGTGGTAACTTATAAAGAAAATGTAAGAGTCCAATTTTTTTGCTGATTTAATTTAAGCACACGGGAACGTGTTTAAGATATGGGAAATAAGAAGCAAGAGCCTAATTTGATCGTGGGATCACGCAAGCCTTGTGTGATGAAAACTACTCAATTACCGATATGAACGACTATGTACAAATATTCGAAGAAGTAATTATAAATCTCCAGCCCGTTATCTACAAATCTGCAACACCATTTTCAGTGGATATTGACAGAGTGCCAAAGTCATTTCAATTAGAAATAATTGACTTACAAAAGATATTGACATGAAAGACGGCTTTCGAAACAAAAATTATTTTTCTTCCTTTCACAGAAATTTACCCGAAACTAGATTCCCTGAGTTGCTCAAATTTTCTGCCAGGACGTTTAGTATACACAGTGAATGTGAACAGTTATTTTCCTGTATAAAAATCTGTAATCCCCAGCATAGAACTAACTTTCTGGTCTGAATGTAAACAAACGTTCCTCGCTTGTGTGTTTGCCTGATCATGGCGCAAACTAGTGAGTGACAAAAGATAAAGAAAGATGTAAAAGTTGCAGACTTGGGTATGGCAGTGACATCGTTCTCCCATTGTAATAGCTTCAGTGATCATACTAAAAGTTAACGAATCACATCACTCTGCCTTGTAATCGCTTCAGTGATAATACTGAAAGTAAAACGAATGACATCGTTCTCGCATTGTAATCGATTCGTGATAATATTAAAGTACAACGAATTACATCGTTCTCCATTGTAATCGCTTTACAGATAATACTAAAAGTAATATGAATCACATGTACTTCACATTGTAATTGCTTCAGTGATAATACTAAAACTACAACGAATGACATCGATTTTGCATTGTAATCACCTCAGGTATTATACTAAAAGTACAAAGAAAACATCATTGACGCATTGCAGTCACTTCAGTTAAAATACTAACAGTAGTGCGAATGACGTCGTTGTCGCATAGTAATCACTTCAGGTATTATTATTATTATTATTATTATTATTATTATTATTATTATTATTATTATTATTAATAATAATAATAATATTATTGCGAGGCAGTATTTTTAACACTTAAATGATATCAGTCTAATTATATAATATAAAATAAAATAACAGCCCGCCTTAAAAGCAATATGTGTATAATATAATATGTAAGGTGTATGTTACAGTCATTGTATTATGTTTATATTATTATGTACACGTATAATAATGTTATGTGAATGTATTACGCAGTTTTAACAACGTAGGAGCTGTGAGATAGAAGCAGAAAGTTGCTAACAATGAGGTAACCTTGAGACAACAATAAATTAGAAAGTTTAATAATACTGTCGTGACCTCTAAACAAATGCTAAAAGGGAGGTAGGCGACTCGTTAATAAGGTACCAGGAAGTTAACAAATTAAATAAGGCGAGGCCACGACAAGGGACGCAGCTAAATGAAAATGAAAAATGTTATAGGATATCTACTAAGAGGATTCCTACATGGTTCAGAATGGAAGGAAGGAGCTTTATACTATGGTAAATTATACAGAATAGAAATGGATGGTAAGGGGTTTATTAAATAAAAGGGTACATTACCTCCTTGACTTCATGTCCATTCGTCGAGGACGCCATACATCTTCGTGTATGGAGAGTGTGTAACAACACGACCTGCCCGGTGCGCCTCTACTCACTGACTGACTAGCCAAGCCAAGCCACGCTACTACAGCGTGGGACGCTATCTAAGCTTATACCCCCACCACTCTTACGTAATCCCCGATCCAGGCGACCAAGGACACGTATGCACTTAACAATGCTTGCATACGTCACATCTCCCCCTGGCCACCCAGATCGACGCCCTCGTCGACACAAGGAGGATTTTGTTTATGGAGAAGAAAAAAAATTACAATACAGAAGAAAATATGACATACAAGAGGTTAGATAATTGAACAACAAGCAGTATCTGTGAAAATATATGGAGCATGCATGTCTGTGAAAGGAATTAAATGCTGATTTGTATATTTGGGAGTCTCGAGTGCCTCTGACGATGTTTTTGTTTGACAGATCACCTACGTACGAGTACCCCGCACACGCACACTACACCATGCTGCCATTGTTACATGCACACTACACTGCACCTGGATGTTCCGACGTAACTGTTTGTGGGTGGGATTTCCACATCACCCACAACGACGAATTTTCAGCTGCAGAGTCTTTCAGGTGCTGCAGGTCGCTGAAGATGTGGGGGGAGCAATCGCTAGCTTGGACTGCCCCCCAAAATAGTGGCTCCTTATGCCACTGCAGTGTAGTGGATGAACGACAGCTCTCCTGTGGTGTCTCTGGAACCTCTGGCGTGACTGTCCAGCGGAGGTACTCCTCTGACACTCGAGCTTCCAAATCAGCAAAGTCACTATAACAGAAATCACAGAAAGGTAGAAATGGTGCTCCAGAAGATTATCGCACATAAAAACAAGTAGTATGTCACTTACAGTAAAAAGATTTAAAATACCAAAAAGGTTTACAATCAATCAATTCTTTTAGTACGGGGCAAAGAGAAACACAAACTGCTTTAGAATCCAAATACAAAGACACAAAAGGACCAGAATACATAAATATTACATCACTGACATTCATTGTTTACATACAATAACACAACACAAATATAGAAACTTATTTGGGATCCCAATATTATTTAACCAGCTGGTACTACTAATGAAAAGAAATAAGTGCACTTACAATACATTCATACATGACAATGAAATTAAATCATTCATACTGACCATGACCCAAATTATACACAACACTCACTTAAATAACTAACCAAAACTACTGTGTGCATTACTACAGACTTCAAAATTAAATCCACATTACATACATCAAACTACACCTCATTACATTCTTTCTCTACAATACTCATGCTTTAATGTCAAATATATAGTCTCCTCTACATACTATCTTATCCATCTCATTATTATCCTCATCATCTCAATCATCATCATTATTTCACTCATCATCATCATCAGTATTTCAATCATCATCGTCTTAGCTTTCAACTTTCTCGTAGACAGCAATTACTGAGAAAATAAAACATCTTCACTGACGTGTCTCATTTAACATGCTACAAAGTCAAAAATACCTGACAAAGGCATAAACTTAAAGAAATCACATTAACATTTCAGGAATGACACAAATAACATGACATTATACTGTTGCATCCACATCCTTCGAATCAAAATTAAGCTGTAAAATAGATGGTATTAAAACTCGCTATATAAGATGGTACTAAACTTGTTGCATAAACACACAAAAAAAATTATTCTCATTGCATACACTTCATTACATTTACTCTCGTGTGAATACATCACACACGCTATACTGGGCACGTTTCAGCAACACCAATAAGCAAAATCTCTCAAATCACATCAAATCAAATTTCCAGGTACATGTAGCCCTCCTGAAAAATCAAAACATTTACACTTCAACTATCGGGGTTACACTTTGGCACTTCCACCGAAGCTGACATCATCTCATCTCATCTCTCACATTACCACCGTCGGGGTTACTCTTAGGCACTTCCATCGAGGCAAATATTAACTCATCTCTCACATAACCTCAAAAACATACATACACACACTATTTATGCAACAATTTTCTGCAAAGAAAAGATCACAGCATCATAATGAAACCCAAACCAAACCAAATCGAATGCAACAGAACAAATCACATCATTACCCAAAACAATACTGTCACAGAACATTCCTGAAAATCAAAGCTTAATTACGCACACAGTACACATCAAAGACATTCCTGCAGCATAACATAACAAAACAAATGATTTGCAATGCCCAAAACAGAATTCAAAATTTAAGGTACATAAAATGGTGATAAACTTTCAATTTAGCAGAGACATTCATAGCACACATTATTCCTGAAAAGCAAAGCTTAATTAAGCATCAGTCAGTGAAACAATAAAAATTTAGCATACCTGTGTGAGTTATGAAACTGTTTCATTCGTCCAAACTTTAGCACACACAATGTTCACATACTTACAGGTTTTTTTTCTTATTCTTTCTTTTTACCACAAAATTCCAGTGCAACTTTCCAAAATCTGGTAACACACATATAGCTGATCCATCAACATCCACGTCGTACTGGTCCATATTGGAGTCACGTTAAACCTAATTAGGGGAAGATACTGGCAAGGCTGGTAGTAGCTGAAACTTTTACTTACATTAGTCATTTTGAAATATCTTTCCCCAAAAATATTCATTGCGTAACTAGATAAACCAAACATGGCAACGGTGAAGCAAAATTTTCATCATTATGATTACCACTATTCGTACCGCGAGCGTGCAATGCACAAATACGAATTTTCAATATATATACTCTTGACTTCTTTCGTTTTATTATTTTAAATATTTCAAACAGACGCACCACACTTTTTATACACACGCAATTTTAAACACGCAACACGCGAACTTTGAAATATTTGCTTCCCTTTCGAGTCGTTAACAAATCACAAGATGACGGAACCAATAATGCAATGTTACGTAGACCAGCTAACACACGCAACTATATTATCAAAGTAACAAATGTCGCCCAATTTTTCACAATTCACAAAAATATGTACTTTAAAATGACCAGTATGAATGATTTACCACAGTAACAGAATTTAGTAGAAGTGAAGCCAAGGTAAGGGGGAAAATGGAGCCAAAAGTTTTAGCGTCACGCCACCGACAGATAATGGAAAAAATATAAAAATGAACTTAAAATTGAAATTTAGACTCGGGACTTTCAGAAAACAATACAACAGGAATTTAGAATAAAGAAACCACAAATGATACAACCAAAACCCTTACCCTTAAGCCAAGAAAAAGATTTACATTTTTAACGAACACGTGGAGGACCAAAAACGTTACATTTTAGTGAGAAAAAAAATTTTGTAGTTAAAAATCTCAAAAATATCCGGCCCTCACACCAAGATACTCGGCGCCTCACACCAAGATGTCGTGACCTCTAAACAAATCCTCAAAGGGAGGTAGGCGACTCGTTAATAAGGTACCAGGAAGTTAACAAATTAAATAAGGCGAGGCCACGACAAGGGACGCAGCTAAATGAAAATGAAAAATGTTATAGGATATCTACTAAGAGGATTCCTACATGGTTCAGAATGGAAGGAAGGAGCTTTATACTATGGTAAATTATACAGAATAGAAATGGATGGTAAGGGGTTTATTAAATAAAAGGGTACATTACCTCCTTGACTTCATGTCCATTCGTCGAGGACGCCATACATCTTCGTGTATGGAGAGTGCGTAACAACACGACCTGCCCGGTGCGCCTCTACTCACTGACTGACTAGCCAAGCCAAGCCACGCTACTACAGCGTGGGACGCTATCTAAGCTTATACCCCCACCACTCTTACGTAATCCCCGATCCAGGCGACCAAGGACACGTATGCACTTAACAATGCTTGCATACGTCACAATACTACTAGTAATTCTTGGAACAATAATGTTATATTTAAAACATTTTTAATAAATAGCCAATCAACAACTAGAAAAAGGTTAAGTTAGATAAAAGTATTCTACTGCAGTAGGATTAGCCAATCAGAAATTGAAATAGTGGAAATACACAAATTTAAGCGGTAGGCGGTAGACGGCAGACGTTGCTAGGCAGCGTTCCCGAACAGTTCGATACGTATTCAGTGTGAGACATAAAAATTCATTACAGCGTCAACAATATAAAGTTTACGTGTTAAAAAGTACAAGTAACAATAATCCCACAGCTCTACAATAGGATACATCAGTGAAGTATTATTTTATCGTGTGAAGGAATAATAAAATGAGTGAAAAAAAATTATAACTTTGTGTAAGCCTTCATTATTTAGCCGCACCAACCCCTGCTAAGAGATACGTGTTTCTGCAAATTACTACTGACGCAGCCGAGGCAAACATACATATAATATTTAAATAAACATTATAATACAAAGTTGATTTTTTTAAAGTGGGGCGAAGGCCACCGGAAAGTGAACATGTAGCGAAGGCCACAGGAAACCTTGTAACGTGCGTGGTCTAAACAACTTCAAGTTTGGCTCTTCATCAGCAGCAATATATGTACTTCAATTGTAATCCCTTTAGTGATTTAATTAAAAGTACAACCAATGACATTATTCTCGCATTGTAACCACTTCACAGATTATACTTAAAGAACAACGAATGACATGGCACTCACTTACGTTATTATCCTAAAAGTACAAAGAATGTCATCATTCTTGGAATATAATCACATAGGCTATTATGCTAGAAGAACATATAATAACATCATTCTCCCGGTATAATCCCTTAACTTATTATACAAATACTACATAGACTGACTGTAATCATTTGAGTGACCATACTAAAACTACAACCAATGACGTTGATCTGGCGTTGCAATTAATTCAGTTATTACACTAAAGGTAGAACGAATTACATCGTCCTCGTATTGTAATCACTTCAGTGATTATACTAAAACTACAGTGAATAGATCATTCTCACATTGTATTCCCTTCAGATATTACACGAAAAGAAGAAGAAATGACATTATTCTCGCATTCTAATCACCTCACTCATTATAATAAAAGTAAAACGAATGGCATCGTTCTCGCAATGTAATGACTTCAGTTATTAAACTAAAACTGAAATGAATGTCATCGTTCTCGCATTGCATTCACTTCAGTCTTTATATTAAAGGTACAAAGAATGACTTTTTCTTGCCTTGTAATTGCTTTAGTGATTATACTAAAAGTACTAAGAATGACATCATTCCCGCACTGCAATTACTTTTCTGACTATGCTAAAAGTACAACGAATGGCATAATACTGGCATAGCAATCAGTGCTGTTATTAGTACAACTAAAGTCATCGTTCTAGCGTTCTAATCTCTTCAGTTAATATACTAAAAGTACTACGAATAACGTTGATCTCTTATTGTATTTACGTCTATGATTATACTAAAAGACAAAGATAGGCATTACTCTTGCAATGTAATCATATCAGTGCAAATTCCGAAAGAACTACGACTGACATAAACGGATTGTAATAAATTCAGTAATTATACTAAAAGATCTACGAATGAAATGTCCCCTTACATTGCAATCACAACAGTTATTAGACTATAAGCAGATCGAATGACGTTGAATTTGCATTGCATTCACTAGAGACATTATATCAAAGTTACAAACAATTACATTATTCTCGCATTGTAATCAATTCAGTGATTACTCTAAAACTACAACGAATGATACTGTTTTCGCACTGTAATCACTGCAGTTATTATACTCAAAGTACAACAAATAACATTGTCCTCGCATTGCAATCACTTCAGTTATTATACTAACGGTACAACGAATGATCGCTCTCGCATTGTATCCAACTCAGTGAATATATTAAAAGTACAAAGAATGACATCATTCACGCATTGTAATCGCTGCAGTGATTACACCCAAAGCGCAAGGAATGACATCATTCTCGCGTTATAATCACTTAAATTCTTATACTAAAAGTACAAATAATGACATCAATGTTGCATTGAAATCACGCCTTTTATTGCAGTAAAAGTGCAAAGAAAGACATCATTGTCGCATTGAAATAAGTTCAGTTATTACGCTAAAATTACAAAGAATGACATCAGTCTGGTATTGTAATCACATCAGTCATCATACTAACAGTATGAAGGACATCATTCTCGCAGTATAATAACTTCAGTAACTATATTAAAGTATAAAGAGTGACAACATTCTTGCATTGTACTAACTTTGTGACTACACTAAAAGAACAAAGAAATACGTTGTTTGCGCAGTGCAGTCACATCAGTGATTACACTAAATGTACACCGAATGACATCATTTACGCATTGTAATCAGTTCAAGGAATATATTAAAAGTACAAAGAATGACAACATTATCGCATTGTAATCACATCAGTGACTATACTAAATGTACGAAGAGTGACAATATTCTCGCATTGTAATAGCTTCAGTGATTATACTAAAAGAACAAATAATGAGACCATTCTCCCATTGCAATTACTTCATTAATTATACTTAAAGTACAAAGAGTGACATCATTCTCGCATTGTAATCACTGCAGTGATTATACGTAAAGTACAAAGAATGATATCATTTTCGCATTGTAATAACTTAAGTGATTATAATAAAAGTATAAATAATGACGTTCTTCTGGAATTGTAATCACTACAGTAACTATGCTAAAAGTACAACGAATGACGTCGCTTTCGTATTGTAATCGCTTCATTTATTATACTAAAAGTACCACGAATGACATCGTTCTCGCATTGCAGTCATTTCAGCTATTGTTATACTAAAAGTACAAAGAATGACATCGCTCTGGCATTGCAGTAATTTCAGCTATTATACTAAAATTACAAAGAATGACATCGTTCTCGTATTGTAATAACTTCAGTTATAATATAAAAGTATAAAGAGCGACATCATTCCCACATTGTAAGAGTTTTGTGATTACACTAAGAGAACAAAGAATAACGTTGCTCTCTCTATGCAACAACTTCATTATACTAAACTTACAAAGAATGATATCATTCTCCCATTGTTATCATTTCAGTGATTATATTATAAGTACAGGGAATGACATCGTTTTCGCATTGTATGCATTTCACGTATTATTCTAAAACCACCAAGAATGGCATCATTCTCGCGTTGTAATCATATAAGTAATTACACTAAAAGTACAATGAGTGGAATATTTCTCCCATTCTAATCGCTTCGCGATTACTCAGTAAGTGCAACGAATCTCATCATATTCACACCGTAATCACTTCAATTATTATTCTAAAACTACATGTAATGCAACAATTCTCACACTCTAATCACTTCAGTTATTACACTAAAAGCAAAACGAAAGAATTCGCTCCCGCATTGTAGTTACTGCAGTGTTTATACTAAAAGTAAAAACAATGAGGTTGTTCTCGCATTGTAATCACTTCAATGATTACACTAAAAGCACAAATAATGGCATAAATCTCACATTGTAATCACTGCAGTGATTATACTAAAACTACACTGAATTACACCAGTCTCGCATTGTAATCACTGCAATCCATACATTGAAAGTACAAAGAATAACATCATTTTCGCATTGTAATCACTGCAGTGATTTTATCATAATTACAAGAAATGTCATCATTCTCGCAATGTAAACACTTCAGTGGTTATACTAAAGGTACAAAGAACTACGATCCCACTAAGTTCTAATAAATTCAGTGATTATACTAAAACTACGAAAAATGACATCATTCTCGCATTGTAATCCCTACAGTGATTGTACTAAAAATAAAATGAATGACGTTCTTGCATTGTAATCACTTCAGTGATCATACTAAAAGTGCAAAGAATGACATTCTCCCGTTATAATCACTTAAGTTATTATACTAAAAGCATAAAGAATGATATCATGCTCGCGTACTAACCCCTTCAGTTATCATACTTAAACTACAAGAAATGACGTTGTTCTCGTATTCTAACCACTTCATCTATGATACTAGAACTACAAAGAATGACATATTTCCTCCTTTGTAATGAGTTCAATGATTACATTAAAAGTACAAGAAATGACATTATTCTCGCATTGTGATCACTTCTGTTATTGTAGTAAAGTTATAAACAAATGACGTCGTTCTTGCCTTGTAAACACTTCAGTTGTACAATGGATGGCATACGAGGGGCACTATTTCTATTTTGAGCCTTGGGAACCCTGAATGTTGTAGGTGCCATTTGACGTTTTCAATGGAAACGTTGATATTTTTTACTATAATCTACTTCAAAGATTTTGTCACTAGAGCGTCATTTGTTTTGTTTACACTAACTTGAAAATTGGGTGTCAACAAAAACATGGAATTAACTCGTGAAAATGTTCGTGCAATGATTTATTACGACTTTCGACGTGGATTATCAAGACAAGAGTGCATCGATCAACTAACTTCCACATTTGGCGACGAAGCTCCATCCTTTGCCACTGTGAAACGCCGGTATAACAAATTTAATCGTGGCCGCCGAGAAGTTCGTGAAGGTCGTCCAAAATCAGTTGTTGTGCCAGAAAACATTGATGCTGTGCAAAAACTAATAATGAAAGATCGTCATGCGTTATATTGTGAGATGAGGCAACCCTAGGCATTAGTTCCACCAGCATATATAATATATTGATGATTATTTAGCTGTGAAAAGGTTTCTCTCGTTGGATCCCACATAATTTGACGCAATCTCAAAAAGATGCTCGTATCGATTGGTGTACAAAAATGCTCAAGAAATACAATGGCGGTGCCTCAAAAGACGTATATAAGATTGTAACATGTGACGAATCATGGATCTATACGTATGAGCCGGAACGAAACAGCAGTCGACTGTATGGGTGTATCAAGATGAAGCAAATCCAACAAAAGTTGTTCGCACTCGAAGCACTTCGAAGCAAATGGTCGCCTGCTTTTTCAGCAAAACTGGCCATGTGGCAACAGTGCCTTTAGAGGAACGTAAAACGGTCAATACCGAATGGTACACAACTATTTGTTTGCCAGAAGTCTTCGGTGAAGTAAGGCAAACCAACAAGAACCGTAGGATCGTTCTTCATCAAGACAATGCGAGCGCACACACATCTCGCCTAATAACAGAGTATTTGAAGGCTCAAAAAGTCGAATTGATGGGTCATCCGACATACAGTCCTGATTTGGCAACCAATGACTTCTTTTTGTTCCCGAATATCAAGAATCAATTGCGTGGACAACGATTTTCGTTGGCAGAAGAACGCTGATGCCTTCAAAAACCATGATTTGGAGGTGTCTCGAGAAGACTGGAATAAATGCTTTGACAAATCGTTCAAATGGATGCAAAAGTGTATTGATCATAAAGGAGAATATTTTGAAAAATACTAAAGCAGTTTTCAATCAGAAATTACTTTTTTGAATTATTAGGTTCAAAATATAAATGGTGACCCTCGTAATCCACGCATTTCAATCACGTCACTGATTATACTAAAAGTACAAACAATGACATCATTCTTGCATTGTAATCACTTCAGCTATTGCTAAAAGAACAAATAATGGTATCATACCCCCATACCCCATCTAATAACTTCAGTGATTACACCCAAAGTACATAGAATTACATCATTCTCGCATTCTAATAAATTCAGTTATTATACAAAACGTACAAAGAACGACATTAGTCTCGCATTGTAAACACTTCAGTGATTACACTGAAGGTACAACGACTGACATTCTTGCATTGTAATCACTTCACTTATACACTAAAAGTACAATGGATGGCATTTTCCACGCATTGCAATCACTTCACTGATTATACTAAAAGTACAAACAATGACTTCATTCTAGCATTGTAATCATATCGGTGATCATACTAAAAGTACAACGAATGACATCATTCACGCATTGGAATCACTGCAGTGATTACCCTTAAAGTAAAACGAGTAAATTCATTTTCGCTTTATAATTACTTAAGTTATTACACTAAAAGTACAAATATGGACATCAATGTCGCATTGTAATCTGAGGCAGTATTTTTAACACTTAAATGACTTCAGTCTAATTATATAATATATAAATTCAATAACAGCCCTCCTTACGGTGTATATTACAGTCATTATATATGTTTATATTATTGTATACATGTGTAATAATGTTATGTGAATGTATTACGTAATTTAATAATGCAGGAGCTGTGAGAATAATAGGTTAAAGGTTGCTAACGATGAGATAACAATGAGGTAACCTTGAGGCAATAATGAATTTGAAAGTTTAATAATGCTACTTGTGATTCTTGGAAGCAATAATGTAATTTTTGTGACAGCTTATAAAATAGCCAATCAACAACCAGAAAACGTTTTAGTTAAATGAAGGTATTCTATTGGACTAGGATTAGCCAATCAGAAACTCAAATGGAGCAAAATTTACAAATTCAGAAGTTAGAAGCTTGTAGAAAGTATTCCTAACTTGACGCTAGATGCGTCCTCGAGCAATTTAATACGTATTTTGTGTGAGACAAAAAATAGTTTACGTGTTAAAAAGTGCAAGTAATTAATAAAAAATCTCACAGCTCTCTCTCTCTTTCTCTCTCTCTCTCTCTCTCTCTATATATATATATATATATATATATATCAGTGAAGTGTTATTTAAATCGTGTCAAGCATTAATAAAAGAAGTGAAGTAAAATTATGATCTGTGTAAGCCTACATTCTTCAGTCTCACCACTCCCTGCTAAGACATTCATACCTCTAAAAAAAAATCTGATGTGTTACACTCACATGACTTTCTCTACTCTTGTACAATCTAATTTTACAAACGCCTATTCTCCATATGCTTCATGTTAATCGAGATATCGAGATGTCAATCTTATTGGTAATTTTCTTGTAGATGCAAGGGGAATATGGTAGCTTTCAAGCGATAGTCAAATATTTTAACGCTGGTTGCTATGTGGCGCATTCCATTCTCTTTGCATGTCAGGACATAAAAAAATGAATAACGTATTTGAGAAAAAGTATAAGTATTGGAAAATTTAAGGAAATAACAAGCAATATCTCGCAAACGGTTCACTCAACAAAAGAAATGTATATGACATAAGTTGTGTATTTTAATGCGATCTACATTCTTTGTGTAGTAAAATTTTGTCTATCGCTTATGGTTTACCAGTTATGCAAATGGCGTTCACAATGAAGAATACTTTTGGAGACATTCCCAGAAAATTCGAGATATATATTTCATTTCTCATGACATTATCTTAAACATATGATATTTTCATCAAAATCGTTAGAGCCATTTTTGAGAAAATTAAAATTTTCGAAAAATTTTCCATGTAAAGGGTAGTCTGGAGTGGGGGGATTTTCTTGAAAACCTTCGTGGCGCATCTCTGGAAGATACTGAACCTAAATACCAAGTTTGGTGCTTATCCGACTGTTCGTTTTTGAGTTATGCTGTTCACAGACACACACACAGACACACACACACACACACACACACACACAGACACACACACAGACACACACACACAGACAAACACACAGACACACACACGGACATGTTTCCAAAAATGCTTTTTTTTGGATTCAGGAGATCTCAAAACATATATTTCCGGTGAAATCTCGGTATGAATTTCTGGGTGGAATGCAATACTTCCCCTACTTACTATACGTAGTAGAGAAAGTAAAAATCTGATGTGTTACACTCACATGACTTTCTCTACTCTTGTACAATCTATTTTTACAAACGTCTATTCTCCATATGCTTCATATTAATCGAGATATCGAGATGTCAATCTTATTTGTAATTTTCTTGTAGATGCAAGGGGAATATGGTAGCTTTTAAGCGATAGTCAAATATTTTAACACTGGTTGCTATGTGGCGCATTCCATTCTCTTTGCATGTCCAGGACATAAAAAAATGAATAACGTATTTGAGAAAAAGTATAAGTATTGGAAAATTTAAGGAAATAACAAGCAATATCTCGAAAACGGTTCACTCAACAAAAAAAATGTATATGATATAAGTTGTGTATTTTAACGCGATCTACATTTTTTGTGTAGTAAAATTTTGTCTATCTCTTATGGTTTACCAGTTATGCAAAAGTCGTTCATAATGAAGAATACTTTTGGAGACATTCCCAGAAATTTCGAGATATACATTTCATTTCTCATGACATTATCTTAAACATATGATATTTTGATAAAAATCGTTAGAGCCATTTTTGAGAAAATTAAAATTTTCGAAAAATGTTCCATGTAAAGGGTAGTCTGGGGTGGGGAGATTTTCTTGAAAATCTTCGTGTCGCATCTCTAGAAGATACTGAACGTAAATACCAAGTTTGGTGTTTATCCGACTGTTAGTTTTTGAGTTATGCTGTTCACAGACACACACACACACAGAGACACACAGACACACACACACAGACACACACACGGACATGTTTCCAAAAATGCTTTTTTTGGATTCAGGAGGTCTCAAAACATGTATTTCCGGTAAAATCTCGGTATCGAATTTTTGGGTGGAATGCAATACTTCCCCTACTTACTATACGTAGTAGAGAAAGTAAAAAAATATAAATACTGACACAGCCGAGGCAAACATAAATTTATATAATACTTATTTAAAGAAACAGTCCAAATTACAAAGTCAATACTTTTTTAAACATTTGGGGCGAAGGCTACCGGAAACTTTTTACCATACGTGCGGTTGCAACTACTTCAAGTTCGGCTCCCCAACAGTCGAAATATAATACACATTCTTCAAACTGGCTTTCCCTACGTAGCAGCAACAAACCTTCTTCAAATTGGCTCCCAAAGCGTGGGGCAAATAACAATACAACAAAATACCTTCTTAAATATTCTTCTTCTTCAAATCACGCCATTTATTACACTAAAGGTGCAAAGAATGACATCATTCTCGCATTGAAATAACTTCAGTTATTACGCTAAAAGTACATAGAATGACATTCTGGAATTGTAATCACTTCAGTCATCATGCAAACTTTATAAAGAGTGACACCATTCTTGCAGTGTAATAACTTTTGTGATTACACTAAAAGAAAAAAGAATGACATTTTTCTCGCAGTGCAGTCACTTCAGTGATTATACTAAAGGTACACAGAATGACATCACTGTCCCACTGTAATCAATTCAATGAATATATTAAAAGTACGAAAACTAAGGTGAATAGATCATTCTCACATTGTATTACCTTCAGATATTACACGAAAAAGTAGAAGGAATGACATTATTCTCGCATTCTAATCACGTCACATGTTATACTAAAAGTAAAACGAATGGCATTGTTCTCGCACTGCAATCACCTCAGGTATTACACTAAAAGAACAAAGAATGACATCCTTCTCGCAATGTAATGACTTCAGTTATTAAACTAAAACTGAAATGAATGTCATCGTTCTCGCATTGCATTCACTTCAGTCTTTATATTAAAGGTACAAAGAATGACTTTTTCTCGCATTGTAATTGCTTTAGTGATTATACTAAAAGTGCCAAGAATGACATCATTCCCGCATTGCAATTACATTTTTTGAGTACCTATGCTAAAAGTAAAACCAATGATATAACTCTGACATAGCAATCAGTGCTGTTATTTTACTAAAAGTACATCTAAAGGGCATCGTTCTAGCGTTCTAATATCTTCAGTTAATATACTAAAAGTACCACGAATAACGTTGATCTCGTATTGTATTTACATCTATGATTATACTAAAAGACAAAGATAGGCATTACTCTTGCAATGTAATCATATCAGTGAAAATTCCGAAAGAACTACGACTGACATAAACGGATTGTAATAAATTCAATAATTATACTAAAAGTACTACAAATGACATATAGTTGCATTGCAATCACTGCGGTTATTATACTATAAGCACATCGAATGACCTTGAATTCACATTGCATTCACTAGAGACATTATACCAAAGTTTCAAACAATTACATCATTCTCGCATTGTAATCAATTCAGTGATTACTCTAAAACTACAACGAATGATACGGTTTTCGCACTGTAATCACTGCAGTTATTATACTCAAAGTACAACAAATGACATTGTCCTCGCATTGCAATCCCTTGAGTTATTATACTAACGGTACAACGAATGATCGCTCTCGCATTGTATCCAACTCAGTGAATATACTAAAAGTACAAAGAATGACATGCGAGAACGAAGTACAAGGAGTGACATTGTTCTCGCATTGCAGTCATTTCAGCTATTATACTAGAAGTACAATGAGTGACATTGTTCTCGCATTGCAGTCATTTCAGTTATTATACTAGAAGTACAATGAGTGACATTGTTCTCGCATTGCAGTCATTTCAGCTATTATACTAGAAGTACAATGAGTGACATTGTTCTCGCATTGCAGTCATTTCAGCTATTATACTAGAAGTACACGGAGTGACATTGTTCTCGCATTGCAGTCATTTCAGCTATTATACTAGAAGTACAATGAGTGACATTGTTCTCGCATTGCAGTCATTTCAGCTATTATACTAGAAGTACACGGAGTGACATTGTTCTCGCATTGCAGTCATTTCAGCTATTATACTAGAAGTACAATGAGTGACATTGTTCTCGCATTGCAGTCATTTCAGCTATTATACTAGAAGTACACGGAGTGACATTGTTCTCGCATTGCAGTCATTTCAGCTATTATACTAGAAGTACAAGGAGTGGCATTGTTCTCGCATTGCAGTCATTTCAGCTATTATACTAGAAGTACACGGAGTGACATTGTTCTCGCATTGCAGTCATTTCAGCTATTATACTAGAAGTACAAAGAATGACATCGTTCTCGCATTGTATTCACTTCAGTTACTATACTAAAAGTACCACGAATGTCATCGTTCTCGCATTGCAGTCATTTCAGTTATTATGCTAAAATACAACGAATGACATCGTTATGGCATTGTAATCGCTTCAGTTATTATACTAAAGGTATAACGAATGATATCTTCCTCGCGTTGTAATCACTTCAGTTATTATACTAAAAGTATAACGAATGACATTGTTCTCGCATTGTAATCACTTCAGTCAATATACTAAAGATACAGCAAATGACATTGAACTCGCATTGCAATCGTTTCAGTTTTTATGCTAAAAGTTCAACGAATTACTTCGTGCTCACATTTTAATCATTTTAGTTATTATACTAAAAGTGCAACGAATGAATCGTTCTCGCATTTGTAATCGTTTCAGTTATTAAACTAAAAGCATAACGTATGAATCGTTCTGCATGGTAATGACTTGAGTAATAATACTAAAAGCACAACAAATGGCATCGTTCACACAGGATATTTATTTTATCCAATTTTTGTGTTGCTTCGGTCTCGAAATAATTATTATGCCAATAAGTATTCATTGCCCTCTATTATACTGCCCTAAAGCTATCGACATTCGTGGTAATATTAAAGATAGTTCTGAATAAAAAATAATCCCTATGGATTTTATTTGATTTATTTGTCTCATGCTCGTTTTCTTGGTCTGGCGAAGTTACAGTGTATACGAACATTATGTTAGTCTGGAGAGCAGAAGCGCTAAATAGGAGCGTCTCATCCGACACAATAACAAAGCTTTGAATTATCAGCCAGGTGCCTTTTCCCAGCCACTCTTTTGTAACGGATCGACGCTGTTAACAAATGAGTAGCGATGACCTAGTTAGACGCGACTTCAGGCTGCTGTCGCATGTTTTACCAGCGTATAATAATGTGTAGCAGTGGTGGCTAGTGAGTGAATCGTAGGTAAAAGTTCAAAACCACAATAATTTCTCTGCTTGTAAACTGAAAATATTTTTATAGTTAACGTTCTAGAATATTCAGCACTTCAAGAAGGTGATCAAAATCATTACTTCGGCGCCTAAATATTCTTAGAGTCGTTTTCAACAACCAATGTTAAAACAGCATCTTATTTGCTAACATTCCCCGTAATGGTCCGACCCTTTCAGCTTCCGTGGTGCGGGCGTTGCAGACCCTGAGCACTCGTGGTACTTCTGACGTTACTAGAAGTACGCTGGGCTAAACATCCGAGCCTCACCCGTGAGAGTGTTGTTTGGATTGGGTTGGACTCGGCGGGGTAGTGTTTTCTGATACCCACGGGAGACTGGATACGGATTGGCGGTCTTCCGTTCAGGCGGGTTGTATGACACCTAAATGTCCTCCGGTGCCGCCCTATGAGAGCCGGAAGGCGGCCTACTAGTGGACTGCCGGCCCCACCGAGGTTGTTCGCTAGTCTTTCACCTTTGGGGTTTGACGCGCGTAAGTAACGTATCCTCTTCCACCCTGCAATGGCGGTCCGGTTTAAATTTTCAGGTGGCGGCCTACTGGAAAAGCCTTCGGGGGTTGGATGGCACCGTCCTCCCTGGATACAGTGGGGGCTTTTGCTCCTCGGTTTTACTGTTTGCTAACATTATGTTAGAAGTTTAATATAATTCTAAAACCCTTGTGTTTCATCCAGATTTTGTAGCAAATTGTTAGCTAACATCTTGTTAACGTCAAAGACAACCGCAAGCAACAACTTTCCGAAGGCGGTGACCGAACCACACAACTTTTGAATGCACTCCGATGTTGAAGCGATATTTCCACACATATAAAAAGTAGTAGTTAAGCATCATTTCTTAAAAAGCTATTAACATTATAATTGTAGTGAGTCGCTACATTTTAATTCCCATCACATCTGTGCTTGGTGTTATCTGAGTAGCGCTTTCGGGAGACGTATTTCTCCCATCTTCAACTCAAAGCGTAGATGTGATGTGAATTAAAAGGTAGCGACTCACCACAATTACAATATGATAACATTACAATTACCAATGCTTCTGTTAATCACAAGCTATTAACAATTTACTTAAATTTAATAATTTTTCATAGTTTTAGCCTCACACATTGTAACATATACAACGTAAAAGCCCTGAAATAGTGCAGTAAGTGCTTTAAGTTACGTAGTGCAGTAAGTGTTTTAAGTTACGTAAATATTGCTCAATAAACAGCGCTGCTATCAAACTATGTATCTTGTTAGGACTCCGATAAAAACTAAGGTGAACGCCGGTTGCTATCCTATTGTTAACCCTTAAACTGGCAAAATGTCCTATAAGGTACATACACTTTTGAATTTTTCACCCAGGAAAATATGCACGGTAACTGGTAGTGAGCATAATCCCTGGCTATGTAGCTACTGGCTAAAATTTGCTGCCCTCCCTGTAGGCGATTCTTAACTGCACAGCGAATAATATAGACTAACAAGACATCAAAATGGTGGCTCAAACACATCAACCATGTGTTTCCCAGGTAATTGTGTGTATATATATTAATAAATATGTCTGAATGCTTATTAAATTATATTTTAATCTTCATTCTTTCATGTCATATGTTTGTATGTTGCTTTTATGAGCATACAATAATTATGTTGGTCTTATAAAACAGTGTATCCCTGGAGATCATTGCCAAGAGCTTGGATGAAGATGTATATAACCTCAAATTCCTTCTTTTCACAATATATGTAGGAAATGAGCATTATTGGTTATGCTTTGTTTATAGTCATTTAGAACCATAAATGTATGATTTAAAATTAATATTTTTCAGAAAAGCTTCATATCAAGGGCAGAAAAATGGTGTCAGCATTGCTGCCCAAACCTGGCGCGATATTGAAGAGGATAACAGTGAGGGCATAAACTTTTTTTTCATCTTCTAGTGAATTACCTTTGGAATTGACTGTTGTTGAGGCTGCCACAGAAGAGATGGACAACCAGGACAAAAGGACAAATAAGTGATGCGTGTAGAAAGCGTAATGTAAGACTGCTCTGTAGATAATCGCATTTGTTTCCTATCATACCACACTAAATAAGTAATATCAATAAGTATTTGCTCACTGAGTGGGAATTTAGAATTTTCACATTTTTTACACATATTTGATATTATGTATTGTTTATATTGCTTTGTTCATTGTCCTATTCTTGGAAATATATCTTGTAGGATACAATAAACAATTGGTAAACAAAACTGAAATTTGTTGGCATTTATGGCTTCTTTATCACATTTTCCTTTGTTTTATACTATTTTTTGTTATTACTATAGTTTTGCCAAGTTAAGGGTTAAAGATACAAACGTGGGGTGAATCGATACTAATTATTTTGTATCCCAGCAGCGCTTCACCTAAGTATGAAGTAAAGTGGTAATTTTGTAACAAACGTGAGAGAAGCCGCTGGCGTTCAAAAGTTTAATTATAGCCAATCGTAGAGGAATAAGGTCAAGCAGAAAGTAAACGATCCAAAAATAGAAAGACCTGGCTACAGGGTTATTTTTAACGAAGGCTGGTATAATAGGATATATAAGGAAGTAGTTCAGATTCGAGACTTGGATTGGACTGAAATGAATTGTGAAGCGGAGGGGATTCGGCACCGATCCAGTGAATCTGGATATTGTACCTACGTCCCCATGAGGGAGCGCCCCAGGGAGGAAGGAATGAGGTGAAGAGAGACACCGGGCGGCCGGAACCAGGAGTGACGGCACAGCAATGACAGGGTGTATGTAGTTTCCAGATACAAACGCCCCGGCAAACTGACAGGCAGACCGAGGACCCCGCCCCCATGGGGTCCAACGGCCCCGCCAGAGACGGTTTTACCCTGGCAACCAGCCGAAGATCGAAGGACGGAGAAAGTTAACAGAGAGCATCCTTTTCCCCTGCCACGCTGCACCGAAATTCCATCCCCGACATTTCCAATCCTGAAACAGACCACATGAGGTGAAGGATGAATGAAATAATAATGGAACGAAACGGAGGGGTGAAAAGAAATCACTCTAGCATTCGCCTGACGACCCGAGAAAACCCCGAAAAAAGCTCATACGTCAGAGTGGGCTGTCGCTGGGGATCGATCCCGTACTCCCGAATGCGGGCCACAGACGTTGACGCCTAAGCTATCCCGCTCGGTTGATTCGAGACTTACTTTGGTCATTTTGCTCACCCTGGAAGTACGCTGCGTGTGTTTATTGGCAAAATGTGACGTGTTCATTGTTATTCGCCAAAGTCAGCGCAAATTATAAAGCATAAATATTATCAGAAATGACTATAGTGCTATTTAAGTCCATACTACACAAACAGCCAATAATCTTCGCAAATAGTGAGATAGCTACGCGAAGTGTCTAAAGAACAGGATATTCACATCAAGAACTTACTATAGTGCCGAAGCACTATTCGCATCGGCCGAGAATAAAGAGATAAATAGTGATCTGTTTACATAAAGGAAAGTTGTACCTGGTAGACAAAATGCACGTAAGTGGTTGATGCGGGAGATGAACAAAAACTAAACGGATCTTGCAATGACAAAGTGTTGTTATCGGCGATTTAAAGCTAAGCCGGTATGTTTTCCTGAAGTGCACCTGAATTATTTACAATCCTTATTCCTCCCACATGTCATTTACAACTACGGATTGTAACGAAAAGGACGGACCCTAAGATCGTACTATTCCACGTCTAAGAGCTTCAATGAGGTCAAGAGGTCATTTCCTGAGGCGGACACAGCCACACCCACGTGATCTTCGAGCGACGGGGTAACGCCACAATGTACTTTTTCTTCGCATCAACAGCGCCCTCTTTCATTTGCAGACAACTAGTTAGATCCATAGACAATTTATATGTGATTTTCCTGAATGAGGTTATAATCGCGACGTCAACTGAAAATTCTAGGTGCCGAGGAACTAATTCTTCACCGTTTGAAAAAGGAGTTAATTATAGAACTGGTTACTTAATAGATTCGGTATCGTTTTGCGACGGACCTCTCTCCAGCTACTCATCGTCTTCTTTCCTGGTGTGGGTGTTGACTTACTGTAAGAGAGTGCCCTACAACACTTTTGTGTTGGCCTATGCTCTTAACTTTGATCCCGGGAGTGATAACAGAAGACGAAATGAAAACGTTTGTTCGTTTTGACACTTATTTACACTTGATTGCAGCTACAATTATTTTACTGGATTATGGGGGCATATTTATCTAGCTGTACCTCCCACTCTATATAGCTTTCCTAAATTTCTAACAGCTTCTTCACGCGCTCAGCCATCTGAGTGGTATGAATTTCACCCCCCCCCCGAGGAAATTGTATAAAGTCATGAAAATGTCGGGACCTTGCTTTATTTATACATCCTGCAAAAGACACTACTTTTCCAATAACTATTTTAAAGCAATCCTGTGGTTGGCTGATCACCTACCCTGGTATGAGAATATTTGCTCTCATATTTTCCTCATGAGAGTTTGGACTTTTCATTTTTGTCCAAACCTCTCGCTATCTCTCTTCAACCTCTACTTGTCTTTCTCCCTCAAGCGTCTCTGTTAATAATATTCAGCCGATACCCTGTGCTTCGTGTCACCCTAGAGATATCTCTTCATGGTACCACTTGGCTTCATGCACCTAACCTTCACAGCACGGCTAGCTAGCTTGCGTTACGTTTACCATACAACATATTTACACGTTTATAATATTATTTAAATTAATGTATATATTTACATTGATGTACCATTGTTCCCATTACAGTTTCGTCCGAGTTTCAGTTCATCCAAACTCAAATTCTTAGAAAAATGCCCCAGTTCGTTCGCGGCGATTTTACGGATCAATAAACAGGATAATGAGTCTCGTTTCGTCCGAGCCTGGGGCAGGTACATCAGTCAAGCCATTTACCTAACGTCATATTGATGAGTGACACCTAGACCAACCAACCTTGATTCATATCCACAGCTAGACAAAAGAAAATGGAAAATTGGCTGAATTTTTCGACTACTTTGTGGATCAGTGATTGGAAAATCCACAGGTTTTGATACATATGTGGAACTGCCACTAAAGGAAACATAGGACAAATAACGCCGTTGAAGGAAGGAACTACCGATTGAATTCACTCTTGAGTAAACCACTCCCCCGAGAGAGAGATTTGATTATGTATCTGAAGAAAGAAGCAGAATGTTCAGATGCTAAGATTCTAACAATGGAGTTGAATTTAGAAGGGGTGAAAAGGAAGAAGAAATAAGACTTGTTGGACAACAAAATCTTAAAGGCCACTGAAGCAGTGGAGCATTTAGAAGCATAGGAAAACTTTTGAAAAGTATATCTAACTTTAGCCAGGAGGATTAAAATGACGAAAGAAAGATACCGAGGATTGATATATAAAACATTTTACAAAGCTATATGCTGAGATTGTGTAATATCTGGAGGTTATGGTTTATTATTAAATTGTTGTGTGTGTATAACTGACAAAGCGATAGCTGCTAAAATTTAATTGTGTGCTTATATCAAGCATTTCGAGTAACACATTGTAAATGACAAAGAGCTAGCTGCAATCTAATTTTAGGACAAATTTTAAGGCTAAGTGCGACAATTCCATGGCGCTGTTAAGCATTTGAAACATTCTGTGCGGGTCTGATATCCTTGTGTCACCCTGTCGTGTATGCTGAGTGCGAAGCTATACGGCAGGCCCACCCGTTTTCATACAGGTGCAATTAAATATGGCACACCGAGCAAAGTGGCGCCGCGGTAACGTGTGCGATTCGCATTCGGGAGGTCCCGAATTCGATCCCCAGCGACAGCCGACTCTGACCCATAGGTTTTTTGTGGTTTCCTCGGGTCGACAGTAGAACTCTGTGGAGTTTCTTCCTGACGTCCTTCAGGGACCGCTCAGTTGGATATCTGCCTCTGAGTGCCTTCGTGCAGGTGCACTTTCGAAGACTGCTCGGGGCCCAATGGGTGATCTCGGGCGGCATTGGAGGCGTTCAATCTGGAAATATTAGACTCCGTCCGCGCTTACGCCCATCGTCATTCGTATCTGGTCGCCTTCGGGTCTCTGCCCTCATTTCTCCTACCCAGGAATCCAGGTAGAAGCACAAGGACCGAATGGCCTGCGTGCGGTGCTCTGCCCCGGCTTTAAGAGGCCCCTTCCGTTCGTCAGAACCTTCACCTTTAAAGAGAGCACGCAGTCCTAGCTGGCCTAACAATGGTCCTTATTACACTGTAAACTTAAGCAATCAACAATGCTTTTAAAGCTTCATTTGGTAGCTCTCCGACGAAACGTTACTCGGTCAGATAGCAAGCAGAACCGTAAGCTGCTTGTTCCTAGAATTCGGACGAAATGATACTTGGACGAAACCATACATGACTTAGTATAGATGAGTTATCGAACGTAACCGCCCCCCCCCCGCCGACGGGCTAAAATTTAAGGAGAAGAATGCAGTCTGGGAGAAAATCTGCGAGGAATTTAACTGTAATGTATACGTTTCTCCCAGGTCCAGTAAGTAACTGCGGCTAACAACAGATAGGTAACACGAAAACAGGGGTAAATTGTCATACTTTTGCCCGCATTAGGCCTTACGCTTGCTCTAACGTAATGCTGCCAACATATGAATAATGCCACCGAAGCCGGTAAGATACTCAGCCTCAAAGCGTAGCCGAGAGATTGAGGGCCCTCAGCCTCAAAGCGTAGCCGAGGGATGTTTTTTAGAAGTAGCAAGTGTGTAGTAAGTGTAGCAAGTTGCTGCGAAGCGACGACAGAGCGTAGGCCAGGGATCTGCGCGTCTAAAACTCGAATGATTCACGTTCGCAGAAACAACAGCACATCGCATATTCAGTGCATTTCGCTTCTTATTTAGGTTGGGAGTACCCACTTTGCATGGCAAAATGGCTAAGTTTGTTGTTTTCCTCACGCGATTTGCCTATATAAGTGAAACACCTAAAACGGGTGGGTAGGTGGGCACCAGATATTGGAGAGACCACATCATGTTCTAAACTCACTCCTAAGGTAATTTATTTCATTATTTTTCACTTCCTTATTTCTTATTTAGGTGGGCAAAAGTATGACAATTTAGCCGAAAACAGATTAGACGCCTGCGCTAATATTGATACGCGCGCAAAACATAACTGCTGTGGCATTTTGTTTTCTGCGTCACCAGATTTTTTATCAATTTTACAATAAACTGGGTCGTTTCATACTTAAAAGTGAAACGTTAGGGCTTTTATTTTGGCATATGTTTGTATTGCATGCTAATTGTGCTCGCTCTTAAGTCTAAAGTATGTGCTTAGGATTAATTTGGAGCTTTAAAACGTGTTGCTTAAAATACTGGAAAATTCAATATAAGAACAGGAAAATTATCTCGGAAATGGTTAATACCACAAATTTTTCATTTTATATAAACGGTTTGTTTTGAATTTGTTCTATGTTAAGTTTTTTCCTAAGTTTTATGAAAGAATCTAAAATTGTTTTTGCTATGATGAATGTATATAATTGAGTAAATAAACAAGGCAAATTGCAAAGCTTAGCATCAGAGGGGTTGCCAATGGAAGCCAACCTAAAACTAGCTTTGGCTCACCCAAGGCCCCCTGGATGGAAACAAACCTCTATAGATCCGCCCCTATGTCCTGAAGGTCTCGGAATATTGAGGAGGAATGCTTGGTCATGGAACCGCGCATACTCGGCTACAATTCATCAAACCATAATTATATGATAATGTTATTCACAAGTATTGGCAAAGCCCGTTAACTCACAATAGCGTTTAAACGTAAACGCCTTCCAGATAAGAAGCAGATACTGAGAGAACGCTGCGCACTGTAAATCTTTTTGCAGAGATTGCGCGAATTTGTAGACGTGAAACTAGAATGTGTTAACTAATCACTGTTCTCTTTTTCAGTTTCATATTTTAACTGTAGATCAAATCGGACAGATCAATGCTTAAAGTGGCATTAGAGGAGGTGCTGGTGTGCAACTTAAATGTGTAATACAGAGTGGTGGCGATAATTTTAAGAGAATCAATAATCGATTAGTAAAGGCTAATGTCATAATGAAATAGAACGTACATAGTAGGATGTAAAGAAAAAATCTGATGTGTTACACTCACATGACTTTCTTTACTCTTGTACAAACTATTTTTACAAACGCTTATTCTCCATATGCTTCATGTTAATCGAGATGTTAATCTTATTGCTAATTTTCTTGTAGATGCAAGGGGAATTGGTAGGCTTTAAGCGATAGTCAAATATTTTAAGAGCTGGTTGTTATGTGGAGTATTCCATTCTCTTTGCATTACCAGGACAAAAAAATGAATAACGAATTCCCATTTGAGAAAAAGTATAAGTATCGGAAAATTTAAGGGAATAACAAGCAATATCTCGAAAATGGTTCACTCAACAAAAAAAATGTATATGACATAAATTGTGTATTTTAACGCGATCTACAGTTTTTGTGTAGTAAAATTTTGTCTATCTCTTATGGTTACCAGTTATGCAAAAGTCGTTCACAATGAAGAATACTTTTGGAGACATTCCCAGAAAATTAAAGATATACATTTTATTTGTCATAAAAGTATCTTAAACATATGATATTTTAATCAAAATCGTTAGAGCCCTTTTTGAGAAAATTAAAATTTTCGAAAAATGTTCCATGTAAAGGCTAAACTGGGGTGGGGGGATTTTCTTGAAAACCTTCGTGTCGCATCTCTGGAAGATACTGAACCTAAATACCAAGTTTGGTGTTTATCCGACTGTTCGTTTCTGAGTTATGCTGTTCACAGACACACACACGGACATGTTTCCAAAAATGCTTTTTTGGATTCAGGGGGTCTCAAAACATATATTTCATGTGAAATCTCGGTATCGAATTTTTGGGTGGAATACATTCCAATACAATAAATAACGACTTATCATGCAACTTACATTACCAATTACATGAAACGAAAATTGTATATACCTTATAAGCTTATGTAAAGCCCAAGGCTACACACAACGCTGTTATCTGTAACTCACAAGAGGGCCCACAGCTTCCTATACGAATTTTCTTCTTTTCTTGTCTTGGTCACATTGACAGTTCGCGCTGCATCTCCCCTTTCGCATCCATCACTTAAGACAAGGTTCAGGTTTAAATATAGCAGTCCAATTAAAGACACAAACATTAGACTGGAAACGTTTATAATTTTAAGTGAGTTTTCGAAGATCAGACATTATGTTCATTTTACTAAAACCACGTTCACAATCGGCACTGCTGATTGGTATGGTTGTTTAGTGCGAAACACTTCAATTTCTCACTCACAACCCTCTTCTCTGTTGCCTTGTACTGAACAAAATCTCTTAAAATATCCTGGGAATTGAATCTAAATCTAGAAGCGAGTTTCTGTACTTCTCTTTCACCTTGACTAATATCATACACACTAAAAACTGAGTCAATTTGTTGAATTAACTGCTGATTTGTATCCTCTTCATTCACCATTCTCATTTTCATACTGTCCACAATGCCCTGCTGTCAGCAGTTGGAAAGATTTCGTACGTTCAATTCTATTTAAATACGTTTTATATTTTCACATGCATGCTTTATGGTGCAATGATGCATTTGTAGTACTTCTGACTGATGTTTCAATTCAGGCAGAACATTTTGCATAAGTTCTACTAGTTTGATACCGAGCGCCCACTCTGGCCCATGGGTTTTTCGTGGTTTCCCTCGGGTCACCAGGCGAATGCTGGGGTGGTTCCTCTTCTATCACGACTCTCCTTCCTCTCATTTCCTGTACCCATTATCTTCCTTGTCATCTGTTTCAGGGTTGTAGGACCAGGCGACAATGTTCGGCTAGTTGTAGCTGGGCGGTGGCTTGCGCTCTGTAAAGGTTTCTTCCTGGCGTCGCTACGGTGCCGCTCAGTTAGGTCTCTCCTCAGCGCGGGGCTCCGCTCCGGGGCACCCTGGAGATTGGTGGCTTTGGGCAGGGACCGTGCGGCGTGGGATGCGTTCTATCTGGAAACGTTAGGAAACCCGTCCATGCTTGCGCCCGTCGGGATCCGGATCTGGTCGCCCTTCGGGTCTCTGCCCTCATCCTTCCCTCCCAGGGATCACGCTGGAAACATAAAGGGCTGACTGATCTGCATGCGGTGCTCTGCCCCGGTTCCAGTGGCCCCTCCGTGATACGTACTTTTAGCTTTACCTACGAGTTTGATAATATCATAACTCAATTCGTTAGCCAATCCTTCAAACTTATTCCGCTCTTTACTGCTGCAGCAACTGTTTTTAGATTCAGCATTACAGTTTACATATAACGCAGAATAGGTACACCGATCCGATACAACGAAAAGAGGCCACCCACCTCACGTCTATAATAAGACCAATCTTTTTAAGTTCACTTGAGTTAGAGTCTGCACCCTCTTTTTCAAATTGATTCCAGTTTTTTGGGGGAAGACGCCGTACAAGTTATGCAATTTGTTGATAAATATGCCGCAATGATTCACACCTCCAGCAACAGTTTGTAACACATCATTCACAGCAAGTTCCAAACGGTGACTAAGACAATGCCACAATACGATTTTAGGAAACTTTTCTTGTAATCGGGTCCTACTCCAGATTTCGTCCCCATAAAGCACTTGCGCCGTCGCTTGTGAAACTAACTACATAATTTCGAAGATAATTTTCATTCAAGGCCATTTCTTCTGAGACATTCCAGGAGGACGTTGAATGTCTGTTCTTTGATCTTCAAGTTCCATTGATTCTAAAAATAATGTATAAATGCCATTGTCTTCACTACCTTCATAAGTTTTATTACCATCATTATTTACATAAATTGAAATACGCAAGTATATAAATATTCAAAACACTTTTATTATTTATAGCAGTTGACTCATCGATTATAACACCCACCATTGATTTATCACAAATAATCTTCTCTATAATGCTAAGTTTCATTTCTTCACTAATATGCGTTATAATCAGAACACACAACCTTGCCATATAAAATTCATCCCATATCAAGCCCGTTGTTAACTTGAAAATCTATTAAATGTGCATTGTCCACAAATGGTCCATATCGTTTTGCAATTTAATATGCTGCAGGCAAATTGCGGCATGTTTTAAAATTACACTTATTTTGGTTGTCAAAAAGTTTTTCCAAAGTTGTTTTTCAACATCCAATAGTATTTTTTCTGCTGCAAAATGAGCATGACTTGTCTTGTGTTCGAAAATTTTCTTTCGCAAGGTTTGCTGCTGACTTTCTGAAGTAGACCCGTAAGGTTTTGTAACACCCGAAATCCTCTGTTGTGACAGCCACTCCGGAACTTAAATAAAGTTTCGACACTTTTACTTTACAAGTTAAACAGCCAAGGGGATTAGAAACGCCTAACCAGTGGTATTTTCTTTAAGCACATTAGCTTGTTCTTGTCACAATAATTTCCCATTTGAGTCAAATTGGAAGCTATTTGATTCAGTTCAACTGTCACTTCCTTATCACTTGTTAATGTAGGCCTGTCATCCCGGCGTCACTCGAACTTGAGGTTGCATGTGTCAATAAGTCTGTCTGAGCAACACCTGTATTTTGTTTTTTTCGCATCACTTTGTTTATTAAAATAAGCTTTTAGTGACTGTTCGTCACGCTTCATTATAAGGAACGATATCTTACTACTATATTGTTATACAGAGACTGGTCAAACAGACAACTCTCACGAAACTAATGAACGATTTTAACTGGCTAGAGGGCCGTCTGAATTACATGCAGCAGATATCATGGTTACATGCAATTGTTGCGTATACGTTTTCAAATTAACTGAATAAAAATGATAATTAGTAGATTAAACATTCTGTTGAGCTATAAATATTAAATGTATGATTCAAATATCTTAATTTTATCAAATTACTAAGTAGGTATTAATTTAAAATATATCATTTTTATTTTCTCTACTACGTATAGTAAGTAGGGGAAGTATTGCATTCCACCCAAAAATTCGATACCGAGATTTCAGCGGAAATATACGTTTTGAGATCCCTGAATAAAAAAAAGCATTTTTAGAAAAAGGCCCGTGTGTGTGTTTTTGTGAATACGTTTCTGTGAACAGCATAACTCAAAAACGAGAAGTCGGATACATACTTAACTTGGTATTTAGGTTAAGTATATTTCAAAGATGCGACACGAAGATTTTCAAGAAAATCCCCCACCCCAGACTACCCTTTATATGGAACATTTTTCGAAAATTTTTATTTTCTCAAAAATGGCTCTAACAATTTTGATTAATATACCATACGTTTAAGGCATTTTTATGATAAATGAAATGCATATCTTGAATTTTCTGGGAGTGTCCCCAAAAACCCTCTTCATTCTGAACGGCTTTTGCATAACTGGTAAACCGTAAGAGATATAAAATTTTTCTACAAACAAAATGTATATCTCGTTAAAACACACAATTTATGTCATATAGGTACTTTATTTGTGTGTGTGTGTGTGTGTGTGTGTGTGTGTGGAGTGAACCATTTCCGAGATATTCCTTCTTATATGTTTGAATTTTCAATACTTACTTTTTCTTAAATGGGAATTCTTATTTTTTATTTATTTATTTTTGTGTGTCCTGGACGTGCAAAGAAAATGAAATGCTCCACATAACCAACCAGCTCTTAAAGATTTGACTATCGCTTAAATTAGCAATCAGATAGTTTCTGTAAATTATTATCTCGATTAACATGAAGTAGTCGTAGAATAAGCCTGTGTAAAAATAGTTTGTACAAGGGTAGAGAAAGCATGTAAGTATAACATATCAGATTTTTATTCTTAACATTATTATAGCGTTATAGCAAGTTATTAGGTTTCGATTAGACAAGGACAAAATGATAAGTGCTCGCATTCAGGGGAAACGGGTGTGGGACAAATGAACAGGGCTGCTAGAAATATGAAAATAGTATCCATTGTTGAAAAAACCATAAAGCCGCAACTTTTACTCTTGAAGTTTAAACTAAATCGTGTAATGACGATCTGGATGACCAGTTAAGAAACAAGACAAATAAAAATTTATCAAGTTCCATAAACGGTATCCCATACCGGCTCGTTTCCTAATTTTCAGATGCGTACCCGGTTCGTACCGGTCCACTTAACGCTAGATAAAATGAAAGAAGATATGAAATGAACTTACAAGTGAGCTTGGGTATCTAAAACGCCAAAGTTGCCTGATATTCATTCATATAAACTACCGGGAAACTCTGGATAAAAACTTCAGCCAGACTAATCAGCTTGCCCCATTAGAAGAACTCTTCCCTCAACCTGGGGAACAAGAATACTACTTCTACTCCACATTGGTTCTTTTTATGTTAGCATTCGCATTGCATATAGCGGGCATTTCTAGCTGTCAAAATGACAAAAGCCGAGCTGCTACGCACAGCGTGTATCCAATGTTTACTAATTGTTTCCTGGTTTTTCCGCCAGATAGCAGGAAATGCGGTAGCGATTTTGGCAACCATGAAGATGGCTGATGGATCCACTATTTTGAGAAGAAACCGGCCAGGAACCAAAGCTAAGGTAAAAAAGTGATTTATCTAAAAAATTAAATAGGGAATTATCGCCTGGATGTGATATCATCTTGAAAGAATTTGTTTTGTTACAGGTTATCACAGGTGTAGTAAGGTGAATGGGTTGCTCTTTGCTGTCAAAATTTGAAGGTGCATTTTAGTAAACACAGTTCTGCTCTTTTTTTTCAAAGGATTTCAGCAGATGGCCGGAAGAACCGTTCGAAGAAATGGACAGCACATTAGCTGTCCAACAGTATATCCAACAGCAAATTCGCAAAGACCCTTCGAACATTCATTTGATTCTTACACCTCCAGATGCACAGGATGAGGGTGTATGGAAGTACGAACATCTTAGGTACGTAACAAATGTAACATAAATTTTGTAGCAACTGTAACAGTATAACGATAGTATCGCATATTCAAAATTTCACTGCGAAATTTTCTACTACTTTGATATAAACATACTGTTGAATAACACATGTCAGTTGCAATTTTACTGTAGGTAGTACTAAATCACGGTTAAATCACTACTATTTCCAGCTCCCACATTCTCCTAAATTATTTTGCCAAATCTTGGGGCTCTCATTTTGATTTTATGTGGCTGAAAATATCCCCCATATGAAGAATATAATGCCAGCTTATTTAAATGTACTGCATTTGGAGATACAGTAAACATTTGGGTGTACCATTTATGTAGCATGTCTCAGCATCACAGTTTGATTCTTCAAAATATACATTCCAACCCACAGCAAAAGGGATGGATAAAACTGCTGATTTAACAAATACTGATATCTGGCTATAGGATATGACATGATGTGATTCTTTGTACGAATACACCCCTGAAACCCTAACAAGATGCAAACTTGAGATCAATAGCATGATAGCATCAATCACTTGCTTTTGGCATAGGATTCCTGGGTAATTGATTTATATTCAAAGGAATCACAAATAAATGCGTATACTATTTGAAACATTATAACAGCAAATCTCTATAACTGAAGCAGATAGATTTACACCACAAATAATTCATAATACAACGAAAACTTGGCAAAATTTTTATTTTGAAGGCAACCAATAGGCAATCATATAGAAACCATTGCTATAAATAGTGCAATTAATGATTTAAACTTTGAATTTCTTGCAGCTGTAATAGTGTGTTGAAAATAAACATTAGGGATGCTATCATAAAGCATTAAGTAGATTTTGTATTGAATTTTTTATTTTGCATGGATAATACAGAGAGAGCCAAAAACTATGAATCGGCAGCGCAATTTTTTTCCTGTCTGCATCCTCGGCACTCGCCGTCTGCCACTATCATAGAAAGGCGCAGATGAAACCATACAACATTTAATACTACTTTTAAAGGTTTTACTTACCAACTTTATGAAAGGAGATGCTGAAACTGGCCACCGTTGTTGTCTATACATTTTTGGCACCTCTTTAGGAAACTATCCATCACTCGCCATAGTTCACATTGAGAAATGCTGGCAATTTCCTGGCGGATATTTTGTTTTAATTCTTCCAGGGTGTGTGGGTTTGTCTTGTACACTTTGTTTTAAGTTACCCCAGTGATAGAAATTGCAGGGTGTTAGGTCAGGGACCGAGGGGCCCACAAATCTCTACCAATAATTCTGTCCTCAAACACACTTTCATAAACTTGTTAAGTAAAGCCTATAAAAGTAGTTTTAGAAATCTGATGTGTTACACTCACATGACTTTCTCTACTCTTGTACAAATTATTTTTACAAACGCTTATTCTCCATCTACTTCATGTTAATCGAGATAAACATTTGCAGACTCTATCTTATTGCTAAGTTTCTTGTAGATGTAACGGAAATGAATATATATTTACAAGGGAAATATAGAAATACAGTAGCCTTTAAGCATATAAATAGTTGGTTCTAGGTGCAGCACCATTCTCTTTGCCACAGATTAATACTCTTTGCATATACAAGACAAAAAAATGAATAATGAATTCCCATTTGAGAAAATAAGTATTGACAAATTTAAGGGAATAACAAGCAATATCTCGAAAATCGTTCACTCAACAAAACAAATGTATATGACATAAATTCTGTAGTTTAACGCAATCTACATTTTTTGTGTAGTAAAATTTTGTGTATCTCTTATGGTTTACCAGTTATGCAAAAGTCGTTCACAATGAAGAATACCTTTGGAGACATTCCCAAAAAATTCAAGATATACATTTTATTTGTCATGAAAATATCGTAAACATATGATATTTTAATCAAAATCGTTAGAGCCATTTTTGAGAAAATTAAAATTTTCAAAAAATGTTCCATGTAAAGGGTAATCTGGGGTGGGGGGATTTTCTTGAAAACCTTTGTGTCACATCTCTGGAAGATACTGAACCTAAATACCAAATTTGGTGTTTATCCGACTGTTCGTTTCTGAGTTATGCTGTTCACAGACAGACAGACACACACACACACACGGACATGTTTCCAAAACTGCTTTTTTTGGATTCAGGGGGTCTCAAAACATATATTTCCGCTGAAATCTCGGTATCGAATTTTTTGGGTGGAATACAATACTTCCCCTATACGTAGTAGAGAAAGTAAAAATGTTGTATGGTTTTATCCACACCTTTTTATGATAGCGGCAGACGGCGAGCGCCGAGGACGCAGACAGGAAAAAAAACCATGCTGCCGATTCATAGTTTTTTGGCTCTCCCTGTATTATCCATGCAAAATAAACAGTTCAATATAAAATCTACTTAATGCTTTATGATAGCATTCCTAATGTTTATTTTCAATACACTATTACAGCTGCAAGAAATTCAAAGTTTAAATAATTAATTGCACTATTTATAGCAATGGTTTCTATATGATTACCTGTTGATTGCCTTCAAAATGAAAATTTTGCCAAGTTTTCGTTGTAGTATGAATTATTTGTGGTGGAAATCTATCTGCTTCAGTTATAGAGATTTGCTGTTATACTGTTTCAAATAGTATATACATTTACTTGTGATACCTTTGAATATAAATCAATTACCCAGGAATCCTATGCCAAAAGCAAAGTGATTGATGCTATCATGCTATTGATCTCAAGTTTGCATCTTGTTAAGGTTTCAAGGATGTATTTGTACAAAGAATCACATCATGTCATATCCTATAGCCAGATATCAGTATTTGTTAAATCAGCAGTTTTATCCATCCCTTTTGATGTAGGTTGGAATTTATATTTACTTAACAACTTTATGAAAGGAGATGCTGAAACTGGCCACCGTCATCCATACATTTTTGGCACCGCTTTAGGAAACTATCCATCACTTGCCGTAGTTCACGTTGAGAAATGCTGGTAATTTCCTGGTGGATACTTTGTTTTGATTCTTCCAGGGTGTGTCTTGTACACTTTGTTTTAAGTTATCCCGAAGATAGAAATTGCAGGGGGTTAGGTTGGGGCCAAGGGGGCTACAGATCTCTACCAATAATTCTGTCCTCAAACACACTTTCATAAAGTTGTTAAGTAAAGCCTTTAAAAGTAGTTTTAAAAATGTTGTATGGTTTCATCTGCGCCTTTCATGATAGCGCAGACAGCAACAATTGCCAAGGATGCAGACAGGAAAAACACTGTGCAGCCGGTTCGTAGTCTTTTGGTTCTCCCTGTATTTAGTAACATCTAAGGAAAACGAACTGAGAACATCATTCATACTAATGAATTAAACAGAATTATCAGTAATGGAATAAGTAATCCTTTTGATTTTTAGAAGTTAGTGAAGTCTTTGATAACGATTTCATATCTGCTTAATTTTAAGCTACTAAAAAGTAGTGATTTAAGGAATGAAAATGCATATAACAGTGCCTTTAAGAGGAGATGTGAACATCTAGACAGCCTCTAACCAATCCTTTTGAAGACACAATAATTGAGTTTTATTTATGGACGCTCTTTAACTGCTGTGGTCCTTAGTGTCCCATTCTATATTGAGTGTGAAAGACCTGTAATTTTGCTCAGAGGCATCTTTATCAGGCTTGAGGTTCTTTTACGTGCCATAAATCTATGACACGGTACCACCGGCTTTACTTCCCTTCCAAAGGAAGCCATGCTAAGGATTTTTACGCCCGAAAAAATCCATCACCCTCCGCCGGATTTGATACCAAGACCTCGGGAACTAGAGACTAGCATGGTAATCACTACACTATGGAGGATGACATTTAAAGACACTTTCTTATGTAGTAAATTCATTGCGATATATCAACAAAGTGCTCCATTTTATTAATACTGCGCATCACAGAATAAACCGCTAACACAGTTTCGAAAATAGCATGTTTTTACTTCTTTTAAGACTCGTTAAGAATTCAAGTCAATGCAGCAGCATCATCATCAAGCTGAAGATTTAGGTGAGTGTTTAAATGTTCACTCTCGATTCCTTTACTGCACAATTTCTGATGTTACACCCATTATTTGAAACCACTTTATACACACACACACAACATTAGTTAAATCTCAAATCCAGAGGACCCTGTGAATTGACTGTGGCTCACTATGGCCTCCACTTGCTCATACTTGATTCTTCCTTTCTTTTTTTATTTAATAACATTCTTGAATATTAATCCTATCATTTAATGTCCTCATCATATCGATCTTGCAATGTTTTCTCTTAGATGTTTGCAGCTTTTCAGCATGAACTGCATAACTACAAAGTGCCAACTAACGGCCAAAGCATGAACTAATTAGTTAAGTAGACATGGAACAAAGCATAAGCATTCAACGTATCATGATATAACTTGATTTGTTATTAGAGATGCAAGTAGTACTTTTGTATCATGGCTAGAAAAAAGATCTTAGTCTGCAATTAGATAAGTTAATTTAAACTAAATTTCCATATAGTTATGCTATAATTTATGTAGTTTGTAGGTAAGCATTCTTTGATTATGCAGTAAATAGTTTTATTGATATTAAGGTGCCTTAGATTTAGTAAATATTATAAAAGTTTGGTAAATATTGTGCCAGCAATTGCTCTTTCTAAAATCCTGGACTTCTTAAAACATCTTACTCATTTGTAAGAGTGTCAGTTTTCATGCTACATACGCAAATGAGTTCATGGGCCTATAAGGCCTTCATTGTGATGTGTGTATGTGTTATTAGGAATTCTGATTTAAAGAATTATTATTATACAGGCAAAGCCAAAAAACTATGAACTGGCTGCATGGTGTTTTTCCTGTCCGCATCTCCGGTGCTCGTTGCCGTCTGCCGCTATCATAGAAAGGTGCGGATGAAACCATACAACATTTTTAAAACTACTTTTAAAGGTTTTACTTACCAAATTTATGAAAGGAGATGCCGAAACTGGCCACTGTCGTCCATACAGTTTTGTCACCTCTTTAGGAAACTATCCATCATTCACCATAGTTCACTTTGAGAAATGCTGGCAATTTCCTGGATCAATATTTTGTTTTAATTCTTCAAGGGTGTGTGGGTTTGTCTTGTATACTTTGTTTTAAGTTACCCCAGAGATAGAAATCACAGGGGGTTAGGTCAGGGGACCGAGGGATCCACAAATCTCTACTAATAATTCTGTCCTCAAATGCACTTTCAATTCTTCTCATCAAAATATTGGCCATATGAGCTGTTGCGGAGTCTCATTGAAAAAAGGCAAAATCACGCTCCCTGTCTGTTAATTCTCTAAAAACAGGGAGCAAAATTGTATTCACATATGCACGGGCTTCCAACTATTGACTCGAAAAAAATTAGCTGTATAACTCTTTCGCCGTCTTTTAGATTTCTTAGCCTGTGGCCTAAAATTTGTTGTAAAGTTCATGAATTGTTGTACGGCCTGGAACTTTTACACCTGGAAATCTTTCTGCAAATCGTACTTTCACTTGGCGAGTTGACTGAGCTAACACATATGAATCATAAATAAATACACACTGTGCAGTAGAAAAGATATACTGAGCCATAATATACTTTGTGACTAAGTACAGGTAAAATAACAAATAACTTTAATAACTGAACTGCATTACATCACCGTCAACTAAGTACTGCACTTCACACTGCAGAGCAAAACCACGTCAACAGTGTGACCTTGTTTATAGCACTAGTGTGTTATCATGTTTCCAAATGCCCAGTGGAAAAACACAGTACAGCCAGTAATATTGTTCATGAAGTACTCCTTCATGACAAAAAATGGTGTATGGTGCGCCATGAACAGAGAAAGAGTTATAGGGCCAATTTTTTTCAAGTCAACAGTTAATGTCCATACATATGTGAATACAATTTTGCCCCCTTTTGTTTTTTAGAGAATTAACAGCTAGGGATTGTTGTGTGATTTCATCCATACCTTTCTATGATAGCAGCAGATGGCAACGAGCATGGAGGATGCGGACAGGAAAAACACACGCAGCCGGTTCATAGTCTTTGGCTCTCTGTATTCAATTACATGTAAATAGCTAAGTTATTACATCCTCTAAAACTCATAAGAAATAATTTATTGGCATAATTGCTTTCATGTGCTAATAATTCACTTCATCTTCCCATAGGGAGGAAAATATGGTAACTTTTCCTTAAATCCTTCTAATTGAAATGCAGAAAAAAGGATGATTTAGAGAATGAAAATGCATGTATTACACACTTTAAAAGGAGATAGGAACAGTTATAAAGCCTCTGGCCCATCTGCGTGCCTTTTTAAGACAGTTTCTTATATGCAAAATAGATTGCTAAATGTCAACAAAGTATTTGTTGCTACTGTGCATGCATGGAAGAAAGTGCCAACTCTTACCGAAATCTGTGAAAATAGCAATTGTTTAGTTCTTCTTCCAAACACATTTGTTATCTACCGTATCCATTCCACCAAATAAAGTGTCATAATTCTTCATTGGGGTTTAGCCTCCCAGATTCTATGCCTGCGCCCTGTCATTGCTCCTCTACTTATAAAAAGCATCCCTCGGCTACATTTTGCAGCTTAGGACCCTAAATCAGCCATTCACATAATGCTCATTGTTTTTCATTCATATATTGGTGCCTCTTTCCTATAAACAGCACAGACACAAAGTGCCTGTTACTGGCCAAAGCATGAACTTAATTTTGCAAGATGGACATGGAATAAAGTCCAAAAATATAACTCATCTAGAACATAAGAGACACTGTTTCCTTGCAAACAAAACTAAGAGTGATTTATACAGAACTAACACCTTTCTTTCTTTCTTTGTTTATTTGTTTTAAAACAAATAATGCTAGCCAGAACTCATTACACTTCAGATGTAAAGTATTCTTGGTAGATTCAGTAACCTCTATAGAAAATGTTGAAAATGGTCTTCTCTCCTGCATAAGGCATAACTAAATTGTTCCATGTTACTGGCCATTCATTGGAGGACGTCAGTAGGTACCATTAATCTTCTGTGTAATGCGCTTCAGATTACCTAATGTCTGGAGGCATGTGGTTTACACTCTTGTCTTTTAAGTAACCCCATAGGAAGAGCTCATTGTTGTCAAATCAGGAGATCTGTGTGGCCACAGGTTTTTGGAGATTATCAGATCTTGAAAGAAATTTTCAGTCAGTAGCATGAAGTGATTTGATGTGCGGCATATAGTGCTATTTTGTTTAAAATATACATGATCCAGCTCTTTATCATCCAGTTGTTCAGCAAACTCCATGAAAATCCACTGATATTCTGGAGCATCCATAGTCTGCTCAAAATATTTTTGTCCCACTATTCTCTATGCGGTTGTTGCACATCAAACCTAACTTTTAATTGGATGCATAGGTACTTCATGAATAACATGTGGATTTTGGACAGCCCAACTGCGTGAGTTCTGTGAACAATGTGATAGACAGTATGTCATTGAATGCCTGAAATCACTGGCAAAAGTTCACTTTTATCTTTATTTTGTTCCTGCAACTGTAACCCTGTACGGTGTTAGGTGAGCACTTATCAAACCTGTCCATCATATTGAATAGGTATACCTGGTCTCCTGCAACAAACATCTTAATGACCTACAGGATGACCACTCCAATATTTGCCTTTTTCACTGACTAGAGATCCAATTGTTTCCAATTTGTTTAACAGTGCCAGTGTTGCATTTCTTTCAGGAGGGTTGCAAACATTAAATTCTCTTGGTGTGCCCTTCGAGTAACTAATTGAATTTGTAATTTAGTATTACTTCACAAGGAAGAGCTTTTGTTTAATGTGCACAGCATTTTAAAAGCAACTAGAACAAAATACCGAAAATGGATGCTAACCATAAAATAAGGAATAAATAATAAACATCTGCACATCTCGTGACAAAGAATCGAAACTCCCAAATATCCTGCTTAATTTGCCGTTTAACTTGACATTGGGTGAATTTCCAGCCGAATAAATTAGGAAAGAAATTGTTAGTTCCATATAAATTACTTTGTATAAACATACGAGGTGTGATCAAAAAATAATGGGCATTTTTTAATTTCGTGAGCTTTATACATCCGATGTTCAAAACTTTAGTTTTATCTGGTTAGTGCACATGTTCCTGATGTATGTTTGCATTTTCAGCTGTTTTGAATATTTAGTTTATTGTTGACAGTTGAAGTTATATGTGTTTTTGAGTGCTTGGCAATTTTTTTTTTTTTTTTTCAAAAACGATGGATCAAACAATTTGCATTACATTTTGCTTAAAAAACAGAATAAAGTGCAGCACCACATTCAAAATGTTGACTGTGGCTTTTGGCGAATGTAGTATGAGTAAGACAAGAGTTTACAAGTGGTATAAATGTTTTAAAGAGGGTCAAGAAGATGTTGAAGATGACAACCGCCCTGGACGCCCTAGCACATCAATTACTGATGACAGTGTGGAAGAAGTAAAGAAAATGGTTCTGGAAAATCGCCAAATCACCATCAGAGAGGTTGCTGATGATTTCGGCATATCCTTTGGCTCATGCCAAGCAATTTTTTGGGGGTGTTTTGGGCATGAAACATGTAGCAGTAAAGTTTATTCTGAAATGTTGAATTTCGACCAAAAACGGCATCATGTAGACATCACTCAGGAATTGCTGAATGAAGTCGAAAATGATCCAGAACTTCAAAAGAAGGTTATAACCAGTGACTAAACGTAGGTATATGTGTATGATGTTGAAACTAAGGCCCAATCATCCCAATGGAAACTGCCTGAAGAGCCAAGACCGAAAAAAATCGACTAGTTCAGTTACATGTGAAGGTTCTTCTCACTGTTTTCATTGATTTACATTGGAATAGTGCATCAGGAGTTCTTGCCTTATGGTCGTACAGTCAATAAGGAATACTACCTGGAAGTTATGCACTGTTTGTGTGAGGCAATCCAAGAAAATGATCAGAATTGCGGCAAAACCACTCGTGGAAATTGCTCACAAAAATGCACCCGCTCACACCTCAATGCTTGTTCATGAATTTTTGGCAAAAAACAAAACAGTTATGCTGCCTCAGCCACCTAATTGGCTGGACATGGCCCCCTGCAACTTCTCTCTATTCCCGAGACTGAAGAGAACTATGAAAGGACGATATTTTGCCGCCATTGATGAGATAAAAATGGAATCGCTGAAGTAGCTGAACACCATAACAAAAAGTGAGTTACAGAAGCGCTTCCAAGATTGGAAAAAGCACTGGCACAAGTGTATTATATCTGAGGGGGATTGCTTTGAAGGGGACAAAGTTGATGTTGATGATTAAATAAAAATTCTTTAAGAAAAACAAAAATTCCTGTTACTTTTTGATCATACCTCGTACTTTAGTCCCTGTATTGCTGCCCATTTCTTTAAACTTTGTTATTGTACATGGTGGTGTTCACAAAGGAAGATGTGATGGCTTTTGAGTACATTAAAGTTCAAGAAATCAATGACTTTGGTTTAGGTATACTACAGGCAGTATAAATTGTTAGTATAGAAGCATTCCATGAAATTGTCACAATCCTAATGTCTATTACTTTCTCTAGCAACTGGTAGAAGTAGTATTACATTCCACCCAAAAATTTGATATAAAGATTTTACTAGAAATATACCTTTTGAGGTAGCCTGAATAAAAAAAGCATTTTTAGAATAAGCTTTTATGTGTGTGAAAGAGAGAACATTATCATTAAAAAACAAAGTCTTATACATAGTAAACGTCATATTTACCTTCCAAGAGTAAACATGGAAATTTTCAAGAAAATTCCCTACCCTCAACTACATTTTATATTGGAAAATTTTTTTCTTCTTTTTTTTTTTCGCCGCTCAAAAAATGGCTCTAAAGATGATAGCTGCATGATAAATGAAATGTTCAAGTCGATTTTTCTGTGGACTGCCTTTGAAATCCTCTTCATTCTAATGACTTTATATTGTAACATTTACCATTTCTGAGACATTTCTCTACTTACCCAGAGTAAGTAGAGGAATCATTATATTCCACCCAAAAATTCAGTGCAGAGATTTCACTGGAAATACTTATTTTGAAGTATAGAAAATGGTCTATATGTGGGTGCATGCATGGTTGTGCGTGAGAGAGAGGGAGAACATCATAGCTCATAAACGAAAATCTTCCAAGGATGCAACGCGAAGATTTAAAAAAACAAAAAAAAAACTCCACCCCAAACTACCATTTCCATAGAAAATTTTTCTTTATTTTTTTATTTCCTCAAAAATTGCTATAATGATTTTGATTAAAATAAAGTGCATATCTTGCACTTTCTTTGAATAGTTGTGAAGTCCTCTTCAGTCTGAAAGACTTTTGTATAACTAGTAATCTGTATACAAAATACATAGATCTCGTTAAAGCATACAATTTATGTCAATTTTTTTTGTAGTGTTAAGCATTTCCAAGATATTCTTTGTTATTGGTTTGAATTTTCACATACTTATACTTTTTTCAAGCTATTGATTTTTTTCTTGTGGTCAAGCAAATGACATGAAATTTCAAAGCCATCACATAGCAACCCACTTAAAAATCTATCTCTTTGGCTTGCTGTATCCTCTTTATACCTACAACAAATGTATATATATATGTAATGAGAGTTTATCTGGATTAACAAGAAACAGAAGAATAAGCTTTAGTAAGAATAGTTTGTAGAAGAGTGAGTAGAGAAAGTATTGTAAATGCAACAATCAGAGGTTTTGTTATTGGTTTGAATTCTCAAATACTTTTGTTTTTGTTGAGTAGTAAGTTGGTATTCATTTTTTTTTTTTTTGTGGTCATGCAAGCAACATGGAATTTCAAGGTCATCACATAGCAACCTGCTTTTTAAAGATTAGTCTATTACTAGCCACCTTTATCTTGATTATCGAGAAGTAGATGGAACAAAGGAACCAAAGGGAAGGTACAAATGTTGTAAATTTCACATACTAATGCCAACCCAATATCCTTGTAGGTGAATCTTGGATCTTCCCTAGTCATTGTTTCTACAGTGGTGATATTTTTCTCAGTCACTATTGTTGTTGGTGTGGCACATGAAGGAAAATAGTCCCCAAAAGCTGCCCTCAAATGCTCAAGTAACTGTGTTTCATTTAAGCCACATTTGAAATCGTACAAGATTATCACACAAAAATGCTCTCTGTGAATTTGCATTGCACTTGCAAGAATGTTGCACTTTTCGGGCTTAAAAATGAGGAAAAATGATTGATGCAACAGAGCTCTGCCTGCTACCATAATACCAATGAGTCAGCTACAGAGTGAGCCAAAAGACTCCAAACCGGCTGTGCTGTGTTTTTCCTGTCCGCGTCCTCGGCACTCGTTACTGTCTGCCACTATCATAGAAAGGCATGGATGAAACCATACAACAGTTTTAAAATTATTTTTAAAGGCTTTACCTCCCAACTTTACGAAAGGAGATGCTGAAACTGGCCACTGTCGTCATCCCTACATTTTTGGCACCTGTTTAGGAAACTATCCATCACTCGCCCTAGTTCACATTGAGAAATTTCCTGGCAGATATTTTGTTTTAATTCTTCCAGGGTGTGTGGGTTTGTCTTGTACACTTTATATTTTAAGTTACCCCGGAGGGGTATTTTATGAAAAATATTACCAGCTGCACAGTGTTTTTCCACTGGGCGTATGGAAATATGATAATGCACTGCTGCTATAAACAAAGTCACACTGTTGTGATTTTGCTTTGCAGTGTGAAGTGCAGTATTGAATTGACGGTGATGTGATGTAGTTCAGTTATTACTATTATTTTGTCCTGTACTTAGTCACAAAGTGTATTATGGCTCAGTATATGTTTTCTACTGCACAGCGTGCATTTATTTATGATTCCTATGTGTTAACTTGGTCAGCTCGCCAAGTGAAAGTACGATTTGCAGAAAGATTTCCAGGTGTAAATGTTCAAGGTCCTACAACAATCCATGAACTTTACAGTAAATTTCAGGCCACAGGAAGTGTTCAGGCTAAAAAATCTAAAAGATGGCGTTCGGTTCTTACTGAAGAAACATTAGACGACATCGGTTATCGTTTGGAAAATTCCCCCTAAAAATTCCATGATGGATAGTTTCCTAAAGAGGTGCCAAAAATGTATGGACAATGATGGTGGCCAGTTTCAGCATTTCCTTTCATAAAGTTGGTAAGTAAAGCCTTTAAAAGTAGTTTTTAAAATATTGTATGGTTTCATCCGCACCTTTCTATGATAGCAGTAGTCGGCAACGAGTGCCGAGGATGCGGACAGGAAAAACACTGTGCAGGCAGTTTGGAGTCTTTTGGCTCACCCTGTATTTTGATCTAGCAACAATCCTTTACCTAGGAGTAGCCAATATTTGTGTCTCAATATTTATCTAGTGATCCTCATATCTGTGCTATTACATAGCAAAATAAGTGTTTCTTAATGTTTTGGAAGGCTTACAGGTTTTGACATTTAAAAAGTAATGCGTATATTCCTCAGCATACATAAAAGCTGACAATCTGCACATCATCTGACTTTCATAATCTATAGATCTCAAACCATCTGGCTTTTGGTTACTGGCTTGCATTAAAGAACAAGCTTTAATGGCTTTACTAACCAAATATTTCCTGCAGCAAGAAATTAGGAAAATCCCAGGATCCTGAAGTAAAATTAATGATAAAATGAAGTACTTCATACAGTAAGCATGATCTAGCACATTAAAATCTGTCGACTTAGAACATTTTTGCTTCACTTTTTTAAAACCGGACAGTGTTTTGAGGAGACATCCTTCCTCTGACAACATGAATAGGTGAGATCAGAGCCTTAAGCTCTGACTCGTGAACTGGAGGTCTGCAGTTCAAATCCTGCAGGACTGTCTTCCTTTACTGAGGTTTCTTCCAGGTTTTCCTCAATCCTCATAACTGGAAAATGCCAGGGAAGTACTTTAAACCTAGGACTGGAACATTTCCTTTCCCAATTCTTATTTCATTTGTGTTTCATCAGTGTCACTGCCTGTGGTGCCATATGAAGCAGGAGCAGGCGTTAAACATTATTAAAAGAAAAATGTTCCCCATCATCATGGTAGTTCAAATAGCATTTGCAGGTTCGTTGTATTCCCTACCCTTTGTTGTGCTGTCTGCTCTTCTTCTGTTGGCAAGGTATGACATCATCCACTGTCATTATTTTAAAATTAATGACGCAACTTCAATTCTTATGGTATGGCTGTTTTCCCAGTAGTCAGTTCCCAGAGTTTTTTAACTGGTTTTTTAAAGTTTGAGGTCTTTACTAATATTGTAATTATTACATGACCAAAAATGATAGGCTGTGGCTGATTTATCCATCTGCTTGTACTTTATATTCCTCGAAGTTACTTCATTCTTTTATTATTATTATTATTATTATTATTATTATTATTATTATTATTGTTGTTGTTGTTGTTGTTGTTGTTGTATTTTTAGATTGCTTTAACAGTTCAAGTCTTATTGCAAACATACAAGTACAATACACAGTAACAATAATGAGTCACAGAATAAATATACAAGATTAATACAAAAGATAAACATAAGCTGGTTGAATACAATTTCAGAGGTATTATTAAAAATAAATATAACATTAAATACAAACCATTCCAATTCCATATATTTTACTTTACAGGTTTATTTTTATAAGATAACATAATGCATGTTTTTAATAGATAGAAGGTCATTAAGAATGTCAGGTAGATCATTAATTCCAGCCTGTTGTCTCCATGTGGAATACTGGTGCAGAGTAAAGGCAGATCATGGGAAAACAGATGGAAGTGAGTTGGCTTACAGTGTCCAGTTCTAAGATGAGAAAAAACTATCTGGTTTTGTTGTGAGAGTTTCCAGGAAGTATTTGCAGAGCCGCAACGGACATCGTGGGGTTTGGTTTCAATGCTAGCCATTCTGTCTTCCAGTACTTCGTACTTGTCTTCAGGTTTATCTTTGTTTTACCAATGTGCAATCTTCACAATACAGCTTATTACAGTTTATTATTTGGGGTAATTTTTAAATACCAATTGTGAATGATATCATACTACTTAGGGCCGGTTTCACAGTTTAGGCTTAAGTCGAACCTTTACTAAGCTACGGGCGTAGCTTAAACAAAACTTAAGCTTTGGTTAAAGCTTTGCGAGTTTCACAGTAGGGCAACCACGTTTGGCTTTACTGAGCTGAACAACTGCTCTGAACTTTAAAGTTGGTAATGCTTGCGCATGTGCATCGAGCGAATTCCCATCATTTGTTTATAGCGGCGCTGTTCCTGAAAGTAAGGTTTTATAGGTTATTCAGATACACACATTAAAATGACAGAAAAATCAGAGCCAAAACGTACTGCTATTTCACTTCTCAAGAAGTTAGCATTCTGTTAGAAATTGTAATGCAGTAAAAACACATAATAGAGTGCAAGCAATCTGGTAAGGTACTGTGGAGCAGGAAGAACCAAACGTGGGGGAAAATTGCGGAGTTATTCAATACAAGGAGCGGAATAATATACAGAGATGCTACCGTGTTGAAGAAGAAATATGACAATTTGAAGAAAGTTACAAAAAAGAAATACGCCGATGAGAAATGTGCTATTCGGGGTACAGGTGGAGGTCCAGCTGTGCCATCGTTAATTACGCCAATCGACGAGGAAACAAAGGAATTAATTGGTGTCCAAATTGATGGACGTGAAACAATTTTCACAACCCTGCATGCTGTAGATTTTGAGACGCCGCAAAAATCTACATCTGCAATTAGCATGCTTCCACTTGCATATAACCTCAACATCAAAAGAAGCATCACTTCTGACGAGAGGGCTTTGTTCCTGAAATATAAAGTAATAATACCTTATGAGCGATAAAGTATATTATAAAGGTGTAAGAATAAATTTAATATTAAGTTTTACTTACCAGTCTGTTTTATGTTTAATTGCATCATCAATAATCTAAAGTACCATAATCGCAGACTGTTTACTTAACCGAAACCTCTCGTAAAATTCTCGGTCATTTCATATGTGGAAATGATTTGGACGCATTCTAAACACTTTAGGCCGTCTTATATTGTGGATATGGTTTAAAATAATTTGCATTTCCTCGTCACTAAAATTTTCATCCTCAGATAACATGGCGACTCCTTAACTTAAACCGCAGATATGTACGGTTTAAGTCGAGTCCCATATAATCTCGGCTTAGCGCTTGAACTACGCACTGTAAAACTCAGCTGTAGCTTAACTCTCCGGTTAAGCCCGATTCGAAGTTTAAGCTTATACTGTGAAACCGGGCCTTACCAATAGAAGAAGAACAACAGCACAACAAAGGGTAGGAAAAGCAACAAACTTACGAATGCCTGTCGACTGATCAGCTGATGTCTCCTTGGGATGAGGACGAGAGGATGTCTCCTTGAAACATTATTCTATTTTAAACAAATGAAACAAATGTGTTCTCAGTTAACAGTTTTTAATGTCCAGGATTCTGGATGAAAATTACTTTTCATGGTGATGTATAGCAAAGTAATGTCCCAAATATTACATTTATAATTAATTTAAAGTTTAATATTACTTTTGAAAGAACCTGTTTTTGCATGTTTCTTATTGTCATGCAAAGCTAAGTCATTCATTCAAATGTAACTTTTGCTTTTTTATTTGAGGGTTTCAGTGTTAACTTCGCTCATACTTGTTGTAGTGCTAGATCTGTTGAACTATGTTTACAGGCAATTCTGTATGGAATTAAATGGTCTTGCTGTGAGACTACAAGGTGAATGCCATCCAGAGACATGCACACAAATGACAGCTACAGAACAATGGATATTTCTTTGTGCAGCACACAAAACTCCAAAAGAATGCCCTGCAATTGACTACACTAGGCATACTTTAGATGGTGCAGCTTGCCTACTCAATAGCAACAAATATTTCCCTAGCAGGTAAACAGGAACTTGTCTCCAGTATTGAGCAAAGTTTAGATGGTGAAAAAGCGGTTTAGAGTTGCATCCAGCATGCTCTCACTGCTATTTAAATACTGATAGCTAGAGAACTAAAGAACAGTAAAAATGTGGACAGCATTCTTCTCAAAATTACTTACAGTTGCATTAGGGAGATTTGGTAGTAAGGCTAAAAGTATTGAAAGAATAGTGAAATATCAGTTGAGAATTGAGGAATCAGAGAATAATAATATTTTAAAACAATGTTTGGAGGTTCAGCGAAAGCTAAATAAAGAGGATACTTGGTACAAGCGCCTAGAAGCATTTCTCAATGAAATAGGGTGTGGGGATATTTGGAGATATAGACAATCACGTGAGAAGGGATGTTGGAAAAGAGTTAGATTGAGGATTGAAGATATGGAAAGACAGAAATAATTGGTAGTTTTAATTCAAAAAGATCATTATATGTATGTACAGAGACTAAAAGGACATGGGAAAGAGAAAACTATGTTGATGTTTGTAATAAAATAGCAAGAGAGGGCTTTGCATGGGCTAGGTCAGGGGTGGTGAGGTTAAAAGGCATAGGAGGAGAAAATGAAGGCAAATGCCCATTATGTAATGGCAAATTTAATAATTATTGGCATTTAATGTTAAAATGTGAAGGAACAATGAATATGAGGAAAAAATTGCCAAGAAACAATTGGTCTAGATTACCAAATGAAATTATAGCTAAAAGGATGTTAAGAGTTAAATCCAAGGAAAGTTTAATTGAAATAGGAAAATATTTAGACGTAGTGAGAAATAAATGGCTGAAAAAAATTAGAAATAGGGAATAGAAAGAAAATGTAGATTGTTGAATCATAAAATTAAATAGCACCCAATAACTCGACAACCATGGTGTTGGATGTTTGCGAGCCCTTAGTAATGCAGCAACTTAGTGAAAGAGATATGTAATGTGTAGAGATAAAATTATGTCTTATAGAACTTACATAAGAATTAATTTATGTAACTAACAAAGTGAAATAAAATATCTATCTATTGTATTATATTATGATTTTATTTCAGGGTAAGCATCAAAGAGTCATCTGTTGCAAAACTGGGATCAGTTTGCCGGAGGGTATATAGAATTTTCTCACATGCATATTTCCATCACCGTTCAATATTCGATGAATTTGAGGTAAGAGCTCTTGTAAATATCTGTGTTATGAAAACTTATCTCTGATCAATAATTAATTGACCTAACACTGTGGTTAGCTATGAAGCCCAGGACTTAAAGTACTTATGACTCTGTAGTCACCATTAGGGTTGTTATCTCAAAATGAATTTGAGAACGCCTTGTGGTTTACCAGGAAAAATGTGAGTTAGTTAGGGAATTTAATGTTCTACTGGCATGTTGCCATAATTTCTCAGTTGGCTAGAGCAATGGCATTTCATTTTTCAGTCTGATTCTACTGTTCCTGTCATCTCTGAATATTTTTTTCCCAGTCTGTTATTGGTTAATATAGGTGAGCTGCCATAGACTGCACTTAACCTCGCTTACATTATAATTTCTGGACTTGTTTAAAAGCAATTGATCCCATCATCAGTTCCCAACTGATAAGCTTTTATGATTGTCTTGTGCTCTTGAAGCAGTGAAGCCCTTTTCTTTATGGATAAGTGGGTGTGTCCTTCAGTGCACGATTGGTTGGAGAGAGGGTAGAGTGCACCCCCAGCCAAGTAAACACCTAGAAGGCTAATCAAGAAGCATGATGAAGCTCCGAGGCTTGGCCCATCTCCCCCTCAGCATACAAAGTTTCCAGAATGCTAGTGAGGGTATAAAGAGGAGCATATTCAATGCAGCAACAAGTTGTAAGTGACTTCAGCTTTTTTTGAGCAAAGTAGAAGCTATAATTCACAAAAAGAACACACATTTGGGAGCAGCCATTCCAGCTACCAGACTTAAGGCTTTTTTGTAGCTCCCTCTGTATTGTGAGCAGAATAAGGCTCTGTTTTTTTCAGTATTACTTTTGGAACACGATAAATTGCAGATATTTCCACTTAGTTTTCCGTCCTTTTTGTCTTGTCCCTGTACTGTGTAACCCACAATGATGGCCTCAACATAATATCATTGATTAGTGAAAGTGTCTTTTCTTTCATGCATTCCATAACTTCACGTGGAGTAAACAAAATCAAGGATACAAGCACAGAACAATGCAAGTGAACAACAGAACTAATATGCACTGTGATGAATAGCATGCAGGAATCAGAAGTATGCCGTTGCCATGGTTATGCTCCGGAAACATCTGAAGCTCGCCCTATCACATACAAGTTTTCATCAAAAGTTGAAAACACTCAACATGTTAAAAGTGTCAGTCACAACATTTTTGGTTAACATATGAAGTCAATCCTGATGCCAAAATTCGTCAAACATGCAAAATGTTAACATGTTGCACTTGACAAGTTTTGTTAAATGCCAATCAGTATGAACATGGCTAGTTTTATTTTGCAGATTTGGTACCAAAACCAAGGGAAAGGCTGTAAATGTATTGCTGGCTTATGTTTCAAATTAATAAAGAAAAATAGATAATTGATCTTTTTCTTATTTCTAATTCCAGAATGAAACGTATCTCTGCCGGCGGTTTACAGCATTCGTCACAAAGTACAACCTGATGTCAAAGGATAACCTTATTGTGCCCATTATGGAAGAAGAGGGTTCTGGAGAGACAGACGCATAATTTCATCATCAACAAGCAAAAGTAATAATCTTAAAATACTCCAAAGGTCTGTTAGCTAACTTCCGGATGTCAACAAATATCAGTAATATTTTTCATCTAGAAAGCTTAGGAAACAGACTGTGAATAAAAAAAGAGTTTGTGTATTATATGTATATACATACGGGTGATTCGCTATTCTTTGCAGATGCAGCAAACTTTTCTTGAATGTCATGTATGGTACATAAAAGAAATTCAGGCCAAAACTTGGTTCAGACAGTGTTGGTATCTCTTGTTTCCCAGGTATTACCGTCTTTTAATTGCAAATGAATTAAATTATATTTAATCCAGCATGGGCATTTAGTTTGTAAGCCCTTGAATAGAGTTATTCAGAGAATTATTTATTATCAGATGTTTTTAAATTTATGCTTTTTTTTATGCATGTATTGTAAGTTTGTAACCTAATTAAATTTTAAATAATTAAATCATTTTAAAACATTCATACTTTTCTGTAAGAAAATAATGATGTTGTTACTGATCTGGGAAATAGGACAGACAGTTGAGATCTGGGACTTACAATGATTAACAGGATATTTTCACTTTTAAGTCAGTCGCCTCTATCTTGATATGTTCCCAAATTGTCATACTTCTTTTCAGAAGGAATATTTTCAGAAACCTTCAATCACAAATTCAAAGTGAACAAATACCAAGTACTGAATTTAAAATGAGTCACACTAGTTTTTACACAATACCTTCACAGGCCCATGCGATTGTTATATTTTCCAGTGTAATAAGTTGATAAAACTGGAATGTTTTCAAGGGCATTCGTCCTCAGCAGTTGGGTGACTAAAGCTTGTTATTTCTTCTCTTCTTCCTCTCCAAACTGGGTTTGATTCTGCTACCAATTAACAAACTAGTTAAAAGACGGTATTTGGAAATTTATGGCCATTTTTTTCTCTCTCTCTCTTTTCTTTTCTTTCTTTAAGAACTTGTTTCGTTCCAACTTGTGTGTTACCCCACGGTATATTACAGGATATTTATAGTAATTATTTGCACTTTAATGGAGTGTAAAAAAGGTAAGATTATTTATAGTGGCTGAGTCAGAGTTGTGTATATTTATTTGTAAACAATAAAGTATTACTTTCTCTAATACGTATAGTAAGTAGGGGAAGTATTGTATTCCACCCAAAAATTCGATACCGAGATTTCACCAGTAATTTTGAGACCCCCTGAATCCAAAAAAAAAAAGCATTTTTGCAAACATGTCCGTGTGTGTGTCTGTGTCTGTGAACAGCATAACTCGGAAATGAATAGTCAGATAAACACCAAACTTGGTATTTAGGTTCAGTATCTTCCAGAGATGCGACACAAAGGTTTTCAAGAAAATCTCCCCACTCCAGATTACCCTTTACATGGAACATTTTTCAAAAATTGTAATTTTCTCAAAAATGGCTGTAACGATTTTGATTAAAATATCATATGTTTAAGACATTTTCATGACAAATGAAATGTATATCTCAAATTTTCTGGGAATGTCTCCAAAAGTGTTCTTCATTGTGAACGACTTTTGCATAACTGGTAAACCATAAGAGATAGACAAAATTTTACTACACAAAAAATGTAGATTGCATTAAAATACACAATTTATGTCATATACATTTTTTTTGTTGAGTGAACCATTTTTGAGATATTGCTTGTTATTCCCTTAAATTTTCCAATACTTATACTTTTTCTCAAATTTGTTATTCATTTTTTTTTTGTCCTGGTAATGCAAAGAGAATGGAATACTCCATATAGCAACCACCTCTTAAAATATTTGAATATCTCTTAAAGCCTACCAATTCCCCTTGCATCTACAAGAAAATTAGCAATAAGATTAACATCTTGAAATCTCGATTAACATGAAACATATGGAGAATAAGCATTTGTAAAAATAGTTTGTACAAGAGTAGAGAAAGTCATGTGAGTGTAACACATTAGATTTTTTTTTATTTGTGGTGGCTTGATGTAAATTTGCTACACTAATGAATCTGGGTTAGAACTTATTCAGCATCTTGCGATAAGATCATAAGCTATTTGGTTTTCTTCGCCACATGGGCACTTTGGTGATGGAGTATTTCCAACTTTGTGGAGATATTGTAGAAAGTTGCCATGATTTGTTAGGTACTGGGTAAGAACAAAGGTAGGTGTAATATTTGATTGATTTCTAAAATGGTTGTTTGGTATGAGGATTTTTGTATGGGCAACTTTAGGAGAGGCAAATATAACCGATTTCAGAGGTGCTTGTGCTAAGCTTTGAGTTTAATTTACACAGGGATAATGGGAATCAGTCATGTTCTATGGTGTTTTACTTCTTGGAGTCTATATTTGCTGGAAAGTCGGCTTGCTCGTTTCCGAAATGTCCAGTATGTCCTCAGATCCAGTGGAATGTGATTCTCTTGTCGTGTGACAAGGAGTTAAGAGATTTTCTTATGTTGATTACCTCAGGGTTGGTAGATTGACAGGATGAAATGGCTTTCAGGGCTGCCTGTGAGTCCAAATTGATCTTGTAATGAAGATGAAGTCGTTTGTTTTGTTTTATCCATTCTATTCATTGAACTTCTGTTTAGAACACCATACATAGCTGGTGTACTTTGAAGGTGCAATAGATTTCCATTTTATTATCAGCAGTCTTAACAATAAATATTTTTTCCCAAATTGTTAGTTCTAATGAACAGGTTTTAATAGTTTTATGTCTTGAGCAGTGTTGTGGTTCTCTGCCCAAAAATTATGTGATACAATAGATTCATCTATTTGATTCTGTTTTATATTCCTCTGGTGTTGTTTTAATCTAATGTCTAAATTTATTTTAGTTTTGCCTCTGTATTGTTTCTGACGATCTTCACAATTGATGTGGTAGATTATAGATTTGAGTGTATCTGAGATTGTGTTTTTGAGTGGTTTATTAAGCAGATTATTCAGATTGTATTTGTTTTGAAATTGTGCCTTAAACAGTTTGTTATACTCTTATCGCAGACAAGAACAATCCTTTACAACAATTCGGAAACAGACACAACATGTCATGTGTTTCACATACATGTCTGCACATAAGTTTTGCAACACTAGCTGTAGTAGCGTTAACTTCTGGGCAATAAATCGAGTAAGACATTGCCAGTAACTTATTAAAGCTATGTGTTACAGAATTAATATTATCGTGAGGTAGATAAAGTTATGCTTTGGGGTTTCTTTCTTAAGCATCAAGAAACAACGCGCGATCATTTGTCTCTCGCAACTATGTTTTATTTCGGCAGATTGACAGGCTTGCTCCATGATGACTACATATGTATTCTGGGCTTGCAAAGTATACAAGAGCTGTACCAAATACAGTGTTACATATTAGAAGTGACTCTGCACAATAAACAATAACATCAGAATCATAATTCACCGCAAGTCCTACTTGGTTCCAAGTATAATATAGGAATGCAACTTATTATACAAGTGTTTCATTAGTATTACAAAGTTAGGCTGCATATTATTTAATAATAATTAGTTTATAATGTATAACTGCGCCTGTTTTCGGTTTCATCTGTTTCTATTCTATGCTGATATATATGTCTGTTGTAAGCATTCCTTTTGGAAATCATGAGCCATGTGGTGTATGTGCAGGATACAGAGAAATGAATCTAAACATTTGTAGACTGTTCTCTCCCCCGAAACTAATTCATGCTGGACTTCTTTAAGGCGATTATTGCAAAAAAACAAATAAAAGAACACCCACTAATTAGGGGCCTAAGAGCACTCCATCTCACTGTCTCTCTCTCTTTCTTCCCTCGCATATGTTTACAAGAGGATCGTTCGTGTTTGAGACAGATTGTAGAGCTTTATTACCCTACCAATAAATGGCAGCAGGATAAACCCAGTCAGGAGGCAGAGAAAAGAAGAAATATAATTGGCGCAACAGTTCTAGACATGTGAAAATCTTAAATGACAGCTATGAAGCAAGTTGCTTACCAGATCAGGAGGTGACAGTCATCTGCATGCTGCAGGAGTGCATGGGATTCAAATATCCGCACACCGGTTACACACTGCACTGCACTACACTACGCTGATAAACTTATAGTTATATACAGTATATTTAAATCCACCGCTGTAAAAAGCGCTTAATATAAAAACCTGTCAATCATCTGCCTCCAATTCTTCCACACCTGACAGCCCTTCCTCTTCAGCGGAATCACTCACATCATCGCCGTCATCACTTGTTGCTTCTTTTGCACCATTATCCTGAATGAGGATTCTTTCTATTTGATTTTCTGCAATTCCATCTTTTTCGAAATAATGATTCTCAATTTATTCAACATGTCGACATATATTTTCCCATTCTGGCCTTCCAATTTCTGCTAATTGCTGGCGACACAACTGCTCCACATCTTTTAATTTAAAAGGGATATTTCTGCAGGCCACCCATTTTTTGACATTAGCCCAGATTAATTCAATTGGGTTTAGATTTGGGTGATACGGTGGCAGTCTTAAGTACATTATGGCCATTTCTGGCCAAGTATGTATGACTTCTGAAGCGGTTTGTTGGCTTTAATTAAGTTATATAGCTTTGGTTTACTCATGCTTTCATCTAAAGCTATATTACGCCTAAGTAACCAAGCACTCATTTCTTCTTTCAAGGAATTTGAGGAAGGTGGTTTGTCAATTTGAGTGTTGACGCATTGTGAAGCATTGTCGATAACCAGAACAGACCCAACAGGCATATTAGGTATCAACATGGTGTTGATTCACCTCATGTAATTTTCTGTACACATTTCTTGATGAAAATCTCCTGCTTTTTGTTGCGACTTGTAAAAGAAGGAACGAAGCCGATCTTTCCAACACATGAACGATATAAGTATTTGCCCTTTGGCAACAGGTGCCTGCAAAGCTAATTCACTATAATTTTTAGATGTATGACTGCTGTATATGTATGACTCATCTTCATACACTATAGTTTGATCCCCTAATTTGTACCTTTGAGTAAGGTACTCTTCCATCTGAGATCATATGTCGTGGTTTTCTATTAGAACTCTATTTGATTTTGTTTTCTTCCACTTGAACTCTAAATCCTTTAATTTTTCTGAGATTTGTAGCACCACCTTGAAAATTTATGCTGTCTTTCAGCTAGATAAGCAATCTACTTATTCTTGGCCCAGTTTTTTCTTCCACATAGAAATTGTGAATCGTGCGCCGAATGACGCATTTGTCAAAATCGTCTATTTCTGTAATACGTTTAGGAACCTAATGTTTCTTCAAGGTGTGTCAAATGGTACTCCTTCATCTATGTGTTTTTTCTTATCTTTGAGAACTCTGGAAATGGAACTCAGTGAAACACCAGTTGCTTTGGCTACTCTTTCTTTCACTCTCTTAAGGCTTTTGTGAAACTCGGGTGAACATATATTTTCTTCCTTCATCTCTGCTTCTTTCTTCATGAAGTCGGGGACATTTGCAATTATTTCCTTGCTTTGACTATGTAATACCTTACCATTTAACTTTGAAAACGTAGGAGTCACGGTTATAAACATCACAAATATGCAAAAGCACTATTTAGGTGCTGGTCTCTTTGAAATTGCAACATGCGGACATTTTCTATGCATACTGTATGTGTTATGCGCTGAGTAAGCAAAGGTATTATATCGCTTTTGTTGATTAAGCTAAACATAAATCATTCCTAGGCTCGGCAGCAGGGGCAGCAATCAGGGTCATGTTTCCAGAAGTTTTGCACCAGCTATAATAAGCATCAGTCACCCAACTGTTGACAATGAGGATAAATGCCCTCAAAAACATTCTAGTTTTAACAGCTTATTGAGTGAGGGTAAGTGTATACAATAGTGAGACTCATTCTAAATTCAACATGAAGAAGACATCACTGTTAACAGTGCTTCTGTTTTTTTTATATTTAAATACCAAGTACCTAGGAAATTTGGGTTAGTGTGTAAATTTTCAACTTATTTACAAATCTTGATTAACAGTCAACTTGAATGTTTGTACATCCTGCACATAGAATGTGACAGGAAACATTCATCTGTTTCATTTTTGTGATACTCGTGAATGTTGAATGACTGAATACACAAATACAGCATTGTCAAGAAATCACCAGCTAATTTTTATCTGCCAAAAATTTATGATTTATATAAAATAAAAATGTATTTTTCCAAGTTCTATGAGGCAGTGTGTGGTACACTGGATTTCTAAGTATGTGCCAGTGTTAGCAAATTGGAATTGGAAGTATCATGGAATGCCATCAAATATCTTGTAAAAGAATTGCAGGGAAACATTTTGCAGCACAGATTGATATCCAGTTTTGTTCTGTAAGTTAAGACTGGCTCACAATAACCAGAACAGGAAGCAAAAGACCATACAACATTTGGTTCACAATATCCCAATAACGAACAGGAATGTATATCAGTGATCATATCAATAGCAAAGTGGAAATTTAATTTTTAACATTTGGACGTCATTTGTTTGTAACTGACTAATACTTTTTCACTTGCTCCCTATTCAGCCAATATAGTGCAGGTTGGCCAATGTCAAAATTGATGGAGCAAACATTTTCTAAATGCAGATTCAGTACTATTTCTGATTCCTCTAGTTGTTCCAAGCTTCACTCCTTTATAAGGACCTATTCACATATAAACATTAACACAAATGCAACACGAACATATTTCTATACGCTAATGCCAAACTTAGCAATCTCCAAGCTTTCACATTAATGTAATTTGAAACAAAAAATAGCTCTTATCAGAATGCATAGAAACAGAAAAGAGAAGAATTGGAATAATTTGATGAAAAATTAATTATCTTATATGAAAATAATCGCTGTCTTTATGACAAAAAGTATAAATCTTACAAATATAATTTGTTAAGACAAAATATTTGGAAAAAGACTGGAAATGAGTTGAATAGAATATGGCGTCTTTCAACATTGTGTGAAACTTTATAGGCTATAAACTGCTCCGTTTTCTTTCATGTATAGAAAAATATAATACAGTATAGCACAAACACAAGTTAATGCAATTTGTAGAAATGTAAAATGCAGCCTCCATTTTTAATCACTTTCACACTTCCAGTTGTCTTGTTTTGACGCTAACATTTTGTTGGCATTGTTAAAGTTATTTGTTATTCTTTTAGCCAGTTATGAGTTGCATATAAACAAACTACAGATGACACTTTCACTACAAGAACCAACATTCATTGGATCTGAAGGAGTCAGGATCTGTGGCCACATTTGCTGGAATTTCTTCTGGTTCACTTTCCCAGCTTGCGATTTAAAAGAGCTCTAACAACTGTTCATGTCACCACCATCTTGAAAAATTTCTATAGTGAAGAAAGCACAATATGGATGTAATATGCCGTGTCCAAGAACGAGAATGTTAACATTTTATCAAGTCTTCTTTCCCGTTTCCAGGATCCAGAAAAGCTTCCCATTAATTAGGAATGCTTTCATTATAATATGGGCAGTGTGCACCAACCTAGAGTAAGTTCTACTTCCATAGTAAACTACTATTAAAATAACACTCGGCGACTTCCATTCGAGAAATCTGAAGTATTTTACTCCTTTCAGATACTCCCACAGAAAATTACTACACAAGTAAATGTTGGAGAGCACCATCATGCAGTATGTTACTATGGAACTAAACAGAGCACAAATATAGGTTAGAATTTACTCTGCAACTTGGTTGGAGTAACTCACCTGTGGATTGAACTACAATACCGTATCATATTTGGAGGAAGGTTTTTTTTTTTTTTTTGACATGTTTATGGATTACATTGAAGATCTCAATGAAGAAAACAATGGAAATGCGATAGTGCATATAGTACGGATAACGCAAAATCCATATACAGAGAGAGAGAGTTCACGGAACATTTCAGTATTAGGAAGAATCTTTTACATTCCTTTTGAACCTGCTTGGAGAGCATTTACCACAAAACTCATGACATAAATTCAGCTGTATCACCCAAATTGTAATTGTTATGCATCCTAAGAGTGTTTCGTACTGGAACATTTCTGATAGTTACAGGCAATCTTATAAAAGTTCACTGTGAGCCTGATGGTCATATCTTTCATTGCATTGTTAGAGCTCTTTTGAGGTTAAGATCAAGATACATAAATAATAATACACGAGTATTCAGAAAATATTAGGCAATTCTTCTTCACTTTTTAGCTTTCCCACACATTGTGGGTACAATTGACTGCATGCATGTTCCTGTTTTGTGCCCATCAGGTGAAATTGGTGAACATTTCTGAAATCGGAAAGGGTATTTCTCCATCAACATGCAAGTGATCTGCGATGCAAATATGAAGATTAGGAACACAGTTTCCAAATTATTATAAACTGTTTAGTAGGTTTCCTGTTGCTCAAAGCATTAAGCTCGTTCATCACGACTCCAAGCATTTCTCATCCATCATCTTTATATCACATGTTTTTGCACTCTATGTTATTTAAATGGATTTTAATTGTCTCTACCAACAAATATTTCTCTCTTTTGCTGCCATTTTCACTACTATTCTTATCACACATAACCTTATCCATGATCGCTTCAAGTAAATCAATTGCGCAAACACAGTACTCTGGGAGTAATGGGCTCTTACTGCTGTAGTCATAACTAAAAGAATAGATTGTAATTGAGCTCTCCAATGTTACTTCCGGACTAAATTGCAATATAGACTACTTTAGTAAATATTTCTTCTGAAGTAATTTACTCCAACATGCTGCTCCACACGTATTTTAATTTTGTTATTCTTGTTCTGGTTTCCTTTCTGATTTATTGTGAACCAGCCTCTTATTATTCTGTCCTTTTAGGGTACCGGGGTAGCTCAGTAGTTTCATTCATGGCTCTCAGGCTGAGGATCCATGGTTTAATTCCCTGCTCTGAGATGTCGAGTTTAGGTTGGTCCTATCCAAGCCTTCACCTCTGGCTAACTCATGTGAAATATCCTCTGGCCCAGTGCAGTTGGAAGCTCTAGGTCTTCTCGTTCCATTGCCATCCCCTCCTTTGGAGATAATGTTCACCACCTGCTGGGCCCCTCCGGCTAATAAATGGGTCCAGGCCATCACTTAGTGCAACATGGTATCCACAGAGATCCTTAACCATATGGGGAGTATTAAACAACAGTATTTTATCATTATTTTTGTGATTGTGGGACTACCATTTTTGAGATATTAGCTGGGACAACATGAATGCCCCTAGTCCTGACTTGCGATTCTTAATTTTATGTCATGTAATATCCGCTGAAGAGACGTGGAGTCATAAATAAAAATTGATAATAACCTAAATGATTTAAACACCCAAGACATACAGAAAAACTTCTAATTAGAAATGCCTTAATAATCAAAATAATGAATCACCATTCTCCTCACAGGTACTAATAAAACTGATTTGCTATGTGAATGTTTTTCCTCCAATATCTACAGAAATATTTGGCTTGTACCAAAAAATATTGAAATTTTTAACTTTGTCTCAAGATATAATTTCTGATCAGGTCATTATTCCCTGCATTTTGACTTGGTGTCAGCTTTTGAAAGATACAGTACATTACATATCGTGGATACTACTAAAGGTGTCTCCTTACTGGAATTAGAAGTTGGTTTCAAAATTCAACAGCAGTACATGGACACAGTTCAGAGCATGCTGAAATGCATTTTCTACACTGCACTGTCACAGACTTGTGTTTAAATAACCTTTAATGAAGAAGTTTTCAGCTCTTCTCTCCAATAACTTTTTTCAGGCAGTGCAAATGTAAGCAATTATGCATTTCCATGCTTAGATTATGTGGCAATGCAAACAATACAGAGAATGCATTACTTCACAAGAAGGCACTTTTGCACCAAACATCAACATGTGCGCTGTCAATGCATGCAGTTTTGCCACTTTCTGTTGTACAGGCTCTCATTGTTAAGTTAAATGCTAGGTGCCAGATGTAGAAATGTAACTTAAGCCCTTAGACTCTGTCTAGCTAAACAATGTTTATGTTACACATTTCCGCAGCTTAAACTGTGTTTAACCGATGTTCAGCTAGACATTGTTCAAATATTACGAGTGAAAAGGAATAATGGAATATCTTTCATTACAATCTTTGCGATTTCTACTAATTATAATTCAGTTTTTTTGGGTCAGCGTCACATTTTGTTTTAAGAGTTGCTTCTGTTTTTTGTTTTATAAACAAATCATCATGGCCAAACAAATTGTCAGGTTTTCTGTTGAAGAAAAGACCATGCTCTCTGATCATAAGTGAAAGAGGAAAGTAACGCTTATATGAGATGTTTCTGAGGAAAAAAGTGCTGTTAAAAGCATCCTTTCTAGCTTATGTAAACAATAGCCCTATCGCGTAGAGCACAGATTATTCTGATGTGAGTGCAATCATTGGCACCTATTACTCCAGCAAAATTATTCTGAAATGAAAGAATGACATAAATAAATGAAATACAATTGCCTCATTCTATTTCCAAACTGTATAACAAATGGGCAGAACAATGAATAATGACAAGGTTATATAACATGCTTGAGAATTGTTTACCTGGAAACGACAGCAAAACCATATGTGACTGAAGGTAGCATACTTCTAAAGTCGTGCATGCAGTCAATGCATCAGTGTTGATATTACCATTTACAGCATAAATGCACCAACTCTCAAGAACCATAGTGCCAGAGAAAGTTGCAATGTTTTGGACAATGGACATCATCTTGTATTGTGCTGTAGCTGATGCCCAATCCTATATATTATTTCCATTACAGTTTCCTTCGAGAAGTGAAAGTATGCTTTGAATTTCACTTTGCCATTTAATTTGAAAACATTGTTACAATCAGGCAGAAGGTTTCAACTAAGAGGATGTTTTCTAACTTATCGTGTATTTCTACAATACATAGCAATATGGTAAACGTTATCCCTTGCATTCATGCACTAACTTCACATTACAGTATGAATTTTGAGGTTTACTTGATGGTGATTAAATATCAGGTCATAAACATCAACTTTAGAGAATGTTTGATGCTAAGGATCGTCTTCCCAACATAGGAGTCTTATTTAAAGGTGAGTCGGAATTGTTACACTAACATCACTTAAGTTTACTCACTTAACATGTTTCCCGAAACATGTTAAGTGAGTAAACTTAAGTGATGTTAGTGTAACAATTCCGACTCACCTTTAAATAAATTCAATACACATCACTGTTTCTAGCTTCTTTTCATTACAATATCACGTAATAGGAGTCTTATTTATACAATGTGTAACTTAAACCATTTGTTAATTATCCTTTCCTCATTTCACCCTAAAAATTTACTGTTAATAATTGTATGTTAAACTCTAAATTAGGAAGTGCTAAAACATTGCACATTCAAACAAGAGAAGTTATTTACATTTATAAGTATATGAAAAATGAAATAGGAGCCTCTAAATATCTAAAGAACATTCAAAAGAAGGTAGCTGAACCAACCGCTGTTTCTGAAAAATCTGTGCGAAATGTGGTGAAGCAGGCCAGCAAGTTTGAAAGCAGTGAATTGGATTCATCCGTTACACCAGGAAAGAAGTGCGAGTTATATGATTTTGATAAATATTTGGTAAGGCGCAGCATTCACAATTTTCATAAACAAATGGTGAGAGTCTGACAATGGAAAAGATCCACAGAAAGCTGGTTGAAGATAATTCAATTCAAGGGTTGTATAATGATGCTGAGGAAGATAGTGTGAAGTCTGGGTTTTCAATGGAGGAAAACGGAAGATTCCTGGAAAATACTAATGGAGGGAGACAACATTAGATTCCTATGGACACAATATATCAATGCTGAGGAAGATAGTGTGGTCTGGATTTTCGATGGAGGAAAACGGAAGATTCCCGGAAAATACTAATGGGGAGAGACGACATTAGGCTCCTACAGACACAATATATACAAGCCATTAGACATTTTTTAAATGAAGGAAGGCCTATTGTCTATACTGATGAGACATATGTGAACAGTTCACATACTAAAACAAAATTCCTGGAGTGTTGGCTCTCTCCTGGGATTAAAATCACTTATTTCGAAAGGTCCAAGATTAATAGCGGTACATGTCACTTCTAAAGAAGGATTCATTCCAAATGCCCTACTAACTTTCAAATCCACTCGGACAACCAGGGATTACCTACCATTCAGAAATGAGTTTTAGAAACTATGAAAAATGGTTGCAATAAAAACTCATTCCGAATTTACCTCCAGAATTGGTACTGTGATTGACAATGCATCATATCACAATGTCCAGTGTGAACCTGCACCTACTGTTGTTCAATGAGAAGAAGGCGAGCGGGGCCTGAGGGGTGAGCAGGGTTCTGTAACTGTTTATCTGTTCACGTACAGTCAATTGTTTACTACGAAATGTGTTTGTGTGCAAATGAACCACCCATGCTGCCAGATCTGATATTAGTAGAACAGCAACCGCCGTAACACATTGGTTGCCATGGGTGAGTACTTGACAACACCGTGTAGTAGTTTATAACCTCCTAACATGCTTATCGTATCCACACGGCGAACATAAATATGATACGGATGCAGGAAAGTGTTGATGTTACACATTCCTCTCGCTTGCCTTCTTCTCGTGGTCACACAGTACATCATCCTCCAGGAAGCAGATAATGCAAGAATGGTTAACAGAGAAGAGTGTTCCATACAGCACTAAGCTGCTGAAACCTGAGTGTATGAGTTAATAAAAGCCTACAAACTTCGCTACAAGTCATACAGAATTGACAGACTTCTTGCAGATCATTGACACACAGTTCTTCGTCTACCACCATATCACCCGTATTTAAATCCTATTGAACTGATTTGGTCCAGCTTGAAAGATTACATAGCACAGAGGAATTTTACATTCAAACTTGATGATGCAAGGGCTTTACTGATGCAAAACATTGCCACCATGGGAGCAGAAGAATGGTCATCACGATATCAGCATGCAGTAGAGGTTGAAAATACATTCAGATTGATCATATTATGGACAAAGTCTCAGAGCATGTTGTCATTAACTTAGAAAATGACAGTGACTCTTGTCTCAACAACATGGATGATAGTGAAGACGAAATGAATGGGATTCATCTGCTTCCTGACGATACAGATTAGAGTTGGGCTTTTATGTAAGTTGTCTTTTACCTTAATAGCATTAACATAATATGTTTTATTTTACTGTTGTGTTCAGAGGTATAATGTGTAAAGCTTTTGGTGCTTACATGCTTGCCTGTTACCAGTGTTTTGTTTTCTGTTTTTACAAATGGCTTAAATGCATTAACTTTGTTGTACTTGAAACCACATTATAAGGCTTTTGATGGCATTTTCTAAGCTTAGTCTTCAAGTGAGTGCAAGATGAGGCAAGCTGACTTCATCAGAGTAGTGCCAAAGTTTTGTGCATGTTTAGTTAGCAAGAAGCAAGTTTTGCATCTCTACCTAAGAGATGCTATCTATGCAGATAAACAATAAAAGTCTTGTGGCACTCAATATATTTAACCTTCTTAAACCTTTTACAGTGAAGGATGTTTAATCTGCCTGTAGTGATCTGTATCAGAACAAAATATTATTTCCAGTCCTCTTATCTTTGCATGCACCTTAGAGCACTGTATCACTGTGCACTAAACTGCTGTTCACACTGGAGTATGTTTGAAATATAGATTGCTTCAGTATTCTTAGCTTCTGCTTTGTCATCAGTGAACTTGTAAACAAACAGAATTTGCTTGAATGTCAGCAAAGTGAACCAGAACTTCCATGATTATATGGGAGCTTTTCTGTCACATACAGGATAGAGAAAACTTTTTGAAAATGGTAAAAATCCTTAACCCTTCAATGTGCTACTTTACCAATATGCAAAGCACATATTAAGAGATAATTTTTAGAATATTTTAAGTTAGATATTTTTTTTCCCTATTATACTGGCCCTTAACAATAAAATACAATTATTCGTAGCTATTTTATACCTTGAATAATCTATTTATTTCAGTATTATTGTAGTGTTTTTTTAGAACAAAAAGCAAAATCCATGCAACTGCAGTCAAATATAACCCCATCCCAGCATCATCCACACATGGGACAATCCATTTCAAATCATCCAAAATAGAAGAAAAATCGACCTTGCATTTTTTAAACAAAACGAAACTTTTTGTATTTTGAGGCAACCCCAATACAATGCTTTATGCAAACTCTTAAAATTCCCAACTTCAAGCTGTTATAATTCTGAAACCTTTAAATATAATTATTTAAATTGAGCTCTATTTTGATTCTTTAAACTTTAATTTCATACTAATAAGTAAACATCTTATTTTTATTTAAATGAAGAAATTACTATTTTTTCAAGTGTAGGCAGTAACAGATTAAGAAAAATAATTTTATTATATATGGTAAGATTCCGTAATTTAAACACAAACACATTTTACTGTAATGGTGACTGATAAAGATTCATCTAAAATAATTAAAAAAGTAAATTACTTTATGTGCAGGAATAGTAAAATATGTACTCATGGTCGCTCTTGCACATTTGTTTTGAACTGAAGGTCAAGCATGATGCTGTGCATGGTTAAACAATGAGAACACTTACTAAGCAGTATGCATTTCTTAGTATTTCCTCACAGATTCACAGACTGCTTGGTTATCATTGTGCATCAACCACATAAATCACTACGTTTATTCACTTATTGTGTTATCTACGAACACCCTAATATTACCACTTTACCAACATTGTCAGCTTGTCTTAATGACAGTATTGATTATTCTCAGTCTAATATTTTAGTTTTATGAAAATCCAGAGAAACTTATAATAAGTAAAAACTGTTTATAGATTTTTGTGATTATAAGAACAATTAGTGTATAATTTACTTATGGTGAGTTGGAATTGGTTACAAATTAGTATATGCTGTAATGGAATGCAGACTTTTATCTACAAAATGAGATTTGGTACAATATTCTGAAATAAAGGGCTCTTGAGCTATGCACACTTAAATTGCAACAAAATGAATTAATACGATACATTTATTGTTCAATAACATGACAACCATTGGTTTTTAGATGCTAATATTTGATAAATATACTTTTCTTAGCACCCCTTATTAATAGGAAAAATTACAATGGAAACAAAAAATGTGAGGTTTTTTGCCATTCGATCCCACATGTCATCACACCGATTATTTTACTGGGCCCTCCCCATCCTTTACCACAGCTACATTTAAATGCAGTCATTGGAATTCTAACTATAAAGCTCAGCTTTAAATGGATGGCCAGTCCATTTTGCCTCACCTTAATGATCATAGCTATTCAAATTGCCTGTAACAGGGATATAAAAACCATTTTAAGAATTAGAATAAGAGCAGCATATATAGCAAAATAATTTGTACAATGAAGGTTTAATGACCTTTGGCACATCTCTAAAGTTTATCTGAAAATAAGTCATCTTTAGTATCTTTTTGTAGTTTGGAAATGATTCTGTAAGTTTTAGATGCGATTCATTAAATAAGATATTCACTTAGAACTAGTTTCAAAGAATGTTTTCATCATCAGCTGACTCCAGTTGGATAGCCTACCCCTGTTGATCATGGCTCACTTTTTGTTGATGGTTGTAAGAATTTTGTGATAAGATTTTGGCCCATTACTTCAAAGTTCATTAACTTTGGTCCATCTTTCCTAAAAAAAATTTCCCAAATATTCAGTTCAGTGGACTATGTGCATGCTTAATTAACAATACACAGAAAAAACACTTATACAGACAACCATATCAAAACAATAGTTATAAGCACCATCACACAAACTTACTGTATTTGACAGTTTGACCTACAGATTAGTGAATATTCCTCTCACTCAAAAAGAAAACAACTTCAAATACCAGGAAATCTTAAGAAGAGCTAGTAAAAATGGTGTCAAAAAAATTGTTCCATAAATTAATTAAAACAGTTCTTGCAACAAAAAATAATAAGGGAAACTTTAAAATAACAAAAACAAAAATTTGTGTTCGAAAAAGTATGTTCCATGCATGGGCACATAGAAAATATGAGAACTTCAAAGAATGCAACATAACAATCATTCCTGAAAATAAATTCAATATAATAGTTTTAGTAAAGGTTAACCAAAAAGATAAAATAAAAACTCTCAAAACATCGGAAATTTGCAGATGCAATGCATAGGTCAAATGAAACAAAATATAGAAATGACAGTTAAGGAAAATCAAATCCAGAGTAGAGGAAGAATCGGGCAGCAGTAGCACATTTTGTAATGAGATGACAAGAAATTTTCAATTCAGTGACACTAATGAAACATGCACCTAACTAAATATTTGGGAAAAATTATTTATTTAATTACAAAATTCACAACCACTGACAGAGGGTTTTAGTGGTGAGCTGTGATTATCAATGGGCAGGCTATCCAGTCACAGTCAGCTGGCAATGAGGAAGACATTCCTTGAAACTAGTTTTGAGGTAAATACCTAATTTAGTGAAATCTGTATCTCAAGATCTTCAGTATTGAGGCATGCGGTGAGATCTCACATTTCTTGCTATGAGAGATCATGAAATAACTCATATTCTATGTGTTTTTATTCTTCCTTTCCTTTTTCTTTTAAATAAGACTTACACTGGCGAATAAATAAATGAAAAATGTTATGCAATGCATTTTAGTGTTGCACAACAAATATTCACATTTGCCGTTAATACTCTACAGATGAAGCAAAATTTACATAGAACGAAGTTTTCATCAAATTGCTCTTAAAACTGCATGAATTTTCACATTCATGTTCTTCCCAAATAGAGAAAATTAAAGACCTCAAATTTTGTGAAACATATTTCAACTGTCATTACAAAGGCCACTTTAAAGTTTTTAGGCATGGCTCGCAAAAATAATTAATTCAAAACTTATGATCATGTCTTCTCAAAGTACTCTCTCTCAGCTTCTATACATCCTCCCATCCTTCCGAACTATGCTGAATGCAGTGATGCCAGTCATTCTCTTCTACTGCACTGAGCTCATCTTTGTATGCTGCAACAGCATCTTCAGGTAATGAAAACCACACCTCTGCAGTCGATTCTTCAGCTGAGGGAACAGAAAGAAGTCACAGGGTACAGGTCTGGGCTGTAGGGAGGATAGGTCAATAGTTGAACAGGGGCCACCTGAGAAAATCCAACGTCACATGGGCAATGTGAACAGATGCATTGTCATGATGTACCTCGGCCCAGTTCTTGGTCGCTTTTACTGCACTTTTTCAAACAGCCAGGGGAAAACTGTAATGTAGAATTATGCAGTGATTGTTCTTTGATTCTTATGGAGGTAATTTGCCACATGATAGTTGTGCCAAGAAAATTCACCATTTTCTTCCTTCTTTTTTTTTTTTTTTTTTTTTTTTTTTTTGAGTGGAGGGGAAATCGATGTTATGTACTTATACAGAGAAACTGGGAGTGTGGGATTCACCATCTGAGGATGACTACCCACTGAAACCCCTTTACCGGATAGGAAAGAGAAGGTTTGCTGTGATACCACCTAAGCACCTTCGCATTTCATGGAGTAGGTAAGATTGGCTCACAGTGCAGTCACCAGTAGAGTGAGGATTGGGAACTAGGAGACAGGCTTGACCAAAGGCCCAGCCTGCCCCCCTAGCAGAGTAGGATAGAGGGAGTTTCAGGTGTTGCTGTGTTTGGATGGTGTTGCTCTTATCAATTCTAAGGTATGGTACTCCTAGATCATGCAATTTCAATGCCAGAGCACTGGGTCATGCAATTGCAGTTGTATGTGAGTCAGTATCTTGCTTAGGCCACTGGCTGCATCCTGAGACAAATTATGTAACGGTATTATGCTATAGTAATTTGAAGATGATTTCTTGGTAAATATATAAGCTCCAGTCCAGTCCTGTGTTGGTGGGCTGAAGGCCATCACAAGTTTGTAAGTACAGCTACCCATGATTGGTTTAACTGCTTATTGAATAAGATGAGGGTAGTGGGTGGTTGGGTTTCAGATTGGGGGAGTGAAAGGAGGCAGCAAATTTTGCTCCTCAACCTCTGCTGGTCAGGATACAAAGGTCATTCTGCACCGCTGGTATGATGTGTTTTCCAAAAATATGTTATCCATTTTGAATCCAAGCATCTCTTGAATGGATTGTATAGGCACTCAGCTTTAGTTACTGGTGAAGCTGCTCCTTTGTTACCAAAGATACCAGCATGCCATTTGGGGAACCCAATGTCACCTCAAGTAGCATTGTCTGGTATTATAATCCCCAAGAAACACAGCAAGCTGTCATAGAATTTTGCAGCCCAGTGCCTAATTTCATCCTCAACAGAGGAAAGGGAGGAGGCTTCCTGAAATAGTCTCACAGGGAAGGAACAGCATACAGGATAAATTGGCTTGGAGGTCCTGATTCTGTACCCCATGCAGCCTTAGCAGACAATAGCCTGCAATCATGACTCAGATCTCGCTCCAGCTGGGTATGCTTTTGGGGGCCTATGTAATGTTGTGGGGCAGAATGAAACCTTGCTGATCCTCAGGAAATCGTGCAACATTTTTGCGACACTCCCCAATCCAATTGCCAAGGTTGCTTCAATGTCCTGGTGTGGGACACAGGAATCTTCCATCATCATTTTCTCCACAGCATTGATGTTTTCTTCAGTTACTGCTGTGGATGACCGACGCTTCCTTCTTCAATTTCAAGTGATGTCCCACCCCTTCTAAATTTTGCAAACCAATGAAAAATGGTAGCACAGGAAGGAGTAAGGTCCCCAAAAGCCTGTAGAAGTCTTTCAATGCACTGATTCTGGTTTAAACCACTTTTAAGATCATAGAGAATCATTGCTCGAAAATGTTCTGTCTGAAGCTCCATTGTGCGGAATGAACTATCTTGCACTCCTCAATGTCCCATCTGCTACAGGTAAGGGGTGAAGGTTGCGGTCAGACTGAAACTTTCATTTTGGTTTAATAAAGGACTATGAAAGATACTGGTGAAATTGTTTTCTCCCTGTTGTAAGCAGTTCTGTCAGGTCTAACAACTTTCTGAGTGGTCCTTGTAGCATATGGCTCATAAACTGTGTTGTTGTAGCAGGTGCATACAAAATCTCACCTACAGTTCAAAATCTCTTATCACCGAGCTGCTAAACACATTGGTAGTAATAAGAGTATTTGCTCACAGCTAATATATGATTTGTTAATGTTCCTAAAACCACTCAGAAACATCATACTATCTGTTTTTCCATTTCTCTTTTCCAAATGTTATTCCTTCAGCTGCAGAATCTGCTGTGCTTCAAGAGAGACTTCTGTAGGAATGCACAGTGTTCAAATGTGTTCAGTGTTTTTGCCACAATTTTACACTGTCCTGTTAGGGAATAGCATTATCACAGAATTGAGGTATAGCTTAAAAAGATGAGACAGATTTCCAAGGTTCTGCTATGCATTTCATACATATGTATTGCACACTATTTTTGCACGATTGTGTGTTTTTATTATTTTGAATGAATTATTAGTGAAAAAATACATGTTGCCAATTCAACAGCTATAACTAATATGATGGCTTAGTAAGATACTATAATTTAGGAGGCTTCGAGTCAATTACTCAAACCAAGCTATCTGAAAATAATAATATGGACAATAATAGAGATTCAGTATGAAGAATTTGAAGTTGGAGACTTGGATTTGAAGATGCAGATACTGAAGAGGCATGGAAAATTGGGTTTTATTTTAATTTGCACCCTAGGATATGTTGTATGTTATTATAGCCACCAAATTTGTTGGTAGTCATAGGTATCTTTGGAAACAAATTTTGTTGGAATTCTAAATTTCCTTCTGTGTAAATATCATTGCGAAGGCGGCGTCATGGTTGAGTGGTTAGACTGCTCACCAAGACTGTCCAGGTTTGATCCCAAGGAACCATATATAGGATTTGTGGTGGATGAAGTGGCTCTTGGGTATGTTTTCTCTGGTTTTCCCCGCCATTCATTTCCACCTGCTCCATCATCACGTTTCCTTTCATCCATTTCACAATCATTTCATATCTCCTTCCTCGCTCTCATACCAGGCTTTGGGGTGATCACCCATACTGGTTCTTATATCTATCCATCCATAAGTCTGTCTGACCTCAGATATTGGCTTGTAAGTCCTCCAAACGACGGGGGGGGGGCGGCATAAACCGAGAAAGGAGTAAATATAGTTGGGAAAATGTAGAAAACACACATCATACAAAAAATAATTTTGCTTTATTTCGGAAATAAAATTCACCATTATGGATTTGTGCACTTATGAAAGTTGCAAAATACAACTGTTATAATTAAGTCATTTGTTACTAAAAGGGGACGACAACACAAAAATGGAAAATACGATCTTTGTTTGTTTCAGATCCTTTGGAAACAGACATATTGAGTGGTGCTACAGTGAAACATCTTCAGTACTTTGCCACGTGTAACAAGAGTATTTGAAACTTGCATTTAATGTAATAAAGGACAATTCTAAGAAATATCAGAAAAAGCAAATGGGAAATAGGTAGCCATTTGTTAGAGTGTACATTCCAAAGTAATGTTTATCACTCATACATTGATAGACTCATACACTGAACCTATCCTCCTTGGCCGCTTTATATGTTACGCAGCCAAAAAGGGAAGTTTAGGTTTTAAGAACTAGTAGGTTTCTGTATACACAAAAATAGTTGGTTCTTCTGAAACAGTGGAAAAAAAAGGCAGTAGTAGAAGTGTTAATATTTTCTCCCCAGAAGGCTCTGCACTATGAGTACAACAACGAAAGGAAGGGCCAAACCTTATAGGAAGGCACTAATGCACCACAAGTTCCATTTAAAAAGAAGAGAGTAGGTTTCCCATCTACAGCATTAGACTACCTACAGTGCTTTTCCTTCACAATGTAGCTACCACATGGCGGCTCATGCGCCAGCTGCCATAACTCAGACTCCCACCAAAATAGTTATAACTAGACCTAGGACAAATATCCATTGAGTGCGAATTCAATGTAACTACCACCCTACCTAGTACACATGACGTCGTACTGAATACGCGGACACAGGGCTGGACAGTCGATAGTCAATAGTTTGCTTGCAATACTGGTATGATAAGAGTTGCTCTCTCTGAGCTCTGTGTTTATGTTCTGTTCTACTGTTTACAGTTTAAGGTTACCTGTGGCATGCAGCAAGCACGCATTGTAAGTCAAGGGATATTTGTCCTAGCTTTGGTTATAACATCCCTGCAACCGCCTAATGTTCTCATGTTTCAAGTTACAATTAAATGATGATAAGCACATACCTTATCATAAGAGATGTTGGAAATATTGTCCTCTATCCGCATATTTCTGGCATCTTCTCAGGAAATGTTCATTCACACTGGAGAGTTAAATGTCTGAAACAGTGAATTTCTCACATGTTTTCTTTTAGTTCTTTCAATGTATGGGATTTGTTCCAAACACCTTATTTTTCAAGTTCCTCCATAGATAAAAAATCATACGGTTAAATCAGGGTATCATGAGGGTCATAATTCTTCACTAATTACTGTATTTTCAAAAATTTCCTAAATGAAATTTAATGATTTCATGCTGTATGCATGATAGCAAAGTCCAGACTGATTCAATGCCAGTCAGCTCTTCAAAAATGTGTAAGTCACTGCTTTACCTCTCTGCATTTGTTTCTTTCTGTTTGTTTGTTTTTTGTTTTTTTTTCAAAAAAATATAGGTCCCATTATTCCATATGCATTTTACTACACACCAGTTTTTGTGTCATGCAAGGGAATCTCGTGTATAAAATCAGGTTTCTCCGTATTCCAATACCTGTTATTTTGCAGTGAAATATAGTCATATAAATGGAACCACACTTCATCAGAGAAGAATTTAATCGTGAGTCAATTACTGTATCATTTTGCAAAATCTAGTTACAGAAATTTACCAGATGCTGATGATCGCTGAAAAATAAGATGTGTGCAACCAACCCTCATACATTGTAAGAAGTAAAAGAAAACATCGAGCAAGAAATTCACTCAATTTCGGATATTGAACCCTCTAGTGTGAATGAAAATTTCCTGAAAAGATGCCAGAAATATGTGGATACAGAAGGATAACATTTCCAAAATCTCTTATGGTAAGGTATGTGCTTATTATCATTGTAATTTTAATTGCAACTATGAGAACGTGAGGCGGTTGCTGGGGTATTATAACTATTTCGGCAGGAATCCGAGCTGTGGCGGCCGGCAACCAAGCAGCGGCGGCTACAGTATGAAGGAAAAGCACTGTGGTTAAGTTAAAAAAAGGTCCCTATACATAAAGAAGAGTGATATTCAGATATTTCCTATACCAGATCAGAATGAAGCTGGCACCTATCTATGAATGCATTGTATAATTTATTTTTTGTAATATAACTCTGACAAATATTAATTTAAATAGCATCTATAATATTTAAAATGTATTTTCTATTCTTATTAAATTTCTTATGCTCATGCAGCTGCAATAAACAAGTACCAACTCTCTTTGTTTTCACCATTTTTTGCTAAAAGGGAACATGTTAACTCTAAAAACCATGTTCATTCTTGCCAAATTTTATACTTTTTGCCGTAAAATGTATGGTAGTAGAGGCATTTTTACAACTTTGTAGGCAGATTTGAAGTGTTGAGATTTTCACCGTAGCATTAAATTCTATTGCATTACATTGTAATTTGTTGCAAGTTCTTCTTGCTAACTTAAAATTACAGCCCGAATATACTTGTTAATTGGAATACAGTGCTATGATTAGCCAAATCTTATTTGTGCATCTGTCCATCACCATCATGGTACCCCTTCACTGGGTTGCAACACAAGGCATAGCTATAGCTTGCAGCATAGCTTGTGGACTCAGTTTTGTGGGATTTCAAATGTGATTGCACCTATAACGATAACCAGCAATAACTGATGAGCAGTAAATGGGCAAGAACATTCAGAAATGGACGATGTGAATTGTAAAATCAACTTCCCCACATAAATTATTTATCTTAATTGCGTTCTATGACTGCAGGATAAGTTTCCCATTTTTGGTGACAGTATTGTTTATAGTTAATGTTATGAAGCAAAGTATGGACTAGAAATATGTATGTAACCTTGGAAGTGGTCCTCTTTGCTACTTTAATTCTTATCTGTGGTACAAGGAAGCTGTACTACCAGGTCTTCTAAGAATTTTATATAATAAAATTCCATTTTATTTTAAAATCAAATAAGGGGATAAAATTTGCATTCTGATCGCTTCATTGGAGGTAGCGGAAGATATTAGGGATAAGAAGCAGAAATCTCCAAGAGGAAGGGATGAAGTGAGAGAGTATGAAGGGCAGTGCAGTGAATCTGTAGAGTCCAGATAGAGCAGCCCCAGATGCTGCTTCAATGACCCCCTCCCCCAATATGTAGAAGAATGGACCCTCAAGTTTATGTAGACAGTGCTGTGCCAGGGAAGAAACCGTTCTCTCCTAAAGCACATCCACCACTTGTGCCACACACCACCAACCATCATGCCAGGCCCTGCAGTCCCTGAAAGAAAATCAAATGAGGTGCAGAAAAATGTATGGTAGTATAAAATGCACCCCAGCATTTGCTTACTAGCCCGGAAAAGGCATGAAAATACCCAAAGTCAGGGTGGCTGGTCCAATGGAAACTGAACCCGAGACCTCCCAAATATGAGCCTCGGACATTACTGCCTGAGCTATCCCGCTCGATGAGGAAAATAATAAATGGACAGGATTAGCTTGTATTTTTGGGCCAGATGGGATGTTAAAGTTGATAAAATAACATCAATTATGTTGGCAATTTTAGCTGTTCCTCACAGTAATGTGAATGTGGAAGTATTCTCAGTCTTGTGAGAAAGAGTAAAACTAACTTAGGCTCATTGATGTCTAATAAGACATTGGAATCAATTTCTCAATTGAAATGCAGCAGCACTATTGTATGCTATGCACAGACTTTCAGTAAAGACTTTCTGATAAGAGTTAGCAACGCTACAGCAGAAAGCCTAAAAGGTTCTGCATCTACTGTCACAGTCTTAAACGTAACTCTTATGTAGGATGATATCAGCAAATAACACCTCCAGATGTTGGGATTTGTTCCTGAGTGGCCAAAAATCATGGGAAGGGTTGTCCTATTTGAAAATGTGCCATGTATGACTTCCTAGTGTTGCAGCAAAATGCAGCATATGGCGCAAGTGTAGACATGATATCCAAGCAGTCTGTTACAAACAGATGTATAGTGAACATGGCAGCACATCGCTAGTTAACCGACTTAGAATTTGGGATGATAATCAGTGCAAGATGCATAGATCATAGCATATCGAAGATTACACAAGAATTTGGGTTTCCAGTCAACAGTGTCTAGGGTGGATCTTCAACATTGCAGACACTAAGTTTCCACATGCATAAAACAATGCAGAGGATGACTACAGGTATTTGATGAATAGATGTCATACAGGTCAACAGAGCCATATGGGGTGCTCGAAATACTACCGTGAGTCAGACCACTACCCATTTGAATGTGAGACATCAGGAACCCATTTCTACCAGGACTCTTAAGGAGACAAATGCACTGCATAAGTTTCAGTAGCCAACAAGCCACTTGTGTCCTTTTGCTGACACCTCGATACAGAGCTCGACTGGCATGGGCCCGCAAATATCATCACTGGACCATGGATCAGTGGCCATATGTAGCATGGTCCATAGCATGATGATTCCCAGTTTCAGTTATATTGAGCTAATGGGTGCATGAGAGTGTGGCGTATGCCTCAGAAAGCTATGGATCCTGTATGTCAACAAGTTATGGTATGGGCTGTGTTCTCATGGTTACAATTAGGCCCAATTGTATGGCTACAGGGATCAATGACAGGTGCATGTTATGTGGACATTCTTTAGACTATCTGCATCCCATTCTGGCACTAGAGTATGCTGATGGAGATGCCATTTTTCAACTGGACAATGTGACATGTCAGTGCTGGTTGCACATAGGTGGTTTGATGAACACTCCAATGAATTCACAATTATAACTTTGTCCTCCATATCACCCTTCCTAACCCAATCAAGCATTTATGGGATGCTGTCAATACCAGTATATACTCAATGAACCCAGCACCAACTGCATAAGAACAATTGTGGGTAGCACTGCAATATGTGTGGGTCAATATCCCTCCAGAACGATTCCAATACCTTCTAGAGTCCATGCCTCAATGTGTTACTGCAGCTTTCAGGGCTCATGGAGGAGTAAATCATTATTATCAGATCCAGTGCCTCCCATGACTTTTGAGCTTTCAGTATATTACATGTAATTTTTCTGTGTTTACTACATTGAACATTTTATTCATTCTAAATTTCAAGTGATTGCAAATTATTACACTTTGCTGGACAAAGAAAGTTTTTACTGGTTTCAATTTCAGGAAGTTGGCAAGTATGCATGTTAACAACAACAACTCATATTTACCAAAAAGGTAATACTAGCCCCATGTATTCCCAATAAGGAATTCTAAGCCTTGGCACAGCATGATCATTCAAAATTATTGCAGATAATTTATTTGTTTATTTTTCTGTGGAGTTAAGACCATTTAGGCCTTCTCTTCCACACTGACAGAAAATACAAAAAATGGAAGGGCTGGACCATTTTAATCCTCCATTGGTCGCTAGAGGCCTGAGAGACCCCTGGATTATTTAAATATTATAATTTTCAAACAAATGCACTTATGTAATTGCCTGACTAGAACATATAACATTACATCTTGCTCGATTGTTTGCTGGAGCAACAACCTTATCTGTTTAATTGTTTGGCTGGAAGAATGACTAATCAGCAGTTACATGTTACACAAGTCAACCAGACCCCACGCGTCTGCTCTTGTTACATATTGCTGACAGATTTGTTCCTCAGTAGTTGTGCAATATTGCTTGCCATCTACAAAATCCAAATGATTTGGAAGAAGTACATCGCCTACTTTGCGATGATGATGCCTGGCCCGTGGATGACAATGTATATGAATCAGATGATTCTGATTCTGAAGATAAACTCGACACGAGATCTTTAGATTCAGAAACTTATCATGAAGATGAAGAGGAAGATGATGAAAGCAGTGTGTGTGTGTGATAACACGTATTTTATAGGTAACATCATATGCTTATAATAGTAATAATAATAATTGTATTATTATTATTTATTATTATAAACAATGCATTCTGTTATTATTTACAGGAAGAAATGGAACAAAATGGAAAAAAAGCACTTTGGAAAATATCACAGACAAGGGCTCACAATATATTGACCAAACTTTCTGGTGTAGCAGGAGCTGCCAAAAATACAAAAAAGGAAATTGATTGTTGGAAGCTTTTTGTTACCAAAGATATAGTTGATTTGATTGTTGAAAGCTCAAATACTTACATTACCATTGTGCAACACAAATTTTATTGTGAAAGAGACAGCAGACCTACAGATGTAATAGAAATAAAAGCTTTCCTGGGCTTATTGTACCTGACAGGAATTTTTTGTGGTGGACGCCAGAATATTCACGATTTTTGGAGAACTGATGATCTTCGAATTCCTCTATTTTGAATAGCTATGTCTGAAAAAGATTCAGTTTTCTAATACACTGTATTCACCTTGATGACAAAAGCTCAAGACTGGAGTAACAAAGATTGATAAATTGGCTGCAGTTAGAGAAATGTTTTCATTGTTTCTGAACAAATGTCAGAAGCATTATTCTCTTGGACAAAATGTCACTGTTGATGAACAGTTGCCCACATTTCGTGATCGATGTGGTTTTAGACAATATGTACCATCCAAGCCGAACAAGTATGGCATAAAAGTATTCTGTTTGAGTGATGTAAAACTGTTTTATACCATAATATGGAGATTTATTGTGGACAGCAGCCAGACAGACTATATTTGCAAACTAATTCGACAGAGGCTGTAGTGTTGAGACTAACTGAACCAATCTCTGGCACTGGACAAAACGTTACTGCAGATAATTGATTTACCAGTGTATTGCTGGTGAATGAATTGTGCAAAAGACAACTTTCTTTCGTCGGTACAGTACAAAAGAACAAAAAAGAATTACCCAGTAATTTCACTTCTCCAAAAGGTCGCAGTCAGTATGAAAGCATATTTGGCTTCACAAAAAATGAAACCCTTGTTTCATATGTTCCAAAAAATGGCAAAACAGTAGTTTTGCTCTCAAGTCTACATTTTTCATCCAAACAGTTATCAGATGTTGAGAATAAGCCTGAAATAATCCTGCATTACAACACTAAATCTGGAGTTGATGTAGTAGGTAAATTGTGGCTACATACAATGTAGCCAGAACAACGTGAAGGTTGCCTATGGTAATTTTTTACCAAATCTTGAACATTGCAGGTATTAATTCTAGGGTTATCTTCCTTGGAAGCCAAAATAAATATTCCACAAGGCAGGAATATTTGAAAGCACTCTCGTAGACTTTACTGTCGTAACAACTACAAAGGAAAGCAACAGTATCAAATCTACCCGGTGATTTGAAAGGCCTTTTGACAAAATATAAACCTGAAGAATCTGCAGTAGATGAATTGCCAAATACACCACTATTCACATTGAAAAGGAAATGATGTGAACCCTGCAACAAAGACAAAAAGAACTGCAAAACTAAATATGCATGTGGGAAATGCAACACTCCCCTCCGCTTGAGCAAACATGCTAAAATTATTTGTGATAGTTGCTAAGTCGGGGAAAACATGGGAGAGGTAGTAGGTGATTCTGAGTAACTGAACATTTGAAATTACAAGTTGTATGTATACCTGAAAATGGCAATTTATTTCTATATACTTATTGTAATACAATTTACAAGTATATGTACTCATTTTTTAGCTTGTCTTTTTGTGTTGTAAGATAATACCTACTAATGAAAGCTAACATAGGGAAAAAAGTAAAATAAACGAAAGAAAAAATAAATACAAATAATAACAACAAAAATATAGCATGGGTCTACTAGGCCGCACGCGACCAACGGTGTTCTACCAAAGAGCGTGCCAGGCAGAGGGTTAAAAACATGATAAAAAACAATGTCCTGATAAGATAAACGGTAATACCTTAAAAACTCTTGAACTAATTTAATGTATTTGTTGAAAGTAACATTAAAGAGTTATGCATTCACATGTTTATGCATATTAAGTAATATTAAGAACCCTACGATATACAGTATAGTTCCTAATAACTTATTTCATCACAATTCTAATCTTCCGTGGCAATGTATGATAATCTCTGAATGGGTAGTTAAAGAATTCCAACAAGAGGTAGCAACATTGTGAATGAAGACAATGTTCTATGATGCAGGATGAACAGAAAAGGCTGATTTCAAACAGTGGTGAGGAACTGGGAGTGGGATGCAAAATAACTTGTGTAGATATGTGCAAAACTTTAAACAGATATAGTGCATAATTCTGTGTTCCTTCAGACAAACCTGCAAGAGCAGCTTAAAGGCTGGAGTTACATAGTCAAATTTGTGAATGTTGCAGATAAAACATATACACACATTGTAAGTGTGCTGCAATTTTCTAGTAGTTTGAGTTTACTTGGTAAACAAAATGTCACAAGTTATTGAAATGGAGCAAAACTGGCATTTGAATAACGTTCTTTTTACTTTCTCTACTACATATAGTAGGTATGGGAAGTATTGTATTCCACCCAAAAATTTGATACAGAGATTTCACCGGAAATACATGTTTTGAGACCCCCTGAATCCAAAAAAAAGCATTTTTGGAAATGCGCGGGCATGTATGTGTGTGTGTACTTGTGCACGCGCTTGCATGTGAACAGCATAACTCAGAAACAAACAGTTGGATAAACACCAAACTTGGTATTTAGGTTCAGTATCTTCCAGAGATGCGACACGAAGGTTTTCAAGAAAATCCCCCCATCCCAGATTACCCTTTACATGGAACATTTTTTGAAAAGTTTAATTTTCTCAAAAATGGCTCTAACGATTTTGATTAAAATATTATATATTTAAGATACTTTCATGACAAATAAAATGTATATCTTGAATTTTCTGGGAATGTCTCCAAAAGTATTCTTCATTGTGAACAACTTTTGCATAACTGGTAAACCATAAGAGATAGACAAAATTTTACTACACAAAAAATGTAGATTGCATTAAAATACACAATTTATGTCATATACATTTTTTTTGTTGAGTGAACCATTTTTGAGATATTGCTTGTTATTCCCTTAAATTTTCCAATACTTACACTTTTTCTCAAATTCGTTATTCATTTTGTTTTTTAATGGAATACTCCACATAGCAACCAGCTATTAAAACATTTGACTCGCTTAAAGCCTACCAATTCCCCTTGCATCTACAAGGAAATTAGCAATAAGATTAACATCTTGATTAACACGAAGCATATGGAGAATACGCGTTTGTAAAAATAGTTTATGCAAGGGTAGAGAAAGTTATGAGAGTGTAACACATCAGATTTTTTAAATATGATTTGAACATAATTGTTTTACTTGGGAGTTCCAGTTTAAGTCACTCCATCAATATGCTAAGGTTTTCTACTATTTCACTCAGTGGTGCAGCCAGAAAAATAGTAAGGGATCAATTTTTTAAACACTTTATATCAATTCAAATGATAAATATGAATTAATCCTGAGTTGGAATATTTAAATAAATAAATTTTATATTCACAGATTAAAGTTCAGCAATTAGAATTAAAATTAGGATAGGAGGGTTTGCATATTCTAAGCGGCAAATGTGTTGTGACCTGAGAATTGATGACCACTGTAAAGTATTTTATATTACCACTGCAGGCCATTTTATTTCAGTACAAAATAACGTTTCTAGTTATGTTTTAAACTTGAAGATATTGCACTCATTTGGAAACCATTCAAATTTAGCACGGAATGAAAACACGCCCCAATATCTTAAATGGTTGCACCCACGCCATCTAAGTACAGTTTCTGTTGCTGTCAACTTTGGTGATATTGTCTAAGATGTGCAGCGTAAATATAACACTAACAGTGATATGTTTAGAAAGTATCTCATTCCTGCCAACCTAGAAATATGCTATTATTTTAACAAAGCTATTTTTGTTATTAAATTTTACATTAACTTTAGTAAGGGGGTTCCAACCCCCAACTAGCTATACCTCTTCTTCACTGTATGGTAGCATATGAATTACTTATGTACATTAGTAGCAGGCTTAGACTATCTAGAGTACCAAAGAGTTGATGGTGTCCCATAACAATTGCCTGTGCTTTCTCTGGGTTAAATCTTAATCCAAAGTTGTGAAACCATACTTGCAAAAGCATTTAAGTCTTGGTTAATTTGGTTCACAGTGTCATTCATATCAGTCAGATGAAAATTTTGATATGTATTAGGTTGTCAGCAGATTGAAAAATTTGCAAACTGGGACTTATCATGTTTTTGGAAATATGTGATTCAAATGTCTCATTTTTTAAAAGCCATAAGTGTCTGACAGTATTATTCACAATTTTAATACAGTATTTTCCTTTTATATATGTTACAGTTATAACACAAAATCAGTTAAAACCCATAGTTACAAAGAAATTCTAGTTTTCACAAATGCAATTCAGTTATATCTAGAAATAACTTATTATTAACAAGAACTTTAGGAAATTATATAAAATTTTGTTTTGTTTTCTGGTAATTGCACATTTTTACCAAAATCATTAAAAGCATTTTTGAGAAAACTAAAAATATTGAAAAATGTTTCATGTAAAGGATAGTTTGGGGTGAGGGGTTTTTCTCAAAAATCTTTGTACTGCGTCTTTGGAAGATACTAAACTTTAAATAACAAGTTTGGTATTTATCTAACATTTGGATAATTTAAGTTATGCTGTTCGCAGACACACATGAACCTTTTTAAAAAAAAAAATTTTTTTTGTTATTCAGGAGGCCTCAAAATGTGTATTTCCTGTTAAATTTTGTTATTGAATTTTTGGGTGAAATGCAGTACTTCCTCTACCTACTAGCTATGTGGTAGAGAAAGTAAAAAACTCTAAGAAATAAAGTGTGATTTAGTGAATAGTGCTTCAGATCCAGCACAGTAAGTGTAAACATGTTTAAAATCACTCTTGCTCGTCCTTAATTCAAAAAACTTGAGTCCTGCTTAAAGCCAGATTCAAAATGTTGTTTCAAACGCTCCCCATATGGCCTATGATCTTCAGGGGTTACATCATTCCATCAAGCGATGACTGGACCCATTTCTGAGGTGGAGGCACCCAGCAGGCAGAAACTGTTGCCTCCGATGGTAGGGTGATTATGAGGTAGGCAGTGGAATGAGAAGACCTACAGCTTTTACTGTGGACTCCGAACCACATTGGGCCTCGGGGATAGTTCACATGAGCAAGTCAGAGGTGAAGGCGTGGATATGGGGCAGACTTAAAATCACCACCCCACAGCCGGGAATCGAACCCTGGACCCTCGGTGTGAAAGCAGAAAATGAAATCACTGTGTTACCCTGCCATATTTTTAAGCATTGTGTACTTTGTGCATATTTCCTGTCAGAGGCTGTTAGTGGAGAAAGAAAAAGTATGTCACAGCTTTCGATACATTTAAAGGTAAGCAATTATCCAAGTGGTAAAAGATGTAGCAATATCTAACCCTAGCTTTACCAGAAATCAGTTATAATGCAAATTACACATTTCCTTCAAAATAATTCTCTTCTATAGTGACACACTTCTGCCAGCTTGTGTAAAGTGACTGGAAGCATTGTTGAAAGTCATAATGTGAAATAAGTAGTAATTTTCTCAGCATTCACAAATCCTCACCCTTTCAGAAGAGTTTTCAACTATGGAAATGGAGAAAAGCCATGTGACAGATCTGGATATTATGGAAGATTCTCCAAAGCAGTGACATTGTGCCTGGCAAGGTAATATTTTGCCAGTACCGATCACTGTGATGGTGCATTGTTGTGCAAAAGAAATCAGGTATTTTGTGCCCATTTTTCCAGGCATTTCATCCTTCTTACATCCTTAAATTAAATTAAATTGAGATTTATTTATGGATGCTCTTTAACTACTATGGTCCTTAGCGGCCCATTCTATATTGGGTGAAAGACCGATAATTTTGCTCAGAGGCCTCTGTATCAGGCTTGAGGTTCTTTTACGTGCTGTAAATCTACGACACGGGACCACCGGCTTTACTTCCCTTCCGAAGGAAGCCATGCTAAGGATTTTTACACCCGAAAAAAATCCATTGCCCTCCACTGGGTTTGAACCCGCAACCTTGGGAACTAGAGGCTAGCACGGTACCACTAGTCCACGGAGGACGACTCTTACGTCCTTGAGACGACAAAGTAATTTCACTTACAGTTCTTTCGTTACAGTATGACTTCTGGAATAAACTCATAGTGGATGATACCCTGAGCATAAAGAAAATTCCAGCATAACTTTGCTTCTGCTAGTGTCCTTAGGAAATCTTTGCTTCCGAGATGTTTTTTATTTCCACTCACATGACTTTCATTTAGGCAGTGGGTCATACAAATAACACTAAGTTTCATCTCCAGTGATGTTCAAAAACCATTATCTTGATCATCCATGCTGATTAGATTCTCAGAAATAACGATTTAGCAGACAACATCTTTGGAACCAACTTTTGATGTATGTAAATGTGACATGTAAAATATGTAATGCAAAACATGTTGAGTCATATGTATAGTTGAAACTCCAATCAACATTCTGTCTCCAGTGCATTAACACGTGTTTGTTAATATAAGTAATCACATAGATTCTGATTATGAATATTTAGCGTTTGTGGTCACAGTGTGTGCTTGGTGGAAGAGGTGCAAGAATAAAATAAAGTTATGGATGCGTCCTTTTCTAAGCAATAAACAATGTAAGTAGCATCTTGTCTGTACTGAAAATGTAGGGTAGATTCGGCTTCAAGAATGTCAAAAGATTTCAATTTGTTGCTGACTAAAATTTCACCAGCAATTGCAAAACAGGAGACAAGCAGCCATATCAGCTGAATTGAGATTACGCTTAACCTCTTCTATTTTACTTTTCCTATGTCCTCATGTATACATTAAAAAACCTCATGTGATACATTTACATGACTTGTCTACCCTCGATTGTTTTAATAGTGAATACACAAATTATTCTTACTCAAGCTTATTTTTCTATCTACTACATTTTAATCCAAATAAACCTTTGTAGAAATAGCTACATTACACATTTCGTTACAGATACAAAGGGAATAGCGGTAGTCAGATGTTTAAGAACAGGACGCTATATGCTGGCCGTAAATTCCCATACTGTTTCCATGCAATTGAGAGAAACAATTGAATATTGAAAGGACTTTAAGACAATGACCGAGAAATTAACAATTTGAACCTTTAATAACAGATATCTCAGAAGTGGCTTATGCCAAAAAAAACTTATTTGAAATAAATTGTGTGTTTTAAAGAGATCTACATTTTTTTGCATAGTATGCTTTCGTCTATCGTGTAACATTTACCAGTTATATAAGATTATATAAAATTCCTTCCAAATGAAGAGGACTTCCTAGACTATTCCCCAAAAATTAAAGATATACATTTTATTTGTAAGTAAATATCTTTCATATATGGTATTTTAACCAAAATCGTTAAGAGCCTTTCTTTTTAGAAAATCAAACATTTCGAAAAATGTTCCATGTAAGGGTTAATTTAGGTTGGGGGATTTTCTTGAAAATCTTCTTATCGCATCCTTGGATGATATTGAACCAAAATACCAATTTTGGTATTTATCCAACTTTTTGTTTTTGAGTTGTGTTCACAGTCAGACACACACATCTGGACATGTTTCCAAAAGTGCTTTACTTGGATTCAGTTGGCCTCAAAACATGTATTTCCGGTGAAATCTTGGTATCGAATTTTTGGGTGGAATATAATACTTCTCCTACTTACTATACATAGTAGAGAAAGTAAAAACACGACAAGTTCATGTAAACAATCCATTTTATTCCCATAGTCTTAGGGATATTTTCCAGATGAAGGGTCTTGCATGAATCTCATTAATTAACTGTATTGTCTTTTCATTTGTCCTCTCCACTTTTCTCGCTAATAAAAAATGAATAATATGCACAGGCGAATTGTCCGGCCGAAGTTAGTCGGGTCTGCACAAAGTGAGCCGAATACATATCGCACTCAACAGGATTTCCACTGTCGATGGAAAACAATTTGTTTAGACAAGACATGTTGATCAGTGGAGACACTCATTTACCACTGATATGTTGAGCTCAGCACGTTGAATCAACTTGGATTGTTGATTTTTGAGACAGTGGAGTCCCACCTTAATGCATGTTTAAATGTTTGTGAAGAACTGTGTGATCTTTTCCAACTGAAAATAAATCCACGCTTTGCTACTACCTCCTTAATAGTCTCCCTTAGTAACCCCTCACAACAAAATGTACATGTTCAATGCTTGGAGCATTTGTTGTGAAACATTTATGCCAAGTATAAACCTAGTTTTTTTTCTTTTTCATTACTGCTTCTCCATAAATTGTTTAAACAGACTTAATATCTCCGAAGGAGATTCTTGTAACAAAACTTGTTGTTTGAGCATTGCTCTATATCTGACATCAAATGCGATCAACGAACATGTAAACAAAAACTAGTTGCCATGCAAAGACAACAATGATTATGATCATGAAAATTCTACAGAAATGACATAAGGAATGTTGTCGACAACCAACAAAAAAATATTTTTCACGAGGGTCACTCCAAAAGTTTTGAGAATAGACGCAATAAAATATTAAAAATTTAGATCTGATCATTGCATCTTTTCAAAATATTCTCCATTGCATTCTGTACATTGTCTCATCCTTTTATTGCTAACCTTTTTTAGGATTAATTTGTGTTGGTAATTTGTTCTTTCACACTAGCCATGTGTAGACAGTAAGTTGTAAAGTGAATCAGACTAAAAATTCAATGCCATGGCCACACTCAAACCACAGATTTTTAGCTCCCCATGCATATGCACAGTGGCACTTAACATTTCAAAGTGTAGTGCTTAAAACACTGAAAAATGTAAACCAAAAACATTGAAGGTGGCTGTTGTACAAGAGCACGTGAACACGCTAACTTTTGACACCTTGCCAATTTATTGATTAGTTTTTCTATGAATGCTATTAAACGTAATGTATGTGCAGTTATTTAAAAATCTATAGTGTTTAAATCTACCACGCCACTCCTCTAAACTCAATGAAATGTGATAGTAGGTTCAGTAGCACATCTTAACTTGTGCACCTTTTAAGGAGCTTATGCGCATGCGCAACTGGTATAATTACCTTATGGGTCATGCACACTTGAAGGTGTGCTTGAAGCTTCTCCTGCACTGTATTTCTATACTATCACTACAATTAGATGCCATTAGATGGTAGTACTACAGTAGAAGTAGGTAACGTGCATGACCACGGAAACTTCTTCAGTTATTCCAGACCATTACAGTTTAATTTACACATTAATTCATTCTTGCTCTAAAATGCTGTACTTAATTATTTAGACAACAGCAAACATCCACAAAACAACCCTTTCTTTCATCAGAAAACTTATGTGTTATGGTTATTATTGTTGTTGGGAGTGGCTGCAGGTATATCAATCTTTTCATAATCATAACTATTATGCAGCAGATGTTATTTCACATTTTCAGAGCTGTCTGACTAAAACTTCGTGAACACTCAAAATGTATACTCACGAGCCGCTACTAAATATATCAGAAATGGTTAATGCTATGAAAAAACGTAACATAAAACATATATCTTAATGAGCTCTACGTTTTCCCCCATAGTAAGTTTTATATACATAATTTTTTTTTTTATTATTACTCAGAGTAGGAAATCCAATGAGAAAGAAAAGGTCATTTACAGGAAATGCAAGATCTACATTTTATTTGCCATGTCAATGTCCCCAACCTAATGATAATTTTAATTTAAATTGTAGTTGCTTTTTTTGTCTGTTAGTTTCAACACTCCCCATATGGTCTATTATGGCCTTCAGGGAAACCTCATTCCACCAAGCTGGCAGTATCTGTTCCTCCTATGGTAGAGTAATGATGAGGAAGACGGTAGAATCAGAGATTCTACAGCTTATACACATCAATCCTTGGGGGTACTTCACATAAACTAGACAGAGGTGAAGGCTTGAATAGGGCTGACTTAAAATTGCCATTCCAGAGCCAGGAATCGATGCATGGACCCTTAACATGGTAATCATGAACAAAGCCATTGAAGCTACCCTGGTACCCTTTTTTAAAATAACAATGTTTTCTATGTGATGAGATCCTTAAGAATCTGGCATAAGTATGACATTTGACCTCTTTCTCTCATACATACAGCTTTTGAAAATGCATTTTTGATTTATTTTTGATCAATATTTGATAGCCTCAAAACAAAATCTTCAGTGGAATCTCGATATCAAATAAGGTGAAATGTGGTACAAAAGATAAAAACAGAAATAAAGCTAAGAAGGTATGATGAAGTAAATAAAGATTAACACAGTAACAGAATTGCATACGAAAAGAAAAAACACAAGTTTTTGGCAAGTTTGAAGCAGCAAGCAGACAGAACCAGTGGTAGGGATATGCTGTAATTCTGAGCTTAGCCAGCAGATACGATACGTTACAAGATATTTACAAATATCAAGTAGCAGAGGCTCAAGAATTAAAACATTATGTATATAAAAATGTTATGTGTTACATTCACATGACTATTCTACCTAGTTTGTTTTTATATACCCGCTACACACTATTCTTATGAAAGCTTGTTTTTCTATCTACTTCATTTTAACCAGATAAACCTTGGCAGAAATACAGTAGAGCATTGATTATCCAAAACAACTGGGGACGGGGGATATTCAGATAACTGATTTTTCGGATAACTGATCATTTTGAAAACAAACTGTACCAGGTGTCATAGTAGCAATATGAAACAGATATCAAACACAACTGTGCATGTATATTTTGTATCATACATCTTACGAATAACACAGAAAACTGACTAGCCTGGTTTTACAAGTTCAAAATGGCAATTAAAATAAGCCTATAGTAAAAAAAAAAAAGAAGTCCATCTTTGCTTCTTTTTTTTTGGGGGGGGGCTGCTAAATCTCGCAAACATTTTAAAGCCAGCAATTGGACAGTATCACATTCATGTTTCTAACCACTTCCCTGTCTCAAGACAGTGAAAAGCTTCCTCACTGAATGGTACTTTTTAGCATGGTCTCGTCGTAACTAGGCTCTTCCTCATTGTCGCAGGTGTCTTGGTCTTCAGTGACACTGGCAACGATTTCATCGTCCATCAATATTTGATAGCCAGCCATCAACATCACATTTGAGCCAGCTTTAGTGGCCACATTCTTCAAATCCTGAAGATTCTTTAATCAGCCCAGCTAGTTCCGATATAATTTGGCTGTTTGGTGGCTCTTCAGGTGCAGTGATAGACTTGTCTGACAGAAGGAGCTTATTCCAAGCTTTTGCTAGTGTAGTGCCCTTGATAGCCCAAGCTTTCACTGTCATGTACACAACAGCATCCTTCAAATCAATTTCTTTATACAGTTACAGAATCGTTTTTTTTTTCCTTGATTAGGACTACATGACACACACACAAATTTGAAATTGCCAATTGGAACACTTTCAGTTAACTGGTACTTGGATAATCAATGCTCTACTGTAGTTTCAATACACATTTCATTATAAGTACAAAAGGGACAAAGGAAACGAATCAAGTCAGATTTTTAAAAGCAAGATGCTATATGCTGTCCTTAAATTTCATAGCCTTTCCAGGTATCATGAGAAACAGCTGAAGAGTGACAGCACTTTAAGAAATCTGATGTGTTGCATTCACATTACTTTCTCTACTCACCCTTCTACAAACTATTCTTACAAACGCTTATTCTTCTCTCTGCTTTGAAATTACAAAGCAGCTGACCTTTTTTTATATTCAGTGTCTGGTGCAAAGAGTGGTGACGGATATGAAAATAAGATGTCAATCAAACTTCTCCCAGTAAGAGCGAGAAGATAGAGTCATAGTAGTCTAGTTCCAGTTTGTTCACATTAGTTCAGAAAAAGAGGAAGTTTTAGTACTTGAAGAGAATCTCTGTAAACAGTGTTTTGTGTATTGTAAATTTGATTAAGAGGAGACTAAAGGTGGAAATTGCCAAAAAATTATAGTTTTAATTGTTTGTGCACTACTATAAATTGGAATTTCCTGTTTAATTTTATGTATATTGTAAATATATTTTTAAATGTGATACTGTATCTTTCATTTTGTACTGTGAATTGTGCACCACTTCACAGAAAGAAATCATAACTCCTACACTTTGGAGCAGAGTAAATTTTGACCCATCTTTTGGGGGAAGTTTTGCTATAAAAATTGGTACTGCTATTAAATAATCAGCTTCTGTATGCTCAAGCCATGTGGTTTCTTTCTTTGCAAATATATGTGAATGTGTTTTCATCCTTTTTTTTCCCCATTTTTGCTTCAAACAGCTTTTTCCATGAATGACATTTTCTGGTATAAATGACCTGTTTTCTCAGAAACTATTGAAGATGCTAAATTAAATTTTAGTATAATAAAAACAACCTCTGAGTACTGTTGTGGATCTACTTTAATGTTAAAAAGATGGTTTTAGTTAATTTTTAATAACCTTTTCAATCAAAAGATGGACAATTGAGGAAAAAATCTTACCTTGCATAATAAACAAACTTTTTTAGTAAAAGTAAATCAGTGAAGTCAGAAAGCATCCATCTACATCCTACAAAGACTTCACTCTTATATCTTAAATACTTTCTGAGATAAATAGATCATGAATTTAACAGATTTAACATTGATGGATAGTGTTTACTTTCCCCTTAAGAAAGTTGAGGATCAAACAAAAAATATCCTTTTATGTGAGCACTATAGCAGTGACTTAAGTCACAATACTGTCCTATAATAAGCTATATGATCTGAAATTTCTTCTGGTATAAGTGGGAGTAAATATGATCGATATGTTTTCTAATAGAAGGCTGAGCGCCATAGCAAAAATGTAACACACAGTGTAAGTCTACAAACTATGAACCAAGATATACTAAATGTGAAGCTAAAAAAACATACTTAGCAAATGCAGATAATGTATTTAGCTGACTGAATTAAAATGAAGTACAAAAGTACGAAAACATTTAAGCCTTAAGTTCCTTCTCGTCCAAAAGTATTAAAGTTGTTGCCTGTTCAAGAAAATTTCTACCATTCTACTTGCATCATTATATGTTTTTTTTTGGTTGACCACACCATAGTACACTGATGTAACTGAACTACAATGGCATCCATTATACTTCACGACTCATTATGATCTTACTTGGTGACGCACACAGCTCTCCCATACCTTTTAACTCCTTCAAAGCAGAGTCCATTGGGATCCACTCCCCAGATAAACAAATAAATATGTGCATTTAAAATAAAATAAATTCTGTTCATTGTAATTTTAATATTCTAATAAATGAAGTTAATTTCCTTTGCTTCAGTATGTGTTGCTTTCATGTTTCTGTAAAAAATCAATAAATATGATCCAGACTCAACAGTACTGCCATCTGTTGCACTAGCCACAAATACACTCAAGGTCCTACCATCCAATCAGCATTTAATTACACACAATTAACAAGGTAAGATCTTCTTGTAACAACTCAAAGATTTTAAATTATAGTGTGGTCAACCAAAAACAGTTGTATGCAACTTGACTGTACTAGTAATTAAGATTCTCGTATAAAAATTATGAAACTTGCTACCACTCACTTCATAAAAATATTCGCATCTTAAATACTACCATTATAGTCTTGTTGCATAATACATTATTATACTTCTGTTTAAAAGCTTGGAAAATGTTTTATGTATGATTGATTATTTAACATCTTACAAAAAGAATGTTATGTTAGCCACTTTGCCCTTTCACTATTGTCTATGATACACCTTATCAAAAATGTTGTTAGTAACCTTTTTAAGCATTTGGCTAAAGCAATGCTCTTTCATTAGTTTATCTGTAGTAGCCTAGAAATAAAAATGAAGGGAAAAAATAAAATATATCCTTTAAAGCCAATGTTGCTTATTTTAGGAAAGTTGTCATTAATTTTGCACAATTTATTGTTGTACAATCTAATTTTATGGTTACTACAGATGAATGTATTAAAAGATGGTTATGATTGTGATTAATAAGCATAAAGAAATGGAATATTTTTTGGTTGCTTAAAACTGGGAAAATAAAGAACACTGCATGGTAAGAAACTGCCCAAAACGTATGTATTTTGAAATCATGGTAGGCAAGTAGCTAGAATGCAGTTACCATTTCAATGCAACGAGCAAAGCTGGTGCATTCTATAAATTATTCATATATTACTTAATAAGTCAGGATATTTAATTTGTGTTTTTATGTGTATCAGTTCTCCATTATGTATCAAGCACTGTGTGATCTTTTACTCTCTCCACAGTACTGCAGGTCAATAGCCCTCAGTATACTCCCAAAAACAAGTTGAAAATGTTATTGATTGAACAGCGCCTGTTTTTAGAGAAAGTGGTAAATATCACAAAAAGTGAAACAAAAGTCTACAGAGCAGTTTTAAAATTCCAGATTACCATTTACAATTTAATAAATAAATGTTGTGAAACTGGTTCTGTTCATGGTGCTGCAAGAAGTGGTAGACCCAATTATTTCATTTGGGGTGCTGCAAAGTCAACAGTATATAAAGATAGTTCAAAAACAATAGATGCATTGAAATTGGCAATAATAAATTATACTAATTCAGTAACAAAATAAACTTTACTCAAAAGTATTTAGCAATAAAATTAAATGTGTGAATCTGTGCCTTCAACAGAATGGGGGAATTTTCAACATCTATGGATGGTCAAGCTAATTATGATTTTTATTTACTTGTTTTCTCTTTCTACTGCTTTCTACAAATTCATTGCAACTAGTCCACCACTGTAGCATCACAAATGCATGGAGTCAGGGTAGCCACCACATTCTCATATCTTGTTTATTATACCACTGTGGAAGGACTTAAAGATCATACTACATTACATACAATGACAATCTGGAAAGTTGTTGGGCTCACAGTGAAGAATAAGTTTTTGACTTGCATTTTATTTTTAAAAATAATCTCCTTTTATGGCGAGTACATTTAGTGAAGCAATATTGCTATTGCCTCTAGATTTAATGAAAAACATTTCCTAGTTAAAAAGAGTTTCAGCATTGTAAACAGGTGAAAGGCAAAGAGAATGAGGTCTAAAGGTGGATGTTTCAACAATTTATACCTCAAATTTCTCATTACTAAAACATTTCTGTGGTAATGTGTGCTGTCGTGATGGAATTATTTTCCTCTGTGCACCATGTTATGATTTTTTCACAAACATTTTCATATAATTGGTTTAAAGCTACCAAACAGTACTCTCCACTTTATAGTGTTTTTCTTGTAAAGATAATAAATTACTAGCATTCCTTTAGCAGCCCAAAAGACATCCTTAAACTTCCTGAAAGTGGAACCAACTTTGTCTTTTTCAATGTTAACAACTGAATTTTGTTTATTGTTTTGACTGCTGTTTCAATTTTAGTGTATGATGTTGAATACAATCAACTTTTTGTTGAACAGGGTCAACAATTTTGTAGCATATGGGAATATAACGTGGATACCTTGTTTGATAAGAGCTGTTCATGTAAGGATGAATGCATGCAAATGTACCTGTGCTCCTGGTTCCCTTTAGTTTTCTTTTTTTAATGTAGACAGAATCTCCTTATTATTTATTCTTCACCAACCTTGGGCTAGTCAATCTCTTATCAGTCAAGTTTGGCATACAAACAACCTATGAAAAAACGTCAGGCCTAGGTGAGTGGTGAAAGGGGAGGAGTTCAGAAACATTTCACCTGAGTGGCTGGAAGGCATGCTTCATAATGATGGTGCACACCAGCCCCAGGAGGAATCTATCTCATATTGGTTTAAAGTCAAAAGTATGGCACTCAAACATTTAACTAATGAACACAGTTCGGTTTCACTTAGGAGCAAAGGAAAAGGGGAAAAACATTAAGTGGAGTGCTAGAACCAATAGGGGGTGGGTACTGGGTATAGCAGAAGAGGTTTAGTATTTCCTTACCAACATTAAGCATTGTGCATTATATCTGTGCAATTCCATGTGCTTAAACTGTATATATGTGCCTGAGAAAGATAAACTTCCTTATAAAGCTTCACATTGGTTAAAATTTCATTAAGTCTTCTAGGAGGATTTATATGCTTGGTTTTCTAGAATGCAACAAATTTCTCATATTTGTGGACATCAGAAAAACAATATTAACCGAGGTTGGCATTCGTTAGAAGAGGTTACATAACACAATCTTGCAGAAGTAGAGAAACAAAAACAAATTCTTTCCTCTTTGATTTGTTAGGTCTTTAATTACCATTCAATATTTCATAATCCTATTTCATATAAAAGGGCTAAAATGCTCCAAACCATAATGCAATATTTTTATCCAATTGATCTTCAGTTTGAAAGACATTGTCCTCTTGTATAATGCTTTTTAATATGCAAGTCATTTAAATTACAGCCATTGTATTCCTATGAAATGCTTTAGATTCAGCAATTGCATATATTTCAGCTTACTTGTAATACAAGAGCTATTTTTTTTTCAACCTCCCATAGAAGATGAAATCAAAACCAGTGTAAATAGCTAAATGATTTTATTGACAAAAATTAACTACACCTATAAGCTACTTTTCAACATAAACATTAACATTTTTCGAACTATGCACCAGCTTTCCAATAACCTCTGCAAAAATAGTTCTCGTCTGTCTCTTGAACTAGATCCACAAGCATCCTTAAGCTCATTTTCCCAACCATCTTTTCATCTGCAGGGAAAGATGCAAGTTACTTTTCATAGGTCTGGGCTATAGGGAGGATGATCAGACACTTTCATCCCTGACCACATGCCATCCTCCGTGGTATAGTGGTTACCATGCTAACCTCTAGTTCCCAAGACCGCGGGTTCAAATCCGGTGGAGGGCAATGGATTTTTTCAGATGTAAAAATCTTTAGCATGGCTTCCTTCGGAAGGGAAGTAAAACTGATGGTCCTGTATCATAGATTTACAATGTGTAAAAGAACCTCAAGCCTGATAAAGAGGCCTCTGAGCAAAATTACCGGTCTTTCACGCCCAATATAGTATGGACACTAAGGACCATAGTAGTTAAAGAGCATCCATAATTTCATTTTTTTTTCCTGACCACCTTCATCACGAACTCTGTTCAACCATCTCTAAATCTCCTGTACCATACTGTCACTCGTTAAGTTCTCACCCCCCTCTATCTAGAAATATAACACTGAATAAATCATACTTGGCAGGAGAGTTTGTGGCAGTGGACAACTTTCCATGCTCATAGCCAAGCTGTAACTAACCATTTGGCCTTGACAGTGGTGAAGGGCAGCCAATCATGTGTGAATTCCCCCCCCCCACCTGTCACTACTCAGGCCACCTGGTGGTGCCATTGGAAGTTGAAAAAGAAATAGCCCTTGTAATATCATACTCTGAATTATGATGCTTTGAGTGTGAATGTTTAGGAACAATGTGCAAATGCAAAGCAATTATATTGCCAAACATGTGGCCAAGAACTTTCCAGACAGGACCTGTCAGCATGTCGAGACGTAGTTAACATCTTTAAGTACAGTAATGTAAGTTCTGGTGTACATGCTATTTATTACTTTATTTATGTAACATACATTATCTGTAGATAACTGCACATTGAAGAAAAGAAGAAGTCTTAATGTTGACAAAAGTGTAACAACTTTTCTGCACAGAACTGTGTAATTTGAGCACCAAATGGGAGTCTGCAAGAAATGTTTGCAAACTGAATGGACTGTTGAGAAGTTGTTATTATGAAAACTAATTAATTTTAAACCTAACATTTATACATATAGTTTAAGGAGCTCACTTTTATATATGTTCATTAATATAGCTATTTAAAACACTGCCCAAGACATGAAAAACCAATAAATAAATTAATAAATATAGCAGAACTTTAACATGTGTTGTTTTGTTTTCTACCAAATGCATGTGCTGGTCTACTAACTTCTTGGATTTGAGTTTATGCAAAATGCAGTAGAATGTTATCATAGGTAATTCGTTGAGAGGTTACAAGTTCATTGATTGCTTTGCACTTGCGAATCTATCAGATGAAACTCATAACCTCAAATAGGATTTATTAAGACTATTCATGAATAAAATGTAGCATATATAAATAATAATTATTTTCTAACACAAATGGGTATCATCCAAGTGTCTGGACATTAGATAGTACTATAATTACTTTCTTATTTGTGTTGTTTAAAATCAAATTGCTATTATGTCAGCTCTCGGATCAAGGCATACTACTCGTAAATGAATGAACGATCAAATGTGTTATATAATGCTAACCAATGCAACCAACAGTAAAAATGAGAAAATAGTTAACCTCAAAATTAACTTAAGTAAATATCAGAACTAAAGACACATTGTTTTCATGAGCATACAAGGGGGAGTTTGAAAACCTTAAATTATTTTAAAATTTAATTTATTAAACAAAAGTAGAACACAAGTGTATCATATTTCGACAGTTTCCATGACGTTCAACGCACATCCTCCAGCACATAGGAAGTGCACACATTCCTCTGGAGAAAAAATTTTGTGGTCATATGAGCAGCCACTCGTGCACTTCATCATTGAAACAAAATTTCTTTCCTCCCATCATCTCTTTGAGTAGTCTAAACATGTGATAATCACTCGGGGCAAGGTTTGGTGAGTATGGCGTAAAAGTAAAGGTCATTAATGGTTGAAACTATTGCATAGGCAGTATGAGGCTGAGCATTGTCATGTTCCAAAATGACACTTGTAGTCAGATGTCCACATTGCTTGATCTAATTTCAGGCTGAAGATGATTTCCCAACATATCAGAATATGATGCATTGGTTATGGTGCTTCCCCAAGCATGTAGTGTTCCAAGATAATGGAACACTATTCATTCATTCCAAAAGAGAGTCAGCATAACCTTCCCTGCACATGGCTGCATCCAGAACTTCTTGAGTTTTGGTGATGAGGAATGGTGCATTCCTTGCTTGCTCTCTTTGTTTCAGGTTGGTGGTAGTGCAGTACCCAAGTTTCATCTCCTTTAATGATTCTTGCATGCAGGAAGCCTTCACCTTCTGCTTCAAAGTGCCACTGAAGTTCTTCAAAGGCATCAATGCATCACTCTTTCTGTTCTGGAGTGAGTTGTCATAGCACCTACCTTGTAGACAGTTTACGAAACTTAAGCATGTCATAAATAGTGTGATGTGCTGAGCCATGACTAATGTTCAGATTTGTGTCTATTTCATCCACCATAACACAGCGATTTTCCATCACAATGGCTTCAACTGCTGCACAAGTCACATCATTTTTTAACTTACTACTGCAGTCATACATTGGCTGCAATGATAAACATGCATTACCATAGTGGACCTTCATTCGCCAATGATTTCAATATGTTTTGTACCCTCATTGCTCAGAAAACATGACAGAATGTTGTTCTTCATTGGTGCATGTCACAAGCAGGGCAGCCATTTTAAACTGGTATCATGGCAGTATTTCGTTTGTCTGCAGTATGGTGCCACCTGTTGGGCATTCTTTAAAGCATTGATAATAGTACTGGCAGAACAATGATGCGAAGATTCAAATTTTTATTACATTACATTTGACTTCCCCTTGTATTTTATTTGGAAAATGACACTATTTGAATGTGCATTAATTAAAAATACAATTCTCAATATTAAAAGTTGAAGAAGTCTGCTGGTAATGAAAGCTGAAGTAGATGTTGAGGTAGTAGGATTTCATGATGAATGGATGACTTAGCCTATTAATCACTGCATGCTGATACTGTTACAGTTCAGTAATGAGCTAATGTTTTATCTGATAAAACCATCTTTGCTAGCATATTATAAGATAAATGACCATGATTGGTGGATCTCTGAGGCATTGTTAAACATTATTGGTCAATATGAATACACAGCATATTAACGGAATAGTCAATGTAAATAGGGGCTAGTGAAAGTACACAATAATAAAAGTAGCCATGTCATGGGTAGGCAAGATATCACAGACTTGTGAAAAGAAGGTCTGTAGTTGAAATTCTGCCAGGACCATTCTCCCTGAGGTTTTTTCCATGTTTTCCTAAGTCTTCATAACTTAAATACCAGGGAGGTACCCTAAACTTTGGCCTGGAACATTTCCTTCCCAATTATTTCATATCATGTATCACCAGTGTCATCGCCTTTGGGCTATAAGTAGTAATAGCGAGTGTTAAACACTATTAAAAAAAAGTCAGATGTGTTAATTCACATGACTTTCTCTATTTCTCTACACTTTATCACTTATTAGTGGGTATACAAATTATTCTTACGTAAGGTTACTTTCCCCATATACTTCATTTTAATCAAGGTAAATCTTTCCGGAAATAGCTGCATTACACATTTCATTATAGATACAATAGTAATATTTAAATGTTTTAGAACTGGACACTATATGCTGGCCTTAAAAACTATATTAATCTTTGCATGACAATACGAGAAGCAACTGAAAATTGACAGACTTTAAAAGAATAACTAAGTGTTGAACAATTCGAACTGTTAATAACAGATATCTTGGAAATGGCAGATGTCCCAAAAAAGTTATTTGAAATAAATTGTATCTTTAAAAGAGATCTACATTTTTTATGTAGCAGTTTTCGTCTATCACTTAACATTTACCAGTTATGCAAGATTATACAAAATTCCTTCCAAATGAAGAGCTATTCCCAGAAAATTCAAAACATTTTATGTGTCATGTAAATATCTTACATGTGTAGTATTTTAATCAATATCATTAGAGCCATTTTTCAGAAAATCAAAAATTTCGAAAAAGTTTCATGTAAGGGGTTTTTGGGTTGCGGAGATTTTTTTTTAAAATCTTTTTGGTACATCCTTGAAGGTACTGAACTTAAATACCAACTTTGGTTTTTATCCGACTTTTTCTTTTGAGTTATGCTGTTCATAGACACGCACAGACCTTTTTCTAAAAATGTTTTTTTCAGGGGGTTTGAGGGGTGTCAAAACATATATTTCTGGTAAAATCTCAATATCAAATTTTTGGGTGGAGTAGAATACTTCCCCTACTTACAAAGAGAAAATAAAAAAACAGAAACAAAAGTTAAAGATGGGTGCAAAGAAACGATCCATTTGCATGATAGTTGCAAATGTACAACTACGAACCATCACTGACTAAATACTTTACAAACACTATATGCTTTTCTTCTTGAGATTTTGTCATCCTCCATGGTCTATGGGTACCATGCTAGCCTCTAGTTCCTGAGGTTGCAGGTTCAAACCTGGCGGAGGACAATGGATTTTGTTTTTTGGACGTAAAAATCCTTAGCATGGCTTCCTTCGGAAGGGAAATAAAACCAGTGATCCCGTGTCATAGATTTACAGCACGTGAAAGAACCTCAAGCCTGACAAAGAGGCCTTTGAGTAAAATTTCGGATCTTACGTCCAATATAGAATGGGATGCTAAGAACCATAGTAGTTAAAGAATGTCCATAAATAAAATTCAATTTATTTATTTTTTCTTGAGACTAAGTCTTCAAATGTTTGATCTTTCCTTACAAAACTGGACACTCAAGAGGATTGTAATTAAACCATGCAGGATTGTGTCAGAATCAAATGGCATCTAAAAAGGTACAGCAGACATGTTACTTGTTTAAGGAGTGTCAAAATTATACATTACTATGGTCAATATAGCATTTAATATTTTGCAAAAGTGTCTATATAGAAATATTAGGTGAGCAATCCCTGGCAGGATTGGTTTTGCGGCATGTGGCCAGCCAGTGAGGCTGGTTGCTCTGTCAGTGGTGCAGGTGAGAAGAAGTCCACAGTAAATACAGTATGGTTTGTAGCATAAGTTATTTCTAACACTAACACTAAGACACTAAGACTAACACTAAGACTTTAAAAGATTACTCACGTATATCAAGCAAGGAAATCTTGGAACTGCCTTCCCTCGTTGTTCAAGCATTTCTGGTACCTGCTTGGGAAATTGCACATTACATTCTGCAGTTTCCTTTGAGAAATGCCAGCAATTTCTTGACAAATATTGTTTTCCAGCTCATCTAAAGTGTGTGGATTTGTTTTGTAAACTTTCTCTTTTAATACACCCTCATTCTCCTGACACTTGCAAATTTTATGCATGGAGAGGGGGTCATTAAAAGAGAAAGTGAGTTTCTTTACCAACTAGCATTATTTTATAACCTCTTCTATAACCTATTTTTACAACAGCTTATTTTTCTATCTACTTCTTGTTAATCAAGATCAGCATTTACAGAAATGTTTTCATTGCCATATTTTAGGCATAAGGGGGAGATACAAGAAGCTGAAGTATGTCAAATGTTTAAAAAGCAGGTCACTATATACTGGCTTTGAAATTATGTACTCTTTTGAATGACATCACAAGGAAAAAAACAAATTGTGCCTTAACAATGGTAATCTTAGAAATGGTTATTGTCACAAAAGCTGTACTTGACATAAATGGTTTTATTTTTAACAAAATTTACATACTTTGTGTGCTAAGTTTTTATCTGTTTCTTATGGTTTATCATTTATACAAAATTCCTTCAGAATGAAGAGGACTTAACAGACTATTCGTCAAAAATTCAATATACATATTTTAATAATCTTGCAGATATCTTAAACATAAGCCATTTTTCTGAAAATCAAAAATGAAGAAAAACTTACCATAAATGGTAGTTTGAGGTAAGTGGATTTTCTTGAAAATCTTCATGATGCATCTTTGGAAGCTGCTGAACTTAAATTTCAAGTTTGGTTTATATCCCAACTTTCTTGTTTTTGAACTATGCTGTTCACATACACATACATAGATTTTTATCTAAAAATGCTTTTTCTGGATTCAGAGGGCCTCAAAACATGCATTTCTATGAAAACTTGGCATCAGATTTTAGGATGAGATACAATACTTCCTCTACCTACTATTAGTAGGTGCTAGAAAAAGTAAAAATAAAGGTATTGTAAGAAATGAAAACAGCCTTAATTACATTGGGTAACAGTAATTTTGGTATAATTCATTTCTAGAACCATGCATTGTTATGCCATGAAATGGAACATAGTTTCATATGCATGTTTCCTTGAAACTAATCATTTAATATTATAAAAGTTCTTCACTTAGTCTATCAAATATAATTTTTTTCTGTATATAATGCACTTGTGCTTAAGATGTTCCACTAACTATAGGGTGATGGTTTGAGATGTCAGAAAAGTAAAATGTTATATATAAGAGGTTAATAATGCTCACATCTCTGAGAGTTTGTAGTAATATAAGTGGAAGGGATAGAAGTTAACAATAAATGTTGTTTTAGACTTCATCCGCATGTCATAGCAGCACTCATGCGCAGGAGATAAAAATGTTGGTCATACCACAACAGTGCGCTCAGTGTATCGTATGATATGCAAAATTTTCAAGTGTAACATGGACCCAGCGTGCTTTCAGATGTACAGTATAACTGTCAGTATGCCCCATCACATCTGGACAAGGTTGAATGGTCTGAAACTGCCTCGCACATGCAAGAGGATGCATAATAGAAACAGGGAAGAAGATATTTGGCAAACCATGACTCAAGAGTCCATGAAGGTCACTATGCTACTTATCTGCAGGGCAGAATGTGCCATGCACAACATATTAGAGGATTGTTAGACAGCACCTTAAGATATTTCAGCGAAAGAAAACTTTGTTGTAGTGCAATTACGAAGCTCATCTCAAGTTTACTGTCATGATGTGCGAGAGGCAGGAAGTGGACAATCAGTGGTTAAATTGATGGATGTTCATGGACAAAGCCAGATTTCTTGTGAGTGGCCGAGTCAACAAGCATAACTGCATTGTTTGGGGAACCGAGAACCCACACGTCTCATATGACACATTTCATGTACCATACAACACATTGCGTGCACTGTGGTGGCACGACTACCATTTTGTCTCCTATTCATGATACTGCAACCATGCCACGCGGATGAAGTCTGAAACCACTTATTGTTAATTTCTATCCTTTCCACTTATATTACAGCAAGCTGCTCAGAGATGTGTGCATTAACCTCTTAAGTATAACATTTTATTGTAAATTTTTGTTACGGTTTATACATAAAACCATATATGCATTTTGTGGAATGTTGAATTTTTTATACTTATTGAAAAATCTTTCCACTCGTAAAAAAATCCCACCAGCCACAAGTTGCATAAACATCTATTATTAAATGGTTACCTAAATCTGTAACAGTTGTGTTGTCTACTAAGGAACATTAAAGTTTGAAGTTAATGAACACAAGCACCAAGTTTCATAAGGGCTTAAGGTACAACATAGATAATTTTGAATTGTAATGATGTGTTGAAAGATAAGACATCTTAACTGCCATTCTTTTTTTTTGAAAATTTGTACTTTTTTAATGTGATGTTAATCTGTTAACATCATGAAATAAAAACTAACATAACACTACTGTTGCTGACTTTCACATAAGTACTGTACATGAGTGAATAGCAAAGATAACAAACCATTGTTAGATAGTTGGAAAGGTAGAATCAGACTGAAAAATTCAATGCTATACTCAAGATTTGAACCACGGATCTTCCGGTTTCCATCTGGTTGCTCTTACTAACTGAGCTACCATAGCAACATGCCAACACAGCATTAAATTTCCCAACTGACTCGCATTTATTGCAGTAAAACACAGGAGATCTCAAATTCATTCTACCTTTCCAACCTTATCCAACACAACTTGTTTTATTATTATTATTATTATTATTATTATTATTATTATTATTATTATTATTATTATTATTATTATTATTATTATTATTATTATTATTATTTATGGATGCTCTTTAAATGCTATGGTTCTTAGCATCTCATTCTATGTAAGGTGTGAAAGATTGAAAATTTTTCTCAGGGGCCTCTCTACAAGGCTTGAGGTTCTTTTATGTGCTGTAAATCTATGACACGGAACCACTGGCTTTGCTTCTCTTCCAAAGGAAGCCAGCTAAGGATTTTACACCCAAAAAAAATCCATCGCCCTCTTCCAGGTTTGAACCTGAGACCTCGTGGTACCATTAGACCACGGAAGATGACACAGCTTGTATGAAAAAACAATTAATTACCATTGTTAGACAATGATTTATTATTTCTTACAAGAGATATACTAAAATGGCTTGCTTTATGCACAAAATGTTTTATGCAGATTTCTACACTTGTAGCCATAAAAGCAGGGTTTAAGGTACAGCCTCTTTTTGTTACTTAAGATTGAGAAATGCGATGAACTTTAAAATAGAATATCAAAAATGCAACAAAAATGTTTCACAGAAAAATCACTTAGTTTGCAGGTATTTATTTTGTGTAGTGACTGTTAAGACAGAGAGGGGGCTATACGTTCTTCCGCGGGACATTGCTAAACGTTTTTCTAACTTGGATTTTCATTAAAAATAGGCATTGTGTGGCAAAGTCGCTTGATGTGGTGGATTCCTTAATAATCATTTATTATGCTGTTCTGAAGGTTAACATGTGGCTTGCCTTTGCTTCTCAGAATCGACTCAGGTATTGTTAACTCCATGTGGAGCAAAACAATTTCTTAGCTTTCATTGGCTGAAAAGACATGCTCAGTGGCACAATGTGAAACGTCAAGGACACATTGTTTATTCTCAGAAATCCTGATGTTTCATGTTGCACCAATGATTATGTCAGTATATTCAAATAATCCTATACTATTAAATGAGTTACTCTTTGCTTATGTGTGGGGGGGGGGGAAGAGATTTTGAGGATATTTACTGGAAAGGTGTTTTGGAGGATAATAAATATATAGATAGATCCCATCTCCAGAAATACTCATTTTCATAGACTTTATTAAACAAATATTATAAACTGGAAACAATTACCCATCAGCATGATATGACTTTTAGATGTTAAAGGCAGCATGCAAACTGAACAAAGAAAATAAGTCATGTCAGTGCCTTATGTTGTATAAAGCAAATATAATATATATAATGTGCCCTGATTTTTATAATTACTTTATAAGTCCATAATTATTTTAAAGTGCAGTTTAACTTTAAGGTATCTAATTTGTAGAATCTTAATTTATCTTGCACTATTAAACAATTTTACCCTGTAAATATTGAGAATCAAGGAGGCCACGTGGTCCAAAAAATTTAATTCATTATGATTACTGCACTTCATAATCAGCTGCAAATTATAATACTATTGTATTTGTGATATTCTACAGAGACTTCATTTCAACGTACGGCTGTAAAATATGGAATTGCTTGCCTGCACTGTTATGGTTTTAAACCTGTTCTGATCCCTCTGTGAGCTGACCAGCTAATCAGTTGTGAATGCAAAGTCCATGCTATACAGAGGTTGATATGTTGTGAGACCAGATGTTTAAGTGTTGTAGTATTGTTATAATGCCAAAAAGTCCATAAAATTTAACACACACAGTGTGCATATATGATTCCTATGTGAAACAAACTCTTGTAGAGAAGTGAGACTGATTTATAGGCAGATCCCTTGCTGTTCGTGTGCCTCGCAGAAAAACAGTTCGTAATTTTCCAAATAGATTTAGGGAAACAGGATCTATCCTTGATAAGAAACTGAAATTAAATCGCTATGTTCTTACACAGGAAAAACTCAATGACATCAGAGGAAATTTCTAGAAAGCTTGCACAAGAATCAGGAATTTCACAAACCTCAGTTTGGAATGTCACTAAACTTTTAAAATTAAAGCCTTATAAAATAATTATAGTTCAGGAATTGCAACTGCACAATACTGTGAGTAGAATTAATTTATGCAATTGGATGTTGGATAATGCTAATGATCGCTCTATTGACCAGCATTTAATTATTTTGTGGACAATGCATGGTTTTATTCACATGGCCATAAGTGTTAATGCAAATTTTCTTAATAGTTGTGAGAAATGGTGGTGGACAAGGACATCATTTTCAAAATCTTTTGTGACAAGGTATGCGATTATCATAGTTATAATTTTAATTTACATGGGCTATCTATGAGCCTGAATTTAAGGGGCTGTGAATATTTGACTCCACAGGCAAACATTGTGCTTCCCGGTGCCAAGAAAATTCCCATTATGCCAGCCATGTGCTCAAATGAACATTCTGTATGCTGAAGTTAATGTTTTTAGTGGTTTGCATTTATAGACTTCACAGTGTATTTTGTATTTAGTGTGTACAAAGCCGTGATTTCTATGTACACACTAAATGCTCACTATATTAACTTATTTTATTCAATTAATGCTAAAAACTAAGACATAAATGTTTTAAATGTACAACATAATAAGGCCCAAGATCAAACTTCTGAGTTTGTAGTACCAGTTTTTTATGTACAGCATTATTATGTGTGGCATTTTCTGCTACAATCAGAAAATCCATCTTCATAATATAGCATGGAAAGAGATATTGGGAAACAGGACAACCTCAATGTAAATCACAGTGATGGTAACAGTTTTTTTAACAGTTTACACCATTTTAATTTCAGCTTTGATTGTAATTGATTCAACAAATTATGCATTAATTTGCTTCAATTAACGACAAATATGTACACATAATTACACATATTATTTTGCTTTTATTTTAAATCCTACTGCATATACCTACTGATTAAAAAATAATATAAGTTCTTCCGAGTACAATTTTGTAATTGCATAAGAAACCAGATATACATTTACCTGTTCCCTTTTATGAAAACCGGTAATCATTTTCACTTCATTATCAGAGAAAAATCGATCTTAAGAGTTCTCAAAGTTCTACGAAATGATTATAACATCACCAAGAAAAACTCAGGCATTTAATTACTACAGCTTATTAAAACAAAAATTTGGTTTGCTTCCATCTTTCACAAAGAAACAAAGATGAAAAACAAAATACCATTTATTGTGCTATAAATGTTTATAGACATATAAAAAGAAGGAAATAAGGAGAAAAAGACGACCTACAAGGTATTCTGAAAATATTTAATTTTTTGGGGTGCACTTACTTCAAGACTGGTACAAAACCTTGGTATGTTTGTACAGACTGTGGCATCTGGCTTTAAGTATACATAAAATATTGTGCAATTTAATCACATCTGTCATTCCCTTCAAATATGTATTAATAGCAAGTTTATGTCTTGTCAAGGGGCACGCTTTTGGTTAGATCTCAAACCCATTGCAGCAAACTGTTCTGGTGAAATCTTTGAAGATGTATTTCGCCGTGCTGAAGAGCCTGAAGCAGACTCTTTTGGATCTTGCCCCTTACTCCTCCAAGCTTCACATGTGCCAGGTGCTTGATATCTGAAACATGAGAAACACTTCATTTGCAAATGTGATACTTACACAAATTTAGCATCTGGTTCAGTTATACCACTCTGCCAAAGTTACGTTACCATATGCTACACTCAATTTAAGGGGAGAATAAACGCCCTATCCTGTCAATATTAAATTTACCAACTTCATGATATACATGATCCCTTCTAGGTTTGCTGATCTAGACAAGTTATGTGGATTTTTACTTTCTCTGCTGCTTACTATAGTAAGTAGAGGAAGTATTGCATTCCACCCAAAAATTAGATACCGAGATTTCACCTCAAATATTTGTTTTGAGGTCCCTGAATCCAAAAATAGAATTTTTAGAGAAAGGTCTGCATGTCTGTGAAAAGTGTTAACTCAAAAGTAAAAAGTTGGTTAGATACCAAACTTGGTATTTAAGTTCAGCTTCCTCCAAGGATGTGACACAAAGGTTTTCAAGAATATCCCCTACTCCAAAATATCCATTACATGGAAATATTTTTGTTATTTTTTATTCTCTTAAAAAATGGCTTTAAAACTTTCATTAAATACCATATGTTTAAGATATTTGCATGACAAATACAATGTACATCTTGATTCTTCATTGGGAATGAATTTTTTATAACTTGTAAACTGTAGGAGACAGACAAAAACTTACTACACAAAAGATGCAGATCTCATTATATCACACAAAAATAAAATTTCTTGTGGCATTAACCATTTCTGAGATATTCTTTATTATAGAGTTGAATTGTCAAATACTTATACTCTTTTTCAAGTGGTAAGTCACCATTTGTTTTTTTTCATGGTCATGCAAACAGCATGGAATTTCAAAGCCATCGCATAGCGATCCACATTTAAAAAAATCTATCATCCTAGCCTACTGTATTCTTCTTATCCTACAATGAAATGTGTTAATGTGTAATGAAGGTTTATATCGATGAGAAGTAGTTACAAAAATAAGCTTTTGTAGCTACATTTTTTGTGTATAGTACAGTTCATTTAGTGTAGTTTAATTATAACTCCAAAATACAAACATAATAAACCATACAATGTTAAAAACATCTAGCTCTACTGTACCAAATCTCTCCTATACCTTAACCCCAGACAGGGTTGCCAGACATCCCGAATTTAGGACAGTCCTGGAGTCCTGCATTCTGGAGAGTTCCTATTTGGGATGGTAATTGTCCCGTATTTTAGAATATTTTGAAACACGAAAAAGAAATGTTTTTGTTTTCACCTCTGGTGTTGATAAAACCAACTGTTATATTTTCTTATATTGCAAAAAGTAATTCCCCGTAAGTTTTACCCTTGTTATAACAGTTGGTAGTGTTCATACTGACCCACTTACAATACTCTTTAGTCCATTGTCTACAATTTGACAATTTTTGGGGTTGGCTGGCCTGGTGGATATGAGTAATAATAATTAACAAATGCTGTGCTCTCCCTTTTGATTGATACCCATCAACAATGAAGGATGTTTCTTAGATGCTTGTGATGTGAACACAAACATGTGATTATTTTGTTGGAAAACAGGAAGCAAATTAATTATTGAAATGGATAGAAATTTGAAACACAAAGGTGATCATGTTAAAAAAAAAAAAAGGCTGTGTGTTTTTTGTAAGGATGGGGAAAACAAAACTGAATTTAGCGATTGGTTAGCATACAATGGCGACAATAGGTACTACTCGTGACATTTAGCAATAGTTTGTCGCGGTATCATTCGTGTTATCTTATTTGCTGAGCGCCTGTTATTGTATTACTAGTTTGAATTTTGGGTTCTTTGTCCTCCGGTTAGCTATTATTACTCAGTCGAGCAAATCTCTTGAACAGGGTGTGTAAACGGAAAGGAGTTGTTACTAAAAGATAACACTGATAAAAGAATTTGTTTTTACACTTTTATTGCCGTCACAATTAATTAATTAATTTACTCTTGATACACGCCTGGCTGAAACTGTTATATTTTCGAATGTAACTATAATCACTTATTTGCCGCGCATTATTAATTTGCGTATTTCACATTTTTGTAACTAACTTTACGACACGAGAGATTCTGTAGAATTACGTAACGTGTACTTCGTGAATGATTCTGTTGAACTGTGCGACGTGTAACCCGTGAATGATTCTTAAACTGTGCGATACTTGTCTCTGGCTTCATAATTTATACTCCCTCACCCCAATATGCCTAAACATTATAACAGAGCTGCTATTGGTTAATAAAATGTGCCAACATTAGCGTCTATTTTTTATCCAATCAAAATTACAAACACATATGCTCTAGGGAAGATATTCCCTCCATTTCTAAAGAAAAGCGCGCTACTCTGATGTCATTTGCTTGTCTCTTCTAATTAATAAACAACTCACCCCCTCGCTACATTGTTATCTGCTCCTATTGTCAGTTTCAGTGAGGCCCTGTAAACTTATTTCCTAACAATGCTTATAAATAACAAACATCTCAAATCATTGTCATACAATAATGTTAATTTACACTACAATTACTCTGGCATTTACAATGTTGTGATATAAAATACTCCCTCAAGTTCAGGTTTGGTGGCATGGTTATTGTGTTTACATTCAAGTAGCCTGTACTCGCTATACACAACAGGGATAGTTGCTTCATGGTTGCAAGGAAAAACACTAGAGACTATGTTCTGAGCAATAAAAGGCATACTGTAAATATGTTTCTCAGTTGCACATGGGGGATGAAATGCGCATGTCCCTTATTTTGACTTTAGATATCTAGCAACCCTGCCCCAGATTATAGAGCCTCTACAATACATCATTATCACAACTATGTATGTTCTCATGTTCCTTCTTTAAACTTTTTATCCACTTATCCTTTACTTTTCCTAGAAAATCTTCCATCTTATTAATGTTCCCTACCCTCATGGTTGCCAATATTTTCGCTACTCTGCAACTTATAATTTACCTCATTTTCCATCCTAGACACTATCTATCCACATTTTTATCATTTCTCATTCTATTAAACAATATATTGTGCAGCCCAAAAGTCACTTGACAAATAGCAACACTACAGAATGCTACCAATGCCAAATTACCCCACTTTGTTCCAAATCACAACACTTCACCACAAATAAACACATTTTACCCCATTTTTATGTGGACTTTAATATCTTTATATACAGTTACATTTAATTGCTCTTACATCTGTTTTGCTGTGGCATTAGGTCTTTTAGATTAAAATTAACTACAGTAACTGGAATTTAATACCAAACAACTAACGCAGATATTCAAAGTGCTGTCCATTAACCTGAAAACAATGCCTCATCTGATCTTGCACTACATCAGTCACATTTGGAAATGTAGCTAGTGAAATGCAATGAATGACATCATTGATCCGTTCTTGGTCTTCCAGAGATTCTGGTTGAGTTTCAAAAACATGCTGTTTCACATACCACCAGAAAAAGAAATCTAGCGGAGTTAGATCAGGTGAGCAGGCAGGCCAAGACCATGGACCACCCCGTCCAATCCATTGACGATGAAACAAGCAGTCCAGTCTTCATCGAACCATTATGGCGTAGTGAGCAGAAGCTTCATCTTGTTGAAACCACAATCTCTGCTGCCTGCCCAGAGACATGTCATCCAGGAAATCCAATACAATAGAATCTAGTACTTCACTGTATAAACACTTACCTACTTCACGTTACCTACAAAGAAATGTGGGTGCACCACTACACCACATAAAAGACCACACAACACCATAACTCTAAGAGCACCTGGGTCATTAGCCACATGCAACCAGGCTGGATTTTGCAGACCAGTATCGTGCATTTTGAATATGGGCATAACCCTCATCACTAAACAGAAAAACATGTTGATTATGTATACAGTGGGTGATCCAATTGCAAAATTGTTGCTTGTGTAGAGGATCACTCCCTCGCATTGTGTGCACATGTTGCAGCTTATACAGATAAAGTGTGTAACTTTTAAAATTTGCCAAACAGATTCTTTGCTCACTCTACTCCGCCTTGCCATGTAGAGAATTGATCTCTTAGGGCTCACTGTAATCTTTGCAATCACATTAATGGTATTTTCTTCATTAGTTGCTGACCTCGGCCTACCACAACATTTTGCATCTAGCATCGAAAAGGCCCTCTTAAATTTATTTAAAATGTTATTTTGGCTTGAAATGATGGTTTTCTAATTTTAGGATGTCACCTATGAAACTCCTCTGCAGCCAGTCTCACAGTTCTGTGGTTGTCACCACAACGCAATACCAGTTCAACTCGCCATGCAGGGGTGAGCATGATTAATATGAAATGGTTTACCTGAAATACATTCCTTGTGCAATACAATACAATTTGTCTTCTGCATTTGTTTTATGATTTTCATTTGTTTAATTGTATTATTAACAAACTAGCCATTGTTTGTATTGCTATCTGTTACCAACTGATACAGCCAACAGTCACTGCAGTTAATCAGATTTTAAAAGGCGCCCAATAACACTCCATAATACTGCCATTTGTCAAGTGACATTTGAGTCACATAGTATATATGAAGAGGATGTTACAGAATATTCGTAGTAAATTCAAAATACACACTTTATTTTACATGCAAATATCTTAAACATACAGCATTTATAGCCATTTCTGAGATTATAAAAAATAACCAAATTATTTTTCATGTAATGGGTAGTTTGGGGTTGAGGAGATTTACTTGGAAATTTTTGTGTTGCATCCTTGGAAGATCCCAAGCTTGGGATTTAACTGACTTTTCGTTTTTCAGTTATGTTTACACATGCCCAGACTTTTTGCTAAAAAATCCTGGGAGGTGGGGTGGGGGGATTCAGGGAGTCCCAAAATGTATATTTTCAGTAAAATCTTGGGATAAAAGTTTTGGGTGGAATACGTCCTCTGCTTAGCGTAGGTGAATAGTAGAGAAAGTATAACTTACTGAGAATTTTTCTTTTGGATGTATCTCTTATTCAGTATTATCCTCCAAAATTACACTAGCGTAAAACTCCATACTGTTTCCATGCAATCGCCAGAAACAACTGAAAATCAATGGGACTCCAAAAGAATGATAAAGTATTGAACAACCATTAATAATGGACATCTCGGAAATGGCTGATTCCAGAAAAAAGTTATTTGAAGTAAATTGTGTGTTTTAAAGAGATCTACATTTTTTGTGTAATACATTTTTGCCTATCGCTTAACGTCTACCAGTTATACAAGATTGTACAAAATGTCTTCCGAATAAAGAAGAAAGGCTATTCCCGGAAAATTAAAACATACCTTTTATTTGTCATTTATATATATTTAATATATATTTTAATCAAAATCATTAGAACCCTTTTTTAGAAGATAAAAAATTTCAAAAATGTTCCCTGTAAAGGGTAATTTGGGATGGGGTGGGTATTCTTGAAAATACTCGTGTCGTATTTTTGAAAGGTACTGAACCTAAATACCAAGTTTGGCATTTATCCAACATTTCGTTTTTTGAGTTATGCTGTTCACAGACACACACACCGGAGACCTTTTTCTAAAAATGCTTCTTTGCATTCAGGGGGTCTCAAAACATGTATTTCCGGTGAAATCTCGGAATCGAATTTTTAGGCGGAATGCAATGTTTTCTCTACCTACTAGGTACGTGGTAGAGAAAGTAAAAATAGACTTAAAAGGGCATCTACAAAAGAAAGACAGAAAGAAGTGGACTAACTTCACCAACATCGCTGTCTTCTTCCGCTAAATCTGCAACCACGCATAGCAACATTTCTTTTCGATCCATATTCTACAATAAACGTACTTTCCACGATGTGCTTTCACCGCAAAGATTCAAATCATAAGTGGTCGGGAAAACAAATTACGAAATTCCCGCTTCGGCTTGCTGCGCTCTATCATCTATGCCGTGAAAGCATCTGTGGAAAGTATTCTTACCACTATTGCCGAATGTATCTACCCGTTGAAATTTGATATAAAAAGTCCCAGGGTATGTAGTCATTTCATCGAATATTTTGTGTTTCAATCGAAGGAACGACTACTTACCCAAAATCTCTTAAAGTCAAATGTTTACAGCACACCCACACTTGAATTTATTTCAGCTTTATTTTCTAAAAGTTGCATAACGTTTATTTGAATTAACCACGTATTTCAGCTAGTTCTCATTTTAAAGCCTTAAGAATTCTCGTACCTTTTGCACACAAGAATTCTTGTACTTGAGGATGTTGTCGATTTTATTTAATTCATATAACCTGAGACCCGTTCTATCACTAACAGGCAACCCTGAAGCCAATAACATAAAGAAGGTATTTGCAATTCTATCATGTTGGTCATTATCCGTGGATGTGACCACAGAACACCATGTGACGCTGTTGCTCATTTGTTATGCTTGTCTTCCGGTTAACCTCTTGTGTGCATGTGTACGTGAGGTGTATCTAATTGTTTAAGCGAAATTGTCATCAGCCAAAAAATGCCGAGCGAGTTTAAATTCAAGGTTCCTCGACTTTACAAAGCAGCCACTAAAATAGTGAAGTCTGTGAAAGAAGAAGGAAGTGATTCTGCTGAACTCGTAAATCAATGTAAGAAGAAAACAAATGTTAAGGCACTATCCGCACTGGTGCAGAGGGTACTGGAAAACGAAAAGGTGCTGGACCAGGTGATCGAGAACACTGGAATCCTGAAGGATCTGAAAGTGGCCGATCCTTGGCTTTACCGGGTTTTAATCACCGAACTGTTACTCGGAAAGAAGCGTCTCCCAGTTGGATGCAAACCTATCCAAACGGTATTAGCTTTCGGCCCTAAGCTCACCATTGAACTTAGAAAGCTAAAACGAGGTGAACGTACAGAAAGCGACACAGAAGAATCCAGTTCAGATGCCAGTGATGATGAAGTATTGTCGGAAGAGGTACAGGAACCACCTCAAAAGAAAGCTAAACAGCAGAAAAACAAGAAGAAGAAGAAGAAGAAGAACAAAGTCTCCAAAGAGCAGCCAATATCAGTTGAGGATCAAACTGCATCAAACGAGTCTCAGGATAGTGATGGAGAAGAACCAAGATCTGCAGCAAAGAAGCCTGAGGAGTACATCAGTATAAAACCCAGTGCTATTCAGGCTAAACGAGGGAGAAATTTTAAGCACCCCAAGTTGAAGAAATTCATATCGCCAAAACAAAAAAATCTACACAAAGTTAAACAGTTTACAAAAAGGGCTCGTTCTCAAACACCAAAAGGAAAGCAGTTTGGAAAGGACAAACCAAGATATTTTGAGGTACCTTCATCAGTGTAATGAACTACCTATATGGACATCATTATATGTGAATGAATCATTGCTGCAAAGACTTAGTATGCTTATTTGTATCTTTGTGTGCACTTGATACAAATAAAAAGTTTAAAATTGTTGTGTATATAAATGTGATTTGTTACAAAGTGTCAACCTCTCACTTAGTGGTCCTCTGTGTAAGAAAGACATGTGTTAAGCAGAGCTATAATAAAAGGATTGCAAGATTTTGTGCCTATATGTTGCTTAGGGGTTCATTTCGTGTTTGTGGCACCTGAAAAGTGTTTGAACAAGGTCATCCAAACATTGGAGTTTAAGGGCAGTAAAAAAATGAAGGTAACCTGTACAAAACTCCACTGCATAGAAGTTACACATTTCTGCAATATTGTTCCATATCTGCCAATAGACCCACAATTGCTATACTAATAATACTCTTGTCCCACATAGTTAAAAGTGGTAATACTTTTCCTAATTGCAGTAACATCATGTGGGTAAGTTGCTTTTCCGGGGTCCACGACAGCGATAGAAGTGATGTGTTATATGTCCTACAGATGTCACTCTTGTGTCATTCTCTAGCTCTAATACAATGTTGGCAACATATGAATAACTAAAGCCGGTAAGATACTCAGCCTCTGGCATAGCCGAGGGATTGAAGGCCCTCAGCCTCAAAGCGTAGCCGAGGGATCTGCACGTCTAAAACTCGAATGATTCACGTTTGCAGAAATCACTTCTTATTTAGGTTGGCACTTCCCATTCAGCATCTGTTTTAGTGGGAAGATGGCTACATTTGTTGTGTTTATAATGCAATTTTCCTATAAAAGTAAAACACCTAAAAGGGGCGGGCAGGTGGGCACCAGGTATTGAAGAGATCACATCTACTTATTTCCTTGCTTTTTTTCAGCATTTTCAACAGGGACCCCAGAAGAGCAAAATAGCCATTAAACTGACTATACACATAACTCTCATGCACGCAGCAAGATGATTATTTTATTGATCAAACATACCCAAATATGATCAATATGCATAAGGAACACAAATTAACTTTGAACATAACATATTTTAAGAATTTATGTCAATTGTTGCCACTTTTAACACCCATTACATGCATTCCACTTGAAGCATTATGGGAATGTTGCTTGTTTTGTCCTGCTGCCAACATGGAAGCAGACCGTTATTACTTATTTAGGGCCCTACGCCACAAAGCAAGCCCAGCATTGAAGGGCGCTATGTTGCAAAGCATAGCCAAGGAATGCTTTTATAAATAGAAGCTAAATTCCTACATGTTGGCAGGCGAGATTCATTTAGCAACTTTTTGCCTGTTGGCAGTCTATCACTACCTTCCACCTCAAACTGTCGCCAGTTTCTGCTGTATAACTGGAGTTGCTAAAAAGGGTGGGGGTTGGACCAGATGAGTTTGATAGGACATCTGCCTAAATAGTTAACTCATTCTGGATTATTAAGGGTATTCCTCTTCATTGATTTCATATGTATTTCTCCTGGTTTTTCCCTTCTCGGTATGTACAATGTTGAAACCAAGTGACATACGGATATACTGCAGTATCGGATTATGGGCAAAATCACTATACATATATAATATATACATATACTGCACTGCTTTTATTACATCATTACATGTAATAAACAACAATGAACCTGGTGCTTTAGGTATATTTATGGCAAATTTTGCCGCTTTTGTTCCATATTACTATCAGAAGTCGCATTGCATCTCACTTCAGGTAACATGGGAATGTTGTTTGTGTTGTCTTTCTGTTGCCAACACATGAAATCCCAACATAGCTGAAAATATGATTGAGGGCCCTCAGTCTCAAAGCATAATCAAGGGATGTTTTTTAGAAGAAAAGGAAAGAAGCAGTTGCGGCCTTGGGCATAGCATAGCCGAGGGATCTGCACATTTAAAACTCGAATGATTCACATAGGCAGCACTTCCTTCAAAATGTCACCCAATACTGCCAGAAACCACTGTATAAGAACAGTCACATAAAAGGGAGGGTGGTGGGCACAATATTACCACCACAGCAACATCTAGCACACAAAACATTCCTAACACATGGATTACTCTGGATATTAAAAAACACCTCAATTTAGCCCATAATCTAATACTGCAGTAAAACCCAAAATAAAAACATTTTTATCTTATTTTCCTTACAAACCTCTTCTTTATGATGCCTTTATTGAAAACATGCATTTCCAGGCTTAGTTACGGTACAAGAATGTTCTGCTGAGTCCACTGCGTAAGAATTTTACACCTTCAATTTCAAGAAATAGTTTTGTTACTGGATTGATGAATTTACAGCAATAAGCTAAATTTAACACACCAGGTCTTCTATGCTTGTATTAAAATGTAGCTTAAGGCCAATTTACACTCTAATGAATGACAATATTCTTCAAGTTTTGCTCACTCTTGTCTATGCTTGTCTTGAGGGTCAGTTATACTTCATATGAACTGTGGATTACACAAAATAAAATAATACTTTTAGAATTAGCATTCATGTAATTAATTTTTTTTTACTTAAGAAATCTTGTAATATTTTGTAACATGTTGATGTGATATAAGCAAACACTTTTTACTAAGTAACTGTTTGCCAGGACTTGTGAAAATTTTCTTTTGGACCCCATCCCAGCCTACGTTTTGGATCCCTCATTGCAAAATGTGTATAGTATGGAATTCATTTGTCATTGTCAACAGATGCCTTGTGTAAAGTGCACATAAAGTTAACTTAATATGTTTAATGTGAGTCAAAACTTGCCTATAAGCTTACATTTTTTTCTTAAGTCTAACATGCAATATCATTATTACTCCAGTAAGGCATTTGTGCCAATCATAATGTGTAGTAATGCTATCATAGAAAAATAATATTAAGATTAAACTAGATTGTGTTTAGTTGAATTTAGGTTGCATGAGTTATTTTACCAGAAATGATCAATACAAAGTGCATAATTTAGCCTTAAAATGAGAAGATAGGAAATTGGGCTGGGTTTTAAATTTAACAATGGGTTTGCTTTATGTCAGTGCTTATGTATAAATGGGTTCTACTGCAGTATACATTAGGATTTCAAATGTTGGCAGCAGAAAGACGTGACCAACGTTCCCATGATACCACGAGTAAGATCATGTGATGCGACTTTTGATAGGAATATGCCATAAATTCATAAAAATACCTAAAGCACCAGGTTCATTGTTGTTTGTTATGTGTAATGATGGTATCAAAGAAGTAAAAGCAGTGCAGCATATGCATGTATTAAATGTATAGTGATTTCACCTATAATCCGATACTGCAGTGTATCCAGTGGCGTTGCTTCCATCTTTTTTTTAATGCTGATACATACTTGCACTTCAATGGTCTGCCCATAAAATTTATAGGAGTGGAGGACTTTTTACAACTTTATGGTGATGGATGCCTTTTTTATGATTATTTCTAGATGCTCAGGAACAGAAATTCTTAAAACTGGTCCCTATTAGCTTTATGCAGTGTTTACACGTATCCACAGCAACTGCTTATACTGTTACTGCTGCATAAATACTATAGATGAATGAAAGTTTAATAGTCTCTTAAATAATCCTAAGACTATAATAAAGCCCTGTCTTCTTCCTCATCCTTTTGTGCTGCCAAATATATCGTAGGATACATCCCCTATTAAATACATATTGTCTGCAAACACTCTGCCAGTTTTATTCAGCAAAGTATTTCTTTGCTTCATTTGCTGCTCCAGCAGGGCCACTGAGTGCACCCTGCCTCTCCATCACAGATTAGGAATTTCGGACATCATTCCGTATGTGGCTAGGAGGTATGAAATGTTAAGAAACTTACGGAATCAGGGTTTTCTAATACGCAGAATTGATTGTGTAGTATCCTGGGTTCTCAAAACATATATTTCCGGTGAAATCTTGGTATCGAATTTTTGGGTGGAATACAATACTTCCCCTATTTACTTTACGTATTAGAGAAAGTAATAATGTGTGTGTTACACCATTCTACCACTATTACAACTACCACATAACTAATGTATTTTTTTCATCCAGTAATAAATAACCACCTATATAACACTCCGAAACATAGTGTGGATTAAGCCTCTCCACTACTCACCCTCATACATTAGCATTTATGTGTTTAATACAAAGGCATATTAGACAAAATTTAAATTTTGAAGAAATAAACAAAATGCAGAGATATAAAGGAATCAAGTTTTTTTTTTTTTTTTTTTTAAACAACAGCAGTCTTGAAAGAACAAGTATTTTCTGTATTATCTTGTGTCTTAAGTTCTGATTTGTTTGTGCTGGATTCATGGATTTTGATCACCGGAGTAAGTAAATGTAATGACTGAAAGTGACTATTGCAGAAAGTGATTTAGTGCATCCGTCATTCATAACTTAATTAATGCTGCATGTTACCCAAGTATCTCCACTCTTTCCCACATTGTTTTGCATGTTTCCATTTAGAACACTAAGAGTCAATGAATGTTGCATTCATTCACACAGAAAACCCAGTCAAGTTCTATCAAGAACTAGTCCAGCCATTCTTTGGTATATGTGTGAGGCAATGACGTGAAGTCTCCACTCCTTTCATTCCTTCTCTAGTATAAAGTTAAACACAAAAACTTTCAGTAATGCAAAACTTAAAAATTAAAACTATCAGAAGTTTATCTCAAAGTATTAGACATATTTTATACCACTGAGTATAGACAACATCAAGGTCCCATCCCTACATCTTGGATTGGATTGTGAAGTGGAGGGGATCTTGTACTGATGCCCAAGAGGACACCCTTGGGAGGAAGGGATGGGGTGTGGCACAGCAATGACAGGGTCCCTACAGTTCCCAGATATAGACCCTCAGTTGTTGGATAGGCAGACTGGGGACCCTGAGGGGGCTGTCCTTATACCCCAGTAACCAGGCTGAGGGATGGGGGAACTTCACAGAGAGCATCCTTTTCCCCTGTCATGCTGCACCGAAACACCATCACCAAGACTTCCAACCCCGAAATAGATGAAATGGGTTGAAGGATGAATGAAATGAGTAATGGAACAAAATGGAGGGACAGGTAATTCAAGGGGTGAAAGAAACCACTCCAGTATTCACTTGACAATCCGGGTAAAAAACCCATTGGTCAGAGTGGGCAGTCGCCAGGTATTGAACCCAGTACCTCCTGAATGCAGCCCACAGACGTTACTGCCTGAGACATTCCGCTCAGTCCCTAGATCTTACTATTTAAGTTCTGCATCTTCCAAGGATACAGCATAAAGGTTTACAGGAAAGTTCCCACCCCAAACTACCCTTTACATAGAGAATGTTGTATCATTTCTTTTTTTCTCACATATTGTAATAATGTATTTGATTAAAATGCCATATGTTTAGCAAGTTTGCATGACTAATAAAAAGTATTGAGAAAAAACATTACTTCTCAAAAAAATGTAAAGTTCATTGAAACACACAGTTTGTCAAAAGTTTTGTGTTACATTCGCGACTTTTTCCACTCTATCATTTATTAGTAGTATATAAATTATTCTAACAAAAAATTATTTTCCTTCGTACTTCATTTGAATTGAGATAAATCTTTGCAAACATTAATGCATTATACATTTCATTATAGTTATAAAGAGAATAGCGATAGTCAAATGCTTAAAAACTGGACACTAATGCTGACTTTAAAATTTCAATCTCTTTCCATGCAATCATCAGAAACAACTGAAAATCGACAAGACTTTAAAAGAATAACAAAAATATTGAACAATTAAAACCATTAATGACAGATATCTTCGAAATGGTTTATTACAGAAAAAAAAGTATTTGAAAAAATTGTGTGTTTTAAAGAGATCTACATTTTTTGTGTATCATGCTCACCAGTTACACAAGATTATACAAACTTCCTTCTGAATAAAGAGGGCGTTTCCAGAAAATTCGAGATATACAGTTTATCATGTAAATATTTTTAATATATGGTATTTTCAGCAAAATTATTAGAGCCATTTTTGAGCAAATTAAAGATTTTAATGGGTAGTTGGTGGTGGAAGGATTTTCTTGAAAATCTCCATGTCACTTCTTTGGAAGATACTGAACTTAAATGTCAGTTTGGTATTTATCCGACTTTTCATATTTGAGTAATGCTGTTCACACACACACACAGACCTGTTTCTAAAAATGCTTTCTTTGGATTCAGGGGATCTCAAAACATGTATTTCCAGTGAAATCTCGATATAGAATTTTAGGTGGAATGCAATACCTTCTCTACCTACTGTGCATATGGTAGAGAAAGTAACAAAAGTTCCAAAGATGTGAGAAAGGTTTTCAAGAAAATCCCTCTTAGAAAGTATAGTATTTCACCCAAACATTTTATACCGAGATTTTAGAAATACACATTTTGAGGCTCCCTGAATTCAGAAGAAAAGTCTGTGTGTATCTGCGAACAGCATAACCCAAAAACGAAATTAGGTTAAATACTAAATTTAGTATTTAAGTTCAGCAATTTCCAAGAGTGTGACACACATTTACAAGAAAGTCTCCCCACCCCAAATTACCCTTTACATGGAATTTTTTTTTTTTTTTTGTTATTTGGTAATTTCTAAAAATTTGCTGTAACAATTTTAATTGAAATACTGCATGTTTAAGATATCTGCATGAAGAATGAAATATTCAGATCTTGAAATTTCTATGCACTCCCTTTAACTCTGAATGACTTCTTAAAAATTGGTAAACCGTAAGAAATAGACAAAATCTTATTACACCAAAGATGTAGATCTCACTAAAGTACACAATTTATGACAAATAACATTTTTTGTGACAACCTTTTCCAAGATTTGTTTATTGGTTTGAATTTTCAAATATTTATATATTTTTTCAAGTGGTATGAGTATGACAGGAAGTGCAACACTGCCCTGCACTGCAACCAATGCAGGTCTATTGGGCATCCCCAGTGTTATCATAGATCCCAAAGTCTGACATTCATAATGAACTGAATTGACTCTGAACTATGGTGATTGAAAGCTTTACCAATTTTGGAAATTGAGTGCCAAAAATCAGGGCTCTTTGGTGAACAAGTGCTGGGCACTCACACAACAGCTGGTCAGCTGTCTCATCTGCCTGTTGACACTGTCTACAGTCAGGTGCCCTCTCAGTGGACAGTATCCTGTAAAGAGGCCCATTGCCTGTGAGAGCCTTTCCCTCAATTTTAGCAGTTCTCTGTATGAGAGCTTTGGAGTGCCTGAACTCCACACATAAGTTCCTATATTTTTCGTATTCTCTGATGACAACCCCAGTACTGGTTCAGGTCCAATAAGAGGTTGCTCAGTTCCCTTCTTAGCAGCTTCATCTGCTCTTACATTGCCCCAAATGCCTTGGCACCCACTCTAGTTGCTGAACTGAATTATGGGCAGTTAGTACCATGAGGGACTTGCAGCATTGTAAAACCAACTTTGACATAACCATTTTGGGGGGGGGGGGTTAAAGGGAAGGCAATAAATACTTTATGCACTGCGACCAGTTATCTGTTGTGCTTCCTTTAATTTAGTCTGTTAAGATCTTTGCAAAGACTGCAAGTCTCTTAGCAGAAACTTCTTGAAATCCTTGCAATTGCATGATTTCCTAATTAAAGTATTTAACCCTAAGAACTTTGAGAGCTGCTGAAAAACCATGGTAAGCTGCTATTCATTTTTTTCTTGTGGTCAAGCAAGGAGCATGGAACTTCAAAGCCATTGCATAGCAATCCACGGTTTAAAACTCTGACTTATCACTTTAGTCTACTATATTATCCTTATACTCACAACAAAATTTGTAATAAAAGCTTAGCTCCATTAACAAGAAGTAGATAGAGCAATAAGCATTTGTAAGAATAATTTAATTTAATTTTGAGTCAATGGACACACTAAAACCTCACTTACTTTAAATTAATGGAACATGTTTCGAAAGCACCACTTGCTTTGATCTTCAGCTTTTTTCTGACAGCATGACAGGAATTCCGGTCCATAGATGGAGGTGGTGTCATCTGGTGTGTCCATGATGAAGCTGCTTAGATTGTTGAGTGGCAGGATTTCTAAGTTCATTACCATTTTCATGTGATTATGTGTATGTTAAAGATGCCAAAATTCTATCAAAAACTGAAAAATTCAAAATCAAGCCAGATAACCCAACTCTTCCAAGACTGTATGCCCTTCCAAAAATACACAAACCAGGTAATAATATGAGACCCATAGTTAACAATATAGATTCCGCTTGATACAAACTTTCCAAATGGCTGGTTAACACGTTCAATTGTCTTACAAAATTTGAAGCAGGAGCATCAAAAACTCTTTTCAATTAGTCAAGTATCTCCAAAACACATCCATCAACAAAGAAGATTCTATGCCGTCTTTCGATGTGAAATCCCTTTTCTCCAGCATTCATACTTCCAAATTATCTTCTCTCCTAAAACTTTGGCTTTCTGATATTGGAATCCCATAGGAAAAGATACTCCACTCTCACTAATCTTTACATCCAACAAAACTTCTTTCAGTTCAACAACAAATTTTATAAACAAACTTCGGACTATCTATGGGAAACCTACTCTCACCATTCCTTGCTGAACTTTTCATGAGCCACTTGAAAACAATAATTACCAAAGCCTTTCCATTGCTGTTCAAGATCTGGGTCAGATATGTAGGTGATTTTTTTGTCATAGTACCTGCAAAACTCACGGATGATGCTCTAAAACTCCTCAACCTACAAGACCGCTCTATACAGTTCATACTGGAAATAGAGAAATACGTTACTCCCATATTTAAATTTAAAGATCTTCAGGAAATAAAACCACCTCTCCTTTGGCATTTTTAGATAAACCCACACTACAGACAATTGCATACAGAATATTCAATCCAAAATCTCATCAACACTCAATTTTCAACAGCCTTATCCCAGACTTGTGTACTTTTCCTTCAGCAAAGAAGAATATGAACATGAATACAACTATATCCTTCACATAGCAGAAGTACATAGCTACAACACAAATATAGTCCACAGCAAAGTAAAAAAGTTCCGGAAACTAAACACATTACAGAAAATACAACCCTCTGTAAGCAGGAACCAAAGCAACAATTCAAAAAATTCACATACCATCCTCAGCTTAATCACAAATGTAGTAAAATCTTCAAAAAATACAGCATATCATTGGTATCACAGAATAAACACACAATTCAGAACCTACTAGGTTCCCCTGTCAAAGATAAAATTCCACAAGAACAAAACTCTGGAATCTATCTAATACACTGTGAAAATTGTGACTTGGTGTATGTTGGCAAAACAAAAATAAATATTGAAACTGGAAGAAAAGAACACTTCAAATGTATATCCAACAAACAGATGGACAAATCTGCCATAGCAAACCATTTTTGGACCACAAACCACGACATCAACCCCAAAGTCAGACTTCTGAAATGTGCCACCAATTCAACAGAACTAAAAGTTTGGGAAAACATACACATAATCAAATGCATAACAACGGTAATGAACTTTGAAGTCTGCCACTCAACAATCTAAGCAGCTTCATCATGGACACACCAGGTGACATCACCTCCATGCCACCCACATCTATGGAACCGAATTTCTGTCATGCTCAATCTGAAAAAAGCTGAAGATGAAAGCAAGCAGTGCTTTCGAAACATGTTCCATTAATTTAAAGTAAGTGAGGTTTTAGTGTATCCACTGACTCAAGATTCAATTAAATTATTGTTTTGCTTCACTGTCTCTAACTTCTGAATAACACTTTCTATTATTGTAAGAATAGTTTGTAGAAGAGTGAGTAGAGAAAGTCATATGAATGCAACACATCACATTTTTTTTCTACCACACTTTTGCGTTTTTTTAATTCAGAGTGCTTACTTCTGCTTAAATCATAATACCTACTGAATTGTTGGGTTAAATGCAACACTTCCTCTGCTTTAATAATATGCAGTAGCGAAAATAGCAGCAAAAGTGTTTCACATTATTCTGAAATGTTGTAGATGTAACAGAAATAATCACTAAGTCACAATTTGTAATCAAGTAGACCTCCATGTATACCAACTTAATTTTTTGCCAATTTCAATATGTTAATTTTTGTTAAAACTCTTATACAGAGAATTCGATTTCATATATGCACACTCGTTTGTAAATTTTCCCACAAGCAGATGGACAAAGTGGCACAACAGTGATACACTGCCCAAAGGTAAACAAATGCTTGCAGAGTATTTAGACATCACATTCAAGAAGTGGACAAACTAAGCTGCAAGTTTATAATATTCTTGTAATCTTACCCAGGTTCTTCTTTATTTAGTTCATCCTTGCTAAGCAGGACATGCATAGTAGGAACTTCTCTATCCACTACGATGCTATCCATTTCTTTAAAATAAGGCTCCCAGTATTCTTCATTTCTGTAATAAATCATACTCTCAGAGACAAAACACTTAAGAGCCATAAAATATTGTTCATTCCGTATGTTTTGCAGTAAATATTTTAAGGAAAGGTTAAGGTTTTTAGAAGCTTGTACTTTGGATTTTCTACAGGTGGAATTTTAATTACACCAACAAACTGCAGAGAGTGCTTCCTGACTGGAAATGGAGGAAAAAAGATCATATCAACATGTGTCTGGAAATGCATCATTGCCACTGATGTACGATATCATTCTCTTAGATTATTTGCAGTGTGTTTATTGTGTGTTGCGGATTGTGTGATTGGAACAGAGTATTCTAGAAGCAGAACGATCTGGTATTCATGGAACAAGCCGAGATGGTGTTTGTATAGGTCAAGCAGTTGGAAATGGTTGAGAGGCAGCACGGATGTACTGAACCAAGTATACTGACAAACAGCACTAACTGCATCACACAACATTTGGAGCTATTTTTTGGCATTGTATGAGAATGGGTCCTTTCAAACGAACATGCGGGGCATCTGCGGAATGTGCGTACACCAGATCTGGAGGAACATGTTCTACAGGATATTGAGACCAAACCTGGTACAAGCTCCAGGCAAGTAGCCAATCAACATGGTGTAAGCCAAAGAGCCGTTCTGTGCATCCTACATGACAACCTCTATTATTCCTATCACCTGCAATGCATGCAGGGATTATCACCAGCGGATTTCCCACCACAGGATTTTCCTCCATGCTGGTTTTTGCACCAGACCACCATAATTATGAGATTTCTGTCATCAGTCCTCTTTACCAATAAAGCGATCTTTACCAGAGGTGTCATCATCAACCTACATAATCAACATCTGTGGGCTACAGAAAATATTCAGGGAAGGGCTGAAGCATCTTATCAGCATCAATGTTTTGGCAGGGATTCTTGGCAACCACTTACTTGGACCACAGGGCCTCAACGGACAAACATATCTCGACTTCCTGCAGAACACTCTGCCTCTTTTGCTTGAGAATGTGCCTTTTGTAATATGACAGGTAATGTGGCCGCTGCACGATGGAGTGCTACCCCACTTCCATATTACTGTTTGTCAACCTCAACATCTTCCCCAAATGTTGGACAGGACATGGAGGCCCTGTTGTATGGCCTACTCAATCACCAGAATTAAATCCCCTGGATTTTTACTTCTGGGGCATCTGAAAAGCATTGCATATGCTGAGCCAGTTCCTGATGTGCAGACCCTTCAACAGCATGTCCATGTAGCCTGTGATGCTATTCAGATACAGGCCAGAACATTTGAAAGAGTGAGACAATCCATGATACAATGTGTGAACACTTGCATTGCATCCCTAGAGGCTACTTTGAACATCTGTTGTGACATAAATGGGATTCAGGCCATGTACTGTGTGCCGGGATAATTTGCAGTCATTGCACACACACTGTCCATTTCTGGACACATGTTAATATGACCTTTTTTCCTCCATTTCCAATCAGGAAGCACTCCTGCAGTTTGTCAATGTAATTAAAATTCAGTCTGTATATCATAATGAAGTATGGGGGAATATGTATTTTGGGGGAAATAGGGTAGGTATAATTTTCAAAATATAGAAAAAGGTCATTAGAACTATTCTGTTTAAAGGCAAAAGAGAATCATGCAAACCACTGTTCTACTCATTAAATATTTTAGCATTTCCATTTGTATTTATATCAGAACTATTATAACATTATGTTAAGAATTTGTCTGAATTTAAGACAAGCATAGCAACAACACATGAAATAAAGAGAATTTAAGCAACAGCTATCATAGAACCTCACTATACAAGGAAAATACTCTCTACAATTGGTATTAAATTATATAAAAAACTATAAGAAGTCAGGGAAAACTATTCCACTGACAAATTTAAAACAAAAGTGCAGGCATTATTGATGAGAAATTGTTTTTATTCATTAAATGAATACCTAGAAACTATGTAACAATGTTAATATTCAATTCAGAGTGTCTGTGTATGTATGTGTGTAGCATAGTATGTAAGTAGCTGTAATGTAATAAAGCTATTAGTTTATCTTCTTCTTCTGCTGTTGCTGCTCTTCCTTGGTTGTCCTATTTCTTGCCTTCCTTCTGGTTTGCATTTTATTATTTGTTTCACAATCTTTTCATTTTGTATTATTTTAAACATTGTTTCCATTGTTATTTATTTTCTTCTATATTCATTAATGAAAAGTATTTTTAATTCTGCTTTTATTTCCTCATTTCCTCATTGTACCACCAATTGTATGCCTATTGGATCAAATACGAAATGAAATAAGGACATAATTAAAAATATTTTCCATTAATGAACGTGGAATTTTGAATTGGTGGACCATCCTGCATATTATCTTGATCTTGCTATTTCAGACTCTCATCTTTACAGTATGCTATGGCTTACTGCTTAGTCAAAGACATTTTCTTATGAGGGTCTCAAGAAGCCTGTGGACCACTGCTCCTGTGCATTGTAAAGCAAGGGGAATATGTTAAAAATGATTTTTTATTTGCTTCTGTTGTACTAAATCATGAAAGCCATGTTAATTAACTTTTGTACACTGTTGTGCATAAAAAACGGCCCATTGCCCTAGATCAACATGGTGTTTTTCCCTCTGTAAGGTTTCCACCTTCAGGTAACCAACTTTTGACTCCACCCAGCCAGTATTAGATTTCTATGTGACTGGCCTGAAAAACAATACAGGGACATACAAACTAACCAACAAACCATGCATATAATCTGTGTGAAATTAATTATTATTATTATTATTAATTATTAATTATTATTAATGAAAGTGCACACAGTGTGCAAATATAAACTGGGTTACATTATTCTAACCCTAGTTTTGTTATTGACAGTTGTCTTTTTCTGCGACACAATATCTTTCACAGTGTTTTTTGTGCAGTTCACACATGCAGTATTCACTTGCTGGTGGAATCTCTTGTTTAGGCAGAGCAGAAACCACAGGTTGCATATCGAGTTACTACGTGTCGGAGCTCGTAGTTTGCCTGTTTCCATTCTTCAATCTATGTGAAATGGATGGGTGATAGGATACCACCTCTATGAAAGTGTTTCACTATGATTGATACACAAGGAAAGCTAAGCCAATGCAACATAATTTAGCCTTCTAGAGGAAGTGGTGAAGAATTATTTGCATGTGTGGTTAAACTAAACGACAGCTACAACATTTACGTATATGAGAGCATTCATCAGCTATACGTAGACAAAGGTAAGTTGTTGCTGCTACTAAACGGCAATCAGAAAGCCAACATTAAGAAAACAGTAGTGTAGCATGTTTAAGTTATAAGGTTACCTTCGGTAGTTCAACTATATTTTGGGGGAGGTAAAGTACCCTGCCAATCCAATGGCTAGAATTATACTCAAAAAACAGAGGTAGGGAGTGTGGCTACATTTTGTCTGTACAAACATAAACAGCTCCATATGGACCATATTTTATGCACATCAGTAGGCATATATCACATATACAGTGTAGCATGGTAAAAATTGAAGTTGGCAGCATATCTATGATACTTATCAAGTGATTTGCTGGTATAATTACAGCAATGAGCCATTCTTATATAATTTGCACTCACACACTCCCATTCCTGCTTTCTTTCTAAGCATCTAAAATTCATATATAATTAACACTGGTGCTTAATTATCTAAAATGTAACACGACAGATGAGTGATTCTCTCTCTCTCTCTTTAACACACTTAATTTTCATTTCTATGTTAAGAAGACACATACTGTGTTGAAAACTCTGATTGAAACAATTCAGTTTTAGATACACCTGCTTTGTTTTAAGTAATGTACATACTGAGTCTTCAGTACAAAACTGACCACTCACACAGTGTTGTGCTTCAGAGCCTATGCCGGCTGGCTTACCCACTCTCCACACCCCACACTCATGACAGGCTTTCTTCCTTCAGTTACCATGTAGTCATTAGCATCAGTAGTCTACTCTCATTTGCAAAGATGGGAAGGTAAGTTATCTTTAGAACAACTTATATTTGATGTTTACATTATTTTAAATATAAATCGGCTTGTCACATTTGTGAAGAACTCATCCTGAATGCCTCCTTCCAGAACTTCAGTTCATGATCTTGTGAATAAATCTGAGACTACTGGTTCGGTGCAAAACAAGAAACACATGTGAAGATATATGCTGTTCACAGAAGTAACAGATGAAACTGGTGAAAATCTTGAACATTTGCTTGAAAATCACTATCGAAGTTAAGCACAATAAGTTGGGGTTTCAGTGACTTCTGCACATATGGCATTTGCTATGAGGTAAGAGTTAATTTCATTATATTTTATGCACAGGTTTAAGAAGCGAAGACAGAGTGCTGACATGGTCGGCTGTGGGATGTTATGCTACCCAGATGCAAAACCGTGTGCAAGCAGTCAGGCTTTGTATCAAAGACTCTGTACTTGCCAACCTTTAGGGTTTGCCCATAAAATGAATGAGAGCAGATGCCTTTTTGCACTTTATGCCAAAGGAGGCATTTTTATGGCTAAGTGCTACAAATTTTCATCATAGTCATAACAAAACATTAAATTCTATTGCATTATATTGTAATTTAAGATTACAGACTGAATGTACCGCACTAACTGGTATACAATGCTATTATAGGTCAGGGCTTATCTGTGTGTCTATCCTTCACTGGGCTGCAACAAAATGCACAGGGTGCAGATTTTAAATTTGATTGCATCTCTAGTAACCAGCAGTAAATTGGGTGCGAACATTCAATAATGGACAACATGAACTGTAAAGTCAATTCTGTCACACAAATTATCTTAATTTACATTTGGTTGTACGTTTTATATGTGAACCATTAATTCATACATTTAACATCTGCATTGATAAAGTACATTTCCAGATGTTTTTAAATATGTAAAGGTCATTCAAATAAACAAAAAAGGATGTAATAAAGACCTCAATAATTACAGACCTATCAGTATAAGTTCCACACTCCCAAAGATATTTGAAATGTTAATAAATACTTTATTACTTATTTTGACACTAACAAACTCTTTTGTAACCAATATATATTTAGGCATTCTCATAGCACAATTGAATACCAGATTTTTGGAAAAGCAATTTGATGCATTAGAATAAGTCAATCTGTGGATGTTTTTATGACTTTGCTAAAGCTTTTGATTCCATCTTCTATGATATTTTACAACATAAATTACAATATTATGAATTTAATCATACCAGTTTGCTTTCATGGAATCATACATGAGAGATAGCTTCCAATCTGTCTTGCTTAACAGCCAAATTTCTGATTTTAAATGCATGAGATATGATGTCCCACAGAGACCATACTTGGGCCAGTACTTTTTATTATTTATGTTAATGACCTTCCAGCTTGTACTAATCACGTCTGTGCAGAAACTATATGTTCGAAGATGATGTTGTATTGGAGTTCCACATATAAGTGAAACCATATGAATAGTAAACTGAATGATATTTCTTCCAGCCCACATTCCTGGTGTGATGCCAACAAACTTAGTGTTAATAAAAGTAAAACTATTAATATTAAATCTTCTCTTAACAGAAACATCAATTGTTGCATATCAACAAGGTTTCTTGGGATCAATCTCGAGTCATGTCTTGATTGGAATACACATGCCGATTACTTAATAAATAAAATAAGTGGTAGCATATTTATGATTACAATATTAAACGGTACTCTGTGAAGGACATGTCTAGTTAAGGTTTATTATAGCCATGTATATAGTTATCTTAGATATGGAATTCTCTTGTGGGGCAACCATACCTCATCATCCAGGTTACTTATACTCCAAAAAAGAACGGCGAGAATCATTTCTGACGCTCACTCCCGAACACACTGTAAATCACTGTTCACTGAATTAGGAATATTAACTTTATCAGCAATGTTTATTCTGGACTGTCTTTTGTATGAAGAATCCAAATTCATTAATTTGACTCTTTGCTCTATTGTACATGACCATAATAAAAATGATAGTTTGAACATATATATTAATAAATGCAAATATAGTTACACTAAAAACAGTTTTGTTCATATTTCTTACAAATTTTTTAATACTCTGCATTACATATAAGAAATTTATCTATGCCGCATTCAAGAGATGTGTTCATTCAACCTACTGGCAAATCCACTTTATGGCCTTAAGGAATACTATCAAATAAGGTTTTAATGCTTCTGTTCTTTAATTCTAGCTTATAAATGTTAACTATTTATAACAACTCTCTCTCTGTACTTTATGGCGAAAAGGCTAATAAATATCAAATATCATGTTTGTGACAGTTTTTGCTTATAGTTCATGTTATGAAGAGTAAAAATCTGAGTATAGTCTAGGAAGTATAGTATATTCTTTGTTGTAATATGTGTTTATTTTGGTACCAGGAAGAATTTCAGCATGTGTGATAGAAAGAAGCAGTACTGCACATCTTCAAGGATCTTATAAAGCAGAATTCCATTTATTTTACATGTAATTTTTGTACACATACTGCGTTTATGCATTCTAAATTTCATGTCATCATAAAATTATTACACTTTGCTGGACAACGGAAAGTTTCACAGGTTTCAATTTCAGGAAGTTGGCATATATGAACATAGAGTAATTACAGAGTGGACAACATGAAGTTGTGAATGATAGTAAATATATTTTCATTTGTGCTCAACCTCAGAATTACTTATGAGGTTTATGTGCATTTTGCATATCAGTTATTGAGTTCATGTGCATTATACATCAGTGTGCAAGATGTAAATATGGAAAGCAAGTTGTAAGTAGGGATGTGACAAACAGTTAATTTCAGGTAATGGTTATAACTGTTGCAGTTATATGTAACAGTTACCAGTAACAATTAGCTGTAACTATGCTTCAATATGAACAACGTTGATACAGACTTACTTTGTTATTTGATGCAATGTAAAAAGTAGTTTCTCTAGCTGTGTCAACACTTTGATTACTACGGTGGTTTATAATTGCAAAATGCATTCAACTTGCTTCTGCATTCCTGCACATATACACAGTTTGTATAGGTGAGCTGAGCTATATCTGATCCTAAATATAAACATCATATGAAGCAGACATAGCAAAGGAAAATGCATCACTATTGCCAACATCAACATGGCTGAAATTAAGCATATAATAACTTAAATATTGTGATAGGACATTAGATAAAACATGGTACCTAATGACACTTTGAAAGGTGATGTTGCTTCAGAAGAGAAATATTAACATCTAAACACACATTATTATCTAATATCACAAAATATGCAGACAATCTAAGTTGGTTACATATAAATAGCTAAGCAATAATTAGTAGGCATGTTTTCTTGCCAGATGGCGTATTAGATAAAATATGCTGCTTATGATATCTTGCGAAGGAGTTTGGTACTGTATAACCACTTCCCGATAGGCAATACTAATGACAAGCAGTGAATGATGTCACCCAGAATTGGTAACCATCTCATTACTTTTGTAACCGTTAATGAGATAACTAGTAGTTACTGTCATTGTTATTTTGGTAATCATTACTGGGTAATAAGTTACTTTGTATTCACTTTTGTAACCATTAATGGGTAACTGTCTGTCTCCATTACTTCTGTAACCATTACAATGTAACTGTTACATTATTTTCTGCCCATCCCTAGCTGTAAGGTGCCACAACTTGCACAAAATTACACAGATACTTCTGATAGTAAACACACTAGAAAAAGTAATAGTGCAAGAAGCATTAGTCATTCTTCTTTAATAGTATAAGAAACATAATCAAAATAACTTACTTAATGTAACAGATTTTGCTAATCTGAAATGCATTTGTGTAATGTCGTTTCATTATTTCCACACAACTGATTACTTTCCCAATGGCACATCCAGAACCACTCCATACAATAGCTCTTTCATTCTCAAATTCCTTTAGAGCATATGTCAGCAAGTTGCGCATCTTGCTCCCGCCACTGACCTAGAAAGTTTAAATAAATTCTTGATTACCATAATGTCTGTGTAAATAATCTCAAAGATCTTAAGCAGAAGCTCAACAATCTTATTTAATTTGTTTCTGTGAACAGAGCTAAAATTAATTCTTTTAATTAAATTTAATGTTATCTCAACTACACTTTCATGAGTAATTGTCAAAAATGGCTCCTTAGCTGATGTAGGGCCATGTGCAAATTTCACCATGGGGCTGTTACAATTGAGCATTTTTTCAAAACTTGATAAATGCAATTTTTTTTAAATTAAGTTATACATTGTAACAATACAATTTTCACCTTCTACATCATCCTGTGAATTGAGTTTTAGCAAAAGTCCATAAATATCATGTATACAAGCAGACCAATTCATGGGGTTTTGGCAAAAACCGATATATGCACTCTGAGAGTTAAAGTAAAAATCGAGAAATGCAATAAATTTTTCTTTACTTTCATTTCAACTGAGCAGTTGGCAATAATAGAAGTGTGCTATGCATGCTATGTTGCTCATTATTGTAACAATATTCGTCCTTTATTGGCTGCTTATAATCCCCCAACCAGATTTCATTGTTGTCAGCGTATTTCCCGGTTACTTTTAGAGAAGGTATCAACTGTGCAGTCGTGTTTGAGTAAGGAGCAGTATTTCAAGTTAAATCAGAATGGATGGTGATTCTAAATATGTTGTACAGGTAAAAGAATCTTCAGGTGGCAGAAGATCTAGAGACAATAAGGGCATCATCCTTCTTGAAAAACAAAACAACAGAGGTATAAACAACCCTAACATTAAATACAATCATGAACTTGCAGTTTCAGCTTCAAATGCAAAAGCTGCTGAACTATTCTACGAAGATATCAGCCAGTTTCATTATCCTGTGACATTTTTAAACAAGACAAACCAAGATAAATTTCTCTTAAAGTTTATGACTATTATTTTACCTAAGCACAGAGTAGTGAACAATGAGAAAGCAAAAAGGAAGAAAACAGTTTCAGTAAAATATAGCATTAGGAAGAAAAGCGGTGAGGTAGTGCCTGTCTGTGCTGCTACTTTGCAAGGAATTTGGTATGTCAAAAGATAGATTATTCTATCTAGCAAGCAGGTTTCATGAAGAAGAGAAGTTGCCAAAGAAAAAGAGAGGCAGGACAGGAAAGGATCATAAGGACTTAATTATTGCCATTAAGAATGACATAAAGAAATACAAATGTAGAGAGAGTTATCATGGCAGGGTTAAGTCTAAGAAGGGTTATTTTATTTACCTTCAGAACTCTCAGTCAATAAGATGTGAAAAAGATTCTGCAAAGAAAGGAGAAATTTTGGACTCAAACAATGCTCTTTAACAAAATACAAGAACGTATCTTAGTAATATTTCAATCCGTCATTTCGGACACCCCACACTGATACATACTCTGCTTGTAAGGTTGATGTCATGAAAATAAAATCAGAGAAGTGTTTGGAAAAGAAAAATGAATTAAGAGCTAGTCACAGATTGCACAAACTTCGTGCAAAGCAGTTTTATAGAATAATCAAGGAAATAATCAAGGTGTCATTAAGATTGCCTTCAATATGAAGCAAAATCAGCCACTTTCAAAACTGTCAGTAAGCAAAATTTTCTATGCTAGACAAGTTTGGTTTTACAATCTATGTATCATGATCCATGCTAATGAGCAAAAGAAGGAAAATATTGTTTTCCATATGTATGTGGCTGGAAACAGAGTCTTCAACCAGATTGCATCGACTTTGCTGGACTTTCTTTTTGACTTAGAGAAGAAACTGCCATGTTATGATCCTACCATTATACATCTATTCTCTGACTCCTGCAGCAGTCAAAATAAAAATAGTTGCAAGATGGCGATACTTACAGCACTCTTGGAACGTTCAAGATTCAAGAACATTCTTCATTTCTTTCCAATCCGGGAACATAGCTATATGGCTCCAGACCGAGTTTTTAGTAAAATTGAGAAATCATACAGAAAAAAAGAAAGCATCTTGTGTCCTAAAGAATATTATGACATCTTAAAAGAGCACGGTACCCTGAAAATACTCAACAAAACCTGGGAAATTAAAAACCTAAAGGATAAAGCAAAAGAAGTACTAAAACCCAGGTTACCATTCAAAATGAATTGTTCATATGCCATTGCATACAAAAAAGTAAAGAACAATGCTAATGTATCAGTGAAAGGTGCATACTTCAGAGATTCTGTTGAAGTTCAAGTTCTTAAGAAAAAACCATCCCATCCAGCACTATTATCATCCATTGTTCTACCAAAGCAAAACATGGTTAGCAATGAAAAGAAGGACGCTTCTGCACTATTAAAGTATTTTGAAGTTTCTGCAGTGGTATACTTCAAATGTTTATTTATTTTGTTAGCCCCAGGTTTGGGAGCCAATTTGCAACGGTATTATTAATGTTGTTTGTGTATTTGTATTTACTACACGTGGTGAAGCCATTTTGTGACGTGATTCTTTGTTAGGTTTGTAGCTCCATCTGGTGTTAGCAATTTGTGGCAGTATTAGTGTTTGTTTGAAAGAATGCTACGGTTATTTTATTTAATTTTGGTTCACTGTCCTCCGGCTAGCTATGATCTTTTTGGTCGAGCACTTCTCTTTATACAGGTTGTGTAAACGGAAAGGAATCATTTACCCAAAGATAACACTGATGAAAGAATTTGTTTTACACTTTTTATTGTCGAACACATTTACTATCACATTTACACATTGATCTTGACACTCGCCAAACTGAAACTGTTATAATAACTTCATTACTGATCATTCTTAATTCGAGTACTTCAACTTTCTGTGTAATTAACTTTACAACACTTGAGATTTTTCATAACTCTGCTGGACTGAAGGCGACGTGTAACGTACAAATATTTTCGATGAACTGACGGACTGAAGGCGACGTGTAGCATACAAATATTTTCGGTGAACTGACGGACTGAAGGACTTTACCTCTAACCTAGCCCTTTTTATACTCCTACACCCCGATATGCCTAAAAATTATAACTGAATTGCTATTGGCTAATAAAACGCGCCAACATTAGCGTCTATTTTCATATCCAATGAAAATTATGAATACATATGCTTTAGGAAAAATGTTCCAGCAAATTCTAAAGAAAAACGCGCCAATATTACGTAACTTCCTCGTTTCCAATAATGATAAACAGCTCACCCCCTCGCTGCATTATTGCACGCTATTATTGTCAGTTTCAGTAAGGCCGTATAAACTTACTTCTCAACAATAATTACAATCAATAAACATCTCAAATCAATGTCACATAAAAATGCATATTCATACTATAATCATTCTTTACATTTAAATAATTTGTGATACAAATTACTGCATCATTTCAGATGATGTAATTGCATTCTACAAAGATGTCCTAGTGGACAACTACAAATATGACCTTGTCTCGGCATATGGCTAAGAATGCTCAATATTTTATAAATGATAAATGGCTGTAGTAACTTAGATTATTGTTCTGTGTGAACTACTAAGGATAAATCATTGCATCTTAACATATTATTAATTTTGTGTTATGCTTTTGTTATTAATTGTTACATTTATTCTCAATAAAGTTGACAAAATAAAATTACAAACCAAATGTTAAATAAATGTTTAGCATGTAATAAGTGATAGTGCAGCCAACAACTTATGTATGCATAGGAATTATTGTGATAATAAATAAGTAGTTGCATAAAAATAAAGAACAAAAATGAAACTGTAACACATAATTACAACAATTTTTTTCTCTTACATAAACATGCATTTATCGACTTTTGAAAAAACCTGAATAAATCATCCTATAATCCTACATAGTGCAAAATTTATTTCAATTTATCTTATTATGATGTTCTATTTAAAACAATAAGATCTAATGCTGGAGAAAACGTTCTTCTAATGTCTCCCTCTAGGTGAAAATAAAAAAACGTATTTCCTGAAAAATTCAGTAATATGCATTTATCGAGTTTTGAAGAAATGCTTCTCAATTATGTCAGTGAACTTGGTAATAATATGTGGTGGAACAGTTTTATTGTGTAAGGTTTGTGAAAAGATAGTTAATCACAAAAAAAACCACTTCATCAACATGAGTTAACAATAAATTCCAAAACTGCTTTCACTTCAAAGAGTGGTGACCAGAAAATAAGGCTACTTCCAACAGCCACTGCCACATCTAGCAGATAGTCACAGTTTTCATTAGATGTGTGTACATCATTAGTTGATGGTGGCAAAGTCTAACGCAAGAATATTCACAGCAGTGTTTTCTGGTAATATGCAACAATAAAACTCTGATGTGTTACATTTATATGACTTTCTCTACCCTCTATCGCTTAATAGTGGACATACAATTATAGATACAAAGAGAACAGTGACAGTCAAATATTTTACAACTGGACACTGTATACTGGCCTTAAAATTCCATACTCTTTATGTGACAATGCGAGAAAACAGCTGAAAATCAAGGACTGAAAGAATGGCTAAGTATTGAATAATTAAAATCATTAATAATGGATATCAGGCGGTGCCGTGGCCGAGTGGTTAGACTGCTTGCCTCCCACCGAGGCGACCCGGGTTCAATTCCAGGGACCCGCATGTGGGTTTTGTGGTGGACAAAACGGCGTCTGGGCGGGTTTTCTCCAGGTTCTCCGGTTTCCCCCGCCATTCATTCCACCAAATGCTCCATCATCACCTTTCCTTTCATCCATTTCACCATCATTTCATTTCATCTACTTCCTTCCTCCCCATACCAGGCATCGGGCTGATCAGCCATCCTGGTTATTCTGTCTGATCCATGAGTGTCTGCTCCTCGACAGGCCTCTGACACCAGGCACCCGCTTGTAAGTCCTGGGGAGTGTAAGTCCTACATAAGAGGAAGTTAAAAGATAAAGAAGAAGAATAATAATGGATATCTTTGAAATGACTGATTCCATAAAAAATTTTACTGGATATAAACTGTGTTTTTTAAAGAGTTCCACATTTTTTGTGTAGTTCCTTTTTGTCTATCACTTAATGTTTACCAGTTATAGAAGATTATACAAAATTTCCTCCAAATCAAGACTTCACAGGCTATTCTCAGAAAATTCAAGATATAGATTTTATTAGTCACATAAATATTTTAAATATATGGTTTTAATTAAAATCGTTAGATCCATTTTTTAGAAAATCAAAAATTTTGAAAAATGTTCCATGTAAAGCGTAGTCTGGGGTGAGGAGAGATTTTCTTGAAAATATTTGTGTTGCATTTTTGTAAGATGGTGAACTTAATACCAAGTTTGGTATTTATTCAACTTTTCGTTTTTGAGTTAGGCTGTTCACAGACACACATACGCGGACCTTTTTCTAAAAAAAAAATGCCTTTTTGGGGGTTTCAAGGGGCCTCAAAATATATATTTCCGGTGAAATCTTGATATTGAATTTCTGGGTAGAATGCAATGCCTTCTTTGCCTACTATGTATGTGGTAGAGAAAGTAAAAATTTATAATTTGTATGGTTTTTTAAGCCAAATATTTTTTAACAATATACAATTTTTAAAATTTATAATGCCTTTCTATACTTACCATGTCTTTGTTTACATTTTATTGCCTTTTTTGCCTGCCCATTTTAAATGTTATATATGCTTAAACATCAGAGCTGTAATGATATATACATAGCTTTTATTACAGATTTTATATTTCACTAATGATCAGAAACAGCGTGTCTACTGCCTTCAAATTCCAATATATTTCCAGTACAAAATTTGACAAAATTCCAATATTGCATCAAGTCATATTGCAGCAAAAATACAGCAGTATTCAAATGCATGTTGTGGCTAGCTTAACATTTTTACTGGTTTTATTTGTTTCCACAGCCATAATATTAAATTGTGTTTATTACTAGCTGCCATACTGGATGTTGTACAGGTGGCTCTTTAAACCTTGCATGATGATTCAATTACATTTACTCTCTGTACTCTTTATGAAATTACTGAGCAATGATCTAGGAGATTCTTTTATGCTAAATTCTCTCCTTTACCCCTTACAATTATAATTTCATAAAACTCCCATTCCATGCTCTTCATAGTAATGGACCAAAAATTCACTAATATTTACAGAAATATAGACAGATTTTGTATTTCTAATCTTAGCCTACCCTGAAAAATCTTAAAAATTCTGGAAATTTTGTATTGCCCATAAAAATTGTTAGGGGTGAAATTTTATACAAATGTTTGAGTCATTTTTACATGAATAAAAAGTTATGAAAAAAATTACCATGCAAAACAATAACTTCAAAATATAGTTATTTGATTAACAAGATTTTCCAAGAACCAATAACCTGAAAATTCAATTTGAAATAAATCAATGTTGGAATTAATTGTTCCTCCACACAAACCGTGTATTGGACAAGGTTGGAAAGATAGAATCAGACGACTGAAAAATTCAATGCCATAGCCGAGATTTGAACCATGGAACTCCCGGTCTCTGCCTGGTTGCTTTAACCACTGAGTTACCAAAGCAACATACTGGCACATCATTAAATTCTCCAACTGATTCACATTTCTCCTGGTAAACCACAAGGAGATCTCAAATTGTATTGAGATGACATACCCCAATGGCGACTTACAATATTGTAAGTACCTTAACTCCCAGGTTTCATAGTTTCAACCACTATTTGGTTAATTAATGGAATTAATTGTTCTCCCACTAAATGAAAGTCGAATTTTTCAGTCGTCTGATTCTACCTTTCCAACCTTGTCCACGACACAGCTTGTGTGGAAGAACAATTAATTCCATTAATTGATCTAATGGTGGTTGAAACTATAAAACTATGTTATCTCAATACAATTTGAGATCTACTTGTGGTTTAACAGGAGAAATACAAATCAGTTGGAAAATTTAATGCCATGTGGACATGCTGCCATGGTAGCTCAGTGGTTAGAGCAACCGGATGGAGACCGGGAGTTCCGTGGTTCAAATCCCGGCTATGGCATTGAATTTTTCAGTCATCTAATTCTACCTTTCCAAATCAATGTTATATGGATATTTCATTCAATTTTTCCAGTATGTAATCACTAATTCCAGTATAGTTTCAGCATATCCAGTATGTATGAAAAAAATCAAGTATATTTCCAATTTAACCAGTATTTCCAGTATTACTGCCTTGAGAAAGCATTAGTTAATAATTTATCATGAAACCCTAAGGATATTAGAGAAGAGCAAGAATGTTACCTTCATCCAAATGAAGTTCTTTGGAAGATTTGGAATTGGAATGTGTTCTTTGGAGAGTTCAGGTTCCACATTCTTTCCTTTGTAGTAGTTTTCCACTGAAACAATAATTTTGAATTTAAGAACTATAACAATAATATTTGTATATTCCATAATTACTTGTGAATAAGATAATTATCCAAGCTCTTATTGAAATTTTGCCATATATAAGCCATCTTTTCCATTAGGGAAGAAGGAAACAAATCCCTGAATACTTCTGGGAAATTGGAAAGTAAGAGTGTTTTGTTTATGTGTTTCCATTGTTTCTGAATAAGATGCCACTGAGCTTCTGCTTCAGTTTCCTGGTCCAAGTTTGCACTACTTGAAAGATGGAAACGAATTCACCAGGATTCTTGAACTTAACTAGTCAAAACAAAATGCTCAGAAACACCATAAAAGAATCAGTAGAATGTTTGGAATTATGAGGGAAAAAGTAAACAAGAAAAACAAAAGTTTTAAAATAATTAGGTTTCTAAAGAAGATAATTCTGTTTTCAGCAATTCATCTTTAAGATAAAGAATTGTTCTTCAGAAACTTGAAGTAAGTTTTTTGTTTAATCATTCCAGTACCATCCATTTAAATACTGTTGATTGACTCAATTTGGGACAAACCTATATGATATAACTTTCTCTACCATGTAAGTAGTAGGTAGAGCAGGTATTGCATTCTACTAAAAAATTTGATACCGAGATTTCACCAGAAATGCATATTTTAAGGCCCGCTGAATAAATATAAAAAAGAAGCATTTTTAGTTAAAGGTTCGTGTATATGCCTGTGAACAGCTTAACTCAGAAGTGAAAAGATGGATAAATACCAAACTTGGTATTTAAGTGCAGTATCTACCAAAGATGCAACATGAAGATTTTCAAGAAAATCCCCTCACCCAAAGCTACCCTTTACATAGGACATTTTTTGAAATTTTTTATTTTCTCAAAAATGGCACTAACAACTTTGATTAAAATACCATATATTAAAGATACTTGCATGACAAATAAAATGTATATCTTGAATTTATTTGGAATAGCCTCTGAAGTCCTGTTCATTTGGATGGAAGCTTGTATAAGTGGTAAATGTTAAGCGATGGATGAAAACGTACTACATAAAAAACTTTGACCTCTTTAAAACACACAATTTATTTCAAATAGCTTTTTTTATGGCATAAGCCACTTCTGGATTCGTTATTTATGGTTAAAATTGTCCAATAATAATAATTTGATTTTTAGTTGTTTCTGATGACACCGAAGTTGTGATCAGTGGAATATTATGCAGGTGAGATGTGACCACACCAAAAGTGAGAAGAATTAATGCAGAGCTGGAATGGTTATGCTATACTCGAAAGTGTATGATGCTGGACAGTAACTGGTGCATACGGACAGAGGATCTAGGTAGAGATGGTGTTCAACTCAACAGAAGAGGTGCAGTTAAGTTTGGAAGGTTCTTGTGTGAGGGGATCAGCAAATGCCAGGAACAGGGGAACTTATAAACCATGTGGTGGATGCAGTATCCGTGGAAACCCAATGTTTCTCGACGTCAGAGCACAGTGGTAATAAACATTTTCCTCGTATACCAAAAAAGGACTTTAATGTAATTTATCAAAATGTCCAGTGTCTTAGCAATAAGCTCTTGGATACAGAAATATTTATAAACACACTTGAAAATGTAGAGGTTTACTGTTTCACTGAGCACTGGCTTAAAAATACAAGCATGAGTACAGAGTCAGTCATTCTCTCAAATTTTGTAGTCGGAGACATTTACTGTAGGGAGAATTATATTCATGGGGGTATTATGATAGCAATAAAAGAGGGCATTAAATATAAAATATATGGTAAAACATCTTCACTAAATGAAAAGAAAGTGCTTGAACACACTGTAGTAGAAATAACAGATTTAAAATTATTCATTGCATGTATACATCGGTCACCAAATGGAGACTATAAGGCCTTTTTGGACAAATTAGAAATAATGATTATCTTGATAAAAAAGCATGCAAAAAATATCTTAATTTGTGGAGGTTTCAATATTGATTTTCAGAAAGAAAGCACTTCCCTTCTAAAATTAAAAAATGTACTCGCCTCATTTAATCTGGAAAATGCAATAGAAAGTCCCATCAGAGAAACAGATAGCTTCAGTACAATAATTGATGTCATGTTATTCGACAAAACAGGCATGAACTACAAACTCTCAAATATTAATGCAGGTTATTCTGATCATAATGCCATAATATTAAGTTTAATAAGTGAATTAAAGGCTAGCAATAAGTCTAAGCCTCAAGAACAATATAAAAGAATTTATTCTACTCAAAGCATGTCATATTTCAACACACTATTAAGCAATGAAGACTGGTTAGATGTATATAGGGTGTCCTCTGTAGATATGAAATATCGCAACTTCATAACAACTTTTATGCACCACTTTAATACAGCATTTCCATATAAAACAATAAAAAAATCGACAGATGATTGTAAGGAAAAAATGGATTACCAAAGGAATCATAAACTCTAGCAAGAGAAAACGTTTACTCCTAGAATTAAGTAAAACCAACAAAACAGTTCCAAAAATATCTCAAACAATATAGGCAAATTTATGATAAAGTAATAAAGGCTGCAAAAATGCAGTATATTGATGCCTACATTAGTAACTCATCGAATAAAAACAAAACATTATGGAATATAGTAAAAAGAGAAACCTCCAGTTCCAAAGTATGCCACAATAATAAAATCTTTAAAAATTGATAATACCATTGTTAAGAATCCAACAGAAGTTGCTTACATCATTTTATTACTGTTGCTGATAAGAGTATCATTAGGAGACAAAGATAGTTAGATGTGAAGTTCCCCAAGGCTCTAATCTTGACCTTTACTCTTTCTAGTATACATTAAAGATCTGTCTGTCAATATATCACATGCTGAGACTATATTATATGTTGATGATACCAATCTTATTCTCCAGGGTAATACATGCACCAACCTGCAAAGTCAAGCTGATGATGTAATGACTAGTATGGCAAAATGGCTAACTACAAATAAATTAATATTAAATGGGAAAAAATCTCACTGTATGTGCATTACACAATCCAATAGAGGTAGTAAATCAGTAGGACCAAAAATTGTATACAATAATGAAACCATACAGTATGACATCATGTAAACCACACTTCCGTCAACATAATATTCTTACTCTACCGAGTCTGTATATATTAGAAACTGTATGCTTTATAAAGAACAACATTCATCTATTCAATATGAACAACACTGTACATGAACATTCCACTAGAAATAGTAATAAAATATACTTACAGACAGCCAGAACAACGAAAAAGGCCAACTCAATACTGCATAAGGACATACAAATGCACAACCTCATTACAAATAAGGTAAATGTTTGTAATCAAATTAAGTTTAGAAACAATGTTAAAAACTTTTTAATTAAGCAAACTTTTTATAGTATGGAAGAATATTTTGTGAATACTTCAAAAACTAACCTAAGTTAACTTACTATTACTACTAGTACTATTATTGTTATTATTATTATTATTCTTTTATTTTTATTATTATTATTATTATTATTATTATTATTATTATTATTATTATTATTATTCATTACTTAATACGTATTCTCTGTATATAACACTGTAAAATGTATATTTCCTGTATATACTCCTCATTATATTACATAAATCTTGACGAAGCCATGAATTTGTAAGAAAATTCTCTCGGTGAATAAAAACATACATACATACATTCAAACAGTATGGAATTTTAAGGCCAGCGTAAAGTGTCCTGTTCTTAAACATTTGACTTATCGCTCTTCAGTATGTATCTGTAATGAAATGTGTAATGTAGCTATTTTTGCAAAGATTTATTTCGATTAAAATGAAGTAGATAGAACAATCTTTCATAAGAATAGTTTGTACTGGCTAATAAAGATAGAGGGTAAACAAACTCATGTCAATGCAATACATCAGATTTTTACTTTCTCTACTACGTGTAGTAAGTAGGGGAAGTATTGTATTCCACCCAAAAATTCAATACAAAGATTTCACCGGAAATACATGTTTTGAGACCCCCTGAATCCAAAAAAAGCATTTTTGGAAACATGTCCGTGTGTGTGTCTGTGAACAGCATAACTCAGAAACGAACAGTCGGATAAACACCAAACTTGGTATTTAGGTTCAGTATCTTCCAGAGATACGATACAAAGGTTTTCAAGAAAATCCCCCCACCCCCGACTACCCTTTACATGGAACATTTTTCGAAAATTTTAATTTTCTCAAAAATGGCTCTAACGATTTTGATTAAAATATCATATTTTTAAGATATTGTCATGAGAAATGAAATGTATATCTAGAATTTTCTGGGAATGTCTCCAAAAGTGTTCTTCATTGTGAACGACTTTTGCATAACTGGTAAACCATAAGAGATAGACAAAATTCTACTACACAAAAAATGTAGATCGCGTTAAAATACACAATTTATGTCATATACATTTTTGTTGTTGAGTGAACCGTTTTTGAGATATTGCTTGTTATTCCCTTAAATTTTCCAATACTTATACTTTTTCTGAAATTCGTTATTCATTTTTTTTATGTCCTGGACATGCAAAGAGAATGGAATGCGCCACATAGCAACCAGCGTTAAAATATTTGACTATCGCTTAAAACCTACCATATTCCCCTTGCATCTACAAGAAAATTACCAATAAGATTGACATCTTGATATCTCAATTAACGTGAAGCATATGGAGAATAAGCGTTTGTAAAAATAGTTTGTACAAGAGTAGAGAAAGTCATGTGAGTGTAACACATCAGATTACTTTTATATGTGTAGTGTGCCTGTATCATTAATATATACAGTTTGATGCGGTAATTTGTATCACAAATTACTTAAATGTAAATAATGGTTGTAATATGAATATGCATTTTTATGTGACATTGATTTCAGATGTTTATTAATTGTAATTATTATTGGGAAATAAGTTTATACGGCTTTACTGAAACTGTTAATAATAGCGCAATAATGCAGCGAGGGTGATGAGCTGTTTATCATTATTGGGAACAAGGAAGTTACGTAATGTTTCGCGCGTTTTCGGTAGAACCTTCTGGAATGTTTCCCTAAAAGCAATATGTATTCGTGGTTTTCATTGGATATTAAAATAGACGCTAATGTTGGCGCGTTTTATTAGCCAATAGCATTTCATTTATAATCTTTAGGCTTGTCGAGGAGTGGGAGTATATAAAGCCGAGTCCGAGGTAGATCGCAGACAGTTCAACAAAATTCTCAATACATTACACGTCGGTCGCTCAGTTAATCAAAATTCCTAGCACATTACACGTCGTCAGTCAGTCCTTCAGTTCGTCAAGTTACGCGCAGCAGAATTACGAGAATCTAAAGTATTATAAAGTTAATTATACACAAAGTTGAAGTACGTGAGTTAAAAGTGATAAGTAAGAAGTTATTACAAACAGTTTCAGTTTGGCGAGTATCTAAATCAATATGTAAAAGTGTTAGTGAACGTGTTCGACAATAAAAATAATTTCTTCATTAAGTGTAATTTTTGGATAAAAGATTCCTTTCCGTTTCACAACCTGCATAGAGATACATGTTCTACCAAGATAAGATGATAGCTAGCCGGAGGACAATATACAAAACTTTAAATTCTTTCGAACCCTAATTGATGCAAATTGCTAACGCCAGAGGGAGCTACGAACCTAACAAAGAATGACGTCACAAGATGGCAACGCGTGAAGTAAGCAGCACAACATAAGATCTACAAGTTCTCATAACTTACGTTACACAAATATTACATAAGCAATATTACTACAAATTGGCACCACAACGTGGGGCTAACATATTACGTAAGAAAAATTTGCTCTCGCAAGTTCAGGGTTGTTTACATGAGACTTACATAACATACATCTATAAAAACAGCAATAGCAACTACAGTTATAAAAAGATATTTTAACTAAGTCTCTTATTCCAAGATCACCCTGTGAACAATGGCAAAAAGCAAGTCATTAAAGGCATGATAGAAAAATATACACAAGGTGTATTGACCACAACGATGCTCTATAAATCACACTTGTTAAAGATTGTATACAAATGCAATGCAGACATATTTAGACAGCTACAAAGTTATACATAAAAAACACCTGATGTACTGCACTCATGTGACTTTCTCTACTCACTCTTCTATAAACTATTCTTACAAACTCTTATTCTTCTATATGCCTCTTGTTAATCAATATAAACTTGTATTAAGTATTTACACATACTGCTCTACGTACAAGAAGGCTCGAGTAAGCTAAGCAACAGATTTTTAAAAAGCAGGCTGCCATGAGATGGCTTTGAAATCCCATGCTCTTTGCAGCATGGCCATGAGAAAACATGAATAGCAGCTTACCACTTGAAAATAGTGAAAGTGCTTGAAAGCTCAAACCAATAACAAAGAATATATCAAAAAGAGTTAATACCACAAAAATTTTTGTTATAAATTATGGACTTTAATGAGATCTACATTATTTGTACAATAAGTTTTTCTCTATCTCTTACAGTTTATAAGTTATACAAAATTCATTCATAAAGAAGACCTCACAGGCTACTTGCAGAAAATTAAGATATACATTCTATTTGTCATGTAAATATCTTGAACATACAGCGTTTTAATCAAAATTGTTACAGCCAATTTTGTAAAAATAACAACAACAAAATTAAAAAAAAATATTGAACATCTAAAGAGTAGTTTGGGGTGGGGCAATTTTGTTCAAAATCTTTGTGTCGCATCTTTAAAAGATATTGAACTTAAATACCAAAGTAGATATTTATCCAGCATCTAATTTTTAGTAATGCTGTTCACAGAAACAAACAGACCTTTCTCTAAAAAGCTTATTTTTGGATTCAAGGGCCTCAAAACGTGTATTTTCAGTGAAATTTCCATACCGAATTTTTGGGTGGAGTACAATACATTCTCTACCTAGATACGTGGTACAGAAAGTAAAAGGGTACTGGCAATATATGGGATATGATTATGCAAGTTAGTATAGTAACTTGGTATATGTGAAAACAACCAAATATATGATTCTATACCGTTTCCTAAGCTTGTGGGAACGGAAGCATAACATGAACCTTGTGTTTTTGTGTACCTCAGGAACAATAGTGGCTCTTGAGTATGCATTTTGGGTGTTCATAAAATTTTAGTCAGTCAGCCCTGAAAATGTGAAATACTGCTGCATAATAATTATTATGATTATGAACAAACTGATACAACTGCAGACTATAATAATAATAATAATAATAATAATAATAATAATAATAATATATAACTCGTTTATGTTTGCTGTGTACATAATTAAGTGTAGTGTGTTAGGACAAGAACGAAGTAATGTGTAAATTAAATTGCAGTTGAGATTATGGAAGAAACCGGGAGAAGTTTCCGCGCTTGTGCACGTTACCTACTTCTGCTTCAGTAGTTCTAACCTGCGCTATAATGCGCTACCACTTAGTGGCATACACATAAATTTAGTGATTGTATGGAAACAGAGTGCGGGAAAAGCTTCGCGCGCTAGTGCACTTCTTCACGTGTGCATTATCCATAAAATTGTATTTGGCCCCCATAAGGTCATACCAGCTGCGCAGAAGCTCCTTAAAACGTGCACCAGTCAAGATGTGCTAGCGACCGTGTTGCCACGTCTTTCGAGTTTAGATGACTAGCGCGGTAGATTTAAATGCCGTGAATTTTAAACTACCGCATGTGGTCACGTTTAATAGCATCCACAGAGAAAATCACCAATACATCTGCAAGGTGTCAAAAGTAAGGGGTTCGAGTGCTCGTGTTCTTTTGCAGCAGCCGCCACTGCTCATGAATGAGCGTCCTAATTCAACGATGAGCAAATCGAAATCTCAGGTACTCTCTCCTGCGAGCAGTAGCGTAGCCAGAAAATTATTAAGGGTAGAGGGGGTTATGTATAGGGGTCCATTTTTTAAACAATTTGTATAAATACATTCTGAAATTAAATATATAAATAAATCGATTTTATATTACACGTTATGGTGCAGGAATTGGAATTAAAATTAGGATAGGATGTTTTGCGTATTTTAAGCGGCAAATGTGTTGTGATATGAAAATTAATTACCACTATGAAGTATGTACTTTATATTACCGCTCCAGGATATTTTTTCACTACAAAATAGGTTTTATGTTATGTTCTAAACTGGATGGCATTACACTCAAATTTAGCACCGGAACGAAAACATGCCCCTGATATCTTAACAACATATTTCTACCCATGCCATCTGAAGTACAATTTCTGTTATTACCGTTGGCGATATTGTCTAACAATATGACATGCGGCGTAAGTAGCGCTACCAGTGATACGATTAAGAAGTACCTTATTCCTGCCAACCTATAATCGTTCCATTTTTAGAACCCAACTTGATGTAAACACATGACTGCATTAACTACTGCGCCATAGGAGGGAAACCACAGCACACCATAACATATAAAGCCTTAAATATGCGCGATTATCTGTGGATTTTCGAAAATATACTAACGAAAGCTTTTCATTAATATGGAAAACAAAACAATTTGAACTAAAGAAGATTGTAGCTTCCGTTTAATATTGTGTGGTCTTCATCCCTCTTCTGCATTCATACGATGGAGACCAGGGAATAAGATGATAAACATGGCTACTTCTACAAGAGGTTAAGCGGAGGGATACAAAATGGTTTGTTTACATCAAGTTCGGTTCTAAGGCTGGATCGATTATAGAAAAGTGCTATTATTTTAACGAAGCTATTTTTGCTATTAATGTTTACATTTTAGTAAGGAATTTTATAGCTCAACAAGAGTTAGGCAATGGGTTAAATTAAGAGAAATTCTACGAACTAATTGCTTACGATATCTGTTTTCGTAAGATCGCCATTAACTTATCAAGGTTAAAACACTCAAAGTGCTTTACAAAGCAAGGAATGTAGTTCAAACACACACACACACACACACACACACACACACAAAGCACTCCCGCAACCTCCAATGTCTCCTACAGGCTCGGGAGATAATACACAAGGACCTTGCTGGCAGTTAATATCAATATACGCGTGTATCATAATTGATAGAGCAAACTTTGACAGTACATGCAAATAGAAACAAAACAGTTTCAGTAAACATGCGTCTACAAGTGGTCGGTTTGCAAGATAATTGGGAATATGTGGTTGCAGGTCCCCACTGACTTCGTTTGAAACATCTTCCTAGTAGGTACAAAATGAATTTGAAATGTAGATCTTTTAAACTTCCCATCTACGTTGGTTAAATTTTCACTTATAACTTACTTTTTAACAAGTTGGCTCCGCGGTATGTGTGAAACTAGCACTTGGGAGCCGGGTTCGATTTCCGTCGACCGCTCACTTTAACCTTGGATTCTTCGTGGTTTTCCTTCGTCGGTAGGAGAATGTTGGGGTAGTTTCTCTTTTATTACGATTTCCTTTCCCTCTTGTTTTCATTTCGTTTCTTTCTCATGTTTCTAAGTTTCGTGACATGAGGCGGTGCCGGACAGATGGCGCGGATGCTTCTCCAAGGAAAGAGTAATTCCTGTGGACACCAGAGGGCCACCTTGTTGCACGAGTCGTTCATCGCCCTCTCTGAGAAGCTCCAGTAGTGGGACGGATCTTTGAGACAGGACATGTTACGGACTTTTGTGCGCCTCTGCGGTCTGTAGCCTCCTGTGGTTCCTTCACTTCATCCCTTCTTCCTGGTGGATGATAGCCACCATCTATGTACATCGTGGTGCGCGAGGTGTCCCCCTCTGTTGTATACCCTATGCTTTTTAACAAGGAATTACATTACTACTTTATGTTACATTTTACAACAGTGTACACTTTTACCCATTAAAGGAGGCGTTCTAAGTGTCGTCCTTGTATATGGAGGCAAGACTATTCGCTTCTGCAGTGAGTATCGAGTTCTTTCGAATACCCCAGGATCATTTCGGAATTGACAAGCACGCACAATTCTTTGCTACAGTTCTCCAACTACGTTAACGGGAGTGCTCTATACCAGCTTCTGAGGTGACCACAGAGACATAAATCTAAAGGATTTAGACCAGGTAATCTTGCAGGCCAAAGTATAGGTCCCTTCAACCTACGCATCTTGTGTCATTCTGCGCGTTAGATGTCTCATAGTAGTAGCAAAATGTGCCTTCAAGCAATCTAAAAGATATTGCCGCAGATAGTGTCCATTTGTTTTACTGGAAGAATGTGTGGCCTAATGAGACGAATACGAGGTGTGATCAAAAAGTTTTCGGAATGACTTCACAACAATTTTGCTATTGAGTTGTGTTTAATTCTTTCCCAGACTGCACATGCAGTGCTTCCTCCTGATAATAATGAGAGGTCACGCGACTTTCTGCGACCTTGCAGTACAGAGTTAGAAGCTCTGAAGTGAATGCGTGTTTTGCACCTGCTGCGATTTTTCTGTTAGCGAAGATGCTAGACTACGAAGAACAAAGAACAAATATCAAATTTTACTTCAAACTCGGCAACAGAAGCCCATGAAATGTTAAGAAGAGCCAATGGAGAGGAAGTACGGGGCAAAACTCAAGAATTTCAGTGGTTTTCGAAATTTAAAACTGGCGTGACCTCAGTTAAGCATGCAGATGGTTCGGGGCGAACCTCTTCTAGCAAAACTGATGAAAATATCAATCAAGTGAGGGAAATGGTATTAAATGATAGGCGTATTGCAATAAGAGAAATTTCTAATCATTAGGATTCTCCTTTGGAAGTGTTCAAAGCATTTTAAAAGACGATTTGGCCAGAAATGGAGAACTGGTGACTGGTCCCTGCATCACGATAATGCGCTTGCGCACAGAGCCCTTTCTGTCCGTGAATTTTTTTTATACAAATAGGATGAATACAGTTCCCCATCCCGCCTATTCTCCAGATACAGCTCCAGCGAACTTTCTTCTTTTCCCGCAGCTTAAAATGCGGCTCTGAGGACACTGTTTTGAGGACACTGATGTTAACCATCGCCATTCGCAGAAGGCTCTGAACGTGCTTAAAGAAGATGACTTCCAGAGGTGCTTTCAGGAGTGGCAAAAGCACTGAGATAAGTGTATCAACTCCCAAGGAGACTTCTTCGTGGATGGCAATGCAATATAGACAAATCAAAGTTTTATGTTGTGTTTATGGCCTCATTCTGGAAACACACCCCGTACTTAGTACCCCTAACCATATATTCAACGAGAAACCTTGCTAATATGAACAGCCTGTGGTGTCTAACTCACACTAAAGATGTGAATTACGGTAATTAAAAACACCATCACGTTGAAGCCCGCTTCGTCTGTGAATCAAATGTTAGTTGAAAAGCAAGGGTACAGTTCAGTCTGTTGTCACATCCACTAACGAAAGGTCACTCTTAGGACCTAAGTCCGGATCACCGAACTTGTTGGAGGTGGTAAGTGTACAGTAAATTGCGATGTAAAATTCTCCATACACTTCTGTGGCAGTTCTCTTAATCCAGTTCCTGAAGAGAGTTGTAGTATTACTTCCAACACCATATCCTTAACCTCAGGCGTATTGCGTGCAGGTCTACCTGCTCCCCTACCATTTGCGAAGCTCCCCTGTAAATGGGGTGTCTTTGTGTCTTCGATTATGATATGCTTCTTTCCGTGCATTACGTTAGCCCTACCATGCGTGAAATGCATGTCTTCGTTGCTGTAAGGCTCCACTTTGACTACAGTACAGTATAATCGATACTCCTCAGACAGGTGATGAGACTGCTACCGTTTGAGACTGTGTATTAATATCTACCCTATAGATCCTGTGGTTTGAGTAAAAAGCCACTTATCGGCAATGTTCAGTTTTGATAACAAAGAGCAGAACTCAGGCCGCGTTATGCAAGAAGTAAAGCCACACACTTGCAATGTATGCTGGACTTTTTTTTTGAGGGGGTAGAACTTCTACAGAGCCTTTGACCATTATTACGAGAACTGCTTGCCCTGCGCTGCGCTGTTTCTAATCGGTTCTTTCCCCTTCCACTTTCCCTCCTCTCTCCGTGTACGTGCTAATCAGTTGACGCGAATCTGTGCTGCATAGAGGTTGATACATTGTGAAACCACGTGTTTCAGTGTTATAGTGCGTTAGTGAAGTGATAATGCCAAAAGTCCGTATACTTTAGCACACAGAATCTTCATGTATGATTCACATGTGGCAACAAACTTTTATAGAGAAGTGAGACGGTGACTTATAGACAGATTCCCTGCTGTTCGTACGTCTCACTGAGATACGGTTCGTTATATTGCGAGCAGATTTAGGGAAACGGGCTATTCTTGATAAGAAACCGAACTTAAATTACCGTGATCTGATAGAGAAAAACTCGATGACATCGGAGAAAAGTGAGAACGAAGTGCAAATAAATTTCCGAGAAAAGCTAGCACATGAACCAAGGATTGCTTAAACCTCGGCTTGGAATGCCAATAAAGTTTTAGAATTAAAACCCTATAAGATAACCGCAGTTCAGGAATTGCAACTGTGCTTGAATTTAAGGGGCTATGAATATTCGACTCCGCGGCAAACAGCGTGCTTTCCGATGCCAAGAAAGCTCCCCTTAGGACGGGAGTCCAAACGAAGACACTGTATTTGCGTCTGCTATCAGTCCTATCGGTTTGCGTTGTCAATTATGGTACAGTCTGTACATGCTGATTATGTTAATGCAAAGCAACTTGTTTGTCCGTACTGCTAGTGGATCTAGTATCTTTTTACAACTCAAGTGTGAAGTCTTCATTCGGAAGAAACTTTGTATAATCTTGTATAATTGACAAGCCATAAGCCATTTCTGAGATATCCGTTATTAAAGCTTCGAATTGTTCATTTCTTGATCATTCTCTTAAATCCCGTCAACGTTCAGTTTCTCGCAATTGCATAGAAACAATATGGAATTTTAAGGCTAGCAAATGCGCTCAGTTCTTAAACATTTGACTATCGCTGTTCTCTTTGTATCTACAACGAAATGTGTAATGTAGCTATTTCTGCAAAGTTTTATTTGAATTAAAATGTAGTATATAGAAAAAAGTACTAAACTTTAGTAAGAATAGTTTGTATACACACTAATAAACGATAGAGGGTAGAGAAAGTCGTGTGAATGTATCACATCAGATTTTTAGGGAAACGTTCGTGTGAATGTGTGTGTGTGTGTGTGTGTGTGTGTGTGTGTGTGTGTGTGTGTGTGTGTGTGTGTGTCAGTGTGTCTGTGAAGAGCATAACTCAAAAATAAAAAGTCGGACAAATACCTGACTTGGTACTTATGTTCAGTATCTTCCATGGATGCGGCACGAAGATTTTCAAGAAAATCCCCCACCAGCAACTATCCTTTACGTGCAACATTTTCGAAAATTTTGATTTTCTTAAAATAGCTCTAACGATTTTAATTAAAATAGCATATATTAAAGATATATACATGACAAATAAAATGTCTATCTTTAATTTTCTGGGAATAGCCTTTAAAGTCCTCTTCATTTGGAAGGAATTTTGTATAATCTTGTATAACTGGTAAATATTAAGCGGTAGACGAAAACCTACTAAAAAAGAAATGTAGATCAATTTATTTTTCTTTCTTTCTCCTCTCCCATATAGCAAGTCTGCAACTAGGAGTAGAGAACTTAGGGTGTAAAACCTCAAAAAGGAACATAACGGATGGTTAAGAGCATTGTTATCGCTCACAATTTACCGCAATTCATCTCACTAATGTATCCTTTGTTGTTTACGTTATGCTGATAAGATTCAAGGTTTTTTAAGTCTTCGTGCACAGTTTATTCTGGGAATATTATCGACGTGAAACGGTTTATCTTTAATACCATTAAATGAACCTACTTCCTATCCTGGCGCGTTTATTAAAGTAGTACTCTCAAGGATTTCCCCCCCCCCCTTTAATTTCTGTGGCCATATTGGCGCCTTCGACTTTAGAAACAAGTAACTCGTTGACTGTAGGTTTCTACGTTTGGTTGTAACCAATTTTCATTAGAAAACACACTCACATTTACTCCCACAATCATACTTCCAGACTCTGCGGAGGGTAAGGAATGATACTGATTGAAGAACAATTCCCCCGCCCCAGCCCGGGATTCGAACCCGGGACCTTTAGGTTGAGAAGCTAGAACACTGACCACTCGACTACAATGGCAGTCTGCTCTCGTGTTGTGAAGGAATTATAGCACAAGAACCCTCCCCCCTTTTTCTTTTTTTTTTGGCTTTTATCAATGAATTGATACTAGGAGTAGTATTATTACAAAAGAAGACTTATGGAATGAGAGAGAGGGGTTAGTCAAAGATTTCTGGAAAGAAGTGAGGAAAGAGTGGAAGACATAGAGAAACAAGAATTACTTCAAAGTCCGGAAGGAAAGAAAAGTTTGGAACTATATAGACAATTAAAGCTGGACTGGGGAAGGGAGAAGTACGTGAATGTAGGTAATAGGTTAGCGAGAGAAGGGTGGGCCTGGTCTAGATTAAGTGCATATAGGCTAAGTGGAGATAGGAAGGGAGCGAATTTGGATAGATCTCCTCTTTATGGAGAGGTAAATAATGACTTACACTATATAATTGAATGTAAAGAAACTAAGCTGTGGAGAGATCAGTTTTTACCTAAAGCATGGGAGAATGTTAATAAAGAAGTATTATAAAAATACAAAAGGAGGGGATATGAAAAGGATAGGAGAATATATGGGGAGAGTAAGAGAAAAATGGCTTAGAAAAATAAAGCAATATGAATCTGATATGGCCCACCATGCATAAATAACCACGGTGTTAAAATGCATGGTGGACGAAAGAATAAAATAGCAACTCAAAGTAATGTATGAAAAGTTGTAAGATTTTGTATAGCATTATGAAAAAAATACACACACGCGCACGCATGCACACACACAGAGATATACATGCATACAAAGAACACCCTACCAATGCTGATTGGATAGAGCTCAGTTACAACGAAGGAATATAATGAATAAATGTGTGAGGTTAGGTTACGGTTCCACCAGCTATGGCTGAATTCCTATAGAATCTATCCAAGAGACGATTGACAATAAAATAAATTCTGTGGAGCTACAGCCGGCGAAGGCCTGTATCTGCCAATCTGTTTGCCGGCCTCACGCCCACTTACGCGCAGCAGAGGTGGACGAACAAACAACCGATACGGGAAAGTGATGTGGCCAGCATTACGCATCCACCAGCCGGAAAGTTGGCTCACGAGGTCAGAGTAGCTACCTATCATAGCTCCTCACTTTCCTCACGATACGGAGCGGGCATCGGTTATGTACCCGAGACTTAAAATCCGCACCCTTCCGGGTGAGATCGAACCCGGGCGCATTCCGTAGCCGGGAACCAGGGCTTCACGCTCCAGATCACAGCTCCACGGCGCAGGACTCAAAATTACCATAGTAGTATTAACTGCAGGGGGAAACAACAGCCCAACTAGGCCAGAGCCTTCCCTCCTTGACGCCCACCCGAAACGAGGACTCGCACTCTCCACGACGTATGACAACCCCCGGGGCAGACGCCTAACGGGGGCAGAGAGCCTACGGATCACAGAGTGGAGACCAGGGTGGGTGATCAGCCACACGCCCGTGATGAGAGCGAGGAAATGGATGATGGATGTAGATGAGAGATGAATGATATGAAAGGTGACGAAAAAGCACCGGTGGAATGAAATATGGCGGGAGAAACCGGGGAAAACCCGCCCAGACCACAAATTCCACACGCGAGTCCCTAGGATTGAACTCGGCTCGGCGAGAGGCGAGCGGTCTAACCACTCGGCCAAGTGCCGCCTTATAGCAACACTAATCAACACAAATTTTTATACTACATAACACCAGCGGTGTTGCACCCTGACCGCCAACCGTCGAGGAACAAATCTTGCTATCCCCTGTCTATAACGTGGTTAAGCCCTATTAAGGGCAGGTACAGTAATTATACTCCTTGGGGCTGCCATCAGGTCGTCATCGGTTAGGCTACTTGTTTATGAATAATAGCTATGTTTCATCGCTAAATTAAACTGACCATTATGAACCAAATAACAAACACTAAACTATAGAGTCATTTAAATGTCTTGTGAATTATGACTACTGTTTGTAAAGAACAATTCACACTACTTTTACTGCAGTGAGTCAAATCTATAAAAGAGAGGATATCTTCACCATACTTCCAGGTTGCATTTACATATATTAAAAAATAAACATAATCAGGTTTTTGCACACCTGGAATTCCATTTCATTCCTTATTCAGTTTTGGCTGTTTCAACAGTTATCCTTGCAAAATATATTTTAGTACGAGTTAAAATACCAAAACAACTTTTAACCTAATCTGCTACAGTAAAACTTGGGTGATAATCTTAATTAGAACTTTATAGTTAATTTTAATGACATTGACTGGACTGTGTATTGAGATTTATATTTATTTGTTGATCAGCTAGCTTACTCGTCATTGAATGGGTAACTTTTAAAATCTCGAATGACGATTTAACTAATTTCATTTACCACTATTCGTATTCTTTGGCATTATTGCATAATGATCTGCAAAAATTGTATGGTGAAATTAAAAATTACTTATCATATACTGCTCAGAACGGTAATCTCGGACATTCCCGTGATGCTCCTAGCGGACAAAAAGTCAATCCCCTGATATTTACGACAATACGTGCGAAGTATTGGTGAATATTGCATTTATGATTTTCTTAACCTCCCTCGACAAGTTCTGGAAATGTTGTATAGCCTATTAAATCTTTTCACAGTGAAACAATTATCGGAGTGGTCGAATAAATTTTTAGATTATCATAGTATATGAGACTGTAAACCTTAGTACTTTCTCTTGTCCGTTAGTTATTAACTAACAAGTTTTCATATACAGAAAGCTCTAAAATTGTTATACAACAAAATAGGGGTAAAACTGCTGAATTTTAAGATTTCTCACTCCCGGACCACCAAGTTAAACATTTTAAAAATGGCACAGTCTGCAACCAACAAAACTAGTAATCTTCTGCAACATTGTCGAGGCAAGACTCTCTAATACAGCAAGGAATTATACGCTACAACTGCAGGGATTATGGCGTAGTTCCGTATCGCAGATTCGTTAATAAATCCACCCATTTACTTCCTACTCTCTCTCTCTCTCTCTCTCTCTCTCTCTCTCTCTCTCTCTACTCTACTCTACTCTCTGTTGAAAGTTAGAGAAATGAAACTCTCTGATGGACAATAACGTAGCTAGGAAAGCTATTGTTTTATTGTGTACGATAACCCTGCATTTAATGCTGAGCTTTTAAGGAAACTATACTCTCTGAATGCCAATAATGTAGATAGGCAAGTTATTATTCTGTTTTGTACGACTCTGTTGAAAGTTAGAGAAATGAAACTCTCTACTTGACAATAACCTAGCTAGGAAAGTTATTGTTTTGTTGTGTACGATAACCTTGCATTTAATGCTGAGCTTTTAAGGAAATTAAACTCTCTTATTTTCAATAATCTAGATAGGCAAGTTATTGTTTTGTTTTGTACGATAAACCTGCAGCTAATGCTAAATGTTTGAGAAAGTATACTCTCTGGTTGTCAGTAACGTAGGTAGCAAGTTATTGTTTTGTTTCATACGATAACCCTGCAGCTAATGCTAAACGTTTGAGGAAGTACACCCTCTGATTGCCAGTAACGTAGCTAGGCAAGTTATTGTTTTGTTTCGTACGATAACCCTGCAGGTAATGCTAAATGTTTGAGAAATTATACTCACTGATTCTCAATAACGTAGCAAGGCAAGTTATTGTTTTGTTTTGTAGATAACCCTGCAGCTAATGCTAAATGTTTGAGAAAGTATACTCTCTGATTCTCAGTAACGTAGCTACGCAAGTTATTGTTTTGTAGATAACCCTGCAGCTAATGCTAAATGTTTGAGAAAGTATATTCTCTGATTGCCAGTAAAGTTGCTAGCCAAGTTACTGTTTTGTTTCGTGCGATAACCCTGCAGCTAATGCTAAACATTTGAGAAATTATACTCTCTGATTCTCAGTAACGTAGCTACGCAAGTTACTGTTTTGTTTTGTAGATAACCCTGCAGCTAATGCTAAATGTTTGAGAAAGTATAGGTACTCTCTGATTGCCAGTAACGTAGCTAAGCAAGTTACTGTTCTGTTATGTGCGATAACCCTGCAGCTAATGCTAAATGTTTGAGAAAGTATACTCTCTAAATGCCAGTAACGTAGCTAAGCAAGTTGCTATTTTGTTTGTGCGATAACCCTGCAACTAATGCTAAATGTTTGAGAAAGTATACTCTCTGATTGCCAGTGACGTAGCTAGCAAGTTATTGTTTTGTACGATAACACTGCAGCTAATGCTATATGTTTGAGAAAATATACTCTCTGGTTGCCAGTAACGTAGATGGGCCAGTTGTTTTGTTTCGTAGGATAACCCTGCAGCTGATGCTAAATGTTTGAGAAAGTATACTCTCTGATTGCCAGTAACGTAGCTAGGCAAATTATTGTTTTGTTTCGTACGATAAACCTGCAGCTAATGCTAAATATTTGAGAAAGTATACTCTCTGAACGTAGAGATGGGCAAATTACTGTTTTGTTTTGCACGTTAACCCAGTAATTTATGTTGAAGGTCTGGGAATGATACTAGTAACGTAGGTGGACATGTTATTGTTTTGTTTTCTAGATAACCCTACAGCTAAGCTGAATGTTTGAGAAGTTATACTGTCTGATTCTCAATAACGTAGCTAGGCAAGCTATTGTTTTGTTTTGTAGATAACCCTGCAGCTAATGCTGAATGTTTGAGAAATTATACTCTCTGATTCCCAGTAACGCAGCTAGGCAAGTTATTGTTTTGTTTTGCACGATAACCCAGTAATTTATGTAGAAGGTGTGGAAATGATACTGAGTAAGGTAGATGGACATGTTATTTACTTCATTTCATTTGATAATCTTGCAGCTTATGTTGAAGGTTTGAGAAATGAAATAAATGGTAAGCTGAGAGCGAGGCAGGACATTTTGCAATATGGTGCGACGCTAATATTGCTGAGCGACGCCTGATCCGTGTCGGAATGTGAGGAATTGGGAGATGACATTCCCTCGCTCCAACATTCCTTCCACGCTTTATATCCCAAGTCGCTCTGCTCTCCCTGCCGCTTTGTTTCACACCACTGAAATGACCGGAATTGTTCTTTATTCCTGATTAAAACCCCATTAATTCGGCGCCAGTTATTTGCATTCGGTTCCTTAAATACTTCCAGTCCTTGCCATATTTTATATCGAGTGCTACAGATACGAATATAAACCAAATCATTTATGGTCAATTTCTACAGAACTTATAACCTTATGCGAGAACCTTATTATTAACCTAACAGTAAAGAAACTCTTATGATACATTCACACGACTTTCTCTACCCTCTATCCTTTATTAGTGGGTATACAAACTATTCTTACAGAAGCTTATTTTTCTGTGTACTACATTTTAATCCAAATAAACCGTTGTAGAAATAGCTACATTACACATTTCGTTATAGATACAAAGGGAACAGCGATAGTCAAATGTTTAAGAACTGGACGCTCTATGTTGGCCTTAAAATTCCATACTTTTTCCATGCAATCGCGAGAAATAAGGATTTGATAGGACTTCAAGGGAATGGCCAAGTAATGAAGAATTCGAACCATTACTAACGGATACTTCAGAAATGGCTTATGTCACAAAAAAACTTATTTAAAATAAAGAGATCTACACTTTTGTATAGTAAGTTTTCGCCTATCGTATAATATATACCCAGTTATGCAAGATTATACAAACTTCCTTCCGAATGAAGAGAACTTCACAGGCTATTCCCAGAAACTTTAAAATATACATTTTATTCGCCACGTAAATGCCTTTAAAATGTGGTATTTTAATCAAACTCGTTAGAGCCATTTTTTAGAAAATCAAACATTTTGAAAAATGTTCGACGTAAAGGGTAGTTTGTGGTGGGGGGATTTTTTGAAAATCTTCGGTTTGCATCTTTGGAAGAAGCTGAACTTAAATACCAAGTTTGGTACTTATCTGTCTGTCTGTCAGTCTGCGAACAGCATAACTAAAATCGAAAAGTCGGATAAATACCAAACTTCGTATTTGAGCTTAGTATCTTCCAAGGATGCGACACGAAGATTTAAAAGAAAATTCTCCATCCCAAACTACCCTTTACATGGAACAATTTTCAAAATGCTGATTTTCCCAAAAATGACTTTAACGATTTTGATTAAAATCTCATATGTTTAAGATATTTCCATGGCAAATGAAATGTATATCTTGCATTTTCTGAGAATGTCCCCAAAAGTCCTCTTCATTCTGAATGACTTTCGCAGAACTGGTAAACCGTAAGAGATAGGCAAAATCTTACTACACAAAAAAATGTAGATCTCGTTAAAACACACAATATATGTAATATATATTTGTTTTGTCCGAGATATTCCTTGTTATTTGTTGGAATTTTTCAATACTTATACTTTTTCTCAAATGGGAATTCGTTTATTTTTTAATTTATTTATTGATTTTTCATGTCCTGGACATGTAAAGACAATGGAATGCTGCACTTTAGCAACCAGCTCTTAAAGATTTGACTATTGTTTAAAGCCTACCATATTCCCCTTGCACCTACAAGTAAATTAGCAATAAGATGGTTTCTGCAAATATTTATCTCGATTAAACATGAAGTAGGTGGGGAATAAGCGATTGTAATAGTTTGTACAAGAGTAGAGAAAGTCATGTGAGTGCAATACATCAGATATTTTTTTCTACTTCATGCTAACCTAGATAAACCTTTCAGTAATATTTCGCTGTACACGTTGTAGGCACAAGGGGATATAGAAAACCGAATCCACAGTCACTTGTTTAAGAGCTACTCGCTATATACTCTTATCATGACATTGCGAGAAACAACCGAATAGCGACAGCATATATCTCGGAAAAGGCTGATGCCACAAAAAATTATTTCAAATAAATTGCGTGTTTTAAACAGATCTACATTTTTGTCCAGTAAGTTTTTGTGTATCTCTTATGGTTTACCCGTTATGCAAAATTCCTTCACAATGAAGAGGACTTCACAGGCTATTCCCAGAAAATTCAAGATATAATTTCATTTCACATGTAAATACGTTTAACATTTGGTATTTTAATCAAAATCATTAGAACCATTTTTAGAAAATTAATAATATCGATTTTTTTTTCAATGTAAAGGACAATTTCGGTTAGGATTCTTGCAAATCTTCATTTGACATCTTTGAAAGACAATGGACTTAAATACCAAGCTTGGTGTTTAATCAATATATCGTTTTTTAATGATGCTGTTCACAGTCAGACACATACAGCTACACGCACACCTATTTTTCTAAAAATACCTTATGTATTCGGGGAGTCTCAAAACATGTGTTTCCAGTTAAATTTAGGTATCAAATTTTTGGTTGGACTAAGTACAATAGATACTTTCTCTACTGACTATAGGTAAGAAGTAGAGAAAGTATTACAAAAATCTGATGCGTTATATTCACGTAACCTTCTAAATTAAATTGAGTTTTATTTAAGGACGCTCTTTAGCTGTTATGGTCCTTAGCGTCCCATTCTATAATGGCCGTGAAAGACCAGTAATTTTGCTCACATAACCTTCTCTACCCTCTATCACGTATTAGTGGATATGCATGTTATTCTTACGAAAGTTTATTTTCCTATCTATGCACTTAATTACTCGAGATAAACCTTTCCGGAAGTAGCTGCATTACACATTTCGTCATAGATAGAAAGGGAATGACCAAGGAACGAACAATTCCAACCGTTAATAACGTATATCTCAGAAATGCTTATGCCACAAAAAAATTAGTTGAAATAAATTGTTTGTTTTAAAGAGATCTAAATTTTTTGTGTAGTACGTTTTCGTCTATCGTTTAACCTTTACCAATTATACAAGTTTATATAAAATGCTTTCCGAATTGAACAGGATATCACAGGTTATTCCTTGAAAATTCAGGATATAAGTTTTATTTGTAATGCAAATATATTTAATATGTGGTATTTTAATAAAGATCGTTAAAGACATTTTCGGAAAATCAAATATTTCTAAAAGTCTTCCATGTAGAGGGTAGTTGTGGCGGGGTGGGGTTCTTGAAAATCTTCGTGTCACATCTGTGGAAGATACTGAATTTAAGTGCCAAGTTTGGTATCAAATGGACTTTTCACAGACACACAAGGGCTTTTTTCTAAAATGCGTCTTTTTTTACTTTCTCTACTATGTATAGTAAGTAGGGAAAGTATTGTATTCCACCCAAAAATTCGATACCGAGATTTCACCGCAAATACATGTTTTGAGACCCCCTGAATAAAAAAAATTCTGATGTGTTACACTCACATGACTTTCTCTACTCTTGTACAAACTATTTTTACAAACGCTTATTCTCCATATGCTTCATGTTAATCGAGATATCGAGATGTCAATATTATTGCTAATTTTCTTGTAGATGCAAGGAAAATATGGTAGGTTTTAAGCGATAGTCAAATATTTAAGCGCTGGTTGCTATGTGGCGCATTCCATTCTCTTTGCATGTCCAGGACATAAAAAAAATCTGATGTGTTGCACTCACATGACTTTCCCTACTCTTGTACAAACTATTTCTACAAACGCTTATTCTCCATATGCTTCATGTTAATCGAGATATCGATATGTCAATCTTATTGCTAATTTTCTTGTAGGTGCAAGGGGAATATAGTAGGTTTTAAGCGATAGTCAAATATTTTAAGAGATGGTTGCTATGTGGAGTATTCCATTCTCTTTGCATCTCCAGGACATAAAAAAATCTGATGTGTTACAATCACATGACTTTCTCTACTCTTGTACAATCTATTTTTACAAACGCCTATTCTCCATATGCTTCATGTTAATCGAGATATCGAGATGTCAATCTTATTGCTAATTTTCTTGTAGATGCAAGGGGAATATGGTAGGTTATAAGCGATAGTCAAATATTTTAACGCTGGTTGCTATGTGGCGCATTTCATTCTCTTTGCATGTCCAGGACATAAAAAAAATGAATAACGAATTTGAGAAAAATTATAAGTATTGAAATATTTAAGGAAATAACAAGCGATATCTCGAAAACGGTTCACTCAACAAAAGAAATGTATATGACATAAGTTGTGTATTTTAACGCGATCTACATTGTTTGGGTAGTAAAATTTTGTCTATCTCTTATGGTTTACCAGTTATGCAAAAGTCGTTCACAATGAAGAATACTTTTGGAGACATTCCCAGAAAATTCGAGATATACATTTCATTTCTCATGACATTATCTTAAACATATGATCTTTTCATCAAAATCGTTAGAGCCATTTTTGAGAAAATTAAAATTTTCGAAAAATGTTCCATGTAAAGGGTAGTCTGGGGTAGGGGATTTTCTTGAAAACCTTCGTGTCGCATCTCTGGAAGATACTGAACCTAAATACCAAGTTTGGTGTTTATCCGACTGTTCGTTTTTGAGTTATGCTGTTCACAGACACACAGACACACACACACACAGACACACACACGGACATGTTTCCAAAAATGCTTTTTTTGGATTCAGGAGGTCTCAAAACATGTATTTCCGGTGAAATCTCGGTATCGAATTTTTGGGTGGAATGCAATACTTCCCCTACTTACTATACGTAGTAGAGAAAGTAAAAATGAATAACGAATTTGAGAAAAAGTATAAGTATTGGAAAATTTAAGGAAATAACAAGCAATATCTCGAAAACGGTTCACTCAACAAAAGAAATGTATATGACATAAGTTGTGTATTTTAACGCGATCTACATTGTTTGTGTAGTAAAATTTTGTCTATCTCTTATGGTTTACCAGTTATGCAAAAGTCGTTCACAATGAAGAATACTTTTGGAGACATTCCCAGAAAATTCAAGATATACATTTCATTTCTCATGCCATTATCTTAAACATATGTATTTTCATCAAAATCGTTAGAGCCATTTTTGAGAAAATTAAAATTTTCGAAAAATGTTCCATGTAAAGGGTAGTCTGGGGTGGGGGGATTTTCTTGAAAACCTTCGTGTCGCATCTCTGGAAGATACTGAACCTAAATACCAAGTTTGGTGATTATCCGACTGTTCATTTCTGAGTTATGCTGTTCACAGACACACAGACAGACACACAGACACACAGACAGACACACACACGGACATGTTTCCAAAAATGCTTTTTTTGGATTCAGTGAGACTCAAAACATGTATTTCCGGTGAAATCTCGGTATCGAAATTTTGTGGAATACAATACTTCCCCTACTTACTATACGTAGTAGAGAAAGTAAAAATGAGTAACGAATTTGAGAAAAAGTATAAGTATTGGAAAATTTAAGGGAATAACAAGCAATATCTCGAAAACGGTTCACTCAACAACAAAAATATATATGACATAAATTGTGTATTGTAACGCGATCTACATTTTTGTACAGTAAAATTTTGTCTATCTCTTATGGTTTACCAGTTATGCAAAAGTCGTTCAGAATGAAGAACACTTTTGGAGACATTCCCAGAAAATTCGAGATATACATTTCATTTGTCATGAAAATACCTTAAACATATGATATTTTAATCAAAATCGTTAGAGCCATTTTTGAGAAAATTAAAATTTTCAATAAATGTTCCATGTAAAGGGTAGTCTGGGGTGGGGGAATTTTCTTGAAAACCTTCGTGTCGCATCTCTGGAAGATACTGAACCAAAATACCAAGTTGGGTGTTTATCCGACTGTTCGTTTCTTAGTTATGCTGTTCACAGACACACAGACACACACACACACACACACAGACACACACACGGACATTTTTCCAAAAATGCTTTTTTTGGATTCAGGGAGTCTCAAAACATGTATTTCCGGTGAAATCTCGGTATCGAATTTTTGGGTGGAATGCAATACTTCCCCTACTTACTATACGTAGTAGAGAAAGTAAAAAGCATTTTTGGAAACATGTCCGTGTGTGTGTCTGTGTGTGTGTGTCTGTGAACAGCATAACTCAGAAACGAACAGTCGGATAAACACCAAACTTGGTATTTAGGTTCAATATCTTCCAAGGATGCGACACGAAGGTTTTCAAGAAAATCCCCCCACCCCAGACTACCCTTTACATGGAACATTTTTCGAAAATTTTAATTTTCTCAAAAATGGCTCTAACGATTTTGATTAAAATATCATATGTTTAAGATATTTTTATGACAAATAAAATGTATATCTTGAATTTCCTGGCAATGTCTCCAAAAGTATTCTTCATTGTGAACGACTTTTGCATAACTGGTAAACCATAAGAGATAGACAACATTTTACTACACAAAAAATGTAGATCGCGTTAAAATACACAATTTATGTCATATACATTTTTTTTTGTTGAGTGAACCATTTTCGAGATATTGCTTGTTATTCCCTTAAATTTTTCAATACTTATTTTCTCAAATGGGAATTCGTTATTTATTTTTTTGTCTTGGATATGCAAAGAGTATTAATCCGTGGCAAAGGGAATGGTGCTGCACCTAGCAACCAGCTATTAAGAGATATGTATGTGCTTAAAGGCTACTGTTTTTCTATATTGCGCTTGTAAATATATATTCCCCTTACATCTACAAGGAAATTAGCAATAAGATAAGAGTCTGCAAATATTTATCTCGATTAACATGAAGCATATGGAGAATAAGCGTTTGTAAAAATAGTTTGTACAAGAGTAGAGAAAGTCATGTGAGTGTAACACATCAGATTTTTTTAATTTAGGGGTCCTGAAAACATGTATTTCTGGTGAAATCTCGGTATGGCAGTTTTGGGTGGAATGCAATGCCTTGTCTACCTACTAGGTGGAACTGTCTACCTGCGTGTGGTAGAAGAAGTAACTAGTTCTACCCCTTCCAAAGATCAAACACGACTATGTCTATACAACTTTCTATTTATTTCCAGCCAGTGAAAAAAGGCATTTTGCCTAACATCCAGGCCCTGGTTCATAATATGGTTTACTAGCCAGCGGCATGTCATTTAGATCACAATAACGCGCGAGATCCCTCAGAATCGCTGCAACGGATCTTCCTATTCCCTTTAATCTGGGATTGCTGAGAAGATCCTTGCCTGTCTGAATGTTCATTGCCAGCTCGATTCTGTCCTTATCCTACGAATAAACAAAGTAGACGCCATTCATTGAAAAGGAGCGCGAAACAAGGGCCTGTTAATTCCATGGCAAACATCTGACGGGGCAACTCATTACAAATTGTGCTGCATAGAAACTGTGCCAGTCATTTGCATCACCCAAAATATGCACGCATTTTACAGTTAAATGAATGAAGTTTATAACGCTGTACTTCTAAAACTTGTATGCTCAAAACACCAGAGAATTTATTTCAGAGCTTAATAACTTAAGATTAGTGTAGCGTAACTCAGGTAACTGGGGTGTGTAAAATAACCAAATTTTGTATTCTCAATTAAAAAACATCTAATGTGATACACTCACTAACGTTCTCTACCCTCTATCGTTTATTAGTGGGTATACAAATTATTCTTACTACAGCTTATTTTTCTATCTAATACATTTTAATCCCAATAAACCTTTACAGAAATAGCTACATTACATATTTCGTTATAGGTACAAAGAGAACAGCGACAGTCAGATGTTTAAGAACTGGACGTTATATGCTGGCCTTAAAATTCCATACTATTTCCATGTAATCGCGAGAAACAACTGAATGCTGATAAGAGAATGAAGATATAATAATATAAAGAATAAGATAAAAACAATTCGAACCTTTAATAACGGATATCTCAGAAAGGTCTTATGTCACGATAAAACTTATTTGAAATAAATCGTGTGTTTTAAAGAGGTCTACATTTTTTGAAAAGTGTCCTTTCGTTTTTGAATACTATGTTTTCGTCCATCGCTTTACGTGTGTCAGTTATACAGGATTATATAAAAATCCTTCCGAATGAAGAGGACTCCTAGGCTATTCCCAAAAATTCAAGATATGAATTTTATTTTTCATGTAAATATCTTTCATATACGGCATATTAATCAAAATCGTTAGTCATTTTTAGAAAATAAAAATTTTCGAAAAATGTTCCATGTAAAGAGTAGTTGGGTTGGGGAATTTTCTTGAAAATCTTCGTGTCGCATCCTTGGAATATATTGAACTCAAATATTAAGTTTGGTATTTATCCGACTTTTCGTTTTTGAGTTATGCTGTTCACAGAAACACAGACACGCGCGCGCAGACATGTTTCCAAAAATGTCTTTATGTTTTATTCAGGATGCCTCAAAACATGTATTTCCGGTGAAATCTCTTTGGGTCGGTGAGTTACACATACCTATAGTCTGCGGCCATCGAGAAAAACAATATTCTCAATTATTAATTAAAAAATATAAGTTCACTGATTTCTAATATTAGCAATTTTCTCTCCTTATACAATAATAGCCGCCTTACCCAGAATTGCATAGATACATTTTGTAAGTAGCAGTTGAAAATAAGAATAGGGTGATTTTTTAAAGTCGTAAGCAGTGTGTAATTTGTACGTATACCTAAAGCGTAAGTATCCAAAGTTCTGTCCAGATCGGTCAAATAGTGATAATTTTGTACATTGGGTTTGAAAAATATGAGTATGTCCAGCTTTTTGAAGTTTTATGGTATCCTATGATTTTTGCCAAGTCCTATAGTCTAAGCGCACAAATTTGTGCCCAGGTTGAGCAACAGTATCAATAAGGTGTTGGAATAAAGTAAGGGTGGCTTTTAAAAATGTTGATTACTATATAATTCAAAATAAGGATTGAAAGTTTTGGAACTTTTAACTTAACCTAGATTTTTGGCAACTCCTATTGCATAATTCTGCAGTACTTTGACCATATGGTTTAAACATTGCAGATGCCTACACAAGAGGTTGAAAATGGCAGGGGTAGGTTTTATAAATGTAAGATAGTTTACATTTTTTGTTGGATCTTATACTATAAGCGTGCAAAGTTTCATCTATATACGCTAAAGAAGGTTGATTTGTACGTTAAGGGCTGAAAATAGGGATTGAATGTAAGGGTAGCTTATCATTTTTCAGTTTCTAGAATCCAAATGTATCCGGTTTCGTCAAACTCATATCAAATATATTACTTGGATAAAACTTCAGTGAAATACGAGGGAAATGTGATATGAACGATATCCAATCCCCTAGTCCCCCTAAAATAACTCAATTTTAAAATATTTTAGGCCTCACCATTTGGGCTTGAGGTCATTTAAGAATCTGCCATATATGCAATAAAGTGCCAAAAGTAGCCTCTAGTATTCATATTAAACGAAACGGGATTGAAATTTGGTGAAATAAATATGAAGAAGTTACCCCTAACCCCCAATCTTAAACCTTTTGGAAACATTATATAGCCTATGACCATCTGGAAGAATAGGGCTTTTCAATGGTGAAAGAATTATCAAAATCGAAGTAAGCAATGTAGAACTACCTAACCCTCCCTAAAATAACTCAATTTTAAAATATTTCAAGCCTCCCCATTTGGGCTCGAAGTCCTTAAAAATCTGCCATATATGCAATAAAGTGCGAAAGGTAGCCTCTGATATCCATATTCAATGAAACGGGCTTGAAATTTGGTAACATGAATATGAAAGAGAAACTTCGAACACCCAGTTTTCAAATGCTTGTAAACATTATGTCGCCTGTGACCATCTGGAGGAATAGTGCTTTTCATGGTGAAAGAATTATCAAAATCGGTTGAGTGGTTTTTGAGATTACACACAAAATTTTGCTTTCCTTATAATATTAGTATGGATTTTAATCAAAATCGTTAGAGCAATTTTTGAGAAAATCAGAAATTTCGAAAAAGTTTCCATGTAAGAGGTAATTTGGGACGGGAGGATTTTCTTGAAAATCTTTGTGTCGTATCTTTGGAAGACGCTAACCTTAAATACCAAGACTGTTATATATCCAACATTTTGTTTTTGACATGGTATTCACACACACATACATGCGCGCGCATGGGCATTTTTCTGTAAAATATGCCTCTTTGTGAGTCAAAGAACCTCAAATATGTATTTTAAATTGCACAGAATTCGAATCACTTTCTCTATCATAGGTAAGCAGTAGATAAAGTAACAGTTGTGCTTTCATAAAGTTTAAAAACTCGAAACACTTATGAAATAAACATAAAGAACGGGAGAGTTTTTGTCCCGCTTTGGTTTAGAAGAAAACTTCATCTGGCTAGAGCTTCTGATGTTAAGCTCATCGAATGCACAGTGAGTTAAACAGGTACAATATGCCAGAAGTTACTAAAATGCAACTTTGACGTTTTTCCACCATTACGGGACAAATCACTAGAATCTGGTGATATTCGGGTTGTTAGGTTTCATTCATAGCCGGCAACTCCTCCGCAAATTCGCACCAGTTGTATGTATTGGGATGGTTAGTTATGTCGTATCTGTTACGTTGGCGCCCTGTTTTTATATTCAGAGATGTTCAAGTTTGCACGGCGACCAAAAGTCACCAACTGATGCACTGATTATAATATTAATTATATTATGTAATTTATTACATTATATTAATTATATCACTATTTATGTTAGAATTTAGTTATAATGACTCGGCTAATTATACGAGGTTTTATTGTTGTTATCATTAGGATAGTATATTATTATTATTATTATTATTATTATTATTATTATTATTATTTCTTACCCTTACAGTTAGCTAGAAATTTGAACTGTTTTTGCGACGATATCTGTTTGTGTAGGTTTTATTTTTAGAGGAAGATCTGCGAGAAGAAAACCAAAAAATTTAATTGTTTGGTTTGGCGTAGCCAGAAAAATATTAAGGGGGTGTTATGTATAGAGATACATTTTTAAACACTTTGTATAAATTCAAATGATAAATATGAATTACTCCTGAGTTGGTTCCCGGCATCTGCCTGTCCTCCGCCGGGGAGTGTCTATCTGGAAACTTAGGGATCCTTCCATTCCTGTGCCGTCACTCCGGTTCCAGCAGCCCGGTGTCTCCTCTCGTCTCATTCTATATGTCAGAACTGTTATATGTTAATGACTTTGTGAAGTACCTTATATTATCGCTGCAGGCCATTTATTTTCACTACATAATAGGGTTTCGGTTATGTTCTAAACTGAGAGATATTGCAATCATTTGGAAATCACTCAAATTTAGCACCAAAACCAAAAACCCGCCCCTGATATCTTAAAATGGTTATACCAAACCCATATAAAGTAACGTTTTTGTTTGCTGTCACATTTGACGATATTTTCCCAAGACATGCAGCGTAAATATAGTGCTACCAGTGATACGATTAGGAAGTATCTAGTTCCCGCCAACCTAGAAAGATGCTATTATTTTAACGCAACTATTAGGTTGTCTCATAAGTGATGTCGGTTTTTAAGTTTGGTGTTTTATAACATAAAATTGGTTTTCTTTAGTTCGCCAAAGCTATTTACAAGATCCCATGGCTAGCATTGCGTAAATTGTGAGAATGTGTCAGTCGTTAGTTGTAAATACACAATTCACAAAATGGCAGTTACAAAGTTTGAGATTAGAGTCCTTCTAAAGCACTACTGAAACAAGATTATAAAGCTGCTGCCGCGGCTCTAAAAATGTGTGAAGTGTAAGGAGGTGTCGTTAGTGAGCGTGTGGCACAACGATGGTTCCAACGTTTCAACACTGGAGAAAAACACAATAAAGATTTACCACGTTCTGGAAGACCTAAATTATGGGATATTGAGAATACACGCAGAGTTTTTGGAAGAAAATTCACAAAAAAGCGCTCGTAGACTATCAGAAGAACTTGGTCCATCAAAAGATACCATACATCGCCAAATTAAGAAGCTTGGAAAATCAAACAGAAGCTGTAGATCTGTACCTCATGAACTGACACCTCAACAGGCTCAACCTAGAGTGGATATTTGTCGTCAGCTTATCGGTAATCCTCTTGGATTATAGATTTATCAGGAGAATTGTCACATGTGATGTAAAATGGGTCTATTACCGCAACCCTGACGCCTCGAAACAGCGGCTCAGTCCCCGTCCACCTGCCAAAGTCACCAATGCGGGTCTTTACTCTCAACAACTGGAACGAGTTCATGAAATTTTGAAACGGAGATACCCAGCATTAGTTAACCAAACTAGAGTTTTCTTGCGGCAGGACAATGCAACACCCCATACTGCACGAATAACCATGACAAAAATTCAGGAATTGAAAGGAGTCGAACTGCCACCACACCATGGCCCATTTGTTGCGTGGAAGAAATTTCGAAAACATTCAAGCTGTGGAAATGGGTCTCGCCGAATTCTTCGCATCAAAAACCAGAGACTGGTACTGTCGCGGGATAATCAACCTCGCTGAAAGTTGGCTAAAGAATCTGATGGTCTCTACTTTGAAGAGCAGTTTAATTTGTCAGAAAAAGTTCCAAATAAAGTTTTGCTTAAAAACCGCCACTACTTATGAGTCACCATCTATAGTTTTGCTATTGATTTTTACATTTTTTAGCAAAGAGGGGTGTTCCAACATTCTCCTAGCTACGGCTCTGGGTTTAGGTAAGTACACCGAAAAACGTAACTATAAGTTGTTCTTCATACTATTACAGTAGAGTAATTTGCAACGTTTAATAAAATACGTATGTTATATACATTATGTCCATAGCACGGTTCAGTGCTTAATTTAACACTTAAAGGTGCATCCAGGTTATACGTAATCAGCGATTATGGCGGAGAAGGAAGGTGATGACCAAACCTTTGAAGAAAAGAAAAGAATATTACAGAGCAATATATCTGATATAGCAATGACTCATAATACTAGTAGAAGACCGAAATCATATGTCTTTTGGAATACGGTTGTCTGGGATTTCTCTGGTTATATATTATCTAGTGACTTAAGTGGAACGTTGACCGCCCTGAGATGCGGCGTAAGCCATCTTTGTTTTATAGTTATGGGAGTTAGGCTCCGTCTCCTATACCAAAAGGTTTGAAATGTTGATTATACGTCTGCTGAATGACCTCTGATCTTACGCTGGTGAAAGTCGGTGAATCATTATCGTTTCGTGATTTCCAGTTATAATGTCGTCTGCATTTGGGATAGCTTATTTCGAATTATCTACAAGGATAATTTAAATAATACCCCCTTAAATGGTGAAACTAGAGACAATTCTGAAACTTTTTCGTTTATAACATAACTATGTTTAAATGTATCTAATATAATCTCAATAAAATCGCATGTAATCCTCTTGGACAGTATTTAGCCATTCACAGTTAAACTTAGGCGTTACATAACGACATAAAACTTAAGCATTAAGTCATATTTGTTTATTTCTAGAATAGATCCAACCAATAAGTTCCAGTCTTTGGAAAAATGTATAAAATCAAATTCTTCTGAGGCTTCATAAAAGGCCGTAATTTCTTAATTTTCGATTCATATTCTTCGTTCAAAGTGACTATAAACTGTGATAATCTAAGCGGAACATTAGATGCTACCAAATGGCCTAAAGGGGCATTAGTTACTAGTTTTTCTCCCCAAAAAATTACCTCAGTGAAGATCACCTAAATAAGATATTAATGCTAATGACACTGGTAGCGTTGCAACAGAATGTACGAGGTGTATTACATAAAATAGATGAATTGAACTTTTTTTTTTGGCCGACCACACTATAATATGCTAATTACATGCGACGTAATTGAACTATAATGACACCCATAATACTTTACTGACTCATCATGATCTTACTCGGCGGCGCGCGTGACTCCCCTACAGCCCATACCTTTTAACACCTTCAAAGCAGCAGTCCACTGGGATCCATCCCCCAGATAAACAATGAAATATTTATATTTAAAATAAAACAAATTCCGTTCATTGTAATTTTAATATTCTAATAAATAGAGCTCATTTCCTTTGCTTTAAAATGTGATTCTTTAACTTTACTTGCAAAAATCAATAAATACGGCGTGAACTTAATAGTAATGCCATCCGTTGGACTAGTCGCCAATAAGCTCAAGGTCCTGCTATCTGGTCATTTAATTACACGCAATTAACACGGTAATATGTTTTTGTAAAAACTCAAAGTTTTCAGCTAGTAGTCGACCAAAAAACAGTCGTATGCAACTTGGCTATAATGGCAATCAAAACACTCGTTTCATAAACATACTCACGTCTTAATTAGTACTGCTTAATTAGTCTTGTTGCATAATATACTACTATGCTTTAAGTACAATGTTGATATTTTAAGCATAGGTGAGCACTGACTTAATCAAGATGAACTTAGCAATATAAATATTCCCAATTATCATATGACGAGCTCATATTGAAAATCTAGTGGTATGAAAGATGGGACTGCCATATTTCTACTTTCTCTACTGCTTACCTATAGTAAGTAGAGGAAGTATTGATTCCACCCCGAGCCGAGCGGGATGGCTCAGGTGGTAACGTCTGTGGCCCACATTCGGGAAGTCGTGGGTTTGATTCCCGTGGCCGACCTTCCTGACCTAACGGGTTTTGTCGGGATTTACCCGGGTCGCCAGGCGAATGCTGGGAACGATCATTACATCCCCCGAATTTCCTGTCCCTCCATTTCATCTCCATTCTCATTTCACTTCACCTTCCATCTGCTTGGTTTCTTTCAGGGTTGCAAGTGTCGGCAGGAGGTCTCGGCATCTGCCTGGCAGGGGAAAAGAAACCTTCGTCCCCCGGGCTGCGAGCGCTCTCCGGGTTCACCGCCCAGGGGATGTGTTTGTCCACGGGGGAGAGGGGGCAGCTGCACCAGCCATCACCCGGGGAGTTCAAATCTGCAAATGGTTGGGACCCTGCCCTCTGCCTGTCGTGCCTTCTGGTCCGGCCGCCTTCTGTTTCCTCTCACTTCATCCCTCCCTCCCGGGGGCACCCCGTCAGGGTCCTAGACACAAAAGATCTACGTAGGTTGAGGTGCTTAGCCCCCTCCACTTCTAGTCCTACCCTATTTCATCCAGAAATTCGATACCGAGATTTCACCGAAAATACGTGTTGTTCCCGGAATCAAAAAGAAAGCATTTTCAGAAAAAGGTGTGTATGTGTGAACAGCATAGCTCAAAAACAAAATGTAGGATAAATTCCAAACTTGGTGTTTAAGTTAAGTTACCTTCCAAAGATGGGACACGAAGGTTTTCAAGAAAATTCCCCATTCCCAACTACCGCATACATGGATTTTTTTCGAAATTTGTTATTTTCTGAAAAAGATTCTAATCATATTGATTAATACCATATGTTAAAGATATTTATGTGACAAATAAAATGTATATCTTGAATATTCTGGAAATAGCCTGTGAGGTTCCTCTTCATTCGAAGGAAATTTATATAATCTTGTATAACTGGTAAACGTTAAGTTTAAAGGAAAACTTACTACACAAAAAATGTAGATCTCTTTAAAACATATAATTTATTTCCAATAACCTTTTTTGTGGCATAAATCATTTCCGAGCTAACCCTGATTAGTGGTTTGAATTGTTCAATAATTGGTCATTCTTTTAAAGTCCTGTCAATTTTCAGTTGTTTCTCGCGATGTCATGTAAAGAGTATGCAATTTTAAGGGAGGTCGTGGGTTTGATTCTCGTAGCCGATCTTCCTGATCCACGGGTTTTGAGGGGGGCGTTTCCCGGGTCGCTAGGCGAATGCTGGGACGGTTCATTCATCCCCCAAATGTCCTGTACCTCCAGTTTTCCCTTCCATTCTCATTTCAATTCACCTTTCATCTGCTTGGTCTGTTTCGGGGTTGAAAGTATCGGCGGAAGTCTCGGCGTTGAACGACGTTCGTCCTCAGAATGGGGGCGGTCTCAGAGTCCCATGTGCAAGCCTGCAGGGGGAGGGGAGCCGGTTTTACCAGCTGCTATCCGGGGAGTTTCAATCTGTAAAGGTAGGGACCCTGCCCTCTGACCTGCCGTGCCTCCTGGCCCGGCCGCCCTCTCTCTCCTCGTCCCCCCAACCCTCCCTCCCGGGGGCTTAGGCACAAAAGATATTGCAAGTCGAGGTGCTCAGTCCCCGTCCGCACCAAATCTTACTCCTACTCCTAATCGACTTTTAGTTTTTGAGTTATGTTGTTCACAGACACACACATGGACGCTTTACTAAAAATGCTCTTTGTCTTGTTCGGCGTGTCTCCAAAGATGCATTTTCGGTGAAATCTCGACATTGAATTTTTGGGTGGAATACAATATTTACCCTACTCTGAGTAGTAGTAAAGAAAATAAAAATCTGATGTGTTACACTCACAGGACTTTCTCTACTCTTGTACAAACTATTTTTACAAACGCTTATTCTGCATTTACTTTATGTTAATCGAGATAAACATTTGCAGAAACTATCTTATTGCTGATTTTCTTGTAGGTGCAAGGGGAATGTGGTAGATTTTAACCGATAGTCAAATCTTTTAAGAGCTGATTGCTATGTGGAGCATTACATTTCCATTTGAGAAAAAGTATTAAGTATTGGAAAACGGAAACAAATAACAAGGAATATCTCGGAAATGGTTCACTCGACAAAAAAAAATTATGACATAAATTATGTGTTTTAACGAGATTCACATTTTTTGTGTAGCAAAATTTTGTCTATCTCTTGCGGTTTACCGGTTATCAAAAGTCATTCAGAATGAGGAGGACTTTTGGGGACATTCCCATAAAATTCATTATACACATTTCACCTGCCATGAAAATATTTTAAATATATGATATTCTAATCAAAATCGTTAGAGCAATTTTTTAGAAAATAAAAATTTTCGAAAAATGTTCCATATAAGGGGTAGTCTGGGGTGGGAGATTTTGTTGAAAATCTTCATGTCGCATCTTTGAAAGACACAACCTAAATACCAGATTTGGCATTTATCGACGTTTCGTTTTTGAATTATGCTGTTTCCAGACACATAGACACACACACACACAAACACGCGGACCTTTTTCTAAAACTGATTTCTTTATTCAGGGGGCTCAAAACATGTATTTCCGGTGGAATCTCGACATTCAAGTTTTTGCGTAGAATTCAATACTTCCCCTACTTAGAGAAAGTAAAAATGAACTAAAAGTGAAATCTATTTATTTACTAAAATTAATGTACAGAAAGTTATAAATTAATTTATACATGGATATGACTGCTACACAAGTAGAAAAACTGGGTATAAGTATAATGTTGAGATAATTTAGAAAAATAATGAAATATAGGTGCACATGCGCCACTTCCTTGTTTTAAGAATCTGAGAAGCAAATTAAAAAAATTGTTTTTGAAGCAGGTTTTACAGAACTGAGCTTAACGTTTCTGAGTTCTCAGATTATACAAAATTCATTACAAATGAAGCTAATGTCACAGCCTATGACACGACACAAGGACAAAGGCAACCTGACTGTACGTACCTACTCATTAACACAAAGAAAAGGGGAAAACTAACTTGTCTCGTACCTAGTTTGGGACATGAATTTATAACAGTGATCATATCTGCTCCACTGACAATAGCCACCCCTCCACCCACAATGAATCCCTTCGAGACTAAGCATAAAATAGGACTGTAATTTTTAGGGATGGGACCTCCATACCATCGATACCTCGATACTCGGTGGTATCGAAGTAGGTCTAATACTTTGAAATAAACTTTCGATACTTTTAAGTTTTTAAGCTTTGCATTATTGAAAATTGTTGCGTCTAACTTTATGCTACATAAGGAATGAAATGAGTCGAGACTTCATGTTATTACCTCGCGTTTGTCCCCAAAGAATTGCTGGACTATAGTTCTTGATAGACCTTGACTGAGTTTTCTGTGGGTGAATCAATGCAGCTTTGCATAGACTCTTGTATCTAAATGACAACATGCGAGGCAACGGAGGAAGGAGTAGAAGTGCTCATGTAACATGCAGGTTAACTAAGTTGTTAATGGACCTGCTTTAGTTGACGCACTAAATAAGTTTCTGCAATAGCCTGGCTTGATGGCTCTCAGCCATTACAGTTACCTACTCCTGTGACCAAAATCTATGATCCAGCAGAAACAATCAGAACTTAAGACTGAAATACATTTACGCATAGATGTATTTGCTCTTTCCTTCCTCTGTTAGTTTATATTCAGGTAAGTCAAACTCGGGTCATGAGCGTAGCTTACAGGTATACCGTACGACTAATTTCCATAATATTAATAGAAAATCCTTTAAAACTAAGTTTTCAGCAAAAAAAATGTAGTTACATAAAAAGTGAAGCCGAAAATTATTATTATTATTATTATTATTATTATTATTATTATTATTATCATCATCATCATCGGCGGCGCCGTGGCCGAGTGGTTAGACCGAGGCGGCCCGGGTTCAATCCCAGGGACCTGCATGTGGGATTTGTGGTGGACGAAGCGGCGTCTGGGCGAGTTTTCTCCGGGTTCTCCGGTTTCCCCCGCCATTCATTCCACCAACTGCTCCATCATCACCTTTCCTTTCATCCATTTCATAGTGGTATCGCCCCATAACTAGTAACTTTTTTTTTCCAAGATTGCAAGTTACTCTTATTTCTCAGTTGATGTTTGAGAAGTTATCCTTATGTAAAATGACAATAATATAAAATATTTACGTACCCAATGAACCGTAGGAAAATGACTGAATAAAGATGAAAAATGCACGAAAATGACTTAATAATGACATAAACTCAAAAAAAAATGATCTAAGAATAGAAATGGCATCAAATGATCAAAAAAGCATTCTTTTTCACAGTCTGGGACCCGTCATGATGCGACTATTAAAAGATGAGATGTCATCAGAATTCGGGTCATTATTATTATTATTATTATTATTATTATTATTATTATTATTATTATTATTATTATTATTATTACATATTATTATTATTGCTGTTGTTGCAACGGGCAACATCGGCACCAAAATCTCTTGAACGCTGATGTCAAATAACTTCTGATTCCCACTCTGCATTCCTTGAGGACAGAATTGCTAGACTAGAGTGGTGAAAATAAATGAATAACTGCTATGAGTTCAATATTCACGGTTTATGAGTAAACAGTGTTGAAGTACACAATTTTTTCGGTCGGAATTGTATTCTTTTCTACTTATCTTAGAATTTTTAAGCTACAATCAGTTCCCTCCATTGCATTAATCGTAGGGAATTCAGAAGATTTGTATGCTGTATGTTGTGATGACTATATCCCTCCATCATCTACCTGACCCCTTCTTGAAGAAGTTTATCGATGTGAGATAAGTGCTTCAAGGACATATTTGAGAATACAGTTTGTATTAATTTAGATGGGTAGTCAAATGCCCATAATAAGCCTATTGCGGTCGTACATCTGTTAAACACAGCTGATACGTCTGGGCATCCCCACATGCTTGACTACCTGATTGAACTTCCAATCAATTCAGTGAAAAGTTATGAGAGGGAATTAAGCTGCAATGTGAGAAGCTTGTTACAGGCTTCAGGCAATACGGCAAGCATGAGGAGTGCTCTCCAAGAAAGAGGAGATATTCATGTAATTACATATGGTTGCCCTGCCCATATTTTGAATCTTCTGTTGCATGATCTTCTCAAGGACACCTCAAACTTAAAGGGAAAATGCAGAATTTCGGAGAGAAGGAGAGTAGTCATTAATCCTGCCTCAAGAAGTTTGATGCAATACGTTATTCTAAATGCCTATAATCTAACAGTACTTATGAGGATTTGTGAAGAAAATGGAGTCAAGCTTCAAAATTCCACTAAGAGAAGGGTTAGTGACCTTCAAATAAAGCGCAATGCCGAAGACCTTCTAAATGTATAATAACTAGGGCCCGGATTTTTAGGTTGTAACCTATATTTAATTAACGCATTGCAAGATATATATTAGTTTCACGCTTTCCGGAGCAGAATATGCGAATTTCATTACACCTAAAAAAAACCTAAATGAGGGGTTGACACCTAAAATAACCTAAATAGCTGTTTTTCCTTTTCGAAATGAAACTCATTGTAAAATTATTCCCACCACTTATAGCTAGTAGATAGTTCAAGTTACTGCAGTTTAACACAGCACATGTGACCTGGTGACACCTGGATGCAGCTGATAGAAGGTCACAAGGAGCGTAACCTGCGTAACGGGATCGCCTCCAATCATTCACCGAGGGTACAGCAGAGTACACTGAGAGTACTTTTCTAATGTAATTGTTGTATAGCGAAACAATGCCTAAATCATATTTATTGAAAATGTGGATTGCTGCAGATCCACACTTCACATTTTTTAGTCACAGGCAGTGCTGCGGGGGTTCTGCAGTCCTACCCGACCATGCTACATGTTACGTGCTTGGCCCACGGCCTGCATCACCCTGCAGAGGTGATTAGAAGCCACTTCGATGATGTGAGCAGCCTGATATCTTTGGTCAAGAAGCTTTTTTCTTAAAAGTCCCAACACGTATAAAATTGTTCAAAGAGAAAGTATTGGCAACTCCTATTCCACCTGAGCCGATACTTGGCTGTCTGCTGCCATTTACTATGCCGAGCACTTAAAAGACATTGAAAATGTCGTCAATGAACTGGATGAAACAAAGCTTACTGCATTGCCAATACTAAGTCATCACTCGAGTATCCCACTCTTGCCACTTCCCTTACGTATGGTAAGACATATTTTTGTTTTATAGAGAAGCTGTTCTCCGGATGGAAAGTACAACTTTGCCACTGAAAGGTGCTGTAGATATCATTGGCAATGTTTCCAGTAAAGAAACACCTGGACCAGTGGGAGTTGCAGAATATTCTTCAACGAAATCCTGGTTTTGAAGATGTGAAAATCAATTCAGTATTGCAGGGAGAAAAGTATACAGGAAAACTACCCCTAGAACCTGCTGCACTGGCCCTATGTTCTACGCCCCAATGATGTCATGTTTCGTTGAAAGAACCTTTTCTTCATACAAGAATGTGTTACGTGATAATAGGAAATCGTTTACGCCAGACAATTTGAGAATGCATGTAACTACCTACTGCAAGCCAACAAAATAAATCTTATAACTAAGTACCAGAAAAGCAAAATTATTGATACCTCTACTGATCCACGAAACAAAACATTAAAAAAAACTATTTTAATCAAGAAAACCCCCCAACAAAACCTATTTTAATCATATAAAAAACTTAAAATGAAGGTTTATTCCAAATAAAAATCCGGGCCCTAATTATAACATATACCACTGGCTCATATCTAACCCAAAAAAATGACTGTACCATTGGACATGCAGTGAAAATGTAGTAAAAACTGAAGTATTACTGGAGGAATTTAAAATGTTAAAGAAATCTGGAGCTAATCACTAAGATATTTGAAAATGTTATAATTAAGCATTGGCTCCACTGTATTTTCTGGCTTTTTTGTTGATCCAGCATTAAACAACTCAGAACGTGTTTTGCATCCATCTAAGCATGAAAATGCATTTCAGGTTGCTCAGGAAAAATAAGTAAGAAGTTCAATACGACACGTAAGCTTCGGCGGCCAGCGTCCTTAATTTTGAACAACATTTTGAACTTAATTTTGATCAACACTTGCGAAATACAAAAGAAAATCTCAACTCTTTATTCCAACGATGTTCAACGAAGAAGTAATACAATCTGCGTCTGCTTTGCAGTGATGGAAATCTCAAGAAAATGTCATAGGCAAGGTGGTAACTGCAACTGTTGACAGTCAGTGCAACATTCTGTGGTGCAGAACGTGTGTTTTGATGTTTGTTTTTGTTATTTTACGGTTAAGACATAGATTTGGTAGAGACAAAGCTTCCAAACTGTATTTTAGTAAAAGCACTTATACAAAAAGTACAAATTGACTGAAGATGAACTAGTTTAGAAACAGCTTGGTGTAAACAAAGTTTACAAGTTTGCATTTTTGTTTACGGACTTACACAGTAAGTCATGAATAAGAAAGATTGGTTTAAAAATTTGTTGTAATACATCACACCCCAACTCAAAATATTGCTAAAACAGATTATTTAAAACGATTATTCATTGTTTATTTTAGGTACTTAATAAACAATTAAGCATACACCAATTTAAAAACGATATCAAATGATTTCTAAGTAAAAGTGTAACATTGAAGAAAATTTCTGATTTAAATAAAAAATAACTCATCTTAATTTTTAATATAAAAATACTTTTTTAAACCTTGTCTGTAGCACATTCATCTTATTAGAAGTTCGTCACGGCCATCTAGTCAACCTCTTATTGCTAAGCTTTTTAGAATACGAACATCAAAATGATAATAGAATCAACTACATTTTAATTATAAGTAGGGATGGCACCTTGATACCGCCGATACCTCGATACTCTCCACTCTCGGAAGTATCTAAGTATTCTGATACTTTGAGAGAAACCTTCAATGCTTTTGAATTTTTAAGTTTTGCATTATTGAAAGTTGTTGCGTTTAACCTTATGCTAGATAAGGAATGAAAGGAGTCGACACTTAACGTCATTACCTCGCTCGTCTTCCCGAAGAGTTGCTGGACTATAGTTCTTGATAGACCTTGACTGCGTTTCATGTGGATAAACCAATGCAACATTCCAAGGCTCTTGTGTCTAAATGAAAACATGCAAAATAAATTTGGGAAGGAGAAGAGGTACACATGTAACATGCAGCGTTAACTGAGTTGTGAATGAAAGTGATTTAGCTGACGCACTAAATCTCGTTTCTAATAGCGTGGCTTGGTGACTCACTCTCAACCATTACTCCGGCGACCAAAATCTGTGAATCCAGCAGAAACAAAGCAGAACTTATGACGTGAGATAGTACAGCGGATGGAGATATTTGTTTAGTTATTTGAGTTTCATGTAAAATGTATATTTGTTTACATTTTTAAGATTACAGAATAAAGAAGAGTTCCTAGTTTAGTTTTTCTATGAAAAACTAGATTTTCTAGAAAATCCTTAAAAAGAAAATTTTCAGCACAAAATATAGTTGCATAAAAAGAGAAGCAAAGAAATTATTATTATTATTATTATTATTATTATTATTATTCACTAACAATACGGGATATGTAACCTGTGACATTACGAAGATAAAAAAATCTGGTGTGTTACACTCACATGACTTTCTCTACTCTTTTACAAACTATTTTTACAAACGCTTATTCTCCATCTACTTCATGTTAATCGAGATAAACGTTTGCAGACTATCTTATTGCTAATTTTCTTGTAGGTGTAAGGGGAATATGGCAGGCTTTAAGCGATAGTCAAATATTTTAAGAGCTGGTTGCTATGTGGAGTATTGCATTCTCTTTGCATGTCCAGGACATAAAAAAATTAAAGCCTTTTTGGAAACATGTCCATGTGTATGTCTTGTGTGTCTGTGTATGTGTGTCTGTCTGTGAACAGCATAACCCAAAAACGAAAAGTCGGATAAACACCAAACTTGGTATTTAGGTTGAATATGTTCCAGGGATGCGACATAAAATGTTTCAAGAAATTGTCAGTTTAAATCAACAACGAAGTAATTGTAAGCTTTCTCTACTCTCCATTCTTTCGCCAGCCAAATATTAATATTACTAATTTATTAGCACTCGCCAAGTCTCATGTTCTGAAGCGGGAAAATTGCAGAATTTTGTTATAAGATGTCTTGTCAGTGCACATAGTCCACACAAAAGTTAATTTATATAAATACGCGTTACACTGCACTGTAGGTACACATAAAATAGAAAAAAAACTATACTACATCATTGCTGACACCATTTATCTGTTTATAAAGAAAATCCATGCATCTGTTTTTCATTCGTGCAAATGCCGCAATCACTCTATGAAGTCTTTAGTATCATAATATAATACACCATAACTCACCCAGAAATCCATAATACATTTTATATCCTTATAACATATACTCACTTCAGATTTAAATTTTGCTGTACAGTGAGTGAATTGGTATTACTGCTGCACGGTATGCTGCCATCTAGCGAGATAAAACTGAGAAGCGAACGGGTATTCCCAGGTTCCCGCCCTTGCACTCTCGCACGATAGTGTGCTACCACTTAGTGGCATTGACGTAAACTTGTTGCTGAGAGACGGATGATAAGGGCTAGTGCACGTCTTCAAGTGTGCATGACCCGTATGTATTTCATTCATAAGGTAATAGGTCATACCAGTTGCGCATGCGCAAAAGCTCCTAAAAAACATGCACAAATCAAGTTGTGCTCGTGACTCTGTTGCCATATCTCATCGAGTTTAGAGAATTTAAACGCCGTAGATTTTAAATTAACGCATCTATGTTACGTATATGAGCAGTCAACGAAAAATTAACCAATAAACCCGCAAGGTGTCAAAAATTAAGGTGTTCACATGCTCTTGTGCATTTACGCAGCAACCGCCACTGCACTTCTTACAGGTTAAAGTCGCTGCTCACTGACTGCAGCCAATAGTCAGCATGACTTGATGTCTATGAAGCCTCAGATTCAAAAATGAGATGAATGTTGTGATTATATTATTGACACATATGCAAGCGAAGAATGTACTTTCCCACCAGACATGTGAACTTTTTCTACACTGCCTGTGAAGCTCTCCATACACACCTTAATGCTAATTGTCATTATCACATTTTAGAGGATTTGTAGAGAATACAAACGCGTTCGTAAAACGACGCAATGCGCAAACGTCTCATTTAGAAAAGAAGAAGGCATTGAAGAAATAAAATTTTCAACAAGTAGTTCACGTGGGCGTATCATAAGATTTGATTACGTTAAGGGTATCAATAGTAGTAATTTGGTCAGGATTTTAAAAACATTTAAAAAATAATTTTTATTTTAAAAAGTATTTTGAACCTTCAATTTCAATTACATACTATGGTCTTTGCTTTCAATCCCTTTAAAGCTTCAACGCGTGACCATTTAAATGTCCAAGAACACACGGACTAGTGGCCTGTATTTATTTCCAATGCCTTTTACTCGACTTTGATATTTCTTACACTTTTGCGCATTAAAATGTTCCATACGATGTAGTTTGCAACCAAACTTGTTCAAATTTTCAGCATAAATTCAAAGAGAACGAACTTTAAAAACTGGCATAACGTTTTTGCTACACTTAAAAATTGCTGAATATATGACATAGTTAATTCGGCCGCTAGGATAAATTGTTAAAAAATTATATTTTACAGTTACAATTTTTTTCTGAAGCAACCAGAGAAGTCAATAAAATTCTATATGCCAGTTTTGTACATTAGTATTTAAATAATATGGTAGTTTACTTTTTGAAAATTGCGATTTCTACATTATGTGGAACACTTGATTCATTAGCGTAATTAAAGTAAAATATAATTTATTTTTAACAATAATTATGAAAGATATCTGCATGAAATTTAAAACACGCTTATTTTGAAAGCATTTAGATAAAAACTGCAACATTTAGAAGTTTTATCTGGGTACCCATAAGAAAGTGTCCTACAGAAATAAAACATTGAAAAACGTGACATGTTTACTTTAAATTATGTTTTGACCAAGAACTTAATGCCTAGCTGTTTGACAATTTTATAGTTTTAAACAATAAACAAAGATAAAAATTTTAATCATACCAGCCTGCACTAAGGATGCTCAGTCCGAAATCTGTGCTAAGCAGGAGAGCAAAGTTTATCTTTAAAGGTATTCACATATCAAATTGTAGGAATTCACATATCAATATTCCAACAAACCACAAAAGGGGAAACAAGCAATACAGGCAATCAGAGCATGTGTGAACAAAATACCAGAAATGCAAATTGATGGCTAGAAAGGATATATAACACAGTGGTGGAAGCAAGGGTGTTATACGCAGCAGAGATATGGGGACTGGAAAAAGGATGGGGAAATGTACATGCTATACATAGGAATATTTGCAAAATAAGCCTGGGATTACCAAGGAGTTCACCGAATGGAGTAGCACAAGCAGAACTCGGGAGGGTGGGAGCTAAAGGCAAATGGTAGAAAGGGCAATCAAATACAGATTCAGAATAAAGCTACTAGAGGAAAATGAGATACTAAAGTAATGCTTGGTTGTACAGGAGAAAATGGGGGAAAAAGAAACTGATGCAACAGTTACAGACATTGGAAGAAATAGGAATGGGGGAAACATGGGCAGAAAGAAACAACAAAAGAAAGAATTTCTCAAAGAAATTAGAATAACAGTGGAGGACATTGAAAAGTAAGAAATTATAAGTAGTTTCAAGGAAAAAAGGTCATTAATATATTATGAATATTTTAAAATAGAATGGGGAAAAGAAAGATACTCGAAGTTTGCCACAAAGTGGCCAGAATGGGGTATGCATGGGCGAGGACAGGTGTAATGAATTTAAGTGCTCTAACAGGGAGAAGAAGGGGAAGAGATATACTAAATGTAATGGATTACATGACAATTCGCATTATATTCTGGAATGCGAGGACACGGATAAAGAAAGAGAGAATTTAATACTAGAGAAATGGAAAAAATTACCAATAGAGATAAAAATTAGGAAGATTTTTAAATAAAGATCAAATGAATATATGGATAAATTAGGAACATATTTAGGAAAAATAAGGTTAAAATGGTTAAAAGAAACGCGAAGCAAATAGGAGAAGATACGGAAAAATCTGATGTGTTACACTCACATGACTTTCTCTACTCTTGTACAAACTATTTTTACAAATGCTTATTCTCCATATGATTCATGTTAATCGAGATTTCAAGATGTTAATCTTATTGCTAATTTTCTTGTAGATGCAAGGGGAATTGGTAGGCTTTAAGAGATATTCAAATATTTTAAGAGGTGGTTGCTATGTGGAGTATTCCATTCTCTTTGCATTACCAGGACAAAAAAAATGAATAACAAATTTGAGAAAAAGTATAAGTATTGGAAAATTTAAGGGCAATATCTCGAAAATGTTTCACTCAACAAAAAAAATGTATATGACATAAATTGTGTATTTTAACGCGATCTATATTTTTGTGTAGTAAAATTTTGTCTATCTCTTATGGTTTACCAGTTTACCAAAAGTCGTTCACAATGAAGAATACTTTTGGAGACATTCCCAGAAAATTCAAGATATACATTTCATTTGTCATGAAAATATCTTAAACATATGATATTTTAATCAAAAGCGTTAGAGCCATTTTTGAGAAAATTAAAATTTTCGAAAAATGTTCCATGTAAAGGGTAATCTGGAATGGGGGATTTTCTTGAAAACCTTCGTGTCGCATCTCTGGAAGATACTGAACCTAAATACCAAGTTTGGTGTTTATCCGACTGTTCGTTTCTGAGTTATACTGTTCACAGACACACAAACACACACACGGATATGTTTCCAAAAATGCTTTTTTTGGATTCAGGGGGCCTCAAAACATATATTTTCGGTGAAATTTCGGTATCGAATTTTTGGGTGGAATACAATACTTCCCCTACGTACTATACGTAGTAGAGAAAGTAAAAAGGGTAACAAGGCAAAAAAGTAAATATGGAAAATTATACTTCCCCATCATATAGATAACAGAATGTTAAATATAAGGGGAAGAGAAATAATAAGCAACTCCGTTGTATCATAAACATTGTATAAATTGCATGTATATTCAAAGTAGACAATAAATCATTCATTCAACAAACCACAACTTTGAAGAAATTTACAGAACTCGCCACCGAACATAGCAGAGGACTTCAGACTCTGTTCATCCTCGTTTGAGGCACTGGAATTTTCAGATAACAAAAAAGGTTTATGTTTAACTGTAAAAAAGGTCCAATAAGTTAGATTATTATCGGTGTTCACCTGAGTGTTAAGATATGTACGGCGAAAAAAAGGCAGTATACAGTAGCTACACCCAAAATAATAAAATTATAATCATGGTAAACCAATGTGACATAAAAGAATTTCACGCAGTTGTACAAGCCAGTAAGATTTTATCAACAGCACACGCAATCAAAATGGCATGACTGTGCACGAATTCTTCCAATTACGACCCAGAGATGACAAATTGAAAGCGGGGCTTATCTTCCATCTAGAGCTTGACCAGCAATTACTGTTACGTTGACATTAAGGTCGTTAAGTTATAACTTGCACTTCTCTGATTGCTTGTAACAGAATGGGTCCCACATTGTTGTAACAACTGAACATAGGGCACGAGGGGAGTCTGCTACGCATAAGTTTGTATCATCAGAAGAGGGACGCTGGCGGAAAGGCAGAATGCCAAAGTGAACTGAAATGCAGTGTGTTTTTTGGATGTGCAAAAAAACCTCAGAAAAGATACTTTCCGTTTCATACGCGAATCTGCAAGCATTTGCTCTCTCTCCAAGAGATCTCAAGGTTTACAGTGTGCTGTTTATTACAATTTTGAACGAACAGGGTGAGTTATAAAGTAACCAGAAAGTGTAAAATTGTCAGAACTTACATTTTTACTTTCTCTGCTACTAACCTACTATAAGTAGGGGAAGCATAGCATTACAACCAAAAATACGCTTTGAGACTCTATGTGAAATTTAAACAAAAAAAACATTTTTATTTTCTCTGCCACCTATTTATTGTAGCTAAGAGGAAGTATTGCATTCCACACAAAACTTCGATGTTGAACTTTTACGGAAACATATGTTATGTGTCCCGTGAATTAAAAAAAAATAATCATTTTTGGAGAAGGTCCTTGTGTTTGTGAGCAGCCTAACTCAAAAATGAAATGCTGTATAATACCAAACCTGATATTTAAGCTCAGTATCTTCCTTTTGCTTGCCTTTTTTGTGTGTTCATGTAAAGAGAACGGAATTTCAAAACCATTACATTTTTAAAACATTTGACTATCGCTTTAGCATACTGTATTCTTCTTATACCTACAACGAAATGTGTAAACGTAAAATAAAGGTTTATTTGAATTAACAAGAAGTAGACAGAAGAATAAGATTTCGTAAGAGTACTTTGTAGAAAGTGAGTAGGGTAAGTTATGCAATTGTAACTCATCAGAAATTTTTTTTTTCAAGTGGTAAGTTGTTTTTCGTGTTATTTTCGTGGTATTGCAAGGAGCATGGAATTTCAGTCATCACATATCGACCCGCCTTTAACTATCGCTTTATGCTACTGTATGCTTACATTCTACAACGAAATGTGTCAATGTGAAATGAAGGTATATCTGAATTAACAAGAAGTAAATAGAAGATTAAGCTTTTGTAAGAGTAGTTTGTAGAAGAGGAGGTAGAGAAAGTAATGTGAATACAATAAATCAGATATTTTAAACTTTTAGGTCTAAAATAATCTACACATCTTACCAAATAATTTGACAGACGCTTTATTGTTAAATATTATTTTTAAAGATATTACGGTGAAAGGAGATGATGGACAGGATAATGCATTAAGGTTGTGTTGTGACCATGTTTGCATTTCTCTGTAAATTTATTAGTTTCTCTAGTACGTATAGTAAGTAGGGAAAGTATTGCATTCCACCCAAAACTTCGATACCGAGATTTACCGGAAGTACATGTTTTGAGGCGCCTTGAGTCCAAATAAAGCATTTTTGGAAACGTGCCCGTGTGTGTGTGTGTGTGTGTGTGTGTATGTGTGTGTATGCCTGTCTGTGAACAACAGCACTCAAAAACGAAAAGTAAGATAAATACCAAACTTGCATTTAGGCTCAATATCTTCCAAACATCGACACAAAGATTAAAAAAAATCCCCCATCCTACACTTTACATGGAACATTTTTTTTACATTTTTTTATTTTCCAAAAAATTGCTCTAATGGTTTTTATTAAAATAATATATATGAAAGATATTTACATGGCAAATAAAACGTATATCTTGAATTTTCTGGGAATAGCCTATGAAATCATCTTCATTCGGAGGGGATTTTATATAATCTTGTATAACTGGTAAACGTTAAGTGATAGGCGAAAACGAACTTCACAAAAAATGTAGATTTCTTTAAAACACACAATTTATTTCAAATACGTTTTTTATGGCATAAGCCGTTTCTGAGATATCCATTATTAAATGTTCGAATTGTTCATTTCTTGGTCATTCTAAGTCCTTTCAACATTAATTTGTTTCTCGCGATTGCATGGAAACAGTATGGAATTTTAAGGCCAGTATATAGCGATAAGTTCTTAATCATTTTGACTATCGCATTTCTCTTTGTATCTATAACGAAATGTGTAATGTAGCTATTTCTGCAAAGGTTAATTTGTATTAAAATGTAATAGAAAAATAATCTTCAGTAAAATAATTTGTAATAAATAATAGGGGGTAGAGAAAGTAATGTGAAAAATCACAACAGATATGTACCAGGTGAATCAGCTGCCCCTAGATATTCGTATCTATGCAACCCGCAGTTTACATTCTAATATGAAAACATTCACCCTTTTAGCAAACCAACTGTTATTGTAGCTCCCCTTCTATTCGGTACTATACGCAACCAGCATTAATGATTAAAGGCCTGAATGGGAACCAAGGAGCTGCGAAAGTCTTAAAAAAATCTGATGTGTTACACTCACATGACTTTCTCTACTCTTGTACAATCTAATTTTACAAACGCCTATTCTCCATATGCTTCATGTTAATCGAGATATCGAGATGTCAATCTTATTGGTAATTTTCTTGTAGATGCAAGGGGAATATGGTAGCTTTTAAGCGATAGTCAAATATTTTAACGCTGGTTGCTATGTGGCGCATTCCATTCTCTTTGCATGTCAGGACATAAAAAAATGAATAACGTATTTGAGAAAAAGTATAAGTATTGGAAAATTTAAGGAAATAACAAGCAATATCTCGAAAACGGTTCACTCAACAAAAGAAATGTATATGACATAAGTTGTGTATTTTAACGCGATCTACATTTTTTGTGTAGTAAAATTTTGTCTATCTCTTATGGTTTACCAGTTATGCAAAAGTCGTTCACAATGAAGAATACTTTTGGAGACATTCCCAGAAAATTCGAGATATACATTTCATTTCTCATGACATTATCTTAAACATATGATATTTTAATCAAAATCGTTAGAGCCATTTTTGAGAAAATTAAAATTTTCGAAAAATCTTCCATGTAAAGGGTAGTCTGGGGTGGGGGGATTTTCTTGAAAACCTTCGTGTCGCATCTCTGGAAGATACTGAACCTAAATACCAAGTTTGGTGTTTATCCGACTGTTCGTTTTTGAGTTATGCTGTTCACAGACACACAGACACACACACACACACACAGACACACACACACACAGACACACACACGGACATGTTTCCAAAAATGCTTTTTTTGGATTCAGGAGGTCTCAAAACATGTATTTCTGGTGAAATCTCGGTATCGAAATTTTGGGTGGAATGCAATACTTCCCCTACTTACTATACGTAGTAGAGAAAGTAAAAAGACGGTTTTTCATGGATATAATGTTTGCAAGGAGGTAGAGGAATGCAGTATACATGGGTGCTGGCCGAGTGGGTTAGTGCCAGAATGTGGTGAAGCAAAGGTTAGTTTCGGAGGTTCGAATCTAATACAAGCATAGAATTGTTTTGGTTCTTTTCTTTCTTTCTGCTTGTGTTAATTTTCTGTATTTTAGTATACTAATTTATTTACTTTTGTTATTGGCTCTCCTGTGAGCCAAGACAGGAATTACAATCAGATAATTGTGTATCATGCTTACCGTAATAATCTGTACCGTAACTGGTGTTGTAAACCGTGTTATGTAGTTAGCTTTCATTCTCTTGGACGCATATCGACGATATTAAATCTAACAGTTTTTGTTTCATGTTTAAACCTTATGTTTTACTTCTTCTACTGACAAAGGATTTGTAAATGTGCTAAGTTCACGGGAAAACAGAATAATAAATTTTTAAAGAGCGTGTATTTCATCAACGAAGTAAATGTTCAAAATGACGACCCCTTTCATCAATGCACATTTGTGTACGTTGCCGGGGGAGGGGGTCTTCTTGCATGCTGTAACATGCGCGGTGTAATCTGCCTGCATTCTTTACGTATGAGTGCTTTGCTGTGGAAAACATGGTGATTATAGTATTTTGTACACACTTATAATGTTATCAAAAATATTATTTGTATCCTAATATCGAATTATAGGCTCAAAGAGATAAAACAAAAGGTAATAAAAGGTTTGAATTCAGCACGAAGGATTTGAACTCGAACCGATGTGGCACAGTATTAAAACAACCATGATAATACCATTCGGCCAAAGCTACCTTGTCAGCTGAGATTCCTATACGAATTAGCATTCGCAGAACTAGACCCCACCTCGAATTTTTACACGCTTTTTGCAGCTTCATACAATGTTTTGAGCTGGGTTTGGTAGTTTTAACTCAAATAAATAAGCTGCATCAGTCATTACAATTACTGTATGATCTGAAATACGCCATGGTTTATGGCATAAGAGAAATTATCTCCCTAATGCTTAGCATTTTTGACAAGACTGTACAACGTTGACTGACGGCTTAAATCTAATTGGTCGTACTGCGTAGATATGTCATTTTGTTTTCTAATGGTTTTGTCAAGCGATGCATGTGAAAGGTTGTTCTTTCAGTGGCGTTTTCAAAGGTGTGCAAGAATATATGCTAAAGAATAAAAGTTTAAAATTGGCTAAAAGTGTTACTGCAGCTCCCAGTTTTTTTTTTTTTTTTTTTTTTTTTTTAAAGTTTCTCTTAGACGCCAAGGTAAATACAAGCTTGACTGTTTAATACCACTACCCAAAGTCCCACTGTAAGTCTAAAACAATAGTAAAAATTAAAATAGATGGTAAGAGCGAATGCTCTTCCATCTATTCTCAGATAATGAAGGCAAGCAGACTGGACGGCACCCTAATGCCATCTGCCAAGCACGTATAGAAGCAAGGTAAAGTTGCCTAGCACTAAGGACTCTGTGAGGAAGTAAGATGGTATGGTACAGGATAAGACCTAGAAGGCCTAGGGGGCCTCAAAACATGTATTTCAGGTGACACCACAATATCTAATTTTTAAGTATAATGTAATAGCTTCCCTACCTAATAGGTACATGATAGGGAAGGTAAAAGTCATTATCTAGCTAATAATTCAGTTATTATTCGCTCTGAACAATCCTAACATTAAAATTTCAATTAATTTCAATGCTTTAATTTCTAACCGCAACTGGGAAGTAGGACTTTTAATTATGGTTTCAAGACAATGTTCGAGTATATCTTGCAAGGAAAAAAAAAGAAGAAGAAAAAAGACAGGGAGGGCGAGAAAGAACACGGAAAAAAGGAATAACAGGAGCAGAACTGCGGTTTGGAAAGCAGTGAATATTTTTTACGACAATAAAACCCATTGGGTACATAAACGTAGGTCTGAGCCTTTTCAGAAATTATGAAGGTGGCTGTGCTAATTCGATTAATTTAAACGCAGTTCCTCACGGATATAAGAAACCGCAAGGAAATTCTTAACAGGTTATTTCCCGTGTGGAATGTGGAATTTCCAGTTAGTAAACCAAATGTTTCATCTATACATTGTCACATTCATCGCTCAAGAAATATCACACAGAATTTTCTATCAAAAGGAGGGCGATATTTCAAACTGTAATAATATTTTCTCTAGCTCCTACCTATAACAGCTAGAGCAAATATTGCACTCCACTTAAAAATTCGATATCGAGATTTCTGCGCAAATACGTAAACTGAGATCCCTTGAATCTCCCCCAGAGCATTTTTAGAAATAAAGGTCTCTCTGTGTGTGTGGATGTGTTTATATGTGTGTGCGCGTGTGTCTATGTATGTGTGTGCGCGCGTGTGTCGATGAATGTGTGTGCGCGCGTGTGTATGTTGTATGTGTGTGCGCGCGTGTATGTTGTATGTGTGTGCGCGTGTGTGTATGTTGTATGTGTGTGCGCGTGTGTGTATGTTGTATGTGTGTGCACGTGTGTCTATGTATGTGTGTGCGCGCGTGTGTCGATGAATGTGTGTGCGCGCGTGTGTATGTTGTATGTGTGTGCGCGCGTGTGTATGTTGTATGTGTGTGCGCGTGTGTGTATGTTGTATGTGTGTGCACGTGTGTCTATGTATGTGTGCGCGCGCGTGTGTATGTTGTATGTGTGTGCGCGCGTGTGTATGTTGTATGTGTGTGCGTGTGTCTATGTATGCATGAGCGCGTGTGTGTGTTTGTACGTGTGTGTACGTATGTGTGTACGCGTGTGTATGTTTGTATGTCCGTGAGCGTGCATTTGTGCGCTGTGTGCGCGTGTGTGCGTATGTATGCTAGCGTAATGGTGCTTGCGTGTGTACGAGATGGTGCGTGCTGCATGCTTGTGTGCGTGATCGTGAGTGTGTTAGTAGGTTTGTACCTAAGTGTGCACGGGCGTGTGTGTGTGTGTGTGTGTGTGTGTGTGTGTGTGTGTGTGTATTAACTTGCGTGATCGTGCGTGTAGGTGGCTTAATCTCTTAAAACACCTCCTATAAGAAATTTGGTTTATTTTATCTACATTGCTTATGCAAGCATAACAATGCAGTGTTGATAAAGAATATGCATAAAAATCTGATATGTTACACTCACATGACTTTCTCTACTCTTGTACAAACTAATTTTACAAACTCTTATTCTCCATCTATTTCATATGAATCGAGATAAACATTTTCAGAAACATCTTATTGCTAATTCTCTTGTAGGTGCAAGGGGAATATGGTAGGCTTTAAGCGATAGTCAAATCATTTAAGAGCTGGTTGCTATGTGGAGCATTCCATTTTCTTTGCATGCTCAGGTCATACAAAAAGAAAAGAAAGAAAAACAAAACGAATAACGAATTCCCATTTGAGAAATAGTATTAAGTATCGGAAAATTCAAACAAATAACAAGGAATATGTCGGAAATGATTCACTGCACACAAAAAATGTATATGAAATAAATTGTGTCTTTGTGCTAAAATTTTGTCTATCTCTTACGGTTTACCAGTTATGCAAACTTCATTCAGAATGAAGATGACTTTTGGGGACATTCCCAAAAAATTCTAGATATGCCTTTCATTTGCCATAAAAGTGTGTTAAAATATGATATTTTGATCAAAATCGTTAGTACCATTTCTGAGAGAGAAAAAAAAATCGAAAAATGTTCCATGTAAATAGTAGTCTGGAATGGGGGGATTTTCTTGAAAATCTTCGTATCGCGTCTTTTAAAGATACTGAACCTAAATACCAAGTTTGGTATTTATCCGACTTTTCGCTTGTGAGTTACGCTGTTCACACACACACACACGCGCGCGGGCCTTTTTTTTAAATGCTTTTTTTGCATTATGGGTCTTAAAAACATGTATTTCCGGTGAAATCTCAATATGGAAGTTTTAGGTGAAAATGCAATATTTCTACTTACTATACGTATTAGAGAAAGTAACAAGCTTAAGTAAAAATACTTTGTATACCCACTAATAAACGATAGAGGGTAGGGAAAGTAATGTGAATGTATCACATCAGATTTTTTACTTTTAGTTTACTGCTTTGCTGGAAACACGTGCTGCCTCACTTGTACCTCAATTTTAGCCTTATCCGAGTGCACTTCCGCTCGTATATAATCACACCTTGCTTTATCCATACACATCAGTACTTCCGTTCTGTGTTTTGGTTTTCGGTATCCTTGCTTGTATTACAAATATCATTTTGACTGTTATTACGTTCTCATTTCTCTTACGCCCACAGAAAATTTCTTTATGTTCTTGACATGCAAAGAGAATTACATTTTACACATAGCGACCAGTTCTAAAAATATTTGACTATCGCTTAATGCGATATGTTCCCCTTGTTTTGTATTTGCAAGGGCAATATAGAAATACAGTAGCCTTTAAGCATAGACATATCTCTTAATAGCTAGTTGCTAGGTGCAGCACCATTCCCTTTGCCACAGATTAATACTCTTTGCATATCCAAGACAAAAAAAATGAATAACGAATTCCCATTTGAGAAAAAGTATAAGTATTGGAAAATTTAAGGGAATAACAAGCAATATCTCGAAAATGGTTCACTCAACAAAAAAAATGTATATGACATAAATTGTGTATTTTAACGCGATCTACATTTTTTGTGTAGTAACATTTTGTCTATCTCTTATGGTTTACCAGTTATGCAACAGTCGTTCACAATGAAGAATACTTTTGGAGACATTCCCAGAAAATTCAAGATACATATTGTATTTGTCATGAAAGTATCTTAAATATATGGTATTTTAATCAAAATCGTTAGAGCTATTTTTGAGAAAGTAAAAATTTTCGAAAAATGTTCCATGTAAAGGGTAATCTGGGGTGGGGGATTTTCTTGTAAACCTTCGTATTGCATCTCTGGAAGATACTGAACCCAAATACCAAGTTTGGTGTTTATCCGACTGTTCGTTTCTGAGTTATGCTGTTCACAGCCAGACACACAGACAGACACACACACACACACGGACATGTTTCCAAAAAATGCGTTATATGCATTCAGTGCACCTCAAAACATGTATTTCCGGTGAAATCTGGGTATCGAATTTTTGGGTGGAATGCAATACTTCCCCTACTTACTGTACGTAGTCGAGAAAGTAAAAATATGTGGAAAGTTTATGTTCGCAATAAATACTTATCATTATTTACTAAATTTCAATTACTGAAAAAGCTGTAAAACCAAGACATAATACCCAAAAGTAACAGGTTTTGCCAGCACATTGTTTTCAATCACATTATCTCTGTTTCTAGGTGCGACCTTTTGAAGCGCAAAACATCAAATTTAGATGCGTACAAGAGAGCCTATGAAACTATTCGGCATATTAATCAAAAGTTACTTGAAGGAGAAAGATTAACGAGTGGTCAGCATTCTGACTTCTGAACCCAGAGAGACCGGTTTTTCTTTAATTAAAATCTTTCCCTACTCTCCGCAGAGTCTGGAAGTATGCATGTGGGAGTAATGTGTTTATTCTTAAGAAATTATTAAAAGATAACGTTAAATAAACTACAATCAACAAATTGTTTCTCGAGTCAAAGCCTCCATATAACCTTAGAAGTTAAATGGCGCTATATAAATGACAAAAAATCTGATGCGACACATTACATGACTTTCTCTACCCTCTATCGTTTATTAGTAGATATACAAATAATTCTCACTCAAGCTTATTTTTCTATCTAGTACATTTTAATGCAAATACACTTTTGCAGAAATAGGTACATTACAAAGAGAACAGCGATAGTCAAATGTTTAAGAACAGGACGATATACCCTGGCCTTAAAATTCCATACTGTTTCCATGCAATGGCGAAAAACAACTGAAATTTGATAGGACAAAAAAAGACCAGTATTGAACAACTCGAACCTTTTATAACGGATATTTCGGAAACGGCTTATGCTATAAAAAACTTATTCAGTAAATTGTTGTTTTAAAGAGATCTACATTTTTTATGTGGTAGTTTTCGTCTATCACTTAAATTTACAAGTTACACAAGATTATACAAAATTCCTTCCGAATGAAGAGGACTTACTAGGCTATTCCCAGAAAATTCAAGATATACATTTTATTTGCCATGTAAACATCTTTCATATATGGCATTTTAATCAAAATCGTTAGAAACACTTTTACAAAACCAACATTTTTGAAATAGTTCCATATAAAGGGTATTCGGGTTGGGGGATTTTCTTGAAAATCTTCGAGTCGCATCGTTGGAAGATACTAAACTCAAATACGAAGTTTGGTATTTATCCGGCTTTTCGCTTTTGAGTTAAGCTGTTCACAGATAGACAGCCACACACACATGGACATGTTTCCAAAAATGCTTTATTTGGATTGACGGCACCTCAAAACGTGTATTTCCAGTTCAATCTCGGTATCGAATTTTTGGGTGGAATGCAATACTTCTCCTACTTACTAAACGTAGTAGAGAAAGTAAAAATGAACCTCAATTTTAAAAATTACTCACAGAAGAAAGATAAAGCATAACTTGTTAACAAAGTACAAATTGACAAGACGGAAAGAGCGTCCATTCAGTTCCAGAAATTCATTCATTCATTCATCCATTGGTACTTACTTGAAGACCGCAGAAGTGTGCCACCTAGAGAAGAACAATAATTATATCACGCGCATGATTCTTCCAGTTCCATATCATGTGTTTGTTCACTACTCCGCCCCCGCGAGAGATGACGTCACGTGATAGTGATGAGGGGTTGTTTCCTCCCCCGTGGTGTCTTACTTATGAACCTGTGAGAGGGTGCGCATCTCTTGGAGTTCCGGCAGTCTCAGCAACAGGTAGGGCTACCAACTGCATGACCACAGTCAAAATGAGCTATATCTAAGTCGGTTTTATGTGTTTGCTCAAGTACAATTGTAACAGATAAATTTATGTTTATATTTAACAGTCCCAAGTGATAATGTCGTCTCATTTAAGGAATTCTAACAATCGAAGATAATTACAATTATAAAAGGCTACATGCAAGTGCTTTAAACTCCTACAGTGATTTCTCATTTGCTGTTACGAAGCCCAAGAATACCCATGTTAACAAATTTTACAAACTCCTTTAAAAAAAATCTGATGTGATACATACACATGACTTTCTCTACTCTTGTACAAACTATTTTTACAAACGCTTATTCTCCATATGCTTCATGTTAATCGAGATATCGAGATGTTAATCTTATTGCTAATTTTCTTGTAGATGCAAGAGAATTGGTACGCTTTAAGCGATAGTCAAATATTTTAAGAGCTGGTTGCTATGTAGCGATTCCATTCTCTTTGCATGTCCAGGACATAAAAAAATGAATAATGAATTCCCATTTGAGAAAAAAGTATTGGAATATTTAAGGGAATAACAAGCAATATCTCGAAAATGGTTAACTCAACAAAACAATGTATGACATAAATTGTGTATTTTAATGCGATCTACATTTTTTGTGTAGTAAAATTTTGTCTATTTCTTATGGTTTACCAGTTATGCAAAAGTCGTTTGTCATGAAAATATCTTAAACATATATTTTAATCAAAATCGTTAGTCATTTTTGAGAAAATTAAAATTTTCGAAAAATATTCCATGTAAAGGGTAATCTGGGGTGGGGAGATTTTCTTGAAAACCTTCAGGTCGCATCTCTGGAAGATACCGAACCTAAATACAAATTTTGGTGTTTATCCGACTGTTTGTTTCTGAGTTATGCTGTTCACAGACAGACACACAGACACACACACACACACACACACACACACACACACACACACACGGACATGTTTCCAAAACTGCTTTTTTTTGGATTCAGGGGGTCTCAAAACATACATTTCCGGTGAAATCTCGGTATCGAATTTTTGGGTGGAATACAATACATAGTACACATAGTAGAGAAAGTAAAAATTGATGCGTTACATTCACGAGACTTCTACCCTCTATCGCTTATTAATGGGTATATAAATTATTCTTACGAAAGTTTATTTTCCTATCTAGCACATTTTAATCGAGATAAATCTTTCCGAAAATAACCACATTACACATCTCGTTATAGATATAAAGAGAACAGCGATAGTCAAATGTTTTAGAACTGGACGCTATACATTGGAAATAAAATTCCATACTGTTTCCATGCAACCGCGATAAACAACTCAAAACCGACAGAACTTCAAAAGAATGACTTAAGTATTGAACAATTCGAACCATTAGCAACGGATATCTCAGAAATGGCTGATGTCACCAAAAAAGTAATTTAAAATAAATTGTGTGTTTTAAAGAGAGATACATTTCTTGCGTGGTACGGTTTCGTCTATCGCTTAACGTTTACTAGTTATGCAAGATTATACCAATTTCCGTCCGAACGAAGATTACTTTGTAGGCTATTCCCAGAAAACTCAAGGTATTAATTTTATATGTCATGTAAATATCTTTAATATATGATATTTCAATCAAAATCATTAGACCATTTTTCATAAAATAAAAAAATTGAAAAAGTCCATGTAAAGGGTGTTTTGGGATGGAGGAATTTTCTTGAATATCTTCTAGCCGAATCTTTGGAAGCTACTGGAATAAAATACCAAGTTTGGTATTTATCCGAATTTTCGTTTTTTGAGTTATGCTGTTTACAGACACACCCATACACGAACCTGTTTTCTAAAAATAATTTTTTTTCTGGATTCAGGGAGCCTCAAAGCAAGTATTTCTGGCGAAATATTGGAATCGAATTTTTGGGTGGATTGCAATGCCTTCTCTACCTACTGTGTACATGGTAGAGAAAGTGAAAATCTGATGTGTTGCATTCACATGCCTTCCAGAAAATAATCTTACAAAAGCTTACGGTCTATCTACTTCTTGTTAATCTAGAAAAAAATTCAATTCACATTTACACATTTCATTGTAGGATACGGTAGGTAAAGGGAATGCAACATTTTAAAGACCGTGTTGCTATGTGTTGCCTTTAGAATATTTTATTTGGCATAATGTGCTTAACGAGATTTACGTTTTTTTTGTTGTTTTTGTTGTTTTTGTTGTTTCTTTCTTTCTTTCCGTGTTCTATTATGTGTAGTAAGTAGGGTAAGTATTGCAATACACCCAAAAAATTTCGAAATCGAGATTTCACCGGAAATACATGCTTTGAGGCCCCCTGAATCCAAATAAAGCACATGTCCGTGTGGTGTGTGTGTCTGTGAACAGCATAACTCAAAAACAAAAAGTCGGATAAATACTAAACTTGGTATTTGAGTTCAGTATCTTCCAAGGATGCAACACAAACATTTTCAAGTAGATCCCCCACCCCAGACTACCTTTACGTGGAGTATTTTTCGAAAATGTTGATTTTGTCAAAAATGGCTCTAAGGATTTTCATTAAAATATCATATGTTTAAGGTATTTTTATGGCAAATGAAATGTATATTTGAATTTACTCGGGAATGCCCCCAAAAGTCTCCTTCATTCGAATGAATTTTGCATAACAGACACAGACACGTTAAGACACAGATAAAATTTTTGTACACAAAAAACGTAGATCTCGTTAAAATACATAATTAATGTTATATACTTATTTTTTTAATTGCCGAGTGAGCCCTTTCCATTTTGGTTTGAATTTCCCAATGCTTATACTTATTCTCAAATAGGAATTCGTTATTTTTACTTTCTCTACTACGTATAGTAAGTAGGGGAAGTATTGCATTCCACCCAAAAATTCGATACCGAGATTTCACCGAAAATACATGTTTTGAGACCCCCTGAATCCAAAAAAAGCATTTTTGGAAACATGTCCGTGTGTGTGTCTGTGTGTGTGTGTGTGTGTGTGTGTGAACAGCATAACTCAAAAACGAACAATCCGATAAACATCAAACTTGGTATCTAGGTTTAGTATCTTCCAAGGATGCGACACGAAGGTTTTCAAGAAAATCCCCCCATCCCAGACTACCCTTTACATGGAACATTTTTCGAAAATTTAAATTTTCTCAAAAATGGCTCTAACGATTTTGATTAAAATATCATATGTTTAAGATATTGTCATGAGAAATGAAATGTATATCTCGAATTTTCTGGGAATGTCTCCAAAAGTATTCTTCATTGTGAACGACTTTTGCATAACTGGTAAACCATAAGAGAGAGACAAAATTTTACTACACAAAAAATGTAGATCGCGTTAAAATACACAATTTATGTCATATACATTTTTGTTGTTGAGTGAACCGTTTTCGAGATATTGCTTGTTATTCCCTTAAATTTTCCAATACTTATACTTTTTCTCAAATTCGTTATTCATTGTTTTATGTCCTGGACATGCAAAGAGAATGGAATGCGCCACATAACAACCAGCGTTAAAATATCTGACTATCGCTTAAAACCTATCATTTTCCCCTTGCATCTACAAGAAAATTACCAATAAGATTGACATCTCGATATCTCGATTAACATGAAGCAAAAATAGATTTTACAAGAGTAGAGAAAGTCATGTGAGTGTAACACATCAGATTTTTTTAATGTCCTGGACATGCAAAGAAAATGGAACGCTCCACATAGTAACCAGTTCTTAAAAGATTTTACTATCGATAAAGCCTACCATATTCCCCTTGCACCTACAAGAAAATTAGCAATAAGATAGTTTCTGCAAATGTTTGTCTCGATTAACATGAAGTAGATGGAGAATAAGCGTTTGTAGAAGTAGTTCTACAAGAACTAGAAAAAGTCATGCTAGTGCAACACATCAGATTTTTGTATAGTAAGATTTTGTTTATCTCTTACGGTTTACCAATTATAAAAAGGTCATTCAGAAGGAAAAAGACTACACTGGCTATTCCCAGAATATTCAAGATATACATTTGGTCGTGCAATATCTTAAACATGCGGGATTTTAATCAAAATCGTTAAAGAAATTTTTGAGAAAGCAAAAAATAACGAAAAATGTTCTATGAAAAGGGTAGTTTGGGGTGGGAGAATTTTCTTGAGTCTCGTGTCGCATCATTGGAAGACGACTTAAATACCTAGTTTGGTGTTTTACCGATTTGAGCTATAGTGTATACACGTGAGTAACGTTTTTCTCCCTCTCCCCCTCCTTCCCTCTTTCTTTCTTTCTTTCTTTTCTCTCCCTCTTTCCCTCTCTCTTCCCCTCCCATCTTTTTTCTTTCTTTCTTTCTTCTTCTTTTGATTCAGGGAGTCTCAAAATGTGCATTTACACTGACATCTCTACAACGAATACTTCCTCTTCTTAATTAAAATAGGCATTGTTAGTATCGTTATTATGTTATCAAGTATTTGTTTATTTCGAGAGAAAGTACAATGCATCATGTTTCTCAGAGTCCAAAAATGTACGTAAGAACAGAGAGATTTCCGGAAATGTTTTTAAAGAATATTTACAACAAATGCCTAAAACACATTCCATTATATTGCAAGCTAAGGACATACACCACTGAAATTGCTCTGAGCAGATTTAGCTGAAAATCTAACCTGAAGTTAATCTTAATATTGGCACATGAGCGGTTTTGAATTCGTTTCGATATTCTTTTTACTTTACCTACACATACATAAGCAGGTGAAGTATTGTATTCCACACAAAAATTCGATACCGGGATTTCACCGGAAATACATGTTTTGAAGCTTCCTAAAACAACAACAAAAAATCATTTTTAGAAAAAGGTCCGTGTGTGTGTGTGTGTGTGTGTGTGTGTGTGTGTGTGTGTGTGTGTGTGTGTGTGTCTGAGTGTGTGTGTTTGTTCTGCAAACAACATAACTCAAAAACGAAAACTCGATTAAATACCAAATTTGGTGTTTAGGTAATGCGATACGAAGGTTTTTCAAGAAAATCCCTCCACCATAAACTGCCCTTTATAGAATATTTTTCGAAATTTTTTATTTTCTAAAAAATGGCTCTAACGATTTTGATTAAAATAAAATATATCTTAGATACTTACATAACAAATAAAATGTATATCTTGAATTTTGGGAATAGCCTTTGAAGTGCTCTTCTTTCGGAAGGAATTTTGTATACCTAGGTAATATTGTACAACTGGTAAATCTTAAGCAATAGACGAAAATGTACTACACAAAAAATGTAGATCTCTTTAGAAAACAACATTTATTTCAAATTAGCTTTTTTTGTGGCAAAATCCCTTTCTGAGATATCGTTTATTAATGATTAGAATTTTTCATTTCTTCGTCATTCTTTAAAATCCTTTCAACATTCAGCTGTTTCTCCCGATTGCATGGGAATAGTATAGAACTTTTAACGCCAGCATATAGCGTTCACTTCTTAATCATTTGACTATCGCTGTTCTCTTTCTATCCCAACGAAATTTGTAATGTGGCTATTTCAGAAAGTTTTATTTGGATAAAAATGTAGCAGATGGAAAAATAAGCTTTAGTAGGAATAGTCTGTATATCCACTAATAAAAACAGAGGGTAGAGAAAGTCATATGATTCTATCACATCAGATTTTTATTTTCAAACAACCCACTTTGAGTCACGGCATCAATAATCAAATAATTGACTCAAAGCTCTTAAATTATATTATCTTATTGACTACAATATGAGTTTAAAGGTCTTGAATTGACAGCATTGCTTTACCACAAATCCGAAGTAACGATAGGTAAGTATATTAAAAAAGCAGGTAGAGAAGATATTCCATTTGGCCCAAAATTCGATACCGAGATTTTAGCGAAAATACTTGTTTTCAGGTCTCTTGAATAAAAAAAAAAGCACTTTTAGTTAAATATGTATGTGTGTGTGTGTGTGTGTGTGTGTGAGAGAGAGAGAGAGAGAGAAACAAATCAAAAACGAAAATTCGAATGAATACCAAACTTGGTATTTAGGATCATTATCTTCCAAAGGTACGACACAAAGATTTTCAAGAAACTCCACCCATTCCAAACTACCCTTTACGTGAACACTTTTCGAATTTGTTTTATTCTCTAAAAATGGCTCTAATGATTTTGATTAAGATGTCATATATATGAAAGATACTTACATAAGAAATAATATGCATATACAGAATTTTCTGGGTATAGCCTTTGAAGTACTTTTCATTCGGAAGGAATTTTGTATCATCTTGTATAACTCGTAAATGTTAAGCGATAGACGAAAACGTACTACACAAAAAATCTGATGTGTTACACTCACATGACTTTCCCTATTCTTGTACAAACTATTTTTACAAATGCTTATTCTCCATATGCCTCATGTTAATCGAGATGTTAATCTTATTGCTAATTTTCTTGTAGATGCAAGGGGAATTGGTAGGCTTTAAGCGATAGTCAAATATTTTAAGAGCTGGTTGCTATGTGGAGTATTCCATTCTCTTTGCGTTACCAGGACAAAAGAAATGAATAACGAATTTCCATTTGAGAAAAAGTATAAGTATTGGAATATTTAAGGGAATAACAAGCAATACCTCGAAAATGGTTCACTCAACAACAAAAAATGTATGACATAAATTGTGTATTTTAACGCGATCTACATTTTTTGTGTGGTAAAATTTTGTCTATCTCTTATGGTTTACCAGTTATGCAAAAGTCGTTCACAATGAATACTTTTGGAGATATTCCCACAAAATTCGAGATATAAATTTCATTTGTCATGAAAATATCTTAAATATGTGATATTTTAATCAAAATTGTTACAGCCATTTTTGAAAAAATTAAAATTTTCGAAAAATGTTCCATGTAAAGGGTAATCTGGGATGGGGGGATTTCCTTGAAAACCTTCGTGTCGCATCTCTGGAAGATACTGAACCTAAATACCAAGTTTGGTGAATATCCGACTGTTCGTTTCTGAGTTATGCTGTTCACAGACAGACAGACACACACACACACACACACACACACACACACACACACACACACACACACGCACGGACATGTTTCCAAAATTGCTTTTTTTGGATTCAGGGGGTCTCAAAACATATATTTCCGGTGAAATCGAATTTTTGGGTGGAATACAATACTTCCCCTACTTACTAAACGTAGTAGAGAAAGTAAAAATATAGAGCTTTAAACTCTTTAAAGCACACATTTATTTAAATTTTTTTTCTTGTGGCATCGGCTATTTCCGAGATATCCGTTATTAATGGTGTGCAATTATTATTTGTGCAATGCTTCGTCATTCTTTTAAAGTCCCGTCGATTTTCAGTTGTTTCCCGTGATGTCATGAAAAGAGTATGGAATTTTAAGAAACATTTGAGTATCACTATTCCCTTTGTATCTATAATGAAGTGTGTAATGCAGCTATTTCTGAAAAGATTTATCTGGATTAAAATTAAACAGAGGAAAATAAACTTTGATAAGAATAATTTATAACCCACTAATAAGCGACAGAGGATACAGAAAGTCATGTGAATGTATCACACGAGTTCTTTTAAATAATAATTCATTCAAAGAATAACACACACGACCGTGCAGTTTGTGAACTGCTTAACAGAAACTCAGAAATTGAAAATACTCGATTTCGTCTCGTCTTTTCAAACTATTCCTCGATTTTGTAATATTGCAACTACCACGCTCATATGCCAGTATACTTTTATTTAACATCTTCACTTGCTTTCTCGACATTTAAATAATAACAATATAACCGATATATCGTTTCATTACATACTTTAGTGTGTACTTTGCATTTTGTGAGTCCACCTACATGAGTGGGGTTTCACTATTTCGTTGAGTGATAGTGTTATGTAAATCGATGAGATTCCCCAAAGATTTATTTACTTATATTTGGTGTTTATTTTTAAAAAAAAATTCATGAAAAATGAATAAAATGTATTTGTAGTTTAAAATATGGTAGAAATTTTTTAAAAATTTCGTGGTAATTTTTAATGTCACAGGCTGGCTCTCATTGTCGCAGCTGCGGTGTGATATGTTTTTGAAATTCGGCTGGAGACAAGCTATTAGTCGTTGTTATTGATTGTTGATCACGTGCACTGCTTAAGTTCGTCATTTTATTTCCTGTTATTAGTTTACATGTGGTCAATTGCATCTCCACTACAGCAATTATTTCAAGAACTTCAAAGTATTTCAAACGGAGTGTTCCAAAAACCCAGGAAAACTGTCAGGTGTCATGGATGGTTCTGCACGTCGTAAAATAGAATAACATACTCTAAATTTTCGGGTTAATGTGCTTCTCCAAATGAATTGTCCTTCCTTTATAGCCAACACCTTAAAAATGCACTTTTTCGTTTTTATGGTAAAAATAAAGATTTTCTCAGGAACGGTCAATTTTCGTGAAAATTTGCGACAAAATTATAGCGCAACTTCATATATGTATGCATGGTCACACTGCTCCCTCCTCAACAGCCGTAGCAGGCTAGATGATCATTGTGTACCACCAATCTCTTCCCCCGGGGAGCCTCTGGATGGTTAGACTACATCATTAATTCTCTTCACTACAATAAATCGGTCACATTTGTCATAAACCGTGCATGTACTTCTTGCTACGTCTCTCCGTTAAATTTCGGGTTTATCGTTAATAATAATAAAAAAAAAAACCGGACCTGCTTATATTGCTTTAATTTGTGAAGAGGTCTCAAGGAGTGTCCAGGCAAATCCTAGGCACATATCGATGAATCTGAAATGTTTTAAAAAGTCTCTATACCTGCAAGAAAATTGAAATAAAATGCGCAGATATGTCCTTCAGTCGAATCTCAGAAAATTACAAATATCCTTAGCCCATTTACAGTTTAATAACGCAGTTTAAAACGATAACATCAAGAGCGTAACCGCGTGACAAACGAGAGCAGAAACCATTACACCACAATGTAGTTGTTGAAATGAGAACCTATAAACATATTAACAGCGTTTCGGCCATAGTCCTAGATTCCATTATGGTTGTATTCCGGTTCTAATGGTAAAGAAATAAATAAAAATAAAAAATACGCCCACTTATTTCCTACTGCCGGTTTACAGTCAATTATGTATACAGGGTGACTCACCTAAAACTTGCACGCAAATATCTCTGAAACAAAATTTGAATTGAAAAGTGACTTTCATGGGCATGAAGGTTTCCTTAAGAAACACTGGAACTGATTTTTAGGTCCAAATACATATTTTATTTTTTTAATTATATATAAATATTCTATAGTCACCTGTGAATCATTTTGGTCAATCATTTCTCACGATCCGCAATTTTTAAAAGCCCAGCAACATGTTTAAATCACCCGTGCGCTCCCTTTTAAACCCATCGGACCCTCTCTGTATGTGTTCTATCTGAATATTACATTTTCGCGCACAAATCCGTTTTGTTCTGATTTGTATGAAAATTTGCATACATAATCTAAAGTAAGCCTTCTAAACATTCAAACATACGTTTTATGATTTCTTTATTCATTGATTTAAAAAAAAATATATGCTGAAAAAAGTAACATTTTAACACCAACTACTACCTAAAAAAATGTATTTATCTACATCTAAAAACATTCAACGTCAATCAAACCCTTTCATTTGTTTTCATTGTACCTAAGAATCAGAAAATCATACTTCTCTGACTAATTTGAATTTGCTAGGCAGTTTTAGAAAATATTAATTTATTTTCGCTAATTAAAAATACGTAATAGTATATTATATGATAAACTATCTGAACTAGAGCTTTGAGGTTTTGCACATTCCTTTCTTTATTTATTCACATTAAGTGTGCCAATTTTCAGACGAATAGCTTTAAAATAAAAATCTGGTGATTACACTCACATGCCTTTCTCTACTCGTGTACGAAATATTTTTACAAGCGCTTATTCTCCATCTGCTTCATGTTAATCGAGATAAATTTTTGCAGAAATTATCCTATTGCTAATTTTCTTGTAGGTGCAAGGGGAATGTGGTAGGCTTTAAAAGATAGTTAAATCTTTTAAGAGCTGGTTGCTATGTGGATCTTCCCAATTTAGAAAAGTATAAGTACTAGACAATTCAGACAAATAACAAGGAATATCTCGGAGATGGTTCACTCCAATAAAAAAAGAAGTATATAACATGAATTATTTGCTTTACCGAGATCTACATTTTTTGTGTAGATTTTTTTTCTATTTCTTACGGTTTACCATTTATGCAAAATCCATTCAGAAACAAGAGCACTTTTGGGAACATTCCCAGAAAATATCTTACATGGATGCTATTTTAATCAAAATCGTTAGAACCATTTTTGAGAAAATAAAAATTTTCGAAAAATGTTCCATGTCAAGGGTAGTCTCGGGTGGGAGGATTTTCTTGAAAATGTTTGTGTCGCATCTTAGAAAGATACTGAACCTAAATACCAAGTTTGGTATTTATCCAACTTTTCGTTTTCGAGTTATACTGTTCAGACACACAAAAGAAACCTTTTTTCTAAAAGTGCCTGTTTTGCATTCAAGGGGCCTCAAAACACGTATTTCCGGTGAAATCTCGGTATAGAAGTTTTGGGTGGAATGCAACACTTCCCCTACTTACTATACGTAGTAGCGAAAGTAAAAAGTTAGAAAATTCAGTCCCAATATCTCTTTAAGTAGATGATATAGGGCATTCAAAAACGTAAGCAAAGTGTGATTTTCAGCATTAACTTATGTTTTTAAATGGAAATCCTGTATTATTTTTCACAAAACAGATGACATGAAAAATAACATTAAGAATGGCGTTTGTTGCATCGCAATCGGTTAATTACAACCCAAGTGAGGCTTGAGATACAACGAAAGAGGTAAATTTCATTTATGTTCCATTTTTACTTTCTCTACTACGTATAGTAAGTAGGGGAAGTATTGTATTCCACCCAAAAATTCGATACCAAGATTTCGCCGGAAATATTCGTTTTGAGACCCCCTGAATCCAAAAAAACATTTTTGGAAACATGTCCGTGTGTGTGTCTGTGAAAAGCATAACTCAGAAACGAACAGTCGGATAGACACCAAACTTGGTATTTAGGTTCAGTACCTTCCAGAGATGCGACACGAAGGTTTTAAAGAAAATCCCCCACCCCAGATTACCCTTTACATGGAACATTTTTCGAAAATTTTAATTTTCTCAAAAATGGCTCTAACGATTTTGATTAAAATATCATATATTTAAGACACGTTCATGACAAATAAAATGTATATCTTGAAATGTCTGCAAAAGTATTCATCATTGTGAACGACTTTTGCATAACTGGTAAACCATAAGAGATAGACAAAAGTTTACTACACAACAAATGTAGATCGCGTTAAAATACACAATTTATGTCATTTATACATTTTTTGTTGTTGAGTGAACCATTTTCGAGATATTACTTGTTATTCCATTAAATTTTCCAATACTTATACTTTTTCTCAAATTCGTTCTTCATTTTGTTTGTCCTGGTAATGCAAAGAGAATGGAATACTCCACATAGCAACCAGCTCTTAAAATATTTGACTATCGCTTAAAGCCTACCAATTCCCCTTGCATCTACAAGAAAATTAGCAATAAGATTAACGTCTCGATTAAGATGAAGCATATGGAGAATAAGCTTTTGTAAAAATAGTACAAGAGTAGAGAAAGTCATATGAGTGTAACACATCAGATTTTTTTATGACTGAAACCCTGTTATTTCCAGCGCAATTAATAACAATGAAAATAACATTAAGAACAGTTTCTGTCACATTGTAACACGTCAATCACCTCGCGATTAACTGTAACTGAAGTTCACGTTTGAGACTCAACGACGCGGTCGAATCTCAGAACTTGCAACTCATGTATACTGTCGTGCATAAGATGTGGCCTATAATGGAGACGAGCTGTATATATTGGTACTGACAAAATATAGTCACAGCCCCTACCAGCGTGACCACCTCTATTTTTCGAGCATAATGCTAGCCATTGGATTAACATGGTGCTTAATCTACCGCAAAGTATGGCGAACTACCGAAGCATAACATTACAACTTAAACTTTATATTTTCATACTACACTGCCGCTTTTTAATGCCCGTTTTCATATTGCCGTTTAGTAGCTGCAATAGCTTTAACCTTTTTTTTCATGTCACTGATGAAAGCTTTCATATATGTAAATGCCGTACCTGATGCAAATAATTCTGCATCTCTTTCCCCAGAAGACCGAGCGTTTTAGACTTTCCTTGTGTACCAATCGTAGCGAAACTTTTTCATAGAGATGGTATCTGAACCACCCTTTCACTTTACACAGATTATAAAACATCGTTCATTTGTTAGTTTGTATGTCCCTAAATTGGTTTTCAGGAGAGTCACATACAGAACTGATACCGAATGGGTGAGTGGAAAGTTAGAAACCTTGAGGAGGGGAAAACATGTGGCGATCTAGGGGAATAGGTCACTTTTTATGCAAGTCAGTGTATGTTTCGTTGTATCTCAATCATCAGCTTCACTTTACAATTTCTCGGGTTGTAATTTACCTATTGCGATGTAACAAATGTCATTCTTAATATTATTTTACATGTTATGGATTGCGTAGAAGATAATTGGGGGTTTCCATTTTTAAAAAAATCAGAAATATATGTTGAAAATCATATATTTTTGAGTGACGTACGTAATCTACTTTAAACAGCCCCTTCCCTTCCTCCATGAGGCAGTATTTTTAACACTTAAATGATTTCAGTCAAATTATATAATTTGTAAATTCAATAACAGCCCGCCTTGAAGCAATATGTGTATGTAATAATTTGTAAAATACATGTAACAGTCATTGCATATGCTTATATTATTGTATCCATGTGTAATAATGTTATGTGACTATATTACGTAATTTAATAATGCAGGAGCTGTGAGAATAATAAGTTAAAAGTTGCTAACAATAAGGTAACAATGAGGTAACCTTGCGGCAATAATGAGTTTGAAACTTTAACAGTACTACTTGTGATTCTTGGAAGCAATAATGTAATTTTAGTGACAGTTTATAAAATAGCCAATCAACAACCAGAAAAAACTTTAGTGAATGAAGGCATTCTATTGGAGTAGGATTAGCCAATCAGAAACTGAAATATAGCAAAATTTACAAATCTAGAAGTCAGTTGCCTGCAAACAGTGTTCCTAACCGGACGCGAGACACATCCTTGAGAGATTTAAATATGTATTCGTGTGAGACGAAAAGTAAGTTTACGTGTTAAAACAGTGTAATTAATTAATAAAAAGAATCTCACAGCCCTCTATATCAGTGAAGCGTTATTTAAATCGTGTCAAGCATTAATAAAAGGAGTGAAGTAAAATTATAATCTGTGTAAGCTTATATTCTTGTCGCACCACAACCCTACTAAGAGAAGCATGTCTCTAACAATAATACTGACGCAGCCGAGGCAAACATAAATATATAATATTTAAAGAAACAGTCAAACTACAAAGTTAGTATTTTTTAAACTTGGAGCAAAGGCCACCTAAAAGAACATTTGGGGCGGAGGCTACCGGAAACTGTTTACTATACGTGCGGTTGCAACTACTACAAGTTCGGCTCCCCAACAGTTGAAATATAATACAAGCAACTTCAAATCGGCTTTCCAAAGCGTGGCGCAAATAACGTAACAATACAATCTTCTCATCCATAACTGTGAAAGTCGCTTTTCAATTCATATTTTTGTTTCGGAGATATTTGCGGTGGAAGATTTAGGTGACACCCTGCAAGTTAGGCAACTCATATAACCGATATTCGCTCTACACCAAAACCTATCAAGCTTACTCGTATACTGCTTTAACAGAAGCTTGTTAATGGGTATACAAATTATTCTTACGGAAGTTTATTTTCCTATGTACTTCATTTTAATCGAGATCCTTCCCGGAAATAGCTACATTACACATTTCATTACAGATACAAAGCGAATAGCGATAGTCAAATGTTAAAGAACTGGACACTATATGCTGACCTTAAACTTTCACTCTCTTTCCATACATCGACCGACAGGACTTTTAAGAGTGGCTAAGTATTGAACAATTCGAAACATTAATGACGGATATTTCGGAAATGGCTGATGTCACAAAAAAGTTTTTGAAATAAATTGTGTGTTTTAAAGAGATCTACATTTTTTTTTTTTTTTTTGTGTAGTACGTTTTCATCTATTGCTTAACATTTACCAGTTATAAGATTATACAAAATTCCTTTCGAATGAAAAATACTTCACAAGCTATTCTTCAGATAATTCAAGATATACATTTGTCATGTAAATATATTTAATATATAGTATTTTAAACAAAATCGTTAAAGCTACTTTTTTAGAAAATCAAACTTTTCGAAAAATATATCTACCATGCTTAGGGTAGTTTTGTGTGCGGGATTTTTTTTAAAATTTTCGTGTCGCATCTTTGGAAGATGCTGAACCACATTGGTATTTATTCGATTTTCGTTTTTGACACACGCTTGGACCTTTTTCTAAATGTGTCTTTTTTGGCTTTAGGAGCCTCAAAACACATATTTCCGGTGAACTATCGTTATCAAATTTTTTGGGTGGTATACCTTACTTCCCTTATTTATTATACGTATTAGAGAGAGGGAAAAAAAGTTCTTTCCAGAACTTTCAAGATGTCTCTTATAACTACAAAAGACATTTCCGATCTAATTTCCTCACTTGCAGCGAAGGTTGTCAGAAACAACAAACCCTTTCTAAACGCCTCCCATAACAATAGATAAATACCGCATTACAAAAACAAGACGCATTAAACTAAGCAAATTGTACCAAAACAAGAAGTTACTCCAAGTTTAACGATGTTCAACTAAAAGTTGGCAAATCCATCACAAATTACCGAGTAATCCCGTCGCTGAAAGCGAGTGACGTTTTCAAACTTCTATTGGCACGTTCTGCTTCAGCAAACAACTCCCTTCCTCTCGGTCATCCGAAAGGAAAACAGTTGAGCATCCACAATGAATGTATACATTAGAGGAGAAAACCAGAAAGAATATTACAAACCGAAATTAGCCCGCAAGTTAGTTCATAAAAGCGCCTTTTGTCGAAATAACGAATGCTGTGCAATAATGTAGCTAAAAATGAAATGAAGTGCTATTTTTAAATATGTCGTAGTGAACGCTACGTTAATGGTGGGTAGTTAACTATTCCAGGGACGTTGTTGGATATAAAGAAAGCAGTAAAACGGCGCAAGCGCTGACGGAATAATTTTCAACGGCCTTAGCGATTGTTTTAGGGATTTTCTTTTATTTCCCAGAGCACTTTATTTGTCGAGCTTAGGGAAAACTGCCGCCCTCTGTTACAGATAATGAAACATTTCCTCTTGATATCACTTCAGACTCAACGTATTGCTTACGTAATGTTTCTTTGTTGATAACGTAATTTAATTTCCGACTCTGATAACCACGCAGAGTGGGCGAGTAATCAGAAATCAGTTCATTAATGGAAGCATTTCAAACAATTTTAATAAAAATTAAAATGTAAAGCTCCATAAAATACAAAAATCTTATGTGTTACATTCACATGACTTTCTTTAACCTTATTGTTTATTAGTTGGTATAAACTATTCTTACGAAAGTTGTTCTTCTATCTACTTCATTATAATCGAATTAAACCTCTTTAGAATTAGCTATATACACATTTCATTACTGATACAAAGGGTACAGCGATAGTCAAATGTTTTACAGCGTGGAACAGCGATAGCCTAGTGTTTCAGAACTGGACGTTATATGCTTGCCTTAAAATTCCATATTCTTTCTATGCAATCGCGAGAAACAAATGAAAATATACAGGTCCTCAAAAGAATGACAAAGTCTTGAACAGGTGGAACCATCAATAACGGATATTTCAGAAATGACTTATGCCACAAAAAAGATTTTTCAAATAATTTGAATGTGTTAAAGAGACCTACATTTTTTGTGTAGTACGTTTTCGTCTCGTCTATCGCTTAACGTTTACCAGTTATACAAGATTATACAAAATTCCTTCCGAATGAAGAGGACTTCACAGACTATTCTCAGAAAATTCAAGACATACATTTTATTTGTCATGTAAATATATTTAACATATTGTATTTTAATCGAAATCGTTAGAGTTATTTTTATAAAATCAAACATTTCCGAAAATGTTCCATGTAAAGGATTGTTTGGGGAGCGGGATTTTCTTGAAAATATTCGTGTCGCATCTATGGAAGAAGGTACTGGACCTAAATACCAAGTTTGGTATTTAACTGACTTTTCGTTTTGGAGTTCTGCTGTTCACGGACACACACACTGACACACAGACAGACAGACAGACAGACACACACACACACACACACATGGAAATTTTTACAAAAATGCTCTCTATGGTTTTACGAGGCCTCAAAATATATCTCGACATCGAATTTTTGTGTGGAATATACTACTTCCCCTGCTACGTAGTAGAGAACGTAAAAATAGCGACTTATCGGTTAAGAATCGAAGCAATAACAAGGAATATTTCGTAAATAGTTTCGCTAAAAAAAATTTATTTCGCATAAAGTGTGTGCTTTAACGAAATTTACATTTTTTGTGCGGTAAGGTTTTGTCTATCTCTTACGGTTTACCGCTTATAAAAAAGTCATTCAGCATGAACAAAACTTTACAGGCTATTGCTTGAAAATTCAAAATATATATTGTATTTGTCATGAAAATGTATTAAACATAGGCTATGATATAGAAAACAGTTTTATTTATGGACGCTCTTTAACTGCCGTGGCCCTTAGCGTCCCATTCTATGTTAGGTGTGAAACACCGGAAATTTTGCTCAGAGGCCTCTTCATGAAGGTAGATGTTCTTTTACGTGCCATAAATCTACGACACGGGACCACCGGCTTTACTTCCCTTCCGAAGGAAGCAATGCTAAGGATTTTTACCCCAAAAAAAATCCATCGCCCTCCACCGGGTTTGAACACGCGATCTGGGGAACTAGGGGCTAGCACGGTACAACATATGGTACGATAATCAAAATTCATGCAGCCATGTTTGAGAAAATAAGAAAGAAACATTTTTTATGTAAAGGGTGGTTTGTAGTGGGGAATTGTCTTGAAAATATTTGTTTCGTATACTTGGAAGACGCTGAGACCTAACTACCAAGTTTGGTATTTAAACGACCCTTTGATTTTGAGTTACTTGTTTACACACACACGGACCTTTTTCTAAAACTGCTTTTTTGAACCTCAAAACTTATATTTCCGGTGAAATCGATAACGAAATTTTGGGTGGAAAGCAATACTTCCTGTACTTACTATAGGTAGATAGTAGAGCCCAAAACGGAATGTACAACAGATTCTGCAACTATATTTTTCACTTAGTTTAAATGTACGTTCTTATTTTTGTTCCCTTCTTCCTTTACTGTGAGTTGCGTGAGCCTAAAGCTCATAACTGGCATACCATAAATGTTTCCGACATTTTAAAATCTCACCTGTTGCATTTACATGTTCTCCTTTGCTTTTCAATTTAACATGCAACTGTTGACATTCAGCACTTGTAATCATTTTATATACAACAAACTTCGAAATGCACGAGCGAAGGAAAGAACAAAATTCCAGTCATTTAAAGGCGATTATGAAGCATCATTCTGTAGGCTGCAGCTGCTTTGATGTATGCGCTGGGACGCTAACAGAAATTAAGTTCCTTTTTGAAACTATTAGTCCCTATCTCAGGGTAGTTTTGTTTCTTGTTGCAGAGAATAGAGGATAGAGAATAATCTTGGCTAGAGAAAAATTCCCACCCTCTAGCCAGAAATCGAACCTGGAACCCGTCGCACAGCAGGCAGATACTCTACAAACTGAGCTATCTATCCTTCTTATACCCCCAATAAAATGCACTTCACAGGCTTTCGCAGAAAATTCAAGATGGATAGTTTTGTCATGAAATTGTTAAGAGCTACTTTTGAGAAATGCAAAAATATTTTCCCCATGTAAAGAGTAGTTTGCGGTGGGGGGATTTTCTTGAAAATCTTTGTGTCGCATCTATGGAGGTTACTGAATTTAAATTAGCATTTATTAAACTTTTTGTTTTTGAGTTATGCTGTTCGCAGACAGACAGACACACACACACACACACACAACCGAATCTTTTTCTAAAAATGTTTTTTCCTACATTCCGGGAGCATCAAAACGTGCAGCTCTGGTGAAATCTCTGCACGAAATTTTGGGTGGAATGCAATACTTCCTCTAGTTATTGTAGGTAACTAGTAGACAAAATGAAAATGACAAAAGTATTAAAACATCCAAATCAATAAAAAGCGATATCTATTAATGGTTGGTGCCCCAAAAAATGTACCGGAAATAAATTCTGTATTTTAAAGAACTCTACATTTTGTGTGTAGTACGTTTTCTCTCTTTCTTATGGTTTACACGTTATGCAACATTATACAAAACTCCTTTCGATTGAAGAGGACTTCACAGGGCATTTCCAGAAAATTCAATATACACATTTCATCTGTCAAGTAAATTTTTTAAATATATGGTATTTTAATGAATCCATGTAAAAGATAGTTTGGGGTGAGAGGGTTTTCTTGAAAACCTTGTTGTCGCATTTTTGGAAGGTATTAAACTTAAACACCAATTTGATATTTATTTGAGTTTTGCTCTTCACACACACACACACACACACACAGACACACACACGGACCTTTTTCTAAAAATACTGTTTTTGGACTCATGGAGTCTTAAAACTGATTTCCGATGAAATCTCAGTATCGGTATTTTGGGTGGAATGTTATGGCCCTTTTTCTAAAAATACTGTTTTTGGACTCATGGAGTCTTAAAAATGATTTCCGATGAAATCTCAGTATCGGTATTTTGGGTGGAATATTATGGCTTAAAGTAAACTGTTCTAAAAGCTTTACATTTAGTAGTAAATACATAAGTGCAGTCTTTAAATATGACATACTGAGTACGACTTTTTATAGTGTTTAGAAAACATTCTTTGAATTCAAAATGGTTTGGCCTTCCAGAGACTTCATAAAGTCGGCCCTCGTAGCTGTGGTCGCTGGAGTGTATAGCTCCGGCGCTCCGCCAAGCGGGTTCGAGTAGTGCCATGGGCATGGGTGTTTGTGTGTGTCTACGTGTTGTGTCATTACGGTAATAAGCGGTAACGAAAACAGTAAAAACGCAGTATAAACTGGTAAAAACAAGGGAACCTTTAAAAAACTAACAATCCGAGTTGTTTACTTTAGGATGGGCTGAAGACGTTCTCTAAACAAATGTAAAATATACCTACTTAAGCTTGGTGAGAGAAACCCCATTGGTGTCTGACCGTTGTAAAATCCTTGGTGCCCAAATAATTACACGTTTTATCAACCGAGTAAAAACGCAGTAACGTGTGCGACTTGCATTCGGGAGATCCCGGGTTCAAACCTGCTGGGTCTACCAACCTGGCCGAATGTTTTTCACGGCTTTCACGGCTAGGCAAGCGCTGGGTTGGATAATTTGATCCGCGAATTTTTCTAACATTACTTTCATTGCTACATTTCATTTCCTTCTTCTTCACCGCCATAGCAGGCTTTGGCTGATCACCCATTCTGGATACGCTATGATCCAGAGTTTGTTTGCTCCTCAACAGGCTACTGATCCAAGACATTGGGTTGATCACCCATCCTGGATATGCTATGATCCAGAGTTTGCTTGCTCCTCGACAGGCTACTGACCAAGACATTGGGCTGATCACCCATCCTGGATATGCTATGATCCAGAGTTTGCTTGCTCCTCAACAGGCTACTGAACCAAGACATTGGGTTGACCACCCATCCTGAATATTCTATGATCCAGAGTTTGCTTGCTCCTCGACAGGCTACTGACCAAGACATTGGGTTGACCACCCATCCTGAATATGCTATGATCCAGAGTTTTCTTGCTCCTCGACAGGCTACTGACCAAGACATTGGGTTGACCACCCATCCTGAATATGCTATGATCCAGAGTTTGCTTGCTCCTCGACAGGCTACTGACCAAGACATTGGGTTGACCACCCATCCTGAATATGCTATGATCCAGAGTTTGTTTGCTGAACAGGCTGCTGACCCAAGAAATTGGGCTGATCACCCATCCTGGATATGCTATGATCCAGAGTTTGTTTGCTCCTCGATAGACTATCGGTCCAAGACATTGGGCTGATCACCCATCCTGGATATGCTATGATCCAGAGTTTGTTTGCTCCTCGATAGACTATCGGTCCAAGACATTGGGCTGATCACCCATCCTGGATATGCTATGATCCAGAGTTTGTTTGCTCCTCGATAGACTATCGGTCCAAGAAATTGGGCTGATCACCCATCCTGGATATGCTATGATCCAGAGTTTGCTTGCTGCTGGACAGGCTACTAACTCAATACATTGGCTTGTAAATCCTTGGGGGTGCTAAGTTTTGCAAAAAGGAGGATAATCCGTAGAAGAAGACGAAGAAGAAGAAGAAGAAGTCAAAGGTCAGCCGAGTGAAAATACTCATATTCTATTCTCCGCCAATAACGAATGCTGATGAATGCAGTTTTCATTAGCGTTTCTTTAAGTTGGGACGCTTAAGTGCTTATAGTAATCGAAATAGGAGGGTATAGTGGTAATAAAACATAAAAAAATACGGTAAATTTTCAAAAGGCTTTAAAAACTTTGAAAAAATATTTAATAAACAATATTTGCTATAAAATCATACAAATTACATGTTTTTTGTGGTTGAACATTACTTCAAGGTATTGCTGTAAATGTTCCTGTGTTAGAGTCTACCAGCATCAACATAAAAAGTCTAAGGAAACTGTTGGAAGTAACCTCATTTTATCATCATTCATTGAAGCACGAGCAGATTTGAGCTTTGTTGTTGATTGGCTTTTTTATTTTTTTTTTAAATTTTTTTTCGACTTGTCTTTTCACAAATCTTTCACAAAACCGTTCCATCAGTTGAAAACATATGCATACAAATTCACTAACATAATTTTGAATTAAGGCAACGTAACTAAATAATGCTATGTCTGCCTTCATGTGATATTCACAGACCATCACTTTTCGTCAAAAACGTTTTGCTGCAATACTTCCTGATACTGGGGAACCAACTTTCAAACAGAAATGCTGAATCCTTAGCAGCAGCAAATATTGCAATACAAAGAGATGGTCACATTCCAACGTAAAGGACGTTCAAGTGGTGTCCATCATCTAGACTTCTCTGAATGTAATAGAAAAAATAAAAATAGTATGGTTTCGTGGCTCAGTCGGTAGAGTATCTGCCTGCTGTACAAGGGGACACGGTTTGGATTCCCGGCTGGGGGTGAGACGTTTTTTCTAGCCAAGATTATTTCCTGACCTCCCTGTCTGGAATTATGAATGAGTGAATGTGTGTGTGTGTGTGTGTGTGTGTGTGTGTGTGTGTGTGTGATTTAATATATAAAACCGAAATCTTATCTCAACTGTATACGAGTTAACACCATTGCCGATAGGAAATATGTTCCAAAGGCCGCTGATATGACCACTGCAGTTAAAGGAGCAGTATAAATGGAACAATGAAACAAAAATTAAAATTTAATTGTAAAACTTTAAGCTGAATTAACAAAGGCAAAAACTGGCATTTATAATTCAAATAGGCAGCTATACCTTAAAAAGGCAAAAAAATCTTATGTGTTACAGTCACACGACTTTCTCTACTCTTGTATAAACTATTTTTTACAAACGCTTACTCTCCATATGCTTCACGTTGATCGAGATGTTAATCTTATTGCTAATTTTCTTGTAGATGCAAGAGGAATTGGTAGGCTTTAAGCGATAGTCAAATATTTTAAGAGCTGGTTGCTATGTGGAGTATTCCACTCTCTTTGCATTACCAGGACAAAAAAAATGAAAAATCTGATGTGTTACACTCACATGACTTTCTCTACTCTTGTACAAGCTATTTTTACAAACGCTTATTCTCCATCTACTTCATGTTCATCGAGGTAAACATTTGCAGACTCTATCTTATTGCTAAGTTTCTTGTAGATGTAAGGGGAATATATATTTACAAGGTCAATATAGAAATACAGTAGCCTTTAAGCATAGACATATCTCTTAATAGCTGGTTGCTAAGTGCAGCACCACTCTCTTTGCCACAGATTAATACTCTTTGCATATACAAGACAAAAAATTGAATAACGAATTCCCATTTGAAAAATATGATGTGGTACACTCGCATGATTTCTCTGCTCTTGTACAAACTATTTTTACAAACGCTTATACTCCATCTACTTCATGTTAATCGAGATAAACATTTGCAGACTCTATCTTATTGCTAATTTCCTTGTAGATGCAAGGAGAAAATATATTTACAAGGGCAATATAGAAATACAGTAGCCTTTAAGCACATACATATCTCTTAATAGCTGGTTGCTAGGTGCAGCACTATTCCCTTTGCCACAGATTAATACTCTTTGCATATCCAAGACAAAAAAAAAATGAATAACGAATTCCCATTTGAGAAAATAAGTATTGAAAAATTTAAGGGAATAACAAGCAATATCTCGAAAATGGTTCACCCAACAACAAAAATGTATGACATAAATTGTGTATTTTAACGCGATCTACATCTTTTGTGTAGTAAAATTTTGTCTATCTTATGGTTTACCAGTTTACCAAAAGTCGTTCACAATGAAGAATACTTTTGGAGACATTCCCAGAAAATTCAAGATATACATTTGATTTGTCATGAAAATATCTTAAACCTATGATATTTTAATCAAAATCGTTAGAGCCATTTTTGAGAAAATTAAACTTTTCGAAAAATCTTCCATGTAAAGGGTAGTCTGGGGTGGGGGATTTTCTTGAAAACCTTCGTGTCGCATTTCTGGAAGATACTGAACCCAAATACCAAGTTTGGTGCTTATCCGACTGTTCGTTTCTGAGTTATGCTGTTCACAGACAGACACACAGACAGACAGACACACAGACACACAGATACACAGACACACACACGGACATGTTTCCAAAAATGCTTTTTTTGGATTCAGGGGATATCAAAACCTGTATTTCCGGTGAAATCTCGGTATCGAATTTTTGGGTGGAATACAATACTTCCCCTACTTACTATACGTAGTAGAGAAAGTAATAACGAATTTCCATTTGAGAAAAGTAAAAGTATTGGAAAATAAAGGGAAATACAAGGAATATCTCGAAAATGGTTCACTCAATAAAAAAATGTATATGACATAAATTGTGTATTTTAACGCGATCTACATTTTTTGTGTAGTAAAATTTTGTCTATCTCTTATGGTTTACCAGTTATGCAAAAGTCGTTCACAATGCAGAATACGTTTGAGGACATTCCCAGAAAATTCGAGATATACATTTCATTTGTCATGAAAATATGTTAAACATATGATATTTTAATCAAAATCGTTAGAGCCATTTTTGAGAAAATTAAAATTTTCCAAAAATGTTCTATGTAAAGGGTAATCTGGGGTGGGATGATTTTCTTGAAAACCTTCGGGTCGCATCTCTGGAAGATACTGAACCTAAATACCAAGTTTGGTGTTTATTCGACTGTTCGTTTCTGAGTTATGCTATTCACAGACACGCACACGGACACGTTTTCAAAAATGCTTTTTTTGGATTCAGGGGGTCTCAAAACATATATTTCCGGTGAAATCTCGGAATCGAATTTTTGGGTGGAATACAATACTTTCCCTACTTACTATACGTAGTAGAGAAAGTAAAAAGATAGTACAAAAACTGTTTCTATCACTTCCAAATACTTCAAAAGACAATTATATCTACAAAACGTTTGATTTATTACTACCCAGAAAAAAAACAAGATTAGACTATAGATGGTCAAGACATAACTCATTAAACAATGCATCAAGACCCATTATGGCGAAGTGATACTTTAAAGAAAACTCAAAAAAACAAAAAAAAAAAGGAAAGGAAAGGAAAGGAAACAGATGTCGTAAGAAGCTGCAGGAAACAGGAACTAGCTTGCGTGAGTTCAGGGGATATCGTGGGCCGCTTCCTTATCCAGTTACACACCTAACGGTTACGGCATAGATAACGTTGAAATGACAATGCGCACTTCTCTTACAACGTAATACAATCAGAAGATTATGAATACCAAAATAATCACTGCAGCAGGCAAATACATATCCATTTTAGGACACGATTTAAAAAGCATAGTATGTTTTCTCAGCCTCTTCTGAAGAAAGGACTTAATTCACAGGCTGTTCCAGAAAATTCAAGATATACGTACATTTTATTTATGTTAGCATCTTAAATATATGGTATCCTAATTAAAATCGTTAGTCATTTTTCAGCAAATAAAAAAGCTAATTTTTTCCATGTAAAGGGTAATTTGGGGTGAGGCGACTTCCTTGAATATCTTCGTGTCGTATCTTTGGAAGTTTCTAAACTTAAATAACAGGTTTATTTAGTGATGGGACGATATTTCTCGATACTCGATACTGATATTGATATTTGAACACCGATACCTGATACTCACTTTATAAAAAAACTGAAAAGGGATAGTTTGTTTACTGAATTATGTTCCTATTAGTAGTTTTCTGTGCATAAACACATGTAACCAATTTTTACTTTCTCTACTGTTTCCAAAAATGTTTTTTTTTTTTTGGATTCAGGGGTATCAAAACATATATTTCCGGTGAAATCTCGGTATCGAATTTTTGGGTGGAATACAATACTTCCCCTACTTATTATACCTACGTAGTAGAGGAAGTAAAAATTTGAAAGTATCGAAGGCTTATTTCAAAGCATTAGACACACTTCGATACCACCGAGTATCGAGATATCGATGGTATCGAGGTCCCGTCCCTAATTTTGTTATTTATTCCAACATTTCATTTTTTAGTCATGCTATTCACAGAGATCCACACACACACGGAACTTTTTATAAAAAAGCTTCGTTTTTATGGATTCAGGGCCTCAAAAATTTATTCCCGGTGAAATCTTGATAACGTCTTTTTGGATGGAATACAATACTTCCTCTGCTTACCACAGAGGGATCCAAAACTATGTACTCACTCTTTGATAATCGATATTTTGGGAACAAAATGACATAGACTTATAATTGTTGCGCAGTAGTATATGTCAATGCTTTCTCAACAGGTATCAGTCATTTTATGTTCAAAGTGACCACCATCAGCAGCTCTACAGTGTCCACAGCGCTCAATTGCTGAGTGAACTACGTATATCACTATGTCCGGTGTGATGGTTGTGCACGATCCTTCGATGGCCTCTCGTAGCGCATCCACAAACTTCATTCTTCATTACCCACAGGTAAACGTATAGAAGTGTAAGGTCTGGAGACCGTGTAAATGGCACCTCTTCGACCTACCCATCCTCCAGGTAAAATCTCATCCAACTATGCCCTGAAATCTCGATGGTAGGGAGAAACTATTAAACTACTGCGCAACAATTGCATGCGTGTTATTTTGTTCCCAAGATATGGATTATCAAAGAGCGAGTGCATAATTTTGGACGCCTCTGTATATAAGTACATGAGAGAGGTCGCCATACATTGAACTCCCAGCTTTTTCCATAACATCGCCAACAATTAAAGTTTGTCAGTACTTTATATAATGACAAAGTACTTAAAAAAATCTGATGTGTTGCACTCACATGACATTCCCTACTCTTGTTCAAACTATTTTTACAACCGCTTATTCTCCATCTACTTCATCTTAATCGAGATGTTAATCTTATTGTTAATTTTCTTGTAGGTGCAAGGGGAATATGGTAGGCTTTAAGCGATAGTCAAATATTTTATGAGCAGGTTGCTATGTTGAGCATCCCATTCTCTTTGCATGTCCAGGACATAAAAAAAAATCTGATGTGTTACACTCACATGACTTTCTCTACTCTTGTACACACTATTTTTACAAACGCCTATTCTCCATATGCTTCATGTTAATCGAGATATCGAGATGTCAATCTTATTGGTAATTTTCTTGTAGATGCAAGGGAAATATGGTAGCTTTTAAGCGATAGTCAAATATTTTAACGCTGGTTGCTATGTGGCGCATTCCATTCTCTTTGCATGTCCAGGACATAAAAAATCTGATGTGTTACACTCACATGACTTTCTCTACTCTTGTACAATCTATTTTTACAAACGCTTATTCTCCATATGCTTCATGTTAATCGAGATATCGAGATGTCGATCTTATTGGTAATTTTCTTGTAGATGCAAGGGGAATATGGTAGCTTTTAAGCGATAGTCAAATATTTTATCGCTGGTTGCTATGTGGAGCATTCCATTCTCTTTGCATGTCTAGGACACAAAAAAATGAATAACGAATTTGAGAAAAAGTATAAGTATTGGAAAATTTAAGGAAATAACAAGCAATATCTCGAAAACGGTTCACTCAACAAAAGAAATGTATATGATATAAGTTGTGTATTTTAACGCGATCTACATTTTTTGTGTAGTAAAATTTTGTCTATCTCTTATGGTTTACCAGTTATGCAAAAGTCGTTCACAATGAAGAATACTTTTGGAGACATTCCCAGAAATTTCGAGATATACATTTCATTTCTCATGACATTATCTTAAACATATGATATTTTCATCAAAATCGTTAGAGCCATTTTTGAGAAAATTAAACTTTTCGAAAAATCTTCCATGTAAAGGGTAGTCTGGGGTGGGGGGATTTTCTTGAAAACCTTCGTGTCGCATCTCTGGAAGATACTGAACCTAAATACCAAGTTTGGTGCTTATCCGACTGTTCGTTTTTGAGTTATGCTGTTCACAGACACACACACAGACACACACACAGACACACACACAGACACACACACACACAGACACACACACAGACACACACACGGACATGTTTCCAAAAATGCTTTTTTTGGATTCAGGAGGTCTCAAAACATGTATTTCCGGTGAAATCTCGGTATCGAATTTTTGGGTGGAATGCAATACTTCCCCTACTTACTATACGTAGTAGAGAAAGTAAAAAAATGAATAACGAATTTGAGAAAAAGTATAAGTATTGGAAAATTTAAGGAAATAACAAGCAATATCTCGAAAACGGTTCACTCAACAAAAGAAATGTATATGACATAAGTTGTGTATTTTAACGCGATCTACATTTTTTGTGTAGTAAAATTTTGTCTATCTTTTATGGTTTACCAGTTATGCAAAAGTCGTTCACAATGAAGAATACGTTTGGAGACATTCCCAGAAAATTCGAGATATACATTTCATTTCTCATGACATTATCTTAAACATATGATATTTTCATCAAAATCGTTAGAGCCATTTTTGAGAAAATTAAAATTTTCGAAAAATCTTCCATGTAAAGGGTAGTCTGGGGTGGGGGAATTTTCTTGAAAACCTTCGTGTCGCATCTCTGGAAGATACTGAACCTAAATACCAAGTTTGGTGCTTATCCGACTGTTCGTTTTTGAGTTATGCTGTTCACAGACACACAGACACACAGACACACAGACAGACACACACACGGACATGTTTCCAAAAATGCTTTTTTTGGATTCAGGAGGTCTCAAAACATGTATTTCCGGTGAAATCTCGGTATCGAATTTTTGGGTGGAATGCAATACTTCCCCTACTTACTATACGTAGTAGAGAAAGTAAAAACGAATAACGAATTCTCATTTGAGAAAAAGTACAAGTATAGGAAAATACAAACAAATAACAAGGACTATCTCGGAAATGGGTCACTCTACAAAACAAATTGTATACGACATAAACTGCGTGTGGAAACGAGACCTACATTTCTTGTGTAGTAACATTTTGTCTATCTCTTACGGTTTATCAGATATGCATTTCATTTGCCATGAAAATATCTTAAACATATGATATTTTAATCAAAATCGTTAGAGCTATTTTTGAGAAAATCAAAATTTGCAATGTAAATAGTAGTTTGGGGTGGGGAATTTTCTTTAATATCTTCGTGTCACATCCTTCGAAGATACTAAACTCAAATACCAAGTTTGGTATTTATCCGAATTTTCGTTTTTGAGTTATGCTACCGTTTCAGTTTCCTGTATCCACGCTATACCTGCTACTAAATGTGAAATGAAACTCTTTCTGGAAACATTTATCTCGATTACATGAAGTAGGAAAAGCAAGCTTTCTTTTGTAAGGATGGTTTGTAAAAGCTATATAAATATAAACGTTAAAGGACAGAGAAACTCATGTGAATTTAACATAGATTTCTTTTGTTAATAGTAATTTTGTGTGAGTTTGGACTACTATTTCAAAAAATTATCAGACGCTATGCTTGTATCCTTTGCTTCCTAACTCGTGAAAGACAGGAAACACAACACCTGCGACGCAGAAAGAAGCGAGCGACGAAAGTAAACATCTTCCTGTTACAAAGACCTTGTGATGATATAACCGCACATATGCATACTAAACGCAAAGTCACATGGTTCCAAAACTAAACAAGGTCTTTAACAAGAAAAATCATTCGGTAATCGTTTAGTCAAGCGTTGTTTAGCCTAGTTCATGTTTGCACATAATATACGAAACACTTCCCCAAAGCACTCTCTCAAAGTTATTGTTCAAAAATGTTTACAAGCGGTGCTTCAGGACTTCGACAGCAATTTTGATACCATGGTAAAAACTAAAAAAATCTCATGACTTTCGCATGACTTTCTCTACCCTCTATCGTTTATTAGTGGGCATACAAATTATTCTTACGAACTTATTTTACTATCTACTTCATCATAAGGGACACTGGGAGAGAATTTTTAGGTGAAAATTACAAAATTTTCGATTTTGGAATTATATCATATAAATAATCTATAGACACTTGGCCAAACATTTTGCTCTATCTGCCCTTTTTAAAAGCCCAGTGACATGTTTAAATTACCCGTGCGCTCTCTTAAAACTACACTGGACCCACCCACTTTCTATTTCTATATGTAAAGTTCATGATTTGCTAATTTCTGCATATTTTTCGATTTATTTGGCCGCGTTTTGGGATCACACGTAATTGCCTACTTTGTGCTTCCATCTAGCGCTTAAACGCATAACTATTTACTAGTAATGAACACAAGTTTAGACTTTGAAAAGAAAAATTATATTTTGGTATTGTAAGAGTCTATTTCATTAAAATTCTCTCCATTTACCCATATCATCTTATTTTACAGCATTTTGCAGTTATTTTAATACCTTATTGGTTGTTTAAGGCTTTGTTTATACATCTAGCTCACTGTAATCTTTTGATACACTTTGTTGTTTATGTACCATATGCAGTACTGAAAGAAAACTTTGAGTGAGCTGTTTGAAAACGCCTACTGTAGTGAATGTGAATGTTCAAATGTGACATGGCTTTGCTCAAAAATTATGTGTGAAAGTGTAAAAATTGTGGTTTTAGCCCTATCCAGAAATATTTCAGCCTTGTGTCATTAAAGACAAAAAAAATCTAGAGGTTTCCATTTGAAATAAACAGAAAATGTATAATGCCGTTTTTAGCAAATTAACTTTTTTACCAATAGAAATGCTATAGTAGAAAATATTCCGGATAAATATTATATGAAAAAGGCTATTTATGTCATCGTCAGTCACTGAATATCAACAGACAACAAACTCCAATGTTCCACTGGCAGTGATTCGTGATGCTTTTACAACAAAAATATAGCTAATGGTACACAACCTGATACCAGTGATAAAATATCCATACAGCTTTCTGAATCAACTGTTTTCAAGCTAATGCCTGTCTACCAAAGACTAGCCTGTGATGAGCTGCTGCATAAATGTGTAAGAGATGTTACATAAAATCAACATGAATCGCTGAAAGCCATGTTATGAAGGAATGTCCAAAAGAAATTTTTCTATCAAAGAAGAGCATCACAATTGCTGTAACAAATGCTGGTCGGAATTTAATATGGGGTACTCAGCTACAGAAGAAAGAAATCTACTATAAAGAATCCCACAATATGCAGATGAAAATATGAGTGTGCTCGATCTTTAGCTGAGAAGAAGAAAACAGCTCGCAGGAAGAGTAAATTACCAAAAATAAAAAAAGGAGGAAACCAAATAGAAAAAGGATGAGAAAACATATATTTTAGGGCAGTTATAAGTACCTGATAAGCTGTAAATTTAAAAGGAATGTGCATGCTTTAGAAATATATATATTTTTCTCAGTTTTTCACTTTTTGCACATGAAATTGATTCTTGCATTTCAGTTTTGCTCTAATTTGTATTAAATTTGCACATATCTTCTCAAATATAGTATATAAAGATTTAAGGATGCATTTTTACTTTCTCTACTACGTATAGTAAGTAGGGGAAGTATTGTATTCCACCCAAAAATTCGATACCGAGATTTCACCGGAAATACATGTTTTGAGACTCACTGAATCCAAAAAAAGCATTTTTGGAAACATGTCCGTGTGCGTGTCTGTCTGTGTGTCTGTGTGTCTGTGTGTCTGTCTGTGAGTCTGTGAACAGCATAACTCAGAAACGAACAGTCGGATGAACACCAAACTTGGTATTTAGGTTCAGTATCTTCCAGAGATGCGACACGAAGGTTTTCAAGAAAATCCCCCCACCCCAGATTACCCTTTACATGGAACATTTTTCGAAAATTTTAATTTTCTCAAAAACGGCTCTAACGATTTTGATTAAAATATCATATGTTTAAGATATTGTCATGACAAATAAAATGTATATCTCGAATTTTCTGGGAATGTCTCCAAAAGTATTCTTCATTATGAACGACTTTTTCATAACTGGTAAACCATAAGAGATAGACAAAATTTTACTACACGAAGAATGTAGATCGCGTTAAAATACACAATTTATGTCATATACATGTCTTTTGTTGAGTGAACCGTTTGCGAGATATTGCTTGTTATTCCCTTAAATTTTCCAATACTTATACTTTTTCTCAAATTCGTTATTCATTTTTTTTATGTCCTGGACATGCAAAGAGAATAAAATACCCCACATAGCAACCAGCGTTAAAATATTTGACTATCGCTTAAAAGCTACCATATTCCCCTTGCATCTACAAGAAAATTACCAAAAAGGTTGACATCTCGATATCTCGATTAACATGAAGCATATGGAAAATAGGCGTTTGTAAAAATAGATTGTACAGAGTAGAGAAAGTCATGTGAGTGTAACACATCAGATTTTTATATATTGCTTTACTCATTGGCTCACAAAAAAGTTAATTTATACTAAAAATCAAGGAAACTCTTGACATCAACTTCATAAAAAGAAAATTTTATTTCTATATAAATAATATCAACTTCAATCAAATGCTTAGATTTCTTTTCATTGCACTAAAGTATAGGAAAATGTCACTATCATACTACTCTGACAAATGTGAATGAGCATAGTAGTTTGAAAAGTGTTTGTTTGCTAACGAAAAATATTCAATTGTATTATCTAGGAAACCATTTGAGCTAGAGCTTTGAGCTTTTGCACAGTCATTTCTCTATTTACCCATTAATTAAATGTACCAGTTTTCAGTAAATAGATTTCAAAAAATTACAAAATCCAGTCCCAGTTTCCCTTAAAGATCAGTCACACCTTGATATAACTCGACTCTATGAGAGGGGGAGGTTTGCAGGAAAGGATCTGCAGGTGGAAAAGAGGGCACAAAAGTACAGAAAAAGGACACAAAGGGAATTATAAACACTCAGGATTATAAATCAAGAGAGTTCTGATATGCATAGCATACAATTCACTGTTTCCCAGCATAATACTTTATAAATCGTGTTTTTCTCAAAATTTCATTTTCACACATTCAAAATGAACCTCCTGCGTGAGTTTTTGTTTAAATAAAGCTAAAATTTCTCAAAATCTGCAAAGTATCCATTGTAACATTCTATGTTACAAAAATATGCCTAACACTAATAATAATTTTTTAAAAATATATTTTTATGAAGAAATGGTGAATTTTAGAGATTCAAATTTCTACAGTATTAAAAAAATTATCACAATTCACTCATCAAAATTTATTGAAGTTTCAAATCATACTTTTTTTTTGTAACTGATTCAAAGCTTCATTTCCAAAAATGTCAACCTATTTTCTGAATTTTGATTATGCGATACCTTTACATAATAACATTTATAAAATAATTAATAACACCCAAAGTATTTATACAAATTGAATGAAATTTGGTGTTCGCAAAAGACTCACAATACAATTCTCAGAAATATCCATATAATAATATGGAAATTTGAAAATTCACTCCCAGTGTCCCTTTTTGAGATCCCTTGAATAAAAAAAAGAATTTTTACTTTTTGTACCATGTACATAGTAAGCAGAGAAGATATTGTATGCCACCTAAAATTGATACCGAGATTTTACAGGAAATATATGTTTTGAGCCTCCCTGAACCTAAAAAAAGCACATTAAGTAAAATATGTGTGTGTGAACAGTGTAACTCAAAACGAAAAATCAGTTAAATACTAAACTTGACGTTTAAGTTCAGCATCTTCCAAGGATGCTACACTAAGATTTTCAAGAAAATCCCCCACCCTGAACTACACTTTAGATGGAAAATTTTTCGAAATTCTTTATTTCCTTACAAAAATGTTTAAAATACATGTTTAGATATTTTAATGAAAATAAACGTATATATTGAACTTTCTGGGAATAGCCTGTGAAGTCCTCTTCATTCGGAAGGATTTTTGTATAATTTGTATAACTGCCAAACGTTAAGAGACACAGAAAAACATACTACATAAAAATGAATATCTTTAAAACACACAATTTATTTCAAATAACTTCTTTTTGGCATCAGCCATTTCCAAGGTATCCGCTATTATTGCTCTAAATTTTTCAAGATTTTGTCACTTTTTTAAGTTTTGTCGCGATGTCAGGAAAGAGTATGAAATTTATATATATCGTCCAGGCATTTGGCAATCGCTTCTCCCTTTGTGTCTGTAATGAAATGTGCAATGCAGCTATTTCGGAAAGGTTCATTTTAAAGTAAAAAAATAAGCTTTAGTAAGAAAAGTTTGTACACTTACTAATAAACGATAGAGGGTAGAGAAAATCATGTGAATGTAAAACACAAGATATTTTTACTTTCTCTACTAAGTATAGTAAGTAGAGGAAATATTGCATTCCACCCAAATATTCCATACCGAATTTCATCGAAAATGCCTGTTTTGAGATGCCCTGAATCCAAATAAAGGGTTTTTGGAAACAAGTCCGTGTGTGTGTCTGTCTGTCTGTCTGTCTGTGAACAGCATAACTCAAAAACGCAAAGTCAGATAAATATCAAACTTGCTATCTGAGTTTAGTATCTTCCAAGATTTTCAAGAGAATCCCCGCACTCCAGACTACCCTTTACATGGTACATTTTTCGAAAATTTTGATTTTCTCAAAAATAACTAACGATTTTGATTAAAATATCATATGTTTAAGATATTTTCATGGGAAATGAAATTTATACCTTGAATTTTCTGGGGAAAATCCTCTTCATTCTGAATAAAGAGATAAGCGATAAATAGTATTTTATTACACAAAAATGTAGATCTCGTTAAAACACACAATTTATGTCACCTTTTGTGTGTGTGTGTGTGTGTGTGTGTGTGTGTGTGTGTGTGTGTGTGTGGAGTGAACCTTTTCCGAGATATTCCTTATTTGTTTGAATTTTGCAATATTTATGCTTTTTCTCAAACGAGAATGTCCTGCTCATGCAAAGAGAATGGAATTCTCCACATAGCAACCAGCTCTTAAAAAATTTGACTATCGCTTAAAGCCTGCCATATTTCCCTTGCACCTACAAGAAAATTAGCAATAAGCTGGCTTTTACAAATGTTTATCTCCAATAACATGAAGTAGATGGAGAATAAGGGTTCTTAAAATAATTTGTAAAAGAGTAGAGAAAGTCACGTGAGTGCAACACATCAGATTTTTTTTCTTTCTTTTTTAAAGTGCTGTCATTCACTCGTTCCTCAGGATGAAATGGAAAGAGTATAGGAATTATAGGCCAGCATAAGCCTTTAGCGTTTTAAACATTTGATTATAATTTCGCTTTCCTCTATCCCGCTTGTAGATACCCACAACGAAATGTGTGATGAAACTATTTCTGTAACGGTTACCTCGATTAACATGTAGTGGAGAGAGACAGTCATGTGGATGTAACACGTCAGAGTTTTCTTTGATTTATGTCTTCAAGGATGTTAAAATCTGTGCTCTAGCATTATTACATGGAAATAGAGTAAATATTCTAACAATAATGCTTATATTGCGTGCTACAGATTCGATGCTACTCTCATTTGCCTTCAACTGGAATAACGTAAACCGTGCACCCAAATTAAACTCTCTTCTCATCCCATGTGGAGTACTGCGGCAGGAATTTTATTTATCGTGACGACTTTTCAATTCCCAGCTCTGCAGAAGGAAGGAAGTAAAGATCGTAGGAGGAAGGGGAGAGAAGGGGGCTCCATCCCCATTCTTCTTCTCGAGTGGGTGAATGAGTGGGCAAGTGGATGTGATGGCAAGAAGGAATATCGTACAACAGCACACGGCTTCAAACCTGGCCTCTGCCGATTCAATTTTTTCCATACAAATTAAATGGTTTGCATTTAAATAGTTTTTTGGACAAAGCATCAATATGCAGAGGTACTGTCAGTATTCAGCCCTTTGTACCTATTTTCATCAAGCATCGTCAAGAATGAAGAAGACTTCACAGGCTACTCCAAGAAAATTCATGATATAATTGTTATTTGTATATCTTATACATATTTTAATCGAAATCGTTAGAGAAAATTTCGAAAAATCTTTCATTAAAAAGTAGTTAGAGGTGGGGCGATTTTGTTGAAAACCTTCATGTCGTATCCTTGGGGGATTCTTAACTTAAATTCCAAGTTTTGTATTTATCACCAGCTTGATGGCGCCGTGATAGCTTGTGCGGCTCACGTTTTGGGAGATCCCGGGTTTCGATCCCCGGCGACCGCCCTATCTGACCCATGGGTTTTTCCCGGTTTCCCCGGGTCGGAGGCGAATTCGGGGGTGGTTCAACTTCTACAACGGCCTTCCTGCCCCTCATTTCCTGTACCCAATATCTTGCTTGTCATCTGTTTCAGGGCTTTAGGACCAGGCGACGGTGTTCGGCGAGTTGCGGCTGGAGGGTTGTTGTGCGCTCTGTAAAGGTTTCTTCCCTGGGTCGTTGCGGGATTTCTCAGTTACGTCTCTCCTCCGAGTGGGCCCTGCACCGGAGGACCGCTGGGGGTTCGATGGCTACGATGGGCCCGGGTGGCGACGGATGCTTTCGAGGAAATGTTAGGCACCCCTAGTTGCGAGGGCCCCGCCGTTCGCACCTTTTACTTTTGGTATTTATCCGACTTTCTGTTTTTGAGTTATGCTGTTCACAGACACACACATGCGCGCATATACACTTTTTTTTCTAAAACGCAGACGTGTTACATTCACATCACTTTCTCTACCCACTCTTCAACACACTATTCTTACAAATGTTTATTCTTCTATCAACTTCATGTTAATCCAGATAAAGATTTATAAATGATTTTGTTAGCATTTCTTGTAGGCAGAAGGAGAATAAGGGAACATAATAGGGTTAAGCGATAGTCAGATCTTTTAAAAACGGGTATCTATGTGATGGTTTTGAAATTTCGTTCTCTTTGCATGATCACCAGAAAAAAAGAAGAGCGACTTTACTGTGGAAAAAGTATAAACTATTCGACAATCTAACGAATAATAAAGAATATCTTGGAAGTGGTTAATGCCATAAAATATCTATTTGATATAAATTGTGAGATTTAAGAGATCTGCGTTAGTAATTTTAAAACAGACAATTTATTTAATATAATTTGTTTGTGCCATAAATTTAATACTTTGTCATTCTTATGTCCTGTTCCTATTCAGTTGCCTCTCCCGATGTGTTGGAAAGACTGTGGAATTTTAAGGCCAGCATATAGCGTCCAGTTCTTAAACACTTGAACCCTTTGGATCCTTAAGGAATGTGTAATGAAACTATTTCTGCAAAGGTTTATCTCCATTAACATGAAATATCTACGAGGGTTACTGTGAAAGTTTTAAGAATGGGCAATAATGAGTAGAGTAGTGGTAAGCCAACGCGTTTTCCCAACTTCAAATTGAAATTCAGATAGTAACATGTGCAAGTCTGGGCAAGCTCCAACAATGTGCATCGTCAGCACCGCGTGTGTATGTGTAGCAGGTGACTTTAAAGTCGGTTTAGGGAAGAGAGATTGACTTCAAAGACTGCATCGTGCATTTGGGGATCTTTGCCCTTCGCAGTCCACCATTATCGATGGTATGCAGAGTTTAGAAAGGAAGGGATTCCCTCGAAGATGAAGACCGAGCAGGGTGGCCGGCTACAGCAACAATAAATGAAAATGTGGTGAAAGCAGAGCTCATGTTGCGGGAAGATCATCGTTGCACATATGGTCAGATTCAAGAAGCCCTAAATATTGGATCGGCAGCAGTGAAAACAACCCTGAAAGAAAAACTTGACAGGAAGCTCTGCAGTCGCTGGATCCCCCACCACCTCTCAAATGAGCAGAAACAAGCACGTGTGCAATAGTGCCAGGAAATGATTGAAAAGTTCAATGGAGGAAAATCCAAAAACATATTTAACATTGTAACAGGCGACGAAAGCTGGATTTATAGCACTATGATCTAAACGACAGTCATTGGTCTGGATCTTCCCAGGAGAAGATCCCCCAACAAAAGCGAAGCGAACGAGAAGTGTTGGCAAGATGATCCGTTCCTTCTTCTCAGCAAGTGGCCACATTGTGCGATTCCGCGTGAGGGACAAAAGACTGCTACAGCCAGATGGTAAACCACAAAATGTCTGCCAAAATGAACTGAGAAAAAAACGTCCTAAGGCTGGTCTGCGTGGAATTCTGTTGCGTCCTTTTCTGAATCGGAGTACTACGTGTTCCCTTAGCGAGGAATCATTACAAACTGTGTAAAATCCACGCTTACGTTCACATATATAAAGATACTACTCGCCTCCGGATTTCTGTACATGAAGCCACGTCTTTCTATCTTCTCATTGGTGCTAACAATCATCCCGTATCTTTACTGGCTATCCAGTTGAAAATTCGAATCATAAACGGTAAGAAGCCATCCCCTTCCCTCAGCAATATTGTATAGGCTGTAAAAAATATTATGGATGAAAAGATTATCTAAATGTTTGAGGAGTTTTTACATAACAAAAAATTTTGCATAATCAGATATCATGCAAAACAATAATATTAAAAAAAAATCTGATGTGTTACACTCACATGACTTTATCTACTCTTGTACAATCTAATTTTACAAACGCCTATTCTCCATATGCTTCATGCTAATCGAGATATCGAGATGTCAATCTTATTGGTAATTTTCTTGTAGATGCAAGGGGAATATGGTAGCTTTTAAGCGATAGTCAAATATTTTAACGCTGATTGCTATGTGGCGCATTCCATTCTCTTTGCATGTCCAGGACATAAAAAAAATCTGATGTGCTACACTCACATGACTTTCTCTACTCTTGTACGAACTATTTTTACAAACGTTTATTCTCCATATGCTTCATGTTAATCGAGATATCGAGATGTCAATCTTATTGCTAATTTTCTTGTAGATGCAAGGGGAACATGGTAGGTTATAAGCGATAGTCAAATCTTTTAAGCGCTGGTTGCTATGTGGCGCATTCTGTTCTGTTGCATATCCAGGTCATAAAAAATTGAATAACGAATTTGAGAAAAAGTATAAGTATTGGAAAATTTAAGGAAATAACAAGCAATATCTCGAAAATGGTTCACTCAACTAAAAAAATGTATATGACATAAATTGTGTATTTTAACGCGATCTACATTTGTTGTGCAGTAAAATTTTGTCTATCTCTTATGGTTTACCAGTTATGCAAAAGTCTTCACAATAAAGAATACTTTTGGAGACATTCCCTGGAAATTCAAGATATACATTTTATTTGTCATAAAAATGTCTTAAACATATGATATTTTAATCAAAATCGTTAGAGCCATTTTTGAGAAAAATAAAATTTTCGAAAAATCTTCCATGTAAAGGGTACTCTGGGGTGGGGGGATTTTCTTGAAAACTTTCGTGTCGCATCCTTGGAAGATACTGAACCCAAATACCAAGTTTGGTGTTTATCCGACTGTTCGTTTCTGAGTTATGCTGTTCACAGACACACAGACACAGACAGACACACACACGGACATGTTTCCAAAAATGCTTTTTTTGGATTCAGAAGGTCTCAAAACATGTATTTCCGGTGAAATCTCGATATCGAAATTTTGGGTGGAATACAATACTTCCCTTACTTACTATACGTAGTAGAGAAAGTAAAAATGAATAACGAATTTGAGAAAAAGTATAAGTATCGGAAAATTTAAGGAAATAACAAGCAATATCTCGAAAACGGTTCACTCAACAAAAGAAATGTATATGACATAAGTTGAGTATTTTAACGCGATCTACCTTTTTTGTGTAGTAAAATTTTGTCTATCTCTTATGGTTTACCAGTTATGCAAAAGTCGTTCACAATGAAGAATACTTTTGGAGACATTCCCAGAAAATTCGAGATATACATTTCATTTCTCATGACATTATCTTAAACATATGATATTTTCATCAAAATCGTTAGAGCCATTTTTGAGAAAATTAACATTTTCGAAAAATCTTCCATGTAAAGGGTAGTCTGGGGTGGGGGGATTTTCTTGAAAACCTTCGTGTCGCATCTCTGGAAGATACTGAACCTAAATACCAAGTTTGGTGCTTATCCGACTGTTCGTTTTTGAGTTATGCTGTTCACAGACACACACACACACACACACACACACACACACAGACACACACACACACACACGGACATGTCTCCAAAAATGCTTTTTTTGGATTCAGGAGGTCTCAAAACATGTATTTCCGGTGAAATCTCGGTATCGAATTTTTGGGTGGAATGCAATACTTCCCCTACTTACTATACGTAGTAGAGAAAGTAAAAAAACGATGTGTTGCACACACATGCTTTTCCCTACTCTTGTAACACTATTTTAACAAACGCTTATTCTACACCTACTTCGTGTTAATTGAGATAAACATTTGCAAGAATATCTTATTGCTAATTTTCTTGTAGGTACAATGGGAATTGGTAGGCTTTAAGCGATACTCAAATATTTTAAGAGCTGGTTGCTATGTGGAGTATTCCATTCTCTTTGCATTACCAGGACAAAAAAATGAATAACGAATTCCCATTTGAGAAGAAGTATAAGTATTGGAAAATTCAAACAAATAACAACGAATATCTCAGAAACGGTTCACTTGACAAAGAAATATAAATCACAAATTGTGTGTTTTAACCGAGATTTACATTTTTTGTGTAGTAAACTTTTGTCTATTTCTTACGGTTTACCAATTATGCAAAAGTCATTTACAATGAAGAGGACTTTTGGGGATATACCCAGAGAATTTATATATAAATTTCATTTGCCATGCACATATCTTAAACATGTAAAATTTTAATCAAAATCGTTACAGCCATTTTTGAGAAAATTAAAATTTTCGAGAAATGTACCATGTAAACGGTAGTTTGGGGTAGAAGGATCTTATTGAAAACCTGTGTCGCATCTTTGGAAGGTACTGAAACTGAATACCACGATTGGTGTTTATGCGAGTTTTTGTTTTTGATTTATGCTGCTCACTGACACACGTACATGGACCTTTTTGTAAAACATCAGATGTGTTGCACTCACATGACTTTCTCTACTCTTGTACAAACTATTTTTACAAAACTTATTATCCTGCATCTACTTAAGATAAACAGATAAACATTTGCAGAAATTATCTCATTCCTAATTTTCTTGTAGGTGCAAGGGGAATATGGTAGGCTTTAAGCGATAGTCAAATCCTTTAAGAGCTGGTTGCTATGTGGAGCATTCCATTCTCTTTGCATGACCAGGACAACAAAAAAAAAAAAAAAACGAATAACGAATTGCCATTTGAGAACAAGTATCAAGCATTGGAAAATTAAAACAAATAACAAGGAACATCTCGGAAATGGTTCACTCTACAGATAAAAACATCTTAAACATATGATATTTTAAAAATCTGATGTGTTACACTCACATGACTTTCTCTACTCTTGTACAAACTATTTTTACAAACGCTTATTCTCCATATGCTTCATGTTAATGGAGATATCGAGATGTCAATCTTATTGATAAGTTTCTTGTAGATGCAAGGGGAATATGGTAGGTTTTAAGCGATAGTCAAATATTTTAACGCTGGTTGCTATGTGGCGCATTGTATTCTCTTTGCATGTCCAGGACATAAAAAAATGAATAACGAATTTGAGAAAAAGTATAAGTATTGGAAAATTTAAGGGAATAACAAGCAATATCTCGCAAACGGTTCACTCAACAAAAGAAATGTATATGACATAAATTGTGTATTTTAACGCGATCTACATTTTTTGTGTAGTAAAATTTTGTCTATCTCTTATGGTTTACCAGTTATGAAAAAGTCGTTCACAATGAACAATACTTTTGGAGACATTCCCAGAAAATTCGAGATATACATTTTAATTATCATGACAATATCTTAAACATATGATATTTTAATCAAAATCGTTAGAGCCGTTTTTGAGAAAATTAAAATTTTCGAAAAATGTTCCATGTAAAGGGTAGTCTGGGGTGGGGTTTTTTTCTTGAAAACCTTCGTGTCGCATCTCTGGAAGATAGTGAACCTAAATACCAAGTTTGGTGTTTATCCGACTCTTCGTTTTTGAGTTATGCTGTTCACAGACACACAGACACACACACGGACATGTTTCCAAAAATGCTTTTTTTGGATTCAGTGAGTCTCAAAATATGTATTTCCGGTGAAATCTCTGTATCGAAATTTTGGGTGGAATACAATACTTCCCCTACTTACTATACGTAGTAGAGAAAGTAATTAAAAATCTGATGTGTTACACTCACATGACTTTCTCTACTCCTGTACAAACTATTTTTACAAACGCTTATTCTCCATATGATTCATGTTAATGGAGATATCGAGATGTCAATCTTATTGATAATTTTCTTGTAGATGCAAGGGGAATATGGTAGGTTTTAAGCGATAGTCAAATATTTTAACGCTGGTTGCTATGTGGCGCATTCCATTCTCTTTGCATGTCCAGAACATAACGAATTTGAGAAAAAGTATAAGTATTGGAAAATTTAAGGGAATAACAAGCAATATCTCGCAAACGGTTCACTCAACAAAGAAATGTATATGACATAAATTGTGTATTTTAACGCGATCTACATTTTTCGTGTAGTAAAATTTTGTCTATCTCTTATGGTTTACCAGTTATGAAAAAGTCGTTCATAATGAAGAATACTTTTGGAGACATTCCCAGAAAATTCGAGATATACATTTTATTTGTCATGACAATATCTTAAACATATGATATTTTAATCAAATTCGTTAGAGCCGTTTTTGAGAAAATTAAAATTTTCGAAAAATGTTCCATGTAAAGGGTAGTCTGGGGTGGGGGGATTTTCTTGAAAACCTTCGTGTCGCATCTCTGAAAGATACTGAACCTAAATACCAAGTTTGGTGTTTATCCGACTCTTCGTTTTTGAGTTATGCTGTTCACAGACACACACACACACAGACACACACACACACACACACAGACACACACACGGACATGTTTCCAAAAATGCTTTTTTTGGATTCAGTGAGTCTCAAAACATGTATTTCCGGTGAAATCTCGGTATCGAAATTTTGGGTGGAATACAATACTTCCCCTACTTACTATACGTAGTAGAGAAAGTAAAAATCATTCAGAGCCATTTTTGAGAAAATAAAAATTTTCGAAAAATTTTCCATGTAAACCGTAGTTTGAGGTGGGGGATTTTCTTGAAAACCTTCGTGTCGCATCTTTGGAAGATACTGAACCTAAATACCAAGTTTGGTGTTTGATATCCACAACCAAAAATTAAAAATAAAGTTGGGATTAAACTTCCCTCAAAAAAATCGTTTTTGAGTTATGCTATTCACAGACACACTGACACGCACGCACACAGACGTACACACACATACACACGGACCTTTTTCAAAAAATCTTTTTTTAGATTCAGGTGATCTCAAAACATGTATTTACGGTAAAATCTCGGTATCGAATTTTTGGGTGGAATGCAATACCGTCTCTACCTACTATGTGCGTGGTAGACAAAGTAAAATTACTTATTTTGTTAACAAGATGTTCCTTTTTTTTTATTTTTATTTATGGACGCTCCCAATCATCTGAAAATTGAACCTGAAATAAATCAACAATTTAAGGATATTTTAACCAATTTTTCCGGTATGTAATCACATATTCCATTATAATTTAAGTATTTCCAAAATGTTTAAAAAATACAAGCATATTTCCAGTACCCCTATCCTAATTTGTGGAATCTACATAAAAATAGAGGATGGTGAAAACCGGGGGTGCCCATTCCTATGGCACATTCCTCCAAAAACAATCATCCATCCCAATTTTTCTGTTAGCTCAATTTAAACTATTTAGTTGGTTTTTTATGCGGCTGGAAAGCTTCGTAAAGGGGCTGTCTTATACGTACTATAAGAGCCACTGTGATACCGTACGCAATAAAAGCTTAAACAGATAATTGCAAAGTTAAAATCAACAAAAAAAAATGGAAAAATCTACAGTAAAAATTACTAACAAAAATGTTTATCAGGTGGTGTATTTTATTACCCTATTGTATCTTTCTAAATATACCAACATAGTAATTGTAATAACACTATACGTTCTGAACAACTATATATCTAGCTATAATATTATAGTTCCTCTTATCATTCGATACGACACATTATACCATACAGCAGAGGTGGCGAAAACGTGACTCGCGAGGCATTTTGACTCGCAGGCGCACGTTCCCTCTCTGCTACCGTCCGTTTGATTTTCACATGGTTTTGAGCGACGCAGTGCGTGTTGCATATTTGGTGACTCGCGGAAGGAAGTCGTTTTCGCCACCCTTGCCATACAGTATGAACTGTACTTAACATTACCTTTGGGGGGGGGATACAGCTCATTTAGATTAACAAACCTAAAAATACAAACTGAGTTAACAATTATAGTAATCCATTAAAATTGTAATAAAGTCTCTCTAATACCTGTCTTAATTTACCTCAATATTTTTGTTTTCCCAAACGTTCCCGATGGTGCAGCTTGCGCCATAGACCCCTCCCGTGGACGGCCCTGGTAGCTATATAAGTTATGTGAACGTAACACAACTTTTACTTTCTCTACTACGTATAGTAAGGGAAGTATTGTATTCCACCCAAAAATTCGATACCGAGATTTCACCGGAAATATATGTTTTGAGACCCCCTGAATTTTTGGAAACATGTCCGTGTCTGTGAACAGCATAACTCAGAAACGAACAGTCGGATAAACACCAAACTTGGTATTTAGGTTCAGTATCTTCCAGAGATGCGACACGAAGGTTTTCAAGAAAATTCCCCCACCCCAGATTACCCTTTACATGGAACATTTTTCGAAAATTTTAATTTTCTCAAAAATGGCTCCAACGATTTTGATTAAAATATCATATGTTTAAGATACTTTCATGACAAATGAAATGTATATCTCGAATTTTCTGGGAATGTCTCCAAAAGTATTCTTTATTGTGAACGACTTTTGCATAACTAGTAAACCATAAGAGATAGACAAAATGTTACTACATAAAAAATGTAGATCGCGTTAAAATACACAATTTATGTCATTACATTTTTTTTGAGTGAATGATTTTTGAGATATTGCTTGTTATTCCCTTAAATTTTCCGATACTTATACCTTTTCTCAAATGGGAATTCGTTATTCATTATTTTTTAGGTCCTGGACATGCAAAGAAAATGGAATGCGCCTCATAGTAATCAGCTCTTAAAAGATTTGACTATCTCTTAAAGCCTAACATATTCCCCTTGCACCTACAAGAAAATTAGCAATAAGATTAACATCTCGATTAACATGAAGCATATGGAGAATAAGCGTTTGTAAAAATAGTTTGTACAAGAGTAGAGAAAGTCATGTGAGAGATTTTTTTCTTTGGTTCTTCTCATTTTTACTTTCACTACTACGTATAGTAAGTAGCGGAAGTATTGTATTCCACCCAAACATTCGATATCGAGATTTCACCGGAAATATATGTTTTGAGGCACCCTAATTAAAAAAAATCAGATGTGTTACACTCACATGACCTTCTCTACTCTTGTACAAACTATTTTTACAAACGTTTATTCTCCATCTACTTCATGTTAATCGAGATAAACATTTGCAGACTCTATCTTATTGCTAATTTCCTTGTAGATGTAAGGGGAATATATATTTACAAGGGCAGTATCGAAATACAGTAGCCTTTAAGCACATATATATCTCTTAATAGCTGGTTGCTAGGTGCAGCACTATTCCCTTTTCCACAGATTAATACTCTTTGCATATCCAAGACAAAAAAATGAATAACGAATTCCCATTTGAGAAAATAAGTATTGATAAATTTAAGGGAATAACAAGCAATATCTCGAAAATGGCTCACTAAACAACAAAAATGTATATGACATAAATTGTGTGGGGGGATTTTCTTGTAAACCTTCGTGTCGCATCTCTGGAAGATACTGAACCTAAATACCAAGTTTGGTGTTTATCCGACTGTTCATTTCTGAGTTATGCTGTTCACAAACAGACACACAGACAGACTGACAGACACACAGACACACACACGGACATGTTTCCAAAAATGCTGTTTTTGGATTCAGGGAGTCTCAAAACATGTATTTCCGGTGAAATCTCAGTATCGAATTTTTGGGTGGAATACAATACTTCCCCTACTTACTATATACTTCCACTACTTACTATACGTAGTAGAGAAAGTAAAAAAAACATTTTTGGAAATATGTCCGTGTGTGTACCTGTGAACAGCATAACTCAGAAACGAACAGTCGAATGAACACCAAACTTGGGATGTAGTTTCAGTATCTTCCCGAGATGCGACACGAAGGTTTTCAAGAAAATCCCCACCACCCCAGATTACCCTTTAGATGGAACATTTTTCGAAATTTTTAATTTTCTCAAAAATGGCTCTAACGATTTTGATTAAAATATCATATATTTAAGATACTTTCATGACAAATAAAATTTATATACTGAATTTTCCGGGGATGTCCCCAAAAGTATTCTTCATTGTGAACGACTTTTGCATAACTGGTAAACCATAACAGATAGACAAAATTTTACTACACAAAATATACACAATTTATGTCATACACTTTTTTTTGTTGAGTGAACCATTTTCGAGATATTGCTTGTTATTCCCTTAAATTTTACAACACTTATACTTTTTCTCAAATGGGAATTCGTTATTCATTTTTTTTGTCCTGATAATGCAAAGAGAATGGAATACTCCACATAACAACCAGCTCTTAAAATATTTGACTATCGCTTAAAGCCTACCAATTCCCCTTGCATCTACAAGAAAATTAGCAATAAGATTAACATCTCGATATGAAACATATGGAGAACAAGCGTTTGTAAAAATAGTTTGTACAAGAGTAGAGAAAGTCATCTAAGTGTAACACATAAGATTTTCCTGGTTTGCTTCCTTGTTTTCTTCTTTGTTTCGTTATACTGTTAAAACGCGACTAACATTTTCACTACGTTTATAAACATCTCTGCAGCTGCTCGCTCAACGTCTCTGGTCTCAGGCTAACAGGACATCCTGAAGGTTAGACACATGGCGCGGTCCACAGTATTGTCTGGGATGAATCCTATCCTGCATGGCGCAGATGATGGTACGCTTTACATAAAAAATTGGCCTTGGTACAGATGAGGACGCCGATCAACTCATTTTTTAGTACACAGGCCAGACATAACTGCTCAATACTAAAGCTTAATCAATGCCATTGGTTGTTCTGTTATTTGCTTTTTTACTCTCACTACTAAGATTTACCTCCTGTATTTCGATTTTTTTGGCTTTTGGATTTTTGTTATACTTGTTCTTTCATGCTTTTTATTGTGAAACAAATATTTGTATTCATCCTCTATTGGCGAAAAACAACAAAATATTTTTTAAAATAAACCAAAGTGCTCGACAATGGTGTGCACTTTCACCTGTATTATTTAATTTACGAGGTGTATTTTTAAAGTAAGTACAGTTTTAATATTTTGCCACTGCAGCACTGCAGTGGGGATTTTGAGTATGCACGATCACTTCCCGCATTCATTAGAAAGACACACGCAGTTGTAAGCGATCGCCACTTTGTGTTTTCCTATTTCAGAGCGTTTCGAAATGTTCAAAACAATGTGACGACTCGTCGATTGTGAAGTCCGATTAGTTATTCATTTTTTTGGAATGCGAGAAATTTCACACCAGCAAACATTCATCGCCAACTAGTGAGGTTTATGGAGAAACAAATAATGAGTGACAATGTTCGGCCATGCACAGCCATACAAACTCAAGATTTGATCCCATCATTTGGTTGGGAACAATTCAACTACCCTCCCTACAGTCCGGATTTGGCACCAAGCATCTGTTTCTTCATCTGAAGATATTCCTTGGTGGAAAACATTTCAACGACGATGTGAAACAAGAATTGCAGACTTGGCTTTCACCACAGGCGGCATCAGTCTTGACGAAGGCATACAAAAACCACTATATAGAGAAGTAGTGTAAGGTGAAAGGTAATGCATGATAATAAAGTATTTGGAAAATGTTCTGTTATTTTTTTAAAAAATTATCGGTAACCAATTACTTTAAAAACACGTCTCGTTTATTATGATGATATTCTGAAAGAAAGGAAGAAACTTCTAAATGATGAAAGAATATTAACAACAATAAAGATAAGATAAGTATATTATTATTTTCAGACGATGTTATTCATAATGCGAAATGTGAGAGAGACTTCCAAGTATTGGCATATAAGTTCCAATTGACAACCAATAGACATAATTGTAAAATATCAGCAACTAAATCAAAGGTAATGACGTTTAGAGGAAAATATGCTGTAAAGTTCCAAAATTGCCCTAGGAGGCAGAATAAAAGAACAGGTATCACATTTTCAGTACTTAGGATGTGATTTAACTTATGAAGAAGATATAGAAAGTAAAATAAAGTTTCAATCAGCATGTGGAACCACTAAAAGAACCCTAGGTCGAAAAACCAGGAAAGACAGAAAGCTCAAATTATATAAAAAAAATGGCCTTCCCCTCGTTATTATATCGAAGCGAAAACCGGATAATTGAATCGAAAGATGAAAGTAAAATACAAGCATGTGAGATTTTGTTTACTTTCCCTACCACGTACATAGTCGGTAGAGAAGATATTGCATTCCACTCAAAAATTTGATACCGAAATTTCACCGGAAATGCATGTTTTGGGAACCCTAAAAGGTAATTTTAGAAAAAGGTCCGCGCGCGCGTGCGCGCGAACATAACTTGAAAACGAAAAGTCGGATAAATACCAAACTTGGTATTTAAGTTCAATAGCTTCCAAAGATGCGACACGAAGATTTTAAAGAAAATATTCACAACTACCCTTTTACTGGAACATTTTTTCGAATTTTTGGATTTGCTAAGAATTTTGATTAAAATACCATATATTAAAGATATTTACATGTATTTTAATTTTCTAGGAATAGTCTGTGAAGTCCTCTTTATTCGGAAAGAATTTTGCCTAATCTTGTTTAACTGCCATGCGTTAAGCGATAGACGAAAACGTTCCACACAAAAATATATATCCCTTTAATACACACAACTTAATTCAAATAACTTTTTATAGCATCAGCCATTTCTGAGACATCCGTTATTAATGGTTCGATTTGTTCAATACTTTGTCATTCTTTTTAAGTCCTATCGATTTTCAGTTGTTTCTTGTGATTGCATGGAATTTTAAGGCTGGCATATAGCGCCCAGTTCTTAAACATTTGACTATCGTTGTTCTCTTTGTATCCTAACGAAATGTGCAATGTAGCTATTTCTGAATGGTTTATTTGGATTAAAATGTAGTAGATGGAAAAATAAGCTTTAGTAAGTATAATTTTTATACCCGTAATAACGATAGAGGGTAGAGAAGATCATGTGAATGCATCACATCAGGTCTTTTACGTAATGTTAAAGGATGTACAAAAGCGATTGAGGTAAGTAATTAAACAATTAGAGAAGAATTATATGTTTAGAAGATTGAAGATATAATTAAAACACACAAAAGGAAGTGGACGAAGCACCTAATGAGAATGAACCATGAAAGAATACCAAAGAGAAACTTCCTATTTAATCCGAGAGGAACGAGAGATGTTGACCCACCCCGAAGATGAACTCCACAAATGACTTTGTCGGAACGGGCTGCATAACCTAAAACCTGAGAAGGAAGAATACCATTCATTCATTCATTCATTATCTGTTTATCCTCCTCATATGTAGGACTTACACCCCCCAGGACTTACAAGCGGGTGCCTGGGGTCAGAGGCCCGTCGAGGAGCAGACACTCATGGATCAGACAGAGCATCCAGGATGGGTGATCAGCCCGATGCCTGGTATGAGATGAAGGAAGTAGATGAAACGAAATGTCGGTGAAATGGATGAAAGGAAAGGTGATGATGGAGCAGTTGGAATGAATGGCGGGGGAAACCGGAGAACCCGGAGAAAACCCGCCCAGACGCCGCTTCGTCCACCACAAATCCCACATGCAGGTCCCTGGGATTGAACCCGGCCGCCTCGGTGGGAGGCGAGCGGTCTAACCACTCGGCCACGGCGCCGCCCAGGAAGAATACCAGCAATTTTAAAAGCACAAGTAGCTATTTACTTAGGTAGTTGGTCCCCTAGCATTTAGATAAAGCACCACATCGAACTTTTAAACTGCAATTTTATCGATTCCTTCTTTCTTTCCTTCTTACCTCCTTTCTTTTTTCTTTCTTTCTTTCTTTCTTTCCTTCAACACTTTTCACTGTCCAGTACGCTTCTTGGCCGACAGTTATAACACATTAGCTTGAAATTTTCGGGGGAGCTTCAGGAATTAAGCGTTTAAATTTTTTTTGTACAATAGTCAAAATTGTTAAATATTTTAGTTGAAATTAATTATGTTCCATTGCCCACGTTTTGATATGACAGAACAGTAGGTATAGAAATAGCAAATAGCCATATACCGCATATATCCACTATTCTCTTAATGAAGTATGAATTGTAAACATTATTTCCTTAAATTTGCACTGAATCAATCTCCCAGTTGTAAACCAATCGTTTTTTGCAGCCGACCATTTACCGTAGGTTTATTGTGCTAAGCAGCCAATTTTTTATTATGTATTACACAAAGCAATACAACTGCTGACGTTTGGAAAGAAATACTGATATTTCAAACTTCCTCAGGCACGTTGTCAACAATGGCTTATTGGCTCAGAGCGTGAAATAATTGCAATGCTAACATTAATATCACGTTGATAAATAACGCACAATAACAAAAAAAATGAAATTACCATAGGCAAAAACCTTGATAAAAGCTTTCATTACTAAAAAAAGAAAGACATAACAGGCCCTTAAGCTATGAAAAGACACACAGTATGAAAATACAATTATAAGCACTATAAAATTGGTATATTTTACTCTATTAAGCATGAAACACATTTACATATGAGGGTGTTAAAGAAAAAGTGATCCATATTTTGAGAGGTGGTAATATGACCAAAAAGAAAAAATGCCCATTAAACATGTGCTCTAAAATGCATACCTATTTGTTTACTGCTTGTTATAGTTCGTACGTAATAGCAAAGAGCTTGTAGTAGAAGAGATGTTTCATAGTAGCGAAGATGAACAAGTGTTCATAGCTCTTAAATTTTAGACCCCATGTTTAGTGGATATATTATTCATGTTTTGGTCCATACTACCACCTCTCAAAATATGGAATACTTTTTTTACACCTGGTGAGAATCCTACGATTCTAAACAAAGGAACAAAATAAGTAAATGCCGACCTCTAATGATAATGGTTCGAGTGTTGATAACTTGAAGTAAACTGCTTAAGAAAGCCTATACCTGCTCATGATACCCGATTCAAAATACCATACTTACGATATGTATAGGAGGAAACTGAAGGTGGTCCCAACTATTGTTAAACGTTTTAGTAAACGTTCTATGTACATATAAAAACAAACTTACTTTTGCAAGATTCTTCTAGCTCTTCCTCTTTCTTTTGCAAGACTAGTTCATTAATCTGCTTGGTTTCGAGTAGCGTTTTGCCAACAAAACGGACGTTTCCCTGAAATAAATAGTAAAATTGTTAATGGAGAACTCTCATTTGCTGAAAAGTTTTTATGTTTTAAATGTTCCACATTTCATTGTCTAAGTTACAAATATTATTGCATACTAATATATTACTCTGTCGTATCAGCAGATACAACTAGTAGATTAGAAACAGAAAAAAGAACAAGTAAAGAAAGAAAACAAATTGAATGTTAAACTCGATATTATGGAGCAAAAACATTTTAAGCAAAATAAAAAGCTAATCTATAATTCAATAGTACAGAGCATATACTCTATAGAGTAGAAACGTACATAATGGATAGGCAATAAGAGAGAAAATTATTAACAATACAAGTAGATTTTTTATGTAGGCTTCTCGAATCTCAAAAAGGAAAAAAATTAAAAATACAAAAATTCGAGAAATAATTCATTCATTCATTATCTGTTTACCCTCCTCTTACGTAGGACTTACAAGCGGGTGCCTGGGGTCAGAGGCCCGTCGAGGAGCAGACACTCATGGATCAGACAGAGCATCCAGGATGGGTGATCAGCCCGATGCCTGGTATGGGATGAAGGAAGTAGATGAAATGAAATGTTGGTGAAATGGATGAAAGGAAAGGTGATGAGGGAGCATTTGGTGGAATGAATGGCGGGGAAAACCGGAGAACCCGGAGAAATCCCGCCCAGACGCCGCTTCGTCCACCACAAATCCCACATGCAGGTCCCTGGGATTGAACCAGGCCACGGCGCCGCCTGAGAAATAATCTATGTAAAAAATAAAGACTGGAAATAATAGAAGAGAGAATATTAAAATGGTTGTGAAAAGAATGGGAAATAATAAAATAGTAAGAATGGTGCTAGATTAGGAGCCAGAAGGAAACAGGGGACGGGGAAGACCAAGAGAACAACGGATGAATGAGATCCGAGAAGCATGGCGTCTAGAGTACTAACAGAGGAAGATGCAGAGGATAGGGATTTATGGAGGAAATAAAATTATGAATGGGTTGTAGGAAACCTTCTGTATGGTAGATAATTTCTAAATAAAAAATCTGATGTGTTACACTCACATGAGTTTCCCTACTCTTGTTCAAATTATTTTTACAAACGCTTATTCTCCGTCTACTTAATGTTTGTGGCAGTATTTTATATCACAACAATGTAAATGCCAGAGTGATTGTAGTGTAAATAAGCATTATTGTATGACAATGATTTGAGATGGTTGTTAATTATAAGCATTGTTAGGAAATAAGTTTACACGGACTCACTGAAACTGACAAGAGCGGGCAACACTGTAGCGAGGGGGTGAGTTGTTTATTAATTAGAAGAGGCAAGCAAATGACGTCAGAGTAGCGCGCATTTCTTTAGAAATGGAGGGAATTTCTTCCCTAGAGTATATGTGTTCGTAATTTTGATTGGATATAAAAATATACGCTAATGTTGGCGCGTTTTATTAACCAATAGCAGCTCGGTTATAATCTTTAGGCATATCGGGTGAGGGAGTATAAAAAGCTAAAGCCTGAGACAAGTATTGCCCAGTTCAACAGAATCATACACAGGTTATACGTCGTTCAGTCCAACAGAAGCACTCGCGGGTAATACGTCGTGCAGTCCAACAGAATCATACAAAGGTTATACGTCGCACAGTTTAACAGAATCTCTCGCGTCGTAAAGTTAGTTATAAATGTGAAATACGCGAATTATTAATGTGCAGCAAATAAGTGATTATAGTAACATAAAAAATTATAACAGCTTCAGTCGGGCGTGTATCAAGAATAATTATGTGAAATGAATAAAGTGTGACGGCAATAAAAGTGAAAAACAAATTCTTTTATCAGTGTTATCTTTCAGTAATAAATCCTTTCCGTTTACACACCCTGTTTAAGAGATATGCTCGACTGAGTAGTAATAATAGCTAGCCGGAGGACAAAGAACCCAAAATTCGAACTAGTAATACAATAACAGGCGCTCAGCAATAACACTAACACGAAGACCGCGACATGTTAATCGAGATAAACATTTGCACAAACTATCTTGTGGTAATGTTCTTGTAGGTGCAAGGGGACTATGGTGTTTTAAGCGATTTTCAAATCTTTAAGAGCTGGTTGCTATGTGGAACAATTCATTCTCTTTGCATGTCCAGGTCATAAAAATATTTGACTCGCTACTATATTCCCCTTTTTTTGTATTTGCAAGGGCAATATAGAAATACAGTAGCCTTTAAGCATAGACATATCTCTTAATAGCTGGTTGCTAGGTGCAGCACATTCCCTTTGCCCAAGATTAATGCTCTTTGCATATACAAGACAAAAAAATGAATAACGAATTCCCATTTGAGAAAAAGTAAAAGTATTGGAAAATTTAAGGGAATAACAAGCAATATCTCGAAAATGGTTCACTCAACAACAAAAATGTATATGACATAAATTGTGTATTTTAACGCGATCTACATTTTTTGTGTAGTAAAATTTTTGTCCGTCTCTTATGGTTTACCAGTTATGCAAAAGTCGTTCACAATGGAGAATACTTTTGGAGACATTCCCAGAAAATTCGAGATATACAATTCATTTGCCATAAAAATGTCTTAAGCTTATGGTATTTTATTCAAAATCGTTAGAGCCATTTTTGAGAAAATTAAAATTCTCGAAAAATGTTCCATGTAAAGGGTAATCTGGGGTGGGGGGATTTTCTTGAAAACCTTCGTGTCGCATCTCTGGAAGATACTGAACCTAAATACCAAGTTTGGTGTTTACCCGACTGTTCGTTTCTGAGTTATGCTGTTCACAGACAGACACACACACACACACACAGAGAGAGAGAGAGAGAGAGAGAGAGAGAGAGAGAGAGATAAGTTTCCAAAAATGCTTTATATGCCTTCAGTGCACCTCACAACATGTATTTCCTGTGAAATCTCGGTGTCGAATTTTTGGGTGGAATGCAATACTTCCCCTATTTACTATATGTAATAGAGAAAGTAATATATATATATATATATATATATATATATTATTTTAGAAATGTCATGTCACTGTTACGGAAGTGTTTTTCAAGTCAATCCTGTGATAATAACACTTCAGTAATACAGACTTCATTTGGCTCATTTCTACATGACTTTGAAATTCGCCTTAAGGAAAGTAAATCTCAAGAAATTAATTATGGGTACTCTAGAGACAGTTAAACTACTTACCCTACAATTTCTTCCTTTTGCTTTTAACAGGTTTTAGTTCGCTGCTGTCCATTTATAATAATGGCTTCTCTGTGATACAATTAGCTGTCGCAAATAAAACAAAAAATCTGAAGTGTCACATTCATATGATCCTCTGCACCCTCTGTTATACAAACTATTCTTACACATGTTAATTCTTCTATCTACTTCTTATTAATCGGCATAAACGTTTGTAGAAACGATTTTATTGTACATTTCGTTGTTAAATACTATGTGAATACAGCAGACTGAAGCGATAATAATAGCTTTGCAAATCAAGTACGCAAAATAAGGCTTTAGCGGACGAAATTTAGTATTTCGGACGAAGTGAAAGCTGAGGTGGATGAGTCCGCTAAAGCTTTTGCGCAAACGGTGCATACAGTAGTTCTTAGTAAAAGCTCTTTAACAATACGAGATGCGGCAATGCTTTTCGGAGCGCTCGTTTCTAAACAACAAGCTTGTGATTGAAAATATGGGTGAAAATCGCGAAGAAATTTCACACCGACCAGAAATACTGAATCGAAACTGCTGCCTGTCGTCCTCCGTGGACTAGTGGTACCGTGCTAGCCTCTAGTTCCCGAGGTCGCGGGTGCAAACCCGGCGGAGGGCGCTGGATTTTTTCGGGCGTAAAAATCCTTAGCACGGCTTCCTTCGGAAGGGAAGTAAAGCCGGTGGTCCCGTGTCGTATATTTACGGCACGTAAAAGAACCTCAAGCCTGATAAAGAGACCTCTGAGCGAAATGTCCGGTCTTTCACGCCCAATATAGAATGGGACGCTAAGAACTATAATAGTTAAAGAGCGTCCATAAATAAAACTCAATTTCATTTCGAAACTGCTGCCAGCAAAATCTCGGCAGCAGTACGAGAAGGAATACATTGTATTTAGAGACTGGCGCAAGGTAAGCAGTGTTTGTCTTGTGAACGAAGATGTGATACTGGCTTATTTACATGAAAATTCAAAGACACTGAAAGTTTCCTTACTATGGTCCAAATAACCAAGCTTCAAACTACTTTATATTTAAAGGAAAATACTGATATCAAACATCTTTGTATAGTAATGGAGTTTCTTAAATATCTTTTATGATCAAGTATTTTGTTTAAACGCTGTCAACGTTGGTACCACCAGTCACTGCCTTCTGGATTTTGTTTATTACGCCGCTAAAAGTTTCCATGAAGACTTTAGGGGCCTAGGCGTTAAAGTATTATTTTTCGGCGTGTTACTAAGCAATCTTTTGAAACCTGCTCGCTATGTTATAGTTTTGAAATTCCATGAGTGGAGGCTATGAAAAACAATTGCACTTAGCACTCGAAAAAAAGTATAAAGCATATGAAGATTCAATCCAATAAAAAATAATATACCGTAAATGATTACTGCCTTCAAAACTTTGATACAAACTGTTTTAACGAGATCTTTATTCTGTATGTAGTAAGGTTTTGGCTATCTCTTACATTTAAAACTTACACACAATTATACAAAATTCATTCCGAATGAAAAAGACTTCACAGGCTCGCAGAAAATTTAAGATATAAATTTTATTTGTTTTGCTAGGATCTTAAACACACTTGAATAAAAAACGTTAACAGCTATCTTTTTTCGGTAACCTTTTTGTATCCAACTATATGACAAATTTAGTTGTGAGAGTACAGCAGGTGGCAGCCACATGACACGTTTGTTTAGGTTGCTGCCCAATAACAATCCTAAATTATATACTGTTGCTGTAACAACAAAGCTTTGGTCTTCCTAACGCAAATTCACAACGTCATTCTTCGTTTAAGGTACTTCCCAAACAGACTGAAACATGCACCTATTAACATAATACCTAAACCCAATAAAAATAAGAGTGATCCAAAAAACTGTCGGCCAGTAAGTATGCTTTCCCTCTTATAAAAACTTTTTGAAAGGTTACTGTTGCCTCGCCTTGCGGCACAATTTGATTCACAATTCGGATTCGAGCCAATGCACTCCTGTCCATAACAACCACACCGAATAACTCATATAATATTGGACTCCTATGACGAAAAACCAAGTATGTTTAGGTCTCTTTTTGGATAAGGAAAAGGCGTTCTACAAAGTGTGACACAAGGCTGGCCACTTGGGATCAAGAATCACGTCTCAAATATATACGTCAGAATAATAAAAGCCCACTTTCATAACCGTTCCTTTTCAGTAAAATATCAAAAAGCACAATCCAAACCACACACATCTTCTCTGGTGTTCCTCAAGGCAGTTTTAGGTCCACTTTTTTATACTGCGTATACTCTGATTTTCCTTAGCATACATCAATAATTATTGTACACTTTGCAGATGATATTGCAATTCTTAGCAAAGTGGTGAAGTCAGCAAATGAAAATCTTAAGTCTTTCACTGTCGAAATCAACAGGTGGCGCTCTCAATGGAGAGTTATAATGAATCCACAGAAATCACAGGTCGCATATTCCATATACAGAGAGAGAGAGAGAGAGAGAGAGAGAGAGCGAGAGAGCGAAGAAACTACGAACCGGCTGCGCGGTGTTTTTCCTGTCCGCGTCCTCGTCGCTCGTTGCGTCTGCCGCTATCATAGAAAGGCGCGGATGAAACCATACAGCATTTTTAAAACTACGTTTAAAGACTTTACTTACCAACTTTATGAAAGATGCTGAAACTGGTCTCCGTCGTTGTCCATACATTTTTGGCACATCTTTAGGAAAGTATTCATCACTCGCCTTAGTTCACGTTGAGAAATGCTGGCAATTTCCTAGCGGATATTTTGTTTTAATTCTTCCTGGTGTGTGGATTTGTCTTATACACTTTGTTTTAAGTTACCCCAGAGATAGAAATCGTAGGGGGTTAGGTCGGGGGACCGAGGGGGCACAAATCTCTAGTAATAATTCTGTCCTTAAACACGCTTTCATAAAGCTGTTAAGTAAAGCCTTTATAAGTAATTTTAAAAATGTTGTATGGTTTCATCCGCGCCTTTCTATGAATAGCGGCAGACAACAACGAGCGCCGAAGACGCGGACAGAAAAAATACCGCGCAGCCGGTTCGTAGTCTTTTGGCTCTCCCTGTATAAGAAGCAGATAACGCATTGACCCATAATTCTTGGAGGAGTCCCTGTATTCGCATCTCGTGCAATTCGTTATTTGGAACTCACTCTGGATAGGAAGCCAATCTGGAACTTACATATCATCTCAAGAATCTCATCAATTTCGGATATTGAACTCTCGAGTGTAGAAGAAAGATGCCGAGATATGCGGATAGAGAAGGACAACATTTCCAACATCTCTTGCGATAAAGTGTGTGTTATTATCGTTGTAATTGTAACCGTAACTGTGAGAATATGAGGCGGTTACGCGGATATTATGATGTTTCGGTGGGAGTACGAGATGCGTCGGGCGGCGTGCTGGCGCTGTGCGTGGCCACAGTGTGAAGAAAAGGAACTGCTCGGACAACTAGGGCACACGTTTGTGCCCTTGACTATAGGACTAGGCGAAAATTGTAGCATAACATTTAACTTCAAAAAGCTACCCATACTCTTATTTTTCAACCCCTTACGTACAAACTGTCACTAGTTGACCAATCTGGACAAACCTTTCGTTACTTATGCTTTAGATAGAAGTACAAATTACGAGGGGTACTATTTATATTTTGAGCCTTGGCAACCCTGAATGTTGTAGGTGCCATCTGACGTTTTGCAATTGAAAGTTTGACGTTTCTGTCCATAATCTACTTCAAACATTTTGTCAATGGAGCGTCATTTGTTTTGTTTACACTAACTTGAAAATTGTGTGTCAACAAAAACATGGAATTAACTCGTGAAAATGTTCGTGCAATGATTTATTACGACTTTATAGTGGATTATCAAGACCAGAGTGCATCGATCAACTAACTTCCACATTTGGCGACGAAGCTCCATCCTTTGCCACTGTGAAACGCTGGTATAACGAATTTAATCGTGGCCGCCGTTCGCTCAATGATGAAGTTCGTGAAGGTCGTCCAAAATCAGTTGTCGTGCCAGAAAACATTGATGCTGTGCAAAACCTAATAATGAAAGATCGTCATGCGGCGTATTGTGAGATTGAGGCAACCCTAGGCATTAGTTCCACCGGCATATATAAAATATTGCATGATTATTTAGCCGTGAAAAAGGTTTGCCCTCGTTGGATCCTACATAATTTGACGCAATCTTAAAAAGATGCTCGTGTCGATTGGTGTACAAAAATGCTCAATAAATACAATGGCGGTGCCTCAAAAGACGTATATAAGATTGTAAGAGCCGACGAATCATGGATCTATGCGTATGAGCCGGAACGTAAACAACAGTCGAGTGTATGGGTGTTTCAAGATGAAGCAAATCCAACAAAAGTTGCTCGCACTCGAAGCACTTCGAAGCAAATGGTCGCCTGCTTCGGATGCAAAAGTGTATTGATCATAAAGGAGAATATTTTGAAAAACAATAAAGCAATTTTCAATCAGAAATAACTTTGTTTTAATTATTAGGCTCAAAATATAAATAGTGCCCGTCGTACAGAGTACTTACGCCTTTCAAAAGTCACCTCTAATGCTTATTCTCAACCCAGCACTTATAGAATGTACCAATGAAACGCCTGGTAAGACAGCTAGCACAATATAAGAACACAAGTTTTAGGAAGAAAACTGCTGAAAAGTGCTATACATTCATCACCGCCATTCATTGGCCGTTATAATGCACCGCAAATGAAAAAAAAAAAGGAGGCGAGGAGAAGAAGAGAAATGGAGAGTCCGTTAAGTTGCGTGATGAGATTCTGGAACCACACAATACACCTTCATTATCGCTCGAGTGTACAACAGTTCTGTACATGACGGCTGCCGCTTCTTGAGCACTTGTAGTACTGCAGATTCGCCAACTTTACCGCCCTTCTTCTGCTTTTCTCTCCAACTTGGGTGCTTATTCTATGACGTGAAAGTCAGATTTTATTCATATTCCTTGTAGTTATGCTACTGTCAGCTCCATTTTCCTCTTACAGTTTGGAACGATTACAGTCCTGGCCTATGGCAGAATTACTTTTGTAGTCTCGTGACCAGCAAATTGCTTGAAACGTCAATTCTTCAATACTACTTAAAGGTAGAGAAGTAATGCATTCCACCCTAAAATTCGATTTCGAGATTTCACCGAAATACATTATTTTGAGACCATCTGTATCCAAACATATATTTCTACAAAAAGCTCCGCGTGTTTGTGTGTGACTGTCTGTGTGAGTGTATGTCTGTGAACTCAAATACGAAAAGTCTGATAAGTACCAAACTTGGCATTTAAGTTCAGCATCTCTCAAAGATATAACACGAAGTTTTTCAACAAAATCTCCCGAAACTACCCTTTACATGGAAAAGTTTTTACATTTTATTTATCAAAATGGCTCTAAGGATGTTGATTAAAATTCCATATGTTTAAGATGGCCGTGGCCGAGTGGTTAGACCGCTCGCCTCCCACCGAGGCGGACCGGGTTCAATCCCAGGGACCTGCATGTGGGATTTGTGGTGGACGAAGCGGCGTCTGGGCGGGTTTTCTCCGGGTTCTCCGGTTTCCCGCGCCATTCATTCCACCAACTGCTCCATCATCACCTTTCCTTTCATCCATTTCACCTACATTTCGCTTCATCTACTTCCTTCATCCCATACCAGGCATCGGGCTGATCACCCATCCTGGATGTAATGTCTGATCCATGAGTGTCTGCTCCTCGACGGGCCTCTGACCCCAGACACCCGCCTGTAAGTCCTACATAAGAGGAGGGTAAACAGATAATGAATGAATGAATGAATGTTTAAGATGTTTTCATGATAAATGAAACCTATATCTCGAATTTTCTGGGTATAGCCTGTGAAATCGTCTTCATTCTGAATGACTTTTGTATAACTGGCAAACGTAAGAGATAGAAAAACTCTTACTGCACAAAAAGTGTAGATCTCGTTAAAAACAAACAGTTTATGTTGTTTTTTTTTGCGGGGGTGAGGCATGCACAGAAAATGGAATTTCAGAGCCTGTTACATGGAGATCCGTCTGGAAAGATATTATTATCGTTTAACTTTAAGCCATAAAGCGTACTGTATATTCCTCTAATCACCTTGTACCTACAAGCAAATGTGCAATTAGGCAAATTCTACAAATGTTTATCTGGATTAGCACGAAGTAGATAAGCTTTCGTAATAATAGTTTGTAGAATGGTCAGATAGTCATATAAGTATCACACCAGATTTTTGTTGGGGGGGGGGTTATGGTACTGCATTTACCATTTTGTACTATCACTTCTGCACTACTCGACAGAAAAAAAAATGTAACTTCACACTTTGGAGCAGAGAAGTATACCTTAGCCTACCTTTTAGGAGAAGTTTGCTCTATAAATTGGTACTATTATTACGTATGGCAGCTTCTCTACTCAAGCCATGTGGTTTCTTTTTCTTATTCATCTTCTTCTTCGTTATCAAGGATTAGGCTTGCAGCACCTTCCGTTTTTACTCCAATCATCACTCCCTACGTCCTATTTCATGTCTATCTTTTTTTTGTATTTTATTATTTGTTTCAACTTTTTTTCATTACCATTCTTTTAATAAGCTGTATCCATTATTCTTTATTTTCTTGAATACTTCATTAATGGAAAATATTTTGAATTCTGCTCTTATTTCTTCATTTCGTATCTGATCCAATACTTTTATTTTTCTTAAAAAAAATTCATATCTGAGTCTGTATATTTTGTTGGTCTACTTTTGTTATTGCCTATGATTCACTTCCATGTGTCAAAACTGGTGCGGCCATTACATTATAGAATCTTAATTTTGTCTTAATTACCAAGAAATGCTTGAAATGCGTTTCCAGCGAAATACTGAACGTTTAATGAAGCAACAACAACAAAATTGCAACAGCTTACCGAGCGGGATGGCTCAGGCGGTAACGTTTGTGGCCCACATTCGGGAGATCATGGGTTCTATCCCCGGCGACCGCCCACTCTGACCCACGTTTTTTTCGGAAGCTTTCCCGGTTTTTCAGGCGAATGCTGGAGTGGTTTTACTCATCCCCCGAATTTCCTGTCCCTCCATTTCGGTCTATTAATAATTTATTTGTCCTACACCCTTCAGGTTTGGAAGTGTCGGCGATGCTGTTTCGGTACAGCATAGCAGAGGAAAAGCATGCTTCCTGTGAACTTTCTCTGTCTCTCGGCCTTCGGTTGGTTCCCGCCCCTTAGGGGGACATTAGATCTTATGTGGAGCGGGGTCACCGGTCTGCCTGTCCGACTATCCGGAAATTGAAGGACCCTACCATTGCTGTGCCGCCATTCCTGGTGCCGGCCGGCCGCCCGGTATCTCCCTTCACCTCAGCCCTTTCTCCCGAAGGCGTCTCCTCATGGGGCCTCGGTACAATATCCTGATTCTTGAATCGGTGTCGCATCCCTTCCTCTTTACAATCCATCTCATCCAACCGCTTACGGAAACATTCCGTTAAATTGACTGTAAAGGTGCCTTAAAAGTTGCCATGTCTCCTTTTATGGACTGGTTTTATTTTATATCTTGCGTTCTTGCTTTAATAACATCCGGAATTTCAAATATTTCGAATATGATTGAAAAAGCAAACAAAACTGTTGCTATGCCAACCAACCCAAGCTCGCTATCCGTAAACAAATTCGTAAATAACATAAACTTTGCTTTAAACTGACTTATACTGAAATAAAATGTATTAATTATTAAATTGATGTAAGTTAGGAATCTTATACCAAAAAGTTGTATGAACCACGTACGTAAAAAGCTTAACAGACTCGGCTAGCGCCTTGTCCGTGAACATCTAGATTCATTCGCTAAAGCTCTACTTTGCGTATTCGATATATAGATTAAACGGTTAATTATTATGCACTTCATTTAAAAACAAAACAGTACTTTACTTTGTAACTAACTCAAATAAAACACTTCAGATACGTACTGAAGTTTTCACTGAAATATACTTGCCAACTACCTGAAAATGAAATTCGTAAAACTTTACTTCGTCCAGTAAAGGATAACAATTTTACAATGACATGAAATTTAGAATATCTAAAATACTCAGTGCAGTAAATGTACAAAATGGCGTATAAAATAAATAACTATTCAGTTTTATAAGAATCCTTGCTTCTTTCTGCCACTCATGCTCAAAATGTTCCTTACCACAATAAACGGTATTAAAGCAAGCAACACCACTTCCTAGGCTATACAAAGATTTCTAGTCCATAGTTCATAACGTGACCTATGAACAAAAACTGTCACAAAAATAGAAAACTTACATCCCCCTGGCATAGAATGCAAATAAGATGCATAATTTATGGGAGGGAGTTGACTTTAGAAATCACGTCGCCCATTACTGATTGTTCGCACCCATTTACTGATCTACTAGAGGTCACTAGTGGTGCAATTAAATTATAAATCCGGACGCTATGCATTCTGTTGCAGCCAAGTGAAGGGAATGAAGATAAGTTGTTGCCTATCACAGCACTGCATACTAATTAGCACGGTACATTCAGTCTGTAATTTCAAATTACAATGTGATGTAATAGAAGTTAATGCTTTGTCATGTCCGTAATGGAAATTTGTAACACATTAAAAGCCTAAAAGCCCTCCTTTGCCGTAAAGTCGTAAAAGGATCTCCGCTCATGTAAATTTTAAGGGAAAATCGTAAAAGTTGGCAAGCATGCTGGAAACAAATAAATGAAAATGGATATTTTTATTTAGTAAGTTAAGCAAATGCAATAAATCAGCGCAAGTGATTTTATTCAAACGTTTAATGTAAAAGACTAACAACTTCTTATTTAAACATCCAATAAAAGGAAATAAAATAGGTCTACAATGTTGGGAACGATCTTTATAGCGAGGATAAGATTGCTAAATGCAAACTGGCGAGGTGGGAGGTCGAGGACGTTAAAGCTTGCGCTCGTGAACGGGTGGTCCGTTTTCTAACTTTTCCCCAGTTCTCATAAGTGACAAATGACGGGAACTAACCTTGACTTATACCTCGAATGTTTCCTTTCCTAGTTTCCATTCCCATTCTAATTTAATTTCACGTGTAATCAATTCATCAGTGTGAGCCTGTGGTGAAGTATGCTATAAGAACAACCGTGAAATACTGAAAGAAGAAATATATAAAATAAAAATATTGTTATCCAGCCCTAATGCGACGTCTTAACTTCAGCAAAAATTACGATTTGTTAAAAAAAAATCAGATCTATTTCATTCACATTACGTTTTCTACCCACTCCTCCACTACAAATTGTTTTTCAAAAAGCTTATTCTTCTAAGTGCTAAATGTTAAACAATATAAACATTTGCAGAAACTGTTTTATTACATATTTCGTTGTAGGCACAAGGAGAATGCGCTAGGCTTAAGCGATAGTCAAATCCATCGCTATGTGATGGCTTTAAAATCCCAGGTTCTTTGCATGACCACGAGAAAAAATTAATGACTTACCTTTTCAAAAAGTATAAGTATTCGAAAATTCAAAGCAATAACAGAGAATATGTTGGAAATGGTGAACGTCACATAAATTATTTGATAATAAATGAGTGCTTTAACGAGATCTCCATTTTACTGCAGTAAGATCTCTTACAGTTTACCAGTAATATAAAAGTAGTTCAGAATGAAAAGAACTTCACAGGCTATTTCCCAAAAAAACTCATAATATACGTTTTATTTGTCATACAAATATCTTAAGCATGTGATATTTTAATCAAAATCTTCGGAGCAATTTTTGAGAACATCAAAAACAACGAAAAATTTTCATGTAAAGAAATTGGAGTGGAGGATTTTCTTCCAATATCTTCAAGTACTATTCTTGGAAGGTGCTGAACTTATATGTCAAGCTTGGTATTTCACCGAATTTTCGTTCTCTCTCTCTCTCTCTCTCTCTCTCTCTCTCTCACACACACACACACACACACACACACATACATACGGACCGTTTTCTAAAAATGCATTTCTTTTTATTCAGGTAGTCTCAAAACGTGCATTTCCGGTAAAATTTCGGTTTTCAGTTTGTGGGTGGACTCCAGTGGGTACTCCCTACACTTACTATAGATAAGTAGCAGAGAAAGTAAAAACGCTAAATAGTGGAGCGAAATGAGAAGTTTAAGGAAGAAATCGAAGACAACAAATGTATTTTAAATGAAACACAAAGTCTGGTGACGGGCGCAACTGATCAGCACAAAAGCCAAGTATGCTCCACCTTGCGGCGTTGTAGAATTAAGGTGTTGTGAATGTGCACTGTAAAACTTTAGTGTGTTATATTCACTGACTTTCTCTACCCTCTATCATTTATCAATGGCTATAAAAGCTATTCCTACGCAAACTTATTTTTCTATCTGCTTCATTTTAATCGAGATAAACCTTTGCAGAAATAGCTCCATTACACATTTCGTTAGGGTACAAAGGGAACAGCGATATTCAAATGTTTAAAAACTGGACGCTATATGCTGACCTTAAAATTCCATACTCTTTCCATGCAATCGCGAGAAACCACAGAATGTTGAAAGGACTTATGAATGACAAAGAATTGAACAGTTCAAACTATTTATATCGGATATAGTTATTTAAAATAAATTGTGTGTTTTAAAGAGATCTACAATTTTTTTTAGTATATTTTTGTCTATCGCTTAACTTATATGAGAACGCCTTGCATCAGACCTCAGAGTGGTTCAATGCAAATGGTTTTCTATTAAATGAAGATAAAACGCAGTTTGAGGGCACCCACATTGAAAATTATAGGGAGAATGTTAAATTCTTAGGCATCTTTAATAGCTAATTATCTTGGGAAACACACATAAAATACATAACCGGTAAATCGTCCAGGGTTATATATAATATTTGATAAGGTGACTTAAACAGCATATACCTGATAACTATATAAGGTCTGCATATTTTGCGTACTTCCAAAGCATAATTGCATATGGTATTTTACTTTGGGGAAACAGTACCTATGTTAAGGATCTACTACTGCAGAAGAAAGTTATAAGAATAATAACAAACTCACCTAAAGCGCCTCACTGCAAACCTCTGTTTAAGAAAATTAAGTTACTTACCATTGTGTGGCAGTATTTTATATCACAACAATGTAAATGCCAGAGTGATGGTAGTGTAAATAAGCATTATTGTATGACATTTATTTGAGATGTTTGTTAATTATAAGCATTGTTAGGAAATAAGTTTACACGGCCTCACTGAAACTGACAATAAGAGCGGGTAACAATGAGCGAGGGGGTGAGTTGTTTATCAATTATTAGGGACAAGCACGTCAGAGTAGCGCGCATTTTTTAGAAATGGAGGGAATTTCTTGCCTAGAGCATATGTGTTCGTAATTTTGATTGGATATAAAAATAGACGCTAATGTTGGCGCGTTTTATTAACCAATAGCAGCTCGGTTATAATGTTTAGGCATATTGGGGTGAGGGAGTATAAATTCCGTGCCAGAGACGGGTAACGCGCAGTTTGACAGAATAATTCACAAGGCAAACGTCGCTCAGTCCAACAGAAGGATTCGCGGGTAATATGTCGTTCAGTCCAACAGAATCATACAAAGGTTATACGTCGCGCCATTCTACAAAATCTTTCGCGTTGCAAACTTAGTTATAAATGTGAAATACGCGAATTAATAATGTGCAGTAAACAAGTGATTATAGTGATATTAGAAAATATAACAGTTTCAGTCGGGCGTGTATCAAGAGTCAATATGTGAAATTAATTAATTGTGACGATAATAAAAGTGTAAAAACAAATTCTTTTATAAGTGTTATCTTTCAGTAACAAATCCTTTCCGTTTACACACCCTGTTCAAGAGATATGCTCGACTGAGTAGTAATAATAGCTAGCCGGAGGACAAAGAACCCAACATTCAAAGTAGTAAAACAATAACAGGCGCCCAGCAATAGATAACACGAAGTGACCGCGACAAATTGGCTCCCATACGTGGTGCAGATAAACATGAAGCATCTTCCAACTACCAACAAATATTCTACTTCAATTGTAAATCTGTATATATACTATATCTTGATATACATTAAAGATAAGGTTCCTGATATGCAGCATAGATATAATGTACACTCGCGTAATACCTACAAGAAACAAACGGAACCTTGATATACTCGTACCATATCACAGATTAGCTAAAGTAACAAACACTTATGATGTTTTAGGTATCAGAGTTTTCGATAACCTCCCCCTTGAAATATCTAACAAACCACTTAACATTTTTAAACACAAACTGTATGATTACTTAATAGAAAATCCTATTTATGATTTAAGTGAATTCTTTGTAAATAATTTTGACAAAATAGACTACCTAGTAAAATTGATAAAGACTATATATACCGTAATTGTGCAAATAATGACATAAAGTAATCATCAATTGTAAAAGTGGAACTGACTTTGTCTATTGCTGTACAAGCTTAAGGACAATAACATTATTGTTATTATTATTATTGTTATTATATCAGTTATACAAAATTATACAAAATCCCTTCCGAGTGCAGAGGACTTCATAGGCTATTCCCAGAAAAGTCAAGATATACATTTTGTCATGGAAATGTCTTTAATATACGGCATTTTAATCAAAATCCTTAGAACCAATTTTGAGAAAAGCATGTAAAAGATGGTTTAGCGTTGGAGGATTTTCTTGAACGCATCTTTGGGACGATACTAAACTAAAATACCAAATTTGATATTTAACCGACTTTTCGTTTTAGAGTTATGCTCCTCACACACACACACACACACACACACACACACACACACACACACACACACACACACACACGGATCTTTTTCTAAAAATTTTTTTTTTTATCCAGAGGTCACAAAAGGTGTATTTCCTGTGAAATCTCGATATCGAATTTTTGGGTGGAATGCAATACCTTTACCTGCCATGTACGTGGTAGAGAAAGTAAAAATTGTCACAATTATAACTTGCACCCATGAATATTACTGGCGCTCCAGAAAAGGAAGTAATGTGTTCATGAAGAGCATTTTATTTTGAAGTTGCAATCCAAAAACCAGCTTCCTACGTTAACTGCTCTCCGAGATAACAATGTGTATTTGAACAAAGGGTGATGCTATGGACCAAAGCTTTCAAGTTGGCTGTTCAACTCTTTTTGTCTCTTTTGTTTATGTCACCACGTGTTATAAAACAGACACCAAGAGCAGCTATGTGAACAAGGAAGAAATCGTTTACTTGATGTTAAGTTTTATCTTCAGCCTTATAGCTATCGCGATAGCAGTTGCAAATAACGCGAGCATTCTTAATTCCGTTACAGTGATTGTTTTTCTTATATTTTTATTGGTTTCTAGCTATAATGTCACTTAAGGAAGTGTAATGAAAGTTTATCTCAATTAACAAGAAGTAGACAGAAGAATAGTTTGTAGAAGAGTGAGTAGAAAAATCCGTGTGAACTTACGTTCGAGGGCAAAGCATGCATGTCCTGGAAGTCACTATAGCTCCTTACCAGACTATATTTTTAAACTTCTTGCAAATGCTGTGCAAAAGGAGCAGTAACACCCCACATCACCACGTGCTGTGAGTCGAGTAGGCAGGCTCCCATCTTTCCTACTACGAGGTCTTTCATGACATTGCATGGATTTGTTCAGGTAAGCGCGTTTTTTACCTTCTCTACTAGTATTTACAGTAAGCAGAGGCAGCATTGTACTCCATTCAAAAATCCTACACCGAGATTTCACCGGAGATACATGTTTTGAGGCCCCCTGAATCCAAAATGCGTTTTTAGGAAGGCGGTCGGCGCGCGCGAGTCTGCCTCTGTGTATAAACAGCAGAACTCAAAAATAAACAGTCTCTGTATCTTCTAAATTTACAACATTAAGATTTTGAACAACCACCCCATCCCGAACTATCCTTTACATGGAAAATTGGTGTTATTTTTATTTTCTCAAAAATGGTTCTAACGATTTTGATTAAAATACTACATTTTCATGATAAATAAAATGTATATCTTGAACGTTCTGAGTATAGCCTGTAAAGTCCTCCTTAATCTGAATGTGGTTTGTATAATTGGTAAACCGTAAGAGGTAGACAAAATATTACCACACAAAATATGTAGATCTCGTTAAATTATACAATTTCTGTCAAATAATTTCTTTTGTGGTATTAACCATTCCGAGATATTCTTTGTTATTAGATTGAATTTTCAAAACACACTTATCGAGTGTAAAATCGCTATTTTTACTTTTTCTACTACTCAGCTGTGGTATGTGTATTTCCGATGAAATACACCCAAAAATTCGATACTTAGATTTCACCCGAAATACACGTTTTGAGATTCTCTGAATCCACGAAAAAGGTCCGTGTGTGTGCCTGCCAACAACATAACTCAAAAACGAAAAGTCGGTTATATACCGTATTTAAGTTCAGTATCTTCTAAGGAAGCGACACGAAAACAAAAATTCCCTTACCTTAAACTACACTTCAAATGAAAGGTGTTTCGAAAATTTTGATTTTCTCAAAAATTGCTGTAATTATTTTAATTAAAATGCCTATGTTTAAAATATTCTTGAATTTTCTGGCAATAGCTTCTGAAGTCCTCTTCATTCTGAATGAATTTCGCATACTGATAAACGTAAGAGATAGACAAAATCTTACTACACAAAAAATGTAGGTAAGCACACAATTTATGTTGGTTTTTATTTGTTTTTTGTGCAGTTAACCATTTTCGAGATGTTTCTTATTGGTTTGAATTTTCGAATATTTATACTTTTCTCAACTGGGAAGTTAAAAAACTAAATTGAGTTTTATTTATGGACGCTCTTTAACTACAATGGTTCTTAGCGTCCCACTCTATATCGGGTGTGAAAGAGGACAATTTTGCTCAGAAGCCTCTATCAGGCTTGAGGTTCTTTTACTTGCCATAAATCTACGACAAGGGACCAGGGCTTTACTTCCCTTCCGAAGGAAGCCATACCAAGGATTTTTATCCGAAAAAAAAACCATTGCCCTCCATCGGGTTTGAACCCGCAAGTTCGGAAACCAGAGGCTAACATGGTCTTCCTAGATCACATTGCAACACGCTCTTTAAAAATGTGATTATCGCTTTATCTATGTATCCTTACAACGAAATGTGTAATTGTGAATTCAGAGTTTATCCGGAATAACAAGAAGTGGATAGAAGGATGTTTTATGAATAATTTGTACGACGGGCATTCAAAATGTTTTTCAAGAGTCTTAAAGTCCAAACTAAGAATGGAATTCAAAACCTTATCTTCACAATCCTTTAAAGTAGTCTCCATCCCTCTCCACATACAACCGGTGCAACCACTTGTCAAAAGCACTACGATACTCAGTTGTCCTCCGTGGTGTAGTGGTTACCATGCTAGCCTCTACTTCCCGAGGTCGCGAGTTCAAACCCGGTGGAGGGCGATGGATTTTTTCGGGCGTAAAAATCCTTAGCATGGCTTCCTTCGGAAGAGAAGTAGATTTACAGCACTTAAAAGAACCTCAAGCCTGATAAAGAGGCCTTTGAGCAAAACTACCGATCTTTCACGCCCAATATAACGGGACGCTAAGGGCCAAAGAGCGTCCATAAATAAAACCCAATTCTTTTACTACGATACTCAGACTGAGGTATTGTCAACAGAGCTGAATTTATAACCTGAGCAAGGTCCTGCATTCGTTTAAAAGGTTTTCCATCCAGCAATGCAAGATTTCACGAGGAAACAGCCAGAAGTCACACGGTGCAAGGTCAGGACTGTAGGGTGGATGGTCAAAAAACTGGACTTTAGCGGCTTCTAGTTTCCTCAAGGGAGGAGACGCATTGTCATGAAAAGCAACAGTCTGGAAGTTTCTGTCTTTGGACGTCGCCGCCTCAGTTCTCCAAATAAAGGATTCAAAACATATCTAAGTGTCATAGTATTCTCCATTCATTGTCATTCCTTCTGGCAAGCAATCAACCACTAATGGTCCTTCATAGTTGAAGAACACGGTGAACATTTGCTTCCGAGAACGAAAACGTTGTCGAAGAACAACTGGTCTTGGATCATTCTCATTTATCCAGACACAATTCTGAGCTTTATTTGGTGTGGTATAATAATAAAATAACTTTCATCACCAGTGCATACATCTTTCGAACGTTTAGGGCCATTAGGTGGAAACATGCTTAGCAGGTTCCTTGCACATTCCTTTCTCCTCTTCTTCTCTGCAGTGGTTAGATAATGAGGAACCCATTTTGCACAGATTGTTCGCAGCCCTAAACGTTCATGGAGTATACAGTCAGTGCTGCCAACACTGATATGTACTTCCATACTTAGCATTTTAACAGTAATATGTCGATTTTCCTCCACCAACTTCCTCACTCTTTGGATTGTTTATCTTTCAAGCTTCCGAGGCCGGCCAGAATGGAGGTTGTCTTTCAAAGTCTCTCGCCCATCTTCAAATGATCGAATCCATCTTGCAATCTATCAAATGTACACACTTGATCACCACAAACAGCTAACAAGTCCTCATGGATTTTTTTCCCTTTCTTTTTCAGCTGGCTTGTAGCGTGTGAAAATGTGGAATCTTCACATTAGTATCTAATGGTCTCTTTTATTATTTTTCACCAGCCATTGACACAGGACTGAACTCAACAGACTGTACGTCTATGAATATTAAAATTTAAACTCGCACTTATGCATATTTTGATAGCTTATGCTCAATTGTTTCCAGCCGTATTAATTACACTTTTAACCATTATTGTCCAACAATGGATAGGCTGGTTGCAAAACTTTTTGAATGCCCCTCGTAGAAGAGATAGAAGACTTAGTAGATTGTTTCGCCACTGAAAAGCCCTATTTTTTTCTGACGTACATGGGCTTTAAAACACCTACTTTCAATTCATAAATTACTAAAACACTAAAAAGGATTTACAAAGCTTGTGTACTAGAATACAAACACATTGTAGTTATAAAAGAACATACTTGCGAAGAAGGCTTGGCTTTTCGTTAAGATTTCCATGAAACAGAAAACAGTTATTACTGCACAAAAAAAAGCCATGTACAGAGCCAAAAAACTCCGAACCGGCTGCGCGGTGTTTTTCCTGTCCGCGTTCTCGACGCTGGCTACCGCCTGCCGCTATCACAGAAAGGCACGGATAAAACCATTCAACATTTTTAAAACCACTTTTAAAGGCTATAGTTACCAACTTTATGAAAGGAAACGCTGAAACTGGCCACCGTCGTTCTCCATACATTTTTGGCGCCTCTTTAGGAAACTATCCGTCACTCGCCGTAGTTCAAGTTGAGAAATGCTGGCAATTTCGTGGCGGATATTTTGTTTTAATTCTTCCAGAGTGCATGGGATTTTCTTGTACACTTTATGCTTTAAGTTACCCCAGAGATAGAAATCGCAAGGTGTTAGGTCGGGGGACCGAGGGGGCCACAAATCTCTACTAATAATTCTGTCCTCAAACACACTTTCAATTGTTCTCATCGAAATATTGGCCATATGAGCTGTTGCAGTCTTGTTGAAAACAAGCAAAATCACGCTCCCTGTCTTTAATTCTCTAAAAAAAAGGGGGGCAACATTGTATTCACGTATGTACGGGCGTCAACTCTTGACTCGAAAAACAAATTGGCTCTATAACTCTTTCTTCGCTCATGGCGCACCATACATCAATTTTTTCGTCATGTAGGGGTACTTCATGAACAATATTAGGTTTGTCAGAGCTCCAATAACGATTATTTTGTGTACACACATATCCATGAAGATGGAACCAAGCCTCGTCCGAGAAAAATATTAAATAAGGGTCTATTTCGCCATTGTGTACACTATTGAGACTCCACTCGCAAAATGTGCGCCTAATTACAGGAGCACCTGGTTGAAGAGCTTGTGCCACAGTTATTTTATATGGTTTTCACTTCAGCAATTTGGTAGCTCTTCGCGCAGAGCCTAAGAAATACCTGCCTCTAAGTGATTTTGGAGGGGGGGGGGAATTCTCCAACGATGACCGATGTCGTCTAATGTTTCTTTGGTAACCGTACACCGTCTTCTGTATTTCTTAGCCTGAACATTTTTTGTGGCCTGAAATTTATTGTAAAGTTCAGGATTGTCGTACGGCCTGGAACTTTTACACCTGGAAATCTTTCTGCGAATCGTACTTTCACTTGGCGAGCTGACCGAGTTAACATATACGAATCATAAATAAATACACGCTGTGCAGTAGAAAGCATATACTGAGCCATAATATACTTTGTGATTAAGTGCAGGACAAAATAATAAATAATTCATAATAATTGAACTACATCACCGTCAACTCAATACTGCACTTCACACTGCAGAGCAAAACCACGTCAACATCGTGACCTTGTTTATAGCAGCAGTGCATTATCATGTTTCCAAACGCCCAGTGAAAAAACATCGCGCAGCCGGTTCCTAGTTTCTTGGCTCTCCCGTTATAATAGGACAAATTTCCCCATATTTCATTCCAAACAACACATGTGTATACATGATCACGATTTAGCAAATATGAAAAGATGCAGCAAAATAAAAGACAATCGAATCTGCTTATAACACTACGATACGTATGCAATACCAATGTCAACATATTTTAATAACCCTCATGTAAGAAAGTTTTACTTTATTTCCTTTGTGCTTATATTGCAACCAAGCCCGTTAGGAAGATATGCTATATAATTATGAAGTTAGATAATTGCGTCCAGCGGCAACATGTCCGCCGTAAAGGGTAGTGGATTAGTTTGCGATGCATTTCCGCTTGAGAATGTGAATTGTTTTTATTTAATGATAATTAACAAGTGCGCCTTTCAAGAGTGAAGTGTAGTACATTTGTTGTACGCAAGTGTAAATAAGATCCAGAGATGATCCCAATTGTCGGGGAAATTACAATCGGCAAAACAAAGTGTCTGTGTTCAAATTTCCAACTGATGAAGAAGAGAAAAGATTAATGCCATCGGAGGAGAGAACTTCAGACCCGATAAAAATTTGTGATAAGCAACAACTAATATTTATCAGTCAATAATTTCTGCGAGCTGTTTGTGTTTTAGTAACCTTGACAAATGAGCTTAGCAGCCGCATGACCTAATCCTTTTATATATCCATGGCTTTGTAATCTCTATGTAGGTAAATATATAATGATTATTTTAAGTTTAATGCACCATTGTATTTATTGAGAGGTATTTCATCTAACCAAAACTGCTTTGTGTGTCCACAGAGTGACTCATTAGGTTAAGTAAAATAAGTAAATACCATAGTAACGCCTTATGGGCAGTTACAGAGGGCTATTTCTTATAAAACTGTTTTTTGTTTCATAACAACACTGGCAAATAACCTCAACAGACCTGTAACCTAACCTGCCTTTGTTTCACTACTTCATCTGGTATAAACATAGTCACCGGTGTCGGAGGAAAGTCCAAAAATTGTACTTTTGAGATGTTATATGGATCAAGCCAAAAAACAGTTCGATCATTTTTTTAAATCCGCCTTTAACTGCATTGGTCTTAACGGCGGCCTTTCCTTTGGAACTTATTGCATAAGACAACAGTGTTAACTCGTATTCGTTGGGTTTCTTGCACTTTGGGTTTTTATCATTAGATCACACACACACACACACACACACACACACCACACACACACACACACACATTCACACTCTCATTCATACTTCCAGACTCTGTGGAGGATAGGGAATAATCTTGGCTAGAGAAAAATTCCCACAGGGGGAATTCAAACCCGGGACCCCTCGCACAGCAGGCAGGTACTCTACCGACCGAGCTACGGGGCCAGCCTGTTCAGTCTTGCTTGTGGACAACTTTCAATTATAAGTTATAAGTTTAATGTCCTTTAACCTGGTAGGTCATATCGGATGAAGAATTAATGACGTGAGTGAAATTATACTCAAATGAGCCCGGGAACCATTGAGCTTAAAGTTACCTGTCATTCGTCTTCTCAGGACAAGGGAAAACCTCGAGAAAAAAAAACCCTGGTAACTCATCTTAACCGAGATTTGAAATCGGAATCTCTTGAATGTGAGGCAGACACGCTGCCGCTACACAACAGAGGCGGGCTCACCTAAATAATTCACTTAAACCTTGGTGCCAACAAAGTTCCAGTTTGAGAGAATTGTCTGAAATTTGTTCTTTGTTTGTTTGGTTCCCCCCCCCTATACTTAAATGTTCATTTGCTGTTAGAAATCTGTATCGAAATGGAGTCCATTTCGATACAGATTTCCAAGCTTGCGCACTGTCCTACTCAGAGCCACTGTTTATTTTTACGAAAATAGTTATATTTATACACCTTTATCAGTAGATACGTATTGTCAGGTGCTGCATCAATGAAGGTTTGAATTTTATTTGTTAAAAACGTTTTTGCTTTTTTCCGTTAGTGTGCGATGTACAGCACTTTTTTGAAATGCCCTCTGTGCCCTACCGATTTCTGTTTTAACAGGTAATACAACTTTTTATACTTGGATAATGCCTACGATGCTAGCTCGCGCACTTTCAGTCGATGGTCATCGAATACCATTTTGTGGATTTTCTTCACAATTTCTGGCGTGGTCATCTCATTTGGTCGACCACTGCGATATTCGTCTTGGCAGCTCGTACGGCTTCGCTTAAACTCTGGATTGGTCGAGGGGACCCATTGCCTGCTCGATCACCTGATTTGAATCCAATGGATTTCTTCGTCTGGGGACATTTGAAGTCCTTGGTTTATGCGACTCCTGTACCTGATATTGACATTTTGAGAGGACGTATTCAAACTGGATTTGACCAAATACGAAACACACCAGGAATTTTTAATACAGTACGCCAGAGCATGGAACACAGGCTTATTGCATGCATCGAAGCAAGAGGAAGGCAATTCGAGCAAGTTTTGTAACTTTCGATTTTGTGTTGTAACTCTGAAATAAATTATTTTCAGACCCATGTTCATGTGAACTTTTGTTACTGTTTTGATGTCAAGAACACGTCCCCCAAATATATGGCACTAATAAAGATACACTATATATTGTGTAGCAATTTCTAAATTGCTATACTTGTGCTCATAACCTAATGTATATCTTTCAACCTCGTTATGAGAATCGTGCAAGATAACGTAGACAATCATGTTTATGTGCCCTGATCTTCTCTACCTGGATGCGAGATTACAATACCCATGGAAAGAGTTTGTAGACTGACTAATGCTAAGGACCTCCAAAATTGGCATTAAAGCAAGCTGTCTAAACCTCCACCAGGGGCGTAGCGCCAGTTAATGTGGTGCAAGCCCTTTTAATTCTCAATAAAACATTTTATTATGTGCCATCTTTATTAAGTAGCAAATAAATGCAAGCAGATAATCCTATTCTTCATATTTCACATTGTGTGCTATATGTAGTACAGCGTCTTGACACCGAGTTTGATGGAAGTGCTGTCTGAGATGTTGGCTTCCAACCTTCCTATTACTCAGCAATACCTTTCAGGGATGAGTGGGACCCAGAGACCGGGTCTCTCCCGAAGGCAGGAGACAGGACGTGGTTCACGGACGGTTCCCGCCTTGGGGGTAGGACGGGGGCTGCGGCCGGTGGCCCTAGAACCAGGCTTGTCATTCCCCTGGTTGAGTTATCACGGTTTTTCAGGCTGAGGTCTATGCTATCTTAGCCTGTGCTATGCATATCTACACTATGGCATGCGGGCGATCAGGTGGTGTTATGGTGTTATCGTGTTTTTCCTGGAGGGGGCTTGCACCCCTTGTTGTTTTGCATGGCACGATCACTGCGCAGACCTACATTGATATTTTAAGCATCTTCTTGCTTGCCACTGTTGAAGAGCAATTCGGGGATGGCGATTGCATCTTTCAACACGATCGAGCGGAATGGTTACACGACAATAACATCCCTGTAATGGACTGGCCTGCACAGAGTCCTGACTTGAATCCTATAGAACACCTTTGGGATGTTTTGGAACGCCGATTTCGTGCCAGGCCTCACCGACCTACATCACACCTCTCTTCAGTTCCGCACTCCGTGAAGAATGGGCTGTCATTCCCCAAGAAACCTTCCAGCACCTGATTGAAAGTATGCCTGCGAGAGTGGACGCTATCATCAAGGCTAAGGGTGGGCTAACACCATATTGACTTCCAGCATTACCGATGGAGGGCGCCACGAACTTGTACGTCATTTTTAGCCAGGTGTCCGGATACTTTTGATCACGTAGTGTATGTATTCTTAGGGTACTTGTTTTTGGAGCTTGAGGAAATAAGAAGGAAAGAGGCACAACGGGCGTTAGTGCCTACGTGCAAGACCTCTTTAAGAGACCACTCAGTTATCACCATCATCATGGTCCTAATACTCACTATGGGTAGATAAGAAAGACAGAGATGGTTGTAGTTTCCTTTCTGCGGGTATGATATGTAAAGAGAATGTTGCTTCTTGGGCCAACCTTAAAAATTTTCAGGGGGAAAAACGTTTCTCTAAGGGATGTGGTGAGAACTTGGGAACGGCTACTTAGCTTGTTGTCTTCACTCAGTGGTCAGTGGTAGCTGATGAACAAATGGTAAACGCGTGAGACAGTATTTTAAAGTGGTGAACAGTTAATATTAATTCACAACTTTTTCATGTTTGTGAGAAACAGATGTCAGCTTTAGTTTTTGCTATGCACTGGTGTTGGTCAGACAGTATTTTTTAATATATTTATCTGGATCTAAATAGATTACACTAAGTTCACTTTTCAAATTCACAAAATCAAAGAAAGCCCGTAATTCTCTTTTAAACATGAAAACGCTCTTTCTGGGAATGATATTTTATGGTCTGTGAAAAGCATACCTCAAAAACGAAAAATCGGATAAATACCAAACTTGGTATTTAAGTTCAGTATCTTACCAGGATGCGACACGAAGATTTTCAAGAAACCCCCCACCCCAACTACCCTTAAAATGAAAACCTTTTCGAAAACTTGGTTTTCCAAAAAATGGCTCTAGCGATTTGATTAAAATGCCACATATGAAAGATACCTACAAGACAAATAAAATGTATATCTTGAATTTCTGGGAAAAGCCTAATAAGTCCTCTTCTTTCGGAACGAAAATTGTATAATCTTGTATAACTGGTATGTTAACTGATACACGTTAAACGTACCACGTAAAAATGTAGATCTCTTTAAAATGCACGGCTTATTTAGAATAAGTTTTTTTTGTAGCACAAAATATAACCATTATTAAAGGTTCGAATTGTTCATTACTTGTCATTCTTTTAAGTCCCATCGATTTTCAGATGTTTCTCGCGATTGCATGGAAACAGTATGGAATTTTAAGGCCAGCATATAGTGTGCAGTTCTTAAACATTTGACTGTCACTGTTCTCTTTGTATCTAAAAAAAATTGAGTTTTATTTATTGACGCTCTTTAACTACTATGGTCCTTAGCGTCCCACTCTATATTGGGTGCAAAAGACCGGTAATTTTGCTCAGAGGCCTCTTATCAGCTTGAGGTTATTTTACGTGGTAAATCTACGACATGGGACCACCGGCTTTGCTTCTCTTCCGAAGGAAGCCATACTAAGGATTTTTACGCCAGAAAAAAAATCCATCACCTTCCGCCAGGTTTGAACCCGCGACCTCGGGAACTAGAGGCTAGCATGGTAACCACTACACCACAGAGGACGACTCTTTGTATCTATAACGAAATGTGTAATGCAGCTATTTATGCAAAAGTTTATTTGGATTAAAGTGTAGTAGACAGAAGAATAAGCTTTAGTAAGAATAGCCTGTATACCCAGTAATAACGATAAAGTACTATTATAAAGATACTATGTACGTGGTAGAGAAAGTAAAAAGTTATATATCTTTATTATCCATTTAATATAGACACATTCATAGCCATCTATGTTATGGTGTTTTATTTTGGGGCAATTATGCCTTGGCTAGGAAAATGCTCTTATTACAGAAGAAGGCACTCAGAATTTAGTTTGTGTAAATCCCTCCCAGAACATATTGTAGCCCATTATTTATTATTGTCTGTGTTTGATGCTTATTATTTGGCAAGCAAAATATTCATCTGACCATCACACGAGATGTAGTTCTCATGTTGACATTAATAGATGTAAAAATACACTAACATTCAGAATTCTTCTGAGATAACTTCATTTAATTTATTTAATAGACTGTCTAAAATACTAAACCTTTCTTTAGAATCTTCTAAGAGATCAGTGAAGCGCACTTCGCTGTCAAATCCTTTTTGTCTCAATTAATTTTATGCTAATGCATATTTTTTTGACATTTCTTGTATTTGAACGTTCTTATAGCGCGTACCTATTTTGGCAAATAACCCAAACACCCGATAGGATAATATCAATGTTTCCAAGCGTCTATTTTAATATACAAACAGTAGCGAAACATAGAGTTTCAAACATTGTTAACTGTAAAAAGTGCAGGTAAGAGAAATACATGTATACTGAGTACATTAAAAGTGGCCCACAATGGAATGCAGCTCTTTATGTTGGTACTGGCAAATCTAGCCTCACCCTCGGCCAGCGTAACCACCTCCGTTCCTCGAGCATAATTCTAGCCACTGGATTGGCAGTGTACTTTACCTCCCCCAAAATATCACCCAACTGCCGAAAGGTAACATTACAAGCTAGTTCTCCATGTTCTTACTAGGGGAGTACCATTAAGGCAATGCCATTGAATTTGGAAGCAAAAATAAAATATAATATAAACGTAGAAATAAAGACTAAAGTTAAGAACGTTTTGTTTTTTGTTATTTTAATACACTTAAACCTTATACTTTTTTTCCTTTCTTTCTTTCTTGGGCCGTTCGATGGTGGTTTTAACTTTGACCTTCGTCTCCATATCGCTGATGAAAGCTCTCATACGAGGGCGATACTAAACATTTTTAGAATGCCATGTATCTAAAAACAAGTGGAATTTGTTTACACGTGACAGCTACTTTCTAATGTTTTGCGAGTTGATTGCCGTGTAGTTTGTTCGATTTGCTTTAATAGTTTTATTTATCATCATTTAAAGATTTTACTTTCACCCAAAAATAAATTTGACTAGAGACTTTTCCGGGCTATTAGGATTTTAAATCGTCATTAACGCCTAAACAATGTAAAGGTCGACTTAGAACTGCATTTGGGGAAGAAACCGTATCTAAGACAACAATTTATAATCGGTACAGCGAACTCAAAAGATATCGGGTTTTTCTTAGTGATGGATTTCGAGAAGGACGCCCAAAACTGCTGTTACTAATGAATATATTGCCGCTCTTCGAGCAATGCTTGAAGAAGATCGACAGACATCTTATGAATTTATTTGGGCACCACTGGGCATTAGTATGAGTCAAATCCAAAACATTTTACAGCAACAGTTAGATGTGAGAAAACTTTGTTGTCGATGGATTCCACATTAACTCCCGATCAAAAAGAACGCATTCATTGGTGAAGAAAAGCTCTGGGAAAATTCCAATGCGGAACAAATTTGGTTTGAAATATCGTTACTGGCGATGAATCTTGGATTTATTGTTATGATCCCGAAAAGAAAATCATTCGGCTCAACGGCTCTTTCGAACAGAACCTAAGCCTACATAAGGCTGATGAATTCGCAGTGCTGGTAAGAAGGTGGTTGCCGTCCCCCCCCTAAAACGGGCCATATACTATAGCATAAGAAGATAGAGGTACTGCTAGTGCCGATTGGTACACAAATGTCTGTTTACTGCAAATGTTTTAGAAAATTCGTAAAAAAAAAACAAAAGGAAAATAAGGTTACATCGTGACAACGCATTGCCGCATACAGCAAAACTAACAACTGAGTAGGTATCTGTATGTCCTAAAGGTCAGCACCATGGACGCTCCACATACAGCCCTGACCTAGTACCTTGTAATTTCTTCTTGTTTCCAAAAGTATAGATAAAATGAATCGAATTACTTAACGTCATCAGATGAAGCAGTGGAACATTATAAAACCTGGTTTCCGAGGTGCCTCAGGAAGTGGCATCATTGCTTTTAAGGACTGGTGTCATCGAATGCAAAAACTATTGATGCTAAAGGAGTATATTTTGAAAAATAATAAACATCATTTAAATTTTTTAAAAGTAATCCCTGTTTGATTTTCTAAAACATTTTAGTGTCGCCCTCGTATAAATGCCGTAGCCGTTGTCCAATTTTACGACACATGCAAATATTTTTTTCTTTCCTCTATAACGTCGAATTATGTTGTATTGGTTTAGTCTTTCCTTGTATACTAATTGTAGCGAAATTATTTAATAGAGGCGGTATCCGAACCACCCCTTCATTTCATATCCATATAACATCATCTATTGGTTCGTTTCTGTGTTCCTGAAAGGAATGTTCAGGCCAGTCTGATAGAGAACCGATACCGACTGGTGGAGACATAGGTTGATTACCTGAAAATGGAAATTTACATATTGCGATCTAGGGGATGGGGCCACTTTTTATGCACGTCAGCGTACACTCTTGTTGTTTAGTTTAACGTCTGTCAGTTTTGAGTCCCAAGAGTTGCTTGAATTCAAAGCAGGAAACCGCGTTCCCACAACATGAAAACATGCTATAGAAAATTCAAGAGGCATTCTTATACCATTGGAACTCTTGTACTTCAGAAAAATGCTGCCATGGAAAGTCGTTACCACTTTATCCGATATCAATCAACGCAGAAATCTTTCTTTCTTTTTAAGAGTGAACACAATAACCGTAATGTGGTTGCGCGTGCCCGAATGTCGCGTGCAGATCTCGATAAACCGAGTAGCTGCTATTGAACTTCTTGCTACTGTGTGACTCGCAGTGCTCCACGCAAGTCTGTAAGGTGCGGTCGGTTATTTTCCCAATATCCCTCAAAGTGGGTCTGATCGTGGGAGGCAGAAGACAATGTGTAGGGGAAGAAGAAGACGGGGAAGTCATCGTCGTCAGGAGTCTTGACCACGAGCGGGATGTGAAAGCGACTCCGAAGATCTGGCGGCCGCGGTCCCGCAGATCCCACGGGTAGGTTTCTCAGACAGTTGTTCAGCGCTTGTAAGTTCTTAACACATCATTTTCTCTTTTATTCTTCTCCGAGTTGATAATGCAGTGTATAAGATATGCCTTCCCTCCATATTTTGTATGGTTGTCATCAACTTCTTTATATTAGGGAGTTAGAAGTTACAAGTAAACTTGTAATGATTTACTGGAGTTGCAACTTAAACTGTAAAGCTATCGCGCGCGCGCGTGAAAATGTTAAAAAATCTGATGTGTTACACTCACATGACTTTCTCTACTTTTATACAAACTATTTTTACAAACGCTTATTCTCCATATGCTTCATGTTAATCGAGATGTTAATCTTATTGCTAATTTTCTTGTAGGTGCAAGGGGAATATGGTAGGCTTTAAGCGATAGTCAAATCTCTTAAGAGCTGGTTGATATGTGGCGCATTCCATTCACTTTGTTTGTCCAGGACAAAAAAAATTCTGATGTGTTACACTCACACTTTCTCTACTCTTGTACAAACTATTTTTACAAACGCTTATTCTCCATCTACTTCATGCTAATCGAGATAAACATCTTATCTCTATCTTATTGGTAAATTTCTTGTAGATGTAAGGGGAATATATATTTACAAGAGCAATATAGAAATACAGTAGCCTTTAAGCATAGACATTACTCTTAATAGCTGGTTGCTATGTGCAGCACCATTCTCTTTGCCACAGATTAATACTCTTTGCATATCCAAGACAAAAAAAATGAATAACGAATTCCCATTTGAGAAAATAAGTATTCAAAAATTTAAGGGAATAACAAGAAATATCTCGAAAATGGTTCAATCAACAACAAAAAATGTATATGACATAAATTGTGTATTTTAACGCGATCTACATTTTTTGTAGAAAAAATTTTGTCTATCTCTTATGGTTTACCAGTTATGCAAAAGTCGTTCACAATGAAGAATACTTTTGGAGACATTCCCAGAAAATTCAAGATACATTTTATGTGTCATGAAAATATTTTAAACATTTGATATTTTAATCAAAATCGTTAGAGCCATTTTTGAGAAAATTAAAATTTTCGAAAAATGTTCCATGTAAAGGGTAATCTGGGTGGGGGATTTTCTTGAAAACCTTCGTGTCGCATCTCTGGAAGATACTGAACCTAAATACCAAGTTTGGTGTTTATCCGACTGTTCGTTTCTGAGTTATGTTGTTCACAAACAGACACACACACACACACAAACACACGCGCGCGCGCACACACACACACACACATACACACACACACGGACATGTTTCCAAAAATGCTTTTTTTGGATTCAGGTGGTCTCAAAACATATATTTCCAGTGAAATTTCGGTATCGAATTTTTGGGTGGAATACAATACTTCCCCTATTTACTATACGTAGTAGAGAAAGTAAAAATTAAATTAAGTTTTATTTATGGACGCTCTTTAACGACTATGGTTCTTAGATCCCATTCTATACTGGTCGTGAAATATCGGAAATTTTGCTCACGTGCCCCTTTATCAAACTTGAGGTTCTAAGTGCCGTAAATCTACGACACGGGATCACCGGATTCACTTCCCTTGCAAAGGAAGTCATGCTAAGTATTTTTACGCCCGAAAAAATCCATCGCCCTCCTCCAGGTTTGAACACGCGACCTCGGGAACTACAGGTAGAAACTAGCATGGTACTCCCAGACGACGGAGGGCGACGCGAGTAAATGTGTGTGTGTGTGTGTGTGTGTGTGTGTGTGTGTGTGTGTGTGTGTGTCTATGAGCATCATACATGAAAACTGAAAAAGTGAGATGTTACATTCATATGAATTTCTCTACCGTGTATCGCTTGCATTCAAATTATTAATACGAAAACTTATTTTCCTATCTATTTAATTTTAATAGAAATAAACCTTTCTCAAAACAGCTGCATTACACACTTCGTTACAGATACAAAGAAGGAATACCGAGAGTCAAATGTTTAAAAACTGTGAGCTATATCCCGGCCTTTAACTACCATACTCTTACATGATATCTCGAGAAACAACTGAAAATCGACAGGGCTTTAAAAAGAATTCTAAGTATTCAACAATTCAGACTATTAATAACGGAAATCTCAGAAATGGCTGATGCCACAAAAAAATTATTTGAAATTAATTGTGTGTTTTAAAAAGATCTACATTTTTTGTTTAGTACGTTTTCGTCTATCTTTCATGTTTATCAGTTATACAAGATAATGCAAAATTCCCACAGGCTATTCCCAGGAAATTCGATACACATTTTATTTGTCATGTATATATTTTTAAGATATGGTATTTTAATCAAAATCGTTAATCATACTTTAAAAGTTCAAAAATGTCGAATAATGTTCCATGTAAAGCTTAGTTGGGGTGGGCGGAGTTTCTTGAAAACCTTCGTGTCGCATCTTTGGAAGAATACTAAGTTTGGTATTTATCCGACTTTTCGTTTTTGAGTTATGCTGTTCACAGACACACACACGGAACGTTTTCTAAAAATGTTTGGGGGGGTCAGGGGACCTCAAAACATATTTCCGGTGATATCTTGACATCAAATTTCTGGGTGGAATACAATACTTCCCCTATTTACTATATGCGGTAGAGAAAGTAAAAAGTCGATTGAATACCAAATGGTATTTTATTTTAGCGTCCTCCAGGGATGCGATACGAAGATTTTCAAGAAACTCTCCAATCCCAAACTACCCTTTACATGGAAAATCTTCCTTTAGTTTTTAGTTAGAGCCTCAAAAATGGCTCTAATTTTTTTTTATTAAATTCCATATGTTTAACATATTTGCATGCAAGATAAAACTTATAGCTTGAACTCTCTCAGAATAGCCTGTGAAGTCCTCTTCATTGGAAAGAATGTTGCATAATCTGTATAACTGGTAAACGTTAAGCGATAGACGAAACCGTATTGCACAAAAAAATTTAGTTCTCTTTAAAACACACATTTTACGTCAAACTTTGTGTTTGTGGCATAAGCCATTTCCGAGATATCCGTTATTAATGGTTGGAATTGTTCAATACTTTGTCACTCTTTGCAAGTCCTGTCGATTTTCAGTTGTTTCTCGCGATTGCATGGAAACAGTATGCAGTTTTAAGGCCAGCGTATAGCATACAGTTCTTAAACATTTGACTATCGCTATTCACTTTGTATCTATAACGAAATGTGTAATGTAGCGATTTCTGCAGAGGTTTATCTCGATTAAAATGAAGTAGATAGAAAAATTAGCTTTCTTAAGAATAGTTTGCATATCCACTAATAAACGATAGAGGATAGAGAAAGTCATGCGAATGTAACACATCATATTTATTCCATATTTCGTAAGACTGCCATGAACTTCTTTATCAGTAGGGACTCAGGCGAAAAATTCACCCAACTTCGGATATTGAACTCTCAATTGTGAATAAACATTTTCTGAAAAGGTGCCAGAAATATGTAGTTAGAAAAGGACACTATTTCCATTTCTTTTGATGAGGTAAGTGCTTATTACCATTGCAATTGTAACTCTAACTATGACAATCTGAGGGGTTGTGGTATTTCGGTGGGATTTCGAGCTGCGCGGCCGGTGCGCGATCCGCTGTGCGGTGGCCAAGGTGTGAAGCAAAAGCATTGTAGTAATCATAAGGTCCTCTTCTTCTTCTTCCTCTGGCGCTACAGTCCTTACAGTTTAATCTTGGCCTCTCTAATGGTATGCCACCATTCGACTCGGCCCTGTGCCTTCCTTCTCCATGTTCTCATACCCACTGATCTCCAATCATCTTCCACATCATCTATCCATTTCAGTTTTGGGCATCTAATTTTCTTTTATTATCCAGTCTTGCTTCTAATATGATTTAAGAATCCTTGTGTCCTTAAGAATCAGATGGCCCAGCCATTGAAGTCTTCTAATTTGTATATATTTCATTATATCCATATCTTTATATTGTTCCGCTATTTCATCATTTGTTCTAACACGCCAAGTTCCATCATAACATATTGGTCCATAGATCTTTCTTAATGTCTTCCTTTCCCATGTTGCAAGTATTGTTTTTGTTCGCTCTGTTAGCAACCAAGTTTCACTTCCGTATGTCACAATAGGTTTAATTATCTACAGTCTTATTTTCATCTTCTTCCCAATATATCTAGCTTTCATTAAGTTGAAAGCATGGAGACATTGGTTACCTTTCGGTATTCTCTCTCTAATTTCCTTCAGTACCTACATCATTATCATTATACATCATTGATCCTAAGTAATTAAATTCATTAACTTTTCCATATTTTTTTCCATTTAATATTACATCATTTCCTTTTTTTACGTTTCCCATGTATTTAGTTATATTGTAATTTATCTCCAGTCTTGCTAAAATAGATTCTGTTTGTAGCTGGCTTAAAGTCTCATTCATAGTCTTTATATTTCTAGCTAAAAGTACTATATCATCTGCATAGGCTAAGTATTGCCTAGTACGGTTAAAAAAAGCACCTTCATGATTTATTTCAATCTTCTTGTTATCTTTTATAACTCAATATTAAATAATAATGTGGACAGGGAATTTTGTTGTCTTATCCCTGAATTTATGTTAAATTCTTTAGATAGCCTGTTCTGAATCTTCACCTTATTTACAGTGTTGGTGAGTGTCATTAGTAGTTATAACACCCCAGGGGACGCACCGAAATGATGACGTCACTGGCGCCAGTCCTAAGAAGGTGTACGTCTTAAGTAGGTGTACGTCTTAAGTAGGTGTAAGGATTGGAAATGTGTATGTGATGGAGGTATAGGTGTGTAGGATGTTTTTGAGTAGGTGTAAGTATTAAGTAGGTGTACGTTTTAAGTAGGTGTAAGAATTGGAAATGTGTATGTGATGGGGGTATAGGGTTGTAGGATGTACTAAGTAGGTGTAAGTATTAAGTAGGTGTACGTTTAAGTAGGTGTAAGTATTGAGGTGTAAGAATATAAAAAAGGTGCGTGACGAGCGGAAGGTATTGGGTTCGACGGGTATGTGTGTGTGTGTGTGTGTGTGGGAACGGTGCAGGCGGCGGGGTGCGCGCGAGCGTGTCCTTTTTGGATGTGGAGATTTTTTTTTGGGGGGGGGAATGGTTGTTGTTTTACATTCGTACACGTGCCTCACCCCATCCATCTTCATCACCGTCGTATTAAAATCGCACCTCGCCCCTTCCTTATACCTGCAAAAGCAATCCGTCGTAATACTTGTAGCAGTAGGTTATTTAGGACAGAGCTGGCGCAGTTTTGCGTTTATATGGGAAAAGATAGGGAAAACGAGGGTAGATGCTAGGCTAGGAGAGCATCCAAGGAGGAAAAATGCGTTTATATGGGTGAGATAGGGATTACGAGGAGAGTTGTCAGGCTAGACAGGGGTTGAAAGGGCAGAATGCACGTTTTATACTGAAGAGATAGGGATTACAAGGTTAGATGTCGACTAGACAGGGTTTGAAAGGTCGGAATATATGCTTTATAAGGGAAAGGATAGGGAAAACGAGGGGAGATGCTAGGTTGAGAGAGTCTTCATGGAGGAAAATGAGTTTATATGGGGGAGATAGGGAAAACAAGGGTAGATGTTAGAATAGACAGAGGTTGAAGTAGGAGGAATATGCTTTATATGAGAGTGGCAGGGAATACGAGGAGAAGTGCTAGGCTAGTCAGAGGTCGAGTAGAGTATACGATGATATACGAAAGATAGGGAGTAGATGATAATGCTAGACAGGTACTGAAGAAGGTGCAATATGCGTTTATATGAGGGAGATAGGGAATGCGAGGAGAGGTGCTAGACTAGACAGGACTTGAAGGGTAGAATAGAACTATTTTAGAACACACTTAGAAGCTTTTTAGGTACATGCTTAGCTAACTTTGCAGGTATTCTGATGATGTTTTAATGCGGTGGAACAGGTATTTGACATCCTCTTACTGGCTTTAAAATATTTTTAGACATAGAAACAGATACGTGTTTTAGGGTATTGGGGTAAGCATTTTAGCCGGTGTACTAGGAATTGTGAAGCATTTTAGTGTTCATTTAGAGACATTTTAGCCACAGGTACAGGTATTTTTTTTGATATGGACAAGGCTTTCAGGACATTCTGGTATGAGGCAGGGGAATTTTAGATGTTTCAGCAGCATTTTGGGAACTGGAGCAGGTAGATTCAGGGTATTCATATAGGCTTGAGAATATTTCGAGGTGTTTTATGATGCTTTTAAGGTATTTTGACAATTTTCAAGACGTTTTCAAAGCTCGTGCTAGGAGTGTTTGTGGCTCTTTAAAGGTATTTTAGGTTATGGATGCGGCATAGGCACAGACCATTAAGAGTTCCTGAAGGGCTTTTGGAAAGTGTAGTGGCTGTTTTATTGTCTTTTGGGAAGTGTAGTGGCTGTTTTTATCGGCTTCTGGGAAGTGTAGTGGCTGTATTATTGGCTTTAGGGAAGCGTAGTGGCTGTTTTATAGGCTTTTGGGAAGTGTAGTGGCTGTTTTATTGGCTTTTGGAAAGTGCAGTAGCTGTTTTATCGGCTTTTGGAAAGAGTAGTGGCTGTTTTATCGGCTTTTGGATAAGTGTAGTGGCTGTTTTGTCGGCTTTTGGATAAGTGTAGTGACTGTTTTATTGGTTTTTAGGAAATGTAGTGGCTGTTTTATGGACTTTTGGAAAGTGCAGTGGCTATTTTTATGCCATTAGAGTTCCTGGAGGGCTTTTTTTTGAAAGTGTAGTGCTTATTTGTATGCTATTGACACATGGTTTTCAGGCATTCTCTCATGTTTTATAGAGTTTTCTCTTGTATTACACAGGTCTTATGATGATCTATAACCATTTCTAACGTTTTTACAGTCATATCGGATCCTTTTATGGTCTTCTCAATATTCTAACGCTAACATGTAAGAAACTATGTAGAGTTGTGTTTTCTAACCCAACCTTAAGCTTTGCTAGTGATATTGTTTTTATCCAGCTTTTCTGTTTTTGTATGGTTAATTGTTGGCTAGGTGTATCGTCTTTACCAGTTAATTGATGCTTTATTAGATAAGGATTGTAACGGTAGGTGTCTGTCCCCTTTTTCTAGGCTTGAGACTAGCACTAGGATTTGCACCTAATAGCAGGGTTAACGCCTCCCTTCCACATTCATATTTTTATTTATTCTTTAGGTGTCTGCTAGGTGTATACGCAGCACATGGGTAAGCTTCCATTTTTTGAAGTATTGTGACACTTCAAAGGGTATTTTTTTCGAAGTTTTCATATATGTATTTGAGACTCTTTAAGGATGTTTCAGTTTATGGTATCAGATATGAGTACAGGCTTTTAGGACATTCTGGCATACTGGAATGATAATTTCAGGTGTTTCAATAGCATTCTGGAGATTGGAAGCAGGCCTTTTCAGAGTATTGATACAGGTTTTTAAGATTTTTCGGAATATTTCGAGGTTTTTTATGTTGATTTTAAGGTATTTTAACATCTATAAGGTATTTTCAGGGTACTGGTGGGAGTATTTAAGGCTCTTTGAAAACGTATTGTGGGCTATGGATGCGGCATGAACTCAGGCTTTTAGAGTATTCTGAACGGCTCTTTTAAACTGTAGCGGCCATTTTTGGGGTATTGGCACATGGTTTTAGAGTATGCTGATGGTGTTTAGAATGATTGAGGTTTTTGTTTAACACTTAAAAGATGTTTTATGCTATTGCTTCAAAGTATTTTAACCCTATTCAGACATTTTCAAAGCTTATTTCAGGAGTATTTGAGCGCTTTAAATGTACTTTAGCATCTAATCAGGTACTATAGCAAGCTTTTAAAACATTTTGTGAAATTTTATGAGTAAATCGGGTATTCACACACGTATTTACTCTGGTTTCAGGACTTGATATATTTCTGCACATAGTTTTAATACCTCATGAACATTTATTATGCAGTGTTAGAACGCTTTTATATACTTTTAAAACACCTTTTTTAAAATTTTGCAAACTTATATATGTTGAGGAGATAAGCTATGAGACGGAGAGGGATACACTGTATATCGACTTACAGTTTTAGTGAATGTAGAAGTATTCTAAACTACCCTACCTTACCTGCTCACCGATCATCCTAACCTATCCCTACCTTACCTGCTCTGAATCATCTTCTCATTGTCTATTCCATTCTGTAATCCTCTAACGCAACCAGGAAACGTAACCATACATGACAATCACAACGATCTATTCCCAAGACAATCTATGCTAACAGAACCATGCAATAACACAAGGTTTAATGTTGCATATAACAATGTAGAAAGAGATAGTTTGTACAAAGAAGCCTTTCTCAGCAGCCATTACTACATCACCACTGTAAGTTCAACTTACTTAGAACTAATGCCCCAGCCTTGCAAACCATTCTTCAAACTCGAATAATCATGCGAGCCTAACTCTACCTGTCCCAGACTATCCTAGCGTTATGTATTCTGCCCAGTAATAATCTAACACAATCTGATACCATTCCTTATAATCTGTCCAACAATCCAGTCCTAGGCTAGCACTGAACATCCTAATCTAGCCTAAGATAGTATAAACAAACTTCATGTCCAGCCTGCTATCAACTAACCTAGATTGTTTACGTGCATGTTAACCTACCTCAATCTTAGCCAACAGCCCCTCATAATCTATTCTAAACGGTAGTAACTTAAACCTATACGTTAATTATCTATGACACCATATCATATCCTCACGCAGCCTAACCTCAGCTGCCTTTACACAAGCTATGCTGTCTTGTCTTTAATGCACCTAGCGTAACCTAGAAGAAGAACCCTCTTATATGCTGAATGGGGAGTCCATCCTAGCCTCACCGGATCCATACACCACTTAAATGCTCTCTTAAATCAAGAACTTTGAATGCTTTAAAGGAATTCGATACCTTCTGCAACCACATTTCTCATGTTCACAGTCAACTTTCCGTACCTAATAACCAGTCCATTATCAGATAGTTTAACACCATTGAACCGCTTTGTACACTGATAAAGGTCGTTTTTTATGCTCGTAGCAATTCACTATGTTTTACAGTGTTGAGGCATGTCTTCGTAATGGCTGTGGACCCTTCTATACGAATAAAAGGAAAACGTATAAGCATTAAAGAATGACCATCACCTTTCTTATCACCACAATCATTCCCAAAAGCCCTCCAAACACTTTAACCCTCTTCCTAACACAAACACCATTACTTCCAATTACACCATAACCCTTACTGCCACGGCCGCCACATGGCTCTATTAACACCATAAATCTACACTGTAACTATCGCATAAGTCCATTAACACCATTATTCTCTAATCCCTGAATCCTCTCCATCACCATCACAACTATAGTCATTACGATTTACACCATAGGTAAACACGGTCACCTCAGCCATCATCTCCAAAGCCAACAATCCTTAACCATCTTCCTATCACAAACACCATTACTTCAAATTACACCATAACCTTATACTACCACCGCCTCCGCATGACACCATTAACACCATAAATCTACACTGTGACTACCACATAAGTCCATTAGCACCAGTATACTCCAATTCCTCAATCCTCACCATCGCCACCACAACCATTACAACTGTAGTCATTGCTGTTTACGCCATAACTCTGCACTGTCACCTCAGCCATCATCTCCAAAGCCAAGAATCCCATAACCATCTTCCTATCACAAACACCATTACTTCCAAATACATCATAACCTTGTACTACCGCCGCCGCCACATGGCTCTATTATCACCATTATTCTCTAATCCCTAAACCTCTCCATCACCACCACAACCATCACAACTATAGTCATTACGATTTACAGTAGTGTATGTCCCTGCTTAGACAAATGGATTAACGCTAATCCTGCCGCTAGGGGCGCTAGTGACGCTTTTAATCCGCTCGAGTGGCGGGAAATTTGAAGCGGCAGGATTACGGTCGATCTAGATATCTAAGCGGGAACATTTGTTTTCTTTTATTTATTTATTTCATATTTTTAATCCATGTTTTATAATTTATGCACATGTGGTAGACTTAGGAACTAAATGGCCACTGAGGTGTATTTTAACCTATGGAAATGCCGCTCACGGGCAAAAGCTTTTTTAAGAAAAAGCTAAAAATAAAATGCATCACAGCGTAACGTTCGCCTAGCGGCAAACTTTGTAACTAAGAGTTCGGAGGGATTTTTTTTTGTTTTTTTGGCGATGGGGCGCATCCGCCGGGGACTTCTGGCACACCTTCGCCGGCACACGCGCACGCATGAGGGGAATGGCGGAGGGAAGAGGGGATCTGAGGATAAAGACAGGTGGCCAACATGGGAACTAAATAAGCTGCCGGAGGTTCGGGGGGGGCAAGGGGACTTGAGGTTAAAGACAAGTGGCCAACATGGGAGCTAAACAAGATGGCGGAGGCAAGGGGTGGGTCGAGAAGATTTGAGGTTAGTGGTCAATATGGCGGACGTAAGAGGTTGGGGGCAAGGAGATTTGAGACGCGGTGGTGAAAATGGGAACTAAACATGATGGCGAAGGCAAGAGCTGAGATGAGCAGATTTTGAAGTTAAAATAGCCGGTAAGCATGGGAACTAGAAAACCAAGATGGCGGAGGGTCGGTTACAAGGAGATGCGGTGGCAAACGTGAGAGCTAAACAAGGTAGCGGACGCAAGAGGAGGGTAAGGAGATTTGAGGTTAAGTTTTTTAGGTTAAAACAGGACGTAAGCATGAGAACTAAATCCAAGATGGCGGACAACAGGGTGGGGTGAGGAGATGTGAGGAGCGGTGGCAGAAATGGGAACTAAACAAGATGACGGAGACAAGAAGTCAAGGACGAGGGGATTTGAGGTTAGTGGTCAACATGGCAGACGCAAGAGGTGGGTGCAAGGAGATTTGGGACGCGGCGGTGAAAATGGGATCTAAACAACGTGGCGGAAGGAAGAGCTGAGATGAGCAGATTTTGAAGTTAAAATAGGAGGTAAGCATAGGAACTAAAAAAACCAAGACGGCGGAGGGTCGGCGACAAGGAGATGCGGTGTCCAACGTGAGAACTAAACAAGATGGCGGACGCAAGAGGAGGGTAAGGAGATTTGAGGTTAAGATTTTTAGGTTAAAACAGGACGTAAGCATGGGAACGAAATGCAAGATGGCAACGGCAATGGTGTGGACGAGGAGATGTGAGGCGCGGTGGCGAAAATGGGAACTAAACAAGATGGCGGAGACAAGAAGTCTAAGGACGAGGAGATTTCGAGGTTAGCGGTAAACATGGCGGACGCAAGAGGTGGAGGCAAGGAGACGCGGTGGTGAGAATGAGAACTAAAACAAGATGGCGGAAGCAAGAGCTTAGAAGAGCAGATTTTGAGGTTAAAAATAGTGGGAACTAAAAAAATGGCGGAGGGTCGGCGACAAGGAGATGCGGCGGCCAACGTGAGAACTAAACAAGATGGCGGACGCAAGAGGAGGGTAAGGAGATTTGAGGTTAAGACTTTTAGGTTGAAACAGGACGTAAGCATGGGAACGAAATGCAAGATGGCGACGGCAATGGTGTGGACGAGGAGATGTGAGGCGCGGTGGCGAAAATGGGAACTAAACAAGATGGCGGAGACAAGAAGTCCAAGGACGAGGAGATTTCGAGGTTAGTGGTCAACATGGCGGACGCAAACGGTGGGAGGCAAGGAGATTTGAGGTTAAGATTGTTAGGTTAAACAGACGTAAGCATGGGAACTAAATCCAAGATGGTGGAGGCAAGGGTGGGGACGAGGAGATGTGAGGCGCGGTGGTAAAAATGGGAACTAAACCAGATGGCGGAGGCAGAAAGTCTAGGTTAAAAATATGAGGTAAACGTGTAGAACTTAAACCATTATGGCGGAGGCGTAGTGGTGAAAATGGGAACTAAACAAGATGGCGGAGTCAAGAAGTCGAGAGACGAAGAGATTTGATGTTAGGGTCAACATGCGAAAGATGCCGAACGCAACAGGTGGTGACGAGGAGATTTGATGTTGTGAAAACTAAACAAGATGGCGGACGCGCGTGGTCAAGAAGATTTCACAAAAGAAAAAATAAATATCATACCTTGAACGAGAATGGAAGCAGCCAAGTAACTAACACGAAAGTTCAAAACACAAAAGAGCATAGAGGTGTAATGCTTGTGTAAAAAGGAAGGCAGGAAGTGACGTGGCATGTTGTGATTGGAGAAAATAAGACGATATGTGATTGGTGAAAATAAAACGTGATTGGATTGGACAAAAGAATAAAGAAGGCGAAATGATGATGATTTGCGACGGTATTGATGATAGCCGTGATCGTTAACGCATCTGTTGGGATTGAAACCCGGTACCAAAACCCAACACATTAAAAAATTACTCCTTGGACCTTCGTTTTGAATGTTACATCACAACTTCGAATTAAACATGAACTTTAACGGTATTTTAAATAGGAATGTTGGTGGAATGTGGACTTCTTTTTTACTTTTGGACTCAAACCCGGTACCAAAACACTGAACGATGTATTTCTATCGCAACGCTATTTTAAAATGTGGTGGAATGTGGGGTTTGTAGTTTGGGACTCAAACCCAGTACCAAAACACTAAACGATATATTCCTACGCCAAGCAGGGCCGAAAAATAATTATGCGTGTGATACTTACCTCGTACTGGTGTTGATGCGTCACCAAAAGCGCAGCAGTTTCACGCGACGCGAAAAAATAAGAGCAAACTGTTTTTGAAAATGCTTAACCAGCTTTAAGATCAACCAACATCACTACGCACTGATATACCTAGGTTTTTTTTAAAGCGATACAGACGCCCTTTGCACAGACGTAATTTAACTATACAAAAAACCTGGTACTGGACCATCGTAATGGTCGCTAGCGTACGTAGGAGCAGGGTTCTCATGCCGGTCGAAAGCGGTCAAAAACAGTGTACAACGGACTCACAGACATATTCACAGTAGCTACTATCGAAGTCAACTGTCGAGGCGTGAATGAAAGAAATCTGTGGTTGCCGGCAATCCAGCAGAAGCAATAACAAACTTGGTGCTCGTTAACAGGATGTTTGCAGCTACTGATAATTGCAGCTTGCCAAGCCGGATGCCCCCAAGACTGCCGCCGGCATGACCTCGATGGGGCGAGCTAAACCGGATGCTGACTCACGGTCAGAAGTCTGCGGCTGCCGATAAGCTATATGAAAACTTGATTTGCACGTGAGTGGTTATAACAACCCTGCGGACGCACCAGTCCTAAGTAGGTGTAAGTACTAAGAGGAGTACGACTTAAGTAGGTGTAAGTACTGTGGAGGTGTAAGTATTGGAAAAGTATATCAGGTGAAGGTATTGGGATTCGAGGTCACAGGCGCAAGTCCTAAGTAGGTGTAAGTACTAAGAGGAGTACGTCTTAAGTAGGTGTAAGTACTGTGGAGGTGTAAGTATTGGAAAAGTATATCAGGTGAAGGTATTGGGATTCGAGGTCACAGGCGCAAGTCCTAAGTAGGTGCAAGTGCCAAGAGGAGTACGTCTTGATGAGGTGTAAGTATTGGAAAAGTGTATGAGGTGAAGGTATTGGGTTCGAGGGGGAAGGGAAGCGTGTAATTTTTTGGATCGATGTTTTGGGCGGGGGGCGGCGCGCGTGCGTGGAGCGGCGACGATGGAGTTGGTGTCGAAGTAGCACACCCGCTTCCCCCAGCACGCCCAGTACATCATCTCGCCCGTGGTAGGCTCGTACGACTGTACCTCTACTCCCGGGGCGTTGAGCAAATCGAGAAGCCTATCGTAATGGTCCACAAGCTCGCTGGTAGGTAGATTGTCCCTCTGGCCATATTTTCCGCAGAAGGAGTTGAGCATCAACTTGTCCAGCTCCCGCCTGCCGGGATTCTGGGCAATGGCGTGAGGATCCAGGACAACGTATTCACGCTTCAAACATTGCTTAACGTAGTGCTCCTTTGTGGCAGGCGTGTCGGCATCGGAGGGCCAACCGGAGGCTTCGGACCTAATCTTAAGGAACTGATTCACTTATAGTCCTGAAATAGCCCCTTCTCTCCAGTGGCTGGGATCGTATTGCACCACTTCGTACTCCTACATCTCATAGACCTGCAGTAATCCATATTCCTCCTCCAAGGGTACCTTCATTTCTTCGACCACCCAGGTTCCCGCCATGCACCTGTCTTCATCTTTATGATGGGAACTGTCCGTCGTAGCTTTTGAGGTTATGTGCGTCTACGCTCACGTATCATCGCAGAAGTTAAAGCACGAATGTGCTATCTCCTTTGTCTACACACAAGTAATCGCTATTTGCCCCTGCATCAAAAACATTGTTACTTTGCATCACTTTTTTATTCTTTTTAATATGGTTTCGGGGTTTACTTCATCTACCTGGGAACACTTATATTAAACGGTTTGGAAGGCTGTTTAGAATCCATTATGGATAAAGCTATCAACCCCGGGCAATTTTCTAATAGTTTCTCATTCGCAAATTTAAAAAAAAAATCATTAAACATCTACATCCAAAACAACACGCACGCGCGCCGCCCGCCGCCCAAAACATCGATCCAAAAAATTACACGCTTTCCTTCCCCCTCGAACCCAATACCTTCACCTCATACACTTTTCCAATACTTACACCTCATCAAGACGTACTCCTCTTGGCACTTGCGCCTACTTAGGACTTGCGCCAGTGACCTCGAACCCCAATACCTTCACCTGATATACTTTTCCAATACTTACACCTTCACAGTACTTACACCCACTTAAGACGTACTCCTCTTAGTACTTACACCTACTTAGGACTTGCGCAAGTGACCTCGAACCCAAAAACCTTCACCTGATACACTTTTCCAATACTTACACCTCCTCAGTACTTACACCTACTTAAGTCGTACTCCTCTTAGTACTTACACCTACTTAGGACTGGTGCGTCCGCAGGGGTGTTATAACTACTCACGTGCAAACCAAGTTTTCATATAGCTTATCGGCAGCCGCAGACTTCTGACCGTGAGTCAGCATCCGGTTTAGCTCGCCCCATCGAGGTCATGCCGGCGGCAGTCTTGGGGGCATCCGGCTTGGCAAGCTGGAATTATCAGTAGCTGCAAACATCCTGTTAACGAGCACCAAGTTTGTTATTGCTTCTGCTGGATTGCCGGCAACCACAGATTTCTTTCATTCACGCCTCGACAGTAGACTTCGACAGTAGCTACTGTGAATATGTCTGTGAGTCCGTTGTACACTGTTCTTGACCGCTTTCGACCGGCATGAGAACCCTGCTCCTACGTACACTAGCGACCATTACGATGGTCCAGTACCAGGTTTTTTGTATAGTTAAATTACGTCTGTGCAAAGGGCGTCTGTACCGCTTTAAAAAAAACTAGGTATATCAGTGCGTAGTGATGTTGGTTGATCTTAAAGCTGATTAAGCATTTTCAAAAACAGTTTGCTCTTATTTTTTCGCGTCGCGTGAAGCTGCTGCGCTTTTGGTGACGCATCAACACCAGTACGAGGTAAGTACCACACGCATAATTATTTTTCGGCCCTGCTTGGCGTAGGAATATATCGTTTAGTGTTTTGGTACTGGGTTTGAGTCCCAAACTACAAACCCCACATTCCACCACATTTTAAAATAGCGTTGCGATAGAAATACATCGTTCAGTGTTTTGGTACCGGGTTTGAGTCCAAAAGTAAAAAAGAAGTCCACATTCCACCAACATTCCTATTTAAAATACCGTTAAAGTTCATGTTTAATTCGAAGTTGTGATGTAACATTCAAAACGAAGGTCCAAGGAGTAATTTTTTAATGTGTTGGGTTTTGGTACCGGGTTTCAATCCCAACAGATGCGTTAACGATCACGGCTATCATCAATACCGTCGCAAATCATCATCACTTCGCCTTCTTTATTCTTTTGTCCAATACAATCACGTTTTATTTTCACCAATCACATATCGTCTTATTTTCTCCAATCACAACATGCCACGTCACTTCCTGCCTTCCTTTTTACACAAGCATTACACCTCTATGCTCTTTTGTGTTTTGAAGTTTCGTGTTAGTTACTTGGTTGCTTCCATTCTCGTTCAAGGTATGATATGTATTTTTTCTTTTGTGAAATCTTCTTGACCACGCGCGTCCGCCATCTTGTTTAGTTTTCACAACATCAAATCTCCTCGTCACCACCTGTTGCGTTCGGCATCTTTCGCATGTTGACCCTAACATCAAATCTCTTCGTCTCTCGACTTCTTGACTCCGCCATCTTGTTTAGTTCCCATTTTCACCACTACGCCTCCGCCATAATGGTTTAAGTTCTACACGTTTGCCTCATATTTTTAACATAGACTTTCTGCCTCCGCCATCTGGTTTAGTTCCCATTTTTACCACCGCGCCTCACATCTCCTCGTCCCCACCCTTGCCTCCACCATCTTGGATTTAGTTCCCATGCTTACGTCTGTTTAACCTAACAATCTTAACCTCAAATCTCCTTGCCTCCCACCGTTTGCGTCCGCCATGTTGACCACTAACCTCGAAATCTCCTCGTCCTTGGACTTCTTGTCTCCGCCATCTTGTTTAGTTCCCATTTTCGCCACCGCGCCTCACATCTCCTCGTCCACACCATTGCCGTCGCCATCTTGCATTTCGTTCCCATGCTTACGTCCTGTTTCAACCTAAAAGTCTTAACCTCAAATCTCCTTACCCTCCTCTTGCGTCCGCCATCTTGTTTAGTTCTCACGTTGGCCGCCGCATCTCCTTGTCGCCGACCCTCCGCCATTTTTTAGTTCCCACTATTTTTAACCTCAAAATCTGCTCTTCTAAGCTCTTGCTTCCGCCATCTTGTTTTAGTTCTCATTCACACCACCGCGTCTCCTTGCCCCCACCTCTTGCGTCCGCCATGTTGACCACTAACCTCGAAATCTCCTCGTCCTTAGACTTCTTGTCTCCGCCATCTTGTTTAGTTCCCATTTTCGCCACCGCACCTCACATCTCCTCGTCCACACCATTGCCGTTGCCATCTTGCATTTCGTTCCCATGCTTACGTCCTGTTTTAACCTAAAAATCTTAACCTCAAATCTCCTTACAATCCTCTTGCGTCCGCCAACTTGTTTAGTTCTCACGTTGGCCACCGCATCTCCTTGTCGCCGACCCTCCGCCGTCTTGGTTTTTTTAGTTCCTATGCTTACCTCCTATTTTAACTTCAAAATCTGCTCATCTCAGCTCTTCCTTCCGCCACGTTGTTTAGATCCCATTTTCACCGCCGCGTCCCAAATCTCCTTGCACCCACCTCTTGCGTCTGCCATGTTGACCACTAACCTCAAATCCCCTCGTCCTTGACTTCTTGTCTCCGTCATCTTGTTTAGTTCCCATTTCTGCCACCGCTCCTCACATCTCCTCACCCCCACCCTGGTGTCCGCCATCTTGGATTTAGTTCTCATGCTTACGTCCTGCTTTAACCTAAAAATCTTAACCTCAAATCTCCTTACCCTCCTCTTGCGTCCGCTACCTTGTTTAGCTCTCACGGTTGCCACCGCATCTCCTTGTAGCCGACCCTCCGCCATCTTGGTTTTCTAGTTCCAATGCTTAACGGCTATTTTAACTTCAAAATCTGCTCATCTCAGCTCTTGCCTCCGCCATCTTGTTTAGTTCCCATTTTCACCACCGCGTCTCAAATCTCCTTGCCCCCAACCTCTTACGTCCGCCATATTGACCACTAACCTCAAATCTCCTCGACCCACCCCTTGCCTCCGCCATCTTGTTTAGCTCCCATGTTGGCCACTTGTCTTTAACCTCAAGTCCCCTTGCCCCCCCCGAACCTCCGGCAGCTTATTTAGTTCCCATGTTGGCCACCTGTCTTTATCCTCAGATCCCCTCTTCCCTCCGCCATTCCCCTCATGCGTGCGCGTGTGCCGGCGAAGGTGTGCCAGAAGTCCCCGGCGGATGCGCCCCATCGCCAAAAAAACAAAAAAAAATCCCTCCGAACTCTTAGTTACAAAGTTTGCCGCTAGGCGAACGTTACGCTGTGATGCATTTTATTTTTAGCTTTTTCTTAAAAAAGCTTTTGCCCGTGAGCGGCATTTCCATAGGTTAAAATACACCTCAGTGGCCATTTAGTTCCTAAGTCTACCACATGTGCATAAATTATAAAACATGGATTAAAAATATGAAATAAATAAATAAAAGAAAACAAATGTCCCCGCTTAGATATCTAGATCGACCGTAATCCTGCCGCTTCAAATTTCCCGCCACTCGAGCGGATTAAAAGCGACACTAGCGCCCCTAGCGGCAGGATTAGCGTTAATCCATTTGTCTAAGCAGGGACATACACTACTGTAAATCGTAATGACTATAGTTGTGATGGTTGTGGTGGTGATGGAGAGGTTTAGGGATTAGAGAATAATGGTGATAATAGAGCCATGTGGCGGCGGCGGTAGTACAAGGTTATGATGTATTTGGAAGTAATGGTGTTTGTGATAGGAAGATGGTTATGGGATTCTTGGCTTTGGAGATGATGGCTGAGGTGACAGTGCAGAGTTATGGCGTAAACAGCAATGACTACAGTTGTAATGGTTGTGGTGGCGATGGTGAGGATTGAGGAATTGGAGTATACTGGTGCTAATGGACTTATGTGGTAGTCACAGTGTAGATTTATGGTGTTAATGGTGTCATGCGGAGGCGGTGGTAGTATAAGGTTATGGTGTAATTTGAAGTAATGGTGTTTGTGATAGGAAGATGGTTAAGGATTGTTGGCTTTGGAGATGATGGCTGAGGTGACCGTGTTTACCTATGGTGTAAATCGTAATGACTATAGTTGTGATGGTGATGGAGAGGATTCAGGGATTAGAGAATAATGGTGTTAATGGACTTATGCGATAGTTACAGTGTAGATTTATGGTGTTAATAGAGCCATGTGGCGGCCGTGGCAGTAAGGGTTATGGTGTAATTGGAAGTAATGATGTTTGTGTTAGGAAGAGGGTTAAAGTGTTTGGAGGGCTTTTGGGAATGATTGTGGTGATAAGAAAGGTGATGGTCATTCTTTAATGCTTATACGTTTTCCTTTTATTCGTATAGAAGGGTCCACAGCCATTACGAAGACATGCCTGAACACTGTAAAACATAGTGAATTGCTACGAGCATAAAAAACGACCTTTATCAGTGTACAAAGCGGTTCAATGGTGTTAAACTATCTGATAATGGACTGGTTATTAGGTACGGAAAGTTGACTGTGAACATGAGAAATGTGGTTGCAGAAGGTATCGAATTCCTTTAAAGCATTCAAAGTTCTTGATTTAAGAGAACATTTAAGTGGTGTATGGATCCGGTGAGGCTAGGATGGACTACCCATTCAGCATATAAGAGGGTTCTTCTTCTAGGTTACGCTAGGTGCATTAAAGACAAGACAGCATAGCTTGTGTAAAGGCAGCTGAGGTTAGGCTGCGTGAGGATATGATATGGTGTCATAGATAATTAACGTATAGCTTTAAGTTACTACCGTTTAGAATAGATTATGAGGGGCTGTTGGCTAAGATTGAGGTAGGTTAACATGCACGTAAACAATCTAGGTTAGTTGATAGCAGGCTGGACATGAAGTTTGTTTATACTATCTTAGGCTAGATTAGGATGTTCAGTGCTAGCCTAGGACTGGATTGTTGGACAGATTATAAGGAATGGTATCAGATTGTGTTAGATTATTACTGGGCAGAATACATAACGCTAGGATAGTCTGGGCAGGTAGAGTTAGGCTCGCATGATTATTCGAGTTTGAAGAATGGTTTGCAAGGCTGGGGCATTAGTTCTAAGTAAGTTGAACTTACAGTGGTGATGTAGTAATGGCTGCTGAGAAAGGCTTCTTTGTACAAACTATCTCTTTCTACATTGTTATATGCAACATTAAACCTTGTGTTATTGCATGGTTCTGTTAGCATAGATTGTCTTGGGAATAGATCGTTGTGATTGTCATGTATGGTTACGTTTCCTGGTTGCGTTAGAGGATTACAGAATGGAATAGACAATGAGAAGATGATTCAGAGCAGGTAAGGTAGGGATAGGTTAGGATGATCGGTGAGCAGGTAAGGTAGGGTAGTTTAGAATACTTCTACATTCACTAAAACTGTAAGTCGATATACAGTTTATCCCTCTCCGTCTCATAGCTTATCTCCTCAACATATATAAGTTTGCAAAATTTTAAAAAAGGTGTTTTAAAAGTATATAAAAGCGTTCTAACACTGCATAATAAATGTTCATGAGGTATTAAAACTATGTGCAGAAATATATCAAGTCCTGAAACCAGAGTAAATACGTGTGTGAATACCTGATTTACTCATAAAATTTCACAAAATGTTTTAAAAGCTTGCTATAGTACCTGATTAGATGCTAAAGTACATTTAAAGCTGCTCAAATACTCTTGAAATAAGCTTTGAAAATGTCTGAAAAGGGTTAAAATACTTTGAAGCAATAGCATAAAACATCTTTTAAGTCTTAAACAAAAACCTCAATCATTCTAAACACCATCAGCATACTCTAAAACCATGTGCCAATACCACAAAAATGGCCGCTACAGTTTAAAAGAGCCGTTCAGAATACTCTAAAAGCCTGAGTTCATGCCGCATCCATAGCCCACAATACGTTTTCAAAGAGCCTTAAATACTCCTACCAGTACCCTGAAAATACCTTATAGATGTTAAAATACCTTAAAATCAACATAAAAAACCTCGAAATATTCCGAAAAATCTTAAAAACCTGTATCAATACTCTAAAAAGGCCTGCTTCCAATCTCCAGAATGCTATTGAAACACCTGAAATTATCATTCCAGTATGCCAGAATGTCCTAAAAGCCTGTACTCATATCTGATACCATAAACTGAAACATCCTTAAAGAGTCTCAAATACATATATGAAAACTTCGAAAAAAATACCCTTTGAAGTGTCACAATACTTCAAAAAATGGAAGCTTACCCATGTGCTGCGTATACACCTAGCAGACACCTAAAGAATAAATAAAAATATGAATGTGGAAGGGAGGCGTTAACCCTGCTATTAGGTGCAAATCCTAGTGCTAGTCTCAAGCCTAGAAAAAGGGGACAGACACCTACCGTTACAATCCTTATCTAATAAAGCATCAATTAACTGGTAAAGACGATACACCTAGCCAACAATTAACCATACAAAAACAGAAAAGCTGGATAAAAACAATATCACTAGCAAAGCTTAAGGTTGGGTTAGAAAACACAACTCTACATAGTTTCTTACATGTTAGCGTTAGAATATTGAGAAGACCATAAAAGGATCCGATATGACTGTAAAAACGTTAGAAATGGTTATAGATCATCATAAGACCTGTGTAATACAAGAGAAAACTCTATAAAACATGAGAGAATGCCTGAAAACCATGTGTCAATAGCATACAAATAAGCACTACACTTTCAAAAAAAAGCCCTCCAGGAACTCTAATGGCATAAAAATAGCCACTGCACTTTCCAAAAGTCCATAAAACAGCCACTACATTTCCTAAAAACCAATAAAACAGTCACTACACTTATCCAAAAGCCGACAAAACAGCCACTACACTTATCCAAAAGCCGATAAAACAGCCACTACTCTTTCCAAAAGCCGATAAAACAGCTACTGCACTTTCCAAAAGCCAATAAAACAGCCACTACACTTCCCAAAAGCCTATAAAACAGCCACTACGCTTCCCTAAAGCCAATAATACAGCCACTACACTTCCCAGAAGCCGATAAAAACAGCCACTACACTTCCCAAAAGACAATAAAACAGCCACTACACTTTCCAAAAGCCCTTCAGGAACTCTTAATGGTCTGTGCCTATGCCGCATCCATAACCTAAAATACCTTTAAAGAGCCACAAACACTCCTAGCACGAGCTTTGAAAACGTCTTGAAAATTGTCAAAATACCTTAAAAGCATCATAAAACACCTCGAAATATTCTCAAGCCTATATGAATACCCTGAATCTACCTGCTCCAGTTCCCAAAATGCTGCTGAAACTCCCCTGCCTCATACCAGAATGTCCTGAAAGCCTTGTCCATATCAAAAAAATACCTGTACCTGTGGCTAAAATGTCTCTAAATGAACACTAAAATGCTTCACAACTCCTAGTACACCGGCTAAAATGCTTACCCCAATACCCTAAAACACGTATCTGTTTCTATGTCTAAAAATATTTTAAAGCCAGTAAGAGGATGTCAAATACCTGTTCCACCGCATTAAAACATCATCAGAATACCTGCAAAGTTAGCTAAGCATGTACCTAAAAAGCTTCTAAGTGTGTTCTAAAATAGTTCTATTCTACCCTTCAAGTCCTGTATAGTCTAGCACCTCTCCTCGCATTCCCTATCTCCCTCATATAAACGCATATTGCACCTTCTTCAGTACCTGTCTAGCATTATCATCTACTCCCTATCTTTCGTATATCATCGTATACTCTACTCGACCTCTGACTAGCCTAGCACTTCTCCTCGTATTCCCTGCCACTCTCATATAAAGCATATTCCTCCTACTTCAACCTCTGTCTATTCTAACATCTACCCTCGTTTTCCCTATCTCCCCCATATAAACTCATTTTCCTCCATGAAGACTCTCTCAACCTAGCATCTCCCCTCGTTTTCCCTATCCTTTCCCTTATAAAGCATATATTCCGACCTTTCAAACCCTGTCTAGTCGACATCTAACCTTGTAATCCCTATCTCTTCAGTATAAAACGTGCATTCTGCCCTTTCAACCCCTGTCTAGCCTGACAACTCTCCTCGTAATCCCTATCTCACCCATATAAACGCATTTTTCCTCCTTGGATGCTCTCCTAGCCTAGCATCTACCCTCGTTTTCCCTATCTTTTCCCATATAAACGCAAAACTGCGCCAGCTCTGTCCTAAATAACCTACTGCTACAAGTATTACGACTGATTGCTTTTGCAGGTATAAGGAAGGGGCGAGGTGCGATTTTAATACGACGGTGATGAAGATGGATGGGGTGAGGCACGTGTACGAATGTAAAACAACAACCATTCCCCCCCAAAAAAATCTCCACATCCAAAAAGGACACGCTCGCGCGCACCCCGCCGCCTGCACCGTTCACACACACACAAACACACACACACACACACACACATACCCGTCGAACCCAATACCTTCCGCTCGTCAAGCACCTTTTTTATATTCTTACACCTCCTCAATACTTACACCTACTTAAACGTACACCTACTTAATACTTACACGTACTTAGTACATCCTACAACCCTATACCCCCATCACATACACATTTCCAATTCTTACACCTACTTAAAACGTACACCTACTTAATACTTACACCTACTCAAAAACATCCTACACACCTATACCTCCATCACATACACATTTCCAATCCTTACACCTACTTAAGACGTACACCTTCTTAGGACTGGCGCCAGTGACGTCATCATTTCGGTGCGTCCCCGGGGGTGTTATAACTACTGTCATTTTTGTGAGTCTGATTAATTTATTTGGAATTCCAAATTCTGCCATGACTTCTAGAATATATGATAAGGTTTTAGAAGCACTAAAATAAAACGCTGGTAGTTTTATCATGCATTCATATAGCAAGTTGTCATCCTATCACTGCCAATAAACTATAGAAGGCTTTAGCAAGCTGACTGATACAAAGCTCAATGAGTCTATACTTAAAGGATGTAATTCACTGTGTAAGGGTAACATTCTAAGATTTACCTAATTTTATTGGAATCGATGTTAGTCGTTGGAACAAACAATATATTAGGAAATTTCCTTCGTCAGATAATTGCAGAAGCTGTATTAATAGTGTTCGTTCTGAAATTTGAGGTAGTATTTTTAACACTTAAATAATTTAAGTCTAATTATATAATATGTAAATTCAATAACAGCCCGCCTTGAAGCAAAATGTGTATTTAACAATATATAAACAGTGTATATTACAGTCATTGTATATGTTTGGATTATTGTAAACATGTTCAATAATGTTATGTGAATGCATTACATAATTTAATAATGTAGGAGCTGTGAGAAATAGGTCAAAAGTTGCTAACAATGAGGTAAACTTGAGGCAATAAGGAGTTTGAGAGTTTAACAATACTACTTCTGATTCTTGGAAGCAATAACGTAATTTTAGTGACAGTTTATAAAATAGCCAATCAACAACTAGAAAAAGCTTTAGTTAAATGAAGGTATACAATTGGAGTAGGATTAGCCAATCACAAACTGAAAAGGAGAAAATTTTACAAATTTAGAGTTCAGTTGGTTGCAGACAGCGTTACTAACCAGACGCAAAAAGTGTCCTCGAGAAGTATAATCGTATTCGTGTGAGACGAAAATAGTTTACTATTAGAAAGGCAAGTATTTAATAAAAACATCCCACAGCTCTCTCTCTATATCAGTGAACTGTTATTTAAATCGTATCAAGTATTAATAAAACGAGTGAAGTAAAGTTATTATCTGTGTAAGCCTGCATTCTTGTTGCACCACAACCCTGCTAAGAGAAACGTGTCTCCAACAATAATACTGACGCAGCCGAGGCAAACATAAATATAATATTTAAAGAAACAGTCAAATTACAAAGTTAATATTTTTTAAACTTGGGGAAAGGCCACCTGAAAGTACATTTGGGGCGAAGGTTACCGGAAACTGTTTACTATACGTGCGGTTGCAACTACAAGTTCGGCTCCCAACAGTTGAAATATAATACAACTCCTTCAATACAACAAACTACTTCAAATTGACGTCCAAAGCGTGATGCAAATAACGTAACAATCATCTTCAAATTGGTGCCCAAAACGTGGGACCAATACAAATTTAAGATTATCAACCTTATTAAATAGTTGATATAGAAATCTAATAGTTGGCAATTCTGTCCATGTGATGATTATTTAAATCCGAAAAAAGAAGTAGTAAATGATAAGAAATGAAATTAGGAAAACAATAAAAGCTTCTGAGAAATAAAGTTTTGGTAATTTCATTCGACAATTTTAACATACGTGGTATTCCCGAACCGCCGTCCACTTTGTTGGAATAAAAAGTCCAAATGACAAAATCAAAGATGGTAAAATGTCTCTACTATTTTATCATTACATTATGCAGGACTACTTTTTTCTGTTTCAGTTATTTTACTTAAAAGTGTTCTTGTATTGCTAACACTGTCACCAAGAACGAGGCAAGTGTATTTGGGATACTAACATTCAGTTTTGAATGATATGTCGATCTAACCGACATACGGCTTGTGTATTATTTAACTATATACTTCCTATAGCGCTATAATGTTCATAATATGAATACTAATGTAGTATTCCGAAACACATTACACTATAATAATAATCCTCAATAACACTACAGTTTAGGCCATGCGGCCTAGTCCGTCTCCAATAGTGTTAATTAAACTGGTCATGTCATCGTCTTAAGTCAGCCCACACTGTCTCTTCCTTGTGGTCAGGGGGTCTTAACTCTCTCCAGTCCAATGCTGCCATATGGCATCATTATGTATATTTCTTGTTGAATGGAACTTGGATAAAATCTTTGACTTGCAAGGATTTACTTTCAGTAATTATCTATCTTTGTGTATATACTTGTTTAAATTTTATGTTAAAAATAATAAAAAATGCATTTCCTTCCTTTTTACTTTCTCTACTACGCACAGTTAAGTAGGGGAAGTATTGCATTCCACCCAAAAATTCGATACCGAGATTTTACCGGAAATACATGTTTTGAGGCCCCCTGAATCCAAAAAAGCACTTTTAGAAAAAGGTCCGTGTGTGTGTGTGTGTCTGTGAACAGCATAACTCAAAAACGATAAGTCGGATAAACACCAAACTTGGTATTTAGGTTCAGTATCTTTCAAAGATGCGACACAAAGATTTTCAAGAAAATCCCCCACCCTACAGACTACCCTTTACATGGAACATTTTTCGAAAATGCTGATTTTCTAAAAAATGGCTCTAACGATTTTTATTAAAATATCATATAATTAAGATATTTTCATGACAAATAAACTGTATATCTTGAATTTTCTGGGATGGTCCCCAAAAGTCTTCTTTCTGAATGGATTTTGCATAACTGGTAAACCGTAAGAGATAATATTTCCGAGATATTCCTTGTTATTTGTTTGAATTTCCCAATACTTTTTCTCAAATGGGAATTCGTTATTCGTTCTTTTGTATCCTGGACAGGCAAAGAGAATGAAATGCTCCTCATAACAACCAGCTCTTAAAAGATTTGACTATCGCTTAAAACCTACCATATTTCCCCTTATACCTACAAGAAAATTAGCAATAAGATAGCTTCTGCAAATGTTTATGTCAATTGATATGAAGTAGATGGAGAACAACCGTTTGTAAAAATAGTTTGTACAAGAGTAGAGAAAGTTATGTGAGTATAACACACCGGATTTTTTATATAAATTCAAAACATATGTTTAGATACAATGCTAGCAACACTCACACATGTCAATCGCCACTTATTTTACGTGGGTCAACCCCATCCTTTACCACTGACTTGTTAACACCTCAGCAAGAATTCGAAATCATGGCTAGTGATGTTCATTGATGAGCTACAAATCCGAGATTAAGGCGCGCTCTAAGGCACAAATATCCACCGTATACCATCAGGTTTTAAAAACCGGCTTCAGCCGACAATAAATTGCGCCGGAAAGGATTAAGTTCATGTTCATGACGTCCTTATGTATATTTGTCTATTACTTCTAGGATACAAGGTGCTTTCAGCCTCTCCCTGATATCCACATTCGGTCTATTGTTCACTAAATTATATCCTGTAACCGGTCTTAGAAGTTTCATTTCAGCTGCTTCTATTCTTTTTCTGTTGTGCAGTCAATATCCGTGTTTCCGATCCGTATAAAAATATTGGTATGTCAATTACTTTGGGAAACTTAGTATAGTCTCTATTCTTACATTTTTACAGTGAACGCTTTTTATTATCCCTACTGTTGAAATTTTGGGAGTTTTATTTCCATATCTTTAGCATGTCTATATAAAAACTGCATCATAAGTAATTGAACTGATTCACTTGTTGTTCTGTTGGTTTGCTATTCGTTATTATTTTCGCTCTTAATTGTGTATTTCCTTTAAAGCACAATACCTTTGATTTTGTGTGGATACTGTTCGATTAAATTCTGCAGCAATTGTATTTGAACTGAACAAGTCGCGCTGTAAAGTGTACTCTGTATCAGTTAAAACAACCTAAACGTCAGCAAATAATAAAGTATTGAAAGATGTGTTTACAGTAAAATTAGTTTTTAGATTTGTTGCCAACTTCTGGCGACTTGCCAATAGGGACGAAAGTAATCTTCGCATGCTGTGACACTGCCAAGTAACATAGTTTGATGAAACTTGAATCATATACAGGGGGAACTGCTACGGTATGCTACAGTAGGCAACTAAACGAAATATGCAATGAGACGAACAGAAATGCCACTTTTATTCATAGACCATAAGCTACATTAAAGCCAATACGACATATGAAGGCTCTCTAGATTTACAGAAACAGATACATGGTGCTTAAAAGGGTGTATGATCACCACGGACAGCAATGCATGCTCTGCATCGTGCTCCCATGCTGGCCACAAGTTTGGTAAGCAGTTCTTGTGGTAGGACATTCCATTCCTCCACCAGCGCTGTTGACAACTGTTGGATGGTCGTTGGTGCATGTGGATGTGCTGCCATGCGTCTCCCAAAGCATTCCACACATGTTCGATGGAATTTAAATCGGGGGAACGGGCAGGCCATTCCATTCGCCGAATATCCTCTCGTTCCAAGAGATCCTCCACCTGCGCTGTTCGATACGGTCGCGCATTATCATCCATAAAAATGAAGTCAGGGCCGACTGCATCCCTGAAAAGACGCACATGCGGAAGGAGTACAGTATCGCAATAATGTTGACCAGTGAGCGTACCGTGGTCAAAGATTTGGAGGTCGGTGCGCACATGCAACATTATGCCTCCCCAAAACATAACACCCGGACCACCAAAACGATCATGTTCAAAGATGTTCCTGGGTCATTACGTGTTCTCACCTCTCGCCAGAAGAGGGTACGTCGAGAATCACTACTTAGACTGAATCTGCTCTCATCCGAGAAGAGCACGCGACCCCATTCCTCGTTGGTCCAATTTTGATGCTCTTGGGACCATAGCAAACGGTGCCGCAGACGTGCGGATGTCAATGGAACACAACGTGCTGGCCGTCGAGCAAAGAGACCACCTCTGTGTAGTCGCCGTGCCACTGTGTATCGTGAGATTGCGTGCCTAGCTGTCCTGTTAAATGTAGTTGCAATTGCACCCGCTGTTTGACGTGGATCTCTTCTTGCTTGTTGCATAATGTAGCGGTAATCTGCTGCTGTAGTTGAGTGTGGTCGACCACCACCTCTCCTTGGGACAGCAGTGCCTGTGGTTTCGAAGGTTCCCCATGCACGTGAAACAATGCTGTGAGCAATTCCAAACTCCTGAGCAACAATCGTCACACTTCGCTCTTCTTTCAATTTCCCGATGATTCTTCCCCGTGTGAAGTCATCCAAATTGTGTCTACGGGCCATGTTGCAATGAAGAACACCACTACAGTGCACGTAGCAGCTCGCTAATTGCCACACACCGTCTCGTCCCGTTTCGTCAACTGCCCCGTGTTGCGGGACCAGGCCCATTTGGCACTATAAGCTCGCTACACTCACGCCATGTGACGTCCAGCTTTCTGTGTACGTGTGAGAGATCTCTGGCAACATGCTCCCGCACCTTCATCTACTTTCACTAAGTAGTTCGTTTGTTATGTTACTTTACCCTTCTCGTCCTTTTACTTCACACTCTCTCCACCGCACGGACTCTCGCAGAAACAGCCTCAATTCTTCATAGTTACAATGATGATAAGCACATGCCTTATCATAAGAGATGTAAGCGTTGTCCTTCTCTATCCACATTTTTCTGGCACTGGACAGGAAATTTTCATTCACAGTCGAAAGTTCAATATCCGAAATTGAATTAATTTCTCGCCTGATGTTTTCTTTTAGATCTTACAATATAAGGAGTTTGTTGGATACACCTTACTTTTCATGTGATCATCAGATTCGGGTAAATGTCTATAATTGGATTTTGTGAAATGATAGAGTAATTTACCCACGCTTAATATTCTTCTCTGACGAAGCATGGATCCATTTATATAACTATGTTTCATCGCAAAATAACAGATATTGGAGTACAGAGAAACCCGATTTAACACACGAGATTCCTTTGCATGACACGAAAACAGATGTCTAATAAATCAATCAGAATAATAAGACCTGTACTTTTTGAACCAGCAATAAATGCAGTACAGGAATGACTTACTCACATCATTTCCTGATCGACATTGAATGTCAGTCTGAGTTTTCCAGCGCACATATAGCTAATGGGCCATTTAATTTAATTCAGGAAAATGTTGAAGATAGGTCAGTTAGTAAAGAATTTTGGCCCTTACGATCCCCTAATTTAGCTCTATGTGATTTTTATCTATGGGAGAACTTGAAAAATAAGGTGTGTGCAACAAACCCTATACAATTCACCCAGTTTCGGATTCTCGAAAGTGAATGGAAATTTCCTAAGAAGACGTAGGAAACATGCCGATAGAGGACACCATTTCCAACATCACTTGTGAAAAGGTATATGCTTATTATCATTGTAATTATGAGGACATAAGGCAGTTGCGGGATATTATAGCTGCTTCAGCGGGAGTCCGAGCAGCGGCGGAGGCGTGAGAGTCGCCGTGCGATGGCCATAATACGAAGAAAAGCACTGTATAACATGTGGATGTGAAGCTGGTAAATATTTAGATTCCGCACTCCCAGGCCACCAAGTTAACGCCTTTGGAAAGGACATGTAATCTGTAACCATTGAGAAAAATAATCTTCTCGTTAATTAAAACATGAATTCAATGAATTTAATACCAAAGGTTAGGAAAATCACAAGTAACAAATGATACAATTTTCAAATCTATACATGACCTTTGAGCCCTAATTTCAGCATTTGGTGTGGCCTCCATGCGCTGCATATATCGGTTCACTGATTTCTAATGTTAGCAATTTTCTCTCTTTATAAAATTACTGCTAAATCGTGACCATCTATACTCTTCCCAAAATAAGAAACACACTTGAGGTAAACAAAGGCGTGAGGCTGGTCCAAGTACGTAGCCGTAGTGAATACTCTTATTGAGCCCTGACCACAACACTGAGCCTAACAGAATAAAATAAAATGTTACTAGTTTAAAATGCACTAATGGTTACGAAAATGATTTTATTGCAGTATGCTACATTTCCACTGTTACTTGAAAATTCAAACTAATCAGTTTACTGAAAGTGAGCAGTTATAGGACAGATATTGATTGCATTTGCTCTGCATATGTTGCGCAGAGAAATAAAAGTCTGATACCTAGAGTAGATGCAGTGTAAGCATACATTGCTTGGAATAAAATATCCACGGCATTTGGCTTATTTTAAATGAATATTCTATGCAATAACAACTATTTTCTACTCCATGGCTTTCTCAATTAAACGTCAAGGCCTTCTACGCAAGTATATTCTTTTATAAGTCTGATGTGTTCAAATAGAAGGGATATGTAAATCCTTTTGAATTTTTAGAAATGTATAAAATTAAATTAGAGGGTGTTTTGTAGCTCCAGAAAGATTTGGGCTTTTCACTGGTGAAAGAATTATCAAAATCGAATGAATGGTTTTTGAGATTATCCTTCATACACACACACACACACACACACACACACACACACACACACACACAAAAGCACTTTCTCTTTATAATATTAATTTAAATTATATAATGCATGCCATTCTTAAGTTTTTGAAGAATATTTAATTGCAAATTAAAAATCTAAGATTCTCTTGTGCTGTATTGAGAACAACGTATTTATATGCTTTGCAAAGTTTTAAAGATAGGATAGTCGTCGTTGCTTTTACAAAAGCAAGACTAAGCTCAGGAATCATTACAAAAAAAATCTGATGTGTTGCACTCACATGACTTTCTCTACTTGTACAAACTATTTTTACAAACGCTTATTCTCCATCTACTTCATGTTAATCGAGTTGTTAATCTTATTGCTAATTTTCTTGTAGGTGCAAGGGAATATGGTAGGCTTTAAGCGATAGTCAATCTTTTATAAGCTGGTTGCTATGTGGAGCATTGCATTCTCTTTTCATGTCCAGGGCATAAAAAACGAATAACGAATTCCCATTTGAGAAAAAGTATCAAGTATTGGAAAATTCAAACAAATAACAAGGAATATCTCGGAAATGGTTCACTGAACAAACGAAAACAAAGAAATGTATGTAGCATAAACTGTGTGTTTTAACAAGATCTACATTTTCTTGTGTAGTGAAATTTTATCTATCTCTTATGGTTTACCAGTTATGCGAAAGTCATTCAGAATGAAGAGACCTTTTGGGGACATTTCCAGAAAATTCAAGATATACATTTCATTTGCCGTAAAAATATCTTAAGCATATACTGTAATCAAAATCGTTAGTCATTTTTGAGAAAATCAAAATTTTTGAAAAATGTTCCATGTAAAGGGTAGTCTAGGGGTGGGGGATTTCTTCGTGTCGCATTCTTGAAAGGTAGTAAACTCAAATACCAAGTTTGGTATTTATTCAACTTTTCGTTTTTGAGTTATGCTGTTCACAGACTGACAGACACACACACACGAACATGTTTCCAAAAATGCATTATTTGGATTCAAGGTACCTCGAAACAAGTATTTCCGGTGAAATCTCGGTATCGGATTTTTGGGTAGAATGCAATATTTTCCCCGCTTACTATACGTAGTACAGAAAGTAAACATTATGATGTGTTACACTTATATTACCTTCTCTATCTCCTATCATTTATTAATGGGTATAAAAGCTATAGATACTTATGAAAGCTTATTTTTTACCTACTTCATTTCAATCGATACAAACCTTTGCAGAAGTCGCTACATTACACATTTCATTATAAATGCAAAGGGAATACGATAGTCAAATGTTTGAGAGCTGGACCATATATGGTGGTCTTAAAATTCCTTATATTTTTCATGTAATAGCGAGAAATACCTGCATGTCAAGTACTTCAAAAGAATGACAAAGTATTGAACAATTCGAACAACTAATAACGAATGTCTCCAATATTGCTGATGCCACAAAAAAGTAATCTTAAATAAATTGTGTGTTTTAAAGAGGATTGCATTTTTTATGTAGTGCGTTTTAGGCAATCGCTTAATGTTTACCGGTTACACAAGATTATACAAAATTCTTTCCGAATAAAGAGGACTTCACAGGCTGTTACCAGAAAATTCAAGATAAAAATGTTATTTGTCATGTTAATATCTTTAATATATGGTATTTTGATCATAATCATTACATCTATTTTTTAGAAAATACAAAATTTTGAAAAATGAAGGGTAGCTTCGGGTGGGGGATGCTCTTGAAAATCCTCGTTAAATTAAAATTAAATTGAGTTTTATTAATGGACGCTCTTTAACTACTATGGTCCTTAGCATCCCATTCCATATTGGGCATGAAAGACCGTTAATTTTGCTCAGAGGCCTCTATATCAGGCTTGAGGTTCTTTTACGTGCCGTAAATCTACGACACGGGACCACCGGCTTTACTTCCCTTCCATGCTAAGGATTTTTACGCCCGAAAAAATTCATCGCCCTCCGTCGGGTTTGAACCTGGGACCTTGGGAACTAGAGGCTAGCACGGTACCCTAGTCCACGAGGACGACTAAATAAAAAAAAAACTACGCTTGGTATTTATCCGACTTTTCGTTTTTGGGATACTTCACACTCGGGCCTTTTCCTAAAAAAAATGCTTTTTTTGGATTTCGGGAGCCTCAAAACATATATTTCCGGTGAAATATCGGCATGCCCTACTATGTACGTGGTAGAAAAAGTAAAAATGCATTTGGGGGGGGGATTCAGGGAACCTTAAGATTTTCAATGAAATCTCGGTATATAATTTTTGGGTGGAATACAATACCTTCTATGTACGTGGTAGATAAAGTAAAACTGGTTTTTGGGGAGGGGGGATTCAAGGGACCTTAAGACATGCATTTCCGATGAAATCTGGTATCGAAGTTTTGGGTGGAAAGCAATACCTACTCTACCTACTATGTACGTGGTAGGGAAAGTAATGTCTCAGAACCAAGCCATTCATTCAACAGTCAAGCACAAAAACTGAAGCGGATATCCTGTGTTCAAACACTGGCTCCTTGCAATCTACTGCTTCTTGTAGTAACCTGAATGCCTTTATTTCAGTTTGCAAACATTGCTGATTCATTATTGTCTGTTGTCTGTAAAAGAAATCGTAAAACGGTTAGAAACTAGACTTGCAAAATCAAGAAGAAAAACATAAATAGGTAGGCTGGCAGGTGTATGTGTAACTAATGGGTAGACTGTTTGTTCAGGATGGACGTAAAGGAGTTCAGGACGCGAGGAAAGGAAATGGTAGATTACATCTGCGACTACATGGACACCCTAGATCAGCGGCGCGTGACACCTAGCGTGGAGCCAGGATACCTTAGGGACCTCTTGCCCAAAGAGGCGCCCTACGATCCTGAAGACTGGGACACCATCATGAACGATGTGGAAAATAAAATTATGCCTGGGGTAAGTACATTAATGCGAGCAGCCTTTTTAAAACTCCATCTCGCTAATGTTAATTCTGCTAAATTCATGATCCAATTTTCACAGGATGTAGATGCATGCTTCCAAGTTCACTGATCTACTTGTATACAATAAGTTTGTTTACTAAGGAAGACAACTAGAGGTCTTTATTTATCTAGAGAAAATCAAAACTCGAGTAGAATTTAATTGACTATATTATGGTTAAAAGATTACAAGAAATAAATACTTAAATATTAACTTCATAAATCAATTGATCAAACTGCTTCCATATACTGTTTGTTTCTCTTTGTATAGTTTGGTGTCGTGCTGTTTCGGTTAAGCTATCTTTGAATATCTATGCAGAAAACAAATGAAGATCGCAAACAAATTAACAAATGCTAGTGAGGGGATAAATATGTGGAATAAACAGCCATGATTGATTGAAACAAGTCGTTTCGTAGCGTCTCATTGGTGAAAAGTAGTATGACGTAGTAAGAATGCGATAGTTATCCCAAAATTTAATTTAGCTATCTTTAATAGTTCTGAAGAAAAAATACTCAGGCAATTTATACCAAAAAAAGTCATTCCCGAAAAAGCTGTTCAAGGGGGAGGGGAGAAGCAAACCAGTTCGCATAGAAAGAAACCAGATGGCTTGAACACACAGAAGTTCAATACCGAATAATGGTGCCACTGAGCGGAATGGCCCAGGCGGCAATGTCTGTGGTCCGCATTCGGGAGGTCCCGGGTTCGATCCCCAGCGACCGCCCGCTGTGACCCATGGTTTTCTTCCGGGAATTTTCCTGGATCTTCAGGTTAATGCCGGAGTGGTTTCTTTCAGACCCCCAAATTTCCTGTCCCTCCATTTCGCGCCATTCATCATTTCATTCATCCTTCATCCCATTGGTCTCTTTCAGACTCGGAAGTGTCGGTGATGGTGTTTCGGTGCAGCGTGGCAGGGGAAACGGATGCTCTCTGAGAACTCACTCCGTCCTTCGGATTTCGGCTGGCTGCCGAGGTATCCGAACCCTCTTGAGGGGCGTTGGACCTCCTCTGTGTGTGGCGGGGTCCCTGGTCTGCCTGTTCGTCTGCTGGGATGTCTACTTCTGGAAACTTAGGGGTTCTCTCATTGCTGCACCATCGCTCCTGGATCCGGTCACCCGGTATCTCCTCTTCCTCATCCTTCCATATATTAAAGATATTAACATGAAAAATATAATGTATACCTTGAATTTTCTGGGAATAGCCTGTGAAGTCCTCTTCACTCGAAGACGTTTACTAATCCTGCATAACTGGTAAACGTTAAGCCATAGACGAAAACGCACTACGCAAAAATGTAGATCACTTTATAACACACAGCTTATTTCAAATAACTTCGTTTTGTGGCATCAGCCATTTCCGAGATATTCTTTATTAATGGTTCGAATTGTTCAATACTTAGTCATTCTTTAAAGTCCTGTCGATATTCAGTTGTTTCTCGCGATGTAACGGAAACAGTATGGAATTTTAAGGCCAGCATATAGCGTCCAGTTATGACATATGATATTTGCTGTTACCTTTGTACCCTAACAAAATGTGTAATGCAGCTATTTCTGCAACGGTATAGTTCGATTAAAGTAGACAGAAAAATAAGCTTTCGTAAGAAAAGTTTTTATACCCATTAATAAATGATCACGGTAGAGAAATGCATGTGAATGTAACACATCAAATTTTTAATTCTTGTGAATGTATTCATTATTCTGTTGCGTGTGCCGTCCTTTACCGAGAGGCCGCGCTTTCATGTTTTACTTTCCAGTGCTGTCTTTCAGATGGGATAGATGGGTGCCGAATCGTGTGGGCCGTTTGTAATGAGATTTCTGCTTTATGAAGCTCCTTATTGGTTTTTACCGAGTACGGCAGAGAGCATTTAGATGTATTGGATAAATAGAACAATGGTTGACTTGAGTACTTCCATTTTTGAGCAAATCCTCTACCAGAAGCGACCGTTATTTCTGGGTCCTCTTGCTGTGTAAAGTTCTTCAGCATGGCGTTGAATGAATCGGATTACATGTCCTGAAACTAATGTAGTATTAATGTGTTTTCCCTAACTCAATTTAATTCAAAGCGTATTAATAACCCAGAGAAGATGGGTAAAGGCAAAGGTACGTATGACGGAGGGCCCCCCGGAACCGGGGCAGAGCACCGCATGCAGACCAATGGGTCCATTGTGCTTTCAACGTGACCCGTAGGAGGGAAGGATGAGGAGAGAGACCCAAAGGGCGACCAGATGCGGATGTCAACGGGCGCAAGCTGGACGGGGTCCCCAACGTTTCCAGACATAACGTATCCGACACCGCAAGGTCCCTGCCCACAAGCCACCAACCTCCAGAGACCCCCGGAGCGGAGCCCCATGCTGAGGAAAGACCTAAATGAGCGGCAAAGAAGAAACCTACACAGCGCAAGCCACCGCCCACCGGCAACCCGCCGACACCCATCGCCTGGTCCTACAACCCTGTAAGAGATGACAAGTACAGGAAATGAAAGGAGAGTCATGGTAGAAGATGAACACTCTAGCATTCGCCTGGCGACCCGGAGAAACCACAAAAAACCCATGGTCCAGAGTGGGTGGTCGCAGGGGATTGATCCCGGTACCTCCCGAATGCGGACCATAGACGTAATCGCCTGAGCTATCACGTTGGTAGAAAAGTTGGGTACAGCACATTGTTTTTATCCTGAAATGAAATATTTGGTTCTACAGTGCGGTCGTTTTATAGTGAGGCCACGGATCGCGCGTATGCGTGCTCAGCACACTGCCTATTACACTGGTGGTTTTTAGTTCCATAACTCCTGCGTTACTTACGAGTGATAGTAACATGTGCTGAGTAGTAGCCTTGTTATAGGTGGTGTAATGTTCATAATTTCTGTGTTTATGTTGTCCCTAAGTTCGCATACAGTATGGGGATTGTTCCTATAAGCTTTATTTTTATGGTTTCGTTAAATTTTTCCTCATAACATCTCGTTTTCACTTTCTAGGCTCGGCGTTTAGCGATCCCGTTGTCCTAAACTTATTAACCAGACGTCTAACAGTTTCTCTACCTGGAAAATTTTCCTGAAATTGTCTCTGCATGATTGAGTTTTTACGTATGTATCGTACATAAAAATTCGTTGTTCAAGCGTGAATTTTTTGGCAGGCATTGCAGTGGCATAATAACAAAACATTAACATTCTTAAGCAAGTCAAACATAACATAGATGTCTTGAATAAACTTCCACCTTTGAGATGTACAATTCACAACTCCCTTTACAGCACCAACACAGCAGCGACTGAAGCACAGGTGATAAAAATAAGCCTGAACGCGTCATTCGCCGCCAGTTGCACATCGGAAAAGTACCGAGGTCACTGTAGTACAGTGTGCTACGCATATAGCCGGTTTGTAACCTCACCTTAAAACGACCGCACTGTATATATCAAGTATTTTTAGGAGTAGTGAGATAGGCTGCGGGTGAAACAGTTTTAGAAGGACCCCAATAGGCAACATTAGTAAAGGAATGTTAAAAACATCCATGAAATGCTACTAACAACTCAAATGTCTACCTTTATTTTAATAACCTGCTTTTCCATGTGTCGCAGCCATAGCACATTCAACTTATTAAAAAACGAGATCTATTTTTAATTTGTTAACAATATTAATGATAATAATATACTTTACGTCAGGTATTTTCTATCCTTTTATAGCTTAATGGCGCGTGTAGCCTACTTCCTTTGTGTCTGTATAACCGTACTAAAACTTAGTGGAAGAAAGCGTTACATTCACATGACTTTCTCTACCCAAGGCCGTTTGATTTTATAGTGTCTACCAGCTACACTTGCAAAAGCTTAAAACTATTTCAAGTTGATAAGATAAACATTTGCAAAAATACTTTCAATACACATTGGTTACAGGTACAAAGATAATAGCGAAAGTCAAACGTTTAAAAACTGATTGCTATATACTGGCCTTGAAATTTCATACTGTTTCCTGCAATCGCGAGACACAACCGTATAGCGACAACACTTTAAGAATGACTAGGTATTAAAATTTTCAAACCAATAATAACGGATATCTCGCAAATGGCTGATGGACAGAACAAGTTTATTTGAAATAAGTTCTATGCTTTATAGAGATAAGCATTTTTGTGCAGTAAGTTTTTTTTCTAACCCTTATGGTTTACATTCTTTCTGAGTGAAGAAGCCTTCGCATTCTATTCCCAGAAAATTCAAGATATACACTGCATTTGTCAAGCAAATATCCAACATATGGTGTTTTAATCCCATTGGAGCCATTTTTGAGAAAATCAAAATAATGAAACATTTTGAATGTAAAGATTAGTTTGGGGGTGATTTTTCTTGGAAACCTTCGTGTCGCAGTTGCTGAATTAAATATCCAGTTTTACATTAATCCAACATTTTTGAGTTATGCCTTCACACATGCGGGCGCGGATCTTTTTCTAAACTGCTTTTTTATTCGGAGACCTCAAAACATGTATTTCCGATAAAATCTGAGTATCGAAATTTTGGAAGGAGCACAATAGTTGCTATCTACTAGGTGCATAGTAAAGAGAGTAAAAAATAACTCATTTTACAATTTAACTTACATCCTCTCCTTAAATGGGTATATTCATTACTTTTATTTTGTTCTATTCCAGGTCACGCACTGGCAACATCCAAGATTCCATGCCTATTTTCCATCAGGAAACTCTTACCCTTCGATCCTTGGTGACATGCTATCAGATGCTATTGGCTGCATTGGATTTTCATGGGTAAGGTTCCATTTCCATTATTTACATTATAAGTGATTTATTTCCCACATTAAGTTATCATTTATAATCACTGTGATGAATGGAATCTGAAAGTAAACCAAGAGAAGACTCAAATTATAGTGTTTAAGAAAGGTGCCAAACTGGGCAAGTATGAAAAGGGGAAGAATGGAGAGAAGGAATATAAAGTGGTCAGAGATTGTATATACTTAGGGGTTAAAATGGATGGGGGTGGAAAATGGGAGAAACAGAAGAAACTGGTATTGGCGAAGGGGAAAGAGGCAATGTCAGCGATTGGAGGGTGCAAATATAGAATACCAGATATAAATGTTAAATGGCTATAGAAAATATACAACACAGTAGTTGAAGCAAAAATGTTATATGGAAGTGAAATATGGGGAGTAGGAGGAGGCGGAGGGCGATGGATTTTTTCGGGTGTAAAAATCCTTAGCATGGCTTCCTTCGGAAGGGAAGTGAAGCCGGTAGTCCCGTGTCGTAGATTTACCGCAAGTAAAAGAACTTCAAGCCTGATAAACAGACCTCTGAGCAAAATTATCGGTGTTTCACGCCCAATATAGAATAGGACGCTAAGGACCATAGTAGTTAAAGAGCGTCCATAAATAAAACTCAAATGTATTTATTTATAGGAGGAGGCTGGGAAGAGATAGATATGGTACACAGGAGTTTTTGTAGAGAAGTTTTAGGCCTGCCAAATGCCACAGTTAAGGAATTTGATCTAATTGAAATGCAGAGTGGGGAGAAAAGGGGTAATAATGGAGAGAGCTCTTAAATATCGGTACAGACTATTACATTTAGAAGAGAAGAACTTGTTGAGGCAGTGCTTGGAATTTCAAGATAGGAGCTTATAGAAAAATCTGATGTGTTACACTCACATAACTTTCTCTACTCTTGTACAACCTAATTTTACAAATGCCTATTCTCCATATGCTTCATGTTAATCGAGATATCGAGATGTCAATCTTATTGGTAATTTTCTTGTAGATGCAAGGAAAATATGGCAGCTTTTAAGCGATAGTCAAATATTTTAACGCTGGTTGCTATGTGACGCATTCCATTCTCTTTGCATGTCCAGGACATAAAAAAATGAATAACGAATTTGAGAAAAAGTATAAGTATTGGAAAATTTAAGGGAATAACAAGCAATATCTCGCAAACGGTTCACTCACAAAAGAAATGTATATGACATAAATTCTGTATTTTAATGCGATCTACATTTTTTGTGTAGTAAAATTTTGTCTATCTCTTATGGTTTACCAGTTATGAAAAAGTCGTTCATAACGAAGAATACTTTTGAAGACATTCCCAGAAAATTCGAGATATACATTTTAATTATCATGACAATATCTTAAACATATGACATTTTAATCAAAATCGTTAGAGCCGTTTTTGAGAAAATTAAAATTTTCGAAAAATCTTCCATGTAAAGAGTAGTCTGGGGTGGGGGGATTTTCTTGAAAACCTTCGTGTCGCATCTCTGGAAGATACTGAACCTAAATACCAAGTTTGGTGTTTATCCGACTCTTCGTTTTTGAGTTATGCTGTTCACAGACACACAGACAGACACACAGACACACAGACAGACACACACACGGACATGTTTCCAAAAATGCTTTTTTTGGATTCAGTGAGTCTGAAAACATGTATTTCCGGTGAAATCTCGGTATCGAAATTTTGGGTGGAATACAATACTTCCCCTACTTACTATACGTAGTAGAGAAAGTAAAAATGGGTGGAGTTATAGTATACAAACTAACTTGTAAAATACTGGTCTGGGAGAATTTTGGAGAAGGAGGGAAAACAATGTTAAGGGAAAGAAGCTAGGCGGAGGTTTGAAGATATAGAGATACAAAATTTATTTAGTAACATTGGGAAGAAAAGTTCCTTGGAATCATATATATATATATTAATAAAAAATGTGTGGGCTAGAGAACAGTATGTGGATAACTCAAATAAGGAACAAAGAGAAAGTATAGCCTGGGTACGAGCAGGTGTATGGAAACTAATAGGAATAAGAAATGGGTTTCCACAGAACCAGTGTCCAATATGTGGGGAAAGAGAAGATTTAGAACATATCTTTTTTTATTGTAAAGATACACAAGCAAGCATGCTATAAATGGGAAATGGTTAAAACTGGACAGGAAAGTAGCCTTAAACAAGATTTTTAACAAGGATAGTAAAAAGGTAGGAGAGTACCCGTCCAAAGTAAAAAAGAAATGGTTATGGACAATAAAAAGAGATGTGAATTAGTTTTATGATGTGATGCTAAGTTATGTAACTATATTATCGTTATTATAATTATTATTATTATCATCATTTTTATGTTATAATTAAAGAAAGTAATATGGGTAGAATATGGCAAAGATAACAGCTTGGGCTGATATATAGGCATATTCTAAGGAAGATTGCTAGCACAAATAAATAAATAAATAAATAAAAATAAATCACTCCTCAGCCCGTTTTTGGGCTGTGGTTTACGGGAAATAACTTGAGTCAGATTTTAATTTGCAGGGCTTCTATGCAGCCGAAATAAGTTTCGTTCCTATATTTGAAAGGGATAAGATGAATACAACAGCGCTACATTTCTGTTTCAACCATTATCTTTTCATGTTGTGAGTCTTGAAACTTCCTTTATGTAAATAAGGGTGGGAGCGTCCTGCAGTTCTACTGTAGGCATGGACACTGAAAACCCACACATTTCTATCGGTTAACAGCTATGTGCACATTAGCGAACAGCTAAATAATGATTGCGTACATTTAGAAGGCAAATATACGCAAAACGAAGCGATAAGTACCGTTTTTCTTCAAATTGTAACAAAACAATTCGCAGTGGCCGTACCAACCTAAATAACAAACAATCGAAAGTGCGCAGAGTAGTTGACGATCGCTCAGCAAACCTATTTACGAAATCCGTCTAAGCAAACAAAATAATCATTATTGAAGGGAAACAAGCGTTCTGGCAGGGGCGGCTACAACCATAATCCTGCTTTTCCCTTTAATGTAAATAACTATCTATTTGTTGTGCATTTCGGTGCATTCCGACCTGATCTTGCGTAGTGGACTTCAGCAAGCGCTATATTGCTTGCAGGTGCCAAGTTGTGCACTCCCGGCTGCAACCCACGATGATAATTATAATGGCTTTGTACCGGGTATGACGAATCAAGGGTACGGAGAGGGGCATGGTGGGGGAGTGCAGGTCATAAGGCTCTGTGTTGTTACTTAACCTAATACTTAGTGAGGGAGCATGGAATAGGATGATCGCTTTGACTTTCGTCGCATAAACAGGAGCATCTATTGGTTTTATGGTATGAGGGAAGCCCAGAAAGTAATGCTCCACTTTTTTTTTGTTCAACAATTATTTATTCCACACAATGAGAATTACACACATGAAAGAACATGTTTTATCTACACATTCTATTTTCCACATAATATCCTTCCAGTTCTATGGCCTTCCTCCAGGGAGACACAAGATCGTTTATGCCCTGTCGGTACCAATCCTTGTTCTGGTTATGAAGCCATTTCTTCATGCATGTAACACTTCCTCATTGTCCTCAAAATGTCTTCCACGAATGGCATCCTTTAATGGCCCAAACAACTGGAAGTCCGAGGGAGCTAGGCCAGGACTGTAAGGTGGATGGGGTAACACTGCCCAACCCTGTTTCATGATTTGTTCTTCAAACTTATGTGAGGCCGAGCATTATCGTGTTGAATCAAAACTTCTACTGAGCTGTTATGGCGCTCAAGTCGCTGGAAGCGCTTCTTGAGTTTGATTAATGTGTTGACACATGCTTCTGAATTAATGGTAATGCCTATTGGCATTGCGTCACTGAGAATCACACCCTCACAGTACCAAAACACATGATCATGACCGCAGCAAATCTAGGAGCTCCGCCGAACCGCCTTCTGATGGTCTCACACTCTGTACCCAGAGACCAACTGTACTTCTGTATACTGCAGATGTCCATAGACTTCACACAAACGTTTGTGAATCTTCCCCACAGCTTCTTTTTCCGCAGTGGGGAAATTCAATGACGTCACGCTGCTTGTAACATACTTAACTTACAGACACCATCTTCAAACATGCTGCAGCTATTCTATCTGTCAGATGAAACGAAAATTTTGTGCATGTGCTCAGGAAACTTGAAATAATTCATACATAACATTTCGCATTCACAACATTGTTGTTGGCTGAGAAAAAAGAACTTAAAAATAGTTTTAAAAATGTTGTATGGTTTCATTCGCGCCTTTCTATGATAGCAGCAAACGGCAACGAGCGCCGAGGACGCGGACAGGAAAAACACCGCGCAGCCGGTTCGCAGTTTTTTGGCACTCCCTGTAGATGGGAGGTTTTTTTCGGTTTAAACCCGAGTCCCAGAATGACGAAACCACATGCCTCCATCATGCCAACGTATTTATATCGCTTTTATGGTCTATCCTTGCACTGCTTGTTTGTCACCATTCGAAGGTATACATTAACCAATCAGAGGAAAGGGGAAGGAAACGCAGCGCAGAAGAGTACATGCCTGCGGGGCAAGGCTATAAACAAAAAATCTGATGTGTCACACTCACATGACTTTCTCTACTCTTGTACAAACTATTTTTACAAACGCTTATTCTCCATATGCTTCATGTTAATCGAGATGTTAATCTTATTGCTAATTTTCTGGTAGATGCAAGGGGGAATTGGTAGGCTTTAAGCGATAGTCAAATCTTTTAAGGGCTGCTTGCTATGTGGAGTATTCCATTCTCTTTGCATTACCAGGACAAAAAAAAATGAATAACGAATTCCCATCTGAGAAAAAGCATGTGTTGGAATATTTAAGGGAATAACAAGCAATATCTCGAAAATGGTTCACTCAACAACAAAAATGTATATGACATAAATTGTGTATTTTAACGCGATCTACATTTTTTGTGTAGTAAAATTTTGTCTACCTCTTATGGTTTACCAGTTATGCAAAAGTCGCTCACAATGAAGAATACTTTTGGAGACATTCCCAGAAAATTCGAGATATACAGTTCACTTGCCATAAAAATGTCTTAAAACTTATGATATTTCATTCAAAATCGTTACAGCCAGTTTTGAGAAAATTAATTTTTTTTAAAAAGTGTTCCATGTAAAGGGTAATCTGGGGTGGGGGGATTTTCTTGAAAACCTTCGTGTCGCATCTCTGGAAAACACTGAACCTAAATACCATATTTGGTGTTTATCCGACTGTTCGTTTCTGAGTTATGCTGTTCACAGACAGACACACAGACACACATGTTTCCAAAAATGCTTTTTATGCATTCAGTGCACCTCAAAACATGTATTTCCTGTAAAATCTGGTTATCGAATTTTTGGGTGGAATGCAATATTTCTCCTGCTTACTATACGTAGTAGAGAAAGTAAAAAAGGGTTTAGTTCAGTTAGCGTATTATCGATCCTGAGCAGCAGAAGATAAAGGGAGACACAGATCGCATAATACAAACGAATTGCAACAGGAATTGTCAATAGCATAGATTTTGTAACCAGAAAACTAAATAAAGGTCACAATAGCACGTAGGAGTTTGTAAGAACTCCTGCTTAAACCACATAAAGACGTTATAGACGGCGGAGTTCTTTGTTATAGGAATCTAATTGTCGTTCATGTTTCACTGATGCTATACATTGTGTCATACCTTTCTATGTTAAACTAATTTAATGTTTGTCCAAATACAGGCTGCCAGTCCTGCGTGCACGGAGTTGGAAACGATCGTTTTGGATTGGTTAGGTAAGTAAGACAAGTCTTTTAAAATTTTTTGAGTTGGAAAATGTAAATTCCCATCACATATATGCGCTAGATGTTATCGCGAGCGCTTTCGAGAGATGTTTCTCCCATCTTCAGCTGAGAATCCAACTGTCTTACCTCAAAGCCATTAAAATAGAATATTCAATGGAAAAAGTACTGTGCCTTAAGTAGTGTTCTTCATTGCATTAGGAATATATCTCACGCTACCGTAAACAAATGATACAGTGAAGTGGTGAAATCGAAGTATCGGTTCGTATTTTAGTGCACAAAAGAACGGAGAAACAGGCTGTCCCCGTAGTCCAGTCGGTAGAGCACCTGACTGTTGTGTTAGGGCTCCCGGGTTCGATTCCCGGCCGATCTAGCCAAGATTATTCCTTACCGTTAATGTTTTTATTCCGTTACAGAACAATGCATTATATATAAAGTGAATACTACGTAGTCTGTGCATTGCAGTGGGCAATGAAGTACATGCAGAGATTGTCGAAAGTGAACGTTCTCCGTCTCTCACTTAAACAAAAGCTACATCGTGAGAAACTCCTTTCGACATCCGAAGAAGTAATAGGTGCATACGAATAGTACACCTATATCACTGTCTGATATATTACTTATACTTTTTTATCTAGGGGGGGGCTCGGTTTCTTTTTACAGCAAGACATCCCACACAACACATATGATTGAAAAATCGATATTTTTATAACACATTCTGAAATTTATAGCTCACCTTCTTTTGAACTTCTTCGACTTTGATTTCCTTATTTTTTTTACATATACTTCTTTCACTATGTTTATAGCCTTTGGCATCTCTATGTTTCTAACGGCGTTATGGCATTCGGTAAGCAACAATGGTTAAACGGTACATCGTACCTACTATGGTACCTTTCTTTACCCACCGTCTAAACCAAGGGGACAGCGTCAAGACATTATGTTCTCTGCATCGGTAACTTAAATCACGGATCAAGTCACTCTAATCCGCCCTCTAGTAATAAGGGTTGTGAATGATGGTCAGTATCAGATTATCTCTACCAACGTGCAAAAAGTGTTTTCACTTAAGTTGAAAATGTTTTCGATTGAAAGCATGTGCTTTTAATGGTGAATATACAGAAAATGTGAAACAAACAATTATAGAGTTATTTCAAAATCCCAGATTAGTTTGGGATATTGTTTATTATTTAAAAATAAAATTTATGATACAGGTTCTCTTCATGTCGCTACCCTAATTATTTCTTTTGGAGTCCCGCAAAGTAAACAGGATATAAAGATAAACAGAAAATGATTGCTGAACTGAAATTGCGATTAATAAATTAGATTAATTCTGTGATAAAAGAACATTTAACCAAAGTGTTTAACAATACAATTAAATGTGTCAATCTGTAGCTTCAACAGAACGGGTGGCATTTTTAACATCTTCTGTGAAGGGTAGGTTAATTATGATTTTTATTTATTTGCTTTCTCTTGCAACTGCTTTCTCCAAAATTCATTCCAACACTGTAGCATCACAGATGCATGGAGTCAGGGTTGCCACCACATTCCCATATCTCGCTTATTCCACCATCGCGGAAGGACTTAAAGACCACATTACTATGTAATGCCTGTATTTAATCCACGTGGAGGGTATTGATGATCCAGGTTGAAAAGTTGGACGTCTTTCCAGGAGAGTAGACTCTCTTTTAGAGGCCGTAGAATTTCTCAGTCTATGAGGAAATAAATTGTTCAATGGTGCGTATGTCTCTTTCTCTATGCAACTGACTTCTGCGGACAAGCATGAAGCGTTGGAAGCACTGGTTGAAATACATAAGACTTTATTTTGGGGAGTGCCGGGGTAGCGCAGTGGTTTCGTTTCGGGCTCTCGTACTGAGAGTCCGGATTTCGATTCCCAGCTCTGGAGTGGCGATTTTAAGTCCACGCCTTCACCTCTGACTTGCTCATGTGAAGCATCCCCAAGGTCCAATGTGATTCGGAGTCCATGGTTTTAAGCTGTAGGTCCTCTCACTCCATCGCAATTCTCATCATCACCCTATCTACTTGCCCCCTAGCAGGGGGCAACGGATTCCGCCCGCTGGAAGGAGGTATCCGCCAATGGTCATAGCCTATATGGGTAGCGTTAGAAACGAAGACGCTTTATTTTAGAATGATGGGGTATGTTTCAAACGAAGGCTTTACGCTACAAGTGATGTACACAGAGACCATGCAAAGATTTAGCTATCGACAAGCTGCATGTCAAATTGCTACGTAGGTCAAGCATTTCATGCTTCTTGGAGAAGCTTTGATGATGGGAGTATAAAAGTTTGTAACATGAAAAAGTGCTCTAAATGTAGGGCTACTTGAGGGACGCGTTAATAAGCAATTGATACATAAAACGTTCAACCTTGGGCTCTGCAAAGCAAAGGTAACTAAAACTTAATAGCCAGAAACTATGTTAATAAGCCTAAACTATCCTTCCTTTATGCGCAAATAAATAAAGTTATACTAAAACTGATATAAATACATGTATTTTTGGTTGACATTGTTGTATTGTTCGCAAGTTACTAGATTCTCTTACTATCAGAACGCTAGATATTAAATGGGATTTGTTTTATTATCCTCTGGATGGCTTATACTGATGGAGGACACTTCAAAAGTTTTGAAGTATCCTGTACAAGAGTAATGAGAAAAAACTGTGGGATAACCCTGACACACCGTGGTGATACAGCAGTTTTTGTTTCTTATACCTTGCGCCAGGATTGGAATTAGGGGACAACTAATAATTTTCATTCATCCATCCCCTATTCTTTTAGAGCAGTTTCAAGTCACAATCAATTAAAAACAGAATGAAGAAAAGCTTTTAAAATAATAAATAAATGCTTTCAAAATGGGAACACTTTCAAACGCAATAAAATAACAAGGGAAGTATCAGACTCCTTATGCTGAAACCCACCCTGAAATTCTGACAGAAGCGATGCAATATATGGAATCCACATCCAAAACATCAACAGTTAGGTTTAGCTGCAACGTCTCGAAAGCGAACGCCAAATCTTAGTTATAAACTACATGGAAATAACACTTCTATTAACTTAGCTCGATTGGACAACCGTGACTGCGTACCGGGTTATCGCGGGGAGTGTAGGGACGGGGCTCTTCCTGAAATAAGAAACACACTTGAGATAAACAAAGGCGAAAGAAGCCCCAAGCTCGTGGCCGCAGTGAGTGCTCTCAATGTTCCCTGACCGCAACACTCAGCCTAAGAGTAAATAATAGATTCTATGTTTTCTTTATGTTATTACTTTTAAAATGCACTAATGAATACGTTTAATGGTTTCATTTCAAAGTGTTACAATTTCACTGTTATTTGAAAATAGAAACCAATCAGTTAAACTCAGCAGTTATGGCATATTTATTGCCTGTCCTGTGCAGGTTTTGCGCGGAGTAATACAAAAGTGTGTTTCTTAAGAGTGATCCAGTATAGGTTACCAGTTTCTGTGTCGCGCGGGAAGTGGGAATAAGGTGCTCCGTACAGTTATTCAAACCCTGTGCGCTACACTGAAGCAGGTCTCGGATGCAGGGATGTCGTTCTGGGTCACATGCTGATTTGCCGTTGAAAGGAATCCAGCTTCGGGCTTAGTTCATTGCATTTAAAACTGACAGCTGATGATTTGGGTATGGCCTCCTTATACTACATAACTCCTGTCACAGGCATTTCAGGGTGGGATTTGGCATGAGGAGCCTGATACGAGGCGTGTTTTTAAAGTGAGCACCGATACTTCTTTAAAAATAACACAATATTATTTTCCAAATTTATTATAATCCATATCTTTCACAACTTCTCCACATAGTCACCGCGGTTATTCGGCACTTGTAACGGAAACCCAGCTTTTGTATACCTTCGTCAAAGAATAATGCCGCCTGTGATGGAAACACTTCTTGTTTCACACCCAGTGATGTTCAAAGCTTTTGAAAACTTATTCAGAAAATATCAGATCCAATTGGCACCTCAGAATACCTACAGTTTAAGAAATATGCTGAATACACCTTTGACTAATACAATTGATAATTTAAAAAAATCAGGAATTTACCACATCTCATGTTATGATTGCCAAGGCTCATATATAGGTAGAACTAAAAGGAATTTAAAAATAAGATTAATAAAACACCAAAGAAATATAAAACTGAAACAAATAGATAAATCAACAGTGGCCAACCATTTTTGGAACAGTAACCATGAAATAGGACAAGAGATAAAACTACTAAAATCTATACAGATTCCTTTACACTTAGAAATTTGGGAAAAGATTTTTATTCATCTCAACATTAAGAATGCTTTGAATTTTGAAATACCGCCTACAGACTACTTAATGCAGCTGATCCAATCAGATTACAAGAGAGAAGAAAGAAGACAGATGAGTTCCCGACCTTCACCACAGATAGCAACAAATCCAACACCACCAGTTTCCAATTCTTCACAACAGAGGGCAGAAGAATCGTCTGATGAAATACTTCTTGGGGTTAGGGGTGAGACCGGTCCGGTAGTCGGCCGGAGCTGATGATGGGAGAAACATATGTCCCGAAAGCGCTCCTTAGTTAACATCTAGCGCTAATGTGATGGGAATTAATAAGTAACGACTCAGTTTAAATTATCAAACCTCACACAGTTGGCGTAACATTTCTCGCATTCAAGAAAACGAATCACTGATCTGACTCCACAATCGGCGAATCGTTCGATTGTTCTGTACATTTCTAAACGCTCTTACAACAGGAAAACCCAAAGACGATCGCTCACAGTTACGTCAGCTTCTTACGAATGGAGAAAGTGATCGCGCACGCCCAAAATTGCGACTGCAGCGATGCAGCGGTAAAATATTAAAACAGTACTTACTTTAAAAACACGTTTCGTACTTTCTTTGTTTTGAGGATTTTGTAATTGATCTTCGGATTGCTTTGTGAGTGCTGTGGTTGCCGTTGGTATGTCTGGCTGACATTCCTCAGGTTACGGGCGGGACCCATCATTGAATTTGGCTTTGATTGGAACAATTCCCATGGCGACCATAACCCAGCGATGCTTCCTTTGCACACTTACATGGAGTAGAAGTAACATGTGTGTTTTCCAGCCTAGAGGGCTTGAGTTCGAATCTCTGTCGGAGTTAGTGCTTCTTCCTCCTCACAGTTATCCCTAAGACAAACGACGAATATTTCTCAGCGTAACAGAGTCGTGGTTCGTTAAAGAACTATTCCACCCATTTCATTCACCGTCTCTGCAGATCTCAGTTGTAAAAAGGGATATTTAAACATCTTGATAAAAAAAAGGCTAGGCCTGGCCTTGTAGGCGGCCTGAAGTAAGAAGCTGCTTACAACCACACTGCTTGGGAGAACACCTGAGAGCCAGACGTACCACTGGACAAAAACAGCTTTCGGAGTGTAAGAATCGAAATAAAATTGTTCACAAATAATTCAAAAGCATTTATACAATAAATCCTGTTTAGTAAGCTATAATAAGGCAAAAGTTGTAGATTCTTGAAGCTGACAACTTCCTCAAATGTATAGACAAATGCGTCAACGTCAATTCATGTACGACGGGTGTTTTTAAACTAGGGTCCGTTACGCAATAAAATAAGAACTACTGAATAACTTTTTATTCCATTCTATATAATTTAAGCTTCCTTTCCGCACTAGTAGTCCGGAAGTCAGGTCTTTATCGCAGAGTAGCTGAAAGGAAACAATTGTGAATCTACAGTTAATGTGATGTTATCCAAAACAGATGACTCATGACTTAGGTCCTTCAAGAAACTTTCGTGCATATGCCGCAAATGTTCCCTAAAACAGAAAAATTTAACACCACAAAACGAGCTACAATTCATAGATGTACTGGCGGCGGAGGTTTGTGACAAGGTTCTAAAAAACCTATGCTACGCTAAGACAAATGTTCGAAAAACATTGTTAAGTGGTAGAAAAATAGTGTACAGTTTGAAGCTTGGACAAAAAATAAACTATCATACAATATTTAGTAGTTCGTACTTTATTGCAAAACCGACCTTACTTTTAAAATACTCCTCGTATCTATATGCTTAGGAAGGTGTAATGTACAAAATACCCTTTATCCTTAGCACTACTGCAGTGCTAATCTATCAAATAAGTTTATTCAACGCATACCCAATGTTGCTTTGTCCCAAGTTTAGTTTTTCTTTCAGTGTTCAGAAATTTCTCAGGCATAAACTGTTCATATTAAATGGAAACTGTTTTGTAGGAAAAGCTATTGGCTTGCCGCACGAGTTCTTGGCGTTTGCAGAAGGAAGTAAGGGAGGTGGAGTTATCCAGGTAAGATACTTATGTTTCTTCAATACTTATTCTAGTGCAATCTAATGGTGATTCAAAAGTAAATGTAAATACAAGCATAACCTCGAAAGTTCTAATTCTCAATTGGCGTCCCGATCGATATACGAGGGCAGTCCCAGAAGTGCCCGATCTGACGTATAGATAGTGGTTGTTGTTTCAAACAAATGGCTATGGTAGAAAGTACCAACCTTACAAAGCTTAAGTTTGACGATGCTAGGTTGTTTATTAAATGTTTGGCAGCCATCAATATTGAACACCCTCAGCAAATTTGTAAACATGGATAAAGCTGGCCATCGTTATGTGATACAATACTTTGATTTGAAAGGTCTTAGTCCAACTAATATTAAAGCTGAGCTAGATTCTACTCCGGGGGAGTAAAATATTGGGTGGCAGAGTTTAAGCGAGGCCGTACGAGCTGCCAATATGAACATCACAATGGTCGACCAAATGAGGTGACCACACCAGAAATTGTGAAGAAAATCCATAAAACGATATTGGATGATCGTCGACTGAAGGTGCGCGAGCTAGCAGGCATCGTAGACATTGACTGAAACTTTAGACATGAGAAAGATGTGCGCAAGATGGGTGCCGTGTTTACTCACAATGGAACAAAAGCAGCGTCGCGGGGATGTTTCAGTCGAGTCTTTGGCGATGTTTCGGTGCAATAAAGTCGAGTTTTTGTCGATTCATAACCATGGATGAAACATGGGTCCATCACTTCACACCTGAGACGAAGGAACAATCAAAACAGTGGATTGAAAGCGAAGAATCGGCTCCAAAGAAAGCGAAGACTTCCTTCTGCAGGCAAGGCTACGGCGTCAGTTTTTTGGGATGCGCATGGAATAATTTTCATTGATTATCCTCAAAAAGGAAAAGCAATTAATGGGGAGTATTATGCAAACTTATTGCAGCGTTTGAATGAAGAAATGAAGCAAAAAAGGCCGCATTTAGCGGAAAAGAAAATCCAATGCACCAGTTCACGCATCCATGGCCAAAATCAATGAGTTAAAGTTTAAATTGCTTCCTCCTGCATCCTATTCAGCAGATTTAGCCCCTGATTATTTCCGTTTCCAAAGTTGAAGAAATGGCTTGGTGTAACATTTTTGCAAAGAATGAAGAGGTGGAGTCTGCAGTTGATGGATATTTTGCAGAACTCACTATGAACAGAGTATTGAAGCAATTGGACATCGCTGGGAAAAGTGTATCGAGCTGAAAGGAGACTATGTAGAGAAATAAATATGTTTTTTTCCCAAAATTTTTGTGTTTTCTCTGTTAGGTCGCGTACTTCTGGAACAGCCCTCGTATCCCCCTTTTTTTTAACTATCTAGAAAACCTTATTGTATCCAAATACATATGTACTTATTATTAACAATAATAGTATGTCAAATCACTTGAAACGTGTGTTAGAATGCTATTCACTTACAGTCCTACAACCCCTGAGCATTTTTACAAAGCAAATGGAGAAGTAGGGCGTTGTGTCGTTTTCTTTTTAATCCTCTATTATGCGGTTCTGGTGTAAGGTGTAGGGAAATATCATACAGCAGTGGGTTTGGATTATTGACAAAAATTTGGTGTAGCTCGTCCTGACGACATCTATTACTTCTTGAATGTTTAAGTCCCTTGAAGAGTGATGATGCTAATGTGCCATGGAGCATCTGTAATCAGTCTTGCATATCTGGACTGGATTACTTGGATTCTTTTAATTTGTGACTGCGAAGCAGAGCCCCATATGGTACACCCATATTTCCAAATAGGTCTGATCAAAAAGGGCAGAGAATGCGTTTGTATGGCAGTGCAAGGGGTGATTTTGATTGCATTATGAGTAGGATTTGTTGGGTTCCTTGCCTTAGTCTTGAGAGAAGATATGTGATGTGCAAACTCCAGGTTAATTTACTGTCCAGACTAAGGCCAAGGTAACGAACTGACTGAACTGTGGGTATGGCAATACCTCCAAGAATTATGGGATAATATGCTATCTGGTTTTTATACGTGAAATTTACAACCTGGGATTTCTATGGATTCATTGCCCCTCTACAATCGGAGCACATTCGTTGGTTTCAGTGCAGAAGGAATCTGGTTTCTCAGCTGCTGATTCGCAACTACCTGTACTACGGATACCAACATCATCTTCAAAATGTTCAATTGATAATTGAGCTTGCTGAGGAAAGTCACAGGTATACATTGTATAAAGAAGCGGACCTAAAATACTTCCTTGTGGAACACCAGAGAGGATTGTGATCTGGATTGTGTACTTTGTTATTTTACTGAAAAAGATGGGTTATGCAAGCAGAATCTTATTATTCTGAAATATGTATCTAAGACTTGAGTCCCGATCTTCGGTAACAGCCCACTGTGCCACACTTTGTCAAACGCTTTTTCTGTGTAAAGAAACAGATCTAAGCACACTTGCTTTCCCTCATGTATCCGTGATTGTGTCAACGCTTCGGTGAAGTTTTTGTGGGCAGGAATGCAATGTCTTAAATCTGAATTGCGTAGACCGTTTGTTTGTGTAGAGTTGTGCAACCAGACGAGGCAACAATAGCCGTTCAAAAAGTTTATATGATAGAAATAACAGACTTATTGGGCGATAGCTTTTCGATTGCGTTTGTCTTTGTTGGATTTAGGTATCACGACAATAGAGGCATGTTTCCAGTTTTGAGCAAAATAATGTTTAATTCATTTTGGCTTGGATTTGTTACCACGGGATTCTTTCATACCTGCATTCCTATATTTTCTGGTGGCGACAGACTTTTCTTGACGCTTCTTAATAATTAAAAAGGAATGTTTAACCCTGCAAGTTATCGTGTATTATATATTTTTGAAGATTTGTTTGAAAATAAAACTTTACAATTGAATTAAAAAAACTGAGATATTGCATTCACACACTTTAACTACTTTAACTTTTATACAAACTAATCTTACAAAAGCTTATTCTTCCATCTGTTTCTTATTAATTGAGATGTACTTTCAATTTACATTTATACATTTCGTTGTAGGATACAGTAGGTAACCGATAGTCAGATTTTTAAATGTATCACTATGCATACCACTATGTGATGGCTTTGAAATTCCATGCTCTGAATATGGCGAGAGAAAAAAAAACAATTTCCCAGTTGAGAAAAGTGTAAGAGTTTGAAAATTCAAACCAATAGCAAGAAATATCTTGGAAATGGCTAACTAAAATAATAATAATAATAATAATAAAAAGAAGAAGAAAATATATAAATTGCGTGTTTTTACGAGATCTAGATTTTTTGTGTAGTAAGATTTTGTTTATCTGTTACAGTTTACCAATTATAAGTCATTCATAATGTAGCGGACTTCACAGGCTATTCCCAGAAAATTCAAACATATATCATTTTTCATGGCAATATCTTAAACATATGTTATTTTAATCAAAATCGTTTTGAGAAAATAAACATTTTCCATGTAAAGGGTAGTCTGGAATGGGGGATTTTCATGAAAATCTTCGTGAAAGATAGTAAGCTCAAGCACCAAGTTTGTTATTTATCCGACTTTTCGTTTTTGAGTAATGCTGTTAACAAACTGACAGACAGACAGAGATACACAGGCAGACAGACACACACACGGACATGTTTCCAGAAAGGCTTTATTTGGATTCAGTGCACCTCAAAACATGTGTTTGCGGTGAAATTTCGATATCGAATTTTTGGGTGAAATGCATTACTTCCCCTACTTACTACACGTAGTAGAGAAAGTAATATAAAGTTCCTAAATGTATGTAGAACAATTAAGACAGTTTGGGGGAGAGCAGGTTATTTGACTTATGTAACAGACAGGAAAGAAAGGGTTTAGCATGGGTGAGAACAAGAGCTATGTTCCTTAGAGGGTTAAGTGGGAGTGAATCGGGAACATGCGCCATATGTGGAGAAAATGAGAATAAGATACATTACTTGTAGAATGTAAACAGGTAGCGAAGTAGAAACAGGATGTTTGGGATCCAAAATGGAACAATACCAGCAAGGAAATGATAGCTATAAAAATATTAACAGTTAAGGGAGGAAAATGAATAAAGGAAATGGGAGAGTTTTCAAGGAAAAATTGTTAAGGAAAGTAGGAATCAGGAAAGTGGAAAGGAAAAGAATAAGGGCCAGCTGAAAGCCAACGGGCCAGGGTGCCAGGCGAAAAGCAGCCCTTAAAAGGAAGGAAAATCGGACTAAATTTGTACTAGAATGTAAGTAGTTTTAAGAAATTACATAACATGTGTTTAAATATATTTAAAATTGTATATATTTCGGTACAAATAAATATTCTATTCTATTCCAAATAAAATATTCATGTAAAGGTATAGTTACGTATCACGGAGGGGCCTCTGGAACAGAGCACCGCACGCAGGCCAGTCAGCCCATTGTGCTTCCAACGTGACTCCTGGGAGGGAAGGATAAGGGGAGAGTCCCGAAGGGCGACAAGATTCGGAATTCGACGGGCGCAAGCAAGGACGGAGTCCCTAACGTTTCCAGATAGAACTCATCCGCCGCCTCACTGTCCCTGCCCAAAAGCCACCAACCTACAGGGTCCCCCGGAGCGGAGCTTCACGCGGAGGAGAGACCTAACTGAGCGGTAGCGCAGCGACGCCAGGGAAGAAACCTTTACAGAGCGCAAGCCACCGCCCAGCCGCAATCTGGCGAACACCGTCAACCCTGAAACTCATGATAAGGAAAGTGATGGGTACAGGAAATGAGAGGAAAGAGAGTCATGGCACAAGATGAACCACCCCAGCATTTTAGAGCGCATGCTTACTGGGCATTTTTTTCGCCCCTTGTTTTGGACCATACTACCTCCTCTCAAAATACTTTTTCTTTAACATCCTGTATTTCCAATAACTTTTTCTGTGGTATCGACCATTTCCGAGATATCCGCTACTATTGGTTTGAAATGTTCAATGCTTCATTTTTACTTACTCTACTAGTTCTAGTAAGTAGCGGAAGTATTGTATTCCACCCAAAAATTCAATACCGAGATTTCACCGGAAATACATGTTTTGAGACCTCCTGAATCCAAAAAAAACATTTTTGGAAACATGTCCGTGTGTGTGTGTGTGTGTGTGTGTGTGTGTGTGTGTGTCTGTGACAGCATAACACAGAAATGAACAGTCGGATAAACACCAAACTTGGTATTTAGGTTCAGTATCTTCCAGAGATACGACACGAAGGTTTTCAAGAAAATCGCCCACCCCAGATTACCTTTACAAGGAACATTTTACGAAAATTTTAATTTTCTCAAAAATGGCTAACGATTTTGATTAAAATATCATATGTTTAAGATATTTTCATGACAAATGAAATGTATATTTCGAATTTTCTGGGAATGTCTCCAAAAGTATTCTTCATTGTGAACAACTTTTGCATATCTGGAAACCATAAGAGATAGACAAAATTTTACTACACAAAAAATGTAGATCGCGTTCAAATACACAATTTATCTCATATAGATTTTTTTTTTTTTTTTTTTTTTTTTGCTGAGTGAACCATTTTCGAGATATTGCTTGTTATTCCCTTAAATTTTCCAAAAGTTTTTCTCAAATGGGAATTCGTTATTCATTTTTTTATGTCTTGGACATACAAAGAGAATGGAATGCGCCACATAGCAAGCAACTCTTAAAATATTTGACTATCGCTTAAAACCTACCAATTTACCTTGCATTTACAAGAAAATTAGCAATAAGATTAACATCTCGGTTAACATGAAGCATATGGAGAATAAGCGTTTGTAAAAATAGTTTTACAAGAGTAGAGAAAGTTATGTGATTGTAACATATCAGATGTTTTAAGTGCTGTCATTCACTCGTTTCACGCGATATCAGGAAAGAGTGTGGAATTTTAAGGTCAATACAGCGGCTCGCATTTAAATGCCTAATTATCAATCCGGCTTCCTCCTCCCCCCTTGTATCTGCTACGGAATATGTAATGAAAATATTTCAAATGTTTATCTCGATTAATATCAAGTAGATAGAAACATAAACTTTCCTAAGAATATTTGGTAGAAGGGATATAAAAATAAAGGTACCGGCTAAAGAAATCGATGTGAATGTAACAGATTTCTTTTTTCACTTCTACAGTAATTATTAAAATTAGTACATATATTTTATACTACTGAGTTAGACAACTTTTGTCATGGCCTCCATAGTATGACTTCCCGGTCTTCGAGATGATTTAGAGTCCTTAAGTATATGGCACTTTTTAAACGAGGAGGAAATTCCTGCTGTAAGCTTGTATAGGGGAAGTACAAAACTGGTTCCTAATACTAATAAATATTCAGCTTATGTCGATATCAGAGTCCACAAAGTCTGGTGTTTAGTGGAAGAGATGCTGAGAGTGAAAACCGATCTTAAATAAGGAAAAGGACTTTCTTTATCAAAGATATGTTACGCTCTGGAAAACCCAAAGTGCATACAGGAAACCGAAAGTTATTATATTCCCTTCTCGGAATAAACTTCTTCCCGGCATTTAATTATTTCCCATACGGTCTGTTCCTTGATGCAAAGTGATTACTCAAATATACACCAACCTAGAAAGTCCATTAGTAGTGGGAAATACGGAAGTGACATTACAGAAGATAATTTGCGGTTGAATAAACGTAGTTACAACGAAACAAGTGATGATAGCTTTACAATTAGACTCAGTAAAGAAAGGAAATTCCGATATATGTAAGATGGCTCCTGCATTGTTCTCAACTTTTAGGATGAGCAGACGCTATAATAATTCAAAGCAGTATAATGAAAGAAATATAAATAAAATAGATTATAGCAAACTGCGTTTGCACAGAAAACTACACCAGATCGCTTTTCAAACAATGTACGGTCTCGATGCCTTATTCACCAATCAGAGTACAAATTAATCGATAGTTTTAAAGTATGGTGCTCGAAAACTAATACCCTTTTTAATTTGTCTACTACTATAGTAAGTAGGGAAAGTATTGCATTCTACCCAAAATTTCGATAGCGAGATTTCACTGGAAATACATGTTTTGAGGTGCCCTGAATCCAAATAAAGCATTTTTGGAAACATATCCATGTGTGTGTGTGTGTCAAGAAAATCGCCCATCCCAAATCCTTTACACGGAACATTTTCAGAAAATTTTTATTTTCTCGAAAATAGCTCTAACGATTTTGATTATAATATGATATATTTAAGATATTTTCATGGCAAATGAAATGTACATCTTTAATTTTCTGGAAATGTCCCCAAAAGTCCTCTTCATTCTGAATGACTTTCGCATAACTGGTAAGCCGTAACGGATAGACACAATTTTACTACACGAAAACTAGATCTCGTTGAAACATACAATTTACGTCATATACATTTTTTTTCGAGAGATGTCAATTAATGACCTAATAGTGGTTGAAACTAAAAGCCCGGTACTTAAGTACTTACAAAGTATGTAAGTCGCCATTGGGGTATACATCTCAATATAATTTGAGATCTCCTTGTGGTTTACCGGGAAAAATGCGAGTCAGCTGGAGAATTTAATGGCGTGACGGCTTGTTGCCATGGTAGCTCAGTGGTTAGAGCAACCGGACGGAGACCGGGAGATCCGTGGTTCAAATCCTGGCTATGGCATTGAATTTTTCAGTCATCTGATTCTACCTTTCCAACCCTGTCCAACACACGGCTTGTGTGAAAGAACAATTAATTCCATTCCTTGTTATTAAGTTTGAATTTTCCAATACTTATAATTTTTCTCAACTGGGAATTCGTTTTTTTGTTGTTTTTTTTTTAATGTTCTGGACATGCAAAGAGAATGGAATGTTCCACAGCGCAACAAGCTCTTAAAGATTTGACTATCGCGCTTAAAGTCTACCATATACCCCTTGCACCTACAAGAAAATAAGCAATGAGTGAGTGAGTGAGTGAGTGAGTGAGTGAGTGAGTGAGTGAGTGAGTGAGTGAGTGGGGTTTAAGGGCCCGTCGACAACTAGGTCATTAGGGCCCGAAATTAGCAATAAGTTTCAGCAAATGTTTACCTCGATTAATATTATCTCGTTTATTAAGTAGATGGAGAATAAGCTTTTGTAAAAAAATAGTTTGTACAAGAGTAGAAAAAGTCATGTGAGCACAACACATCAGATTGTTTTCTCCTACATTCATTTTTCTCTGCTTCGCACTTACCAGTAAATACAGGAAGAAGTATTGTATTCCACCCAAAAATTCCATGTCGAGATTTCACCGGAAATATATGTTTTCAAACTCCTCAAATACTCTCCAGAAAACATTTTTAGAAAAACATCCGTGTGTGTGTGTGTATGAACACCATAACTCAAACGAAAAGTCGTTTAAATACGAAACATTCTATTTAAAATTCAGCTTCTTGCAAGGAACCCACACGAAGATTTTTAAGGGCATTCTCCACACCCTAAACAAGTCGTAAATGGAAAGGTTTTCGTTATTTTTTGATTTTCTCAAAAAATGGCTCTAACGACTTTGATTAAAGTAGCGTATGTTTAAGGTATTTCCAGCACAAAATATGTATCTAGAATTTTCTGGGAAATAATCTGTGAAGTTCTTTTTTCGGAAGGAATTTAGGATAGCTGGAAAACTTAAGACATAGAAAAAAAGTGTACGAGATCGTAGATCTCTTTAAAGCACCCAATTCATTTCAAATAACTTTTTGTGCAGTAAGCTATTTCAGATATTTATTATTATTACTATTATTTTTTTTCATTTATGCGCCGCCTTTAACATCTGAGGTCATATCGGCGCTTTTGCCTTTTGAACAATTGCTCTTCGGTAATGATGTTTAATTGTTTGAGATTTGTTTCTTTGGGTTTGTTTACATTGGGTTTTACTTTTAAACATTAAATTCACATACACGTTTGCAGTTTACCTCATACTTCCAGACTGTAGGGAGGGTGGAGAATATTCCTGGTTAAAGAAAAACTGCCATTCTCCAGCCGAGAAACGAACCCGGGACCTTGGATTGCAAAGCTATCATGCTAACCACCAGACCACAGGAGCAAGCATACGTTATTATTGAGTCGTGTTTCGTGGTCTAGAGCTACTATGCTAGCCTCTACTTCCCGAGGTCACGGGTTCAAACACTCGGAGGGCGATGAATTTTTTCGGGCGTAAAAATCATTAGCATGGCTTCCTTCGGAAGGGAAGTAAAGCCGGTGGTCCCGTGTCGTAGATTTACGGCACGTAAAAGAACCTCAAGCTTGATAAAGAGGCCTCTGAGCAACATGTCCGGTCTTTCACGCCCAATATAGAATGGGACACTAAGAATAATAGTAGTTAAAGAGCAGCCATAAATAAAACTCAATTTAATTGTTATTATTGATTTGAATTTGTAGATACTTTTGCCTTTTATTTTTAAGTAGTCTTGCTATTCAGTTATTCTTCGCGATATCATGGAAAGAGTATGGAATTTTAAAGCCACCATATAACGACTCGCTTTTAAACATCTTAGGGTTCCTTAGGGAACAGAAATAAAACAATTGCTTCAGCAAAAAAATATAATGAAACTATTTCCGCAGAGAGTTATCTAGACTAATATGAAATGAATAGGAAAATTAGCTACAGTGAGAATACTTATAGAAACTATATAAAAATAACGACAGTGCTAGAGTAGTCGTGTGAATGTAAAGCATCAGATATTTTATGTTTATTTTAAATTTATTTCCGTAATACTGCATATTTCGAGGTTACTAGAATCAATGTCTATGTGTGCATGTACTTGCACATTCCTGACATGCACATTTCAAACAAGAATGCTATTGGTCCCGTGGTCCGACCAATCTAACTGGGTTATTTCGTGGTTTCCCTAAGCGTATTGGTTTTAATGCCATGACCCAAAGTTCCACCTTAGTCCTAAAACAATAGGAAAACAATTAAAATAGATGGTAAAGCGAATGCTCTGCAATCTCTCTACAGACAATGAAAGCAGATAAACTAGACCGCACCCTAATGCTATCTGCCCGGAACGGTAGAAGCAGAGGTACAGTTGCTGTACCGTGCCTCTGTAGACACGTGTCGGGGTTATCATCTGACCATCACAAAGCAGAGGTACAGTTGCTGTACACATGCTTCTGTGGATATGTGACGAAGTAAGATGGTTAGAAAGCTAACTGTCCGTCACACACCGAGTCATGAGGTATCTCCTAGCAGATCCGTTGCGATATGACCACGTAGTTAAAGCGACGTAAAGTAACAGAGAAAACGAAACGAATGCTATCATTGTTTTGTTATAATTTGACTAGGCATATTTCCTATAAAAGCTTAAAAGGTTGCCCTCCGCTACGCCAGATAAAACAGCTATTATAGTTCTATACAACTCTGAAACACGCCTCCGTTCACTTTCGCATCTCCACTTCCAGTCGCAGCGGAGGGTAGGTAATCATTACACTAGTCTGCATTTTCAAACTTTTTGTCAGATGATTTCTTAAACGTATGTGTTCTTGAATCAAGTGTTTCTATGCTGATTCCAGAAATAACTTCCGGTTTTTTCTATCACGTCAAGTTTTTACACAAAATAAGAAGTAATGTTTTGACAATTTTACTAACGGGCGTAGACAAGTATTCAAATATAATTTCACACAAGGTAAGTTTTTATTCAAGAAACATTTAAGAATACTCTCAAGAACTCAACTAATTTATTTCATGACTACATTTTAACAAAACAAGAAGCCAAAGTGTTTCATTTAATTTTTTTTATACTTTCTCTTCTTTGACTTCCTTGCAGATCCTTGAAGATGACTGTCCCTCCTCAACATCCAACAGTAGTCGGCCAACATAGTTTCATTCCATCTCCCCTGGAACCTCCTCTCCATTTCCTTAATATCTTGGTGTAAATGTTCACCCTGCTCTTCACTATAATGTCCCAGATTTTCTGGAAAGTAGTCGATATGTGAATGCAGAAAATGCACCTTTACACTCATGTTACAACCCATCTTCTTGAAATGTTCCAACAATGTTTCGACAATGACCTTGTAATTAGGATCTTTGTTATTGCCTAAGAAGTTTTCAGTAACTGAGCGGAAGGCGGTCCATGCTTCTGTTTCTCTCTCATTCATTGTCCTCTCAAAATCTTCATCCTTCATCAATTTCTTTATTTGAGGACCAACAAAAATGCCAGCCTTTAATTTGTCTTGTGTAATGAAGGGAAATTTCTTGGAAAGGTACTTGAAGCAGGGTCCATCCTGTGGTAGAGCGCTTACAAATTGCTTCATCAAGCCCAATTTTATGTGTAGTGGCGGAAGCAATATCTTTTGTCTCTCTACAAGCGGTTCGTGCAGGATGTTTTTAGTTCCAGGCAACAAGTTTCTCCGCTGTGGCCATACTTTCACACTCTAATGTCTTTGCTTTGCCCGATTGCCCCATTCGCACAGAAAACAAGGCATTTTTGTCCTCATAGTATTCCAATAACTTTGAAATCACCGCAGATACGCAATTTGTGTTCCTCGTATTGGATACTTGTTAAAAGTATCTTCATGTTTTCAACTGTCTCTTTCATTTGAAGTGAATGTGCGACAGGAATGGACCCATACACATTCTCATTATGCAGTAACACGCCTTTCAGGCACCTCTTTGATGAATCTATAAAAAGTCTCCACTGAGTAGGATCATGTTCAATGTCATAAAAGTGCATTAACTCGTTTATGTTACTGCAGTAAATCAAGGACTCGGTCTGTGAGAAAAAAGGAACTAGCACTTTTTCTTTGTGTCTGTACCATGAGTAATGTGTTCCTGGTTCCAGAAGATTCTTATTTTTAATACGGGAGCCTAGTAACTCTGCAGATTCCTTAGACAAATTCAAATCACGTACTAGATCATTTAGTTCACTCTGAGAGAACAGTTGTGGAGTCACGTCGTATTCAGGGTGGTAGACATCATGAGAATCGTCTTCGGTGATTGCATGAGGTTCACTTTCAACACCATCTTCTTCCAAGTTCCCTAAAACAGTTGGAGGAAGAGGAGCAGGCAGATTTTCCCCGTGTGGAACTGGCCTGATAGCTGAAGGAATACTTGCATACACAATGTGTTTCTTATTTTTCGAATTACACCCCCGAACATTAACTAAACAGAAATAACAATCTTTAAAGTGGTCTTTAGGCTCCCACCACACCACAGGAATTGCAAATGGCATGCATGATTTCTTTCCTTTTATCCACAATCTTAACCGCTCAACACAATAGCGACAAACTGCCTTTGGAGCCCAGGCCTTGTCTTGGTCACCAAGTTTCATTTTGAAATAAGCATGGTACACTTTTTTCACAAGGTTTGTTATATCAGCTCTCTGCTGAAGCACTGTATAATTTCCACAAATGTAGCAGAAAACATTTGGTTTTTCACACACTTGCGTGTAGACATAATGTATTGATAACTTCAATCACGATATAGCACTGGTAATGCAAGCTTCTGATATTAACAACAATGGCTAAATTACAAATAGCAACCAGCATCTACAGGTGTAACAACCTAAAGACTTACAAGTCTGTATTGAGACATTTCCCTCCAAGAAGTGATAAATTTCCCTTCAAAAATACTCATTATCTACTGGCTCAGCTCTATATTTTTGAAGTGAAATTGTGAAAAAACTGTACGTGATAGAAAAAAAAACTAAAAGCAATTCTGAAATCAGCATAAAAAAGTGAGCCAGAATCACTTATTAGTTTTCATTCATCCGATATCATGCAGACTAGTATTATGGTTAGAGAAAAAATTCTCATGCTTAGGCAGTAATCGAATCAAACACCTCTGAGATGAGATTTCGTCACGCTCTTTGATACTACAAATTAATTTTACTTTTTGAATTCTGTTATAAGAGATCATAGGACTTCAGTAGGATTTTTATACAATTGTACAATGCAATATTAATATAAACTAATAAAAATCTCTGTAATTGAAGGCTACAGCTGTAGCGCTGTCTATGGTGCAAAGAGACCCAATATTGCTCTTCTGTACGAATATGAGAGTTTTTCCCCTGATGTGAGGTGCTAGATGGGGATGACCTCTGGGGATCTATTGAGGAGCTACTTCATATGTGACTCAGAAGTTCACAGTGATCCCTAAGCAGACCTGGCTTAACCGACATTTTTAAAAAATTGTGATTTTCTCAAAAAGGGCTATCAAGATTTTGATTAAAATATCATATGTTTAAGATATTTTCATGGCAAGTGAAATATATATCTTGAATTTTCTGGGAATGTCCCCAAAAGCCCTCCTTATTCTGAATGACTTTCGCATACTTGGTAAACCATAAGAGATAGACAAAATGTTACTACACAAAAAATGTAGATCTCGTCAAAACACACAATTTACGTCGTATACTATTTTTTTTAGTCAACCATTTCCAAGATATTCCTTGTTTTTTGTTTGAATTTTCCAATACTTATACCTTTTCTCTAATGGGGATTCGTTATTCTTTCCTGGACATACAAAGAGAATGGAATGTTCCACATAGCAACCAGCTCTTAAAGATTTGACTATCGTTTAAAGGCTTATCATATTTCCCTTCCACCTTCAAGAAAATTAGCAATAAAATAGTTTCTGGAAATGTTTATCTCGATTAACATGAACTAGATGGAGAATAAGTGTTTGTAAAAATAGTTTGTACAAGAGTAGAGAAAGTCATGTGAGTGCAACACATCAGATTTGTTTCAAAACTTTCCCATATTTCTTGCTTCTCTGTATCTCCTATCCTATTTCTTACTACTTTCCACAATCTGTTTGCATTTTTTTTCTTCTAGTTGCCAGATGTCCCCCATTCCTATCCTCTCTAACTCTCTTCTTATCCCTCCCCACAGCCATGCTTATTTGAATGGAACTCTAGATGATGGACACCACTTGAATATCCTTTAAATTGGAATGTGATCTCTCTGTGTTGTAATGTTTGCTACTGCTAAGCATTCAGCATTTCTCTCTTAAAGTGGGTTCCCCAATATCAGGAAGTATTGCAGGGAAAACATTTTGACGAATACTGATGGTCAGTTGTGGTTACTCGAAGCAGATATAACATTATTTAGTTACGATTATTTAATTCAGTCAACCAAGTAAAGTTCACAGTTATGTTAGTGAATTTGGTGCCCATGTGTTTTCAACTGATGGAACAGTTCCACGTGTAAGGTCTGTGAAAAAGTATTTTTAATGCACGATCTCTACAACAGCTGCTTGTCGGACTGATAACACGCTGAAAAATGGTACTATAGGGGCATAGTAAACAAAGTCCAGATCGCCAGTGACCGTAATACAACTTTAAGAGGGTATGATCTACTTTACCTTTGTATCCCTCAGAAATATGCTTAAGAAAAATGATTATTTTACAAAAATGTTTGATATCAATATTATCTTTTAAATAAAAAGAAGTTTTAAGCATTGAGTATTTGGACCATAGTGAGGAAGCTGCCTTTGATTTTTCATGCAAATAAGTCGGTATTACATCTTTGCTCACAAGGCAAACACTGCTTGTCTTGCACCAGTCTTTAAATGCAATGTACTCCTCATAGTGCTGTCGAGATTTTGCTGGCAGCAGCTCCGATTAATTGTTTTTGTTTCGGAGTGAAATTTCCTCATCAGGATTTTCACCCATATTTTCAGTCACAAGCTTGTTGTTTCGAAACGAGCGCTCAGAATAAGCACTGCCATTTACATCCGTATGTCGTACTGTCATGGGCAACGCTTTATAGGAGGCGTTGGTACGGTTCATAGAGTAGGATTCAGGCGGCTGTGAAAATATGTCAGAAAATGACTGGCAGAACTTACATTACATTTTACTTATTTGAAATAATTTAGAAAAATTTTAGTAAAAACTATCGTATGCGCCACGTAAGCAAAAACATTTGCGTATTTGATACATAAATCGCTATTATTAATAAACACGTGTTGACAACAAAGCAGAAATCTGCTCTCACTACAAAGAGTGGTGACAAGAAAACAAGGCTATTTCCAACAGCCGTTGCCACATTAATTAGCAGACAATACAGTTTTCATTAGATTTATGTAAATCATTAGTTGATGCCGGTAGAGTCTAACACAAGAACATTTACAGCACTATCTTGCGGTAATGTAAAACAACGAAAATGGTATAATTTGTGCGGTTTTTTAAACAAAAAAATCATTATGAAATATATTATAATTATAACTTCTTAGAATTTATAACGCCTTTTTTATTTTCTCTAACACGTTCACAGCAGTCTTGGTTCAAATTTGAATTCACTAATTTTTTATTTAAAGTTGATTTTTATTGCGTTTATATATATATATATATATATATATATATATATATATATATATTTTAGAGAAGGTATTGCAATCCACCCAAAAATTTGAATCGAAATTTCACCGGAAACATATTTTGAGGCTCCCTAAACCAAAAAGCATTTTTAGAAAGAGGTCCGTGCGCGCGCGCGTCTGTGAACAGCATAACTCAAAAACGAAAAGCCGGATAAATACCGAACTTGGTAGTTAAGTTCAGTATCTTCCAAAGACGCGAAACAAAGATTTTCAAGAAAATCTCCACCCCCAAATACTGTTTACATGGAACATTATTGGAATTTTTTTATTTTCTAAAAAATAGCTTTAATGCTTTTGATTAAACTATTGTAATATATTAAAGATACTTACATGAGAAATGAAATGCACATTTTGAATTTTCTGGGAATAGGAATTTTGTATAATCTCGTCTAACTGGTAACCGTTAAGCGACAGATGAAAACGCACAACACAAAAAATATACATCTCTTTAAAACACAATTTACTTCAAATAACTTTTTTTTTTTTTTTTTTTTTTTTTTGCGGGCCACATGGGTAGCGCAGTGGTTTCCTTTCCGGCTGTCGTACTGAGGTTCGGGGTTCGATTCCCGATTCTAAGATGGCGATTTTAAGTCGCTCTATCCACGCCTGTACCCCTGACTTGCTCATGTCCGAAGCAAAAGCTGCGGGCCGTCTCATTCCACCGCCATTCTCATCATCACCCTACCATCGGGGGCAATGGATTCTGCCCGCTGGGCGTCTCCACCTCAGAAATGGGTCCAATCATCGCTTGGTGGAATGAAGTAACCCTCGAAGGTGTAGGTCATATGATGCGCGTTAAAAACGACGACTTATTTGTGGCATAAGCAATTTCTGAGATATCCGTTATTATTGGTTCGAATTGTTCATTAGTGGGTCATTTTTTTAAAGTCCTGTCAACATTCACCTGTTTGTCGTGTTTGCATGGAAAGAGATGGAATTTTAAGGCTTGCATATAGTGTCCAGCTCTCAAACATTTGGCTATCGTTATTCTCTTTGTATCTGTAACGAAATCTTAACTATTTCTGCAAAGGTTTTTCTCCATTAAAATGGAGTAGACAGAAAAAAAATCTGATGTGTTCCACTCACATGACTTTCTCTATCTTGTACGAATTATTTTTAGAAACGCTTGTTCTCCATCTATATCATGTTAATCGAGATAAACATTTGCAGAAACTATCTTATTGCTAATTTTCTTGTAGGTGCAAGGGTAATATGGTAGGATTTAAGCGATCGTCAATTTTTTTAAAGCTGGTTGCTATGTGGAACATTCCATTCTCTTTGTATGTCCAGGACATTAAAAAAAATAAAGAAAAATATAACCAATTCCCATTTGAGAAAAAGTGTAAGTATTGGAAAATTCAAACAAATAACAAGGAATAGCTCGGAAATCGTTCACTCCACAAAAAAAAAAAGAAATATGGCATAAACTGTGTGTTTTAACGAGATCTACATTTTTTGTGCAGTAACGTTTGTCTATCTCTTACGGTTTATTAGTTATGCAAAAGTCATTCATAATGAAAAAGACTTCTGGAGACATTCCCAGAAAATTCAAGATGTACATTTCATTTACCATAAAAATATATTAAAACATATGGTATTTTAATCAACATCCTTAGAGCCATTTTTGAAAAAATCAAAATTTTCGAAAAATGTTCCAAGTAAAGAGTAGTTTGCGGTGGGGCGGATTTTCTAGAAAATCTTCGTGTCGCATCTTTGGAAGATATTGAACCTAAATACCAAGTTTGATATTTATACGACTTTTCGTTTTTGAGTTATCGTAATCTCAGATACACAGACATGTTTCCAAAAACGCTTTATTTGGATTCAGTGCACCTCAAAACTTGAATTTCCGGTGAAATCTCGGTAACGAATTTTTTGATGGAATGCAATACTTCCCCTACTTACTATACGTAGTAGAGAAAGTAATATGCTTTAGTAGGAATAGTTTGTATACCCACTAATAACCAATAAAGAGTAGAGAAAGTAATATGAATGTATCACATCAGACTTTTTAAATGCACCGTGACTTGTTTAGGTTCTTAGTGCCTTTTTTGGGCATCCTATTTTGATTTTTATAATTGCCTAAACATGCGGGCTCTACTAATAGGGGTAGTTATTTTGCTTTCGCAGTGTAATCTGGTAGATGTTTAAGAACACCGTGTGGTTACTCTGTTCCAGACCTCTGCGAGCGAGTGTGTTCTGGTGACGATGTTGGCTGCTAGAGCGCAGGCCATCAAGAAGCTGAAGCAGCAACATCCCTTCGTCGAGGAAGGCGTTTTGCTGTCCAAGTTGATGGCCTACTGCTCCAAGGAAGCGCACTCCTGTGTGGAAAAGGCGGCCATGATTTGCTTCGTGAAACTGCGTATACTGGAGCCCGACGATAAGTGTAGTCTTCGTGGTGCCACTCTGCAACAGGTGTTAACATACTTTCTCGTGCTACTTCATTCTTGTCCAGTTATCTTAACGGGTTTTCTCTTTACTCTAGAAGTACACACTACATATTTTACATCAGTTTAATTCAGAGAATAATTTCTGTCTTAAAATAATGCAGCAATATTGAAATTTGGGAACGGTACCAGGAAAGGACCTCAGAGATTTACGTACTTGTGTTAATGGGCAAAAAGTCCACCTTTTATGATGCAAACTTATTAACAACAAACTAAAACTTTGAACAGCATATGGCATTTTGAAGTAATACCTTACAAGCTGCAATGTTAATAACGGACACACAGTAGTATACTATGCAGCAAGACTATAATGCCAGTAATTAAGACACGAGTATGTTTATGAAACGAGCAGTAGCGATTTTAATCATTTTCATACGAGCGTCTTAGTTACCATTATAGTCTTGTTGCATACGACGGTGTTTGGTCGACCACACTATAATTTCAAAACTTTGAGTTGTTACAAAAAGATCTTAACTTGTTCATTGTGTGTAATTAAATGCTTGCATGCCCCGACCATCTCTTGCACTACTGAGTAGTAGTGTACTATTGAGTCCATGCCATACTTATTGATTTTTTTTTGTAGGTAACGTGGCAAAAAGATATATTGAAGCAAAGAAAATGAATTGAATTTATGGAATATTAAAATCACAGTGAACATAACTTATTTCATTTTAAATACACATATTTAATCATTCATCTGGGGAATGGAACCCAGTTGACTCATGCTCTAAAGGTGTTAAAACGTATGGGGATAGAGGAGTTGCGCGCGACGCCGAGTAAGACCATAATGAGTCGTTGAAACATAATGGATGTCATTCTAGTTCAGTTACGTCACATGTATTCAGTGTGCTATAGTGTGGTCGACCAAAAAATCGATACAAACATCAAGAGGCAAACCAAAGGTCTGCCGTCCTTACATTATGCGCATTCAATTGTAGTTATTTAACCCCATGTCTTGCTGTCTCAAACTATACAGGATGAACCATTTAAGTTGAGACGTACAATATCTCCAAAACTAAACGTTGTAGAAAGAAACGTCTTTAACCAACGTTGCTTGATATTATGGGAGAAAGTAAATGCCATTAGTCGCGTTTTATTTGGAGGACGTCATGATGGTCATTTTAGGATCAATTTAACTTTTTTTAAACGGGAACCCGCCCTTTTTTATGTTGTTTTCTTCCTCATAATAAAAAACTAAATAACATTTGTATAAAGAACTTTGCAATGTTCTTAGATTAACGTAAATAACAACAGAGATTCTGAATGAATTTACGAATTACGAAGAGCGCAATGAATGGTTGGACCATTCATGGATGGTCATTTGAGGTTAGTTACGTTTCGTAATTGGGAACCAACATTTTTTTTTGTTTCCTTATTCCTCATCACAAAATATACAGTTTTTATAAGCCATTTTGTAATGAGAAAACAACATATAAAACAGCTTCCCAAAGGCTTGACCTACTAATCCAAAAAATACAATTTCGCGAAAATGAGTTTTAAACATTTAGCTCAGATATTTCAACAAGTAACAGGCTAGATTTCTTTAAACCATACAATTTATGTCAAAAAAGCTCTCCTTTTTGTGGTATCAACCATTTGCGAGATATTCCATTTCCTGGTTATTAGTTTGAATTTTTCAATACTTGATTTTTTGATTTTGAAGTGGTCACTGTTCAATTGTTTCTCGCGATGTCATGGAAAGAGTATGGTATTTCCACGACAGCATATAGAGATTTGGCTATCCCTTCAGGGTTGGTAACCCGCCATGTAAAAATTATAGATATTACTCGAAATTCCCAATAGTATAGTCGCAACATAGCCAGGCAAGCACTATATTATATAGCCAGAGACAAAAGAAGTCTATGTCGCTCAAAATCGAGGTAGTCAAAGCAATCTTTTGAGGCCGGAATGGGCATGAACGCCTAAACCCTGAAAGAAGACGACTGTTGCTTCAGCCTTCTATATTCTTTGTTTCTTTATTCTCTCTCTATATCTTCCTTCTTTCTTTTTAACTGTTTCATTTTTATAGCCACTAAAACCGAAGTGACACCTCGCATTCGGGAGGTCCCGGGTTCGATCCCCGGCGACCGCCCATCTGACCATTGGGTTTTTGGGTTTCCCCGGGTCAACAGGCGAATGCTGGGATGGTTTATCTTCTACCATGACTCTCATGTCCTGTACCAATCATCTTCCTTGTCATCAGTTTCAGGGTTTAGGACGCTGTTCGGCGGGTTGCGGCTGAATGGTGGCGACCGCTCTGTGGACGTTTCTTTCTGACGTCGTTCAGGAACCGCTTGGTTGGTTACCCGCCTGTGAGGGCTTTCGGGTAAGCGATCCTTAGAAGATCCTCGGAGGCTCGGAGCCAATGAGTGGGGAACTAAAAGCGTTCCGTCTGGAAGTATTAGTGACTCCGTCCGTGCTTGCGCCCGTCGTCAACCGGACCTAGTCGCCCTTCGGGTGTCTCCGCTCATCCCTCCCTCCCAGGGTTCACGGTAGAAGCACAAAGGGCCGGATGGCCTGTGTGCGGCGCTCTGCTCCGATTTCGGGGGCCCCTTCCTTCGTCAATATCTTTAACTTTATCTTACAGCCCTTTAAACTTGTATGGTCATAGCGAGGGCTTTTCATCTTCACTAGGAGAGACACACACATACTCACATATTCATGCTTTCAAACTCTGCGGAGGTAGGGAACTATTCTAATTAAAGAATATTTCCCCCGCCGAACCGTATATCGAACCGGGGACCTCTGAACTTAGAAGCCAGAACGTTGACTAAGGATATTCGTACATTCCCCTTAGTAAGTTAAGGGCCTGTAGACGGGACTAAGTAGATCACGTTTTGAATAGGAACCCATGTCCGGAATTCTAATGTTACTGTGCTATAACAATTTCAAGTCGGTTTGCCTGGTATGCAATCGGCTAATCACATCGAGAGGTGTTTACGTCAGAAGAGCAGCTCGTGTCATTTCATTAGACGATTCTTCTGCCTTCTGTTTCAAATTCTTCACAACAGAGGGCAGAAGAATCGTCTAATGAAATACTTCTTGGGGTCAGGGGAGTGAACGAGATAGTAGTCGGCCTAAGCTGAAGATGAGAGAAACATATCTCTCGAAAGCGCTTCTCAGTTACCATCGAGCGCTCTGTGATGCGAATTAAAATATAACGACTCAACTTCAAATATCATTAAGTTTCCTGTTTGTTTCCTTAGTAATATTTAGCTAATGAGTTGAACTTAATATCTCGTAAAAGATGTATTGAGTCACGCCTAACTAAAATACTTAAGCAAACCTGGTCACGTTAAACACCTTTTTTCAAATAGTTGTAGCAGCACGGAAACCGTACTTTTCCACACATGGGTTCCTATTCGAAACTGGATCTACACAGTCCCCTTCACAAGTCATAAAGGTTTGCAAGGACAATCTTCGAACACTCTGTACACTACTTCTTGTATCTACAACGAATTGTGTAATAAAAGCATTTCTGCAAATATTTATCTCAAGTAACACAATGTAAATAAAAAATACACGCTTAGTTTGAAGATACTGCACAGTCTCAACTCAAATGATCCACCCTGTATAACCAGAAAAATCATCAGACAACCTATTTACAAAAGAGGCATTATTTTGGTCTTCTCTTAGTATTAGTATTACGAGTCATTGACATATATGTGTACTGTTCTGTAATATTCTTTTCTTCGATGCAAAAGATTTGGTCACCTTCCTTCTCCGCCATAATCGCCGATTACCTATAACCTGGATGCACCTTAAGTGTTAAATTAAGCACTGAAGCGTGATATGGACATATATTACATAACAAACGCGTATTATTAAATGCTGCAAATTACTGTAAGTCATTGTACTGTAATAGTCTGAAAAACAACTGATAGTTACCTTTTAATATGATTTCGACGCACTTACATAAATCAAACAATTAAATTGATTGGGTTTCTTCTACACAGGTATTCTTCCTCTAAAAATAAAACCCCACACAAACAGACAACGCTTAGACCAAAAATTGCAAAACCAATTCAGATTTCTAGTTAACTGCAAAGGTAAAGCCTAATAATTAGTAGTAACCTACTAGGCTAATAACCTAACCTAATAATAATAATAATAATAATAATAATAATAATAATAATAATAATAATTAAATGCTCGTATAATTAGCCTAGTTAACATAACTGTAACTAATCTAATACAAATAGTAATAACATTAATATAAGTAATATTATAATCAGAGCGTCAGTTGGTGACTAAACGGTCGGCATGTAAAGTTTGACGGCCCCCAACATAAAAACAAGGCGTCAATGTAACATACAATATCACTAACCTTCCCAATACATGTTGAGGTAGATGTTCATTACAGCCCCACGTATGGTAGCCAATTTGAGAGGGTTGTAGTCCACTGTTGGAAGCCAAACTTGCAGTAGTTGTAGCCCCACTGTTGGAGAGCCAATTTGATGATTATCTTTACGTATTTGAAGTGGTTGCAGCCTCGCGTATGGGAGCCAAACTTGAAGTAGTTTTATTGTTGTGTTGCACCACGTATTGCGGGAGATTTTTCTTGGAGTGTTCGCCCCACGTACGATACAAAGCTTCCGGTGGTCTTCGCCCCACGTTTAAAAATCAACTTTGAATTTTAATATTTATTTAAATATTATATATGTATACCTCGGCTGCGTCAGTAATATTTTTCAGTACACGTATCTCTTAGTAAGGCTAGTACGGCTAAAGAACAAGGCGTACACAGATTATAATTGTATTGTACTATTTTTTTTAATAATCCTTCACATGATTAAATAGCACTTCACTGATGCATCCTACTTTAGAACTGTGAGATTATTGTTTAATTGCACTTTTTAACAAACTTTATATTATTCTCACCGCAACGAAGTTTTATGTCTCACACTGAACACGTACCAAATCTAATTGACTGGGTACGCTATCTTGTAGCGTCTCCCACCTGAATTTGTACAATTTCTCTATTTCAAGTCTCTGATTGCCTAAGCCTACTCCAATAGAATACTTTTATTTAACTTAAAGCTTTTCTAGTATTTGATTGGCTATTTATAAACTGTTTTAAATATTACATTATTTTTGTTCGAAGATTTATTAGTAGCCTTTATTAAACTTTCTAATTTATTGTTGTCTCAAGGTTACCTCATTGTTAGCAACTTTCGGCTTCTACTTTATAATTCTGTTTGCTACGGAAGGCAGCTTGCTTCTATTCTGACAGCTCTTACATTGTTCAATTAGGTAATACATTCACATCACATTATTATACAATGACTGTCACATACATTTTATATATTATATTATACACATATTGCTTTAAGGCGGGCTGTTATTATATTTTATATTATATACTTAGACATATTTAAGTGTTAAAAATACTGCCTCAATGTAACAGGTCGTATTTGCAGAGGAGCTGTCGGTTAGAATGGAACCTAACAACCCGAATATCACCAGATTCTACTGACATCCCATAATAAGTGTCAAAATTGCAGTTTCGTAACCTCTGGTATATTGCAACCTCTATACTTCAAGTTTCAATCTGCGATTCACCTCGTGTATATTAATGTCATGCAATGCTGGTACACGCGATGGAAAACCACGACAGGACACGTGCCTTACTTCCTATTACACGCTATCAAAAACACGTAAAATGTCCGAGGTTGAGTACGTCCACATTCGAAGCCTCACGTCTCTGGAGTGAAAGACATCGCTTCTTTTCTAATGCATCCAAATAAACAGCCTTGCAGGAACTGTTGTCCACAAACAGCAAGGGGTGCAACTAAGCAATTTGTAATGATATTTTGAAATTAGGCTTTTGCAATTATTCACTGTGATTCACCTTCAAATTCTGACAGAGGAAGAGTTCAATAATTATTAATGGGTGTTTGCAATTGCGCATTTTTACTTTCTCTGCCACGTGCATAATAGGTAGAAAAGTTATTGCATTTCATCAAAAAATTCCATACCGAGATTTCACCGGAACTATATTTTTGAGGCCCCCTGAATAGAAAAAATCATTTTTAGAAAAAGATCCTGTGTGTGTCCGTGTGTCTGTGAATATAACTCAAAAACGAAAAGTCGGATAATTACCAAACTTGGTATTTAATTTCAGTAGGTACCTTCGAAAGATACGACATGAAGATTTTCAAGAAAATCCCCACCCTAACTACCTTTTACGCACAAGTTTTGACATTTTTTGATTCTAATGATTTTTATTAAAATAACATTTATTAAAGATATTTACATGACAAATAAAATGTATAACTTAAATTTTCTGGGAATAGCCTATGAAGTCTTCTTCATTCGCAAGGATTTTGTATAATCTTGTATAACTAACATACGTTGAGCATTAAACGAAAACGCTCTATGCATAAAATTAGGTCTCTTTAAACTCACAATTTATTTCAAATACCTTTTCCTGTGGCCTAAGCCATTTCCGAGATATCCGTCATTAATGGTTCGAATTGTTCAATACTTTGTCATTATTTTAAAGTTCTGTCGACAACCAGTTGTTTCTCGCAATTGCATGGAAATAGTATGGAATTTTAAGGCCAGCATATAGCGTCTAGTTCTTAAACATTTGACTATCGCTGTTCCCTTTGTATCTATAACGAAGTGTGTAAAGCAGCTATTTCTGCAAAGGTTTATTTGGAATAAAATGTAGTAGATAAAAAAAATAAGCTTGAGTAAGAATATTTTGTATACTCACTAATACATGATAGAGGCTACAGAAAGGCATGCGAATGTATCATATCAGATGTTTTTATATGTTGGCTGTTATTTCCTTTCAGGCAATGGAAGAAGATGAAGCTCTGGGACAGATTCCGTTCTTCGTGTCGACCACACTGGGAACCACATCCTGCTGCTCGTTTGATAACCTCAGAGAGCTGGGTCCTGTCTGCAGACGCTTTGGTGTCTGGCTTCACGTGGACGGTGCTTATGCTGGTTAGTGGAATATGTGTACCCCATTTATTCATTCATTCATTATATGTTTAACCTCCTCATATGTAGGACTTACACCGCCCAGGCGGGTGCCTGGTGTCAGAGGCCCGTCGAGGAGCAGACACTCATGGATCAGACAGAACGTCCAGGATGGGGGATCAGCCCCATGCCTGGTATGGGGAAGAAGGAAGTAGATGAAACGAAATGATGGTGAAATGGATGAAAGGAAAGGTGATGATGGAGCAGTTGGTGGAATGAATGGCGGGGGAAACCGGAGAACCCGGAGAAAACCCGCCCAGACGCCGCTTTGTCCACCACAAATCCCACATGCGGGCCCCTGGGATTGAACCCTGGCCGCCTCGGTGCGGTCAAACCTCTCGGCCACGGCACCGCCCTGTACCTCATTTACATTTGCTAAAATGTACACTGCATGCTACACTTCAATCATCATCGGAAATTCTGTAATGTGGTGTAATACGAACGATGCCATTAGCCTAAGGGGAGACAGGGTAGAGACAAACCGTTTTAGCTGATTTCGGTTTCTAGAACTTCCATCACATTTAAATCTAATTAGTGTCTTTTATTGTACATACATAACTTATGCGTAAGTATTATGTATTAAAAGAGGTAGTTCGCTCTCTTCCACAAAGCTGTCCCTCTTGGATAGACATTTCACTATGTGTCTACTCGGATTCTAATAAAGCAAAGCAACAAACTAATTTGGGCAGCCACCTTCACTTTCCTTCCGTAGCCGACTGTAGCAATGCTCAGAATGCTACTACGCACGCTCTCTTTACACCACTCCTCAATTTTGGAATCAAACTTTGACGGACGCCGTCCGTTGCTCTGCTTACTCATCAATAAAAACGCGGAGAAGTAAACAATCGCTCTCAGGTACTATAAGTGCAATTGTTCGCTTAAATTAAACTAGCTACAAAACTAAAGTTTGCGCTACCACGTATTTCCACTTCTCTAGCATCGCTCAATGTTGTACAAATCCTGCTTGGTTAGCAGATGTACCCTTTCTAAATTACAAGCAGATATTTAGTCTCGTATTTTACAAGTATAGCTTGAAAAGGAATTTTGTTAGCAATATCTGCAACTATACTATTTCTTACATTTTCTGTCAATCCCAACTGAGCTTATTCATACTGGTGACTGACATGAGTAGAAATAAATTTGACTTTGCATACTCGTTGATCTTGTATGACTCTTATCTTCGCAGAACATACTACAACGATTTTGTTGCTCCCTTGCTGTTTTAAATGTCTGTCACCTTTGCTTTTAGAGACAAAATTTCCTGGGCGATGACGTTTATAATAATGTCTTACAGTATTGTCAGCAGCAGTATGAGAACCACAATATTTCAAAAAACACGACGTGTTGCCGCCTCAGTTTCTTGTTTCCAAATTTTGAGGTCATCAATTGATGAGAATTTCAGTTCTTCCGATTGGACACATATTTCATGTACTAGTTCCAAGTGTTTATTTAAAATACTTCCGCTGTTCCTTCATAATCACACAAGCTGCACTTCAGTGATTTTTTTGCAAGTAGTCCCTCACTGTGATAATCTCGCTGATGATGTTAGAAATTATACTCATAATTGTTGGAAATTTCACACTTATAGGCATACGAATGTTTACTTTTTAGGAGAGATATAATGTCACTTAACTTTTAGGGATGCGCTTTAGAAACGTGTTGCCACAAATTCTTATTGTAATTATTGTGTTTTCCCACACTGAGAACAAGCAAACTGTTTTGTTTCACTCATAATGAAGATAATTTTCCACTTAAAAATTCATTAATGCTCATTAACATAACGTTCGGATAATTCTATGCATACATATTAAACAAACCACCATGCTAACAACAACACAAAAAATACCCACAATGCTATGGGCCGAAGGAACTGTGCATTTGGATTTCTTCGGTAACCCGAAATCATAGGACAGCGTCTGTTTGTAACGTCAAGAATCTTTGACTGGCCAGAGTGGCCATGTCTGTGATGACCATCTCCGTGCGAGATTGACTTGTGTATATCGTCCAGTAATAAAACGTTATCTTTCTTCTGAGAGTGTGAGTGTTTGTGGGGGGTTTGTTAGTGTATATTGACTGTGAGTTTATTAAAGACAGCAGAACTATCGACTCGGTTCTGGTTTAATAAAAATCCATTTTAAAATGAACTTTAAAAAAATGGCATGTTTAAAACCTAAAATATCTCGATCAGTCCTAGAACCTTCTCAGAATGACGGGAGGGGGGAGAATACAATGTAATTACCACACAAAGTACAAATAACTTAAGAAGTTGCAGCCTTAAGAAAATGGCTGGCTGTTACTAATACGGTGAAGAGCCTTAGAGAAGGTAACAGACTCTTAAGCTAAATATACGAAGCTCGCCGGAAAAGAAAATCCTATTTAAAATGCACATATGCTTTACATGTTAAGAAAAACAGGGTTATTTGTTTGAAACTTCTTTCGGATAAACAATCAACAATGAAAAGGTCTACCCAAAATGTTTTGCCATGCTATGCTACTGCATAAGAAGGGCATGTCGAACGCTTTTGGCTTTCCCAAAAACCTCAGCTAATTTTCAAAGCAGTCTGACACTTTTTAAAGTATACTACTTTGACACTCACACATTAATGCATTCCTAAAAAATGAAAATGTTCCCGGCTAAATATTACCTTAAATACTGTTATAAGATTCAAATATGAGGGAAGCCTTCACAATTCGACGAAAATTGGCGCCCTAAGGTTGTTCTCGCGTTTCTCATAGCAGGAAGAATGGAGTGGATGTACGAGGGATGTCCCAGAAGTACCCGACCTAACAAATAAAACACAAAAATTTTGGGAAAAAAATCTTTATTTCTCTACATAGCCTCCCTTCAGCTCGATACACTTTTCCCAACGATGTTCAACAGCTTCGATACCCTGTTTATGGTGAGAACCGTCGAGTTCTGCAAAATAGCCATCAACTGCAAACTACTCCTCTTCATTGTTGGCAAATCTTTTACCACCAAGACATTTCTTCAACTTTGGAAATAGAAATTAATCAGAGGGGACTAAATCTGGCGAATACGGTGCATGAGGAAGCAATTCGAACTTTAACTCATTAATTTTGACCATGGCGATAATGCATGTGTGAACTGGTGCTCTGTCTTGATGGAACAGAACTTTCTTTTTCGTTATATGCGACCGTTTTTGCTTGATTTCATCACCCAAACGCTACAATAAGATTGCATAATACTCACAACTGATTGGTTTTCTTTTTGAAGATAATCAATGAAAATTATCCCACGCGCATCCCAAAACACTGACGCCATGACCTTGCCTGTAGATTGAATTGTATTCGCCTTCTTTGGAGCCGATTCTCCCCTTTCAATCCGTTTTGACTGTTCCTTCGTTTCAGGTGTGAAGTGATGGACCCATGTTTCATCTATGGTTATGAATCGACGCAAAACTTCGGTTTTATTGCAGCGAAACATCGCCAAACACTCGACTGAAACAACCTCACGACGCTGTTTTTGTTCCATTGTGAGTAAAGGCGGCACTCATCTTGCTCACAGCTTTCTCATGTCTAAATTTTCAGTTAGTGTGCGATGTATAGCACTTTTTGAAATGCCTACGATGTCTGCTAGCTCACGCATTTTCAGTCGACGGTCATCCAATACCATTTTGTGGATTTTCTTCACAATTTCTGGCGTGGTCACCTCTTTTGGTCGATCACTGTGTGTTCGTCTTGGCAGCTCGTACGGCCTGGCTTAAACTCTGCCACCCAATATTTTATTGTTATAAAGGAAGGAGCAGACTCCCCCAGAGTAGAATCTAGCTCAGCTTTAATATTAGTTGGACTAAGACCTTTCAAATAGAAGTATTGTATCACGTAACGATGGCCAGTTTTATCCATGTTTACAAATTTGCTGAGAGTTCACTATCAATGGCTGCCAAACAATTATTAAACAACGTAGCATCGTCAAACTTCAAACTTAAGCTTTATAAGGGTGGTACTTCCTACCATAGTCATTTGTCTGAAACAACAACCGCTATATATACTCGTACGTCAGGTCGGGTACCTCTGGGACTGCCTTTGTGGCACACTTGGACATCCCATTGTTAAACTTAAAAAAAACAAAAAAACAAACAAACAAAAAACGAAATAAAGCGCTGCTCTTGCAGCAGAGGTCTTATCCTGGTTAATTGGTAGGTTCCATGCTTTAAAACCCGTAAAACTTAACCTCGACCAACAAAGCGTAATAACTTTGCGATTATATGCAATTTAGAATGTGTAAAATATTCAGTACAGTAAATGTAAAAATGTATAGATAAAATTAAATGGATATTCCGTTTTATAAGAATCCTTGAAGGCCTGGTAGCACTGTTTCTTTCTGTCACACATTCCCAAATCTTCCCTGTATCACAATAAACACGTATTTAAGCAAAACACCACTTCCTAGCCTATCAGATTTCTAGTTCGTATTTTGCACATCATAACATAAACGTTAAAGCAAAGCCGTCACAAAAATGGCAATAAGGTATACAATTTACAATACACGTCGTCGATTGTCATCCTCCGTGGTGTAGTGGTTACCATGCTAGCTTCTAGTTCCCGAGGTCACGGGTTCAAACCCGGCGGAGGGCGATGGATTTTTTCGGGTGTAAAAATCCTTAACATGTCTTCCTTCGGAAGGGAAGTAAAGCCGGTGGTCCCGTGTCGTAGATTTACTGCACGTAAAAGAACCTCAAGCCTGATAAAGAGGCCTCTGAGCAAAATTCCCGGTCTTTCACGCCCAATATAGAATGGGACGCTAAGAACCGCAACAGTTAAAGAGCGCCCAAAATAAAACTCAATTTAATTTAATTTTACGTCGACCATAACTGAATCTTCGCGCCCATTTACTGCTGATTGCTAGAGGTCACTAATGAACAATCAAATTTTAAATCCATGCGCTACCCATTCTGCTGCAGCCCAGCGAAGAAGGATAGGCGCACAGATAAGCTCCGGCCTATCATAACACTGTATACCAATTAGCGCGGTACATTCAGTCTGTAATCTTAAGTTACAATATCAGGTAATGGTTTGTCATGTCCGTGGTGAAAGTCTGCAAATTTTGAATCTGCCGTAAAAACGCCTCCTTTGCCGTAAACTTGTAAAGGCCTCCGTTCCTGTTTCGAATGACATCGGATCGCTAGTATAAGAGAATATCAAACATTACTCCAATAACAAAATGTATTGCCGCTTGCTGTTCACTTCAGGTTTTGTTCTGAAGCAAATAAAGGAAACTTGGTAATCAGGTTATGTGCAGCAATCCGCACGCTATATCTGCATTTTCATTACTGCCAAAGAAGCGGTTAAAACTCTCCTCTTCATTGATTCAGATTCAAACGAGGAGCTATAATTAAATAAAATCAATAAAATGTATATGAAGGTATACGTACACACGTGCAACATAGAGCATTCTAAAAGCAATGGCACAGAATAAGGAGGATAAGGGAGTCTCCTTTGAGCTTATGAATCATAGGCGCAGCGCTGACCGCCATGTTGAAAACGAACAAGCGCGATAAAAAACAACAGGTTCATTTTCAATGAAACTTAAAAGTAAAGGAAGCGTTTTTGGAACAAAAACTGATTTGTATTCTGATGTTTTTAATATTCTCATTGAAGATTACAAGTGATTTCCACCCTACATTTAATGAAACAATCACTAACGAAAGCGGAAAGCTATGTAATGGCTTTGAAATGTCAGGCTCCTTGCATGACCACGAGAAAAAACGAATAGTGACTTACCACTTAAAAAAGTATAAGTATTTGAACATAACAAAGAATATCTCCGAAGTACTTAATGCTACAAAAGTAATTTATTTGACATTAATCGTGTGCTTTTCTACATTTTTTGTGTAGTGAGATTTTGTCTATCTCTTACGGTTTACTAGTTATGCAAACGTCATTCAGATTGAAGAGTCACAGGCTATTCTCAATTCAATATATACATTTCATTTGCCAACAAAATACGAGAGCAGTCCAGAAAGTCCAAGACGTTTTGGCCGATCGTGGCGATGAGTAGAGCTAGAGCCGCCATCTTGGTGTCAGAACGTTCCTACATTCAGTACGCATCCAGCTGTGGTAGCGTGAGGACTGTGCCTTCCTTACTGTGCTCTGTGAGTTTTTAAAATGTGCGCTGCAATAGAAAATCCCGCCACTTGTGAAGTGTGGTTGGCTAAAAAGAACAAACCAATTGAAATTTATCGTCAACTTTGTGATGTTTACGGGCAGGGAATAATGAGTGAAAGCCGAGTCAGGCAATAGTGCATTGATTTTAAAAATGTCCGTACCAATGTTCACGACGAGAATCACAGTGGTAGACCTAGCCTTATGACTGATGAACTGTCAATGCAACTCAATGACAAAATTCGTGAACATCGTCGTTTCACGTTTACAGAACTTTCGGAACATTTTCCCCAAATTTCACGGAGTTTGGTGCATCAAATTGATGCTTTGATACTGACACTTACATGCCGATGTAAACCAGTGGTTGAAGTCCAGGCGGCAGATTTCTACAGAGAGGGTATTGAAAAACTTGTGCCACGGTATGATAAATGCCTCAATTTGAATGGCGATTATGTAGAAAAATAGCTTAAGAGTGTACCTTTCAAATGTAGATAATAAACGTTGATATTTGCATTTTGTTAATTGTTTATTTCAAAAGTCTGAGACTTTCTGGATTACCCTCGTATCTTAATTAATAAGGTATTTTAATGAAACTCGTTAGAGACATTTCTAACAAAATTTTCGAAAATTTTTCCGTGTAAAGGGTAGTTTGGGTTGGGGATTTTCATGAAAATCTTCGGATCCTTAGAAGGTAGAACTTAAATATCAAGTTTAGTTTTTCACTGATTTTTGTTTTCTGAATGTTGCTGTTCACATACACACAAGTGGACCTTTTTCTATAAATACTTTTTTTTATTCCTGGATCTCAAATTGCATATTTCCGGTGAAATTTTGGTATCGAATTTTTGATGAAAAAATTTCGATACTCCTTTTTCTAGCAGAGAAAGTAAAAATGCAACTCCATGCTTTGGGCCATTTCAGAATGTTTGTATGAGAGAAATCCTACTGCAATGCGTAACAATTGCAAATGCAGGGCGTGAGGCTTTGCTTTCAATCAAGAGCAATGATTTCCAAAGAGGTTTACATCGATGAATGAACTTGTAGTTGGAGGGCTACATCTTTCATGGATTTGGTTACACAATGAAAATTACGCATTAACTTAACGACAAACGGAAACACAAACAGCAGCCAATAACAAGACAGCGTGAAACAGCTGAGCTAATATGATGGCCTGTGAAGAGATCACCGACAAGAAGATAACTCTTAAAAGAATTTTATTTGATTAAAAAAAATAGTTCATTTGAAGCTACACTAAGGATTTGGGGCATTACATTTTATTTTCGGTCCTAGCAGGAATATTAGGAACATCCTAAGAATTTTATTGGTTTTTTCGTCTAAATGACAAAGGAGATTACACTCGATCAAGCTAAATTCTCTTCAGGAGTTCAAAGTCCCTTCGAGTGAGAGCGCGTGGTTCACAACCGTCAACTTCTGTGCGCCGCTTTGGCTAATTCTATAAGTCACAAGAACTGATTTGGGCTACCTACACTTGGAGTGGAGTAATGGTTAAGCTTCTTAACTTCTACGCAAGCAGCTCGAGTTCGATTCTCTTTAGTGGATTGTTATTTATTACTTTTCACAACTCGTTTTACTCTAATGTAGTTAAGTAATATTGCTTGTGTTACTTCATTATACTTACAAATATAATTACAATAATGGTAAAATTTATGCTTATAAAATTAAATTGACTGAGTATGAGACCTTCTGCCGATAGATAAATTGATGTCATGCTTGCCATCCTCCTGCATGACGGATACTAAATAAACGCACATACGAGCACATAAATTAAGAAAACCTGTTATATTTTTATCTGTATTTAAAATGCAAGGGGGGGGAAGTTGAGTAGCTCCACGGAGATTTGAACTTGTAACCTCAGGAACAATAAGTTAACTCTCTACCACTGGGCTAAGAGTGCTGTGGTAAGCGTGGTATTGTAAAGAGCTTTAACCATACTCCACTTGTGAATCATAAATCAATAGTGTGTGTTTTTGTTACAAGTATTCAGTGTTGAAACACTCTGAAACATCTGTCGGTTTGAAATCTGTATATGAATTATTTTCTCGGAAGACTTTCGTGATTATTATTGAGTTCCCCATTATAACTACTATAGTTGTGTTCTGGTCTCGACGCCCAGTGGGAGTAGTTGTGGGGAGAGGGGAAAATGCAATATGAGTAATGCAGCGAGCTGCTATGCAGCGAATGATAGGGTCTTAGCATTCGCCTGCAGCATTCGCACAGCTTACTTTGCTCAGTATATCCAAGTAATTCACTAATTGAAGAATCGGATACGGAATTAGCTCGACCATTAATATAAGATAGGTGCATGCTATTTTTCAACACTGTGTCTAACTGTGTGCGACTTTTGATTCATTGCGTGATCATGTGTGTATACTTGTATGTGTACGTATTCCTTCCTGGGTTCACGAGCTCGGAACACATCTATACAAGAATTTACAGTCTTCTGAACAAAGCCTGGCTGTCTCGAGCGCTCACGGAAGTACCCGAATCAAGCTCCGTCTCTCAGACGCCGGCCAGTTTTAAATTGACCGAGTATACGTATATAAAAATGTACAGGAGTTAGCTTCCCCGTGAAAAGACGTTAATACCACAAAAAGTACTATCTACCATCACAGTTTCTTTTGCTGTGACTTTTATATACAGTAGCGCTCAAAACTATTTTCTAGAAAGCATTAGTTACAATTACATAAAGACAAGTATTAAATAGAAAAAAAATGCCAGTGAATAATTGAGAAGTATGTAATTATAATCAGTTTAGTATAAAAATACATTTAGTTTAAACAAAGTTATCTTACATGAAAAATAAATAAACATTCTTCTGGCTCAAAAGTAATTTGTACGTCTAAGTATGTAAGAATAACACAAACATATTTTAAAATCTGAAGAAAAAAAATCAGTATTTCGTTGCATACCCATGAGCTTTGATCACAGCTGCAAATCTATTTACCATTGAATCCACAAGCTTTTGTAATCGGTCGAGTGGGAATTTTGACAATTCGTCCAATAAGGCAGCAGGAAATTGATCTTGTTTGAGACCTTCTACGACGAACCCGATCCAATTCATTCCAGATGTGTTCTATTGGATTAAGATCCGGGCTCTGGCTTGGCCATTCCAGAAATTTGATTTTTTTATCTGAAAATATTTTTTTTAAATCACCGGAGGTGTGTATTGGATCATTGTCCTGCCGAAAAAACAAATTACGTTGCATATTTGTTCTTCCATGTGGAACCATATTCTTCTCTAACTTGTCTCTGTACAGGAAACATACATATTACCTTCTATCTGGACTAGAGCACCAACCGCACTTATAGAAAAACATCCCCACACCATGACTCGGCCACCACTGTGCTTAATGGTCGGTACCTGGTGCCTTTCGTTGTCCCTTTGGGTTTTTGGTCGACATAATACTGCACACCTTCTTATAATTGCATTTACTTTCATCACTCCATGAAACCTTAGACCAAACTGTAGAATTCCAAGTTTGATGTTTCTCTGCAAACTCTAACCTGACCTTCATATTTTTTGAATTTATGAGTGGTTTACGTGGTGGTCGTCTACCATTTAAATCACCTGCTACTAGACGAGTTTTACAGTAGAGACATGTAGTTTCAGTCCATGATGCGTACCAGATCATCCCTAATTTGTCGAGCCGATTTTCTTGGAACAGCAACCGACTGCTTACAAATCATTCTGTCTTCCCTCATTGACCAGACCTTGGCTTATTGGCTACTGTTCCTTCCTGTTTTTGTCGCCGACTCCACACATTTATTAGTTGTTGTATACGAGTATATATGCCAAAGTCTCTAGCAACGCTAGAATGCGACTTTACCTTCTTCAAAGCATTCAAAACAGCTTGTCTCACATCAACTGAGTATTCCTTTTGTTTTGGTATGCTTCTGGTTGTACCTACAAATAAACTAACTCTGTCTAAATGCCTAACTAACAATATTTAATGAATACCATACCACCAAATCAAATTATAAAATACTTATGAATTAAAGGGGTATATACTTACATTGTTATTGTATGAACTTGCTTGTTTACTAGATATGTAACCACAGCAACGCGAAGCTATTCATGAAGTGACACAGTTATACGCGTTGCTCTGTTGTGACCGCATGCAAACAATACTGACAACATAAAACTTCAACTACAAAATACTTTTGAGCGCTACAGTATATCCCAGTGATTTCTGGGGTATGATCTTACACATAAAGGCAATTCGTGAGTTAACACATGGCGACGGAGATGCTGAATGATTACGTGATGAGATGTATGGAGAATCTCTCACTGATCGGCTGGTTTCTAATGTTTGACATAGACATAAACATGAAAGCTTTGAGCTAACAATTTTCTACGTTTATGTTATAAGTTTACGGCCATGTTTGTGTCGTCAGTCAATGTGAACACTTCAGATTAACACGAACCAAGCTTCTATGCTTACCCTTTGTTTATGTCTATGCTTCATTGTGAATGGACCCTTATTGTTGGCATGATAGGAGACTAAATTTGAAGTATGTACTCCTGTAACTAACGTAAATAAGATTATTAAACCCTGCTTCTTATAACCTTGCCCCGCATACATGTATTCTTTCGCGCTGCATTTCCTTCCCCTTTTCCCTGATTGACTAATGCCACCTTCGAGCGTAACAAACAAGCGTATGCAGTGCAACGACAGGTGATAAAATGATGTAAACAGTGTCATGATAGATGCAATGCTTTCATCATTCTTAGAGGCAGGTTTAAACCGAAAGATCCTCTCATCCATTTGTTGAAACAATTTACGTGCAATCCAGATGCACTCATACTGTTATGAAAACATAAATTTGACAATTATCTTCGAATATATTAAGGTAAATGATCATGTTAAATAAGGAACTATTCTGTATCGCATAACAGCCCATTCCATGACAGCAGCCAATGAGAGGTGATTGTTGCATGTAACTGCTAAGAGATACGGAGCAAAGTTATATGGAACAGATCTTAGAAAGTCACAATCTTGTCTTGAAATTTCGGAGTCTATGAGATTTAACTTGTCCGGTTGGTTCTGTCCGTGTCTTTGGGGTATTCTACCTGCTGCCTAAATTCTTGGAAAGCAACCCCCACCCACCCATCCCTCTATTGTCTGCTAAATGGCTAGATGCACTTTGCAAATACCCATCACATAACATCCGCGTCAGTGGCGTTTAATGCCTTCTAAAGCATAGAAGCGCGAGAACCGAGTAATTGCGATTGAGTTGTTTTCTGCATGTTGTATTTTGCTATGTAGCTAAGCAAAAATGTTTGAATACGAGAACTTAGCTTTAATATTGAATTTCGTTCTCGGATTTGTACTTGTTTTAGTCGAAGTTCAAGGTGTGTTGGCAGACGGGGAAAAGCTGTGAAATCGGATGGCAGGGAAGTGACAGTTAATGTTCACAAGTTTGTTTTTGTTTTTTAATGACTAATATGAGGTGCTAAAATGTGGTAAGCTAACTATATCTGTGTCCAATGTGGTTAAAAGAACTGCGGCAGCCACAGGTGTTTCTCCTCGCACTTAAAGGAACAGAAAACAGCTCAAGAAAGTGGAACTGTTTTATGTACTCCAAGTAAGCAACGCCCGAACAGTTCTCCCACAAAAACTACAATCACTTCATTTATCGCTGCTGCCATACGGTATATTATTTATTCATTGTATCTTTTCATTCTCTTATATTTATTCACGTACTATTCATTCGATATTTTCTGCCAAGCTTAAAAGATATAAATTATGTATTAAAACTTATAGCTTATTGGATGTCAGCATTTTGAGCTTAAGGCATATTCTGAAAAAAAATTCAGATTTGTCAAAAATAAATAAGGCACGAAATACTTAATGGAAAGGCCTGACGTCACCAAGAGATTAAAGATTTTAAGAATGAAAGAACTTTGAGCTACAGGTCGATCTATTGTTTACCTTGATGAAACATGGATAAATGTAGACCACACGAAAAGCAAAATGTGGAAAAGTGAAAATGACGATATGCATGCTGCATCAAAAGCAAAGGCTCTAACAGAAGAAGTGAAAACACATCATACTGGAAAACTCGGATTCGCAGATGGCTCGTTAGCTAAATCATTGTGAATGTGTAGTTATGATTCGCCATTGACGCTGCACGCATGCCAATGTTTCTGTACCTATTCTAAATCCAATCCGCCATGTCCTTATTTGATACTGTTACAAACGTGTCACCAACTGATATATTGAAAGTAGATTATTTGTACTTCTGTTTTTGCACCTTTATATTGATATACTCTGCATCTATATAAAACATCACTACGTAATTCCAAGAATTTATAAATGTTATAATGAATTAAAGTTAAACTGGATTAAAGAGTTTCATTTGAAAGTAAAATTTAAGTTTGGTTTTAACTGAAAATCTTTAGTTATAATCCTTTTTGGATTTGTGCGAACATTCTGCGCTATGTAGGTGTGTAATTATATATCGCTTTGATTGTATTACCAGTCTTCCGGTAATAAGAGCGGCTTGCTATGACCTCACTCACATTCTGTTTAGCGTTATAATACCCAGATGAAAACACGTCAGGATCTTTTCAGCATTGTTAGAAGGCCCACCTCGTGTTTCATTTGCCTCTGGAAGAAAATGTAGCGCAACCTTTTACATTTTCTCTTTTAAATAACTGTTTATATCAGCACACATCCGAGTTCTTGCTTCTTGAAACAATGTTTAATTTCGCTATCACTTACGTATGGCAAGTAGAGGAAGTATTGCACTCTACGCAAAAATTCGATACCGAGATTTCATCAGAGATACACGTTTTGAGAGTGCCTGAATTAAAAAGAAACATCTTTAGCAAATGTGTGTGTGAACAGCATAAATAAAAAAAAATAGTTCAAACTTAGTATCCTCCAAAATGTGATAAGATTTTCAAAAAAAAATTCCTCTACCCCAAAACTATCCCTTTTCTAAATAATGGCTCTAACAATTTTGATTAAAATACGCTATTGTTTAAGATATTTGCATGGTAAATATAATTAGCTACATCTCGAATTTTCTGGGAATAGCCAGTGAAGTGCTCTTCATTCTGAATGCCTTTTATGCAACGCTAAACTGTAAGAGATTCTACTACAAGAGATTCTACTACGCATCTGTGTCTGGACAGCAAACTCAGAAAGGCAAAGCCGTTAAATAACAAGTTTGGTATTTAAGTTCAGCACCTTCCAAACATGCGTCAGGAAGATTTTCAAGAACCCCGCCCAAACTGCCCTTAACATGGAAACTTTTTCCAAAAGCTTTATTTTCTCAAAAATGACTCTTAACGATTTTGATTAAACACGACATGTTTAAAATGTTTTCATGTCAAATGCATATATTGCATTTCCTGGGAATATCCTCAGTTCTCTTATTTTTCAGTAACTTTTACACAATTGGTAAACCATAAGAAAGGCAAATCTATCTACAAAAAACCCTACTACAAAAAGAAAATTGTTCTCGTTAAGCACACAATTTATGTCAAAGCATTTCTTTTTTACTTTCTTTTTTTAATTTAATCATTCCTGAGATATTTCTTGTTATTGGTTTAAACTTTCAAATAACTACTTATAATTCTCTTAAATGGGAAGTCGGTATTCGATATTTTCTCGTGCTCATCATGCAAAGAGCATAGAATTTCAAAGCCCTCATATAGTCAGGCGCACTTTAAAAAGCTGACTCACTTTACCTACTGTATCGTATAACAAAACTGTAAATGTAAATTGAAACTTTATCTGGATTAACAAGAAGAAGCTGGAATAATAAGCTCTTGTAAGTATAGTTTGTGGAAGAATGATTAGAGAAAGCCATGTGAATGTAAAACATCGGGATTGTTTTTTCTTTCTTTTTTCCGCGATAATCTGAAAAGAACGGAATTTCAAATCCATCAAATAGCGACCCACATTTAAAATATTTGACTACCCCTTTAGTTTACTGCATTCTTCCATTCCTGCAATGATAGTTTATCTCCATTAACAAGAAGTAGCTACCAAGAATAAGGTTTTGTAAGAATTGTTTGTAAAAAGAGTGATAGATGCGGCGCTCACCTCCTCATCCGTTGCTGTAGCTTACCTTGATGCTTCTCCCGTTGCTTCCAGAAGTTCTCAGCGTGTTGGTTCTTCAATTTATCCTCGGCTAGCTGCAGTAATTTTCCTTAAATTATATGGGAGCATGGACTTATCCTCGGTAAAGGAAAACGTAGATCTCGGGTGGTGATATAGGAAGACATAGACTTGCTTTGTTTATGAAAAGATGACACTGCCGTTTCTTTTATTTAATTAACACTCGTAGTATACAAAACTGGTATTGCCGCTGTAAAATACTGTCCACCGCTGTTAAACTATGGCGTGGATATGGCACGAAATATAACTATTCTTATTGTCGCTTTCAGAGTAGCGGATCTTAGGTGTGTTGCTAAAACTATTTTGATTCCCTGTTTTGGCGCGATATCTCACACATCCTGCAGCATCTCTCCCTGACCACACATGACATAAACTGTCGAATAAAATGCAATACTAAGCTGACATGACAAATTGGACTTGATTCCCTTTTTGGCGCGATATCTCACACATTCTGCAGCATCTCTCCCTGACCACACATGACATAAACTGTCGCACTGCAATGCTAAAATTCCATGATAAAACTGTTGACAATACTGTCTTTTTGGCGCGATATCTCACACATCCTGCAGCATCTCTCCCTGACCACACATTACGAAAACTCTCGAATAAAATGCAATACTAAGCTGACATGACAAATTTGACTTGATTCCCTTTTTGGCGCGATATTTCACACATCCTGCAGCATCTCTCCCTAACCACACATGACATAAACTGCCTCGAATTTTCCCTAAACAGATCCATTTATAGTCTCAGGCTTCTGAGGCTGCTTCCTTTCCTATTGGTTCATTTTTAGCGCGACTCGACGCGTCTAACTATTTCGAATAAACTTTCAGGGATCTCATTGGTCCAATTTTAATATAAATCGCGGCTTTTCCTACATGTACCGTTAGATTGTCCTTCTCACTCACTTGGTCACGGCGAATTATCAAATAATGGGACAAAGGCTCTACACCCTCGCTGTAGGAATAATAGCACGGCGACCGAAGAGAGGTAATAAAACTAGGTTTTCTGCCTTCGAAAGCACTATTCCTGTAGCTAAAACATTCCCTCGTGGACAGTATTTTAACATAGCGCTTAAATTATTTACCTTAAACCATTTATAACTCTACTAATATTAATAACCTAGATAGATACATAACGTTAAATCACCCTTCTTAAAATATACAAGCAGTATGAGAAAAAGATATTTACATAATACGATTTAACATCACTAAAAGTTAATTAATAAGTTATCTGTAATTATAGTTCTTGGGCTCGGCCTAGAGTTACCGTTTCAAATTGCCCTGTTCTGGAAAAGAATAAATTTTTCAACACTTGATACAATTTTCTTTTACAGAATAATTCCTCTGATTATGGCCTTTGTTCGTTTGTTTTGTTGACAGAGACCCTTCGCTATACCTGCTCCTTCACAAGGGTTCTGCCAAACCAGTGGTGTTTATATTTGGGTCATTCACTCTACATTTGTTATGGTTGATCCCCTCTCACCATTTTAAAAACAGGTTTTCCGAGAGACCTTCTTATACACAATGCACTTCCACGCACACGAATAACTTGTAACGCAAACAAATACACTAATACTGAAATTAAGTCCTAAAATTAAATCTATTTACATACATATTGGTACATAATTATTATGCCTTTATTTATTTCTTTACATACTTATTTATCGTGTGTATTACCTTTACTATTTGTTCACAGGGTTGCTACCTCATTTCAAGTAAAACTAACCTGATTCTTTTCATTACATTCTTCACCCTTCTCATTCTCTAAGCATTTGTATGGTTTGAGCAACGGTTTATGATATCTCCCTACGATCTTGGAATTCTTTATTTCTTGTAACGCAAATGTATCCGAGCCAAAAATGTTAATCACCCGGTATGGACCTTTAAATAAATTTTCCATTCTATGATACCTTTTTTTTTTTTATAATTAATAGAACTAATTTATATGTTTAAAGAAAACTGTCAGCCTATTGCTAGCATACCAACCAATTAATAATTTACAACTATTGCTAAATATCAAAAAAAAATAACAAATATTCTGACAATAAAAGCTGTTTCAACCTTAAGACAAACTTATTCAAGCAGAAAGAAACTGAAACATATTAATGGCAAAGGTGTTTCTTGTTCTTCTTCACTATCACTAATGAGCATTTAATACTCAAGTCTCTTTAGTAATGCAAAAAATATTCTCCACAACTGCTTACGATAATTCATTAGTTTACATGTGAAAACTCTCCTTTCGAGCACTGTAGAGTCAGGATCAATGATATTATGTCTCTTTTTTTTTTTTTTTAATTTGAATGCTGGATTTTTTTTTTTATATCCATACTAATTCTCCAAGTTCGATCAACCCTTTCTTTCGCTTCCTTGTTTTAAATTCCTGCTTTCTTTTCTGCGCCCTTTTTAACATTCTTTCAAAAGCTTTCTTTAACGTCTCTTCTCCCGTTAGTGTTTTCGGATCTTTAGTTTCTAGTATCTGTAGTAATTTCCCTTCAAGTGTTTCTATTAACTTCCCCTTCATCATCTCAACTAATTTCCCCTCTACATTCTTATCTTGTTCACTTAAGTTTCTTTCTAAGTCCATATTCTGCTTACTTAATTTCCCTTCGAAATCCTTTTTCTGTTCACTCAATTTTCTTTCTAAGTCCTTACTCTGCTCATTTACGATTCTTTCTAAGTTCCTACTCTGCTCATTTGATTTCCCTTCTACATTCTTATCTTGTTCCCTTACGATTCTTTCAAAGCCCTTACTCTGCTTATTTACGAGTCTTTCTAAGTCCTTACTTTGCTTACTTACGATTCTTTCTAAGTCCATTATATGCTCATTTGATTTCCCTTCTAGATTTTTATCTTGTTCACTTACGATTCTTTCTAAGTCTTTACTCTGCTCATTTGCGATTCTTTCTAAGTCCTTATTATGCTCATTTGATTTCCCTTCTAGATTCTTATCTGGTTGCCTTACGATTCTTTCTAAGTCCTTATTCTGCTTACTTACGATTCTTTCTAAGTCCTTATTATGCTCCTCTGCTTCCCCTTCTAGATTCTTATCTTGTTCACTTACGATTCTTTCTAAGTCCTTATTCTGCTTACTTACGATTCTTTCTAAGTATTCATTATTCTCATTTGATTCCCCTTCTAAATTCTTATCTTGTTCACTTACGACTCGTTCTAAGCCCTTACTCTGCTTACTTACGATTCTTTCTAAGTATTCATTATTCTCATTTGATTCACCTTCTACATTCTTATCTTGTTCCCTTACGACTCTTTCTAAATTCTTACCATGTTCACTTACGATTCTTTCTAAGTTCTTACTATATTCACTTAAGATCTTACCCCGCTCATCTATTATGCTTTCTAACCTTTTACCCCGCTCGTCTATGATTCTTTCTAAGTTCTTACTATGTTCATTTAAGATCTTACCCCGCTCATCTATTATCTTACCCCGCTCATTTAAGTCCTTACCCATCTCGTCTATCTTTGTGCTCAAATGTTGAAGCAATATTAGCAGCTGGTTTTGACCTGCGTCAATGACCTGCTCAATCGGTGATTGCCTTTCTAGACTAACTTCTACTTCTGCTGCACCCATATTTTTTCCATCTGTTGTTATGCTGACAATAGCCTCCCCATCCAGTTCTTTCAAATCTTCCCTTGACCTACTCATGGTTCCGTTAGCAAGTTCTACCTCCCTAGTAATGACTTTACCCCCTCTCAATAACATGTGTTCACAAAACTGAATCACTACTCTGCATGCCTTTTTGTTTGTTTTTGAATAAATGTTCTAACCTGTATTTTTTTTTTTAATGTTAACTGATGCGTTCCGGGTTCGAATCCTGCTGAAGTTCTAGAAGCGATGTTCTCAGCCGTTTTGTTGTCCCACGTAGGTAGACTAGAAGTTCGCGTTGTAATTTTGTTCTGCTGTGCCCCTTTCCTCTGAAGATTCTTCGTCTATTCGTTGTTTTCTAGTCCTCCGTTTATGTCGTTCTTCCCTTCGAGCTCCACGTTATGGCGCCAGTTTGCGGCGCTCACCTCCTCATCCGTTGCTGTAGCTTACCTTGATGCTTCTCCCGTTGCTTCCAGAAGTTCTCAGCGTGTTGGTTCTTCAATTTATCCTCGGCTAGCTGCAGTAATTTTCCTTAAATTATATGGGAGCATGGACTTATCCTCGGTAAAGGAAAACGTAGATCTCGGGTGGTGATATAGGAAGACATAGACTTGCTTTGTTTATGAAAAGATGACACTGCCGTTTCTTTTATTTAATTAACACTCGTAATATACAAAACTGGTATTGCCGCTGTAAAATACTGTCCACCGCTGTTAAACTATGGCGTGGATATGGCACGAAATATAACTATTCTTATTGTCGCTTTCAGAGTAGCGGATCTTAGGTGTGTTGCTAAAACTATTTTGATTCCCTGTTTTGGCGCGATATCTCACACATCCTGCAGCATCTCTCCCTGACCACACATGACATAAACTGTCGAATAAAATGCAATACTAAGCTGACATGACAAATTTGACTTGATTCCCTTTTTGGCGCGATATCTCACACATTCTGCAGCATCTCTCCCTGACCACACATGACATAAACTGTCGCACTGCAATGCTAAAATTCCATGATAAAACTGTTGACAATACTGTCTTTTTGGCGCGATATCTCACACATCCTGCAGCATCTCTCCCTGACCACACATTACGAAAACTCTCGAATAAAATGCAATACTAAGCTGACATGACAAATTTGACTTGATTCCCTTTTTGGCGCGATATTTCACACATCCTGCAGCATCTCTCCCTAACCACACATGACATAAACTGCCTCGAATTTTCCCTAAACAGATCCATTTATAGTCTCAGGCTTCTGAGGCTGCTTCCTTTCCTATTGGTTCATTTTTAGCGCGACTCGACGCGTCTAACTATTTCGAATAAACTTTCAGGGATCTCATTGGTCCAATTTTAATATAAATCGCGGCTTTTCCTACATGTACCGTTAGATTGTCCTTCTCACTCACTTGGTCACGGCGAATTATCAAATAATGGGACAAAGGCTCTACACCCTCGCTGTAGGAATAATAGCACGGCGACCGAAGAGAGGTAATAAAACTAGGTTTTCTGCCTTCGAAAGCACTATTCCTGTAGCTAAAACATTCCCTCGTGGACAGTATTTTAACATAGCGCTTAAATTATTTACCTTAAACCATTTATAACTCTACTAATATTAATAACCTAGATAGATACATAACGTTAAATCACCCTTCTTAAAATATACAAGCAGTATGAGAAAAAGATATTTACATAATACGATTTAACATCACTAAAAGTTAATTAATAAGTTATCTGTAATTATAGTTCTTGGGCTCGGCCTAGAGTTACCGTTTCATAGAGAAAGTAGTGTGATTTTTATTTTCCTCTCTGGAACCATGATCATGAACTCCACCAATGTCTTACTCGAAATTACGCACGGCTGAAACCAGAATGCGAGATGTCTGTCTCCTGGTCATAAAATCACCTGATATAAATATTTTGCATTTTTGTGTATGCGGTCATCTCAAAAATGTTCGCAAAGCACTTTCGTTGACACACTGGCAGTTCGCTGGTGCAGCAAATTGTCGATGCTTGTGAACAGTTGCGAAACCATGAAGGTGTGTGGAAGAATTCAGAGTTCAGTGCTCAGTGTTGTGTATACATGCTCGGATGACATTCTCAGTTCTTACAGAATTAATATGCAACATATTCTCATTAAACTCTGAGCATGAAGAATACAAATATACTTAATGAAAGTTATTCCAGTACGTTCATAACTCAGTTCAAAAATCTTCAATGCAGAACTAGGCCACATCTTTTTCACTTACGCACAAATGGGGATAAAAAACACTTCCAAAGAGCGAATATGAATTTAGCAGATTATAATTGTATGAATTTTATGTCCATTTTTGTACTTTGCCTGGTAATTTTTGAAACTTCATTTATGAGAGTCGCTGCTAAAAGGAAGCGCAAGGTGAAGATATAAATGCCATAAGCATATCAAAATCTTCCGCTGAAATAATTGATTATGCAGTAAGATTTAATTTGGGAATTGAACAACCTCAAGAACAGAAACATTTACCAACCCACTTTGCTATATTTTATAGGATTCTACAAGCTGCAAGCCATACATGTTTTTGGTCTTTTGTTTGTTTCCCGCAGGTTAATTCCCAATTGTTTTCTTGACTGGAGTTCAATATATAAAATTAACAAAAAAATTCAGCATGATGTAGTATTTAGCATTATTAAATACTCTGTAGCCATATTAAACTTTTTAATAGTGTTTAACGCCCGTTTTAACTACATACCGCACCACGGGTGATACATGAAATGATAACAGGGAAAAGAAATTTGAGAAGGAAATGTTCCAAGCCTAAGTTTAGGGTACCTCTCCGGCATTTATCAATAATGAGAACTGAGGAAAATCTGGAAAAACACTCAGTAATGGGGATGGTCCTGGTAGGATTTGAGCCACAAGCCCATATCTTAACGACACATGTGTTGATGATTTATGCATTTATGTACCATTATTATTATTACACTTATGACTATGTTATTTTTCCTATCATTTGAATTGTGTTCATTTTTAAATTGCTATTCGTGGTTAAAATCACTAATTTCTTATTTATTAATCTGTATCTTGGTGGCAATCCCAAATATGAGACAAACTGTTAAACACAACAAAAATGAGAGAGGGTAGGGAAGGAATAATAAGAGTGCTCTCTGTGCTAATTCTCTGAGCCTAGCTGCAATACCATTGTCACTAAACAACACATATTTTGCACAGGTAATGCATTCATCTGCCCAGAACTGAAGCCTCTGCTGAGCGGAATCGAGTACGCAGACTCCTTCAACACAAATCCCAACAAATGGTTGCTGGTGAATTTCGACTGCTCCACTATGTGGGTGAGGGATAGAATACGACTCACCTCTGCGCTAGTGGTGGATCCCCTCTATCTACAGGTAAGCTACTACCTCTTCCTGCATCACTAAACTTTGAAGTGTGGACACATATGAAACATCTGACATTAGCGAAAGTGATCAACAAATATTCTTACAATCACCTTTCAAGAAGTAGAAAGCAGGAGGACAAAACAAGGCGTTCATTATTACTGCATTTATTGAAGAGTAGCGGCCATGCGTCGTTTTTGTGTTTCCGGTCTGTCCGTGCATTGCATAAGTTTACAGTTCATCCGGTAAACACGTCGGCATTTAAAGCAGTGACGAATACATTCGGGAATTAGAAAGTTCATATCATAACAACTAGAGGGGAGAGTCCCTTGCTAGAGGGAACTATCAACAAACCATGAAAAAAAAATTAATCTTATTGCAGCGTTTCAGACAACTGCTGCCATCTATCATGTGCGTGAATTATTTGAATGTGGCACACCTCCTGGCAATACTGAGAGCCTCTGAGTGGTTTGGAAATAAAAGAATCTCATCTCTCAAGTTAGCGCAGGATGAAGGAACGCCGTTACACTTCACTTATACCAACCTTGAAGCTAGCGATCATATTACAATGTTTAATTTTGTAACATAGACATTCCGATCTTGAACATATGACCAAAACCTTCAAGAAGTTGCCAGGGCGTCAACACAACAACAAGACATGAGTTGACAATCCATCTATTAGACATTATCTCCAAGAACTTCCCGTACTCAGTCCTGACGGCGGTCCTATGTCTTCTGAGAAATTAAAGGACCTTATGTCCACATTCCCCACTGCATCACAGCGTTTACAAGAACCTCAAATTAAGCCCAACAAAAGAGTATGATGTGACAGAGGTTGAAGTCATTTCAAATCATACTATACCCATTTCTGAGTGAAGAACCGTATAACCGTGTTTTGATATTAATGCAGACCTTTGGTTATTAAAATCAATATTTTTTCTATATACATATTGTGACTGTCCAGTTTTCACTGTTATTAAGTTCCCACTGCCACTTCAGTAATGTGATCTAGTTCAGTGTTCACTGTCAAATCACTTAGTTCTCATTATCACTTCACTAATGTGAGCTAGTTCAGTTTTCACTGTCAAATCACTTAGTTCTCACTGCCACTTCACTAATGTGTCTAGTTTAGTTTTCACTATCAAATCACTTAATTCTCACTGTCACTTCACTAATGTGTCTAGTTTAGTTTTCACTATCAAATCACTTAATTCTCACTGTCACTTCACTAATGCGTCTAGTTTAGTTTTCACTATCAAATCACTTAATTCTCACTGTCACTTCACTATTGTGTCTAGTTTAGTTTTCACTGTCACTTCACTAATGTGGTCTAGTTAAATTTTCACTGTCACTCCACTAATGTGTCTAGTTTTGTTTTCACTATCAAATCACTTAATTCTCACTGTCACCTCATTAATGTGTCTAGTTTAGTTTTCACTATCAAATCACTTAATTCTCACGGTCACCTCATTAATGCGTCTAGTTTAGTTTTCACTATCAAATCACTTAATTCTCACTGTCACTTCACTATTGTGTCTAGTTTAGTTTTCACTGTCACTTCACTAATGTGGTCTAGTTAAATTCTCACTGTCACCTCACTAATGTGTCTAGTTTAGTTTTCACTATCAAATCACTTAATTCTCACTGTCACTTCACTAATGTGTCTAGTTAAGTTTTCACTATCAAATCACTTAATTCTCACTGTCACCTCATTAATGCGTCTAGTTTAGTTTTCACTATCAAATCACTTAATTCTCACTGTCACTTCACTAATGTGATCTATGCCATGATGCAGTTTGATTGGTCCTCGACGGGATACTGACTCAAGCACTGGGCTGATCATCCAACCTTGATATATAGGTACTATGATCCAGAGTTTGCTTGCTCCTCGACAGGATACTGACCCAAGGCACTGGGTTGATCATCCAACCTGGATATATAGGTACTATGATCCAGAGTTTGCTTGCTCCTCGACAAGCTACTGACTCAAGGCATTGGGCTGATCACCCATCCTGGATATGCTATGATCCAGAGTTTGCTTCCTCCTCGATAGGCTACTGACCAAAGGCACTGGGCTGATCATCCAACCTGGATATACTATGATCCAGAGTTTGCTTGCCCCTGGACAGGCTACTGACCCAAGGCATTGGCTTGTAAGTCCTTGGGGCAAGTCCTACAAAGAGGAGGGTAATCCGTTAAAGAAGATGATCTAATAGTTGGTTAAACTATGAAGCCCAGGACTAAAAGTACTTGCGATATTGCAAGCTGCCATTAGGATATGTCATCTCAAAATAAATTTGGGATCTCCTTGTGGTTTACGAGAAAAGTGCGAATCAGTTGGGGAATTTAATGTCTTGCCGGCATTTGTCATGGTAGCTCAGTTGTTAGAGCAACCGGACGGAAAGTGGAAGATCCACGGTTCAAATCCCGAATATGGCATTGAATTTTTCAGTCTGATTCTAAGTTTCCAACTATTAGGTGAATCAGTATTATTAATTGTTCTTTCAGAAGGGCTATCGATAGATAGCCAGAATCTTCTGGAAGTTTCTTTCCCCCCAATCTAGAACCTGTGTCCAGAAAATTCTAGAACCTGCTGTAGACGATTCCATTGGCTATATAAGCGAATGTTCTCGCGATGAGTGTAGTGAGAAAGTTAGCGAGTGGGCTTCTAGTGCGACATCAAATGATGTTCCTCCAGCGAATTTGGGACAACAGTGACGTGCAGTGAGTGCTGCTGCAGGAGAGATTGAAGAAGTCTTGTGTTGGACTCCCCAATAAGTGAGCGTCCGGAAGGAGTGTTTACGTCGTGTGTCAAGAAGGAAAGTGAAGTGACGGGGAAATCGAATTAGTTCTCATTAGTGAAGTGATATGAACTAAGTGAAGGTTGAACTAGATTAAAATAGTGACAGTGAGAAATGAGTGAGGTGACAGTTAAAAACTAGAAAAAGTCACAATACTTTATTTCTCATTATGCCTTAATGCACAACTTTTGCGGATAATTCTGTGGTAATTTATTCTTATGATGTTATTACATGAAAGTAAAATATATATTATTTATAACCCAAAATCCTCTTACTTAGTATATATCATTTCTGCGATGTTTCGAAAATAAAACCACGGAATGAACACACCAAAGGCTTTGGAGGTGATGTAGTTAATTAACTAATAGCACATTACATTTTAAAGTTGGAAGTCTAGAGTTTCCTGACGAATGATTGAAGGAAAATAAGAGGTGCGCACTAAACAATGAAAAATAATAAACCTTGCTTTAATTGGCATCCTAATTTGTAAAGGTTCGCCATTGCTACTCTAGAAGCACGTGGAGTTTGGAATCGGAATCCGAAGATTAAAAAATCTACATTCACAAGACCTTCCCTACCAACGACAAATTCACATAATATATCCCTTATATATTATAATATTCATATAAAAGCTGATTCTTCTATACTCGCTGCGTTAGACACGATATATCACTTTCATTACCATGTACACCGGCTTCCATTTATGCCGTCACCACAGCTTCGGGAGGCATTTTAAGAACCCTCTCAGCGGGCGTATACATACACTATGTGATCAAAAGTATCCAGATACCCCCACAAACATAGTTTTTTTTATCTTAGGTGCATTGTGATGCCACCCACTGCCTGGTACTCATTATCCGCGACCTCAGTAGTCATTAGACATCGTAAGACAGCAGAATGGGACGCTCCGTGGAGCTCACGGACTTCGAACGTGGTCAGATGATTGGGTGTCACTTGTGTCAGAAGTCTGTATGCGAGATTTCCTCACTCCTAAACATCCCTAGGTCCACTGTTTCTGATGTGATAGTGAAGTGGAAACGTGAAGGGACATGTACAGCACAAAAGCGTACAGGCCGACCAGAGACCGCCAGAGACCGCCGACATTTGAAGAGGGTCGTAAAGAGTAATAGACAGACATCTATCCAGACTATCACACAGGAATTCCAAACTGCATCAGGATCCACTCCAAGTACTATGACAGTTAGGCGTGAGGTGAGAAACCTTGGATTCCATGGTCGAGCGGCTGCTCATAAGCCACACATCACGCAGGAAAATGCCAAACGACGCCTCGCTTGATGTAAGGAGCGTCAACATTATACGATTGAACAGTGTCAAAACGTTGTGTGGTGTGACGAATCACGGTACACAATGTGGCGATCCGATGACAGGGTGTGGGTATGGCGAATGCCCGGTGAACGTCATCTGCCACAGTGTGTAGTGCCAACAGTGAAATTAGGAGGGGGTGGTGTTATGGTGTGGTCGTGTTTTTCCTGGAGGGGGCTTGCACCCCTTATTGTTTTGCGTGGCACGATCACATCGCAGACCTACATTGGTATTTTAAGCACCTTCTTGCTTCCCACTTTTGAAGAGCAATTCGGGGAGGCGATTGCATCTTTCAACGATCGAACACTGTTCATACTGCACGGGCTGTGGCGGAGTGGTTACACGACAATAACATCCCTGTAATGGACTGGCCTGCACAGAGTCCTGACTTGAATCTTATAGAACACCTTTGGGGTGTTTTGGAACCCCGACTTCGTGCCAGGCCTCACCGACCTACATCGATACCTCTCCTCAGTTCCGCACTCCGTGAAGTATGGGCTGCCATTCCCCAAGAAACCTTCCAGCACCTGATTGAACGTATGCCTGCGAGAGTGAACGCTGTCATCAAGGCTAAGGGTGGGCCAACACCATATTTACCTCCAGCATTACCGATGGAGGACACCACGAACTTGTACGTCATTTTCAGTCAGGTGTCCGGATACTTTTGATCACGTAGTGTAGCAGGGAGGCGTGCGCCAGAAGCGTTCTACCTTTGTTGTTCAACCAAGGCAGTGGCGTGTGTTATAACTGTAACTCACGCGATGTATGAAAATATTTCGTAGATGCATCGCGGAAGATTTATGGGTATTGGGAAGCCAAGTTGCCATTTGAAGACATTGCTAGGGCAATTCCATGCAGCACTGGCATGGACAGATTATTAAAGTAATGTCTAGTAAATGTGTCCTCTTTGAGAGTAAAGAGTATAGTTTACTTCAGTTTTACATGATAATTACTGTCATTAAAAGTATAAAAGTACTGTTTCATGGATTTTTTTTTAAAGTTTGGCGTCCTTTAAGATTTAGATCATGTCGGACGATGAATGAAATGCTGCTCAAAAAAGTCTGGGGTCCACAAAGCCAAAGTTACCCGATATTCGTCTTTTCAGGATAAGAGAAAACCCTGAAAAAAGCCTTACCCGGGTAACTCAACCCAATCGAGATTCGAATTCGGGACCTCTTAAATGTGAGGCAGAGACACAACCCCACAACACAGAGGATGTAGAAATTCTGTAAAACAGTGTGTTACGAGGGCTGATCAATAAAGTCTGAGATTGATTTTTTCCTGTACTTTCTTGAGAGTTTCCTGTCTCTACCATGAATATTTGAAAATAGCGGGGTTTCATGTATAATGTCCATAGGCGGCAGCACTTTCGTATCGGTAGGTTGGTAGTAATGCTGTATATTGTTGACCCTTGTTGAATTTCGCATACCACTCGACACGAGAGGAGCAATAAAATTTTGTTTTCGTTTAAATCATACAGCCTCTGAAACTTTGGAAAAGCTGAAGCAAGCATACGGTGAAGATGCACTACCTCGTGCAACAGTGTTTAGGTGGTTCAAAGACTTCAAAGTAGAGCGAGTCCTCTGTGCTAAGCAAGGTGGGCCTGGTGCTTCGGCTTCTGCTATGACTGAAGTCAACATCAACACAGCTGCTGTGATTGTTGTTCCCACTCACACCACTGTTACAGCAGCGTACTACACGTCAGTATTGGCTACACCGAGGAAGCACATTGCAAGGAAACATCCAGAACTTATCGCAACAACGTGCGGCCTCACGTTGCAAATCAAGTCCAGGAATTTTTGGCTAAATTCAACATTACCTGTGTGCCGCATCTGCCTTATAGCCCCAATCTTGTCCCCTGTGATTTCTTTTTATTCCCATCACTAAAGGCAAAGTTCCGGGGCATTCGATTTCAGAGCACTGAAGCAATGCTGAAGAAAAGTGAGGCGATTCTCAAAGACCTGACAAAGAATGGCCTGTACCATGTGTTCGAGGACTGGCAGAGACGCTATAAAAAGTGCATTCAAGTAGGAGAGGACTACTTTGAAAAAGACCATGTCAACATTGAAATGGAGTAATAAATATCTGTGAAAAAAAATTAGTCTCAGTCTTTATTGATCAGCCCTCGTATTTAGTTGTATATTTAGATTGGACCAGGCGATTCCAATAATATCTAAGAAACGTGTCCTCTTTGAGAGTGAAAGGTGTAATGTGTGCCAGTTTTACATTATGTTGCATTAAACATATTTTTTTCTTGAAAATATTGCGCAAAACACTGTTTTGCTTATATATTTAAACATGGTTATTATAAGTGATGACGAGTAAAACTATTGCTTAAAGTTATATATTCATATGCGAATAATCTGGAACTGTATACATAAAACAAGACGCCACTGTATAGGCGAAAGGTAAACAGATGCTCACACCTCCTTGATACACATACATCACCTGTGAAGGACAGTAGAATGCCACTTGAAGCTGCACTGATAGCATAAATGGAAACGAGTGTATCTAGTAGGTATTGAACTCCACCCAAAAATTCCATACCGCGATATAAAAAAAGCATTTTTTTTTTTAGAAATCTGTCTGTGAACAGCATAACTAAAACGAAAAATTCGATAAATACCAAATTCAGCATCATCCAGCGATGCGACACGAAGATTTTTAAGAAAAACCCCAACCACGAACTATCCTTTACGTGGAAAAGCTTTCTATAATTTTGTTTTCTAAAAAATGGCTTTAACGATTTTCATTTAAATGCCACTATTTAAGATATGTACACAATAAATAACATTTATATCTTGAATTTATTGGGAATAGCCTGTGAAGTCGTCTTCATTCTGAAGAATTTGTATAATTATGTATAACAGGTAAACCATTAGAAAGACAAAAGCATAGATATAAAAAATGTACCCCTTTAAAACCGAAGCAGTATACTTTACCTGTTTCTGATGCCGTTATCTCGTAGATCGTTGTTCTGTTGTCTCGTAGGCCAGTCGTTCTAGTGGTATAGCTATGAGATCTTCTCTCAGGGTATGCGTGGGCGCGCTTAAAAGGATAACACCAATTTAAATTTACTGGGAGATTTAATGTGAACTAATACTTGAGCTACTGAAGCGAGTCGCCGACCGTTTGAAGATAAAGAGTGAAATTGATTATGAATCTAGCACTCGGAACTACAACAATTGACTTATTATACCTGCTAACTTTCGCAGTATTAGTTTTATGTTTGAAATAACGGTTTCCGCAATATAACAAACTAGAAGCGTAAATTGCCGGGTGTCGCTAAAATGCTTACCGGCGAAATCCCTCCCGAAGGCCACTAAATCTTACTCGCACAAGCGGGTCCTGAGCGCTTAAAATAACACACAAGTCCTCACAACTATCCAGAGTGACGAGTGTATGCACGAATGTGTGCACGAAAAGAGTGTACAAAAAGGTGTCTCTGATTAATATTGCAAGTCTTTATATTAACTTACGCCCGCCTACTTCAGAACTACCCCCATCGAAATTCTACATCATACGTTGCCAAATATCACGCATCTGAAACATAACTTTTACTCTGACTACCAAATTCTAAGAATTCTTTCTCTCTCGCGTTTTGCTAACTAGCCTAGTGGAGTTTCTTACCTTGTGGTTCTGATGGGCCTCCCCGACACTCAAAATTTGAGTGCCTTTCTCTTTTTCAGAATTTCTGCCCACGTGATCATCTAAACATACTGAAGTTAACTCTAAACTGTATTCCTAGAATCTTTAAGCTAATGTGTTCCATTCTCGGCTGTTACTAATGACTTTTGTTAACTTAACGCGCTAATTACCTTCTTCTCTCCGGAATAATCTTTCAACTCAAGCTTATTACATTATACATTGATTTGATATACGAAAATTATTTATTGCAATTATTTCTCTGTTTTATTGTTATTTCTTCGTCTTCATCAAGCATTAAACCTTTCCTAAGGCTTGTTGCGCGCTCCAAAAGTTTAATTTATTGATTTATCCATCTTTTCCTGGGTCTTCCGACATTTCGTTTTCCTTCAGGTATGCAGTAGAACATTTTCTTTGGGTAACGTTCCTCATTCATTCTCTCTACGTGTGATAGCCACTTTTGTCTATTCCGCTCTATTTCTTCATTTAGGTTAAAAATCCTTAATTGTTTTCTTATGTCATCATTCTTTCTTCTATCTCTTCTAGTGATTTTTTTTTTTTTTTTTTTTTTTTTAATGGTGTGGCCCCTCCTCCGCCACACCAGGTGACGATCATCCGAAAGGGATCTACATCGCCTCCCCTACCATGCACTAACTACAGCTAATGGATGGGAGAGGGAGTGGTGCTAGTGGTGCCAGGTACCGCTTGCGCAACCTGGGGTTAGTGGGTAACTCTACGAAAGACGCCGGCCTACCAGGGGGTAGACAGGCAGAGGTGGATCCAGGGCCATCACTTGGCTCGTGGCCCAGTGCTGGTGCCTGGTGTATGTTAGTGAGGTATTCATGCTCATGCAGGTGGAATTTTGTGTTAGGTGTCGTGCTTAGTGATAGAGTAGAAGTGACCATGCTTACTTACGTGTCGGGTCGGTGCCGTCGTCTCTGTTGGTGTGGGTTCGTCCTGAAAGGAAACATAGAATGTGAGTTTCAGTTACCTATTCGTGTTCCATGTTAGCGCGGTGGTCGTGATAGGGGCGTTCAGTCCTCATGGCGGGATAAGATGCATTAGGTACTGTGTGACAGGGTCGGGGCCAGTTTGCTTGGTGATGGGAAGAGATCTGTCAAAAAGAGACAGGGGTCGTTTGTGCTTGTCTGCTTCTGTAGTGTACTGGCCTAGGCCTTGTATCAGAGGGTTATGGTGGGTTTTGGATCGTCTGTATAGATCGTAGGCGAGTTTCTTAATAAATTCCTCTATTGTGTGTAGTTTGAGTTCGTCGTGCAGTATGTCTGCGGGTGTGCTCTTTGGTACTCTTGAGGCCATTCTGATTATTTTGTTTTGTATCGTCTGCAGCGTGCGTATGTGCGAGGGGGCACAGTGTCCCCAGACCGGTGCCGCGTATGTCATTATCGGTCTGATTAGGCTCTTGTACAGTGTGATGCTAAGGGCCGTGCTTAGTTCCGTCTTTCGGTTAATTAATGGGTAAATGCGCGTCAGTTGTGCGTATGCTAGTCTCTTAACTTGTTTGACGTGTGGTCCAAAGGTTAGTCCGGTGTCCAGTGTCACGCCTAGATATTTCACCTTGTTGGTCCAGTGGATATCGCTTTGTTGAAGTTTCAACGGAGTTAAGGGTTTCTTGTGGGAGGTTCTTTTTGTGAAGAGCATTAGTTGTGATTTTGTGGGATTGACTTTAATGCGCCATTGCCGGAGCCAGGGTTCCAGGTCTTGAAGTGCCGTTTGTAGCCTGGAGTGGATTAACCTCGGTTGAACGGATCGTGCTGATATGGCAGTGTCGTCGGCATACATGTGTAGTGTTGTGTTGGGTGTTTTTGGGATGTCATTTACGTATATCGTGAATAGAACCGGCGAGAGTATACTTCCTTGTGGGACCCCAGCATGGAGTTGCCTGGGCTCCGACGTTGCTGTTGACGTTTTGACCGCAAAGGTGCGGCCGCTGAGGTAGTGCGCAGCTAGTTTAACAAAGGTGTCCGTGAGATTCAATTGCTTTAGTTTGTATAGTAAGCTTGGGTGGTGGACGGAGTCAAATGCGCGCTGTATGTCCAGAAAGAGTATTCCTGTACTTTGTTTTTGATTGAATCCTTGAGTTATGCTCTCTGTGCAGCGAAGTAATTACTGAGCGGTGGAGTGTTTTGCTCTAAAGCCAAATTGCTCCGGTATTATCGTGGAGTGTCGTATGAGATAGGCGTTCAGTCTCTTTAATATTATTTTTTCTGCTAGTTTGCTCATCGTGTTTAAAAGGCTAATCGGCCTGTAGTTATTTGGGTCGTGCCTGTCTTTTCCGGGTTTGGGGAACATTAATACTAGTGCATGTTTCCACTGTTTTGGAAAGTATCCATGCTGCAGGCAGTAATTGCATATTTCCGTAAAGTGGTGTATTGCTGCGGGTGTCCAGTGTTTGAGTACCAAGTTTGGTATCTGGTCTGGTCCTGGGGCTTTGTGGTCTCTCAGATGGGCTATTAGCCATTTAACTTCGGACGGATGTGTTTTTCTGAGTTTGTTGTGCGTGGGCGTGGTTGTTAAATTTCTAGTGCAATCGTCGATCATGGTGGAGAAGCCACCGGGGGGTGGCGGCTCGTTTGGTGAGCAGGCTCTTTCAAAGGTGACCGCTAGGGTGTTCGCCTGTCCCTCCGGCGTTTCTGCCATCTGTCCTGGGTTGTCGGTGTTACGGAGGGGTGGTATATTGATTGTTTCTCTTATGAGGCGTTTAGTGAGTTGCCATATCTGTGAATTGCCGGGTTGCATGTCTGCTAGGGTCTGGTCCCACTGCTGTTGGATCTGTTGGTTTATGCGTGTTTTGATGTCGCTGTTTAGGACTTCCATATTAACTTTGTGCACGATGTTTCTCGTTCGTTGCCATTTTCTCCGCTCATGGTCTCTTTCATTCATAAGGTATAGGACTTCTGGTGGTAGATTTATTTCTCGTTTAGGGGGTGGTTTAAACGGCGTGGCTGCTGCGATGGCTAGTTGTGTTGCGGTTTCTAGCGCTGTTACGGCTGTTTCTGTGTCTTCTGGGTTCGTCAGTTCCGTCGCTGTTGGGAGGTTGGCATCCAGTATCTGGGTAAATAGCGGCCAATTTGTTTTGTTGAAGTTGCGACGGGGTGCTTCTGGGTGTAAGGTGGGGGAGTGGGTGATGGTGAGCTTGATTGCATAGTGGTCGGAGGCTAGTGTTTCGACTCGGTTGAGCTTGTATTGAAAGAGGGTATTTTTCAGGATGGCTAGGTCTAGGATATGTGGCACGTGTTCGGGCCTGTGGGGCAGGAAGGTGGGCTCATCTGTGTGGGCTATGATGTAGTTGTTTTCCAGCATGTGGTTGTGTAGAAGGTTCCCCTCGTGGTTGTTCTTGTCGCCGCCCCAGATTTCGTGTATGGCGTTCAGGTCTGCCATGGCTACTACTTGGTCGCTGAGTGAGGTGATGGTGTCTAGGTCATCGGTGTTTAGTGTTCTCGGTGAGCTGTAAGCCGCTACCACTGTGATGTCTTGTGGGCCTATGGGTATTGTGATTGCTGTAGCGTCCATCTGTTTTAGTGTCGGTATGTGTTTCTGGCTGTGCTGCATGTTGTTCTTGATTAAGATGGCGGTTCCTCCTGTTGGGGCGCGGTTGGGCCGGTCCGATCGGTAGACTCTGTAACCTGGTACTGAGAATCGGGCTTTGGCGTTTAGGAGTGTTTCGCCTAGTAGCGCTATGTCTGTATTGTTGGTGTTCAGGTAGTGTCGGAGTTCTTGTAGTTTAGACCGGGCCCCCCTGCAGTTCCAGTAGAGGACTGTAAGAGTGTTGGGTGTTAGTGTGTGTCCTGCCATTTTAAGAGTGTGTTGTGTTTGTGCTTTATTTTTTTTTTCTTCTTCTTTCTTTCTTACTTTTTTTTCTCTCTCCTTTTTTTCCTTTGTTTATTTATCTCTCTCTTGCTTTTTTTTTTCTTTTGCTTTAAAGCCTTCTTCCTGTCTCCAAGGTGAAAAGCGTTGCGGCAATCGCCTCGAGTATGTCGAAGAAGGGCATGTTGCTTTCTATGCTGTATGTTTGTGCCAATTTCTCAACCACTGCTCCAATGGCTTGTAGTCCTGCGCTCAGGCTTTCGTTGCCCATATTGCGGAGCAATTTGAGTATGTGTGAAGGTAAAAAGTTTGTTCTGAAGTGATGCTGCTTGTATTGGATTTCCTTTTCAGTTTTACTTGGCAGTGGTGAAGCTAGCCGTGCCAGCATCCGTTTTTCTGGGCTGTCCGGCACATTTGGCAGCGTCGTCTGCTTTGCCGTCTTATTGGCGGGTGTGCTTGCTGCAGCCGCTTGAGCGGAGCTTTTTCTTGGTGTCGTGGGCGCTGCTGCCGTCGCCTTGGGTGGCGGCGGTGTTACAGGTTCTCTCGGCTGTGTGCTTGGGCCCTGGATTTGTAAGTTTGCACCGCTCCTGTGCGGGGGGTTCGCTGTGATGTGCGACCTGTCTTGTTGCGGTCTCAGCTGCTCCGCGTAGGTTCCGCGCTCGGCCGTGACGGTTGCCCGGGCGCTCGGGTGAATGTATCTGGCTGGTGGGTCTACCATTCTCCTATAGTACGGGCAGCCTCTCCATCTGGCGCCGTGCTCGTTGCTGTTGCATAGTGCGCATTTGTATTGTTGCGCAGTGCAGGTCCTGCCAGTGTGCGGGCCTGCGCATTTGGGACATATTTGTGGCGCTTCACAGTTCCTGGTGAGATGTTTAAATCTTTGGCACCTGCCACATTGTGGGGGCCCTTGTGGGGGGACGTAGTCCTCAATTTTTACCTTGCAGTGCATGATGTCTTTTATGGACTTGATTGCCGTGGCGCAGGTCTCGTTTGTAAGCTCTGTTAGGAAGGTCGGTATCCGGCGCCTTGCTCTTCTAGAGTACAGTTGGCTGCATTTTTGAACTTCGAAGCCCAGGCGTCTAAGTTCGTTTTGCAGCTCCTCATTTGTTGTGCTGCCATATAGCCCTTTAATTACTACCTTGTATGTTCTGTTTTCTGGTAGCGTGGTCACATGGAACGGGACTCTGTTCCTGCGGCAGTGCTGCAAAAAGTTGTGGTAGTCTTGCAGCGTGGTGAACTTAAAGCCATGGTAGCCTTCCCTGTAGTGGCTTTGGTACTGTTTTGGGCGGTAAAGCTCGTCAAATTTGCGGGTGTGGGCGCTGAGGCTGTTCCGGTAGTAGTCCGGGATGTGGATTTTGGACAAGTCGTGCCTAGTGACTCCTAATACTGTTCTTAAAAATCTCATTTCCGCTGCCTGTAATCTGCTTTTATGTCTATTTGTCATTATCCAGGTTTCGCTACTATATAGAGCAAGTGGAACTGCCATGGTTTTATAGAACTTCATCATCGTATCTTTTCTCACTTCATTTTTTAAAGTTCTTTTAATTGTTCCACATATCTTTGAAAAACTTTCCATTTCACTTCCAATATCTGCTTATTTAATACATGATACTGAAGATCCTAAAAATTTAAATGTGTTAACTTGTTCAATTATATTATTGTCTAATACAAGTTTCCATCTCAACCGATGGGTTCCGTGAAAAGCCATGGATTTAATTTTATTTTTTGATATATCTAAATTATAATTAAGAGCTATCATGTGCAGTTCAAATAGTGCTCTTTGTAGCGTATCTTCATTATCAGAAATGATTACTTGGTCATCAGCATACAGGAGTGTCATTACAAAATTATTATCATAATCAAAAGTTATATTTAAAATATTTAGCCTCTGTTTCCATTCACGGATTGCGTTGTCTAATTATAAATTAAATAATGTGGGTGATATACTACACCCTTATCTTATACCGATATTAATATCGGTTGTCTTATAATTCCCATTTTTACTTTCTCTACTACGTATAGTAAATAGGGGAAGTATTGTCTTCCACTCAAAAATTCGATACCGAGATTTCACCGGAAATACATGTTTTGAGACCCCTGAATCCAAAAAAAGCATTTTGGAAACATGACCGTGTGTGTGTGTGTGTGTGTGTGTGTGTGTGTGTGTGTGTCTGTCTGTCTGTGAACAGCATAACTCAGAAACGAACACGGAGAAACACCAAACTTGGTATTTAGGTTCAGTATCTTCCAGAGATGCGACACGAAGGTTTTCAAGAAAATCCCCCCACCCCAGGTTACCCTTTACATGCAACATTTTTCGAAAATTTTAATTTTCTCAAAAATGGCTAACGATTTTGATTAAAATATCGTATGTTTAATATATTTTCATGACAAAATGTGTATCTTGAATTTTCTGGGAATGTCTCCAAAAGTATTCTTCATTATGAACGACTTTTGCATAGCTGGTAAACCATAAGAGATAGACAAAATTTTAATACACAAAAAATGTAGATCGCGTTAAAATACACAATTTATGTCATATACATTTTTTTGTTGAGTGAACCATTTTGAAGATATTGCTTGTTATTCCCTTAAGTTGTTCAATACTTTTCTCAAATGGGAATTCGTTATTCATTTTTTTGTCTTGGATATGCAAAGAGTATTAATCTGTGGCAAAGGGAATGATGCTGCACCTAGCAAACAGCTATTAAGAAATATGTATGTGCTTAAAGCCTACTGTATTTCTATGTTGCCCTTGTAAATATATGTTCCCCTTACATCTACAAGAAAATTAGCAATAAGATAGAGTCTGCAAATGTTTATCTCGATTAACATGAAGTAGATGGAGAATAAGCGTTTGTAAAAGTAGTTTGTACAAGAGTAGAGAAAGTCATGTGAGTGTAACACATCAGATTTTTTTGTTTAATACCTACATATCTTTGAACCCCTATACATTTCTTTAAATATCTCCACAATATGATTTGGTATTCCTCTATTAGTCATCATCTCCCACAATTTTCTTCATTTTACTCTATCAAATGCCTTTATAAAATCTATAAATATTATATACGTTGGGCAATTAAACTCTCTCCTCTTTTCTATTATTTTTTTAGTTATAAAAATATTATCGGTGCATGACCTTCCCAACCTAAATCCTGTCTGCGCTTCTAAAAGTATTGTTTCAATGATGTTTCGAAGCTTTTGATTTAAAATGTTGGCATATAATTTGTAAGCGCTGTTTAACAAGCTAATTCCTCTATAGTTTTCCGGCTTGGTTTTTTCCCCTCTATTATATATGAGCACAATTAATGAAATTTTCCATTCTTCTGGTATTTTCTTTTGTTGCCAGCATTGATTTAAAATATTTAGTAATCAATATTTGATTCCTTTAGGTAAGTATTTCAATAATTCTGCATTTATTCCATCTGATCCTGGGGCTTTTGTATTTTTTGAACTATTTATGGCTCTAATTCAAAAAATTCCAGGTTATTGATTCAGTTTTGAATGTATTCTCAGATACTTCTCGTTCTATTTCTTCATGGTCATCATTTGTCCATTAATATTTACAATATTGAAGCATATATTACAATCTAATATTTGTAGATTTGTTTATATATTGTAATATATGGTATTTCTTTATTTAATTATTGATATCTTCTTGACAATAATTACGGTGTCAAAACACAGACACCACGAAATCCACACTGCTGTGCTCTTTTCGTGAATTTATTTTACAAGCACGGCAGAAATGACATTTAAAAATGGCATTTATTTATGAATTAAAAATAAGGTATATTTTATTTTCACTTAACAACATTTATAAGAATAATAGCTGGCTGCCCGACTTGCACGGGTAGTTTTTACTTTCTCTACTACGTATAGTAAGTAGGGGAAGTATTGTATTCCACCCAAAATTTCGATACCGAGATTTCACCGGAAATACATGTTTTGAGACTCACTGAATCCAAAAAAAGCATTTTTGGAAACATGTCCGTGTGTGTGTCTGTCTGTGTGTCTGTGTGTCTGTCTGTGTGTCTGTGAACAGCATAACTCAAAAACGAAGAGTCGGATAAACACCAAACTTGGTATTTAGGTTCAGTATCTTCCAGAGATGCGACACGAAGGTTTTCAAGAAAATCCCCCCACCCCAGACTACCCTTTACATGGAACATTTTTCGAAAATTGTAATTTTCTCAAAAACGGCTCTAACGATTTTGATTAAAATATCATATGTTTAAGATATTGTCATGATAATTAAAATATATATCTCGAATTTTCTGGGAATGTCTCCAAAAGTATTCTTCATTATGAACGACTTTTTCGTAACTGGTAAACCATAAGAGATAGACAAAATTTTACTACACAAAAAATGTAGATCGCGTTAAAATACACAATTTATGTCATATACATTTCTTTTGTTGAGTGAACCGTTTGCGAGATATTGCTTGTTATTCCCTTAAATTTTCCAATACTTATACTTTTTCTCAAATTCGTTATTCATTTTTTTATGTCCTGGACATGCAAAGAGAATGGAATGCGCCACATAGCAACCAGCGTTAAGATATTTGACTATCGCTTAAAACCTACCATATTCCCCTTGCATCTACAAGAAAATTACAAATAAGATTGACATCTCCATATCTCGATTAATATGAAGCATATGGAGAATAGGCGTTTGTAAAAATAGATTGTACAAGAGTAGAGAAAGTCATGTGAGTGTAACACATCAGATGGCGAATTAACTTCATTTAACTCCCCCCCCCCCCGAACTGTATGAAGTTACTGTTCTAAAGCGCCGTCGTATTCACTTTTTCACGCTATGTTACGGAAAAAGAGTGAAATTTCAAGGCCAGCGTATAGCGGCCCGCTTTTAAATATCTCACTATCGATTCCCTCTTGTGCCTACAGCGAAATGTGTAATGAAACTATTTCTGCAAAAAGTACGATAGTGAATGAATGTAACACATCAGATTTTTTATCTTTATAACAACCTGTTTGACTACCTTTAAGGTCTAGCAACCAGTCTTCTGTGCCGCTCCCTCCGTGCTTAGTTACAGCATGCGGAAACAATATTTAAATGTTTCGTGGAAACAAGTTTTTGCAATGGAAAGAAAAGGACGGAGAGGAAAGAATAGCAAATTTTCAAGCATGCCCATTAAATAACGTCTAGCATGGCAGCTTTCTACATGAAGTATTTCGGAAACGGCTAGCACTAAGAAAAAATTTAACACAAACTGTTTACTTTAATGATCTATACATTTTGTTTTTTACTATACCTTAAGGATACCCATCTGTGAAATTTCTAAAATCAACAATTTCAATTTGATTCTTTTGAAATTTTAATTCAGAAACCATGGTTTAATGTAGAATACTTACACCAAATTTCATGAATATCTTTAAATTACGTCCCGAGGTATTACTTTTTTATTTCTTGTTTTATGTTTTGAAAAATTGCTCCACAGATGGAACCATTTTTTCAAAAAATTAATACTTTATAATTAAATATTTAATCGTATATTATTAATAAATTGTAGAAATGAATTTTTAATTGTCCTACTAATTTAGCAGAAAATAAATGTCAAATATGGGACTTCCACCCTCCGTGATTTTCTGCTCTCTACAGTTATTAGGCTGTCTCATAAATAATGTCAGTTATATAAGATAGAATTGGTTTTCTTTGGTTCGCCAATGCTATTTACAGGATGCCATGGCTAGTATTGCGAGAATGTGTCAGCCGTCAGTTATTAATACACAATCACAAAATGGAAGTTACAAAGTTTGAGAGTAGAGTCCTTCTGAAGCACTACTGGAAACAAGATTATAAAGCTGCTGAGCCGCATTTGAAGTGGAAGGAGGTGTCGTTAGTGAGCACGTGGCACAACGATGGTTCCAACGTTTCAACGCTGGAGAAGAAAACACAAAGATTTACCACGTTCTGGAGAACCTAAATTATGGGACATTCAGAATACACGCAGAGTTTTTGGAAGAAAATCCGCAAAAAAGTCTCTTAGGCTACCAGAAAAACTTGGTCCATCAAAAGATAGCATACATTGCCAGATTAAGAAACTTGCAAAATCAAACAGAAGCTGTAGATCTGTACCTCATTAATTGACACCTCCACAGGCTCAACGTAAAGTGAATATCTGTCGTCAGCTTATCAATAATCCCATGGATGATAGATTTATTCGAAGAATTGTCATATGTGACGAAAAATGGGTCTATTACCGCAATCCTGACACCTCGAAACTGGCTCAGTACCGTCAACCGCCCAAAGTCATCCTTTCAGTTCGGCTCCAAAGTAATGTTGTGTCTAGTGGAATTTTGGAGTGATTCACTGGAAGTTTGTTCCAAACGGGCATTGCGGTAGTGGCTCGTGTGTGTGTGTGTGTGTGTGTGTGTGTGTTTGTGTGTAATAAAGTTTGTATGTAGTAATTTGTGATTTTTAATTAATTATGATTTAATTTGAAATTATGCTTCGGCTGCGTCACTTATATCTGTAGAGCAAGTATATCTTAACAAGGGTGGTACGGCTGTAGAATAGTTTCACACACTTTACAGAAGTTATAGTTTTAAATTCTCACTCCTTTATTAATTCTTAAGGCAGTTGAATAATATATCAAATAATGCAAATTCCTGAGATATTTACGTATGGAGCTGTAGGATATTAAGTTCTATATGTGCGCTAACGAACTGCAGTTTACAGAGAATTTCTTAAGTTCTTTATTCGCGTTAAAAAAATTATAAATCACATAAATTTATATCTCTGCGAATATATAATGAAATGTATTTTACGGTTGTAATAATTATCTGTTCCTAACTACATCATTCTTCTCCGTATTGCACTCATATTTCACATCTGCACACTCTGAGCTTCATCTACTGAACTGATTTGACTTGCGTTCGCTACCCCTTAGCGTCCACAGCTTAAAATTTTAAATTTAATGTTTCTATTTTCTTATTGGCTAAGTCTACTCTAGCAGAATACTGTTGGTTTGACTTTGATTGGCTTTTTGCACCCACGTAACTATTTACAAACTTTTTGACGTTACATCAGTATTTTTCCATCGACTGTTGGTAGACTTCTTTTGGCTTTCTAAGTTCTACCAAGATTACAACTAATTGTTAGCTATCCTCTGCTTTCCACTTTATGACACTGTTTGCTACAAAACGCAGCTTGCTTCTACCCTCACAGCTCCTACGTTTCTAAACTAAGAAATACATTCGCATAATATTTCACACACACACACACACACACACACACATATATATATATATATATATATATATATATATACAATAACTATACATAACAATGGCTGTAATTGAGGCAGTATTTTTAACACTTAAATGATTTCAGTCTAATTATATAACAGCCCGCCTTAAAGCAATATGTGTATGTAACAAGATATAAAAATTGTATATTACAGTCATTATATATGTTTATATTATTGCATACATGTGTAATAATGTTATATGAATGTATTACGTAATTTAATAATGTAGGAGCTGTGAGAAATAGGTCAAAAGTTGCTAACAATGAGGTAACAATGAGGTAACCTTGAGGCAATAATGAATTTGAAAGTTTAACAATACTACTTGTGATTCTTGGAGCAATAATAATGTAATTTTGTGACAGTTTATAAAATAGCCAATCAACAACCAGAAAAAACTTTAGTTAAATGAAGGTATTCTATTGGACTAGGATTAGCCAATCAGAAACTAAAGTGGAGCAAAATTTACAAATTTAGAAGTCGTTGCTTGTAGACAGTGTTCCTAACCGGATGCGAGATGTGTTCTCGAGAAGTTTAATACGTATTCACTGTGAGACAAAAATAGTTTACGTGTTAAAAGTGCAAGTAATTAATAAAAAAAATCTCACAGCTCTCTCTCTCTCATATATATATATATATATATATATATATATATATATCAGTGAAGTGTTATTTACTTCGTGTCAAGCATTAATAAAAAGAGTGAAGTAAAATTATAATCTGCGTAAGCCTACATTCTTCAGTCGCACCACTCCCTGCTAAGACATTCATGTCTCTAAAAATAAATACTGACGCAGCCGAGGCAAACATAAATATATAATATTTAAAGAAACAGTAAAAATTACAAAGTTAATATTTTTTAAACATTTGGGGCGAAGGCTACCGGAAACTTTTTACCATACGTGCTGTTGCAACTACTTCAAGTTCGACTCCCCTACAGTCGAAATATAATACTCCTCCTCCTAAAATAATACATCTTCTTCAAATTGACTCCCAAAGCGTGGGGCAAATAGCAATACAACAAACCATTTTCTCATAATATACACTTTATAGCAATTAATGATCACTTATAGGCGGGCTATTATTTTGATGTTATATAATTAAATTGATAACAGTTAAGAGATAAAAAATACTGCCTCAGCGTGCAGTCAGTGTGGATCTTCATTCTCAACAATTGGAACGAGTTCATGAAATTTTGAGACGGAGATACACAGCATTAGTTAAGTGAAATAGAGTTCACTCGCAGCAGAACAATGCAACACCCCATACTGCACGAACAACCATGACAAAAATTCAGGAATTGAAAGCATTAGAGCTGCTACCACACCCAGCATACATCCCTGATCTCGCACCTTCAGATTACCATCTATTTTGATCCATGGACCATTTCTTGCGTGGAAGAAATTTCGAAAACATTGAAGCTGTGGAAGTGGGTCTCTCGGAATTCTCTGCATCAAAAACCAGAGACTGGTACCGTCGCTTAAAGATGGTCTTCTCTGATGGTCTCTACTTTGAAGAGTAGTTTAATTTCTTGTCAGAAAACGTCCAAATAAAGTTTTGCTTAAAAACCAACTTTATTTATGAGACACCGTCTGTAACTTAGTATTTGAGGATTCCTGAAGTGTCTCTTGAATGATCTGTTCGGTTCAATGTAGGCGAAATTTATTGGTTTTTACTCCAATTTTCAAGTTAGGTTTATAGGTAGATATTTGAGTCGCTATATGTCATTCTTTAAATTCCCATGCAGCTATGAAAGCTACATAGTATTGAAGAACGTTTGTAGTGTTTAATAAAACTAAAATCTATATTTATTAATTTTTACAGTTTGGGTTGTTTTTTTTTTTCACGGATTCCATAAGTTTTCCTTGTAATTAAAATGTTAAAAATTCAATCAAATAAAAGAGGGTTTACAGGCTACTCACAGAAAATTCAAGATACACATTTTATTTCTCACACAAATAAACTAAACATATGACACTTTAATAAAGCACGTTACAACCCTTTTTGAGAAAATAAAAAAATAACAACTATTTCATGTAAAGGATAGTTTGAGGTGGAGTGGTTATCTTCATAATCTTCATGTTGCATCCTTGGAAGATGGTGAACTTACAAATCAGGTTTGGCGTTTTATTATCGTTTTTGAGTCACGTGTTCACAGGCATGCAGGCACAAGGTCACCAGACCTCTTCATAAAATTGCTTTTTCTGGATTCAGGGATATGCAAAACGTGTATTTCCGAATGTTTTAATGGAATACAGTATTTCGTTTACTTACTATAGGAAGCCGTCGAGAAAGTAAAAAATTAGCGCATGGAAGAACCGTGTATCGAACGCACGCATTTATATTGCGATCCACCGAGAGCGATGGCACGCATTCGGGGGGTCCCGGGTTCGATTCCGTCGACCGCACTCTGACCCTGAATTTTTAGTGCCTTTCCCTGGTCGGGAGATGAACGGTGATGTGGTTTCTCATCCACCACGATTTCCTTTCCATTCGGTTTCTTTCTCACGTTTCAGGTGTGCTTCTAGGTAGTAAGATTTTGGCTATCCCTTACGGTTTAACATTACACAGGTGTCATTTAGAAGGAAGAGAAATTCAGAGGCTATTCCCAGAAAATGCAAGACTTACATGTTATTTGTCATACAGTTAACTTAAACATGCGGTTCTTTAACCAAAATCATTAAGAGCTATTTTTGAGAAAATCAAAACACTAAACATTTTCCATTTAGAGGGTAGTTTGGGTGAGAGAATTTTTCTTGAACATCTTCGTGTCGCATCCTTGGATGTAAATATTAAGTTCGGTATTTAACTGACTTTTCGTCTTTGTCATGCTGTTCACAGACGCAGGGTACACGCACGCGCGCGCGCGCGCGCGCGCGCTCGTGTGGGCCCTTTTCTAATCTTACTCTTACATGAGGTGTAACAGAAAAAGTAAAACTGTATTTTTATTCAGAGGACCTCAAAACAAGTATTTATACTGAAATCTCGATATAGAATTTTGAGTGGAATACAACACTTCCTCTAATTACTACAGGTGAGTATTAGAGAAAGTAAACATGCTTTCTTTTTATTCCGAGGACCTCAAATCGTGTATTTCCTCTGAAATCTCGATATACAATTTTGGATGGAATATAATACTTCCTGCACTGACCATAAGCAGTACAAAAAGTAAAAGCTTTTTTTTTTTATTTAGAGGACTTCAAAAGCGTATTTCCATCGAAATATCTATATAAAACTTCCTCGACTTACAAAATGTAAGTAGTAGAAAAGGTAAAAATGTTTTATTCAAGGGACCTCAAAACGTTTATTCCCACTGAACTCTTTATACCAATTCTTTTGGTGGAATACAATACCTCCTCTGCTTAGAATAGGTAAGTAGTAGATAAAGTAAAACTCTTTATTCAGGGGACCTCAAATCATGTATTTGCACTGGAGTCTGTATATCGGATTTTTGGTGGAATTTAATACATCCTCCACTGACTACATGAAGTAGTACATAAAGTAAAACCAGCTGCAGTGATATCTCGGGTATCTTAGATTTGAACTTCTGCGTGAATGTCCTGTAACAAAAGACTACCATGTCTTCCAGTGTATAAATACGTGTAACTTTAATAAATGTCAGGTAACGGCGTGTGCTACAATATAATAGACCAGCAGAAGGTGCGTAACAAAATCTTGATACCCCTGGTCTGCGTTTGCAGTCCAAAACAACTTCGGTGTGTTAAGGTCAAACTTCAGGGAAAAATAGTCAGCCAGAAGTTCAAGGTTGACTTTCGCCGCTGGCGGCTTCTATTGATAAACCTGTGTTCTACGTCGATGTGATATTCGCAAGCGGATCAGAGATGCCAACTTAACCCTTTTATGGCTAAATACAACCTTACGTAGAGTAAGTAAAGTATTATATTTCACCCAAAAACTCGATACCGATATTTCACCGGAAATATGTTTTGAGGACCCCTGAATAAAAAAAACATTTTTGGAAACATGTCCGTGAGTGTGTCTGTGAACAGCATAACTCAGAAACGAATAGTCGGATAAACACCAAACTTGGTATTTAGGTTCAGTATCTTCCAGAAATGCGACACGAAGGTTTTCAAGAAAATCCCCCACCCCAGATTACCCTTTACATGGAACTTTTTCGAAAATGTTAATGTTCTCAAAAATGGCTCTAACGATTTTGATTAAAATATCATATGTTTAAGATATTTTCATGACAAATGAAACGTATATCTCGAAGTTTCTGAGAATGTCTCCAAAAGTATTTTTCATTGTGAACGACTTTTGCATAACTGGTAAACCATAAGAGATAGACAAAATTTTACTACACAAAAAATGTAGATCGCTTTAAAATACACAATTTATGTCATATACCTTTTTTTTTTTTTTTGATTGAACCATTTTCGAGATATTGCTTGTTGTTCCCTTAAATTTTCCAATACTTATACTTTTTTCTCAAATGGGAATTCGTTATTCATTTTTTTTTGTCCTGATAATGCAAAGGGAATGGAATATGCACATAGCAACCAGCTCTTAAAATATTTAACTATCGCTTAAAGCCTACCAATTACCCTTGCATCTGCAAGAAAATTAGCAATAAGATTAACATGAAGGATATAGAGAATAAGCGTTTGTAAAAATAGTTTGTACAACAGTAGAGAAAGTCATGTGAGTGTAACACATCAGTTTTTTAAATAACGATTGAGCTAATTTTAACATATTTTTTTAAAAAAAGTCAATCGTTTTCACTTTTCATTGTCCAATTTTTACTTTATCACGTACCTAGTTGGTAGTATAAAAACCAAATGTGTGTTTAACTTCAGTATTTTCCAAGGATGCGACACGAAGATTTTCAAGAAAAACCTCCAACCCCAAAATATCCTTTATATGGAAAAGCTTTTAAATTCTTATTTTCTCAAAAAAGCCTGTAATGATTTTGATTAAATTACGAGACATACTTTTAAAGTAAGTGCCGGTAACGTTTTTAGAAATAACAGAACATTATTTTCCAAATACTTTATTATTATTCATTACTTTATACTACTTCTCCACGTAGTCACCGCCACTATTCAGGCACTTGTAACGGAAATCCAGTTTTTTTATGCCTTCGTCAAAGAATGATGCCGTGATGAAAGCCAAGTCAGCTCTTCTTGTTTCACATCATTGTTGTTGGAATGTTTTCCACCAAGGAATTTATTCAGATAAAGAAAAAGATGAAAATCGCTTGGTGCCAAATCCGGATTGTAGGGAGGGTGGTCAAATTGTTCCAAACCAAACGATGCGATCAGATCTTGAGTTTGTTTGGCTGCGTGTGGCCGGGCATTGTCACTCATCGTTCCCCCAAAAACCTCACATAATTGGCGATGAATGTTTGCTGGTGTACATTTCTAGCATTCAAAAAACGAATCACTGAACTGACTTCACAGTCGGCGGGTCGTTCGATTGTTTTGAACATTTCGAAACGCTCTAACAACAGCAAAACACAAAGTGACGATCGCTCACAGCTGCGTTTGGCTTCCTACTGAATGCAGGCAGTGATCATGCATGCTCAAAATCGCAACAGAAGCGGCAAAATATTAAAACGGTACTTACTTTAAAACACGTTTAGTGCATATTACAGATATTTACATGGCAAATAAAATGTATGCCTTCAATGTTTTGGGAAAAGCCTGCTAAGTGCTCTTCACTCTTTTGTATAAAATGGTGTAACTAGAATACAAAGGAGATAGACAAAAACGTACAACAGAAAACATGTAGATCTTTTTGGACATCAACCATTTCCGAGAAATTGGTTATTATTCGTTTGAATTGTTCAATATAGTGCCATTTTGCTAAAGTACTGTCGCTAACCAGAAGTTTCGTGCGATGACATGGAAAGAGTATGGAACTTCAAGAGCAGCTGGCTTTTAAACATCTAACTATCGATTCAGTTTCCGCTATCCCTGTTCTACCTACAATGAGATGTGTGATGAAAGTATTTTTGTTATGGCTTTTCTCGATTAACATGAAACAGACAGAAAAATAAACTTTCATGAGAATAATTTGTAGAAACTATATAAAAGTAAACAATAGTGGGTACGGAAAGTCATGTGAATGTAACATAACATTTTTAAACTAAAATCACTAAAATATCAAACAGAATTTGTTATATGGGGGGGCATAAGTAGATATACAGTAATGATACGTATTGTATACAAAGATCTGCGTGCGATGTTCAGTTCCCTAGCTGTCTATTTTCATTTGTTTGGACTTGGATAAACGTCTGAGCAAGTAACATTTTATTTTCAGGCATTATAACAGTGACCGGTCGATCACTTTTCGGTACATTATGACAGACCTATCATCAAATTAGGGATAAGCTTCCGTATTTATGTCGGAAATAAAGTGTTATGAAACTAAGGAAACTATAAGAATACCCGAGGAATGGAGTTTAGAGTTGTTTGCATTTCTAGAGCCTGTAACCTATCCGCCCACCATTTTAGGACGCTATTTGAGCAAAACATGGCAACTTGCCGCTATTGCGCATGCGTGCAGGAAAGTGCCAACCTTAAGGGATAGATTGAAATCCGCTAGAAGAATAACGCGAAGTGAATGCAGTTGCAAGTAGCTCTCGTAATACAGAATGGACTATTTAAGTTGCGACTGTACAATATCTCCAAAACTAAGCGTTGTAGAAAGAAATGTCTTGAATAAAAGTTGCTTGATATTATGAGGGAAAGTAAGTGCCATCAGTCGTGTTTTATTTGAGAACGTTGTGATGGTCATTTTAGGCTTAATTTAATTTTATTTAAATAGGAACCTACCTTTTTTGTGTTGTTTTCTCATCCTCATAAAAAACTAAAAACCATTTGTATCAAGCACTTTGAAATTGTTCTTACATCAACGTAAACAACAACGAAAATTCTGAATGTCTGTTGCGTACGAATCATCACAAAATAAACAAGCTTTTTAACCATTTTCTAATGTGAATGTGTGAATGTGTGTCTCAACTTAAATGGTCCACCCTGTATATTACCTGCATTTGAAACCATTTCCCCGCGATCATGGATCATTGGGGTTTTAGCTTCACAGATCCTACAGCTAAGCTCTGTTGTCATTCCGCAGAAGGCCGCAACTGCTTCACTCTTCTACTTATAAAAAAACATCCCTCTGCCACGCTTTGCAGCTTATGGCCCTCAACCCTGGGTTACGCTATGCGGCATAGGGGCCTAAATCACTTGTTCTTCGCGTAAAGGTGGCGGTGTTTGTTATTGCGTAAGGATTGCGGTATTTGTTAGTCATATGTTGGCAGCTCTGCAGTTGAGAACCGCATAGACACGAGAGGGAGCAAGCGCCACCTTCAGGGAAACTCCGAAATGAATTGGTGCCATTTTGTCGCAAGTTTGATCTTCGATGGAGGGGGTGTTTCAAATTCCTCACGCCATTTTTTTCGAACCCGTTTGAAATTTTCTGTTCTTCGAGTATTGTTTCAAAATCCAGATTTTTTGGTCTTTAGTCAAATTCGTAGCCATCGCGACACAAGAAAGTGACAACAAAAAGACAAACTGAGCAAGAATGGGAAACTTAATAACGCGATAAGTAGCCATAAACACCAAATGTACTAATAATGCAACTGTATACCTAATTACGCTCCTTGTATATATTTTAATGAAAAATAGACGATCAAAAGTTCACACTTGGTTTCTGATAAGGAGTTTCCGAAGTAAAGAATTTCTATTGAGTTGTAGTCTAAAGACATTTACAAGCTATAAGTTAGAATTTGTGTGGATGAATCTTTATATATGACATGTCACATGACATGTATATGGCTGTGAATGCTGAATCCCCATGTTTCTTTCCTCTTCAAATATTTTTTTCTAGTATAACCATACTACATATGAGCATTTTGTATAGAAGAGACAGAGAATTATTCATGAAGGGAAGAAATTCCTCTGACACCCCAAGAAAATGATTTTACACGTGGAAAATCTGTCACCTCTTATTAATAGACAGGCAAAATATGAATAAAAATTTGTCAAAATACGAAAATATGAATGAAAAAATCCCAAAATACTATGAAATATACATTTTTTAAACCCAAAGCACCGTATACTTTAAGGGTTTGGACCAGGTTCACTTCATTAATTTAAAAAAAAGTAAGGATTGTAGATTTTGTCCATATTAAAATACAGCAGATTACATGGAGTTTATACGTTTTAATTATTGTGAAACCCTTAAACTTAGAAGAACAAGAAGAAGAAGAAGAAGAAGAAGAAGAAAAAAGATGTTACAAGTTCCTTTGTCCTTGTTTAATGCCACTAAAGCATCGGTTCGCGAAAATAAAAGCTCTTCAAGAACAAAGGACATTTAATTTCGCACGTGACATCACAGAGAAATGTTACATTTTTCTCAACTGTACCTCACAGTTGGAAAGCGTGATCCAGGTTTTTCCAAACGCCTTTCCTGTAAGAGTGGCTTGGATTTTCTAAATGGTTTCACAGAAAACTCCCAGAACATAATATATGGAAAGAGGGGTCATCATAAATGGAAATTATTTTAAAACCGAAAAATCGCCTTCATCTACAAAGGAGATAAAACATGGCGATTTTCATAGAATATTACAGTTTTACCAAAATATTATGAAATATAAATTTTTTTGTCACATACACATTTGAAAATGTAAAAACATTGTTCCCATAATAATAGCATGCACTGTTTAGAATATATCTTGCCTGTCTCTACTCATTAATGAGAAACCTGATTTACGCTCATATACTCACTATTTTAACAGCTCCTTACTTCGCCACTTCTAGCCACTTTTTATCACCAAGAGTTGGCAATGCTGAAGCGGGCAGCTTGCTGGGTATAGCGAAAGCACACAAATGATTATATGACCAACAAAAGAAGAGTCATTGCCCCGTCTAGACAGCAACACGCCACCTTAATCGCACAGCGTTGCAATACGAACTGTAATAATAGCCGAAGATTGATAGAAACATCTTTTAAATTTATTTATTTACGCTATAACAGAGCAATGTTACAATTACAGCAGCTACTCAGAAACTGAAATATAATACAAATTCGATGTTTTAGATTCACATGACGTTCTCTACCCTCTATCGTTTATTATGTGTAAGCAAATTATTCTTACGCAAGTTTATTTTTCCATCTACTTCATTTTTATCGAGTTAAATCTTTGCAGAAATAACTGCAATACACATTTCGTTATAGATACAAAGGGAACAACGATAGTCAAATGGACGCTATATGCTGGCCTTAAAATTCCACCCTCTTTCCGTGCAATCGCAAGAAATAAACGAAAATCGACAGGACTTGAAAAGTATGAGAAAATATTGAATAATTCAAGCCATTAATAACGGATGTTTCGGAAATGGCTTATGCCACAAAAAAGTTATTTGAAATAAACTGTGTATTTTAAACAGATTTTTTTGTGTAATACGTTTTCGTCTATCGCTTAACATATACCAATTATACAAGATTAACAAAATTCGCTCCGAATGAAGAGGACTTGAAATTCGAGATATACGCTTCATTTATCATGTAAATGTCTTTAATATATGGTATTTTAATCAAAATCGTTATGGCCATTTTTTAGAAATCAAAAATGTTGAGAAACGTTCCATGTAATGGATAGTTGAGGGTGGGGATTTTCTTGAAAAGAAAGTAGCATCTTTGGAAGTTACTGAACCGAAATATTAAGTTTGGTGTTTACTCGACTTTTCGTTTTTGAGTTATGCTGTTTACAAACATACACACACGGAGCTTTTTCTAAAAATGCTTTTTTTTATTCAGGGGTCTCAAAACATACATTTCCGGTGAAATCTCGATATCTAATTTTTGGGCGAAATGCAATCTTCTCTACCTACTATGTGCGCGGTAGAGAAAGTGAAAATGTCATTATAAAACGAAACTAAAATTAAAGACTAAGCACTAATAAACAAAACAATGCGGCAGTAGACTCTGCTATGTAGACAACCACACAAAAATGTAAGAGTAATACTCACAAAGTATTAGAAATTTAGCTAATGCACTAACAGTTAATTATAATACAATGACAGGAACTTGTGTTTTTTCTACGAAAGTTTAAAAGAAAACAAACACATCCTGAAGAAATAGAATGAAAATCACAAGTAATTAATTATTTTAGACAGCCAGGCCTAAAAGTAGAACTTCCTACACAGTGCACACAAGCTAAAAGCTTCAGATTATCACACTAGTGCCATAATCTTCATTGTGACCAACTTTGGTTTCAAATCCAATCACATGGCAATCGCCCTTTGTATTTGCACATGTTTAATAACTCGACTTGGTACGATTAGGTTTTACTTTTTATTATGTCTTTTTACACAATTAAGTTCTCATGGTGCTTACATTATCTGTTCACAATACAAATCGTCATACTTCAATTTATCGCAATTTTTGTAGAGTTAGCCTATACGATTAGCAACCTTGTGCTTTCTTCGGCCTAAAACGTTATTCTTTTATCTAGTATAATCCACATAAAAATTAAATTGCGGAAATTATGAATCCAGAAGAAACTGAAATTGAATAGCCAGGTGAAATAACAGAAGCAGCAAAAAGAATAACACTACAAGTACTTACCCAAAAAATCCAGAAAGCGATATGTGACATAACAATTAATCGCTTCATTGCCTGGTGTAAGGCAAAACATGGTGAAAATAATTTCCTGAAAATGATTGCTAGCGAATCAAAAAAAACCATCAAAACATCTGTCATTTCGCTTTTTACTTTCTCTACTATGTATAGTAAGTAGGGGAAGTATTGTATTCCATCCGAAAATTCGATACCGAGATTTCACCGGAAATACATGTTTTGAGACCCCCTGAATCCAAAAAAAGCATTTTTGGAAACATGTCCGTCTGTGTGTGTGTGTGTGTGTGTGTGTGTGTGTGTGTGTGTGTGTGTGTGTGTGTGTGTGTGTGTGTCTGTGAACAGCATAACTCAGAAACGAACAGTCGGATAAACACCAAACGTGGTATTTAGGTTCAGTATCTTTCAGAGATGCGACACGAAGGTTTTCAAGAAAATCTCCCCACCCCAGATTACCCTTTACATGGAACATTTTTCGAAAATTTTAATTTTCTCAAAAATGGCTCTAACGATTTTGATTACAATATCATATGTTTAAGATATTTTCATGATAAATGAAATGTATATCTCGCATTTTCTGGGAATGTATTCTTCATTGTGAGCGACTTTTGCATAACCGGTAAACCATAAGAGATAGACAAAATTTTACTACACAAAAACTGTAGATCGCGCTAAAATACACAATTTATGTCATACATTTTTTTTGTTGAGTGAACCATCTTCGAGATATTGCTTGTTATTCCCTTAAATTTTCCAATACTTATACTTTTTCTCAAATTCGTTATTCATTTTTTTATGTCCTGGATATACAAAGAGAATGGAATGTGCCACATAGCAACCAGCGCTTAAAATATTTGACTATCGCTTAAAACCTACCATATTCCCCTTGCATCTACAAGAAAATTACCAATAAAATTAACATCTGGATTAACATGAAGCATATGGAGAATAAGCGTTTGTAAAAATAGTTTGTACAAGAGTAGGGAAAGTCATGTGAGTGTAACATCAAATTTTTAACGTAATTTCACTTGTTCCAAGAACCGCGTTCTAAACGTGATCTCTGTTAATTTCAGGATTCAATATAATATTAGGTATTGACGTTTTAGAAATTCGAGTGCTGTTTAAAAATAGTACATGCCACAAATGTTAAAAGTGGTTTTATTTTGCTCGTAGGATTGCGAAATTCGCAAAATAAAACCCTTTTTTACCCCTTGTACATAATCTATTAGTAACTATATTTAACTACTAAAAACTCCTTACAAATGAAGCTATGGCTCTCTCAATGTATTCAAAACGCTTCCTCAGAAGAGGAAAATATTTACGTCATGGGCCAGGCATTCAATATTGACCAGCCTCATTTACAGCCCATGTCAGTTTGAAACAATCACGGTACCTACTATCTTCAGTAATACCACGAGTGCTGATAGTTTTTCGGTATTCAAACTGAGATTAACGAATTGCATGAAAATTATTTCGAGGCCGAAGTTCGAGGGGAATTCGGTAAGATAATTACAATACTTTTAGTATAATTACTTAAGTGTTTCGGCTCGTATTATGCTGCGTTAGATGAAATTGAAATTGAGTTTTATTTATGGACGCTCTTTAACTACTATGGTTCTTAGCGTCCCATTCTATATTAGGCGTGAAACACCGGTAATTTTGCTCAGAGGCCTCTTTATCAGGCTTGAGGTTCTTTTACGTGCCGTAAATTTACGACACGGGACCACCGGCTTTACTTCCCTTCCGAAGGAAGCCATGCTAAGGATTTTTACGCCCGACCTTGGGAACCAGTGGCTAGCACGGTACCACTAGTCCACGGAGGACGACGTGCTGCTGCGTTAGATCTTGTACCGCTTCTTTTATACAGAATGTTTCAGGACCTCTGTGACGAACTCTGAGGAACAATAGATCTCGCAGAAGGGAATATTTTTTGTCAAGCAACCATCATCCTCCAAAGCATCGTTACTGAGTTATTCACCTCTGAAGTGTATTCGGTAGGATAGGTTTGAGAGGCACAGACAGCACACTTTGACTCTCCGTTTACAACCGCTAAATCAAGTGACATCGCCTCTCTCTTGTCCCTTACGTCTAGTTACGTTTGGTAGGTCTGAGACGCACAGCCTAATATAGACGTAACGGACAAAAAAGGGGCGCTGTCACTTATTCAGCGGTTGTAAACAGAGTCAAAGTGTACTGACTATGCCTCTCAAGCGTTTCTACCGAATACGCTTCAAACAGGAACGAATAGCCCCGTAAATATGCTTTGGAGGATGGCAGTTGCTTGACAAAAAATGTTCCCCTATGGGAGATCTATCGTTCCCTAGGGTTTGTCGCACAGGTCCTGAAACATCCTGTATTTTGAATTCCCAGAACACCAAATCTCACCATTTTTACAGTTTGTACCAACGGCCAATAGAGAACAGGAAAATGCATGAGAATAGGCCTCCTAGATCCGAAGTCGAATGGAAGAAAAGATTATAATACGAATAACAGACTGAATGTGGAAGAAAAAAAAACTATCCGTTATCTGCTTGCGTGTGATTATTATTGAGGCAGTATTTTTAACATTTAAATGATTTCAGTCAAATTATATAATACGTAAATTCAACAACAGCCCGCCTTGAAGCAATATGTGTATATAATAATTTGTAAAATATATGTAACAGTCATTGCATATGCTTATATTATTGTAAACATGTTCAATAATGTTATGTGAATGCATTACATAATTTAATAATGTAGGAGCTATGAGAATACTAAGTTAAAAGTTGCTAACAATGAGGTAACCTTGAGGCAATAATGAGTTTGAGAGTTTGATTATACTACTTCTGATTATTAGAGCAGCAATAATGTAAATTTTGAGACAGTTTAAAAATAGCCAATCAACAACTAGAAAAAGCTTTAGTTAAATGAAGGTATTCTATTGGAGTAGGATTAGCCAATCAGAGATCTGAAATACAGAAATTTACAAGTTTAGATGGTTGAAATCAATTCAGTTGCCTGCAAACAGTGTTCCTAACCGGACGCGAGACACGTCCTCGAGAAGTATTATACGTATTTTGAGTGAGACAAAATAGTATACGCGTTAAAAAGTGCAAGTATTAAATAAAAGAATCTCAAAGCTCTCGATATCAGTGAAGTGCTATTTAATTTGTGTCAAGGATTAATAAAAAGGAGTGAATTAAAACCTAAAATCTGTGTAATTCTTGTCGCATCACGCCCTGCCAAGACCTCCATGTCTCTAACAATAATACTGACGCAGCCGAGGTAAACATAAATATTTAATACTTAAAGAAACAATCAAATTACAAAGTTAATTTTTTTAAACTTGGGGCAAAGGCCACCTAAAAATACATTTGGGGCGAAGGCTACCGGAAACTGTTTACTATACGTGCTGTTGTAACTACTACAAGTTCAGCTCCCCAACAGTTGAAATATAATACAACTCTTCCAATAAACAACTACTTCAAATTGACGCAAAGCGTGGGGCAACTATAACAATAACAACAAAAACAACGTCTTCAAATAAGTGACCTAAAACAGGTTGTGTTATTCCAGAAAAATCGCGAGCGAGTGATTTTTTTTGTAAGCAATGATACAACTTTGTGTTATATTTGGTTTGACTATTTCAGCGAGTAATACAAGAGCAGAAGCTAAAATTAAAACTAAAAACTAACTACTTGACCCTTAAATACTACTCTGGGTGAAAATTCACCCAGGGCATTTCTTGTTTCTGTATTGTTGGTTGCCTAACCGGTATTGTACCTCCTCCTCCTTCCTGATATGTTCTTCTCCTGATAGTTTCTTATTGTTGAGTCCAGTTAATCGTTACAGAGACATCGTTTTCTGTGGGAATGGTGATTATTCACCTAGTGATGTATTTGCGTTACTATTTTAAAGTAATGTGATTTAGCCTTTTTAACATTTGATAAAAATTGGATTCAAAATGGCTACTCATATGTACGAAGGTAAAGGAATAAGCGCAAGTGAAATGAGAGAACTTATTCTGAATGAAGAAGTTGATGACAGTGCACTTAGCAATGATTCAGAAATGGTGGATTTGTGTGAAGTTCATGTTGAGGACAATGTTATAAAACTGTTACAAACACTGTTTATATGATTAAAACAGACCCTTTTCAGTTACATGCATGTGGTACATTCTCACTTTCAATCTATTAGAATTAAAATTGTCAAAATTTAGCATTTGTTACACATATAGATGCAAGCATAACGTATGCGTGAAGATTCGGCCTCTGTAGTATTGGCGTGATTTGAAATAAGTGTAGCAGTTAAGGGTTAAGGAATGTGTTAAATAATCTAAGACTATTTTTGCCAAGCAAGGCCCTCTGAAGTTTACCGGACTGTTATAAATAACACATATTTATTGTTAAATATATTTGGGACTATGCAAAATAAAATCCTATTTTTAACAGTTGCGTGGCAATAAATAGCTACGGTTATGTAATATAATACATAAGTATTTAGGTTTTAGATTTATTTTTAGCTGTTGCTCTTGTATTATACGCTAAAATAATGCGAATGCAGCTTCAGTGAACAAAATTTAATGGGGAACTTTAAAATGTCAATTATTAAAAACCCAATTATTAAAATTCAAAGCTGATGGTATTTATTTCTCGTTGCAAACAACAGATGTACTGTTATTAGAGATGGAAGTGGAAGATGTTGATATACATACTCTTGTACGTTCTGGATTCTGCAATTGTTGATTATACTCGAATGATGCTGTTGATTAATTTGTTACTGTATTGATGGTCAAAAAAGTTATGTGCGGATATATCTTTCATTGCGAATTGAAACCGGCAACTGAATTTGTGTTGTCAACACTGAACGGAAGCCTTGGATTATCGCGACCATGAGCGTCACTGAAGTCACTGAATTCTTGTCAATTGAGATCGTCGCAGCACCTGAATCGCAATTGTTTGAAAATTGTTTGTGGCAGCTTTCGCAATTGTTTCTGATTTGTAAGCTAAACAAACGAAGAAATCTTTCTTCAAGATTCACATCAAATGATGAGGTTCAAGCTGAGACTGACAGATAGTTTTCACAGGTGGACAAATCTTATTTCTGAGGGCATTAAAACGTTTGAAAGTCGTTGGACTAAGTGTATTGATTTACAAGCGGCAAGCGACTATGTATGTTGAAAAATGAAGAAGACAGCTCTAATAAATCTTGTGTTTTCAGGTAAAACCAAGAACTTTTAGAATCCCCTCGTACCTACTATTAAATATTTGAATGTCGGTGAACCTTTCTTCTAGTGAAAGAAAACTATACTTCCCACTTCTAATTATCTACTGGTGTACGCTGAACATGTTAGATGAAAGTAGGTCCAATGAAGTGATTACTAACAGTAAGTTTCTGACTTTGGTTGAAACAAATGGGTTGCGGTAAGCTTGTAAGATTTAATTTTAATTTTTCTAGTATATTTTGTCGCAGTTCTCAGATGACTTGTGTTATCTTATTTGTTGGGCGCTTATTGTTTAATTTTTTTTTTAATTTTGGTTCTTTGTCCTCCGGCTAGCTATTATAACTCAGTCGAGCACGTGTCTCTAAGCAGGGTGTGTAAACGGAAAGGAGTTGTTGCTAAAAGATAACACTGATAAAAAAAATCTGAATCTAGACTTTTATTGCCTTGACGCTTAATTAATAATTCACATATTTAATCTGTATACACGCCTGACTGAAACTGTGATATTTCCGAATGTAACTACTGTCGTTTTAGTTGCCGCGCACCAATTACTTCGCGTACTTTACATTTTTTTTTGTAACTAACTCTGCGACGTGCACCTCGTGAGAGATTCTTCAGAACTGTGCAACACTTCCTTATGGCTCGAGAATATATACTCCTTCACCTCGAATTGCCTAAACATTATAATATAGCTCCTATTGGTTACCAAATTGCGCCAACTTTAGCGTCTGTTTTGGTTAGCCAATCACTACTACTAACATATATGCTCTAGGGAAGATATTCCCTCCATTTCTAAAAAAGGCACGCTGCCCTGACGTCAATTTCGGTTTTCTCTTCTTAGTGACAAACAACTCACCCCCTCGGTTTATTGTTACCCACTTCTATTGTCAGTTTCAGTTAGGCCGTGCAAACTTATTTCTTAACAATCCTTATGGCTAACAAACATCTAAAATCATGTACATACAATAATATTAATTTACACTATAATCACTCTGGCATTCACAGCATGTTATGATATAAAATATTGCCTCATATTTGCTTTTGAGTATTACGGAATTTTTAATGTTGCGCCCAAATATCAACTAATTTCCTCATCTGCATCAATGCTCTGATTGATAATACACATTGTTGTTGAATGGAATGGAAATAAAGGTTTGACAGCACTAGCTCTTAGCTATATTGAATATTCCTTATGCAATACGTGCAAATTCTTTGTACAATGTCTCAAATTGCGGTGCAAATGCGCTTTCATCTGACGGAGGAAAGCAATGTGAAAGTCAAACATCCTCATTAACGCCTCAGTTTTTACGACTTCAGGTATTTATTTTCCGTTCAGTTGAAATCGTGTGTGTGTGTGTGTGTGTGTGTGTGTGTGAACAGCAAAACTCAAAAACGAAAAGTCGGATAAATACCTAACTTGGTATTTAAGTTCAGGATCTTCCAAAGATGCAACACCAAGATTTTATGAAAATCCCAAACTATCCTTTACATGAAACGTTTTTCAAAATTTTTGATTTTCTAAAAAAAGGTCTAACGATTCTGATTAAAATACCATATATTTAAAGATATTTACATGACAAATAAAATTAATATATTGAATTTTCAGGGAATAGCCTGAGAAGTCCTTTTCATTCGGAAGGAATTTTGTATGATATTGCATGCTAGTATACCGAGCGGGATGGCTCAGCCGGCAAATCTGTGGCCCGCATTCGGGAGGTCTCGGGTTCGATTCCCGGTGACCGCTCACTCTGACCATGGGGTCTTTTCATGGTTTTCCTCTAGTCGTCTAGGCGAATGCTGGGGTGGTGTTTTCAACCGCGATTTCTCATTTCCTGTCATTACATCTTTCAGGCAGTGTCTCCGGATCCCGTAGTTCGTCTGGTGATAGACAGAGTGCATGGTCGCTACGCTTTGGAAAGATTTCTCTCCGCCAACGACAGGGCGCGTTAGCCTGGCTGCAAGGTCCGCTTCGTCGCCCTCTCGCGGGATCCGCGCCTACTGGCGAAAGCGGGTGTTTCGTACTGGAAATGATAGTGACTTCCGTGCGTCTCTATAATCCCGTCTGCCTGCGGTTCTGCGACCTCTTGCGACTTTTTCACTTCATCTCCGCCTCCCGGAGGAGGTGTAGCTACAATAGAGCTAGTTGATTGCAGTTGCGAGGTATCCCCCTCCGGTAAATAACCTATACCTCATGGTAAACGTTAAGCGTAGATGAAGACATAATACACAAAAGAAAGAAAGAAAAAATAGATCTCTTTAAAACACACAATTTATTTCAAATAACTTTTATTGTGGCATCAACTCATTATTACGATTCGAATTGTTCAATACCTTTATCATTATTTTAAATTGCTGTCCATTTTCAGGTTTTTTTTTTTATTTTAGTCGCTTCAACAACAAATTTATACCGCAACTAAACACTGAGATGTACATTGAAGTAGAAGTTGCAAAATACCACATTAAGGCTTGCAGTAAATGATAAACAATAAGAAACTTAACAATGATTTAAATATCATTAACAATGTTTCACATGTTGATGACCTTCCTGCGGCATTGTTAGTCGCCCAAAGCCAGCTGTATATGTTCAAGAACCCCACAATTAAGTCGCTGAGCAGTGTATCTCGGGCAAGCTGTGATCACACGATGGACGGTGAGAGCTGAATTACATAGAGTACGAGGGGCACTATTTATATTTTGAGCCTAATAATTAAAACAAAGTAATTTCTGATTGAAAACTGCTTTATTGTTTTTCAAAATATTCTCCTTTATAATCAATACACTTTTGCATCCGTTTGAACCATTTGTCAAAGCATTTATTCCAGTCTTCTTGACACACCTCCGAAACATGGTTTTTGAAGGCATCAACGGCTTCTTCTGCCAACGAAAATCGTTGTTCACGCAATTTATTCTTGATGTTCGGAAACAAAAAGAAGTCATTGGGTGCCAAATCAGGAATGTATGGCGGATGATCCATCAATTCGATTTTTTGAGCCTTCAAATACTCTAATGTTAGACGAGATGTGTGTGCGCTCGCATTGTCTTGATGAAGAACGATCCTACGGTTCTTGTTGATTTTCCTTACTTCACCGAAGACTTCCGGCAAACAAATGGTTGTGTACCATTCGGCATTGATCGTTTTACGTTCCTCTAAAGGCACTGTTGCCACATGGCCAGTTTTGCTTAAAAAGCAGGCGACCATTTGCTTCGAAATGCTTCGAGTGCGAACAACTTTTGCTTCATCTTGAAACACCCATACAGTCGACTGCTGTTTACGTTCCGACTCATACGCATAGATCCATGATTCGTCACCTGTTACAATCATATATACGTCTTTTGAGGAACCGCCATTGTATTTCTTGAGCATTTTTGTACACCATTCGACACGAGCATCTTTTTGAAATTGCGCCAAATTATGTGGGATCCAACGAGAGCAAACCTTTTTCACGGCTAAATAATCATGCAATATTTTATATATGCTGGTGGAACTAATGCCTAGGGTTACCTCAATCTCACAATATGTCGCTTGACGATCTTCCATTATTAGTTTTTGCACAGCATCAATGTTTTCTGGCACAACAACTGATTTTGGACGACCTTCACGAACTTCATCATTGAGCGAACGGCGGCCACGATTAAATTCGTTATACCAACGTTTCACAATGGAAAAGGATGGAGCTTCGTCGTCAAATGTGGAAGTTAGTTGATCGATGCACTCTTGTCTTGATAATCCACGTCGAAAGTCGTAATAAATCATTGCACGAACATTTTCACGAGTTAATTCCATGTTTTTGTTGATACACAATTTTCAAGTTAGTTAAGCAAAACAAATGACGCTCTACTGACAAAATGTTTGAAGTAGATTATGGTCAAAAATGTCAAACTTTCCATTGGAAACGTCAGATGGCACCTACAACATTCAGGATTGCCAAGGCTCAAAATATAAATAGAATGGGTTAGCGCAGTGTGACCAATACAATGTATGTCATAGTCAACTATGTCATAGTTGAGTTACCAGTATCTGGTCTCGGCGAGTAAGTGTTGTAATGGATGTAGTTACATGTGTACTGTGCGGTCCAAATCTCTTGACGTTTCGTGACAACCAATACGGAGTGCCGCGCGATTGACAAGCTTCACTTCGCTTCGTCAGAACGTTACGCGTTTGTTATCAATGCTATCACAATGTTCACATAAACACTACAAGAAAACAAGAAGAGACACGATAATGGAAATGTAATACACAAAGAGAAACAAAAAAAAACATACCTTTCTATGCGTCCTCAACTGGCACAGCTAACAGAATGCCCTCATCGCCCTCGATATCACGTTTATCATAATATTAAAAAACACAGCACCATACATCTTTTTCGATCGTCCAGGTTTGTCATTCCCTTAGGTGAGCGTATATGCTTTCTCTGCGATGTAAATAATTTCGCTTCCTACACGCACGTAAAACATCTGATGTACTTAATGGGCACGCCTCAACCGTAAGTTCTTGGCATTTCGTGAAATTAAGATTTTTGCGGTTTTCTTCGTTAGCATACTTTTTAAAGAAATTATACACATTGAAGACAACAGCCCTAACCTTACCGCTATATCCACTGGCACTACTGGGCTTACTAAGAGACATTTTTATGAAAGAGCTAACTTTATAAACGCTAGGACAAAGCCTATCACTGTAAGAAAAGTACACTACAGATAATTCACAACTAAGTACAAGCGTGCTATAAAAAGTACACCAGCAGTGATCTTGTTTTATCAGTGTTTGTTTTAACCTTGAGTATCGCGTCAATGGTGTAATGAATTCCAGAACTTGCTGATTAAAGTTCTGTTGGCTTATGCTTTATATGGCTTATTATTATTATTATTATTATTATTATTATTATTATTATTATTATTATTATTATTATTGTTATTATTACTATTATTTTCTGGGGGGAGAGTGCATTACAGTAACGAGGTGTTGAATGTTCTAAAAAGCATAAAACGCTCTTCTCACGTAACGGATACGTGCTTTATTCTAGGACTCTGCATCATGCAGAAGTAAGCATAATAACCATTAAAATACACTTAATTATTAGTTTGCCAATGGTATTATTCTGTGAAACAAAACCATACATGACGTTATTTATTAAAAAAAACCGTCATGTATGGTTTTGTACAGCTGCGCCAGAGGGCTTCGAAAGGATTTTCATGACGAGCTTGTAGCTGTAATAAAAAAACCTTTGCCCTAATGCAAGAGACAGAATGTCTATTTCTACATTTGTTTCTCAAACCCGAGTATTCCTCCTCTCAACTTCTAAAATACCACATGACATAAGTTGAGGCAGCTACATAGCCGTCGTTTGGACGCGTGGCCTGTTTAGCGGAATTTTCTTGGCAATGGAAAGCCCATAGCTCCTTAAATTCAAACGCATAGATTTTCATGGAAATTTTAAATAAATAACCACATAGAGCATGTTGGAAATGATGGCCTAGTACCGTCACATATCTCTCATACCTTTTAAGTAATTTGCATTAACACTCATTAATTCTATATGGCCATATAAATAAAACCACGCTTGATCCGTAAAAAAATTAAACACGGACCAATAGAGCGATCACTAACATCATAAAATATCCAAATGCAGAATTTAACTTTACTCACATTACCGCGTGGTTGCAATTCCTGAACTACAGTTATCTTAAAGGGTTTTAAATTTAAAGGTTTAGTGGCATTTCAAGCCGATGTTTGGAATATCTCCCTCTCTCTCTCCTTCTCTCTCTCACCCTCTCTCTCTCTCACCCTCTCTCTCTCTCCCTCTCTCCCTCTTTGTCTGTCTGTCTTTATTTATTTCTTTCTTTCTTTCTTGAGTTTTCTTTGAACTTCGTTCTAACTTTACCCCGCATACTTTGATTTCTCTTTCGGAGCGGAGGTCTCTTGTTTTGTTTTACTTAAATTATTCTCTTTTTGCTAATAAATCACTAATTTTAAAACTCGATTCATCGAGTTTTACCTCTATAAGAACACGGCGATTTAATTTTGGTTTCTTATGAAGAATACATCCCGTTTCCCTAAATTTATTCACAAAATTACGAACCCTTCTCTGTGAGGCGCACGAACAGCACGAAATCTGTCTGGAAATGACCGTCTCATTCATCTGCAAGGCGTTTTTATCACGTAGGAATCACACATGAAAATTTTGTGTGCCATAGCATGAAGAGGTTTTGGCATTATAGCAGCACTAACACATTATAACACTGAAACACGTGGTATCAACGTATCTTAGTAACTAACTCTGTAGTACAACACCGACTTCATGTCAACTGATTAGCCGGCAGAAAGGAGAGAGGAGGGAAAGCGTAAAGGGAACAGAAACGATTAAGAACAGCGCAGTGTAGGACAAGCAATTCCCCGTAATACGACCACGCCTCGAAACTAAGACTCTGTATTAGTACCCTTCTGTTATACTCAAAATCAGCCCTAATTCTTGACATTATTTTAGATAATTTTATTTGTTTTTCTGAATCCTTCTTGCTGGCCATAGTACCATTTAGGGATTCTTCACTATAAGATTTATCCAAATTGTCATTTTTTGGTTTCCATGGGTGCTTCAAATCTGAAAATGGGTGTTTCTCTGAAGTATTATCGGTGTTGTTTCGTTTTACTTTCATGCTGGTAGCAATTTCAGTACTTTTAGCTTTTTTAGGTTTCCAAGAGTTAATCTTAATATCTTTAGACAGTGACGACCATTTGAAGAATCAAAAACAAGAAACTGCATGAATGAGATTCCAGAGCAGATCATATTTAAAATGCAGACATTCTTCATATATTAAAAGGAAGCAGGAATGATCATTATTTGTCTGAAATCTTTCCCAGGAAACAATGGAAATAGCTATACATGAAAATGTCTGCCTTACGCTATGCTACTGATCATCTCATGCGCCGACAAAACCAGTCCTTTCTGCAGGTTCTTTATATTGCGGCCTGACTTTTTTGTTGCACAGTTGCTATGCTTAGGTATGTTAAGATACAGTCCCAAGCAGAAGCGCTTCCCTCTGCCTCCCAAGTTAGTTTTACAGATTTCTGATGCACTTTATTAAATAATTATTGCAGTTTATGTTCCTGAAATCTGTACGGCTATTTTGCGGGGGGGGGGGTGCTTACGTCTTTTAGCCTGGAAGGTCATTTCGGACGGTGAATGACTGAAATGAGTGAAATGTTGCTAAATGAGGCCGGGATCCATAGAGCTTAAGGTTACGCGACATCCACCTTTTCAGGATAAGAGAAAACTGCGGAAAAAACTTATCCAAGTAGATAGATAACGCTCTTAGTTTCATCGGCCTCCCACACAGCCTAAAAACCTCACTGTACAAACCCATTGGAAAGGATAGGTACCTTCCTTGTTTCTCCAAACCTGTTCTCTGAGCAAGCTGCAGTATTTGGTTCCAATGTCAGCATCCTTTTCTAGGCCTTCCCTGATTATACACTGCCTACGTTTTATGCCAAGGCCGCGGATCGCGCGAATGCGTGCTCCGCACACAGTCTACTACACTACGGGTTATTCCGTTCCGTAGCTACCGCGTTACTTACTCACGAGTGTTGGTAACACTATAAGTACTAACCTTATTTATAACCTTGTTATAAATGTTGTTGAAAGTGGTGTCTAACTACGCGAAGACATTTTTGACATCGTCGGATGAAATTACCATTCATACGCATACGTTCTTCTTGCATAATATTCATAATTTCTGTTTTTATATTGCTCCCAAGTTCGTCTATGGTGTGGGGACTGTTTCTATAAACTTCATTGTTAGGGTTCCCTACAGATAGAAGTCGCAGGCAGTAAGATGCGGGAAACGGTGGGGGGGGGGGACAGAGGGACATAATCATTTAGAAATCACGCTGTCACCAAAACTCGCCTTTATGTCTTCCAAGGAGTTATGGGCAATATGGGCTGTGGCAGAATCTTGTTAGAAATATCCGTATTCTCTCTCATTATCTGAAAACATTTGCAAAAATGGTCTGTGGCAGAATCTTGTTAGAAATATCCGTATTCTCTCTCATTATCTGAAAACATTTGCAAAAATGATCTGTGGCAGAATCTTGTTAGAAATATCCGTATTCTCTCTCATTATCTGAAAACATTTGCAAAAATGGGCTGTGGCAGAATCTTGTTAGAAATATCCGTATTCTCTCTCATTATCTGTAAACATTTGCAAAAATGGGCTGTGGCAGAATCTTGTTAGAAATATCCGTATTCTCTTTCATTATCTGAAAACATTTGCAAAAATGGGATGTGGCAGAATCTTGTTAGAAATATCCGTATTCTCTCTCATTATCTGAAAACATTTGCAAAAATGGGCTGTGGCAGAATCTTGTTAGAAATATCCGTATTCTCTTTCATTATCTGAAAACATTTGCAAAAATGGTGCAAGAATATCTCTGCGGTATCTATCGGAATTTACGGTATCCCTGAAAAATATGGGCTCCATTATCCTTTGTGCTGTTACAGCACATCATACACCGATTTTGACATCACGCAACGTAACTTAATGAATTAAATGAAGATTCTTCGTGCTCCAATGCCTATTGTTCTTTGAGGCAACATGGCCATTTAAATGAAACCGTGCCTCGTGTGGAAAAAACATTATTAAATGGTGTCAACAGTACCGTCACAGATATTTTGTAAAATCCAGTTACAGAAAGTGACTCGTTTTTCGCCGTCACTAGGTTGTAATACTTGCACTATAGTCACAAACTAGGGTTTCAGTTTTATAAGTTTAGTAGCTGTATGAACAGAGGTTTGTGAAACACCCACTTGCTGTGCAACACGGCTGAGAGACTCCTTAGGTGAGCGTTCGAATGCAGCACCATTTTCGTCTAGCTTCTTTGGTTTAGCGTTTAGCGATCCCGTTGTTCTAACTTTATTGACCAAACATCTCACAGTATCTCTACCCAGAACTGAATAACCAGGAAATTGCTGCTGAACTTGTCTACACACCAGTGTACATAATTCAGTTTTCACATATCTATCGCACATAAAAATAAGCTGTTCAAGCGTGAATTTGTTGACAGGAATTTCCGTGGACTAATAAGAAAATAACATTCCTAAGGAAATCACACACAGCACACGTATTGTCGAAACACTTCACAACACGAAGACAAAGCAACGCCTGAGACAGTTCACAGCTGATAAACATACCCTTGACACGACCTGCGCCGCTTCTGCGCAGTGGGATAAAGCCAAGGTGACTGCCGTCTCGGTCGATACGCATTTAAGGCGGTTGTGGCTTTGGCATACAACAAAGCACTGTAGAAAGAGTAAATCTCTTTCTTGCCAGGGAAGGAGGACAATCAAACAGGTATGCGAGACAGCGTCCTCATCATTTTGCATATTCTACAGAAGGGTTCGTTTTTGTAGAGTCCTTCTTTACGCAGACATTTCCCGAAGTGCCCATAATTATAAATTAATGCAACTCCTTATTCCTATTCTATCCAATCTCAGGCGAGATAAAGAAAGAGTGTTGCACACACCTAAGACCAGTTTTGTGGCTTATCTTTGTCCAGGATAAGTTTGCTGAGTTGGTGTTTCCCTAATCCATGCTTATACCGAGGTTTTGGCAGTGCGTGTACTGATTTCAACAACTGATTCAGGGCCAACATAAAGTATCTTAGTACCCCTTTTAGCCAGCTGATCACCTATTTCACTTATCCTGGCATCTTGCATCTCGCAACAGGCTCGAAATGCGGTGAGTGCCGGAGCATCAGGGCATTTAGACATTCCAATACCATTTTGATTTTACCTGGTCTGTTATCTAGGTAACTCATCCTAACCGAGATTCAAACTCGTTACCACCAAACTCGGAGGCGAATTGGATTGTTTTTAAAGCTTTCATTTATAATAATATGAATCAGTTTACCTTTTTCACAAAAATATTCAATATTTTTTTTAATAACCTGTTTAGAATTAAGCAAATTCCATTCATATTTTCACTTATTAGGGTGATATTAGTAAACAGTAATCATTTCAGACCTGTAGGTTCATTGGTACACTAATAATGTGCACCTGAATGTAAAAAAGTTATTAAACTGAGAATAAACAGGTTTAAAGATTTTAGTAACAAAAATTACCACTCACGTTTTTAGAACAGTCCAGGACCATTGTTAGGGCTCCCACTTCTTTGGTACTCTTGTGGTTCCTAATATAAAAGAAAGTCTGTAAAAGGGGGCGTGTCCTACATAGACATGACGTATTAATATGGACATTAAGAATCTATATACCGAGAGAGATAGCTTCACGTGAGGCTCGCATTCAGGAGATCCCGGATGTCGACCCCCACTCTAATCTTGGGTTTTTCGTGGTTTTCTCTGATCGGTAGGCTAATGATGGAGTGATTTCTCATCTACCACAACTTCCCTCATCATTTCGTTCTCATCTTTCAGGTGTGTTTCTAGGTTTCGTGGCGTATGGTAGTGCAGGACTGATGGCGCGGATGATTGCTCAAAGGAAAGGGTACTCTCCGTGGACACTGAGGGCTGATTGGTCGATGGGTCGTTCATTGCTCTCCCTAGGCAGCTCCAGCAGTGAGGCGGGTCTTCGACCTGGAACTGTAAAGCCTCTTGTACACGATCAAACTTTCTTTTCAATTCAAGAGTTTACAAGAAAAATTGTGAAATGCTGTTCAATATGTGACAATATTGGAAAAGACTTGGCAAAACCTGGCAAGACTTGACAAGACTTGGCAATGTCAAAAATGTGTATTTACAAGCTGTCTTTTCGCCAAACTGAAACCCTTCAGAACACATTGGTAATTTATCACGCGCAAAGCAATTTTGCTTATGCGTCAAAAGTATAAGAATTCGCAATGAAATATTGTTCTTTACTAATATTACGTAGCATTTTCACGTATTATATCGAATGAAATCACATTACGAGTGGGGAATACAATGAAAATAACACCAACCGATAGGTTAACCACATTATATAACATTGCATTAATGTATACTTAGTTCGGAAAACTGCCTGGCAATTATTTCTTCAGAATCGCCTTCATCTGCTCCATCTCGTGGTAATCCACGGAGCTCTCGATGTACAGACATGGCCAGCTTATGTATAACCTAATCACTTTGCATACGACATACCTTGGCCGGGTAGCCATTTTTGTTTATTTTTCGCTTTCAGCTATGTTGCAGATTTCGTGACGTACTGTGAATACTCGCATTTCATTGGCCAAAGCCATCAAATCATTGCCAAATCTTTGACCGCTTAAAGCATGTTCTTATTTGCTTTCAAGACTTTCAAAGAGTTTAAAAGAATTGGAAGCAATTTGACAAGCAAAGCTGTGAGGTTGTGACAACTCTTGAAAAATCCTGTAAAGTATTGAATCTGACAAAAATTTGATCGCGTACAAGCGGCTTTAGGGACTTCCGGAGTCTCTGTGGCCTTCTGCCTGTGTGGTTCCTTCACTTCACCCCTTTCTTCTGGGGGTGTTAGCCACAACAGACCTATATAGGCCGCAGTGCGTGAGATGTGCCCTCCATTGTATAATCTGCATATATATGCTTAATATTAGCATTTTGACTAAACGTTTTTATTGCAAAAGTCTTCTTCTTTAACAGATTACCCCTCCTCGGTGTATGACTTACACCCCCATGGGTCAATGCCTTGGATCAGCAACCTGTCGAGAAGCAAGCAAACTCTGGAGCATAGCATATCCAGGATGGGTAATCAGCCCAATGCCTTGTGTCAGTAGCCTGTGGAGGAGCAAGCAAATTCTGGGTCACAGCATATCTAGGATGGGTGGCCAACCCAATGTCTTGGGTCAGCAGCCTATCAAGGAGCAAGCAAACTCTCGATCATAGCATATCTAGGATGGGTGATCAGTCCAATGTCTTGGGTCAGCAGCCTGTCGAGGAGCAAGCAAACTCTGGATCATAGTATATCCAGGATGGGTGATCAGCCCAATGTCTTGGGTCAGCAGCCTGTCGAAGAGCAAACAAACTCTGGATCATAGCATGGGTGATCAGTCCAATGTCTTGGGTCAGCAGCCTGTCGAGGAGCAAGCAAACTCTGGATCACAGAATATCCAGGATGGATGAGCAGCCCAATGCCTGGTATGGCGGTGAAGGAGGAAATGAAATGTAGTGATGAAAGGGATCATAGGAAAACTTGCAGATCAAATTATCCAACCCAGCATTCGCCTAGCGACCGAGGAAAACTGTGAAAAAGCCTTCGGTCAGACTGGTGTGCTCTGGAGGTTTGAAGCCTCCTGGGAGTTTGAACCCGCCGTGACCGCCTGAGCCATCCCGCTCGGTGTGTACACGTCTTAAATATTCAAAATACCTCAAAATCCTAAACTGATTTTTTGTTAATTTTGATAGTCTTAGCTTAATTTATTTTTTCTTTCTTTACTACGTATAGTAAGTAGGGGAAGTATGGCATTCCACCCAAAATTGATACCGAGATTTCACCGGAAACACATGTTTTTAGTGTCCTGAATGTATATCTTGAATTTTCTGGAAATGTCCCCAAAAGTCCTATTCATTCTGAATGGGTTTTGCATAACTAGTAAGTAAACCATAAGAGATAGACAAAATGTTTCTACACGAAAAATGTAGATCTCTTAAAACACACAATTTATATAATAAACTATTTTTTGTGGGGTGAACCATTTCCGAGATATTCCTTGTTATTTGTTTGAATTTTCGACAAATTTGTCGACTTCATGGGTAAACATTCTAAATCACAGAGCAGTGATTTGTTTCTAGTTCTTTGGTAATACATTTTGACATCCCTGAAATTACGGAATACCGGTTCTCGAGGAAAGATGCTTCTTCGAACGTGGAACAGCTGACCATGAATTAATAATAGCGTCGTGTTTTGTTGTATCCAATACCAGCAAGCTTTCATAATTCCAAAACAAGTAGAGACCATTCGGCTGTAATTTTCCATTGTCAACAGCATGATACTCAGAGAGAGCGTTGAGTACTCATGGAACTTACACTAGCAAAACTATTCGTTTCTTAACACACAGGAAGGAATTACCTATGTTCATAAATTTTAGGAGTAAAAGTCACACGATTTTGTGTATCCTTCATTGTTCATCTTCATTCTTTTAAATTACTGGCAACTGCTTTATTCCTACCTAATTCTTAATAAATATTATTTAAGGGTACCTAGGACCTAAAAAAATCCGCCCTTTATTATAATACTCAAAATTATACATCGGGTTTCATGCCATTTATTAATGGCGAATTTTGCGAATTAAACTTGGCTATAATTAAAATAGTAATACACGTTACTTTCTCAATAGGGGAAGTCCCCTAGAGTCGGACGCTTAAGGCTTTTCGAGGACCGTGAAGAAATTTCAGGCAGGATAAGAAGGATAGAATACGTTATATGATAGCTATGCACATTCAAATGAAGATGCATAAAAAATTTAATTGAACTTAATTATAAATGTAAGATGTAAAAAATAATTAAATCTAAAGTACTGAAAAATATGGAACCCAGTATCGGACACACAGGAAAATCTGATGTGTTGCACCCAAATAGCTTTCTCTATCCTTGTACAAACTATTTATAGAAACGCTTATTCTCCATCTACTTGATGTTAATCGAGATAAACATTTGCAGAAACTATCTTATTGCTAATTTTCTTGCAGGTACAAGGGGAATATGATAGGCCTTAAGCGATAGTCAATTATTTTAAGAGCTGATTGCCATGTGGAGCATTCCATTCTCTTTGCATATCCAGGACATTAAAAGAAAGAAAGAAAGAAAGAAAGAAAGAAAGGAAGGAAGGAAGAAAGAAAAACGAATAACGAATTTGAGAAAAAGTATAAGTATTGGAAAATTCAAACAAATAAGAAATATCTGGAAATGGTTTACAAAAACAAACAAAAAACAAAAAGAAAGAAAGAAAGAAAGAAAGTATATGACATAAATTACCTTAACGAGGTCTGTATTTTTTTGTGTAATAAACTTTTGTCTATCTGTTACGGTTTACCAGTTATGTGAAAGTCATCCAGAACGAAGAGGACTTTTGGAAATATTCCCAGAAAATTCAAGAAATACATTACATTTGCCATGAAAATATCCTAAATATATTTTAATCAAAATCGCTAAGAGCTATTTTTGAGATAATCAAAATTCTCGAAAAATATTCCATGTAAAGGGTACTCTGGGGTGGGGGGATTTTCTTGAAATTTTTCATGTAGCATCCTTGGAAGATACTAAATTCAAATACCAAGTTTGGTATTTATCCGACTTTTCGATTTTGAGTTATGCTGTTCACCGACATGTTTCCAAAAAGGTTTTATTTTGGATTCAGGGCACCTCAAAACATGTATTTCCGGTGAAATCTCGGTATCGAATTTTTAGGTGGAATGCAATACTTCCCATACTATACGTAGTAGAGAAAGTAAAAATTAATAAGTTTTAAAAATAGTATGTAGTAATGCATAAAAACACGAATCGTGCACTTCTTAAACACCAACACTATTCATAAAAGTGTAAAACCTAGGAATATTAAAGTACCATATATAGAAATGTCTTAATTATCTTGTTGGCAATAATCACATTTTAAATAGTCAATATTATCAGAGCCAGTGCACTCTATGTGGGCCCAACCTTTGCAGGCCATGCACTATACACACGGTTCATCATTTGTCTCCAAACAGATAATGCACTCAGTTTCATTTTCAGTATCGGTCACTAGTTTTTCATTTTTCTTCATCTTTTCTTTACCATCATCAAATTTTAACTTCCTATCATATCTGACCTCAGCTTGTATAGTATGGTTCACCGCTGTTTTCTTTCTCCTTTCGAGATTTTCTTCCTTTGTAATTGTCTCTTTGTTTCATTTTTTAATTCTGTTTTCTCTTCTCAGCTCCTTACTTTGCTACTTTTGTTTAAAGCAACTTTTCCTCACGTTTTTTTTTCTTATAGGACGTTGATATCAGGACTTCACTTATTTCACCTCTTCGTTTCTAATCACTTTATGTTTTGAGTGCTCAGAAATAAGAGAAATGGAATGGAACTAAACTCATATTTAAATCATTTAACAAAATTTATAAACTATATTCGTCTGGAACTGGGGGAGCCCCTCTGTTCGATACTGGGCAATTAGCAAGGTATTATTAAATCTCTCTCACACCAATATATGAAATCCTAAGGTGCAATACAGTGGTTTTCCTTCACACTGCGGCCACCGCACGGCGATTCGCGCGCCGGCCGCTATAGCTCATACTCCCGCCGAAACAATTATTATAACCGCGCAATCGCCTCACGTTCTCATAGTTAACGTTACAATTACAATGACTATTTTACTCATGTTGCAAATAGAAGATGGCCAATGGCGTTTAAAAGAATGTTGTTTTTGAGCTAATCACGGCCTGATTCTATTCACTGTTTATGGAAATATATTTATCACCCCCTCCTTTAGGTTCCTCCATGTTTTAATACTCTGAAGAGGTTGGACTATCGTTTTGCAGTGACTCGGCTAACAACAATCAATGCCGCTACGTTTAAACATAAAAATGACACAAAACGAGATTTGGTGACGCTTCAAATGAAGATATAAACGACATTATTAATTAGGCATGCCAATTCTAGCGCACCGATAAGAAAGAACTTCATTTATAATCCTTCAGGGGTATTCTCATTACATAAATTGATTATTGTTTCATATTCTTCGGACTTTAAAACCACTGCACTAACTTTCTTTTTTCCAGTAACATTTGGAGCAGTTTTCTTTGCATCTCTCGCTGTTGAAACTTCTGATCTTCAAATGGGTTGAATTTTATATGATATTCCTTAAAATACACTTCTTGTAGTATTTTAGCTGTGACATTCCTCACTGTCTTTATAGTATCAACATGAGGAAATCAAACAAAGAAGAGTACAAGGAATACATTAAAACTTAACGAGACAATTGTGTTTTTAAATAATGTTCATAATATACCAATGAGTTGAAACAAGTTAACATTTATCAGCCTTTTTCTGTAAAGAAAGTCATAACTTATACTGTTGAACACAGAGGTTTTAGTTGTTTAATACAGTGTGATCCATATAAACCTTAACCACTTTAATGGGCCATAACTCTTGGAAACTGACACGTGCCCATTGCAGTCGGAGGAGCTTGTGGTTTCTGGACAATGGCAGCCGACGTGATGGCATGCATGCAAACAGTCCAACCTACAGCAGACGGCGACGAACCGCTGATGCAGACAAGTTCACACCTGTTACAGTGCTCCAGCATCGAGCCAACACTGTGGATGAAGCTGTACCGTCCGTTATGGCCATGCGGACAAGATGACGGCATCCCGTGCTGTGGTCATGTTCCGTGGTCCAATACCCTCTCTTCGCTGCGTACGACCTCCATCTATCCACTGCTTCCACACACGCATCACGTCGTAGCAGCAACCCTGTACGAGCCGAAATGTCACGGTGTGACAAACACGCTTCCCGGCGTCCGATCATTCTATCCCGTTCGAACTCACTCACATGCTGATATGGCTTTGACGTCGACGAGGCATACTGGCTCTCACTTTATTGTTTCCACCTTGTTTGACAGCTCTGCACTGACCTTGTCGGACCGACACGAGAGGGCCCTGCTCGGACTACGTGTACCCCATCTCTCTGCAAACCTAATCACTTATTGCTTGCACACTCTTTTACACTTCCACCAAGTTTGGAGTTATTCGGGAAATTCTTTCTTGGTGTTGCAATTTTCACAAACGACAGTGTAGTAAAAATAGAAATTAGTCCCTCTGTTCCTCTAGTCTTATGCCTTAACTATACGTCTTTATGGACATTTCGCAGTGCTTCATTCCACTTCTTAATAAAAGACATGTTCACGGTGAAATGTTATCATTTTGATGTCGAAATGAAATCGAAAAGGGCAACACTTTTCTGTCCATGGACAAGCTGTCCATTCCGTAAGAGAAAAGTGATGGTGTTGTTTACTTAATAACATAAAACGGACATAATTTCTAATTTATTTGCTAATACATTTAAATTTAAAACATCTGAAAAAGATATATGGTCCATCAATGAAAGCTAATGCATCAAAACGAGGTGAACTTCTTAACAGCAATATATTCTGCGAGTAGTAAACCCTGGTATATTTGAGCATAATGTTATGCAGTTCGCTAAAAGTCTTTGTAGACCTTAGTTGCTAAGGAGCACGTTAAACAGTTAAAAAAAATATACTACGATTATTGGATTGTTAACAAAAAAGTTGCTGGCTCATGTCTCTGAATGGCATTGCCGGGCTGTATTGTTTGAGCATCCACTCTGGACTGTGCCTTTGTTTGAATAAGGAGATAACCACATTACCAGCACTGAAATACAAAGGGCTTAAGTCTCACATGTAACACATTTCTTACTGGTGATCGATTTTTCGTTGTGAAATAGACTCATATCACTGACAAGTGATAGGGCGTATATCAGAAAAACATATTTGGGGAAATTGCATATGTGGTTTGATACTTTGTTAATAATTCCTTTTAAAAATAAATACGAGGCATCTGCATTATATTAAAAGGAACTCTACTTTAGGCGTTACTATTGTTTTAACGTGTCAGCGTGCAATATGGTTTTCATAATTAAATTATGATAACTAACTCTTATCTCTATTATCATTTGAGTATTTATTATTATTATTTATTGACCTACATTTTTCAAATGTTACATGATACCTAAAAAGCCGTAAAAACATGCTGGCACATTCCAACATACATTTTCTTTCTTACTATTTCATTGAAGTATTGTTGAGTTTGTCACTTTTAAGCTTAGCTACAGATTAATTAATTCATTACTTGCTAACACCAAATAATCAAGTTTATGCTCAGTGCCGTAAGCCGTATTCTTCTAGCTTATTCGTACATAAACACATAGAACTCGATATTTCGATATGTATTTGGTATTTTGATATTGACTACTAACATTTAGCAATGCATCGGATATAGATCAATCCCGGTTGTTTGTGAAATTGAGGTTTTGTTTGTTTGTTTTTGTCTGTGTGTGGATGCTCTTTAACTGGTGTGGTCGTTAACGTCCCATTCTATATTGGGCGTGAAAGAACGGTAATTTTGCTTGGGTAATAGTGCATTGCGCCAATGGCCACTTTCCATTAGCGACCCGGCTAATGAGGTCATTATGAAGGAGCTGTCAATCAATGCGGTTTAAGGAAAAATTACCCGGTTAGACAACTAAGACCACAGATAGAAAGAAGAAAAGGATTAAACAAATCTTCACAAAACATTAGTATAACTGTATATTTGTGCAAAGTAATAATTTTATGCCTTATATACGCACATGCATACCAACGTATAAAAGTATATGCAAGGAGAAATTGGGGAAAATATTAAGTAAAAGATTTAATTTGATTTAGTTAATATTAATGCTTATTATTTAGGCACAGTTTGGTGTAAAACAATTTAACTCCATGAATTTGAAATAACAATATCAAACATCTATGATGGTGTTACTGAGAGACGTGGTAGGGAATTTGTACGTTTCTCGAAATCTCTACTCCTCATTTATCCCGCATTTGCTAAAAAAATTTTGCAAAGTTTCCTGTTTGCATGTTGTATTGTTTATGGAAATACATAACTTAAAAACCAATGTTCTCAGAAATTGTATATTATAATTTTTAGCACTTAAAATGCTCGTTACGATGCAGCATATCAGTGCGACATTTTAATTTCTCTGCAACCTACCTATTGCTTTTCATAAAAGGGTCCACCAAATGTTTCAGATATTAGAATAGGAAATAAAATCTATATCTTGAATTCTCTAGGAATAGCCTACAAAACCATGTATACTTTATGTGAATTTCATGCAACTTAAAACCATAAGGAATAGGCAAAAACCTTTTATATAAAAAAATCTAATCTCAAGAAAATGTTCAAAATAATTTTTACTTTCTCTACTACGTATAGTAAGTAGGGGAAGTATTGCATTCCATCCAAAAATTCGATACATGTTTTGAGGTGCACTGAATGCATATAAAGCATTTTTGGAAACATGTCCGTGTGTGTGTCTGTCTGTGAACAGCATAACTCAGAAACGAACAGTCGGATAAACACCAAACTTGGTATTTAGGTTCAGTACCTTCCAGAGATGTGACACGAAGGTTTTCAAGAAAATCCCTCCAACCCAGATTACCCTTTACATGGAACATTTTTCGAAAATTGTAATTTTCTCAAAAATGGCTCTAACGATTTTGATTAAAATACCCTAAGTTTAAGACATTTTTATGGCAAATGAATTGTATATCTCGAATTTTCTGGGAATGTCTCCAAAAGTATTCTTCATTGTGAACGACTTTTGCATAACTGGTAAACCATAAGATATAGACAAAATTTTACTACATAAAAATGTAGATCGCGTTAAAATACGCAATTTATGTCATATACATTTTTTTGTTGAGTGAACCATTTTCGAGATATTGCTTGTTATTCCCTTAAATTTTCCAATACTTATACTTTTTCTCAAATGGGAAATCCTTATTCATTTTTTTGTCCTGGTAATGCAAAGAGAATGGAATACTCCACATAGCAACCAGCTCTTAAAATATTTGACTATCGCTTAAAGCCTACCAATTCCCCTTGCATCTACAAGAAAATTAGCAATAAGATTAACATCTCGATTAACATGAAGCATATGGAGAATAAGCATTTGTAAAAATAGTTTGTACAAGAGTAGAAGAAGTCATGTGAGTGTAACACATCAGATGTTTTCCTAATGTATTGTAGAAATATTTCTTGCTGTATGTTTACATTTCCCACATGTAAGTATATCTGCACAGTATGCAATTCTTTTTTTTTTTTCCAAATCTCATCAAAAACGAGAAATATGATGCGGTACACCTACATGACTTTCCCTGTTCCTTACAATTTCACAGGTATTTACTATTCATATAAAATGCAATTCTTCATTTTGTGAAAATGTTCATGTCACATACTTGGAAGATATAGAACTTAATTGAATCAGGGACCTCAAAACATGTAATTTCGAGTGAAAACTCGCCTTAGGTGGGTTGTAGAGAAAGCAAACAGACTTTCTTGCATAAGCAAGAGCATGGCGAAATAAACATAGTAAAGTCATATAGCTGCATTTGAAATCACTTCTAGCCAAACATTTTGAGCATTATTAAGGCAGGATTTGAGGCATCACTTTTGAGACGAATACTATAATATGCAAGGGCAATGCAACGTTTGTTTGGAATACAATACTTTCTTACCTACCATCTAGAGGAAGTAAAAACGGGAATGTTAACTTTGTAAGAATTCCTAAGTTTTGCTGAAAGTTTAATTCAAGTGGTCAAACATATGTAAGCTGTTGAAAATATATTCCCTAGCAATTTTTTTTCTGAATCGTGATGATGTTCCCCAACAATTCTGTAATTCACGCCGTTATATACTTCAGAGAAGAAATGCGCGTTTCAGTTTTTACGTATACATCGCCATTTCTGAGCGGCTAGTGTAAGCTGCACTTTGCGATATTTGAAAATTCCAATAACCCGCAACTCGCGGTTCCGATTGCTGTATATGGAATAGATATTCATTAATAAACACAGTATGAAAAGCAAGATGAAGTCTAAGAACATCTTGATCGTCGGCGCAATACCAATATCTAGTTGGATATAAATTTAAAATGTTAGCGAAAATCTTTCCTGCAAATTAACTTTTAAGATTTTCGACAAGAAAAAAGTTGGATATAAATTTAACACTCTAACGAAAATCTTTCCTGCAAATAAACTTTTAAACTTTATTCTGATTTCTTGTACCTGTGGTCCCATTTGAGTAAACAGTTTTTCCTTAAACCGCGGTGATTGACAGGTCTTGGCTATCGGCGCAATGCAACAACACCGTTTTGCTTAGAGACCTCTTTATCAGGCTTGAGGCTCTTTTACGTGCCGTAAATCTACGACACGGGACCATCGGCTTTACTTCCCTTACGAAGGAAGCCATGCTAAGGATTTTTACGCCCGAAAAAAATTCATCGCCTTCCGCCGGGTTTGAACCCGCGACCTCGGAAACTAGAGGCTAGTATGGTAACCACTACATCATGGAGGACAACGCGGGCCTTTTTCTTATAATATGCTAGTATGCTATTTTATCGAATAAAACGTCCCCTCGTTATTGAACCGCGTAGTATCAATATGCATGATTAATAGGCTATGTCATCCACTGTGTTTTTAATCACATTCAAATAGTGTCAGTTTCTAAACAAATTATGTTCTTGAAAAAGACATGCTTCTCCATTTCGCTTTTGATTTTAGCTTATTTGAGGTAACTATGTATTTTCGTATTCCTACTGTTGATAGTAACGTTTTAGTATTCCGTAACGCATACGATTCTTCATTTATTTAGCATGCCAAGATCTGACAGCTGACACAATGGTGATTTGGTTTTAAACAACACAGGTAAGAAAATAATTATTATGTATAGAATATGTTATATTTTATTCGTCGAACAGCTTAATAAATCCCATTCGAGGTAATGCTTTCCATCAGATAAACTCGTAACCTCGAATGGGATATCTATGGCAATTTTTTTAAAGTAATTACTCAGTAAAAACTAAAACAAAACAAAAATCCAGGTCAGTTCTGAGAACGAATTAGCCTAAGCTCAATTTGATTGAAACAGCATTAGCATCTTCAGCACAAGGAAAAACATTGAAAATAGAAAGTGAGGAAATATAAAATTAAATCACTACGCGCTTGGGGAAAACGTGTATACAAAAGCATGTATATGCAATTAATTAAAAGGAAGTTACAGAAGGAATTCTTAAGTAGAAGGAAACTCATCTAATACACAAAGTGAAGAATGGCAAACGAAAGTTTTAAGACTTCGCCTAAGGAAACTCCTGATGTGTTAGATTCACATGACTTTCCCACCCAATAACGTCGGTTTTTATATAGATTCTAGAGTTTATACTGCGAAAACTTGGTTTCCTATCAACTTCATTTTAGTCCAGCCTTTGAAGAAATAGCTTCATTACGCAATTTCGTTACAGGTACAAGGGTTATGAGGGAAACCGAATAGATGTCTGTTTAAAAGGGGATTGGTATATGCTGGGCTTAAAATTCCCTACGCTTTCCATGACATCTGAAGAAAGAAAGGAAAAAAAAGGAAAGAAAAAAAAAAGAGTAGCGAGAGTACTTTGATAACCGAGCGGGATGGCTCAGGTGGTTATGTCTGTGCCACGCATTTGGGAGGTCCCCGGGATCGATCCCCAGCGACCGCCCACTCTGGTTTCTTCATGGCTTCCCCGGGTCGTCACCAAGGGTGCTGGGGTGGTTCATCTTCTACCACGACTCTACTTCCTCTCGTTTTCTGTACCCTCATTTCCTCATCTTCCTTGTCATCTGTTTCAGGGTTGTGAATCAGATGACGGTGTTCGGCGGGTTGTGGCTGGGAGGTAGCTTGCGCTCTGTTGCGGTTTCTTCCCTGGCGTCGCTGCGGTAACGCTCAATTAGGTCTCTCATCAGCGTGGGGCTCCGCTCCGGGGGACCCTGGAGATTACTGGCTTGTGGGCAGGGAACGTGCGGAGGCGGAGGCGGATGCGTTCTATCCGGAAACATTAGTGATCCCGTCCATGCTTGGCCCCTCGGGTCTCTCCCCTCATCCTTCCCTCCCAGGGGCCACGCTGGAAGCAGAAGGGGCCGACTGGCCTGCGTACGGTGCTCTGCTCCGGTTCCGGGAGTCCCTGCGTGATACGTACCTTTACTTTGATAAAACTAGTGATTTTTTGGGAGAGAGAGAGAGAGAGAGAGAGAGAGAGAGAGGGCCTTGAAGCTTAACCTTTAACCTGGTAGATCATGTCGGACGATGAAGGAGCGAAATGGTTGAAATCATTCTCAAATGGACCGGGTCCTTAGAGCTTATGCCAGGAAACTCACCGTAACCGAGATTCGAACTCGGAACCTCTTGAATGTGAGGCAAACATGCTATCCCAAACCACAGAGGTCTAAGTGAGTAATTGAATCAATAATACGGAATATCTCTGAAATGGCAAATGCACAAAAAACTTATTTGAAATAAACTGTGTGTTTTAAAGACACCATTTTTTTGTAGTATGTTTTTGTCTCTCTTGCGCTTTACGAGCAATACAAGATTATACAAATATCATTTGGAATGAAAACAGCTTCAGAGGCTATTCCCAGAAATTTCAGGGTATGCATTTTATTTATCATGTTTTATTTCTCATAGAGGCATTTTTGAGAAAATCAAAAATTTTGAAAAGAAAAAATTACATGAAAATGCTACTTACAGGGTGGGGTTATTTCCTTGAAAATCTCAGTGTCGCATTTTGGAAGGTACTGAACCTAAATAACAAGTTTGGTACTTATCCAACTTTTTGTTTTTGAATTATGCTGTTCACAGACAAACAAGCGCACACATGAATTTTTTCTAAAAACGTCCTTCTTATTCAGGGGACTTCAAAGCATGTATTTCCAGTGAAATCTCCGTATCGAAATTTTGGATGGAATACAATACCCTCTCTTCCTACTATGTACGTGGAAGAGAAAGTAAAACCGAAAGTTCAGGACATCGTCAAGAAACTCGTTCATTACAATGATATGGGCACATCTAGCGAATGCCCTCGGATAGATGGCCCAAGAAACTAATAAGGCTGGCCCCGCAGCTCAGTCGGTAGAGCACCTGCCTGCTGTGCGAGGGATCCCGGGATCGATTCCCGGCTGGAAGGTGGGAATCTTTCTCTAATCAAGATTATTCCCTATCCTCCCCAGAGTCTGGAAGTATGAATAAGAGTGTGAATATGTGTGTGTGTGTGTGTGTGTGTGTGTGTGTGTGTGTGGTCTAATGATTAAAACCCCAAAAGTGCAAGAAACCCAACCACAAGAGAATACGAATTTACACAATTTTTAATAGGCAATAAGTTCCAAAGGAAAGACCACCGATAAGGCCAATGCAGTTACAGGCGGGGTATAAATGGAACTAAAAAAAACAATAAATTGGTTTCCATAATACGTAGGAAAACAGGACGACCTCGATTTACTTGGAGGCGGAATATTAAGAACACCACGGAATATAGGGCCTGGATGATCATTTATGTGGAAAGATGGAGAATGGAATTACAAGGCAACTACTGATAAACGTGGATACGGCTTTAAAAGTAAGCAAAAAGCTTAAATTATAAATTTTGACCATGTTTTGCCTAATTTTCAACGATCGATCTGCTTAAAATGAACAAAGAACTATTGAAATAGCTCAATGAAAGTAATTAAAACTAAATACAAGCTAACTGCGATATGTGTAGTTATATAAAATATCAAACATTCCATTTCATTCAAAGAACTTACAAACATGTACATAAAAACAATTTTATTAGTGTCTAGATATTAATTATTGTTAAGTCCAAAGATTAAACTGAGTTTTTCATAATATTTCCGCAAATTTGTTTCAATAGTCCACTTAAGGTATGAGAGTTGATGTTAAAATCTTATACCTGCAGCAGTATAAGCAGTATTTGGCTGCAGTTTCCCAGTAACATTGAAGATTATATAAAACACGTCGAGTATCCTTGAGCGGCAGAAAATCACACGCATCCACTCACGTGTTGCTACTTGTGCCATAACCAAACCTGTTTCTGTAGTCCATAAGCATTCCCAGAACGCTGCTATTGTCGTATCAAGTAGTAAATCAGTTTTCCCTTTAGTGTAAGGTCTGAAGTAAAGCGACGCCCCCCCCCCATGCATGAGTTATATGAAGTTCCTTTTGTCCTTCCTCATTTGTAGTCACATCGTATCCAACACAGTCTGAAGTTAAATCTTCAAACCGAGCGACGTGCCGCCGCGGTAAGCGTGCGACTCGCATTCGGGAAGTCCCGGGTTCACTTCCCGACGTCTGCCCACTCAGACCGATGGGTTTTTTTCGGGGGTTTTCCTGGGTCGACAAGCGAATGCTGGAGTATTCTTTCAGCCCCCGCACCTCCTGGCCCTCCATTTCATTCATCCTTCACCCCGTTAAGTTGTTTCAAGGTTGGAAGTGCCAGTGATGGTGTTTCGGTGCGGCGAGACAGAGATCTCTCTGTGGAACTTCCTCTGGTTGCCGGGGTATAAGAACAGTCCTTTCAGAAAGGGGCCTCTGTGTGGGGCGGGTTCCCCGGTCTGCCTGTCCGACTGTCGCGGCATCTCAATCTGGAAACTGTAGCGAACCTGTCATTGCTGTACCGTCACTCCTGGTTCCGGCCGCCTCCTTGTAGGGCATAGGTACAATATCCTCACTGGAGCAGTGCCGAGTCTCCTCCGATAATAAATCTTCAAACATTTTGTCACTCAAATGTGGAGCTATGGCATCAGGTCTTGTGAACAGAATAGCAACCTTCCTCAAACCTTAGCTCTCTCCTCATCCTGCTGGCCACACACCAGGGACCATAAGAGCTAGAGCTCGGCATTTGTGTATTTTGTTCCTTTTTTGGAATCATGGGCTTTGCATACATAAATATGTTTCGTGCTTACTAGAGTAAAATATAGCATTTCTATAGTGCCTGTCATTGCCTGCTTTCGCAAAATAAAACCCTACTTTTAACATTTGTATCGTAACTATTATGACAACTTCGTACCGCTCCTATATATAGGAATTAATGTTTTGCATTAAAAATACTTACGAAATTAAGGACAAACTGCATCCAAAATAATACAGAATGTAAAAGGTAGGAGTTAAGCACTAGATATTGCCCAAACGAAATCATCTAACGCACCCACCCACCCCTTTTGGCGACGAAACTTACAGGAGAAACTGGCGCCATTTTGAAATGGAAGTTAGTAAAAGTCCGACAAAACAATCGGCAAAAGTTCACCAAATCAATGTCGTCAACATTTGAAAGCGCTACCAAAGTAATGCAATCAATAGATACACTACGTGATCAAAAGTATCTGGACACCTGGCTGAAAATGACGTGTATAAGTTCGTGGCGCCCTCCATTAGTAATGCTGCAAGTCAATATGGTGTTGGCCCACCCTTAGCCTTGATGACAGCGTTCACTCTCGCAGGCATACTTTCAATCAGGTGCTGGAAGGTTTCTTGGGGAATGGCAGCCCATTCTTCACGGAGTGCTGAACTGAGGAGAGGTATCGATGTGGGTCGGTGAGGCCTGGCACGAAGTCGGCGTTCCAAAACATCCCAAAGGTGTTCTATAGAATTCAAGTCAGGACTCTGTGCAGGCCAGTCCATTACAGGGATGTTATTGTCGTGTAACCACTCCGCCACAGCCCGTGAAGTATGAATAGGGCTCGATCGTGTTGAAAGATGCAATCGCTATCCCCGAATTGCTCTTCAACAGTGGGAAGCAAGATGGTGCTTAAAATATCAATGTAGGTCTGCGCTGTGATCGTGCCACGCAAAACAACAAGAGGTGCAAGCCCCCTCCAGGGAAAACCCGACCACACCATAACACCACCACCTCCGAATTTCACTGTTGGCACTACACACGCTGGCAGATGACGTTCACCGGGCATTCGCCATACCCACATCCTACCACGGATCGCCACATTGTGTACCGTGATTCATCACTCCACACAACGTTTTGACACTGTTCAATCGTGTAATGTTGACGCTCCTTACACCAAGCGAGGCGTCCTGCGTGATGTGTGGCTTATGAGCAGCCGCTCGACAATGGAATCCAAGGTTTCTCACCTCACGCCTAACTGTCATAGTACTTGGAGTGGATCCTGATGCAGTTTGGAATTCCTGTGTGATGGTCTGGATAGATGTCTGCCTATTACTCTTTACGACCCTCTTAAATGTCGGCGGTCTCTGTCAGTTAACAGACGAGGTCGGCCTGTACGCTTTTGTGCTGTGCATGTCCCTTCACGTTTCCACTTCACTATCACATCAGAAACAGTGGACCTACGGATGTTCAGGAGTGTGGAAATCTCGCGTACAGACTTCTGACACAAATGAACACCCAATCACCTGACCAGGTTCGAAGTCCGTGAGTTCCACGGAGCGTCCCATTCTGCTGTTTCACGTTGTCTAATGACTACTGAGGTCGCGGATGAGTACCAGGCAGTAGGTGGCAGTACAATGCACCTAAGATGAAAAACGTATGTTTGTAGGAGTGTCCGGATACTTCTGATCACATAGTGTATGTGGTCAAATTTGCTGGAATATGAGCAATGTTTCACCGCGAGTTAAAATGGCTGCAGCAACTGTGGAATATACACTATACTGGATCATTGGGGTTTACTTCACCTTCAGCTGTCGTCGTTGTTTCACTCCTCTATTTATAAAAAACATCCCTTGTCTACGCTTTGCTTTGCACTACCAAGTGTTGGCAGCCTTCGTACCTTCCTCTTTGTTTGGATGTCAATTAGCAGTGCAAGCAATGTTTCCATAATACCTCGGTCGGGATGCGTGTGTGTGTGTGTGTGTGTGTGTGTGTGTGTGTGTGTGCGTGTGCGTGTGTAACTTTGGTTATAATGAACAGAGGCGTAAATAATTGATAAACGCTTTAAAATATGTTTGTTATCTACAGCGTTAATTTGTCTTATAAAAGTGAGTCTGAGTGATTCTCACATAGGGAGTATCTTAACATTTACGAGTGGAATGGGAAGGTAAAAAGGCCGCTATGCTCTGCCCACAACTACAGTGAAGTATTTTGGGGCTTGACCCAATGTCTTGTGAGCTATTATCACATGCAAATGTGGAATGACGTGTTTTTCTTGTTTCTTTGCAACATTTGTGTATATGTATCTGAATATGACCACTCTGAACTGCAATGTAACTAATTGTATGTCCGTGTGAACAGCATGGATATTCGCATGCAGCCATCGACTATCGACACTGGGGCGTCCCACTCAGCAGGCGGTTCCGGTCCCTCAAGCTCTGGTTTGTCCTGCGGAACTACGGCATCTCGGGGCTCCAGAACTATATCCGACATCACATCCGTCTAGCGAAGAAGTTCGAGGCCCTTGTCCTCAGGGATAGGCGCTTCGAAGTCTGCAACGAAGTTAAGGTAGTTTTCAGCTTTCCCTTGAGTTATATCTGTGAGTGCATTTGTTTTAATCTTTGGCATTGATGACAACGCCAAAAATAGTAATTAAGCAAGAAAGAAAAAAGATACAAGCAAATACTTTAAGGCCTGACTATGTGCAACAAATGGCATAAGCTTATCAAATCACTGAGCCTGCATTATTGCAACAATTTATGCTAAAACAGTATCACAAAATTTTGAATCATACGTTATAAACTAATCAGGAAAATTGTTTGGATATATAGAGGAATGATCTATTGGTAAAATGAGTCAGGCCATGATGCGTTTTTAAACTTTACAGATATGCTATGTTAACAGCCAAGCGCTTTCCAACTGAATAATAATAATAATAATAATAATAATAATAATAATAATAATAAATTATTGTCAGTATCTCCGTCGTCGTCTCTAACCCTCTTCGGGGTTTGCCTTATTCCACCAAGCGATGTCTGGATCCATTTCTGAGGTGCAGTAACTCACAGGATGGAGTCCATAACCTCCGATGGTGATGAGAATGGCGGTGGGATGAGAGGACCTACGGCTTTTACCGTGACCTCCGAACCAGGTTGGGCCTTGGAGATACTCCACATGAGCAAGTCAAGAGGTGAAGCCGTGGATAGGGCCGACTTAAAATCGCGACCCCAGAGCCGGCAATCGAACCCCTGACCCTCACAGCGAGGGCCTGAAACGAAGCCACTGCACTACCCCGTCGCCATTATTATTATAATTATTATTATTATTATTTTCTACAATGTGTGCAAACTATTTTTCCACTTCCTGTTGATCGTTACAAATAACCACCGGAAACTGATTAAATTACCACATATTTTAGGCTGACACAATTCAGTAGCCTACTAAGCCTCTGAATTCAGACATTCCGGGTTTGATCCTCGACCGGAAGGGGATGTTTCTTTGTTTCGTATTATTTCCTGTTCTGCTTGGGGTGTGTAGGCATGAATGTGCGTGTGGTTTAATTTTTTTTTTTTTTAAGCAATAAAGCCGAAGATTAAACCAAGTAAATGAACATTGCTAACGAGTAATTGTTTCTGAAGTCAAAGCCGACGATACAGTTTTAGATGTTAACGACAGCATTTACATATGAAACAAGAAGGGATTCAGCCCACCTTGTGGTATGGGTAGAGTACGTCCGCCTCGTACGGTCCTAGTTCAAATCTCGGTGCAGTAAGTTGCCTGGAAAAGCTTTTTTCCTCTTAAAATAAATATTCGTCAACTCTAAGCTCTATGGATCTTTGCTAATTTGAGTATAATTCCGCCCACTATATTCGCAGGAGAATATGACGTCCGGTTAAGGGTCTTTAAACATATAAAAACGTCAACTGTTCAAATGGCAGCAATATTTATTTGTTAAGCACACTCTTAAGGCAAAAGAACAACCACTTAATACTTCAAATTGTATTGCTTAAAATGTGGGAAAATTAAAACAAAAAACGATGAATGTTTCGGTTTGTCCATGAGTTTCATTTATAGTGAGGTCAGAGATTTCGTATATGCGTAGTTTGCTTGCACTGCACTGACCTCGGTATGAACGACTCGCTCAAGGCTAAGTTTATCAGCTGTGTTATACTTTGTTAGTTGCGGCCTTCAGTTCGAGCTGTAAAGACTACAGTCTGTTCATTGCGCATCTCAAAAGTGAAAGTTTATTCAAGTCATCTGTGTTGTGTGTGAATTTACTTTACATTATTCTTAGTAGTTCATTGAAATTCCTACCGAAAAATTCACGCTTGAACAAAAACTTTCGTGCACGTTACATACTATGTAACGAAACATGTAGACAGGTTGTAAACAATTTCAGGAAAAGTTTTCTGGCATTCACGGTCCAGGTAGAGAAACTGTTAGGTGTCTAGTTAATAAGTTTTGGACAACAGGATAGCCAAACCTAAGAAGCGAAAACGAAATGTTCTAACGGAGGAAAAAATTGACGAAATTGGTGCATCATTCGAACGCTCTCCACAGAAGTCTCTAATACGTTTTGCACAGCAAGTGGGTGTTTCAAAAACCTCTGTTCATAGAGTTGCTAATCTTTTAAAATGAACTATAGCTCATGAAATACAACCTTATGACGACGAGGAATACCAGGAATGTCTCAATGCAGATGAACGCTACTTCCAACACAACTTATAACAAGGTTAGTACTCATTGAAGTGCATATAACCATCACTCATGAGTTAAGAAACGTGGGAGTTTTATATGGGACCTATCCCAGTGTGATAGTGCGCGGAGTACGCATACGCGCGACCCACGGCCCGGCAATATAAGCACCGCATTGTAATTAATAGCATCTTCTTCCATTCAAGGTTTAGGCCTTTCGAGCTGTTCCGAAGCTAACTAAACTGGTCGCTCCATCTCCCCCGATGTCGTATAACACTTCTTCCTGAAGGTCTATAAAATAAAGCTTGCCGTGGATACCTTAAAGGGGCATTTGTAAGACATATTCTTTCTCACAGTTTTGTTACCTCTGTATTTCTTTATTGGTGTTTTCTTCCATTGTAATTATTGACATAATAAATCTTATTTCACATAAGCTGCATATCGTAACGATATCTAAATTTGTTCCCTAACAAGTAATTGTCCAGCTTACGGTTTCCAATTATGCATTGCCGTTTGTGAAAATTGCAACACCAAGAAGGAAACTCGTGAATTCAATGAATTTAATATCACAGGTTAGGTATATGACAATAAATGATAAAAGTTTCAAATCTATACATGACCTTTGAGCCCTAATATTCAGTATTGGGTGTGGCCTCCATATGCTGCAATTAGAGCTGCTATACGCCGTGGCATTGAGTCAAAAAGTTTCTGAATAAGTTCCTCAGGGATTTCCCTCCATGCAGTTTGTATTCGAATCCACAAATCCGTGACACTGGTTACTGGAGGACCGTGACGCACCAGGTGCCGACCAACCATATCCCAGACATGTTCGATGGGCGACATGTCAGGGAACGTGCAGGCCAGTGAAGCAATGGTACCCGTCGCTCTTCGAAGAAGGCTTGTACATTCCTGGCAATATGTGGCAGGGCATTGTCCTGTTGAAATGTGTCCTGTATAGATGCCTGAAGCAGGGGGAGTACCTCAGACTCTACAACCACCGTTAGGTACCGGCTGCTATTCAAAGTGCCCTCAATTCGTAGGAGGCGAGATAGGTTGTTGTTACCAATGGCGCCCCAAACCATCACACCTGGTGTTTGTCCGCTATGCCGCTTAACAATGCAGCCCTCCAGGTTGCGCTCACCACGGTACCGCCGGACACATATGCGGCCATCATTGTAGGACACGTTGAAACAGGACTCATCCGAAAAGACTACATTTTGCCACCCCAGTGACGGTGTTCACGTGCCCATTACAATCGGAGGAGCTTATGTTTAGTGGACAATTTTCTTGAAAATTTTCGTGTCGCATCCTTAGAAGACACTGAAATTAAATACCAAATTCTGTGTTTAACCGACTTTTCGTTTTTTATGCCACGCTGTTCACAGACGGAAAAATAGACGAACGGATGGACATACCGCGCGCAACGTTTTCACTCTTTTTTGGATCCAAGGGACCTCAAAACGTGTATTTCCCGTGAAATTTTCATATACAGTTTTAGGTGGCTTACTACTTACTATAATAATAGAGAAACTATAAAAGACATTCTGCAATAAAGTTAGCAAACTCACACTTTAACATACGGCAATGACGATTATCTTGTCCACGTGCTTATGCTTCTTAAAGACAAACGTATAATCTTAGTACACTGGCTTTAATTTATGCCATCCCCGCAGCTTTGGGAGGCATTCTACTGGCCTTCATAGGTGAGTATGTATAGCAAGGAGGAGGTGCGTGTATCTGTTTACCTTTTCGCGCATGCAGTGGCGTCCTGTTTTATGTGCACAGTTCTAGATTATTCATATATGAATATATAACTTTGAGTTATAGCTTTAGTCATCATCACTTATAATAATCATGTTAAACTAATATATAACTAAATAAAACTCTATTTTGCACAATATCTCCATGAAAAAGTATTTTTAATGGCAACATAATGCAAAACTGAAATACATTATACTTTTTACTCTCAAAGAGGACACATTTACTAGACATTCTTTTAATATAATCTGTCCAATCTCCATTCTTGTCCAATACCTGATTTAGCCGCCTAGGCTCTGAATCACACGTCGCCCTCTAGGAACATTGTCATGAAATGTTGGAACATATGCGTTTAGAGTCAAAGTTCTTCCAGTACCTAAGTTATTAGGCGCCTAGGCGGCTAAATCAGGTATTGGACAAGAATAGAGATTGGACAGATTATTAAAACAATGTCTAGTAAATGTGTCATCTTTGAGAGTAAAATGTATAATTTACTTTAGCTTTACATTATAGTATCATTAAAAATGGAGAAATTGTGTAAAACAGTGTTTTATTTAGTTGTATATTTCTATTGGATGATGATTCCAATAATGTCTAGTAGATGTGTCCTCTTTGAGAGTAAAAAGTATAATATATTTCAGGTTTACATTATGTTGTCATTAAGAATGTTTTTCGTAGAGATATTGTGCAAAACATGGTTTTATTTATTTATATATTATTTCAGCATGGTTATTAAAAGTGATGAAGGGTAAACCAATTGCTCAGAGTTGTATGTTCATATGTGAATAATCTAGAATTGTGCACGTAAAACCAGATGCCACTGCACGGGCGAAAAGGTGCGATGCACGCACCTCCTCCCTGCTATACATCCTCACCTGTGAAGGCCATTAGAACGCCTTCCAAAGCTGCTGGGACAACCTAACTGGAAGCGAGTGTACCATGGACAAAGTAATTAAAAAACCTGATTAAACTGATACAATAATGGAGTATAAGAAACATTTCCAAAAAGAAAAGAAAAAACAAATTTTTAACAAGAGTTTGTGCTGATGTTACAGTTTTGTCCAAATCAAATAGTAAGAGCAGTAAGAAAAATCTGATGTGTTACATTCACAAGGCTTTCTCTGTTCTCTATCGCTTATTAGTGGATATACAAATCATTCTTTGAATTTTTTTTAGTAGCTACTTCATTTTAATCCAAATAAACCTTTTCGGAAATAGCTACATTACACATTATAGATACAAAGGGAACAGAGATAGTAAAATGTTTAAAAACTGGACACTATATCCTGGCCTTAAAATTCAATATTGTTTCCATGATATCGTGAGAAACCACTGATAATCGATAGGACTTTAAAAGAATGGCTAAGTATTGAACAATTCGAACCATTAACAACGGATATCTTCGAAATGGCTTATAATACAAAAAGATTATTTTAAATAAATTGTGTTTTTAAAGAGATCTACAAAAGTTATGTTAAATAGATTTTGTTTTTAGAGAGATCTACATCTTTTTTTGTGTAGCGCGTTTTCGCCTATCGCCTAACGTTTACCAGTTACAGAAGTTTATACAAAATTCCTTCTGAATGAACAGTACTTCACAGGCAATTCCCATAAAATTCAAGATATATATTTTATGTCATGTAAATATCTTTAATATGTGCTATTTTAATGAACAGCCGTTTTTCAGAAAATCAAACATTTCGAAAAACATTCCATGTAAAGGTTAGGATGTGTTTATCGGAGGGGAACACCTCGCTACTGCGACCAACTTGATGTATCATGGCTAGAACCCACGGGATGTGAAGGAACCGCAGGAGGTCGCAGGCAGACAGCCCACAAAGACACGAAGAATTCCATATTTTGAACACCCGCGCAACAATAGAGGCAAAGAATCCCGAGAGGGGGCAACGAAGCGATCCCTGGCGTTCACGGGGAGAAATCTTTCCAATGCGTAAGCAACTATACCAACTGCCCGGCACCGCAAGACCCGAGACACGCCTGAAATGTGAAATGGAGAGATGAAATGAGAGGAAATGGGGGAAAGGAGAAATCCTGGTAGAATACACAACACCGGCAGTCGCCTAGGCGACCAGTGGAAAACCACTAAAAGCTTATGGTCCCGAATAAGGGCCACGTTGCCGCCTGAGCCATTCCACTCGGTCATGTAAAAGTAGTTTAGAGTGGGAGGATTTTCTTGAAAAACTTCGTGTGGCATCTTTGGAAGATACTGAACTTAAATACCAAGTTTGGTGTTGATCCGAATTTTCATTTTTGAGTTATGCTGTTCACAGGCACACACACATGTGGATGCTTTTCTAAAAATGTTTTTTTTTTAATTCCGGGGGCCTCAAGACATATACTTCGGTGAAATCTCCGTATTGAATTTTTGGGTAGAATGCAATACCTTCTCTCCTACCATGTACGTGGTAGAGAAAGTAAAAATAGATACATTTAATAGAATGTGTGGAATAACAAGCCAAACATTGAAATTTAAAACTCTACATAGTACACAACTTAAGTTTTATAAAGCGATGGCTATAGGCACCTATTTTGACATACGCTTGTGAAAACTGGACATTGAACCAATCGGAGAAAAAAGGATTGAAGCTGCAGAGATGAGAGCCTTATGTTCTGCAGCAGTAGTTTGTCTTATGGACAAACACAGAAGTGAACAAATTAAGAAGGATTTAAAAATACTTAATATTGTACAGTACATTTGCTATACTGCCGGACCGCGGATTACCCGTATGCGTGCTCCGTGCACTGTCTATTACACTGAGAAGTTTTCCGTTCTATAATTCTCGTATTACTCACGAGCGATAAGTTACATGTACTATGATTACTAACCTTGTTATAAGTTGTTTGAAAGTGGTGTCCATCTGCATTGAGACCTTCCTGGCATCTTCGGATGAAATTTCCATTCACAAGCATAAGCTCTTCTTGCGTAATTTTCATAATTTCTGTTGTTATACTGTACTTAAGTTCGTCTATGGCGTGGGGATTTTCTAAAAACTTCTGTCTACGTGATTCGTTTTTTACGTATGTATCGTACATAAAAACCCTTTGTTCAAGCGTGAATTTTTGGTAGGCATTTCAGTGAACTAATAACAAGACAGGAACAGTCAACAATCACAAGAATACTCCACACAACACAGATGACTGAATACGTTTTCAATTTTAAGATGCACAATGAACAAACTCTGGTCTTTACAGCTCGAAATGAATGCAGAAACTCACACAATATAGCCCAGCTGATACATGTAGCCGCGAGCGAGTCATTTACCGCTAATGGGCTAGCGGAACATACCAAGGTCACTGCAGGGCTACCAAGCTACGCATATATGTGGCCCGGCTATAAATCGAATGCATGGTAGATAAAATAAATTCATTACACATTAATCGGTTTGAACACATAAAAAGAATGAACTCTAATATACTGCGGTCTGCTCTATCCATAAACCGAAAGGATTCCCGAACATAGGAAGACCAATAGCCAGATGGATAGATCAAATTTCTTGATTGCAAACAGATCTAATGGTCTAAGTACTCTTAACTCCATGAAGCAGAAGAAGATGAACAAAAAAGTAATAATGTAATATGGAGTTTGCAATTGAAAAATGGGATACCCATCTGTATAGTTTACCAGGGCCAATTTTAGTAGAAAATCTAATGCATGTAATATATTTGTACTTGAATAAATTATATTATTATTATTATTATTATTATTATTATTATTATTATAATGCTGATGTTACAGTTAGGTCTAGTCTGCTTCCGCCTCAAGGGTACAGATCAGCTGAATCAGAAACTTCTGAGTAACATCAATGCTTCTGGCAAGCTGCACATGGTCCCTGCTTCCGTGAACGAGAAATACGTCATCAGGTTCTGTGCTGTCGCTCAGAATGCTACAGATATCGATGTGGGTAAGTTATTGACAGCTTATAAGCATCAATGAAATCCGCTTTCATTGTTGGGCCACTATAAAAAAGTATCTTATGTTACATTCACATGACTTTCTCTAACCATTCTTCAACAAACTACTCTTACAAAAGCTTAATCTTCTATTTACTTCTTTTTAATACAGATAAAACCGCCATTACTCATTAATACGTTTCGTTATAGGAGTCCTCCTCCGTGGTCTAGGGGTACCATGCTAGCCTCTGGTTCCCAAGGTCGTGGGTTCAAACCAGGCGGAGGGCGTATATTTTTTCGGGCGTAAAAATCCTTAGCATGGCTTCCTTCGGAAGGGAAGTAAAGCCGGTGGTCCCGTGTCGTAGATTTACGGCACGTAAAGAACCTCAAGCCTGATAAAGAGGCCTCTGAGCAAAATTACCGGTCTTTCATGCCCAGTAGTAGGATGCTAAGAACCACAGTAAAGAGCGTCCATAAATAAAACACAATTTAATGTTTTCGTTGTAGGATAAGAAGAATACAATAAGCTAAAGCGATAGTCAAATGTTTTTAAAACCGATCGCTATTCCAATTCTGTTCTCTTTGCATGAATACGAAACGCATAATAGAATAGTCATTTACAGATGAGAAAAGTATAAAGTATTTTAAAATTCAAACCAATAACGGTTGACGTCACAAAAACTGTTAACTTGAGTGTGCTGTAACGAGATCTAGTGTTTTATAAAGTAAGATTTTGTCTATCTCCTGCGGTTTACAATTTATGCAAATCCATTCAGAATAAAGAGGACTTTAGATACTATTCCCCCCAAAAAATCAAGATATACATTTCATTTGTCATGGAAATACTTTAAAATATTATATTTTATTCAAAATCTTTAATCATTTTTGATGAAAATAAAATTCTTGAAACATGTTGCATGTAAAGGGTAGTCTGAGGTGGGAGAATTTTCTTGAAAATCTTCGCGTCGCATCCTTGGAAGGTCCTAAAGTTAAAAACGAAAAGCCAGTTAAACACTATACTTGGTATTTGAGTTATACTGTTCACAGACACGCGCGCGCGGATCTTTTTTTTTCTAAGATGTTTTTTTTATTCGGGGGGCCTCAAAACATTTTCCGGTGAAATTTCGGTATCGAATTTTTCAATGGAATTCAATACTTCAACTTAATGTAAGTAAGCAGTAGACACGTAAAAATTGATCTGGCTATGAAATAACGTTGAAAACATGCCCTAGATAAAATACAACTAATACCATTGTTTTCCCCCTCTAATGAAGAAATATTCACTATAAATTTTCTTCTTGAAAACATGTTACTTTCAAGGTAATCAGCTGAAATGTTAAAAACAAAAAATTAAACAAACAAATACACTCAGGGTATAGTTATAATGAAAAACTGACATAAATCCCTATATTTTCTATCAAAATTCTGTAAATAAAACTAGTCAAAAAGTTTTAATTCTTCTGTTACGTAAACTTCCTTGCTAATTCCATAAATAAATTGCGTATTTCTTTATTGTTGTTTTTCTCGGTCCTGCTTCCGCGGAAACTGAAGGAAGGAGAGGAAAACAGAAAACTAGTGTGGTAAGAAGGTATATTTGCAATTCCAAAAGCATTCTATGCTTGAGACACAGGTACCTAACTTACAAAAGTAGAAACACTTTAAATATATTTTTACATCCTGTATCACGGGTATAGTAGGTGGAAAAGGTATTGCATTCCACCCAAAAATTCTATACCGGGATTTCACTGGAAATATATGTTTTGAGGCTCCCTGGATTAAAAAAAAAGGAATTTTAAAAAAGGTCCGTGGGTGTGTGTGTGTGTGTGTGTTGCGTTGTGTTGTGTTGTGTTTGAGTCTGTGAACAGCATAACTCAAAAACAAAAAGTCGGGTAAATACCGAACTTGGTTTTAAGTTCAGTATCTTCCAAAGATGCGACACGAGGATTTTGAAGAAAATTCCCCCACCTCAAACTACCTTAAATGGAAAATGTTTCCAAATTTTGTATTTTCTCAAAAACGGCTGTAACGATGTTGATTAAAATACCATATATTAAGTATATTTACACCACAAATAAAATATAGATATTGAATTGTTTTGGGAATAGCCTATGAAGTCCTCTTCATTTGAAATGAGTTTTGTATAATGTTGTACAACTGTGAGACGGGAATTATCATAGTGATTATACAAATAACACAAAGAGGAGAAGAACAACAAGAAGAAAAGTAACAGAAAATAAATTAATGTAAATTATTAATAATGTTTATAAATTGTAATACACACTGAATGCAATAATGTAAAACACAAACAAAATCTCAAGAACAGATAACAAAAGAACGATAGGAAAGATTTTAAAGTTTAATATACAAACATAATATGTAGAGAATAAGTTAAAATAAACGAAGAATGCTAGTGACGATGTCAACAATAAGTTATTCGTCGTCAAGAAGGAGAAACATCAACAAGAAAGAAAAAGGATGCCATTTTATGTTTTGTGAAGCAGTAGTGTGATCGGCGGAGAAGAGAAATTATTGCCGGAGAGAGAAGAGATAGTGAGAACATATTTGGAGGAAAGTTGCGCACTAGTTCATGCTATCTGTATAAAGTTAAGTGGGAAAAGCTCCGTGACGAGGTATTTAAGGTAAATAGAAAGCTCCGCGAGACGCGTAGAGAAGTACCTGAACTTAGATTTCCCATGATAAATATATTGTAATCAGCACTCTACAAATATACAAAACGTTAATTGAAAGATAATAATTAAATATATAAAAATCGCGCCGCACAAAAGAAGATAACATAATATTAAAAATCAGAAAACAGCATCTGGAACGTAATAATAATTACAAAGTCGTTCTTGAGATTTGTATAGGTAATAATCAATTTTGAGAAAGAGGAATTCAAAATTGTAATAACACACGTTAGGTAAAATTGAAAATTGCAGAAAAAAATTAATTTCGAAATGAATATTAAAAGAAAGAGAGGGGCTATAGCTCTTGGGTAAAGCCAAGCAAAGCAAAAATAAATAATTGTTTTTCGGAATGTAAAACTGGTTATTGATTTAAGCAGCAGATAGAAAATCGCAAGTAATAACCCTCAATTCCCGGAGCGCCAGTAATAAAAAAACTCGAATATCTCTTCTGCTTCAATTGGTATATGTTAAGTGATAGATAAAAACGTACTACAAAAAAAATTATATCTCTTTAAAACATACAATTTATTTCAAATTTTTTACTTTATGCCATTTCAGAGATATCCATTATTAATGGTTCGAATTGTTCAATACTTTCTCATTCTTTTAAAGTCATCGATTTTCAGTTGTTTCTCGCGACTGCATGGAAGGAGCGAGGAATTCTAAGGCAAGTGTATAGCGTTCTTAAAATTCGCTATTCCCTTTGTATCTATCATGTAATGTAAGTACCTTTTTTCTGATTTAAATCTGTAGATAGAAAAATAAGCTTTCCCAAGAATAAATGATAGAAGATAGAGAAAGTCATGTGAATGTAACATCAGATCTTTATTCATCATATCATTTTACAAAAAGGTGAAAATCTTTGCATTTATGTAATTCTCATGCTGTATTTATTTACTGACGCTTATTACTGGGAGATGTGTGCCTGTGTGTTTTATGTCATAAATTTCTCTGAAGTATCTGTTTGATACATAATTGATAAATCTGAATTTTAATTTGGCAACTAATTACAACAATTCTTTTTTTTCTTTGTTTCAGATCACGCCTGGAGTGTCATTACTGAGTATGCCACAGAATTGCTCGAGACATTCAACTTGGAAGAGAAAGACCAGGTATGTAAAAACGGTTTCATTACTACACGAAAACGACTACAGCATTTTATGGGTTTTGAATTGTTTAGTATGACTGAGGATGCCAGTCCCGTCACCAAGATGGTTGCGTGATGTTGAAAAGAAATGCACTGTTCAAATGTTTCATGCACAATGTGGATTTTGATACTAACGTTGCTATAACACTGGCACACCTCTAACAAACTTCATAAAAGTAGTGAATTTAGTTTGCCTTAAGTGAGAAACTTCAACACACTTAAAGCGAATGTACTGCTGAATGTAGCCCAGCTCAGAGCTGGTAAGCCGTCAGCTCGTAAGCCGTCAGTTCTCAATGTGCATAGTGCGGTCGTTTTATGGTGAGGCCACGGATCGGGCGTATGCGTGTTCCGCACACTGTCTATTACACTGGAGTTTTTTCGTTCCGCAACTCCGCATTACTTACTCACGAGTGATAGTAACATACACTATAACGAGTACCAACCTTGTTATAAGTGGTGACCATCTGCGTGAAGACATTCCTGGTATCTTCGGAAGAAATTTCCTTTCACACGCAGAAATTCAACGCTCATAATTTCTGTTTTATATTGTCCTTAAGTTCGTCTGTGGTGTGGGGATTGTTCCTATATTTAGGGTTCCCCACAAATAGATGCATCAATTTCGTCGTTTTTCCTCCGTTAGAACACTTCGTTTGGCGTTCAGCAATCTCGTTGTCATAAATTTATTAACCAAACGTCTAACAGTTTATCTACCTGGAACTGGAATACCAGGAAATTCCTCCTGAAATTGTCTACACCCCTGTCTACATATTCGGTTTTTACGTATGTATCCTACATAAAAATTCCTTGTTTGCCGCACGCATTGCAGTGGACTAATAACAAGACATTAACGCAAATAACACAACACAGATTACTTGAATAAACTTTCACCTTTGAAATGCACAATGCACAACTCTATTTACAGCACGAAAACAAAGCAGCAACCGAAGTGCAGCTGATAAAGGATAAGTTTAAACGCGCCGCCAGTTGCGCATCGGAAAAGTACCGAGGTCACTGCAGTACAGCGTGCTACGCATATAGCCAGTCTATGGCCTTACCTTAAAACGAACCGAGGGGGTGGCTCAGGCGGGAATGTCTGTGACCCGCATTCAGGGTATCCCGGGTTCGATTTGTGACGGTATAAAGTTTATTTAAGTTAGTTAGCTCCACGTTGTGGTAGCCAATTTGCGATGGTATTAGTGTTTGTTTGAAAGATGCTACTGTTTATTTGCCGCATGTATAAAAGACAATTTGTCGCGGTCACTTCATGTTATCATTTACTGAGCGCCTATTATTGTATTTAATATTTTTTTTGTTCACTGTCCTCCGGCTAGCTATGATCTCTCGGTCAAGCAAATCTCTTAATCAGGTGTGTAAACGGAAAGGAGTTTTTATCCAAAGATAACACTGATGAAAGAATTTTGTTTTACACTTTTATTGTCGTAACATATTATGCACTTTCACATATTAATCTTGACACTCGCCAAAATGAAACTGTTATAATAACTTATTTACTGCACATTATTAATTCGCGTACTTCAACTTTTTGTGTAATTAACTTTACAACACTTGAGATTTTTTTATAACTTTGCTACGCGTACACCGTAAATCGATAAACTATGCTATGTATTCACCATCACTTTTTCTGTTGAACTCGACGACGTGTAATGTAGAAATGTTTCCGATGGACTGAACGAATTTGACTCTGACCTAGCCTTTTTATACTCCTACACCCCGATATGCCTAAAGATTATAACCGAGCTGCTATTGGTTAATAAAACGCGCCAACATTAGCGTCTATTTTTATATCCAATGAAAATTATGAACACATATGCTCTAGGGAAAAATGTTCCCGCAAATTCCTAAGAAAAACGCGCCAATATTACGTCATTTGCTCGTCTATAATAATGATAAACAGCTCACCCCCTCGCTACATTATTGCACGCTATTATTGTCAGTTTCAGTAAGGCCGTATAAACCCACTTCTCGACAATGCTTACAATCATCAAACATCTCAAATCAATGTCACACAATAATGCATATTCACACTATAATCACTCTTGACATTTACATAATTTGTGATACAAATTACTGCATCAGATTCCTGGTGACCATCCACTCTGACCATGGGTTTTTCCGTGGTTTTCCTTCGTTGACAAGGCGAATGCTAGAGTGATATCTTTTACCAAGGCTTTCCTCTCTCCCCCCATTTCCTCCCCTCTTTGACGTTACAGGGCGGACAGATGGCGCAAGGGCTTGCGCTCTGGAACTCCTCGGACCGTCCCATGGCAGCCGTTCGAGCCTCCATTGCTGGGTCGAAATTTCTCCGGTCTCCGCTGGAGAGAAGCCTGTGAGCCACCCTCAAGTGGCTTGGGAAGGTCGCCGCCGAGCGTTCTCAATACAATGTTGATGCTGATTTTTTGGGGGGGGGGGAAGCCCTCTTCATTCGGAAGGAATTTTGTATTATCTTGTATAACTGGTAAACGATAACGATAGACGAAAACGTACTACATAAAACATGTAGATCCGTTTAAAACACTGAATTTATTTCAAACAAGTTTTTTTGTGGCATAAGCCATTTCTGTGAAATTCGCTATTAATGGTTCGAATTGTACACTACTTGGTCATTCTCTTGAAGCCCTGTCAACATTCAGTTGTTTCTCGTGATTGCATGGAAACGTATGGAATTTTAAGGCTAGCATATAGCGTCCAGTTCTTAAGCATTTGACTATCGCTGCTCCCTTTGTGTCTACGTATAATGAGATGCATACTGTAGCTATTTCTGCAAAGGTTGATTTGGATTAAAATGTAGTAGACATAAAAATATGCTTTAGTAAGAATAATTTGCATACCCACTAATAACGATAGAGGTTAGAGAAAGGCATGTGAATGTATTACATCAGAATTTTTTCTATAGCAATCTCAACGTAACGGCAAATCCTTCTATTTAAGCATGTTCATTTATAGCTCCTAGTTCGCTTTCTAGTGTATAGGCCTTATAAATCCTGTTTAATCTTTTAGTAATTTATGAATTGAAATTAGAATGGGTTTTATAGCACATGCACGTCAGAAAGAATAGGGCTTACGGCGAAAGAATTATCAAAATCGCTTGAGTGGTTTTTGAGATTACCAAGACAAATTTTCTCTATTTATTATATTAGTATAGATTTATGTGCCCCTCCCCACCACCCATGCCAGATTTCAAACTAAAGCCATTTTTGCATGCAAAAAGCTTATTTTGATATGTTTAAAGATAGTGTAGGTATACCACTATTCGTTATAAACTGTATCTCTTCATGACGGCACCAACTGAAGCAGAGTTTCTGTTTCTTTATGGGTTGAAAACATAGCACATTTCAATTTATCTATAACTTTCTTCTGCCAAACCAAGAGTATATTTTCAAACAGTAAAAATGTTTGCTCCCAGATGCATTGCTGAAGTTGCCTGATCATTATACTCGGAAACAAATACCGCTTGGAAATTACTGATGCCAGACTGTTGCCAGCAACAACTTTATGTGCAATCTTGTGTAACAGATAGCCAACCTGCCTCAGTGCATTACATGCAAAGTCAGCAAAAAACAAAGAAAACCTACATGGAATACATTACGGGAGCACAAGGGCAACACGTTCTAACTATACATTTCATATCTATTCCTTGAAATGCTTGTAGGAATGTTGTTCCTTTGTGTGGCGTTAATTTCCAGAAGTACGTATCATTATAGGGCCCAAACTCTTGTCGTTGAGGCGTGTCCACTAAAGGTGGATTTCCACATAGCCTACTGTGTTCCGGTAAAGTGCTCTGTTTAGGAGCAGCCAAAGAGCACCATCTATTTAATTAACGAAGAAAGCTTTTTGTTCATTTCCACATAACCTACTGCACACCGACCTTGCTATCGGCGATCAGTCATGATATTGATTTTATGAAAATGATCGGGACACAGTCGCGACATGGTAGGGACACGGTAGGCTATGTGGAAATTGAGCAAACGGCGACCTAACTGATCAAAGATAGCATTGAAGGTTACAGGCGTAACGCTGAAAATATCTTGTCCCACCAGGGAAACCAAATAAGCACCACATGGTATAACGATGTCTTCTTCTTTGTGATCCATTGCTTATTGAAATAGAGATGACAAAACGATTCAGATCAAATCAGAGGCGGATCAGGATTCCTTTAGGAGGAACTAACACATTTTGAAAGATACCTTACCAATGAGTAAAATGCAGTCAATAATAGAGAATTTTAATTTCTAAATTTAAAAACCTAATATAAGTGATCCACGTATTATTCTTTGGATGCAAAACTTAACTTAAACATTGTGAAAACTTATGAAATTATTTATTAAATAAAGATGCCTTTTAAACGCAATATTTAAGTAGTTTGATTATCAAGCCACTGATCAATATTTTAATGAGACCTTAATTCTTAATCAGAAGTTACTTAATAGTAAATATAAACTATGTTTGATTTGGCCTATGTGTTTCTTTTATTTCTTTAGTTAGTAGAACATCTTATAACATATAGTCCACCACTAAGGTAAATTACCTTGATGACTGTGAATAGATGTCATATGGTTCAAGTAAATTTAAAAGAAATAAAAATGTTGATTATGACCTTTCTAAAGTAACACAATCTGTATGTTTTTTTCTGTAATTAAGAGGGGGGCTACAGACCGTCTTAACCCCTCACTGGGTACGTCTAAGGATCGAATTAAGCATGAAAATAACCGGCGCACAGTCGGGACACGGTAGGTTATGTGGAAATCAAAACGATACATGATAGGCACAAGGTCGGGCACAGTCGGAACACTGTAGATTATGTGGAAATCAAAATGGCACGACATGGTCGGTGCACTGTCGGAACATGTTCCGCTATGTAAAAATCCACCTTAAATATGGCACTAGCGAATAGCAGTGGAGCGAAGTTTCCACATGCGGACAGCATAGTTACGGCTGTAAAACTCGAAAAGAACTATCATTGCGCGCATGTAAGTTTCTGTTATATATAACTAAGATAAAAGATTACGTTCTTCTGAACAAGTACAAAAATGAATCACATTTTTATACCCGGGGTTCTTATTAATTTATAAGTTAACTTTTGTGATGTTTAAGCGCAGACTTTTAGTTGTGCTTTTAACAGTAAAACAATCTGTGTTAAATTCACATGACTTTCTCTACCCTATATCGCTTATTACTTTGTATACAAATTATTCTTACGAAAGTTTATTTTCTTATTTGCTTCATTTAATCCAGGTAAACCTTACTGGAAATAACTGCACTACACATCGATATAGATACAAAGAGAACAGCGATAGTCAAATGTTTTGGAACTGGACGCTATACACTGGCCTTAAAATTCCATACTGTTTCCATAACATCGCGAGAAACAACTGAAAATCGACAGGACTTTAAAAGAATGATTAAGTATTAAAAACAATTCGAACCATTATTTAACGGATATCTCGGAAATGGCACAAAAAAGTTATTTGAAATAAATACTTCTTTGTGCACTACGTGTTTGTCTATCCCTTAACGTTTACGAGTTATGCCAGATTGTACAAAATCCCTTACGAATGAAGTGGGCTTCACAGGTTATTCCCAAAAAATTCAAGATATATGTTTTATTGTCATGCAAATGTCCTTAGAATATGGTATTTTAATCAAATTCGTTAGCCATTTTTTAGAAAACCCAAATTTCGAAAAATGTTCCATGTAAAGGGAGGTTTAGAGTGGGGGTAGATATATTTCTTGAAAATCTTCCTGTCGCATCTTTGGAAGGTGTTGAACTAAACACTGAGTTTGGTGTTTATCCGACTTTTCGTTTGAGTTAATGCGTTTTCTCTCTCTCTCTTCTCAAACACACACACACGCACACACACACACACACACACACACACACACACACACACACACACAAGGACTTTTAAATATGCTTCTTGGGTTCAACGGGCCTCAAAACATGTGAAATCTCGACATTTCCCCTATTTACTATACGCAGTAGAGAAAGTAAAAATACGTTGCTTTCATAAATCACTTTTTACTTTTTCTACCACGTATAGTAGGTAGGGGAAGTATTGTATTCCACCCAAAAATTCGATACCGAGATTTCATCGGAAATACATGTTTTGAGACCCCCTGAATCCAAAAAAAGCATTTTTGGAAACATGTCCGTGTGTGTGTTTGTGAACAGCATAACTCAGAAACGAACAGTCGGATAAACACCAAACTTGGTAGTTAGGTTCAGTATCTTCCAAGGATGCGACACGAAGGTTTTCAAGAAAATCCCCCCACCCCAGAGTACCGTTTACATGGAAGATTTTTCGAAAATTTTAATTTTCTCAAAAATGGCTCTAACAATTTTGATTAAAATATCATATGTTTAAGATATTTTCATGACAAATAAAATGTATATCTTGAATTTTCTGGGAATGTCTCCAAAAGTATTCTTTATTGTGAACGACTTTTGCATAACTGGTAAACCATAAGAGATAGACAAAGTTGTACTACACAAAAAATGTAGATCGCGTTAAAATACACAATTTATGTCAATTACATTTTTTTTGTTGAGTGAACCATTTTCGGGATATTACTTGTTATTCCCTTAAATTTTTCAATACTTATTTTCTCATATGGGAATTCGTTATTCATTTTTTTGTTCTGGATATCAAAGAGTATTAATCTGTGGGAAAGGGAATGGTGCTGCACCTAGCAACCAGCTATTAAGAGTAATGTCTATGCTTAATGGCTACTGTATTTCTATATTGCCCTTGTAAATATATATTCCCCTTACATCTACAAGAAAATTAGCAATAAGATAGAGTCTGCAAATGTTTATCTCGATTAACATGAAGTAGATGGAGAATAAGCGTTTGTAAAAATAGTTTGTACAATAGTAGAGAAAGTCATGTGAGTGTAACACATCAGATTTTTTTTTTTAATGTTTTCCGTTGTTCGTTTTAGGTTTGCGCAATTTGATGAACCAAAATGTGTGTGATTTTCACAAAATAACGCCTGCTGCGAGACATGTTGTAAATTATTAAAATAAGTATTCAAAGCTCTCAGTTCAAGAATCGAGGAGTTAAGTGACAAAACGAAACATTTACAGGAGAAGGAAAAAAGCGATTGGGAGTCATTAAAATAACTGCTAAAACCGTATTATTGAGTCTACTATAGTTTTATTTTCAAAACAAACTCTAAGAACATGAACATATTTACAAATGTTTTTATAAAAATCATGGTACTTCGGCTCCAAAAATTCAAGCATATTAAAGAGATCTTTCCTTTTTGCCTCAGTAGTAGGTACTTTATGGTTCCTCTGAAATTCTTTCATTTTCTTGAATATGATGTATTTTCCTCTCTTGAAAATTCCTCCCAATGTTCCATTTCATTGAAGGTTTGTCTTGACTCGATCATGGGTAGCTGAGATTCAAAAATTGTGATGGAGGATTTTGGTTTTTTTTTAATTTGAAGCGGTCCCGTATTCAAGTACTCGTCGTATCTAGTAGCAATATCCAAGAAATCTTCCTCCTTCATTCCGATAACGCTGAACGGATGTTTCACTCTGGCGGCCCTCATCATTTCTTGTATTTCTTCAGGAACCACACACTTAGAGATCTTTCGTTTCTCTATAAGTCCGAAGTCACGGTCACAAGACATGTAGGAGTGGCCGGAGAAGAGATTTCAAATCAGCGATGTCACAAAATCCACTAGACACCAGGAAAATCAGCACTATCAAGACCATCCGGGTCTTGTTTTGTCCGGTGCAGTTGTCGCACCATATCTCTAGGTGTTCTATTAGGTTATCATCTGAGAGGTCAATATCCTGTACAAACACGAGGCAACTTTGCAGCCATGCCCTCATGCCACATGCACTAACACTTTTTCCTGTGCTACCTTCATGTATGCAACCGTTGTAGTTGGAAAAGCTGTCCGGAATAAAACATACTGCTGTGTGCCAATGTTGGAGTAAGCAACACCTGCTGCATGTCGATGGACACAGTGGAATGGGTAGTGGACGGGTACTGACTCTCAAGAATAGCCTCAGAGAGAAGTTTCAAGGCTTTTTCGGCTTTTCTTTGGTGAACCTCTCGTTTTGAGATCAATGGAAATTTGTCTGTTTTGTTTTTGCAGTGTACAAGTCACGTGTACGACATGTATCAGTTCTTAGTCTCTTTAAACTCAACTTTGGAAATTCTTTCTTGGAAACTCGCCTATTAAATTTACCATCAATAGATGAATCACGATACTGTTGTTTGAATGCAATATACAATCGATTAATATTTAAATTCGGATTTCAAGTATTCCTTTGAAGACTTCAGTCTGCCATAACTTTCTTTCTTGGTAATGACTAGATGTGACTTTTGATGAGTGTATGTCATTCTCTGAATACTTGAATTGGCGAGGCCCAAGTCGCTTCCCCCTGCCCTTCTTAAAAACCAAATCTCCTCTTTTTAAACGATTTAGCAAATTTGCATTCTTTTTACTTGAAATTCCAAAAATTGCTCTAAGTATACTATTGCAAACTTGTACGTTTCCTTTTGATGATGGAACATTATAGGTGGCCGAGGTTTGTCGTTTGGTGCTTATTATTATTTCTCCATCTTCATTTTTACTTTTACGAGTCTGCCTACTGGTGAACCAGATTCATACGACTCATTAAAAACATAACTTGAGTCTCTGTTCACAGCTTCGTGAACTCGATTGCAATGGCCGAAAATCTGGAGAAGAAAACGACACTAGTACTTTTACACTTGCGAGTAGCTTGAAGCAACAGACATGTAGGTTAATAAGTGACTACTGAAACCTCAATGCGAGTGGTCGGCCACAGAATGTGAACCTGAGATCTCACGAATGCGAGTCTAAAACTGTAAATGAGGCAACTCGTAAGTTAATTTTGTTTACATAATATTATATAGGCTAAAATACATTATGGGATATTTAAATATATCATATTGGCGCCAACTCGCTTAGTTATTCCATTGTTGTTGAGTGGTTCAATAGTCAACATAATATTTTACAAAAAATCTTGGAGTAAACAATACCATGTTCTTACTTTGTCTGGCGGAGTTTCCTTCTTTTTCGTAACACTGGGCATTTTCTGGAGCACAAATAACGCAAATGTTTGAAATATTGCTACAAAATGAGAGCATCCGAGGTGAGTAATGACGAGCAACAACCACAAGAGTCGGAAATATCACCTGAGAATAAAAAAACAGAAGGTGAGGTTTGTCGAATGTTTATGCAGGGAAATGGGAACATCTACCTCCCTTTCAACGCAAAAAGATTGGGAGTTACTACCAGCTCCACCTTTGGAAGAACTCCGAAACTAAATGAAAATTATGCACTTAACTCCTTTACAACGGTATTGGCCTCTAATCAAACATCTGTTTGAATGCAAAAACGAATTTTTCGATTTGTTGTCACTTAACTCCGTTTCAATGTCAACACTTGTTAATCTTGGCATTGTTTGAATCAATCCTTTAAGAAGTAAAAGAGGATATATAGAACGCCAGGTAGATAGAGGTCTATGACCGTAACTTTCCTCCAGGCTGAAGCAATTAAGGTTTGGCTGACAATAATAAAAACCAAAATGAATAATAAAAGGGTTGTAGGCACTTCATTTGTGAGTTAAACTTCGTGTAATATTCTGTTCAGTTCTTTCAAAGATAAACTCTGTTCTAGTGTTAATAGTTTCGATGGCATTTACCACAAACGTGGGACGTTCTGAAGAAGCGGAGTGAAATTTGAAACGACGCGGCTGACCGAATTGGTTCTCGCGAAACGTCAGGAGATTTGGACCGCACAATAGTTTGCAAATTTCGTTGTACGATACAGTGGGTAATGCGATTGTCAGTCTGTTTACCAATTATACAAAAATATTTGAAAATGCAAACGACTTCACCGACTATTCCCGGAAAATTCAAAATATACATTTCATATATCATGGAAATACCGTAAACGTGGTATTTTAATCAAAATCGTTGTCATTTTTGAGAAAATACAAAAATAACTAAACATTTTCCATGTAAAGGGTAGTTTGGATGGGGGGAGGGTTCTTGAAAATGTTCGTGTCACATCCTTAGAAGAAGCTGAACTTTAATACCAGTTCGGTATTTAGCCGACTTTTAGTTTCCGAGTTATGCTGTTCGCAGCCATTCACACACAGACCTCTTTATATCGAAGTTTTTTTTGGAATATTAATACTAGGTTGTCTCATAAGTAATGTTGGTTTTTAAGTTTGCTGTTTTATAATATAGAATTGGTTTTCTTTGGTTCGCCAATGCTATTACAGGATGCCATGGCTAGTATTGCGTATATTGCGAGAATATGTCAGTCGTCAGTTGTTAATATACAATCACAAAATGGAAGTTACAAAGTTCGAGATTAGAGTCCTTCTAAAGCACTACTAGAAACAAGATTATAAAGCTGCTGCCGCGGCTCGAAAAATATGTAAAGTGGAAGAAGAGGGCGTCGTTAGTGAGCGTGTGGCACAACGATGGTTCCAACGTTTCAACACCAGAGAAGAAAACACTAATGATTTACCACGTTCTGGAAGACCTTAATTATGAGATACTAAGAGTACAGCCAGAGTTTTGGAAGAAAATCCGCAAAAAAGTACTCGTAGGCTGTCAGAAGAACTTGGTCCATCAAAAGATTCCATGCATCGCCAGCTTAAGACACTTGGAAAATCAAACCAGCTGTAGATCTGTACCTCAACGTAGAGAGAATATCTGTCGTCAGCTAATCGGTAATCCCATGAATGATAGATTTATCAGGAGAATTGTCACATGTGATGAAAAAATGCGTCTATTTCCGCAACCCTGACGCCTCGAAACAGTGGCTCAGTCCCCGTCAACCTGCAAGTCATCGGGAAAAAAAGTTCTGTTCCAAAGTAATGTTGTGTGTCTGGTGGAATTTTGAAGGGGTTCACTGGGAGTTTGTTCCAAACGAGCGTGCAGTCAATGCGGATCTTCATTCTGAATAACTGGAACGAGTTCATGAGATTTTGAGACGGAGATACCCAGCATTAATTAACTGAAATAGGGTTCTCATGTAGCAGGACAATGCAACACTCCTTACTGCACCAGCAACCATAACAAAAAATTCAGGAATTGGAAGGAGTCGAACTGCTACCACACCCAGATACAACCCCGATCTTGCCCCTTCAGATTACCATCTGTTTTGTTCCATGACCCATTTCTTACGTGAAAGAATTTTCGAAAACATTGAAGCTGTAGAAGTGGGTCTCACCAAATTCTTCCATCAAAAACCAGAGACTGGTACCGTCGCGGAATAATAAACCTCATTGAAACATGTCTAAAGACCAGAGAATGTGATGGTCTCCACTTTGAAGAGTAGTTTAATTTCTTGGCAGAAAACCTCCAAATAAAGTTTTGCTTAAATAAACCTCATTGAAACATGTCTAAAGACCAGAGAATGTGATGGTCTCCACTTTGAAGAGTAGTTTAATTTCTTGGCAGAAAACCTCCAAATAAAGTTTTGCTTAAAAACCAACATTACTTATGAGAAACCGTCTATACTTCCTCTACTTACTATAGGCAAGTAGTAGAGAAAGCAAAAAGATATATAGAGCTTTTACTTATTTTAAGCGTCATTGGAATTTTAGAAAACTAAAATGATAGATTCAGAATAACCCAAAGTACTATTTAAAAAAAAACCGGTGATGCTGCTAAAGCGGTATCGTTAAGGTGTTCTTAGTTATAACACAAAATATGAATAACGTAGCGAATTTGCGTGGTTTATGCACGATGCTCGCCAAGCGCTCCGTAGCAGAGTTTGCGAGGAGTGGATAAGTTTGATGCAGTGAAGGCAGGCTGATTCAGCAACATACACAATACAAACTGCATTTCATGTTTATTTACCTTCTCTTCAGTCTTTTCCGTGCGCTATCAAGGTTAACAGTGAGAAGTCTTTTAAGTATAAGACTTACTCGTTGTTCTTTTTTTGCATGATACTTTCTCGTGAACCTTTCAAGGCAAGATAATTCTGAAGAAGCCTTAATCAAGTTAGCGTATGTCCTAAGGCAGCATTATATAATTCGATACATGCCTGCATTCCTGTTTCCAAGACAACAGAGGTAACTGTCTGTAGGAAACAGCAAAAATTGGAAAGTAAATCCTCGTCTTCATGCTTTGGAAGGAGGGGGAGGCAAAAGGTCAAAGCCAACCGATGAAATGCAATGTAAAGTACGTTTTAAAGTAGTTTTCACTAAGGTAGCGAGGTCGTTAAGACACGAAGGTCTGCAGTTCAAATCCCGCCAGGACCGCCCTCACTGAGTTTTTTCCCAGGTTTTCCTTAGTCCTCAAAACTGGCAGGTACCCTAAACTTTTCGTTTCCCAATTATAATTTCATTTCATGTATCAACAGTGTCCACCGTCTGCTGTACCATATGCAGTGAGAGAGATCGTTAATCACTATTTTAAAAAGTTTCTGATGTGATACATTTACATGACCTTCTCTACCCTCCATCGTTTATTACTGGTTATATAAAATATTCTTACTAAAGCTTATTTTTCTACCCACTTCATTTTAATCCAAATAAACGTTTGCACAGAAATAGCTACATTATACATTTCCTTATAGATGCAAAGGAACAGCGATAGTCAGATGTTTAAGAACTGAACACTATATGCTGGTCTTAACATTTCACACTATTTCCATGCAATTTCGAGAAACAACTGAGTGTTGACAGGACTTTAAAAGAATGGCTAAGTATTGAACAATTCGAATGATTAATAACGGATATCTCGAAAATGGCTGATACGACAAAAACGTTATTTGTAATGAATTGTGTGTTTTAAACAAATCTACACTCCTCGTGTAGCACGTTTTTGTCTATCGCTTAACGTTCACCAGTTATACAAGATTATACAAATGTCCTTCCGAATGAAGATGACTTCAAAGGTGTCGTCCTCCGTGGACTAGTGGTACCGTGGTAGCCTCTAGTTCCCAAGGTCGCGGGTTCAAATCCGGCGGAGGGCTCCTTCGGAAGGGAAGTAAAGTCGGTGGTCCCGTGTCGTAGTTTTACGGCACGTAAAAGAACCTCAAGCCTGATAAGAGGCCTCTGAGCAAAATTTCCGGTCTTTCACGTCCAATATAGAATGGGATGCTAAGGTCCATAGTAGTTAAAGAGCGTCCATAAATTAAACCAATAAAAAAAAAAGACTTCAAAGGCTATTCCAGAAAATTTAAGATATACAATTTTTTATCATGTAAATAATTTTACTTTATGATATTTTAATCGAATACGTTACTTATTTTTTATAAAATAAATAATTTCGAAAAATGTTCCAGTTTGGAGTGGGGGGATTTTCTAATAAATCTAGTGTCGCATCTTTGGAAGGTGCAGAACTTAAATACCTACAAAGTTTGCTGATGATCCGACTTTTCCTTTTTGAGTTATGCTGTTCTCTCTCTCTCTCTCTCCCTCTCACACACACACACACACACACATACATAGAAGACTTTTTTCTAAAAAAAAATTTCGACTCAGGGAGCCTCAAAACATGTATTTTCGGTATGGAATTTTTGGGTGGAATGCAATGCCTTCTCTACCTTTGGACGTGGTAGTGAAAGTAATAAAAACTCTTGAACAATAGAGAGTATTTAATCTCACATATGACGTCACATACAGGAAATGCTACGTTTCTTCAACTGTACCTGACTTTTTGTAAAGGACGATTCGAGTTTTTCCGGATTCGTTCCGTGGAAAGAATGGCTTGGGTTTTTTTAAATGTGTTTCAAAGAAAACTGCCCGAATAGAGTATTGGAAAGTCCAGTTCGTTGCTAATTTTAAACGTGAAAAATCGTACATGTTACAAAAGCTGAAGAAATATGAAGCTTTTCACAATAGGAAAGATTCTGCCAAAAATTTATGAAATATGAAACTTTTTGTGGCTTGAATTGAAATCTACACTAAGCAAAACGTAAACATACTTGTTCCTATAATGATAGCAAGACATTGTTCCTAATATTAAAACTTCTCTGTTTTACAGGAACCAGCAGATGAGGTGTTTGAGATGATTGACCGCAAGAAGAAAGAAACCCTGGCCTACAAACGATCATTCTTCGTGCGTATGGTCAGCGATCCCAAAATCTACAACCCCAAGATTGCCAAAACCTTACCCAGCACCAGGCATCGCCACGTCACCGAAACTGGTGCTAGTGTCGAGAATGGCGTCAATATTCACACTCCTATGTAAGTCAGTACACCTTTGTCTACATTTCAAATTATCAAACGTTGCTGTTTTCTCCAATAATTCACCTATGCCTTCTTTTATTATAATTACTTGCATTCTTAGACTTTAATCTGTGTTTTTCCTTTATAAATAGGTCCCATTAATAATGAAGGCGTAACGTTAACATAAACTAGCATAAGGACAGGCGTGTGGTAGGATGTAGGATATGTTTAACGGAGGGGGACACCTCGCCACTGCGACCAGCTTGATCTATTGTGGGTACACCCCCCCCCCGAGAGGCAGGGCTGAGGTGAAGGAGCCGTAGGAGGTCTGAGGCCCGCAAGCAGACAGGCCTACAGAGATACGTAGAAGTCCCTAATATTTTCAGTTTGAATACCCGAGCACCAATAGAGGCAAAGAATCCCGACAGAGGGCGACCAAGGGACACTAACAGCGGGGCAATGTACCCTGGCGTTCACGGAGATAAATCTTTCCAATGCGCAAGCATCTGCGCCGTCTGGCCGACACCGTCCGCACCGCAGGACCTAAAACCACACCTGAAACGTGAAAAGGGAGGTATGAAATGAGAAGAACGAGGGGAATGGAGAAGTCGTTAGAATACACAACCCTGGCATTCGCCTAGACGACCAGGGGAATACACGAAAAAAAGCCCATGGTTAGAGTGAGCAGTCACCGGGAATCGAACCAGGGACCTGCCGAATGCGGACCATAGACTTGCGCCTGAGTCATCCCGCTCTGTCAGGCGTGAGGTAAGACCATTCACAACATAGCCTTGAGCGTAAAGTAAGAATCAGGCACGAATTTCTAGATTCGTAAATTGCATGCGGAAATCTTCCGAGCGTACCGCACATTTAACTTTGAATTATGAAAATTAATTCAGTCTTTATAAATACATAGGACATAGCAGTGCTGTACAAAGCAAACAACAGATTAGCGTCAGGCGTCGGTATTTAAAATAGCGTAGTACGACCAAACACAAGAGACCGCGATAGCATAAAATCTCGCACGGCGATTGGGTGCTGTTCAGAAACTGGCAATGCATGGGGAAAGAAATGCGGAGTAATTTCTTCGTTTATGCACGCAGGCATAATAATTGGAGTTTGCAGTCTCTTTCGTTACGTAGCGCCTTACGTGACTCTTATGTAAGTCTTCTTTTGAGAGAGTCTCCAATTTTCAGCGGTTACCTTTTATTGCCATTCACCACCTGTTCCTAACATCCCAGTCTCCTTCAGCCAAATCTCGCTCATCCATCATCCGGTGCATTTCAGACTTCCAGGGTGTTCTAGGTCAAGCCCGTTTCCTTCTGTCCGCCGGAGAACACTGTTTGGCCATCCCTCCTCATCCGTCCTTCTTACTTGACTATGCCACTGGAGTTTTTGACTCTCAGTTCTTTCAGTAAGTGCTTCTTCCATTCTACGAGGGGCGTCCAATAAGTAGGTTTCCCTATTTTATAAAAAACATTACACACAATTGATCATGTTGAATTAAATGTATTTGTATTGTACAATACGTCTGTTACATTTCTACATAGTCAACATGCTTTTCCAAGCATTTTTGGGGACGTGACACAAGTTTTTCCAAGCCAGTGTTGTACCAGGTGGGTCCTGTACTCGCAACCAACTGTTCACTGATTTGACTTCATCATCGGTGTTAAAAGTGCTTAACTTTGAGTTAGAAATAAATGTGCTTGCACTTAGGGCAAGCTCCGGAGAATACGGAGGAAACGAGAAAACTTCCAAGTTGAATCTTGACCCAGGTGGAACTCAAAAGATTCAACTGGGAAGTTTTCTCGCATCCTCCATATTCATCAGAACTTTTTCCAAGTGACTCAAAGATCATCTTGGGGATAAACACTTTAGCACCGTGACGAAGATGAATCAGAAGTGAACCAGAAGTCGGGTCCTGTGCTTGCTCGTAACCAGCTGTTCACTTCTGATTGATCTTCGTCACGGTGTTTAAGTGCTTACCTCCATAATGGCGTTTGAGTCAGGGGAGCATGTGAAAATAACTTGGGAAAAGATCTGCTGAATATGGAGAATGCGAGGAAACTTCCCAGTTGAATCTTCTAAGCTCCGCCTGGGTCAAGATTCAACTTGGAAGTTTTCTCGTATCCTCCGTGTTCATCGGAGCTTGCCCCAAGTGATTTTCAGGTGTTCCCCCAACTCAAAGGTAAGCACTTTTAACACCATGATGAAGTCAAATCAGTGAACAGTTGGTTGCGAGTACAGGACCCACCTGGTACAACACTGGATTGGAAAAACTTGTGCCAGGTCCCCAAAATGCTTGGAAAAGCATGTTGACTATGTAGAAAAGTAACAGAAGGATTGTACAATACAAATAAAATTAATTCAACATGATCAATTGTGTGTAATGTTTTTTATAAAATAGGGAAACTTACTCATTGGACGACCCTCGTATTATCCTTTTAATATTTTCATTCCACTTATTCTCTAACCAGGGCACTCCGGGCCCCCTCCTTACTCCAGCCACTTCAGTTGACTGTATCTTGCTTTTTTGACCCTCTGACGAATTCCAACCTTCTGCCCCTCTATGTAAATCATTCCTTAAATAATACAGGTGCAGAATCTCGCGTTTATGTTGCGTCTGGGCTTACATTTTATTGTGTATGGGGCTTTTACTTAGGCAAAGTACACTTTTTTTAGCAGATGAAACATATAAATAAGCCGCTGTATCTCAAAATATTCTACATCAAAGGCCTTTTTATCCACAAACTATTATCTCCGTATGTAAAACTTGGGGACTTCAAACATGCACATGGGTGGTCTTGAAGATTATGAAAAATAGACTAATGTTCTGATGAAATAATGAGACATTTAAAACAAATCGGGATGCTTTATTAGTCGTTAATGCCCAAAAGTGTGTAGAGGTTTCAGTGCCCAGACATGCTCACCAATGCTCTTTTATTTCTATAAACGTTTATCGCTATGAATGAACGGGAACTGCACTATCCCTTGGCAACATGTAATAAATAAGTTCTGACACAACTTACTAAAGCCTCAGACAATTAATTTGCATGCACAATTTGGAAACGATACAATTTCAAAGCCTCCAGTGTATAAGCGGCATAAGTTCTACTCTGAAGGTCGAGAGGAAATTTCTGATCTCATTCATGTTCGTCGTCCAAAAAGTAAAATCACGCCGCAGACAATTTTGTAAATTCAAGGCTTTGTACATGAGAACTGAGGAATAACTATGTGAAATCAATGCAGGAATTACAATAAGTTATAAAGTGTGTAGACAGTAGACAGTGATTAAAAAGGCTGCAAGAGTTGGATAAAACATTTAGACTGCTCACAGGCAAAAGGAAACTGGTTTTTAATGGGAACTTTCACATGTAATGAATTCTGGGCACACCACTATGCTCCAAAAACAAAGAGATCCTCCATGGAATGGCGTGCAAAAGATGAAACAGCTCCAGAAAAGGCGAAACCTGATTGCAGCCAAAGTTCTCAAGGTCGTGTTTTGGGAATTCAAGGTGTTGTTTACGTCTGCTTTTGTGCAAACAGCAAACTGTGAATACCGCGTACTACTGCGAACACTTGAACAACTTTAGAAAGGCATGTTTATACACACAAAGAAACTTATACATAAGCATTAAGTATGAATAGAAACTTGTTTCATGTTATCGTAATGCATGTGTTCACATTGGCTGAGGTCGACATAAACTTGGCCATAACGTAACTATCGAAGTTTGCAAGCTGCGTCAAACTTAGGAAACTAGCCCATCAGAGAACGATTCTCATCATGAAATCATTCTTTCCATCGCTATGTTGACTCGCTGTCTTTCTGTGTGAGATCACGGGCCAGGAATCACTGGGCTATCTATAAAAATTTCAACGAAACAAATTGCGATGATAGATGGTAATTTTTTGTGAGTTTAACGACTTTTAACTGGGTACTATACTGTTCCCGAAATAAGAAACATACCTAAGGTAAACAAAGGCGAGAGACATCCCCAAGCACGTGGCCGTAATGAATGCTCTCATTGGTCCTTGACCGCAACGCTCAGACTAGGAGTAGAAAATATACGCCTTTCTCCTTTACGTTATTCTTTTTTAAATGCGCTAATGGATACGTTTATGATTTATTGCAATATGCTACATTTTCACTGTTATTTGGAAATAGAAACCCATTAGTTTACTGAAACTGGGAAGTTATATCATATCATTTGCATGTGCTGTGCACGTGATGCGCGGAGTAATACAAAAGTGTGTTTCTTAGAGCAGATTCAGTAGAGCTCTTGCTCATTTTGATACATGCACACAACCTCTTTTGTCTTGCGTCTTGTATGTTTGCTTCGTAGACCACAAAATTAGCTCAGTTGTTTCACGCTCTCTTGCGATTGGCTGCTATGTATGTTTCCGTTTGTCGTTGCGAATGACAACACATCGCGTTAAGTTCATGGTTGAGTTTTACATGCTATGTTAACCTTAATTTTCATTGTGAATGGGGCCTTGCTCGTTCAAAATACGCAAGATTCCGATTTGCAGCGGACTAATTATGCACGATAATGCTCGGCTCCGTATCTGCTGCTACTCGAGGGATGGAAGAGTTGCTTGGACAATTTTGCATCACTCCCAAACTGGTTCAGATTCCTCATCTTAACAATATAATTTCTTTGGATACATTAAAACAAACTGGGGAGGGTAATATTTTCCGGCGGCGAGTTAGACTGCTCGCCACCCACCAAGGCCCGGGTTTGATCCCAGGGATTCGCATGTGGAATTTGTAGTGGACGAAGCGGCGTCTGGGCGGGTTTTCTCCGGGTACTCCGGTTTCCCTGCCGTTCTTTCCACCAATTGTTCCATCAATACATTTCCTTTCATCCATTTCGCCTTCCTTTCACATCATCCTCTTCCCTCATTCTCATACCAGACGACGAGACGATCACACGTTCCAGGTTATTCATTCTCTGGATCAATGTTCATCTATCCCTCTACGGGCCTCTGGCCCTATGCATGGGTATAACTTCTAGGGGGTTTAAGTCTTACAGCCTACATACGATGAGGGTAAGCCGACTAAGCAATATTTTCCAATGTTCAAGGTGTAGCACTTCGTGTTATGAAGAAGGAAAGGAAAATTTACATGGGATGGAAGGAGAAAGTGTAACCAACTGTGGAAACTACGCATAAACAAATTATAAATGGTTCTGTACTCCTTTCGAAATGTAATGATTCATTTTGAGAGTATTTTGTTCATGTTATAACAGACACATCATAACGAATTCTGTACAGCAAAAACATTAATACAAATGATACATTAATATTAAGGATAACAATGTAATGTCGACATTTCAATTTATTCACTTAATATATGGTATTCACTGTAAATAATATGCAGTAAATAATTTATAGGAATTGAATATAAACCGCAAAAATTAATGTGCCGTTTATATTCGATCGCCCCTTTAAGCGGGCATGTGAAATCGGACGGCGAATTAATGTATGACGAAAAATATCGAATTAACCCAGATTCATAGAGCTTAGAGTTATCCAGTTTTCACATTTGCTGAATAAGAAAAGCCGCCCACCTCGGAAAAAGCTTACCCTAATAGACATTCGAACTTGAGCCCTCCGAATTACAAGGCCGTCAATCTACTCCAACACAGGTGAACTTATAAACATTAGTAGTAGTAGTAGTAGTAGTAGTAGTAGTAGTAGTAGTAGTAGTAGTAGTAGTAGTAGTAGTAGTAGTAGTAGTAGTAGTATTAGTAGTATTAGTAGTTCATAAATGAAGATTCTGGTCCAAACGCTCGCCGATAGGTATGAAAACATGTATAATGCATGTGTAAACATATGTGATGCACGGGTAATCAAGGTAATTAATAATATATTACATATATACATATATAATCTTCCTTAATTGCAAAATGTACATCCGGCTGGTTACGTAACATGTTAATATGTTTTGTCAAGCTTTATGTGTTTCATAATAAGTGAAAGTCATTGTCAAGTTTGTTAAGAGTATGCCAGTTGATGACTTTGTTATTGAAATAGGTATTGTGAAATATACATGTTGGCTTTGCTATTGAGGTTTAGGATCGAATCCAATTAATAACATGTGTGAATAATTACATGAGTGTATAAAATAAGAGACGCACTGCGACATCCCCAAATTGTACCTTTTCAATCCATCTAAGTATATGGGTTTACTCTCTGCAACATGGGTATTTCCGTTATGTTCAGTATTTGTCCTGATGACCGGCTGATGTAACCTGTGCTTCATAAATAACTATGTTAACGAGAGTACAGAGCAGGATCATTTAAGAAATGGAGAAAAAGGGCACATGCCTTCACTCTGTAGAAAGTGGTGATAATGATGCAAAATAAACTGCGAACTACAAAACTAGAAATGTAAATATTTCCTGTATATACTCGCACTGTTATCCTATTTCTAATATAGTGATATTAATGACTTCTTTCATCTCTTCACAGTGCTTCTTGGATCAGCTGGCCACTTGCTTTCCTTTTCCAAGGTGTTTTTGACGATGTTTCTTCTAGTGAAGTACCCGTAAGGTAAGACTCCCTTTTACCTTATTAGGGAAGGAATTTATAAACTCTAAAGCATTTGCTCAACTTGGACTGAGTTACTGCAGCTCAAAACGCCTTCCAAAATATCATGCAATTGATATTTTAGTCACCCATTTCTTAAACTCGCTAATTTTGTTCAAGATGGCATTGAATTGCAGCTGTCATGTTGTAGAACATACAAAACTACACGTGTTATTGTTTGAAACAGTACCAAAACTCTTAATTATGTTCTCAACGGAAATGAGTAGCATCTTCTAGATATCTATCGCCAAGCTTTGGACTGTCTTTGCTCCGTGAGGGTACCAAGCCGACCGATCACCGTCTGGTAGGTTCATGGTGAGCCAGAGTATAGTTTCAGTGTACCTACACTTACAAGGGTTTTACCACTGTGTTGACTGGGATGGCGATATGACAATTTTAGGGTTTTGGGGGTGGGATGGTAAGGAAGTGGCATTAGATTTTGCACTCCTCAACGGTTGCCTTTTCATGGACAGCGTTCTCCGCCGATGCACATCTGGTATCAATGTTTGTGTGCAAAAGGTTAAGTTTATAATTTTGAATTTGGACCGATTCCCTTGTATGGAGAACTGCCCATACGAAGAACTGTTTTGCGCTTATGTAGCTGTTGGCTGGTCTAATATCAGTGTTACCAGGGGTTTTCGATGCCTTGCGATGAAGCCGATGACACTGAGTGGCGGTTCCTTGGCAAAAAGACTTCCCCAGGGATGTGGCAAGCCCGTTCAGATCGAAGTCTCCTATTCCGAGTCCGCTGGAACCAGAGAAGCCAGGGATTTACTGCCATTCATCAGGCCTCGCAGGCATTGAGAAACATAGGTACTATTAAAGTTTTGAGAGAACGTAGCTTTAGGTGAAAACGCAAGCTACCGCCCCGTTGGCGCGGTTTATCGATCCCTGCATGAAAAGTTAGGTGCTTGTCAAATGCGACTCCCAGGTAGCAAACTGATTTCCGTCATTCAAGCCTATAACCCTGATGGAGATGTGGTTGTATCAACTTGGATACGCCGTTTGATAAACAGGTCAGACTTTGCCCGGACGGACAACCGCCACTACCTACCCTCAACTGGACGAGGCGGAGGTATTTTTGTAATGGGTGGCCGGCATCTAGGCCGCAGACCCTCTATTAGGTGTCTATTGTTATCGTTTGTTACAACCTCATTCACTTGCTTTCGTAGTCCATTATCCCTGTTGAGGTTGTGCTCATTGATGATTTCAACAACACGGTCTCAATTATTATTGACTTTCTCGAGGAGTTATCTGGTCAAAAGGATTTTATTTTCTGGTTCAAGTATTGCGTCACAGCTGAATGCTGATACAACGCATTGCTGTCTCTCCAATATATACAAGACCACTTGCCTGCTTTCTCGTGCCCTCCTGGTATTATTAAACCACGACCATCCTTTACAGAACGTACTTTATGACCCAATTCCCTAAGTAGCAACTAAATGGCCCTGCTGTTAAGTAGCTTTAAGTTTGAAATACTTCCATAGAAAAGAATAAAAATTCGATTCTTCTTCTCCTTCCTTCCAGGGAAGAATCAGTGGAAGGCCACGGGCCGAAATCTTGGCAATAGATTAACAGAATACTAGGCTTATTTCCCGTGAGATAATAATTATCAACAACGTGAAACTTTAAACTCTTTAAGTTGCAAAATTCCTTCATTTGAAATTGCACTGGAGTTCCAACAAACTCATTAACTCCATTTACTTGTATAATTTACGGTTTTATGTAAAGAATTAACAGTATATGCAAACCTTTCTCATTGTGAATCGTACGTACTTCTCTTCACCCTACTTGCTGAAAATAGTTTGTGCTTTGATTTAACCAATTGTGGAAATGTACATTTCATTTGTCATTTTGAAGAAATTCCTTATTTTCTATTTAACCAAACTTAAGACTCAAAAAAAATTTAACAATATATAAACGGGAAATCACAAACAATATATCAAATTATGTAATATGTTTTACAGATTCAGGCATCTGGATACAATGGTACGTCTTAAAGCTGGAAGGGACGGGTCGCCATCACCATCTCTGTCGCCAGAGCGAGAGAGTAAATCACCCAAGAGATCCCCCGTCATGCCCAGAAAATTGTCCCCGTCCAAGGAGCACTAAACATTCAAGTAAACCTGTGTTGTCACTTCTTCCAATATCCGATGTAGCCATAATGGCCTTCCAGACATGGAATATAATGTACTTAATCTTAAAACTAAATAAAATGTTGCAAATTTCTTGTTTCCTCTTACATATCTTTGTTTCTTTCGAACCAGTCTATGTAGCCTCATGCAACTAACAGGGGGGAAAGCCACAGCAACGCTGGCACACATCATCTTGTCGAACATACTTAAGTCTGTCTTACATTTCTTAGATAGAACAAATTCGGTTTGGAGAAAGATATACGTGCGGAAAAACAATGTCCACAAAATTCAGGAGTAGAAAGCCAGCACTGTACTGAGCATTCTAAGGATAGGAACAAGGGGTCGCAGATGCACTACAACAGAAATGCTGCATGAACATAATTGAAATCTGACTTTATGAAACAACTTCATTTGCCAGTCAAAATGAAATGTAACTAGCACGATAAGTGTGTACGTATACTATCTCAACTAATGAGTTCTGGTACACAATGAGAAACTAACAATTACATGCGCGTACGGTATTACCGTACCATCCAGTAAGCTTTATATCAGATAGATACACCTAGTGACAGTGACTAGCGCTGTACAAGAGTGCGGTTTGTTTATATCTGGCACGCCATAAACAGGTCTCACAATGGCAGACTTTAACATGTTAATTCAAGCAGAGCATCCCCCCCCAAAAAGAAATGCAGCTTTCGCGATCAATTTGTTCCTACCCTCAAGATGTTAATTTTGGTTTCGCCTTTCTACTCTACAATATTCTCCCCATTGTTTTTCCGCACAAAGTATACTTATAAAATCTGGATTCAACGTATCTTCAACATGGCCAAGTTTTGAAAATATATAAAACCATGAAATATGGTTCCTGAAAAGACTTCTTTATTACCAACATTTATTAAGGACTGCAGGTCATTGCACTGAGGTAAGTTTTACTCATGTTTGTTACTTTAACCAGAGCTCTTGTATTTCCCAATCACCAGTCAGTTATCGATAGTTCGTCTTATCTTTAAAATCGAGCACGTAAATGGCTTTGGTTTTCACGAACAAACTTCATGCCAAATGTAATTCATTACATATTTTTAATTAAACATACTTTAAGTAGATAGGTCATATCGCAAGGTGAATGAGTAGCAAAAGGTAAATTAAGCCTGAGCCCCGCAAAACCTAAAGGTCGGTACCTACACATGCGAACTAAACACTGTCGCAAACTATATTGTTTTTAGTTCACACTGTGGCCACCGCAAGGCTGCTTGCGCGCCGGCTGCCGCTGTTCGAAACTCCGCTGAAACAGTTTAATACCCCGGCAATCGCCTCAAATTTTCATATTTATTGTTACATTGATTATAATACATACATGTAATTTGAAATTTTGCAAATGCTGCCCATCTCTATACGCATATATCTGACATCTTATCAGGAAAATTTCATTCACACTTGAGAATTCAATATTTTAAATTGAGTGAATTCGTCGATTGTCTTCTTTTAGCTCTTTCAATGTATGGGGTTTGTTGCATGCATCTAATTTTTCATGTTATTGATCATACAGTCGGGTAAATTTCAGTAATTATATTTTGCGAAATTATAGAGTAATTGATCGACGCTTAATATTCTTCTCTGACACAGCATGGGTTATGTTATGTTTCGTCGCGAAATAACAGATATTGAAGCACACAGAAACCCGATTTTATACACGAGATTCCTTTGCATGAGGCGAAAATTAGTGTGCAGTAAATGTATATAGAATAATAAGACCTGTATTTTAAAAAAAATAGTAATAAATGCAGAGAGGTACAGGAAATGACTTACACCATTTTTAAAACAGACGTTGAATATCAGTCTAGATTTTTCCAACAAGACTTTGCTACCGCACATACAGCTGATGAGTCATTACATTTAATTCAGAAATTATTTTAATATAGGTTAACTAATAAAGAATTATGGCCCTCATGATCCTCTAATTTACTGTATGTGATTTTTATCTATGGGGAACTTGAAAAATAAGGTGTAAGCAACAAACCCCAAACATAAGGACTAAAAGAAAACAGGTGAGAAATTATTAACTAAAAATTCACTCAATTTCCAATTTTGAACTCTCAGTGTGAATGAAAATTTCCAGAAAAGATGCCAGAAATATGCGGACAGAGAAAAACAACATTTCCAACATGTCTAATGATAAGGCATGTGTTTATAATCATTGTAATAATTTGTAACTGTAAATATGAGAACGTGGGGCGGTTGCGGGAATATTATAACTGTTTCGACGGGAGTTCGAACTGCGGCAGTAGGCACGCGAGCAGCCGTGAGGTGGCCGCAGTGTGAAGGAAAAGCACTGTATATCCAGCATTTCGCAAGAATTTTTTTAGTGAACGCGAATCTGACGTTGCTACCTTTAAACAATGGAAGCGTACAGAGAGACGTTTATCCCGACCCACAGCTGGTCAGTTTTCCCTCGCCACGTTGAAGGAATGCCTGTGCTGCATTACCCACGTGTATAGAGTATGATGTTTCTATGCTTCCTTTCCTAAACTAAATGTCAGTACGCACCTTAAGAGTTATCCGAAGTTCTTCTTCTCAGGATAAGGGGGGGGGAAACCTTATACAGGTAACTTAGCTCAACCGAGATTCGAACTTGAGATTTAGGGAATATGAGACTAACCCACACGCTACTCCACACCATGGAGGTGGGCTCATTAGAAGCTTTCTAATATTTCAACCTGTTTAATATTTCAGCCTCATAAGTCATACGCCAGAAGGATCGCTCCTTAAACAATTATTTAAATGCGTTTATTAATTTCAGTCTTTTAGCTTTCAAAGGTAGCCAAAACGGTTCTTCCCTCTTTCATTTCTACTTACAATATTGGCCAGGTAATAATGAATTGGTTTAAAATTTGAAGAAGGTGTTTTGTTGTATTTCAACTGTTGGGAGCCGAACTTGAAGTTCGTTGCAACCACACGTATAGTACCCACTTTCCGGTAGCCTTCGCCCCAAGTTTAAAAATATTAACTTTGTAATTTGACTGTTTCTTTAAATATTATATATTTATGTTTGCCTCGGCTGCGTCAGTATTATTGTTTAGAGACATGTTTCTCTTTGCAGGGTTGTGGTGCGACTGAAGAATGTAAGCTTACGCAGATTATAATTTTACTTCACTCCTTTTATTAATGCTTGACACTATTTAAATAACACTTCACTGATATCTGTGAGATTTTTTTTAATTACTTGCACTTTTTAACACGTAAACTATTTTTGTCTCACACGAATACGTATTAAATTTCTCGAGGACGCATCTCGCGTCAGGAACACTGTCTAAACCAACGCGTCCAGTTATGAGCGCTGTCTACAAGCAACTGACTTCTGTATTTGTAAATTTTGCTATATTTCCTATTCCAATAGAATACCTTCAATTAACTAAAACTTTTTCTGGTTGTTGATTGGCTATTTTATAAACTGTCACAAAAATTACATTATTGCTTCCAAGAATCACAAGTAGTGTTGTTACTCATTATTGACTCAAGGTTACCTCATTGTTAGCAACTTTTAACCTATTATTCTCACAGCTTCTACATTATTAAATTCGTAATGCATTCACATAACATTATTAAACATGGATACAATAATATAAAAATTTACAATGACTGTAATATACACTTTTTATATATTGTTACATACACATATTGCTTTAAGGTGGACTGTTATTGAATTTATATATTATATAGCTTGACTGAAATCATTTAAGTTTAAAAATACTGCCTCAAATGCGCATATCAATCTCCCCTAAGTAAAATTTGTAATGAACGTTTTCGATGGCCATCATTAGGTTTGCATCCAGTACTGAAAGAAGAGAATGGGCCGCCGCAAGAAGTGATAGCAGTTTGCACAGAGGAGCTGGAGAGAGGAATGCAATGATGGCGCATTGAGCCCTCTCTGTTCATGAACACAAGTAATTGAGTGGATGTTGCTCTACCTATAAGGAACACACACACGGAGGCAGGCGAGTGCAGGCTGCCCACTAGCACTGTTCTGAATCACGTCATCTGCCAGTGCATAGTGAGCGAGAATGAAAGAGACAGTGTACTATTTCTCTCACTCTCTGCGCAGTGGCTTTCCTCCGCCCGTCTTCGTGTATGCTCACAACTCTTAACGCATGTGATGCTGATGTGTTGTATGAAGTGGAAATGTTGAAAACGCGGTAGGAGAGCGTATCGATGGCTTCGACGTCGAATATAATGTTGCTTCCTCTTCCCTATGAAATTCCTACAAATTCCCGCGAATTCCGTGATGCGCTTTTTATCGTGAAAATTCTCGACTTCATGTAAAAGTCAGGAAAAACTTAGCGTCATGAAAAGTCAGGACTTCGTATACAAAAGTCAGGAAAAACTTAGCGACCATACCCCACTAGGTATATGATGTATTCCAAAAAAAAAAAATATTTACTCACTTTTCGCAAATAAGTATCTGCGTTCACTTTCCGCTTCTTCAAGGATTCACTCAGTAATTTCCTCCTGCACAGAGAGAAAATATACATTTAATTATTATGTTTATGTAGTGAGAGAAAGCTTTAACACTATGCAATTTACCAACATTGTGATTTGAAGGAGCGAACTAAAATATTCGCTACCTTAAAAACAAATACTCTTTTGGAACTCTAAAAGTAAAACCTTATTACGCATTAGCTGAACGGTTATAAAATCCAATGGTTTGAACCAGGACTACGCAATTCTTAAGCAGGTTTACGACCACACGCTCGGATTTCCTCTTAGCTAGTTAAGTATCTCAAAAGCTCCAGCGTTACCACATTTGTGTTTCCAGTTTGAAAATTATCAATAGGGATTTGTCTCGATTATTTTTACTTTCTCTAATACTTTCTCTATCTACTATTTACTATACATTACTATATATTTACTAAATATTATATATATTACTATATATTTACTATATTCTACTAGTTGAGCAAGTACTGCATTCCCAAAAATCGATACCGATATTTCACCGGAAATACACGTTCTAAAGCCCCTGAAATTAAACTTTACTTATTAAAGTACCACATATTTAAGATATTTTCATTACAAATAAAACGTATATCCAGTGAAGTCCTCTTCATTTTGAGTGAGTATGGTATAATCGGTAAACCTAAGACATAGACAAAATGTTACTGCACAAACATTATAGATCTCATTAAAGTACACAATTCAAATAAACTTTCTTTTGTGTGTGTGTGTGTGTATGTGTGTGGGGGGGGGTTTACTATTTCCCAGATACTCTTTGTTATTGGTTTGAATTTTCAAATACTTCTACTTTTCTCAACTGGGAAGTCGCTATTCGTTGTTTTTTCTTGTGGAAATGTAAAGAACATGGAATTTCCAAGCCATCACATAGCGATCCACCTTTCTCTATCCTTTAGCCTAGTGTATCCTTCTTATACCTACAACGAATGTGTAAGTGCATAATGAAAATGTATCTCGATTAACAAGAAGCAGATAAAAGAATAAGCTTTTCCAAGAATATTAGTAGAGTTGAGTAGAAGAAGCCATGCGAACACAACAGATATGTTTAAAATGCTGTCGCTATTCAGTTGTTTATCGTGATGTCATTGAAAGAGTATTGGATTTCAATAATAGCATATAGCGACTCGCTTTTAAACATCTGGCTATCCATTAGTTTTCCTCTATCCCTTTGGGGCAGGAAAGTCATCGCGGAGGGAAGGAGAGGGAGAGATACAGGATGTGCATGGGTGGGTCGACAATAAAAATGCCGCTTATGGCTAAATAACTTAATTCACACGCACTTTATATTGTTCCCGTTAGCTCCACTCCCGCGGGTCGATCCTGACCACACAAGCATTTATATCATTCATGTCAGAGGTCGGTTTTGCGAACTGTTCGCGGTAAATTTCCTTTACTATAACTATAAACAAAAATCGGATGTGTTGCACTCACATGACTTTCTCTACTCTTGTACAAACTATTTTTACAAACGCTTATTCTCCATCTACTTCATATTAATCGAGATAAACATTTGCAGGAACTATCTTATTGCTAATTTTCTTGTAGGTGCAAGAGGAATATGGTAGGCTTTAAGCGATAGTCAAATCTTTTAAGAGCTATATGTTGCTATGTGGAACATTCCATTCCCATAAAGGTATGGGAATAGGTTATTCAACAGAGGCTCGCGCACTGCGACCTGTACAGATCTATTGTGGCTATCACCCCCAGGAGGAAAGTATGAGGTAAAGAAACCACAGGAGGCTACAGGACGAGGCAGACATGACAAAGAGACGCGCGGAAGTCCCTGACATTTTCAAGCTCGTAGACCCCTCCCTCTGCTGTGGCTGCCGAGAGAGGGGATGAACGACCCACCAGTCAGCCCTCTGGTGTCCACGGGGAGTACTCTTTCCAAGCATGCATCCACACCATCTGTTCGGCACCGCCATACACCACAAAAGCTAGCACAGGAAACGGAATTAAAGAGAAATGATGGAAAGGAAATCGTGGTAGAGAATAAACCACCCCAGCATTTGCATGCCGACCCCAGGGAAACCACGAAAAACGCATGGCTGAGAGTGGGCGTTCGCCGGGATCGAACCCGGGACCTCCCTATGAAAGTCACACATGTTACCGCGGTGCTACCTCTCTTGCTGAGTGGCTCTATAGTAAGTACTTTATTATGCTGTTACTAATGTGTTTAAATATTGATTTTAAAATTAAAACTCTTAATTCCACAAGTAAAAACAAACTAAATATGCAACTTGCAACCAAATCCGATGCCTAATGATGACCCTTCCTTGCTGTTTCTTCTTCCCTCTCCTTATCTCGACCGATATATTCGTCCTTAACCTTCCTTGTTTGCACTCCTTTTCATTCTTTCTACTCTGGTTTGTCTACTTTAATTTCTTCGATATTGTCTATGTGTGCTTGCTTTTTCTGTTTATTACCTTCTCTACTACGTACAGTAAGTAGGGGAAGTATTGCATTCCACCCAAAATTTCGATATCGAGATTTCACCGCAAATACATGTTTTGAGGTGCTCTGAATCCAAATAAAGCATTTTTTAAAACAGGTTCCTGTGTGTCTGTGAACAGCATAACTCAAAAACGAAAAGTCGGATAAACACCAAACTTGGTATTTGAGTTTAACATCTTTCAAAGATGCGACACGAAGATTTTCAAAAAATCCACTACCTCAGGCTACCCTTTACATGGAACATTTTCCGAAATTTTTATTTTCTCAAAAATGGCTCTAAGATTTTGATTAAAATATCATATGTTTAAGATATGTTCATGGTTAAAGAAACGTATGTCCTGAATTTTCTGGGAATGTCCCCCAAAGTCCTCTTCATTCTGAATGACTTGCATAACTGGTAAACCGTAAGATGCACAAAATGTCACTACACAAAAAATGTAGCTCTCGTTAAAACACAATTTATGTCACTATAATTTTTGTTGCTGAGTGAACCATTTCCGATATATTCCTTGTTATTGGTTTGAATTTTCCAATACTTATACTTCTCAAATAGGGGAATTAGTTAGTCTTTTTTTTATGTCCTGGACATACAAAGAGAGTGGAATGCTCCACATAGCAACCAGCTCTTAAAGCATTTGTCTATCGCTTAAAGCCTACTATATTCCCCTTGTACCTACAAGAAAATTAGCAAATGTTTATCTCGATTAACATGAACTAGATTGAGAATAAGGGTTTGTAAAAAATAGTTTGCACAAGAGTAGAGAAAGCTATGTGAGTGCAACACATCAGATTTCCTTCTTATTCTTTCCTTATTCTATTTTTTGCGCTTTAAGTTCTTAACTTCCACATAATCGATATCTTAGGGGAAAAAAATCATAAAATCAAATAGCCTTGCTGAGGAAGGGGACCAAAGAAAGAGGCATGCTAAGGATCTCCAAGTAGCGGACAAGTTTAATGCATTAAAGAGCATACACACAATGGGCTTCAAAGAATGAGGACATTTAATAAGTGGATTTAAACGCATCGTCGTCTTTAGGATCAATAACGGCAATTATTTGAAAAGCAGAGGACGAAAAGATAAAGAGAGAAATATGGAGTCCTTCGAGGATATCAAATCCAGAAGGCGTCAGAACAACGTCGTCTGAATGTGCGTCTAAATGTGTGTGGTAAATGATTGTTTCTTTTGCAGCTTCACATTGTACGCAAACATTTAAGAGAGTAAGCATATGCATTATACAGAACATAGTTTATGCCAGAATGGATTTTTACTTTTTCTACCGCTTACCTATAGTAAGTAGAGGAAGTATTGCACTTCACTGGAAACGCATGTTTTGAGACTCCCTGAATTATAATTAAACAATCTGATGTGTTGCACTCAAATGACTTCCTCTACTCTTGTACAAACTATTTTTTACAAACGCTTATTCTCCATATGCTTCATGTTAATCGAGATAAACGTTTGCAGAAACTATCTTATTGCTAATTTTCTTATAGGCCCAAGAACCATTAACGTTTAACAATAACGATTTTGATTAAAATACCAAATATAAAGACATTTTCATAGCAAATGAAACGTATATCTTGAATTTTCTGGAAATTTCCCGAAAGTCCTCTTCATTCTGGATGACTTTTGCATAACTGGTAAACCGTAAGAGATAGACAAAATGTTATTACACAAAAAATGTAGATCTCGTTAAAACACATAATTTATGTCATATACTTTTTTATTGTGGTGTGAACCATTTCCGAGATATTCCTTGTTATTTGTTTCAATTTCCCAATACTTATACTTTTTCTCAAATGAGAATTCGTTATTCTTTTTTTATGTCCTGGACATGCAAAGAGAGTAGAATGCTCCACATAGCAACCAGCTCTTGGTTCCTTGCATTTCAGTTTTTTACTATCTCTACTACGTATAGTAAGTAGGGGAAGTATTGTATTTCACCCAAAAATTCGATACCGAGATTTCAGCGGAAATACATGTTTTGAGGCCCCCTGAATCCAAAAAAAAGCATTTTTGGAAACGTGTCTGTGAACAGCATAACTCAGAAACGAACAGTCGGATAAACACCAAACTTGGTATTTAGGTTCAGTATCCTCCAGAGATGCGACACAAAGGTTTTCAAGAAAATACCCCCACCCTAGATTACCCTTTACATGGAACATGTTTCGAAAATTTTAATGTTCTCAAAAATGGCTCTAACGATTTTGATTAAAATATCATATGTTTAAGATATTTTCATGGCAAATGAAATGTATATCTCGAATTTTCGGGAATGTCTCCAAAAGTATTCTTTGTTGTGAACGACTTTTGCATAACTGGTAAACCATAAGAGATAGACAAAATTTAACTACACAAAAAATGTAGATCGTGATAAAATACGCAATTTATGTCATACACATTTTTTTTGTTGAGTGAACCATTTTTGAGGTATTGCTTGTTATTCCCTTAAATTTTTCCATACTTATTTTCTCAAATGGGAATTCGTTATGCATTTTGTTTTTGTCTTGGATATGCAAAGAGTATTAATCTGTGGCAAAGAGAATGGTGCTGCACCTAGCAACCAGCTATTAAGAGTTATGTATATGCTTAAAGGCTACTGTATTTCTATATTGCCCTTGCAAATACAAAACAAGGAGAACATAGTACGCCTTAAGCGATAGTCAAATATTTTTAGAACTGGTCGCTATGTGTAAAATGTAGTTCTCATTGCATGTCAAAAGATCGTTTCTGCAAATGTTTATCTCGATTAATACGAAATAGATGGAGAATAAGAGTTTATAAAAATAGTTTGTACAAGAGGAGAAAGTCATGTGAGTGTAACACATCAGATTTTTAATCATTAGATCGCACATACACATTCACACTTTCATTTATACTTCCAGACTCGGGAGGATAGGGAATAATCTTGGCAACAGAAAAATTCCCACCCCCCAGCCGGGAATCAACCCCGGGACCCCTCGCACAGCAGGCAGGTGTTCCACCGACTGAGCTACGGAGCCAGTTCTTTCTTTTGTAACAAGGCAATATCATTTATTTTATTACAGCCACTCTGTAACACAATGTTATATCTCATAATGGACGGAAACAAAGCAAAAATAAAGGCTTCTCACATAAAGTTTAGGTCTAAACAATAACACAAGTTCATAATTAAATAACAGATCTCTTCTTGTTCCTCCTGCTCTTCTTCCTCTACCAAGATGCAGCGGGAACAATGATACAGCAATGTAAAGATTAATATTAATAGAAATAAGCTTATCAAATTGTAAATACATATATGCTATATGCTAATGGATACTAGCTAGCCATGTGGGGAAGGGAAAAGTCAGGTATAAGACGCCAAGTAGTACAATTGGAAACATCTCCGGGGGCAAGAGAACAGAACCTAGGCTAAACTTGACTTCCAGAGATGCTAGATTAAGTGAGATAGCTTATACGAGGGCAATCCAGAAGTACCCGACCTGACGTATACATAGCGGTTGTTTCGAACAAATGACTATGGTAGAAAGTAGCACACTTAATAAGCTTAAGTTTGAAGTTTGACGATACTACGTTGTTTAGTAATTGTTTGGCAGCCATCAATAGTGAACTCTCTCAGCAAATTTGTAAACATGGCCATCGTTACGTGATATAATACTTCTATTTGAAAGGCCTTAGTCCAACTAATATTAAAGCTGAGCTAGATTCTACTCTGCGGAGTCTGCTCCTTCCTTTACAGCAATAAAATATTGGGTGGCAGAGTTTAAGCCAGGCCGTACGAGCTGCTAGACGAACACACAGCGGTCGACCAAATGAGGTGACCACGCCAGAAATTGTGAAGAAAATCCACAAAATGACTGAAAATGCGTGAGCTAACAGACATCATAGGCATTTCAAAAAGTGCTGTACATCGCACACTAACTGAAAATTTAGACATGAGAAAGCTGTGCGCAAGATGGGTGTCGCGTTTACTCACAATGGAGCAGTGTCTTGAGGATGTTTCAATCGAGTGTTTGGCGATGTTTTGCTACAATAAAGCCGAGATTTTGCGTCGATTCATAACTATGGATGAAACATGGGTCCATCACTTCACACTTGAGACGAAGGAACAGTGAAAACAGTGGACTGAAGGGGAGAATCTGCTCCAAAGAAGGCGAAGACTGTTCCATCTGGAGGCAAGGTCATGGCGTCAGTTTTTTGGGATGCGCGTGGAATAATTTTCAATGATTATCTTAAAAAAGGAAAAGCAATCAATGACGAGTATTATGCAAACTTATTGCAGGTTTGAATGATGAAATCAAGCAAAAACGGCCGTATTCAGCGAAAAAGAAAGTACTGTTTCATCAAGACAATGTACCAGTTCACATATCCATTATCGCCATGGCCAAAATCAATGAGTTAAAGATCGAATTGCTTCCTCATGCACCCTATTCACCAGATTTAGCCCCCTTTGATTATTTTTTGTTTCCAAAGTTGAAGAAATGGCTTGGTGGTAAAAGATGCCAACAATGAAGAGGTGGAGTTTGCAGTTGATGGCTGTTTTGCAGAACTCGACGGTTCTCACTATAAACAGGGTATCGAAGCTATTGAACATCGCTGGGAGAAGTGTATCGAGCTGAAAGGAGACTATGTAGAGAAATAAATGTTTTTTCCCAAAATTTTTGTGTTTTCTTTGTTAGTTCGGGTACTTCTGGGACAGCCCTCGTAGGTTAGAAAGCGATAGCGAGAGGCTTGGAAATATCGGGAAATCCAGATGCCTCACAAGCAGAGATGTGAGGGCAAATGTTCTCATAGCTAAGGTGAGAGCCAACCAAATTAGCGCTTTAAAACGTATAAAATACAGTGCCTACAGATTCTCGCATGTGATTTATTTACTTGCGTCAGGGGATGAATTCACGCCACTTTGATGGCGGAGCGTGTGCAGAAGCTGATAGGAATTTAGGTAAGATATACAGTTAGAGTGGGAGGCACATCTTTAGAGATTAGGCCGCAGAAACCTACAGTATTTGTGAGATAGAAATCACAGCTAGCAGCAAACAAGTTTTAATTAACTAAAGGTCAACTGAACCTGAATTCCATTTCATCTCGTGTTTCCACGCCCTCATTTCATCTCGTGTTTCCACGCCCTAGAGAAAGTTAAGAGTATAAGGCAATACAAAAGTGTTGTTGGGACCAATTACAGCACATCAACGCCCTAGAGAAAGTTAAAGAGTATAGGCCAACATAAAAGTGTTGTAGGGACAAAGTGCAGGACATCAACGCCCTCACCTGGAAGGAAGGAAAGAAGGAAGGAAGACGACGAGCAGCCGAGAGGTCCGTCACATATGGCGCCCAACGGTAGCCGAGAGGTCCGTCGCAAAAGATTTAGACTACTACCTGTTCCGGTCTCACATCAATCCATTTCCTATGTCGTCCCATTGGCCTCTTCGTTTATATTCTATTATCTGTTCGGGAATTCTTTTACTTGTCATTCTTTCCAAATGTCGAAGCCAGTTTTCCCTGTATCTCAATAGCTTTTCTATAATGGAATCAATGTTTAATTCCTCTCTATTGTCTTGTTTGTAAAAGGCCTTCTCTTGTACAACATTTAACAGATCTTAGGAGACGTATTTCGGCTGCTTGTAATTTGTCATTTGCAGTTCTCATGGCTTGTGTTATCTTATTTGTTGGGCGCCTATTGTTTAATTATTTTTTAATTTAGGTTCTTTGTCCTCCGGCTAGCTATTATAACTCAGTCGAGCAAGTATCTCTAAGTAGGATGTGTAAACGGAAAGGAGTTGTTGCTAAAAGATAACACTGATAAAAAGTTTGTTTCTGCACCTTTATTGCCGTCACACTTAATTAATAATTGACATATTTAATCTTTATACACGCCTGACTGAAACTGTGATATTTACGAATGTAACTACAGTCGTTTTAGTTGCCGTGCACCAATTAGGTACTTCGCGTACTTTACATTTTTGTAACTAACTCTGCGACGTGCACCTCGTGAGGGATTCTTCAGAACTGTGATATTTCCGAATGTAACTACAGTCGTTTTAATTGCCGCGCACTAATTACTTCGCGTACTTTACATTTTTGTAACTAACTCTGCGACGTGCACCTCGTTAGAGATTCTTCAGAACTGTGTGACGTGCACCTCGTGAAAGATTCTTCTCAACTGTGCGACACTAGCTTATGGCTCGAGAATATATACTCCTTCACCTCGAATTGCCTAAACATTTTAATATAGCTGCTATTGGTTACCAAATTACGCCTTGCGTAACTTAAATCACATCCAAGATACTTAAAATGTCACACTTATTCAATGATATTATTTTCAATTAAAAGTTTTGTTCTTACTGGAAATGAAATTTTCATATTGTAAAATTTATTAATATTATTTAATTCATGCATTCCTTTTCGCATTGTTAAATAGTAACTCCTCAATGGAATCTTTGTCCTACTCAAAAGTCTCACATAACAGAGCTTTAAGAACTTTATAAAAGGGTCAAAAGATAGTGCCTACCCATAAATGCATGACTCTGACACGAACATTGTATTAATATTTAATTATATTATGCACTAAATTTACGTCGCGAAATACAACGTTGTTATTATAATGCCGTAAAATTGTTCAGTTTTACTTGATCCGAGAAAGTGCGTAAGACCTCGCAGACTTCCGCACTACGCTCACTTGGTTTGAACGTATCGTGAATAACGATTCCTGACTTCCTTGCAAACATACGTCACAGTCATATGGGCGGGTCGGCACATTCTCAAGCTGCGTATTTCCCTATGCAGTTTGTAAGCGTGATCCCGCAGTAAGCATAGTAAAATGGCATCGCAATTCCGTACCTTCTCGTGTATATATCATTGGGCTTACTAGTCAATCTGACCTTTTAAATTTGCCAATTTAAACATGGCGGCGCATAACCATGACTATCTTAATGTCTCATTCTTCTTAATTTCTTGTAACTTTATTTTTTATACTGGAGGTGCACTTTTCTCAAAAATTATTAAAGATATGTACACCAAAATTTTATTAGATATATCTGGGAACTATCTCTTTATGCTTAACTAACTTTTTTCTTCAGAGTTTTAAATAAATGTGAGAATAGAAAGCTCTTTATGAAAAAAATATATTGGCCTTTTTATGGTACACAGACTAAATTATTTTTTATTGTCGATAGGTTAAAGATGTTGGAAAAATATATATCCTTTTATGTTATTTAGGGATTAATTATGATCATAGAAACAAAACCATAGGAGAAAAGGGCGTTAAGTTATTATTTTTATAATCATTATTTCCAGAAACATTTAAAGTGTAACCAACCCAAATAGGGTTACCATCGATTCAGCAATTATTGTGTGATCAGAATTTAAAGTAGTGCCATGTGTTAGCTTCCTTAGCCTCCTAAGGACATTTTAGTAAAGGGCTATTAAAACGGACATAGAAGACAATTCCTTATTTTCGGCGAAAAGCTTTTAGGAGAGAAAGTGGATGGAACGTCAGGGAATGAAAACACAGGGAAAAACACTTAAAAGGTACTGCAGTTTTAAAAATCTTATGTGTTACATTCCCATGTAATTCTCAACCCAGTATCGTTCATTTTATATAGCTTCTACAAAACATACTTGCGAAAGCTTATTACTACACCTCGAATTTTAGGCTAAATCCAATTTTTACTTTCTCTATTACGTATAGGAAGTAGGAGATGTATTGCATTCCACCCAAAAATTTGATACCAAGATTTCACCGGAAATACATGTTTTGAGGTGCCATGATTCCAAATAAAGCATTTTTGGTAACATATTCGTGTATGTGTCTGTAGAGCATATGTCAAAAACAAAACGTCGGATAAATACCAAATTGGCATTTGAGTTTAGTATCTTCCCAAGATGCGACATGAAGTTTTTCAACAAAATCCCCCCACCCCAGAATTACCCTTTACATGGAACATTTTTCGAATTTTTTTATTTTATTAAAAATAGCTGAAACGATTTTGATTAAAATATCATACGTTTATAATATTTTCATAGAAAATGAAATGTATATCTTGAATTTTCTGGGAATGTCCCAAAAAGCCCTATTCATTATGAATGATTTTCGCATAACTGGTAAACTATAAGAGATAGATACATTTTTATTATATAAAAAATGTAGATCTCGTTAAAACACACAATTTATGTCATATACATTTTTTTTATATACCAGGTGAGTCAGCTGCGCCTATTTATTTTTGAATTTCTGCAACGTGCTAAGCAACATATGTGACTTACACCTTTCTTGAATTCCTTCTAAAGGCTGATTTGCATAGCACTTTATAGCGGAGGGATAGATAACTCAGTGCATAAGTGTTTTACGGGACAGAATGCTATCGTCATGTATGTCGATGCCAAAAACATCCCACTCTGACACTGGGAGTTTCAGTGGCACTTTTAGCTGATTTTACAAACTTTAACATACATTGATAAAAAGGTTTTAGCATACCTTTGAAAACGTCCCTGAAGGAACAACTTATCACATGCATCGGTTGACAAAACTATTTGAAAACAAAATGGAAGATCTAGCAGTGCGACCAATTGGGTTTAAGCCGTCAGCCAACAAAGGTTCGTTGTACAGCCTTGTCAAAAAATGCTAAGCATTAGGTACATAATTTCTCTTCTGTCACGAACTATGGCATATTTCTGTTCATACAGTAATTGAAATGGCTGATGCAGTTTGTTTATTTGAATTAAAGTTACCAAAATGACCTCCAAACGCTGTATGAAGTTACAAAAAGCATGTAAAGATTTGAGAAGGGGTTGAGTTTTACTATTATTAATTCGTATAGGGACCCCAACTCGCAACGTAGCATTGGCCGAACGGTATTATCATCGTTGCTTTACCGCTGTGCCGCTTTAGTGCGGGTTCAAATCCCTCGTGTTAAGTTGAAAAACATTATTATCTTTTGTTTTATCTCTTTTGGCCTATAATTTTATATTATGATACAAAGAACATTTTGATAACATTTTAAGTGTGTACAAATAGAATAATCACCATGTTTTTTTCTACCGTAAAGAAGAAGAACCGCAAAGCCCAAATCATTTCCGGGCACTCATACGTGAAGAATGCAGGCAGATTACACCGGGCATGTTACAACATGCAAGAAGGTCTTTCCGGCAACGTACATAAATGAGCATTGATAAAGGGGGTCGTTATTTTGAACATTTACTTCGTTGATGAAATCCACGCTCTTTAACAATTTATTATTCTGTTTACCATGAACTTAGCACATTTACAAACCCTTTGTCAGTAGAAGAAGTGAAACATAAGAATTAAACATGAAACAAAAGCTGTTAGATTTAATATCGTTGATATGTGCCCAAACTAACTACGTGACACGGTTTACAACACCAGATAGGTACAGATTATTATCGTAAGCATGATACACAATTATCTGATTGTAATTCTTGTGCCTTTGGCTCACAGGAGAGCCAATAACAAAAATAAATAGATTAGTATACTAAGATACAGAAAATAAACGCAAGGAAAAAGAAAAAAAATAACCAAAACAATTTGATGTTTGCATTAGATTCGAACTTTTGAAGCTAACCGTTGCTTTACCACATACCGGAAGCTAATCCACTCGGCCAGAACGCACGTGTTGTTTCCTGTTCTTCGGGAAAACATACCTCTATCTCCTTGCAAGTATTCTATCCATGAAAAGCCGTCTTTTTAAAGCCTTTCGCCGCTCCTTGGCTCATTCAGGCCTTTAATCCTTAATGGTGGTTGTGTATAGTATCGAATAGAATGACAGAGCTACAATGACAGTTTGTTTGATAAAAGGGTCAACGTTTTCACATTAGTCTATAAACTGCGGGTTGCATAGATACGAATACCTAAGGGAGCTGACTCACCTGGTATATAAAGTAACCCATATACGAGATATTCTTTGTTGTTTGTTTAAATTTTCCAATACGTTTTGTCAAATGCGAATTCGTTATTCGTTTTTATTTATTTTTTATATCCTGGACATGCAAAGAGGATGGAAGACTGCACATAGCAACCAGCTCTTAAAAGATTTGACTATCGCTTAAAGCCCACCATATTGCCCTACAAGAAAATTAGCAATAAAGTAGTTTCTGCAAATGCTTATCTCGATTAATATGAAGTAGATGGAAAATAAGCGTGTATAAAAATAGTTTGTATAAGAGTAGAGAAAGTCATGTGATTCAATACATCAGATTTTTGTTATGTGAACGAATAAACTAAAACTAGTTAAATATCTTCACGTTTTATATAAAATATAAATGTATGGAAAGGGTTTTGTGGTACTAAAATGCCTATTTTGACCACTGACGCCTATTTTAAGGTTTTAGATCCTAAAAGTGTCTATTTTACCATTTGTGTTGTATCATTAATTTTTTTCATGCAGCAATGAAAGATGAAGTATGGATATCATGGGGCTGATTGGATTCAAATACTTTGTAATAGTTTTGTTGTAAGAATGGGGCATTCTGGAGAAAAAGACTGGTTTATTTTAACACTTTAGCCGGTAGAATCATTCGTTCATAGAAATAGAAACAGAATACTTGCATCCTCTAGGTGTCTTTGTCATCTTTTGACATTGGTTGGTGACTACAGTACGGCAGAAATTCCTTTCAAGCGGCGAATTTTAATTGTTGATATGCATACATTCGCAAGGTTTCATGTTTTCTCTGTTGCCTTTCAGTGTATTTCAAAGTTCTTTTACATCGTTGTTTTTAACGGTATGCTGTGTTTTGTAAACAACACATATGGGATGGCTCCATATCAGCACTAGAGCATTTAGGTCACAGTGATGTATCTGTAGTACACGGTGCGTTTCACCGTGATCTATTAAATTATAGTTTTGAGAGGTATTTTTTTCAACTTTATACGCTCATATAATTTATTATCAACCAATAACTCATACTTTTAGACATAATAAAATGTATCTGGCCATAATAATTTAGTAAAACTACTCTCTTTATTGGAATTAATTGTTCTTTCACACAAGCCGTGTGTTGGACAGGGTTGGAAAGGTAGAACCGATGACATTGAATTTTTCAGTCATCTGATCCTACCTTTCCCACTCTCTTTATTATTAAGTAATTTTGAATGTTCACTATTCAACTGCATTTTTAAACTTTTAGAGTAGAAATACATTTTAGATACATAAACTGTAATATTTAGCTCTGTAAATGTTTTGTGCCTAAAGCTGTATTTTTAGTGTCTATTTTTATAATTTGAAAACCGATTTTAGGTGGCTAAAAATTGGTTTTCAAGGACATAAAAATCCGAGGAGTTAAAATTTGCATACACAGTTTAGTTGCACATTTCGCTGTAAGCACAAGTGGGATACAGGAATTCAAATTGAAAGTCAAATGTTTAAAAGCGGGTCGCTATATTGAAATTCCATACTTCTTCCATAACATCGCAAGAAACAACTGAATAGCGACTTCACTTTAAAAAAACGACAATAGTATTGAAACGTTCAAACGAATAACAGCGAATATCTCGGAAATGACTAAGTCCACAAAAAATTATTCCCAGAAAATTCAAGTTGAACCTAAGCGCTTTATTTGCCATGTAAATATCTTAAATACATGGTATTTTTAATCTAAATCGTTAGATTCATTTTTGAGAAAATCAAAAGTTTCGAAAAACGTTCAGTGTAAATAGTAGTTTGGGGTAAGGGAATTTTCTTGAGAATCTTCGTGTCGCTCTTTGGCAGATACTGAAGTTATACACCAAATTTGGTATTTATCTAAGTTTTCGTTTATGAATAATGTTGTTAACACCTACCCTAACAAAACAAATAAGTGTTTCTAAAACTGATACCTTTGTTTTTAATTTTTTCTATTTTTTTTATTCAAGATGACTCAAAATATGTAATTCCAGTGAAATCTACGTATCGAAACTTTGAGCGGAATGCAATACTTCCTCTACTTTCTATAGGTAAGTAGTACAGAAAATAATAATAATAGCATAAACTTAAGCTTCTCTTGCCGTGAACTCCCTTATATTCGATCAAATTGGCAAGCGCAGTAGTTTCTGCTCTGGTATTCCTAAACACGCACACTAAAGAATGCTGAAGGTCGTCAGCTTTTATCGAGCATTGAGATTAAGAGTCTGGAGAGAAGAAAAAACAGAACATCCTTCCAACCGGAAAATCCAGGAATCACATTTTGGGAATTCGATACCAAGAACACGTAAGAAAGAATGACGTCGTTTGAACATTCTCCGGATGTAAGGGAAGAATCAACATAACGGATCTTCATGCTCAACTCCTATCAAACAGAAGAAACCGCCAAGCAATGAACATATAACAGAGACAGGCAGCTTCCCGCATTGACGTTACTAATAAAAGTTAGGGACTTGTAAAGTGATGCTGCAGTGTCGGGTCTCTCGACAGCCAAATCTTCTAGTAGTGTATAAACAGAGGGGGGTTTTATTGGTGACAATTTTTTGAGAATTCGCGTTTCATTTTTAAATTTTCGCATTTTTGAGTTGATAATACAATAAAATTTCGCGATAATTTAGTAAAAAAATAAAAACAAAATATATGTATGGTTCGTATAGGTAATAACCGATTTTGAAATTTGAAAGGTCAACTTATCTTTCACAATAGAAATTACTGTATTATGAGTAAACTTTAACTATTATATCACCAGAAGTTTATGCAAGGTTTAACAGGAAAGCAAGTTATTTTGAAAGGATATTAATGTTTGGTAGGAAGTATTAAATTAAATATTATTTAGCCCAACTGTTTATTCCATGACATCAAATTGCGATCATTAAATTCGGACGGGTCCCATAAATAGAAATAAAATTACCTGATTTAAATTTAGGTGTCATCCCCTTCAAAGTAGTTCCCTTGGGCAGCTACGCACCGAACCCAGCGCCTCTGCAATTTTTGGAATGCACTCTGGAAATATTGTTCTTAAGCGTGTTAAGCACCTGCTGCGATTCACGTTGGATCTTCTCCAACGTGCCCAAATAGCGACCCTTCAGCTTCAATTTCATCCTGGGAAACAAAATGAAGTCACAGGGGGCCAAATCTGGTGAATACGGGGGGTGAGAAAGGAGACCGTGTTGTTACGAGTACAAAACTGGTGTGTTGAGAACTCTATCCTCCCTGCGACGTCTCAAAACGAAACAGCAGTCACTGTTTGACCCGCAGCAACAAATTCACCGTGCACAACCCCATCGGGAAAAAAAAACAAAAACAAACAAACAAACGAAAAGTAATGCTTTTGGTTGTCCTCCAGCGATGTTCTGCCATTTTTGAAACGTGAATGCCACTCAGAACATCTCGTCAGACTCATTGCTTCATTCTCGTAAGCCTGTTTCTACATTCTATGGGTTTCGGTTGCCAATTTCCCGAGTTTCGCGCAGAATTTGATGTTTGCTCTCTGTTCCAGTTTCGAGTCCTTCAAGATTTCGCCAAGGTTAACGTGCACGTGTTAGTACAAACTTGTGTAACACAGGTGTCAATGGCTCATTCGCTTTGAAACTTTGTGTAGCTTGTTTTCAAGGTTATTATTCGTCTGTGCTGCGCGCACAAGTCAATCACGTGATCCGTTCGGTCACAGCAGACACAGTCGCGGAATATGTTTGCACCTCGTATATTAAGTTAGTGTTTTGAGACCTTAAAGATCTCGTCTGTAACTACTAAATTATAGTGCGAAAAGAATCTTTCAATGTCCACATTTGATGGTAGTCATAAAGCTTGAACAGAAGACTCACAAAATCTATGAAATGGTTACCTTTAGCTTATACTGATACACATTTTGGGCATAGTTGCAGAATTCAACATAAGATAAAATACATATTATTTTCACTCTGAAATCCAGGTGGTTGCATAAACCTTTATCAAAACGAGATTGATATCAGATTTTACAATTAATTCTGATGCCTCAAAAAGAAAATCGAGTGCTTTCATTATCTTTATATTATCATGTAAGTTTTGGAATTAATTTTAAATATGCTAATTTTCGTGTTTGTCGCGCAAATAAAGACTTTCGCGAGAAAACCAAAAATTCGTGAAAATTTGCTAAAACATTACAGGTTTAAATTGTCTACATTTACTGTGAAACATATGGATATTAGAAGTTGTAAAACATTTTTCGCATTTATCGCTAATAACAGGAAAACACAACTCTGTGCATAAGAAAGAATATCGCAAACTAAATATTGGAAGAAAGGATAAGCTGAGGAAGCAGTGCATTCCACCCAAAAATTCCATGCTCGAGATTTCACCGAAAATATACGTTTTGAGGCTCCTTGAAAAAAAATTGAGAAAAGGATCTATGTGTGTGAGCGCGCAGGAAGATTTTCAAGAAAATCCCTCCCCACTAAACTATACTTTCCTTTACAAGCAAACATTTTCGTTATGTTTGATTTTCTTAAAAATGGCTAACGATTTTGAACAAAATAAATTACGTTCAAGATATATGCATGATAAATAAAATGTATATTTTCAATTCTCTGCAAACAGCCTGTAAAGTCCTCTTCATTCTGAAAGACTTTCTTATAAACCGTGAGGGACAGACAAAACCTTAGTTAAAAAAAAAAAAAAGCAGATCTCGTTAAAGGACACGGTTAATATCAAATAAAAATATTTGTGGTGTTAATCGTTTCACATATTGTTCGCTACTGGTTATAGTTTACAAATATTTACAGTTTTTTCAAGGGTAAGTCGCTATTCATTTTTCTCGTGATCAAGCAAGGAGCATGGAATTTCATAGCAATCGCAAAACGACGCGGCTTTTAAAAATCTGAGTATCGCTTTAGCCTACTTATTCCTCCTATAGCTACAATGAAATGTGTGTAATAAAGTTTATCTCCATTAAGAAAAGTAGGCAGCAAAATAATTAAGATTTTCTATGAATAATTTGTAGAACAGTGAGTAGAGCAAGTCACGTGAATGCAACATATCAGACTTTTATATTTTTTTAGGTGTGTGTGTGTGAATAGATAATTTAAAAGCCTGATGTGGTGCATTCACATAACTTTCTCTATCCTCTATCGTTTATTAGTTGACACACAATCTATTCTTACTAAAGCTCATTTTAATCTAAAGAAACCTTTGCAGAAACATTTACATTAATTTCGTTATAAATACAAAGAAAATAGCCATAGTCAAATGTTAAAGAACTGGACGCTGTATGCGGCTTTAAAATACCATATTCTTTCCATGCATGAGAAACAACTGAAAATCGATGGACTTAAAAAGAATGACAAAGTATTGAACAAATCGAAACATTAATAACGGATATCTCGGAAATGATTGATACTACAAAGAAAAAAACTTATTTTAAATAAATTGTGTGTTTTAAAGAGATTTACATTTTTTTGTATAATACGTTTTCGTCTATCGCTTAACGTTTACCAGTTATATAAGGTTATACATAATTCTTTCCGAATAGAATGGACTTCGTAGGCTATTATCAGAAAATTCAAGGTATACAGTCTATTTATAATGTAAGTATATCTTTAATGTACGGTTTTTAAATCAAAATTATTAGCCTTTTTAGAAAATAAAAATTTTTGACAAATTTTCCATGCAAAGGGGTGGGGAATCTTCTTGAAAATGTTCGTGTAGCATCTTTGTAAAGTATTGAACCTAAATACCTAGTTTGGTATTTACCCACTTTTTGTCTTTCATTTATGCTGTTCACAGACACCCAGACACACACACACACACACACACACACACATACACACACACACACGAAGCTTTTTCTAGAAATGCTTGTTTTTAATTCAGGGTGCCTCAAAACATGTATTTCCGGTGAAATTCCGACATCGAATGTTTGGGTAAAATATACTACTTCCCATATTACTATACGTAGTAGAAAAGTAAAAATGAAAAGTGAGTTAAATCCCAAACTTGGTATTCACGTTAGTAGGTATATATAGAGAGAGCGAGGCCACTTTTTTGCGTTTATATGGGAAAGGATAGGGAAAACGAGGCTAGATGCGACGGTTCAAGGAGGAAAATGCGTTTATATGGGCGAGATAGGGAATACGAGGACTGACGCAAGGTTAGTCAGATGCTAAAGGAGGGAGGGATATGCTTTATACGAGAGAGATAGGGAATACAAGGAAAGATGCTAGGCTAGACAGAGGCTGAGTAAAGTATGGTTTATATGAGCGGTATAGGATAACGATGAGAGGTGTTAGACTAGACAGGGCTTGAAACGTAGTGCATGGTTTATATGAGAGATATAGGAAAACGAGGAAAGGTGTTAGGCTAGACAGAGGTCGAGGAGTAGAGTATGGTTTTATATGAGAAGTATAGGAAAACGAGGAGAGGTATTAGGTTAGGAGAATTGAGTATGTGTTTATAAGGAGAGACGAGAAAACGGTGAGAGATCCTATGCTAGGATAGACAGGTGTTAAAGTTAGGTTAGATAGGAAACCAAGGAGTGATACTCAGCTAGAGGGGGGGGGGCAGGAGGGAATACTCTTTATGAGAGGTAGGGGATCAGGGGAGTGGTGTTAGGCTAGACAGAGGTTGAGAGTAGAGTATACGTTTATATGTATGGGAAGTATAGGAAAACGCGGAGAGGTGTTAGGCTAGACAGAGGTCGAGGAGTAGAGTATGGTTTATATGAGAGGTACAGGGAAACGAGGAGAGGAGTTAGGCTAGGCAGAAGTCGAGGAGTAGAGTATGCTTTATATGAGAGGTATAGGAACAGGAAGAGAGGTGTTAGGCTAGACAGATACTAAAGGAGTAGCAATATGGACTTATATACAGGAGAGATAGGGAATAGGAGGTGCTAGACTTGAAAGCGACTTTAGACGTGAACTTAGTGGAAAACTGTTTGATGTCAATGTTAGACCGATAATTCTAGACATGCCCATCACGTAACCTATTCAGGGAAAAGGTGAGTTGTTCAGAGGAAAAAGGTGACTGCTCAGGGAAAAAGGTGACCCACAAAGGGAAAAAGTCGACCAGTAAAGGGAAAAACGTGACCAGCAAAGGGAAAAAGGTGAGCAACAAAGGGAAAAAGGTGACCACCAAAGGGAAAACGGTGAGCCATAAAGGGAAAAAGGTGACTGCTCAGGGAAAAAGACGACATGCAACGCGAAAAATGTCACAGCAAAGGGAAAAAGGTGAGCAACAAAGGGAAAGAGGTGACCACCAAAGGGAAAACGGTGAGCCATAAAGGGAAAAAGGTGACCTGCAACGGGAAAAGCTAACCCACTAACACTAACAGGTAAGTAATTCAGCTAGTATTGCAAGAGGTTGACTGGATCATAGCAGTGTATGATTTCACAGGTAATTCAGCTAGTATCGTATGTATTTGGGCTAATTCATCTAGTATCACAGGATAGATTCCAGAGGCTAACTGTATCATGGCTCTGCATGATTTCACAGGTAATTCAGCTAGTATCGTAGGTATTTAGGCTAATTCAGCTAGTATCACAAGAGGATAGATTCTAGGGTAGGGTATAGCATAGTTTCATATTTCACAGTTAATTCAGAGGGTATCGTAGGTATTTAGGATAATTCAAGTAACATAGGTGTTTAGAGTAATTAAGCAAGCATTACAGGAGGGTAGGTTACAGGAGTTGGTTATAACCTAGCTTCGTATTTCACAGATAGTTCAGGTAATATCGTAAGTATTTGAGGTAATCGACATAGTTTCACAGATATTATTGATAAATTCGGTCAGAGATTTGTATCACAGCTATTTAAGGTAAATGCAGGTGATTCAGGTTGTATCAATGGTATTTGAGTCATTTTAACAGGTAATTCAGATAGTATCACGGGTGATCGTGCTAATTTAGAGCAAGACTTCGTATCAGAGCTAGTTAAGGTAATTTCACATGATTCGGGTAGTATCACAGGTATTTAAATCATTTTCACAGCCAATTCAGCTAGTATCTTGAGCATTTAAGCTAATTCAGCTAGTATCACAGGAGGCTAGATTCCAGAGGCTAACTGCATCATAGCTATGCATGATTTCACAGGTAATTCAGCTAGTATCGTAGGTATTTAGGCTAATTCAGCTAGTATCACAAGAGGATAGATTCTAGGGTAGGGTATAGCATAGTTTCATATTTCACAGTTAATTCAGAGGGTATCGTAGGTATTTAGGATAATTCAAGTAACATAGGTGTTTAGAGTAATTAAGCAAGCATTACAGGAGGGTAGGTTACAGGAGTTGGTTATAACCTAGCTTCGTATTTCACAGATAGTTCAGGTAATATCGTAAGTATTTGAGGTAATCGACATAGCTTCACAGATATTATTGATAAATTCGGTCAGAGATTTGTATCACAGCTATTTAAGGTAAATGCAGGTGATTCAGGTTGTATCAATGGTATTTGAGTCATTTTAACAGGTAATTCAGATAGTATCACGGGTGCTCGTGCTAATTTAGAGCAGGAATTCGTATCAGAGCTAGTTAAGGTAATTTCACATGATTCGGGTAGTATCACAGGTATTTAAATCATTTTCACAGCCAATTCAGCTAGTATCTTGAGCATTTAAGCTAATTCAGCTAGTATCACAGGAGGCTAGATTCCAGAGGCTAACTGCATCATAGCTATGCATGATTTCACACCTAATTCAGCTAGTATCGTAGGTATTTAGGCTAATTCAGCTAGTATCACAGGAGGTTAGATTCCAGGGTTGGGTATAGCATAGTTTCATATTTCACAGGTAATTCAGAGGGTATCGTAGGTATTTAGGATAATTCAAGTAACATAGGTGTTTAGAGTAATTAAGCAAGCATTACAGGAGGGTAGGTTCCAGGGGTTGGTTATAGCCTAGTTTCGTATTTTACAGATAGTTCAGGTAATATCGTAAGTATTTGGGTAATCAGCATAGTTTCACATATGCTCGTGATAATTTCGATCAGAGATTTGTATCACAGCTATTTAAGGTAAATGCAGGCGATTCAGGTTGTATCAATGGTATTTGTGTCATTTTAACAGGTAATTCAGATAGTGTCTAGGTATTTGGACGATTCAAGCATCATAGGTGTTCAGAGTAACTCAGCTAGTATCACAGGAGGCTAGATTCAATGATCAGGGTTTCGTATCAGAGCTATTTAATGTAATTTCACTTGATTCGAGTAGTATCACAGGTATTTAAGTCATTTTAACGGGCAATTCAACTAGTATCACAGGTACTCATGGTAATATAGAGAGTAATTAAATTATAAAACATTTCTCATCCAGCGTTACAACAATTTATATACTTTTTTCTAAATCTTACAAACTTATTATATGTTAAACAGTTATTGTACGATGCGGAGAGGGATAAACTGCATATTGGTTCACAAATTGAAAAGCTTTACGTCAACATACCTTTATTTTAGGTCGTTGTAGATGTCTCTCCCCTTTTATCTAGGCTTGAGACTAGCACTAGGATTGCTCCTAATGGCAGGGTTACCACCTTCCCTTCCATCTTCTTCTTTCTTCATCAGGCGTCAGCTATCTGCATATACAGCACGCAAATAACCTTCTTTTTTAAGATTGTAGACTCACGAGGAAATCTTTATCTTTAACTTACATTCTTTTAAGCACTGTTTGTAATGGCGTAATGTCCATGCGCATATGTCGTTATACCGTCCTCAGCAATAATTCTTTTATCATCAAACGGAGTCAATGCAATTTTATTCACTTGCACTGTAGCAAGAGCATGCTTTCGTGATAGAATCAGATTCATAGGTGTTCTGATGATTTCACTGGTTTTAAGACAGTCTGTATAGCTTTCAAACGAAATGTACTGCTTAATAGTGCTACGTTTTATACCTTTAATCTTTTTTATCATTGACCCTTGAATATCTAAGGCATACAGGTACACATCTTCAGTTGTTACACGATGAATGAACGAATCAGTATCCATATACATAAGCTTCAGGTTTTCAGCTCCATAATAAGGCAACAAAACGTCGTAATGATAGTTATACATTAATGTCTTGGAGATGTCCAACACACTCATACCAATGTATATTGGCTTGTTGAATACAATCTGACGAGAGGCCATATGTACAGCAGCTAGATTATCAGCATATATCGTCCTGTCGATAAACGTAGGCTTGGCGATCAGCTTCTCTAGAGTTTTTTCATTGGTCACCAGTCGTATATCCATACGGTTACGCAGGTTCTCCATAGTTTTTCCAAACATAGCGTTGTTAAAGAGCTTGTAGAGATCCTTCTCGAAATCATTTGCAGCTTGTTGTCGTAGCCTGTTGTTAAATTCCACATAAGGCTTCAACCACTGAGACTCGGAATTGTAGCACACGATGGATTTTTGTTAGTCGTAGTCCATGACTAAGAGCTTGCTTCAAAGCTATGTAATGCACTACATACTTCTTTCGAGGTCCAAGATGAGGTATCAGTTTCTTTGTAGATGATTCCAAGGGCTTCATACACTCAGGCAGAAAAGGTAGATCGTTGTGTAGATCGTGAAGTTCAGCAGGATACTCGATGTCGACTTCTAATATGTACCCATGAGGATCATCTTCTTGTAGTGTTTCTAAGTTGATTTCTTCAGGTGACACCCACTGAAATCCACCAAAAGGAAGAGCGTGACACATTGCCCACCCATATTGGTTATTAGCGTCCTCGTATGTGATAAATTGGGTTGGTCTCGACGGATCAAACTTATCCATATAAGTGTTATTAGCCTCAGCATACCGATGGGAAACTTGGCATAAACCTCCTCTTATACTTGATTCCACCATGAGTAGTTGATCATAATCTTGTAACAGCTCTAACTTAATCCCAGTATACAGTAACATGGCGTCCCATGTAAGACCTGGAGAGGTAAAATAATGGGCCGGATCGACTTTATGTGTTTTGAGGGTTTGCTCTCTGAACGTCTCAAAGACGTCAGCTAGAAGAAGTACATCCGAAGTTAAGTAGAGATCGCTGTACTCTCCCAGGTTTCTCACATTGAACAGCTCCCATACATTTCTAGCATGATCGTAGTCAGTATCAGTAATTTCTTCTTCATTTAATCTATTGTAGAAGGAGTCCTTAGAAGGCAAGCAGGTCTCGTTCAGGGCATCCCATGACGTAACAAAATCATATGGAAATACACCCTTACGGGTCATCAACTTCAATTTGTCTTCTCCAAAGTACTTTAGCGTTTCAGGATACGAGGTTAGGTTTGTTATCAACTTATCCAAGCTTGTACTGAGGAATCGAAAGCTATCCACAAATCGAAGCTTTATATCTCCTACATACTTGGTGAATGAGATATAGCTTTCTTCAGAGTTAGGAATTACCTCCACACGTTCACTTGTGCACCCCAACTCCTTTACAATGAAATGCGAGTCATATCCGCTAAGGTTATGCATGACGACTGGTATATATTTAGGTGTTTTACAGGCTAAATTACATTCATTATGAAGACTTCCACGATATTCACCGCTGATGTGATCATGGTCACGTACTTTATAGTTCTCTTCTGTAAAGGGTTTTCCACACACGTAGCATGCTGAAGAAGACTCAAAATCCTTTTGCTGTTGATCCGTAAGTTTCAGAGGCTTAGCAGATTTGTATATATTACCAATCATTTCTGCAAGAGATGTAAGGTACAGCATAAACTTCTGAGCAGCATCAGCACCACGATACACATAGGGTTGCTTAGGAAGACCAGTTTCCAGATGTTCAACACTGGATGTAGGCTTCACGTAAACACAGAAGCTCATTGGTGTGTGCTCTTGATAAGGGGTTGTATAGGAAGTTTCAGGATCGGGTATACACGTATGGCATGGAGTGAGAATACTCTCAAAATCCGCATAGATGACATAAGGTACTTTCAGCATCCTCTCAACATTTTTAAACTGTACAATTGCTTTCTCCTTGGTAGGCATAACTACCCTTGCAACACCATGTTGAATACAGACGGCTGCATGTTCTTGTAGTTTTTCCTGTCCACTTCGTCCGCTCTGGTCATCAAAATGTGTAAAGCAACGCTTACAAGTATAAACCCGTCCATTATGGTTAGTTTTCTGGCGTCGAACGAGTTTCTCAAAATTCTTTATATACACGTAGTGATGTTTTCCACTGCTGTCATTCAATAGTAGCAGGTCGCGATGTTCAGGTAGTTCAATGTCAGCAACCTTTATTGGATACACTTCATGCTTCTAATCCAGCCCGAAAACGTTAATGGAAATCTTGTTAAGCTTCTCAAATTTAGGTATTTGAGAAAGTGTTGTAGGATAGGAAACACAGCGGAAGTCGTACTTATCTTGAAGTTGTTTGTATTTGCTGACGCGTTGAGGCTTGATGCTCACGAATTTGGCCAGTATGGAGTACATGAAACATTTCTCGTCGCTAAACTTCTGGATGTTTATACACGCTTCTTTAGCTCCGACAGATGACGGTAGTGGTATGTAGCTACTTCCTCGTAACGGGTTGTACTTGTTGATACGAAGTCGAACTCCTTCCACAGCAAGTAAAGCCCAGCTGCTACCCTTAAGCTGAGACTCCTCCATTTCAGTCACCAATTTCTTGAATTTCACTTCAATCGTTGACTTCAGATCTGTTTCTAGAAACACAGTTTGATTCCGTGTTTTAAATGTTTTGTCACAGGTTTCTCCAATACTGTTAACAAATCGACACTCAGCCAGCAGATTAATTTTAACACTCTTATGAATGCTAAGCTCTTTATGCACGGCCTGGATTATACGTTGTTTTGCCTCTTGCAGATACATATTTAGGTCCTTAGCTGATTCGCATCGTATAAAATACGATTTCAATCGTCCTTCGAATGAAGTTTCGTATTCTTTCATATCACAGTCCTCCATTGTTGACAGCAACTGATGTTTAGTTGGCTCCAATCTTCTTTTCTTCTGAGGGCTGCTTATTTCACATATATCTTCATGTCGCCGTCCCTTATAACAATCTTTGGAGGTTACATTACAATGTTTACATTTGAAGAGCTTCTTGCAGCTCATCTCGTGTCTTCTCTTGTCATAACCTCGGAGGAACTTCCTCCCACATTTTCCGCATGCATATCCAGTAGCGCTTGGAATAATATCCTTATACGCTGAGTTATTCATCTTTATTCTTGATGTAATAACGTATTAATCACTGATCAATGAAATGTAGACCTCTTCACCTTGACACCACTTTAGAAAGCTGATTATTCTTGGAGAAAACACGATGTTAACACCTCAAGACTAATTAGCACAATGAAGTCCAATGCCCTAGATCACCATATTTATAGAGGGAGCACGAACCTTTTAGATCAATCATAAACTCGCTCCATAACCAGCTGTATAGGATCACTCAACGTGTATTAATCTCAGCCATATAATCTCACGCCCAGAAGCAGGATGTTTATGACGTCACACCTAGAGACATGATGTCTGACAGCATCAAACACGTTTAAACTCGTCTCATAACTACCTGCTTATGCTGTCACACCAGCAAGAGAAGCATTCCCACACGCTCATTCAGACATATATTTCAAATTCAAGCCTACCACCACCATCACCACCTATTGTACCAAGGTTAATTCAAGCTGTATTATCACAATACTTAAAATTAAAAGCTTAAAAGGAAACCTAGAAGATTTTTCCCCTTATTTACTTAATTATTTCATGTTTTCATTCCCTTTTCAATTCTTCCTTTCCATCTTCCCACAGAAAGACCATTACATTTCACTGCAATCACGAGAAAAGCAAACGCTCATTCAGGCATATATTTCAAATTCAAAGCCTACCACCACCACCACCACCACCACCACCACCATTACCTATTGTACCAAGGTTAATTCCAGCTGTATTATCACAATTCTTAAAGTAAAAGCTTAAAAGGTAACGTAGAAGATTTTCCCCCTTATTTACTTAATTATTTCATGTTTTTATTCCCTTTTCAATTCTTCCTTTCCATCTTCTCACAGAAAGACCATTACATTTCACTACAATCACGAGAAAAGCAATTTTTCCAGAGTTACACAGATTCTAAGCTTCTAAATCGAACCCGGTAATACCTTTAATAAATGTATTTTAGCTCCCCAATATCAGCATCTAACATTTAATCTTTACTCGAACCTGATATGATCCATAAGCTTGAAGATATATGAAATCACCCCTTCGGGATTCTATCTAAGTACTTTAAAGTAATTTTTATAACGATAACGATATTTAAGGACTAGATACTCTGTTTACGTTTACCTTGACATGTCTATCTAAATTAAATTACGAGTTATTAAATGTTTGCAAGTAAATTTCATTGAATCGGTATTCGAACCCAGAACACCAGGAACAAAATAATTTATAATATTAGTCTGACATGTTTAAAGTTGCTGTATGCAGTTACATCATCGATCTAAGTGATATATTCCAGTGTACAGAGGAAAATTAAGGAAGTCATTAAAAAATCGGGAATCGAACCAAGCACAACTGATTGACAATTATATACAGCATTAATCACCCAGTACAGAACCTATCAATCATGCTTTGGTGCACTCCTCTACCTCACTTAGTTCCCGAGATAATGAAAATTTAAAAATTAAGGATCGAACCCAGGACGTCAGGTATCTAATTACACATCTACAAGATACTATCTAATAACATAAACGCAATAAAGTTTATTTGGCGTCTTTATCTTAAGTCGTTTAACAGTTATTAAATTTATAAGTAAATTACATTTTATCAGTATTCGAACCCAGAACACCAAGAACAAAATAATTTATAATATGAGTCTGACATGTTTAAAGGTGCTGTATGCAGTTACATCATCGATCTAAGTGTTATTTTCTAGAGTATAGAGAAAAATTAAGGAAGTCATTAAAAAAATCGGGAATCGAACCAAGCACAACTGATTGACAATTATATACAGCATTAATCACCCAGTACAGAACCTATCAATCATGCTTTACTGCACTCCTTTACCTCACTTAGTTCCCGAGATAATGAAAATTTAAAAATTAAGGATCGAACCCAGGACGTCAGGTATCTAATTACACATCTACAAGATACTACCTAATAACATAAACGCAATAAAGTTTATTTGGCGTCTTTATCTTAAGTCGTTTATCAGTTATTAAATTTATAAGTAAATTCCATCGAATCAGTATTCGAACCCAGAACACCAAGAACAAAATAATTTATAATATGAGCTTACTATGTTTAAAGGTGCTGTATGTAGTTACAGCATCAATCTAAGTGATATTTTCTAGAGTATAGAGAAAAATTAAGAAAGTCATTAAAAATCGGGATTCGAACTAGAGACAACTGATTGAAAATTATATACAGTATTAATTACCCTTCATAGGAGCTATCAATCATGCTTTGGTCCATTCCGCTAACTTTCTTAGTTTCCGAGATAATGGAGATTTAAAAATTAAGGATCGAACCCTGGACACCAGGTACCAAATATACATTTACAAGAAACTACCTAATGACATTAATGTAATAAAGTTTATTTCGTGTCTTTATCTTAATTAGTCTCTGAGCTATTAGAAGATGAATTTGTAATCACTCGTAGGGATTCGAACCCAGGCATCCCGGTCAACTTGAAACAATACCCTAATGACGTGGCGCATTCCAAAGAATTGATTAGTTTTTATCCCAAAGTTGTATCTCTTTTCATTCAGGAGATATAAGCGATTAAACAGTAGAAATAGAATACCGTTTCGAGCACACAGAGAGATGCCGACATCTGATAAAGTTCTTTTGATCTATGCCGGCATGCCCCGCCCATTATATTTCTACTGTTTAATCGCTTATATCTCCTGAATGAAAAGAGATACAACTTTGGGATAAAAACTAATCAATTCTTTGGAATGCGCCACGACATTAGGGTATTGTTTCAAGTTGACCGGGATGCCTGGGTTCGAATCCCTACGAGTGATTACAAATTCATCTTCTAATAGCTCAGAGACTAATTAAGATAAAGACACGAAATAAACTTTATTACATTAATGTCATTAGGTAGTTTCTTGTAAATGTATACTTTGGTACCTGGTGTCCAGGGTTCGATCCTTAATTTTTAAATCTCCATTATCTCGGAAACTAAGAAAGTTAGCGGAATGGACCAAAGCATGATTGATAGCTCCTATGAAGGGTAATTAATACTGTATATAATTTTCAATCAGTTGTCTCTAGTTCGAATCCCGATTTTTAATGACTTCCTTAATTTTTCTCTATACTCTAGAAAATATCACTTAGATTGATGCTGTAACTACATACAGCACCTTTAAACATACTAAACTCATATTATAAATTATTTTGTTCTTGGTGTTCTGGGTTCGAATACTGATTCGATGGAATTTACTTATAAATTTAATAACTGATAAACGACTTAAGATAAAGACGCCAAATAAACTTTATTGCGTTTATGTTATTAGGTAGTATCTTGTAGATGTGTAATTAGATACCTGACGTCCTGGGTTCGATCCTTAATTTTTAAATTTTCATTATCTCGGGAACTAAGTGAGGTAAAGGAGTGCAGTAAAGCATGATTGATAGGTTCTGTACTGGGTGATTAATGCTGTATATAATTGTCAATCAGTTGTGCTTGGTTCGATTCCCGATTTTTTTAATGACTTCCTTAATTTTTCTCTATACTCTAGAAAATAACACTTAGATCGATGATGTAACTGCATACAGCACCTTTAAACATGTCAGACTCATATTATAAATTATTTTGTTCTTGGTGTTCTGGGTTCGAATACTGATAAAATGTAATTTACTTATAAATTTAATAACTGTTAAACGACTTAAGATAAAGACGCCAAATAAACTTTATTGCGTTTATGTTATTAGATAGTATCTTGTAGATGTGTAATTAGATACCTGACGTCCTGGGTTCGATCCTTAATTTTTAAATTTTCATTATCTCGGGAACTAAGTGAGGTAGAGGAGTGCACCAAAGCATGATTGATAGGTTCTGTACTGGGTGATTAATGCTGTATATAATTGTCAATCAGTTGTGCTTGGTTCGATTCCCGATTTTTTAATGACTTCCTTAATTTTCCTCTGTACACTGGAATATATCACTTAGATCGATGATGTAACTGCATACAGCAACTTTAAACATGTCAGACTAATATTATAAATTATTTTGTTCCTGGTGTTCTGGGTTCGAATACCGATTCAATGAAATTTACTTGCAAACATTTAATAACTCGTAATTTAATTTAGATAGACATGTCAAGGTAAACGTAAACAGAGTATCTAGTCCTTAAATATCGTTATCGTTATAAAAATTACTTTAAAGTACTTAGATAGAATCCCGAAGGGGTGATTTCATATATCTTCAAGCTTATGGATCATATCAGGTTCGAGTAAAGATTAAATGTTAGATGCTGATATTGGGGAGCTAAAATACATTTATTAAAGGTATTACCGGGTTCGATTTAGAAGCTTAGAATCTGTGTAACTCTGGAAAAATTGCTTTTCTCGTGATTGTAGTGAAATGTAATGGTCTTTCTGTGAGAAGATGGAAAGGAAGAATTGAAAAGGGAATAAAAACATGAAATAATTAAGTAAATAAGGGGGAAAATCTTCTACGTTACCTTTTAAGCTTTTACTTTAAGAATTGTGATAATACAGCTGGAATTAACCTTGGTACAATAGGTAATGGTGGTGGTGGTGGTGGTGGTGGTGGTAGGCTTTGAATTTGAAATATATGCCTGAATGAGCGTTTGCTTTTCTCGTGATTGCAGTGAAATGTAATGGTCTTTCTGTGGGAAGATGGAAAGGAAGAATTGAAAAGGGAATGAAAACATGAAATAATTAAGTAAATAAGGGGAAAAATCTTCTAGGTTTCCTTTTAAGCTTTTAATTTTAAGTATTGTGATAATACAGCTTGAATTAACCTTGGTACAATAGGTGGTGATGGTGGTGGTAGGCTTGAATTTGAAATATATGTCTGAATGAGCGTGTGGGAATGCTTCTCTTGCTGGTGTGACAGCATAAGCAGGTAGTTATGAGACGAGTTTAAACGTGTTTGATGCTGTCAGACATCATGTCTCTAGGTGTGACGTCATAAACATCCTGCTTCTGGGCGTGAGATTATATGGCTGAGATTAATACACGTTGAGTGATCATATACAGCTGGTTATGGAGCGAGTTTATGATTGATCTAAAAGGTTCGTGCTCCCTCTATAAATATGGTGATCTAGGGCATTGGACTTCATTGTGCTAATTAGTCTTGAGGTGTTAACATCGTGTTTTCTCCAAGAATAATCAGCTTTCTAAAGTGGTGTCAAGGTGAAGAGGTCTACATTTCATTGATCAGTGATTAATACGTTATTACATCAAGAATAAAGATGAATAACTCAGCGTATAAGGATATTATTCCAAGCGCTACTGGATATGCATGCGGAAAATGTGGGAGGAAGTTCCTCCGAGGTTATGACAAGAGAAGACACGAGATGAGCTGCAAGAAGCTCTTCAAATGTAAACATTGTAATGTAACCTCCAAAGATTGTTATAAGGGACGGCGACACGAAGATATATGTGAAATAAGCAGCCCTCAGAAGAAAAGAAGATTGGAGCCAACTAAACATCAGTTGCTGTCAACAATGGAGGACTGTGATATGAAAGAATACGAAACTTCATTCGAAGGACGATTGAAATCGTATTTTATACGATGCGAATCAGCTAAGGACCTAAATATGTATCTGCAAGAGGCAAAACAACGTATAATCCAGGCCGTGCATAAAGAGCTTAGCATTCATAAGAGTGTTAAAATTAATCTGCTGGCTGAGTGTCGATTTGTTAACAGTATTGGAGAAACCTGTGACAAAACATTTAAAACGCGGAATCAAACTGTGTTTCTAGAAACAGATCTGAAGTCAACGATTGAAGTGAAATTCAAGAAATTGGTGACTGAAATGGAGGAGTCTCAGCTTAAGGGTAGCAGCTGGGCTTTACTTGCTGTGGAAGGAGTTCGACTTCGTATCAACAAGTACAACCCGTTACGAGGAAGTAGCTACATACCACTACCGTCATCTGTCGGAGCTAAAGAAGCGTGTATAAACATCCAGAACTTTAGCGACGAGAAATGTTTCATGTACTCTATACTGGCCAAATTCGTGAGCATCAAGCCTCAACGCGTCAGCAAATACAAACAACTTCAAGATAAGTACGACTTCCGCTGTGTTTCCTATCCTACAACACTTTCTCAAATACCTAAATTTGAGAAGCTTAACAAGATTTCCATTAACGTTTTCGGGCTGGATGAGAAGCATGAAGTGTATCCAATAAAGGTTGCTGACATTGAACTACCTGACCATCGCGACCTGCTACTATTGAATGACAGCAGTGGAAAACATCACTACGTGTATATAAAGAATTTTGAGAAACTCGTTCGACGCCAGAAAACTAACCATAATGGACGGGTTTATACTTGTAAGCGTTGCTTTACACATTTTGATGACCAGAGCGGACGAAGTGGACAGGAAAAACTACAAGAACATGCAGCCGTCTGTATTCAACATGGTGTTGCAAGGGTAGTTATGCCTACCAAGGAGAAAGCAATTGTACAGTTTAAAAATGTTGAGAGGATGCTGAAAGTACCTTATGTCATCTATGCGGATTTTGAGAGTATTCTCACTCCATGCCATATGTGTATACCCGATCCTGAAACTTCCTATACAACCCCTTATCAAGAGCACACACCAATGAGCTTCTGTGTTTACGTGAAGCCTACATCCAGTGTTGAACATCTGGAAACTGGTCTTCCTAAGCAACCCTATGTGTATCGTGGTGCTGATGCTGCTCAGAAGTTTATGCTGTACCTTACATCTCTTGCAGAAATGATTGGTAATATATACAAATCTGCTAAGCCTCTGAAACTTACGGATCAACAGCAAAAGGATTTTGAGTCTTCTTCAGCATGCTACTTGTGTGGAAAACCCTTTACAGAAGAGAACTATAAAGTACGTGACCATGATCACATCAGCGGTGAATATCGTGGAAGTCTTCATAATGAATGTAATTTAGCCTGTAAAACACCTAAATATATACCAGTCTTCATGCATAACCTTAGCGGATATGACTCGCATTTCATTGTAAAGGAGTTGGGGTGCACAAGTGAACGTGTGGAGGTAATTCCTAACTCTGAAGAAAGCTATATCTCATTCACCAAGTATGTAGGAGATATAAAGCTTCGATTTGTGGATAGCTTTCGATTCCTCAGTACAAGCTTGGATAAGTTGATAACAAACCTAACCTCGTATCCTGAAACGCTAAAGTACTTTGGAGAAGACAAATTGAAGTTGATGACCCGTAAGGGTGTATTTCCATATGATTTTGTTACGTCATGGGATGCCCTGAACGAGACCTGCTTGCCTTCTAAGGACTCCTTCTACAATAGATTAAATGAAGAAGAAATTACTGATACTGACTACGATCATGCTAGAAATGTATGGGAGCTGTTCAATGTGAGAAACCTGGGAGAGTACAGCGATCTCTACTTAACTTCGGATGTACTTCTTCTAGCTGACGTCTTTGAGACGTTCAGAGAGCAAACCCTCAAAACACATAAAGTCGATCCGGCCCATTATTTTACCTCTCCAGGTCTTACATGGGACGCCATGTTACTGTATACTGGGATTAAGTTAGAGCTGTTACAAGATTATGATCAACTACTCATGGTGGAATCAAGTATAAGAGGAGGTTTATGCCAAGTTTCCCATCGGTATGCTGAGGCTAATAACACTTATATGGATAAGTTTGATCCGTCGAGACCAACCCAATTTATCACATACGAGGACGCTAATAACCAATATGGGTGGGCAATGTGTCACGCTCTTCCTTTTGGTGGATTTCAGTGGGTGTCACCTGAAGAAATCAACTTAGAAACACTACAAGAAGATGATCCTCATGGGTACATATTAGAAGTCGACATCGCGTATCCTGCTGAACTTCACGATCTACACAACGATCTACCTTTTCTGCCTGAGTGTATGAAGCCCTTGGAATCATCTACAAAGAAACTGATACCTCATCTTGGACCTCGAAAGAAGTATGTAGTGCATTACATGGCTTTGAAGCAAGCTCTTAGTCATGGACTACGACTAACAAAAATCCATCGTGTGCTACAATTCCGACAGCCTCAGTGGTTGAAGCCTTATGTGGAATTTAACAGGCTACGACAACAAGCTGCAAATGATTTCGAGAAGGATCTCTACAAGCTCTTTAACAACGCTATGTTTGGAAAAACTATGGAGAACCTGCGTAACCGTATGGATATACGACTGGTGACCAATGAAAAAACTCTAGAGAAGCTGATCGCCAAGCCTACGTTTATCGACAGGACGATATATGCTGATAATCTAGCTGCTGTACATATGGCCTCTCGTCAGATTGTATTCAACAAGCCAATATACATTGGTATGAGTGTGTTGGACATCTCCAAGACATTAATGTATAACTATCATTACGACGTTTTGTTGCCTTATTATGGAGCTGAAAACCTGAAGCTTATGTATATGGATACTGATTCGTTCATTCATCGTGTAACAACTGAAGATGTGTACCAGGACAAGCTACGTTTTCTTGAGCATCTCGATACAGCTGATTACCCTGCCAACCATATATGTTACTCTACTCAGAACAAGAAGGTATTGGGAAAATTTAAAGATGAGTCTAATAGCAAAATCATCCTACGCTTTGTTGGACTACGTCCTAAGATGTATGCCTTAGATATTCAAGGGTCAATGATAAAAAAGATTAAAGGTATAAAACGTAGCACTATTAAGCAGTACATTTCGTTTGAAAGCTATACAGACTGTCTTAAAACCAGTGAAATCATCAGAACACCTATGAATCTGATTCTATCACGAAAGCATGCTCTTGCTACAGTGCAAGTGAATAAAATTGCATTGACTCCGTTTGATGATAAAAGAATTATTGCTGAGGACGGTATAACGACATATGCGTATGGACATTACGCCATTACAAACAGTGCTTAAAAGAATGTAAGTTAAAGATAAAGATTTCCTCGTGAGTCTACAATCTTAAAAAAGAAGGTTATTTGCGTGCTGTATATGCAGATAGCTGACGCCTGATGAAGAGAGAAGAAGATGGAAGGGAAGGTGGTAACCCTGCCATTAGGAGCAATCCTAGTGCTAGTCTCAAGCCTAGATAAAAGGGGAGAGACATCTGCAACGACCTAAAATAAAGGTATGTTGACGTAAAGCTTTTCAATTTGTGAACCAATATGCAGTTTATCCCTCTCCGCATCGTACAATAACTGTTTAACATATAATAAGTTTGTAAGATTTAGAAAAAAGTATATAAATTGTTGTAACGCTGGATGAGAAATGTTTTATAATTTAATTACTCTCTATATTACCATGAGTACCTGTGATACTAGTTGAATTGCCCGTTAAAATGACTTAAATACCTGTGATACTACTCGAATCAAGTGAAATTACATTAAATAGCTCTGATACGAAACCCTGATCATTGAATCTAGCCTCCTGTGATACTAGCTGAGTTACTCTGAACACCTATGATGCTTGAATCGTCCAAATACCTAGACACTATCTGAATTACCTGTTAAAATGACACAAATACCATTGATACAACCTGAATCGCCTGCATTTACCTTAAATAGCTGTGATACAAATCTCTGATCGAAATTATCACGAGCATATGTGAAACTATGCTGATTACCCAAATACTTACGATATTACCTGAACTATCTGTAAAATACGAAACTAGGCTATAACCAACCCCTGGAACCTACCCTCCTGTAATGCTTGCTTAATTACTCTAAACACCTATGTTACTTGAATTATCCTAAATACCTACGATACCCTCTGAATTACCTGTGAAATATGAAACTATGCTATACCCAACCCTGGAATCTAACCTCCTGTGATACTAGCTGAATTAGCCTAAATACCTACGATACTAGCTGAAGTAGCTGTGAAATCATGCATAGCTATGATGCAGTTAGCCTCTGGAATCTAGCCTCCTGTGATACTAGCTGAATTAGCTTAAATGCTCAAGATACTAGCTGAATTGGCTGTGAAAATGATTTAAATACCTGTGATACTACCCGAATCATGTGAAATTACCTTAACTAGCTCTGATACGAATTCCTGCTCTAAATTAGCACGAGCACCCGTGATACTATCTGAATTACCTGTTAAAATGACTCAAATACCATTGATACAACCTGAATCACCTGCATTTACCTTAAATAGCTGTGATACAAATCTCTGACAGAATTTATCAATAATATCTGTGAAGCTATGTCGATTACCTCAAATACTTACGATATTACCTGAACTATCTGTGAAATACGAAGCTAGGTTATAACCAACTCCTGTAACCTACCCTCCTGTAATGCTTGCTTAATTACTCTAAACACCTATGTTGCTTGAATTATCCTAAATACCTACGATACCCTCTGAATTAACTGTGAAATATGAAACTATGCTATACCCTACCCTAGAATCTATCCTCTTGTGATACTAGCTGAATTAGCCTAAATACCTACGATACTAGCTGAATTACCTGTGAAATCATGCATAGCTATGATGCAGTTAGCCTCTGGAATCTAGCCTCCTGTGATACTAGCTGAATTAGCTTAAATGCTCAAGATACTAGCTGAATTGGCTGTGAAAATGATTTAAATACCTGTGATACTACCCGAATCATGTGAAATTACCTTAACTAGCTCTGATACGAAGTCTTGCTCTAAATTAGCACGATCACCCGTGATACTACCTGAATTACCTGTTAAAATGACTCAAATACCATTGATACAACCTGAATCACCTGCATTTACCTTAAATAGCTGTGATACAAATCTCTGACCGAATTTATCAATAATATCTGTGAAACTATGTCGATTACCTCAAATACTTACGATATTACCTGAACTATCTGTGAAATACGAAGCTAGGTTATAACCAACTCCTGTAACCTACCCTCCTGTAATGCTTGCTTAATTACTCTAAACACCTATGTTACTTGAATTATCCTAAATACCTACGATACCCTCTGAATTAACTGTGAAATATGAAACTATGCTATACCCTACCCTAGAATCTATCCTCTTGTGATACTAGCTGAATTAGCCTAAATACCTACGATACTAGCTGAATTACCTGTGAAATCATGCAGAGCCATGATACAGTTAGCCTCTGGAATCTATCCTGTGATACTAGATGAATTAGCCCAAATACATACGATACTAGCTGAATTACCTGTGAAATCATACACTGCTATGATCCAGTCAACCTCTTGCAATACTAGCTGAATTACTTACCTGTTAGTGTTAGTGGGTTAGCTTTTCCCGTTGCAGGTCACCTTTTTCCCTTTATGGCTCACCGTTTTCCCTTTGGTGGTCACCTCTTTCCCTTTGTTGCTCACCTTTTTCCCTTTGCTGTGACATTTTTCGCGTTGCATGTCGTCTTTTTCCCTGAGCAGTCACCTTTTTCCCTTTATGGCTCACCGTTTTCCCTTTGGTGGTCACCTTTTTCCCTTTGTTGCTCACCTTTTTCCCTTTGCTGGTCACGTTTTTCCCTTTACTGGTCGACTTTTTCCCTTTGTGGGTCACCTTTTTCCCTGAGCAGTCACCTTTTTCCTCTGAACAACTCACCTTTTCCCTGAATAGGTTACGTGATGGGCATGTCTAGAATTATCGGTCTAACATTGACATCAAACAGTTTTCCACTAAGTTCACGTCTAAAGTCGCTTTCAAGTCTAGCACCTCCTATTCCCTATCTCTCCTGTATATAAGTCCATATTGCTACTCCTTTAGTATCTGTCTAGCCTAACACCTCTCTTCCTGTTCCTATACCTCTCATATAAAGCATACTCTACTCCTCGACTTCTGCCTAGCCTAACTCCTCTCCTCGTTTCCCTGTACCTCTCATATAAACCATACTCTACTCCTCGACCTCTGTCTAGCCTAACACCTCTCCGCGTTTTCCTATACTTCCCATACATATAAACGTATACTCTACTCTCAACCTCTGTCTAGCCTAACACCACTCCCCTGATCCCCTACCTCTCATAAAGAGTATTCCCTCCTGCCCCCCCTCTAGCTGAGTATCACTCCTTGGTTTCCTATCTAACCTAACTTTAACACCTGTCTATCCTAGCATAGGATCTCTCACCGTTTTCTCGTCTCTCCTTATAAACACATACTCAATTCTCCTAACCTAATACCTCTCCTCGTTTTCCTATACTTCTCATATAAAACCATACTCTACTCCTCGACCTCTGTCTAGCCTAACACCTTTCCTCGTTTTCCTATATCTCTCATATAAACCATGCACTACGTTTCAAGCCCTGTCTAGTCTAACACCTCTCATCGTTATCCTATACCGCTCATATAAACCATACTTTACTCAGCCTCTGTCTAGCCTAGCATCTTTCCTTGTATTCCCTATCTCTCTCGTATAAAGCATATCCCTCCCTCCTTTAGCATCTGACTAACCTAGCGTCAGTCCTCGTATTCCCTATCTCGCCCATATAAACGCATTTTCCTCCTTGAACCGTCGCATCTAGCCTCGTTTTCCCTATCCTTTCCCATATAAACGCAAAAAAGTGGCCTCGCTCTCTCTATATATACCTACTTACGTTCACTGGCTTCCAAAGATGGATACAAAGATTTTCAAGACAATCCCCCACCCTGAACTAATTACCCTTTGCATGAAAAACTTTTCAAAAATTTTGATTTTCTGAAAAACAGTTCTAACGACTTTGAACGACTTTGATTAAAATGCTATATGTTTAAGTTGTTTCCATGACAAATAAAATGCACATCTAGAATTTTCTGGGAATACCCTCTGAATCCTCTTTATTCGGAACCACTTTTGTATAACTGGTAAACCGTAAGACATACACAGTATCTTATTACACAAAACATGTAAATCTCAGAAGCGCACAATATATGTCAAATAAAACATCTGTGGCGTTAACCATTTCCTAGGTATTCTCTTTGATTGGTTTGCATTTTCAAATAATTTAAACTTTTCTGAACTGCATACCGCTATTCTTCTTTCTCTCTCTCTCTCTTTCTTCTTCCTTTATCGTGTTCATATAAAGAGAACTGAATTTCAAAGCCATAAACAGCGACCGGCTTTGAAAATATTTGAAGATCGCTTTAACCTGTTGTATTCTTCTTATACTACAAACGAAAGGAGTAAATGGGAATGAAGGTTTATCTGTATTAACAAGAAGTAGATAGAAGAATATACTTTTGTAAGATTAGTTTGTGGGATACCGAGCGGGATAGCTCAGGCGGTAACGTCTGTGGCACGCATTCGGGAGGTCCTGGGTTCGATTCCTGCGGACGACTTTCCTGACGCATAGGATTTTTCGGGTCATTAGGCGAAAGCTGGAAAGTTCATTGACTTCCTAGAATTTCTCTTCCCTTATTTCATCCTCCTCTTTCACGTTACAGGTTGGCTCCGGAGCTGTGTTTCGGACGACTGCGCACAGATGGCTTGCGTGTTGGACTTTCTTCTCGGCCCCGTCAGATGGAGGCCTCTCGAATCTCGCTGCTGGGTCCAGCTTTCCCCGTCACCACTGGAGGGGGCCTGTGAATCACCCTCGGGGCTTGGTAGGGCTGCCTTGAGCGCTCTCCGGCTGGGTGGTCCAGTTTGTAATTGTTAGGGACCTCTGCGCGTTTATGTCGTCGCATCGGCCGATCCTGCAGCCCATACGTCTCTATGCTTCCTTCATCTCATCCGTTTCTCCCGGGGGTGTATGCACAAAAGATCCTGTGTGGATCGATGAGCTAGGTGTCCCTCCGTAGCGTAATCCTAATCCTTGTAGATGAATGGGTAGAGAAAGTCATCAGATTTTTATACTTGATTTGAATTTTCAAATGATTATACGTTTTTTTAAGGATAGGCAAGTTACTATTCGTTTTTCTTTTATGGTCCTGCAAAGAGCATGGAATTTCAAAGCCATCTCATAAGGCCACGTGTTTACTTTCTCTACTACGTATAGTAAGTAGGGGAAGTATTGTATTTCACCCAAAAATTCGATGCCCAGATTTCACCGGAAATACATGTTTTGAGACCCCCTGAATCCAAAAAAAAGCATTTTTGGAAACATCTCCGTGTGTGTGTGTCTGTGTGTGTGTGCCTGTGTGTGTGTGTGTGTGTCGTCTGTGAGCAGCATAACTCAGAAACGAACAGTCGGATAAACACCAAACTTGGTATTTAAGTTCAGTATCTTCCAAGGATACGACACGAAGGTTTTCAAGAAAATCCCCCCACCCCAGATTAACCTTTACATGGAAGATTTTTCGAAATTGTTAATTTTCTCAAAAATGGCTCTAACGATTTTGATTAAAATATCATATGTTTAAGATATTTTTATGACAAATAAAACGTATATCTTGAATTTTCTGGGAATGTCTCCAAAAGTGTTCTTCATTGTGAACGACTTTTGCATAACTGGTAAACCATAAGAGATAGACAAACTTTTACTACACAAACAATGTAGCTCGCGTTAAAATACACAATTTATGTCATATACATTTGTTTTGTTGAGTGAACCATTTTCGAGATATTGCTTGTTATTCCCTTAAATTTTTCAGTACTTATTTTCTAAATGGGAATTCGTTATTCATTTTTTTGTCTTGGATATGCAAAGAGTATTAATTTGTGGCAAACAGAATGGTGCTGCACATAGCAACCAGCTATTAAGAGATATGTATGTGCTTATATTGCCCTTGCAAATACAAAACAAGGGGAACATATTAGGCCTTAAGCGATGGTTAAACATTTTTAGAACCGGTCGCTATGTGTAAAATGTAATTCTCTTTGCATGTCAGAAGATCGTTTCTGCAAATGTTTATCTCGATTAATATGAAATAGATGGAGAATAAGCGTTTGTAAAAATAGTTTGTACAAGAGTATAGAAAGTCATGTGAGTGTAACACAGCAGATTTTTTTGTTACTTTCTCTACTACGTATAGTAAGTAGGGGAAGTATTGTATCTTGGGTATGCAAAGAGTATTAATCTGTGGCAAAGGGAATAGTGCTGCACCTAGCAACCAGCTATTAAGAGATATGTATGTGCTTAAAGGCTACTGTATTTCTATATTGCCCTTGTAAATATATATTCCCCTTACATCTACAAGAAAATTAGCAATAAGATAGAGTCTGCAAATGTTTATCTCGAATAACATGATGTAGATGGAGAATAAGCGTTTGTAAAAATAGTTTGTACAAGAGTATAGAAAGTCGTGTGAGTGTAACACATCAGATTTTTTAATACTGACTATCGCTTTAATCTCCTGTATCTTGCAACGAAACGGTAAACGTGAATTGAAAGTTTATCTCATCTTAACAAGCACAAGATGCCTGCCTTCGTGGTGTTGAAGTAGCGTGTTTGCCTCACATTCAAGAGGTCCCGAGTTCGATTCTCGTTTAGGTTGAGTTGCCGGGATAAGATTTTGGCGGAATTTTTAATTACCCTGAGAAGACGAATGGTGGACTAACTCTAAGCTCGTTTGGGTATCATTTCACCCATTTCATTCATTGTCCGATATGACCCACCAGGTTAAAATACCTTGAGCTTCAAAAAGGAGCAGCGTTCATAAAATTACTGAGTAAAGGGAATAGAGGATGCTAATGCAACACATCAGATTTTCTTTCTTTTGAAAATGTTTAAGATATACAACTCCCCCCCCAATACAATTTGGTATTTAAAACCTAATGTATGCTATGGTTGAGATTGCAGTTTTGAGGAGCTATGTCCGGGAATCAATGCACCGAATACACTCCACCCCCAGTACTGCTAATTTTCCAGGAAAACCGAGAGATCGAGGGAAATGACGCAGCAGTTCTTAGACAGGTCTTATCTCACCGCGTCAAGGAGGAGAAAGGACAGAAAATTCTTACTCATTTGTTTATGTCTGGGCCATATGAAGTAACTTTCTGTTCTACTTGGAATCTTATTTGAAATTTTCTTGTTATTTGTTAAATCATAATTACCTACATTTCTCTTGCTCAATAGCTGTGTGCGTCATTATTACATTTTAAACTTAAGTTAGAAAGTTTAACAAAAGACACGCGAATTAAAGTTGTGATAAAATGTTAATGCCACTCCATTTTTACCCACTTTGGTTTCAAGTCCAATCATATGGCAATTACCCTTTTTATTTGTATATGTATAATAAATCGACGTGGTTTGATTAGCTTTTACATTACATTGTTCTTTTTATATGATTAAGTTCTCAAGGCCACAGTTCAAATCGTCATACTTCAACTTATCGCAATGCGTTGGGCAGTTAATCTGTTCCTTGTGTTGGCAACCTTGTACTTTCTTTGGTCTGAATCGTTATTCTTTTATCTATTACCTGAATAATCGATAAAATGGCGGCAGGTACTAGTATGGATGAAACTGAATTCCAAGAGCCGGACGAAATTCTGGAAGCTGCCGGAAGGGAATTGCTACCCCAAAATCCTAAAACACTATAATATTGACAGGCAAGCAGTGCTAGCGAATCAACAAAACATCTACACTCTCGCTGCACACGCCTGCTGATCCCGCTCTAGGGGCCATACCTCTTAGTTGCATATTGGACTAGAATCAGTGTAATATTATTTTACTGTTATTTTACAAATATCAGGGCTATACAAAAATAGTGTAAGACACACATGTTAAAAGTGGAGTTTTAACACTTGTATAATAAATAACCATAGGTATAGGTGATTCAACGGAAGGGGACACCTCGCGCGCTGTGACCTGCACAGATCTATTGTTGGTACCATCACAGGAGGAAGGGATATGGTGAAGAAACCGCATGAGGCTACAGGCCGCAGGCCACAGAGGCGCGCGGAAATCTCTAACATTTCCAAGTTCGCAGACCCGTCCCTCTGCTGGAGCCGCCGAGAGAGGGTGATGAACGACCCACCAATCAGGCAACCCTCTGGTGTCCACGTAAAATACTCTTTCCATTGAGCATGCATGCGCGTCATCTGAACGACAGCTCCATGAAACCTAGAAGCATACCTGAAAGATGAGAAGGAAACGGGAAATGGTGGAAAGAAAATCGTGGTAAAAGAAAGCACCCCAGCATTCGCTAGCCGACCCCGGGGGACCACGAAAAACCCATGGATCAGAGTGGACGGTCGCCGGATATCGAACCCGGGACCTCCCGAATGCGAGTCACACGCGTTACCGCGGCGCCACCTCGCTCGGTATAAATAACTACACTGGTGTGCAAAACCTAAGGACGAGATCGGTAAAGTAATATAAAAAATGAACTACTTGGTGGACGTAGATGAAGGTGCGGGAGCATGTTGCCAGAGGTCTCTCACACGTACACAGAAAGCTGGAAGTCACATGGCGTGAGTGTAGCGAGCCTATAGTGCCAAAAGGGTTCGGTCCCGCAACATGGGGCAGTTGACGATACAGGACAAGACGGTGTGTGGCACTTAGCGAGCTGTTACGATGCACTGTAGTGGTGTTCTTCATTGCAACATGGCCGTAGACACCATTTGGATGACTTCACACGGGGAAAAACGTCGGGAAACTGAAAGAAGAGCGAAGTGTGACGAGTGTTGCTCAAGAGTTTGGAATTGCTCACAGCATTGTTTCACGTGCATGGGGGAACCTTCCAAACCACTGGCACTGCTGTCTCAAGGAGAGGTGGTGGTCGACCACGCTCAACTACAGCAGCAGATGACCGCTACATTGAGCAACAGGCAAGAAGAGATCCACGCCAAACAGCGGGTGCAATTGCAACCACATTTAACAGGACAGCTAGGCATGCAATCTCACGATACAGAGTGGCACGGCAACTACACAGAGGTGGTCAGTAGTAGGGAAATGGGCATTCTGGCCCAGTTAATTTATGCATGGCTATTCATATGCAAATGAGCTCCCCCACCTCTTCTCCCCCCACCTCCTCTCCCCCACCCCCTGCTCCTTGGCATGGGCATTCTGGCCCAGTTAATTTATGCATGGCTATTCATATGCAAATGAGCTCCCCCACCTCCTCCCTCCCCCCACCCCCCGCTGTGCCTTGGTAGTTTTAGTTGCAGCTGCGGTCGTAAATCATGTTGAGTACAATGGAGGCTTGACAGTTAGGTAATTAAGGCTGTCAATCAACTGTCAAAACGAACAAAGGGGTCATAAATTTAAGGTTCTGTAACAAAGGCGAGATGTTTTTCCTACCCATCCCACATTAGGCCACTTCTGCACCTGGTCAGTTACCACCCCCACTTCCATTGTGTGTGTCGAACACGTGGCATACTCGTTCCACTAGATTTTAACAAAAGAACAATGCTTGCCCTTCAGCTGTCAAAATGAACAAAGCCCATGATGAATTAGGGTTGTAACAAAGCCTGACCCTTTCCATTGTGTAAGAGATTCTATTGTGTGTGCCTTTCTATTGTCCGATGCAAGCATTCTTTAGAAAGACCACCTGCAGCGTTCCCATCCCAATAACAAAGCCTCACCCTTTCCATTGTGTAAGAGATTCTATTGTCCTTGGCAAGGCTAGTTTAGAAAGACACCTGCAGCGTTCCCATTGTTTGGCCACCTGCTAGTTTAACAAAAGAATTCGAGGGTTGCTTTATACTCGTCCTGTCCTTGTTTGTGTGAAAGAGAGAGAAACTTGTTTACCAACTCTGCGTGACGTCATACTTTAGAAAGACACCTGCTCCATAACAAAGCCTGACCCTTTCCATTGTGTAAGAGATTCTATTGTGTGTGCCTTTCTATTGTTCTTGGCAAGGCTAGTTTAGAAAGACACCTGCAGCGTTCCCATTGTTTGGCCACCTGCTAGTTTAACAAAATAATTCGAGGGCTGCTTTATACTCGTCCTCTCCTTGTTTGTGTGAAAGAGAGAAACTTGTTTACCAACTCTGCGTGACGTCATAGTCGGCCATCATGATTTTGCCTGAGGGAGTTCTCTCCGATGTTTTACGACCTCCTACGAATATACCCGAGCATAGTTAACAAGCATTCTGTTTCAGCCAACGACTCCGAAAAGCATCTAATATACATTTCATTACGTGCATTAAACCTCTGAGTGATATCCATAGATCGGTGTTCGATTCTTACTGTAATCAAAAGTTTATTGCTAATGAGAAATTAATGATTGATATTATTATATCATTACCTTAAATAATAAAAACGGCGTTCAGAGGATTGTAGCTCGACTCTTACCAAGTGAAACTCTAACTCGAAATAACTATTAAACTATGCAAGACCAGATTGAAAATGTATTTAACAAATATAATTTAATTTTTATACATCATCATCCTAATTAATGAAAGACCGTTCAGAGGACCCTAGTTCGAATCTTACCCTGCAAACTCTAATGTGTAACATCTAGTAAATTACGGATGCGCGCTCTAAAAATATATTAAACACATGCGTATACTTAGGTATCCAAGTTGATATTTTCTTAGGGTAAAACATTATTATATCATTACCCTGATTAAAGCCCGTTCAGAGGTTTCTAGTTCGAGTCTTACCCTGCAAGCTCTATGCCTACTAACTATTAAACTATGCAAGGTCAGATTTAAAAATGTATTTAACAAATATAATTTAATTTTATACATTACGCTGTTTTAATGAAAGGTATTCTTAGGAACCCGGAAGTCCATAGTTCGAACCTTACACAGCGAAACGCCGTAATAAATACTAAATTATTGAAGAGTGAACGGTCAGATTAAAATGTGTTTAACAAATATAATTTAATATACACGACATTACAATGTTTAACGAGCTGTATTCTTAGGAACCAGAGGTCCCTAGTTCGAATCCTGCCCTGCGAAACGCTATAATAACTATTAAGTTATTGAAGCAGCGGGCGGTCGGATTAAAAATGTATTTAACAAATATAATTATTTATATTAAACCCCTGCGTATACTTAGATATTCCGATGCCTAGACACGATTCTTTATTTTCTTTCTTCTCCCTCTTTCTTTCTCCACGACTTGTACACATTCAGGCGTTCGCATATACACGAGCGCTTGTACACACATCAGCAAACATACACTGGTGCACACACACACACTCACATACATACAATAGCACACACACACACACGCACATACACGCATTCACACAACTCATGCGTATACATACATACATACATACACCAGTGCTCTTACACACATACATATACATGGACACACACACGCACACACATACACCAGTGCACACACGCACATACACGCATTCACACAACTCATGCGTATACATACATACATACATACACCAGTGCTCTTACACACATACATATACATGGACACACACACACGCACACACATACACCAGTGCACACACGCATACACGCATATGTAAGTACACACACGCACACACGCACCCACGCAAGCACATACACCAGCACATACACACACGCACACATACTCACATACATACAATAGCACACACACATGCACATACATACAACAGTACACACACACACATACACCAGTACACACACGCATTCACGCACCTCATGCGTATACATACATACACCAGTGCACTCACACATTCACGCACCTCATGCGTATACATACATACATACATACACCAGTGCTCTTACACTCACACATACATATACATGGACAAACACACACACACACATGCAAGCACATATGCCTGTTCACTTACACCCAACAGCACCAACCCACACACGCACACACCAACTCACGCACATGTCCTGAATGAAAAGAGACAAAATGATGCAATAAAAACTAATTATAGCTCGGGATGCAAGGCTCCATTTACGATTGCTCGAAACCGGTCTTCTAATAACTCCAAAACTAATTAAAATAAAGACAGTAAATAAACCTATTACGTTTATGTCATCAGATAATATCTTGCGGGTGTATATTAGGGTACCTGACGTCCAAGGTTCGATCCTTAAGTTTAAATCTCAATTATCGCAGAAACTAGCAGAGATAGAGCTGTAGACGAGAGCATGTTTGATAGCTCATACAATGAACAATTAATGCTGTATATAATTTTCAATCAGTTGCCCCTAGTTCGAATCCCGATCTTTCAATGACTTCACTGATTTTCCTCTGTACTATAGAATACATCACTTAGATTGATGCTTTAACTGCATGCAGCTGTGTGAGAGAGAGCGAGAGAGAGAGAGAGAGCGAGAGAGGGAGAGGAAGTGAAACAAGCAGGGATAGAAGTGCTGAGGGCCTCTGCGCATGCGTAGCAAGAGATGATGTCATTGGCTGCAATAATCACGTGACGTGTAAGCATCACAGCCATGATGACGTGCAGGCATCGCCTGGAGGGGGTTTAGATCCCTATATAAACAGACATCTGTCCCATGTTAGAACTGTTGTGTACTTATTAACTTTACATTCAAGTTTTAAAGAGCTTTAAAAGCAACGTGAGCTACAGGCCGTCTACACATTCAGCACATATCAAAACGGGGGCAATGCAAGGTGAGTTTTAAATAACTATACAAAATCACTGTTGGCTTTTACAATACATTTAATTTTATTTAAACGTTACAGTACATGAAAGACGATTCGTTACAAAGAGCATCATATTTTATAATCTGTGCTTTACATTCACATGGATTTCACTGCATGCTCTTCTTCAGTTCACATGATTTTCGCCACATATTCTTCTTACATAAACATTCATACGACTTTCCCCTCATTCTTTGTTTCACTATACACTCACATGATTTCCTCTACTCATTCTTTATTCCACCTACAGGTTCATGCTCTGTTAACATTCACATGACTTTCTCTTCACATTCTTTGCTTCCATTAACATTCACATAAACATTCATACGACTTTACCCTCATTCTTTGTTTCACTATACACTCACATGATTTCCTCTACTCATTCTTTGTTCCCCTGCAGGTTCATGCTTTGTTAACATTCACACGACGTTCTCAGCTCATTTCTCTATTGACATTCACATGATCTTCTCCTCGCATTCTTACTTAAACATTCATACGATTTTCCCCCTCATTCTTTGTTTCACTATACATTCGCACACGATTTCCTCTACTCATTCTTTGGTTCTCTGCTGGCTCATCTTCAATGAACATTCACATGATTTTCTGTACTTATTCTTTATTTCTCTACACCTTCATAGGCTTACAAAACATGCACACCATAGTTCTAATATAAAGAAGTGTATAACTCGTTCTTCAACTTGAATAATGTAGTGAAAATAATAATTCATGGCAATGTCTGTTACAGATTGTTTAGCTGATAGACTTAACAAGATGGTGGAAGAGCGCAGTTTCCTACCGACTCGTCCAGTTCAAGATCTCGAAATAGGTCTTAACTATGAGATAAAGTCCTTAAAGAGAGTTCAAACAAGATATGGTACCAGGATCGTATCTTCGCTGGAGGATTGTCAAGTGTTCTTGCCAGAGCGCTATAATTCGTTAACCGATCAAGAGATTGCAGAAATACCTGGGAGCGTATACCTACAGTATAATGGCATGGCAGAGACGGGGAAATTTAAGACATGTAAATTGTCTTTTTTACATGCAAAGAAGGTGCGTAGAAGTGTCAAACTTAAGTATTGAATGTTCTCCCATTTCACAATGAAAAATTCATAAATAAAACAACTGACTCATTGATATTACATATAAAGATACAAAAGATGCATATTATAGAATTTTATAAAAAATTAACGAAATTACAATATCACATGCTTTGAGTTTAATTATATCTAGAGCATTGAAATAACTCTAAATATCCGAATGTTTATACAAATCATTGTGCTTCTTTTTACATGTGCCATATGCTTCATTTTACATGTATCATAACAAAAAATGTAATTCTTTCCAGGTTGCCTTTACTTGACCAAGATAGTTTTCTAAGACTTTCATTGTGCAATGTTTCAGGGTGTGCAATAAGAGGAAGAAGAAGAAGAGGAATAGCCTGCTGCCATGCAAAGGATGCTGACGCTATTGGAGGGTAGAATACCTACAAGAAACATTTCGGCAAGAAACGGGTGCTGAGACATCTAGATCACCGAAACACATTAAGACAGAATCCTTATATAACATTACAGGGTATACGATGAAAAAATACGGTCAATTTTGTATACAATTCAATGCATGGCTGAGAGTTAGCTCGAACTAGTTTCCCTATATTCACTGAAATTAAGCAGTGTGAGCAATAATTTAAGTGACTGTGAAAATACTTTAAGTAATTTGTATCCTAAAAGACTTGAGCCCTGTATACATTAACAGCATTAAGGCTGTTTGCCACGCTGGAATACAAATTATGAAAATAAAAAGACTTTCATTTAAATAATAAGGAAATTTGCATAACCTGATGTTACAAGTGTAATGACATATACAGAAACAATGAGTCGGACGAGAAAGTGATGGAAATGTAAGATAAATAATAACAATAAAATAATTAAGGTATGCTTTTACATAGTGTTTTTATTCATTAAAAATCCTTGCATTCCTAATGAAAAATAAATCATTACAATGATTAGTTTAAGTTATGTTACAATGATCAAAAAGAGAACCGTCTTCAGATGCATTACTCGATCTTAAGTCAGAGCACCAAAAAATGACAAATCACGGCTTCTCCATTTTAGATGTGGTGTCACTATTCAGGTAAATTCCTGTAACACAACAGGTTGAGTATGCAGATCCGTGGTCCTAAATGGGTGAAACAGAGTCTTATCCAGCTTAACAGTCTTGAGATCTCAGCATCAGAAAGTCGAATCACAAGCCTTCTCCACTCGATGAGTACAGGTTTAACAACAGCATTCTCTTCACCCTGAGACGGTGTAATGTATATAAATGTTCAACTTGACAAGGGATACTAAACTCCTTGTTAGAGTCCAGAACTGATGTATTATATGGTGAAAACACATGTTCCTCTTCTTAGTGATCTTGTCGTCGAATCTCGGTGTCATTGAGGTGTCCATGATTATAGGATTCTGAAGCCCAATAACTGTAGGAACTGCTGATTGCGTGATGTTAACCTGATGGGCGTCAAGGGCAGAGCATGATGTGTGCGTCGAATCATTCCATTATTATATCCTCGACGTCGTTGACCTCTTCTAAAAACTATAGGCATTATGCTTATATCCTTGTTTCTAAAGGCAATGATATTGCTGTTAGGCTCCCCTGTTTGCTCTATGAAGCGGATCTTTATGAACAACAGGTAAAATTTGATTTGATGGTTCCTGTGAAATACGTTATCCTGCCGTAACAGATGGGAAAACTGGTAGATGGAGTGTCCACTTTTACTATAGAGGAAGGAGACTGATGCAATACTGCGCTAAATTCGTATGATGCTCAACTTAAATATATTCACTAGGAAATCAGATTCAGACAGTTGATTAGATGGAATAACTTTGTCACTGAAGGGTCGCAGAACGTTCCTATAGAACAATCACTGGAAAAAATCAAGAGTGAAAGGACATTTTAATGACATTTTTATTATTATTATTATTCACTGATCTAATAAAGAAGACATTCGCATCCTAATATGAGGAATCTTTAAACGTCGGGCGTACAAGTCAAGGTCTATGTTACTCAATGTTTTTTCCGGGACAAGTATAGACCCCTGCCAGAGTTTTTTGAATTCCCTTTCAGGCTCTGTCTCCTCTTCGTTTCTGTGTTTCTTCCCTTATTCTTCTTCACTCGAAAACCTCTCCCTCTTGCTTCAATTTCTCTGTTACGTCTCATCATTTCAGCAAGTTGTTTATCTGCTGTCTTTTTCTTATTTACTGCTGAGGCAATTTGTGATGCACCTCCAGCGCCTAGAGCTGCAATAATTGGTATGAGAGGTAGAAATCCTCCTCGTTTCTTCTTCATGGTTACTGCACCTGGAGCTACCTTTCCCTTCATAATTGCTGTTACTAGTCACGCTGCCAACTTTTTCACCTAATGTAACATCAGATTGCACGCTTTTCCAAGTCGTTTCAGTCAGATCTTGGCAGCAATGTTTCTCGAAGCAGAGACCTTATGCTGAGCGTTGGCAATGCCGCAAAGATTAACGAATCGTCTAACGGAATGATTCCAGGGTCTCCTATCTTTAATTTTCTCTAGCTTTACCACAGTTCCTCAGCCTATGTAACCAGGTAAATGTACTTCAATGGTTGCAGGCTAGTGAGAGAGTTAATTAAACCGAAACCTCTTGCGAGCTTAACCACCTTAGCTCTCACGTTATACAAATCGATTTTTATTCAGGATAGTTCTTTTGTACTTTCTCATTAGCGTATATACATTAAGAGCGATTTATTTTACTTTAGCTGTCAAGCTAGAGAGGATGAAACAAGAATGCTCACAGCCTATTGATATGTTAGGCTTTGAAAGCGACTTTAGATGTGAACTTAGTGGAAAACTGTTTCATGTCAATGTTCTTGACTTGCCTATCATGTAAACCATTCAGGGAAAAGGTGACCAGCAAAGGGAAAAAAGGTGACCAGCAAAGGGAAAAAGGTGACCAGCAAAGGGAAAAATGTGACCAGCAAAGGGAAAAATGTGACCAGCAAAGGGAAAAACGTGACCAGCAAAGGGAAAAAGGTGACCAGCAAAAGGGAAAAAGGTGACCAGCAAAGGGAAAAAGGTGACCAGGAAAGGGAAAACGGTGACCAGCAAAGGGAAAAAGGTGACCAGCAAAGGGAAAAAGGTGACCAGCAAAGGGAAAAAGGTGACCAGGAAAGGGAAAAAGGTGACCAGCAAAGGCAAAAAGGTGACCAGGAAAGGGAAAAAGGTGACCAACAAAGGGAGAAAGGTGACCAGCAAAGGGAAAAAGGTGACCAGCAAAGGGAAAAAGGTGACCAGGAAAGGGAAAAAGGTGACCAGCAATGGGAAAAAGGTGACCAGGAAAGGGAAAAAAGGTGACCAGCAAAGGGAAAAAGGTGACCAGGAAAGGGAAAAAGGTGACCAGCAAAGGGAAAAAGGTGACCAGCAAAGGGAAAAAGGTGACCAGCAAAGGGAAAAAGGTGACCAGCAAAGGGAAAAAGGTGACCAGCAAAGGGAAAAAGGTGACCAGCAAAGGGAAAAAGGTGACCAGCAAAGGGAAAAAGGTGACCAGCAAAGGGAAAAAGGTGAGCAGCAAAGGGAAAAAGGTGACCAGCAAAGGGAAAAAGGTGACCAGCAAAGGGAAAAAGGTGACCAGCAAAGGGAAAAAGGTGACCAGCAAAGGGAAAAAGGTGACCAGGAAAGGGAAAAAGGTGACCAGCAAAGGGAAAAAGGTGACCAGCAAAGGGAAAAAGGTGACCAGGAAAGGGAAAAAGGTGACCAGGAAAGGGAAAAGGTGACCAGCAAAGGGAAAAAGGTGACCAGGAAAGGGAAAAAGGTGACCAGGAAAGGGAAAAAGGTGACCAGCAAAGGGAAAAAGGTGACCAGCAAAGGGAAAAAGGTGACCAGCAAAAGGAAAAAGGTGACCAGCAAAGGGAAAAACATGACCAGCAAAAGGAAAAAGGTGACCAGGAAAGGGAAAAAGGTGACCAGCAAAGGGAAAAAGGTGATCAGTAAAGGGAAAAATGGGACCAGAAGAGGGAAAAACGTGACCTGCAATGGGAAAAAGGTGACCAGCAAAGAGGAAAATGTGACCAGCAAAGGGAAAAATGTGGCCAGCAAAGGGAAAAAAAGGTGACCTGCAAAGGGAAAATGACCAGTATCTCCCTCAACTCTCGCATTCTCTGTGCTATCAAGAAAACTTGTACTCTTACCTCTATGAATCCATTTCTAGCTACTTGAATCTGCTTGTGCTTAATGAGATAGTTATAATTAACGAAATTACAACTATTATGTGCGAATGCTACAATATTTTGCTTAGTCTAATTCGGGCATGGCTGTTTATATGCATCAAAACCTGAGTACATATATAAATACATAAATGTTAAAAAATAGCTCAGTCTCGTGTTATCGTATACGAATTCAACATCTACAGTATACATTGACTAGTTTATATATACTGCTTGAGCATGAACACTCACAAAGACGGTCAATTACAGTCAATTTACGAGAATCTTGATTTTTCGTATGTTTCCCAAGGGGGGAGTAATCGCTTTGTTAAGTGCTGCATATGTAATAGAACTTTAAAGAACAGGACAATTTCAAGGCTTAAACAACATAGGAGAAGATGCTGTAAAGCAATGACCAGCTGTGCATTGACTACAACACCCAAACGAGATCCTGAAATCTTCTCAAGTCCCGAAGAGCGGGATTCAAGATGTACCGTACTTGGAACCAGTTCAAGCGACCCTGTAATAACGTAAAGAGCTACCACTGATGAAGCAATGACAGCAGTTTCTTTGAATGAGCAAGCTCTGAATAAACACACCAATGAAAGCAAGCATACTAGTGTCAAATCACCTAGATTAGAAGATATATCTAAAGCGAATACAGAGGAGATGCTATACCGCTACACCGATCCTAATGATTTGGTAAACATGCTAAGGGTACTCATGATGCTTCATACACCAGATAAAAATGACTTTTCCGATGCGATTAACGACATTATTCAGGATTTAAAGCTGGGTGGTTTTATAGCGTGATTAGCATTTGCAAAACCATGAAAGAGTTAGAAAGATTCCTCATATTAGGATGCGAATGTCTTCTTTATTAGATCAGTGAATAATAATAATAATAAAAATGTCATTAAAATGTCCTTTCACTCTTGATTTTTTCCAGTGATTGTTCTATAGGAACGTTCTGCGACCCTTCAGTGACAAAGTTATTCCATCTAATCAACTGTCTGAATCTGATTTCCTAGTGAATATATTTAAGTTGAGCATCATACGAATTTAGCGCAGTATTGCATCAGTCTCCTTCCTCTATAGTAAAAGTGGACACTCCATCTACCAGTTTTCCCATCTGTTACGGCAGGATAACGTATTTCACAGGAACCATCAAATCAAATTTTACCTGTTGTTCATAAAGATCCGCTTCATAGAGCAAACAGGGGAGCCTAACAGCAATATCATTGCCTTTAGAAACAAGGATATAAGCATAATGCCTATAGTTTTTAGAAGAGGTCAACGACGTCGAGGATATAATAATGGAATGATTCGACGCACACATCATGCTCTGCCCTTGACGCCCATCAGGTTAACATCACGCAATCAGCAGTTCCTACAGTTATTGGGCTTCAGAATCCTATAATCATGGACACCTCAATGACACCGAGATTCGACGACAAGATCACTAAGAAGAGGAACATGTGTTTTCACCATATAATACATCAGTTCTGGACTCTAACAAGGAGTTTAGTATCCCTTGTCAAGTTGAACATTTATATACATTACACCGTCTCAGGGTGAAGAGAATGCTGTTGTTAAACCTGTACTCATCGAGTGGAGAAGGCTTGTGATTCGACTTTCTGATGCTGAGATCTCAAGACTGTTAAGCTGGATAAGACTCTGTTTCACCCATTTAGGACCACGGATCTGCATACTCAACCTGTTGTGTTACAGGAATTTACCTGAATAGTGACACCACATCTAAAATGGAGAAGCCGTGATTTGTCATTTTTTGGTGCTCTGACTTAAGATCGAGTAATGCATCTAAAGACGGTTCTCTTTTTGATCATTGTAACATAACTTAAACTAATCATTGTAATGATTTATTTTTCATTAGGAATGCAAGGATTTTTAATGAATAAAACACTATGTAAAAGCATACCTTAATTATTTTATTGTTATTATTTATCTTACATTTCCATCACTTTCTCGTCCGACTCATTGTTTCTGTATATGTCATTACACTTGTAACATCAGGTTATGCAAATTTCCTTATTATTTAAATGAAAGTCTTTTTATTTTCATAATTTGTATTCCAGCGTGGCAAACAGCCTTAATGCTGTTAATGTATACAGGGCTCAAGTCTTTTAGGATACAAATTACTTAAAGTATTTTCACAGTCACTTAAATTATTGCTCACACTGCTTAATTTCAGTGAATATAGGGAAACTAGTTCGAGCTAACTCTCAGCCATGCATTGAATTGTATACAAAATTGACCGTATTTTTTCATCGTATACCCTGTAATGTTATATAAGGATTCTGTCTTAATGTGTTTCGGTGATGTAGATGTCTCAGCACCCGTTTCTTGCCGAAATGTTTCTTGTAGGTATTCTACCCTCCAATAGCGTCAGCATCCTTTGCATGGCAGCAGGCTATTCCTCTTCTTCTTCTTCCTCTTATTGCACACCCTGAAACATTGCACAATGAAAGTCTTAGAAAACTATCTTGGTCAAGTAAAGGCAACCTGGAAATAATTACATTTTTTGTTATGATACATGTAAAATGAAGCATATGGCACATGTAAAAAGAAGCACAATGATTTGTATAAACATTCGGATATTTAGAGTTATTTCAATGCGCTAGATATAATTAAACTCAAAGCATGTGATATTGTAATTTCGTTAACTTTTTATAAAATTCTATAATATGCATCTTTTGTATCTTTATATGTAATATCAATGAGTCAGTTGTTTTATTTATGAATTTTTCATTGTGAAATGGGAGAACATTCAATACTTAAGTTTGACACTTCTACGCACCTTCTTTGCATGTAAAAAAGACAATTTACATGTCTTAAATTTCCCCGTCTCTGCCATGCCATTATACTGTAGGTATACGCTCCCAGGTATTTCTGCAATCTCTTGATCGGTTAACGAATTATAGCGCTCTGGCAAGAACACTTGACAATCCTCCAGCGAAGATACGATCCTGGTACCATATCTTGTTTGAACTCTCTTTAAGGACTTTATCTCATAGTTAAGACCTATTTCGAGATCTTGAACTCGACGAGTCGGTAGGAAACTGCGCTCTTCCACCATCTTGTTAAGTCTATCAGCTAAACAATCTGTAACAGACATTGCCATGAATTATTATTTTCACTACATTATTCAAGTTGAAGAACGAGTTATACACTTCTTTATATTAGAACTATGGTGTGCATGTTTTGTAAGCCTATGAAGGTGTAGAGAAATAAAGAATAAGTACAGAAAATCATGTGAATGTTCATTGAAGATGAGCCAGCAGAGAACCAAAGAATGAGTAGAGGAAATCGTGTGCGAATGTATAGTGAAACAAAGAATGAGGGGGAAAATCGTATGAATGTTTAAGTAAGAATGCGAGGAGAAGATCATGTGAATGTCAATAGAGAAATGAGCTGAGAACGTCGTGTGAATGTTAACAAAGCATGAACCTGCAGGGGAACAAAGAATGAGTAGAGGAAATCATGTGAGTGTATAGTGAAACAAAGAATGAGGGTAAAGTCGTATGAATGTTTATGTGAATGTTAATGGAAGCAAAGAATGTGAAGAGAAAGTCATGTGAATGTTAACAGAGCATGAACCTGTAGGTGGAATAAAGAATGAGTAGAGGAAATCATGTGAGTGTATAGTGAAACAAAGAATGAGGGGAAAGTCGTATGAATGTTTATGTAAGAAGAATATGTGGCGAAAATCATGTGAACTGAAGAAGAGCATGCAGTGAAATCCATGTGAATGTAAAGCACAGATTATAAAATATGATGCTCTTTGTAACGAATCGTCTTTCATGTACTGTAACGTTTAAATAAAATTAAATGTATTGTAAAAGCCAACAGTGATTTTGTATAGTTATTTAAAACTCACCTTGCATTGCCCCCGTTTTGATATGTGCTGAATGTGTAGACGGCCTGTAGCTCACGTTGCTTTTAAAGCTCTTTAAAACTTGAATGTAAAGTTAATAAGTACACAACAGTTCTAACATGGGACAGATGTCTGTTTATATAGGGATCTAAACCCCCTCCAGGCGATGCCTGCACGTCATCATGGCTGTGATGCTTACACGTCACGTGATTATTGCAGCCAATGACATCATCTCTTGCTACGCATGCGCAGAGGCCCTCAGCACTTCTATCCCTGCTTGTTTCACTTCCTCTCCCTCTCTCGCTCTCTCTCTCTCTCTCGCTCTCTCTCACACAGCTGCATGCAGTTAAAGCATCAATCTAAGTGATGTATTCTATAGTACAGAGGAAAATCAGTGAAGTCATTGAAAGATCGGGATTCGAACTAGGGGCAACTGATTGAAAATTATATACAGCATTAATTGTTCATTGTATGAGCTATCAAACATGCTCTCGTCTACAGCTCTATCTCTGCTAGTTTCTGCGATAATTGAGATTTAAACTTAAGGATCGAACCTTGGACGTCAGGTACCCTAATATACACCCGCAAGATATTATCTGATGACATAAACGTAATAGGTTTATTTACTGTCTTTATTTTAATTAGTTTTGGAGTTATTAGAAGACCGGTTTCGAGCAATCGTAAATGGAGCCTTGCATCCCGAGCTATAATTAGTTTTTATTGCATCATTTTGTCTCTTTTCATTCAGGACATGTGCGTGAGTTGGTGTGTGCGTGTGTGGGTTGGTGCTGTTGGGTGTAAGTGAACAGGCATATGTGCTTGCATGTGTGTGTGTGTGTTTGTCCATGTATATGTATGTGTGAGTGTAAGAGCACTGGTGTATGTATGTATGTATGTATACGCATGAGGTGCGTGAATGTGTGAGTGCACTGGTGTATGTATGTATACGCATGAGGTGCGTGAATGCGTGTGTGTACTGGTGTATGTGTGTGTGTGTACTGTTGTATGTATGTGCATGTGTGTGTGCTATTGTATGTATGTGAGTATGTGTGCGTGTGTGTATGTGCTGGTGTATGTGCTTGCGTGGGTGCGTGTGTGCGTGTGTGTACTTACATATGCGTGTATGCGTGTGTGCACTGGTGTATGTGTGTGCGTGTGTGTGTGTCCATGTATATGTATGTGTGTAAGAGCACTGGTGTATGTATGTATGTATGTATACGCATGAGTTGTGTGAATGCGTGTATGTGCGTGTGTGCACTGGTGTATGTGTGTGCGTGTGTGTGTGTCCATGTATATGTATGTGTGTAAGAGCACTGGTGTATGTATGTATGTATGTATACGCATGAGTTGTGTGAATGCGTGTATGTGCGTGTGTGTGTGTGTGCTATTGTATGTATGTGAGTGTGTGTGTGCACCAGTGTATGTTTGCTGATGTGTGTACAAGCGCTCGTGTATATGCGAACGCCTGAATGTGTACAAGTCGTGGAGAAAGAAAGAGGGAGAAGAAAGAAAATAAAGAATCGTGTCTAGGCATCGGAATATCTAAGTATACGCAGGGGTTTAATATAAATAATTATATTTGTTAAATACATTTTTAATCCGACCGCCCGCTGCTTCAATAACTTAATAGTTATTATAGCGTTTCGCAGGGCAGGATTCGAACTAGGGACCTCTGGTTCCTAAGAATACAGCTCGTTAAACATTGTAATGTCGTGTATATTAAATTATATTTGTTAAACACATTTTAATCTGACCGTTCACTCTTCAATAATTTAGTATTTATTACGGCGTTTCGCTGTGTAAGGTTCGAACTATGGACTTCCGGGTTCCTAAGAATACCTTTCATTAAAACAGCGTAATGTATAAAATTAAATTATATTTGTTAAATACATTTTTAAATCTGACCTTGCATAGTTTAATAGTTAGTAGGCATAGAGCTTGCAGGGTAAGACTCGAACTAGAAACCTCTGAACGGGCTTTAATCAGGGTAATGATATAATAATGTTTTACCCTAAGAAAATATCAACTTGGATACCTAAGTATACGCATGTGTTTAATATATTTTTAGAGCGCGCATCCGTAATTTACTAGATGTTACACATTAGAGTTTGCAGGGTAAGATTCGAACTAGGGTCCTCTGAACGGTCTTTCATTAATTAGGATGATGATGTATAAAAATTAAATTATATTTGTTAAATACATTTTCAATCTGGTCTTGCATAGTTTAATAGTTATTTCGAGTTAGAGTTTCACTTGGTAAGAGTCGAGCTACAATCCTCTGAACGCCGTTTTTATTATTTAAGGTAATGATATAATAATATCAATCATTAATTTCTCATTAGCAATAAACTTTTGATTACAGTAAGAATCGAACACCGATCTATGGATATCACTCAGAGGTTTAATGCACGTAATGAAATGTATATTAGATGCTTTTCGGAGTCGTTGGCTGAAACAGAATGCTTGTTAACTATGCTCGGGTATATTCGTAGGAGGTCGTAAAACATCGGAGAGAACTCCCTCAGGCAAAATCATGATGGCCGACTATGACGTCACGCAGAGTTGGTAAACAAGTTTCTCTCTTTCACACAAACAAGGAGAGGACGAGTATAAAGCAGCCCTCGAATTATTTTGTTAAACTAGCAGGTGGCCAAACAATGGGAACGCTGCAGGTGTCTTTCTAAACTAGCCTTGCCAAGAACAATAGAAAGGCACACACAATAGAATCTCTTACACAATGGAAAGGGTCAGGCTTTGTTATGGAGCAGGTGTCTTTCTAAAGTATGACGTCACGCAGAGTTGGTAAATAAGTTTCTCTCTCTTTCACACAAACAAGGACAGGACGAGTATAAAGCAACCCTCGAATTCTTTTGTTAAACTAGCAGGTGGCCAAACAATGGGAACGCTGCAGGTGTCTTTCTAAACTAGCCTTGCCAAGGACAATAGAATCTCTTACACAATGGAAAGGGTGAGGCTTTGTTATTGGGATGGGAACGCTGCAGGTGGTCTTTCTAAAGAATGCTTGCATCGGACAATAGAAAGGCACACACAATAGAATCTCTTACACAATGGAAAGGGTCAGGCTTTGTTACAACCCTAATTCATCATGGGCTTTGTTCATTTTGACAGCTGAAGGGCAAGCATTGTTCTTTTGTTAAAAGCTAGTGGAACGAGTATGCCACGTGTTCGACACACACAATGGAAGTGGGGGTGGTAACTGACCAGGTGCAGAAGTGGCCTAATGTGGGATGGGTAGGAAAAACATCTCGCCTTTGTTACAGAACCTTAAATTTATGACCCCTTTGTTCGTTTTGACAGTTGATTGACAGCCTTAATTACCTAACTGTCAAGCCTCCATTGTACTCAACATGATTTACGACCGCAGCTGCAACTAAAACTACCAAGGCACAGCGGGGGGTGGGGGGGAGGGAGGAGGTGGGGGAGCTCATTTGCATATGAATAGCCATGCATAAATTAACTGGGCCAGAATGCCCATGCCAAGGAGCAGGGGGTGGGGGAGAGGAGGTGGGGGAGCTCATTTGCATATGAATAGCCATGCATAAATTAACTGGGCCAGAATGCCCATTTCCCTACTACTGTGGTCTCTTTGTCCGACGGCCAGTACGTTGTGTTCCATTGATATCCGCACATTGGCGGCACCGTTTGCGGTGGTCCCAAGAGCATCAAAATTGGACCAACGAGGAATGGGGTCGCGTGCTCTTCTCGGATGAGAGCAGATTTAGTCTAAGTAGTGATTCTCGACATACCCTCATCTGGCGAGAGGTGGGAACAAGTAATGAACCCAGGAACATCCTTGAATATGATCGTTTTGGTTATGGTTTGGGGAGGCATAATGTTGCTTGGACGCACCGACCTCTTTGAACACGGTACGCTCACTGGTCAATGTTATTGTGCTACTGTACTCCTTCCCCATGTGCGTCTTCTCAGGGGTGCAGTCGACCCTGACTTCATTTTTATGGATGACAATGCGCGATCGCATCGAACAGCGCAGGTGGAGGATCTCTTGGAACGAGAGGGTATTCGGCGAATGGACTGGCCTGCCCGTTCCCCCGATTTAAATTCCATCGAACATGTGTGGGATGCTTTGGGAGACGCATTGCAGCACATCCACATGCACCAACCATCCAACAATGTCAACAGCCTGGTGGAGGAATGGAACGCCCTACCACAAGAACTGCTTACCAACCTTGTGGTCAGCATTGGGAGCACGATGCAGAGCATACACCCTTTTAAGCACTATGTATCTGTTTCTGTAAATCTAGAGAGCCATCATATGTCGTATTGACTTTAGTGTAGCTTATGGTCTGTGAATAAATGTGGCATTTCTGTTCGTCTCATTGCATATTTCGTTTAGTTGCCTACTGTAGCATACCGTAGCAGTTCCCAAAAATCCTTAGCATGGCTTCCTTCGGAAGGGAAGTAATGCCGGTGGTCCCGTGTCGTAGATTTACGGCACGTAAAAGAACCTCAAGCCTGATAAAGAGGCCTCTAAGCAAAATTATCGGTCTTTCATGCCTAATATACAATTGGACGCCAAGAACCATAGTAGTTAAAGAGCGTCCATAAATAAAACTCAATTTAAATTTCCTATGTATGAATCAAGTTTCGTCGAGCTATGTTACTTGGCAGTGTCACAGCATGCGAAGATACTTTCGTCCTTAGGTTTTGCACACCAGTGTATTTTCACGCCACAACTGCATGTTATCAACAAATGGTCCTAGAGTAGCAGTTCAGAAAAGTTCCCATTGTTATCTACCCATTTAGGATGTTATGTTAGTTCAGCGCCATTTCTCTGCATTATGTGGGTACTCCCTTGTTTAGTAGGTCGAGAGTTCGACTACCGGAGCAACTGTCGAAATAAAACTCGGACTAGCAATTTTCATGCGCAAAGGTACACTTAAAATCACTACATTAAACTTGAATATTCAACTGTTAAAGTCAAATGCCACAAAATGCGGCATTCGATCAGTACTTAATATATAACGGACATAACGTGAATCTAACAAGCGGAGAGAAAGTCGTGCGAGGGTTTGCAACAGATATTTTACATTTTTAAATGAGTTTACATTTGCGTATACAGCGTACTAATTTTCAGGAACTCTACTTTTCTATGTAGCAGGCTGTGTCCCTACAACGGTTCTTACATATTTACCCCTAGTACCTAGACAACTAATTAACTCATATAATTACCCATCATTGAATAAGGGTAAAGTGTTAATTTACTATGGAAATATATATTAGGATATATTACGTAGTCTGATTTGAGCAGCCAAATGTGTAAATCACGCTGAACTAGTCAGAACAGAAAACTCCAAAGTTCCAAATAGAGTAAATAAAGAACACAGTTGTCATGATTCAAAATAAAAGTTTACGTACACCTCTAGTTTTCTATTCTTTTGACGACATAGTCCCATTTAGGAAGGAAAACTGTCGACGACTTTGACCAGACAAGCTAACATGTGTCACAGCAGCCTTTCTTTGAAATCTGACGTCAGTCTTAAATTCTCCACTTTGAAATCCGCAATGTCACTCGAAGTGATAGCACAATAGTGTAAGAATGAACTATGTTAGAAGAAAGTCGAACAAGCACCTGGCCCAAGGCTATAGAGCATACCGTTTCATGAAAGTGCAGTTCAAGTCTCGCCTGGGTATTCACTGAGCAGTACTTCACACGCTAAATGCCCCCCCATTGATTAAGGAGGTATTTTGTTAATTGTGAATGTATTTTAAATTTATTTATGAAGTTTGCATGCTGTTTGTTTATGTTTAATATTTTAATAATTAATGTTTTGGTAATGTAGTGTTGATTATGGTTTTGTGTTGTTTTGAATGAAATTTATTTGATTTTTATTTACTTTATTCATTTTATACTTTACTTTATTGTATTATTATTTACATTATATATACATATATTTCTTTATTTGCCTTAGCTACTTAATTTAGTATTAGTTACTAGTTTTACATATATAATATATATAGTCTGTAAAATATTGTGTTGTAAATATATTTAGAAAAGGTGAATAAATTATAATTTGGAACATAAGCCCCGGTTTAAGGAATTAGGTATCAGGGTTAAATATTACCGATTTTATTTGTTTGTCCACCCCCACCCAAAAACACTACTAGCTGGATTACCCGCATTGCAAAGATACATTTTTAAATTTCCAATCACGACGAAAGGGGAGACGAAATGCGAAAATTGTCAAAAATTGGTATTACTTTCTCTACTACGTACATGGTAGCTAGGGAAGGTACTGCATTCCACCCAAAAATTCGATACCGAGTTTTCACGGGAAACATATAGTTTGATAAGACTTGAATTAAAAAAGAAAACATATTTAAAAAATCTGATGTGTTACACTCACATAACTTTCTCTACTCTTGTACAACCTAATTTTACAAACGCCTATTCTCCATATACTTCATGTTAATCGAGATATCGAGATGTCAATCTTATTGGTAATTTTCTTGTAGATGCAAGGAAAATATGGTAGCTTTTAAGCGATAGTCAAATATTTTAACGCTGGTTGCTATGTGACGCATTCCATTCTCTTTGCATGTCCAGGACAAAAAAAATGAATAACGAATTTGAGAAAAAGTGTAAGTATTGGAAAATTTAAGGAAATAACAAGCAATATCTCGAAAACGGTTCACTCAACAAAAGAAATGTATATGACATAAGTTGTGTATTTTAACGCTATCTACATTTTTTGTGTAGTAAAATTTTGTCTATCTCTTATGGTTTACCAGTTATGCAAAAGTCGTTCACAATGAAGAATACTTTTGGAGACATTCCCAGAAAATTCGAGATATACATTTCACTTCTCATGACATTATCTTAAACATATGATATTTTAATCAAAATCGTTAGAGTCATTTTTGAGAAAATTAAAATTTTCGAAAAATGTTCCATGTAAAGGGTAGTCTGGGGTGGGGGGATTTTCTTGAAAACCTTCGTGTCGCATCTCTGGAACATACTGAACCTAAATATCAAGTTTGGTGCTTAACCGACTGTTCGTTTTTGAGTTATGATGTTCACAGACACACAGACACACAGACACACACACACACAGACACACACACGGACATGTTTCCAAAAATGCTTTTTTTGAATTCAGGAGGTCTCAAAACATGTATTTCCGGTGAAATCTCGGTATCGAATTTTTGGGTGGAATGCAATACTTCCCCTACTTACTATACGTAGTAGAGAAAGTAAAAATCTAATGTGTTACACTCACATGACTTTCTCTGCTCTTGTACAAACTATTTATACAAACGCTTATTCTCCATCTACTTCATGTTAATCGAGATAAACATTTGCAGACTCTATCTTTTTGATAATTTTCTTGTAGATGTAAGGGGAATATATATTTACAAGGGCAATATACAAATACAGTAGCCTTTAAGCACATACATATCTCTTAATAGCTGGTTGCTAGGTGCAGCACCATTCCCTTTCCCACAGACTAATACTCTTTGCATATCCAAGACAAAAAATGAATAACGAATTCCCATTTGAGAAAATAAGTATTGAAAAAATTAAGGGAATAACAAGTAATATCTCGAAAATGGTTCACTCAACAAAAAAAAATGTATATGACATAAATTGTGTATTTTAACGAGATCTACATTTTTTGTGTAGTAAAATTTTGTCTATCTCTTATGGTTTACCAGTTATGCAAAAGTCGTTCACAATGAAGAATACTTTTGGAGACATTCCCAGGAAATTCAAGATATACATTTTATTCGTCATAAAAATATCTTAAACATATGATATTTTCATCAAAATCGTTAGAGCCATTTTTGAGAAAATTAAACTTTTCGAAAAATCTTCCATGTAAAGGGTAATCTGGGGTGGGGGATTTTCTTGAAAACCTTCGTGTCGCATCCTTGGAAGACACTGAACCTGAATACCAAGTTTGGTGTTTATCCGACTGTTCGTTTCTGAGTTATGCTGTTCACAGACACACACAAAGACATGTTTCCAAAAATGCTTTTTTTTGGATTCAGGGGGTCTCAAAACATGTATTTTCGGTTAAATCTCGGTATCGAATTTTTGGGTGGAATACAACACTTCCCCTACTTACTATACGTAGTAGAGAAAGTAAAAAAGTTCCGTGTGTGAGTTTTTCTGTGAATAGTGTAACTCAAAAAGGAGAAGTCTGATACTCACCAAACTCGGTATTCAAATTCAGTATCTTCTAAAGCTGCGACACAAGATTTTCAAGAAAATCCCCCACTGTATCATTTACGTGGAAGATTATTCGAAATGTTTTATTTTCTTAAAAATGGCTCTAACGATTATGATTAAAATACCACATATTAAATATATTTAAACGACAAAGAAAGTGTTATCTGCAATTTTCTGGAAATAGTCTAGTTCTCTTTGTTCGGAAGGAATTTTGTATAATCTTGTATATTTTGAGCGATAGAAGTAAACGCACTACGCAAAAAAATGTAGATCTCTTTAAAACCCACAATTTAAAGTAACTTTTTTGTGGAGTTATTAAGGCTCGAATGGTTCAATACTTTCTCATTCTTTTCAAGTCTTGTCAACATTCAGTTGTTTCTCGCGATGTCATGGAAACAGTATGGAATTTTAAGGCCAGCATATAGCGTTCAGTTCTTAAACATTTGACTATCGTTGTTCTCTTTGTATCTATAACGAAATGTGTAACATAACTATTTGTGTAAAGGTTTATCTCGATTAAAATGAACCAAACTGTAAAATAAACCGTAAGAATACATTGTATACCCAATAATAAAATACAGAGGTAGAGAAAGTTATGCGAATGTAACACACAAGAATTTTTTGCTCCTTTTTTGTGCAGGCTTGTTAAATTTAATTTTCTCCTTAATTTGATATGCTGGCACAATCCTTATATTTTAAACAATTTTAATAGCTGTACTACATCTGCCTTTTTCTACTGCCCACTTTAAAGAAAGAAAAAATCATAACTCCTACATCTTTGGTGTAGAGAGATAAATTTTATCTCATTTTAGGAGAAGTTTTGCTCTATAAGTCGGTACTACTGTATGGCAGCTTCGCGTGCTCAAGTCATGTGCTTTCTTTCTTTATAAATATATGGAGTTTGTTTTCTCCATTTTAGTTTTGAACAGCTTTTTCTGTGACTGGCATTTTCTGGTAGGTATAAATGGCCCGTTTGCTCAGAAACTATTGAAGATACTCAAATTAAATTTTAGAATAACAAAAACAATCTCTAAGTGATTTTGTGGATGTACTTTGGTGTTGATAATTGTTAGTCATTTTTTTTAAAGAAGTACTTGCTGATAAATTTTAATAAAGCAATGGTATAATTAATAAGATAATTCAATATTTTTAATAAACAAACTTATTGTATTGCATTCATCTAAATGCCAGTCTGATATCTTAAAGTTAATTGTTATGAATTTAGTATATTTAATATTGGCGGGATAGGATTTTAACCTAACCTTAACTAATTTCATTTATCTTCCTCCGTATTGTTTATGACAATATGTACAATGATCTAAATATTTTTATGATGAACATATTTTTGTAAAGTGTTAAGGGTAATCTAATAACGAACAAAAAGTTCTCTGGTATTTAGGGAAATAGTTATGAAATATTGCGGATGTCACATTTCTGATTTCCTAGTCTCAAAAATTCTGGAAATAGTGTATAGACTATAAGTATTTTTAGCGGCGAAATAATTATATAACGGTCGAGTAATTGTAGATAAATCGTAAATGAAATTTAAAAACAGTTTACCTTCAGTTTGGTGCCTTAATTATGTAATAATACAAACGCCCCACAGGTTCAATAATACTGAAAACCCTGATATCAACATACAACATAATATGAGACGAAACTGGTGAATATAAATAGTCCCACTCTCAGGGTTGCAACATTTTGGAAATAACTTACAGTCTGCAACCTCCGAGATAATAAATATTGGTTGAATAGCTCCTGATATTACGCTGGACACATTTCCTCTCTTTATATACTTATTTAGCACACGTTGGCCATTAATTAATTACAGCAAACATAAGAAACGCAAACGTCTAATGTCATACATTCACATGACTTTCTCTACCCTCTGTCTTTATTAGTGGGTATATAACTATTCTTACTAAAGCTTATTTTTCTCTCTACTATATTTTAATCCAAATAAGCATTTGCAAAAATAACTACATTACACATTTCGTTATAGGTACAAAGGGAACAGCGATAGTCAAATGTTTAAGTGCTGGACGCTGTACGCTGGCCTTAAAATTTCATACTGTTTCCATGCAACTGCAAGAAATAACTGAATGTTTACAGGACTTTAAGAGAATGACCAAGTAATGAACAATTCGAACCATTAATAACGGATTTCTCAGAAATGGTTTATGCCACAATAGGCTTATTCGAATAGATTGCGTGTTTTAAAGAGATCTACATGTTTTTTTTTTTCGTAGTGCGTTTACGTCTATCGCTTAACGTTTACCAGTTATACAAGATTACATAAAATTCCTTCCGAATGAAGAGAACTGCACACACTATTCCCAGAAAATTCAAGATAGACAGTTTATATGACATGTAAATATCTCTAATATATGGTATTTTAATAAAAATCGTTAGAGCCATTTTTTAGAGAATCAAAATTTTCGAAAAATGTTCTATGTAAAGGGGTAGTTTGGGTGGGGGATTTTCTTGAAAATCTTTGTGTCACATCCTTGGAAAGTACTGCACATAAATATTAAGTTTGGTATTCACCCGTATTTTCGCTTTTGAGTTATGCCCTTCATACACATACAGACATACACGTGGGCCTTTTTCTAAAAATTCTTTCTGGATCAGGGAGCCTCAAAACGTGTATTTCCGGTGAAATCTCGGTATCGAATTTTTGGGTGGAATGCAATACTTTCTCTACTTACTAGGTACGTGGTAGTAAAAAGCTTTCTCAACCCTTCTGTTCTCCTTAAAAATAGTTTACACTTCTTGTCCTTCGGATCATAATGAACCGATGAAGAAAATTCTAATATATCTGTTAAGGAAATATTTTTACGTCTTTTAATTGCACTTAATTCTTTCGTAATACAGATTAAGGACTATTATGCAATGTAACGTTGGTATTGGACGACATATAGGCAGAGAAATTTGAATATATACACTTTTTCCTTCCTTTTAATTAACATGTTCCAATATACAATAAAATAAAAATGGATAAATTTATTCTCAGAAAAAATATCAAAATATAAATAAATAAAAAGTATTAATTTCTTTTGAATGTAAAACCTTTATCATAATGCAAGAATACAGTAATGTTTTAATTTCAAACAATGAGCAGAATGCAAGAAAATTTAGTGGATGTGGTTCTTTTGAACTTATAACACTACTCAGAATAATACAACAATAAAAATAATAATAGTAATAGATACATATTTATGAAAATGTGTTTTTCAATGCAAATCATTCTTAAAAATACAAGTAAATAATAGTGGCATGCTAGTTTTGAACAAACAACTTTGATAATATATTACTTCTTACAGTTTGGGCAATAATATGCAACATGAACTTTACAAATATATTTCTTACAACTTGAGCACATGATTGGAGTCTTATTATCACAACTAGAAGGACAAAATTTACATCTAGTTTTGCTTGAAGCCACTACAGTCTGATACAGACTGGTCCTGTGTTTGTATCCTTTTCACAATGCAATTGATGGTTCATTTCGTGGCAACCGTTTCCTGGCTTCAATGTAGGGAGCAACAAGAAGCCTTCCTAGCTCCTTGAGGAATATTCGTCTATTATGAAGAACATTTCTTTTCCACTCTGGACTGATCTCTTTCCACAGTACAAAAGCATTGTAGGCAGTAGTGACAAGCATATTGTAAAAGATAATTACGAGCCAACGATTGGTATTTCTCTTGCAAGTGTATGTATCAATAAGCTGATCCAAGGTGTCAACTGCAGCTTTGGTGGCATTGTAGTCCAGTATCATTTTTTGGCTTTTTATCTACCCTGTTGGTTACTTCTTTATCATTATGCATTGCGCTCAGCAGTACAACATTCTTATTCTTCTTTGGAATATAAAATACAACTGTGGTATCTTTTGTGAAATACAATTTTGAACTGTGGACCTCTTCTTTGCTTGATAAATGAGGGAGCTCTGTCTTGTTTTTTCTCATTGTCCCCAAAATTGTAAGTTTTCTTTTGAGAAGTGCTTGACCCAATACATAGGATGTAAAAAAATTATCACATGTAACATTCCGCCCTCTTAGCTCATAAGTCAGATCCATCACAACACGCATACCTTGGTTTTTCTCACGTGCTATGCTTGGTGGTTTTCCTGGGTAAATTTGTGTTTTCAGACATATGAAGTAGCACTGTCACATAGTATCCAATTTTCATTCCATATTTGACGGATTTACTTGGAATATATTGTTTGAAGGGACAGCGACCTCTGAAACCCACCAATTGCTCATCAACAGTTACGTTTGACCCAGGATTGTATAATTTTGCAAGTCTTGCCCGTCGATCAGACTTGTCATCAAAACGTAACACTCGAGAAATACAAAAGAACATTTTAGTGACACTGTAGCAGGAAAAATGGCTCTACCTGATTCTGGACCCCACAAGCTTCTTGTTGATTCACCATATGATTTATAAACACCAGCTAAGCAATAGTACACCAATGTATGCTTCTAAGGTAATTTCATCTAAATCTTCCCATTTATCACCGTACACCCTTCGGCCCTCAATATTAGTCATTTTCAGCACAATACTGCAGTGTTTTGTCCATAATTACTTGAAAAGAAGATTTTGTATCACTCACACTGGATGTAGCATATCTGGTCGGACCAGGTGTTTGTTTGATTATGTTAGCACTGGATGCTCTTCACTAGGATCTTCACTAGTATGGTTTTCTTCTTCTGAAATATGCTCTGAACTATCAGATACATTGCCTAAAGCTTCCAATTCACTTTCAGTAGGGCAACGATTTGCCATGATAAAAGTATTTCACCACTCACTGTGATAAGTAAAATTACATCCTCCAACAGTCAATCAGACGTAACTGATTTGTATTCTCCTGCATTTACTTTATCAACAATGTATTGCCCATTGTTGCAAAAGCAAGCGGCTGCTATATTGTTGTGTGCATTGACATACATATAGATTTAGATATAGTGGGACATGAAACTTAATGGAAAAAATGTAGAAATTCATTTTAAAAGCAAAAAACACAAGTGTAACAATTTAAATTTAAAAAAAAACAAATGTATGTTTTTTTTTAAAATTCAGGTTTTATGTGCAGTACATGTGAAGAGAAACAAATGCATAAAATTACAAGTATCAGCTATCAAATTTAAATTAGTAATAGAAAGATACGTTTCTTGTCGGGTCATATTGACCCAAAGATTAAATATGCAATATTGAAAGCTTTCCATATTCAGAAAATTTACTACATAATTTGTAGAGAATGGCATTTACTCAAGAGGTTTTAATGCTAAATCCTGATGTGGTATTTGAATAAAATGCTAATTAAAGAAATAAGCATCGCTTATAATTGATCGGCTGCCTTTATTCTTTGCTGTGTCTTCTGTTCTCTGGTTGCTAAATCGTCATCCTCTGTGAATGAAATATCGATGTCTTTTATCGCACTTTACACTCATTTTTTGGGGAGTAACGACAAGTATTTTCTACTCCATAGCATTCTCAACGAAAAGTCAAAGCCTTCTTTGCAAGTGCGTTCTTTTACGATTCCAGCGTATTAGCGCTTTAGTATAAGAGGCCTTAGATGTTTTATAACCTATGATTTTCGGAGATGAAAGAATTATCAAAATCGGTTTAATGATTTCCAAGATCACCTATCCTATTTACACATACATAAGCACATTTTCCCTCTTTATAATATAAGCACTAATTGGGTAAGTTCCCAATCCCTTCATTCTTCGAAAAGAATACTAGTGTACTCTGAAACCAAAGAAGATACAAAAGAAAATTAAACCCAAGAGCACTTAACGTATACCTTCTTTGTTTGATTTTAATCCTGAGCGAAAATACTCCTTACGGCTTAAGTGGACGGCTCTGTGGTAACGTGTGAGGTTTGCATTCGGGATGTCTCAAGTCCGATTATCGCAGGGCCTGCCATTTTGGCCTTGAGTTTTTCCGCGGTTTCTCTCCTGGTTGATAGGCGAATGATTTACACAATACCGCGAGCTTTCCTGTCCTCCTTTTCCTGTCATTTCATTTCCCTATCATGTTTCAGGGTCAAAAAATCTGACGTATGGCGGTGGAGTTTCCTTTGAGGAACTGTCTGCCCTGTCGTTCTGTGTGAGATGGAACCTCAGAGAGACCTCTGTGGGGGATCCAGCCGGCGTCAGGATGTAATTATCTGGAGACGTTAAGGACCTCGCCTGCGTCCGAGCCAGCTGCCCCTGATTGGTCGCCCTCTGTGTCCTTCGGTTCACCCCTTCCTCTTGGAGGTTTTCAGAAGCACAGTAGGCGACTGTGCACTTAAAGACACTTAGTAGAGATCGCAGGGTATTTTTACACTTTTTCGTGATTGAAAGAAAGCGAGTCTTCTCTAGAATTACGCCATCTAGCACAACGAACGCTTTACTGCTTATTACGGAAGGCTTTCTGGGTGTACTGTGAAGCAGCATACAGTAATAGCCACGGACAAACTAATACAATAACTCATTAATGTAATAAGATATATAATTCACAGCTTCTCAGCATCAACACATTAGTAATTTCTTTCTTTAATATTTTGTTCTAAGTTTCACGTGTTATGCATTTTCTTTGCTATTATTGTACGTATAATAATTAAGAGGATGTTAAAAATACATATATTTATAATGTACACATGGTAGAGAATAAGTATATAAATTTATAACATATAAAGTATAATATAAGAGGGAAAGGCCATTGTTAGCTATATAACCAGTAATATAAAATTACGAGAAATGCAGTAGTATCTACGTAAGCATTAACGAACCTTGGATTCATAATTAAGATGATGAAAATCTGTAAACATATATATGTAACATAAATTGTTATTGGATATTATTGGATAGTAGCACCAATCAGATACATTGATACATGCCTATAATTCAAATACGTATGTTAAGAAGAACGGTTGAAGGGAACGCTAACAGAAGCTTGTCAGTGTTCAAGCAGGAAGGAAATGTATAAGCTCGTCTCTAAATAGACGCTAAAACTACCTATTTAAAGTCTACCAGTTATACGTATTTTAACATAACAAAGGTGATAGTGAAATATGAATATGTACATGTGGTTTATCTAAAATAAAAGTGAAATAATTAACAGAATACGTGTGTGCAAAATATTTTAACCTTCTCCATACCTAACCCTGACAAGACACAAGTGCTCTCCGACACAAATACAGCAGCCGTGGCTCAATTATAAAATAATAATTACAACATACTAACACACAAAGAACACAGATACACGATCATCAGATTTCAGTCAACGAGAACGTCGAGATACGTCATGAGAGTACGGGCATCAAGACAACCTTCAGGTACATAAAACAGCATCCATCATTATCAACGTAGTGGGGGCCTTACGTTAACCGCTACAACTGGTATCAAGATTTTTAGCTAGCTTTAAATATTTTAATTATAAAAAGATTTAAATTTGGTAAAACAACCCCTAAACAATTTTACTTTCATTTACAAGTACGCTTTTCTCTGAAAATAAAGATCATAACTTCGCCAATTTCTTTATTATGAGTTTTTCTAAGTAGCTTAAAATATCCGGTTAGCTATTTGTCCAATTGAGGGATTAATTTAATCTAAAAAGAATGATAAAAAAAGTAATTTTGGTGTATATTTTTATTTATAACTTTTTTCTCAGAAACCATGTAATTTAGGATCAAAATCTTTAACCTACTTCAATGCAGCTAAACATTCTGTATAACCATAAAAAAAAAAGTTCAAACTTCTAACATAAATAGATTTTAAGAAAAGTGTACCTGAAGTTTAAAAAATAAAACTTGCAGGAAATGGCAAAAAGCAAGGCGAGCACATTGTTACGTACCAATATACTGTAACATCTCTAGACCACAAGAGTCCTTTAAAGGTCCAAGTAACAATCAAACAAAATTCTACAGTAGGTTTCTTATACCATTTATAATCGATTACAACAACGAATCAATTTGTTGAACCCAAATCTCTAAAAAATGTCCTTTAAGAGTCGAAATTCTTCCCCGTTTCCTGGCAACCATAATCATAATTCATAGCCGTAACTGGGTGGAAGAGCGAAGATTATCTCAAGACTATCTATCAAGGTGCACAACATCTTGAAACTTAAGGCAATTCTCTGCAGTTCTCTATCAAGTGGGCATATCTACAAAAATCAGGAAAACACATTACTGGGCTAAGCTTCAAAAAGCGCATGTTGCTGGTTAGTGTTACTATCTCCGATGTGTCCATTCAGTGGAAAGGTAGTTTTACTTCGTGCTACTACTCCCGTAAGTTATCTTCCCTTCTCATTAGTTCCGCTGTACCAACGAATAACAGACTTGTTCGTGGAGTATATTATGTTAACGTTACATTCTTTTCTAAATAATTTAGCGAAGTACACCAGCTGAACACTTATATAAAAATCTTAAAAACAGGACAGAAGCGACAATACAATATGCAAAGACAACAAAACATACGCGATAATCTAACGGCATAGGGAAACAGGAATCTGTTTGACAGAATTTCATCTAACTGACGCAGTGTTTGAAAAACATTAATGTCCTCTAGCTCGATAACAAGATGTTTACGGACACACATTCCAATAAGAAAATACTCAAATATAACCCCTGAATCACACTTTAAAGTTATTCGGTGTTGTTCTGACTTACCCTGTGTTTTTGCTTATGAATGATTGGCTGCCTGCTCGAGGTTGCACGGAATAGCTCCTCAAACACGAATGAGGATTTAATTAATTTCATTTACCTCCCGTTCTTTATGAAATTATTGTACAATGATCTGAGATTTTTATGGTGAATCCTCCGCTTTATTCCTTATAATTGTAATTTCGTACAACACTAATAACGGATGAAGAATCCAAAAGAATGAGAAAGCAATACTCCTGTATATGAGAACCGCTCGAACTCACTATACACATAATACACACACATATCCATAGTTGTTTTACTGTGTATGACAAATGCATATACACTGCCGTTTGTGAAAATTGCAACACCAAGAAGGAAAAGTATGAATTCAATGAATTTAATACCACAGGTTAGGTACATGACAACTACCAAATTATAAACTTTTCAAATCTATACATGACCTTTGAGCCCTAACATCCAGCATTTGGTGTGGCCTCCATGCGCTGCAATTAGAGCTGCTAAACGCCGTGGCATTGAATCAAAACGGTTCTGAATAAGTTCCTGAGGGATTTCCCTCTACTCAGTTGTATTCGAGTCCACAAATCCGTGACACTGGTTACTGGAGGACCGTGACGCACTAGGTGCCGACCAACCATATCCCAGACATGTTCGATGGGCGACATGCAGGCCAGGGAAGCAATGGTACCCGTCGCTCTTCGAAGAAGGCTTGTACATTCCTCCCATTGTTCATGGCCGGGCATTGTCCTGTTGAAATGTGGCCTGTGGAGATGCCTAAAGCAGGGGAGTACCTCAGGCTATGCAACCACAATTGCGTACTGGTTGCTGTTCAAAGTGCCCTCAATTCGTAGGAGGCAAGATCGGTTGTTGTTACCAATGGCGTTCTAAACCATAACACCTGGTGTTTGTCCGCTATGCCGCTCCACAATGCAGTTCTCCAGGTTGCGTTCACCAACCGACGGACATGTATGCGGCCATCACTGTAGGATGCGTTGAAGTGCGACTCGTCCGAAAATACTACATTTTGCCACTCAGAACCCCAGTGACGGTGTTCACGTGCCCATTGCAGTCGGAGGAGCTAGTGGTTTCTGGACAATGGAAGCCGACGTAATGGCATGCATGCAACCAGTCCAATCTACAACAGACGGCGACGAACCGTTGATGCAGACAAGTTCACGTCTGTTGCAGTGGTCTAGCGTCGAGCCAACACTGTGGATGAAGCTGTACGGTCCGTTATGTCCATGCGAACAAGATGACGGTCATCCCGTGCTGTGGTCATGTTCCGTGGTCGAGTACCCGCTCTTCGCTGCGTACGACCTTCATCTATCCGCTGCTTCCACACACGCATCACTGTCGTAGCAGCATGCCCTGTACGAGCCGAAATGTCAAGGTATGACAAACCCGCTTCCCGGAGACCGATCATTCTGCCCCGTTCGAACTCATGACATGCTGATATGGCTCCCTTTGACGTCGACGAGAAGGCATACTGCCACTCACTTTATTGTTTCCACCTTGTTTGACAACTCTGCACTGACTACCCTGGGCGCAACACTGACCTTGTCGGACCGACACGAGAGGGCTCTGCTCGGCCTACGTGTACCCCATCTCTCTACAGACCTAATCACTTATTGCTTGCACACTCTTGTATATTTCCACCAAGTTTGGAGTTATTCGGGAAATTCTTTCTTGGTGTTGCAATTTTCACAAACGGCAGTATATTTAATATATGTTACAATACAAATTAACACTGTAGATAATGTTAAAGCACTTATCATAAGTATTATTTACACATCTGTTCATTATCACCCAAGTTACACACATGCATGCCACCCGAGACAGTAATGGGAACATTAGTTCCGCTGCCAACATAGCTCTGGTTTGAGGGCCCTAAGCCGCAGAGCGTAGCCGAGGGATATTTTTATAAGTAGAGGACTGAAACTGCGGAACGATGACAAAGCGTAGCCGTTGGATCTGTGAAATTAACTCCTACATTACTTTCGCAGCGTTTTAATGTTGGCGACATTGATTTAGCGACCTTTTACCAGCTTCCACCTCAAAATTGCCCCAGTTTCTGTCATTTAAGTGTCGTCGCTAAAAATGATGGGGAGCTGGGTTAGATGATTTCGTTCGTGCAACATCTAACTCCTTCCTTTTTCATTTTGGATTATTAGGGATGCGCTCTGTCCTCGATTTCGCAAGTATTTATGTAAACCGTCCATTCCCATGTGTGAAACATCCTGGAACGTCAGTCTTCCTGGAAATGTTAAATAGCCTATACACACCCTTTGGCGGTGGAACAATCATCGGTCGGAATGGTCCAGTTTTCTTTTAATCACAGCAGCTGAAGTTTCAAACCGTTGTGCCGTCTCTTAGGTCCCATAGTTATTTACTAACATAACGGCTACATAGTTTTCACATAATACTAGAACCTTAGCATATACCATAAACGAAATAGAGGTGAAGCTGGTGAATGAAGCTTCCCCACTCCTAGGCCACCAAGTTAAACTCTTCGGAAAAAAACGCATAATTTGTGACCGTCGAGAAAAATAGTCTTCTCAGTTGTTAATTAAAGAACATCGGTTGATTAATTTCTAACGTTAGCTGGACACAATTTTCTCTCTTTATGCAAATAATAATATACCCTACTAACTAACTTGATTATAACTAAGCTGCGGATTTATGCTTATTTGCCTTTTTTAATACTTATGCTGAAAGTGTAGGCATTTAGGTTACACATCCATTGTAAAGTATTATGATTTTTATATGTAAATTCTATAGTGCCTATAATTGTCTATCTCACTAGTAATTCCTTATTCACTATTTAGAGCCTTTTTGCTTATAAATACCTAAACGCTGCTAAAAAAAAAGTTGTGTATTATATATATTATACTTCAATTTATGAATATTCTTTGATTTTTTTAATGCATCTATAAATTGCTTTGGATTTTATCCAGCAGAGGGCAGTGAAACCTAACAATCAATAATTTGGTATGTTACGTTTTACTGACACCAGAGCGCGGATAAAACGAATAATTTAAAATAATAAAATATAATTGGAAAGCCGCGTAAACTCTGATGGCTACTGTGTTTGACTCAGGAGTTTCGCAACGACCTTGTGGTTGACGGAAGCGAACTTGGGCCACCACTATATTGTTCTTCCCTCTCACCTCTATTGTTTTACAACCTGTTCCAAAGGTATTTATCCTTTCTTTCCCGGAACAACAAATATTATCCGAAGTAGCATTCAGTACGAGGGCTGTCCCAGAAGTACCCGACCTAACAAAGAAAACACAAAAATTCTGGGAAAATGCATCTTTATTTCTCTACATAGTCTCTCTTCAGCTCGTCACACTTTTCCCTGCGATGTTCAATAGCTTCGATACCCTGTTTATAGTGAGAACCGTCGAGTTTTGCAAAATAGCCATTAACTGCAAACTCCACCTCTTCATTGTTGGCACATCTTTTATCACCAAGCCATTTCTTCAACTTTGGAAACAGAAAATAATCAGAGGGGGCTAAGTCTGGCGAATAGGGTGCAATTCGAACTTTAACTCATTGATTTTGGCGTGGCGATAATGGATGTGTGAACTGGTGCATTGTCTTGATGAAACAGAACTTTTTTTTCGCTAAATGCTGTCGTTTTTGCTTGATTTTATCATTCAAACCCTGCAATAAGTTTGCATAATACTCGCCATTGATTGCTTTTCCTTTTTGAAGATAATCAACGACAATTATCCCACGTGCATCCCAATAAAAACTGACGCCATGTCCTTGCCTGCAGATGAAACTGTCTTCAGCTTCTTTGGAGCAGATTCTCCCATTCTAACCCACTGTTTTGACCGTTCCTTCATCTCAGGTGTGAAGTGATGGACCCATGTTTCATCCATGGTTATGAACCGACGCAAAAACTCGGCTTTACTGCAGCGAAACTTCGCCAAACACTTGACTGAAATATCCTCACGAGGCTGCTTTTGTTCCACGTGAGTAAACGCGGCACCCATCTTGCGCACAGCTTTCTCATGTCTAAATTTTCAGTTAGTATGCGATGTACAGCACTTTTTGAAATGCCTACGATGTCTGCTAGCTCGCGCACTTTCAGTCGACGGTCATCCAATATATTTTGTGGATTTTCTTCATTTCTGGCGTGGTCACCTCATTTGGTCGACCACTGCGATGTTCGTCTTGGCAGCTCGTACGGCCTCGCTAAATTCTGCCACCCAATATTTTGCTGGTGTAAACGAAGAAGCAGTCTCCCCCAGAATAGAATCTAGCTCAGCTTTAATATTAGTTGGACTAAGACCTTTCAAATGAAAGTATTGTATCACATAACGATGGCCAGTTCTATCCTTGTTTACAAATTCCCTGAGAGAGTTCACTTATTAATGGCTGCCAAACAATTACTAAACGACGTAGCATTCTCTAACTTCAAACTTAAGCTTTATAAGAGTGGTACTTTCTACCACAGTCTTTTGTTTGAAACAACAACCGCTATATATAGGCCAGGTCGAGTACTTCTGGGACTGCCCTCGTAATACATTACATTACCGCATAAAACAAAACAATTATAATTATACTTTCAATAAGTAAACCTGTAAAACCTGCATATATGTAAAACTTATCTATCAGATGGGAATGTGGTATATTTGAGAGACAATGAAAAATAAGTATCTGAAAATAATGAAAAGAAATCCTTATTGGTAGCAAGTGCTATTGGTTGCAGAAGCCCTGGTTGGAAATGATACTGATATTACTGCATTGTCACTTGGTCCCTAGCTGAGATTGGATCCTTGAAGTTATTGTCCGATCACTTCATGAGAAATGGAGAGGGGTTTCTCCATATATAAGAACATGCTATCAGACAACAGACATCGGTTCTCAACATTTGGTTAGTTATTCACTATCATAACAAGATAAATGAATTATGAGCGATTAATGAATGACATCCCTTGTGTGTAAATGCTACGGTATGCTTTAATGTTTTGTGGTAAAAATATTATTACTCCTTTTTAATGCCTATTTTATATTTTTGAATGCCTATTTTGCCTGCCTATGTCTACTGTTTTAGTGCCTAAAAATCTTCAGCTTAATTACAACATACAAAGGAAATAACGCCTCCGAGTTATAAAAAAAGACGTTTCGTTCCAGATAGCGACTCATTCATGCTCTCCGAGAAAAGTTCAAAAACGTATAATAACAGTATACACGACTAAATTAAAAACAGCTGGTGAAGATATTATAACGTGGACAGTATAAACTAATGAAAAATCACTAAAATAATAGAAAAGATTTAAATCCCAACCATGTGGCGAAAGAAGACTTGTCTGTTTAGCTCCTTCAGTAAACGTAGTATGGTAAGAGAGATGGACTCTACTAGATTAATGAGAATACCGGAGATTAAAAGACCTATCGCACCAATATTAAACCTTCTAAATTCATTACCATTATCTCAGAATCCATTTAACATATCAGACTGAAGTGTTTACAGAATGTAGATGAAGGTTCACTGATATACTCTTATACAAAAAGTTTGTTTCTTAAGGAAGATAGGATTATTTTCTTAATTATACCATGTTTTTATTAAGGTTTATTAGCAACAGCACTTAGTGGTTGTTTTAATCTTCCTAAAATTTAATTTAGTTACCTTTAATAGTTTCTGCCAGAAAATGTCACTCACGGGGAGTCCGTGTGAGTGTCTGCTTGTTTGTGAGAACAACATAACTAAAATATCTGATATGTTACACTCACATGACTTTCTCTACTCTTGTACAAACTATTTTTACAAACCCTTATTCTCATATGCTTCATGTTAATCGAGATATCGAGATGTTAATTTTATTGCTAATTTTCTTGTAGGTGCAAGGGGAATTGGTAGGCTTTAAGCGATAGTCAAATGTTTTAAGAGCTGGTTGCTATGTCGAGTATTCCATTCTCTTTGCATTACCAGGACAAAAAAATTCTGATGTGTTACACTCACATGACTTTTTCTACTCTTGTACAAACTACTTTTATAAACGCTTATTCTCATATGCCTCATGTTAATCGAGATATCGAGATCTTAATCTTATTGCTAATTTTCTTGTAAATGCAAGGGGAATTGGTAGGCTTTAAGCTATAGTCAAATATTTTAAGAGCTGGATGCTATGTGGAGTATTCCATTCTCTTAGCATTACCAGGATAAAAAAAAATGAATAACGAATTTGAGAAAAAGTATAAGTATTGGAAAATTTAAGGAAATATCAAGCAATATGTCGAAAATGGTTCACTCAACAAAAAAAATGTATAGGACATAAATTGTGTATTTTAACGCGATCTATATTTTTTGTGTAGTAAACTTTTGTCTATCTCTTATGGTTTACCAGTTATGCAAAAATCGTTCACAATGAAGAATACTTTTGGAGATATTCCCAAAAAATTCGAGATATACATTTCATTTGTCATGAAAATATCTTAAACATATGATATTTTAATCAAAATCGTTAGAGCCGTTTTTGAGAAAATTAAAATTTTCGAAAAATGTTCCATGTAAAGGGTGATCTGGGGCGAGGGGATTTTCTTGAAAACCTTCGTGTCGCATCTCTGGAAGATACTGCACCTAAATACCAAGTTTGGTGTTTATCCGACTGTTCGTTTCTGGGTTATGCTGTTCACAGTCACAAACACACACACACACACACACACACACACACACACACACACACACACACACACACACACACACACAGACGGACAGGTTTCCAAAAATGCTTTTTTTGGATTCAGGGGGCCTCAAAACATGTAATTCCGGTGAAATCTCGGTATCGAATTTTTGGGTGCAATACAATACATTCCCTACTTACTGTACGTAGTAGAGAAAGTAAAAACGAAAAGATGTTCTCCACCGTCTATCGTTTGTTAGTGGGTAGGTATACAAACTAGTCTTACTGAAGCTTATTTTTATATCTACTTCATTTTAATCCAAATAAACTTTTGCAGAAGTAGCTACATTGCACATTTCATTATAGATACAAAGGGAACAGTGATAGTCAAACGTTTAAGAACTGGAGGCTATATGCTGGCCTTAAAATTCCACACTGTTCCAATAGAGTCGCGAGAAACAACTGAATGTTGACAGGACTTTAAAAGAATGGCTAAGTATTGAACAATTCGAACCATTAATAACGGATATCTCAGTAATGGCTGGTGTCACAAAAAAGGTTATTTGAAATAAATTGTATGTCTTAAAGAGATCTGCATTGTATGAGTAGTATTATCTTCGTCTACCACTTAACGTTTACCAGTTATACAAGATTCCTTCCGAATGAAGAGAACTTTATATGTTATTCCTAGAAAATTCAAGATATACATTTTATTTATCGTGTAAATATTGTTATGATACTTTGATGAAAATCATTAGAGCCGCTTTTTAGAAAATCATCGTTCTCGAAAAATGTTTCATGTAAAGGGAAATTTGAGGGTGAGAAATTGTCTTGAAACATTACACAAGATACAAACACACACAGAGTACGTTTTCTAAGAATGTTTTTCTTACTTTCTGTACTACGTATGGTAAGTAGGGGAAGTATTGTATTCCACCCAAAAATACGATACCGAGATTTCACCGGAAATATATGTTTTGAGACCCCCTGAATCAAAAAAAAAGCATTTTTGGAAACATGTGCGTGTCTGTGTGTGTGTGTGTGTGTGTGTGTGTGTGTGTGTGTGTGTGTGTGTGTGTGTGTGTGAACAGCATAACTCAGAAACGAACAGTCGGATAAACACCAAACTTGGTATTTAGGTTCAGTATCTTCCAGAGATGCGACACGAAGGTTTTCAAGAAAATCCCCCCACCCCAGATTACCCTTTACATGGAAGATTTTTCGAAAATTTTAATTTTCTCAAAAATGGCTCTAACGATTTTGATTAAAATATCATATTTTTAAGATATTTTCATGACAAATAAAATGTATATCTTGAATTTTCTGGGAATGTCTCCAAAAGTATTCTTCATTGTGAACGACTTTTGCATAACTGGTAAACTATAAGAGATAGACAAAATTTTACTACACAAATAATGTAGATCGCGTTAAAATACACAATTTATGACATATACTTTTTTTTGAGTGAACCATTTTCGAGATATTGCTTGTTATTTCCTTAAATATTTCAATACTCATTTTCTCAAATGGGAATTCGTTATTCATTTTTTTGTCTTGGATATGCAAAGAGAATGGTGCTGCACATAGCAACCAGCTATTAAGAGTAATGACTATGCTTAAAGGATACTGTATTTCTATATTGCCCTTGTAAATATATATTCCTCTTACATCTACAAGAAAATTAGCAATAAGATAGAGTCTGCAAATGTTTATCTCGATTAACTTGAAGTAGATGGAGAATAAGCGTTTGTAAAAATAGTTTTAAAAGAGTAGAGAAAGTCATGTGAATGTAACACATCAGATTTTTATTAACAGTGGGCCTCAAAACATGTACTTCCAGTGAAATCTCGGCATCAAACTTTTTAGTGGAATGCACTGCCTTCTCTACCTATTAGATACGTGGTAGAGAAAGTAATATATTTAAAATATTTTGCGTACAATTACAATATATAAAATTAAAGAAGATTTCCCAAAAGAAATAGTCTTTTTATTTTCTTTTCTTTTCAATTTATGCCGCTTAAATCTCCCTTTAATGACTTGTCCAACAGAAAGAACTAAAGAAATAGTGGGATACACAGCTTGCTTACACGATGACATATTTCAGACCGGAAACGCGACAGTAGATGTTCGTAGCAGCAAAACAACCGACGTAATATACTTCCGTTTCCTAACCCAAATGCATATTTTCCCCACCTTAGGAAACTTGCGGTTCTCACTATTATATAACCATTTGGAGGATGTGGTCTTTTGTATTCCAACACTTTTACACAAAACAGCTATTCGCGCATATAATAGCTGTATTAAACACTAGGCGACCCCCAAAAAAGGTTAACACGTATAGGAAAGAATGTTAAACAAACTATAAAAATTCAAATTTCATTTCACTTAAAGACTACGCTCATTTACTTAGAGTTCCCATACTATATTCAGCTCCTTAGGAGTTCATATCCCTGAAATAACCAGGGTTAAAACCGAAATCCTAAACATAAGCCTAATTTTAGAACATGTGGTGGCAATCCAATTGTGAGTACTTTACTAAACACGGTATATAATATGCTAGCCTCTAGTTACCGAGGTCGCGAGCTCAAACCCGGCAGAGGGCGATGGATTTTTTCGGGCGTAAAAATCCTTAGCATGGCTTCCTTCGGAAGAGAAGTAAAGCCAGTGGTCCCGTGTCGTAGATTTACGACACGTAAAAGAACCTCAAGCCTGATAAAAAGACCTCTCAGCAAAATTTCGGGCCTTTCACGCCCGATATAGAATCGGCTGCTATGGACCATAGTAGTTAAAGAGCGTCCATATATAAACTCGATTTAATGTTTAACGGTATATAATATGAAAATCTTCACTCCACAAGTAAAGAAAACAATCTTATGTTAATCGAGATAAATCTCTGCAGATATAGCTTCATTACACATTACTTCGTAGGTCAAGGGGGAACATTGTTATCTCCAATTTTGCTTTGAACAGCTTTTTCTGTAAACATTTTCTGGCATAAACTAGCCGTTTTGCCAGAAACTGAAGATAGCAGCATTAAATTATAGGATGATAAAAACAACCCCTAAGTAATGCTGAGAATCGACTTCAGTGTTAAGAAGAGGCTTGGTTACTTTTTAAAAAATATGTGATACATTCACATGACTTTCTCTAACCTCTATCGTTTATCAGTGGGCATGCAAGCTACTCTTACGAAAGATTGTCTTTTATGTACTATATTTTAATCCAAATTAAATTTTGCAGAAATAGCTACATTACACAATTCGTTATAGGTACAAAGGGAACAGATAATCAAATTTTGAAGAACTGCCCTTAAAATTCCATACTGTTTCGAAAAAATCGCGAGAAAAAATGAATGTTCACAGGACTTTATGAGAATGACCAAGAAAAAAACAATTCGAACCTTTAATAACGGATATTCAGAAATGGCTTATGCCACAAAAAGTTTTCTTTTAAATAAATTGTGGATTTAAAGAGATCTACATTTTTATGTAGTACTTCGTCTATCGCTTAACGTTTACCAGTTATGCACGATTATAAAAAATTCCTACCGAATGAAGAGGGCTTCATAGGCTACTCCCAGAGAATTCAAGACATACATTTTATTTTCCATGGAAATATTTTCAAAATATTGTATTTTAATCAAAATACTTAAGTGTCATTTTTTAGAAATTAAAAAATTTCGAACAATATTTCATGTAAACGGTGCTTTGCGGTTGAGGAATTTTCTTGAAAATCTTCATGTTGCTTCTCTGGAAGGTACTGAACCTAAATGCCAAGTTTGGTATTTATCCGACTTTTCGTTTTTGAGTTATGCTGTTCACAAACAGACACACGCGCGGACATTTTTTTTAAAAGCCCGATTGGATTCAGGGGGCCTCAAAACATGTATTTTCGGTGAAATCTCGGTACCGAATTTTTGGGTGCAATGCAATACCCTGTCTACCTACTATAAAGGCACGTGGTAGAGGAAGTAAAAAAGTAATTGCTGATAAATTTTAATCAAGGGATGGTATAGTTGAAGAAAAAAATCCTATCTTCCTTATTACACTAACTTATTGTATAAATCTATATAAGTCAACTTAGAAGACATGCATCTACATCCTTAAAAATCTGATGTGTTACATTCGGATGATTTTCTCTACCCTGTATAATATGTAAACGGGTATAAAAACTTATCTTACGAACGCTTGTAATCCTGTCTATTTCATTTTAATCGACATAAACCGTTGGTGAAATAGCTACATTACACATTTCGTTATAAATGCAAAGAGAATAACGATAGGTAAATGTATCAGAACTAGGCGTTATATGCAGTCGCGAGGAACAGCTGAATGTCGTTAAGATTTTAAAACAATAAAGTATTGAACAATTCGAACCATTAATGACGGATATCTCGGGAATGGCTAATGCCACAAAAGAAGTTATTTGAAATAAATTGTATGTTTTAAAGAGACCTATGTTTTTTTGTGTAGTGCGTTTTCATCTATCGCTTATCGTTTACCGTTATACGATATTATACGGAATTCCTTCCGAATGAAGAGGACTTCACAGGCTAATCCCACAAAATTCAACATGTACATTTGATTAGCCATGTAAATATCTTTAATTTATGGTATTTTAATCAAAAGTGTTAGACCAATTTTTGAGAATCGAAAATTTCGAAAAATGTTCCATGTAAAGTATGACTGGGAGTGGGGGTTTCTTGAAAATCTTTCTGTCGCATCTTTGGAATGTACTGAACTTCAACACCAAGTTAGGTATTTATCCGACTTTTCGTTTTTGAGTTATGCTCTTCACACATACACACACAGGGACCTTAAATGCCTATTTTAATTCAGGGGGCTTAAAACGTGTATTTCCAGTGAAATCTTGGTATCAAATTTTTTGGCACAATGCTTACCCTACTTACTAAACATAGTAGAGAAAGTAAAAATTTCAGACTGGTGGTTTAAGTAGTTCTGAGATAATGAATGTAACAAATTTAACATTGTATAGATCTTCCCTGAATTTGAGACTGGAATAAAGACAAATGCGCAACGCGGTGGTAAAAGCATTAGCTAATTTCAGTGAGATGTCTGGTTAGCCAAAATTCCATATTTTCCTTCAACTCTTAGTCCATTTTCTAAAGACGCCACATATATTAAATAATTCGTTCAATATACAGCGTTTAAAGCCAGTAAAAACTTGACGATTAGAATGGCTCCAATATTAATTTATCGCTCATATTTAAAGTAATTCGAACCAAAGTAAAATTGACAAGGCATCATGAGCTGTGGCTATACATTTTCTTCCACACTACAAAACAAACAAGTTGGTAAGAACTTCAGCACATGTGTCACTTTTACACAAGATACGAACCCGGAGCTCCGCTGCCCAGGAACGGTATTCTATGAACCAAGTCCATGGTCAGGCTGTTTTTTCTTGCTAACCGGATGGTAAACACTGACATTCGTTTGTTTCTGTTTCCTCGCCTTTCGAGAATGAGCAAGCACATTTTAGAAGAAACGCAATTGGAACTTTAACAATGCACGCGCATTGTTTACTGGAAGTAAATATTCTGTTAAGGAAGAAAGTACGAAGTCTATGTTGATTTCCTCTAAGAACAAAAGGCAGCTTTTTGCTTTTCCATCAGCAGAAAATTCTGCAATCATTCGTAGAAGAATTTCACAGAGTAAAGTCTTCAAATATATTGACACCAAAAGTGACCGTTGCAAGTCTTCCGGTTGAGGCAGCATTTTAAATGATTTCAGTCTAATTATATAATATAAAACTCAATAACAGCCCGCCTTAAAGCAATATGTGTATAAATAACATATAAAATGCATGTAACAGTCATTGTATTAATGTTTATATTATTATGTACATGTTCAATAATGTTAGGGGAATATATTACGTAATTTAATAATATAGGAGCTGTGAGAATAATAGGTTAAAAGTTGCTAACAATGAGGTAACAATAAGTTAATCTTGAGGCAATAATAAATAAGAAAGTTTAAAAATGTTACTTGTAATTATTGGAGCAACAATAATGAAAAATTTTGAGACAGTTTATAAATAGTCAATCAACAACCAGAAAAAAACTTAAGTTAAATGAAAGTATTCCATTGGAGTAGAATTAGCCAATCAGAAACTGAAATGGGGCAAATTGTACAAATTCAGAAGTCAGTTGCTTGTAAACAGTGTTCCTAACCGGACGTGAGATGCATCATCGAGAAGTTTAATACGTATTCAGTGTGAGTTTACGTGTTAAAAAGTGCAAGTAATTAATAAAAGAATCTCATAGCTCTCTACATCAGTGAAGTGTTATTTAAATTGTGTCAAGGATTAATAAATGTAGTGAAGTACAAATTATAATCTGTGTAAGCCTACATTCTTAGCCGCACTACTCCCTGCAAATAAATCCATGTCTCTAACAGTAATACTGACGCAGCCGAGGCAAACATAAATATATAATATTTAAAGAAACAGTCAAATTACAAAGTTAATATTTTTAAACTCGGGGCGAAGGCTATCGGAAACTTTTTACCATACGTGCGGTTGCAACTACTTCAAGTTCGGCTCTCCAACAGTTGAACTACAATACAACCTTCTTCAAATTGGCTTTCCATACGTGAAGCAACAAACTTACTTCACGGTGGAAAATTATAAAATGCTGGGTGGATTACCCGTTAGTGTTTTAAAATCCGAATGACGATATTCACCGTATCCACGCAAAAGGATGTGAATTATCGACGTAAAATCTGACTTCCTGAACCTCTCCCCGGCATTCTTCCTCTGGAAATGCTGCATAACCTATAAGTACCCTTTGGCGGTGGAAGAATCCTCGGTCGGAATGTTCGAGTAAACTTTTAGAGATGATTATAGCAGGTTAAATGTTAACCTTGGTACCTTCTTTTTGCTCCCCTAGTTATTTAATAACATAAAAGCTAGATCATTTTCACATAATGCAAAAATCCTTAACATATACAACGGTATAAGATTAAGCACTAGATACCAGGTTGGAGAGAAATTGGTAGAATCAAAAATGCTCTATGCGGTGGAAATATGGGGAGGGGAGAGAACTAAGTAAGAAAATTGACCAAATGTATAGAATGTTTTGTAAAGAATTAATTGGACTACAACAGCAGCACCAGAGAGGTTGCATTAGTAGAACTAGGAAGAACGAGGAGGAAAGGTATAATAGTAGAAAGAATTTTAAGATTTTGGTTTAGATGTATGAGAATGGAGGAAGGTAAAATCTTAAAGATATGCCTGACTCAGCAGAAGGTTCTAAGAAACAAAAACAGTTGGTGGAAGGAAGCCGAAAAAATTTGATGTGTTACACTCACATGACTTTCTCTACTCTTGTACAAACTATTTTTACAAACGCTTATTCTCCATATGCTTCATGTTAATCGAGATGTTAATCTTAATGCTAATTTTCTTGTAGATGCAAGGGAAATTGGTAGGATTTAAGCGATAGTCAAGTGTTTTAACAGCTGGTTGCTATGTGGAGCATTCCATTCTCTTTGCATTACCAGGACAAAAAAAATTAATAACGAATTCGAGAAAAAGTATAAGTATTGGCAAATTTAAGGGAATACAAGCAAGTTCTCCAAAATGGTTCACTCAACAACAAAAATGCATATGACATAAATTGTGTATTTTAACGCGATCTACATTATTTGTGTAGTAAAATTTTGTCTATCTCTTATGCAAAAGTCGTTCTCAATGAAGAATACTTTTGGAGACATTCCCAGAAAATTCGAGATATACATTTCATTTGTCATGAAAGTATCTTAAACATATATTTTAATTAAAATCGTTAGAGCCATTTTTGAGAAAATTAAAATTTTCGAAAAATCTTCCATGTAAAGGGTATCTGGGGTGGGGGGATTTTCTTGAAAACCTTCGTGTCGCATCTCTGGAAGATACTGAACCTAAATACCAAGTTTGGTGTTTATCCGACTGTTCGTTTCTGAGTTATGCTGTTCACAGACACACAAACACACACACACACACACACACACACACACACAGACAGTTTCCAAAAATGCTTTTTTTGGATTCAGGGTGTCTCAAAACATATATTTCCGGTGAAATCTCTGTATCGAATTTTTGGGTGGAATACAATACTTCCCCTACTTACTATACGTAGTAGAGAAAGTAAAAATAATGGAGTCAATTGAAATGGGAGATATATGGGGGTTGGAGGAAAAAAATACAAACGGCTTTTGGAAAGTAGTAAGAAACAGAGTGAAAGATATAGAACCACAAGAGATATGCGGAAGCCTTGAAGATAAAAAAATCACTAACCTTTTATAAATTGATAAAGAAGGAATGGGGAAGAGAGCGGTACATTGATTGGTGTAATAGACAAGAAAGGGAACGTTTAGCATGGATGAGAACGGGATCAATGTATTTAAGAAGGATGAGAGGCAGCGGAAGAGGGATATGCAAGTTGTGTGGAGGAAGAGAAAGTACAGAACACTATAAGACAGAATGTAAGGAAATAAGGAGATGGAGGGAAAAAGTGTGGGAGAAGAAATAGGAAAATATGGATAGAAAAATAGTAGCTATAAAGATGTTGATAGGGAAAGAAGAAAAGAAAATCAAGGGCATAGGAGAATTATTAAGAAGGTAAAGGTAAAATGGTCTAGAAAAGTAAGAGAGGCAAGGGCCGCTCAGTGAGCGATAAGGCCTGGGAGCCAAGCAATCTGAGTGGTTCAATAAGAAAACAAGCACCAGACAAATTGTACGTAAGATGTAGGGGTACAGTGATATATTAATATTGTAAACCAAATTCTAGAACAAATTGTACAATAAATTCCATTCAAGTCATTCATTCAGATACCAGGCCACCAAGTTAACCTCTTCGGAAAAGGCACACAGTCTGCGACCATCGAGAAAAATGTCTCAATTAATATAAGATATCGGTTCACTGATTTCTAATGTTACACAACTATTTAGCATACCTGCTAATCAACTTGATTACAAAATAAATACAAAGGAAAGAAAGCAAATCTTTCTCACATGAGGGTTATTATGTTTTGGCATCCAGAAATTTCAGTGCATATATCTATAGGATTAGAACAAAGGTTATTCACGGATTCTACACTATTTCATTACATACACATCTGCAGTATTTGATAAATGGCAATTAAACGAACAGCTATAGCAAATGATAGATTGTCGTTTTATAAATTGTCTTGTTTGTTGAAGTGTTAACATCGTGGCCATCTATGTATATTCCTTGCAATAAAATGTAACCGGCTTTTGTTTTTACACTCTGGGGTGTGCAGCAACTATTTATATTCTGTGGAGTAACAACTGCTATTTTCTACTCCATGCCATTCTCAAATAAAAATCAAGGCCTTCTTCGCAAACATGTTCTTTTACAGCTTCAATCTGTTCGTATTCAAGTACAAGGGCTTTGTAAATCCTTTATAATTTTTCAATAATTTTAAAAGTGAAATTTAAAGGTGCGTTATAGCCTCATGTACGTCAGAACAAGGCATTTTACGGTGAAAGAATTGTGAAAACTGGTTGAGTGGTTTTTGAGATTACCTTACACACACACACACACACACACACACACACACACACACACACACACACACACACACACACACACACACAATTTTTTCTCGTTACAGTATTAATATACATTTAACATGCTGCTAACGAACTTGAATACAAAACAAGTACAGAGGGAACAAAGCAAACACTTTCTTACCTGAGGGCTATTAAACTATTTTGGCTTTGGTATCGCATGCGTATCGCAGCGGAGCAATTCGATTCTCTTTTGTTTTGCTGGTTCTCTGTTTTCTAGTTGCTAAATCCTGACCCTCTATATACAATGCCGTCTGTGGAAATTGCTATACCAAGAAGGAAACGCATGAATTCAATGAATTTAATACCACAGGTTAGGTACATGACAAGTTAAAATGATAAACTTTTCAAATCTATACATGACCTTTGAGCCCTAATATTCAGTATTTGGTGTGGCCTCCATGCGCCACAATTAGAGCTGATATACGCCGTGGCATTGAATCCAAAAGGTTCTGAATAAACTCTCGAGGGATTTCCCTGCACGCAGTTTGTATTCCAGCCCACAAATCCATTACTGGAGGACCGTGACGCACCAGCTGCCAACCAACCATATCCCAGACATGTTCGATGGGCGATATGTCAGGCGAACGTGCAGGCCAGGGAAGCAATGGTACCCGTCGCTCTTCGAAGAAGGCTTGTACATTCCCCGCAATATGTGGCCTGTAGAGATAGCTGAAGCAGGGGGAGTACCTCAGACTCTACAACCACCGTTAGGTACCGATTGCTGTTCAAAGTACCCTCAATTCGTAGGAGGCGAGATCGGTTGTTGTAACCAATGACGCCCAAACCATCACACCTGGTGTTTGTCCGCTATGCCGCTCAACAATACAGCCCTCCAGGTTGCGCTCACCACGGTACCGCCGGGCACGTATGCGGCCATTACTGTAGGACACGTTGAAGCGGGACTTGTCGGAAAAGACTACATTTTGCCACTCAGACCCCAGTGACGGTGTTCATGTGCCCATTGCAGTCGGAGGAGCCTGTGGTTTCTGGACAATGGAAGCCGACGTAATGACATGCATGTAACCAGTTCAACCTGCAGCAGACGGTGACGAACCGTTGATGCAGACAAGTTCACACCTGTTACAGTGCTCCAGCGTCGAGCCAACACTGTGGATGAAGCTGTACGATCCGTTATGGCCATGCGGACAAGATGACGGTCATCCCGTGCTGTGGTAATGTTCCGTGGTCCAGTACCCGCTCTTCGCTGCGTACGACCTTCATCTATCCACTGCTTCCACACACGCATCACTGTGGTAGTAGCATGACCTCTACGAGCCGAAATGTCACGGTGTGACAAACCCCATTCCCGGAGACCTGCTTCTGCCCCGTTCGAACTCCTCACATGCTGATATGGCTCCCTTTTGACGTCGACGAGGCATACTGGCACTCATATCTTTCCACGTTGTTTGATAGCTCTGCACTGACTACACTGGGCGCAACACTGACCTTGTCGGACCGATACCTTGTCGGCTCTGCTCGGCCTACGTGTACCCCATCTCTCTGCAAACCTAATCACTTATTGCTTGCACACTGTTCTACACTTCCACCAAGTTTGAAGTTATTCGGAAAATTCTTTCTTGGTGTTGCAATTTTCACAAGCGGCAATGGTGCCTAGCCTAGCCTTTGTCTTCACAAGGGATGATTCGTCATGGACGTATGCCGTAGATCAAGGAAAGACGCGGTAAGTGGAGAATTCAGTTCTGATTGTTCATCTCGTCAAAATCGAAGCGTTTACTCAGTCCCTCACTGATACACCAACAGCAACCTTCAAATGGTTTTCAATAACTCTGTAAATTATTGAACGTACCATGGGCACCGGGAAATGTGGTCTCCACATAAAACAGTTATTGCCATCTGGAGAGGTTTAAGCAATTTCACTAGTTCATGGATTTCGGCCCATTCCTCTGCTACAGTTTCGAGCAATAGAGCCATACATACCGATGTTACCAAGCGATGTTAGTACTTTGGCAACAGGGTTTTGTTTCGCAAGAAGGCGCTTTAACATCTCATATGTAGATTTCCACAGGGTTGCTACTGTCTGGACAAGCTTTTGTTTGGGAAGTCGAAGTATTTTTTGTTTGCTGATCTAAGTTGCAGTATCTATATTTTAATGGTAGAAGTGTCCACATTCTTGAACAGTTCACCCACTGTTGAACGCTCGAGCGCCTTGTTTGTCGCGAGATGCTAAGAGTGGGCGGCGCAAGTCACCCCGGTGGCCACCTCAAAGCACTTCATGGATCGCAATGCGTTTCCAATGTTTGCAGCATTATCCGTTATAATGCCTACGGTCTTCTCAGTTATGTTCTACTCCGCTAAGACGTTTTCCATTGATTCATCAAGGTTGGTCGCTGTATGGCGCTCAATATGAAAGCGCGCTGATAGTATGTAGGATTTGGGTATCCCATCACAGTTGATTGTATGAGCTGTGACGGTTAGATAGGGCTGTTGTGCAAGAGATTTCCAGAGGTCTACAGTGCAAGCAAAGTAAGAAGCTTCCCGGAGCTCTTCTACAGCTTGTGCCTTTACCTTCGCATACAGGAGCTCCAGCCTCTTCTTCAGTGAGTATTTCTTAAATGACTTATAGTTTGGTTCAACAACAGCCACCATGAACTGAAGAAATTCGGACAGTATACGAAGGAGAGCGAACCTGAGACATCCCTATCATTTTAGCCAGGGTCCGGTGGATGATTTTTATCCGTTCTTGGCTGCAGGGACGATTTGTCTGAGCATTTGGAATGACACCCTTCTCTTTCAACTGTGTCGGAATTCACTGACATCGAAGTTGACGGGGTGACGGGTGGTGATTCAGGTACTGCGTTGCTCGTGCTCTACAGGTAATCAACAGTCTCTGCGCTGTTTTGAATTTCATTGGGATTTTCTATCCGGTGTCAGTCAATGCGTACTTTCAGTGTATCCTCTTCAGACGAGTTCCAATAGCTTCAGTAGAACTTCCGGCGGCACTGAAACTATTACCTATTCCATCATCGCACACGGGGAATACGATTTGCCACATCGACGTTCGGCATACTGCCTTACCTAACTTTTTGATGCGCGTTCCTGCTCATTGTTGTTCAGTGTGCGATCATTCTTATTCAGTTACACAAACAGCAGTTAATTTGACTTTTATATACTATTTAGAGGAAATGCATTTCTTGTAGCAAATTCTTGAACAATTGAAATATTCCAGAATAATTGAGAAGCTTGGAGAACATGTGTCTTTTTCTCTTGCAGTCTCAGCAGGACTTCCGTGTATAAACGTTTGTAACCGTCCCCAAGCTAATTCCAAACGTGTAGTCGTCTGTGTATATGTATTCAGTGAAATCCGCGTTTATCCATGTACACGTTTTTAGAAACGTTTCATAAACGGATACATGGTTTTTGTGTACACGGAACCCGAAAAACGGATTACGGCCCGAGCCCAAGTAACCATGTACTCATCTGAAATAAAGAAAGCCATTTTGTTGAATTTGAGAACATAATATATACATCCTAATTTTAATGCTCACCAAGATTCTACCACCTATTTAAAGATAAATATTTTTTAAGTTAAGCGCTCGGAGCATATTCGTGTCACTCACTTATGCTACTTATCGTGTATTACACTTACTGGGTATGAAACGTGTTGGCATCTGTCCAGCGACACTTCTCGCATAGAGTAATTGGTTCATTTAATATTCGAAACACATACAAGCCCAATCACATAATAATGCGCTCTGAATCTACCGAGGAAACTTCCTTGTCTTCTTAAACGGATTATCCTCCTCTTTATACGACTTACACCCCCAAGGACTTAAAGCCAACGTCTTGTGTCAGTAGCCTGTCGAGGAGCAAGCAAACCCTGGATCATAGATATCTAGGATGGGTAATCAGCTCCATGCCGTTATGGTGAAGAAGAAGAAGAAGGAAATAGAAAAAAAATGAAATTGAGTTTTATCTATAGGTGCTCTTTAACTACTATAGTTCTTAGCTCCAATTCTATATTGGGCGTGAAAGACTGGAAATTTTGCTCAGAGGCCTCTTTATCAGACTTGGGGTTCTTTTGCTGTAGCCATGAAAGGGATGATAGGAAAATTCGTGGAACAAATTATTCAACCCAGCATTCGCTTAGCGACGGAAGATAAACGTTTAGGAAGGTTAGGTGGCCCCGGAGTCCCCGAATGCGGGCCGAAACCTCCTTATCGTGGGTGGTGGGGATTGATGTATTACAGTGGCTTTCTCTACCCACTCTTCTATAAAGTATTCTTATAAAAACTCATTCTTCTAACTACTTCTTGTTAATATAGATAAATTTTCATTACACATTTACACATTCCTGTAGGTAAAAAAAGAATACAGTAGGCTAAAGCGATAGCCGGAATTTTAAAAAGCCGTGGGTATGGCTTTGAAATCCCACGTTCTTTCCATGACCAAGAGAAAAAACGAATACCGACCTAACACTTAACAAAAGTATAAGTGTTGGAAAATTCAAACCAATAACAAAGAATATCTCGGAAATGGTTAATGCCACAAAATATTTTGACATAAATTGTATGTTTCAGCGAGACCTATCCACATTTTTTGTGCAGTAATATTTTATATATTATTTATGGTTTTACCAATTATTATACAGCGCGGGCGTTTTAAGGTGAGGCCACAGACCGGCTATATGGTAGCACGATGTATTGTAGTGACCTCAGTACTTTTCCGATGCGCAACTGGCGGCGAATGATGCGTTATCTTTATCAGATACGTTTCAGTCGCTGCTGTATTCGTGCTGTAAAGAGTTGACATTGTTGTGCATCTCAAAGATGAAATTCTATTCAAGGCATCTGTGTTGTGTGTGATTTGCTTAAGAGTGTTTATGTCTTTATTGGTCCACTGCAATGCCTGCCGACAAATCAGGCTTGAGCAATGAATTTTTATGTATGATACATAAGTAAAACCCGTAGACAACTTCAGGAGAAATTTCCTGGTATTCCAGTTCTAGGTAGAGAAACTGTTAGATGCCTGTTAATAAGTTTAGGACAATGTTATCGCTAAACGCTAAACCTAAGAAGCGAAAATGAAATGTTCTAACGGGAAAAAAAATTACGAAATTAGTGCACCTATTTGTGGGGAACCCTTAAAAAAAGGTTTATAGGAAGAATCGCCACAACAGATCAAGTTAAGGAGAATATAAAAACAGAAATTATGAACATTACGCAAGAACTTCTGCGTGTGAGGAAATTTCATCCGAAGATGCCAGGAATGCCTTCATGCAGATACACACCACACATAACAAGGTTAGTACTCATTATAGTGCACGTTACTATCACTCGTAAGCATCGCGGGAGTTACGGAACGAAAACCCCCAGTATAATAGACAGTGGGCGGAACACGCATACGCGCGATCCGTGGCCTCACCATAAAAAGATCGCACTGTACAAAAGGCATTCAGAATGAAGAAAACTTCAAAAGCTATTCGAAGAAAATTCCAAATATAGATTATATTTATCATGCCAATATCTTAAACCTACGTTATTTTAATCAAAATCGTTAGATCTATTTTTGAGAAAATAAAAAATAACGAAAAATTTTCCATGTAAAGGGTAGTTTGGGGTGGGGAGGATTTCTTCAAAATGTTCGTGTTGGTATTTAACAAACTTTTCGTTTTTAAGTTACGCTGTTCATGCACACAAATACTATTTTAATGAGTTATCAAATACTTGGAAGGAATGCAAACTTCCTCTACTTACTATAGGTGAGCAGTAGAGATAGCTAAAAAAAGAAAGAAAGGAAGGAAGGAATTCGTAAAAACCGCAAACGGGAGCCCAACGTGTTGGGGTATAAATATTATCAGGAGCTTTACCGGCTACTTGAGAAGCCAAAATCCATTGCAGATGAAGAATTAGACAATTTTATATCCATCAGAAGAATCTGCAAATGAGCAAATGACTTGGTTTCATGAACACCGGAGCCTCGAGTTAATTGTAATACAACAAAGATAAACTAACTTGTTACACTAGCTTACCAGCAGTATAATTGTACATATAGATAGGTTATACAACGGAGGGGAACAACTCGCGCCCTGCGACCTAGATAGATATTGTGACTACCACTCCCAGGAGGAAGGGATGAAATCAAGGAAACAGAAGGCTTACAGGCTGCAGGCAGACATGCCACAGAGTCCGTAACAGCTCCAGGCTCGAAAACTGCCCCACTACTGGAGCTATCTAGAGAGGGTTGAACGTCGATCAAGCAGCCTTCTAGTGTCTACGGAGAGTACTCTTTGCTTTCAGCAAGCATCCGCGTCATCTGTCCGGCACCGTCATACGCTACGAACCTAGAAGCATACCTGAAAGATGAGAAGGAACGGAAGGAGACGGAAATGATGGAAAGAAAGTAATGATTCGCCTACCGATCAGGGAATATCACAAAAAACCCAAGGTCAGAGTGTACGGTCGAAGGGAATCGAACCCGGCACCTCGCTTGGTTAATTATACATATCTACACTGAAGAAATTACTTCAATGGTGCGACATGGTGAAAAGTGATTCAATTGGTGAATCGTTAGCCTTTTGATGGAAAAAGTTGCAAATGGCGCATGTAAACACAAATTTCATGAATTTTGTGATCGCTGAATTAAAGATAAGCAGGAAACCCATATTTTGAAAGAGTTCCAAAGAATGAACGAGCCGTATTAATATATAATACGCAGAAGATACTTGACGACACTACTGAAGATACTGAACATAACTAATATTATTGCACTTTCTCTACCAGATAAGTATCATCACGTCACCCACAGTACTTGTTGCGGTACGCAAGACACAAAACGTGCAACAACCTAACTCCAAGAGGAACGATTCACATCAATGGCAATTACAAAATGTCAATTCTGACCAATATGCCTATAACAAAAAGAACGCAAGGGGATGTGACAGACATGTGATATTTACATGTTATCTAATTAAAACAACAAGAGAGAATAAGTGTGGCTCTTAAATGTAAAATGTATACTGTAAATTGATATTTTCAGTTACATTACGTGCTTTAATTTTAGTATTCAGCATATTTGAACATGACTAACATTTGCAGCACGGCAAGTGTCAAGCTTCTATTGTGACCGGGACGAGAAGTTGCCTGCGGGTCGGCGCGTCCCCTTTCGCGTCTACCTGGCCGGCTGGGTGCGGCTAGCGACCGGTCTTTCAGAACAATAGCCGCACAACAGAATCATTATGTGCCACTTTGCCGCAGTTTGGTTAATTACTACTCCAGAAGATTTCTTTTGGCAGGTTTTAGTAGATTCCCTTCGAAAAAGTTCCACTTTGTATGCGGGGCCTTTCTAAGGGGCTGCTCTGGCCAAGGAGTTAGGTTCAGTTAGTCAAGAAGTTACGAAGTTAAAAGTGGAACAGTGTTGAATTCATTCAGTTGTTGGTTGTGACTCAGCAGTTCAGTTGTGAGATGTGATTCCACGGATCAATTGTGTTCTTTCTGCGTGTCAGCAGCATCTCAACTGTAATGTTTGTGCTACATTGAGTGTCTTAAGTGATAAACGTGTGTGTTCCGCAGCAACTGCTGTTCTCATTTGTTACAGTGGTGTCAAGGGTGGGATATATAAGCCGCGATGGAGCAACTTCTTCAACAATTATTAAGCGAAGTACACACCATAAAATCCGAAATGGAGAATATGGAAGTGGAATCCGGAATGGAGAAGATGGGGAGAAAAAAAAAGGAATCTTCTGGTGCAGTAATTAACCAAACTGCGGGGAAGTGACACGTGTCTGTTGTGCGACTATTGTTCCGAAAGGCCGGTCGTTAGCCGCATCCAGCCGGTCAGGTACACAAGCCGAGACGCGCCAGCACCGCCGGCCCGCAAGTAGCTTCGCGACCCGGTCACAATATCAGTAGTGACATTCTGAATCCCAATCTGTGGTTACGTAACTGAGGTCAACCACTGCTTTGCTTTACACTTAATCCTTTAAAAATTCCCTAAGAAAAAGTCTAACAATATTAGATTTGTTGAAGTTGATGAGCAAACTATTGTTTCAAATCAGCCACCAATCCACTGTCTCGGAAAGATATCGTTAAGGAAATTGCGAAATGGCATGTGAGGTGAGAAGCGCCGTCCGGCTGATAAATTGCTCCAATAGAATCTGTGGCACAACACAGAACTCAAGCAAGTCTGGATAGGCTGTAGCAGACAAAGGTATAAGTTCAGCAAAACAAAACAGACCTAGCAGTGATCTTGCATTAATCGCATCAGGATTGATTTTGGGGATGCTCGCTTCCACATTTGTGCATATCAATTTTTCTTAAATGAAGAAATCTGCTTCGTCAGATGTAAATCGTTTTCATCAATTTCTGTCCAAGACACTCATAACATAAGCCAGTCCTTTGTCTTTGCAGGCACGCTTGATCCGCTGTTATCCCCCCCCCCCGTCCCAACAGAGCCTTTTACGTACAACATTATGAACCATACTACAAGCAAGTTCGAGTTGCAAACCAACTTTTCGGATTGATTTTCTTCGAGTTCTTGTAAATCATGTTCGAACGTACAATCCTAACTTCAGACATGTTTTTCTTAGAAAACTTACCAGTTTTCGGCATGAATCTCCCTGTTTGTTTTAACTTTGTATTCCAGAGGATTGTTCTCTTATAGTCAGGAATAGGATCATGTCCTTGAAAAGTGTTGTTCTGAGCGAAGTCGGCATTGTGTATCGTTTCACAGACTTGTTTATGCCAACCAAAAAAAAAAGATTATTTCTCCTCAATTTTTCTCCTTCTAGCTCTAGCCTTACACAATTAACAGCTTGTTATTTATTCACCTCTCAACCTCAATCTCCAAGAGCATTGTTATATAAATTCCAATATTTGCACTACCAAACCTAAGTACGTGTTTTTTCTCTCTTTGACTAACACTAAAGGCGTCCTATATTGATTTACACTGTTTTTTTCGTCATCCACAACAGTTGGTCAATGACTATCACTACTGGCTATACTGTAGCTGATGAAAACAACACAAAGGGTTGCGATTTGAATAAATTATAGCAGTTCCTTCAAAGGTTCTCAGTATTGGATAGACACCATAGAGTGTGACGTCAAATTTTCTCTGGGGAGAGATGCGAAGACTGCAGGAAATTTGAAGGTGATCGGTGGCGGTGTTTGGTCATCACTGACATCACAGAACAGCATATACAAAATGGGAAAAAAATTCGCACATCAACGGAGGAGGGGACCAGTTACCGAAGGAGAGTGAAATGGGCTTTTTAAGTGTTACCGCCGCACTCTTTCCATCTGACTATTACCTTCTTGGGGTTTTGAATAAACCCCTGGGAGGACTTCGCTTCGCCAAGTTTGAGAATCTGAAAGCAGTTGTCCAATACTGGGTAAAAGAATCCTGAGAAAGTAGTTCTATGGGATCTAGAGACGCTGATACACACGTGGCGAGGGTATATAGAACTCAAGAGGGACTGTGTTGGTAAATTACGTACGCACTAGATAACTCTTGCGAATGATTCGCCACACCTTGATAAATATCTAAATAAACCATAACTTGTCAGAGATCCCCAGTCCAATCCAAGTATAAAAAGTTGAACCCATGTACCTATGTGTATCATTTTGCAAGCTTACCTACCCGTGTGGGGTTTAATGGCTACGTTGTGTGATAGGATGTTTTGTAATTAATGTTTTATTTACTTTTAATAATGTGCATTAATATCTTAGGTGATGTCTGGGCACATCTGACATACCTGAGCGCATTCTCAATTCATTGCAGTAAATGTAAAGCAGAAACTATAGTAATTATGGGGTCGATAAAATTGTTCTACATGAATGAGAATACCACTAACCACTAAGAACCAATCGAAAGAAAAATCAATTATAACTTGTATTGTGTTACGGAACTCCGGTTATTCAAGCGACAGTCGTTTATCTTAACAATTGCATTACATGTGTAAATGTGACCTATAAAGATGTGATACTGTTACGGCTACTACACAGGATCGCATTGGTTTGTATTTCACTTCAACTGACAATAATAACAATAAGCATTAATTAAAACATAAATGCTAAAGTTTTCACGGTCAGCGTTATCAACTCCATTATATATGTTTTCCGAGCCTGCAGACCGTGGTCCAGTTGTTTTCTTCTCCAACGATTCACCAAAAACTGCATCCGATATCTTTAGGGAAGTCAAAGCCTGACAAGACAAGTCTTGTAACGATTCTGGAGCTGTATTCATGGCTTTGACATACCTGAAGATGTCGAACGCAGTTTTCGGCGAAACGTCGGAAAGAAAACAACTGAACCACTAGACCAGAAAACATATATAATGGAGTTGATTAAACAAAACAGTTGATTTACCCTCTCCCGCCCATTGAGTTGCAGTTTATTACCTATATTTGATCGCACTGTATTTTACTTTTAGCTAGCAAACATACCAAGCGTTTCGGAAGTATTCGGCTGTTGCGCTTCGGAAACATTCGGCTACATATAAATTGTCTTTAAATTCGATTTTAATATATTAAATGCAATAATTTGTTTCTTTTATTTATTTGGATAATATGGAACACAAATGCTTTCAAAATAAGCTTGTTACTTGCATCAGTAAACCGCTGTAAGTAAGGGTCTCAAGAATCCCTATTTGAAATACATAGGGCCGGATTAAGGTTTTTAATGCATGGCGTGGAGGGAAAGTAAAGTGTAAACCAATATAATACAGCCGTCATTCATTTCATACTAATTAATTTTATTGGTGTTTAAACCAGGATGCCTGTATATGTCAGCCATAAGCAAAAAATTTTTCTTTCGTTTTGATATGTTAGAACTTGGAGTGGCTGATGCAAAAGGCACAAAGAGCACTTTCATTGAGAAGCTATAGACATTCTTCAGTGACTCATTCGTAGCTCTCTGATTCAGCTTTTGTAATGGACGAAGTTCAACAGTCTAGAAACTTGGTCAAATTTGCCTCCTTACAACTATGTCAACAGTTAGCGAAGAGGCAAGGTTGGAGGTTATTTTTTTCAGCTCCAACAACCTCTCTAAAAGTAAAACATGATGCAAGTGATGAAAAATATGGCAAGAATGCCTATCTGTTCACGAATTTCAGGATGAGCAAAATCAAATAGTCTGCTGTTGTGAGCCTCTCTCTCTCTCTCTCCCTCCCTCTAACAGAGTGAATTTACACTGTCGTATGTGAAAATTGCAACACCAAGAAGGAAACTTGAATCCAATGGATTTAATACCACAGGTTGGGTACATGACAAATAACAAATGATAAACATTTCAAATCTATACATGACCTTTGAGCCCTAATACTCAGTATTTGGTGTGGCCTCCATGCGCTGCAATTAGAGCTGCTATACGCCGTGACATAGAATCAAAAACTTAATAAGTTCCTGAGGGATGTGCCTCCACGCAGTTTGTATTCGAGCCTACAAATCCGTGAAACTGGTTACTGGAGGACCGTGACGCACTAGGTGCCGACCAACCATATCCCAGACATGTTCGATGGGCGACATGTCAGGCGAACGTGCAGGCCAGGGAAGCAATGGTACCCGTCGTTCTTCGAAGAAGGCTTGTACATTCCTGGAAAAATGTGGCCGGGTATTGTCCTGTTGAAATGTGGCCTGTAGAGATGCCTGAAGCAGGGGGAGTACCTCAGACTCTACAACCACAATTACGTACCGGTAGCTGTTCAAAGTGCCATAAATTCCTAGGAGGCGAGATCGGTTGTTGTAACCAATGGCGCCCCAAACCATCACACCTGGTGTTTGTCCGCCATGCAGCAGAACAATGCAGCCCTCTAGACTGCGCTCACCACGGTACCGCCGGACACATATGCGGCCATCACTGTAGGACACGTTGAAGCGGGACTTGTCCGAAAAGACTACATTTTGCTACTCAGCACCCCAGTGACGGTGTTCACGTGCCCATTGCAGTCGGAGGAGCTTGTGGTTTCTGGACAATGGAGGCGACGTAATGACATGCATGTGACCAGCTCAACCTGCAGCAGACGGCGACGAACCGTTGACGCAGACAAGTTCACACCTGTTACAGTGCTCCAGCGTCGAGCCAACACTGTGGATGAAGCTGTACGGTCCGTTATGGCCATGCGGACAAGATGACGGTCATCCCGTGCTGTGGTCATGTTCCGTGGTCCAGTATCCCCTCTTCGCTGCGTAGACCTTCATTTATCCACTGCTTCCACACACACACATCACTGTCATAGCAGCATGCCCTGTACGAGCCGAAATGTCACGGTATGACAAACCCGATTCCCGGAGACCCGCTTCTGCCCCGTTCGAACTCACTCGCAAGCCGATATGGCTTCCTTTGACGTCGACGAGGCATACTGGCACTCGATATATTGTTTCCACCTTGTTTGACAGCTCTGCACTGACTACACTGGGCGCAACATTGACCTGTCGGACCGATACGAGAGGGTTCTGCTCGGGGTACGTGTACCCCATCTCTCTGCAAACCTAATCACTTATTGCTTGCACACTCTTCTACACTTCCAACAAGTTTGAAGTTATTCGGAAAATTCTTTCTTGGTGTTGCAATTTTCACAAACGGCAGTATATTTTGTCTCTACTGGGAGTGTGTAAGAACCCGTTCACAAGAAAAATTAACCATAAGCACAACTAAACTTAAAAAAATTTGACGTGTTACATTCACATGACGCTACCCTCTATCGGTTTTTATTAGTGGATATACAAATTATGCTTACGAAAGCACATTTTTCTATCTACTTAATTTTAATCCAGATAAACCTTTGCAGAAGTAGCTACATTACACATTTCGTTATAAATACAAAGGGAACTGCGACAGTCAAATGTTTAAGAACAGATGTTAAAGACGCCATATGCTGGCCATAAAATTCCATGCTGTTTCCATGTAATCGAGAAAAGCAACTGAATGTTGACAGGACTTTAAAAGAATGACATAAGTATTGAACAATTCGAACCATTAATGATGATTATTGCGGAAATGGCTTTTGTCGCAAAAAAGTTCTTTGAAATAAATTGATGTGTTTTAAACAGATCTACATATTTTGTGCACTACGTTTTGTCTATCGCTCATCGCATACCGGTTATACAAGATTATACAAAATTCACTTAGAAAGAAATCGACTTCACGGGCTATACCCGAAAATTCAAAATATTCGTTTTATTTGTCATGTAAACATATTTAATATATGGTATTTTAATAAAAATCGTTTGAGTCATTTTTCAGGAAATCAAAACTTTCGAAAAATCCTCTATGTAGGGGGTAGTTTGGGATTGGGAGATTTGTTGAAAACCTTTGTGTCGCATCTTTGGGAGATACTGAACTTAAATACAAGTTTGGTAATATCCGACTTTCCGTTTTTGAGTTATGCTGTTCATAGACACACACACACACACACACACACACACACACACACACACACACACGGACCTTTACCTAATTTTGTTATTCAGGGGATCTCTCAAAAAATGTATTTCCGGTGAAATCTATATATCGAATTTTTGAATGGAATGTAATACCTTCTCTACCTACTATGTACGAGGTAGAGAAAGTTATTAGATGATATGTATTGTAATAGAAAGGTTTACAATGAAGCACGTAAATAAAAATAAATATTTAATCAAACGTAAACTTAGAAGTTTGCAAGGTACACGTCTACCTCTAACATAAAAAAACTAGCCAACCAGGGAGCGACACTCATCACGATTATTCTGCCATCTCCCATCAGATTTTCCATCACCATGTGTTGACTCGCTAACTGTTTTTACTTTTTCTCTCACATACATAACAGGTAGGTAGAGAAGGTAAAGCATTCCACACAAAAATTCGATACCGAGATTTCAACGGAAATACAAGTTTTGAGGCCCCCTGAATCCAAAAAAGATCTTTTTAGAAAAAGGTGCCTGTGTGTGTCCGTGAACGGCATAACTCAAACACGAAACGTCGTATAAACACCAAACTTGGTATTTAGGCTCAGTACCTTCCAAAGATGAGACACGAAGATTTTCAAGAAAATCCCCAACGCTAAACTAAGTTTTTTAATTTTTTTTATTTTTTAAAAAAGACAATTATTTTGATTAAAATACCATATATTAAAGATATTAACATGACAAATAAAATGTATATATTGAATTTTCTGGGAATACACTGTGAAGTCCACCTCATTCGGAAGGAATTTTGTATAGTCTCGTATAACTGGCAAACGTTAAGCGATCGACGAAAACGTACTACACAAAAAATGCAGATCTCTTTAAAACACACAATTTATTTTAAATAAGTTTTTTTGTGGCATAAGCCATTTCTGAGATATCCGTTATTACATTTCGAATTGTTCATTTCTTGGTAATGCTCTTAAAGAACTGTCAACATTCAGTTGTTTCTTGCGATTGCATGGAAACAGTACGGAATTGTAAGACCAGCATATAGCGTCCAGCTCTTAAACATTTGGCTGTCGCTGTTCCCTTTGTATTTATAAGGAAATTTGCAATGCAGCTATTTGTGTAACGTAAATGTGTAATGCTGCAGAGGTTTATTTGGTTAAAATTTAGTAGATAGAAAAAAAAGTAACAAGCATTAGTAAGGATAATTTGAATACCCACTAATAGCGATAGAGTGTAGAGAAAGTGTGAATATATCGTCTGACTTTTTTTGTCCAAGATTACGTGCCAGGAATCACTGGGATATCTATAAAAATCACAGAAAAATAAATTGTGATTCTAGATGGTGCTTTTTGTGAGTTTAAGGTATTTTAACTGGGTTGTTCATTTTGATACATGTACATAACCTCTTTTGTCGGTGTCGCTTCGTAGGCCGATATATTAGCTCAGCTATTTAACCCTGCCTTGCAACTGGCTGTTGCTTATGTTTCCATTTGTCGATGTGAATTACAACTTATCGCGTTAAGTTTATATCTAAGTTTTATCTCGTTATGGTAATGCTTAATTTTAATTGTGATTGGGCCCTATACTAGGACGGAGTTGTATTCATAAGGTAAAAGGCAGGAAGTCGTTGAATATCTCTTTTGACATTGCAGATATTTCTAGCTTCTACTTCGTCCACAAAGCGCCCCATCTGCTAAGAGCTAACTACGTGGAAGTTACTTCGTCAGACTTATAAATGTGCTTCCTAAAGTAGGAAGAGATAGGAATAATCAATAACAGCAAACACTCAAATCAATAAAGCACGAACACGTATATTGTAAAAATAAGTGTTATACAATCTAAAAGGGAATCCACCATTGTTATAATAGATATTTTAAAAAATAATAAAACAGAGCCGGTTGAAATTTCGGCTTGATAGCAGAACGATATCCGGTGAAATTCTAATTAACATTCTAAAAGATAAACTGGGAATCCGAAAACTTACATCCCCAAAACCACAAAAAAAAAAAAAGTCCCTGGCATCCGCCGACAGTGAAACACACACCACATTTTCAAGCTCCCTTCACCTACTGCCCGCATCCCTTCAACCTCAACCAGACAACTGTACGCCGTCACGTGATGCCTGGCATAACACAAAGAACCACTTCGAAAAAATAGGCTACTCGTGCTGTGAAAATTGGAACACGTGATCCCGGATCAATGGGTTACAATACTCTAATTTAGTTGCATATACCAAACGCAATTGAATTAATTTTTCTAATTCATTTCGTCATCGCAACTGCAAATTGCAATTCGTTTAACGCTAATTTGTAAATCGTTTATGCTATTTAAAGCTCATTAATCTCTGAGACACCAAAGAAATGCATCCCGACGAAATTAAATATTCAATTCAGGTACTCGGGTATAACTAAAACACATTTATGTCATTTGACATTAACGAACGAAGGTTGACAGATCTAGGGTAGGTCTTTAGAGAGAAGACACGAATATAACTGGAGAAAACAACAGGAAATATTTATGTAACTATTGATACCATAATTATTGACGAGAATGTATAACTAATTAAATAAAGCAATAATAGTAAAATATAGAAATAATTGCAATAAATAATTTAAGCATATTAAATCAGCATATAATGTAACAAGCTTTAGTTGAAATGATTGTCCGAAAGAAGGTAATTAGGAAGTCAGGTTAGCGAAAGTCATTAGTATCAACTGAAGTAGCGATGCATTAGCTTAAGGATTTCTGGGAACGCAGTTTAGATGTAAGTTCAGTTACGCCTCCAAATGCACGTAGGCCAATTCTGAAAATTAAAGAGCAAGAGGAAATTCTTAGAAAAGCGAATCATGGCCTAGTAGCAGTGTCATATTCGGATACTTTAAAGACTTTTGAGATTTGGCAACGTATAAGGTAGAATTTTGGTGGGGAGTAATTCTAATGCAGGCGTGACTTAAGTAATAAGAAGGAGGGCATCTAATTCAGAGAGTTACGCTCGCTCTCTGGTACCGCCAGCGGTACTTGCTAATGTGATATTTTAAGCGCTCAGTAACGCGCTTGTGTGAGTAGCGACTATCGCGAGGAATCTTGCCGGTAAACATTTTAGCGACTCACGGTAGGTTACGCTTCTAGTTTCTTTTATAGCGGAAACAGTTATTTCCAACCGTAACTTCGAGATTACAGAAGTTGGACGGTATAATAAAATTCAATTTTTACAATTTCGAGTGCTAAGACTCATAATCAGTCTATTTCTTCATCTCGAACAGTCGGTAATTCAATTAAAGAACTCAAATATTAGTTCACAATAAACTTATCAGTAAATCTAAACCGGTGTTGTCCTTTACAGTACTACCACGCATACTTTGAGGGAAAATATTCATAGTTTAACACCAGACAGCCAGCAGCAGAATTAACAGCGGATGCTGGAGACAACGAGAAAAGGTGGTAACTACATTCCTGTATTACATTGCCGCACCATCATCGTGGTGCAAACTTATTGCTTCACTGTATACGAAAGTGTTTTTTTTTTTTTTTTTTAAAGGACGAGTAAGATGTTTAGGATCGAAACAATGCTTCGGCTGGAATATCGAAACAAGTCCTGAAAAACAAAACACTTTCCTGCATGCAAGCACAATATTTTGTTTCATACTACCGAAATACTTTATATACTGGTTAATACTGTACTGCATATTATGTTGAACATGGACGCAATCATTTGTTTCATATGCTCATTGCAGGGCCAATGTATTCATATGTTGGTGTTGGCGTGCGGGAATTAAGTGAACGGAAAACGTCAATTTCACGTACTGGTTTGGAGACGAAAAACATGAATTTCCAGATATGTAGTATGAAACAACGTTTATTCAGTTTCGACTATTTGCTGTAACACCAAAAGAACTTATCTACAATAATCAGGCAAGATGAAGAAAGTTTTGCCTATTAAATTATTTATTACAATCAACAACCAAGTTATACAGTTGTGAGAATAAAACAAATAAGATGCTCTAAAAACAGTATTTATGGTTTACAGGACTGCATGGGGGTAATCTATCGGAGGAGATAATGGCTTAATAGTGTTTGCTGATTACCATGTATAAAAGCGTAAGAACCTTAGCGGAAACGGTAATTTTATCACTGATTAAGCACGCATGTGCAATGTATGTTTAAACTACATTTAAAGTGTTGCTCACATCCGCATAAGTAATACCATACTTTCTTTTAATTAAGTTCAGCTGCATGAACCAACCAACTACTATTAATGTGAGCTAGAGATTACAATGTATGTGGAAAAGAACCTTACATTCAAGTGCAATATCTTCCAAGATGTACCATAGTAATCTCTCATCATCTTTTGCAGCTCTTTCAGCAGTCACCTTCTGCCTAAGGTATGCACAATTAGGAAAGATGGGATGGAATGGAGAGCAGGGTTTAAGTTCACCACCCTCCAAAATTTCGGAAGGGAAGTAAAGCCGGCGGTCCCGTGTCGTAGATTTACGGCATGAAAAAGAACCTCAAGCCTAATAAAGAGGTCTCTGAGCAAAATTACCGATCTTTCACGCCCAATATAGAATGGGACGCTAAGGACCATAGTAGTTAAAGAGCGTCCATAAATAAAACTCAATTTAATTTTTACCCTCCAAAATCTACGACGATATTTAGCTACGACGGCTATCCAGAAAGTCCATTACGTTTTGGTATTAAAAAAAAGAAGTATAGGAAACAAATGATGCTATATTCATTTAAAAGCTACACTTAAATACTACTTTTCAAAATAGTCGCCATACAAATTTAGGCACTTTTCATAGCGGTGAGCAAGCTTTAAATTCCATTTCATAAAATTCTGCCGCCTGAGACTTCAACCAGTTAGTCATGACCTGTCGCAGTGCAACGGTTTCATGCAATAAACTTCGTCCACTGCGCTCTTCATCGTGAACATTAGTTCGGCCATTTTTAAACCTAATGCGCAATTGGCACAATCCACTTACGTTGTTTCCATACATGTCATACAGTTGCCGATAAATTCCAATTGGTTTATGGTCTTTTGCCAACAAAAACCTTATTACTGACCGCATTCGCGAGATTTTCGAATGCGGCACACATTTCAAATTCTATTGTGAAATAACGGGACACGGCACGAACCTCACGCTGGCATAGCTGGAAGCCAAAATACGGACAAACACTCAGACACCAAGATGACCGCGCTAGCTCCACCCATTATTGCTGCTGCAGACGAAAATGTAATCCACTTTTAGACAACCCTCGTATATGAGCGAGTGGCGAAATACAAACTTCTGAATGACACCTCCATATCATGACATTAGGGAAGGAGATTACAAATCTCGATTGGCTTCTGTTGTGCAGGAAAGTCCTGTGCCAGCTTTGCATGCCTATTCTAAACTACATTCTGAATGCCTATTCTACATACATAATTCAAAATTATGTAGAATGAACGCAGTGAAGTAACAACTAAAGGGCTTCGCTGCTTCTAATATACAGGGAGAGCCAAAAAACTGCGAACCGCCTGCGTGTCTCCTGTCCGCGTCCTCTGCGTTCGTTGCCGTCTGCCGCTATCATAGAAAGGCGCGGATGAAACCATACAACATTCTTAAAGCTACTTTTAAAGGCTTTGCTTACCAATTTTATGAAAGGAGATGCTGAAACTGGCCACCGTTGTTGTCCATACATTTTTGGCACCTCTTTAGGAAACTATCAATAACTCGCCGTAAGGGCCAATTTTTTTCGAGTCAACAGTTGACGCCCGTACATATGTGAATACAATTTTGCCCCACTTTGTTAGGGAATTAACAGCCAGGGAGCATGATTTTGCCTTTTCTCAACAAGACTCTGCAACAGCTTATGCAACCAATATTTCTATGAGAACAATTGAAAGTGCATTTGAGGACAGAAGTATTAGTAGAGATTTGTGGACCCCTCGGTCCCCGATCTAACCCCCTGCGATTTCTATCTCTGGGGTAGCTTAAAACATAAAGTGTACAAGACAAGCCCACATACTCTGGAAGAATTAAAACAAAATATCCGCCAGTAAATTGCCAGAATTTCTCAACGTGAACTACGGCGAGTGATGGATAGTCTGTCCGGCATCGTAACCTTGAAGCACATCTGAAATATGAGGAGACGGAATGTAAAGGAAATGAAATCATGGTAGATGTGAAACCACACCGCATTCGCCTACCGACCAACCACGAAAAACCCAGTCGATGGTGGGCGTTGACAGGAATCGAACCCAAAACCTCCCGAATGTGAGCCTCACATGTCACCGCGAGCCAACTTGCTCGGTGAGTTTAGGCTATAGATAATAAAAATTTCCTACACGATTTCCTTCTGCGGTTAAGGATCCGGATTTAAATTACTGACTAACCACAAACATCATTTTATCCTGTATGTACAGGAGACAAAAATTCATTTGCGATGTTCTTTGCTTTGATTCATTTTTGTCTCTTTTTTTTCTCATTGTTTTAATAATTACTTTCTCTACTACGTATAGTAAGTAGGGGAAGTATTGTATTCCACCCAAAAATTCGATACCGAGATTTCACCGGAAATATATGTTTTGAGACCCTCTGAATCCAAAAATAGCATTTTTGGAAACATGTCTGTGGTTGTGTGTGTGTGTGTGTGTGTGTGTGTGTGTGTGTGTGTGTGTCTGTGAACAGCATAACTCAGAAACGAACAGTCGGATAAACACCAAACTTGGTATTTAGGTTCAGTATCTTCCAGGGATGCGACACGAAGGTTTTCAAGAAAATTCCCCCACCCCAGATTACCCTTTACATGGAACATCTTTCGAAAATTTTAATTTCCTCAAAAATGGTTCTAACGATGTTGATTAAAATATCATATGTTTAAGATATTTTCATCACAAATAAAATGTATATCTTGAATTTTCTGGGAATGTCTCCAAAAGTATTCTCCATTGTGAACGACTTTTGCATAACTGGTAAACCATAAGAGATATGCAAAATGTTACTACACAAAAAATGTAGATCGCATTAAAATACACAATTTATGTCATATACATTTTTTTGTTGAGTGAACCATTTTCGAGTTATTGCTTGTTATTCCCTTAAATTTTTCAATACTTTTGTCAAATGGGAATTCGTTATTCATTTTTTTGTCTTGGATATGCAAAGAGTTATAATCTGTGGCAAAGGGAATGGTGCTGCACCTAGCACCCAGCTATTAAGAGATATGTATATGCTTAAAGGCTACTGTATTTCTATATTGCCCTTGTAAATATATATTCCCCTTACATCTACAAGAAACTTAGCAATAAGATAGAGTCTGCAAATGTTAATCTCGATTAACATGAAGTAGATGGAGAATAAGCGTTTGTAAAAATAGTTTCTACAAGAGTAGAGAAAGTCATGTGATTGTAACGCATCAGATTTTTTTTACATTCTGTCGCAGCTTTGTAGTGCGGGTTTTTATACGCTCCAGTCCAGTCGATGATAAAATGCCTCCTGGCGTTTTGCCCGTCTCTTCGTCGCACATCCTCAGAGAAATTGACTCTAGTCAATACTAGCCCGACTAGTATACAAACTTAGACTGTGGAAATCTAAGTATTGTGACTTCATACACTTTTCCTCTAGGAAATCTTCAGTTTCTCCCTGCACATAGCAATTCAGTTAACGGCATACAAATCGGCCCCATCTGTCTTCCGTTCGTCATTCACGAATCGAGCACAGAATTCGTCTTCTAGCCTCGCGCAGACAGCACTAAATTGAACCTCACAACAAAATGCGATCACTCCCTTTTATACCCGTATGAACCCTCGAGAAGGCCGAGGTGTGGAAACGTCTACAAACATCCCAATAAACGTTCCGGACGGTTCGAGATCTGAGTGTGCCACCCAAGACGAGACTGGCGAAAGCACCGTTACAATATTTTCGCTTTTTTCCATCGTGTCTCCTTTTTTGCTGACTGCAAACACTATAATTATTTCTATTATAGAAATTCTATTATAGAATTTCTATTATTTGTAACTGCTTTTATAGCCAAAATATCATTTATGTCGCTTGCTTTTCAGCCCATAATATGTACCGCAGTGTCTTGAACTTGCATAATCTATTTCAGTGTACGAGTGTAGTCTCCAAGTTAAGGAAACGCATGATCAAACGAAACAGTAGGAATTCTAAACATCATGTGGGATACATGTTAACCCATCCTGGCAATTTCTGTCGTGGACAGCACATACGTAGTCGTCTTGTTCAACTGGAAGGAAACAAAAATCTGATGTGCTACATGCACATTACTTTCTCTGTTCTCTAATTATTCTTGTGGAAGTTTATTTTTCCATCTACTCCATTTTAATCGAGATAAACGTTGCAAAAATAGCTAAATTACACATTTCGTTATGGGTACAAAGGGAACAGCTATAGTGACATGGTTAAGTACTGGAAGCTATACGCTGGTTTTAAAATTCTATGCTTCTAAGCAATCGCGAAAAACAAATGAATGTCGACAGGGGCCTAGTACAAAAGATCTGCATAGATAGGTGCTAAGTCCCCTTCCGCTTCTAGTCCTACCCTATTCTATTCAACATTATATAAAATTCCTTCGGAATGAAGAGGGCTTCTCAGGCCGTTTCCAGAAAACTAAAGATATGTTTTATTTTTCATGCAAATATATTTAATATATAGTATTTTAAACAAAATAGTTAAGAGCTATTTTTAGAAAATAAAAAAAAATCGAAAATCTGTCATGTAAAGGGTACTTTTGGATGGGGATTTTCTTGAAAACCCGTGTTGCATCTTTGGAAGATACTGAACTTAAATACCAAATTTGGTATTCATCAGACTTTCCCTTCTTGAGTTATGATGTTCTAGACAGACGCAGCCACGGGCCTTTTTCTAAAAATGCTCCTTTTGGAATCCTCAAAACGAGTCTTTCCGCTGGAAACTCGATACCTTATCTATCTACTATGTATGTGGTGGAGAAATTAAAAGGTAAAGGCTACAATGACAACATTGCGAACAATTTTATGAGCATTTTCGTTAGATGCGGCGATATTTTAGTTCGAATTGTCATGGAATAATCACCACACTATCAAGCTGTAAACGTTGCTCATGCATCTCAAAGACCAATAGTGTACTTGAAACACTACCAGAATAGAATAATAGCTGTAATGACAGTATAACCATTAAAGTCGCATTACAGTTGTTGCTTAGGAGCAAGCGGACGCAATTCAAACATTAGTGCGCACATGCAGTCGTGAGAAAGAACCTTGCGTCGCAAATCCAAGTCGCAAGCAAGGAGAGAACAATTAATGACTTTTATTTCCAGCATCTATATAGTATTTAAACGCTAAGATGCCGCAGCTATTGTAGGGACTATATGATGAAGGTTTTAACTGAATCCTGTTTTTCTTCTTACTTACTTTGCTGCTAATAAGAAGCACTGATCAATGCATTGTGCTTAGCTTTCTTCTCTGGTATTCGCCTTGTTTATTGATTGTAATGCTTTGTATTAGTTAATCATACAATAATAATCAGCTTTTAGTCAATATTTTATAATAGCTATCTATTTTACGTTAAGGTACGCATAACTGAAATTTATAAATCTTCCATTTTTTATCTAATTTTCAAAATTTTATCATTTTATATTTAATATTCATTGACAAAAATTTATTTTGTTTTTATCATGCTAATTAGTCAGGTAATCCACACTTTGCAGAAGTCGTAATTCTGAAGAAGAAAAAAATATTAATACACAAAACTGGCATATGGGACATTCCATTTGAAATCGTCCGAAATAGAAGGAAAATCGACCTTGCATTTTTTTATACCAAACGAAACTTTTTGTATTTGGAGATGAGGCAGTATTTTTAACACTTAAATAGTTTCAGTCAAATTATATAATATGTAAATTCAATAACAGCCCACCTTGAAGCAATATGTATGTAATAATTTGTAAAATGTATGTAACAGTCATTGCATATGCTCATATTATTGTAAACATGTTCAATAATGTTATGTGAATGCATTACGTAATTTAATAATGTAGGAGCTGTGAGAATAATAAGTTAAACGTTGCTAACAATGAGGTAACAATGAGGTAACCTTGAGGCAATAATGAGTTTGAGAGTTTAAATGCTACTAATCATTATTAGAGCAGCAATAATTTAAATGTTGAGACAGTTTAAAAATAGCCAATCAACAGCCAGAAAAAGCTTTAGTTAAATGAAGGTATTTTATTGGAGTAGGATTAGCCAATCAGAGACTTGAAATACAGACATTTACAAGTTTAGACAGTTGAAATCTATTCAGTTGCCGTGATAGTGACCGGATGCGTGATGCGTCCTCTAGAGAAATATAATATGCATTCGTGTGAGACGAAAAATAAGTATACGCGTTAAAAAAAGTGCAAGTATTAAATAAAAGAATCTCACAGCTCTCAATATCAGTGAAGTGCTATTTAATTTGTGTCAAGAATTGATAAAAAGTAGTGAATTAAAACTAATAGTGTGTGTAAGCCTACATTCTTGTTGCACCACGCCCTGCCTAAGAAAAACGTGTCTCTAACAATAATACTGACGCAGCCCAGGCAAACATAAATAAAGAAGCAGTTTAATAACAAAGTTAATATTTTTTTTTAAACTTGGGGCAAAGGCCACCTGAAAGTACATTTGGGGCGAAGGCTACCGGAAACTGTTAAACATACGTGAATTTGTAACTACTTCAAGTGTTCGGCTCCCCAACAGTTGAACTATAATACAACAACATCTTCAAACTGACTTTCCATATGTAGCGCAACAAACCATGTTCTTCAAATTGTCGTCCATACGTGGAGCTAAATAAATAAACAACTCCAACAAAACACCTTCAAATTGGCGCCCAACGTGGGGCAAAATAACGAAACAATTCAACATACTTCAAATTGACGCCGAAAACGTGGTGCAAATAACGTAATATAAAACTACTTCAAATATAAGCCCGATACAATGCTTTATGCATATTCTTAAAATTCAGAACATCATTGTTATCCAATTAAAATTGTTCAGATTTATAGTATCTTCCTAATATTCCCATATTCAAGCAGTTATAACTCTGAAACCTTTATATCTAATTATTTAAATCGAGCTTTATTTTGATTCCAAGCTTAAATTTCATACTGATAAGTAAACGATAAGTAAACATGTTCTCATTTTTATTCAACTGATGAAATTTCTATTTCTTCAAGTGTAGGCGGTAACGGATTAAGAAAAATAACTGTATTATATATGGTAAGATTCCGTAATTTAAACACAATTAAACATATATTTTACTGTAATGGTGACTGATAAGGGTTCCTCTAAAATAAATAAAGAAGTAAATTACTTTATGCGCGAGAGTAGTAAAACACGTGCCCATGCCGCTCTCGCACGTTTGTTTTGAATTGAAGGTCAGAGCAAGCTGCTGTGCATGGTTAACACAGAGAACGCTTACTGAGCAGTATGCGGTTCTGAGTATTTCCTCACAGAGTCACAGATCATCGCTTGGTGATCATCTTGCATCAACCAAGTAAATCGCTGCGTTTATTAACTTTTTGTGTTATTAATACGAATACGCTAACATTACCACTTTACCAACATTGCCAGCTTCTAATGGGTTATTCTCAATCTAATATTTTAAGTTTTATAAAATTCCGAAGATGCTTAAAATAAGTAAAAACTGCATATCGATTTTTGCAAATATTATAAAAATAATTAGTATATGCTGTAATGAAATGCGGACTTTTATCTACAAAAATGAGATTTGGTACAATATTCTGAAATAAAAGGTTCCGGAGCTATGTGCACTTAAAATGCCACAAAATGGATTATTACGATACATTTATCGTTCAATAACGTGACAACCGTTGTGTTTCAGATGCTAATATTTGTTTAATATGGTTTCTTTAGCTTCCGTTAATAGGAAAAATTACAATGGAAACAAAAAATTCGAGTTTTTTTGCCGTTCGGTTTCACATGGAATATCCCATATAGAATTTGTTTCACTCTTCTGGTTGTTTCAGAAAAAATCTAAACCCTTAAATATAATTGTTGCAACAGTCTATCATCAATCGTGAAATTAAGCAATTTAAAAGTGAGCTAAAACCGCATGTCAGCTGTATAAGGTCATTCTCTCCGAGTTTCTACTGAAAATTTGAACAAGACTGGTTACTAACTACATCGAAAGGAACATTTTCTAATGCGTAGAAGTGTAAGAAAAATCCATTAAAACGCCATTTGTAATCTTAGGCATTAAACGGTCAGATGCTAAAGCTTTAAAAGACTCGGAAAGCAAAAGTCATAGTACATAATTGAAGCTAAAGGCTCGAAGGATTTACGACATAAAAACCAATTTCTTAATTTTTTTAAAACTGGGCCAAATTACAGCTCTGGGTACCATTAAGGCAATGCATCTGCAAAAAGCCTAAAAATCCACAAATTTCCTTTAAGCGACCTAAAATGTTCCTCACAGTAAGTTAAAAGTAATCTAGAGAACCAATTAATACATTTCAACGAAGTGTGTGCATATGTTTCAGAGATATTTATGTTCTTGTTCTCGGTGTGTTTATAAAAATGCTCCACGTGTCAAACAGTTTGTTAGAATTTTATTTTGCCATTATAAAGACACCCTTAAAGTTTTTCCAAATTCAAATGCAGCTATACAGAAAAAAATATAACCCCTTTGCATTCATGTATTTTTACTTTCTCTACCACATACCTAATAGGTAGAGAAGGTATTGCATTTCACCCAAACATTCGATACCGATATTTCACCGAAATGCACACTGAGGCCCCTAAATGACCCCCCTCCAAAAAAAGCATTGAGAAAGGTCCATGTGCTTGTCTGTGAACAGCATAACTCAAAAACGAAAAGTAGGATAAATACCAAAATTAGTATTTTAACATCAGTATCTTCCAAAAATGCGACACGAAGATTTTCAAGAAAATCCCCTCACCCCAACTACCCTTTACGTGCAACATTTTTCGAAATTTCTGACTTTCTAAAAAATGGCTCTACAGATTTTGATGAAAATGCCATATATTGAAGATATTTACATGGCAAATAAAAGTATATTTTGAATTTTCTGGGAAGAGCCAAATTTTGTACAATCTTGTATAACTGGTAAACATTCCTGCAATAGACGAAAACGCACTACACAAGAAATGTAGATCTCTTTAAAAAACATAATTTATTACAAATAACTTTTTGTAGCATTAGCCATTTCGGAGATATCGGTTATTAATGGTTCGAATTGTTCAACACTTGTCTTCTTTTTAAGTCAGTCGATTTTCAACTGTTTTCCGTTACAGCATAGAAAGAGTATGGAATTTTAAAGACGGCGTATAGCGTCCAGTTCTAAAACATTGATCTATCGCTATTCCCTTTGTAGTATATAACGAAATGTGTTATGTAGCTATTTCCGGAAAGGTTTATCTGGATTAAAATTAAATAAACCTTCGTAAGGAAAATGTGTATACCCACTAATAAGCGCTAGAAGGTAGAGAAAGGCATGTGAATGTAACAGAGATTTTTTTTATTTGAAATTTTTTGAATATCAAGCTATGAAAACATTTAATAAAAATAACTTAATTATAAAATTTCAAAAATGGCTATCCGAGACTTTTAAGATCATTCATTAACTGTAGTTGAAAATTAAAAGGTAATCGGTCAAAATTTTTGAGGCGCGGACCATTTTATGCAATAAAAACATCGAGAAAAAAGTTTGAAACGAAATTAAAAATTGCAATGTGCTATGTACCACATAGAGCGTTTAATATTGGTGATATTGTTAAATCAAAGGCACAAAATGGAGTATGGAAACTAAAATGCAATTTTTGCAGATTTTCAGCCTGTTTCACAGGTGCATTACCTAACGGTTCTTCCTAATTCCTGCTCTATCCTGTTATTATACAAAATTCACTTAAAAGATTGAAACTACTTTATATATAATGGTATTAAGGAATTAAATCGCGCATCCAAACATCGTTATTTACTCTTGTGCATTAGCAGATATTTATTTGCACCACCTTAATACTTGTTTAAGGCATTTGGAGTTACGAGCACGTTTTATGATCAGGTTGCCAAACGAATGCGAACTTCCTAACTTGGAGAATCAGAATTTTATTTAGAACTTGGTTTTTCTACCTACTAAATGATACCAATACAAATTTGAAGAAAGGGTGCTAAAATCGGATTTAGAAACAAGAAAAATAAAAAGAATTCAGAGTTGCAAAGATAACTTTATTTTTTCCGAATGAAGAGGACTACACAGACTGTTCCCAGAAATTCAAGATATACCTACATGTATTTTGTCATGAAAGTATCTTTAATATATGATATTTTAATCAAAATCGTTAAGTCATTTCTTAGAAAATAAAAAAATCGAAAAAAAATCCATGTAAAGGATATTTTATGTGGAATTTTGTATAATCTTGTATAACTGGTTAACGTTAAACGACACACGAAAATATACTGCACAAAAAAACAAATATGTAGATCTCTTTAAAATACACAATTTATTTAGGCAACTTTTAAATGGTATCAGCCATTTCCTAGATAGCGTTATTAATGGTGGCTCGAATTGTTAACAAATTTGTCATTCTTTTAAAGTCCTGTCGATTTTTAGCTGTTTTTCGCGATGTCATGGAAAGAGTATGGAATTTTAAGATCAGCATATAGCGTTCAATTCTAAAACGTTTGACTATCGCTATTCCCCTTGTATCTATAAAGAAATGTGTAATGCAGCTACTTCCGGAAGGTTTATCTCGATTAAAACGAAGTAGATAGTAGATAATTGATATAATAAGCGATAGAGGGTAGAATGGAGCGAGGTGGCACCAAGGTAACGCGCCCGAGGTTCCGGGTTCAATTCCCGGCGACCGCCAATCTGATGCATGCTGGAGTGGTTTCTTTCAGTCCCCGAATTCCCTGTCCCTCCATTTCGAACCATTCATCATTTCATAGATCCTTCGCCCCGTTAGGTGTCTCAAGGTTGAAAGTGTCGGCGATGGTGTTTCGGTGCGGCGTGGCAGGGAAAAAGGATGCTACCTGTGGAACTTTCTCAGTCCCTCGGCTTTCGGCTTGTTGCCGGACCGTCACTTCGCAGCTTGGTGTTGGACCGCCTGTGTGGGGCAGGGGTCCCCAGTCTGCCTGTCCGACTGTCGGGGCGTCTCAATCTGAAAACTGTAGGGACCGTGTAATTGCTGTGCCATCACTCCTGGTTCTGGCTGTCCGGTGTCGCCTCTCACCTCCTCGCTCCCGGAGACGGCTTCTTGTGGGGCATAGGTACAATATTCTAACTGGAGCAGTGCCGAGTCCCCTCCGATCATCAAAACAATAAAACTACACAAATAAATAAACTATAGAGCATAGAAAGTCATGTGAATGTAACAAATCACTTATTTGCGGTTAAATCTTGATATCGAATTTTTTGGTGGAATGCAATATTTCCTCCACCTATTATAGGAAAGTGGCAGGGAAAGTAAAAACAAATGCTGCTACCCCGCCAATCCTAACATGTTACAACGCTGTTGCCTGCACATTTGCTCACCGCTGCACATACCATATATAATGGAAGTTCAAACGGGATTCCTGTTATAATGAGAGTGCAATTCTCCACATAATCAGGTAAAATCTGGTAAGCGCTTGGTGTCGCTTGTTTGCAGCTCATACGCTGGACCAGAGTGCTACGCACGAATGGTTGCTTTTGTTTCCGTAATAAAATCCCACAAATACGTCACTCATAACGTTACGTCGACCTTGCCTTTTTGCCTGAATGCGTGTTGCAGCTCTCTTCCTTATAAGGCTATGCTGTAAAGAGCTGCCCTAAATACTCTATTAATCTAATGTGACTTTCTGTCCCCTATTTTAGGGATAGTTTCATATTTCAGTCTTTGGTTCAGTTTTACTTTCTCTGCCACCTACCTATGAGGAAGTACTGTATTCCACCCAAAAAATCGATTTTAAATGCTTAAAATGTGTGTGAACAACGTAACTCAAAAACGAAATCTCCGATAAATACCGAACTTGAATTTAAGTTCAGTGTCTCCAAAGATACAACACGAAGATTTTCCAAAAAAAAAAAAATATTCTGATGTGTTACACTCACATGACTTTCTCTACTCTTGTACAAACTATTTTTACAAACGCTTATTCTCCATCTACTTCATGTTAATCGAGATAAACATTTGCAGACTCTATCTTATTGCTAATTTTCTTGTAGATGTAAGGGGAATAGGTATACATTTACAAGGGCAATATAGAAATACAGTAGCCTTTGAGTATAGACATTACTCTTAATAGCTGGTTGCTATGTTCAGCACCATTCCCTTTGCCACAGATTTTCTTTGCAAATCCAAGACAAAAAAAATGAATAACGAATTCCCATTTGAGAAAATAAGTATTCAAAAATTTAAGGGAATAACAAGCAATATCTCGAAAATGGTTCACTCAACAAAAAAAGTATATGAAATAAATTGTGTATTTTAACGCGATCTACATTTTTTGTGTAGTAAACTTTTGTTTATCTCTAATGGTTTACCAGTTATGCAAAACCCGTTCACAATGAAGAATACGTTTGGAGACATTCCCAGAAAATTCAAGACATACATTTTATTTGTCATGAAAATATCTTAAACATATTATATTTTAATCAAAATCGTTAGAGCCATTTTTGAGAAAATTAAAATTTTCGATAAATCTTCCATTTAAAGGGTAATCTGGAGTGGGGGGATTTTCTTGAAAACCTTCGTGTCGCATCTCTGGAAGATACTGAACCTAAATACCAAGTTTGGGTTTATCCGACTGTTCGTTTCTGAGTTATGCTGTTCACAGACACACACACGGACATGTTTCCAAAAATGCTTATTTTGGATTCAGGGGTTCCCAAAACATATATTTCTGGTGAAATCTCGGTATCGAATTTTTGGGTGGAATACAATACTTCCCCTACTTACTATAGTGGTAGAGAAAGTAAAATAACACTCTAAACTACCCTTGATATGGACCATTTTAAAAATTATTATTTTCTCAAAAATTGCTTTAACGATTTTGATTTAAATGACACATGTTTAAGCTATTCACATGCACATCAAATTATATTTTGAATTTTCTGAAAATACATGTAAAGCCCTCTACATTGGGAAGGAATTTTTTCGTACAACAGGTAGACTATAACATATAGACTGAAGCCGTATTGCACCACGATGAGGCGTCAATTTTTGAAGCCGTACCCTTTGCTTCAATATCTGCTGCTGATTCTGCTGCCGGCTGCTACAGAGGTTTGCTATGAGATGCTTCTCGCAGGGTATGCATGAGCGGGTATGAAAGAATAACACCAGTTTAAATTGATTGAGAAGTTTAATGTGATCTAATACTTGAGCGAAGCGAAGAGCGTGTTGCCAACCGTTTGAAGATAGAGAATGGAACTGATTATGGATCGTAGCACTCAAAACTATAACAATTGAGTCATTATACCCGCTAACTTCTGCAGTATCAATCTCACGGTTTGAAATAACTGTTTCCGCAATATAAGAAACTATACTGCATTCACTCTTAGGTTGATCCGCGTCAAAACAAACGCACGTGACCAGTGCACCGTGGTACAACACTGTAGCAATGTGTCCCATGCTAATAATCTAAATTTTAGAATGAATTTATCCTTAAATTGCGTAATATTCTATACAAATTCCTAAAAGTCTAATTAACGCTAATTTGTACCTTTAAACAGAGCTACAAGTTCCAACATGCAATTCATATACGAGGGCAGTCCAGAAAGTCCCAGACGTTTTGGCCTATCGTGGCGATGAGTAGGGCTAGAGCCGCCATCTTGGTGTCAGAACGTTCCTACATTCAGTACGCATCCAGCTGTAGTAGCGTGAGGACTGTGGCTTCCTTGCTGTGCTCTCTGTGAGTTGTTAAAATGTGCGCTGCAATAGAAAATCCCGCCACTTGTGAAATGCGGTTGGCTAAAAAGAACAAACCAATGGAAATTTATCCTCAACTTTGTGGTTTACGGGCAGGGAATAATGAGTGAAAGCCGAGTCGGTGTACCAATGTTTATGGCGAGGATCGCAGTGGTAGGTCTAGCCATATGACCGATGAACTGTCAATGCAAATTAATGACAAAATTCGTGTAAATCGTCGTTTCACATTACAGAACTTTCGGAACATTTTCCCCGAATTTCACGAAGTTTGGTGCACCAAATTGATGCTTTGATACTGACACTGAACTGTATGCCGGTGTAAACCAGTGGTTGAAGTCCAGGCGGCAGATTTCTACAGAGAGGGTATTGAAAAACTTGTGTCACGGTATGATAAATGCCTCAATTTGAATGGCGATTATGTAGAAAAATAGCTTAAGAGTGTCCCTTTCAAATGTAGATAATAAACGTTGATATTTGCATTTTGTTAATTGTTTATTTCAAAACGTCTGGGACTTTCTGGATTACCCTCGTATGTACCTGACATCCGGGTATGCTCAGAATATTGTTTGTAGCCAGAAGCCAGGAGTTTATGTTTAGTGTCATGGCGGACGGTGATATGTTCTTGCGTTTTCGTCGACTTAGTAAAGCATAAGCGGGCAAACCATTGCCTAGTAGTGAAAAACAATAAGGTTGGAAGTTTATTATAAGTTATGTGAGAATATCTAACACTTCCCGTGAAAAAAGTGGTGAAATTAACTTCTGAGTTCACCAGTGTTTCGAGTACAAGTATAAACAGTGCTCGTTTAAGAAAAATCTGAAACGAGAAAATGGTTACATGCGCGAAAAACAGAAAGCGTTAGAAATACGCGATGCAAGAATGGGACAAGAATGTAATTCACGTAACAATATACAATTTATTTTTAAAAAATGAGCCGCTAACAGTTGATAAATGTGCTGCTTCCAGAGAGCGAATAAATGTAAGATATCGCATACCTGTTACTTTCTTTTTCGTTCGTTTGTTTTAGAATTAACTATTATTATATGTGCAAACATTTATTTTGTTGCAACTATCAATCTTATCACCTAACAGAGTATGCTAGTCATCGTTTAAGTTGTCGGACCATGTTCTCTTTGCGTGTACTGTGTCACATGGGCGTGAAAATATGACTATTTCTGCCGCGAATGGCGGAAGGATACATTACCACGGTGCACTGGTCACCTGGGTTTTGTTTTGGTGCGGATCAACGTAAGAATGAATTCAGTTTAGAAGCGTAATTTGCTGTGATCGCTAAACTTCGGTTACCGCTAAATCTTACTCACACAAGCGTGTCATCGAGCGCTTAAAATAACACGAGTAGTTACAAGTATCCAGAGTGAGAATATATGAATGTAGGCACGAAAAGAGTGTGTCTGATTTAGATTGCGTCACTTATATCAACTTAAGTTCCGCCTACATTAGAACTACTCCACCAAGTATCCTTCTTGCGAGGAGCCAATATTACAATTCATAGTGTGCGCCTGTTGCTATGGGGTACCTCCCTGAATCTCAGAATTTCATTCCCTTTCTCTTTTACAAAATTCTGGTCTACTGACGTTTCAATCGTACTCAGCATTCCTAGAACTTTTATACTAACGCGTTCCCTACTTCGGCTGTTGCTAATTACTTTTTCCTAGGACAAATCTTTTCAAATCAAGCTTATTACATTATGCCTTTATGTAATATACCGAAATTATCTATTGCAATTATTTCTCTTACTATTATTTGTTTATTTTAATTATTTATATGCTCCTGCCAACAATTACAGTATCAAGACAAAAACTTACAACAAATGCAGATCTCTTTAAAGCACACACTTATTTCAAATAACTTTTTTTGTGGAATCAGTCATTTCTGAGATATTGATTACTATTGACTTGAAGGCACAGTGAGTTCAGTTTTCGTAACCTGAATGAAGAGTCAAAACAGTTTACCCTTATAACAGATTCAGAGCCTGATGGTTATTTTATGAGGTATAGTTTTGGACGTTCTGCTGCTCACTGTGGAAGAGCAGATATTGTTTTTCTTTAACGGATTACCCTCCTCTTTGTTGGTCTTACATCCCCCAAGGACTTACAATCCAATGTCTTGGGTCAGTAGCCTGCCGAAGAGCAGCAAACTCTGAATCATAGCATATCCCGGATGGGTGACCAGTCCAACGCGAAGATGAAGGAAATTAAATCCAGTGACGAAAGGGATAAGAGGAAAATTCGTGGATCAAATTATCCAACCCAGCACACGCCTAGCGAACGAGGAAAACCGCGAGAAAAAAAACTTCGGTCACATTGGTCCTAAACCTGGCACCTCCTGAATGTGGGCCAAAGACACCTGAGCCATCCCGCTGGGTGCAGACATTGTTCAAAATTTAAAAATGTAATGTGTTGCATTCAAATGACTAGCTTATTCTTCTGTCTACTTGTGAATAGACAAACTTTCATTGCATATTCACACAGTTCGTTGAGGGCATAAGAATACAGTAAAGCAATAGTCAGATTTTACTTTCTCTACCACGTTCCTAGTAGATAGAGAAGGTATTGCACTCCACTCAAAACTTCGATGCCGGAATTTCACCGAAAATACATGTTTTGAGGGTCCCTGAATAAAAAAAATACACTTTTAGAAAAAGGTCCACGTGTGTGTGTCTGTGAACAGCATAACTCAAAAACGAAAGTCGGATAAATACCAAACTTGGTATTTAGATTCGGTATCTTTCAAAGATGCGACGATTTTTCAAGAAAATCCCCCCATCCCAGACTACACTTCACATGGAATATTTTTAGAAAATTTTGATTCTCTCAAAAATGGCTCTAACGATTTTGATTAAAATGTCATATATTTAAGATATTTTCATGACAAATAAAAACTATATATTGAGTTTTCTGGGAATGTCCCCAAAAGCCCTCTTCTTTCTAAATGGCTTTTGCATAACTGGTAAACCGTAAGAGATAGACAAAAATTTTCTACACAACAAATGTTAAAACACACAATTTGTCATAAACTTTTTTTTTTTTTTGGTGGAGTGAACCATTTCTGAGATATTCCTTGTTATTTGTTTTAATTCTCTAATACTTATACTTTTTTCTCAAATGGGAATTGGTTATTCGTTTTCTTATGTCCTGGACATGCAAAGAGAATGGAATGCTCCACAGAGCAACCAGCTCTTGAAAGAGTTGCCTATCGCTTAAAGCTACCATACTCCCCTTGCATCTACAAGAAAATTAGCAATAAGATAGAGTCTGCAAATGTTTACCTGGATTAACATGAAGTAAATGGAGAATAAGCGTTTGTAAAAATAGTTTTGCAAGAGTAGAGAAAGTCATTAACTTCCATTTATACCCTGCCTTTAACTGCTATGGTATTATCGGCGGCATTTCCTTTGGAACATATTATTGCATAGACAATGGTGTTAACTCGTATTCGCTTGTCATTGAGTTATTGGTAAACTTTGTTTTGTTTTTTTTCCTTTCTTTCTTCATTATATCACACGTTGATTTGCACTCTCACTCATACTTCCAGGCTCTGGGGAGGGTAGGGAATAACCTTGGCTGGAGATAAATCCCCCCCCCCAACTGGAATCGAACTCGAAACTCCTTGCACAGCAGGCACGTGCTCTACCAACTGAGCTATGGGGCCAGCCATTTAATTCTTGCACGACAATGTAGAACCAATCTAAAAATATAGCAGCCTACAATAATTGTTAACGACCGAACAAAAGGGATATCACACATAAAAAGGAAAAAGGTTTCCATGTGATATTAATCAGAACACCATAGGATTACCGCAGCACCAGAAATACTTGGAAAGCTTGCCAAGTAAAACTGGGATTTGTATGGATCAGCAAAGGTGTCTGGCACGTGGGTTTAACTGCCTCTCCAGGGATGTGTTAACGTTGTTACGGCGCCTATAAAGCTTGCAGTTCGATTCTATAAAGTTAACAGTATCTGGATTTAGGTACCATTAAGCTATGTTTTCGGATGATAGGCGAACGTTAGAAATGAACTATATAAAGCGTAAATGCAGATACGTTGCTACTAGTAGGGAATATATAAGGTGACTCCAAAAAAGCTCCCAATCAGGCGATAACTATGTTTCCTAAGATTTTCGACACCTCTTCATCACTTTTGCTTTAACAGCAGGATAATTCTCCTCTTCAATTGCAATTAATTATATTTAGTTGCATGCAGAATTCAAGTTAATTTTTATAATAATACCTGGGGGATTTGCTGAGCAATTTCAGACTACATTGAACGGATTTTTCTTTAGCTCAAGCCAAGGAGTTAAGCTTTTCAAATGAGTTCTTTTTACAAATACAGAACAACAGGTACTTGCTTGTTGATATGATAAGGAACAGTTTGATTTCAGGGCAGCAGTGTTTTATCCTCTTCTTAACTTTTCTACGTCATCATATTTACACAGACAAGTCACAATTAACCCACAAACATCCATCTCTGATGTACGGCGTCAGCGAACGTAATGATCTTACTCGTTCAGCCTCTGTGATCGTAATGATCTTACTCGTTCAGGCGTCTATGATCGTAATAATCTTAGTCGTTCAGGCCTGTTGTAATGATGTTACTCGTTCAGACATCTGCGATCGTAATGATGTTGCTCCTTCGACGTCTGCGATCGTAATCATGTTACTCGTTCTACGTCTGCGATCATAATCATGTTACTCTTTCTAGTCTGCGATCATAATCATGATACTCGTTCTACGTCTGCGATCGTAATCATGTTACTCTTTCTACGTCTGCGATCATAATCATGTTACTCGTTTTACGTCTGCGATCGTTATCATGTTACTCGTTCTACGTCTGCAATCGTGAGCATGTTACTCTTCGTTCGTTTGTAATCATATGATGTTACTTGTTACAGCGTTTGCGATCGTAATCATGTTACTCGTTCAATCATCTGTGATAGTAATGAAGTTAATCGTTCAGTTGTCTGCGATCGTAATGATGTTAATGTTCAAGTATCTACGATCATAATGATCTTACTTGTTCTGAAGTCCGCATTCGTAATGATGTCACTCGTTCAGTCGTTTGCAATCATAATGATCTTACTAGTTCAAAATCTGTGATAGTAATGATGTTACTCGTTCATTCGTCGGTGATCGTAATGATATTACTCGTTCTACGTCTGCGATCGTAATAATGTTACTCGTTCTACATCTGCGATCGTAATAATGTTACTCGCTCAGGAGTCTGCGATCGTAATGATCTTACTCGTTCTGACGTCTGCATTCCTAATGGTGTTATTCGTTCAGGCGTCTGTGATCGTAATGATCTTACTCGTTCTGACGTCTGCATTCCTAATGGTGTTACTTGTTCAGGTGTCTGTGATCGTAATGATGTCACTCGTTAAGGCGTTTGCGATTAGTAATATGTTTTTCGTTCTGGATTTGCGATCGTAATGATGTTACTCGTTAGTCGTTTGCGATCATAATGATGTCACTTGTTATAGCGTTTGCGATCGTAGTGACGTTACTCGTTTAGGCGTTTGCGATCGCAATTATATTCATATTGATCTTTATTGCCAGGGCATAAAAATGTATAGCAACGTCATTACATAAAGTATAGTATTATTTAAATCCTTATATTGCTATAGAACTCATCTAGGCTATATTAAGGAGTTGATATCAATGTTAATCTGATTGCTGTTTTAAACACAGGTAGAGAATTGCTTTATGCTATAAGGTAAGTTATACATTTGAAGTGATACAATCTCAAATCCATTCATAGTCTTACAATATCCACATTTATGTACATAAGTAGTTTTCTCGTACGTGTAGAATTACTAAGTATCGAGTTACATAATGTTACTTGTCGGGGTTTGCGATCGTAATGGTGTTTACTTATTCCGCCTCTACGATCGCAATGATAAATTGAGTTCTGCTAGCACATATATTTACACTATTAGCATGCGTATGACCTTGGTCACCATATTAACATGTAAACAAGAAAATATAGAAATTCACAAAAGTATATCATACCTTATGGATCAACATTTGTACATAGCTATATGTTGGTATTTTGACTCATCTAAAACGAACAATATATTATTATTATTATTATTATTATTATTATTATTATGTTCGCCTGTCGGCACGGCCAGCTACAATACCTATTACGTCATAGCTAAGGTATATACACGAAATATGTAGGTTTCTGATTAAAGTAAATACGAGTATTTAGCATAGGTCAATATCGATGTTTGCATTAATTTATTCATCATACACTTCTTTATAGGTGAAAATAAGTTACATTATATCCAAACAAAAACCTAGTAAACTGGTCAGAAGGCCAGTAATTGTGTACATTTATATTAATTCTGATTTATAATCACGACGATTTACATTTATATTAATTCTGATTTATAATCACGACGATTTCGTTGAGTAAATTGAGAAATCTGCAATTTCCTTGAGTAATAAGACAGTCTAGTCTGTTTCCTCACCATAATACCCTCTCCATGTATTTACTGCTTCAACCAAAAGTAGATCACTCCTACTCGTATAATGAAACGCCCGTTGTGCTATTATAAGTGTGACTGACGTTTACGGTAAGTGATTAAACATCCCTTATGCTTAGTAGCAAAAGCTATTATCTGATGATAATACTTATTTCTTATGACATTCGACTGTGACAAGGAAGCTCGGTAAACAGTCTGAATCCACTATCTACTAAAGTTATACATTGAACTGTAATTCATTTCGAAAAGAAGGTTAGAAAGGAATAATAATATAGAGATAAATAAGGCAAATTTAATTATTTTTAATGAATTAAAAGTTTGTGAAATGTAGGATAGATTAATTATTGCTGTTATAGAGATAATAGATGTAATATTACGGCCATTAAAACGTTATCTGAGTTAATTCAGCAATCACCCCATATGCTATGAAAATATTGTAACGACGTTACATCGAAAGTCGATCTCCTGCAGAAATCACAAACGAAATTAAATTATGAGGGAATAACGTTGTGCAATCATAAGCGTTACCTCGCATACACACTAGTGATCATTTTATATAAATATTTATCATAGAGAAATCTGATTTGGCGAATACATTCTTCATATGCCGGTTCTAAATGCCCAAGTTCCATTTTTGATCCCTTACTACCTATTACGTTCAGTGAACCATATCTAAGTTCATATCGGAGCTTTATAGTGATTGCTGTTCTTCCTCGAAATTATATTTTATCCTTTTTTCTGAAAGCAAGGAATATCAAATATGCTCACTGATGTAAGGTATAGAATTTCAATAGTGAAGAACCTATACCAGTTTCATATATTTCAACATTTTTCAGCTTTCACGGAAGAAGAAACTAGATTTTATCGGAATTAGGACAAAAAAATGTGGTAAGGTACTATGTATCGATGTGATTTCCATTGCAGATCGAGAGTCGCTAACAGTCGTACGAGGACTGAATGGCAGAAATAAACGCTTATCCTACCGAACCCCCTGCTTTGAGAGCGATTCCGAGAAAAACCCAAGTAGCTTTTATATACAACCATGGCCTGTTCCGTTTATGTAACTTTATATGGAAGTATATTCTCTTTATAATCTTTCAATAAATTGCTTTCCTTGGCCCTTGCCCCTTGCCGAGGGCAAAACTACTGACTTCCATCCAAAAATGTTAATAGTTTCACTGGAGAATTCTGAGGGAATGTGAACAAATAAAAAAAAATAATTAAAAAATTGAAAGAAAAAAACCTGACGTTTATCCAGCTGTCTCTGCCCATTTTTATGTATTATCATATTGGAAGGAATACGGTTGAAAGATATGTGGTTACAAGGGGAAAGGAACAGTCCATGTTTTTGGATACAAGTGAGGGAAAGGGTGGAGGATAGGTATTGAACGGCAGGAGATATGGGAAGCATAGGAAACAAAAAGTCTCTGAAATTTTACAGGAAAATAAAAAAGTATTGGAAAAGAGAAAGAGCATTGTAATAAAAGAAAAAAAGAAGGCTTAGCTTGGATGAGAACGGGAACGGTATTTTTAAGCGGCTTAAGACGTAATGATAAAGGCATATGTGAATTCTGTGATGGCGAGGAAAGTGTAGAACATTATCTAACATAATGAGAAGATAGAATCAGACGACTGAAAAATTCAATGTCATAGCCGGGATTTGAACCACGGATCTCCCGGTCTCCGTCCGGTTGCTCTAACCACTGAGCTACCATGGCAACATGCCTGCACGCCATTAAATTCTCAATACATTTGAGATCTTGTGGTGTACCGGGAAAAATTCGAGTCAGCTGGAGAATTTAATGGCGTGCCGGCATGTTGCCATGGTAGCTCAGTGGTTAGAGCAACCGGACGGAGACCGGGAGATCCGTGGTTCAAATCCCGGCTATGACATTAAATTTTTCAGTCGTCTGATTCTACCTTTCCAACCCTGTCCAACACACGGCTTGTGTGAAAGAACAATTATTTCCATAATGAGAAGAGTTAAAATAATGGAGAGAGGAAATCTGGGACAAGACATGGAGTAATACGGGGGCTGACTTAAGTCGTCCTGAAAATGCTAACAAGCAAGCAGGACGGAAGAAATAGAAAAATGGGAGATTTTTTAATAAAAATGAAAAAGAAATGGATGCGAAAAGACACAGAGAAGAAGATGGAGGGGAGGTAAGATAAAATAAATTAATTGTAATGAGGCTTTAGTAAAGAGAAGTAAAGGTTGCACAGCAGTGCTGAAGGCCAGGGAGCTACGCTGGCTGTGTAACAAAGTGGGGTACCAGACAAGTAGATAATAAAATATAAGCATGAAAATAAATGTCACAAATTTGTAAAATTATAACTTGGAATGTGTAAAATAAACTACAAACAAACATGTATTTTCATAGCTAAAAGTCCTTCAAACAAAAACTTGTTTTTCTATCTATATCCTATTAATCTAAACAAATACTCTCAAATATTTTAAACAAAAATGTTTGGTTGTCGATACATAAGAGCATGCAGGGGCTGAAACCACAGTCAACTGCTTAAAAAGCAATCTTAATTACATTATTGTCAAGTTGCACAGACTGTTTTTGGTCGACCGCGATATAATTTCAAAACTTTGAGTTTTTACAAAAAGATCTGTCCTTGTTAATCGGGTGTAATTAAATTCTTACGGATGGCAGGGTCTTAAATGCGTTTGCGAATAGTGCAACAGATGCTAGCATTGTTGAGTTCACGCCGCATTTATTGATATTCTGCAGGAAACGTGAAAGCAACACATACTGAAGTAAAGGAAATGAATTCAATTTATTAGAATATTAAAATTACAACGAACAGAATTTATTTTATTTAAATGTCCATATTTCATTGTTTATCTGGGGAGTGGATCGCAGTGATATGCTGCTTTGAAGGTATGGGCGTTAGAGAAGCTGTGCGCGCCGCCGAGGAAGATCATAATGAATCGCTGTAGTATTACGGATGCCATAACAGTTCAGTTACGTCACATGTAATTCAGCATATTATAATGTGGTCGACCATAAAATAACTTACAGCTGTCTCCCAAAACCGAAGGATTTCAGCAACAAAAATAATGCATTGTCAGAATAAAGGCCACAGCGTCTTGCAAGACACTTGTGTCCTAGTAGCAGCATTTTTAACACTTAAATGATTTCAGTCTAATTATATAATATAAAATATTAATAACAGCCCGCCTTAAAGCTATATGTGTATATAACAATATATAAAAAGTGTATATTACAGTCATTGTATATGTTTATATTATTGTATCCATGTGTAATAATCTTATGTGACTATATTACGTAATTTAATAATGTAGGAGCTGTGAGAATAATAGGTTAAAAATTGCTAACAATGAGGTAACCTTGAGGCAATAATGAGTTTGAGAGTTTAAATGCTAATTGTGATTTTTGGAAGCAATAATGTAATTTTAGTGACAGTTTATAAAAAATAGGCAATCAACAACCAGAAAAAGCTTTAGTTAAATGAAGATATTCTATTGGATTAGGAATAGCCAATCAGAGACTTGAAATACAGAAATTTACAAGTTTAGGCGGTTGAAATCAATTCAGTTGGTTGCACACAGCGTTACTAACCAGACGCAAAAAGTGTCCTCAAGAAATTTAATACGTATTCGTGTGAAACGAAAATAGTTTTACGTGTTAAAAAGTGCAAGTAATTAATTAAAGAATCTCACAGCTTTCCATATCAGTGAAGTGTTATTTAAATCGTATCAAGTATTAATAAAAGGAGTGAAGTAAAATTATAATATGTGTAAGCCTACATTCTTAGTCGTACCACAACGCTGCCAAGACATCCATGTCTCTAACGATAATACTGACGCAGCCGAGGCAAACATAAATATATAATATTTAAAGAAACAGTTAAATTACAAAGTTACTATATTTTTTTAAACTTGGGACAAAGGCCACCTGAAAGTACATTTGGGGCGAAGGCTACCGGAAACTGTTTACTATACGTGCGGTTGAAACTACTACAAGTTCGGCTCCCCAACAGTTGAAATACGATACAACTCGTTCTAAAATACTCCTTTCTTAATAAGAGGTGCATCGTAATGTGACACTTAAATGGCACGTCATCTAAAAATGTTCATCGTGTAAGTTTGAAAGGGTATGGGAGAAAATTTTCATCTAATGCAATATCGCTTCCGTCATTCCGAACTGTCAACCAATAATTTCAACAAGGCCACGAAGCACTTAGGGAGATATGGAAACATCTGGCACACAGTCCATATCTTGCACCGTGCAATTCCATGTATTCTTTAAGATGAAAGGTGGTAAAAGATTTAGCAGTGATGAAAAAGTTCAAAAGAAGATTCGCCGATGAATTCTGAATTCATCATTCCATGTGTACATTACGTCCTCAATCAAATAAGCAAAGTAAATAATAGTATGTACTGATTCAATATAATTTTAAGAAGCCAAAGCGTTGTTAAAATCAGTACGGTGTTGCAGAGAAATCTAAGTTCAGTGAGAAACTGTCCCTCTTTTGGAATACACTGGAAAACCTTCCCTGAAGCCTACGTTTGGCGCCCGGTATCCTTTGTCAGACGTGCTCGTATGCACACATGACAGAAGAAAGTACCTTATCTTACCGTAATAGTTCGGTGAGAACTTTATGCTTCAGATTCACAGAACAGAACAGAACTAAGTGTAATACCATGCCATATATAGCCGGGCCATAGATCGCGTATTGCGTAGTTCGCATTCACTGCAGTGACCTCGGTATTTTTCCTAAGTGCACTAGCGGTAAGGCTAAGTTTAACACTGTGTTATATTGTGTCAGTTGCTGTCTTCAGTTCGAGCTGTAAAGACTAGAGTTTGTTCATTCTACATTTCAAAAGTGAGAGTTTATTCAAGACATCAGTGTTGTCTGTGAATTAAATTAGATTATTTTTATTAGTCCACTGAAATGCCTACCGAAAAATTCAGGCTTGAGCAAGGAAATTTTATTCACGATACACATGTAAAAATCTGATGTGTTGCACTCACATGACTTTCTCTACTCTTGTACAAACTATTTTTACAAGCGCTTATTCATCTACTACATGCTAATCAAGATAAACATTTGCAGAAACTATCTTATTGCTAATTTTCTTGTGAGTAAAAGAGGAATATGGTAGGCTTTAATCGACAGTCAAATCTTTTAAGAGGTGGTTGCTATGTGGAGCATTCCATTCTCTTTGCATGTCCAGGACATAAAAAAAAAGGAAACGATAACGAATTCACATTTGAGAAAAAGTATAATTATTGGAAAATTCAAACAAATAACAAGGAGAATGTCAGCAATGGTTCATTCGACAAACAAAAAATGTATATGATATAAATTATGTGTTTTAACGAGATCTGCATTTTTTGTGTAGTAAAATGATGTCTATCTCTTATGGTTTACCAGTTATGCAAAAGTCATTCAGAATGAAGAGGACTTTTGGGGATATTCCCAGAAAATTCAAGATATACATTTCATTTGCCATGAAAATATCTTAAACATGATATTTTAATTAAAATCGTTACAGCCATTTTTGAGAAAATCAAACTTTTCGAAAAATGTTCTATGTAAAGAGTAATCTGGGGTGGGGATTTTCTTGAAAATCTTTGTGTCGCGCCCTTGGAAGGTACTACACTCAAATAATACCAAGTTTGGTATTTATCCGACTTTACGTTTTTGAGTTATGCTGTTCACAGACTGACAGACACGCACACGGACATGTTTCCAAAAATCCTTTATTTGGATTCAGGGCACCTCAAAACATGTATTTCCGGTGAAATCTCCGCATCGAATTTTTGGGTGGAATACCATAATTTCCCTACTTACTGTACGTAGTAGAGAAAGTAAAAAGAAACTGATGAAATTGCTGCATCATTCGAAAGCTCTCCAAAGAAGTGTATAAGACGTGTGGTGCAGTAAGTGAGTGTTTCAAAAACCTCTGTTCAAGAAGCTGCTAAACTTTTAACATTGAAACCTTACAGAGCTACTATTGTTCATGTCGACATGCAGGACTGTCTCAATGCAGATAGACAACACCGTCAACACAATTTATAACAAGGTTAGCTCTCATTATAGTGCATGTTACTATCACTCATGTCATGACTAACACGGGGTTTTAGAACGGAAAACTCCCATCGTATCAGGCAGTGCGGCAATATAAGGAACACACTGTATTTCTCGGCCAACAGCAAAAAATAAATGCATTATAGAGACATAGGTTCGACGAATAATATTAAACAAATATGTCACATGACTTAGTGGGAGAAACGGAAAGTTATATGGCGAAATCTTTCTCCACAAGTAAGACCACTCACGACCTCGAAGTCCGCAAAGGCACATGTGAGTTAATGTTACAAACAGCAGTGTTGGCGTATTGGGCATGTGATCTGGACAATGTGTAACCGGCCATAACAGAAGTTTACCAGGAAAATTTCGCGAGTCAGGCCGCCGACGCGAAAATATAAACGGTTTGTTTGGTCCGAACGTACTAAAGAAAAGAAACCAGCGAGGGTATAAAAATGGAATGTGCGTGTAAATATAGTTATTTATAAATAAATGGTGTCTTCATTTAACATCGGAACACCACGACCAGAGATACTTAAATCAGCAAGTCGCCCACGCGCCGCTTTATCTCTCCCTTCATCCTTTCTCTCACGGGTACCGAGTCCGCCGAAATTCAGAACCAAAGAATTCCTATCGTCAGGGTACTGAAAAGTTATTACGGTGTTCACATCGTTGCTTACAGAGACTGGGTGACTATGTCGAAAAATAGCCTGGCGTTTCTGGACCAGTTTGCGTGTATTGCGTCACTCATTGAAAGTTAAATGTGCGGGACAGTTCTGTATTTTGGGACTTTAAAACGCTGTCCCGATTTTTACTTTCTCTACTACGTATAGTAAGCAGGGGAAGTATTGTATTCCACCCAAAAATTCGATACCGAGATTTCACCGGAAATACATGTTTTGAGACCCCCTGAATCCAAAAAAAAGCATTTTTGGAAACATGTCCGTGTGTGAGTGTGTGTGTGTGTATGTGTGTGTGTGTGTGTGTGTATGAACAGCATAACTCAGAAACGAACAGTTGGATAAACACCAAACTTGGTATTTAGGTTCAGTATCTTCCAGAGATGCGACACGAAGGTTTTCAAGAAAATCCCCCACCCCAGACTACCCTTTACATGGAACATTTTTCGAAAATTGTAATTTTCTCAAAAATGGCTCTAACGATTTTGATTAAAATATCATATGTTTAGATATTTTCATGACAAATGAAATGTATATCTCGAATTTTCTGGGAATGTCTCCAAAAGTGTTCTTCATTGTGAACGACTTTTGCATAACTGGTAAACCATAAGAGATAGACAAAATGCTACTACACAAAAAATGTAGATCGCGTTAAAATACACAATTTATGTCATATACATTTTTTGTTGAGTAAATCATTTTCGAGATATTGCTTGTTATTCCCTTAAATTTTCCAATACTTTTTCTCAAATGGGAATTAGTTATTCATTTTTTGTCCTGGTAATGCAAAGAGAATGGAAAACTCCATATAGCAACCAGCTCTTAAAGTATTTGAGTATCGCTTAAAGCCTAGCAATTCCCCTTGCATCTACAAGAAAATTAGCAATAAGATTAACATCTCGATATCTCGATTAACATGAAGCATATGGAGAATAAGCGTTTGTAAAAATAGTTTGTACAAGAGTAGAGAAAGTCATGTGAGCGTAACATCAGATTTTTCGTTAAGTTTTGCCTTCTCTTTCTTTAGTCAGGTTTTCGAATGTTTCGACAATCGATAGCTGTCCACCAGCCAATGCAGTAACTGAACAAACTATCAGCTGGGGGGAAATGTCAGATCAGATATTAGAAATGGCTTCATATAGACACACTTAAATCAGAGCTTCAATAAAAAATTAAGGTTAGTACGGCATATAAAGACTTTTACTATGCTGTACTCAATGATAAAGAAATTCTAAAATGCACAAGAAGTACACCTTAAAATACAAATAATAACATTTAGACTTGTCTACCAGAAATAAATCTACAGGCCAGCAAGTACAATTTTGATCTTTGTAATTTTTATTATAGAAATAATATTCAGTATTTTTTGTTTATATTTGTGAAATATTTTAGTGCGCCTGGCACTATTTTTGTTATTTTTTTCTACTTACTTTACTAGATTTAATAACATGGTCATATCGCGACGGATCTGTTAGAAGCTACCTTGTGGCTCGGTGTGTGGCTGACAGTATGTCTTCTAGCTCTAATTCCTGTACCATACTATCTTGCTTCGTCACGTGTGCACAGAGACCTTCTCTAGGCAACTGTATCTCTGCTTATGTAAGTGACGGGCAGATGGCAGCTTCGACACGTGTCCACAGAACTTTGGATCGTGGTATTAAATATCCAACCCGGTATTTATCTTAGTGACTAAAGGAAACCACGAAAAAACAATAGTCGGATTGGTCGGCCCACGGGATTTGAACCCGGGTCTCCCGAAGGCGGGTCACAGACGTTAGGCCTGAGCCATCTCGCTCGGTTTGTTTTTCTCCATGTTATTATGTGGTTATTACATGTCCTCCTTGGGGCTCTGTAATTCCATAATGTATTGTAAAGCTGTGCTGATTTATAAAAGGTGATAGACTGCTAATTTTGACGTTATGCTTTATCCCTCAAAATCCTGAAATGTTCCTCTTTTTTGGCACTCGCTCACTCCTCTCTTATGAAGGCGGTCATCCTAGCTCATACTTAACCTACTTCTTGAATGCCCATTGTATATGCCAGGAAGTAAACAATCAAAATTCTTTGGGAGTGGGGATTCAGGGAATCTAGAAATTTGTACTTCGTGAAAGTACAGTAAACGGATTTTACCGTAGAGAAAGTCGTAGAGATTAAAAAGCGTAAAATCGGATAAATGCAAATTTCGTGTTTAAATCGGGCGTCTTTTAAAGCTGGTTCACAACAAGCGAGAACGGTAACGAGAACGACAAAGTTTAAATACATGATTTTAATGGGAGCATTCACAATTGACGGGTAACTTTCCGGGTTCTGGGAACGGGAAAGAAGACTTGGCCAAGTGCGGGATCGAACCCAGGCGCATTCCGTGGCCTGGAGCCAGAATACCACGCTAAAGTCCACGGCGCCACGGCGCAGGACAAGCAATGTGCTCACATATATTGAATTTTGTGGGAATATAATTTTGTACAACGGGTAAACCATAAAAGAGACAAAAAACGTACCCCACAAAAGTGCAGATATTTTTAAAACATAAAACTTATTTAAACAACTTTTTTGTTGCACCAGCCATTTCCAAAATATTCGTTATTATTGGTTTGAATGTTTTCAATACTTTTGTCTTTTTACCTTCTCTACTACGTATAGTAAGTAGGGGAAGTATTACATTCCGCCCAAAAATCGATACCGAGATTTCGCCGGAAATACACGTTTTGAAGCCCCCCGTATCCAAAAAAGCTATTTTCGAAAACGGTGCGCGTGTGTGGTTGTGTCTGTGAACAGCATAACTCAAAAAGGAAGTGTCGGATAAATACCAAACTTGGTATTTAGGTTCAGTATCTTTCAAAGATGCGACACGAAGATTTTCAAGAAAATCCTCCCACCCCAGACTACACTTTACATGGAACTTTTTCGAAAACTTTTATTTTCTCAAAAATGGGTACAACGATTTTGATTAAAATATCATACATTTAAGATATTTTCATGACAATAAAATGCATGTCTTGAATTTCTTGGAAATGTCCCCAAAAGTCTTCTTTCTGAATGGCTTTTGCATAACTATAAACCGTAAGACAGAGACAAAAATTTTCTACACAAAAAATGTAGATCTCGTTAAAACACAATTTGTGTCATTTACATTTTCCCTTTTATGGAGTGAACCATTTCCGAGATATTCCTGGTTGTCTGTTTGAATTCTCTAATACTTATACTTTTTCTCAAATGGGAATTCGTTATTCCCTTTTTATGCTCTGGATATGCAACAAGAATGGAATGCTCCACATACGAGTAGCAACCTGCTCTTAAAATATTTTACTATTGCTTAAAGCCTACCATATTCCTCTTGCACCTACAAGAAAAGTAGCAATAAGATAGTTTCTGCAAATGTTTATCTCGATTAACCCGAAGTAGATGGAGAATAATCCTTTGTAAAAATAGTTCGTACAAAAGTAGATAAAGTCATGTGAGTGTAAAACATCAAATTTTTTAAAGTACTGTCGCTATTCATTTGTTTCTCGTGACGTCATGGATTTTGTCTGGTGATTTCAAGGCCAGCATATAGCGACCCGCTTTTCAACATCTGACTATCGATTCGTTCCCTTTATTCCGCTTATACCCATAACGCGGTATATAATGAAACTATATTTGCAAAGGTTCATCTCGATTAACATGAAGTAGATAATAAAATAAGCTCTCGTAGGAACGTTTGTAGATGTCATATAAAAATATACGCCAGTGAATAGAGAAAGTCATGTGAATGTAAATGTAGCGCTCATATTTTTATTTTCTCTACTACGTATAGCAAGTAGGGGAACTACTGCATTCGACCCAAAGACTCGATACCGAGATTTCGCCGGAAATACATGTTTTGAGGATCCCTGAATACAAATAAAGCATTTTGGAAACGTCCATGTGTGTGTGTGTGTCTGTGAACAGCATAACTCAAAAACGAAAAAACGGATAAATACCAAGCTTGGTATTTAGGTTCAGTATCTTCCAAATATGCAACACGAAGATTTTCAAGAAAACACCCACACCCAACTGCCCTCTACATGGAACATGTTTCGAAAATTTTGATTTTTTTAAAAAATTGCTGTAATGATTTTGAATAAAATATGATATATTGAAGATATTTGCATGACAAATAAAATGTATATCTTGAATGTTCTGGGAATAGCTTGTGAAGTCCATTTCATTCCGAAGGAATTTCCTATAATCTTGTATAACTGGTAAACATTGAGCGACAGACGAAAACGTACAATACAAAAAAATGTAGATCTTTTTAAAACACATAATGTACTTAAAATAAGTTTTTCTGTGACATAAGCCGTTTCTGAGACATTGTTATTAAAGGTTCGAATTCTTCAATAGTTGTCATTCTTTATGTCTCATCGATTTTTAGTGGTTTCTCAGGATTGCATGGAAGCAGCATGAAACTTAAAGCCAGCATTTAGTATTCAATTTTTAAACATTTGACTGCCACTATTCTGTTTTAACTATAAAGAAATGTGTAATACAGTTATTTTTGCAAAGGTTTATTTGGATTCAAATGTAGTAAATAGAAAAATAAGTCTTAGTATGAACCGTTTGTACACCCATTAATAAAGATAAAGGGTAGAGAAAGTCGTGTAAATGTTTTACATCAGATTTTTTTCTTATTGCTCGAGGATGTCATATCGACTTTACTTATATCAGTCTTCGGTATTATTACGACCGCGCATACAGCTATCGGCGGGTCGCCGGTAAGCGCATCTCGAGTCGGCACCTGGGTGGGGACCTCGACCAGCCTTCAGAATAGTCGTGCTAGGAACCCATTGTGTCACTTCCCCACAGTTTTACTGTTCCAGAACATTCCTTTCGGCATGTTCTAGTAGCCTCCCTTTCTAGAACAATCCGCGTTATATTGGGACCTATATACCGAGGGGCTGCTTTGCCAAGTGAGTTGAGTTCTGCTAGTTAAGTGCCGAAGTTACATGCAGTCAAGAAGTCAAACAGTTTGGACAGTTAAAAGTGGACAGTGCGAGTGTAATTAAGTTGTGAGTGGTGACTCCGCAGTTCATTTGTTAATTGTGACTCAGCAGTTCAATGGTAATTCCAGTCGAGTGATCAATTGTGTTTCTGTTCTGAGTGTGTGTCAAAAATGTCAAATTCATGCTACGCTGAGTACGTAAGTGACAAAGTGTCTATACCAGCAACAGGTGTTCTCAGTTGTACATAGGTACTTAAAAATATTTGTATGTGAATGTTTAACTTGATTTTAACATAAAGTAGGCAAACATTCTCATGTGTTACATTCACATCTCATTCTCTACCCTTTGTCGTTTATTACTGGGTATACAAATTATTCTTACCTAAGTTTATTTTCCTATCTACTTTTTAATCGAGATAAACCTGTTCGAAAATAGCTACATTACGCATCTCGTTATAGATACAAAGGGAACAGCGATAGTCAAATGTTTAAGAACTGGAGGCTATATGCTGGCCTTAAAATTCCACACTGTTCCAATTGAATCGCGAAAAACAACTGAATGTTGACAGGACGTTGAAAGAATGGCTAAATATTGAACAATTCGAACCATTAATAACGGATATCTCGGAAATGGCTGATGCCACAAAGAACATATTTGGAATAAATTGTGTGTTTTGAAGAGATCTATGTATTTTACTTTCTCTACTACATATAGTAAGCAGGGGAAGTATTGCAATCCAAAAATTCGATACCGAGATTTCACTGCAAATACATGTTTTGAGGCCCTTGGATAAAAATAATTTTTAGAAAAAGGTCTCTGTGTGTGTGTGTGTGTGTGTGTGTGTGTGTGTGTGTGTGTGTGTGTGTGTGTGTCTATGTGGATGTGAACAGCATAACTCACAAACGAAAAATCGGATATATACCAAACTTGGTATTTAGGTTCGATATCTTTCAAAGCTGCGACAAGAAAATCTTCCCACTCCAGACTACCCTTTAAATGGAATGTTTTTCGAAAACTCTTATTTTCTCAAAAATGGCTCTAATGATTTTGATTAAAATATCATATATTTAATATATTTTCATGATAAATAAAATATATATTTTGGATTTTCTGGGAATGTCCCCAAAATTCCTCTTCATTCTGAATGGCTTCTCAATAACTGGTAAAACGTAAGAGATAGACAACATTTTTCTACACAAATTATGCTATACTACCTTTTTCTTTCTTTTTTGGTCGAGTGAACCATTTCCGAGGTATTTCTTGTCATTATTTTGAATTGTCCAATACTTATACTTTTTATCAAATAGAATTCGTTATTGCTGTTTTTTTTTTTTTTTTTGTCCTGGACATGCAAAGAGAATGGAATGCTCCACATAGTAACCAGCTCTTAAAATATTTGACTATCGCTTAAAGCCTACCATATTCCCCTTGCGCCTACGAGAAAATTAGTAATAAGATATTTTCTGCAAATGTTTATTTCGATTAATATGAGGTAGGTGGAGAATAGGTGTTTGTAAATATAGTTTGCACAAGAGTAGAGAAAGACACGTGGGTGCAACACATGATCTTAGTACGTGTTCGTTTTTCGTTTAACGTTTACCAGTTATACACGATTATACAAAATTCCTTCCGAATTCAAGATATACATTTTATTTGCCATATAAATATATTTAATGCATGGCATTTTAATCAAAATTGTTAGAGCCATTTTTAGAAAATCAAAACACCTTCTCTACCTACCATGTACGTTGTAGATAAAGTAACAACAACAAAAAAAACACAATAAAAATTGTAACAAGTAGAGAAAGTCACCCCATTAACAAATCCTTGATTTTATAACCAGGAGTGTTTCATTTATTCTTTGGTCAGTAATCAAGATGAACACGGGGAAAACCACACAAGTATTCTGATTATTCCGATGTGCATAAAGATGTCCCTCATAAAAGGTACAGCACAGCAGTTAACCGTTTAGAGTGATTAGAAACTTCGCTCCTTCTATTTGTTTAAGACCGACACACTAATCAGCTGTGTCACATATGTGTCTGTTTCAATGACGCAGCACTATGAAATGTCAATAGCCATCCATAAATTCAAAGCAGCATCCACAGCGTCGGCTTCAGTGCCGCAGTCTCCTTTCTTGCGAGTTTAACGTCCTTTAAGGTGAAGTATATGTGAAATTGGCCAAGAACTGTGAAAAATTTTAAAAATCAGATTTTTAAATAAAATAATACGAATTTTAAACTTTAAGAAAACTTTCTTTGATAACCTTTTCTGTCACGTAGGTAGAGAAGGTACTGCACTCCACCCAAAATTTTGACACCGAAATTTCTCAGGAAATACATGTTTTGAGACCCCGGAATCCAAAAAGGAGCATTTTTACTTTCCTACTGTAGTGAGTAGGAGAACTATTGCATTCCACCTAAAAGTTCGATGTCGAGGTTTCACCGGAAATATATATTTTGGGGCTCTCTGAACCCAAAGAAAGGGTCCTGTGTGTGTGTGTGTCTGTGAACAGCATAACTCAAAAACAAAAAGTCGGATAAAAACCATATTTGGTCCTATTTAAGTTCAGTACCTTCTAAAGATGCTACACGAAGATTTTCAAGAAAATTCCCCCAACCCAAAGTGCCCTTTACATGGAACATTTTTTGAAATCTTTAATTTTCTAAAAAGTGGCTCTAAAGGATTTTTATTAGAATATCATATATTACAGATATTTACATAACAAATAAAATGTTTATCTTGAATTTTCTGGGAATAGCATTTAAAGTCCTCTTCATTCGTAAGGAATTTTATATAATCTTGTATAACTGGCAAGCGTTAAGCGATAGACGAAAACGTACTACATAAAAAATGTGGATTTCTTTAAAACACACAATTTATTTCAAATAACCTTTTTGCGGCATCAGCTATTTCTGATATATCCATTATTAATGTTTCGATCTGTCCAATGCTGTGTCATTCTTTTTAAGTTGTTTCCCGCGACTTCCCTAGGGGAGGGGTTCCACCCCTTCAGCTGCCATGGTGCGGGCGCTGCGGACCCTTAGCACCCATGGTACTTCTGACGTTACTAGAAGTACGTCGGGCTGAACGTTCGAGCCCCTCCCGTCTGGCAGACGTTCGGATTGGGTTGGTCTCGACGGGGCAGTGGTTACCGATACCCGTGGGAGATTGGGTACGACTGTGTGGTTTTCCATGCAGCCGGGGTTGTGAGACGCCTCAATGTCCAACGGTACTGCCCTGGAGAGCCGGTAGACGGCAGGCTACATTGCTGTTGGCCCCATCGAGATTATCGGTAGTCGCCCTTCGGGGATGACGCGCGTAAGTGGCGTATCGACTTCCATCTCCTGCGTCAGCAGTGGGGGCCTTTATAGCCTCTAGACATTGGGCTAATGGGAAACCACCACGGTTTGGAGAGCCACTCGAACGGCGCTGGACCCAGGGATTAGAAGGGGGACTTGGGCTCCGGCTCTTGTCCTGGGTAGCCCTTCGAGTATAAACTGTTTCACGCGACTGCATGGAAACAGGCCAGCATATAGCGTCCAGTTCTTCAACATTTGACTGCCGGTGTTCTCTTTGTATCTATAACGAAATGTGTAATTTTGCTGTTTCTGTAAAGATTTATTTCGATTAAAATGTAGTAGATAGCAAAATAAGCTTTAGTAAGAATAGTTTGTATACCCACTAATAAGCGACAGGGGAGAGAGAATGTCATGTGAATGGAACACATCAATTTTTTTTCACTTGGCGCATTTAAAACACCAGTTATCAAGCGAGATGGCTCCGTAGTAAACGTGCGAGGCTCGCATTGGGAGGTCTTGGGTTCGATTCCTGGCCCGGCCTCTCTGACCATGGGTTTTTGTGTGATTTTCCCTGTTGGCTAGGCGAATCCTGGGGTGGTTTCTCTTCTACCACGAATTACCTTTTCCTCACTTCGCTTCTTCTTTCGTGTTTTAGGTAGGCTTAGGGGCTGTGCAGTGCCTGTCAGACGGCGCAGATGTTTGCTGCGGGGAAAGTTGTTCTTCTCGGCCCTGTCAGATGGCACCCTTCTCTGAACGACCCGCCGATGTAACCGGATCAGCAAGTTTGGAATCATTAAGGACCTTTGCGCATCTTTGTCGGCCTGCCTGCGATTCCTTCACCTCAACCGTTCCTCCTGGGGGGTGGTAAGCAAAAAAGATCCGCATTGGGTCGAGGTGCGAGGTGTTCACTCCGTTCCCTGATCATACACTCAAAACACCAGCTAACTGCAGCTACAAATAGACAGTCGCATGATTATTAATAAATATGCCCAACTTTTAACCTTGTATCCTAGCAAAACTTTTTCAACAAATTTCCATACTCAAAATGCTCCACAGGATGCAACTTTTACTTTCTTGGCCACACGTACATGGTATGTAGAGAAAGTATTCCATTCAACCCAAAAATTCGATACCGAGATTTCACCAAAAATACATGTTTTTAGGCCCCCTGAGTTCAAATAAAGCATTTTTGGAAACATGTCCCTGCATGTGTGTCAGTCCGTGTGTCTGTGAAGAGCATAACTCAAAAACGAAAAGTCGGATAAATATCAAACTTGCTATTTAGGTTCAGTATCTTCCGAAGATGCGACACGAAGATTTTCAAGAAAATTACCCCACCCCAGATTACCCCTTACATGGAACATTCTTAGAAATTTTCGATTTTCCAAAAAATGGCATTATGATTTTTATTTAAATGCCGTATATTAAAGATATTTACATTACAAATAAAATGTATATCTTAAATTTTATGGAAATAGCCTATAAACTCAATTTCAAAAAACATTTATATAATCTTGTGTAACTGGTGAACGTTAAGCGATAGACGAAAACGTACTACACAAAAAAAGTTAATATCCTTAAAACACACAACTTATTTCACATAATTTGTTTGTGGCATAAACCATTTCTGAGACATCCGTTATTAAAGTTCGAATTGTTCATCACTTGGTCATTCTCTTGTAGTCCTTCCAACATTCAGTTGTTTCTCACGATTGCAACGAAATGTGTAATGTAGCTATTTCTGCAAGGGTTTATTTGGATTAAAATGTAGTAGATAGAAAAATAAGCTTTAGCAAGAATAGTTTCTATATCCACTAATAAAGATAGATGATAGAGAAACTCATGTGAATGTATCATATCAGGTTTTTTCTTTACTTTCTCTACCAAATACATAGCAGACAGAGAAGGTATTACATTCCACCCAAAAATTCGATTTCATCGCAAATACATGTTTTGGGGCCCCTGAAGCCAATAAAAAAGCAATTTTAGAAAAAGTTCTATGTGTGTGACTGTGTGTATGTGTGAGGGAGAAAGAGAGAGAGATTCGGTTTGCTCTGTCCCCCTTGACTTAAACCAAATGTCTTATATAATTATTTCTGCAAAGGTTTATCTCAATTAACATGAAGTATATATAAAATAAGCTTTCGTAAGAATAGTTTGTAGAAGTTATATAAAATAAACGATTGTGGGTAAAGAGCCATATGAATGCAACATATCAGATTGTTATTATTATTATTATTATTATTATTATTATTATTATTTTAATTTTATTTATTTATTTTTACGTCTTTTCATGGGCGGTTTTATTGAATGGTGAACGAATGCATGAAATGGATGCTCAAATTAGCCCAGGTACATAGAGTTTAGAGAAGACCTGAAAAACATTAGTTCTCTCATGAGAGAGCGAAATGGAAGAGGCCATGACAAGTGTTATTGGACTGCGTGCCATAGCTCCGTAACTATAGGGTCTTTCAACAAGAGTGTCCTATCTTTGAACTTAAATAAAACACGTCGCATAAATGATAGAGGTGTATTTCTTTTTTTATTTTAGAACATAATTAATGTAATTACGTGCGGAAGAGAACATCAGTTAAGTGACCGCCGCGACTTCGTTGGGTTGCGTGTATACGGTTGACCCAATTTTCAATGACAGAAGAACGTAAATTAGGTCCTACTTCACGAATAATACGCGTGATGTTATTCATAAGATCATTTACTGTTTCTGGCTTGTTGACAAAAATTCGAGATTTAATATAACCCCACAAGACGTAATCCAACGGCGTTAAATCACATGACCGCGGGGGCCAGTTAACATCACCACCACGGGAAATGATGAAACCTCTGAACTTCTCCTTCAAAAGATCGATTGTTTCGAGAGCAGTATGACATGTGCAACCATCTTGCTGGAACCAGATGTTTCTGAGATCATACCATCCAATTGAGCCCAAAACTAATCCCTTATAAGAGCCCGGTATCTTTCTCCATTGACAGAGCTTCTTCATCTTCATCTTGGAAAAAATATGGACCAATGATTCCACCATACCAAAATCCACACCACACAGTAACCTTTTGGGGATGAAGTGGTCGTTCTTGAATCTGCATTGGATTGTGATTGCTCCAATAGCGGCAATTTTGTTTGTTAACACAACCATCCAACCAAAAGTGGGGCTCGTCGCTGAAGATGATTTTTCCACCAAAATCCGGGTCAGCTTCCATTGCTCCATAGCCCAGTCAGCGAATACACGGCGCAACCTATGGTCGTTGGGCTTTATTTCTTGAGTTAACACCATTTTGTAAGCGTGAAGTCCAGATGCAGAATTCGCCAAGTTGTGGTCGGCGAAAGCCCCAATTCTTGAGCTCGACGAGAAATTGATTTGTTTCCGTACTCGCGTACACTCTCACGAACGGCGTCAATGTTTTCGTTGGTGCGCTTACGTCGATTACGTACAGGCGTTCCTTGATCGCTGACAGAACCACGTCTTTCAAATTTATCGATCAAACGCCGAATCGTTCTCTCGCAGGGACGATTATGCACACCGTAAACTTCACGCAATACACGGAAGGTTTGGCGAACAGATGGTCCATTTTGATAATAACTTTTCACAATTTCTACGCGTTGCTGAATGCTGTAACGTTCCATGGCTATTTGTCAATAACAACTGTAACCACATGAAAACAATTACTGCTGTAACTCAATAACAACGGCAGCTATCACATGAAAGACCCTATATTATTTGTTTTGCCATTTCCTGAAGTACTTAAACCTTTATAGTGGTCTCAACCGAAGCTAAAAGTTTATTTCTGCATTCAAGTGAGTTATTTAAAGGTATACAACTAGAGGAATCCTTAAAAGTAAATCATATATCCGATTGCCTTACGCATCGTATAAATTCACAAGATGGAGGCTGCCCTTCAACAACCAGGTAACTCAAAGAATTTTACTTAAGTTGCCAACACTAAACAATGAATATGCATCTGTAACCCAATCTCTACATCTAGTAAGAGAAGAAGAAAATAACGTACAGTGAAGTCATTAATAATTTGGAAGAGGAAGATAGTTTGGAATAGATTTATTTGGTTTTAGAAATTTACAAAATGGAATGTCACATAAGAAATAAGAAGGTCCGAAGTTTGTAAAATAAATACTAAGAATGGTGTGGTAAAACTTGGAAAAATAAATTGCCTGATATAAAAGCTACAAGATTGTTTGCTTAAAAAAATATTAGAAATAGCAAGAATTCAAAACTATACATTAATTTCATATCGGTATGAACTACGAATAAAATTAAAAATAAAGTGTTAATGAAAAAAATATATTATTATTGAAGGTGAAAGTGTAGTTTTATAAAGTGAAAATATGATATAAGAAATTATAAATCTATTTGAGACAATTAAAACAAGAGACATCATCAAGGGGGAGTAACACAAACAGAAGTTAATTCATCAGCTACTAAAGATTGGAGCTTTGTATTTTGCTCTAATAAGATTCAAGACATATATTTTTCAAAAAAAGGTTTACTGTATATTTAGATCTTATCAGTCTTATGTTTATACAGAAATGCAAGCTATTCAGTGGGAAACTAGCATGCTATATCCACGAAATTGCAGCATTCAACATAAACATCACCCACATACCAGGCAAACGAAATACATTTAGGGCCGTATTCATACATTTCACATTGGACTGGACTATCTCCAGACTCATTTGGTCCGGAACAAAGGCCGACCAAGTTTTTGATATTCATAGACGATAAAAAGTCTCGGACCACGAAAGGCAGTGGATCAGCAAGGAGAAAATGTTACACGACGAAGAAAGGTAGTTCTGCGCATGCGTGACTGCCATAGAGTAGTAAACTAACCACTGTTACTCCCTAGTTTTTAACTTTCTATGGTGTTTACAGCTATTTTTTCATCGGTTCAGTGCTCACTCCTCACCCTCAGCAACAACGAAAAAAGGGATAACCTAGAAGCGTGCATTAAAATGGTCGAAGGAGGAAAATGCCTGTTTTCCTTAATACAAAAAATGTTGGATATTATTGAAAACAAATCGGTTCCCACAATTGAAAACGCAAGAAAAGTGGAGTATGGAGGGAAATAATATATAGGCAGTTTTGTGCATGATTCTAACCTATTGTCACCCCTCCCTTTTTGGAAACGTTCTTATCCACCAGATACCCAGTTTCATGGCATTGTTAATCATTTCAATAAGAGTTTAACTTGCTGGAATATTAACTTTCAACCTTAAAATTTCAGAATCAAATCGTATTTAAATAGGAAGGAACATTTGCTGTTATTAAAATCTCACCCTGGATCTTAACCAAATAAATACTGTGTGATAGTAATTATAGAAATAATTACCTGAGGAAATTCTAATACATCATAAACCTTCCGGGAGTTGTAATCCTCCTCTCCTCGCCGGGAAAACGTAAGTAAAGCCTGAATTACTTCGAACCTAACCCAAGTGACTTAACTCAATGCGACAAAACGTGAAGATCTTATACAATGTATTAAATGGAGCTATTTAGAGTTGTCTTAACGTGGCTTACTTTAACGACGTAACTTAAGAATTTGGCAGTGTCAAACGTTTCCTTCCCGTTATGTCAGGTTTAATGTGGCATGGCAATTAGAACCAATCGGCGTGAAGTAGTAGCATGAAGTAATAGAAGAACAATCAATCAAGATTCATTCCCGTTACATAAGTGCATCCTAATTAAATCTTTACTGTAGCAGAATTTTTTAACTTCGCGTTAAATCCCGTCATGTTACGTAAAGTGCATAGTAATCCCGGTTTAACGAAGGTAAATCTAGCAATGGCATATGAGTCATTAGTTATAATGCGGCTTACTAAGGTCAGTAGTGTTTCCTTGATACCCTTCTCTTGTATAATGTGGAAGTGTTATTAGCATCGTATCAATTAAGATACTCAAGCCTCGGCTATCCTCCCTGTCATCTAGGTTAGGATGAATCCGTTTTATATCAGGCTTCTAACCTTTGCTTTACTAAACCTGTATTTGTTTTGAAGTTTAGGTAACCATACTTTCCAATCATGTCTAATTTTGGTACATAGTTTTACTCCACCGTCTCATTTCGCGAATTCTACGCAAGCAGCCATGCCCATCACTCCAAAGTTATCCATTTTGCAAGGATGGTCTGCCTTTAATCTACCCCTCTGAGGTACACCAAAATTTGGTCCCGACCAAGGCGTTTGATCCCCGGACCAACGCAAGTCCCGGTCGATGAATAAGAAAATCGATGGTCCGCTGTAAATCCACCGGAAGTAGCAAGTTGATCCGGACCAAAATCGACCATGAATACCGCTCTTAGTGATTTACTATCACGACTTAACCATAATCTGCATATTCTGGAAGTTGTATCCAGGAATCAGAAGGAAGTGAAGGTACTCACAATCGATATTCCGATGAGGAAAGAATTAACTAAGCAGTTTAGAAACATAAAAGTATTGCAGCAAGCAGTTTGTAAAATATCAGAAATATTAAATAAAGCACCTAGTATTGAGAGTACAGCAACAAGATCTGTAGCAGTTAGAGACGGTGTACTCTACAAAAGGCGTGGAAGAGCACAACCGAAATTGAAAACATTTGTACCTACTGTGATGGAAATGGAGATAATTGAACAATTTCACTTGGGTCTAGCACACTCAGGTACCCATAAGACAACATTAACAATTCTGGAAAAGTTATATATTCCAAAATTAAGACAAAGTACGAAAGTGCATTTCATGTTGTGATTTGTATCAAAAGGCTAAACTCAACAATGTAACGAGTACAAGACCAATTCTATAATAAGAGATGCACCGTGTAAGTTACTCAGTTGTGATCTTCATGATCCGATGCCTCCTAGTACATTTGGCAACAAATACATATTCGTTTGCTTTGACATTTTTTTGAAAATACGTTAGAATATATCCACTGAAGAATGCAACCAGTGCACCCTCCTAAATCGCATTAAATTCATACCTGCCAGAGGAAGGCAAGGTCGTAGCTATCAACAGTGACAATGCAATAACATCTACAAGCAAGAAATTCAATGAAAGGGATACGTGATTTGGGAAGTAAACAATGTTTCCCATCTAGGTATCAGCCAAAATCTAATACAGTAGACAGAGAAATAAAAGAAATCGCTACTTATCTTAGATTATTGTGTTACAACTGTTTAATTTGTTTAATTACATTTCAGTCCATACAGACCATACTGAATGAAACCAAATTAATCACTGGATTCAAGCCAATAGAGTTACAACATGGCAGGCTTATGAACATATTAAGGAAGAAAATACCGGAAGAAATTGCAGACCAAATTAACATAACACCGACAGAAGCTGAATCGTTTAGCAATGCACTGAACAAAATTCGGGAGGAAAGCGCAGCAGAGAAAGATGAAACGAGAAGCGAAGAGCAAATGAGAAGGAACATAGAAATAGGATATCTGGTACTAGTAAAATCCAAGAGACTATCATCTAAGAAGCAAAGAAGTAATGTTAGTGCTCCCTAGTTATTGTGTACCACATGAGATTCTGCAAAAATACCGAACAGGTACATACTCGTTGAGGCACCCACATACACACAAATATATAGGCAAATACCATAAGGAGATGATGAGGCCGTACAGAATCAAGGAAAGGAATCAAGACAATGGTTAACAATTCCTAATCATTGCAGAGCTCCTAATTAAACCAAAAGATCAAATGATCGTAAGAGGGGAATTAATTTAGATAAGAATATTGTAAAGAGTAAATATATGATGTTAATGTGCATGTGAAACTAAGGTAAAAGTATCCTAATGCCTTTTTGCTAAACAAAAACCAATAACTATATAATTAAATGTATAAATGTTATTAGAATGACTTCTAAATTGTTTTTTTTGTTCAGTAATTATAATTACAGGTATATATAATCCATGTTAAAAACTAATCTTAGTCAGATGACCTATAAAAACCTACACTATATATAATTGCTAGTAGCAGGTAAAAAAATCTGATGTGTTACACTCACATGACTTTCTCTACTCTTGTACAAACTATGTTTACAAACTCTTATTGTCCATCTATTTCATATTAATCGAGATAAACATTTGCAGAAACGATCTTTTGACATGCAAAGAGAATTACATTTTACACATACCGACCAGTTCTAAAAATATTTGACTATCGCTTAAGGTCTATGTTCCCCTTGTTTTTTATTTGCTAGGGCAATATAGAAATACATTAGCCTTTAAGCATAGACATATCTGTTAATAGCTGGTTGCTATGTGCAGCACCGTTCTCTTTGCCACAGATTAATACTCTTTGCATATCCAAGACAAAAAAAATGAATGACGAATTCCCATTTGAGAAAAGTATTGAAAAATTTAAGGGAATAACAAGCAATATCTCGAAAATGGTTCACTCAAAAAAAAAATGTATATGACATAAATTGTGTATTTTAACGCGATCTACATTTTTTGTATAGTAAAATTTTGTCTATCTCTTATGGTTTACCAGTTATGCAAAAGTCGTTCACAATGAAGAATAATTTTGAAGACATTCCCAGAAACTTCGAGATATACATTTCATTTGTCATGAAAACATCTTAACATATGATATTTTAATCAAAATCGTTAGTCATTTTTGAGAAAATTAAAATTTTCGAAAAATGTTCCATGTAAAGGGTAGTCTGGGGTGGGGGGATTTTTTTTTGAAAACCTTCGTGTCGCATCTCTGGAATATACTGAACCTAAATACCAAGTTTGGTGTTTATCCGACTGTTCGTTTCTGAGTTATGCTGTTCACAGACAGACACACACACACACACACACACACACACACACACACACACACACACGGACAGGTTTCCAAAAATGCTTTTTTTGGATTCAGCGAGTCTCAAAACATGTATTTCCGGTGAAATCTCGGTATCGAATTTTTGGGTGGAATACAATACTTCCCCTACTTACTATACGTAGTAGAGAAAGTAAAAAAGGAAAACATCGTGTGTTCAATGATTAGTGTGAAGTGAACATCAAGTGAAATGCAGTGTTTGAGAGTGCATCAAATCTGATAGCAATTTCAGGAGATTTGTAAACACAGATCATGGAAGATGATTAATTTTTATAATCTGTGTTTATAAAGGGGCATATTTGTGGCAGCATCTTTGGCACAGAAAAACATTAAATAATCAATGCCTAACACCACAAGCCTAAAAAATAATTATAAGTGGCAAATATTTACATGTTGATATTTTTTGCGTTTTATTGTTTATGTACTAGTAACGGTTTTTATATATGATTTAAGATAAAATTGTGAGTGTATATTGTAAGGACGTGTATACCGAATTAACTGTCGTGTAGGCCAAGAAGGGAAGAAGTTTGTGTCAGCCATACGAAAATGCGCTTGGGTTAACTATAGCAGTGTGATGTGACATTTGGAAGCAGCAAATAGCATAGCAAGAATGTAGATTTGAAATATTAAAGTTAGCAAACCAGAAGCGTGTAAGGCTAAACTTTCAAATGTTTACATGTAAGTAAAGACACCACGCTGAGAGTTCTCAACTGATTAAGTTAGTTGTAGCATAGATAGCAATCAGGGCGGATCGTTGCGAGTTGTAGTCGCTTAAAGTGCATACACAATTACCGCTAATTACGTAGGAAAACCGAGTTAAGTAGTACAAAGTGTTAGAGGATGACAATAGCTTTCAACATATCTAATGTTTAAGTACATGTGAATGTTTAGTAAAATGTGAAGATAGTACTTAGACTTTTTGCGAAGTAACGCCTCAATAATCGCAACAGCTTTCTCTCATACACAAGTATTGTTCAGATGACAAGTATATTAAAGCCATTAACAGAAACATTACTTTCAGCTGTGTTATAATTTCACGCTTCACTAACTGCAGGGGATACGTGCTCGGCCATAATCATTAGCTTGCTGGAACAATAACACAAATATATAATGCTAATGTGTTCAATACAAGTGCAATCTCTTGTTTTCTGCTTATAATGTTACGAGGTCAGTCCAGAAAGTCCCAGACGTTTTGGCCTATCGTGGCGATGAGTAAGGCTAGAGCCGCCATCTTGGTGTCAGAACGTTCCTACATTCAGTACGCATCCAGCTGTGGTAGGGTGAGGACTGTGCCTTCCTTACTGTACTCTCTGTGAGTTGTTAAAATGTGCGCTGCAATAGAAAATCCCGCCACTTATGAAGTGCGGTTGGCTAAAAAGAACAAACCAATTGAAATTTATCGTCAACTTTGTGATGTTTACGGGCGGGGAATAATGAGTGAAAGCCGAGTCAGGGAATGGTGCATTGATTTTAAAAATGGCCCTACCAATGTTCACGACGAGGATCGCAGTGATAGGCCTAGTCTTATGACTGATGAACTGTCAATGCAAATCAATGACAAAATTCGTGAAAACCGTCGTTTCACGATTACAGAACTTTCGGAACATTTCCCCCAAATTTCACAGAGTTTGGTGCATCAAATTGATGCTTTAGTGCTGAACTGCATGCCGGTGTAAACCAGTGGTTGAAGTCGCAGGCGGCAGATTTCTACAGAGAGGGTATTGAAAAACTTGTGCCACGGTATGATAAATGACTCAATTTGAATGGCGATTATGTAGAAAAATAGTTTAAGAATGTACCTTTCAAATGTAGATAACAAACGTTGATATTTGCATTTTGTTAATTATTTCAAAACGTGTGGGACTTTCTGGATTACCCTTGTACAAACAGTAAAATAACAATAAAAAAATACAATAGTTATGCAGACACTCAAATTACAAAAACAAATATGTAAACACAAGTAAATACTGGCGCAATTTGCATCTTTCTGGATAATAAGAAAACAGTTAAAGTGCTGGATAATAAATACGGATAAATCAAAATTATACATATGAATCTTGTTTTGCGACCACTAATCGCTGAAAACAAACATATCATTCTCTCCATCGTTTGCCCAGACATACCTAACCAAATACTTGGAAATAAACTATCGCAATTGCAGGAAAAATCATGTCACCTACTGAGCCTGATTTCTCCCGTGTACGAGGTGCATTCAAGTTGTAAGGTTTCCAATCTTTTCGCCTCTCATAAATTCCTTACATCACAGAGATGAAAAACTACTCACTTCTCGACAGCTGGATGAACACACTATTTTTTGTAACATTGACGCTATGATTGCAGTACTGCAAATGCCTGTTTAGGGGCCACTGGAAAATTGCTGATGTAAGAGTAGAATCAAGAGGGAAACGTGCGGCACCGGTAGGACTGTGCTTTAGCGTTGCAAAAGCGAAACACTGCTAAGTGCAGGTCAGATTAGTAAGGTGCACAACATTATTGTCATCAAGGAAATTCTGAAGATTTGCTGCCCAATGACCAGGAGCAGTGCCTTGATGAAAAAGTACATCTGGACACCTCTATGGTGGACCTTTTTCTTCACGTCTGCTTCTATGAATCTCTTCACCCATGAACACATTTTTTTACATCTACCACCTATCTGTAATAAGAGGAAGTATTCTATTCCACCCAAAAATTTGATGTTGACATTTCACTGGAAAAGCAAGCTTTGAGGCTGCCTGAATTAAATAAAAAAAAACTTTTTACTAAAAGGCCCATGCGTGTGTGTCTGTGAACACATAACCCAAAATTGAAATGTCGATAAATACCAAGCTTGATGTTTAGGTCGGTATCTTCCAAAGATGCCACACGATGATTTTCAAGAAAATCCCCCCACTCAAAACTACCATTTTCATTGAAAATGTTCGTTATTTTCCTATTTTCTCGAAAATGACCAAGATTTTGATTAAAATACCTATGTTTAAGGTATTTGCATGACAAATAAGATGTATATATTGAATTTTCTGCGAATAGCCGGTGAAGTCCTCTTCATTCCGAATGACTGGTAAACATAGACAAAATCCAACTACACAAAAATTTTAGATTTCGTTAAAGCACACAAATTATGTCAAATTTTTGTGGCGTTAACAATCTCCGAAATACTGTTTATTATTGATTTGGGTTTTCAAATATTTATACTTTTTTGAAGAAGTCGCTATTCGTTTTTTCTCGTGTCATGGAAAGAGCACGGAATGTCAAAACCATCACATAGCAAACCGCTTATCAAAAGTCTTAACTATTGCTTTAACCTATTGCACTCTTCTTATATCTACAAGAAATGTGTAAATGCGTAATGAAAGTTTATTTGATTAACAAGAAGTAGATAGTAGAACAAGCTTTTGTAAGAGTAGATGGTAGAAGAGTGAACGGAGCAAGTCATGTGAATGCAACATATAAGATTTTTCTTGACGTCCTGCTTCTGTGAATTTCTGCACCGATCAATACACTTTTCCATGTCCATGACAAACGTCTCAGTCAATTGCCGACGTATGTCAATCAGTTTGAGCCCCGAAGTGAAGAAAACAGATGATATTGATAACACATTGATCCTGGAACATGAAAATCGACACTTTAAGCATCAGAAACGAGTCCCTCTAACTGTTGCCACTAGGTTTCTGTGCACCGTATGACGCTGGCATTTCCATCACACATTCATAAAGTGAGCCAAGACACATGTTTATATCTGCCCGCAGTCCCAAGGGAAAAAAACTCGGAGGCAGAGCTTGAATGTTCTTGGTATTAAGTTTCAGAAGAAGTTAGGTGCATCTCACTCAAAGATCTTGACAAATTGCTAATAGCATTCAAAATACCAATGAAGACAGAAATTGTGATTGCCCAACATGTTTCATATGCAAACAAGAGGGGCATCCAGCTAAACAGTGTAAAACATCAGATATCGCACACCTAACAAGCAACCCTATCTAGTAATATAAATCCAGGAGCGAATATGTGTGCGTTCAGCATACAAGTTAAAAAAATCTGATGTGTTACACTCACATGACTTTCTCTACTCTTGTACAAACTATTTTTACAAACGCTTTTTCTCCATATGCTTCATGTTAATCGAGATATCGAGATGTCAATCTTATTACTAATTTTCTTGTAGATGCAAGGGGAATTGGTAGGTTTTAAGCGATAGTCAAATATTTTAACGCTGGTTGCTATGTGGCGCATTCCATTCTCTTTGCATGTCCAGGACATAAAAAAATCTGATGTGTTACACTCACATGACTTTCTCTACTCTTGTACAAACTATTTTTACAAATGCTTATTCTCCATATGCTTCATGTTAATGGAGATATCGAGATGTTAATCTTATTGCTAATTTTCTTGTAGATGCAAGGGGAATATGGTAGCTTTTAAGCGATAGTCAAATATTTTAACGCTGGTTGCTATGTGGCGCATTCCATTCTCTTTGCATGTCCAGGACATAAAAAAATGAATAACGAATTTGAGAAAAAGTATAAGTATTGGAAAATTTAAGGGAATAACAAGCAATATCTCGAAAACGGTTCACTCAACAAAAGAAATGTATATGACATAAATTGTGTATTTTAACGCGATCTACATTTTTTGTGCAGTAAAATTTTGTCATACCTCTTATGGTTTACCAGTTATGCAAAAGTCGTTCACAATGAAGAATACTTTTGGAGACATTCCCAGAAAATTCGAGATATACATTGCATTTCTCATTACATTATCTTAAACATATGATATTTTCATCAAAATCGTTAGAGCCATTTTTGAGAAAATTAAAATTTTCGAAAAATGTTCCATGTAAAGGGTAGTCTGGGGTGGGGGGATTTTCTTGAAAACCTTCGTGTCGCATCTCTGTAAGATACTGAACCTAAATACCAAGTTTGGTGCTTATCCGACTGTTCGTTTTTGAGTTATGCTGTTCACAGACACACAGACACACACACACAGACACACACGGACATGTTTCCAAAAATGCTTTTTTTGGATTCAGGAGGTCTCAAAACATGTATTTCCGGTGAAATCTCGGTATCGAATTTTTGGGTGGAATGCAATACTTCCCCTACTTACTGTACGTAGTAGAGAAAGTAAAAAATGAATAACGAATTTGAGAAAAAGTATAAGTATTGGAAAATTTAAGGGAATAACAAGCAATATCTCGAAAACGGTTCACTCAACAAAAGAAATGTATATGACATAAATTGTGTATTTTAACGCGATCTACATTTTTTGTGTAGTAAAATTTTGACTATCTTTTATGGTTTACCAGTTATACAAAAGTCGTTCACAATGAAAAATATTTTTGGAGACATTCCCAGAAAATTCGAGATATACATTTTATTTATCATGAAAATATCTTAAACATATGATATTTTAATCGAAATCGTTAGAGCCATTTTTGAGAAAATTAAAATTTTCGAAAAATGTTCCTTGTAAAGGGTAGTCTGGGGTGGGGGGATTTTCTTGAAAACCTTCGTGTCGCATCTCTGGAAGATACGGAACCTAAATACCAAGTTTGGTGCTTATCCGACTGTTCGTTTCTGAGTTATGCTGTTCACAGACACACACACACACACACACACACACACACACACAGACACACACACTCACACACGGACACACACACGGACATGTTTCCAAAAATGTTTTTTTTTGGATTCAGGGAGTCTCAAAACATGTATTTCCGGTGAAATCTCGGTATCGAATTTTTGGGTGGAATACAATACTTCCCCTACTTACTGTACGTAGAAGAGAAAGTAAAAAATCTGATGTGTTACACGCACATGACTTTCCCTATTCTTGTAAAACCTATTTTTACAAATGCTTATTCTCCATCTTCTTCATATTTATCGAGATAAACATTTGCAGACTCTATCTTATATGCTAATTTTCTTGTAGATGTAAGGGGAATATATATTTACAAGGACAATATAGAAATACAGTAGCCTTTAAGCACATACATATCTCTTAATAGCTGGTTGTAAGGTGCAGCACCATTCCCTTTCCCACAGATTAATACTCTTTGCATATCCAAGACAAAAAAATCTGATGTGTTACACTCACATGACTTTCTCTACTCTTGTACAATCTATTTTTACAAACGCCTATTCTCCATATGCTTCATATTAATCGAGATATCGAGATGTCAATCTTATTTGTAATTTTCTTGTAGATGCAAGGGGAATATGGTAGCTTTTAAGCGATAGTCAAATATTTTATCGCTGGTTGCTATGTGGCGCATTCCAATCTCTTTGCATGTCCAGGACATAAAAAAATGAATAACGAATTTGAGAAAAAGTATAAGTATTGGAAAATTTAAGGAAATAACAAGCAATATCTCGAAAACGGTTCACTCAACAAAAAAAATGTATATGATATAAGTTGTGTATTTTAACGCGATCTACATTTTTTGTGTAGTAAAATTTTGTCTATCTCTTATGGTTTACCAGTTATGCAAAAGTCGTTCATAATGAAGAATACTTTTGGAGACATTCCCAGAAATTTCGAGATATACATTTCATTTCTCATGACATTATCTTAAACATATGATATTTTCATCAAAATCGTTAGAGCCATTTTTGAGAAAATTAAAATTTTCGAAAAATCTTCCATGTAAAGGGTAGCCTGGGGTGGGGGGATTTTCTTGAAAATCTTCGTGTCGCATCTCTGGAAGATACTGAACGTAAATGCCAAGTTTGGTGTTTATCCGACTGTTAGTTTTTGAGTTATGCTGTTCACAGACACACACAGACACACACACACACACACACACACACACACACACACACACACACAGACACACACACGGACATGTTTCCAAAAATGCTTTTTTTTGGATTCAGGAGGTCTCAAAACATGTATTTCCGGTGAAATCTCGGTATCGAATTTTTGGGTGGAATGCAATACTTCCCCTACTTACTATACGTAGTAGAGAAAGTAAAAAATGAATAACGAATTTGAGAAAAAGTATAAGTATTGGAAAATTTAAGGGAATAACAAGCAATATCTCGCAAACGGTTCACTCAACAAAAGAAATGTATATGACATAAATTGTGTATTTTAACGCGATCTACATTTTTCATGTAGTAAAATTTTGTCTATCTCTTATGGTTTACCAGTTATGAAAAAGTCGTTCATAATGAAGAATACTTTTGGAGACATTCCCAGAAAATTCGAGATTTACATTTTGTCATGACAATATCTTAAACATATCATATTTTAATCAAAATCGTTAGAGCCGTTTTTGAGAAAATTAAAATTTTCGAAAAATGTTCCATGTAAAGGGTAGTCTGGGGTGGGGGGATTTTCTTGAAAACCTTCGTGTCGCATCTCTGAAAGATACTGAACCTAAATACCAGGTTTGGTGTTTATCCGACTCTTCGTTTTTGAGTTATGCTGTTCACAGACACACACACACAGACAGACACACACGCGGACATGTTTCCAAAAATGCTTTTTTTGGATTCAGTGAGTCTCAAAACATGTATTTCCGGTGAAATCTCGGTATCGAATTTTTGGGTGGAATGCAATACTTCCCCTACTTACTCTACGTAGTAGAGAAAGTAAAAATGAATAACGAATTCCCATTTTAGAAAACAAGTATTGAAAAATTTAAGGGAATAACACGCAATATCTTGAAAATGGTTCACTCCACAAAAAAAAAAAATGTATATGACATAAATTGTGTTTTTTAATGCGATCTACATTTTTTGTGTAGTAAAAGTTTGTCTATCTCTTATGGTTTATCAGTTATGCAAAAGTCGTTCTTAATGAAGAATACTTTTGGAGACATTCCCAGAAAATTCGAGATATACATTTCATTTGCCATGTAAATATCTTAAACATATCATATTTTAATCAAAATCGTTAGAGCCATTTTTGAGAAAATTAAAATTTTCGAAAAATGTTCCATGTAAAGGGTAGTTTGGGGTGGGGGAATTTTCTTGAAAACCTTCGTGTCACATCTCTGGAAGATACTAAACCTAAATACCAAGTTTGGTGTTTATCCGACTGTTCGTTTCTGAGTTATGCTGTTCACAGACACATAGACACACTGACACAAAGACACACACACGGACATGTTTCCAAAAATGCTTTTTTTGGATTCAGGGGGTCTCAAAACATGTATTTCCGGTGAAATCTCGGTATCGAATTTTTGGGTGGAATGCAATACTTCCCCTACTTACTATACGTAGTAGAGAAAATAAAAACCAACGTTATGAAAACCTGCAGTCCAACGAGTTACACCATCAGTTGTTTTTCAAGCCAAAACCCCGAAATGATCTTAGAACTTGAAGGGGGCTATCCGAATGAAACAAAATTAACAATAAAACAATAAATTTCTTATGTTACAATCGCATGACTTTCTCTACCCAATATCGTTTGTTTTATATATCTAGTTTCTACAAAATATTCCTGCAAAATCTTATTATTCTGTCTACTTTAAGTTAATTGAGATAGACTGCATAAATAGCTACATTGCACATTTCCTTATACGTACAAAGGGAAGAGCGATAATCAAATGTTTAAGAACTGGTTTTATATGCTGGCCTTAAAATTCCATGCTCTCTCCCAGCATCGCAACAAACAAGTGAACAGCTACAATACTTTAAAAATTAAAAGGTATTGAAAAATTCATGTCTATATATCTCAGAAACGGCTGATGGCACAGAAAATATTGTTTGAAATAAATTGGATTATTTAAAGAGGTTTACATGTTTTCGTAATAAATTGTCTATTTGTTATGGTTTACCAGTTATACACAATTATATAGAATTCTTTCAGAATGAAGTAAATTCCACAGGCTATTCCCAGAAAGTTCAAGGTTTACATTTGAGAAAATAAAAAATAACGACATTTTTTCCATGTAAACGGTTTTATTGAAAATCTTCCTAGAAAGACAGTAAACTTAATACCAAGTTTGGTATTTAACCGGCAATTAGTTTCTGAGTTATGCTGTTCACAGATGCACACACACGACCTTTCTCTAAAAATGCTTTTTCTTGATTCAGGAAGGCTGAAAACATTTTTTCCCGTGAAATCTGCATATAACATTTTTCTGGTGGAATACAATACTTCCTCTACCTACTAGATACGCGATAGAGAAAATAAAAAAACAGCAAGTGGAAACTCCGGGAATAGCTCTGTAGGGGATTTCCCTGAACTCCATAGGTCTCGAACAACCTCTGACAGCCAGCAGGTGCAGGAAACTAGTTTTCTTACAGTGAGAGATACTTATCCTCGAAAAGGCAGTCACCTACATCCGGAAACGCCATCCACATATGACATTGTCTTAACAAACCCCCAGTTCGGCCTAAACGACCCCTTTCAACAAGCACCAGCAGGAGTAAAGCATACAATAATGAGAAAGAATCCGTCTCTGACTTCGCATTAGAACATCATGACACATACTCCGAAGATGACCGTAACCTAAAGGAACACCGCTAACACTCATAAGCATTCATACAAAAAAAATTCTTGGCAACTATGTTTCAATTGGCAAACTAATGCACCTGCGAAACAAATGCTGGAGGAAAATCCTCTATATTATAAGCTCAATTTCTTACAACTTTTAAGGTTTTTCGAAAACACAGTTGGTAAACTGATATAACACCAATTGTTCACGACTATGCAAGCAATCTAGAAGGTCTTGCTTACACATTAAGGAGCTGTATACATTATAAAAGGACCGTAACTTCAAAAGTGTAAGTTCTGGAATCGAGACTAACGTTCTTACAGCTATAGAAAGAATTAAAAGCTCTGTTACACATCCAAAATAAACTACAAAAATCCAAGTCTATTTTTTAATGAAACATTAATGGTTTCAAAACTCAATTTGAATAGTTCAAAACCCTTCGACATGAACACGGCCCAGATACCTTATGCCTACAAGCAAGGAATTCGTAACAATGTAACTTAAAGGTTACGGAGAAAATTATAAAATCATAAATATTATGCAAGGTATATTTGCTAAAAAATAAAAAAACTCTAAAGAAATATTGCTCAATAAGTGCCTTGAAGCTGTAGCAATATCAGTAACATTTCCTTCATATACAACCTCGATTTAGAGTATAAAAATTGATATTCAAATGTTAAGAGCCTAATTCTCCAGTTACCTAAACCTTTTATCATAATGGGAGATTTTAATAGCCAAAGAGGACGATTGATCATTTCGATTTAATAATACTTAATTCGTGCTGCGCTGTGGAACTAGAGCCTGAAATTCTGGTTCCCGGTCACGGAATGTGCCCGGGTTCCATCTCAACCATGGGGTGTTGATGTTAAGTCCCGGGTATAAGACCGGTGCCCACTCAGCATCGTGAGGAAAGTGAGGAGCTGCGATAGGCAGCGATCCCGCCACGGAGGCCAACCTTCTGGCTGGGGGTGCGTGATGCTGGCCACATCCTTCCCGTATCGGATGATCGTCCACCTCTGGATGTGGGGGCGAGGCGGCAGCCAGGTTGGTAGGTCAAGGCCCTTCATGGGCTGTAGCGCCAGGATATTATAGTTGTTATTATTATTATTATTATTATTATTATTATTATTATTGCTTAATTGATCTGAACCTATTCATTAAGATTTTACACACGGATCTTTAAGTAGCACAGATTTATCTATTTACTCAATCGACATTCCACACATGTGGGCGACCATTTTTCTATTGTGACAAACACGCCAAACCACCAAAATGCCAAATTACCAATAAATATATGGACCTTACAACATGTTAACTGAAAGAAATTTAGTGTCAATATAAGGTCATCTTTGTTTTCTACCTTCATCTTACATGTTCTAAAATATGCTTATCAACAATATACAAAAACTTTCACGAAAAAAAAATGAAATAGCAGCAGAATCCAATGTCCCTAAAATTACACTCAAGGAAATCTATGCCTTGATGAAATGAAACATGCAAGCTAGAGGAACTAAAGATAAATATATATATAAAGTAGCACAGACATCCACTAGAAAACAAAATTCAATTCAAAAAGCTCGGAAAAATGCACGTAGAACCATCATAGAAAACAGGAAACATTCATGTTATCTTATGTGTCAATCCTACCCAATAAAGTAAAAGAATATTTATGAACCAAAATAAAAAACCTACGATAATCCTACGACCTTCTAGAGATGACCGCGTTATAACCAGAGCTATGACAAATATCTTTAGGCTTACAATGTGTGCATGCTGCGAGTTTCTAGGGGAAGGGGGTGTCACAGGTAATCTGAAACTATAAACAGAAGCATCAGGGATAGAACAGAACAAAAACACCGAGTTAACAGAGAGCAACTCTGCCATACCAGTGACGCAGGCGAACTACTGACTGTCGATTGTGCAGCCTTGGGTCCGCGAATTCAGTACGACGTTACTTGTACTAGGTAGTGGATAGTTATGCTGATTCCTCATTCAATAGATACTTGGCTTAGCTCTACTTATAACTGACGCTAAAGTAACAACAGACACCTTTCAACACAAACCACTGAGCTAAGCTTTAGATTAAACTGAGTTTTATTTATGGACGCTCTGTAACTACTGTGTTTCTTAGTGTCCTATTCTATATTGGGCGTGAAAGACGGTAATTTTGCCCAGAGGCATCTTTATCAGGCTTGAGGTTACTTTACGTGCCGTAAATCTACAACATTGACCACCGGCTTTACTTCCCTTCCGAAGGAAGCCATGCTAAGGATTTTTACGCCCGAAAATCTCCATCGCCCTCCGCCGGGTTTGATCCGCCACCTTGGGAATTAGAGGCTAACAGGTACCCCTACACCACGGAGGACGACAACTAAGCTTTAATGCACTATCTGGAAAGAATCACACAGCGACAAAATTACCTATAGAAAGGTCAAGAATGATCTTTAGTCTTGCGGGCATTCGAGTCCAAGACCTCATATACGAATTTTCGAAACGACTCCCAAAAGGACTAACATACTTAATTGAAAATATAATCCTGACGGTGGCGTGCTGCAATTGCTATACCTATAGCTAAGTCGAACAAGGATCCCTACCTACCAGAAAACTAACATACACTTGTGAAGTACTGGAAATAATATATTGCGATACGAATGTGGTAAATACAGCATTGGAGAACAAGGAAGAGTTTGAAAATACCAGAGTATTTTCTACTTCCGAGATTCCCTAATACACTGAAAGCACGTGTATTGCACACTGTTTTTTCCGATGATAGTGAATAATAGGAATAGTACTTGCGCGAAAATAAAATTACTACAGCTGTTGAACATAGTGGATCCAGTAGCATAAACAGTGGAGTCGACTGGCGATCGATTACTCACACCTTGTTGTTGACTAACAAAATCAATGCAAGAATTATATCGTAGGTATTAACAAATAAAAAGGAAGTGAAGATCCAGGTAAGATTTAAATGACAAAAATTCAGTTATAAAATGAATATCTATGATTATAATCCAAGTCTGTCATAATAAGTACATTAAAAGTTAGAGGGTTTAATATGGTTCATGCACATACGTACAGTAAAATATACAAAACACGCAGGTAGGTTAGGTTATCAGCACTGAATGGAGGAAATTCAATTCTCCAACTGACAGCACAAACAGAACTGCATAAAAAAGCAGTAAAAAAAAACTAATAAACGTATCCATTAAACTCTGGAATGTTTAAAGCTTTTTTTTTTTTTACTTCGCACAAAATGGATTTAGACAATTATGGACAGTAGCACGAAGCTTTTGAAAATTAGCAACACACTAAATGCATCATTTTGATCTTGAAGAATCGTACTATATGGCACAGAGAAGAAACGTGTTCTCTGTGTTAGAAGCCATTCACAATTAAAATAAAGCACTAACATAATGACGCAAAACTTAAGCGTAAACTTAAGGCGATATGTTTACATTTATAATACTAATCTGCATTTTCAAACTTTTTGTCAGATGATTTCTTAAAAGTAGGTGTTCTTGAATCAAGTTTTTATGTTGATTCTAGAAATAACTTCCGTTTTTTTTTCTATCAGGTCAGGATTTTACACAAAATAAGTAATGTTTTGACAATTTTACTAATGAGCGTAGAAAAGTATTCAAATACCATTTCACACAAGGTAAGTTTTTATTCAAGAAACATTTTAAGAATACTCTCAACAACTCCCCTAATTCATTTCATGACTACATTTTAACAAAACAAGAAGCCAAAGTGTTTCATTAATTTTTTTTCAAACTTTCTCTTCTTTGACTTCCTTGCAGATCCTTGAAGATGACTGTCCCTCCTCAACATCCAACAGTAGTCGGCCATCATAGTTTCATTCCATCTCCCCTGGTACCTCCTCTCCATTTCCTTAATATCTTGGTGAAAACGTTCACCCTGCTCTTCACTATAATGTCCCAGATTTTCTGGAAAGTAGTCGATATGTGAATGCAGAAAATGCACCTTTACACTCATGTTACAACCCATCTTCTTGAAATTTTCCAACATTGTTTCGGCAATGGGCTTGTAATTAGGATCTTTGTTATTGCCTAAGAAATTTTCAGTAACTGATCGGAAGGCGGACCATGCTTCTATTTCTCTCACATTCATTGTCTACTCAAAATCTTCATCCTTCATCAATTTATTTATTTGAGGACCAACAAAAATTCCAGCCTTTAATTTTTCTTGTGTAATGAAGGGAAATTTCTTGGAAATGTACTTGAAGCAGGGTCCATCCTGTGGTAGAGCCCCTTGCTTCATCAAGCCCAATTTTCTGTGTAGTGGCGGAAGCAATATCTTTACATCTCTATATTTCTATATTTTTGAAGTGACATTGTAAAAAAACTGTACGTGATAGAAAAAAACTAAAAGCAGTTTGAAATCAGCATACAAAATCCGATGTATTACACTCACATGACTTTTTCTACTCTTGTACAAACTATTTTTACAAACGCTTATTCTCCATCTACTTCATGTTAATCGAGATAAACATTTGCAGACTCTATCTTATTGCTAAGTTTCTTGTAGATGTAAGGGGAATATATATTTACAAGGGCAATATAGAAATACAGTAGCCTTTAAGCATATACATATCTCTTAATAGCTGGTTGCTAGGTGCAGCACCATTCCATTTGCCACAGATTAATACTCTTTGCATATCCAAGACAAAAAAATGAATAACGAATTCCCATTTGAGAAAATAAGTATTGAAAAATTTAAGGGAATAACAAGCAATATCTCGAAAATGGTTCACTCAACAACAAAAATGTATGACATAAATTGTGTATTTTAACGCGATCTACATTTTTCATGTAGTAAAATTTTGTCTATCTCTTATGGTCTACCAGTTATGCAAAAGTCGTTCACAATGAAGAATACTTTTGGAGACATTCCCAGAAAATTCAAGACATACATTTTATTTGTCATGAAAATATCTTAAACATATGATATTCTAATCAAAATCGTTAGAACCATTTTTGAGAAAATTAAAATTTTCGAAAAATGTTCCATTTAAAGGGTAATCTGGGGTGAGGGGATTTTCTTGAAAACCTTCGTGTCGCATCTCTGGAAGATACTGAACCTAAATACCAAGTTTGATGTTTATCCGACTGTTCGTTTCTGAGTTATGCTGTTCACAGACAGACACACACACGGACATGTTCCCAGAAATGCTTTTTTTTTTTATTCAGGGGGTCTCAAAACATGTATTTCCGGTGAAATCTTGGTATCGAATTTTTGGGTGGAATACAATACTTCCCCTACTTACTATACGTAGTAGAGAAAGTAAAAAGTGAGTCAGAATCACTTATTAGTTTCCAGTCATCCGATATCATGCAGACTAGTGTAATAGTATATGATACAACAAGACTATAACGGTAGTAATTTATTCGCGAGTTTCATAATTTTCATACGAGTCTTAATTACCATTATAGTCAAATTGCATACGAATTTTTTGGTCGATCACACTATAATTTCAAAACTTTGAGTTTTTACAAAAATATCTTACTTGTTAATTGTGCGTAATTAAATGCTGATCGGATGGCAGCATTGATGTCAGAACCTTGAGCGTGTTTCCAGTAGTTCAACAGATGGCAGCACTGTTGAGTCCACGCAGTATTTATTAGTTTTTTGCAGGTAACGTTAAAACTACGCATATTACAGCAAAAGAAATGAACTCAATTTATTAAAATATTAAAATTACAACGAACAGAATTTATTTTATTTTAAATACACGCATTTCATTCTTTATCTGGGGAATTGATCCATCTTTAGACTGCTCCTTTGAAGGTGTTAAAAGTATGGGCGACAGGGGAGCTGCGGCGAAAGATCATAATAACTTGCTGAAGTATTATGGATGCCATAAGAGTTCACTTACGTCACATGTACTCAGCGTATTATAGTGTAGTCGACCAAAAAACGAGATTATAAAATACGTGTATCAAAGTGAAAAAGAACTATCTACCGATTGAAGGACGTTAAAGTCACAAAAAGCAGCATTTACCATGATAGTTTGCGTTGCTGCGGTTTTTATAGATATCTCAGTGATTCCTAGCCGTGATCTTACACAGAAAGTAGTTAGCGCGTCAACACATGACGACGGAAAATCTAATTGAAATGGCAGAATGATCATGAGATGCGAATTGCTCTCTGATTGTCTAGTTAACTACGTTTGATGTAGACATAGCCTTGAAAACTTGGACCTTGTAAGCTTCTAAGTTTAAGTTATGCTTACGCTTACATTTCATTATGAAAGGGACCTTAACGCAAAACAAAATCCAGTTGCGTACAGGAGTTACGCATATTAAAATAATATAACAGGCCTGTTTCTAAACATTAAGGGAACAGTTCGGTGTAAAATCACAACTTGAAAACTTAGGCCTTGAATACAGAGTTTTCCACATTCTCTAGATATTAATTTCTGCATCGCTGTGACGTCGCTTCTACTGCTTCCACAGTTTGCTATAGCAAACAAACAGCCTAAGGCGGGATAGTCCGAGTTGGTGTAATGAAATGTACTTACCCGTGATGGGTTTTACCGCTTGCTGTAAAGGAACAGGGTTGCAGGGTGACGGGTGTGAATGAGTTAGGGAGAATTACTGCAGGCAGTAACGGCCTTTTCCAACGCTGATGTGATGTATTTTTCCAAATGCTTTATTAGTTTTGGGGTTGCTATTGTAAATTTGGAATCCCAACATCTTTTGGAGGTTTGTGTAGGGTTATGCTTTAGTTTGCCTGCTAAGCGGGGAATCCGGTGTCGCTTCAAGGCAGAGTACCACATAACCCATCGCGTTTCTACAGTGCATCTACCGTGTCCCTACCGTGACGTGTCGTTGAGATTTCCACATAACCTAACATGTTCCGACAGTGCACTGACCGTGTTCCTACAGTGTCGTATGGTTGAGATTTCCGCATAACCTAACATGTTCCGACACTGCACTGACCGTGTCCCTACCATGTCGTGTGGACATTTCCACATAACTTACCATGTTCCGACTATGCGCCGGCTATTTTCATACTTGACTTCGATCTGTTCGTTTTGTCGTCTCTGTTTCGGTAAGAACTGGATCACAAAGAAGAAGATATCGTTATAACCTATGGTGTTTCTTGGCTTTAATGAACAGATAAGAAATTTTAAGTTTCTCACCTATAACCTTCCAGATGTTGTCTTTAACCCGGGTGTTGACATAATCTTTTTGGTCGATCACACTATAATATGCAGATTACATGTGTCATAATTGAACTGTTATGTCATCCATAATACTTCAGCAACTCCTTACCATCTTACTCGGCGGCACGCGCAGCCCATACTTTTAACACCTACAAAGCAGCTGTCCATTGGGATCCATTCTCCAGATAAACAATGAAATATTTGTATTTAAAATAAAATAAATTTTGCTCATTATGATTTTAATATTCTAATAAATGAATTCATTTCCTTTGCTTCAATATGTGTTTCTTCCCGTTACCTGCAAAAAATCAATAAACACTGCGTGGACTCAACAGTGGTGCCATGTGTTGCATTATTCGCAAAGACGCTCAAGGTCCTGCCATCAGTGCTGCCATCCGATCAGCATTTAATTACACACAATTAACAGGTAAGATCTTTTTGTAACAACTCAAAGTTTTGAAATTATAGTGTGGTCGAGCAAAAACAGTCGTATGCAAATTGACTATAATGGTAATTAAGACGCTCGTATGAAAACTATGAAACTCGCTACCGCTCTTTTCACAGACATACACTCGCGTTTTAATTACTACCATTACAGTCTTGTTGCATAAGATACTATTATGTGGCAATTCATATAGCTCTGGGTACTGCTGAACCAGGGCAATTAACCCTTTGCCCATAGAAAACGGCTTCCCTGAACAATATAATAATTAATGGCACAGAACAAGAATGCCCGATTCTGTTTCCTCCACTACAGCGACAGCTCCGAGCCATTGGCAGGTGGAGCGAAAAGTGGAGGATGGCCATCAGCCCGGGGAAGAGCTCTGCGCTTCTCCTGGCGAAGGTCCGGCGATGGCGGCACGAGCGGCCTCTGAGGTTGCGGCGGAGGAGAATCCCCTGGGTTACCTCTGCCAAATACCTCGGAGTCACCCTCGACAGCGGCCTCACTTTCGCACCACATGTCAGGGCAAAGGTCGGCCTCGGCCACTCCGCGCTCAGACAGCTGTACCCTGTATTCCGCTCCACAATGCCCACACGCCTCAAACTACGCATATATAAGGCGATTATCCCGCCTCTGATTCTGTATGACTGCGAGATCTGGGGATCGGCGGCAGCGACCACCATCCGCAGGCTGCAAACCGTCCAGAACAAGGCGCTTCGGATGATCTATGATACCGGGCGTAGATTCCCGTCACACATCCTACACACCCATTCCGGTCTCCCATACATCGTGGACGTGGTGCGGGAGAGAACCCGTACCATGTACACGAAGCTCACTTACCACACCAACCAGCTGGTGAACTCTTTGGGCCGCTACGACCACAAGGCGCCAAGGCGGAGAAAGAGCTACCGGTTGCCGAAGGACGGCTTGGGCCCCCGAGGCTGAGGTCTGCCAATCCTTCATTCCACAAACTTCCCCAAGTTAAGCAGCATTGGGCTCGGTCGCTCGCTGGATGAGTGACCATCTAGCAGCGACCCGCCCTGCTGCCAACTTGAATACCCCCATCCCATTACCTAGTATTCCCATCTTGCTTTGCTGCCATGCCGGCCTGCTTAACTAGACGACCACACAAGCGGTCGCCCAAGTTAAGCAGCTTTGGGCTTGGTCACTACATGGTCTCTAGTCCGCCCACGTGGGAACACCGAGACCCATCCAATGGTAGTGTAGAAAGCTAAACTCCGCCCAAGACAGATTGACAGAAAATCAAAAGCTTGTGTATATTCTTTTAACTTTCTTTATCGCACAGGTAAAGCCGCATACGCGGCTAGGTACTGTGGCGATCACATTCCGCCCAGGTGAACCTGGGCGACCTGTTCTCGATTGCTGGATTACTCGCGAGGTAGTGTGACTCACGGGCGCAACTCCTTTTCTAGCCGTCTATTCATTTGTTTTACATGTGCTGCTGGGTGGTGTAGTGCGTGTTGCATATTTGATGACTCGAGAGAGAAAGGCATTTTCGCTACCCTTGGCCTAGGGTTCATGACTGATCACCGACAGCACGGTCGGTACACAGTAGGCAAACGACACGGGTACACTAGATCATGTGAAAATGAACAAAAAGCTCTCTTCGTAAATTACATGAAAGGTGCTCTTTGGCGGCTCCAAAAAACACAGCACAAAACCGGCACACGGTCAGTGCACAGTTGGAGCATGGTAGTTTATGTGAAAACCTACCTTAGAGTGGCGTGTATTGAGGTTATAATCCGCTAGCGCCGAATATAATTCCGCGGTATCTCTTTAAACCGTCATTGTTGCAGAATGCAGCAGTTTTTTGTGTTTGTAATATTACTCCTCTCTTCATTGGTTTCCTAAATGTGTAAATGCCCTAGGGATTCAACTCTTGAGAATTTAAAATTGCTTGGTTTCCATGGTAGCCTCTAGTTCCCGAGGTCGCGGGTTCAAACCCGGCGGAGGGGGATGGATTTTTTTCGGGCGCAAAAATCTTTAACATGGCTTCCTTCGGAAGGGAAGTAAAGTCGGTGGTCCTTGAAGTAGATATATTTGTTGGTAGTTGGAAGATGCTTCATGTTTATCTGCACAACGTATGGGATTCAATTTATCGCAGTCACTTCGTGTTATCTTATTGCTGAGCGCCTGTTATTGTTTCACTATTTTGCATTTTGAGTTCTTTGTGCTCCGGCTAGCTATTATTACTACTCAGTCGAGCATATCTCTTGAACAGGGTGTGTAAACGGAAAGGATTCATTACTGAAAGATAACACTTATAAAAGAATTTGTTTTATACTTTTATTACCGTCACAATTAGTTAATTTCACATACTGACTCTTGATACACGCCAGACTGAATCTGTTATATTTTCTAATGTTACTATAATCACTTATTTGCTGCACATTATTAATTCGCATATTTCACATTTATAACTAACTTTACGACACAAGAGATCCTGTAGAATTGTGCGACGTGTAACCCGCGAACGATTCTGATGAACTGAGCGAAACCTGTCTCTGGCTTTAGCTTTTTATACTCCCTCACCCTAATATGCCTAAACATTATAACCGAGCTGCTATTGGTTAATAAAACGCGCCAACATTAGCGTCTATTTTTATATCCAATCAAAATTACGAACACATATGCTCTAGGGAAAATATTCCCTCCATTTCTAAGAAAAGCGCGCTATTCTGACGTCATTTGTTTGTCTCTCCTAATTGATAAACAACTCACCCCCTCGCTCATTGTTGCCCGCTCTTATTGTCAGTTTCAGCGAGGCCGTGTAAACTTATTTCCTAACAATGCTTATAATTAACAAACATCTCAAATCATTGTCATACAATAATGTTAATTTACACTACAGTCATTCTGGCATTTAGTGTTGTGATATAAAATACTGCGTCATCCTGTGTCGTAGATTTATGGCACGTAAAAAAACCTGATAAAGAGGCCTCTGAGCAAAATTTCCGGTCTTTCACGTCCAATATAGAATTGGACGCTAAGGACCGCAGCAGTTAAAGAGCGCCCATAAATGAAAAAACGCAATTCAATTTCAAGTTAATGACAGGAATCTAATCCGGGACCTCCCGAATTCGATCCTCACACGTTACCGCGGAGCTGTCACCGGAGCTCGGTGACAGCTGTGGTTTGTCCACAGCATTTCGTACAGAACGACTTCGTTACTTTAATAAAGCAAAGTGTAATGCAAGTCTGATAAATTACGGTTTCGCTGCTCACTCTTAATCTGAAAGCCAAACCTTCCAAGCTTCATTTTCTCTACTTATGCATTTATGCTGCCAGCTAATATCGCTCAACTTAAAGTCTGATGCATCAGCCAGTGAGCGTAGCTCCATCGTGCAATGACTAATGATATTGCGGCTTTTGACGGCGTAACGGAAACTATCTGTAAAATACACTATGCGCAAAACAAAAAACACTGAAATTATTGATAATTTGCTGTCCAAGTTTCCATAGCAATAAGTATTTATTTATTCATATAATAGTTTCAAAAATTGTGGATTCAGTTTTGTGTTACTTTCTACAAATAAGGACATTACCCGAGGGGCGTATAAGCCCTTTATCAGATGATCACACGATTTGGAAGCATCTTTTGTGAAACGTTTATAACTCTAAACTCATTAGATTCGGCGGAAGAGAGCGTTTTCTGTATTATATCTTCCTGATATAAAAATATTTAGAGTTGCTCTACAATCCATTTGGAACTTCTCAGCTTCAAGCACGTATTTGCCACATTTGATTTCCTTCGGTATTTGGAAGACTGAAATGGAAGTACTTGAACTGAAAAACAAATGGATTCCACCTCAAATGAAGCCAGTTCCTTTGATTCCTTGCAAGAAGAAAGATATAAGAGGACTTTTCCATTTTAGATGATCTTAGAAATGTTTAGATGATTTTAGAAATCCTTACAATAATAGCAGAATGTATCTCTCGGAATAAGAGCTTATACCGAGATCCAAAAGGTTTAATTTAGAATCTATATGGAAATGATTATCTTTATTTTCTGTTAATAGCTTTATTCTAGAACAGTGATGCCCAACCTTAAGCAAAACAGGGGAGGGCGGATTTACCCCCACGCATTGTTCGCGGAGCTATCGCGTATTCGTGTGGTCATGGATTGTCCGACTGCAATGCTTGGTTACGTTGTAATCTGCCATTGCGACAACCCTCAGTGAGTGAGTGAAGGGGAAATGCTGCTTAATACAAAACAGAAGAGGTGGGGTAAGGCGACAATGTGACGTCATTAGCTCATAAAGTCGTCCTCCATTGGGTAGTGGTTACCATGCTAGCCTCCAGTTCCCGAGGTCGCGGGTTCAAATCCGTCGGGGGGCGATGGATTTTTTTCGGGCGTAAAAATCCTTAGCGTGGCTTCCGTCGGAACGGAAGTAAAGTCGGTGGTGCCGTGTCGTAGATTTACGGCACGTGAAAGAACCTCAATCTTAACAAAGAGGCTTCTGAGCAAAATTACCGGTCTTTCACGCCCAGTATAGAATGGGACGCTAAGGACCACAGTAGTTAAAGAGCGTCCATAAATAAATAAATAAATAAAAAAGCCCAATTAGCTCATAAGAAACAAAGTTGAGCTTCGCTGTTCTCACGTTTAAAGACTATTTTCAGTGTCAATTTGAAGAGTATTTAATGTTAGAAACCTTGAAACTGGTTTAGCTCAAAATTACTTTTTACTTTCTCTACTACGTATAGAAAGTAGAGGAAGTATTGTATTCCACTCAAAAATTCGATACCGAGATTTCACCGGAAATATATGTTTTGAGACCCCTGAATCCAAAAAAAGCATTTTTGGAAACATGTCCGTGTGTCTGTGTGTCTGTGAACAGCATAACTCAGAAACGAACAGTCGGATAAACACCAAACTTGGTAGTTAGGTTCCGTATCTTCCAGAGATGCGACACGAAGGTTTTCAAGAAAATCCCCCCCACTCCAGATTACCCTTTACATGGAACATTTTCGAAAATTTTAATTTTCTCAAAAATGACTCTAAAGATTTTGATTAAAATATCATATGTTTAAGATATTTTTATGACAAATTAAATGTATATCTCGAATTTTCTGGGAATGTCTCCAAAAGTATTCTTGTTGTGAACGACTTTTGCATAACTTGTAAACCATAAGAGAGAGACAAAATTACTACATAAAAATGTAGATGCGTTAAAATACACAATTTATGTCATATACATTTTTTTGTTGAGTGAACCATTTTCGAGATATTGCTTGTTATTCCCTTAAATTTGCCAATACTTATACTTTTTCTCAAATTCGTTATTCTTTTTTTTTGTCCTGGTAATGCCAAGAGAATGGAATACTCCACATAGCAACCAGCTCTTAAAATATTTGACTACCGCTTAAAGCCTACCAATTCCCCTTGCATCTACAAGAAAATTAGTAATAAGATTAACATCTCGATATCTCGATTAACATGAAGCATATGGAGAATAAGTGTTTGTAAAAATAGTTTGTACAAGAGTAAAGAAAGTCATGTGAGTGTAACACATAACATTTTTTCGATATGGACCCTCATTTGAAGAACTCCTCAATTATTATGATTCTCACAACATAAGAGAAGGTGCTTAACGTGGAGCATTATTTTCGGTTACATGGAGTAACACGTCACCATGGTCCGAGTTTGCTTCACGTTAGAGAACAGTACGAGAAGAGATTTAATAAGTAGGCACCAAGTAACAAAACAATGTTAGTTGTCGTTGTCAAGTTCCATCGTACGGGATCAGTCCTATCAACAGGTCGCACAAGAAGTCACCACAAACGACAATCAGGACTACTGCTCCAACAGGTATAAGACAGAACTAGGTGGATTTGCATAAGTGGATTCAAGTTGCTCCCGTGTAACAGGAGGGGGTAATCAGCCCAGCCCAGTGTTGTCTATGACGTATGAACATCCAGATTTCTTCTGCTACATACGGATTTTCATATTCACCTTGATGGCAAACACAAACAGACAAATAACTCATTTTGTTTCAGAGTTTCAAGGCCTGATGTCGTTATACATAAATTACTTACACACTGCGCGAGTTTTGTGTCCTTACAGAAACGTTTGTTCATCAACATGTTCAACAATCTTCAGGAATGTTGTGAACAATGTGTAGCATATAATGGTACACATGTTGAACACATTCTGCAACAACTAACATTTCAGTGTATGTTTTGCTGCATACTGTATATGAATGCGAGTGAATTAAATCATAATAGGTTATATGAATAAAAATGAGTATATAGTATATGCTTCACTTTTTCAAGTAAATAGTCAGTTTGTTAAGAACAAAACCTTTTGAGTATCCACTTCATTTTGAGAACATACTCAAGTAATGGAAGCAGAGTACAACTTACTCAGACGTCCATCTTACAAGAGTAAGTACTCCTATTTGGTATGAATAAAAGCTAGTATATTCTCAGTTTTATGAGTTCATTCTCCTCTCATGCTGAGCATGGTTAGATGCATGCTCACTTCTGAGTATATATTGATTTTGTTTACTTAAAACTAAATATGAAGAGAATGGCACAGTTTATGAGCTGTATAGTACTCATGGAAAAGTTACAAAGAAGTTGTAAAGAAGTTTAAAGATCCTGCATTGTTTCAGAAAAACATAACCTAGAAATAACATTGAAAGTCAACTTTATTAATTAACCTTACTATGTCAAGTTTTAACTTCAAAATCAAGATGCCTCATCATAACTTTATAAGAAAACTGTTTTATAGTATACTTAAAAACTGTAAATATCCTGAGATTCTAAAAACAGTCGGATGAGTTCATCCAGCACCTCATGAGTTATGACTTTCCAATCCACAATTATTCCTTTAATTTTGCTTATAACCATTTTATTTATTGGTTTTTTAACTTTGCCATGAATATTCAAGGAGTTTCAAAATCCTATATTGCTGTATGAAAACATAACCTAGAAGTATTATTGAAAGTCAGATTTAATAATTAAGCTTACTATGTAAAATCCTAACCCCAAAATTCAGCTGCTTAAGAAGTTAGGTTACTTATAACAAAACTGTTTCGTAGAAAAATAGTGTAAACATCCCGGATTCTAGAAACAGTCTAATTTGAATTTGCATCTGGCTGGCACCTTATAATTATGACTTTAGAATCCGTGAATATCTTTCGTTTGCCTGATTTATTGATAATAGAATTTTGCCTATTTCATTTTATTTGTTTTGCTAATTTAATTTACAGCTATACGTTTGTGTATGTTGCTTCAATTAATTTTTCATATCTTGAAGGACCTAATATTTCTCTAACATTTCTGCTGAAACTTGTTATAAAACACAGGACAATTCCTGAGCAGTTTAGATGGAACAGAATCAAATACAACAAAATCTACTCCTCTAATTCAGAATGCCAAACAACACACCACACAATCAACGAAGGTAGTATATGGTCAAAGAGTGTAGATGAAATGAGTATATACTTACATTTAAGTGAACAAGATGGCTGTGGGGATGAGTATGTACTCGTTTGAGGTAGTAGGCTTTTATTCTTATGAAAACGAGTATGTTCCCATTGAGCCGAGTATATAATCACAGAAAGTGTTCATACTCATGAGTATAAACTTTGAGTAAGTACTTGCTTTTTATTCATATGACCCAATGCTTCGAACCGGACAAAAACTCTACAGTCACGTAGTGAGAGGAATTGCCATGCTATAAAGCAACCGTAGTATTATGCATAAATAAGTGTAAAGGTGAAGTAAAAGGTGCACACTAAATACTTGTGTTAATTGCTACCGAAAGACTGTGTTGTTATAAGTTCGAAAACATAAACAAAACAAGAGAGTGTCGTAAAGTGTTCAACCTCGCTTCGTTCATTCGATAAACTGGTTCTTGATATACAGTGCTTTTCCTTCACACTTCGGCCACCGCACGGCTGCTCCCGCGTCGACCGCCGCAGTCAGACTCCCCGCCGAAATAGTTATAATATCCGCGCCATTGCCTCACATTCTCATATTTACAGTTACAATAGCACTGACACTTGTGAAATCTTTTGTAGGTAATCTCGTAAACTTGTAAACATCCCTCCCCTTGGGTAACGGAATATTTTCCCTCTCAAATCACTTTTCAGTTCTCGGACACTGCTTCAGTGTCAGTTCAGTTCACGTGCGAAAACAGTCTGTACGTAGCAATTATTGTCGTTGTGTGATTCGTCTTGGAAGTTCGCTGGTGTGAATTATAGGTTTATGTCTTAAAAACATCTAAAGCATTGGAATTTGCAATGAATCTGCAAAATAACATTGGGCGTTGCGTGCTACAAGAATCTTTTTCGCGGTGGTCTGAGAACAATATAAGACACGTGATATTTACGGGTAGACTAAACCAATTTAGTATATCGGTACATAAAGTGGAAAGGAGGTTGCAAAGTATTACGTCAGACATTTTAAAAGCTCGTGGTGTAGTGAGTACGCCAACTAAAAGGATAGGAGAGTCAAATTGACATACAAGAAATAGGTAAAGAGTAACTGAGAAGTCTGTTGTAAAGAAGCCTTAATTAAGTAGTTAATATGTCTAAACTCCCGCGAGCAGCAGAGTCCTGGAGCCCATAGCTCCTGGTTAGGGCTCTCTACACAGGAAGGCGGAAGAGGAAGCACATTCTCATCGAGCAGGAGACGGAGGAAATACGAGGCATGTTTTTGAAGTATGTGTTTTTAAAGATAATTGTTTACAAAAAAGCACAACATGATTTTCAAACTACTCTATTATTATTATTCATTACTTTACACTACTTCTCCACATAGATACCGCTGTTATTCAGGCACTTGTAATGGGAAACCAGTTTTTATATGCTTTCGTCAAAGAATGATGCCGCCTGTGATGAAAGTCAAGTCTGCACTTCTTGTTTCAAAACTCAACGTGGTTGAAATGTTTTCCACCAGGGAATTTCTTCAGATGAAGAAACCGATGAAAATCGCTTGGTGCCAAATCCGGACTGTAGGGAGGGTGCTCGAATTGTTCCCAACTAAATGACGCGATCAGATCTTGAGTTTGTTTGGCTGTGTGTGGCCAGGCATTGTCACTCATTATCGTTTCCCCAGTAAACTCCACACAATTGGAGATGAATGTTTCCTAGCTTGACATTTCTTGTATTCAAAAGACGAATCATTGATCCGACTCCACAGTCGGAGGGTCATTCGATTGTTTTGCTTCCCTGTATTCAACCATACCCACTGTTCCGAATCGCCGTCCACGAAGAGACAGACCAAATCACACAAGGATGGTAAACTATCTCTACTCTTTTATCTACCGGCCCTCGTAGCCATGGTCGCTGGAGCGTATAGCTTAGGCGCCCCGCCAAGCTGAGGGTCGCGGGTTCAAATCCCGCTATGGGCATGGGTGTTTGTGTCTATGTGTTGTATATGTGCAACAGTAATTGCGGTAATAAGCGGTAAAGTTAAGAAAAAGTAATACTAAACTGGAAAAACAGGGGAACTTAAAAAAAATCATTACACTAGTTGGCTGCCCGACGTTGCACGGGTAGCTTTTTAAACTTGAATGACGAATTAATTTAATTTACCTGCCCCAGTTCTTTTATCAAATTATTGTACAATAATCTATAAGATTTTTTATGATGAATCCCCCCTTTACCCCTTATAATTTTAATTTCGCACAGACACGGCTATTCCTAATAACGGATGAAACATCCCCTAAAATCCACGCAAAGGTATGTGAAACCAGCGGACTTCCTTAACCTCCCCCCCGCGACAGTCTTCCAAGTTCTGGAAATCCTGCATAGCCTATATGTACATACCCTTTAGCGGTGGAAGAATTCTCGGTCGGAATGGTCGAATAAGTTGTTAGGTAATTATAATATGTATTTGAATTTTAAAACCTTGTACCTACTTTTTAATTCCATAGTTATTTAATAAAAGCTACACACAATGCAGAAACCCTTGACATAAGATTCCGCACATGCTAACCTCTTTGAAAAAGACAGTCTGCGGCCACCGAGAAAAATAATCCCCTCAGTTGTTAATTATAAAAAAAAATAGAGCTCACTAATTTCTAATGTTAGCAATTTTCTCACGTATACAAGTATTTAGCATGCCGTGCTAACGAACTTGATTACAACATAAATACAGAGGAAATAAAGAAAAACTTACTTACACGAGAGTTATTAGAAGGTTTTGGCATCCAGAGGTTTTGAGACCGTATTTGATAAAATGGCAATTATTTGTAAAGAAACAGATACACCTTAACACGCGACCGATTGTCGCTTTAACTGCCTTCTGTTCGTTGAAGTGTTACATCATTGCCATCTATGCATATTCCTTGCAATAAAATATAACCGGCTTTGGTTTTTATACTCTGCACAGTGCAGCAATTACTTATATACCGTGCAGTAACAACTATTTTTTTCTACTCCATGGCATTCCCAACTAAACGTCAAGGCCTTCTTCGCAAGCTGTGGCAGTAATTTGTATCACAATAATGTAAATGCCAGAGTGATTGTAGTGTAAATAAGCATTATTGTATGACATTGATTTGAGATGTTTGTTAATTATAAGCATTGTTAGGAAATAAGTTTACACGGCCTCACTGAAACTGACAATAGGAGCGGATAACAATGTGCGAGGGGGTGAGTTGAATATTAATTAGAAGAGACAAACAAATGACGTCAGATTGGCGCGCTTTTCTTAGAAATGGCGGGAATTTCTTCCCTAGAGCATATGTTTTCGTAATTTTTGATTGGATATAAAAATAGACGCTAATGTTGGCGCGTTTTATTAACCAATAGCAGCTCGGTTATAATCTTTAGGCATATCGGGGTGTGGGAGTATAAAAAGCTGAAGTCAGAGGCAGATTTCGTCAGTCCAACAGAAACATTTGTGCATTACACGTCGCTGAGTCCAACACAATCATTCAGAAGTTAAACGTCGCTTAGTTCATCAGAATCGTTCGCGAGTTACACGTCGCAATTCTACAGAATCTATCGCGTCGTAAAGTTATTTATAAATGTGAAACACGCGAATTAATATTGTGCAGTAAATAAGTGATTATAGTGATATTAGAAAATATAAAAGTTTCAGTTTGGCGTGTATCACGAATCAATATGTGAACTTAATTGTGACGGTAATAAAAGTGTAAAAACAAATTCTTTTATCGGTGTTATCTTTGAGTAACAAATCCTTTCCGTTTACACACCTTGTTTAAGAGATGTGCTCGACTGAATAATAATAATAGCCAGCCGGAGGAAAATGAACCCAACATTCAAAGTAGTAATTCAATAACAGGCGCCCAGCAATAGATAACACGAAGTTACCGCGACAAATTGGCTTCCATACGTGGTGCATATAAACATTAAGCATCTTCCAACGTCCAACCAACTACAAATATCCACTTCAAATTGTAACCCAAACGTGGGGCTAACAAACAAATATTATACTTCAAAGCATGTTCTTTTATGACTCCAGTGTTCGTATTCAAGTATAAGGGCTTTGTAAATACTTTTTTAATCTTTTAATAATTTATGAAATGAAGTTAGGTTATTTATAGCCCCATGTCCGTCAGAACGAATTGGGCTTTTCAATTATGAAAATCGGTTGAGTGGTTTTTGAGATTACCCTACAGACACACACACATTTTCGCTCTTTATAACATTAGTATAGATTATGTAGGACTATTTGCTTCTGTTTCAGTTATTTTATTTAAAAGTGTTGTCGTATCTAACACTGTCACAGCGTACGAGCGAGTGTATTTGGTGTATTAACACTTACCTTTGATTGTTACATCGGTCTAACCGACATGCTGTATTATTAATTGTACGTATACTTCGTTCAGTATTATGATGCTTATAGTATGAATACTAATGTAATGTCTCTTAATACATTACAGTACAACAACAATAATAATAATAATAATAATAGTAAGGCGCGTTTATAACGAAACTGTTACATCTGCAATACATATACATGTCGTGTGTACAGAGTCTCAACTCTAACTGTTTAAAATCTGCATCACTCCTGAAACCCTTGCAACACACAACCAACATTACCGGCGCGCCATGCACAACTATGAGAGATAACTTCACGAAGTAAACGGGAAACACCGTGTACACCGGGAACACATGAGAAAAGAGGATAAAGGGCACAACAGAATTTAAACTTGACAGCAGTGCCGCTCGATTTGAGCTTTTCGGGAACTAACGTTAATGCCTGAAGGGGTTGGAAGATGGAGGAAATATTAAATTAGATGTGGCTTACTCGAGCGTCAGTGAGAACCTTGAGGACGCCACATGACAATCACAAGGTTTGCATGGACTCTACAGGCGTAACTTACCAACAGTCGCGTTTAATATAACTAAGAAGAGGGGAGTTTGGGATTACCCCTCTCATGAACTTGCGGAGTGGTTATGCCTCAATAATAACCAGAATAACAAGTCTGTGTGTTGAGAGACCATTAACAGGTTATCAAGAAATCTTCCCCTAAAGCATTGGTTTGCACCGAAAACCGCGGGAGTTGTACATAAGAAAATTAACGTTAATTTTATTTTAAAAAACAAAAAAGATAATTAATAGGCCATTAAGTCAGTTTTTACTTTCTCTACTACGTACATGCTAGATAGAAAAGGTATTGTATTCCACCCAAAAATTCAATATCGAGATTTCACCGGAAATACATGTTTTGAGGCACCTTGAATAAAAACATTTTAGAAAAAGTTGCGTGTATGTATGTGTGTGCGCGCGCGCGTGCGCCTGTGAATACCATAATTCAAAACGAAAAGTCAGATAAATATCTAACTTGGTATTTAGGTTCAGTAACTTCCAAAGACGCAACACAAAGATTTTCAGGAAAATCCCCACCCTAAGCTACCTTTTACATGTAACATTTTTCGAAATTTTTATTTTCTAAATAATGGCTCTAACAATTTTGATTAAAATACCATATATGTAAAATAAACGTATATCTTGAATTTTCTGGGCATAGCCTGTGAAGTCCTCTTCTCACTCGGAAAAAAATTGCATAATCTTGTACCTATAACCGGTAAAAGTCTTGTAGGACTGGTCCAGACATGATGAGAAACTGAGAAAAGAGTCGTGTTATAAAACAGCATACTTGCCAATCACCTGAAATTGAAACCTGTAAAACCTTCCCTCATACACCAGCAAAGCAGAATAATGTTACGATGACATGAAATTTAGAATTCGTAAAATGTTCAGTGCAGTAAACGAACAAAACTAACATGTAAAATAAATAGGAATTCTTGAAGACCTGGTAGTGCTGCTTCTTCCTGGTACCACAATAAACATGTATTAAAACAAAGAACACTTCCTAGGCTATAGGGTAAAGGGAGGATAGATAGCGCGGGTGGGACAGATGGCGCAACACGTGACTGACCTGCAAGGAAGGAGCGGAAGACGGCAACGCCTTTCTTTGTGGAAGTGATAATACTATAACAATAAGGAGTGTACTGTTCGCTTGCGATTTCAACTGTTTAGTGAAGCCCAAGAGCGAAGGTTATACTATCAGACGATACCTGGTAAGTAGAAAAATGTATTAGTGTTACATGTTTATTATTAATATAAGTTGTAATTATGTCGTTTTGAAAGTTGGTGCGGAAAGCCTGGTGCGTATGCTGCATTTTGGCATATGGAGTATTTAGTTCAACATTGTCATCTTGTGACCCACCAGGCAAATAGCTACCTATGCAGAATGGGGTGAGATGGCGCATTGGAGGTGGGGAGTGATGGCGCAATACCTTATAGCGCGTTTGTTTCAATGTTAAGCTGCTACATACATAGATGCTGTATGTTAACTGTGAATACATTTGTACTATAGATTTAATATGATTATTTATAGGATACGATGCCCAGAAGGCTCAATCGGACAACCCAACAAGCTGCATGGTTTCAAGAGCAGCACATTCTGTTATTGATGACAAGAAGTCCGTGACGGAAGCAGCCAGAAACTTCAATATGCCTCAATCAACTCTACGCAGACGTCTGCTTTCAAAGAAATTAGAGAAGACTGGATTAGGACCGGCATCTTTTGGGTAATGATGCACATCAGAAAGTGGTGCAGCATATCCAGAAACTGCAAACAGCAGGTTTAGCTCCTACTAGACAGGTACTGCAATCTCTTGCATTTCAATTAGCTAATGCAATAGGATTAAAACATAGATTCAATGAAGAAAAACAAATTGCTGGACGTGATTTTGTAGGATCATTTATGGATCGCAATCCTGATCTCTCATTTAGAAAAGCCGAGGGAATTTCCTTAGCAAAAACCCAGAAAATGAACAGGGAAGAAGTATCCAAGTACTTCGAGTTACTTGAACATACTGTCAAAGAGAATAACCTGTTCGATAAACCAGGCAATATATTCAATGTTGATGAATCCGCTTCCAACTCAGTAATAAACCTGGTAAGGTAATTGCAGCAAATATGTTCATCTGGTTACATTTAGAGAAAAAGGCGAAACGGTAATAGTAGTAGAATGTTGCATGCAGAAGGTCAGTTTATTCCTCCTTTCTGTATCTTCAAGGATGTCATTATGAAACCAGAATACGCCGACGGTCTGCCCCCTGGTTCAAAGGTTGCTATGAACAGAAAATCAGCTTATATTAATAGAGAAATATTTTTGGATTGGTTAAAGAATCATTTTACTCCAAGTAAACCACCTGAAAACGTTTTGCTCATTTTAGATGGACATGGTAGGCACATGAATTCTAATGAAATGCTGGATTTTGCCGTGGAAAACATTATCCTACTTTGCATTCCAAGTCATACAATACATTATCTACAACCACTGGATCGCTCATTCTTCAAACCATTGAAAACCTACTTTTATCAGGCCTGCCAGTCTTGGATGCTGAAAAATCAGAATAGAAAGATCACACGCTTTCAATTTTGGTAGCTTTTTATGCCGGGCATGGCAACTTGCAGCAACCACAGGGAATGAAATATCTGCATTTAAGACTACAGGTATAGTTCCTCTTGACAGACTTGCAATACCTGATCATGCTTATGCTATATCACATATCTCTTCATCTGATGTTCTGCCAGAAGAGCCAGCAAGGCGACCTGAAACACCTGAGCCAAATACTTCTACTGCTTCTACTTCTACAAATCAAGCAATCACGCCAAGCAAAGCTTTAGGAACACTTTCTCCAGTTCCATTCATACCAAAATCAAAAGCTTATAAAAGAAAGCAATTAGGAGAAATCATCACAGAAGCAGCATTTATTGAAACTAAGCGAATGAAATCTAATACAGAGAAGAAAAATAAAAGTTCAAAGCAGAGGCCTAATAGGAAAAGTACTCCCTCTCCATTGTCATCATCTTCTTCAGCGGAATCTTTAATTTCATTACATGACAGCAATGATTCCTTGGCAAAGTATGAAAACGAAAACGTGTGTTGAATGCCTAGAAGACTATGAGAAGGCAACATCCAGTTCAGATTGGACACAATGTGTAAAATGTGAGAGATGGTTTCATGAAACATGTTCAGTGTATTCAGATAAGTGCTCTGCCCGTGGAAGAATAGAAAATAGGAAACTAAAATGTCATGTATGAACCTGTTAACCAGTTATGTATCATTAAGTATGACAAAACGATCCTGTTTTATTTTAAATTGGTATTTTGGTTAATAACTGATGAGGAATGTTACTTTAAATGTCATAAAACGTTCATTCAGGGCTGAAAATTTATCTTATGAACAATAAAAGAAATATACACATAAACAGTAAGGTATTATAAGACTATTTGTAAAAGTGCGCCATCTATCCCCCCTTTACCTACACAGATTTCTAATCCATATTTTACACTTCATAACATGAACTATGAACCAAAGCAGTCACAAAAATGGGAGGCTAGTATTCCTCAACCATAGAATGCGAATAAAATAAAAATTTTACGTAAGTTAGCTTTACAATTCACGTCATCCATTACTGAATATTCGCACCCATGTACCTACTGCTGATTGCTAGGGGTCACTAGTAGAGCAAATTTTAAATCCGCACGCTATCCATTTTGTTGCACCCCAGTGAAGGGAGGGTATGATCGCATGAAGGACAGAAGTCTATAATATCAGTGAATACCAATCAGCGCGGTATATCCAGTCTGTAATCTTAAGTTACAATATAATGCAATAGAATTTAATGCTTTATCAAGTACGTGGTGAAAATCAACACTTTGAATCTGCCCACAAAACCGTAGAAACGCCTCCTTTTCGTAAAGTCGTAAACAGACTACGCTCCCGTAGCTTTTACGGGCAAACCCTAAAAGTTGGCAAGTATTAGTCAGGTTACCTCAACTAAATATTTTCTTCAGCTAGCTTGCATATTTCTCATTTATTATGGCGCAGTGATAAGCAGGCATAGGAATTCTTTAAGCAGTTGGCTTCAAGTTATCTACACTCAAACCATTATACCACAAAGAATCCTGTAGTGATGATGGTTTGAGTGTAGATAATAGAGGCCAAGGGCCACTGACAGGCGGTAAAAAGCAGTCCGAGTGCTGTCTGCAAACGCCAAAACATTACAAGGGATGGGGGATGGTTTGTTATCTCCGACCTTCCTGCCTGTAGCCCAGTGACAGTTCAGCCTTTATTGCCTTCCGTTCAGGCTTTGGTGCCTGGAAATTCCTATGCCTGGCGACCAGTGTTTCCTTGCACATTATGATATAAGCTGACAAACGAGTATGCTTATTTGCATTCGAACCTAATTGTCTCGATTGCTTTCATTCGTTCTTCAAACTCACACATAAATAACATACAAAAGAATCAAACCTTGTACTTTCCAAGTTGCTAACGGGAATGTTATGAGATCCAAAAATAGCCTCACATGAGAGGAGTATTTGTAAACATAGAAGCATCATCGTCATTTAATTTTTTTTTTCTGAACACTTTATGACTTCTCCAATGCCCCGAAAAAAGTAGTGTCCAGTACTCCAAGGCAACTGTGCTGTGCATATGACGTAGCACATTCCAAGAACAGAGAAAAGCAATTACCTTGCATGTAAGACAGAGAGAGCGTTCCCCCTTTGACGTCATGCAGCAACCGGTCCGAGATGGGGGTATTCCCAACTTTCTTAGACTCGTGGTCTATCATTAGGTTCCTTACCCAGTTATCTCATTGTCACTCTTTTATTTTAGCTTCCTGTAGCAAGATGTCTACAGATTGCTATCTTTCTTCGTTAATATACCTATACCATACCCCCCCAACATCCTTATCATACTTAATTAATATTAAGAAACTATGGATCATTCCAGGTAGAAAGTGGGCCTGAGAGACCTTTACACCGTTTCGTCCAACAAGGCCGGCATGATTTTTACACATGCTTAATATGAATAATGCACTAATAGAAAATAATTTAATTCTAACGCACCTTTAAGGATACATAAATATAATAAAATAGAATTCTGTTTAACCTTGTTAACTTTGCGGCACCAATTGGTGCCATATAGTTGTACTGATTATAGATTAACTATCACAGATTTAAATGACTTAACACTGTACTCAGATTTGCGTCAAGCAGCAATCATGAATTCTTGTTAATGGGCGAATTACTTATTAAATAACCGATAACACACACACCCCACACACGCACATACGTACTCTCACATTCAAGCGCCAGACTCTGGGCATACCGTGAAATGTTTTTGTTTAAAGACAACTTTCTGGAGCCCAGTCGGGAATCGAACCCGAAACACCTCATATAGCAAGCAGTTTCTTTACCGAATGAGCTCTGGGACGAGTAATAACAGCTAAAGTTTTCAAGCATTGGTCTTTCATTTAGCGGTCTCCTCTTGTCGGTATGGAGTTCCCTTTGCAGCTCTGCTTAGGCAAACCTTTTGGCATCCACGCTATCCGGTATAAGCTAGCTTCAACTAAAGATGGCTTGCGTGGTCCACCTGGTATACACATTAACTCTTCTTTAATGGATTGCCCTCCTCTATGTAGGACTTACATCCCCAAGGACCTACAAGCCAATGCCTTGGCTCAGTAGCCTATCGAGGAGCAAGCAAACTCTAGATCATAGCATATCCAGGATTGGTGATCAACCCAATGCCTGGTATGAAGATGGAGGAAGTGAAATTTAGCTTTGAAAGGGATGATAGGAAAATAATTCGCAGATCAAATTATCCAACACAGCATTCGCTTAGCGATTGACGAAAACCACGAAAACTCCTTCGGTCGGGTTGGTTCCTTCCCGGGTGTATGAACCTGGGACCTCCCGAATGCGAGTCGCACACGTTACTGCGGTGCCACCTCCCTCGGTTATACCTATATCTTGCTAATACTTAATAATACTTCAGCTCAGATTCAAAATAGTTAATATAAATTTAGTTAGATGACCCCTCAAAAAAACTGACCAAAGCTCAAAATAGGATGGCTATCTCTGATCTAGTACACGTTTCTTCAAAGCATTAAAAATGTTTAATTCACAATAAGCTGGCGAGTGCGTGTTTGAGTCTGTGATGGCTTCGTTTCATGAAGAGGAAAGTTAATCATTATATCCAAGTATATAACTTTTTTTCGTTCTCCTTTACGCATCTTCGGCAAAGGGAAGAGCAATTCTTTCCTCCTGTATTTCCGGGTACTCCTCTTAAATTAGCATAATTCACATTACATTTTAACAATGATATCCATTCAGATGATGCTGTATGAGTACCACTAGTTATAGTAGGTGTAAGTTCTCCAAAATAATTCACGCCTAGACCTTGCCAATGCAGGGATGACCTTTCATTAAATGTTAACTGCCGTAATATGTCCTTAGCTTGCCAGAGATCCCACGTGTTTTAAATGTTGCTTGAGAAATATTTAGCGGATTTAAATTTTCAGCAAAATCACGCTGAACATAATTCTTTTTTATAAAACGAGAGTCACCACAATTACCTAGTTTATTAAAAACAGAAATATGTTGTAAAATAGGTCACAAAGTTACATTGTTTAAAAACATATAATTTCTGTGTACGAAATAAGTATGGCCATGACTGTTTAAGCACGCTTTGAACAAGAGACAAAAGAAGGGTTTGACTTTGTAAATACACAATTGTTTGCAATTATTACAACATTTAATATTTCTATTATAAAGTCCATGAAAATGAGTTTTTTCTGGAGATGATGCCTGTCTGGATCAATTTCTTGTCCTCCAAAACGCCCTTTTACGCAATACATCGCGCAGATTTTAGGAACAGGAAATGAAGATACGATAAAAAAATCTGATGTGTTACACTCACATGACTTTCTCTACTCTTGTACAAACTATTTTTACAAACTCTTATTCTCCATCTATTTCATATTAAACGAGATAAACATTTGCAGAAACGATCTTTTGACATGCAAAGAAAATTACATTTTACACAGCGACCAGTTCTAAAAATATTTGACTATCGCTTAAGGCCTACTATGTTCCCCTTGTTTTGTATTTACAAGGGCAATATAGAAATACAGTAGCCTTTAAGCATAGACATATCTCTTAATAGCTGGTTACTAGGTGCAGCACCATTCTCTTTGCCACAGATTAATGCACTTTGATATCCAAGGCAAAACAAAAAATCTGATGTGTTACACTCACATGACTTTCTCTACTCTTGTACAAACTATTTTTACAAACGCTTATTCTCCATCTACTTCATGTTAATCGAGATAAACATTTGCAGACTCTATCTTATTGCTAATTTTCTTGTAGATGTAAGGGGAATATATATTTACAAGGACAATATAGAAATACAGTAGCCTTTAAACACATACATATATCTTAATAGCTGGTTGCTAGGTGCAGCACCATTCTCTTTGCCACAGATTAATACTCTTTGCATGTCCAAGACAAAAAATGAATAACGAATTCCCATTTGAGAAAATAAGTATTGAAAAATTTAAGGGAATAACAAGCGATATCTAGAAAATGGTTCACTCAACAACAAAAATTTATATGACATACATTGTGTATTTTAACGTGATCTACATTTTTTGTGTAGTAAAATTTTGTCTATCTCTTGGTTTACCAGTTATGCAAAAGTCGTTCACAATGAAGAATGCTTTTGGAGACATTCCCAGAAAATTCAAGATATACATTTTATTTGTCATGAAAATATCTTAAACATGTGATATTTTAATCAAAATCGTTAGAGCCATTTTTGAGAAAATTAAAATTTTCGAAGAATGTTCCATGTAAAGGGTAATCTGGGGTGGGGGATTTTCTTGAAAACCTTCGTGTCGCATCTCTGGAAGATACTGAACCTAAATACCAAGTTTTGTGTTTATCCGACTGTTCGTTTCGAGCTATGCTGTTCACAGACAGACACAGACACACACACACACACACACACACACACACACACACACACACACACACACACACACAGACACGGACATGTTTCCAAAAATGCTCTTTTTTGATTTAAGGGGGTCTCAAAACATGTATTTCCGGGTGAAATCTCGGTATCAAATTTTTGGGTGGAATACAATACTTCCCCTACTTACTATACTTAGTAGAGAAAGTAAAAATTAATGATATACATCGAAATGTACAAGAGTATAGGAATCTTGCACAATAAAAATTAACCATTAGCATAACAACGTAAAACTTAAGCACAAAGTTAACGAGATATATTGCCGTTCACAACGATAAATGGAAACAAACTGCAGCCAACCGCAGCTAAGCTAATATGACGGTCTGCGAAGCGATCATTGAAAGTACACGACAAAAGAGCCCATGTACAGGTGTCAAAATAAACAAGAGCTAACTATTCAGTTAAAGGACGTTAAATTCACAAAAAAGCACCACATATCATCACAATTTGTATAGCTGTGATTTTTATAGATAACCAGTGATTCCTGATTCGTGATCTTACACACAAAGGCAGTTAATGAGTCAACACAGTTCCACAAAGTAAACTACAGTACTACACGGCTCGCCCACCATTCGCTCGTCTGAACCTCGACCCTGAAACATAATAAGGAAATGCAATGACAGGAAATGGAGAACAGGAAGATTTATATAATCCACCTCAGCATTCGCCTACCAAACCAGGGAAAACCGCGAAAAAACCAAGGTCAGAGTAGCCGGCCTAACAGTGAATCGAACCTGGGACTCCCCAATTAAAGCCTAGCATGTTACTGGGAGCCATAACGCGCGGTAAAAATCCCTTTATATTTCAGACTGTTATCAGAATATCTAAGACTAATTTCAGATTTATTATAGTGCACGTCGGCGTGAGCGACTCCTGTGAGCAAGCTTGATCCTGATGCGGTTCTCGTGAGCAACTCATGTGAGCCAGTTTGATCATGGTGTGGTTTTCGTGAATGGCTTATATGAGCAGGTTTGATCCTGATGCGGTTCTTAATGAGCGATTCATGTGAGCCGGTTTGATCCTGACGCGGTTCTAGCAAGCGACTCATGAGAGCCAGTTTGATCCTGTTGCAGTTTTAATGAACGGCTTATGTGAGCCGGCTTGTTCCTGCTGCGGTTCTCCTCGGCGACTCATGTGAACTGGTTTGTACCTGATTCGGTTTGCACGAACAGTTAATGTGAGCCGGTTTCTTCCTGATGCGGTTCTCTTGAGCGACTCATGTGAGCCGGTTTGATTCTGATGTGGTTTTCGTGAGAGACACAGTTGAGACAACTTGAACCTGATACGGTTTTTGTGAGCCGGTTCTTGTGAGCGACTCATATGAGCCGATTTGATCCTAATGCTGTTCTCGTGAGCGGCTCATTTTAGCCGGCTTGATCTTGATGCTATTCTTCATGACCGGCTCATGGAGTCGGGCTTGATCCTGATGCGATTCTGTGAGCGTCTCATGTGAGCCGGTTAGATCCTATGAGCTTCTGTAACTGTCTAATGTGAGCCGGTTTGATCGTGTGAGCCGGTTTTATCCTTACGCGTATCTCTAAGCCGGTTTTATCCTGATGCGATTCTTATGAGGGTCTCATGTGAGCTGGTTATATCCTGATGCGATTCTGTAACCGTTTAATGTAAGCCGGTTTGATTCTGTGATTGTCTCATGTGAGCCGGTTTTATCCTTATGCGTTTCTGTGAGCCGGCTTGATCCTGATGCAATTCTGTGAGCGATTCATGTGAGCCGGCTTGGTGCTGATGCGATTGTAGTGAACGGCTCTTGTGAGCCGGCTTGATATTGATGCGAATCTCATAAGATGTTCATGTGAGCCGGGTTGATCCTGATACCATCCTGTGAGCCGACTTGATCCGGTTGCGATTTTCGCGAGCAGCTCATATGATTCGCTTGATTCTGACGCGATTATGTGAGCTGGCTTGATCCTGATGCGATTCTCATGAGCGGCTCATGTGAGCCGGCTTGACTCTGATGCGATTTTCGTGAGCGGTTCATGTGCGCCGGCTTGATCCTGATACATTTCTCGTGAGCGCCTCATTTAAGCTGACTTAATCCTGATGCAATTCTCGTGAGCGGTTCATGCGAGCCGACTTGATTTTGATGCGGCATATGTGGGCGGTTGTGATGCGATTCTCTGAACGGCTCATGTAGCTTTTAGGAACGCTCAGAGAACTGTTGCACCGGGCCACTGGGACTACTGCCTATTTGTACCCCATGCTCAAGTCGGGGATGCCAGTTCTTCTAAAGCTACGTCTTTTCGGAGCTCTAATAATCCATCTCCTACTTCATGCCTGCGAGACCTGGGGCATGGGCGCACACTTCAATCTGCTACGGCTGCTAAGGGTACAGAATAAGAATCTCTCTCCCATATGTGGAGGGTGAAATTAGGCGCCGGGCCTTTTTCATCGAAGCGCTCTCGTTAGTCCTTTGGGGACTATAACCTCAGACGTTAATTGAGGCTCAAAAGACTCTGAACAGACAATAAAAAGGAATACTATGCGTAATTATAAATACCACATTATCTTCAAAATCTGGTAAACACACTGCCAGTCCGCTATTGTCTGTTCAGCGATTTTTGAGCCAGTGGAAGGGGGAGATAAGGAAATTGCGCGGTCGGCACAGTAGCTGGAAAAATGAACAGCCACACGAAGCCGAACTGGCCACTTGCCAGCGGTTGTTTCCTTCCCTTCTCCACTGGCTCAAAAGACACTGCAAAGAGAATAACAATTATTACGCTTAAAATGGGATATAAACTTAGATGTTTCCCTGAGATAGAGAAAGAAATCGTATTCTAAGCACATGGGATTTCTGGAAATGGATGCATTTCTGTCCACCGAAAACTTATTTAAAACTATTAGTCGCCCACGACATGAGTGCGTTCGGTGGTAAGAGGAACTAACAGTTACGGAACAAGTGGGCATCGGAAGCGCAGCCAGGTAAAGAAAGCATCCGCAGTTCCCATTTGCACTTACTAATGAGGATGAATCGTCAAATGTAGTACTGTTTTCATTGTGCAGCTGTACATTCTCACTGTTGCCTTGCACCTCACTCTCCTCGGATTGCAAGCCTTGACGATGTTACGCGTTGTCAACAAAACAGTGGCGTCCTCCTTCAAGTGCGCTCATATCGTGGCCGAGTAATAAGTGCGTCTTGCTCTCAACTATAGATATTCGTCCATTTCGTATAGGCTTCCTGAGCCTTTAAGAAATGGTGGCTCCTTCATCAATCGATTCCTTTTCTCAAGGAACGCTGTAATCCAGCATCCCTCTAGGTAACTCGTTGATTCAAGTACATCAATATTCAAGACGAGAATCGAACAAGAATCCTCAGGTAAGAATTGTGTACGAGTGTTGTGTCTGTTTAGTTATATGGGGTTTATTATTATAGTGCGTAATCTGTATTAGTCTTTATTCTTCTCAAGACGCCAGCGGTGAACAACATTTTTACTTGTGCGACGAATTTAGAACACAGAAATATCTGACGATTACTTAACGAATGCTCAAGATATCCAAAACGTTCGCGGCCACAATCTTGATATCACCCATGCTGCCAAAGAACAGATTCATCAAATTTTCTGTTTTATTTTTTTTTCCATATACTTTATTACTAGACCTCGGATTTTAGCTAAATGTCTATGTTTATGTGTACAAATAAATTAAAACTAGTTAAATATCTTCACGTTTCATATAAAATATAAATCTATGGCAGGGGTTTTGTGGTGCCTAAGATGTCATTTTGATCATTGATTCCTATTTTAAGGTTTCAGAGTCTGAATGTTACTATAGGTATATTTCATTAATTTGTTTTTCATGCAGCAATGAAAGATCAAGTATTTATATAATTGGATTGGTTTGATTCAAAGACTTTGTAATAGTTTGATTTTACGAATGAGTCATTATGGGTAAAATACTGGTTTATTTTAACCCCTTAGCAGGTACATTCATTCGTTTTGTAGAATGTCCCTTTGTTATCCTTTGGTAATGTTCGGTGATTGCAGTACGGCAGAAATCCCTCACCCCTTATTAACTGCTTATATGCACACATTCGCAAGATTTCTCCATGTTTTTTATGTTGCTTTTCCAATGTATTTCAAACAGTTCTTTTCCATTGCTTAACTATATATCAGCTCTATCTCAGCTGACATTTAGGTCACATTTGTTGTGTATGGTGCACTTCCACTATGATCTATCCAATTAGTTTCGAAACCTATTTTTTCAACTTTATACGCTATTATATATTATAAGCCATAAATAAATAATTTAATACATAATCTTTCTAGCCATAACTATTTAGAATATTTACTGTTTTTATTATTGTGTAGTTTTCAATGCTCACAAATTAATTGCATCTTTAAACTTTTAGAAAGTGAAAATACATTTTAAATGCATAAATCTAAAATTCAGCTTGTGGAAACTGCATTTTTTTGGTGCCCAAAATTGTGTCTTTAGTGCCTATGTTTATAATTTGAGAGCCTATTTTAGGTGCCTAAAATTGGTTTTTAAGAGCCTAAAAATCCGAGGTATATTTATTGCCTTTAAAATGACAGGTGCTCGCATTTCGCATACTCTTTTTGGGCAATTTGCTAAACACAGCAAAGGGAAAGGAATTTGGAAGTTCGATACAATATTTTATGGCGCAGCTATGTGCTGAGCTGAACAAGTGGTTGGCGCCGAATGATTGGCCGGCTAAATATATACTCAGAGATAAGGAGGAGCGCTATTCCCCCGACGTAAATTCCAGAAGCGCTCCCGACGCAACAAGATAATTCTGGAAGTTTCTTTTTCCCCTCCCACGAAAGCTTCCAGAAACTCTTGCGAGTCAGTCAGTGAGATAGTGAATGCGTGTCCGATGCGACGTAAAGGTTCTACGAGTGAGGTAACGTAAAATGAGCGTTGCTACTGCGATTAGAGAAGCCCTGTATTCGATGCCCAGCGAGTGAATCGGAAGGTAGAGGCAGCTTCGCTAGTTTCAGTGCGCCGCTTCGTCGCGAGGAAACGCTAAGAAACAGTGAAAACTGATCTAAACCACATTTGAAGTGATAAGGAAAACTGAATAAAGTCACAATATCGTCATTCATCATCGACTCCAAAGAATACCCTTTCTGGTCTGTTCTGTCTCAAATTTGTTCTCGCCATCTTTTCGGTGAGCAATTTCTCCTCCCCCTCCCCCCACGTGACAGAAGGTATAAGACTACCTCAGCCATTTTGTCTACACTGAGTCTAGAGAGAGAGACTATAACGATTGCGCAGTGACCTTGGACTTGGCAGCAGTTGCTGTATCTACCAGTAGATTCGTTCTAAGCTCACTGCAAATAACGCGCGTTTTGCTAACTTGAATTCTGGCAGTTGTATGCAACAGAGAACTTTTTCGCTAGTGAAGACTAAAATCGTGCATCGTATTGATGAATTATTCATTAATATACTTGAATGGGCGTTCGCAAAACCGGGCTTATAAATTTTTAAAATTAACAAGTTACATGTTTCGATCTACTGCAGGAACTGCAATATGTAAAAACCGAATCAGGTAGAAAGGTGCGTAGACAATTGTTTGTTCGTTGTGCATCTCCAAAGTGAGTTTTAGAACGGAAAAAGTCCCAGTTTAAAAGACAGTGCGCGGAGCACGCATAGCGCAGTCCGCGGCCCGGTAATATAAGGAATGCTGTAGTGAACAACAATAAATTGAGTTTTATTTATGGACGCTCTTTAACTACTATGTTCTTAGCGTCCCAATCTATATTCAACGTGAAAGACCGAACATTATGCTTAGAGGCCTTTTTATCAGGCTTGAGGTTGTTAAGTACCGTAAATCTACGACAATGTGTAAACGAGCTCAACAACACCATGTAATGCAGAAGAAAAGTATGTATTACATTCATGGCTTTCGCTACACTTCTTCCACAATCTATTCTTACAAAATCTTAATTTTGTATCTACCTACTTCATGTTAATCGAGATAAATATTCATAAAAATGGTTTTATTACACATTTCCTTGCAGCTACAATTGAAATAGGGGAATACAGTAAGCCTAAGCGATAGACAAATCTTTTAGAGCTTGTTGTTATATGATGGCTTTGAAATTCGGTTCTTTTTGCACGAGATAAAAAAAGAAACGAATAACGACTTCCCATTTGAAAAAAGTATAAATATTTGAAAAGTCATACCAATAACAAAGAATATTTCGGAAATGACTAACTCCATAAATAAAAAAAATATTTGACATAAATTGCGTACTTTAACGAGATCTAGATTTTTTTGTGTAGTAAGAATTTGTGTATATCTTAGGGTTTACCAGTTATACAAAGGTTATTCAGAATGAAGAGGACTTTAGGGGTTATTCCCAGAAAATTCAAGACATGAAAATATCGTAAACATATATTAGTTTAATCAAAATCGTTAGTCATTTTTGAGAAAATCAAAATTTTCTACGCAAGTTCCATGTAAAGGGTAGTTTGGGGTGGGGGTTCTTGAAAATCTTCGTGTAGCATACTTGAGTTTGGTATTTAACCGACTTTTGTTTTTGAGTTATGCTCTTCACAGACACACACATAAAAAAGAACCTTTTTCTAAAACTTCCTTTTTATTCAGGGAGCTTCAAAACATGTATTTCAACTGAAATCTGCATATTACTTTTTGGGTGGAATGCAATATTTCCTCCACTTAACTATAGGTAAGCAGTAGAGAGTGAAAAGTGAAGAAATAAAGATTCAATGAATGTGTGCGTAAGCGAGGTCATTTTCTACATCTACTGTTATGCAGGTGAGCCAAGCACGTATGTTTATACTGTTTTGTGTCTGTGAACTTCAGTTACGTTGCCCATGACTTGCCAAACTGCAACGTCCTGAGTCTGTGCGTAGAGTTAAGCTCTTTTACACAGATATGATGCAATAATATATAAACATCAATCATACAAAGAAACTCCTCATAAGTGTCCACACTGACTAACATTTAACAAAAAAAAACTTGCCATGTGCAGCATGTTAACAGTTTGCATGTTGCCCAAATTTCGATTGCAGATTTGACTTAACATGTTAACGGAAAGAGTTGTGCTCGACACTTTTAACATGTTGGGTGTTTTCCGCTTTTAATGGAAAACTTGTTAAGTCAATTCGCTCTCTGTGTATGTGATTGGGTGAACTTCGGAAGTTTCCAGACTGTAATCATGGCAACGGCGTACTTCTGATTCCTTCATGCTATTGTGTTCAGTAGTGTTGACTCGTTCTGTGCTTGTATCCTTGATTTGGTTTGCTTCATGTGAAGTTATGGAATGGATGAAAGAAAAGATACTTTCATTAATAAAATCTTTGTTGAGGTTATATTATGGAACACTGTAATGTATGCAATAAAAAGGATGGACAATTATACCAAACTGTGTGCAATTTATTGTTGTTCCAGGGACAATATTGGAAACAAATAGCCTCACTTTGTTAGAGAATTGCAAAAAAGGCTCAAATCTGGCAGATAGAATGGCTGCTCTCAAATGCGTGTCCTTTTTGTGAATTATAGGTTAGAAACCTTGCTCAAAACAAAGTTGAAGTCACTTGTTCTCAAGAAATTGTTGAAGTCAAACCTGCTCTGAATTTTAAACTCATTCAGAATACTTTCACCCCCGATTAACAAGATAGAGCCTTATCACCTCCTACTTTTCTTTTTGTTACATACCAAACAGAGATACAAATAATAATAGCCAAATCTTCATCACTGGAGTCCATTTTGCTTTTAGTTGAGAGATTTTGTTTTCCCAATAAGTCAACTGGTGTGGATGGAATGTTAAAGGTTCACATTTATAACATGTTGAAGGGATTTAACATGCTGAATAAAACATTTTGTTAATTGTTGAATGTTAACTGTTACTCGCCTTTACAGTTTCGTGCGCGGAGCCACTTGAGTCACTCTTTCACCAACTCGTGTTAGTTGAGTGGTACAAAGTCCCAGCTCCATAAAACGGAATCTAAATTCATTCATGCCAGAGATGTGCTTAGTGAGTAGTTCCCCAGGTGCACTACCACAGGGACCTACGACGCCGTGTCATTTCCGGTTACGCCATATGGACTTATTAAATTATCACACGTAATGTAAGGGGGTCCGAGTTTTTCGATAAATTCACGAACGTAGTGATATTTACTAGCATTATTTTAACGAATACAACAGATGTGTTACATTCACGTGATTTTCTCCACCCACTATCTTTATTTTTATGTAGCCACTACAAACTTATTCTTCTATCTACTTCATGTTAATCGAAATAAACCTTTACAGAAATAGTTTCACTACAAATTTCGTTGTAGGTACAAGGGGGATAGAAGAAACCGAGTCGATAGTTATTGTTTAAAAGCTAATCGGTATATACCGACTTTAAAACCCCACTCTCTTCACATGAAATTGCGAGGAAGAGCCGAATAGCGACAGGCACTTAAAGAAAATGACAAAGTGTTGAAAAATTCAAACCAATAATAACGGATATCTTTGGAATGGCTGACGCCACAGAAAAATTTACTTAATATAAATTATGAGTTTTCAAGTACGTCTGTGTGTATTTATGGTTTACCCGAACTACAAAATCCCTTTCAAATGGACTTCATAGATATTCCCAGACAATTCAAGGTGTAATTTCATTTGTTCATGTAAATATCTTAAAAACCTATATTGAATTTTAATAAAGATCGTTAGCAATTTTTGAGAAAATCGAAAGTTTCGAAAAAATTTCCATGAAAGGGATAATTTGCTTTGCGGGATTTTCTTGAAAATCTTTGTGTCGCATCTTTGGAAGATTCTGAACTTAATACCAAGTTTGGTATGTATCGGACTTTTTGTTTTTGAGTTTTGCTGTTCACTGACACACACACACACACACACACACACAAAGGTTTTTTTTTTTGTAAAAATGCTCTTTTTGGGTTCAGGGTCCTCAAATAGCATGCAGATATTCTAGTGAAATCTCAAAACCGAATTTTTGGATGGAACACACTACCTCCTCTACTTACCGTTAGTACATAGTAGAATAACAAGAATTTAAATGTTTCCCTAAACTTGGCTTACAAAATAATAATTATATACTTAATTAATACTTAACCTTTTCAAGTCATCTTACAGCAGATGAATGTCGATTAACTTGAGACTGAAATTCTAGACTGACCAGAAGCCAAATGCACGTCGCGGCGGAGTGATCTGGTAATTTCACCGCGATATCCGGCTGTAATTGGTCAAAATTCAACATTTGCTTTGATTTCATTGGTCCATTTTCTGATGACGTCACATAAATTAGTCTGTGGCTAACGAATACAAGGCTACGGCGCGAATCAGAGTTAGGTAATGTAGTCTTAAACACGACTAACATTGAATGGCTTCATTATATTAATGTGTGTTTTCCATGCTTTTCACGAGCAATTTATTGTTTGTTTAGAATATGGATGTATTAGTTGACTGTAATTTCACTTCATCGGGACATGACTGGACTAGAAGTGTTAGCTGATTTCAGTTCGCGCCGTAGCCGATCTATCTCGTTTGGCACAAGTTAGTCAGTGTTATTTATTGTTTCTACTTGATCTGTGTAGGATGATGTTCCGGCGGAATCAGAGAGGGTACAGGGGGAAACAATTTAATGGCATCAAATTGGGCAATATTGCACTAAACTGAAGTACTGCCAACTTTACAATGGCATTACTAGTTTTAAGCCAGTCAGTAAATCCTGTTTTCTTCATATTTAGGTGATCACGTGCCTATCTGCTCACACTGGAAGTGCACATTGACAAAATGTTTCGTAAATAACTTTGCAAAGGTGTTGTTTTGAAGCAACACTTCTGGATTAAACAGTTTCCCAGCGCTAAATACGGTTACGTATTTCCTGCAAAGTTGTTGCTTGCATCGCCAACGTAGGAGTTGTAATTAACACTATGGACGCTTCTTTACCATGGGAAAGAATTTTAGAAACAGTTGCTGGTATTGATGCCAACTGAACAGATGGAATGTCACCAAATAGCACGGAGGAAACACGTCACAGTTGGGTACTGGTGAGTTTCAACAGCTTACGACGCTCTCTATAAAGCAATCAATGTTTTACTTCACGGAACCGTTTACTGGCATTCGAAGGATTGAATTTCGCACACACATGTTTTAGATACTCAAAAACAGAAACTAAACAAGAACAGTTGCAGAAGTTTTAAACAAAAATGGAAAACGTAACTAGGAGTGATCTAAAAGAAAGAAAAACAGGAAAGAACCAAGTTTTGTCTTAGATAAGTTTGATACAATATATAATATAAACCATAATTTAGAGATGAATCATAAAGATGTCTGTTCACTGTCGAAAAAAGAAAGTTCATTTCATGACGTTGGAAGTTGACAATATGACAAGTTATTTGATAAGCTGCAGTGCTACTAAGATCTAGCAATGCCTTTTACATTAAATATAACTATGATATTTCATTGGAAATATTAATTTTAAATGTTTTCCACAATTAGTTAACTACAGATTAAAAGTCCTATCCGCCATCGTCAAATCCCTTATCTTAAGCTATTTAAGATATCAGACTGAAATGTTTGCAGGGTGCAGATGAATCTCTTCTATATTTTCGTAAGTTGGGCTGTGACAGGTTAGCGGCCAACCGTCGAACTACAGCGCTGTTGCCTATGTGAGCAGCACGTATTCACCTGACATGTGCGTATATACATCCGGATTTGATAATTTATGAAACAACCCACACAAAGCAGATACGAGTAATTTTTAATTATATTTATGAAAACAATGAATAATTAACAGCAATTGGTTTAAGGCATGCTGAAGATAACTAAAATAAGAAATGAGGAGGAAAGCTGTCGAGTACTTTGAGCCGGTCATGCATGCGCTTAACGGTGCAGAGAAAGTTTCAGATTAAGGGCACTAAAAATGACCGTAGGGACTCGTAATTATGCTTCACCTTTAATTCATCTTAACTACAAATTAAATAAAATGGTAAAAAATTAATGCGTAAGAGAAATATACCGAAACCAAATCATTTAAACGTACCTACTCTTCCACTACACGCCGCCATACTGTTTCGTGTGTTTACGAAAACGGAGAGCTAGGCAACATCACGAACTTCATTATTCACTGACTAAAACATTTTGAATTCAGCCAGCAGATTACTTGCAACTGTGATAGAGGAATCAATCTACTGACAAGACCTTTTACTGGCTAGTGTATAAAAATACTTAAATTACTTCGAACATGAGAAGATTATTTAATCTCCGACACAGTCTATTTCATAGAATGTTGGCACCATACCTTATAGCGGAAAATGGCGCGGTCTGACAATTGCACATGCGCTGTTGAATGATGCATCTGTTTACCAAGACAGAGCTGAGCAATGAACATTTAACATGCACGATTAAGAAATATCCTTAACTCCCCAATTAAAGCAGTTGGCTTAAATCAGAGTCAGCGAGATTCACGTGTAGGATGTATCCTCGGTAGACCTGGAGGAATCATTTTCACAGCCGCACAAGTAACGCAACGAAGAAAACAAACTATATAAAAGCAATAACTAATACAAGTAACAACACAACAAATAACTAGAAAATACAAAAATAAGACATAATAAACTGCAATGTGACGCCACGAACGTAACACGAAGAGTGAATACAAGCAATGTGGCGTTGGCAACTTTAGCAACAAGGCGGCTGTTGCCATAGCAACGGGCATGCCGCACTCACTTGTTTTTTCGACTGTAGTGCTTATGTCAGACGCCAACTTACGAATATAGAGCTATAAGTTCACTGATCTACTTTTATACAATAAGTTTGTTTATTAAGGGACATGGAATTATAATCTTAATTATATCATTTTTGATTAAAACTATTTTTTTAAATAACCAACGTTAGTACTACCAAAGTAGATTCACAACAGCACTTAAGATATTGTTTTACCATCTTCAAATAATTTAGCATTTATATCAGAAAATGTCATTCACAGAAAAATCTGCTCAAAGCAAAACTGGAAAAAACAAACTCGCATATATATATATATTTACAATGAAAGAAACCACATTGCTTGAACACACAGAAACTGTCATACTTAACAGTAATACCAATTTGTACATCAGAGGAAATTCCAGTTAATTAGACTGCACAAGAAATTAAAAATATAATTTTTTGACGATTTTCCGCATTTAATCTCCCTTCAACAAAGAAGCATGTTGCAATTCAATTGCTTGGATTTGTAGGGATATTTCCGTTTGATTAAGAATACATAAAAAGAACATCTCTAATAATTATAGTTTAGGAATTATTAATAATTAACACTCAATTTGATAAATTTCCATAATTTTAAAGCAATAGGATTAAAAACCGTATCAATCGAAAGCCCTTCAGAAGCTGTAAATATGTTTTAAGTTTCAATAATATTGTTAAATAAATAAAGGCGTAATTGCGTAAGAGAAACTGCAAGATTTAGGCAAAAATAAGAGTAGCTTCGTTTCAGACTGTCCATTATGTTTTCCGGGCGTGGGGCCATAAAACTCGAAACCTTCTTTTGTACTTCGTGGGTATGAGGCAAGTTTTAAAGTAAACAGACGCTATGAGGCAACGGAGATTTCTTACAGTTAGGCTTTGAATTTTCAACCAGGGAACCAATAAACGTAGAGAATAAGTGTGAGGATCAATGGAAAGATAGGAAGACGCAGTGACATGTATAAAATTTGGAGGCGAGCAGTCGTTATATGTGAATGCGAGCGTTTGTATGATTCTTCGTTGAGGTAACACGTAGCACTCCGGGTCAGAAAAGGACACTAAGTTCCGAAATTTGCTAAGTGCCGCGGAATTATAAAGTGATGTAGGTAGAATATTTATATAATGTGCTAATGGTGTTTTTCGATATAATTATATCCAAGCTCATAAACGAGTTAAGATTGGTCAAGTGACTACTTCAAGTTCGCGCAAATCTAAAGCACGGTGATAGAGCACCGATATTAAATAACTAGCCGGAGCAAACGTTAGTGTTCTAAGAGACAATAGTGGGAAGACAGTGATAAAAAAATCACACGTGTTAGGGAATATCAATGAATCATGCAGGATTTCTAGCAAAAAGAGTGAGAAAAGTGAAAACAGTGTTTCTTTCAAGACAATATCCTGGTGTCGCCACTCCTGCAATCCTACCCTGACAACAACTGTAGGAAATTTCAGGCCGATTCGCGGACAGTTGACCCTGAGATGAGAAGTGCTTCCTGACTGATATCGGCGACTCGAGTCCTGAAGACTTCACCTACAATGACGCAGAGACGAGAACGACTGCGGGGTACGATTAACCTAACGAAGTAGCGGGCAAAACGCTACAGATTTATAACATTTCGTTTACAAATTACGTTAGGTGAAAGCAAAATGTATTTTATCTTCATTATAAATATAAATTTATAAATTCTGAACTTTTAAATTCTGCATATTATAATCGCAAATAATTATTTACAATCGAAGATTAAATATTGTGTAACATTAAAACTATTGCTAGAAAAAATAATAAAGTATGTAACACTTTAAATCACGTCTTAAATCATATCAAGAGTACGAATAAATTTAGGAAGACCTCAAAAGTGTTGGTATGAGACCGTAACAAATCAACGAGTGTCTAATGCAGGGACAACCAACTCACAAGCACGCCGTGTCTACTGTGCGCACGGTGCTGAAGGTCACTGGTCGGTGACGGGGAGGTATACGCCTATGAGTCAATCACTGCTTCACGCAGTGGCGTTCGGTAAGCTGTGGTTACGTTACCATTAAAACATTAAGGTAGGATAGTACAGAAGGAACCAGTCACAAACTGTGTTATACAAGGTTTAATATTCCTCTTTGCTTGGTATTAAATTATAGACAAAACAACCCATTACAAATCAGTTATAACCTTTAGTCCTATATAACCAAATGATAGCATATACATGCAATATCTTTAACTATAAAAACGAAACAGTTCTTTGTTAGCGGAAATTAGCACACGTTTGTTTCTGGAAAACTTGCACAAATATAAAATAACAAAATAAAACTTACTATACAGTGATTATATTATAAAGAGGACTTCAAATTAAACGAATATCAACTGTGTAGTGAATACATATTTTAACTAAGAATTTGATGCATTCAGTTCTCGGCAGACACTCTTGCTTTTTGATATGTTTTGGTTTTCAAAATATTCGCCACATTTGGCGGACAATGAAACACAACTCTAAATCCTTAATGCACTGTTATGATCACCAATGATGGCTATCTGAGGGCCTTTATTAGTTTCATAGCTGAAAGTAAGCCTTCACATACATTGCAACCACAGCCGCCGTACGTATCTGTACTGTCCATCACTAATACGGAGGACGAACCGACTGCTCCCACTGCGCAGCACGCACTGAATCAGCACAGTGCTGTATTCAAGCACATGCACCGCGGCAAGCGGGTTGGTTGTGGGGATGATAACGCAACGGGAGAGAAGCAGAACGCTGCTGACGTGAAATACCCAAAAACTTTATTCAGAGATCTTCTCTTTCAAAGTATGAGGTTCTTTTACGTACAAATAAACATTACATGTGTCCAACGGCTTTACTTCCCTTTCAAAGGTATACATTTTATTAGTAATCCAAATGATATTTTAATAAAAATCACTTGAGCCGTTTTCTACACACAAAATAAAGAAAATTTTTCTGTCTAAACTCTAAAGAGTAGTTTCAGATCGGGATTTTATTGAAAAACTTACTGTCGCATCCTTGAAAGATGCTGGTCATAAACAGCATGTTTAGTGTTCCGGCGTTCCGTTTTACTTTCTCTACCACGTACACTGACGTGCATAAAAAAAGGTCCATTCTCCCAGAATGCAATAGTGTTTTTTCCCTCCGTAAGGTTTGCTACCTTTAAGTAACCAACCTCTGACTTTCCCCTCCCCCCAGCCGGTATCAGTTCTCTATGAGACTGACCTGAAAAACAATCCAGATAAACATAAACGAACCAATGAAGATGTTATAATCGATGTGAAATGAAAGGATGGTTCGGATACCACCTCTACGAAAGACTTTCGCTATTGGTACACAAGGAAATGCTAGACGAATACGACATTAATTCGATCTTCTATAAAAGGGTAAAGAATTATTTGCGTATGTCGTTAAACTGAATGACAGCTACACATTTATATGAGAGTTTTCATCAGTGAAATGGAGACGGAGACAAAAAGTTGTTTGTGTTTATTACTACGTTTTTATTGTTTTGCGAGGGCGGATTGATAAGTCAGTGACTTTTTAAGAAAAATAACAATTTTTTTAATAAAAAATCAATTTTATTTCTCAACACAGTCTCCTTTCAATTCAATACACGATGTCCAACGTTTCTTTAATTTTTTAACCCTTCCAAAAAATATGATTTTTCTAAGTCTGCCAAAATGGTGTTTCTGCCATGAAGTGTTCACTGGAAGTGAATTTCTTCCCAGCGAGCCAATTTTTCAGCTTTGCGAAGAGGAAGAAGTCGCTCGGAGCCAAATCTGGAGAATATGGTGGGTGAGGTAGCAGTTCGTAGCCCAGTTCCACACATTTTGCAATGGCAATGGCTGACTTGTGTGCGGGTGCATTATCCTGGTGAAAGAGAATCTTTATTCTTCACCAAATGGGGTCGCTTCGTTAACAATTCCTTATGAAACTGGCCCAGCATTGCGGCATAGCATGAAGCTGTGATTGTTTTACCCTTTTCCAGGTAGTGAATGTCTATCACCCCTTGTGAATCCCAAAAGACAGCTGCCATGATTTTTCCTGCCGTCGGAATGGTTTTCGCTTTCTTTGTAGGAGGTTCGCCGAAGGAAATGCATTGCTTTGATTGATGTTTGGTTTCAGGTTGATAGTAATGGATGTAATTTTCATCAACCGTGATATAATGCCGCAAAAACTCATTTTGGTTGCGCTGTGAAATGGTCACACGATTCCACTTGTTCTCAACTGTGAGCAGTCGCGGCACCCATCTTGTTGACAGCTTTCTCATACCCAAACATTCGTGCAGAATGTTATACACCCATTCACTCGAGATGTTCACTCGGCGGTCTTCCAACACAATATCGTGAACTTTGTTCACCATTTCTTCTGTTGTGACCTCAACTGGTCGTCCTGTGCGCACGGCATCTCTTGTGCTCGAACGGCCACATCGAAATTTTATGAACCACTTGTGAACCATGTCATGTGATGGAGCAGAGTCCCCATAATATTTGTTCAGCTTTTCTTCCGTTTCCTTCACCGTCTTACCACGCAAAAAGTAGCGCTTTATCAGAATACGAAATTCACTTTTCTCCATTTTCTACGAAGCAACACACATCTGCTTATTTTAGCCGCTCTCAACAATTTTCTAAGAAACAATTGACGGCGAATTTCTGCGATTATATCCAGAATAGAAGTAAGACTTGGGTACAAACAAGAAACCTATGATTAGAACGCTATCTCTCGTCAAAATCATGTACTTAACAATTCACCCTCGTATTTTTGCGCCTAAATTCAACCAAGCACTGTCTTAATGGTACTCCTGTAGTGAGAACATTGATGCAGTAATTTGTATCACAAATTATTTAAATGTAAAGAGTGATTATAGTATGAATATACATTATTATGTGACATTGATTTGAGATGTTTGTTGATTGTAATTATTGTTGGGAAGTAAGTTTATACTGCCTTACTGAAACTGACAATAATAGCGTGCAATAATGCAGTGAGGGGGTGAGCTGTTTATCATTATTGGAAACGAGGAAGTTACGTAATGTTGGCGCGTTTTCCTTTAGAATCTTCTGGAACATTTCCCTAGAGCATATGTATTCATAATTTTCATTTGGATATAAAAATAGACGCTAATGTTGGCGCGTTTTATTAGCCAATTGCAGCTCAGTTATAATCTTTAGGCATATCGGGGTGTATGAGTATAAAAGGGCTAGGTTTGAGGAGCGGTGGATGAGGCCGCACTGCACTTAGAGGACGCGATCCAAAAGGCGATAAACACTGCAGTCCCTTACAAACCACCGGTCAAGTACGAAATCACATATCCACCGGACGTCAGGGCATTAATCCAAGAAAGAGACCACGAAAGGCGAAAATGGCAGCGAACACGGAACCTTGTACACAGAGTGAACATGGCAACCTTGAATAGCGCAATCAAAACGCGAATAAACGCACAAACCCAACAACAATGGGACCAAACACTGGCACACCTTCAACCCGGAAACCACAAAGTATGGCAACTGGTCAGGGCGTTAAAAAGGCAACCTATTAACATTCCACCGCTTCTAATTCCAAACAGCCAAAACTCCTACGCGGAAAGCAACGAAGACAAAGCCAACGTACTGGCACGGGCGCTTGAGCAAACGTGCACGCCAAACCACGGCCCAGTGGATCGCGAGTTTAGCGAGATCCTGGAGCGCGACTGGCAAGCAACCCTGACGAATACAGCACATAATAAATGTAGAAAAACCTGCCCGGACGAGCTGCAATGGATCATAAAGCACCTGCAGGAGCACAAAGCTCCAGGTCCGGATCAAATACCAAATTTGGTTCTAAAACATCTCACACAAAAAACGCTCCAACACTTAAGCGAAATCTGCAACTACTGCCTACAAAATGGCTACTATCCAAACTGTTGGAAACAGGCAAACGTACTCATGTTCCCGAAGCCGAGAAAAGACAGAGCTGATCCAAATAACTACAGGCCAATTAGCCTCCTAAAAACAATCAGCAAAGTGGCAGAAAAGGTAATACAGAAACGTCTGATTGCTCACATTAAAAAGCATAACATAATAACCAATGAACAATATGGCTTTAGGGCGCAACACTCCACAACACTGCAATTAACCAGAAACGTGGAACATATAACCCGAGGATTTAATGAGAACAAATCCACAGGCGTAATATTTCTGGATGTACAGCGCGCTTTCGACACCGTCTACCACGCGGGTCTCACTCACAAATTAAAAACTATGAAATTCTGCGACACAATGATAAAACTGATAGCGCACTATCTCACAAACAGGACCTTCACGGTCACAATTCATGAAAAATGTACCAAACCGCACAAGCTTGAAGCCGGTGTCCCACAAGGAAGCTTACTGGGACCCGTACTTTTCACTCTTTACATTAACGACATTCCCAAGACAAATGGCACCCGGCTGTCCATCTATGCAGACGACACCGCAATCGCAGCACAATCGTGGAAACCAGAAATTATAGGGCGAAACCTACAAAACGCACTCAGAGAGCTAGAACCGTGGCTGAATAGATGGCGAATCAAGGTTAATGCGCACAAATCACGGGCAATACTGTTCACCAAGAGAACGAAACATCAAAACAAAACTAGGCCCCTAACGTTACTTGGGGAAACGATAAACTGGACAAATAAAGTCAAATATCTGGGTGTGACACTAGACTCCAAACTCACATTTGCGTCACACACATCGGAAGTAAGGCAAAAGGCGAACCAGCAACTTGGTGCCATCTATCCCATCTTAAATCGCAAAAGCGCCTTAAGTCAGCAAATGGGACTGATGCTATACAAAAGCCTAATTAGGCCCGTGATGACGTATGCAGCCCCGGCCTGGGGACACTGCGCCAAAACACATATTAAAAAGCTGCAAACATTACAAAACAAAGTCCTAAGAATCATAACAAAGGTCCCCAAGGCAGTCCCATTGGACTTATTGCATGAAGACACAAAGATGCACACGGTGGAAGAATTCATTAAATCACTTGCGGAAAACATGTACAAACAGGCCCACAAAAACAACAACCCAACCATACGCGAGCTCGGGCAATACAACACAGCAAACGACAAGCACAAAAGACCATTATCGCTGTTCGACCGCACAATACCTCTGAACAGGCACACCACAGATGATGACGCAGCAATCCGCGAGTATCTTCACAACCTAATACCACCATAACACAGCTGAGCAGCACGCCCAAGAAGTCCCCGAGTGGAAGGCTCCCCACTCGGGGCGGATCGGGGAAAGAGGGCAGCCCCACCATAAGACGAACAAGCGCGCACAAGGACTAGACAGGCACAGAATTAGGATAGAGAAAAACAGAAAAGAAGAAAGAAAAAAAAACAATAAAAATAACATTAATACAGACAAGCTTACGTAAACATACGCGAAATAAACAATTATAAAAGTGTATATAAACTATGCCCCCCATTGCACATATCCCTTCCTTCCAAAATTGTATCTAGCATGTTTCAGGACCATCAGCAGCCAGCTGAAGAAGAACAACTCAACTCCCTCTCCGGTTGAAGCCACAATACACAGGACCATCAGCAGCCAGCTGAAGAAGAACAACTCAACTCCCGCTCCGGTTGAAGCCACAATACACAGGTAACGTACCACCATCATCACTTAAGCATGACACCTCAATCACATTCCTTCTGCATGAGCATGAATACCACACTAACAATAGGTCCCTGATCTGGGCATCTGCCAAGGCCAGTACCTACTCCCCACTCTGTCTGCATACTCTCTTGTATGCAGGCGTCTTTGTAGTAATCACCCACTAACCTCCGGTTTGCTTCGGCGGTACCGGAAACCACCTTACCTTCGATTCCCTTCCATCACTGTAGTGTAGTTAGTGCATGGTAGGGGAGACGATGTAGATCCCTTTCGGATGATCGTCACCTGGTGTGGCGGAGGAGGGGCCACACCATTAAAAAAAAAAAAAAAAAAAAAATAGAGCCCGTCAGTTCATCAAAATTCTTTGTACACTACACGTCGCATTCCCGTCAGTTCGTCGAAAATATTTGTATGATACACGTCGCCTTCAGTCCAGTAGAAATATTACACGTCGGCTATCGATTCACAAGTTACGCGTAGCAGAGTTAGGAAAATTCTCAAGTGTTGTAAAGTTAATTATACAAAAAGTTGAAGTACGCGAATTAGGAATGATCAGTAATGAAGTTATTATAACAGTTTCAGTTTGGCGAGTGTCTAGATCAATGTGTAAATGTGATAGTGAAAGTGTTCGACAATAAAAGTATAAAAGAAATTCTTTCATCAGTGCTATCTTTGGATAAAAGATTCCTTTCTGTTTACACAACCTGTATAAAGAGAAGTGCTCGACCGAAAAGATCATAGCTAGCCGGAGGACAGTGAAACAAAATTAAATAAAATAAAAGTAGCATTCTTTCAAACAAAAACTAATACTGCCGCAAATTGCTAACACCAGATGGAGCTACAAACCTAACAAAGAATCACGTCACAAAATGGCTTCACAACGTAAAGTAAGCACAAATACACAAACATTATAAATAATACCGCCGCAAATTGGCTCCCAAACGTGGGGCTCAACAAAATAAATAAGATTACAAGTATACCACTTCAAATTGGCTACCACAACGTGGGGCTACAATAATGTTAAATAAATAACATTATATACAACTTCAACATATGCCGCGTAATTTTACTCCTTGGTAGTTCGGCCATATTTTGAGGAAAGGAAAGTACCCCATCAATCCAGTGGCTAGAAATTATGCTCGAGGAACAAAGCAGCTGGAAGAGGGAGGAATTACATTTACATCGTCAACTGCGTTCCATTATGGGCAACTTTATATGCACATTAGTATACATAGTAGGTTGGGAAAGTACTGCATTCCACCCAAAAATTCGATATCGAGATTTCACCGGAAATACATGTTTTGAGGCCCTGAATTAAAAAAAGGCATTTTTAGAAAAAAATTTCCGTGTGTGTATGTGTGTATAAGCTGTCTGTGAACAGCATAATTCAAAAATGAAATGTCGGATAAATACCAAAATTGGTATTTAAATTCAGCTCCTTCCAAAGTTGCGATACAGAGCTTTTCAAGGAAATCCCCCCACCCCAACTACCTCCTTACATAGATAACATTTCGAAGTTTTTTATTTTCTGAAAAATTGCTCCCACGATTTTGATTAAAATACCATATATTTAAGATATTTACATGATAAATACAACGCATACATTGAATTTTCTGGGAATAGTTTATGAAAATCTCTTCACCTCTTCAGTCTATATTATCCTGCATAACTGGTAAACGTTAAACGATAGACGAAAACCTACTACACAAAAAGGTAGATATCTTTAAAATACACAACTTATTCTGAATGACTTTTTTGTCAGCTGTTTTCGAGTTATCTTATTAACCATTCGAATTGTTCAATAGTTAGCCGTTCTCTTCAGTCCTGTCGATTTTCAGCTGTTTTTCCCGAATCATGGAAAGAGTATGTAATTTTAAGGCCAGCGTATAGTGTCCAGTTCTAAAACATTTGACTTTCGCTTTTCCTTTCTATCTGTAACGAAATGCGTGATGCAGCTATTTCCAGAAATGTTTATATAATTAAACTGAAGCAAATAGGAAAAGAAACTTTCCTAAGAATAATTTGTATACCACTAATATGCGATAAGAGGGTATAGAAAGTCATGTGAATGTAACACATGAGAATTTTTTTATTTATATTCGCTCGCGGACCTCTTCCTCTTTGGGGGGGGGGTTCACAGGGCCTCATAAAATGTATTTCCAGTAGAATCTCGATATCCAATTTTCGAGTAGAATGTAATAAAGGGTCTTTCAACAAGAGTGTCCTATCTTTAACATGTGATAGCTGCCGTTGTTATTGAGTTATAACAGTCATTTTTTTTCATGCGGTTACAGTTGTTATTGACAAATAGCCATGAAACGTTACAGCATTCAGCAACGCGTAGAAATTGTGAAAAGTTATTATCAAAATGGATCATCTGTTCGCCAAACCCTCCGTGTATTGCGTGAAGTTTACGGTGTGCATAATCGTCCCTGCGAGAGAACGATTCCGCGTTTGATCGATAAATTTGAAAGAAGTGGTTCTGTCAGCGTTCAAAGAACGCCTGTAATCGACGTGAGCGCTCCAAAAAAAACATAGGCGCCGTTCGTGAAAGTGTACGCGAGAACGGAAACAAATCAATTGCTCGGCGAGCGCAAGAATTGGGGCTTTCACGAAGTTTCACGCTTACAAAATGGTGTTAACTAAAGAACTAAAGCCCAACGACCATAGGTTGCGCCGTGTATTCGCTGACTGGGCTATGGAGCAATTGAAAGCTGAACCGGATTTTTGTCGAAAAATCACCTTCAGCGACGAACCCCACTTTTGGATGGATGGTTGTGTTGGCAAACAAAATTGCCGCTATTCGAGCAATTACAATCCAATGCAGATTCAAGAACGACCACTTCATCCCCAAAAAGGTTACTGTGTGGTGTGGATTTTGGTATGGTGGAATCATTGGTCCATATTTTTTCCAGGATGAAGATGGAGAAGCTCTGTCAATGGAGAAAGATAGCGGACTCTTATAAGGGACTATTTTGGCCTCAATTGGATGGTATGGATCTCAGAAACATCCAGCAAGATGGTGTCACATGTCATACTGCTCTCGAAACAATTGATCTTTTGAAGGTGAAGTTCAGAGGTTTCATCATTTCCCGTGGTGGTGATGTTAACTGGCCCCCGAGGTCATGTGATTTAACGCCGTTGGATTACTTCTTGTGGGGTTATGTTAAATCTCGAGTTTATCTCAACAAGCCAGAAACAGTAAATGAACTTATGAATAACATCACGCGTGTTATTCGTGAAGTTGGACCTAATTTACGTTCCTTTGTCACTGAAAATTGGGTAAACCGTATACGCGCAACCCAACGAAGTCGCGGCGGTCACTTAACTGATGTTCTCCTCCACACGTAATGACACTAGTTATATTCCAAAATAAAAAAAGAAATAAACCTCTATTATTTATAGAACGTGTTTTATTTAAGTTCAAAGATAGGACACTTGTTGAAAGACCCTATACTATTTCTAACTACCACAGATTAGATATGGAGAAAGTAAAAATGGATATGATGTGACGCATACTAAATAATTCCTACTACAGAGTGCCATATCCTGAACTGTCCGCAATTATAAGGAAACCAAACCGGAGAAAAGGATCTGATAACTTTGTTTTCCTATATAATTCCTCTTGACGTCACCGTAAAGGACATAATGTGGGTGCGTTTAACAGCAATGCTTGTTACTAAATAAATTTACTCATTGAAAATAAAAATAAACTATGCCAGACAAAACTATCTGCAGTTTTAAACCTTTTCCAGTATATTCCTCCCTCTTCTTTCCGTCCTTCCTTATTTTATGTGCTGTAGCAGTGAAGCCCAACCTGTTCTCTTAAGAACTAAGGTTAAAAATCCATATTCACCTTACTTACTGTGAGGGGCGTCCAATAAGTAATTTTCCCTATTTTATATATAAAAAAAACATTACACAAATTGATCATGTTGAATTAATTTTATTTATATTGTACAATCGTTTTGTTACTTTTCTATAGCCAACATGTTTTCAAAGAATTTTTGGGGACGTGACACAAGTTTTTCCAAGCCAGTGTTGTACCAGGTCGGGTCCTGTGCTCGCAACCAGCTGTTCAATGATTTGACTTCATCATCGGTGTTAAAAGTGCTTACCTTTGATTTGGAGGAACATGTGAAAATCACTTGGGGCAAGCTCCGGTGAATACGGAGGATACGAGAAAACTTCCAAGTTGAATCTTGACCCAGGCGGAGCTCAGAAGATTCAGCTGGGAAGTTTTTTCGCATCCTCCATATTCACCAGATCTTTTCCAAGTGATTTTCACACGTTCCCCTGACTCAAAAGTCATCATGGAGGTAAGCATTTTAACACCGTGACGAAGATCAATCAGAAGTGAACAGCTGGTTACGAGCACAGGACCCGACCAGGTATACAATACTGGCTTGGAAAAACTTGTGTCATGTCTCCAAAAATGCTTGGAAAACATGTTGACTATATAGAAAAGTAACAGAAAGATTGTACAATATGAATAAAATTAATTCAACATGATCAATTGTGTGTAATGTTTTTTAAAAATAGGGAAACTTACTTATTGAACGACCCTCGTATATTTGAAGATATTGACAAGCTAAACCACTCAAGTTTCAGTCCTTGGCAGCAGTCCCGCTCACTGTAAGATTTAACATCCCTGTTCTATACTGCTCTCTATTTCATCCACAAAACGTAAAAATAATTCTGTGTTGTACTCATATGGCTTTCTTTTTTTTTCTTAATCGAAATAAACTTTCATTGCACATTTCGCATTTGTTGTAGGTATAAGGATTACAGTAGGCTAAAGCGACAGACAGATTTTTACTTTCTCTACCCGTACAGCTTAAGACAAAATAAATGAAAACAGCCAGAGATGGAGTTGGATTCGGAAAACCCTGCGTTCACAATACACGATTTAATACCACCCTGCGTTCATTTCAAAGCTATGCGACAAGTAGGAAGATGCCTTTCAGTGGGACTGTATACATGGTAGCCAAGCAGTGAAACGCTTGTGTCTGGTAATCGGAACAACGTGTGTGTTTTAAGGCGATATGCATTTTTTATAAAGTAAGATTTTGTCCATCTCTTAAGGTTTACCAGTTATACGAATGAAGTTCAGAATAAAGCGGACTTCACGGGCTATTCCCAGAAAATACAAGACGTAGAAGCAAATTTTATGTGTCATGCAAATATCTTAAACATACATGCTGGTTCATTCGATTCGTTAAGAGTCATTTTTGAGAAAACTAGGGGTAGTTTCCTGGATATCTTCGTCTGGCGTCCATGGAAGATGCAGAAGTGAAATACCAGGTTAAATTTTCGGGCATTTTTCTAAACATACTATTTTTGGACTCACGGGGCATCAAAACGTGTATTTCTGAAATCTCGATATGGAATTGTTGAATGGAATGCAATACTTCCTCTACTTACTATATGCAAGTACTAGAGAAAGTGAAACAAGCAAAGTCTAAGGGCAAGAACGGCATCTCTCCTTTCTTCAGATAATCATATTGGATATTACCACAGTAATTACCAGTAGATTATTGCACCACTTAAACCCAAGATTTTCCGAATACATTTTTTTTTCTTTACTGTTATTAATCTGTTGACATTTATCTTTCTTGCTATAAATAGTTCCTCCTCCTTTTCCTGGTACGTTTTCCCCTCCTACTTCAATTACTCCTGCTGCGTTATGCTTTCATTAAAGCACCCTATCTTCCTTTCGCTTTTCCTTGTTTCCTTCCTCCTTAGTCTTCCCTGTGTTGTAATTCCTTAACTTGCATGCACTTATTAGGCCATATGAATGGCATTTCGACACCATATATGTAACATTATCTATAATAGGCAACAATACTCATCTCTCTAGATGAATAGGGAATAGTATTTTAATATAATGAACATGTAATGCATTGTTATGTGTGTAAACAGTAATTGCAAATTGCTGGACACAAATTGCGGTTTATTATATTAATTGTATGCAAACGCAAAGCTATTGCTTGTTGCTTTACAGCCAGCAATTGCTGGAAATGTCGGCCATTGGCCTGGTTTGCAGCCATCGTGCCAACAGCACCAGTGAGTTCTGGCCACGCAGAACGATCTATGTTTTACGAATAAATCAGAATGTTTTACATACACAGGATGGAAATCAAATCACTGGACGTAAGGATTTAACATAGGAAATCAGCTCTCCTCACACGCTCTCTTCTCTGTCGAGCATTTAAAAAGGAATAGAATCCAAAAGCATCAAGCTTGTTGTTTCTTTTAGAGAAAATAATAATATTGCAACTTTTATTAATTCTTTACATTACTAATTTTATTTCATTATCGTGGACCATGATTCACAAAACAGGTTTGTAACAAATGAGAATCATATGAAAAATGCTACGGGAGCTTACATGACTCACATATGTCATAGAAAGTAACTAAAGTTATTAACACGAATCATTGATGATATAAAGGATTAACAAATAAAAATATATTTTTTAATATTGTATTACATCGAGTCAAGTGAAACCTAATTAGCTCCATTTAATACAGCGTGTTAGACTTTCGCGTTAAATCACGTTGGTTACCCCTAAATAGCTCCACTTTGAGATATTTATATCCTTATTTACATTTGTTTAGTTGAAACCAAATAGATTATTATAAGTAAGAAGCAAATTCATATAACATTCGTTTACTTGAAGTAGATAATCGAACCTCATTACCTATAAATACATTAACACGAATTTCAATCAGATCAGAAGATGTAATTCATTAGACTTTCACGTTACGTCGCATTAAATCAACCCTAAATAGCTCTACTTAATACAACCTATTAGACTTTCACGTTATATCGCGTTAAATCAACCCTAAATAGCTCCATTTAATACGCGTTTGACTTTTACGTTACGTCGTGTTAAATCAACCCTAAATAGCTCCATTTAATACAATGTGTTTGATTTTCACGTTACGCCGCGTTAAATCAACCCTAAATAGCTCCATTTAATACAATCTGTTGATTTTCACCTTATATCGCATTAAGTCAAGTTAAATCAATAGCTCCATTTAATACAATGTGTTAGACATTCATGTTACGTCGCGATAAGTTAGGTTAAATCAATAACTCCATTTAATACAGTGTGTTAAGATTTTCACGTTATGTTGCGTTTAGTCACGTTAACTCATCCCTAAACAGCCTCACTTAATACAGTGTGTTAGACTTTCACGTTACGTCACGCTAAGTCGACACTAAATAGCTCCACTTAATGCAATGTGTTACACTTACGTTAAGTTCATCGTAATCCCGGTTTTACTGGAGTTAACGATCAAGGAGAATGTGAATGCGTATCTCTCTAGCCCTCGCCTTCAAAGAATTGTACGTGATACAGCAATTTTGTTGTCATGTTTGGAATTGATCTATTAAGAACCTGCTATTTCTTATACAGGCAAAAGAAAGATATGGGTTAGTTACCCCATGTTTTGCAAATACTAGTCCCCAACTGGGAAAATAAAACAACGCACATACCTACCTACTACCTAAGGAAAACTGTGCGTTCAATGGCCCGCTATGTAGGTAACCCCCACCTGATGAGAACTGGCGTTTCTTTACGTAATTAAACGTGGACCTGGATGCAACCTTGGGCAATGGCTGGGGGCCGGTAAAATCCCGTCCAATCGAAAACCGCACGTTTGTCGGAGTATATACACAGAGTCGTGACGCGAGCAGCCGGTATTCTGCGAGAAGAACAAGTGTATATAAATGGGGGGAACGATTGAGCAGCAGTCCATTCTTCAGTTTCCAGCCGCAGGAACAACGTGAAACCGCACAACTCTTGTGCGGTGCGTGAACTCGAAACCACCAATCTCCGGACTTCAGATACAATAAAGGTGTGTGGGCATGAAAATTCTTAGTGAATTGATACATGCTTTTATAGTGAAGTGCTTAAAAAAGTTTAGTTACAATTTTGTAAGCTACAGAGATACAGAACTAAATTCTCCAGTTTTAAAGAACGTTTTATGTCATCAACACACGTATTTTGAAATCTATTCATTTGTGATTTACCAAAAGTAACATAAGTTATTTTTATCAGTTTGTTTCACTATGAAGTTATGAACAAGTGACATTGATTTAAAATTTAAGGATCCCTTTGGGCATTGACAACCAAAGGTATTTAACACGAATTTCATCAAAATTTCTTTGAGGTGCATACTTAAGCCCCAATTATTTACACTTCTTAAAGAGCTCCATTATTATTATTATTATTATTATTATTATTATTATTATTATTATTATTATTATTATTGCTTTTTTACCATGAGACCTTCACAAAATTTCGAAACAAGTTTAATTTTCATTCCTAATATGAAATGATTCACTTATTACATAGACTATCAATGCTTAGAGAAAGACTTCCAGAAAGGTTTCCAAACTAACTTTGAAGCTCTCTTCTCTTCATGCTTGTATGCATATCTACTCAATACATTCAAAACAAGCAATTTTCTGTCATTACGTATATCGAAGATCTGTCCAATTATTTGCTACATCTAAAAGGATTGTTGATGACATTTCAACATTAAACAATTTCTGCTTTTAATCATTGTGGCTTAACAGTATTTGAAATTACATGCTAACAGCTAGAAATCGATATGCCCTTTTCTGTGCACTTATTTCTGAAAGTGAACTAAATAATGCAAGAAGAATGCGAGGAAGTTAAGCTTACAAAACTTTTCAAATGCAAATATATATATCAGCCATTTCGAAAGCTTCATTTTGAATATTTTGTACTTATTTCTCAAACTAATGAATGGTAAGGTTTTTATTTTAATAAATTAACAAATTTACTTAATACATCTTATGTTTGGAGGAATTTTGAAATCATCATGTTAGATACTATAAAACTGAGTAATAAAACTGCAAATTCCTTGAATGAAAAATGATATATATGTCTCCAGATGAACTCAGACGAGTTTCGCAAACGTGGGAAGGAGATGATTGACTACATTTGTGACTACATGGAAGGTGTAGGATCTAGAAGAGTTACTCCCACCGTGGAACCAGGATATCTCAAGGAACTCATACCTTCAGAAGCTCCTCTACACCCAGAGAACTGGGACACCATTATGGCTGATGTGGATAGCAAGATCATGCCAGGGGTAAGCAGAAATCATTCACTATCACATATAATTTTGATTGTTCAAACATCAAAGTTCAAAAGAAAAGCATTTATTTTCTATCCAAAATTGTATAAAGGCAAATTTTTCAACTTCTGGTATCAGCATTTACTTTATCTTTTCATTAATAAACCAATTGTTTAAACCATCAAATACTAATAAATATAATCATTTATAAGTTTGAATTTTACGAAAAATGTTTCTGGTATTCATTTATTTGGCTGAATGAAGGCAATTACTTAAATACCTCTCTTATCTTCTTTAATATTTTGTTTAAAAACTTAATAATCTTTTCTCAGTGCAGGTCACATAAAATTAGGAACAAACAGAATTAGAAGTAGCATAAATGAAATCTGAGACCTAGAAAGCTTAAAGCTAACAAAAGAAACTGATAATGCAGCTCTATTTACCATTTCAAGTGCAAGTTTTTCTAATATTATATATGCAGTGTCTCAATAATATGTGTATACAGTTTTTGTCACAGTAGATCTGCTTGTCTCAGTAATTAAAGCCGAAAGATATACAGAGTGCTTTTTTTAAAGAGAGTTTATGGTGAAGTTTCTTCATTTCAGGGGAAAAAACAATTATATTAGTTGCATTTTATTTAGTGCATTTTTTCAATAGTCATTCAATTTTTTAAAATGGGAACCCCAATTTTCTTTTTCACAGATTTACGTTTTTGCCTAAAGAAGTTTGCAAAGAAACCTAAAAACTGTGCTTGTACTTTGTTAAACTCAAACAAAGAAATCCAAGTTAGTCTTTCAATGTATTAACGTTAACTGTGTTTTCAAAATTCTTAAATATTTTATAAAATGATGGTTGGTTTAATAAAAAAAAAAACTGTTTTAGACTAAAGTTGTATGCTTTTATGTGTAGAGCCAAAATTTGTTTAAAACAATTCAGCTGACTATTAAATCACCTCTTTTCTTGAAAACACATTGCTGTCAATATAATCAGCTGGAAAACTAAAATAAAATAAATATAAAAAAGCACCCTGTATAATGTGTGCAACAAAGCTCCTCACTGCCTCCTACTTACTTATAATAATAGTGTGTGTATGCTTTATTTATGATGATATACTGATATAATATGCAAATTTATTTTAGAAATTTGTGTATCATTCAAAAGTTTTATCTTACCTGCAAACTGCATTCACTCCCAAGTAAATCACACTGTATTTCAAAGAATGCTAAATTAATATCAAAGGTAAAAATATAAAGTAAAGTAAATAAATTCTGTGAAGACCACTAGTTTATAATAATAATTATCTTTATCATCATTACATTGCAGGTAACCCACTGGCAACATCCAAGGTTTCATGCTTACTTTCCTTCTGGAAATTCCTATCCATCAATTCTGGGTGATATGCTATCAGATGCTATTGGCTGCATTGGATTCTCATGGGTAAGTAATTGTATATATTGCAATGGTGTTTCATGCACAGTTTAAGAAACAAATGTTTAAAACATAAATGTTTCATATTAAGATCTCTGAACACTGCATGCCGTTTCAGAATTTTCTGAAAGTAAACAACAGAAATTTTGATTTTTGAAAGTCAACTATTTCGTTAAGCCAAATCTAAAAGTTAAATAGCAAAGCTAGGTTTTTCTTTAAATTTTCAAAGTGCTTCTTCCTTGCAACTTTTCTTAACTATAGTGGAAGCTTCCACCTACAGCAGAATGAAAGAAAATTTAACCTTTTATTCACAGTGAATTTTATTATTCACTGATATCGTACCAGAGCCACTAAATTATGATTGATATTTTTATTTTCACAGGCTGCAAGTCCAGTGTGCACAGAGCTAGAGACCATTGTCCTTGACTGGTTTGGTAAGTATATATTTACTTTCATCACAAACTATAACTAAACATTTCTGATAAAAAAGGAACTATAATTTGACTGAAAGAGTAAAATGTGAGTATATATTTTCATTCAGAAGGAACTTTTCATTGAAAAGAAACAAATGTTCAATTTTTTTTTAAAACATTTAAACATTTTAAAAAGGGTTTATTCCAAAATTGCTGACTCTTATAACAACCGCTAGTTTCTCTCAGATTTTAGTGAGTTTACATCAATATTATTTTTTATTCTTTCTTCTGTGTGCTATAAAATCAGTTCATTATTAAAACTGTTACATTTTCCAGTTTTGATTTTCTAAATGCTTATTCTCTAGCATCCCCCAATTTCATATTTTTTCTCGCTATGAATGAGTCGAAGTCATAATGACCGGTTGTATCATATTTCATACATTCTGCATTTTCTCTATCTGCTGTGTTTTGATGGTAGAATTTGGGGGGGGGGTGGACCTAAACGATTTATATAATGCTCATCTATCATATATGACACAACCCCTAAAACCCCCTTGAAATCCCCCTCAAAATTAAAACATTTGATCTCTTGAATATTCGTCTTATTTTGGTCCTTAATAACACACTTTGATCTACAGAATAAAATTTATATGATGTCTAAACCTCATTATTATTATTATTATTATTATTATTATTATTATTATTATTATTATTATTATTATTATTATTATTATTATATTTTGGGGAGGGCCTAATTTGTTATATTTCAACCCACAGAAACCTATTAAGCACACAATATAAATACATCTGTCTGAATTTGTTTTTAGGCCACTAGAGGTTAACAAGCCAAAATTCATTATTGCTTAAGCTGGAATCAAACATTTCTGTAATGGTACACATATTTTAGGATGTCGTGGCACTGTTCTTTCGTTGGGTTTCATTCAACCTCCAATTGTTTTACTCTCAAAACCAGCTCAGAAATCTCCCAACGTTACTACTTAAAACACAAAATATTATCAAACTTCATTTGGACTCCCTTGCCAATATTTTCATTAAAGATGATCAAAAGTAATGTTTATTTTTGTCTCCAAAAAGGCAACAGCATTTTAGAAATGTTACAATAATCTGGAATGTATAATCATGTACAATGAATTACAATGTAATTAAAGAGAGCTGAGTGGTACCAAAATACAACTAATTTATTTATTTTTGTTGTTGCAGGAAAAGCTATTGGACTTCCAGATGAATTCATTTCTTCTGCACCAGGAAGCAAAGGTGGTGGTGTTTTGCAGGTAAATTTAATTATTCCATTACTATAAGTTTGTTAAACATGGAGCAAATTCCATTACTTAAAATATAAAATCACATGACTAAACCTTTACTAACACTATTGCTCTATAAACCTGGATTTTACTCAGCACACGTTTCAAGGATGAAAGCAAGTGTTCTCAAAACACATCCTGAGTAAAAAAACAGGTTTGTGAAGCAGTAGTGTTAGTAAAGGTTGGCTCAATTGAGTGTATATGTTAAATAATAAAGTTAATTAGTTTATAAATAGCAAGTAATACTGTCTGCAATTAACAAAAGGAGTAATTATTGCTATGATTCCACTACTGCACACACTGGCCAAAGAACAAATATTTACAGTGTAGAGCCAACAAGAAATGTGGCTAACAAAAACCTTCTTGTTGACACTTCTCTCATCTGGTATGTCCTTAACAACCAGCATAGTTTTTACACATAATGTTTTATTATTGGCAAGAGTTTAACTTCCATGTGTGAAAATATTTTCTTTCTTTAAGAAGCCATCAGCAATTAACGGTTTTTACATTTGTGCCTTATATTTCCATTTTCACTTTCTTTACATAGTAGGTAGAGAATGTATTGCATTTCACCCAAAAAATTGATATTGAGATTTCACCGGAAATATTGTTTTGAGGTTCCCTAAATCCTCCCCCCAAAAAAGAATTTTTAGAAAAATGTCTGTAAACAGTATAACTTAAAAACGAAATGTTGTATAAACACCAAACTTGGTTATTTAAGTTCAGTACCATCCAGAGATGTGACACAAAGATTTTCAAGAATATCCCCCTCCCACTCCAAACTACCTTTTACATGGAACTTTTTTTTAAATTTTTTGATTTTCTGAAAAATGGCTCAAATGATTTTGATTAAAATACCATATATTAAGGATATTTACATGATAAATAAAATGTATATCTTGAATTTTCCGAGAATAGCTCGTGAAGAACTCTTCATTCGGAAGGAGCTCTATATAATCTTGTGTAACAGGTAAACATTACGCGATAGACAAAAACATACCACACAAAAAATATGGATCTCTTTAAAACACACAATTTATTCCAAATAACTTTTTTGTGGCATAAGCCACTTATGAGACATCCATTATTAATGGTTTGAATTGTTCAATATTTAGCCATTCTTTTAAATCCTATCGATTTTCAGTTGTTCTTTCTCACGATGTCATGGAAAGAGTATGGAATTTTAAGGCCGGCTTAAAGCATCCAGTTCTAAAACATTTGACTATTGCTATTCCCTTTGTATCTATAATAAAATGTATAATGTACCTATTTCTACAAAGCTTTATTTGGATTAAAATGAAGTAGAAACAAACATAAGGCATAAATTATTACATTAATTTAGGTTTACAAAACTCTTTTCCAAAAAATGTTTGACAATAAAGTCTTCTTTAAATGCTGTTTTATTATATTTCAGTAAGTTAAGGTTTCTTGAACAAACTTTAATTTAAAAAAAAAAAACTGGCAAATGGGCCAAGTTAAACTGCAAGCATTCCACTTCTTCCTCGTTTTGACTTCTTCAAAGTTTCAATTATCAAAAACCTATGCTGGATGTTGATAGTTACAAACAGTTTTCCTGTTTTATGTTGCAGTCCTCAGCAAGCGAGTGTATACTGGTATCCATGCTAGCTGCCAGAGCCCAGGCAATACAGACGCTAAAGAAGGAGAACCCCGATATGGAGGATAGTTCTCTTCTACCACGGCTTGTTGCCTACTGTTCACAAGAAGCACATTCATGTGTTGAGAAAGCCGCCATGATCTGCCTTGTCAAGTTACACATACTTGAACCTGATGAGAAATGCAGTCTTCGAGGATACACACTCCAGCAAGTAAGTTAGCCCTCAGTATTATATGCACTTCTGAAAGAGTATTCTTTTTTTCCTGTTTGATATGCTTCAAAACCCTAATTATAAACCTCTAACTTGGATGAGTTATTAATGATAGTGAAGTGACGCTCAGAAACAAAAAGGACTGATGCTTCTAGATTCAAGGAAAAAAAAATTGGAAAAAACGTAATTTAAGTAACTGATTTTGTATACAATGCATTATATTATCAAAATCAATTTATTGTGAAAAATACTTCTGCAAACTTTTAACATATTCAACTTGTTTATATTAGTTATAGAGTTTTAGTAAAACATGATTATAAAATGCAGTTCTATTAGGAGGTCACTTCTGTCTGTCAGTGATGCTTGCTAAATTAAGCAGTAGCAAATGTTTAAAAGACGAAAAATGCTTATTTTTTTCTTGTGGCACTGTAAATCACAAAGCTCTTGGGCTTTCCACCTTGTGTTCTGAAATGTAATGTTGGCAATTTCTTATTTTGTAAACCTACAGATTTATACAAAACCCTTAATTCATTCATATCATTTTTAATATAAAAATATTCCTCATTTAAAAAAGTTATTTGGGTATCGTGGAGATTTATAATTTTACAACATATCATACATTATGTCTGATAAAGCAACTTTAAGGCTTATAGAACTTCTCCGGATCCTTTTTATAGGTACCTGTTTACTTTCCCTACTACATATAGTAAATAGGAGAAGTACTGCATTCTACCCAAAAATTCGATACCAAGATTTCACCAGAAATACGTGTCCTGAGGCCCCCTAAATCCAAAAAAAAAAAAAAGCATTTTTAGAAAGAGGTCTGTGTGTGTGTGTCTGTGAACAGCATAACTCAAAAACTAAAAGTCAGATAAATACAAAATTTGGTATTTAGGTTCAGTATCTTTTAAAGATGCGACATGTAGATTTTCAAGAAACTCCCGCCCACCCTAAAATAACATTTACATGGAAATTTTTCAAAAATTTTGATTTTCTCAAAAATGGCTCTAACGATTTTTATTAAAATAGCACATATTTAAGACATTTTCATGACAAATGAAATGTATAACTTGAATTTTCTGGGAATGTCCCCAAAAGTCCTATTCATTCTGAATGACAGACAAAATTTTACTACACAAAAAATGTAGAGCTCGTTAAAATACACAATTTATGTCATATATATTTTTTTTGTGGAGTGAACCATTTCTGGAACATTCCTTTTTATTTGTTTTTTCATGTCCTGGACATGCAAAGAAAATAGAATACTCCACATAGCAACCAGCTCTTAAAACATTTGACTATCACTTAAAGCCTATCATATTCCCCTTGCACCTACAAGAAAATTAGTAATAAGATTAACATCTTGATATCTTGATTAATATGAAATAAATGGAGAATAAGCATTTGTAAAAATAGTTTGTACAAGAATAGAGAGAGTCATGGACACATCAGATTATTTTTTTAATGTTTAATTTCTTTTAAACAGCTGCTCAAAATGAATGTACTAATGAGTTCAGGGATCCTCAGTTCTTAAGTTACATAGTAATCTAAGCACTTAAGAAAGACCCTATGGGCATTTGAGTCTGAGACCACAGTGTAAGAGGTGAAAACATTACCCCTACACCAACGATGGCTAGTTTTATTAATTTTAAACAAAGAACCTTAACTTTAAGGCTTCTTATAAATGTAATAAATCAGGACTAAAGTAGCAGGTTTGAAAAGCTATAAAGCATCCTGCCCAATTAAGAGAGATTAAAACAAAATTCTTCCCTAACACTTTCAAATCCGTTGCTGAGCATTAGCTATTTTTTTTTTAACGTAAAAGTTCTAATTAAGACAAAAAAAATATATACAAGTTTATAGTTATGGGAAGCACAAAAAGACACGGACATAGTAAAAAAGCAGGTAAACTGAAAAAATTGTTAATTCAAAATGTTATATAAATTGATGCCTTTTCTTCTTTCTTTTTTAGGCCATGGAAGAAGATGTAGCAATGGGCTTATTTCCATTCTTTGTGTCTACTACCCTGGGAAGCACATCCTGCTGCTCTTTTGACAATCTTGTTGAAATTGGCCCTGTATGCAGAAGGTTCCCTTCTGTGTGGCTCCATGCTGATGGCGCATATGCTGGAAATGCTTTTATCTGTCCTGAGAACAAGCCACTAATGGCGGGGATGCAATATGTGGACTCATTCAACACCAACCCAAACAAGTGGCTGCTCGTCAACTTTGACTGTTCGTCATACTGGGTGCGAAACAGAATGAGACTGACATCTGCACTTGTTGTTGATCCTCTTTATCTGCAGCATGCGAATTCTGATGAATCCATAGACTACAGACACTGGGGGATACCACTCAGTCGCAGATTCCGAGCACTCAAGCTCTGGTTTGTTTTCCGAAAATATGGCATACAAGGGCTTCAGTCTTACATCAGAAATCACTGCCGACTGGCTAAGCGTTTTGAACAGCTAGTGAGGACAGATTCACGATTTGAGGTCATCAATGAAGTGAAGGTGAGAATCCCTATCATTTTATATTTAGCCTAGTGATCATAAAATCTTTTACAAATTCAAACAGTTTGTTCATAGGAATAAAATAGCAACAAACAGTTACAGCATTTATGAAGCCTCATGTCTAAAGTGTCAAGTGAATTCAATTTTGCTACAATGAAACAAAATGACATGCTTTCAATAAATGGTCGTGAAATTACAAACTTTTTATATTATCACACAGATTTCCTTAAAGTTAGTCAAACTCAGAGAGAATGTATTGAGATTTCAGGGGAAATACATATTTTGAGGCACATGAATAAAAAAAAAAAAAGCATTTTTAGAAAAACGTCCATGTGTATGTTTGTGTATCTGTGAACAGCATAACTCAAGAATGAAAAGTCACATATACACCAGATTTAAGTTCAGTATCTTCCAAAGATGATTATCTTTCAAGAAAATCCCCCTACCCCAAACTATGCTTTACATGGAACATTTCAAAAAATGTTCCATTTTTCAAAATTGTTGATTTTCTAGAAAACGGCCCTAAAGGTTTTGATTAAAATGCCATATATTAAAGATATTTACATGAGAAATAAGCATATATCTTGAATTTTCTGGGAATGGTTGTGTAGTCCTGTTCATTCAGAAGGAATTTTATACACTCTTGTATAACTGGAAAACGTTAAGCAACAAACGAAAATGTATTACACGAAAAATGTAGATCTCTTTAAAATACACAATTTATTTCAAACAACCTTTTTTGTGGCATAAGCATTTTTGAGGTATCCATTATTAATGGTTTAAATTGTTCACTACTCTTCTCATTCTTTAATGTTCTATCGGCATTCACTTGTTCCTCGCGATTGCATGGAAAGAGTATGGAATTTTAAGGCCAGCATATAGCGTCTAGTTCTTAAACATTTGACTATCGCTGTTCTCTTTGTATCTATAACAAAATGTGTAATGCAGCCATTTCCGGAAATGTTTGTCTCAATTAAAATGAAGTAGATAGACAAATAAGCTTTCATAAGAATAATGTGTATACCCACTAATAAACGATAGAGGTAGAGAAGGTCATGTGAATGTAACACATCACATTTTTTCCTTTATTTTTACTTTGAACAGTATTTTCTGTGAATGACATTTTCAGATATAAATGACCCATTTTCTCAGAAACCATTAAAGACAGCTAAATGAAATTTTGTTACAATAAAAACAACATGATGGTGTTACTGATCTACTTTGGTATTAATAGTGGTTGCTAATGTTTTAAAACATTAACTGTTGATAAATTTTAATAAAAAATTTGTTAAATCAATTAAAATATATCTTCCTTAATAAACCACTTTATTGATAAAAGTAAACCAGTAAACTAAGAAGGCATGCATCTACGTACTGTAAAGATTTCAGTCTGATATATTAAATAGTTTCTGAGATTGTGCATCATTAAGTTAGCAAAGTTAACATTGACACAATAGGGCTTCCAATCTGCCCTTAATACTCATTGCTATGAAAGTTCAATTCCTGCAAGGTTATTGCTTCTAATAGAACTGTTAATGTTTAAACAATTTCCATACTAAGGATATTTTTCTGTGTTTTTAGATGGGCTTGGTATGCTTCCGGTTGAGAGGAACAGATAGAATGAATCAGGATCTTCTGGCCACAATTAATGCTTCAGGCAAGCTGCACATGATTCCATCATTAGTAAAAGGACGCTACATAATTCGCTTCTGTGTTGTTGCAGAATATGCTACTGAAGCCGACATAGGTAAGTCAATTGATTACAGGCAGTTATACATACACTCCAATTAAATTCCTAAAATATGCTGACAACTATAATCAGTATTTTTATTGTTAAATTAAAAACAAAAACTTTTGTGTTTCACATGACATTCTCCACCTTCTATTAGCTTATTAGTGGGTATACAAATTATTCTTATGAAACTTTATTTTTCTATCTACCTCATTTTAGTCAAGGTATACCTTTCTGGAAATAGCTGCATTACATTTCGTTATAGATACAATGGGAATAGTGATAGTGTGCTGTGAACAGCATAACTAAAAAATGAAAAGACATAAATACCAAACTTGGTACCCAAGTTCAGTATCTTCCAAGGATGCAAAACGAAGATTTTCAAGAAAATCCCCCCACCCTAACTACACTTTACATGGAACATTTTTTGAAAATTTTGATTTTCTAAAAATCGGCTGTTAACGATTTTGATTAAAATACCATACATTAAAGATATTTACATGACAAATAAAATGTATATCTTGAATTTTCTGAGAACAGACTGTGAAGTCCTCTTCATTCGAAAGGAATTTTGTATAATCTTGTATAACTGGTAAACATTAAGCGATAGACGAAAACGTACTTCACACAAAATGTAGATCTCTTTAAAATACACAATTTATTTATTATGTATATATTATATATATATTTTTTTTGCATAAACCGTTTCTGAGATATCTGTTATTAAAGGTTCGAATTGTTCATTACTTGGTCATTTTCCTAAGTCCTTTCAAGACTTTCAGTTGTTTCTTGCGATTCCATAGAAACACTATGGAATTTTAAGACAGCATATAGTTTCCAGTTCTTAAACATCTCACTATTGCTGTTTTGTTTTGGTTTGTTTATTTGTATCTACCTAATGTGTAATTTAGCTGTTTCTGCAAAGGTTTATTTGGATTAAACATAGTAGATAGAAAAATAAGGTTTAGTGAGAATAGTTTGCATGCCTGCTAATAAAGATGGAGGGTAGAGAAAGTCATGTGAATGTATCACATCAGAGTTTTGTAACTTGAAGTTTAGAGTATTCACTTAAGAGTTGCTTTGAATGAGTACTGGCAAGTGCCAGCACAATTAAACCCTGTATTTAGTTTAAGAAACAAACAAAGCTTCATTTCTGAATATACAGAGCCTTCATTTGCACATGTGGCCAGCCTAACAGCAATTTTCTTGGCACTGGGAATTTTGGATATTTATAGCCCCTTAAATTCAAGTGCAAAGATTTCTCATGCAAATTATAACTACAACAATCCCTACCTTCATCATAGGAGATGTTGGAAATTATGTCCTTATGTCATCACACATCTCTCACACTTTTAACAAAATTTGCATTAACACTCATTAATTTTTTGTATTCATGTAAATAAAATCGTGCTTTATTTAAAAAAAAAAAAATTAAATGCAGGTCAATAGAGCAATCATCAACATTATCCAACAGACAACTGCAGAAACTAACTCTACTCGCATTATCGCATGGTTGCAATTCCTCAACTACAGTTATCTTAAAGGTTTTAATTTTAAAAGTTTAGTGGCATTCCAGGCTGAGGTTTGCAAACTTGTGTGCAAGCTTTCTTTGGGCTTCATTCTAACCTTTCTTCATGTCATCGAGCTTTTCCTTTGTAAGGACCTGGCAAACTTCTCTACAAAAGTTTGTGGTCACAGTTTTAATTATTTATTCATTTACCCTGGTACAAGTTATGGCCATGAGGCCTTCTCTTCCACCCTAGCAGAAAATACAATTTAATACAACATAATAAAAATATAAACACATAAATGTCTAACAAAGATATTAAAATGAATAAAAGAAAAAATCATAAGCAAAATGCCTTTAATCAGTAAATTCATATATAGAGATCACAAGCTATTGGAATTCACCAAAATATATCAACTGTGATATATTTCCCCCATTATAGTGTTCTCTGGTTATTTTTGGTGACATTACATCTATTCAGTTGACATCAGTACTGGCAACTGTTCCTAAAACGTGCACTTGGTAAAGATGCAGTGGTAGTTGGTGTTAATTACAGTTGTTATGTTGGCGACACATCATTATCTTGCAGGTACACAAACTATTGAGCTTAAAGCAAAGAATTCTTAGTTATGTAGATGCCACTGTGTTCCAAATGTGCATTTAATTGGAACTGTTTTAGTACTTACAGAAGTATTTTCTAATTGTTTGTTTTAGAATACAATTTCTCATTAAACAGAATAGTTATTGGTCCTGTTTTGCGCTGCTGCACAGTGGAGAAATGGACTAAGACTGTTTTTAAGTTTAATATGTATGAGTAACTGTGGGAGCTATAATTCAATGATAAATTTGAATATAGAATACTCTTCCTTTAAACTAGATATCTGGTAAATGGCTTATATTGAAAATGTTACTTATGTAACCTTAACTTTTATCAAATTTATGTGTCATTATATTATCCATTTTAAGTTACACTACTGTTAAAATGGGCCAGGTATATGAAAATGCATATCCTACTTCCATAGGATATATCGACTGGCTTGAAAATAGCACCTAATGTTGATTGTAAGGTTAGCAGTACCTCACTTTAGTGTAATGTCGCCCATGTTCCATTCTTAGGAACTTTCATTAAACTGTTTTCCCTATAGGTAAAATCAGTTACTGTAAATAACTTAATATTTAAATTTGAAATATTTGCTAGCACATAAAATAATAGTAATAATAAATAAATGTTGCGATGCATTTATCATTATAATAAAGCAGCAGATCACGTAGGAAGTATACAGAATTTTTTGCATTATAACAGTACTAACACATTTTAACGATGAAACACATGGTCTCGTAATGTATCAACCTCTATACAAGCTTTGACTTTGCATCAACTGATTAGCCAACACACAGAGAGGAGGGAAAGTAGAGGGGGAACAGAAACAGTGCAGCATGGGGAAAGCAATTCTGTGTAATAGGCCACACATCAAACTGAAGCTCTGCATCTTGAATATAATGTGAACAGCATGTTAATTATACTCTATGATAAATATTTTATTTTTTCCAGATCATGCATGGGAAGTAATAGAGGAACACGCTAATGATCTCCTTGACCTCAATGAAATTGAACGTGTGGCTGCTCTTCCAATCAAACCACAAACACCCACTACACCAAAACCCATGCTTCAACGAAAGCTTTCAAGGAGGATGAGTTTCACAAGAAGCGTCTCACGAGAGGTGTTTAACCGTTCCATGTCAAGATCCAGTTTGCATGATGGTGCAACACCTATTATTGTTCCTGAAGATGAAGACAACATTGAACCTCAAGATAATTTTGATGAGGTTTTCAACTCTCTAACAATTCAAGAAGAAAAAGAAGCCTGTACTTAAAATATTCACACAAACAGACAGCATTTAAAGGTTTATTTATTCCTATAAACTGTAAACATCTGCAGTGAATTTACATTACTGGCATATTCAACCAATGAAAGGTTAACTTTGCATAGAAATTACCTGAAAGCCTTAGAGTCTAGTCATTTTCAACGTAAATATGCACATGTGTGTCATACAGTAATATTGCCCTTTTGAAAGAGTAACAGAACAACAGAAATTTAAGAGAAACTTATTTATAGAGACCTGGCTGGTTTTTACACATGGCCAACTCTTTACTTTTATATGAGAACTTTCCACACCACATAGATGTCTCTACAAGTAAAGCAGGTTTCTGTACTGAATCGGTCAGTCATAGATATTCACAACAACATCTCATCAGCGGTTGCTTCTAAGGTTTCCATGTGCAGATCAAGCTCAGTTTCTTTCTTTTCGCCTTATGTTTTGTGGCATATGTAAATATTTTCTTTGAGGAGTAAAGGTATAGGAAATGGGATGTATGAGTTAAACCTGCAGTTCTGATAAAAAACAGACCAGTGCTATAACTTGATATCAATAATATGCTGCTGTATTTATTGGTGATGTGCTTATTGTAATAGTGTTCTTGTAGATGAAAATCATTACAGTTAATTTATTATTGTGTATATATGAGTAAAATAGATAAGTGTTCCTTTTATAGACAAGTATCAATCAGTATTCTTTACTACAGCCAAAGTTGCTTGTTCTTTTTTGTAAATATTTATGTTAAATTATATAATAAAAATACTTTCATAAACCGGCGCTGTACTTCTGTCAAGTGGCAGTAACGACGGCTCTCTTTCCTGCACAGTGAAGATGTGCCTCCTCTCTCTCCCTCACTCATTCACATAATGTTAGCAAAATAAAAAAAAAATTGTTTTTGGGACAGTGGAAGAAATCAAAGGAAGCTTAATTGATCCAATATTACATTCAATTTTTACTTTTTCTAAAATGTACCTAGTAGGTAAAGAATACCTTGTATTCTGCCCAAAAGTTTGATATTGACATTTCATAGTACTAACATGTTTTAAGGGCTCCAGAGAAAGAAAAAAAAAATCTGATGTGCTGCACTAACCTGACTTTCTCTACTCTTGTACAAATTATTTTTACAAAAGCTTATTCTCCATCTAATTCATGTTAATTGAGATAAACATTTGCAGAAACTATCTCATTGCTAATTTTCTTGTAGGTGCAAGGGGAATATGGTAGTCTTTAAGTGATAGTCAAATCTTTTGAGATCTGGTTGCTATGTGGGGAATTCCATTCTCTTTATTTGTCCAGGACATAAAAAAAAAAATGAATAAAGAATTCCTATTTGAGAAAAAGTATAGGTATTGGAAAATTCAAACAAATAACAAGGAATATCTCAGAAATGGTTCACTCCACAAAAAAAAAGTATATGACATAAATTGTGCAATTTAATGAGATCTACATTTTTTTGTGTAGAAAAATGTTGTCTATCTTACGGTTTACCAGTTATGAAAAAGTCATTCTAAAAGAAGAGGACTCTTGGGGACATTCCCAGAAAATTCAAGATATATATTTTATTTATCATGAAAATCTTAAATACATGATATTTTAATCAAAATCATTAGAGCCATTTTTGAAAAAATCAGAAGTTTTAAAAAAATGTTCCATGTAAAGGGTAGTCTGGGGTGAGGGAATTTTCTTGAAAATCTTCATGTCGCATCTTTGAAAGATACTGAACCTAAATATCAAGTTTGGTATTTATCCGACTTATCATTTTTAAGTTATGCTGTTCACGCACACAAGCGCGCACACGCACACACCTTGTTCTAAAAATGCTTTTTTTGGATTCAGGAGGCTTCAAAACAAATATTTCCGGTAAAATTTCAGCATCGAATTTTTGGTTGGAATGCAATACTTCCTCTACTTACTATATGTAATAGAGAAAGTAAAAAGTCAGATAAATATCAAACTTGGTATTTAAGTTCAGCATCTTCAAAAGTGGGACACAAAGATTTCCAAGAAAATTCCATATCCCTCACTACCCCTTACATGGAAAAATGTTCAAAATTTTTGATTTTTTGAAAAATGCAAGACAAATAAAATTTATAACTACGCTGAATTTTCTGTGAACTTCTCTTCATTTGGAAGGAATTTTGTATAATTTTGTAAAATGGTAAACTATAAGTGATAGACAAAAACTTACTCCACAAAATTTTTGATCTTTTTAAAACACAATTTATATCAAATAAGAATTTTTGTGGCATCATCCATTTCCAAGATATGCATTATTATTGTTAAAATTTTTCAATAGTTTATCATTTTCTTACAGTCTTTTACCACCATTCAGTTTTTTTTCTGATATCATAGAGTATCAAATTTCAAGGCCAGAAATAGTGACCTGTTTTTTTGACTATCGTGTCTCCTGTATCCTTTTCGTGTCTGCAATGAAACATATAATGAAACCATTCCTACTTTAGTAACAATATATTGTGGAGAGATATAAAAATAAATGATAGTGGGTAGAGGAAGTCATGTGAAAGTAACATATCAGATATTTTTCCTTTCTTTTTTTTTTTCCTAATTTCTCTACTGCTTACCTATAATAAATAGAGGAGGTATTGTATTCCATTAACATTTGATACAGAGATTTCACCAGAAACTCACATTTTGGGACTCCCTGAATCAAAAAAAAAAAGAAACAAAGAAACAAAAAAAAAAGCATTTTTAGAAAAAGGTCAGTGCAAGGGCTGCACAAGTACAAAAAAAAATAATTCAGTTATATACCAAACCTGAATTTAAGTTCAGCACCTTCCAAGGATGCGACACAAAGATTTTTATGAAAATCTCTCACTCCAAACTACCTTTTAGATGGAACATTTTTCAAAAATGTTTATTTTTTCAAAAATAGCTGTTTAATATGTTTAAGATATTTTCACGACAAATGATAAATGAATTTTCTGGGAATAGCCTGTGAAGCCCTCTTCATTCTGAATCGCTTTTGCACAACTGGTAAACCATAAGAGACAGATAAAATGTTACTACCCAAAAAATGTATATCGCATTAGAGCACACTATTTATGTCAATTTTTTTATGGATTTAACCATTTCCAAAATATTTCTTGTTATTGATTTGAATGTTCAAATGTTTATACTTTCCTCAAATGGGAAGTCATTCATTTTTTTCTCATGGTCATGCAAAGAGTATGGAATTTCAAAGCCATCACATAGCAACATGCTCTTTAAAAATCTATCACTTTACCTGCTGTATCCTACAACAAAATGTGTAAATGTGAATTGAAAGTTTATCTGGTTTAACAAAAAGTAACTATAATAATAAGCTTTTTAGTTTCTCCACCACGTACATAGTAGGTAGAGAAGGTATTGCAATTCAACGCTAAAATTTGATACCGAGATTTCACGGAAATACATGTTTTGAGGACCCCTGAATCGAAGAAAAAAAAGCATTTTTAGAAGAGCGTGAGTGCACGTGCGTGTGTGAACAGCATAACTGAAAAACGAAATGTCAGATGAATAGCAAACTATATGTATCTACCAAAGATGCAACACAAAGATTTTCAAGAAAATCCCCACTCCCCAAACTACCCTTTATATGGAACATTTTTTTTTAGATTTCTTATTTTCTAAAAAATGGGTCTAACAATTTTTATTAAAATACCATATATTTAAGATACTTACATGACAAATAAAATGTAAATTTTGAATTTCCTGGGAATAGCCTGTGAAGTCCTCTTTATTCGGAAGGAATTGTGTATGAACTTGTATAACTGGTAAACATTAAGCAATAGACGAAAACATACTACACAAAAAATGTAGATCTCTTTAAAACAAATAATTTATTTCAAATAACTTTTTTTTGAGTCATCAGCCATTTCCGAGATATCCGTTATTAATGGTTTGATGTGTTCAACACTTTTGTCATTCTTTTTAAGTCTGATCGATTTTTAGTTGTTTCTGGTGATTGCATGGAAACAGTATGGAATTTTAAGGCCAGAGTATAGTGTCCAGTTCTTAAACATTTCACTATCACTGTTCTCTTTGTATCCTAACAAAATGTGTAATGTTCACAAAGGTTTATCTGGATTAAAATGATGTAGATAGAAAAACAAACTTTTGTAACAGTAATTTGTATACTCACTAATAAACAATAGAGGGTAGAAAAAGTTATGTGAATGTAACACATCAGAACATTTTTTGTGGAGGGGGGGTTGGGGTTCAAGACATTTAAACCTGAGTTTAGGCTTGACTTTGTTAACACTGACTTTACTAATACTTCTACATTAACTAGCCAATTATAATCTGAAAATAAGGTTATTACTGATAAAAATACAAATAATGTAAAGCTCAAATAACTATGAATGTGGAAATTAGATTTTATATGCTCACTGTAGAGATTATACACGACACTGAAGAATAAATCTTTGGAAGGAACAAAATTATATTGTTTGTTTAACAATGTGATATAAGTTAAAAATTAAGTAGCTCTTGATAACCAGACTGACACCATTATTGGTAACCCCATCCATCTGCTCTCTGCATGAGCAAGATTTGGAGACTAGCATTGTAGCCACATGTGCAATTCGCACAACAATCTTCTTTATCGGATCACAGCATCTCCAGCTGTTTATTAATAACACGCTGTACCTCCCACAACAGAGTTTCCATTGAATTTAGTTGGGGCTATTGGACATCCTGTAGAGTTTACATCTTTTGTTAGTAGATGGAGCAACAATTTAAACAAATATATTTTGATATTAGGTCAATTGAGGTGCTTAGAATAGCAAAGGCATAAGCACCAAAAGCTAGTTTTGAGAAAAATGTGATTAAAATTTTACTAAGCATTACATATTAGAATAATCGATAAAGACATAAAGAAGTGTTCAGATGTGAACCTTGTTGCGGTATTAATGTTATTTATTTTTAATATTATTGTAGCCCCACGTTGTGGTAGCCAATTTGCGAGTGTATTACTTATAATGTTGATGCTTGTGATGTTTGTGTATGTTTGTTTACATCACGTGTTGCCATCTTGTGACGTCATTCATTTGTTCGGTTCGTAGCTCCATCTAGTGTTAGCAATTTGTGGTAGTATTAGTGTTTGAAATAATTTTAAGTTTTGTTTACTGTCCTCCGGCTAGCTATTATTTCAGTCGAACATATCTCTTGATCAGGGTTGTGTAAACGGAAAGGAATCTTTTATCCAAAAATTACACTGATGAAGAAATTTGTTTTACACATTTATTGTCGAACAGTTAACTATCACATTTATACATTGATCTTAACACTCGCCAAACTGAAACTATTATAATAACTTCTTACTTATCACTTTTAATTCACGTACTTCAACTTTGTGTATAATTAACTTTATAATACTTTAGATTTTTGTAACTTGTGAATCTATAGCCGACGTATCTCATACAAATATTTTGACGAACTGACGAACTGAAGACGACGTGCAGTGCACAAAGAATTTTGATGAACTGAGCATGAAGCTACCTCTAACCTACCCTATTTATACTCCTGCATCCAGATACGCCTAAAGATTATAACTGAACTGCAATTGGCTAATAAAACGCGCCAACATTAGCGTCTATTTTAATATCCAATTAAAATTATGAATACATATGCTTTAGGGAGAAAACATTCCAGAAGTTTCTACCGAAAACGCGTCAACATTACGTAACTTCCTCGTTTCCAATAATGATAAACAGCTCAACCCCCCTCACTGCATTATTGCGCTATTATTGACAGTTTCAGTAAGGCCCTATAAACTTACTTCCCAACAATATTTACAATCAATAAACATCTGAAATCAATGTCACATAAAAATGCATATTCATATTACAATCATTATTTACATTTAAGTAATTTGTGATACAAATTACTGCATCAACCTAACGCATTAATACTATTAATTATGATTGTAAAATGTTATTTGACAAATATTCAAGGTTTTTGAAAGCTAATTCCATCGACAATGTTATTTAAAACAAGTAAGGCATGCATTCATGCATGTTATAGCCAAAACTGTTTACTTGTAAAGTTAGCATTTTGCAAGAAATACTTTAATATTAGTAAATATTTACCAAAAATATTTGTTCTAATATTAACAAATAATAAAATGAATATAAAGAAATAAGTAAACCAAAAGTATAACATTTAGCTCACCGAAGATAGTGTAAATAATTACGCTAAATGTACTAAAGGCTTGTTCAATGGTCATTAATAAACAACACTACTTTAAATACACAACACTAAATGCACTACATAAAACTTAATCCGAAAGCTGCAAGCCACCAGGATGTATGTTACAACTTTCTTTAAGAGCAACAGAGTTAACTAAACAGATACCCTGTATAGGAATAAATACATCCAGACGAAAACTATTTACAAAACCACAAAATCCTTTAAAATGGTTGAGGAATAACAATTTATGAGGGTTAAAGGACTGAAAATAAAGAGCACCCTCTGTTAAGTGATTTATTACTATGTTCTGTTAAAGAGCTGCTGTCGCAGCATAGCCACAGTCATACGCCTTTGCTATTCTCGAGATTCAGCAGCAGCACGTATGGACAAAGACCATGCTGTATTCAAATGTAGAGTTTGTTCATTTCCAAGGCGTATTGACCATTAACACTAACAGGCATGAAAGAGTACTGTTCATACTATATGTTGCAAGAAAAAAGAAAAAACAAAAAAAGCATACTTTGGCACATATGCCTCTGCTACTCTAAAGGCCTCAATTGATGCATAAAAAACCTCAATTAATATGGCTATGTATTTGTGAAAAACATACGATTTTTAGGACATTGGAAGAAATATAAACTGATAATTTCCTTAGTGAATACAAAAAGAACAATTTTCACTTTCTCTACCATGTACAAAGTAGGTAGAGAAGGTAAATTGCATTCCACCCAAAAATTTGATACTGAGATTTCACCAGAAATACATGTTTTGAGACTCCCTGAATCCCATAAAAGCATTTTTAGAAAAGTATCAACATGCACATGCATATATGTGTGTATCTGCAAACAGCATAACTCAAAAACAAAAAGCTGAATAAATACTAAACTTGGTATTTAGATTCAGTATCTTCCAAAGATGCAACATGATAATTTTCAAGAAAATCTTCCCAGCCCAAACTACCTTTACATGGAACATTTTTTGAAATTCTTTATTTTCTAAAAATGTCTCTAAAGATTTTGATTAAAATACTATACATAAAAGGTATTTACATGACAAATAAAATGTATATCTTGAATTTTCTGAGAATAGTCTACGTAGTCCTCTTCATTTGGATGTATAACTGGTAAACATTAAGCAATAAGATGAAAACGCACTACACAAAAAATGTAAATCTCTTTAAAACACACAATTTATTTCAAATAATTTTTTGTGGTATAAGCCATTTCTGAGATATCCAATATTAATAGTTCAAATTGTTCATTACTTGGTCATTCTCTTAAAATCCTGTCAATATTCAATTGTTTCTTGCAATTGCATGGAAACAGTACGGAATTAAGGCCAGCATATAGCATCCAGTTCTTAAACATTTTACTGTTGCTGTTCCCTTTGTATCTATAACAAAATGTGTAATGCAGCTATTTCTGCAAAGGTTTATTTGGATTAAAGTGTAGTAGATAGAAAAATAAGCTTTAGTAAAAGTGGTTTGTATACTCACTAATAAACGATGGAGGGTAGAGAAAGTCATATAAATGTATCAGATCAGAAATTTTTTTTGCATGTTCATGGAATTTACTATTCTGATCCAACTGTAGTTCTAAAAAAAATATACAGATGTTACACTCTCAATTTGGTTGCAGTGAATTGCTAGTTGTAAGATGATATTATTATTATTATTATTATTATTATTATTATTATTATTATTATTATTATTATTATTATTATTATTATTATTATTATTATTATTATTCCAATGCCCAAAACAAACTATTTTGCTTTTCTCTACATTCAATTTTAAATTATTATTTGTTAGATATTTTAATACTTTGGAAGTATACTCCATAATCATATCGTATAATAAATTTCTGGAATATGCAATTGGAGTACTCTTTTTATCTTTGTGATAGCATTATTGTATAAAAGAAAAAGAATTGGGCCACGTGCTGATCCTTGGGGAATTGCTTTTTTGATGGTACCAAAGGATGAAGAACCTATTTTATAACCTACTTCCATACACTGTTTACATCACTTAAATATGATCTTAATATACTAAGCATTTTCTCCAGTATTCCATAGCTTGGTAATTTTAGTAACAGAATATTCTGTGAGACAAAGTCATATGCTTTTGACAGATCCAGAAACAGTACTGCCACCTTTTCATTATTAACTAAGTGTAAAATTATATTGTGAATTCTTTGAACCATAACTTGATTTACGAAAAATTTTCTCAAAAACCATGCTGACTAGGAATTAAAACATCACGTTTACCAATAAAACTGGTTATTTGTTGTTAGTAAGCTTTTATAAGAGCTTTTGGTGATTCACTATCCTATCCATATGATAATTTATTTTTAAAAGAATTAATAATTTCTTCGTTTAATGCAAGATGAAGACCAGGAAACTTACAGAGAGGCTTAAGCTAATGAACCAAAGAATAATAAAGAGATAGTTTTAATTTTAGGCAAAAGTTGATGCAAGAAAAACTGGGGAGTGTCTGGAAGACATAACTGAAGGAGGCAGTAAAATAGCTCAGAAGGGAATCTATTTATTTGCTGATGATCTGCAGTACTCTACAAGCATATCATACACACTAATATTCAATTTGCTGAAGCTTTCTCCGAAATCTCGAGGCATGATAAGACATCCCAAGGTGCCAAAGATGAAGAAAAATGACAAATGGAAGCAGAGTATCTCATTTACTAATGTTGTTGTTGTTGTTGTTGTTGTTGTTGTTGTTGTTGTTGTTGTTCACCAATGGCACTGGGGATTAATTGATCTGCATCATTTTCCCTCTGGCTTCCCAATATAAACTCTCTAAGTTATCACTTTTAAGGCCTTTGCATTTGGTGAGATGTTGTTTGTTCAGGATGACATCTTCTTCACAGAGAGTGCACTTGGGTGTAGGTAGGCATCGTATCTTGTAGAGATGTTCTGCGAGGCAATCATGGCCAGTTGCCATCTTAAATAAGGCCACTGCAGTCTTCCTTGGCATTTTTTATATATCAACTCTATCTTTAATATTCTTATAATCTTTATCTTTTAATTTATCTTCTTCATCAAGTCTCTGCTGTCTTTTTAAATGTTGTTTAATGTTATTTAATTGTTTATTTATTTCTATTTGTCCTACAGGTTTTATTTGCTGTATTGCACCTCTCTTTGCTAATTGATCCTCATGTTCATTGTCCAAAAGTCTGACATGAGCTGGGATCCATTGTAGAGTGACATGATTTCTAGTTTCAATTGCTTTAATTAAGCTTCTTACTCTTTAATATGTTTTAACTGTTTTGGCTGGGAAGCATGCCTGTGTTGTAGTCCATTTAGCGTTACCCAGGGAACACCACGTGGAGGTGGACTACGTTGTTCCACTCATTTACTAATGTTGAGGCATTAATTGTTCACAGTTGTGGAAGGAGTGTTACACCACACATGGGACATTCCATTTCAAATCTTCCAAAATAGAAGGAAAAGCGACCTTGCATTTTTTAAACAAATGAAACTTTTTGTATTTGTAGACAATACAATGCTTTACAAAAACTCTTAAAATTTAGAACATTATAATTTTGCAATTACAATTGTTCAAATTTATCATATCTTCCTAAGATTTCCAACTTCAAACTGTTATAACTCTGAAACCTTTAAATCTAATTATTTAAACCAAGTTTTATTTTGATTCCCTAAACTTTATTTTCATATTGATAAGTAAACATGCTTTTCTTATTTTTATTTAAGTGAAGAAATTTCTATTTTTTCAAGTATAGGTGGTTAAGGATTAAGAAAAGCAGTTTTATTATATATGGTAAGATTCCATAATTTAAGCACAATCAAGCATATATTTTACTGTAATGGTTACTGATAAGGTTTTGTCTAAAATAATTAAAGAACTAAATTACTTTATGCACTCTGGTCACTGTCCAACATTTGTTTTGAACTGGACAAGCAAGCTGCTGTGCATGGTTAAACATGAGAACGCTTACTAAGCAGTATGCAGTTCTGAGTATATCCTCACAAATTCACAGAGCGTTTGGTGATCATTGTGCATCAACTACGTAAATTGCTGCGTTTATTCACTTTTTGTGTTATAACTACGAGCACCCAAACATAACCACTTTACCAACATTGCCGACTTCTCTTAATGACGCTATAGCTTATTCTCAATCTTGAGGCAGTATTTTTAACACTTAAATAATTTCAGTCTAATTATATAATATGTAAATTCAATAACAGCCCGCCTTAAAGCAATATGTGTATGTAACAATATATAAAATGTGTATATTACAGTCATTATATATGCTTATATTATTGTATACTATTGTATACATGTTCAATAATATTATGTGAATGTATTACGTAATTTAATAATGTAGGAGCTGTGAGAATAATAGGTTAAAAGTTGCTAACAATGAGGTAACAATGAGGCAATAATGAATTAGAAAGTTTAAATGCTACTTGTGATTCTTGGAAGCAATAATGTAATTTTAGTGACAGTTTATAAAAATAGCCAATCAACAACCAGAAAAAGCTTTAGTTAAATGAAGGTATTCTATTGGATTAGGAATAACCAATCAGAGACTTGAAATACAGAAATTTACAAGTTTAGGCGGTTGAAATCAGTTCAGTTGGTTGCAGACAGCGTTACTAACCAGACGCAAAAAGTGTCCTCAAGAAATTTAATACATATTCGTGTGAGACGAAAATAGTTTACATGTTAAAAAGTGCAAGTAATTTATTAAAGAATCTCACAGATCTCTATATCAGTGAAGTATTATTTAAATTGTGTCAAGGATTAATAAAGTAGTGAAGTAAAAATTATAATCTGTGTAAGCCTACATTCTAAGTCGCACCACAACTCTGACAAGACATCCATGTCTCTAACAATAATATGATGCAGCCAAGGCAAACATAACTATATAATATTTAAAGAAACAGTAAGAATTACAAAGTTAATATTTTTGAACTTAGGGCGAAGGCTACCAGAAAGCGGGTACTATATGTGAGGTAGCAATGAATTTCAAGTTCGGTTCCCCAACAGTTGAAACATAATACAACTCCTTCAATCTAATATTTTAGTTTTATAAAAATCCAAACACATTTCAAATAAGTAAAAACTGCATATCGATTTTTTGTGAATATTACACAAATAATTAGTATATGCTTTAATAAATGCAGACTTTTATCTACATAATGAGATTTAGAACAATATTCTGAAATAAAGAGTTCCGGAGCTATACACGCTTAAAATGCGACAAAATGAATAGGATACATTTATCATTCAATAACGTGACAACCATTGGGTTTTAGATGCTAATATCTGATAAATATGCTTTCTTTAGCATCCCTTATTAATAGGAAAAATTAGAATGCAAACAAATATGTGAGGTTTTTGCCGTTCAATCTCACATGGAATGTCCCATATGACCCTCATGTCACTTCAGGTGGCAAAAGAACTCTTGTAAGTTTACTGATAAGCCTGAGTAGTAGTGGCATGCTCCTGCATGTCAGATCTACTCCTGTATTTGTGAGCATTTGGAACTTTTTTTAAGGAAAAGGCAAAAAGAGGAAATATGAAGCTAAGCTCAGCAACAAATAAAAATACTTATATATGTCCCCCTTGAGTGCAGATAATAGTATACCTGAACTATTTCATCAGAATGTAGAAAGGTTGAGGAATAAAAGAAATAAATTAGAAATCTGTATACAATAATCTAAACAACATGAGATTAAAGTGATAAATTCAGAGAATACAGCAACAGAAATTGAACTGAAATGTCTAAAAATGGATGATTAACAATGTGCTAATGTTCTAGCTTTTGTTTCAATTATGTGGGTGTTTGTATTTTCATTAGCAAGTGTTTTTAATACACTTCCTGTAGATATTAGTTTATGTTGTGAAGAGGAACACTTCGAAATCTGTTTAGGAGACATAGAAATAAATGGGAAAGCTTTTGTTTATTAATTGTATATAGTTCCCCAATGAGAAACTTTGAGTACTTTATTAATAGTTTAGAAAAAACCTTCCTGTCTTTTTGCAGAAATTAATGGTACTCTTACAAGTTTAATCTGACATGCTCAAAGACAGAGAATTGCAATCCAGGCTAATATGAGTACTTTTAGTTTACAATACACTGATGAATTTCAAACTACAATTGACAGGACATCACCATCAAACATAGACAATATTATTTCTAGATAAAAACAAAATTTTAAATTTTGAAGTTTCTTCCTCTAAAAATTGCTTGTCAGATCATGATGAACAATTGTTAGTGGTACAAATATACTTTCAAAAACTAAAATTAATTTCGCTGTTATTAATAGATATTGAAATTGAGTTTTATTTTTGGGCGCTCTTTAACTGCTATAGTTCTTAGCTCCCATTCTATATTGGGCATGAAAGACCAGAAATTTTGCTCAGAGGCCTCTTTATCAGGCTCAAGGTTCTTTTACATGCTGTAAATCTTGGACATGGGACTACCAGCTTTAGTTCCCTTCCAAAGGAAGCCATGCTAAGGATTTTTACACCCGAAAATATCCATCGCCCTCCACCTAGTTTGATGAATGTGACATATAGGTAATATTGCAGATGATCTAGAAAATGAAGGTTGAGAATTCATGTATTGCTGTGTTGATGTAAATAAAAGTTTAGCAAATTTTTAAGCACTGTATCAACATCATTTGAAGCTAACTCCTGCTTCAAAACTGTTCTGAACATTAAAGAGCAAACCACGATTCACAGTGGCATATGCATTATTGGTAGCCATCTAAATGATAAAACATTTTATAAAAGCTTCTGCAAAATTTTAACGAAGTAATTAATGAGACAAACAAAGTGCATTTCTCGCAGTAAAGAAATAAAATAATAAAATAGCCTTCAGAAACAGTCAAGTCAAAAGCTTTAAGATTCAATTGAAAAGATTCCTACTACAGCATTGTTTTTATACACTGTATAAAAAAGTATGAAAAACTGCAGTATGTTGTAAACATTTCCTAATATTGTAAACATATTATATGAAGAATATTTTGTATCTAGCCTGTCTATACTGTAATTGCTGATTTGACCGCTGTAACCCTGCATCTTATATTGTAGATAATAATGTATATTGTTTACAAATGTATATTGTCCAATAATAATGTATATTGTTTACAAAGGATAAAAATAAATGAATGAACAACTGAATTGTAATATACCAGCCATTATTGTCAATGTAGAATATAATAAATTATGACATTGCAAATGTCTTTAAAGACTTACTCTTTAAATATTGGTGTGGGAAGCTTGGCAAGAGTGATTAAATTTGTAGATGCTTTAAAATTACTCCAGAAAGCTTACTGTGAATAACACTTTAAATTCAAAATAAAACCCACAACTATGCTAAAATGGAAAAAATTATTAAATAACTTAAGTGAAAACTTCACATGCATAGGATAAAATAAGCACAACATTCGTACAATACTTTCATTTCAGTAAGTGCACCAGTCATATCTGCAAACATTCTCATTTGCAAATACTTTTAACATGAATTGGAGCTCGTCCAGTTGAAGATCCTTATATTTTAACAGGGCAAATTCTTACTATTTTATATTTTCTTTATTGGAGTATTAATTTTTATTGCTTTACCTTCTCTACAAATTTTATATTTAATTGATGATTTTCCTGAAAGAATGAAGTATGCTATAATTAAGCCCTTGTATAAAAAATTGATATGTTACATTTACTTGACTTTCTCCGCCCTCTATCGTCCATTAGTGGCTACACAAACTATTCTTATGAAAGCTTATTTTCCTATTTACTTCATTTTAAATTATATAAACCTTTGCAGAAATAGCTACATTACGTACTTCATTATACATACAAAGGAAATAGTGACAGTGAAATGCTGAAGATGGACAGTATATGCTGGCCTTAAAATTCCATACTCTTTCCATGCAGTCCCGAGAAACAACTGAATATCACCCGAACTTTAAAGGAATGACAAAGTATTGAACCATTAATACCAGATATCTCAGAAATAGCTTAGGCAACAAAAAAAGTTATTTGAAATAAATCACATGTTTTAAAGAGATATACATTTTTCTTTGTGTAGTACACTTTCGTCTATTACTTAACATATACCAGTTATACAAGATTATACATAATTCTTTCTGAATGAAGAGTACTTCATAGGCTATTCTCAGGAAATTCAAGATATTCATTTTATTTGTATTGTAAATATCTTTAATATATGGTATTTTAATCAAAATTGTTACAGCCATTTTTGATAAAATAAAAAATTTGGAAAATCTTCCTTGTTAAAGGTAGTTCGAGGTTGGGGGATTTTCTTGAAAACCTTTGTCACAAATCTGGAAGTGCTGAACTTAAATACAAAGCTTGGTATTTACGCAACTTTTCATTTTTGAATTATACTGTTCACAGACAAGCACACAAACAGGTCTTTTTCTAAAAATGTTGTTTTTGTTACTTTCTCTACTACGTTTTGTAAGTAGGGTAAGTATTGTATTCCACCCAAAAATTCGATACCGAGATTTCACCAGAAATATATATTTTGAGGCCCCCTGAATCCAAAAAAGCATTTTTGGAAACATGTCTGTGTGTGTGTGTTTGTCTGTCTGCCTGTGAACATCATAACTTAGAAGCGAATAGTCGGATAAACACCAAACTTGGTATTTAGGTTCAGTATCTTCCAGAGATGTGACTCGAAGCTTTTCCAGAAAATCCCCCCACTCCAGATTACTCTTTACATGGAACATTTTTCGAAAATTTTAATTTTCTCAAAAATGGCTCTAACGATTTTGATTAAAATATCATACTTTCATGACAAATAAAATATATATCTTGAATTTTCTGGGAATGTCTCCAAAAGTATTCTTCATTGTGAACGACTTTTGCATAACTGGTAAACCATAAGAGATGGATGAAATTTTACTACACAAAAAATGTAGATCGCGTTAAAATACACAATTTATGTTATATACATTTTTTTTTGTTGAGTGAACCATTTTCGAGATATTTCTTGTTATTCCCTTAAATTTTCCAATACTTATACTTTTTCTCAAATGGGAATTCGTCATTCATTTTTTTTATCCTGGTAATGCAAAGAGAATGAAATACTCCACATAGCAACCAGCTCTTAAAATATTTGACTATCTCTTAAAGCCTACCAATTCACCTTGCATCTACAAGAAAATTAGCAATAAGATTAACATCCCGATATCTCGATTAACATCCCGATATCTTGATTAACATGAAGCATGTGGAGAATAAGCATTTGTAAAAATAGCTTGTACAAGAGTAGAGAAAGTCATATGAGTGTAAGACATCAGATTTTTTATTTTTCAAGGAGCCTGTCAAATTGATATAAATTGCCTGATATTGATATAACATTTTTGGATGGAATGCAATACCTTTTCTACCTACATTGTATATGGTAGAGAAAGTAAAAAGGGAATAAGTACACCTGCAAATTATACACCCTTTAAACATAATTTTCTAAGGTATTTGAAAATGCAATGTACAATATTACACATTGTCTGAACATAAACAATATTACAACACCATTTCAGTTTAGATTTAAAAGGGGAATGTCAACCAAGAGTGAAAGAGGAGGAGATTTGAAAATATAGAAATTAAAAAATTATTTACTAACTTAACAAAAAAAAAAAGAAATAAAAAAAAAACATTCTTAGTGTTTTATGTTTCAATGAAGAATACTTGGGAAAGGAGTAAAAAAACGTTCTGATGTGATACATTCACATGATTTTCTCTACCGTCTATCATTTTTTATTAGGGGCATACAATCTATTCTTACCAAAGGTTACTTTTGTATCTACTTCATTTTAATTCAAATAAACCCTTGCAGAAATAGCTACATTACACATTTTGCTATAGGAGCAAAGGGAACAGTGATAATCAAATGTTTAAGAAGTGGATGCTATATGCTGGCCTTAAAATTCCATACTCTTTCCATGAAATTGTGAGAAATATATGAATGTTGACAGAACATAGAGAACCAAGAAATAAACAATTCAAACCTTTAATAACAGATATCTCAGGAATGGCTTATGTCACAAAAAAGCTTACTTGAAATAAATTGTGTGTTTTAAAGAGATCTACATTTTTTGTGTAGTACACTTTCATCTATACTTAATGTACACCAGTTATATAAGATTATACAAAATTTCTTCCAGATCAAATGGAATTTCACAGGCTATTCCCAGATAATTCAAGATATACACTTCATTTGTAATGTAAATATCTTTAATATATGGTATTTTAATGAAAATCATTACAGCCATTTTTTAGAAAATCAAACATTTTGAAAAATCTTACTTGTACAGTGTAGTCTAGTGTAGGGAATTTTCTTGAAAATCTTTGTCGCATCTTTGGAAGGCATTCAACCTAAATACCAAGTTTGTATTTGTCCGACTTTTCATTTTTAAATTATGCTGTTCACAGACACACATACAGACCATTTTCTAAAAATGCTTCTTTTTGATTCAGGGGGCCTCAAAAACATGTACTTCCAGTGAAATCTCAATGTTGAATTTTTGGGTGGAATACAATAGTTCCCTTATTTATTGTATGTAGTAGAGAAAGTTATGTATATAACCAGCATATAGCATTCAGTTCTTAAAAATTTGATTATCGCAGTTCCTTTGTATCTCTAACGAAAGTGTAATGAAGCTATTTCTGCAAAGGTTTTCTTTGGATTAAATGTAGTAAATAGAAAAATAAGCTTTGGTAAGAATAGTCTGTATACTCACTAATAAATGATAGAGGGCAGAGAAAGCATCCGTTCTTAAAAATTTGATTATCACTGTTCCTTTGTATCTGTAACAAAACGTGTAATGTAGCTATTTCTGCAAAGGTTTATTTGGAATAAAACATAGTAGATAGAAAAATAAGATTTAATAAGAATAGTCTGTATACTCAGTAATAAATGATAGAGAGCAGAGAAAGCATCCAGTTCTTAAAAATTTGACTATTGCTGTTCCTTTGTATCTCTAACGAAAGTGTAATGTAGCTATTTCTGCAAAGGTTTATTTGGATTAAATTAAATAGAAAAATAAGCTTTAGCAAGAATAGTCTGTATACTCACTAATAAATGATAGAGATGACTGGTTCATAGCCTGGGCCAAGTGTTTTAGTCATATTCACATGTATAGCTTAGTATAAATAAATAAATAAATAAATAAATAAATAAATAAATAAATAAATAAATAAATAAATAAATAAATTGACAGTGCTACTTTTAAACTAATTGCCTACAGAAGTACTACTCAGCTGAATAATAGGAATTTACATTAGCTAGTTTTGTGGTCTTGCTAAGGGATTTGATAGCATAAACCACTAAAATTCTATTTCAGAAATTGAACTTTCATGGTGTAGACTATCAGATAAATACTTACTACATTTATAAATAGGGAACCCAAATGTTATAAAACACAGAAGTTAAGTTTTCATAGATACTGTGCCCATTGCTTTTTTGGTTTTTATTAATGATCTACCACATAATCTGAGCAATGAATAAAAAATAATACTTTTTGCAAACGTTATGACTAGAGTATTTGTATCAGCAAAATCATCAGAAGCCCTCACAGTATTGAGGAATTAAAGAATTACTTTAAAGCAAATAAATTAACTTCAAACTATGATACAACATGCGGAATTCAGAACTAAACACAAAAATATTCTACAGATGATCATTACAAATAAATGCAATTAGTAAGATTTCACACATCACATTTTCGAAACGGGAAAATGGATTATGATCCTGTTTTGAAGAAACACAAAAAAGCCAAAATTCCAAGGCTTAGTTCCACATGCTTTATATTAACAAATGTGAGCAGTATTCCTCCCCAGAGAGCCTTGCAAACAGCATACTTTGCATTTTTACTTTCTCTACTGCTATCTATAATAAGTAGAGGAAATGTGCATTATACCCAAAAATCTGATACAAAGATTTCACTGAAAATATACATTTTGAGCCGCAGTGAATCCAAAAATGGCATTCTTAGAAAAAAGTCTGTGTATGAACATCATACCTCAAAAACAATAAGTCAATTAAATATCAAACTTGGCATTTGAGTATGCTAGCCTCTAGTTCCTGAAGTCGTGGGTTCAAATCCAATAGAGGACAATCAATTTTTTAGGCATAAGTCCTTAGCATGGCTTCCTTCGAAAGGGAAGTAAAGCCGGAGGTCCTGTGTTGTAGATTTACGACATGTAAAAGAACTTTAAGCCTGATAAAGAGGTCTCTGAGCAAAATTACCGATCTTTCATGCCCAATATAGAATTCGACACTAAGGACTACAGCAGTTAAAGAGCATTCATAAATAAACTCAATTTAATTTGGCATTTGAGTTCAATATCTTCCAAGGATATGAAAAAAAGATTTTCAAGAAAACTCCTCATTACCTCAAACTGTCCTTCACATGGAAAAAGTTTCGTTATTTTTAGTTTCTGAAAAATGGCTTTCATGATCTTAATTAAAATACCATATGCTTAAACATATTTTCAAGACAAAGCGTGTATCCTGGATTTTCTGGGAATAACCTGTGAAGTCCTCTTCATTCAGAAGGAATTTAATATATTTGGTAAACTATGAGAAGCAGAAAAAAATCTTACTAAACAAAAAATGTAGCTCTCATTAAAGCACACAATTCATACCAAATACAAAATGTTTGTGGAGTTAACGATTTCCCAAATATTCTTTGGTAATGGTTTGAATTTTCAAACACTTACACTTTTCTCCAACATTCTGCCCTTAGTGTATCCTCCACAGCGATGAAAATAATCTGTTGAATAACTAATGCCGCCAAAACCGGTAAGATACTAAGTCTCAAGGCGTAGCCGAGAGATTGAGGACCCTCAGCCTCAAAGCGTAGCCGAGGGATGTTTTTTAGAAGGAGAGGAGTGTAGCAAGTTGCGGCCAATCGCAACTGCGAAGCAATGACAGGGCGTAGCCGAGGGATCTGCGCATCTAAAACTCGAATGATTTACGTTTCGACATTCTTCTTTTAGTGAAGAGATCACATCCACTTCTAAACTCACTGCCAAGGTAATTTATTCGCTTTCCTTTTGCTTTTATAAGCATTTTCAACAAGGATACACTATGAGCAGATTTGCCCTTTTCTCAAATGGAAAATTGACTTTGTTCCCCTTCCTGGTGATGCAAACAAAACAGAATTTCAAAACCATCACATAGCGATCCGTTCTTAAAAGATTTGATTGAACTGTGTATGTTGAATATGACTGACTAAGAGCCTGTGCTGAATGTCTGTTCATATTTATAAGTAGTATTAGCTTAGTACAAATAAATAAAAATAAAAGATTTTACTCACTAAAGCATACAGTATTCTTCTTATAGCTACAACAAATGCATAACGTTTGTAGAATGGTGATTAGAGAAAGTAACATGAGTATAACATATCAGATTTTTTTTATTCCTGTATTTATTTGTTCTGCAGAACTTAAGAGGCGCACTATAATTTGCACCACCATCATGAATAATGAGAACCCAAGTTGTAAGTCACATTTAAAGTGTTAGCTTTCTACATATCACTGCACCATATTAGAATATTCTAGCAAGCTTTATGGAACATATTTAAGAATGATTTTTAGCATATGCAATCATCATCTGAGACAATAGCCACTTCCAATTCTGTGTTGAATAATAATTTAAATGTAATTTTCTAGCTTTTTACGTCCTTGCAATTTATTTATACTCTTAAATTTGTTGTAATCGCACCTAGAGAAACCCAACAGCATCAATGTCAAACTCAAACAGATTTAAAAACACATTCTGTAGTGCAAAACACTAGTTGTTATTGTGCGTGTTCTTGTTATTCTGACATTTGAATGTAGTCAATATTTCCCGCTACAGTATACCTGTTTTACCTGTTCATAGTCATTTTAAATAATTTGGACCCATAATTTGATCAAGGATTACTTTAACACTACAAATCGACCCTTTACAGTGTACTTATAATTTTGCTAAATGCATTATATTAGGTTGTCAACCCACATTTTACTTGCGGTCTAACATCAGCTTAGCTAAGAAGCTTCGCCAAATTATTTTATTACATTTTACTGCACAGTTTACACTAGTAACATATAAGGCAATTCCTACCTGTTTCAACTTCTAACCTCAAAATTATAGAGCACATACCAGCATGTTTCACGTCACTTTCACAATATTTTCTTTCTACCGCTCCTGACAGGATAGCCACTATTAAAAATAAATTTTACCAATGAAAGTTTCTATAACCTTTTCTTTTGTGCCGTTATAACATTATTATTTATGTACCTGATAGATATATATATATATATATTATATTCTACCCAATAATAATAATTTATTCACCATTTAGTAATGTCATAATTACCTGATAAACAATACAAAAAAAAAAAAACCTGTTCTGAAAATATTGCTGGAGAAAGACCTTTTACATTTACATGGGCAAATGGGCCAGTGTGTTGGACTCGATTACTACGTTCCCATGAGGAATTGAAATCGATTTGAGTCCAATTCCATACTCAATACGATCCGCGTTTCCATGTTAAATTCAAATACATATTAAAAACAAAGTTCGAGAATAAATAATTCCAGCTTTTATATTGGTCAACTTGGATTTACATTGGCGAACTTGTTAAACGTGTGCGTGCGTGTAATCTAATGGGCTGGTTTATTTCTCTGGATATCGTAACTAAGTACCATATTTAATTATCTCGTTTGTGCATTTTCTTATCGTTTCTTTTTACGGTATAAGCTTATTAATTAAATTATATAATTAGGAGTTTTTAACCTGATATTGCCCTCTGTGGTCTTAAATGAAATTGAATATGGGATAACGATGTAGATCTGATAAACAAAATGAAATGTGGAATCAATCTAAATCTAATCACAAATACATGAGGTACAACTATAGAGATTCTGATCCTTTCTTTCATGAATATAATGAGCAATAATGGCAATTAAAATGTTTCAGAACAACTTTAAGGTTCAATAAAATCTGTTGGTAGAAACAAACTTGAAATATTTTTTTTTATTCCTTCTCTGAGAAACAAATTTCTTTCCTCCGACTTCGATGAAACCTTTAATGTCAGGTCTTTCAACCCTTTCTATAATATAATGACAAAAGGAATTATGGGAGGTGTGGACACCAATCTTTTTGAAGTTCAAGAAATGTCTAGAACAGTTGCTGGTTATGAAATAGTAAATGCACCAAGATTCCATCGCAAGGTAACTAAGCTGATGAACAAGGCAGTGCTAAATACATTCTCACTCATTCAATATTATTACCTTTCAAAGCCCAGATATCACCTCAGTAAGTTTTTCTTAATGGTTCTTCCCATCAAGTAGACGAATATATAGGAAAACCTCTGTAGTGCAAGAACTTCTGCAAGATCTCAAGAAAATGTCTGTCATGTGGAGATAATCATACCATTTCTGAATGTGATGCATCCTTTATTAAATGAATTAATTGTGAATAACCCCATAAGGCCAATGGTAAATCTTGCAGCAAATGTATAGGCAATAGAAAAGAAAGTTCTGTATAAAAAAAGTCCAACAACTTAGAATATTGAGGTCTGAAGTATACACATGATTAGATACTAAAAAATCTTCACATGCTGACTGTTCTCCAGGAAAAGAAAAAAACAATAAAAAATCTAGATATCTTAAGTAACTTCTCAAACTTTCAAAGTTTTTAGGCCAATAATGTGTCTGAAGTCATATGTATTAAATCTCAAAATAAGAAAGGAAGTCGGTTCACTCAAGTGATTAAGAGAAAATCTGACTCACCAGGTCAAGTGACGCAGAAAATCGTTAGAAGTGATACTGATACCTTCAGATTTTTAGTTTCTCATAATGACAAATCACACTCTTCAGCTTCTCCATTGATTTCTCTTGTAAGCATCTGAAGCTTTCTGGAAAATCTAAAGGAGAAATATCTCCTTCCACTGCTATTAATTTGGTTGATCTCAGTGAGAATAGTGCAGTTTTAAAGAAAATTGATTTGAGCTTACAGAGCGATCCTGATAATATTTAGATTGGTTTATCATAACTATGAGAAGAAATGTCATAAAAGATTTTGAAGTCTCCAACAACTTCATCCAATGGTCAAAGAATATCACATATTTTCATATTCTATTTAAATGTCAAAAGTATTGCGAACAAGAAAGAGGAATTAATTAATTAAATTAATCGCCGTAAATATGATTTGATTTTAATTGCAGAAACTTGATCAAGAGAGAATTCCAGCTTTAATATCCCGAAATATAAAGTAATTCGTTCAGATCGTCCTAATAGAGGTGGTGGTATTTTGGTTGCAATAAAGAATGGCTTATGTTTGACTTAATATGAACTTTTAACAGGTTTGATTATTCGGTTCAAGTTATACAATTTGTTATTCGTCATCTTCAACTATTCCTTATTTATAAAGTTCCGAGCACTAATGTTTCGCTCTCATATTGAAAAACATGTTTCAAATTTCTTCAGGGATAAAGTTCTGATTTTAGTTGATTTCAATTACATCTTAGAATCGATAAAAGTTCATCTGGTAATTTTGACTGTCCTTTAATTCAATACACATCTGCGTTTTAAACGAAAGACTTCCCACAAGAACTGGTACACATGGTCAAAATGATTCCTCTCCTGATTTAACGTTTGTTTAATGAACTCTACTGAGTGGGAGGTAATCTCCGACACTCTAGATAGTGGCCATTTTCCGATTAATGTCAGCATAAGAAATAGTATATACACTAAAATATTCTTGCAAATGTCAAATTTCGCCGGCTAAATATAGATTGAAATCAATTATAGATCTTGCTTATGTCTGTGCTCCAGAATAAAGAGACTGTTGAAGCTGAATATTCCTTTCAGCTCATCTATGATATTCTAAATTTATGTATGGATACCTTTCATCCTCTAGTTCAGCAGTCAAGAAGAAAGCTTATTAAAATAAATTAAAAAACCCTACATGGTGGACAATGGGATGTAACAAAGCCATAGCTGTTCAGAGAAAGGCCATTCGATCCCTTCAGAAATATAAATGCTTAGAAAATTATTTAATTTAAAAAAAACTTTACAACTTCTGCTAGAAGAACAATCCAAGAATCCAAAAGATCAGGTTGTATCAAATATAATCAGATCCCCTAAATTTAAATCTACAGCTCTTATAATATGGAAATCCATACGCTGATTTACTAAAGGGAAATTTAAATAAATCTCCGATTGATGATACTGAATTTCAGAACAAGGTTTTACACATTTTATCCCCGACTATATGAAAATCATTCTTATAAGCTTCCGTTTGGCCATGAACTAACTCATTTTTTTTATCCAACCTTTCAGATTAGCAGAAATGGAGAATATTATCAAAGAGCATAAATATTCAGCCCCAGGACCAGATAGAATCACATATTTAATGGTTCAGATCTTATCTTCTGAATATTTAGATATACTAATTAAAGGTTATACACTATTCTAAAAACAGCAGTTATTCCAGAAATTTGGAAGCATTTTTATGTTATTCCGGTGCCTAAACCTAATAAGAATTCAAGAAATACTGATGGTCCGTCCTATTGCTCTCTCCTGCGTCTCCAGAAAGGGAGTAGAGGAAAAGATTGCACTTCTTTTCTTGTTGAAAGATATGGCTTTCGAGCTAAGGAGCAGTATGGCTTTAGGCCAGGATATAGAACAATTAATAACTTAGCCATTATTCCCATGGATATACTTTTCGCTTTTCAGAAGAAACAGATGATCCAAGCTTAAAGCATTGATATATCTCAGGCTTATGATTCTGCTCAGCTATCTCTACTGATAAAACACCTAATTAATTTAGAACTCCCTCCAGATATAATCCATATATTATATACATTTTTATCAGAGTCATCATCCCAGATTCAGTAATCAATTCAGACAATCTTCAGTGGGACTTCCCCAGGGATCCGTTATTCAATCCTATTTTATATACTATTTACATTTCTCACCTTAATACTTGCTTTAGCAATACCTTTAAAGGTTTGTCTTATGCAGGTAACGTTGTAGTTTTTTCATCTACATCCTACAAAAACCTCTTGGAAGATAAATTGGATTTTGAACTCTCTCTGAAAGAAGTTATAGTTTCTTTAATGACGAGTTTGGAAGTAAAGTTCTCCAAATCTGAATGGGTTATTTAAAAAAAGAAAAGCCTTATTCTGATTTAAGATTATCTTTTAGAAACAAACTTCTTATTCCCTAATCTTCTATAAAAATCTTGGGAATTACTCTGGACTACAAGCTCTCTTTGAAACCCCATTTTGAAAACATTATTACTAAATTAAACAGCAGATTGAATATATTCAGATTTCTTATGGGATGAGATTGGGGTGCCGTTAGTCTTGATGGCTCTTTAATAACATCGTTCGTCAGATTATCGAATACGGCTGCATTATATTCCACAAATTACCTGCAATTCCAATGAATAAAGTGAATTCATCAGCGTACGAAACTAATTTTGGAAATATCGGGCAATTCAGAGACGTGAGCCACTTTAAATGAAATTGGACGTATCCCATTCTGTTCGGCAAAAAATTCTTGTATGGAAGTTCCACAAAATAATGATAAACGCTAAAAACAGATTGTATATCTCCCTAAAAAGTATTCGACACTCTGCAACGACAGACTGTAATCAAGATAACTTGTATGATATACCTCTGTTCTTCTTCTGGTACAAGTTCAATAATATTTGGACATTTACTACTCGTCACCCTCAATTTTGTATAGATAGATTATTGATTTTCACAACTTCGATATAGGCATTGATACATTTGAAAAAGCTTGTAATTTCCTCATTCCGAGGATATTCTCCAATATACTGACAAATATTCCATTCAAAATTGGAACCGGTTTCTTTCTTTTTTTCTGATGGCTCTTAAGACAAGTCATGTGGTATTGGAGCTGCGTTTTGGCATCAAAATCTTAATCTTTATGGATTAATACCGATCAGTGGCGTCTCGTGGATTATGACATTGGGGGTTCAAAGAAATTAGGACTAAACGAAAATAAAATACATAGGAAATAAACTTCTTACCTGTAATCCTTATTGCATATGAGATGTTCTGCTTGCTGATGCGGTGTTGGTGTTGGAATGCTTGTACTTAAAATCAACCCTTTGTTTCTGGGCAGTTTCTCATTAAAATCCATAGCTGGATGATCATCTCCTTTTCTATGCACAGCAGTGCAAGTGAATTCAGCATTCATCGTGCTCCTTAAAAATGTTTTTACTCTTTTAACGAAGAAAAACACCCTTCCGCTTCAACTGACGACTTGGGATCGTGCTTGTCAGTTTAAGAGTTGGGTAGCTTCACCGAGGCACTTTTTCCGTTATAAACCCAAGTTAATCAGTTACACTTCTTACACTTCGCAAGTCCTATAGCATAAATTGTTCGAAGTTCTGTTTTTTAATTCGGTTTTGTCAAGAAACAGTACGAATTAGTAATACTGCACAAGGTTGCGTCTGAAAAGCTTTGTTGAAATTGTAAAAATTTTCATATCCCAACAACGTTGCAGCTATCATATGTCCAGTGAGCTGAAATCATTGATCAATTATTCCATCACATACTACTTTTGCTGGGATATTTCTAAATTGACGAGAATCAGGGCCCGGATACCAGCTCATTGCTGAATCCTGGAGAATGTTTACTTCAGATATTGTGTCAAAGCTATTTTCTATTTTTTTATTCCGTTGATAAATGAAGCTACAACAATTCCAATTGTTAGTGTAGCGTGGTAAGTTTAAAAACCAAAGATTTTAAATTACCGCATATCCGTCAAGTTTAATAGCATTAAGAGAAAAATAACCAATGCATAAATAAATAGTTTTATTTACGGACGCTCTTTAATCGGCTCTTGGCGTGAAAGATCAGACATTTTGCTCAGAGGTCTCTTTATGAGGCTCGAGGTTCTTTTCGTGCCGTAAATCTACGACATGGGATCACCGACTTTACTTCCCTTCCCTTCCGAAGGAAGCCATGCTAGGATTTTTACGCCCGAATAAATCATTCACCCTCCGCCGGGTACCCGTGACCTCGTGAACCAGAGGCTAGCATTGTACACCAACACATCCGCAAGGTATCAAATTTTACGGTGTTCACGTGCTCTTATACAGCAGGCGCCACTCAAATGAGGCTAAAGTACAGGGGCGTGCCGTCAATGAACAAGTAGGAATAGCCTAGTCCCCTAAGTCTCATCAGCTTATACACTAACTTTACTAAATTTCATGCATTAACTTTAGAAGACATAACAAATATTTTTTCGTTCGCTCAGCCCTGTACCTTAGCCAACATACTAGCTCTCTCTTACCGCCAGCAACAACTAATCAATTCACCTAGGGTTAACTGCACTGCATGTGTTCCTCGTGCCACGTGAAAGGTAGCACACGCTCGGGCAGTCGCTGCTAAACAACTTCTGAGTGTCCATTCTTGTTAGACAGAATATGTTTTTACGTTTATTGTTTTTGTGTATTATGAGTTAAGTGTTGAAGGTGTGCCTGTGAAGTGTCACACGAATTAAAACAATATTGTGTGTTTTACGCTGTTTGGTATTTATAGAGGGGGGGACTAGGTTCAGGATACAAGTCCTCTGCATCTCACATCAGCTGAATCGTCATCCAGCAGCACAGCCAGTCACGCCTGCCAACAGTCACAATGTTGTGTTTTGGATCATTTGTTAAGTACCGGTACTTCGGAGCTTTGGGTTTTCAGGAAAAACAAGAGATTACAGTAAAGGATAGGCCTATTCCGGACGTTTCTATGAGCACACAAATGAAAAACTCCACGCCATTTCAAAATTAAATGCTACAATTCTTCAAAATGGTTAACAGCATGTAAACCGAGAAAAAATTATTTTACTGGCCTTGTATTCTTTTTGAAACCAATAGAGAAGTACAGAATAGTGTAGGTTCACAAAGCACAACTAAGTGAACGATGCAGATCGGATGTTTTGAAACACAATGCCCAAGTTGACTCTAATAGGGAAATAGAAAGTATTAGTGATGTAATGTTAGACATAATAAGGAAATAAGTGTGCCCCTTTTGTTGCTTTAATGCTGGACGAAATGACGGATGTTGCAAAATTATCTCAGCTTTCCAATGCCATTCGTTGTGTAAACGAGGGTGAAATGCAGGAGAGATTTTTAGGTTTTTCAAAAGTCAGCAATAATCGCTATGCAATTGCGTTAAGCGCGCATCTATATAAAATACTTACAGACTTTCAGTGTGAGTCTGAGAACAACCTCATAGTTTAAGGATAGGCGTGGCTGTAACATTTTCTGGTCATTTAAACGGGTTACAAGCGCTAATGAAGATATTTCCCAATGCGCCATTCGTCCACTGTTATGCTGATTAACTTAACCTAGTTTTATCGCAGCCAGTACAATTCATAAAGGAATGTAAAAAATTTTCAAGAAAAGTGGTTTTTGTTAATTTTTTTTCTCTCTCATTCAACAAAGCGTATAAATGCACTGAACGCATCGGAAGTCGGAAGAGGTTTCGATCGGTGTCAGTTACGCGTTGGAATTATAACTCTAGGATTACATTAAAATGGGTTTTATTTATGGACGTTCTTTAACTGCTTTAGCGTCCAATTTTATATTGTGCGTGAAAAACCTCCATTAGACTTGAGGTTCTTTTACGTGCCGTAAATCTACGATACGGGACCACCGGCTTTATTTCCCTTCTAAAGGAAGCCATGCTAAGGATTTTTACGCCCGAAAAAATCCATTGCCCTCCGTCGGGTAGCTGGGATTATGAACACGGTGCATGAAAATACGAAAGAACTGATCTCATTTTTAAGCATATTGCTGATGACCTAAACTCCTGGGACAGTGATATTTTTATTTGCGCCAGATGATGTTAGCATCATTGAAGGAGATCACATTTTCTTTTCTGTTGACAATTTTCAGTCATATTTTTGCTCTCACTGATACATTCATTCAATTTCCTCCAGACAGACTTGATGTAAATTATTGCATTGCGATATCCTTTCATTCAAGAATCTCGAAAAAAAATTAATAACATGTATGCAACACTAGAATAAAGTAATACGAATAAGAATGAAGCCAGAAAGTGATGTCGGGAAGGTGAATTGAACGATCCCAGAATGAAATATTTGCGTCTTTACAAGATAACTGACACGATAGTTAGCCAAATGGAAAACAGATTTCATTCATGATTTAGAAGAACTAAAATTTATTGAGGCTTGCGGTGGTATACTTCATATGTTATATTTAATTTTGTTGAGCCCCACGTTTGGGAGCCAATTTGAAGTGGTTTACTTCTGTTATATTTATTTGTTGTTTGTTTGTTTATGTGTGTTTACTCCACTTGGTGAAGCCATTTTGTGACGTGATTCTTTGTTAGCTCCATCTGGTGTTAGCAATTTGCGGCAGTATTAGTGTTTGCTTGAAAGAATGCTACTGTTATTTTATTTAATTTTTGGTTCTCTGTCCTCCGGCTAGCTATGATCTTTTTGGTCGAGCACTTCTCTTTATACAGGTTGTGTAAACGGAAAGGAATCTTTTATCCAAAGATAACACTGATGAGTGAATTTGTTTTACACTTTTTATTGTCGAACACATTCACTATCACAATTTACACATTGATCTTGACACTCGCCAAACTGAAACTGTTATAATAACTTATTTACTGATCATTCTTAATTCACGTACTTCAACTTTTTGTATCATTAACTTTACAATACTTGAGATTTTTCATAACTCTGATACGCGTAACTTGCGAATCGATAGCCGACGTGTAATATTTCTGCTGGACTGAAGGCGACGTGTAGCCTACAAATATTTTCGGTGAACTGACGGGAAGACGATGTGTAGTGTACAAATATTTTTGATGAACTGACGGGATCTATCTCTAACCTAGCCCTTTTTATACTCCTACACCCCGATATGCCTAAAGATTATAACTGAGCTGCAATTGGCTAATAAAACGCGCCAACATTAGCGTCTATTTTTATATCCAATGAAAATTATGAATACATATGCTCTAGGTATAATGTTCCAGCAAATTCTAAAGGAAAAACACGCCAACAATACGTAACTTCCTCGTCTCTAATAATGATATACAGCTCACCCCCTCGCTGCATTATTGCACGCTAATATTGTCAGTTTCAGTAAGGCAGTATAAACTTACTTCCCAACAATAATTACAATCAACAAACATCTCAAATCAATGTCACATAATAATGCATATTCATACTATAATCACTCTTTACATTTAAATAATTTGTGATACAAATTACTGCATCAGGCTTGAATCTTTCAAAACTTGATTTCCCAAAATGTTGTTCACATCTCTTTAAATCAGCTTATAAAAATTTGTTTCATTTCGAAAATTTGCTAAGTGAATTGGTGGCTGTTTATAGATTGCCGGACTTTTCAGACGGGACAGCGTCTGTGAGGCAGTATTTTATATCATAACATGCTGTGAATGTCAGAGCGATTGTAATGTAAATTAATATTATTGTATGTACAGGATTTTAGATGTTTGTTAGCCATAAGCATTGTTAGGAAATAAGTTTACACGGCCTGACTGAAACTGACAATAGAAGTGGGTAACAATAAACCGAGGGGGTGAGTTGTTTATCACTAAGAAGAGACAAACAAATGACGTCAGGGTAGCGTGCCTTTTATTTAGAAATGGAGAGAATATCTTCCCTAGAGCACATATGTTAGTAGTAGTGATTGACTGACCAAAACAGACGCTAAAGTGGGCGCAATTTGGTAACCAATAGGAGCTATATTATAATGTTTAGGCAATTCGAGGTGAAGGAGCACATATTCTCGAGCCATAAGCAAATGTCGCACAGTACGGAAGAATCTCTCACGAGGTGCACGTCACAGAGTTAGTTATAAAAATGTAAAGTACGCGAAGTAATTGGTGCGCGACAACTAAAACGACTGTAGTTACATTCGGAAATATCAGTTTCAGCCAGGCGTGTATAAAGATTAAACATGTCAATTATTAATTAAGTGTGGCGGCAATAAAAGTGTAGAAACAAATTATTTTATCAGTGTTATCTTTCAGCAACAACTCCTTTCCGTTTACATGCCTTGCTCAGAGATACTTGCTCGACTGAAGAATAATAGCTAGCCGGAGGACAAAGAACCCAAAATAATAAAACAATAACAGGCGCCCAGCAAATAAGATAACACGAGCCAGATTATTGCGACAACTGAGATTGCAAAGTTTTTGAGACACCAAGATAAGAGAAGCAGCATTTCCAGAAGTTTATAAATTATGCTGCCTCATAACTACAATTCCATTGAGCACATCTACAGTAGAACGTAAATTTTCCTGTTTAAAACGCATAGAGACTTTCCCAACTTTCATTGTTATCAATCGAATTCAGTCATTTTTACGCCATAGAAATATTTGCCTGAAAAGGAGAGAGGAGAATTGTTCAGTTGATGTACAGATGAAAATGAAAGAGGAAGCTTTATTTTCGTTCTAATACGTATTCCTATAGTAACATATTTTGTATATTTTTCTCCTATGTAGATTTGTTAAATAGTATCGTCGCAGTTCCATTACTGCTGGCCCCCCCCCCGAAAAATATCGCTGCACGCCACTACTACAGTACTAGTTGAGAACAGTGAAAAAGGAGGTAATAAGTAGAGCAATTTACAAAACAGTATGTAGGGTGGACCATATGTTGGGACTGTACAATATCTCCAAAACTAAGCGTTGTAGTAAGAGATGTCTTTAATGAAATTTGATTGATATTATGGGGGAAAGTAAATGCCATTAGTCGTGTTTTGTTTGGAGGATGTTATGGTCATTTTAGGGTCAATTTAATATTTTTTAAATATGAACCTACAATTAGGGTCAACTTAAATTGACCATCACAATGTGCTTCAAATAAAACACAATTAATGGCATTTACTTTCCCCGATATCAAGCAACTTTTATTCAAGACATTTCCTCTACGCGCTTAGTTTTGGAAGCATTGTACAATCTCAACTTAAATGGTCCACCCTGTATATTTGGAATAAAGGCTTACCATAAAAGGGTACAATCCAGTAAACAAAATAAGCAGGGTGTTGAACTGTATAGAATCCTGCAACAATAGTATGCAATTCCATTCTATTCCTTGGCATATGCAGTATATAGGTTCTATTCTGTCATTTTCTCTCTTGCTTGTTAATTGTGTTTAGCTGCTCATGAACATTCTTAAATGACATCTGATGTAAATATGCTTGTGGATTTCAGCTTCTGTTGCACATTTGCTTCTCTTTTAACAGGATGATCTGCTTGTTCATTACCAAAAATGCTGATACACATGTGGTACCACTTCTGTTCATTATAGCTTTTACCAATTCCCTTATTTCAACTACTTTGGTTTTTAAAACTGTTTTTTAATCAGTTAGTATTTACTACTGGTGCTTTTTCTGAGTAGGACGTTTGATAATGCCACTTCTAATGCTGTTAATTAAAAATTGTATGCATTTTCTTCTGGTAGATATTGTGAAAGACCTTTGTGATTTAATTGAAACACCTGAATTTTCAGTATCAGCGTTATCTGTATAGACCCAAATGTTGGGAGTTTTCATTGCCTGAGATAAATCAATCTCCTTGTTGTCTTGAAGATAGTATATTGCTCTATGTTTATTCAGTTGGCCCGGTGAAAGTGGCTATTGTCACTTTCTTTTTTAAAGTTTAATGTCCTTTAACCAGTAGAAGATATTGGATTATGAATAAAACTAGTGAAATGATGCTCAAATAAGTCCTGAGTCCATAGAGCTTAAAGTTACCAGGCATTCATCTTTTCATAGAATAAGGGAAAACTCTGGAAAAAACTTAACTGGGTAACTCACCCAAACTGATTCGAACTCATGACCTTTTAAATGTGAAGCAGGCATACTACCCATTTTATTCCAGGCTATAGCAATATTTTTACTTTCTCTACTACGTGTGGTAAGAAGGGGAAGTATGCATTCCAGCAAAAAATTCAATTTCGAGATTTCACCAGAAATACATGTTTTGAGGCTCCCTGAATAAAAAAAAGAAAAGCATTTTTAGAAAAAGGGCTGTGTGAGTGAACAGCATAACCCAAAAATGAAAAGTCAGATAAATACTTCAGTATCTTTCAGAGATGCGACACAAAGATTTTCAAGAAAATCCCCCACCCGAGGTTATCCTTTATGTGGAACATTTTTCAAAAAATTTTGATTTTCTCAAAAGTGTGACTTATGATATTGATTGAAAATTATATGTTTAAGATATTTTTATGGCAAATGAAATGTATGTCATGAATTTTCTGGGAATGTCCCCAAAAGTCTTCTTTATTTTGAATGACTGTAAATGGTAAACCATAAGAGGTAGACAAAACTTTTACTACACAAAAAATGTAGATCTCAAACAATTTATGTGACCTTTATTTTTTGGGTCATCGAGTGAACCATTTCCAACATATTCCTTATTTGTTTGAATTTTCCAATACTTATACTTTTTCTCAAATAGGAATTCATTTTTTTTTTTTTTTAAATGTCCTGGACATGCAAAGAGAATGGAATGTTCCACATAGCAACCAGCTCTTAAAATATTTGACTATCGCTTAAAGCCTACCATATTTCCCTTGCACCTACAAGAAAATTAGCAATAAGAAGTTTCTGCAAACGTTTTCCTCAATTAACATGAAGTAGATTGAGAATAAGTGTTTGTACAAGAGTAGAGAACGTCATACAAGTGCAACACATCAGATTTTTTAAATTTAGAACTGTATTTAATTCAAGATGTTTCAATTAAGTTTCCTAATGTATTTTTTTATTCGCTCAATCAGTGATCAACCTTAAAAAGAGAGAGATCCTTTAGGAGTTAAAATAGTATTTCATAGTAAAGAGCCTTTATAGCTTAGAAGAATTTTAAACCTTTGTGTGTGTATAATCGGTAATGTATACATAATCCATTGACGACATAAACATGTATATATTAAAAGTAAATAATTATTTATTCACATTGTTTTAAGTTAATAGTATAATATTGACACACCTGAGACTCTGTAAGAGCATTGACAATAAAATTGATTTGATAATGTGAAACAAATATATCTTGTTTCTTTGTTATCAAATGATCTTTATCATAATGTTGACTATCTTTTTTATGTGCTAGTATGTAAAACTGCGCTATTTGCTCCGAGTTTTATTTATGGACACACTTTAACTGCTGAGGTTGTTAGTGTCCCATTCTATATTGGGTATGAAAGACCGGTAATTTTGCTCAAAGGCCTCTTCATCAGCCTTTAGGTTCTTTTATATGCTGTAAATCTATGACATGGGATCATTGGCTTTACTACCCTTCTGAAGGAAGCCATGATAAGGATTTTTACGCCCGAAAACATCCATTGCCCTCCACCAAGTTTGAATCCTCCACCTCAGGAACTAGAGGCTAGCATGGTAACTACTACACCACAGAGGACAACTATTTGTTCTGTAGTCTGCAGTTACTGCAATGGAAATCTTGACATTACAGGAAGAAGGCAATAAAAACAGTGAATATTGACATTAAATGTTTTATTTCCACTCTTCTTTACAATTAGTACAATTCTCCTTTATTTTTATCACTTTCAGCAGTGATCTAGGCCAGATTTTCAGAATATTTTTTGTCCTTTTCCCCTTAACTTCAACACCTCTTGCAACTCCTTAATATTCAATGGTTGCATCTCTTCAATTGTATCTTTCATCATATCCCAAGCATTTTCTTTAGGGTTTAGGTCAGAGTTGCCTGGTCCTTCAAGTGCAGATATATCATCTTTCAGCAACTCTCATGTATGAACACTACTATCATGTATGAACTACTGACTGATGAATTGATCAAAATGTCAACAAATGCTTTGCAACACTTCTATGTAGTTACTTCCCTTCATTGTGGCATTCTTGAGAAAATATTAACGCCCTCTACCATAATTACTACCAAAAGCACCCAATACCATCATACTTTCTGGCTTTTACTATGAACTTTGGATCATGCCACAACACATTTGTTTGCCTCCTCACCAATTCGGACTGTACTCTTAGTTTGAAAGTGCTTTCATCAGAAAATGTTACCCTCTGATGTGCTGTGCTTAAAGTGTTGCAGAAATTTAATCTTTTCTTCTTCATAACAGAGGAGGCTTCTTGCCAGCATGCCGAGTTGGTAAACTTAAATCTTTTTTGAAGCTGAATGGTCCAGATTACAACACTGTTGAGCAGATCTGGATGTTTCTTCTTTAACCCAGCTGCTGAACTTGTGGATTAGTCATCATTTCATATTTTATAAGTTCATCAGTCCTTGATGTCTTCTTTTACCACCTGAGCCTACTTGTCATCTTGGTGAGATACCTAGTGAGTGGCAGTGGCACTGCTGCTTATTTTCAACTGTAAGTAAGCTGTCTTGAAGCCTTTAGATTGGCTGCTACATGCATTAAAAGCAGAAATATACAACACTCAGAATAAAGATCCAGATGACTGCAACAATATTGTGACCATATACACAGTGTACCTGCAGGGCAGCAGTAAGCACCTCTTGGCCCGGCATTTAGGTGGAGCCTTCAACCAGCCGTCAGAACAATAGCGAGTGCAGAAACAATAGAATAGACAGTGTGGAGTAATAGCCCATTATGTGCTGCTTAATACTGTTCTGGAAACTTCATTTCGGCATGTTCTTGTCAGTTCCTCTTCTAGAAAGTTATGCTCTATATGCGGGGCCTATATAAGGGGCTGCTCTGCCAGGACAGGAGTTGAGTTCTATTAGAAGTGACACAGTGAAAAGTGGACAGTGCTGTTTAGTTGTGAGTCATGATTTAACAGTTCAGTTGTGATCTGACTGATTAGTTGTATTGTATTCCGAGTGTGTGTCAAAGCGACTCAAGTGCAGTGTTTGTGTTATGTTGAGTGCCTAGTGATAAATAAAGTGTGTTTTACAGTAACTGGTGTTCTCATGTGTTGCAATATGTAAATGAAATACACTGTATGAATACTACAAGCAGACCAACAGCTAGCCTGCTAATGCCAGTAAATTGCTGCTGTGGACTTGAGTGTCACATGATTTGAAGTTTCAAATGCCACTTTGGATGGTGGCAAGAAAAGGCCAAACCAAGCACATTATGCACATAAAGATTTCTTATGCATAAAATAATGTGAAGATTTTAGCTGCAGATTAATGAAGTTTTTGAAAGGCTATTATATTATAAGTATTGTATACACTTTGTATTTTTAATTGCATTTTAAAACACCTTTACCATAGTGTTTTGTATTTAAAATACATTTCAGCTGCATTTCAGATGTACTTGCATCTCTCTGTTAAGGAAAACTCATGTGCTTTGTTATGCCAATCAATTTTTTTCAATCTCAAAAGCAACAACGGGACAATTATAAGGATTATAAGGACACAATCAGTTAAAGGCATGACTTCAATAATTTCATTTCTTTTTATTTGTATGGGGAATACAAAAATTATAACACACAGTAGTGAATAAAATTTGACTTAAAATAACCCCATTCAATAATACAAATGAAAGTTGAACTAGTATACAATGCCATTTCATTTTCGAATCAGCTGCTAAGGAGCTGAAAACAAAAAATGGAAACAAAAGGTTTGCCATGTGTTGAAATGTGGTCATTCAGAACTGAAACAAATCAATTACTATGGTTGATATATTGTCATTCACTCTTTGTTAACATTATAATTATTTGTCCACAAAAGAGAGAAATAAAGAAAATTTTAGTACATTCATTATCCTATTCATTTTCTATCAAACTTTGTCAGTGCTTTTGTTTAATGTCTATTAATATAATACCAAGAATAATTTCAAGTGCCGTAACATTCGTTATTTTGTTTTTATCCATGACAAACCACGACGCACCTCGCACGCTTACATACAACATACTCTTTTTAATAATGCCTCTCACACCTATGCATATACTCACACACACATACATACATGCTGGTTAATACATACATTATCAAGAGATCATACTTTTTTTTTCTTTTTTTTTTTGCTTTCTATTACGTGTAAGAATAATTATTCCACCTGTGCTCACACATTCCAGCAACAATGCAACAAAAACTAATAATCAAAATATTGTTTATTTAACAAAGGAACTATCACTTCAGGCATATATGTTCTACTGAGTTTTAAATTCAATGTGCATGCACCCGCATTTTTCTCCTGAAAAGCAACTGCAAAGGCAAATTCTGGGAGCATTACACGATACTCTTTCAGAGTATGGGATTAGCTGCATTACTTTTAACACACACACACACAGCTACATTTTTAAATTTCATACAAAATTGTCTTTAGGAGTTATCATAATTGAACATATTTTGATTCTGTTTGTATTACAATAATCTTATAGTGTGGTGTGGTATTCTTAATTAAGTGTCTGCAATCAGCTACCTGAAAAGTGATTTCCACAGAGGTTAAATAAGCAATGCTACTTAATTATGCACTAATAAATGCCTCTTTAATATGGAATGACTGCTTACAATGCACTCTTTGATACTTAACGCAATCTGCCCTTTTAGTTTAGATCTGATTTGTGAAGTAGCTAATAGGAGCATGTACCAAGTTTTCAGATAGAATGTGTGAATGCAGGTGCAATTAAATGCTCCAGTAACCTGATATATATCTTTCGTGTCTCAACAGAATGAAACTGAGCTGAGCACGATGTGTTAAGACATGTGCTGCCCTCTTCCTCTTGCACTTCAAGAACAAATATCACTCAAAATGCTTAAAACTATAATATAAAACACATTTTCCTTGTAATAACCACCTCATTTAAGCATGTTTTATTTTCAATATGCTGAAAACAAATACACTAAGGTAATGGATCATAAAAACAGCAACAACAGGCTTCCATTACTCCTTATATGCTTTAAAAATATTTGGTACTGTTACCTACCCTTTAAATTTAAATAGAAGTGCTAAAAAGTGGGTAGATCAACACAAAACTAATACAAGGTGAGTAAAAGAGAATGAAACAACTTCACACGACTACCACGATGGAAAGCCATACAGCATACCATTGTAAACAAAAACTCAAAGTTTAATTTGTAATATGTGCTGGTGACATTTTGTAACTGTTCTGCTGTGATCACTAGGGTCACAGCAAAATGACAAGTGATCAAAGGAAGGAGTATTGCATATTAAGAATTGACGAGGACTAGTTCCGCTACACTTGTGCATCGACATTTCCCTCCATCACTTGAAAGAACATTTATCGATTGTATAAACAGTTAAGAGATGGACTCTGTATGTAAATAGAAGAGCATTGAGCAGCCACACAAGCTATGAAACAGTCAACAGAATTTAGGAAATGTTCAGAAGAAGTCACAAAAGTTGACATATCATGTTGATCATGAACTGCAATTACCCCAGAAAACCGTGTGGCGTGTTCATAAATAAATGGTATACAAACCCCATACATTGCAGTTGTTACATGCCCTGACAGAAAATGTCAAGATCATAATGCTACTAGTTTTGTCAAGACATGCAGGTGGCAAAAATGGATGACATTTTAGATTGAACCATTTTTTCAAATGAAGCTAAGTTTCATGTTAATAATAAAGTAAATAGCAATAATCTGTAAATATGGGGAGCTGTATGTCTTGACTGAGCATATTAAGAGATTCACAGAAGATGAGTGTATGTTGTGCTATTTAACAATGAAGGGGTATGACCTGTTTTTCATCTAAGTGCCATTGTAGGGATTAATATACCTTGAACTGCTGCAGCAGTGGCTCATTCCACAGCTTGATGACGACTCCAGAGACTAATGTTTCAACAAGATGTGGCATCACCTCATTATTGCTGCAAGGTGTGATGTTACCTCAATAAACCCTTCCTATTGTTGGATCGGCTGTGTGACCCATGTCAAACTTCCATTTCGCACGGGGCCACCAGGAACACCCAACCTTACCCCTTCTCTCTCACTTCTTTGCGTGAGGTTACATTAAAGTCTCCTCTTTCCAAGGGTTTGCAGGAGTTATATTGTTATTGCTTTCCAAACCATACAAGGCAACATGCTTTCATGTGTATGGGAAGAACTTGATAAATTGTTTGGACATATGCAGCGTGACATGCAGTACCCATATTGAATCACTGTAGTACCTGTAAAACTTAGAGAGTTCTGTGTATTACTCCTGTCATAAACATATACTTCAAAATAACCATGTGAAGTTGTTTAATTCTTTTTGGCTCACTTTATATATGCATTTGCCATATGCTGTTTACTGTTCCAAGAATAAAAAGGTAAATTAAGTAATCACATGGGTTAAAGCTGTACAGATTCAGTATTACAAAGAATATATTTAAAAAATGAAGCCAATTATTGTTTACATCTTCGAATGACAGCACACTTGCTTTATGACTGGAAAAGAATAGAAGAAAAGTAACAGCAACAGTAGCCACAGGTTTTAATATCAGATGAGCATTTTTAAATGAATAAATCTCAATCAGTTCTTGCCAACTTGCTGAAATTGAAACCTATAGAATTTTCCCTCATCCAGTAAAGCATAATAAGTTTGCAAGATGTGAAATTTAGAAATGCACAAAATGCTCATGCAGTAAATGTACAAAAATTCCATGTAAAATAATAGGAATTCCATTTTATAAGAATCCTTGAAGAACTGCTTCTTCCTGGTACCAAATAAACACATAAGCAAAGAACACCACTTTCTAGACTCCACAGATTTCTAGTCCATATTTATGCATCATAACATGAACTATAAACAAAAAATGTCACAAGCTAGGTGAAACTTATGTCCTGGAGCCATAGAACTGAATAAGATACACATTTCACAAGAGGAATTCACATCGTCCATTACTGAATTTTCATGCCCATTTACTGCTGCTTACTAAGTCATTAGAGGTGCAATCAAATTTTAAATTTGCATGCTATGCATTTTGTTGAAGCCCAGTGAAGGGGGACCATGATCATTATGGACAGACACACAGATAAGCTCTCGTCTATCATAGCATTGTATATCAATTAGCACAGTACATTCAGTCTGTAACCTTAAGTTACAATACATTGCAGCAGAATTTAATGCTTTGTCATGTCAGTGGTGAAAATCTACAACACTTTGATTCCACCAACAAAGCCATAAAAATGCCTCCTCTCCTATACGGTTGTAAAAAGGCCTCCACTCCCATAAAATTTATGAACAAACTGTAAAAGTTGACAAATATGTGGATGTAATTATAACCCTATCTAAATGGCAAACATTACTAGATTGGGGTATTTTTGGGGTAAGTAGGATTAAAAGAAGACTTCTACATTAGTGCTTAACCTTTCTGATATGGGTGCAGTTTCCTTGTGTGTATCTTCGTCTTACGAAAATGCCACTTAAAAGTTGCAACAGTTCACTTTCAAAAGAGGAGAACTTGTCACACCTGCAATGCCAGAAAGCCACTGATTAAAAGAATAAGACAATAAGATGGAATGTTCCCAAAAACACATTCAGAAATGAGAGAATACTTGTAACCAAGGTATCTTTTCAGAAAAACAAGTGACTTTTTGTGTTGATACGTGACAATGGATGAAACATGGATTCAGCACTACACCCTGAATCCAAATGGCAGTCTAGGCAGTGGATAGAAGCTGGCTCTTCAGCTACAAAGAAGACAAGGATAGTGCCATCAGCGGGAAAGATCAAGGCATCAGTGTTTTGGGATGCGAAAGGAATTTTGTTGATTGACCGTCTTGAAAAGGGTAAAACCATAACTGGAGAATACTACTCTCAACTTCTAACAAAACTGGGCGCAAGCATTCATGAAAACAGACCCGGCTTAAAAAAGAAAAAACTCTTTTTCCATCAGAACAATACACCTGCCCACAAAAGTGTCTTGCAATGGGGAAATTGAGGGATCTCCACTATGAAGTGCTGGAACATCCACCCTATTCCCCAGATTTGGCTCCCTTGGATTTCCATCTATTCTCAAAACTGAAGAAATTCCTCGCTGGTCAGCACTTTTTCCAATCAAGAAGCCATTGCAGCTGTCGATGGGTACACTATGAAGTGCTGGAACATCCACCCTATTCCCCAGATTTGGCTCCCTTGGATTTCCATCTATTCTCAAAACTGAAGAAATTCCTCGCTGGTCAGCACTTTTTCAAATCAAGAAGCCATTGCAGCTGTCGATGGGTACTGCAGCATTTCCAGAGGAACACTACAGAGAGGGGATAATAGCATTGGAACACTGCTGAGTGAAATGTATTGATATTAGAGGAGATTATGTTGAAAAATAAAACTTCTTTGAAAGCATAAATTGTCATTTTCACTATCAGGCCAAGAACTTTTCGAAATGCACTAAATATGAGGGCAGATTATGCCTGTCAAGTATAAATGCTGGATTATTTAGTATTTCTTCATCAATTTCATTAAATATTAAGCAAACAGTGTTACGAATGTCAGTCCATGCTTTTGCTTTAAGGTGCCATATATGCTTACAGAGCACAAGATTTAGAAATACTGCTTTAGATTTCAATTATAGACAATTAAGTAAAGTCCAAGATACAGTATGATAATGGAAGCCTGCTGCATCAAGTTTTACACAGTTATTGTTCTTTCCCAATACAGGAAAGCACAACTGTCCTAACAATAGTATAATACACATTTATATGAAAATAAAAGTCACCTCAGCTTTTGTATGCCATTTTTATTTGTAGTTATCTCTTATTCTTTTAGAATTATGTTAAAGCTTGCCATGTGAAATCCTTTAAACAAGCAATTAGGCAGGCATGGGAAAAATGACGTTGGTGCCCCTTCCAACCAAAGCCAGGAACTACATGTATTCTTTTCAGCAGTGGTAGGTATACCAGTGCTATATTTCATGACCATTGGCCTGCTATAGCAAGTACAGAATGCAGCAAAACAAACACTAAAATTATGGATCATTGGCTGTCCAAGTTTCCATAGCAATAAAGTATTTATTTATTGTACATAAAGTTTGATACATTGTGAACAATTATGGTTCTCGCAATAGATGAGGTATTTATCATGGAACATTATTTCTGTTTATACGGAGTAGGGTGTCGGAATGGACTGACTTTGTTTCACATTAAAGAACAATACAAGGACAGATTTAATAAGGAGAAACCAAATAAAACAATGTTAGCTGCCATTGCCAAGTTCTGTTGTACCAGATCAGTCCTATGTCAATGAAAGGGGACAACAGGATGCCCAAGAACTCTCACCAAAAACAAAAATCAGGGACTACTTCAACAGATGTGTGAGAGTTGCTTAAGCATAGTCTACAATACACATCTCAAACTTGGTTTAGCGATAGGTCTGTTCAGTGGATGTTTAAAGAACTGGGTGGATTTGCATAACGGATTCAAGTTGCTCAGTGTTTAACAGAAGAGACAAGCAGAGATTGCAGCAGCTGAGTGCTATCTATGATGTAGGAGGATCCAGATTTCTTTTTCAATATATGGTTTTCAGATAAAAGCTGTATTTACCTTGATGGCAACATACATAGACAACCAACTTGTTTTTTAGGGTTTCAATATCCTGATGTCAAAGAAATCACTGCACCTCATTTTTTCTTCTTACAGAAAACTTTGTTCATCATCATGTTCAATAAATTTCAGAAACCTTATGAACAATATATGGCATATGATGGTACACATTTTGAACACTTTCTGTGCCAATGCAAATTAGCATTTCAGTGTCGTTTGTTTTGCTGCATACCACATATCATATTTCACATGACCGAAGATCTTAATGCTTGGAAAAACAGAAATATTGTAAAAAGTTAAAGTGACTTAACTTAGGTGTGCAGCAAGTGAATAAAATTAAAGGAATAACACTCAAACGAGTCCGAGTCCATTGGGCAGTATGTCTCTTACGAAGATAAGGGAAAACCCCAGAAAATAATTGTATGCAGTAAACTACCCTAAACAAGATGCACCTAGGTTAGAAGGCAGATATACTGCCTCCACACCATGAAGGTGGGCATATAGGGCATGTCACAGCCACCACTGCACTTGACTATACAGTAGAATAGTCATGCTTTGCCTTGCAGTTGATGGCAGAAATAAAACGGGTAATGTTGCTCCCAAAGCGCCCAGTAGCCACATAATGATGCTAAACTGTACCAACCCTACGCAACGAAATCAGCGAAGATTAAGATAGCATTGGCAATTCTTAACATCAGTACTGGAGCAGAAGTGGGGTAGAAGTGGAAGGAGGTGTCACGTGATTAACGAGCGAATGAAAATGAAACATAAAAGAGGCGTACCATAATTGGAAAGGAATATGGAGTATAGAATTCCTTTTGCTTCATAGTAGCAGTTTAAGAATTAAGCCCCTCATTATGTTCCAGCTGTTAATTACTGTGCATCTGCATTTAAAATAGCATTGTAATACTCAGCAATTTGCAAAAATTAATTTCCAGTAATATTAGATTGTTAAAGCATACCCTTTGCCAATTACAATAGCACATTAACTGTATAACGCAACTTTGAATGTGTTAAATAAAGATATATATATATATATATATATATATATATATATATATATATATTACAAAATATATTCACATTCTAAGGTTATCTATCGATTGCGGACGTTATGAATTAATAATTTGACTAAAGTTTATTACTTGCATCCATATTCAAAAGTAAATTATTCGAGTTTTAGATGCGCAGATCCTACGACTACACCCTGTTGTCGCTTTGCATTCGGCTGCAACTGCTTACTCTTCTACTTTTAAAAACATCCCTTGGCTATGCTTTGCAGTTTAGGCACCTTAATGTTGGGCTATGCCTTGCATTCGTGCGATGACTCAAGTATTGAACTTCTCTGACATTTATTTCAGTTTGTCGTACTACCCACACCTCTATAATGGTTATTTGTTAAATAAACATACATTACAAAATATATTCACATTCCCTTGCGGAAGCCATGCATAGCTCATGCCAACTTAATACATCATAGTAATAATTCTGCTATATTCAGTTTGCATACGTGGCCTTGAACGCTTTGGAAGCAACATTACCATAAAATGAAGACATACTCCCTCCATATTGTCTTGAAATTTCCCATGCCTGCACCACACTGAAAGTATGAGCTGAGGGGAAGAAAGAAAGCAGTGTAACTCGGCCAAATAAAGAATAGAGAAGTGATACAGAATGTACTGCGATTCCATGTCATATCATGCTGTAACCTCTTTCTTCCTCTTATGGTCTAAAGCTTACTTTGAACAATGAGTTTCAGCATTTGGAATGATATCTGTTCTTTTCAAATTTGTTCATTGACAGTACTACACTGAATCAATTAGGTTTGCCTCTCAGACCCCTTCTAAAAATGAAAACATTTTAAACATATATTTGTTTTGGTAACACAATATTAGTTCCTGCACAGATTAAGCGTAATAATCGAGGGTTCTTATTTCATTTTACGCTTAGTTTTAAAAGTCATTAGGGTATTTTTTTATTTTTCTGTACAACTTTTTTTTTTCCTTTTTTTTCTTTTTAATTTACAGTTCACAACTGGTTGGATGAGGGACGGAAAAGGGAAAATGTTATTTCATGAGGGACCTGCTACTTTTGAGTTTTGCAATAATTATATCGCTGACAATTTGTTAAGCATTCGAACTAACAATGCTGCAACTTTACAATAAATCTATTACCAGCAATCGTTAATATTTTGTTTCCAAAAAGAATTAACTTGAGGCTTTGAGTTTTTTTTTCAGTCTTTACAATGAACAATTAAAATTATTTCCCCATTTTCAATTTAAAAATCATAAATATTCCACAGAAGAAGCAAGGGCAGTTGAGTTGGAGCTGATTTGTACTGTTCTGTACCGTATAATTATGCAAAGAACCAATGAAACACAGTGACTACAATATGAAGGGAACAACCTGGATATAACCCCAGTTTATCCTTAATCCCATAAGCTCTAAGCTAACATCCTGAAGATCACAGTTGAAACACTGTAAAATTAATTTGAACCTTCTTTAGGATACTGTATCAAGTACTTCAGGTATATTCTGATTGACGTGCATTTTAAACCTATGTAGAATCACTGCATATTTTCATTGTCTTTTTTTTTTTTTAACTCTTCAAGATTTAACTTATCTGTTACAGGATTAAGCAGTAGGGGTGTTCATGTACCATACCCATTCTCGAGTACAGTTACCTTTCAAAGTTTTAAGACTCCATTCTTTTTTTTATATGTATATAAAAAAAAATCACAAAAGGTACTGGGAAATTTACAGCCTTACGTTGTTATTACATACAAAATCATGACAAAAACCAACACACACCATGGTCCTTGGATGATAAAATATTAGTGTATTCCCTGAAAACTTCAGGTTTTAAAAAAATCCAAGCTATCCAGTTCAATAGCAATCTGTTTAAATATACACCATACTGACTTACAAATGCAAACAATCAGCCTTATAAGAACTTTTGTACTTGATCCATTTTCCCCCTGATTCTGTTAAAGGTGGAAAAGAAAACTGAGCTATCCCAAGATGAGTAAATTAATAAGAGCTACGTCATTTCTAACAGACCATAAACTGAGTAATCAATCTTTATTCTGTCTTTTCTGTTAGTTAAACGGAATTCAAGAGATCAACAAAATAGATGCACAATTATGTTTCTCAGGTACCTTATGGAAGCCGTGACCTCTGAATTCCAATATGTTCAAAGTTTAAAAGTGGAGTGAAATACAGGTCTGATAAAAATTAAGCATGTTGCCAGATAAAGCACAGCAATGTAATTACAAATGATATAGCAATACAGTCAACATTACTTGGTGGCAATAACATTTTAAGTCAATTTCAGACAACTTTAACATATATTAAAACTAGTGATAACTAGTGAAAGCCTAAAATAAACCTGTCCAGCTTCATCAGAATTTAACAATGTGCCTGGTTATCTCTCTCCAAAAGATAAAAACTTTCGGTAAGGAGAATAAGTTTTATTTTTAAAAAAATCTTCACGGTACTTACAGGTCTTTAGAAAGGAACACTGCATTATGATTTCACTAAATATGCCAAATACATAAAGGTTGGCATGCCTTTTTTTCCCCTGAAGGTAACTTACTTTAAAAATTCCTGAAAAGCAATAAAATTTTGGAACCATTAAAAAACTTGTCCAATGTATACATTTTTATCCTTTTTGTCCACATGCCTTACATCTATGCTGGAGCACTAATTGACAGTATTTTCTGTACTCCATTTCTATTTAATCTCTTATTTTTAATTACTGCATACTTGCCAACTTCCTGAAATTGAAACTTGTAAAATTTTCCCTCGCCCAGCAAAGCATAATAATTCTGCGATGACATAAAATTTAGAATGCATAAAATGTTTGAGGCAGAAATATACAAAAATTCCATGTAAAATAAATGAGAAATCCATTTTATAAGAATACTTGAAGACCTGGTAGTAGTGCTTCTGTCACACACACTAAAATTCTTCCTGGTACCACAATAAACACATAAGCAAAGAACACCACTTCCTAGGCTGTATACAGATTTCTAGGCCATATTTTACACTTCATAACATGACCTGTAAAAAAACTGTGACAAAAAATGGGAAACTTATATCCCACAGCCATAGAAAGCGAATAAGATAAACAATTTATGTGAGGGAATTGCCTTTACAATTCAGGTCATCCATTACTGAACGTTGATATCTATTTAGTGCCAATTACTAGGGGTCACTATTGGTAAAATAAAATTTTATATCCACATACATTTGTTGCAGCCCAGTGAAGGGGGACCATGATCATGATAAAGGATAGACACATATAAGCTCTGGCCTATCATAGCACAGTATACCAATTGGCGCTGTACGTTCAGTCTGTAATTTTAACTTTCAATAGAATTTAATATTTTATCATGCCCGTGGTGAAAATCTGTAACACTCTGAATCCACCCAGAAATGTCTCCTTTGCCATAAAATTGTAATATGGCCTATGCTCCCATCATTTTATGCGCAAACTGTTAAAGTTGGCAAGTATGTGTATTATAAAGCTGCTATACGGTGGATTTTGCATTTTTGTTATTAAACTCTCCTGTTAATGAGATCTAAATCTTCCCAATCCTTGTAAAAATGTATATATGTACAAGATACTACTTAATTCTGTTCTCCTAATTTCCCATTTTGTTATTTGTTACACAACAGCTTGCCTAGTATACCACAGTTGCTAGGATGAAACTCCTTCCTAAGAGTTGCATATTTTTTGGGCTTTTATTGCATTTTATTTTAGTAAACATCTGGTTCGGTGCAGTCATTTTGTTTTGGAGCAAGACTGAGAATACCTTGTGCTGTTTGGCATAAAGCCTCATAAATAAATCTGAAATGTTAATTTTTCTACACAAATAAAGGAGTAAACTGCAAACCTAATAAGTCCCCCCCCCCCCATATCCTACCTTAGGATTACATTTGCAGAAATCTGCTAGTCAAAATGAGCAGCTTTTCAGTAAAATACTTCTAAGTACTAATAATAACTCATAATTGATAAAATATTATATTTATGGGATTACTTATGTGGAGCACATTTTCTGGTTGCTCTTTCCTCCCCCATCCTGATGCAATAGAAGTTTTGTTAATATGCTTTTTTAGGATTTATAAGAAAATTCTCATGGTGAATAAAGGCATACATGATCAAATTTGTTCATCCAATAGCTGTTAATAAAGCCACATCTCCACCTCGATTTGATAAACCAGTTAATATTTCAGCATTGTAAGGCTTTACGTTTTGATAAGTCTCCAGAAGGGCAAATCATCATCTATGTGTTTAAATATTATTGCGGAGGTTCTCTCTTGGTTGCTAAAAATCTCCCTTTATTAAAAACTAGAACAGATGTGCTTAGTACCTTTGAAACTACACATTAGTGACATGTGGTTTGCAGTAACAGTGATCTTGACATTAATTACAATCCTTGTGAACTTTATTTGTTCAGTTCCCATTACTCTCATACCCTTCAGGCAAGAGCAATTTAATATTCATTACAATATTGTTCCTGGGTAAATAAACCTTTTACAGTGAATATGAGAGAAAGGGAGAGAAAGTGCACTGCAATTTCCAAAACAAGTTATGTATACTGAAAATAGTTAAGCACAACAGTAACACAAAGTGAATGGAAATAGCCAACGAACTTGGAAGTCCTACATCGACCCTGAATTCAATTGTTGCAAAAGAAATGGAAATTGAGAAAGTGCTGATGATTTTGGAATGAATTAAGAATAAGTGTACATACAATCGCAGTGGAAAGCATGAGTGCTTGGAAGAATGTTTACAGTGGAATCTTGTTAGCACGTTTGTCATTAACATGTTTTTCCATGTTGAATTATAAAAGTTCTGGCATCAAATGCACCAAATGTAATAAATAATGTTTGTTTAGTTTAGTACATTTTCTCGGTCCCATTTACTACGTTCGAAGTTTGACGTCCTTATTCGCTGTTTTGGCCAATCCTCGGTCGGTCCAGTGGGAGTAGACGATTAACACGTTTGAAGTTTGACGTCCTCATTTGCTACTTTGGTCAATCCTTGGTCACAGGGTGGAGACATGACATACATGTATGTATGTACATATTTGTGTGAGCGGGATAGAGAATGCTTTAGCTTGGCGTTAGAAAGGATAGTTTCTACTGTTGAGTGTTGCCAAACATACGCAGATTGTATTTTAACTTTTCATTTCCAATGGAGAAAAAGAAAGTGCAGCAAATAACCAACAGTGAAAAACTGAAAATCCTTGAAGTAAAAGATCGCAATCCAAATATGGAACGTGTGGATATAGTGCGAAAGTTAAACATTCCTCTGTCAACCTTAAACACAATTGTTAGCAACGTAAACTGATTGAAACTGCTTTGGAAGAAGGGAAAAATGCTGAAACAAAACTTTCCTCTTAGAAAGCAAGATCGGAAGAGGATCAGATCGAAATTTGTTGCATGGAAACACCTACCATATTCAAATCGTATTGAATATACCAAAGATACTATCTAATACTGTACTCATTGTAACATAATACATGCCCGTCATTTTGTTTTTTTACAGAAATAATCACATGTGTAATAAAACACACAGCAAAGTCACTTTTATCGCTTTCATAATTTGCAATCTATTCTTCTCAAAAACATTCACTAACCTCAAAACCTGCTTAAATTATACAGAGAAACAAATTTAACTTATGTTTACCAGGTTCCCAACATAAATCCAAGTTGACCAACATAAAAGCTTGAATTATTTATTCTCGAACTTTGTGCATCCAAATCAATCTCAATACGTATTGAATTAAAATGGAAACACGGATCGTACTCAGTATGGAGTTGGACTCAAATCAATTTCAATTCCCCATGGAAACGTAGCAATTATTAAATTTTATTACATAATTATGTTCTTAAATTGCAGATTTAGTATATTTTCGTTAACATGTTTTCCCGTCTAGGACATCCAAATCCTTGGGTTCCTGCAAAAACGTACTAACAAGATTCTACTGTATTGCAGCACAGAGCTGAAGGTATTTCTATCGACAGGTCCATGTTATGCAAAAATGCCAACAAACTAATGCTAGGACTCAATATTGAAGGCTTCCATGCTTCTTCAGGCTGGCTACATAAATTTAAGATTAGGCATGGCATTAACAGCCTTGGTAGGTGCAATGAGAGCAAAGGTGTTAACAGTGAGACTGTAAAAGCTTGGAAGGAAAACAGTTTGAAGGAACTTACGTTCAAGTATGCTCCTGAACACGTTCTTAATGTAGATAAGATAGAGCTGTTCTTTAACTTACTGCCTAACCACACAATGGCTTTTTAAGGATGAAAAGTGCCATGGCAGCAAACAGCATTTAACTGTTTTGCCGACTACGAGGGGCACTATTTATATTTTGAGCCTTGGCAACCCTGAATGTTGTAGGTACCATCTGACGTTTCAAATGGAAAGTTTGACATTTTTTACCATAATCTACTTCAAACATTTTATCAATAGAGCGTCATTTGTTTTGTTTACACTAACTTGATAATTGTGTGTCAACAAAAACATGGAATTGATTTGTGAAAATGTTCGTGCAATGATTTATTACGACTTTCGACGTGGATTATCAAGACAAGAGTGCAACGATCAACTAACTCCACATTTGGCGACGAAGCTCCATCCTTTGCCACCGTGAAACGCTGGTATAAAGAATTTAATCGTGGCCGCCAATCGCTCAATGACGAAGTTCATGAAGGTCGTCCAAAATCAGTTGTGCCAGAAAACATTGATGCTGTGCAAAAACTAATAATGAAAGATCGTCATGCGACATATTGAGAGATTGAGGCAACCCTAAGCATTAGTTCCACCAGCATATATAAAATATTGCATGATTATTTAGCTGTGAAAAAGGTTTGCTCTCGTTGGATCCCACATAATTTGACGCAATCTCAAAAAGATGCTCATGTCGATTGGTGTACAAAAATGCTCAAGAAATACAATGGTGGTGCCTCAAAAGACGTATATAAGATTGTAACAAGGGAAGAATCGTGGATCTATGCATATGAACCAGAACTTAAACAGCAGTTGACTCTATGGGTGTTTCAAGATGAAGCAAATCCAATAAAAGTTGTTCGCACTCGAAGTAAATGGTCGCCTGCTTTTTCAGCAAAACTGGCCACGTGGCAACAGTGCATTTACAGAAACGTAAAACGGTCAATGCCGAATGGTACACAACCATTTGTTTGCTGGAAGTCTTTGGTGAAGTAAGGAAAACCAACAAGAACCGTAGGATTGTTCTTCATCAAGACAATGCGAGTGCGCACACATCTCGTCTAACAACAGAGTATTTGAAGACTCAAAAAATTGAACTGATGGATCATCCACCATACAGTCCTGAGTTGGCACCCAATTACTTCTTTTTGTTCCTGAACATCAAGAATAAATTGCGTGGACAACGATTTTTGTTGACAGAAGAAGCCGTTGATGCCTTCAAAAAACATGTTTTGGAGGTGTCTCAAGAAAACTGGAATAAATGCTTTGAAAAATGGTTCAAACGGATGCAAAAGTGTATTGATCATAAAGCAGAATATTTTGAAAAACAATTAAGCAGTTTTCAATCAGAAATTACTTTGTTTTAATTATCAGGCTCAAAATTTAAATAGTGCCCCTCGTAATAGCAATAGAACTGAAAAGCTACCTCTGTTAGCAATTGAAAAATAAGCAAAACTGATGGTTTGAAAATGTTGCCATGCTTCCCATTAAGTACATAAATAACAACAAAGGGTTTTAAAGACTGGCGACACAGCATTAATGCAAAAATGTACACGAGTTTAGAATAACTTCTTGTTCACTGACAGATATAGAATACACCCTACTATTGCTTCTTCCAGACTAAGAAAAGTAATTGTCTTCCAAATTGTACCAGTATTCTTCAACTGCTGGACCATGGCATTATACAGAATTTTAAGTGGTATTACTGCAAGATGCTCATGCATCATGCCACCCGGCATTGGAAAAAAAGACAAAATGAAAATTCAAATTTTACATGTAAGATTCACTGTATCACATATTTCGATGTTGGCGATTGTAGTAAGTGTGATCACATATTTGCACCTCTTGATTTGCAGTCCAATAAATGCTCAGATAATGTTAAAAAAATGCACTTAAATGTGCAGGTAAACTTCATTGTGCAAATCGCACAATATTACAATAACTTTCAATTGCTTTCTGTGATATGTTACAATCAATCCTTTTTAAATAAGGATGATTGTGATGGCAGCAAAGAACCCACACATGTTCCAATGGATTTTAATGATGCCATGAATGCCTTAGAAATAATAAAACTTTTCTGACACCATAGCAAGGTACAACTTACACTGTGGCTGCAACAAACAAAAAGTAAACTAAGACGACAGCCTCTTTTTTAAAAAAAAATGAATGCTGCTGTGCAGTGAAAGAAAATGAGGAGTAGGAAAACTCATTTACACCCTTCACTAAAGTACATAGTACCTGGACGTTTCAAGAGTCCATTGCTCTTATCAGCTGCTGACCTACTACAGTTAGTTGCTTCTGTGTATATATAGTGCATTATAAATGGCATGGGTGATATATGGCTTGGAAGAGAGGTTATGTTGACAGGATTCTGGGAATTAGATGCCCGTTGGAAAATATGGACAGATAGAATTTATATTCAATGTTGGGAAAGAAATTTTAAGGATTTTGGAAGTAATGATGGGAAAGAGATGTATATTCAAAGATAAGGTATTGCATGGCTTAAGTGAGGAGTTTGGAGATTAAAAGGTTACAGGAGAGAAGGAATTTGGCCTGTATGTGAGAATAAAGAAGATGCAATCCACATTTTATTAGTATGCAAAGGCACGAATATCTGGAGGAATGAGTTTATCCAAAATAACTAGTTGAAGGTGACAAAAATAGTAGTAATTCAAAAAATGTTTTGCAAGCAATCTCGGATTATTAATTTACAAGTGTTCTCATTTAGAGTTAAAATAACTATAGTGCTGTAATATTTTCTGATACAAAGTTTACACAATCTTGTTTCTCCTCCATGCACCCCTCCCCATTTCCTTCTCTCTGGTGTATACTTTCACTTTTACGTTTTTCACACTTACGGGCAGTGGTGTAGCATTAGAGAAGAGACGGTAGACAGTGTCTACTATATTGTAAGACAAACACTGCTTATTTTTTTCTATTGGCTTTCACAAATTAAAATAAAACTAAAGCTTTTCTACGTTATATACTGAAGAAAAGGGTGTTTTCCTTGTCGAAAGAAATCTTCCTCTCAGATAGACACTTCCTAGTATTTGAAGTTATATAGAAAATTTGAGTTGGAGTTGAAACTCTTAACATCACTTACATGTTTTACAACTTGACTGGTTTCGAGTTTAATTGCTCCCATCATCAGAAATGGCCGACTGGTTCCTCATTGTGTTGTCCCGTATGCGTCTGTGTGTGGTGGAATCTAGTGCAGTGATGAAACTCCATAGTGGGTTCAGTGGCAGCAATTCAAAATTAATCACATGGTGTTTAAGTTTTGTGATTAATAACTTTTCCCAAGTATCCAATTCTGCTGTGTGTTTGGCTCCGGTTTTAAGAGTGTTATATTTGGTGTGATGTGATTTGTCATCCAAAAGTGATGTGTAACCGTAGATTTGTCCATCTGTTTGTATTTGATGTGTCTCACATGTTTTTTTAATCATTTCTAAATTTCTTTTTTTTTTTACCTATGTCACATTCTGGGCAATTAATTTGATAGATTCCTGACTTTATGTTCCGAGGGATTTGGTCCTTTGATTTGTTGCAGAGTAACTTCTCTAGGCTTAATCTGTTTTGTGGAGCTAGGTAAATGTGTTTTTTGAAGATGTAGAATTTGTATTGAGTCCTTGGGTGGAAAGTGAACTTCTTGAAAATTATTTTGCTTTTTTGTTGGGGGAGATTTGTGGTGTCTTTAATGTGTTTATGTTTCTTGAAATGTGCTATTTTTTTAGCCATTGTTCATGACTGCGTGTTTGTATTCTGTTTCTGTTAGTGGTGTGTAAACAAATCTATGATTTGTCACCACAGACACACAACGAACACCACCACGAGAAACCAGTCAGCCACTTCTGATGATGGGAGCAATGAGCTCTTGAAACTGGTCAAGTTGTAAAACATGTAAGTGATGTTAAGTGTTTCAACTCCAACTCAAATTTTCTATGTAGTTTCAAATTCACATCAGTTACTAGCCGATTCCATATTTTAAACTAACTTTCTAGTATGCCTATTTTGCCTCCTTCTGCCAAAGAAAACTAAACACAGCAAACATGCAAAGTGCATTAACCTTTTCGCAGAACACCTGCAGTCCTGCACTGCATACTCTGGTCCTTGGAGTGGGAACACGCTTTGCTATATGTCTATCCCAAGCAATGCTCAGTATGATTTGCACATTCCCCCCTTTATCACTTTCCTCGTGTCCAATACCCATCTTGCATGCCTAGGGTGGGCATATCCATGGTAAATGAAATATGTGTAATACAAGAATAGGATGTGTACATTTCATTGGCAGTACAGGAGACAGTGTTTGAATGTGTGAATGCTGCTGCTGTTTTTTGTAGCTTTATAAGTGCATCTGTGACATAGTGCATTGATACTATTAAATATATCAAGTTTAGGAGAGAATGGTATGAACAGTCAGACTTTCTACTCTATTCTACAAACAATTAAATCATTTGGTATGCTGGTACTAATAATTTAATGACTAAATGACTAGTCATTGTGAGTGGATTGGAGACAATTTAGCTTCATTTGCTAAGCTTTCATTCAGAACATGTTTTGGAGACATTTGCTTCCATTGTCAGCTGCAAGTCCACTGACATCTGGAAGGGGACCGCTAATTCACTGTCAGTTGTTGTACTGCCATCTTGTCTAGTGGAGAAGTTAATTATGTCATCAAACGGTGGAATTTCAAAATTCATTACTGTGTACATTTTTTATGTGGATTTCTTCCCATACTGCAAGTTCTGCTGGTGTTTTGTCACATTTTTAAAGCTATATTCCCTATTTAAATAACTGAGTTTTTATTTATGGACACTCTTTAAGTACTATGGTTCTAGGCATTCCATTCCATATTGGGCGTAAAAGACCCGAAATTTTGCTCACAGGTCTCTATCAGGCTTGAGGTTCTTTTATGTGCCATAAATCTACATCATGAGAAGACTGGCTTTACTTTCTTCTGTAGGAAGCCATGCTAAGGAGTTTTACATTAAAAACAATCCATCGCTCTCCGCCCGGTTTGAACCCGCAACCTCGGGAACTAGAGGCTAGCATGATACCCCTAGACCACAGAGGACAACATTATTTCCTGTTTAATGCGTTCTGTTGGCCAAAAATGTGAGCTACTGCAAATTTGTCCGTTTGCTTAAGTTTTAAATTTCTTTGGTGTTGCTTTAGTTGGTTTGTATGTTTCTCTTGGGTCTTCCTACATGTATTTCATGAAATTCCTCATAACCAATTTGTTAAATTCTTGGATTTCCTAGTGTTTGGTATAGTGATCTTTAGCAGATGAAGTAAGTTTCCCAGTTTGTTTATTGTACAGAGCAAATTTTATGCCATATTCTAGAAACAGTTTATTGAACTTGCTATGAATTTTTGGGTGGAATTATGATGAAACTTTTCCTGGTTTACAATCACCTCTAATAACTTAGCATGTGACTACTTTTTTATAATAGCAATGGTAGTATCTAATATGGAAGATGTTTTCTACCAGGATTTTTTTCCAATGCTGCGCTACTGCTTATAGGTTTTTTTTGGGGGGGGGGAGGTCTAAGGCCCTTGAAAAACGTATTAACGAAGTCTTACTATAACTATAATATGTACAGCCAATGAGATCCTGTATCAGGTGTAAACAGGACTACCATCCCTTAGTGCACGTTCCAGGAGAAAGCATTGCTTAGTTTATTAAACTCTAAGAGGTGGCCAAATAGTGTTGCCAAACACTGGAGAATGTCAATATTTTGAACTTTTATTTGTCATCTTTTCTTAGTTCAACATAAGTGAAATAACTATATCAGAAGTACATAACAGGTGTGGCTCTAGAAGGGAGTGACAAGTTAGCATTACCCCCAGAAACATTATAACCAGTGGTCCATTTAATAAACAACAATATTTCTTTATAAAGATTCTCCAGAACTCTTAAAAAGTACTTGTTATTTGTAGGGGACTTGTATGTCCATCTGTACAGGCCATATTAGCAAAGCCTCTGCTACTGGCAATAGGGAACCTGGAAGGCCAGATATAGAGATGTGGCTTTGTTAACATGAAGCTATATGACTCTATACATTAGTGGAAATGACGTACAAACAGTAGCTCCACCCAAGACAATGCTGGCATCTAATGTGTTGTTGGAAGAGTCTCAGTTGGAACAGCCATGTGCAACGTGAAATTTTAGTGTATTATTATGTAAACAGTACCAATAGCAGAATAATAACTTTTTGCTAGTGACATGAATTTTATAAGTAATTTGCAGTCTAGATCGTTAGAGAAAATAAAATTAAAAAGGCTTAGAATACCAATACCTGCCATCAAGCTTACACAAATAATTTCATCGAAAGGTAGGACCTTGCCATGCTTTCAGTGGAGCGAGATCTCATCATGCAGATACCTGATTTCAATCAAAGGGTGATTGAAAAATTTGCTACCAGAAAGGATAGGCGAATAGATTTTCTCTTCAAACAGGCGTGTTTATGTTTTTAAATGAAATTTAATGGTTAATTTGAAAACCATTTAGTATTTTACTTATTCCTACATTTTCAATTATGGGAATTCAGTCTAAGCGATTGTCATTTATACATGCAACTCCCAAGATATTTACTCACCAGCCGCCACTGGTACATAATCTTTATTCCACTATGCAATTATACACACTAATAGAAACTGCATGTATATGAGATTTCTGGTTAGGCTAGAACAAATAAATTTCTGCAGACTGTGCAATTGAGCTTGCTCAGTTTTGTTTATCATATTAAATGCTTTCCTTACATTTGTGGTGTGTTGGTCTTTATATTGTGTAACTGAGTGTTTTAAAGCATGTCAAGAGTGAGATATATGCTAGAACAAGGAACATTTACGATTACGTGGAAAACTTAGTATTCCAGGTAAGGTAAGAAAGCTTTGTGCTAAATTTCCAATAATGAGTACAACATTTAGAGATAAATAAAGTTAAAAACACGCCCTGCATTACGGAAAAACAATCAAAGAGCTCCAAAACAAGAGTGCAGCACTGATAATCCTCAAGATCTAGAAGCAAAATATCTAAAATATTATAACCTCCGCAACAGAGGTACAGAATTTTGAGCATCCACATGACAGCGAGTGCAGGATAAGTTACTATTTACAAATAATCAATGAAACAAATAAGAAGTATATGTTCCGCTTTCAGCAGATTACATTTCTGATGTATTGCATAATGAGAACCTATATACAACTACGAATCTTTTGGGGTCTCCTCTATATAAGGAGATTATGTTAATTTTTAATTAAATGGGATAGGACAAACACAACAGAACACAAAAACACACAATTTTGCCAATGGCATCACAAAATATAAAATAATAATATTAATGCAGGCGTTCAATGAACATGCTTTACAAATGTTCCGATCATCTCAGAAGAACCAACTTATTTTTGTACTGTCTTAATTTCTGAACCTTTTTAATACACAGAGTCATCAAAAATGGGTGTCCATGATTTCAGTTGTCAATTAAGATAGCTATAAGCAAGCAATCAGTACAAAATCAACATGAGACTATATAACAACTGTAGAACCTTTGATATTTGCCACTGTATCGATCTTGTAAGTCTCTGGGCAAACGCACAGACACCTTCATGCCACAAGGCACCATTTATTTCACTAGCAAGCTGGTAAGTCACCCCATGGCAATCATGGCGAATGTACAGCCGAAAGGACACGAGTTTAAATTGGTTGTTTCAGTGCATCATTTCCAAGGTACTTATGGACAAAACCCACATACAGACAAAACATTATTCATTGGTTTAACCAGTTGAAGGAAATTGAAAATGTTAACACTAAGGAATTTCCAGGCCACCCATGCATGTTAGAAGAGAATGTGGAGTATCTGAGACACTCATAGTTATGCAGTAATAAAAAGTTCATCACTCCTAAGGACTTTTACGTTTGAGGTTGTCTTAAGAATATTGAGAAATCCAAAATCTGCAACATTTGAGAGAGAATCAAGGTAGTCAAAGTGACTTATTTCGTAGGATTCAGTGCACCTGAGGGGAGATTGGCCATTGTTTAGATGTTTCCTGTGCAACAGGGGGAGCTCACACGAAAGCTTTCTAGGTTATGTAAAAATATGTAAGGGTTTCTGCACATTTTTGTGTATAAATAAATAGAATACCTTTAATATGCTCTTAGTTATTTCATTTCAAAATCATGACACCTTTTTCGATGATCCTGTATATTTAGTTGTTATGGAACCTATTCCCTGTTGTAAAACTGTCATTTTAATCACTCCACTCTTAGAATCCAACTTGATGTAAACACATATCACTGCCCACAATACGCAGAAACCAAAGCACACCATAGATTAGATTGTTAATGGGTCATTTAAGCATTATAGGTTTCTCCTCACTGCAACCTTATACATCTATTGTGAGATTACCCTAATCTATATTTCCCAGCTTAACATTTTTCTGGGTGGTAATGAGGCAATCTGTCCCAGGTTCAGGAAAACAGTTTCTAAAAAACTCATTCTTGGGCGAGCAATCGCTTTGCAGTCGCAAAGTAGGAATCTCGCCATTTCTTTTTCTTCTTAACAGAAGCAACATTTATTTACATTCATCTTGCCCATTTTGCAGAGATGATCCCTGAGAGGGCAATGTCCAGTCAGGAAGCCATTCACTATCCTCAGCTCCTGCTTCCTGAATATGAGAATCTCTTTTGATCTTTTAGCTGAGAGTTCTATAAAATCTCTGGCACAATTTAGTTTTGGAACATTATCCCAATAGTTTTTCATCTTTTGCGTTCCCAGATTTTTACTTTTTATTTAGATAGCAATCTGATACCCTATAAAATGGTTCAGCGCCAATGAATGCAGTGTTAGTTCCCTCCTTGACTAAGTTATCAGCTCACCATAACATACGCTATCTTAAATATGCGCGATTATCTGCGAGTTTTCCAGAAGTACCTATGATGATCATATTAATATGAAATACTAAATAATTTGAATATCTACTATTCTTAGTAAAAAGTGCACGTTTTCTTTAATAACAAATGCCAACATTAGACAAAGTTTAATACCAGCAGCTACTGTCAAAAATGATCCTATGTCGCTTTCTTTTAAGTGATCCACTTTTCATAAATAGTTGCTAGAAGATTTGTGAAGAGAAATAAAGTGAATATATTAATGACAAGAGGAGATATCGTGTGATGGAGACGCAGATTTTACACCTCTTCCGATTAGTGATGTAACTGCAGATTAGCATAAGTTTTACTTTAATTACCTTCATTTAATTCCAACTCGTTATATTATTATTAGTATTATTATTATAATATTATCATCACATTGTTTACATCAAGTCCAGCTCTACAGTAGCTTACACTCCTGACATTTCACTCTAAGCAGAGAAGTGGGAGAGCTGTGTTGCCACGTTGTATTACAGCATGTGTCAGCTGTTTAGCAGCGTGCTGGGACATAATGCTAGTGAAGAGTAGTAAACCACACCAACATGGCAATGTGTTACCCCTTAAAGTTCAGCTTGTAGATAAAGGGAAAAGAGGGTGATGGCACCTTACTGGCTAGAGCAGCAGCAGGGGGGACATTGCCATGGAAACATACCCCTCCAAGAAGTGTCAGAAGTCTCACATTATTTAAATTCTACCGTAAGGCTGGATCATTTTAGTTACCATCAAACCATAATTTTGGCTATTTCTGCTATTGTAGCAGTACTATTAAATAAGTGCCATATTACAACACAGATGAGATATTAGGACATGCTAAACCATTACAAGAAGTCTTCAGTAACATTTAATGATCAAGGATAATTTATTCAATGAAACATATAGTATCTTAGCACCCTTCTTTTTGAGTCATATTAATGAATAATGCAAACAGCATGAGTATTAATCCATTAATTTACTTCAAAAAGAAGCTACTTAATATATCTTGTTGACTACATATATATCAATGATTTGGTCTTGAATTTAGTATAGAGTACCTTGCTCAACAAAACTTTATCGCAGAAATGTTGTCAAAGGTATTTGTTCTGTAGGTCTGGTAACCCACTCCCCTCCCAGATTTCTCTCTCTTCTCACAAGTGACTTAAAGCAAAGTTCAAAACAGCATTTTATTAAGGCTTTGTAAACTGAAATGCATTATTACCAATATCTGCTTTTTTCACCATAGGCTAGAAAAGTTACCTTTAAGGTATTACTGAATGGTTACCATCATTTATTTAAATAGTAAACCCAGTTTTCACTCCACTTTTATATGATATGGGTCTGTTTTAAACTAAGGGGCTGTGAATTATCTGAATTGCACATCTATTTACTACTTTCCTAAAGGATACATAAATCCTTTCCTAACAGCCTTTATTTGATTGAACACTCAGTCTGGTCTGCTAAATTCCATCTTATTTGGTGTTTTTGGGGCTGCTTATGCTTCCCTACCCCTACAATTGTATTCCATCTAGCTCTGCATTTATTCACAAACCCGAAATCCCATTCTGAACACCCCCACCTAGTTGCACCAATTAGGTCACTTGATATCTACTGACCAACAAAAATGTCTAACAATCAAAATTGTTAGTAACGAAAAGAATGGTTAAATAATACTAAATAAAATATATGCATATATGTTCATATATTTATATATATTTAAAATTTTATTTATTTATTTTACTTTTTTTTGGCTTAACAATGGCTCTATAACCATTTTTTATACTGTATGACATTTAATGCCAAATTATCCTGAAAGTCTTTTTCATCACTGATGCAATACAAACCAAACAGAACGAACAAAAGAATAATTATGATTAACTCTGTTGCTCATAAATTGTGAGTAACAATTAACACATTACAATTACCAAGCACAGGAAACTCAAAATGCACTGAATTAATATAACCAAATTTCTGAATTTAACAGAAATTGTGTGCTTAAACATATGCTTTACCTTTTAACAATGTAAAAATATATAAGTTTTAATATGAAATCAGCACACAGCATGGTTTCTCAAGATGAATGCATCTGGACTACTGAAGGTTTCATACATTGTTTCTTTTGAAAAAAAAAATGGGGGGAAGGAGGAGTTGAACATTCACAACTTAAGAAGGTTCCTTAATATTCCATCTTTCCTGATCTTACACTAATAAATATTTTCAAATACATTCTCAATGGATTTCCAAATTCCCCTCATACTTCACACTTACTTAGCCAAACTTTTATTGAGAGCTAATAATGTTATGTAAAAAATAAAAATTCAATATGGTAACAAAGTTCAACATTGCAGACCTAAGTGCAGACATGAAAACTTTTCATTTCAGTGCTTTCTGTCACACCGATGGCTTTTAGAGTAAAATCCACTTGTTTAAAAAAGATATTGCAACATGCCAGTTTACATCTGCCTCCAAAAAGACACGTAACTAACCAATACATATGCATACCTCATTAAAATTCTGGTAACTCTCCAATCTACCGATATAAGATCAAGGAAGGTGGGATGTCAAAGACAAACCTCCAACAACAGAGAATAATAACTTTTTAATGATATAACTAAACCCCTGCAGGTTCATTGTGGTCGTTACTGCAGGGGGTGTCAACGCCCTGAGATTGTGGCACTATTGGTGCAGCAAGGGAACTCACCTCGCCATTCACATCCATCACAGCCGTTGCTGCCCTGGCACTTTGCTGCAGCGGGAGGAACGCTGATCCAAGGCTGGGTTTCAGTTCAAATGTCACACACGGCTTCAGTGGACAATAATCCAGTTTGCTCAGGTCTATCATTGGTCTTCTACAATCAAATTAAATATCACAGTAGAAAGCAGATCTCTTCAAAATTGCTGTCATTAATAAATAAAATTACAGCCCCAACTGGTTCAACCAAAATCACCTAAAGACAGGTAATCCACTGCCTCAACAATCAACAAAACATGTAGATTCAACACCTTGAGCTCAACATGTCTGTGGTAAACTAGTGTCTCCACTGCCAACAAGTCTTGCGCAACATGTTGATTCAACATATCTTGGCTAAACAAAATTATTTTCCACCGGCAGTGCAAAACATGTTGAGTGCAGTATGTATTCAGCTCACTTCATGCAGACCCTTCAGGCAGACATGAGATTCATGCAAGATCTCATTTGCGATATATCTCTAAAAGCCTATAGAGAAAAGAAAAAAAAAACTGAGTGTTTACTTGAGCTTTCCCATATTTTTGAAGACACACACACAAAAAAAATCTCAATTTGACTGATATGGCTACTCTGTTTTGCAATGGCTGGTGAAATTATAGTCAGCTTTAAATTGAAGTCTTCTTTCAAAATCCTTAGAAAACACTTGAAGTGTTCAGATAAGATGCTATTTACATTGTTTCTATAGTTTAGAAAAGCATGCAACCATAACTTTCTTCTTTTACTTTTGTGCCTCTTCCACCAAGCACCATTGTGACCACAAAGGCTAAATATTCATAATCAGAATCCATGTGATTATTGATATTAACAAATGCAATGTACACTTTGCTTCACTTCTTAATGCAATGGAAACAGATTGGAATTCCAAATACATGTATGACTCTACATGCTTTTAAAGTTGTTTATGTTTAGCATTGAGTATTGTGTGTTAAGGCAGTGGGGACCCACCTTAAGAGTCAACACTGATAACACAGTTGTCTCAATGCATTTTCATTTCACACACGATATAGACGAACCAGTAGTAGTTTTCAATAACAAGCTTTCAGTCCTATAAACTCCAAGATTGGGAGTTTACAAATTCCTTGCTGGTGAAGACTTGTACACATGTAACAAACAGGCTGGACAATCAAGGAAAGGTGCAAAGAACATCAGTGACAAAGTGGCTCCAACAGACAAGTCAGCTGTAGCCAAACAATGTATTCAATTCAAACAAGATTTTGTTCAACCAGCTAAGGCCATCAATAAAACAGGCAGCTATTGAGAGCATTCAGTTCAAGAGGCTATAGAAATCAAGATATGGGATAATACTTTTAATAGGGACAATGGTCTCCAATTAAGCGAAGCATGGAAACAGCAATAGCTATTTTAAAAAACAGAGTAGAACTCCAGGGATTTAGTGAACCTGGTGAAGCAAAGTTCAATGGATCGTGAGCCAGCAGGGACTTGTGAGAAAACAAAGTTGCTCAGAAGTACAACAGACCAATCATAACAGTTTTTAGCCTATTTCAGGAATGCTGAATTTGATTGGTGGGTCGCACCAATCCTTATATTTTAACTAATTTTAGGAATTGGATGCATGATTGGCTGCAGTTGTACCAATCGCAATGTTTTAAACATATGAGATGTAAGATTGGCCAAGATAACCAATCCAATCACTTGGTTGTATTTTAGTTATAAAACGTGACACGAATGCCCAGTGTTATCGTTACCCTGAAGAAAGCCTTGCAGTGTGGAGAGCTGAAAGCTTGATCATGGAACTGCACTTCACTCGACTGCAGCGCGCGGGCACACACATACATGCATGCACACACACACACACACACACACACACACACACACACACTCTCTCTCTCTCTCTCTCTCTCTCTCTCTCTCTCTCTTAAAAATGTATATTATGCTTATGTATCTTCACAATTAAATTATGGCACTCTGTTATGGAGAAGCTCTCCCAATTTCAAAAACTTGTTTTTACTACAAAAGAAAATAATGCAAGTAATGGGTGGAGCAAACCACAGAGAGTTCTGTAAATCATATTTAAAGAAATGTTAAGCATTACATTTGCACGACTTTATCTACCCATTCTTCAACAAACTACTGTTACAAAAGCTTATTCCTCTATCTACTTCAAGTACATATTTCCTTATAAGAACAATGGGAATGGGAGAATACATCAGGCTTAAGCAGCAGTCGAATCTTTTAAGAGCTGGTAACTATCTGATGGTTTTGAAATTCTGTTCTCTTTGCATGACCAGGAGGAAGAAAAAAAACAATAACCAATTCTCATTTGAGAAAAGTGTAAGTATTTGAAAATTGAAACCAATAACAAGGAATATCCCAGAAATGGTTAATTCTACAAAAAAAATTTGACAAATTGTGTGCTTTAACGAGATTTACATTTTTTGTGTAGTAAGATTTTGTCTATTTCTTACGGTTTTTCAGGCATAAAAATCCTTAGCATGGCTTCCTTCGGAAGTGAAGTAAAGGCAGTGGTCCCATGTCGTAGATTTACGGCACGTAAAAGAACCTTAAGCCTAATAAAGAGGCCTCTGAGCAAAATGACAGGTCTTTCACGCCCAACATAGAATGGGACGCTAAGGACCATAAGCAGTTAAAGAGCATCCATAAATAAATGAATGAATAAATAAATAAATAAATAAATAAATAAATAAATAAATAAATAAATAAATAAAAAAATAAAAAAAAACAATCAGAGGCAAGCTTGCAAGAGCAAATGGCTCACTAGAAACTGAAGCCAAGCCATTTTGGTCACTTATAAACTGGAATCCAACAGGGCACATACAGGTGTTCTTAAGAAAATAGTTTATTATGTGATTAACCTATTTAACAGGTTATCAAAAGTATCTTTAAATCTTATGCATAGTGAATTAGTGGAAAGTTAATTTGATTTAGTGAAAATATACGTATTTCTGGAAAATTACCAAAAAAGTGTTGCAAATCCATAGCTTTCTTAACCTAACACATTTCTAATTTTCTTAAACTAGCTTGCTATGCTCCTAGAGATGAGTTGCATACACACTAGCCCGAAAATGGTAAAATCAATAAAAACTGAATGGGGTACTTGAACTGAATTTCACTGTGGGGTTTGCCCCAAATGATCTTCACCGGGGGACTTCACCCTTCACTATTCAGTTACTGACATCCTGCATGGGGCATTCCACATCAGCAACAAGGTGCTTCGCCCCACTACAGCTCTACCATCCTGCTTCAAATATTGGCTTCATAACATAAAAAGCTTCAAGGTTTTAGCCCAAAGCAATATTTAGGGCTGCTTTCACGTGTTTGAAGTTTTGAGTGTGATCAGCTTTGTGCTCACTGCATTGAGTCACTCACTTTCAGTCTGATGTTGCCAGCTTCTCACTTATTCTTACATTTCTTCCATACTCAAAGATGGCTCTTAGTATCACTTTGGGCCAAAACAATTTCTGAAAAGTGTATCACCTCAGTCAGCTAACCTTGTAAACCAAAGGAAATTCCACTATCAAACGAGTAGTGTGTTCCTTATAAGTATTGTAACAAATGAGAACATGCGTTGTTGCTAAATATACTGTTCACTTAAGTGCTCCACTTTACACACATTCAGGAACAGAACACAACTGATCTGTTGAATCCAATCACAACTGAACTGCAGTCGCAATTCACAACTGAACTACACTCGGCACTGTCCACTTTAACAGTCCAAGCTCTTTGACTTCTTGACTGCACTTAACTTTGTAACTTCTTAACTGAATGAACTGTCAGGCAAGAGGAGCCCCCTATATTGGCCATGCATACAAAGTGGAACATTTTAGAAAAAACGAAACCTACTCGACCTGCCAAAAGCAATCTTTTGGAGCAGAGAAACAGCACATAATGGGCTACTGTCCTACAAAGACTATTGTCCCACATGGGGACTGGCCATACCCAATGGCTAGGCTAGGATATGCTCACCGGTGACTCGCCAGTAACTTTCTGCACACAGTATGTATAGAATACCATGGTAAACAATTGACAAGTTTCTGAGAAACTTTAAAGCTCATCCAAGCTTGATAAGTTTAATAATACAGCTGAAAATAAAACTCCTTTTAGTTCTACCAATATTATCTATACATATCTTGAAACTTATTTATTTTGCTTGCATTTATTCCTACTTGGTGTATGGGATAGAAATCTGGGGCTATTCTGCAAAAACACACTTGTACAGAATATTTATTCTAAAAGATGCATTAGGCTTATATACAGATTAAAACCAAAAGACTCGTGCATGGATACCTTCATCAATAAACACAAAATTACCATTTATTAATAAATGAATTACAACTATCCGGGCTTGTAGGCCGTGGTCTAAAAGACATCGTGGATACCGACGTTTTGCCAAGTACAGCGCTTGGCATTTTCAGGGTGAAGTGATTCAGTGTCTGTGGTGGTCGGAGTCTGAATGTGGAGTCCGGAGGATGGCGCTCTTATATAGTGGGGGTGGGCGGGACTTACTGTGAGGTCCTGTACAGTGATTGGCTCGCGTCCCTGGGAGTGGGTGGGTTTGGCGAGGTATTATTATATCTGCTATTTCTATGTATCTGTTTCTCCAAGATAGGTGTCCAGGCTTTATGCACATGGAGAGCTGCTTCTTTACAGTTAAAATTGTTTTTGTGTTTATATATTTCAATGGTCTCCTTCTGTAGTCGAGCATGGTAGTTTGTAGTTTTAGATAAAACTTCGTTTTCTTTGAAGCTGATGTCATGGCCAAATAATAGCGAGTGTTCCGTCATGGATGATTTTTCTGTTTGTTCTGTTTTAACCGGAAAGAAGAAGCTCTCCGTGTGCATAAAGCCTGGACACCTATCTTGGAGAAACAGATACATAGAAATAGCAGACATAATAATACCTCGCCAAACCCACCCACTCCCAGAGACGCGAGCCAATCACTGTACAGGACCTCACAGTAAGCCCTGCCCACCCCCACTATATAAGAGCGCCATCCTCCGGAATCCACATTCAGACTCCGACCACCGCAGACACTGAATCACTTCATCCTGAAGATGCCAAGCGCTGTACTTGGCGAAACGTCGGTATCCACGATGCCTTCTAGACCACGGCCTACAAGCCCGGATAGTTGTAATTCATTTATTAGTTATGACACCGGCCGTGAAAGCCTCAGTATGTACATTACCATTTATTATCTCTAAGTTTACAGGACTATATTGTATGTAATAGATAAGCAGAGCTTAACACGGAATAATCAACTACGTGAATATAACACAAGGAACAATTCAGATTCCCACAGACATAGTATAAATAAGGGTATCGCACAGAAAGATATTAGCATAACAGGAAGAATGCTGTTCAATAAGTTACTATCACAATTAATAATTGTTGCTAACATCTCAAAAATGCAATTTAAATATAAGTTAAAAGAATACTTAATAAACAAGGGTTTCTATACTTTAAATGAACTATGCATACTATTGTATAAACCTGTAAATAATTTTATAAGTTAGGAATAAGGCAGACAATGCCCAAAGTCGATATAAAGTTGATAAACTGGATCCAATAAATTACATTACATCACATCAACCTTATCTAAAACCTACCCACCTTTCAATCACAAAACCAAAACACAGCCCCAACAGATATTCCAATTGTTACAAGACTCGCACAATGTTAATAAACACTCTAAAGGCCGATTTCACCAACAGATGCTAAATTTTAACACTAAGGTTAACACAAATTCTGTTTCATCAAACAGTGTTAACTTTAACAATGTGTTAAAGTTGGTGTTAAGTTAACATCCCCGTACCCCAGTGTTAAGGTGTTTAACAAATGTTAGAAGTTGGAAAATGGCTGCCACAATCCAAGCTGTTGATGCGAATTTGCTACAATTGGCATTTTTGAATGCCATTCCTAATAGAAGAGTAGCTGTATGTCATAATAAATTTGAAACCCTGCAAAAGGAGGAATTTGTAAAACAATATAGACTGTCCAAGGGGTCATGAGCATGGTTTTATGGAAAATACAAGAGGTTAGAATACTACCAACAGAAGCATGCCCCTTTCTCCTAAGTGTTAATTAAGTACTTATATTTTATGCTACTAACATGTTTCATTTACATGGTGGGTGATAATGTTGGTATTTCCAAAGCTACCATTTGTGGTTTTATCCGGAAGGTTTCCAAATAATTGCTTGAAGAAGCAAACAGTATTTTTTTCGGGTCTGCTTGATTAATCAGCTATAACACTTTTTCGTCTGCTGTAGTTCCAATGCAGTGTCCACCACCAGTTTTAAACCATCTTAAGTGCTTTTTGCATCTAACGTTTCTGATGCTGCACTTTTGTTGGCATAAAATCGCTGCAGTTGCTTACTGAACTTAACAGAAGCACATTCATTCCACTTAAATTACTCACGGATTTTGTTCTAGGCTGCAATCTTATCCTTTAATGTAAGACCATCACTTTTTCACAATTGATAATACATCTATACTTATTAGCCAGATGTTAATTAACCTATTTCAAACAGTGAAACATTTTCAGTTGACATCACGATTCTAACCTCAAACAATCGGGAACATCACATAGCAATTGCCATGGATGTAAATAGTTGTTGGCTACTGACACAGAGAGTGCAGCGATACGTAGACAAAAGTGCATTGGAGCACATTCAGAAGCAGTGCAGTTAGGCTGTCGCCTTCTCGAAAGCTAGCATTTGCAGTTGTCTTTGATGCTAACAAAATGTTAGCTAACAATTTGCTGTAAAAGCTTGATGAAATGCAAAAGTTTTAATCTTATGTTAAACTTTGAACACCTTGTCAACAAACAAGTATTTTTAACATCGCTTGGTGAAACCAGCCCTAAGTGCTATCTATAGCCTCTCAATGCTACCCTGCTAATGTCTATCAACATATTTATAATAAAAGCACCATGCTCCTTTCCAACAAAGGAACATGCTTTTGACTTGAATTATGCAGAATTTTAGTAATTTAAAAGAAAAATCTTACCTTGTGTCTTCAACAAATTTAAGGTTTACTTTCTCACATCCATCAGGTGGTTCTCTGGCAAGGAACTTGTTAATGTGAGGTGAGGTTCCAAGTTTGCCTGTTTCAGGATCGGGGGTGGAGCTCCTACTGCCTCCTAAATCAAAGCATTGACTTTATTAATCTATTATTTTATGAATCAGTCTGCAACACAGACTGAACAGTAACTGTATACACAACTGAAGTACAATGGTCTGTTTCATACATCAAATTCTGGGATATCTAGCTATCAGATACAAAACTACTCAGTGATGCAGGTGTAATCTTGTACAATACTTAATGACTGAAAACAAAAGTTTTGTTAATTCTACTTTATTAACAACTATGTTTCCTAAGATATTTTCATACTTGCCAACTTCCTGAAATTGAAATCTGTAAAAATTTCACTTGTTGAGCAAAGTGTAATAATCTTGTGATGATATGAAATTTAGAATGTGTGAAATGTTCAGTGCAGTAAACGTACATAAATTAGTAACTTTATACATCCATTTTATAAGAATCCTTGAAAATCTGGTAGTACTCCTTCTTTCTGTCACACATACTGAAGTTCTTCCTGTTACCACAATAAACATGTATTAAAGCAAACACTACTACTCCCTACGCTATACACAAGGTTTCTATTTCATATTTTACGCTGCACAACATGAACCATAAACAAAAACTTATCATGCAGCAATATGTGAACAGAATGAACAATTTACATAAGGTAGTTGACTTGACTATTCACGTTATCCATTACTGAATGTTTGGAGCCATTTACTGCTGGTTACTAGTGGTGCAATCAAACTTTAAATCCACATGCTATGCATTTTGTTGAAACCCAGGGAAAGGGAACCATGATGACTGATGGATACACACATAGATATAGCATTATATACAAATTAGCATAAATGTTATATGGAATAGAAATATGGGGGGGGGTGGCAAAGGGATGGATTAAGATTGATATAGTCCATAGAATGTTTTGTAGAGAAGTTTTGGGTTTACCCAAGAGTTCACCAAGGGGCGTGGCACTGGCAGAGCTAGGAAGGGTAGGGAGAAAAGGTATAATAGTGGAAAGAATTTTGAAGTATTGGTATAGATGTTTAAATTTAGAAGATAGTAATATATTAAAAGAATGTTTACAGTTTCAAAAAGCTGTCCTAGGAGAAGAGTGTTGGTTAGGGGAGATGGGAAATGTCCTAAAAGAAATTGGCATGAGGAATATTTTCCTATTAGATAAACATAATAACAGTGGGTTTTGGAAAGAAGTGAGATTGAGGGTGGAAGATATCGAGAAACAAGAGATATGGGCTAGTTTTGAGGATAAAAGATCATTGATCTTGTATAAATCAGTTAAAAGAAATTGGGGAAGGGAGAACTATGTAGATATATGCAATCAATTTGGTAGAATAGGTCTTGCGTGGATGCACACAGGAGTGATATTTTTAAAAAGGAATGAATATAATTGTTCAGGGGGATGTATTATGTGTGATGAATCGGGTAGTATTTTTCATTGTATAGAATGTGATAAGGTTAAAAGGTAGAGAGAGGTTATATGGAATAAAAATGGGACAAGCTAAACAAAGAAGCAGTAGCATTAAGAATGTTGGGAAGCACAAAAGTAGAAACAATTAAAATGATGGGGACATTTTTAGGCAACACAAGGGATAAGTGGATAAGGAGCTTAAGAAAGGTACAGCTGAACGACCATAGTTTGTAAAGTGGAGAGATGGTATAGTAGCTTTATCCCATACATACAGCCTAGGGGCTAAATATGGGGGAGCTAGAAAACTGGTGCACTAGACATAAGTTTTAGATGTAAGCTTTATTTGTATTATTGTAATAATGATGAAATAAATATTACATTACAAATTAGCATGGTACATTCAGTCTTAGTCTTAATCTTAAGTTAGCGAGAAGTCTTACATTATCATCATCAAATTACAACATAACAGAATAGAATGTAATGCTTTGTTATGTTCGTGCTGAAAATCTGTAACACTTTGAATCTGCTCATAAAGTCGTAAAAATACCTCTTTGGTTATAACATCGTATAAAGGCCTCCGCTGCCATATAATTTCAGGCAAACTGCAAAAGTTGGCAAATGTGTATTTTGTTAAGAAAGTTCAGTATATGGTATAAATGGAAAACAGCTGAATTTACCTCATATTTATTAGCATATTAATAAATTGAACAACTGGATAACAATTATATATGAATTATGTAACAGTGTTCAGAGATTATTTCTGTCTTTTCTTTATATTTAAATTAATTTTCCGATCAACAATTTTGATGACTTTTTTTAGTGCAATTAAGTAATCTTAAATTGGGGAAAAATTAGTTTAGCAGCAAAAAATTGCATTTAAACACCAAAAATAATATATATTATATTTAATCTTTTCACTATGTCTTCCGATTTAAAAGTAAATGATATTGATAGCATGGAAAAAAAAAATTCATCACTAAAGTTGTTGCACTAGTGACAAGCAAGAAAAACGAAACTGATGCTAGGAGACAAGAATTTATAGGTTTTATACAGAATGTGAAAATAGCACAAAGTTTACAATGATTACACATGTTACACCATGATGTAATAGTCATTAGCAGTTCCCTTCTTTGTTGAACATTATTTCGTAAAACTGTCCGTTTTGCAGAGACAACATTTAGCAATGCCAATCATGGTCATTTATCTTACAACATACTTGCAAGGATACTATTTTATTGGGTAAAATGTCCACTTGTTATTGAACTGTAATAGTATCAGTATGTAGTGATTATAGGCTACGTCATCTAATTGTTTTTAATCAGAGCACATTCAAATATTGTCAATTTCCAAACAAATTATGTTCTTGAAAATTATGTATCTTCATTGTGTACTGATTTAAGTTATTGAGATTTTAGTTTTTTTTTTATTTCTACTGTTACAAGACTCTTAACACATTGGATAGTATACTTTAATTATTCTATTCTTTACTTTTATCATTTAATATGAGAGCATCTGACAACTGACACAATAGTGATTTAAACAAAGTAAGAAACTAATTATTATTCATATAATGTTAAATTTTATTTAAGGAATAGTCTTAATAAATTCAACTAGAGGTTAGAGTTTCATCATATAAATTTGCCTGTACTTTGCACTCATGAATCTATCAATAAATTCATAACTGCTTGAAAAAAAATTTGACATATTATGTGCTTTAGCAAGATCTACATATTTTGTATAAGATATTCTCTCTCTCTTCTGCTTTACCAATTGTGCAAGTCATTCAGAAATGAAGACTTCACAGGGTATTCCCAAAAAATTGTAATGAAAATATCTTAAACATATGGCATTTTAATCAAAATCATTAAGAGCTATTCACTACTTCCGAAGTATTTTACTCTTTTTGGATACTTCCAGATGAAATTACTGCAGAAATAAATGTCAGAGATCACCATCACGTAATATGTTACTACAGGAGTAAATAGAGCATAAATATAGATCTGGATGGAGTAACTAACTTATCGATTGAACTAGAATATCATATCGTATTTGGAGGAAGATATTTTGGATGTGTTCATGGATTACTTAATATTATGTTGGTCTCAAATGAAGAAAACAGTTATTACTTAAATTACATTGAAGATCTTGATGAAGAAAACAACGGAAATGCGATAGTGGTGTGCGAGATCCTTGATACTTGTACATATACAGAGTGTGTTCAAGGAATGTTTTGGTATTAGAAAAGAGTCATTTACATTCCTTATGAACCTGCTTAAACAGCATTTACAACAAAATTCTTAACATGAATTCTCCTGTATCACCAAAATTGCAATTGTTATGCATCCCAAGAGTGTTTCGTACCAGAAAATTTCAGACAGTGACAGATGATCTTATAAACGTTCACCGTATGCCTGCTGGTCGTATCTTTCATTGCACTGTTAGGATGCTTTTGCAGTTAGGAACAAGGTACATAAATAAATAGACATGAGAATGTTCAGAAAGTAAAAGACAGTTCTTTTTCACTTTTACAGGCTTCCCACACATTGTGGGTGCAATTGACTGTACAACATTCCTATTTTTTGACTATCAGGTAAAAATGGTGAACCTTTCCAAAATCAGAAAAGGTATTTCTATATCAACCTGCAAGTCATCTGCGATGCAACGAAGATAAATATTGTTTACAAAGAATTTTAAGCTGCTCTTCGGTAGGTTTCCTGTCGCGCGCACGCACGCATGCATGCATGCACGCACGCACTCACAGATATATATATATATATATCAATAAAGGTGTGGACTATTAGTAAACGATTGAAAATCATAGACTACGCTGTACTTAAAGACAATATTCAGAGAGGTAGAACTTATCACAGAATACCCATTTACTGAAAAACAAACTCGTTTCACAAGCCAAGTAAGAACTAAGGGTATGAAACATTTAACATTGTTATTTGTATGTATGGTACATATTGTAAGCATAGGGCATGTAACATTACTTTTATTGCAATGGAACAAGCTGTAAATAAAACACAAAAAACACACATGAGAAATGTTTGTCAGGCTTAAAAATAAACAAAAAACGTTTATCACATTTAATTCAAATTAATTTAATTAATTAATGCACACACACATGAAAAGACTGCATGGTCTCGGGCTTGGAGCCATACCACTTTTGGATTTAATTTGAAAAATTGTTTGTCGGGCTTCAAAATAAAGACCACATTCAGCATATGCATTTTGTTATGTAAATACCTTAAACAATTTTTATTTTAATTAAAACTGTTGGTGCCATGTTTGAGGAAATCAAAATTAACAGAAACTTTTTCCATGTAAAGAGAAAATACGGATGAAAAAAAATTAATGTATTTAATTTTATGGTCCATGATGTTGAAATGCCTGGAATAACACAATTATCGCAGCATACACACCTCCATCGCAGTAGTAATAAATAAATAAATAAATAAATAAATAAATAAATAAATAAATAAATGCTTACTTCAGACACCTGCAGATAACATTACAACACACTGTACACCCTGGACATCCTGGAAGAGTGTAGTAATAGGAGTCAATAATGCTGTATGCCGTCAACATGTTGCTAAATACATGAGAATTCCAAAACCTCAGCCACCACTATCACTGTAAAGTGGCTCCTCAATTGGTCCCAAGGACCTGAGTACATCCTGCATTCCAAACCTCCCGGCAGGGAAAAAAATATCCTCATGCAGGTACTGGGAATCTGGGTCCCTTTGCACTGCACGCAACAGTTTTGTGGACTAATAATAATTGTAGAATAGTTTTATTTAATACAAAATTAGACAGCTGGCCCTAAAGCTCAGTCGATAAGAGCATCTGCCTGCTGCGCGAGGGGTCCTAGATTTGATTCCCCGAAGGGGATGGGAATTTTTCCCTAGCCAAGATTATTCCCCTAACCTTCCCAGAGTCTGGAAGTACGAATGAGGCGAGATCTAATGTACAAAGCCCAAAGAAAAACCAAAAATCCAATGACAACTTTATACAACTTAACAACAATGCAATGGCAATATATTCTAAAGGAAAAAACAAAAGTTGTCAGTGGTGTAGTGGTTACCATGCTAGCCTCTAGTTCCCAAGGTCGCAGGTTCAAACCCGGTGGAGGGCAATAGATTTTTTCAGGCGTAAAAATTCTTAGCATGGCTTCCTTCAGAAGGGAAGTAAAGCCCGGTGGTCCTGTGTCAGATTTATGGCATGTAAAAGAACTTCAAGCCTGATAAAGAGGCCTCTGAGCAAAATTATCGTCCTTTCACATCCAATATAGAAATGGGGCACCTGATAACCTTTACACATGTGAATTTTGTTTTGTTAAAACAATTTGATTTTTGGATTCAGGAAGGTGGGCTGAATCTTCCAAAAAATTATACTTTTAGATGATTCTCTTATAATATCTAAGCATGCAGACTTATTTCACAGAAAGCTGGATTTCTAGCTACAAAACTGAAATGCACGCATTACTTTATGTTCATTCACTTGTATAAAATTTTAAAAACATTATGCATAAGGATCTGTATGGTATTACAAAAACAATTTTTGTGCTTTTGGAGACACAAATGTCCCTCCCAAGCATATACAACTGGTTAGAGAGGGGCAACATTTACAGGCTTGTTAATGCAACTAGCGGCCAGTAAAGCATGACTACTTCCCCGTGAAACGATAACATCTCGCCTGCCAGTGCCAGTGCCTGGCATGCAGTCTGTTGGTGTCAGAGTGCACAATTTCTAAGGACTGCCCCTGTTATACGCACTTCTCTGTTTACATTGTGTATTAGCCTACATTGTATATTAGTTTATGTCTTACATAGCATTATTATTGTTCTTTGTTAATTATGCCACTATTAAGTGTTAAACAAAGAGCATTTATGTGCGATAATTACATGGAAACTGAGTCTTGCACAGAAGTGATAAGGAGCTTTGCAAGACAATACCCTGGTAGTTGTGTTCTAAATAGAGAAACTGTTTGACAAACTTGTTATGAAGTTTCAAGAGACAGGATCTGTGAATGATAGGAAATGGATTACAAGGCACTGTGTTCTTACTGAAGAGAAGTTAGACACAATAGGGGAACATCTCTTAACATTTGCCAAAAAAAAAAATCACTCTGTCATCTTGCTCAGGTGACAGGTGTCAGTACCCTCTGCCAGAAATGCAACCAAATTACTTAAATTAAAACCATATAAAATTACTGTCATCCACGTCAATGATGTATTACTGCTGAAAGACAACATTTTCAACATCGCTTATAACACAGGTTAGTGTTCTACAACCACTACCACTATTATTTTCAATAATGCAATGAGTAAAAATTTTATACCCGACAATTCAGTATGTATTTCTCGCGTAACCTACTGTGCTCTACTAGTCATTCTAAAAATTGAGTTTTATTTATGGACGCTCTTTAACTATTATGGTTCTTAGCGCCCCATTCTATATTGGGCGCAAAAGACCAGAAATTTTGCTCAGAGGCCTCTTTATCAGGCTTGAGGTACTTTTACATGCCATAAATCTATGACACGGGGCCACCGGCTTTACTTCCCTTCCAAAGGAAGGCATACTATGGATTTTTACGCCCAAAAAAATACATCGCCCTCCGCCGGACTTGAACCCGCGACCTTGGGAACTAGAGGCTAGGACGGTACCACTAGTCCACGGAGGACGACTACTAGTCATTCGGCTGGCCACCCCACCAGACACTAGTTGTATTAACCCTGTACTGGGATAGTCTTGTAGGTATGTGCACACGTAGAAGCTGTATAAACACTAGAGCAATTCTTCTAGTAATAAAATTAACATAGAAATTTAATACACATACTTACACTCCCAGGCTGAAAGATTTAACTCTTAACAGACATGATAAATACAGAATATTAATAAAATAGTAATTTCTCTAAGATTGTTTCACTTTTATTTGAAATCCCAGTTAGGCAAAGTAATTGTACAGGATGGAAAGGTTGAATCAGACTGAAAAATTCAATGTTTTAGGTGGGATTTTAACCACCTTGAGAATGCCTTGTGGATTACTGGGAAAAATGTGAGATAGCTGGAGAATTAGTGTCATGCCAGTATGTTGCTATGGAGTTCAGATGGTCCAAGCAGGCATGTAAACTGGAAATACGGTTCAAATGCCAGTTATGGTATTTAATTTTGCAGCCTGATTCTACCTTTCTGACTTTAGCTTGCACAGGCATGTATGGAAGAAAATTAATACTGTAGATATCCCGTGATTCACCAAATATCAGTGAAATGGAGGGATCTTAGATAAGTATTTTGAGATGGGCACTTCTGTTTCTACATTCCATGCAATAGCACAACATCTGCTAAGGGTTAGCAAGCCAGCATTCAACTGGCAAATAAATGATGAGACGGTAATTTGTATCACAAATTACTTTAATGTAAATAATTATTTTAATATGAATATGTATTTTTGTGTAACATTGATTTCAGAGGTTTAATAATTGTAATTATTATTGGTAAATAATAATATACGGCTCTATTGAAACTGTTAACAATAACACAATACTTTAGCAAAGGAATGAGTTGTTTATCTTTACCGGGAACCAGGAAGTTACGTAATGTTTCGCGCCTTTTCGGTAAAAAAAAGCTTCTAGAACATTCTCTAAAAATAATATGTATTAGTGGTTTTCATTGGATAGTAAAATAGACGCTAATGTTGGCGCGTTTTATTAGCCAATAGCAGTTCATTTATAATCTTTAGGTGTATCTTGAGGTAAGCCTATAAATAGCCATGCTCGAAGTTGGTCGCCCCGCAGTTATACAAAATTCTCTGTACACTCCACATCGATCCCCCAGTTCGGCAAGATTCTCAAAACATTATACATCGTCCCCGCAGTTATACAAAATTCTCCGTACACTCCACGTCAATTCCGCAGTTCAACAAGATGTCGCCAATCAGTCCTTCATTTTCGTCATAAGTTACACGCAGCAGAAGTACGAGAAATCTTACAAAATATTCTAAAGTTAAATATACAAAGTTGAAGTACGTGAGTTAAAAGTGATAAGAAGTTATTATAAACAGTTTCAATATGGCGATTATCTAGATAAATCTGTGAAAGTGTTAGTGCACGTGTGAGATAATAAAACATTATAAAATACATTTCTTCACTAGTAATTTTTGGATAAAAGATTCCTTTTCCGCTTCACAACCTGTAAGAAAAACATGCCTACCTAGATAAGATAATAGCTAGCCGGTGGACATTTAAAACTGATATAAATTGCTACGCCAGAGGAATCTACAAACAGAACAAATGAACCAACCAACGTATGACGTCACACAAGATGGCTTCGCGTGAAGAAAACACATATTTGCTCTCGTAAATTGGCTTCCACAACGTGGAGCTAACTATAAGATCTTCAAGATATAATAATTTACGTAAACCAGAATACGTAAGCTATGCATCTTTCAATGACTATCACATAATGGTAATGTAGGCATAGTGAAGTGGCCTAAGCTTCACTGGTAGAGTCAGGTATTCAAACCCCCTTACCTATTTATTTTTCTTTTTTAATTATTTTAATCATTTTGTGGTTCAGAACTGCTTGTTCACTTTAACAAATTACATACTTGGGTTGCAACTGTAATAGTGGCAATACTGTGCTGTGGAAGCGAAATGAGACAGAATCAATTTTCTAACATTTACCTTATGTTTACGTTTTATCCACCTCAGAGTAAATGGTCTTTTCTTTCTGACTCAAAGCATGTGCACTGTGGCGAGCGGAAAAGCTACCAACTAAACTGTCATGTGCTAAGTTTTCACCATGTTCACAAAATCGAAACAGCAAAGTTAGTTGACAATTCAATGTTCTTGTGGTCGTATAGGAAGACAATGTCATACAGATCTTCTTGAAGCAGCATTACCCTACAGATTAGTGATGAGATGGATTAGAGTTTTTGTTGGAAGACATGAAAGCTAGCAGACATGGTTCGGCTGGGTCACCCAAGTGTCAGTGACAAGCAAGTGCAAACTCTTGCTGTGCTATTACACAGATCAACATCAGACCATACACGAGTTACACCAATAGATAAAATTAATCATAGGACTTTGCTGCATATTCTAAAGAATTGCCTGAGAATGAGGAAAATTGCATCACAGTTGGTTCTCTACAATCTGATGGGAGCACAGCTGTGGATATATATATATAATATGATGCCACCCAAATTCATTTGGAATGCAATGGTTGTGACGTAGATACTTTCTTACACCACATTACTGCCATTGGTGAGACATGGACCAGATCTTACGAACCTAAATTTAAGCACCTATTCAATAAGAGACATCATTATAGGCACGATGCACAATAAAATTCCTTCAAAACCTACTAAGTGAAAGTTTTGGTGATTCTTATGTATTGTAACGTGTAGCGATAATTCTAACTGCACAAAAAGAAACTTAACTACTGTTGATTACAGTTACTGCCAATCAATGTCTAACTTAAATCATTTTCTACATTTTTCGCCCCTCTGACTCAAAAACACCATCTTAAAGCCCTTAAAAAAAATGTGTAAGTGTGAAAAGGAATTCAAAGTTACATAATCTCATAGGCTTACTTATGAGCACGCAAATATTTGTATGTTAATTGGAATCTTAAAATGTGTTCATATTTATTGTTATTGTTGTAATGTTTATTTTAATTTCATGTGATTGTTGGAATATAACATAATCTAAAGTTGTAATGGGGAGAATTCAATTACTGTAAATTTGGAACATGAAAGGAAAAGTTTAAATTAAATAATAAAAATATAGTTAGAAAAAATTATATAAGGCCATGGAAGTGAATATTGTTGACCCTAAGAGAGCAAATATGTGAGTGGAAGGGAGTTACTATGGGAACCTATGGAAAATTTAGGCACACAGAGCAATTACTGCCTAGAGGGTGGTAAGCAATAAATAAAAAAAGACGCTAAGCTTGAAAAGTGAAGCCAAGCTTTGTTAGCAGTTATCTGTGTGAGAATGTAGGAGAGCGACGCCAAGCCATAGTAGGTGGCTGGTGCAGCCATTAATAGCTGATGTAAAAGTTTTGTTTTATTTATGGATATTATGTGTTGTGTGTATGTATAATTGATTGGAAGTGTGAGGGAATGCTTTTTTAAACCAGCAAATAAATAAATAAATTCAACAAGTTTCTACTGCAAAAGCTGGAATTTATTATTTCAACTATATCTTAGCAGATCTCCCAGAGATCTTACCTGTTAGCACGATCCTGAGATGCAAGAAAAGTCTCTACAATGCTCACCGCAAAGCATCATATAATAAATAATAATAATAATATTAAAAATAAAGAAAAAAAAAAGAACCTGCCCCAAGTACTTCAATTTATGTGAATATTAATAAACAGTGCCGCAGCTGCGCGTCATTTTTTGCAACAATTCCACAAAATAGACACAAAGAAATGACGGTTGCTCCTGGTTCACTTCGAACTTGAGGGTGTAGAATATCTTCCCCCCCTTGATTTGGAGGGGAGAAGATGCTCTAAATATGCAGTAGTTAGCATCTCTCGGAGACTGGGGAAAAGTATTGTTGAAATTCAAACTTTTAAACTGGAGCCAATGAGGTAGCACTTGAAGCTAGCAGAAAGAACAGCAACCAATAAGATAGAAAAGAAACTTGACTCAATGTGAGAAAACCGACGGCTATTAGTTTTGAGTATTTAAGGGGATGTATTCAGGATTAGTGGCTACACCGACCGTCTCAGTCACACCACTCGCAGCTTGTTATCACAAAAATGTGACGCTCAAAGTTCCACAAATTTATACATGAGGCATGGTAACCAAGATAATATTTAATAATGCATGGAATAATTGTGATACATAAATGATTTACACAAGTGTTACCTAATTAATTGAAGTATCGCCAATTATGAAAGGGTAGAAAAGTGCTGCACAGAAGAGAACCTGTGAACTAAGGAACAGTGACCAATTATCACAAGTGTAAGGAAAGCTGAGTAGGGAGTAATTAGAATAGTGACTCTGTCTACTGAGGGTCCAGATTCAAGACATACAGGAGCATGTGTGAGATTAATTAATAGAACTGTAATCTTGCAAAAGGTATAACAGCCAGAGAGTGGTGTCAAAGATAATCAACCTCCATGTGCTCATTTCAGTATATTTTACACCCTCTTTTCCTCTTCCCGCCATTCACACTTCGCTGACAACACTGCAGTACAGCAAAACACCGGCGCTGACAGTTTGGGCTGACCCTGAGTAGCTACCTGGCCAAGAATCCATGCCAAAGAAGTTATCTTTGAGCCAGGCAGCCCAAAGGAATGAGTGACAAAAGTAAGGAACACTTGCAAACGTCTGCCAGATGTTCGATGCGCAGCAGGATACTCCCCCCAAGTGTAGCCTGACAGACAAAAATGCCACAAACACCCATACCACAAGGAGAGAATGTTACTGCACAGTATTTCCGTAATTTTTTAACCTAAGAGCAGTGTTATGAAGAAAGTGGCGACAAATTTTGCACAATCCTCTCATCATTTTGCAGGACAATGCCTAGGCTCATATGGCTCATCCTGTAGCTATCTGTACCATCGCTGGGGTTGGGAAGTGCTTTTCCATCAGCCATATTTAACAGATCTAAGCCCCTGTGATGACGACTTAATCCCGAAGATGAAGGAACGACTTCGTGAAATTCTATTCAGGACTATTGGCAAAATTCTGCAGGCATTATATCACTCCATCAGAAATATTAGAACATGCACTGCAACAGGGATTCTACAACTTCCACATTTCTGGCAATGTTATTCACAATGCTGGTGATTGCACTGAAGAAATGTAGCAGTTTCAGATATGATGGTGATTGTGTTTAAGGGCGTTCAACTGCTAGGTCATTAGTGCCCTTGTAAAACAGATCACAGCAAAGGCCAGAGATAAAGATCAGTACAAAATAACATGGCAAAGGGCATAGATAAAGATGAATATAAAAATCATAACAAAAGCCAGAGATATACATCAATATAAAAACCATAGCAAAAGTCAGAAATAAATATGAATATATAAAACTAAACCAATAATATGAAACACCTGATATCATTGTGACTACATTCGCATTTGACAATTTACCTTTGACACAAACTTAAAACTCCTATCAGCAGCTTGATTATTGTCCATTAAGACCTCTGCAAGACTGGCCGACATTGCAGAGTGTCCCAAAGATGTGCTAGAGGAACACACACTAGCAACACATGATGGACCACAGATTTTCGCTACACAGCAGACAAAGAGGAGCAGGGTCCCCCTTAAAAAAAGTTACCATGCTTAAAATTGCAGTGGCCAATACACAACTGAGTCAAAATCACGTCCTCAAGATGGGATACATGAGAGGAAGCTACCCAGTTTATTGGAATGTCCTTCATGCAGAGGGCGATGGATTTTTTCAGGTGTAAAAATCCTAAGCATGGCTTCCTTCAGAAGGGAAGTAAAGCCGGTGGTCCCATATCGTAGATTTACAGCACGTAAAAGAACCTCAAGCTTGACATAGAGGCCTCTGAGAAAAATCACCAGTCTTTCACCTCCAATATAGAATGGGATGCTAAGGACCACAGCAGTTAAAGAGCATCCATAAATAAAAACTCACTTTTCAATTTTTGGAACGTGCTTCACTACTCTAAGCTTATTTCCACAAAGAGATACTACAGAGTGAGCCAAAAGACTCCGAACCGGCTGCGCAGTGTTTTTCCTGTCCGTGTCCTCGGCGCTCATTGTCGTCTGCCGCTATCATAGAAAGGCGCGAATGAAACCATACATTTTTAAAACTACTTTTAAAGGCTTTACTTACCAATTTTATGAAAGGAGATGCTGAAACTGGCCACCTCCGTTGTCCATACATTTTTGGCACCTCTTTAGGAAACTTCCATCACTCACTGTAGTTCACATTGAGAAATTTCCTGGCGGATATTTTGTTTTAATTCTTTCATGCTGTGTAGGTTTGTCTTTTACACTTTATGTTTTAAGTTACCCCGGAGGGTTATTTTATGAACAATAATACCGGCTGCGCTGATTTTTTCCACTGGCATGTGGAAATATGATAAAAAACATAACGCACTGCTGCTATAAACAAAGTTTATATTATACACACAGCATGTATTTATTTATGATTTGTATGTGTTAACTCGGTCAGTTCGCAAAGTGAAAGTACAATTTGCAGAAAGATTTCCAGGTGTAAAAGTTCCAGGCTGTACAACAATTCATGAACTTTACAGTAAATTTCAGGCATAGGTAGTGTTCAGGCTAAGAAATCTAAAAGACCACATTCGGTTCTTACCGAAGAAACATTAGATGACATCGGTCATGATGGATAGTTTTCTAAAGAGGTGCCAAAAATGTATGGACGATGACGGTGGCCAGTTGCATCTCCTTTAATAAAGTTGGTAAGTAAAACCTTTAAAAGTAGTTTTAAAAACGTTGTATGGTTTCATCCTCGCTTTTCTATGATAGCAGCAGACGGCAACGAGCGCTGAGGATGCAGACAGGAAAAACACTGTGCAACCAGTTCAGAGTCTTTTGGCTCACTCTGTAGTTTCAGATAAGTTTTAGCAATAAAAAAAAGGAGTTGCCACTATTTAAGTTCCAACCTATGTATACAGTGCATTTAACAGGAAACCTGTAAACAGCAAGATAGTTACAAAAATGTAAGGGCACAGTTCCTTTATCTATTTGAAAAAGCATACGTGTAAATACATCACACACAATAAGTTTCCACACTGGCTTGTAATGTAAGGTGAAGTATAAGATGGAATTATCACTGGATATTAGTATTCATTTGACTGAAATTAATAGTATCACCCTGGTGCTTCAGGCTTGGAACCCACCAAGGCCAATAATACTTTCTCTTTTCTTTCCTGCTATAAGACATATTATATTCAAAATTAGGTGCACACATTTTAATATATGTACATTTAGTTTCATAGTTTTAAAGCACACAATTAACCTTTCAGGAAAAACAACTGTCTCATTAGAAGAAACCTAAGCTCTATATTCTTTAAAAATTAAATTACATGGGAACTTTCCCACAGTGAAGTCGTTAAGATTCCCTATATTACTATTGAGTTTTTTTGGGGGTAAGGTTGTCAAGTAGAGGAGAATGGGAACCATAAGGAAAGAATGTTATCACTAAAGGTAAGGTAGCCATGAGAGCAATTAGAATTGTTTGAATAAGATTCCAAACATGTCAGTAAACTGGTTAGAGGAATTGTATGAAGTGGCAGTGGAATCAAGAATGTTATATGAAATGGAAGTGCAGGAACCTTCAAAAGGATGGTTGAAAATACACTTAATTCGCAGAATGTTTTGTAAAGAGATATTAGGATTGCCTATGGCTTCACCAAAGAGAGTGGCATTGGTTAAGCTACAAAGGGTAGGCAGGAAGGGTTTGGAGGCAGAGAGAACTTTAAAATATTGGCAGAAGACTTTGAAATTAGGGGATCACAATGTTTTAAAAGAGTGTATAAAATTCCAAATGGAAGTAACAGCTGGATGGGTGAAGTATGTACAATTTTACATGAAATTGGGATAGGGAAATTTGGAGATCAAAATACAGTAGGATTTTGGAAGGAAATTAGGCAAAGTTTTGAAGAGATTTGGGCTATTTTACAGATAAAAATTCTTTAAAATGATATATAATAATTAAAAAAAAAGATTGGGGAGGGATAACTAAGTGGATTGTTGTGATAAATCTGGGAGGGAAGGATTTGCATGGATGCAATCAGGAGCACTGTTTTTAAAGAGTTTGAGAGGAGATAATGGGGAAGGACATATGTGTGGTGAGCTAGAAGGAATATTTCATTATTTATTAGAATGTGACGAGGTGAAGAGATAGAGGGAGGGTATATGGGAAATAAAGTGGAACAAATTACACAAAGAAATTTTAGCACTTAAAATGTTAACTGGTATGGGGAAAAACAGGAATAAAATGATGGGAGAATATATGAGAGAATTAAGGGGGAAATAGATTAGAGCAGTTAAGAAAGAGGAGAGAATGACATATAAATTGATAAAATAGTCACATAATGAAATGTAAATAGCAAAGGGGGGCTTCATTGCACAGATAACCCTGGGGTTGTATGTAAGGAAACCTTGTGAAGCACTAATGTAGTTACCACCCTTTCCTGTTGTCTCCAATATCTTTTGACTCTGAAGTCGGCTAAAAGTATTTTCTCTCAGGGTATGTATGGGTGTATAGTGAATTGGTTGGGAAACTTATTGTGAACTAATATTCGAGTTCTTAAAGCGGGTTGCCAACCATTTGAAGTGAAGAAATAGACTGACTTTGAATTGTAGTACTCAAAACTATAACACTTGAATTATTATACCTGCTAACTTCTGCAGCATCAAAGTTACAGTTAAAAGTAACTGTTTCCACAATAAAAGAAACTAGAAGCAAACTTGTGAGTCACTAAAATGTTTATCGGCAAGATCAGTCATACTAGCCGCTACTCACACAAGCGCATCACTAGTCACTTAAATTATCACACGAGCAGTACCGTTGGTGGTATCAGAGAAGAGAGTAACTAATGTGTGCACAACTGTGTGTACCAATGGTGGTACCAGAGCAGAGTAACCCTCGGAGCTAGATGCATGAACATTTATTAATTTTAGCTCCATCTACATATTATTCCACCGTGATTTTTCACGCGCAGCCAATCTTCCTTTCTTACATGTTCTTACATATCTGACTTTGTTACTAACTGAGGCTGGTTAAGTTCTCAGAATGTAAATGTCTTTCTCTATTCCAGAATTTCTGCCTATGTGACTGTATAACTTACTTAATTCTAAACTGCATTTCCAAAATTCCTTAAGCTAATGTTTTTGCTCCTTCTTGGCTGACTAATGACTCCAGCTAGCCTGACTCCTAATTACCCACATCTTTCTGGACAAACATTTCAACTCAAACATATTACATTACACACATTGATTTAATACACAGAAATTACTATTGCAATTATTTCTTTATCTTACTATTATTTCTTTATTTAATTATTTATGTATTTCCATCTATAATTATGGTATCACTTGTATAGAAGAATCTTAGATGTATTATACTGTAACGTTAAACACTTTAGTTGTAATTGATAAAAATGTATTAAGGGTTATAATTAATATTTATTTATTTATTCATACTACTGAGTTTTAACATTTCACTTGCTCCACTTACCCAGTTCTTACTAGAATATGTTTCGCATGCTGTTGCCCACATTGTCAGCTAGCATTTACTGCTGGATCCAGAAAGCTATCCACATGAGAAAGCTCTGGTACTGGTTTTAGGAACTTGAAGATTGGAATAGCTTCTAGGTTGCCAAAATTCATAAGCTGTTTTCTCACATTTCTTAATGTAAATTTTATCCCAAATGTTCAATTCATTAGCAACATACATTTCTTGCAAGTGAAGTGTTGTTAAAACTCAATATCCAGAATCTATATTTCTTGCATGACAATTATTCCTATTAATATTGTGTAATCTACATAAATTTCTTTCCATCATTCGAAACAATTTTCTTGGAAATGTTAAAAGAAAACTTATGCAATGTAAAACAAAAAGGAGTATTTACAGAATGGTACGGATGAGGTAACAGACAGATATTAAGGGGTTAAATAATTTAAAACTAAAGAAAATTGTTTGTAAAGTAAACATGGAAAGGGAATATTTTAAGATGGAGGATTGTTGCAAAGCAGATGGAAGATTATTAATAATTTTATAATTTGTGTTAAAATGTTAATTCAGAAAAAAAATTTTAAGTTATTTGTTTGAGAGAAATATTTTTATATAGTTAGAATAGTTAAAAATGTCAGAAATATCAAATTAAAAGAAAAATGTTAAGCATTTGGGAATCCACAGCCAACATTAATATAAGCCATAGTTATGGAAAATTTTTACTAGTTAAAAATCTGCATACAGATATCCTTCACAATACTTATTGAATGAGTTACCATGGCAATGCCAGAAAGACTATATATAGGGCTGCCATGGATAGGGGAGACACTATTGTTGGTGTCTCTTTGCTACACATCGCATCTCTGCATAAAATCAACTTGTGATCTCGGATAGAGATTTATGCATACAAGTTTAGAAGAATCATCGCCAGCGAAAAACATTGTAAAACTTTGTGAAATACTACAAAATGTGTTGTTAATATGAAAAAAGTGATTATTTTCATGTTATTCTGAAAAATAAGACTAAATTAGAAAGTTTTCAGAGCACGCACTCTTATTCAAAATTTCCTTTCCAGTACATGACCTGAGATAAGATACTAGAGATCTCATAGATCAGGCATTTCAGAATCTATCACACAGCACAAGATTTGATGCAGAAATGGTAGACACACATAGAGAGTGATATATCGCAGAAGTATATAGAGAACTTTGACACAGATGAGTATCCTAAGTTAAAATATACCACCAGCAGCTGCAAATAAAACCCACTTCATTTGACACCTTGACGTGGAGCGAATCAAATAAAACCACTGCATAATATAACATAGCATACAGCAACTAGCACTCCGTTAACTGAGTAACAAGTACAGTAGAAAATGTTGCTCTAACCTCCTACATAAATTGTAATCAACTGCCTCCTATATGAAACAAAGAAGTTAACGAATTGAAGATACTGAAATTCAGGAAACTAAAGAAAGAATGAAATTAGGAAAATGATGTAAAAAAGCAGAGAGATGGGCGAGGGAGGGAGTGCATGGGCTAGAACAGGTGTAGTGAAATTTGAAGGGAATAAGAGGGGGCAGGAACTTAGAGGGATGCCCAATGCAGAATGAAAGATTATTACTGGCAAACAATTCTTAAATGTAAAGAAACCAAAATAATGAGAGAAAACTAAAGATTGAGAAATGGGCCAATCTACCATCAGATATAAATTAGACAAGTTGCTGAACTTGAAATCAGGGAAGGAATTATGGAGTTTGAGGAATATTTAGGTTAAAGTAAAAAGCAATTGGACAAGGAAAATAAACAAACATATGGAATCAGAAGTGTTATAAGTCTAATTAAAAGTGGAAGGGGGCTGAGTAGGTCTTCATGTGTAAAGTGGTCCCGGTAGTAGAATAACTGCAGTATTGAAGCTGTCCTGGCCACTTGCTTATGGAGTAACTCATGAGTATGAGTCAACTATGAGAAAATAGTGGCATGTTTCTTTTGTATTACTAAGAGATTGTAAAATAATATCGTCTGGATCTACTAGAAGAATGACAAATTCATTAATTAATTTATGAAGTGAATCAACTAAACTGCTATCCAGTGGCATGCCCACCATCATAGAACTAATTTTTTCACAAAAATAACACAGCCAATAAATTTCCATTTCATATTTACTATGTATCAACATGCAGTATGGAGCTTCTAACAAATTTCTTGATAATTTTTGAAGAGGTATAGTAGTTGTAACTAATATGTGTAACTTTGGGCTACATCAAACTCAAGTCTACATTCACTGCATACCGTCAGCTGTTTTCAGAGCTTAAATCCCTTAGCAGTTAATTCTTTTGGTTTTATTTCTGCAAAAATAAAGATTACAGTTGAACCTCAAGCTATAATTTCCAGAACTATTGTTTTCCTGCACTCATTGTTCAATTTGTGCACTCTCGGCTGGTTTACATTATAACTTATGTAAATAAAATCCATATTCCTCATTCACCGAAGCATCATTCTCCCGCATTATTTGTTAAAAAGTTTCAGTCCCAAACAAATTCTATCCCTTAACAATAATTTTTAAGCTGAATAATTGGACCGCTTATTGCAGAAAGACAACATCTCCACATTTTTTAATATAACAGTAGAGACAAAGAACAGAATAAAGGCTCATGCAGAAAGATTTCCTTTCTATGGTAAACAATTCACTGACCTACTTAAAACCACAATCGCCAAAAAAAAATGATGTGTAAATGTTTCACAAGTTGTTTTCTGCAGTAATCAGTTCAGTTGAAGCAGGATTTGTAATTTGCAAGCAGTTGCCGATACTTTTGGAGCAGCCCATATAAGCTAGTTATGGAAGAAGGGGAAGATGTTGGAACAGCTGAGAAGCAAATGTTAATTTAAAAGCTTTTAAAAAGAAAATGACAAACATGTAAAATTGGTGCAAAATATAGTGTTTGTTTATATATTTGCATTATTATTTTGTGCATGCTTTACACACTTCCCATATATATCCTTTGCCTGCATTTATTTTTATCTACTCCATCGGAAAATGATAGATCAAGGTTCGACTGCAGTTACCTTGTTAAATATATCACAAAGATGAGATAAAAAAATGTTTATGATCTGCGTCACTTTTGGGTAGAAACAACCAGAAAAAACCTAGGCAGCGTGTCTAACATTTTATTCTGTTAACACGTACCTTGCATATCACTTGGAGGCCTTGAGATGTCCATAGAACCAGGAATGAGGGGAGAAAATGATTCACGTGAGGGGGGTCCTGTAGAGTAGGCATATTATTAATATTTAAATAAAACAATGTAAGCTTTTAATATGTAGTTCATAAAATATCTTAGTGCATGGTTCAGACTGTGGAACATGATACAATACACATTATACTCATGCCTTAAGACAGAATTATGCATGTGCATCCAGGGTAATCTCAAAAACTATACATCCAATTATGATAATCCTTTAACCACTGAAAACTCTTTATCTTTCTTTTCCTCATTTCTCACTCGCTCCCCACCATTTGATTATGTTAGTTTATGGAGTTCATCATGAATTGGGCCTGCATAGTTCCTGTAAATTTCACTGCAGTTTCACTGTACAGGATGAACCAGACCATGTGTAATAGTAATTTATTTTGGCAAGTACAGCATTAAAATTTTCCAGACAGATACATTTATAACTACAGCACATAACACGTTTACTTGAGCTTGATTTCATATCAACCATAACCAGAAGTGAGGTCAGTGGTGTATCACTTTAAAATTTCAAATGGGAATGTGGGTCAAGTAGGATACATTAGATAAAGCTCTTCACAACAAACAGCTCCGATAAGAAACATTTCTTACTAATTCATACTCCTTCAGAGAGAAATGCATATGAAAAGAGAGCCCACCTGAACCCCAAGATATGCAGATAGTAATGTCATTCATAATGAGAAATGTTACAAAAGAAAATTAAGTTGGGAAAGGAAGCTCAGATGGCCTTGCACAATAAAACAATTGGGTGTTTTGTTTTCTTTATTTTTGTGACTAATAAAATAAGTATGAAAGTTAACGGTGATTACAAATACATTACTTCTAATAGAAATACAAGGGCGACACTGAAAAGTTTTTAGAAAAGCAAACAAGGAATAGTTTTAAAAAATTTAAATAATTTATTTTTTTCAAAATATTCCCCTTTAACATCAATACAATTTTGCATTCAATGGAACCAGTCCTTAACGCAATAATGCCATGCTTCCTGAGACACTTCAGAAACAAGGTTTATATGTTTCACTCCTTCGTCTGATGATGAAAAAGTGATTCCACACATTTTATCTTTAATTTTTGTAAATAAACAGAAATTACGAGGTGCCAGGTCAGGGCTGTATTGTGGAGGGTTCATGGTGCTGACCTTTAGGGCATCCAGATACTCAAATGTCATTTTTCTGTATGCAACAATACATTTTCATGATGTAACCTTAATTTTCCTTTTGGGACATTTTCACAAACTTTTTAAAAAATTTGCACTAATCAGACATTTTTGTCTTAATCGGCAGTAATGTTATGCCTATTTCTAATGCTATAGTAGCAATATGGCCTGTTTTAGGGAAAAAAAACTAGCCACCATCTTTTTACTAGCACTGCGAAATCATTGGAGTTTTGTAGGCTTAGGTTTCTGTTCGAAAGACCCATTGAGCCGACTGACTTTCTTTTCGGATCATAACAATAAATCCAAGATTCATCACCAGTAACAGTATTCCAAACCAAATTTGAAGTGCTGCCTTGGAATTTTTCCAGAGTTTTTCTGCACCAAACAATGTGTTGTTTTGATCGGGAGTCAGTTTATGTGAAATCCATCGACAACAAAGTTTCCTTACATCTAACTCTTGATGTAAAATGTTTTGGATTTGACTCATACCAATACCCAATGTTGCACAAATAAATTCATATATGTTTGTCGATCTCCTTCAAGCATTGCTCGAACAGTGGCAATATTTTCATCGGCAGTTCTTTGGCGTCCTTCACAAAACTCATCACTAAGAAAAAACTGATCTCTTGAATTTGCTGTACCAATTATAAACTGCCTTAGAGGGGCTTCTTCACCAAATGCATTTCTAAGCCAATCTTCACAATTATTAGGCATTAATGACTATTTAAAATCATAAAAATTTACAGCCCAAAAATGTTCTGTATGAAATTCATTTTTGGGTGAGCGCAAAATATTTAAATGATGATAATTAACAAACTATTATAGTAAATCCAACAAACTACACAGCAATCAACTTGTAAAACATTATAAAGTAGCTGTCAAATATATACAAATGTCATTTGTTTTTAGAAACATGGTATTCTAAAAGTTTTCAGTAATGCTCTCATGCTGGTTTTCACAAATGAAGGTTTTGATGTGAGGATAGTATTGGACGAATGTTGTATAAGTTTCTGTGCTGCCGAGCGTAGCCGAGCATATGCACACTGAGAGGGTATGAACTAACAAAAGTATTTCCTATGAAAGCTGTTTGTTTTGAAGACCTCTATCTAATGGTACTATTTGACCCTCACTTCCACTTAGACTTAGACTTTTTAAGTGTTACGCCACTCAGCCAACTTCTCATTATGGCTGATTGATGAAATCAAGTTCAAGTGAAAGTTCACATCTGCTTTAGCTATAAATATTTTTGTCTCTAAAATTTTAATGCCGTATTTTCCTAAATGAACGTGTGTTAGGGTGGTAAGGTTCACCCTGTATATTAATGTTACAGAACTGTTGTGATCCCTAAACCTATTTAAGTTGACAGGTTTTTATAATGCTTCAAAGACACAAGCAACAAGAGAGGTGTAAAACTTTTAGAATTCATAACTCGAGAAATTCTGAATTTTATTTGGATAGCTTTTCATTGGTGAAAATCTTATTTTTGCAGCACAATTACACACTACGGATTGAATTCAGAGTTGTCACTTATATGAAAAGGAAATGCTTAAGCAATAAGTATTTCCTTCTGATAAGGGAACGTTTATTACCATTTGGTATACATAGACAGTACTTATATGTCCAGTGCTAAATGCTTACTTATTTCTGAAGCATATGTGGTAGCATGGTTCAGCTGTTTCACAGCCATTTGGATGTGTGAAGGAATGTGTAAGCGAACATGCAGGTCACCACATAGCCAGCTGCCATTTTCATTTTCACTGTTATTTTGTTCACAACAGCTGTTGAGCACATGGTAGGAGTGTGCGAGTTTTAAATGGTACATTTATTAATTAGTTAACTTTCATTTAAAATCAAGTAGGTTGGAAATTTAGTTAGGGTTTGTAGCAATACTTAGTTACATTAGTTAGGTCGAAAACATGCAAAAGGAAAACATTTCAGCGAGCAGGAAAGAAACCAACTAAAAGAGCTGGTGCTGAGAAGACATTGTAGAATGCAGGCAATCGACGCTGTGTGATGTACTAGCATTAAGTGTATTTACTTGTGGTCTGTTTTAAAACTGAAAACCCACTTTCTAGCGTAAAGTGTTAGTAGCTAGAAGTATTTACAATATGCGCACTGTGTATATGCAGGCGTGGAAGCAAATCACAAATGCAATTACTACACCATCTAGCAGTAATCAGAAAAGCAAAAGTGCCCAATAGCTTACAATGTTTGGATTTAACGGCGGTTTTAAACGCAAAATCGGTAAACCTCTGTTCAAGATTTTGATAACAATGTATACTTGTGAATTAATGGTAAAGATGTGTGACGTTAAGTGATACATTGCAGTGGTGGTAATTATGCAAAATAAGCAATTTGAATCGAGAAAAGCACTGCAGAGTTGTTCTTTATTTATTGCAGAAATACTTCCACATTTTATTTTTAGGATTTTATTAAATAATTCCAAATAAGTGCAGCGGAATCTCTTTTTCTAGGGACCTAAGGACTTTGAACAACATAAATGGGAAAGCATCTGAACAGAAAACATATGGAAACAGTGTTATAGCACTGAGATTCTATACATTATCTTTTCGAGTAAGCTTGTCTCACGTTTCGACTTCATAACCTCTGTTGGTTAAGGTTATGTTGTTTAGCAGAGGCATTAGATTATTACAACAGCGGCTTTCGTAAACTGATATTGCTTCGTAAAATCAGCATCCCTATGCATTTCAAGTGAATTCTGCAAATCGTTTCTTAATGCGCAGTACAATTTCATTATGAAATTCCATATACTCCATGAAATTGCTATTATCGTTTACCTCTGTTGTAGGCAGTTGATGCAAGATGTGGTGGCTCTCCTTATTGTATATAAGCAGGGGTCGAAGCTTCCTTATATGAATAAGCATTTCCTTATTCGCCTGAAAGAGTAGCGTCTGTGTATTGAAAATCGCTGCTTAAGGACTTCCTTGGAATAAGCAATGACTATGAATTCAACCCTAAATGCCATTTTCAAAATTGTTTAATGTAAACTTGGCACTTTGTAATAAATATGGCGTTAAGAACCTTACGAATATTTCACTCAAGGAATCATTATAAGAAAGAGTATATCTGGGCTAACCAAACCAATTAAAGAACTGTAACAAGATATGTAAAATAAAACCAAGGTAAACTTGCAAAACTGAGCAAAAGAAAACTTTTAAAAATATGAATGATCATACTCAAAGCTTTAGAGAGTATTTAGTAATTATTGAGTCGATTGTAACACTACATCACTTACTTGTTTTTATCACAAATACATGTTTCAGGAGCTAATTGCTCCCATCCTCCCTGTCGACTACCCGCATCCTTCGTCTTGGCTGTAAGCTTGATCTCTGGTGGCAGTTGGAAGAACTTCTTCAAAAGTAAGTCTCCAACCGCCACCAGAGATCAAGCTTACAACCAAGACAAAGGATACGGATAATCGACAGGGAACTGAGGATGGGAGCAATTAGCCCCTGAAAGATGTATTCGTGATAAAAACAAGTAAGTGATGTAGTGTTACAAACGACTCAATAATTACTAATTATAGACACATCACTGTCACAAAATCCACCAAAGCAATTTTATTGTGAATTATATTTAGAGAGTATGTTTGAATTGAACATTATCAGAAAACAAAATAAGACATGAGCAAGACAAAATACATAGCTATGTTGGAGAAGATTTACATAATTAAAAACAGTGATCACAACGAATTTCAACATTCCCTCATTGAACACCCTTCAGTAAGTTCATCATGCTATCGTAAGGTAGCCATGACACAGCATCCAGTGAGGACAGTTATTAAAGGCTGATGGACACAAAGATACAGTGCAGAAATCTAATAAAGTGAAGAGATTATAACAATATTGCAATGAGTTGAGTTTAAATACATCAACTTCACTAAAACATGTTACCCTATGTAACCAAAACAAGTTTTCAGGGTATTTAACACATCCTCAGCTACTGTCCATTTCAAACCAGAGTGCCTTTCACTGAAAACAAACTCTTTGTATTATCCGCGCGAAAGTAGTTCGCAATCCCCGCCCCTAATGGATGCTTGTTTCCCTCCCACTGCTTGTTGAACACTATTTAATCTATAAAAATGCGCCCTGCGTGAGAATCATAGTTCAAAATGCAACCTGAGGTAACAATCGATTTTATAAGTATGCGGCAATGAACATTTTACTTATGTTAATCACAATCCTCGGGCAAAAGTGCAACACCCAAATCCGAATCCTCCGAAGATGACTCAGCTGCCTTATCAGAATCAGAACTACTCTCCAAAATAATGACAAGCTTATCCACAATTCCACAGCACTGTCGCACTTAAAACAAGTTCCCACATTTTATCCTCTTCTATGTTGTATTATGTCTGTTTATATTCCCTGCTCGCTTTCGTTACACTTCTCACTGAAATGCCTGTAAAATCCGATATTAGTTTCGTAATATGCAATAATGCAAGTGTCGGGTATTTTTGTAATAGTGAGTTGAATATATGAAGTATTGTTTGTTTTTAGCCACTTTTTAACTGTTTCCCGCTCTGTGTTTGAACAGTTTATTCGCACTACACGCACTTTCCTCTGCCATTGAGCTCAAATACCAACTGACTAAATCACAAGATTTGACCTGAGCTGAGCATATGTGTGTTAGTGTATTATGGATGATGTTCACTTATCATATATCCTGTGTTACGCAAAGTGTTTATTCGGTACTCAGATAGTACCTCTGGGAATTCATTGCTGTATTTCTTGTATATGTAAGAGATTGACAGTCGTGCATGTCGGTTGGTACTGACAAGCAAGATGCTCTCTGCATTAGCGCAATAGCAGGTGAAAATCATATTTTGTAATCTCTTAACAGCTAATATATATCCATTACCTTTAACGATGAGATCTTATGATAATAGCAATAAAATGTGCAGTTCTATACCTTTCCTGCTGTAATATTTCATAATACAATACATGATTTAAGGAACTACTTATGTTGGCGTAAGAGTATATTCTTGGGTTCGTGACAAGCCGAAGCACGTGCTTCTGTTTACATCAGAGGGAACTCTGGTTTGGAATGGACAATAGATTTGTGTATTTAAACCCAACTCAGGATAATATTTTAGATGCTTGAAATGCTCTGTTTTAAATAAGTAAGATTGTGTGTCATTAACATTCTATAGGTGTGCACAAATGATTATAGGGCTTTAAGGTTATATATTTTCTCTGTAGTATATAACAATTTTAAATCATAACTTAAATTGATGAAAAACTGTAGAAGTTTTCATAACTCCAATTACAAGCATTCAATATGGGATCCATTTGCAATACAGTATACATCCAGCCAGTAGTTCATTTCTTGGCGTACTGATATTAGCAAGTCTGGTGTAACAGAATCTTTGTCTCAACTCAATCTGCAGGTAGCAGTGGCACACTTTCTGAACACCTTCCACACTGTCCACTTGTTGGAACTGCTAGTTCTTTACTTCCCAGCGCACAGATTCTTTGGGAATGTGTTTTGAAGTAATTCTGACTCTCTTTCCTTTACAGACACCCACCCCATCATTTGTATCTGATTGTACCATCTATTAATTTTATTGCCAGAAGCGGTATTAAGACCAATCTTCGCTTATACACCCACTGAACTGTAATCACTGAATTATGTTTTGCAAATTCCAAGACACAAAATGCTGTTTGCATGAGAGTTGACAGGTTTTATTTTGTTACCATGGTTACAAAACAAACCAATCTGAGCATGTAAAATTCAAGCTTCCACAGTTACTCTAATTATGATTCAAAACTGCAGAGAAAAGCTGTAAACTTAAAACATCTATAATCATTTTTGTAACCCTGTATTTCAATTCATTTAATTTTCACTTTACTATTCACATTTCAATTTATTTAATTTTAACTTAAAACTCCTAAGTTCATGTAAAACTTAAAATTCATTCCAACCCTCCTTTGTTTTCATACACACAATTTCTGAAAAGTATTTTACTCCCAGAGGGTTACTTCCAGCTATACTAGAGAGCTAATTACAAAGGTTACACACCTGATGACTGTGAGCTTCCAGTGAAGTCTCCTCCTGCCGGAGTCTGAGTGTTTACTGAGCGTGTGGACCGGAAGAGATCAGCTAATGGTGCCCGATGGCCTTCAGGTGTAGCCTACAACAAAAGTAAAAGTTACGAAAATGCAGTTGTATACTACATAATGAAAGAATAGAGGACATGGAAAAACAAGATTTATTAGAGAGTTTTACTTTTAAGAGCTCACTGAGATTATATAGAGAAATGAAAGTTGTATGGAGCAGGGAACAGTATGTTGATATATGTGATAAAACACAAGAGCAGGATTTGCATGGGCTAGGACAGAGGTGGTGAATTTGAAAGGTTGAGTAAAGAGATTGATTTGGAGAAATGCCCACTATGCCACCAGAAAGTTAAAGAGTTGCATATAGTTTTAGAGTTTGAAGAAACGAAGTTGCTTAGAAAGAGGATAGAGAAGAGAGAATGGTTAAATTTATCAATAGAAATTCAAGCTAAGAAGTTAGTAAATGTAAAATCTAGGAAAAATATAATAGAAGTAGGAAACTTTTTGGGGAGTCAGAGCAAAATTAGCAGGGAAGAGGCAAATGAGTATTAAATTAAATTACAGTAGTTTTTATTTGATATGTTGCAAGTAGGACCCAACAAATCGACAACCTCAAGGTTTGAGTTTGTTGGGGTCCGAGGAAAGCAACTCAAGGTAGAGTTAGAGTTAGTATTGGAGATTAAATAAATTGATAATTATACTTTTAGATTAGGAGGAATGCTGGCTACCAGTATTCTATACTGCTGGATACCAGTAGTTAAGAGGTTAGTTTTCTTTATATTTTATTTTATTGTTATTTTTAGAAACTGGGTTAAGAATAAATTTGTACAATTAATTGGGTTAACAATAAAATTACTATTACTACACAATGAACATTTGAACAGTGTTAAACTGCACACATTTGTAAGATCATTAAAATAATAAATTTCACGCACAGCCTTCATCCTAAAAATACAAACAAACAGCATTATATACACATCACTATTTAATCAGCATTATGAGAGTTAAGTTATGGAAAATGAATCGACATTAAGCACTCGTTTAGCTCCACTTATCATATTACTGTTTGAGGGCCTATTGTAGCCATAAAACCAATGAAGCCCAAACTTAAACTACTTACAACATTGAGAGTTGCCATTAGGGTATGCAATATCAAAATAATTTGATATCTCCTTGTGCTTTACCGTGAAAAATGCAAGTCAGTTGGGGAATTTAATGTCATGCTGACATGTTTCCATGGTAGTTCAGTTGGTTAGAACAATCTGACGGAAACTAGATCCGTGGTAAAAATCATGATGGTGGCATTGAATTTTTCTAGTCTGATTCTATCTTTCCAACTTCTTGAATCATTTTGACTAGATGAAACCTTGATTCACCTTTACACTCTGGAGACAAAACAACAGTCCAGTGGGTCAATGAAGGTGAACGTGTATTAATGAAAGTGAAAACTGTTTTGTTAGTGGGAAAAGTGATGGCAACCAGTATTTTGGGACTCGCGCAGTATCATAATTGACAATTTGGAAAAGAGTAAAACGTGACTGGCCACTATTATGCAACATAATTGGACCATCTACAAAGTGAGTGAGCAGAAGTGGCAATTCTGATGGCAAAAATGCATGAAATGGGCTTCGAATTAGTTACCCATCCACCAGATTTGGGACCAACTGACTGATTGTTTTCATCAAATGAGGTCATTTGTGCTGTAGTACACACAGATGGAATTTTTTACTGGCATAATAAAAAAATTAGAAGAGACCTTGAAGAGGGAGCAACTGGAGGATCGAGACTTAGAGCTGATCCTGACATAAAGAATCTGGTGAATGACCTGCATGGGGACATATCTCTCAGATGCCTGATCTCTAAGAACTACTGGGCACACCAGGACTCCCTGGTGTTCAGGAATGGTGTATTAAACAAGTTTGGCTAGACCAAATGTATTGACCTCAAAGGAATTTAAGTTGAGAAATAAATGTTTGTTTCCACATAAATTTAAGTAAATAATGATTGATGCATCTGATAAAAAACTTAGCACACTAAGTTTTTTACCAGACTTATCAATCTGCCCTCATAAATGCACCTACAGTCCAGATCTTAGTCTTAATGAGATTTCATTCCTTTCTTTGAAGAAACCACTGGAAGAGCAGCATTTTGCTACTGAGGCTACCTTTCAATTGTAGTGCATAAGACTCTAAAAAGATAGTATTCCACTAGAAATGCAGAAGTTGAAAGTATTCCACCAGAAATGCAGAAGTTGAACTAGCCATTTACTAGTAAAACATAACATGTTTTCCGCGCTCGTAGGCCATGGTCTAACAATAAAATTTGTACAACTCGACATTTCGTCCTCAACTGTGGTGGACATTCTTAGAAGAGAAGAGCAGAGCAGAGGAATGGCAGATGACAGAAGGTTCATATGCAGTAGACGGTAATTTATACTGTAGAGTGGTGGGAGGGGTTGTGATGGTGATGATGATCATGATGATATGGGGTTTAAGGGCGCTAAACATCTAGGGTCATCAGCGCTCTGAGGGGTTGTGTATAGACTGCTCTGTTATGATTGACTGTTGTGTTGGCCAATGCAAAGGTGCTGTAAAGCAGAAATCCATTCTAGGGTAGTAGTGTTTGATGGTTGCAAGGAATTTCAGTTTTTTCGAACATAATGTTCAGAAATGGCGGATTTGTCTGTGACCAAGGCAACATCTTTTATATCCAAAATGTTGTTGGAATCAACACAATGAAGCAATTCATAAAAGACAATCAAAGGAGTCAATTTGAACACTCCTACTAGCTTCCTTTACCTATTTAATATGCAGAACTTTTATCATGAGCATGAGCTCCCATCGTCGGCTGCCTGCTGGATCAATGCTCGAGTTGTTTTGTTGAAAGCCAAAGTTCATGATCTACTTTTCAAATTTCTTTATATAAATCTTCTCCCATATTTCAAGTTCTTTGGATTTCTGGGCTGGCTTCCGCAATTTGATATTGGTACCAACATCAAGTAATGAAGCCAGCCCAGAAACCCAAAGAACTTGAAATATGGGAGAAGATTTGTATAAAGAAATTTGAAAACCACATCATGAACTTCAATTTATCAGAAGCAGACAACTCCTTATTTAGGTTCTCTCATAGACCACTAGAGAATATCCCAGGCTTTCAACAAAACTACTCTACGGTTGATCTGGCAGTCAACAGGCAGCTGACAATATAAATTGAAACCGAGTTTTATTTATGGACACTAACTGCTATGGTTCTTAGCATCCCATTCTATATTGGGTATGAAGTATCAGAAATTTTGCTTAGAGGCCTCTTTATCAGACTTGAGATTCTTTTATGTGCTGTAAATCTATGACACGGGACCACATGCCTTACTTCTCTTTCAAAGGAAGCCATGCTAAGGATTTTTATGCCCCCCAAAAAAAACCCATCACCCTCCGCCAGGTTTGAACCCACAACCTTGGAAACTAAAGGCTAGCATGGTATCCCTATACCATGGAGGATGACAGCAGTTGTTGATTGAGCTCATGCTCACAATACATGTTTTGCATAATAAATATGCGAGTGAAGCTAGTAAGTGTGTTCAAGTTGACTCCATTTTCATTAAGTGTCTTTCAACATCTTTTGTGTTTGATGTTGCAAGCTTTTATGCTACGTTTTGTTGTGCTTATATAATATTGGCTGCATGTTCATGGTATCTTGTAAACACTGGCAGTAGAGAACGGGTCCAGTGGATCTTTGGCTGATTTATGGACCTGTTTTAGTTTTTATGCGAGGAGAAATATATTACCACTATATACTTAAGCAGCAGATAAAGCTTTGCTGTAATGCTGTAATTAACATTTACCTTTTCTTTCTCTTCCCTCTCTGCATCTTGGGTCGACCCTGCCTGTGTTGCTTTCAGCACTAGCCTCTCAATTTCTTGGTTCAACCCTTCTATTGAGTTCCTCATGGGAGGTCGAGGCACCATTGGCTTCACTGGAATGTTCACTGGGACTGCTTTTGCTTGTGACGATGCTATAAAACATATTATCACATAAACACAAGAGGCAGAAAAGCACCACTTATATAGCCTGAAAATATGAATGCAGTAAGTTTTCCAGACATGCAAAATATAACTACTATGGGGAAAAAAAAATATATTGAGTATTTTTATTTCTGCAAACCTCAAACTGAGTATGACAAGTATGTGTTTGGGAAGTCACTGTGCACTTCATACAACAGATGTAGATTGGGTTGCTACTTTAAATCAATGTTTAAACTAAGGATTTTTACTTTCTGCAATAGGAGATTTGCATTCCACCCAAACATTAAACATCAAGATTTCATTGTTAATACACACTTTGAGGCTCCCTGAATCAAACAATCTGATGTGTTACACTCACATGACTTTCTTGTACAAACTATTTTTACAAACACTTATTCTCCATATGCTTCATGTTAATTGAGATATCGAGATGTTAACCTTATTGCTAATTTTCTTGTAGATGCAAGGGGAATTGGTAGTATTTAAGTGATAGTCTAATCTTTTAAGAGCTGGTTGCTATGTGGCACATTCCATTCTCTTTGTATGTCCAGGACATAAAAAAAATGAATAATGAATTTGAGAAAAAGTGTAAGTATTGGAAAATTTAAGGGAGTAACAAGCAATATCTCGAAAATGGTTCACTCAACAAAAAAAAGTATATAACATAAATTGTGTATTTTAACGCGATCTACATTTTTTGTGTAGTAAAATTTTGTCTATCTCTTATGGTTTACCAGTTATGCAAAAGTCGTTCACAATGAAGAATACTTTTGGAGACATTCCCAGAAAATTCGAGATATACATTTCATTTGTCATGAAAATATCTTAAACATATGATATTTTAATCAAAATTGTTAGAGCCATTTTTGAGAAAATCAAAATTTTTGAAAAATATTCTGTGTAAAGGGTAATCTGGGATGGGGGGATTTTCTTGAAAACCTTTGTGTCGCATCTCTGGAAGATACTGAACCTAAATACCACGTTTGGTGTTTATCCAACTGTTCGTTTCTGAGTTATGCTGTTCACACACACATGCACGCACGCACACATGTTTCCAAAAATGCTTTTTTTGGATTCAGGGGGTCTCAAAACATATATTTCCGGTGAAATCTCGGTATCGAATTTTTGGGTGGAATACAATACTTCCCCTACTTACTATACGTAGTAGAGAAAGTAAAAACAGCATTTTTACTTTCTTAACTATGTATGGTAAGTAGTGGGAAGTATTGCTTTCCACCCAAAAATTTGATACAGATTTCACCAGAAATACATGTTTTGAGGCCCCCTGAATAAAAAAATAAGCAATTTTAGAAAAAGGTCCGTCTATGTATCTGTGAACAGCATAACTCAAAAACAAAATGTCGGATGAATACCAAACTTGGTATTTAAGTTCAGTATCTTCCAAGGATGCAACACAAAGATTTTCAAGAAAATCCTCCCACTCCAGACTACCCTTTACATTGAACATTTTTCGAAAATTTTGACTTTCTCAAAAATGGCTAACAATTTTGATTACAATATCATATGTTTAAGTTATTTTCATGGCAAATGAAATGATTATCTTGAATTTTCTGGGAATAGCCTGTGAAGTCTTCATCCTAAATAACTTTGTATAACTGGTTAACCATTTCAGAGATTTTTTTTTTCTTTTTGGCATTTTAAAATACTTATACTTTTTTCAAGTGGTAGGTCGCTGTTCATCTTTTCTCATGGTTATGCAAAGAGCATGAAATTTCAAAGCCATACACTTTTTAAAATCTGATTTGCTTTAGTCTACTGTATCCTCCTTACACCTACAATGAAATGTGTAATGAAAGTTTATCTTGATTAACAAGAAGTAGATAGAAGGATAAGCTTTTGTAGGAATGGTTTGTGGAAGAAAGGTAGTGTGAATATCACACATCAATTTTTTTTTGTTTTTAAACGTAGAGTTTTGGATATGATGTGTGAATAGAGCAGATTCTTCATTGTTCAACGTTTTGTGTATTCATCTGTTTCACTGTATAATGTTTAGTTAAATTTGATTTTTAATGATGGTTCAACCCATCTTGTTCAACTCATGTATCAACAAGACAATAAATACACAGATTTAGCACAGTAGGCACTTGCTGAAAAATTCCCAGAAACAGCCATACCTCATTGCAATGCAGTCCACTGACTTATTATGAAATTTCAAATCACAGCTACAGTGTTATATGACAAACTACCTGGAAGACCACGCGAGTTAAATGAAGAGAAACTGAATATTCTTACTCTAAGCAATGGAGTCATTAAAATCATTGCACAAGAGGAAAATATTGGCCCTCTAAGTGTAAATAAGTAGTTTGGAAAACATTAAAGTTATTCTGGTAAGTAACAGTTCAGTGCAAAGGTCTACCCGGAGACAAGGCTTCCCCCCCTAGGTAAGGCATCAACCTAGTTAGATACCCTCCCTCCATGGGTTCTTTTCCATTGGGCCAATACCTGGTTTTCTGAAGTGACCCCCACGCCTGTACAGGATTGGAAGTGGAGGTGTCACTTACATGTGTCAATCCCAAAGGGAAGACTACTGAAGAATCTTGGTAGAAGCAACAGAGTTCTAGCATATAGTTTCCCAACTCTCCAGAGTGGTAGTGAGAGGACACTGAGGCATCTTGCAACTTCACCTAGACATCATTGCCCAGACATACCCAATCTCCTATGAGTTTCAGGAAACACTGCCCCACTGAGTTCAACCCGTCCGAATAACACCCCAATGGGAAAGGCTCAGATGTTGCAGCCCGACATACTTCTAGTGAAAGGGCAGCTGAAGGGGTCAGAACCCCTCCCCTAAGGGAGGTACAAGTAACTGCAGTACAAGAATTGTAAGATGTAGGATACATGAAAGGTAAATCCACTGTGAATGGTTTACACATTTTATTGAAAGGAACTCATTAAGTTTCAATTTAAAAGGGACAAAAGAACAATGTTGAACAAAATATTTATAAAGGAAAGCAGGAGTGTGGGACAGTATTTAGTTAAAAAGAAGTGAAAATGAACAGTGAAGAGAGAAGGAAAAAACTGATACATATGTAATAGTATAATATAATTTTTGTATGTGGAGTGCATGACTACTGAATGAATGGCCAGGGGTAAATTTTCAGTACATAAGTCATGAATTTCTTAGCACTAAATAAATATAATCTTTATTATTATTATTATTGAAAGAAATACTGCCAATATTCTTGACACCACCTTCTATACTCATGAGGATTGGTTCCACTTCTTTTCTTGTGCTGTGCATGAAATGCCCTTGCATGTTCAAAAAATGAAGTGTGGGCTGCAATATTGTTGGCCATTTTCCCTTGAAGGAACTATGAAAGTTATTATTGTTCAATTTTCAAAGATACCATGTCAGCTAAAGGACTAAATAAAATATTCATGATTCCAACAAGTTGACATCACAGCACACACAGCTAACAGCACTATTCAACTTCTGCATGAGCTGTTTGGGAAACATATCATTTCTAAGGGTTTATAGCCCTCTCCTTATGGACTCTAGGGCACCTGCTATTTATAATATATATGAACGATATACCGTTGACACAAAATGGGGAAAATTATTGCATATGCAGATGACACTTCTATAGTAAACACCAGCAAAAGCTTACAGAAATTAGATGCTTACACAAAGCAAAATATAAAACAAATTGTACATTTTTTTTAAGTTAAACAACCTGCACATTAATGTAAAGAAAACAGGATTCACCTATTTTCAGACAGACAAAAACAGAAATGAAACCCAACTAAAATTAATTTAAATAATGAAGAAATTAATGAGCTAAATAATGCTAACTTTTTAGGAATAACACTGGACAAACATTTCACATGAGACAAATAGATAAAGTCTGCAACAAAGCAAGTTCAAGTATTTTCTTATTAAACAGAATGGCAAAAATTGTTGGTATAAACATCTTAATGAATATCTATTATGGATTAATATACCCACGTTTATCATATGGAATTACAGTTTGGGGATAAAGTTCTACTAAGTACAGCAAAAGACTTTTTATATTACAGAAAAGAGCAATTAGGGTAATGGTAGGTGTAAAGCCACAGGAATCTTGCAGAAATTATTTCAGAAAATTAAGTATTCTGACTCTCTATCCACTATATATCTTTGAAGTAATAATGTATCTAAAACATAATGAAAATCATACAAAAATTAATAGCCAGATTCACAACCATTTCACAAGGGGTATACACATTTCCATATAACTTCATATAGATTACAATTATTCAACTTGAAACCCAGTGTTGCCACTTGTATGTTTTTTAATAAGCTACCTACACACATTCAACAAATTAAAGATAGAAAACAATTTAAAAGGGAACTGAAAAAAAATATATGGTTCAAAGATCTTATTATTCAATAGATGAGTTTATAAATGATTAAATTTTAATATTCTTAAGCTTTTTGTAGTATACGTTATTAAATTCCTCTATTAGACAAAACTGTACATATTAGCTTAAGGACAAACTTTGTACATACATTTTCTTTGTAATAGGAGGATTGTATATATGTAGGTAGAATTTAATGTATCATATTGTATAATTTAACTACTTTTGTACTTAGCATTCTCCTGACTATGTCGTGGATTCCTGTAATTTTAATCGGCAAATAAATGAAATGCAATGAAAAAGACCTTATTCCACCCAAATTTTATCTACGGGGAACAGCAAAATGTAGTGTAACATAACCATCCATGCATGCTTTGTGATTTGAAAGTTGCAACAACTCATATACCGAAGCAAATCATAAGCAGAGCTGTATACTGTTTTTCAGTAAAATTAAGCAAGTTTAAGCTTATATAGCCACTCGTACACATCAATTTCTTCAACTTCTGTTATAAGAACACAATGACTTTTCGAATGGCTGTATTACTGTTATTAAAACCAGAATGACCCTCCCCCTCCAAAAAAATTAAAACATTTCATTTAATTTAATATTAAAGAACTGATAGTGAAATGAATCAAATTACATGGCTTAAATATATGTAAGTGCAAAACACTTTTCTCAATTACTAAGATGTGTAGGAAAAAGCACATTATTTTCAAATATTTTTTTGCTAATACCATGAGGAATCTAATGATTATTTTGCAAACCATTTTTTAATCAAATTATTCAAAACTTATTTTTAAAAATGTGTCTTGCTGCTACTGGAACGAAGGTGAAGAAATTATTCAAATCATCCATTTTCCTTTCACATGTCAGTGATATGCATGTTGCGTAAGATAGCCTGCTGTCCTTCATGTTAATGTCTTCCTTTCCTTCTAAGAACATGTTAAATGGTAAATTAACAAAATTTTATTGAAACCATTGCATACAAGTATTGCTAAAAATAATTTAGATTCTTTAATTACTAGCTAGCAGTCATCAATAAAGAACTGCAGGATAGAGCTTACAAATGGCATTAGGGGAAGAACATACTTTAATTACTAGCTAGCAGTCATCAATAAAGAACTGCAGGATAGAGCTTACAAATGGCATTAGGGGAAGAACATACTTTAATTACTAGCTAGCAGTCATCAATAAAGAACTGCAGGATAGAGCTTACAAATGGCATTAGGGGAAGAACATACTTTAATTACTAGCTAGCAGTCATCAATAAAGAACTGCAGGATAGAGCTTACAAATGGCATTAGGGGAAGAACATACTTTAATTACTAGCTAGCAGTCATCAATAAAGAACTGCTGGATAGAGCTTACAAATGGCATTAGGGGAAGAACATACTTTAATTACTAGCTAGCAGTCATCAATAAAGAACTGCAGGATAGAGCTTACAAATGGCATTAGGGGAAGAACATACTTTAATTACTAGCTAGCAGTCATCAATAAAGAACTGCAGGATAGAGCTTACAAATGGCATTAGGGGAAGAACATACTTTAATTACTAGCTAGCAGTCATCAATAAAGAACTGCAGGATAGAGCTTACAAATGGCATTAGGGGAAGAACATACTTTAATTACTAGCTAGCAGTCATCAATAAAGAACTGCAGGATAGAGCTTACAAATGGCATTAGGGGAAGAACATACTTTAATTACTAGCTAGCAGTCATCAATAAAGAACTGCAGGATAGAGCTTACAAATGGCATTAGGGGAAGAACATACTTTAATTACTAGCTAGCAGTCATCAATAAAGAACTGCAGGATAGAGCTTACAAATGGCATTAGGGGAAGAACATACCACAAAATTCACAAAAAACCCCCCACCCACCCACCTTGAAAATTTTGATTTGTTTCATTTTTTGCATAAAATTACAGTTAAATAAAATTACTGTACAATTGTACAGTGTGTACAATCAAATATTAAAACGGAATTAATTGTTCTTTCAACAAGCCGTGTGTTGGACAGGGTTGGAAAGGTAGAATCAGATGACTGAAAAATTCAATGCCATAGCTGGGATTTGAACCATGGATCTCCCGGTCTCCGTCCGGTTGCTCTAACCACTGAGCTACCGGGACTTAAGTACTTACAAAGAATGTAAGTCGCCATTGCAGTATGACATCTCAACATAATTTGAGATCTCCTTGTGGTTTACGGAAAAAATGCGAGTCAGCTGGAGAATTTAATGGCGTGCCGGCATGTTGCCATGATAGCTCAGTGGTTAGAGCAACCAGACGGAGACCGGGAGATCCATGGTTCAAATCCCGGCTATGGCATTGAATTTTTCAGTCATCTGATTTACCTTTCCAAAAATGTTAAAACGTTTATAGCCCAAACTCATATTTGGCTCTTTAAATATAACTTTTGTGTGCCCATGGAAGTAGGAGGGATCACCAACTTTTATGCCTACTCAGTTGAACAATTTCTGGGTACTTGAAATTAGCACTTTCTATTTTGAAATAGTTCAGGTATTATGCTATAGATGGCACTAGACACCGGATGAGAGACTAATAGTGTTTCAGATAATCTCAGATGGCAGTCTTGAGAAATGTTTTTTTCATGCGACTGTCACAAAATTACAACCAAAGGTAACAAATATTATAAATTTTTCCTCAGAATTAGTTTTTTAATGCACTCAGTAGTGTTGATATCTCCAAAACTACTTCATTTAATTGCTTGAAATTTTTAGAGTGTGTTTTGCATTAAGTTCTCCAAGAAGAAAATCATTTTATATGCAATTTAATCCTTCCCAAAAAATACTGAAATAATATGTACATTAGGAAATCCTGCTTTTATTTTAAAATATTTTTTTATAATTAACTATTAAACGGTTAAAATTCCTCTTGGAGAAGAAAGATAATTTAGTTTACAATATTTTAGCATAAGAATGAAGCTAATTCATTTTAAAATAGATGAGATACTGAGGTAGTTGCCTTATTTTAGATTAATTATAGTATACTCTTGCAGTAACATTGATACAAAAGGGTGAATATTGCACAAGTAAATTAGGTAATAAAGAATGTCATGTTGTGTTAAAAACTGGGAAAGTACTTATAGAATCGTTAGTAAAAGGTATTTAAATTCTATAGGCTCAATTGAATAGGTCACACAGGATTAGCTATGGTAGCAGGGGTGGGGGTAGAACTGGGTTAAAAGAACACATCCATTCGCAAGCAGAATAGTTGTGAGAAGTTGAAGGGACAACATGTGATTGCTATACTCTCTGGTAGGTAATTCAATTATTGCTTCTTCTACATTAAATTGTATTAAATTATGATTGTTTTATGCATAACATATAGTTAAATCAAATGTAAATTCTGAGTGTTTTTTTGGGGCATTCCTGGTACCATGTAGTTATCCTTTGTTCATAGTTCTGAACAATGTCCCTAGTCACATTCACGAGGATGAGTGAAATGAAGCTTAAACTACCAAAACACAAGATGGGTATCATGATAATATTCTAGGTTTGGGAGGTCGTGTGCCCCTAAGAATTTTTCAAATTACAGTTTCAAAATTAGTTTTGTAATAGCCTTTTAAAACCCAGAGAATTTTAACATAATTGTTTAAAAAATCCAACAACAAAAAAGATCCTGCTCCACATGTAAAATGCAGTTATTTCTAAAAGGTTGTAAGTTAATCAGTAGCATACAATACCTGTGGCAGTGACAGAAGAAGTTGATGAATTTGATGACGAAGATGAATAACAAGAAGCAGTATTGGTTCCAGTGCTAGGTAAACATACTGCTGCACTGCTGTGTTGATTTTCACTAATGGCTTGCTGCACTACTGGCAACGATGGTGCCAAGGATGTTGGTGTTGTTGGCTGATGGATCAAACCAAATGCTGCAGTGCGTTCCCGACTACTGCCACTCTCTTTACTTGTTCTCTGCAGCCTGCACAAAGACATATTTCATGCAAGCTTAAATTTACAACTATGGAAAACTCATTTTTTTTTTTTTTTTTTAAATAGAGAGAGTTGAAGGTTGTTACACTACATCACTAAAATGTTCTTTCTTGAACGCGTTTAGGGAGAACGGTTTGCTCCCATCGTCAGCATGTTTTCAACTGATTTTGCCGGTTATTGTCTGGGGAATGTGTGTGGTTAGTGGTGTTCTCTGGTGCTGGGCTGATGAACCTCCAAAGGTTGCTGGGTGGTGGTAATTTGAAATTCATTAGGTGATTCCTATGTTTGACGATATATATTTTTTCCAGATGTCCAATTCATTGCTGCTCTTGATCGGTTTTAAGAGTTTTATGTTTGGAGTGATATCATGGTTTGAAGACAGGAAATGATGTGCTACTGCCGATTTATCCATCTGTTTTTGGTAAATGCATCTCATATGCTCTTTAAGTCTTATTTCAAGATTTCTTTTGGTTCTTCCTTTGTATACCAGGTTACAGTCATTACAAGCTATTTGATATATACCAGCTGATTTATCGTTGGGGATAGGATCTTTTGTTCTGTTGCATAGTAGTTTCTGTATATTGTGGTTATTCTGTGTTCAAGGGTGGTAAGTGAACTTCCTATATGCTTGTGGTTTTTGTTGTCTGAGTAAGCAGTTGTTTGTTGGATGCATTTCTGTCTTTCAAACTTTTTTTATCTTCTTATCTATTGTTTTTTTCTGGTATCCATTCATGGTGGCTATGTGGATAATGTGTTGGTATTCTTTCTGGTATTCCTCTTTCTCCAATGGTATATGTACTAACCTGTTTGTAATGCTATTTAAAATTGCATGTTTGTGGCTTGTAGGATTGTAGCTATTGTTTTTAATAAAATTTTCTGTGTGAGTTGGTTTCCTGTAAATGCCGAACGTTAGTTTGTTGTGTGCATTATTTCTGATGATCCTGATGTCTAGGTAAGGTAATTGGCCATTTCCTTCTTTTTCTATTGTGAATTTTATAGACCTTTTTTGTAAATTCAATAATTTCAAAGCATCTTCTGAAAGTTTTTTTTGGAACAATAGCAAAAATATCATCTACGTACTTATACCAGGTTTTGAACAGATGTGGGAAAGATTTAGTAATATGGCAAAATGGCTCATATATAGTTCTGCTAAAAATGGTGAAAGGGGGTTTCCCATAGTTAGGCCTGTGGTTTGTTTAAAGATTTTGTTATGGAATGAAAAGAAATTCTGGTCCAGACATAATTTTGTTAGTTTTAAGTAATCTTCTGCTTGTGCTCTAGGTGTGCCTTGTTTAATATCCAAGTTTATAGGAGTGGTAATAATTCTTCTTTTGGTATGTTGGGAAGAGTAGTGACATCAAATGATATCATCATGTCTGTGGGTGATATATTTATATCTGAAAGGTGACTGGTTAATTCTAATGAATTTTTTATGCTTAGACTTTTGAACACAGGTATGGAGTTGAAGGTATTTGAAAGCCATTTTGCTAGTTTATATGTGGAAGAGTTTATGTTGTTCATGCCTCATTTTGTTGCCAAGTTTGTGTATTTTTGGTAGTGCATATAACCTAGGTATGGTGGAAAAATCTGGTTTAATTCTGGATTTTTCGGCTTTTGTTAATGTTTTGGTTTCTATCAATGTGTTTTGGAGTGACTTGGTGCATTCTTTTAATGGGTTTTTGTTTATTTCTATGTACTCTGGGCTATGTAGTAATTGCATAACCCTAGTTTCATAATCTTCTTGGTCTAATATCACTAATGTGTTTCCTTTGTCTGCTTTGGTGTATACTACAGGCTTTGACTTCAGAGATTTAATTTTTTGATGTGGTATGTAGTGGTATTTTTGGGCTTGTATCTGGCCCAATATTGGTTCACACTGTGATTTTATTATTCTTTTATCATTATCTGTTAAGATGATTGGAGGCTATTTCAATATCAGCAATTAAGTTTTCTGTATTTTTAGTGAAGTTTATACAGGTTATTAGGCCATTGTTCAAGACAGATAACCTTCCAAAAAAACTTTCAGAAGATGCTTTGAAATTATTGAATTTACAAAAAAGATCTATAAAATTCACAATAAAAAAAGAAGAAAATGACCAATTACCTTACCTAGACATCAGAATCATCAGAAATAATGCCCACAACAAACTAAGTTCGGCATTTACAAGAAACCAACTCACACAGAAAATTATATTAAAAACAATAGCTACACTCCTACAAGCCACAAACATGCAATTTTAAACAGCATTACAAACAGGTTAGTACATATACCATTGGAGAAAGAGGAATACCAGAAAGAATACCAACACATTATCCACATAGCCACCATGTATGGATACCAGGAAAAAACAATAGATAAGAAGATAAAGTTTGAAAGACGGAAATACATCCAACAAACGACTACTTTACTCAGACAACAAAAGCCACAAGCATATAGGAAGTTCACCTACCACCCTTGGACATATCATAAATTTCAAAGGATTTTCAAGAAATACATCACCCTGTCTCCACAGAATAATCACAATATACAGAAACTACTATGCAACAGAACAAAAGATCCTATCCCCAACGATAAATCAGCTGGCATATATCAAATAGCTTGTAATGACTGTAACCTGGTATACATAGGAAGAAACAAAAGAAATCTTGAAATAAGACTTAAAGAGCATATGAGATGCATTTACCAAAAACAGATGGATAAATCAGCAGTAGCACATCATTTCTGGTCTTTAAACCATGAACTTACTCCAAACATAAAACTCTTAAAACCGATCAACAGCAGCAATAAATTGGACATCTGGGAAAAAATATATATCGTCAAACACAGGAATCGCCTAATGAATTTTGAACTTCCACCACCCAGCAGCCTTTGGAGGTTTATCAGCCCAGCACCAGAGAACACCACTATCCACACGCATTCCCCAGACAATAACTGGCAAAATCAGTTGAAAACATGCTGACGATTGGAGCAAACCGTTTTCCCGAAACGCATTCAAGTAAGACCATTTTAGTGATGTAGTGTAACAACCTTCAGCTCTCTTTATTTTAAATTATGACACATCACTGTTACTAGCTTCTAAATCTTCAAAATTAATTAATCCTCATTCCTTATTCAATTTGTTTCCTAAGTTACCATCACATAAAACTAATATGCTCACAACCATGGTGTGGGGCTTAATTCTTGGTTGGGACGAGTTGCTTGGCTAAGGTTTAAGGCCAGGGAAGCAAAACAGCACACAAGTTTTTGGTTCACAATACCCTGAGAACAAGAATGGAAATGAAGATCATCAACATGGCGGCCGTTGCAGTGGAATAGAATGAGAAGCTCCGTAATTCTGATAAAAAACGTGGGAAAGGCACAGAATATCAGTGTTTACTTGGCGACAATAATATCAACAAAGTTAATTGTAAGTGTAGAAATAATGGCAACAATAGTGGACGCTAATTTGGAAATGAAGGGGCACCTAAGGATATGGATTTAGACAAGAGGATGAAAGAAGAAGTGAGAGAGAAGATGTCGCTGCAACAAATAATTATTATCCTATCAAAAGATTTACAAGTGGCAAACAAAGAAATAATGCATCTTCGAGAAGAAAATAAAAGGGAAGAAGATGCATTGAAAATGGTATGCAACAAGATGGACACTAATGCAAACACCTTGGCGGCACTGTAATGACGTAAAAAAGTGTCCAAAGGGACAGATAACTGAAACCAGGAATAGATTTTCATGTCACTCAATCTTGGGCAATGAAGAGAAGCTAATAACACAGCAAGAAAACAGGTCGACGAATCAAACAAACACACGTGGGGCGAAGCAGACAAATCTGAAGAACCGGCCAAAAATTAAAATTCTCGCAGTCATGGAAAAGAAATGTGGAATTTTATCAACAATAAACACGGAACATCGTGTAGAGGGCCTAGCAGGAGCACCAATAGGAGAAGTGATAAGAAGTTACAAACAAGAATGTGCAAACCTAACCTCCAAGGATCACGTGGTGATTATTGGTGGGACAAATGACAGACAATGGTGATACAAACAGTATAAAAAAGAATCTACTTAAGTGTTTACCAAATCTAAAGCATACAAACTTAATAGTGGTAAATCTACCTATCAGATATGATTTAGGACATAATTCGTACATAAACAAAGAAAGTAAAAAGTGCAACAAAATCATAGAGAAGATTGGTAGGGCATTTAATAACGTAAGTGTAGTGGATGTAAGTGATTTAGATCGCGATCTGTATACAAGACATGGGCTGCATCTCAATAGGAGAGGTAAAAACAAACTGGCAACGAAAATACTGGAGGTTTTGAAGAAGAGGAACAATACTGAACCAATCCCGCTACCACTCACTCCTAAAGACAAGAATTGTAGCAAACGACAGATGGTGGAGCAACATGTTGCAACAGAAGAAAACAGAAGAGATAAAAGCACATCTGATCCAGCTTTTTTAGGCTAAGCAAGTATAATGATATCTCATATTCCAAAGGCAGTAGATAAGGTTAGACTTAATGGTCAAGAGGTATGTAAAAAATCTGACAATGAACTTGACTTTAAAATAGGGTATATTAATGTGCAAGGGATGGGAAAAAAACATGAAGTAATTAATGAGTTTGATACTGAAAATGCATTTGGTGTTATTTCTTTAAATGAGCATTGGTGTCAAAGCAATGAAATATCAGGTTATAATTTAGAGGACTATTATCTTGTAAATTACTACTGTAGGGATGAATATATACATGGAGGAGTAGCAATCTATGCAGATGTAAATCTAGTACCAATATGCAGCAAACTGGAGCTCAAACCAGTGAGTACAGAAATTAATTTCGAGGACATGTCTATAATTATTCAAGAGTACAAGATAATAATAGTGACACTATATAGATCACCTAATGGAGATCCTAACATATTTATAGAAAAGTTGGAAGATCTATTAAATTTCATCAACAGACCAAGATGGAAACAATATAAAATAGTCATAGGTGGTGATGTGAACTCACATTTCGATGTATCAGTAAATAAAAATAGTGTCAACCAGCTTAAAATTATACTGAAGCAATTTAATTTCAATTACACTAATAATAAACCTACCAGAGGTACAGCCTATTTAGACAACATCTTTACAAACATAAACCTTGATTGTGTTACATGTGAAACAGTAACTTTTGCATTCTCAGATCATGATGGGGTGGGGATAAACATTAAAAATCTAAAAGCAATAGGTAACTTGACAAAGACCATTAAGACAGTGATATCCAGACCTATGAATAATGATAAAATAACATATTTTAAGGAATCTCTGTGTAATATTAAATGGAATGACTTGCTCTGCAAATCACATCTTGATACAATATTGACAGCGGCTGTAATATTTGAAAGATTCTTCAACATCCTTTTAAACAAGTTTGACATGTGTATACCACAAATAAAATGTAAAGTTAATAGTAACAATATGAGAAACTGTGCAACAAAAAAGGGTAAGAAGGAGAATGGTACACACATTTGCTAGCTAAACTGAAACAAAAAGTGTTGATGTATCTAAATCTGTATAGTTTAAAATACCACTTATGAGGACTAGAGAGGAATATACACAAGCAATATTCGAAACAAAAAAGATGTATAATATCAATAGAATTGAAACAGCTAATAATAAATGTAAAAAAGCCTGGAACATAATAAATGTAATAACTAAGGTAAGGAAAAGAGAAGTAGAATTAGAACCAACAGAACTTAATAATTTTTTTGTAAACTCCGTCGAAGAGATTAGAAATAATATAGTACAACCAATTGAAACAGTCTCTGAAATAATGAATAGATACATGGGGAGAAATATTCAGGGAGGTTTTGTTTTTTGTCCTGTAACACCTGAACATATTTTAACCACTGTAAATAGTCTTAAATCATCTGAAAGTACTGACATCTATGACCTATCTACCAACCTGTTAAAAAAAAATATTGATTGCATTGTATTTCCACTTACGTATTGTATAAATAGATGTTTGACAGAAGGTACATTTCCAGATTCACTAAAACTCACAAGAGTAGTACCAATTATAAAAAGGGAGACAGAAAACATCCTGCCAGTTATCGTCCAATATCATTTGTTCCAATATTCTCTAAAGTGCTAGAAAAGGTTAGGTATATTCAGTTATGTAATTACCTTGAACAAGTGAGCATACTTAATAAATCACAGTTTGGGTTCATAAAAGGCAGATCTACAGTAGACGCCATTGTCTCCCTTGTTAAAGAAGTTCTGCAAGCTCTTGAAAATAAAAAACTAGCAATAGCAAGCTTTTGTGACCTAAGCAAAGCATTTGATTGCATGGACCATGTCTATCTGTTAAGTAAACTTAAACACTATGGTATAGGAGATACACCCCTAAAAATTATAAAATCATTTGAGCATAGAACACAGGTAGTTTGTATTGGAAAGGAAACATCAGAACCCCTAGAAGTTAAATATGGTGTTCCGCAGGGTTCGATTCTTGGACCACTGCTATTCACAGTAATCATTAATGATTTGCCTTCCTTCAAAGATACACATACTGTCTTATATGCTGATGACACAACTTTTCTCAATATTAACTCAGAATATAGCAAACAGAACATAGAAATGGTAGAAAATATCCTGACTCGAGCAGACATATGGTTCAGAGCCAACGGGTTTCTACTTAATAATAGTAAAACACAGCAAATTATATTCAGTTTAAAGGATATACCACCTAAATCCTGCGATGTCAATGTAAAATTTCTGGGCGTAACTGTTGACAGTAAATTGACCTAGGCCCCTCACATTAGGTGTAAAATACCAAGTACCCGATACATATATAAAGCCTGCTTATTTTGCCTTTTTTCATAGCATAATATCCTATGGCATTCTCCTATGGGGAAGTGGCAGCCATGTGACTGAAATACTGTTATTACAACAAAAGATTGTTCGTATAATCTCCAATGCTGACAAACGAGAACACCGTAAACCTTTATTTATTAAACTAGGCATTCTGATGGTGATAAACCTATATATTTACACTACAGTTAACTATGTGAAAACCCATTTACATGATATGGATTATAGACAGGATATACGTCCCAGATCATAGACTTACAACAGCAAAGAGTTTCAAAGTGATAGGATTAAAATTGTATAACGGTATACCACAGAAAATAGCAATTCTATCAGCTGCAAAATTTAAACAGAAGACATATGACTGGTTAGTTACAACTTCATATTATTCCATTCAAGAGTTTTGCAAGGTCAATAAAAATAGCACATTGAACAGATAGAGTGCATATACAAATATAATACAACATAAACCATTAATTTTGGCATTGTATAGTGTATACCTGCAAATCGGTGGTAATTTATATTAATGTTGTACTTTAATTGTACCCAATTTGGCATTGTTTTAGAGTATATCTGTAAACCGGAGGCAACTTATATTTATTAAAACTGTACTTTAATTTTATCGAATTGTTGTATATAGTACTGTATCATTTGGACAATTACTGTTGTACTATATATTTAGCTTGATGTACATAGCACTGAATTTGACATTGTCTATTGCTGTACAAAGCCTAATGACAATAAAATATTTATTTATTTATTTATTTATTTATTTAATGTCTACTGATGCCATATTGATAGCAAAGTGGAAAATCCATTTTGCACATTGGGATGTCATTTCTTTGTAACCTTTTTATTTTCTCTACTATAGTAAATCAGGGAAGTGTTTTATTCCACCTAAAAAATTTGATTTCAAGACATTACCAGAAATACATGTTTTGAGATCCCTTGAACACCCCCTTCCCTGCAAGAAAAAAAAAGCATTTTTAGAAAAAGGTCTGTATGTGTGTCTGAACTGTATAATTCAAAAACGAAAAGTCAGATAAATACCAAACTTGGTATTTAAGTTCAACATCTTCCAAAGAAGCAACACAAGGATTTTCAAGAAAATCCTCCACCACAAACTACCTTTTACATGAAACATAAAACTACCTTTTATTTAAAAATGTTTTATTTACTAAAAAACGATTATCTTGAATTTCCTGGGAATAGCCTGTGAAGTCTTAATTTGTAAGAAATGTTGTATAATCTTCTATAACCACTAAATGTTAAGTAATAGACAAAACCGCACTACACAAAAATGTAGACCTGTTTAAAACACAATTTATTTCAAACAACTTTTTTTTGTGGCATCAGTCATTTCTGAGATATCATTTATTAATGGTTCAAATTGTTCAATATTTGTCATTCTTTTAAAGTCCTGTCGATTTTCAATTGTTTCTCATGATGTCATGGAAAGAGTACGAAATTTTAAGACCAGCATACAGTGTCCAGTTGTCAAACATATGACTATCGCTGTTCCCTTTGTATCTATAACGAAATGTGTAATGTAGCTGTTTCTGCAGAGGTTTATCTCGATTAAAATGAAGTAGATAGGAAAATGAACTTTCATAATAATAATTTGTGTACTCGCTAATAAGCAATAGAGGGTAGAGAAAGTCATGTGGATCTAACACACCAGATTTTTTTTAAGTAGTGTTTAATGCCCATTTTTACTGCATGTGGCACCACAGGCGGACACTGATGATGAAATAAAATGATAATTTGGAAAAGAAATTTGAGAAGGAAACACTTCAGGCCTAAGTTTAGAATACCTGCCCAGCATTTGCCAGTTGTGAGGACTAAAGAAAAGATGGAAAAAGCCTCAGAGAGAACCGCACAAGACAGAATTTGAACCGCACAAGTCCATGCCTTAATTACCTCAGTTACCATGCTAGTATTTGTTTGTAACTGGTCAATAATATTTTTCTATTATTTCTAATTCAATCAACATAATGCAGATTAGCCAACATCAAAACCTGATAGAGTAAACATTTTCTAAACACAGCTCCATTACTATTTCCAATTACTCTATTTATACCTTTATTAATACCCTACATTAAAGTTATTTGTTGTTCTTTGTTAATTTCTATGCGTTTTTACTGTTCTTTGTAGTTTTTGCTACTGTGGTTATTTTTAGGGCAATAGCCAGTTAAAGTTAAATATAAACAAGCTACAAGTGACTTTCACTAGAACAACCAATGCTAAATGGATGAGAGAGTCAGAATGTACATTTGCAGGAATTTCTTCTGGTTTCAATTTCTCAGCTTATGACTAGAGAAAGCTCTAGCAGCTGTTTTACAGTATTGAATAATTTCTACACTGAAGAAAAACAATATGGGTCCAATATGCCATCTTCAGAAACGGGAACAAGGAAGTTAAAATTTGACTAAGCCTTTTTTGGGAAAGTTTCCCATTAACTGTGAACACTCACATTATAATACATGTGTTTTAACTTTGTCATTCTCATTCTGGTTTCCATTCTCGGTTATTATGAATTAGCATTTATTCCAGAGCTTTCCCTTAACCTAAGACAAATGTCTGGTAACTGTAAGCTCTATGGAATAGGTGCTCATTTAGCATCACTCCACCCGTTTCATTCACCTATATGACATATCCCCCTCACACAAATGTTGATAAAAACCAAATCAGCATTAAAAAGTTTCTTTTCTGAGCAGCCAAACTTTTATGTATTAAATCTATACTTTTCCTTGAAGATTACGCTGCTCCACTAAGAAAACCTCAGGCTAAGATGATATAGACAAACTAAGGATCAGATATCATCAATGTATCACCTCCCAATGCACAAGATATCTACCAGTATGAGAGAATGCATGCATGTACGCACACAAGTGATCTTGTAGTGCAAGAATTCATTTAAGAACATGAGCAAGACTAATTTTTCAAATTATACAATAAAACAAAAAATCCTTTAATCTGGAAGCTCTCATTTTTACTTTCTCTACTACGTATAGTAAGTAGGGGAAGTATTGTATTCCACCCAAAAATTCGATACCGAGATTTCACCGGAAATACATGTTTTGAGACCCCCTGAATCCAAAAAAAGTATTTTTGGAAACATGTCCGCGTGTGTGTCTGTGAACAGCATAACTCAGAAACGAACAGTCGGATAAACACCACACTTGGTATTTAGGTTCAGTATCTTCCAGAGATACGACGCGAAGGTTTTCAAGAAAATCCCCCCACCCCAGATTACCCTTTACATGGAACATTTTTCGAAAATTTTAATTTTCTCAAAAATGGCTCTAACGATTTTGATTAAAATATCATATGTTTAAGATATTTTTATGACAAATAAAATGTATATCTTGAATTTTCTGGGAATGTCTCCAAAAGTATTCTTCATTGTGAACGACTTTTGCATAACTGTAAACCATAAGAGATAGACAAACTTTTACTACACAAAAAGTGTAGATCGCATTAAAATACACAATTTATGTCGTATACATTTTTTTTGTTGAGTGAACTGTTTTCGAGATATTGCTTGTTATTCCCTTAAATTTTTCAATACTTATTTTATCAAATGGGAATTCGTTATTCATTTTTTTGTCTTGGATATGCAAAGAGTATTAATCTGTGGAAAAGGGAATGGTGCTGCACCTAGCAACCAGCTATTAAGAGATATGTATGTGCTTAAAGGCTACTGTATTTCTATATTGCCCTTGTAAATATATATTCCCCTTACATCTACAAGAAAATTAGCAACAAGATAGAGTCTGCAAATGTTTATCTCGATTAACATGAAGTAGATGGAGAATAAGTGTTTGTATAAATAGTTTGTACAAGAGTAGAGAAAGTCATGTGAGTTTAACACATCAGATTTTTTATGATAGTGCTTTATTTTTAGATTGCTTTATCTGTGTGGAATGCTGTTTTGTTCCTATTGCATGTGCTAAACTTTGCAGGTTATGTGTTGTTGAGTGCAGTTATTGACTGACAACATTTACAAATAACCTTAGGAGTTGCAAATAACTTGGCGGAAAACCAGGATTGTTTTCAAAAACTCTCCTTATGGGTGTAAGTATAGTATTCAATTCAGTAATTTGGTTTTTACTTTCTCTACTACGTATAGTAAGTAAGGGAAGTATTGTATTCCACCCAAAAATTCGATACCGAGTTTTCACCGGAAATACATGTTTTGAGACCCCCTGAATCCAAAAAAAGTATTTTTGGAAACATGTCCGTGTGTGTGTCTGTGAACAGCATAACTTAGAAACGAACAGTTGGATAAACACCAAACTTGGTATTTAGGTTCAGTATCTTCCAAGGATGTGACATGAAGGTTTTCAAGAAAATCCCTCCACCCCAGATTACCGTTTACATGGAACATTTTTTTTAAGTGCAACCCAAAAAGCCTATAACCGATTCTTCATTCATAATTCTTCTACATCATACATTTATATTTTTCACACATGTAAATGAGAAAGAGAAGGAGAGAGCATAATTTACTGCATCAGCAACCATTTGACTGCCACTCTTGTTCAAGAACTACACAGCAGTACTTTTTAACTTTGTCTGTCATGTACCAGGTTGGTAGAGGAAGAACTGCATTCGAACCAAAAATTCATTTCAAGATTTCACCAGAAACACATGTTTTGAGGCCTCGTGTATTTGTCTGTGAAGAGCATAATTCAAATCTCAACAGTCAAACACCAAACTTGGTAATTAACCCTTGAAGCCTGGGGTACCACATTTGATACAAAGGTGTATTTTTTAAGGTTTTAGCTTTTTTTAATGGGTTTTGTTTTCTAATTTCACATTATACTAACCTACAACAATAAAATACATGAACTTTCACTAAAGTTTAGTTTTTTTTAAAATAATAAGCAAAATTCATGTCAAAATGCAGTCAAATGTATCCCTGTTAGTATCCAAGCACCCATCACAGAGATAATTTTACTTGGGCCCTCTCAATCCTTTACCACAGGCACATTTGACTGCAGTTACTGGGATTCAAACTTGTGATGTTTGGTTTTGAATGGATGCCCAGTCCATTTCATCTCGCTTTAACAACCATGCCTATTCAAATCACTTTGGTGGTAGTACCAGTGAAGGGATATGCAAGCCGGTTAAGGAATTAAGAGGAAGAGCAACATAAGTAGCAAAACATTTCTCTTAATAAGGGGTTAAGTTCATTATCTTCCGAAGATGTAACATGATTTTCAAGAAAATCCATCTACCCCAAACTACCCTTTGGATACTTTTGATTTTCTCTAACAATTTCGATTAAAATTGTCATACATTTACAATACAAATAAAATGTATCTTGAACTTTCTGAGAGTATCCTGTGAGGCCCTCTTCATTCTGAATGGCCTTTGTATAATTGGTACGCAATCTTACTGCCCAAAAAACATAGATCTCTCTAAAACATACAATTTGTTTTTTTCATATGTCGGACACTGTTTGTGTCCTGCATTCACTTAATTTGACAAGTTTTTGTCCACATTACACTTCAAAGCAAATGATACAAGTTCACTTTTTTCTTTCATAAGTTAGACACTGTTTGTTTGGCTATTCCAAATTCCGTTGGCAACAGTCGTACCATTTTTTAGATTTTCAATGATTTTTAATTTATTGTGTAAAGAGAAAGTTTTAAGTTTCTGCTTTCCTGATGTCATTGGTTTGCTGAATGACATTGTGCACGTTGAATTGATTTGTCAACTTAGCACTATACTAAAAAAAAAATCTGATGTGTTACACTCACATGACTTTCTCTACTCTTGTACAATCTATTTTTACAAACGCCTATTCTCCATATGCTTCATATTAATCGAGATATCGAGATGTCAATCTTATTGGTAATTTTCTTGTAGATGCAAGGGAAACATGGTAGCTTTTAAGCGATAGTCAAATATTTTAACGCTGGTTGCTATGTGGCGAATTCCATTCTCTTTGCATGTCCAGGACATAAAAAAATGATTAATGAATTTGAGAAGAAGTATAAGTATTGGAAAATTTAAGGAAATAACAAGCAATATCTCGAAAACGGTTCACTCAACAAAAGAAATGTATATGACATAAGTTGTGTATTTTAATGCGATCTACATTTTTTGTGTAGTAAAATTTTGTCTATCTCTTATGGTTTACCAGTTATGCAAAAGTCGTTCACTATGAAGAATACTTTTGGAGACATTCCCATAAAATTCGAGATATACATTTCATTTCTCATGACATTATCTTAAACATATGATATTTTAATCAAACTCGTTAGAGCCATTTTTGAGAAAATTAAAATTTTCGAAAAATCTTCCATGTAAAGGGTAGTCTGGGGTGGGGGGATTTTCTTGAAAACCTTCGTGTCGCATCTCTGGAAGATACTGAACCTAAATACCAAGTTTGGTGTTTATCCGACTGTTCGTTTTTGAGTTATGCTGTTCACAGACACACACACACACACACACAGACACACACACGGACATGTTTCCAAAAATGCTTTTTTTGGATTCAGGAGGTCTCAAAACATGTATTTCCGATGAAATCTCGGTATCGAATTTTTGGGTGGAATGCAATACTTCCCCTACTTACTATACGTAGTAGAGAAAGTAAAAAGCTAGTGTGAAACTCAGAGTACAAAGCCCAGACAGGGTTCAATAGCACAAGAAAGGGATGGGGGAGTATTGTTGCCATATTGTTGTGTATCCAACATGTACCCAAGGACAAGGAATGCCATATACCATTAGGCTTCTAGGAATACAAACTACATAGTACATACATACATGCTGAAACTTAAGTTGTGCCACGTGAGAATAGTGAAAATTGTTTCATATTTTTTGTGTCAAATTTAATTACATAAATTACTATAAACATTTGTCCGATATCTGGTTTAACAGGGTTTTAATGTATAACGGAAACACAAGGAATTAAAAACAAAAGTGGGGGAGGGGGAGAGAATTGCTATAGATATTGATTAAGAGATAAATGTATTGATGGTTCATGGGGAATAAAGTAACTCAAATAGTGCAGGATTTTTATTTACTTGGATATTAAACTAAGAAGGAAAGGGGACTGAGAAAACAGAAGAAGTGGGCAGTAGTCAAAGGGAGATCAGCAATGTATTATTGAGAAAAATGTTATATACCACACCAGTGATGGTGATACAGTTTGGAACATTCTATACAACCTAGGGAAATCAAGATGGGCAGGAGGATAGAAAATGAGTTTTACATTAAGAGCATTTTGCATACTAATGCTTGTTCAAAGTTCATTACTCGGAGGCTATTTTATGAATTACATGTATGAGAGAACATTTTTATCATGAACAATAGACACTGAGCAACAAGGAAGCCCATCCCCCCCCAAAAAAAACAATCATCCTCCTTACCCAATTTCTCTGAGAGCTCAATTTAAAATATTTAGTTCCTTTTCTATGTAGCTGAAAAGCTTCATAAGGGGGCTGTCATAGGTACTGTAGTAGTTATTGAGATACTGATAACAATAAAAGCTTAAATAGATGATTGGAAGGTTAAAATCAATAAAAAATCTTAATATTTACATAAAAAAATTACAAACAAAAATATATGGCAGGTACTGTATTTTATTACTTGGTATTTCAATTTATCCTATTGTATCTATCTAAATAGACCAATATAGTAAGTGTAATAATGCTATACATTCTGAACTACAACCTAGCTATATTATAGTTCCTCTTATACAATTCCAAAAATTGTATATTCTTTTTTATTCTCATATTTATTTAAAAATCTGGGGAAAAGACAAAAAAGTTAGTTTAAGATAGAGTGATACTTCCCAGAAGCATCCAATAAAGTTAGGTGTACATATCCTTAATACTTTTTGAGAAAAGTACCTGAAGTATGAAACAAGTTATGGGAGATTGAGAAGAAAGGAACAATACAATATACATGGTTATGTGCTGCCATATTTAAATTGGCAAATTAAAGGGTCAAATTGCTCAATAACCTGATATATAATTTTAAAGCTGAATATTTCTACTTAATCATAGAGAAAATGAAAAATTGAATTTTTTAAGTATCTTGACCTCTTAGTGCTCTTAAACCTGACTCAGATGAATTTATCAACATGGATATTTATGCCTTTAATCTTGCATGGAAAAGGAAAATGAGGGACTGCAGGATAGAACCTGACAGAACTGAATTAGATTGACATGGAAGTGATTGCTATAGAACTGTGAGCTGAACTTACTTTATAAACATCACTCAATTGCATGGTTGTACATATGTTGCATTTCACAACTATGTCACGTTAATCGATGGCCACATTCTCCACATGCTAGGAAAGTTATCCTTAGGGTGCAAAGAGCTTTAGCCAACCAGCAAGAAAAACATCCAAAGGAATGCATCTTGGTGTGTGTGTGTAGATGCAGAGTAAACTTAGAAAAAATTCTGATGTGTAATATTCACATGACCTCCTCTACCATCTATCATTTATTAGTAGGCATACAAATTATTCCTATGAAAGCTTATTTCTCTATCTACTTCATTTTAATCAAGATAAATCTTTGCAGAAAAACATTACACATTTCATTATAGATACAAAGGTAACAGAGTCAAATGTAAGAACAGGACTATATGCTGCCCTTAAAGTTCCATACTCTTTCCATTTAATCGCAAAAAAAAACAAAAAAAAAATCTGATGTGTTACACTCACATGACTTTCTCTACTCTTGTAGAAACTATTTTTACAAACGTTTATTCTCCATCTACTTCATGTTAATCGAGATAAACATTTGCAGAGTCTATCTTATTGCTAATTTTCTTGTAGATTTAAGGGGAATATATATTTACAAGGGCAATTTGGAAATACAGTAGCCTTTAAGCACATACATATCTCTTAATAGCTGGTTGCAGCACCATTCCCTTTCCCACAGATTAATACTCTTTGCATATCCAAGACAAAAAAAATTAATAACGAATTCCCATTTGATAAAATAAGTATTGAAAAATTTAAGGGAATAACAAGCAATATCTCGAAAACGGTTCACTCAACAAAAAAAAACGTATATGACATAAATTGTGTATTTTAACGCGATCTACACTTTTTGTGTAGTAAAAGTTTGTCTATCTCTTATGGTTTACCAGTTATGCAAAAGTCGTTCACAATGAAGAATACTTTTGGAGACATTCCCAGAAAATTCAAGATATACATTTTATTTGTCATAAAAATATCTTAAACATATGATATTTTAATCAAAATCGTTAGAGCCATTTTTGAGAAAATTAAAATTTTCGAAAAATCTTCCATGTAAAGGGTAATCTGGGGTGGGGGGATTTTCTTGAAAACCTTCGTGTCGCATCCTTGGAAAATACTGAACCTAAATACCAAGTTTGGTGTTTATCCGACAGTTCGTTTCTGAGTTATGCTGTTCTCAGACAGACACACGGACATGTTTCCAAAAATGCTTTTTTTGGATTCAGGGGATCTCAAAACATATATTTCCGGTGAAATCTCGGTATCAAATTTTTGAGTGGAATACAATACTTCCCCTACTTACTATACGTAGTAGAGAAAGTAAAAAAACTGAATGTTGAGAGGATTTTAAAAGAATGACAAAGTATTGAACAATGCGAACCATTAATAATGGATATCTTGGAAATAGCTTAATCCACAATAAGTTATTTGAATTAAATTTTCTGTTTTAAAGAGATCTACATTTTCCATCTATCGCTTAACGTTTACAAGTTAACAAGATTATATAAAATTCCTTCCGAATAAGAGGACTTCACAGGCTATTCCCAGAAAATTCAAGATATAAGTTTTATTTATCATGTAAATATCTTTAATATGTATGATATTTTAATCAAAATTGTTAGCCATTTTTCAGAAAACAAAAAATTTAAAAAAATCTTCCATGTAAAGGGTAGTTGGGAAATGGGGAATTTCTTAAAAACCTTTGTGTCACATCTTTGGAAGACACTGAGTTTAAATATCGAGTTGGTTATTTATCTGACTTTTTGTTTTTGAGTTATACTGTTTACAGACGCACACAGGACGTTTTTCTAAAAATATTTTTCTTTTTGTTTTATTCAGGGGCCTCAAAACATGTGTTTCTAGTGAAATCTCAATATTAATTTTTGCGTGGAACGCAATACCTTCTCTACCTACATGTACATGATAAAGTAAAAACAGGGTATAGTGGCTGGCCAATGAGAAGCACATACGTTATATGAAAGTTTCAATGTTGTTTAAATTGTCTAAGATTTAAATCAGGTTCCAATTCCAACTCCGCCACTCTTTCTTCTCACAGGTGTTTTCGTAAAAAGCATGTCATAATCTAATGCTTTCCTTTAAATGAGCATATTGGCTGCATTGGGAAATTTGCCATTCAATTCTGATATACAGAATGTGTAAAAACAATGTACAGGAAACTGAAGAGGAGAAAGGCAATACCAAACTAAGCATTTTGAGATTAGGAGCATGAAGTCGCAGATGCTGTATAACAGGAGCACTGCATGAAAATAATTGAAAGTTTACTTTATGCAACATCTTCATTTGCTAGTCATAATGAAATGCAACTCACATGGCAAATACGTAGGTACTGCCAACTAATAACAGAATCGTACACATATGTGCATAGGTTATTCTCTGTTATATTCTATTAATGTATTTACTCTTTTAACACTCTTGGTAAAATGGTAGCTGTCACACTGTTTGCTGCACAGAATGCACACAGTCCATGGAGGGTTCATGAAAACTTTTTCAACTGCATGTCTAGTGGTGGAATCCTTCAATGGGTTCATGTCATTCAGTCCAGAACACCTCCTGTTGGTCATGGTCTCTGTTGAGCAGAAGTCAAGATCAATTTCTTCTGTTTTCTCTGTCTCATTCAGAGAAATTCTCTTTCCTGTTTGGTAGATGGCAGTTGCAGTCTTAGTGTTCTATGAGCAAAGGCTCCTAAGCCAATACAAAGGCCATTCTGGTTGGTGCCATTTTTGAAATGCCTAATGTCCTTTTGAGAAACCTGGCCTTTACATTCTCTACACAATTCAGATCACTTAATGTGAGATGGTCCCAAATTAGTACCAGTCCATAAGCAATTATTGTGATGACCTTTGCTTGAAGGAGGAACACTGCCATATTTATAAACAGTTTTGTAAGCTCATTTATATCATATATACTCCTGATGGCTGCCGATGTCCATTCCCTTATGTGGCTCTCGAATGACACTGCTGTTGGCTGTAGTGTGATGCCTAGGTACTTGAAAGAGCTCACCATTCTCAACTCCTCACCTTTGTCACCTGCTGATATTCCTCTTCCCTTTCTGAAGACCATTTGTATTGTTTTGCTCATATTAATTTTGAGTTTGTCTTCGGCATATATTTCTAGATTGTCCATAGTTTCTTGGAGATCATCTTTGTTGTTGGAGTCTATAACTAGTCAACAGTGTATAAGTTAACCAATGAGTACTGGTACACAATGAGAAACTCATCATTAAACATGCATACTGTACTGAATAAGATGAGCTTTCAGTATTACCATACCATCCAGTCAAGGGTACATCAAGGGGGGGGGTGTCCATTGGGTCCAGAACCCTCGCCCCCAAAGGCAAAGTTTAACATTTTTTATTGAAATTTAAAGCATTGATAGCAGTGCCAGTCTACAGGATAGCAATGATAGCAAGGTAGCTATCATTGTCTATACCAGCACTGGTGATATTTGAGCAAATTTATTTTTCCAAGTCTTGGAGAGTCATTAATGCGAAGTTGTGAAACCTCCATGTGATATATTAGCTTAATAGTATTAGCACAAATGCTCACAGTGCAAATATATAAAATTATCAGTTTCTTAACAAACTAAAGAAAGACAAGAAGGCTGGACTTATCAATAACGATAACAACTTTAAATTAACTACAAATATATTAAACTCCAAAGGAAAAAATAAGAAGAAATGAATATGGATCTTTTATTAATCTGTGAACAGCTTAAACCATATCCAGACTTGACCTTAAAATATTGGGAAGCAAGGAGAATGACTTTGTTGCTAAATCCTGAGCATTAGAGAGAGAGACTCTAACATGACTATTTAACATTGGTGCATGTAGCAAAGTAAGAACAGCTTCTGCAACCCCTTGTTCCTATACTCAAAATGCTTATTTTGATTCTGCCTTTCTACTATACAATTTTCTGCACCCAGTACTTAATTTACTCTGGTGTCACTTATAGAGAAAATGGCATTCTTACACCAAATATTAAAGCTTTTGTTAATATATTATATCCGTCCAACTATTTCTTTTGATGTTTCGAGTAATGTTTTTTCTTGTGAACAGGGAAACAACCCATTGCACAACCCTCTCCCTGGAGGATTGGTTTTCTGTTAGGGTGTGCTCCTTTAGCCTCATATTATTAATATATCCTTTAGAAAAGATGATCAGCTATACATGGCACAAAAAGAAGATGAATTGCAAACAAATGTGATAAAACTCAACACAGTACAAAAATACAATATGAAGATATCAACTACAAAAACTAAAACTATAGCTACACAGGGAAAAGTATGAGGAGAGTAATAATAATAATAATAATAATAATAATAATAATAATAATAATAATAATAATAATAATAATAATAATAATAATAATAATAATAATAATAATAATTATTATTATTATTATTATTATTATTATTATTATTATTTTAAAAAATAGAACAGGTGTATACTTTTAAATACTTAGGATGTGAAACATCAGTCTGTAGAATGAAGAGAGACTTAGAAATGAATATTATTAAATGTAATTCAGTAAATGAAGCTATAAAAAGAATATCAATGTGAAACGAAATTGAATTGAGACTACATAATGTAATAACAAAACCAACATTACTATATGAGGGTGAGACATGGGTGTTTAGAAAGGAGGACAAGAGGTGAATAGAGTCTTCGGAAATCAGATTTCTGAGATCGTTGAGGGGAATAACGCTACGAGATAAAGTGAGAAGTGCAAGCACAAGGAAGGAATTATGGATAAAATCAACAATGGTAGATGATGATGATGATGATGATGATGATGATGATGATGATGATGATACAATATTAAGAAAACTGGTACAACCATGTTGGAAGGATGACACCTGATAGACTACAAAGCAAGCTTTTTTATATCAATCAACTAACTTTCTTTACTAGAAACAGTTCCCCATTTTTCCTAGAAGTGCATTGGAATTTGGAAATTGCTCTATATCAAACACTTAAGAAATGCACTCCTCTCCAACACACATTGGTGCCTTGCCTTTCTTTAGAAGAAATGTATATGCTTGTGCACTAACACTTGCCGTTACTTATTGTTATAAAACAATCTTGAAAGCAAATAAAATGCTGGTTCTAATACGCCACAAGAGCTCTGTTTTTTCATTGAACTGTCAAAGCAAAGTGGAACCAATTCTTCACTACCTGTAGTCTAATGGCAAATCTGTGCAATATATAAGATGAACCAGACCATCCGTAAGTTATTTGTTGTATTCCATGGTGTAGTGGTTACAATGCTAGCCAAGTTTTGAGGTAAATACCTAATTTAGTGAAATTTGTATATGTATGACCACATGTAAAGCCTTTATGGAATCACTTCACTATCTTTCAAATTACAACAGATTAACTGTGTATCATGGACTCAAAACTATAAACAGGTATGTTTTAACCTTTATAACTTACTTCTAGGCAGTTGCCATTAAGCCCTTAAAAAAAACAGTCCCATCTAAAACTACTTATCAATATGCAATTTTCATAATTGGTTGATATCCATTAATTAATTCAACCCACAAACTGTTCCTACAACATGCATCTCCACAATTTAGCATTTGATATACCCCAATTTGGTCTATTGTAACCATTATTCAAAAAATTTAAAGTGCTAACTTTTTCTTGCATTTTTAACTTTGAAGTTTGCCAAATTAAGCTTAAGGGGGATGATGGGTAAGATTTCTATTCTGTACAATTTTAAAGCTACATACTTAATTTTTTGTACACATATTTGGGGTGTTATTTGGAACTATTTGGCAGAGGTTCATTTTTGTATGTCAATTAGTTTTTTAAATTATTGAAAATGTTCTTTCAAAAAATTTGCAAATTTCAAAATGAAATTCACTTCCACACTTTTTTTGAAAAAACTTTGAAATTCTTTTACAAAGCCAGAAACTCATTTAGAAAAAATATCACGCATGGGTTTTTTAATTTGTAATATCTTAAGTGTAAGGGAAATTTAAAAAAAGACCTGCAGAGCAAAAATTTCAAAATTCTTGCAATTATTACACACATTCCAATTTTTATCTCAAAAAGTACTATGTTAATCCTGAATTCCATGCATCAGTTTTTTTGTTATGCTTTATATAATGTACAGTAAATATTTCAGCCCTCTAACACCTAATTTGTGGATGTAATTTTGTTTTGAATGAATAAAAGTCCATCAAAAATGAGTTTAAAAGTTTGTAGTTAATCAGAAATAGAGACTTTTACATCTTCCTAGAAGTGTTCAGCTTAGATGTGCAATTTGTACTCTTTTTTTTTTTCATTACAAGCACTGCAAATCAGTTCTAATTTATGGCATAAGCAAGCCTTTCAGTGCCAAGTCCTATGTACAAATGCTTTTGATTGTGGTCGTTACACTTCAGGTCCTTCACCAATGATGACAGTGTCCACCAATATATATTTACAGTTTTCATTATTTACAGTAGATATATGTTCACAATTAACCTCCAGCTGTGTCTACCTTAAATTTCTCTTTTGTACAGCACATTCTTGCCCATCTAACCTTTCATCACTGTATTATTTACATTATTTACACTTGTGTCTGGCTCATGTAAATGAAACGTTTAATTTGATGTTGCACGACATCTATGGCAGAGCTGCTGTTACTATGTCATACCAATCATGCTGGCTCAGTAGCAAATCAGAAACTAACCTTCACGGAAGAAATCCCACAAAAATCGGTAAAAAAACAAAGGCTGATTTTTTGCTTCATGCAGCAATTTCATCAGCTGCATGCCTTCTTAGGGACATTTAAGGAGCGCATACCTTTAAATATGATGTAATTGGAGCAACTTCCAGGCACTGTAGTGCTTTAAAGCTTTGCATATATGCACTTCAAACCACCTAGTATCTTTTGGTACAAAAAACACAAAATGTGAAATTTTGTCATTTTTGGTCACATTTTCACCCATTTCCTCCCTTAAGCAATGGAAGTGGTTATTTTACTTTTAATGACATAATACATAACCACAAGACAGAGCTGACATTTGTATGCAGAGAAGCAATACAAGTGTTCATCGAAACTAAGGAATATCTTTTGTAATAATTTTTCTATAGCTAACAAAACCACATGCAAAATTTCAGTGTTTAAAAAGACAATTATGGCATACTTGCTTCACCACAGCTTTTACTTCATTAATGAATTCTTGGAAACTTATAATTGCATCCTTTTTCCTTTAATTTTTGGCACAAATTTCAGTTTCATCTACTTTTATATTGTCATAAATTAATATGTTTTATTAATAAGTCTTTGTCAATGTCTTTTATGACTTCATTTATGTTTTAAATTGTAAAAATGACTTTTAGCTATGTTTTAAGCAATCAATTTTATAATAATTGTAACTGCAATAATATTTGTAAATTTTCTGACTTGTTCTATATCATGGTACCTAAGGTGAATTTTATATTTTAAGCAATCAATTTTTATAACCAATTACAACTACAATTTTGAACATTTTTTGACAGCCTATATCATGGTACATATGTATGATTTTACAGGATGAATAAAATATTCATCTTTGTTACTTTCTACCCCAAGCATGCCATGTTATAACAAGCAGCTTTGCATTAGGAATGAGATGAATAAATGAAAGAACAATTCTTAAACAATTTGCACTCTTATTTTGTTTACATTTTGGATAGTTGTATAGGAATGCAATGTTTATGTTTACATCATGAAATACTATTATTTCTGTCCAATATAACAAATTGTTTATGAAACTGCAATTTCCTATCACAACATGAACATGTAAAGCTTTAGTTGGATTCAAAACAAAATGGTTTTAGTTCGCTGCTTTTTCTATTGATCTTCAGTAAGTCTTCAGAGGTTGCATGATTATTATACTTTAGTTCTATGCATTCTGGTTGCTGTGTCAAGACAGAAAGAAGAATAGAATTGAATTTATTTATACAATATTTTATATAATATACAATCTCTCCATCTCGTATACTTTGTGTATAAATTGTCTAGTGCTTAGCTTCATTGGCCACTCAGATTGCTTGGCTCTCAGGCCTTATGGCTCACTGAGTGGCTCATTCCTTCTCGCATCTCTTATTTTTCTAGACCATTTTTCTTTTATCTTCCTTAAAAACTTCCCCATTGTTTTGATTTTCTTTTCTTCTTTTCTTGTCAACATTTTGATGGTTACTATCTTTCTGTCCATATTCTTCCACTTCTTTTCCTACACCTTTATTTCTTTACATTCCGCCATATGATGCTCTATACTTTCCCTTCCTCCGCACAACTCGCATATTCCTCTTCCCCTGCCTCCCATCCCTCTTAGATAGATTGCTCTCATTTTCATCCATGCTTAACCTTCCCTTTCTTGTCTGTTACATTGTGAAATTATCTCCTCTCCCTTCCCCATCCTTCTTTTATTATTTTATAAAAGTTTAAGATTTTTTATCTTCTGTGCTTCCCCATATCTCTTGTAGTTCTATATCTTCCATTCTGCTTCTTACTACCTTCCAAAAACCATTTGTTTTCTTCTTCTGATCTCCATATATCCCCCATATCTATTATTTCCATTGTTTTTTCCATTTCTTTCCACCAACTATTTTTGCTTGTCAGACTCTTGCTGTGCCATGCATATCCTTAAAATTTCTCCTTCCTCTTTTGTTATACAACTAAACCAAAATTTTAAAATTCTTTCTATTATTACACCTTTCTTTCTAGTTTTACCTAGTTCTATAAATGCAAGCTTCCCTGGTGTTGCTCTTGTCAGTTTGAGTAATTCCTTACAAAACATTTTTTACATCTGGTCAATTTTCTTGATTAATTTGCCTTCCCTCCCAATTTCTACTGCATAAAGCATTCCTGATTCTATCAATACCTCATAAACATTCTCTCTAGGCATTTAGTCAACATCTCTAGTTTATATTTACATATTCTTATCCCTGTCATAACAGACTTCCCTTTAGCTAACATCTTCCTACCATGAGCTCCCCATTCTCAGTTATTAGAAAAATAGAACCTTTTGATGTGAGCTGGCAGGAAAACCATTAAAAGCAGAAAATAAAGACAGGTTCACAACAACTAAGAATGGTAACTAGAACGAGAATGACAATGTTGAAATACGCGTATTTTAATGGAAGTGTTCACAATTGACAGGAAGTTTTCTTGCGCCCTGGAAATGGTAAAGAAGACTTGGCCAAGATTTAATTTCATCATTCTCATTCCTGGGCACGGCATATTATATCCATATTCTGCATATTAGACTTTTCAATGTACAGATTATTCTAAGCGGCTGTGACATGAAACAGCCCTAGAGCTCTCTCTAACCGCAAACTGGAAATATGAAACTGGAAAAAATTCTACCATACGTGCATCCTAGCCTCATATCATGACACCCGCAGATCCATTGAACATTGGTTCTTCTAGTGAAAGGGTCATCTGTAGTTTGTTTATATGCAAATTCAAAAATGGTATTGTCTCAGAAACAATAGCAAAAATACAAAGGACAGAAAAAACCAGTAGAAATTAACAAAGAACAACTTTAATGTACTCCATTAAATAAAGGAATGACAGCTTGGTACAACTAGAGAAATTGGAAAGGTAATGTACCTGATTTAGACAATGTTCACTCATCAAATTTTGACATCGGCTAACCTGCATTATGTTGGCTGAATTGGAAGCAAGTGAAAAAATCTGATGTGTTACACTCACATGACTTTCTCTACTCTTGTACAAACTATTTTTACAAACGCTTATTCTCCATCTATTTCATATTAATCGAGATAAACATTTGCAGAAACGATCTTTTGACATGCAAAGAGAATTATATTTTACACATAGCGACCAGTTCTAAAAATATTTAACCATCGCTTAAGGCCTAATATGTTCCCATTGTTTGTATTTGCAAGGGCAATATAAGCACATACATATCTCTTAATAGCTGGTTGCTATGTGCAGCACCATTCTGTTTGCCACAAATTAATACTCTTTGCATATCCAAGACAAAAAAATGAATAACGAATTCCCATTTGAGAAAATAAGTATTGAAAAATTTAAGGGAATAACAAGTAATATCTCGAAAATGGTTCACTCAACAAAAAAAAGTATATGACATAAATTGTGTATTTTAACGCGATCTACATTTTTTGTGTAGTAAAATTTTGTCTATCTCTTATGGTTTACCAGTTATACAAAAGTCGTTCACAATAAAGAATACTTTTGGAGACATTCCCAGGAAATTCAAGATATACATTTTATTTGTCATAAAAATATCTTAAACATATGATATTTTAATCAAAATCGTTAGAGCCATTTTTGAGAAAATTAAAATTTTCGAAAAATCTTCCATGTAAAGGGTACTCTGGGGTGGGGGATTTTCTTGAAAACCTTTGTGTCGCGTCCTTGGAAGATACTGAACCTAAATACCAAGTTTGGTGTTTATCTGACAGTTCATTTCTGAGTTATGCTGTTCACAGACACACACACGGACATGTTTCCAAAAATGCTTTTTTTGGATTCAGGGGGTCTCAAAACATGTATTTCCGGTGAAATCTCGGTATCGAATTTTTGGGTGGAATACAATACTTCCCCTACTTACTATACGTAGTAGAGAAAGTAAAAAGAGCGTTGGTCAGACAAAAACAAATGAAATCCCAATGCACAAAATGGACTTTACACTTTATGATAGATGTGATCGATATGCATTTCTGTTTGCATTACCACATATTCAAGTGTGAACCAAAATCATTTAGGGTGCACTGCTTCTCATTCTCATTTCTAATTTGGTTATTGTTTTGTCTATTTCTCAAATTTTAAAACCTGTGTTTATTATTGTTTTAACTTGGCCTTAGAAAGTTAGGCTAAGAGTCAAATCATTTCTCTGGTAAGATAATAACTGGAGCTATATTTTAAAGTATATTGTTTTGATATGGATCCTCATAATCCCTCAGTAGAACTAAAGCAAATTCTTAAACATCTGCAAATTTAAATTATGGAAAATGAATTCACATTAAGTGCTAGCATTGCTCCACTTAACAAATTACTGGTAGGACATGTTTTGAGGTCCTACAGTCTCCATTTTTGGCCATTGGTCAACTAACCGGTGGTTCCCTGATCTTCCCCGAGTATTCTATAGTATCTCCTGTGGGGTGCTGAATTTATATATTAAACTATCATCTGCTGGAACTTCAAAGTTCATAATTTGATATTTAAAACTTTTGATATATGTTATTTCCCATAAACTCAGTTTTATGGGATCATGCAATAATTTTAGCAGCTTGACTTACCCAGGGAAGAGGATCAAGGAATCACCAGGTAGTTGACCAGCAGCCAGAAATGCGGACAACAGGTCCTCTAAACATGTCCTGCCAATAATTTGCTAAGTGGAGCAGTATGAGAGCTTAATGTTGATACATTTTTCATAATTTAATTATTTAATTCACTGCGTGAAAATTCTAATGATTTTCTGCAAATTTCATGTTGCAGATAGGCACTGATAAGACTTTGCTAGGCCAATCCTATATCACATTTTGGGGTCTCCAGGTTGATGTGCATCTAAATTGGAAAGCTAATGTTGAATACATTACTCCAAAATTGGCAATATTTGCACTTAGATCATTAAGCTTTTTTTGCACAAATCAAACTTCAAAAGCAGAGCACTAGGTTTATTTTGTTCAGTAATGAAATATGGTCTAATAATCTGGGCCAATTCGTTAAAAGTAAGCAACTCTTTGTACAACAAAAGGTCATCCGAATCACATGTGGACAAATAACAGAGCTGCATGTAAATGTCCATTTCAAAAGTTGAACATCTTAACACTTCCTTGCAAATATATTCTCTTGCTTATATGCTTCTATGTTAAAAATCAAGAATACTCTGCCGAATATGTGAGTATACACAACATTAATACCTACTATATAAAAAATGAAGGACAAAATTCTGTATATGTAATAAGGGTTACTCAGCACAGGAATTTATGATTGAACAGTGAATGTATATTTTGAAAATAAGTGAAATATACTTCTGTAACTGATTTCCTTTGCTTGCAATAGTACTTTTGGAACAATGATGTTCACATGAAACTTTTACATTTATCCAGATCACTTACTCGAACGGTGTGTGTAATGGCGGTGGAAGTGTAGGAATGATTTGTATGGCCACATTACCCATTCTCTGATCATATAGTTGTGGATGAATGTTGGAGACATACAAGTTTTCTTCTATATCAGTTTTAAATTGGCGGAGTTTTTAATGGTTTAATAATAACTTGCTTCATACTGAGCTGACAAATCTGTTACATGAATGATTGGCGATGGTATTGTACAGAACGATGTGTTCTATATGCCTGAACTTTGCTCTTGGTGGGATCTATGGAACAAACAAACATTGGACCAAGTATTGGACTTTGTTATGAAAGTATGTGGTTCCTGTAATCTGCCTTTATGTAGATTTGGAATACTGAATATAGAATTCAAACTTTTTCCATTCATTACTATTGTGACCCATTATAGAAAGCTTAAGTTCTTCAGACCATGCAATTATTGGAAACAAATATGAAAGTCATGAAATGTTTTGAGCACTATACTTGTTTTAGTATGTTTTCTTCCTACATACTTTAACATCCCCAGGATTGCAATCACTCGAATGACTTTTCATGGATACCAATGAAATGAGAGATGCTCTCCTAGAACCAGAGTTACAGCTAAAACATGCTGTAATGCAGCAAGAGTTATTTAGTGATTTGCTGAGTTAAAGCAGCTGCTTAGTGCTAAGACTTGAAAATACTAGCAATCATGAAAATTGATGATCAAAGTTTTATACAAAAAAATGTTGCTTTTACTTCTTTATTTAGTCTTTCTTTCGGGTTTATATTATTTTACATTAAATTACTCCTCTTCATATCACAAGTATAAATAAATCCTATAATTGCAACAGTTCTGCCCATTAAAAAGAAAACATACAGTTCAGTAATTTTCTTTCCTTCTGACAACTTTTGTTTGGTTTTGTTCGTCAGGACCACAGTAAGCAATGCTTGGGGACATTGAACTGTCATAACATTATAAACTATCATCAAATACATACAATTAAACGCACACGCATCACCTCCCTTTTCCCCCTAGTGCATTAGGGAAAACACTAAGAATAAGTTGTAACCACTACTTATATGCACAGTTTACACTTCTAATTTAACACCTTTATTTATTACTTGACACCAAAATATGTGGGGAATGAGTATATAAGAATGGCTAAATCTTTTTTGAAGATTTTATGCTTCTTAGGATTGTCTAACAGTTTTAAAAAGAATGGAAGTTGATTATAAACTTTTATTGGGGAATAGTAAACATCCTTTTTGGAATACATCTATTTACTGGCCTGTGCAGATAATCTACAGGACTAATATGGTCATGCACAGCAAGGTTTGTTTTAAGCAATCTTAATTATTTGCAAGATACCTAAGGGGTTATATACACTCTCCAGGGTGAGAATTTTTAGGTTTTCAAACAAGAAATGACGAGACCCAACACCAATAGATTTGTACAGCTCTCTTTTGTAGCACAAACACTTTCTTACTGTGCACAGAATTACCACAAAAGATTATGCTATGTCACAAAAGAGAATGAAAGTATGCTGATGTCAAGGCATTTGATTGAGAAGATTGATTGATTACTTGCTTCCTGGTATTTATGTGTACAAGATCTACCTCAAGTAAGCACATTTGTTTTCTACTGTACAATCATTATTACATTGTTATGTAAATCACTCCAACAGTTCTAGATGCAGACTACTAGACTGTAGAGTAACCCTAATTACTAGTTCTAAGAAGCTTTGGTCATATAATAGAAAATCTCCCAAGCTTCCTAAAAGTCTGAAAAACCTTTTGCTTATTGACAGCTAACAAAATGACATTAAGTGTGTCTTTCATTTAGTGATGTTGTTTCAACTGCAGTTTCAGCACACATTATGCAGAGATTGCATTCCTAGACAATTTGCTTTATTGCAATTATGATCACATTACAGTAAACAGTAAGTGCATTCAATTTACTCTGCCCCTTCACACAGATGTGTAATTCAATATACAAAACTACATTTTAATACTGATCTGCAGATCTTGAGATCTATAAGTAAAACATACCTGTGTCTTATATATTTTTCTAATTTGTCCTCATTTCCACTGGAATCTTGATAGCGGTGCTGTTTTCTCTGTTCACTTGACCATTCTTCTGTCTGAAAATACAGTACAGTGTTAGGTGCATGCCAAAACAAATTGTTAAAGAGTTCTGTGGCACAAAACTTCAATCTCACCTGAGTGGATTTGTCAACAAGCAGCTGTCCACAATACATGTAAAATTTCTCTCGTGGCCACTGTCCTTTCAGATATATTGTATCCAAGGAGGCTGTACGACGAATCACATTGCCACCACCGAAACTGTTACTTGATCGTGCATTCAATGTTTTTGATTTTGCTGTAATCGTGAAAAAATACATGTTACACTTCAATTAATATGTAGTTAATTAATGCTAGCATTTAATTTTACTTATTTGACATGCTCTCTATGTAACAAAATTAAGCAATTTCCCGTAAATCTGCGTCCATAATGTTGCGATTTGTACTTCAGTTTTATAATTTTGAGTATGAATACACTCTAACGCAATACAAATAGAAAATGCGTTTATTTCAAGGGGTTTTCTTTGTCTCAAAACCGTGACTTTGAAATGACCACTAATGGAAACGAAACTGTAAACAATAATGGCTAGAAAATAACTGGAAACGATACGTAGATGCACTTCACTTTTTATGCAAGATTCAATTTTCTTCAAAACAAAAAGTCGATGCAAGTACCTTTGTAACTCAAAGATCCTGGGCTTCTTTGACCAGACAATGAAGAGTCTGGAGACAGCGCAGTTTTCCATGCAGAGGTTGGAGATAACGTAGGGCTATTACTTTTACTTTTTCGCAAATTACTCCCCTGCCTTAATAACGAAGACATCGGTAGTGTTGCTCGCATTGGACCCTGTTTTGAAGATGAACAGGGTGAAGATTTTCGGACCCGTTGAGACCCTTGTCCCGACATTTTGTCATGTAGATGAATGCCCGTTGTTTTGCAATCTATGCAGTTAATGATATGTCGAAATTAGAGTGACAGCTGCACATTTAAACACATACATCCATTCAATGTCCACTAATGATTCTCTTGTTGTACAACTACTCTACTCTCTGCAGGGCTTTCACGACTTGTCACTTGCGATCTTCTGCTGTCCTTGAATCACGTGACAACAATGTACTGATCTTATTGGTTCATGCAGGCGCTAAAATAGCGCCTTACTCTGTGATATTGGACAATGAAATTCTAATACCAACATATGATCAAAATTACTAATCTGTCAAATTAAGAACGCAAATGCCCGTCAAGTTGCTCTCACGTCACATGTTACATAAAAACGTACTCAAAGAGTGGATAAAATGCCCAGCCTTTTTATTACGGTTAATGCATAACCGCTATGTGATCATTAACAAGCACGGGAAAATATTTACAAAATAGCACAATGATGTTGCTTCCATACTACAGTTTGATGTAGACAGTGCATATTTTGTTGTCCGACAGCAAAAAAATAAAGGGATGCAAGCGCGCCAACTCAAGAGGGAAACGTTGTATCTCCTATTTCTTTGATTAATTATTGGTTATATCCTAATTTTTAAAGTGGCTAACCAGTTCATAAATTTAAAATGTCTTAAGTTTAATATATAATTTGGGCAGCTGAGTATTTTAAGACGGCAATGTCACTTATTAAACTTAGGGTGAAATTGGCAATACACTTCTTCTTCTTCTTCTTCTTCTTCTTCTTCTTCTTCTTCTTCTTCTTCTTCTTCTTCTTCTTGATATCTATCCATTCAAGGAGAGGTACTTCCTGTTCCATTTGTCTCCAAATTTTACAACTGTGATAATAACTATGCCATAAAACTAAATGAGATGTTGGACCCCCTCTGTTCATGGTTTAAAGCAAATGCAATACATTGTAATGTCATGAAATTAATAATTTGCAAATCACCAGATCCCCAAATGTAAGATTAGGTAAATGGTACATTGAAACAAACCAGTGACATTAGATTTATTGATGCACAAAAAAACAATTGTTTGAAATAGAAAGTTCACATTGAAATTATTCCTAAACTCAGGTCAGCATGTTATGCTGTTCAAGATAACTTGGGATGCATTAAAGGCTTTAAAGCTAATTACACTTGTTTTAACTCCATAGGTAATAATTTTTTTTCAAGTGAGGAAGAGAGTTGAAAGTAATTTTTCTATCAATTAGGAAAACATACATGAATAATTTTTGTACATATAGCATACATTAATGCAAAATCTTAAATAAAACCTGCAATAAGAAGTGACTCTGGCTTATGAATATATACCCTCCTTCTTGTTCTTTTCCCCCAATAATAATAATAATAATAATAATAATAATAATAATAATAATAATAATAATAATGATGATGATGATGATGATGATGATGATGATGATGATGATGATGATGATGATGATAATAATAATAATAATAATAATAATAATAATAATAATAATAATAATAATAATAATAATAATAATAATAATAATAATAATAATAATAATAATAATAATAATAATAATATAACTGTATAAGTTTGTAAGTATCAAACAGTATGACAGAAATTAAACTTAATCAAGATAGTGATGCTGGTAGATTCTTCCAGAAAAGAGAGAGAGAGTGAGCAGGATAACTTCACCTTTGATGTGTTGCATTCATTGCAGAAATTGATCCTTTTGCACATACAAGAGATAGATGTTGTAATGATTCTAAGGTAAATCCAAATAAAGAACATTGAACATGCTACATTACAATAGAATACATTTAAAAATAATTATTAAACTTACAATCTTAACTTAAATCATCTTTGTCTTCTCCTAAACTAAGTCCATTCCTATCCCACACTTCATGAATTTCAGCTTTCTTTCAGTTAAAAATCTAATGAAAAATGAATTTCTTTATTTCTTAAGTTTCTTCTGATTTAAAATTAAATAAACTTGTAAGGTGGCATCTACTGTAGAATTACAAGTGGAAAAAAATAAAACATTATGTCCTCCATTGCAGTCATATTACCTAAGTTATATTGAAAGCTGCTGTAAGTGATTAAAAATAAAGCACTTAGAAATATTAAATATGCATAGATACTAAATATATCCTTATGGGTATGTTTTATGACAAGTAGTAAAATATTAAGAATGTATCTGAACTGAATTTTAAATATAAAAGTAGGTACATTAAAACTTATATGTTGTTTTATCTAAACTATTTTTTTCTGTATAGTCCATTTTTTTAATCTGTTTATAGAGGATTTCATAGGCAGCCTAACAGCAGCAAATTTACATATGCCAATTATCGAGAATAGGGATATACCAGGGTTACTTATCCTGATGAACCAATGGTAGGATCAATAGTGCAAATTGGATTAAGTCATGTTATATTGGAACTGGAAAAATACTGTAAAGCATGGGATCTAAAAATGAACCAAAAGTAAGTCAAAGTTTTAGTGATCAAAAAACGAAAGAAACTGAAAAAAAATAAGTCATGTAAGGAAAAGAAATCCAAAATGTAGAGGATTTATATACCTGGGGGTAAAATTACATTGAAAGGGGACTGGGATAAACAAAATGGGTATTAGCGAAAGGGAAGTTGGCACTAGGATTAGTAAAAAAATATTTACACATTGCCCATATGACGAAGGTAGAGTGGTTTGAGAGGTTATACACAGCACTTGCAGAATCAAGATGGATGTGCAGAATAGAAATATGGAAAGTAGATGAAGGGTGAGAGAAAATGGATATGATTTTGAGAGCATTTTGTAAGTTAATGCTGGGTGTGTCCCATAATACAGCCAATGTAGGGCCATTACTAGAAATGGGGAAAATTAACATTAGAAGAATGGCGATGGAAAGAATATTGAAGCATTGGTATAGGATAAGCTAGTTATCAGAAGATAGTATTTTGAAAAGTTGTTTAGATTACCAAGAAAAGCATTTGAACCATAAATGTTGGTAGAGTAAAATTAAAGATCTCTTAATGAGGGCTGGGATAGGTAGTATATGGGAGGAAACATATGGAATGATACGGGGATTCTGAAAACTTGCCAGAGAAGCATATGATGACATTGATAAGCAAGAGCTGAGAACAAGGAGCAATGAAATGAGATCATTGGTATTTTACAAAATGATAAAGATAGAATTAGGAAAAGCAAAGTATGTAGAAATTTTTAATAGAAGGGAAAGGGAAGCAATAGCATGGTTTAGGCTAGGGGTATGGAAACTTAGAGGACTGAGGTAATGTTATACAAGGAATGTATCCAATGTAAATAACTTAGCACAAATAAATAAAAAAAGAGAGAGAGAGGGAGGGAGGGAGAGAGAGAGAGATAGGGAGAGATTCATTTTAGATAAAGATCTGCAGTACTTTTACTCCATACAATAGATTTTCTATAAACAATAAAATGTATTGAAATCAAAAACCAAAGATAGGTAGGTACCATTTCATTTTTCCAGAAAAAAACAGGATTTTTTAATTGAATTGCTTTGATTAGAACAAAGTATATATGTATTGGAGAAACCAAAAACAAACAAAAAAAAACCAAAAAACCAGCAGGAGAAAGCAAAACAGTATTCAGATATACTAAATACAAAGAAGCAGAAAAATATGCCATAAGAGAACATTTTTGGACCAAGGGTCATAAAATTGATACTACCTTGGCTCTTCTAAAAGAAATCTGGGTAATCAAAAATATCAAAATACAATTCAATTTTGAACTTTAGACAACCTCTCTATAAAGTTTATTTAACCACCAAGAGGTGGTATTAGAGCTTTATTCCATGGAGGAATATATTTCTCCATGTTTATTCTATGGACATTTTCCAGCAATTAGTAAGGAACGAAGCATGCTTACCCAAATTTGTCACACTGAATTCAAAATAACAGTTTTCATAAATCTAACCACTTTAAAATGCCTCATTGTAATGATAATAATAAAGTGCATCAGTGTTTACCTTTAATATACCAGTGCTTAGTATTTCTTCTATCTTTACAAATACCTACATGCTGCAAAATGCATACAAGAATCAATGAAAATATGAAATCATAGTTTCTGTCTCCTATCTTTTCCTTTTTATTTTCATTTATCTCAAGCTTAAGCCCCTAAGCTTAAAAAGGAACCTTCCATATGCAAAGGCAGCCTATGGAAAACAGACATATAGAATGAAATTCCATTTTAAAGAAATCAAAAGTGAATTATTCATTTTATGAAAACAACTTATTGTATTAAATTCTAATAGTGAAGAAGCTAGTAACTGTAATACTATCATTTGAAATAATGGGTCCGTGGTTAGGACATTACATCACTGACCCATTAGGTGGTATGAATAAGCAAGCATTGGCTCATTTCTCACTAATTCCAAGCAATTGTTCAGTCTGTATAAATAAAAATTTTCTCTTCAACCTCCTCATGAGCAAAAGCTTGCTGACCTCGCTCACTAAGCTATTGATCGTGATATGGTATAAATAAAAACAAGACCTGCTCGCCTTTAGTGAAGCTTTTGCTTGCTATTTCTTGAGGTACTTCCATAGGTACCTCAGCCTGCTCAAATACATTTTAGTACCATGGTGGAGTTCATGATTGGGTTCCAGAGAGGAAAATAAAAATCTGATGTGTTGCATTCACATGTCTTTCTCTATCAACACTCTTTTACAAACAATTCTTATAAAAGATATTCTAGGTATCTACTTCTGTTAATCAAGATAAACTTTCATTACACATTTCATTATGGGATAAAAAGAATGCAGTAAACTAAAGCGATAGTCATATCTTTTAAATGTGGGTCGCTATTTGATGGATTTGAAATTCTGTTCTTTTCAGATGATAGCAGAAGAAGGAAAGAAAAAATATTTTGGTGTTCTACATTCACATGGCTTTCTCTAATCATTCTTCTACAAACTATAATTACAAAAGCTTATTATTCTAGCTTCTTCTTGTTAATCCAGATAAACTTTCAATTTACATTTACAATTTTGTTATAGTACATAAAGTGAGTCAGATTTTTAAAGAATATGTAGCTATATGAGGGTTATGAAATTCAATGCTCTTTGCATGGCCAAGAGAAAATATGGAATATCAACTTCCCATTTGAAAATTCAAACTGATAACGAGGAATACCTTGAAAATACTTAACTTCAAAAATATTTTTTTGTAGTAAGATTTGCCATCTTATGGTTTACCAATTATATAAAAGTTAGGTACTCAGAATGAAGAGGACTTCAGAAGATATTCCCAGAAAATTCAATATATGCATTTGACATGAAAATATATTAAACATGTGGTACTTCATCAAAATCGCTAAGAGCCATTTTTGAGAAAAAGAGCTTTTGTAAAAAGTTCCCATGTAAATGATAGTTTGGGTTGGAGGACTTTCTTCAAAATCTTCATGATGCATGTTCGGAAGGTGCTGAACTTAAATACCAAACTTGGTATTTAACAACTTTTCGTTTCCGAGTTTGCTGTTTACAGACACGGATGTGTAGTAAGTTTTTCTCTATTTCTTACAGTTTGACAGTTGCATAAAAGTCATTCGGAATGAAGAGCAATTTACAGGATATATCCAGAAAATTTGAGATATACCTAAATTATATTTGCCATGCAAATGTCTTAAACAATACGATATTCTAATAAAAATTGTTGGAGCAATGTTTGAGAAAAAGGATAGTTTTGGATGGGGAATTTTCTTGAAAATCTTATAACACCCTTGGAGGATACTAAGCTTGAGCTAATTTTTTTACACACATATGGGCATGCACATGCGCACACACACACCCCATTTGCTAAAGATTTGTCTAATTCAGGCATTCTCAAAACATGTATTTCTGATAAAATCTTGGTATCAAATTTTTGCATAGAATGCAATACTTCCTTTACTTACTATATATAAGTAGTAGAGAAATTAAAAATTGTTTCAAGACGCAAGGATTCGGATGTGTGCAGATATAAACAATTATTTAAAAGAGAAAATGTAGAAGGTTGAGCAACATTTTCTTCCAGAGGCAAATGAAACATGAGAAGGACCTTTTAACAATGTTGAAAAGATTCTGAGGTGTTTTCATTTTGCCTGGGTATTAAAATGTTAAATAGAATGTAAGTGAGGTCATAGTATCCGTTCTCATTACCGGAAGACTGGTAATATAATCACAGTGATGTACAAAATGTGAACACGTATAGAGCGAAATGTTCATACAAATCAAATCCAGATTATAACTAAAGAATTTCCTATAAAACCAACCTTAAATTTAACTTTAATGAAATGAAACTCTTTCATCCAGTATAACTTAACCTTAATTCATGATAACAGCTTATAAATTCTTGGAATTACTTATTGTGATATTTTATATAGATGCAGAGGATATCAATATAAAGGTGCAAAAACAGAAGTACAAATAATATTGTTTTAATATATCAGTTGGTGACAGGCTTGTAATACTATCAAATAAGGAAATGAGGGATTGAATTTAGAAGAGAGATGAACATTATCTGTTGAAAGTCAGGTGAATCTCAATTTCTATTTCATTTGTCAAATCTTTAATTACAATTATGTTATTTAAAATCTGTATCTCTATTAAGTTTCTTAAATGAGGGAATGAGCATATGAGTATTTATGTGCAGCAAAGATTAAATTGCCTCCTGACAGAAGAATAGGCATATTTGTTTACTCACCTGAAGTGTCGTGGTGAAGGTCACTGAGCAATAGTTTGGTAGGTGATAGCAATAGCCCAACAAAGAGGGGAAATTTTGATTTATACTAAACCATGACCTGATACTCAACTTGCTTGCAAGTGCAGCCCATAAGCTATTGCTTGTTTTTATTTATATCACCCATTGTTTCAAACTTATTGTATTATTATACAGGGTGAATCACCTAAAACTTGCACCACAAATATTTTGGAAATGGAAAGTGCTATTGATGTGCAGTTTTCACAGCATTGATTGGTAGTCAGGGGCTCATACATTTAGCCTATACAGATTTTAATAATACTGAGAAAGTGTGTTTTCTGAACAAACATACAATTTTTTAAATAGAACAATGTCTAGTTACATCAACAGAATAAAGGTAGGGTAAATTAGAATGTCAGTGGCGTTTGTTGCAAGATTCTAGTGCAAGTGGTTTACGAGAAATCTTATTTTGAAGCTATTACGCACCAACACTTGTACAATCTGTGGTAGTACAAACTAAAGTAGAACAAAAGGGAATTACAATACTTCTGTGGATTTTTACAGTAAAGAGAACATAGCCCTTCAAAGGTTGTGTTCAAAATGACTACCAGCAACTTCAATAGATGCTTCCAGTCTGCTATGGAAAGACGCTGCACACGTTCTAGTATTTCAGTGGAAATTTCAGAGCAGGCAGCAATAATACGTCGTTTCATAACATCTGGTGTAGTTGGTACATCCTTGTAGACAGTGTCTTTCAGCCTTTCCCACAGAAAAAAGTCTAAAGGGGTCAGATCCGGTGAACGGGCCAGCCAAGCCAATCCAATGATTTGGAAACAATCCGTTAAGACAAGCTGCAGTAGTTTGTGCACTATGGGCTGGACAGCCATCATGTTGGTACCACAGGTTACTCCTAGTCTGCAAAGGAACGTCTTCTAGCATCTGTTGCAGAAGGTCTGTCAGGAGGCTGCAATACTTGTGTGAGTTCATTGTTCCTTATATGAACAAAGGGCCTATGAGCTGATGGTTCACTATCCACACCACACGTTTAAACTCCATGGACGCTGACGTTCCCCCTGACAAACACAACGGGAACTGTCAACAGACCAACAGTGCATGTTTATGCGGTTTACCTGGCCATGATTAGTAAATGTTGCCTCATCACTAAACAAGATACATGATGAATCTGGAGTATTATGTCTTAATGCCCATGTACAAAAGTTAACACGATTCTCAAAATCGTTTCCATGCAGCTCTTGATGGGGAGAGATGTGATAGGGATGGAACCTATGTCAATGGAGAATGCGCAGTACACTTTCCTGACTTATGCCACTTCCATGTGCGATTGTGCGGGAATTAATTTGTGGATCTACTGCTACGGCAGCCAAAACATTCATTTCTGCCTCTTCTCCAGTCACTTGTTTGTTTCTGTTACGTATATGTTTGGCAACTGCCAATTTTTCTAACTATTTTAGTCTTATGTTTTGGCAAGTTTAAAAGGGAATAGTAACAGAAGAGAGGGATAGTATGATGATGAGACTAGACTGATGAAAGGAAAGAGATAAGAGAGATGATGAGGTGGAAATAGCCTGGAGATTTGGAAGAAAGGGAACATTTTAACTTTCTCTACGACATATAGCAAGTAGGGGAAGTATCGCATTTCACCCAAAAATTTTATGTCAAGGTTTCATTGGAAATACATGTTTTGAGGTGTCCTGAATCCAAATAAAGCATTTTTGGAAACATGTCCATGTGTGTATCTGTCTGTAAACAGCATAACTCAAAAATGAAAAGTCGAATAAATACCAAACTTGGTGTTTGAGTGTTGTATCTTCCAAGGATGCGGCACAAAGATTTTCAAGAAAATCCCCCCACCCCAGAGTAACCTTTACATGGAACATTTTCCAAAAAGTTTTATTTCTCCAAAAATGGCTGTAATGATTTTGATTAAAATATCACATGTTTATATTTTCATGGCAAATGAAATGTATATCTTGAATTTTCTGGGAATGTCCCCAAAAGTCCTCTTCATTCAAATGACTTTTGCATAACTGGTAAACCACAAGAGATAGACAAAATTTTATTACCCAAAAAATGTAGATCTCATTAAAACACATAATTTATGTTATACGCATTTCCTTGTTATTTGTTTGAACTTTCCAATACTTATACGTTTTCTCAAATGGGAATCCATTATTTGTCCTTTTTATGTCCTGGACATGCAAAGAGAATGGAATGCTCCAGATAGCAACCAGGCTCTTAAAAGATTTGACTATCGTCTAAAGCCTACATATTCACCTTGCACTTACAAAAAAAGCAGAAATGTTTATCTCGATTAACATGAAGTAGATGGAGAATAAGCATTTGCAAAAATATTTGTACAAGAGTAGAGAAAGTCATGTGAGTGCAACACAGCAGATTTTTTTAATTATGTAATGGAGCTATAGAGGTCTGTTAGAAGAATAAGTAAATAAGTGAATAAATAAGAAGAAAGAAGGGGGAAATAATTAGTTACTTACAACATTTTTGGCAGTCAAGTTGTCTGGGTATTGTAAAATAATTTGCTATGTAACCAAGAAAACTTTTAAAAACACTGTGCTTACTCAATGCAGTCAGTATTTCAACCCTTAAAGGTTACTCTAGCTGAGTTTCATCTGAAGCAATTTTGTTTTCAGTATGGTAAGTTTGCAAGCCTCACCTTTTATGTATGCTTCCATCGTCTCATTCTTTTAGGATGGTAGGGGTAATTAATAATACTTAAAGTACCTACGCTATTTTGTAAAAACTGTGCTTTTCTCTACTTTTAAAAGGAATAAATTACCATCTTACTGTGGTAGGATTATATCTGTATAAGGTACTAGTTATAGCAATAGGGAAAGAGAATAATGGGTTATGTAACAGTATGCTTTATAGCCATGATACTAGAGGTAAGGACAATTACCACAGAGTGCAAGTTAACCTCAAATCTACGTGTAAGGATCTGTTAATCAAAGGACTGATTTTATACAATAAACTACCAATGACTGTTAAATTACACAAAGGAAAGATATTTAAAAGCGAACTTAAAATATACCTAACACACAAATGTTTATATAGGTTAGACGAACTTTAGCTTATTATGTAAATAGAAATCTATTGTAAAGAAATGTGAAAATGTAAATACTATGTACTATACAGAAAATATGTAAATAGGTGAAAATTGTAAATGTAGATTCCTTGACAATGTCTGAAACTTGTATGAAGTCTATGGACAATAAAAGATTTTATTTCTATTATTACATCCACCCTTTACTGCACTTATCTATTGTAGCAACATCTATAGGTCTCTGTTTGAATATACCTTACTTATGGAAAGAATTTGCTTATGCTAATGATGTCCTTTACGTCACTTTCTGTACCACAGCTTTGTTTATGTTGAGGGCAACCATCCTTAGTTTTTTACTGCATTTTATTTCCATATGGACTTTGGAAGCCATGGAAATTTCTTATTGATACTTTCTGTGTATTTTGCAGTTCTCACTTTCCCTTTCTCACATCCTTTTATGGGACTCCTAATGTAGATTTGCTGGCAAGTATTCAAAGCACATCGAAAAGCCTTCTTTTGTCTTGATTCACACCTGACTCTCCATGTGCAGGAGCTAATTGTCTCTCTAATATTTATTTGGGCTCAACTTCAAATGAGTTGATATTTCTTCTAATATTGATATTTTCAAGGTATATAAAGTAAGCATCACAGCCAAGTTGAGAAAACATCTCTTGTCACGGATTCCTTGTCTTTGATGCATAGTGACTGTGAATTATTGGTAACCATGTGCTATGGAAATGTTGGCTTCTCTTTGTCAGCAAGGTGGAGTGTCATATGTCTGCAACGCTCATTCATGTCCAGAATGGAAGACTATTGGCCTCCTGCCAACGTTTCCAAGTCATCACACTGCAAGGATGAAACAATGAAAAGACTTCTTCCCGGTGGCATCTTCCAGCCTTCTGTAGTTTACAGAAAAATTTCCATTCTTCTTCTTTTCCTTCAGCACAAGTAGTGATGGCCACCCGCTTTTAGATTTCTTTGTTATTCCCTGGTCTTTATATTTGCTATGTTGTTTTTCACAAAGATAAACAAAGGATTAAGAGTCAGAATTGTATTTGAGAATAAAAATGTCTAATTAATATCTTCAAGATAAAGATGAATGTAATAATAGCAAGAAATGAAATTATTGAACCTATGTCAGTCCAGTCACTGTCACCTTCGAATAGGGTTAAGAGATCCAGCAACCAGACAGTGGACCTGCTTCCTCTCGTCCAATGTAAAATTCTTTGTCGATCTTTGGATGAGGTCAGAGAGTCAACTGTGCCACTTCTTGGTGTTAGGTCAGTTCTCATTATCACTGGCAAAAAGTATTAAGGTGTTACGTAAGCAACTATTGGCTCCATGGTGATGTCTGAGTCTAACTTTGGCAAGTCCTGGTTTCAATTTCCATTGACATCTTGTGTTTTTTGTGATTTACCCTGGTCCATAGGTGAAAGCTGGGGTGGTTTCTCTATTTCCACGATTTCCTTTCTCTCATTTCCCTTTCATGTTTCAGGTTTCACAGTGTGAGGTAGTGTCAGACAGATGGTGCAGTTGCTTGCTCTAAAGGAACAGTATATCCTGTGGACACCAGAGGGCTGTCTGGTTGTATGGGTCATTCATCGCCCACTCTGAGCAGAATGCGACAGTGGACTGCATTTTTGAGCTGGAACTGTCAGGGACTTCTGTGAGTCTCTGTGGCGTTGTCTGGAGCTCCTGTGGTTCCTTTGCTTCATCCTTTCCTCCTGGGGGTGGTAACCACAATAGATCTGTATAGGTCGCAAAGTGTCCATCTCTGTTGCATATTCCTCTGCCTATATGCAAGTTTCTGGCTCGCAGTCCCCAGGAGAGTCTGCTATTGGTACTATTGGTACCGATTTATAAAGTTTGAAGAACCATACCAGGAAATACTCCCTCTGCTTGAAGTAGAGCTATGGTGACATAGAGCCTGTCCCAATGGAGTCTCCCTTCATCCAGAAGCATGATCTCTCAGAGATGCTTTTGCCAGCGCTTGCATTACCTTTTATCTCCCTGCAATGCTAGTATGGGCTTCTCTCCTGTATGGTACAGTATGACCTCATCACAGTATAAGATTGCCAGTGTTCACTATGGTGTCACTGAATTGCAATACGTCATGAGGTAAACGCCCACAAGCACATGTTGTTTCTGCTAAGATCAGCTGAAAGTAGACCTCCTTCTACACCCGGCATTGCACAGCTTTAATTGGAGCCCTTATCCCTGACGGTGATCAGTGACACCTCTGCATCTGCCAGTAATGTCCTGGGTCAGTATTGTATCCATCTGGGTGCAGCCAAACTATCTTCGTCTCTAATCAGTGTTTAAACAGAATGAGACAATGGTGATGATGGCATTCCTTCCTGGTCATTCCGGCCCTTTATCATTTTTATTGATTTCTTAGCTGCACGTGTTTGCAGCCATTGCTAGATATGTGATAAGTATCTCAGCATCTCCAGTAATTGGACCTTTGCTTTCACCCCCAAAGGTATTGTTTGACTGCAGAGGTGCTGTACATCATCATTCTCAGCTCGAATTGGAATTACGATAGTTTTTCCTCCTGTCATCTTTGCCATTTTGACCCAGAGGACAGCTGCTAGGATGTCTTTAATGGTATCAGTTGACCATGATATGAGTATGCAGTGCGAAGAGGAACTAAGCAGTTGCAGAACAAGTGGGCAGGGATTGGAAGGGCAGTCAGGTAAAGAAAACATCCACAGCTCTGAGTTGCATTTACTATTTTTACTGTACATTCCCCTATTGCCTTACCCCTCACTCCCCTCTGATCCATAGCCTTGATGACATTCGCATTGTCAACAAAAACAGTGGCATCCTCCTCCAATCACACCCATATCATGGCCAACTAGTACTTTGTTTGCCAGGAGGTGCTGTTGCTTTAATTTTCGATCTTCTATGCAATAAGAAGGTTCAAACCACATTCCCAGAGGTGAAGTCGGTTGCCACATCAACTTGGGTCCAGGATACAAGACACTCTGGTTCCATAATCAATTCCTGCAGAGTTTTGCCAAGATGCTGCATGTTTATTTACTTTACTACTTACATATACGTAGAGGGAGTATTACATTCCATCCAAAAATTTGATAAGATTTTATTGGAAATGCATGTTTTGCAGCTCCTTGTTGAAAAAAATTGCTTTTAAGATTCACATGCTCACGTGCCTGAACAACATAACTCAAAAGTGAAATGTCAGGTGAATACCAAACTTGGTATTTAAGTTCAGCATCTTCCAAGGAGGTAACACAAAGATTTTCAATAAAACTACCCTACCCCAAGCTACCCTTCATATGGAACATTTTTTTGTTATATTTTACTTTCTCAAAACATTTTTTATAACAATACGATATGTTTAAGAAGTTTGCATGACAAATAAAATGTACATCTTGAATTTTCTATGAGGTCCTTTTTGTTCTGAATGAATTCATAAACCTTAAAACATAGACATAAACTTGATTTAAAAATGTATATCTTGTCAAAACACACAGTTTATGTCAAACCTTTTGTAGGCTAAACATTTCCAAGATACTGTCATCTCAGTCTGAACATTGAAATACTTTACAGCTAAGTCAGCATTCAGTTGCTTCTGATGGTTATGTAAATAACTGCCAAAAAATAATTTAGGTCATTTCAGGGAGGTGAGCTGCTGTTGAATACAAAGCTGTTTAGTTACAAGTCTGAACACGAAAATGATAGTTATACCATGTTCAACCTTTGGACCAGTCCTTTTAGTTCAACTTTTGTAGAGTTGTAAATACTCTCTCTCTCCCTTTTTCAGTACTAGTAAATAGCAATTTAGATTCTTATAAAATTGGAATCACTTGCTAAACTGTCTTTGCATGTATGAACCTCTTATGTGGTTAATGTGTTTGTTTATTCTGTTTGTGTGTGTTAATATGGTTCTAATTTGCCTCTAATTAAAGCTTAAAAAGTGTACTCTTTGCAAGTGGATTAAAGGAAAGGATTTTATTAGAACAGATAGGGATGTCGTAATTTGCAGTTGTTTCAGTCAAGTAGTAAACACTGTTATTCTACCTCTAATATTTTCAATGACAGCTGTTCTTTATAAAACATTACAAAACTCTTTAAATCATTAATTATATTATGTCTGTTTTTAAATCCTATCTAGGTAACTGTAAGTTTAATATAATTTCAGATAAAATGTTCTAAAAACTTTCAGGTTGACCAGCATGTGAAGTGAATATGTAAGTCAAATAAGAAAGTTGTCTTCTGTGGTGTAGTGGTTACCATGCTAGACAATAGTTCCCGAGGTCACAAGTTCAAACCCGGCGGAGGGCGATGGATTTTTTTCAGGTGTAAAAATCCTTAGCATGGCTTCCTTTGGAAGGGAAGTAAAGCCGGTGGTACCGTGTTGTAGATTAATGGCATGCAAAAGAACCTCAAGCCTGATAAAGAGGCCTCTGAGCAAAATTACCAGTCTTTCACACCCAATATAGAATGGAATGCTAAGAGCCATAGTAGTTAAAGAGTGTCCATAAATAAAACTCAATTTTATTTTAATTTCAAATAAGAAATTTGCAACAAAAACAAAAGTGCATGTTTTAATGTATTTTTCCTTGATCGTGCATGTTCCATAGTTTGATAGTCCTTGAATGCATGCATATTTTAGGATTTTGTAATGGATTAAATTCTCTAGTAATAACACATCTTTCCGATGAGTGTTTTTTATCCACTTGCTGTTCATGCTGTCACTGTGGAAAGTGTATTTCCTGCATTCATTTCTGGTAACCTAAGCTACCTGCATGTTTTGCCTATTTTACTGACCTGTGTGCATGAACTATATTAAATTCCCTAACTTTTGATATATTTATTATTGTAGACATGAAATATAATCTTATTTGATAGTTGAATTTTACCATTTGAATCTTATTTGGGTCTTTACTTCCTTTTTATTTATTAATACTTTACTTACAATTAAATTCATGTAGGAACTAAGTATGAGCTGCAAGTTATTGATTCATTTAAAATCATGATGTGGATAATTGACAGCCACCAAGGTTAATGTTGGTGACCTTGCTACAGGAGCCACCATGTTGAACAGTTGTTAGTAATTAATTTTGTGTGAGTCCTATTACTATTATTTACTGTTATTGAAAAAATAGTATGAAATACACATTTGTTAAGCTACTGGAGAATCTCAGAAGTACAAAACATTTGACTTTATCTCAAATTTTCAAACTTCTCCTTGTTCTCCAGAGATGAATTTACTGTACTTATATTGCAGCGCTGGCTTCCAAGTATCATGCCTCTAAGTATGGCACATGCACTGGCAACATAAAAATACTTAATAGGGTCATTACAACAATAATCTAATTGATTGGTCTTTGATTGACTAAGCATGCATATTTATCTCTGACTGGCAGTATGTTTCAGCAAACTGCTGACTGCATCTGCATATTATAATCAGGCATTCAACAACCTCTTATCCAATAAGAGTCCATACGAACTAGTGCATAACAAATGGAGCTACCATCTCTAATGAAGATTAATAGCAAACCAGCGCATGGGCATTAGGTGACCACAGATCTAAACATCACAAACTGTATGTTCACATATGTATCTCCTGGCAGATTCATGTCCAGCAGTACAGATGCCATGTACCCAAGAAATTTCAAAACTCCCTAACAAAGGAGGTATCAGACCCCTCGTGCTGAAACATTCTGAAATTCCATGCAATGTAATAGGAGGAGTTCACACCCACCCAAAACATCAGCAAACAGATTTAACTGCAAGGTCTGAAATCGAAGCTAGAATATTTCAACAGCAACTCGGTAGCAATCCAAATGGACATTCCTGCTTTAGAGGCATGTGTCAAAGTAGTACGTAGAGTTTAATAACTGACCAGAGCACCCCATCCCTCCCCATCTTGCAACATAGAAACCGGTAAATGCAACCCGTCCCCACTCCCTGCATGACAATCCAGTAGGCATTCAGGGCTGTCCAATTGAGCTAGTTAATAGAAGTATTATTTCCATGTGGTTTACATGGAAGATCTGGGATTTATTTTTGAGGGTTTGTAGTTAAAACTGGCAGCTAATGTTTTGGGTATGGCCTCATTATGTTATGTCACATAACATTCTGAAAAGTTATGTGACTAACATTTTTAACGTGAAATTTTCAGTATGGAGTCCAGGCACTTGTTTATTTCTGATTCAAATAACCTTGTGTTTATTATATTGATCCACTTGCACTTCTTTAATGCAAAGATAGATTGTTTGTTTCTAAATGAGGTAAATATGTTATAGTTCAAGTTCCAACATGGCATCAACTACAGATTATGGATGAGTTGCTCACACCTCATAATTTAAAAAAAAAATCTGATGTGTTACATACATATGACTTTCTCTACTCTCTATCATTTATTTATGGGTACAAAAACTATTCTTACGAAAGCTTATTTTGTTTTTATTTACTTCATTTTAATTGAGATAAACCTTTGCAGAAATAGCTACATTACACATTTCATTATAAATGCAAAGGGAATAATGATAGTTAAATGTTTAAGAACTGGACACTATATGCTGGCCTCATTCTTTCTGTGAAATTGTGAGAAAAAATTGAATGTGGACAGGACTTTAAAAGAATGACAAAGTATTGAACAATTAAAAACAGTAACGAATATCTCAGAAATGGCTTATGGTACGAAAAAAAAGTTATCTGATATAAATAGTGTGCTTTAAAGAGATCCACAGCTTTGTGTAGTGCATTTTTGTCTATTGCTTAACAAGTTATACAAAGCTGCTTCTAAATGAAGAGGACTTCACAAGCTATTCCTAGCAATATCAAGATATACATTTTATTTGTCATGAAAATATCTTGAATATGGTATTTTAATCAAAACTGTTAAGAGCCATTTTAAGCAAATAAAAAATGTTGAAAAATGTTCCATTTAAAGGGTAGTTGGGGTGGGGGAATTTTATTGAAAATTTTTGTGTCGCCTCTTTGGAAGATACTGAATTTAAATACCAACTTTGGTATTTATCAAACCTTTCATTTTGGAGTTATGCTGTTCACAGAGACATACTCACACAGACCTTTTTCTAAAAATGCTTTTTTTGGATTCAGGGTGCCTCAAAACTTGTATTTCTGGTGAAATTCTGACATATATACATACTGGCATATATAACTACTATGTATATGGTAGAGAAAGTAAAAAATACAGAGTATGTGGAGGAATAGTACACAAAGTACCATTTGTTACTTCCTTTGTTTGTACTGGTGTCAGAAAACAATTCTACATGTTTCAGCTAAGCTTATATTAGCATACCTCATTTTGAAACCAAGGGTAAACACTTGAATGTAAGCATTTAGTCTCAAAACACTGCTTTATCACAAGACACAAAAATTGAGCTTTCATTTCTATCTTGTTTGCATGGTGTACAGTCACAGAGATGAAAGGAATCAATATGCTTCTTTATTCATTTTGGACATTATATTGATTGCTAATATTCCTTAAAAAATAAATTAAAACCAGTGTAGTATTAAAATTCAATAGTATCCAATTCTTTTGTGGTATGCAAGTATCTGCATACACTAGAGTTTTGGATATTATATGGCTTTTATTTCACTCACTTATATTGAAAAATGATGGGTAAGTTATGTATTTTTGAACACCTGTGAACATAAATAGCATTGCGATTTAGACTGATGTGTTGCAGGGATTCAAATAGCAATGGTGAAGGAGTTTGAAGACTATACTACCTTTAATGAAGGATGCTCATCAAACAATACTTCAGCACAAATAAATTATATATTTAATTCATCAATAATGTATATTTCCACCATATATCTTCAGGCTTTACTTATTCTTGAAGGAAAATTTACTGAGAAGAAAACATTTTTACTTTCTCTATCACATACATAGTAGGTAGAGAAGGTAATTCATTCCATCCAAAAATTTGATACCAAGATTTCACCGGAAATACATGTTTTGAGGCCCCTGAATCAAAATAAGGCATTTTTGGAAACATATCCATATATGTGTGTCTGCATGTGGCCTGTAAACAACATAACTCAAAAGCGAAAAGTCGGATAAGTACCCAACTTGGTATTTAGATTCAGTACCTTTCAAGATGCGAAACGAAGATTTTCAAGAAAATCTCCCTCCAAACTACCCTTTACATGGAACATTTTTCCAAAATTTTGTTTTTCTAAAAAATGTGTCTGATGATTTTGATTGCAGTGCCACATATTAAAAGATATTTACATGAGAAATAAAATGTATATCTTGTATTTCCTGGGAATAGCCCTTGAAGTCCTCTTCATTCTGAAAGATTTTGTATAATTTTGTATAACTGGTAAATGTTAAGCGATAGACGAAAACGTACTACACAAAAAGTGCAGATCTCTTTAAAACACACAATTTATTTCAAATAATTTTCTTTGTGGCATAAGCCATTTCTGAGATATCCATTATTAATGGTTGGAATTGTTAATTTCTTGGTCATTCTCAAAGGCCTTTCACCATTCAGTTGTTTCTTACAATTGCATGGAAACAGTATGGAATTTTAAGGCCAGCATTTAAACATTTGTCTATTACTGTCTCTTTGTACCTATAACAGAATGTGTAATGTAACTATTTTTGCAAAGGTTTATTTGGATGAAAACATAGTAGGTATAAAAATAAGCTTTAGTAAGAATAGTTTGTACTCTCACTAATAATCGAGAGGGTAGAGAAAGTCACGTGAATGTATCACATTGCAGTTTTTTGTTTTGATTGGTGCATTATATGCTGCCTTTAAGGCCATTTCGGTGGCTTTGCCTTTGGAACAATTGCTCATTGGCAATGATATTCACTCATTTACTATTCTGTTAATCTTTGGGTTTTCTATTTAAGCATTAATTTCACACACAATTTACCTCTCACTCATACTTCCAGACTCTATGGAGGATGGGGAATAATCCTGGCTAAAGAAAAACCATCATCCTCCACCTGGGAATCGAACCCAGGACCTCTGGATTTGGAAGCTAGCATGCTAACTGCCAGAACCACAGAAGCAGTCTAAAAAGCATTTTTCTTTGCTGATGGAAGCCATTTTTATGTTAACTCTTTTAAGAGCATGCTGGCTTTTTAAATGTCTTATCTTGTAGTCCATTCAAATATGCTGTATACAGAATGTATGCATGCCCGGGAACTTCATTTTATTGGATGCTGTATACAATTAAGAATTATGAAGCAAAATTACTAAATGGAAAATTGCTCCTGGTGACATCCAGCTTTGACTTAGGTTTAGGTTTAGAAGGGGTGGGCTAATTAGCCCCTAAGCACCTCGACCATTGCTGATCCACTGTGCACCCCTTTATTTAATAGTTTCTCAGAATGTCTGTATCCTTTTTAAAGGATGTAACTTTCTTATCGAGACCTTACACAAGATGGATTAACTTCTTTACTCATCTTGTATAAGTGTCTCTTGAGGTAGCCATGTCCTGTTATTATTCTGATTGTTATTTTTAGTATCTATGTCCTGCAATTGAAGGGCTTATTCCCAAAGTGAATGTTCTCCATGAAGTCAGATTTTTCACAAACAACAAATTTTGAACAAGTTCTTGTAAGTTGCTGACCAAACAGTGACCTAATAAATATGCATTTTCATAATGTGGGAACCATGATAAAGATTTATGTACATTAGTATAAAATATGGATAAGCTAGTAACAGTGATGTAAATTTAAAATTATATAGAAAATTTGAGTTGGAGTTGAAATCGGCCACTTCCAAGGATCTAAGTAATTGGCTCTTGAAACCAGTCAAGTTGTAAAACATGTAAGACATGTTTTACAACTTGACACATGTAACACATGTAACACATGTAACACATTTGCGGACATCCGTTTTTTAAACCTATGCATACAAAACAAAGTCACACCAAAGTTTGTAAGGAGAATTGTAAAATATGACAAAAACAGTAAACACCAAACATCAGCCGATAAAAAAGTAATAATAATTGAGAGAAACAACCACTACGCAAAATTACAAAAATTGGAACTGGAATTATATGCTCTTCACCTTAAATTAACGGACACACTCGGCTACCCACTTTGGCAAAACATGCAATCAAAATTCCTCACTATTCTTAGCTACAGGATGAAAACAAAAACGCTGAAATTAAAGAAAAAACTAGACATACTACGCCGGAAGCAACATTCATATAAACCTAACCTAAAAAATGAAAAAACGACGTCATACCCAGACGTAATTAATCTTTCAAATGTAACTTTCACCAAAGCAGAATTATTGGTATTAAACCTTGGCCTAAAAACATGTGTTGGCTACACAAAAACAACCGATGAAATAGTCGCAGACATTGAGATTGCTACTTACAACCTAAATGAAAATAGTAAAACCACTATAAAAAAAGAATGTGAAATGGTTCTCCAAGAAATACAAGCAGATAAACATAACAATTTCCCAACCAAACATGTGATCAAAACATTAAAATCAAAACCAGTAGTATACACAAAAGCTGACAAGGGAAATAAACTAGTTGTACTGCAAAAAGATGATTATATTGCCAGAGTAGAAAATATGCTGCAACAAGAAAATTACATACAAATTCAAGAAGACCCATTAAAATTACATTTAAAAGCATTCAATCAAACCATCCAGGAAAGCAAAACTATAACAGACACTGATAAATCTAGATTAAAACCAGATCACCCCACTTTACCAAGAATGTATGCTCTACCTAAAATACACAAAACGGGTAATAAGATGAGACCAATCGTCAGCAATATTGATTCTCCTACCTACAAACTGGCAAAATGGTTAGTACAGAGATTCTCTTCACTACCAAAATTCAATAGCAAAAACATAATGAATTCAGAAGACTTAATACAGAAGATAAAATCCCTGGAACTCGAACCAGAAGACAGATTAGTTTCCTTTGATGTCACTGCACTATTTCCAAGTGTTCCTACAGATCAACTCCTGCGTCAATTAAAGAAATGGCTACAGCAGACTAACCTACTTGAAGAAGAAATAGAAGACCTCATACAACTTACCAATTTATGCATTGCACAAAATTGTTTTAGTTTCAATAAGAAGTTCTATCAACAACCAACTGGTCTAACCATGGGCAACCCACTTTCACCCTTCTTGGCAGATTTATTTATGAGCTACTTAGAAACACACATAACAACTTCCTTTCCATACATGTTTAAAGTTTGGCACAGATATGTTGACGACATCTTCGCTGTTGTCCCTAACAGATTCATACAAGACTCCTTAGCCTTACTAAACCTACAGAACCAATCAATAAAATTCACTATAGAAATAGAAAAAGAAGGCATGCTACCATTTTTAGACCTAAAAATCATCAGAGAACAAAAGAACCTAACTTTTGGCATATACAGGAAGCCAACACACTCTACTAATTACATAAAAAATAAGAGTTTCAATCCAACCACACACAAACATGCAGTACTAAACAGCCTAACACATAGACTGGTATATACCCCCTTAAATAAAAAAGAATACCAGTTAGAATACCAGCATATAGTAGACACAGCAATACATAATGGGTACAACAAAACAACTATTGACAAAAAAATTGCAAAATTCAAACGACAGATGCACATCAGAAACACAACAAATCTCAGCCAGCAAGATAAAGAGCTAAAGTTCAAGAAATTCACATACCACCCAGGAACTTTTCACAAATTTAAGAAGATTTTCATGAAACATAACATCAGCTTAGCTCCACAGAACAAATTTAACATAGAGAAATTACTTTGTAACAAGTTAAAAGACCCCATTCCACAAGACAAAAAAGCTGGAATCTATAAAATCAATTGTTCAGATTGCAATAAAGTATACATAGGTAAGACAAAAAGAAACCTAGAAACTAGGCTAAAGGAGCACATGAGATGTATTAAATACAAACAAATGGACAAATCTGCAGTTTCACACCATTTTTGGATCACTAATCACAACATCAAACCCAATATTACATTAGTCAAACCAGCCAAATTTGCAGCCGAATTAGATGCATGGGAGAAGATCACCATTCTAAAACACAACACACATCTAATGAATTTTGATTTGCCGCCACCAAATCCTCTCTGGAAGTACATTTCTCCACCACAAGATGCCACCACAGTATCCAGTCCAAAAAACGGAAACACCAACAACACGGGCCAGTCGTGATAACCTTCTGAGGATGGGAACAACGGTTTCCCGAAACATGTTAAGTGAGTAAACTTAAGTGATGTTAGTGTTACAATTCCGACTCACCTTTAAATAAATGTAAGAGATGTTAAGTGTTTCAACTCCAACTCAAATTTTCTATATAACTTATGTACATGTTAGCATTGCTGCCTGTGATACAATTAAAAGATGACATGCCATCAGAATCTGGGGCCTACTAATCTTATATGACTTGTCTTCAAAGTGCGTTTTACATTTAATAAAGGCATGTTTTGTGTTTTATAAGATTATAATGATTAGGTTTTGTTACATGCAAATGAATAAACACACTGAAATTAAGTACAGATTAAATGCTGATTATGGAAATCAAACTTGAGTCCCTTTGCACAATAGACAACAGCATTTTCTGGAATAATAGTAATAATAATAACAGTCAATAACTGCAAAATATTTTTATTTACAACCAAACTAGACAATTGGGCCCAAGCAGGGTGGTACAGTATAACCTATTCTTGGGCTCAGTTCTGGCTGGGCCTGGTCTAAGAATTTCAGCTGTGCATACCTCATGTCATATTATTGCTTCTAGAAGTTCAACAACCGACCAACAGAGGTATCCAGTTGGTCAATGGAAGATAGCAGCAGTCTGACAATCAAAATCTGCTGATAATGTAGGCAATGTTATGAAACCTGTTTGCATTATAAATTGTTAGCAAAGCAGTCAATTAGTCTTGCATAATTTAGTATTATGCATTAAACATATTGCACAAGAATTTTCTATAACTGTACCTTTAAAAGAGGAAAGAGTAAAAATCATTAAACAGTCTATGTTCCTGCTTAAAAGTAAGGTTACTCATGTTCACATTAATACTATTAAAAAACATTTCCCTTATGCTTCATTAGTCTGATAACTAGTAAAACAAGTTTGCTACAATTAGCAAAATTTAAGTACATAAAAGTATCGTTATTAACTATTAAACATGGCAAAATCTAACCTCTTAGTCGCACACATGACAATCATTAATATCAACTTTTCTGTAATTAATTACAGAACATCCAACTAAATGTTACAAAATAAACCTAAAATATGCTTACAAAACCCTCCTCATGTTTTGTCAGCCTTTTAGTTAGGACCACAATATTATCCTTTTGGCAGCTTCTTTTCCTTTTCAGTTTTCTCTTCTCATTATGAACACTACCTTAACCTCTCTTTTGCTATTTTCCCACTGTATCCTCTTCAACTTCACAGAATTAGGGCTTGTTAAACTTTAACAACACAATAAATAAGCTGTAAACAGGCAATAATATAGGGTAATGGTCTGCATAGTTCAAAGGAGTTGCAAACAAAACCATGTGACAAGGGAGCACCTCATTGGCTAGTGGGCAAACTATAACTTTTCCCACTTAGCACGTCGTCTCTTCCTCTACATAAAATAGATTGGTTCAGATCATAACATTTTGTGGTTATTCTTGTGCAGAGAAATTTAAAACACCCATTATGGTAACAGTTCAACCTAAGAAACAATGTGTTTGCTCAGATTCATGTATAACTAATTGAACCATCAAAGCAGCGTGTTTATGAGGTTATGTGCAGGCATTGTAGTTCGTATCTGGTATAATCCTTTAATGTATTCCTTGCCATGTGTTGAGAAAGTATTACTTTTGAGTATGTCATGGCTAAGGATCCTCTGCCACTGTGGAGAAACATAAACACAAAAGTTGGGGAGAAAACAATTGTGTTAAATATTTTTAAAAAATTTTGTGAAAAGTACCCCACCTTTAAATGAATGTGATTTTCTGTTGTTTAGCAATAATTGCACTATGTTGTTAGTGATTCAGAATTGTTGCTTGATTGTTTGTGTTTTTCTGTTGTAGTTTGTAACTTATAATGCTCATAATTTTCTTATCTCATTGACCCATAAAAGTAAAACAAAAGCTCTAAACTGATATTAGTCATCAAAAGAATGATTTATAAATCCTAAAGATAAGAGCAGTTTAATCACAGGAGGAATAGTAGATATGTACAGCTACCGAACTATTCAGGTACCACTTTCATTTGTTTGCTTTTAGTATTGTGAGTTACAAGTTTAGGATGTAAGGGAAAATATAGAAATAAGACATACACATAGGTACTTAGTTCCCGTCATAATTATATCCACGTGGGTGCTGTCATGTGCTTATCGGAGTGATACATTAAAGTTTGTTTAGTTCTACTTTTAACTTACAGGTTTAGGGATCACATTTTGGTTGACTCATTATTTGGCCACCATAAATGTGAAGTAATATGCTCTTTTCAGGAACATTATACAAACTACTTCCTTCTATCACAGTGCTTGTATATAAATATATGTTAATGGTTATGTTGTTTACATCACAATTGCCTATTAACTCAAATTTCAACTTTCTGGCACTTGACCTGTTATTTATTCATATGCTTCGGTTATTGGCAGAAGTTTTTATTTCTTGTTTTTCATACACCATAGGATTTAGAAATTATTTCACATAGCTAAATAAACAAACATTCATTTAAGGTGAAAATAAATCAGGAGTACTGAAGCTCATTTACACTTCACTAAAATACACAATACCTGGACATGTTTCGAGAGTCCATTGCTCTCATCTTCAGCTGCTGATCTACTGATTGGCGTTTGTTTGGTTGTCCTGTGTCTGCCTGTTCTGTCTATGGTGGCATCTGGTGAGTGTTTGATGTACTTGCTAGGGTTGTCTTCTGCTGAGATGTCAAAATTCATGACGATATCCTTATTCTTCAAAATGTAAATTCCCTCCCATGCGGTCAGTTCCACAGTTTATAGACTTCTTTTAATAGCTTGGCTTCTGGGTTTATTTCATGGTTTTTCTTCCAAAAATGATTTGCAATAGCTGGTTTTTCAGTTTGCTTTTGGCAAATATTCCTAGCCTTTCTTTTTTTTTTGAGCACTTCAATGTTTCTTTTTGTTTTTGCAACGTATTTCATGTTGCAGTCTAGGCATTCTATGGCATATATTCCTGACTTTTTTCCAGGAGGGATATGATCCTTCAAAACAGAGTCTAGGAGATTCTTAATATTGTGTTTTATGTTGAATTCTCTGAAAATGCTTTCAAATTTGTGATAGAAATGTGGATGGTATGTGAATTTACAGAAACTGACTGTGTTTCAATTGGTTTGAGTGTGGAGAATTCTGTAATTTTCTGTCTTTTGAACTTATTTATGTTCTTTATTATAGTGGGGGGGTGTTAAATCCATTGGCAACTGCTGTATTCAATATGAATACAGGACAACCAAACGAACACCAACCAGTAGGTCAGCAGCCGACAATGAGAGCAACAGACTCTCAAAACATGCCCAGGTATAGTGTATTTTAGTGAAGTGTGTAAATGAGCTTTCCTACACCTTATTTATTTTTATTTGAAATCCTTCACTGTCAGCTGCTTCTATACTATAATTCATTTAAGGATTAATATTTTACAAACATAAATTATTTGAAGCAAATGATAACACTCTAAAGGATGGTTCACAATAACCTGAGAACAGAAACCAAAACAGCATAAAATATTTTGGTTCACAATATAATGGGAATATACATTGATGACCACATCAATAGCAAACTGAAAAGTAGATTTTGTGCATTAGGACATCAGTTATTTGTAACCGATGAATAATATTCTTTCTGCTTCCAATTCTGCCAACATAATGCATGTTAGCCACATCAAAATTGATAGAGTACAGATTTTCTAATTGGAGATCTATTACTATTTCCAACTCCTCAAGCACCATTCCTTTATTAAGAGCATAATTAAAGTTATTTGCTGTTCTTTACTGTTCCTGTTAATTTCTACGCTTTTACTGTTCTTTATATGTTTTGCTATTTTTTTTTAGCCAATAGCCAGTTCTGAGTTGCATATAAACAAATTACAAGTGACACTTTTACTAGAAGACCAATGCTCAATGAGTCAGGGCACATTTGCTGGAATTTCTTCTGGTTTAATTTTCCAGTTTGCAATGAGAAAGCTCTTTAGCAGCTGTTTCATGTAGCGATTGCTTTAAATAATTTCTACAGTAGAGAGTATAATATGTACAATAGGGATGGGCAGAAAATAATGTAATGATTACCAAAGTAACTAGTTACCCAAAAACGATTACCAAGTACCAAAGTAATGAAGACAACTAGTAATTGTGTTAACAGTTACTCAAGTAATGAGACAGTTACTGAGCCTGGATGACATCATTTGCTATATGTGTGTAGCATTGGTATCATTTATTTGGAAGTTACCTCAACTCTTTTACAACTTGAGTCATCCTCGCATGGGTTGAAAGTAAATATTTTTTTATTACAGCGCATTGCTAATCACTTCGGATGTAAGTCACAGATGACAGGTCAGTCAGCACTGCATTGCATTAAGGTGATTATTTGCATACAATTATAGGTGCATGGGGTACATCACGGTTAGAGGGGTATGAATAAACAAGTAATGCTATTTAGTAGTAAAATATGCTACATAAAACAACGGTAGATAATTTTAACAGTGGTGAATCAAGATCCTGAGTTGCACAATTTCAGCAAGTTTACTCTATAGGATTCCTTACAGAAACATGAAATTTCTCCAACTTTCAAATTCGAAAAGCAGGTGTGAAGCTATGTGTTCCACTCTTTTGGATTTGTTATCATGGATATTTATGCCTTTAACCTTGTACGGCAAAGAACAATGAAAGACTGACAGATACATGGCAGGATTAAATCAGTATTTCCCAAATCAAACCTCAAAATTGAAAGGGCTGCCTCATTATCAACACACCATAGTTGTAAGTTCAATATTATTTATTAATATTGTACAACTACATGCTTACGACCTCGATTTGCATGAATGTAATTCTTTTTTCATTTGCTCTCATCTGTTCCCATCTGCACGTGCTAAGAGAGGTGCACTTATAGCATGAATAGCTTAGCTAATAGGGAAAAGGCAACACAGAGGAATGCATCTGCATGTGTGTGTATGTAGGAATGCAGAAGCAAGTGCAAATTGTGTGATTATAAATCACCATTGTAATCAAAGGGTGATACAGCTAGAGAAACTTCTTTTTATATTGCATTAAATAATAAAGCAAGTCTGTATCAAGATCGTTCATACTGAAATGTAGTCACAGCTAATTGTTACTGGTAACCATTAATGTAATGTAACTGATAATGTGATAACCATGAAACCAAATAACTTAATCATTACTGGTAACCATTACATGTAACCGTTACAGTGACAGTTATAACCAGTGAAGCTCAACCTCTTCTTTTATGAGCTAATGACATCACATTGTTGCTTCACACTCCACCTCCTTTGTTTTGTGTTATGAAGCATTTTCCCTTCTTCCACTCTGAAGGTTGGATGCAATGGCATGTTCCCAGGTAACCAAACATTAGAGTTTGGACTACCATGAGCACATGAATGCGTCATAGCTCCATGAACAATGCTTGGGGGTAAATTCACCTTCCCTGTTTTGCTTACGGTTGGGCTTCACTGATTACAAATGTTACTAAAAAATAACTGTCACATTCCTAATTCCAATATGGATCTAATATACCATCCCTGGAAACAGGAACGAGAAAGCTAAAATCTGACCATGTTATCCTTCACATTCCTAAGAAAGCTTCCCATTAATTGTGAACATTCACATTATAATACATGTATTAAACTTTGTCATTCTTGCTCTGGTTTCCATTCTCGATTATTGTGAACCAGCCTTAACAACAGAAAAAGACTAATGAATAAAAGTGATGAACCACATGTGGCTTGTAGATCTCCATTTGAACATAATGATGTTTCTATAATGGGTAAACCTACAAAATTAAAGCATACATTCTGAAAATGTTTAATGTTTATATTTATTTCAAGAAGATCATATTTTAGTTTCTCAAATTAAAACAAATGTACAAGGCACAAAAGCAGTAAGGTTTCATTACAGATGCATGCTTGGCACAACTGATATGAATTATTTTGAAATGAAGCATTTTACACCTGAGCTGTCTAAAATTAAATTCCCAAACAATTTGAACAGAACATTTGATTGCATTTTCCTGTAGAAAACATGTCTACCCTATTTCTTTAATAAAGCTTTAAATGTCCAGAAACATTGTCAATCATGTCAACAGGACCTGGTCCAATAGCAACAACAGTCTTTGAGTTTGGAGCAATTTGTGTGCGCCCTGCATCTTGCACAATACTTGTAATAAGTCCACATTCACGAGCTCTGTTCGCAAGGTCTAGAAGACTCTGTTCATCATCAACTTTGACTACCACTTTTGCTTGTCCAGATTCCTCCCAGGCTTTCAAAACGTCAGGTATACCTCTTGCAGCTTTTTTGTATGCTGCTAAGGTTGCATGTGAGCACTGAAACATAAATATTTTAGATGTATAGCAAACTTTATATGAAAAGATAAACAAATTCACATTTGTCAACTTCCTGAAATTGAAACCCACAAAGCTTTCCTCATCCAGCAAAGCATAATAATTTTGAGATGACATGTAATTTAGTACTAAAATGTTCAGTGCTTTAAATGTACAAAAATCTGATTGTTACATTCACATGACATTCTCCACCTCAATCATTTCCTAGTGGCTATACAAACTATTCTTACGAAATTTTATTTTTCTATTTCTATATGTAAATTATACACTCTTTCCATGCAATTGTGAGAAACAACTGAAAATCAGCAAGACTTTAAAAGAATGACAAAGTATTGAACAATTTGAACCATTAATAATGGATATCTTGGGAATGGCTTATGCCACAAAAAAACTTATTTGAAATAATCTATGTGTTTTAAAGAGAGCTATCTGTCGCTTAACATATATACAAGTTATACAAAATTCCTTCCAAATGAAGATGGTTTCACAGGCTACTTCCAGAAAATTCAAGATACGCATTTTATTTGCCATGTAAATATCTTTAATATATGGTATTTTAATAAAAGTCATTAGCACCAATTTTTAGGAAATCATAAATTTTGAAAAATGTTTCATGCAAAGAGCAGTTGGAGGTGGTGGGATTTTCTGGAAAATCTTTGTGTCACATTTTTCGAAGATACTAAACTTAATTACCAAGTTTGATATTTATCCAATTTTTCGCACGTGCACACACGCACACACACAGATCTCTTTTTATAAAATTGTTTTTTTGGGACTCAGGTGGCCTCAATACCTGTATTTCTCGTGAAATCTCAGTATCACATTTTTGGGTGGAATGCAATACCTTCTAAACGTACTATGTACCAAGTAGAGAAGGTAAAAACTACACATAAAATATATGGGAATACTCCTTTACATGCATGAAATTCTTCCTGGTACCATAATAAACATGTATTAAAACAATGAATATCATTTCCTATGCTATACATAGATTTCTGGTCCATATTTTACTTTTCATAAAATGAATATAAACAAAAAGTGTCATATTAATCTGATGTGTTATATTCACACGACTTTCTCTACCTATTATGTTTATTTTTATATAGCTACTACAAACTATTCCTATGAAACCTTATTTTGTTATCTGCTTCATATTAATACACTAAACCTTTGCAGGAAAGAAGTTTCATTATACAATTCATTGTAGGTACAAGTAGGATACAGAAAACAGAATCCACAGCCAGTTGTTGCTATATACTGGCCATGAAATTTCATGCTGTTTCTATGACATTGCGAGAAACAACTGCACAGCTATGTAAAAAAATTAAAAAGTATTGAAAAATTAAAACCAATAACAGATATCTCAAATACAGAAAAAGTTATTTGAAATAAATTGTGTGTTTTAAACAAACGTTTTTTGTGAAGTAAGTTTTTATCGATATCTTATGATTTACCTGTTATGCAAAAGTATACAAAATGAAGAGTACTTAATAGATTATGCCCAGAAAATTGAAGATATATATTTTATTTGTGATGCAAGTATCTTAAATATATGGTATTTTAATCAAAATCATTAAGAGCCACTTTTGAGAAAATACAAAATTTTAAAAAATTCTCCCTGTAATGGTATTTGGGATGGGGGAATTTTCTTGAAAATCTTTTTGTGGCATTTTTGTAAGGCAAATCCAAGTTTGGTATTAAACTGGTATTTCATTTTTGAGTTATGCTGTTCACAGGCAGACAAAGAGAAACCTTTTTCTAAAAATTATGTTTTTTTTTTTAGATTTACGGGGCCTCAAAACATATTTTTCCAGTGAAATCTTGACATCAAATTTTTTTTATGGAATACTATACGTTGTCTTATTATTATAGGTAAGTGGTAGAGAAAGTAAAAATAGGAAACTTATATCTGCAGCCATTGAATGCGAATAAGATAAGCAGTTTACAATTAATGTCATCCATAACTAAATGCTCACGCACATTTACTGCCGGTTACTTGAGGTCATTAGTGGTAATCAAATTTTAAATCCACACGCTATGCATTTTGTTGCAGTACAGTGAAGGGGGACTATGATCATATTGAAGTATAGACACACAAATAGGCTCTGGCCTATCATAACATCGTATACCAATTAGTATGGTACATTCAGTCTTTAATCTTAAGTTACAATATAATGCAATAGAATTTAGTGCTTTGTCATACTCGTGGTGAAAATCTGTAATGCTTTGAATCTACTCACAAAGTTGTAAAAATGCCTCCTTTGTCATAGAGTTGTAAAAAGAAAGAGAGAGAGAGAGAGAGAGAGAGAGAGAGAGGAAGGGAGAGGGATAGAGAGAGAGAGAGGGAGAGAGGGAGGGAGAGTGAGTGGTGTGTGTGTCTCTCTCTCTCTCTCTCTCTCTCTCATGCACACTTTGTCTAACTTTTATTTACTTCAAGGGGTTTCAAAGATATACAAGATGTTTCCAAGCTGATGATGTAAACTTTCAGGGATGATGGAAAAGTGCAAAGGTATCAATTGTTGATCAAGAACCCTGGTCTGGAAATCATATATCTATATGTATATAAAATGAGATACTTTTATTTATCTGTACAACGTTCACAAAATACATTCAAAACAGGTGTTCAAAATGGCATTCCTCAGCTTCGATGCAGGCATGATCATCACACAAAGTCTGCTGTATCCAATGGAACAACCCTGGTATTGTTTAAACAATGCAACAGACAACTAGAAGTTTTGTTGGGAGATCCTTTTCACATCCTTGACATGTGTCTCGTACACAAGACTTTTCACATAAACTCTGATGAAGAAATTGAATGGGATTAGATCAGGACGAGGAGTCACAAAATAGGACCTCCTCCCTGTATTCACTTTTTAGAGAATGTCTGATGCACAGTATGGGTAAAGTGAGATGGGGGCGCCATCATGTTAGAACCACATATGTTCCAACAACTCAGGGAGTAGTACATCTCTCAACAACACAATAAGTGGTATGCATAAAAACTTAGCAATTGCTTTTGCTACAAATTTGTAGGAAAATCTAACAAAAGCTTTGATAGATATGCATAATAATAAGTAGCAATTGCTACGATTGGTATGCATAACACCTAGGAATTGCTTTTGCTTCATAGCAAATGCTATGAAAACTTGAAGCCTGTCTCAGTTGTGGCTTCGCTAGCCTAGCAAAAGGTTTTTCATAAGCATAAATGGCTGCATTTATGAATATCCGGGAAAGGAAGGTCTACAAACCTAGAAGGAGTCCTGAAGAATGGGATTTAAAAAAGTTATATCGATTTAGCAGTGAAAACATTACATGGTTAAGTGATTATTTTGTGGAGAAAATGATGAAACACGTGGTGGAGCTTTGAGCAGTCAGCAGAAAATGAGGACATTTTTGAGATACATAGGAGACCCCGGTTTTCAGGTTGGCGTTGGAGAAGACATGGGTATACATCAAAGTACAGTATCAAGAACTGTCACATACGTAGCAAACAAAATTGTTCAAAAAACTCACCTCTGGGTGTCCTTTCCTTCTGCCACTGAAGCTTAGCATCATGCTTAAATGCAATTGCTAGCTATGCGTAGGAATTGCTTGCCTGCTACCAGGCCACTCCAAGTGATCATTCCCTTAGTGCGCATGCACAAATCCAATAGCATTATGCAAGCAGACAAACTTCACGTTCCTTTCAAACTGTGCTGTGCATTTTAGTGTGCTTCCTTGTCGCTTAATCAAGTTCTTTTGTTAAATTTGGTAAGATGTCATCAGATGGTTCTGATATAGAAGTGGATTACGCATGAGTATGCATGATGCTAAGCTTCAGTGGTAGAGAAAGTATAATTTTCCATCTGCAATTGGCGTTCTTGACTGCACACATGTGAGGATTCTAAAACCACATCATCACGGAGATGAATACATCAATTGCAAAGGTTATGCATCTATAAATGTGCTAGCTACGTGTAATGCTGAGGAATGTTTCACCAGTGTGGATATTCAATGGCCTGGATCAGTGCATGACTCACGCATAAGGCGTAACAGTGCACTGTGCGCAATAATGAAAAGAAGTATAAACACAGTGTTGATAGCAGATGAAGGCTACGGACTGGCACCATGGTTAATGATTCCATATCGGAATCCTGTTACACTGCAAGAAATTGCATATAATACACTTATAAAAGCAGAACAGGGTATAATTGAACATTGTTTCGGACAGTTAAAGAAAAGGTTTCCAATTATTGATTACGGAGTAAGACTGAATTTAGCACACACACCAACACTAATACAAAGTTGCTTCATCCTACATAATGTGGCCAAGTATTTGGTTGATGATTTTGATGACTTGGACGGTGATGGGGGTGACTTTGACTTTGAAAATGGCATTGAAAACGGTGGTAATAAAGCTGCAGTATGTGCAGAAGGAATAAGAAAGTGAAATGAAATTGCTGAAATTATATATACTTTGTAAATCAGTTATACAAGAGAAAAAATGAAACAGACTTTAAATTCACATAATTTGAAAATTCTGCTGTAAATGAAATATGGTTTAAAATAAAGTTTATGTGGCAGCTTTAGAACTAGTTGGTTTTGTTTTTGAGAAGTTCTAGTTTTTTTAAAAAATACACGATTTGTATTCTGGTCAACTTCAGTTGTTCACTGATTAGTAATCTCTGATAATCGGCAGTGGACAATCCTCTGCTTTCTTCAGTTTCAAACATTGCTGACGCTTTGCAGGTCTCTCCGGTTGTTGTTTCCCCACTGATGCTGATGGTAGAGATGGACCCTCATTTCCTGTCACACCTCCCTCAATATATATTTATTATATTTTCTTTTCTTTCTTGTCCTCGAAATTTCAGAAAGTGCGCAATATGTAATCAAATCAAAATGAGCGAAGAAAATTGTTTCATTCAAAATCTTATCTGGAATCTTATTTAGTGTTGGATTGTTATCTGCTGACAGTAATAAAAACAGTTGTTGCTGCCACTGATTCAACTTAATTATTTTTGTTTCGTGTTGCCTTCATGTCGGTCTTTCTTTTCACTACAGTTTTCATATTACTTATTTTCTTTCTTATTTGTTTGGAATTCATTTTTTTGCCACAAAGCTGCTCAATTTTCATAATTGCTTGCTTGCCCAATCGCTTCCTCCTTTTCTTGCATTATTTTTGGAACTTGCAATTTATTTAACAACACCGGTTTGTCCTTAATTACATTCACAAACACATCATTAAACTCGTAATCCACTTCTATATCAGAACCATCTGACGACATCTTACCAAATTTAACAAAAGAACTTGATTAAGCGACAAGGAAGCACACTAAAATGCACAGCACAGTTTGAAAGGAACGTGAAGTTTGTCTGCTTGCATGACGCAATTGGATTTGCGCATTTGCGCTAAGGGAATGATCACTTGGAGTGGCCTGGTAACAGGCATAGCCAGCAATTGCATTTAAGCAAAAGCATGCACTTTATGTACACAATTTAGAGCAATTGCTTTAGCTTCCATCATTTGCTAGAGTGAAAGCAAAAGCAATTGCTAGGTTTTATGCATACCTGCCAATGTATGCTGGCATGGCTAAATGGGGAGGATGTACAAGACACTTGTCCAGACTGAAGAGGTTCTCCTGGCAAGAATTCTTGTTGTATGAACCAACATGTACTTGTAATGCACAAAACTTTTAAGACCGAAGTAAAGGCAGAAAATAAATTCCAATTTGGATGTTGCTATATTGAAACCTTCTAAATTACTGGAATATTGTCACTAAAAATACAAGCTCACAATGATTGTTAGGTTAACTCTTTGTTCAAGCAATAAGAAAAGCAGAAGAACAAATGGCAAAATGATGAGAGTATAGTGTAATTAGGCTAGTTTTCTTACCTGTGCTGCTACTTTTCCTTTGCCCATCTTTAAATCAGTTCGTACAACAAGAATTAACTTGTATTCACCATCATTATCCTGTAAAATCACATGAGTTTTAGAGCAAGTATTTATATATTACAATTAGTGCTATTTGTGGGGGAGGAGAGAAAGAAAACAAAACTTCCAAACAAATGAAAATATATACAAACATTTTACTATAAATACTAACAACATGCACTTAATTTCTACCAGGACTAATTTTTGTAAAAGAGGATTCAGCATTGTATAGAAATATACAATTCCCTTCAAAATTCAATATGAGCTACAGAAATGTATAGTATATTTAAATTAAAAGTGAAGTTTGTTTTGCAGGAACACTACTTTTACTCAGTTGACAAGTATTTAGGATTTAATAAATATATTGTAAGTTTTATATTCATTACAGTATAATTATTTTTTAACTTGTGTAATTTTATAATCTTTGTAAATTAATTAACTAAATAGCACATTTAAATTATGACAATGTTTATACACTTTATATATATTGATATTATTGATGACTTTTACTACATATTTTAACTTGGCGTATTCTGTATCAAGGTACATTGTATTGAATTACTGAAAGGACAAATCATTCAAATTGAATTGCTAAAAAAGGATTAAAATGTATCTGTAAGAAAAACAATAAAAATTCAGAAATATTTGATCTTTTATATCCAGTGGTTGTTTTCTGGCCTGGCCACAATAGTGTGTTTGTGTGATTTGCTTGCACTGCAATGACCTATGTTTTTCTGCTAGCTCACTAGCAGTTGCTGCCTTCTGTTCAACTAGAGTTTGTTCAGTGTGCATTCTCAAAAGTTAAAGCTTATTCAAACATCTGTGTGGTGTGAATTACTTTAAAGTATTCTTATTAATGCTGCTGTTCTTTTCTTATTAGTTCACTGAAATGCTACCAAAACTTCATGGTTGAACAAAGAATTTTTATGTAAAAACATATATGTAAAAACCAAATCATGTAGACAGGTGTGTGGTTAATTTCCTGGTATTCCAGTTCCAAATAGAGATAGTGTCAGATACCTGGTTAATAAATGTAGGACAACCGGATCGCTAACTGCTAAACCTAACATGCTAAAAAGATATGTTCTAGCAAAGGAAAAAAATTGACTACACTGGTTCATCATGAACTCTCTTCAAAGAAGTCTCTAAGATCTTTTGCACAGCAAGTGTGTGTTTCAAAAACCTCTGTTCTTACAGCTGCTAAACTTTTAAAACTGAAACCCTATAGTGTGACTATTGTTCATGAGATATGTCATGACAAATGAGATCATTTCTGTAACTGGATTTTACAAAATATCATTGATGATACTGTTGGCCCACAAATCTTCTAAGATGAGGTATGGTTTCACTTAAATGGTCATGTTGCCTCACAGAACAATAGGTAATGGAGCACGGAGAATCCTCATTTAATTCATGAAGATCAATTACATTATGTAAAAATCTGATGTGTTACACTCACATGACTTTCTCTACTCTTGTACAAACTATTTTTACAAACTCTTATTCTCCATCTATTTCATATTAATCGAGATAAACATTTGCAGAGAGGGTCTTTTGACATGCAAAGAGAATTACATTTTACACATAGCAACCAGTTCTAAAACTATTTGACTACCGCTTAAGGCCTACTATGTTCCCCCTGTTTTTTATCTGCAACGGCAATACAAAAATAACGTAGTCTCTAAGCATACGCATATCTCTTAATAGCTTGTTGCTATGCGCAGCACATTTGAGAAAGTAAGTATTGAAAAATTTAAGGGAATAACAACCAATATCTTAAAAATGGTTCACTCAACAACAAAAATGCATATGACATAAATTATGTATTTTAATGTGATCTACATTTTTTGTGTAGTAAAATTTTGTCTATCTGTTATGGTTTACCAGTTATGCAAAAGTCGTTCACAATGAAGAATACTTTTGGAGACATTCCCAGAGAATTCAAGATATACATTTTATTTCTCATGAAAATATCTTAAACATATGATATTTTAATCAAAATCGTTAGAGCCATTTTTGAGAAAATTAACATTTTCGAAAAATGTTCCATGTAAAGGGTAATCTGGGGTGGCAGGATTTTCTTGAAAACCTTCATGTCGCATCTCTGGAGGATACTGAGCCTAAATACCAAGTTTGGTGTTTATCCAACTGTTCATTTCTGAGTTATGCTGTTCACAGACACACACACGGACATGTTTCCAAAAATGCTTTTTTTGGATTCAGGGTGTCTCAAAACATATATTTCCGGTGAAATCTCGGTATCAAATTTTTGGGTGGAATACAATACTTCCCCTACTTACTATATATACGTAGTAAAGTAAACATTGGTGTATGGTGTGGTGTAATAGCAAAACAGATAATAGGGCCCATATTTTTCAGCAATACTGTGTATTCCGATATGTACCACAGAAATATTCTTCTACCATTTTGTGAAATGATGAGAGAGATAATGGATATTTTCAGCAGGATTCTACCATAGCCCATACTGCCTAAACTCCTTGAAAGGCATATAGGCATGTTTGATGACAGGATTGAGAATGAAAATTTGGGAAGGAAACATTCCAGGCCTAAATTTAGGGTACCTCCTTGGCATTTGACAGCTATGAGAGCTGAGGAAAATCTGGAAAAAACCTGTCAGGAAGGATGGTCCTGCTACGATTTGAACTGCAGACCTTCCATCCATGAGTCCATGTCTTAACGACCTTGACTAGCCTTGGTCAGCCGTGTCGGTAGGGCAGACATATGAACGGGTAGGTTCATTCATATATTTCAATGAAGAAATTTGTCAGTAATATGTGATACTTTAGCCATCATAAAATGATTAAGACATACAACATTTACACAAATTCATTCACACCAGACAATCATACGTGTCAAATACTAAGATAACCTGATTCCATATATATAGCAGTGAGTCAGTCTCACATTGAAGTTTGATCCTGGTTGATACTTTGTAGAAGCTATATGAAAAAAAAATCTGATGTGGTACATTCACACGAATTTCTCTACCTTCTATCGTTTATTAGTGGCTATGCAAATTATTCTTACTAAAGCTATTTTTCTATCTCTACATTTTAATCCAAATAAATAATTGCAGAAATACCTACATTACACATTTCGTTATACGTACAAAAGAAACCAAATGTTAAGAACTGGACGCTATACACTGGCCTTAAAATTCCATACTGTTTCCATGCAATTACAAGAAACAACTGAATGTTGACAGGACTTTAAAGGAATGACCAAGTAATGAACAATTTGAACCATTAATAATGTATATCTCAGGAATGGCTTATACCACAAAAAGACTTATTTGGCATAAATTACGTGTTTTAAAGAGATCTACATTTCTTGTGTAGTAAGTTTTCATTTATCACTTAACGTTTACCAGTTAAACAAGATTATACAAAATTCCTTCTGAGTAAAGAGCATTTCAAAGGCTATTCCCAGAAAATTCAAGTTATGCATTTTATTTGTCATGTAAATATTTTTAATATAATGTACTTTAACCAAAATTTTTTTTTGGAAAATAAACATTTTTGAAAAATGTTCCATGTAAAGGGGGATTTTCTAGAAAATCTTTGTGTTGCATCCTTGGAAGATGCTGAACTTAATACCAAGTTTGGTATTTATCTGACTTTTGGCCTTTGACTTATGCTGTTCACAGACATGCACACGGACGTGTTTCCAAAAATGCTTTTATTATGATTCAGGGAACCTCAAAACATGTATTTCCTGTGAAATCTCAGTATCAAATTTTTAGGTAGGATGCAATTCCTTCCCTACCTACTATGAACATGGTAGAGAAAGTAATAAATTATAATGGATAGCAAAATTCACATGAATGAGGCACATCAGATTTTTTTTCTTGTTCATATCCTTCTTAATGGTGATTAGCTTTTAGCTTGCAGTTGGTAAGCTGTGAGGAATTTTCATATCAGAGATTAATGGTTTTATGATGAAATTTTGTTAGCCTTTGTTATGGGGTTTAGTTTTCCTTTTGTTCAAGATGTCACATAGAATCTGGTTAACATAATGGGAAAAAGGCTGACTATGTGGATTATCTTATGAATATCAAACAAATATAGCACAGAAAAGAGGATGGGTGAATATTTTCAAACTGATGGTTTATTTTATCTTCCAGCTTACCACATAGGTGAGGGTAACATATAAGGAATAAGATAGGATAGAACAGCATAATATGCAAGGAGTATTAGGTTATATTAGTTTTCTCTCTCTTGTAGACCATTTTCTAAAGGTACTGTTTTTATGAAGGGTTTAAAAAATTTAGTGAAAATATGCTTTTTGATAATGTAGTAATGGTCAACAATTGAATGGCCACACAGTCTTCTCTGGAAAACAAAGAGCTTCAATTATTATGAAATGATCGACAGATATTTTGTTAGAAGACGTAGCATTGGATTGTAAAGGAACTGACATACACTAGAAGTATCATCGCCTTAGACGTTCAAAGATTACAGATTTAATGACTTCATCACTGTATAACTGAAAAAAATGTCATAAAGAAACTATCCATGCTCAAATTATTGACTTTTGGAGTTTTCTGAAGCAAAAAGTAATAGATTTGCTGGTTTTAGCCTCCATGGGTAAATTGATCTTATGGGGTCCTAACAGCGATGGAAGTGATGTCTTATATGTCCTACAGATGTCACTCTGTGTTGTTCTCTAGCTCTAACGCAATGCTGGCAACATATGAATAACTAATGCCACCAAAGTTAGTAAGATACTCAGCATCAAGGCGTAGCCGAGGGATTTGAGGGCCCTCAGCCTCAAAGCGTAGCCGAGGGATGTTTTTAGAAGGAGTAGCAGTTGCGGCCTCTGCGAAGCGACGACAGGGCGTAGCCGAGGGATCTGCGCGTCTAAAACCCGAAAGATTCACGTTTGCAGAAATTCCTTATTTTGCGGATTTCACTTATTTAGGTTGGCACTTCCCATTCAGTCTGTTTTAGCGGGAAGGCTACGTTTGTTGGTTTTATATCGCAGTTTTCCTATAAAAGTAAAACACCTAAAAGGGGGGGGCACCAGGTATTGGCGAGATCACATCTACTTATTTCCTCACTCTTAAGGTAATTTATTCCATTCCTTCTTGCTTTTTATCGGCGCTTTCAACGGGGACCCCACAAGAGCAAAATAGCCCATTCCATTAGTAAAACTTTTTCAAGAATTTGACACAAATACGGATAGGTAAAGCATTCTCACGTTCCGGGCTTTCAAGAATGCATTTTTATGATCATTGTGCACACAGTGCATTCGAGGATCAATACAACAGAATCTAAGAGAAGTCTCACGTCTTTCAGAAATGCATTTTAATAATCATCGTACTTTCGAGAAATGGAACATCATCTCAAGTATGATAATTTTATTTCACTTGTATTTTATTTACCTGTAGTATATTATAACTAACCTCACCAGCCGTTGATATAAAATTGTTCTCCGTTGAATTGCCTTTCTTCAATTTCAATAACCAAGCCATCGATAATCCCAATGCCAAACCAGATAAAAATGCTGGATTTGGCAAATTACAAGCTATATAATCAAACATATTCTGCACCTTCATTTTTAAACTACTTCACCACCTACTATGCATTGATACAAACAATCCGGCATGTATCTGCTGTAGCAGTTCTCAATACCACCTGATACCACCATACTTTTTTCCTTAAAAGTACCTCACTTCAGAGAGTATAGATTTTAAAAAGGAATATATTATATACATACAACCAGATACATGCTATCTAAATAGAGTATATGTAATACAACACAGATAAATATAGGCTTCGGGCTGACTAACTGGTATTTGTAATACATATATTTGTATTTTCTTATTTTTAGCGGTTTTTAACTCAGCATGCGTTGGCTTACCTGTTAATAATGACACCTGAAAAGCGTATTTGTTTGCCTGCTCAGTAAACGCTTGCAAAAACCTTAATTTGAAATTAGTATTTAAAATACAATATATTGTGTTAAATGTTGCAGAAAGGGAAAGAAGGAAAACGTGCATGAATGTCATCTGATAAGAAAATTTGGATTGGTAAAGTGACAAGGAAAAATATTACAAGAAAATGTCTGCAGTCGTAGAAGTTCGTTTCGTTACGAAGCTGGAAGAGTAAGTATTGGTGTTAGTTTGGTATATTTCCTGAAGGTATATAATTATACGCATTTCAGTGATGAAAATAAATTCGTTCCCAGTTCAAAAATAGTGTAGTGAAAAGTAGAGTGCCTGGTTAAAACATTGCTTTTAGGTTAAAGTGCACGTGTAGCTGCGCTAAGCTATGCAACAAACCTTGATCTGCATCTGGTGCTTAATTCCTTCTTCATTCTGTATTCACAGATGCGCTCTGCCCTCGATTTCTTAATGTGCGTATTTTTTATGTAAAACGTTTATTCCCATATGCGGGAGTAGGAGCTATGCAAATTCTGCTGTAGAGGAATATATGTACTACGTTTCCATGGGAATTGAAATCGATTTGAGTACACATAGGATCAGATCGAAATTTGTTGCATGGAAACACCCGCAATTCTCCATTACTTTGGTCTTCATTGAAAACTACGGTAATCTGCATTACGTTGGTCTTCAAAGCCAACATTTGAAAAGTTGAAAACACGATTGAGAGTCCCCGGCCTCAAGGCGTAGCCGAGGGATTTGAAGGCCCTCAGCCTTAAAGCGTAGCCGAAGGATGTTTTTTTTTAGAAGGGGAGGAATGGAGCAGCTGCGTAGCCATAGGATCTGCTTGTCTAAACTCGAATGAGAACCCGGGATACTACACAATCAACTCTGCATATTAAAAAAAACCTTGATTCTGTAAGTTTCAAGTTTCATACCTCCTAGCTGCATATGGAATAATCCTCCTACCCGCATATGGAATAATGTCCTAGAATTCTATTTAGAACTAATAAAACAGATGGACTTTTCTAATTATAAAGCGCATGACTTTTCCAACTGGGGAAAAATGAGATGTGGAGTCCTACAAGGTCTAATAGTTGCTCTCTATGTTTCCATTTACATAAATGATTTACCTCTCCTAATTAAAGTCAGTGTAATCCTTTTTCTGGACGATATTAGTGCATTAGTATGTAATATAGATTTAGGTGAGCTGGATAATACGTTTTGTACTTAACAGTGTATAAATGGTTTTAAGCAAACAAACTTGGCCTAATTTTGACAAAAACTAATGTAATGAGATTTGTCATGTATAATTTCTAAGATCCAAGTATTAACAGTGGGAAATGCCAATGGAAGTAATTATTATAAACTGATGTAACTAAATTCCTTGAGTTTGCAGATAATCACTTAAAACTAGAAACTGCACATTACAAATATGCCTTCTAAAGATGTTTGTTTTAAAGAGCTGTATCTAATGGTACCCTCATTTCCAATTGAAATTCTAAAGTGCTATTCCACAGACTCCATTTCCAGTTAGGGCTGATTGATGAAATCAAACATGTGCTTTAGTTATGACTGTTTTTGTCTTGAAAATTTTAATGCATATTTTTAGAAATAAATTACTATTAGGGGTGGTCTAGTTCATCCTATATACTTATACACAATCATATCTGTCATCGTTACTGAAAGTTGAATTGCACATATTTTATGTCTTCTTGTATGCAGAATTTACTCAAGTCTATAAACTTGCACAATGTTTCCAATTTAATTCACCCAGTTTTACTTTCTCTACACGTACGTAGTAGGTAGAGAAAGTATTGCATCCTACCCAAAAATATGATACTGAGATTTCACTAGAAATACATGTTTTGAGACCTCCTGAACCCTCACCCCCCAAAAACAGAATTTTTAGAAAACGTTCTGCATGCGTGACTTCTTTGAAAGGGAAGTAAAGCCGGTGGTTCCTTGTCATATATTTACAGCACATAAAAGAACCTCAAGCCTGATAAAGAGGCTCTGAGGTAAATTAAATTGAAAAGTTGGAAAAATACCAAACTTGCTATTTAGGTTCATTAGCTTCCAAAGATGTGACAAACATTTTCAAGATATTTGTCTACCCCAAACTATCCTTTACATGGAACAGTTTCAGAATCTTTGATTTTATAAAAGATTGGTTAATTATGCTCTAACGATTTTGATTAAAGTACTGTATATTAAAGCTATTTACATGATGAATAAAATATTTATCTTGAATTTTCTGGGAATAGCCTGTGAAGTCCAATTCATTTAGAAGAAATTTTGTACAATATTGTATAACTGTAAACGTTAATGAAAATGTACTACACAAAAAATATAAATGTCTTTAAAACACACAATTTATTTAAAATAACTTTTTTGTGGCATCAGCCATTTCCAAGATATCAGATATTAATGGTTCGAATTGTTCAATGCTTAGCCATTCTTTTAAAGTCTTATCAATTTTCAGTTGTTGCTCACAATGTCAAGGAACATTAAGGCCAATGTAAAGCATCCAATTCTAAAACATTTCACTATTGCCTTTCCCTTTGTATCTATAACGAATGTGTAATTAATGCATTTATTTCCGGAAAGGTTTATCCCAATTAAAATTGAGTAGATAGTAAAATAAACTTTTGTAAAAGCAATTTATATATCCACTAATAAGCGATAGAGGGTAGAGTAAGCCATATGAATGTAACACTTCAGATTTTTAGATTAGTTCTACACAATTCTGCTACTAAAAAATATCCAAGCTGTGACAATTGCTTCAGCTCCTCTTGTTTTAAACGGTGTTCAGACAGACATGTTACTTTTAAGTTTAATATTGTTGACGCCAAAGTGGTGCTGTTCTGTTTTATTATGAATTCCTCTTAACATTTTGATGATGTATTACTAAATTGCTTATTTTGTTTTCTCCCTGGCTTCCTGCAGTATGGTCAACAACACTAAACTGTTCTTATATTCTGCCTTATACAAACCACAAATCTTTATCCTAAAACTTATGTATTAAATTCACACGACTTTCTCTACTCTATGTTTTTTAGTAGGTATACAAATTACTCTTACAAAAGTGTATTTTCCTATCTACTTCGTTTTAGCCCAGAGAAACCTTTCCAGAAATAACTGCATAATACAGTATAAATACAGAGGAAATAACAATAGTAAAATGTTTTAGAACTGGATGCTATATGCTGGCCTTAAAATTCCATACTCTTTCCATGACATTGCGAGAAACAACTGAAAATTGACAGAATTTGAAAAGAATGGTTAAGTATTGAACAATTGGAACCATTAATAACAGATATATCAGAAATGGCTTATGCCACAAGAAAGTTGTATGAAGTAAATTGTGTATTTTAAAGAGATCTACATTTTTTGTGCAGTATGTTTTCATTTATCGCTTCATTTACCAGTTATACAAGATTATACAAAATTCCTTCCAAATATAGGGGACTTCACAGGCTATTCCCAGAAAACTCAAGATATACATTTTATTTATTATGAAAATTTCATTAACATGTGATATTTTAATCAAAATTGTTAGAGCAAAATCGTTAATCAAATGGTTTAGAAAATCAAACATTTCGAAAAATGTTCCATGTGAAGGGTAGTTTGGGCTGGGGGGGATTTTCTTAAACATCTTTTTGTCACATCTTTGGAAGGTACTGAACCTAAATACCAAGTTTGATACTTATCCAACCTTCAGTTTTTGAGTTATGCTGGGGGGGGGATTTTCTTGAACATCTTTTTGTCACATCTTTGGAAGGTACTGAACCTAAATACCAAGTTTGATACTTATCCAACCTTCAGTTTTTGAGTTATGCTGTTCCGACACACACACACATGCACGCGCGCGCGTGCACACACACACACACACACACAGTGTTTTTCTGAAAATGGTTTTTTTTAGTCAAGAGGCCTCAAAGCATGTATTTTGGGTGAAATGCTGGTATCGAATTTTTGGGTGAAATGCAATACCTTCTCTAGTTACTACATATGTGGTAGAGAAAGTAAAAAATGTACCTTAAAACACTGACAACAGCAGAAATCTTTCTTTTAAAGGTTGGTTTGCAATGAACCGAGAATGGAAACCACAACAAGAATGACAAACTTAAAATGTATATATTATAATGTGAGGTTTTGTTGGCAACAGGAAGAAGACTTGTTCAAATTTTAACTTTCACATTCTTAGGGGTGGCATACTAGACTCTTCACTGTAGAAGCAATTCAAGGCAGTTGTGGCATAAAATAGCTGCTGGAGCTTTCTAGTCACAAGCTGGGAAAATGAAACCAGAAGAAATTCCAGCAAATGTGTATCCTGAATCCCTCAGATCCATTGTGCATTGGTTCTTATATTGAAAGCCTTATCCGTAGTTTGTTTACATGCAACTCAAAACTGCCTTTTGCCTTTGAAAAAACAATACAAAAGTGGTAGAAATTAACAGAGAGCAATAGAGAACAATAAATAACTTTAATGTACACTATTAATAAAGGAATGACATTTGGTAATGACCAAAAATAGTTAAAATAAAATCTATAATGCTCTGTCATATCTATTTAGCTACCTACATCAGGGAATGTATTCCAAATTTTCTATTTATTTCCCTTAGTAATTTATATAATATTATTGTACAGATTGAAGTAACCATTAACAGTGACATAAATTAAAGCAAAATAAAATAAAACAAATCACAATTAGGCTATGATTCAACAAAATATTGTAAATTACTATTTATACTGAAAGCTAGTATCCACAATAACTGGAATCCAGTTATTACCTATTTACTAAATTACTAAAATGCTAATTACTAAATATTTCTATTGATAGCCAGCAGCAAGTGTTAGTATCCAACACACAAAAATATTCCAATCTGTATGTGTTATGCACTTTTATAATGCACTATTAATTTTCTTTAAGCTATGCATCAATTCGTAATTATTATTGTATTCCATAACTTACCAATAATTCATGTATACATCATAAATATGCTTCACTTCAATTAACTATGAAACTAATTTATGTATCATTTATATCTGTATTAAATATTTCTCACTTCACTATCAAGCATCCTACTATTTCTAATTCTTTACCATATTCACCACACTTACACTTTTTTAATTTCTGCTATAACTCACTTCGCACCCTCAATTTAAACCTTTCTTCACTTTTAATTAATTTCCTACTATTTTTATTAGCCTTTATTTCTGTCATAATTCATTATCACTACACATTACTATCCCATATATTCACCACCATTCTTCTGCACCATATCTTTTCACTCAACTCCTATTCCTTCATCATCCCCTTCTTACTCATCACTCCTCCATTAAAATCTCTTGGCTCCTCCATTTCATGTCTCCAACTCCTCGCTCCAGCCTGGTATGATTAGAGGAATTGGAAATAATAATGGATCTGTATTTAGAAAATGCTTACTTTATCAGATTTTAAATTACTTTATTTTGGCTAAATTTGAAAGTAGGTGAATAAAAATATCAATGGTCAGTTACAAACAAATTACGTCCCATTGCACAAAATCGACTTTCCCCTTTGCTGTTGACATGCATTCTTGTTCCTGAGCTATTGGGAATCAAAATGTTGTATGCTGTTTTGTTTTCTATTCTTGGGTTATTGTGAACCACCTTAATTCTATTGGCAATGAGTAGCAACACAGCTGCTTTTTGCACTTACTATTTAAGTAAAATTTTAAGTATGTTCTGCACATGTAGTAAAAGTTTCAAGCTAAGCAAAAGAAAATATGGATTTCTGCAGGATTGTTAAAAGGGCGGCGTAGGTTACACGAGAAAGAGGAACTGAATCATCAGGATAAAATGTTTACTGAACATATTACTGACGACGACAACAACAACAACAATAATAATAATAATAACAATAATGATGTAATACTGACCTGTGTTATAAGCAAAGTTGAAAATGTTTTCCCTCAGCAGCAATAGATTGATGACAAATGCTTATGAGTAAAGTAATTTGATTGCATTTCTGGCAGAAGAGATTAGTGCCCCTGTCTCAGGAGCAAGACAATGGAGTGATTTTTTTTGGAAAATGTTTGTGACGTTCACCTATTATATCTAACTTCTTTTCAGTAAGAGCACAGCACTGGTAACCCATTTCCTATCATTCATTGATCCTGTCTCTTGGAACTTTGTAACAATTGTTGAACAGTTTCTCTATTTGGAACACGATTACCAGTTATTCTCTTGCAAAGTGCCTTAACACTTCTCTGCAAGAATCAGTTTTCATATAATTATCATACATAAACACTCTTTGTTCAACACTGAATTACAGTGTAAATAACAAGGAACAATAACACTAGTTAACACATAAACTAATACACAATGTAAACAGAGAAGTGCATATAACATTGGCCAGTCCTTGAGAATCATGTGCTCCAACTGGCTAGATAACTGCATGCCCAGCACAGTAGCATTTTACAGTAGATGCGCTCTACCAGTCGCTAGTTGTATTAAGAACTCTGCAGTTTTTTTGGAAAAGCATTGCCTTAAACACTTAACAGGATTATAATCATGACAAAAATTGCTGCCACCACATTTGCAATGAGGGAGTAGCATCTCAACCTCAATAGGGCTCTAGTTATGTCAGTTGGGGTGAGTTATCTAGATAAGGCTTTTTCTCAAGGTTTTGCTTTTTCTTCCCAATATCTCTAAGCTGCACGAACCTTGGACTCATTTACACATTATTTCACTCTTTCATTCACCATCTTAATATGGTCTATCCCAATAAGAATTAAAGGTGGCATAAAACGAAAGTGATACCTAACACTTCTTGTACTTTAGGTGAGCATTAGAGAAAGTAAATATTCAATTTATGTGTTGCTACAGTTGAGTTATTGCAGGTTGTACAGTTACAGAGTAAAAAGTGTGATGTGTTACACTCACATGACTTTCTCTACTCCTGTACAAATTATTTTTACAAACGCTATTATCCATATGCCTCATGTTTATCAAGATGTTAATCTTATTGCTAATTTTCTTGTAGATGCAAGGGGAATTGGTAGACTTTAAGCTATAGTCAAATATTTTAAGAGCTGGTTGCTATGTGGGGTATCCATTCTCTTTGCATTACCAGGACCAAAAAAAATGAATAACGAATTCCCATTTGAGAAAAAGTATAAGTATTGCAAAATTTAAGGGAATAACAAGCAATATCTTGAAAACTCAACAAAAAAAATGTATATGACATAAATTGTGTATTTTAACGTGATCTACATTTTTTGTGTAGTAAAATTTTGTCTATCTCCTATGGTTTACCAGTTATGCAAAAGTCATTCACAATGAAGAATACTTTTGGAGACATTCCCAGAAAATTCAAGATATACATTTTATTTGTCATGAAAGTATCTTAAATATATGATATTTTAATCAAAATCGTTGGATCCATTTTTGAGAAAATTAAAATTTTCGAAAAATGTTCCATGTAAAGGGTAATCTGGGGTGGGGGGGATTTTCTTGAAAACCTTTGTGTCGCATCTCTGGAAGATACTGAACCTAAGTACCAAGTTTGGTGTTTATCAACTTCGTTTCTGAGTTATGCTGTTCACAGACACACACACGGACATGTTTCCAAAAGTGCTTTTTTTTTGGATTCAGGGGACCTCAAAATATATATTTCCGGTGAAATCTTGGTATCGAATTTTTGGGTGGAATACAATACTTCCCCTATTTACTATATGTAGTAGAGAAAGTAAAAAGTGGCTTATTTATGTAATAATTGGGATCTGTTCAGTGAACCAATAGTTTTTGCTAAATAAAACAAAAAATCCTGCAGCACTACAACCCACGAAGGGCCTGGGCCTACCAACCTGACTGTTGGCCTCATGCTCACTTAAGCATGGCAGAGGTTGATGATCATCTAATAGGGTGAAGTGATGTTATGTATCATGCATCTCCTAGCTGAAAAGTTGACTAACTAGACCAGGATCACTGTCTATCACAGCTCCTTATTTTCCTCACGATGCTGGGTGGGCACCAGTCCTATACCAAGGACAAAATTTGCACCCCCAGAGTCGGGATCGAATCTGTGTACATTCCATAGCTAGGAACCAGAGCTCCTCTCTCTAGCACACTGTGCCACGATGCAGAACAATAGTTTTTACTGGAGCTGGTTTAATTTAGCATTTAACTCTAATGTATAAAAAGTTTGGCTTTGTTCCATACAAAGTGTACCATACTTGCCTTCACTGATTAGTTTAACCAGTAGTGGGTACTTTGTGCCATTCTTAATTCATAGAGTTTATCCTGAAGAGCTACCAACATTGAGTGAAAAGTGCAGTGAGAAAGAAATGACTATCAGAAAGAATATAGGGCAAGTGTAGGTCTTATGGTTACGAGATTTAACCCAAGGTTAGGTTAAGGTTAGTGTGTGCGTGTGTATATATATGAATTGGATTCAAATAAGAGGTGAGATATCAGAAAGTTGGCATTTACCACTAACATCGTTATTCTTGCAGATTACACTAATGTGATAGGTTGGCAGTTTCCTCTGCGTATGCACAATATTAACAAAAATGGAGTAATTTGTTGACATATTGCAATGGTTTTGCTATATAAGAAAGTATCTTATAGTTGTAATACATGGAGCTTATTCAAATGTTCACATTCTCTTCTCAAAGCCACTAATTAAATATATGCATTTTCTCTGAATTTGATATTAGAATATTTATATTGCTTTGGTTTGTTTTAGGTATGCTGTTCCAGGCAATGCATTTTCAGTTCCATCAAATGTGGGCTGTAAAGAGCTTAATTCTCTAATAAACGAGATACTGAAAGGTAAGTTTATTAGTAAGTAAATGCAGATTTAAAAAATATTTTTATGATAATGTGGCTTTCAAGTAGAGGGCACAATGGCAGCACCAATGATTTGTGCATTTTGTATGGGATGAAGTACACTGAATGTGACAAAATGTATTTCCAAATGAAGATTAAGTAGATGGAGTAGCATTTATAGTTTTACAGTTTGTATTACCATCCATGGTTAACAGCTGCAATTTACTAACCTCTTGTTATAGTTAACTGCTGGTTAAATGGACTACACTGTGTTACAAATGCAAGATAACTGTAGTTAGTTGATCTGAAGTTTAACTTAGTATGGTTGGCAATATTTTCATGTATGATTTCAGCCACCTGGGTAGAGGCATTTGGAATTAGATCTTCAAAATAAACACTCTCTTTGTATTTTAATTTTTTTAAAATATGAATGAGTCAATGTTTACATTTAAAACTTCACTTATGTCAAGTTTGTAAAATCTTGGAACGTTTTTGGAAACATCCATCTCCATCCTCAGCACGGTTCTCTCTTCCTCCTCCTTCATCAGCCTGAGCATCCAGCTGCTGCCATCTGGAGGTAAACTTAATGACATTGATAACTGGCGGGATCTCAAAATTTAACCAGCTCTTGAAAGTTTTAAAAATGAAGTTGTTTTCCTATGTGATGAGTTCTAGTATGGTATCAAAGGTTTTAATAATTTAATTTCTTTTACAATATTATGATTGTCCAAAAATGGTACGCTACAGCTGATTTGTCAGTTTGTTTAAATTTGATGTTTCTTTGATGCTCTTTCAATCTGACATTCAGTTCTCTTGATCATTCTTCTGTAAGATAAGATTTTGCAATCATCACATTTAATGTGATAAACGCCGGAATTCAAATCATATGGTATGGTGTTCTTAAGTGGTTTATTTAATAGTTTCTTCAAACTGAATTTAGTTTATGGAGCCAATCTGATATTATAGCTTTTGAAAATTTTTCAGATTTCTTAAAAGTCTAAGGGTGGTATGTAAATTTCTTATATTTTCAATCTGTAGCCTCTGTTTTCTTTAGAGTGGTAATTTGTGCCAACCTCTTTTGCTTTTATCGCATCTATTATTTTGGCTATGGAAGCGGGGTTGAAACCATGCTTTTTAATTTACTCAAGACAGCAAATTTAAAGGTTGCAGGTCAAACCCTGCAGAGGATATTTTTGGGTGTAAAAATCCTTAGCATGTCTTCCGTCAGAAGGAAAGTAAAGCCGGAGGTACCGTATCATAGATTTATGACATGTAAAAGAACCTTAAGTCTAATAAAGAGGCCTCTGAGCAAAGTTTCCAGTATTTCACACCCAATATAGAATGGGACGCTAAGGGCCATAGTAATTAAAGAGCATCCATAAACAAAACTCAATTCAATTTTTTTTAGTCCAATATCGCCAATTTTATACTTTAAATATAATACAAATTTACACATTTTTATAGTGTTTAATACGCTATCATTATTTTTGAATAATATTTATGCAGTTGTTGCCACTGCGTATAGGGGAAACAATTTAATGGCAAGAATTCAATATGGCCAATATTATACTCAGTAGAAGTACTGCCAACCTTATATTAGATTTACTAGTATCAAAACAGTCAGTGAAACCTATTTTGTTTGTAAACAAGATTTCCCAGCACTAAATACTGTATTGAACTGTATTTACTAATACAAAATTGTGTTGTAAATCCTACCATTAGAAAGTGTGGAACACTTATTTAAGACACTAAAATAATACCAAATAAATGCACATGTGGAATGCTACTTGTACACAACCATTTAAATCCAACAGTTTAGGTATCTGCAAGATAATGCCTGACACCAACTACAGCCATATCTTTACCTGGGTATCTTCTAGGAACAGTTGCTGGTATTGATGCCAACTGAACAGATGGATTGTCAATCTCATTTTTAGGTTAAATACCAGATTTGTGTCTTTCTAGAATTTTATTGTTAAGAGGTGATGCTTTATGTTGTGATGCTAAGGATATGTTGTAATCCTTGAAGATTTTTTAGAACTTATTATCTAGCCATGGGTGGAATGTGAATTTCTTGTACTGCTTTTGTGGACTTTGTGTAAAGGTAAAGGTACATATCATGGAGGGGCTCCCAGAACCGGATCAGGGCACCACATGTAGGCCAGCTGACCTGTTGTGCTTCCAACGTGATCCCTTGGAGGGAGGGATGAAGGGAGAGACCCGAAGGGCGACCAGATCCGGATGCTGACGAGTGCAAGCATGGACGGGGTTCCCAAGTTTCCAGATAGAATGCATCCAATGCTGCACGGTCTCTGCCCACAAGCCACCAACCTCCACGCTGAGGAGAGACCTAACTGAGCATTATCACAGCGACATCAGGGAAGAAACCTTTACAGAGGGCAAGCCACCACCCAGCTGCAACCCGCTGAACACCATCATCTGGTCCTACAACCCTGAAACGGATGACAAGGAAGATGATTTGTACAGGAAATGAGAGGGAGGAGAGCTGTGGTAGAAGATGAACCACCCCAGCATTTGCCTGGTGATCCAGGGAAACCATGAATAATTCATGGTCCAGAGTGGGCGGTCGCTGGGGATCGATCCTGGAAACCTCCTGAATGCGGACCACAGACATATCTGCCTGAGCCATCCTGCTTGGTTGGACTTTGTGCAGTGAGGATGGTGATGAAATATTATGAAATAATAATTTATTATTTGTCTCAACATTTGTTGCACAGGTAGCTCCACTGAACAGCATGAAGATGTTGAGTTTGATTTTCTGATAAATGGAGAAGTGCTTCGTGTGCCGCTGGCTGAACATCTTCAGGAACATTCCATAACAAGTGAAAGTATCTTGGACATAGAGTATTTCCTTCGTGTTGCTGCTCCAGATCCACGGGACTGCTTACTTCACGATGATTGGGTATCAGCAGTGGAGACGAAAGGAAACTGGTGAGTAAGTATAATCTGTAGCATACTTAAAAGCATATAAAGCAAATAATTGCTTTTCTGAATACAAAGATAATTATTTTATTTTATCAATTTCATTTTTTTAACAGTGTTGTAAAAAATGGAATTGGTGTAATAATAAATGTAGCATGTACACTGTCATGCATAAAATTTGGCCCATTCCCGTAGATTGCCATACTGTTTTTCCCTCTGTAAGGTTTCGGCCTTCAGGTAACCAACTTTTGACTCCACCCAGCCGGTATCAGTTCTGAAAAACAATACAAGAACATTCAACTAATCAATGAACAATGTTTATAATCTATGTGGAATGGAGGGGTGGTTTGGATACCACTTCTATGACTAGTTTCACTATAATTGGCACAAAAGGAAAGGTTAAACCAATTACAAATAAATTAAGTATTAAAAACAGAAGTATTATAAACACTGAAGTTTTCTTCATGTTGAATTCAGAATTAGTCACAGTATCTTTACTACAAACCTTCACTTACCAAGTTTTTAAAACTGAGATGTTTTCGAGGGCATTCGTCCTCATTAACAGTTAGGTGACTAAATCACGCTCCTTCTTCCTCCTCATTCCAAATTAACAATGACGAATAATTCTAGAGGAAGGAGTGAAGGATTATTTGTATATGCAGTTAAATTGAACAAAGTTATGACATTTACATATATGAGAGTTTTCATTAGCAATATGAGATGAAGTTTAGTTGTTGCCGCTACTTAACGCATTAAGAAATCAATAATGTAGCATGAAAATACAGTAAAATCTCATTAATACTTTTTGCAGCGACCCAAGGATTTGGACGTCATAGGCAGGAAAATGTGTTAACGAAAATACAAAATCTGCAATTTAAGAACATAATTAGATAATAAAATCTAATGATTACTACGTTTCCATGGGGAATTGAAATCGATTCGACTCCAATTCTATACTGCACAAAGTCCGAGAATAAATAATTAAAGCTTTTATGTTGGTCAACTTGGATTTACATTGGTAAACCTGTTAAACATAAGTTAGTTTGTCTGTATAATTTAAGCATGTTTTGAGGTTAGTGAATGTTTTTGGGAAGAATAAATTGCGAATCATGGAAGCAATAAAAGTGGCTTTGCTGTGCGTTTTATTACACATGTGATATTAATTTCTGCTTAAAAAAAAAACGAAGTGCGTCCATCGTGTTACAATGAGTACAGTAGAAAATAGCATCTTTGGCATATTCAGTACAATTTGAATGCAGTAGGTGTTTCCGTGCAACAAATTTTGATCCGATCTTCTTCCGATCCTACTTTCCAAGAGGAAAGTTTTGTTTTAGCATTTTTTGCTTCTTCAAAAGCAGTTTCAATCAGTGTAAGTTTGCTAACAATTGTGTTTAAGGTTGGCGAGGGAATGCTTAACTTCCGAGCTATATCCACACGTTTCATATTTGGATTACGATCTACTTCTTGAAGGATTTTAAATTTTTCACTGTTGGTTATTTGTCGCACTTTCTTTTTCTCCATTGCATACGAAAAGTTAAAGTACAATCTACGTATGTTTGGTCAACAGTAGAAACTATTGTTGGTGTTTACTGCGCCAAGCTAAAACTTTCTCTATCCTGCCCACACAAATATACATACATACATGCATGTCATTGGCTGCCGGTTTCCACCCCGTGACCAAGGATTGACCAAAGTAGTGACTGAGAGTGTAAAACTTTGAATGTGTTTAAGCACCTACTCCCACTGGACCGGCCAAGGATTGGCCAAAACAACGAATGAGGATATCGAACTTTGAATGTAGTAATCAGGACCGAGAAAATGCACTAAACATACGTTATTTATTGCATTTGGTGCATTTTGTGCTGGAATTTTTATAATTAAACATAATACATGGGAAAATGTGTTAATGAGGAACGTGCTGATGAGATTCCACTGTATAAGGTCTAAGATGTAATGTTACCCTTTGGCAGCTTGGCCATACTTTGGAGGAGATAAAGTACCATGCCAATCCAGTGTCTAGAATTATGCTCGAAAAGCAGAGATGGTCATGCTGTTAGGGAGTGGGACTAAATTTTGTCAATACCAAGAAACAGCTCCATTCTATTATGGACTACATTTTATGCATGTCAGTATTCATGTATGTACTTGCACATCTACGTACAAAAGTGGAAATTGCACGATGTAATGATATATTCAGTGTGATCTTTAAGTTCCTCCATAGTGATGGAACAAGTGAAATATGAGAATGCGGTGGTAACCCTGACTCTATGAATTTGTGATGGTACAGTGGATTGACTGGCTGGATTAATTTGGAGAATGTAAGAGAAAAAGAAAACAACTAAAAATCATAATTAAGTTGAGAATGTCCTCCATTCTATGGAAGGCACACGCAGATTCACATATTTGATTTTATTGTTAAAAACATTTTGATTAAAGTTTCTATTGTCATTGAATTAGAGTAATTTATTATTGCCAATTTCAGCTCATCTGTTGTTTTTGGATTATCTTTATATACTGTTGACTGCAGTATCCCAAAAGAAATAACAGGAGTCTACCACTTCTTGCAGTGTTATGACCAGGAAGAACTACTGGTTAAAAACAACTAATTTAACTTGTTCAGAAAAGTTCATTAGCAATTTATTTGTTAGCTATTTCTACTAGAAACAAGTGTAACTGTTCTAATTTCATTTAGTGTGATTTCTGTTGGGCTCAAGAGTGTTGTTTCATTTAAAATAAATACTGCTTGGTTATCTAGTGTGATTTCTGTTGGGCTTAAGAGTGTTGTTTCATTTAAAATAAATACTGCTTGGTTATCTAATTATCTAAACAGAGTTTCTTCTGCATAATGGTAATTCTACCAGTTGTCATGATCATAGTTGCTAGAGAATTTGGCTGTAATGTTTATTCACACGGAGTATGTGATTCTGAGTCCTGCTTTGGGTATGGGTATTGGTGTATGCATATGAGAGAATTGTATACCTGTGTTTGGGCAAAATATATACTTACTTAAAAATTCATGTCTATAAAATCTTTTATTTTTATCAGTTAGCTAGTGCTTAATATTAATGCTTCAAATAATGGTTGAGATCCTAAACATTCCTTTGTGGAATGGCATCAAGCAGAATTTTCAGATGCAGCTAAAGTGGTTTCACTTTAAGTTCAAAGGAGTTGTAAACAAAACTGCATGACAAGGGAGAACCTCATTTTTGCTCAGTTTACTGCTGGGTAAACTACGCTTTTCTCTTTTAGCATATCATCTCTTCCCCTACATAAAACAATCTGCTTCAGATTGTAACATTTTGTAGTTATTCTTGTGCAGAGAAATTTAAAAAAAAACCCATTGTTGTTACTGTTAAGTTTATGAAACAAAATGCGTTCATTCAGATATTCATCCATAACTAACTGAGCCATTAGAGCAGAGGGCTTATGAGACTATGTGCAGACGCTGTAGTTCATTTCCAGTTTGCGGACAAGCCGTCAGAATATGCCTTGCCACATGGTAAATGTGATGAGAAAATATTACTTTCAAGTGTGTTATCTCTGGAAATCTTCCACCACTGTGGAGAAACATAAATGTGGAAAGTGGAGAGAATACAATTGTGTTAAATGTTTTTAACAAATTCTATGAAAAGTACCCACCTTTAATTGACAGTGAATGTGGTTAATTGTTGTTTAGCAATATTTGAACTTCATTGTTAGTGATGCGGAATTGTTGCTTGGATTGTCTGAGTTATATTTGTTTTCTATTATGCTTTCTAACTTATAGTGCTCAGCATTTTAAACTCGTTGATTCATAAAAGTTTAAAGCAAAGCAGGTACCACTTTTATTTGTCTACTCTTAGTATTGTGTGTTAGAAGTTTAGGATGTAAGGCACAATGTAGAATAAGACATACAAAATGTTAAAAGCCAGTGACCCCCAAGCTGCAGAATGTGCCTTATTTGCATCTGTTTGGAGCAATTTCCTGTGAGGATTCTTAGTTCCTGTCATCCCTCCATGTGGTGCTGCCATGTGCTCGGCAGAGTGATACATTAAAGTTTGTTTATTTTACTTTGAACTTAGAGTGAAACAGGTATAGTTTCATGTATATATGCTGAGTTCCATAAAAGTAACACCATCAAGCAGCTGTTGTTTTATATCTTTAAATTTTCAAAATTTTCTTACAAGCACACTTCTGCATATTATCCAACTCTGTCCCTCGCATATCCTGTGGCATGTGATGCATGAATTGAGGGTCCAGTTCACACTGACCTGTCTTGACTGTTCCATACATTTCAAAGGAACTTCTATGATTTCATCTTTTTTGCCCTGCTGGTTGCTTTCAGATAAGGAAAATAATGTTTTATTAAACTTTTATCATGAACATACAACGTAGCAATATCATTGCTATGTTACTTATCATGAATGAAAATATCAGGCATATCTAATGAGGTGCTAAAAAAAGGTTCTTTCAGAATTTCTGCTTCCCTAACCACCATGGGCTTATATCACAGAGAAAGAACCTAATGGTGATACCTTGGTGCTATCAAAAATAAGGAAAGAAAGATATAAGACTAATGAGCCAGAAATTGAAAATCTAGATAAAGATACATAGATACAAGATTAAAAAAATACATGGCAGTCATAAAATACAAATAGAGAAATCCTCTGTAGCACATAGTTTGTCAACCAAACACAAGATCACACTCAACATAACTTTCCTACACAAATGTCTTACCTCACAATATAAGTGGGAATCCAATATTGTATGCAGATACATCTCAGTTGTCTTACAAAACAGTAGTCACAAATTACAAACCAGTTATAAACAACACAGTAAATAACTTAGATAAATGGTTCACTTACAATGGAATGGACTTAAATAAAAGAAAAACTAGTATTGTACAATTTAAAGCTAATGTTAATGCAAATTCAGGACAAGATAATTTAGTGAATGAAATGACTACAGGCTGCAGCAAAATATTAGGAATACACATAGTTGAATAAAATGGAGCATCCATATTGAGTACGTAACTAAGAAACTGAACTCAGCCTGTTTTTTATGTGTCTGACACATATAATGAATATAGAAACAAAAAAGGCAGTCTATTATAGTTACTTCCACTCTATCTTGACCTATGATATAATATTATGGGGAAAACACACCTGGATAGGAAACAGTTTTCAAAATTGAGAAAAAATAACACATTAAGTTACAAGCTGACTTCAGAGACTCATGGAAACCATTATTTAAAAAACCAAAAATCTTAACTATGCCCTCAGTATATCTCTTAGAGTTGCTCATCTGTATACCTAAAACTAATGACACTTTCATGGAAAAACAAAACCATCACCACTACAATACCAGGAGAGAATTTATAGTTTAGCAACTTAGAAAAAACCCTTGGGAAGGGTAATTCACCTGGTCATGTATTCCCCCTCTCTAACTGCCGTGGGTGGGCGTGCCTCTCCTACTCAGTCTCTGAGTTGTTGCTTAAGCACCACATGCCATAATTTCGCCTAGCCCGTGTTTTATTTTATTCTCACAAAATTGTTTATCATACCACTGTTGTAACTATCCAACTGTAGAGGCAGGACTAAAGACAAGAGCATTGCAACAAAAATGCTGTGTTTGTAGATTGCAGTGACAGGTCACACAAAGAGTAAGGTGCAGCGGGTGTGAAAACAATTGTTTGCATATAACTAGTGATGGCATTTCACATGCATGCGGTATCATCCTGGGATATCTACCAAAAGTTAATCCACACTTTTTAGAGTATTTCATCCTTCACTCCCCGGTTTATCTCTTCAAGGAAAAAATGTTCCTTGCTGATTGATTTTCATAATACAAATTCTTTAAATTGAAGTTTTAAAAAGAAAACTAGTGGTTTTAATTTTTTTTATAGGGAGACCAATCACATCATCATCATCATCATCACCTCGAAACTGTGCTCTTTAACATACCTCTTACAGAACTGGGATAAGGATTTTAGTCTTTGAGTCATCACGAGTTATCACGATGTAAAAAAGATCCTATTACATTTTTCTACACTATAAAATTGCTGTGTTCACAACAGTGACATGACGCTTGTTTCATGTGTATCAATCCACTTCCTTTGTAAGATACCTCATTGGATAACTTATTAGCTAAAGGCGAAAGACAAGTAGAGTGGGGATGATTTATTCCTCCTGAATACTTGCGCAGTACGTAGACCGAGGGATTTACTAAGTTGTTATACTATAGCATCACATTTCCTATGCATAGACTAACACTCTATGAAAAAAAAACCTACTAGATGGGTATAAAAGAGTACAACAAACTGCCTTAACCAATTAAAGTTCTAAGGAACCTAAATTTGTTCACAAAAAGTGTTAAAATGTCACTACATAAAACATTTTACTCCATTCAAGAAATGTATGGATGACAATATTGTAAACACTAGACTAGAAGACTTAATTGCATTGCCATTAATCAACCTATTAAAGTTTCAATATATTGTACAAATAATACCATGTATGGAATTTGTTAAACATGTACATGTATGAATTAACTTTTATAGAAATCCTAATGTGTTTCAACAATTTTTCAACTCCTATGTCGTCCTCTTGGTCTAGTGGTACCATGCTAGCCTCTAGCTCCCGAGGTCACGGGTTCAAACCCAGTGGAAGACAAATCCTTAGCATGGCTTTCTTGGGAAGGGAAGTAAAGCCAGTGGTCCTGTGTTGTAGATTTACAGCACATAAAAGAACCTCAAGTCTGATAAACAGACCTCTGAGTAAAATTTCCTGTCTTTCACGTGCAGTATTGAATGGGATACTAAGAACCATAGCAGTCAAAGGGCGTCCATATGTGAGTAAAGTGTCATATGATGCAAATGGGTTAAGAGATTAGTGTTTCAAATTTCCAGCTCATTAGTCATATGTTAGTAACACATTACTGCTTATGAGCGTCTACTTAATAATAAAATGAGTATTTCATTTTAATCTCTATTTTATATATGAGGTGGAATCAATTGTAAACTGGAATTTTAAATTAATGGCTCTGCTAATGAATGGAAATGGGTGGAACTTTGAGAGGATGTTGGTAGGGATATCAGCATTAGGGATCTTGATACATCACATACTGCAGAGCAGCCACTCGCTTCAGTATGTCATGAATGAGCAATAGGTACACACATCAAGTTTCTGGCAAAACAAGGCACCAAAGCTTTGGAAATTTTGAGAAGGCTCTATGCACAGTTTGGGGAAGCGATCTAGGTGTATGAATAGCACAAAAAAATTTTGGTAAGATGGGAAGCAGGGGAAAATGAGCCCCACTAAAGGCGACCACAGAGAAGCATCACAGACAACATTCATGCTGTATGTGACCTTATTAAAGAAGATTGGCATATAACAATTTCTGAAATTGCTTCACTTGTAGGAATGAGCTTTGGAAGTGTTCAAGCCAACATCAATGATGAACTCAACTTCCAAAAATTGTCTGTCAGGTGGGTACCTCATCTCCTCAACCAGGAACAAAAAAATTTGCATCATGAAATTTGTCAGAGACATCTGAATCACTGCAAGGAGGAAGATGATGATTTTTGAGTTGCATTATGACTTCTGATGAAACTTGGGCTTCTTAATCACACCCCAGAGTCAAAACAAGCAAGTATGGAGTGGCAGAAATAAGGTGCAGCTGGGCCAGTTAAAGCCAAAACATGCCTTTCTGTTAGAAAGGTGTTTGAACTGTTTTTTGGGACTCTGTGGGCATTTTGCTGGTGGATTGCTTGCATAAACGAAGGACAGTGAATGCAGCCTATTACTGCCGTCTTTTGGTCATGGCAAAGCTGCATATCACAACAAACAACACCGGCAACCAATCTGAGTTGTGATTCTTCTGCATAACAATGCAAAGCCACACACTGCTGTCTTAGCACAGGAAAAGCTGGAGGAAATGCATTGGACATCTCTGGGACTTCTGCTTGAAGTCCAGATTTGTCATCCTGTGACTACCGTTTGTTTGGGCCTTTGAAAAAAGAACTGGAGAAAAGCGATTTGATGATGATGCAGTGGTAGAGGAGTACACATGCAACTGGTTGTACACACGTTACTCTTCTTTCTTCAAGGTTGGCATCAAAAAGTTGTTAATTTGATGGCAAAAATGTGTGTTAAATTCAGGAGACTATATAGAAAAATGAGGTGGTGGTTTGGTTTTTGTTGGTGGATTCAATAAAATTGTAAAAAATAATTCTGGTTTATATTTGATTCACCCTCCTAAATGAACATCACTATTTGTAACAGTTTCTCTATTGCACAGAGAATATTCAGTGCCTGGAAGTAAAACAAATGCTAAAATGGAAATTTTAGTATACATTATCCATCATTGGGGTGTTAAAAATGGACTTTTATTTCACTTTTTGTTGTAGTTTAATACTGATTAAACTTTTTGTTTCTTTGACAGGATTCTTTCTGGCTGCTATGACAACACATTACATCTTTGGACGCGTGGTGGAGTTCATTACATGACCATACCTGGTCACTCAGCTGCTGTAAAGGATGTGGCATGGGTTACCATTTCCGATGATACAGCAACCTTTGTGAGGTATTACTATTGTATTTGTGAGAAAAAGAGGAATAATAATAATAATAATAATAATAATAATAATAATAATAATAATAATAATAATAATACCCAGTACTGTTGACACAGCCAAAGTTTCACCAGAGCTCTTATGGATCAATTAGATTGAGTTGCAAGAAAATGGTTGTGTCTGCTTGTAGAGCAATTTTTATCAAAGTGGACGCAACATACCTGGTGAACTCTTGAATGATGACACACAAAAAAATGGATCATATTGTTAAAAATGTAGTAAATTTTAACTTTAATAATGATGATGTTATGTAGTCTTCCATGATGGACGTATGGTTTTATTATTCTTGATATTACAATTGAATTTTTAACACCTCACTTCCTCTGCGTACGTAGTGAAGTGTTATTAAAATTCAATTCTAATGTCAAGAATCTCAATAGCTTCACTGTATGAAAGTTCCCATGCAATTTAATTTATAAACAGATTTATTAGTTTATTTTTGTGCTGTTCAAACTATTTCATCTTCCTTTGCAAGGGAAGTAAAGCCGTTGGTCCCATGTACTGTTTATTTGCATGTAAAAGAACCTCATACCTTGAGAGAGAAGGTCCCTGAGCAAAATTGTCACCATTTCTTGTGTTCAGGAAACGGACTGGTTTCTATTTCCAAATATTGGTGAAAATGTAGAATATTGCAATGAAATCATTAAACATATCCGTTAGCGCATTTTAAAAGTAATAAATAAAGAAAAGATGAGGTCCATTTTCTACTGTTAGGCCAAGTGTTGCGGTTAAGGGTCATGAGAGCATTCACTGTGGTCACATGCTTGAGTACTGCCTCTCGCTTTTGTTTACCTCAAATGTGTTTCTTGTTTCGTGAAGAGTATAGTTTTGCAATCAGTGACTAGAAATCTACCTGTTTACAGAAAGCAGTACTAGGGTGACTGTATGCAAATGTTGACTGGAAACTGACTAAACCATTTTGTATTTATCCTTACTAATTGAATTAAATGTTTGGTTTGTTTGACCTCATTTTAAAAAATATATATATACACACATTATCCTAATTGAAAGTATGTTTAGTAAAATTAGTAAGGTGATAAAATGTGATTGCTTCTAAAGCAGGTATTATTGTAGTTTTACTGGTGTGTTAGGCATTATAGTAGGGGCTTGTACAAAACAATATAACAATTATAGAAAATTTGAGTTGGAGTTGAAACACTTAACATCACTTACATGTTTTTTGCCTTGACCCGTTTTGAGAGCTACTTGCTCTCAACATCAGAAGTGGCTGACTGGTTCCTTGATGTTGTCCAGAATGTGTTTGTGTGGGATGACATCTAGTGATAGACCAACACAACAGAACACAGGAACCAGTCGGCCACTTCCGATGATGAGAGCAAGTAGCTCTTGAAACCAGTCAAGATGAAAAACATGAAAGTGATGTTAAGTGTTTCAAATCATTCATTTTTTCTATAATTTCAAATTCACACATCACTGTTTTACTAGCTTCTCCAAATGTTACATAGATAACAATTATTGTTTAAATCTACTCTCTGGAGAGCTTTACTTTCGTTTTATTCTGTAAGAAAATTACTAAAAGATTTAGGATATTTAAATCAAATTAGTCTCATTGTTTATACTCGGTGAAAGATTGCAGCCTTGATAAAGGGAAGATTAACCACAGGTTTTAGGTATTACCTGTTCCTTGTTTGAGTTACATTGTGTATATTAGTCTTAAATGACAGTAATTCATGTGTTGTCAAATATATACATATCCAAGTTAATGTCTGTAAAACAAAACTAAAGATGTGTATATATTAAAGCAAAGAAATATGAAATTTACAAATATGTATTTCCCCATCCTATTATAAATTCAGAATTCCTTTTTTATGGAAAAGAGTAACCATTGATTTTATGAGTTATTTCCTTTGTTCACTATTCTTCACAGTGAACAAAACCATGCAGTTGGAAAGGCAGAATCATACTAAAAAAATCAGTGCCATAACTGGGATTTGAACCATGTAACTTCGGCTTACCATGTTGCAGTTCTACCAACTGAGCTTCCATGGCAACAAGCCGACATAACATTAAATTCAACTGATTCACATTTTTTCTGGTAAACCATAAGAGTTCTCAAATTCATTTTGAGATAACGTACCCCAAGGCAACTTACAATTTTGTAAGTACTTTAAGCGGTGGGTTTCAGAGTTAACTACTATTAGATCAATCAATGATAATTAATTGTTCTTTCAAACACATGCTAATGTTGGAATGTTCAATGCCATAGCCAGGATTTGAATCATGGACCATCAGCTCCTCATGCTGCTGCTCTAATCAACTGAGCTACAATGGCAACTTGTCTGCACAACATTAAATTTCCAGTTTATTCACATTTTTTCCAGTAAACCACAAGGGTTCTCAAATTCATTTTGAGGTAACCTACCTCAGTGCGACTTAGAATCTTGTATGTACTTCCTGGGTTTTGTAGTTAACCACTATTAGGTCAATCAGTGATAATAATTGTTCTTTCACACAAGCCGTGTGTAGGCTGAAGTTGGAAAGATAGAATCAGACTGTTGCCTATACACAGAATATATGAAAGAATAAAAGTCATGCAGTATTTTTGTTACATTTTGCTTAATATAACTAAGTTGAGTATACATGCAGTTTTGACTGGGACAGTACTAAATTAGAGCATGTATTGATCATTCTACTTGTTTTATCAAATTATAAGATCTCTGTTACTGATACTTATCTCGAACAAACTGAATTACAAGAAAACTAGATTATGTACCTCAAAACAGTGATTTTAGCTTTTTTTCTCATTTAAAACTTAATATTTTACTACACGAGGCATTTGAATGATATTTAAATCCTAATAAAGGGTAAAAAAGAGAAGGAAAATATCAATATAAGTTCTAAAATTGCACATATATCAATGTAAACGCAGGACTACACTGCCTTAACAATCAACACTCAACATAACTTTAAAAACATGTAATGGGAAACATATTGAATCATACATGAAGTTGAAATTCCCTTCAACAATCCGTCTCCATTGCTTTAACAAGTGAGGCAAGGTGTAAACACGTTGAGTTTGTTAATCTCAATAATCGCATGGATTCTCATTATGAAGTCACAGTGTGTGCTTGGTGGAAGACGCAAGAATAAAAGAATAAAGTTATAGGTGCACCCTTTTCTAAGCAATAGCATCTTGTCTGAACTGAAAATTGAGGGTTGATTTGGCTTCAAGAAGTTTTTAAGAATGTTTGAAGAAAATTTAATTTGTTGCAGACTATAATTTCACCAGCAATTGCAAAACAGAAGAAGAATTTCAGAGCAGCCGTATCAATTGAATTGAGATTAGCCTTAACCTTTTTATCTTTTTTTTTTTCATGTCTTTTGTGTACGTTAAAAAATGTGGCAAGCTCATGTTTTCTTGATTTTATTTCAGCAGTCTCTTAGGAATATATCCCAGATGTTCTTGCATGAATCTCATTAACTTTAATGCCCTTTCTTTCGTCTACTCTATTTTTCTCACTAGTAAGCACTGAATAATATGAATGGGCCAGTTGTGTATGTCATGTCTGGCCGAAGTGAGCTGGTTGAAAACAATTTTGTTTAGCCAAGACATGCTGGTCCATATTTAATACCATATTTATCTGAATACAAGATGATGTTTTCTTCCAAAATTTATGTTTTGAAAACCACAGGTTGTCTTGTGTTCTCAACGCAGATTTTCAAATTAAGGTGCAGGAAGAAGTAAATTTCAAATTTTGTTGGTATGGGATGGTGTTGGAGTGGAGAAGCACTCAGGAAATGTGGAGGATTGTTGTGAAGCTCACAGCTTATAAGCCAGATTTTGTGCACTTCATTTTGTATTGTAAAGTTAGATTTACTAACACATGTAAAGACATTATAAGGTTTCCCATTTGCAAAAGCTTTTCTTTCAAGGTCAAAATACAAATTGGAGCATTTCTATCCCAGATATGTGGCTGTAATATTATATTGGCTTATGATGGCTGTGCAGTAAAACACAGATTTACATCAGATCTGCAGGCCTCATCCATCCATCCATCCATCCATCATGTGCATTTCTATACAATCCGAATCATAACTGTTTACAACAACAGTATTCAGATAAAAAATAATTTCCATCATTATCATTGTTGCCACTGTTGTGTCATGTACGATACTATAACTAGAAAAGATTTAGTAAAACGAAACAATCACAACTGCTAAATTAAAAAATTAGGTTCTTAGAATGTAGATCGTCTTGTATTCGGATAAATATGATAACTTCAAGAATCTGAGATTCTTCATACTTTGCAATGCAAACATTTGCATATGAAACTTCACATAAATCCTAACACACCTTATGACCATTCAAATACATGCTAAATCTTATGTCAACTGTGGCTGGTTTTACAGTGTGTCTCAGGACCAGACAGTCATGTTATGGGAATGGCGTATTTCTTCTAATGCTGTGGAATGTGTTCATGTTTGCCGAGGACATGAACGTGAATTAGAATGTGTTGGGGTCAGTCCATGCCAAATGAAGATGGCCACTGGTGGTTGGGACACAAAGCTGAAAATATGGTCTGCTGGTGAGCTAAGCATATTAATACTTTTATGAGTTAACTAGTGAGTTTATACTCACGTATAGTGTAAGAATTTTAAGATTTCAGGTATTTGATGTACACACTGCCTGCAAGGAAATGAAGCTGTAAGCAAAGTGTTTTTGCATTTTAACATTTTATATAATTCTGCAATAATGTGTACTCATTAAACCAGAACATAGAAATTGCTTGCATTAAGTAAAAGCAATGTGAACAGTCATTCAGATTTTTATATGACAATCCCAAATTTTAGAATTCCTACCATGAATTTTTTTTTTCTTTGTATAATTTTGAGACAAGGATTAGTACTAGATTTTTCTAAAATGTTATGTTCTGTCCAGAGGTTCTGATTTTTAACGGCTATGACCTATAAAGTTAAGTTGACAACTTAGTTCTTTATTATTATTATTACTACTCTATTTTATGTTGCTTTAACTCCTTGGTCATATCGTGACAGATCTGTTAATGGATAACGCTTAGAAAGATATGTGATGGACAGTTAGCCTTCTAGATCTCATCCCTGAACCACCTGCTCCGTCACGTGTCACAGAGACACTGCACATAGCTACTGGATCTTCGTGCCATGCAGATGACATTAGGGTGCTGTCCAGTCTATCTCTTCCAGCCTTCACACAGAAAGGCAGACAATTAGCCTTCTAGGTCTCTTCCCTGGAAATGCCATCTTGCTTCGTCACGTACTCACAGAGACCCCAGCACATGGCAGCCAAATCTGCTTCGTGCCGTGCAGATGGCGTTAGGGTGCCATCCAGTGTAACTGCTTACATTGTCTGTCGTTAGATGGCATAGCATTGACTATTACCACTTATTTTTCATTTTACTATTGTTTTAGACTTAAGTGGAACTTTTGGTCATGGTATTAAACATCCAATCCTGTATTTACCTTGGCGACTGAGAGAAACCACGAAAAAACCTCAGACAGATTGGTTGGCCCACAGGATTTGAACCTGGGACTTCCCGAATGCGGGCCACAGATGTTACCGCCTGAGCCATCCCGCTCAGTAACTTAGTTCTGTTGGGTTAGCAAACCTATAATTTCATTATGACTGGAGCAGGTGGGAGTATCTGACAACACAAGTGGATATAAGAAAGGCATACATTATAAGTTGAAGCATTCGGTATTTAGGGATGCCAGGGTAGCACAGTGGTTTGGGTTCTGCTCTCGTTCTGAGGGTTCAATTCCTGACTTGGGGTGATTTTAAGTCGGCTATGACCAGGCCTTCACCTCTGACTTGCTGATGTGAAATATTCCCAAGGCCCAATGTGGTTCGGAGAGCACAGCTAAAGCTGTAGGTTCTCTCACTCCACTCCCATCCTTATCACCCTACCATTGGAAATAACCCTGTAAGTGTTTGCATTTAAGTGGCCTAAATTGTCTTTCCAAGTCAATTTCTTGTCTAAAAGAAGACCAAGGTATTTGACTTGTGATGAATATAGTATAGTTTTACCAAATAAAGTAGGTTCCTTTAAGGTCCTAGTATTCCTCATTCCGATAAAGGCTACACTGTTTTACTTGAATTGACAGTAAGTTTAGTTCTGTTGCCCCTTGTCTGAACTCCAAGAACAACTCTCTCCTGTGAGTGATATAGCAATTCAAAGTGCGCTTTTGTTATGGATGTGAGTTTTTCCTAAAGAGAGCTGTTGGACAAGAATATATTTGTGTTATATACATTTGAAATATTTGTTTTTATCTTTTAGATGTCCACGAGGAAAGTGATACTGGTGGCGGGTCTGTTCCAAAAAGGAAGAGGACAGAACTTGGCAGTTCTCAGACTAGAGTAAGTTAATGTGTTTCTCTTTATTGCATGGTAGACATAGGAAGACGATGGCAGAGTTTAAGCAAAAGAATCAAATAAAAGCCCAGGGAAATTCACTAAATCATACCCTGACAATGTTCATAACAAAATTTCAACATTATTCAAAAGGAGTGAGAAATTAAGATCTGGATATATAAGGCCACATAAGGGGGAAGTTTCCGCATGCTTTGTGATTTCGAAACATGTCCTTTTAAAAAATTAAGTCAGATACTTTCGGAAAAAATTGAGATAAAAGTATATCCAAAGATAGCCATAAATTTTAAGAACTTTGTATAAGATCGTGTATTACTTTCTCTATCAAAAGTATAGCATTCCATTCAAAGCTTTGACATTGAGATTTCACCGTAAATACTTAATTGTGAGGTCCCTGAAACCTCTGTTTGCAGTCAGAGGAGGAAATTAGTCAATCACAATAGCAAATTAGCAACAAAACACACTACGTGATCAAAAGTAACCGGACGCCTGGATGAAAATGACGTAGAAGTTCGTGGCGCCCTCCATCGGTAATGCTGGAAGTCAATATGGTGTTGGCCCACCCTTAGCCTTGATAACAGTGTTCACTCTCGCAGGCATACTTTCAATCAGGTGCTGGAAGGTTTCTTGGAGAATGGCAGCCCTTTCTTCATGGAGTGCGAAACTGAGAAGAGGTATCGATGTAGGTCTGTGAGGCATGGCACAAAGTCGGCATCCCAAAACATCCCAAAGGTGTTCTATAGGATTCAAGTCAGGACTCTGTGCAGGCCAGTCCATTACAGGGATGTTATTGTTGTGTAACCACTCCGCCACAGCCCGTGCAATATGAACAGGTGCTCGATTGTATTGAAAGATGCAATCGCCATCCCCGAATTGCTCTTCAACAGTGGGAAGCAAGAAAAGGCTTAAAATATCAATGTGGGTCTGCGCTGTGATCGTGCCACCCAAAACAACAAGGGGTGCAAACCCCCTCCAGGTAAAACACGACCACACCATAACACCACCACCTCCGAATTTCACTGTTGGCACTACACACGCTTGCAGATGAAGTTCACCAGGCATTCTCCATACCCACACCCTGCCATCGGATCGCCGCGTGTACCGTGATTCATCACTCCACACGTTTTGCCACTGTTCAATTGTGTAATGTTGATGCTCCTTACACCAAGCAAGGCGTCGTTTGGCATTTTCCTGCATGATGTGTGGCTTATGAACAGCCGCTCGACCATGGAATCCAAGGTTTCTCACCTCATGCCTAACTGTCATGGTACTTGGAGTGGATCCTGATACAGTTTGGAATTCCTGTGTGATAGTCTGGATAGATGTCTGCCTATTACTCTTTACGACACTCTTCAAATATTGGTGGCCTCTTGTCAGTCAACAGATGAGGTTGGCCTGTATGTTTTTATGCTGTACATGTCCCTTCACGTTTCCACTTCACTGTCACATCAGAAACAGTGGACCTAGGGATGTTTAGGAGTGTGGAAATCTCACGTACAGACTTCTGACACAAGTGACACGCATTCACCTGACCATGTTCGAAGTCCGTGAGTTCCACGGAGCGTCCCATTCTGCTGTTTCACGATGCTAATGACCACTGGTCACAGATGAGTACCAGGCAGTAGGTGGCAGCACAATGCACCTAAGATGAAAAACGTATGTTTGTGGGGGTGTCCAGATACTTTTAATCACATAGCGTATATGGACACATTTAGTAAATTCATCAATTCAATTGACTTCAAATAATTTCAGTAATAATGTTGAAACATTAGAAATATCTAAATGTCATAAACATTGTACACATGTTTACTGTGTTTTTCAAATGGGATGATGTTTGTCCTTGAGCGCGGCCAGAGCGGCAACCAATCGGAGTTCCGCTGTGTTGTCATATTGCATTCGCCATAAGCTAAGCATGACGTGCGCTAGGCGAATCTGTTTCTAATAAATATAATTTGCGCTAAGACAAAAATTCAAATTTTGCAAAAAGCAACCCACTAGAAGGTAGGGAGTAATTTTCGTAACACAACCGTAAAAACCACATATTTTTAGCTCAAATAGTTTTCATAATACAAACGAATAAACATACCCATATGTTATATCATAACCACGTAAGCACTGTAATGGTCACATTATTTGTATGTATGGATTATTGTATACATTATGTATGTATATTTGTAATTATATAGCACTACTGACTTGATGGTGATAAAGAATTATGTTGAAAAACCAAGGCGTTTGTTTAAGCTGAGAGAGAGCAAACAGCCCACACAGCTCACTTGTGTTACTTGTAGAATGCTGAATCTGCAAAACGTGAGCCATCACATGTTTATTATTGTGTGTTGTTTCTAAATCTGGGTTGGAGTTTATTTACCCTACACAGTTAATATCAGTATGCAGTTGTTGTTCAGAGAGCAAGCAGCAAGAGTAAAATAGTGCAGTGGCTTATTGTGGTGAATTTAGTGGCGAGTCAAAGAGGCAGGTATTGCGAAGTCAAGCTCGAAATATTATATTTAGAGTCTACTCGTTTTTTAAAAAATACAACAATGAGGAACACAGAAATCAACTTGATTTCAAAAATCCTCAACACTACTAAAGCGTGTGGTGTCGGTAAAGCAAGTGTGTCTAGCATTTGCGGAGAGGCAAGATTAAAAGCACAGGTAATTCATAACCTATAATTATATAACACTTAAAAAATATGTACGTAACATGCGAGTATATTCCCAATTATGAATTTAAACACCAGGAGAATTATAAAAGTTTAGAAAATTCAGTTTGGGTTGCTGTACTTCGACCATTCTAGCGCCAGGCCGATGTGTGAGTGAGAGGGAAATATGAAAAGAGTGGGGGTAACGAGGCAGCAACGCTGTGCACGCAAATGCACCTCATTCGCTGCAGCTCAGAACTCTTCCCATTTGAAACTAATAGTAGTTATCCATTAGCAACAGAACAAAATAAAGTAGGTAAAGTAAAAATTAGAAATTTATTATAAACCAAAATACTTAACTGATACTAATAGATTCAAGTCAGCCTATACAAATTCTTTTTAGTTGTTGGACACTTTTCCAAAACATGTAATATTACTTCGTAATGAGATATTTTATTAATAAGTAAATAAAAAAGAAATCACACACAAAAACTTTTTCTAAAAAATGCTCTTTTTTTATTCAGGCAACTTAAAACATGTATTTTCTTGCAACTTTGATTTCAGACTTTTAGGTGGAATACAATACTTACTATGGTTAAGTAGAAAGTAAAAACATGTCTCCCAAAAATATTTTTACAAACTAAATTTACGATTTTGGAGATAGTATGTGTTGTAAATTTTACTTTGAAGCTCTTTCTGGCTGAAATACATTTGAACCTTGATCTATCTATCGTTTTCCCACATTCATCATTCAATTTATAAGGTCCCAGCCCATTTACATTATAACCTCAAAGTATTGTCTAACTGTCAATGGAGAAAGGTACCGGGCTCATATAAGGGACTATTTTTTGCCTCAATCGGATGGTATGGATCTCAGAAACATCTGGTTCCAGCAAGATGGTGCTACATGTCATACTGCTCTTGAAACAATCGATCTTTTGAAGGAGAAGTTCAGAGGTTTCATCATTTCCCGTGGTGGTGATGTTAACTGGCCCCCGAGGTCTTGTGTTTTAATGCCGTTGGATTACTTCTTGTGGGGTTATGTTAAATCTCAAGTTTATGTCAGCAAGCCAGAAACAGTAAATGATCTTATGAATAACATCACGTGTGTTATTTGTGAAGTTGGACCTAATTTACGTTCTTCTGTCATTGAAAATTGGGTCAACCGTATATGCGCAACCCAATGAAGTTGTGGCGGTCACTTAACTGATATTCTCTTCCACACGTAATGACATTAATTATGTTCCAAAATAAAAATATAAATAAACCTCTATCATTTATAGAACGTTTTTATTTAAGTTCAAAGATAGGACTTTCTTGTTTATTTGGATTGGTTTTGTAATGAGGGTGAGAGGAGTGAGGAAGAAGGGGGAAGATGATGCGACAGCCGAGCAATGCCGACTTTTGCCAAAGTTTTGAGAGCTATAGGCGTTTATCTATACGAGCATCAGAATATGTTGAATATGGAAAGTTTGTTGTTATGCATGGGCGAAAAAAAAAGCTATAAGAAGCAAATGTCAATTATAAACTTATTAAAAGAAAGTGACAAAATGTAAAACTGATGCAAAATGAAGTGTTATATATTGGCTTTGTTTATTTTTGTTCCAGATTTGTGCATTTCCTTTATCCGTCATTTCCCACATTCATGTTTTTTTGTTTTTTTTTTCCCCTTTTCATTTACATTTCCTCGGAAAATATAGATCAAGGTTCAGCTGTATTACTTAGAAACTTTGTACAAGAAGAATAGGCCCTACATTTTGTTTTCATTCATAGGTACCACTTATGACCCTAAAAGGTCACAAAGAGGCTATATCTGCTGTGCAATGGACAGATTCTGCAGAAATCTGTACTTCATCTTGGGATCACACACTACGTATGTGGGATGTGGAAATTGGTGGTATCAAGACAGAATTAGTAGGCAATAAAGCCTTTTTTGATGCTCACTACTCTGCATTAAATAACACATTAATCACTGCCTCTGCTGACAAATATGTTAGATTGTACGATCCACGCTCTAAAGGTAGGTATTTACAATGAGTACCATGTATAATTCCACAGTGTGTTCCCTTCTTATAAGTGGTTATTTGGGTCTATGTGGTGATTGTTTAGGTCTATTTATAAGGAAGCTGTGTAGTTCTGTTTTTCCCCAAAAGGAAAGGGAATGGATTTCATGAGATGCTGAAGTTTTCTAGATTCATCCTTGGCATCATTTCATTTATTCCATTTATTTGCGTTGAAAGATTGTGACACTTGATTTGATGTGGAAAGAGTACATTCATAACAGGAACCATCACACATTTTGTTTTGGATGAAAATTACTTGGGGAGGAAATGCTGTATTGGTCCAAAATAAGCTGCCCTCACATACGAGGGCTGATCAATAAAGACAGACTGATTTATGTCTCTACCACAAATACTTGAAAAGAGCAGGGTTTCATGTATAATGAAAGCAACAGCACTCTCGTAACGGTAGGTTGGCAGTAATGCTGTATATTGTTGACCCTACTTGAATTTCGCATACCACAAAATGGAGGTGACACGAGAGGAGCAATACAGCGCAATAAAATTTTATTTTTGTTTAAATCATACAGCCTTGAAGCTTTCGAAAAGCTGAAGCAAGCATACGGTGAAGATGCACTACCTCGTGCAACGGTGTTTAGGTGGTTCAAGGACTTCAAAGAAGGGCGAGTCCTCTGTGCTAAGCAAGGTGGGCCTGGTGTTTCGGAATGGAATGATTTACCAGCATGCAGTTCCCCCCCTCACACTACTGTTACAGCAGCTACTACACGTCAGTATTGGCTACACTGAGGAAGGACATTACAAGGAAATGTCCAGAGCATCATCGGAATGGGTGGCGACTTCATCACAACAACGCACGGCCTCACGTCGCAAATCAGGTCCAGGAATTTTTGGCTAAATTCAACATTACCTGTGTACCGCATCCGCCTTAAAGCCCCGGTCTTACCCCCTGTGATTTCTTTTTATTCCCATTACTAAAGGCAAAGCTCCGGGGCATTCGATTTGAGAGCACTGAAGCAGTGCTAAAGAAAAGTGAGGCGATTCTCAAAGACCTGACAAAGAATGCCCTGCACCATGTGTTCAAGGACTGGCAGAGACGCAATAAAAAGTGCATTCAGTTAGGAGGGGACTACTTTGAAAAATATCATGTCAACATTGAAATGGAGTAATAAATATCTGTGAAAAAAGATCAGTCTCAGTCTTTATTGATCAGCCTTAAAATTTGGAGGGTGAACAGGAAAACAAAAGTTTGGCAGGAAAATAAGCTCCATCTGGATTGAGGTAAGAAAAATGAATGTACACTTTTATTTTCTTGTACTTAAATGTACATGAACATTTTTTCTAGCATATGATACATCACATTAGCACCAAACTTATTGCCATATTTTGTACTATTCACTGTCATTACTACCAGTATTCACTTCATAACTTTCATTCTCACCATTTTCTTTATTCTCCTCCCACAATACGACATCCTCGTTGCAATGCAGCACATTTGATATAAACTAACGAAATAATATACACGATGTCAATGCCAAAACATTGGTAAAGTTTTTATTGTTGTGAAATAAAATGCTGCCAGTTTCAGTTGCAGACGGTAGCATTATTGTTGCAAATAAGCATAGATTTTTAACAAAGGTATGTAAAAAGCCAAGGTTGCAAATATTACCTACGCCCAGAATTTTTGCAACAAAAGTGTAGCGTGATTTTCAGGCCAATATGGTAAATCTGTAGTATTCCCATACTTGCCAACTTTTACGGTTTGTTTGTAAAATGTATGGGGGCTGAAGTCTTTTTACGACTTTACGGAAAAGGAGAGGTGCTTTTACGGCTTTGTGGGCAGATGAAAGAGTTACAGATTTTCACCACGGATTTGACAAAGCATTAAATTCTATTGCATTATATTGTAACTTAAGATTACAGACTGAATGTATACTGTGCTATGATCGGTCAGAGCTTATCTATGTGTCTATCCATCATGATCATGGTCCCCCTTCATTGGGCTGCAATAAAATCTTAATGTGCAGATTTAAATTTTGATTGCACCACTGGCCTCTAGTAACCAGCAGTAAATGGGCGCAAACATTTAATAACGTAAGAGTGCACTATAAAGTTAATTCCCTTAGGTAAAATGTCTTCTGTGGTCTAGGAATACCATGCTAGTCTCTAGTTTCCGAGGTTGTGGGTTCAAACCCGGCAGAGGGCGATGGATTTTTTGAGGGATAAAAATCCTTACCATGGCTTCCTTCAGAAGGGATGTAAAGCTGGTGGTCCCATGTCATAGATTTATGGCACGTAAAAGAATCTCAATCCTAATAAAGAGGTTTCTGAGCAAAATTTCCAGTCTTTCACGCCCAGTGTAGAATGGGACGCTAAGAGCCAGAGCATCCATAAATAAAATTCAGTTTGATTCTCTCAGGCAAACTGTTTTTCTTATTTGTGTTTATGGCTGGGGGAATAAGTTTCCTATTTTTGTGGCAGTTTTTATGTATGGTTCTTGTTATGAAGCATAAAATATGGACTAGAAACCATCTATAACCTAGGAAGTGATGTCCTTTGTTTTAATACATGTTTTACCTGTGGTACCAGAAGAATTTCAGCATGTATGATAAAGAAAGCAGTATAACCGTTCAAAGATTCTTATAAAATGGAATTCCCATTTATTTTAGATTTACTGCACTCAACATTTGATGTCTTCTAAATTTCATCTCATCTCAACATTAATAAGCTTTGCTGGACGAGAGAAAGTTTACAGTTTTCAATATCAGGAAGTTGGCAAGTATGTATTTCTATTGGAAGTATTCTTTCTGTATGAGTGTCATTTTGCTTATTTTTAATAAATTATTTTATGTTATTTAAAAATGCACAATTAACATTCCATTTTTCATGCATAATTAATACTGCAAATAAAATACTTCCAATAGCAGCATACACAATTCTGGGGCATAAAACAGTTCTAGATGCATTGTTTCCCGCTTCTTAGGATTTGGCCCAAGTGCTCCTGCTACTATAGAGGGTGTGGCATAAGTCAGTTAGGTAATAAAAAATTCATAGTGTAGTATAGTGTTAATGTTTGTTTAAAAGCAATCATCCTACAGAAATTGTTCAAAGTGGTTGCATTGTTATTAAGCATAAAAAAAACATTGACAATTGTTAATTTTTGGAACATTGGCATTGAAGTGAAAGTATAGAAAGGTTTTACAGTTCCATTAAAATGACTAGTCCAATCTGACAGCTAGATGCAGATGGGTGCCTTGAAAGAGTTGCCATGGCACCGAATGCTTCTGCCAATCAGCAGTCCGCTGTTGCACTGCATCCCTCACATTCCCTCACCCAAAAGCTGTTTTGAAGCCTTCCTTAGTTCTTCAATTACAAGAAAACACATGGTTAATACGAGGGCTGTCCAGAAAGTAACCTCCGTTTTGAAATAAACATGAAACCAGTACACATACACAAGCTTTATTATATACATCTGAAAACTACAGCTTTTCTCTATTTTCCTACATAGTCTCCAAACAGATTCAAGCACTCGTCATACCTTTTCCACAGTCTTTGAAATACCCTCTGCATAAAATTCTGCCGCCTGTGACCTAAGCCAACTTGTCACAGTGTTTTGAAGCTCTTCGCCATTACCAAAGCGCTGAGCTGCAAGCCACTTTTTCATGTATGGGAACAGATGAAACTCATTAGGGGACAAATCCAGGCTGCACGGGGATTGGTCAAAAACGTCCCATTTGAACTTGGCCAAAAGTTCATATGTGTTGTTTGCTGTGTGAGGGCGAGCATTGTCATGCAAAAACACAATACCAGATTTCAGAAGACCATGATACTTGTTTTGGATTGCTCTTCTTAGCTTTTTCAGAGTTTCACAGTAGACTACAGAAGTGATAATCATACCACGTTCCATAAACTCAACGAGTAAGATGCCCTTTGCATCCCAAAAAACAATAGCCATGATTTATTTTTGCTGAAGAAGTCTGACAGGCTTTCTTTGGTATGTGTGGAGAACCGGTATGTCCCTATTGCATTGACTGCTTTTTTGTCTTAGCATTCATGTAGGCCACCAAGTCTCATCACCAGTAACAATCCTGTTTAAAAAGTCTTCTCCTTCAAAGTGATACAGAGAAAAAAGTCTATGGCAGAACTCATTTGTTTGGTTTGCGGTCGTCGGTCAGGAGTTTTGGTATCCAATGAGCACAAAACGTGCAACAGCCTAGGTTTTTGGCCACTATCTCATATAAAAGACTCCGAGAAGTTTCGGGAAGATGAAAAGAAAGTTCCTGATTATGGACTGACGATTCTCATGAACTTTGTCATCAATTTTGTTCACTAGGTCATCACTGGCAAGAAAAGGCCTACCACTCCTGCCTTTATTGTGAATGTTTGTTCTTCTATTTTTAAACATTCATACTCATTGATGGACAGCGCCTTAACTAATAATGTTTGGACCATAAACCACGCACAATTCACAATGAATTTCGGCTTCTGAGTGATGTTTCGCCCAAAGAAATCTTATAACGCCTTGCACTTCACACTTGGTGGGATTTGTTATTTTGGCGCTCATGTTGTTATACCTTTATCACTATAAGCTGAAACTAGAAGTAAACAAAATCACGTGACAAGAGAGACCTCATTGGCTGGTGGGCAAACTACAACCTTTCCCGCTTAGCATGTCATCTCTTCCTCTACAAAAAAAAAAACAGTTCGGATCAGATCGTAACATTTTGTGGTTATTCTCGTGCAGAGAAATTTAAAAAAATCCATTTATTAAACTAAATGTATTTGTTCACATTCACCTACAACTAAATCAATCGTTATAGCAGAGAGTTTAAGAGGCTATGCGCAGGTGCTGCAGTTTGTTTCCGGTTTCTGGATGAGCCCCAATGTATTTTGCAATGTTGAAAAAATCACTATGTTTACATGGGGAATTGAAATTGATTTGAGTTCAAATAAGAGCTGAAGCTTTCCTGGCGACGGACATGTTCTAGACGTTCTTGGGCTTCAAGCCAGGTGAGGTGATGTTGGTACATCGACGTTTCGGGAGCGTGCATCTCTTCCATCACCAGGATGCTGAATGACAGATTGGGTGAAGTGGCCTAATATATATACTTATTTGGCGAGCATGGACCTCGTGGAAATCGCGGGGCAATTGTGCTGGGTTCACGGGGGCAGACCTCATAGAGAACCCACTTACTCTGAATGCTGGTTTTGTGTTTTCTGAGCCTTTCTATTTTGATGGCCGGTTTCCATGCGGGACTGAACTGTAGCCCAGCATCGCAGTTCAGCGTGCTCTTCTCGGAGGAAATAACCAGTGCCTCCTTGATTCTACGTTCTCAGTAACTGTCACATTTGACCAAGATGGTTGTGTCATGGAAGTTAGCTCTGTGGTCCATTTCAAAACAGTGTTCCGCCAAACCAGACTTCTCAGGCTGCATGAAATGGATGGTTCTGTCATGCTCCTTGATCCTGGTGGTTATGGTCCTGCCGGTTTGTCCAGTATATGGGACCCTGCGCTCACAGGGAATGTGGTACATTCCCGGTACATTGAGCTAAAGCTGGTCTTTCACTGTTCTCAATAAGTTTTTAATTTTCGGAGGCGGTTTGTGAATTGTCCTGATATTGGTTTTGTCAATATTCTGCTGATTCTGCCAGAAAGGTTGCCAGTATATGGGATGCAGGCTGTGGCGGTAGGCTTTTCAGAGGTTTTTTGGCTCTGGTAGGTGCCGCTGTGACATTGTAATCAGAGTAACCATTTTGGCGGGAGGTGCATTTAAGGTGTTGTAGTTCCAGTGTCAGGTGGCTTGGATCGGAGATAGAGACTGCTCTGTGAGCAAGAGTGTTGAGGATGCCGATTCGTTGAGATTTATGGTGGAAGCCTGTGTGCATTTAAGTAGAGGTTCTTATGTGTAGGTTTCTGGTAGATTGCATGTCCGAGTTTCCATTGCTGATTTTAGAGATCAGGATGTCTAGGAACAGTAGTGCCCCATCCTTCTCCACTTCCATGGTGAACTGAATCTGAGGTCAGAGGCTGTTGAGGTGCGTGAGGAAGCCTGGCAGCATGTGTAGTCCGTGTGGCCATGTGACAAATGTGTCGTCTACGTATCTAAAGAAATGAGAAGGCTTGAGTGGAGCAGTGGCCAGGATTTCATTTCTAGGTGTTCCATGTAGAAGTTTGCTACTGTTGGTGACAAAGGGGAGCCCATTGCCACACCGTCTATTTGTTCGAAGAAAGTGCCACTGTATAAAAAGAAGGTAGACGAAAGGGTGTGCCGGAACAGCTCTGTGATGTCGGCCAGAAAATGCTCAGAGAGGAGATGAATGGTTTCCTGTAGTGGTACCCTGGTGAAAAGGGACACCACATCGAAGCTGACGAGGAGATCAGATGGCTCGATGGTGATGTTCTGGAGTGTTTGAACAAACTGTATGGAGTTGCTCACGTGGTGTGAATCTTGGGAATCCGTACATTCTTAGAGGTCTGGAACCTGAGTTTAATTCCATACTAAATGCGATCCACATTTCCATGTTAAATTCAATACGTATTGAGATCGATTATATACACAAAGTTCGAGAATAAAATAATTCAAGCTTTTATGTTGGTCAACTTGGATTTTGGTTGCCGAACCTGTTAAACATATGTTAATTTGCTTCGTATATTTTAAGTGGATTTGGAGGTTAGTAAATGTCTTTGGGAAGAGTAAATTGCGAATTATGGAATCGATGAAAGTGACTCTGCTGTGTGTTTTATTACACAAGCGATTAATGGTTTCCGCTAATAAAAACAAAATGATGAGCATGTGTGTTACAAGTATAGTATAGTATCTTTGGTGTATTCAAAACAATTTCAATACAATAGATGTTTCCATGCAAAAAATTTCAATCCGATCCTACTTTCTAAGGGTTGGCCATCGTTTAGCAATAATTGAACTTCTTTGTTAGTGATGCAGACAGAATTGTGGCTCGGATAGCTTAGGTCGTGTTTGTTTTCTGTTAGGTTTTAACCCGTAGTGCTAATCATTTTTTTAACTTCTTGACTCTTAAAAGGTTAAAGCAAAAGTGGTGTATTGATATTAGTCATTAAATGAATGGTTTTTAAAGCCTGAATTCAAGATCAGTTTAATCCAATACCATTAATCACATGCCGAACTGTTCAGGTACAACTTTTATTTGTCTACTCTTAGTATTATGTGTCAGAAATTTAGGATGTAAGGAAAAATATAGGAATAGGACATACAATGTTTAAAAGCTAATGATCTTCAAGCTGCACAATATACTGTATTCACATTCTGTCTGAAGCAATTTCCTCTCACGGGTACATCATCCTCCACATGATGCTGCCATGTGCTCGGCGGAGTGATACATTTAAGTTTTATTTACTTCTCCTTTCAACTTATAGTGAAAAAGGTATAGGTTATAACTAGCAAACACATGACAGTACGATGTTCTACCTTGTACAGCTAGAAGTGTACTGAGCCACTGCACATGCTGATGTCGAAATGGCGGTGCTACCTCACTACTTGTGCTATGCATGAACGGAGGTTACCTTCTGGACAGCCCTCATGTTTATGTATTAGAAAATGACACAATTTAATGTTTTGCAGCATTTAGAACACATGTTTTGTAGTGCATTTTGTAAATTGTTTATAGCTGTTCTCTATTTGCATGGCACACAGCTCAGCTGACGGAGAAGCTGGCAACCCAGCGCATGTATGTTGCAGCCAGGCGGTAGCTGTCAGAATGGACTCGTTTTAATGGAACCACAAAATGAGTCAGACTATCATTCAATCTGCTTCACTTGTTTATACCTTGTCAGATGCTCCATTGCAACTTATGTTAAATTCAGAAATTTGGTGGTGGGCTTCCTGCTTCCATCTCCTGGGTCTTTGATGCACTTGAAAGCCAGGTTGTCATGACTTTGATATCCTGCTAGAAGAGAACCCTATCTTTGAATTCATCAGAGTCTCAGCAGATGGAAGTAGGAAGCCCAACTGCCAAATTTCTTCATCTAATGTCAGTCACAATGGAGCTGAGGATGCAAATAAGGGTTTGCAAAACATGTTTCGACAACTCTAAATTTTTTGGGGATTCTAGCCAGGTGAGTTGATGGTTTGAAACTGACGTTTCTAAGGTGCTCATCCTCTTTGTCTTCAGGAAAAACTGAAAAAACTAGAAAAGTTAGAGTTGTTATGCTGCCAGGAAAGCTTCAGCTATTTACATTATGTTCTAACAAGCTATAAATATGTGAAGTAGATTGATGATGGGGACAATTTCTTTAGAATATATATGTATATAAAAACAAACTGTATGTTTTCCAACACTTGTTTTAAATTGTTGTTTACCAAGGTGATATGGTAAATTTTGATAGAATAGGTTTTCACTTCAAATGCTATTACTGACTAGAAATAAGGTTAGGTTCCTTTTTAAATGCTTGAGTGACTGAATACAGGAATTGATAATACTCCCAAAAATGCATATGCTTCCTAGGAAGCATTTCACTTAGCTGTATTAATAACCTGTTCATTCATTTTATTAAAATTCTTCAAAATTCATACCTATCGTTTGAAATCTTTTTACATAAAACTTCTGTGTATGCTGCCTACATAACCTGTCTTTAAAAACCATATTGTGCACAGATCTAGCCATTTTTATGAAAATAGTATTAAAATTTTGTTTGTCAAGGTACTTTGTAGAGAGAGTGAGAGTTTTTATAAAGCAATTTGACATGGTCCTGTTAAATCCCAAGAGAATAATTTTAAGTATTCAATCAAGCCATTGGAATTGAGTATGTATACAAATTGAAATCATAAAAAATGCAGACAAGCATTACTTTTACACAATGGCAATAAATTAATTCAGTGGGGTTGAGAAACATCAGCAAAACACAAACAAGGAAAATAGCTCCAACACCAACTGATCAACAACTGAAAATGTGGAAGATATTCCCCAAAATGTTACTTTTAAGGCCAGTACACAATAACCTAAGAATGAAAAGCAAAACAGCATACAACATTTTGGTTCAGAATATACTGGGAATGAGAACGGAAATGCATATCAATGACTATATCGATAGCAAAGAGAAAAGTCTTTTGCACAGTGAGACGTCATTTGTTTGAAACTAGCCAATGATATTTTTTCACTTGCTTCCAATTCATTTAGCATAATGCAGGTTATCCAATGTTAAAATTCATTAAAGTAAACATTTCCTCAACACAGAGTCATTACAATTTCTGATTCCTCTAGCGAAACTGTCTTACCAAATATTATTCCGTAATTAATAGATACATAAAAGTTATTTGTTGTTCATTACTGTTGTGTTTTAATATCCTGGTTTTCAGCTCTGTAGCTTACTTTCATGGCTCAGCCATTCCAAAGAGTTCACAACCATTTTGGCTAAAAGAACTAAGAACTTCTTACATTAAGCAAGAAGTAATTGAAACTAGTCATCAGTCTCTTAACTGGACATTGTCCTCTACAAGATCACCTCTTAACCGAGAGAAAGAAACTGCAAAGCATATACTCTGCGACTGCAAACGTATTACCCATATTATATAGTGTGCTTGTTTTAAGGTTAGGCCACAGATTGGCTATATGCGTAGCATGCTGTACTGCAGTGACCTAGGTACTTTTCTGATGCACAACTGGCAGCGCTCGATGCATTCAAGTTATCCTTTATCAGCTGTGCTTCAGTCGCTGCTTTGTGTTCATGCTGTAAATAGAGTTGTGCATTGTGCATTTCAAAAATGAAAGTTTATTCAAGAAATCTGTGTTGTGTGCGATTTGCTTAAGTGTGTTAAAGTCTTGCTTCTAGTCCACTGCAATGCCTGCCAACAAATTCATGCATGAACAACAAATTTTTAAGTATGATACATATACAGTAGAATCTTGTTAGTAGGTTTTTGCGGGGACCCAAGGATTTGTATGTCATAGACGGGAAAATGTGTTAACAAAAATACATAATCTGCAATTTAAGAACATATTTATGTAATAAAATCTAATAATACATCTTACCTCAAAAACGAATGTAAAATATAACTATTTACACTGGTTTGAAATACATACCTATAGTAGATGGCTTTGTTGGTTTTAATGCCAAAATTTGAGAGAAAAGCCTAGAGCAAGCAGTGGAGGAAATACTAGAAAGACGAATGGATATAAAGCTGGCAGGCTGGGAAATTATAACGTGTTTTAGAATCGGAAGAAGGGGCAACAGAGTCAGACCTATAGTAGTAAAATTTGCAACTAGTAAAATCAAATGGACAGTTTTGAATAACGGAAGAAAATTGAAAGGAACGAGAATTTTTGTTGAACAAGACTATGGAAAAGAAGAGAGAGAGATAAGAAGATTATTATTAGCGAAAATGAATCAAGCCAGGCAAGAAGGAAAAAAATCATTTGTAAGAGGACTAGAATTGTGGATAGACGGCAGGAAGCAGGATATGAGTCAGTGTTTGATTTCAGATCGAACAACAAGCAGAGCAAATTCAGCAGAGGAAGCGAATGCAGTGAAGCCGGCCGACGTAATCCAAGAATGAGAGGGACACGTGCGTAGAGGTGCAAGTGGAAGGGAGGAAACAGCTGGCGTGACGTCACCAAGGAGATGCGTCATATCCAGTGAATGAGAGAAGCAAGAGGCGTTGACCCTGGTGGCAGCTGATCAAGAAAAACAGATGATCGCGAGTGGAAGTGGCCTCAAAGTGGTGTCAACCCCAGAAGGAAGTATCCTGGAATTAGAGGAGGAGAAAGAAGATCCGGCGGCGCAGGAGAGGAAAACTAGATATAGGGCAAAGTTAGAAAAATACAGGGAGGGAAGAAAGGATTCAAGATAGGGTCTAGATTTGAAGGTGGTGTCATTTAATGTGGAAGGGCTAAAAGCGAAAGTGATAAATGGCGAAGTATTTGAAGTGCTAAAATTAGGTGAAATAATAGTAATGGTGGAAACTTGGTTGAATGAAAGGGAGAAGATAGATGTGGTAGGATATGACTATATAGGGCATCATGGTAAAAGGAAAAGCAAAAGAGGGAGGGCCTCCGGTGGTATTGGAGCGTTCATTAACAAGAGTAGTGGAATAAATGTGTGTGAAGTGTTGAGTATAGAGAAAGGCCAAATAATGTGGATAAAGATAAATAGGGCGAAGGGGATGGAAGTTTGTATAGGATTAGGCATAGTCTATAACCCACCAGAAGTCTCGGAATTTTATAAGGACAATTTATATATAAGACTGAATGATAGTATGGAAGAATTAAGAAGCAAAAATCCTAACATAGAATTCATTGTAGTAGGGGATTTTAATGCAAGAGTAGGGGAATATAATTCAAGAAGTTTAAATGTAGAAAGTGAATGTATCTGGAAAAAAAATGAGGAAAAGGAGAGGAGAAGTAGAGATAAAGTGATAAATGCAGAAGGTAGAAAGTTAATAGAATTCTGCGAACAGAATAATTTAATAATATGTAATGGATACAAAGGAGAGGACCAGTGGGGAGAGTTTACATTTGTAAGTGTAATCGGTCAAAGTGTAATAGACTATATGATATGTAGTATAGGAGTCGAAGAGGTGATGGAAGAATTCAAGATTATGAACATAATAACAAATAGTAGTCATTTTCCATTAAAGATGAAAATAAGACTAGGGTTATGTTACAAGGAAGATGAAAAATTAGCATTAAAACAAATCAGAAGTTACAAATGGAAAGAGGAGAATGCAGAACAATTTAGGTGTAATTTAACTTCAAAGTGTGGTGAATTAAAGAAACTTGGTATTATAGAAGCATTACAATGTGGGAGGATAGAGGGAGCACTGGAAAGGCTAGAATCAATGGTTAAGTGGGCAGGTAGCAGGATGGAAGTGAAACCTAAAGTGAATGAAAATCAGTGTGGGTGGTATGATGAAGAGTGTGGAAAGGCTAAGAAAGAAGTGATGAAAGAAATGGATAGATGGAGAAGGTCAGAAGAGGAGGAAGATAGGCAAATTTTTTTAGCAAATAAAAGGGGTTATAAATGTTTACTAGATGAGAAAAAGAAGGATTGGCAGCAAAGAATGGGAGAAAAGATTAAGGAGGCGGTCAGAGGGAAAGAAAATAAATATATATGGTCAGTTGTTAAGGAAATGTACAGAAAGAAACAGGTAGTTAATAAGATAACACCAAGGGAATGGAAATATTTCGAAGGTTTATTGGGGGGAGGAAGAGTTCAAAAAAGTGAAGTATATTGGGGAAATTTTGAGAACAGAGTAGACCACTTAGACAAAGAGATTACAACCATAGAGGTAGAGTATGAAATAAAAAAATTAAAACAGAAGAAGGCTACAGGGGCCGATGGAATTCCGGGGGAATTTTGGAAAAATTTTGGGGAGTTAGGAGAGGGTACAAAGTTGTTGACACAGCTATTTAACAGAATCAAAGAGAAGAAAGTGATACCGGAGAGCTGGAAAGTGAGCATTATTGCACCATTGTATAAAGGAAAGGGAGATACAAATAATCCAAGCAACTACAGAGGAATTAGTTTATTATCTATATTAGGCAAAATATACACTGGTATATTAGCTAGAAGATTATACGAGTGGGTAGAGAGGGAAGATAAGCTATCAGAATACCAAGCAGGTTTTAGGAGAGGAAAAAGAACAATAGATAACATAATGATAATTCAAACCATAGTAAACAAATACTTATGAAATAAAAGGGGTAGGGTATACATATTTTTTGCAGACTTCGAGAAGGCTTTTGATACTATAAACAGAGAGGCTTTGGTATATAAATTGAGGAACAAAGGAGTCAGCACTGCATTCATCGAGGGGATACAAAAATTGTTTGAAGGAATTAAATTTTGTGTAAAATGTGGAAGAAATAGTACTACTGATTATATACAGCAAAATTTAGGTCTGAGGCAAGGTTGTAAACTCAGTCCAATATTATTTAACTTATTTATAGATGATATTTTAGATAGAATAATGAAAAGTAATAAACACTGTCCAGTCATAGGGAAAAAGGAAATGCCAGGGTTATTATTTGCAGATGATCTAGTAGCTGGGGCAGTAACAGTGATAGGGTTGCAACATGCTATTAATGAAATTGCAAAATTTTGTATGGAATGGGGGCTAAAGGTGAATACAAAAAAGTCCAAGATAATAGTGTTCAAGAAAGGATCAAAATTAAAAAGAGAGGAAAGATGGTATATAAATGGAGAGCAAATAGAGGTGGTAAAAGAATTTGATTACTTGGGGATTAGATTCTCAAGCAACGGGAAGTGGGAAGCACAATCTAAATATGCACAATTGAAAGGAAAGCTAGCGATGAAAGCTGTTAGAGTTTGCTTGTGCAAAACACCCACGCTAACAATGAACTGGTTGGAAAGGCTATATGACGCTGTAGTAGAGTCAAAAGTGTTATATGGAATAGAAATATGGGGGTGGCAAAGGGATGGATTAAGATTGATATAGTCCATAGAATGTTTTGTAAAGAAGTTTTGGGTTTACCCAAGAGTTCACCAAGGGGCGTGGCACTGGCAGAGCTAGGAAGGGTAGGGAGAAAAGGTATAATAGTGGAAAGAATTTTGAAGTATTGGTATAGATGTTTAAATTTAGAAGATAATAATATATTAAAAGAATGTATACAGTTTCAAAAAGCTGTCCTAGGAGAAGAGTGTTGGTTAGGGGAGATGGGAAATGTCCTAAAAGAAATTGGCATGAGGAATATTTTCCTATTAGATAAATATAATAACAGTGGGTTTTGGAAAGAAGTGAGATTGAGGGTGGAAGATATAGAGAAACAAGAGATATGGGCTAGTTTTGAGGATAAAAGGTCATTGATCTTGTATAAATCAGTTAAAAGAGATTGGGGAAGGGAGAAGTATGTAGATATATGTAATCAATTTGGTAGAATAGGTCTTGCGTGGATGCGCACAGGAGTAATATTTTTAAAAAGGAATGGATATAATTGTTCGGGGAGATGTATTATGTGTGATGAATCGGGTAGTACTTTTCATTGTCTAATAGAATGTGATAAGGTTAAAAGGTGGAGAGAGGTTATATGGAATAAAAAATGGGACAAGTTAAACAAAGAAGTAGTAGCATTAAGAATGTTGGGAAGCACAAAAGTAGAAACAATTAAAATGATGGGGACATTTTTAGGCAACACAAGGGATAAGTGGATATGGAGCTTAAGAAAGGTACAGCTGAACGAGCATAGTTTGTAAAGTGGAGAGATGGTATAGTAGCTTTATCCCAATATATACAGCCTAGGGGCTAAATATGGGGGAGCTAGAAAACTGGTGCACTAGACATAAGTTTTAGATGTAAGCTTTATTTGTATTATTGTAATGATGAAATAAATATTACATATTACATATATTACATATTGCCAAAATTTTACTGTCCATCTTGTTTAATAAAGTCATTACATCATCTTCAACTTCGAAACTGCACACATATCGCTTCATTATGTCCATTGCATGCATCGCTGCTCAGGATCTGGCTCATCATCACTTTCATCTCCCACTGACACTTCTTCTTTAACTTGTTCTTCAAGTATTTCATCTATTGTCGCTGTTTCACACACTGGAATTTCATTGTCAATGTGTACGTATGTTTTGAAAAACATGCCGGCATCATCTGCTATTTGGCGCCATTCTTCACTTGGAAAACTCATCTTCCTGCGTGAGTGCATCACCAAGAACCCGGCTTTATTAAAACAGTTCCTAATAGTATCTTGCATCACACAATCCCAAGCAGTTCTAATAAAATGCAATGCATCTAAGACAGTGATTTTTCTTGTTGTCGATTTCAGTGTAGCCAACCTTCTCTGTACCAGCCTCTTACGATACATATGCTTCATGCACCGAATTATGCCTTGATCTAAAGGTTTTAGCTTACTTGTGCTGGGAAGAAAATGATCTTTATGTTTCTTAAATTTGAAACAGTTGGTGGATGAGCGGCACACTGACCAATAAAGAGTGCAATTTTCCTACTTCTTATGCCCAATATTGCGTCCCATGTTCGTAAGAAATTTTCAAAGACGGCAGAAGTTATCCAGGCTTTTATGTTGGAAGTGTACTTACATGGAAAAGATCACATTCTTAAAGCATCTCGGACTGCGTGCTTTTCCAATAACCAGTAGTGCCAATTTCTCCGTTCCGCTTTCGTTACAGCACAGCAAAACTGTAATCGTCTCCTTGTTAAGCTTCCCGCCATGGCACTTAGTGCCCTTAAAATCTAGGGTTTTGTCTGGCAAAAGATGGAAAAATAATCCTGTTTCATCTGCATTATAAACATTGTTGGGGCTATAGTCTTTAAAAATTGATGGGAGCATTGCATTTTTCCACATTTCTATATTTTCACACAGTGCAGCGTTATTATCTAGGGCAGCAACCTCACCTTGCACACATATGAAGGCTAAGCCATGTCAGTTCTTGAACCTTTCAATCCAGCCATTGGATGCTTTGAAATCATCCAGTCCCATCTTCTGTGTTAAATGTGTTGCCTGAGCTCGAACCATAGTACTGTCTAATGGCACATTTGAAGCTCTAGCTTGTGTAAACCACTTTAGCAGAACATCTTCTAATTATGGAAACTGGCCAGGGCGATTACGTTTTCTTTTAGCATTTTTCCCTTCTTCAAAAGCAGTTTCAATTAGTTTAGTTTGCTAACATTTGTGTTTAAGGTTGACGGAGGAATGTTTAACTTCCGCGCTATATCCACACACTTCATATTTGGATTGTGATCTACTTCTTCAAGGATTTTCAGTTTTTCACTGTTGGTTATTTGCCGCACGTTCTTTTTCTCCATTGCGAACAAAAAGTTAAAATACAACTACGTTTCATCAACACTCAACAGCAGAAACTAACCACGCCAAACCACCATTAAACTAAAGCATTTTTTATCCCCCCCACACAAATCGCATCACACAAATATGTACATGCATGCTATTGCCTGCCGGTCCCACCCTGCCTAGTTTGACCAAAGTAACGAATGAGGACGTCAAACTTCGAATGCAGTAAATCTACTCCACTGGATTGACCAAGCATTGGCCAAAATAGCGAATGAGGGCATCAAACTTCGAACGTAGTAAGCGGGAGCGAGAAAACGTACTAAACGAATGTTATTTATTGCATTTAATGCCGGGACTTTTATAATTCAACATAATACACGGTGAAACGTGTTAATGAGGAATGTGCTAACGAGATTCCACTGTATAAAAACTGAATCGTGTAGACAATTTCAGGAGAAATTTCATGGTATTGCAGTTCCAGGTAAAGAAACTGTTAGATGTCTGGTTAATAAGCTTATGACAATGGGATCGCTAAATGTTAAACCTAAAAAGTGAAAACAAGATGTTCTAAAGGAGGAAAATGTTTACAAAATTGGTGCATCTGTTCATGGGAAACCCTAAAAAATAAAGGTTATAGGAACAATTCCCATACAGTAGTTGAACTTAAGGACGATATAAAAACAGAAATTAGGAATTTTTTTTATTATTAAAAAAAAATTATGAACATTGCACAAGAAGAACTTATGTGTTAATGGAAGTTTCATCCGAAGATACCAGGAATGTCTTCACGGAGATGGGCACCACTTGTAACAAGATTAGTCTCATTATAATACATGTTACTGTCACTCATGAGTAAGTAACGCAGGAGTTATGGAACGAAAAACTCCAGTGTAATAAACTGTGCAGAGCATGCATACGTGTGATCTGTGGCCTCACCATAAAACGACCACACTGTACTAAGGTATCTTGGGAGTCCCTTTACCATTACCAGGGGAAATTGCCTATTACCACCCATGACAATAATAAACTTCATTTAGAAGTATTAAATTGAAATGGGACATTGACATATAATTATATATTAGGGATTTCACAATAGATCTATTAAGGTCACAGTGTAGGGAAGTTAAAGGCAACCTTTAGAACCCACTGTTTCAACCTAACTAATCCGTGGGTTTTTGCTGTTATTTACGGAATTTGTTTTTTTTTTTTTTTTTTTACCACTGTCTTTTTTAAGGCAATAGTCAGTTATGAATTACATATAAACTAACTACAAGTAGCACTTTCACTAGAAAAACTAACGCTAAATGAATCTGTGGTCTGGATGCACATTTGCCAAAATTTCTTCTGGCTTTATTCTCCAGCTGAGATAGGTGTTATGTTTACGTAATAAATTATGTACTTTATTTTATTTGCCCCACAATTGGGAGCTAATTTGAAGAAGTTGGTTGTTTTTGGTGCTGGTGTTGCATAATGTTGCGTAATATATGTTTACGCAAAACTTGAAGAGTTGTTATGTATTAATAGTTGTTTTGAGCGTCAGTTTGAATTTAATGCTTGCGTAATGTTATTTTTTTAAATCTGCCTCGGCTGCGTCAGTCTTAATTTAGAGTAAGGATTCTTATGCAGGGTGTGGTAATGACATTTATTGTAGATGTCACAGAATTAAACTTTTAAATTTTCACTTCTTGCACATTTTTATAAACCACTACACTTTTAAAAAGAGCTGTGAGAAACTTTTATACACTCACTTAATGAGTATATCAGTTTTTACTAAATGCCCGTAGAGAACACATTTTTCTGTCTACACACTATCACGTCTTGCCAGGAACTGACTGACCTCAATGGTTAAAAACCTTAAGCTTCAGTAATGCGAGTCTCTGATTGGCTAATTTTAGTCCAATAGAATTTCTGCATTCAACTTAAAACGTTTCTTTGCTGTTGATTGGCTTATTTTAACACTGTCACTGAAACTACATCATTGTCGTTCTAATCATGACCAGTACATTTTTAAATTCCAAACACATTATTGCCACAATTGTCTCATTATTACTCATTGTTAGCAACCTAAAATTTACTATTCTCACAGTTCTTGCATTATTAGAATATATAAAGTATTCACATAACATTAATAAAATATATTTAAAGGTGAGTCGGAATTGTAACACTAACATCACTTAAGTTTACTCACTTAACATGTTTCGGGAAACCGTTGTTCCCATCCTCAGAAGGTTATCTGGTTATCTCCAGTCGAGATAACCTTCTGAGGATGGGAACAACGGTTTCCCGAAACATGTTAAGTGAGTAAACTTAAGTGATGTTAGTGTTACAATTCCGACTCACCTTTAAATAAATTCAATACACATCACTGTTTCTAGCTTCTTTTCATTACAATATCAACGTTAATAAAATATGTTTACAATGAAAATAAGCATGTAAATGACTGTTACATACAATTTAAATAATTACTACATACATATTGTTTCAAGGCGGGCTGTTATTGAATTTACCAATTATAAATAACAATTGAAATTATTCAGGTATTAAAATACTGCCTCACAGCTTGCAACTAGAGAGAGTTCTAGCATCTATTTCATGCCATGGCTGCCTTGAAGTGAAGAGTCTTAATATGCACAATGGATCTAATATCTGTTCCCGGCAGTGGGAATAAAGTTTAAACCTAGTCTTCATTCCCGTTTCCAGGATCTGGGAAAGCTTCCCATATTGCAATACATGTATTTTAACTTTGCTGCTCTCATTTTGGTTTCTGTGACTGGTTATTGTGAGCCAGTCTTTATAAAATAATTGAGATAATAGGCCTATTTTAATTTTCTGCTATTCCATACATTCATGCTAAGAAAGAGAGGAAAGTTTATGTTTATCCCTAACTATGCAATATTTCTATTTTGTAGAGGGCTCCTTAGTGAAGAGCACCTTCACATCACATTCAGAATGGGTACAGTCTGTGCGATGGTCGGGGACAAGTGAGCATCTTTTTGTATCTGGAGCCAATGATCAGTTGGTGAAATTATGGGATTCCAGAAGGTAAGTTACAATTTTAAGAAAGCATTTCTCCCCCTCCCTCCTAACTATATTTCCTATTACTGTAATACTTTTTGTTTTCTCCTCACCTTCTACCCAAACATGGATTAATACTGTGAGTTATACAGGAGAAAAAAGGAACAAATGTACAATAATATGAAACGTTTTATTGTGTAAGTAAACAAGAAGTCAGATCAAGTTAGCAAGTCTCTGAAATTCACAATTGAAATAGAAGAACAAGGACTCTTTATCATATCCGGACTAGGATAGTGAGAAAGCAAATGGGATAAGAATTCAGCATTTATAGAAAACTAACACATGTGGACAAGCATATCTTTTCACTTGACCATACGGCTTAGGGGCATTCATCCTACACTCTACATCTCACTTGACCACTCCCTCTCTAATGCCTTTTCCCCCTCACCCAATGCAACAGTCCTCCCTTCTCTAGTTGATGCGATAAGAATTTTCTTTAAATTGTGCATAAACTTATGTGCATTTTATTATGTATAATGATTTCAGATTTGAGTGGTATTAAATGACAGTCAAAAGACATTGTGTAGAAAGTGTGTAACTTCTTTGAAGCTCTGGAAAACTGCCAAGAAAAGGTTTAATTTTTTTTTAGAAATATGCAAAAATATAACTGCAGACTCATGTCAAGTGTCTGTAAGAAACGTGCAATGTATATGTGAGGAAGCCCAGAAAAGTGTAATTGGAAATGCTGAGGCCCCAGGCCATGCTTTTCCTTTCCAAGAAAAAACACATTACATGTCAAAAACCTGTTGCAGAGTTAGATGATTTCCAGAAAGACATAATCCATCACTCAGTACAGCAGTTTTATGATCATGATGAATATACGTCGTCCTCCGTGGACTAGTGGTACCCTGCTAGCCTCTGGTTCCCACGGTCGTGGGTTCAAACCCGGCGGAGGGCAATGAATTTTTTTCAGGCGTAAAAATCCTTAGCATGGCTTCCGTTGGAAGGGAAGTAAAGCTAGTGGTCTCGTGTCATGGATTTATGGCACGTAAAAGAACCTCAAGCCCGATAAAGATGCCTCTGAGCAAAATTACCAGTCTTTCATGCCCAATATAGAATGGGATGCTAAGGACCATAGTAGTTAAAGAGCGTCCATAAATAAAACTCCAATTTTTTTTATGGTGAATATACACTTAAAACTTAAAGTGGTTTTAAAAGACAAGAAGACTATACAGAGTGTATTATTTCTTTACACAACATTTTAAGAAAACTTGGCTTTAGATATTGAAAATGTAACAATGGACAATGGTTTTTGATTGAGATAAAAGATATTATTGCGGCAAGGACCTCATTTTTAAGAACAAGCATGATATAAAGAAAGACCACGATTGTCTTATTATTATTTATATTAACGAAACTTGGGTAAACCAAAAATATGTTAAATGTTTTACCTGGCAAGATTCTAAAAGAAATGGTGGTCTAAAATGGTGTTATCCAGAGGAAGCCGTTTGATTGTAGAATGAGAGCGTTGCTTATTGGCCAGAAAAGTTTGTTTGGAGAGTAACTGTAGGTAAGCTTATTGGGACATATAGAACCGGCCCTATGAATGGATCCTCCCATACTGCTGACATCTGATGATGATTGTGCAAAGCATTAGATAGATCCAACTACAATTGCTCTGTTGGTAACAAAGTTTACTTCACCTCCAGACACTTGTGTTATGCCCTATTCTGACTGAAAAATGTTTACACTAAGAGGCTATAAGAGAAATGAGTTAGCAGATTACACTGTTAACCTTATGTTCCTGTGCAGAGCAAGCAAAAAAACAGACACATAATGACATTACCAACAGTCATTTTGAAATTCAGAAACTGGCCAAAACAGGTCACTAAAGGCTGGTTCCTAATAGCCAAGAATGGTAACCAGAACAAGAACAACAAAGTTAAAATGCATGCTTTCTAATGTGAATATTCAAAATTAATGGGAAGCTTTCCCAGGTCCTGGGTATGGAAAAGAAGACTTGACCAAGTTTTAACATTCTCGTTCTTGGGCTCGATGTGTAGAAGGATATTGTGCATGTTAGACTTTTCACTGTAGAAATTATTGAAGGTGGCTGTGACACTGAACAGCTGCTATAGCTCTCTCTAATCGCATGATAGAAAATGAAACTGGAAAAAATTCTAAGAAAGCAAGTCTTAACGTCAGATCCTGACAACACCCACAGATCCATTGAGCATTGTTTCTTCTAGAGCAAGCGTACCTTGTAGTTTGTTTATATGCAACTCAAAACTTGCTATTGACTCCAAAACAAAAGCGAAAATTATAAGAACAGCAAAAATTGGTAGAAATTTACAAACAACTTTAATGTACGCCATTAATAAAGGTACGACTAAAGGAATTGGAAATAGTAATCGAGCTGCATTTATAAAAATGTTTACTCTGTCAAATTTTGACATTAGTTGATCGCATTATGTTGGCTGATTTGAAGCAGGTGAAAAAATATCATTGGTCAGTTGGAAACAAATGAAATCCCAATGTGCAAAATTGACTTTCCACTTTGTTATCGATATACATTTCCATTCTCATTACCAGGCTATTGTGAACCATAATCTTGTATGCTGCTTTGCTTCCTGTTCTTGTTTCCATTTTGTTTTCCATTCTTGGATTATTATGAACCAGCCTTAAATATCCTAAAATGGGCAAAACTGTGTCTCCACCATTATATAGCGTATCCCATTTTGATATGCCACCTAAAGGGGCATAAGCTAGAAATATAGGATTAACTAATTTACTGGAAGCAACTACAAGAAAGATTAGCAAGGAAAATTATTAAACATAATTATAAATAATAAATTAATGCATTTTCGTTGTGGAGTATTTACTTTACCGATATAGTTGTTGTTCTATTTCCCTGGAAGGAAAATAAACCTGAGAAATGGGCTGGCCTCGTAGCTCAGTTGGTAGAGCACCTGCCTGCTGTGCAGGTACTTCCCTTCCTCCTCAAGGAACCCAGCAACAAGAGAATACAAGTTAACAGCATTGCCAATAGGCAATAAGTTCCAAAGGAAAGGCCGCTGATAAGACCATGTAGTTGAAGGCGGGGTATAAATGGAACTACATAAAAAAAAAAAAAAAAAAAAAAAAAAAAAAAAAAAAAAAAAAAAACCAACAACACTCAGAGGCCTCTTGATGTTTGGCTGCATTTCCACTCTTAACTCAACTGTCTAAAAGGTCTGTTGAAACACTTCTTGTCAGTCCCACACATGCGCAAGGGTTGTTACCATGCATTCAGAGGCACATCCGAGAACCACCAACAGCCACTTATTATCATTAACTGTTACTATTATATCTAATGTCAGACTATCTATATTCTTGTTATAACTTGCAGTGTATATTAAAGTGTACTTTTATTGCATTTCAGCTCAAAGGCGCCTCTCTACGATTTAAGAGGACATGATGGTAACGTACTATGTTGTGACTGGTCAGATCCAGAGCTGATAGTATCTGGAGGAGCAGATAACACACTACGTATATTCAGTTCAAATCAAAGTGCAAATAAATAGAAGAATATTCATTTTAAAAATCTTGTTTTTATTTCACATTCTGTGCTATCCTGTAAGTCGTCATCACATATTATCAACAGACTATATTCTTAGTTTTTGATTGTGCGGGTTCAAAAGATGTGCATTTTCTAAAAAGAGAGAGATTTCAATTTAAGGTGTAAATACATGTGAAAACAATATTTTTGGGTCAAAATATCAAAATTCATATTTTTGAAAAATCAAACTAGACTTTGCAGCTTTCAAAAGTAAAACTTTTATGTACATAGGCTGCTGGAATCCATTTTTAAAAGTTATTTATAGGGATCCATGCAGTGGGATTTTAATAGCAGCAGAGTAGCTCATAAGTCATGTCATTTTATTCATCCTTTAAGATATACAATAAAAGACATGTAAAAATTTATGTGTGTGTTCTTGATTACAGCAACATTTTTATTTATTAGTTATATTTGAACTCTTTTATGCTATAATATGCATTCTCAGTTAAGCATTTCTTGATTGCTTTTGTACCAACTTTAGTATAATGATTTCTTTTATTTCTTTTAGTAATCTGTTATATAGTTCTTTTCCCTGCTTTCCAAGTCCCTATTATTTAATGTATCTTTTAGGGCAGCATTCACCATGTTAGAGTAAATTACTTTAGAAGTAACATTTACTAAAGAAGTACATACTATGGAAGTTAGAGCTCATTGCTCCCGGAGTGTTGTTTTGTTTGCATGATTTACCTGATGTGATCATGAATAAGGTTATGTGCAATAGGAAAATGGGGAAAAAAAAATATCAGCTAAAGAGATAAATGTTTGTTGTTAAAGATAATGAAAATGCATTTAAATAATATAGAGTGCAAAAAAACATGATGTAAAGATGCTGGAAGAGAAATGCTTAGAAAATCGTGATGAATGAGTTTAATGCTTTAAGCAACAGGAAACACTGAAGAGAAGCTGAAAATTCTTTGGAAGCAAAGTTCCTAATCTTCATATTTGCATCACAGATCACTTGCATTTTGATGGAGAAATACCCTTTCCAATTTTGGAAAAGTTCCCTATTTTTACCGGATGGGCACAAAATAGGAACATATACGCAGTCAATTACACCCACAATGTGTGGGAAACCTGTAAAAGTGAAGAAGAATTGTCTTTTATTTTCTGAACACTCATGTATATTTATTTATCTTTCTTGCTCTTAACCTCAAGAGTGCTCAAACAATGCGCTGAAAGTCATGACTAGCAGACATAAGGCAAACATTTATAAGATCGCTTGTAACTAACTGAAATGTTTGGTACGAAATACTCACAGGACGCATAACAGTTGCAGTTGGGTGATACAGCTAATTAATGTCTGAGTTTTGTTGTAAATGCTCTCCAAGCAGGTTCAAAAAGAATGCAAGAGAGTCTTTCCTAATACCGAAACATTTTTTAAACACTCTATTATCATATGGATCTTGCCTTATCCATACTACATGCACTGTGGCATTCCACTATTGCAGCCGTTTAAGAATGGACACCATGATTGGCGGCTACATCTTCCTAAGTAGAGAGAAGAATGGACAGGAAAGAAAATGAAATGATCCCATAGGCCTTGACTACTCTAATACTATTAGGGTCGAAGGAAATGAAAGTGGAGTCAGGGCGAATGAATAGCAAAGGTTAAAGAGGGCATCTGATATAGCTATGGAAAGGAAGGAATATCAATCCAGGTGTGTAACTCACCAAGCAGATTAGCACTTATTGGTCAGCAGCCCCTCCCTTTAGTTCACATTATTTTGTCCAGATTGGTTCCTTTAACCGTTCAAACCTCAGAAGGGATTAAAGGGTCTCCATTCTGTTAATAACAAGATTATCATATGATTACTAACATGTGCACCATGGGATGGTGAGCGATTGGTCACTAGGATTTTGTCCAAGTTGGTTCCTTTTAAAACTTCAATTAATTATCAGAAGGAATTAAGGGGTTTCTTCCCTGCTAATAACAAAAGTTTTTCCGCAGCCACATTTCACATTGAACACTATCTACAGTTAGCAGTAGAATTTAAAATATCTGAAATCTCTTCTTGCATTTTGATAAAAATGTCACTAGAAATAATAAATTTCAAATATTCTGCTAATGAATGGCTACATGTCCACACTGACAGATTCAGCTTGTCAAATAAAGATGGTGCTGGTGCAGTATGCCCACTCTTGTCTTTTTATAGAAGATTAAGTTTAAATTTTACAAATGTTGATGGTGAGAGTTTAGCAATCCTTCTCAGTTTACAAAAATCTTCTATATCAAGTAAACAAATTTATACCTCTGCTGTTGAAACGTTGCACTTAACAGCTATCGATTAAATTGGTACACTCGCAAAAAAAACAGATGAAAATCTTTAACCGTTAGACTTCCTAAATCAATCACAAGACACCATTTCAGGTGGTCAATGACAAAGCAAAAGCGGAACTGGAAACGGCTCTGATGCCAGATGTATCTATTTCCAACCATGTGCTTTAGTTTGTGAATATTTAGCATGTGCGTCGAGTTGTTGTTTGCAAGCTACATATTGTTCATTGTTATTTATATTTTTGGTTATTGTTTAATAGTTTTGTTATTATTGTTGGTATTTGTTTATATATATATCATTCATATTATTTATAGAATATTTGAACTGCAACAATGTCTCAGAAATGATGTCGATCACCGATTGATGATTCACAAAGTGAAAATCCTTTGCATCAAGGTGTGTCACTTAATAGTCAGGCATTGGAACTGTTAAGAAGGACCCGGGAATTCTTTGAACAGGAGAAGCAGTACATGAAGGTTCATGTGCATCTCTCTATTCCTGCTGATAAAGATGTACAACGAACTGCAGCAGCTCTTGGACTAAGTACGAGAACTGTCATTTACAAGGGAGTGAAACTCCAAGAGAAAGAGGACAAAATTCCTGAACCATCTGGAATGCAGCGTGACTGAAAATAACTTCGTTATTGCATGCTTATAATTTGTTTTATTTCTCATCATTGTAGCAAGCAAGTTTGCATTATTTTGTTTCTATATTGTCAAAAACGTGTAATTTATTTTACATACGTTGCAATGTTTATGCTGAGTTATTTTCAGTTAACAATAATAACAAAATAGCTATTATTCATTGACGTTCACTACTTATGTACACTTTGTGTATGCGACTTAGACAAAATAGAAAGGAGAACAATCAGCTGTTGTTTACTAGCTACTCTGGCAACATCGCAACCACAATATACCCAACGTTACACAAAGCCACACAAACTGTCAAGTGCAAAGATTCAACGGTGGGGGTATAAGAGAGTTGTAATATTATTTGATACAACAACCAAAAGCATGTCATAGAATGCAGCAAAATTACAAAACATTTAATTTAAGTAAAAGAGTAGTCCTTCAAAATCATCTGGTCCACTGTCTTATCACTCTATCAAAAGAATAATTACTCAACATACAATACAAAAATTAAAGAACAAAATGTATCACAAGTAAAAGGAAAACAGTTGGAAAATCTACATAACACAAATAGAATTACTACGCTGCCAATAAAATCTTCAGAGCAGTATTTAATTATTAACAGGCTGTAACTGCCTCAACAAGCATCTACAGAGGATTGGCATAGCAGAATCTCCCATATACCCTGTCTGAGAACTTGAAGATATGGAGAGAAACCACCTACTACACCCACTGCCCAGTTTTTTATCAATATACCAACCTCTCATCGAAATACTGGAGTGCAAGAGAACAAATGGCTTCATTGCCAGCTGCTCAACATTAGATACCAACCAACAAACAATTAAGATAGTTATTGCATGCTTACTAATCATATTGTATTATTTTATATGTAAGCTGTACTTCAATTTTCTCAAATTGAAAAAAAATTGCATTCTTCAATATTTCAAACACAAAAGTTCACTTATGAAATCATCCTAGAAACTTCATATATATACTAATTTAATGCTATGAACCTAAAATGTGTTTTTTTAAGTTTGTAACATGGTGTAGGAGTTTTAGAAGGAAAACTGGAATTACTTTTAATTTATTTTTGAGAGAACTGTTTTTCAAATTTAAGTTTAAGAATCCAATAACTTACATTCTATGGTTTAAAACACAAAACTAATCTATTGAAATTATTCCATGTAAGAAACTCCCAAGTTTAAAGAAAAATGAGTGTTGTATAGTGTTTTGAAAATTATGCTTTTTACAAACTTTGAAACATTGTATAGCTTTTAAGAAATTTCTTTTTTAAGTGCTCTATATAAAATTTGTTTAAACTAAATGCACCTGTGGGGGGACCTTGTAACCCTTATTGGGTGTGTCCCTTGGGTGGCAGATGAGGGATGCCACCAGAAATGGTGGAGTGGTCCGAATAACTAAGTAATAAGGACCCGTGGGCCAACAAGAAGCACAGCTCCTGGGGGCTTTAAAATGCCTGGGACACCCTTTCTGCACAAGTTTTAAATATGCAGGGCCCCTGCCCACAGTTGAGGGAGACAGAGAAGGTTCGATAGCTCAGTGAAGGCGGTTTCTCTAGGGGAGAAAACTTCAATTAAAAACCCTGCAAGTCTGGAGGCAGTAAGCTGACAACCCCACTACCAGATTGTGCTTACATAGGGCTTGTAATTCTATTAACCAAGCTTTTCTCACTAAAAACCTTCATGACACATTTTGAAACCAGAACAGGCAGCACTGCCTAATCCCTGGAGTGCAGAAGAAGAGTAAATGCATAATATGTGGATTTAGAAAATGAGAAAGTTTGGTTTAAAATGTGTATTTTTCATGGAACATAAGCATTTACCAAGAAACCCAAAGAACTATGAACCAACTGCACTGTGTTTTTCCACTGGGCATGTGGGCACATGTTTCCCACCGCTGCTGCAATCAAGGTCATACTGCTGATGCTGGCTTTGCTCCGGTCTGCAGTATTGTGTTGACCGTAATGTGGTGTAGTGCAGTTGTTACAACTTATTTATTATTGTGTACTGTATTTAATCACAATTATGGCTCAGTATATGTTTACTATTGTGCAACATATATTAAGTATGATTCATCTGTATTAATGCAATCAGCTTGTCAAGTGCAAATACAATTTGCAGAATGATTCCCAGATGTAAAAATTCCTGCCATATAACAACCTGTAATCTGTATAATAAATTTCAGACTACAGGATGTGTTCAATGTAAGAAACCAGACAGACAACTTTGAGTTATTACCGAAGAAACATTATACAACATCAGTCATCGTTTGGAGACTTCCCCCCAGAAATCGCCTAGGTGTCTCTCATGGCAGCCAGGCATTTTGTACAGCTCTGTGCAACGACTACTAATAACTGTGCCATATGCTTTTCAACCAGGTGATCCTGTACGTAGTTGCACATTTTCCGAGTAGAGTCTCAATGATTACTCATATTTATAGATTCTAAATGTGTTGCACTTCTACCAAAATACAAGGGCAAATCAAAAACTCTTTGCCGCTATTTTTTTTCTGGTAACATAAGATACATACATCCAACTAAACATGTAGATATTATACCTTGTACCTTTCACTATTTTTCCACATAGTTCCCATGCCAGTTCAGACATTTGTCCCATTACAGCACTAATTTTGCGATACTGCTGCGGTAGAAGTCTGCCATCTGATTACGGAATCACTGTCACACTGTCGTCTTGACTTCGTCATTGCAAGTGAATCGCTGTCCTGCCAGGAACTTCTTCAGTGGACTGAAAAGATGGAAATCACTACGGGGCAAGATCCAGGCTGTATGCTGGATGCTCTAGAAACTCCCAGTGAAAATTCCTTAGCTTGCGACGGTTTTGTTTGCCACATGTGGTCTCGCATTGTCGTGGAGGATGATCACGTCAACATCAAGAATCCTGCAGCATTTCTTTCTGATCGCAGTCCACAGAAATGACAATGTGGAACAATATCTGTCGGCATTGATGGTGGCATCTCACGGCATGAAATCCAGCACAAGCGGTCCACGGCATCACTTTGTGAAGAGATGGTGCAGTACGGAATTTGTTTTTCACAGGAGACTGCAGATGTTTCCACACCATACTCTGCTGTTTTGATTCCGGTGTGTAACGCAGTACCCACGTTTCATTGCCAGTAACAATACGATCCAGGAAATCGTCACCCTCCTCGGCATATCGTTGCAGATGATTCAAAGAAGCAATCATTCGCTTGTCTTTCATCATGTCATCCAACTGCTTAGGAACCCATCGACATGAAATGTTCCTGTATCCTAAGCACTTGTGAATGATATCGAAAGCACTCCCAAAAGAAATGTCAAGCTCCTGAGTAATGTCTTTGATTTGCATGCGCCACTCTGCTTTCACCATCACATCCACGCGGGCAATATTGTCATCAGTCACCAATACATGTGGTCTCCCCGTACACTCATTGTCATGCAGATTTGCATGGCCATTTTCAAACTCGAACACCAGCATCTCTCACTTCTCAAAGCAAGACACCTTTCCCCATATGATGGCTACATTTCCCTGTAGGTTTCGATGGGTGTTCATCCCTTACTCCATAGAAAACGCATCACACTTAGTTGCTCGTAAGCCGCGGATGTGTTAAGCACACCTGCCACTTTTAATGCACTGACAGCAGCGCTGCCGCCGGCAGTAGCTGGAAACTGTATGAGTACCGACCCATGAAAAGTCCACTACTTCGATGTATATGTTGATTTTTGTTTTACATTCGTAATTTGGCCGAAGAAAAATAGGGGCAAAGACTTTTTGATTTGCCCACGTAGTCGAATTAATAGTATTCAATTAAATAAAAATTATTTTAAATATCTGGTCCTCTCGTACTAAAATATTCAATAAAATTAAAGATAGAAACCAACCTGGCTCATGCCGTTTTAAACTGAACTTCACCTATACAATAGTGAACTAGACCCATATTTAATATTTTTCTTGGATGAGGCCTGGTTTCACCTTCATGGATGTTGTACACAAAATAATCTTTATTGGAGCTCTGACAAACGTAATATTGTTCATGAAATACTCCTCCATGACAAAAAAATTGGTGTATGGTGCGCCATGAGTGGAAAATGAATTATGGGGCCCATTTTTATTGTCAGTAATTGATGCCCCTACATATGAATACAATTTTGTCCTCATTTTTAGAGAATTAACAGACAGGGAGTGTGCCTGTCACAAGACTCTACCACAGCCCATTCAGCCACTATTTTGATGAGAGCAATAGAAAGTGGGTTTGAGGAGGACAGAATTATTAGTAGAGATTTGTGTATTCTTCGCTTTCCCAACGTAAACTTTTGAGACTTTTATCTTACAAGACAAACGCACACACTCTGAAAGAATTAAACATCTGCCAGGAAATTTCCAACATTTCACAACTTTTAGTACTGAAGTGATGGATAGTTCTTAAAGAGGTGCCAAAAATGTTTGGATGACGGTAGCCAGTTTCAGTACCTCCTTTCATAGTATTAGCAGGTAAAGCCTTTAAACATAGTTAAGAAAATTGTTATATGGTTGCAATTATAGAGGTCTGGTCCATCCCAATCCCAAGAATAGGATACTGTATCAACTGGCCCGATTGTCTAATTTTATTTTAAATAACATTATTTGCAGTTATTGATTATTAATTGTTATTCCACGAAATGCTTCTGCCTATGGTGCAAATGGACTCGAGTTCAATTTCCTGTACTAGCATAGGGATTTTTTCCATTGTTGGGAGGACAGTAAGCGATGCTCTTAGTCCTTGGGACCAATTGAGCATTTTTCAGAAATATGGCGTCTGAGGTCCCAGAACCCCATCTAGTATGCAGCTTTATTGACCATGTACCACCTTTTTCCTGAGGCTTTCCTCCCAAATAAAGGATGAGTCAATAGGTAGGACATGTGCATGCATTAGGCTGCAGAGAACCCACATGGTTCAGCAGGTGCAGCATCAATGGAGATCTAACTTCTGGTATAAGATGGTTGGCATTATGATTACTGGATCATATTTCTGGAATGATAACCAAATAGCAGAGACAACTTTTTAAAACAGTTCTTTGTGGGCTTCAGAAGGCTATAGGTACATTTAAGAAACATTGGTCATATAGCAGCGCATTCTGGATGCCAAGGATATAATGTCTAGGGTGCACAATGTGTTCTGGATAAAAGACATCCTGATAGACAGGTTGCAGAGGAGCTGTTGATTGGTCTGCTCAGTCTCCTGACATTACCCTACAAGACCTAAAGTGTGGTACATTGAGATATTTCAACAAGTCCAGATAATATGCAGGAACATACTTTGTGCACTTTGCGGCGGTAAATGTTGCTTACGTAATATTTTTTTACGTAAGTTTGTTGTTGAGCCCCACGTTGTGGAGCCAATTTGTAACGGTATTAATGTTACAAATTGTTTAACATTATTATAGCACCACGTTTGGAAGCCAATTTGATGCGGTATTAAGGTTGTGTGCTTCATGTGTTGCCATCTTGTGACGTCACTCGTTTGTTTTGGTTCGTAGCTCAATCTGGCGTAGCAATTTGTATCAATTTTGAAATAATTCACTTTAAATGTTCTCCGGCTAGCTGTTTGGGGTCAAACATGTTTCTCTTGCAGGGTGTGAAGCGGAAAGGAATCTTTTGTCTAGAAATGATATTAACGAAGAAATTGGTTTTATAATCTTTATTGCAGAACACGTTCACGAACACTTTCACAGATTTATCTGGATACTCGCCATACTGAAACTGTTTGTAATAACTTCTTATCACTTTTAACTCACGTACTTCAACTTTATATATTTAACTGTAGAATACTTTATAAGATTTCTCGTAATTTTGCTGCGCGTAACTTGACGAAATAAATGAACTGCGATACCGACGTGGAGAGTACGGAGAATTTTGTAGAACTAGTGACGATGTGTAATGTGTTGAGAATCTTGTTGCACTGGGGGGAACGCTCCCTTGAATCTACACTATTTATAGGCTTGCCTCAAGATACGCCTAAAGATTATAAATGAACTGCTATTGGCTAATAAAATGCGCCAACATTAGCGTCTATTTTACTATCCAATGAAAACCACTAATACATATTACTTTTAGGGAAAATTCTAGAAGTTTTTACCGAAAAGGCGCGAAATATTACGTAACTTCCTGGTTCCCGGTAACGATAAACAACTCATTCCCTCGCTGCATTATTGCGTTATTGTTGACAGTTTCAGTAGAGCCGTATATTATTATTTACCAATAATAATTACAATTATTAAACCTCTGAAATCAATGTTACATAAAAATACATATTCATATTACTATCATTATTTACATTAAAGTAATTTGTGATACAAATTACCGTCTCATATGCCCCACTAGAAACATAATTATAAATATTTATAACTTGTTTAGAAATTTTAAAATTGTGTTTTTAGTCTCCTAAATCTTGGAACACATGCTATCACTTTCACTTTACACTTCACACGCATTTAACACACGACATATGTTTTATCTCGCCACTACTTACTGGCTCTGGTTTAATTTGTTTAAACATTAATCTGACATTACAATTTTTTTTTTTTTTATAGCAACTACTTTACCCTAAATTATTTATTTACTGTTACCAAATTGTTTAATTTCTTAAGTTGACAAAAATTTATACATTTAGGATTTTTGTAATTATTACACATATTTACCAAAATATTCAACCTTTACATAAATTTAAATCTCTTAAATCTAAGTACTGTTTCACATTTTCTGTTTGCTACATAAGTATTTGTTTTTAATTAGTTTTACCAATTTTTGTTATTTTGAATTTTATTTTAACAATACTCTTTGAATTGTATTTACGTACTTTTAATTTAATATCATATTAAGTTTCAATCTTTGCATTCTTAATTTTCAAATGTTGTTACAGTTACTAAAAATTTAAATTTTTTTTTTTTTTATATATATATATATAATTTATTTCTCTTTTCAAATGACATATATAAATAGTTAACCCTCTTACGTTCCAATACATTTCTCTGCAAGTCGTCTTTAACTATCCAGCATTTAGTTTTACATTTCATTGCTATTTACCCTCCTGGATCAAATTGTGTGTGGCTAAACATTACTCGTAGCCGTAACCTAACCTTCAAATTTTTGTTCATGAATAACCTCTTGTGTTCATATGACATTTCATTACATGATAACATTTGAAAACCATCTAAAGTTTCCTGAACAATACATCTTTTAACAACTTTCATTTTCAATTCTTCTGCTATCTTTTTACTCTGAGAATACTCTGACAAATCTGTACTAAACTGTACTGGACTGGAGTTTTCATTTTGAACATCTTGGTACAATTTCTTTCTTTGCATTATTGACTCCTTCTGTATTTCTGATATTTCCCCTCTGAAATTAACTTGCGCCTGATTTACATCTACATTTCTAACCTCTTTTATCTCTCTTAGCTCACTTGAAATACTACTCATTTGACTTTGTAACTCTGTACATTCTACATTAACCTCACCTTTAGGATTAACCTCACTTTTTTTGTTACATATTTCCCTGCTCATGTCTAGCATTTTCTTTGAAATTTCTCCTGTCTCACTTGCTATTACTTCCTTTTCATCACTCATTTTTGGCATACTACTATCTAGCTTAATAACTTTCTTTTCAATTTCTCCACTGCTTTGATCTACTTTTTGCTCTAATATCTCATTCCTCCTACCAATACTTTCTCTCCATTCCCTATGATCTTTTTTTATAGCTTCTATCAATTCCCTATGATCCTTATTCATATCTTTTCTTAATTGAACTATATTCTCATTCATCTTTTTTATCATATCCATAATCATTCTAGTATCAGAATTAATATTTCCTGCTATTCTATTCTTACTTTCTGCACTAACATTTTCTCCCTCCAATACTACATTATTTGAGCCTTTTTTTGTAACCTGTATTGACTTACAGTTAACTGTTACACTATCCCCTTCCATCATTGTTTCTTGTTTTACACTTTTTTTTTTTTTTTTTTAGAATTAAAATCACACTTTTCTAACCTTTCTGATGCAATCTGCTGATGTTGCTTAGATGTCTAGCTGTCTGCCCCATTCTCCTAGATTTGTATGTCGCTTCTGCGTTGTGTTGTGATGAATCTACGTCGTCTCGATGTTTTTGTAGTTGAATTCCTTGTTGCCTCGTAATCTCGGAATTACGATGTCCAATCATCCGTATAGTCTGTCGTTCCTTTTGTTGTTTCTGGAATCTGCGTCTTGTAGATCATTTTACTGCTGCTTTCGTTCCACGTCCTGATTATGCTGATCCTTTCCTGGTCACTTCGCCTTCCTTTCCTGGTTATCGCGCCCCACGTTGTGGGTGCCAATTTGTAAGAGCACAAATTGTATTTGTTTAAAAGCACCACGTTGTGGAAGCCAATATGATGGGAGAATGTTATGTTGACTTCTGCGTTGCCATCTTGTGTGACGTCACTCCTTGTTTGGTTCGTTTAACTCCATCTGGCGTAGCAATTTGCATCAATTAGGGTTCGAAAGAATTTAAAGTTTTGTATATTGTCCTCCGGCTAGCTATCATATTATCTTAGCAGAACAAGTATCTCTTGCAGGGTGTGAAGCGGAAAGGAATCTTTTGTCTAGAAATGATATTTAACGAAGAAATTGGTTTTATAATCTTTATTGCAGAACACGTTCACGAACACTTTCACAGATTTATCTGGATACTCGCCATACTGAAACTGTTTGTAATAACTTCTTATCACTTTTAACTCACGTACTTCAACTTTATATATTTAACTGTAGAATACTTTATAAGATTTCTCGTAATTTTGCTGCGCGTAACTTGACGAAATAAATGAACTGCGATACCGACGTGAAGAGTACGGAGAATTTTGTAGAACTAGTGACGATGTGTAATGTGTTGAGAATCTTGTTGCACTGGGGGGAACGCTGTGCTGTGCTGTGCTGTGCGTCAGATGGCAGGTTGAGGGCAACCCGATGGTGTGCTTAGGCGTGTACCTTCCCTAATTAGGGCTTTACCACGTAGTGACGGGATATGGGGGTTACAGGATGGCGGTTGTTCTTTAGGTAGGGGGAGAGAAAGGAGGTAACAAAGTTTGTTCCTCAACGGTAGCCGGTCATGGTGCAACTACCCTTGTGCACCGCTGGTGGTATGAATTTTGTAATTATAAACATGTTGGGATTTTAATTTTGAAGTCCAAGCTACTCTTGAATGGATTGTATTGGAGTTCAGCTTTAGCTGCTGTTGGAATTACTCCGCTGTTACCGGATATGCCCGCAAGCCATGCGGGGAAGCCGGTGATGCCTCAAGCGGCGTATTCTGGGGTCATAATCCCCAAGAGACCTAACTAGGGCGCTCTGATGGTATGGCAACTGGTCGTAAAATTTTGCGGCCCGGCGCCTAATTTCATCCTCCACGTAAGGAAGAGATGAGGCTTCGTGAAGCAGTCTCACGGGAAAGGAGCGGTTTACACAATAGATGGCCCGAAGGCACCTATTCTGTACCCGTTGCAGGAGCAGCAGGTTGGAATCTGCGGCCATGCCCCAGATCTCGCAGGCATAAAGCAGGAAGGGGATTATCAGCGCCCGAAAAAGGTGTAACTTTAAAGGGACAGGCATCTCAGACCCTAGCATCGGGTACAATGAAGCCGCAGCCCCATGTCCCCGACGCGCGACGTCCCCGACGTGTCCCCGAAAAGTTAGACCCTTATCTAACTTAACCCCCAGGTAGGAGATGGCATTTGTCCATTCTATCCTTCTTCCGAGATAGCTGAATGTGGGGAAGGTTGCGGGAAAGCGGCGCTTAGTGAAGAGAATGGCGTGGCTTTTTGCCGGATTGATGGATAATCGCCAACGCCTGCACCACTCTTGGAGGAGGCGGAGGTGTCTCTGAATGGGGTTGAAGGCTCTGTTTGGGTGTTTACTTGTACAATACAGGAGCACGTCATCAGCGTACTGTGCCATGTTGACGTGCTGCTCTGTGGGTAGATCGGCCACATATACACTAAAAAGTGTGGGGGATAGAACAGAACCTTCGGGGACTCCGCCTCGTATTGGCCTTAGTGTAGATTTGTGTCCCGCTACCGAAACAACAAAAGTGCGGTGTTTTAAATATGTGTGTAGCAGGTGTATTAAGTGTGTAGGGAGCTCCAGTTGGATGAGCTTTTTGAGGAGCCCCGCATGCCAGGTCGTCGAGAAGGCCTTCTCGACATCCAGTGAAACCGCGGCGGTGTAAGCCCTGTCCTGGAAGCCCAGGGCAGCCGCTTCCACCACGCGCAGCAATTGCTGGGAGGTCGAGTGCCCAGGACGGAAGCCGAACTGATGTGGTGGGATGGCTCGAATGTCCCCTAAGGTGGGAGACAAGCGGTTAAGAATGGTCCTTTCAAACACTTTTGAAAGGACAGAGAGGAGGCTAATGGATCTGTAATTGGCAGGATGTACCGGATCTTTCCCCGGCTTCAATATGCAGATAACCCGAGCCTCTCTCCACTCGCGTGGAAAGTGACTTAGGGCGAAGCACATATTGAAGACCCTGGTGAGAAAGAGCACGGCCCGGAAGGGAAGGCGTCGTAGCATGGCGGGTGTAAGCCCGTCAGGCCCCGGTGCCCTTTTAGGGTTGAGACGCCGGAGTGCGCCTTGGATTTCTGAAGGTCTTATGACGGGATATCGATCCGCATCGTCGGGGGGACGTCGAAGGAATCGGCGTACCTCCCTCCGAGTACGTTCGGAAAAGGCATCGTCCTGGGGGTCATCTCGAGGCCTCATGGTCCTCTCAAGGTAGTCGGCAAACACATTTGCTTTAGCTTGGGGGAGGTAAGCCAGGCCTTGGGTGCCGTGGAGAGGGGAGGAGTATTGATCTCTGCGGTTGCGGAGGTGTTTGGCTATCCTCCACACGTCGCCATCTTCGAGGTTCATACGGTTCATCGTCTCCTTCCACGCTTGCACTCTGTGCTCGCGTAGTCGGCGACGGACCTCCCGGCAAAGGCGCCTATGAAGCACTCGATTATGTGGCGTGCGGTGACGCTGGTAGAGTCTGCGTGCCGCCCAGGAGCGGCGGATAAGCAGGTGGAGTTCAAGAGGAAGGACGTCAGGGTGCAAGGGTGCTGGGGTGTTGACAGTGAGGTTATGGACCGTTCGTACCACGATGGGGAACGCTCCCTTGAATCTACACTATTTATAGGCTTGCCTCAAGATACGCCTAAAGATTATAAATGAACTGCTATTGGCTAATAAAATGCGCCAACATTAGCGTCTATTTTACTATCCAATGAAAACCACTAATACATTTTACTTTTTGGGAAAATTCTAGAAGCTTTTACCGAAAAGGCGCGAAATATTACGTAACTTCCTGGTTCCCGGTAACGATAAACAACTCATCCCCTCGCTGCATTATTGCGTTATTGTTGACAGTTTCAGTAGAGCCGTATATTATTATTTACCAATAATAATTACAATAATTACAATTATTAAACCTCTGAAATCAATGTTACATAAAAATACATATTCATATTACTATCATTATTTACATTAAAGTAATTTGTGATACAAATTACCGTCTCAACTTGTAATTCCATTCAGCAAACTACAGTGGAGGAAACACTTGTCACACACTCAGTGGTTGGACTTTTATCACCACAAATGGTCACCACTTTGAACACCCGTGAACATTGTTTCATAATCCATATGTATAGGACTACAAAAGCTGTAGGTATTCCACTTTGTTTCCATTTATTAATATTGGTGCTCATATCCCCCACTAAAAAAAATTCAGTAGCATGACCTTTCTACTTTTTTTTTTTACCATATACCTAGTAGGTAGAGAAGGTATTGCACTCCATCCAAAAATTTGATACCTAGAAAAAAAAAACCAGTGGCACAACCTATTTACTTTGTTTTTACCATGTACATAGTAGGTAGAGAAGGTATTGCATTCCACTCAAAAATTTGATACCGAGATTTCACCAGGAATATATGTTTTGAGGATTCCTGAATCCAAAAAATGGCATTTTTAGGAAACAATGTGTGCGAGGTCTTGTGCATCTGTGAATGATATAACTCAAAAACCAAATCTCAGATAAACACCAAACTTGGTATTGGAAGTTCAGTAACTTCCAAAGATGCAACACAAAGATTTTCAAGAAAATCCCCCTACCCCAAATTATGGAACCTTTTCCAAAATGTTTTATTTTCTAAAACATGGCTCAATGATTTTGATTAAATACAGTATATTAAAGATATTTACGTGGCAAATAAAATGTATGTATTGAATTTTCTGGGAATAGCCTATGAAGGCCTTTTCATTTGGAAGTAATTTTGTATAATCTTGTATAACTGGTAAGCATTAAGCAATAGACGGAAAAAACATATACAAAAAATGTAGATCTGATTAAAACACACAATTTATTCAAAATAATTTTTTGTGGCATCAGCCATTTTGCGATATTCATTAGTAATGGTTCAAATTCTTCAATACTTAGCCAAAGTTCTGTTGATTTGCAGTTGTTTCTCGCAATGTCATAGAAAAGGTGTCTGTGTTAAGGGCAGCATATAGTGTCCAGTTCTAAAATTTGACTTTCGCTATTCCCTTGTAATAAAATGTGCAATGCAACTATTTCCAGAAATGTTTATCTTGATTAAACTGCAGTAGATAGAAAAATAAACTTTTATAAGAATAATTTGTATACCTACTAATAAGCAATAGAGGGTAGAGAAATCATGTGAATGTAACATCAGTTGATTTTTTTTTATTGTTTGTATAGTTCCCCTAACTTCTGTGGTGATATTGGGAGCTTAGACTTGAGAAACAACTGATTGTGTTGTAACTTGTTGATTAGATATTTTTTAAATGTTGGTTTCATTAACTTTTACAATCAAACGCACTCGGCTGGGTGGAGAGGTGGCTGTTGTCAGGGCAGCAGATATAATTACAAATTGATGTCCCAAACTAGGATTGAGATAGGTCAGTTTTCCCTTTTCATAATAAGTGCACAGTCAGGATGCTATTCTCCTTTGTGTTGTGGCCTAGGCTGTAAAGTCCACTTTTTTTGCAATGAATTTTGTATAATCTAAGAACTCAAAGATTTAGCTCTATATATTTGTAAGACATGCTTCAAAAACAATTTTCTAATTTTCTTTTTAGATTCTTCAAACAAAATCATGGAACAAATATATATATATATATATATATATATATATATATATATATATATTAATTTTCTAAATTATCTCATGATTCTTATACCTACTTTTTATACTTGTATACAATTATACCCATGATTAAGTTGATTTATAACTTTCTGCACACTAATTTTAGTAAAATAAATCTCACCTTTAGGCCATTTTTTTCTAATTATTATGTCATTTTTGTTCAGAGTTATAGTTCATTTTCAAACAGTATCAGGTCATCAAAATCCAGACCCTGGTAATAGTTTTTTTGGGTGGATGTGTTTAAAATTCTAGCTCAGGTCTTTGTTCTTTGTTGCCTGTCGTTTTGCAAATCTGTGGATCAAGATAAATAATGACAGATTATTGGATACCATGATAGCGCTTTCTGACTAATTTTGTAACAGAAAATAACAAGAAAAGAGAAATATTACCATTTCCTTCTAGATATATAAAGCACTTTCGTGTGCCAACCTCTTGTTCCTGACCAAGTTAATAGACAACTTTTCTCCATTATTCTTATAAGTGTGTGTGTGCGTGTATATATGCATGCACACTAAGTTCTGTAATATTCTATAAATAAATAGTATGACAGTCTTTGTTTGGAGAATGGAATGGGAAGAGACTAAAGTAATTGGTACTTGTTTCAAAACCATAAAACTAATAGAATACATTAATATTTTATTTTGAAAGTAAACTGAATTACATACAAGGACTCTCAACGATTAGTTGACTTCCAGAGGCTTGATTCCGAGTTCTTTTGCCAGAAGTGCCTGAAAGAAAATTAGTTCTTTTTAATAAATCTCAGAGATAATAGTTCAGTTTATTTAAGATTCATTGCAGTGTGCAAAAATGAAATCAGGAGGGTATTTAATAAGTAAATGTTTATACATAGCACTTACAGAAGATTTCAATTGATTATCAAGGTACTTGATTCCACCTTGCTGATCCACAATTTTCATATGGTTTCTTTCCGGATCACCAGGTACCAATACTGGTAGTTCAGGATTTGCCTGCAAACACACAATGCTTTAGAGCTAGATTCATATTCCTTACTTGCGGGACACTCATTCAAATGTGAGTGCTAATTCATCCTCACTTTGATAGAGAAATTTACTTGAATATTAATTATATTAGTATGAGCAAATATACTCTAATTAACAATACAGGGCACCCTGGCTAGATGTCATATCATAGTCATCTTGCGTGGTGTAGTGGTTACCATGCTAGACTCCGAGGTCGCAGGTTCAAACAAGCTGGAGGGCGATACATTTTTTTCGGGCATAAATCCTTAGCATGGTGTCACGTGTTGTAGATTTACAGCACGTAAAAGAACCTCAAACCTGATAAAGATGCCTCTGAGCAAAATTACTGGTCTTTCACGCCCAATATACAATGGGACACGAAGGACCATAGTAGTTAAAGAGCGTCCATAAATAAATATTAAAAAAAATATCATAACTGAGAACAACATATAACGGAATGTAAGGAAATAAGGAGCTGGAGGGAAAGTGTGGGAAAAGAAATGGGAAAATATAGATAGAAAAATAGTAACTATAAAGATGTTGACAAGGAAAGAAGAAAATAAAATCAAGGGCATGAGAGAACTTTTAACGAAGGTAGGAGAAAAGTGACCTAGAAGGTAGGAGAGGCAAAGAAAGAAGGGCTGCTCGGTGAGCGATAAGGCCTGTGAGCCAAGCAATCTGAGTGGCTCAAAAGGAGGACAAGCACCAGACAAATTGACCTGAGATGTAGGGGTACGAGAGGTATATGTTGCATATAAATTGTAAAACAAATTGTACAATAAATTCAAGTACTACTTATGTTATATGGGAACCAATTTTAATAAAAGCATTACCACCATTTGTTGTATGGGACCAACACAACTACTTTACATGTTCTATTGCAGTGCATATCAAATGTACACCTGCAACACACAATACGCACTTTAAGCTATTTGAAATAGGATATATTGTATTAAAATTACAGTACACAGTACTTTATGGGAATACAAGTTTTAAATGGAAGACTTCCAACCATTTGCATGGCATGTAGTTTTGCTGTGAAATATAGTCACTTGCACACCTTGTTGCATTCATCGGACTGTTAATGTTGCTGATTATCATTCTAATACTCTTGTGTGAGGAAGAGTTTAGGAATAATAAAACATGTTTTAAAAATATTTATTTGCTATTTTCATGAATTATTCTTTTTTACTCTTTTGAGTTGTTGATTCTTTCCTTTCCTTTTTCTTTTAAACAGAAATATTTGATATGTCGTAGTTCATGACATTTTAACCAATATGACTTGTATGTATAAAAAGGTCCTTTCTATGTAAAAATGGACACATTTATCGCAAATAAAAATATATAACAATATTAATCATAGTAACAAAACAAAAAGTAGTACCCACATAGCTTTCTTCTTAAGAAATCTGGAAATATAATAAATTGGACCCATGCTGATAATGTTTGTAATGATATATGGCAGAAATTTTACCCTAACTTCTCCCCCAATATTTTACTCGCATTCTCGAATGAAGTTCGACATGCAACAGCTATTTAGCTTTGTTGCTTCGGCCCTAACCAATAGGAAAGCTAGTATAGCCGTTCCTCCGCTCAAAACAGTGTACTGTAGAGTTTACGTGATATGAGGCGAATCATTAAACAACATGCAGAGATTTCGATAGATCGATACTTTTTCTTTTTCGGAACAAGCGTTAATTCTGAACGCCCCCCCCCCCAAAACTGTGTTGTTCTTAGGCGCTCTTCATTTGTGAATTAAAATGTCAGACGATCGTGAGTTTTTCTCCGCGGAAGACAAAACATATATTTGGAATAACAACTTGTACAGAAGGGCGAGTTTTAGGAAAACAAGAAGTCTGAGAATGTCAGCGTCTACTCGGGAAATATTTCCAAAAGATTCAATTAATTTCAAGTTAATATCAGTGTAGGTAAGTATATTATTTGCTTAATATCTATAAGCAAATCCTAACAGATTCTTTACTGCGTCCTCCAGTGTTTTATATCTATTTATGTTTCTACTTACGTAACGTAGTGTACACTCAGGTCAAAGCTGGACATGTGAAGGAAAACATGCATCGTTTTGTAAGAAGTTTTTGCATAAATTTCGCAATTTTATCAAGGCCTTTTTAAGCAGATATTAAATAAGTCGTCATAAATCTGACATGTAACGGTAGGACGTACCGATAACGTATAACTGTAGTAAAGAAAGTGTTTAAACGTAAAGAAACGGAATAAATAATGCAATCCCTCTTCTTGGGCAAACTGCGAAAATATATTATGCAGATCTCTTGGCGAAACAACTGTTGGAGACCAACAAGACGTATACTGCCGCCCTTGGTTGATTTAATATTTTTACATTTCTTTAAAATAATCCTAATTCTTAACGTTAAACTTAGGTAGGTCGTATATAAAATTAATTTTTAAAGTGTGTTAAACACCATATATGTGTCCAAATGTTTTCTAATTGGCGAGGATGAAGTATTGGAACGGGGAAAGGAATGTCGTCTCGATTAGTCTTGCCTGTCAAGCGATAGCCAATCCCCGTGTATCTCAGATGTCACATTTACCTTTTGCAGATGCTCGTATATCACGGTGACGAAAGAAGGAAGAACTTCATATTTTTACCTTTATTTAGGTTTACACAAACGAGAGAAATTAGCATTTGCTATCTACATATGCTGTAATAAAACCTAATATTTTATGCTAGTGGTATTGATGTTTAAGATGCATTTATTCAGTAATTTATTTGAGAAACAAGATGCGCACAATGCACTTCTTGCTTTAAACGTTAAAGTTGTGGTGATGGTTGCTTTCTAGTGAACCTTTTATTACTCCTCTCGTTTCCATTAAAATAAGATCAACGTAAAGAATTTGACTCTACTGCATGGTAGTACTCTTATTAAAATTGTGTGAGAAACTGAGTAGAATACTTTCAATGACTTGTTAAGGGGATGGATCCGTGAAAACTGGGCAAAAATGGTAAACAATTATAATTTAGGCTTTTTAACTTATAAAGTTCGATTCTCTAGGAGCTTTTCGAGTAAATCTTTTTGTTATCGGAGTGAAAATGAGGGAATTGCGTGACAGACGATTTAAACAAACCTAAGCGAAGAGTGTGGCAGTGCATTTGGGGCTTTTTCTGGTATATTTTTTTTTTTACAAAATTTGTGAAAGTGTTTATGCGTGTTAACGAATTGCTAAATTGTGGATTTTAAGTAAAAAGAAGCATTATTTTATAAAACCACACAAGTAGAATTGCAGGTCAGTTAATATGAACAGTTTCCAATGCGTTTTTCTCTGTTGTAATATTTTAAACATTTTTCAGCATTTAAAATGATCCGTACGACGCACTTTTTAGGTTATCAGAGTCAAACTTCGGAAATGGTTTCCCCAATAAATGTCAACTAAAGCTTGCTGTGTTACTAGTGCGAGACAAATACGTTAAGGCACCAACTCACCCAAGATAAGTGTGTATATTTTGGAAAAGTCGAAACTCACAACTGAACAAAAATTATATTTTTAAAAGCAATTCATTTAAAGGTATCTATATTTCTTAGCAAACTTATTTTCTAGCTCAAGGAAAATAAATAGGAAATGCTGTTTAAAAATTATGAAAATTGCATCGTAAGCAACATTTTTTATGAAACAGATTAAATCTGCTGCAGAAACTTCTTGTGCTTCCGGTGTAGGCCGCGTCATAATGTTTGGCGATTATTACAATGCGGCTTACACCGCGAGCACAAGAAGTTTCTGCAATAGATAACGGCCGTGGAGGCCTGCATACTTATTTAATTTGTGTTTTAAAATGCATAATCCAGGAACGACTTTACATATAAAGAGTGGAAGGGAGTTTATTACATTCCTTCCAATATTGTACTTCATAGAAATATTACAAACAAAATAAGTATAATAGCATTTTGTTCTTTGATGTTTTGGAAAAGATAAATCGTTTATGTTCCAAATTTTATTGAATAAGAATTTATGAAGATAATGGCTTGTTACTTGTGAGATGAATAGAGTAACCTATTTCTGACATAGTTTCGGTTGTAACTGTGCGACATCACACAAGTTTCTTCAGCAATTAATCACTTAACGCGATATTAAGAACACCATTTTGCGGACGTAATGTGGCTGTAGAACTCGACAACATTGCAAATAGGTCGAGGTAGGTACCGCAATCTGAACCGGCTTCAGGACGTAAACAAAACATAAGTACCCTAATCCTCTATAAATAAATTGAGTTTTATTTATGAACGCTCTTTAACTGCCGTGGTCCTTACCGTCCCAATCTATATTGAGCGTGAAAGACCGGTAATTTTGCTAGAGGCTTCTTTATCAGGCTTGAGGTTCTTTTACGTGCCGTAAATCTACGATACGGGACCATCCTAATCCTCTGCTTTACCTGAAAAGTGACTACTGGTTTTGTTTTCCTTACGTCCCTTAATTCAAGCAAACACGAAAGGGTGGCCTAACGTTTTGGCGAAATAACAAGTACAATCGGCTAGCCATTGGCCTACACTAGAACAGTGTAAAATGGAAGAGGTGCCTTCAGCGGAGGAAATACGCAACAATGAGGGTGTCTTTGCTAGAGTACGACGTAATTGGTTAAGAAGGCTGAAGCTTGCAGGTGCGCAAATGGTGCATATTTTGAGCAATACCTGTGAAGCGGATGAATCATTTAGTTTATTGTTTATTCTTTTCTGCCCATGTAAACTACCGTTTAGCAGACTTTGTAAGAGCCTAGTGGTGCAGTTGTTTTGTGTTCACATGCCAGAAAGCTGGTTTGGTTGATTACATTACAGCAGTATCAGTTGCAAAACGTATTTAAGTTTAATGTTGAACGAGCTGATAAAAATATCCGTAGATTGTGAGTTTAGGTTACAAAATGCATCATTGAAAGGTTCAGTTGCAATTATTAGGAGGTAGCAGACATGAAACGTTTGTTTGTTTACGCTCACGAGACACACGCCACTCTGAAAGCGAAAGCGAAACCTTTTTTACCTGATGCCCTCCAACTGGTTTTGGAATGAAAGCGACATCCCCACTACCACGGGTTAGCAGTCTCTGCAACGTCAACAAGTCTGTTTTATGTTCTTGAAAAACCTAAAAAATCTCCGCAAAAATGGTTATAAAAATGGAAGTTATGAAATGTGTTGCAGATAATGAGATCTGTAACTGGTTTAAATTAGTGTAACAACTTCCCTTCCAGCCTGTATGTACAAAACTTTGCACTCGCAATTCTTTATGCAAATATGTATAAGATGTAAAAAGTTCAAAAACCTCAGCAGAGTATTTGACTATTGGAAAATTCACAAATGGGTCCCCCTAAACTGCTGCAAGTCGCACAGTCTGATGTTGCACTACTTCCAGCGGGTAAACACTTGAAAGAGCGCTGGTAGTTTCTATGGTACCATGATAACATTCAATTTTTTCTGTCTTTCTTTCGGCCTTTTGTCGTTAAGGACTAATTAGTCCTTAAAATGCCATATTTTTTATTAAATTCATTACTCTTTCACTCATACTTCCAACCTCCAAGGAGGATGGGGAATGATCCTGGTTAAAGAAAAATTCTCATCCAGCACTGGACCTCTGGATTTGGAAGCTAGTATGCTAACTACCAGACCACAGAGGTAATTATAGAATTCAATCATAGTAGGGATTTGGATCTAACCTTAACTCTATAGTGCATGACGCTGAAACGGTAATTCATAGAATGACATCAACTTTCCCAAGATTTCTGAGAATCTAAACTAATACTAAACAACGATTTGAAGCCGCTATCTTCCGAATGTAAGTCACAGACGCTACGGACTATCTCGTTCACTGTCCAGCACATTGTATATAGTGAGTTTGAAGTCCACCCACAAACTTCAGGGGGTGATTCCTGACTGCATATGGAGCACAGAAGTTCATATCACCTTGTGCCCGGAAATGCATAGTTTCTACGGCAGATGGCCCTGAAGAACATCAAACAAGGAGCCCTGGCGCATAGTACATGGCCTGAAACCCATCCATGTCACAACAGATGTTCAAAATGGCTTCCATGAGATGCAATGCACGCATTCACACGTCGCATCATGAGGTGCCTCACTCGTTCGAATGTTCCGGGATGTGTCCGTTTATTGTAATATCACACGCTACATGGACACTCTGTTGAAGGGTCTGAACATCAGGAACAGGCTCACAATGCTTTACAGATGCACTCACAAGTAAAAATCCAGGGAGGTTAAGTCCGGTGATCGAGCAGGCCATGCAACAAGGCCTCCACGTCCTATCCAACGTCTGGGGAAGATGTTGAGGTGTCCGCGAACATTATTGCGGAAGTGGGCTGGCGCTATATCGTGCTGCAGCCACATTGTCTGTCGTATTGCCAAAGGCACATTCTCTAGCAATGGAGGCAGAGTGTTTTGCAGGAAGTCCAGATACGTATCTACTTTGAGGCCTTGTGGAAGAAGAACTGGTCCAAGTAGGCGATCGCCAATAAACCCTGCCCAAATATTGATGCTGAATCGCTGCTGATGAGACGCTTCAACCATTCCGTGAGAGTTTTCTGTAGCCCACATATGACGATTATGCAAGTTAATGATGCCATCTCTACTAAAGGTCATTTCATAGGTGAAGAGGACTGAAGGCAGAAATTCCATAATGGTGATGGCCTTTCGCACAAACCAGTGACAGAATCTTTCCCGTGAAGGAAAATCCGCCGGTGATAATTCCTGCACACATTGGAGGTGATAGGGATAATACCGGTTGCAATGTAGGATACAGATAACAGTCCTTTGGCTTACACCATGTTGGCAGGCCAATTGCCTGGAGCTTGTACCAGGGTTGTTCTCAGTATCATGGAGAACATGCTCCTTCATATCTGGTGTAGGCACAATACGCGGCCACTCTGAACGTTCGTCTTTCTCAAAGGACCCATGCTCACACAAACTGCGAAAAATGGCCCCAAATGTTGTGTGATGTAGGTGCACCACCTGTGTGTCAGGGTACGTGACTCGGTACGTTCGTGCTGTCTCTCGACCGTTTCCACCTGCTTGACCATACACGAACAGCATCTCGACTTGTTCCTAGAATGAATACCGGACCATTGAGCTTCTATGTTCTTTAAACCGCATTATCTGCAACACATAACGCACAGCGCAAGTTATGAGAGAATGTCGTCAGTGCCATCTACCGGAAACTATGCATTTCCGGACACAAGGTGATGTGAACTTTTGTGCTCCATGTCCAGTCAGGAATCACCCCTGAAGTTTGTCGGTGGACTTAAAACTCATCCTGTAGAATGTTGGTTCCCCTTTCCATACTCTCTTAAACAGAATTATATTATTCTCACTCCGCAATACAGGATGGTCTCTGTAAAATTTTGTCTGTCCCTCGGTTTTCGGCTGGTTGTTGGGCTGTTGGGCCCTCTGTGCGGGACGGGAGTCCCTAGTCTGCCTATCCAACTGTCGGGGCGTCTCAATCTGGAACTTTTGGGGACCCTATCATTGCTGTGCCGTATTTCCTGGTTCCGGCCGCCCGATGTCTCCTCTCATCTCCTCCCGAGGGCGCCCCTTGTGGGGGCATAGGTACAATATCCTCACTGCACCAGTGCCGAGTCCCCTCCGATCATCAGAAAAAAGAAAATTTCTGAAACCCCACATAAAGAGCAACAAGTTTATGTCTACTTTGTAAGCACGTAATGAATTTCTTTTGAAATTGAAATCAACTTCTCTTGTCTCTTAAAACAATATAACTAAATATAAAGTTTTTGTGTTTAATTTCTATAACAAGTTGGACCTTTGTCGGATTGTCACCTATTCAAAACCAACAATGTGTTCGACTACGAATTACTTACTGATTACAGACAAATGTATAATATATTTTATTACTAGGGCAGGAACGTTTTGCTACCGAGCGTCTGTGGCTCGCATTCAGCGACCAATTTGAGTGGGTTGTTTTGGTGGTTTTCCTCAGTCGCCAAGATAAGTACTGGATTGGATGTTTAATAATACCACGGCCCAAAGTTCCACCTTAAATCTGAAACAATAGTAAAATGGAAAACAGATGGTAAAAGCGAATGCTTTGCCACCTATCCACAGATAATGAAAGCAGGTATACTGGACGGCACCCTAATGCCATCTGCCCGGCAAGGTAGAAGCAAAGGTACAGTTGCTGTACACATGCATCTGTGGATACGTTACGAAGCAAGATGGTATGGTAGGACCAGGCCTAGAAGGCTAACTGTTCGCTACACACCAAGCCACGAGGTATCTTCCATCAGACCCGTTTCGATATGACCACATAGAGCGGCATCACAATTGAACTCGATTCCGAGAACTCCTTAACAGCCACATTCATAACGTGAGGGAACGGCTACGACAATAAGGCGGGAATTTAACCTATGTGACGTGAGGTATTTATTGCGTTGCGTGAGATACCATAGTGTTGCGAAGTATGAATAAAATAAAAATATATTTATAAAATTACTTGTAAAGCAAGCAAACATGCAGCATAATTTGCAAAATGCTCAAACATTATGCTTATTAACAAAAAAGATAAAATATGCATTATATGCAACATAAAATATTGTTTAAATTGTTGAAAATTTAGCAATTAATTCAATTTACCAAGTGAGCATACTTTCTGACAGCAGAGAAAATATATACATTTGCTTAAAATCCTGTCCCTACTAATTACTTACTGGTTCCATTTCTCGCAAATGGTTCATTATACTAGACATCCTGTTTTCAAATCCTGGAGCGAAATATCGTGGATCTATTGCAGCAAAGCAATGTCCCAGATCCGGTGGTGATGTGTGTCCTTCGGGCCAATGTCGGATGAATGGGCCATATTCAGAACCTAAAACAATATGTTAGATTGTAAACAAAATAATAAACGACACGTCATTACAGCCGAAGAGGCTTACTAACACTAATGTTTGCTAAAACCGGTTGCTGAGCTTATTTGAGGTGGCAAACGTAAGGTTCGCAAACAGACTTAAATAAACAGGTATCTGCCAGGGCCGTATTTAGAGGGGGGTTTAGGGTTCAACCCCCCCCCCCGAAACTTCTGACAGTTTTATTCTTTCGAATTCATAGCAAACCAATATGGGAAAATGTTAGATAACAGTAGGTCTATTGCTAGTAGCACATTTGCAAGAAAAAGGGAAACTTAATATCGTCGCCTTAATATCGTGACCGTACATTCCGGTTTTCGAAGCAGTGTCCATGTTTTGTGCTGTAAGATGGAATATCCTCATTCTGGTGAGTTTTTCTTGTCTATACGTATAATGTCTCCAAGCAATTTCTTATCCATTTAACGCTTATATACTACGGAGTAGGCACATGATAACTATGTGTGATACTGTGAAGTTTAGATCTACTTCTGGAAAACCCTACCCGAAATTTTTTCTGGGTACGGGCATGGTATCTGCTTATTTATGCTATGCGAAACACAATTTACTCACACGTAATATGCAACAAACATATCCTCCGATTCCCTGTTCCTGCTTAAAATTGCCTGTTCTTGTTACGAGTTTGGAATCAAATAAGCGATCCACAGTGGTCATTCTCTTTGATTTTCTTAGGTTGTGGCAATGGAAAAAGAAAAAAAAACACCCTGGTGGTTACATTCACATGACTTTCTCTACGCTCTAGCGTTTATTAATGTATATAAATTATTCATACGAAGGTTTATTTTCCTATCTTCTGCATCTTAATTGAGATAAACCTTTCCGGAAACAGCTGCATTACACATTTCGTTATAAATACAAACGGAATAGCGATAGTCAAATGTGTTAGTACTGGACACTATACCACCGAGGGCTGCGGAGTGAGCTACTTCTTCTTGCCCATGTTTCTCGCTCCTGGAGGCAGCACTGAAATCTTCGTCATTGCCCTAAACACATCGTTCCAGATTAAAGGGAATTTCGGCAATCAAAAAATGGTGTAGTGTAGGATGTAAGGCGTAATTACCGGAGGGGGACACCTCGCCACTGCGACCAACCAGATATATTGTGGCTACATCCCCGGGAGGCAGACATAAAGTGAAGGAGCCGCTGGAGGTCGCAGGCAGACGGGATCACAGAGACGCACGGAAGTCTCTATCATTTCCAGTACGAGTCACTCGCTCTCGCCAGTATAGGCGAAGAGGGCGACGAAGCGGCCCTTGCAACGCGCCCTGGCGTTGGCGGGGGAAATCTTTCCAAAGCGCAGCAACCATACTATCTGTCCATCATCAGACGCACTATGGAATCCGGAGACACTGCCTGAAAGATGAAAGGGAGGAAGGAGAAATCGTGGTAGAATACACCACCGCAGCATTCGCCTAGGCGACCAGAGGAAAACCACGAAAAGCCCCATGGTCAGTGTGGGCGGTCACAGGAAATCGAACCCGGGACCTCCCGAATTCGGGCCACAGACGTTGCCGCCTGAGCCAACTCGCTCGATAATGGTCTAGTGTACACTCAAGCACTTCAAAGTCTAGCAAAAATATAATGTGCTTGCAAGAAGTTGTAAACGGTGACCATGGTGACGGCAAAGGAAGGTATGTGGTCCAGACTGTCAGAGGGTATGGGGTCCTGTTTGCTAGTTGGAGTAAAAATGGTGCTACAAGACAGTGAATACTAACACAACTTAGGTATGCATATAATACAAGTTTTATACCCTTTTTACCCTTACAAAGCAGCGATGGTTAAATGTTTCGTTTTCAACGGTAGTTAGCTGTAACGATAAGCTTAGAAAATAACCCTGAATATGTGAAGTATCGATATGTTTTAATGGTATTTAGTTCACATACCGCTAAAGCCAGGGAGCCAAAGATAATAATTATCGATGATAAGGCACATGTTGAGTAGATATTGAGACTGATTTTGTTGTTGTTGACCACACTATAACACGCTGATTACATTTGGCGTAACGGAACTGATATACCATCCATAATAATTCAGCGACTCATTATGACCTTACTCGGGGCCCGCGCATCCCCTCTATCGCGTATACCTTTTAACACCAGTGGATCCATTCCTTAAATAAACAATGAAATATGTGTATTTAAAATAAAATAAAATATATTCATTGTAATTGTAATATTCTAATAAATTAAGTTAATTTCCCTTGCTTCAATATGTGTTGCTTTCACGTTACCTGCAAAAACAAATACAGCGTGGAGTCAACAATGCTCCATCTATTGTACTACGCGTAAACACGCCCAAGTCCAGCCTTCCGATAAGCATTTAATTGCACATAAGTAAGGATATAAGATCTTTTTGTAAAAACTCAAAGTTTTTATGTTTATAAGGTGTTCCACAAAAACGTCTTATGCAACATAACTATAATGGTAATTAACACGCTCGTATGAAGATTATGAAACCCGTTACCGCTCGTTTCACAAACCTACTCCCATCTTTAATTACTACCATTATAGTCTTTTTGCATAATATACTAATTTGTTACTGGACGAGCAATCATAATAGTTTTAAGAATGTTTGTGTTATATTTTATTTGAAAAATCTTATTTTAACCTCCCTTTTCCAACTGGGCATTTAGTTTAGATAACCATTCCCTTGACCTATTGCCAGTTAGAAAGTTCTCGTTATATCGTCCCTTGAAGCAGTCAACATATACACCAGAACATTAACTTCACAGATAGGCTTACGATGTTCTAGGAAAGGAAGGTGGCGCCAGGATAATTCTCAGTCTAAACATACTTTGAAGCTTGTAATAACGAACGAACTGGAGCTGGAAGTCACCGGGTCCCACTCGTATCAGCATCGGTTTGAATTGCGTCGCTCTGCGTTTACCTAGCTCATGCACCTACAGAGTAACTACAGTTACAGTTCAGTCTAATATACTTTGGCAGGATGTATAGTAGGAATAATGTTATTTGAAGCTGCCTGTTGATTATGTTTATTGTGCGTAGTTGTCATTGTGTATACTACAAAACAGTGTGTTTATTGTGTTAAGTTTTGCTCGAACTGAGTCACATATGTACTGTCAGCCTGAATTTATAAATAAATTCCTTGGTGTCACCGTTTTTAACACTTTCATGATTTATAGGCCTGTTAGAAAAAATTGAACAGTATAGGTTCGTATTAGACAAAAAGGAATATAGACAACCAACAGTGGTAACCGAGGAAAATTTAGACGAGATTGGGGCTATCATGAAAGAGAAGTCCAAGAAAACCGCTGGCCAACATTGCAACTGGTTTTTATGATAGAATAATAATCGACTAGTCTGTCCACTCTCCAAATATAAATCCATGAGATTATTGCAGAGTTTAGGCAGCGAATTGACAAATTAGAAGACTGTGTCTGGCATGCGTTTTGCAATATTTCAGCGTCGAATATTCAATAATGTGTTCAACAGGTACCAGGCTTGATAGACGTAGGGAGCATAATTTCGAACCACTCATATACAAAAGTTAATCATAACGAATGCACATTGTTCCGAATAGTGAGGGTTAGGGGAGAAACGGAGGGCGGTCCGCCACTACTACAAGAACGGATTCGTAGAGCAGTCCGTGGGAGTGGCATTCTGCCAGTTGCGTCATTCAAGACAAACCCTATAAGATGTAACTACAACATATTCTTTATTTGAATCATGCTTTAGTACGTCATTATGTGATGCCCCATACATCATTAACTATACCCTTACCTGATAAAATGCCCGAGAGCGTGTCTGTAAGCAAGGACAGACCATATCCTTTGTAACCAGAAGTGGCCTCTAGGCCACCAAGAGGCAGCATTCGTCCCGCTTTAAAGGCTACCTCTGGATCAGTTGTAATATGTCCTTGGCTGTCTAATGCCCATCCTTCTGGTATATTCTCTCCCTTCCGTTTTTGTACTTCTATCTGAAACAATGGAATGTACGCTACTAAATGATTTAAATTGAAATCCTCAGGAGCCATATTGCCAGTATATGAGCAGAGATTTCTCAATATTCACTGAATTGCGGGTTTCAGTCCTTTCAAGGAATATAGCTGGTAACTCTAAATAATAATAATAATAATAATAATAATAATAATAATAATAATAATAATAATAATAATAATTGACAATGTTAAGCAACATTTTTCATTTTAAGTTGCTATTACCCTAAAGTACCAGCGAGGTTGCCCGCGGTAATGTGTGTGACTCGCATTTGGGAGGTTCCGGGTTCAAACCGGGACGATCAACCTGACCGAAGATTTTTCGTGGTTTGCCTCGGTTGTTGAGAAATGCTGTATTGATAATTTGTTCCGCAAATTTTCCTATCATCCCCTTCATCACTATATTTCATTTCCTTCTTCTTCACCGCCATTAGGCTGATCACCCGTTGGATATGCTATGATCCATAGTTTGCTTGCTCCTCGACAAGCTACTGACCCAAGGCATTAACTTGTAGATCCCTGGGGGGTGTAAGCCGTACAAAGAGGAAGGTAATCCATAGAAGAAGTTACCCAGAAGTAACGTAATATCTTTGAAAAAATATAAATAAATTATAACCTGAAAAATGTTCACAAACGGCAATTATATGAGAAGCAATCAACATAATTCAAATTTAGATGTATTCACCAGGCAAAAGTGTAGTAACATTTGGGACAAAATTCGGAATCTAAGCCAAAGATATTCTTTTGTTTGTGCGATTTTATTTTAATGGTATTCTGTACTTTATACTTCACGCTCGATTATTAGGGTTCACGCTCGATCACGATCGGAACTCTCTTTCGTCATGAGTTTGTTTTTGGCGACTGTCGTGCTCTGAGGTTCTGACTTGCCATGTAGATTGCCAGAGGGACTTGCTTTCCAGGATCTCGCCTGTGCTTGGCTGCAACATCATGGATTTTCTACCCCTGAATAAGCAGTTGCAGCATACGAGGAGGAGTTATCTGCAGTGCCGGAAACTGAGTGGCATGGATATTTCCAGAAGTTGTTCCAGAGGGTGAAAAGCTGCATACGTGCTAGAGGGAATACTGTGAGAAAATGGAGTAAGCAAAACGTTTCTATGAGTATCTATTTATTATTTGTCTCAATACTTATCCAATGACCCTCGCATGGGTAAGCAGTAGAGAGAGAGAGAGAGAGAGAGAATAAAAATCATACATCTTACTTTTCCCATAGCAACCGCTGTAGATGCCATATCTAGCACGAAACTGTCGTCATTTTCCCCAGGAGCTGCCAAAGATATTGGGTTAGTACCCACTGCAGTCTGTAACAAAGTTGCAGTTATTACTTTTCTCATCATGCAAAGATTAACTAATGCTTGAAATAAATTTAATTTTATGATTTAAAATTCACTACCGGCAGTTAAAAAATATACACATTCCTTCCATCAATAAAACACAAATACGAATGCTGTTACCTATACGGTCAAAATTCACCCGTTAACCCTCTTGTGTTTAAGTCATATGTTCTACCAGCATATTAATATCTATGCAACCGGAATACCTTGTCTTTGAACTAATCTAAATCTATAGGTAGCTAAAATTAATCCATTAGCGACAATTGCATTATTAACTTCGTCCCATTTTGTTTAGAATACATATAGGTTAATTTAGATACATGCCTCTTCTCCTGTCTCTGAGGCTCTCCGTGACACACAAGTATATTTGCCTGAAAACTTACAACGTAGATACGAGGGCTATTTTTTACAACCTCTGGTCACTCTGCTGAGTGAACAAACAAGAGTACGTGGGTGGATCTGCGCACTGCGCTATCAGGAGCCAGAAGCAAGGACAGGTAGCCCGAGTTAACTGGTGCGGAAAGCAAATGGCCACGGTACGGCTTTAACCTGCGATGTAATAGATGTCATATAAGCAAGCGTTTGTGCGTTGTATAATTGTTTTAGGGCGGTTGTTTGTTTTCCTTACTCCTATTAGTGCGAGCCGGTGTTGCCGTCTGGGTGGTCATCCATCCAGCCCGATACTGCTTAACTCTTAGCCGGCCGCTTGCGTGACCATTAAGTAAAGCCGTGAGTAGTAATAGTCCCGGATGAGCCAATTGTTTTAACGATAATCCTGCCGCTAGGGGCGCTAGTGTCGCTAGTGTCGCTGCGTGCGACGGCGGCGGCGGTAAGTTTGAAAAGCGCCCTGAGCGGTAGGATTATCGTTATTGCAATTGGTTCATCCGGGACGAGTTGAAAGAATTGAGGATTAGGGTAAGGTGAAGGAAGAAGAGGAAGTGACGTGGAGTGTTTTGATTGGTTCGTTAATTTGTGTGGAAGATGAAGGAAGGAAGGAAGATGGAAGAGTATGGAGGTCGCGTGCTGGAGAGGAGCTGGGTGGCGAGGTGTTGTCTGTGCGGAGGTCGGGACTGAAAGAGGGAAAATATGGGGGAGCGAGGGATAAAAAGTGTAACAGAAAGTGACGTGTGAAGTTGTGATTGGTGGGAATAAGAAGTGATGTTATTGGTGGAAAGGAGCAAATGAAGGTTGTTGATTGGTAAGAATAAGAGAGATTATGATTGGTGGAAAGAAAAAGGAGTGGGGTATGTTGGAGGTGATGGGAAAGGTAAGTTTTGCTAGCAACAGGATTTGCAAAAGCCTGTCGTGAACTGATCAGCAATTTTTTGAACGTTGGATGGTAGTTTTCTTGAGTGGATAGAGAGATGGGGCGATATGAGATGCGGTGGCGAAAATGGGAACTAAACAAGGTGGTTGAGACAAGAGGTTTAAGGACGAGGAAATTTGGAGGTTAGTGGTGAACATGGCGGTCGCAAGAGGTGGGGGTAAGGAGATGCGGTGGTGAGAATGGGAACTAAAAGAAGATGGCGGTAGCAAGAGATTAGAAGAGTAGATTTTGAGGTTAAAATAGCGGGAACTAAAAATGGCGGAGGGTCTGCGACAAGGAGATGCGGTGAGAACTAAACAAGATGGCGGACGCAAGAGGAGGGTAAGGAGATTTGAGGTTACAGTACCAAAACACGAAAGGATATATTCCTACGCCAAGCAGGTCCGAAAAATAATTATGCGTGTGGTACTTACCTGTTACCGGTGTGGATGCGTCACCAAAAGCGCGGCACGCGAGGCGGAAAAATAAAAGCAAACTGTTTTTGAAAATGCTTAACCAGCTTTAAGATCAACCAACATCACTACGCACTGATATACCTAGGTTTTTAAACGGTACAGACACCCTTTGCAGAGGCGTAATTTAACTATACCAAAACCTGGTACTGGACCATCGTGATGGTCGCTAGCGTACGTAGGAGCAGGGTTCTCATAGCCGGTCGAAAGCGGTCAAAAACGTGTACGACGTAGGTGTTGACAGTAGCTGCTGTCGAGTCAACCGTCGAGGTGTGAATAAACAAGATCTGTTCTCGCCGGCAATTTGGTTCGGAGATGTGAGCAGCGGCGAGGTGTTGTCTGTGCGGAGGTCGGGACTGAAAGAGGGGAAAAGATGGGGAGCGAGGGATAAAAAGTGTAACAGAAAGTGACGTGTGAAGTTGTGATTGGTGGGAATAAGAAGTGATGTTATTGGTGGAAAGGAGCAAATGAAGGTTGTTGATTGGTAAGAATAAGAGAGGTTATGATTGGTGGAAAGAAAAAGGAGTGGGGTATGTTGGAGGTGATGGGAAAGGTAAGTTTTGCTAGCAACAGGATTTGCAAAAGCCTGTCGTGAACTGATCAGCAATTTTTTGAACGTTGGATGGTAGTTTTCTTGAGTGGATAGAGAGATGGGGGCGATATGAGATGCGGTGGCGAAAATGGGAACTAAACAAGGTGGTTGAGACAAGAGGTTTAAGGACGAGGAAATTTGGAGGTTAGTGGTGAACATGGCGGTCGCAAGAGGTGGGGGTAAGGAGACGCGGTGGTGAGAATGGGAACTAAAAGAAGATGGCGGTAGCAAGAGTTTAGAAGAGTAGATTTTGAGGTTAAAATAGTGGGAACTAAAAATGGCGGAGGGTCTGCGACAAGGAGATGCGGTGGGAACTAAACAAGATGGCGGACGCAAGAGGAGGGTAAGGAGATTTGAGGTTACAGTACCAAAACACGAAAGGATATATTCCTACGCCAAGCAGGTCCGAAAAATAATTATGCGTGTGGTACTTACCTGTTACCGGTGTGGATGCGTCACCAAAAGCGCGGCACGCGACGCGAAAAAATAAAAGCAAACTGTTTTTGAAAATGCTTAACCAGCTTTAAGATCAACCAACATCACTACGCACTGATATACCTAGGTTTTTAAAGCGGTACAGACACCCTTTGCAGAGGCGTAATTTAACTATACCAAAAACCTGGTACTGGACCATCGTGATGGTCGCTAGCGTACGTAGGAGCAGGGTTCTCATAGCCGGTCGAAAGCGGTCAAAAACGTGTACGACGTAGGTGTTTGCAGTAGCTGCTGCCGAGTCAACCGTCGAGGTGCGAATGAACGAGATCTGTTCTCGCCGGCAATCTGGTTCGGAGATGTGAGCAGCGGCGAGGTGATGTCTGTGCGGAGGTCGGGACTGAAAGAGGGGAAAAGATGGGGAGCGAGGGATAAAAAGTGTAACAGAAAGTGACGTGTGAAGTTGTGATTGGTGGGAATAAGAAGTGATTTTATTGGTGGAAAGGAGCAAATGAAAGTTGTTGATTGGTAAGAATAAGAGAGATTATGATTGGTGGGAAAGAAAAAGGTGTGGGAGTGGGGTATGTTGGAGGTGATGGGAAAGGTAAGTTTTGCTAGCAACAGGATTTGCAAAAGCCTGTCGAGAACTGATCAGCAATTTTTGAACGTTGGATGGTAGTTTTATTGAGTGGATAGAGAGATGGTGCGATATGAGATGCGGTGGCGAAAATGGGAACTAAACAAGATGGTTGAGACAAGAGGTTTAAGGACGAGGAAATTTGGAGGTTAGTGGTGAACATGGCGGTCGCAAGAGGTGGGGGCAAAGAGACGCGGTGGTGAGAATGGGAACTAAAAGAAGATGGCGGTAGCAAGAGCTTAGAAGAGCAGATTTTGAGGTTAAAATATTGGGAACTAAAAATGGCGGAGGGTTGGCGACAAGGAGATGCGGTGAGAACTAAACAAGATGGCGGACGCAAGAGGAGGGTAAGGAGATTTGAGGTTAAGATTTTTAGGTTGAAACAGGGCGTAAGCATGGGAACGAAATCCAAGATGGCGAAGGCAATGGTGTGGACGAGGAGATGTGAGGTGCGGTGGCGAAAATGGGAACTAAACAAGATGACGAAGACAAAAAGTGTAAGGACGAGGAGATTTCGAGGTTAGTGGTGAACATGGCGGTGGCAAGAGGTGGTGGGCAAGGAGACTTGAGGTTAAGATTTTTAGGTTAAAACAGGACGTAAGAAGGGGAACTAAATCCAAGATGGCGGAGGCAAGGGTGGGACGAGGAGATGTGAGGCGCGGTGGTAAAAATGGGAACTAAATAAGATAGCGGAGGCATGAAGTTGAGGTTAAAAATTGAGGTAAACGTGGAGAGCTTAAACCAAGATGGCGGTGGCGTGGTGGTGAAAATGGGAACTAAACAAGATGGCGGAGGCAAGAAGTGGAGGGACGAAGAGGTTTGAGGTTATGGTCAACATGCGAAAGATGTCGAACGCAACAGATGGTGACGAGGAGATAGAATTGAGAATTAGGGAAAGATGAAGGAAAACAGGAAGTGACGTGGAGTGTTTTGATTGGTAAAAATAAGACGAAATGTGATTGGTGCGTTAATTCGGGTGGAAGATGAAGGAAGGAAGATAAAAGAGTATGGAGGACACGTGATGGAGTGGAGCGGAGCGGCGAGGTGTTGTCTGTGCGGAGGTTGGGACTGAAAGAGGGAAAAGATGGCGAACGAGGGATAAAAAGTATAACAGAAAGTGACGTGTGAAGTTGTGATTGGTGGGAATAAGAAGTGATGTTATTGGTGGAAAGGAACAACTGAAAGTTGTTGATTGGTAAGAATAAGAGAGATTGTGATTGGTGGAAAGAAAAAGGTGTGGGAGTGGGGTATGTTGGAGGTGATGGGAAAGGTAAGTTTTGCTACCAACAAGATTTGCAAAAGCCTCTCCAGAACTCATCAGCAATTTCAGCAGTCGATGTGCGTGGCGATAGGCCCGCTGCGATGAAAGAGCTGCAAACTGTGCGATAACTTGAAAAATATTGCCCGCCGTGACGCATTGCGAGCGCGCGCGTTTACCGTAAACCGTTACAGTTGCCATACTTATATTATCCGTCTTTCTTTTCTCTTTTTCTTTTTTTTACGTTTGTTTTTTAAAAAAAATAATTAGTTTTTCGGGGGTTTTCTCTGGTTGGTAGACGAATGCAAGCTCTTTCTGCTTTTTCACAGGTTTTCCCTGGTTGGTAGGCGTTTGCTGTAGTGGTTGACGAAGCCCTTTCTAATTTTCGAGGTTTTTTCAGGTTTTTCGTGGTTGTCCCTGCCCGGTAGGCAAATGATGAAGTTTTTGCTTGTCAGCGCACGGATACTAGGCACATACTCGCACACACACACACACACACGTTGCAGTTGTCATACTTATATTATTCGTCTTTTCCTTTTTTTCTTTTTGTTTTTTCGTTTTTTTAAAAAATAACTAGTTTTTGGAGGTTTTCTGCGGTTGGTAAACGAATGCAAGCTCTTTCTGCTTTTTCATAGGTTTTCCCTGGTTGGTAGGCGTTTTCTGTACTGGTTGACGAAGGCGTTTCTAATTTTCGAGGTTTTCTCAGGTTTTTTAGCGGTTGGCCCTGCCCGGTAGGCAAATGATGAAGTTTTACCTTGTCGGCGCACGGATACTAGGCACGTACTCGCGCACACACACACACACACAAACGTTGCAGTTGCCATACTTATATTATTCGACTTTTCCTTTTTTTTTAAAATAACTAGTTTTTTTTGGGAGTTTTCTGCGGTTGGTAAACGAATGCAAGCTCTTTCTGCTCTTTCATAGGTTTTCCCTGGTTGGTAGGCGTTTTCTGTACTGGTTGACGAAGGCGTTTCTAATTTTCGAGGTTTTGTCAGGTTTTTTAGCGGTTGTCCCTGCCCGGTAGGCAAATGATGAAGTTTTACCTTGTCGGCGCACGGATACTAGGCACATACTTGCGCGCACACACACACCCGTTGCAGCTGCCATACTTATATTATTCGTCTTTTCTTTTTTTAAAAAAAATAACTAGTTTTTTGGAGGTTTTCTGCGGTTGGTAAACGAATGCAAGTGCTTTCTGCTTTTTCATAGGTTTTCCCTGGTTGGTAGGCGTTTTCTGTAGTGGTTGACGAAGCCGTTTCTAATTTTCGAGGATTTTTCAGGTTTTTTTTTAGTGGTTGTCCCTGTCCGGTAGGCAGATGATAAAGTTTTTCTATAATGTCGTCGTTTTGGCTTGTGGCGCACGGATCCTAGGCACATACTCGCACACACACACACACACCCGTTGCAGCTGCCATACCTATATTATTCGTCTTTTCTTTTTTAAAAAAATAACTAGTTTTTTTTGGAGGTTTTCTGCGGTTGGTAAACGAATGCAAGTGCTTTCTGCTTTTTCATAGGTTTTCCCTGGTTGGTAGGCGTTTTCTGTAGTGGTTGACGAAGCCGTTTCTAATTTTCGAGGTTTTCTCAGGGTTTTTAGTGGTTGACCCTGGCCGGTAGGCAAATGATAAAGTTTTTCTATAACGTCGTCGTTTTGGCTTGTGGCGCACGGATTCTAGGCACGTACTCGCGCGCGCGCGCACACACACACACACACACTAAAATAGTAGCGTATAAAAAAAAACTGATGTGTTACACTCACATGACTTTCTCTACTCTTGTACAATCTAATTGGTAGCTTTTAAGCGATAGTCAAATATTTTAACGCTGGTTGCTATGTGGCGAATTCCATTCTCTTTGCATGTTAGTAGTAATAGTCCCGGATGAGCCAATTGTTTTAACGATAATCCTGCCGCTAGGGGCGCTAGTGTCGCTAGTGTCGCTGCGTGCGACGGCGGCGGCGGTAAGTTTGAAAAGCGCCCTGAGCGTTAGGATTATCGTTAAATCGGTTGGCTCATCCGGGACGAGTTGAAAGAATTGAGGAAGTGACGTGGAGTGTTTTGATTGGTTCGTTAATTTGGGGTGGGAGATGGAGGAAGGGAGATGGAGGAGTATGGAGTTCGCGTGATGGAGAGGAGCTGGGTAGCGAGGTGTTGTCTGTGCGGAGGTCGGTACTGAAAGAGGGGTAAAGATGGGGAGCGAGGGATAAAAAGTGTAACAGAAAGTGACGTGTGAAGTTGTGATTGGTGGGAATAAGAAGTGATTTTATTGGTGGAAAGGAGCAAATGAGAGTTGTTGATTGGTAAGAATAAGAGGGATTATGATTGGTGGAAAGAAAAAGGTGTGGGAGTGGGGTATGTTGGAGGTGATGGGAAAGGTGAGTTTTGCTAGCAGCAAGATTTGCAAAAGCCTGTCTTGAACTGATCAGCAATTTTTGAACGTCGGATGGTAGTTTTCTTGAGTGGATAGAGAGATGGGGGCGATATGAGATGCGGTGGCGAAAATGGGAACTAGACAAGGTTGTTGAGACAAGAGGTTTAAGGACGAGGAAATTTGGAGGTTAGTGGTGAACACGGCGGTCGCAAGAGGTGGGGGTAAGGAGACGCAGTGGTGAGAATGGGAACTAAAAGAAGATGGGGGTAGCAAGAGTTTTAGAAGAGTAGATTTTGAGGTTAAAATAGTGGGAACTAAAAATGGCGGAGGGTCTGCGACAAGGAGATGCGGTGAGAACTAAACAAGATGGCGGTCGCAAGAGGAGGGTAAGGAGATTTGAGGTTACAGTACGAAAACACGAAAGGATATATTCCTACGCCAAGCAGGTCCGAAAAATAATTATGCGTGTGGTACTTACCTGTTACCGGTGTGGATGCGTCACCAAAAGCGCGGCACGCGAGGCGGAAAAATAAAAGCAAACTGTTTTTGAAAATGCTTAACCAGCTTTAAGATCAACCAACATCACTACGCACTGATATACCTAGGTTTTTAAAGCGGTACAGACACCCTTTGCAGAGGCGTAATTTAACTATACCAAAAACCTGGTACTGGACCATCGTGATGGTCGCTAGCGTACGTAGGAGCAGGGTTCTCATAGCCGGTCGAAAGCGGTCAAAAACAAGTACGACGTAGGTGTTGACAGTAGCTGCTGTCGAGTCAACGGTCGAGGTGTGAATAAACAAGATCTGTTCTCGCCGGCAATTTGGTTCGGAGATGTGAGCAGCGGCGAGGTGTTGTCTGTGCGGAGGTCGGGACTGAAAGAGGGAAAAGATGGGGAGCGAGGGATAAAAAGTGTAACAGAAAGTGACGTGTGAAGTTGTGATTGGTGGGAATAAGAAGTGATTTTATTGGTGGAAAGGAGCAAATGAAAGTTGTTGATTGGTAAGAATAAGAGAGGTTATGATTGGTGGAAAGAAAAAGGAGTGGGGTATGTTGGAGGTGATGGGAAAGGTAAGTTTTGCTAGCAACAAGATTTGCAAAAGCCTGTCGTGAACTGATCAGCAATTTTTTGAACGTTGGATGGTAGTTTTCTTGAGTGGATAGAGAGATGGGGCGATATGAGATGCGGTGGCGAAAATGGGAACTAAACAAGGTGGTTGAGACAAGAGGTTTAAGGACGAGGAAATTTGGAGGTTAGTGGTGAACATGGCGGTCGCAAGAGGTGGGGGTAAGGAGACGCGGTGGTGAGAATGGGAACTAAAAGAAGATGGCGGTAGCAAGAGGTTAGAAGAGTAGATTTTGAGGTTAAAATAGCGGGAACTAAAAATGGCGGAGGGTCTGCGACAAGGAGATGCGGTGAGAACTAAACAAGATGGCGGACGCAAGAGGTGGGTAAGGAGGTTTGAGGTTACAGTACCAAAACACGAAAGGATATATTCCTACGCCAAGCAGGTCCGAAAAATAATTATGCGTGTGTTACTTACCTGTTACCGGTGTGGATGCGTCACCAAAAGCGCGGCACGCGAGACGGAAAAATAAAAGCAAACTGTTTTTGAAAATGCTTAACCAGCTTTAAGATCAACCAACATCACTACGCACTGATATACCTAGGTTTTTAAAGCGGTACAGACACCCTTTGCAGAGGCGTAATTTAACTATACCAAAAACCTGGTACTGGACCATAGTGATGGTCGCTAGCGTACGTAGGAGCAGGGTTCTCATAGCCGGTCGAAAGCGGTCAAAAACGTGTACGACGTAGGTGTTGGCAGTAGCTGCTGCCGAGGCAACCGTCGAGGTGCGAATGAACGAGATCTGTTCTTGCAGGCAATCTGGTTGAGAGATGAGAGGCGCGGTGGTAAAAATGTGAACTAAATAAGATGGCGGAGGCACGAAGTTGAGGTTAAGGAGCGGCGAGGTGTTGACTGTGCGGCGGTTGGGGTCTGAAAGAGGGGGAAAGATGGCGAACGAGGGATAAAAAGTATAACAGAAAGTGACGTGTGAAGTTGTCATTGGTGGGAATAAGAAGTGATGTTATTGGTGGAAAGGAACAAATGAAAGTTGCTGATTGGCGAGAATAAGAGAGCTTATGATTGGTGGAAAGAAAAAAAGGTGTGGGAGTGGGGTATGTTGGAGGTGATGGAAAAGGCAAGTTTTGCTACCAACAACATTTGCAAAAGCCTATCCAGAACTCATCAGCAATTTTAAATAACTAGTGTTTCGGGGGTTTTCTCTGGTTGGTAGACGAATGCAAGCTGTTTCTACCATACTTATATTATTCGTCTTTTTCCTTTTTTTTTTTTTAAAATGACTAGTTTTTTTTTTTTTTTTTTGGGAGTTTTCTGCGGATGGTAAACAAATGCAAGCTCTTTCTGCTTTTTCATAGGTTTTCCCTGGTTGGTAGGCGTTTTCTGTACTGGTTGACGAAGGCGTTTCTAATTTTGGAGGTTTTCTCAGGTTTTTAGCGGTTGTCCCTGCCCGGTAGGCAAATGATGAAGTTTTACCTTGTCGGCGCACGGATACTAGGCACGTACTGGCGCGCACACACACACACACACACACACACACACAGAGAGACAGACAGACACACAGACAGGCACACACACACGGACATGTTTCCAAAAATGCTTTTTTTTTTTTTTTTTTTTTTTTTGATTCAGGAGGTCTCAAAACGTGTATTTCCGGTGAAATCTCGGTATCGAATTTTTGGGCGGAATGCAATACTTCCCCTACTTACTATACGTAGTAGAGAAAGTAAAAAAGTATTGAAAAATTTAAGGAAATAACAAGCAATATCTCAAAAGTGTACTATCTTGTTTTCAAGGGTTTTCCAGATCGGTAAGCGTTAGAATACTCTTAGAGCTTTTTTCAGGTTTTTTAGCGGTTGTCCCTGGCCGGTAGGCAAATGATAAAGTTTTTCTATAACGTCGTCGTTTTGGCTTGTGGCGCACGGTTCCTAGGCACGTACTCGCGCGCGCGCACACACACACACACACACACACACTAAAATAGTAGCGTATAAAAAAAACTGATTTGTTACACTCACATGACTTTCTCTACTCTTGTACAATCTAATTGGTAGCTTTTAAGCGATAGTCAAATATTTTAACGCTGGTTGCTATGTGGCGAATTCCATTCTGTTTGCATGTTCAGGACATAAAAAAAATGAATAAACGAATTTGAGAAAAAGTATAAGTATTGGAAAATTTAAGGAAATAACAAGCAATATCTCGAAAACGGTTCACTCAACAAAAGAAACGTATATGACATAAGTTGTGTATTTTAACGCGATCTACATTTTTTGTGTAGTAAAATTTTGTCTATCTCTTATGGTTTACCAGTTATGCAAAAAAGTCGTTCACAATGAAGAATATTTTTTGAGACATTCCCAGAAAATTCGAGATATACATTTTATTTGACATGACAATATCTTAAACATATGATGTTTTAATCAAAATCGTTAGAGCCGTTTTTGAGAAAATTAAAATTTTCGAAAAATGTTCCATGTAAAGGGTAGTCTGGGGTGGGGGGATTTTCTTGAAAACCTTCGTGTCGCATCTCTGGAAGATACTGAACCTAAATACCAAGTTTGGTGTTTATCCGACTGTTCGTTTTTGAGTTATGCTGTTCACAGACACACAGACACACAGACACACAGACAGACACACACACGGACATGTTTCCAAAAATGCTTTTTTTTTTTTGGATTCAGAGATTCTCAAAACATGTATTTCCAGTGAAATCTCGGTAACGAATTTTTGGGTGGAATGCAATACTTCCCCTACTTACTATACGTAGTAGAGAAAGTAAAAATGAATAACGCATTTGAGAAAAAGTATAAGTATTGGAAAATTTAAGGAAATAACAAGCAATATCTCGAAAATGGTTCACTCAACTAAAAAAAAATGTATATGACATAAATTGTGTATTTTAACGCGATCTACATTTTTTGTGTAGTAAAATTTTGGCTATCTCTTATGGTTTACCAGTTATGCATACTGAACCTAAATACCAAGTTTGGTGTTTATCCGACTGTTCGTTTTTGAGTTATGCTGTTCACAGACACACAGACGCACAGACAGACAGACACACAGACACACAGACACACAGACAGACACACACACGGACATGTTTCCAAAAATGCTTTTTTTTTCTGGATTCAGTGATTCTCAAAACATGTATTTCCAGTGAAATCTCGGTATCGAATTTTTGGGTGGAATGCAATACTTCCCCTACTTACTATACGTAGTAGAGAAAGTAAAAATGAATAACGCATTTGAGAAAAAGTATAAGTATTGGAAAATTTAAAGGAAATAACAAGCAATATCTCGAAAAACGGTTCACTCAACAAAATAAATGTATATGGCATAAGTTGTGTATTTTAACGCGATCTACATTTTTTGTGTAGCAAACTTTTGTCTATCTCTTACGGTTTATCAGTTATGAAAAAGTCGTTCACAATGAAGAATTCTTTTGGAGACATTCCCAGAAAATTCGAGATATACATTTCATTTCTCTCGACATTATCTTAAATATATGATATTTTCATCAAAATCGTTAGAGCCATTTTTTAATACAAAGAGAACGGGATTTCACAAGTGAAACAGTACTGTGATAACGATACCACTGAAACAAAAAAAAAAAATCTGATGTGTAACACTCACATGACTTTCTCAACTCTTGTACAAAGTATTTTTACAAACGCTTATTCCCCATCTAGTTCATGTTAATCGAGATAAACATTTGCAAAATCTATTTTATTGCTAATTTTCTTGTATAAAAAAAAAATCTGATGTGTAACACTCACATGACGTTCTCTACTCTTGTACAAAGTATTTTTACAAACGCTTATGCTCCATCTAGTTCATGTTAATCGAGATAAACATTTGCAAACTCTATTTTATTGCTAATTTTCTTGTAGATGTAGGGGAAAATATATTTACAAGGGGAATATAGAAAAACAGTAGCCTTTAAGCACATACATATCTCTTAATAGCTGGTTGCTATGTGCAACACCATTCTTTTTGCCACAGATTAATACTGTTTGCATATCAAAGACAAAAAAAAATGAATAACGAAGTCCCATTTGAGAAAATAAATATTGGAAAATTAACAAACAATATCTCGAAAACGGTTCACTCAACAACAAAAATGTATATTACATAAGATGTGTATTTTAACGCGATCTACATTTTTTGTGTAGTAAAATTTTGTCTATCTCTTACGGTTTTTCAGTTATGAAAAAGACGTTCACAATGAAGAATACTTTTGGAGACATTCCCAGAAAATTCGAGATATACATTTCATTTCTCACGACATTATATTAAACATACGATATTTTTCATCAAAATCGTTAGAGCCATTTTTTTTAATACAAAGAGAACGGGATTTCACAAGTGAAACAGTACTGTGATAACGATACCAACAAAACTAATTATTATTCACCCACTGAAACACATAAAAAAAATCTGATGTGTAACACTCACATGACTTTTCTCATCTCTTGTACAAAGTATTTTTACAAACGCTTATTCCCCATCTAGTTCATGTTAATCGAGATAAACATTTGCAAACTCTGTTTTATTGCTAATTTTGTTGTAGATGTAGGGAAAATATATTTACAAGGGGAATATAGAAAAACAGTAGCCTTTAAGCACATACATATCTCTTAATAGCTGGTTGCTATGTGCAGTACCATTCTTTTTGCCACAGATTAATACTCTTTGCATATCAAAGACAAAAAAAAAATGAATAACGAATTCCCATTTGAGAAAATAACTATTGGAAAATTTAAGTAAATAACAAGCAATATCTCGAAAACGGTTCACTCAACAATAAAGATGTATATGACATAAGTTGTGTATTTTAACGCGATCTACATACTTTCGTACTCACCTATAAGATATAGAGGGTAGAGGTCGTACGAACGTAGCACTTTGAGAATTTATATTCAACAGTTGGTGTTACTCCTTAGAAAGGAAGTATCTGCTGATTTTTATTTAATTCTTTACATTTTACATAACACGTATGCACTGGCACAACACAAAAGCACTACACACGATACTCAGTTTTAATATTTGCACTAATAACATCAGGAATAACTGAAGTCTGCAAACAGTCATTTCCCATGTGCAGCCTTACGTACAGAGAACGTGTGTGGCTGATCTATGTGTAAAAAGAGCCTGAGAGCGGATGTACGTCAGCGGTAAAATCTTTTAAATGCATTTTTATTGGCGATGGTAGAAATCGTGCAGTGGTGGATCGTGAAAATTCATATAAATGGATGTATCACCTCATAATAAGCCTCTATATACCAAGAATATTGAGTTTTTAAAAAGTCAGCAACTGTACCTGTGTTTCTATACGTGAACGTCAGATGGCAGCTTCGATACGTGTCCACGGAGACCTTAGTGCTAGGCAACTGTACCTCTGTTTCTATACGTGAACGGCAGATTGCAGCTTCGATACGTGTCCACGGAGACCTTAGTGCTAGGCAACTGTACCTCTGTTTCTATACGTGAACGGCAGATTGCAGCTTCGATACGTGTCCACGGAGACCTTAGTGCTAGGCAACTGCACCTCTGTTTCTATACGTGAACGGCAGATTGCAGCTTCGATACGTGTCCACGGAGACCTTAGCGCTAGGCAACTGCACCTCTGTTTCTATACGTGAACGGCAGATTGCAGCTTCGATACGTGTCCACGGAGACCTTAGTGCTAGGCAACTGTACCTCTGTTTCTATACGTGAACGGCAGATTGCAGCTTCGATACGTGTCCACGGAGACCTTAGTGCTAGGCAACTGTACCTCTGTTTCTATACGTGAACGGCAGATTGCAGCTTCGATACGTGTCCACGGAGACCTTAGTGCTAGGCAACTGCACCTCTGTTTCTATACGTGAACAGCAGATTGCAGCTTCGATACGTATCCACGGAGACCTTAGTGCTAGGCAACTGCACCTCTGTTTCTATACGTGAACGGCAGATTGCAATTGCTCAATATGATTTTTGTTTTATTGCCCGGGCGTGACGCATTGCGCGGCGCGCGTTTGCCGTAAACCGTTACAGTTGCCGTACTTATATTATCCTTTTTTTTAAAAAAAAAAATCTTCGCCATCTTAGTTCACAAATTCACCGCTAATTCCTTCTCGTCATTTTTCATCCAATCACCTTTGATTTTATTTTCGCCTATCACATCACGTTATTTCAATTTGTCCACCTATCAGAGATCGTCTTATTTACACCAATCACAACGCTCCACGTCACTACTTGTTCTGCTTTTTAACCCTCGGTCGTGCATGTTTTGCGTCCTTGAGTTTCCATACCTCGCACACGCAACACCACAGCGCGATAACATGTCCACGTGCTAGCTGGTGTACCGGTACGATCGCCTCCTGGGCCTGCTCAACGCCGAGGAAGTGGTAGTGCAGACCTGCGTACCCGTGACGAACCAGGTCATGTACGTGGTGTTGAGGTAACTCCGAGGAGAGCCCCAAGGAGATCCACGCTACCAATACCGTGATTGCGGCTTACACCACGGCACACAAGTGCCTAGTGTTATTTTGTCACCTGAAGCGAAAGGTCTCCGTGGACACGTATCGAAGCTGCAATCTGCCGTTCACGTATAGAAACAGAGGTACAGTTGCCTAACACTAAGGTCTCCGTGGACACGTATCGAAGCTGCCATCTGACGTTCACGTATAGAAACACAGGTACAGTTGCCTAGCACTAAGGTCTCCGTGGACACGTATCGAAGCTGCAATCTGCCGTTCACGTATAGAAACAGGTATAGTTGCCTAGCACTAAGATCTCCGTGGACACGTATCGAACCTGCAATCTGCCGTTCACGTATAGAAACAGAGGTATAGTTGCCTAGCACTAGCACTAAGGTCTCCGTGGACACGTATTGAAGCTGCAATCTGCCGTTCACGTATAGAAACAGAGGTACAGTTGTCTAGCACTAAGGTCTCCGTGGACACGTATAGAAACACAGGTACAGTTGCCTAGCACTAAGGTCTCCGTGAACACGTATCGAAGCTGCAATCTGCCGTTGACGTATAGAAACAGGTATAGCTGCCTAGCACTAAGATCTCCGTGGACACGTATCGAAGCTGCAATCTGCCGTTCACGTATAGAAACAGAGGTACAGCTGCCTAGCACTAAGGTCTCCGTGGACACGTATTGAAGCTGCAATCTGCCGTTCACGTATAGAAACAGAGGTGCAGTTCCCTAGCACTAAGGTCCCCGTGGATACGTATCGAAGCTGCAATCTGCCGTTCACGTATAGAAACAGAGGTGCAGTTGCCTAGCACTAAGGTCTCCGTGGACACGTATCGAAGCTGCAATCTGACGTTCACGTATAGAAACAGAGGTGCAGTTGCCTAGCACTAAGGTCTCCGTGGACACGTATCGAAGCTGCAATCTCTCGTTCACGTATAGAAACAGAGGTACAGTTGCCTAGCACTAAGGTCTCCGTGGACACGTATTGAAGCTGCAATCTGCCGTTCACGTATAGAAACAGAGGTGCAGTTGCCTAGCACTAAGGTCTCCGTGGATACGTATCGAAGCTGCAATCTGCTGTTCACGTATAGAAACAGAGGTGCAGTTGCCTAGCACTAAGGTCTCCGTGGACACGTATCGAAGCTGCAATCTGCCGTTCACGTATAGAAACAGAGGTACAGTTGCCTAGCACTAAGGTCTCCGTGGACACGTATCGAAGCTGCAATCTGCCGTTCACGTATAGAAACAGAGGTACAGTTGCCTAGCACTAAGGTCTCCGTGGACACGTATCGAAGCTGCAATCTGCCGTTCACGTATAGAAACAGAGGTGCAGTTGCCTAGCGCTAAGGTCTCCGTGGACACGTATCGAAGCTGCAATCTGCCGTTCACGTATAGAAACAGAGGTGCAGTTGCCTAGCACTAAGGTCTCCGTGGACACGTATCGAAGCTGCAATCTGCCGTTCACGTATAGAAACAGAGGTACAGTTGCCTAGCACTAAGGTCTCCGTGGACACGTATCGAAGCTGCAATCTGCCGTTCACGTATAGAAACAGAGGTACAGTTGCCTAGCACTAAGGTCTCCGTGGACACGTATCGAAGCTGCCATCTGACGTTCACGTATAGAAACACAGGTACAGTTGCTGACTTTTTAAAAACTCAATATTCTTGGTATATAGAGGCTTATTATGAGGTGATACATCCATTTATATGAATTTTCACGATCCACCACTGCACGATTTCTACCATCGCCAATAAAAATGCATTTAAAAGATTTTACCGCTGACGTACATCCGCTCTCAGGCTCTTTTTACACATAGATCAGCCACACACGTTCTCTGTACGTAAGGCTGCACATGGGAAATGACTGTTTGCAGACTTCAGTTATTCCTGATGTTATTAGTGCAAATATTAAAACTGAGTATCGTGTGTAGTGCTTTTGTGTTGTGCCAGTGCATACGTGTTATGTAAAATGTAAAGAATTAAATAAAAATCAGCAGATACTTCCTTTCTAAGGAGTAACACCAACTGTTGAATATAAATTCTCAAAGTGCTACGTTCGTACGACCTCTACCCTCTATATCTTATAGGTGAGTACGAAAGTATGTAGATCGCGTTAAAATACACAACTTATGTCATATACATCTTTATTGTTGAGTGAACCGTTTTCGAGATATTGCTTGTTATTTACTTAAATTTTCCAATAGTTATTTTCTCAAATGGGAATTCGTTATTCATTTTTTTTTTGTCTTTGATATGCAAAGAGTATTAATCTGTGGCAAAAAGAATGGTACTGCACATAGCAACCAGCTATTAAGAGATATGTATGTGCTTAAAGGCTACTGTTTTTCTATATTCCCCTTGTAAATATATTTTCCCTACATCTACAACAAAATTAGCAATAAAACAGAGTTTGCAAATGTTTATCTCGATTAACATGAACTAGATGGGGAATAAGCGTTTGTAAAAATACTTTGTACAAGAGATGAGAAAAGTCATGTGAGTGTTACACATCAGATTTTTTTTATGTGTTTCAGTGGGTGAATAATAATTAGTTTTGTTGGTATCGTTATCACAGTACTGTTTCACTTGTGAAATCCCGTTCTCTTTGTATTAAAAAAAATGGCTCTAACGATTTTGATGAAAAATATCGTATGTTTAATATAATGTCGTGAGAAATGAAATGTATATCTCGAATTTTCTGGGAATGTCTCCAAAAGTATTCTTCATTGTGAACGTCTTTTTCATAACTGAAAAACCGTAAGAGATAGACAAAATTTTACTACACAAAAAATGTAGATCGCGTTAAAATACACATCTTATGTAATATACATTTTTGTTGTTGAGTGAACCGTTTTCGAGATATTGTTTGTTAATTTTCCAATATTTATTTTCTCAAATGGGACTTCGTTATTCATTTTTTTTTGTCTTTGATATGCAAACAGTATTAATCTGTGGCAAAAAGAATGGTGTTGCACATAGCAACCAGCTATTAAGAGATATGTATGTGCTTAAAGGCTACTGTTTTTCTATATTCCCCTTGTAAATATATTTTCCCCTACATCTACAAGAAAATTAGCAATAAAATAGAGTTTGCAAATGTTTATCTCGATTAACATGAACTAGATGGAGCATAAGCGTTTGTAAAAATACTTTGTACAAGAGTAGAGAACGTCATGTGAGTGTTACACATCAGATTTTTTTTTTATACAAGAAAATTAGCAATAAAATAGATTTTGCAAATGTTTATCTCGATTAACATGAACTAGATGGGGAATAAGCGTTTGTAAAAATACTTTGTACAAGAGTTGAGAAAGTCATGTGAGTGTTACACATCAGATTTTTTTTTTTTTGTTTCAGTGGTATCGTTATCACAGTACTGTTTCACTTGTGAAATCCCGTTCTCTTTGTATTAAAAAATGGCTCTAACGATTTTGATGAAAATATCATATATTTAAGATAATGTCGAGAGAAATGAAATGTATATCTCGAATTTTCTGGGAATGTCTCCAAAAGAATTCTTCATTGTGAACGACTTTTTCATAACTGATAAACCGTAAGAGATAGACAAAAGTTTGCTACACAAAAAATGTAGATCGCGTTAAAATACACAACTTATGCCATATACATTTATTTTGTTGAGTGAACCGTTTTTCGAGATATTGCTTGTTATTTCCTTTAAATTTTCCAATACTTATACTTTTTCTCAAATGCGTTATTCATTTTTACTTTCTCTACTACGTATAGTAAGTAGGGGAAGTATTGCATTCCACCCAAAAATTCGATACCGAGATTTCACTGGAAATACATGTTTTGAGAATCACTGAATCCAGAAAAAAAAAGCATTTTTGGAAACATGTCCGTGTGTGTGTCTGTCTGTGTGTCTGTGTGTCTGTGTGTCTGTCTGTCTGTGCGTCTGTGTGTCTGTGAACAGCATAACTCAAAAACGAACAGTCGGATAAACACCAAACTTGGTATTTAGGTTCAGTATGCATAACTGGTAAACCATAAGAGATAGCCAAAATTTTACTACACAAAAAATGTAGATCGCGTTAAAATACACAATTTATGTCATATACATTTTTTTTTAGTTGAGTGAACCATTTTCGAGATATTGCTTGTTATTTCCTTAAATTTTCCAATACTTATACTTTTTCTCAAATGCGTTATTCATTTTTACTTTCTCTACTACGTATAGTAAGTAGGGGAAGTATTGCATTCCACCCAAAAATTCGTTACCGAGATTTCACTGGAAATACATGTTTTGAGAATCTCTGAATCCAAAAAAAAAAAAGCATTTTTGGAAACATGTCCGTGTGTGTGTCTGTCTGTGTGTCTGTGTGTCTGTGTGTCTGTGAACAGCATAACTCAAAAACGAACAGTCGGATAAACACCAAACTTGGTATTTAGGTTCAGTATCTTCCAGAGATGCGACACGAAGGTTTTCAAGAAAATCCCCCCACCCCAGACTACCCTTTACATGGAACATTTTTCGAAAATTTTAATTTTCTCAAAAACGGCTCTAACGATTTTGATTAAAACATCATATGTTTAAGATATTGTCATGTCAAATAAAATGTATATCTCGAATTTTCTGGGAATGTCTCCAAAAATATTCTTCATTGTGAACGACTTTTTTGCATAACTGGTAAACCATAAGAGATAGACAAAATTTTACTACACAAAAAATGTAGATCGCGTTAAAATACACAACTTATGTCATATACGTTTCTTTTGTTGAGTGAACCGTTTTCGAGATATTGCTTGTTATTTCCTTAAATTTTCCAATACTTATACTTTTTCTCAAATTCGTTTATTCATTTTTTTTATGTCCTGAACATGCAAACAGAATGGAATTCGCCACATAGCAACCAGCGTTAAAATATTTGACTATCGCTTAAAAGCTACCAATTAGATTGTACAAGAGTAGAGAAAGTCATGTGAGTGTAACAAATCAGTTTTTTTTATACGCTACTATTTTAGTGTGTGTGTGTGTGTGTGTGTGTGTGCGCGCGCGCGAGTACGTGCCTAGGAACCGTGCGCCACAAGCCAAAACGACGACGTTATAGAAAAACTTTATCATTTGCCTACCGGCCAGGGACAACCGCTAAAAAACCTGAAAAAAGCTCTAAGAGTATTCTAACGCTTACCGATCTGGAAAACCCTTGAAAACAAGATAGTACACTTTTGAGATATTGCTTGTTATTTCCTTAAATTTTTCAATACTTTTTTACTTTCTCTACTACGTATAGTAAGTAGGGGAAGTATTGCATTCCGCCCAAAAATTCGATACCGAGATTTCACCGGAAATACACGTTTTGAGACCTCCTGAATCAAAAAAAAAAAAAAAAAAAAAAAAGCATTTTTGGAAACATGTCCGTGTGTGTGTGCCTGTCTGTGTGTCTGTCTGTCTCTCTGTGTGTGTGTGTGTGTGTGTGTGTGCGCGCCAGTACGTGCCTAGTATCCGTGCGCCGACAAGGTAAAACTTCATCATTTGCCTACCGGGCAGGGACAACCGCTAAAAACCTGAGAAAACCTCCAAAATTAGAAACGCCTTCGTCAACCAGTACAGAAAACGCCTACCAACCAGGGAAAACCTATGAAAAAGCAGAAAGAGCTTGCATTTGTTTACCATCCGCAGAAAACTCCCAAAAAAAAAAAAAAAAAAACTAGTCATTTTTAAAAAAAAAAAAGGAAAAAGACGAATAATATAAGTATGGTAGAAACAGCTTGCATTCGTCTACCAACCAGAGAAAACCCCCGAAACACTAGTTATTTAAAATTGCTGATGAGTTCTGGATAGGCTTTTGCAAATGTTGTTGGTAGCAAAACTTGCCTTTTCCATCACCTCCAACATACCCCACTCCCACACCTTTTTTTCTTTCCACCAATCATAAGCTCTCTTATTCTCGCCAATCAGCAACTTTCATTTGTTCCTTTCCACCAATAACATCACTTCTTATTCCCACCAATGACAACTTCACACGTCACTTTCTGTTATACTTTTTATCCCTCGTTCGCCATCTTTCCCCCTCTTTCAGACCCCAACCGCCGCACAGTCAACACCTCGCCGCTCCTTAACCTCAACTTCGTGCCTCCGCCATCTTATTTAGTTCACATTTTTACCACCGCGCCTCTCATCTCTCAACCAGATTGCCTGCAAGAACAGATCTCGTTCATTCGCACCTCGACGGTTGCCTCGGCAGCAGCTACTGCCAACACCTACGTCGTACACGTTTTTGACCGCTTTCGACCGGCTATGAGAACCCTGCTCCTACGTACGCTAGCGACCATCACTATGGTCCAGTACCAGGTTTTTGGTATAGTTAAATTACGCCTCTGCAAAGGGTGTCTGTACCGCTTTAAAAACCTAGGTATATCAGTGCGTAGTGATGTTGGTTGATCTTAAAGCTGGTTAAGCATTTTCAAAAACAGTTTGCTTTTATTTTTCCGTCTCGCGTGCCGCGCTTTTGGTGACGCATCCACACCGGTAACAGGTAAGTAACACACGCATAATTATTTTTCGGACCTGCTTGGCGTAGGAATATATCCTTTCGTGTTTTGGTACTGTAACCTCAAACCTCCTTACCCACCTCTTGCGTCCGCCATCTTGTTTAGTTCTCACCGCATCTCCTTGTCGCAGACCCTCCGCCATTTTTAGTTCCCGCTATTTTAACCTCAAAATCTACTCTTCTAACCTCTTGCTACCGCCATCTTCTTTTAGTTCCCATTCTCACCACCGCGTCTCCTTACCCCCACCTCTTGCGACCGCCATGTTCACCACTAACCTCCAAATTTCCTCGTCCTTAAACCTCTTGTCTCAACCACCTTGTTTAGTTCCCATTTTCGCCACCGCATCTCATATCGCCCCATCTCTCTATCCACTCAAGAAAACTACCATCCAACGTTCAAAAAATTGCTGATCAGTTCACGACAGGCTTTTGCAAATCTTGTTGCTAGCAAAACTTACCTTTCCCATCACCTCCAACATACCCCACTCCTTTTTCTTTCCACCAATCATAACCTCTCTTATTCTTACCAATCAACAACTTTCATTTGCTCCTTTCCACCAATAAAATCACTTCTTATTCCCACCAATCACAACTTCACACGTCACTTTCTGTTACACTTTTTATCCCTCGCTCCCCATCTTTTCCCTCTTTCAGTCCCGACCTCCGCACAGACAACACCTCGCCGCTGCTCACATCTCCGAACCAAATTGCCGGCGAGAACAGATCTTGTTTATTCACACCTCGACCGTTGACTCGACAGCAGCTACTGTCAACACCTACGTCGTACTTGTTTTTGACCGCTTTCGACCGGCTATGAGAACCCTGCTCCTACGTACGCTAGCGACCATCACGATGGTCCAGTACCAGGTTTTTGGTATAGTTAAATTACGCCTCTGCAAAGGGTGTCTGTACCGCTTTAAAAACCTAGGTATATCAGTGCGTAGTGATGTTGGTTGATCTTAAAGCTGGTTAAGCATTTTCAAAAACAGTTTGCTTTTATTTTTCCGCCTCGCGTGCCGCGCTTTTGGTGACGCATCCACACCGGTAACAGGTAAGTACCACACGCATAATTATTTTTCGGACCTGCTTGGCGTAGGAATATATCCTTTCGTGTTTTCGTACTGTAACCTCAAATCTCCTTACCCTCCTCTTGCGACCGCCATCTTGTTTAGTTCTCACCGCATCTCCTTGTCGCAGACCCTCCGCCATTTTTAGTTCCCACTATTTTAACCTCAAAATCTACTCTTCTAAAACTCTTGCTACCCCCATCTTCTTTTAGTTCCCATTCTCACCACTGCGTCTCCTTACCCCCACCTCTTGCGACCGCCGTGTTCACCACTAACCTCCAAATTTCCTCGTCCTTAAACCTCTTGTCTCAACAACCTTGTCTAGTTCCCATTTTCGCCACCGCATCTCATATCGCCCCCATCTCTCTATCCACTCAAGAAAACTACCATCCGACGTTCAAAAATTGCTGATCAGTTCAAGACAGGCTTTTGCAAATCTTGCTGCTAGCAAAACTCACCTTTCCCATCACCTCCAACATACCCCACTCCCACACCTTTTTCTTTCCACCAATCATAATCCCTCTTATTCTTACCAATCAACAACTCTCATTTGCTCCTTTCCACCAATAAAATCACTTCTTATTCCCACCAATCACAACTTCACACGTCACTTTCTGTTACACTTTTTATCCCTCGCTCCCCATCTTTACCCCTCTTTCAGTACCGACCTCCGCACAGACAACACCTCGCCACCCAGCTCCTCTCCATCACGCGAACTCCATACTCCTCCATCTCCCTTCCTCCATCTCCCACCCCAAATTAACGAACCAATCAAAACACTCCACGTCACTTCCTCAATTCTTTCAACTCGTCCCGGATGAGCCAACCGATTTAACGATAATCCTAACGCTCAGGGCGCTTTTCAAACTTACCGCCGCCGCCGTCGCACGCAGCGACACTAGCGACACTAGCGCCCCTAGCGGCAGGATTATCGTTAAAACAATTGGCTCATCCGGGACTATTACTACTCATGTTCAGGACATAAAAAAAATGAATAAACGAATTTGAGAAAAAGTATAAGTATTGGAAAATTTAAGGAAATAACAAGCAATATCTCGAAAACGGTTCACTCAACAAAAGAAACGTATATGACATAAGTTGTGTATTTTAACGCGATCTACATTTTTTGTGTAGTAAAATTTTGTCTATCTCTTATGGTTTACCAGTTATGCAAAAGTCGTTCACAATGAAGAATATTTTTGGAGACATTCCCAGAAAATTCGAGATATACATTTTATTTGTCATGACAATATCTTAAACATATGATATTTTAATCAAAATCGTTAGAGCCGTTTTTGAGAAAATTAAAAGTTTCGAAAAATGTTCCATGTAAAGGGTAGTCTGGGGTGGGGGGGGATTTTCTTGAAAACCTTCGTGTCGCATCTCTGGAAGATACTGAACCTAAATACCAAGTTTGGTGTTTATCCGACTGTTCGTTTTTGAGTTATGCTGTTCACAGACACACAGACACACAGACACACAGACAGACACACACACACACGGACATGTTTCCAAAAATGCTTTTTTTTGGATTCAGTGATTCTCAAAACATGTATTTCCAGTGAAATCTCGGTATCGAATTTTTGGGTGGAATGCAATACTTCCCCTACTTACTATACGTAGTAGAGAAAGTAAAAATGAATAACGCATTTGAGAAAAAGTATAAGTATTGGAAAATTTAAGGAAATAACAAGCAATATCTCGAAAATGGTTCACTCAACTAAAAAAAATGTATATGACATAAATTGTGTATTTTAACGCGATCTACATTTTTTGTGTAGTAAAATTTTGGCTATCTCTTATGGTTTACCAGTTATGCATACTGAACCTAAATACCAAGTTTGGTGTTTATCCGACTGTTCGTTTTTGAGTTATGCTGTTCACAGACACACAGACGCACAGACAGACAGACACACAGACACACAGACACAGACAGACACACACACGGACATGTTTCCAAAAATGCTTTTTTTTTGGATTCAGTGATTCTCAAAACATGTATTTGCAGTGAAATCTCGGTATCGAATTTTTGGGTGGAATGCAATACTTCCCCTACTTACTATACGTAGTAGAGAAAGTAAAAATGAATAACGCATTTGAGAAAAAGTATAAGTATTGGAAAATTTAAGGAAATAACAAGCAATATCTCGAAAATGGTTCACTCAACTAAAAAAATGTATATGACATAAATTGTGTATTTTAACGCGATCTACATTTTATGTGTAGTAAAATTTTGTCTATCTCTTATGGTTTACCAGTTATGCAAAAGTCGTTCACAATGAAGAATACTTCTGGAGACATTCCTAGAAAATTCGAGATATACATTTCATTTCTCATAACATTATCTTAAACATGCGATATTTTAATCAAAATCGTTAGAGCCATTTTTGAGAAAATTAAAATTTTCGAAAAATCTTCCATGTAAAGGGTAGTCTGGGGTGGGGGGATTTTCTTGAAAACCTTCGTGTCGCATCTCTGGAAGATACTGAACCTAAATACCAAGTTTGGTGCTTATCCGACTGTTCGTTTTTGAGTTATGCTGTTCACAGACACACACACAGACACACACACGGACATGTTTCCAAAAATGCCTCTCTTGGCACAGGGTTTTTATAAGCTCGCTTATCAAAAACGCTGTTTCATTATGCGCGTCGAGTTAAATGCCTCGTTTCGCAACAAAATTGTTACGTTTGTAAAAAAAACGCTGTCATTCTGTCACTATCCACCACTGCACGACCACCACTGCAATAAGGCTGCATAAACGCTGACGAGTTTCCTTTTCTCACGGTCGTTTTACAACGTCGGCATACTTCCTTGTGCAGTGCTGCGCATGCGAAATGACAAGCAAGCAAGCAGCGTTTTAACGTTTATGTACACTCGCGTCAGTACAATTTTTTAAAACTAACAACGCCGTGTGTGGTGTTTTTTTGTGTTGTGCAGTGCATACGTGTTATGTAAAATGCGAGAAATAAAAAGAAGCAGCAGATACTTCCTTTCTAAGGAGTAACACCAACTGTTGAATGAAAATTCTCAAGTGTTAACGCTCGTATCACCTCTAACCTCTGTCTCTTATAGGTGAGTACGAAAGTTTATTTTCATATCCACTTATTTTTAATCCGGTTAAACTTTTCGGGGAATGGTTGCATCCGAAGGGACGCTATACACTGGCCTTAAAATTCTAAATTCTTTCCAACAACATGGCGGGGCAAGAACTGAAAAGCGACATGCTTTTAAAAAGAATGCTAAGCATTGTACAATTCGAACCATTTATAACAAATATCTCGGAAATGGCTGACGTCACAAAAACGTTATTTCAAATAAATTGTGTGTTTTTTTAAAAGAGATCTAAATTTTTTGTATTGTATGTTTTTTCTCAAACCTTAGCAGTTATACAAGATCGTAGAAAATTTCTTCCGAATCAAGAGAACTTCGCAGGCTATTTCCGCAAAATTCGAGATATACATTTTATTTTTCATATAAATGACTTTAATATATGGTGTTGTAATTAAAATCGTCAGAGGCAGTTTTAGAAAATAAAACATTTCGGAAAATAGTTCATGTAAAGGGTAGTTTTGGGTGGAGGGACTTTCTTGTAAATCTCTGTGTCGTAACTTTTTGGAAGGTACTCAACCTAAATACCAAGTTTTAGTATTTATCCGACTTTTCATTTTTGAGTTATGCTGCTCTGACACATACACACAGAATTTTCTAAAAATGTTTTTTATTCAGGGGACCTCGAAACAAGTATTTAGTTTTTCCGGTGAAATCTCAATATTGAATATTTGGATGCAATGCATACCTCCTCTACCTACTATTTTACGTGGTAGAGAAAGCCCCCTAAATCAATATTATTCCATGCAGTTGTGAAATGTGTTTCAGTGGGGTGAATAAAAATTAGTTTGTTGGTATCGTTATCACAGTACTGTTTCACTTGTGATATACCGTTCTCTTTGTATCAAAATGAAAAAAAGAAAAGTTAAAAGAATGACGAGTTTTAGTGAGAAAGGTCTAAAGCTTTTAAACATTAAAATCAACATGGAAACTTTGTAAATAGACAACGCCTCAAAGTGACACTAATACACATAGATTGTGTGCTTTAACGTTCTTGTAAATAAGGCTTCGTTTCCTACGGTTTAACACTTTGTACAAAAGACATTCACAATGAGACTACTTCACAGCTATTCCCAGAAAATTGAAGTTATACTTTTTATTTGTCGTGCAGATATCTTAAACATACCGCACCGTAATCAAAAGGGGGTTAGAGCCGTTTTTAAGACAATAAAAATAACGAACTTTCTCCCGCTAAACGGGTAGTTTGCGGTGTGGGAATTTTCTTGAAAATCTACGGTTTGTAAATTTTTACTTTCTCTACTACGTATAGTAAGTAGGGGAAGTATTGCATTCCACCCAAAAATTCGATACCGAGATTTCACCGGAAATACGTGTTTTGAGACCTCCTGAATCCAAAAAAAGCATTTTTGGAAACATGTCCGTGTGTGTGTCTGTGAACAGCATAACTCAAAAACGAACAGTCGGATAAGCACCAAACTTGGTATTTAGGTTCAGTATCTTCCAGACATGCGACACGAAGGTTTTCAAGAAAATCCCCCCCACCCCAGACTACCCTTTACATGGAAGATTTTTCGAAAATTTTAATTTTCTCAAAAACGGCTCTAACGATTTTGATTAAAATATCATATGTTTAAGATATTGTCATGACAAATAAAATGTATATCTCGAATTTTCTGGGAATGTCTCCAAAAATATTCTTCATTGTGAACGACTTTTGCATAACTGGTAAACCATAAGAGATAGACAAAATTTTACTACACAAAAAATGTAGATCGCGTTAAAATACACAACTTATGTCATATACGTTTCCTTTGTTGAGTGAACCGTTTTCGAGATATTGCTTGTTATTTCCTTAAATTTTCCAATACTTATACTTTTTCTCAAATTCGTTTATTCATTTTTTTTATGTCCTGAACATGCAAAGAGAATGGAATTCGCCACATAGCAACCAGCGTTAAAATATTTGACTATCGCTTAAAAGCTACCAATTAGATTGTACAAGAGTAGAGAAAGTCATGTGAGTGTAACACATCAGTTTTTTTTTTATACGCTACTATTTTAGTGTGTGTGTGTGTGTGTGTGCGCGCGCGCGCGAGTACGTGCCTAGAATCCGTGCGCCACAAGCCAAAACGACGACGTTATAGAAAAACTTTATCTTTTGCCTACCGGCCAGGGTCAACCACTAAAAACCCTGAGAAAACCTCGAAAATTAGAAACGGCTTCGTCAACCACTATAGAAAACGCCTACCAACCAGGGAAAACCTATGAAAAAGCAGAAAGCACTTGCATTCGTTTACCAACCGCAGAAAACCTCCAAAAAAAACTAGTTATTTTTTTAAAAAAGAAAAGACGAATAATATAAGTATGGCAGCTGCAACGGGTGTGTGTGTGTGTGCGAGTATGTGCCTAGGATCCGTGCGCCACAAGCCAAAACGACGACATTATAGAAAAACTTTATCATCTGCCTACCGGACAGGGACAACCACTAAAAAAAAAAAACCTGAAAAATCCTCGAAAATTAGAAACGGCTTCGTCAACCACTACAGAAAACGCCTACCAACCAGGGAAAACCTATGAAAAAGCAGAAAGCACTTGCATTCGTTTACCAACCGCAGAAAACCTCCAAAAAACTAGTTATTTTTTTTAAAAGAAGAAAAGACGAATAATATAAGTATGGCAGCTGCAACGGGTGTGTGTGTGCGCGCGAGTATGTGCCTAGTATCCGTGCGCCGACAAGGTAAAACTTCATCATTTGCCTACCGGGCAGGGACAACCGCTAAAAAACCTGACAAAACCTCGAAAATTAGAAACGCCTTCGTCAACCAGTACAGAAAACGCCTACCAACCAGGGAAAACCTATGAAAGAGCAGAAAGAGCTTGCATTCGTTTACCAACCGCAGAAAACTCCCAAAAAAAACTAGTTATTTTAAAAAAAAAAGGAAAAGTCGAATAATATAAGTATGGCAACTGCAACGTTTGTGTGTGTGTGTGTGTGCGCGAGTACGTGCCTAGTATCCGTGCGCCGACAAGGTAAAACTTCATCATTTGCCTACCGGGCAGGGCCAACCGCTAAAAAACCTGAGAAAACCTCGAAAATTAGAAACGCCTTCGTCAACCAGTACAGAAAACGCCTACCAACCAGGGAAAACCTATGAAAAAGCAGAAAGAGCTTGCATTCGTTTACCAACCGCAGAAAACCTCCAAAAACTAGTTATTTTTTAAAAAAACGAAAAAACAAAAAGAAAAAAAGGAAAAGACGAATAATATAAGTATGACAACTGCAACGTGTGTGTGTGTGTGCGAGTATGTGCCTAGTATCCGTGCGCTGACAAGCAAAAACTTCATCATTTGCCTACCGGGCAGGGACAACCACGAAAAACCTGAAAAAACCTCGAAAATTAGAAAGGGCTTCGTCAACCACTACAGCAAACGCCTACCAACCAGGGAAAACCTGTGAAAAAGCAGAAAGAGCTTGCATTCGTCTACCAACCAGAGAAAACCCCCGAAAAACTAATTATTTTTTTTAAAAAACAAACGTAAAAAAAAGAAAAAGAGAAAAGAAAGACGGATAATATAAGTATGGCAACTGTAACGGTTTACGGTAAACGCGCGCGCTCGCAATGCGTCACGGCGGGCAATATTTTTCAAGTTATCGCACAGTTTGCAGCTCTTTCATCGCAGCGGGCCTATCGCCACGCACATCGACTGCTGAAATTGCTGATGAGTTCTGGAGAGGCTTTTGCAAATCTTGTTGGTAGCAAAACTTACCTTTCCCATCACCTCCAACATACCCCACTCCCACACCTTTTTCTTTCCACCAATCACAATCTCTCTTATTCTTACCAATCAACAACTTTCAGTTGTTCCTTTCCACCAATAACATCACTTCTTATTCCCACCAATCACAACTTCACACGTCACTTTCTGTTATACTTTTTATCCCTCGTTCGCCATCTTTTCCCTCTTTCAGTCCCAACCTCCGCACAGACAACACCTCGCCGCTCCGCTCCACTCCATCACGTGTCCTCCATACTCTTTTATCTTCCTTCCTTCATCTTCCACCCGAATTAACGCACCAATCACATTTCGTCTTATTTTTACCAATCAAAACACTCCACGTCACTTCCTGTTTTCCTTCATCTTTCCCTAATTCTCAATTCTATCTCCTCGTCACTATCTGTTGCGTTCGACATCTTTCGCATGTTGACCATAACCTCAAACCTCTTCGTCCCTCCACTTCTTGCCTCCGCCATCTTGTTTAGTTCCCATTTTCACCACCACGCCACCGCCATCTTGGTTTAAGCTCTCCACGTTTACCTCAATTTTTAACCTCAACTTCATGCCTCCGCTATCTTATTTAGTTCCCATTTTTACCACCGCGCCTCACATCTCCTCGTACCACCCTTGCCTCCGCCATCTTGGATTTAGTTCCCCTTCTTACGTCCTGTTTTAACCTAAAAATCTTAACCTCAAGTCTCCTTGCCCACCACCTCTTGCCACCGCCATGTTCACCACTAACCTCGAAATCTCCTCGTCCTTACACTTTTTGTCTTCGTCATCTTGTTTAGTTCCCATTTTCGCCACCGCACCTCACATCTCCTCGTCCACACCATTGCCTTCGCCATCTTGGATTTCGTTCCCATGCTTACGCCCTGTTTCAACCTAAAAATCTTAACCTCAAATCTCCTTACCCTCCTCTTGCGTCCGCCATCTTGTTTAGTTCTCACCGCATCTCCTTGTCGCCAACCCTCCGCCATTTTTAGTTCCCACTATTTTAACCTCAAAATCTGCTCTTCTAAGCTCTTGCTACCGCCATCTTCTTTTAGTTCCCATTCTCACCACCGCGTCTCTTTGCCCCCACCTCTTGCGACCGCCATGTTCACCACTAACCTCCAAATTTCCTCGTCCTTAAACCTCTTGTCTCAACCATCTTGTTTAGTTCCCATTTTCGCCACCGCATCTCATATCGCACCATCTCTCTATCCACTCAAGAAAACTACCATCCAACGTTCAAAAATTGCTGATCAGTTCTCGACAGGCTTTTGCAAATCCTGTTGCTAGCAAAACTTACCTTTCCCATCACCTCCAACATACCCTACTCCCACACCTTTTTCTTTCCCACCAATCATAATCTCTCTTATTCTTACCAATCAACAACTTTCATTTGCTCCTTTCCACCAATAAAATCACTTCTTATTCCCACCAATCACAACTTCACACGTCACTTTCTGTTACACTTTTTATCCCTCGCTCCCCATCTTTTCCCCTCTTTCAGTCCCGACCTCCGCACAGACATCACCTCGCCGCTGCTCACATCTCCGAACCAGATTGCCGGCGAGAACAGATCTCGTTCATTCGCACCTCGACGGTTGACTCGGCAGCAGCTACTGCAAACACCTACGTCGTACACGTTTTTGACCGCTTTCGACCGGCTATGAGAACCCTGCTCCTACGTACGCTAGCGACCATCACGATGGTCCAGTACCAGGTTTTTGGTATAGTTAAATTACGCCTCTGCAAAGGGTGTCTGTACCGCTTTAAAAACCTAGGTATATCAGTGCGTAGTGATGTTGGTTGATCTTAAAGCTGGTTAAGCATTTTCAAAAACAGTTTGCTTTTATTTTTTCGCGTCGCGTGCCGCGCTTTTGGTGACGCATCCACACCGGTAACAGGTAAGTACCACACGCATAATTATTTTTCGGACCTGCTTGGCGTAGGAATATATCCTTTCGTGTTTTGGTACTGTAACCTCAAATCTCCTTACCCTCCTCTTGCGTCCGCCATCTTGTTTAGTTCCCACCGCATCTCCTTGTCGCAGACCCTCCGCCATTTTTAGTTCCCACTATTTTAACCTCAAAATCTACTCTTCTAAACTCTTGCTACCGCCATCTTCTTTTAGTTCCCATTCTCACCACCGCGTCTCCTTACCCCCACCTCTTGCGACCGCCATGTTCACCACTAACCTCCAAATTTCCTCGTCCTTAAACCTCTTGTCTCAACCACCTTGTTTAGTTCCCATTTTCGCCACCGCATCTCATATCGCCCCCATCTCTCTATCCACTCAAGAAAACTACCATCCAACGTTCAAAAAATTGCTGATCAGTTCACGACAGGCTTTTGCAAATCCTGTTGCTAGCAAAACTTACCTTTCCCATCACCTCCAACATACCCCACTCCTTTTTCTTTCCACCAATCATAACCTCTCTTATTCTTACCAATCAACAACCTTCATTTGCTCCTTTCCACCAATAACATCACTTCTTATTCCCACCAATCACAACTTCACACGTCACTTTCTGTTACACTTTTTATCCCTCGCTCCCCATCTTTTCCCCTCTTTCAGTCCCGACCTCCGCACAGACAACACCTCGCCGCTGCTCACATCTCCGAACCAAATTGCCGGCGAGAACAGATCTTGTTTATTCACACCTCGACGGTTGACTCGACAGCAGCTACTGTCAACACCTACGTCGTACACGTTTTTGACCGCTTTCGACCGGCTATGAGAACCCTGCTCCTACGTACGCTAGCGACCATCACGATGGTCCAGTACCAGGTTTTGGTATAGTTAAATTACGCCTCTGCAAAGGGTGTCTGTACCGTTTAAAAACCTAGGTATATCAGTGCGTAGTGATGTTGGTTGATCTTAAAGCTGGTTAAGCATTTTCAAAAACAGTTTGCTTTTATTTTTCCGCCTCGCGTGCCGCGCTTTTGGTGACGCATCCACACCGGTAACAGGTAAGTACCACACGCATAATTATTTTTCGGACCTGCTTGGCGTAGGAATATATCCTTTCGTGTTTTGGTACTGTAACCTCAAATCTCCTTACCCTCCTCTTGCGTCCGCCATCTTGTTTAGTTCTCACCGCATCTCCTTGTCGCAGACCCTCCGCCATTTTTAGTTCCCGCTATTTTAACCTCAAAATCTACTCTTCTAATCTCTTGCTACCGCCATCTTCTTTTAGTTCCCATTCTCACCACCGCATCTCCTTACCCCCACCTCTTGCGACCGCCATGTTCACCACTAACCTCCAAATTTCCTCGTCCTTAAACCTCTTGTCTCAACCACCTTGTTTAGTTCCCATTTTCGCCACCGCATCTCATATCGCCCCATCTCTCTATCCACTCAAGAAAACTACCATCCAACGTTCAAAAAATTGCTGATCAGTTCACGACAGGCTTTTGCAAATCCTGTTGCTAGCAAAACTTACCTTTCCCATCACCTCCAACATACCCCACTCCTTTTTCTTTCCACCAATCATAATCTCTCTTATTCTTACCAATCAACAACCTTCATTTGCTCCTTTCCACCAATAACATCACTTCTTATTCCCACCAATCACAACTTCACACGTCACTTTCTGTTACACTTTTTATCCCTCGCTCCCCCATATTTTCCCTCTTTCAGTCCCGACCTCCGCACAGACAACACCTCGCCACCCAGCTCCTCTCCAGCACGCGACCTCCATACTCTTCCATCTTCCTTCCTTCATCTTCCACACAAATTAACGAACCAATCAAAACACTCCACGTCACTTCCTCTTCTTCCTTCACCTTACCCTAATCCTCAATTCTTTCAACTCGTCCCGGATGAACCAATTGCAATAACGATAATCCTACCGCTCAGGGCGCTTTTCAAACTTACCGCCGCCGCCGTCGCACGCAGCGACACTAGCGACACTAGCGCCCCTAGCGGCAGGATTATCGTTAAAACAATTGGCTCATCCGGGACTATTACTACTGCCGTGCCAACTAACGAGATAATGGAAGGAAGTAGGTATATAGGTGAATGAAGTGTCATGTAAAGCAGGAGAAGGTTTACGGCTGAGCAGTCACCCGTCCGCCATGAAAAAATCCAATATTGCTTGACTTGGAGGTGTGGGATGTGGATGAAGCAGCAGAAGTCATCAGCCCAATGCAGCCTTGGGCAGGTGGTAGCTTTTTCGCATTCTGAGCAGCCGATGGTTGTATTGCCCAAGTATGTTAGCAGCCGATTGGAATGAGGTGCAAGTTTAGCGTACATTCTGCGAGCTCTTTCTCCACAAGTTTATTGTGTAGGGGAGACCTGAATGGGTGTGTGGGATGTGAGACGGGAATCTACGGTTTGTGCCATAGTTCATCCTAAGTGCCCTATTCTGCATGGCTTGCTCTCTGCGATGACTGTCTGAGCCACCGAACCCCAGACCTCGCAGCCATACAGTATAAGCGACGGAATGATCATGTAGTTTAAGGTATGTGGGCACGGTAGAGCTGAAAACAGGATACAACTGCCGTAGTGCAGCGTGGTCTTTAGGTGACCTTTGCCTTGACATGAGGAGTGAATGTGAGGCAGCGTTCGAGCAGGAATCCGGGATTTTGGTGGGGTTAACCCAAGGGATCCTTCTGTGCCGTAGCCTCAGAGGCATTACCGGCCGTCAGCGACGCACCTTAACCAGAAGAAGGGCAGAGCTCTTCTGCGGGCCAATGGTTATTCTCCACTTTTCACTTCACCTGCCAATGGCGGAGCTGTCTCTGTAATGGAGGGAAACAGTGACGGAGCATTTTTGTTCTGTGTCATTATGAGAAAATCGTCTGCAAATTGCCACATAATAGTACCAGGTTCAGTGGAGAAGTCAGGCATGTAGGCGGCGAAGAGTAACGATGACAGTACACTGCCTTCCGGCACTCCGGCCGTTATGGGTTTCACTGAGGAACCTATCTACCCCACCATTCGGTCTACCGAGGCCGGGTTCAGCATATCATTTGGAGCTGAGCGGCAGGCACTTAAACGTGGCCGGCATCATTGATCCTCCGCCAAGTGCGAGTTGCGAAGTGTCATTCGTTTCCTACAGGCAGCAGAAATTCATCGCAAAATGATCCGTGTTTTCGGTACAAAATGTATGAGTGTTGGTGTTGTGCATGAATGGTGTAAGAAATTTAAAGAAGGCCGAACTGATGTCATAATGAAGATGGACAAGGATGCAAGCCTGTCGCTAGTGAAGAACTTATTCAGCGAGCTGATCCCGTGGTTTGATAGAGATACGGGGGTTTACCATTAGTGAGTTTTCTGAGGATTTTCCGGATATTTCAAGATCAGCTCTGTACATGGTGGTAATGGAACACCTAAGCTGTCGAAAACTTTGTGCACGTTGGGTTCTCAAAAAGCTGTCTGAAGACCACAAAGCATTGCAATGACATCAGCCTTATCCTTTCTTACAGGTTACACTGATGAGGGGGAGATTTTTAATTCCGTCGTAAGAGGGGATGAAACGTGGATTCTTTATTGTAATCCGGAATCGAAAGAACAATCGAAAAAATTGAAGCACACACACTCCCCCGAGTAAAACCCAAAAAGTTCAATTTCAGGTACAGGAAGAACATGGCTACCGTTTTCTGGGACCAGAAAGGTGTCTTCCTCGTGGAGTTTATGAAGTAGAGATTACGATCACTTCAGACATTACATCGCCTGCAGAGAGCCATTCACAAAAAAAGAGGCATGCTGTCATTTAGGGGCCTACGGGCCATCTACTCTATATGCCGAACCTTTCCGGCGAGACCACTCCACGCCGGGCTTCAAAATTTTACGACTCTTTGCCACATTATCGGAGCGCCTTCGTTCAGTCTCTTGAGAACTATAACCCTAGACAACACCGATTGAGGCTCACATGGCATGCGGGCACACTCGATAATACAGAAGAAATTCTAGACAGCAGCTAGAGCTCCTTTTCAGTCCTTGAAGAGATGCTTGGATAAATCAAAATTTGTAATCGTATCCTCTGAAATAAATATTTTTAGAAAACACTTTACACCAGCGGTGCACAACGACCGTTGCATCCTGCTCTGCAGCCGTCGAGGAGCAAATCTTGCTACTCCCTATCACTCCAACAAAGTAAATTACACCTTCATCCCTTCTATAAGAGTTAAGCCCTAGCAGGGGTAGCTACTCTTTATACACTCCATTGGGCTACCCTCAACCTGCCAGCTTCTCATTGGATTAGATCTGGAATTATGTGAATTTATGGCAACACAAGACAGCATACTGCTGCGGTAACTCATCAGCTTCTTACTTATTTTATTGGGAAGTGCTCAATCATCCGGTGTACAGCCCACACCTTGCGCCGAGTGATAGTCGCCTTTGTCGGCACCTGAAGAAAGATCTGGGAGGACAGCGCTTCAAGACGCCATGAAGGTGCATATCAATATGCTGGCGGTAACCCTCTATGAAGAGGGTACTAGAAATATCGTCCACCGCTCTTAAAACGCCTACTCTTTACGGTGATTATGTGGAAAACTTAGATTGTACTTGAATCTTGGTAATATTTGTGATTCAGTTGTCTTTATTTTATGTCCCATAAGAACCGAGCGGGATGGATCAGACAGTTCCGTCTGCGGCCCTAATTCGGGAGGTCGTGGGTTCGATTCCCTCAGCCGACCGTCCTAATGCATGGGTTCTTTCAGGGTTTCCCCAGATCACTAAGCGAATGCTGAGGAGGATCACTCTCTCTCCCGAACTTCTCTCTCCCCCATTCCCTCTCATTTCATCTTTCTCTTTCACGTCACAGGTTGACTCCGAGCTGTGTGTCGGACGACTGCGGACTGATGACGCAGATGGCTTGCATGTTAGAACCTCTTCTCTGTTTGTTCAGATAGCGACCGCTCGAGTCTCCTATACTGGATTGAGCTTTCCACGGTTTCCGCTGGAGGGAAGCTGTGGGCCACTCTCCAATGGCTTGGGAGGGCTGCCTTGAGCACTCCCCAGCTAGGTGGTCAAGTCTGCAGCTCTTATGGACCTCTGTGCGTCTCTATCGCCTGCGTCGGCCGGTCCTGCAGTCCATAGTCACCTGGGATTCCTTCATCTCATCCGTTCCTCCCGGGCGTGTATACACAAAAGATGCTTGTGTGGGTCGAGGTGCTAGGTGTGCTCTTCGTAGCATAATCATAATCCTGCCCCATCTGAGGTTGAAAAAATAGCCCTCGTACACACCAAAAAGGTAGTCTCTCTTTCGTTTATACCCTGAGTCGCTTCTATAAAATCCTGATGTGTAACATTCACTTGATTTCTCTACCAACTATTGTTTATTTGTATACACAGTAGCTTCAAACTATCCTTGCAAAACTTATTTGTTTATCTACTTCATATTAATCAAGACAAACGTTTGTACAATTAGTATGAGATTGTAACTCAATTCAAATCCTAAATTAGTCATACAGTCTCTCTTACGTAATTTCCCCCCAAATTTTTCCATTAATTCTTAGAGTTAAAATCCAATCCCGGAGCTCATTTGTGTTCATCTATCGTCAAATATGTCTCACCAGGGGAAAATATGGAAAAAATAAGAAAGAAAATATATACCTTAGTAGCTCTTGTAGGTACCATTATGGGAGAACCATTTGTGAAACTCATGCCCTGCGAAGAAAAAAGAATAACTCTTATGTAATACAATTCATTTATATAATCATGCAAAAGAATTTCAAATAATTCAGAAAGTAACAAACACTACGCCAGAACTTTAGAGGCACGTTTCTTTCACGAAGAAAAATATGTTACATGCGCGTATGTAACACATACACCAGCAGCTGTAACATATGCACCGGTAGCTGTTGTTATGGTATATTAACAGCACCTTGGAGAGGAGAGGGAGACAAAACAGTGCCAGGAACGCACGAGTCATAAATACTAAATCACTTCCATCCCAATCTGCAATTACATTCCATCCAGAGCATGTATTTGCAATTTGTTCTGGTGCGGATTGTTGTTATACGACGCCACCTGGCACAAAAACAGAATAGATTGCTCACCACATACAATGTAAGAAGTATGCCTCTAAAGTTTTGACACACAGTTTTTATATATTTGTGTTGTATGGCTGCCTTCCAGCGGCAGTTATTCATTCTCTTAAATGTGAGATAAAAGCTTGGGAAAGACTCGAACTGCTTCTTTTTGCATGGCTGGGTTAACAAGCGGAAAGCATTACGAAACAGTCGATTGCATCCAGATGGTCATGACATTAACAGCGTGAGTCGATGATGGCAACAATAACAATAATATACTGAGATTCGAACAGCAATTGTGTGACAGTCATTACTGGGGCTAGGATTTTTATTGCCTAAAAATAACCATAATATGCAAACTAAATTTGCAGTTATGAAGTAATATTTAGAAAAATATGCACGGTGACATAGAAACTATGACCTAACAGTATTATAATGAGCAGGCTAAGGATCCGGGACAATTTAGCAACCGATTTATGTGCAACCTTACTACAGAGAACCACAAACACAGTACTGTTGATGTAAACAAAGACGCCAATGCGCTGCCTTGCCTTATTTGCTACTGTACACTCTAATGATAATGGAAAATAAAACAGGACACATACATCGGAATAAGAGAAGTGCATTGTACCTCTAGTCACGAAGTGGATTGTACAAGGCCTCACAAGTAAACAACACTCCAATGCGCCACCTCACTCCAACCTACTCGATCACATAAACTTCATGTCACTCCTAAGTTATCCCGGATCCTTAGCCTGGTAATAGATAAAACTTCAGTAATAAGTCAGTGTGTATAATAAGGAAACTATTTATTACGTTTCCTTCTCATCTATCAGGTGTGCTTCTAAGTTTCGTGGTGTATATCGGTGCCGAACAGATGGGGCGGATACTTGCTCAAAGGAAAGAGTACACCCCGTGGACACTAGAGGGCTGCTTGGTCGACCGGCCCTTTATCTCCCTCTCTTGGCAGTTTCATCAGTGGAACGAGTCTTCGAGCCTAGAACTGATAGGGATTACCGCGCGTCTCTGTAGCCCGTCTGCCTACGATCTGTAGTATCCCGTTGTTCCTTCGCTTCATTGCTTCCTCCTGAAGGATGGTAGCCATAATAGATCTATATAGGTTGCAATGTGCGAGGTTTCCCCTTCCGTTGTACGAGGGCTGATCAACAAAGACTGAGACTGATTTTTTTCACAGATGTTTATTACTCCAATCCAATGTTTACATAATCTTTTTCAAAGCAGTCCCCTCCTACTTCAATGCACTTTTTATAGCGTCTCTGCCAGTCCTTGAACACGTGCTGCAGACCATTCTTTGTCAGGTCCTTGAGAATCGCCTCACTTTTCTTGAGCACTGCTTCAGAGTTCTCAAATCGAATACCCCTAAGTTTTGCCTTTAGTGATGGGAATAAAAAAAGTCACAGGGTGCAAGATCGGGGCTATAAGGTGGATGTGGTACACAGGTAATGTTGAATCGAGCCAGAAACTGCATGACTTGATTTGCGACGTGAGGCCGTGCATTGTCATGATGAAGTCGCCACCCAGTCCGAGAAAGCTCTGGTCGTTTCTTTGCAATGTGCTTCCTCAGTGTAGTCAATACTGACGTGTAGTATGCTGCTGTAACAGTAGTGTGAGGGGGAACTGCATGTTGGTAAATCACTCCATTACAGTCAAAAATGTGATCACCATCACTTTCCCTGCAGATGGAACAACTTTTGCCTTTTTTGGTGTTGGAGAACCTGGCAATTTCCACACTGTGCTGGCTTGTTTTCCTTGAGGATCATAATGATGTATCCATGACTCATCACCGGTGATAATCGATTTAAAAAATGCATCCTCTCCATCAGCAAAGAGACGCAGCACCTCACGGCTTGTCTCCATTCGCACAGCCTTTTGTTCGGGAGTCAACAGACGTGGCACCCAACGAGCACAAACTCGGGTCATATGGAGATGGTCGTGCATAATTGTAAACACACTGCCATATGAAATTCTCAACACTTCACTGAGGTTACGTAATGTTATACGCCGATCCTCTCGGACAATCACAGCAGCTGTGTTGATGTTGATTTCAGTCACAGCATGAGCCGAAACACCAGGTCCACCTTGCTTAACACTGACAAGTTGGCCTTCTTTGAAGTCCTTGAACCACCTAAACACTGTAGCACGAGATAGTGCATCTTCACTGTACGTTTGCTTCAGCTTTTCATAAGTTTCGGTGGCTGTATGTTTTAAACGGAAACAGAATTTGATTGCGCTGTACTGCTCCTCTCGCGTCACCCCCATTGTCTGGTAGGTATGCGAAATGCACGTAGGGTCTACAAAATAGAGCATTACTACCAACCCACCAATACGTGAGTGCTGCCGCCTACCAGCATTATACATAAAACCCGCTCTTTTCAAATATTTATGTTACAGATACGAAACTATCACGGAAGCTACAGGAAAAAATCAGTCTCAGTCTTTGTTGATCAGCCCTCGTATAACCTATACCTAATACATTGCATGAGAAACGTTTGTTACTTTGAAAGAGTGAAAATTGTCAAATATGACCATTTGCTTATTAAATATGCTCTATCAGAAAGAAATTTCCATATATGCATAAATATGACGTAACAAATTACTACAATTCGTATAACATTTTATAACAAGCATTTATACTCGTATACACATATTTAAGGAGCATATCGTCTTACTAAAAAATACTCCATCATGAAAATTCTAGCCCTAGTCAATGCAGGTGTCTTTTTTTTAAATCTTTTGGACATTTAATATCAGGAACTCGCAGCTAATCTGCGTCACTAGGCAGCGTTCCGCAATTCTCAGGGAGAGCAAAACCTAATGAGGGCTAGAAAAGGAAGTGCTACTCACATTGGCGGCGGCTGCCTATCGCACGTGCACACCTAAAAATATTTATGTAATACTCATCTATTGTAAGGCATTATTTTTACGCAGAAAGTATGGAGGTAGAAACATGAATAATGTTCAAAGTTTAAAACTGCCGTTATTTATCCTAAAGCCAGCAATGAGGCTTCCTCCTAGCGCCTATATCCTGGTATTTGGTTGGGAGCATTTCCAGTATTTGCGATGGGCTGAGGGTGAGGTGTGACGGGACGTTGGGGGGAGGAAACCCGCTCCAGAATGCTGTGCTAGAGACGGTCTTGAGCAAGGCGAATGCGTCGTCACGACTAGCGATTGCTTGAAATAGTGCGGCGCAAAATCCTCCAGAATGCAGTATGCGAATGGATGATGTCTGGATTTTTCTGCTATCTAGAGACAAGGTGAGACCACGTCGGATGGATAGATAACGTCCTCGGCTGCTCGCTACGTTAAATACAAAGAAACAGTAGACTGTAAGAACCAGTACTGGGTGCTTGGTTATTGTGCGTCTATGATTGAAACTTTGTGAATGTTTTTGCCAACTGTAAATTTTGTAAGAAATACAATTCTTGTAAAAATGAATCGTGTGCAGAATCTGAAAACAATAATTTCTTTCAAACTCACAATTGAGTGAAAACTTAAAATAAAAAAGATGGCCAGGCCATTTCCGGACATTAAACTAGTGCAAACCTCCACTGTAAGGGAAAGGAGGTAAACAGGAAATTCAATTCTAATGTGTATTCAACTAAATGAATGGCTATGTGGTTGCGAAGTCAGCAATTTGCCTGTATTGTTTTCCTTGCTTGCTTTTCGGGCGAAATCAGGAGGGAACTGCAATACTGGATTCAGTGACATCAGTCGCCTTAAACAAAAAAGCCACCAAGTATAAAATTCCAGGTGCCATGTCAATGCAGAATTACTCGGCAATTTCAAAATACTCGGCAAAAGTAGTATTAGCCGGCAACTTGATACTGCGTACAGAAAACAACTTGAGAAGAAATACTTGGAGATAAGCAAGAACAGATAAGTGTTGTCACAAATAATCAATTGTATAAAGTTTTGTGGCGTTTTTGAGCTTCCATTTCAAGGTCACGGAAGGAGGAAGATTACACAAACCTAGGAATTTTTCGGGATTAATAAGCTTCACATCGGCGCTGAATTCAGTTCTTAAGGAGCATAGAAGTGAAGGGGCGGTGTTTAAAGGTGCATCAAAGGATATCCAGAACGATTGGTTGCAGTGCATGTTGGAAGTGTGCCATGAGAGGATAAAAGAGGAAATGGAAAAATCAGAGTATGTGTCGGTCATTGCAGATGAAACGACGTATGTGTCAACTCTTGCGCAAATGGCAATTGTTCTAGTTATGTTTTGCCCAGTGGAAAATCTGTAGAATGCTTCGGACTTTGTAAGTCTCGTAGACTGCAGTGCTGCAAGTCTCTCAAGGTACATTAAAGATGTGTCTGTACTCATTACTGATAAAACCAAATTAATTTCTCAGAGCTATGATGGCGCCAATATAATGGGTACTGTACAATATTGGCGTACTGTACTAATTAAACAGGAGTATCCTTACGTACACTATGTTCATTGTTATGCCCATAAGCTAAATCTAGTAATGGCACAAGCTATGAGTCAAAACACTCACGTGCGAATATATTTTGCTGATATTAATGAAATTCCAGCATTTTTCTCCAATTCAGCAACAAGAGTGAAGATTGTAGACAAGATCGTTGGCAAAAGATTTCCTGGTACATCAAACATAAGATGGAACTTTAAATCAAGATTAGTTGAAACTGTTTTTGAACACAGAGAATTCTTGAAAGCTTGTCTTGAGCAGAGAGAAGAGAAAAACAAGTAGTCTAGCAGAATTGCTCAAGCAAGAGGCCTAGGACTTCGAATCCAACAGCTAGTTGTTACTTTTTAGTTGGATGTGTTCCATTGGAACATGTGGATGCGCTCTATAACCAGCTTCAAAAGAAACAAATAGCTTTCGTTTCACCTAATGCAGCAGTTTCATCTTTTGAAAAAAAAAACATTTTAACGGTCAGAGAAAAGGTTGACAAGCTTGATACGACTTCTGAACCTTCAAAATTGTTTGAAAGAAAGAGGAAAACCGATATGCCCGAGATGAAGAAAATAGTGGCCAAAGAAGTGGCACTGTTATTTCGCAAGCCAAAGACCGCTTTAAGTTTTCAGGACATCTTGTGGCCTCTATGCTCTCCACAAAAGAAAAATTCAAGAATTACAATAAGGAGTTCCAAGAAACGCTGTTGAAGTAAACTATTGAAGCTTATACATTTTAGGCGTTGCTAGACTTCGAACGGAGTTGCAGATAATTTATATGCATAAAGATTTTAGCAACTGACCTGTTCCGTTGCAATTCATGATTGACAACAATTTAGAACGGACATTCTGTCAAAGCCTAAGTTGTTAAAGATTTTTATGACAATACCTATGACAAGTGGTGAAGCTGAAAGGCACCTCTCAACATTGATGAGGGTGAAAACATTTCTGCGTAGCACAATGGCGAAAAAAAGAGTAACAGCTTTCGCAATGTTATTTATTGAGCAATAACTTGTTAAGGACATGACCAACTTCAATGAGAAAGTTATCGACATTTGCCCATAAGAAGGATAGAAGAGTGGATTTTCTGCATCGACACATTATATCCTAAGGTTAAAGCATTATAACACAACATAAGTTATTACTTAAATCTGCAAACAAATATTTTTATTCTTTCTCATAAAATGAAAATAATATAACAAAGCAATAAACGAAATCATGGATCCTGATTTCGCTGTGTAACCGCGGATGCAGACACAACTTTTCTCAAATCTATGATAACATTCATTTTATCAGTATTCCATTATTTTGGTAGAGTATCTATACGTCTTGGTTTAAAAGAACTATATGTGTAAACTACACACCCAGTAGCCGCCACTGGCTACCCATGAGGTATTTGCGCGCGTATAGGGTGGATTTTTCCATTCATATGCCGCGAGTTTGATATTAACTCAATAACGTTTAGTAATGCCTTGGATATCGACCAATCACGGCTGTTGATCTTATAGCACATTTGCAAGGAGGCGAATCGTTAGCTCGTTACTAAACCGTAATACTATCAGTATGCACTAATTAATAGGCTACCTCATCCATCTCGATTGTTGGCGCTAAATTGAAAAAAAAGAGAAGACAAGCTCAAGGTTTTGGAATTCGTTTTTTTTTAAAATAATTGATAATATCATAAAGGAAGCTAGACCAATAACGAGAACCAGCGAATTCCTTAAACTTTCAACTTTGAGAATGGTGTAAAATAATCGATATACATTCAAATACTGTCAGATTCCAAATAACGTATGTCATTAGAAAAAATATATGTTTATTGTGTTATGATTTCAGCTTATCTTAATTTTCAGGTTAACTATTTTCCTCCTCCCATTATTGGTAGCATTGGTTACCATTCCGTAACACATTCTATTGCTCACTCACTTAGTAAGCCGTGATCTGACAGCTGACACAACGGTGATTTGATTTCAAACAACACACGTAAGAAAGGAATTATTATGTATACAATCTATTACATTTTATTGTGACACACCTATTGCTGGAGCTATCAATAGAATGGCGTCGACTGGACGGCCGTTTTAAGAAATACGGCGAGATAAATGGTAGCAGCGTTAACACTAGAATCGTATCGAGAGATAACCAGAATCTTCTGAAGTATCTTCTCACCGCCTCCCGAATATTCTGGAACTCTTTGGAAAATTCCTGTGGCTATATAAAACCATTAGTAAGTTACTGGGTAGTGTGACATTCGGTGCGTTCTCCGAATGAGTTGCGAAGATAGTTGGAGCACAATAAGTGCTGCTACTGCGAGAGATTAGAAAGCTCTTATGTTCGACTTCCAGCGACTGAAGTGGAAGGAAGAAGAGGCTGCTTCGTGCGTATTTCATCACGCCGCAAAGAATAGTGAAGTGGCAGTGAAACTGCTGTATCATATTAGTGAAATGACAGTAAGAACTTAGTGAAATGACAGTGAAAATTGAACTATATAAGATTAGAAAAGTGACAGTGAAAATTGACCTAGATCACATTAGTGAAGTGACAAGGTATATTGAAACAGATTATAATAGTGACGTGACAGTGAAAACTGAACTAGATCACATTAGTGAAGTGACAGCAGAAAGTGAACCAGATCACATTAGTGAAATGACAGGGAAGATTTAAATAAATCACATTAGTGACATGACAGTCAAAACTGAACTACATTAGTGAAGTAAGAGTGACGGTTTAGTGAAGCGACAGTGAAAACTGCGCAAATTCGTACTATTCACTATTCTTAGTCCCATTCAAGGTTATGAGTTTCATCAGATTAAAGGCTAGTTCACAATAACCCGAAAACGGTAACCAGAACGGAAACGAGAACTGGAAGCAAAGCAGCATACAAGAATTTAGTTTATAATAGCCCGGTAACCAGAACGGGAACACATATCGAATGACCATATCGATCACAAAGTGAAAATATTCGTTCTCAGCGGTCTAGAGGTACCACGCTAGTTCGTAGCTCCTAGTTCCCGAGGTCGCTGGTTCAAACTCGGCGGAAGGCGATGTAGTTTTATGGGCGTAAAAATACTTAGCATGGCTTCCTTTGGAAGGGAAGTAAAGCTGGTGGTCCCGTGTCAAAGATTTACGACACCTGAAAGAACCTCAAGCCTGATAAGGAGGCCTCTGAGCAAAATTTCCGGTCTTTCACGTACAAAATAGGATGGGACGCTAAGAACCATAAAATATTTTAAGAGCGCCCATAAACAAATAAAAAGAAACCCAGTGAATATATATATATATATATATATATATATATATATATATCACCTGCTTCCAATTCAGCCATCATAATGGGGGTTCCAACGTCTAAATTCGATAGAGTAAACTTTATCTAAATGCAGATCCATTACAGTTTTCGATTCCTCTAGTCGTACCAAGCTTCCATTCCTTTATTAATAGCGTACATTAAAGCTGTTTGTTGTTCTTTGTAGTTTCTGTTATTTTATTAAGACAATGGCCAGTTTTGAGTTGCATATAAACAAACTACAGATAACTTGCACTAGAAGAACCAACGCTCAGTGGATCTGCGGGTGTCAGGATCTGAGGTTACGACGCACATATCCTAGAATTTCTTCCAGTTTCATGTTTCCATCTTGCGACTAGAGAGCACTGGCGGCTGTTTCATTTCATGGCTGCCTCTACAATGAAGAGTCTAATATGCACAATATGGATCTAATATGCAGTGGCCGGGAACGAGAGCGAGAAAGTTAAAACTTGGCGAAGTCTTCTTTCCCGTTCCCGGAACTCGGGAAAGCTTCCCGTAGTTCGTTAATTGTGAACACTCACATTACAATACATGTATTTTAATTTTGTCGTTGTCGGCTACTGTCAACCAGTATACTCAGGTAATTCCCTCGTGCTTCACACTCTTACATCTATCGATAAACTCGTAACCTCCCGTGGGTTTACCCATGATCGCAAAAAGCAATGCTTGTCACGGAGGAAGTAATGTGGCTTAGGACTGCTTTAATTTACGCCAAAAAATCTTTTACCTTACTCACTGCTCTCAGAGAAAAATGTTCATTCGTCGCTTCAGAGGTTTAAATAAGGTGAAAGAATTTCGAGGAAATGTTTGACGTCATTGATTCACTCTTTAGAGCTGTGGAAGAGTGAATATGTATGCAATCGTTTACTTCTCTTAACTGCTGCTAATATCGGATGCTCTTAGGTTTGCAGCTTTGTTGTTATTGTTGCTATCATCAACAACCTTATCATCATAACCATCAACCATTGAGTTGTTAAACCAAGCAGTGAACGACAAGGGAAGTCTATACACGGTACTTCCGAATCGCCGTCCACTTTGTTGGTATATGCAACCCAAATTACATCAAGTCATGGTGACATGTCTCTACTATTTTGATTCTGTTTCAGTTATTTAAAAGCATTCTGGTATTACTAGCACTGTTACCGCGTACGAGGCAAATGTATTTATTATTATTATTATTATTATTATTTTATTGTATACTCTGTATGGTATATAATGTTTATAATTTTAATAAACTTAAACGCATTATAATGTAATAATAATAATAATAATAATAATAATAATAATAATAATAAAGTCACCCGTCAGCCACGAATCAAACATCTGAAGATTACGGTAGCTGTTTTAAACTTCATATCCGCAGCTGTACTTTGTATACGAGTGGTTAGGATGTCGGATTTCTAACGAAGAGGTTCGGAGTTCGAAACCCACTCCCGTCAACAGAGTTTTACATCTGTAATACGTATTGTACTTTTCGTATACATTTATGTACAGAACCACGCGTGTGATTAAAATTTGTACCACCCCTGAAACCTCCGTAACATACAACCAACATTACTGGCGCACCGTGCGTAACTACGAGATATAAATTAAAGAAGTGGACGAAGGATTCGGGAACACCGTGTAGGAATGTAGCAACACCAATGGTTTCTATAGATTTTATCTTACCAGCATTCCATGCTTCAGTGCCAATCTCGAATACCATCCAGCAATGCCGAAATGATTGGAACCTTGAAATTGAAAAAAATTATTTATTTCATTTAACTGTAAGCAATATTAAAGCTTCTATTACTACTACCTATTTTTAGTTAGACTTATTACAATGCGATGAGGACATATCTAAGTAATAAAAATGTGCATATCAGGGAGGGGGCCCCGAAACTGGGGCAGAACACTTAACGTAGGCAAATGTGACCATCCATGGGAGGGATGAGGGAGAGATCCAAGGGCGACCAGATCCGGGAGACGATGTGCGCAAGCGTGGACAGGGTCCCTAATGTTTCCAATTGTACGTATCCTACGCCATTCAAGCCCGTCCACATGCCTCGAACCCCCTTAAGGGGATCCTGCTCTGTGAGCACCCGGAGGAAGGGTCCGTGAGCACTCTGACCGACGCCAGGGAGAAACCTTTCCAAAGTGCACCTCCACCGTCCAGCCGCAACACGCAGAGCACCGTCGCCTGGTCCTTCAACCTTGAAAAAGATGATGAGCAGGAAATGAGGGACGGCAAAGACATGGTAGAAGGAAACTACCCCAGCATTCGCCTATCGACCCGGGGAAACTATGAAAACCCCATGGTCAGAGTGGACCATCGCCGGGAATCGAACCCGGGATCTCCCGAATGCCAGGTTTACAAGTTACTATGGATCCATCTCGCTCGGTTTAACTAATAAAAGAGCAAGAGCAACACTTGTATCTTTATCATTTGCAACGTGTACTGGTCCTGTCATCAGCAGATTACCCTGCTCGATTGATGTTTTGCCAGTGGTTAGTGCAGCAGTGTGCTACAAATCCGAAATTTCCTGCCATAGTATTATTTACAGATGAAGCGCAGTTCACATGAGATGGCATTACAAATTTTCACAATCAGCATTTAAGGGCATAAGAAAACCCACATGCAATTGTTCCATCTCATCGCCAAGTGAGGTTCACTCTCAACACGTGGGCCGGTATCTCTGGTGATCGGCTAGTTGGACCCATGTACCTGTAAATAGACTGACGGGGAGGCATACACAAACTTCTTGGAAAACACCATACCTCATGTGTATGAAGACACTTCGCTGAGCATTCGTCAACAAGCTCACTTCTTCCATAATGGCGCTCCTGCACACTTCAGTCGTACCGCTCGTCGGTACTTGGATCGAAGGTTTCCTGATCGATGGATAGGAAGAGGTGGTCCAATTGCTTGGCCACTACGCTCACCTGATTTGAACCCTGTGGATTTCTACTTGTGGGGCCATTTAAAAGCGTTGGTGTATTCGTCTCCGGTGCCTGACTGGAATCCCTTCGGAATCGAATTGTGACAAGTTGTGAGGAAATACGCAGTACTCTTGGAATTTGGGGTCATGTTCGCACGGCCATGAGACGTCGATGTGAGGCCTGTATTCAAGCAGGAGGTGGGCACTTTGAACATCATCTATAAAGAAAACTACCTGGGTAAGAAATACTTTCCGAGAATATCACTGTTTTGAAGGCCATAACTCAGAGAACAAGCCTTTCCTGACACATGTAATGAACTTTTTTCATTGTCTACTAATGGGGAATGCATACCTAAAACGATGCCCTGCATTTTTTAAACACTCTGTATATATTATAAACTAAAAATAACTATAATGCTGAGTTTCTAATACATTTCTGAAGTCAATGTTGGAAGCAGTTTCGCTTCAGCTGTCAATTCATTTTTATTACTTGGGGAACTTGGCGATTGTTACACTATACAACTAGTTTTAAATATGATTAATATAAATAATTGGAACAGCACAGTACAAACCTTTGGCAGCTACCCAGCCAATTCCAGTGTTTCTTGCCTTTTCGATAGCCAGCTTCATGCAGAAATTACCGACCACTGGTCCAAGGCTGTTCTTTCCATCTACCCATGCCGTAGAAACAGACTCCTTCAGTATTTCCGGTTTGACATTAGGATCGCAAACACCTTTCCTTACGTCACTAATATACCATTCTGCAAAACAGGGGTGCATAAGAAAAGATACCAGGGCAACGTTATAATATTTAAACCTTCTGTATTATTACAGCCAGAAAAGGAATGTCTCAAGGTCTTTTAGAAAACTTTCCAATAAATGAAATGTTCCGCGAAGTTGTTCTCTAAATGGACAAAGCAATTATTTCTTTACTATCTATATGTATACAGTAAGTAGAGGAAATATTGCATTCCACCCAAAACTTTGATACCGAGATTTCACCGGAAATACATGTTTTGAGACTCCATGAATAAATAAAAGCACTTTTAGAAAAAGGTCCGTGTATATGTGTGTGCGTGTGTGTTTGTATCTGTCTGTGAACAGCGAAACTCAAAAACGAGAAGTCGGTTAAATACCAAACTTGGTATTTAAGTTCGGGGTCTTCCAAAGATTCGACACGAATATTTTCAAGACAATCCCCGCATCTCAAACTATCCTTCACGTTGAAACATTCGTTGTTTTTGATTTTCTAAAAAATGACACGAATTATTTTGATTAAAATGCCATATATTTAAGATACTTGCTTGGCAAATAAAATGTGTTTATGAATTTTCTGGTAATAGGTTCTGAAATCCTTTTTAATTCTGAATTACTTTGGTCGTCGTTTCTAACGCTTCCCATATGATCTATGAAACTTTAGGGGCACCTCATTGCGTCAAATGATGACTGGAACCATTTCTGAGGCGCAGGTACCCAGAGGGCGGAACGTTGCCTCCAATGATAGGGTGATGATAAGGATGACGGTGGAATGAGAGGACCTACAGCTTTTACCGTGGACTTCGAACCACGTTGGGAATAGTTCACATGAACAAGTCAGAGATGAAGACTTGGATAGGGCTGAGTTAAAATCATCCCATAGCCGGGAATCGAACCTCTGACCCTCAGTACCAGAGCCAGAAACGAAACCACTGCGCTACCCCGGCGCCAGAATTACTTTGATATAATTGATAAATCGTTAGAGATAGATAAAATCTTATTACGTAAAAAATGTAGACCTCCTTAAAATCCACAATTTATGTCAAATTATGTCCAAAGTACTCTCTGTCATTGGTTTGGATTTTCAAATACTTAATACTTTTTCAAGTGATAAGTAGTTATTCGCTTTTTCTCGTTGCCATGCAATGAGCACGCAATTGAAAGCCATCACTTAGCTGCCCGTTTTTAAAAATTTGTCTCCGTTTAGTCTGCTGTATCCCCCTTATACCTGCAACAAAAGTTTAAATGTGTAATGAATGTTTATCTCTAGTAAGCTATCCTTAGGTGAATTTTCTAAATCTTTCCGTTTTTATCTAAATATTTTCAAAATTTTGTCACATGCTGCGCTCCCACAGTTATGTGTGTTTTAAATTATGTGTATTAAAATTCATTTAGATATCTTAAATATTTATTGAGAAAAATATTTTACTTTTATTATGCTAATTATTTCACATTATGCAAGGGCCGTAATTTTTAAAAAATAAAAATACTGCCATATTGTTTAAATACTAATATACAAAACTGGCATATAGAATTTTGTGAAATAACTCTTCTGGTTGTTTCAGAAAAAAAATGTTTTAACGTTTAAATATAATTTTTGTAACAATTTATCCTCAGCGATCGAATAAATTTTGTTTATTATAAATTCTTGAGGAATTTAAAAGAGTAGCAAATACCATAAAATATAGATATCTACCAATTTTTTTAAATTCACTCTATCTGAGTTTCTGCTAAAATTTTAGCAAAATTTGTTACAAACTACATCGTATGGAACATTTTAATGTGCAAAAAGTGTAAGAAATATCAAAATCGAGTAAAAGGCCTTTGAACTAAATACAGGCATTAAGGTATATGGAACAAGCCCCATACATTGGAAGAACTAAAAGAAAACCTCAGAAGAAAAATGTGCTCAATTTCGGGTATTGAACTCTTCATTACGAATGGAAATTTCCTGAAAAGATGCCAGAAATATACGGATAGAGAAGGGCAACATTTCCAACATCTCTTATGATAAGCTATATGCTTATTATGAATGTAGTTATAAATATGAGGACGTGGGGCGGTTGCGAGGATATTATAATTATGCGGGAGTCCGAGCTGCGGTGGCCGGCAAGCGAGCCGCCGTGCGTTGGCCACAGTGTGAAGGAAATGCACTGTATGTCACCCCAATGTTCATATTAGAAGTGTTTCTATTCACATTACATTCGCGCGCGCATACACAGGGAGCTTTTCCTATTTTTTTTTAATTCAGGGAGTCTCAGTGTGTGTCCATGAATACCATAACTCAAAAATGAATAGTCGGATAAATAGCATACCTGTATTTACGTTTTATTTTTCAAAAATGTGAGTGAAGATTTTCAAGAAAATTCCCTTACCCCATACTACCCTTTACGTAGAAGAATTGTTGTTATTTTTTCTCTCTCAAAAATGATTCTAGCGATTTTGATTAAAATATATTTAAGATATTTACATGATAAACAAAATGTATGTCTTGAATTTTCTGGGATTAACCTGCGAAGTCCTCTTCATTCGAAAGGAGTAATTGTATATAACAGATAAACTATATGAGATAAACAAAAACTACTTAAAAGGCACACTTTATTTCAAACAACCTTTTTGTAGCATTAGTTATTTCCTATATATGTGTGTGTGTTACTGTTTGTTTCAGCTAAATATGTGACCACGAACATGCACAGATCTGTGTGCGAAGATGCCGGCGGGCCGCTCCAGTGTGAGAGTATGCCGGCCACTTTGCCCAGCCGATTTGATTGTTAGCGCCTTCGGCCGGCCCATTAGAACAAATGGCTCGGACAACACTCTTTATGTGAGCCTCCCCGATTTTCCGGTAATTTCTTTTTCGAGTAGTTTCCCCTTCCAGAACATTCCGCTGTGTATATGGGGATCTATATAAGCGGTATGCTTGCGTCGACATTCGGGTGCAGTCGAAGAAGTTGTTCTACGCTGAATATCTAAATGACGAACACCTAAAGCTGTTTGTAGCAATTGGAGTTATCATTATTGATAGTGGCAGAAGATCATGTTGCTGTAACACATAAGATTTTTTTTACATTGTCTGCCTCCAAATACTGCATTCGAGCTAGTATTTCGACACAGAAGTATCACTGAAAAAACACGTTTGAACCTTTAAATGTTATTCTGAAATACAGCTGAAGGAACATATTTTTTCAACTTACTTTGTCAGGAAAAATTAATCAAATTTTAAAATAGATAGATGTAGCATACTTCCCTTCTTCCTAACTGAGTTTTTTTCCCCCAGATTTTCCAGTCTTCATAACTGGCAAATGTTATGAAAGTATCTTAAACTTAGGCCTGGAACGTTTCCTTCCCAAAATTCCTTTTCCAATTATGTTTCATTTCAGGTATCACAGTGTCACCGTCTGTGGTGTCATACGTTATTAAAAGAAAGTAGCAATACTTGATAAATAAGCATTTCAATTTTGCAGCATTTCAGGTGGTCTACAATTCTACATCATAAGAGATTTCAGGTATGCCTTTCTGAACATCGAATGCCTGGCCAAAAAGGGACATCTTAGTATTTCGCATCGGTAGTCTCTGAAACGTATCCTTGCTTTGATTTCTTCAGACCACGAAGCTAAATCCTGTGGCTGACTCAAGGTTTAAAAATCCTCTCACTGAGCATCGTCTTCTGCAGAACAAGATTTCGACGCACCACTATGGCTGTGCGAGTGTTTCACGGTAATGAATTCCACCTGTCTTATCCAAAGGGTTTTATCTCTCTGTAAACAAACTTGGTCGTTTTTTAAGACCGATTAATTGGCTGTAATAAATTGTCTTCCTTCCCTCGTTCTTACTTATAAATGCTTAACCGTTTAAATGCAATTAAAAAAAACTATTATGCCTTACGGTTCTCTCTCGATTTGATATAAATCCAGAAGGATAGACTTAAATTCTGAACAGTTTATACCGCACGACATGTACCGAATCTATGTGTAGTGGAGGCCGTGGTATTCCCAAACACAGGGGCAATACCGAACAAATTATTTTGACTTATTGGTGGTAGTGACAGTGGCACCGTTATTGCTGCTACCTAGCGCCAATGGAAGAGAACTTCTACAGCCAAGCACGTTCTAGTTATTTGTGAGAGGCCAGTGTGAGAAGTGCTAAGAAAGAAACATAGTAACTTTGCTTTCTATAATACTGCCACTAAAATCAGCAGTCATTCAGAAATGTCCAACAGCTCTGGTACGTCTTTTTTATTAATATCATGCAAGCTAATGATCTGAAAATGCAATGGGGAAATGGCATTGCCTCATTTGCTTAGATTTTCTAAAATACGTACATTATTTACAATTCCTCGATATATTCTGCAGTATTAAACAAAATTAATTTATATTTGATTTACATCAATACATTTGTCCCATTATAGCCTGAATTAATACCCATTCCAGGCCTTTCAGCAAGACCTGAATATGCGTAGAAATACAAGGAAGCCAGAACAAGGTTCAGAACATCTGGCCGGTAACTCTCTTGAAAGCAAAGCTCCAGGAAAAGGAACGGAAAAGGCAGCTGAAAGCAGTAAATTTGTTTCCCCAAATAATTTAAAAGACAGAAGCAGTGAAGACTGGAAATAATAATTGTAAGCCATCGTGCAGGAAGGAAATCAATTTCAAATCTTCAGAAGAAGAGGATATAGAGTAAAATATTTGTGATTATATTGATGATGATTTTGAGATGGATGATTTGAAAGTACATTCTAAAAATTTCTGTTGTATTTGTGGCGAATTTGAACGACACAAAGAATTGTGGCACACGTGTTCAAATATAGCTTCCATTTTTTTTGGTGGGGAGTTTAGGTCATATTGGATGATGAATATGAGTGAAATGATGCTCAAATGAGCCCGGGATCGGTTTAGCTTAGTTACTCGATATTCATCTCTTAAGGATAAGGGAAAATCCCCTTCGGAAGAAACCATATCCGGGTAACTCACCCTAACAGAGATTTGAACTCGAAGCCCTGTGAAAAGAAAGCTGAGGCATAGACATGCGATTTTTGTATACGTTCAGTAAATGCCTAATTGTTTAAGAAGTGCCAAACTGTTCTTATTGTTTTTTATATAAACATGTTTCTTATATCAAATTATGAATTTATACTTATTCAAAATGTTTAAAACTCATTTTTCAATTTACCAAGATGTATTTGAAATATTGATCTAATGGGTAGATACGTGAAGAGAAAATGCTGTAGTTTTCGGAACATGTTGTTAGCTTTTTCCTAAGAGTCTAATATTTTCCATGAGCAACAAACCTTAAGTGTTCGGGATTACCCCGGCCTCCCCTAATGTTCGAATTTCATTTCTATCCCTACCTCATCCAGTGAGACCAATAAATCTTAATATTTGCACAGCTTACTGATATCTCTGTGATAAGAGCAAGACATGCAGATAAAAGTCTTCTGCTTAAAATAAAATTTAACAGTGATAACTCAAGAATGCACTGCACAGAAATTCATTCGAGAATTACTGAAAACTCCCGCATTTCTAACTGCATGGTAGTGACGTTTCCAAAAACGTGAAATTCAATCGGAGGATATGACTAGAAGAATAATTCTAAGCAACTAATATAATATCACTTACCGAGCGAGATAGTTTCGCGGCACTGTGCTAGGAAACATGCTAGCCTTTAGTTTCCGAGGTCGCGGGTTCAAACAATGGAATTCTTCGGGCGTAAAAATCCTTAGCAGGCTTCCTTCGGAAGGGAAGTAAAGCCGGTGGTCCCCGTGTCGTAGATTTACAGCACGTAAAAGAACCTCAAGCCTGATAAAAAGGCCTCTGAGCAAAATTTCCGGTCTTTCACGCCCAATATAGAATGGAACGCTAGGAACCATAGTAGTTAAAGAGCGTCCATATATAAAACTCAATTTTTCAACTTGAATTGGGATGACAGTGCTTCACAGCGAATTATTTTGCGTGGAACTTTGTGGATTCTCAGCATGAATGGGCCTGTTTTCTCAATATTATTTGCTAAATAAATAAAAAAAAATGTTGCTCACTTAAAAAAAATCCCTAATGGGAGATAAGGTTGAAAATGGTTTGATGGGAGGGAGTTTGGGGGATTTTCAGTATGATAAAGTTTGACACATGTATTTTTTAGGGCAAGAATAAACATTTTGTGGGGCTGCTATCACAAAAATCACCCCAACGGAAGAAGAGTTGGAAAATTTTCGGCGGGAGGCAATTTCGAGAATTCTCAATATGAATGGGTCTATTTTCATAATACTTTTGCTGAACAAAACTAAAAATATTGCTTGTTTCAAAAACAGAACACGTGATGAGAGATGGGGTTGAAAATTGTTCGATGTGAATCATTTTGGAGGATTTTAAGTACAAATGAAAAATTTGACATACAAATTCTTTGGAAATAGAGTAAAATTGTGGGTTTACCATCAAAACAGAATACACCTTTTACGGAAGAGGTGGCAAAAGGTGTTTGGCGGGAAGCAATTTTGAGGTGTTTCAGCACGAAAGGGCCTGTTTTCTCGATACTTTTAAGAAATAAAAATATAAATCGTGTTTTTTTTCGTTCTTTTAGAAGTGTTATAACAAAAGCCCATCCCTCAACGGCAGAGGCTTCGAAAATGTTTGGTTGGAGACAACTTTAAGACAAATAAGTGTGTTTTCTCAATAATAAAAGGATGTAATATAGCTCTCTTCATTCTTTTATTGTTTGTAATGCGGAAAGTCGCCTCTAATATGGGATAGGGTGGAAAATGTTGAATGGAAGGTAAGTTGCAGAATGGGAAATTTGGTACAGGTAAAGTGATCGAATCAAAAGACCTGAATGCCCGCAATATTATTGCCTTGATTTAAGTGTAAAATTGAAGTTTGGAAAATTGATGTTTTATCACCCCGGGCAACGTTGGGTATTTCTGCTAGTTGCTTATAAGAATGCACGGGACATTGCCCCGGTCAAAACAGGAGCTTAGTCAATATGTAATGCACCTACTTTTTGGATGGTATCCAGGTCAAACGGTTGGTAGTTTTTTCGAAACAAAATATTGAAAACAAGAAAATAACACTAATAATAGTTTATGGTATAACAGATTAAAATATTTTAATACTGAGTGAAAATTTTAACCCTCGAGGCTTGTCAAGGGTGATGATTTTCACGAAATTTTCAGTATATTATAATCTCGAGTGACATACAATATTTTATCACTACTAAAACATAAATCAGGGTAATTACTTTAATTAAACATGTAGGTTTATCGTTGCTGGATGGGAACATGGTATAGCACCAATGCTGGTTTTCTGGAAGATAATAGATATAAATAAACTGAAATTGATAACAGCATAACTGTAAATTGAAATGTGTAGGGAGAAATATTTATTCCTGAAGACGTTCTAATGGATGTTCAGAGTGCAGTGAATTCATTTGTCCCCAAAAGTCTAGGTTTATATTCAGAAATGTATTATAGCAATGGATTAAAATATTTAATTCATTACTATGGTTAAAACCCGACAAAAGCAACGATAGCTTAAAGTATGGCAATTGGGCATAACATTTTTTTCCACGATAGTGTGTTTTTTATCCACTACTTCCCGCTCGTGCTATCATATGTGGGGAGTCGAAATTCCTGCACTTCGTATGTTTTACACTTTTACAGCACATGTTAATAAAATGCATTTAATCCTCCAACTATTGGTATGATATTTACTCTTGCAGACATGCAACATAACCATATTGGATAGTTAATTTTTTCATTTAAATCATACCGTCTTAATATCCTTTTATTTGTTAACAACTTAAGATTTAATTAATGGGGGATTTAAATATGACTCACTCGGCGCAAGCAGTCATCTCACCTTTGGTTGTTGACTATACCTTGTTTCTTATAACCTTGTCCCACTGACATGTATTCCGCGCACGATTTCCTTCCCTTTCCCCTGATTGACTAATGTACACCTTTGAATGGCGGTATTTAAGCCCTGTAAAATGCAAGGTCAGGTAATAAAAGCTGTATAAACACTCTGTCATTATAGATGCACGTGGTTTCGTCATCCCGAGAGGCAGGTTTAAACCGAAGGATCCTCCTATGTATCTATTAATAAGAATTTGCATGCATCTGAGATGCATTAGCTCTGTTACATAATAAATTTGATTCATGCAGTTATGAAAATGTAAATTTGAAATTTTTCTTCAAATACATTAAGATAAATTATGCTAAATAAGGAACTATTTTGTATCGCACAACAATCTATTCCACAATAGCAGCTGAGAGGTAACTAGTGCACGCGACAGTTAAGAGATACGGGGCAAAGTTATATGGATCACATCCTGGCTTGGTCAACACCAACAGGCGTGACTAATCGATCACTACTTAACTTCGTGCAGCTAGCAGCACGACCTTGATACTCCTTTTCAATAGCTGACAGTAATTAACTTTATATTCACGTAAATATTTTTATTACTTATTTTTGTCGAAAAACTAGTATGCAATACACATAGATAAGTGCTCTGCAGGAACTCATATCTGCAGAAACTCAGGATAATAAAGTCCTGCGGGTGACTTCATAGAGCTTTTAATTCTGTCATACGTCCAACACTTATCGAATCAAATATAACGGTATAGCCGGCGTTTAACCACTTTTCGGCCAACCATACCATTTTCCTCAAATTCTTATTTTGTATTCATCTTAAAAATAATGTTCTTAGGGCTTCAATATTGGATCTTTCGAGTATAAGTTTTCTCTTATTTATTGTCTTGAACTCAAATCGAGATCATAGAGGACCTTGTTCAAAGAGCTAAAGCTTTTCTGAAATAGCTCTGCCTCTTTAAGTGAAGAAATACGTTTGCGTGTGGTAGGATGCTCATTTCGGTGTAATAGCCGTATATTGCCTTCTTATTGCATTTAATTTCCAAATGAGTTTCTCTGGAGTTAAAAGCAGTAATTACTAATAAAGTTGGCTAGCAACACAAAAGTAACTGAACCCACAAACAGCAACTTTCACGATACCACTAGGGTGATAACTGACCTGAGAGGTTCATGGGACACCAATGTTAGCAAATTAAAGCTAATGGCTTGATGAAACACTCCTATTTATAAATGTGATGTTGAACACCCGACGCGCACGGGGGTCGCAACCAAATCACTTCATTTGTCACCAGTTTCATAACAAAGAATATGATGTGTTACATTCACATGACTTTCTCTACCCTCTAGCGCTTATTAGTGGTATAAAAGCTTTTCTAACGAAAGTTTATTTTCCTTTCTTCTTCATTTTAATCGAGACAAAGTTTTCCGGAAATCGCTGCATTATACATTTAGTTATAGATAGAATAGGATAGGACTAGGAGCAGAGGGGGACTTGGCACCTCGACCTACGTAGATCTTTTGTACCTAGCCTCTGATGGGGCGCCTCCGGGAGGGAGGGATGAGGTGAGAGGAGACAGAGGGCGGCCGGACCAGGAGGAACGAGAGGCAGAGGGGAGGGTCCCTACCGTTTACAGAGTGAAACTCCCCGGATGGCACCTGGTGCAGCCGGCTCCCCTCCCACCTGTAGGTTTACACATCCCCTGGGAGGCCCGGGACCCGGAGACCACCCTTATTCCGGGTTACAAAGGTTTACTTAGAGCATCCTTTTCCCCTGTCATGTACATGCCGAGACCTCCCGGTGACGCTTGCAACTCTGAAATAGTCCAAGGAGATGAAAGGTGAAATGGAGAGACAGGAAATTCGGGGGATGTAATGATCCTTTCCAACATTTGCTTAGCGATCCGGGGAAACCCCGAAAAACCCCATGGGTCAGGAAGCTCGGCCGCGGGAAGTGAACCCATGACCTCCCGAATGCGGACCACAAACCGTAACCGCCTGAGCCTGCCGCACGGTTTTCGTTATTAATACAAAGGGGATAACAATAGTCAAATGTTTTAGAACTGAACGCTATACGCTGACCTTAAAATTCCATACTGTTGCCATGCAATCGCGAGAAACAACTGAATGTTGAAAGGATTTTTAAAGAATGACCAAGTATTGAACAATTCGAACCATTAATAACGGATGTCTCGGAAATGGCTGACGCCACTAAAAAGTTATTTGGAGTAAATTTGTATCTTAAAGAGATCTACATTTCTTGTGTAGTACATTTTCGTTTATCGCTTAACGCTTACAAGTTATACAATATTATACAAAATTCCTTCCGAATGAAGAGGACTTCACAGGCTATTCTAGGAAAATTCAAAATATACATTTTATTTGTCATTTAAATATCTTTAACGTGTGGTATTTTAATCAAAATCATTAGAGCCACTTTTCAGAAAATAAAAAATTTCGAAAAATCTTCCATGTAAGGGGCAGTTTGGCGTTATGTATTTCCTTGAATATCTTTGTATCGTAACTTTGGAATGTATTGAACCAAAACACCAAGTTTGGTTTTTATAAGGTTTTTCGTTTTTGAGTTATGCTGTTCACAAACACACATACACACGGACCTTTTTCTAAAAATGCTATTTTGGATTCAGGGTGCCTCAAAACATGTATTTGCTTTGAAATCTCGGTATCGATTTTTGGGTGGAATGCAATACCTTCTCTTCATACTATGAAAGTCACTAGATTTTAAGGAAGATTTTTAATTCCGTCATATTTTCACATATCTTGCTCGTGCTTTAAGATTTTGCCGCCCTGGGCAGTGGCACGGCTCGACACCCCTTTGAGCCGACCCTGCACCTTTGACAAATATGCTAGGAAGTGAGCCGTTTTACCGAAATCCAGAAGTGGTTAATCCAATTGTATAAAAATTATATTATTGGCTTACCTAATCGATTCAATCCATGGCTGTAGTGACCCTTGTAGTCTGCGTCAACTAATACGTCGGCCAGTTGCTGTGCATGGTCGTTATTTGTTCCAACGGATTCTAATGCCTGTACTATAAATCGCTTTGCTTCCTCTGGTGCGACAACACGTGTACTGCTGCTAGCCATAATGTCTCTACTACATCTACTGCAGTGCCGTTACTGCTATCGCTAGTAGTATTAGGACGAGACATGACCTTTGTTTTACAAGCCAATTTCAAAGCAAAAGATAAGGCACTTAATTTGTTTTCAGAAGCAGTGATCTCCACTCCCGTTATGAACTGCCACTGTTTGTTCCCTCTGCTGTGCATTTCATTTCACTCAACACATAGGCCTTTCATATGTAAGGAATAATGTGAATAAAACTAAAATTATCTCATTTTTTAAAAAATACCCGGAGCATCAAATTTGATGTTTTGAAAGAAAAAGTTTGCAAAAAATAAAAAAATGTCAACCATTATTATACAGGGTGTAAAAGGTAAAGGAGGGTAAAGGTACATATCACGGAGGGGCCCCCGGAACCGGGGCAGAGCACGGCACGCAGGCTAGTCGGTCCCTTGTGCTTCCTACGTGACCCCTGGGAGGGAAGGATGAGGAGGGAGATCCGAAGGGCAACCAGATCCGGATGCCGACGGCCGCAAGTATGGACAGGGTCCCTAACGTTTCCAGATAGAACTCATCCTATGCTACACGGTCCCCGCCCACAAGCCATCAACTTCCAGGATCCCCTGGAGCAGAGTCCCACGCTGAGAAGAGACCTAACTGAGCGGTACCGCAGCGACGCAGGGAAGAAACCTTTACAGAGCGCAAACCACCACCGTCGCCTGGTCCTACAACCCTGAAATAGATGACAAGAAAGATGGGCACAGAAAATGAGAGGAAGGAGAGTCGTGGTAGAAATGAACCACACCATCATTCGTCTGGCGATCCAGGAAAACCACGAAAAACCCACGGGCCAGAGTGGGCGGTCACCGGGGATCGATCCCAGAACCTCCCGAATGCGGACCACAGAGTAACCGCCTGGTGTAATATCGTTGTCAAACGTTTTAAATGGTAACATTATTTTGTTCTCTTGTTTCTGAAAGGTAGTTATTTAATTTAATTGAATGAACAATTTTTATAAGATGTTGGAAATGGTCTCCTTGTGCCGCCATAGTCTCTCATACCTTTTAAAAAAAATTGCATTAACACTCAATTCTTCTGAATTTGTAGCAATTTATCTTATAAGTTGTCTTTCAGTTCTTCCCACATTTGCGGGTTGTTCTGATTCACTTTTATTTTTTAAGGTTCCTCATAAATAGAAATTGCATATGGTAAGATCTGGAGACCACACTGGGCATAATCCTCTACTGATGACTAAATTTCCTCAAGTAATTTCGATGTGAGATCAGCTGTAAGCGCTTTAGCAGAATCTTCAGGGTCACAAAGTTCTTCTAGGAATGAATGGTGCGATTGTTAACCCCTCTACCTCTGACGATTCATCGCATCTTTGAAAAAATAGGCCCTATATTTCTGTAAGCACTCACAGCACCCCAAACGCAAATGAGTTTTATTATTATTATTATTATTATTATTATTATTTATGGACGCTCTTTAACTGCTGTAGTCCTTAGCGTCCAATTCTATATTGGGCGTGAAAGACCCGACATTTTGCTCAGAGGCCTCTTTATCAGGCTTCAGGTTCTTTTACGTGCCGTACATCTACGACACGGGACTACTTCCCTTCCGAAGGAAGCTATGCTAAGGATTTTTATGCCGAAAAAAACCCATCCCCGCGACCTCGGGAACTAGAGGCTAACATGGTAACCACTACACCATGGAGGACGACACCAAACGCCAATGATATTGGTCATTCAATGGTATATCATGTACAGAATCCGGTTTTTCTGCATTCCAGTGTCTACTGTCTTCTGTCGTGTGTAAATGAAACCACGCTTCTCTGTATTTAAAACAAAAATGAATGCAGGTGATCATTAAAATTGTCCATCACTTAATTGCAGAAATTAACTTTACTCACTTTATCGCGTAATTACAATTCCTGAACTACAGTTATTATGGGGTTTTAATTTTAAAAGTTTAGTTACGTTCCAAGTGAAGGTTTGCAAAATTCCTGATTCCTGTGCAAGCTTTCTCAGAGACTTTTTTCTGATGTTATTAAGTTCTCCTCTGTAAGAACCTGGTGATTTACTTTCGGTTTCTTATAAAGATAGATCCTGTTTCCCCAAATCTACTCATAAGGTTACGAATCGTTTTTCTGTGAGGCGCACGAACAGCGGGGAATCTGTTTATAAATTGTTGTCTGACTTTTCTACAAGAGTTTGTTGTCACGTAGGAATCATTCATGAAGATCCTGTGTGCTGAAGTATATGAACCTATTATAACAGCACTAACAAACTATAACACTGAAACACGTGGTTTCATAATTTATCAACCTCTGTACGACGTTCTCCGTGGTTTAGGGGTTCCATGCTAATCTCTAGTTCCCGAGGTCGCAGGTTCAAACCCGGCGGATGTCGATGGATTTTTTCGGCCGGAAAAATCCTTAGCGTGGCTTCCTTGAAATGGAAGTAATGCCGGTGATCCCGTGCCCTAGATTGAGAGTGTCTAGACATCCTAGGGTGTCCATAAATAAAGCTCAATTTTTAACCTCTGTACAGCACAGACTTTGCTCAACCGATTAGCAGCACGCGGTGAGGAGGGAAAACAGAACCGGCCAGAAATACTAAGTGTATTATTATTATCATTACTCGTACTGGAAGATGATACACAGTAATAGCCTTTCTTATAACTGATTTATTAACACCATTTAGGTAGTTTATTCAACCTTTTCCATAATAGCTACAATCAACACACATTTATTACATAGGATGTTTATGTCCATGGCCACCTCTATTAGCGGTGGTGACGCTAGGAAAGTTATTCTCCACACTCCTCGCCTTGAGCAGTGTTTTTGCTGCTCAACTCCAAGGGATGCACTAATTGAAGTGGTCTTCGAAACACCCTTCCTCCTTTGTCCTTCAGTTTACGACCTAATCTTTTCATCTCTTCCTATGATGAATTTTGAAATTCTTGCTAGCTTCCAACCCTGCCTTACGAGCTTGTCCTCGCTTAACAGCATCAAGTGTCTTTATTGAAGCAGTGGGCGGTTTCGTTGCCGTTGTTGGATTTTATGGAAACGATTTAGTTCCAAGAGGTACACTCTCTTCCACTGATTCCAAAAGGTGTCCAACGCTGACTGTTTTTCCATCCAAATTTGTTGAATCGGAAGTCTTGTTATACCGCTTCCAATACTAGAAAATGTGCGGGTGTCAACACATAATGCTGGGTATCAATTTCAACATATGCTAATGGTCTGATGTTAATTGTAGCTTCAATTCGAACAAGAACTGTGTAATTTCTTCGTCATCAACCTTCCGCTTCCAAGTCATTTCTTCAAACAACGTCTTCACCATTCTCTACCAGAATTTTCTCCACCAACCTGTTCGATAATGTACCGCCAATGAACGTTCTTATTGTTCAAAGAATGTACTATCTTTTCTGCACCAATGTGTTGCCATATTACTTAAAGTTCTTTATCCGCTTTCTTAAATATGTGTGCATTGTCGGACCAGGATGTTCTGCACAAACCTCTTTGTCTTATTAAGCGCTGTATGGCATAAATAAAATTTTCTATGCTCATATTCATCACAAGTTCAAAGTGGACAGCGTGAGTGGCAGCACGTGTAAACAGCGCAATGTATCTGTTCGTTAACAATTCTTCGTTTTTAGAATATAATGGACCTGCGAAGTCCACCCGGTGGTATCGAATTGTCTGCTGGGTATTATGCGTTCCACAGGAAGTGGGACCTCAATCTCTGAGCAGGCTTTAGCTTTCAGTTTTTTTTGCGTGGTAAGCAAGCCCGATAATCATTATAACCAGTAGGCCATTCTTAAGATCTTAACAAAATTCTTGGTCCAATGTAAAACTGCTTCTTGTGTTCTTCTTCTATTAACAGCTTTGTAAAATGGTGGTCTCCATTTAAAATAATGAGATGCTTTTTTAGATTGGCGAATTGTAGACGTCCACCATCTCGTAAAATATCATCTTATAGTAATGGAGAAAACTGTAGAATTTTTGTTTGCTTGGGCACTTTTTACTTTTTTTTGGAGCGCTTTTGTCTTCTGAAAACGACTCTCTTTATAACTGTTTAATCCAGAACGGTTTGGAATTTTGGATTTCTTCTAATTGCAAGAGGCCTGATGTTTTCTCCCAACGCAGTTTATTTCATCTAGATCGCAATATCCATGCTGTGATTTTCAGAACTATTGTCAATCTGCTAAAACTTGAAATATAAAAAATGGTTTCAGGTTTTATTGCTGAGGTAGCGTGGGAAACTGCTTTTGCTTTTTTGTTCTCTTTCTGGTTTAGCAAGTTCTGCTTCTGATATTTCAACTGACTTTGACCAGTTTTCTGGCGATTTAATGAGTCGATCTGTACCATACCACATGTTGCACTCATGAAGTTGCGCCTATTGTTAAGCTTCGTGTGATGTGATCCGCAGGGTTTTGTTTTCCGGGACAGTGTCGCCACTGTGATGGGTTTGATTTTCGATGAATTAGTTATCTTGTTTGACGAACGCTCTCCAAGCAGAAGCATTCCCTTATATCCATGAATTTCATATATTCGTTCACGTGCATAACAGAGAATATGTAATTCTCTCGTCTATTCTGGCTTGATCCAAGATCCGATCCATCGCAGAATTCTTATTGTGTGGATGCTTTTTAAATTTTCTAGCCACTGGTTCCATTTCTGAAGGAGATTTTGTGGTAAAAGTTCGTCCAATCGATATCTGCCAGCCAGGTATCTGCAAAATAATCTTCCCTGTTGTCGTAAACTGGTAATAGCAGACCTAAAGGATCATAAATTCTTGCTGTAGTTTTCAGTACAACTCGTTTTGCATGGCATAAATGCTGCTGCGTTGGCTGTGAGAAGTAGAGAATTTGAGAAGTAGAATTCGTCTGTGCTCGTATCAAGTGGAATGCCTAAGATCGTGGTATGTTGGCGTACCACTTCCTTTCGTGATCTTCTCGAATTACTGCATGATGTGGCACATAAAAGGTTTTCCCTCTGATAAATTCTTCATTTCCTATTTCAGGGTGATCATTTTCTATATATTGCTACATTGCTTGTAGGTACCGTTCTTCGTAATCCTGGTCTCTACTGAAGCGTTTCTTTAAACTCTCGAAACGTTTAAACGCAAGATCGCCATTGTATGCAAGGAATGTTTCTCATTTTTCCAGGGTAGCTGTACTGTGCAACGTCTGATACTTCAAACTGTTCGTTAGCTTTTGCCAAAACCTGCTGTTCCTTGTCAGTGAACTTTTCAGTTTCCTCGTAATGATTCCGATCCTTTTAAATTCCCAAACTCTTCTCAAGAGTTGACCAGTTCTTGAATACTGATACAATACGAATTTGTTTCTTTGGCTGTAATTCTTGTTCGACTTCAAAAGAGAATCCAACCAAATATACTCCTGCGAATCGTGAGTGCTTGTGATAAGCGGATGATGCCATCTTGAAAGATGCGTTCATGGTAGTCACCACTGATCAGTGTTTCGACAGGGATGTTCTTTGATATTTCGTCATCATCTACAAATTTTAAGTAGTTGAATTGTTGTCTTTATCTATTGGCATCGGCTTTAAAATCTGGAATCTTTGCTCACCTTCTAAAGATTATATTTTAATTGCGATTCCAGTAGTTGCTCCTCTAAGTTGAAATCTTACTCGGTTTCGTTCTGTTGCCCTACCTAAATGCTCAATTTATTAGTCGAGTTGTTTTATAACGTAACTGCGTTCACTGCCCATGTCAAGTAGTACCTTCGTCGAATGCTGAATGCCATTGCGAGCAGAAACGCTGTATTAAAAAAACAGCTCGTGCAGTTGTGTGTTCACTGTCTCTGTTGCATGAGTTGCCGTAACAATAGTTTCTTCTGGAATTGATTCCACTTAGTTGCTACTGTGATTGTATTCAACATTTTCTTACAAATGGATTTATGATATTCTGTATTCTGTAACATTACAAATTCTGCATTTCTGATCTTTCTTTTTACAGTCTTTTAGTTTGATTTTTTTCCTCTAGGCAGATGTAGCAGCGTCTGTATTCTTTTTAAATTTTTCTATTCTGTCTGCAAATGAGACGACTTTACGGCATCCATCATGCCAGTCACCATTTCTATCACAAAAGGCACCGTGACGGTTTTGTTTTCATCCCTCTTTATTTGCTGATTTAGTTGTGCTATTCCGCTGTTCAATTCGTCGCTGTTGAAAATTGCTCTTCTAAACTGGTATTGAACTCGTTCAACTTCTCTGATTTTTCTTTGCCGAGTATTCGTTTATCCAGGAATTGTATCAGAAAATATATTTTACCATTGTCGTTTTCCTTCACCGTAGTGTAGCAATTAAGTACTATTTCGTCTGTGAAGGCACGTAAAATACCTATTGATATAAGTGAACAAAACATCAAATTACCAAAACCAAGTCCTGTAAGAGGCTCAATATGCGTTCTACAACTGTTGTATACGCATTTTAAATCATTTGTTGTTACGTTTGGAATTTTTCTCAAGGCACGGAAAAATCAATATGCTCCTGTTGTTTTGCTTTAACGTTGTTAAACCGTTCCCTTAGTTTCTGAAGCGCAAACCTGTAGTTTTCTTCCGACATCTTGAGCCCAATGATGAATTCTCTTGTTTCACCTTCTGCTGAGTTCCATAGGTATGCGCTTATCAATTGGCGTAATAGCTGGATTCTGATGAATTGCTGCTTCAAACTGCTGATAAAACCTCGGCCAATCCGAAAACGTACTGTGAAAGGTTAAATTTCGAGTTTTGGTAACGCGGTTTCACGATTTCTTTGCTGAACTTTGGTATCATTTTTCACATTTCTATTTTGTTAGGGAAACTTGATGTCTATAATTTTCTTGTTTGCTATGGTGATAAGCTTTCGTCCTTGTAGCTGACGGGAGTAGTATTAGTCCCGGATGAGCCAATTGTTTTAACGATAATCCTGCCGCTAGGGGCGCTCGTGTCGCTAGTGTCGGTGCGTGCGACGGCTGCGGCGGTAAGTTTGAAAAGCGCCCTGAGCGGTAGGATTATCGTTAAATCGATTGGCTCATCCGGGACGAGTTGAAAGAATTGAGGAAGTGACGTGGAGTGTTTTGATTGGTACGTTAATTTGGGGTGGAAGATGGAGGAGTATGGAGGTCGCGTGATGGAGAGGAGCTGGGTGGCGAGGTGTTGTGTGTGCGGAGGTCGGTACTGAAATGGGGGAAAAGATGGGGAGCGAGGGATAAAAAGTGTAACAGAAAGTGACGTGTGAAGTTGTGATTGGTGGGAATAAGAAGTGATTTTATTGGTGGAAAGGAACAAATGAGAGTTGTTGATTGGTGAGAATAAGAGAGATTATGATTGGTGGAAAAGAAAAAGGTGTGGGAGTGGGGTATGTTGGAGGTGATGGGAAAGGTGAGTTTTGCTAGCAGCAAGATTTGCAAAAGCCTGTCGTGAACTGATCAGCAATTTTTGAACGTTGGATGGTAGTTTTCTTGAGTGGATAGAGAGATGGCGGCGATATGAGATGCGGTGGCGAAAATGGGAACTAGACAAGGTGGTTGAGACAAGAGGTTTAAGGACGAGGAAATTTGGAGGTTAGTGGTGAACACGGCGGTCGCAAGAGGTGGGGGGGTAAGGAGACGCGGTGGTGAGAATGGGGACTAAAAGAAGATGGGGGGTAGCAAGAGTTTAGAAGAGTAGATTTTGAGGTTAAAATAGTGGGAACTAAAAATGGCGGAGGGTCTGCGACAAGGAGATGCGGTGGAACTAAACAAGATGGCGGACGCAAGAGGTGGGTAAGGAGGTTTGAGGTTACAGTACCAAAACACGAAAGGATATATTCCTACGCCAAGCAGGTCCGAAAAATAATTATGCGTGTGGTACTTACCTGTTACCGGTGTGGATGCGTCACCAAAAGCGCGGCACGCGAGGCGGAAAAATAAAAGCAAACTGTTTTTGAAAATGCTTAACCAGCTTTAAGATCAACCAACATCACTACGCACTGATATACCTAGGTTTTTAAAGCGGTACAGACACCCTTTGCAGAGGCGTAATTTAACTATACCAAAACCTGGTACTGGACCATCGTGATGGTCGCTAGCGTACGTAGGAGCAGGGTTCTCATAGCCGGTCGAAAGCGGTCAAAAACGTGTACGACGTAGGTGTTCACAGTAGCTGCTGTCGAGTCAACCGTCGAGGTGTGAATAAACGAGATCTGTTCTCGCCGGCAATCTGGTTCGGAGATGTGAGCAGCGGCGAGGTGTTGTCTGTGCGGAGGTCGGGACTGAAAGAGGGAAAAGATGGGGAGCGAGGGATAAAAAGTATAACAGAAAGTGACGTGTGAAGTTGTGATTGGTGGGAATAAGAAGTGATTTTATTGGTGGAAAGGAGCAAATGAAAGTTGTTGATTGGTAAGAATAAGAGAGATTATGATTGGTGGGAAAGAAAAAGGTGTGGGAGTGGGGTATGTTGGAGGTGATGGGAAAGGTAAGTTTTGCTAGCAACAGGATTTGCAAAAGCCTGTCGAGAACTGATCAGCAATTTTTGAACGTTGGATGGTAGTTTTCTTGAGTGGATAGAGAGATGGGGCGATATGAGATGCGGTGGCGAAAATGGGGACTAAATAAGATGGTTGAGACAAGAGGTTTAAGGGCGAGGAAATTTGGAGGTTAGTGGTGAATATGGCGGTTGCAAGAGGTGGGGCAAGGAGACGCGGTGGTGAGAATGGGAACTAAAAGAAGATGGCGGTAGCAAGAGGTTAGAAGAGTAGATTTTGAGGTTAAAATAGTGGGAACTAAAAATGGCGGAGGTTCTGCGACAAGGAGATGCGGTGAGAACTAAACAAGATGGTGGACGCAAGAGGAGGGTAAGGAGATTTGAGGTTACAGTACCAAAACACGAAAGGATATATTCCTACGCCAAGCAGGTCCGAAAAATAATTATGCGTGTGGTACTTACCTGTTACCGGTGTGGATGCGTCACCAAAAGCGCGGCACGCGACGCGAAAAAATAAAAGCAAACTGTTTTTGAAAATGCTTAACCAGCTTTAAGATCAACCAACATCACTACGCACTGATATACCTAGGGTTTTAAAGCGGTACAGACACCCTTTGCAGAGGCGTAATTTAACTATACCAAAAACCTGGTACTGGACCATCGTGATGGTCGCTAGCGTACGTAGGAGCAGGGTTCTCATAGCCGGTCGAAAGCGGTCAAAAACGTGTACGACGTAGGTGTTCGCAGTAGCTGCTGCCGAGTCAACCGTCGAGGTGCGAATGAACGAGATCTGTTCTTGCCGGCAATCTGGTTCGGCGATGTGAGCAGCGGCGAGGTGTTGTCTGTGCGGAGGCCGGGACTGAAAGAGGGAAAAGATGGCGAACGAGGGATAAAAAGTATAACAGAAAGTGACGTGTGAAACTGTGATTGGTGGGAATAAGAAGTGATGTTATTGGTGGAAAGGAACAAATGAAAGTTGTTGTTTGGTAAGAATAAGAGAGATTATGATTGGTGGAAAGAAAAAGGTGTGGGAGTGGGGTATGTTGGAGGTGATGGGAAAGGTAAGTTTTCCTAGCAACAAGATTTGCAAAAGCCTCTCCAGAACTCATCAGCAATTTTTGAACGTTGGATGGTAGTTTTGTTGAGTGGATAGAGAGATGGGGCGATATGAGATGCGGTGGCGAAAATGGGAACTAAACAAGATGGTTGAGACAAGAGGTTTAAGGACGAGGAAATTTCGAGGTTAGTGGTGAACATGGCGGTCGCAAGAGGTGGGGGCAAAGAGACGCGGTGGTGAGAATGGGAACTAAAAGAAGATGGCGGTAGCAAGAGCTTAGAAGAGCAGATTTTGAGGTTAAAATAGTGGGAACTAAAAATGGCGGAGGGTTGGCGACAAGGAGATGCGGTGGCCAACGTGAGAACTAAACAAGATGGCGGACGCAAGAGGAGGGTAAGGAGATTTGAGGTTAAGATTTTTAGGTTAAAACAGGGCGTAAGCATGGGAACGAAATCCAAGATGGCGAAGGCAATGGTGTGGACGAGGAGATGTGAGGTGCGGTGGCGAAAATGGGAACTAAACAAGATGACGAAGACAAAAAGTGTAAGGACGAGGAGATTTCGAGGTTAGTGGTGAACATGGCGGTCGCAAGAGGTGGTGGGCAAGGAGACTTGAGGTTAAGATTTTTAGGTTAAAACAGGACGTAAGAAGGGGAACTAAATCCAAGATGGCGGAGGCAAGGGTGGGACGAGGAGATGTGAGGCGCGGTGGTAAAAATGGGAACTAAATAAGATAGCGGAGGCATGAAGTTGAGGTTAAAAATTGAGGTAAACGTGGAGAGCTTAAACCAAGATGGCGGTGGCGTGGTGGTGAAAATGGGAACTAAACAAGATGGCGGAGGCAAGAAGTGGAGGGACGAAGAGGTTTGAGGTTATGGTCAACATGCGAAAAATGTCGAACGCAACAGATGGTGACGAGGAGATAGAATTGAGGATTAGGGAAAGATGAAGGAAAACAGGAAGTGACGTGGAGTGTTTTGATTGGTAAAAATAAGACGAAATGTGATTGGTGCGTTAATTCGGGTGGAAGATGAAGGAAGAAAGGTAAAAGAGTATGGAGGACACGTGATGGAGTGGAGCGGAGCGGCGAGGTGTTGTCTGTGCGGAGGTTGGGACTGAAAGAGGGAAAAGATGGCGAACGAGGGATAAAAAGTATAACAGAAAGTGACGTGTGAAGTTGTGATTGGTGGGAATAAGAAGTGATGTGATTGGTGGAAAGGAACAACTGAAAGTTGTTGATTGGTAAGAAGAAGAGAGATTGTGATTGGTGGAAAGAAAAAGGTGTGGGAGTGGGGTATGTTGGAGGTGATGGGAAAGGTAAGTTTTGCTACCAACAAGATTTGCAAAAGCCTCTCCAGAACTCATCAGCAATTTCAGCAGTCGATGTGCGTGGCGATAGGCCCGCTGCGATGAAAGAGCTGCAAACTGCGCGATAACTTGAAAAATATTGCCCGCCGTGACGCATTGCGAGCGCGCGCGTTTACCGTAAACCGTTACAGTTGCCATACTTATATTATCCGTCTTTTTCTTTTTTTTTTCTTTTCTTTTTTTTTACGTTTGTTTTTAAAAAAAATAACTAGTTTTTCGGGGGTTTTCTCTGGTTGGTAGACGAATGCAAGCTCTTTCTGCTTTTTCACAGGTTTTCCCTGGTTGGTAGGCGTTTGCTGTAGTGGTTGACGAAGCCCTTTCTAATTTTCGAGGTTTTTTCAGGTTTTTCGTGGTTGTCCCTGCCCGGTAGGCAAATGATGAAGTTTTTGCTTGTCAGCGCACGGATACTAGGCACATACTCGCGCACACACACACACACCCGTTGCAGTTGCCATACTTATATTATTCGACTTTTCCTTTTTTTTCTTTTTGTTTTTTCGTTTTTTTAAAAAATAACTAGTTTTTTGGAGGTTTTCTGCGGTTGGTAAACGAATGCAAGTCCTTTCTGCTTTTTCATAGATTTTCCCTGGTTGGTAGGCGTTTTCTGTAGTGGTTGACGAAGCCGTTTCTAATTTTGGAGGTTTTCTCAGGTTTTTTAGTGGTTGTCCCTGTCCGGTAGGCAAATGATGAAGTTTTACCTTGTCGGCGCACGGATACTAGGCACATACTCGCGCACACACACACACACACACACACACAAACGTTGCAGTTGCCATACTTATATTATTCGTCTTTTCCTTTTTTTTCTTTTTTTATAAAAAATAACTAGTTTTTTGGGAGTTTTCTGCGGTTGGTAAACGAATGCAAACTCTTTCTGCTTTTTCATAGGTTTTCCCTGGTTGGTAGGCGTTTTCTGTAGTGGTTGACGAAGCCGTTTCTAATTTTCGAGGTTTTCTCAGGTTTTTTTTTAGTGGTTGTCCCTGTCCGGTAGGCAGATGATAAAGTTTTTCTATAATGTCGTCGTTTCGGCTTGTGGCGCACGGATACTAGGCACATACTCGCGCGCACACACACACACACACACACAAACGTTGCAGTTGCCATACTTATATTATTCGTCTTTTCCTTTTTTTCTTTTTTTTTTAAAAAATAACTAGTTTTTTGGGAGTTTTCTGCGGTTGGTAAACGAATGCAAACTCTTTCTGCTTTTTCATAGGTTTTCCCTGGTTGGTAGGCGTTTTCTGTAGTGGTTGACGAAGCCGTTTCTAATTTTCGAGGTTTTCTCGGGTTTTCTTTAGTGGTTGTCCCTGTCCGGTAGGCAGATGATAAAGTTTTTCTATAATGTCGTCGTTTCGGCTTGTGGCGCACGGATACTAGGCACGTACTCGAGCGCGCGCACACACACACACACACACAGACAGACAGACATACACACGGACATGTTTCCAAAAATGCTTTTTTTTTATTTTTTATTCAGGAGGTCTCAAAACGTGTATTTCCGGTGAAATCTCGGTATCGAATTTTTGGGTGGAATGCAATACTTCCCCTACTTACTATACGTATTAGAGAAAGTAAAAAAGTATAAGAATTGAAAAATTTAAGGAAATAACAAACAATATCTCGAAAAACGGTTCACTCAACAAAAGAAATGTATATGGCATAAGTTGTGTATTTTAACGCGATCTACATTTTTTGTGTAGTAAAATTTTGTCTATCTCTTATGGTTTACCAGCTATGCAAAAGGCGTTCACAATGAAGAATACTTTTGGAGACATTCCCAGAAAATTTGAGATATACATTTTATTTCTCACGACATTATCTTAAACATACGATATTTTCATCAAAATCGTTATAGCCGTTTTTGAGAAAATTAAAAAAAGTGTACTATCTTGTTTTCATGGGTTTTCCAGATCGGTAAGCGTTAGAATACTCTTAGAGCTTTTTTCAGGTTTTTTTCGCGGTTGTCCCTGTCCGGTAGGCAAATGATAAAGTTTTTCTATAATGTCGTCGTTTTGGCTTGTGGCGCACGGATACTAGGCACGTACTCGCGCGCACACACACACACACAGACAGACACACAAACAGACACACACACGGACATGTTTCCAAAAATGCTTTTTTTCTGATTCAGGAGGTCTCAAAACGTGTATTTCCGGTGAAATCTCGGTATCGAATTTTTGGGTGGAATGCAATACTTCCCCTACTTACTATACGTGGAAGAGAAAGTAAAAAAGTATAAGTATTGGAAAATTTAAGGAAATAACAAGCAATATCTCGAAAAACGGTTCACTCAACAAAAGAAATGTATATGGCATAAGTTGTGTATTTTAACGCGATCTACATTTTTTGTGTAGCAAAATTTTGTCTATCTCTTACGGTTTATCAGTTATGAAAAAGTCGTTCACAATGAAGAATACTTTTGGAGACATTCCCAGAAAATTCGAGATATACATTTCATTTCTCACGACATTATCTTAAACATATGATATTTTTCATCAAAATCGTTAGAGCCATTTTTTAATACAAAGAGAACGGGATTTCACAAGTGAAACAGTACTGTGATAACGATACCAACAAACTAATTATTATTCACCCACTGAAACACATAAAAAAGATCTGATGTGTAACACTCACATGACTTTCTCAACTCTTGTACAAAGTATTTTTACAAACGCTTATTCCCCATCTAGTTCATGTTAATCGAGATAAACATTTGCAAACTCTATTTTATTGCTAATTTTCTTGTATAAAAAAAATCTGATGTGTAACACTCACATGACTTTCTCTACTCTTGTACAAAGTATTTTTACAAACGCTTATGCTCCATCTAGTTCATGTTAATCGAGATAAACATTTGCAAACTCTATTTTATTGCTAATTTTCTTGTAGATGTAGGGGGAAAATATATTTACAAGGGGAATATAGAAAAACAGTAGCCTTTAAGCACATACATATCTCTTAATAGCTGGTTGCTATGTGCAGCACCATTCTTTTTGCCACAGATTAATACTCTTTGCATATCAAAGACAAAAAAAAATGAATAACCAATTTCCATTTGAGAAAATAAGTATTGGAAAATTTAATGAAATAACAAGCAATATCTCGAAAACGGATCACTCAACAACAAAAATGTATATGACATAAGTTGTGTATTTTAACGCGATCTACATTTTTTGTGTAGTAAAAGTTTGTCTATCTCTTACGGTTTATCAGTTATGAAAAAGTCGTTCACAATGAAGAATACTTTTGGAGACATTCCCAGAAAATTCGAGATATACATTTCATTTCTCACGACATTATCTTAAACATATGATATTTTTCATCAAAATCGTTAGAGCCATTTGTTTTTAATACAAAGAGAACGGGATTTCACAAGTGAAACAGTACTGTGATAACGATACCAACAAGCTAATTATTATTCACCCACTGAAACACATAAAAAAACATCTGATTGTAACACTCACATGACTTTCTCAACTCTTGTACAAAGTATTTTTACAAACGCTTATTCCCCATCTAGTTCATGTTAATCGAGATAAACATTTGCAAACTCTATTTTTAATTGCTAATTTTCTTGTAGATGTAGGGAAAATATATTTACAAGGGGAATATAGAAAAACAGTAGCCTTTAAGCACATACATATCTCTTAATAGCTGGTTGCTATGTGCAGTACCATTCTTTTTGCCACAGATTAATACTCTTTGCATATCAAAGACAAAAAAAATGAATAACGAATTCCCATTTGAGAAAATAAGTATTGGAAAATTTAAGGAAATAACAAGCAATATCTCGAAAACGGTTCACTCAACAATAAAGATGTATATGACATAAGTTGTGTATTTTAACGCGATCTACATACTTTCGTACTCACCTATAAGAGATAGAGGGTAGAGGTCGTACGAACGTAGCACTTTGAGAATTTATATTCAACAGTTGGTGTTACTCCTTAGAAAGGAAGTATCTGCTGATTGTATTTAATTCATACATTTTACATAACACGTATGCACTGGCACAACATAAAACACGACACACGATACTCATAGTTTTAATATTGCACTAATAACATCAGGAATAACTGAGCTCAGCTCGTTCGCATACAGCGCTACACGCAAAAGAACCGTGTGCTGATGACAGTGAAAGGCGTGAGAAGCGGAAATTCGTCAGCAATAAAATAAATGCAACCTTTATGTCGGCGGTGGGAATTGTGCAGTGGCGGCTCGTGACAGGATGACTCTAGTTTTTAAAACTAGACAATTTTTTAGCGAAACGAGGCATTTAACTCGACACGCATGATGAAACAACGGTTGCGATAAGCGAGCTTATAAAAACCCGGTGCCAACAGCAAAAGCCCGTAGTGTGAAACGGAAGCGATAGTGGGTTTTTCTACAAAATCGTTCTATTTGACGAAAAATAGTTTTAAAATAAAAACAAAATAGCCGCAGCACTTTGCAGGGAAAGAGCGATCGGTGCATATCTCGATTAACATGAACTAGATGGGGAATAAGCGTTTGTAAAAATACTTTGTACAAGAGTTGAGAAAGTCATGTGAGTGTTACACATCAGATGTTTTTTTATGTGTTTCAGTGGGTGAATAATAATTAGCTTGTTGGTATCGTTATCACAGTACTGTTTCACTTGTGAAATCCCATTCTCTTTGTATTAAAAACAAATGGCTCTAACGATTTTGATGAAAAATATCATATGTTTAAGATAATGTCGTGAGAAATGAAATGTATATCTCGAATTTTCTGGGAATGTCTCCAAAAGTATTCTTCATTGTGAACGACTTTTTCATAACTGATAAACTATAAGAGATATACAAAATTTTGCTACACAAAAAATGTAGATCGCGTTAAAATACACAACTTATGTCATATACATTTTTGTTGTTGAGTGAACCGTTTTCGAGATATTGCTTGTTATTTCATTAAATTTTCCAATACTTATTTTCTCAAATGGAAATTCGTTATTCATTTTTTTTGTCTTTGATATGCAAAGAGTGTTAATCTGTGGCAAAAAGAATGGTGCTGCACATAGCTACCAGCTATTAAGAGATATGTATGTGCTTAAAGGCTACTGTTTTTCTATATTCCCCTTGTAAATATATTTTCCCCTACATCTACAAGAAAATTAGCAATAAAATAGAGTTTGCAAATGTTTATCTCGATTAACATGAACTAGATGGAGCATAAGCGTTTGTAAAAATACTTTGTACAAGAGTAGAGAAAGTCATGTGAGTGTTACACATCAGATTTTTTTTATACAAGAAAATTAGCAATAAAATAGAGTTTGCAAATGTTTATCTCGATTAACATGAACTAGATGGGGAATAAGCGTTTGTAAAAATACTTTGTACAAGAGTTGAGAAAGTCATGTGAGTGTTACACATCAGATTTTTTTTATGTGTTTCAGTGGGTGAATAATAATTAGTTTGTTGGTATCGTTATCACAGTACTGTTTCACTTGTGAAATCCCGTTCTCTTTGTATTAAAAACAAATGGCTCTAACGATTTTGATGAAAAATATCATATGTTTAAGATAATGTCGTGAGAAATGAAATGTATATCTCGAATTTTCTGGGAATGTCTCCAAAAGTATTCTTCATTGTGAACGACTTTTTCATAACTGATAAACCGTAAGAGATAGACAAAATTTTGCTACACAAAAAATGTAGATCGCGTTAAAATACACAACTTATGCCATATACATTTCTTTTGTTGAGTGAACCGTTTTTCGAGATATTGCTTGTTATTTCCTTAAATTTTCCAATACTTATACTTTTTTACTTTCTCTTCCACGTATAGTAAGTAGGGGAAGTATTGCATTCCACCCAAAAATTCGATACCGAGATTTCACCGGAAATACACGTTTTGAGACCTCCTGAATCAGAAAAAAAAGCATTTTTGGAAACATGTCCGTGTGTGTGTCTGTTTGTGTGTCTGTCTGTGTGTGTGTGTGTGCGCGCGAGTACGTGCCTAGTATCCGTGCGCCACAAGCCAAAACGACGACATTATAGAAAAACTTTATCATTTGCCTACCGGACAGGGACAACCGCGAAAAAAACCTGAAAAAAGCTCTAAGAGTATTCTAACGCTTACCGATCTGGAAAACCCATGAAAACAAGATAGTACACTTTTTTTAATTTTCTCAAAAACGGCTATAACGATTTTGATGAAAATATCGTATGTTTAAGATAATGTCGTGAGAAATAAAATGTATATCTCAAATTTTCTGGGAATGTCTCCAAAAGTATTCTTCATTGTGAACGCCTTTTGCATAGCTGGTAAACCATAAGAGATAGACAAAATTTTACTACACAAAAAATGTAGATCGCGTTAAAATACACAACTTATGCCATATACATTTCTTTTGTTGAGTGAACCGTTTTTCGAGATATTGCTTGTTATTTCCTTAAATTTTTCAATTCTTATACTTTTTTACTTTCTCTAATACGTATAGTAAGTAGGGGAAGTATTGCATTCCACCCAAAAATTCGATACCGAGATTTCACCGGAAATACACGTTTTGAGACCTCCTGAATAAAAAATAATAAAAAAAAGGATTTTTGGAAACAGGTCCGTGTGTATGTCTGTCTGTCTGTCTGTGTGTGTGTGTGCGCGCGCGAGTATGTGCCTAGTATCCGTGCGCCACAAGCCGAAACGACGACATTATAGAAAAACTTTATCATCTGCCTACCGGACAGGGACAACCACTAAAAAAAACCTGAGAAAACCTCGAAAATTAGAAACGGCTTCGTCAACCACTACAGAAAACGCCTACCAACCAGGGAAAACCTATGAAAAAGCAGAAAGAGTTTGCATTCGTTTACCAACCGCAGAAAACTCCCAAAAAACTAGTTATTTTTTAAAAAAAAAAAGAAAAAAAGGAAAAGACGAATAATATAAGTATGGCAACTGCAACGTTTGTGTGTGTGTGTGTGTGTGTGCGCGCGAGTATGTGCCTAGTATCCGTGCGCCACAAGCCGAAACGACGACATTATAGAAAAACTTTATCATCTGCCTACCGGACAGGGACAACCACTAAAAAAAACCTGAGAAAACCTCGAAAATTAGAAACGGCTTCGTCAACCACTACAGAAAACGCCTACCAACCAGGGAAAACCTATGAAAAAGCAGAAAGAGTTTGCATTCGTTTACCAACCGCAGAAAACTCCCAAAAAACTAGTTATTTTTTATAAAAAAAGAAAAAAAAGGAAAAGACGAATAATATAAGTATGGCAACTGCAACGTTTGTGTGTGTGTGTGTGTGTGTGCGCGAGTATGTGCCTAGTATCCGTGCGCCGACAAGGTAAAACTTCATCATTTGCCTACCGGACAGGGACAACCACTAAAAAACCTGAGAAAACCTCCAAAATTAGAAACGGCTTCGTCAACCACTACAGAAAACGCCTACCAACCAGGGAAAACCTATGAAAAAGCAGAAAGGACTTGCATTCGTTTACCAACCGCAGAAAACCTCCAAAAAAACTAGTTATTTTTTAAAAAAACGAAAAAACAAAAAGAAAAAAAAGGAAAAGTCGAATAATATAAGTATGGCAACTGCAACGGGTGTGTGTGTGTGTGTGTGTGCGAGTATGTGCCTAGTATCCGTGCGCTGACAAGCAAAAACTTCATCATTTGCCTACCGGGCAGGGACAACCACGAAAAACCTGAAAAAACCTCGAAAATTAGAAACGGCTTCGTCAACCACTACAGCAAACGCCTACCAACCAGGAAAAACCTGTGAAAAAGCAGAAAGAGCTTGCATTCGTCTACCAACCAGAGAAAACCCCCGAAAAACTAGTTATTTTTTTTAAAAACAAACGTAAAAAAAAAAGAAAAGAAAAAAAAAAAAGAAAAAGACGGATAATATAAGTATGGCAACTGTAACGGTTTACGGTAAACGCGCGCGCTCGCAATGCGTCACGGCGGGCAATATTTTTCAAGTTATCGCGCGGTTTGCAGCTCTTTCATCGCAGCGGGCCTATCGCCACGCACATCGACTGCTGAAATTGCTGATGAGTTCTGGAGAGGCTTTTGCAAATCTTGTTGGTAGCAAAACTTACCTTTCCCATCACCTCCAACATACCCCACTCCCACACCTTTTTCTATCCACCAATCACAATCTCTCTTCTTCTTACCAATCAACAACTTTCAGTTGTTCCTTTCCACCAATAACATCACTTCTTATTCCCACCAATCACAACTTCACACGTCACTTTCTGTTATACTTTTTATCCCTCGTTCGCCATCTTTTCCCTCTTTCAGTCCCAACCTCCGCACAGACAACACCTCGCCGCTCCGCTCCTTTCCATCACGTGTCCTCCATACTCTTTTACCTTTCTTCCTTCATCTTCCACCCGAATTAACGCACCAATCACATTTCGTCTTATTTTTACCAATCAAAACACTCCACGTCACTTCCTGTTTTCCTTCATCTTTCCCTAATCCTCAATTCTATCTCCTCGTCACCATCTGTTGCGTTCGACATCTTTCGCATGTTGACCATAACCTCAAACCTCTTCGTCCCTCCACTTCTTGCCTCCGCCATCTTGTTTAGTTCCCATTTTCACCACCACGCCACCGCCATCTTGGTTTAAGCTCTCCACGTTTACCTCAATTTTTAACCTCAACTTCATGCCTCCGCTATCTTATTTAGTTCCCATTTTTACCACCGCGCCTCACATCTCCTCGTCCCACCCTTGCCTCCGCCATCTTGGATTTAGTTCCCCTTCTTACGTCCTGTTTTAACCTAAAAATCTTAACCTCAAGTCTCCTTGCCCACCACCTCTTGCGACCGCCATGTTCACCACTAACCTCGAAATCTCCTCGTCCTTACACTTTTTGTCTTCGTCATCTTGTTTAGTTCCCATTTTCGCCACCGCACCTCACATCTCCTCGTCCACACCATTGCCTTAGCCATCTTGGATTTCGTTCCCATGCTTACGCCCTGTTTTAACCTAAAAATCTTAACCTCAAATCTCCTTACCCTCCTCTTGCGTCCGCCATCTTGTTTAGTTCTCACGTTGGCCACCGCATCTCCTTGTCGCCAACCCTCCGCCATTTTTAGTTCCCACTATTTTAACCTCAAAATCTGCTCTTCTAAGCTCTTGCTACCGCCATCTTCTTTTAGTTCCCATTCTCACCACCGCGTCTCTTTGCCCCCACCTCTTGCGACCGCCATGTTCACCACTAACCTCGAAATTTCCTCGTCCTTAAACCTCTTGTCTCAACCATCTTGTTTAGTTCCCATTTTCGCCACCGCATCTCATATCGCCCCATCTCTCTATCCACTCAACAAAACTACCATCCAACGTTCAAAAATTGCTGATGAGTTCTGGAGAGGCTTTTGCAAATCTTGTTGCTAGGAAAACTTACCTTTCCCATCACCTCCAACATACCCCACTCCCACACCTTTTTCTTTCCACCAATCATAATCTCTCTTATTCTTACCAAACAACAACTTTCATTTGTTCCTTTCCACCAATAACATCACTTCTTATTCCCACCAATCACAGTTTCACACGTCACTTTCTGTTATACTTTTTATCCCTCGTTCGCCATCTTTTCCCTCTTTCAGTCCCGGCCTCCGCACAGACAACACCTCGCCGCTGCTCACATCGCCGAACCAGATTGCCGGCAAGAACAGATCTCGTTCATTCGCACCTCGACGGTTGACTCGGCAGCAGCTACTGCGAACACCTACGTCGTACACGTTTTTGACCGCTTTCGACCGGCTATGAGAACCCTGCTCCTACGTACGCTAGCGACCATCACGATGGTCCAGTACCAGGTTTTTGGTATAGTTAAATTACGCCTCTGCAAAGGGTGTCTGTACCGCTTTAAAACCCTAGGTATATCAGTGCGTAGTGATGTTGGTTGATCTTAAAGCTGGTTAAGCATTTTCAAAAACAGTTTGCTTTTATTTTTTCGCGTCGCGTGCCGCGCTTTTGGTGACGCATCCACACCGGTAACAGGTAAGTACCACACGCATAATTATTTTTCGGACCTGCTTGGCGTAGGAATATATCCTTTCGTGTTTTGGTACTGTAACCTCAAATCTCCTTACCCTCCTCTTGCGTCCACCATCTTGTTTAGTTCTCACCGCATCTCCTTGTCGCAGAACCTCCGCCATTTTTAGTTCCCACTATTTTAACCTCAAAATCTACTCTTCTAACCTCTTGCTACCGCCATCTTCTTTTAGTTCCCATTCTCACCACCGCGTCTCCTTGCCCCACCTCTTGCAACCGCCATATTCACCACTAACCTCCAAATTTCCTCGCCCTTAAACCTCTTGTCTCAACCATCTTATTTAGTCCCCATTTTCGCCACCGCATCTCATATCGCCCCATCTCTCTATCCACTCAAGAAAACTACCATCCAACGTTCAAAAATTGCTGATCAGTTCTCGACAGGCTTTTGCAAATCCTGTTGCTAGCAAAACTTACCTTTCCCATCACCTCCAACATACCCCACTCCCACACCTTTTTCTTTCCCACCAATCATAATCTCTCTTATTCTTACCAATCAACAACTTTCATTTGCTCCTTTCCACCAATAAAATCACTTCTTATTCCCACTAATCACAACTTCACACGTCACTTTCTGTTATACTTTTTATCCCTCGCTCCCCATCTTTTCCCTCTTTCAGTCCCGACCTCCGCACAGACAACACCTCGCCGCTGCTCACATCTCCGAACCAGATTGCCGGCGAGAACAGATCTCGTTTATTCACACCTCGACGGTTGACTCGACAGCAGCTACTGTGAACACCTACGTCGTACACGTTTTTGACCGCTTTCGACCGGCTATGAGAACCCTGCTCCTACGTACGCTAGCGACCATCACGATGGTCCAGTACCAGGTTTTGGTATAGTTAAATTACGCCTCTGCAAAGGGTGTCTGTACCGCTTTAAAAACCTAGGTATATCAGTGCGTAGTGATGTTGGTTGATCTTAAAGCTGGTTAAGCATTTTCAAAAACAGTTTGCTTTTATTTTTCCGCCTCGCGTGCCGCGCTTTTGGTGACGCATCCACACCGGTAACAGGTAAGTACCACACGCATAATTATTTTTCGGACCTGCTTGGCGTAGGAATATATCCTTTCGTGTTTTGGTACTGTAACCTCAAACCTCCTTACCCACCTCTTGCGTCCGCCATCTTGTTTAGTTCTCACCGCATCTCCTTGTCGCAGACCCTCCGCCATTTTTAGTTCCCACTATTTTAACCTCAAAATCTACTCTTCTAAACTCTTGCTACCCCCCATCTTCTTTTAGTCCCCATTCTCACCACCGCGTCTCCTTACCCCCCCACCTCTTGCGACCGCCGTGTTCACCACTAACCTCCAAATTTCCTCGTCCTTAAACCTCTTGTCTCAACCACCTTGTCTAGTTCCCATTTTCGCCACCGCATCTCATATCGCCCCCATCTCTCTATCCACTCAAGAAAACTACCATCCAACGTTCAAAAATTGCTGATCAGTTCACGACAGGCTTTTGCAAATCTTGCTGCTAGCAAAACTCACCTTTCCCATCACCTCCAACATACCCCACTCCCACACCTTTTTCTTTTCCACCAATCATAATCTCTCTTATTCTCACCAATCAACAACTCTCATTTGTTCCTTTCCACCAATAAAATCACTTCTTATTCCCACCAATCACAACTTCACACGTCACTTTCTGTTACACTTTTTATCCCTCGCTCCCCATCTTTTCCCCCATTTCAGTACCGACCTCCGCACACACAACACCTCGCCACCCAGCTCCTCTCCATCACGCGACCTCCATACTCCTCCATCTTCCACCCCAAATTAACGTACCAATCAAAACACTCCACGTCACTTCCTCAATTCTTTCAACTCGTCCCGGATGAGCCAATCGATTTAACGATAATCCTACCGCTCAGGGCGCTTTTCAAACTTACCGCCGCAGCCGTCGCACGCACCGACACTAGCGACACGAGCGCCCCTAGCGGCAGGATTATCGTTAAAACAATTGGCTCATCCGGGACTAATACTACTGACGGTTTTCTCATTCTTCTGCGTTCCGTTCTTTTGCACCGTCTTTTTGCAACCCTTGAATACGTTTCTGAATTTCCTTCTGATCTAGCAATAGTTCGTGTAGTCGCTTCGATAATAATTCTATATGAATGTCGTCTGTTCCATCGTCAATTGCTGCTCGTAACTTATGATTCTAGCTGCTGCAGTTGTGGTCGTTCTAACACGTTTTTCTTTTTCCATACTGTTCATAAGCGTTGCTTTAGTCCCAGTAGTCTTATTAGTTGCCATGTTGTTTTCGTAATATATGTACCTAACAGTACTTTCACTGAGAGGGTATACACATCTATCCTACTATACAATCTGTAGAGATATATTTGCAATCCCACTTAACGTTGATACATGAATTGCTATCTCACCGTCTCCTTTATTCGCTGACTCGTCCTTATCGCGGGTTTCGGTCCAGTATTATTATTATTATTATTATTATTATTATTTACTTGTACTGTAAGATGATACACAGTGAAATAGCCTTTCTTATAATTGATTTATTAGCACTGTTTAAGTACTTTTATTAACGCTTTTCTTTCATAGAATGTTTCTGTCCATGGGCATCTCTACTAGCAGTGGTGACATTAAGAAAGTTATTCTCCACATAGTGCCGTGCAGGCAAATCCCCCGTAATATTGCCACGCATCAAACGAAGACTCTGTAGTTGCATCCTGTTATCTGGTAATTCACATAATCTCTTGATATAGCTATCTGAATTATTTTCTTTCACCATTAATTTAAAATATTCTAAATTCCCGCCACTTGCTCCGCCCTGTTTTCCTATCTCACTTCGATATTCTTAGAACATTCACTTCTCTTTTCATCCTTCAAGTTATCCAGCTTTCCCATTGTAGAAATGTCTCGATATTCTATTGTATTTATGTACAAGAGCTATTTTTTAAAATCAACTTTAGAGATGCTGAGAACCTTAAGAGTGACACTGTAGTCCAGGAAATTTAGAGATGACCGAACAGACGTTCTTGATGGAGGAAGTCAAGAACAGAAGTGTTTGAGCACTCTCCCTACAGCCCAGACCTAGCACCCAGTGACTTCCATCTTTTCCCTCAGATGAAAAAATGATTCAGGGGACAGCATTTCCACTCCAATGAGCTTAAGGACAACAGACCTGACTCAAGAGACAGGCAACAATTGTTTTTGCAGAGTATTGGAAAGTTGGTGCTTAGGTTGACTGCAGTTGTTTTAAGGTGGACCACAGACCGGCTAAATGCGTAGCATGCTGTATTGTGGTGACCTCAGTACTTTTCCGATGCGCAACTGGCGGAACATGACACGTTCAAGGTTATTTTTATCAGCTGTGCTTCAGTTGCTGCTGTGTTCGTTTTGTATAGAGAGTTGTGCATTGTGAATCTCAAAAGTGAAAGTTTATTCAAGGCATCTGTGTTGTGTATGATTTGTTTAAGGTCTAGTTATCAGTCCACTGCAATGCCTACCGACAAATTCATGCTTGAACAATAAATTATTATGTATGATACACACACAAAAACTGAATTATTTAGACAGGGTGTAGACAATTTCAAGAGAAATTTCCTAGTGATCCAGTTCCAGGTAGAGAAACTGTGACGTCTGCTTAATAAGTTTAGGACAATGGGATCGCCAAACGCTAAACCTATGAAGTGAAAGCGAGATGTTAAAAAATTGACAAAATTGATGCATCTATTTGTGGGGAATCCTACAAAATAAAGTTTATAGTAACAATTCCCATACCATAGACGAACTTAAGAACAATATAAAAACAGAAATTATGAGCTTTACGCGAAAATAACTTATGTGTGCAAATGGAAATTTCATCCGAAGATGCCAGGAATGTCTTCACATAGATGAACACCACTTATAACAAGGTGTCTCATGTTACTGACACTTATAAGTAGCGTGGGAGTTACAAAATGAAAAACTCCCAGTGTAATAGACAGTGTGCAGAGCAGGCTTGTGCACAATCCATGGCCTCACCATAAAATGACCACACTCTAAAACAAATGTTAGAATCTTCATGGTAATCATACTGAAAAGTAGCTCTTAGGTTTAATTAAATTTTGTCAATTAAACCATTTTACTATTCAAAATGGTTTCGATGTAATGTCCTATCAGAGGTTGAAAAAAAAAAAAAGCTCTCGCATTAAGGAAATAATGGAATTTAAAGATCTGATGTATTACATTCATATGACATTCTTTACCCATTCTTCAACTAACTATTCTTATAAAAACTTATTCTTGTATCTCCTTCATGTTAATTGAGATAAACATTTGTAGAAATGGTTTTATTACATATTTCCTTATAGGTACAATGGGAATAGGGGAATGCAGCAGGTACACTACATGATCAAAAGTATCCGGACACCTGGCTGAAAATGATGTACAAGTTCGTGGCGCCCTCCATCGGTAATGCTGGAAGTCAATATGGTGTTGGCCCACCCTTAGCCTTCATGACAGCGTTCACTCCGGCAGGCATACTTTCAATCAGGTGCTGGAAGGTTTCTTGGGGAATGGCAGCCCATTCTTCACAGAGTGCGGAACTGAGAGGTATTGATGTAAGTCGGTGAGGCCTGGCACGAAGTCGGCGTTCCAAAACATCCCACAGGTGTTCTATAGGATTCAAGTCAGGACTCTGTGCAGGCCAGTCCATTACAGGGATGTTATTGTTGTGTAACCACTCCGCCACAGCCCGTGCAGTATGAACAGGTGCTCATCATGTTGAAGGCAATCGCCATCCCCGAATTGCTCTTCAACAGTGGGAAGCAAGAAGGTGCTTAAAATATCAATAGAGCTGCGCTGTGATCATGCCATGCAAAACAACAAGGGGTGCAAGCTCCCTCCAGGAAAAACACGACCACACCATAACACCACCTCCGAATTTCACTGTTGGCACTACATACGCTGGCAGATGACGTTCACCAGGCATTCGCCATACCCACACCCTGCCATCGGATTGCCACATTGTGTACCATGATTCGTCACTCCACACAACGTTTTGCCACTGTTCAATCGTGTAATGTTGATGCTCTTTACACCAAGCGAGGCGTCATTTGGCATTTTCCTGCGCGATGTGTGGCTTATGAGCAGCCGCTGTACCATGGAATCCAAGGTTTCTCATCTCACGCCTAACTGTCATAGTACTTGGAGTGGATCTTGATGCAGTTTGGAATTCCTGTGTGATGGTCTGGATAGATGTCTGCCTATTACTCTTTACGACCCTCTTCAAATGTCGATGGTCTCTGTCAGTCAACAGACGAGGTCGGCCTGTACACTTTTGTGCTGTACATGTCCCTTCACGTTTCCACTTCACTATCACATCAGAAACAGTGGACCTAGGGATGTTTAGGAGTGTGGAAATCTCGCGTACAGACTTCTGACACAAGTGACACCCAATCCAACCTGACCACGTTTGAAGTCCGTGAGTTCCACGGAGCGTCCCATTCTGCTGTTTCACGATGTCTAATGACTACTGAGGTCACAGATAATGAGTACCAGGCAGTAGGTGGCAGCACAATGCACCCAAGATGAAAAACGTATGTTTGTGGGGGGTGTCCGGATACTTTTGGTGTATAAGCGATAGTAAAATATTTTAAGAGCTGGTTGCTATGTGATGTCTTTGACAAAGTATTGAAATAAATTTGTGCTTTCATGTGATTTAATTTTTTTGTGTAACAAGATATTGTATATCTCTTACCGTTTACCAGTTATGCAAAAGCCATTCAGAATGAAGAGGACTGCAGAGGTTATTCCCAAAACATTCAAGATATACATTTCATATGCCATGAAAATGTTTTAAACATATGGTATTTTAATAATAAAAAAAAGCGTGCACCCGCATCACACACGCACGCACGCACGCACACACACACACACACACACACACGGACCTGTTTATGAAAATGCTTTTATTGGGTTCAGGGGTCTCAAAACATATATTCCTGGTGAAATTTCAACGTCAAATGTTTGGGTGGAATACAATACTAACCCTACTTACTATATGTAGCAGAGAAAGTAAAAATGCTTGAACAGGGTTTATTGCTTATAAAAATATATTTTAAACATTAATTCATTATGTTAATAAGCATACAAATGTTTATTAATACATTTAGTGCTCATATAACTACAAAAATATTTATGTACACATTTTATTTATCATAAAATCTCATGTTAAAGCTGTGATACAATATTACTCATTGTGATTAGTGAATCAGGAAGTTGCCTTCATAGGAACCTCATCAGCTCTGGAACAGAGAATCAAAGTTTGGGGATAAAGAGTGAGTCACAGTTCTGACAAAAGTTTTAAACAGAGAGTTTGACCCAAACTCAGATAAACATACAGATAGTTAAACACACTGTGTCGTTACGGAAGGAACAGGACATTTGAAATTGTTGGTAAGGTTTGCCATAGTTCGCAATCTATTCATGAGAGGTGTATATATTTCTATTCTCTTTTTAGCCATTCACAATGCCACTATCAGATTTTTTAGTTTATCTAGGTTGTGATGAGGCAGCTTAAGTACTTGGGTCTAGAACCCCTCGATGTAAGTATGCAGATCTTGGAGTAAGTTCTTATAATTGCGCAAATGCCTTTATGAGTAATATTTAGCAGTTTTGGGCTGTACTGACTGTCTCAGTTAACTTGGCTATGCTCCTTGCAAATTCCCCATATTAAGCATATTTTAAATGTAAAGATTTAATGAGAACGTGGAGCTGTAGATGGACATTAAACTTTTTTTGGCTGTAATTTTTGACCATGAGTTGTTAATTTTCAGAGTTTATTCACATTGTTAAATTTTAGAGTTCATTTCAATTGTTAAATTACAATTATATTATTGTTATTAAATTGTCAATTTCTATAGTTTATCTAAACTGTTATATTTTTGTGGCTTTTATTGAGTGTTTCTTTAGTAGGTGATTATCCAGTTTTATCTACATTATACGAGTCTGATAAAAAAATAATGAAAATTTTTTAATTTCTCGAGCTTTATACATCCGATGTTCAAAACCTTTTGTTTTATCTTGTTGGTACTCATGTTCCTGATGTATGTTTGCATTTTCAGCTGTTTTGAATATTTAGTTTATTGTTGACAGTCAAAAAATTATACGTGTTTTTGAGTGCTCACCAAATTTTTACTTCCAAAAACGATGGATCAAATAATTTAGATTAAATTTTGCTTGAAAAATGTAATAAAGTGCAGCACCGCATTTGAAATGTTGACTGTGGCTTTTGGCGAATCTACTATGAGTAAGGCAAGAGTTTATGAGTGGTGTAAACATTTCAAAGAGATCGAGGAGAAGTTGAAGATGACCCTGGATGCCCTAGCACATCAATTACTGACTGCAATATGGATGAAGTAAAGAAAATGGTTCTGGAAAATCGTCAAATCACCATCAGAGAAGATGCTGATGATATTGGCATATCCTTTGGCTCATGCCAAGCAATTTTTTCAGATGTTTTGGGCATGAAACGTGTAGCAGCAAAGTTTGTTCCAAAATTGTTGAATTTCGACCAAAAATAACATTGTGTAGACATCGCTCAGGAATTGCTGAATGAAGTCGAAAATGATCCAGAACTTCTAAAGAAGATTATAACAGGTGACGAAACATGGGTATATGGGTATAACGTCGAAACTAAAGCCCGATCGTCCCAATGGAAACTGCCTGAAGAGCCAAGATCAAAAAAAAAAAAAATTGACAAATTTGATCACAAGTAAAGGTTCTTCTCACTGTTTTCTTTGATTACAATGGGATAGTGTATCAGGAGTTCCTGCCTTATGCTCACAGTCAATAAGGAATACTACCTGGAAGTTATGCGCTGTTTGCGTGAAGCAATCCGAAGAAAATGACCAGAATTGTGACAAAGCCACTCATGGAAATTGCATCATGATAATGCCCCTGCTCACACCTCAATGCTTGTTTGTGACTTTTTGGCAAAAAAAACAAAACTGTTATGCTGCCTCAGCCACCGTATTCGCCGGACATGGCCCCCTACAACTTCTTTCTATTCCCGAGGCTGAAGAGAACCATGAAAGGACAACGTTTTGCCACCATTGATGAGATAAAAACAGAATCGCTGAAGGAGCTGAACACCATAATGAAAAGTGAGTTCCAGAAGTGCTTCCAAGATTGGAAAAAACGCTGGCACAAGTGTATTATATCTGAAGGGGGTTACTTTGAAGGGGACAAAGTTGATGTTGATAATTAAATAAAAATTCTTTAAGAAAAACTAATATTCCCATTACTTTTTGATCACACCTTGTATTCCTGTTGTTAAATTGTTAATTGTTAGAGTTTATGTAAATTGTTATATTCTTGAGGGTTTTATTTAGTGTTACTTGCATGAAGATAACAGCCCTGTCCAAATTTGTTGCTTTGCTGGATTTCTCTTTAAAGTGTTAATTTTTACTTTTGTTTCAATTCTTGTGTTGCATTATAACAAAGAGTTACGAGCTTCCACAATTGGGACATTTATGTAAGACCAAGGTGGCATGGGTTATTTTGCATAGTGCGAGGCTCACATTGTAGGCATGTACTCCAACTTCTTTACCTGACCTGCATTCCCTTCTCTGAAAGTTTTTTATACGAACTGCCAAAGAAATGTAAAGGGAACACATACTTTGTTATAATATGTTATAATACTTTGTTCTGAAGACTTGAATTGTGTACTAACTCTATATTTAGCATTCACCTTCTGGTCAAGTTAAATTTTGGCTACATGCAACCAAGAACTGAGTGTATCATGATTATGTTATTAAAGGGTTTTAGTAAAAAACTGTAAAAAATATGGGTAAATACTTAGAGAAAGTTAAAATAATAATAATAATAATAATAATAATAATAATAATAATAATAATAATAATAATAATAATAATAATAAATGGATATACGCGGTTAAAACAGGAAAAATAATGTAAATATAAATAAATATAAGAATTACTAATTGTATTAACTTGTAATTTACATGACTGCCCTTCTTAATGGCCAGGGCCAAATAAAGAAGGCAGTCTAACATGTAATAACTTAATGCTCATAAATTAATATATTATTACTATTATAACCAAAGGAGGGGAGATGACTATAAAATGGCCATGGCCACGGCCAGAGGCAGTCACTCCCAATACAATTGTAATTGTCTTGGCACTCAATAAATATTACATTACATTATTAAAGGGTTGTCTCTATGACTCCCATTTTTAGTGTATGTTTTTAGGGGGAGAGATCTCCTAACTTGTAGTGGATTTACCCTGACCCCATTCATAATCCGAAAGGTTCTAATATGGCTCCCTCCATCGATGGATGTGAGTACAAAATATGCACTCAGAGTAAAGGGATTGTTAAAAGCATTTACATTTTCAAGATAATTACCTAGAATATTAAGGAATCAGCTTTTAAGCATTAAAAGTCTGTTTACTATATTAAAAGTCATAGGATATGTTTTCAAGGACAAATTGCCTCTATCATTTGCTTATCCAATGGGAATAACACGTTCCCATGTTGCCATCTTACTCAATCTTGTTTAATTTTTATAACAAAGTAAGTGGAATTTTAAATCTATTTATCGATGTTGTGATATACAGTAGAACCCCGATTAGCTGTTATAATATATGAGTATGGGGTGGGGTTGACGGTTAACTGAAAATGATGGATAATCCATTTTACTTAATATGAACATAAGGATTAATAAGCAATTACACAAAAAATGTCACTAGACACATGAGTTCTATGTTACGTTTCTTGTACATTTAGAAAAATGGCAGTAAAGGTGATTGTTTTCTGCAGTGCAGGGCTGCGTGGTATACTTCATCTCAGACAAGAACAATCCTATTGTAAACAACAAGGTAGAGCGGACTCAATCCGCCATATGTTTGATGCTACATGTGTGCAGATAAGTTCGCAACACTAGTTGTAGCAGTGCTAACTTCTTGACAATAAATTGAGTAAGACATTGCCATAACTTATTAAATACGTGTTAAAGAATTAATATTATCATGTAATAGCATCATAAGGTTATATTTCTTTCTTAAGCATTTTGAAACAATGCATGATCATTTGCCATTTGTCGATGCTTAAGATTTACCTCGGCTGTGTTTTATTTCGGCCAATTGGCAGACCTGCTCCATGATGATATACTGATTGCTTTTAAATTTATATATATACAGGATGTTTCAGAAATACTTTTACAAACTTCAGGTATGGGTTCCTCACACCAAAAGAAGGAAAAAAGTTCATATGAACATATGTCCCATAATCCTTGGTTTTCGCGTTATTCCTATCACAATGAAAGTGTGAGTTCAACGGCATTCGGGGTCCAACCTTAAAACTTCCTTTCTCTATGCATTCATAGAAGGCATTGACCCATTGTAATACATATGGTAGATGGCGAAGTGTTGCCATGGAGACTTGTTTACGTTTGTCATTTGTCATTAGTCTGTCTTCAATGTTTCAATTGTGCACATGTAGTGAGTTAACTGCATGTGTTTCGTTCCACCATGGCTGGATATTCATATCGTGAACACGCAGATATGATTTTTATGTATGGTCGCACGAATGGTAATGGACGCGAGGCTGCACGGCTCTATCAGATGGAGTTTCCAGACCGAAGACAACCGAGTCATCCAACCTTTGTCGCTGTTTATCGTCGCCTTGCTGAGACAGGAACCGTTGCACCATGGACTATTGATCGAGGAAGACCAAGAGTTGTTCGTATGCTGGAATGCGAAGAACAGATGTTAAAGTGTGTCGAAGATGATCCAGTATCAGTACAAGACAATTGGCTGTGGCATCTGGTACATCACATGTGACAGCATGGAGCGATAGGCAGAGGAGGACCAGTTCCATGGCCTGCACGTTCTCCCGATCTCAATCCTGTGGATTTTTACCTCTGGGGGCATCTTAAATCATTGGTTTATGGAGGAGCCATCCTGGATGCAGAAATGCTTCGTCGACGTGTCATGGAAGTCTGCGAAGCCATTTGACACCATCCCGGAGTTTTTGACAGGGTGCGACATTCCATGTTTCGACGAGTACAGGCATGCATAGAAGCAAGAGGAGGACATTTCGAGCATTTATTATGAGTTTTGTGTGTTATAAGTGTACCACTGTGTTGAACACCTCCTAACGAGAAAACAAAGGATTATGGGACATATGTTCATACAAACTTTTTTCCTTCTTGTGGTGTAAGGAACCCATACCTGAAGTTTGTAAAAGTATTTCTGAAACATCCTGTATATATGTGTTCTGGGTTTGTGAAATATACGAGAGGCATAGGAGATACATCTTAAATATCAGAAGCAGCTCTGCACGTTAAACAATAATGTCTGAATCAGCATTCACCTCGAGACCTACTTTGTTCTAAGAGGGCTGTATGGTATAGGAATACAACCTATGTATTATACAACTGTTGCATTAGAAATACAAACTTACGTGGCATATTATTTAACAATAATAAGTTAATAGTGTACACTTGCATCTGTCTTCAGTTTAATCTATATATCTATGCTTATGTATATGTCTGTTGTAAGCATTTCTTTCAGAATTTATGAGCCTAGAACACATCTGTGGTGTATGTGCAGGATACAGAGAAATCATCTTTAAACATTTGTAGAGTGTTCTCTCCCTGAAACTAATTCATGCTGAGCAATGATTGGAAAACTACTTACAGTGCTGTATTTCTTAATAGGCGGTTATTGTACAAAAATAAATAAAAGAAAACACACTGAACTTCCCTTTACTAATCAGCGGGCCTAAGAGTATTTTGTGTCACTGTCTCTATCTCTCTCTTTCTTCATATATGTTTACAAGAGGATCATTCTTGTTTGAGACAGATTGTAAGAGGTAACAGTTTTTTGTTCCATAAAACCAATACAACTACGTGCTCTCACTCACTCACATCCATTTTTTGTAGGTACATTGCAAAGCAACAGTAGTACATAATGATATTACTGTTGCCTGATTGCATAACCACTTTGCGATTTGAAGCTAAAACTTAGTAATACACAGCTGAAGGCATCTGGCTAGAGTGCATATTCATTCTGTATTAAATTCATAGCATTGTTGTTGTGCTCACACGGGAAGCGATGTAAGTAAATAATTTATTGTGATACCACAAACACAATTTCCTGACACAATAGAATATCAACATAAAACCATAATACAAGGTTTACAATTTAATTGTAATTAAATAATTAAAAATTTGATTTACAATCTTGTATTTATATTGCAAGAGGTATGTCGAACATAAGAAGTAGCAAAATGCTTTAAAAACCATGATTTGGCCACCTCAGAGCCCAGATTGCAATCCCATTGAGTTGTTATGGGATCATCTAGACCATGTAGTTTGTCAAGTGCGAATTGCAAGTAAATCTCATCTGTGGGATGTATTACAAGAAAAATGGCATTAAATAAATGCGGATATTCTAAATAACTTGATAAATAGAATCCCTAGAATATGTGCTGCAGTGATCACAAGTTCGGGGAGGGTATTTTGAGGAGACAAAAGTTTAGAGTATGATCCTACAGTGTAATTACTTTGCTTTCAATTGTATTTATTAGGCAATAATAAACACGTTTATGTTAAACAAGATAACAAGTTTTCATTCAACCCCCTTTTTATTGAAATGAATGACCGGTAGTGTATATCTACATAATTTTCCCTGCTCCAGTCCATTTTCTTTTCTCTATAGATTCCCAAAGGACTTTTCAAATTAAAACTTGTGAATAATTCCTGTTTTTCAATATTTTCCAGTCTCAATCTAATTTCTTTCCAGAAACCATTTTGTAACAATTCCCTATCTCCCCACATATCTCCAAAACCAGTCTTCATCATAACTCTCTTTATATTACTGAGCCAAGTATCTTTCTTATTAAGCCTTTCTTGTACAATCAAACACTTATGTAAAATATTATGCTCATCTAGCTTTCTTATTGTAATCCAATATTTCAAGACTCTTGCCACTATTTTTCCTCTAATTCCAATTCTTCCTAATTCTACTTGTGCCACCCCATTGGGTGAAGCTCTTGGCAATCCCAAAATCTATTTGCAGAAGTTTCTATGTATCATATCTATATTTGTCCATCCTTCCTCCAATCTCCACCCCAAAGAGCATCCTTGCCTTGACAGTTGCCATATAGACTTTCTCTAACCATTTTATTTTCAATCCTGGTAATTTGGGGAAGCCATGTAACAGACTTTTGTTCCTTAATTTTTAGAATACAGATATTTATCTTCAATGAAGGGAGGAGCAGTTTTGAGTTGCAGCCCACTAGAGACCCCGCTCCCTTCCCCTCTGATAAAGAGTAATATGACTAGAGAAATCAGAAATAGTAACAAATCTGTATTTAGAAAATCTTTACTCTACTGAATTTTGATGTTGGATAACTTGCATTATATTGGCTGAATTGGAAGTAGGTAAAAATATATCATTGGCTGATTACAAAAAATGACATATCAATGTGTAAACTCAACTTTCCACGTTGTTACCAATATGCATTCCCAGGGTATTGTGAACCAAAATATTGTATGCTGTTTTGCTTCCCATTTCCATTTTTGGGTTATTGTGAACCAGCCTTTAATCAATTTGCATTGCTTAAAGTAAGAAAAATGCAGGATAACTAGTTACAGTTTTCCTTTTCATGGGAAATTGACATATTTCATACCATTTGAACTGCCCTTAGAATCGTTGAGTTCTCAGTAGCTCCTCTCTCACCTTTAAAGCTTTCTGAAAAGCATTTTGTTGTTGTCTGAGGTATTCATTTGTTCCAGAAGATTCATCTGAAAAGGAGAGAAAAAAAATCTGATGTGTTGCATTCACATGACTTTCTGTACTCATTCTTCTACAAACTATTCTTATAAAAGCTTATTCTTCTGTCCGTTTCTTGTTAATTGAGATAAATTTTCTTTACACATATACACATTCATTGTAGCTATAAGAAGGCTATACAGTAGGCTAGAGTGACAGTCAAGAATTTTAAAAAGTGGATTGCTATGTGATACTTTGAAATTTCATGCACCTTGCATGATCACGAGAAAAAACTAGTACTGACTTACCACTTGAAAAAAGTGTAAGTATTTTAAAATTGAAATCCAAATTGGAAACAATTAATGCCATAAAAAATTTCTTTGACATTTCTGTGTGCTTTAATGAGATCCACATTTTTTTCAGTATGGTTTTGTCGATCTCTTATGGTTTACCAGTTATACAAGTCATTCAGAATGAATAAGACTTCACAGGCTATTAACACAAAATTCAAGACATATATTTTATTTGTCATGCGAATATCTCAAACATATGATATTTGAATCCAAACTATTAGATCCATTTTTGAGAAAATAAAAAATAATGAAAAATTTTTCATGTAAAGGGTACTTTGTGGTAGGGGAATTTTTTTGAAAATCGTGTTGCATCCTTGGAAGACACTGAACTTAAAATATCAACATTGGTATCTAATAGACCTTTTATTTTTGAGTTATGCGCACACGCACATACATGGATCTTTTTCTAAAAATGTGTCTTTTTTATTTATTCAAGGGGCCTCAAAACAAGTATTTCTGGTGAAATCTTGATATTGAATTTTTGGGGGGAATACAGTAGTTCCTCTTGCCTACTAGAAATGTGTCAGAAAAAGTAAAAAGGAAAGCGAGTTACTGGTGTTATACTCAAAAGCCAATCAAATCTGTTGGTTTTGAATTTATGGAACGATAGGCATAAAAGGGATTGTCTGCCGGAAAAAAAAGCTTGGTGTTAATGATGTGGTGTATACTGCTGACATGCAAATAACATGCACATGCACAGACACAATTACTACTGGTATATGGACAACAACCAGTATTTAACCTTTCTACTGCTTTACATTTTGTGCACTTGGTGGCTGCCAAGGCTGGCTCCAAGAGTTTTGCTGCCCCATGTGATAATTGCAAGTGTCGCTCCCCCTCACCCCCTATGAATATATATACATATGTATGGGTGATCTCATAAAAAAACTCAAGGAGAAAGACATGTGGTGAAAGAACGAGACTGTTCTGAGTGAAAAATAAAATGCACAAAGTCACACAATAAAAATGTTCAATATTTCGGGTTTACTCCTTCATCAGGAGATTAAAGGACTGATGACACACAAAAGTGAATACACATTTGACGGTTGACTGCATTGGTTAATAATCCACAATGTAATTGGACCTGGGCTTGTTTTCATTTATGAACAACAGAAGTTAATAAGTTTGCCTTATTTCATTGTACTGTTACATGCCACATTATGTGAGTGAGCCACTCTACTATTTGTACTTCAGTGTTCCTGTTAGTGTGTGCTTATCTATTTGGGCCTTGCGGTATGGGGCACTGTCCTTAACAATAACATGCGATACTAAGGAGTAACTGATCCTTAAACCATCCATAGAAATGGTCATGGTTAATGTCTTCATGTAACCCCAGATCTCAAATTGTGGAGCAATAGCTGGCCATAAAAAATGAGATGTTACAGCTTGGTCAATAATAAAGTCTTGCGAGTGACTTCCTGGAGCTTTCAGTTCTGTCATCAGTCCAGCCCTTTGATATGATATGGTCGGCATTTAACCACATTTCAGCAAACCATACTATTTCCATCAAATCCTTATTTTCTATTGATCTTAAAAAATAATGCTCTTAGGGCTACAATGTTTGATCTTTAAGTATTATTTTTCTCTTATTTACTGTCCTGAACTCAAATCCAAGGTCGTGGAGGACCTTGTTCAAAGAGCTAAAGCTTTCCTGAAATAGCTCTCTCTTTAAGTGAAGAAGTAAGTTTGCATGCGTTAGGATGCATTTCAGGTGCAGTAGCCGCAGACTGCCTTCTTATTGCATTCAAATCAAAGTTTTCCAATTCAGTTTCTCTGGAGTTAAAAGCATTCTTACTAACAAAGTAGGCTGACAACACAAGAAGTAACTGAATGCACAAACAGTGACTTGAAACACTCCTGTTTATAAGCGTGATGTTTATTGTTGAAACCTACTGCATACATGTTTTGATGATCAATGAGGGTCACATCCAATTCACTCTGGCGCTTCATTTGTTACCAGTTTCATAACAAAAAGTCTCCAGAAAGTTGATATATTTTAAGCACAATTTGTGATTTTGTAATATTTTTATGTATCTTTTAATGTTTTGCTGCCCAGGGTGGTGGCACAGCTCGATGCTCCCTTGAACCAGCACTGGTGACTGCATGGTGTTGACTAGGCTACGTAAGCCTTTTTCCCCTATTCTGAATGTTTTCCATAAGAGCATGCATAAGTAGAAACCACATGCTTAGATTGCTTCTCTTGCTTATATGTATGTACCAGTAAGCATGCTAGCTCTGTTGATAGTTCATATGGCTCGGCTTTCCATTAATGCCTTGCATGCTCAGCATACTCCACCCTGCAGCCCCATTTTTCCTACAAAATGAAACATTCTAGTTTCCACTTTGTTTTTACCTTGTAGTCTAATCAAGTGTGAATCTATTCATCTATGAAGAAAAACCAAAGAACTCAGAGTAACCGAATGGCACAAATAGGGCGTACCACAAATTATATTACATGCTTGCCAACTTTTATGGTTTGCCCATAAAATGTATGGGAGCAGACACCTTTTCATGACTTTACAGCAAAGGAGGTATTTTTATGGCTTTGTGGGCAGATTCAAGTGTTACAGATTTTCACCATATACTTGACAAAGCATTAAATTCAATTGCATTATATTGTAACTTAATATTACAGACTGAATGTACCACATTAATTGGTATACAATGCTATTATAGGTCAGGGTTTATCTGTGTGTCTATACTTCATCACAATCATGGTCCCCCTTTGCTGGGTTGCAACAAAATTTGATTGCACCACTACTGACCTCAAATAAATGTGCATGAACATTCACTAATGGACAACGTGAATTGTAAAGTCAACTCCCTTATGTAAATTATTTAGCTTATTTGCATTCTATGGTTGTGTCATATAAGTTTTCCATTTTATGTGAAGTTTTTGTTTACAGCTCATATTATGAGGTATAAAATATGGACTAGAAATCAGCGTCTAACCTAGGAAATGATGTTTTTAATTTTAATATGTGTTTATTGTGGTGCCAGCAAGGATTCAGCATATGAAGCAAAAGGAAGCAGTACTACCAGGTCTTCAAGGATTCTCATGAAACAGAATTCCCATTTATTTTACATGTAATTTTTGCACAATTACTTCACTGACCATTTTATGCATTCTAAATTTCATGTCATCACAAAATTATTACGTTTGCTGGATGAGGGAAAGTTTTATGGGTTTCAATTTCAGGAAGTTGGCAAGCTCTCTCAACATACATGCTACATGCTAACTTACATGAACCTTGTCTGAAATTGCACTAACCCTCACTAATGTGGTAAGAAACTGACATTGCTAAGAAAAAGTTCTATTTCAAGTGTTACATGTAGAAAAATATGAAGTTACATACACATGACTTTCTCTACCCATTCTACAAACTTTCTTACAAAAATATATTCTTCTATCTGCTTCATGTTAATTCAAAAAAACATTTGCAGAAATAGTTTAATTAGACATTTTGTTGTAGGCTTAAGGGTATTAAGGAAATACAGTAGGCTTAAGCAATTATCAAGTCTTTTAAAAGTGGCTTGCTATATGATGGCTTTGAAATTCCATTCTGTTTGAATGACTGCAATAAAAAAAGATTAAAGACTTAGCAGTTGAAAAAAGTATGAATATTTGTCAATTCAAACCTATAATAAACAATAACTTGCAAATGCTTATGACCACAAAAAATTTTATTTGGAATAAATTGTTTATTTCAACAAAATGTTCATTTTTGGTATATTAAGTTTTGTCTGTCTCTTATGGTTTACAAGTTATACAAAATTCATTCAGAATGAAGAGCACTTCAAAGGCTATTTGCAAAAAAGTCAACATATACATTTTATTTGTCAACATCTTAAATATATGGTATTTTCATCAAAATCGTGAGCCAATTTTTAGAAGAAAAAAAAAACAGGAAAATTTTTCCTTGTAAAAGGTAGTATGGGTCTCTCTCTCTCTCTCCCCTCCCTCCCTCCCCCTCTCTCTCCCTCCCTCTCTCATACATGCACGCACCCATGCACACTTTTTTTTTATCTAAAAATGCATTTTTTGATTCAGGGAGCCTCAAAACGTGTATTTCTTTTGAAATCTTAGTATTAAAATTTTGTATGGAGTGCAATGCTTGTCTTCTAGAAAATAATTAACTTACCACTTATTGATGATGAAGATAATCTTTCTGTTGAGCTTGCTGCTTCTCCATTTTCGTTTTGCATCAGTCTTAATGAACTGCCTGAGAAAAACATTGCATTTTTAATATTTTTCATTATCTAAATAGCTTAACATATTCTAGGAAGTTGGAATAGAATCAATATGGTTTGATAGGGACAGAAGGGTAAAAGGATTCTGGAAAGCAATAAAAACAAGAAGAGATGGGCTAATCTCAAAAACAAAACATCCCTGGAACTACATAGAACACTGAAAAATGATTAAGGAAGAAAAAAATATATCGGAATTTGTGACAAAGTAGGAAGGGGAAAGAATGGCATGGTTTAGAACACAAGTAATATACCTAAGTGGATATATTAAGGAAAAATCTCCAATGTGTGAAGAAGCAGGTAGTAAAGGTAGAATCAGACTGAAAAATTCAATGTCATAGCTGGGATTTGAACCATGTATCTTCTTCCCAACTGACTTGCATTTTTCCCGAAAAACCACAAGGAGATCTAAAATTCATTTTGAGATGACATACCCCAATGGTGACTTACAAGTAGTAAGTACCAAAAGTCCTGGGCTTCTTAGTTTAACCAACTATTAAGTCAATAAATGGTAATTAATTGTTCTTTCACACAAGCCGTGTGTAGGACAAGATTGGAAAGGTAGAATCAAACTGAAAAATTCAATGCCATAGCTGGGATTTGAAGTATGGATCTTGGTTTCCATGAGAAGGGGTGAAAATATGTACAAAAGGATCAAAATAAGTGCCGAATCCATATTTTCAGGGCTGCTGAGATGAACAGATTTCCTCGTAAATCCTGAAACCAGGTGATCCTGCAGCTTAATGTCCATACACTAATGATGGCAAAGTATCCATAAAACAAGTAGTTATTTGAGTTTTGATCACTTGTTTCACATATTATAGTGCATACTTTTTAAATTTTTGTGCATATTTGATTGCATATTTTACTATTTGATTATGCATACAAATCTGGGCTCTAACTATAAATTTGGAAATATAAATGTTATTAGTAAACATATCAAATAGTTATGTATGGAAGAGTTCATGAATAAACTACTTCCATTCAAGTAGCTTAACACAGCACCTGGCATGCTTAATTGTTTCATTATTAGATTTTATTCTCTTACCCCTTAGCAAAGGCAACTGCTTTGAAATTTCTTTTTCTTGTTTCATTTTCAATCTTCTTTCTTCTTCTTGGATTTCTGAGATTTTTTTCAGTTTTGAGCTTCCCTCTTGTATACGTTTCTGTGTGAACTGCTCTACCAACTTTTTAACTTCTTCTTCGAGGGATTTAGTGTCTGCCTCCAAATGCAGCATCTAATTTAAATGATAAAATAAACAGATAAAGCTGTAAATAGCAGCATAATGTGTCTTCATTGGATACAAGATGTGTTCATTTACTATGGCCAGTCTTTTATTTGCAAATTTTTGGTATATATCTATTATGGTATAGTAGAAGACCTAAAAAGTGAGTTAAAGGGAAAAAATGAGAACAGAAGCTATGCTACCGTCGCAAAAATGGGACAATCTACATGACAGTCAATGCAACAATGTTCAATCGGCATCACAACCAGCAACAAATTCAGAATTCTACAAGAATTGGAGGAAGAAAATGCTGCAAAAAAGAGTCATAATAACCAGAACCTCAAGGAGGTCAAAGAGAATGTGAAAACAAAACACCAGTGTTAGTGTTAGGTGATTTGTTAATAAAATTTTCAGGTGACACCTGCAAAAAGAAAGGCTATGAAGTGTGTTGTTATCCAGGGATAAAGATAAATGAACTACAGTACAAGGCCAAAGCATGAACTTAAAAGAGAAGAACCCCGAAGTAGTGATGATCCACACCGGAACCAACAATATCAGACGCGGAGTAATGGCAGAAGACATAATGGGTGAAACAATGGATCTGGTAAATGTCATTATTTCTCAAGTAGAAAATGCTAAAATAATCGTAAGTGGTGTACTCAGACGGCAAGGTGTAAGGGTAAAAAAAAGATGCGAATAAACAGTGAACTTGACTGGTGAACTAGATAAAACTGCATGTTTGTCAATGGAAATTACCGGTTGCATGATTCAGATTTTGGTAGAGATGGGGTGCACCTAAACCATAAGGGATCATAAAAATTCGGAAAATTAATCAACAAAGTGATCTATTTAGCAATTAAAGGAAGCTAAAAAATGAACCGGTGGATGCTAAAAAAGTAGTATGTAGTACACATAGATCTAATTGTGATATTAGGCTTAATGAACCTATTAAAATTTTTTTTAAATAGAATAAACCTGACATAAATATAGCTTACACAAACATTAATACATTATCTCCTAAAGCAAATTCAGGCATAAACAATTCTATACAAGGGCGAATAAGTAAAAAAATAACAACAGCACTGACTCAGCTTCTAGTAACCAAAGGAAAGGTTTTGTTCTAAGGCATTAGAACATCCAGTGCATTAGGAATAAGGTAGCTGAACTGGAGGTACTCTTGCACGATTGTGTAAAAAACACTGAGCACTGGCTACATGAAAATGAAGTATCTTCTTTGTGTAGACAAAACTTTGATTTGTCAAATATTTACTGTAGATCCTCTTCTATACACAGAGGAGCAGCAATTTTTGTTAAACATGGTTTAAAATCCATCCCAAGAGCCCATACAAATAGTCTAAACATAGAAAAACATTTTGAATATGTAGTATCCGAAATCTGCCTGCCAAATTGTAAGTTGCTGATTGCTTGTATTTATAGACGGCTGCTTGGAATTATTTCTAGAAAATTTTGAAATTCTGCTCAATGCACTAGTGAGAGAAAATAAACTTCTACTGATATGTGCAGACTTTAATATAGGCTTTCTAAGTAATAGTAGTAAAACTAACCTAGAATTTATATCAGTAGCTCAATCCTATTGCCTTAAAACAGTAATAAACAAACCTACTCATATAACAAATAGCAGTCAAACGTGCCTCGACCAGATACTAATTAGCAAAAACTACTCCTATTCAACAGAAAATGGAAATCTTGCTTTATTAGATCACAACTCCATATCAATATGGCTGAAAATCCCAGAGTTAGAGACAAGTTATCCAACACAGCAAATAATAATAATAATAATAATAATAATAATAATAATAATAATAATAATAATAATAATAATAATAATAATAATAATAATAATAATAATAATAATAAGTTATAATGAGGAAAACAGACTATTTCAAATATTTAATAAAAAATGAAAATTGGTCTGATGTAATAAAAGAAGCAAATTTAAACACCAAAGTAGAAAAGCTTACTGCTACTGTTAAGCACCACATGAATATTGCATTTCCTCTAAAAAAGCAAATAAAGAAGTATGACAAAAGCAAAAAAGTAAGAAATGGATCACAAAAGGAATAATCATCTCATGTAGAAAGAAAGAGACTCCTCCATGATATTAGTAAAAGCACAAATGATCCACAATTCATTGCCTACTTTAAGAACTATGTAGCAATTTTAAAAAGAGTAATTCTAGAAGCAAAGCGATAATGATGATGATAATAATAATAATAATAATAATAATAATAATAATAATAATAATACTAATAATAATACTAATAATAATAAGTATACCTTGAGATCTGCAAACAGAAGTAAAGCAATATGGAATGTAGTAAGAACAGAGTTAGGCTCCACTAAACACAAAGAAAATATTGAACTACAGCAAAATGGGAAAAAAGTAGTAGAACCTATAGAAATAGCCCAAGCATTTAATAAGTATTTTACAATTGTAGTAAATAAACTAAATGATATCCCCTCCAATCCTTTAACAAAGTGCCTTCTGCAGCCATACCCTTGAGTAGTAAAACAATGTTTCTAGTACCAGTAGACTCTCAGGAAATAGTAAATGTAATAAATAGCTTAAAAAATAAATCCTCCTTTGGTGTAGATGGAATTTCCAGCCTTATTATTAAGAAACACGCACACAATATAATTAATCCTCTTGTTGACATTTGTAATATTTCCATCTCCTCAGGTGTCTACCCAGATGCATTTAAAATGGCAAAGGTAATACCAGTCTTTAAAATGGGAGATAAAAACAACATTGAAAACTACAGGCTCATATAACTTCTGCCTGCACTTTCAAAAATTCTTGAAAGAATAATGTTACTTTATTTTTAGAAACAAACGGTTATTTTTCCCCTTTGGTTTTAGAAAGAACAAATCTATTAATGAGCTATATTTGGTTTCATTAAACAAGTCCTAGATGCAAAAGATAAAAAAAAAAAACACTCTCTTGGACATTTTATAGACCTCACTAAAGCTTTTGACTTAGTAAATCATGACATTTTGCTAAACAAATTAGATTATTTGGGAATCAGAGGAATAGCAAAAGATTGGTTTGCATCCTACCTAAAAAAAATCTGATGTGTTACACTCACATGACTTTCTCTACTCTTGTACAGTCTATTTTTACAAACGCCTATTCTCCATATGCTTCATGTTAATCGAGAAATCGAGATGTCAATCTTATTAGTAATTTTCTTGTAGATGCAAGGGGAATATGGTAGGTTTTAAGCGATAGTCAAATATTTTAACGCTGGTTGCTATGTGGAGTATTTTATTCTCTTTGCATGTCCAGGACAAAAAAAAATGAATAACGAATTTGAGAAAAAGTATAAGTATTGGAAAATTTAAGGGAATAACAAGCAATATCTCGCAAACGGTTCACTCAACAAAAGAAATGTATATGACATAAATTGTGTATTTTAACGCGATCTACATTTTTCGTGTAGTAAAATTTTGTCTATCTCTTATGGTTTACCAGTTATGAAAAAGTCGTTCATAATGAAGAATACTTTTGGAGACATTCCCAGAAAATTCGAGATATACATTTTATTTGCCATGACAATATCTTAAACATATGATATTTTAATCAAAATCGTTAGAGCCGTTTTTGAGAAAATTAAAATTTTCGAAAAATGTTCCATGTAAAGGGTAATCTGGGGTGGGGGGATTTTCTTGAAAACCTTCGTGTCGCATCTCTGGAAGATACTGAACCTAAATACCAAGTTTGGTGTTCATCCGACTGTTCGTTTCTGAGTTATGCTGTTCACAGACACACAGACACACAGACAGACACACACACGGACATGTTTCCAAAAATGCTTTTTTTGGATTCAGTGAGTCTCAAAACATGTATTTCCGGTGAAATCTCGGTATCGAATTTTTGGGTGGAATACAATACTTCCCCTACTTACTATACGTAGTAGAGAAAGTAATAGAATACAAATTGTAGAAATTGACAAAGTTCAATCAGAAACTCTAAAAGTAAATCATGGAGTGCCACAAGGTTCAATCCTTGGACACTATTATTTCTTATTTTCATAAACGATCTTACATTGAACATTCCAAAAGCGCATACAGTGATGTTTGCAGACGATACAAACCTAGTCTTCAGCAGTGAAAACTCATTATCCCTCCAGAATGTAGTAAATGAAGCAAATAATAGCTCACAATGTTGGCTAACAGAAAACAAACTTTTATTGAATATAGAAAAAACAATATATCTGTATTTCTATAACCAATCAAAAAACAATAATTTAGACATATATAAATCAAACTCCCATAGTTAAAACGAACAAAATTCCTGGGAATCTGGATTGATAATGAATTCTCATGGGAAACCCATATACTACAACTAAGTGCAAACTGAACAAATTATGTATATATTGTAATGAAAAGAAGCTAGAAACAGTGATGTGTATTGAATTTATTTAAAGGTGAGTCGGAATTGTTACATTAACATCACTTAAGTTTACTCACTTAACATGTTTCGGGAAACGGTTGTTCCCATCCTCAGAAGTTAAATTGACTGGCCCGTGTTGTTGGTGTTTCCGTTTTTTGAACTGGATCCTGTGGTGGCATCTTGTGGTGGAGAAATGTACTTCCAGAGAGGATTTGGTGGCGGCAAATCAAAATTCATTAGATTTGTGTTGTGTTTTAGAATGGTGATCTTCTCCCATGCATCTAATTCAGCTGCAAATTTGGCTGGTTTGACTAATGTAATATTGGGTTTGATGTTGTGATTAGTGATCCAAAAATGGTGTTAAACTGCAGATTTGTCCATTTGTTTGTATTTAATACATCTCATGTGCTCCTTTAGCCTAGTTTCTAAGTTTCTTTTTGTCTTACCTATGTATACTTTATTGCAATCTGAACAATTGATTTTATAGATTCCAGCTTTTTTGTCTTGTGGAATGGGGTCTTTTAACTTGTTACAAAGTAATTTCTCTATGTTAAATTTGTTCTGTAGAGTTAGGCTGATGTTATGTTTCCTGAAAATCTTCTTAAATTTGTGAAATGTTCCTGGGTGGTATGTGAATTTCTTGAACTTTAGCTCTTTATCTTGCTGGCTGAGATTTGTTGTGTTTCTGATGTGCATCTGTCGTTTGAATTTTGCAATTTTTTTGTCAATAGTTGCTTTGTTGTACCCATTATGTATTGCTGTGTCTACTATATGCTGGTATTCTAACTGGTATTCTTTTTTATTTAAGGGGGTATATACCAGTCTGCTGTTTAGTACTGCATGTTTGTGTGTGGTTGGATTGAAACTCTTATTTTTTATGTAATTAGTAGAGTGTGTTGGCTTGCTGTTTATGCCAAAGGTTAGGTTCTTTTGTTCTCTGATGATTTTTAGGTCTAAAAATGGTAGCATGCCTTCTTTTTCTATTTCTATGGTGAATTTTATTGATTGGTTCTGTAGGTTTAGTAAGGCTAAGGAGTCTTGTATGAACCTATTAGGGACAACAGCGAAGATGTCGTCAACATATCTGTGCCAAACTTTAAACATGTATGGAAAGGAAGTTGTTATGTGTGTTTCTAAGTAGCTCATAAATAAATCTGCCAAGAAGGGTGAAAGTGGGTTGCCCATGGTTAGACCAGTTGGTTGTTGATAGAACTTCTTATTGAAACTAAAACAATTTTGTGCAATGCATAAATTGGTAAGTTGTATGAGGTCTTCTATTTCTTCTTCAAGTAGGTTAGTCTGCTGTAGCCATTTCCTTAATTGACACAGGAGTTGATCTGTAGGGACACTTGGAAATAGTGCAGTGACATCAAAGGAAACTAATCTGTCTTCTGGTTCGAGTTCCAGGGATTTTATCTTCTGTATTAAATCTTCTGAATTCATTATGTTTTTGCTATTGAATTTTGGTAGTGAAGAGAATCTCTGTACTAACCATTTTGCCAGTTTGTAGGTAGGAGAATCAATATTGCTGACGATTGGTCTCATCTTATTACCCGGTTTGTGTATTTTAGGTAGAGCATACATTCTTGATAAAGTGGGGTGGTCTGGTTTTAATCTAGATTTATCAGTGTCTGTTATAGTTTTGCTTTCCTGGATGGTTTGATTGAAGGCTTTTAAATGTGATTTTAATGGGTCTTCTTGAATTTGTATGTAATTTTCTTGTTGCAGCATATTTTCTACTCTGGCAATATAATCATCTTTTTGCAGTACAACTAGTTTATTTCCCTTGTCAGCTTTTGTGTATACTACTGGTTTTGATTTTAATGTTTTGATCACATGTTTGGTTGGGAAATTGTTATGTTTATCTGCTTGTATTTCTTGGAGAACCATTTCACATTCTTTTTTTATAGTGGTTTTACTACTTTCATTTAGGTTGTAAGTAGCAATCTCAATGTCTGCGACTATTTCATCGGTTGTTTTTGTGTAGCCAACACATGTTTTTAGGCCAAGGTTTAATACCGATAATTCCGCTTTGGTGAAGGTTACATTTGAAAGATTAATTACGTCTGGGTATGACGTCGTTTTTTCATTTTTTAGGTTAGGTTTATATGAATGTTGCTTCCGGCGTAGTATGTCTAGTTTTTTCTTTAATTTCAGCGTTTTTGTTTTCATCCTGTAGCTAAGAATAGTGAGGAATTTTGATTGCATGTTTTGCCAAAGTGGGTAGCCGAGTGTGTCCGTTAATTTAAGGTGAAGAGCATATAATTCCAGTTCCAATTTTTGTAATTTTGCGTAGTGGTTGTTTCTTTCAATTATTATTACTTTTTTATCGGCTGATGTTTGGTGTTTGCTGTTTTTGTCATATTTTACAATTCTCCTTACAAACTTTGGTGTGACTTTGCTTTGTATGCATAGGTTTAAAAAACGGATGTCCGCAAATGTGTTTTTTCTCTTTTCTTCAATTTTTTGGTATCTTTTGATGTCACTTTTTATTCCACTGAAATCTGTATTGAAATTTAGGGTTTCTAATCTTACCTTGTTTTCTGCCATGACTTGTATCTTTTCCACGTGGTGGCCAATTATAAATTTTGCTTCTTGTGACTTGTTGGTCTTAAATTACGTATATATTGTAATGAAAAGAAGCTAGAAACAGTGATGTGTATTGAATTTATTTAAAGGTGAGTCGGAATTGTTACACTAACATCACTTAAGTTCAAACGACAGATGCACATCAGAAACACAACAAATCTCAGCCAGCAAGATAAAGAGCTAAAGTTCAAGAAATTCACATACCACCCAGGAACATTTCACAAATTTAAGAAGATTTTCATGAAACATAACATCAGCCTAGCTCCACAGAACAAATTTAACATAGAGAAATTACTTTGTAACAAGTTAAAAGACCCCATTCCACAAGACAAAAAAGCTGGAATCTATAAAATCAATTGTTCAGATTGCAATAAAGTATACATAGGTAAGACAAAAAGAAACTTAGAAACTAGGCTAAAGGAGCACATGAGATGTATTAAATACAAACAAATGGACAAATCTGCAGTTTCACACCATTTTTGGATCACTAATCACAACATCAAACCCAATATTACATTAGTCAAACCAGCCAAATTTGCAGCCGAATTAGATGCATGGGAGAAGATCACCATTCTAAAACACAACACAAATCTAATGAATTTTGATTTGCCGCCACCAAATCCTCTCTGGAAGTACATTTCTCCACCACAAGATGCCACCACAGGATCCAGTTCAAAAAACGGGAACACCAACAACACGGGCCAGTCGATTTAACTTCTGAGGATGGGAACAACCGTTTCCCGAAACATGTTAAGTGAGTAAACTTAAGTGATGTTAATGTAACAATTCCAACTCACCTTTAAATACATTGAACAAATTATGTTATGCTGTTCGTAAATTGGCTAATGTGTGCTCCAAAGAAATACTAAAGATAGTGTATCACAGCTGTGTTGAGTCCCAAATTAGCTATGGCATCCCCTTTTGGAGTTCCTCTCCAAAAGCAACACATATTCTCACAATCCAAAATTGAATTTTAAAGGCAATTCTGAAGGTACCCATAAGAATGCCAAGTAGATACATATTCAGTGAACTTAAAATTTTGCCTATCCTCTGCCTATATGTTCTTGGAACCTTAAACTTCATTCATAACAATATAACTATATTTCATGAACTCAGAATATCATAACTACAACACAAGAAATCTCAATAAATTACATGTGGATAGCCATAGGCTTACAAAAAGCCTAGCAAGCATTTCCCATTTGGGTATCTTAATGTATAACAAACAGATACTTCAATAAAAAACTTAAATAAAGAATCTTTTAAAGGTAAACTAAGAAAGCTATTTCTAAAAAGGCAATATTTACATATAAATGACTATTTAAATGAATCATGTTTTCCATAATCACATAATTAAATTAATAATCACATTATTTAATTTTGTTATTCTGTGACATAGTATTTTTGTAAAGAAACTGACATGTAATTATTATTAAGAATTATTTTATATTACTTGCTGTAATGTAAAATTTCTACATATACAATCCTGACGTGTCCAAAAACAATGTAAGCTGTTCTCAAAGAATGAAATAAATAAATGTACTGTCTAGTATCTTTGATCCTTGAGCATGTCAAACTATTAAATCTTCACCATGGCAAGAAAAATAACATTCCAATATAATGTTACTTGTGTTTGAATTAGCTGAATTTTTATTCAAAAAACAGCATTTCTCCATCCAATCCCATACTAGTCGACTTTTATGGTTTACTTGAAAATTTGTGGGAGTGAAGGTTTTTACAACGTTATGACAATGGATCTTTTTTTTTATGGTTTTTTGGGCTGATTCAAAGTGTTACAGATTTTCACCACTAGCATGACAAAACATTAATTTTTATTGAATTATATTGCAACTCTTCTATGGCAATAATGTAAGACTTCTTACTAATGTAAGATTATAGTCTGAATATGTTAGTACTAATAATATACAGTGCTATAATAGGCCAGATCTTATCTGCCCTTCACTGGGCTGCAACAAAATGCAACACAAGCATACTTTGTTTTGTAGGATTTAAAATTTGATTGTATCAGTAGTGAACTCTAGAGATAACCAGCAATAACCAATGAGCAGTAAATGGATGTGAACATTCAGTAATGGATGACATGAATTGTAAAGTTAACTCTGCCTCATAAATTACTCTTTCTTATTTGTATTTTATGGCTGCAGGATAAAGTTTCACATATTTGTGACAAACTTTTGTTTATGGTTTGAAGCGTGAAATATGGACTAAAAATTTGTGTATAGCCTAGGAAGTGGTGTTCTTTGCTACCATTTAATACTTATTTGTGGTACAAGGAAGAATTTCAGTATGTAGCAATACTACCAGATCTTATAAAACAAAATTCCCATTACTTTGCATGGAATTTTTGTACATTTACTGCACTTAATATTTTACACATTTAAATTTCATGTCATCATAAAATTATTACGCTTTGCTGGACAAGGGGTTTGAGTTTAAATTTCGGAAAACTGCAAGTGTGTAACCACTTTCCCAAAAATTGAATAAAAATAGGAAAAAAATGGTGTAATGAAAGATAATTGTTTGGTTAATCCTCTACCAAAGACAGTAGAGCTGATTTGCACTAGTCTAATACCAAATTCTAAAGAATTATTTGTACATTAAGTGTTGTTTTAGAAACAAATATTGGAACAAAAATAGCAACATCAAAAAGTTGATTTTGACAATCATAATTTAGTACTGAAGCCTTAGCATGTGTAGAAGAAAACACTTTTTAGACTTATTCTTTAAACTTAATGGCATGAATATTGGCATTTATCCAAAACTTTGTAGAGAGAAAATGAAAAGCTAAAGATAGAGCTGAAATATACAAAGTTTCTGTTATACAGGTAAGTTGCCCTTATGATAGTAACTCAAGTGAACACAAAATAAAACACACTGATGGAGTTAATGCAGTCTTCCATCTCATTATGTTGCTATATTGCATCACAGTGAGTTAGCATCTGCTGATATCACTGCCCACTCATTAAGTGTCGTTTCTACAACCTAAGCTCCTATCTTTGGATAGACTCGAACCCACCAACCCTTCCACACACTTCTTTCAAGGGTTTGTCTATTAATGCCCTTTTTAGAATAAGGGGACCTAAGAATAGCATTTCCAGTGAAAGATTGATAATACAATAATAATCCCTCTGCCTACCATAGATAAGTGATAGAAAGTAAAGCCTTAATCCACAAAATATATAAAAAAAGAAATATCAAAAGTGGAGCATACTAAAAGTGTAAAAGAAAATACACACATGATAAAGAAAAAGGGATGAAGGAACATAATTAAACAAGCACTTCTCAGTCTGCATCATGGGTGAGCTTGCAATAAAATGTGACCCTGATAGTCTCAATACTTGGTGGTACTAAACTATGTCTAATACTTTGAAATAAATCTGATACTGTTCTGATACTTCTAAATTTTTAATTTTTGCTTTTCTTTTCCAGACACTATTATTAGCAGCCGTCACGCTTCACTATGCACCAAACAAGGACAAAAAGAGCAGAGCATGGATGAGGCTTTACATTGTTGCCTAGCATGTGCCACCAAAATATCATTGGGTTCATCATTCTTGGTGCCTACCATTGACTGCTTTTCCTGTAGATGAATCAGTACAACATTTCATCAGCAAAACAATGGGTGAAAGAGGAAAACTACGGATGCAACCTGCAGCATTAACTTAGCTGTGAAAGTTGCTTAATTAGGTAACAAATGATGCTGCATTGTTTCTGCAGTCACCTAGCTTGGTAAGTGATTTGCTCTCAGCTTTTATATTTACATACTCTGGTGACCAGCGAATCCAGCAGAAATTAATCAGAACTTCAGATGAAAGACAGTTCAGCACTTGGAAATATTTCTTCTTCCTTCAATCTGTGGCTATGAAATTAAACTCAGGTCACACTAACTGCATACACGTAACATACACTATCATATGACCAGTTTTATGAAACATTTTGTTTACTGCATGTGCTAGATTATGTATAGCAATGTTATTAAATAAAAACTATTGCAATGTGAAACTATATCATGCTCCATGGTTTAGGGGTACCATGTTAGCCTCTGGTTTCTGAGGTTGTGGGTTCAAATGTGGTGGAGGGCGATAGAGTTTTTTTTTGGGCATAAAAACCCTTATCATGGCTTCCTTTGGAAGAGAAGTAAAACCAGTGGTCCTGTGTTGAGATTTATGGCATGTAAAAGAACCTCAAGCCTAATAAAGAGGCCTCTGAGCAGCATTTCTGATCTTTCACACCCAATATAGAATGGGACGCTAAGAACCATAGCAGTTAAAGAGAGTCCATAAATAAAACTCAATTAAATTTAATGTGAAACTATTTTCAAGCGTATACAACTAATGACAGAGTGATGTGTACAGTATGTGGAAAAATATGTTCACATGTGGTATGTCACACAATACATCAAATTTAAAGCAGCATGTTACATGCACCATGCACACACCTATAAGTGAAGTTTACAGAACCTTTATTGAAAGTGCAATGTATGAAGTTCCCACTGCTCTCATAGCTGCAACATCTAAAATGAGGAACAATGTAATGGTCTGTCTATATGCAATCCTGCAGCTCCAATGTCAGTCATATTGGGTAAAAATAAGCTTCTGAACATCTTAATATACTGGATGTTAATGACTGTTGTTGAATCATTTAAGAATTAAAACTGAGCCAATTAATAACACAAAACAACACTCATTTTTGTTGATGTCTGGTTGACAATGAAGAAAACTAGCCTCTGAAACATGTTCCAGGAAATTTAAAAAGCGAGTGTTGTTTTATGTCATTAATCGACTCATTTTTAACTCTTCAAAGTTTCCAAACTTCAGCTTTCATCTGCTGGGGGAGCTACAGTGACATCTGCTGTAAGGTTTATTAAGGAAAGCAATAATATTGTGACTTTGTACAGTTTTTCAACTTTCACTCTTTCTCACTGACTCATTGTTTTGGTTTTATCTAGTTCACTTCAATGAAGTGAAGTAGTCCATTTCTCTGTCTTCCTTCGTGACATAGCCTCCTCTTCTGGATGGTGCACTCGCTGGGTAGTCAAACACAAGACCTCCCTATCCCTTGCTCTGTGGCAGCACCCGCTGCACACCACAGCAATCACCAAAAACTTGCTCGAAGATTTGCACTTGATGTCGCATGGGAAACTCGACCCACCAACTTGCTTGCTCACAGACTGATCAATGTAACTCAACTCAACTAACTGCTCTTGCAACAATGCTATGTAGCCAATATAAATTTCCATAGGGTTCTCAAACAGTTGAGAAGAACAAACATCAAAAAGATTCTGGTAATCTAGAATAGTGCTTCCAGTATTTACGCTGGTGAAAGAATGAACAAACTTTATTTGTATATCTTTTTATACACAATCCTTTTTTACAATATTTCACTTGTAAACAAACTAAACCTATGTACAAATTTTCTGGCCAGCTATGTTCTACCTATACTGTTCATTTTGCCTGGCACCCTGGCCTTATGGCTCAGCTAAGCAGCCCGTGCTACCCTTAATCACCTACGATCCATCCTCTCCCTCCTCTGTTTGCCCTTCTACCTTTCTTATCTCCTTTATTCATTCATTCATTCATTATCTGTTTAACCTCCTCATATGTAGGACTTACACCCCCCAGGACTTACAGGCGGGTGCCTGGGGTCAGAGGCCCGTTGAGGAGCAGACACTCATGGATCAGACAGAACATCCAGGATGGGGGTTCAGCCCGATGCCTGGTATGGGGAGGAAGGAAGTAGATGAAACGAAATGATGGTGAAATGGATGAAAGGAAAGGTGATGGTGGAGCAATTGGTGGAATGAATGGCGGGGGAAACCGGAGAACCCGGAGAAAACCCACCCAGACGCCGCTTTGTCCACCACAAATCCCACATGCGGGTCCCTGGGATTGAACCCGGGCCGCCTCAGTGAGAGGAGAGCGGTCTAACCACTCGACCACGGCGCCACCTTCTTATCTCTTTGAAAGCTCCCCCACATTCTTATTTTTCCTTTCTTCTTTTCTTGTCAACATTTTAATTGCTACCATTTTTCCATTTATTTTTCCCCATTTTTCCTCCCATACTTTTTGTCTCCATTTGCTAATTCTTTGCATTCTATCATATAATGCTCTGTGCTTTCACTGCCTCTGCATAGTTCACAAATTCTGCTTTTTCTGCCTCTTAGCTCTCTCAGGTACATTGATCCTGTTCTCATCCATGCAAACACTTCTTTTTCCTCTCTGTTACAATAATCCACGTATCCTTCTCTTCCCCATTTTCTTTTTACCAACCTATAAATCCTAGTGATTTTTTATACTCTAAGCTTCCCCAGATCTCTTGTCTTTCTATGTCCTTCACTCTGTTTCCTACTGTTATCCAGAAGTCTTGCTATGTCTTTCTCCTGCTCTCCAAATATCTCCCATTCCTATCTTCTCCATAATTTTTTCTACCCCTGTCCACCAGTTATTTTTATTTTTCATACTGTTTTGTTGTTCCATACATATCCTTAAAATTTCCCTTCATCCTTTTTCAGATAAATAAATCAAAATTTCAACATCGTTTCCAGTATCACTCCCTTTCTTCTTGTTCTTCCTAATTCCACTAACACTACTTCCCCTGGGGCTGATCTTGGTAACCCCAATAGTTCTTTACAAAACATTCCAGCTGTGGTCTATTTTTCTGCTTAATTCAGACCCCCCCCCAAATTTCAACTGCATATAGCATTCTTGCTTCTACCAATGCCTCATACATTCTTTCTATCCATTTAGTTGGCATTTCTAATTTGTATTTGCGCATCCTTACTCCTGTCATTGCCATCTCTCCTTTAGCCATAACTTTCCTGCTATGTGCCACCCATTCTCTATTACTGCTTATCCTCACCCCCAAATAATCAAACTTCTTGACAACTTCTAACTTTAAACCCCCATCTGCCATTCCTCTTTCTTACTTTCTCTACTATGTATAGTAAGTAGGGGAAGTATTGCATTCCACCCAAAAATTTGATACTGAGATTTCAACGGAAATGCATGTTTTGAGACCCCCTGAATCCAAAAAAAGCCTTTTTGGAAACATGTTCGTGTGTGTGTCTATGTGTCTGTGAACAGCATAACTCAGAAACGAACAGTTGGATAAACACCAAACTTGGTATTTAGGTTCAGTATCTTCCAGAGATGCGTTATGAGGGTTTTCAAGAAAATCCTCCCACTCCAGATTACCTTTTACATGGAACATTTTTCGAAAATTTTAATTTTCTCAAAAATGGCTTTAACGATTTTGATTAAAATATCATATGTTTAAGATATTTTCATGACAAATGAAATGTATATCTCAAATTTTCTGGGAATGTCTCAAAAGTATTCTTCATTGTGAACAACTTTTGCATAACTGGTAAACTATAAGAGATAGACAAAATTTTACTACACAAAAAATGTAGATCGTGTTGAAATACACAATTTATGTCATATACATTTTTTTTGTTGACTGAACCATTTTCGAGATATTGCTTGTTATTCCCTTAAATTTTCCAATACTTATACTTTTTCTCAAATTTGTTATTCATTTTTTTTTATGTCCTGGACATGCAAAGAGAATGGAATGTGCCACATAGCAACCAGCGCTTAAAAGATTTGACTATCGCTTAAAACCTACCATATTCCCCTTGTATCTACAAGAAAATTAGCAATAAGATTGACATCTTGATATCTCGATTAACATGAAGCATATGGAGAATAAGCGTTTGTAAAAATAGTTTGTACAAGAGTAGAGAAAGTCATGTGAGTGTAACACATCAGATTTTTTTGTCCTGGTAATGCAAGGAGAATGGAATACTCCACATAGCAACCAGCTCTTAAAATATTTGACTATAGCTTAAAGCCTAGCAATTCCCCTTGCATCTACAAGAAAATTAGCAATAAAATTAACATCTCAATATCTCGATTAACATGAAGCATATGGGGAATAAGTGTTTGTAAAAATAGTTTGTACAAGAGTAGAGAAAGTCATGTAAGTGTAACACATCAGATTTTTTTTAAAATTTATTTCCTATTTTAAATACCATAGCTTTTGATTTGTTTATATTTACTTTAATTCCTCATTCTTCACAGAATTCCTATGTTCCATTGATTGCTTTCTGTAGGCCAATTACTGTTATAGCCCCAAACATAAGATCATTCACGTATAGTAAACCTGGTATCTCTCTATTTGGTATTATGGGATGGTACAGATTTTTTCTTTCACTCTATCTAATATGTCATCTATGAATATATTAAATAATATGGGGCTCAATTTGCACCCTTGTCTTAATCCTATTTTTTTGCTCAGTCATTTCTGTAATTTCATTATTTCCACATCTTATATAAAATTTTATATCTTTGTAAATCTTACTAATTCCTTTTTTAAAAATTTCACTTACCCCTTTTGTTCTTAATTTATAGGCTAATGCTTCTCTATTTATTGTATCAAATGCTTTTCATCATGTATATCCTTCCTCTTTTCCTGCTCAGATACTTATCTATTATAGTCTTTATTATAAATACATCTACTGTTTGTTTATCTTTCCTAAATCCTGCTTGGTATTCTGACAGTTTTCCTTCCTCTTCCGCCCATTTTCTTAATCTATCGGCCAATATAACTCTGTAAATTTTCCCTAATATAGTTACGCTGGTGAGTGCTATTTATTGTTGTTTATCTCCAATTGCCTGACACCGACCTCCCTTGGACTATAGCTGCTGCGTTACAATATTAATTACAACCAACTTATTATAGTCATGGCCATCTTGATGCTGTCATCAAAACTGATTTGCCTGGCAGGGCCCTGACCATAGTAGATCTATGTGCAACAAGCAACAAGCAGTAGATCTATCCACCTTAGAATGCAGCAAAAACCAAAGTGTGTGTGTATATATACATTTATTTTGCATTGTGCTCAATTAATATTAATGAAATACATTTCCAATAACAACTTACTCTTATTTTTAATTAGATATATGCTCACATTTCATTGCTTTTAAGATATAGCACAAAAGCATCGCAAAGGTCCACTAGTAGTTATCATAATAATTCAGTGGAAAAGGCTAATGCCTTTAGTGTTATTTTATAAACTCCGTATTTGTATCAAGTAACAATGTTATTTCATCCAATCCCTATTCCTAACAAAGACTTACATCCTTGGTGCTATGTATAGCTTGGATTAGACACAACTGCATTATTAAGAAGAGCTCAACTGCCTATACACATCTAGTAATGGACATAGGCATCTGTCTTTGTAACCAATGATAATTTAGAGGAGAGAAAATATATTCCAGAGCACACAGATGCCACCACCACATAGATAGTTGGGTCTCAGGCCTGGTTGTGTGAACTTGAATATGAGGTGTGATCAAAACGTAATGGGAATTTTTGTTTTTCTTAAAGAATTTTTATTTAATCATCAACATCAACTTTGTCCCCTTCAAAGCGATCCTCCTCAGATATAACACACTTGTGTCAGCGATTTTTCCAATCTTGGAAGCACTTCTGGAACTCACTTTTCATTATGGTGTTCAGCTCCTTCAGCGATTCTGTTTTTCTCTCATCAATGGTGGCAAAACATCGTCCTTCTCAAAAGAAGTCGCAGGGAGTCATGTCCGGTGAATACGGTGGCTGAGGCAGCATAAGGGTTTTATTTTTTGCCAATCATGAACAAGCATTGAGGTGTGAGCAGGTGCATTATCGTGATGCAATTTCCACAAGTGGTTTTGCCACAATTCTAGTCGTTTTCTTCGGATTGCTTCACGCAAACAGCGCATAACTTCCAAGTAGTATTCCTTATTGATCATACACCATAAGGCAGGAACTCCTGATGCACTATCCCATTGTAATTGAAGAAAACAGTGAGAAGAACCTTCACATCTGATTGAACTTGTTGAATTTTTTTCGGTCTTGGCTCTTCAGACAGCTTCCATTGGGATGATTGGGCCTTAGTTTCAACGTCATACCCATATACCTATGTTTCGTCATCTGTTATAACCTTCTTTAGAAGTTCTGCATCATTTTCGATTTCATTCAGCAATTCATGAGCGATGTCTATGTGATGTCATTTTTGCTCGAAATTCAACAATTTTGGCAAACTTTGCTGCTACACGTTTCATGTCCAAAACACCCCCCCCCCCAAAAAAAAAATTGCTTGGCATAAGCCAAAGGATATGCCAATATCATCAGCAACCTCTCTGATGGTGATTCGGCGATTTTCCAGAACCATTTTCTTTACTTCATCCACATTGTCATCAGTAATTGATGTGTTAGGGCATCCAGGGTGGTTGTCATCTTCAACATCTCCTCGATCCTCTTTGAAACATTTACACCACTCATAAACTCTTGCCTTACTCATAATAGATTTGCCAAAAGCCACAGTCAACATTTCAAATGCGGTGCTGCAAAATTTAATGTAAATTCTTTGAACCATCTTTTTTGGATGTAAAAATTTGCTGAGCACTCGAAAACATGTATAATTTTTTGACTGTCAACAATAAACTAAATATTCAAAACAGCTGAAAATGCAACATACATCAGGAACAAGTGCACCGACAACATAAAACAAAAGGTTTTAAACATAGGATGTATAAAGCTCGCAAAATTAAAAAATTCCCGTTATTTTTTTATCACACCTCATATATCTTGAATAGTTAAACTTGAAACCCTAACTAGAGTATAAATGAGACAAAGAGTTGTATGATACACTTCTATTCCTTAGATAGCTATTCCATTGTTAGCAGATTTAAAACTAATGTTGCCTATATTGCAAGTCATTCACTCATGGCCAGCTTGATACCTAATCATGGCTAGTTTGAAGCATTGTTTTGTTGAAACTTGTGTAGATTTTGCATTGTTTTCACAATCAGCTGTTCCTAGACTGTTATTGTATCTGAACTGTTTGCTGTACTGTGAAATAATTATGAATCCTCCCAAGCATGTTCCGATGCAAAATTATAATTCTGCAAGTATGTTATACAAAAATACAAGCACATGTGGAAAATAAACACAGACCCTATGATTTCTTGTGATAGAGTGAGAGTACGGAAGGAAATAAAAGTTTATTATTTAATGCTCAGATGACTGCCAACAGAACTGCTGAAGAGCATTGACATAAGTATGATTCTCTGAAGAAATAGTTGACTACAAAAACTGCTATAACTTCACCTTTTGTGTGAAGTTGTGTCTTGTATTGCTATTTACTTTGTAACTATTTTGTGTTTTGTCAACATAACCTAACCTCACCTTTTACATTACTATGCACTGTATCAGCGAATTACTAGACTGTTTCCATAAAATTATGTATTGTGCTGATAATATTCACGTACATTATTCCTTTTTAATGAATAATTCAATATCTCTTTTTTATCTATCTGCCTGTCATATGTTCTAAATAATCATCCAATCAATTCAGGGTGGTATCCTTTTTTTAACTTGAATCACCTTATTGTCATGTTCATTTATCAGATCACTTCTATGGCATATTGTCTTAGACTTTTTGATTCTAAAAGATATATTATAAAGAAATGAATTGTTTATATTGGACAATTTTGTGTCCAGCACCCAAACGGCAGAGGGCGATAGATTTTTTCGGGTGTAAAGAACCTTAAGCCTGATAAAGAGACCTCTGAGCAAAATTTCTAGTCTTTCAAATCCAATCTAGAATGGGATGCTAAGAACCATAGCAGTTAAAGAGCGTCCATAAATAAAACTCAATTTAATTTAGCACCCAAACAGCTATTTTCTTTTTATACTTGGAATAATAGCTCATCACCACATGAAAGCATAAAATAACTTATTTCATGGTTATATCCTTAATAGGCTCTATTATGGTAGCACCTATCCATGGAATAATGTCTAACAGGGATTTGTTCCAAGTTTGTATAACTGGTACAAGTCATTTACAGAAACTTATTCTGTGTGATTGATATGCCATTTATTAGCAGCAAAAGCATTTAAAGTTTGAAGAAGATCTCAAATTCGGCCCTGATCAGACACCTGATTCAGGTACTAACATGTGGTTCTTCCTACCACAGAACAGCAATTTTCTTTTACGTTCTCAGAACGATCAGCACAAAAATTACTTATATCTTTAAGGAACTGGTCTAATATCATTAAACATAAATGACATTAAGATATAAATATGGCTTACTATAAACATTATTGTTCATTTACCTTCACATTACCCTGCTCATTTTCAAGACTTAGCTGCTGCTCTGCCACCGTTTGAGCTAAAGCCATATCCACTCTCTGAAGCACATCATCTACAGCCATAAGTTTTGTTCCCATCTCTATATGCTTATCTTGATGGGCTGTACTGGTTTCTTCATGTACCTAAAAAAAGATCTACTTTATTCCTTTTCTCAGATCGTGCCAAGAAGTGTAATATGTAGCAGTGCTTTCTATTTCCTAACTTTTTACTTTCTCTACTACGTATAGTAAGAAAGCTAGCAATAAGATTAACATCTCGATTAATATGAAGCATATGTAGAATAAGTGTTTGTAAAAATAGTTTGTACAAGAGTAGAGAAAGTCATGTGAGTGCAACACATCAGATTTTTTTCTAAAGCGCTGCTATTATACAGTTGTTTTTTGCAAGTCATGGAAAGAGTATAGAATTTCAAGGCCAGCATATAGCCACATACTTTCAAACATCTGATTATTCTTTGGTTTCCTGTATCTCCGTTGTACCTACAACAAAATACGTAATGAAACTACTTGTGCAAAGGTTTATCTTGATTAAATGAAGTAGGTAGAAAAATAAGCTTTGCTAAGAATAGTTTGATAGTAAAGGTAATGTCAATGTAACACATCAGATTTTTATATAACACTTTATATCAGAAACTATAAAAGGTATGAAGTTTCTCAAATGAATATTTTGGCGCTTGGCCCATTTAGTATTTCCATTAACCACATAAAATTTAATTTTTTTCCCTTAAAATGCTTTCATATGGTTTCTTTAAATTTCAATAATTCCTAATAAAAGACAGACAAAACAAAATTTGTTTTGCTTTCATGAAAAGTTGGTAAATTTTGAAGGACTGGAGCATAAAGTATAATCCTTGTAATTAATAAATTTTGTTTAAATTTATCTTACTCAACAATTTTTATCCTTGAAAACCCACCTTAATAGCACTACCAGACATTTTCAATATTTTATGCTACTGCTGCTGATACTAAGAAACAAATATGCTATTCTTTGGAACATAAATTAAAAATAAAATATTTATGTTTTACCTTCCTTAGTGCTTGGTCCAGATAGTTTTGCTGTAGCTTCACACTGTGGTGCTTTAGTCCTGGAGCTATTTTTGGATTATGCGTCAGTCCTAATTGTAGTTCAAGATTTTCCTTCATGGTCTTAAATTCTACAAAATGATGCCTGATTTCTGATTCTGCAGCAGCTAACTCAGCATCTTGTATCCTTCTCTAAATTCATAAAATTAAAATCTTAGAGATGACAAGGCATTTTCTTTCAAGACTAATTTTCTGTTACATAATTATTCATATAAAATGAAGGCTTTAATTTTCTGTAAGCTCCCATTATTTAGCAGACAGTGGAAAGATTTACTAAAGGAACAAATTAAAAAGGAACCAAAAGAGAGAGACTTTGGAATAATTGTAGACACAATAAGAAGCATAATATTAATCATGTTTTTGTATGATTGTTCTTCCAGATGATATTGTGATGCAACAGCTATGGACCAAGGTTATCAAGAGATCAGTGCCAGGCAGTCAGAGATAAGCAACGATAAGCAGCACTTGCCACCGTAAACACCGAGAGCACTGTCGGCAGATAACCAGAGTTTTCTGTGTGTGACTCAATGGCTATGGCCCAAGGTTATCGGGAGGTCGGCGCCAGGCAGTCAGAGATAAACAACGATAAGTAGCACTTGCCACCGTAAACACCGAGGGTGCTGTCGGCAGATAACCAGAGTTTTCATTGTGTGACTCAATGGCTATGGTGCAAGGTTATCAGGAGGTCGGCGCCAGGCAGTTGGAGATAAACAACAAAAGTAACACTTGCCACCGTAAACACCGAGAGCACTATCTGCAGTTAACCAGAGTTTTCTGTTTGTGACACAATGGCTATGGCCCAAGGTTATCGGGAGGCCGGCGCCAGGCAGTCGGAGATAAACAATGATAAGTAGCACTTGTCAGAGTAAACACCAAGAGCTCTATCGGCAGATAACCAATGCTTTCTGTGAGTTTTGTTCTTCCCACCTCCAGATAGTTGTATGGAAGATTCCATTGGCATGAGAGAGAGAGAGGGAGAGGGAGAGGGGGAGGGAGAGAGAGGTTAAGTCAGTCATTCAGTGAGGTAGCGAGTGCATTTAGAAGTGCCGTTCTCCAACTCACTCAGAGAATGGCACTTCTCGACATATTGGAAACTTGCTCACTAACTCGCTCATTAACTGACTGACTAAACTATCTCTATGACTGCTATCGTGAGAACACTCACTTATATAGCCAATGGAATCTTCCATAGAACGTTCTAGAACTATCTGGAGACAGGGGGAACTAAACTTCCAGAAAGCTCTGGTTATCTGCTGATAGTGCTCTCGGTGTTCATGCTGGTGAGCGCTACTTATCATTGTTTATTTCCGACTACCTGGTGCCAACCTCCAGATAACCTTGGGCCATAGTTGCGTCACACAGAAAACTCTAGTTATCTGCCAATAGCACTCCCGGTGTTTACACTGGCAAGCACTATTTATTGTTATTTATCTCCGACTGCCTGGCACAGGCCACCTGATAATCTTGAGCCATAGCCACTGCGTCACACACAGAAAACTCTGGTTATCTGCCATAGCCCTCCCAGTTTTTAAACTGGCTAGCACTATTTATCGTTATTTATCTCAGACTACCTGGTGCCGACCACTGATAATCTTGAGCCATAGCCACTGCGTCCCACACAGAAAACTCTGGTTATCTTCTGATAGCACTCCCAGTGTTTACACTGGCAAGCACTAATTATCATTATTTATCTCAGACTACCTGGTGCTGACCACTGATAATCTTGAGCCATAGCCACTGCGTCCCACACAGAAAACTCTGGTTATCTGCTGATAGCACTCCCAGCATTTACACTGGCAAGCACTATCTATCGTTATTTATCTCAGACTACCTGGTGCCGACTGCGTCCCACACAGAAAACTCTGATTATCTGCTGATAGCACTCCCAGCATTTACACTGGCAAGCACTATTTATCGTTATTTATCTCAGACTACCTGGTGCCGACCACTGATAATCTTGAGCCATAGCCACTGCGTCCCACACAGAAAACTCTGGTTATCTGCCATAGCACTCCCAGGTTTTACACTGGCAAGCACTATTTATCGTTATTTATCTCAGACTACCTGGTGCCGACCACTGATAATCTTGAGCCATAGCCACTGCGTCCCACACAGAAAACTCTGGTTATCTGCTGATAGCACTCCCAGCATTTACACTGGCAAGCACTATTTATTGTTATTTATCTCAGACTACCTGGTGCCGACCACTGATAATCTTGAGCCATAGCCACTGCGTCCCACACAGAAAACTCTGGTTATCTGCTGATAGCACTCCCAGCATTTACACTGGCAAGCACTATTTATCGTTATTTATCACAGACTACCTTGTGCCGACCACTGATAATCTTGAGCCATAGCCACTGCGTCCCACACAGAAAACTCTGGTTATCTGCTGATAGCATTCCCAGTGTTTACACTGGCAAGCACTAATTATCATTATTTATCTCAGACTACCTGGTGCCAACCACTGATAATCTTGAGCCATAGCCACTGCGTCCCACACAGAAAACTCTGGTTATCTGCTGATAGCACTCCCAGCATTTACACTGGCAAGCACTATTTATCGTTATTTATCTCAGACTACCTGGTGCCGACCACTGATAATCTTGAGCCATAGCCACTGCGTCCCACACAGAAAACTCTGGTTATCTGCTGATAGCACTCCCAGCATTTACACTGGCAAGCACTATTTATTGTTATTTATCTCAGACTACCTTGTGCCGACCACTGATAATCTTGAGCCATAGCCACTGCGTCCCACACAGAAAACTCTGGTTATCTGCTGATAGCACTCCCAGCATTTACACTGGCAAGCACTAATTATCATTATTTATCTCAGACCACCTGGTGCCGACCACTGATAATCTTGAGCCATAGCCACTGCGTCCCACACAGAAAACTCTGGTTATCTGCTGATAGCACTCCCAATGTTTACACTGGCAAAGGCTACTTATCATCGTTTATCTTTGACTGTCTGGCGCCAAACTCCCAAAACTCTTGGGGTATAGCCACTGTGACAATATTTATACAGGAAATTAGGAATTCCAAAACATAAATTCGTTTCCAAGGAAACTCATGTCTACCAACATAAATTTGGTGGCTGTAATAACATACAATATACACTAGGGCAGGAAGCAGAATACAACTCCATTTTCCATGCCTCTTTAATATCTGCATCTTCATAATCCATGTCTCCAACTTGCCAATTCTTTTTAAAATACTGAATCTCTATTATCATCCATATTATAACTTTTAAACAATGCATATGAGTCATGGCATCAAGCATCAACAATTGACTCAAAGCCTCCTAAATGATAGTGTGTTACTAAGCCATCTTATTAATTATAACTGTTAACTGATAGCATTGCATTACCGACAGAAAAACTTGGTGGAAAGAGAAATTAGATGACACTTTCCATTGTTTTATAGTGTGTGAAATGGCAAAAAATGTGGAGAGATAGTGTCTGGTCTGATAAAGTGTGATAAATTAACACAAGATCCAGTAGCAGTTAAAATGTTGGCAGATATGAGGCTCTTGTCTTATTCAATACAGATTTCCATCGTTGCTCCGGATGCACTTCAGCCTTCAGTTTATTGTCCTACCTGTATCGTCTTAAAGCCAATTCATTATGCCTGCACCCTTTACCAAGGAATACAGTCTCATAACAGATATGGTTTCAAATACTTCTGGTTCTAAAAACATTTTCCCAAAAGCATATCTTTAAGCCAAGGCCTCACAGGAACATATAATGTGTTGGGCTGTTTCTGTTTCTTTCTTGCACAATCTGCAATATAAGTTACTCTGAAACACTCCCACTGTGTTAAGATGCTTTTTCACAGGGGCATGTTCTGAGAGAAATGCCATAACTGTTCTCAGTTGAAGTCTGTTACATTTAAGTAAGCTTTCAGCTCTTTTCTTACATGGCTTTCTAATAAATGGTTTACCATGTTTGTTTTCTGGAGGTTTTAAGCCAGGTTTTATGATGTTCTATTTTGGACCAGTTCTTAATAGCCTCTCTTACTAAACATTGAGATGTTACTAGAGCCGGCTCTGGCACAATAAATTGTGAAGCTGCTCCTTCAGACATGAGATTGGGGAACATTACTAAGATGGTGAATTTTCTAGGAAAAGTAAGGGATAAGCGGATGAGAAGTTTAAAAGAGGAGCATAAGAGCATACATTGTTGTGATAATGATGATGTGTTGTAGCAACTCTTTACTATATATACAACCTGGGAGAGCCTGGGTTCAGTAGTGCTAATTTTTTTTTTAAATATATGAGTTATGTTGTTTCTACACCCGTGGACAAAAACAAGGAGTCATCCCCATATTCCATGTGATGATTGCGAGGGCTTTGTACACCTTCATAACCTTGTGTTTACAACGCACATGCAGTAACTGTAGAATGGACTATGCCTGTGAGCAATGGTCATCTTATAACAGTATTTCTTGATAGTGACACTTATAAGCTACTGAAAACAGAACACGGAGCAATGTTTTGTTGCCAAGAGGTTAAGAAGGCACTGCTTGCACTTATATGCTCCTTGATTCAAATCTTGATTGGTTATTGTTATTTTTTTATGTTGTTAATTTTATGACTGGATGTGTAGAACATAATATTGCATTAATATAAGTTTAGCATTTTAAGTTTTAGGCATATCTAAGCACACAAAAACATAATTATATTACAATACTTATTTTAAATAACTAAAGAAATAAATGCAAATAAATTATTATCTTTCAAAACTAAAACAGATAAAAACCTGAGGATATTACAAATTCTTTTAAGGCAGTATTAAAAACTCTTTTCAATGATATAATGATTGACTGGCCTGCTCTTCCTGCAGATGTGAATTCATGTAACTTATTGCTGAGATATGTTCATAGATTACCTTACGCAAGCAACTGCCATCAATGAATGAGAGCAGAATATTTGATGTGTGCTTGCAAATGTTTTGGCTGCCTAAATTTGTTGAGAGTATGATTATATTACTACTAGTTAAAAACCTCATATAAAAACAGGAGGACATCAGTTTTTATGGCTAAATTTAAACTTAATTAGTGCTTTCTCTTATTTGTATATTACTATTAGGATAAAAATGCCAGACCACTATAGGAAAGATAGATTAAACTATGAAAGCTGTGGGAGTTTTGGGGTATCAGTTTAATCACATGAAATAAATGTAGTATTAAATTAGTGGTCCTATATACAGGCATTGTAAAAAATGGTTACCTTTCTTTCTATCTCATCTAACATCCGACTTAAAGCCCTTCCTCTTTCTTCAACATTCTGCTTCATTACTCTATTTCTAGCAGTCGCTAGAAGCTCCAGTTCCCTATAATGTAAATCTTTGCGAAGAAATGCAATTTTAGCTCTTTGTTGAGCCAAATGGTCTTCCTCCTCTTTCAGTGTTTTCTCATAGACTGCTTCAATGTCTGAAAGGAATCAACATATTATATCAATGGTATATATCTAAAAACCTCTTCAGCTGCACTTTATCTTGAGGAGGAGTTATACATTTCAACCTTGTGTTGAGCTGCAGCAAAGTCCTTAAAATACAGTTTTGTTAATAGCTTTCCGAGTAAAAAATACAAACCTGCTCTAAAGAAATGAGGCTTAAGGCTGGTTCGCAACATCCCGTGAACAGTAATCAAAATGGAAATGAGAACGAGAAGCAATGCAGCATACAAGATTTGATTCACAACAGCCTGTGAGAATGGGAATGTGTATTGATGATGATATCTATCACAAAGTGAAAAGTTGAATTTGCGCATTGGGATTTCATTTATTTTTAACTGACCAATGATATTTTTTCACTTACTACCAATTCAGCCAACATAATGTGGATTAGACAATGTCAAAGTTTGATAGAGTAAACATTATCTAAATGAAGGTACATTATATTTCCAATTCCTTTAGTTGTACCAAGCTTTCATTCCTTTATTTAATTGCATATATTAAAGTTGTTTATCGTTCTTTGTTAATTTCTACTGGTTTTTGCTGTTCTTTGTAGTTTTTGCTATTGTTTTTGAGGCAATACTTGCTTATAAACAAACTACAGATGACCCTTTCACTAGAACCAACACTCAATGGATCTGCGGGTGTCAAGAACTGAGGTTAGGAAGCACAAATGCAAAATTTCTTTGAGTTTCATGTTTCCAGCTTGCGACTACAGAGAACACTAATGGCTGTTTCATGTCATGGCTGCCTAGAACAATCTCTACAATGAAGAGTCTAATAATGCACAATATGGATCTAACATACTATGCCTGGGAACGAGAACAAGAAAATTAAAACTTGGCCATGCCTTCTTTCCCATTCCTGGGACCCGGCAAAGCTTCCCGTCAATTGTGAACGCTTCCATTAAAATACATGTATTTCAACTTTGTCATTTTTGATCTGGTCCATTCTCAGTTGTTATGAACCAACCTTTAATATAATATTTTTTACTATTAATATAAAAACTAGGGACTGCTCACAGTGAAACAATTTCCAAATATTAATTAAAAATGAGTAACACTTAACACTCTCAGCCCTGGTCCATATCTGCATACCGTGACTTTGTCCAGTTTCCACTGTCACTTCACTAAGGTGATCTACTTCACTTTCACTGTCACTTCACTAACGTGATCTAGTTCAATTTTCACTGTCACTTCACTAATGTGATCTAGTTCAATTTTCACTGTCACTTCACTAATGTGATCTAGTTCAATTTTCACTGGCACTTCATTATGTTCTCACTACCACTTCACTAATGTGATCTAGTTCAACTTTCATTGTCACTTCACTTAGTTCTTACTGTCACTTTACTAGTTCTTGTGATGTAGCAGTGTAATGAAATACGCATGAAGCAGCTTCTTCTTTCCTCCACTTCCTTGCTGGGGAGTCGAACACAAGACCTCTCTAATCTCTTGCAGTTGCAGCACTCTGTATGTCACAACAGATGTCACAAACTCACTCTTAGGACAGTGCTTTTTGTTGCATCAGAAATGCATTTACTAACCAACTTGCAAGCACATTTGTTTATATATCCACTAGAATTTTCCATAGAGTTCTAGGTTATTTGGGAGGTGGGGAGAAGGGAAAAACAAATATTAAACATGTGAAATATTTCTTGAACAGGCCATAACAAAAATAAATGAAGCTAGAGGCATTATCATAGGATCTAGGTTATATTTTAATTTAGTTGAAGTGTTAGATTTTCAAATATGTCTTTTGGAATTTAATGTAAATGGCAGTATATCATATTGAAAAGAAGCAACAGGTCATGTGAAAGATAAAAATTATTAGAATTAGAAGCACTATTAACTGTGAAATTACTTTCAATGTAATACCGTGCTAGTCACTTAATTACAATAATGTGAAGTAAGTTTTTAAAAGTAAGTGACTAACACATTTTATTGTGTGAAAGAAGTTGATAGAATGATGCTGATATGAGCCTGGAATCCAGAGAGCTTAAGAACCAACCAGCATTTGTCTTCTTAGGGTAAGTGGAAAACACACTCTTCTTTTGAACATGTCACCCAGCTCTGGATATTCTCTAAGTTCAATCTTAGTGCAATTGCATGCACAACCATTCTCCACCTTTTCAAAGCTGCCAACATTAGGCGTTAAACCCCAAACCACAAATAACTACCCTGGATATATATGCACAAAATATGTTATACAGACATCTGTGCAACATATGTTTCATTGTTATGAATATCTGTTTTGAATTTTGTTGATCCAAAAATTCTTTTCCTGGTCCTGTCCGCCTCATTCTGTAGAGAGATTTTGGGTAGAAAAGTTAAAAAAATGAGCCACTTCATGAGTAAGTTGATCTTTCCCCACTGTGTAGTAACGAACAGACATGTATGCAATTTCTGTTCAACAAGTCTTCTAAGAACAGGAATGCTGTGTCGCAAATGGAATGCTGTTCTTCATCCTGTGGTTAGAAGGTACCACCGTTTTCCATAATTCTCCTGTAAACAAGGGCATGAACAATTTATGCAATCAATGGCAGTGGGTGCATTGTTTGCTAAATGCAAAATAATATCTTCTTAGGTGCTTCTACTCACCCATATTATTATTATTATTATTATTATTATTATTATTATTATTTATGGATGCTCTTCAACTGCTGTGGTCCTTAGTATCCCATTCTACACTGCTGTTTGCGAAAATTGCAACACTAAGAAGGAAACGCATGAATTCAATGAATTTAATACCACAGGTTAGGTATATGACAAGTAACAAATGATAAACTTTTCAAATCTACACATGACCTTTGAGCCCTAATATTCAGTATTTGGTGTGGCCTCCATGTGCTGCAATTACAGCTGCTATACGCTGTGGCATTCAATCAAAAGGGTTCTGAATAAGTTCCTGAGGGATTTCCCTCCACGCAGTTTGTATTCGAGCCCAAAAATCCATGACACTGGTTACTTGAGGACCATAACGCACCATGTGCCGATCAACCATATCCCAGACATGTTCGATGGGCGACATGTCAGGCGAACATGTAGGCCAGGGAAGCAATGGTACCCGTCGCTCTTCGAAGAAGGCTTGTACATCCCTTGCAATGGGTGGAATGCATAAAGTCAAGCATAAGCTTTACCTTGCTAATTTTCAAGTGTAATCTTGGCTTTTGATGCATAAAACAGCTTCGACTTGACTTAAGTCTAGCATTTGCTTTGGAGCCAGCTAGCTGCCTAGCTTTAGCTTGAATTTTCCAGCAACGACTTGACTTTAAGTGCAAATCCGATGCATAAAACAAGCGAAAGCTTCACTTCCTCTAGATTAATCTTGACTTTTTTCAAGCTACCTCAGTAGGTGACTTGATTCATACAAGAGAAGTCTTAAGAGTTGTTTTATCACACAAAATGGCACAGTTCATGAATATCCGTCAAAGAAAAGTGTATCAAGCGAAGCGACAGTGCAGAGAATGTGTGTACAAGTCATTTTATAGGTTCAATGAGGACAATGTCGAGTTTATTTCACACCATTTCCTGGGAGAGAACGCAGAAACACGAGGAGGTGCACTGACATCGAAGCAAAGGATGCAAATATTTCTACGTTTTGTTGGCGACCCGGGATTTCAGACTGGTGTCGGAGAAGATGCTAGAGTTCATCAATCAACTGTAAGTAGAACCATCCATTATGTGAGTGAAAGAATTTTTCAAAAAGCTAATCAGTGGATAACATTTCCATCACGACTGCAAGAAGTTAATGCTGCAAAACAAGACTGGCAAAATAGTGATGCAGTAATTTGTATCACAAATTACTTAAATGTAAATAATGATTGTAATATGAATATGCATTTTTATGTGACATTGATTTCAGATGTTTATTAATTGTAATTATTATTGGGAAATAAGTTTATAGGGCCTTACTGAAACTGTCAATAATAGCGCAATAATGCAGCGAGGGGGGTGAGCTGTTTATCATTATTGGAAACAAGGAAGTTACGTAATGTTGACGCGTTTTCGGTAGAAACTTCTGGAATGTTTTCTCCCTAAAAGCAATATGTATTCGTGGTTTTCATTGGATATTAAAATAGACGCTAATGTTGGCACGTTTTATTAGCCAATTGCAGCTCAGTTATAATCTTTAGGCGTATCTTGATGCAGGCGTATAAATAGGGTAGGTTCGAGGTAGCTTGTCCCCAGTTCATCAAAAATCTGTGTACACTACACGTCGTCTTCAGTCAGTTCGCCGAAAGCATTCATACACTACACGTCGTTTTCAGTCAGTTCGTCGAAAGTATTAGTTCGTCATACATCGGATATAGATTCACAAGTTACGCGCAGCAGAATTATGAAAGATCTAAAATATGGTAAAGTTAATTATACAAAAGGTTGAAGTACGTTGATTAAAAGTGATCAATAAGGAGTTATTATAACAGTTTCAGTTTGGCGAGTATCTAAATCAATATGTAAAAGTGATAGTGAACGTGTTCAACAATAAAAATTATAAAACAAATTTCTTCATCAGTGTAATTTTTGGATAAAAGATTCCTTTCCGTTTCACAACCTGTATAGAGACACATGTTCGACCCAAGCCAACAGGATAATAGCTAGCCGGAGGACATTTGAAATGAATTATTTCAAAAACTGATACTAGGAACCGCAAATTGCTAACGCCAGATGGAGCTACAAACCAAACAAGTGAATGACGTCACAAGATGGCAACGCGTGAAGTAAAGACACATACATAAACATCACAAGCATCAACATTATAACTAATACCGTCGCAAATTGGCTCCCATACGTGGGGCAGTTAAAAATTATGTAACCAAACAAAACAAAAGCAGCACAACATAAGATCTTCAAGTTCTAATAATTTACGTAATCATTATGTACTCTCGCAATAGATTTAATTTTCTAAGTGTAATAGGAGCAATAGATTGCACACGTGTGCCAATTCTGAAGCCACGAGTGCACGGCGACGAGTACATAAATAGAAAAACTTTTTCTTCTATTAATGTTCAAGCGACATGCAGTTCAGATGAAGTGTTTACAAGTGTGGACGCAACGTGGCCTGGCAGTGTGCATGACAGCCGCATATTCAGAAATTCAAATGTTTTTGAAAGATTGCGAGAACAAGACGGAATGGCGATACTGCTGGGCGATTCCGGGTATGGGATTGCTCCTTGGTTACTAACTCCATACAGAAACCCCATGAATGCTGTGGAAGAATACTATAATCGTCAACATGCCCGAAGTAGAGTTACAATAGAGAGATGTTTCGGGCAATTAAAGAGGCGATTTCCTATATTGATGAACACCATCAGAATTCCTACGGAGAAAGTGCCGCGTATTGTTGTATGTTGCTTTGTGTTGCATAATGTCGCAAAACATCTGAGAGACGATGCTGTAGAAGAAGAGGTTGGTGATGGCAACAATGGAAATGAAGAGGAATATGCGGGAGAAGGGGAAGATAGGAATGAAAATGAAGATTGGAGACGACGTGGAATGCAAAGAAGAAACGAAATTTCACAGTTGTTGTATGAACATGTTGCAAATGGTTAAATTACATACTATTACGAATATAAACTATACAGTCCAAGTTTGATGGCAATCTTAAACTTTATACATACAAATGCAAATGGTTATCCAGCGCTGAGTGAAATATAAATAAATACCATCTGTAATGTTTAACATGCTTATCGGATATAGTTACAGGTTCTGAATAAAATTTGATCCCTGTACTTCTATTACTGGAAGCACGCTCTGTTTGTTTAATATCTCCTCCTGATGCATGCATATCAGTTTTAATTGTTCTAAGAGTACCAATCTTTGCAGTTCATGCGTAGTCAGGTGTTTTGTTTCAGGGGTGTCAGGTAATTTAGATTTATTTGATTGTGTACCCTTTTCATTAGCGTTCTTATTGGGATTTAGGGCAATGCTCTCATTATTTGTAGTTCCAGATTCAACTTCAACTTGCTCCATTGCATCATTTGGTAGCTGTTCTTCCAAACCTTCCCCACCCACAGCACATCCACCTAAACAGTAAACAAAAAACCAAATAAACTAGCCGTAAGGGAGTCAAAAGGACAACTAGTTTATTTAGTTAGTGATATATTATACTGTTTGGATTTGATGACGCTGTAAGGTATTGCATTACTTTCCTGGATATACATTGTCGCTCAGCTGTGGCCTAATTATTGCTGACTGCTCTGCTGCCAGTGCTACAAGGTCGTGTTTACAGATTAAGCTGATCCCCATGTTATTAGTAAGCCCCGGATTTTTAGGTTCTAAAAGGTTAAAATTAGGTTCTATGTATCAGTGTATTAGGATTTTATAGGATCTTATATGTTGAATTTAGGAATTTATAAGATCCTTGGCATATATATATATATATATATATATATTATATTCATGCAAATCACTGGACACTTTGTTTAAAACACTAACTTTAAATTGTAAAAAGTTAAATTAACTAACTTTAGTATGTATTTGAAAGTACCAAATTCAAAAATATCGTGTTAGAAGCTCCCTATAACGGAAGAAGCAATAATGCATACTACTCAACAGCGCTATTAAAATGTTTGCCTCTAGTTTTCACCTATTATTACGGCATATAAACATCTCACGTTTCAGAAATGCCGCGTGCCACTGACCACCTCTTTCGACCATAGCTAGAAAATGATAACTGAAGGCGGCGAACGTTTTAATTACTTTATTATTGTGGCGGACGGTTTAATTAAAGTTTATTATTGTAAGGTACTGCGCAAGATTTCACAATGTAATTATTTAATAGTTTCCTTATTCGGTCTCCCTTCGTTTTAAAAATACTTTTATATTCATAAATCTGCTGTTATTTGCTGAAATAAGCGAATTAGGCACTTTTAGGTTCTATCACAAAAAAATAGGTTTTATTAGGTCCTAACGTAAAATTAGGTCAATTTAGGCTCTATAAAATTGAAGTATATTACTCGTTGGTAACTAAAACATTAATATAAACCGAAGTTTGGAGTGTAGGAGGTCAGGAATAAAATAGGTCAGAACCTAAGAATCCGGGGCTTAGTTATTAGTAATGTAACCTTCATTAGATTATTCAGAGGTGAGCCTAAAAGTGAAATTTCTTCAGTAGCAGAGGGATACAGATGATGTCAATTGTCATTGTTCTTTCCATAATTAACATCTTACGTATAAATGCTGAGATTACTTTTGCTCATAATAACTTCAAATCTCAATGAAAATGAGAAATTTCTTAAGAGAAATTAGTTATAAGCTGGTAAAACTAGCTCCATCAAACAAGAGCTATAGACAGTTACATTTTGGAACTCTTCGAACTAGAGGAGCCACAATAGAAAAGAAAGATTTTCCAATAAAACTTATATAAATGGTAAACTCAGCAACGTCCAGTTGTTAACCAGAAATAAAGGCAACTAAAATAAGCAATTTTAGTGTTGTTTACAGGAAAGTCATGTGTAAACCCGTTTGTAAACTGTCTTGAAGAACCTGATAAAATTCATAATGAAGCAAAAAAAGAATTTGAAACTGTCCTTTTTTGCCAAAGTAGTATCATATTGTTACGTACTTTATCATTCGCTGTAATTTTCCGATATATTTATATTTTATAGCAGTTACGTATAACATGTATCACATTACAGAATACGTTTTAAATTGCATTTGATACTATAAACCAAAGCAAAAAAAAAAATTACACAGAAACTTCTAAATAATTGGCTCCTGAGATCGACTTGCATTCTTACCTGGAATCCTACCAATGGTTGGGTTACTTTCGCCATCAAGCAGCTGCAGAAATTCTTCTTCCCACCTTTTTAACCTTATTTTCTGATTTACTGTGGCCTTACGGTCAATTTTTCTTTTTAATTCAGTCTTCATATTCTGAATCTTTTTCTGCACCTGCTGTGGAGTGAATTTTCTGCCTAAAATTTCTTCCAGTTTGATGCAGGTGGTTTGCAAAGCGTTCACTTTCTCTTCTTTGATGCTCGGGATTTGCGATTTATTCAACAGTATTGGAAACTGCTTAAGAATTGCTAGAAAGGTATTCTGAATATTCACTTCGTCTACCATTACGCATATAACTTCGATATAGGTTAGGTACCGTATTCGCAAAACACTTCTGTACTCGCCACACGAGACAACAGTTATGAGCCGCATTTGGCAGACGACAGCTGCGCGCGCAACGTAATTCAAGCGTTTGCTGGAAAAACGTCTAGCGAAAGCTTGCTAGATTAAGATTCTTTTTATGCATGAGTTGAACAAGCCAAAGCTTAATCTTGTAGAGTAATCTTAAAGCTTTCGCTTTAACTTAAAGACTAATCTTCAAGACAAAGCTTGGATTTTATGCATTCCACCCATTATGTGGCCGGGCATTGTCCTGTTGAAATGTGAACTGTGGAGATGCCTGAAGCAGGGGGAGTATCTCAGGCTCTACAACCACTGTTAGGTACTGGTTGCTGTTCAAAGTGCCCTCAATTCGTAGGAGGCGAGATCAGTTGTAACCAATGGTGCCCCCAAACCATTACATCTGGTGTTTGTCTGCTATGCTGCTCAACAATGCAGCCCTCCAGGTTGCGCTCACCACGGTACCGCCGGACACGTATGCGGCCATCACTATAGGATATGTTGAAACGGGACTCGTCCGAAAAGACTACATTTTGCCACTCAGCACCCCAGTGACGGTGTTCACGTGCCCATTGCAGTCGGAGGAGCTTGTGGTTTCTGGACAATGGAAGCTGACATAATGGCATGCATGCAACCAGTCCAACCTGCAGCAGACGGTGACGAACCATTGATGCAGACAAGTTCACACCTGTTGCAGTGTTCCAGTGTCAAGCCAACACTGTGGATGAAGCTGTAAGGTCGGTTATGGCCAGCAGACAAGATGACAGTCATCCCATACTGTGGTCATGTTCCATGGTCCAGTACTCGCTCTTCGCTACATACAACCATCATCTATCCACTGCTTCCACACACGCATCACTGTCGTAGCAGCATGCCTGTACAAGCCGAAATGTCACGGTATGACAAACCCACTTCCTGGAGACCGATCATTCTGCCCTGTTTGAACTCACTCACATGCCGATATGGCTCCCTTTGACGTAGATGAGGCATACTGGCAATAACTATTGTTTCCACCTTGTTTGACAGCTCTGCACTGACTACATTGGGCGCAATGCTGACCTTGTCAGATCGAAACGAGAGGGCTCTGTTCGGCCTATGTGTACCCATCTCTCTGCAAACCTAATCACTTATTGCTTGCACACTCTTCTACACTTCCACCAAGTTTGGAGTTATTTAGGAAATTCTTTCTTGGTGTTGCAATTTTCACAAATGGCAGTGTATATTGGGCATGAAAGACTGGAAAGTTTGCTCAGAGGCCTCTCTGTCAGGCTTGAGGTTCTTTTACATGCCATAAATCTAAGACATGGACTACCAGCTTTACTTCCCTTCTGAAGGAAGCCATGCTAAGGGTTTTTATGCCCGAAAAAATCCATTGCTCTGCGCCAGGTTTGAACCCGCAACCTCGGGAACTAATTACCCATTGTTTCATCCACAAGTCATCCTTTGAACTCACACTGAAGGAATGCTCATTTGGAGATCAGTTACTAAGATCAGGTTTAGAGCAGGATAGGTGTTATTTTGTTTTAGGACTTGTTTAGGCTTTTTTCATTATTATTGGTATGTACAACTTTTCTGTGTTTCTTTAACATTTTCTATAAACAGCTGAATCACCACCAACATTGCTCATTTGAATATCAACATTTAGGTGAGCTTGTTTCATAGTTACTTTTCATTTTCTTTAAGTTGGTGGCATCTTCCTGTAGAGCTGATATGAAAGCCCTCACATCCCACGCATGTGCATGAGGCTTTACTCACATTTAGAAAATAACTAGATTGACATGTTTGAAAGAATATCCGGAAAATTATCCATGCAATTCACTAGAAATGTGCTTCAAACCTGGGCTCTCATAATTTTAGGGAGACATACTACCCCACCATCATAGAGGTGGGCTAATAGATGTACATACCACGTAAACGCTTTTCCTTTATTCTAGTTACTCTTTCTTCTTTCATTCGTTTGTTTTGAGAAACTTTTTGTGCCATAAGTATTTCATTTTCTTTCAATATTCTTTCTTCCTCTCTGCGAATATCTTCTACTTGCTGAGCCTGCAACACACATGAAAAATCTGATGTTACAGTGATTTGACTTTCTCACTATTTTTTATTTTTATATAATTTCTACAAACTATTCTTAATGTTATTGAATGAATGAATTTATTTGTATGACTTCTTTTACATAACTTTTACAATTTTTTTCTTTTTTTTCATTTGTCTAACATAAACTATGTACAAATTAAATTAACCTTGTTGCCACCTCGGCTTACATGACACCTAAGCCATTTGGTAGCATATTATCCCTTCCCTTTTCTCTTAGTTGTCCCCTCCTTCCCTCTGTCTTCTTTTCTTATACTCCTTATTTTTCTTTTGCTTTCTGTACAAACTCACCTATACTTCTAATCTTCCTTTCTTCTTTTCCCGTTAACATTTTTAGTTGCAATTTTTCTCTAAATTTTTTCCCAGTTTTCCTCCCATACCTTTTTTTTCCATAACGCTAACTCCTTACATTCTGTCATATAATGTGTTACACTTTCTATTTCACCGCACACTTCACATATTCCTTTATCTCTACCTCTTATCGCTCTTAGAAATATTATTCCTGTTCTCATCCAAGCTACCCCTTCTTTTTCTTGTCTGTTACAGTAATCTATATATGGTTGTCGTTCCAGTCTCTTTTTATTTGTTTATACAATTGTAATGATTTCTGGTTTTTCTAAACTTCCCCATATCTCCTGCTTTTCTATGTTTTCTATTCTGCTTTTTACCAGTTTACCTACATTACTTTCATTCCTTTTTTCTAGCTTCCATATGTCTCCCATTCCTATTTCCCCCATAATTCTTCCTATCCCTGCCCACCAACTGTTTGTGCTGTCTAAGCTTTTTTGCTGCTTCATGCATAACTTTAAGATTTCTCCCTCTACTTTAACCAAACATCTGTACCAGAATTTTATTATTCTCTTGATTATTATTCCTTTCCTTCTTGTTTTTCCTGGTTCCACTAAAGCTACTTCTCTTGGCACTGATCTTGGTAACCCTAATACTTCTTTACAAAACATTCTGTACATATGATCTACCTTTTTGCTTACATCTGTATACCACCTACACATCTCTACTGCATAAAGCATTTTTGATTCCACTAAAGCCTGTTCTTAATGTTATTAGCCTTTGCAGAAATTGTTTCATTACACATTTCGTTGTAGATACGAGGGGCATACAGGAAGCCGAAGCAATAGTTGGAGTTTAAAAGGGTTTGTTATATACTGGCCTTGAAATTTCCTATTCTTTCCATGGCATCACAAGAAACAACTGAATGGTGAGAATACTTTAAAAATTACAAAGTACTGAAAAATTCAAACCAATAACCATTAATATCTCAGAAATGGCTGATGCCACAAATAGACTTATTGGGAGAATATTGTGTGTTTTAAAGAGATTTACTTTCTTTGTGTAGTAAGTTTTTATCTATTTCATACCAGTTATACAAAATTATGCAAAATTCCTTCCGAATGAAGAAGACTTCAAGACTATTTCCAGAAAATTCAGCATATACATTGTATTTGTCATATAAATATTTTAACTGCATGGTGTTTCAAAAAAAATCATTAAGAACAATTTTTGAGAAAATAAAGCATTTTGAAAAACATTCCATGTAAAGGGTAGTTTGGGGTGGGGAATTTTCTTTAAAATCTTTGAGTTACATATAAAGACCCTGAACTTAAATACCAAATTTTGTATTTATCCAACTTTTTGTTTCTGAGTTATGCTGTTCTCTCTCTCACACATACACGCACCACACGCAAGTGGTCCTTTTTCTAAAAATGCCTTTCTTGAATTCAGTGGAGCTTGAAACATGTATTTCTGGTGAAATCTCTATATTAAATTTTTGGATGAAATACAATACCTTTTCTACCCACTTAAATATATTGTACAGAAAGTAAAAACAGGAGGAATGAATTCTAAAGGGTCGTTATGCTTGGTAATGAAACTGCACTTAAAATAGAAGCTACAACTGCAGTGGAGTCGTGATTAACCAAGGTTCCTGGTTGGAAAATAAGCACAAATATTTCTTGTATCAATGTTGTACTAGGTGGTATGTGTTAATGAGCGATGCATGGACACTGCTTGTTTACTGTCAACTGGAGTCAAGTCCCCTTTATATTGCCAATGTATCTGATTGTTACAGTGGTGTTTAAATCTATGTAGATTTGATGATCAAATGATGATGAAACTTTGAGTGATCTCAATATAGAAGCCTGCACACAGCTCTTAAGAGCCCTTTGTGCCTCTTGACCTGAGCATTTAATCAAGACCAATAGTCCAGATATATCGGACCATATTCTTGATATCTGCTGTTCTTATATCCTCAGGTTCCAAGAAAAAGGAGCCTAGGAATGCTTATCTATGCATAGTGAATCCTTTCAATTTGCATAGTATATGCTGGGAGGTTTCATGCTCCCTGCCACATTTTCTACATAAATGTCTTAAGTCCTATTATGAATAAATATCTAAGCAAAGTGTTGTGGCTGTGAGATAGCCAACAACTCCTCTGAGTTTAGATCTAGTTAAATTCAGGAGAAAGTCATTCTGCTTTTCACCAAGCCCTGCAATGAAATCATGGGCTTGCTTGGCGGTAGTTTGTTTACTCCAGATCTCAAGCTGGGCCCTCACAGTAAGCTGGATTATCTCACACTTGACACTTCTGGGAGACAAGCCACATTAGGGTTTGGGTCCTATTAAATCAAGCTCTGTGATCCTCTTGGCAAGCGTGTTCGCCATCTCATGTCCTGTAATACCAGCATGGCTGGGAATTCAAGCAAGGCTAACCAGACTGCTGGCACAGAGTCTATTCTAGGCAAATAGTGCAGTATGAGTAGCAAATGGAAAAGGTGTATGGTTTCTCTGGAAACAAAACTTAATGCAATAAAATAATGATTCTACTGTTAATATGGCCATCAATCCTGAAGAGGACCATGACAACAATGAGAGCACCCAGAAAACATCACATTCTGAGGGACTGAAGGTGATTGGATTGCTATAGCCTACAATGAACACAAGTAGAGTCTAAGTCACTTGATCTGCTGTTCCTACCAGAGGTGTAGCTAAGGAGGGGTCTTGGGAGTTGGAATCCCATCTCTTGCTAAACAAATGTAAAAATTAACAGCAAAAATAGCTTTATTAAAATAATAATAGCATCTTTCTAAGTTGGCGGCGAGATACTTCCAATGTATCACTGGTAGTGCTATATTTATACCACATGTTTTAGACAATATTGCCAAAAGTGAAAGCAAGAGAAACTATACTTTAGATGGTGTGGGTACAACTATTTCAGATATTGGAGGCATGTTTTTGTTCCGGTGCTAAATTTAAGTGGTTTCCATATGGGTGCTATATCTCCCAGTTTAGAACATAACTAGAAATCCTATTTTGTAGTGAAATAAAACCTGCAGTGATAATATAAAATACTTCACAATGATCATTAATTCTCATGTCACAACATTTTATATATCTGTGAATAATTTATTTAAATATTTAAACTCAGGATTAATTCACATTTATTGATCGAATTGATAGAAATTGTTTAAAAAATAGACCCCTATACATACCCCCCTCCTTAATATCTTTCTGGCTATGCCACTCATCCTACAGTGTTGGCATTATATTGCAGTGTCCAAGAGAGATAAAAGATTATTAAAAAAAACTATGAAGGATTTTTTTCAAAAAGTACACTTCTCATTTAATACTGTATTGTATTTATCTTTTAATCAAACTGTATAAAAAATTCAATAACAATTTTAAGGTATAATATTGTAATAAACATTTACTATACAGTTTTAAGCATTTTTTGTTGTTGTAATTTTTTACCCATTAGAACATTATCTCTGTATTGTCTGAGCTTTTCTGTATCTGAGGTAGTCTCAGTCCCAATTAACACAGATAATCATGAATCTATTGCATACGCAAAAGAGAAGTACAATGAAAACTTTTAGTTCTTATTTGACAGTATTATCAATGACATACAAGATATAATTTCCCAGAGAGATTATTTTTATAATGACTTAAATATTAAACTAGCAAAATTTTTGAAGAGTCACCTCCACTCATGTGTTTTCTCATGTAAACGTTATCAAGGTATACCACTTGGGAAAAGAAAATGAAAGAAGGAAAGAAAAAGTTAGGCTTCAATGTACATAGGACACAATGCGAAATAAAAATAGTTTTCTCCAAATAAATTCATACCTTATAATCCACTATATTTGTAGGATATTTGTTATATACTGGATATGCCCCCTTTTCTAGAGGCTTAAACTCGGCAATATTCTGCCCTGGATGAATATCTTTCTTTACAGTCTTGCAAAGCATGTATGTCTTGGAGATAAACCTTCTCATGTCCAAAGGATTTTGGTTTCTGAAGAAAAACTGAAAAATTATGCTTTTAACACACATGTATTTATGAAAAAACAAATTATGTGTTACATTCAAATGACTTTCTCTACCCCTATTATTTACTTTTATATAGCATCTATTCTATCTTGTATCTATTTCAAATTAATTGTTATAAACATTTGCAAAACAGTTTCATTATACATTTTATTGCAGGTACATAGGGGATAGTGATAGTCAAATGTTTAAAAGCTAGTCGCTATACACTGGCCTTGAAATTCCATGTTGTTTCTATTATATTGTGAGAAACAACTGAACAGCGATAGCACTTTAAAAAAAGACAAAGTAATGTAAAATTCAAAACAATAATAACAGATATCTTGGAAACGGCTGATGTCACAAATAAGTTTCTTTAAATAAACTCTATTTTTAAAGACATCTACATGTTTTGTAAGTATGTTTTTGTCTATCTCTTATTGTTTGCCAGTATTACACAAAATTATATTGAATTCCTTCTGAATTAACATGACTACACAGGCTATTCCCAGAAATTTCAAGATATAATTTTATTTTCCATGTAAATACCTTAAATATAAGGTGTTTTAATGAAAATCATTAGGGCCTTTTATGAGAAAATCAAACATATCAAACAATTTTCCATGTAAAGGATAGTTTGGGGTGGAGGGATTTTCTTGAAAATCATCTTGTCACTTCTTTGGAAGACACTGAACTTAAATACCAAGTTTGGTATTTATATAATTTTCTTTTTTTTGTTTTTGAATCTACTGCTCTGTCTCTCTGTCATACGCACGTGCACACATAGAGACCTTCTTGTAATGCTTTTTTTCCTCCCATTTATTAAATTTATTTATTTATTCAGGGAACCTCAAAATCTGTATTTCTAGTGAAATCTCCATTTCAAATGTTTGGGTGGAATACAATATTTCCTCTTATTACTATGGGAAAGCAGTAGAAAAAGTAAATATTAGGGCTACAATAAGAATCTGCAAGAATGCATTTTTATATATACTTTTATTCTACAAAGGGCATTTTAAAAGTTCTTGTTCTGACCGAGAAAAGACAATTTATGAGAAATGCTGTCTCCCCCCCTTTCTTCAAGACATTCACCTTCTAAGTCAATACATTTAATCCAATAAGTTTACAACTTTTTAATACTCTCAGTAAAATACAATTTGTTCAACTGTATAAAATAAGTCTGCTTTAGCTTCAATCTCCTAATTTGATGCAAGACTTCATCTACACAGCCATTTCTTCAGGTCTGGGAACAAAAGGTTATCGCTGGGAGCTAAATTGAATATGGTGGATATGGAAGCACTTAGAAGGGAGGATCATGCGTTTTGCAGCAACAATATCAGAAACATGTGAAGCTGCATTATAGTGATGAAAGAGAACCTTCATGTTCACAAAGTCTGGACATTTAGCCTAAATAGCATCCTGAATTGGTCCAGTAGTGAAGTATAGTATAATATTCCTCGGTGATGTTTCTAGCTAGTTATTCTGTAGTCTGTGAACACCACACCATGAAAATTCCAGAAAATTGTAGCCATGACTTTTCCTGCATATGGAACCGCGTTTGCTTTTTTTTTGATGCAATTTCACCTGTTGCCACACACTATTTGGACTGCTCCTTCATCTTTGGCATGTAGCGGCGACGAATTCATGTTTCATCTGCGTTATGAAATATCTGAGAAACTCACCGCAACTGTGTTTAAACAAGTCTCGATACTCAAAAATGCTCACTCAAATGTGTTTTTGGTCCCTGTTAACAAGTGCAGCGCCCATCAAGTGGGAAGTTTTTTCACATCCAAAACTTTGTGCAAAATGTACTGGAAAGGCCAATTGAGATCTTTGCAATGTCAGCCAACTTGCATGCTTTCAATTAACCAATCACTGAGTATAACATTGTAAATTCTTGCCACAGATCATAACTGTTTTGGGAATCCTTGAGTGCTCATCATCTTGAATATTTAAATTCTGCAACCCACTTTCTAATGTTGAAAGCAAAGGGAAGAATCCTTTAATGTTGAATCTAACTCCTTTTATATTTCTGTTGGGGTTAAACCCTTCAAAATGAAGAATTTATCATAGCTCATCTTTTTATTTTATCCACTTTGCAGAAAATGTTAACTCTAGTTTGTTTACAAGTTCATCACAAACAAGTGACTACACTTATGCATCTGAAAATTTATAGCGTGCTATCTGAGGATGATTCTTTAACAACTACCTATCACAGTAATTTTGTCATCTTCATGACGTTTCTGAGTCAGGCCAAGGACTTATAGAACATCCCTTGTATATGCCAAATCACTATTATAGATGAGCAGTAGTATTTTACTATACTCCATCCAGCCCAAGAAAGGGACCGGTAAAAAATGCTACAGCCGCAGCACACCTTTCAAGCAAATGAAAATAGTTTGTTACTGTTCTGAGTGTATTATGACCAATTTTGTACTTCAAATAATAAAGACAGTTAATAATGACAGTATTTTAAAAAAAAATCTGATGTGTTACACTCACATGACTTTCTCTCCTCTTGTACAATCTAATTTTACAAACGCCTATTCTCCATATGCTTCATGTTAATCGAGATATCGAGATGTCTATCTTATTGGTAATTTTCTTGTAGATGCAAGGGAAATATGGTAGCCTTTAAGCGATAGTCAGATATTTTAACGCTGGTTGCTATGTGGCGTATTCCATTCTCTTTGCATGTCCAGGACATAAAAAAAATGAATAACGAACTTGAGAAAAAGTACAAGTATTGGAAAATTTAAGGAAATAACAAGCCATATCTCGAAAACGGTTCACTCAACAAAAGAAATGTATATGACATAAGTTGTGTATTTTAACGCGATCTACATTTTTTGTGTAGTAAAATTTTGTCTATCTCTTATGGTTTACCAGTTATGCAAAAGTTGTTCACAATGAAGAATACTTTTGGAGACATTCCCAGAAAATTGGAGATAAACATTTCATTTCTCATGACATTATCTTAAACATATGATATTTTCATCAAAATCGTTAGAGCCATTTTTGAGAAAATTAAAATTTTCGAAAAATGTTCCATGTAAAGGTTAGTCTGGGGTGGGGGGATTTTCTTGAAAACCTTCGTGTCGCATCTCTGGAAGATACTGAACCTAAATACCAAGTTTGGTGCGTATCCGACTGTTCGTTTTTGAGTTATGCTGTTCACAGACAAGAGAGAGACACGCACGCACGCGCACGCACACGCACACACACACACACACACACACACACACACACACACACACACACACACACACACACACACACACACACACACACACACACACACACACACACACACATACACACAGACACACACACGGACATGTTTCCAAAAATGCTTTTTTTGGATTCAGGAGGTCTCAAAACATGTATTTCCGGTGAAATCTCGGTATCGAATTTTTGGGTGGAATGCAATACTTCCCCTACTTACTATACGTAGTAGAGAAAGTAATTGTTTCAGTTAAACATAACTTAAATAAATTCTATTCATTATCATGGTCATGTAGACATCAGAATTCCCATGTTATTTATTGGAGGGAAGCAACAGTTAGCTGATGCAGTACTGTTTATGTTGCAAATCATGTTGCAGTTGGCTGCAGTTCATAGCAGAGTTATTAAAAATTGAAGTGGCAGAGCCCTAAAAGTGGTGCAAAAACTATTGTTTTGAATGTGTTCAAAGTTTTGTTTGAACCTTATGATACCCTTGCTGTTAAGGATGTCATTAAATTAACATCAGAAGCAACTGGTGCATCTGAGAATGCTTTGCGATCAACTTGTAAACAGTTGCTTGATTATAAACCTGGAAGATGACTTGAGGATATCATCACTTCTGATTCCCAGTTGAGTGTTGCACTATTAGCTGAGGACTTCCATTAACATGTAAGTTTTTACTGATAAAAGATATTTCATAACATTTCTTCATCCATTCTTGAATTAGCACATTTAGTTTGTTTAACAAGTATAGAGGTATGTATTTCTTTAATACTCAGTGCAGTGAAATACAGCAATATATAAAATTGCCAACGATGACAATTTCTAGAGCTCCTGAAAGTAAACAGCTGAGCAACTGTTGAGGTAGAGAGAGGAATCTCCGCCATAGCCATGCATTTATGAAACCTCAAAGCATAGAGTAATACTACATGCGTTGTTTATGTTAGGACCCATTCTCAGGCTGGGTGGATTATACCAACTACTTGCTTCTAACTTGTAAAAAATTATACTTTTATGTAGAATTACACTAGAAACAAATAGTATGGTATAGTATTTGTACTATTTAAAACATACTATAAAACTAGTACTACATTAAAAAATATAAACAAAAAAACAGAATAAATGCTTAAGAAATAGCAACCTCGAAGATACGCCTAACTTTCAGAATATCTTCAATGAGCCATTCACACTCCCAGAAATAAAGCAAGCAATAAGGACACTAAAAATAAAAGGAGCCCAGGTCCTGATAACATACCTGCAGAGCTGCTCAAGAATTTAGGACATGAAGCACTCCATACTTTATTACAAATTTTCAATAAAATCTGGACAACCAGAAATAACATACCAACACTGGAAAAAAGCAAAAATTATACCCATTAAGAAGAAAGGAAAACCAACTCAAATGATAAGATAGCTATTGACCGATATCCTTAACATCAAACATAGAAAAACTCTTAGAAAGAATGGTAGCTACAAACTGACATACTATCTAGAAACACAAAATCTATTAGTCCCTGAACAAGCTGGATTTAGGAAGGACAGCTCAGCAATACACCAGGTTGTAAGACTCACACAGGACATCAAAGAAAATTTCAAAAATAATAATAATAAGACTACTCTAGCACTGTTTGTCGACTTCAAAGATGCATTTAACACAGTATGGCGAGAAATGCTACTATACAAGATGAAGACATATGGCATATCAGGTTTCAAACCTTCCTATCCCAAAGTTGGTTTGCAGTACAATACAAAACAGCCACATCTAAATGGAAACAAATGAGAGTTGGACTACCTCAAGGGTCTGTTACAAGTGCTATTCTGTCCAATACATATATAAATGACCTAGTAGATGTACTAAAGAAAATAGGTAACATACAAGTAGGAATGTTTGCTGACGACATGAAAAGAACATAAGATCTGGAAACATTACAAAATACTACAAACAACAATAGAGAATACAATCATAACCCTAGAACAGTGGACTAATAATAACAATACGGAAATAAATACAGGAAAAACTCAATATCAACTATTCAAATGCAGTATAAAACAGAAAATATATGCCTGCAAATCAATAACAAAAAACTACAAGAAGCAACTACAACAACCTATCTAGGGATAGAATTAGATCCAAAACTATCAACGAAAGAACATGTAAACAAGGTAACAAATAAAATCAACAAAAAGAACAACATTTTAAAACGTTTAGCAGGAATAAAATGGGGTGGAAACATGGACCTCCTTAATAATACATATAAAACATACATAAAACCTAACCTATTGTATGGAGGAGAACTACTAGCAACAGTAAACAAGTTAAAAGTAAACTAGAAATTTCACAAAATAATTCACTAAGAGTAATAACAGGAGCTGTAAAAACAACACCAATTACAGTACTACAAAGCTCCACAAAAAACATGGCTATAAAATTGGAACATGAGTTGAAAGCAATTACTCTAGCACAAAAACTGCTAGTCAATAGAAACCTATACAGATGGTACCACACAGCAGACACTATAAGTAATTTAAAAACTCAAATAAGCTTCAGAACATATATTAATAACTTAAAATACAAGAATATAATTACAACAAATATAATTGCAACAGAGGTAATGAGTCCAATAAATATATTGATATACAATATCAGAATGGCCTGATATATACAATACACAAACTAAACAATATGCCAGATGAAATGAGAGCTATAGCAATAGCTACAGAAAATGAAAGATACCCAGAAAAAGAATGGCTCCGAATATATACAGATGGATCCCTCATCAATAAAAAAATGCCGGTGCAAGAGTATATTGTAAACATTTTGCACAGTATCTAGCATTAGATGAAACGTCAAACCACTATGATGGAGAATTAACAGCTATAAAAGCAGCATTACGGAACATTTTATATTCACCATACATAAAATAAACAATAGTCATCTTTTTTATTTAAAATAGAGAGTTGAGGGTTGTTACACTACATCACTATGATATTCTTACTTGAACGCGTTTCGGGAGACGGCTTGTTCCCATCGTCAGCATTTTCTCTCATTTAGTTGAGAGAAAATGCTGACGATGGGAACAAGCCGTCTCCCGAAACGCGTTCAAGTAAGAATATCATAGTGATGTAGTGTAACAACCCTCAACTCTCTATTTTAAATTATGACACATCACTGTTACTAGCTTCTAAATCTTCAAAATTAGTCAATAGTCATCTTATCCGACTCAAAATCAGCCATAGATGGAATAGTAAATTACAATAATAAAATAACAAGAAATATTAAAGAAATAAGAAGCCTAATTAAATCAGTTGAAACTAAATCATGTCACTCTACAATGGATCCCAGCTCATGTCGGACTTTTGGGCAATGAACATGCGGATCAATTAGCAAAGAAAGGTGCAATACAACAAATAAAACCTGTAGGACAAATAGAAATAAATAAACAATTAAATAACATTAAACAACATTTCAAAAGACAGCAGAGACTTGATGAAGAAGATAAATAAAAAGATAAAGATTATAAGAATATTAAAGATAGAGTTGATATACAAAAAATGCCAAGGAAGACTGTAGTGGCCTTATTTAGGATGGCAACTGGTCACGATTGCCTCGGAGAACATCTCTACAAGATATGATGCCTACCTACACCCAAGTGCACTTTCTGTGAAGAGGATGTCATCCTGAACAAACAACATCTCGCCAAATGCAAAGGCCTCAAAAGTGACAACTTACAGACTTTATATTGGGAAGCCAAAGGAAAATGATGCAGATCAATTAATCCTCAGTGCCATTGGCGAACAACAACAACAACAATACTAGAAACAAATGTTTAAATTCTACAAATGCATGCTTCCACCTCAACAGCTGTTGTCATTTTGTGAGAAAAGATGAAACTAGCTTGCAGTAGATGAAATATGGTGCTAAGAATAATATACTATGAAGAATCTTTCAAGATTCCAAAATTACTCATCAAACTTGCACAAGTATTGCAGGAAATGAAACCCTATCACAGCCAGGCTCCCATTTAAATATCTGAGTAGGCAGAGTTTTAGAACTTGCGCAAAATAGCACATTTTTAGAGCAAATTTTGATGGAAAAAGAGACTATTGTGTCAGTTTTTCAACTGTCACTTCACTCAGTTCTCATGTCAATGTTTTAATCTGGTTCAACTTCACTTTGTTCGCATGGTCACTTCACTGATGTGAACTAGTTTGATTTTCCTGTCACTTCACTTTCTTTCTTCTTGGAGATGATTCACTTGCTGAGGAGTCGAACACAAAACTTCTATGATATCTCACTCTGCAGTAGCACTTGCCGCGTGTCGCAGCAGTCGTTACCAAATCCCTTGGAGAACCACACTTGGTGTTGCAGCAGAAACATGCTCACCAACTTGCTTACTCACTTGCGTGCATGAGAATGCTTGCTTATATAGCCAGTGGAATCTTCCACAGAACATTCTAGAACTTTCTGGAAGCAGGGGGGAAGGAAACTTCCAGAAGATTAAAGTTATCTGCCGATAGCATTCTGGTGTGTGCACCAGGCAAAAGCACAACTTAACTTTGTTTACCTCTGATTGCTGCATGGCGCCGACCTCCTGATAACCTTGGGCCATAACCACTGCATCACACTATAAAGTATGCATCCCAATTTCAACTGCTGCTTTAATATTGTATAGAGAGGAGTTAAATGGGAGATCTATTTTATTAAAATTAGGGAAATTTGCCAGTGAACAGCTAAAGAATAGCTGTAAGTTTTCTTCTATATCAAAGACTCTAGATCCATCTCTATGATTTTACTTGTACTAGAAATGTTAGTCTGATTTCTGTATAATTTTGTTGCAATCATTTATGTTTATACACTTTTGATTTTATTAAAATCCAATTAATAACTCACTAACAAGTGAGATGCAATAATAAAAGAAACAAAAAGTTACTTTACATGCATTTTCTGCTAGAAAATCCCAATATTATTTTTCACTGTTGTCCTTGTATTAATAATTTCTTTTCTAATAAGGAAAAGTATTGACATTCATCTATGAAAAGGAAGACATATAATGTCATAAATTTAAAGCAATTAAGCTCACCTCAAAGTCTTCAAAATGCTCACAAGTCTTAAGTGCTTTGTGGCATACTATGTTGTATGTTACTACTGCCATTAAAAGAAATGAAGGTTCATTGGAAATAACATGATCCCAGAGATGCAGCCATTCATGTTTAGATAATACCTAAAAAAGAAAGAAGAAAAATTACATATGTTACTAACAATTACTTAAAATCCTGTCATTTTCCACCATTTATAGGAAGTAAGGTTGGCTGTTTCCAAACCATTCTGGATAAATTTCAACATTCTAATGATAATTCTCCTAGACTAGAAGCAGAATGCAGACATACAAGCAATGTTTTTGTCTATCAGTTGGGGGATTGTGTTACACATTGTTTCTTTTTGCCTAAAGATCAAAGGTTGGAAGTGATCAAGTCCTACTAATAGCATAAGGTTTAATTTTTTAGAAGCCTTGTGGTAGTGAAGGCAAAATTCAGTATTTAAACATTAGGAGTCGAATTTGGGACACATTTGCTTCACTTGTTCTGTAATTTATATAGGACAAGTTTCAGAAGCTTTTGCTTCCATTATCAGCTGTAGGTTGATTGGCGATGCTGGTGTCGTCTTCATTCTGATCTCTGGTAGGTGGCGTGATGAATTTGATATAGATGTTCGGAAGCGGGATTTCAAAGTTCATAACTCCGTGCTTGTATTTTTGGATAAAAATCCTCTCTCATTTGGCAAGTTCTAGAGGATGGTTTACTTATTTTAGTAGTTCGGAGTTTGTGTCTACTTTGTGGTTGGTTTCCCAAAAGTGTGCTGCAATGACTGATTTATCTGTCTGTTTATATTTTATATTCTGGATATGTTCTTTGGTGTGAATGTTTATGTTGCGCTTGGTTTTTCCGATGTATACTTTATTGCATTCTTGGCAGATAATTTTGTAAATCCCAGGTTTGGAAGCTTTTGGTACCTGATCTTTGGGAGTTGCTCTCAACAGGATTTTCAGTTGAATTTATTTTGAGGGGCTAGGACTGTGTTGTGTTTTGAAAAGACCTTTTGGAACCTATTACATAAAAGTGGGTGGAATGTGAATTTCTTAATTTTCTTCTTGTCTTCAAGGGTGTTAGGCTAATGTTATTGGTGATTTCCTTGTTTCTTCTGAATTTTTGTAACTTCCTGTCTATCACTCTTGAATTAAACCCAATTGACAATTGCTATTTTGGTGATTTGCTGGTGTTCTTTGTTGTGTTTCATTTCATTTCATTTCATTTATTATTTGCTTAAAGGTATACATACATATTCAAAGCATCGTCAAGGAATTATGTACAAAAATCATATAGTTTTATATATACACAGATAAGATTTATAGTAACATATTTACAATAAAGGTACATATTATACACTATTACAATTTAATATTATATCAATACTAATTTATTTGGCCCATATTATCTAAGATATTCATCACTTGAGTAGTAGCAACCTTCTATGCAAAATTTCTTTAGCTCTTTCTTGAATATGTTAAAGTTATTAATATTTTTCAGATAGGCAGGAAGTTTATTATACCGTTCATGGGCTGCAGTAGTAGGTTTATTTTTATGCATTTCTAGCCTATGTGACCGAACGTGAAATTTTGTATTTCCTCTGGTATAATGCTCATGTATTTATTTGTTTGTTTGTTTGTTTGACCTGCATCTTGCCTATTGAACAATTGTACTATTACTTCATACATAAATAGAGAGTATAGAGTTAAGATTTTTAGATCTTTGAAGGCTTGCCTACACGAATCTGTTTATTTCATTCTCTTTTTTGGAGAAGGAATACTCGGTTAGTGTACTTTTTAGCACAGCATCCCCACACTGTTATCCCGTATGATAGGTGCGGGTAGATTAATCCATAATATAACATTATTTGTGTATTACCGTCCACTATATTTGTCATTTTTTTCATTACAAATAACCGTAAACTTATTTTGTTACAAATATAATTAATGTGTTCACTCCAGGTAAGGTTTTTATCCACGATTACCCCTAGGAAATTTGCCTTATCGACTGCATTTACTTCTCTATTTTCGATGACTATCTTTGTATTTACTATTAACCTATTCTGAGGAGTTTGAAACTGAATGTAATTTGTCTTATTTAAATTTATGTGTAGATTATTAGACCGAAAATATTGTATAATTTGTGTTGTGCTACCTATTGTCACGTTTTCCAGAGCCTGAGAACTTATACCCGTGTTTACTATTGAGGTATCATCAGCATACATAAATATTTTTCCATCAGAGATATTTGGGATATCATTGACATATATTATAAAAAAAAGGGGGCCGAGAACGGAACCATGTGGAACTCCAAATGTCACTAATTCACTATTTGAGAAGTATTCAGTGATATGTTGATTCCTAGTATGTGTAATTTTTACTTGTAGGGATCGTTTGCTCAGGTATGTCCTAATTAATTTGTTCGGTATTCCACGTATCCCATAATGATTCAGTTTATCTAGTAAAAGTTCATGTTCAATGCAATCGAATGCTTTCGAGAGATCCAGAAGTATACCACAGTTGATTTCATTATTATCTAGCTTATCGATTATGTGGTCTATTATTTCTGATATGGCATTTTTTGTTGATTCATTTTTTCTAAATCCGTATTGAAGGTTGACCAGAATTTTGTGTTTGTATATAAATGATATGATTTGATCAGCTATTATTCTTTCTACCAATTTGGAGAGTGATGAGATAAGTGTTATCGGTAGTTACTTATTTCTCTCTTGTCTCCTTTTTTATGTATAGGTATGACTATAGATTTCTTCAGGCAATCCGGGAATGTACTTGTCAATAATAGAATTGATTAGATTTAATAACGGTTCTAACATGAAAGAAGCAAATTGCTTCAGTATAGTATTAGAAATACCATGTAATCCAGAAGAAACTTTGTTTTTCAGTTTTTTTATGGCTACTACTTCCTTTGTTATTTCCCCAAGATACATGGAGTTACTAATTGTCTTCGTTTTGTAAGGATATATTTTATTCCTGTCTTTACTTAATATTAACTGATTTACACTTCCTAAAAATAGAGATTAAATGCATTACTTATTTCTACTGGATCCTCAATTCTTAGTTGCCATTTGTTTATTTGCATGTTATTATATTCACAATCATTTTTCCCACATTCATTGTTAATAATGCTCCAAGATTTTCTGACTACAGTATTACTAATGCTTAGCATGCTTTTTATCTGGTTTGATTGTTTTCTTTAATATATTTTTATATTTCTTCTTATAACTATGAAATGCTGCCTTACTTTTCTCATCATTAGTGGTTTTATATAAGATATAATACCTATTTAGTACTTCTTTAGCTCACTTAATATCTTGATTTATCCAGGGTTTATTTGAGGGACATTTCACTTCCTTGGTGATTATGGGGCAGACGATATTTAGGTAGTATTTGAAAATAGTATAAAATGTCTCCCATTTAGCATGAATGTCATCTTTATTAAATACTCCTTCCCATGTTTTGTTGGAAGTAGGGAGCATAGACCATTTACATTTGCTTCATTTGTATTTCTAACTTTTACATAGCATTTCTGCTGTATTGGTGTGTAGTAATCAATTTCTATACTTTGCGCGTAATGATCAGACAGAAGACTTTTTATTATATATGTCCTGTACATATTGACGGGAAGGTTTGTAATAATTTGATCTATTATAGTAGCTGTTGTATCTGTTACCCTAGTTGGTTCATTAATCGCGAGCTTTAATTTAAACATATTTGTTTTGTCTAATAACTTTTTGTAATTGCTGCTATTTTCATCCTTATTTATATTAATATTGCCAAGTAATATTATATTCTGTCCATCCAGTTTATCTAATGTATTTATTATTATATCGAAATATTCATTAATATTAGCATTTGGGGATCGATAACAAGAGATAATTATCAACTACTTTTGAAGATTTAGAAGCTGGTAACAGTGATGTGTCATAATTTAAAATAGAGAGTTGAGGGTTGTTACACTACATCACTATGAATATCATACTGATGTAGTGTAACAACCCTCAACTCTCTATTTTAAAAATAAAAAAGATAATTATCACTTTATCTTTATTTAGACTTATTTCTATACCTGATATTTCACAAACTTTATTATACTACTGTTTTGTATCCATTTTTTGGCTTTTATGTTAATTATTTTATTTGATACAAACAGTGCCGTGCCACCACCTTTATAGTTATGCCTACAGTAATAGGCTATATTTTTGTAGCCTTCTAAGTGACACAGTTTTAGTTCACTTTCCTTTAGTCCATGTTCAGAGATGGCTAGGGCATCCGGTCCATTTTCATGTAAAAATACGTAATTTCTTCGATCTTATTGTCAAGATATTGTACATTTTGGTGTATAATGTTAAATTTACTGTTTTTGCTTATATTATTAGAGGAGTGTATAGCTGGCTGAGCCTCTATTGACTCAGTCCCTGTGCTGAGTTTCCCTGGACTGTTTCCATATAATTAGGTTTATACATTAGAGGAATGACAGGCAGGATACTTGTGCTAGTGTTCTTAATTAAGTTTGCTAATTTACTTACCAGTAATTCCTTCCCTTTCCAATTTAGGTGCAGCCCATGGGCTGTATAACACTCCCTATCAAAATTATTTACTCTAATTAAACTTACATTCTTAATTTATTTAAAGGTGAGTCGGAATTGTTACACTAACATCACTTAAGTTTACTCACTAGTAAACTTAAGTGATGTTAGTGTAACAATTCCGTCTCACCTTTAAATAAATTCAATACACATCACTGTTTCTAGCTTCTTTTCATTACAATATCAACATTACATTCTTAAATTTACTACAGATGTTCGTTATTTTCTCGTTACATTTTTCACTAGCGATATTTACACAAGAGGTCACTTCCAGATCGTGCCTTTTGGGAATATTCACTACCACTATGTTTGTATGATGTAGTTTTGTTAGGCATCTGGCAAGAATTTTACATACTTTGCTCCCGTTGTTTTTTGCTATATCATTTGTTCCACAGAGTATGATCACAAGATCTTTAGAGGTTAGGTTGCCACAAGTTTTCTTGATTTCTAATCACTTCTTCTAAAGGTGCACCCGGCTTCACTACACTTCTACTGCAGAATCTTGGAGTTTTTCTGATAACAGACTGCTCAGTCCCCTACCATGGCTATCTGCGAAGATCTTTACGTTATTCGTCTTCATTGGTCTTGCTCCTTGTACTTTATACGTTGATTCCTTACCCTGTGATTGATGGTTTTGTCTCTCTGTTAAGGCATATAAATCTATTTTGTTTGATTATTGTACCACTCACTGTTGCTGGTATTTTTTGTTGTCTGTTAGGTCGCGCCAGTCGGCGAGGCCATTTCCAAGGATTTTCTTCTTTTGCGACTTCCTCTTGCTCTGCTTCTTTTAACTTCATGTTCTCGTCTCGTACGTGCTTTATTTCTGATTTTGCATCTTTCAAATCATTGTTTAGCATTTCTATAATTAAATGCAACGAGGCAATTCTTTCTTTCTCTCCACTTCCACGTGTTGCTTCTGTGTCCGACATTTTTAGCGTCTTCTGGCATCGGCATATGTCAGTAAAGTTTTGATCCCCTTTTACCACATTTTCACTGCTATCTTCACTTGTGTGTATAGATGGATGTTCTTGTTCATTTTAAGGGTACTTACGTCCTTATTAGACCTATTTTGTACTATTATTACCTACATGATTACGGAGCTTAGCTTTTATACACGCCATCCATGTCGCCATTTTGGCTTTTTTTTTTCATCTTTGCTGAAAGGAAAGTCAATTAACCTGATAACTAGGCTGTTCAAAATTGCCTGCTGGTGTGACTTTGGGTTATAATATGAAATGAAGACAGACTTTCCTTTGGGATATACAGAAAACCAACCCACACTGAAAACTACATCAAATGCAATAGCTCCTTTGTGCATTTGAGTGGCTCTGAAACAGCTGAACCAGGTTGCCACTTGTGCTTTGGAAATAAGCAAACGCTTAGCGCTGAGCATATAAATACTATGTATACCAAATGATAATAAGCGTTTCCTAAGGAAGTACTTATTGCTTAAGCATCTCATTTACATATAAGCAATGTCTATGAATTTGACCCTAAATCATTTATCCATGCTGTTCATATATGAATTATTGTGTAGAGTAAGAGACTTTGTTGCATAAATACTTTATAAGAGCAGACTTATACTTATTTTTATCACTAAATGACAATAATTTAAATCTGTTTGGGAGAGCATTAAACACTCTAACACAATGATACTGAACATCTCTTTGGTAACAAGTCAGGCTAGCATTGGGACTGTGTAAATCCATTATTTCAGTAGTTTATGCCATTTATGTTTCTGGTGGAATAATCTTGATTATTAATGTAAAAGCACATGAGGGAGAGCTTATATTTACATAGTAGTGTTAGAATATTTAATTTCTGAAATGTACAGCAGGTTGTAGCATTAATGTCTTAAAGAAGTAAAAGAATGCCATTGCCAGATTTTCTGGCATTTTTATATAGCATTCTTAAAATACATACCTCGCTAAAGGCTGTCTCCAGTAACGGCCAAGCATATACATGACTGGTAACTCCAAATTTAAAGAAATGTGCCATAAGATCTGGGTCTTCATGTGAAAGTACATTTTCAATTGTTGCTAAAATACTGATTGGAGGGAATGGAAAGAATTCAAACCAACGCTGACACCAGTTAACTGTAAAGAAAGAAATAATGTGTAAGTAATTGTTAGTATAAGCTCAAGAAATAATGTGTAGATTTAGGGTGATTCACAATGAAACTTAAGACATAAGCATGACATAAGCACAAAAGTTTCAATTCAATTTATTATCATCCATAGTAACATGTATATGTTGTCGGAATACATCAAAACATTATTACAAGTATATACAATTATTTACAATCATAGTTCATTCAGCCTATACATACGTTTTTGTATTAGAAAATCTTTAATTCGCTTTTAAATAGTATGACTTTAGTTGTGTTTAGAGTATTTCGTAGTTTATTAAACAATATTTTGCCCATTATTAAGGGATCTTTATCTGTTATCTTTTTATTTATGTTTATTCTGTGGTAATTATTTTGTGTCCTTGTTTCATACTTGTGATAATTCTTATTGAAGTTATCAGGTCCCTCATCATTGGTTACTAACACAGCAAACAACGATACTACAGTTAATATTTTGTTTTCTATAAAGAATTTTTTACACAATTCTCTTCTGTTTACCTTATATATACATCTTATACATTTCTTCTGCAAAACCAGTAACCTATTCCTGTTAGTTAGACAAGTGCTACCCCATACCTCAATTGCATATTGTAGATGTGGGTGTATTATTCCATATTAGGTTAATTTTAAGTATTCAGCAGGAATATTTTGCTAGATTTCTTAGTAGGAAGAGATTCGTACTTATCTTCTTGCTTATGTAATCAATATGTCTAAAGGTTAGGTCCTCATCTATGATAATACCTAAGAACTTTATTCTATCTAAGTGCTGGATTTGCTCACCATTTATTGTTACATTAACCATACTTTTGTTATTGTACCTATTATTATGATGTTGGAACATGACAGCTTTTGTTTTTTGAAGATTTACTGTTAGTTTATTTTCTGTAAGATAATTATGGATAGTTTACGTTTTTGTAGTTATTATTTTCTCCATTCCATTGACTTTGTTATTACCAAATATCATTGAGGTGTCGTCTGCATATGATACTGTGTTGGAGTGTGTAGTTTTTGGAAGATCATTAATGTAGAGCAGGAAAAGAATTGGCCCTAGGACTGATCCTTGCGGTACACCAACTTTAACATTTTTATAGTTGGATGTGATAGATTCTATTGTATGTCTATTCTTAGTTTTGGTTACTGTACGCTGTTTCCTATTTTCTAGATATGATTTTAATATTGCATGAAATTTCCCCCTTTATACCATATTGCTGCAGTTTGTGTAGTAACATTAGACAATTGTTGAACGCTTTCGATAGGTCCAGGAATATCCCTGTAATCTTCTCATCATTATCGAGCCCGTGAAGTATTATATGATGCAGTTCAGCTATAGCTGTGGTAGTGGAGTGATTTTTTCTGAAACCATGTTGCGATTCACTTAGCACATTGAATTTATTCAGAAAATTGACTAGTCTGTTGTTTAGTACTTTTTCAAATACGGAAATTAGGGTAATGGGTCTATAGTTTCCTATGTGTGTTTTATTGCCCTTTTTAAAAATTGGGCGAACTATACTTATTTTTAAACAGTCAGGGAAGGATTCCTGTATTAGCGATACATTTATTAAGTGTACAAGTATATCTAACAAGGCATACTTACAGTGTTTTAGAATTTTTGTTGATATTTCATCCCGCCCTGTTGATGTGTTATTTTTTAATTCATTTATTATTTTTTCTAATTTCGTTTTAGTGGTTGCTTTTAAATAAATGGTTGATAATAGCCCAGTTGCCCCATGAGTTGTATCTGTGATTAAATTATTTTTTTCGGTTTCCGTATTAAGGAAGCAGTTATTAAAAATCTGACAAATTGCTTCAGCATTTTTTACTATTTCTCCGTTTACTTCTAACATTATGTTTTCATGTTGCTTATTGTTTACATGATGTTCTTTTACTATTCCCCATACAGTCTATGCCGTATTACTTGATTTTAGTATTTTGTTGCTAAACTGTTGCCTCTTTAGGTTAACAATTCTTGGGAATACTGCTTTTTTAGACTTTTGTATTTATCCCTATGTACATCTAAGTTTGTTGATTTACAGAAGGTGTGATAGTCCTTCATCTTTTTCCTTATTTTTTTATATCTAGTGGGATTGTAATATGCTGGTTACCTAGTTTACTGCTCTTTTATTTTTGATTGGGCAATGTGTATTAAAGTGCAATTTTATAATATCAAAGAAAATTCCCGTTTTATTGCTATCCTGTGATGTATATACTCCATTCCATTTTTCTTTGGTCAAACTATTTAGAAGTGAATTAAGAGAGTTAATATTTACTTGCCTTAACTTCATGAATCCTGCTACTTCGGTTTCAACCCCATCCAACATGATATCCATAATTTGGACCCTGTGGTCTGATATACAGTATTCTTCAATGCAGTTGAGTATTTATAACCTTCAATATTGGTTATAATGTGATCTATAGATATTGCAGAGGTTGATGTGACTCTGGTTGGCTCTTTAATAATATCTTTTAGATTATAACTTGTGATTAGGTCAAGTAGGTCTTTATAATTGGCATTAGTTGTGCTCGCATTTATAATTAGTCACCTATCAATATTCCATTGTTATTTATACCTATTTTTATTTTATTTAGCATGTTTTCAAGATGGCAAAGAAAATCACTTACTTTAGTACTTGGTGATCGGTATAGTCCAATTATTTGCAGACTTAGATTTCCTATTTGTATTTTTGTTGCAGCTACTTCAAATATCTTTTCAATACTGTATTCCTTCTCCCAACTGAATGTGGTGAAATTTGTTCCACTTTTTAAAAATATAGCTACCCGACCCCCTTCATAATTCTGTCTAGTAAAATGTACCATTTTTTGTATTTGAAGGCTTAAAATTTGTGTTTCATATTATCTTAATGCATGCATTCACATTGGCTGACATTAACATAAACTTTGTTGTAAACCTGTAGCGCAAAGATAGAAATTTGCAAGCTTCAAGTTTTCATGTTGATGTCTATGTGAAACAAAAAAACTAACCAATCAGAGAGGAATTCTCATCACGTGATCATTCTGCCATCTCACATAAGATTTTCCGTCACTGTATTGATTCACTAACTGCCTTTCTGTGCAAGATAACAGCCAGGAATCACTTGAATATCTATAAAGATCACAGCAAAACAAATTTTGATGGCTGGTGATACTTTTTTGTGAGTTTATCATTCTTTAACTGGGTAGCTAGTTCTTGTTCATTTTTATACATACACATAACCTCTTTTGCTGTGTGTACAGTTGATGGTTGCTTTGCAGACTGCCATATTAGCTCACTTGTTTCAAGCTCTCTTGCGATTGGCTGTTGTTTATGTTTAGATCTGTGGTTCAAATCCCACTATGCTATTGAATTTTTCAGTTGTCTGATTCTACCTTTTCAACATTGTCTTACACATGGCTTGTGTGGAGGAACAATTAATTACCATTAATTGACCTAATAGTTGGTTAAACTATGAAGCCCGGGACTTAAAGTACTTATGACATTGTAAGTCACCATTGGGGTAAATCATATCAAGATAATTTGAGATCTCCTTGTGGTTTACTGGAAAAAATGCGAGTCAGTTGGGAAATTTAACGTTGTACTGGATGTTGCTATGGTAGCTTAATTGGCTAGAGCAACTGGGCGAAACTGGAAGATCCGTGGTTCTAATCCCAGCTATGTCATTGAATTTTTCAATCGTCTAATTCTACTTTTCCAGTCTTGTCCTACATATGGTTTGTGTGGAAAAATAATTAATTACCATTGATATCATGTTAAGTTTATGCTTAAGGTTTATGTTGTTATGTTAATGCTTAATTTTCATTGTGAATGGTCCCTAACTGCCACCTTGAACAAATAAAATGCATTAGAAAGAAAATTACCTATTATAGTAACCACCACTTCAAAGCAAGTAAGTGGATCATTCTGAAAAATCCTTGCAAATGGGAATACAAACAAAGGAAGGAACTTTACTTCTGCAAATAAAGGTGACCAATGTGCTAGGCATGACAGCAACCTGAAACAAAGTTACAGAAATGTCTGCTGTAGACATTTAAAAATGAATTCTGTTAGCATTAACACTTTATTTCAATGTTGTTTACAGCACATTTTGATTATCACTAGAGCTTGGAGTTCATTGCCTCAAGACCCGATACACGTCTGTGTATGGACTACACCCCACATATGACGTCACAGTCATCCCTCCAGTCTAGCTATATAGCAATGGGACAGGCACTCATTGTTAACATATGCAGCAATCTGTCACTCACTTTTAGATAGTACAGAGTTATGAGAGGTTTAACGTTTGTAACATTAAGTTGTAACGTTTTCTGAATATAAAAGATTTTTAAGTGATAAGAGGAGAAGTTTTTCTTTTGAACATTATATAAATGTGTGTTATTTATTGTAATAGGACTGTGGAAACATAAATAAGGGGTCATAAAAGAAAACTGTTAATGCTTTGTATCAGAATGTGTGACATAGAAATTATATTGCAAAAATGCTGCCTGTCATGCAAATCAAGTTGCAGCTTTGCCTTTCACCACGCTGTACCTATACAATGAAGCAAATAAGGCATTATCTCTCCTTCCCTCCAAACCAATGCCTTGGCATACACCTAACGTTCCTAGCACAGGTAACTTGAAAAAGGTGCGCAATGAAGTCTGAGGTCTGATTATCACTAAACATTATTTTACATATGCAGAATTTGTGTATTACACAGTTAAAAAGTCATTACAAATGGAAAATATTGTATATTTGCACAGGTGTATTTTTATGCTGGAAGTGTGCAGATGAGGAAATATAAAAAATATTGTACCTATCCAAACACTGACAGCAATAACTCAGAGATATGGGATATCGAGGAAACCAGGTTAAAATGAAAAAAGATAAAACTGCAATAAATATGGTAACTGGGTTGGGACCTTGAACTTGCAATACCTTGATACTCAGTGGTACTGAATAATGTCTAACATTTTGAGATAAATCTTTGATGTTTTTTGATATTCCTAAATGCTTAATTTTGGCATTTCTATTCTAGACATCACAGTTGACTGTTTTTGTATTTCAGTTCACAATGAATGCATCACTACAAGTACAACCAGAGAAAGTCAGAATTTCAGCTCTGAGATAACTCAGCATTTGACATTTATTGTTACCTTCAGTCTTTTTCTTAGTGGCATTAGTTTTGTAAAATACATCAGTTCCTATTTTGAAGGCTGTAGAACAAAAAGATACACTGTGGCCAGTATTTATTTTTGTATGCATAGAAAACTATTTAAAATAAAGATTTCAGCAGAGAATCAAATTACATAATTGGGGACACAAAAGAACAGTGGCGAAATAAGGGAATATCATTTGTAGCATTGCTGAAATTAAAAAAAAAAGTTGAATGCAAGTCATAGTAGAATCAGCATGTAATACAAAATTGGTTATAGACACATATACACTGAAAACTGAGTTGCATTCACATGACTTTCTCTACTCATTCTTACAAACGCTTATTCTTTTATCTACTTCTTGTTAATTAATACAAACTTTCAATACACATTTTGTTGGATAAAGTGATAGACTTTTAAAAAGTGTATCATTATGTGATGGCTTTCAAATTCCTCTTTGTATGACCACGAGAAAAAATGAATAGCAACTTGCATTTGAAAATTGAAACAAATAACAAAGAATATTTCGAAAATGGTTAGTGCCTGACATAACTTGTGTGCTTTAATGAGATCTACAATTTTTGCAGTAAGATTTTGTCTATTTCCTATGGTTTACTAACTATATGAAAGTCATTTAGAATGGAGAGGACTTCACAGGCTATTTGCGGAAAATTCAAGATATATTTATTTAAAGGTGAGTCGGAATTGTTACACTAACATCACTTAAGTTTACTCACTTAACATGTTTCGGGAAACGATTGTTCCCATCCTCAGAAGTTAATTCGACTGAATCAGTAAACTTAAGTGATGTTAGTGTAACAATTCCGACTCACCTTTAAATAAATTCAATACACATCACTGTTTCTAGCTTCTTTTCATTACAGTATCAACGTAATTCAAGATATATATTTTATTTGACATGCAAATATCTTAAACATATGGCATTTTAATCAAAATTAGAAAAATGTTTGAGAAGATTAAAGAATAACGAAAATGCATGTACATAAAAGATAGTTTGGGGTGGAGGGATCTTCTTGAAAATTTTGTGTCACATTCTTGAAAGATGCTGAACTTGAATACTAAGTTTGGTATTTAACCAACCTTTTGTTTTTGAGTTATGCTGCACTCTCATTCCCTCTCACACAGTCTAAAAATGCTTTGCTTTGGATTCAGGGAGCCTAAAAACGTGTATTTCTGGTGAAATCTCAGTTTCAAATTTTTGGGTGGAATGCAATACTTCTCTAGGGAAGTAGTAGAAAAAGTAAAAGACAAGATGCTATAAAATTTACTGAAGAAACCATATTCCCTATTTTTATGCTTAGAAATCAGTAACGGTATACAATATCCTCAATAATCATAATGCATTAGTACACACCACAAACTTAGGACTAAAACACATGGCAGATTTGATTTCTGGTATTGAAGAAGAAAATTTGTCACAGTGGTATTTGTACCACACAAAAGATGGCCTTCTGCAATGTGATTCGTTTAAGATATACAAATCAGCTATAAGTGGGTGATAGGAACTAGTATTGTATATATCAGAGAAAGGCAAAACATTAGTCATATACCTATGCAGAAACTAATTAAGAAAGAGTATTTTATTCAAGTACTAAGGGATTACAAAATTACAGTGGCTGACCCATATAGCTCAGTTGGTAGAGCACCTGTCTGCTGTGTGAGGGGTCGAGGTTTGATTCCCGGCTGGGGGTGGGAATTTTTCTCTAGCCAAGATTATTCCCTATCCATCCCAGAGTCTGGAAGTATGAATGAGTGTGTGTATGTGATCTAATGATTAAAATCCAAAGAGCAAGAAACCTAACGACAAGTAAATATAAGTTAACACCATACCATTGCCTTAGGCAATAAGTTTCAAAGGAAAGGCTGCCGATAAGACCAATGTAGTTACAGACAGGGTATAAATGGACCTAAAAAAAAACAAAAACAAATTACAATCTTCATGGCTTGGTTTCGCCTGGCTCTCTCCCAGGCCATGAAATGAGGTAACAGAGGTTAACATATTAAAACAGTACATCTGTCAACATAACTCTCCCAACTGGAATACAGTTGAGTCAATCCATCTCATGAATCTAAACTAATACAAGCAATATTCAATTACTTATTGATCATCCATACTCATTTATTTTTAACTTGATAAAGATATTATGCTAATTCCTGATTTGAGATTTATCTCCAGAAATTTTCCTTATTGCTATTTCAGGTCTTAACCAAACACCTTTTTACTTTCTCTACCATGTACATAATAGAGGTACTGCATTCCACCCATAAGTTTGATACAAGATTTCACTAAAATACATATTTTGAGAAAAAAGCCTCCTTAGAAAAAGGTCTACACTTGTGTTTCTGTGAACAACATAATTAAAAAATGAAAGGTCAAATAAACACCAAATTTGGTATTTATGTTTAATATGTTCCAAATATGTGCCACAAAGATTTTCAAGAAAATCGCATACTCTCAACTACCCTTTACATGGAACATTTTTTTGAATTTTTTTTTATTTTGTTAAAAATGACTAACAATTTTGACTAAAATACCAAATATTAAAGATATTTACATGACAAATTTCTGAGATATTTATTGATTGTTAAATATTTTGTCATTATTTTTAAATCCTGTCGATTTTCAGATGTGGACCCCCAGCACTCGTGATACTTCTGATGTTACTAGAAGTACATCGAGTTGAACATCTGAGCCCTTAACGGAAGGGAGTTGTTCAGATTGGGTTGGACTCGACAGGGCGGTGGTTCCTGATGCCCATGGGGATTGGGTCTGTCTGGGCAGTGATGCTCAGGTGGGGTTGTGAGATATCTCAGTGTCCTCCGGCACCAACCTGGAGAGCTGGTAGACGGCATGCTAGATCGCTGTTGGTCCTACCAAGGTTATTGTTAGTCTTCCCTTTGGGGTAGACATGCATAAGTGGTATATCCGCTACTATCTCTGCGGGGAGCCTTTTGAGATTCAAGGTAGTGGCCTCATGGGAAACCCCATAGGAGGGAGCGTCACTCAGTTGATGCCTTCTCCTAGGTTTTCAGAAACGGAGCTTTGGCTCCAAGTGGACCTTTAAGCAAACTTGTTTCTCATAATTGCATGGAAAGAGTATGGAATTTTAGAGCCAGTATATAGTATTCAGATCTTAAACATATGACTTTACTGTTCCCTGTGTGTTTATAATGAAATGGTAATGTAGCTAATTCTGCAGAGGTTTACCTTGGATTAAAATGAAGTAGATAGAAAAATGAGCTTTTGTAAGAATAGTTTGTATATCCCCTAATAAACAATAGAGAGTAGAGAAAGTCATGTGAATGTAACACATCAGATTCTTCTTTGATCAACTGACTCCTCCAGTCTCTTGTGCCTGGACATTCAAACAGAATCCTGCTTCATATTTCTTTTGATTCCTTTTAGTTTCCATATTCCCAATCTAAACCATGCTAATTCCTTCCTTTCTTTCTTCATATATCAATATAACCCTCACACAAACATTCCTCTTTTAATTCTCAATATAACAACAAGGAACTTTTCACTCTTGTGGTAGCATACAAATTTTGTTTATGTTCTCAAATCTAGTATTGATCCACTTGGCAGATTGTATTTACTTAATCACTCCTCTCCATTTCATTTGAATCAGTTCACATGCAATTTTCCCAATCCACCTTACTTCTTTTAAAGCGTATTCCTAACATTTTTAAACATTCTATCAAAATATGCCCACTGTAAACCAATATTTTAATGCTTTTTACATTACCCATCCTCACACTTACCTTTCCATTTTTCTAATAAAGCTTCAGCATTGCGGAATACCTAACATTATTTTACAAAACATATTTACTAATTTATCCATCTCTTTCCAGCTATCTTTGACCTCCATACCTCAATACTAGGCCCATCTCGATTACACAAGAGCACTGTATACTCTTTCCCATAAGCTACATTCAAATTGGGTGCAAAATATAAACATTATGCAGAAATAAAACATAAAAATGAAGTTATTGACAGCGAAGTAAATGCAAATTAATATAACAATAACACTGGAGACAAATTTTCACTTATCTTCAACAAACTACTGGTACAGCTATGGGTAGTCCTCTTTCACCTTTTCTTGCTGATCTTTTCATGAGCTGTTTTGAAATACAAGTCACTAAAGCATTCTCTCTAATTTTGAAAATTTGGTATAGATATGTAGGTAGTTTTGCTGTTGTTCCTGATAGAAAAGTAAATGACGCTTTAAAACTGTTAAATTTACAAGATAAAGCTATAAAGTTCACATTAGAAATTGAAAATAATGGTTACCTTCCTTTCCTGGATTTAAAGATAATTAAAAATAACAATAAATTGAATTTTGGTATTTATAGAAAATCAACACATACTGATAATTACGTAAAAAATAAAAGTTTTAACCCTTCCCCACATAAATTTGTTGTTTTTAATAATTTAATTTATAGGTTGATAAATATTCCCCTTAATAAGATGAATTTAGTAAAAAATATAAGCATATTATTAACACTGCTTTAGTTGTTTTAATATTGCCTTTATAAACAAAAAAATTGAGAAATTTAAATTCCAGAAAGCTGTTAAAGATGTTTCCACCTAAAAAAAATAAAAGATGATAGTGTTTTTAAAAAATGTAGGTACTTATCATCCTCCGGCAAATGAAAAATTCTCAAACATTTTTAAAGGAACTTAGTATAATTTTAGTCCCTCAAAATAAATACAACATAAAAAAAAGTTGACTAGGTTTCTCTAAAAAAAAAAAAAAAAAAAAAAAAAAAAAAAAAAAAAAAAAAAAAAAAATTTCAAAAAATAAAAAGTCTGGTATTTATCAATTAAGCTGTTTGGATTGTGCCCAGGTTTATATTGGAAAAACTAAACGTCATATTTAAAGCAGAGTATTTTTGGTCATTTAATCATGAAATAAATCCTGATGTTAAATTATTAAAACATTTAAATGGACCCATAAATTTAATGGTATGGGAGAAAATAATTATTTTAAAGAATAAAGATCGTGTAATGAATTTTGAAATTCCTCGATTGATTCTGTTAACAAACTTGTTTTACTTCCAATAGATGGCATTACCATAATTAACAATCTGTCACCTAGTGGCAATAACTGCAGCAATGTAAATAAACAATGAGAGAAAAAACGAAGCTGATGATGAAATCAAGAGATTTTGAAACATGTCCTGCTATTGAATTATTGTATAACATAAGTGAAGATTTGTCACCAATAGTTATTGTTATATTAATTGTGCGGAAACTTAATAAAGTGAAGTGATGAGTAATAATATTACATTGAGCTGGGTTTAAATAAACAAACTTCACTAAAACTGCATGTTTACCTTGTGCGTAAACCTAGATTCTGGAACCTAGCTGAGCGTGGGGTATAACTTTCCTGAAAACATGTTGCTATACTAACACAAGGTAAATGTGCAGTTTTAGTGAAGTTTGCATATTTAAACCAATTCATTATATTATTATTAAAACATTAGTCAGTTTGCTGCAGTTTAGTGCAGTACAAGGTTACACATCACAGACTTTGATGGATGATACTTGGTGCAATTCCATTATACCCCCGCCGCTGTATCTTTGCACTTGACAGTTTGTGTGGCTTCGCGTAAGGTTGGCTATATTGTGGTTGCGACGTTGCCAGAGTGGCTAGTAAACAACAACTGATTGTTCTTTCTATCGTGTCTAAGCCGCATACAAAAAATGTAGGTAAGTAGCGAACGTCAATGAATAATAACTATTTCGTATTATTATTGTAATTGAAAATAAGCGATATAAGCAGCTTTGGTATCGTCGGATACTCCTTTCTATGATAATAGGCATAAACATGTCTATGTATGGCGTCTAATTGGAAAGCATTAAGATTTGTGACTAGACGAAGCTGCTTTCTTTTCTTCCCTGGAGTTGATAGAAATACCTGTTGCGTTTCAGATGGTTCAGAAATTTTGTCCTCTTTCTCTTGGAGTTTCACTCCCTTGTGAATAACAGTTCTTGTGCTTAGTTCAAGAGCTGCTGCAGTTTGTTGTACAGCTTTATCAGCAGGAATAGAGGGATTGCCATGAACCTTCACGTACTCCTTTTCCTGTTCAAAGAATTCTGGGTTCTCCTTAATAGTTCCAATGTCTGACTATTGAGTGGCACACCTCGCTGCAAAGGATTTTCACTTCGTCAATCATCACTTGGCGATCGGCATCGTTTTTCAGACATTGTTGCACTTAAGTTTTGTTTAAATAAATAATATGAATAAAATATATATAAAATAGATAAATATAAATATATATATATATATATATATATATATATAAACAAACAATAACAAAACTATCAAACAATAAGCACAAATATAAATAACAATGAACAATATGTAGCTTGCAAAGAACAACTCGACGCACGTACTAGAGATTCACAAACTGAAGCATGTGGTTGGGAATAGTTACATCCGGCAACAGAGTTCCGGTTCCGCTTTGTCATTGACCATCCGGAATGCTGCCTTGTGATTGGCTTAGGAAGTCAAACGGTTGAAGCTTTTCATCTGTTTTTTCACGAGTGTACCAACTTAAACGCTAGCTGTCAAGTGCAATATTACAGCGGTGGGGGTATAGGTGATACCAAAACGTTAAATAAACCATGGGCTGAAAACCCAGTAAAAAGCTAACATTCATTTTATGGTATTGTTTTATACCTGTTTCCTCAATTATACATCATGGCCACAAAGGTTAAAAATATAATAAAATTGGCCTCAAGCCTACCGTTTCATGCTATTTAAACTGCCTTTATTTTCTAGAGGATACTGCTTTTCCAAAGACTGATACACTGGATGAATACCACGCTTTACCAGGCACGTAAATGCCTCTCGATTATGTGGAAGCTGCAAAATAGTCTTCCATATAAGTGATCTATATGATTCTGGATACTCCCCGAATTCCTTTAGAATAGGTCGCAAACGCTCTAGGTGAAGCGTGTCCTGTATCTGAAAAATAAATAAAACAACCAATGAGACAAAGCGGAGAAATACAGACAAAAGAGCTGCTATAAAAATTTTTCAAAACGATTGGTACAATAAATTATGTAATATGTGTGTAAACTATCATAGGTATAAAATATTAAAATTAAACATTACAGACTATCTCCATTAATTTAAAATCTCTAAAATTGTTATTTTCAAGTAGTATTTAACCTTTGTTTAATACTTTAAGTGGTATACAAATTTAACTTTCAGCTTTCGTAATACTTTCCGAACATTTAAGATCCTTTTCCCAGTACACATATTAATTTTGCACGCCTGCTTAACATATATAAAAAATAAAAGAAGCTTTGTTTAATACAGAAACCCTCACATTTCCTCAGAATCACTTTTATCTAGTTAATTTTCAATTTAAAGCAGCTGCATATAAAATCTATGTTTCAGAACATGCCCTATATTAAGGTAGTTAGAAGAAAATTCTGACATATATTGGGCAGTTAATAAATGATGCCAAATAAGTTCACAGTGCAATTACACAGACTATCTTGAAGCTTAATATCTAGTGTACGTTTTATGCTTTATTCTTTTTGTAACTGCTGATTAAAATTACAAGAATTCATGACATTGTCAAATAGATAAGACAATTAAACTGTTCAGCAACAAGTGCTTTTGGTGGCATTTATAATATTAATAAGTAAAAGTAAGAGTTTATTGATTAATTACATTAAAGTAATGTAAAATTATATTGTAGTTGAATATTGCACGGTGATGCTCAATGCAATGAGATTCTCTACTTTGTTCTTAGAGATGTGGCTTGAAGAAAAGAATTGTAATAAATTACCATAAATAAATACACAATGTGTGTTTTCATTCACTTTAGTTGTATTTTACGCTTCAGAATTATATATACAAAAGAGTTACATCTTGTTGCAATGACACAGTTTGCATCGTGAAGTTAATTTTTATTTTACTAGTGGAAATCTTAAAACATTAAGAAGTTAAATTGCTATTACATTATCTCTTGGTGCCTTATACAATCTGATTGTTTTCAAATGAATAGATGCTGGATGGATGGTAAATAATTATTCTGATTTAACAAAATAGCTTATTTCTTGTAATGTGTCTTCCAGAATTAAGTAAATTTTCTTGTTGTTCATAGGTGACAATATATGTGTGAGGTGATAGATTGGTTTAAAGTATGTTTGAGCCAAAATATTTTAATTACGGATTTGTAATAGGTTGCTGTTTTCAATTTAAGATGCTTCTGCTGAACATTGATATAGTCCTTATTCAGCCAAATGATCATAATATTACAATTACATACTGTTGTGGCTCATTGTCATCTGAGTACGCATGCACTTAGTGTGAACATTCTCTGCATGCTGTTACAATCATTATGTAAGTATCTTGCTTCTCTAACATGGACGATGTATGGTATATAAATAACTACATTTTAAACATATAGAGTACATGCCCTAGAATATATTAATACTGATTATATTCCTTTTTAAATACAATTCTAACTACTCGTTACTACTGACGAAATTAAAATCTAACAAACAACATTATTTGGCTCTAGTTAGGGCTTGTATTAAATATAGTGTGGACCATTTCAAACCTGCCAGCATTCTAGCAAGCATATGGTGCATGTTTACTGTGGTGATGTGAGTGCACTCTTGCACAATATGAAAACCCATGTGTGGTGAATGGAGAGATTAGGTCTATCATTCCATATAATCATAGTGGTGCAAATAATGCACCAATAATGTGCCAATAGGAGGCAATCGCCTGATTTCATTCTCAAGTTCTTGAAGAATGTGTGGATTGTTTGCATACTGTGATGCAGCGGCTATGCCCAAGGTTATCGGGAGGTTGGCGCTGGGCAGTTGGAGATAAACAATGATAAGAAGCGCTTGCCAACATAAACAAGGATGAGAATCTTCTGGATGTTTCTCCTTCTCGAGTGCTCAAGAACCCTAAGGAAATTTCCGTTGGCTATATAAGCGGGTATTCTTGCGAGAGTGAGTTGAGTGAGTGAGTCAGTCAGTGAGCAAGGAATTGGCAGGTGTTTCTGGTGCAAAGAGGGGTGCCGTTCTCCGAGCGCATTTGTGGCAAATGCTGTGGTGTGCAGCGGGTGCTGCTGCGGAGCAAGAGATTGTGGAGGTCTTGTGTTCAACTTCCAAACAAGTGAACTGTCCAGAAGAAAAGGCTATGTCACGAAGGAAGTGAAGTGACAATGAATTGAACTAGTTCATATTTGTGAAGTAACAATGTAAACTAAGTGAAGTGTCAGTGAAAGCTGAACTAGATAAAAACAGTGAAGTGACATTGAGAACTTAGAAATTAAATTAAATTGAGTTTTTTATTTATGGACGATCTTTAACTGCTGTGGTCCTTAGCGTCCCATTCTATATTGGGCGTGAAAGACCGGTAATTTTGCTCAGAGGCCTCTTTATCAGGCTTGAGGTTCTTTTACATGGGACCACTGGCTTTACTTCCCTTCCGAAGGAAGCCATGCTAAGGATTTTTACGCCCGAAAAAACCAATCGCCTTCCACCGGGTTTGAACCCACGACCTCAGGAACTAGAGGCTAGCATGGTAACCACTACACCACAGAGGACGACTTGAGAACTTAGAGGAATGAGGTTGAAAAACTGGACAAAGTCAAAATATACTTTCTGTTCTAAAATCCCCATACAGATAAAAATAACATTACTCTTTGGTCAACACTGTACCACACTATTCTAAACAAGAGATTTACTGTAACTTGTATATTTAAAATGACACTGAGTGGTTCGTTGAGCTCGTTGACCAGCACGGCGTGCATGGCAATTGATTAACTGATTGAGATAGCAGTTGGTTCTCCCCAGTAGACACATGCTGTACAGCCTGCTAGAGTGCTTGTAGGTTTGAAATGGTCTGCACTGTAGAAATGGAGTCACATGTAGGATTCTCAAGTTAATGTGCTTGTTTTCATTTATGTTCAATAAAATGTCATTTCTTTTGACACAACATGACTGCATTTTTAATAAAAAATTGGATTTGTTTAAAAAAACCATTCAAAGCATTTGTGTTAAGTTACAGATGAAGGCAGCAACATTATTTTTCTCATTCATTAAAAGACCATATAGGCTCATGCTTTTGAAAATATACATACATATGAGAACCAGAAGCTAAGCATATATATTTGCATGAGTTTCGCAGTATCTAATAGAAGGAATGTGAATACTGAGTCATAATTCTTATAATAGCAAAATAATTCAACACATATCAGACAAAATTCTTAGGAATTATTGATAAATTCTTGAACTGGAAACCACACATACAATGCTTACATCAAAAATTAATACAACAAACTACATAATCTCAGTGCTAAAACATATTTGTAATTCTCATACAATAAAAATTATACATTTCTCCTATGGTATAATCTTAAGGGGAAATTCTAACAATGTAAATAAGCTATTTATAGCACAAAAGAAAATAATTAGAAACATGCTTAATTTAAAGAGAATTGAACACTAAAACACATTTCAAACATAACAATATATGCACCCTAACCTGCTTGTACACTGAGAAAGTATGTTTTATTAGCCCCACATTTTGGGCACCAATTTGAGAAGATGGTTTGTTACGTTATTTGCATCACGCTTTGGGCGTCAATTTGAAGTAGGTCATATTGAAAGAGTTGTATTATAGTTCAACTGTTGGGGAGCCGAACTTGTAGTAGTTGCAACCGCACGTATAGTAAACAGTTTCCAGTAGCCTTTGCCCTAAGTTTAAAAATATTAACTTTGTAATTTGAATGTTTCTTTAAATATTATATATCTATGTCTGCCTCAGCTGCGTCAGTATTTTTGTTAGAGACATGTATGTCTTGGCAGGGTTGTGGTGCGACTAAGAATATAAGCTTGCACAGATTATAATTTTACTTCACTTCTTTTATTAATGCTTGATATGATTTAATTAACACTTCACTGATATGAGAGCTGTGAGATTCTTTTATTAATTACTTGCACTTTTTAACACGTCAACTTATTTTTCATCTCACACGAATACGTATTAAATTTCCCGAGGATGCATCACGCATCTGGTTACAAACACTGTCTGCAGGCAACTGAATTGATTTCAACTGCTTAAACTTGTAAATTTCTGTATTTCAAGTCTCTGATTGGCTAATCCTACTCCAATAGAACACCTTCATTTAACTAAAGCTTTTTCTGGTTGTTAATTGGCTACTTTTAAACTGTCTCAAAATTTACATTATTGTTGCTCCAATAATGACTAGTAGCATTTAAACTTTCAAATTCATTCTTGCCTCAAGGTTACCTCATTGTTAGCAACTTTTAACTTATTATTCTCACAGTTCCTACATTATTAAATTACCTAATACATTCATATAACATTATTACACATGGATACAATAATATATACATATACAATGACTGTAATATACACTTTTTACATATTGTTACATACACATATTGCTTTAAGGCAGGCTGTTATTGAATATATATATATATATATATTATAATTTGACTGAAATCATTTAAATGTTAAAAACACTGCCTCAACATCTTAGAAACAGTTTGCTTTATAAATAACAACATTTACTACTTCTACTCACCATACATGAGCATTCCACTAGGAGTAGGAATAACATTCACTTACAAGCCACCAGAATGACAAAAAAGGTTAACTCTATATTACAAACAGGAATTCAGATGTAAATTTAGTTACAACAAAAATTAATGACAGACATCTACCGAGGTTCAGAAAGCAGGTTAAGAGGTTTTTAATTGATTACTGTTTTTAAAATATACAAGAGTTTTTTTGAGTTCTTTAACTACAAGGTATAGATACCAATATAAATAGGATCTGATGCAGTAATTTGTATCATAAATTACTTAAATGTAAATAATGATTGTAATATGAATATGCATTTTCATGTGACATTGATTTGAGATGTTTATTGATTGTAATTATTGTTGAAAAGAAGTTTATACCACCTTACTGAAACTGACAATAATAGCGTGCAATAATGCAGCGAGGGGGTGAGCTGTTTATCATTATTGGAAACAAGGAAGTTACGTAATGTTGGCGCGTTTTTCCTTGAAAATCTTCTGGAATGTTTCCCTAGAGCATATGTATTCATAATTTTCATTGGATATAAAAATAGACGCTAATGTTGGCGCGTTTTATTAGCCAATTGCAGTTCAGTTATAATCTTTAGGCATATCTGGGTGAAGGAGTATAAAAAGAGTAGGTTAGAGGTATACCCCGTCAGTTCATCGAAAATCTCAATACATTACACGTCGCCTTCAGTCCGTCAGTTCATCAAAATTCTTTGTACACTACACGTCGCCTTCAGTCAGTCAGTTCATCGAAAGTATTTGTACGGCACACTTCGGATATCAATTTGCAGGTTACGCGTATAAGAGTTATGAAAAATCTCAAGTATGGTAAAGTTAATTATACAAAAAGTTGAAGTACGCGAATTAAAAGTGATCAGTAAGAAGTTATTATAACAGTTTCAGTTTGGCGAGTGTCAAGATCAATGTGTAAATGTGATAGTTAACATGTTCGACAATAAAAGTGTAAAACAAATTTCTTCATCAGTGTTATCTTTGGATAAAAGATTCCTTTCCGTTTACACAACCTGTATAAAGAGAAGTGCTCGACCCAAAAGCTAGCCGGAGGACAAAGAACCAAAATTAAATAAAATAACAGTAGCATTTTTTTTTTAAACAAAAAAAACTAATACTGCCGCAAATTGCTAACACCAGATGGAGCTAACAAACCTAACAAATGAATCACGTCACAAGATGGATTCAACACGTGGAGTAAACACAAATACACAAACATTATAAATTTAATACTCGCAAATTGGCTCCCAAATGTGGGGCTCAACAACAAAATAAATAAATAACATAAATAACACTCGCAAATTGGCACCCAGAACGTGGGGCAGAATAACCAGGAAGGGGCAGAATTAACCAGGAAGAAGTGAGATGACCAGGAAGGGGCAAATGGAGAAGTGAACTGAACTACAAGACGCAGATTCCAGAAACAACAAAAGGGACGACAGACTACGCGGATGATTGGACATCGTAATTCCGAGATTAAAAGGCAACAGGGGAATTCAACTACAAAACAACAAAACGACGTAGATTCATCGTAATACAACGCAGAAGCAACATATAATCTAGGAGAGAGGGGCAGAAAGCTGGACATCAAAGCTACATCAGCAGATAGCATCAGAAAGGTTAGTAAAGTGTTATGTTAATTCTAAAAAAAAAAAGGGTAAAAAAATTTAAATGTACCTTAGGAGCGGTAGGATAAAGAAAACAATGTCCACTAATAATACAGAAGAAATAATTATGGAGGGGGATAGTGTAACAGTTAGCTGTAATTCAATACAGGTTACAGAAAATAGCTCAAACAATGTAGGATTTGAGGGTGGAAATGTTAGTGCAGAAAGTCAGAATAGAATAGCAGGAAATGTTAATCTTGATGCTAGTATGATGATGGAAATGCTGAGAAATATGAGTAGGGAATTGAGGGAAGATTTTGATAGGAGTTTAGAACAAAAACTAACTCAGAACATGGAAATGAATAATGAGAAATTAGAAAAACTAACTCAAGATATTGGTAAAAATAATGAGAAATTAGAAAAGAAATTAGATCAAATGAGTGCAGCTATAAAAAAACATTATAGGGAATTGAGTGAAGATATTGGTAGGAGTAATGAGATATTAGAGCAAAAAGTAGATCAAAGCAGGGAAGAAATTGAAAAGAAAGTTACGAAGCTAGATTGTAGTATGCCAAAAATGAGAGATGAAAATGAAGTAATAGCAAGTGAGATAGGAGAAATTTCAAAGAAAATGTCAGATATGAGCAGGGAAATTGGTAACAAAAAAAGTGAGGTTAATACTAAAAGTGAACATGTTGATGTAGAATGTACAGAGTTAGGAAGTCAAGTGAGTAGTATTTCTAGTGAGATAAGAGAGATGAAAGAGGTTATGAATGTAGATGTGAATCAGGCGCAAGTTAATTTCAGAGGGGAGATATCAGAAATACAGAATGAGTCAGTAATGCAAAGAAATAAATTGTACGAAGAAGTTAAAGTTTTGCCTGTAAATAATCAAAAGCTAACTTCTGAAATTAACAAGTACCAAGCTGTTAAGAATGAAAACTCCAATCCAGTACAATTTATGACAGATTTGTCAGAGTACTCTCAAATTAAAAAGATAGCAGATGAATTGAAAATGAAAGTTGTTAAAAGATGTGTAATTCAGAAAACTTTAGATTGTTTTCAAATGTTATCAGGGAATGAAATATCATATGAATCCTTTAAGAAGTTATCCATGAACAAATTTTTGAAGGTTAGGATACGGCTATGAGTAATGTTTAGCCACACACAATTTGATCCAGGAGGGTGAATAGCAATGGGATGTAAAGTAAATGCTGGATAGTTAAAGACGAAATGCAGAGCAATGTATTGGAACGTAAGAGGGTTAATTATGTATGTATGTCATAAGAAAGGAGAAACAAATTTTGGACATAACTAAATGTTTAAAAGGAAAATAACATTTTATTTGTAACTGTAACAGCATTTGAAATAAAGCATGATGTTAGTAATGTACGTAGATATAATTCCAAGAGTATTGTGAATATACAGTACAAAACAACAAAAATGGGTTAAAAGTAATTAAAACAAATACTTATGTAGCAAACAGAACATGTGAAACAGTGTCTAGATTTAAGAGATGTAAATATATTTGTGTAGAGGGTGAATATTTTAGTAAATATGTATAGTAATTACAAAAATTCTTAAATGCACAAATTGTTGTCAACAATATAAGAAAGTAAATAATTTTGTAACAGTAACTAAATAACTCAGGGTACAGTATTTGCTATATATAAAAAAAAAATTGTGATGTCAGATTAATGTCTAAACACATTAGACCAGAGCCAGTAAGTAGTGGCAAGATAAAGACAAAACATATGTCGTGTGTTAAATACGTGTGAAGTGTTAAGTGAAAGTGATAGCGTGTGTTCCAAGATTTAGGAGACTAAAAACCCAATTATAAAATTTCCAAACAAGTTGTAAAGATTTATAATTATGTTTCTAGTGGGGCATATGATGCAGTAATTTGTATCATAAAGTACTTAAATGTAAATAATGATTGTAATATGAATATGCATTTTCATGTGACATTGATTTGAGATGTTTATTGATTGTAATTATTGTTGAAAAGAAGTTTATACCGCCTTACTGAAACTGACAATAATAGCGTGCAATAATGCAGCAAGGGGGTGAGCTGTTTATCGTTATTGGAAACGAGGAAGTTACGTAATGTTGGCGCGTTTTTCCTTGAGAATCTTCTGGAATGTTTCCCTAGAGCATATGTATTCATAATTTTCATTGGATATAAAAATAGACGCTAATGTTGGCGCATTTTATTAGCCAATTGCAGTTCAGTTATAATCTTTAGGCATATCTGGGTGAAGGAGTATAAAAAGAGTAGGCTAGAGGTATACCCCGTCAGTTCATCGAAAATCTCAATACATTACACGTCGCCTTCAGTCCGTCAGTTCATCAAAATTCTTTGTACACTACACGTCGCCTTCAGTCAGTCAGTTCGTCGAAAGTATTTGTACGGCACACTTCGGATATCAATTTGCAGGTTACGCGTATAAGAGTTATGAAAAATCTCAAGTATGGTAAAGTTAATTATACAAAAAGTTGAAGTACGCGAATTAAAAGTGATCAGTAAGAAGTTATTATAACAGTTTCAGTTTGGCGAGTGTCAAGATCAATGTGTAAATGTGATAGTTAACGTGTTCGACAATAAAAGTGTAAAACAAATTTCTTCATCAGTGTTATCTTTGGATAAAAGATTCCTTTCCATTTACACAACCTGTATAAAGAGAAGTGCTCGACCCAAAAGCTAGCCGGAGGACAAAGAACCAAAATTAAATAAAATAACAGTAGCATTTTTTTTTAAACAAAAAATCTAATACTGCCGCAAATTGCTAACACCAGATGGAGCTAACAAACCTAACAAATGAATCACGTCACAAGATGGATTCAACACGTGGAGTAAACACAAATACACAAACATTATAAATTTAATACTCGCAAATTGGCTCCCAAATGTGGGGCTCAACAACAAAATAAATAAATAACATAAATAACACTCGCAGATCCTTATAGCTATGTTTAACTATCTCTTTATGTATATACCTAGGTAGTAAGCTATTGAATTGTTAATGTTTATGATGTAATTATTTGTAAAAATAGATTATTCTATTGTACTTGATGAAGCCATGAAACTGTAACAAATTGCCAATTCATGAATAAACCATACATGCATACATACATACCTGCTGACGAATTTTGAGCAGCTTTTGTTTCATGATCTTTGGTGAAATTTGTTGTGTGGTATCTTTCTTTTGCTCGGCTTTTATCTCCATTCCCAAGTAGTGTTCAGTTTCAACTTCCTCTTTAGGTATAGGCTTAGTAACATACTTCTCAATTACCAAAAGACAGGAAGTGATGTAAATGTTTATTTCTCCAGTACGCAGTATGCATGCTATATATTTGCCACTGCTGCTGCACACAAATTTGCCTGTTAAAACATATCAGACTTTTACATTTGTCACCAAATGTTGATTATATGTGTTTCTGTAAAACAATGCAATCAACCAGCAACTTAAGGACTAGAATATGTTTACATACTAGACACACCAGGACTTGAATATTATGCACGTTGTCTCTTTGAGAATTAAAACATTCAAATTAACTAAAACAGACAAGTTGAGGGTAGTGAATTATTATTAATTGGTAACTATTGGAGGGTGCTAAATGTTTATTACTTTCATTTGCTTTGATATTCACTCAAACTAATTTTGGAAGCATTTGGTTCCCATCCTAAGCTGCATAGATAGTGTTTAACACCTGTTCTTACTACATATGGTACAATAGGTGGTGATCACTGATAATTAGAGAGTGGATTAGAATGACCTGGTCCGTGATTTCAAGTTGCTGATGCAGAGAGCACAATGTCTTGGCGCATGTCTCCTGGGTACAGATGGTGGATAAGGAAATATACTGTAGGAGGCATGTTGTTCTGCTTCGCAAACAGAGTGTGCATGGAATACAACATCATAAAAATGGTCACTCTGATTCCACCCCTTACTGATAATACATGAAATGATTATTGAGAAAGAGAATATGGGAAAAACATTCCCAACCTGAGTTTAGAGTACCTTACAGTTATGAAGACCAAGGAAATCCTGGAAAAAACCTCAGTCAGGGATTTGAGCTGTAGACCTGCCATTCAAAAGTCCATTTATGCAACTTTCCAGTTTTACAAAAACTTAAAAGATACTAGGTTTTCCTTTTGGTCCCTTCATCTCATTTTGAGTCATTCAAAAACAGCATCTTCTATTTCTGTGAAGAAATAGAATGCTTATATGAACTTTTGGGTCGATCTACTGCTTCAAATTCTTTTCCCTTCAAGATAATTCCTAATATTTGAAGATGGAGGGAGAGTGGAAGTAAACTGTTAAATCTTTAACTTTCATTTTAATAAATTGAATATTTAACAGCACATAACAGAAAGTAAAGATGCTTTGTTAATATATACTCACTTATGTCCATATTTGGATTGCAAAATGACTTTATAACTTCTGATGATTCAATGTCTAAGAAGTGCAGTCTACCCCTTGATGATATTATTCCTAACACCTGCAACACAAAAGTAATGCATTAATTTGTAAATCACCATGATGTTTACAAAGAGGAAAGAAAAATGTTTTTCACTTACTTTGTTACAACCCCCATCAAATGGCTGGGGTATGAACTCTGCATAATGAATATCTGTAATGTCTCCTGGTAGATCAATGGCTTTCCTTACACACCAAATGTCCAAGTCAAACACAACCAACAGCCGACTGTCTCCACCTACAACCATTGCTCGGCCATTCCTATTTCAAATAAGAAAAATCTGATGTGTTACACTCACATGACTTTCTCTACTTTTGTACAAAGTATTTTTACAAACGCTTATTCTCCATCTAGTTCATGTTAATCCAGATAAACATCTGCAGACCCTATCTTATTGCTAATTTTCTTGTAGATGTAGGGGAAAATATGTTTACAAGGGCAATATAGAAAAACAGTAGCCTTTAAGCACATACATATCTCTTAATAGCTGGTTGCTAGGTGCCGCACCATTCCCTTTGCCACAGATTATAACTCTTTGCATATCCAAGACAAAAAAAATGAATAACGAATTTGAGAAAAAGTACAAGTATTGGAAAATTTAAGGAAATAACAAGCAATATCTCGAAAACGGTTCACTCAACAAAAGAAATGTATATGACATAAGTTGTGTATTTTAACGCGATCTACAATTTTTGTGTAGTAAAATTTTGTCTATCTCTTACGGTTTACCAGTTATGCAAAAGTCGTTCACAATGAAGAATACTTTTGGAGACATTCCCAGAAAATTCGAGATATACATTTCATTTCTCATGACATTATCTTAAACATATGATATTTTCATCAAAATCGTTAGAGCCATTTTTGAGAAAATTAAAATTTTCGAAAAATGTTCCATGTAAAGGGTAGTCTGGGGTGGGGGGATTTTCTTGAAAACCTTCGTGTCGCATCTCTGGAAGATACTGAACCTAAATACCAAGTTTGGTGTTTATCCGACTGTTCGTTTTTGAGTTATGCTGTTCACAGACACACACACATACACACACAGACACACACACACACACACAGACACACACACGGACATGTTTCCAAAAATGCTTTTTTTGGATTCAGGGAGTCTCAAAACATGTATTTCCGGTGAAATCTCGGTATCGAATTTTTGGGTGGAATGCAATACTTCCCCTACTTACTAGTAGTGAGAGAGTAGTAGAGAAAGTAAAAATACTGTTCATTGATCTCAAAACATCTCATGTGTTGCATTTATATGACTTTTTCTATTCTTTTACAAACAATTCTTACACAAGCTTAGTCTTCTATCTATAGTGCAATCTAATCCCTTGACGTTTTGTGACAACCAATACGGAGTCACCGCATGGTTACCAAACTTCACTTCGCTTCGTCAGAACGTTATGTTTTGTTATAAATGTCATTGCAATGTTCACTTAAAAACAACAAGAAAACAAGAAGAGACACAATGTGTTATATGAATAAAAATGAGTATATAGTATATGCTTCACTTTTTCAAATTGGTAAGAATAAAACCTTTTGAGTATCCACTTCATTTTGAGAACATACTCAAGTAATGGAAGCAGAGTAGAAATACTCAGGCATCCATTTTACAAGAGTATGTACTCATATTTGGTATGAATAAAAGCTAGTATATTCTCAGTTTTATGAGTTCATTCTCTTCTTATGTTGAGCACGGTTAGATGCATACTCACTTCTGAGTATATATTGATTTTTTTACTTAAAACTAAATATGAGGAGAATGGCACAATTTATGAGCTATATAGTACTCTCATGTAAAAATTAAAATGCCATGGGCATTAAAGAATTTTCAAAATCCTACATTGTTTCAGAAAAAAATAACCTAGAAGTAACATTGAAAGTCAACTGTATTAATTAACCTTACTATGTAGAGTGTTAACTTCAAAATTCAGATACCTACTCATAACTTTATAAGAAAACTGTTTCATAGTATACCTAAATAATATAAATATCCTGGTATTCTAAAAACAGTCAGATGACTTCATCCAGCACCTCATGAGTTATGACTTTCCAATCCACAATTATTCCTTACTTTTTGCTTATAAACATTTTATTTGTTGGTTTTCTATCATTGCCGTAAACATTCAAAGAGTTTTAAAATCCTGTATTGCTTCAAGAAAACATAACCTAGAAGTATCATTGAAAGTCAGATTTATTAATTAAGCTTACTATGTAAATTCCTAACCCCAAAATTCAGTTGTTTAAGAAGTTAGGTTACTTATAACAAAACTGTTTTGTAGAAAAATAATGTAAACATCCCAGGATTCTAGAAACAGTCTAATTTGAATCTGCATCAGGCACCTTATAATTATGACTTTAGAATCTGTGATGATTTCTGGATAATAGACTTTTGCCTATTTCATTTTATTTATTATTTTACTAATTTAATTTACAGCTATGCTTTTGTTTGTGTTGCTTCAATGAATTTTTTATTTCTTAAAAGACTATATTTCTCTAACATTTCTACTGAAACTTGTTATGTAACACAGGATAATCCCTGAGCAGTTTTGATGGGACAGAACCAAATGCAACAAAATCTACTTCTCTAATTTAGAATGCAAACAACACAACACCACACAATCGAGCTAGTATAGGCCAAAGAGTGTAGATAACATGAGTATATACTTACATTTAAGTGAACAAGATGGCTGTGAGGATGAGTATAGGTATAATACTCGTATGAGGTAGTAGGCTTTTATTCTTATGAAAATGAGTATGTTCTCATTGAGCTGAGTATATAATCACAGAAAGTGTTCATACTTATAAGTACAAACTTTGAGAAAGTACTTGCTTTTTATTCATACGACCCAATAATGGAAATGTAACACACAAATAGAGAACTAAAAGCCATACCTTTCTATGCATCCCTTGTTATTCAAATGGCAGAGCTAACAGCATATTCTCCTTGTCCTCGATATCATATTTATCATAAAATTAAAAACACTGTGCCATACGACATCTTTTTTTGAAATTGTCCAGGTTTTGTACTCTCTTAGGTAAGCATATATGCTTCCTCAGTGATGTGAACCATTTCATGGCTCCCTCTGCATGTGCTCTTTTTACTTCCCTACACACACATGAAACAGTTGATGTACTTAATAAGCACACCTCAGCCGTAAGTTCTTGACATTTCTAATTTGACAGACCGGGTTACCTACCTTTTTGGGACCACATGGATCAATTTACCTGGAAAGCCCACATTAAAAACACCAGAAACAAAGCTCAAGCACAATTACGTAAACTATACCCCCCATTAAAACTAAACAGTGGATTAAGTCCCAAATTAGGCATTACACTTTATAAAAGTCTCATTCAACCGATTATCACTTATGCTGCTCCGGTTTGGGGATATGCTGCTCCATCACATATCAAAACCCTTACAACTTTTCAGAAGAAAATTTTCCGCATTGCTGCCAAAGTGCCTCCTATTGCTCCTGCTTCCAAATTACATAATGAACTCCACATGCACACTCTCGAACAACTTATTAAAATGCTCACTTACAATTTATACCACACCATACCTGAGAATCATAACCCACTTATTAATCAACTTGGTAATTACGACACTGATGATCTACAATACAAATGACCCTTACACCTTTTTGAATGCTCCCTCACCATAGATGACTCAACCATTGATGCAGCCGTTCACTTATATAAGCTAACTCATAACATTAATATTTGATCTTTTACCCTCAGAACCCTGCAATAGTTAATCAACAGAATGCACCATCTCAGCCTCGAACCAGCCACAGCAGCACAACCAATAGTACCATGGGTCCGCACCTACACTTCAGGTAGGCAGCCAGCCTGTCAGTACTACCATTACTACAGCTCTCTACAGTAAGTTAAAACCAGGTAATACATCTACATTCTCCCCACCATCTACCACATATTTCAGATCGCATCTCATGTATTATGTCAGTCAGTCTGTTCCTGCTAATGCAGTACCCTCCACTAGTCCGTCTGTTAAACTATCATAGTACGAGGGAGGTTTGATAAGTTCTCGGAATTACGACGGGTCAGCACTAGCGCAATGAGTTGTTCACATGATATTCATTGGACTGTTGCCTGTAAACACGTGCCACGTCAGTGCTCTTGGAAGAAAGCTGTGGTGGTGACGTGGCTCTGTTGTTGATCCTGCATAGTGATTTGCGAAGATGGAAAAAATTGAGATTTGAGCAGTGATTAAGTACTTCGTAAAGAAAGGTATGAAAGCAAAGGACATTCATGCCGACTTCATGAATACGCTGGGGGACTCTGCTCCTTCATATTCAACTGTTGCCAAGTGGACAAATGAATTTAAATTTGGTCGGGAGAGCTTAGATGATGATTCGCACAGTGGTCGGCCAATATGTGTTACTACTCCAGAAATCATTGCAAAAGTGCACAAAATGGTCATGGAGGATCACCGATTGAAAGTGCGTAAAATTGTTCATGCTTGCCAGATGTCATCTGAAAGGATATATCACATTTTAACTGAAGAATTAAAGATGAAAAAATTATCTGTGAGATGGGAGCCACGACTCTTGACGCTGGATCAAAAACGCATGAGATTGGAAATATCGGAACAATGTTTGGCCCATTTTAGGAGAAACGAACAAATTTTTTGCGCCGGTATGTGACTGCAGATGAAACTTGGGTGCACTACTATACTCCAGAGACAAAACAACAGTAGTCAAAGCAGTGGAAACATGCTTATTCTCCACCATCAAAGAAAGCAAAGACAATTCATTCGGCTGTAAAGGTCATGGCATCAGCATTCCGGGATATGAAGGGGATTCTATTTGTAGATTATTTCCCTACTGGGCAAACAATTATTGGAGAATACTATGCTAATCTCTTGGACAAATTGCAACAAAAGATATGCGAAAAAAGACCAGGTTTAGCAAGGAAGAAAGTCATTTCCATCAAGACAATGCGTGCCCATACACATGTGCTGTCGCCATGTCAAAATTATACGAACTAAGTATGAATTATTGCCACATCCGCCTTATTCACCTGATATAGCTCCATCAGACTTCCATCTCTTCCCACAACTGAAAATTTTTCTTAGTGGACAAAGATTCACTTCAAATGAAGAATTGATAGCCGGAGCTGACAACTATTTTGCAGGCCTGGAGGAATCTCATTTTTGAGATGGGATCAAGGCACTGGAACATCGTTGGACCAAGTGCATTAATCTACAAGGAGACTACATTGAAAAATAATAAAAGTTTTAGTGATGTAAGTACTTTTTTCTATTCCATTCCGAGAACTTATCAAACCACCCTCGTACTCAAACTGTCCTCATCATCACTCATTTCCCCAGGGTTCTGCATAGACTCCGGTATGTGTAGGACCCAGGCCAATCATCACTCACTTGCATGTATTTGCAGGTCATCATGCCCGTCTGTACTTTCCAGAGTGCTCAGCGGAACCCGACTTCCACGCATGCACTTCACCACTACCTCTCCCCTTTTTATGCTTAGATTGCATGTTGCATGGGGAGGCGATGTAGCTCCTGCGGATGATCGCCACCAGGAGCGGCGGATGTGAGGCCGCCCCTTTAAATTAAAAAAAAAAAGAAAAGAAAAGAAAAAAAAAGAGGATTCCTAATTTTGCATCATTCAGCTACCCTGAAGATGGGAACGATGTACATTCCTGAAACATCGGTTTCTAACTAACTCTACAGCTGCTGGAAGCCCGAGAAAATTAAAATTATTCTTAAACAGTAGATGTTTATATTAATTTAGATGACTTGTAAATAATTCTTCAATGTTATTATTTTGAATGTTTTAATTTTGTGTATACTTACTCTGTTTCTTTACTTCTTTATTAACTGAAATTTTGATATCAAAAATTTGTATATAAATCTACTGACAATAAATAAATATTATTATTATATTATTATTTTGGTGAATGGAGCAATATGAGTGTTTTATATATATATAGCTGAAGTTTCTGAATTTCTTGTAGGATACAGAATGCCATAGTTTCTATTTACTGCTGAGAAACTGCAGGTTTCCATTCTAGGGTTAAAAACTAGGAGCTATTCAACAGATTAAGAAAAAATGGAAATGGATCTACTCTTTATACTTTCTTGTAATGCAATATGTTTATTAATGAAAAGTAATTTAAGACACTGCTTCTGCCATTATATATTTTCTTGGGTTTCCAATCACATCAGAGAACGGAACAAACCAAGCTGGTGAGCAATATAGAAGTAAGGCCTAAGCAACAAGGACGTATCCTTTCACTGACACTGTTACTCTCCATAAGCCTGGCTTCTGCAACTCTCCGGACCTGGTTGGGAACACATGAAAACATATTAGGCTTTAGAGCCTATTTATGCTGCTGCTTTTGCTTTATCTCCTCAATGTTTCCTATAATTTGATGCAAATTAAAGGTGATGTGCTTCCAATGTTTAAATCACACAAGCATGAAAAAGCATATCCATGCTTATATGGTGAAAAATTTGTTATACGTGTGACACATAATTGGCTTAACAAACGGATATTTTATTGTAATTATACATTCTGCTTTTGTTTATTTTATATTTTTAATTATCAGGTCTTAAAGCAGTCGTAGTATAAGTTAAATTTCTTTTGATACTACTTGTATCTAAGTGATAGGACTAATTCACCTTCCAAAAGCAATTGTGCTTATACGATGTGACTTCCAAGCTTCAGGAAAAATCTGTCTGATGCACTGAAGTGTTTCCAATTTCCAAATGTTCATGGCATCATCTTCAAAACAAGCTAATATGTTATCAGTAGCTGGCATAAAAAGCACCTAGAAAAAGAATGAAAAACAGTCATTACATATTTAACCATGTAAATTAGAAGGGGTATGGTTCCAAAATTTTGACATTCTGTAATTACAAGAGTGCAATACTTTATCATATTCCTTTTAATTTTATCCTGTTAGATAGGGAATTAGTGATTTCAGCCAAATAAGTTGTGAATTACAACAATATAGGAATTGCCTGCCTTGGCTCTTTTATCACAAAGTTAGAGCAGGGAGAGAAAACAATTTTGCAAGTCATGAAATCTGGGTGTTTCTACATCAGTTACTCCTTACAAATGCAAACAAAAGTATGTGCATCAAGTCTTCTCTTATTGGTTGCTGGATGCATAACCACTAATTGCAATAGAAATCAGTTCTGAGTTTAAAACAGTAGTTTGTCTTCAGACACTTGAAGAATCACAAGAAAATGCAAGCACATGTATGAAATTAGTGTGTGGAGGCATTGATTCATCTGTATATTAACACTACAGTATTGTGAAATGTGTGGGCAATTATTTCTTGTGTTTAAATTTGACTCGGGTAGCAGAGGGCAACTGCACTTTGATTAGATTACTGTAGGTTGTTTACTATTTGGTGTTTGACTGCAGATTAGTATCTCAGTTAAGCATAAAGCTGAAGTGCATTAACATTGTTATTCGCTGTTGACTAAAAGTGGCAGAGCCAAGTAAATTTTTACTTTCTCTTGATACGGTAATTTGTATCACAAATTACTCAGATGTAATTAATGATAGTAATATGAATATGTATTTTTATGTGACATTGATTTCAGAGGTTTATTAATTGTAAGTATTATTGGTAAATAATAATATACGGCTTTACTGAAACTGTCAACAATAACGCAATAATGCAGCGAGGGGGTGAGTTGTTTATCATTACCGGGAACAAGGAAGTTACGTAATGTTTCGCGCGTTTTTTCCGTTTAGAAGCTTCTAGAACATTTCCTAAAGCAATATGTATTCGTGGTTTTCATTGGATATTCAAATAGACGCTAATGTTGGCGCGTTTTATTAGCCAATAGCAGTTCATTTATAATCTTTAGGCGTATCTTGAGGCAAGCGTATAAATAAGCCAGACCCGAGGGAGCTTGCCGGTCAGTTAATCAAAATTTCGTGTACACTACACATCGTCAGCCAGTCCTTCATTTCGTCAAGTTACGCGCAGCAGAATTACGAGAATTATTATAAAGTATTATTCATTAAAAAAATTACATAAAGTTGAAGTATGCGAGTTAAAAGTGATAAATAAGAAGTTATTACAAACAGTTTCAGTTTGGCGAGTATCCAGATTAATATGTAAATGTGTTTGTGAACGTGTTCGACAATAAAAGTTATAAAACCAATTTCTTCATTAAGTATAATTTCTGGATAAAAGATTCCTTTCTGATTCACACCCTGCAAGAGATACAAGTTCTACCAAGATAAGATGATACCTAGCCGGAGGACAATATACTAAATTTAAATTCTTTCGAACACTAATTCATGCAAATTGCTAACGCCAGAGGGAGCTACGAACCAAACAAAGAATGACGTCACAAGATGGCAACGCGTGAAGTAAAAACACATATTTGCTCTCGCAAATTGGCTTCCAAACGTGGTGCTATAATAATGTTAAACATATGTAACATTAATACCGCATCATATTGGCTCCACAACGTGGGGCTCGACAACAAAAAGACATTACGTAAAGCAAGTTCTCTCGCACATACGCGTAAAGTAAACACACATACATAAACATCACAAGCATCAACACATTAACATTGATACTACATCAAATTGGCACCCAGAACGTGGGGCAAGATGACCAGGAAAGGATCAAAATAACCAGGAAGTAGCAGAATTAACCAGGAAAGGATCAGCATAATCAGGACGTGGAACGAAAGCAGCAGTAAAATGATCTACAAGACGCAGATTCCAGAAACAACAAAAGGAACGACAGACTATACGGATGATTGGACATCGTAATTCCGAGATTACGAGGCAACAAGGAATTCAACTACAAAAACATCGAGACGACGTAGATTCATCACAACACAACGTAGAAGCGACATACAAACATAGGAGAATGGGGCAGAACGCTGGACATCAAAGCTACAGCAACATACAGCATCACAAAGGTCAGGTGATTGTAATTTTTTTTTAGAAAACAAAAACAATGGCTACTAGTAATACAGAAGAAATAATGATGGAAGGGGATAGTGTAACAGTTAGCTGTAATTCAATACAGGTTACAAAAAAAAGCTCAAACAATGTAGTATTGGAGGGAGGAAATGTTAGTGCAGAAAGTAAGAATAGAATAGCAGGAAATATTACTATTGATGCTGGTATGATGAAGGAAATGATGGAATTGCTGAGAAATATGAATGAGGAAATGCAAAAGAATAATGAAAACATGAAAGATATGCAAAAGAGTTTTGAGAAATTAGGGGAAGCTATAAACAAAGATCATAGGGAATTAAGGGAAGATATTGGTAAGAGCTTAGAACAAAACAGGAAATCAATTGAAAGTATTGGTAGGAGGAATGAGAAATTAGAGCAAAAAGTAGATCAAAGCAGTGGAGAAATTGAAAAGAAAGTTATGAAGCTAGATAGTAGCATGCCAAAAATGAGAGATGAAAATGAGGAAGTAATAGCAAGTGAGACAGGAGAAATTTCAAAGAAAATGCTAGACATGAGCATGGAAATAGGTAACAAAGAAAGTGAGGTTAATACTAAAAGTGAGGTTAATGTAGAATGTACAGAGTTAGGAAGTCAAATGAGTAGTATTTCAAGTGAGTTAAGAGAGATAAAAGAGGTTAGGAATGTAGATGTAAATGAGGCGCAAGTTAATTTCAGAGGGGAGATATTAGAAATACAGAATGAGTCAGAAATGCAAAGAAAGAAATTGTACCAAGATGTTCAAAATGAAAACTCCAGTCCAGTACAGTTTAGTACAGATTTGTCAGAGTATTCTCAAGTTATAAAGATAGCAGATGAATTGAAAATGAAAGTTGTTAAAAGATGTGTAATTCAAGAAACTGTAGATTGTTTTCAAATGTTATCATGTGATCAAATTTCATATGAATACAAGAGGTTATTCATGAATAAAAATTTGAAGGTTAGGTTACGGCTACGAGTAATATTTAGCCACACACAATTTGATCCAGGAGGGTAAATAGCAATGAGATGTAAAGTAAATGCTGGATAGTTAAAGACGACTTGCAGAGAAATGTATTGGAACGTAAGAGGGTTAACTAAATATATATATATGTCATGAGAAAAGAGAAATAAATTATAAAAAAAAAAAAAAAAAAAAAAAAAAAATTAGTAAGTGTAACAGTATTTGAAAATTAAGAATGTAAAGATTTAAACTTAATATGATATTAAATTAAAAGTACGTAAATACAATTCAAAGAGTATTGTTAAAATAAAATTCAAAATAACAAAAATGGTAAAAATAATTCAAAACAAATACTTATGTAGCAAACAGAAAAGGTGAAACATTGTCTAGATTTAAGAGATGTAAATATTTGTGTAGAGGGTGAATATTTTGGTAAATATGTGTAATAATTACAAAAAAATTTTAAATGTATAAATTTTTGTCAACAACTTAAAGTAAACAATTTGGTAGCAGTGATTAAATAATTTAGGGTAAAGTATTTGCTATAAAAAAAAATTTGTGATGTCAGATTAATATCTAAATTAATTAAACCAGAGCCAGTAAGTAGTGGCGAGATAAAACATATGTCGTGTGTTAAATGCGTGTGAAGTGTTAAGTGAAAGTGATAGCGTGTGTTCCAAGATTTAGGAGACTAAAAACACAATTTTAAAATTTCCAAACAAGTTAGAAATATTTATAATTATGTTTCTAGTGGGGCATATGATACGGTAATTTGTATCACAAATTACTCAGATGTAATTAATGATAGTAATATGAATATGTATTTTTATGTGACATTGATTTCAGAGGTTTATTAATTGTAAGTATTATTGGTAAATAATAATATACGGCTTTACTGAAACTGTCAACAATAACGCAATAATGCAGCGAGGGGGTGAGTTGTTTATCATTACCGGGAACAAGGAAGTTACGTAATGTTTCGCGCGTTTTTTCCGTTTAGAAGCTTCTAGAACATTTCCTAAAGCAATATGTATTCGTGGTTTTCATTGGATATTCAAATAGACGCTAATGTTGGCGCGTTTTATTAGCCAATAGCAGTTCATTTATAATCTTTAGGCGTATCTTGAGGCAAGCGTATAAATAAGCCAGACCCGAGGGAGCTTGCCGGTCAGTTAATCAAAATTTCGTGTACACTACACATCGTCAGCCAGTCCTTCATTTCGTCAAGTTACGCGCAGCAGAATTACGAGAATTATTATAAAGTATTATTCATTAAAAAAATTACATAAAGTTGAAGTATGCGAGTTAAAAGTGATAAATAAGAAGTTATTACAAACAGTTTCAGTTTGGCGAGTATCCAGATTAATATGTAAATGTGTTTGTGAACGTGTTCGACAATAAAAGTTATAAAACCAATTTCTTCATTAAGTATAATTTCTGGATAAAAGATTCCTTTCTGATTCACACCCTGCAAGAGATACAAGTTCTACCAAGATAAGATGATAGCTAGCCGGAGGACAATATACTAAATTTAAATTCTTTCGAACACTAATTCATGCAAATTGCTAACGCCAGAGGGAGCTACGAACCAAACAAAGAATGACGTCACAAGATGGCAACGCGTGAAGTAAAAACACATATTTGCTCTCGCAAATTGGCTTCCAAACGTGGTGCTATAATAATGTTAAACATATGTAACATTAATACCGCATCACTCTACCATGCTCACAGTATGTAGAGAAGGTATTGCATTCCACCCAAAAATTCAATACCGAGATTTCACCAGAAATACATGTTTTGAGACACCTGAACAAATAAGAAAGAAAAAAAAAAAGCATTTTTAGAAAAAGGTCTGTGACCAGCATAACTCAAAAACGAAAAGTCGGACAAATACTAAACTTGGTGTATAAGTTCAGTATCTTTCAAAGATGCGACACAAAGATTTTCATGCAAATCCCCCATCCCAAACTACCCTTTACATGGAACATTTTTAAACATTTTTGATATTCTCAAAAATGACTCTAATGATTTTGATTTTAGATACTTACATCACAAATAAAATGTATATCTTGAATTCTCTGGGAAGGCTTGTGAAGTCGTCTTCATTCAGAAGGAGTTTTGTACAATCTTGTGTAACTGGTAAATGTTAAACGATAGATGAAAACATACCACACAACAAATGTACATCTTATTAAAACTCACAATTTATTTCAAATAATTTTTTGTGGCATTAGCCATTTCCGAGATATCTGTTATGGTTTGAATTTAAATTTTGTCATTCTTTTAAAGTCCTGTTGGCATTCAGTTGTTTCTTGTGATTGCATGGAAAGCGTATAGAATTTTAATGCCAAGTATAGTGTCCAGTTCTTAAACATTTGACTTTTCCTATCCCTTTGTATCTATAATGAAATGTGTAATGTAACTGCTTCTGCAATGGTTTATCTTGATTAAAATGAAGTAGATAGAAAAATAAGCTTTCATAAGAATAGTTCTTATACCTATTAATATATGATAAAAGAGTAGAGAAAGTCATGTGAATGTAACACATCAGATTTTTTTATGGTGTATTTGTTAACACAACACCAAATTAGCCCATTAACAAATATACCATAAAAAATGTACCTTGCTCTCTAAAGACAGCATCCTTTCAAATAAAAAATCTGAAATTTACCAAATAGAATGCAATAACTGCAACCAGATTTATATAGGAAAAATCTGATGTGATGCATTCACATGACTTTCTCTACCCTCTATCTTTATTAGTGGGTATACAAACTATTCTTATTAAAGCTTATTTTTCTATACACATTTAAATCCAAATAAATCTTTGCAAAAATAGCTATATTACACATTTTGTTATAGATACAAACAGAATAGCAATAGTCAAATGTTTTAAGATCTGGACGCTGTATCCTGGCCTTAAAATTCTAAACTGTTTCCATGCAATCATGAGAAACAATGAACTTTGATGGGACTTATACCAAAATAAAACTTATTTGAAGTAAATGTGTGTTTTACAGAGATCTACATTTTTTGTAATGTACGTTTTCACCTATCACTTAACGTTTACCAGTTATACAAGATTCACAGACACACACGGACATATTTCCAAAAATGTTTTATTTGGATTCAGGGAGCCTAAAAACAAGTATTTCTGGTGAAATCTCAGGATAAAATTTTTGGGTGGAATGCAATACCTTCTCTAACTACTATGTACATGGTAGAGAAAGTAAAATGAGGAGCTTGGAAAGAAGGGCTAAGGAGCACTTTAGAAGCATAAAACACAAACATTTTGAAAAATCAGCAGTTGCCACCCACTTTTAGATGAAAAATCATGACATAAATTCAGAACCAAAACTATTAAAACACATAATATGAAAGCAGGAATCAACATGGGAACAGACTTTCATCTGGAAAAATAGAAACCAAGTCTGAAATTTCTATATTTCCCAGAGTGACCCATTGTACAAGTTCTTAGAATGCCACCAGAGCAGTCTATGTGTGATTGACAATAGAGGGAACAGTGAGTTTTGTTTAATATCTCTCTCTCTCTCTCTCTCTCTCTCTCGCTCGCACGCACGCACGCACGCACAGCAAAAGTATTACCAGAATGTTGTATTACTGAAATTTTTATGATTTTGCAATTTAAAAATGAGCCTTGTGTTTGTGTGAATAACCATAAAAAAGCATTTCTGAATATTGAGGAAATTAGTACAATCTCATGCTTCTTAAGGTGTGTCTCCATTGCCTCAACATCAGCAAAATGTGTTGATCCAACATGTCGGTGGTAAACGAGTGTCTCCATTAACCAACAAGTCTTGTGTAACATGTTAATTCAACATGTCTTGTCTTGGGTAAACAAAATTGTTTTCCATCAGCAGTGGAAAACTGTTGAGTGCAATATGTATTTGGCTAACTTTGTGCAGACCCAACTAACTTTGGTCAGACATGATATAGACAATTGGTCCATTCATATTATTCATTGCTTACTAGTGAAAAAAATGAAGTGGTTGAAAGAAAAGACAATACAGTTATTTAAAAAGATTCATGCAAGACCCATAATCTGGGATATATCCTTAAAAGACTATGGAAATAAAATAAAAAAAAAACGAGTGTTTATGTGAGCTTGTCATACTTTTTAATGTATGCACATGAGGACATAGAAAAAAGAAGAGGTTAAACCTAATGTCAATTCAGCTGATATGGCTGTTCTAAGCTCATCTCCTGTTTTGCTTACTGGTGAAATTATAGTCAGCAACAAATGAAATCTTCTTCCAACATTCTTAGAAAATTCTTGAACCTGAATCTACTCTCAATTCAGACAAGGTGCTATTTACAATATTTCTATTGCTTAGAAAAGGATGCACCCATAACTTTCTTCTTTTATTTTTACACCTTTTCCACCAAATGCACATCGTAACCACAAAGGCTAAATAATCAGAATCCATGTGATTATTTATATTAACAAATGCAACATGCTTACATTTTGCCTAATTTGTTAAAGCAGTGAAGACAGAATGTTGATGGGAATTCTAACTTCACAAATGTCTCAACATGTTTTCAAAGCTATTTATGTTTAGCATTGATTGTTGTGTATTGATTATTGAGGCCTTTATTGATGTACTTTATATGTTATGGTATAAAAAAATTTTGTCCAGTGGAAAGTTTTATGAGCTTATTAACTGAAAGAAAGAGAAAGAAAAGTAAAAACACATAGCAGTAACCACATAATGTTTGTCCATATTACAAAATATTTTCATCACACAGGGTGGCACATAAGATGCTGAACCATTTGTTTTCCACTTTTGGCCACATTATTAGATTTGTGACCTTTCAAAACTCACAGATAAATGCAGTTTTGTATGGAAGTAACTCTTATGTATCACCAGTGATCAGTTGGTAAAAATGGCTGACAAAGGACAGCTTACTGTTAAACAATGAGTGAAGTTGGTGCTTCTGTATGCAGAAACCCAGAGTGTAATTGTTACACAGAGCCGTTTCCGAAAGTATTTCAAGACAACTTGGAATCTCTCATCACTCTCTTCAGCACATTCTTCAAAAAGATCTTCTGTTATTCCCAGACAAGATAACAGTGCTGCATTCTTTATGCAAGTGTGAAAAAGAAGAAAGGTGTACATACTTTTACGTCTTGGGCAATGCAAATGGTAGGCATTCTTGACAACATGTGGGTTCTCTGGTGAGGCTTATTTCCATGCGAATGGTGTGGTGAATAAACAGAATATAAGGTTTTGGGCTAGTGAATGTCCCAAACACTTTCATGAAAGGAATAATTATGGTAAATGTGTATTTAGGCTGCAATTTCAAATCACCAGATAATTGGGCCTTTCTTCTTTGATGAAACAGTTAATGCTCTTTGATACATGTCTATGCTGTGAAACCAGTTCCTGCCAGCACTTCACATCACTAATCTTCCACAGCAAACCCAATGGTTTATGCAGGATGTGGCTCAGCCACACACAACTAATGCTGCTTTAGAATTCCTGTAAGAAACGTTTAGAGAGAGAGCAGTGTCCCACCGCTTCCTCCAGTGTCATCAGTGTAGCCACATTTGACCTCCCCATAACTCTGACATCTATCCCTGTGATTGTTTTCTTTGGGGATTCCTAAAAGAATCAATCTTCCATCAACATCTGGGAAGTCTCTTGGAACTCAGGGGCTGTATCTTTCAAGTCTGCAGAACAATCCATGAATCTTTGCCAACGAGTGGTGAAAAATATCAGCATTCATCTTGAAGAAATGTTACAACAAAATGGTGGCCATATTGAGCATGTGCTCTGTTAATGTTAAATCTCCATGCTTTTATGATAAGGAATATATGTGATTTGTAAGTGTATATGGTGTAATATTCAATAAAATCAAAATATAAATGGAATCCTAACTTTAGTTTCACTGTATGTGTTTGGCAATTAAGAACACCATAGACTCAAAACTTAAATCTGTTCTAAAATCATTCTTGATAGAGAAATGCTTGTAAAATATTATTGAATTATAATGTATATGTGTAGTTATGTAGATAAAATTATAAAATGATTACTTTGTAAATAAATTTTGGTATCATTTTGTTATAAAATGACTACTTTTATAAATAACTTGTATTGTATTCTGATTATATAGATATAATGACAGTGTCAGATGTTCTTGTAAGAGTCTATTGACTACAGTAAAATTATTATTATTATTCAACATTTTGTGTGCCACCCTGTTTATAAAATACTTCCATGCATTTTTCTACTATACCTGCTTTATGGCTAAATCTTTTCTTAGAGACAAACGATGGACTTGTACATTTGACAGAAAATCCCAAATGATTGCCTCATCACCCGCTGCTGTTAGACAATATTTACCATTGGATGAGAAGGATATTTGTTTTGGTGGTGCAGTATGGCCTCCCAATGTTTGTGTTAGCACACCTTGTTCTGCAAAACAATGGAATCAGCAAAATTAACACTGCAAGTGAGCATTTAAACCTTAAAGGCTGGTTTCACAGTTCATGCTTAAGCAAGGCTTACACTTTGGTTTAGGCTTTGCAAGTTTCACAGTAGGCCAACTACATTTGGCTTTACTGACCTGAACAATTCCACAGAATGGAAAAGTTCCTAATGCTTGCACGTGCTCATTGAGTGAATTCCTGTCATTTGTTAAAAGTTAAACTGACCAAAAAAAATAGAGTCAAAAGGTGATGTGAACTTTACTTCTCAATGAGTCAACATTCTCCTAGAAATTGTGAAGCACGTTAAGCACGCAACAGAGGGCAAGGAAGCAATCAATCAAATTATGACAGAGTAAGAAAAACTAACTGTCAGAATAAATTGTGTTACAGAGTGGATTAGAATGGTGTGAAACAATTGTGACAGCTGTGCATGCTATAGATTTTGAAATGTCGTGAAAATGTCCAGCTTCAATTAGCATACTTCCACTTGCATATAACCCCAGTATCAAGAGAAGCATTGTTTCTTATGGAGAGGGCTTTGTTACTGAAAAATGAGTGCGACAAAGTGTACAATAAAATGTGGAGTATAAATTTAAAACTAAGTTTTGCTCACCAGTCAGTTTTATATTTAATTGTATTACCAATAATTTTTGGTACCATCATTGCCAACTGATTACTTAATTGAAATCTCTCATAGAATCCTCGGTCATTCCATACTATAAATGGTTTGGACGCATTATAACATTCTAGGTCATCTTGTGTTGTACATATGGTTTAAAATAATTTGCATTTCTTTGTCATTAATATCACCACATGGTGACCCCTTAGCTTAAACTACAGTTCAATGCAGTTTAAGCCAAGCCACATATAGCCTCAGCTTATTGCTTGCACTATGTGCTGTAAAATTCCACTGTAGCTTAAGTCGACTCAAAGCTTAAACAGAAACTGTGAAACTCAGCCAAAGTGTTCAAAAATTACAATCTTTCAAAAAAGCATAAAAGAATGTGTTATACTAACCAATATTAGAAAAGAATATTTATTTCAACCTTTCACCACAAAAACTGTTAACAACTTATTAGATATACTTCTTGCATTTTAAACAGACACAACTTTTCTTAAGGCCCCAATATGCCATGACTCCCTGGTTGTCTGCATGTGTTAGAGCCCTATTTTGACTACTTTTCTCTATTTTTCTCTTTTTATTTTCCTAATCCATTTGCATCTTACTCTTCCTAGATATTCACCCATATTCATATTTCTTTCACACACTCTTGACTGTCAACATCTTTATTGCTACAATATTGTTTTCCATTTTATTCCATTTTGGATCCCACATACCCTCTCTCCAATTGCTTGTTTCTCTGCACTGCATCAAACAACGAAACCAAGTGAGATGGCTCCACGGTAATGTGTGAGGGTTGCATTCAGGAGGTTCGTGATTCAAATCCTGCCTGACTCAGGTTTTTTCCAGGTTTCCCTCAGTCCTCGTAATTGGCAAATACCAGGAAGGTACTGTAAACTTAGGTCTGGAAAGTTTTCTTCCCAAAATTTCCTTCCCGAATATCATATCATTTCATGCATCATCACTCATCAGTATCCACTGCCTGTGGTGCCATGTGTAGTAAGAATGGGCGTTAAACACTACCAAAAAAAAAAAAAAAAAAATCAAACAATGAAACTTACTCTGTTTCTTCACACATAAAGCATACTTTTTTGCTACTGTTCCTAAAACCTTTAAGATACAATATCTTTATTCGCATCCATGCATCTCCCTCTTGACCTTGCTTACCACAGCTGTCAACATACTTCTTCCTCCTCTAATTTTTCTTTATTATCTCCTACAATCTCAAAGAACTTTTATTCTCTCAAAATCTGACCATATCTCGTCTCTCAATAACCTCCTCCTTACTTTCTTGCAGAACCCAATGGAAATATTTTCTCCTCTCTGCTATAGATCCTCCATACTAGTCTTTTCAAGTTTTTAGGCCCAATTATTGTGCAAAGGGGCGGCGCCGTGGCCGAGTGGTTAGACCGCTCGCCTCCCACCGAGACGGCCCGGGTTCAATCCCAGGGACCTGCATGTGGGATTTGTGGTGGACGAAGCGGCGTCTGGGCGGGTTTTCTCCGGGTTCTCCGGTTTCCCCCACCATTCATTCCACCAACTGCTCCATCATCACCTTTCCTTTCATCCATTTCACCCACATTTCGTTTCATCTACTTCCTTCATCCCATACCAGGCATCGGGCTGACCACCCATCCTGGATGCTCTGTCTGATCCATGAGTGTCTGCTCCTCGACGGGCCTCTGACCCCAGGCACCCGCTTGTAAGTCCTGGGGGGTGTAAGTCCTACATAAGAGGAGGGTAAACAGATAATGAATGAATGAATGAATTATTGTGCAAAGCTGCTCTTTGGTAATTCATGCAAGTTTTAATTATATTATCATGCTTTAATTTCAGTTTCCTGTACAATATTTCAAAACTCTTTCCAATATAATTTGCTTTCTCCCTGTTCTACCCAGTTCTGCTAATGCTACTCATCTTGGCAATGTATTGTAAACTTAGAGTTGAATTTATAGTCATCACTTTTATGGAAAGGAGATGCTTAAGCAATAAGTATTTCGTTTTGATAAGGAAATGCAAATGTTTCACAACCACTCAGATGGACAAAGGAATATGTAAACAAGCATGCAGGTGATCACAGAGCCAGCTGCACTTCCATATTCATTGTTGTTTTGTTCACAACAGCTATTGAGCACATAGTAAAAGTTTGCAACTTTTGAATAGTATATCTATTGATTAGTTAGTTTATTTTAGTTTAAAAATTAAGTAGATTGTAAATTTAGTTAGCATTTGTAGTAATAGTCATACAGTTATAAAAGTTAGGCCGAAAACATGCTTCCCATAGGAAAACATTTCAGCGAGCAGGAAATAAACCAAATAAATGAGTTGGTGCTGAGATACAAATACACTGTAGAATGCAAGCAATCAGATGCTGTGTGATGTCCTAACCTTAAATGGTATTCACTCATGGACAGTTTTAAAACTGAGAACCTGAATTTCTAGCATGAAGTGTTAGTAGCTAGAAGTATTTACAACAATCTGTGCACTGTGCATATGCATGCATGGAAGCAAACCACAAATACAATTATTACACCATCTAGCAGTAAGCAGAAAAAGAGTAGCCAGTAACTTACAATCTTTGGCTCAAACAGTGGTCTTACACATGAAATGGTAAACCTCTGTTCAAGATTCTGATAACCCAACATATACTTGTGAATCAATGGTAAAGAAATGTGACTTATTAAGTGATCCATTGTAGTCATAATGATTAGGCAAAATAGGTAAGTTGATGGAGAAAAGCAGTGCAGAGATGTACTTTGTTTATTGCAGAAATATTTCCACATTTTATTTTTAGGATTTTATGAAATGATTCTTAATAAATGCAGCGTAAGCTCATTTTCTAGGACCAAAGGATTTTGCACATCATAAATTGGAAAATATATTAACAAAAAACATTATATAGTGTTATAGCACTAAGATTCTAGATACCTTTTCAGGTAAGCCTGAATAATGTAGCGACTTCATAACCTGTGTTTGTTAAGGGTAATGTTGTTTAGCAGAGGCATTAGTTTATTTATATTAGCAGCTTATATCGATATCGCTTCTTAAATTAGCATCACTGTATGCTTCAAGTGGATTCTGCAAATCATGCAAATGTCGCTTATTATTATGTAGTATAATTTTGTTATGAAACTCCAAATACTCCACAAAATTGTTATCAACGTTAACCTCCATTGTAGGCAGTTGATACAACATGACATTGGCTCTCTTTATTGCAAACGGAGGTCAGAGCTTCTTTATACAAATAAGTATTTTCTTATCTGCCTGTAAGAATAACATCTGTGAAATGAAAATCACTACTTAAGGACTTTCTTGAAATAAACAACAACTAGAATTTGACCCTTAATAACTCTTTGTAGGACAACCTATGTATTACATCAGTGTTTTTCACAATTTCTGATAATCCCCAAATTTCCATTTTATATAATAATAATAATAATAATAATAATAATAATAATAATAATAATAATAATTTATTTGAGCACTAAGTTATTACATATTTAAACTGCCTTCTCTATTTGGCCCTGGCCACTAAGATGAGCACAGTCGTTGTGAATTACAATTATATGTTGATACATTTAGTAGTTCTTATATTTATTTACATTATTTTTCCTCTTTTAACCGTCCATATCCATTTATTTTTTACTTTCATTAAGTATTTAACCATATTTTTACAGTTTTTATCTAGAATTGTATGTATATCTTTATTCCTATTCATTCCATACCATAAACTCTCTTTTCTCCAAATCTCTGTTTCTTTACATTCAAATACAATATGTTGTATATCTTCACTTTCCCCGCATAATGGACATTCACCTTGTGCATAGCCGTTTCGCTTCCCTTTTAGCCTCCATATTCCTGCCCTTAACCATGCTATACCTCCTCTTTCTTTTTTATTTGTATTGTCTACATATTTCTCTCTTTCCCAGTGTTTTTTTATGTTAACATAAAAAATCAAAGATCTCTTCTCAGTTATCTGACTAAATAATTGTTGTATCTCGATGTCCTCAAATCTTCTTCTAATACTCTTCCAAAAACCTTTCTGATTTGCCTCTCTTTTCCTCCAAACATCTCCCATGCCATTATTGTCAAGATTATTTCTTAGTTCATTTACCCTGACCATATTTCTTAAGCTAGTTTCTTGGTATTTTAGACATTGTTGTAATAAATTATTGTCGTCAGAATTCAAGATCCTGTGCCAATATTTCTAGGCTCTCTCCATAACCATTCCTTTTCTTGTTACTCGTCCCATTTCAATTTGAGCCACTTCATTTGCTGTAGCTGTTGGCAAACCTAGTACTTCCTTACAAAATATTCTGTGGACCATGTCCACCACTTCCCACCCGTTTTCCAGCCCCCATATTTCAATCCCATATAACATTCGTGCCTCAACCACTGAATTATATAATCTTTCCAACCATTTCATCACCAACTCTGGCATTTTAAATAAACATTGTCTAACAGCTGTCATTGCTGCTCTCCCCTTTGCCAGAGCTGATCTCTTCTGTTTCTCCCATTTACCTCTTGCATCTATATTTATCCCTAAGTAGGTACAGTCTCGCACCACTTTATATTCATTTCTCCCTTTATTCTATCTCTCTTGTTTACCCAATTTCCCTCTTTTTTTAAACACTACAATTTGTGTTTTCTTTTTATTTACCTTTAATCCTCATTCTATACAGTATTTATCTATTTCTTGTAAGGACAATTTTAGTCCATTTACTGTAATGGATGCCACTACTAAGTCATCTGCAAAGAGGAGACCAGGTATCTGTATATTATTTATTACTGGTAAAAGATTATTAGTACTATTAATGTTTTGTAGTATATCATCTATAAATAGGTTAAATAAAATTGGGCTTAATTTACATCCTTGCCTTAACCCTTTCTCTAGGTGTATTTCATTAGTTATTGCCCCTTCCTCATGTTTTACACAGAAAGTATTATCTCTATATAAACCTTTTAAAGTAGTCACCATTTGGTTACTTACCCCTTTCTTTAATAATTTGTACCACAATAATTTCAGCTCTATTCTATCAAAGGCCTTCTCTACCATTTTATATAATATATCAGCTTCATATATCCTCTCCAACCAATTTACAGACCTTCTTGGTATCTTTAATAAACACATTCTCACTCCTTTCATAGTTAATTTTCCTTTAGCAGCCACCTTCCCATCACGTAGTTCCCATTCACCATTACTACTCAATCTCACATCTTAGTAATCAAATTCTTTCATGGTTTCTAACTCTCCATTCAAAGAGTCATACAATTTTGGTTCAGATATTTGATAAAAGAAGAGAGAGAAATTTTAAAGATATGCGTGCAGCAGCAAAAGAGTTTGGCGAGCATGAATAACTTGTGGGCAGGGATAGAGAAAACTGTGGAGAGAATAGGAGTGGGAGACATATAAAACCTAGAAGGATACAACAATGATGTTATAAAATTGGTAAGGAGCAGAACAGAAGACATACAGTGAATTTCAGTGAACATTGATGGGATAACTATTACTCGCCAATCTGTGGGTCTTGTGTGACAACTCCCAGTCTCCTGTGCCATGAGCGCTTGGTAGATAGCATGCATTTCTGGCTTCCTCGCTACAAGTCACACACACTTAGTGTGAGATTAGACCTTGGAGTGAATGTGTGTATTTACACATGTTCGTACTATAGTATGTTAGTATGTTCACAACGCAAGAATGTGAACATGTTAAAAACATTTTTAGAAAATAAGAATTCGAGTGGAAAAACTAGCGAAAATTTAGACTTAAATTTCCTGACAGACCACTTCTGTGTAGAGATACAATATTCAACTTAGTGGATAGGTTTAACAAAACAGGTTCTGTGAATAACATGAAAAGTCAACAAAACCGTTGTGTCCTTACTTGAGGGGAAAACTTTATGAAATCGATGCTGCCTTGGAATGCAGTTCTAGAAAATCTTTGAGGTGTTTAGGACAGCAGACAGGAATTTCGAGAGCAACAGCTACAGAGCAACGAAATTACTCAAAGCCCTACATAATTTCAGTATCTTACCAATTACAGCTTATAATAAAAGACTCAGTTTCTGTAACTGGATGTTAGCAAAAGTCAATAGTGGGGAAATTGATCCCAGGAAAATGTTCTTTTCTGATGACATCTAAATGGTCTTGTAGCTTCATGTAATAACAGCTACTGGTCATCAGATAAACCAGATATTGTTTACGAGACCCCACTGCACAACGAAAAAAATAGAAGTGTGGTGTGCCATTAGTGCTAAAAGAATTATTGGTCCTATTTTTTCTTTGAAGAAACAATTAAGGGTGATAGGTACATGCATCTAAGTTTGGAACCATTATGTGATAAACTAACATATGAGGAACGTGTAATGGCATATTAATTTCAGCAGGATAATGCCACACCCCATACTGCTAATGAAGCCATGAGAGAATTGCGCCGTATATTTGGCCAAAGACTTATAAGCAAGGGTTTGTGGCCTCCTCAATCCCCAGATCTATGAGTTGCGATTTTTATTTCTGGAGACACTGATAATAAAGTGTATGCCACCAATCCTCAAACGCTTGAGGAACTTAAACAAAACATTCTAACACAAGTTACATCCATCTGTGTAGAAGAATTGATTCGTATGAATGATAATTTCATAATAAGATGTGAAATATGTATAAGACAAGATGGCCAGCATTTCCAGCATCTTCTTTGATAAGTGTGAGTAATGCATACTGTTATTTAATGTCTTGTGTCCAATTTCTACCGAGTGCTCGTGGCATGTGAAACCAGAAGTTGTTGTACCAGAACCACAGTCTGGTGGGTAACAGTTATTGCTAATGTTTACTGAGACTCACTGTAGAAAGACAAGAGATTTGGGGAAGCTTAGAAAATAAGAAATCATATACTTTCTATAGAACAGTAAAAAGAAATCTGAAAAGATAAGGGTACATTGAACATAGTAACAGACAGGAAAAATGATTTGCATGGATGAGAATACGGTGGTGTTGAAAAAGGAATCTGTGAATTGTACGTGGAAGGGAAAACAGTACATTATTTAAGAATGTAAAGAATTAACACTTGGAGTCAAAAAATGTGGGAGAAAAATTGGATGACAAAATTGTAGTCATAAAAATGTTAACAGGGGAAGAGAATCAGGAATAGGAGCTTCTGGGTGGGGGGAGGGGAAATTCATAAGGGAAACAAAAGAAACATGGGCCAGAAAAGTAAGGGATATAAGAAAGAAGAGAGGAGGGGAGGAAGCAATATAAAAGGTTAAGGTGGACAAAGGGCTAGAAGGCCTGAGTGCCAGGCAAGCTAAGGTAGCAAATAAAGATTAACCAGACAATTTACCTATATCTTAAGCTAGGTATATAGGAACAAATACTATATAAAAAGCTATGTAAATTGAAATGTGCAAATAAATTCAGTTCAACTCTCCATTCAAATACAATTTTTCATCTTTTCTTAACCTAGTTAAGAAAATGGTTTTGAATACTATTTACTAACCAATATTATAAATCTTTATTTCACAGCTGTAGGTTCCAACAAGAAGGTCAGTTTCTTTCACTGGTGAGAATGTTACTACGCTACATGCATCACCATTTGGAAGTAACCAAAACCTGGAGAAAAATAATTCACTGTATTAAAACATTATAGTACAACTGTACTTGCAGTAATTAACAACTAAGTAAACTGATGAGTAATATTACTTGCCATCCCACAACAGCAGCAAATTTCTGGAGGACAGAGACTATGACGTCACATGCAAATGATGCAATACTGGATGTCTACAGAGAAAACATAAGTAACATTAACACAAGGGTGCTACTAGAGTTTATCTTTGAAGCCTTTTGGCTGAAATGCATTGCTCAGTAACATATATATGCATACTTCAGCCTATAAGCCTATTGCACAAATTCTGATAACTGGCATAGGGTGTATGTTTTTTTTTAAAATGCTCCATAGACATCCTGAATTGATAATTTAGATTAGTTATTGAGTTCATTTGTGACACTACGTCCTTATTATATTTTGAAACGAAAACATATTTCTGGAGCTTATTGCTCCCATCATCAGTTCCTACTAGTCAAGTGCTGGTATCATTCCTTGTGGTGATTGGCCTTGTCCCTGGTAGCGGTTGGACAAACCTCGGGAATTCAAAATTGAAATCACGGTTTCTGTTCTTTCAAATGTAAAAGTTTTCCCAAACTGTAAGTTTTGTTTTTCCTGAAATGTTTTTAGTATTTTCAGATTTCTGTTTATGGTATGTTGGTCTCTCCAAAAGTGCCAAGCTACCACTGATTTGTCTCCTTTTTTTTTATGTTTTTTTCATTTTCCCAATGCAGATTTTTTCACAGCTGTTGCAGTTGATTTACTATATTCCTGGTTTGTTTTCCTGTGGGATGTCATCTTTTAATTTGGAATTAATATGTTCTTGATGGAGTAATTGTTTTCTGGGGCCAAAATCATATTGTGCTGTTTGAAGATCCTCTGGAATTTGTGGAAGCCTGTTGGGTGATATGTGAATTTCTTGAAAATCTTGTTTTCTTTATCATTATCCAACTGTCACCAGGGACAAGGTTAACCTCCATTAGGATGATGCTGGCTGTCGACCAGGGGCTGATGATGATAGCAAATAGCTCTAGAAACATCTTTTCCATTTCAAACTATACCTGTAGTATGTGATGTAGTGTCACAAATTGCCTCGATAATTAATCTAAATTATTACTGCATCACTGTCACAAACTCCACCATACTTAATATTGAGTGTACATTAAATCCTGAATTGACTTAAATGGTCCTCATTCAACTCTTGACATCTACCTCATACATTCATAGTCAAATGCCTAGAAAAGTTGAGAATAGCAGACTTTATTCATTTGTGGCAGTCCTTGGATATTTTGTCCCTGTTAAGGCAAACTACTCGTATAACACAACCTAGTCAACTTAAACACATATATACATAGTGTGAAGTGAAGTGTCTGTTCTTGTATTTTCCTTTTTACTATATTGGGTTACTGACACAATGATAAATGCCCAACTTCAAGGATCACGATTTGCTCTCAAGGTTTACTCCCTTAATAAGATTGCTGTCTATACGGCTTTGAAGTCCTGACTACCTCACCCTTTAGGTGCTACCTTCCAGGCCAGAAGAAACCTGGAGCTCACATGGGCAAGGTCACTCAATACCTTGAAGTGCGACTCTTTCTACAGAGGATTCCAACTCGCTACCCGCATAAAGTTAAGTAATGAGTAATAATATTATGAGTCATATTTAGTGCAGTTTGTGTATTTAAACCTGAATCGGTGTAATACTAATATACAAGGTGTCTCAAGAAAACAAAACATTTTCATTGCGTTAGAAAATTTGCCGGGTAATGTTAACAACACAAAATCAATGTCAATTGTTCCATTTTATGCCATTGTTGTTAATATGGAAATATGGTTGGCATCTCAACATAGTACAGCTGTAAAATTCTTTTATAAAAACAATAATCCAGCTGCAGCAAGAAGAGCATTCTGACATCACTACAGTCTTGGACAACATGATGCAGCGCCATCAGATATGCCTTCAACACATGGGTGAGAAATTTTGAACAAACAGCTTCAGCACAAAAGAAGAAGCCATCAGGAAGAAGAGAACCATTAGAACACAAGTAAACATTGAGACTGTAAGAACGGCTGTTATTCAGAGTTCTAAACATTAATTGCGATGTAGCTCTATTGAACATATCCCTTGCCTGTGTTCACAAAATATTGAGAAAGAACTTGCGCTTCCATCCATACAAGTTGTAGATTGTCTATCAATTAAATCCTGTAGATAAAGTTAACCAGGTTGAGTTTTGTGACCAATTTTCAGCCAAATTTGATGAAGATAACCTATTTCTAAGCAAACTATGTACATATGGCAAAGCCCATTTTCACCTAAGTGGGTTAGTAAATAAACAAAATTAAATCCCCAACAACTACACCAGAGATCTTTAACACAGTCAAAAGGCAACAATCTCTTCACAAAGGGTTATTGGCACCTATTTTGTTGAAGGGTGAACAACAACAGTGACTTCTAATCGATATGTCCGTATGCTTGAGACTTTTCTCACCCTTGAACTTGCAGGATTTCCCTTGGAGGAACCAACATGGTTCCAGCAAGATGACGCTACAGCGCACAGAGCTAGAATTTCTATGGCTGCTGTGCATGAACTCTTCGGTAATCATATAATCTCTACATGCGAGGATTTTGCTTGGCCTCTCAGATCCCCAGATCTGTCTGTGTGTGACTACTTTCTATGGGGATATCTTAAGAGCAGGGTATATTGAATTCGTTTACAAAACTTTGAATAACTGAAGGAAATGATTTGCAGGGAAATTACTAGTATTCCTGTTGAAATGCTACAACATACATTTCAAGATCTGCATTGGAGGCTGGCAGAATGTCACTATAGAAATGGAGACCATTCGAAGCACATAATCTTCAAAAAATAAAATAATGATCTTATAACATAAAATGGCATACTACTGACATTAATTTTCTATATTTGTTATTTTCCTTATTTTAGAAGTATTGATTATTAAATTTTGTTTCTTAGAAATACATTGTACGTGTATGTTTTGTTTCCATGTTTGGTAACTAATAACCCCATGAATTCTGTTCCCTCTTATAACCAGTTCAGTCCCAATGAAGCTAGTTAAATGTTAGTGAAGCTAGGTAAGTGTAAATTTGACAAAAGTATTCAATAAAGTGATCATTTTGCTTCACTGTGTACTACTTCCAATTTTAATTATTATAATGAATGTACATTTTAAGTTAAGCTTGCAGACTGTGTAGAAGACCAGAGCAATGATCTTATCCCAATTGGTCATGATCTAGGACATTAAAGTATTCTGAGGGCGGTTGAAATGCTCCTGAAGTATATGTTTTTTTTCCCCCCCCCGAGACAGCCTAAATCAACATGGAATTAGCTGTAATTTAGAGAGAGATAATAAAAAAGATATACCATAGCTTCTGTGTTTATTAATTAGTTTGTTAATAAAGTTAGTGGTGAAACCATTCTGCTCAGCAACATGATGTATATATGTGTATTCCTGTTTCTTTTCTATTGGTGTTAGAGGGGAGTGAACCAATGTGAACAAGGCTGTGGAATATGGCATATTGGTGTCGTGTTAGGTTGAACTGGTTGCACTTGATATAGTTGCCGACATGTGTTGGTTTTCTATAAATGTCAAATTCTAATCTTGTTTGGTTACTCATAATCTTTAAGACTAAAATGGTAAAAATTCTTGTCTTCTACTTCCACTATGAATGTTATAGACTTCTCCTATAGATTTAGTAATTTCACTGTGTCTTCAATCAATTTTTTGATTGAAAAATTGATTAATAAAGACAGAACACAAAGGAGGCTAAAAGAAATAACCACTTTAGAAAAGTTAGAGAAATTCAAATACAGTAATTTCTCCTTTCATCCAAATTTTTGGGGGGAAATTTGAGAAGATTTTCAAGCAATTCAATAAAAAATTAGCACCACAAAATAGATATAACATGAGGAACCTAGTGAACCACCCATTCAAGAATAACACATAAAGAACTAAATTATCCGGAATCTACCAATGGATTGTCAAAATTGTGAAAAAATGAAACCATAAGAAATTTGGAGGTCAGGATGAAAGAACATTGCGGAAACATCAAATTCAAGTACATGGACAAATCTGCTGTAGCACATAATTTTTGGTTTTTAAATCACAACATAAAATAGGAAATAAACCTTAAGAAATCATAACTAAGTACTTGGAAGAACATCTTTATCATCAAGAACAAACAAAAATTCATGAATTTGGAAATCTCCACCATTATAACATCATCTGATTAACCATAAGTACAGAGGGCAGCACAACACTGAGTAGGACCAAACCATCCTTGGGAACACCAGTCGGCCACACAATTGACGATGGGGAAGATGTTCCCAGAAACTAGTGTTAAATAAATAGACATAAGTGGAGTAAAAAGCATTTAAATAAGTTGTTGACTCATCCCAACATATGCTCCATTATATGCAATTCTTGTTATTTATATATATCCTATTGCATTGTTATATACCATGCTGTTTCTATTTTTTCTTACCTTCTCTATGTTAATTTATTTACTTCTTGTCTTTTTCCTACTTTTTACAGTAAGATGCCTGGGAATGTGTTCTTTTTAAACGGATGTACATGAACATCTATACTTACTTGTTATTTGCCAAATCAATTATGAATATGTGTCCTCTGTAATCTACAGCTGAGAGCTTTTCTCCTGAAGAAGCAAAAGCTGCATGTATAAACTTGAAATGCAACTCCCCATTCTCTGAGGGAACAGTGTGGTGTATTTGCAGAATCAGCCTGGTGGAAAAATAGATTTTACATTTTAGAGAATTCCTCTATTGCACAATGGTCCAAATAAGTAGTTGTTGGTGCCAAAAAATGATGTTTTGCACAATCAAAAATTATGTTTTTATGCTCATCATCACCGTTCACTACGATTCCCTGGCATAAGAATTTAGGCAGGAAGTCGCTTTGCTGTTCTTCCTTAAGTCTGTAATAAGAATGCAAAGTTAGCACTTTGTGAATAAATGTTCAGGTGATCAGTCAGAATTTTCAAGAGACTGCATGGTCTTAAAATGCCATGGTATTGAATCATAATTCCTAAAGAAGCACGTAAACTGAAGAACAAGGTTTATACTTTCTTGTACTATAATTGTCATACTTAGCGACTTCCTGAAATTGAAACCCTTAAAACTTTCCTGTATTGAGCAAAGCATAATAATTTTGTGATGGCATGAAATTTACAATACAGAAAATGTTCATTGCAGTAAATGTAAAAAAATTACATACAAAATAAATGGGAATGCTGTTTTATAAGAATCTTGAAGATCTGGTAGTACTGCTTCTTTCCGACACACATGCTGAAATTCTTCCTGGCACCCACCACAATAAACCTATATCAAAGCAAAGAACACCACTTCCTAGGCTATATACAGATTTCTAGTCTATTTAACATAATCTAGTCTATAACATGAACTATAAACAAAAACTGTCACAAAAATGGGAAACTTATCCCACAGCCATAGAACACAAATAAGATAAATAATTTACTTGAAGGAGTTGACTTTACATGTCATCCATTTCACACCATCCATTACTGAATATTTGTGTCCATTTACTGCTGGTTACTAGAGGTCACTAATGGTGTAATCAAAGTTTAAATATGCAAGCTATGCATTTTGTTGCAGCCCAGTGAAGAGAGGCCATGATTGTGATGAAGAATAGACACATACATAAGCTTTATCCTATCATAACAGTGTATACCAATTAGTGCACTACACTCAGTCTGTAATCTTAAGTTACAATGTAATGCAATAGAATTTAGTGCTTTGTCATGTCCATGGTGAAAATCTATAACACTTTGAATCTGCCTACAAAGCCATAAAAGTTGTCCTTTGTGGTGTAGTGGTTACCATGCTAGCCTCTAGTTCCCAAGCTTGCAGATTCAAACCTGGTGAAGAGCGATGGATTTTTTGGGGCGTAAAAATCCTTAGCATGGCTTCCTTCAGAAGGGAAGTAAAGCCGGTGGTCCCGTGTCATAGATTTACAGCACATAAAAGAACCTCAAGCCTGATAAAGAGGCCTCTGAGCAAAATTACTGGTCTTTCACATGCAATATAGAATGGGATGCTAAGGACCACAGCAGTTAAAGAGCATCCATAAAAAAAATGCATAAAAATGCCTCCTTTGCTGTAAAGTCTAAAAAGACCTCTGCTTCCATACATTTTATGGGCAGACTGTAAAAGTTGGCAAGTATGAAATTACTTTGAGGAAAATACAAATACTCAATCACTTGGGGTTAATTTAAGAGAATTTTCAGAACTGGCTGTGATTTTAATTAACAGATTGTGTTGAGTTTAAAATATAACCACACAAAATTTTGCAACTTTTAGCATTATTTTAATAGAATTCACAATATATGAAGTATATTATTTATAAACAATCTTTTTAGTCACTTGTGCCTTTGACAGATATTATAGCGACCCAAGTTGTTTTAAGCCCAAATGTTGCATGGGGGGTGGTGTAGCTCAGAGTAGAGACTACTCGCTAAAGTTGGAAAGGAGAGAAGATAGAAGGGGAGAATAACTAAGACTCAGTCCGTCTGACATTATGCCCAAGAGGTTTATTCTATCTAGCATCGGCTCTAAGGGCTTAGTCTAGCCACTTCAACAACTGCACATATCTGTGGGAGTTTTAGCTGGTGTTGATGTTCACAAAATAAATATTAAACAACTCTGGCTACTTGGTCAACAGCAATGGAACAACTGACAGAGAGACTGAGAGGGTACTGCAAGATATTAAAAGAATGTGGACTACTTGGGGGTAGCTTATATTGCTACTGATTTGTTCCATTTTTTTCTCTCAATTTCCATTAAGGGCAGACCAATATAATTTTGGTGCATTAGGAGTAATAGTGCCACCAAATGAACTAAATGTCTAAAGAAGGCAGATTTTTACAATCCAAAACAAAAGATACTTCTCACATTGCAATTAAAACACATAAATGTACTATAAAATGCATATATTGACAATGCAACCAATAATGTACACTTGCATTATTATACAATTGCATTAGTAAATACACATTATGTTCCAGTTTTTGCAGAAGTAGATTAAATTGTGGAGGAGTGAGTATATTTGCTAAAAGCATGAGAAAGTTCACCAGGATAAATTTGCATCATTTTGTGAGGAAAAGTAATTTGAATGCTGTTCAGTAAAAATAAGATTTGGTTGGGAGACATACATAATTTTAGCAGTATATAGTGCTCCCACGGGAACTTCAAAGGATTTATACATAGATTAGAAAGAACCATCTCATACATTTACACTCAAAATGCTAAAATAATAGTTTGTGGAGATTTAATGTTAACACACTTAATGACAGTGAAATGAAAACTCATCTCACCTCCCTATTACATACATTTAACTTGGAATATGTGGTTCACTTTCCCACCACAACTCATATGAACACTGCAACAGCTATAGACATCATATTTCTAGACTTAGAAAAAATTCCAAATTATTCCATAATTCCTATTGTAAATGGCATGTCAGATCATGATGCTCAGGTATTGTTGGTTCCTGTCATAGTCAGCAAACAGATTGTTAATACAAAAAGTAAAATTACAACAAAAATAATTAATGATGAACATATCAATAATTTTAAACTAGTGTTAAAAAATGAAAAATGGGCTTCTGTCTATTCCAGCACTCAAGTAAATGACAGATTTGATGAACTAAAACAGTGTTATTAGCATTTGAAGCTATTTTTCTTAAGAAAACAATAACCTCATCACAGGTAACAAAGGTCAAATCCTGGATTACTTCAGGTATAAGGCAGTCCTGTGCAAATAAAAGAAATTTGTTCTTACTATACCATACAAGTAATGATTCAAACATTAACGCACACTACAAAACATATTGTAAAATACTTAAAAGAGTAATTAATGAAGCTAAAAGAAAGTATCACTCACTGGCCATTGATGATTCCAACAATAAAATTAAAATAATGTGAAATATAATAAAAACTGAAACAGGGAGAATTATTTCAAATAGTAATATTACTCATATAACTATTGAAAATAAAGAAGTCAGTAATTGCTGTGCCATTGCTAATGCCTTTGTTTGTTTGTTCATTTGGTCCTACTGTGAGCAATGCTCAGGGACATTGAACATGTCATACAATTATGAAATATGCAGCATAACTAATAAACATACCCAGCACAAAGAACTTCTTAAATAATAACATACCCAGCACTTGTTTAATTAATAAACATACCCAACACCAAGAACATTTCTCCCTCTCCACACCATGTATTATTTAAGAATTGAAAATTTGCAAACCATCACCATTCTTCTTCTTTTTTTCCCCAAGAGTAAACATCTCAACATGCATTACAGTAGGACAATAACAAATAAGTGTAAGTCACTATCATATGCCATCTGCCCTATGTATTAAATATTTATATATTGCACGACATATTAAAAAATTCCTCCATAGTATATGGAGAGTGAGTATATAACAAAGACTTTAGCTCTTTCTTAAAGATGTTATATTGATTAGGCTTGTCTAATAGTTTTAAGTAGCATGGAAGGTTATTGTAAATTGTTATTGCAGAATAGTAACATCCTTTTTGGAACAGTTTTAAACTATTTGCTGGTCTATGTAAATCGCCTGCATGCCTTGTATTGTGGTCATGCACAGCAAGGTTCATTGTGAAGTTATCATAATTATCTGCAAGGTAGCTCAAGGGAGAATATACGTATTCACCAGTGAGAGTAAGAATTTTTTGGGTTTTAAACAAGGATCTACAGGAATGACGGGACGCAACACCACAGATAATACGCATGGCCTGTTTTTGTAATATAAATACTTGCTTGCTATATGCCGAATTACCCCAGAACATTATTCCATATTGTAACTGGGAGTGAAAATAGACAAAATATGCTGTTCTTAAGGCATTTTGGTGGAGCAAATGTTTTAAGTTTCTTATGGCAAAGCAAGCCGAGCTGAGTTTTAGCAGCATGATTTTTATTTGTTTTCTCCAGTTGAGCTCTCCATCTATTTGAAGCCCAAGAAATTTTGTATCAGATACCTTATTTATGGTGTAATTGTTGTACCTGATTGTTAATTCACTCACTTGTTTATGCTTCATTTGAAATTGAATAAAATTGATTTTATCATAGTTCAGTGAAAGCTTATTAGCTTCAAACCAAAAGTTGAGCTGTTTGAACACTTTATTGACAGCATTTCTTAATTGCTGATGTGACTTTTCAGATATAAGTACACTGGTATCATCTGCAAAAAGCACAACTATTGAATCTTTGCTAAGATAGTATAGCAGATCGTTTATAAATATTAAAAATAACAAAGGACCAAGTATAGAACCTTGTGGGACGCCTCTAGTAATAATACCTGGTTCTGAATCACAACCATTGATTCTGGTTTTCTGGATCCTATTTGTTAAGTAAGATCTGAACCATTTTATAGTGATATCACTGAAGCCATAAACTTTTAACTTTTGCAGCAAGAGGTTTATGATCTATGCTGTAAAATGCCTTAGCTAAGTCACAAAATATTCCTAATGGTAGTTCCTTTTTATCCAAGGCTGTTCATACTTCAGAAGTGTAGCAAACAGTAAAATAAACAGATCTGACCCAAATCCAGCTGCACTAAAAATGCTAAAAAAGGCACATCTCAAAATTAATTGTGAATTTAAGATGGATTCCACAACCCAGAGAGAGAGAGAGGGAGAGAGAGAGAGGGAGAGAGGGAGGGAGAGAGAGAGAGGGGGGAGGGGAGAGGGGGGAGGGGGAGAGGGAGAGAGGGGGAGGGAGAGAGAGAGAAAATATTATTAGCTCATTGAAAAACAAAAGCAAAACCTCCCATGGATGGGATGGGATGAGATAAGTACCAAATTATTAAAATATTGCAAAGAAAAGTTAAGCAAGCCTCTTAGTCCTATATGCAATTATTCCATCATGTCAGAGATATTTCCAGAAAAAATGAAGTACACCATCGTGCCTATATACAAGAAAGGAGTCAAAAACCTGGCTTCCAATTCTATGCCCATCTCTCTTTTGACAACCTTTTTTAAAGTAATGGAAAAAGTTGTATATAATCAGGTTATAAAATACTTGGAGTTCAACAACATTCTCTCAGTATTCCAGTTTGGATTTAGGAAAAAGATATCAACAGAAAATGCAACATACATGCTCACTTCTGAAGTATTAACAGCCTTGAATAAAAAGGAACTACTATTAGGAATATTTTGTGACTTAGCTAAGGCATTTGACAGCATAGATCACAACCTCTTGCTGCAAAAGTTAAAAGCTTATGGCTTCAATGATACCACTATAAAATGGTTCAGATCTTACTTAACAAATGAGACCCAGAAAACCAGAATCAGTGGTTGTAATTCAGAACCAGGTGTTGTTACTAGAGGTATCCCACAAGGTTCTATACTTGGCCCTTTGTTATTTATAATATTTATAAACGATCTGCCATATTATCTTAGCGAAGATTCAATAGCTGTGCTTTTTGCAGATGATATCAGTGTACTTATATCTGAAAAGTCACATCAGCAATTAAGAAATTCTGTCAATAAAATGTTCGAACAGCTCAACTTTTGGTTTGAAGCTAATAAGCTTTCACTGAACTATGATAAAATCAATTTTATTCAATTTCAAATGAAGCATAAACAAGTGAGTGAATTAACAATCAGGTACAACAATTACACCATAAATAAGGTATCTGATACAAAATTTCTTGGGCTTCAAATAAATGGACAGCTCAGCTGGAAAAAACAAATAAAAATCATGCTGCCAAAACTCAGCTCGGCTTGCTTTGCCTTAAGAAACTTAAAAAATTTGCTCCACCAAAATGCCTTAAGAACAGCATATTTTGCCTCCTTTCACTCCCTGCTGCAACATGGAATAATGTTCTGGGGTAGCAAACAAGTATTTATATTACAAAAAAAGGCCATGTGTATTATTTGGGGTGTCATTCCTGTAGACCCTTGTTCAAAACCCAAAAATTTCTTACTCTCACTGGTGAATACTTCACAACAAACCTTGCTGTGCATGACCACAATATAAGGCATGCAGGCGATTTGCATAGACCAGCAAATAGCTTAAAACTGTTCCAAAAAGTATGTTACTATTCTGCAATAACAATTTATAACATTCCATGCTACTTAAACTATTATGCAAGCCTAAGCAACATAGAATCTTTAAGAAAGAGTTAAAGTGGCATATGATGGTGACATATTTATTTGTTATTATCTTACTTTAGTGCATGTTGAGATGTTTACTCCTGGAATGGTGATGGTTTACAAGTTTTCATTTCTTAGATAACTCATGGTGTGGAGAGAGAAGGAGAGAAAGCAATGCTCTTGGTGTTGGGTATGTTTATTAGTTATGCTGCATATTTCATAAATTTATGACATGTTCAATGTCTCTGAGCATTGTTCACAGTGGGACCAAATGAACGAACAAACAAATAATAGGGAAAATTAATTAATACCTACAAACTTACCCATCTTTCCTGGATGTTTTCAGCTTAAAAGGCTGTTTTACTATGGTTAGTGTGTTTTGATTGGTACTCATTCTAATGTCCAACCTTCCTTGCTTCATCAACTGTAAACAATTAAAACCCACACCTAAGGTAATTTATTCACTTTCCTTTAACTTTTATTAACCTTTTCAATGAAGACCAAAGTAATGCAAAAAAGCCAAATTACATGTCATATTTTTCAGACGCAAAATACATGGGAAAATGACACTGTATTAATATAAATGAATGTCTTTCAGGAGATTAAACAATTAAAACGTTGAAACGCTCAAAAAATGTCAGAACGTGTTTTATAATGCCATTCAGTTCATTATGTTAGATTGCTACCAGCAAGGTGTTACTCAGCACGTCTGATTTAACAATTATAGATAAAATACATAGCTGTAATTTCAATAATTACTTCAACATGCGTACCTAATGATTACTCCCCAATTAAAAGAATCTGCATTTTTCAAATTCAGCTTATTGAATTTGGCGGCTCTAATTCTTGCCTTCAAGGTCTTTAAATGTTGCCATTCTAGGCAAATGACAACTAATTCTTTCTTCATACTTTCCCAGAATGACCAACATGAAACGCTCAAGTGATGCATTGTGTATAACCTCATACAATTTTAAATTGCGTTTAATAGCATATTTCAAAGCATATAATGTTTACTTTATATTATTTTGATAGTCTGTTTGTGTAACAACAATAATTTGTGTTTCAATTTACACTTTAACTAAGTACCACCTGTTGGTGTTACTGAGGAGTAAGGCAGTTGTTTCTGACGCATAAATAGATGACAACTGACGTAATCCTTAAGAAACTGGGTTGTTGGTCGGAGCTGTTGTAGTGTATGCGACAAAATGCACAAGCAAAAATACGCTGTAAATTAGTGGTACATATTCAGTGCAGTTCAATAACAGTCATTATTTACGATCATTTAATATTTTAAACGAAGTGCAACTTTATTTGCGGTGTTAATAAACTTTAGAACAAAAGAAAATGAGCTTTTTAGCGAAAGTATTTGGTGGTAAAAAGGGCGATAAGCCTCCAACCACTGGTGAAGCTATACAGAAATTAAGAGAAACCGAAGAGATGCTTATGAAAAAGCAAGAATATTTGGAAAAGAAAATAGAGCACGAGATAGACATTGCTAGGAAAAATGGCACAAAGAATAAGCGAGGTAATTTTATTAATTGAACATTGTTCGCAAACTAGAATATGCTGACATTGAATTTTCCATCTCGTTACGTATGTCTTTTAATAGTGATATGTTTCAATAGACAACTCAGAATTATAATGCTATTTATTACTGAACTCGTATCATGCTATACGAGTTATACAATGGTACATACAGATTATACATTGACTGCAGTTTGGCATTTTTCCATTACAATTCGAGGAGGACTTTATACTCAACATGTGCTGCCAATATGTTTATTGGATGCGTAAATATCGCTTGGCATATTTTTTTATATGTAAAACGTGCTACCAAATATCACAATTTTTAGATCGAGGAATTGATTCAGTAAGCATTCCTAAACTAATTTTGGTAATTATTTACTTTAGCAACCGGTGACCGATTTGTTTTAAAACATGCGTAATATATGCTAAATAGTACCCAAATTATGTTTTGAAGTATCTTTGAGGCAAAAGCTTAGCTTTGGAAAAAAATTAAAGAAAAAAAAAGTTAAAAACTATCAACCCAGTTGCTCCTTAAACCTCATTATGCTTTCAGCCTAATTTCCTCCCATTTACCTGCCCCTTGATCCCTTTCACCACGTTTCCATCCTGTGTTTACAGCTTCCCTTTGCCTTTTTTCTTGGTTTGTTTTTAAGGAAATCATTAAAAAAAAGTATGTTTGTCATTTTATCGGCTTATTTTATTAAACAATTATTAATTTGAATTCATATAATAATTTAGGCAAATTTGCCGTTCTTGTATCTTCATTGAAGTAGCTGAAAGAAGCAAAGGGAAATCAAATAAGTTACCTTAGAAGTAGATGTGATCTCTTCAATAGCTTGTGACCACCTGCCCGCCTGTTTTAGGTGTTTTACTTTTATAGGCAAATCACGCTATGAACAAAGAAAACGTAGCCATGTTTTCGCTCAAGCACATGCAAAGTGGGAACTGCCAACCTAAATGAAAATGTGAAATCCCCTAAAAATGCGATGCGCTGTTGTTACTACTAAATCTTCCTCTTTGTTTGTTTCTGCTGAAAAAATGCAATGCATTGATAGTAAGAAAGACTATCCACCAAAATTGTAATTTTTGTATTGTTTTTGTGAAAGTTTGTTATATTAATATGTCATTTCCATTAAATAAAGAAGTTCCTTTACTGTAACTGTGGTAGATAGTAACGCAAGCTTACATAAAAAAAAAAAAAAAAACTAACCTAAGGCTAACCTTCCGTGAATTCAGAAACGTAAGCTTATATAAAAAAAACTAAACCTAACCTCCTGTAAACCAGAAACCTAAGCTTGCGAGCATGCTTTGATGTAACCACTGGTAACAAATTGAAACGAGGTTATATATATAAAAGTAAATCAGAAACCTAAGCTTATATAAAAAAAACCTAACCTTCCGTGAATTCAGAAACGTAAGCTTATATATATAAAAAACGTAACCTAAACCTAATCTTCCGTGAATTCATAAACCTAAGGTTATATAAGATCCCTCGGCTGCGCCGTGTGGTCATGTGCTTTGGTGGCATTAATTATTCATATGTTGCCAGCATTGCATTAGTCAAGAGTATGACATAGAGTGACATCTGTTGAACTAGTGTTTTACATAGAGTGACATCTGTTGGAAATATACGACATCATCGGCATTGCTGTGGAAGATACAAGTAGAGGAGAATGTCGATAATTTATAACAAAGCAATGATGCATATGGAGTTGAATTGCAAACTGAAAGAATATCAACAATAATCTTGTTAATTTCACGATTATTTTGAGTGAGTCTGAGTTTTAATTTGTGTGAAATACGTTTTGTAAAGCATAATGTTATATAAGAACCGATTACTTCTTAGAATTGTGATTAAGAGGATATTTGTTTAGTAGCAATTATTTCTTGCCACAGAAAAGCCTTAACAACCAAGAAAGGCAAGTGGAGTTTGGTTGAAACAAATTTGCAAAATGTGACACGTCTGAATGCACAGTGGAGAAGTAGAACTGACCTTAACACAATATTGAGAACCTGTGTTATTTTAACGACAAATATTGGATTTTACAGAAATAAACCTTAGGCAAGTTAAATTCCATTGCCTTGCAATTGTCTTTTGTCTTCCCATCTCTGCTTATGATGGGATTACCGGGAAGCATCCGCATTGTACTATTACTGTTTTCACACATTTGTTGTGACCAAATTAAGCTTTTGTCCCACTCCAAAAACAAGACTTCTCAAAACATGTTCAGGGTATTATTTACCTCATATTAAAAAGTTTGAAACAAATGATCACTGAGTGCTTAAGTAAATAATTACGCTAATTTTTCCACTCTTGCACTGTGTTTTGTTTATTTGATTTTGTTTTTTTCTTTTACATTAACATTATGACTGGTTCCTGGATGTTACAAATTTTAAAAAGTCATAATCAATAATCTTTAGTTCCTGATATTAAGGAACAATTTTCGAAGAGAAATACTGAACCCTTAAATGATAAACATTATCTAGAGTTCCCTGATTATAACAGAAAAATAGAAAATAAATTGACAAAGTTTAAGTTGATTTCAGAAGGGCAAAAATTGGCACTTATAATTAAAATAGGCAGCTGGACCTTAAAAAGGCAAAATAAAGTTAAAATGTGTTCTATAACTACCAAATATCTCAAAATATGATTATATCTACATAACTGTTGATTTATTACCAACCAGTAAAAGTCTTATATGTTGCATTCACATGACACACTACTCACTCTTCTACAAACATACTTACCAAAGCTTGATTTTTTATCTGCTTCTTGTTAATACAGATAAATCTTCAATACTCATTTACATATTTTGTTGTACGTGTAAGAATACGGTAAGCTAAAGCGATAGTCAAATCTTTTCCAAGCCGGTGCTTGGAAAAGATTTGGTGATGGCTTTGAAATTCTGTTTTCTTTGCATGAAAAAGAAAGAAAAACTATAAAAGAATAGGTATTTGCAGTTGAGAAAAGTATAAAGCATTTGAAAATTCAAGCTAATAACAAAGAATATCTTGGAAATAGTTAATACCACAAAAAATTTGACATAAATTATGTGCTTTAATGAGATCTACATTTTTTGTGTAGCAAGATTTTGTCTACCTCTTATGGTTTACCAATTATACAAAAGTCATTCAGAATAAAGCGGACTTCACAGGTTAGTTCCAGAAAATTCAAGACACATGTTTTATTTGTCATGAAAATAGGTTAAACATACAGTGTTTTAAACAAAATTGTTAACCCTAGAGAGGTGGCGCGGGGTATTTTCTGACCCCAGTCAGTTTTATTTGCAAGTTATATATAATGATTTCGTATACCTGAACCCTGCCTTTCCCTTACCTTTTGCTGCATTCCTTGGCTTTTGTTAGAGGTCATTAATATTGAAATACAGGTCATACATTCCTAGAATATAGGCTATTTGTGTTCTTCGGCTGAAATGAGAGCAGGAAATACTCCACGCCACCTCTCCCGTTGCCTGTTATGTGTCTCGTCTGCATATAGTTTCTGTAGTTACAGTGTGTTTTCAGCTGAACCTTCGAGAAGTTGTGGTTATAATATTTACGTATTTTTTAGTCTTAAACGTAGTGCTGTTTTTATATCAATATGTGTTATGAGGAACATCAGGCAAGGTTATTAGTCCTAATAAGGGAAGTGGAAGAAGAGGAAGCATTACGTGGTGAAGGCAGCGAAACTGAAGATGAACTTAAAATACTGAGTTCAAATAGTAAAAGTGAGCAAAGTGCAGAAGAGCATCGAGTTACGGCATGGAAAATGGTTCAGCCTCCTCAAAATTAACGTACTCGCTCCCACAAGATAGTGACTCACTTACCAGGCGTAAAATCTGCAGCTAAAAATGCAAAATCTCCCATAGAATTATTGCTTGAGAAAATATGGCATTTTATAAATGCAGCACAACCAGAAAATCAAGAACAGGAATTGCCAGTGAAGAAAAGAATGAGGTGTAATGTGTCCGAGAATGCAGACAGAAAGACAAAACTTTCATGTGTAAAATGCAAGCAACAGGTGTGCAAAGACCATAGTGTAATCATGTGTAGGAACTGTGTGCGAATTATAATATGAGTATCAACATATGTTCTTACTGTCGAGATGAAAAAAAACAAACAAAAAACACATTAATTGTGATACTTTATAATTATGAGTAAAGTGAACATTTAAATATATTTTTTGTGCTGTGCATCAGTCCAAATTGCAAGGAACTGTCAATTCAGTTTTTGTTTTATTTTTTAAAGTAGATTTCTACAATCAACAGTTATTTTAATACATAATGTATTACTCGGTATATGTAAGCAATAATTAGATAAATTTATTTGGTCCATTTACAACCGTTTTATTCCTGGGGTCGCGAGTGACCCTGCGCCACCACTAATGTAAGAGATACATGCGCCACCTGTCTAGGGTTAAGAGGCATTTTTGAGAAAATAAAAAAATAATGAACGATTTTCTATGTGTGAGTAAAGTGGTTTTCAGTGGAGAGATTTTTGTGAAAATCTTTGTTGTATCCTTGAAAAGTGCTGTACTTGAATACTAAGTTTGATTCTCTTCTGGCTTTTCCATTTTGAGTTTTACCGTTCTCTCTCTGACCTGCTCCCCATGTCTCTCCCATCTCCCTCTCTCTCCCCTGCCCCTCATGTCTCTCCCATCTCTCTCTCTCTCTCTCTCTCTCTCTCTCTCTCTCACACACACACACACACAATTTTTTTTTCCTAAGAAATGTTTTTGAGGGGCAGGAGTGTTCATTGGATCTCGAATATTCTGATAAAATCTGAATATTAAGTTTTTGGGTGGAATACGGTAATTTCCCTACGTACCTTAGGAATGTGATAGGGAAAGCAAAAATTGGTCTGTTACCTGAAATAGAGCACAGTTTTGTAAAATATTGGTGGCATTGGGTGCAATATCCAATGTTTATTGTGTATCCGGTGAAAGGTTGGCACGTGCTCACATAAGCACTCTCTCCCTCCCTCTTTTTCTTATTCTCTCCTATTTCATTATCTCCCCCTCCGTATTTTCCTAATACTCCCTTCACCTTTTCTCTCTCCTCCTGTCTCTTTAACTTTCCCTACTACTTGCCTGTAGTAAGTAGAGGAAGTATTAGAATACACCCAAAATTTGATATAGAGATTTCACTGGAATGCACGTTTTGAGGTCCCCTGAATGTAAAAAAAATCCTTTTTAGAAAAAGATCTGTTGGAGACAGAGAGAGAACACAGTATAACTCGGCAACAAAAACAGGTATTTAAGAAAATCCCCCCACCCTAAACTAAAATTGTTTATTTTTTATTTTATCAAAAATGGCTCAAATGATTTTGATTAAAATAGTTATAGTAGGTCCTTAGATTGTGAACAACCTCTGCTCCTTCCATTGGTATATGCACAGCAGTTTAGGTTGCCATCCTCACATTGGTCCTTGTTATATTCTGCATGGCCTGTTGCACAGAATCTCTCCATTCAGATTTAAATTCTGCAAGCCCAATGATCTGTGGGTATTCCATTTGAAGAGTGTTTTTGATTTCATCCATCCATCTCAGTCTGTGCCTGCCTCATTTCCTGCTGCCTTCTGTAATGCCTGTCATTAAATCTTTCTCCATGGACATATGGATCCTCTAATCAGATGACTGAAGTATGTCAATTTGTTACTTTCTCTACTACGTATAGTAAGTAGGGGAAGTATTGTATTCCACCCCAAAATTCGATACCGAGATTTCACCGGAAATACATGTTTTGAGGCCCCCTGAATCCAAAAAAACATTTTTGGAAACATGTCCGTGTGTGTGTGTGTGCGTGCGTGTGCGCGAGAGAGAGAGAACAGCATAACTCAGAAACGAACAGTCAGATAAACACCAAACTTGGTATTTAGGTTCAGTATCTTCCAGAGATGCAATACGAAGGTTTTCAAGAAAATCCCCCCACCCCAGATTACCCTTTACATGGAAGATTTTTCAAAAGTTTTAATTTTCTGAAAAATGGCTAACAATTTTGATTAAAATATCATATGTTTAAGATATTTTCATGACAAATAAAATGTATATCTTGAATTTTCTGGGAATGTCTCCAAAAGTATTCTTCATTGTGAACGACTTTTGCATAACTGGTAAACCATAAGAGATAGACAAAATTTTACTACACAAAAAATGTAGATCGCGTTAAAATACACAATTTATGTCATATACATTTTTTTGTTGAGTGAACCATTTTCGAGATATTGCTTGTTATTCCCTTAAATTTTTCAATACTTATTTTCTCCAATGGGAATTCGTTATTCATATTTTTGTCTTGGATATGCAAAGAGTACTAATCTGTGGCAAAGGGAATGGTGCTGCACCTAGCAACCAGCTATTAAGAGATATGTATGTGCTTAAAGGTACTGTATTTCTATATTGCCCTTGTAAATATGTATTACCCTTACATCTACAAGAAACTTAGCAATAAGATAGAGTCTTCAAATGTTTATCTCGATTAACATGAAGTAGATGGAGAATAAGTGTTTGTAAAAATAGATTGTACAAGAGTAGGGAAAGTCACGTGAGTGTAACACATCAGATTTTGTTGGTAGCAATTGCTGTCAAAGAACTGGCCGGATTTACTGCTTCTAAAATTGATGCATTTGTTCAATTTTTTTTTCCCACAAAGACACTTTACATCATTTTCCTCTATGTCCACAATTCAAAAGAGCAGTCTTTTTTTTTTTTTTTTTTTTAAATCTTATGAAGAGTCCAACTTTCACTGGGAATACCATGGCCTTAACAATTGTTTTTTTAGTATTCCTGGATATACCCAGGTCCTTCATGAATTTAAAATAGCATGTATTTAATGTTTGCATGATAAGTAAATTTTATATCTTGAATTTGCTGGAAAAAGTGTGAAAACCTCTTGATTCTGAATGGCATTTGTACTGGGAGAGCCAATGAAGTAGATTCTGAATGGCATTTGTACTGGGAGAGCCAATGAAGTAAGAACCAACTGCACAGTGTTTTTCCTGTTTGCATTATTGGTACTCGTCATCCGCAGCTATCATAGAGTGGTGCAGATGCAACCATACAACATTTTTAAAACTACTTTTAAAGGCTTTACTTACCAGCTTTATGAAAGGAGGTGCTGAAATTGGCACTGTCATTGTTAATTTTTGACACCTCTTTAGGAAACTATCCATCATTTGCCATAGTTCACATGAGAAATGCTGGCAATTTTTTGGCAGATATTTTGTTTTAATTCTTCCAGGGTGTGTGGGTTTGTCTTATACACTTTGTTTTAATTTACTCCAGAGATAGAAATCACAGGGGATTAGGTGGGGGGACCGAGGAGACCAGAAATCTTTACTAATAATTCTGTCCTCATGCACACTTTCAATTGTTCTCATAGAATTATTGGCCTTATGAGCTGTGGCAGTCTCTTGTTGAAAAAAGGCAAAATCAAGCTCCCTGTCTGTTAATTGTCAAAAAAAAAAAAGAAAGACTAATTGTATTCGTGTATGTAGGGGTATCAACTGTTGACTTTAAAAAAAATTGACCCTATAACTCTTTTCTTCACTCATGGTGCACCATACACTAATGTTTTCGTCATGGAGGGGTACTTCATGAACAATATTAGGTTTGTCAGAGCTCTATTAATGATTATTTTGTGTACACACATATATGAGGATTGGCTGATAAGTCCTGGGCTTCACACAGAGATGGTAGTAACGTATGGTTTTACTCTAGACTAGCTTGTATCCATAGTTACAGGTCAATAGCTTGTTTAGTTTTTGAATGACAGCAATGACAACTTTAGAGTTTTCATAAAAATGGAGGATTTGGAAAAACGAGCAGTGATTAAATACTTCAATTTGAAAGGCTTAACGCCTAAATAAATCAAGGAGGAAATGGACAGTACATTGATAAAGACTCTGCACCTTCATATTCATGATTAAAAGGTGGGTTGCAGAGTTTAAAATGGGACGTACGAGCACTAGTGATGAGCCTTGCTCTGGACGCCCTGTGGAAGTCACAACTCCAGAGATGATTGAAAAAATTCATCATTTAGTACTGGAAGACCACAGATTGAAGTTGTTTGAGATAGCAGAGGCTGTAAACATATCGAAAGAATGTGCAGGTAACATTTTAAGTAATGTTTTGGGCTTTCACAAGGTCTGTGTGAGGTGGGTGCTGCATTTGACACCTGATCAAAAGTTGCATAGAAAAACTATTTCTGTTAAGAATGTGGAGCTCTACCGTAAAAATCCCAATGAATTTTTGAGACGGCTTATTACTATGTATGAAACTTGGATACATCACTACACTCTAGAAAGTAAATCACAGTCAAAACAGTGGATTGCGCCAGGTGAACCAACTCCAAAGAAGGCAAAGTCAATTTTGTCAGCTAACAAGATTATGGCGAGTGTTTTCTGGGATGCACAGGGAATTATTTTTATTGATTACTTGGAAAAGAGTAAAAGTATCACTGGTGACTATTACACAAGCTTACTGCAACGTTTGAGTGACGAGGTGAAAAGACAAAGACCTCATTTGGCACAAAAAAAAAAAATCTTGTTTCATCACGACAATGCTCCGGCCCATCATTCAGTCATTGCAATGGGGAAAATTTGCGAATTAAAGTTCAAATTGCTTGAACATCCACCCTATTCGCCAGATCTGGCACCCAGTGACTACCACCTGTTCCCTAATCTCAAAAAATTTCTTCGAGGACGAAGATTTCACATCAACGAGGAGGCCATTGATGCGGTAAACAGCTAGTTTGAGGACCTTGATAAATCACACTACAGAGATGGTTTAATTAAATTAAAACACTGGTATGACAAATGTATTAACTTTTCTGGAGATTATGTTGAGAAATAAAAAAAAAAATTTAAATGTTGTTTTCATTGTGAGGCCCGGGACTTATCAGCCGACGCTTGTACATCAAGGTGGAACCAAGTCTTGTCTGAGAAAAATATTAAATATGGATCTGTTTTGCCATTGTATACACTATTGACACTCCACTCACAAAATGTGTACCTAATTACAGGATCACCTGGTTGAAGACCATGTACCATAGTTATTTTATAGGTTTTAACTTCTATTTAGTAGCTCTTCACACAGAACCATAAGAAATGCCTGCCTGTTGTGAAAGACATCTAAGCGATTTTTGGGGGGAAGTCTCCAAACGATGACCATGTTGTATAATGTTTCTTCGGTAAGAAACCTACGTGGTCTTTTAGGTTTCTTAGACTGAACACTTCCTGTGGCTTGAAACTTATTATAAAGTGTATGGATTGTTGTAAGGCCTGGAATTTTTACACCCGGAAATCTTTCTGTAAATCATAGTTTTCCATGCAAGGGGAATACTGTCAGCCATTCTCTCCCCACCCTAGACTACCTTCTCTTCTGCATTTCTGTAGGGTCAGGTCGAAAAAATCAACCTATACAACTTGATAGCTATTGGTATACACTAACAGCACGGAAGTAATGCCTTCATCATCCAGTTGCTGACTGAAAAGCATACCATGTTTATGTCCGCCCCACTATATGTTGAGTCATTATTAGAGTAACATTGTACTACACATTAAAATTCACAGGTTTGTGATACAAGAACCCAAGATGTGTTTAATGGATAATCATACTTAAACTTCAGGGAGTGTGCAGCCAGCACATGGAGGGCGAGCACTAAATACCACCACTGCAGAGGAGGCAATTTTAAATCTTGTAGATGAGCAACCCAGTAGCAGTAGTTGGAGAATAGCTCACATGGTTAGTGTGTGCCATTGGTTTATTCTTAGGACACTGAAAGAACGGTTGTTGTGACCATATCATATCTAATGGATACAGTGTCTCACAGCAGCAGATTATGCGCCTAGGCTGGCTTTTGTCATTTGGTTCCTAGAACAATGCAGATTGGCCACAATTAATTATGACAACAGGCAAAGCTATCTTTACAAAAACTTGCATTTTCAGTTTTCATAACCCTATACATGGGCAGAAGAAAACCCTCACAGCACCAGGGAGCATCATTTTCAACAATGATTTGTATGAATGTATGGGCAGGAATGCACAAAACGTTTATCTGCAATCCTGAACCACACACCAGCAAAAATGAAACCTGTTTATGTGCTACCTACTTCTGGTTTCAAGAGGGAGAGTGCCCACCCCAGCTCTCAGCTACAGTTCAGCTACTGTGCACTGCATAAAATTGCCAACATGTGTGTTTTATGCTCTCAAAAAACCTAAAATACCTCCGCAGAAAGATGGTCATAGTAAAAATGAAAGATACAAAATATGTTCCAAATAATGAGATCTGTGACTAGTTTAAATTAATGTAATGACTTCCCATTCCACTTGGTATATGAATGTTTTAACAGTTTTTTTGTTTTTAAATCTGCTCTTAAATAGTATAATCAATCCGTCAATTCTCACTGTCCCTGAAATCTTGGGCTCTGAAATGGATTCATCTATGTTATACCCTTATGGATGCAGGCATTAAAATCCACTTTTGACCTATCTGTAACAATCCTTGTAGATATCTATTTACCCTATCCAGAGTATATTAATGCTGCCCTTAAGTGAAACATTTTAAGTGCAATGAAAAAAAAAAAATACTGCAGTTGAGCACAATTGAGAGGGTTGATGCTGCACGTATGGGAACCAAACTTCAAGTTGTTTATTACTGCTGTTTGCACCACGTATTGCGGGAGATATGTTTCTTGGAGTGTTCGCCCCACGTACGATAAAGCTTTCCAGTTGCCTTCGCCCCACGTTCACTTTTAACTTATATTTTAATGTTTATTTGAATATTATATATGTATGCCTCGGCTGTGTCAGTAGTAATTTGCAGAACACGTATCTCTTAGCAGGGATAGTAGGGCTAAAGAATGAAGGCTTACACAAATTATAATTTGTATTCCACTCCTTTTATTATTCATTCACACAATTAAATAACACTTTACTATATAACCTACTATAGAGCTATGAGATTATTTTATTAATTGCACTTTTAAACATGTAAACTTTATTTTATTCTTGCTGTAATGAATTTTCATGTCTCACACTGAATACGTACCGAGCGAACTGCTTGAGAATGCTGCCTTCTAGCGCCTGGCGTCTACCGCCTAAATTTGTACTTTTACTCTATTTCAAGTCTCTGATTGGCTAATTCTACTCCAATAGAATACTTTTATTTAACTTAGAGCTTTTCTAGTTTTTTGATTGGCTATTTATTAACTGTTTTAAATATTACATTATTGTTCCAAGAATTATTAGTAGCATTTATTAAACTTTCTAATTTATTGTTTTCTCAAGGTTACCTCATTGTTAGCAACTTTCGGCTTTTACTTTGTAATTCTGTTTGCTACGGAAGGTATTTTGCTTCTATTCTCACAGCTCCTACATATTTAAAACTATGTAATACATTCACATAACATTATTATACATGTACATAATAATATAAACATAATACAATGACTGTTATATACATTTTATATATTATATTATACACACATTGCTTTAAGACGGGCTGTTATTGAATTTATATATTATATAATTAGACTGATATCGTTTAAGTGTTAAAAACACTGCCTCACAATATGAAGCATTTAGACATTCTTTTTCTCTTTAATACAATTTCTAGCAGCAATAATGCCATACCTGTACCATAGCACTGCAATAATACAATAATCATCACAGAGTATTACAAAAACATGCCACTTAGAATATTTTGGCAGTTACACTTTTGAGACCTAAAGGCTGGTTCACAATCCGAGAACAGAAATGAGAATGGGAAGCAAAATAGCATTCAACATTTTGGTAGCAATATCTACGGAATAAGAACGAGAGTGCAGTGACCATATTTTTAGCCAAGTTGAAAGTGTATTTTGTGCATTGGGACATCTTCCAATTGAGCCAACATGATAGAGCTTATCCAACGTCAAAATTAAATTGAGTATACATTTTCTAAACACAGATCCATTACTGTTGCTGGTTCCTCTAATTGTATCAAGTGCCAATCCTTCATTAATGGTGTACATTAGTTATTTTTTGTTCTTTATTAATTTCTACCAGTTTTTGCTGTTCTTAATACTAGTTTTTTTTTAGGCAATAGCCAGTTTTGATTGCAGATAAACAAACTACAGATGGCACTTTTGCTAGGAGAACAATGCTCAATGAGTCTGAGGGAGCCAGGATGCACATTTGATGGAATTTCTTCCAGTTTCATTTTCCCAGCCTGTGACTAAGCTCTAGGGCTGTTTCAGGTTATGGCTGCCTTAAATAATTTCTACAGTGAAGAGTCTAATATGCACAATATGGTTCTAATATGTTGTCTCCACAAACCATAATAAAAAAATAAAAATTTGACTAAGTCTTCTTTGCCGTTCCCGGTATCCAGGACAACTCCCCATTAATTGTTAAATTGAGTTTTATTTATGGATACTCTTTAACTGCTATGGTTCTTAGCGTCCCATTCTATATTGGGCATGAAAGGCAGGAAATTTTCCTAGAGGCCTTTCATCAGGCTTGAGGTTCTTTTATGTGCAGTAAATCTATGACACAGGACCACCAGCTTTACTTCCCTTCCAAAGGAAGCCATGCTAAGGCCTTTTATGCCTGAAAAAATCCATTGCCCTTTTCCAGGTATGAGCGCTCGACCTTGGGAACTAGAACCATGGTACCATTAGACCATGGAAAACTATCCCATTAATTGTGAACTCTTACATTCTAATACATGTATTTTAACTTTGTCATTCTCATTTCCATTCTCGGCTGTTGTGAACTGGCATTAAAGTACACCACAGAGAAGAATTAATATTTCGTTTGGAAAAATTGCATTTTCTTATGCTTTTCTGTTGTGAATTCACACTACATGTTACTAAATACTTTCAGAGTAAGCTTTTATGAGTGCAAGATAGATTGCTTATGATTGCTTTTATGCTTGTTTAGCTGCAATAATGGCTCTTAAAAGGAAGAAGCGCTATGAAAAACAATTGCAACAAATCGATGGTACGCTCTCAACAATTGAAATGCAGAGAGAAGCCTTGGAGGGGGCCAATACGAACACTGCTGTACTGCAAACAATGAAGAATGCAGCTGATGCACTGAAGGCAGCCCATCAACATATGTAAGTATTTCAGGGGACTAGGAAAACAAGAAAGCGACGTTAGGAAGCATGAAGTTCTATGCAGTTAACTGTGTATTTGTTTTATACTAAATTTTGTCACACTGCACACAAGAACTTCACCTTTTAAATATTATCAATGCGCACTATAATTGTATGCAGTGGTATTACAAGTACTGATAGTTTTTGATAATTTATTTGAGCACAAACGAGCATTTCTTGTATAATTAGATGCATCATTACAATATTTTCCTATAAAACCAAGATTGTACATGTACAAGTGCCATCTATGAATGGTCAGTGGAGTTGAGCTTGATAAACTTGAGTTTAGCATCTGTAGAAAATCAATAAAACTCAATAAACATAACACAGTTAACTCCCAAATTTTATTTCTCTGCACTTTCTCATTTACACTGATGTTTACATTACACTGTATATAATTGTTACTTTAATAACTTCATACCTATTCTTTAATCTTATTCCAAACCATTGATTTATTATTCTTGGTGTTTGGAGGTGTCAATGTTTCAATGGCTTCATTTATTTCATCAATAAATGATTAACTTTTTCTTTATTTTTCTTCTTGTAACACAACGTAGAAACACGAACCTCATGCAAATTATAGTTGAGACTTAAGGCTGGTTCACAATAGCCCAAGAATGGGAAGTAATGCTTCATACAAGATTTTGGTTCACAATAGCCCGTTAACGAGAATGGGAATGCATATCGATGACCATATCGATCACAAAGTGGAAAGTCAATTTTGTTCATTGGGATTTCGTTTGTTTCAACTGACGAATGATATTTTTCATCTGCTTCCAATTTAGCCAACATCTACATTTGATAGAACATACCTTATTAAATTATTAAATCCACATTCATTAAGTTTCCAATTCTTCCTGCCGTGGCAAGCTTTCATTCCCTTATTTAATGGTATACATTGAAGTTGTTTGTTCTTTGTTCATTTCTACTGGTTTTTGCTATTGTTTTTGAGGCAATAGCCAGTTTTGAGTTGCATATAAACAAACTACAGATGGCCCTTTCATTAAAAGAGACAATGCTCAATGGGTGTGCGGGTGTCAGGATCTGAGGTTAGGATGCACATATGCTGCTAATTTCTTCCAGTTTCATGTTTCCAGCATGCGACTATAGAGAGCACTAGTGACTTTCATGTCACGACAGCCTAGAATAACCTCTACATAGAGTCTAATATGCTGTGCTGGGGAAAAAGATCGAGAAAGTTAAAACTTGTACAAGTCTTCTTTGCTGTTTCTGGGACCCGAATGTGAATGCTCCCATTAAAATACCTGTATTCAACTTTGCTGTTCTCGTCCTGGTTACCATTTTCAGTTGTGAACCAGCCTTAATTTTTTTTAAGTAGGCTAATGTTGAACCACCTCATATTGTAATTCAGAAGCTTGAGTATCTCCAATTTCTTTTTTGTAATGCATAATTCTCAATTTGGAATGGAATACTGGTGGACAATGGTTTATCAATTGGGAAGGGGTCCAAAACCAGAAAAATTCATTTTGCAATTAGAAGTAAACAAAAAATGAATAATGTTGAAGTATGTCATGTTTGGCTAACAGCATGTTTACAAATAAATGAGACATTTATGTTTTGATATCTAATCATACTAATTGATGAGGGTATTTAGGTGGGAAACCTAATGATAGAAATTATATAAAATATGGATAAGCTAATAACAGTGGTGTGAATTTGAAATTATTTAGAAAATTTGGGTTGGAGTTGAAACACTTAACATCGCTTACATGTTTTTCGTCTTGACCAGTTCGAGGTTAATTGCTCCCATCATCGGAAGTGGCCGACTGGTTCCTCATTGTGTTGTCCCGTATGCGTCTGTGTGTAGTGGCATCTGGTGGTACAGTGATGAGTTTCCATAGTGGGTTCGGTGATGGTAATTAAAAATTCATTACACAGTGTTTATGTTTTGTGATTAACACATTTTCCCAAGCATACAACTCTGTTGTGTATTTTGCCAGTTTTAGGAGTGTTATATTTAGTGTGATGTTGTGATTTGTCGTCCAGAAGTGATGCGCATGTGCAGATTTGTCCATCTGTTTGCATTTGATGTGGTCGTCCTTCGTGGTGTAGTGGTTACCATGCTAGCCTCTAGTCCCTGAGGTCGTGGGTTCAAACCCGGTGGAGGGCAATGGATTTTTTTAAGGTGTAAAAATCCTTAGCATGGCTTCCTTTGGAAGGAAAGTAAAGCCGGTAGTCCCATTTCGTAGATTTACAGCACGTAAAAGAACCTCAAGCCTGTTAAAGAAACCTCAGAGCAAAATTACCAGTCTTTGATGCCCAATTTAGAATGAGACACTAAGGACCACAGCAGTTAGTGTGTCCATAAATAAAACCCAGTTTAATTTTGTATTTGATGTGTCTCATATACTGAAATTTCTCTAAATTTCTTTTTGTTTTACCTATGTAGATTTGGTCACATTCTGGGCAATTAATTTGATAGATTCCTGCTTTTTTGTTCTGAGGTATTTGGTCCTTTGATTTGTTGCAGAGTAATTTCTCTAGGCTGAATCTGTTTTGTGGAGTTAGGTAGATGTTGTGCTTTTTGAAGATGTTGTGGAATTTGTAGTGAGTCCTTGTGTAGAAAGTCAACTTCTTGAAAATAATTTTGCTTTTTTGTTGGATGAGCCTTGTGGTGTCTTCAATGTGTTTCTGTTTCTTGAAATATTTTTTCGGATGTAAAAATCTTTAGCATGGCTTCCTTCAGAAGGGAAGCAAAGGCAATGGTACCATGTCTTTTATTGTTCATAAATAACTTATGTATAATTATTATACACTAAAAGCCAAAATCAGCTAAAACATTTGTGTTCTCATAATTTTGTCGATTTGTCATGTTCATATATTTATTGCATCTATTTGATCATGTATACACGATACAGAATTGTCTAAATATAGATTACACAAATCATTGAAATCCTACAATACACAAAATATCACTTAACATATACAAAATCATGTCTAGACCATAACTATTTTCAGAGATGCATACATACAATAGTTCAGTTCTTGTCTTAGTTTTTTAGATTTACACAGTCTTAAGATCTCATTTGTGGTATAAAAACAATGTTTGGTTAGTGACTTGGTTATTATGTTTTTGAATACCTGTTTGTTCTTATTTGCTTTTAATTTATTTGGTAAGTTATATTACAGGCTGTAAACAACGTTGTGAATAATTGATCTTAGCCATTGGGTGAAGTTAGTAAATACCTGCAAGAACTCATTTGTCAAAGTAAATGCTTGCTGCATGTTTCAAGTGAGTAGAAGAAAACACCTGCCAGTTTTCGGTTTGCTTAGAGTATTTACTTGCCCTGGTTTTATTCAATTTTGCCATTTATATGCTGTCTTTAATATCTATGGTCATATTGGCATATTCAATGGTGTGTCAGTATTTGCTTCTAACAGAAGACCTTTGTTTTAGTAAAGACAAGTGTATATGATACTAGGTTTTGCAAGTAAGTTTTGTAATAATGGGGATGCGCAAAAGTTAGTGGCAACAATTATGAAGCTAGCTGATTTCGGCTACTTCCAACTTTTGGTGAAATGAAACTAGTTCTAGCGCTTGATTTTGAGGTGTGTTTGCTTGTGATTTGCAGAATGAAGTGAAGAAATAACTAAATGACTGGATTTATATGTAGTGCAGAAGTTCTTGTGGAACTTTAATGTTTACAAACTTTAAAAATAAAGTGAAATCTGCTGTTGTGCTTGAATTAATCTTAAAATTACTTAATATGGATGAAATGACAATAGAACTTAAAATGCGAATTTATTCCACAAGAAGTACCTACACAAATGAAATACGGAAGATCGAAAAGAGTTAGAAATCTAAAAGTGACACTGATCTCAGGAGCAAATTTTGAAATTATGCTTTTTTTGGGACCCGGTACAAAAACTGTAGCGATGAATATGAGTCCCATTTGCAACATATCTCAGTGTAATTTGTAATTTCAGCTCTGGTGATATGCTTCACACGTTACAGTATCTTGCTTATTTCATTTGTTACTTTTCAAAGTAAAAAGCTAAACTGCTCCGAAGTCATTCTCAAATGATTGTGATAACATTTTGTATCATCCACAACAATTTCCTTCAACAAAGTTGCAGAGCACCCAAAAATAACTTCTGAATCCAAGATGATGTCCATATTCATCTCTTTCACTTTCTCTCATTTTTTAAGGCCAGTAGTGACATCTCTGCCACTACTTTAGCTTCTGTAATATCTTGACCATCCATTTTTACAAACTACCTCTGCAGAAATGTTTAAAAATCTATGAAACTACAGCATACACAAGTGTCACCATGTAAACATCTTGTGCAATTAGTTTCCCAAAAAAAAGGTTTCATGAAACTAGTTGTGAAACGTAGTGTTGTCATATAAAATAGGCTTAAAACTAAGATTGTGGCGGTACATTCATGAAGGACCAATTGTTGAGCACAAATTAGTTGGATGCAGCAGTTTATGCAGTCATCACACACTCTCTTGGATTCTTTATCTCCATGTGGGTGCAGTGCAATGTGCCAATCACCATGGGAATTTGAAACTTACTAAATCATTTTCTTCATGCTGTGTTCATTTCCTCAAAAGTATTTGAGAAAACTATCCATTTGTTTGCTTCTTATGTAATTCTTTAAAAAAAACAATACCGTTTTACAATCCTGAAATTTTCTTCCACTCCATTTTGGTAAACAAGGTCACTTGAGTAGCGAAGGAATACTTCCATCTTTTTTTTCTGGGTGTGATTGCCCTCTGCATGTTTCTCCACACTGGCTAAGTAAATGATGAGTTAAATAATTAGCACTTTCATTTTCAAACCTTAAGTAGTGCTTTAAATCTTCTAGACCTTAGATCTCTCCTTTCTTGATAGGACTTTGCCACCTGAAAAATGCATTTAGCCTGTCATTTTAAGAAACTGCAATAGAGATAGGCATGTTCAGCCGACGAGGTTGCCTGTGGGCAAATATTTACTTGTGCTGCAAGCATTTAGTTACGTTTTCTTAAACTTGTTTTTAGAGTATACTTGTCAAATTTTTCTGGTTTACCTGCCTTGCAAGTATTTACTTCTTTTATTCACTTGAACACAAGTATTTATGAGGCGCATCCAGAGAGTAAGTTTCCCTATTTTTTTGAAGCAAAGAAACCATAGTTATATGAAAACCTTTATTGGCAACAGGTGCAGCATTGTTTGAGCTATTTTTCAACGTAGTCCCTTAAAGAATTGAGATATTGTAGGATCAACTTTTGTATTCCTGTGTCTAGAAGTCTACCGCCTATGAATGGAAGCAGCATGTGACAGTCGTCTTGAGCTCTTCATTGTCAAAATGCTGACTGGAGGATGGGAATTTCTTGAGGTGCAAGAAAAGATGGAAATCGCTGGGAGCAAGATCAGACTGTATGGTGGATGATCAAACAGCTCCCAGCCGAACTACTGCAGAACAGTTGCTGTGTGCTGAGCCATATGTGGATGAGCATTGTCATGGAGCAGCACAACATCTGCAGTAAGCATTCCATGCCTCTTGTTTTGAATGGCACGTCAGAGTTTCTGCAGGGTTTCACAGTAATGGTTCAGCATTCACTGTTTCACCTCTGGGCAGGAAGTGAATGAGCAGAATGCCTTTCCTGTCCCAGAACACAGTGCACATGACTTTCTGCACCAATACAGTCTGTTTGAATTTCGTCTTGACCGAAGATCTACTGTGATGACAATGCATTGACTGCTGCTTGGTTTCTGGGATAAAGCGTAAAATCCACATCTCATCGCCTGTGACAATCCTGTCAAGGAACTTGTCACCATCATAATGATACTGCTGCAGAAATGTCAGTGCTGCTCCTATGCATTTCGTTTTGTGCTTGGGTATCAGGTTTTTCGGCACCCACCCGGCACACAATTTTTTGAACAGCAGGTGCTTAGTGACAATTTCATGCAACAAGGATTGCGATATCTGTGGAAAATGGCTGCTGAGCTCCGTAATCGTGAAGCGACTGTTCTCCACGATGCACTGCCGCACCAGCTCAACAAGGTCATCATTGATGAGGGATGGTCGCCCACTGCACTCTTCATCATGGACACTTTGACCACCTTTGGAAAACTGCCTACAGCAGCAATGCACCATCTGTTTGCTCATGATGTTGGCCCGTAGACTTGATGAACTGATGAATTTTGATCAGCGCTATGTTTTGTGCAGTAAGGAACTTTATCACTGACCGAACCTTGCAGGCAGCAGGAGAACGAATAAGAGCCGCCATTTTGGGCCACTGTTGCCATGCTACTGGCACCAGGCAGGACCTGTCTGACCAGGATGTGATTGATACGTCATAGATTTGTTACGCATGCGCAATTTTCCCTGCTAAATACATTTACTTTAAGGGAAACAAAATTGGGAAACTCACTTTCTGGATGCGCCTCGTACTTATAAAAGTGCAAGTAAAAGGAGGTACTTTTTTATACTTTATCCAATTTCTATTTCTAGTTTCATGAGAATGCATATTGGAGTACTATGAAAGTAGTAGATTGTTTTGGATATAAATTAAGATATCCTGGATGAATATGCATGGTAGTGGTAACAAATAATGTCACTCACACACACTCCACTGACACTAAGCCACTGGGACATTGGGTGGAATGCATAAAGTCAAGCATAAGCTTTACCTTGCTAATTTTCAAGTGTAATCTTGGCTTTTAATGCATAAAACAGCTTCGACTTGACTTAAGTCTAGCATTTGCTTTGGAGCCAGCTAGCTGCCTAGCTTTAGCTTGAATTTTCCAGCAATGACTTGACTTTAAGTGCAAATCCGATGCATAAAACAAGCGAAAGCTTCACTTCCTCTAGATTAATCTTGACTTTTTTCAAGCTACCTCAGTAGGTGACTTGATTCATACAAGAGAAGTCTTAAGAGTTGTTTTATCACACAAAATGGCACAGTTCATGAATATCCGTCAAAGAAAAGAGTAAAAAGTTAAATTAACTGTAACTTTAGTATGTATTTGAAAGTACCAAATTCAAAAATGTCGTGTTAGAAGCTCCCTATAACGGAAGAAGCAATAATGCATACTACTCAACAGCGCTATTAAAATGTTTGCCTCTAGTTTTCACCTATTGTTGCGGCATGTAAACATCACACGTTTCAGAAATGCCGCGTGCCACTGACCACCTCTTTCGACTATAGCTAGAAAATGATAACTGAAGGCGGCGAACGTTTTAATTACTTTATTATTGTGGCGGACGGTTTAATTAAAGTTTATTATTGTAAGATATTGCACAAGATTTCATAATCTAATTATTTAATAGTTTCCTTATTCGAATGTCTCCCTTCGTTTTAAAAATACTTTTATATTCATAAATCTATTCTTATTTGCTTAAATAACCGAATTAGGCACTTTTAGGTTCTATCACGAAAAATAGGTTTTATTAGGTCCTAACGTAAAATTGGGTCAATTTAGGCTCTATAAAATTGAAGTATATTACTAGTTGGTAACTAAAACATTAATATAAACCGAAGTTTGGACTGTATGAGGTCAGGAATAAAATAGGTCAGAACCTAAGAATCCGGGGCTTAGTTATTAGTAATGTAACCTTCATTAGATTATTCAGAGGTGATCCTAAAAGTGAAATTTCTTCAGTAGCAGAGCGATACAGATGATGTCAATTGTCATTGTTCTTTCAATAATTAACATCTTACGTATAAATGCTGAGATTACTTTTGCTCATAATAACTTCAAACCTCAATGAAAATGAGAAATTTCTTAAGAGAAATTAGTTATAAGCTGGTAAAACTAGCTCCATAAAACAAGAGCTATAGACAGTTACATTTTGGAACTCTTAGAACTAGAGGAGCCACAATAGAAAAGAAAGATTTTCCAATAAAACTTATATAAATGGTAAACTCAACAACGTCCAGTTGTTAACCAGAAATAAAGGCAACTAAAATAAGCAATTTTAGTGTTGTTTACAGGAAAGACATGTGTAAGCCCGTTTGAAAACTGTCTTGAAGAACCTGATAAAATTCATAATGAAGCAAAAAAAAAAATTTGAAACTGTCCTTTTTTGCCAAAGTAGTATCATATTGTTACGTACTTTTATCATTCGCTGTAATTTTCCGATATATTTATATTTTATAGCCGTTACGTATAACATGCATCACACTACAGAATACGTTTTAAATTGCATTTGATACTACAAACCAAAGCAAAAAAAATTACACAGAAACTTCTAAATAATTGGCTCCCGAGATCGACTTGCATTCTTACCTGGAATCCTACCAATGGTTGGGTTGCTTTCGCCATCAAGCAGCTGCAGAAATTCTTCTTCCCACCTTTTTAACCTTATTTTCTGATTTCCCGTGGCCTTACGGTCAGTTTTTCTTTTTAATTCAGTCTTCATATTCTGAATCTTTTTCTGCACCTGCTGTGGAGTGAATTTTCTGCCTAAAATTTCTTCCAGTTTGATGCAGGTGGTTTGCAAAGCGTTCACTTTCTCTTCTTTGATGCTCGGGATTTGCAATTTATTCAACAGTATTGGAAACTGCTTAAGAATTGCTAGAAAGGTATTCTGAATATTCACTTCGTCTGCCATTACGCATATAACTTCGATATAGGTTCGATTTGGCAGACGACAGCTGTGCGCGCAACGTATTTCAAGCGTTTGCTGGAAAAACGTCTAGCGAAAGCTTGCTAGATTAAGATTCTTTTTATGCATGAGTTGAACAAGCCAAAGCTTAATGTTGTAGATTAATCTTAAAGCTTTCGCTTTAACTTAAAAACTAATCTTCAAGACAAAGCTTGGATTTTATGCATTCCACCCATTGTCTACCCTGTTTCCCCTGACACTAAGTCACTGGTCTTCATGTTTCTCTATTTTGGTAAAGGAGCAGAAATGCCCATTACAGAGTGCTTTCGTTTTTTTTGCTCAGGAATGTGGATGATGTGCATGACATGATGGATGACATTGCAGAACAGCAGGATGTGGCCAAGGAAATATCGGAAGCTATATCAAATCCCGTGGCCTTTGGTAATGAAATCGATGAAGTGAGTACAAGTAAATCTGAAATGTTCACAGTAATATGTAGATATTCTCTTGATATGAATTCTGTATGAGCTAAAGATGGAAAGCTGAGTCAGATTTGAAATGTAGCTGTGACACTTAAATTTTCAGATCTGATCAGTTTCCCAGCTTTAAGTAATGCTCACTTTTAGCATTCTCCCCTCCATTTCCTCATTGCTTTACTTATGTTACACAGGATGAGCTCGAGCGTGAACTTGAAGAATTGGAACAAGAAGAGCTGGACAAGGAATTGCTTGGTGTTGGACCCACTGCAGATGAACTGCCCAGTGTGCCAGCCACTGACATCGCTAAGCCTACTCCAGCTGCCAGAGCCAAAGCAAGTGAGTATAGAATAGTTTTGAAGCAGAAAGAATTGATATCTTTCTAGGGCAACTAAGGGAAATAGGAATTGCCATCCTCACCAAAGTACATGCACTGAGGGAAAGAATGATACAGGGTGGTATCCTAAATATTTGGGACTAGTGTTTCCATCTGTCAAAAACTTACTTTGTACCTAATAACCACCGGCACCTCCAAAATAGTCCCCTTCTGCATGTACAAAACAGCATTTTCTGCCATTTTCCAAATGCATTGTGAAAATCATGTTCTTTGATGGTGTTTAGCACCATCAGTGTTTCTTTTTGGATCCGTTCAATCTTGTTGAACCGATGGCCTTTTACCTTGATTTTCAGTGGGAGGAAAATAGAGTGGGTACCAAATCAGGCAAGTAGCTTGGATGGGGAACAACAGTTATATTGTTTTTGGTCAAAAAGTTCCTGAAGTGTGACTTGTGATGCAATAGCCAGATCCTTTGTCAGCAAAGTTTGAGCTATCATTTTCACACAGCCATTGCAAAGCAGCATGGTAGCACTTGGAATTTCGTTTGATAGAACAGATTCTTTATGCAAACTCCCCTTTGGTACCCAAAGAAAACAAGGAGCATATTCTTGACTTTGCTCTTCTCTTATATCAGCTTTTTTGTTCTTGTGAAAATGAGCTCTTCCACTGGGAAGATTTGTTTTGTCTCAAGATCATGTCCATAAATCCAGGTCTCATCTGTGATGACCCTGGACAAGAAGGTTGGATCATCAGATATTTCAACATGCTGCGTCTTCTGATCACAGACACAATGCTTGGCACAAATTTTGTGGCAACATGATCATGCTCAATTCAGCAGTTATAGTTTGTTAGCGTGTCTCATAACCAATTTCCACTTCATTAGCAAGGTCATGAATGGCTCGGTATCTATCCTCATGAATAAGCTGTTGAACTTAGGCAACAATATTGGGCTTTGTGCATTTGATGGTTCTTCTTCCCATGCAGTTATCTTCACGGATGTACGGCCAGCCCTGAATTGAGCATGCCATTCAAACACATGTGTACACTCATGCTTTGTTCCCTGAATACTTGTTTAATCATTGCCAGTGTGTCTGTATGAATAAAAGGCAAATGTTGATGAGATACACATGTAGGAATATTGTTCATGAATTTTATTTTACTTTTTTTTTACATGTTTAGTATAATATTACATATTTCCCGCCACACTAGTAAATTTAACATATATGTAGAATTATTATAAATTTTTTGGTTTATTTTGAGCTTCTTTTGAATTCTTATTATTAATTTATTAATTAATTAATTTATTTATGTACTTACCCACCCACCGTTCAATACCTAGTAAGAATGGAAAAATAATTTGAAAGTTTACTGTGCTGTTTATACATTGTCGTCAATCCCATACACTTTCGATACACAGCAAGAAAGGAAAAACAATTCGAACGTTTTATTAAAGTGCTATTCATACATTGACTTCAATTCATGCATTTCCATTACATTCAAAGCTAAATTGTGAGAGTTTGAAGCAGACAGTGACTTGTTTTAAAGTGCACCATTGACTTCTGTGAAGTTGAGTAATCTTTCTCTATATAAAAAAGTATATAGTCAGACAGAAGACTGTGTGACAACGAACATTTGGAAAAGTATATTATAATTAATTGTGCTCCTGTAACTTTAAAGCTTGAATGGGGGATACTTGTCTTTCAGTATTTTGTACCAGAAGTTAACTGATTACTGTTAATACAGTAATCTCACTTTGACTACTTGTAAATTTCTATTTTTTACCAAAGAAATAAAATGTTTGATTTGACATATAAATGCTTCATTACATATTTCTGAAATTGAATTACGTAAAATCTGGGCCCTACTTATCACCATTTTTTGCATTTGTAAACTGCATATGTGAACATTCGTTCAAATAAGGAGTTTGTGCTAAATGTACGCAATTGCAATTGATGATGTGATTATTTAGTGAGTTAATTCATTATGAGGGTCCAAGGCTGCTAAAATTAAAGCATTACACAACACACACAGCATTCCTATAATTTGATATAGAAAGAGGTATTTTCAGAAGGTTAATTTGAAAATTGAGAAGCTAGTAACTGGGATGTGTCATAATTTAAAATAAAAAGAGTCAGATGTTGTTACACTACATCGCTAAAAGGTACTTACTCTGAACGTGTTTTGGGAGAACGGTTTGCTCTCATCATCAGCTTGTTTCCAACTGATTTTGCCAGTTACTGTTCGGGGATGTGTGTGGTTAATGTTGTTCTCTGGTGCTGGGTTAATGAACCTCCAAAGGCTGCTGGGTGGTGGTGATTCATTAGGTGATCTCTGTGTTTGACGATATGTATTTTTTCCTAGATGTCCAATTCATAGCTGTTCTTGATCGGTTTTAAGAGTTTTATGTTTGGAGTGATTTCATACAATCATTACAAACTATTTGGTATATACCAACTGACTTATCATTGGGGATAGGGTCTTTTGTTCTATTGCGTAGTAGTTTCTGTATATTGTGGTCATTCTGTGGAGTCAGGGTGATGTATTTCATGAAAATCCTTTGAAATTTTTGATATGACAAGGGTGGTGAACTTTCTGTATGTTTGTGGTTTTTGTTGTCTGAGTAAAGTCATTGTTTGTTGGATGTATTTCTGTCTTTCAAACTTTTTTGTCTTATTTATTGTTGTTTTCTGGTATCCATTCATGGTGTTCCTTCTGGTATTCCTCTTTCTCCAATGGTATATGTACTAATCTGTTTGTAATGCTATTTAAAATTGCATGTTTGTGGTTTGTAGCTATTGTTTTTAATATAATTTTCTGTGCGAGTCGGTTTCCTGTAAATGCCGAATGTTAGTTTATTGTGTGCTTTATTTCTGATTATTCTGATGTCTAGATAGGGTAATTGGCCGGTTTCTTCTCTTTGTATTGTGAATTTTATATGCAAAAGGTGCTTCAAGGAAAAAAAATTCAGAATGTTAATGATTATATTTGAACACAAAATCTACAGTAACACATCAATGTGGCTTATACTTGGTGTTTTTAAATCACAATAGAACACGTCTGGGAAAGTAGAAGTACCATACTTACCTAAATACAAGACAATGTTTAGTTTTGAAAGGCACAGGTCGTCTTGGATTTGCAGCATAGATTTCCCAATTAACTAGGAGGAAAGTAAGTTTCAAATTTTGCTTTTATGGGATGAATGTTAGCAGTGGAGAAATCTAGAGGAAATGTGGAAGGTCGCATGAAGGTCACTATCTATCGACCAGGTTTTCTGCATTTAATTTTGTGTTGTAAAGTTAGTGATTTACTGACACCCCTAAGAGTGATTATAAGGTTTCCCTGTTGGTAAAAAGCTTTCTTTTACGATTAAAATAGAGTGGAGGGTATCCTTCCTGCATTTATGACTGTAATATTGTATTGGTATATGATGGTTGTGTGGTAAAAGGCAGATTTACATATCCGTGCTTCTATTCCCACACAATGTATTGTACAGAGTCTAGATCAAAATTCATATCCATCATTGTCACTGTTGTTGCTCTGATTGTAATGTATGATATATCTAGGGCTCTGAAGTTGAAGACATATAAATTGCCTAAAAATTACCTAAAAAGGCTGTAGTAACTGGAAAAAAATAATGTAAAACTGTAATGCAAATTAATATTTTTAATAGGTTTAGTTTTAATTATACATATTAGGTAATGAAGATTTTAACTTGATATTTATAGGAATTTAGTAACAGTGATGTCCAAATTATGCTTGTATATTTATGGGTTCGGTTTTTTTAACACTACGTCACATTTTAATTTTTGAAGGACTAGTTTCAAGAGTGGTGCTTTCATTTTCAACCTCGGGGGTTCAACTGCTGATACTGGTTGAAGTTGACTGCAGCCTTCTCTCTGATGATGGAATGATAAAATTGTTTGCTAAAGTGTCAGCTAGTGGGATTTCAAAATTTATTAGTTGGCCTTTATGCTTCCATATTAAAATGTTTTCCCACGTTGTGAGTTTGTTGTGGTGTATTATCTTTTAAGTAGTTTTGGATTTGAGTCTAGGTTATGATTTTCCTTCCACTTTTGGAAAGAAAAAGTAAAGCTCTTTCGCCAATATCACATGTAACTGTAGTTGCTGCTTGCTTTAATTTAGTAGGTTTATCCCTCTTGGTTACAATTTCAAACTAGAATCTCATTAGTACGATTTTGCAGGGACCCAAGGATTTGAACATCATAGACGGAAAAATGTGTTAACAAAATTACAAAATCTGCAATTTAGAACATAATTATATAATAAAATCTAATAATTACTACGTTTCCATGGGGAATTGAAATTGATTCGAGTCCAATTCCATACTGAATATGATCTGCATTTTCTGTTAAATTCAATATGTATTCAGATTTGAATACACAAAGTTCGAGAATAAATAATTCAAGCTTTTATGTTGGTCAACTTGGATTTACGTTGGCGAACCTGTTAAACAGTTAGTTTGTTTCTCTGTATAATTTGAGCAGGTTTTGAGGTTAGTGAATGTTTTTGAGAAAATAAATGGCGAATTATGGAAGCGATAAAAGTGGCTTTGTTGTGTATTTTATTACATTGATTACAATTTCCTCTAAAAAAAAAAAAAAAAAAAAAAAATAATAATAATAATAATAATAATAATGATAATAATAATAAAATGATGAGCTTACATCATGTTACGAGTACAGTAGAAGGTAGTATATATGGCATGTTGAATACAATTTGAATAAGTAGGTGTTTCTATGCAACTAATTTAAACCCGATCCTGCTTTCCCAAGAGGGAAGTTTTGTTTTAGCATTTTTGCCTTCTTCAAAAACAGTTTTAGTCTGTTAACATTTGCTAACAGTTGTGTTTAAGGTTGATGGAGGAATGTTTAACTTCCGCGCTATATCCACATGTTTCATATTTGGATTGTGATACACTTCTTCAAGGATTTTCAGTTTTTCACTATTGGTTATTTGCTGCACTTTATTTTTTTCCATTGCAAATGAAAAGTTAAAACACAATATTAGTATGTTGGTCAACACTCAACAGTAGAAGCTATTGTTGGCATTTACCACGCCAAGCTAAAGCATTCTCTATCCTGCCCGCACAAACCGCCTCACACAAATATTTACATACATGCATGTCATTGGCTGTGGTCTCTAACCCTGTGACCAAGGATTGGCCAAAATAGTGGGTGAGAATGTCAATCTTCGACACGTGTTAAGCACTTACTTTCACTGGACCGACCAAGGATTGGCAAAACAGCAAATGAGGACATTAAACTTAAAACGTAGTAGGCAGGACTGATAAAACGTACTAAACAAACATTATTTATTACATTTAGTGCATTTGGCTGCCAGGACTTTTATAATTCAACATAATACATTGGAAAATGCGTTAATGGGGAATGTGCTAATGAGATTCCACTGTATGTGCTTTTTCCATTCATTCAAATATCTTAAAATATAATGGAATAATTTGCATTTTAACTGATTCATGCAGAGTTAAATTTTCAGCTGGGATTAAGCTGATATTGGCTGATGTACGGCAGTCAGGCGTATATTAAATGGCTGACAGTGAATGGGTTAACATTGATTCATCATATAAGTTTAATATTTGCTTCACTGTATACAAATTCCAATTATTTTAAAATTAAATAATTTATTAAATGTAAGGGATACTTTTAGGAGCCGAATGATTGATAACTGTTAAACAATGATTCAGTGTGAGTGGTAATCAGAACTAGTGCTGCAATAATATATTTGTATGTTAGGTTTTCTTTTTTTCCTTTGTTAACTGTAATGCAATATTTTGCAGAACCTCGAGTGGAAGAAGTGGATGAAGATATGAAAGAATTGGAGCAATGGGCATCATAAACCTTTCAACATTATTGCATGGTTGTCAGTGAGAAGAATGGGAAAATATGATCTAATTGGAAGGATTAAATTGATATACTATTGGGGTGCAAAGACAGCTCTTATAGAGGGCTTAATTTCTGACACATAATATATTGCTACTTCACAACTGTAGAGATGATACATACATGCAGGTGTATGTTGCTTACATTATCATGTACTCACATGGAAGGCTTTCCAGAACAATATAAAGAAATGGTTTTAATTGTGCTGTGTATTACGTAGTTATAATGCCTTATTTGAAAAGAGACTTGAAAATTAAGTAACCTTTTAAGGTCTGTTGCTTGTTTTTATGTCATAAATTATACTTATATGCAATAATTATATGTAACTTATAATTCATATATGAAGCTGCAGCCAGCAGAAAGCCTTAACAATTCATTTAAAGTTGTGGGTATACATTTCTAAATGCATTGTTGTAAGAAAAATGCAAAGCAATGCCATTGTAATTTAAGAAGTATTTTCTAATTAAAGCAAATAGTTACTTGAAATAAAAACTCTCTTTAATGCCTGCTTAGTATGGCTTATACAGTAATAATGTGATATACATTTTGGCAAAATATTTTTAGTAATTCCAGATGAATGTTTAAACCATCAGTAACACAATAACTTTATGAATATGCCATACTAAACACTGCATTAGCACTTGTAAAATAAAATAAAACTGTTTTATTGAACTGCTTATAAACATTGCGTTTTATTTCAATACATATTGCCAGTAATGGAGAACTTCCTAAATTAAATCCCGTTATACAAATGTTTCTCATCTATATTAATATAGGTGTCTGGGACAAAAACTACCAATAAGAAAGTTTAATAACTTACTCAACAATGAACCTAGGAACATGCTTTTGGCGGTACATGACACATGAACATCTAAGACTTTTAATTACATATAAATCTCTATATATGCCCTCCTTGTAGCACAACAGACATCCAGGCTGTACTCAGGTTGCTAGCATCTGTGGAGTTATGGTTGCAGAAGTAGCTGCAATTTTCATATGTAAATCATGCAACTCCACGACAAGAGTGCTGTAAAACATGTCCTTTATGTATCCCAGTAAAAGAAATCCAGAGGGGCGAGTCCTCCGCGGTGTAGTGGTTACCATGCTAGCTTCTAGTTCTCGAGGTAGCAGGTTCAAACCCGGTGGAGGGCGATGGATTTTTTTCGGGCGTAAAAATCCTTAGCATGGCTTCCTTTGGAAGGGAAGTAAAGCCGGTGGTCCTGTGTCCTAGATTTACGCCACATAAAAGAACCTCAAGCCTGATAAAGATGCCTCTGAGCAAAATTACTGGTGTTTCACGCTAAGGACCACAGCAGTTAAAGAGTGTCCATAAATAAAACTCAATTTAATTTCCAGAGGGACGAGATCTGAGGATCTTGGAGGCCATGCTGTGGGACAACCCTGGCCTATCCAATGCTAAAGGAAGCAGTTGTCCAAATGATCACACACATGTCCTGCATAATATGGACAAGCTCCATCTTGTTGGACGATCTGTTAGTTATCTATGAGATGGCATAATTCTCCAGCATAAGATAAACATTACCATTGATACTCTACTCTATGAAGAAGAATAGACCAATCACCATTTCCCATATTATGCTGCACTAAAATTGACTTTAAGACTGTCCCTTTCAAACTTCCTTACCACATGAGGGTTTTCTGAACACCATATTATTATTATTATTATTATTATTATTATTATTATTATTATTATTATTATTATTATTATTATTATTATTATTATTATTATTATAATAATAATAATAATAATAATAATAATAATAATAATAATAATAATAATAATAATAATAATAATAACAATAGCTTTATTGCCTGTGGACTTAGGGATACAAGGTTTTAGGCATGGTCAAGATCTACATGATAGAATACAATTTATACGCATATTCAGATTACAAGAGAATCACTTAAAATGATATTTACACTTCACTTAATACTAATTATTCTTATTTACAATTCACTTAGTATAACTATAATATATTTATAAATCAGTTAAGTTGTACAGACATTTATCAGTTAGGTATTTTTTTAAGAGTTGTTTAAATGTATTTCCTTGTGCTAATTTGATATAACTGGGAAGTTTATTATACATAATAATACCTGCATGATATGGGTCTTTCTTGCTTGACGTTTTAGCCTTATAATCTCTATGATAATTATTTGAACCTCTAGTGATATAAGAGTAATGATCTTTATTTAGTAGAGAAAACTCTCCTTTTGTTTTTATTAATAGAATTACCTTATATACATACAACGATATCACGGTTAGTATCTTCTGCTGTTTGAAAACTTCTTTGACAGATTGTCGATTAGTTAGATTAAAAATACATCTCAAGCTTTTTTTCTGTAATATAAGAATTCTATTTAATTTTAAGTTACTAGTAGCTCCCCATATTTCAATACCATATTCAATGTGACAGTGGATTAACCCATAGTATGCCATTTTGAGTACTTCTCTTTCTAATTTGTAAGACATGTTTCTTAGCAAATATATATTAGCACATAACTTTTTACTGAGTATGTCTACATGGTTATCATAAGTTAAATTTTTGTCAATATAAATACCAAGAAATTTTATGCAGTTTATTTGGTCAATTTTTGTGCTGCCGGTATAAATTTCTATCTCATTCTCAATGCTGTCGCGAAGCTCAAATAGCATAATTTTTGTTTTATTAAGATTTATCTGTAATTGTGCATTTTTTAGGTAATTTGTTACGTGAGTTACAGATTTTGAGGCCTTTGTTTCCAGCTGTTTAATAGTTTTGTCAGCACAAATTAAGGTAGTGTCATCAGCATATGATATTATATTATAATCGTCTGTACACTGCAAATTATTTACATAAAGCAAAAATAATAGCGGACCTAATACAGAGCCTTGAGGAACACCTGTTTTCACCACATCATATTTAGACTTAATATTTCGAATAGTATTACCTTGTTTAGACTGTATTTCAGTGCACTGAGGTCTATGTTTTAAGTAGGATGATAAAAGCTCATGTACTTTGCCTCTTACTCCATAGTTCTGTATCTTATATAGTAGTAAGTCATGACATACTGAATCAAAGGCTTTGGACAAATCTAAAAATATTCCTACAGTTTTGTTATTTTCTTCTAAGTTTAGCATTATTTTGTGTAGGAATTCTGACACAGCAGTAATAGTTGAATATCCTTTTATATGTGGGAATTATGCCTGTTGACAACCCTACACACCTGAAATGTGGACTCATTGCTGAAAACTACCTTCCTTGGGAATTCGTTGTCATCACATTGTAATAACATGTTGATGGTATAATTGAATCATTGCAGCAAATCATTTAGTTTTAACTTGTGCACCAATTGGATTTTGTATAATAACCTTTTATGGAGAACATCATGGAGATTTGACTTCGGTATCCTTAGTTCCCTGCTGCAGCGATGAATCGATTTGGATGGACTGTGTCTGGAATGCTGCCTGAATAGTATTAACTTGTTCTTGTGACACTCTTCCCATGCAGTCATTTCTCTACAAGAGATCCGGTTTCAAGCAGCCAAGTATGCCAAGCTGTTACTATGTCTCTCAGGCAGTCCTTTTAGAGGTATTTTTGTCAAAATTGACTGCACACTCACCGGGAACTTCAACTCAGCAAGCCAATAACAGCACTCAACGTTTTGCTGCATCATATACACCATTTTTTTGTTACATTCTGAAACAAAACACAAATGGCAACATAATAACTTTAGATGTCCCTTTGTCATGTGCCACAAATGGCATGTTCTTGGGTTCAGAATGAGTTATTAAATTTTCTTATTGGTAGGTTTTTTACAGACATCCTGTATTATAAAGAGAGAAGATTTTTGTGTTTATATAAGGCAATCGCAAAATGCATTCAACCGATTTTGATAATTATTTCACCATTGGAAAAGCCCAATCCTTTCTCACAGACATGGTCTATAACACCTATTTTCATGCCATAAATTACTAGATTAAAAAGAATTGACAAAACCCTTGCATTTCAATACGAACATATTGGAGTTACAAAAAACCTTGCAAAGAAGGCTTTGACTTTTAGGGCCGGTTTCACCAACCGATGTTAAAAATGTTCTAATATCTTGTTTATTAACAAGGTGTTCAGTTTAATACAAGGTTAAAACTTTTGTGTTTCATCAAGCTTTTACAGCAAATTGTCAGCTAACATTTTGTTAACGTCAAAAACAACTGCGAACGCTAGCTTTCGAGAAGGCGGTGGCTAACCTATACAGCTTCTGAACGTGCTCCGATGCACTTTTATTTATGTATCGCTGCGCTCTGTATCAGTAGCCGACAAGTATTTACATTCATGGTGATCCATGTGATGTCCCTGACTGAGATTAGAATCGCAATGTCAACCGAAATAAATGTTTCACATTTAAAACACATTAATTAAATCTGGTTAATAAGTATAGATATCTTATCAAGTGCAAAAAACCTGACGGTTTACATTAAAGTATAAGATTGGAACCTACAACAAAATCCGTGTATAATTTAATTGGAATGAACATGTTTCTGTAAGTCCAGTAAGCAACTGCGGCAATTTTATGCTAACAAAAGTGCAGCGCTAGAAACGTTAGTTGCAAAGAGCGTTTAAAATGTTTAAAACTGGTGGTGGACACTGCACTGAAACTAAAGTGGACAAAAATGTGTTATAGCGGATTAATCAAGCAGACTCGAAAAAAGTACTGTTTGCTTCTTGAAGCAATTGCTTTGGAAACCTTCCTTCCGTATAAACCCACAAATGGTAGCTTTGGAAATATCAACATTATCACCCACCAAGTAAATAAAACATGTGTAGCATCAAATCTAAGTACCTAATTAACACTTGTAGCATAGGAGAGAGTCGTGCTTCTGTTGGTTGTATTCTAACCTCTCGTATTTCCCATAAAACCATACTTATGACCCCTTGGACAGTCTATTATTGCTTTAAAAATTCCTCCTTTTTGCAGGGTTTCAAATTTATTATGACGTATGACCACTCTTCTATTAGGAATGGCATTAAAAATGTCAATTGTAGCAAACTCGCATCAACAGCTTGGTTTGTGGCAGCCATTTTCCAACTTCTAACTTTGTTAAATGCCTTAACACAGGGGTACGGGGATGTTAACTTAACACTGACTTTAACACATTTTTAAACTTAACATTGTTTGATGAAACAGAATTTGTGTTAGCTTCAGTGTTAAATCAGTTTACCATTGTGTTAAAGTTTAGCATTTGTTGGTGAAACCGGCCCTTAGTATACAAATAAAATGGTATAACTGGCGCGAAACTTCTGGAATCGTGACCTTGATTGCCACCCTAGCTGCCGAGCCTAGGAATGGTTTATGTTTAGCTTAATCAACGAAAGCGATATAATACCTTTGCTTACTCACAGTGCGTAACACATACAGTCTGCATAGAAAGTGTCCGCATCTTGTAATTTCAAAGAGAGCAGTACCTAAATAGTGCTTATTTTATATTTGTGATATTTATAACCATGGCTCCTACGTTTTCAAAGTTAAATGGTAAGGTATTACGTATTCAAATCAGGGAAATAATTGTAAATGTCCTCGACTTCATGAAGCAAGAAGCAGAGATGAAGGAAGAAAATATATGTTTACCTGAGTTCCACAAAAGCCTTCAGAGAGTGAAAGAAAGAGTAGCCAAAGCAATTGGTGTTTCACTGAGTTTCGTTTCCAGATTTCTCAAAGATAAGAAAAACCATATGGATGAAAGAGTACCATTTGACACACCTTTGAAGAAACATAAGGTCCCTAAACGTATTACAGAAATAAATGATTTCGACAAATGCGTCATTCGGTGCATGATTCACAATTTCTATGTGGAAGAAAAAACTGTGCCAACAATAAGCAGATTGCTCATCAATCTGAAATATGTCATAAATGTTCAAGGTGGTGCTACAAGTCTCAAATCCCGGCTATGGCACTGAATTTTGCAGTCTGATACTAACTTTCCAAATGACTATAATTTTATATGTACTTATATCAACATAAATTTTCAAGATGCTGCTACAAATCTCAGAAAAATTATAAAAGATTTAGGGTTTAATGGAAGAAAACGAAACCAAATAGGAGAGTTCTAATAGAAAAGCACGACATACGATCTCAGCTGGAAGAGTACCTTACTCAGAGGTACAAATTAGAGGGTCAAACTATAGTGTATGAAGATGAGTCGTACATACACAGCAGTCATACATCTAAAAGTTGAAGTGACGATAGCGAATTAGGTTTTCAGGCACCTGTTGCCAAAGGGCAAATACTTATTATCGTTCATGCTGCTCGTTCCAAATGCCCTTTTACACGTTGCAACAAAAAACAGGAGATTTTCATCAAGAAATGAATACAGAATCACCATGTTGATACCTAATATGCCTGCTGGGTCTATTCTGGTTATCGACAATGCTTCACAATGTGGCAAAACTCAAATTGACAAACAACCTACCTCAAATTCCTTGAAAGAAGAAATAAAAACCTGGTTGCCTAGGCATAATATAGCTTTTGATGAAAGCATGAGTAAAACAAATATAACTTAGTTAAAGCCAACAAATCCCTTCAGGAGTCATAACTCATAATACTTGGCCAGATATTAATACAACATCGCCATAATGTACTTAGATTGCCACCGTATCATCCAGATCTAAACCCAATCGAATTAATCTGGGCTGATGTCTAAAACTGGGTGGCCTGCAGAAATATCACTTTTAAACTAAAAGATGTGGAGCAGTTATGTCGCCAGCGATTTGCAGAAATTGGAAGGCCAGAATGGGAAAATGTATATCGACATGTTGAATAAATTGAGAATCATTATTTCAAAAAATACGGAATTGCAGAAAATCAATTAGAAAAAATTCTCATCCAGGATAATGGTGCAGAAAGTAGCGACAGCAGTGATGGCGGCAATGATGTGAGTGATTCCGCAGAAGAGGAAGGGCTATCAAGTGTGGAAGAACTGGAGGCAGATGGTTGACAGTGTTTTTATATTAAGGGCATTTTACAGTGGTGGATTTAAATATACTGTATATAACTATAAGTTTATCGTGTACTGCAGTGCATAACCGGTGTGCGGATATTTGACAATGACTGTCCCATGCACTCCTGCAGCATGCAGACGACTGGTCACCTTCTGATTTGGTATGTAACTCGCTTCATAGCTGTCATTAAGATTTTCACATGTCTAGAACTGTTGCGCCAGTTATAGCTAATATTTAAATGTGCTGAAATATAGTACCATACAGTTACAATCTACAATTGAATCTCACTTATACTGTATTCACTTCTGGCGTTCCTGAGGTTTGAGCTACTAGTCCTCCAGGTGTTGGGGTTTGGGTTAGTATCAACAGCCCTGCCCATAAAAACTGCAACATCCTTCATGCTTTGTGTATATGTACAGTCATTTTCAGAAAAGTTTGACAGTCGCTGATTTGAAGGGTAAATTAGAACTCTTGAATGCAGATACTCCAGCAACAATGAAGCTAGAGGTGTACTACAGCAAAGAGAACAACCTTGGTGTCTTGCTAGGTGATGACAATGCACTGCTTGGGTCCTATTATGTGGAGAATGGTGTGCAACTCCATGTAATTTATAAGTTTGTTTTACATAATGAAATGGAAGAGTTTTCGACAATACAGAAGTTTGAGTTGTCATAGGCAGAATATGGCAAACGCGAAGACGTGCTTGGAGCATATCTTGCTCTTAATCCTTGGGAAGATACAATGCAGACATAACATAAAAAAGAGGAGAAGAGCAACCAACAAGAGAGAAGCAGACGAAGCTGCAAAATTTGGAGATTATTCTAGTGAGGGTATCAAGCCATCCGGCGAGGTGAGCTACAGTAAACTATATAGTTCAGGTAGAATTCAATCTAGGCTGGTGGACTGGTGTAAAGTATGGTGAGCCTCAGGGAAAGAATAACGGGAGTGTTGGAGGCAACATATCCTTGGATTGCCTGCTGCAGTGTGGTGGACTTGTCAAACCTGTGCCTGTTGAAAATGGAGATTTCTCCGGAGGATGCTTCTGCTCTGAATAGAATTTATTAAACCAGTGTTTTCACTCATTGTTGTTTGCTTGTAATGAATTTTTATTTATATTTTGGTACAACTGTGTATTGAATTTGAATGTATAATTTTGTATGTTTCATGTTTTTTTCTTGAATGTTATGGTTTTCAAAGTTTGTATTGTTTTTTGTACTAGGATGTAAATAAATATGTAGCCAGAATATGGTGCTGATGACCCTAGCAGCTTTTCACCATTAAAAAATTATTACTATTAATTCACTTCTATGTTTTCCGCAGATACACTGAAATGTTTTAGGCACAGAATTTGTCCATTAATACTTAGCTGAATTATATGTTTTTCGGTTATACATTTTCTCATTAATACCTCACGTTTTTCTGACCTCCATGTACAAAATATATTAATGTACACTCTCATTTGTACATTATGTTTATGCTACATCAAGACACACTGTATACCGTATTGTTACTCTTGCAGCACAAAACACATGTTGGCCAAGGCATCAATGTTTTTGGAACACATTGTTACTGAGTATGCTTTAACAATACAGTCGGGCCAGGCTATTATTTTTCAGATTGTATCTGATGATGGTGGTGATGAAGAAGTAGGCTAACTGATGAGTATTCTCAGTTTGCAGAGGGAATTCAAGCTCTAGAAATTACACAACTAATCTGTCATTGCAAAGGCTAAATGTTGATAGCATTTCTGGGATTATGAGGTATAATTGACTAGTGTATTGCTGTGAGAATATCAAAGAAGCAAAGAAATATTCACAATTTCTTCAAATGAGTGTAAATCACCTTACATTAACCGAGTGGGATGGCTCGGGCAGTAATGTCTGGCCCGCATTCAGGAGGTCCTGCATTCAAGCCCCTGGGGACAACCAGTCCGACTGAAGGTTTTTTCACGGTTTTCTTCGGTCACAGGTGAATGCTGGGTTGGATAATTTGATCCCCAAATTTTCCTATCATCCCTTTCATCACTGCATTTCATTTTCTCCTTTGCTGCCTTACCAAGCATTGGGCTGATCACCTATCCTGGATATGGTATGATCCAGAGTTTAATTGCTCCTTGACAGACTACTAACCCAAGGTATTGACTAAGGCCTACAAAGAGGAGGGTAATCCATTAAGAAGAAGAGGAAGAAGTAAATCACCTGTACTGTGAATCTTTTTCTAGTTTGAATTATAAATAACAGTACTAGTGTGCATGTAAGTACTCTAAATAGTTTATTATGTTTTTTATACACACATTTGTTTCATTTATTGCTTTCTTACATTAAATAATACATACCTAGTTTGTGTAATTTAATCTATAAGAAAATTCAGTTTTATTTTATTTATACATTATTCCGTTCTCATTTATACATTAATTTAGCTATCTCTCTTTGAAAACGTAAAGCTGAGGTTATGCTATATGTATTTTTGCCGTGTTACTTTTGTGTTGTATAAATAATGAACATGAAAAAACAGAATTCTCTTTCATTGGTTGGATCTAAAACGAATAAAGTGACTTTATCCAGTTATTTCCCAGTCATCTCAGATTTTTTCCTTGCATATAATGTTGCAATTAACAATGCGTAAAGCAGTCTCTTCTCCTCCAGTTGCTCATTAAAGTGTCAAACACAGGACTTGCTTTCTATCTTGTCTCTATCGCTCATTGATGCATTGATCACAACAGTCTTCTCAGTGACAAGCATGCTTCCTTTTTATAAACACACAAGAATGCCTGGAAGGTTCTTTCTAAGATGGAGAAGGGAAAGAAATTTCCAGAAATTTCTCCTTGTGCCATGAATGCATTCTGGAAGTTTTGTTAGCAGAGTCCTCCCTGTTTCTATTTCCAGCCGCTCATATGCCGGCTAGTGCTGAAGAACATGCCTGTTATCCATGGAACAGAAGCCTGGTTCCACCACAATATTGTGCATGTTTTGGAAGGGGTTGGGCCAGTTGTGATACTAACTGAATAACTCTGTTTAGCGTATTAAAAGCTGAAAAAAGAAAAAAAATTATATCAGACCAAATTCTTCTTGTTGGAACCATATGCCGTGCAGATAGAGGAAAAAAGAACTGCCATTCAGTGCCATATTCATAAACTTGTATTACCAACTACACTTTTAATCCTTTGCAGTCAGATGTGGGTAACCTTAAGTGTTTGGAGGTGAAGTAAACTTAGTTAGCAACTAAGCATTTGTGACTGGATCTAGCCAAGCTTTGAAACAAACACTGACAGATGGTGAAGTAAAGTCAAAGCTCAGTGAATTCAGTGGCAATTCATCTTATGTAGAGTTAAAAGGCTCAGAAGAGGAAGAAAGCAATGTAGAAGCTACTCTGCACCAGAGGCTCAAGTGGTGAATGCCCAGATACAAACCTTATTTCCATCCAGATAAGCATTTCAAACTTAACACGTTTTCTTTAACGTAAATTACAAATGGATGACTTGTTTCCTGGTTATCATTCCATTGTACCCTTGAAAGGAAGCTTGTATGACAAAGGCGTAGTTTTCCGAAAAATCACAAATTATACATTCTATAGGTATCAAATTTTCTTTCCATTCAGACACAAATGCAGACTGTTATTAAGCTATAAGGTACGAGTTATAAGATCTGACGATTTTGCTGACAATTTTTCCAGAAAGTCTTCAACAGGTGATTGGCTACCCACTCTTTATAAGTCACCTGCTCTATACCTTTTTCTTTCTTTCTACGAAAATGTCCCAGATATTACTGACCAAGTTTTCAGTCCCTGGTCATTTATCACATTTCCTTAAATAGCAATTTGATTATGGGGGATACAAATTATTTGTGAGAGATAGTCCTTATAATTACAGAAAGCAATACCTGAATATGCAGTCAGATGGGAAATGTTTATTCCATCAAGCATCAGTTTTACATTCTCATGACGAGTGTAAACATAAGCAGAATGTGTACCTTGGATGCCTAGGAGTATACCTACACTGTTTAGGTCTCATTTGAGCAAAGTTTGAGAAACCTATTTTGATATCAGAATGCTTATCTTTAAAATTGCAGAAGGTTTCTTTCAGATTGCAAATGCAAAATATTAATCTCTCTGTTTTTGAATTTTCTATCCTTCTTTAATGGAAACATGATTCTTTTTTCCTCTTTTCCACCACAGAATATTCGAATGGTTTACCAGATTTGGTTTCAGGAGTTAACAAAATGCCCCTCTTTGAAGCTAATGTTTTTGCTACCTTTATCATGTAGTTCAAAACATTATTGCCAAAATATTCTTTAATTTGGTTGTAAGACCAGCTTTAGAAAATAGTCAAAATCTGAATTTTTAAGTTGCAATCATCTGTACTATGAAATCTATCAGTTTTTTTTAAATATTTCTGAACCCTCTTTTTCTTCTGGGACTGATTCACCTTCAATATGAAATACCTTCGTAAGTTTTTATGTTATTTTTTGTGATTTCTGGGTTGGATATTTTTTTAAGACAGTTCTTTATGGGTGATTCACCCAAGATTGATATTAAACTAGTATTAAGATTTGAGACATTTACACTTTCCTTATCCCATTCACATCACCACTCTAATGTGAAACGTGAGTTATAAATTTCTGAGCTCTTTCATTTACTTTACCTACCTGGATATCATATTGCCACCAGCAATACCAGATTCACAAACGTCACTCTTATTTTCATTCGTATCTGGGATTTAAAAAATTCTTATACGGCATGAGACATACACACTTGTTGTGGGGACAGTTCTACATCCTCCATTTTCAATTTTAAAAGCATTCTTTGAGTCACTGATAGCAAATTCTTTTTTCTCTTGAACATGTCTGCTAGTTTTGAAAGAGTTAAAGCAACAATGATATTGTTTCGTAGCAGTACCAGTACTGCTAATATTAAATATTTAACAAACATTCACAACTAAATTTAACAGATTAAACTCACAGACTGTGGACTCTCTCCACAAACTAAATATTCTAGACTAGTAGAAATGCCTAATCTGGTTTTCCTCATTAAGGGTTTGTTTGTATTTTAAATCTTGAGGTGATTCAGAAGAATAACCTTGGGTAACACATAACAGGTCTCACACCATCCCCTCTGCTGACACTCTCTAGGAGGAAGATTCCAACTGAGAAAGTATTTTCTTATAAATATATTTGAACAAATGCCCTCCTGAAACTTTGCATATGTGCACTATTAAAGAGAGAATACATGTGTATTTAAAAACATTTTTAGGTTGTCGATATATTAACAAAAAGTCAGATTTTAAAAATCAAAATATCTGCACTAAATAAGTTGAGTCAGATTCATTCTAGTATATGTTTAAAGTAGATTCCATAAGTTTTAAATAAGTTCATTTTGGAGTTCATAGAAGAATTGAATAGGAGATAGAGCAATTATGTATTGGGGCGCACCTACTTTTTCGAAAATTTTGACATTTGACTGATATTTAAAATATTGAAGTTAGGGACCAATAATATATACTTGTCTTCTATTTTAAAACATCAAATGCATACAAAAAAGTTTGAAGAGATTTAATGACATGGATGTTCAACTTGACATGGAATGATTGAAAATCAAGTAGGTATGATCATTTACATTTATACAATATTAATTATGTGCGTGATCAATTATAAACAGCATATATTTTCAATTTCATAAATATTTTTAAATGTTATTAAACCCCTCCCAAACACACAGGAAGGGTTAAGAAAGCAATTTTAAATAATAAAATTCCACTAAAATGTTTACATGACCTATAATGTTGAACAACAAATGCATGTTCAAGAGCATGCTAGTTATATAGAATGAGTCAGCATGTTCATTGAACCAAAGTACAGTAAGTAAGCTGGACAAATAATATGGATATTTAAAGTATGTGTAACAGCTATTTAGGGTTGCCTATTGTGTTAAAGTATGAGGGTGAGTCGATAAATAAGCTGCAAATGCCAGATTATTGCATTTATTTATTTAGTGTTAAGAAATGTATAGGATTGCATAACTGAAAATTTGGCCCTGGCCACTCATTCAGTAGACATCCACTCCACATACAAAAATTATTATACTATTTATTACACATGTATCAATTTTCTTTTTCTCTTTTCACTGTCCATTTGCACTTCTTTTTAACTCCAAATACTGTCCCACACTCCTACTGTCCTTTATATTTTGTTCAACATTGTTCTTTTGTCCCTTTTAAATTTATACTTAATGAATTTACTTCTGCAGTTCAGTTTCCTTATAGTCAAACGCCATATTATATTCCAAGCCTTCTTTCCCTTCACATAATGGACATTCCCCTTGATTAAAGTTTCTCTTTCACCTTTTAACTTCCACACACCTGATCTCGCCCATGTTTCTTCTCTTTCCTCCTTATTAGAATACTGCATATTGTTTTTAACACACCTGTATGTTTCTGGAAGGTGGCTGATACACAGTATTCCATGGTCAACGGTTAGTGAACTGTAGCCAGTATAAGATTTCAGATGTGCTGCAGGAGTGTACCAGACAACAGTGCACAGTTGTGTGAGTTTGTGAGCCAAGTGATTGCCTAAAGAGGAAGTTCATCATGAAATGTGTCCCATATATGATGAGAAGTGTAGTTCATGGAAAGCTATATTCAATTGGATGAGAAAGAATCACAAACAAGCAGCGTCCTGGGCTCCCTGTGGAGTTTTTCAGTGATTCTACATTGCAATGTGTGGAAGAGATGATTTGCGAAGATCATTGTGAAAAAATCGATGATGTAGCATGTGCTCTAGGTTGTTCCCACAGAAACTCATACATTGTTCTTAAACAGTCGAAGTTTTGTACAGTTGTGCATGTTGGGTGCCCTGCTGGTTGACTCCAGAGCACAAAAACAACAAAATAGGCCTTTCTGTGCAGCATCTCATGCATCACAGTAAACAAAGGGGTGATTTCCTAATGTGGATCATTACAGGGGGCGAGTCATGGGCCCAGCACTACCAACCTGAGTCAAAGTGATCCTCCATGTAATGGAAGCATCCCTCCTTCTCAACAAGAAAAATGTAAAAGGCACTTCCATCACTATGCAAGGTTATGGTGATAGTGTTTTGGGACATACTAGGTGTCATATTACTGAAATTCCAGCCTCATGAGGAGATAGTTAATGGCACATCTTACTGTACAGCTCTGTGGGAACTGCGACAAACCATATGCTGTAAACGACCTGGACTCCTGACAGTGGGCATTATTCTTCTGGATGACAACGCATGTCCTCACATTTGCAAGACTAATTTACGGGTTCTTGCAAACATTTCATTGGGAGCGCTTGGAACATCCACCATACAGCCCTGATATTTATCCATTTGGTCAGCACTATGAAGATGACAGCAGCCACAAAAATTATTTGCTGCAGGCTTTCAAGGCTTTGTCAAATGATAGGATGTATTTAAATGTACAGGGGCAGCATTTGAGAAATAAAATAGTTTTTCAGGTTGGTACTTGTAGTGCTGATGTCATTATTCCATTCTGTGACTTATTTACCAACTTGCTCATATTACTAAGTATTCCACAGCTTAAAAATTTTGTAAAATAAGCTAGCTATATTAATATTATAAAGGGAAAATGTATAAGTATGTAGGATAATCTCAAAAACCACTCAATCGATTTTGATAATTCTTTCACCATTGGAAAGTCCAATTCTCTCTGACAGACATGTTCTATAAAACATCTGATTTAATTTAGTAAATTACTAAAAGATTAAAAAGGAGTTACAAAACCCTTGTGTTTGAATTTGTACACATTAGAGTTATGAAAACGTGAGTTCAAATTCAAATTCTTAAAGATGTCCCAAGTAGTCCTGCCCAAGCACCAAAGATAAAATATAGTGTTCCAATGTCTTTACGATTTGTTGAGAATAATCATCATTGCAATTAAATTGGTAAAATGGCAGCATGCGAAGAAGGCTTTGCATTATAGTTGAGAATGCCATGGAGTAGAAAATAGTTGGTGTTACTCCACAGAATATGCATCTAGAATAAGACAAACACCACAGACATTTCGTTCTAAGCAATATATATGTAGATGGTTAAATAGCCCTCAAGTAGTAAAGTTTTCCTTTGTATTTATAATCAAGATCTTTAGTAGGGTACTTATGTCAAATAATTGTATAAAGAGAAAATCATGTCCAGTTAAGATAAATCAGTAGACTGATATTTTATAATTAACAGCTGAAAAGATTATTACTTTCTCTATCATGCTGTACATAGGTAGAGAAGGTATTGCATTCCACCCAAAAATTTGATACTGAGATTTCACCAGAATTGCAGTTTTGAGGCTCCCTGAATCCAAATAAAGCATTTTTAGAAAACATGTTCGTGTGTCTGTGAGCAGTATAACTCAAAAATGAAAAGTCAATAAATACCAAACTTTGTATTTGAGTTCAGTATCTTCTAAGGATACGACACAAAGATTTTCAAGAAAATCCCCCACCCCAACTACCCTTTACATGGAACATTTTTCAAAAATTTTGATTTTATAAAAAATGGTTCTAGTGATTTTCATTAAAATATCATATGTGAAAGATATTTAAATGACAAATAAAATGTATATCTTGAATTTTCTGGAAATAGCCTAAGAAATCCTCTTCATTTGGAAGGAATTTTTATAATCTTGTATAACTGGTAAGCATTAAGCAATAGACGAAAAATTACCATACAAAAAATGTAGGTCTCTTTAAAACACACAATTTGCTTGAAATACTTTTTTTTTGTAGCATAAGCTGTTTCTGAGATATCCATTATTAAACGTATGTCATTCTTTTAAAGTCCCATCAATGTTCAGTTGTTTCTTGTGATCGCATGGAAACAGTATGGGATTTTAAGACCAATATATAGAGTCCAGTTCTTAAATATTTGACTGTTGCTGTTCTCTATATATCTATAATGAAATGTGCAATGCAGCTGTTTCTGAAAGGTTTATCCTGATTAAAACGAAAATAAACCTCAAAAGAATAATTTGTATGTGCACTAATAAGTGATAGAGCATAGAGAAAGTCATGTGAATGCATCACATCAGATTTTATTTTTCTAGATGGTCACAGATATGTGCTCTTTCCAAAGAGGTTAACTTGGTGGTATGGGTTTGGGAAAACTTCATATTCACCAGCATCACCTCCGTTTCGTTATACTTGTTATGTATTAAAGGTTTCTGTATTATGCGACAACTGTGTACCTTTTATGTATGTGAGACCAAAGAGAAGGTGCAGATATAAGTTTGGAAATGCTTTCCAGTTGTTCAGAATTTTCTTTAAAGAAATGAAGTGGTCAAGCACTTCAGTATCATTAACATTTTCCTGAAGGAAAAGTGGAACAGTTTCAAAGATCTTGGAGTAGCTGTCATTATCTTTTTAACAGAAGTGCTTTGGATCTTATTTTCTTAAGTTTCAACAAGTCCATCCTTTTAGTGCATAATTAAATGTTCCTTTTCATATTCAGCTGGCCTTTGAACTGTTAAGTAAAATAATTATTTGCAATCTAAATAATTCTGCGGGCTACAGGGACTTAGTTTACTTCTGTTTAAAAATTCCAAGCAGAAAGCTAACCTCCCAAGTATGTAAACCAAGTGTAATTAAAATGGTAAACAAAAGCTATCTTATATAACTGTTAAATGACTTGTACTAAAAATAAGTGGAAAGGAATGATTAAACCATTTACAGCAGTAAACAATGCAATTAAAGCTCAAAGCTTATGTGAAATAAATTAAAATATAACAAGATATTTTTACTTTCTCTACCACATACTTATTAGGTGATGCGGTATATTAATGTATTTGTGTATTTGTAGCACCACGTTGTGGAAGCCAATTTACGAGAGCAAATATGTGTTTACTTCACGCGAAACCATCTTGTGTGACGTCATACGTTGGTTGGTTCATTTGTTGTTTGTAGATTCCTCTGACGTAGCAATTGGTATCAGTTTTAAATGTCCACCGGCTAGCTATTATCAGATCTAGGTAGGCATGTTTTTCTTACAGGTTGTGAAGCGGAAAGGAATCTTTTATCCAAAAACTACTAGTGAAGAAATGTATTTTTATAATGTTTTATTGTCTCACACGTGCACTAACACATTTACATATTAATCTGAATACTTGCCCAAATGAAACTGTTTATAATAACTTCTTATCACTTTTAACTCACGTAATTCAACTTTGTATGTTTAACTGTAGGATATTTTATAAGATTTCTCGTACTTCTGCTGCGTGTAACTTATGACGAAAATGAAGGACTGATTGGCGACATCTTGTTGAACTGCGGAATCAACGTGGAGTGTACGGAGAATTTTGTATAACTGCGGGGACGATGTATAATGTTTTGAGAGTCTTGCCGAACTGGGGGACCCGCTACCTCAACCTGGCTTATTTATAGGCTTGCCTTAAGATACACCTAAAGATTATAAATGAAATGCTATTGGCTAATAAAACGCGCCAACATTAGCGTCTATTTTACTATCCAATGAAAACCACAAATACATATTATTTTTATAGAATGTTCTAGAAGCTTTTTTACCGAAAAGGCGCGAAACATTACGTAACTTCCTGGTTCTCGGTAATGATAAACAACTCACCCCCTTGCTAAAGTATTGTGTTATTGTTAACAGTTTCAGTAGAGCCGTATATTATTATTTACCAATAATAATTACAATTATTAAACCCCTGAAATCAATGTTACATAAAAATACATATTCATATTAAAATAATTATTTATATTAACGTAATTTGTGATACAAATTACCGTCTCATAGGTAGTAGAAGTATTGCATTCCACCCAAACATTTGTGAGAATTCACTGAAAATATATGTTTTAACACCCCCTGAATCCCCCCTAACAAAAGCATTTTTAGAAAATGTGTATGTGAGTGTTTGTGTCTGAACAGCATAATTAAAAACTCCAAACTTGGTATTTAAATTCAGTATCTTCCAAAGATCCGACAAAAAAATTTTGAAGAAAATACCCCCCCCCCTTGTCAACTTGAAACTACCCTTTACTTGGAAAGTTTTTCAATATTTTCTATTTTCTCAAGAATGAGTCAAGGATTTTTATTAAAATACACATTTAAGATATTTATATAACAAATAAAATGCTTATATAGGATTTTCTGGGAATAGCCTTTGAAGCCCTCTTCATTCTGAATGATTTTTGCATAACTGGTAAACTTAGGAGATAGTCTTACTACACAAAAAATGTAGATCTCGTTAAATCGCATGATTTATTTCAAATAAAAATTTTCATTGCATTAACTATTTCAGAGCTGTTCTTTGTGATTAGTTTGAACTTTAAAAAACATAATTTTTTCAAGTGTTAAGTCGCTATTTGTTTTTTCTCGTGGTCATGCAAAGATATGGAATTTCAAAACCATCAAATAGCGATCTGCTTTTTAAAAGTCATTGCTTTAACCTACTGTATTCTTCGTACACCTACAACGAAATTTGTAGCTAATGAAAGTTTATCTGGATTAGCAAGAAATTTTCAGAAGAATACGCTTTTATAAAAATGGTTTTAAAAGAGAGGGTAGAGAAAGTAATGTGAAAGTAACACGTATTTTATCAGGCATTTTAAAAACTCGTGGTATTAGTGGGTATGCCAAACGAAAGGATAGGAGAGTCAACTTAATGTATAAGAACTAGGTCAGTTGCATGTCTTCTTTTCTGTGAAAAGAGCTTCACCTATTGTTTAGGCCACGAGCCGCCACTGAACGAGAGTTTATCTGGACCAACAAGAAGTAGATAGAAGATTAAGTTTTGTAACAACAATTTGTAGAAGAGCGAGTAGAGAAAGTCATGTGAGAACAAATATTTTTTTTCATTTTCTCTTCTTTGTGGGTACTCACATTAAGTAGAGAAAGTATTGTATTCCATCCAAAAACTCGATACCGAGATTTCACCGAAAATACATGTTTTGAGGCCCCTGAATCCAAAAAAATGCCGGTCCATGTACGAGTGCGTGTTTGTGAACAGCATAACTCAAAAACGAAAAGTCGATTAAATACCAAACTTGATATTTAAACCCTGCATAAGTCGCGTAAGGTTTTGTACTGGTAGTAATCGCTGCGGAAAAGTATGAATTTATAACTAAATAACAAAAAAGTAACACAAATTATACAATTTACTCTGTTTGAATTTTAATTTACTAGTACGTAGATTTAATAAAACAATAAATCCTGCACAGTTCTACTGAAATATCAAGTTTCTTAATACGTGACAAATTCACAAACACATTCTATGTAACAATGTCGTGAACAGGATGAAATGTACGCAATGGTTACTGCAGTGCCTCAGATGTTACAGTTCAGTCTCAGTCTTCAAATTTAATGGTCACTCCCTACCAAAATCTCAACAAAATATTCCTAATTTTTTTCAGATTCCGTTTCATAAGGATCCATTCTGCAAAAAAATCTGATGTGTTACACTCACATGACTTTCTCTACTCTGGCACAAAATATTTTTACAATCGCTTATTCTCCATATGCTTCATGCTAATCGAGATATCGAGATTTAATTTTATTGCTAATTTTCTTGTAGATGCAAGGGGAATTGGTAGGTTTTAAGCGACCATTCTCTTTGCAATACCAGGACAAAAAAATGAATAACGAATTCCCATTTGAGAAGAAGTATAAGTATTGGAAACTTTAAGGGAATAACATGCAATATCTCGAAAATGGTCCACTCAAAAAAAATGTATAGGACATAAATTGTGTATTTTAACGCGATCTACATTTTTTGTGTAGTAAAATTTTGTTTATCTCTTATGGTTTACCAGTTATACAAAAGTCGTTCATAATGAAGAATACTTTTGGAGACATTCCCAGAAAATTCGAGATAAACATTTCATTTATCATGAAAATATCTTAAACATATGATATTTTAATCAAAATCGTCAGAGCCATTTTTGAGAAAATTAAAATTTTCGAAAAATGTTCCATGTAAAGGGTAATCTGGGGTGGGGGGTTTTCTTGAAAACCTTCGTGTCGCATCTCTGGAAGATACTGAACCTAAATACCAAGTTTGGTGTTTATCCGACTGTTCGTTTCTGAGTTATGCTGTTCACAGACATACACACGGACGTTTCCAAAAATGCTTTTTTTTGGATTCAGGGGGCCTCAAAACATATATCTGCGGTGAAATCTTGGTGTCGAATTTTTGGGTGGAATACAGTACTTCCCCTACTTACTATACGTAGTAGAGAAAGTAAATCTTACTGACCTGAACGTAAGAAAATGACGTGAAACTTTGAGAATAAGTTATTACAACTCTTGACTATTTCTGCTAACGGCGTCAATGCAGATAATTTCCAACGTCGTTGCTCGCGCGGGACAGTGTTCGCGCTCTTTCAAGGATGCGACACAAGATTTTGAAGAAAATCCCCCCCCCCCACCTTAAACTACCCTGTACATGGAAATGTTTTCGAAAGTTTTGATTTTCTCAAAAAATGACTAAAGATTTTGATTAAAATGCCATATATTTAAGATATCTGCATGACAAATAAAACTATATATTACATTTTCTTGGGAATAGGCCTGTGATGTGAAGTTTTCATTCAGGAGGAATATTGTATAATTTTGCATAACTGGTAAACATTAAAAGATAGACAAATACGCACTGCATAAAAAACTAAGATCTATTTAAAACAAACCATTTATTTGTAGTATCAGTCTTTTCCGAGATGTGCGTTATTATTGGTTTGAAGAATTTGTTTCAATACTTTGTTATTTTTTGAATTGCTGTCGCTATTCAGCTGTTTCTCGTGATATCATGAAAAGAGTATGGAATTTGAAGGCCAGCATATAGCCATTCGCTTTAGTGTTAGGTTTGTTGGTAAAGCAATGAGTTTATGTTAAAACACGCCCACAGAGGTTTACTAGGAAGCAAGGATTGACTAACATGTTTGAATCCTTATTACAATCACAATGAGTGACGAACGAAGGGGGCATACCAATCAACTTTCACTCTTTGTTGTACGAGATATGCAGCACGTTAGCATCACTGTCAGGCACTTCAGAGGCGGATTTCAGTTATGTTAGCTGTACATCTTCGGAGAGTTGATGGTTGTGATTCCAATGTAACGCCATCTTTTAAAATACAAGGGTGAATTTACAATTGCATTGGTAATTTACTCGTACTGCCAGAAATAGGAGGGCTATTTTAAAAGTAAGCTGCGTTTTTCAATAAAATACGAGTTACTAAATACTTTCCCATAGTTTATATTTTATCCAAGTCTTCAAACCTTACACTGCTTTTCTACCAGTTATCAATGTTTTTCGAACACTCATCTTAGCGTAGCATAAGTTATTTAGAACCTCGTCACAGACTTCCCCTGCCAGTGGATCTGGGAAACGTGTAGCTGTTTCTGGAGTTACATTTTCTGCATTAAAAATCTGATGTGTTACACTCACATGACTTTCTCTACTCTTGTATAAACTATTTTTACAAACGCGTATTCTCCATCTACTTCATGTTAATCGAGATAAACATTTGCAGACTCTATCTTATTGCTAATTTTCTTGTAGATGTAAGGGGAATATATATTTACAAGGGCAATATAGAAATACAGTAGCCTTTAAGCATAGACATTACTCTTAATAGCTGGTTACTAGGTGCAGCACCATTCCCTTTGCCACAGATTAATACTCTTTGCATATCCAAGACAAAAAAATCTGATGTGCTACACTCACATGACTTTCTCTACTCTTGTACAAACTATTTTTACAAACGCTTATTCTCCATATGCTCATGTTAATCGAGATGTCAATCTTATTGCTAATTTTCTTGTAGATGCAACGGGAATATGGTAGGTTTTAAGCGATAGTCAAATGTTTAAGCGCTGGTTGTTATGTGGCGCATTCCATTCTCTTTGCAAGTCCAGAACATAAAAACAATGAGTAACGAATTTAACAAGCCATATCTCGAAAACGGTTCACTCAACAAAAAAAATGTATATGACATAAGTTGTGTATTTTAATGCGATCTACATTTTTTGTGTAGTAAACTTTTGTCTATCTCTTATGGTTTACCAGTTATGCAAAAGTCGTTCACAATAAAGAACACTTTTGGAGACATTCCCAGAAAATTCGAGATATACATTTCATTTGTCATGAAAATACCTTAAACATATGATATTTTAATCAAAATCGTTAGAGCCATTTTTGAGAAAATTAAAATTTTCGAAAAATGTTCCATGTAAAGGGTAGTCTGGGGTGGGGGGATTTTCTTGAAAATCTTCGTGTCGCATCTCTGGAAGATACTGAACCTAAATACCAAGTTTGGTGTTTATCCGACTGTTCGTTTCTGAGTTATGCTGTTCACAGACACACACACAGACACACACACGGACATGTTTCCAAAAATGCTTTTTTTGGATTCAGGGAGTCTCAAAACATATATTTCCGGTGAAATCTCGGTATCGAATTTTTGGGTGGAATGCTATACTTCCCCTACTTACTATACGTAGTAGAGAAAGTAAAAATGAATAACGAATTCCCATTTGAGAAAATAAGTATTGAAAAATTTAAGGGAATAACAAGCAATATCTTGAAAATAGTTCACTCAACAAAAAAAATGTATATGACATAAATTGTGTATTTTAACACGATCTACATTTTTTGTGTAGTAAAATTTTGTCTATCTCTTATGGTTTACCAGTTATGCAAAAGTCGTTCACAATGAAGAACACTTTTGGAGACATTCCCAGAAAATTCAAGATATACATTTTATTTGTCATGAAAATATCTTAAACATATGATATTTTAATCAAAATCGTTAGAGCCATTTTTGAGAAAATTAAAATTTTCGAAAAATGTTCCATGTAAAGGATAATCTGGGATGGGGGGATTTTCTTGAAAACCTTCGTGTCGCATCTCTGGAAGATACGGAACCTAAATACCAAGTTTGGTGTTTATCCGACTGTTCGTTTCTGAGTTATGCTGTTCACAGACACACACACACAGACACACACACGGACATGTTTCCAAAAATGCTTTTTTTGGATTCAGGGAGTCTCAAAACATATATTTCCGGTGAAATCTCGGTATCGAATTTTTGGGTGGAATGCTATACTTCCCCTACTTACTATACGTAGTAGAGAAAGTAAAAATGAATAACGAATTCCCATTTGAGAAAATAAGTATTGAAAAATTTAAGGGAATAACAAGCAATATCTTGAAAATAGTTCACTCAACAAAAAAAATGTATATGACATAAATTGTGTATTTTAACGCGATCTACATTTTTTGTGTAGTAAAATTTTGTCTATCTCTTATGGTTTACCAGTTATGCAAAAGTCGTTCACAATGAAGAACACTTTTGGAGACATTCCCAGAAAATTCAAGATATACATTTTATTTGTCATGAAAATATCTTAAACATATGATATTTTAATCAAAATCGTTAGAGCCATTTTTGAGAAAATTAAAATTTTCGAAAAATGTTCCATGTAAAGGATAATCTGGGATGGGGGGATTTTCTTGAAAACCTTCGTGTCGCATCTCTGGAAGATACGGAACCTAAATACCAAGTTTGGTGTTTATCCGACTGTTCGTTTCTGAGTTATGCTGTTCACAGACACACACACACACACACACACACACACACACACACACACACACACGGACATGTTTCCAAAAATACTTTTTTTGGATTCAGGGAGTCTCAAAACGTGTATTTCCGGTGAAATCTCGGTATCGAATTTTTGGGTGGAATACAATACTTCCCTTACTTACTATACGTAGTAGAGAAAGTAAAAATGAGCTGTGATAATCTCTTGGGGAACATTTGCGGTACATGTACGAAAGCTTCTTGAAGAGCATAAATAATGAGTCGTCTGTTTTTGGCTAACATCACACTAACTTGCAGATTCACAGCTACTCTGTGATAAGATCTGACTTCCAGATCACTAGGTTCACTTCCCATCCCCGAAACCAACACTAATAACGCAATTGTTCTACCATGGAATCTTAAACACAGAAAAAACAAATGCATCTTAGAAACTATAGGATTGTTTTATGGACTGGCGGCGAATTTTATTACGAGGAGCCACTAAAATTTATTCTATACCAGAATGAGAACTTAATTGACTATGAAAACTGCGTGGAAAGAAAGCTTATGTTATACAGAATGTAATAGCGCAAACAAACGGTTGAAAGTATACGATAATAGAAGCAAAAAAGTTCCAGTAAACATGGGTCCGCAAACAAGCCGTGTGCAAGATTTATTATTGCGAATGTGTGGTTATGAGCAGCCACTGACATGAATTGCTTGAGGATGTTCCTCTTGAGCAACGTCGGAGTATGTGGTACATGCATGATGGAGCACCGACACATTTTGCTGATACTGTAAAAAGACATAAATGTGGTCCAAAATGGATAGGTCGAGGAGGACCTGTACCTTGGCCTCCACGATCCCCTTATATCAATTCTTTGGGTTTTGCTGTATGGGATCACCTCTAAAGTGTAGTGTACAGCACTCCCGTTGATTCCATTGAAGTTCTAGAACAGAGAATTGTACGTGCTTGTCAAGAAATAATCCGGCGGTGTTTGAAAGAATTCGAAACTCACTGTAGAGACGAGTGCAGTATTGCATCCAGATGCAAGGACGACACTTTGAACGCCTCCTCTAACAGGGAAGAGTGTACAGTATTCATAACACGTAACATGCTTAAGTAGAACTGTATTCCTTGTTAAGTTCAGCGGACATCAAGGCACTATCAGCTGCTCGCAATAAAATGCGCCGCAAATGGCAACACTCCTGCCGTCCCCAGGCTATGACGAACTTACGTGAACTAAACACTCAAATACGAAAACGCACCGCGGAATACCTAACTGCACAATGGGAGACGACAGTTAAAAATCTGGACTCCGACCACACGTCACTCTGGCGCATTGCCAAGTGCTTAACGCGCCAACGCACCTCCATTCCTCCCCTTCACACAGGCCACAGCATAGCGACCTCAGACTCAGAGAAAGCGGAGGCACTAGCTGATGCTCTTGAACACTTTTTGACACCGAATTTGGCTCCGTGCTCACCCCAGTTTACTGCTGATACGGAAGCCCAAACACGTGACATACAGAAGGCCACTACACATAACAAGGTTCGCAAAACGTCACCAGCCGAAGTCAATTGGATCATTCAACACTTACCAAGAAAGAAGGCCCCTGGACTGGACACCATACCCAACGTAGCACTCAAAAACTTACCGCTCTCGGCTGTGAAACGACTAGCCCAAATATACAACTTTGTTCTTGACAGCGGCCTTTTCCCACAGCGGTGGAAAAAGGCCAAAATACTACACTTTCCCAAAAAGAACAAAGACCACACAAACCCCAGCAACTATCGCCCCATAAGTCTACTAAACTCCTTAAGTAAGCTGCTTGAAAAGATCATACTCAAACGTCTAAATTCACATCTCATAAAACATGACATCCTCATACCGGAACAATTCGGCTTTCGAGCTAATCACTCGACTACCTTACAGCTCCTGCGAATCACAGAATATATCACACGTGTCTTCAATACGAACAAATCCACCGGGGTACTTTTCCTGGACATTGAACGGGCCTTTGACCGGGTCTAGCATCCTGGACTCCTTCGTAAACTCAACACGATCAATGTACCTGACTCTATGCTCAAACTTATTGCCAACTACCTGCGAGATAGGAAATTTGTCTCAGCCGTGAACAACACGCTTTCCGCAACACGTCCCATCGAGGCGGGCGTCCCCCAGGGCAGTCTCCTCGGACCCACCCTGTTCAACATTTACATAAATGACATACCTAAGACCCAAAACGCTAACCTCTACCTCTACGCTGACGATGCAGCTGTTGCTGCTCAATCGGGCAAGCCACTCTTTTTACGTAACAGACTACAAACCTTCCTCACCGACTTGGAAGACTGGCTCACCAAATGGCGCATCAAGGCCCATCAATCTAAGTGTCAAGCAGTAGTTTTCACGAAGCGCACAACCTACAGACAAGCAACCCATGCTCTGCCCCCACTTAACTACTGGGCAAAACATCGTCTGGACCAACAAAGTCACGTACCTTGGCGCCATAATGGACCAAGGTCTCACCTGGAACGAACACATAAAGCAATCCCGACACAAAGCACAAGCTCAACTGCGTAAAATTTATCCACTCCTCCGAACTGGTTCACATCTTTCACCTAGACTTGGACTTACATTGTAGAAGACGCTAATACGACCTATACTTACCTACGCCGCCCCAGTCTGGGGCTACGCAGCCGCAACCTATATTAAGCGGTTAAATAGCTTCCAAAACAAGGTACTACGAATCATCACCGGAGTACCCAGAATAGCACCTGCGTACAAATTACACGAAGAACTACACATGCACACTGTTAGGAATTTATCAAGAAGCTAGCCTCCGACCTTTACACCAAGACCTCTCGAAACTCAAACGCACTTATCTCAAACTTAGGCAATTATGACCCGGACTTACAGAGGCACAAAACCCCGCTCCACCTATTTGAGCGATCCGTAAACAATGACAACTCGATCATCGATGCTAAAGTTCACTTGTTGAGACTCATGAACCATGACTAACGCAATAAGCCTTCCTGCTTACAGGCAACTCATCATAGCTCACCGTACCGAACACCACCAAAACCAGGTCCACGAAGGAACAACAGCAACAACAAGCTCCGCAGACCTCTACACTACAGGTATTTCACAACGCTCAGACTCCTGCCCCCACCATCCTACCCACATAGCGCCACATGTAGATAATCCTAATTTACTCTAACATCATACCTTAATAACTTTCTACCCCCTTTATAACCAAACTACTAAACCACTAACCTACTAACACCATCTATCCCCCCTGGGTGCTGCACAGACTAAGGTATGTGCTGTCTCCCAGGACTCAATTCACGCGCTTGCATGCACGGCATGCCAGCTAGAAACTAACATTTACTAACCGGGGTGCTAACGCGGAACCCGACCACTAACTGCATGAAATCCCTCTACTAACATAGCACCCTGTCTCCCCAGACACGCATGATTAGTTTACTAACAGCATGTGCATGGGGAGGCGATGTAGCCTCTGAGGATGATCGTCACCGGAGGCGGCGGGTGTGGGGCCGCCCCTTTAAAAACAAAAAAGAAACTTAAAATGCAAATAAACGAAAAGTCCGATTTTCAAATTCATTTGTGCTTATTAGAACGATGTTGCTTAATGAAGTCAGTGGCTACTTGTAATCACACATTTGCAATTATCTTGCACATAGCTCGTTTGCGGGCCCACGTTTACTGGAACGTTTTTGCTTCTATCGTATACTTCCAATCGTTTCAGTTCGCGCTATTAATTATGATACACCCCGTATAGAATGGAATACAAAAATAATTAGCCAAAATATTCGGTAGTTCTTATTTTATTGCATAACGGATCCTACTTTAAAAACATCCTTCGTGGATATCTAATTGCAGCTTTTGTTTTATTTCACATGGTGAAAACGTCGCGTCTGAAAATATTTGTGTGACAAGAATCGGTTTACACTACACGTAAACATTAAGTCATTGGAGATACGAGAGATGCGACGAAGTCGCGGGTAAAAGTTAATAACATTCTAAAGATCACAAACAGTTTTTTAATATTATTCAGTGTCACTAAACATCGGGCCATGAGCTGCTAGCGACTTCTCGAGAAGAGAGAGGTTGCACTATTATCATAAGAAATACAGCGAAGCTTTTGAATTTATCTAGGGAAGTTCAAAAGCACGAGTTGCGTTTATGAAGATTGTTCTATGAATAAAATGTGATAAAGTATACAAAACTATAAGGATTATTGTCAAATCTAGTATTGACTTAAACACGCATTTTATATAGCACTTTATTGTTTAAAGTTTCACAGTGTTCTGTTGTATAAACAAAAAATTATCATATAGCACAGTTAGTGCCAACAGAACAGTGATGGCTCCGCGGTGGCATGTGTGGCTCGCGTTCGAGAGGTCCTGGTTTAGATTCCCGTCGGGCCGGTTTCTCTTGTCATGGTTTTTTTTCGCGGTTTCCCCGGGTCAGTAGTCGAATACTGGGTAAACGTACATGCACGGACGAACGGAGGGGCCCCCGAAACCGGGGCAGAAGACCGCAAGTTGGCCACAACGGCCCTTTTTGCTTCTACCGTGACGACCCTTGGGAGGGAGGAATGAGGAAAGAGACCCGAAGGGCCAGCAGATCCGGATGACGACGGGCGCAAGAATGGACGGGATACCTAACGTTTCTAGATCGAACGCTCCGACGCGCCTGGGCCCACCTATAAGTCCGGACCCGTTGGGGTCCCCCGAAGGGTCCTAGTTGAGCAGTTCCACTACGACGCCAGCGAAGAAACTTCCACGAAGTGCATAGCCACGTCTAGCCGCAACCCGCCGAGCACAGTTGTCTGGTCCTATAACCTTGAAACAAATGATAAGGAAGATAATGAGTACAGGAGAGCTGTGGCAGAAGATGAACCACCTCAGCATTCGCCTGCCGCCCGGAGAAACCATGAAAAACCCATGGGCCAAAGGTCGGTCGCCGGAGATCGAACCCGGGAGCTCACCAATGCGAGTCACTTACGTTACACGGCGTCACCTCGCTGGGGTAGTTCCTCTTCTACCACGAATTTCCTGTCCCCTCATTCCCCCTCATTTCGTTTCCCCTTTCATGTTCCAGCTGGGTTTCGACGCTGTGCAGTGTCGCTCGGTGTCGGACAGATGGCGCGGATACTTGCTCGTTCTTCTCGACCCTGCCAGATGGTAGCCTTCTTTGAGCCACCTCACGTCTCTGTCACCTCACCTCTGTACGTCTCTGTCACGCGTCTGCCTGTGGCCTATAGCCTACTACGGTTCCCTCACATCATCCGTCCCTCTTGGGGGGTGGTAGCCACGGTGGGCGAGATGTCCCCCACCGTTACCTTGCCAGTCATAGTGCCAATAGAAGACATGACAATCCGCTAAACTCAAGAGAAGCTAAAATCTTACATAAGACAATAAGATGCAAACGTTTTGCAACAGGCATATAAAAGTTTGTCCTAACCTTCTATAAGGATCAACTAAGTGTATACTTGTGGATGGAACATAGCGACGTTCCTCAATAGCCTACACACGCCCCATCCTGCTGGCCACAAACCAAGTACAGGTCGATTTTTTCGTCGTGACAGGCTTATCTGTATGCGCAGTAGTTGGACAAGTCCATTTATCTTCTGGAAGGGGTGCTGGGTCAGTAGCAACAGAGCAGCAGGAGCGTACACAACGTCAGATAGGGCGACATCACCACGCGTTCCGAGAATACTACCGCCATTCTCCCCCACCCTAGATTACCTTCTCTTCCTCTGCGTTTCTGCCCTGTCACGACGAAAAAATCGACCTATATCATAACGTATGTCTTAACAGAGTTGTCACATCTAACTAATCGCTTTCTCATACTTTTGGTTAATTTAGTTAATTTATATTTCATTGTAGTTTCAAAGTGGCGTTAGCATAATAAGAAAGGCGATGGTGATAATGATGATGATGATAATAATAATAATAATATAGTTCTATCAAATTTGTTCCATAATTTTCCATTATGGATAAATAACTGATGAGAAACCGTAGGCTCAAATTGCATTCATGAACGATTACTATGAAACTTCATATCCAACATTCCTTATGTGACAGAGTGAAGTATTTGAATTACACTCATAAGGTGATTATAAATGGGCCTAAATAAGATATCACGATTAATATTAGACAACAAAAGCCCACAAGCAATTTTTCTGGCTGGATCTGTTATTTAAGACCACGAATATTTAATGAATTACACCATAAGTCCTTTGTGATGAAGATAAGGATCTTGATCCTTCTAGATATCGAGTTGTTTCGCCATTTAACCACAGTAGAAATATAAAACACATTCATTTCCGTCAACACATTCGCATAAAAGCAGAAACTGAGAAGCGAGATAATGCTGTAAAATTGCTAGATCTGACAACCACACTTGCTGAAGTCTGGCGGTGTTTGGTGTCATAAAACTTATAAGTGGAATGGGAAGGTCGTCAGTAGTAGGGAATTGAGAGTTCTGTATCACTTAATAAGCATGGAATGTCAATTAATATACTAATTAGCCCCGCCCCCTCCCCCTCCACCCCGCTGTGCCTTGGTAGTTTTACTTGCACCTGAGGGTCATAAATCTTGTTGAGTACAATGGAGGCTTGACAGTTAAGCAATTAAGGCTGTCAATCAACTGTCAAAACGCACAAAGGGGTCATAAATTTAAGGTTCTGTAACAAAGGCGAGATGTTTTTCCTACCCATTCCACATCACGCCACTTCTGCACCTGTTGCAGTTACCCACTCTACTCCTATTGTTTGTCGAACACGTGGCATACTCATTCCACTAGCTTTTAACAAAAGAACAATGCTTACCCTTCAGCTGTCAAAATGAACAAAGCCCATGATGAATTAGGGTGTGACAAAGAGAACCTAAGCCAATTAACAGAGAAACAAGTTCTATTGTCCAGGGCAAGCATTTATTTCTCATTCCACTGCCCCATAACAAAGGCGGTTCCCTTTCCATTGTGGAAGAGATTCTATTGTGTGTGCCTTTCTATTGTCTGAGGCAAGCCTTCTTTAGAAAGACCATCTGGCATACTCATTCCACAACCCTATAACAAAGCCTGACCCTTTCCATTGTGTAAGAGATTCTATTGTGTACCTTTCTATTGTCCTGGGCAAGACTACTTTAGAAAGACCCCTGCGGCGTTTCCCATTCCACAGCCTCCATAACAAAGCCTGACCCTTTCCATTGTTTGAGCTTAACAAAAGAATTCGAGGGTTGCTTTATACTCGACTTGTCCTTGTTTGCGTGAAAGAGAGAGAAGTCTGTTTACCAACTCTGCGTAACGTCAGAGTCGGCCATCATTATTTTGCCTGAGGGACTGTTCTCTCCGATGTTTTACGACATCCCACGAATATACCCGAGCATAGTTAACAAGCATTCTGTATGGTTTATTTCAGACAGCGACTCCGAAAAAGCGCCTAATATACATTTCATTACATGAATTAAACCTCTGTGTGATATCCATAGATCGGTGCTCGATTCTTACTGTAATCAAAAGTTTATTGCTAATGAGAAATTAATGATTGATATTATTATATCATACCCTAATTAATAAAAAAGGTGTTCAGAGAATTCTAGCTCGACTCTTACCAAGTGAAACTCTAAGGCGTAATAACTATTAAACTATGCAAGGTCAGATTAAAAAAATGTATTTATCAAATATAATTTAATTTTTTATACATTATTACCCTAATTAATGATAGACCGTTCAGAGGGACCCTAGTTCAAATCTTACCCAACGAAACTCTAATGCTTAATAAATATTAAACTATGCAAGGTCAGATTAAAACGCATTTAACAAATATAATTTAATTTTTATATATCATTGCAATAATTAATAAAAGGGTGTTCAGGGGGTTCTAGATCGAATCTTACCCAGCGAATCTCTAATGCTTAATAAATATTAAACTATGTGAGTATTGCGCGGCCAGATTAAAACGTGTTTAACGAATATAATTTAATTTTTATATATCATTACAATAATTAATAAAAGGTTGCTCAGGGGGTCCTAGATCGAATCTGCGAAACTCTAATGCTTAATAAATATTAAACCATGCACGGTCAGATTATAACGTGTTTAACAAATATAATTTAATTTATACAACATTACAATGTTTAACGAGCTGTATTGTTAGGAACCAGAGGCCCATAGTTTGAATCTTACCCTGCGAAACGTCATAATAACTATTAAAATATTGAAGCAGGGGGCGGTCGGATTAAAATTGCATTTAGCAAATATAATTATTTATATTAAACCCTGATGCATACTTAGATATACCGAAGCCTAGACAACATTCTTTCTTCTTCTCCTCTCTTTTTCTTTCTATCTATCTCTTTCTTTCTCCACGACTTGTACACATTCAGGCGTTCGCATATACACGAGCACTTGTACACACATCAGCAAACATACACTTTTGCACGCATGCACACACACGCACACACGTACATGTAAGTACACACACGCACACACATACACACTCGCACATACATACAACAGTACACACACATACATACACCAGTACACACACGCATTCACGCACCTCATGCGTATACATACATACACCAGTGCTCTTACACTCACACATACATATACATGGACACACACATACCCCCACACACACTCGCGTACATACATACATACACTGTTACACTTGCACATACGCACACACACACACGTGCAAGCACATATACCTGTTCACTTACACCCAACAGCACCAACCCCCACACGCACGCACCAACTCACGCGCATGTCCTGAATGAAAAGAGACAAAATGATGCAATAAAAACTAATTATAGCTCGGGATGCGACGCGTCATTTACGAATTGTTCGAAACTGGTCTGGATGCATGGGTTCGAATCCTAGGAGGGATTACAAATTCATCTTCTAATAACTCCAAAACTAATTAAAATAAAGACAGTAGATAAACTTTATTACTTTTATGTCATTAGTTCCTTTCTTGTGCATGTATATTAGAGTACCAGGAGTCATGGGTTCGATCCTTAATTTTAAAATCTCAATTATCTCGGAAACTAACAGTGATAGAGGAGCGGGCCAAAGCATGATTGTTAGCTCCTATGATGGGCAATTAATGCCTTATATAATTTCCAATCAGTTGTCCTAGTTCGAATCCTGATTTTTCAGTGACTTCCTTAATTTTCCAGTGTACACTAGAATATATCACTTAGATCAATGTTGCAACTGCATACAGGTCTTTTAAACACATCAAACTAATATTATAAATAATTTTGTTTCTGGCGTTCTGAGTTCGAATACCGATTCAATGAAGTTTACTTATAAATTTAATAACATAGTAAATAATTAAGACAAAGGCACCAAATAAACCTATTACGTTTATGTCATCAGATAATATCTTGCGGGTGTATATTCGGGTACCTGACGTCCAGGGTTCGATCCTTAAGTTTAAATCTCAATTATCGCAGAAACAGGCAGAGATAGAGCCGTGAACGAAAGGATGTTTGATAGCTCATGCAATGAACAATTAATGCTGTATATAATTTCCAATCAGTTGCCACTAGTTCGAATCCCGATCTTTCAATCACTTCACTGATTTTCCTCTGTACTCTAGAATACATCACTTAGATTGATGCTTTAACTGTATGCAGCTTTGTGTAACGACATTATGGATGTACTCTGTGTGAGAGAGAGCGAGAGAGGGAGAGAGAGAGCGAGAGGAAGTGAAACAAGTAGGGATAGAAGTGCCGAGAGCCTCTGCGCATGCGCAGCAAGAGATGATGTCATTGGCTGCAATAATCACGTGAGTGTAAGCATCACAGCCATGATGACGTGCCGGCATCGCCTGGAGGGGGTTTAGATCCCTATATAAACAGATATCTACCCATGTTAGAACTGTTGTGTACTTATTAACTTTACATTCAAGTTTTAAAGAGCTTTAAAAGCAACGTGAGCTGCATGCCGTCTACACATTCAGCACATATCAAAACGTGACAATGCAAGGTGAGTTTTACATAACTATACAAAATTACTGTTGGCTTTTACAATACATTTAATTTTGTTTAAACGTTACAGTACATGAAAGACGATTCGTTGCAAAGAGCATCATATTTTCTAATCTGTGCTTTACATTCACATGGATTACGCTGCATACTCTTCTCCAGTTCACATCATTCTCGCCACACATTCTTCTTACATAAACATTCATACGATTTTCCCCCCTCATTCTTTGTTTCACTATACACTCACATGATTTCCTCTACTCATTCTTTGTTCCCCTGCAGGTTCATGCTTTGTTAACATTCACACGACTTTCTCTGCAAAGTCTTTGCTTCCATTAACATTCACATGATATTCTCAACACATTCTTCTTACTTAAACATTCATATGATTTTCCCCACTCATTCTTTGTTTCACTATACATTCGCACACGATTTCCTCTACTCATTCTTTGGTTCTCTGCTGGCTCATCTTCAATGAACATTCACACGATTTTCTATACTTATTCTTTGATTCTCTACACTTTCATAGGCATACTTACAAAACATACACACACCCTAGTTCTAATATAAAGAAGTGTATAACTTGTTCTTCAACTTGAATAATGTAGTGAAAATAATAATTCATGACAATGTCTGTTACAGATTGTTTAGCTGATAGACTTAACAAGATGGTTGAAGAGCGTAGTTTCCTACCGACTCGTCGAGTTCAAGATCTCGAAATAGGTCTTAACTATGAGATAAAGTTCTTAAAGAGAGTTCAAACTAGATATGGTACCGGGATCGTATCTTCGCTGGAGGATTGTCAAGTGTTCTTACCAGAGCGCTATAATTCGTTAACCGATCAAGAGATTGCATAAATACCTGGGAACGTGGAACTATGCTCGGGTATATTCGTGGGATGTCGTAAAACATCGGAGAGAACAGTCCCTCAGGCAAAATAATGATGGCCGACTCTGACGTTACGCAGAGTTGGTAAACAGACTTCTCTCTCTTTCACGCAAACAAGGACAAGTCGAGTATAAAGCAACCCTCGAATTCTTTTGTTAAGCTCAAACAATGGAAAGGGTCAGGCTTTGTTATGGAGGCTGTGGAATGGGAAACGCCGCAGGGGTCTTTCTAAAGCAGTCTTGCCCAGGACAATAGAAAGGTACACAATAGAATCTCTTACACAATGGAAAGGGTCAGGCTTTGTTATAGGGTTGTGGAATGAGTATGCCAGATGGTCTTTCTAAAGAAGGCTTGCCTCAGACAATAGAAAGGCACACACAATAGAATCTCTTCCACAATGGAAAGGGAACCGGCTTTGTTATGGGGCAGTGGAATGAGAAATAAATGCTTGCCCTGGACAATAGAACTTGTTTCTCTGTTAATTGGCTTAGGTTCTCTTTGTCACACCCTAATTCATCATGGGCTTTGTTCATTTTGACAGCTGAAGGGTAAGCATTGTTCTTTTGTTAAAAGCTAGTGGAATGAGTATGCCACGTGTTCGACAAACAATAGGAGTGGAGTGGGTAACTGCAACAGTGCAGAAGTGGTCGGATGTGGAATGGGTAGGAAAAACATCTCGCCTTTGTTACAGAACCTTAAATTTATGACCCCTTTGTTCGTTTTGACAGTTGATTGACAGCCTTAATTGCTTAACTGTCAAGCTTCCATTGTACTCAACAAGGTTTATGACCCTCAGGTGCAAGTAAAACTACCAAGGCTCAGCGGGGGGAGAGGGGAGGGGGAGGGGGCGGGGCTAATTAGCATATTAATTGACATTCCATGCATATTAAGTGATACAGAACTCTCAATTCCCTACTACTGTCGTCTCAATTCTTAAAGGTAAAAAGATCGCTATGTCCACAACCATAACACTAAGAAAAGTTTCTCCAGTATCTGAGGAAGGTGTTTGGTACATCTAAGGAAATAATAATAATTTTTCAGAGAAGTGTGACGCTGATTTGTTTATACCTAACAAGTTCTTGCAGGTGATTGCTGGCACATTGACAGTAGTGGGCATTGACAAATAATGATTATGGTGATGATGATGGTGATAATAATAATAATAATAATGAATTGTTAAATGAGGTATTATAATTATGTTCGTACTGGGTAAAGTGCACAGGCGCACAGAACCAAATCGAGAGCGATACTGAAAATTTTTAAAATGTCATGTTTCGAAAAACAAATTAAATTTGGTAATATTTGACAGATACTTTCTAATATTTTGTGAGTTGATTGCCGTGTAGTTTGTTCGATTTGCTCTAATAGTTTCTTAATTATCATCGTTTAAAGATTTTGTGTTCACTCAAAAATGAATTTGCCTACAGAGCATTTCCGGGCTATGATTTTTTACGATTTTAATTCGTCATTAACACCTAAACAATGTGAAGATCGGCTTAGAAATACATTTGACGAAGAAGCCTCCATCTAAGACAACTATATATAATTGATACAGCGAATTCAAAAGAGATCGGTTTTTTCTTGGTGATGAATTTCGTAAAGGACGCCCAAGAACTGCTGTTACTGATGAAAATATTGCCGCTGTTCGAGCATTGCTTGAAGAAGATCGACGGACATCTTATGAATTTATTCGGGCGACATTGGGCTGGTATGAGTTGAGACAATATTTTATATCACAACACTGTAAATGCCAGAGTAATTGTAGTGTAAATTAATATTATTATATGTACAGGATTTTAGATGTTTGTTAGCCATAAGTATTGTTAGGAAATAAGTTTACACGGCCTCACTGAAACTGACAATAGAAGTGGGTAACAATAAACCGAGGGGGTGAGTCGTTTATCACTAAGAAGAGACAAACAAATGATGTCAAGGCAGTGTGCTTTTTTTTTTTTAGAAATGGATGGAATATCTTCCCTAGAGTATATATGTTATGAGTAGTGATTGGCTGACCAAAATAGACGCTGAAGTGGGCGCGATTTGGTAACCAATAGCAGCTCTATTATAATGTTTAGGCAATTCGAGGTGAAGGGGTATATATTCTCGAGCCATAAGCAAGTATCGCGCAGTTCGGAAGAATCTCTCACGAGGTACACGTCGCAAAGTTAGTTACAAAATGTGAAGTACGCGAAGTAATTGGTACGCGGCAACTAAAACGACTGTAGTTACATTCGGAAATATAACAGTTTCAGTCAGACGCGCATAAAGATTAAATATGTGAGTTATTAATTAAGTGTGACGACAATAAAAGAGTAGAAAAAATATTTTATCAGTGTTATCTTTTAGCAACAACTCCTTTCCGTTTACACGCCCTGCATAGAGACACTTGCTCGACTGAGTTGTAATAGCTAGCCGGAGGACAGAGAACCCAAATTTAAAATAATAAAACAAGAGGCGCTCAACAAATAAAGATAACACGAGCCATTGAGAACTGCGACAGAGTCAAATTCAAAACATTTTACATCAATAGTTAGAGATAAGAAAACTTAGTTGTCGATGGATTCCGCATAAACTGGCTCCCGATCAAAAAGAACAACGCATTGATTGGCGCGGAAAAGCTCTAGAAGAATTCCAAGGCGGCACTTCAAATTTGGTTTGGAATATCGTTACTGGTAATGAATCTTGGATTTAATGTTATGATCCTGAAAAGAAAGGTCAGTCGCCTCAATAGGTCTTTCGAAGAGAACCTAGGCCTACAAAAGTCCGATTAATTCGTAGTGCTAGTAAGAAGACGATTGCTAGTTTTTTTTCTAAAACAAGCCATATTGCTACTATAGCATTAGGAGATAGACGTACCGTTACTGCCGATTGGTACACAATGTTTGCTTACCGCAATTTGTTAAAAAGGTTCGTGAAAAACGCCCAAAAGGAAAAATAATGTTACATCACGGCAACGCATCGTTGCATACAGCAGAACTAACAACTGAGCATCTGTATGCCCTAAAGGTTGGTACCGTGGGCCGTCTACCATACACCCTGACCTAGCACTTTGTGATTTCTTTTTGTTTCCAAAAATTAAAGATAAAATGCATGGAATCACTTTTCCGTCATCGGATGAAGCAGTGGGACGTTATAAAAACCTGGTTTCTGAAGGGCCTCAAGAAGAGTGGAATATTGCTTTAAGGACTGGTTTCATCGAATGCAAAAATGTACTGATGTTAAAGGAGAATATTTTGAAAAAAAAAATTTACATTTTTAAAACATAACCCTAGTTTGATTTTCTAATAAAATTTAGTGTCGCCCTCGTAACGGAGAATTGAAATTACAAATCTATTATTATGGTTATCCGTCAAAACACATTATATTACATATGATAATTCAAAACATAAGGTGTTTTCAAAAATAATTAAGCATTGCTTAACGTACAAAGATTGAAACTACTGTGTTTTTCAAATGGGATGATGTTTGTCCTTGAGCGCGGCCAGAGCGGCAACCAATCGGAGTTCCGCTGTGTTGTCATATTGCATTCGCCGTAAGCTAAGCATGACGCGTGCTAAGCGAATGTGTTTCTAATACATATAATTTGCGCTAAGACAAAAATTCAAATTTTGCAAAAAGTAACCCACTAGAAGGTAGGGAGTAATTTTCGTAACACAACCGTAAAAACCACATATTTTTAGCTCAAATAGTTTTCATAATACAAACAAATAAACATTCCCATATGTTATAATATAACCACGTAAGCGCTGTAATGGTCACATTATTTGTATGTATGCATTATTGTATACATTATGTATATATATTTGTAATTATACAGAACTACTGACTTGATGGTGATAAAGAATTATGTTGTAAAACCAAGGCGTTTGTTAAAGCTGAAAGAGAGCAAACAGCCCACCAAGCTCACTTGTGTTACTTGTAGAATCTGCAGAACGTGAGCCGTCACATGTTTATGATTGTGTGTTATTTTTAAATCTGGGTTGGAGTTTATTTACCCTACACAGTTAATATCAGTATTCAGTTGTTCAGAGAGCAAGCAGCAAGAGTAAAATAGTGCAATGGCTTATTGTGGTGAATTTAGTGGCGAGTCAAAGAGGCAGGTATTGCGAAGTCAGGCTCGAAGTATTATATTTAGGGTCTACTCGTTTTTTAAAAAATGTAACAATGAGGAACACAGAAATCAACTTGATTTCAAAAATCCTCAACAGCTTACTGCTAAAGCGTGTTGTGTCGGTAAAGCAAGTGTGTCTCGCATTTGCGGAGAGGCAAGAAAATCTGTTCCCAGTGATACTCCAGTGTTTGTATCGCCCAGAAAGCACATTGGACCTCCGAAGAGGATTACAAATTTAACTGACTTTGACAAGGACGTTGTACGCAGAACTGTTTTCGAGTTTTATGACCAAGGTGAATTCCCAACAATACAGAAAATAACTTGTGCCCTTAGAACTAAAATATCATACACTGGTTCAAATTCATCTACTTATAGAATTTTGAGAGGATTAGGGTTCAGGTACAGAAAGACAAATGATGGGCGACAATTTTTAATGGAGAGGAGTGACATTGTTGCGGCAAGAATAAAATTCTTACGCAAAATGCACGAAATTCGCAATTCTTGCGATACGAGACCTATATTTTACTTAGATGAGACATGGGTAAATAAAAACCACACTCAAAATTCAATCTGGCAAGATTCCTCAAAAAAGGGTGGCCTGAAGGTACCTGTTGGAAAAGGCAGTCGACTTATCATTTGTCATGTAGGGTCCGCTAAGACAGGATTTGTACCTGAAAGCAAATGGATTTTTCTGTCCAAAACCACCTCAGATTATCACGAAGAGATGACAGCTGATACGTTTAAAGAATGGTTTTTGAACAGATTCCTAAATTATTTAGAAGAGGGAAGCATAATTATAATGGATAATGCACCATATCATTCGGTTATTGAAAACAAAGTACCGAATACTGCCAGTAGAAAGAACCAAATTGTTGAATGGTTGCAAAAAAAGGGGGTTGAATTTTCGGCAACAGAAACTAAAAATGAGTTACTGCAACGAGTACTTCCATTTAAAAACCAGGGAAAAGTGTATCAGCTGGATCAACTTGCAATGGAAATGGGACACGAGGTAATCCGCCTCCCCCCTTATCACTGCCAGTATAATCCAATTGAGTTAGTATGGGCTCAAATAAAACGAGGGGTTGCAAACAGAAATAACACTTTTAAACTGACTGACGTTGAACGTCTTATTCACGAAGAAATTGACAAGGTAACTCAACAAGACTGGGAAGCCTGCGTGAGACATGCAGAAAAACTACAAGAAGACGACTTTTGGAAAGAAATAGGCCGTGACGATATTTTGGAACCTATCATCATAAATTTGCAAGACTCAGACGATGAAGACAGTGTCAGTGACGAATTGCCTCTTCACGTAACTGATGACAGTGATACGGATGAGCCACTGGCAGTTCCATTGGATTAAAAGCACAGGTAATTCATATCCTATAATTATATAACACTTAAAAAATACGTACGTAGCATGCGAGTATATTCCCAATTATGAATTTAAACACCAGGAGAATTATAAAAGTTTAGATAATTCAGTTTGGGTTGCTTTACGTCGACCATTCTAGCGACAGGCAGATGTGAGAGTGAGAGGGAAATATGAAAAGAGTGGGGGTAACGAGGTGGCAACGCTGTGCACGCAAATGCATCTTATTCGCTGTAGCTCAGAACTCTTCCCATTTGAAACTAATAGTAGAACTAATGTTATTATTTGGGATATTAAGTGTATTGACATTTAACATTAATATGTTAGTGTAGGCTTATACATTATGTACCTTAAGTGCATCCATGCTACATCAGTGACTGATTGCAACCGAAACGAGGTAATCGCGTTCCGAAAGCACAATTATTACCCAGTTTGGACCAGGGAGTATATTATAATATGCATTTACTCCCTGGCTTGTACCAGCGTAGTAAAAAACAATCTGATGTGTTACACTCACATGACTTTCTCTATTCTTGTACAAACTTTTTTTACAAACTTCTACTTCATGTTAATCGAGATAAACATTTGCAGACTCTATCTTATTGCTAATTTTCTTGTAGATGTGAGGGGAATATATATTTACAAGGGCAATATAGAAATACAGTAGCCTTTAAGCATAGACATTACTCTTAATAGCTGGTTGCTATGTGCAGCACCATTCTCTTTGCCACAGATTAATACTCTTTGCATATCCAAGACAAAAAAAATGAATAACGAATTCCCATTTGAGAAAACAAGTATTGAAAAATTTAAGGGAATAACAAGCAATATCTCGAAAATGGTTCACTCAAAAAAAATGTATATGATATAAATTGTGTATTTTAACGCGATCTATATTTTTTGTGTAGTAAAATCTTGTCTATCTCTTATGGTTTACCAGTTATACAAAAGTCGTTCACAATGAAGAATACTTTTGGAGACATTCCTAGAAAATTCAAGATATACATTCTATTTGGCATGAAAATATCTTAAACATATGATATTTTAATTAAAACCGTTGGAGCCATTTTTGAGAAAATTAAAATTTTCGAAAAATGTTCCATGTAAAGGGTAATCTGGGGTGGGGGGATTTTCTTGAAAACCTTCGTGTCGCATCTCTGGAAGATACTGATCCTAAATACCACGTTTGGTGTTTATCCGACTGTTCGTTTCTGAGTTATGCTGTTCACAGACACACACACACACAGACACACACACAGACACACACACACGGAAATGTTTCCAAAAATGCTTTTTTGGATTCAGGGGGGTCTCAAAACATATATTTCCGGTATCGAATTTTTGGGTGGAATGCAATACTTCCCCTACTTACTATACGTAGTAGAGAAAGTAATAACGAAATAATAAAACCAGAAGAAAACAACTGAAGGGGCTTAGCCCTTCCTGAATATCTGTGGGAGGGGCTGAAAGAGATTTAGACCTCATGTCATTGCGCCCCTGGTAACATTGCGCCCCTATCATTATATATTTACTCGGTTCGAAACGTGTGTCCATGGCTGGCATGCACAAAGTTTGAGGCATTAGCTGTCCCATACCACTGTGATTGGCTACACATTCCGATCACGTAGTGCATTGTCTAAGGCAACACTGTACTACTACACCTTTCCTGACTATTAATAGTGCACATAAAACCTCAGCGCCTAAGGGACATACAACTCATTTCCATCTGCGCATTCTTCATGGCAACTTGCTCTGGAATAAATAGCAAGGAAAACATTTCTCTTCCGATATGAAATCGTATTTACTGGTGAGTTATGCTTTGGAATAGTTATTTTTACTACTTAATAGCTAGCAATAATCGCGAATTCTTGCATGATACCGATGATTCGAAGGATAAAATTATTTTCTCCGCTAATTGCCTAGCAGAAAATGTATTCCACCAAACAATTCAGTAACGAGATTTCACCAAAATGTAACTTTTACGGTTCCCTGAATATATTATGTATACGCAGGGATATTAAACATATACAATAGTAGATTATGATCAAGGGTTAAAGTAGGGTTTTATTTTGTGAGTAGAAGTGTTTGCGAAACGAAGACCATAGATTGATTTTCGCAACCCTGCAGTGGGAAATGTATAAGGACGCAATGACAGATCCCTGCAAAATTTGTAAACGGTTCGTTGATTTCTAAGATATAGTAATACGATTAACTATCGACTCGGTTTCTTCTATCCCCCTTGTATCTAAAACAAAGTGTATAATGAAACTTTCTGCGAAGGTTTATCTCGATTAATTTGGAGTGGATAGAAAAATAAACTTTCGTAACAATAGTTCGTAGAAGCTATATAAAAAAGCATCTATGTGTTACATTTATATGACTTTCTGTACCCTCTATCGTTTATTAGTATACAAGCTATTCTTATGAAAGCTTTTTACTCTCTCTACTACGTATAGTAAGTAGGGGAAGTATTGTATTCCACCCAAAAATTCGATTCGAGATTTCACCGGAAATATATGTTTTGAGACCCCCTGAATCAAAAAAAAAATTTTGGAAACATGTCCGTATATGTGTCTGTGTGTGTGTGTGTCTGTGAACAGCATAACTCAGAAACGAACAGTCGGATAAACACCAAACTTGGTATTTAGGTTCAGTATCTTCCAGAGATGCGACACGAAGGTTTTCAAGAAAATGCCCCCACCACAGATTACCCTTTACATGGAACATTTTTCGAAGATTTTAATTTTCTCAAAAATAGCTCTAACGATTGTGATTAAGATATCATATGTTTAAGATGTTTTCATGACAAATGAAATGTATATCTCGAATTTTCTGGGAATGTCTCCAAAAGTATTCTTCATTGTGAACGACTTTTGCATAACTGGTAAACCATAAGAGATAGACAAAATTTTACTACACAAAAAATGTAGATCGCGTTAAAATACACAACTTATGTCATATACATTTCTTTTGTTGAGTGAACCGTTTTCGAGATATTGCTTGTTATTTCCTTAAATTTTACAATACTTATACTTTTTCTCAAATTCGTTATTCATTTTTTTATGTCCTGGACATGCAAAGAGAATGGAATGCGCCACATAGCAACCAGCGTTAAAATATTTGACTATCGCTTAAAAGCTACCATATATTACCAATAAAATTGACATCTCGATATCTCGATTAACATGAAGCATATGGAGAATAAGCGTTTGTAAAATTAGATTGTACAGGAGTAGAGAAAGTCATGTGAGTGTAACACATCAGATTTTTTCTTATATGTACTTCGTTTTAATCGATATAAACAGTTGCAGAAATAACCATGTTACATATTTCGTTAAAGATACAAAGGGAGTAGTGATAGTCGAATGTTTAGCTAAGAAGTGGAACACACTTTAAAGGAATGATAAAGTATTGAACAATTCAAACCATTAATAACAAATATTTCGGATGTCTTATGCCACAAAAGAGTTATTTGAAATAAATTGTATGTTTTAAAGAGATCTATATTTCTTGTACAGTAGGATTTCGTTTATCACTTATATAAGATTATACAAAATTCCTTCCGAATGAAGAGCACTTCACAAGCTATTCCCCGAAAATTCAAGATATACACTTTATTTGCCATGTTAAAATCTTTAATATGCAGCATTTTAATTAAAATCGTTAGAGCAATTTTTAAGAAGATCAAACATTTCAAAAGATCTTCCACGTAAAGGGTAGTTTGGGGTTAGGGAGTTTTCTTGAAAATGTTCGTGCCGCATCTTTGGAAGCTACTGAATTACCGGTGAAATCTCGATATCGTATTTTTGGGTGGAATGCAATACCTTCTCTGCCTGCTATGTATACGCATAGAGAAATAATAAGCAACAGTGGGTTGGGAGATTCATGTGAATGCAACAGATCAGATTTCTAGTTAACTTTCTCTTCTTACTTATTACTTTCTCTACTACGTATAGTAAGTAGGGGAAGTTTTGTATTCCACCCAAAAATTCGATACCGATATTTCACCGGAAATATATGTTTTGAGACCTCCTGAATCCAAAAAAGCATTTTTGGAAACATCTCCGTGTGTGTGTGTGCCTGTGAACAGCATAACTCAGAAACGAACAGTCGGATAAACACCAAACTTGGTATTTAGGTTCAGTATCTTCCGGAAATGCGACACAAAGATTTTCAAGAATATCCCCCTACCCCAGATTACCCTTTACATGGAACATTTTTCGAAAACTTTAATTTTCTCAAAAATGGCTTTAAGATTTTGATTAAAATATCATATGTTTAAGATATTTTCATGATAAATGAAATGTATATCTCGAATTTTCTGGGAATGTCTCCAAAAGTATTGTTCATTGTGAACGAATTTTGCATAACTGGTAAACCATAAGAGATAGACAAAAGTTTACTACACAAAAATGCAGATTGCGTTAAAATACACAATTTATGTTATATACATTTTTGTTGTTGAGTGAACCATTTTCGAAATATTGCTTGTTATTCCCTTACATTTTCCAATACTTATACTTTTTCTCAAATGGGAATTCGTTATTCATTTTTTATGTCTTGGACATGAAAAGAGAATGGAACACTGCACATAGCAACCAGTTCTTAAAATATTTGACTATCGCTTAAAGCCTACCAATTCCCCTTGCATCTACAAGAAAATTAGCAATAAGATTAACATCTCGATTCACATGAAGCATATGGAGAATAAGTGTTTGTAAACATAGTTTGTACAAGAGTAGAGGAAGTCATGTGAGTGTAACACATCAGATTTTTTTTGGGCCATTCTGCGTGCTACTGTTACGTTAATTCAATAGTTTTCTTTCTGTCGATATGATGACTTTTGTTAACCTAAATTAGTTGTATCTGTTGTGCAAGAATCTGGGTTCTGTTTAATTAATTTCCTTTTGTTCTTCTAACGTTATCAAATGATGAAACAACTCACGGTTGCTATTCTTTTAGTTACGGAATTAACCGGATTAAACTCCTGTTACAAATTATGTAAGCTGGAAACTGAATGTCAGAATTGCTACTGTTCGCTTCCACGGTTCTGGTTTACCGACCTAAGTGTCGCTTTACCATGGCTAACTGATGAATAAAACAAAAATTGATTGGATCCTATCACTCATGAAATAAACATACCGGCATGGGCAACAATAAGTGTATGGTAATGAAATATAGAATATGCAAAGAAACCATAATATAACATGATATAGATTTATGAGCCACGCATAGCATTAGAATATTTTGTGTGACTATTCAAGCTGTTGGTCTTCAGCACTGACATACTGGTGCAGTCCGGTTTGATACTGAACCACATTTTAATACCCAGTTATTTAATTGTCTCAATTTCTTGGCTTGCCTCCCTAATGAATTAAATAATGTCATCATCAGTACGTGATCTTCTTGTGAGTGAGTAGGGCCCCCATCTTGCTCAAAATACAGGGTGGACCATTTAAGTTGAGACTGTACAATATCTCCAAAACTAAGCGTTGTATAAAGAAATGTCTTTATTAAAAGCATTATGGGAGAAAATAAATGCCATTAGTCGTGTTTTATTTGGAGGACATTATGATAATCATTTTTAGGGTCAATTAAGTTTTTTTTTAAATGGGAACCTACCATTAGGGTCAATTTAAATTTATCCAAAATGAACATCACAACGTCCTCCAAATATAACACCACTAATGGCATTTACTTTCCCCCATAATATCAAGCAACCTTTATTAAAGAAATTTCTTTCTACAGTGCCTAGTTTTGGATATGTTGTAAAATCTCAATTTTTCATATTATGTTGCCCACCAATAATTTTACATGTATAATTGTATAGCTATGTATATCTGCTTTTGCACACCCCTGTATTTAAATAACAGGATGCCCTATTGGATTAACATACTTTTTTATTTGTATTGTAATTCCGAACTATTTACAATCTTTGTTCTCTTTACCATGTGGAATAATGAACGCCAATTGTTAAGCTGGGCAAGAAATTCAATCAACAGTTCCTGTGACGCCATACTTATACGAGGTTACTTTCAATTTGCCTTCTTTCTTTTCTAAGCCATTTGCATTGAAAACGGGGACTGGAAATGTACCTATATGTACAATGAATGACAAAATGAACACATTCCAAACATGCATAACAAGACAATATTGCAAACCATATATGCAGTCATTAATTTCTACCACTATATAACGTGTTTATTAAATTTTGTGAGGTTTGGTTTTCTTGAAATTTGTTTTCTAGTTGTTGTGTTCGCTTAACAATTTTGTATTGTAAAATCACCGTGCTTCATCTGTTATCCAGATGAAACAAAATGCACGCTACACCGAAGGGTTGCCAAACAGATTTTTAAGGAAAAGTGCAATGCATTTTCTTTCTTATTCCGCGTATGATATACGAGTAATATAGGTACCGTAATGCAAAAGTTCTTTGTTTTTGCTGTTTCAGTTCATAAGGTGTCGGTGCTTTCTTTGGAGGTGATGCGCGACCGCGGCCAATTGTCATGTTAACTAAAACTAGTTGGCAATATTGCTTATCAGCTTCTCAAATTCATTTTATTTATTTATTACAGCCGCTTCAACAATAAAGTCATATCGCGACTAAACACTAAGATGTACATTGAAGTAGAAATTGTAACATTTCACATTAAAGCTTACAGTAATGTTAGACAATAAGAAACTTTACAATGCTTTAAAAGTAACGTTGCTGCCAGCTCTCCCTGTCCTACGTCACCGTATGATGCCAACACGCTAAATTAAAACATCACTAGAAATACGCGAGTGGCAGTAACGCATTATGATGATGTTGGCATTATGTATAAATGCCGACGAGACGGGTCGTTGTTCAAAATGGCTATTACCTACTATTACGCATTATTTGCATTCATTTATCTCAGTATTTTAATTTGCTGCTTAATCACGTGAAGATCTGGTTGGACTGACAATTATTCATAAAGTAACGATTATTATTTACTTTAATTACGTCTTTTACTGTCATGTATTAACTGTTAGCAACACACCAGCTTTATTTGATAGTGGCATGTTGCGTATACATTGCATTCCTTAATTCAACCCAAAATATAAGATTGAGCAGTACAATTGCAGAATAAATGAGGGCGTCTTCATATTGTGGTGAAATAAACTTTGGCTAAGCTATATACCGCATAACCTCAAATAATTATTACATCATAGCCTCGAGTAATTCAACCAATAGGTAAATAACCTTAAAATGTAACATCGTAATATTCGCTTATTTAACCAACACGCAGTTTCAGTACTAGTGTGACTGACAAACGCTATACTTTAAATATTCCGTAGCACTAAATACCATTCATTTTAGCAAATTTATGATTTGCGTAAAAACCTCGTCACAGGCCCCCTTTTTCCTAATCATGAATATTGACTTCTCCTACGATCCGTTCCATTTACACTTACGGTCCATTTCGCGCCTACCGTAATTCGACACATCCGTTCCTGCATGTAACTCGCATTCATTCTCCACACTGCCAACATACACATCATTCTAGTATTCTTAATCGCTACAACGTTGGTATGATTTAGCGAGGTGACGTAGGACAGGGAGAGGCTGGCAGCAACATTACCGCTTTAAATATCTTTAACAATAAAATTTGGACATTTTGATGAAGTTGATGACTTTCCTGCGGCATTGTTGGTCGCCAAAGGCCAGTTGTAGTGTTCAGAAACTGAGGACGGTGTGAGCTGAATTACATAGAGTACATGCAGGAGCAGGTTCATGAGAAAGGAGGTAGGAATGGGTTAGCGCAGTGTGACCAATAAATTAGTTGAGTTACCAATATCTAGTCTCGGCGGGTTAGTGTTGTAATGAATGTAGATAGGTTAGGCACTGGGCAGGCATCATGTAGTTTACTGGTGGATGTTTGTCTTCCAGTGGTGTAAGATATTGCGTCTTCATGGGGAAACTCGAAGTTTGGCAAGGTACAAGGATGTTTTGTAGCTTCTTTAGCAGCAGTATCAGCAAGATCATTTCGTGGTATATTACAGCGAGATGGTCTCCATGCAAAGATGAGTTGTTTGCCAGTCTATATTAAGTCGTTATAGAGTTGGCGGATCTCCCTCCATGCATCGCAACGATATCATCGTGTGCCTTACTTATAACTGAGTGCTTTTCCCAGTTATAAATATCTATGAAATTTAACTATACGACGTTGTTTTGTTTTTACGTTCTCTATTACTTACCAAGTAGAGGGAGTATTGCATTCTATCCAAAAATTCGATATAAAGATTTCACCGGAAACACACGCTTTGACACTCCCTGAGTAAAAACAAACAAAACATTGCATGTTTAGATAAAAGTACATAGTGTATCTGTGAATGACACAACTTAAAAACAAAAGGTCCGTTAAATAACAAACTTAGTATTTAAGTTCAGTAACTTCTAAGGATACGACACGAAGATTTTCAAGATAATCCCCACCCCAAACTACCCTTTACATGGAAAAAGCTAATGTGTTACATTCATATGACTTTCTATACCTCTAGCGCTTATTAGTGGGTATACAAATTATTCTTACGAAGATTTATTTTCCTGTCTACTTCATTTTAATTAAGATAAACATTTCCAGAAATGGCTACATTATACATTTTGTTTTAGATACAAAAAAGAGCAGCGACAGTCAAATGTTTTAGAATTGGACAATATATACTGGTCTTAAAATTTATAATTTCCATGCAATCGCGAGAAACAACTGAAAATCGACCGGACTTTAAAAGAATGGTTAAGTATTGAATAAATCGAACCATTATTAACGAATATCTGGGAAATGGCTGGTGCCACAAAAAAGTTAATTGAAATAAATTGTGTTTTAAAGAGATCTAAATTTTTTGTGTGGTACGTTTTCGTCTATCGCTTAACGTTTGCCACTTATACAAGATTATACAAAATTCTTTCTGAATGAAGAGGACTTCACAGGCTATTCCCAGAAAATTCAAGTTGTAAAATAAAAAAGTTCGAAAAATGTTTCATATGAAGGGTAGTTAGGGTGAGGGGATTTTCTTGAAAACCTTCATGTTGCAGCTTTAGAGGATATTGAACTTAAATACAAAGTTTGGTATTTATCTGACTTTTCGTTTCTGAGTTATGCTGTTCACAGACACACACACGGTCCAGAGGGCATCAAAAGATGTATTTCCTGTGAAATCTCGACATAGAATCTTTGGGTAGAATACAATATGGGGAAAGTAAACATTTCGTTATCTTTTATTTTCTTAAAAATTGCATTAACGATACGTTTAAGACACTTGTAAAAGAAATGAAATGTATCTATACCTTGAATTTTCTGGGAATATCGTGTGAAGTTCTGATCATTCCGAATGGCTTTTGTAATAACTGGTAAACCGTAACAATTAGGCAAACTCTTACTAAAAATCTGTTAAAACACACAATTTATATCCAATAACTATTTTTAGTTAACCATTTTGAGATATTCATTTTTATTGGTTTGAATATCCAACTTCTTATACGTTTCTCAATCGGAGTGTCCATTTTTTTTCTTGTGGTCATGCAAAGAGAATAGAATTTTAAAGCCATGACGTAGTGACACGCTGTTTAAAAATATGACTATCGTTTTACCTGCTGTATCCTACCACAAAATATGTAAGTTTATTGGAAGTTTATCTGCATTAACAAGAAATAGAATAACACGCTTTTGTAAGAATAGTTTGTAGGGGAGTGAATAGAGAAAGTCATGTGAATGCAACTCATAAGAATTTTTATTGTAAACTTCGATTTTGAACAAATTATTTATACATATAGCAAACGGTCTTAGGAGTGACATTAAATCGATAGATTTAATAGTAACGGTAAATTCTCCTCAAACAGCCACTATCAGCACGAAGTCAGTGTGTTATCAACCTAAATCCAGAGAAAATTAGTTTCACCTAATGTAATTTCTTTTCTTCCTTCTCCAAGACAAAAAACGTCAGATTGGCTTATCCTGATACCAAAGTATCTGGATATTACTGTAGTATTCGTTTATTTTACTCCAGATATCAGAATGATGAGTTTCCATTGGGTTAAGGGGAGTTGTCAAGCCAAATATGAAAAATGTACATTTTTATTTTTTTTTGCATTTTAGGAAAATATGGTTAATTCTACTTAATTTGGTGTTTGGTTCATTAAAATATTCAAATATTTACGATTATAAATTAATTCCTAAACAGTATTTAAAACAGTAGGTACATAGGTTTTAGAGTAATAATATCGCAACATTTCACAAAAAAAATTATCAATTAAGGAACCATTTAACTTGAACGAATGAATTTATTCACAGACTTTCCATAGATAAATTATTTTTCATTAGTAAAGTATTACTATAAAGCTATTACTACAATTACAGTTATATTTTGTAATTTAAAATTCTCCGACTTATGAAGTTACGTTACTTCCATTCCCTCATTATATTTAACATCAGGTTATGTATATAATAGGATTATAGGAGAGTCATTTCAAAAGTCCTGCACACGGCGCATCGCGACCGTTTGAGTGAGCAAGTTGAAATTTATGTCACTTGTGAGTCAGACTTTAGGCTTGATGGTTGTGTATGTGTTTGCTGGTTCGCGTGGCTGTGTCGTGAGTAATTCAGTTTTAAAACGGAAGCTGAAACTGAGTCGGTCGGATTACACATAGTAACCAACGTTCCTACATCAAAATCGAATCCCTACGTGAAAAGAACCCAATTGAAATTTACAACGCTTTGAGAGAGGTGTGTGGGATTAGTGTAATATCATAGCACAGTATCGCGGTGTTCTGCTCGTTTCCGTGAAGGTTGGGTAAGTGTTGAGGACAACCCAAGCAGTGGAAGACCATTGACTGCAACAGACTAAACCTCTCAGATTATTGTTAATGAAATTTTGAGAGAGGATCGACGAAAAACATGTGAGGAAATTGCATATGAGACCAGAATATCTGTCACTTCAGTTTACAGAATCATTACTGAAAAGTTGCTGCCAGATGGGTTCCGCATGATATGAGTGAAGAGAGAAAGCAGGTCGTAAAAGAATCGCAGAAGAATTGCTTCAACGTTATCGAACAGAAGGAAAACAGTTTCTGAAAAGGATTGTTGCACTTGATGAAACCTGAATACGAGATTTTGAGCCAGAACTGAAGTCTCAGTCATCACAATGGAAAAGTTCCGACTCTCCACGCCCGAAAAAATTCCACTGCCAACAATCAAAGGTGAAACTGATGATGATCTTTGCGTATGACATGAATGGAATCATAGCTACAAATAGAGTGCTCCAGAGGACGTCTGTAACAGGCGCGTACTACAAGCTGTTTCTGTAAAACGTTTTGCGCCCGAAAATTCGTCAAAGAAGGCCTGTCATGCTTGCAGCTGGTGTCCTCATTTTGCACGATAATGGAACGCATATTGCCCTACCAGTGAGGGAAACACTCGACAAATTGAATAGGAAATACTTCCCCACCCACTATACAGTCCTGATATGAGCCCACCAGTCTTTGATTTGTATCCCAAATTAAAGGAAACACTCCGTGGAAAACGTTTTGATACAATTGATGAAGTTTCCATTGAGGTGACCCGAGTAATCAGACAGCTCAACAATGAAGGTGCCCTATCCGGAATATAGAATTTGTCAAAACGTTGGGAAGCTGTCATAAACAAGAATGGAGATTATATTGAAGGCCTGTAAAGGTATTTTATGAAATAAATTATTTCCTTTGGCTTCTATCTTACAGTGTGCAGAACTTTTGAAATGATCCTCGTATATTGAATACTCATTCTGAAAGTTAAAATTTCTTATGTCTCCATTGCCCTTTCTGTTAATGTTGCCAGCCTTCCATAGCCATTCTTGTCTCACCTTAGCTATGTACTTTTTCCAGTCTTTTTTATGTTTTCCTTTGATCTAGATTTAAAAAGCTCCTACCTCCTATTTCATGTGGTAAAATTTCCCACTTTTGTAAAAGGAAGTCATCCTTCCGCATTTTAGTTCATTGACATTCCAGAATGCAATGCCATATGTTATCTGCTTCATCACACATTGGACATTTATCCTTGATACATCCGATTTTAAAGACTTTTTCTATGATTGAGTTTTATAAACATTTTTACTTTAAATGTTAATTACTCAAAACAGCACTTTTGCTTTCTCTACTACGTATAGTACTAGGTAAAATATTGCATTCCACCAAAATATTCGATACCGAGATTTCACCGGAAATACACGTTTTGAGGTGCCCTGAATACAAATATAGCATTTTTGGAAACATGTCCATGTGTGTGTCTGTCAGTCAGTGAACATATAACTCAAAAACGAAAAGTTGGATAAATATCAAACTTGGTGTTTAGTATCTTCCAAGGATGCGACACGAAGATTTTCACGAAAATCCCCCATCCGAGACTACCGTTTACATGGAACATTTTTCGAAAATTTTGATTTTCTCAAAAATGGCTATAACACCTTTGATTAAAATATCATATGCTTAAGATATTTTCATGGCAAATGAAATGTATATCTTGAATTTTCTGGGAATGTCCCCAAAAGTCCTCTTCATTCTGAATAACTTTCGCATAGTTGGTAAACCGTAAGAGACAGAAAGCATTTTACAACACAAAACATGTTGTTTTCTAATGTGCTGCATTTGACACCAAAGTCATTAGTAGTCTTGCTCTCCAGTACTTTGCTGTCCTGCAGCTTTCACTATATAATGCAATGCAATACATCTCCACATATAGGTAGACCATTTTGCTTTATCCAGGGTGCACCTGCTGGCTAAACCAGACGGAGGCGGTCTACTTTATACCCACACAAAAATGTAGATTTCTTAAAACACACAATTTATGTCTTATACATTTTTTTCGAGTGAACAATTTCCGAGATATTCTTTGTTTGTTTGTTTGAATTTTCCAATACTTATACTTTTTCTCAAATGGGAATTCGTTATTCGTTTTTTTATGTCCTGGACACGCAAAGAGAATGGATGTTCCACATAGCAGCAGCTCTTAAAAGATTTGAACTATCGCTTAAAGCCTAGCATATTCCCCTTGCACCTACAAGGAAATTATCAATAAGATAGTTTCTGCAAATGTTTATCTCGATTAATATGAAGTAGATGGAGAACAAGCGTTTGTAAAAATAGTTTGTACAAGAGTAGAGAAAGTCATACATCATTAAACATTGTGGAAGGTAGTTTCTGCCCCACGTATGGAAGCCAATTTGAGGAAGGCGGTGTATTGTTAGACCACGTATGGTACAATGTTTCCGGTAGCCTTCGCCCCAAGGTTAAAAATATTAACTTTGTAATTTGACTGTTTCTTTAAATATTATATATTTATTAGTTTGCCTCGGCTGCGTCAGTATTATTGTTAGAGACATGAATTTCTTTGCAAGGAGTGGTGCGGCTAAGAATGTAGACTTACACAGATTATAATTTTTACTTCACTCCTTTTTATTAATTTTTGACACGATTTAAATAACACTTCACTGATATAGAGAGCTATGAGATTATTTATTTATTACTTGCACTTTTTAACACGTAAACTATTTTTGTCTCACACTGAATTCGTATTAAACTTCTCGAGGACGCGTCTCGCGTCCGGTTAGGAACGCTATCTGCTAGCAACTGACTTCTGAATTTGTAAATTTTGCTCCATTTCAGTTTCTGATTGACTAATCCTACTCAAATAGAATACTTTTATTTAACTTAAGCTTTTTCTGGTTGTTGATTGTCTATTTATAAACTGTCTAAAAAATTACATTATTGCTGCTCCAAGAATTACAAGTAGCATTATTAAACTTTCAAATTCATTATTGCCTCAAGGTTACCTCATTGTTACCTCATTGCTAGCAACTTTTAACCTATTATTCTCACAGCTCCTACATTATTAAATTACATAATACATTCACATAACATTATTAAACATGTGCACAGTAATATAAACATTAATACAATTACTGTTATATGCATTTTTATATTGTTACATATTGCTTTAAGGCGGGCTGTTATTGAATTTTATATTATATAATTTGACTGAAATCATTTAAGTGTTAAAAATACTGCCTCAACATAAGTGAGTTTTCTCTGAAATTGCAAGTGTATATACAAAAAAAATGTTTACCGCATAGTACAAACAATCCCATAATCATGGGAATTATTTTAGTTGAAGTTGATCAAATAGTTTACGTTTTAAAAAATAAAATGTCAGAATTTTTTTCCAATCGGTATTTTAACGTCAAAACAAATGAGTTATCTTAGAAGAAACTAATGAACATAATGTGAAAATATCACATTTCTATGTTAAGTGGGTTGTGAGAAAACGAGCCATTAACATAGCTAATTTAACATTAGTGAGATCAGGCTTGACGACTCCTCTTATGAAGAAAGCATACTACTTAAACTTTTCGATATGCTGTGTATTATAATCAGTATACAAAGCTTAAAAATTACTGCAATATTATGTAGAATAACAAGTTAACAAATCTAATAGCTGCTAGGTGAAAAAGTATTGCTGCTTATTATTTTATATTGGTTGGAATTGAAGCAGTTACCCCTAAGCCTTGTAGACTGCATTAACTTTAGTGCAAAACAAAAACTAAATGAAATAATGTTTTCTCATTCTCTACACTGGTGCATAATAAGAATTAACAATAAGTACTTCAGAGGACTTGTTTGACTGCAATAAGTTATAATAGTTGCAATATCATGTGTTTTTCTTTGAGCAGGTGATGGTGCTGATAGGTGCTCTGACAACAGACGTTGCTGGACAAGCCAGACCGAGACAGAGGTCCTTATTGACTACCATACTGGACTTGCTAATAGCACCAGCGGAGACACGAACATTACGAGCTGTTTCTTTCGATCCGGATGCAGGGCGAAAGAATCAGGAAGAATATCGAGCTAATTTTGGTTATCATGGATCGAGACTCATCGACTCTCTCGGCCAGGGACTTCCAAAGAGTCGTCTCGTCGAAATTGGTGCAGCTACTCCATAGCTAAAGCTAAACAAATCTTGGATACTGTTCAAGTGTGTTCCTATATCACGTTAAATATAGTTTAAAATACAATGTTTTCCCTCCTTTTTGGGGAAAAAAAGGGGAAGGACAAGAAGGAAGAGCTGTTTCTCGAGAGAATGATTGCAAAATATGTTACTGTTGGAAAACTATGCTTTTGTGCAAATATTAGGTATCCATTTTAGTAGGTCATCACCGAGTGAGATGGCTCAGGCAGTTACGTCTGTGGCCCGCATTCAGGAGCACCCGGATCGATCCCTGGCGGCCGCCCACTCTGGCCCATAGATTTTTCGTGGTTTCCCCGGGTCGCCAGGCGAATGCTGGGGTGGTTCATCTTCTACCACGACTCTCCTTCCTCTCATTGCCTGTACCCATCATCTTCCTTGTCATCTGTTTCAGGGTTGTAGGACCAGGCGACGGTGTTCGGCGGGTTGCGGCTGGGCGGTGGCTTGCGCTCTGTAAAGGTTTCCTACCTGCGTCGCTGTGATACCGTTCAGTTAGGTCTCTCCTCAGCGTGAGGCTCCGGAGCGGATCCTGGAATTTGGTGGCTTATGGGCAGAGACCGTGCCCGTCGAATGCGTTCTATCTGGAAACGTTAGGGATCCCGTCCATGCTTGCACCCGCCGGCATCCGGATCTGGTCGCCCTTCGGGTCTTTCCCCTCATCCCTCCCTACCAGGGGTCACGTTGGAAGCACAGTGCAGCGCTCTGCCCCGGTTCCGGGGGTCCCTCCGTGACACCTTATAGGCCATCACCATGGCTGGAAGCAAGTTGAATGGAATAATGTGATCTAGCAGGTACTCGGAGGACTGTATAACATCTATAGTAATTATTGCTAAAACCATTGCTCTATGAACCAACATATTTTTCGACTTATATATTGCTCAGGTATACGTAGTTATAGAATTATGTATTTAATATTATAGGAGAGGAAACACAGCGATGAAGAGTTCTATTTCCAGCAAGATGGGACTCCTGCTAACTAAGTAAGAATTGTGTGAGGCTTTTTAGTCGAGTAATTTCCAAATAAGTGAATAGGACGAAAGGAATCAACTAAATGGACATAAATATCTCCGGATCTTTCTTATCCCTACGGATTTATTTCTTAGGAGTTTTTATTAAAGATAAGATTTTCTCAAGAAGACTAGCTATTGTTAATGAAAGGATTCATTCATTAGGGAGGCATGCAAAGAAATGAATAAAAATAAAGAATGAGTAGTAAATTGTGCTTCAGTGTCAAATCTAGATAACAATGTGTGAGTACTGAAGACCAACAGTTTGAATATTCACATAATATTCTTTCATTGCCATACACCTACTTTATATCTACTTTTGCACCACACCTATACATACAGGGTGAGTCACCTAAAACTGCCTACGAAATATCTCTGAAACAAAAATAGCAATTGAGTACCAATTTGTAGAGGAAACTTTCCTGTAAAAGATAAGATCGAGCTACTCCAAAGAGTATAGGAGTCGAGGTTTCTTCCGTGAAGTGCGTGGAATTCAGATTACAAAAAGGCAAATACAGAGTAATTTTTAAAAATATATTTAAAATACAAATATTCTGTTTACAGTAATAAAATACACCTCACATTAAAAAGAAAATTCTCAGAAGTGTAATATTTTGACAATGTTCGCCATTTAGTCCCCCATGAAACCTGCTCCCTCCTTGCCAATGTGCCGAAATTCATTTGGTTTGTGCTCTCTCATCAGTTCAGAAGAGGAGTGCTTCTTCTTTTTGATGACTACCCCATCTTTGTTTCTATTGCTTCATGGTTTTTAATTGTGAAGTGCAGTGATAAATTACTAAGATGCATTTTGTATTTTTGTATAATTGTTGTTTACAATGGTAACTGAGAATTTATACATTCTAATGATGACTAAGGGGCGGATCAGAGTGACCGTTTATATGAGGTTAACTTACCTTGTACTGTAGTCTGCTTATTGTTGAAGGAGAGAGAGTGAGTCCAGATGTAAACAACGGGCGCGTGCCTTCAGTGCTCGTATAGTTGTATCAAAAGAATGCATATACTATGCTATACGTGCCGACTATTAATGTGTTTATTCCGTTATAGAACACTTCATAGGGAATACTATTTAGTCTGTGCATTACACTGGACAATAATGTACATGCGGAGATTGTCGAAAGTGAACATTCTACGTCTGCCACTTAAACAAAAGCTACATCGAAATGAACTCCTTTCTATATCGCAAGAGGTATTAGGTGCTTACGAATATTGCACTTAATCACTATCTGATATATTTCTTATTCTGTTTGCGAAGCAGAACACCATGCCTACTACGGTATATTTCTTTACTCCCATCTGTACCCAGGGGACATGTGCCAAAACATTATGCTTTCTGCATCGGTAACTTGAAATCACGGATCTGATCACTCTAATCCGCCCTGTAATGATGGTTTTTAAACTGCAAGGAGAGCACCTTATACTTGAGTATTTTTTCTGAAAATAACATTGAAGTAATATTGTGTTGATAGTATTTGCTTCAGTGATTTTGTACTTTCAGAAAGAAATATGTATTTAATTAATATTTATTAAAAGTTGATTTTTGTTTTGTCAAAACATTAAGCAGTTTTAATTTACTGTATAAAAGCTATCTATATTTTTTTCGTATACAAGAGAATTAAAAAAAATTGAATTTTATTTATGGATGCTCTTTAATTACTATGGTTCTTAGCTTCCATTCCATATTGGGGTGAAATATCGGAAATTTTGCTCAGGGACCTCTTTATGAGGCTTGAGGTGCTTTTACGGCCGAACATCTACGACGCGGGACTACCGAATTTACTTCCCTTCCGAAGGAAGTCATGCTAAAGATTTTTACACTCGAAAAAATCCATCGCCGTCCCCCGGGTTTGAATCGCGATCTTGGAAACTCACAGAGAATTGCATGGAATTGTCACATTCATACTAAACTAGTAAACAAAGAGAACACCTGCAGTGCAGTTTATTAGCACTTCAGATTACTCTAGTGCAGGTACCTTCAAAGTTAGATCTAACACTGACTCTTCAATGGTAGACAGTCCCATCGGTACATATTGGAAATAAGTGGAAACGGAGGCGGTGCAACTCTTTAAAATTATTAATTCTTACGAAATAGAAATAGAACAAAAAGCACAGAATTAATAATACAGCATTAGTAATTCCATGGAACGCCCCTGTGCTAACAAGACACCGGTTGCATTACCTGTAGTATACGAGGCGTGTTTTTAAAGTAAGTACGATAATTTTTTAAAAAATAACAGAAAATTATTTTTCAAACATTTCCAACTACTCCACGTAGTCATGGCACTTGTCGTAACAGGAAACTAGTTTTTGTATGCCTTTGTCAAAGAATGATGCCGCCTGTGACGAAAGCCAAGTCTGCACTTCTTGTTTTACGTCATCATCGTCGTTGAAATGTTTACCACCAAGGAATTTCTTTAGATTAAGAAACAGATGAAAATCGCTTAGTGCCAAATCCGGACTGTAGGGAGAGTGGTCGAATTGTTCCCAACCAAATGATGCGATCACATCTTGAGTTTGTTTGGCTGTGTGTGGCCGGTCATTGTCACTCATTATTGTTTCCCCATAAACCTCACACAATTGTCGATGAATGTTTGCTGGCGTAACATTTATCGCATTCAAAAAACGAATCACTGATCTGTCTTCAGAGTTGGCGGATGGTTCGATTCTTTTGAATATTTCGAAACGCTCTAACAACAGGAAAACACAAATACGATTGCTCATAACTACGTCTAGCTTCCTAATGAATCGAGGAAGTGACCGCGAGTGCTCACAATGGCGACTGCAGCGGCAAAATATTAAAACGCTACTTACTTTAAAAACACGCCTCGTACAATAATACTAATTGTAATAAACAGAAATATTGCCATCCGCTGACCGAATGAGATAGCTCCACGGTAACGTGTGGGGGTCGCAATCGGAAGGTCCCGGGTTTGATTACCGTTGATAGCCCACTCTGACCTTGGGTTTTTCGTGGTTTCCCTGATCGGTAGAGAAATGCTGGGGTGTTTCTCATCTATCACGATTTTTTCTCCATTATTTCTCTTTCATTCCATTTCTCTCTCATGTTTCAGCTGTGCTACTAGGTTTCGTGGTGTGTGATGGTGCCGGATAGATGGCGCGATTGCTTGCTGAAGGAAAAAGCATTCCCCGTGAACAGTATAGGACTGTTTGATTGAAGGTTGTTCATCGCCCTCTCTGGATAGCACCAGTAGTGGGACGGGTATTCGAGCCAGGAACTGTTAGGGACTTAGTCTCCTGTGGTTCCTTCACTTCATCCCTTCCTCCTGGGGGTGGTAGCCGCAATAGATTTCACGGTGCGCAAGGTGTCCCCTTCCGTTGTATACCTTATACCCCTTTTAGCCAACCGCTATAATAGCATTGATTTCACTGTCTTATGTAAAAGTTTACAAATCAAGAAAGTTTTTTTAGAGAGCTGTGATACCGCTGTTGATACCGTTTGTACTTTTTCTACTAGTTACCTTTAGTAAGTAGAGGAAGTACTGTGCTCCACCCAAAAATTCGACACCAAGGTTTCACCGCAAATACACGTTTAGAGGCCCCCTGAATCAACAAAGATGTTCTAATCTGAGGTCTCTGGTTCAATTCCCGGCCGGGGGTGGGAATTTTTCTTTAATTAGGATCATTCCCTACCCTCCACAGAGTCTGGAAGTGTGGATGTGAGAGTGAATGTGCATGTAAAATAGGTTAAAACGACGAAAATCTGCAGTATCCTAATCTGGAAGTTCAAAGAGTGAAAACACCATCAAAGGGTTTTTATATATATACGAGTATAAGGTCCATGTGTGTGTGTGTGTGTGTGTGTGTGTCTATGAACAGCAAAAACGAAAAATCAGTTAAACACCAGACTGGTTTTTAAGTTCAGTGTATTCCAATTCGCTCACCCCAAACTATCCTTTACATGAACAATTTTTCGAAAATTTTGATTTTCTCAGAAATGGCTCTAACGATTTTCATTAAAATACCATATGTTTAAGGTATTTTCATAACGAAAAAAATGCATATCTTAAATTTTCTGGGGCTAGGCTGCGAAGTCCTCTTCATTCTGAACGACTATTGTTATAACTGATAAATTGTAAGCGACAGAGAAAATCTAACTACATAAAGAAATTAGATATTAAACCAGTTTGTCAAGTAACATTTTTGTAGCATTATGCATTTCTGAGATATTCTTTATTATTGATTTGTATCTTGAAATACTTTATACTTTTTTGCATTGCAAATCGCTATTGTTTCTTCCTTTTCTTTTCTGTGTTCATGTAAAGAGAACGGAATTTCAAAACCATCACATACAAATCCTTGAAAACATTCGAACATCGCTTTAGACTACTGTATTTTATTATATCTACAAAGAAGTGTGTAAATGTGTAATGAAGGTTTTTGTGTAATAAGAAGTAGATAGCGCACCTCCGTGGCGAGGGGGTAGCGTGTCCGCCTCGCATTCAAGAGGTCCCGAGTTTGAATCTCTGTTAGGGTAAGTTACACGGATAAGGCTTTCTCCATGGTTTTTTCTTATCTTGAAAATATGAATGTCAGCTCTATGACCCCGGGCCCATTTGAGAATAATTTCACTCATTCAACGTCCGATACCTGTTAAAGGACGTTAAAATATAAAAAAATGTAGATAGAAAATTAAGCCTTTGTAAGAATTGAAAAGGTAGAATCAGACGACTGAAAAATTCAATGTCATCACCGGGATTGGAGCCACGGATCTCCCGGGCTCCGTCCGGTTGCTCTAACCACTGAGCTACCATAGCAACATGCCGGTACGACATTTGAATCTGTTGGGGAATTCAATGTCGTACCGGCATGTTTCCATGGTAGCTTAGTGGTTGGAGCAACCGGACAGAGACCGGAAGATCCGTGGTTCAAATCCCGGCGATGGCATTGCATTTTTCAGTTGTCTGATTTTACCTTTCCAACCTTGTCCAACGCACGGCTTGTGTGGAAGAACAATTAATTCCTTTGTGAGAATTGTTTATAGAAGAATGAGTAGATAAAGTCATGTGAATGCAACACATCGATTTTTAATATTTATATTCCGAACAGAAACGTCTGAAGTCTTGCAGATGTTATGACTGTGTTTGGATATCGAATTTGTACAGACAAGAGGTGGGTAATAACACTTGTAATGATAGATGGGCACAATGATTGTACGAAATTCAACGTCTTGTGATCGTATTGCAGCTGAAGTAGTCAGCGGAAGGATTGAGCTGTTCTCTTACTCCCATTTGATTACTTGGTTGTTCGTATTTACCGAGTGGAATGTAAGATGTGTAGTTATCTAAGGATTTCCCAATCTGGGAGTATTGCGTAAGTATTGTCCCTCCTCCTCAGTAAACTGTCCTGCAATAGCGTAACACTTTCACCTTGCAGACGTAATGCCTTAGTTACTTCACCTGTGGTTGTGCACCAGCACGTCTTCAACGAAATGGTCTCCTTCAAGAACACGTCATTTGTATTGGCGGTAAGTCTTCTGTATCTTAAAGCATGCTGCTAGTTGAATACAGTTGCTCGTTGCTTTTACCTGTAGCAGAGATGCAGTTTCACAAAGATGGTAATGACATACTTTTCAATACTGAACATTTTAACATACTCTTATACGCCCCTCCCCCCAAAAACTTATATAATAGTGCGGTTAGGGCTGTGTTTTTCATCCTTTTTGAGCCCATGGTTCCCCTGATTAACAACATTCTTTCCGCCGCTCCTCCGTTAGATACTCAGTAAACACTGGGGGGGGGGCGGGGGCAAAGGGAATCATGCGGTCAAAAGCAGTCACCTAAATAGAATATTATTTATCTGCAAGAGTGGCAGCAGTGGATGGTGTCAGCTGAGACAGACGTGCATGGAAGTCGAAGTGAGCTCAATGAGTAGTTTGTATCAGAGATTCTTTCCTTTTCGTAATTTGTTCACTCCTGATAGAATTGAATAAAGCAAAATTTGAATTACTTTTAAAATTGTAATCAAGAATTACCTCAACTGCATTCATTGTTATGACACTAGTATCTACTAAATTTCCATTAAGTATGTGTGAGTTTTTGACGCTAATTTATCATAATTACTACCAATTCTATTCTCTCTCTATTTTACGTCGCTTTATTTACGTGGTCATTCGCGACGGATCTGATTGATGCGTGGCGAACAGTTAACCTTCTGGATCTCGTCTCTGTACCATGCTTCGTCACTCGCCAACAGAGGCCTTAGTGCTAGACAACTGTACCTTTGTTTCTGCGACGAGCAGATGGCAGCTTTGACACGTATCCACAGAGACCTTAGTGCCAAACAACTGTACCTCTGCTTCTGTGATGGCAACTTCGACACATGTCCAAAGAGACCTTAGTGCTAGGCAGCTATACCTCGCTTGTATATATGACGGACGGATGACAGCTTTGACACGTATCCACAGAGACGTTAGTGCCAAGCAACTGTACCTCTGTTTCTGTGATGGCAGCTTCAACAAGTGTCCATAGAGTCCTTAGTGCTAGGCAGCTATATCTCGCTTCTATATATGACGGAGAGATGGCAGCTTCGACACGTATCCACAGAGACCTTAGTGATAGACAGCTATATCTCGCTTCTATATATGACGGAAAATGGCAGCATCGACACGTATCCACAGAGACCTAAGTGATATGCAGCTATATCTCGCTTCTATACAAGACGGACAGATGACAGATTTGACACATGTTCACAGAGACCTTAGTGTACGCAGCTATATCTCCCTTCTATATATGATGAGTAAATGGCAGCTTCGACGCGTGTCCACAGATACCTTAGTGATAGGCAGCTATATCTCGCTTCTATATATGACGAGCAGCTGGCAGCTTCGACACGTATCCACAGAGATCTTTGCTAGGCAGCTATATTTCGCTTCTATATATGACGAGCAGATGACAGCTTCGACACGTGTCCACAGAGACCTTAGTGATAGGCAGCTATATCTCGCGTCTATATATGACGAGCAGATGGCAGCTTCGACACGTATCCACAGAGACCTTAGTGATAGGCAGCTATATCTGGCTTCTAAATATGACGAGCAGATGACAGCTTCGACACGTGTCCACAGAGACCTTTGCTAGGCAGCTATATCTCGCTTCTATATATGACGAGCAGATGACAGCTTCGACACGTGTCCACAGAGACCTTAGTGATAGGCAGCTATATCTCGCTTCTATATATGACGAGCAGATGACAGCTTCTACACGGGTCCACAGAGACCTTAGTGATAGGCAGCTATATCTCGTTTCTATATATGACTAGCAGATGACAGATTCGACACGTGTCCACAGAGACCTTTGCTAGGCAGCTACATCTAGCTTCTATATATGACGAGGAGATGGCAGCTTCGACACGTGTCCACAGAGACCTTTGCTAGGCAGCTATATCTCACTTCTATATATGACGAGCAGATGATAGCTTCGACACGTGTCCACAGAGACCTTTGCTAGGCAGCTATATCTCACTTCTATATATGACGAGCAGATGACAGATTCCACACGTATCCACAGAGACCTTAGTGGTAGGCAGCTATATCTGGCTTCTAAATATGACGAACAGATGACAGCTTCGACACGTGTCCACAGAGACCTTTGCTAGGCACCTATATCTCGCTTCTATATATGACGAGCAGATGTCAGCTTCGACACGTATCCACAGAGACCTTAGTGATAGGCAGCTATATCTCTCTTCTATATATGACGAGCAGATGACAGCTTCGACACGTGTCCACAGAGACCTTAGTGATAGGCAGCTATATCTCGTTGTATATATGAGGAACAGATGACACGTGTCCACAGAGACCTTAGTGATAGGCAGCTATATCTCGCTTCTATATATGACGAGCAGATGACTGCTTCGACACGTGTCCACAGAGACCTTAGTGATAGGCGGCTATTTCTCGCTTCTATATATGACGAGCAGATGAAAGCTTAGACACGTGTCCACAGAGATGTTAGTGCCAAGAAACTATATCTCTGCTTCTGTGATGGAAGATAGCAGCTTCGACACGTGTCCACAGAGACCTTAGTGTAGGCAGGTATATCTCGCTTCTATATATGGCGAGCAGATGACAGATTTGACACGTGTTCACAGAGATGTTAGTGCCAAGAAACTATGTCTCTGCTTCTGTGATGGAAGATAGCAGCTTCGACACATGTCCACAGAGACTTTAGTGTAGGCAGCTATATCTCGCTTCTGTATATGACGAGCAGATGGCAGCTTTGACACGTGTCCACAGAGACCTTAGTGATAGGCAGCTATATCTCTGTTCTATATATGAGGAGCAGATGGCAGCTTAGACACGTGTCCACAGAGACCTTAGTGCTAGGTAGCTACATGTCACTTCTATATATGGCGAGCAGATGGCAGCTTCGACACGTGTCCACAGAGACCTTAGTGCTAGGTAGCTACATGTCGCTTCTATATATGACGAGCAGATGGCAGCTTCGTCACGTGTCCACAGAGACCTTAGTGCTAGGTAGCTACATGTCGCTTCTATATATGGCGAGCAGATGGCACCTTCGACACGTGTCCACAAAGAGCTTTGCTAGGCAGTTATATCTCGTTTCTATATATGACGAGCAGATGACAGTTTTGACACGTGTCCACAGAGACCTTAGTGCTAGGTAGCTACATGTCGCTTCTATATATGACGAGCAGATGGCAGCTTCGACAAGTGTCCACAGAGACCTTAGTGTGGGCAGCTATATCTCGCTTCTATATATGACGAGCAGATGGCAGCTTCGACACGTGTCCACAGAGAACTTAGCTACATGTCGCTTCTTTATATGGCGAGCAGATGGCAGCTTTGATACGTGTCCACAGAGAGCTTAGTGTAGGCAGCTACATCTCGCTTCTATATATGACGAGCAGATGACAGCTTCGACACGTGTCCACAGAGACCTTAGTGATAGGCAGCTATATCTGGCTTCTAAATATGACGAGCAGATGACAGCTTCGACACGTGTCCACAGAGACCTTTGCTAGGCAGCTATATCTCGCTTCTATATATGACGAGCAGATGACAGCTTCGACACGTGTCCACAGAGACCTTAGTGATAGGCAGCTATATCTCGCTTCTATATATGACTAGCAGATGACAGATTCGACACGTGTCCACAGAGACCTTTGCTAGGCAGCTACATCTCGCTTCTATATATGACGAGGAGATGGCAGCTTCGACACGTGTCCACACAGACCTTTGCTAGGCAGCTATATCTCACTTCTATATATGACGAGCAGATGGCAGCTTCGACACGTATCCACAGAGACCTTAGTGATAGGCAGCTATATCTCGCTTCTATATATGACGAGCAGATGACAGCTTCGACACGTGTCCACAGAGACCTTAGTGATAGGCAGCTATATCTCGTTGTATATATGAGGAACAGATGACACGTGTCCACAGAGACCTTAGTGATAGGCAGCTATATCTCGCTTCTATATATGACGAGCAGATGACAGCTTCGACACGTGTCCACAGAGACCTTAGTGATAGGCAGCTATTTCTCGCTTCTATATATGACGAGCAGATGAAAGCTTCGACACGTGTCCACAGAGATGTTAGTGCCAAGAAACTATATCTCTGCTTCTGTGATGGAAGATAGCAGCTTCGACACGTGACCACAGAGACCTTATTGTAGGCAGCTATATCTCGCTTCTATATATGACGAGCAGATGACAGCTTCGACACGTGTCCACAGAGACCTTAGTGATAGGCAGCTATATCTCGCTTCTATATATGGCGAGCAGATGACAGATTTGACACGTGTTCACAGAGATGTTAGTGCCAAGAAACTATGTCTCTGCTTCTGTGATGGAAGATAGCAGCTTCGACACGTGACCACAGAGACCTTAGTGTAGGCAGCTCTATCTCGCTTCTGTATATGACGAGCAGATGGCAGCTTTGACACGTGTCCACAGAGACCTTAGTGATAGGCAGCTATATCTCTCTTCTATATATGAGGAGCAGATGGCAGCTTAGACACGTGTCCACAGAGACCTTAGTGCTAGGTAGCTACATGTCACTTCTATATATGGCGAGCAGATGGCAGCTTCGACACGTGTCCACAGAGACCTTAGTGATAGGTAGCTACATGTCGCTTCTATATATGACGAGCAGATGGCAGCTTCGTCACGTGTCCACAGAGACCTTAGTCTAGGTAGCTACATGTCGCTTCTATATATGGCGAGCAGATGGCACCTTCGACACGTGTCCACAAAGATCTTTGTTAGGCAGTTATATCTCGTTTCTATATATGACGAGCAGATGACAGTTTTGACACGTGTCCACAGAGACCTTAGTGCTAGGTAGCTACATGTCGCTTCTATATATGACGAGCAGATGGCAGCTTCGACACGTGTCCACAGAGACCTTAGTGTAGGCAGCTATATCTCGCTTCTATATATGACGAGCAGATGGCAGCTTCGACACGTGTCCACAGAGACCTTAGCTACATGTCGCTTCTTTATATGGCGAGCAGATGGCAGCTTTGATACGTGTCCACAGAGAGCTTAGTGTGGGCAGCTATATCTCGCTTCTATATATGACGAGCAGATGACAGCTTCGACACGTGTCCACAGAGACCTTAGTGATAGGCAGCTATATCTCGTTTCTATATATGACTAGCAGATGACAGATTCGACACGTGTCCACAGATACCTTTGCTAGGCAGCTACATCTCGCTTCTATATATGACGAGGAGATGGCAGCTTCGACACGTGTCCACAGAGACCTTTGCTAGGCAGCTATATCTCACTTCTATATATGACGAGCAGATGACAGCTTCGATACGTGTCCACAGAGACCTTTGCTAGGCAGCTATATCTCGCTTCTATATATGACGAGCAGATGACAGATTCCACACGTGTCCACAGAGACCTTAGTGGTAGGCAGCTATATCTGGCTTCTAAATATGACGAACAGATGACAGCTTCGACACGTGTCCACAGAGACCTTTGCTAGGCACCTATATCTCGCTTCTATATATGACGAGCAGATGACAGCTTCGACACGTGTCCACAGAGACCTTAGTGATAGGCAGCTATATCTCGCTTCTATATATGACGAGCAGATGTCAGCTTCGACACGTATCCACAGAGACCTTAGTGATAGGCAGCTATATCTCTCTTCTATATATGACGAGCAGATGACAGCTTCGACACGTGTCCACAGAGACCTTAGTGATAGGCAGCTATATCTCGTTGTATATATGAGGAACAGATGACACGTGTCCACAGAGACCTTAGTGATAGGCAGCTATATCTCGCTTCTATATATGACGAGCAGATGACAGCTTCGACACGTGTCCACAGAGACCTTAGTGATAGGCAGCTATTTCTCGCTTCTATATATGACGAGCAGATGAAAGCTTAGACACGTGTCCACAGAGATGTTAGTGCCAAGAAACTATATCTCTGCTTCTGTGATGGAAGATAGCAGCTTCGACACGTGTCCACAGAGACCTTAGTGTAGGCAGGTATATCTCGCTTCTATATATGGCGAGCAGATGACAGATTTGACACGTGTTCACAGAGATGTTAGTGCCAAGAAACTATGTCTCTGCTTCTGTGATGGAAGATAGCAGCTTCGACACGTGTCCACAGAGACTTTAGTGTAGGCAGCTATATCTCGCTTCTGTATATGACGAGCAGATGGCAGCTTTGACACGTGTCCACAGAGACCTTAGTGATAGGCAGCTATATCTCTCTTCTATATATGAGGAGCAGATGGCAGCTTAGACACGTGTCCACAGAGACCTTAGTGCTAGGTAGCTACATGTCACTTCTATATATGGCGAGCAGATGGCAGCTTCGACACGTGTCCACAGAGACCTTAGTGCTAGGTAGCTACATGTCGCTTCTATATATGGCGAGCAGATGGCAGCTTCGACACGTGTCCACAGAGACCTTAGTGCTAGGTAGCTACATGTCGCTTCTATATATGACGAGCAGATGGCAGCTTCGTCACGTGTCCACAGAGACCTTAGTGCTAGGTAGCTACATGTCGCTTCTATATATGACGAGCAGATGGCAGCTTCGACAAGTGTCCACAGAGACCTTAGTGTGGGCAGCTATATCTCGCTTCTATATATGACGAGCAGATGGCAGCTTCGACACGTGTCCACAGAGACCTTAGCTACATGTCGCTTCTTTATATGGCGAGCAGATGGCAGCTTTGATACGTGTCCACAGAGAGCTTAGTGTAGGCAGCTATATCTCGCTTCTATATATGACGAGCAGATGACAGCTTCGACACGTGTCCACAGAGACCTTAGTGATAGGCAGCTATATCTGGCTTCTAAATATGACGAGCAGATGACAGTTTCGACACGTGTCCACAGAGACCTTTGCTAGGCAGCTATATCTCGCTTCTATATATGACGAGCAGATGACAGCTTCGACACGTGTCCACAGAGACCTTAGTGATAGGCAGCTATATCTCGCTTCTATATATGACGAGCAGATGACAGCTTCTACACGTGTCCACAGAGACCTTAGTGATAGGCAGCTATATCTCGTTTCTATATATGACTAGCAGATGACAGATTCGACACGTGTCCACAGAGACCTTTGCTAGGCAGCTACATCTCGCTTCTATATATGACGAGGAGATGGCAGCTTCGACACGTGTCCACAGAGACCTTTGCTAGGCAGCTATATCTCACTTCTATATATGACGAGCAGATGGCAGCTTCGACACGTATCCACAGAGACCTTAGTGATAGGCAGCTATATCTCGCTTCTATATATGACGAGCAGATGACAGCTTCGACACGTGTCCACAGAGACCTTAGTGATAGGCAGCTATATCTCGTTGTATATATGAGGAACAGATGACACGTGTCCACAGAGACCTTAGTGATAGGCAGCTATATCTCGCTTCTATATATGACGAGCAGATGACAGCTTCGACACGTGTCCACAGAGACCTTAGTGATAGGCAGCTATTTCTCGCTTCTATATATGACGAGCAGATGAAAGCTTCGACACGTGTCCACAGAGATGTTAGTGCCAAGAAACTATATCTCTGCTTCTGTGATGGAAGATAGCAGCTTCGACACGTGACCACAGAGACCTTAGTGTAGGCAGCTATATCTCGCTTCTATATATGACGAGCAGATGACAGCTTCGACACGTGTCCACAGAGACCTTAGTGATAGGCAGCTATATCTCGCTTCTATATATGGCGAGCAGATGACAGATTTGACACGTGTTCACAGAGATGTTAGTGCCAAGAAACTATGTCTCTGCTTCTGTGATGGAAGATAGCAGCTTCGACACGTGACCACAGAGACCTTAGTGTAGGCAGCTCTATCTCGCTTCTGTATATGACGAGCAGATGGCAGCTTTGACACGTGTCCACAGAGACCTTAGTGATAGGCAGCTATATCTCTCTTCTATATATGAGGAGCAGATGGCAGCTTAGACACGTGTCCACAGAGACCTTAGTGCTAGGTAGCTACATGTCACTTCTATATATGGCGAGCAGATGGCAGCTTCGAGACGTGTCCACAGAGACCTTAGTGATAGGTAGCTACATGTCGCTTCTATATATGACGAGCAGATGGCAGCTTCGTCACGTGTCCACAGAGACCTTAGTCTAGGTAGCTACATGTCGCTTCTATATATGGCGAGCAGATGGCACCTTCGACACGTGTCCACAAAGAGCTTTGCTAGGCAGTTATATCTCGTTTCTATATATGACGAGCAGATGACAGTTTTGACACGTGTCCACAGAGACCTTAGTGCTAGGTAGCTACATGTCGCTTCTATATATGACGAGCAGATGGCAGCTTCGACACGTGTCCACAGAGACCTTAGTGTAGGCAGCTATATCTCGCTTCTATATATGACGAGCAGATGGCAGCTTCGACACGTGTCCACAGAGACCTTAGCTACATGTCGCTTCTTTATATGGCGAGCAGATGGCAGCTTTGATACGTGTCCACAGAGAGCTTAGTGTAGGCAGCTATATCTCGCTTCTATATATGACGAGCAGATGACAGCTTCGACACGTGTCCACAGAGACCTTAGTGCTAGGTAGCTACATGTCGCTTCTATATATGACGAGCAGATGGCACCTTCGACACGTGTCCCCAAAGACCTTTGCTAGGCAGTTATATCTCGCTTCTATATATGAGGAGCAGATGACAGCTTCTACACGTGTCCACAGAGACCTTAGTGCTAGGTAGCTACATGTCACTTCCATATATGGCGAGCAGATGGCACCTTCGACACGTGTCCACAAAGACGTTTGTTAGGCAGTTATATCTCGTTTTTATATATGGCGGACAGATGACAGCTTCGACACGTATCCATAGAGATGTTAGGGCCAAACAACTATACCTTTGCTTCTGTGATGGCAGATGGAAGCTTCTACACCTGTTCACAGAGACCTTTGTGCTAGTAGCTGTATCTCTCTTTTTACACGTGCTGGTCAGATGGCATTAGGGTGCTGCCCAGTCTACCTACTTTCATTATCTGTGGATAGATGGCAGATCGTTCGCTCTTACCATCTATTTGTATGTTTACTATTGTTTTAGACTTAAGGAGGAGCTTTAGGTTGTAGTATTAAATATCCAATCCGGTATTTACCTTGGCAATTGAGGGAAAGCACGAAAAACACCCAATCAGATTAGTTGGCTCACGGGTTTTGAACCCGAAACCTTCCGAATGCGCGCCGCAGACGCTACCACCTGAGCCGTCCCGTTCGGTAATATCGTTCTGAGTTGTAACTTCGGGCAAGGGGAATCATAACTTCTTTTACACGAAGATTGCTATGCGATTTAGATTTTCTTCATAACGTTATTTTGGTAAATTAAGAAATACACACTTTAAAGTCGACTAAAAGAAAACAAATCTGAAAGGATTAAAAATAAAAATACTAATTGTGATCAAACTCAATCTTCCAGTACAACACGAACTTACAGATCACATTGGAGGAGGAAATATTGGATTATCCCAGGAAAGCCGTTGAACGAGCCTGCTAATGCAAATACAGACTAACATAGCAAATATATAGAGATAGCCTAAAAACTACGACCCGGCTTCGCGGTGTTTTTCCTGCCCGCGACCTCGGCGCTCGTTGCCGTTTGGCCCTATAATAGAAAGGCGTAGATGAAACCATACAACATTTTTAAAACTACTTTTAAAGGCTTTACTTACCAACTTTATGAAAGGAAATGCTGAAACTGGTCGTTGTCCATACATTTTTGGCACCTCTTTAGGAAACTATCCACCATGGGATTTTCGGGGGGAATTTTCCAAACGATGACCGATGTCGTCTACTGTTTCTTCGATAAGAACCGAACGCCGTCTTTTAGATTTCTTAGCCTGAACACTTCCTGTGGCCTGAAATTTACTGTAAAGTTCATGGATTGCTGTACGGCCTGGAACTTTTACACCTGGAAATCTTTCTGCAAATCGTACTTTCACTTGGCGATCTGACCGAGTTAACATATACGAATCATAAATAAATACACTTTGCGCAGTAGAAAACATATACTGAGCCATTAAATATTTTGTGACTAAGTACAGACAAAATAATAACTCGTAATAACTGAACTACATCACATCACCGTCAACTCTAAACTGCACTTCACACTGCACAGCAAAACCACAACACCGTGACTTTGTTTATAGCAGTAGTGCGTTATCATGTTTTTATCATATTTCCACACGCCCAGTGGAAAAACACCGCGCAGCCGGTAATATTGTTCATAAAATACCCCTCCGGGGTAACTTAAAACATAAAGTGTACAAGACAAACCCACACACCCTGGAAGAATTAAAAGAAAATATCCGCCAGGAAATTTCTCAACGTGAACTACGGCGAGTGATGGATAGTTTCCTAAAGAGGTACCAAAAATGGAAACGACGGCAGCCAGTTTCAGCTGTCCTTTCGTAAAGTTGGTAAGTAAAGCCTTTAAAAATACTTTTAAAAATGTATGGTTTCATCCGCGGTTTTCTATGATAGCGGCAGACGGCAACGAGCGCCGAGGACGCGGATAGGAGAAACATCCCGCAGGCGGTTCGGAGTCTTTTGGCTCACTCTGTACTATAAACTTCTGTGAAAAAAGTACACCAAATAATGCACACACACACACACACACACACACACAAAACTTGTACACACGAAGGTATGAAAAACCTTAACTAACTTGTAAAAGGAAACAGACAAACAATGTTGTTCTCTTACTAATATTTTTGACAGTTAAAAACTGAAACAAAATTCTGATGTAGTTCACATTCACATGGCTTTCTCTATTTACATTCATACAAGTTTATTCTTTTATCTAGTACTTCTGTTAGCGCAGATAAACCGCCATTACTCACACATTTCGTTGTAGGTATAAGAAAAATACAGTAAACTAAAACGATAGTTAAATCGTTTCAAATCCGGACACCGGCGTTGAAATTCTGTTCTCTTTGTATGAGCACAAAAAGAAAGACAGGGGAAAAAGGGATAAGGATTTGTAACTGAGAAAAATATAAAGTAACTGAACATTTAAACCAATAACAAAGAATACCTGGAAATGGTAACGCTAAAAACAATTTTATTTTATATAAATTGTGTGCATTAACGAGTTCTATATATTTTTGTAATAAGATTTTGTCTGTCTCTTCCTGTTTACCAATAATCAAAAGTCATTCAGATTGAAGAGGAACTCAGAGGCTATTCCCAGAAAATTCAAGATATAAATTTAATTTGTCATGAGAATATCTTAAACCTACAGTATTTTAGTCAAAATCGTTAGAGCCACTTTTGAGAAAATCAAAGTTTTTGAAAAACTTTCTATGTAAAGGGTAGTTAGTGTGAGGGGATTTTCTTGAAAATCTTCGTGTAAATTGATGAGCTTAAATACCAAGTTTGGATTCGACCGAATTCTCGTTTTTGAGTTATGCTGTCCATAGACACACGGATCTTTTTCTAATCTACGTATCGAATTTTTGGGTGGAATTCTGCCAATACTTCCTCTATTTACTGTAGGTAAAAAGTAGAGAAAGTGAAAGTGTGCTAACAAACATACCAGAAAAGATCTGATGTGTTGCACTCACATGACTTCTCTGCTCTTGCACAAACTATTTTTACAAACGCTTATTCTCCATCTACTTCATTGAGATAAGCATTTGCAGAAACTATCTTATTGCTAATTTTCTTGTAGATGCAAGGGGAATAAGGTAGGCTTTAAGAGATAGTCAAATCTTTTAAGAGCCGGTTGCTATGTGGAGCATTCCATTCTCTTTGCATGTGCAGGACATAAAAAACGAATAACGGATTCCCATTTGAGAAAAAGTATAAGTATTGGAAAATTCAAACAAAGAACAAGGAATATCTCGAAAATGGGTAACTCGAAAAAAGTGTATATGACATAAATTGTGTGTTTTAACGAGATCTGCATTTTTTTGTGTAGTAAAATTTTGTCTATCTCTTACGGTTTACCAGTTATGCGAAAGTCTTTCAGAACAAAGAGGACTTTTGGGGACATTCCCAGAAAATTCAAGATATACATTTCATTTGCCATGAAAATATCTTAAACATATATTTTAATAAAAATCGTCAGAACCATTTTTGAGAAAACAAAAAGTTCGAAAAATGTTCCATGTAAAGGGTAGTCTGGTGTGGGGGGTTTTCTTGAAAATCTTGTGTTGCATTTTTGGAAAATACTAAACTCAAATAGCAAGTTTGGTATTTATCCGAATTTTCGTTTTTGAGTTATACTGTTCACAGACAGACACACAAAAAACAGAGTCAGCCAGACATACATACATACGGACATGTTTCCAAAGGTTTTTTGGATTCAGGGCACCCCAAAGCATGTATTTCCGGTGAAATCTCGGTATCGAATTTTTACGTGGAATGCAATACTTCCCCTACTTACTATAGGTACGTAGTAGTAAAAGTAAAAAGCATTTGTACTCACAAAGTGCAGTACCGAAAATCTTTATTAAGTCATAAAAAGCAGAGATTATGTTCTTCTTTTACTAACATTTTTTAAAATTAAAAGTTAAAATAAAAATAAAAGGAAAATTATAAAGAAAACCAAAGTATTGTAAATAAGGTAGATTTCACCTCGAAACTTTTATCGTGTGAAACTATAATATTTTCTTTATAGGTTGACAGACCTGTTTCCTTCATCGTTAATGCGGAAAGCACCATGGCGTCCTTGGAAGTGATTCAGGTCGCCCCAGGGTGCCACGGCGCACCGGTTGAAGATCACTCGGTTAGTGGAATTAAAAGATACTATCAGAATTAAACCAAATTTAAGCAGACTGATGGTGAAATATTTCCCTAAAGCTCACTTGCAGTTTTCCAGTTTTACCTGATCAACATCTATGATATCCATCTCATATGTTGTAGGCGTTTGATTAAACCCCTTATTTCACAAAGATCCTAGGTAAATCACGAAGAACCGGTATATTCTGATAAAAAAAAAACGAAGCACACGCCAGAAGCATATGTTCTGCCGCGGTTCTTCAGGAAGTGGCGGAGCTTGTTAGGTAACAGAGCAATTTCATTGTATACACCATCTGATGAACTACTAAAACCCAACAGATAGCGAATGGTAAAACAGTAGGACATCGAAAACTCATTTGGTGTAGTTTCGCTTTCTAGGACACTCGGCAGAGGAGGATGGATTTTTTCAGGATGGAAGTAAAACCAGTGGTCCCGTATCGTAGATTTACGGCACGTAAAGAACCTCAAGCCTGATAAAGAGGCCTCTGAGCAAAATTACTGATATTTCAGGCCCAATATAGAATAGGACGCTAAGGACAATAGCAGTTAAAGAGCATCCATAAATAAAACTCAATTTAATTTCTAGGACATGCTGATCCACCGTGAACTAGCGGCCACGATATGAGTGCGTGAGGTAGGAAGAGGAACTAAATAGTTACGGAACAGGTGGGAGGGGTAGCGGAAGAACAGTTAGGTAAAGGAAACATCTGCAGTTCCGAATAGCATTTCCTAGCGAGGTTGAGGCCTCCAAATGTAGTGCTGTTTTCATTGTGCAATTCTACATTCCCCTATCACCTTGCCCCTCACTCCCATCTGATCTAAAGCCTTTATGAAGTTCGCATTGTCAACAAAAATAGTGGCGTCCTCCTCCAAGCGCGCCCATACCGTTAAGTAGTACCTATTTCCTCTCAGCTGTTGAAATGGAAGAGGCGATTATTCCAGTGAAATAATTATTCTTAGAGAAAGCAATGAAGTACAGTAGAATCCGGCTTAACCGAACTAAAGGGGCTAGAACAGTTTTGAATAACACGAGACATAGTAGGTAGAGAAGGTATTGCATTCCACCCAAAAATTCCATACCGAGATTTTACGGGAAATGCATGTTTTCAGGCCTCCTGAATCCAAAAAAGCATTTTTAGAAAAATATCCCCGTGTGTATAAAAGCATAACTCAAAAACGAATAGTCGGATCAACACCAAACTTGGTATTTAAAGTGTATTCACTCTTAAGTTGATCCGCGCCAAAACAAACCCACGTGACCACTGCACCGTGGTACGTCACGGTAACAATACGCGCAGGAAAATAACCTCAATTTTAAAATGAATTTATCCTTAAATGGTATACTATTCTATACAAGTACGTGAGAATTTAAACAACGCTGATTTATACTGTTAAACAGCTACAAGTTCGAACATGCAATTCGTTTGAGTCACCTGATCCAATAATGCCCAGAATATTGTTTACAGCCTGAAACCAGCAGTTTCTGTTTAGTATCATAGAGGACGGTGAATTTGCTCTCGCGTCTTCGTTGACTTAGATAAAGAATAAGCCCGGCAAACCATCGACTAGTATTGGGGAAAAAAAAAAACAAAAAAAAAAACAATAGTGTTGAATGTTTGTTATAAGTCATGTGAGAAGTATTCAACACCTCCCGTGAAAGAAGTAGTGAAATTAACTTCTGTGTTCACCGGTGTTTCGAGTACAAGTACAAACAGTGCTCGTAAAGAAACATCTGAAACAGGAATAGTGTTATACTGGAAATAAAAAATCTGATGTGTTACGCTCACATGACTTTCTCTACTCTTGTACAAACTATTTTACAAACGCTTATTCTCCATATGCTTTATCTTAATCGAGATATCGAGATGTTAATCTTATTGCTAATTTTCTTGTAGATGCAAGGGGAATTGGTAGGCTTTAATAAGCGATAGTCAAATCTTATAAGAGCTGGTTGCTATGTGGAGTATTCCATTCTCTTTGCATTACCAGGACAAAAAAATAACGAATTCCCATTTCAGAAAAAGTATAAGTATTGGGAAATTTAAGGGAATAACAAGCAATATCTCGAAAATGGTTCACTCAACAAAAAAAAAATCTTGACACTCGCATGACTTTCTCTACTCTTGTACAAACTATTTTACAAACGCTTATTCTCCATATGCTTCATGTTAATCGAAATGTTAATCTTATTGCTAATTTTCTTGTAGATGCAAGGGGAATATGGTAGGCTTTAAGCGATAGTCAAATCTTTTAAGAGCTGGTTGCTATGTGGCGCCTTCCATTCTCTTTGTATGTCCAGGACATAAAAAATGAATAACGAATTCCCATTTGAGAAAAAGTATTGGAAAATTTAAGGGAATAACAAGCAATATCTCGAAAATGGTTCACTCAACAAAAAATGTATATGACATAAATTGTGTATTTTAACGCAATCTACATTTTTTGTGTAGTAAAATTTTGTCTTATCTCTTATGGTTTACCAGTTATGCAAAAGTCATTCACAATGAAGAATACTTTTGGAGACATTCTAGAACATTCGAGATATACATTTCATTTGTCATGAAAATACCTTAAACTTATGATATTTTAATCAAAATCATTAGAGCCATTTTTGAGAAAATTAAAATTTTCGAAAAATGTTCCATGTAAAGGATAATCTGGGGTGGGGATTTTCTTGAAAACCTTCGTGTCGCATCTCTGGAAGATACTGAACCTAAGTACCAACTTTGGTGTTTATCCGACTGTTCGTTTCTGAGTTATGCTGTTCACACACACACACACACACACACACACACACACGGACATGTTTCCAAAAATGCTTTATATGCATTCAGTACACCTCAAAACATGTATTTCCTATGAAATCTCGGTATCGAATTTTTGGGTGGAATGCAATACTTCCCCTACTTACTATACGTAGTAGAGAAAGTAAAAAGGAGAGCGTGTGAACTACGCGATGCAAGAATGTAAGGATTTTGTGAAGAATGCAATTTGTGTAACAGTGCACGATTTCGTTTTCTAAAAATGAGCCACCAACAGATGATAAAGTGCGCTTCCAGAGAGTGAATAAATGTAAGTTATCGCATACCAGTTACTTTCTTTTTCGTTGTTTCTTTTAGAATTAACTATTATTGTATGTGCAAACTTTTATTTTGTTATAAATGTCAATCTTATCTCGTTTAACCCCTAACAAAGTATGCTAGTCACCGTTTAAGTTGCTGGAATAAAGGCTATGTCCGTTTTGCACTACGTGCCGCGTGTACTCGTCGCAGTTGACAGTTATTCTGGTAAGAATGGTGAAAGGATACATTATAACGGTGCACTGGTCACCTGGGCTTTGTTTCGGCGCGGATCATGCTGCGAGTGAATACAGTTTAAGTTCAGTACCTTCCAAAGATGCGATAAGAAGATTTCAAAGGAAATCCCCACCACAGGCTACCGTTTACATAGAAGATTTTTCAAAACTTTTGATTTGCTAAAACTGGCTCTAATGATTTTGATTAAAACACCATATGTTAAATATATTTACATGACAAATAAAATGTATATCTTGAATTTCTTGGTAATAGTCTTCCTTCACCATTCGGAAGTAGTTTGTATAATCTTGTATAGCTGTTAAGCGTTAAGCGATTACGAAAGTGTGCATTTGTTTAAAACACAATTCATTTCAAATAACCTTTTTTGTGCCATTAGCAATTTCTGAGAATCCATTATTAATGGTTCAAACTGTTCAGTACTTTGTCATTCTTTTACAGTCCTTTCAACATTCAGTTGTTTCTCGCGATGTCATGGAAACAGTATGGAATTTTAAGGGCAGTATATAGCGTCCAGTTGTTAAATATTTGACTATCCTGTTCCTTTGTATCTATAACGGAGTATAATGTAGTTATCTACAGAAATGTTTATCTCGATTAGAATTAAGTGGAAAGGAAAATAAACTTTCGTAAGAATAATTTGCATATCCAGTAATACGGATAGAGAGTAGAGAGAAAGTCATATGAGTGTAAGAAGTCAGATTTCTTTAAGTGTTGTCGGTATTCAGTTGCTTCTGACAATGTCGTAGAAAGATAATGGAATTTAAAGTCCAGTATACAGGATGAATCACTTAAAACTTGCACCGCAAATATTTCGGAAATGGAAAGTGCTATTGATGTGCAGTTTTCACAACATTGATTGGTAGTCAGGGCTCGTACATTTAGCCTATAAACATAGTAATACTGAGAAAATGTATTTTTTGAGCAAACATACAATTTTTTAAATGGAAAAATTGTATGTTTGCTCAAAAATACACTTTCTCAGTATTATTAAAATCTGTTTATAATGGACGAGCCCCTGATTACCAATCAATGCTGTGAAAACTGCACATCAATAGCACTTTCCACTTCCGAAATATTTGCGGTGCAAGTTTTAGGTGATTCACCCTGTATAGCGACCGTTTTTAAATATCTGCCTATAGATTCGGTTTTCATTATACCCATTTTTTCTTTATTCTTTTAATTGTTTCATTTATATAGCCACTTTAACTTCTGTGGTTATAACGGGACTTTGACTTGAGAAACAAGTTCATTGACCGTAGGTTACTTAGCGTTCGGATTTTTATCACTTCTAATTTTAAACACACCAGGTTCATTCCCACATGCTTATAGACTGTGCGGGCGGTAAGGAAATATTGTAATTGAAGAAAAATTCCCCCGCCTCGGCTGGGAATCGAGTCTGGGACCTCTTTGTTGAGAAACTAGAACGCTGACTACTCGAGGCTAGAGAGATATCTCTGTCCCTCTTTTACTCACAACGAAATGTGTAGTGAAAATATTTTCTTAAATATTTATCTAGATTAAAGCAAGCCATCTGTAAAATTTGACCAAAATTGTAAAAAATTACATCTTAAGAAAACATATAATCATTTCCATGGCGCATTTAAACTAGAATTTAACTGAAGTTATAAATGGACAAGTGCATGTTTATTAGTTGGCACGCACAATTTTAAATCTTATTTTCTCGCAAACTTTTATTTCAGCATTTTTCCACACTCAAAATGCTCTACATGATGCAGTGTTTTACTTGTTTGTTTCAGAATGTTTGTGCTGCCTCATAAAAGTACAGTAAAGAAAATGATCGTTTGCATTTTTTAAAATAATGCTTCAGTTTTGAGAAAAAAATTATTAACTTTTGAGAAATCAAGAATTGGAAACTACAAAAAATAATAATTTTTCTACAATAACAATTAGGGGTTTACATAAAAAAATTATATGATAGATCTTTTTAAATATCACCTGCTGTAAAATATCAATTTTGATATGAATATTTTCTTAAAATTTCATCGTATGGACCATTTTTATTAGAACAATGAATTTACACAATAAAACATTAATATTTAAATAACAATGCAACCTAGAACTTTGAAACATGACAAGAACACTCAAATACTCAAATAAATTTCAAGAAGATACATTACATACTGTGTTTTCCTAATGTTACATATACGTTACCTTAACATGAAGTAGATAAAATAAACGATAGTGGGTAGAGAACGCAATATAAATGGGAAGAAAGAAAGAAAGAAAGAAAAAAGATGCGCACTCCGCCCAGGTATTGATAAAGAGATGTCTGTAGCAATCACCAAGCATAAAAACTGTTCAAAAGCATTTCACAACAGTATGAAAGCTAATTAGGTATGCACGTATCTTTCATCTAGGCATGTATTCAATTATGCACGTATTAGTTAACCTTCAGATAGGCACCAGCTTGTCTGAAAATAAGTTACGCTGATGGAAGAACATAAACCAATCAGGAGATGATAGATGTCTGATCAATGTTTTCTCTGCTTTTTTTGTGCTTCTTTCTTTATTTTTTCTTTGCTTTCAGCTTAGAATTAACAATGTTCTCATGCCTTTCTTGTTTCGTGCCGCTTAATCTATATTTCCTTACTTTTACTACGGGCATTTCTTCCAGAAACCTTTCTAAGTGTTCCAATTTCGTTTATGCTCTTCAAGTTTTTCTATTATGTTGAAGACATTAAGAATTTCTCGAAATCCACTTCCGTTACCCTTCAGCCAAAGTCTTCTCAATAGTTTTATTTAAAACACAAAAGGTTTTCCTTTTATTTCATTTGTATAGCCTCCTTTAAGTTCTATGCTCATAATGGGGCCTTCGGCTTAAACAACTAACTCGTTCACTCTAGATTTTTGCTTTTGGTTTTTACTAATTACTTTCTCTACTACGTATAGTAAGTAGGGGAAGTATTGTATTCCACCCAAAAATTTGATACCGAGATTTCACCGGAAATATGTTTTGAGACCCCCTGAATCCAAAAAAAGCATTTTTGGAAACACGTCCGTGTGTGTGTCTGTGTGTCTGTGAACAGCATAAGTCAGAAACGAAGATTCGGATAAACACCAAACTTGGTATTTAGGTTCAGTATCTTCCAGAGATGCGACACGAAGGTCTTCAAGAAAATCCCCCACCATAGATTACCCTTTACATGGAACATTTTTCGAAAATTTTAATTTTCTCAAAAATGGCTCTAACGATTTTGATTAAAATATCACATGTTTAAGATATTTTTATGACAAATAAAATGTATATCTTGAATTTTCTGGGAATGTCTCCAAAAGTATTCTTCATTGTGAACGACTTTTGTATAACTGGTAAACCATAAGAGATAGACAAAATTTTACTACACAAAAATGTAGATCGCTTTAAAATACCAATTTATGTCATACATTTTTGTTGTTGAGTGGACCATTTTCGAGATATTGCTTGTTTTTCCCTTAAATTTTTCAATACTTATTTTCTGAAATGGAAACTCGTTATTCATTTTTTTGTCTTGGATATGCAAAGCCTATTAATCTGTGGCAAAGGGAATGGTGCTGCACCTAGCAACCAGCTATTAAGAGATATGTATATGCTTAAAGGCTACTGCATTTATATATTGCCCTTGCAAATACAAAACAAGGGGAACATAGTACGCCTTAAGCGATAGTCAAATATTTTTAGAACTGGACGCTATGTGTAAAATGTAATTCTCTTTGCATGTCAAAAGATCGTTTCTGCAAATGTTTATCTCGAGTAATATGAAATATATGGAGAATAAGAGTTTGTAAAAATAGTTTGTACAAGAGTAGAGAAAGTCATGTGAGTGTAAACCATCATTTATGTTTTATTAGGAAACAAACTCACATTCACTCCTACATTCATACGAGGGTAAGTCAATAAATAAGTCGCAAACGTCAGTTTACCGTATAACATACTTAAATTCTGTGTGTATCTGCAAGCATACAAATGCAGCAGATAACGGGGCACATCACGTAGGCACCTGGTCGGTCAGTGACAGTCATAAGATGGCGGGTGTGTTGTAGGATTGCACACAAGAAGAACAGTGTGCGGTTGTGCGCTTTTTTTGTGGGCAAAAGGATTGTTCACAGAAGTGCATCACGAAATGCCTCCCGTTTATGGTGAGGACTGTTTATCACGGAAAGCTGCGCTCAATTGAATTCAGAAGTTTAATACGGGAAGGCCTCAGATATCAGAAGCGTCGTAGTTTGTCTTGCGGAGGTGTCAAAACTATGACACCTTGCGGGCTGATGGAATCTCTTTAACTTTTTTTTGGGAGGGGGTATTGGTTGGGATGTTTCCCAATGTGCACAAACTTTACGAAACTTCAGCTACTCATTGATAATGCTGTGAGCAGTTCCTTGTGAATAACCTAGGTACAGGCTATGTCATCCATCATACGCCTGTCATTACAATGATTTGTTCCACACGCTGCACTGTGGTTTCAATTGACACCGCCGTAGGACGTCCAGGACGCTTCTCATCTCTTGTGCTTTGCCTCCCCATGTTAAACAGCGGCGAAAACTCGCTCGATGGCAGAGTGCAGTAATAGAGGCAACATGTGGTCAATAAGGCAGTATGCCGTCAACAGGCTACTAACTATGTGCATGCGGATTCCAGGACCTCAGCCTCCACCATGTCAGTAAAATGGTTCTCGAGGACTGATTGCATCCTTTATTAGACCCTAGGGAAAAAATCCCATGTCGTATCAGAAAAGGAACCTGAGCCCCTATGAACCGGATGCAGCAGCGCTTCGTAGACAACAACTACTACTACTACTACTACTACTACTACTACTACTACTACTACTACTACTACTACTACTACTACTACTACTACTACTACTACTACTACTACTACTACTACTACAAACAAAATCAATGTGGCCCGGACCGGTCAATGCAGATAGACTATAACGATATGAGTTCGCTACATGAACTTTGGCGAGGTCCGGTCGAGGCTGTTCCAGATAAGAGTTTTGAATTAAGACCTCTCAAACATGCTGGTGACGCTGGTAACCCTTTCGAGGGTACGGCGGCAGGCTGAGTTGAGGAGCTTTCCTCACCCTAAACTGATGAAATACCAGATTTTTGTCAGTAACAAGGCGATCATCACGCTGTTACTAATGGCCAAGTCATCTCACTGTCAACCCACTGCACGTAGTTAGTGTTACGGTTCTTGGTCTTGGCTTTGCCTTCTTGGACTTTGTTTTCATCATTCCGCATCTACTCGGTACGTCGCATAGGTCCTGTGCGTTCTAGTTTTTAGCCACGGAGGCCTGTATGTAACCACAAGGAGAGTGCGAGTGTTGATTGTATTCAAGTGGCTTCAATTTGCCTGGGTACTGGTAGTTTGCCTGTTTATGTTGGACGGTGTCTTCGATTGTTAAGGTTGTGCTTACCTGTTTGTCTCTGTCAATTATTTATGCAATGTGAGTTTAACGGGCTTAAATTTTGACATTTGTATTCTCCACAAATCAAACTTACTAGCGGTAACTTCGCTGTCCACTTCTCTATTGTTTGTGGTCGGCGGCGCTCTCATCGCTAGTGCGAGATTTGCTTGGCGTCGCAGTTGGTGACTCCAGTTGTTGTTACCTAGATCTTAGCCGTTGTGACTGGTTCCCGATACCCATGGGAGATTGGGTACGTCTGTACGGGTTTCCATACAGGCGGAGTTGTGAGACGCCTCAATGTCCTCCGGTACCGACCTGGATAGTCAGACGGCTTGCTAGAATGCTGTCGGCTCTACCGAGGTTATCAGTAGTCTCCCTTTCGGGATGACGCGCGTAAGTGGCGTATCCACTTCCATCTCCACGTAAGCGGGGGGCCTTTTTAGGAAACAAGATATTGGCCTCATGGGAAACCTCCCACGGTGGAGAGCCACTTGGTTGGCGCTGAACCCTGGGTATAGAAGGGGGACTTGGGCTCTGGCTCTTGTGCTAGTAGACCTTCGCTCAACATCGCTCAGCATTGTGTGTTGAGTTTGTTGTCTCTTCTGATGAGTTTTGAACTGCTTCACCTTCGGTAAGGCATGTAAAAAATTCTATCTTTCAGGTATGTTAGCTGTTCACAAGTACGAGTTTAATTGCATACATGATTCACATGGGCTTCTTTATATAATATACACTAATGTGTTGTGTTTTGGAACCATAAGTATAATGCGGTAAAAGTTTGCCCGACAATCTCTTTAATCGTTTTGTAGGTATTTGGTTCTATGAGCTGGGGATTTTTTATTTAAAGGGTTTTGCGTTTTACGTATCTTTTATTATTCTTTTTGTGATAAGTGCGATATTCTTACCCAGTGATCCCTCCTAAACTTGAGATGCATATATACCAGGTGTCCGGTTGAAAGGTATTCAAAATAAAACTTTAATATCTCGCAAACTAATTTACATACACGCGGCCAAGTTAAATCACTACAAAGAGAATCTCTGGAAGTTTTGTTTAGCGTCGGTTGGCAATGTTGTTTGGTTTTGTTACGCGCAGTTAAAATGGCGACAGGGCAAGAACAGGTTCAGTGTGTTTTGTGGCTGGCAGAGTTGCAATCTGTTACGTACAATGACGTTTTAGAACTCGATATGGACGTCAACCGCCTACGAGGAAAAGCATTCGATTCTGGGACAAGAAACTGAGAACCACAGGTAGTCTGTTACGTGGAAATTCTCCTGGAAAGCCACGGACCTCCGAAGAAAATGTCAATCGCATTAGAGAAGTATTCCAAGGAAGCCCGCGTAAATCTGTTCGTACTGCTAGTTTACAGTTACAGATTCCACGTTCAACAGTGCATGATGTGTTGCACAAAAGACTCCGTCTAAGAGCATACAAGATTCAAATGCTTCATCAATAAAACCTTATGACAAAGTTGTATCCACGACTTCCTTTCCATCACTTCCCTTTCATGTTTCAAGTGTGCTTTAAAGTTTTGCAGTGTGAGACAGTGCGGACAGATGGCGCAGATGCTTGCTTCCTGTACACACCAAGGGCTGTCTGGATGTATACGTCGTTCATTGCCCACTCTGGGCATCTCCGGCAGGAGTCGTGTTTTCGAGCTGGAATTGTTAGGGACTTCTGCGTGTCTTCGTGGCCTGTATGCCTACTGTCTAGACCCTTGTGGTTCCTTCACTTCATTCTTTCCTCCTGAGAGGTAGATCTCTAAGTCACGATGTTCGAGGTCTCCCCCTCCATTGCATCTATACCTATAAGCTTTTACATTACATTCATATCTCTTCACTTGACAAAAATGTATTCGTTTTAGTGTTTCTACTATGAAGTTGCTAATTCAAATTCTGTACGTAAAGTTTTCAATATTAGATTCTCCAAAGAATATAAAATCAGAGCAGAATATGAAATATGTAAGTTCTTACACTTGTTTTATGTAAATAACGACCACCGTGTGGAAGTTAGATAGATGACCATTATTTTGTTTCGTTTGTTAGAATTTTATCGAACTCCCACACGTCAGCCTAAAAGCATTATTGTACAACCCCGTTGGAAAGGATGCTTTCATTGTTTCCCAAAATCTGTTCCCTGAACAAGTTGCATTATCTTGGTTCTAATCTCAGAAACCTTTCCTAGATCTTTTCTGGTTATGGAAAGAGTAAATCTCTTTCTTGCCAGGAATGGGCAGTCAAAGAGGATGTGCGAGACAGTACCTCATCCTCTTTACACATTCTACAAATGGGTTCATCCTTATAGAGTCCTACTTCATGTAGAAGTTTCCTGAAGTGACCATATTCAGAAATTAATACAACTACTTTCCTTATTCCTGTTCTGTCCAATCTCAGGAAAGAAGAGGAAAGAGAGTTGCATGGACTTGAGACCCGTTTCCTTGCTTGCCTTTGTCTAGGATAGGTTTGCCATCTCAGTTGGTGTGCTTCCCTAATGCATGCCTTTAACGAGGTTTTATCAGGACGTGTACTGATTCCAACCACAGATTCAGGGCTAACATGGGATATCTCAGTGCCCTTTTTAGCCAGCTGATCAAACTTTTCGTTTCCATAGATGACCCGATGCACCGGCATTCACTACAATTCAAACCTGTTGCTAAATAATAGGGCATTTAGGCATTCCCAAACCAGTTTTGATTTTGCCTGGTCTGAACAGAGAGCTTTTAAAGTAATTGGACTATATGTGAGGATGCGAATTCGTTTAATATAATAATACTTCTCAGGCCCTCTTAGAGCACAGCTCATCATAGAATTTAAGTTCTTACCCAAATAATAACCTATCAGAGAGCGACGCCTATAGGTATGCGTCTGGATAAATTCGCACACTCCATTATCGTCTGTTTCAAATATGTAGCAGTAGATGGCAACCACGACCTTTTTCATGTCCATGTTTCAATCTAACCTTGAAGGTGTTGAAGGCTCACACCGTGTCCTGTATTTAGAAATGACTTCATTTTTGCAGACGTTTTTCGTACTGACGGCAATGCTACAAGGACGATGTGAAGGAGGAATCATCAGGCAACTTATCCGGGATAATGTCGCGGGACCACCAGAGAACTTTCAGACCACTCCCTGGCACTTTGACCCAGAGTTAGCGGACAGGAACCGGGTGGAGTTTGAGCGTGTCAACGGCAGACATGGACTGCGTCTCATCGAGAGGATTGGCCTTGGAGAAGACGGCTACCCGGAGTACAGGAAGCAACAGCAACGACAGCGGGATAGCGGCATTCCCGTCGCCACTGGCGAGGATCAAGATAATTATGCAAATAATTACTACTAACTGATAGTGCTTCCCTCAGGAAACAGAAGTAATTTTAATTTCATTAATTGTAAAATAAGCCTTCATAATTAAGCCTTATTTATAGAATGTTAAAATGTCTAAGTTCTCTTCGTATGTCCTTATTTCCTGAAGTGAAGTTTCCTTTAGATTATTTCGTTTTGGCTATGTTAAAACTTACTTTGCAAAATATACTACGTATAGTAAGTAGTGCAAGTATTGCATTCCAATAAAAAATTCGATACCGAGATTTCACCGGAAATACACGTTTTGAGGTGCCCTTAATCCAAATAAATCATTTTTGAAAACATGTCCATGTGTGAATCGGTGTGTATGCGAGCAGCATAACTCAAAAACAAAAAGTCGAATAGATACCAAACCTGCTATTTGAGTTTAGTATCTTCAGGAATGCGACACGAAGATTTTCAAGAAAATCTCTCCGCCCTCAACTACTCTTTACATGGAACATTTTTAAAAACAGTTTATTGTCTAAAAATGACCCAAACGATTTTGATTAAAATATTACATATGAAAGATATTTACATGACAAATAAAATGTACATCATTAATTTTCTGGGAATAGCCTAGGAATTCCTCTTCATTCGGAAGGAATTTTGTACAATTTGTATAACTTATAGATGGAAATGTACCACCCAAAATGTAGATCTCTTTAAAACACTGTTTACTTCAAATAAGTTTTTTGTGGCATAAGTTGTTTCTGAGATATCCATTATTAAAGGTTCGAATTGTTCAATACTTGTCATTCTAAGTCCCATCGATTTTCAGTTGTTTCTCGCAGATTGCATGGAAACAGTATGGAATTTTAAGGCCAGCATATAGCGTCCAGTTCTTAAACATTTGATCAATGTTATTCTCTATGTATTTATAACGAAATATGTAATGGAGCTATTTTTGCAAAAAATTATTTGGATTAAATGTAGTGGATAGAAAAATAAGCTTTAGTAAGAATAGCTTGTGTACATACTAATAAAGATAGAGGGTAGAGAAAGTCATGTGAATGTGTCACATCAGATTTTTATATAATATCTTTGTTTAATGTAGGCAATGATTACCTTCCCTATATCATAATAGGTGCCACCGTAGCTTTATAACAAATAACTTATTCAATACTGTAAGCCTTAGAGGTCTAGACTAGCCACTTCAGCAGTCGCATGTAGCTATAGTAGTTCTAGCGTTCTTCATTACACTAATTAATATCGAACGACTTTCGTGAATGCCGTTAGCGCACATGTCTACCTCGGACCCACTTGATGACATTTTATATTTCTTACTGACCCTTACTACCGCTATCATCAGCGTTCTAGTAGTACCGATTCCCAACTTGTTCTACGAGTAATTACAACACACAACATCCTCTGACATGTTACCTAACTTCCTCGTCGCTGGCTGGGGTCTCAGTATAGGACCTTAACAACATTGTAACATTGTTTTTACTGTAAGTAGAGGAAGTATTGCATTCCATCCAAACATTCGACACGAGATTTCGCCGGGAATACATGTTTTGAGACTCCATGAATTAAATATGAAAAAAAAGAACATGGTTAAAAGTGTGTGTGTGCGTGTGCACGCGCACGCGCGCACCTGTCAGTGAACAGCTTAACTCAAAACGTTACTTACTCTGTGTCTTCCAAAACTGTAACACGAAGATTCTAAAAAAAAAAGCCTCCCACACAAAACTAGCCTTCACATGGAAAATTTTTCGTTACTTTTAATCTTCTAAAAAATGCCATAAAATTTTAATTAAAGTATCACATATTTACATGGTAAATAAAATGTATATCTTGAATTTTCTGGAATAGACCCTGGAGATCTCTTCATTCGGAAGGAACTTTGTATAACTTTCTGTAACGGGCAAACGATAAGAAATAGAAGGAAAGAAAGAAAGAAAGGAAATGTACTACATAAACATGTACACCAGTTTAGAACACGTAATTTACTTAAAATGTTTTTTACTTGAATTTTTCAACACTGTCGTTTGCTTAAAGAACTGTCGCTATTCCTTTGTTTCTCGCCTTACCAGGGAAGAGTATACATTGTTAAAGCCAGCTTATAGTGAGCCACTTTTAAACATCTGACTATTGGTTCGGTATTCTCTATCCCTCTCGAACCTATAACGAAATGTTTAATGAAACCATTTATGCAAAGATTTATCTCAATTAACATGAAGCAGATAGGAAAAAAGAACTTCGTAAAGACAGGTTGTAGATGCCATATAAAAATGAACGGTAGTGTTAGAGAAAGTCATGTGAATGTAACGCATTTTTTGAAGGTTTACATTTACACATTTTTCTATATTTACTTAACGATATTTTTCTTAAATAAACTGTTCGTTAGTTCTGACTTACTGAAGCTGGAATTGCATTACATTATCTCTTTATACACCATTAAATGATGCATGAGTATATCGCCCCTTCTTGTATTCAAGTCTCCTGTAATTAATACATGGCCTTTCTTTAGTACCTTTATTCAGAACCTTTGTAAAGTATAAAAATCTCTTGTGTCTTCTTTCTTTTTTCCTTCTTCAGATGTGCACACACCAGCTATTATAAGCGACTTATAATAGCTAGTAAATTCTATTATGTTTTCTAATTTCTCTTTCACTTACCCATTGTAGGTAGAGGTGGTATTTTGTTCCAACAGGAAATTCCATATCGAGATTCCACCAGAAATACATGTTTTGAGGTCCTCTGAACCTAAAAGAACCGTTTTTAAAAAAACCGCAGGCGCAGTGTTGTGACTGAGGCGTGTGTGTGTGTGTGTGTGTGTGTGTGTGTGTGTGTGTGTGTGTGTGTGAATAACATAAAAGTAAAGGTACGTATCGCGAAGGAGACCGGGAACCGCACGCAGTCCAATCGGCCCATTGTGCTTCCAACGTGACCCCTGGGAGGGAGGGATGAGGGGAGAGACTCGATGGGCGACCAGATCCACATGCCGACGGGCGCAAGCATGGACGGATCCCTAACGTTTCCAGATACAACGCATACGACATCTCATGGTCCCTGCCCACAAGCCACCAACCTCTCCCGGAGCGGAGCCGGGTAGAGACCTAACTGAGCGGTACCGCAGCGACGCCAGGGAAGAAACCTTTACAGAGCGCAAACCACCGCTCAGGCGCAACGCTCGAACACCGTCGCCTGGTCCTACAACACTGAAACAGATGCCAAGGAAGATGATGGGTACAAGAAATGAGGGGAAGGAGAGTTGTGGTGGAAAATGAGCCGCCCCAGCATTCGCCTGGACCCGGGAAACCACAAAATACCCACGGGCCAGAGTGGGCGGTCAACGGGGATCGATCCCGGGACTTCCCGAATGCGGCCGCCGCCCCGCTCGGTGTGAACAACATAACTCATAAAAATCTGATGTGTTACACTCACATGACTTTCTCTACTCTTGTAAAGCTATTTTTACAAACGCTTATTCTCCATATGCTTCATGTTAATCGAGATGTTAATCTTATTGCTAATTTTCTTGTAGATGTAAGGGGAATTGGTAGGCTTTAAGCGATAGACAAATATTTTAAGAACTGGTTGCTATGTGATCATTTCATTCTCTTTGCGATACCAGGACATAAAATAAATGAATAACGAATTCCCATTTGAGAAAAAGTATAAGCATTGGAAAATTTAAGGAAATAACAAGCAATTTCTCGAAAATGGTTCACTCAATAACAAAAATGTATATGACATAAATTGTGTATTTTACCGCGATCTACATTTTTGGTGCAGTAAAATTTTGTCTATCTCTTATGGTTTACCAGTTATGCAAAAGTCGTTCACAATGAAGAATACTTTTGGAGACATTCCCAGAAAATTCGAGATATACATTTCATTTCTCATGAAAATATCTTAAACATATGATATTTTAATCAAAATCGTCGTTAGAGCCATTTCTGAGAAAATTAAAATTCTCGAAAAATGTTCCATGTAAAGGGTAATCTGCGGTGGGAGATTTTCTTGAAAACCTTCGTGTCACATCTCTGGAAGATACTGAACCTAAATGCCAAGTTTGGTGTTTATCTGACTGTTCGTTTCTGAGTTATGCTGTTCACAGAGACACACATACACGGACATGTTTCCAAAAATGCTTTTTTTTGGATTTAGGGGGTCTCAAAGCATATATTTCCGTGAAATTTTGGTATCGAATTATTGGGTGGAATACAATACTTCCCCTAATTACTCTACGTAGTAGAGAAAGTAAAAAAGGAGAGTGGGATAAATACCAAACTTCGTATCAGTTCAACATCTTTCAAGGACATGACACAAATATTTTCATGAAAATCCCTCATTCGAAACTACCCATTGCATGAAAATTTTACTATTTTGTATTTTCTCAAAAATAATACAATAAGGATTAATTTCATTAAAGCATTATTTGTGTGAGTAATAAAATGTATATACTGAATTTTCTTCGAATATTGTGAAGTTCTCTTCATTCTTGTATAATCCGCATATCATAAGATGGAACTTAGATCACCTCAAACTACCCTGGGATAAAAATTGTTTAGGAACCTCAGTATGAGGACCAACATTTTGAAACCAAGGTTTTTGTTTGAGGAAAGTTTTACTGCCTCTTACCTTAAACGCAGTGAATGGGAAGGACAGTTTAAATCTGACAAAAATGAAGGCCCAATCTGATGTACTGATGACTTTAAATCCAGATTTTGGACGGGCTGAATTCTATGGCAATGGTACCAAGCTATTCCTTTAACTTGAGCGAATATGCCTCGGTCTTTCAGGCAGAGATATTTGCCATTTTAACTAGTACTTGGGAGAGTTTAAGAATATGTAGTAATAGAAGGATTCTTAAACTCTCAGATAGTTAGGCAGGCCTGAGGGCCCTCCATAACCACTTGTTTAAGTCCACATTGGTCTTAGAATGTCATAAGTGTCACTGCATTAGCTACCCACAATTCAGATCATCTGAAGTGGGTACCGTGGCATGTAGGGATTCTGGACAACGAAAGAGCAGATGAAGCTGGTAAGAAGGGAACTGAGCAACCTTTTATTGGACTTGGACCAGTACTGTGGCTGTCATCAGGACCGCTTGAGCTGGCTATCAGGAAATGGTTGCTCAGAGAACACGAGAAATATTGCAACTCATCTGTAGGGTTCAGGCACTCCAAAACTCTGTTCGCAGATTGGACAGAAGCAGGTCACAAGAACTGATAACATTAAGCAGAGAAAAGCTCTAATAGGTAACGGGCCTCTTTACAGGATGCTGTTCTTTTAGAGGACACTTGCACAGAATGGGACAGCAAGTAAATCTTGTCTGCAGACGGTGTGAATAGGCAGTTGAGACAGCTCTCATTTATTGTGCGAATGCCAAGCACTTGCTCAGCAAAGGGCCCTCATTTTTGGGAGTCAATTTCCAAAATTGGGGGAGTTTCAGCCGTCAAGGTCCAGAGTCTGAATCAGTTTATTGTGAAAGTCATACTTGTGGATCCATGGAAATAAAACTCGGGATGAACATTAGATCTGCAAAGGTCGCCGTGCAGGGCAGTGTTACCCCACCCCGTATCATACTCATACTCATGTAGTAGACAGAAAAAATAGTTTTAGTAAGAATAGTTTTCAGAAGAGATAAAAATAAAGTGTAAAAGTAACACGTTATATTTTTATTCGTGCAGTTATAACATAATAATTTGTGTGGGAATAATTTTCTATCCTATTTTGGCAGTTTTTCATCCATCTTACTTGCTATTCCACTTCTTCCTCTTTCATTTACGTTTCCTTAATTTTTAATTCGTTTCTTTGTTTTTGTTTACTATAGAACAGGACTTTTTTATCCTTTATTAAGTGTTTTATTAATTCGTTTTCTTTTCTAGTTGGGCTTGTCTATAGTAACACTGGCTCACTAGCCTAATTTTTCCGCCTTGGTATGGTATATATTATTTGATTATTTACTTCATGGGCCAGGCATTCAGTATTGACTAATTTTGTGTCAGTTTGAACCAATCACGGTAGAGTATCACTGAAATCTTGTTGAAATGAGATTGCCCCACTGGACTGGCAATTGTTTGGAAATTGTTGGAGATGATCTGCGATTGTTTCTGATTTGTAAGAAAGCCTTCTTAAATAATATAGAAGGCAATACGCAATAAATTCAATTAAACGATATTATATAAAAACTAGTTATTTTGATTTTATTAATATTGTTTATTAACGTTTCGTTCAGTAAACAGTGTTAACAAATACCACTGGTGAGTTCGATATTAGTCAGATAATTGAGGACTGTTGCTTATCGAACAATAATATCGAATATTATTGAAATCACTAGAATTATCGATATTATCGAACAGACAATATCGAAAAGTGTCGAGGATAATGGTTATTAACGGTGCCTACAGACTAACATGTTTACGCCAACAATGCTGATCAACACTGTTAATGAACAATGTTCATCAACATTTTCAAGCGTTTATCTAAAAAATGAGTGGTTATTGACATTTTAGTTATATTGATCAACAGGGCTCGGATTCTTAGTAAATACATATTTTGTTTGTGTCGTTATATAAAGTTGTAACTGAGCTTAATGTTCTGGATATTCACACTGGAGCACATATTTTAGATTTCATTTAACATAAAATTACATATTTTCTGATTTTTATATAAATAAATATTTTCGGACATTCACATATATCGGATAAAAGTCACATAAAAGCAGACTATTTTAAGAATAATTTTTAACAAGTTGCCATCCAACTTATTGAATGCTCAAGTACGTAGGCCAGGTACACCATCTCTTATTAAGAAATGAAAGAATTTATGTGTCACTTATTGTATCCCTCCAGATGCAAGAAAATTTCCATCCTGCTTATTAAACCAGAAGACATTCGAGACATTTATTATTTATTATAACACTTCCCTCAATTAAGGGCTGCCATATAGACAAAGTATACCTATACAATTAACAAATTTAAATTTAAATTAACAGTAATAATGATGATTTATAGTTAACATATAATACTTCCAATATGTGAGCTTCATAGCCCGATAAATATAAGTGCAGAACACACACACACACACACACACACACACACACACACACACACACACATCCGTTTTGCTGCTTTCATCAATGAGATAAATAGTAAAGATGCCAGTTCAACTAAAATTCTTCAAGAACTTTTAGTGACACAGTGTTAAGAATGACTTGGCATACATTTCCGCAAATCTGTGTTTCCTCTGTATTCCATAAAGAAACTGAATCAGTATGAATGCTTTTAAGAGAAGAACTTAAAGTGGTCTAGGACGTGGAGGAAAACCTGAATATTCTTTCTGGTTCTGGAGCCCAAAATATACAAAGAAAGTACAAGGAAATGCATGGAAATAGTAGTGGATGTAACATAATGTGCAAAACTTCAAATCTGTTGGATCGGCAACATGAGGGAAGGAAATATTGATGTGAGTGTGAGTGACATTCCAAGTTATAATTATGCCAGACTTACTTCTTGTGATGTGGAGCAGCCATTTTCCAAATTTAAGTCACTTCTTCGTGACAATCGTCAATCATTCGGGATGGGCAATTTAAGTAAACACGTTGCTGTATGCTATAACTCCTCAATACTTAGTGTTTCTTCCAGAATGATGTCTGCTGAGTACCACGTTCATTTATATTAACTGACCATTCAGTGCTACCAAATGTTTTAATTTTAGGCACATATTTTGTTATATTTGAGCACATATTTTTTATATTTTCAGCACATAAAAATAAGTATTTTTCAACTTCTTAGTACCTAAACACCCGAGCTCTACAGATTAAGAGTATCCCTTTAATTTTGAGAAGGAACATTTCCATTAAGTCTTTATTTTTTTTTAACATTTTCGGTGCATATGCGCTGAGATCTAATGGATATATCAGTTATTTACCAGAATGAATTGCGATATGTTGCAACCTTCCACTTGAATGTCCAATGTATGTTGAAACTAAACAGAATAACAGAATATTTTATGGCACGGCAAACATACAAAGCATGCGAGGAATTTACCAAGATAGCTTTTTATACGTGTATAAATGAGTCTCTGCGTAAAACACAACGTTAGACACTTATTTTCTCGTAGTTACATCGGTTTTGGTCAATTTTGACAGACATATTTGTGAACTATTCCAGGACATTCCAAAGAATCGTCTTACCGCTACACGCCGATGTTATCGTAACACTTTCTCCCCTTTGAAATTAAGTTCTCTGCTTCGTTTCTTTTCTTATTATAGGTTTATATCTATCTTTAGAACGCTCGTTGTCTTTACTGAGTATTGCTAACTACTAGTTATTTAATTTTTAATCTGAACTGAATCTGAAGGAAATAAATATGTTTTAAATTCAATAAAAGTCTATAATTAATTGTCAAAGGCAACTAGCCCAAAAGTTGCATATTTCTTTCTTTTTTGGACGATTATAGTTTTAATGGCTCGTTTCCAACATAAAGGAAACTTTTCTGCACAATAGCACTGTCCTAATTACGCCTTCAGTTTTCTGTTTACTGCAGATAGGGACGGTTTTATTAAGTTCTTTGTCTCTTATTAAATTAGGAAATGTGAACATGTTGCCTTTCTGCAATAAGCGACTCTCTCTCTTTCTCTCTCTCTCTCTCTCTCTCTCTCTCTCACACACACACACACACACACACACACTCATGCACATATACACAGACCTTTAGAGCTTTTTCTGAGAATACTTTTTTTGTATTCAGGGGCCTAAAAGCACATATTTGCAGTAAAATCTTTACATCGAACTTTTGGGCGGAATGAAACTTCATCTACCTAATATAAACACGTAGTAGAGAAAGTAAACATTCAACATGACGTTTACTGTGAAGAAGGATTCTAACCTAGTTTTTTTCTTTTTTATACTTGAGGGAGAGCAACATATATAATTGAGCATGCTGATATAGTTGGCACATCTGGACTGCATGTTTTTATTCTTCTATGGCATGACTTAAGTGTGTCTCTTGGGGGAGGGTCGCTCTCGGTTCTTCTTGGATTAATTGGTCAGACCGGCTGCGACGTTTCTCAGGGGACATCAATTTTACCTGGGAAAATAGTTTCTTTTATAGTGTGGTCTTGTACAAAGAAGGAATGCTTTGGTGAGTTTGACGTGTAATTCTACACCTTTAATTTGTTTAGATATATTGCTCTGCTCATGCTGATTGCTGTTTTTTTATTTCTGTTCTCGTGGTGTTGCTCGCTGGTAATATTTTACACACAGCCCGGTTTTCCTGTCTAATGCAAAGATGACCCGTGAGGATTTCCTTTGAATTTTAATTGTGCCAGTAAAACCATTCGCTGTAATACCTGCTAAATCTTGAATTTGTTAAATGCATTTAATCTAGACATTACAGTTATTAAGGCAACGTTAAGAAAGGCTTGATTATAATTATGTGCCAGTTATACTTCTTTTTACTTTCTCTACTACGTATAGTAAAGTAGGGGAAGTATTGTATTCCACCCAAAAATTCGATACCGAGATTTCACCGGAAATATATGTTTTGGGACCCCCTGAATCCAAAAAAAGCATTTTTGGAAACATGTCCGTGTGTGTGTCTGTGTGTGTGTGTGTCTGTGAACAACATAACTCAGAAACGAACAGTCGGATAAACACCAAACTTGGTATTTAGGTTCAGTATGTTCCAGAGATGCGACACGAAGGTTTTCAAGAAAATCCCCCCACCCCGGACTACCCTTTACATGGAACATTTTCGAAAATTTTAATTTTCTCAAAAATGGCTCTAACGATTTTGATTAAAATATCATATGTTTAAGATATTTCCATGAAAAATGAAATGTATATCTCGAATTTTCTGGGAATGTCTCCAAAAGTATTCTTCATTGTGAATGACTTTTGTATAACTGGTAAACCATAAGAGATAGACAAAATTTTACTACACAAAAAATGTAGATCGCGTTAAAATACACAATTTATGTCATATACATTTTTTGTTGTTGAGTGAACCACTTTCGAGATATTGCTTGTTATTCCCCTAAATTTTCCAATACTTATACTTTTTCTCAAATTCGTTATTCATTTTTTTATGTCCTGGATATGCAAAGAGAATGGAATGCGCCACATAGCAACCAGCGCTTAAAAGATTTGACTATCGCTTGAAACCTACCTTATTCCCCTTGCATCTACAAGAAAATTAGCATTAAGATTAACATCTCGATTAACATGAAGCATATGGAGAATAAGTGTTTGTAAAAATAGTTTGTACAAGAGTAGAGAAAGTCATGTGAGTGTAACACATCAGAATATTTTTATAAAGAATTACTCCAGCATTAAGGTGCAGGTTTATTCGCGAGCAGTGATGGCCAAACGTGGTCCTACCCGCTTAATACTTGGTTTAAGCTTGTTCATTCGTTAGCCTACTTTTGTAGCCTAACTTTTCGCATAACTGCAATAGTAGCAGTTCGTCCCATTTTAATTATAGTTTGAATTTGTTTTATGGGTCATTAAGTTAATGAATTCCAATAAAATAAAGAAACAATAAATATTAACAGTTTGTTTTATATCTTATGAAAACAAACAGAACTCCGGATATCTAGTCACGAAGAAAGAAAGAAAGAAAGAAAAAGAAAAAAAGAAACAAATGAAATAGGAAGTCCAAGGAATAATTTATACAATGACCGTTACACTATGGGCCACCACAGTTTATTTAGCTTTTTACTTTCTCTACGTAGAGAAGTTATTGCATTTCACGGAAAAATTCTTACCGAGTTTTCATCAGAAATACATGTTTTGAAGCCCCCTGAATCCAAAAAATAAAATATTTTTAGAGAAACGTCCAGGGCAGCATAAATCAGAAACAAAAAGTCGGATAAATGCCAAACTTGGTAATTAAGTTCAGTATCTTCCAAGGATATGACACGAAGAGTTTCAAGAAAATTCCCCATTCCAACTACCCTTTACATGGAACATGTTTCGAAAACTTTTAATTTTCTAAAAAATGCTCTAATGATTTGATTAAAGTACCACATATGAAATATATTTACATGACAAGTAAAATGTATGTCTTGAATTTTCTGGGAATAGCCTGTGAAGTCCTCTTCGTTCGGAAGAAATTTTGTATAATCTTGTGTAACTGGTAAACCTTAAGCGATAGACGAAAACGTACTACACAATAAGTGTAGATATCTTTAAAATACACAATTAACCAAATAAGCTTTTTTTTGGTATAAGTCATTTCCGAGATATCCGTGTTTGGTGGTTTGAATTGTTCATTACTTGGTCATTCTCTTAAAGTCCTGTCAACATTCAGCTGTTTCTCGCGATTGCATGGAAACAGTACGGAATTTTAAGGCCACATATAGCGTCCAGCTCTTAAACATTCAACTACCGCTGTTCTCTTTGTATCTATAACGAAATGTATGTTGTATACAACCTGTAACGTGAAACATGAAATAGATTCTAAACCGGGCCTTCTCATATTATACGTTAATTCCAATTTCCTCGCTCAAAGCAGCAGCCTTGCTGAGTACCTTCCTGTTCCTGTGCTGTCTATTGCGTTCTTGGAGGAGTAGGACGAGTCAATGTCGGGGAAACCTGGCCCCGCGACCCCAGTAGATATATTGTACGTACACTCCCGGGAGGAACAGATGGGCCGAGGGAGTCGCAGGAGACGAATGGACTGCAGAGGGGAGGCCAGAGCAAGTCGACAGAGACGCGCAGAGTTCCCTAACAGCTTGAGGCATGACCACCCGGCCACGGGAGGGTCGCCCGAAGGCGTCCCGCCAGTGGGACCGGGGAAACGTTCCAAAATGCAAGCATTTGCGCCATCTGCGCGACACCGACCGAACCGCAGCTCTGAGTCAACCTGAAACATGAAATGGAAATGAAATGAGAGGAAATTGGGAGAGAGGAAATCCGTGGTAGAGTACACCACTCCAACATTCGCCTATGTCAACCAGCAAAAACCACGAAATCCCATGGTCAGAAGGGCGGTCACCGGAATCGAACCCGGGACCTCCCGAATATGAACTTAACACGTTACCGCGGAGGCATCTCGCTCCGTTTTGGAGGCGAATACGTTCAATTAAAACTGCTGTATTTTAGAACTTATACAGAAAATCCCCCCCAGGTAATGCTGCTATTTTTGTGTTTCTTTAACTTTATGAATATACATAACGATGGCATCCTCGTTTATGGAATACTGCATGCTGTTGATCCGGGGTTCGATTAGTATTACATCTACCCACACAGCTCCCTCCACACTTTCTAAACAGTTAAAAAGAATCAATTAATTGATAACAGGCCTACATAATATAATTTTCGAAAAGTTTGAGGGTGAATGGGATGGGTTAGAAATTTGAATGTTTGAGAAATATAATTACTTTCTAGTGGTTTAACTTCTCCTCTTTAAAATGGTGTACCAAATATAACAATATTATAACTGTAAGTGCATTATTTTTAATTTTCAATCAAATGCTGCACATGCGTTATCTACTTCAAACTGCAGGGATGCATTAAACTGCAAAACTTTGAAGACCGATTCCTGTAAGCTTACTTTTTCTTACTTGAACATTTTCTCAGGTTCTGGTAAACAAGAAAAACATGCGAGCTTCAGGATTTAGTTGTATTGTATTGCTGCAACCAATGGATTAGGCGGTAACGTCTGTGACACGTATTCAAGAGGTCCGGGGTTCAAACCCAGAGGTCGACCAATCTGACCGAAAGTTTTTATCGCGGGTTTCCTCGGTCGCTAGGCGATTGGATAATTTGATCCGCTAATTTCGCTACCATCCCTTTCATTGCTACATTTCATTTCCTTCTTCTTCACCACCATACCAGGCATTGGGCTGATCGCTCATCCTGGATATGCTGTGATCCAGAGTTTGCTTGGTCCTCGACAGGTTACTGATCCAAGGCATTGGCTTGTAAGTCCTTGGGGGTGATCCGAAGAAGAGGTATTGGTGCAAATACTGATGCTATTATTGCTAGCTTGTATTAAGATTACAGACTGGCAAAGGAACTAACGAACAGAGGGGTTCCCGAAACAGGGGCAGAGCACCACACGCAGGCAATCTGGTCTTTTGTGCTTCTACCGTGACTCCTGAGAGGGAGGGATGAGGAGAGAGACCTGAAGAGCGACCACGTATGGATAATGACAGGGGTAAGCATGGGCGGGGTCCCTAATGTTTACAGATTGAACGCCTCCAACGTCGCTCGGGCCCAGCCATAGACTTCAAGTCTCCGGAACAAGACGGGTACAGGAAATGAGGGACAGGAGAGCCGTAGTATAAGATGAACTAAACCAGCATTCGCCTTGCTAACCAGGGAAAACCACGAAAAACCCATGGTTAGAGTGGGCGCCAAACTTGGGACCTCACTAATGCGGTCGTACATCTTACCGCGGCGCTATCTCGTTCGGTAAAGACTGGCATAAAATAAAATGATTGAAATCTTAGGAAAGCTTCAATTTAATATAAGCATTTAGATTAAAAAAAAACAAACTGATGCACCAGTATGAACATGCATTGTCTGCACATATACCTACTGCAAAAATCTGTGTTACATTCACATGACTTTCTCTACCCTCTAGCGCTCATTAGTGGGAATACAAATTATTCTTATGCAAGCTTATTTTACTTAATTTTAATCGAGATAAACCTTCCTGAAAATAGTTACATTGCACATTTCGTTATAGATACAAACGGAATAGCAATTGTCAGATGTTTAACAACTGGACGCTATATGCTGGACTTAAAATTCCATGACATAGTGAAACAACTGAAAATCGATGGGATTTAAAAAGGATGACAAAGTATTGAACAATTCGAACCATTAATGACGGATATTCGGAAATGGTTGATGCCACAAAAAAGTTATTTGAAATAAATTGTGTGTTTTAAAGATATCTACATTTTTTGTGTAGTACGTTTTTGTCTATCGCTTAAAGTTTACCGGATATATAAGGTTATATATAATTCCTTCTGAATGAAGGATTATATAGGATTTCAGCCTTAGCTGCTCGTGGAGGTGCACTGTGGTTGGCGAATGTGCCCGCCTGCCATGCGGGGAACCGGTGACGCATCAAGCGGCGTGCTCCGGAGTTATAATACCCTAGAGACTTGGCATGTTATTCCCAGAAAATTCAAGGTATACGTTTTATTGCTCATGTAAGTATCTTTGATATATGGTATTTTAATCAAAATCGTTAGAGCCACTTTTTAGAAAACAAAAATTTTCGAAAAATGTTTCATTTAAAGGGTAGTCCGGGTTGGGGAATTTTCTTGAAAATCTTAGTGTCGCATCTTTGAAATATACTGAACATAAATACTAAGTTTGGTATATATCCAACAACTCGTTTTTGAGTTATGCTGTTCAGCGATACACACGGATATTTTTCTGAAAATGCTTTACTTGGGTTCAGTGAGACTGAAAACTTGCATTTCCCGCGAAATCTCGATGTCGAATTTTTGGGTGGAATGCAATACCTTCTCTACCTACTAGGTACGTGGTAAAGGAAGTAAAAATAATATGTGTAGTTTTAGAAGTTTCTGAAAAAATGTATCCTATATTACACCTAGTTTTACATTACGACGATGACGACTTGTCGTTAGGCTGAGGGCAGCCCGAAGGCGTGATAGATGTGTATCTACCCTGAACAGGGCTAAACCAGGTAGAGGCGGGAGTGGGGTTTGCAGGATAGCGGGTGAAATTTAAGGGAAATGAAAGGAATTCCACGCGCGTTCCAGGAGGTAGCAAGTTCAACGGTTACCGGTTATGGTGCAACGGACCTTGTGCACAGCTGATGTAATTTAGTTTTCCAGGTTATATTTATGGGTTGTAAATTTTGATCATCCAAAGAATTCTTGCAGGGGTTATATAGGATTTCAGCCTTAGCTGCTCGTGGAGGTGCTCTGTGGTTGGCGAATGTGCCCGTCTGCCATGCGGGGAACCGGTGACGCATCAAGCGGCGTGCTCCGGAGTTATAATATCATAAAGACAGGACGAGGGCGCTCTGATGGTGTGGCAGCTGGTCGTAAAATGTTGCAGCCCGGCGCCTAATTTCATCCTCCATGTAAGGAGGAGATGAGGCTTCTTGAAGCAGTCTCACGGGAAAGAAGCAGTATACAGAATAGATATCCCGGAGGCCCCTATTATGCATCACCGTTGCAGAAGAGCAGACTGGAGCCCTAGATCTCGCAGGCGTACAGTAGAATAGGGATTATGAGTGCTCTAAAAAGGCGTAACACAAACGGAACAGGTACACCTGACAATACAATGGGATACTATGAAGCCATAGCCCAAGAAGCCCAATGCGAGAGGTTCCTGATGTGTTCCAGAAGTTAGGCGCTTGTCTAGCTTAACACCTCAAGTAGGCGAAGGTATTTGCCCATTCTATCCTTCTCCATAGATAAGGGATGTGGGGAAGTTTGCGCGAAAGCTGCGCTTGGTAAACAGAATGGGTGGCTGTTTTTCGGATTTATGGATAATCGCCAACGCCTGCACTATTATTGGAGGAGGCGGAGATGTCTCTGAATGGGGTTGAAAGCTCTGCGTGGCATTCTGTACAGTGCAAGAACATGTCGTCAGCATATTGAGCTGAGTTGACGTGCTGCTGTGTAGGGAGGACGGCCACATAGACATTGCAAAGCATGGGGGACAGTACAGAGCCTTCGGGGACTCCGTCTCTTTTTGGCTTTGTGTTGATTTGCTTCCCGCAACTGAAACTACAAAAGAACGGTGTTATAAATATGAGTGTAGAAGGTGTATTGTGTGTGTAAGGAGCTCGAGGTGAATGAGCTTCATTAGGAGACCCACATGCCAATCCATGAAGAAGGCCTTCTCGACGTCGACAGAGACCGCCGGGATGTATTACCTGTCCTGGTATCCTAGGGCAGCAGCCTCCACCACGCGCAGCAACTGCTGGTGGTCAATTGCTCAGAAGGAGGTCAAACTGGTGTTCTGGAATGGCCTCAATGTCTCCCATGATTGGGGAAAGCGAGCTAGCAGTAGTCTCCTGGACCGCGTTTTCCCTGACTTAAAATGCAGATCATCCGGATCTCCCTCCACTCACGTGGAAAGTGACACAAGGTGAGACACATGTTGTAGACCCTGGTTAGGAAAAGCAGGCCCTGAAAGGAAGGCAACACATCATGGAGGGTGTGAGCCCGTCGGGCCCGTGGTCTTTTTTGGGGTGCGCCTTGGGGTTCGCTAGGTCTTATGGCAGGAAGTCAATCCGTTCGTCGGGGGTCATCGAAGGTATCGGCGAACCTCCCTACGAACGCGGTCGGAAACGACATCGTCCTAGGAGTAATCTCGAAGTCTCACAGTCCTCTCAACATAAGCGGCGAACATATCGGTTTTGGATTGGGATCATAGGGCGGCCTTGGGTGCCTTGGAGAGGGGAGGTTTGTTAATCTCCACGGTTACGGAGTCTTCTGGCAATCTTTGAGGTTCATGCGGGTCATCATGTCCTCCTACGCGCGCACTTGTGCTTGCTTAGTCGGCGATGAACCTTTCGGCGCAAGCGCCTATGAACGGCTCCATTATATGGCATGCGGTGATGCTGATAGAGTCTGCGGCTGCTCAGGAGCGGCGGATTAGCAGAAGGAATTCAACGGAAAGTGTGTCAGGGTGTAAGGGAGCTGGCTCAGTACAGTAAGGCTATGGACTGTTCGCACCACGATGGAAGTGAAGGGGGAGACGGCAGCCTCCATGATTGGGATATCGGTGATTCTAGGGTTAGAATGAATGTAGTCGTTGAGGCAGGCTCGGCGCAGTCCCTATCGACTTCACGGTGTTGAACCGGAACGTCGTGATTATCAACCCTTGTGTTAACCTCTTTTAACACTGGATTATCATCTGAGTGTAGTGCGTTGAGTGATGTGAGTGAGAGATGGAGGGGGTAATTTTGATGATTGCGACGTCGATAACTGAAGTCCGTCTTCACCCTACGGATGATGGGTGGGTTGTTAGCTAGATGAGGGTTCGCATCTACCAGCATATAATTTAATTGCCTCGTCTATCTGCCAGGGGGCCGCAATGCCATTGCGGATGTTTGGCATTGAGGTCCCTAGCCATGATGACGTGGGACTGTAGGGAGAGGACGGAGAGGTAATCGTTGAGTGCGAACAGCCTTCGGGGTGGGTGGTAAACAGACACCATCATATTTCCGTACCGCCGAGGTCAAGGTCAACGCAAGTGGCCTGGCCTCCAGGGATTGAAGTGGCGGGAGGTGGACTGGTCGATGCGCTACACTGTTCCTCACGAGCTGGCAAAATGCTGGAGCTCATTCTCCTGATCGGACAGTACACGCACGTTCCAGAACACCAATCGAAACGAGGCACGAGACCTAGTTTGATCAGCCATCCTGGGCGGTATGGATTACACTGATCAGGAATGTGAGCCCCTCCATGGAAACAACCATTTTGACGGCCGGGTCAGTGGAGGACAGGAATCTGACCAACAGATCACAGATACGCTGGCCACGGTTCTGCAACAGCTGCTGCCGCCACTTCAGCTTATCTGAATATTATGGGCAGGGGGAGGGGTAAAAATTAAACTGAGTTTTATTTGCGGACGCTCTTTAACGGCTATGGTTTAGCGTCCCATTCTATATTGGACGGGAAAGACAGGAAAGTTTGCTCAGAGACCTCTTATCAGGCTTGAGGTTCTTTTACGTGTCGTAAATCTACGACGCGGGAGCACCGGCTTTAATTCCCTGCCGAAGGAAGCTATGCTAAGGATTTTTACGCCTGAAAAAATCCATCACTCTCCGCTCTTTGAACCCGCGACCCCGGAAACAAAGTCTGACATGCTACTCCTAGACCACGGAGGGTGACAGGAGGAAAAGTTGGGGTCCACCTGGAAGTGGGGTAGCGGAGAGGGTAAGGACACCGGCCAGTCATTCGCTTTGTCGTCTCTCGGCTGACGCGGGTTCATGGGGTTGCCACGCTTTCGCGGGACTTCGGAGTCCAAGTGCGGCTCACGAGCAGGGCGAGGGCGCGTAGTCCTTCTGAAGCGGGTAGTTTTAGGTGGTGGAGCTGGTGTTAGCGTGATTGGGGTGTTTGTGTTGGGTCGCGCGGCAACCTAGTTTCATCCGAAGTACCTTGCACCACTGCGGCGTAAGATGGTCCTTGCCGGCGTGCTGACTATTTATGATGGCATGGCCTTCCAGTTTTGAAGGGGCTGTTGTTGATGTGGCTCGTGACTGTTGGTCTACCCCCCCCCCCCCGTCTCTGGGAAGGCGTGTTAGTTGAGGCCTTCTGGAGGCGATGACAGCTTTTCTGGTGGGACATCCTCCATAGCATGCCACATGCTCCCTTTTGCAATTGGCGCAGTTGGGAACCTTGGTGATAGCTCGAGGGTAGACATCTTTGGGGTGGGAGCCTTCGCAGCTAAGGCAGCGCAGGTTGCGGAAACAGAAGTGACTGCAGTGATTGAACCCCAGACACCGGTAGCATTGTGGGAGGGCTGCCAGAGCCCTTAGATTGTTCAATGTGAACCCGGAGGTAAAAGATGTTGGTGACGCTATCTATCTTTGATGTCCGGGTCGTTGGCCTGCTTGACAACAAACAAGGGTGAGGGGAAGGGGTGGGCTCTTGCCCATTCTGTGCGGACCTGGTAAGCTGCTTCACCACACTTGGAAAGGCCTGTGTGCTTCATTCTTTCCCATGGAGGAGTAAACAGAAGCAGCCGAAGATCTGCACAGTCGTCGGCGGAGTGGAACTCCGATATTTGGCTTGAGCGAGTAGGCTTTTCTCGTGGGAGGCATTTGTTGGTGTCTTGCTTGGACGGATTCAAATATTTCATGTTGCACTTTCCGCTTTCGCGTTCTTGGCTAGATGGTAATTTTTTGTGCTCTAAAGCGGTAGGGCCGCTTGAGAGTAGGGTGGCTGCACCAGTGTTGGTGCTTGCATCGGCGATTGCCACCTGACCAGCTAAGGGCTTTGCTGGGGGTAGGTTTGGGAGTAGGTGTAATTCAAAAGCAGGTACAAGCAGTACACTCGAGGATGCAGCACGCTACTCACACTTTGTGGCCCTCACCTGCAGGCAGCAGGGGCTCAAATAGCACAGCGAAGCAGAGGCCCGGACACCAAAAGGTGCGCCGAACTATCCGGTGAGGAAAGGTGGCTTTGGCCTTGCTCACCCGTCCGCATTTATTGCTGCGGCCTTTCACTGGTCTGAAAGGCCGTTTGGTGGTCCCTGAATTGAGTGCCCATGTCACCGGAAGCTGCCCAGTGGGTTGCTTCCAAGATGTGGTGTCCGGTCGGCTGTTGTAGTACTAGGCCGTCTGCTTTAATATAAGCTGAGCGGCCGTGAAGATGAAGAAGAAAGCGGAACTTTTCTGCTTTAAAATGGCTGCTTAAGCGAAGTTAAGCGTGGTCACTGCCATCCGCACTCGTTGCAGTCTCGAGCAGAATGCACCGCACCCGCCCGCACTACATAACGGGATGAAAGTACATTCCTCATACCCTTAAATTATGAAAGTTATTGATTCAGCACTATATTAATAAATTCAAAAGTTTGATACATTGTCGAGCAGAGAAGCAGTTGATTTACATTATGATTACCTATATATGTTACTGAAATACAATTTTCTGTAAAAATATGACAATGCGGCAAATGCAGGAAAAAGAAACAAATATCAAAGCAAATACAACGTGAATACAACAAGCTGCTGCCACCTACTCAATGTCACTAGCACTATAACCGACTAAAACACGATAGAGGCGCTTTGTTCCTTATATCGATGTATAAATGGCGTCCGGAATAACAGAATTTCTCGAACGACATGATCAAACCGATTGTGTTTCAATATTGTATATTGTCATCCTTATATATCTTATGGTTATTTAAACCGTGGTATACGCAATAATATCTCTCTAATAGTTCGGTGAAGGAACCGTAACATGGTATACTCTTTTTAATTATTGAGAAACCGGGACAGTTTGGCGTCTCAAAGATTTTGCTCTCTCTCCCTCTCTCTCTCTCATAATGGTGAATGACAAAGAATGACTTTCAGTGAATAATAAGAAAACTAAACCGAGTTCTGCTGTGTACGAGACAGCCAAATAAGTGAAGGCAAATACTATTACCATAGGCCATGACTAACATGGACTACTAACATATTTTACACACACACACACACACACACACACACACACACACACACACGCACGCACACATATACATACATACATACGCACGCACACAGGATATATTCAGAATGAACCATTTAAGTTGAGACTGTACAATACTCTAAAACTAAGCTCTGTAGAAAGAATTGTCTTGAGTAAAAGTTGCTTGATATTATGGGGCAAAGTAAATGCCATTAGTCGTGTTTTACTTGGAGGACGTTGTGATGGTCAATTTAAATTTTTTTTGTTTTCTCATTCCTCATAAAAACTAAACAACATTTGTACAAAGCAATTTGCAATTGTTGTTACATCAACGTAAATAACAACGAAAATTCTGAATGGTTGCGTACGAAAAGATCAATGAATGGTTGGACATCTATAGATGGTCATTGGAGGGTCAAGTTACGTTTCGTAATTGGGAACCAACATTTTTTATTTCGTTTGCTTATTCCTCATCACAAAATAAACATGTTTTTATACATCATTTTCTAATGAGAAAACAATATGCAAAATGTAGGTTCCCATTTCAAGAAGTTAAATTGTTCCTAAAGTGACTATCATAACGTCCTCCAAATAAAACACTACTAATGACATTTACTTTCCCCCATAATATCTAACAACTTTTATTCAAGACATTTCTTTCTACAACGCTTAGATTTGGAGATATTGTACAATCTCAACTTAAACGGTGTACGCCTTCATATGAGCGTCTTAATTACCATTATAGTCAAGTTGCATGCGACTGCTTTTGGTCGACCACACTATAACTTTAAAACTTGAGTTGCGAGTAGTACAAGAGATGGTAATATTGTCGTGTCCAGGGCGTATTTATTGATTGTTTGCGTACATTGAACAATTTTGAAACCAAGGAAATGAACTCAGTTTATTAGAACATTAAAATTACAATGAACAAAATTTATTTTATTTTAAATACACATATGTCATTGTTTATTTGGGGGAATAGATCGCTTTGTTGTTAAAAGGTATGGGAGAGCTGCGCGCGCCGCCTAATAAGATCATAATGAGTCGCTAAAGCATAATAGATATCATTATAGCTCAGTTACGTCACATGTAATCGGTGTATTATAGTATGATCGACCGAAAACAAATTTGTGCTCTAATTACAAATATTATAACTTATTTTTTCCATTACTCTATTAAACATTATTTTCTGATATTTATTTTGCAATTTTTTTTGTACGCTCCTTATGTGCTTTAAAAATATTATCTGTGTTAAGTTCACACAAGTTTCTCTACCCACTCCTCTACCAAGTATTATTACAAAAGCTCTGCTCTGTCTGCTTCATGTTAGTCGTGATAAACATTTGTATAAATAGTTTTATTTCATATTTTGTTACAAGTACAGGTGTAGGTAATAAAGCAGGTTTAAGCGATAGCCAAATTCATCGCTATGTGATGGCTTTGAAATTTCTTCTCCACGAAAGAAAAGAAAATGAAAACTAGCGACTTAGCAGTTTCGAAGTATTTGACAATTCACACCAATAAAACACACACACACACACACACACACACACACACACACACACACACACACACACACACACACGGCTGTTTCTGTGGTCACGTGGTTAGCATGCTAGTCTCCAAATCCGGAGGTTCCGGTTCGATTCGCGGCTGCAGGTTGGAAACTTTTCTTTAACCAGGATTATTCCCTATACTCGTGAGAGTTTGAATGTGTGAAAGAGAGAATGTGTGTGTGAATTTAAAGACAACCCCAAGATTAACACACAGTAAACGAGTGAATACCATTGCCATGAGCTATTGTTACAAAAGAGCAAAGCCCTAAGGTATTAAAGCCAGATATAAACGAATAAAAAAACCCTCCAAAATGATGACTCTACAAAAAATATTCTTTGACAAACTGTTGTTTTAAGAATGTCTATATTTTTTGTGTGTAGTAATGCTCTATCTTAATATTACGGTTTACCAATCATACAAAGGTCATGGAATGGAATGAGAAGCGGAGAAGATCCAGGGAGTCCGGACATTGTACCGTACGCCTCCCACAAGAGGGTGCCTCCGGGAGGAAGTGACAAGGTGAAGGGGACACCGGGCGGCCGGAATCAGGAGAGACGGTACAGCAGATGACAGGATCCCTAAAGTTTCTAGGTATAAACGCCCGGCAGACGGACAGGCAGACGGGGACCCTGCCCTACATGAGGTACAACACCCTCGCCGAGGGCGGTCCTTACACCTCGGCAACCAGTCGAAGGCCGAGGGACTGGAGGAAGTTCTCAGAGAGCATCTTTTTCCCTGCCAGGCTGCAACGAAACACCATCGCCACCACTTCGAACCCTGAAACAGACCAAACGGGGTGAAGCATGAATGAAATGATTAATGAGGTGAAATGGAGGGACAGGAAATTCGGAGGATATAAGGATCCTTTACAGCATTCGCCTGGCAACCCGAGGAAATCCCCGAAAAAAACCCATGGGTCAGGAAGGTCGGCCACGGGAATCAAAGCCACGACCTCCCGAATGCGGGCTACAGACGCAACCGCCTGAGCCATCCCGCTCGGTACAAAGGTTATTCAGAATGAAGACCACTAAACAGGCTAATTCCAGAAAAATTCAAGATATATATTTTATTTTACATGTAAATATCTGAAACATATGGCATTTTAATCAAAGCCGTTAGAGCCATTTTTGAGAAAATAAAAAATACGAAAATTTATCCACATAAAGTGTAGTTGGGGTTGAAGGAATTTTCTTGAAAATCTTTGTGTCGCATCCTTTGAAGTACCAAGTCAGGTATTTAACCTACTTTTCGTTTTTGAGTTAATCTATTCACACACACAGACCTTTTTAAAATGCTTATTTTTGGATTTAGGGAGTCTCAAAATGTGTATTTCAGGTGAAATCTCGATATCCAATTTTTGAGTGGATTGCAATACTTCCTTTACTTACTACTAGATACACTATGTGATCAAAAGTATCCGTATGCCCCCACAAACATACATTTTTCATCTTAGGTGCATTGTGCTGCCACCTACTGCCTGGTACTCACTATCCGCGACCTCAGTAGTCATTAGACATCGTGAAAGAGCAGAATGGGACGCTCCGTGGAACTCACGGACTTCGAACGTGGTCAGGTGATTGGGTGTCACTTGTGTCAGAAGTCTGTACGCGAGATTTCCACACTCCTAAACATCCCTAGGTCCACTGTTTCTGATGTGATAGTGAAGTGGAAACGTGAAGGGACATGTACAGCACAAAAGCATACAGGCCGACCTCATCTGTTGACTGACAGAGATCGCCGACATTTGAAGAGGGTCGTAAAGAGTAACAGGCAACTCTATCCAGACCGTCACGCAGGAATTCCAAACTGCATCAGGATCCACTCCAAGCATTATCACAGTTAGGCGTGAGGTGAGAAACCTTGGATTCCATGGTCGAGCGGCTGCTCATAAGCCACACATCACGCATGAAAATGCCAAACGACGCCTCGCTTGGTGTAAGGAGCGTCAACATTACCGATTGAACCGTGGCAAAACGATGTGTGGGGTGACGAATCACGGTGCACAATGTGGCGATCCAATGGCAGGGTGTGGGTATGGCGAATGCCCGGTGAACGTCATCTGCCAGCTGTGTAGTGTCAACAGTGAAATTCGGAGGTGGTGTTAGAGTGTGGTCGTGTTTTTCCTGGAGGGGGCTTGCACCCCTTGTTGTTCTGCATGGCACGATCACAGAGCAGACCTACATTGATATTTTAAGCACTTTCTTGCTTCCCATTATTGAAGACAATTCGGGGATGGCGATTGCATCTTTCAACACGATCGAGCTCCTGTTCATACTGCACGGGCTTTGGGGAGTGGTTACACGATAATAACATCCCTGTAATGGACTGGCCTGCACAGAGTCCTGAGTTGAATCCTATAGAATACTTTAGGGATATTTGGAACGCCGACTTCGTGCAAGGCTTTACCGACCTACATCGATACCTCTCCTCAGTTCCGCACTCCATGAAGAATGGGCTGGCATTCCCCCAGAAACCTTCTAGCACCTGATTGAAAGTATGCCTGTGAGAGTGAACGCTGTCATCAAGACTAAGGGTGGGCCAACACCATATTGACTTCCAGCATTACCGATGGAGGGCGCCACGAACTTGTACGTCATTTTCAGCCAGGTGTCCGGATACTTTCGATCACGTAGTATATATGTAAGCCGTAGATAATAAAAAGTGCCCATTCTGCCTCAACCTCCAGCGCTCAATACGTCAAATGAGATGTTCAACTAAAATATTCAAAGTTCCAGAACACGTTTGTAATTTAAATTACTACCTGCAATTCCAGATGACAAAATAAAGCCAGCAATAAAAGTGCAGAAATTCTTTCATCGGTTACCATAAAATGTATCTCCTGCCCCAACTCTTTCTATATAATTATATATTTTTATCACAGATAATACGAGCACCATAAGAGTTTGAGTTCATTGATAGTGCGAAGCAAGAGCAAAATTCTTAACCTCGAATGGAATTTATTAAGACTGCCATGGAAAAAATGTGACGGCTTATATAAATAATAATTACTTTCTTTCTTACTTGTGTTGTTTAAAATCAGATCACCACTGTGTCAGCTGTCAGATCACGGCATACTAAATGTATCAACAATCGAATGTGTTACTTACGCCATACTAACCAATGCTACCAACAGTGGGAATGAAAAAGTAGTTACCTAACCTCAAAATAAGATAAAATCAAAACACAATAAAGACACATTGTTTCAAGTACATAATGTGTTGGAAATTGACGCTACTTGAATGTGCATTAATTAAAATCGCAGCTGGATGACGTCGCGTATCAATTAATCACTGCATACTGATCTATTACTGTTCAGTAAGGAGCTGACGTTTTGTCCGATTAAAATCGTATCCTTGCAAACATATTATGAGATAAACGACCGTGATAGATCCATACCCCACGTATTGGTAAACATCATTGGTCAGTATCAAACACAGTGCGTATGTATGAAATATTAACATTAAATTGAATAGCTAAATGTTAGTAGATAAAAATAGACTAAGCACACACTGATTAATAACTATACCTTCTACCAAAATCAGAAAAGACAAGATCCGATTAAATTTCCTGTCATCTAAATCTCTTAAAAAACTCTACAAAATATTTTCACGTATGTTTCTTTGTTTGCTTAAACCTGTTGCTATGTATTTCTGACACCAACTTGGCTCAGAACCAATTATTTTTATAGTCAGCAGTTTCATTGCGTAGGAGATGCAACACTGGAGGAAAATTTCCTTCCAGGAAACTTTTCTGCTCTGGGTTATTCCTAGGCAGAGAAATTGGTGTCTCCTACACAATATTAAATCATAGTCAGTGATGCTGTTTAGTTGGTGGTAAAACCGTATTTCTCAAGCGAAACTTTTATATTCTCAATCATGTTTAGTAAATAAGTAGATGAAATATTAAATTTATTACATTTCATCACAACATTCGGTAACGAGATTTCACCAGAAACGCACGTTTCTAAGCTCCCTGGATCCAAAACAGTATTTTTAGAAAAAAAATCTGTTGTGTTGCACTCACGTGACGTTCTCTACTCTTGTACAAACTATTTTTACAAACGCTTATTCTCCATCTACTTCATGTTAATGAGATAAACATTTGCAGAAACTATCTTACTGCTAATTTTCTTTAGGTGCAAGGGGAATATGGTAGGAAAATGTTTTAAGAGCTGGTTGCTACGTGGAACATTCCATTCTCTTTGCATGCCCAGAACATAGAAAACAAATTACCATTTGAGAAAAGTATTAAGATTCAAACAAATAACAGGCAATATCAAGGAAATGGTTCACCCGACAAAAAAAAAATGTATATGACATAAATTGTTGTTTTAACGAGATCTACATTTTTTGTGTAGTAACATTTTGTCTATCTCTTACGGTTTATCAGTTATGCAAAAGTCATTCAGAATAAAAAGAACTTTTGGTACATCCACAGAAAATTCATGATATACATTTCATTTGCAATGAAAGTATCTTAAACATATCATATTTTAATCAAAATCGTTAGAGGCATTTTTGAGAATATCAAAATTTTCAAAAAATGCTCCAAGTAAAGAGTAGTCTGGGATGGGGGGATTTTCTTGAAAATCTTCGTGTTGCATCTTTGAAAGACACTGAACCTAAATACCAAGTTTGGTATTTATCCGACTTTTCGTTTTTGACTTATGCTGTTCACAGACACACAAACACACACACGGACGGACCTTTTTCTAAAAATGCTTTTTTGAATTCAGGGGCCTCAAAACATGTATTTCCAGTGAAATCTCGATATCGAGTTTTTGTGGAATGCAATACTTCCTCCTACTTATTATACATAGTTGAGAATGTAAAAACTAAAGACTTCCCATTTGAGAAAACTATAAGTGTTTGAAAATTAAACCAATAACAAGGAATATTTTGGAAATGTTACCTTCACACACAGCCACACACACAAATTGTTTTACATAGATTGTGTGCTTTAAAGAGATCTACATTTTTTGTGCAGTAAACTTCTGTCTGTCTCTTACCGTTCACCAGTTATGTAAAAGTCACCTAGAGAAGAGGACTTCAAGGGTATTTCCAGAAAATTTAAGATATATCTTATATGTCATACAAATATCTTAAACATATGGTATTTTAATCAAAATCGTTAGGGCCGTTTTTTTAAAAAATAAAAAATGTCGAAAGGTAGTTTGGGATGAGAGACTTCCTTGAAGATCTTCGTGTTCGCATCTTTGGAAAATGCCGAACTTAAATACCATCTTTGGTATTTATCAAACGTTTCGTTTCTGAGTTAAGCTGTTCACACACGCGCGCGGACATTTTTACTTTGTCTACTACGTACAGTAAGTAATTCGATGCCGAAATTTCACTGAAAATACATGTTTTGAGATGCCTGAGTCCAAATAAAGCATTTTTGGAAACATGTTCTTTCACCTACAAGAAAATTAGCATTAAGTTTCTGCAAATGTTTATCTCATTAGCATGAAGTAGATGGAGAATAAGCATTTGTAAAAATAGTTTGTACAAGAGTAGAGAAAGTTATGTGAGTGTTACACATCAGATTTTTTTGGTGCAGCAAGGAACATGGAATTTCAAAGCCATCACAAAGCGACACGTTTTATCTGTTGTATGCTACAAAGAAATGCATAAATGTTAATTGAAAGTTATTTGAATTAACAACAAGCAGATAGAATAATGAACCTCTGTAAGAATAGTTTGTAGAAGAGCGAGTAGATCAAGTCATGTGAATGTAGATGAGATAGATTTTGAAGTACTATCGCTACTCACCTGTTTCTCGCGATGTCATGGAAAGAGTATGGAATTTTTGGCCAGAATATAGCTTTTAAATATGTGACTATCGAAGTTGTTCCCTCTATCCTCTGGTATCTGCAACAAATATTTAATAAAATTATTTCTGTAAAAGTTTATCCCTATTAACACAGAATGTAAGTTGTTTTAAAGAATATTTCGTAGAAGCTGTATAAAAAAAATCTGATGTGTTACACTCACATGACTTTCTCTACTCTTGTACAAACTATTTTTACAAACGCTTATTCTCCATATGCTTCATGTTAATGAAGATATCGAGATGTCAATCTTATTGATAATTTTCTTGTAGATGCAAGGGGAATATGGTAGGTTTTAAGCGATAGTCAAATATTTTAACGCTGGTTGCTATGTGGCGCATTCCATTCTCTTTTCATGTCCAGGACATAAAAAAAATCTGATGTGTTACACTCACATGACTTTCTCTAATCTTGTACAAACTATTTTTACAAACGCTTATTCTCCATATGCTTCCTGTTAATCGAGATGTCAATCTTATTGCTAATTTTCTTGTAGATGCAAGGGGAATATGGTAGGTTTTAAGCGATAGTCAAATATTTTAACGCTGGTTGCTATGTGACGCATTCCATTCTCTTTGCATGTCCAGGACATAAAAAAATCTGATGTGTTACACTCACATGACTTTCTCTACTCTTGTACAAAGCATTATTACAAACGCTTCTTCTTCATATGCTTCATGTTAATCGAGATATCGAGATGTCAATCTTATTGCTAATTTTCATGTAGATGCAAGGGGAATATGGTAGGTTTTAAGCGATAGTCAAATATTTTAACGCTGGTTGCTATGTGGCGCATCCATTCTCTTTGCAAGTCCAGGACATAAAAAAAATAAGTAACGAATTTGAGAAAAAGTATAAGTATTGGAAAATTTAAGGGAATAACAAGCAATATCTCGAAAACGGTTCACTCAACAAAAGAAATGTGTATGACATAAATTGTGTATTTTAACGCGATCTACATTTTTTGTGTAGTAAAATTTTGTCTATCTCTTATGGTTTACCAGTTATGCAAAAGTCGTTCACAATGAAGAATACTTTTGGTGACATTCCCAGAAAATTCGAGATATACATTTCATTTCTCATGACAATATCTTAAACATATAATATTTTAATCAAAATCGTTAGAGCCATTTTTGAGAAAATTAAAATTTTCGAAAAATGTTCCATGTAAAGGGTAGTCTGGGGTGGGGGGATTTTCTTGAAAACCTTTGTGTCGCGGCTCTGGAAGATACTGAACCTAAATACCGAGTTTGGTGTTTATCCGACTGTTCGTTTTTGAGTTATGCTGTTCACAGACACACAGACACACACACAGACACACACACACACACACACACACACACACACAGACACACACACGGACATGTTTCCAAAAATGCTTTTTTTGGATTCAGGGAGTCTCAAAACATGTATTTCCGGTGAAATCTCGGTATCGAATTTTTGGGTGGAATACAATACTATACGTAGTAGGGAAAGTAAAAAATGAATAACGAATTTGAGAAAAAGTATAAGTATTGGAAAATTTAAGGGAATAACAAGCAATATCTCGCAAACGGTTCACTCAACAAAAGAAATGTATATGACATAAATTGTGTATTTTAACGCGATCTACATTTTTCATGTAGTAAAATTGTGTCCATCTCTTATGGTTTACCAGTTATGAAAAAGTCGTTCATAATGAAGAACACTTTTGGAGACATTCCCAGAAAATTCGAGATATACATTTTATTTGTCATGACAATATCTTAAACATATGATATTTTAATCAAAATCGTTAGAGCCGTTTTTGAGAAAATTAAAATTTTCGAAAAATGTTCAATGTAAAGGGTAGCCTGGGGTGGGGGGATTTTCTTGAAAACCTTCGTGTCGCGTTTCTGAAAGATACTGAATTTAAATACCAAGTTTGGTGTTTATCCGACTCTTCGTTTTTGAGTTATGCTGTTCACAGACACACAGACAGACACACAGACACACAGACAGACACACCACGGACATGTTTCCAAAAATGCTTTTTTTGGATTCAGTGAGTCTCAAAACATGTATTTCCGGCGAAATCTCGGTATCGAAATTTTGGGTGGAATACAATACTTCCCCTACTTACTATACGTAGTAGAGAAAGTAAAAATGAATAACGAATTTGAGAAAAAGTATAAGTATTGGAAAATTTAAGGGAATAACAAGCAATATCTCGCAAACGGTTCACTCAACAAAAGAAATGTATATGACATAAATTGTGTATTTTAACGCGATCTACATTTTGTGTGTAGTAAAATTTTGTCTATCTCTTATGATTTACCAGTTATGAAAAAGTCGTTCATAATGAAGAATACTTTTGGAGACATTCCCAGAAAATTCGAGATATACATTTTATTTGTCATAACAATATCTTAAACATATGATATTTTAATCAAAATCCTTAGAGCCATTTTTGAGAAAAGTAAAATTTTCGAAAAATGTTCCATGTAAAGGGTAGTCTGGGGTGGGAGGATTTTCTTGAAAACCTTCGTGTCGCATCTCTGAAAGATACTTAACCTAAATACCAAGTTTGGTGTTTATCCCACTGTTCGTTTTTGAGTTATGCTGTTCACAGACACACAGACACACAGACACACACACGGACATGTTTCCAAAAATGCTTTTTTTGGATTCAGTGAGTCTCAAAACATGTATTTCCGGTGAAATCTCGGTATCGAAATTTTGGATGGAGTACAATACTTCCCCTACTTACTATACGTAGTAGAGAAAGTAATAAACGACAGTGGATAAAGAACGTCGTTTGGATGTAACATCAGATTTATTGATGTCCAACAAATCTTTTGTGAAATTGGTCCTCCCGAACATACAACCGCCACGAAAATAGGAATGTTACAATAAAGCCACAGGATACAAAACTGTACGGCCCCACTGGTTTTATAACGAACCAGTTTTCCTCATTGGAAAACGCAACCCATACATTCCACTCCTACAGTACTGTTTCTTTGACCCTCCATAGGATATATAAACAAGAAATATTACTTTCTGGTGGATTCCCCGTAAGGAAAACAAGACGTGACAATTTGACCGTAGCGAACTATAAAACCTGACAATTGCATTCAACAAGAGCAGTCTCAACTCGATAAGACATCAGGGACACAAGATGAATTTCTTCTCCTTGTTTGCTATAGTGCTTGGAATGTTGCTTCTAACAGGTGAGGACAGTACCAATTTTTACTTTCTCTACTACCTATAGTAAGTAGGGGAAGTATTGTATTCCACCCAAAAATTCGATACCGAGATTTCACCGGAAATACATGTTTTGAGACACCCTGAATCCAAAAAAAGCATTTTTGGAAACATGTCCGTGTGTGTGTGTCTGTGAACAGCATAACTCAGAAACGAACAGTTGGATATACACCAAACTTGGTATTTAGGTTCAGTATCTTCCAGAGATGCGACACGAAGGTTTTCAAGAAAATCCCCCCACCCCAACTACCCTTTACATGGAACATTTTTTGAAAATTTTAATTTTCTCAAAAATGGCTCTAACGATTTTGATTAAAATATCACATGTTTAAGATATTGTCATGAGAAATGAAATGTATATCTCTAATTTTCTGGGAATGTCCCCAAAAGTATTCTTCATTGTGAACGACTTTTGCAAAACTGGTAAACCATAAGAGATAGACAAACGTTTACTACACAAAATATGTAGATCGCGTTAAAATACACAATTTATGTCATATAAATATTTTTTGTTGAGTGAACCGTTTTCGAGATATTGCTTATTATTCCCTTAAATTTTCCAATACTTATACTTTTTCTCAAATTCGTTATTCATTTTTTACTTTCTCTACTACGTATAGTAAGTAGGGGAAGTATTGCATTCCACCCAAAAATTCGATACCGAGATTTCACCGGAAATACATGTTTTGAGACTCCCTGAATCCAAAAAAGCATTTTTGGAAACATGTCCGTGTGTGTGTCTGTGTGTGTGTGTGTGTGTGTCTGTGAACAGCATAACTCAAAAACGAACAGTCGGATAAACACCAAACTTGGTATTTAGGTTCAGTATCTTCCAGAGATGCGACACGAAGGTTTTCAAGAAAATCCCCCCACCCCAGACTACCCTTCACATGGAACATTTTTCGAAAATTTTAATTTTCTCAAAAATGGCTCTAACGATTTTGATTCAAATAGCATATGTTTAAGGTATTTTCATGACGAATGAAATGTATATCTCGAATTTTCTGGGAATGTCTCCAAAAGTGTTCTTCATTCTGAACGACTTTTGCATAACTGGTAAACCATAAGATAGACAAAATTTTACTGCACAAAAAATGTAGATCGCGTTACAATACACAATTTATGTCATATACATTTTTGTTGTTGAGTGAACCGTTTTCGAGATATTGCTTGTTATTCCCTTAAATTTTCCAATACTTATACTTTTTCTCAAATTCGTTATTCATTTTTTTATGTCCTGGACATGCAAAGAGAATGGAATGCGCCACATAGCAACCAGCGATAAAATATTTGACTATCGCTTAAAAGCTACCATATTCCCCTTGCATCTACAAGAAAATTACCAATAAGATTGACATCTCGATATCTCGATTAACATGAAGCATATGGAGAATAGGTTTGTAAAAATAGTGTGTACAAGAGTAGAGAAAGTCATGTGAGTGTAACACATCAGATTTTTTTATGTCCTGGACTTGCAAAGAGAATGGAATGCGCCGCATAGCAACCAGCGTTAAAATATTTGACCATCGCTTAAAACCTAGCATATTCCCCTTGCATCTACAAGAAAATTAGCAATAAGATTGACATCTCGATATCTCGATTAACATGAAGCATATGGAGAAGAAGCGTTTGTAAAAATAGTTTGTACAAGAGTAGGGAAAGTCATGTGAGTGTAACACAACAGATTTTTTTATGTCCTGGACATGCAAAGAGAATGGAATGCGCCACATAGCAACCAGCTCTTAAAATATTTGAATATGGCTTAAAACCTACCATATTCCCCTTGCATCTACAAGAAAATTAGCAATAAGATTGACATCTGGATATCTCGATTAACATGGAGCATATGGAGAATAAGCGTTTTTACAAATAGTTTGTACAAGAGTAGAGAAAGTCATGTGAGTATAAAACATCAGATTTTTATACTGGAAAAACGATGGGAGTAGAATTATGGTAAACTATTTTTACCTTCTCTTCTAATACCTATAATAAGTAAAGGAAGTATTACATTCCATCCCCAAAGTTTGATATCGAGATCCCACCGGAATTACACGTTTTGAGACACCCTGAATTCAAAAAACCAGTATTTTTAGAAAAACGTCTTTGCGTGAACAGCATAACTAAAAACGAAAAGTATGTTAAATAAGAACTTGGTATTTAAGTTCAGTATCATCCCAGTATACGACACGAATGTTTTCAAAAAATTCCCCCACCCCAAGCTACACTTTACGTAGAAAACGTTTCGTTATTTTTGATTTTCACAAAATGCTCAAGGATTTTGATTAAAATATTAAATGTTTAAGCTATTTACTTCTTCTTTAAAGGATTACCCTCCTCTTAGTAGGACTTACATGCCAATGCCTTGGATCAGTAGCCTGTCGAGGAGCAAGCAGAGACTGGATCACAGCATATCCAGGATGGGTGATCAGTCCAATGCCTTGAGTCAGTAGTCTGTCGAGGAGCAATTTGACTGTTTGTTTAAATATTATATTTATGTTTGCCTCGGCTGCGTCAGTATTTGTTAGAGACACGTTTCTCTTGGCAGGATTGTGATACGACTAAGAATATAGGCTTACACAGATTATAATTTTACTTCACCTCTTTTATTAATGCTTGATACGATTTAAATAACACTTCACTGATATAGAGAGCTGTGAGATTCTTTAATTAATTAATTACACTTTTTAACACGTAAACTTATTTTTCGTCTCACACGAATATGTATTAAATCTCTCGAGGACGCACAAGCAACGCATCCAGTTATGAGCACTGTCTGCAGGCAACTGAAATTGATTTCTACCGTCTAAACTTGTAAATTTCTGTATTTCAAGTCTCTGATTGGCTAATCCAACTCCAATAGAATACCTTTATTTAACTAAAGCTTTTTCTGGTTGTTGATTGGCTATTTTTAAACTGTCTCAAAATTTACATTATTGTTGCTCCAATAATGATAGTAGCATTTTAACTTTCAAATTTATTATTGCCTCAAGGTTGCCTCATTGTTACCTCATTGTTAGCAACGTTTAACTTATTATTCTCACAGCTCCTAATTATTAAATTACGTAATGCATTCACGTAACATTATTGAACATGTTTACAATAATATAAGCATATGCAATGACTGTTATATACATTTTACAAATTATTACATACACATATTGCTTCAAGGTGGGCTGTTATTGAATTTACATATTATATAATTTGACTGAAATTATTTAAGTGTTAAAAATACTGCCTCAGTTTGTAACTAAAGTTTGTAAAGAAGTGAGGAGAGAAAGAAATGTAAATGTAAACACTTAGGTTTTCTTTTTCGCTGGGCTCTTGTTTAAGCAGACGTGTGTGTGTTATGCAGCGTGAGTCACCTAAGTATACCCCTGCAAATATCTCTGAAACAAAAATAGGATTTGAAAAACAACTTTCACAGACATGGGCAAGGGAGGGCTCATTAAAGTAGATGAGATAGGACATTCAAAACTGAAATAAAATATTGTTTTCAACATAAACTTCTGATTTTTAAATAGAAACTCTGTATTATTTTTGATGTAATTAATAACATGGAAAATAACATTGAGAATAGCGTTTATTACATCGTAATACATCGTTTAGATCCCAAGAAATTGTAACGTGAAATTATGCATCAGATACGAGAGATACAACATTTATTTATTTTCCTTTTTTTGTGACTAAAAACCTGCATTAACTCCAGCTCAATTGATAACAACGAAAATAACATGCCAGTCATCTCGCGATAAACTGCAACGTGAAGTTCGCGCTTGGTGCCTGACTTATGCAGGCGATTTCATGTCACAAGGAATGATGCGGCGCAGATTAAATGTTAGTGATTTATTTATGTATGTGACGTGACTAAGTAGTCGCGCTGTGTACTGTTGAGGATATCAGTTATACTAATAGCTTGTTCTTACATTTCGACAGCCAATATGGAACCGTCTGTTGTATTGCTACTACAAACAAATAGACAAACAAAGAGGAAAACTTGTTTGGAGTGTGTGTATCCGACAAACACATATAAGGTTTGTGGTCAGTGCGTTTTGGAACCTGTATGGGAGATTGCTTTCTCTTGTGGCGGTCCTTGTAATTTTCTGTTGTAACTTCCCAAATTGAACTCCTAATACGAATTTCATATACAGGATTTCCGAGAATGAATAGGAATCCGAGCTGTAGCGATCGGCACACGAGCAGCCTTGAGGTGGCCACAGTGTGAAAGAAAGGCAGTGTATAACAATAAATCACTATAATCACCCGTTGATGCTACAGAGAATCGGCTGCGCGGTGTTTTTCCTGTCCGCATCCTCGGAGCTCGCCGCCGTCTGCCGCTATCATAGAAAGGCGCGGATGAAACCATACAACACTACTTTTAAAGGCTTTACTTACCAACTTTATGAAAGGAAATGTTGAAACCTGCCAGCATGCATTTTTGGCACCTCTTTAGGAAATTAGCCATCACTCGCCGTAGTTCACGTTGAGAAATGCTGGCAATTTCCTGGAGGATATTTTGTTTTAATTCTTCCAATGTGAGTGGTTTTGTCTTGTACACTTTGTTTTAAGATACCGCAGAGATAGAAATCGCAGGGGGTTAGGTCGGGGGACCGAGGGGGCCACAAATCTGTGCTAGTAATTCTGTCCTCAAACACACTTTCAATTGTTCTTATCGAAATATTGGCCGTATAAGCTGTTGCAGAGTCTTGTTGAAAAAAGGCAAAATCACGCTCCCTGGCTGTCAATTCTTTAAAAAAGGGGGACAAAATTGTATTCACATATGCACGGGCTTCAACTGTTGACTCGAAAAAAATTGGTTAGTAATGGATAGTTTCCTAAAGAGGTGCCAAAAATGTATGTACAACGATGGTGGCCAGTTTCAGCATCTCCTTTCATAAATTTGGTAAGTAAAGCCTTTAAAAGTAGTTTTAAAAATGCTGTAAGGTTTCATCCACGCTTTTCTATGATAGCGGCAGACGGCAACGAGCGTCGAGGATGCGGGCAGGAAAAACACCGCGCAGGCTGTTCGTAGTTTTTTGGCTCCCCCTGTATAATTAGGTATTTAAGGATAAAGCCTTCGGAAACCTGTCTGAAGTGTAATGGTGTCCATATGAAGCAAATATTAATCGTATGTGTTATGTAAAATATTACGTGTTGCATTCAAATGATCGTTTCTGCCCACTATCTTTATTTTTATATAGTTTCTATTAACTATTCTTGTAAAAGTTTACTTTTCTTCTGCTCCATGTTAATCGAGATAAACCTTTACAGAAATAGTTTCATTACACATTTCGTTGTAGGTTACAAGAGAGACAGAGGAAACCGAATCGGTAGTCGGATGTTTAGAATCCATTCGCTATATGTTGGTCTTGAAATTCCAGGCTCTTTCAGTGACTTCGCGAGAAACAACTGAATATCAACAGCACTACTGGAGCGTTAGCATCTGGTCTTAAATTAAGCGTTAGCATCTGGTCTTAAATTACTGAATGAAATTTGATTGAAATGAGATCTACGTCATTATGAGCGCAGTTGCCTTGCACCTCATGTTTTGTGACTCTGTTTTTATGTAAAAGTCTAGGTATTTGCGTATACGTATTGAAAACCTTTCGGGATAATACAACATTGTATCTAGATGTGAATGAAAAGATTCACATCAATCGTCCGACTCTATATCAAAATTCCGGAAATGTAAGTACACAGTGACGCATTTTTACTTTCTCTGCCACCTGTATATAGTAGGTAGAGGAAGTATTGTATTCCATCCAAAAGTTCGAAGTAGAGATTTCACCGGAAATTCATATTTTGATGACCCTAGAATTTAAATAAAGCATTTTTTTTTATGAAAACGTCCATGTTCCTCTGTCTGAGAACAGCGTAAGTAAAAAACGAAATGCATAAATACCAAACTTGATATTTAACTTCAGAATCTTCCAAGGATACGACACAAATATTTTCAAGAAAATGTCCCCACCCAAAACTACCCTTTGCATGGAAGATTTTTCCAAATGTTTAATTTTCTGAAAAAGTAGCTCAAACAATTTTGATTAAAATCCCATATATTTAAGATATTTACACGGCAAATAAAATTTATATTTTGAATATCTTCTTCATTCCTAAGGATTTTTGTATAATTTTGTATAACGGGTAAACAATAAGAAAAGGCAACAAAAGAAAAGTACCACAGAAAAGATGTTGATTTCTTTAAAACACAAGCCTATTTAAAATAACCTTTTGTGTGGCATTAGCCTTTTCCATGATATCCATTATTATGGGTTTGAACTTTTTAACACTTTCCAATATCATGGAAAAAGTTTCAAGGCCAGTATAAAGCAACCCGCTTTTAAACATACATCGAATCGGTTTCCTGTATTCTTCTTGTACCTACCACGAAATTTGTAATGAAGATATTTCTGCAAACGTTTATTTCGATTAAGAGAGTAGAAAAAATTAGCTTTCCTAGGAATAAACTGCAGAAGCTTCTAAAAGGTAAACAATAGTGTAGAGAAAGTCATGTGAATGTACGTATATGATATTTTTATGCGGCTCTGCATCTCAGCTGTGAATAAGAGGAATTCTATACTAGGTTGAGTACGGAAAGAAATCGGTTATTCATGCCCGTTGTAATCAATTGCGTATAGGTGTACGTCAAACAAGCTTATGTAAGTGAAAAACAGAAACGTGACTTATTCCTGTCTTACACGTTATCGGGGATGCAGAGATAAGGGCAATATTATAGCCTTAAACTGTTTTAGATCACACTTAAAAAATAGAAAGGTTACGTTAGGGCATTATTCTAGTTGAAGTAGAAGAGAATGGCCTTTAATTTTATGACTATTAATGTAGATTATTTCTTTGGGAATGAAATCTTTATATTCGGGTCTTAACTAGCTGTAGATAAATACTATACCATACTCCTACTCCTACTCGTCTAATGTACGACGAATAGATAGACCAAAAACTATAAATAGAAAATACCTTCTCTGTTTTTTACTTTCTCTACTACGTATAGATTTCCGAGATTTCATCGGAAATATATGTTTTGAGATCCCCTGAATCCAAAAAAAATTTTTGGAAACATTTCCGTGTGTGTGTCTGTGTGTCTGTTTGTCTGTCTGTCTGTGTGTCTGTCTGTGAACAGCATAACTCATAAACGAACGTCGGATAAACACCAAACTTGGTATTTAGGTTCAGTATCTTCCAGAGATGCGACACGAAGGTTTTCAAGAAAATCCCCCCATCCCAGATTACCCTTTACATGGAACATTTTTCGAAAATTTTAATTTTCTCAAAAATGGCTCTAACGATTTTGATTAAAATATCATATGTTTTAGATATTTTCATGACAAATAATATGTATATCTTGAATTTTCTGGGAATGTCTCCAAAAGTATTCATCATTGTGAACAACTTTTGCATAACTGGTAAACCATAAGAGATGGACAAAAGTTTACTACACAAAAGAATGTGGACCGCGTTAAAATACACAATTTATGTCATATACATTCTTTTTGTTGAGTGAACCATTTTCGATATATTGCTTGTTATTCCCTTAAATTTTTCAATACTTATTTTCTCAAATGGGAATTCGTTACTCATTTTTTTGTCTTGGATATGCAAAGAGTATTAATCTGTGGCAAAGGGAATGGTGCTGCACCTAGCAACCAGCTATTAAGAGATATGTATGTGCTTAAAGGCTACTGTATTTCTATATTTCCCTTGTAAATATATATTCTCCTTACATCTACAAGAAAATTAGCAATAAGATAGAGCCTGCAAATGTTTATCTCGATTAACATGAAGTAGATGGAGAATAAACGTTTGTAAAAATAGCTCGTACAACAGTAGAGAAAGTCATGTGAGTGTAACACATCAGATTTTTTTTAAACTGTCTATGTTTTAAATTTGATAAAATTTATGTAACCTTTCTAAACAACTGTTGCTTCTAAGACGAACTTTAACACTATAGCTTGTGAATGTTTAAAAATTTTAATTTAGTATATTTCTTACTACTCATATTACTTTCTCTACCATGTACTTAGTAGGTAGAAAAAGTATTACGTTCTACACCGAGCGAGCTGGCGCCGCGGTAACGCGCGCGATTCACATTCGGGAGGTCGCGGGCTCTTTACGGGGGACCGCCCACTCTGACTCACGGATTCTTTTTGTGGTTTCCCTGGATCGGCAGGCAAATGCTGCGGTGATTCATCTTCTACCACACCTTTCCTTCCCCTCATTTCCTGTGCCCACCATCTTCTTTGTCATCTGTTTCAGGGTTGTAGCGTAGTACCGGGCGGCGCTGGATATGCTCAATCTGGAGACGTTAGGGGCCCCTTCATGCTTTCTCCTATCAACATCCGGATCGGATCACCCTTCGGATCTCTCCCCTCACCCTTCCCTTCCAGGGGTCACGTTGGAAGCCAAAAGAACGGCTTCCTACTTGCGGGGCTCTGCCCCGGTTCCGATGGTCCCTCCCTGATATGTAACTTCAGCTTTATCTTTATTGCATTCTACCTAAAAATTCGATATCGAGATTTCGCCGGAAATAACTGTTCTGAGGCCCCATAAACCACCCCCCACAAAAAAGAAAGAAATACACACACGAAATGTGCGATAACTACAAAAGTTGGTATTTAGGTCCAGCATCTTCCAAAGTTACGATAAGAATTTCAAGGAAATCCTTCCACCCAAAACTGCCCTTTACATAGAATATTTTTCGAAAAGATTTATTTTCTCAAAAATGGCTAACGATTTTAATTAAAACGCAATATTTCAAGAAATGTGTATATCTAAACTTTTATGGCATCAGCCTGTAAGCCCTCTGCATTCTGAAAGAATTTTGTACAATTGTATATAACTGGAAGCCATAAGAGATAGACAAAAAGCATACTGGAAAAATAATGTAAATGTCTTTAAAACACACAATTTATTTCAATATTTTTTTTTGATATCAGCTATTTCTGAAGCATCCGTTGTTGTTGGTTTAATTGTTTCAATTCTTCTGTCATATTCTAAAAGTGCTGTCGTTTTTAGTTGTTTCTTGCGATCTCATGGAAAGAGTATGACATTTCTAGACTAGTACGTATAGCGACGCGGTTTTCAACATTTGATGATCAATTGGGTTTCCTCTATCCCCTTTGTACCTACAAAGAAGTGTGCAGCTAAAATATATCTGCAAATGTTTATCTTTGAAACCTGAAACGGATAGAAAAATAAGCTTTCCTAAGAATAAATTGATAATTTATATTAAAAAAGTTTCACCATCATGAATTTCTCTATCCTCTATAGTTTATTAGTGGGTATACAAATTATACTTAGTAAAGTATATTTTTCTAACTACTTCATTTTAATCCTTTGCATAAATAGCTAGATTACACATTTCGTTAGGATACAAATAGAACAGCAATAGTGAACTGTTTAAGAACAGAACGATGTACGCTGGCCTTAAAATTCCATACTAATTCCATGCAATCATCAGAAACAACTGAAAATCGACGAGACTTAAAAAGAATGACAAAATATTGATTAAATCGAACCATTAATAACACATATCTCGGAAATGGCTGATGTCACAAAAAAGTGATTTGTAATAAATTGCATGTTTTAAAGAGATCTACATTTTTTGTGTTGTACGTTTTCGTCTATCGCTTAACGTTTAACAGTTATACAAGATTATACAAAATTCCTTCCGAATAAAGAGGACTTCACAGGCTATTCCCTAAAAATTCAAGATATACACTTTATTTTTCACGCAAATGTATTTAATATATGGTATTTTAATCAAAATCGTTACAACCATTTTTTAGAAAATAGATAATTTCGAGAAAAAAATTCCATGTAAAGGGTAGTTGGGGTCAGGGGATTTTCTTGAAAATCTTCCTTTTGCATCTTTGAAAGATACTGAACTTAAATACCAAGTTTGGTGTTGCTCCTATGTTTTGTTTTTGAGTTTTGCTGTTCACACACACACACAGACTGACAGACACACACACATGGACCTTTTTCTGAAAATGCTTTTTTTTGGATTCAGAAGACCTCAAAAAATTTTCGGTGAAATCTCCATATAGAATTTTTGGTTGGAATGTAATACTTCCCCTACTTACTATGCGTAGTAGAGAAATTAATAAACCATAGTGGGTAGAGAAAGTCATGTGAATGTAACGCATCAGATTTTTAGCATGGCTGTTGAGTATGCATAATTATTCTGGAACAATAATACACTTTAAATGATTTACCTTGGGAAATTATTTGAAAATGTGTATTGCTTTAGAAATATATATGTACATTGAAACGTTGACTATCTGTAAGGGAAAACAGTATACAAATGGAATTTGGGCAATATAGTTCGGTCCTATATCACATGTCTGAACGCTTGTGAGCGAATGCAGGTTGCTCGTTTACTCTAATTTGCTGAGCGAGGTGGTTCCTCGCACTCGATTGATCCCGGGTTCAGTTGCCGTCGTTCCCTCGCTTCATCCTTTCCATCTGGGGGGGGGGGTGGTAGCCGCAATTGATCGGGGTGCATGAGGTGTCCGCTTCCGTTGTGTATCCTAAACCTATCTATTCTAATTCGCCCTCTCTGTTTACAGGCAGCTGCTACATGCAGAGAAGCAATCCCTGTGCCGGAGTACGCTGCAGCAGAGGAACAACATGCCAAGTTATTTACAGAACCTGTTTGGACCGATATTGTCCTCCATTAGCAAGATGCGTACCTCAATAGGCGAAACTTCAAGAACTTTTATCTCAGAAGATTTTGAGTTTTTACTGGCGAATTTTAATTCTCTGATTATTGTTTTGTAAGTTGTCAGTGATTCTGCATAAACAAAAACATTATGCAACTCTAGCATTATAAACACGTTACCGTATTCAGTATCGTGTATAATTGGCTCATTATGGTAATAATATCAATGACGTAATACCGGTATTCCAAGTTGTGGCGTATAGAAAGAAGATGAAACCAATTTGTGATAATGTTTTCCTGAGCAAAGAAGGTGCAAAAGTTTCTGCACATTATTAAATATAGAATAATTAAGATTTGAATTTATAATTACTTACCATGCTGTGCTGATAATAGGCTACACCACAGTCTGTAACATCTGCTCACTTCTCTTCCAGGAAGGGAATGTGCAAATGGTTTATCGTGCAACACGCCACGTAATAACAAATGAAATGCAGAGACAGAGAAGCTAACGCTTTATTTACGAACAAATGAAGACGCGCTCACTTGTCATTTATGGATGCCGAATTACTTAATTATTATTTCCTACAATTTATAATGTTAAGAGTGCATGAAATACTATACCCAACTGGATAATTTACTATTGTGTGACATCCAAGAGGGAAGGATAGAACGATGTGTAATATGTTTTTGGAATGTTTTAATAAATCACGAGCACCAAAAAGTATTTCCTTTTCTCAATCCCTCACTAACACCATAACGTACGAGTGAGTGGTTTAGTGGGAGTTCTTGTAGACTCACTGGAATTGATGACATAAGATAAAGGAAGATTACGTAAGCGCATTCCTGCTATACAAATCTTCTCGTGGTCCAGCAATACTTCAACAAGAACAACTATTGACTGCCTCTGTGGTGTGGTGGTTACCATGGTAGCTTCCAAATCCAGAGGTCCTGGGGTCGATTCCCGGCTGGAGGATAGGAAGTTTTCTTTAGCTAGGACTGTTCCCTGTCTTACCGAGCGGGATGGCTCAGGCGTCAACGTATGTGGCCCGCATTCGGGAGGTCCCGGGATCGATCCTCGGCGAGCACCCACTCTGGCTCATGGTTTTTCCTGGTTACCCCGGGTCGACAGGGGAATGCTGGCTGGTTCATCTTCTGCCACGACTCTCCTTCCTCTAATTTCCTGTACCCATCATTTTCCTTGTCATCTGGAGTCCCTGCGGTACCGCTCAGTTAGGCCTCTCCTCTGAGTGGGCTCCGCCCCGGGGACCCTGGAGGTTGGTGGGGTCGGATGCGTTCTGTCTGGAAACTTTAGGGATGCCGTCCAAGGTTGCGCCCATCAGCATCCGGATCTGCTCGCCCTTGGGGTCTCTCCCCTCATCCTTCCTTCCCAGGGTCACGTTGGAAGCAAAAGCGGTCTCTCCCTTCATGATATGTACCTTTACCTTTATTCCTCGTCCTCGCTAGAGTTCGGAAGCATGAGAGAGAGAGAGAGTGCAAGTGTGTGTGTGTGTGTGTATGTGTATGTGTGAATTTAATGTTTATAAAGAAAAATCTAATGTAAAATAAATCCAAAGATCAACAGAATAGTAAACGAGTGAATATCATTGCCGATGGGCAGTTGTTCCAAAGGCAGAGCCGTCGATATCACCTTAGATGTTAAAGGCGGCGTATAAATTAATAAAAAGATAGATAAATGAACAAATATTACCTTCGATGGACCAATGGACAAATACATCGCATCAACATTAATTCCCTTTGGTATACATGAGTACATTACACAAATAGAAACCGTCAGTACACCACTGAAGGAAATGTTTTACTTTCTCTATCAGTATCTAGTAGAGACATCACAGAAACAACTGAATAGCGACACCTTTAAAGAAATTACAAAGCATTGACAAAATCAAACCAATAATAATGGATACTTCGGAAATGGCTGATGGCATAAAAAGTTATTTTAAATCGTTGGCTTTTAAGAGAGGCCCCCTGAGTCCATTGAGGCCTCCTGAGTCCAAATAAAACATTTTTGTAAACATGTCCGTCTGTGTGTCTGTGAACATGATGACTCAAAAATAAGTTGGATAAATACCAACTTTGATATTTAGGTTGAATATCTTCCAAAGATGCGACACGGAGATTTTCAACAAAATCTCTTCACCAAAACTACCATTTACATGGAAAATTTTTCGAAATTTTTGATTTTCTAAAAAATGGCTCTAACGATTTTGATTACAATACCATACATGAAAGATATTTACATGACAAATAAAATTTATATCTTGAATTTTCGAGGAATAGCCAATAAAGTTCTCTTCATTCAGAAGGAATTTTGTATAATCTTATATAACTGGTAAATGTTAAGCGTTAGACGAAAACGTACTACACAAAAAATGTAGATCCCTTTAAAGCACAATTAAAACAATTTATAACAAATAAGATTTTTTGTGGCATAAGCCTTTCTGAGATATCCGTTATTAAAGGTTCGAATTGTTCATTTCTTGTTTTTCTCTTTAAATTAATTCAACATTCAGCTGTTTCTTGCGATTTCATGGAAACGTATGGAATTTTAAGGCCAGCTTATAGTGTCTAGTTCTTATACATTTGACTATTGCTGTTCTCTTTGTATCTATAACGAAATGTGTAATGTAGGTATTTCTGCAAAGTTTTATTTGGATTAAAATCTAATAGAAAGGTAAGCTCGAGTAAGAGTAATTTATATACCCAGTAATAAACGATAGAGGGTAGAGAAAACCACATGAACGTATCAAATCAGATTTTTGTTTATTGGGTTGTTTCCTATCTCTTACGTTATAGGTGCAAAAGTATACAAAGTTCTTGCAAATGAAGAGGACGTCACAGGATATTCCCAGAAAATTCAAGATATGCATTTAATTTGTTATTTATATAAGTATCTTAAATATGTGCTATTTTAACCAAAATGGTTAGAACCATTTTTGAGAAAATAAACATAGAATGAAAATGTTTCCATGTAAAGGGTAGATTGGGATGGGAAATTTTCTTGAAAATCATGTCGCATCCTTGTAAAGTCAGAATTTAAATACCAAGTTTGGTATTCATCTTACTTTTATATAGGGTGCTTGAAAACGTGTATTTCCGGTGAAATCTCGGTATCAAAGTTTTGTGTAGAACGCTATGTTTCCTCTTCTTGCTATATGTAAGTAGCAGACAAAGTAGAAACGATTATATTTAAAATATAAACAGAGTAGTAATTTTCGAATGACTGTCTAAAAAATCTTCTATGAAACGGACGATACTAGCCTCGACTTCGATTTTGTGAACAATCATCACTTCCTGTCCCAATTTTTGCCACTTGTTATACAACGGTTAACTTTAGCACAGAAACTTATGTTGGAAACGTATGTTTTCCCGCTACCCGCAAAATACTACCACAACACATTCCTCTCTCCGAATCCTGCTGCCTGTCGTTTGGACCCACTTTCAAGAAGGGCTCGATGTGACGACTACCAATTTCAACGCAGATGTGGTACCTCTGTAACATAGTATACTCGATCACCAATTCCTATCCTCCAACATCCGCCGTTGCCATAACTCCTGCTAGTAGTCTTCCTCGGATCTCACAGGGGTCTCCTAAATCAAGGATTGCAAGTGACCCCGCAAGTAGCAGTCAAGCAGTCAAGTCGGAAGAAGGTGCAGGCTAAACTATCGGATCACCACGAACTATTCACCGTTGCCCAAATCGTTGGTCCAGATGACGTCGAACCCCAAGTACAAAATGCGCTGATGCGCCGTCGTGCTGGAACTCACTCCTAAAAAGTGGCGCCGTAAAAGCGTGTGTGGTGATTTTGCGTGTAGTTTAAAAACAGTACAGTTCCTATGCTCCTAAACTTAATCGCCTTGGTCCCCACTACAAATCCTCAAAGTCTGTAAAGCGAATTTACACACATCCTGTATAAAAAGCTATTGCTTATACAGAACATTGTGTTAACATGTATTACGTTGTTTACATAGATATATTAATATAGTTTTATTTTACAGAAAATAAAATTTCCCCTCCCAAACTATCATTTACATGGAAAATTTTTCCAAAATTTTTATTTTCTCAGAAAATGACTCAAACGATTTTGGTTAAGATATCACAGGTTTAAGATATTTTCATGACAAACGGAATGAATATCTCGAATTTTCTGGGAGTATCTACTGAAGTTCTCTTCATTTTGAATGGCTTTTGCATAACTGGTAAATCGAAAGAGATAGACAAAGTCTTACTACACAAAAAATATTGATCTCTAAAATCACACAGTTTGTCAAATAGTTTTGTATTTTTGGAGTTAGGCATTTACGAGATATACCTTGTTATTGATTTGAATTGTCAAATTATTATGCTTTTCTTGAATGGGAAGTCGTTACTCATCTGTTTTTCTACTGGCCATGCAAAGAGAAGGGAATTTCAAGGTCATCACATGACGCCCAGTTCTTAAAAAATTTGACTACCGTTTAAGCCTACAGTATTCCACTATTGCCATTGTACCTTCAAGAAAATTTATAATAATATCGATTAACATGAAGTGATAGAAGAATAAGCTATTATAAGAATATTTATTGAAGAATGGATAGCGAAAGTTATGTGATTGTAGCACCTCAGCGTTGCAGCGCCAGGAGTGTGTAAAATTTATAAATATGGATTTTAGTGTTATTAAACACTGCAAACATTTATTTGAATTATACAGGGTGGACCATTTAATATATCCAAAATTAAGCGTTGTAGAAAGGAATGTCTTGAATAAAACCTGCTTTACATTAAGTAAATGACATTATAGTGTTTTATTTGAGATATCGTGATCGTCATTTTAGGGTCAGTTTAATTTTTTAAAATGGGAACCTACTTTTTTATGTTGCTTTCTCACTCCTCTTAAAAATTTAAACAACATTGGTGCAAAGCACTTTGCAAATGTTCTTACACCAACGTAAATAATAACAAAAATTGCGAATGTCTGTGTACGAAGAGAACAATGGATGGTTGCACCATCCATGGATGGCCATTTGAGGGTCAAGTTACGTTTCGTAATTCGGAACCAACATTTTTTATTTTGTTTCCTTATTCCTCATCACAAAATAAACAGCTTTTATAAACTCCCATTTAAAATAAAATAAATTGACCCTAAAATGACCATCACAACGTCCTTCAAATAAAACATAACTAATGGCACTTAATTTCCCCCATAATATCAAGCAACTTTTATTAAAGGCATTTCTTTCTACAACGCTTAGTTTTGGAGATATTGTACAGTCTCAACTTAAATGGTCCACCCTGTTGTAGCTTTCTTTGTTGTACGACCTTTCAAAACATGTCATATAGCGAATTGAATATTTGCATATAAACCTAGTTTCTAATAGAATTGTTGTATATATTATACAACGGAGGGGGACATCTCGCGCACTGCGACCTATACAGAATATAACAAAAATGTACGGCAGAAATTGCCTGAAACATTCCTCACTCTTAGACCAAGAAATTATGTTATATGAACATGGGTCTGGAAACGCTTTGTTACCATGTTACAACTAATTTTCTCCAACTCATTAATCAAGGGAAACACAAGAATAGAACGTACCAGCATACCACATACAACTCTTTCTCACAGGAGATATTCAATATGCCCTCCGTGAGCATTGATACATGCATCAACCCGCCGTCGTAGTGAATCCCGGATGCGCTGATGCATCCCTGGAGTATTGCGTATGGTTTCGCAGCCTTCCATAATACGGGCACGGAGACCCTGAACGACTGGTACTGGGGTTCGATGCACAAAAGATTTCAAATGCCCCCACCAATAAAAGTCCAGTGGGTTTAGGTCCGGGGAGCGTGGAGGCCAGGCGATTGGTCCACCTCTACCTATCCATCTGTCACCGAATCTGTTGTTTAAAAGCCGACGGACATTAACACTAAAATGAGGAGGTGCTCCGTCATGCATGAAGTGCATGTTTTGTCGCACAGCCAAAGGCACATCTACTAACAGATCAGAGAGAACATTCTCTACGAAATTATGGTAACTTTGTCCGTTGAACCTGGGTGGAAGAACGTGAAGCCCTACCAAACAGTCGCCAACAATGCCGGCCCAAACATTAACAGAAAATCTTTGTTGATGACTTGCTTCAACAGTTGCGTGAGGATTGGCGTCAGCCCATACATGCCGATTGTCATAATTTACAATCCGATCTCGTTGAAACAACACCTCATCTGTGAACAGAACCGTTGCACTAAAATTAGGGTCGACACTTTGTTACATAAACCATTCGCAGTAGCGTACCCGTGCTCGAAAATCAGCTGCTAATAGTGACTGTACACGCTGTAAATGGTATGGATACAGCTGGACCTCGTGTAATATTCGCCAGACCGCCATGTGGTCAACATTCATTGTTGCAGCCACTTGTCTGTACTGACACTAGAGTCGTCGTCAACTGCCTGAAGAATTGCCGCCTCCTGTTGCGGTGACCTCGTCCTTCTAGGCCTCCCCCGGTCACGAGTATCAGGCTGAAATGCCCCATGTTCCCTAAGACGACGATCAATGCTTCAAATGTTTTTCTGTCGGGGCACCTTCGTCCTGAAATCTCACCCGATACAAATGTTGAGCGTAAGCGCCATTGCCGTCTGCTAATCCATACATCAAATGGGCATCTGCCATCTCTGTATTTGTGTACACTGCCATTGCACGAGCCAAGTCTGTGATCAAACTCTACTGTACGTATACTCGCTGCCAAAGAAGAAAGGGATTGACATTTCGCGGAGAGAGAGAGAGAGAGAGAGAGAGAGAGAGAGAGAGAGAGAGAGAGAGAGAGAGAGAGAGAGAGGCGACGTTGCCGCTTATGCGACCACGTGGAGAGCGTGTTAGAATTATATACGACGACGACCGGGTTGTATGTATCTGTATTGTAGGGCGGGTATTATTTATATTCGTTTATGAAGACAATTATAACATGATCAATGTAAAGAATAGAACATGCAAGAATATATCAGTGTATAGTTCCGCGTTAACAAGAGAAACATACTGTGAAATATTGATACTTACGGGAAAATGCCGCTGATTCTCTCACAGAGCATATTTCCCGCACTTGTCCTTTAATTGAGACCTTTACCAAATATATTTTATTCGGTTACCAAGTACGCTCAGTTTTTCGTTTGGCTCACTGTCTCCGTCACTATTTTTTGGGATATTGTTAAACATCCACTAAAAGTGTTAACACAATTGCTCACAACACACGCACAGGTACATGGACCCAAACACACGTAAACACAAAGTAAATAAGCGTACAAATAGGATGATGTAAAATAACTTGTCAGTACACAATTTCTAAACTGATGTAAATGCATTAGGCTGTGGCTAAAGGAAGAATTGTTTATAACTGCAGCGACAGCAAAAGATACGACGTGCAGTTCATGTTACTGCAATGGCCGCTCGTCAGGTACGTCATGCTAATCACGTGTTACAGTATCGGCAACAAGGTTTTTGCGTCTATCGTAACTATGGAAACGTCTTAGTTCTAATTGGTTCTTTTAATCGTTGCTATGACGATCGCTATGACGTAGTCATCCCTCCCATTCATTTAACGCTTTCCGCCACGTGGATAGCAACTGTCAATCACCTTCTTGATTGGCGCCGACTATAGTAACCCGTGTGCTTGCCAAGGTCGTACTGCTCACTGGAACAGTTGATGTTACCTGTAAACAAACAGTGACGTAAGTCGCATGGAAATAGGGACATGTAAAACAAAACACTGATGGTGCACCTACGATAATGTAACCAATAGTGCATGTTTCCCATGATTCTAACGTTCTCTTCGTGTGTGTTTCCCATGATTAATGAGTTGGAGAAAATGAGTTGTAACATGAAAACAAAGCGTTTCCAGAACCATGTTCATATAACACAATTTCTTCGTCTACGTGTGAGGAATGTGTCCTGCAATTGTACCGTACATTCATTACATCCTGTATAGTTCTATTATGGCTACCACCTCCCCAGAAGGAAGGGCTGATGTGAAGGAACCTCAGGAGGCTACAGGTCGCAGGCAGACAGGTCGCACAGATGCGCAGAAGTCGCTAACAGTTCCAGGCTCGAAGACCAGTCCATTGTTGGAGCTGCTTAGAGAGGGCGATGAACGACCCGTCGACCAAGCAGTCCCCTAGTGTCCAGGGGCAGTAAAATTGTAGCAAAAACAATCAGTTCTGCCAACATTAAAGTGAACAAAGCATTCAACAGAGTCCTCGGAAATCTTAAAAAATTAAATTAGATGCAGAAGAGCAGAAAAAGACGAAACAGCATAAAGTCAGAAACAGCATTATTTTAACGCTTGCAATTTTTACTTTCTCTACTACGAATAGTAAGTAGGGGAAGTATTGCATTCCACCCAAAAATTTTGATACCAAGCATCCGAAATACATGTTAGAGGTAAACATGAATCCAAATAAAGCTTTTTTAGAAACATGTCCGCGCGCGCGTGTGTGTGTGCGTGTGTCTGTATGTCTCCGACCAGCATGACTCAAAAACGAAAATTCGGATAAATGCAACTTGGTATTTGAGTTTAGTATCTTCTAAGAATGCAACACGAAGATTTTCAAGTAAATCCCCCCATCCCGGACTAGCCTTTACCTGGAACATTTTTAGAAAATTTTGATTTTCTCAAAACTGGCTCTACGATTTTGATTAAAATATATGTTTAAGATATTCTCATGACAAATAAAATGCATATCATAAATTTTCTGGGAATGTCCCTAAAAGCCCTCTTCATTCTGAATGACTTTTGCACAACTGGTAAACTGTAAGAGGTAGACAAAATTTTACTACACAAAAATATAGATCTCGTTAAAACACACAATTTATGTCCCTGTATCTCTCTCTCTCTCTCTTTTGTGGAGTGAACCTTTTCCGAGATATTCCTTGTTATTTGTTTGAACTTTCCAATACTTATACTTTTTCTCAAATGGGAATTCGTTATTATTTTTTTTTTCCTGGACGTGCAAAGAGAATGAAATGCTCCACCTGGACGTGCAAAGAGAATCAAATAGCAACCAGTTCTTAAAAGATTTTGACTATCGCTTAAAGCCTACCATATTCCCTTTGCACCTACAAGAAATTTAGCAAATGTTTATCTCGATTGACATGAAGTAGATGGAGAATAAGCGTTTGTAAAAATAATTTGTACAAGAGTAGAGAAAGTCATATGAGTGCAAACTCTCTTCTCCCAGGTTTTCATTTGTTGGCACATTCTCATTTTCAAATTTTTCCATTACTTTTCGGTACAAATCAGAAATTATGTATACCTCCTTATAAATAAGAGTATAAGCATGAGATGAATTTTTGTTAACATGGTTACGTGTGATGCTATTAAACAATAACTCATATTGTGTAAATTTTAAGCATAAAATTTAAGTTTAATTGGTTTCTCCCAAACTACACTGGTCGGCACCAAAATCCTCTTGAAAAAAGCCCTTTTTTATGATTTTCACCATGCTGAATCCGAATCTCAAAACCAAATTGCTCTATCACGTACCATTCTAAAAGAGCCGTAAATGTACGAAACAATTCAGATTTTTGTCTGTACATTTTAAAATATGATCTGATACTTCGTTTTTAACTCAGATTCGTTAAGTAATGGCGTATAATATGAGGCAGTATTTTTAACACTCAAATGATTTCAGTCTAATTATATAATATATAAATTCAATAACGGTCCACCTTAAAGCAATATGTGTATGTAACAAGATATAACAAGTGTATATTAAGTCATTGTATATGTTTATATTATTGTATACATGTTCAATAATGTTATGTGAATGTATTACGTAATTTAATAATGTAGGAGCTGTGAGAATAATAGGTTAAAAGTTGCTAACAATGAGGTAACAATGAGGTAACCTTGAGGCATAATGAGTAAGAAAGTTTTATAATGCCACTAGTCATTATTGGAGGAACAATAATGTAAATTTTGAGACAGTTTATAAAATAGCCAATCAACAACCAGAAAAAGGCTTAAGTTAAATAAAATTATTCTATTGGATTAGGAATAGACAATCAGAGACTTTAAATACAGAAATTTACAAATTTAGATGGTAGAAATCAAGTCAGTTGCTTGTAGACAGCGCTCATAACTGGACGCGTTGGTTGTAGACAGTGTTTCTAACCGGACGCGAGATGCGTCCTCAAGAAATTTAATACGTATTCGTGTGAGACGAAAATAGTTTACGTGTTAAAAAGTGCAAGCAATTAATAAAAGAATCTCACAGCTCTCTATATCAGTGAAGTGTTATTTAAATTGTGTTAAGGATTAATAAATGTAGTGAAGTAAAAATTATAATCTGTATAAGCCTACATTCTCAGCTGCACCACGCCTTGCAAAGAAATCCCTGTCTCTAACAATAATACTGACGAGGCCGAGGCAAACATAAATATATAATATTTAAAGAAACAGTCAAAATTACAAAGTTAATATTTTTTAAACACATTTGTGGGGCAAAGACCACCGGAAAGTAAATTTGGGACGAAGGCTACCGGGTACCATACGTGCGGTTGCAACTACTTCAAATTGGCTCCCAAAGCGTGGGGCAAAATAACAACGTAAAAATAACAATACAACTCCTAAAATTATACATTTTCAAATAACATATAAATGTGCATTTTAAATATGCATAAATAGAGCTAGTTTCACTTTCATCGCCAAAAAATAAAACCATGTTACTTTCATGCAAAAAGAAACTACTACTGATGACATGCAACGTATATCAACGTCTTTATAAATAGGTTAAGTGAAATAGTTAAATAACACTCGAAATACTGGACGAAATGATGAGTAGCTGAGTTGAATTATTTCATTTACGAATGTTCTGATTAAATCTTAATACGCTGTACACTTGAACACCAATGCATAAATTTAGTAACACACATGTACATGTAATACTCACTGCACTTTCGTCTATGTTTATTTTAAGCCCTAATTGTAATTTACCATTATATTAACAAAAACATTATTTCAAATGAAGAAAATTTCCACTTTAATGGAAAGCTTATTTTATTGTCCTTCTTCTTTTATATAGTTCTTCAGGTGTCTCTCGCACAAGAGTCCAACAATAGTCGGTTAACATGTTTTCGTTCCATTTCCAGCTGCATCCCCTTTCCATTTCAGCTTTGTTTCACCTTGCTCATCAGAAACATCTCCATATTTGCGGGGAAAAGGTCCAAATGACTTAAAAATGCAGCTTCAGAGACATATTACAGCCCATGTTACAAAATGAACCAAGTAGACACTCAACAACTTCTTCAGAAATTCTAGATTTCTTGTTTCCCAGAAAGTGACAACACAAATTTATTATTAAACAGAAATGCGCACAGATTGTGCAAGATTTCCCATTTTACAAAGTTCCACTAGGTTCTTATGTCTTTGCTTGCACGTGATGACGTGATATCGTTCACAAAGGTGGTCACACAGTTCGCTGCTGTCAGGGTCGTGATAGCACTAACATATGTATTCTATGATGATATCCATGCACTGGATATGTCAATGTTCCGTTCGTCATGTCTCCGTCGTGCAGAAGCTGGGCCAAATATCGTCTCTCTTCCTTTGTCTTTCTTATAAGCAACCTCTTCCAGCTATCCGTGAATGGTAGGGCTAACATCGTACGTAGGTCTTCCACAAAGAAAGGTTCTTTGGCAATTTCGTGGACTAGTCTGGAGCTCAACATACATTTTCAAATGCATTCCAGGCTCTTCTCTCGATTAAATTAAGTATCTTTGAATAGGGCGTCCTGGAATAGTTGCTTTATTTGAGATCCAACGAAAATTCCTTCTTTTATTTCGCCTCACTAATTTGTGGAAACTTTTTTCCTTTCGGTAAGCGAATTCTGAACCTTCTTTATCCATTGCCTCCACAAATTGTGTTATTAAGCCAATCTTAATGTGAAGAGGAATCAATATAATTTTTGCCCTATCGACTAACGCTTCATGTGTAACATTTTTTTGACCATTTTGTTTTTTTTTGTTTTCTTCTATCAGACAGACTGCGGAGGATCGCGGTTTCTAAGTTCTCATTGCAATTTTAAGTATTCATCCAGATACCATTATGAAGCCTTTATGATCCTATCTAAGGATTAAATTATTGGTGGCAATTGTCGTTTTTACATTAAAACGAAAACTATGCAAACAAATTGCTAATAAAATTTATCAAAACTTCACTTTTTCCAATTTCGGAGGTGCCTGCCCCAATAATGGTAGTGTTAGAGAAATATGACTAACATATTCGGATTCAGCGAAAGGAGTATAAGATAAACATATTTTTTTACAAGGAGGGGTTCTTTTTATTTTTTTGCCGACCAGTGCTATTAGTGTAAATAAAAATTAATCTCTACAATTTATTCATATGCTATTAAGGAGTTTAATTATGAAATATTATTTTTATAAATTAATTGCATCGCGTGCTGCAATTTTTCAAAACCGTAAAATCAATAATGAATTGGAACTAACTAATTTAAAAATATGCATGAAATTTGGTGTAAATATGCGTTAAATCCTAATTGCTGAATTAAAATTTCAAATGAATCGAACTGAAATATTTGTGGATTTTAGAAATCTCACAGATAGCTATCCTTAACGAAGCAGATCCATTTGACCACGAAATGATATATTTAAAAGTTCTTTTAGGAGCTGATAGAATGATAGAATTTTCCCTCACGTGTAGAAACATCCTTTTGAAAACGCTCAATGCCCTGTGGTTAAACGACACGGGATGTTGAGGTCGTTGAGACTCGAACTCGTGAACGGGAGATCTAAGGTTCAAATCTCACCAGGACTTTCCAAGCTTTCCTCAGTCCTCATAACTGGCAAATGCCGGGGAGGTACTTTAAACTTAAATCTGGAACGTTTTCTTCTCAAACTTCCTGCTCCAAGATAATCATTTCATTTCGTGTATCACCAGTGTCACCGTCTATGGTGCCGTATCAAGTATGAGTATGGCCAGGGAACGGAGGGGACACCTCGCACATCGACCCAACGAGTATCTTTTGCGTTTACCACCCCCAGGAGGAACGGATGAGGTGAAGTAACTGCAGGAGGCTATACGCCTGCGACAGAGACGTGAAGAGGTACCTAAGCTTTCCAAGCTTGATGACCCGGTCACATCGGCAGACTGCTCAGAGAAGGCTTTCTTCTGGCGAAACCGGGGAGAACTCGACCCACCGGAGGCGGCTCAGAGAAGGCTGTCATCTGGCAAGGCCGGGAAGAACTTTCCAAGAGCTAATACCTGCGCCAATTGTTCGACGCTGCACAGCCCCTAAGCCTAACTGAAACGTGATAGGGAAGCGAAATGATAGAAAAGAAATTTGTGGTAGAAGATAAACCACCGAATCGAATCCAGGACCTCCCGAATGCGAGCCTCGGACGTTACCGCGGAGCCATCTCGAGTTAGTGAAGTGATAGCGAGCTGCATAAAAATAAGAGAAGAAAAGAAAGGAAAAAGACTTGGTGTTACAGCACATAAAATAGTACACGTGTAATGCATTAGACTGTCCGTCACATCGTGCTCCGTGGTGTAGTGGTTACCGTGCTAGCCTCTAGTACCCGAGGTCGCGGGTTCAAACCCGGCGGAGGGCGATGGATTTTTTCAGGCGTAAAAATCCTTAGCATGGCTTCCTTCGGAAGGGAAATAAAGCCGGTGGTAGATTTACGGCACGTAAAAGAACCTCAGCCTGATAAAGAGGCCTCTGAGCAAAATTTCCGGTCTTTCACGCCCAATATAGAATGGGACGCTAAGGACCACAGCAGTTAAAGAGCGTCCATAAATAAAACTCAATTTAATTTCTGTCCGTCACAATTACGTGTGTTTTAAACAGTAGAACCCTTAAAGTCATTAACATCCATACTAGTTTTAAGTGCAATAAGAGTGTACCAGGTGTAAGGCTTAAGGAAAACTGCTGCAAACATTCGTTCCGTTGAAAGTAAGGCAGTTGGTGTGTCTGTGATTTCTCGCTCTCTCCTTACTTACCAAGACCTGGACGAATCATTTCATTTTGTGGTGCAAAACAGTTTTTAGGAACGTAGTCTAACTTAGGTTACTAAAACCCAAAGGTAGCTGATGCCACATGTCAGGGCTGTCATCGTTCTAACTTAGTCACTAGATGATTGATATAGGTACAACCAGAGAAATCACCAATCAGCTTATTTACAAAAGGCGCAATATTTCGGTCTTGTATTAATATTATGCCATTGTAATATCATATATACTGATCTGTAATATTCTTTTCTTCGGTGCAAGGTTGATCATCACCTTCCTTCTCCGCCATAATCGCTGATTACCTATAACCTACATGCACCTTAAGTGTTAAATTAAACGCCGAACCGTGCTATGGACTTAACATTGTATGTTATTAAACGTTGCAAATTACTGTACTGTAAAACAGTGCCTTCGTTTTATGCTAAGGCCGCGGATCACGCGAATGCGTGCTCCGCACACAGTCATCTACACTGCGGGTTTTCTGTTCCGTAACTTCCGCGTTACTTACGAGTGTTAGTAACATAGAGTACTAACCTTGTTATAAGCGTTGAAAGTAGTGTCTATCTGCGCGAAGATATTCTTGACATCATCGTATGAAATTACCATTCGCACGCATAAGTTCTTCTTGTGTAATCTTCATAATTTCTGCTTTTATACTGTCAAGCTCTTCTATGATATTTGGATTGTTCCTATAAACTTTATTTTTAAGCGTTTAGCGATCCCGTTGTTCTAAACTTATTGACCAAACATCTCACAGTCTCTCTACCCGGAACTGGATAACCAGAAAATTGCTGCTGAAACTGTCTGCTCACCTATCTACATGATTCAGTTTTCACGTGTGTATCGTACCTAAAAATACGCTGTTCAAGCGTGAATTTGTTGGCAGGCATTTCCGTGGACTAATAAGAGAATAACATTCCTAAGGATCACACACAACATACGTATTGTCGAAACACTTCACATCACGAAGACAAAGCAACGACTGAGGCAGATCACAGCTGATAAATGTACCCTTGACATGTCCTGCGCCGCTTCTGCGCAGTGGTGATTGCCTTCTCGGCCGATACGCATATAAGGCGGTTGTGGCCTTGGCATAAAACGAAGGCACTGTAGTATGAAGAACCACTTATAGTTATGTTTTAATGTGATTTCGGCGTACTTGCCAAAACCAATTACATTTCTTGGTTTTCTTCTATGCATATCTTCTTCCTCTGAAAATAAAACCCCATACGAACAGGCAACGCTTACATCAAACACTGTAACAATTCAAATTTCTTGTTAATTGCTAAGGTAAGACCTAATAGTTAATAATACACTAATAACCTAATAATAATAATAATAATAATAATAATAATAATAATAATAAACAATTATATGTTCTTATAATTAGCCTAATTAATATAACTATAAGACGTTATATAAATAGTAATATAATAAATATAATATAACTAATATTATAATCAGTGCGTCAGTTGGTCGGCGTACCAAGTTTGAACACCTGCGAATTTAAAATCCGGCCGCCAAAGTAACAAATGCAATATTACTAACCTCCCCAATACATGTAACAGGTGCGTATTTGCGGATGAGTTGCCCGGTTATGAATGGAACCTAACAACCCCATTATCATCAGATTCTAGTGGCTTATCCCATAATGAGAGCGGGATGTCTCAGGCGGTTACGTCTGTGCCTCGCATTCGGGAGGTCCCGGGATTGATCCCCAGCGAGTGCCCACTCTGGCCCATGGGTTTTTCGTGGTTTCCCCGGGCCGCCAGGCGATTACTGGGGTGGTTCATCTTCTACCACGACTCTCCTTCCTCTCATTTCCTGTGCCCATCTTGTCATCTTGTTTAAGGGTTTTAGGACTAGGCGACTATTCGGCGGGTTGCGGCTGTGCGATGGCTTGCACTCTGTAAAGGTTTCTCTCTGGCGTCGCTGCTGAGCGTGGAGTTCCGCTCTGGGGGACCCTGGAAGTTGGTGGCTTGTGGGCAGGCACCGTGCGGCGGCGGATGCGTTATATCTGGAAACGTTAAGGATCCCGTACCTGCTTGCGCCCCTCGGCAGCCGGATCTGGTCCCCTTTGGGTCTCGGCCCTCATCCTTCCCTCTCAGTAGTCACGTCGGAAGCATAAAGAGCCGACTGGCCTGCGTGCCCCGGTTCCGGGGGCCCCTCCGTGACGCACCTTTACATTTACCTTTTACCCCATAAAGGGGAAAAGTGTCGAAGTTGCACTTTAGAAACCTTTCGTATATTGTAATCTATATAACGTGGTTTTTCACAATTTCAAGTTTTTTCTTTGGATATCATATAATTCACATAAAATGGATATACAGGCTGAATCAGATCACCCATAACGGTCATTTTCATCGGAAAATACATTAAAATTTTCGAGACAAAATTATTTATAACTAAAGCACACATGAAATTTCCCTTGAGCTTGATTACATCAAACAGCTATTACCCGAAATAGAGTCAGTGGCCCAGATATCAGTTTAACATTTCAAATGGGAGTGTGGCTAAAGTGCGGTACTATTAGACAGAGCTCTTCAAAATAGACTTCCATAGGAAACACTTTTATTACTTCATACTACGATAGTCAGATTTTTATAAAATGAATCGCTATATAATGGCTTTGAAATTGAATGATTTTTGCATGACCACGAGAAAAAAAAAATTCTGACGTGCTGCATTCACGTAACATTCCCTACCCATTCTTCAACAAACTATTATTACAAAGGCTTTTTCTTCTACATACTTCATGTTAATCGAGATAAAAGTTTACAAAAATGGTTTTATTGCATATTTCCTTGTAGTTGCAACCGGATTGGGGAATAGAATAGACTTAAGTGATAGTCAAATCTTTTAAAAGAGTGCATCGCTATGTGATGGCTTTGAAATTCTCTTTGTATGACCACGAGAGAAAAACGAAGAGCATTTCCCTTTTAGAAATATTTGAAAGTTGAAACCAATAACAAAGAATATCTGGAAAATGGCCTGCGCCATAAAAAATTTTATTTGGCATAGACTACGTGCTTTAATGAGACTTACTTTTTTTTATGTAGTAAGATTTGGTTTATCTGTTTCGGCTTCCCACCGAGCGGGATGACTCAGGAGTTTCGTCCATAGCCTGCATTCGGGAGCTCTTGGGTTCGATTCCCGTGGCTGGCCTTCACGACCTATGGGGCTTTTCGGGGTTTTCCAAGGTCACCAGGCGAATGCTGGAAAGAATTCTCACATTCCCCAAATTTCCTGTCCCTCCGTTTCATCTCCATTCTCATTTCATTTCATCTTTCATCCGTTGGTCTCTTTCAGGGTAGGAAGTGTCGGCGATAGTGTTTCGGAGCAGCTTGGCAGGGGAAAAGGATGCTCTTTGTGATTCCGTCTCTCGGCTGGCTGCCGGAGGTATTCGAACTCACTTGGGGGACGTTGAACCCTCTCTGTTGCGGAGTGAGGTCCCCGGTCTGTCTGTTTCTCTGCCGGGGAGTCTCTATCTGGAACTTAGGGACCCTGCCATTCTTGTGCAGTCACTCCTGGTTCCGGCCGCCCGATGGCTCCTCTCGCCTTATCCTTCCTCCCTCCCTGGAACGCCCCTTGTGGGGCGTAGGTACAATATCCCGTATGTGAATCAGCGCCGAGTCCCCTCCCTAGACAATCTAATCCAATCCAATCGATTCACCAATCATACATATGTCTTTCAAAATAAGAGGACTTAAAAGACTATTCGCAGAAAATTCAAGATATACATTTTATTTTTTAAGTAAGCATCTGAAACATATGGTATTTTAATCAAAATCGTTAGAGCCATTATTGAGAAAATAAAAAATTTCGAAAAATTTTCAATGTAAAGGTCAGTTGGAGTGGGGGAGGTTTTCTTTAAAATTTTCGTGTCACATCCTGGAAAGATGCTGAACATAAATATACCAACTTTGGTATTTATCGGACTTTTCTTTATGAGTTACGCAGTTCACACACACACACACACACACACACACACACACACACACAGACCTCTATCGTTTATTAGAAGTGTACAAGCTATTCACACGAAAGCTTATTTTTGTATCTATTTATTTTAATCCAGATAAACGTTTGCAGAAATAGCTACATTACACATTTCATTATACACACAAAAAGAACAGCGATAGTTAATGTTTAAGAGTTTGACGCTATACGTTGGCGTTAAAATTCTATACTCTTTCCATGCAATCGCGACAAACAACTGTAAATCGACAGGATTTAAAAGAATGGCTAAGAATTGAATAACTCGAACTAACAGTAACGGATATCTCGGAACCTTTTTTGCTACAAAAAAGGTTATTTTAATAAATGTGTGTTATAAAGAGATCTGCATTGTTTGTGCAGACGCTTTCGTCTATCACTTAATGTTAACCAATTACGCAAGGTTATACAAAATTCCTTCCGAATGAAAAACACTTCGGAAGCTATTGAAAATTCAAGATATATATTTTATTTTTTTTATCTAAATATCTTTAAAATATGACATTTTAATAAAATTCGTTACAGCATTTTTGAGAAAATAAAAAAATAACGTAAAAATTTCCATGTAAACGGTAGTTTTGGAGTGGGGGGATTTCCTTGAAAATCCTCGTGTTGCATCCTTGGAACATACTGGACTTAAATAACAATCTGGTATTTAAGACAGACATATACGGGCCCTTTTCTAAAAATCTGATGTGTTACACTCACATGACTCTCTACTCTTGTACAAACTATTTTTACAAACTCTTATTCTCCATATGGGCGGCGCCGTGGCCGAGCGGTTAGACCGCTCGTCTCCCACCGAGGCGGACCGGGTTCAATCCCAGGGACCTGCATGTGGGATTTGTGGTGGACGAAGCGGCGTCTGGGCGGTTTCATCCATTTCACCCACATTTCGTTTCATCTACTTCCTTCACCCATCCTGGATATTCTGTCTGATCCATTAGTGTCTGCTCCTCGACGGGCCTCTGACCCCAGGCACCCGCTTGTAAGTTCTGGGGGGTGTAAGTCCTACATAAGAGGAGGGTAAACAGATAATGAATGAATTATTCTCCATATGCTTCATGTTAATCGAGATGTTAATCTTATTGCTAATTTTCTTGTAGTTGCAAGGGGAATATGGTAGGATTTAAGCGACAGTTAAATGTTTTAAGAACTGGTTGCTATGTGGCGCATTCCACTCTCTTTGCATATTCAGGACATAAGAAAATGAATAACGAATTCCCATTTGAGAAAAAGTATAAGTATTGGAAAATTTAAGGAAATAACAAGCAATATCTCGAAAATGGTTCACTCAACAAAAAAAAGTATGTGACATAAATTGTGTATTTTAACGCGATCTACATTTTTTTGTGTAGTAAAATTTTGTCTATCTCTTATGGTTTACAAGTTATGCAAAAGTCGTTCACAATGGAGACATTCCCAGAAAATTCGAGATATACATTTCATTTGTCATGAAAATATCTTAAACATATGATATTTTAATCAAAATCGTTAAAGCCATTTTTGATAAAATTAAAATTTTCCAAAAATGTTCCATGTAAAGGGTAATCTGGGGTGGGGGGATTTTCATGAAAACCTTCGTGTCGCATCTCTGGAAGACACTGAACTTAAATACCAAGTTTGGTGTTTATCCGACTGTTCGTTTCTGAGTTATGCTGTTCACAGACAGACAGACAGACAGACAGGCGCGCGCGCACACACACACACACACACACACACACACACACACGCACGCACGCACTCACACACACAGACATGTTACCAAAAATACTTTATTTTTGGATTCAGGAGTCTCAAAACATATTTTCGGTGAAATCTCTGTATCGAATTTTTGGGTGGAATGCAATACTTCATCCACTTACTGTAGGCAACTAGTAGAAAAAGTGAAAAACACCAGGTCTGATTCACATCTGACCTGCGAGTTGAACGCCACGTAGGAAAACATCGGCTTCAAGCCCACGGCATATCGCGGTACTTCACTGTAAGATCAGGAAAAACTACAGCTAGGTGAAGGTCAGGACCGTGTTCATAAATACAGCATTGTTTCAGCGACCAACGCACTGAGCCGGCAGACATCATGAAGAACTCCGCTTTGCTCACATTGGTTGCCTCTTCAATGCTGCTTTTAACAGGTATCAATATATTAATGGTTTAATCTGTGCTTGCGAACGTGATGTCTGTAACAGTAAACATGCATGAACATCTCCAGTTGCATATATTTACTAAATTTCAAAGGAGATAATTTTACGATTTCAGTTGTTCTTTTGCTGTACAAGGTGAACCAGACCATCTGTAACATTTATTTCGGAAAATACAGCATTAACATTTTCAAGACAAATTCAATTATAACTGGAGCATATGTGAACTCTCTCTTTGCGCTTGATTTTATCAATCAGCATAAACTGAAATGGGATCAGTGACGTATCACTTTATAATTCCAAATGAGGGTGGGATCAAATAGAGTACAGCTCTTTATAACAAACAACTTTTGTAAGAAACGTTTTATTAGTTCATACACAATTTAAGACTCTTTGAATTTTTACTTTCCCTACCATATACATAGTAGGTGAAGAAGGTAGGTATTGCATTCGATCTAAAAATTCGATATCGAGATTTCACCGGAAATGCATGTTTTAAGAGCCTGTGCATCCAAAGGGAAAGTTTTAGAAAAAGGTCCGTGTGTGTGTCTGTGAACAAAGTAACTCAGGAATGCAAAGTCAGATAAACACAAAAGTTGGTATTTAGTTTCAGTATCTTCTAAAGATATGACATAAGATTTTCAAGAAAACCCCCACCACAAACCACCCTTTACATGGAAGATTTTTGGAAATTTTTGATTTTCTAGACAGTGGTTCAAAAGATTTTGATTAAAATACCGTATATTAATCATATTTACACCACAAATGAAATGTATATCTTTAATTTTCTGGGAATAGCCTTTGAAGTCCTCTTCATTCGGAAGGAATTTTGTGTAGTCTTGTATGACTAATAAACGTCAAGCGATAGAGAAAAACATACATACAAGATATGTAGATCTCTTTAAAACACACAATTTATTTTAAATAACTATTTTGTTGCGTCAGCCATTTCCGAGATATCCGTTATTAAAGCGTCGAATTGTTTATTACTTGGTCCTTCTATTAAAGTTCTGTCAACATTCAGTTGTTTCCCGCGATGTCATGGAAATCGTATGACATTTTAAGGCCAGCATACAGCGTCCAGTTCTTAAACATATCGCAGTAGTCTTTGTATCTATAACGAAATGTGTAATGTAGCTATTTCTATAAAGGATTATTTGAATTAAAAGGTTTTAGATATAACAATAAGCTTTAGTAGGAATAGTTTGTATACCCACTAATAAGTGAAGTAATGTGAATTTATCACATTAAATATTACTTTCTCTACTACGTATAGTAAGTAGGTAAGTATTGTATTCCACCCAAAAATTCGATACCGAGATTTCACCGGAAATACATGTTTTGAGACCCCCTGAATCCAAAAAAAGCATTTTTGGAAACATGTCCGTGTGTGTGTCTGTGTGTGTTTGTGTGTGTGTCTGTGAACAGCATAACTCAGAAACGAACAGTCGGATAAACACCAAACTTGGTATTTAGATTCAGTATCTTCCAGAGATGCGACACGAAGGTTTTCAAGCAAATCCCCCCACCCCAGACTACCCTTTACATGGAACATTTTTCGAAAATTTTAATTTTCTCAAAAATGGCTCTAACGATTTTGATTAAAATATCATATGTTTAACATATTGTCATGAGAAATGAAATGTATATCTCGAATTTTCTGGGAATGTCTCCAAAAGTATTCTTCATTGTGAACGACTTTTGCATAACTGGTAAACCATAAGAGATAGACAAACGTTTACTACACGAAAAATGTAGATCGCGTTAAAATACACAATTTATGTCATATACATTTCTTTTGTTGAGTGAACCGTTTTCGAGATATTGCTTGTTATTCCCTTAAATTTTGCAATACTTTACTTTTTCTCAAATTCGTTATTCATTTTTTTATGTCCTGGACATGCAAAGAGAATGGAATGCGCCACATAGCAACCAGCGTTAAAACATTTGACTATCGCTTAAAACCTACCATATTCCCCTTGTATCTACAAGAAAATTACCAATAAGATTGACATCTCGATATCTCCATTAACATGAAGCATATGGAGAATAAGTGTTTGTAAAAATAGTTTGTACAAGAGTAGAGAAAGTCATGTGAGTGTAACACATCAGACTTTTTTGTTGCTGTCTACCTCACGTCAATCTAGAGTCTAGAGAAACGTTTGTAGAAATTGTTTCAATACATCCGTTTTATTTATCTGCTGAAGATCTGTATTAACTGACAATTAAATTTAAAATATGATGTGATTAGATTTGTGTTAGCACTTGTTGACTGCTGTATGGTATTTAACGTCGCTGATGCCGTTTTAACTACTGAGTATTGGGCTACAAACAGATACATTCTGGCAAGGAGATAGTGTATCCTGAACACTCTCATTTCTCTCTGACCCGAAGATTGCAAGTCTAGGTTTGACACATCAAAAATGTTGAACGCACCCTAAATCGGTCCGGTTATCTTCGTCAGTAAAATGCCAACACAGCTCAGTCCCGAAGCATACATTGTTAGCAAGCCAACTCAGTCCTGTAACATGTAGTACGAAACGGTGATATACTTTGAGCGTAATGAAGTGTAAAGTGGTTTGGCATCCCTGTTACGAAAAATGGATAGTGACACTGAGCACTAGTACTTGGTTGTGACAGCGATATTGGCGGTAGCTCTTCAAAAAGACAAACATTATAACAGATTACATATTTTGGCATTTTTAAACTTCTTTCATTTAATTAAAATTATATTTTTTTAATAATACACCGATTTTCAACAATTTTGTGTGTGGAGTTTACAAAATTATTAGATGCATTTAGTAGAGTACATTTTTTGTACAGCGCCTGATTTTACGGTTAAATGGTTGTGGTGAAACATGAAATTGCAATATCATTTTGCTGTCACTAGAGATCTGCTGAAAGTCAAAGTTTTTTAAAGTGAGTTAGGTTGAGATTAATTTCCTACAGAACCGAGTTAGGTATTTAATATTTTGGAAAACGAGACCGAGTTAGGCTGTTTATATTTTGGAAGATTCACCGGATTATACCCATGACCTGAAATTAACTCGCATACTGATGTTTTTGGAGGTGTAAGTTATTAAAAAATCAGTATTTCCTAGCTAAGTAAACACGTTTTTAATATTTGAGAGAGAGAGAGAGAGAGAGAGGGAGGTGAAAATATTTAGAAAGAAAATTCGTAATAATTATTTTGTAAGCATTTGTAGTGCATTTCGAAAATCTGCAAACCATATCGAAAATACTTGGTTTATGTTTTGCTCTTTCGAAGAAAATTTGCTTGGGCTTTCCCTAACGGTCCTGGAAAATGTCACTCTTATATAACCTTCTAATACCTGGAAAGACCGTTTAGATCAAAGGTGTGCGTAGAAATATATTAACAAAGAGAAAGCAAACAAAAATATGCAGAGTAAAAAATAAATACTACATGTATTAGTCTGGAATTTAAAAAATTAAAATAAAAGGAAAATATAGAAAGTTTGAAATCAGAATTTTACTTTTCCTACATCGCATCTAATAAGTGAACGAAGTATTGTATTCGACCCAATAATTCGAAATCGATAACATATATTTTGAGGACCCGTGAATAAAATAAGCATATTTTGTAGTAAAATTTTTTTTCTGTTGTGTGAACAGCATAACTCAAAAACAAAATATTGGCTAACTACCAAACTTGCTTTTTTAAGTTCAGCTTCTTCGAAGAATGCGACACGAAGATTCTTCAAGATAATATCCCCCACCCCAGACTATTCTTTACATGAAAAAGTGTCGTTATTTTCTTTCTCAAAAACGGCCCTAACAACTTTGATTAAAATGTGTTCAACATATTTATATTCCAGATAAAATGTATATCTTGAATTTTATGGGAATATCCTGCTAAGGTTGCTTCTTTCGGAAAGAATTTTGTATAGTTTTGTAATAACTGGCAAACCATAAGAGATATACAAAATCCTACTACACAGGAAATGTAATGTTATCGAAGGTTCATCTCAAAATATTATACATACTTCGATACCACCGAGTATCGAGGTATCGACGGTATGAAGGTTCCATCCCTAATAATAATAATAATAATAATAATAATAATAATAATAATAATAATAATAATTTGCTTTCGCTCAAAATAATACCGAAATATTTATAGAATCTAAAAATTCAATTTATACCAGAAAGAAGGATAACTCGCCTAAAATACAGCATAAATCTCTCTCTTCAATATTACTGGATTCTTAAGGTATACAGAAAATTTGCTCACCTCTATATCTTTATGGCATAATGTTGATTTAATAGCATGGTGAGGGTAATAATAATAATTAATAAAAACAAAAATCACAGAACATCTATAACAAGTTGTGTACTTACTTTCTCTACTGATTATCTATAGTATGTAGAAGAAGAATTTATTGCATTCCATCCAAAAATTCGATATCGAGACTTCACCGGAAATACGTATTTTGAAGCTCTCAAATTAAATTAAATTGAGTTTTATTTATGGACGCACTTTAACTACAATGGTTCTTAGCGTCCGATTCTATATTGGACGTGTAGGAGCGGAAGTTTTGCTCAGAGGTCTCTTTATCAGGCTTGAGGTTCCTTTACGTCCCGTAAATCTACGACTCGGGACCACCGGTTTTACTTCCCTTCCGAAGGAAGCTACGCTAAGGATTTTTATGATCGAAAAAAATCCATCGCCCTCCGCTGGGTTTGAACCCGCGACCTCGGGAACTAGAGGCTAGCATGTTACCTCTAAACCACGGAGGACGACGTGAAGCTCCCATAATCCTCCCTCTCCCCCCAAAAAGAGTATTTTTCAAAAAGTTCCGCATATGTGTATGCCATGGTGTGTACGTGTGTATGTGAACAGCATAACTCAAAAATGACTAGCCAATCAAACACCAAACGTTGCATTTACTTCAGTATCATCCAAGGATACGATACGAATATTTAAAAGAAAATTCCCCTTTATATGGAAAAATTTTCGTTGTTCTTGATTTTCTCAAAAGTAACGCTAGGAATTTTGATTAAAATATTATATATTTAAGATATTTACATGGCGAATACAATGCATAGCTTGAATTTTCTGCAAATAGCTTTTGAAATTCTTTTTCTGAATAATTTTTGTATAGTTGGTAAACCTCAAGAGATTAGGCAAAATCTTATTATATAAAAATATAGATGTCATTAAAACATACACTTTATATGAAATAACTTTTTGTGGCATTAACTGTTTCTCAGATATCGGTTATTATTGATTTGAATTTTTCAACACGTGTCATTTTTAAGGGCTGTCGCTATTCAGTTGTTTTTCGCGATGTTGTAAAAGGAGTATGGCATTTATGGGCTAGTATATAGCGACTAGCTTTAAATATTGGATTATCGCTATTCGGTTCGTACCTACAAGAAATGTGTATTGAAATTATATACAAATTAACGCAATTAGATAAGTTTATGATAACGAGATGGACACCATTTTCAACACACTTATAGCAAAATTAGTACTCATTATAGAGCATGTTACTATCACTCGTGAGTAATTAACGCGGGGGTTTTAGTACGGAAAACCCCCAGTGTAGAAAACAGTGCGCGGAGCACGCATAAGCGCGATTCGCGGCCCGGCAATATAACGGACCCACTGTAGGAATAGATAGAAGAATAAGTTATTGCAAGAAGGTTTATAAAAATTAACGTTAGTTGGTAGAGAAAGTAATCCGAATGCGTCACATCAGACTTTTCTGGTGGTCATGCCCGTTGAACGGAATCTCAAAGCCATCACATGTCCTCCGTGTTCTAGGGGTAACATGTAAGCCTGTGGTTTCCGAGGTCGCGGATTCAAATCCGGCGGAGGACGATTAATTTTTTCCGGGCGTAAAAATCCGTAGCATGGCTTCCTTCGGAAGGGAAGTAAAGCCGGTGGTCCCGTGTCGTAAATTTACGGCACGTAAGAGAACCCTAAGCTTGATAAAGAGGCCTCTGAGTATAATTACCGGTCTTTCACGTCAATATAGAATGGGACGCTAAGGACCACAGTAGCTAAAGAGCGTCCATAGATAAAACTAAATTTAATTTCAAAGCCATCACATAGAGAGAGACTTCTAAAAGATTTGAACTATCGCTAAAATCTAGAACATTTCCCTTGTATCTACAACGAAATATGTAATACAACCATTTCTGCAGATGTTTATTTCGTTTAAAATGAAGGCGGTAGAAGAATAAGGTTTTGTAAAAAATACTTTATGGAAGAGTGAGTAGAAAAAGTCATGTGCATGCAACACATACGATATTTTTCAAGTAGTATGTCGCTATTCGTTTTTCTCGTGGTCATTCAAGAGGCATGGAATTTCAAAACCATCACATAGCGACCCGCTTTGTAAAAATCTGACTCGTTTTAGTATTCTTCTGATACCTAAAACGAGATGTGTAAACGTGCAATGCAAGTTTATATCGATTAACAAGAAGTAGATAGAAGAATAAGCTTTTGTAAGAGGAGTGAATAAAGGAAGTCATGTGAGTGCAACACATCAGAGTTATATTCTCGGCTTTGAGCAACAGTTATTTTGTTATATTTTTCTAGACTTTGTTTATTCAAGTTTGGTCCAGAGACACCAAATTCTAATAAAACGTATTCCAAATGCATTTTAAAGTAGGAAAGCTACCGAACATTCCAGCTGAACTGCAACTTCGTATTTGTTTGCAGCGATCTCTGCAGAGGCGAATGATAACCCATGTGCCACTGTCGATTGCCATGATGGTGAAAAATGTGTGCTACAGAAGGTGGTATGCATAAGAGCTCCTTGTAATCCGATACCCACCTGCGTCCCTATAAACAGCACCAAGCACGATGGCGGAGATTACAGAAGTAAGAGGGAAGTACCAGGTGGAAATCAAGTTACAGGTAAGCGCAGTTCATCCATCATGAATATGCCCACTAAAAGTCATAGAGTACTTTAGGGAGAGATGTCTGGCTTCAACATTCAGTTTAAATGCTTGTACGAGGGTGTGTCAAAAAATAACGGGAACACTGTGTTGTTTGGAGAGTATGAATGTTTTTTATTAAATTACAGACTTTCAAAATACTCTACTCCTGAGGCTTACACACTTGTTCCAAAGTTCTATCCCCTTTTCAAAACATTCAGAGAAATCCTTGTTTGACATCCTGTTCACTTTACCCGAAATAGCACTCACTATTTACTTCAGCCTCTTTAAAAATGACGCCAAAGAAGTGCTTTTTTCACTCTTGGGAACAGGTAGTGGAAGTCACGGGGTGCAAGACCCAGCGAATACGGTGGGTGGGGCATGACTTCAATGCCTAGGTAGGTAATGAGACATCTGTTCCTCATGCAGCACTCGTGGAATCCATTTTGCTGCGACTTTTCTGTAGCCCAAATCACTACTCAAGCAAAATGTGCATATGTCTGCAACCTTTGCTATCGTCCTGCAACATGGCGTCAAGGGTACTGCGGTTCATCTCAGTTTTTGATGTGGAGGGCCGTTCTGGACTTTCAACATCTTCAAGGCTTCTTTCGTCATCTTTACATTTTTTTACTATTCAAAAACACGTAATTTCTTTTTATAAAACTTGGTCTCCATATGCTTCCTGCATCCTTTGCAGCGTTTCACTTCCTGATTTTTTTTAGAACTCTAAACCTGCGTTGTTCTAGCTTGAAATCTATGCGGTCACTGAAACACTGCTTACACAATGGCTGCCTGTGACAAACTGAACAGCTCGCGCATATCACAGCGTTAGCCTCTCTGTTACTATGATTGGTGAATTTCGGCGCGCCCGTATTTACACAGAAAAAAATAATTCCCGTTACTTTTTGACATCCCCTAGTATTACCTAATCTATACTAATACTGCAATGCTTTCCCTATACAATGTGGCCACTGCACGGCGGCTCGCGCGCCGCCGCCGCAGCTCCAACTTCCGCCAAAACAGTTATAATAGCTCTCCGTAACTGCCTCACGTTCTCATAGCTACATTTACGATGATAAGCGCACTCCTTATCATAAGAGGTGTAGGAAATGTTTTCCGTCTCTATCTGCGTATTTCTGGCATCTTATCGGTAAATTTTTATTAACACTAGAGAGTTCAATATTCGAAATTGAGTGAATTTCTCGCCTGATGTTTTCTTTTAGTTGTTACAATGTATGGGGGTTTGTTGCACACATCTTATTTTTCACGTTCCCCTTTAAAGAGAAATCACACAGTTAAACCAGGGGATTGCGAGGGCTACAATACTTTACTAATTAGGTACTCTATTCTTCAAGAGTTTCCTGAATTTAGTGTAGTTCTGTATGTGGTAGCAAAGTCTTATTGGAAAAGTCCAATATCGTCTAGCTCTTAAAAAAATGGTGTAAGTTATTCCTGTATCTCTCTGCGTTTATTTTTGTTCAAAACATAGGTCCTATTATTCTGTATGCATTTATTGCACACAAATTTTAACGTCATGCAAGGAAATCTCGTGTGTAAAATCGGGTTTCTGTGTACTCCAATATCTGTTATTTTACGATGATACTTAGACATATAAATGGAACTATGAATATTAAGCGTGGGTCAGTTACTCATATCATTTCACTAATTTCAATTACAGAAATCACCCCATTCTGGTGATCACATGAAAAATATAGCGTATGTAACAAACCCATATATTGTAAGAACTAAAGGAAAACATCGGGAGAGAAATTCGTTCAATTTCGGATACTGAACTCTCCAGTGAAATTGAAAATTTCCTGAGAAGATGCCAAAACTACGCGGATAGAGAAGGACAAAATTTACAAATATCCTGTAGTATGCTTATTATCATTGTAATTATAACTGTGAGGACGTGAGGTGGTTGTGGGGATATTATAACTGTTTTGGTGGGAGTCCGAGCCGCCCTGCAGTTGCCACTGTAGCTGGCTTCCCCAACGTTGCACGGTTAGTTTTTAAACTCGAATGACGAATAAATTAATGTAACTTACTTCCACCCATTCTTTATGAAAGTAATATACAATGATCTAGAAGTTCTATGGTGAACGGATAAAAATTCAACGCACGAAAATCAAATTTTCATAACGCATTAAATATCCCCTGATATTCACACAAAATGATGTGGAACATCGGAGGAACATCTGAATTCCTTAACATCCCCCCGAAAGTCTTCCAAATTGTGGAAATTCTGCATAATCTATGAGCCTGCGTACTCCTAGCATTTGTCCTACTTATGACTTTACCAGAAGTGCATAGGACCGACCATCTGAATCCCTTCCGAAGGGGAACTGTGTCTCGACGGGGCGGTGGCTCTCGAGGTTTGGGTACGCATGGGCGGTGATGACCAGGCGGGGTCAATGTCCTCCGGTACCAGCCTGAAGAGCTGGGAAACGGCGTGCCAGATCGCTGTCGGCCCTATCGAGGTTCATTCCCTTCGGGGATGAGGCGCGTAAGTGGCATATCCCTGCGAACGCTGGGGGACCTCTTTAGGAAACCAGGTATTGGCCTAATGGAAACACCTTTCCCTGGATCTAGGAAGGGGGCTTCGGCTCCGGGTAGCCCTTCGCCCACAACGTTATTAAATTACATGCGACCAAAGAGCATGTAGAAAGAATTCAAATTTCACGTGTGTGGCAGTAATCTGTCGTGTTATCTTTTTTTACTTGGCGCCTGTTATTGTTTTACTATTTTGAATTTTGGGTTCTTTGTCCTCCGGCTAGCTATTATTACTCAGTCGAGCAAATATCTCTGAACAGGGCGTGTAAACGAAAAGGAATTGTTACTAAAGGATAACACTGATAAAAGAATTTGTTTTTACACTTTTATTGCCGTCACACTTAATTAATTTCACATCTTTAATCTTGATACACGCCTGACTGAAACTGTTACATTTCCGAATGTAATTACTATCGTAATACTTGTCGCGTACCTACTTCACATTTTGTAACTAACTTTACGACGTGAGAGATTCTGTAGAATTGCGTAATGTGTACCTTGCGAGAGATTCTGTAGAACTGCGCGACGTTTACCTCGTGAATGATTCTGTAGAACTGCGTGATGTGTACCTCGTGAATGCTTCCTTAGAACTGCGCGATACTTGCTTTTGGCTCAAGAATTTGTACTCCCTCACCCCGATATGCCTAAACATTATAATAGAGCTGCTATTGGTTACTAAATCGCGCCAACATTAGCGTCTATTTTATCAGCCAATCATAATTACAAACACAGATGCTCTAGGGAAGATATTCCCTCCATTTCTAAAGAAAGGCATGCTACCCTGACGTGATTTGTTTGTTTCTTCTAAGTGATAAGCAACTCACCCCTTCGCTTCATTGTTACCCATTCCTATTGTCAGTTTCAGTGAGGCCGTGTAAACTTATTGCCTAACAATGCTTATAGATAACAAACATCTACAATCATTGTCATACAATAATGTTAATTTACACTACAATCACTCTGGCATTCACAGTGTTGTGATATAAAATATTGCCTCACGTGCTGTAATTATCTAAAAACTGACTAGACCATTCTGACATTTGATTGTTCCACCGCCAAAGGGTACTTTTTTGAAGCATTTCCAGAATTAGAAGACTGTCGGGGAGACTTAGGAAGACAGACGTTCCGTCGATGTTTGACAACCTCTTGCATGGATATCAGGCTTCTTTTTAAATCCGTTATTAGAAACAGCCTGGGCTATAAGAGATAAAGGCGAATATTCACCATAAAAATCGTATGGATAATTTTACAATAGTTTCAAGGCCTGGCCCCTTAGTTTAGTCGGTAGAGCACCTGCCTACTGTGCGAGGAGTAGGAATTTTTCTCCAGTTAAGATTATTACTTACTCTCCCCACGGCTGGAAGTATGAGAGAGTGAATGTGTGTGAGTGTGTGTGTGTGTGTGTGTGTGTGTGTGTGATCTAATGATTAAAACCCTAAAATTGCAAGAAACCCAACGACAAGAGAATAAGGGTTAACACCATTAACACCAAGTATAAATGGAATTAAAAAAAATAATTTCAAGAGTAATGGGGAGGTAAATAAAATAAATTAATTCGTCATTCGAGTAAGGCAGCAACTAGAAGATATTTTACGAACCTAGTTCGCTTACCTAAATACTGTTTAACATTTTAGAATTTTCTTAAGTACCTAACTCCGTCTAATAAAGGGGAACATACTACTTTCGATATTGGAATTATACTGTGGACACCGCACTTTATAACATTCCCGCAACTGCCTTACGTTCTCATAGTTACAATTACAATGATAATAAGAGTTGTTGAGAATGTTGCCCCTCTCTATCCACACATATCTGATACATTCTCAGGAAATTTTTATTTACACTCGAGAGTTAAATATCCAAAATTGAGCGAATTCTCGACTGGTGTTTTCTTTTAGTTCTTATAATGTATGGGAACTTGTTGCATACGTTTTATTTACCACGCGATCAACAGAGCCGAGAAAATTTCTATTAATTGGATTTTGCGAAATGATAAGAGTAATTAACTCATGCTTATTCTTCTCTGACGAAGCATGGTTCCATTTATACGGCTATGTTTGGTTGCAAAATAACATATATTAGAGCAAGAGAAACCCGATTTTACACAGGAGATTCTCTTGCAGACGCGAAAATGCTGTGCAGTAAATGCAAACTCAATAAGAGTGCCTATATTTTTTCAGCAAACAATAAATGCAGAGACGTACAGAAACTACTTACGTCATTTTTGAACAGCTGACCGACAATGAATGTGTGAATTTTTTTTACGTCTTTGCTATCGTACATACAGCTAACGAATCATTAAATGTAATTCAGGTAATGTTTGAAGATAAGAGTAATTAGTAAAGAATTATGGCCCCCACGATCCCCTGATTTAACTGTATGCGATTTTCTTCTGTGGGGGAAATTGAAAAACAAGGTGTGTGCAACAAACCCCTTGATAAAGATACGTATCATGGAGGGTCCCCCGGAACCAGGGCAGCACCGCACGCAGGCCAGCCGGCCTATTGTGCTTCCAACGTGACCCCTGGGTGGGATGAGGGTAGACACTCGAAGGGCGACCATATCCGGATGCCGACGGACGCAAGCATGGGCGGGGTCCCTAACGTTCCAGACAGAACGCACATATGGTCCCTCCTACAAGCCACCAAACTCCAGGGTCCCCCGGAGCGGAACCCCACGCTGAGGAGAGAACTACCTGAGCGGTACCGCAGCGACACCAGGGAAGAAACCTTTACAGAGCGCAATCTGCCGCCCAGCCGCAACCCGCCCAACACCGTCGCCTGGCCCTACAACCTGAATCAGATGACAAGGAAGATGATGGCTACAGGAAATGTGTGGAAGGAGAGTCGTCGTAGAAGATGAATCACTTCAGCATTCACCTGGCGACCCGGGGAAACTACGAAAAACCCATGGGCCAGAGTGTGCGGTCGCTGGGGAATTGATCCCGGGACCTCCCGAATGCGGGCCACAGACGTAACCGCCTGAGCCATCCTGCTCAGTAACAAACCCCTTACACTGTAAGAACTAAAAGAAAACATCAGGCGAGAAATTCATTCGCTTTCGTATATTGAACTTTCCAGTGTGAATGAAGATTTCCTAAGATGATGTCAGAAACGTGTGGATGGAGAAGGGCAACATTTCCAGTATATCTTATGATTAGGCATGAGCTTCTTATCATTGTAATTGTAACCATAAATATAAGAACGTGAGGCGCTTTCGGGGATCCGAGCCTTGGCAGCAAGCGCGCGAGCCGTCGTGCGGTAGCCACTCTGTGAAGGAAAAGCACTGTAATCCGCACCTTATATATTTAGGGCAATTGCCAAAATCTAAAATTTCTGGCACTGCTTTTGATTTTGTTATTTTTCTAGTCCTCTTAGTTTTTACACAACTCTGTACCTCTGACTTATGCTGCTTGTGAACTGATTTTCTGTTTTCAGGTAACCCAAACGACAATCCTTGCAATAGGGTTCGTTGCCCACAAAGATGCAGAGTGGTGAAAAATTGTAGGGAAGGTCCCTGTCGTCTACAAGCAGAATGTGTCTCGAGCTAAGAGGCACCTGCTTCAAGAAGATCTTCAGTTTTCTTAAGCTCTGTGCAAGTATTTTGTGTGGAACTGTAACATTTTGCAGTTTAACAAACAAATATAATCTGTACTTACATAATAAAACGTCAACGATATTTATAACTATTTATTTTCACACAGTGACATTATAACTATATTCTTAAAATAAAAATCACAAATTGAAGAATAACGATTCATTGCAGTGTTTTTGTAAATGTAAAATGATTGGAGAGGTACAGTTAGATGTGCTATCGCTTATTACTTCAATAACAGTATAAATGAACTTTTAAAAATATACCAGCTCATTTTCAAAATCATGAAGCTATTTATATGTGTATTTGAAACAATTAATGACACTAATTCCTTTATTGCATACGCTGGTGTGTTCGCATTTGTAAAAAAAAACAAAAAAAAACTGGTATGTTACATTTAATACGACCTTCTCTACCCTCTATCGTTTGTTAGTGGCTGTACAAATTATTCTTACGAAAATTTACTTTTCTATCTACTTCATATTCATCGAGACAAACCTGTGCCGAAATAGTTATACAAGGGTCACTAGATATGTATTGAGACAGCAAAATATGAATAGCCACAGAAATGTTTTGTTTATCCCATTTTCTCAAAGTATTCTCCCTGGCACTGTATGCAGTGTTCTATCCTCCGGAACCACTTCTGGAAGCATCCACGCCACTCAGTTTCTGGCACTGCAGATAACTCCTCTTCTTCAGGGCTAGAAAATCGGCGACCTCGAAATCGGTTCTTCACCGTGGAACAGGAAGGAATCACATGGTGCCAGATCGGGACTAGAGGGTGGTTTTGCCTCAGTTCCTTGCAGAAACTCCATTGCGACTTTAGCGGTGTGAGCTGCAATGTGCCCCTTAGTCCTGTCTTTGGACGCTTTTCTTGGATTCTTTGAAACACTTTCGGAGGACAAAATTCTGTGTACCATTTTTCAGTAACAGTTTTCTGATTTTCGAGCACAACTGTTGCTAAGTCACCTCTTGTGGATAAGAAAGAAGCAACCATTTTCTTTCCGGCTGCTTGATCTCTTGACCTTGTCGGGGATTGATCCCGGGACCAATCGGGTCATCTGGGAACATCAAATAGAGGACTGGCGGTTTGGTTCAGGGTCAAACTGATAGGACCATTTAAATTTTTTTTTGAAATTTTTTTAAATTTTTTTTTTAAATTTTTTGAGTTGGAAAATGTAAATTCCCATCACATATATGCGCTAGATGTTATCGCAGGAGCGCTTTCGAGAGATGTTTCTCCCATCTTCAGCTGAGAATCCAACTGACGGATCTCCCTCTCCCCTCTCCCCATAAAGCTTTTCATTAGACGTTATTTCTGCCCTCTGTTGGGAAACATTGGAACCTAAAGCTATTGCTGCCCTCTGTGTTGTCTGTTGGTCACTCATCATGCTTCACAAGAGAGAAGAAATTATGGGACACCCATCTTGAAATTTTTTTTTACACGAAGTTGTTAATGAAGGATGGTTGAAACACTCGCCGAACTAATCCCTAATACCAACTCAGTGTCCTTGTAGGTTAGTCTTGGATCTTCCCTAATTATTGTTTCCGCAGCGGTGATGTTTTTGTCAGTCACTACTGTTGCTGGTCTGCCAATCTTCTTTTCATTTTAATGAGATTGCTGCCCCCTCTTAATTTCTCCAAACCAGCGGAATACAGTGACAAGTGATGGAGAATAGTCCCAAAAGCCCCCCTCAAGTGACTGCGTTTCATTTAAGCTACATTTGAAGTCGTACAAAATCATTGCACGAAAATGCTCTCTCTGAATCTCCATTGCACTTGAAAAAACGTCCACACTTTCCAAACTTCAAACATAAACTGAGCAAAAATGAATGGCGCAACAATGGTCTGCCTGCTACCTTGCTTACCAGTGAGTCAGTTATTTTGACAAAGTAACAATGCTTTCCCCAGGTGTTGCCAATTTTCCGTGTCTCAGTACGTATCCAGTGATCCTCGTATTGCACATTTTGTTAGGATATAAACAGAACAGCGACAGTCAAATGTTTAAGAACTGGACGCTATATACTGGCCTTAACATTCCATTATTCTTTCCATGCAATCATGAGAAATAACTGAAAAATAATGAAGTATTGAACAAATCAGAACATTAATAACGGTATCTCGGAAATGCCCGATGCCACAAAAAAAATATTTGAAATAAATTGTGTTTTAAAGAGATCTACATTTTTGTCTACTACGTTTTTGTCTATCGTTTGGCGTTTACCAGTTATACAAGATTCTACAAATTTCCTTGCAAATGAACAGGATTTTAGAGGCTGATCTCACAAAATTCAAGGTATACATTTGATTTGTCAGTAAATATCTCTATGGTATTTTAATTTAGATTGTTTGATTTCTTATGTAGTCAAGAATTTCGAAAAATATTCCATGCAAAAGGGTAGTTTGGGATGGGAGATTTTCTTGAAAACCTTCGTGTCGTATCTTTGGAAAGGGTTGAACTTAAATACCAAGTTTGGTATTTATCCGAGATTTAGCGTCGCTATAGCCTATTGTATTCTTCTTATACCTACAACGAAAAGCGTATTTACAAGAAGTATAAATAGAACAATAAGCTTTTTAGGAACAGCTTTTAAAACCTTGGCTAGAGAAAGTCATGTGAATGAAAACACACAAGATTTTAGTCTTTCTGCTCTACTGAGTGGTCGAGTGGTCACCGTTCTGGCTTTTCAACTCAGAGGGCCCGGGCTCTATTCCGGGAGGGGATTTTTTCTTTAATCAGAATCATTCCTTATCCGAGGTAGAGTCGGTAAAGTTAATGAAACAAACGTGATTATTACATTCACATGACTTTCACTACCCTCTAGCACTTCTTAGTGGGCATATAAATTATTCTTACGAAAGTTTATTTTCCTATCTTCTTCATTTTAATCGAGATAAAACTTTCCGGAAATAGCTATATTACACATTTCGTTATCGATATCAAGGGAATAGCGATAGTCAAATGTGTACTGGTCTTAAAATTCCATACTCTTTGCGTGCAATTCGAGAAACAACTTGTATCGAAAGAACTTGAAAAGAGTGACAAATTATGGAACCATTAGCAATGGATATCTCGGAAATGGCTGATGCCACAAAAAATAGTTATTTGAAATAAATTGTGTATTTTAAGAGAGATCTATATTTTTTGTGTAGTACGTTTTCGTCTATCGCTTAACTTTTACCAGTTATTTGAATATGGTGGACTTCACAAGCTATTCCTAGAAAATTCAAAATATAAATTTTATTTGTAATGTAAATATGTTTAGTATATGTGATTTTAATCAAAATCGTTAGAGCCATTATTCAGAAAATAAAAAAAATAGAAAAAAATTCCATATAAGGGTAGTTTGAGATGGCAGATTTTTTGAAAATCTATGGTCGTATCTTTGGAAGGTACTGAACCTAAATACCAAGTTTGGTATTTATGCAATTTTTCGTTTTTGCGTTTTGCTGTTAACAGTCGCACAGACACACACACACGCGCAACACAAGGACATGTTTCCATAAATGCTTTGTTTGGATTCAGGGGCCTCCAAACATATATTTCCGATGGAACCTCTGTATCGAATTATTGTGTGAAATGCAATACGTTCTCCAACTACTATTTTATGTGGTAGAGAAAAAAGATTGGATTTTACTCGTATGTTAGTAATTTTACTTTTGCACAGCTATTATTCCTACAGTTATATTTTATGTCATATTATGTAAAACAGTATTAAACGTAGTTTGAAAACATCCAATATATCCGATCATAGGTTGTATATACTAGTGTAAACAAGCAAGATAGTTCCGTGGTAATGCGTGTCGGCAAGGCGAATGCTGGGTTGATTTATCCTCTACCTCATTTCCCTTTCATTTCATTCCCTTCTCATGTTTCAGGTGTGCTTCTAGGTTTCGCGGTGTGCGGCTGTGCCGGACAGATGGTTCGGATGCTTGCTCCAAGAAAAGAGTATTTTCAGTGTACGCCAGAGGGCTGCTTGCTCATCGCCCTCTCTGGGCTGCTCCAGAAGTAACCGGGTCTTCGAACTATGGTATTTTAAGGACTTCTGCGCGTCTCCGTTACCTGTCTGCCTGCGGCTGTAGCCTCCTGCGGTTCCTTCACTTCAGCCATTCCTTCTAGGAGTGTTAGCCGCAATAGATCTAAGTAGATTTTCCCCTTCCTTGTATAACCTATACCTATACTGTGGCAACCTAAGTTTAATTTTCAAATTAAAATATGGACACTTATGAAAGCAGATGGTAATTGAAGTTTTTACACCAAATGAAAGTAAGAATAAGCAACTATAGATATTACGGAGGGGGACACCTCGGGCACTGAAACCTACATATATATAATGCGGCTACCCCCAGGAAGGGATGAAGTGAAGGAAACACAGGAGACCACAGGCCATAAACAACGGATGGGCCCTCTAACAATTCCAGAACGAAGACCCGTCTGTCTAGCACCGCCTACGCCACGAAACCTAGAAACACATCCGCAAGATGGGAAGAAAACAGAATTAAAGAAATGGTGGAAAGGACATCGTGGTAGATGAAAAACCACCCTAGCATTCGCCTGCCGACCAGGGAAAATCACAAAAAACCCAAGGTCGACAGAATCGGACCAGTACCTCCCGATGCGAGCCTCACACGTTACCGCAGAGCCATCTCAGGTGTGTGTAAAGACACCAAAATATGATAAATAAATCACTTATCAGAGCAATTCAACGATTTACATGATATACCGAAATTCAACGTTGTAACTGTAACAGTTATGACAGTATTTTCACCTGAGTTTCCCTTCTAAATCCCAATATAGAAACTTCGATTGATACGATGGAGTTTAACTTTGCTCATACACGTCGTTCTTCGATTTCTGGAGTGCAATACAAGTTTGTGCCTCTATTTGCAATGAAGTGGTACTTTAGATGTTGTTTTAAGATCTGATATTATTTTATCTTATTTTTAGGCAATTCTACCTATCAAGAAGACGGTTTGAAAATGTTCAGTGTCATGAAGTTACAGTATGCAGATTTCCGTCAATTGCTCCGGACGCAGTTCAGCCTTGGGCTTATTGTGCTACATGTATCACTTTAAAGCCAATTAATTATGTCTGCTCCCTTTACCAAGGAACAGAGTTTCATGACATGTTTCAAATTCTTCTGGTTCTAAAACATTTTCTCAAAAGCAATATATCTCCTGAGCCAAAGACTCACAGGAACATATAATGTGTTGGACTGTTTCAGTTTCTTTCTTGCACAATCTGCAGCCTAAGTTACCCTGAAACACTTCCACTGTATTAAGATGCTTTTTCACAGAAGCATGTCCTGTGAGAAATGCAACAATTCTTCTAAGTTGAAATCTGTTACATTTAAGTAAGCTTACAGCTCTTTTTTACTTCTCTACTACGTATAGTAAGCAGGGGAAGTATTGTATTCCATCCAAAAATTCGATACCGAGATTTCACTGGAAATATATGTTCTGAGACCCGCTGAATCCAAAAAAAAGCATTTTTGGAAACATGTCTTGTGTGTGTCTGTGAACAGCATAACTCAGAAACGAACAGTCGGATAAACACCAAACTTGGTATTTAGGTTCAGTATCTTCCAGGGATGCGACACAAAAGTTTTCAAGAAAATCCCCCCACCCCAGGATACCCTTTACATGGAAGATTTTTCGAAAATTTGAATTTTCTCAAAAACGGCTCTAACGATTTGGATTAAAATATCATATGTTTAAGATATTTTCATGACAAATAAAACGTATATCTTGAATTTACTGGGAATGTCTCCAAAAGTGTTCTTCATTGTGAACGACTTTTGCATAACCGGTAAACCATAAGAGATAAGAGAAAATTTTACTACACAAAACATCGCGTTAAAATACACAATTTATGTCATACATTTTTTTGTTGAGTGAACCATTTTCGAGATATTGCTTGTTATTATCTTAAATTTTTCAATAATTTTCTTAAAAGGGAATTCTTTATTCTTTTTTTTTGGTCTTTGATATGCAAAGAGTATTAATCTGTGGGAAAGGGAATGGTGCTGCACCTAGCAACTAGCTATTAAGAGATATGTATATGCTTAAAGGCTACTGTATTTCTACATTGCCCTTGTAAATATATATTCCCCTTACATCTACAAGAAAATTAGCAATAAGATAGAGTCTGGAAATGTTTATCTCGATTAACATGAAGCATATGGAGAATAAGCGTTTGTAAAAATAGTTTGTACAAGAGTAGAGAAAGTCATGTGAGTGTAACACATCAGATTTTTTTTATGTCTTGGACATACAAAGAGAATGGAATGCTCCACATAGCAACCAGCTCTTAAAAAATTTTACTATCGCTTAAAATATCAATATCAATTTATTGTCATTAAACAGTTATATAACTGCAATAGACATTGTCAGTATATACAAAAATACAAATTAATAATACAACATAAACCACACCTTGTGCAACTTTTACAGCAAAAAAGTAACAATTAAATATTAATATCAGATGCATTAAAAACAATAAATTCATTAATAGAATAAAATGGATTATCCACAAGCCAACAATGCAATCGCTTACAAAATATTTTATAAGGCAAATCTTTTACAGCTTGAGGTACCTTGTTAAAAAGTTTAATGCCAATATAGGAGTAACTTTGAGAAGTTTTCTTAAGTCTATGCTGAGGAATATCGATCATTTGACCATTACGGATATTATAATTATAAATATTGGATCTCGTGTCATACATATGTTGATTCTGTTTCATAAAACCCAATACAGTATAAATATACAAATTTATAACAGTCAAAATATTATATCTTTTAAAATAGGGTTTACAGTGTGTTCTAGTAGTTATCTTAGCCATAATTCTTATAGCTTTCTTTTGCACAAGTAATACATCTTGGATATATGAGCTATTACCCCAAAGTAAAATACCATAATTAATAATACTGTGAAAGTATGCAAAATATGAGACACGTATATACTCAAAGGGTACACAATTGACTAAGTTTCTCATCAGGAATAAAACCCTTGACAACTTTCTGCATAAAAATGTAATGTGTGACTCCCAGGTTAAAAATCTATCAATAAAAATGCCTAAAAACTTTACATTAGTACAAAGCTTTGGGACAACAACATTATTTAAAGTAAAAATTATATTTTTAGTTTTAGAATCATTAAGTAAAAACTTATTTGCTTGAAACCATTGTGATATATACATTATATTATTTTGAACCTCAGTTTCAAGATACTGTATATTTGCATTGTTGTGAATAAAAGTTGTGTCATCAGCAAATAATATGGTTTTAGATTCAGTATTGAATGGTAAATCATTAATCATGATTAGGAATAGCAGAGGACCTAGGATAGAGCCCTGAGGAACACCGCACATTACTGAAGCCACATCCGAAACCTTATCATTAATCTGAACAACTTGTTTGCGGTTAGAGAGATAAGAAGAGAGCAATTTATTAGGCGTACCACAAATACCATAATGTGCTAATTTATCTAACAGTATACAGTGATCCACACAATCAAAGGCCTTGCTTAAGTAACAGCATGTGACCCAAGCAAAGCTCTTTGATTCAAAAGTATTCGTTATATTATCAATAAGTAATCGAACTGCATCAATAGTAGATTTACCAGCCCTAAATCCAAATTGATCGATAGAAAAGACCTTGTTTTGTTCAAAATAGGAATACATCTGGTTGTGGATTAATACCTCAAATATTTTAGAAAACACTGGCACCAGAGATATCGGTCGATAATTTTCCAATAATGATTTATTACCTTTTTTATGAACTAGTATTATTTTTGCTAATTTAAGTTTACTTGGAAATAAGCCCTCAGTGAAGCATTTATTTATACAGATAGTTAATGGCAACACAATATAACCAATTATTTTCTTTAAAAAATTATTTGAAATATCATAGATATCTCTGGAATCAGAACTATGCAGTTTAGCAACGGCGTTCAACACATCATCACATGACACTTCCTTAAGTTGAAAAGAAACTACAGGCACCTCACAATTTGACAAGTAATCAAGCGCCAGTTTATTAGGCTTTGAAATATTTCTCTTTACCTCTTGTACAGATTCTATAAAAAAACCATTATCCTGATTAGGAGAAAAATGAATAGAGGCAGACTTTTCACCTTTGACCGTTCTATTTATAACATTCCATGAAGCTTTAACTTTGTTATTAGAGATATTCTTGCACCTACAAGAAAATTAGCAATAAGGTTAACATCTCGATTAACATGAAGCATATGGAGAATAAGCGTTTGTAAAAATAGTTTGTACAATAGTAGAGAAAGTCATGTGAGTGTAACACATCAGATTTTTTATATAGTTTCCTAATAAATAGTTTATCATGTTTGTTTCCTGGAGTTTTAAGCCAGGTTTTATGATGTTCTACTTTGGAACAGTAGTTAATGGCCTCCCTTACTAAACATCGAGATGTTCCTAGAGCCGGCTCTGGCCCAATAAAGCTTCTCCTTGTCTTGCTAGTTCATCAGCTTTTTCATTTCCCTCTGTGCCACTATGGCCCGGCACCCAGATGAGTTGAACTTCATTCTGTTCTGCCAAGCTTGTGAGCATGTTTAGGCAGTTTAAAACCAGACCGGACGTTACCTTATGGCTACTTAGAGTCTTAAGTGTAGTCTGGCTATATGAGAAGGATCTGTTTACCAGTGTAAGCTCGCCTTATGTTTTCATGAATGTTTTGAAATATTACATTAAAAATCTGTTTAAAAACAGTAGCTTATTCACCCAAGGGGAAAACTTTTCCACCTTGGTCTTGTGCCATATACTCCGCATCCTGTTCCATCCTTTGAGCCGTCTGTAAATTACATCAAAGTTTCTCAGGAGTTTCCAGAGTTTTATTTGTCTAACATTCAGGATCAGTAATAACCCCAAGTTCTTTATTAAGTATTTAATTGGAATTATGCAGTCTGACGGCATCTGCTATGTATTTCCTAATTTTTAGCTCTATTTCAGGAAATTCTCAGTTGCTTACCTTGTTGTAGCCTATAGAGTGTCATTTGTGCCTCCTTCATTACAACGAAATGCAATGGAGTCAGGTTCAACTTTCTCCATTGCTGTAGTGGAAATTGTTTTCATGCCTCCATGTAAAGCAGTACATGTGTAATACATTAAGCTATCTTTCACATGCCAGAGTGTCCGAAACAGATGAATGCACTTAACGGCATCAACAGCAAACATCGACTTTAAGTGCTCGGCGAGAGACTAGTGTCTGCTTTGGACTTAAATAAAGTTTTACATTATAATGCAACATTAGAAGCTCTTTTCTTTTTCACTGCGTCTAGGGTACACACTCCGGAATGTTTTAAGAAATGTTTGAATAATGCAGTTTCATATTTTCTGCCACTGGTAGCAAATAATTCTGTCTAGATGCAATGGACATACAAGTTTTATGGTCCCCTGAATAAGAATGGCGCATTGATACTTTCTCTACCGCGTGTCTAGAGGTAGAGAAACTATTATACTCTATGCAAAACGTCGATACAGAGCTTTCAACGGAAATATCTGTTTTTAGGCGCCCTGAAAATAAAAGCGTTTTTAGACAAAGGTCCGGGTATGTGTGTCTGTCTGCGATCAGCATAACTTAAATGTTGGATAGATACCAACCACCGAGCGGGATGACTCAGACAGTTACGTCTGTGACCTGCATTCGGAAGGTCCCGGGATCGATCCCGGCGACCTCCTACTCTGGCCCATGGGTTTTTCGTGGTTTTCTCGGGTCGCGGGCGAATGCTGGGGTGGTTCATCTTCTAGCACGACTCTCCTTCCTCTCATTTCATGTACCCATCATCTTCATGTCATCTGTTTCAGGATAGTAGGAGCAAGCGGTGGCTTGCGCTCTGTGAAGGTTTTTTTTCTGGCATTGCTGCGGTACCGCTCAGTTAGGTGTCTGGCTCAGGAGGTTACGTCTGTGGCCCGCCCTCGGGAGGTCGTGGGTTTCAATTCCTGTGACCGACCTTCCTGACCCATGGGTTTTGACGGGGTTTCCCTGGTCGCCAGGCTAATGCTGGGAAGGATCATCACATCCCCGAATTTCCTGCCCCTCCATTTCATCTCCATTCTCATTTCACTTCACTCTTCATATACTTGGTCTCTTTCAGGGTTACAAGAGTCAGCGGGAGGTCTCGGTGTGTGCAGGACAGAGAAAAGGATGCTCTAAGGAAACCTTCGTCTCCCGGACTGCGAGCGGTCTCCGTGTCCCGGATTCCCTAGGGGATGTGTAAGCTTAAGGGAGAAGGGGTACTGCCTGCACCAGCCAGTACCCGGGGAGTTCAAATCTGTAAATGGTAGGGACCTTGCCCTCTCCCTGTCGTGCCTCCTGGTCCGGCCGCCCTCTGTCTCCTCTCACCTCATCCCTCCCTCCCGGGTACGCTCCGTCAGGGGCACAGACACAAAAGTTCTGCGTAGGTCGAGGTGCTAAGTCCCCCTGCGTACCTAGTCTTATCATATCCTAGGTGTCTCCTGAGCATGGGGCTCCACTCCGGGGGGACCTGGTAGTTGGTGGCCTGTGGGCAGGGACCGAGCGGCGTCGGAAACGTTAGGGACCCCCGTCCATGCTTGCACCCGTCGCTCTTTGGGTCTCTTCCCTCATCCTTCCTTCCCAGGGGTCACGTTGGAAGCATAAGGGGCCAACCGGCCTGCGTACGGTACTCTTCTCCGGTTTCGGGGGCCCCTCTATGATACCTTTACCTTTACCTTTAGATACCAACCTCGGTATTTAAGTTAAGTGTTTTCCAAAGACGTGACATGAAAATTTTCACGAAAATCCGTCACCTAAAACTATCCCTTAAATGGAAGATATTTCGATGTTTTTTAGTTGCTCGAAAAAGGTTCTAATGAGTTTCATTAAAATACCACATCTTTAAATTACTTACATGAAAAATAAAATGTATATACTGAAATTCCTAAGAATCTTCGGCAGGAGTTTCGTACAATTTTGTATAACGGGTAAACGAATAGAGATAAATATAAACGTACTTCACAAGAAATGTAAATGACTTTAAAACACAATTTATTTCAAATAATGTTTTGTAGCATCAGCCATTTCCAAGATGTCCTCTGTTATTGGTTCGGACGGTTTAAAGCCTTGTCACTTTTCTAAAGTGATACCGCTATTCAAATTCTCACGTCATAGAAGGAGCATGACATTTCAAGGCCAGCATATGATGACCGTTTTTAAACATTTGACTATCGGTATCCCCTTTAACGAAATTGTGTAATGAAACTGCTTATGAAAACGTTTATCTCCATTAAATTGAAATAGAAGAATAAGCTATTACAAGAATAAGGGCATAAAAGTTATGTAAATGTAATATCAGGCATTGAGTGCTTATTATAGTAACCCTGGCTGTTGGAAAATGCAACAACAATCAACTGAGAAGACCTGGGTTATGTATGTTGAGATTGTAAAGAATGAACACGTGTATGTGTTCTATTTCATTGTACGCGCGTGCGCGCGCGCGTGTGTATAGGGTAATCTCAAAAACCACTTAATCGATTTTTATAATTCTTTCACCATTGAAAAGCCCAATTCTTTCTTACGGATATGATCTTTAGAACACCTAATTTCACTTCACAAACCACTGAAATATTAAAAAGGATTCACCAAGCCCTTGTACTTGAATATGGACACATTGCAGTTATAAAATGACATGTTTGAAGTAGAAAACAGTTGTTTCTCCTCAGAATATGTATGTAAAATAACAGCAATGCCGCGGGTATTTCATTCCAAGCAATACACATGTAGATGTCACGATTTAGCAGCAAAGACACAGCGTAGCAAAAGAGAATCGAATCTACCAACGACATAATATTTTAATAACCCCCAAGTAAGAAACTTTCTCTTTATTTACTTTATATTTTTGTGTGTCAAATAATTGTATAAAGAGAGAAAATTGTGCCCAGCTAACATTAGAAATCAGTGAACCGATATTTCATAATTAACAACTTATTATTAATTAATATAACTTTTCTTGATGATCGCAGACTATGCGGTTTACTAGGTGGCCTAGGAGTGCGGCATCTTCATATTCACCAGCTTCACCATTATTTGTTGTGCATGTTAAGGGTCTGTGTATTATATGAAAACTATGCAGCTTCTGTGTTTTTAAATAACTACGGGACCAAAGAAAACGTACAGAAATTTTACCTACTGTAATTATCTAAAGAATCTTATGTGTTACACTCATATGCCTTTCTTATTAGAGGCGTTACAAATTATTCTTAAGAAAGTTTATTCTCCTATCTACTTCATTTTAATTGAGATAATAGCCGCATTACCTGCATTACACATTTCGTTATAGATACAAAAGGGAATAGTGAAAGTTAAATATTTTAGTACTGGGCGCTATACGCTGGCATTAAAATTCCATACTGCTTCCATGACATTACGAAAAACAATTGAAAGTCGACAGGCCTTCAAAAGAATGACTAAGTATTTGCAAATTCGAAAGATTAATAACGAATATCTCAGAAATGGCTGATGCCACAACAATGGTTATTTGAAATAAATATGTGTTTTAAAGAGATTTACGTTTTTTGTGTAGTACGTTTTTGTCTATCGCTTAACTACTACCAGTTATAACCGAGCGGGATGGCTCGGGCGGGTCCTGGGATCGATCCCCGACGACCATCACTCTGGTCCTAGGGTGTTTCGTGGTTTCCCCGGGTCGACAGGCGAATGCTGAGGTGGTTCATCTTCTACCACGACTCTCCTTCCTTTCATTTCCTGCACCCATTATCTTCCTTGTCATCTGTTTCAGGGTTGTAGGACTAGGAGACGGTGTTCGGCGGGTTGCGGCTGGGCGGTGCCTTGCGCTCTGTAAAGTTTCTTCCCTGCGTTGCTGCGGTACCGCTCAGTAAGGTCTCTCCTCAGCGTTGGGCACCGCTCCGGGGACCCTGGAGGTTGGTGGCTTGTGGGCAAGGACCGTGCGGCGTCGCATGCGTTTTATCTGGAAACGTTAGGGACCCCGTCCGCTCTTGCGCCCGTCCGGATCTGGTCGCCCTTCGGGTCTCTCCGCTCATCCCTCCATCACAGGGGTCATGTTGGAATAACAATGAGCCGACTGGCCTGCGTATGGTGCTCTGTCCCGGCTCCGGGGGCCCCTCAGTGATATGTGCCTTTACCTTTGCCAGTAATACAAAATGATATGAAATTCCTTCCGAATGAAGAGCATTTCAGAGGAAATTGCCAGGAAATTAAAGATATGGATGTATTTGTCATATAAATATGTTAAAATAATATGATATTAATCAAAATCATTAGAGCCATTTTTTGAAAATAGAAAAATTCGGAAAAATGTTCCATATAAACGGTATTTGGGGGTGTAAGGATCATCTTGAAAATCTTCGTGTCGCAGTTTTGGAAGGTACTGAACCTAAATGCTAAGTTTGGTATTTACCCGACTTTTCGTTTTGAGTTATGCTGTTCACACACATAAGCGCGCGTGCGCGTGCTCGGATGTTTCTCTAAAAAATGTTTTTGTTTGTTTTGGGTTCAGGGTGTCTCAAAATATGTATTTCCAGTGGTAGAGAAAGTAAAAATTACTCTACCATTCCAATCGATGATTGTTTCTCCGCTAAAGGGTACTCATAGGCTATGCAGCATTTCCAGAACTTGGAACTTGGAACTTGGTCTGTGTTTCACATCCTTTTGTGTGAATATCAGCTGATTTTTCATCCGTTATTAGGAATAAACGGTGCTGAACGAAATCACAATTATAAGGGACAAAAAGGAGGATTTCTATAAATCATTGTACAATAATTTTATAAAAAAATGGGGGGGAGGATCATTAAATTAAATTACCTCGTCAACCGAGTTTAAAAAGCTAAAGCTAACCGGGCAGTCAGGTAGTTTGAAATATTTTCGTAAACTGTAATAATTAGCAACAAAGACAGCGTGGTGTCACAATAGTTTTCCTTTAACAAAAACAGGAACCTACAACAGTTGAAGGTCACGACGTGGTTAATAAAAGCAGAACTTGTTTCAGCGCTCACCACATTCTGATAAGAGACGTCATGAAGTGCTACATTTCGGTCATATTAGCTGTCTCAGCAACATTGCTTTTAACAGGTAATTTGAATGTACTGGTACTGAATATTGTTATTACAACCAAAGGGTAGGTGAAAAATCTTATGTGCTATATTCACATGACTTAATACACTTGTCTTAAATTCCATACTATTTCAATGACATCGTGAGAAGCAGTTGAAAATCGACAGGATTTTAAAAGAATGGCTAAGCATTGAGCAAGTCGAACCATTAATAACGGATATTTCAGAGATTATTGATTGCACAAAAGAAAACTTATTTGAAATAACTTGTGTGTTTTAAAGCGATCTACAGTTTTTGTGTAGTAGGTTTACGTCTATCGCTTAACGTTTACCAGTATATATGAAAATAATGATTTTTACTTTCTCTACTACGTATAGTAAGTAGGGAAGTATTATATTCCACCCAAAAATTCGATACCCAGATTTCACCGGAAATACATGTTTTGAGACCCCCTGAATCCAAAAAAAAGTATTTTTGGAAACATGTCCGTGTGTGTGTGTCTGTCTGTCTGTGTTTCTGTGTGTCTGTGTGTGTGTGTGTGTGTCTGTCTGTGAACAGCATAACTCAAAAACGAACAGTCGGATAAACACCAACCTTGTTATTTAGGTTCAGTATCTTCCACAGATGCGACACAAAGGTTTTCAAGAAAATCACCCCACCCCAGATTACTCTTTACATGGAAGATTTTTCGAAAATTTTAATTTTCTCAAAAATGGCTCTAACGATTTTGATTAAAATATCATATGTTTAAGATATTTTTATGACAAATAAAATGTATATCTTGTATTTTCTGGGAATGTCTTCAAAAGTATTCTTCATTGTGAACGACTTTTGCATAACTGTTAAACCATAAGAGATAGACAAAATTTTACTACACAAAAATGTAGATTGCATTAAAATACACAATTTATGTCATATACATTTTTTTTGTTGTGTGAACCATTTTCGAGATATGCTTGTTATTCCCTTAAATTTTTCAATACTTATTTTCTCAAATGGGAATTCGTTGTTCTT